>OX383967.1:496079-10496079 GCA_947532105.1 Athrips mouffetella
AATTCATGCTTTTGATGTATTGGTAAGTCGAAAGGTTCCATTTGATAACCGCGCCGCGTCTCGACGACTTTCCGTTCCCCACAACAAAAAACTCCTCATGGCAATGCTAAAAAAGAAAAAGGTTTTCAAACGGCGGCACTTCCTCCAGCTAAAAGTGCACCTCATTAACATCCGCGGGTTGCACTCCAATCTCGATCCGGTCCATCATCACCTCGAGACCGAGAAGCCGCACCTATTCTTTGTAACGGAGACGCAGATAGCAACACCGTCAGACGTGGCGTACCTCAACTACCCGGGTTACTCGTTGGAACACAAGTTAAGGAAACGAGCAGGGGTCTGTGTGTACATCCGCGATGACATTTGCTATCGGAATCTCCGTTGCTTTAAGGATTCAGGGTTTTCAACGTTGTGGATTCTGGTGGACACCGGCATTGAGAAATCTCTCCACGTCAGTGTTTACCGGTCGCACAGCGGTGACCGGTGAGCGGTGAACTTACGTACCTTGGCAGCTGCATTACCAACCAAGGAGGCTCGACCGAAGATATTGAAGCTAGAATTAATAAAGCAAAAGGCGCTTTTGCCCAACTCAAACCTGTCTGGACATCAAATATAATCACCCGTCGTATGAAACTAACCTTCTTCGAGTCGATCGTCAAGAGCGTGCTGCTGTTTGGCTGCGAAACGTGGAGAGTGACGAAGGCACTGACGGACCAGCTCCAAGTGTTCGTCAACAAGTGCCTTAGGTCCATACTCCGCATCTACTGGCCGGACACGATCAGTAATGAAGATTTGTGGGCCCGATGCCAGCAAAGGCCTATGAAACAAGAAATTGCGCAGCGGAAAAGGCGGTGGATTGGGCATACCCTCCGGCGTAACGACATAAACGCGGCATCAATATCGTTTGAGTGGCAGCCGAGTCAAATCACATCAAAATCGTTTATTCATTGTTGGATATTAAAATCTCTTAATGACGTCAGCTAAACTACATCGCTTCACAAACAATGTGGCGCCATTGTGGGAAAAAAAAGCGACAATAAAAACCCACGCGCTCTTTTAAATATGTTTGAATGTACAAGGTTGATATACAACATACATAGGTCAGTTTTAATTTTGAATTAGCCTGTTAGAACCGTAGTCTAATCCCATGGATTTTTCTCTTCTAGATAATCTGATATTTTATAATAACCCTTCTTACATAATTTCTGCTTGATTACAGTTTTGAATTTATCTAACGGTAAACTTTAAATATCAGTGGGTACCTTATTATAGAAGCGTATACATTGACCTTTATATGTTTTACTAATTTTGTGAATACGGCTGACATGAGAAGCAAGTTGATTCTTGTTTCTTATGTTGACACTGTGCCTGTCACAATTTTTATCAAAAATATGTATATTCCGTTTAGCATATATTAAATTCTAATAAATGAGTGGCAGACGAAGACCTGGGCGACCCGTTCACTCCTGGCGACGTACCGTCGAGAGCGAGCTCAAGGCTGCTGGACTGACGTGGGAAGAAGCAAGAAGGACGGCGCAAGACAGGGGGAAGTGGAGACAGCTCATGAAGGCCCTTTGCACCAGCGGGGTGCCCTAGGATAACAACAACAACAACAACAGCGGTGACCAGGAGACGACCAGGCTCTTGGAGCACCTGATGGAGAAGGCGGATTGGGCCCAACAGCGGTACCCAATAGCACAGCTTCATTTTCAATTGTGCCGATCCAAGCACCGCTGCACTCGATGGTTATGAAAAAGTCGGTGAATTCGTGTATCTTTGATCGATGATAACCTGTGATGGGAGCTGCACCGCTGAAATTCGTCGTAGAGCTGGTATGGCCAAAAATTATTTGGAAGAACAGAGGTATTTGACGTACGACTAAAGCTGGGTACTCATTAGCGAGCTGTAACCGTAACCGTTGCATGTATTGTAACCAAAAAACATAGTGTGTACGTTGTTCGCAAACCTGCTGCGAGCGGTACGCTTGCGGCTCACAGCGAGCCGACGCTTACAACTTAGGTACTCATTTCTGAACCCGTAACGTTGCACATAACTGTAACCGTTACTGTAACCTAAAACATAGTGTGTACGTGGTTCGCGAGCCTGCAACGAACACTACACGAGCGGCACGCAGCGAGCCTAAGCAGCGAGCCGACGATTGTCGGTTTTTGGCGCAAATCAAAGGGCGCTCGCAGTGCGTTCGTGGACGTCATAAGAGAGGTTGTTCCTAGCCGCTGCGAACCAGCTATACACGGTGTAAAGAAAAGTACCGATTTCCTTTTAACCACATGTTCTATAAGTAGAATATAGAACAATAAGCATGTTTAAACAACAGATGTCACCGACTCAAAATCTTCCTGATCCATCTAATTGGGGATGTACCAAAGTCGGCAACAGCTGGCAACTTACATGGACAGACTTGCCAGTGGTTGCCGAAGCATGCATGGAAATGATCAGATGCAGATGCAAAAAGAAGTGCAGTGGCCACAGATGCAGGTGCTTGCAGCGGCAACTTAAGTGCACAGATTTGTGCGCTTGCGAAGGCAAATGTACATAAAAGACAGAATATATCTACATGTAGGTAGTTTACGCACATATCTATGTTGATCGATTAATTACAGACCTTTGAGTTACTCGAAATTGTCTTTAAGTTTAGCTCAGCTATAAGTTTAAATATGACGGTATAACTATAGGTGCACAGGGTTCATACACGGGTGTTCAGGGTTCTTATTATATAAAAAAAATTAGAATTGACCCCTATTCTTTAAAAACAAAATTCTATTCTTACTTGATACTGGTTCTTACCAACATATAATGTCGTTTTTGTTGTCCTGTATTTTTCTAAGAATTTGTATGTCACTGCCGCTTTGAGTAAAAATTTTTTTTACGTTTTCTTTTACAATAGTTTTCAACAAAGCTTATATTTTTAGAATCTGTATGAATGCGGCATTTTAAAAATATTTTTTTAAAACCGATACCGATAAACGTTAAAACAATATGGCCATTAACAAAAAAAATATTGAACTTATTTTTTATTATTTTGGACAGTAATTATTATTTTTTGTATGTAAATGCTTCTTTTTTGTTTCAGAAAACAATCTACCATCTTTTGTTTAGCTGAAAACGATACCAAACTAGTAGCTAAAATTTTGCAGTTATGATGAGCCACGGTCTCGCGGATAAGGAAAACTTTTCCCCCTCCCCCTACCCCCCACCTGGCTTTTAGCCCCATACTCCCGGGCGTTTTTAATACTAGTCTACCTAACTAACAAGTGTGCCAAGGCTCATACTTTAATCCGGAAAATATTGGTCCCCATACATTGAATGCCCATACTGACTCAGCTACATACCTTGGACTGCCATGCGAACTAATGAGTCCATATTGATAGAACTTAACATCACGACGCGGCTCTTCAGTATATACTGAAAGCGTGCCCTGCGTTTCTTCGCACACACTATGCGATCTAAGTCAAAGTTAAGTGTGGTTTTAAAGGCATTTTTTGGAAAAACAGATTATTTTTAGGCCAAATAGAAGGCAGACGTGCTTAAGGTAGGGCACCTACGAGATGGTCAGAAACAATAAAGAAGGCAGTGGGCGGCAACATGCAGCGGTCGGTTCACACATCATATTATCGCAGTCTATGAAAGGAAAATATATGTGGTCACGATCCTCATCAGTGAGGGACCGAGGAAAAGAGATACTAAAGTGGTCACGTGATCGACTCATTTTGTATGGGAAGGTGAAAAATTCTTCTCAACTAAAAATTTTTTTCTTCGGTAAATTTGCTTGTTATCATGACTGACTGAAATCACTGGGCTTCGGGATTAAAACGAATAAAAAAACACGCTGTATAAGGGTTATTTTATTTTCATTTTTAATTACGGTACTCTAAAAAGGACCTTGGACGCTCCTTTCCGTGATTGGTGTTGTTTAGAAAACCTACCCAAATACAATAACGCACTTTTTGGAAAGACACAGATGCTAACAGATTTGTGCAACAATTTTGATTTTTTCATATTTTTTTTTTATTCCGTAACTTTTTATGTTACATAACGAAACAAACTGAAATGAGCTTATGGCAACACTGTTAATGTCAAAAAATGACCTTTAGACATTCTTTCTGTGGAACATGGCTGGCTCTGTAAGGAGTTGTTGTCACAAGTTGTTGTGTCCCGAAATGTGGAAAAAGCCGTGAGTAATCTAAAATTATAATTGAATTGAAATGTAATTTGACACTCCTAAAGCAATTTGTGCCGGAAAATAGCTGCCAAATACAAGCTGAAGGTACATAAAGGTCCTCTCAAGTTTCGGTGTACTCACTGCTTGTAGGGTGCCATGACTTTGATTCAGCCTCATGGTAGCTTATGTAAGCGTCAGTTAAAGAAGTATTACCATGCTGACATCAGTATGGTAACTAAGCATTGTAGGTATCACTCATATGCTGATGACATTCAATTGTACCTACCCTTTAGCTCTTGTTTACCATTATCTTTATTTCTGTTGGAACCCTAGATGACCTGGACTACGCTGACGATTTAGTGTTGATCTCGCCAACATTACCCCAACTGCAAGCGAAACTTCAAAATTTACAAGAAGCTGCTCATCAGACTGGGTTGCGAATCAACGCTCGCAAGACCGTCGACATGCGTGTGTTCCCAAATAACGTGTCCCCAGTGCTTCTGGATAACAACCCACTAGCTACCGTCAACTCGTTCTCATATCTGGGTAGTACGGTAACCAACACAGGTGGGTCCGATGAAGATATTGAAGCTAGGATAAAGAAAGCCAAAGCAGTCTTTGCCCAGTTAAGACCAGTGTGGCAATCAAATGTTCTCACCAGACGCATAAAACTTTCCCTCTTCAAGTCAATTGTGAAGTTGGTGCTTCTCTACGGCTGCGAGACGTGGAGAGTGACAAAAGGCCTGACAAACAAGATCCAGGTCTTCATCAACAAATCTCTGCGGACCATCTATCGTATCTTCTGGCCGAACACTATTTCCAATGAAGAACTGTGGTCCAAATGCCAGCAAACTCCAATTGCACAAGAAATCTCCCAGCGCAAATGGAGGTGGATTGGTCACACTCTAAGAAGGGAGGAAAATTCGGCCAGCATTGCCTTTGAATGGCAGCCGGGAGGCAGAAGGAGACGTGGACGTCCCACTCACACTTGGAGGCGCTCTGTGGACAAGGAGCTGAAGGAAGCTGGACTGTCGTGGAGCGATGCAAGGAAAACTGCGCAGGACCGGCCGGCGTAGAAACAACTTATTGAGGCCCTCTGCACCAGCGGGGTGCCATAGGACTACAACAACAACCTTGAAAAAAGTATTCAACTTGGACAACAAGTTTATCTTATGGAGCTGTTCCTAGCATGCCTGGTAATTTTTAAATGACTTAAACTTTTATTATTCTTTCAGTTTTCAATATTTCTAAACTAAAACTGTTTTAACATTAGTGATTATCTACTTTTAAGGCTTCAAAATTTTGAGAGATGCAACAAATATTGTGATAGAAAGAATGCATGCGGTACATCTGGTGTGGCCTCTACATCATCTGCTCCTCCTCCAAAAAACTTCAAGTCAGAATTTGTCAGTGCAGAAAAATCTTTAAAAGGTAAACAAATTATGCTAAGATATTTCTGTGTTTGTTTGTAATATTTGGGGGTTGTACAAGACACCACTTTTTTGCATTATGGCTGATACAATGAACAGCAGTGGATGTTGACTGCAGTATGGTAGTACGACGGTAGTACAGAATGCCCATTCTCAGCCACCTTTTTTTTCACCAGTCTGAATCATACGGCAACATTCTTGATGTAGTCATCTTGTCTAATATACTTTTTACTTTCGAGCGGAGCGAGAAAGGTATTGTATTCGTGAAAAAAAGTTTTTCTAAATTTCTAAAAATGTGTTCTATATCACTTATACATCATAAAAAACAAGTCTCCCAAAAATGTCCGTCCGTCGGTCGGTCGGTCGGTCTGTCCGTCATGCTTTGGCCTAGCAGCTAAACGAAAGTTCTGATTGACACCATATTTTGAATTTAGGAGTTTTATGCAAATCCATCGAAGGGTTCTAAGTGGTTTCTTGCTGGCTCTCATTTTGAGGGTAGCTGTCATGCAACGAAAATGAAAAAATTAATTTTTCTCATAAATGGCTCATAGAATCTTGATGAAACTTTGCATGACCAAGCATCTCCATATAAGATATCTTGCGCCAGTATCAATTGATCTGTGTAATTTCATATAAGGGGTGTTCCTGTACGACCAAATCGTAAATATGTGATTTACCCAAAATTGGTTCGATTGATTTATTAAAATTTTCTATAATATTAATCCTGGATTGGTTGTCTACCTGACTGGATATTCTTTATGATTTTTTTTGAATAAAATTTAGTACACAGGGTGTACCAAAAACTGGAAGGGCTTGCTCAGTAGACTAAACTGAACAATTATCCATAAAGAACATGTGTTGGGAAATTTAAAAAATCTCCATGCAAGAATCCTACGGTAGTATCCATGGATCTGTGAAAATTCACATAAAGGGTGTTCCAGTGCTACCAAAAGTTAAACATGTGATTTACTTGAAATTGTTTGAGGTTTGTTTGTTTTAATGTTTGACAATTTGAATTCTGAATCAATCTGTATATTTCATTCGAATTATTTTTTTTTAAATGTAAATAAAAGTTTGTAATTCCATACTATGTGTATGGTATTACAAATTTAAGTTTGCGGTTGATGGTTTTTCCTTGAGTATTGCGAGAAAGTAAGTGCAGTGCTGCTGTGCCATTTATATACATAACATTTACTTTATGAATTCTTTAATTATATCTCAGGTAATTGAGCTACATTTTCCGTTATTTTGTTGTAAATTGTACAAAAGGACTAATAAAGATGTTTTGACTTTTGTTTATTTACTATGTGGTTGATCAAGTTAATAAGTACTTATTTCTCTTATAAGTTATGCCATGCCTGTCACAATTTTTAGGTAATTGAGAATATTGTTTCTAGACAAACAACTTTTCAAAAGTAACATTTTTGGCAAATGATAAAAAATTTTGACCTCGCCATAGAAATTGCTCACACTGATCGAACAGTTTGTATGGAGAAGTCGAAAGTTTTTTCATACCCGAAAAATGATTCTGTGGAAAATTTATTCAGTTATGTTGACTGAGTACGCCCTTACAGTTTTCGGTACACCGTCTCTTACACAGTTTGTATCGGTTAGTTGTTTGTGATTTTTCTAACATTTATTTTTTTTTGTTTCAGAAAAAGATATTTTACCTAAAGTGTCAGGAAACAGCAGACGTCATTTTATTTTTTGACCAATTGTTTGACTCCCTTAATGGGAGTATCGAAAATTCAAAAAAATGAAGCGGGAAACCTCTTCTAGCCGCATTAACGCCAAGATCTCAGCATAGTACGGTATGGTCGAAAGCAAAAGTAGTACTGAATTCCATGACATTCCTAGTGAATAACAAAGAAACAACAGTACCAACAATAAAAAACTTTTTACATACTGTTAACAATATCGAGTATTTAAGGGATGTACTTTTTGAAAATTACAATATTAAATCAATATGGATGCGACATTTTAACCAAGACCCGTAAGAAAACTTTTTTGGAGCCATAAGAAGCCACGGTTTTAGGAACACAAACCCATCTCCACAAGCTTTTGAGATCGCGTTTGCGTCCCTGTTTTTAAACAATTTGACAGGGGCGCATTCACAATTAGACCCGGGTGTCTAATTGTGAAAAAGATACATGTAAAAATATGTTTAAATCTATGAAAGAACTTTTCAAGCAAAATGAAGCAAATAATACATCTCTTAAGATAGATTTAAGCTATTTAGAAAAAGATATATTTATACCTTATGAAGTTAAGTGCGATAACCCAAAAAGAAAGGCACACATGCAGTATGTAACTGGTTATTTATTGAAAAAAAACATAAACTCACATCTTCAAAGACTGTGTTACATACAAAAACAACTTTTATGATAAAAATAAAACCAGTGAGTTTTTGAAAAGTAGAGAATACAATAAAAAAAAATGAAAAGTTGTTTTACCTTAACAAAGATTCACAGGAAATGTTTTCGACCATTCAGGATGTATTAGTTTGGGTAACTAAAACCCACACCAAATCAGAAAATATAAAATTGTACGCAAAAACTATTTTAAGTATTGAGGTAAATACTAACTTTATTAACTGCATTGAGCATAAAGAAAAAAATGTTGATTTATATTCGATTTAGCGTGTAGATTTTTTATTTTTAACTGGTGTAAAGATATAAATAATATTTTAATGACACGCTGCCGATCTGATAATGATGATGAAATGAAAATGCTTGCTCTTAATTATTCAGGGTGTAAGGTACAGCCCTCCGAATACTGAAAGAGCATGAACAGTCAACGTAACTGAACATATTTTAGCGAATAAAACTTTCAGGAAAAGAAAGAAAAAATCGGCCTCTCCATACAAAATTGCAAACTTGATTGGACAGTTTGTATTGAGAAGCCGATATTTTTTTTCGTTTCCTGAAAGTTTTGTTCACTGAAAGTTGTTCAATTACGTTGACTGATCATGCATGCCCTTTCAGTATTCGGTATTCTCAGTATTCGGAGGGCTGTCTCTTACACCCATTATAAGAAAAAGAAATAAACGTATGAAAAATAAGGCTCGTGTTTTAATTACTATTTTATCCACATTTTATTCTGCAGTTCCAGTTGATGCTGATAATAGTAGATTAGTAGCCAAGGGCAGTAAGGCATCAATTGCAGCCCGATATATTTAGGCGCACGAGCGCAGCGAGGGCGCCTATAGTTCGAGGGTGCAATTGATGCTTACACCCGAGCTAACTACTCTGCTTTACATCTCGATTGTGAGGTAAGTAGGTACTTACTTACCGCCCTAGGGCTTTTAGGTAAGTACTTTCTTACTTACCGCCCTAGGGCTTTTAGGTAAGTACTTACTTACCGCCCTAGGGCTTTGAGGTAAGTACTTACTTACCGCCCTAGGGCTTTGAGGTAGGTACTTACTTACCGCCCTAGGGCTTTTCTAGCTACATTATTACCCTAGAGCGCTAATTGGTCACCTACAAGCCCCATTAAGGTGGTAATAAAGACCTACTTACCGAATATGAGAGATGTAGGTAAATGTTATTTTATCTTCATCTGCTCTGATGTAGATAATTTACATTTTATCACCATCAACTGGGTATTTATTCATAAATTTGGATGATTCATTAGCCCTACAGGTTCGTTTCTAACATAGTACTTAATTTAGTCGATTTGCGCTAAATGGCGCTAATTATTATATATTTACTGCATTTGAACAGTCAAGAGCAGGTCAACTAGACACATAGTATAATATAATTTAATCAAATTACTGTGACTTGTAAAATCTTAACTTTATCAATAAATTGATTGTTTTGAGCTTTGTACCGTTCTTAATTTGATTACTAAGGCTAGAATTGCTTTGCGAGTGTTAAGCTTGACCTGCACTTGACTTTACCTATTAATACGCAAAGCTAGCCCATCTGACTGAAGCTGACAGATAAAATATCTGTTAATACCTAAAATATTAATTTATAAATACCTATTATAGAGTTCACAAAAGAGTCAGTGTTTTGTAAACAAACTTTTTTCTTATAATAAAAAAAATCTTATAAAAAAAGATTTATTTCCAATTATACGAGGCACACGTTTGTAACCACAATACACAGAGGAACACTTAGTCTATCGTTTTACATACAGAAAGTCAGAAATATCTACATTTTTAACACATGAACTTGATGTTTTGATTTTGTTTACAAAACACCTGACTATTTCCTGATCTCTGGTATATGCTGGGAATGACAAAAAGTACAGAATATGCTCTTAAAATATTTATTAGTTTAAGATAATAAGATATTTTCATTTCTCCCCAATAAGTAAGAAATTAGAAGTGGCATATTTGGTAAATCTGACCAGTAGTCATAAAAAATCTTAAGACTCTTTGTAATATTTTTGTATAGATATTTGTCTTTCAAAAAAGCTCTTTACAGCTTACAAAATAACTCGGGCTGTGACCATTAATGTGCAGAAGTTGAAAAATGAGTCGCGGGGGTGAGCGCTGCATGTGGGGGAAGGCTAACGAATCATTCATCGGCTCTCCGCCTCTCACCAATGCTCAGAAAATAACCATCATAGCCCGACTTATCCTGAACGTGCTATACCTTATCTAATAATTTGATAGCTTATTCAGTTCCCAAATATACCCTACAATTTTTACTTTATTACTTACATTAGCATCCAAGTAGTTTTTTAATGGGCTTTTGGTACTGGGGCGTTTAGCTTTTAAGTAAACCACATACTAAATTTATCAAGGAATATCCACAATCCCAAATATTACATCTCAGTTTCGTTTTATTGAATTACTTACAGATTTCTCGAGAATTTTTACTCTTTTCATTGCTTTTGTTTCATATTTGTTAAAATAATAATAATTAATATTTATTCGACCAGTGAACCATCAGCGGTTTGACTGTCGAAGACATTGATCTGAAGATCTTAGATCCTGTGATTTTTCCCTGGTGGACGCTAAGCCACAGTTTGGAATCAGATTATTGGGTAGTACATTTTTTGAACTCATCCAGAGACCCGCTCAAGGTTAAAATGATTTCACCGACGAGCAGCTTTGTGCAACTAAGCTTCAGAGATTTTGCTCGTGCAATATAATATGTGTAGTGTGGTAGTTTGATTAGCTTTGTATGCATTCACTATCATTCACTTCACTAGTATTGTGTGATTTGAATGGTCCAGTCAGTTGCACTAATTCTATTCCAATCTTCACTTCTGTTCACTTATAGGTGGTAAGAGAGACTACTCATACATTAGCTATAACAATACCTTTGTGCCCATATTTGGTAGGTTTATTTATAGCCCTGAAAGATTTTCACCCTGTAAAAGAAAACAACAATGTTTTACCAAAATTTTGATTGGGTTAAAGTAAACATTCAGTTTTATTTTATCCGTAGGTTAGTTACTTACTGTTAAAAGGTTTTGTTTAAGTATAATATATCACAGATTTAAAAAGGAGAGCGTCTCCTTTTTTATAATTTCTAAATAATTTTTGTGTAAATAATGGCCGCCATTGTGGATGCGTGAGAGTGCGTGACGTATTTTAGATAAATGTATCCATCTCTTTCAGTTTCATAGCGTCGTGTATCTTGCATATCTTTCTCTTCTTTCTTAAGTATAAAATTTTATCCTTGAGTTGAGTTGACAGATATTTTCTTTTCTAATTTTTACGCTGCTCGTTGTGTATAGAATAAATTTCTAGTTCTTTTAGAAAGCATGCAATGTACACGCGTTTTCGCCGATAGCAAATACCGGACTCTTAACATTAACTCAATGTTAAGAAATTTAGGAGAATAGCGACCCTGTGCACAATATCCCATGTTATTATGAGTGAAAATTTTGATATTTGATCTCTATAGCAATTTTCCATAGAGGTCCCGGAAAAAAATAGAAAATTGATGAAAATTGTTTTGAAATTTATTCAAAAATATACCTTATTACGTAAACAACAACTTCTCAGTTTCTCGAATTTGGGGTCGTATTACACTCTAGTAAAATTACGAGAGACTGTATGGCGAAACGAAAATAATTTGTAATAGTAGCGTTTCTTTTTCAGATCGATAGTTATATTTTTATGTAATGCTTTTTAAAAGAATCCACCTAAATTTGTCCCATATATTTATTTGTTGGGTATACTTCCGGGTCATGAGTACGGTTCTTGTACTGACGAGCAATTATTTGAAAGGTAACTTACTCGTACTTCAGAGTGGTGTGACTGTGAGTGCGCACCCCTCTCCTGCTTCCATTTTTGGATCGGTCAACAAGCGGCAGCCGAGCAAATTACTGGGGTCCTGACTTGTGCTGGACATTAGATCATAGTGTGGGGCTGATATGAACGATCAGGAGATATGCGCAACTCTTACTACAATGAGATGAGACGCGATGTGTTGGCTAAGATGATGGATGAGTAATTGTAATCGAAGAGTAAGCCTTTACAGCCATCTCAGACTATCGCCAATGTCTAATCACGACATATATATTGTGATGTCGAAAGTTTAAAAATGTGAAACTTCGGAAAAAAGTTAATAGATAATATTTTTTACTTACTACTTTTTTTTACTTGCTGTAAATTCATTATTTCATATTATATATGAGACCACCTTCAAAATTACCTTACCTAATGGATGAGTTTAGATCCAGACTTAGCTAACCACACACACAGCCTCGCCTCAGCCTCTCTGGTCTACTGGATAGAGCACTTGGCTCTCGATCCAGAGGTTCTAGGTTCGATTCCTGTTGGGGACACTGTCTTCTTCTTCTCGTATCAATGGCAAATAATTTTAAAATAACATCCCAAAATGTGGCTACATCAATACATCTTTGGTTGCCTTCAAAATGGTCGTCCCGTGTGCAAGAAACTGAGGAGGTAGGGCACGAAAGCAAGTGTGTCATACATTGCAAAATGCAGCACTCACAGGACACTGTGAAACTAAAATTTCTTTGTACGACCTCCCCACAATGGCTAGGACGTTTCACGATAAATCACCTGATTGTTTAAAAAGTTAGATGGTTCCGTCCTTCGGAAGGCACCTTACGCCGTTGGTCCCGGCTACTATCTACGGATGTAGTCGTTAATGAGCCATGTCAGAGACCTTTGGCGGCTTAATAACTCTGACACCAGGGTCTGTGAGGTCGGTCATCGACCTTGCAACCCACACGATACGATGATGAGTTCAATGAAAAACTTTGATTTACTGCTGAAAATGAGGCCGTTATACCGCTATCATTAATTTATTATGATAGTTACATTGAAATTGTAGCCATTTTTATTTCCACGAAGACATTCACCTAAAGGAGTTCATTACGCTGATAAATCATTTCTGTTAAATCGATTTTTTCGATTTTTTCAATTTTATTAACTTTAATAATTATTTCTAATTTTATTTAGACGCAGAAATCAAAATAATATTTTCAATTACATAATAATTAAATGACAGGAACATACGTAATTTTTAGAGTTCCTTTGTCAACAAGAAAACCTAATATTTTCGTCATGACCGTCTGTCTGTCTGTCTTAGCGTAAGTCCGCGGCTTAGCTCAGAGACGCTTAGTACTAATAGCTGTAATTTAGTATGGATATACATTTCATTCATGCCGTCAAAGTGATAAAATTAAAACTTAAAAAAGAAAGTTTAGGTTTACTTGTAGGCGAGGTATCTCCTACAACTAAAGTATTCTTGTTTATCCCATGAACATCATGCGGGGTGTCGTTAGATAGGTCTTAAAAAAAAACCGGCCAAGTGCGAGTCGGACTCGCACCCTAAGGGTTCCGTACCTATCTACAGTATAATATACTAGAAGCTTTTGCTCTTTGACTTTAAAAACTCCGCGACCATCCTACTTGACCCCTCTTTTATATAAAAGTTCTTGAAACGGAAGCTCACCTTAATTGGTTATTATTAGTTGTGAGAATTTTTTTAATATTTAATGATTTTAGACTTTTTTCTTTATTTGTACTGTGAGACCTATCTTCTTGCCACATTTCATAATTTTAGGTCAACGGGAAGTACCCTGTAGGTTTTGCTTTAGTGCATAAATGTATGGAGATGAGGACATAAAAAGCCATATCTTTTGATTGCGTCGTTGTAAAAAATTGAACTTTTCAGATGTTGTGTGGTTCATAGACCTTGATATTCATTATTAATTTTAATCTGATACCTTTACCCGTTCGTGAGAAAAAGGGTCTTGGCAGACAGACAGACAGACAGACGGACAACAAAGTGATCCTATAAGGGTTCTGTTTTTTATTTTGAGGTACGGAACCCTAATGATGATCCGATTGCGAAATATTTAGCAATTTTTTTGTTGGAGTCGAGTGTCCCCCCCCCCTGCCAGCTAAACGGTATATATGATGAAATTGAAAGGAAAACTGTTAGAGCTAGGAAGAATTAAAAACTAATGAAAATAGGAATAGCAATCAGGCGCTAGCACCTCGCTGAGCGGTAGGAGGTAGGAGGTAAAACGTTTAGGTTATGTTATGAATAGTTGTGAAATACTATATCAAAGTCGGCTTAAAAATAATCCTTAAAAAAACTACGGAACCGTATACTGCTCGTTGCCCAACACGCACATGGCCGATTTTTTCCCCTAAGATAATAAAATATTACATAATAATCAAAATTATTTATCGTAACCCTCGATCGCAGAACAACTAACAAATCTTAGTTTAAAGCTCATAATAATATACCCTTAGAACCAGTCATTATGTTTGGAGATGTTAACATGAGTGTTGGCTCCCTAGAGAAGTGTGAATTGAAACAACTGCTTCTACCTGAATAACCCATTTATTTGGATTATAAATTTCACCAAACAAAATGAAATCTGGTTGAAACTACACTAATACTCGTAGAGCATCTATAAGAGGGATCGTTTCTTTGTTGCCCTAGAAAAAACTTTAGAAAGTATATCGTTAATATTGTTACGGACTTTTAATTCACAAAAAAATATGTTTCTTTTCTAAATCAATGGCTACTTGTTTACTGCTGCTACATGAAAGACAGCTCTACCAATAAGTAAAAGAAAATACCAGTAAAAAACAGATGAAAGATTAAGGTACAGTTTATGTATCAAGTAAATGTATTAAACATTAGCAACAAAGGCTCTGGAGAACATACTCACGCTTGATTACCCAGTTTGATACGATAAAAATACGCTAAAAAACCCGGAAATGCATTCTCAAGACGGAATCCACCACTACGTCTGTGACTACGTGTTCCTTCTTTTATAAAAAAGAAATGTTATTTGGGCCTTCCTATACATATAAATGAGGTTACCTTTAGACTTTTGTGATACTACCGTAATTCGCTAGAGTACGGGAGCGAAAGAAACTCATTAGCAGCAACATTATTTTGCTTTGGGCACAATTAATCCATATATCTTTTTTCATATACCCATACCACAGATAATATAATACTATACTAGTACAGATGCCTCACGTCATAGAACGAATTTGTGCCGAAAATTGTTCGGGCTATTTTTTCCATAAGGTATTTTCTTAGAATAAATTGATATCTGGATGTTAAAATTGAATTAATGTCATAGTTTACACCTTTACCTACCAACCTAGTAGTAACATTTAGTTTAATTATTAGAAACAAAAGGGCCAAATGTATTCGGGCTATTTACTCCGTCGAAAAAACCATAGTACGGAATGGGACCCCATACCCATACATAAAATCCTGACTCTTTCTTTTCGGGGTAGGCAAAGACCTATGGTCCATAGCCCTCCACCTGCTTCGATCTTGACATACTTCCCTCGCTTCGTCAACTTACATCAACCTTTTCATACATGCTTCTTTAGTTATTATTGCAGAAAATATGATTTGCGTGTTGTACTTGTCGACACTACGATGTATCGTGATCGAATTCTCTTTTGCATGAAATAAAGCGATGCAACGCGAGTCGCAGTCAAAGAAGCGAATGCTTTTCTGCAATTTGAGCCCGATCTTTTTACCATCTTGCAACGACGCGAGAACGAGACTTGCCACTGTGAATGTACAATCTGATGAATGTATTCAGCCGAGCGCGCGGTCACTTGATACCATCGTAAAGCCAAATGACGTGCCATTTGTTGTTTATCTGTTTGTTTGTGCCGGAGCTTGTGTTCACACTCCTCGTTACCATCCTGACACGTCTTGTGAAGCGACATGTTCAGTAATGATATGTATTCCGCTTGCTTTGAATACTTCAATTCGTATAAAGATTTTGGTGCATATGTCGCAGATGCATTCTATCTATTCTATCTAATAGTACATTGAATCAGCAGTTTTTTATAACAGCTGAACAATCTATCTCTTCTTACTTACTCGTATTTAAGATATACAGTTAGGCTAACGAGGGTTTAAGGGCAAAAATTATTAATAATTTTAGGTCCTTTAGGCAAGGCAAGCAAGAGCCGAGCGAGCATTACATTTGTATATAACAGTTTTGTTACAATGACAATCTAGCTGAACGATGCGAACGATGTTCAGCAGTTTTACAAAAGAGCTCATTCTGCAATTTATCTGCGACTTTACTACATTTTCATGTTGAGTGGTGTTAAATGTCCAGTTAGATGCACCTACATGGAATAGCAGGCGTTCAGTGCGGCGCGTGGATTACCGGCTACCAGGCGAGCAGAGTGCGGGAGGAAATGGGCCAATTTGCCACTCGCCTCATTGCTCCAGCTCAGCTGTTTTGTTGCTCGGTTTTGGCTCGCTCGCTCGGCTGCAGCAGCCGGAAACCACAGCTTCATCTCTTGTCAACGTAACTACAGGCTTGTTTAGTTGCAATTTATTTTCTTTCCACTAGCAACGCCCGAGACTTTATAGGCGCCCTTCCTTACGTACCAGCCTTTATAAAATAGAGGTATAGTTCTCTTAGGTTTTGATAAATTTTCCTGCTTTTCAGTTATTAATTCCCTCGAAATCTCATTGTAACTAAATGCCATAAATAAACATTTTGAATTAAAATATTTGCAAATAATTCCTCAAACTTTCTACCATTACTGAGCGACTGAAATCACAAATAATTTTCATTAAATTTATCAAATTTCGAGTGCTGGTCACGTTCCTGCCATTAATATTGTTTTTGTACATTTTGTTTCACTTTCTACGGAGGTCTGTGGTCAGTGCAACGTAAAATGGTTTTATGTACATAGTTAACTGCTACGCAGTTGGCAGAATGCTACAAGGCATTATTTTAATTGTATAAATAATAACATGTAATTTTTCTTTTCGGATCGCAAATTTACACATGTCAAGCAACGTCGACCTTAGTTAGAACCTGGATGTCCTCTTGTATAAAAACAACTCGAACGTTTTTTTTGCCTTGGAAGTGTTAAACCATTGGTGCCGGCTCTCACTGAAAGTAGTCCCCAAGCCAAGGCTTGAAAACTCTGTTAGTCAGTTTAGCCACAAAAACTCAATCTAGGATTGAGTCTGGTTTGTCTTTTGGGTTCCGTAGCTCAAAACGCAGTCACCCTTTGTCAAAACGAGTACCTTTGTCAAATCTCCTTGGTAAGTAGCCTAAATATATTCAATAAGATTATTTTCAACCAACAAGGAACAAACTCTAGTTGCACTGTGATGCACAAATGCGATGTCTCAGATGTTTTTCCGCTCTGCGCAAGGTCTACGAGGCGTCTCAACATCAATGAGATTCCAATTCCCCGCACAGACTGAAACAAATAAAAACAAAGACAAGATACCCTCTTCTAAGTTTTATCTTTCGTTTTATAAAACTTAAGTCGTTTCAAGGAATTTTAAAAACAACTGCATAAGACATGAGGCTGCCATTTTTAAAACTTTTAAGTTGTTGAGTAAACTGAAGCTTCCATTGACGTCGACCGCGGAAATACCCACGAGGCCTTCCAACGAGCTGAGACAGAGCTTTACTGTCTCCGAGAATGAGCGGAAAGTAGGACGTTACAGTAAGAATCCATTGACCTAGTGGCTGCGCTGTGAGCGGCGAGCCAGCTGTAATCAAACCGCAATAACGCGTATTAAAGAAACATTCGCTCGGCGGGCGCGGGACACCCTGTAGCGCCATTAGTCGCCATTATCACCGCGTTCTATACGGGTGACGCTACGGCTACTATCAATCATAACCCGCACTGTTCTTTGCTTGTATTAAACGCTATTTCTGGTTCGTAAGTTTATTTTTCCTTCAGAAAATCCAATGGTTTAGTGCGGTATTTGTTTACGCGACGTAATCCTAGCCAGAGTAGAAATTAAAGAATGTTATGCTATTCATCACTTTTGCTAAAACAACTCCAACGTTTATTGCTGATGTAAATATCTAATTTTATGCTCGTTGAATATCTGCAAAGAAGAGATCCTCAGATAAGTTGTAAAAAAACCAGTACAATCAGCAGCGCTACGCTACAAACCCTACAATACCTGCGGCGTACTGTACCTACCTTTATATGAATAGTCGATCGATGTCTTATGTCGGCTTTTTAATCCTTGTTCAACTAATATGCTTATGCCCATAGGCTAGTATATCTTGTCTTCTATTTTATAGGTTTCTAACTAATATCAAGAATATGTAAGCCTCTGTGCCGTAAAGTTATGTATATTATAATGTAGAGGGTAGCTTTTCTCTGATGTACAATTGGGTCAAAGTATTTGAGATATGAACTACATTCAAAGTCACTCAGTAGATTCATATTTGAAATAGTTAGCAAGTAATTAATCTAAGTTGTCACTCGTATGAAGTCATGTGCGCGTCTCAAGATTAAGAGACGACGTAAGATAGAGGTACAGTCAAGATCAGGTCAAACTTGACAATCACAGCGTGAAAGCGTGTCTCCTACCCCTATTGAAATAAGAACGGAACAAAGTCTCAAACTCGAAGTGCTTTTGACTGTACGTAGAGCGCTGTCCTGAACCGCAAACATGGATATTAACTGAAATATATTCATGTGATCGGTTCACGACTTAGCGGTCGTCTATAATTGCAGACATAAGATCATGATCGAGCAAAACCTTAACGACCCACTAGCTTTAGCCCGCGATTTCGTCCGCATGTAAAAAAAATATTAGTTATAAAAAAATAAGTTTCATTAAAATCGGTACAGTAGGTTTTGCGTGATGCTCGAACAAAGAAACAAACAAACAGACAAAGGTCCAAACATCTGTGATTTGTATTCAGGGGCATCAAAACAGCATATTAAATATCTTCAATGTACAGTCAAAATTAATTTTCAATTTATAGTAGTAGAGATTTGTCACGATGAGGTACTTCACGCCGCCTGCTTTTTCCACAAAACTTAATAAGCAAAATCATGCAAATATTTTATAAAATCTTTTGTTCACATCTTTACCCAAAATTTAATTCCAGATAACACTAATTAACCCACCTCAATGCCTGAGAAGATAGAATGGCGGAGAATCACAAACAACATTTCTGAGAAGACTGCAATCATAGCAGATTGAAGACGAAATTAACTTGGGAGAAACCTAATTAATGACTTCAAACAAAGCGAAAGTCATTGATCAAAAGATTTATCTAGGTAAATACCTGTCTGCGTCCAAAAATACGCTTCGTTTGTTTTTGGAACTAGTGGGTAACTATTTTCTTCGAGATGATTATTTTGATATAAATATTCCAAAAAAAATATTAAGTTATCTGATTTAGAATAGAATTAATCCCTTAGGAAATATTTTAATCCCACAAAAGTAATCTATTACGGTAAGACCCATGAGACACAGACAGGTGATCAGTTAATTTAGTTAGAGCTTATTCTTGCTTTATTTATCTAGTTGTGAATTTCGACCATTAAACTGCCCATAGAAACTGCTTTATTGCTAGCATTTCTTTCGACGACTTTTTCAGTTTTTAGCAATATTTTATGTTACAAGTGAGCAAACGAGCAGGTAGGCCACCTGACAGTAAGTGTTCACTACTGCCCATAGCACCCACTGTCTTATTAATGGCATATTTTGACACTAATAAGACAGCAAAGCGCGTTGCTCACTTTGAGAACTAAGATGGTATGTCTCATGTTTCGGTAATTTCACTGGCTCCCTTGCCCTTCAAACCGAAACACAGCAGTGCAAACACTGCTGCTTCACGGCAAAAAAAGCAAGAGTAGTACTTCCCCAGACGGACTTTCCACAACAGCCCTACCACCTTCAAAGTATTTATTGCACCTTTCCTAAATCAGAGACTATCTCGGCATACATTGCTGGGAGGCCTGGTTCGGTTAACTCCACTATCTTTACTTCAACCAGCAATGTATGCCGAATTAGTCTCTGATTCAAGAAAGGTGTTATAGATACTTAACACGTGATTTTATGAGTTTTCGTCTCCACGACGTGATGAATGTTCAAGCGTTGTGTCAGGACAGCACCGAGTCCCGGGTGTCTCGCAACTTAGCTCATTGTTTATGCGGCGAGCACCAACTACGTGTTATTAAGTTGTGACTTTAGAAGCCTTTGAGACCGTTTTGTTCTTAATAACTTTGGCTTTATTGTCTCGAATTTCTGGTTTGGAATTAACAAGTACTGGTTTTAATTTAATTAGTAATTTGTCTACTGTCTTCGGTACATAATTTCCATTCATTCTCTACATTTATGAATTTATCAAAATTATATAAAAATAGACTAGAACATAAAACTTAAAAAAGACCTATCATATACAGCGGGGCAAACAACTTGAACAACAATCGCGTGGTGGGGAAAGCTTTACGCACGTCAATTTGTATGTAAAATCGACTCTGCGCAGCTAAGGTCATTGTTCAAGTAGTTTTCCCACACCTATACCTACCGATAATCAGTGAAAATAAAGGTTTTTTTCTTTGATTTTGACTTTTGAGTAGGAATTACAGTTCCTCACATACGCTTTATTACACGCTCAAAGCAAATTATATATAAATTCCAATCTTTTCTTAATTTAACTCTTCTCTCTCTCCTAAGCTTGTACGGGAACAAGTCATGTTAGCAACGTTTGTATGGAACCAGACTAAGGTCGTGTACAAGTTTGTTCACCCTATTTCTTGCCAAAGTCAGAGGCCGTCCGAAGAGACAAAGCTCTTTGATGTTTTTGTGAAAATATGTATAGATAAGAACTAGATTTGTTTTTCCAAAGTTAGTTCCACTTAGAAGCCAGATAATTACAATATGCTTAGGAAATTGAATTGATTAAAAGATATAACTATAACATAATCTTGTAATACCTAGTACCAACATAACCATCTAAAAAATTGGCGCCATCTCCATCGTCCAAACTTGCCAATCAACAATGGTAAATAAATTCAGTATTAATTTTTCGTTTCGCGTAGCCTGGGCCACTGCATGGGTGTTGCTTGCTAACGTTCGTCTATCCAATTAACGCGCGAAAATATAAAGTGAATTACTAAATAAATTTCAAATTTCCAATATCAACCGTTTAGTTTAGTTTCGGACATGACGAAACTACAAGGGTTCCTTGTTGACTTCGAAACCCTAAAAATCGAGCGTATCGACCTTTGTTTCTGCGTTAAAGTTCATAGATTTGTGTTCTGAGTAATATTACTTTAAATAAAATTTACCCTGAGGGTCCAGAAGTACCCTTGTATAAAACTAGCGAAAAAAGAAATCACACTCACACAGAAGGGGCCCAACTATGAGAACATTCGAGTTTGGCAACAAAGTTTGCGAGAGGCATGTATCGGACACCACTCGCTAACTCCTCGAGTAGCTGTGAGTGTCCTTGGCCGTTCGCCAGATCACAGATGGACCTCATTTAAGCTCGTCGATACACTTCACAGTATCACAGAACAATACGAAGCAAATTCAATAAAGATTCATTTTCGCACCATTTTTTTCCAAAGATCATCACCGCCTAAGGACTGGAAACTTCATGAACATGAAGGATTTTTTTTTTTATATAATCTTCTGTAATCGTTTCTGTTATGGCTTATTTTGTAATAAAAACCTTCTAACATAAAGTATCTACTCTTTAGGTATATGTACACTGGATTACAATATTGCATACTTTTAGACGAGCAAGGCAAAATATAATGGCATTCGTTGTTTTATGAACATGTTAGACTCTTGCGGTGTATTTCTTTTCCTTTGATGATTAAATATATACCCACGATATAATAAACGTAATAACAGCATGCTGAGATTTATTCCTCATACGACCTCGCCGGTTACCGAAACCAAAATATTGGGAATATTTATAGCGTAATAACATGTAAGCAGCGATTTGAGGGCGATAAATCAGTCTCCGCTGAGATACAGATGAGTTACGTGGGTAACAGGAGGTTACTGAACGGAACAATGAAAAATCAATTTCTATTCATATCCTTTCCTTAGGGTTTTCTCTCACCTGAATACGTAAAGCTCAGTTAAAATAAAATGTTTATTTAGCAAGTGATTTAGGTGTATGAGATAATGATATGCTTTCTTCAAGTTTATTATAGCACGATCCGAAACGGCATAGACTCGCTCTATTTTCATTGTATTCTGCATGACATTCAATAACTATTCTGTAAAGAATCTACATTGAATAAAATTATCTAAATCTGAATCTACAAGGCCGGGTTGCAATGGTTTCTTACCATTTCTTTTACTAGCACGATCCGTATTTTATTGTGTGCTGTGAAGTTTAATAAGTATTTTGGAAATAATCTTATACTATTAAAAGAGCAACTTTCATTGATTTTATGAGCACTTCTTGAAAATAGTGCGTTTCAGAAACCCTGCAGCGCCATCTGTTATTGGGCTTTTGATACGTTTATACAGATCGAAGCTCGGTCAACCAGGAAATCTACATTAAATAAATAGGTAATTCTAAACCAGTTAGATAAGCTGTCAATATGATTGAGCAATCTGCTCGCTAATGTAAGAATGATTACAGTAAACTATTTAAAGTGTGCAAAATACTTCCAATTAGCCTGAAGCATAAGTACTTACTTTTAACAAATAGCCATGGCAATCAGGAGCGTAACTCATTATTAGTTAATGTTACCAACAGTCATTGCACAAGATCAATGACCTCGGGTAAATTTATTGTCCCTAGAGTGACAAACTATTATGGAGATAGGACCCTTAAGAAGCGTCTTCCGTATCTAATTAATAGTTTACCCGATGACATTAAAAAAGAAACTAAAAAAACTAAATTTAAAAAAGAATTGAAAGAATTCTTCATAGATTATTTGCCTGATAATCGTAGTAATTAAGCACTTTTTAGAAAATTAATATTATATGTTTTACGAGAATCAACTGATCCTACAGTCAAACTGTCTGTGCAGTTTTGTGGGACTTTGTATAGTTTTTAGGTCTGCATTTATATGTAACAATCAATAAATAAATAATAATAATAATAAAAAAAAAAAACTTGTGGGATTACCCGCGACAGTCTCACAGCAGTTTAATTCCTTCGCAAGAGTCTTGCGCACGCTCACCCTTTACCCGACAACGCTGCATCGATTGAATTAACTCCTTCAGTCCCCGATGCTCACGGCTCTGTAAAAATAAGTGATTTTAATCCGATTACTCCTGCCTGCCCGCTTTCATTAAATTTTATATTGACGAGGGGGAAAAGTTGTAGAGTACTCTATCGGCAAACAGGGGCGGAGCTGGAAAAAGCAGGCCAATGGTCTGTGGTCAATATTTGCACTATAGATAGGACGCTATCCGCCCTTAAGCTATAGGTAAAGAATGACTTGTGCTCGAGAGAACTTCCGTTAAATCTTTTTCCAACAGAATTACTTAGGACAGTCCTAAGCAAACTGCCCGAACGGGACGATCGAAATTATTAGAATCGTGCGAAGGGATGGGCTGGCCATCTGGTGATAACACGCTTTTGATTTTGATAATATGAGTTTTTGTGACGTTCCGTTTGAATATAAATCATCTTTATTTGAGACGGGAGACGCGTCCGGTGGATTTCTCTCCGATGTCAGACGTTGGAGACAGTTTTTTGGTGTCGGAAACAGCTGTTTCTCCATGGCAACGTCTCGCTAAGCCGGATTGGAGCCAGTGACTCTCTCGACCCGTGCCGACGCGACGCCCGTGGACTGAACGTGACAAGAACGTGTCGCCTCGACCTGTCGGGTAAGAAGATGACGGGCGTTACTAGTGCGAGACTGTTGGAGAACTATATAGCTGACCCCGTCGGCAACGGGTTGATTTGGCTCAGACTGGTTGACAGAAAACTACTACAAATTTTCGGAGAATCCTAAACATAACATTTAACGTAGTTATAATATGGTGTGGAAAAATATCACATGAAAATAATATTACGATTTTTATACTTAAACATTCAAAACAAACACCAAAATATAAACAAGAGTCAGGCCAATTTATTTTCTAAACAACATCCTACAAAAATTCCACATAATCGCACTTCCGCTCATGGTTCCTGACAAACGGCAGGTTTCAAGAGTTTTGCCAAGTAATGCTGTGTCAGACCTTCACAAAAAACCTATCAATCATGCCCTCTTTCCCATTCAACAATGAACACGGTATGTAGAGCACCGAGTGAAGAAATAGCTCACGGTACGTGACTCCGCGCGTCTGCTTCGACGACTGCTCAGGATCTCTATTTTTGATTCAGCCGCTTTACTTCGAGCGATATATTGTCATGGTTGTGCTGATTTACGTATTAAAATATAAGTCGCAATACACAGTTTTGCTGATTTCCGTATTAAAATATAAGTCGCAATACACGGTTTTGCTGATTTCCATATTAAAATATAAGTCGCAATACACGGTTTTGCTGATTTCTGTATTAAATATAAGTCGCAATACACAGTTTTGCTGATTTCCGTATTAAAACATAAGTCGCAATACACAGTTTTGCTGATTTCTGTATTTAAATATAAGTTGCAATACACGGTTTTGCTGATTTCTGTATTAAAATATAAGTCGCAATACACGGTTTTGCTGATTTCCGTATTAAAACATAAGTCGCAACGCAATACACGGTTTTGCTAATTTCCGTATTAAAAAATAAGTCGCAAAATATAAAAAGGTTTTGCTGATTTCCGTATTAAAATATAAGTCGCAATACATGGTTTTGCTGATTTCCGTATTAAAACATAAGTCACAATACACGGTTTTGCTGATTTCTGTATTAAAATATAAGTCGCAATACACGGTTTTGCTGATTTCCGTATTAAAACATAAGTCGCAACGCAATACACGGTTTTGCTGATTTCCGTATTAAAACATAAGTCGCAACGCAATACACGGTTTTGCTGATTTCCGTATTAAAAAATAAGTCGCAAAATATATGACGGTTTTGCTGATTTCCGTATTAAAATATTAGTCTCGATTTTTGTAATCGTTCCAACATAGTGGTAGAGGGTCTAGCCACCGTTGCATCAATCGAGTGAAAAATTAACGTTAAATTCAAACTAGCTGTGATGTGTCTATCAAAGTAGTAGAACTAAACGTCAATTTACTATTATCTAATATGCGGTAGAACTAACATACTCATTAATATTTAATAATATTATTTTAAAATAAATTATTCAACTTTTACCAAACTGATAATGAATTTATATATTTTGTTTCTTTGTTAATATTTATTTTAACCCCTATGCGTAGGCGAACGATTTAAAAATATAGAAAGACTATATAATTATAGCATTTTGCTCAGACCATGAAACTGAGCAACTTTTCCCAAGGAACTTGGGTCGAAATACGAAAATATGACATGTCAGCGTCAGCTTATAGCGCATTTTGTATGGGAGGTCAAAAATTACTTTTCGTATTTCGACCTGTATTTTGGGAAAAGTTGTTAATATTATGTTCACTATTTCATTAGGGCCCTATATAATGTGACTTCGGCGTCAACTACACCTGGCTGGCGTATACGCCAGTGATAAGACACAAGAGTGGTTTAAAAATGGAGCTCCATATATCGGGCGATCGTCGTTCGAGTCTCGCTCGACACCCGATCTGCTGAACGACGGTATTCGTCTTATTTGCTATTCATGTTTCACAGTGTACGTTTGCAAAACATGTCGAAATATTGTGAACTAAACTACTATACTATAAGCATATACGGAAAACATTTTCTGGAAAACGAGAAAAACGTCGTAATCTATAGGTATAAAAGGTTTCAAAAGGTCAATGTTATAAACACGGAACCCAGTATGAAACCTGACTCTCAATATTGCTTCAATAATCAGTTGGTGTGATTTTCTATTAGTGTAACTTTGTGACCTTTTGTTTTTTTTTTCAAACTTTGACTTCGTAACTAAAGAAGGAATGGTTCCTTTTTGTATACGTTTCAATTTTATTCAGTATTCATTAATTAGTCGGCGTGATTTTTTATTAGTCTGAATTTGTTTCTTTTTTGGTTTCTGTCTGTATACGTTTTAGTTTAATTTCACAAGGCGGGATATCTTTCAAAAAAAAAAAAAAAAAAAAAAAAAATCAAGATTGTAAATGAAATGTATGTCCATACTAAATTACAACTTTCTTGTCATAAGGGTCGCAGACAAACAGAAAGACAGGCAGACAGATAGACATGACGAAACTATAAGGGTTCCTTGTCGACTACGGAACCCTAAATAATTAACTTTTTACAAAATATGTCCAAATTCAAGAATCGAAATATTTTTTCGCAAATTTCGAAAAGACATTGTAACAAAAATTGTTGCATTAAACCCTATAAAATATTTCCGTTTGGTGCCGGCGAAGGATAGTACCAAGCCATCTCTCTACCTGTACGAGTCGTAAAAGACAACTAAGCGGAAAGAACCAGAAAATGGGCAGCAGCATTCTTCTGCGTAGGGTACCATCTTACTGCGGTCACCAACAAACAATCCATGCTGACAGCCATGACGCTAACAAGCCTAGAGACCATCATGATACTTCCTCTTCAAAATGTACCGTTTTTACAGTAAAATTCTGGAAGGAGCTCCCTGTCCAGCAGTGGACTATATACGAGTTGTAGTGATGGCTATAAACTTCCCGTGAAACTATCTAATTCGAGTGTTTCCAGACTATGACGCACTAGTGTTGTTTAGAGAGGTTTGTTTACTTCTCGCAGCAGGTGAAAACGTTAACGATTTGTATTTGTTCCAGCGCAATCTATCATCTACCGGCTTGCTGCGCAAACGCATCTCTTCATTCAACACCTCACGTTACCTGCCCTTCTGCGTCCGGTCACTCTTACTCAGCGCAAGGGGTAACTATTTAGAATAAAATAATATGTCAGTAGTCTTTTTAGGCGCAAGGCATTTTTGTAAGCCCAAAAAGTAATTTAACCATGTTACTCCGACTAACCATGAGCTTTTTGGTCGTTTCGGTAAAAAAAGCCAATAAAATCTCATTTTAAAGTGTTCGTTTTTGTCTCATTCTTAGTGAACAATGTTTACACTGTAGTCCTAGCGGTACACCCCGAAATTCAGTAAAATGCTGCAAATGGTGTTAAACACATGAAAACTAGAGCTAGATCGATTTACACACCCAAAAACCCCTGTATTGTAAATTTCTTCGAAATAGGCAGAGCCGTTTTCGAGAAACCGATGTAATAATGAAAATTAAAAATAAAATACAAAATGTAAATATTTTCAAAATTGCTTTCTTGGGGTTAGATCGTACCTGGTATGTTTTGAAAATGATTTTTATTTTAATTTAAATTAAAACAAGTGACTGAAATGTAACGATGTGATATATTTTTAGAATCGGCTCGGTAAGCCTTTTCATTGGATACCACACACGATAGGTTTCAGTACAAAGAAAAACTTTTTCCCATTCAAAAAAAAAAGATGACGTCATAACTCCTCTCCTTTTTTATTTATTTTTCGGTGCTACGGGTAAAATAATTATTATGGCCTAAAGATCAATCGTTCTGATTTTCATGCTTTTAACACCATTTGCAGTGTCTTTTGACGTACCGCTAGGACTACTGGGAAAAAATCGTAAGTGTAAGTAATTAGACCGTTAAGAGATATCGGTTTTTGTTTGACCACATTTTTGTGGTAACACAGAAAACAGACACGAAGAATTGTTTAAAAGCCGTTGTTGGTAGGTTTATTATTTGATTTTCAAATGTAAGCGTATTTGCGTAAGCGCCGCTGCTCCATGTTTCAATACTCGCCCCCAATGCGGGTGACCTGCGAGGCAGGTTTACATTCACATTCAAATTAGCTACTTCTGAAACACGCTCCTTAATTCAAAGTCAAATATTGATTGTTTGAAATGTACTCAATGTGTAATGTTTCCACTGTAGCTGAGTCGGTAACATACGTTTGTTATGCCTAGGTACCATTTCAGCATACTCGTAAGTTCTCTCCGCTGGAGCGATTGGGGGGCCCACGAAACTAGTGAGGTTGTCTGTTGATTTGACCGACCAGACTCTCTTGACTGTTGCCACCCTAGCTATACGAACCAACGTGTATGTGTATTTATACCAACGTGTGTATGATCCATTGAACTTTATGTTCACGAGCGTTCAGCAAACATTGTGTGACATTGTGTGTCGCGTTTACATAAGTGGGAGGTCACAGATCGAGCAGTGTTTGACGTATTGTTTAACATGGCGACTAGTATATATAGGCTTCTTTATACTGGGTTTTATCGGAGTACATTCTGAATCTTAGGGCGTTGCGTACACGGGAGACAAGACATTGTCAACGTCCTCATGAGTAGATCACACGAAAGACTAAGATATGTGAGCGATTAGAATGTTTGTGAGATATTTTGGCATTTTATCCCGATTTCACCTGATTACTGGCGTAGGTTTGAAGATGTATTATGTTTGCTAAGATAATGCTATTAATGTTTACTGTAGCCTTGAGAAAGATCCAGAATGCAAGCAAAGAGCTTCACTACCTGTATAGAAAGTGACTGCCATGGCCCATATGCACGCAGCGCATGCGTTGTATTTATATTGGCGCGAATAACAATACAAAATGAAATATATTCTGCATGACATTCTATAAGTATTCTGTAAATAATCTACAATAATCTAAAATTATTTGAATCTGGACAGAAATTGGTGAAAAATATCTACTTTCACAAGACACATAAAAAAAACAAGAAATTGTTAAATAATTAATTTTAATAATAATTAAAATAATAAATTAATAATAATAATTAATAATTAAATAATAAATTAAAAATGATAATTAATTAATTATAACCCGTAATTTTTCCGTTTTTTTTTTCGTAATTTTTAATTTCTATTCCTGGATGTGTGCAATAAAGAGATATTCATTCATTCATTAAATCTTATAAGTTTACTGTGTCGCATCTTAATACTTTCAAATGAAGACATTTAACTTGATAAAACCCTTACGCTCTTACGAATATTTTGTATGTCCTCAAATGTTGTGTAACACAATTACAGAAAAATAAAGAAAGCTTCGATGAACGATAAATAATGAAAATCAAGAGGGAATTTTCAACAAAGATGCAATGATCATTCCTGATTCATGAAAAAGTAGCAAGACTTACTCCTGCCCAGAAATCGACAGCGTGATAAATAAATTGTGTAAAATGAAAATAGAATCAAATTTTATTCAGTGTGGCTCGTAATCTCCAACTTTATCTTCCTCAAAACAGCGAAAATGCAAATATCAGGGAGGGCCGGCTTCGTAGAGAGGAAGTAGGACTGCCGCTAACGAACCTTCCTTAACTCAGAAAATGATTCGCCATACATCGTTCGTTGAAGTGAGGATATTGAAATCTAAAGAACCAAGCCTCCCAGCTATGTATGCCAAATTAGTCTTTGAATTTAGGAAGGTGTGATTGCGGCTTTATACGTCTTACTCAGGGAACGTTTGCTAATCTGGCACACGACTAAAATTTAATTTTGTTGACTGTCGGCTTTGTTAGTACGCCACAGATTAAGGTATACTTACTGGGGCTCTGGGGGGTACGTTATAGATAATGGTTGTAAGGGTATGAACGAGAAATTCCTGATACAGTCAAAAGCAAGTCAAGCTTGATACTTTCAGCGCGACTTTAGCTCCTATAGGTACCGTAGTAAGAATCGTACAAAGTATCTATTCAGTGTAGGCAACGAAGCAGTTGACCCAAACATAAATTTCTCAGGCAGATTTTATTTGACAGGATGATAAAGAATCATGAATTAAATGTAAATTCAAAATATCCAAAAAAAAATTTTATACATTTTTTGTAATTTTTGTATGGAAAAATTAAATGTACTGATTTTTTTTGGATTTTTTTATTGAAGGTTTGTCTCATGTACCCGAGTAAAGTTTCATCGACTGAGGATTTAATGCGGTCCGCTTCGTTGCCTAGACTAATTATCGGATGGGTAACTTGATCTTATTGCGTTTGATCTACAAAAGCTTGTGAAAAATCTTCCATGGCTCATGAACCACCGGTTGAACGATGCCTACGCAACAACTACCTACAACCTACAACTACTTATAGTAGTGATGTTGTGAAACGAGCTTGACCCATTTGTTGGAGGATGTGAACTAATTATTGCCTCCCTAGGGTGTATACACAGACAAGGGCCGAGATCGAACTTCAATCAAGATAGTTTGTTTGAAATATCCTCGCTTTTATAATGCTATTAGTTCTTCTGATAGATGGCTATGAAAATTGATTATGTGGGTGTCATTATGAGACATTTCGCTAGCATGGTTAGATAGCGGTTACATGGTGATTCTGGCATCAGTTTGACTGATGCCAGACTGATGGCAGATGCTAATTCATGATTGATGGTATACTGACAGTATACTAACAGTATATCATCAGTCAGCCCACAAATCAAAAACATAGCGACTGATGGAAAATTTCTCATCAAATTTGATCAGTCTCCTATCAATCTGACTGATGCGGGAGGTCATAATCACCGTGTAACCGCCAACTAATAAGCTAAATATGTAGCTCAAGGAGGTTTTACTACGCTTCGCTTTAGCGTGGGTTAAAACGTCCTTGATGTAGCTTAAATAAAATGACAGCAGGAACAATTGACCCGCAGGAGCACCACGTGAACCGGGCGGGCGAGTGGGCGCGAGGGTTGGGGCGGTTCAAGGGGGCCGGAAAGTGTCTGTTCTGTATGACGGTACTATAACTTTATTCTGCGCCCTTGTTCTATACCCATGATTAGAAAAACGTAGTTCAGTTTCCAAAAGAAATTAAACAAGACACCCGAAACTATAAAGTTATTTCTAGTTTCGAAAAAAATTAAACAAGAAACCCGACTGCAAAACAAAAAAAAAAGAAAGGAAAATAGGATGTATAGGATTTGTATAAGATGTTAAATGTGTAGAAAAAACCGGCCAATTGCGTGCCGGGTGACGCGCAGGATATGGTTCCGTAGATTTTGTCCGTAGTTTTTTTTTAAGCTGGTACTTATAAAGTATTTCATAACGTTCAAAACATAAAGTTCTTACCTCCCAATGCTCAGCGAGGTCCTAGCGCCTGATTGCTATTTTTATTATTTCCAGTTTTTCGGCTATAGCTCATTAACCCGTGAAGCCTATTTAGCTGTGATAGTTTAACCCAACAAGAAGTTGTGCATTTATTCTAAATATTTGGCAAACGGTTCCCTAAATCGAAGAATGATAAATGGTCCCTGAGCCTTACCGCATACGCGGCTTACCGCGTAGAGACTGACAGACAGACGGACATGACGAAACTAAACGAAAGGTTTCTTGTCAACTACGGCACCATAAAAATCAAGTTAACCATTTCCTATAAAACCTAGCTAGTTTTCCTCTTTTCTGTTATGTAGTCAGGCTTTTTAATATTTTTTATTAAATACTTTGTTACGTTTGTTAGGTGAACATTTGCTTAAGAGTATGTAAAGAAAGGTTTAGTTTATATTTTTAAACGCTTTTTTAAACCCTTCAGTTTGATACCCCACTTTATAGGTTCAGGAGAAAAAAAAAATATCAAGATGCTCAATTTGGCCTCGGAAATCCACCATATTGATTTTTCATAATTTTAACACACCCAGTGTCACTCGCGCTTTTAGGACAAATTTTACGACGTATCATCGAAATCGGTTACGAATGGTTACGAGGGAATACAGAACTGGACATACATACATACATACTTACACAGGACAAACACATTACCCTTCTTTTGGGCTTCGCCACAGTCGACTAAAAAAACTTGTTAGGTATTGGTCTTCGTCGTACTACATAATTTGCTTTTCTCAAGAGTTTACGAAACGACTCAACAACAGGGCAATTAATAAAGTTAAAATTGAAAGCCTTGTATTATTGACGGCTAATCCAAGTTTGCTAGAGAATTATGTAAGAGGAGGACGCTGATGCCCGAGATTGGAAATCCAGACTTTCCAATCAATTACAAATATACCAATAAAGTTCTTATATAGATAAATATTCCTAAATTTTTTTTTTCGTTCATTCAAACGCTTACGAATCTATTTTGCCACTATGACACTAAAACCGAAAGAATAAAACTTGTTTTTAAAGTTCCGATACCAAAATTGTAAAAAAAAGGAACCCTTATGGTGCCGCTCTGTCTGTCTCTCTGTCTGTCTCTCTGTCTGTCACACCTGTATATCTCAGCAACCACTCACGCTATCGACTTGTTTGGAATAGTTTTAGAATATGGTTGTCCAACTTAATTGCACGTGAAAGAATTAAGAAAAAACTATGATTATTAATGTAAAGGAGGCCCAAATAGGAGGGGCAAAATTTCAAATTATCTGTACTAGGTCGAGTGGGTCGAGTGGATATGAAAGGGCTTTACTTGTGCATTCTAAAATATATTTTTGTATTTTTTTACATCTCTTAGTTTTCAAGTTATGATGAAAAATGTCCAAAAAAAATACGGAAAAATCTGAATTAATTACAGTCGATAGATGTTTATGTAAATATTACAGCAAAAATAAAAAGATCTTTCTAAGTTGCACTGTTTTTTAGAAATCTGCATAAAAACCTTTACAAACAAATTTAGTTTTGCGGTCCTCAAAATGGACTTTATTGCTTCCAAAAATACTAAAGGTATATCGGAACCCTCGGCGCGCAAGTCCAACTCACACTTGACCCGTTTCTTTTTCTGACAGCTTTAGCCGATTGCTTTTGAAAAAGCTGCAAAATGTGTTGGCAAGCGTTCGAAATGAACGAAAAAATTTGCTGGAAAAATGTGGAGGGGAAGTACCATAGTCACCTCGCTTGTTAGCGTTACGGCTGGCACTATGGACCTCGGTTGTAGGTGACCGCAGTAAGTAAGATGTAAGATACAAAGGAGGATGCTGCTGCCCATCCTCCAGTTAACAGGTACAGGTATGTATGGGTTGGTACTATTCTTTGCCGGCACCACACGGGACACCAAACCAATTTTTAGGCCGGTATTTCACTGGGACACCATGGCAGCACAACCAGTTGCTGCTACCAACAAAATGTATACAGCTCTATAGAGAGTTTGGTTGCGCAACCAATTTGGCGGCGCAACCATTTCGGATGCTGGTCGCGCTACCAGTCCCAGTGAAATATAGCCCTTAATACTGTGGCCGCAGGGTGTGGCGACTCTGGTGTCTTTACTGGTGTCTAGTTACGGACACCAGTGGCGCAACCAGTCGCGCCACCGTGGTGTCCCAGTGGAATACCGGCCTTAGTCTAGAAACGACACTGTAAACACTGCGAGATAGATTTTAAGTTCATCAATCAGTAACACTCTCAATTTACCAATTAAAACGAGACTTCCTCACTCATGCGAATAATTAAAACATAATCCTTTCATCCTTGAGATCTGTTTCACAAAGCTAACGGAACCATAAGTCGTTAGGCGAATGTTGGCTTTCCCTTTCCTTTTAATAATGCTAATATAACACTTTCCTCAAAAAGTAATTAGAAATCCGTTCAAACAAAGACAGTAATTACTGAGAATTTATGGTGCGTCCCTATTGTACTCTCGGATTATATTGTATTGTAACTGTGGTTAGGGATTGGTACAGCAAAGATTACTGTAAATATTATGAAGTGCTAGTCGGTGCCCGCGACTTTGTCCGGTTGAAAGTCAGAAAAAAGCAAGTTGTGTCTATGTCTTTCTCCATACCAAATTTCATCAAATGGTTTTGCATTTCAGCCGTGAAATCGGTATGAATTCAGTCGTTGGGATTCAGTACATTATGTACCCAGGCCGGAAAAATGAAGATCGGGCGTTTTTTTTTTTACTTTTAGACGTGGTGTTTATTTGAATTTACTTGCCGCTAAGAACAAGAAAGACCTATCCCACCAAAAATATTTCATGTCTTTACAAAACCTTAGGAGGTGTAGGCAGCTTGGCCATTTATTTATTTTTAATTTATTTAGATACATTATTTCAACAAATATACCACAAAAAAATAATAAATAATTGTAGACAGGCGCTTGGAAACAACACGTGGTTGGTAGTAAAAGTCCTTAAAAGACCGAAGCCGAAGTATTTAATGTTTTGTCATGCGATATTAAAACAAACATTTCTTAGGAGAATTAATCTGTGAGCGAGGTAGACGCGTCAGACGTCGGCGGGCGAGCGGCGCCGGAACCGCAGCGTAATCGCCGCATTAAGATACGCGTCACGACGATTGCTTTGACAGAAAGGCAAAGCCTTATTTAACTTATTCGCCTTAGGATTTAGCATAATCAGGCCAGTTCACTGAAATACGAATTACCACTACCAAGAGACCTACTATGGAAATAATAATTATAAGGACTTGTTATATTAAAATTAGAATTTGAGATTAAAGCAGGCCTTGTGAGCTAGATCACAAATTATCTTCTGATCGTTAGTTATCATCTAGCCAATGAATTTGAAGATTCTGGAAAGCAAAGTTTGTAATTAAAGTTTGATGTTTATTCACGAAGACATAACGTATTAACAATGTTATAAATTTCATTCAAACTAAAATAACTGAATAAATTTTATTTTATGAATTATAATATTTTGTTTACCAAGTATCAATTTATTTGTAAACTGTGGCATAATAATAATAAGCTAACAATTAGACCATCAACACATGCAAAAAATAAGTCCAAGTTTTGAAACTGTAGCTCCTCCCGTGGTATATTTAAAGAAAAACCGGCCAAGTGCGAGTCGGACTCGCGCACTGAGGGTTCCGTACCACCACATAAACATAATTGTATTACTTAGTTGAAATTTCAGTAAGTTAATGTGCTAGATTTTTTGAGTCCGACACGCGCTTGACCAAATTTTATTATTTGTTATTATTTTAAAGCTTATGCACTATAAACATACCAATTTTCAAGTTTGTAAACTAAAAACAAAAATCGCCTCAGCGACCATCCAACTTGACCCCTCTCTTATATGAATGTTCTTGAAACGGGAGCTCACCACAATTGGTTACCATTAGTTGTGAGAAAAGTTGTAATATTTAGTGATTTCAGACTTTTCCCATTATTTGTACTGTGAGACCTAGCTTCTTGCCAAATTTCATAATTTTAGGTCAACGGGAAGTACCCTGTAGGTTTTGCATTTTTGAATAAATGTATGGAGATGAGGACATAAAATGCCATATCTTTTGATTGCGTCGTTGTAAAAAATTGAAATTTTCAGATCTTGTGTGGTTCATAGATCCTAATATATGGTATTAATTTCAACCTGATCCCTTCACCCGTTCGTGAAATAAAGGGTCTTGACAGACAGACAGACAGACGGACAACAAAGTGATCCTATAAGGGTTCCGTTTTTTTCTTTTGAGGTACGGAACCCTAAAAATGTAGTCACCACGCTTGTTAGCACAAATGGGACTTTTGTAATTTTGTTGGTGTGCACAGTATGGCAGTGCGATACACAGAAGAACACTCCTAAGTCGCTTTTTACGACAAAAATCATAAAGATAAAAGTTGAAATGATCACCTTAGGTTAGGCTTTATTTCAATATCGCATGAGCTGTATAAAGCAGTGAAATTAGTCTCGAAAAAGGACTATGATTATTTTTTTTATAAATCAGCCAAGGAGTGGAATGTCCTGCCCACATTATAAACCTATTTCAGTCGCGATTGAATAGATATCAAGGGGAGGTCAAACTCATTTCTATCCTCGATTGTTCCTCTGGATTAACATTGATCATAAAAAAAACTTTCTTAGCACAGAATCGAAAATTCAGAAAACCTCAAAGGATCGTTTATTCATTCCCTTTCGTTTTTGAAGTCCACGTTAATAAGATTTGATGTTTGTTTACCCTCTTTTACTGGCAGTCCTTTGTACCTTCAGCGCTGATTAGAATCCGAGACCGCTACCGCTTCCGGCATGGTTTGTGGTCCCTAACATCTACAAATCAAAAACCGGAGTCAGACTCGCACGCCGAAGGTTCCAATATACTTTCAACATTTTAAGCCCATTTTAGGACCGCATAACTAAGTTTGTTCGTAAAGGTTTTGGCAGATTTCTAAAAAACTATGCTACTTAGATATATTGTTATATTTTTCCTGTAATATTTACATAAACCTCTATCGAATATAATTGATTCAGATTATTCGTTTAGTAAACTTCGGAGATAAGGGGGGAATGGTATTTTTATTTTTGTAATTTTTCATCATAGCTTGAAAATTATAGACGTAAAAAATACAAAAGCTATTTTGAAATGTAGGTATAAGTAAAGCTTTTTTTTTTAATTTTCAATGGGCTTAATCTTACTCTTTCATATGATACTTATGATGATTCCCCATTTGACCTAGTAAAGACAATTCGAAATCCCTATTTGGGCCCCAGTTACAATAATAATAAAAATGTTTTATTTATTCTTGAATTTGCAATAAAGTTAAACAAGCATATTTTAAAATTTATCCAAATTTCAAGTCGATAGGGTGAGTAATTGCTGAGATAAACAGGTGTAATAGACAGACAGATGAAAGGGGGTCTGCTAAAACTCGCGCGGGCATGCGTGTGAAATAGTATGAACAGCATACTACCCGGCGGACGCCCTAAGGGTTCCTTTTTTACCATTATGGTTCGGAAGTCGGAACCCAAAAAAAGTCTGAAAGCCCTTTCGGGCGGGTTCTCAATCAATAAAAACGCAAAGGGTCTACGTTTAATGCCATTACGTTTGATCTGACAATTTTCCAGATGGAATACCTTAATTGGGCAGAAATCTTTGTAATTAAACAAATTTTATTTACATTAAATGGAGCTTTGATCAAGTAGCTCCTTTGATGGTTTATTTTGATCGAAGAATGAGGCAAGTTTCTTACCTGTTCCGTTCCAGTTTTGACGCGCCGTTGTCTAAGAATATTTTTTATAACAATAACCAACTGCGGAAAAAACCAACCAAATGCGAGTCAGACCCATGCACAGATCGCTTACTAGACGAATGTACAGTAGTGGTAGGTAGCAATATTTACAGTTTCATGTGAAAGTTTGAAAGTTTTTAAAGACAGAATGATGGAAAGTATCCCGTTTGTGCTCTTTGGGTACTAAATCCTACAAAGGGAAAAAATAATACTCTCAAAAGAGCACATTCGCTTTGATCTATCTAAGTAAATGGAAATATTAGATTTTTTCACATTTTCTCTTTCTCTTAAAGCCAACTATGCGTAAGTAAAAATTCTAGTCACAAAGAATACTAACAAAATGTTGTTATTCAAGCAATCCTCACAAATTTTCCACAAAGGTGGTCGAATTAAGGTTTCTAGCTCTCACACTAAGTCTCAAAGTGATGAAGGCAAATAATACTTTTTTCCTGTTAGCTTTCTAACTTTCAGGAAAATCCAGTGTTTTTATAAGCTTTTAAAAAGTACATATAAAAACATTTTAATTTAACGGTCTAAACAGTTCGTATTCGTGTTAATTCTTAAGGTATTTTCTGCCTGTGGTGTAATTAGGCTTATTAAAAAAATTAATAAAAGGAAAATGTACAAAAAAATCACTAGCTCTCCAATCCAGCAACCGAATTTCAAATTCTTCGACTCTAATCGCTCTAATAGGTATAGCATACAAGTGAAGCGGCAAGTATGAAACATCGAATTATGCTGGTATTCTCACGAGCAAACTTAAACTCAAAAACTCAAAATAGTTTATTCATTGTTGGATATTAAAATCTCTTAATGACGTCAGCTAAACTACATCGCTTCACAAACAAATTGGACACCTGAATACAGGTTGAATATATCTACTGTACTAAATTTAAGATCTTTAACAATGTATATTCACGCAAATAAATGAATGATTATGATTATGGAGCCGTAGTTTAAGTAAGCCACTATAGTTAATGAATTAAAACAACTGATTTGTTAGAAAACCGTTTTAAACAAATAGTTAAAGTCCAATCCTATTGAAACAGGGCTGCAGGTAGTTTGTTTAGGTCCAGATGGAGAGAAGAGTTCAAAGTTCAAAAGTGTGTTTGGTTTTGTTTCGTATAATGAAAAACATTATTAAAAATTACGTTATCAACACCCTTCTGAACTTATAATCGTTACAAAGGATCTTGTTTTTGAACCAAATCGCTTTGAGTCCAATTGTGAACATAATTGTGAATATAATTATGATATGAAAATATTTTACTAATACTTACTTATACTAATATTTTAATAATATTGTAGGAAGGAACTGAGTTAAAATTAATAATTTTATAAAAATAATTGAAATTAATTATTCAGAACGTAATGTTATAGTTACGAGTGAGTCTGTATACTAAAATTGTCTTATATGTTATTTTGTGTTATTGTTTTTTGTAAGTGTTATTGTGGTTATTGTCATGCTACCACGTAACTATTGTAAAAATAATTATATTTTGAAATGTCGATTCCAAAAATTGCAGTGCCCTTCCAGGGTCCATATTGTGTTCTGTATAATTGCAAATAGAATTCAAGTCGAATATTGGTAACACTACTTATAAGGTCGAGGTCGCAGATTTCACAACATCAGGCAGGACCACTGTAGCCTAGTTGGTAAAGCGTCTCCGGTAGTGACGGAGAAGACACAGGTTCGAATCCTGCCTGTGGTTGTGAAATTTTGTAATTTTCTACTTTGTAGATTTATCCGAACACAGAAAGTGTTAAAATAAAATCATTTTCAGGTGAGATCAGGCTCAAATGCTCACCTTCTTCTTCAATATAAAAGCCGTGCTCTTGTCGGTGAAGCGAGATCCAGTCAAATTTTTCTTCGCCAAATGCACTTTGGAACAAAAGAAATTCGAGTAGCTGGAATTCGTCGTCCCCCTACTAATTCGATCTGAACAGTTTGCAAATAAACTTGATTATTAAGTGATTCTATCAAGTCTCAAAGTTTAATTCTTATTATCAGTTACGAAGCCTTTAAAACAGAAATTTTACTCGGTTCTAACTATGTACTTCAAAACATTCATTTCTTAGTTCAGATCTATTCAATTAAGACGAAAGTTTGAAGTTATATTCCTGTGGTAACTTCCAAGATCAAATTCTAAACTTCGTTGATACAATTTGAGGAGGTATCTCTGAGAAGCCCATGAATGGTTTTGAATTTCAAGATACCTGGATGGGGGTGAGGTGAGGTACGCGGGAAGGGGAGAGGCTAATTACATGAGTTTACGACCAATCGAAGCTTAAAATTGTAATTTAACGAGTGGCGGCACCTCAATGTTGGAACACTTCATCCGTAATACTCGTACAATCTGCTTGCTCATATCAGGTATTAGATCGTTATAAAACTAAATAATAATAAATAAACAAAAAAAATGTAAATTGATTTAGTTTGTACATTAAAGGTATTAATAAAAAAGTAACACGTTATGTTATTTTGATGCCCGTGACTTTTAATCTGTTGTTTGTTTATTTTTTGGATCATCACGCAAGAACTACGGAACGGATTAAATTAAACATTTGTTTGATGGGTAAAAGTTTGATTTAAACGCTGGTATCACTTTAATAGTTCATTTATTTTTTTCCCATTTCGCTTAGTTCATAACAATAATTTAACATTCGGATGAAGTAGCGGGAAAAAGCTATAAAAGTACATGCATAAAATCACGCCTCTTTCCCGTCGGGGTAGATAGACACCACAGCCATACTGACATACTTCCCTCGCTTCCTGTACGAACTGGCGATTATTGCGTGAATAAGCTATTGCTTGATGTTGAAATCCACGCGGTAGGACACTTCTTAGACAAAGGACCTTTTGTTAAATCGCGCGACTGGCGTGCCATGGTGGCATCGATGCCGAAAAGCTGCCACCAGGTCACGATCTTCCTTGGTCCATATGGAAGTCACTAAACAGACTGCGGTCGGGCGTTGGCAGGTGCGGGGAACTCATGAAGAGGTGGGGCTTCTCTGATAACGACAAGTGTGAATGCGGTATTTTGCAAACCATGACACACTTGCTGTCGTGCCCTACTTCTCCAGTTTCCTGCACTCGGAGGGACCTTTTTGAAGGCAACCAAAAGGCTATTGATGTAGCTACTTTTTGGGCTAAGCGTTTATAGTCAGTTTTGCCATTGACTCGAAAAAAAGAAGAAGAAGATCGATTAGTTCCCCTTATGACGAACCCTTACAATGTTAATGTATAACACAGATTGAGTCGAACGCTCTGAATCACGTTGCTGGAATGATTAGAGAATTCAGTGACTCAAAGGAAAATCAGGCGTGAACATTCACCGAATCGGGTTAGCATTTATGACGGGATATTGGTTATTTCCGATATTGGGGTGGATTTGAGGTCGCGTTAACCTTGTCTTTGTATTATGTGTAATATCTGAAAAAAAAAACTTGCTCTCCTAACGTATCCTTGTCCATAGACAAATCTATAAGAACCTTTAGACGCATAAAACCACATACGCAAAACACCAACTCGTGGTTTTGTTGTGTTTTGGAATAATCTAATATAGAGTCATAATTAGTGAGTCACACTTAGACTTGTAGCTTTCACTATTATCATTGTTTCAAAATCTTAGAGGTGATTAAAATTGGTCAATGCCTCTCATCTCAACCAGAGTTTGCTCCAGACTTAATGCATTCAACGAAACTATAAGGCTCCAGATGTAGATAACTATGTACCCAACAAAAAGATTATGACCGGGATATGGGATAAATTTTCTATTAATTTTTTTCTGTTTGCTTTTTAGTAGGTATTTTAGCCTGTTTTCAAGGCTGCCTCCTAGCACAGCATACATAATACAAAAATTGTTCTAGCATCGCCTGGACATCAAGTGCCCTGGCTGACGTGCCTGATCCTAAACAGATTCCAGACCCCATTCAGCAAGAGCAAGGAAAACAGGTGCAGGTCTGGCTTCAGCAGAGATTCTGCAAGTCTGTGAAAACTATGCACCTCTGTCTGTTCACGCGTAGACCCTTACAGCGCTTTTTATTATTCCTTTCATAACGATCTATCATTACAAAGTGTCAAATCCAGAGCAGTGCGATTGTTTGCTAGTCTAGCACCATTTCTGTGTATAAAAAAAAGCTGTGTGTTTGGCTTCGTGATTATACATGGTGACTTTTTCGTCACTTACTTGTCGTAACCGTGCCGCCAACCCGGCTGCAACGTCAACACTATCCAGCCAATCCGCTTTCGATGTCATCCAAACACTCAGAGCGTAAAAATGCAAAAACCGATAAAGGCAGCTTGCAGGCGCTTTGTTCCTAGCAACAAGCCCCGAGTGGCGCAATCCTGTCTCAACAATGGCGCTAAATGAGAACCGCTTCAAACTCGCTCCGTCGGCGGACGTCGGGAGCGCACCAGATTTTCACCATCTGATTGAAATTGCGTAAAAGCCTTCAAGCGGCAATTGCGCTGTACAGATTGCTCCAGATAATGCCCCTAGTTGCTAATCGATGCAGGATGTGCTACCGTTTACTATTGTCATCCACATACTGACATTTCTAACTTTGAGATTGGCCGCAGTCAGTTATCTATCATTTGCCTACTAAATAAACAAATTTTATGTGACAGTCTCTTTTATGATTTACGATAAACAGATAGCAGAATCAAACTAAACTGTTGAAACTACTCAAGAAACACTTAATATTTTCATCGATTTTCAATTTGAAAGGTTGACGAAAAGGTCAAAATTGTTTTTGTTTTCTACTCGAGCTGTAACAAGATTTTCATAATAATAGAAGGGGAGATAAACTTGTTAACACTTTAGTCTGGATGTTGTGCAAAACAAACATCAGATTTAAAGGCTGGCAACAATGAATAAATGCTTTACTTTTTAATTAGAGCTACAAACTTTTTAAGAATGTAAATCGACTTATTGTCCACAGCGCAGAGTAGTGATCGGTCTACGAAACATAATACCGCAAATCAATGTACTGGATTGCCGTTTGGAGTACACAGGTACGTTAGGTTACAACATTCATTTTAAGCGGCAGTTTAATAAAAATATTCCATTAGGGGCCACTATGACGTCATAAATTTTTTGTATAAAAATAGATTTTTTTTTTTAGAATCTTATCGTGTGTGATATCAAATGAAAGGGCTTCATATGCCAGTCCAAAAATATACTACACCTACACGTTTCAGCCACCTGTTATGTAAAAATCTTGGAAATATTTTCAAAACATCAAATTTGGGTTCTCCAGGCAGGAGACGGTAAGTTTTTGTAAAACATACGCCAAATGTCTCGTAATATACTCATGTCTAATGTCAAAAATGCAATTTTCAAAATATTCATATTCACTATTTTGCGTGGCGTGCATGGACACAGTTTTGATTGCGTTTGCATACAGAATGCAAGCTAGTATTATTAATCGCGCGGGTGTCGTGCATCGTACGTAGACTGTGACCCTGTGGATGCGTCCTCATGATGATTTCAATCTCCACCTAAATAGTTTTTAATATATGAACTTACACAGAACCTTTACCCAGCATTGACTTGGGCGTCCGCTCAAACTTGCGCGGGCGCCCGCACGCGTGTGAGATAGTACTCGTATGAACAGTGGTCCCGGCTCGGACGCCTTGACCGCCTTTTTCATACAATTTCACACTAATACGGGCGCCCGGGCGAGTTTTAGCCGACGCCCTTGGACTGCTCATTATGACATAATATAATTATCAAGAGCAAAGTTAGGTTGAAATAATCAATTTATCGTCCCTCCGTAATTGAAACGTGATTGGATTCAAAATTCGCTACTTTGCATAATTTTAAATCACCGTTCAGTTAATATAAAAAACCTTTTAAGTGCGAGTCGGACTCGCGTGCCATGGGTTCCGATATACCTATAGTGTTTTTAGAAGCAAATAAGTCCATAATTAAGACAGCAAAACTAAACTTGTTCGTATAGGTTTTTTGCGGATTTCAAAAAATTAGTGCTATTTAGAGAAATCGTTTTAATTTTCCAGATTATTTTTCCAGAAAAGCTGTCCAGATTTTTCCTTCAGCTTTTTGCCTCAAAGATTAAGGGTGTAATTTTTCATCGTAACTTGAAAACTAAGTCAACTAGTCCAAATTTCAAGTCGATAGCATGAGTGTTTGCTGTGTGACAGACAGCCAGTCAGACGAAGTCGCACCATAAGAGTTCCATTTTTACCATTTTAGATCGGAACCCTAAAAATCGATGCACTATAAGAAAATTGGTTGCTTTATTTAAAATGGAATAGGTGCCTACTTAATAACCGTAAAAAAACCGGCCAAGTGCGAGTCGGACTCGCGCACTGAGGGTTCCGTACCACCACATAAACATAATTGTATTAGTTGAAATTTCAGTAAGTTAATGTGCTAGATTTTTTGAGCCCGACACGCGCTTGACCAAATTTTATTATTTGTTGTTATTTTATAGCCTATGCCCTATAAACGTACCAATTTTCAAGTTTGTAAGTGTTCCCGTTTTTAAATAGAACTAAAACAAAAATCGCCTCAGCAACCATCCAACTTGACCCTCTCTTATATGAATGTTCTTGAAACGGGAGCTCACCACAATTGGTTACCATTTGTACGGGACGGGGGGTGCTCGCAGAGCTTCCTGACCATCCCAATGTACACAATGAAAAACTGGCTATTAATGGACTGTATTTATTCTGACGGAAAACTGTTACACGGTCTGGCAATACTGTACGGTTAAAAAGGTCTGTATAAAACTGAAAACTGTTACTGGCAACACTATGAATTTGCACTAAATTGAAAATATGAACTGGCAACACTAGGACTATCACTGGGAAAGGCACGAATAAATTAATATCGGATGTCACTTAAAACAATGCCTGTAAACTGAACTGATCTGAAACTTTCTCACAAAAATGGAATACTTCTACACACTGTACACTAACACGGACATACTGACTGGACTGACTAAACGGACGGAAAAAAAAAAACGCGGCACGGTAAATTTACTGTAATAGGTACTGTTTTTACTGTTAACTGTTAGTACTGTTAGCCGGAATAATCTTCTCTTTCTTCTGATGTTGACTTTCCGATTGCTCCGAAAGAACTGTATGTAGTAGCGCGGTTGCGGTCGGTTTATATACTATTTTTCAGGGAAAATTCTGGCAACTTGGAATTTTCTAGTACATTTCTTCGTTCCTTCTATACGGCTTCGGCTTTCTGGAATATTCGACAAAGCTCTCGCGCGCTGGTGGTGCCGCCAGGTGGGAAGCAGAATAACTATTTCTACGATTACGAGACATTGCGATTTCCCCAACGTGTAGTGCCATCTAGCGATTCGATATGTCAATAACTCGTAGTTAACGATGGTTCATGACAGCTGTCTGCCCAATAACGCCATCTTGTGTCGAGTGGTTAAAGCTGTCAGGCTTGCCATAGACGAATAATACTTTTTAGTGTTGCCATTTCTATCCATAATTATTTGGCGGTAATTTTAAATTTGACAGTCGTCGCGAACATACTCCCGCCGTGCGACGTCAATATCGGCGGCGCATTTACTCCGTTCGTGAAGTGACGACTTCCTGATTCAATACTGGGAGTACTACGAGCCTCTTTGTAGGTCGTCTCATGATTCCGCCAGCTGTTTGTACATCAACTGCTCGAACGATTCCGTCTTCCCCTGGATACAGTTTGATAATCTTCCCACGAGGCCATGTGTTTCTTGGTAAGTTAGGATCGACTATTAGCACCAAATCGTTTTCTTGAATTGGCTTTCCTTGACCTCTGGGCTCCCGCCGGTATTGCAACTCAGGAAGATATTCTTTTAACCATCGCTCCCAAAATATGTCTGCAAGTCTCTGAGCTTGTCTCCACTGATGACGTAGTTTCAAATCAATGTCTGTGAAGTTCCCACAATTTATTATGCCGCCGGATCCTCCCAGTAAAAAATGGTTCGGTGTTAGAGTTTCGTCGTCGTCTGGTGAAACTGATACGTGTGTCAACGGTCTATTATTCACGGTGTATTCTACCTCGCACAGAAGAGTCGCTAGCGTCTCCTCTTGTGGGTGTCTTTCTTGCAATACGCTGTAGAGTGCAGTCTTTACTGATCTGACTAACCGTTCCCAGGCTCCACCCATAAAGGGTGCTCCAGGTGGTAGGAATTTCCAGGTGATTCCATAGTTGGAAGCCTCATCTTGGAGAGCTTCTTGAAGTTCTCTGTCTGCACCGCGTAAGTTTGTTCCATTATCTGAGTAGATCTCTGTTGGGCGTCCTCGGCGAGCTATGAATCTTCTTAGTGCTAATACAGCAGAGTCCGTGCTTAAATTTGCTGCAATCTCTAAATGAATTGCTCGGGTGGTCAAACATGTGAACAAAGCGACGTATCTCTTCTGATGACTTCTCCCAACAGTGACAGAAAGGGGCCCAAAATAGTCAACTCCTGTAAAGGTAAATGGTCTTCTATGGTGTGCTAAACGAGTGTGTGGGTGATTCCCAGTCGGTGGTTCTGTTGGTACTGCTTTCTTGATTCGGCATTTCAAACAACTTTTCACAATAGATTTGGCTGTTGGTCGAAGTTTCAAAATCCAGTAACGTTGTCGAGCTTCATTTACTATCATTTCCGTGCCGGAGTGCTGCAGTCTCTGATGTATCCACAATAAGTATAAACGTGTATACACATGATCTCCGTCCAGTATTGCAGGTTGTTTCTGTTGTGAGGAAATTTCAACAGCAGCGGAAATTCTTGATTTCAGTTTTATAACGCAGTCTTCCATAATCAAGGCTAGCTGACGTAACCTGCTGTCTTTTGGGACTTCTCTTTGATTTGTCAATGCAGCAATTTCTTCTGAAAATGATTCTTGCTGTGATGCTTTGACCCATAATCCTTCAGCTTTCCACATAAATTCTCCATCTAGCGGGAGAATATTATGCGTTTTTGAAGACTGTTCCTGTTGCCTGAATAACTCTCCTGCTCCTCTCGTTCGTCGTCTTCCCCAGTTTGGGTCTTTTTCTTTTCTTCGTATGGTTCTCTTGTAATTTACTCTTTCCTTTGATGCCTTCAATAACTGAAGAAACTGTAGTACTCGTGCTGTTGTTCTGATTAGGCGAAGCCACGATGAAAACTTTGAAATGTCTGGCAAACTTTCTGTAAGTTTCATGCTCGTCTTTTGTGCGATGTGTACCCGTTCTTCTCCTGTTTTTCCAATATCTGTTTCTTTCTCTTTTGGCCAAGATTCGGGATCGTTAAGTAGGAATTCTGGACCACAGAACCATCGGTGATCCATCGTGAAGTTTGCTGGTGTATTTCTCGTCGCATCATCAGCTACGTTGAGAGTAGTCGGGATCCACCTCCAGTCGTTTACTGTAGTCTCTTCTTCGATTTCTGCGACTCTGTGAGCAACGAAGCTTTTGAATACTCGTGGGCCTGAACGAAGCCATTTCAATACTGTCTTTGAATCTGTCCAGAAGATTCGTCTGTTTGCTTTCATCTGATATTCTTCAGTCACCGTTTTCGCTGATCGAGTGCCAAGAACGGCTGCTTGTAGCTCCAATCTGGGAATTGATGTAAGTTTCAATGGTGCAACCTTTGCTTTTGCGAATGCTAAGCTTACATGAACATTTCCTTCTTTGTCGACGATTCTCCAATAAACTGTGGCGGCGTAAGCTGTTTCGCTTGCATCAACAAAAGTGTGTAATTCTCTTTCTTTGGCATCACCGAACTCTGGATGGTGTCGAGATATCTCTATACTACGGAGCTTTTTCAAATCCTCTATCCACATTTTCCATTTCTGCGCGACTTCTTTGGGTAGTTCTTCATCCCAACCGGTTCCATGACGCCATGTTTCTTGTAGGATTTGTTTTCCTTGAATGGTGATAGGTGACACCAACCCTAAAGGATCGTATAGAGACATTACAGTCTTAAGTGCTTCTCTTTTGGTGGGAGTTCGCTTTCCTTGAACTATGTCTTCTGGAACTCTAGAGAAGTTGAGGTTGAAACCCAATGTGTCGTTTTTAGGTTTCCATATAAGTCCAAGTACCTTTTCTTCTTTTGTTCCATCGTCTAGTTTCACTTCTTCTGTGTTTTCATCTGAAGTATTTTTTAAGGCGTTCAATAGTTCCTGTTTGTTAGAACACCATTTCCTGAGGTTGAAATTGCCCTTTTGGTGTACTAACTGGACTTCTCTCGCAATCTTGATGGCTTCTTCTACATTATTAAAGCTTTGTAAATAATCATCCATGTAGTGATGTAAAACAATAGCTTCCCTTGCTTCAGGATACTCTTCTTTGTGCTTCTCCGCATTGAAGTTCTTGATGTACAGTGCTGTACATGGTGAGCTGGCTGCGCCGAAAATTACCGATTTCATCCGATATTCAATTGGTGGGCCCTCCCGCCGATTTTGTCGCCACAGGAACCGAAGAGCATCTCTGTCTTCCTCAATGATACCGATTCTCAAAAACATTTCTTCGATATCAGCAGCTACTGCAATGGAATGTTGACGAAATCTCATCAGTACTCCAGGCAAGGATTGTAAAAGATCTGGTCCAGGCAAAAGATGATCGTTGAGTGAAGTTCCTCCTGACTTGGCTGCTGCATCGTAGACGAGACGGACTTTTCCTGGCTTTGACGGGTGAAATACTGCGAAGTGAGGTAAATACCACGTTTTTCCTGGTTTTGGGGGTGAGTTTGCTTCTTCGGCATACCCTTTTTTGATTAAGTCGTCTATCTGTTTCTCGTAACTGGCTTTTAGTTCTGGGTTTTTGTCTAACTTTTTCTCGATTCCATAAAGCCTTTTCAATGCTTGATCGTAATTATTCGGTAGGTTTGTGTTATCTTTTTTCCAAAGTAGACCTGTCTCATAGCCACCTTCTGGGCGTTCCACTGTTTTGTTTCGAAGAATTTTCAATGCTCTTTCTTCTGGGTCGGATTGTGGCTTCCTTGGCATAATTCCTAATGAATCCATGCTGAAATATCTTCTTATTTCTTCATCCAAGTTGTCTTCGTTTGTAGTTTCTTGACTCAAGTGGTAACAGTGATTGACTTGTCGTCCTAAGCTTCGAGTGTTTACTCCATGTAGCACCCATCCTAAAAGTGTCAATGATGCTACCGGCTGATCAACAGCTCCTCTTTTTACTGTATTTGCAATCAGAAATTGCCAATTGTCTTGACCAATCAATAGAGTTGGTTTTCCTTCTTTGTACTGTATCTTTTCTCTTATGTCTTGTAGATGCTGGCAGTGCTCTATATCCTCTGCATTGACGGCTTGCGGCGCTAGCTTCATTTGGCTGATTGTTCTGGCTCTGATAGGGAATTCTCCTCCTGCACCTATGATTTGGAATTTTACTCTTTTTGAAGTACTCGTGTCAAGTTTCTCTCCTGCCACTGATTCTATTTGTAATGGATCAATTGGTCCCTCGCATCCGATTTGTGCTGCTATCTTTGAGTCTATCAACGTTACAGTAGATCCGTCGTCGAGTAGCGCGAAGGTCTCCAGTTCTCCTTCAGGTCCTTTAACTTTCACTGGTATAATTTTCAGGAATGCATTAAATTGTTTTGGTTCGGCGGCTGTGGTCACTCGTTCTTCAGCTTGAGTTGTGGTTTCTTCTTTTTTATTGGGAGTAAAATGTAAAAGCGGATGATGGGAGCGCTCACATCCATCGACCCTGCAGAGCTGCATTTTGCATTTGTGTGTTTGAGTCCTCTTTTTCAGGCAGCGGAAACACAAAAAATATTCTTTTGCTAAATCCCATCGTTGATTATTGTTAGCTTCTGTAATTCTTTTGCACTTTTCTGTTTCATGTGTAGAATCCTTGCATATGTCGCATGTTGGTGGAGGAGGACGATATTCTTTGTCTCTTCTCTGTTCAGTTGTTCGATAGATTCTGTCCCTTCCTCTGTTTTCGCGTGTTGGACTGGTCTTGTTTCGATAAAATTCTCTTCGTGGTTCCCGATTCTCTTCTCGATGTTGCTCTCTTCGGAATGGTTGCCCTCGGTATGGCTCTCTTCGGAATGATTGTCCTCTGTTAAATTCTCTTCTGTGTTCTTTCTCGAAACGGTTTTCTTCTTTATATCTCTCAGGCGATGCAAATCTTCCTACTCGACGTGCTTCTTTAGCTATGAAGTTGCTGAAGGTTACTAGGTCGGGATCCTTTTCTGGCTGTTCATCAATGACATCTAACCATCTGGTACGCAGCGTAGGTGTCAATTTCTGTGTCAGACTTTTCAAGATTTCAGGGTTGTACAAATAGTGATTTCTGTTTAATGCTTGTAGGGTGGCTACACTATTTTGCACCTTGCTGGCGAAAAGGCAGATTTCTTGCGGCGCTTCTGTTGTTCGTTGTAGGCTTCGTAGACGGTCCAATTCTGATAGTGCGATTGAATCTGGTCTTCCGAACCTAGTTTCTAAATTTTCCAATATCTGTTCAGGTTTGGCGTTGGCAATTAACAAACAGTGCACAGCTTCTAGAGCTCTTCCTTTAAGTGATCTTCTTAATCTTGCAGTATTTTCGACGTCGGTGAAGAATTTCTCAGTTTCTAAGTAGGCAGCCCGGTATGCCAACCATTCCTGATGGGCTCCGTTGAAGAAAGGTAGCTCTCCGATGTATCTTGGTATTGTTGTTTGTTGACCGCGTGCTGCTTGTGCTATTGCTGAGGCCAATTCGCTGAGGTTGATTTGCTGGTCTTCTTTTTTCTGAATTTCTTCTGGCTTCTTTTCTTTATATTTTCTGTCTTCCTTTGTTTCTTCCTTAACTTTCCAGTCGCAGAGGTTTTCAAGTTCTTTTTCTTTAGCTTCCTGTTTTATTTTGGCTTCAGTTTTCTGTCGGTATGCTTCTTTATATTCTTCAATTTCTTTTCTCCTATAATATCTTTTTGTTTCTTCTGGGTCTTCTGCCTCCTGATTTCTGTAGATTTCTGTCTTCTGTTCTTCCCTTTTCAAATACTGTTCTGTGTTATTTGGTTGATTTTGGCATTTGTTTTTATGATATTGGTCTGCAAACGGTGGTTTTTCTTTGAATTCTTCTTGTAAGTCTTCTTCGATATCCCATGCTACGTTAGAATGTTTATCGACCCATTGTTGTGTCTGTTCGGTTCGACTGCCGTTCTGTGTCTCTGATCTTTCTTCTTCGGCTTCTAGTTTCTGAATACGGGCTTTGATCATTTGTTTTTTAGCTTCTGCTTTTTCCTCCTTAGCTTCAGCTTGTTCGTACATCGCCATTGCCAGCTCTTCTAACATAGTTGCCTTGCGTATTGAAAGCACTGACCTTCGGGATCGCACGGATTTGTCGTCGAATACCTGATGTTCATGCGGTACTTCATCAAGCTGCTCTTTCTGTTCCTCTGTTGGCGGTTGTGGTGCCGAGCTCCCTGACTGTTGTGGCGGTACTGGTGCATCTGACGGCGTCTGCATCTCTGGCTGCGCTGGTTGCTGCGGTGGCACAAGATCATGTTGGGCTGTCTGGTGCGCAGATCCTCGAGACATTCGTCCGGTCATTGATCTAGTCACTGGCATGATTTACGAGAATTATTATCTGTAAGTTTCTTCACTCTGTCTGTACACGAATTTCGTAACTGAATAAGGTGCCACTAAAACTGTTCACTTGGTCTGTATATGGTCTATCAGTCTGTATACACACAATTCAAAATTGTCCACTATTTTTACAAAATTTCCAAATGTTCACTCAGTCTGTACTCACTGTTTGAATATTTTCTCTGTCTGTACGAACACGATACGGAACGTTTACGAATTAAATCACTGTCCATATGATTACTGTTCTATATACTGTCCACGGAAATTACGGCACTATACTGTTCATTAAAATCGATATCTAAACTGTCTATAAACTGTTCACTTACTGTTTACACTATACAACGTACTGTCCAACTGTCCATGGATGATCACTGTACGACACGCGAATCCTTCGAAGATCCGGCTCGAAGGACCATTATGTACGGGACGGGGGGTGCTCGCAGAGCTTCCTGACCATCCCAATGTACACAATGAAAAACTGGCTATTAATGGACTGTATTTATTCTGACGGAAAACTGTTACACGGTCTGGCAATACTGTACGGTTAAAAAGGTCTGTATAAAACTGAAAACTGTTACTGGCAACACTATGAATTTGCACTAAATTGAAAATATGAACTGGCAACACTAGGACTATCACTGGGAAAGGCACGAATAAATTAATATCGGATGTCACTTAAAACAATGCCTGTAAACTGAACTGATCTGAAACTTTCTCACAAAAATGGAATACTTCTACACACTGTACACTAACACGGACATACTGACTGGACTGACTAAACGGACGGAAAAAAAAAAACGCGGCACGGTAAATTTACTGTAATAGGTACTGTTTTTACTGTTAACTGTTAGTACTGTTAGCCGGAATAATCTTCTCTTTCTTCAGATGTTGACTTTCCGATTGCTCCGAAAGAACTGTATGTAGTAGCGCGGTTGCGGTCGGTTTATATACTATTTTTCAGGGAAAATTCTGGCAACTTGGAATTTTCTAGTACATTTCTTCGTTCCTTCTATACGGCTTCGGCTTTCTGGAATATTCGACAAAGCTCTCGCGCGCTGGTGGTGCCGCCAGGTGGGAAGCAGAATAACTATTTCTACGATTACGAGACATTGCGATTTCCCCAACGTGTAGTGCCATCTAGCGATTCGATATGTCAATAACTCGTAGTTAACGATGGTTCATGACAGCTGTCTGCCCAATAACGCCATCTTGTGTCGAGTGGTTAAAGCTGTCAGGCTTGCCATAGACGAATAATACTTTTTAGTGTTGCCATTTCTATCCATAATTATTTGGCGGTAATTTTAAATTTGACAGTCGTCGCGAACACATTAGTTGTGAGAAAAGTTGTAATATTTAATGATTTCAGACTTTTCCCATTATTTGTACTGTGAGACCTAGCATCTTGCCAAATTTCATAATTTTAGGTCAACGGGAAGTACCCTGTAGGTTTTTCATTTTTGAATAAATGTATGGAGATGAGGACATAAAATGCCATATCTTTTGATTGCGTCGTTGTAAAAAATTTAAATTTTCAGATCTTGTGTGTAGATCCTAATATATGGTATTAATTTCAACCGGATAACTTTACCCGTTCGTGAGATAAAGGGTCTTGACAGACAGACAGACAGACAGACAGACAGACAGACAGACAGACAGACAGACAGACGGACAACAAAGTGATCCTATAAGGGTTCCGTTTTTTTCTTTTGAGGTACGGAACCCTAAAAAAAGAGCGTGAATACAAAATTTCTACCTTTTTAGGGTTCCGTACCTCAAAAGAAAAAAACGGAACCCTTATAGGATCACTTTGTTGTCCGTCTGTCTGTCTGTCTGTCTGTCTGTCTGTCTGTCAAGACCCTTTATCTCACGAACGGGTGATGGGATCAGGTTGAAATTAATACCATATATTAGGATCCATGAACCACATAAGATCTGAAAATTTAAATTTTTTACAACGACGCAATCAAAAGATATGGCATTTTATGTCCTCATCTCCATACATTTATTCAAAAATGCAAAACCTACAGGGTACTTCCCGTTGACCTAAAATTATGAAATTTGGCAAGAAGCTAGGTCTCACAGTACAAATAATGGGAAAAGTCTGAAATCATTAAATATTACAACTTTTCTCACAACTAATGTGAACCACTTGTGGTGAGCTCCCGTTTCAAGAACATTCATATAAGAGAGGGGTCAAGTTGGATGGTCGCCAAGGCGATTTTTGTTTTAGTTCTATTTAAAAACAGGAACACTTACAAACTTGAAAATTGGTATGTTTATAGTGCATAAGCTATAAAATTATAACAAATAATAAAATTTGGTCAAGCGCGTGTCGGACTCAAAAAATCTAGCACATTAACTTACTGAAATTTCAACTAATACAATTATGTTTATGTGGTGGTACGGAACCCTCAGTGCGCGAGTCCGACTCGCACTTGGCCGGTTCTTTTTCTTAGTATTATAAAATTGTAAATTCTTTTATAGATATGTATAAAAAAATCACTTTATGCTATTTTTAATTCAAATCACAGATTTTTGGACTTTTTGTCTGTTTTTTGTTCGAGCATCTCACAAAAACTGCTGAATCAATTTTAATGAAACTTTTTTATTTAATAACTAACAGTTTGACTTAAACACTGGTGTATCGTAAACCGACCAAGCCTGCTAGGAAGTAAATTAGCAGAGTTGCGCAGTGGAATGTTTCCTCTAGCAGACTTGTCTGATTTATGATACTAGCTACGATGCGTAGCGCTAAAAACTTTAATTAAAATACTATGCTAAAACTTACATATGTTCCTTGATCCGCTGAGAAGGACCGATGTCTTGATGATGAGGCCGTCTTCTTCAATAAGAGGGAGCAAGGAAGGATAGGAAAGGAAGTTGTAGAAGTCTTGATATTGACAATCTTTTATACCAAACACCGGTACCAAATACACAAGTCACAAAATGTTCCTCAAAAATATAACTGCATGTGTGTGTGAATGACAAGAGAAAGTGACAAGACAGCTACATGACAGTTAGCAGCTGTGTTGCCAGTCCAACATAGATTCCACTAATTTCGGTAAAAAAAGTGTATGCAAAATTGAACAACTGGTATATTTTATTTAACATGCGTACGAGGTCACAGGAAAAAGCTAGTTTACTTCTAAAACAACTTTGTTTGAACATCAGAGGTGAACTCATTTGGACTAAATAAGCAGAAATGGGTCTTCATTCCCAATCTTTTTATCTTTCTGTGTTTAATCCCAAGATGAATATTTCGATTAAGAACATTATATTACATACACCAATATCAAAGGCTCGAAAGGCTCATAAAATATTTAATAACGTCTTATATCCGATTGAATAGTCGAGTTTTTGTAAGAATTTGGTGATCTGTTCGGTTGTAAGATTTAGAGTCAAGACCACGTTGAGGTTAACACTCTTAGCACGACTTTAGTCACTGCGGTGATTTATATTTCACTGGTACGAAGTCACACCAGGCTTGACGTACTCTTGACTGTACTCAATGAGATACTTGTTAAGTATGGTGTGACCTTGGCTGAACCAGATACGTTTAAAGCACTGTAGCATATTGATTTTTCCTTGCGATGGCCCGTTTCTTTATCCGTTATACTTAACAAGTACAAAGTAACTCTAGCCCTGACGGTTATTTTTTGCGCATATGTGCCAGGCGGAGAGCCAATGAACAATTGGCACGCCACCCCCACTTTCCCCGGTTGTCCTCGCGACTCATTTTTGAGATAGTTTGCGCGGCCTACACTACTCATTTACTGCGTTGAGTGTGGATCACACATAAATAGGTATTAGAAAAAAGAGTTGTTTAGTGTCAAACTTCATATACAACGTGTTAATGGAATAAGCGAAACCCTCATACACCCCAACTGTTTTTAGGGTTCCGTACCTCAAAAGAAAAAAACGGAACCCTTATAGGATCACTTTGTTGTCCGTCTGTCTGTCTGTCTGTCTGTCTGTGTGTCTGTGAAGACCCTTTATCTCACGAACGGGTAAAGGTATCAGGTTGAAATTAATATCATACATTAGGATCCATGAACTACATAAGATCTGAAAATTTCAATTTTTTACAACGACGCAATCAAAAGATATGGCATTTTATGTCCTCATCTCCATACATTTATTCAAAAATGCAAAACCTACAGGGTACTTCCCGTTGACCTAAAATTATGAAATTTGGCAAGAAGCTAGGTCTCACAGTACAAATAATGGGAAAAGTCTGAAATCATTAAATATTACAACTTTTCTAACAACTAATGGTAACCAATTGTGGTGAGCTCCCGTTTCAAGAACATTCATATAAGAGAGGGGTCAAGTTGGATGGTCGCGGAGCGATTTTTGTTTTAGTTCTATTAAAAAACGGGAACACTTACAAACTCGAAAATTGGTATGTATGTAGTGCATAAGCTATAAAATAACAACAAATAATAAAATTTGGTCAAGCGCGTGTCGGACTCAAAAAATCTAGCACATTAACTTACTGAAATTTTAACTAATACAATTATGTTTATGTGGTGGTACGGAACCCTCAGTGCGCGAGTCCGACTCGCACTTGGCCGGTTTTTTTTAATAAAATAAATCCATTCCCGTACATTTTTTTTAAAAATAAGCTCTTTTTCTCTAGATATTGTTATTTTAATGTTTCATGATTGTTCTAGTTTCATCGTTGTTCTAGTCCGCGAACTGCGCGCACGCCACGCTCGCGCGGCGCGCCAGCGCGCGTATCCACAAAAATATTTAGGATAGAAGCGATAAAAATTTACCTTTAATAAAAAAAAATTACCTCTATCAAAAACCAGTGAAATTTATTCTACTCTCGATTCTCAACAAACTAATTTCTCAGTTTCGCTTATTCCGTTAACACGTTGTATAGTTGTCTGAAAATGATCTTGTATCTACTAGCTTAGGTAAGGATTTATTGAGATTTTAATCCATTTCATTTTAATAGAATTGAGTTAGGTACAAAATAGATTTAGAGTTTTGAAGACAATTATAAAATCAGGGTTTAGGTACACGAAATATTCGCTACGCCTGTGTTGCTTATGAGCAACAATGGGTGAGCCTGGCATTTGAGATCCCGTCGCCGGCGTCCTTTACCGTAAAGTAATTGCTTTAGCCTACAAAAGAGCTTCTACCCCCAACCGCTCATTGTTTCCCGTCCCCTCCTACATCCTGGTAAGATTTCTAGAAAAATAATCTGCGATATTATTTAATTCAAACAAGGTAACTACGAGTGGGTAAAATCGTTATTGAAAGAGCCCTTGACGGCACTCAAACAGACAACTTTGAGGAAGAACTCTTTAAATCGTGTTTTTGTTGAATTCTCAAGTGTAATTAAATTTTTGAAGATGGACAGCGATCTATATAAGCCTGTTGAGAAAGTTTAGGCTTTACTTTATTTAAGATGGTAATAATAAGGTACTTCGTGGTGTAGTTGTCGCAGGCAAATCGTATAATTCGCCGTTTATCAACGGCTGTCTAATTGTATACAGCCGGGTAAATGTAAGTAGATGTAACTGGTTTTAAATTACTGGTGCATTTTAGGTTCGCTAACCAAGGCAAACCCAACCTTTTTTTTACACGGGGAAATCCGTCATGGATACTCTGCCGTCCGGGGGAGCGACAGTGTTATGTCAGAGTCTTACTGACTAAAACCCCGTGGTGGCCAACTCTTGCCAGAGTTGGCCACCACGGGGTTTTAGGTCAGGTCCCGGGTATCGCAAACCCAACCTAAAAAGCCAGACACGAATTACGCGCCGCGTTTTGTAAAATGTGATAGTGTAAATCGCATTTACATATTGCCATGGCATGGCAAATGTGATAGTGTAAATGGATGAAAAATCTGCAATAAAGATTTATTATTATTATGTAAATTGGCGAATTTCAAAATTTCTCGGCATTTCACAAAAGGCCTAGGCTTATGTAAGGCGGCAAATTATGCTATTTACTTGCGACATGTTCAATAAAATATTATGAAAATATGTGGGTACTTGCCATATCAACCGATACAATACAAGGATTACGCTAAAATAAAATAATCTTTGGTTGTTTTAGTATTATATTTTGTTTTTGTTTAGCGCGCTTTTACTAGGTCTGTGGTTTTCTTACACCTGTTTTGATTTATTCATTTTATTAAAATTTTTGTCGGTCATCGACCTTGAAACCCAAACCATATATTTGTAGGGTTACGTACCCAAGGGGAGAAAAACGGGACCCTATTAATCTGCCTCCGATGTCTGTCTGTCTTTCTGTCAGTGGGCTGTAACGTAAACGTATAATAAGTATAGATGATATTTATCCGTATTATGTATAGTAAATAAATGAATGAATTTGTTTTTCTTGTAAAGTTTTGAGGTCGGGTTGACAACAAAATTTGTAATAGATTGTCCAGTAAATCTTGTCAATTAATTATAAGGTATGAACATCGAATTAAAGCAAGTAGAGTCGCCAATTAGCTAAAGGAAAAGTCCTTAGAACTTTTTGTACTGTTACTAGTCTGAAAATTCATAATTAATTTATAAGTACTTTTCTTCACAAGCGCTCAAGAAGGCCAATTAATAAGATTTGGACGAAAAATGTACCCAATTAATACACGTAATATCGAATCAAACATCAAGTCACATAAAATTATAATTGGCCCTTAATAAAATGTAGGTACACTTTGAATCAGTCATCGTCACGTGGGGTTCTTCTTGTCACTTCTTTTTTACGGTTCCAAACCAAAATGAACGAAACCCTTATGATGCGACTTCGTCTATCTGTCTATCTGCCACACCGATTTTCTCAGCAATAACTCATGCTATCGATTTAAAAATTGGAATAGTTTTAGAAAGGGCTTTACTTGTACGGTCAATCGCACGTCGATAGAAACTTTTTCAACGCTATTACCACGCCATAAGGTCCAAAAGTGTTTCTACTGACGTGCTGTTGACTGTTCATTCCAAATTATTTTTTATATATTTTTTAAAATTCTTAGTTTTTAAGTTATGATGAAACATATCAAAAATAATACCATTCCCCCCTCGTATATCTGAAGTTGCGTATCTGAGGTTTATGTAAATACGAGTATTACAGCTTTTGCTGAACAGCAATATTTTTTTAATCTGCGAAAAGACCGTTACAATCAAATTTAGTTTTGCAATCCTAAAAATTTACTGTTTGCTTCTAAATATACTAAAGGTGTATCGGAACCCTCGACGCGCGAGTCCGACTTGCACTTGAACTATTTTTCTTTCCCACATGGCACCACTTTGTTTGTAAAGTGACGTAGCTTTAAGTTTGACTGACGTCATAAACTGATCAAAGAATATGAATGAAGTATACTCTGACATATCTTGTGGTAATCGTCACCGTGGTTCATTCCGTGCGTTACCCGAAACCCCTCTCCACGGTAATGGCTCCGACGGCGCGAATTAGGTTAATTAACCGGCTCCTAAGCCTTCCAGCCGGTAAATAATAACGAAAAGTGGTTTCGAACAGCTAAGCGACTGGAAAATGTTATTTTCTTTCATAATTTTCTTAAAAGCTAGTAATTTCAAGGGATTTATATCGCTCTTGAACAATAATAACATTTGTTTTTGGGTGTAAACTGATAACGTATTGAAAACAATTTGTCTGGCCCGTTGGCGTCATTGGTTTCTTCGCCGTGGGCCGCGGGTTTGATCCTCGCCCAGGGCAAACATTTGTGTGATAAACATGAGTTATGTTCTGCGTCTGGGCGTTATTTATCTATTTATGTACGTATGTGTATCAGGCATTGGTACCTATATTACGGACTTTGTCTAGTTTGGGATCAAATGACCTTGCAAAGACTCTGTGAGAATTGCCCCTCATTATTTATTTATTATTATTCCTTAGCTATTTGACGAATAGAAATAATACATTCTAGTAGGTTTTTATGTGGCGTGCTTTTTTAAAGCTCTACAAGTTCGTAAGTCACGTAAGTTTGGGCTACGCTCGTGTATTTGTAACTTGTATATCGTTTTCTTCATAATCGTTACAAAACTCAAACGCATACCTGACCACATCTTCACATGCGAACAAATAAACCCCTCTATAAAGATGCGTTTCCACCAGAGCTAGCGCAACTCCAACCTAAGGAAATGGTGCAATCCTATATTTTCCACTCACGTGCTTTACTGCGTCACTTTACGTACAAAGGTCTTTTGGAGTAAATTGCTTCCTTCTTTCGTCAAAATAAGCCTTTACTGCACTCCGAACCGGCCTCAGATGCCGTATATCGGATGCCTTAAACAAAGGTTGTTAAGGATTTGCATTCTGAGAAATTCAACTTGGAGCTACGAGTAGGTATCTGGTAGAGCTCGTGAATATTTTAATAGGTTGCTTAAGTGGCCATGATGGGTACTACCGGTACCCAGGAGCATTGGACTAAAAAAAATTGTTTTCTGGTAGAGCGCGGCACGTGACTGGATGGTTGGAATTTTTCCCGCGCACATATTAATTACCTAGCTTAGCTGTTGGAAAGGCACCCTTACCATTGAATTACAACCAGGTAACATTAATAAAGGTTTCATTTTTGATAGAACTTCAAACTGACTTTCATCACAAAGAGTTTTCACAGATTGCCTTAAATGTATAGAGTAAAAAAAATAGTAGATTTAACAACAAGTGCACAAAACGAACCATTTTCCGAGACTTTTAGCAGCCCGAGCCGAAGGCGAGGGCTGATAGTAATGTCGAGGATAAAATGGTTTTGTGGACGAGTTATAAACTCTTCTTTTCACTTTGATTGCGAGGAAATAAAACGTAAAAGTACTCTCTAAATGTAACTGAAGAATGAGTTGTTCTGCTATAGTGAAGAATATGTTGACGCGCGCGCGGCGTGGGACGGGGTGCCGCAGGCCCGCGCGCAGGGCGTACACCACCGAGATTACTTTTTTGCCCTAGTGCACAAAATTCGACTTTGTGCAGCCTATATCCTGCACAAATAAGCACTTTCAGAGCATGAGAAGTGAAAAACAAATTTGTTCAAGAAACGGCTCGCCGCCGGCTATCTGGTGAATGAAAATTTGCTATTTATATTTTGAGAATATTTACTTTTACATACTAAACAGACATTTTATCAGTTTTAAAAAAGAACTGACGGTCAACCGGATGTACCGAGTGAACGCCCGTGTACGACCGATAGGGTAACGATCGGTGAAAGTCGCCGGAAGTCGCTGGGCGTCCCAGCTATGACCAGACACTGCGCAGATCCATAGAGATAGGTTTCGTTTAGCAGTGGACGTCTTCAGCTAGAGTGGATCAATATTATGTGTTTAGGTAATTTGTGTAAACATTTACCTTACAAGTTACGTAAAGTGCTAGTTCATCATAAATCCCATGAAATCCCGTAAAGAGCTCCAGAATTGCAGAACAATAAAAAGTGTGGTTTTGGGGATTATATATCATAGTTACCACGCTTGAAGTCTTTGCGGCTGGCACAATATATCGCGGTGGTTGGTGACCGCACTATGAGGGTATGTTATACGCAGAAGGATGCTGCTGCCCATCGCTGTTGCTGCCCATCAATACCCCTTAGTCGTCTTTCACCCGTAGGATGAGTGATGGGGTAGTACTATTTTTGATCAGCATAATGCGGACAAAATCAAATTGTGAATGCTTTGTCGACGTTGACTTTTAACTAACCTTTTATAAAATATTAAATAATAATGGTAATATTTGTTCCTATTTCGCTTCAGAGACCGCACAAATGTTAATTGGATTAGCTCCGTCATTGCCAGATAGAGTCACATCCACAATGAAATTAACACTTTGATATTCAGCTTGCCATATCATTGGTCTTAACGCATTCTTAAACTATTCCAAATTTCAACTATCGACTTGAAATTTGGAATAGTTTAAGAGTATGGTTGCCCAACTTATCTCCACATGAAAGAATAAAAAAATATATGATTATTAACGTAACAAATAGGGGGGGGGGGGGGGCAAAATTTCAATACTAGGTCGAGTGGGATATCATATAAAAGGGCATAACTTGCACCGGATTTAATGACTAATGTTTTAAAGTGACGTGTTTATTCTTTGTATTTGAATAAATAAACTTAAATCATAAAAAAATATTACTCTGAGTTAAATGTTTTTCAAATATAAATATACTTAAATTGTACATTCAAAAATATATTTTTGTATTTTTTTTCTAAGATGCATAGTTTTTTTAGAAATCTGCAAAAAAACATTTACAAACAAATTTAGTTTTGCGCTCCTAAAAATGGACTTTATTGCATTCAAAAATTCTATCGGTATATCGGAACCCTCGGCGCGCGAGTCCGACTCGCACTTGACCGGTTTTTTCACTTCAATTTCCTTTTTAATTTTAACAAATTACTTGACGTAAAAGATAAGTTATTATTTACGACTGTGAAAGTTAATAGTGTGTTTGTTGTTAGTTGTGTTAGTTTATTTTGCACATACCAACCTATCTCTGAAACACTCTAAGGTAGACTCTTAGATGATGCCTTTCGGCGTTAAGTCCACTTATGTACCTTTAAGCATAAAGTTAATAAGTAAATAAAGTTATTTCAAAGTGCAAGTGTTCACGTACATAACGCAGGTGCCGATGTAGCGGGCAAGCTGCCCCTGCGCACGGGCGCGTGCGGCTCGCTCGCGGCTATATCAAATGTGGTAAGTTGTTTATGTAAGTTCACGTCAAAAGATCTTCAATCATCGCCAACAGCATCTTGACCAATCTGAAAATCATCAAGGAAACCTTACGTGACACAATCACGAATGTTTTGTATGGATTATCAAACGTACATCTCTTTACACCACAAAAACTACGAGACGAACTAAACATCATAGCCAGACAGTTATCAAAATACTACCAGAATGTAAATTGTCTTATTCCATACATACATTTCAATGATAATCTAAAACTTAGAGTTAGCATTACATTCTTGAAGTACAATAATTTTTGGAATAAATCTTTTCCTGCTGATGGTACCTACTTCAAAGCAAGATTGACTTTTAATCGACTTCATCAATAAAATTTGAAATCGGGTGAAAACGGGACGGGTGAAACCGGGAATGGGGTAAAACGGGATTAACCTGGAGCATCTGTACTGTGCCGGAGTGCACGGCTTCAAATAAGATCATTCAACAAGTTTGAACTTGTCGCTGCAAACGATAACACGTATAACGCGAAAACGCCTGGCGGCAAATTTGAACCCAAGCTCGCCCGGACCACTGCGCGTGTTCTACGTGATTAGAGATTCTTGAAACCTGGCTGAGACCACTTACAGGAAGAATACTGAATCGAAGTATTATTTTCTTCTTGGTTACAAATCTGCAGAGACTAGTAGAGATCAATCAATCAATCAATCATTCATTCAATAACAGTTTGCACTGTTGTGTGCGAATGTTCTTACATGCATAATAATACCTACATTAAAACAATAATCCATTAAAACATTCCTTCCTTCCATATTATCGGAGTATGCAGTGTAACAAACCGTAACCTACCTAAATGGAAAATGTAGACTGGAATTTATTTATTTTAATTCTGTAACAATTTTGGCCATGTACATGTGATCGTCTAACTTTAACATCTAAAAGACCCATACATTGTGGATTGGTAATTAGATTTATTAAAGAAAAATAAGTTGATTTGTGGTAATATAGAAGAATCTGAAATAAAAAGTGAAAATAATTATAATATAATAAAATTATTTAAAATAAAACATACCAATTCAGCCCGCTAGCTTGTGTGTGATGTCAAACCGAGCGCTACAGATTCGTCTCGATCGCGCGTCACTTTCAATTTCTAGGTGACCTAGGTTTCCTAGATCTAGACCTTATAGTGGGAAGTATAAATTAAGCACGTGGTCTCTTCGTCTCGCGTTGCTGGAATGAAAGTGACTCAAAACCAGGGATAGGGTTTGGATGAAGACTTGAAAGTCTAGAATTAGGTTTCCTATAGATTTTTAGAATATCTGGGACTCCCATCCAACCTAGCATCCCAGGCCTACCTACTAAACCTAGAACAATCCTACACCCGAAGTCTGAGCTAGGTTACCTAGCAAACCATCCCGCACATCATTCTGATCGTCTCAAAATAACATCCATCTCCACCTGCCTATTTATCTACGATTAGTAAATTGTTTTATATCCATTTGATCCAAACGAAACAAGATTCGACACTCAATTTTAACGTGTAAGAGTGCTAAATATTGTCCCTCTATAATACAGGCTAGGCAACTTAGGAAATCTAACCAGTACTATATTCGTGGAACATTAGATAAAAACCAATTTACTAAAATAATATTGTCTTATAAATGCATGACTGTGTTATACCGATTAATTTTATTGTGTATTCATCGATATATCATTAGAATACCTACATCACATTTTAGTGTTATACATCCATCACCACCTAAGTGCCCTAATAACCTAGCATCAAATGAACCCAACCTAATTCTCACGCTGGCTCCATAAAACACAGGATTCAGCTGCACCTAGATTTAACTCAGAAAACTCGCCGTTGATCACCCCTGCACCTTCTCAGATGACCTATCATTTCAAGAGACCTAGCTAGCACTTTTAAATGAATAGTAGGAAATCTGAAATAAACTCACCAACAACGAAGCCATAAATTTCCGACGGGAAAGACACAAGCACGAAGCCCTCTCGTACAATACCTGTAGCACGTTCACTGCACTAAATTGAAATATAATTATAAATTACTTCACACAATTTTACACTTGCTAAAAAAAAGTAAGTTAGTATTCCCTATTGCAAAACGCCTGACACTTCTTTAATCAGTAAACCTCCACGTCTAACATTTAACGCTAATGCGCATTAGGTACCTAAATTAATATCTAGCCTACTGAACCGCAGTCGCTAAGTACTAATTTTTTTTAAGCTCTTATTCTATATCCTATCGTACGTAAAGTCAGGCGCTGTCTCTAAATCAAACCCTAATTTTAACCACTAAAGTACTATAACCAGGCGGCCGCCGAAAAAAAAAAAATAATTTGTGCACGTAATCCCTATTCTAAAGCCTAGCGCTGACTGCCCCTCTCCTGCCTCTCTCATCCAATATCCTGTGTTTGTTCCTTACAATTTTATACCTGCTGCGTTTCTCCTGAAATGAACCTTAAATCAAAACAGTAAAAATCACCACATGTGCAATTTGGCTGCAGTGTGTTACGTCACTGCCTCGCTATGCCTTTTTTCTTAAATTTCTAAGAAGTATTGTTTTTTACAATAATACGTCCACTGCGTCTTTTTACCAAAATGAATCTAATTAAAAGGCATTACAGTCCACTACGAGCGCAAAGCTATTTTGTAAGCGGGAGGTCTGTTTAGATGTACAGTCAAGAGGACATTCAGCTTGACACGTTGGATTACGTACCAGAATTATTTCAATCTCAGCAAGAGCTAAAGACAAACTGCGAGTGTCAAGCTTTACCTGTTGTTGACCGTACCTGTTGTTAATTGAATAGTGGCGAAATATTATAAGGTCTTATTCGTTTTAACTTAGTAAGTCTATATCATTTTATACGTTTATTATTAAATTCCTAAAACTGTGACGAATATAATCGTTACATCGCCCCTTTATTTCCGAGTTGGATTGATATTTTCCATAAATAGCAGAAGACAATGAGGAAATAACAATAGGAAAACTAAATTTGTTGTTGTCAATATCAAGATCACTTCAGTAGTTTTTTATTATTATTATTGATGTCGTACCTCTTACACTAAACGTTTTAAATCATCTTACACAAGTACTAGCACTCCTGTTAATGTTGTATTCCCACTTCATTTACCACTGCTGTCAATAAACCTTAATTTACCTTACGCCCCTAGCTTTGAAAAATCTTACATACTCGTACTTCTTATAAGAGTAATGTCTTCCTACATCATTCAACCCTTCTTGCAATAAACCTGGACAAGACAGACTTACTTTCAGATATTCAGTTCAGTAGTTTCTGCATGTTAGGTTGTTGTTTTATGCAAAACGCCCCTAAGAATTCAAGAAATATGCATACTTTACATAATTATACCTAATAATGCACTTCTAGTATAACTTCAATACACACTAAATACAATCTTATTTCAACTCTATTTCTAATAGGATTATGTTTGTGTCCTATTGGAATGATCGTATTAAGTCAAACAAGACCCAATTCTGATTGTTGATTGGCACAGTGGTACTGTAGTTGCCTAAAGTTCAAAAGGTTTTTAGTTTGATTCTCGTTCGAGGCTGAAATCAAAATGGTGAGATTGGGTGTTCTGAAGTCTAACTACAACTGTAACCGTGGCTTATTTTTTATTGTTGACTTTATCTCTGATTAATAAAGATTTTACATTATTAATTTATATTCATCTTATTGTCTGAACAATGAGGGTTATGTGAATTTTTTACTAGCCCAGATATCTGAAATTTTAATTCCGAGAATTGATATTCTACACTATTAGTTAATAGTAACAATAAATGTTTTAAAGTTAACCGTAACTATCATTTTCTAGTCTGTGTTGAACCGGCAAAGAACAGTACCAATCTGACTCTACCCGAAGGTGTCATAAGGGATCATGAACCGGGAAATGGGCAGCAACATTTTTCTGTATATCGTCTCATCCCAACTGCGGTCACCAACAACTCTAGTCTCCAGCCGCAACGCTTACAAGTGCGTTGGTTAATCCCCTTAAGCGTTTTTAGTGAAGGTCTGCAATGAACGTTTAACCGGGCGAAATATTATGATGATGATTCTTTCCTAATCACAATAACAAAAGAACATCGACTGTGGTGAAAACCTAAGTAGATAAGGCATAGCAGTAAGAAAAGAGCGGTTTCTCTGCTTCGTAAGGCATGTTAAGTCGTTCAAACGACCTTGATTTCCTGCCAGTAGTCATTTAACTATATCAAATATCTTTATAATAAAATTGTGCGATGGGCTGATTTTCGCAACTAAACGTTAAGCAATGCCCTTAAAACTATTTACTGACTTGAAAAACTTCTGACTCTGACACATGTTAACTATTTAACTAACAATAGACTCCGTGGACTAGTGGCTAGAGTGCTCGGCACCCGATCCGTGGTTTCGGGTTAGTTTCTAGGTAAGGACACAGTTAAACAAAATCCCATTGAGCAACCTCTCCAGTTTGGTTAAAACATTAATGAATTAATAATCTGGTTTTCCGAAAAGCAAGATGTATCCGTGCTTCGGAAGGCACGTTATGTTTTTGGTCCTGACTACTATCTACGGATGCAGTCGTTAATGAGCCATGTCAAAGGCTTTTGGCGGCTCTACAACTCTGACACCAGGGTTTGTGAGGTTGGTCATCGACCTTGAAACCCGGATGATATGATGATGATGATGGACACAGCCCTTTAAAAATCCACTGCTAAACAGGTAGTTAATACTAACACGCCCCTAATTTTAAACATTTTCTTTTACTCATAAAAAAAATTGTAATATACTCAAAGCAACAGGTATAAAACTCAAACCGAAATTAAATAATTTCGCCCCTATAAATCTTATTTATCTGTTTATAATATACGCGACGTAATAAAACTATTACAAATAACAAGAGTCCAAATTTTTATTTTTCAACAGGTAGAAGAAACCCAAATTGATATAAAATAATTGAATCAAATAATTTCGCCCCTACGAATTTAATCCATTTGTTTATGACAAGCCTATTCTTGGTTCCACTTATTTTAAATAAAAAAGAGTTCTTTTGAACGTTCAACTGCACTAAATTGCATTTTTCAAACAACTACAACTTTAAAAAAAACTACAAAGAAAACAACACTAGGTCTGTAGATTGAACAATGCCTAACGTTTTACACAAAATTTTAGGGTTCCGTTCCTCAAATTTGAAGATTGAAAACCCTTGTGTGATAACGTTGTGATCCCTTGGTCCGCGCGTGTCATGTACGAAATATTCATACATTGTACTTTGCATATTAATTTGACAAGTTGTAATTAGTAACGAATACTTATTCATACAAAAAAAAATCCATAGTTTAAAAACAATAACTAATTCAACTTCCACAATACATACCCCATAAACCCATTTTCTTTACTACTATGACATTTAAATATATTTCTACAGGTCATACCTATTCACTGAACATTTAAATACATCACCTAATAATTCGGCTTATAAGTCTTTAACACAAAATTAAACAAACCACGAACATTCTTTGACGAATAATTGGCAATCAAACTCATTACTAAAATTTTAAAGTACAGAACCCTGTCGGAGCTTGACATCCACACTTGACCGACTACCTACGCTTTTATGACGTACTGGGTTTGTCGTACCAAATGACCAAACCCTCTCATCTTACATCATCGCTTGCAAGCTATTAACATCTTAACAAATTGCCACTTTTGTTTGGGTACGACAAAATTTATTACTACTAAAATATTTCTCGAAAATTCTTTGAACTCAAGTGGATTGCGTACCATGAGAACTATTGACGCACTTAAGTTATCAACAACTAAGGTAACTTAAGCCGGAAATAATAATAAGTTGCCTGAAGCGTTTTGTTTTGAAACAGAGGTCTTTGTTTTTGAAACAGAGGTTCCCAACCTAGGTCTTATAAAATCTCGTTTAAGAAACGAAGTTCAGATACTTTAATAAATGAAACTTAACATTTTGAATTGGTTACTGATTAAGTATAAATGTCAAAGCATTTTTTTTTCTCGTTTGGTTATTTGACAAATTGCTGTTATAAAAGCATTCATTACCGTAAATCAAAAGTCTAAAATTAAAGTTCACCAAGTTAAAAAAACCGTCATTCTTTAAAACTGCTCATGTGACTACAAAGTAGAACAACAACTGCACTACAACACTGGAAGTGTTAAAATAAAATCATTCTCATGTGACTAGATTTGAAACTAACATTTTTAACATTTTTTATTTTTATATTGCAAGCTCAAATCCCAAGTTTGATGTAAAAATATTATTTGACACTTTTATTTTTCAAAAATAATGTAAGTTTGAATAACTTAAGTACCGAATAGTTCTGTGTTCTCAGAATACTGCTTTACACACTAGGACGCCCTTATTAACTTCTAGTCCTAAAGTTGAAAACCACTGACATTTGCGACGCACAAACATGTGTTACCAAAAAAACTTTACCTACCCGTGGCCAAAAACTTAGATAATAAAAATATGTTATAGAAAGTTAAACTGTGTCATTAAACTGTAGAACTCAACGGTCCTTTTCTTTTTCATTGTTTGACTGATATGATCTGCTTGAAACATTGATGATGAAGTTATGACATTCACTGCTGAACAAAAGACTGAACACGTTTTTTATATCGTTAGATATTTTTTTTAATGTAACAAGTGAGGAAGCGTTCTTGTGGGTCACTTGATGGCAAGTTGTTACCACCGCCCATAGCGCCCACTGTCCTATTAGTAGCATGAATGACACCAACAAGACAGCAAAACGCGTTGCTCACCCCGAGAACTAAGTTGGTTTGTCTCATGTACCAGAAACTTCACTAGCTCCCTTGTCCTTCAAACCAAAACACAGTAGTGCAAGCACTGACGCTTTACGGCAGAAAAAGGCAAGGTGGTGGTACTTTCCCAGACGGACACTACACAAAAACTCTACCACCTTTAATCTCAAGCATCCACTGCACTAAAATTTTTGTTAAGTATTCTCAAACGAATTTAAATTATTAAAACTTAGATGTCAAAGGTTTTCTATTTTTATACCTATTAAATCATTAGAATATATCGTTCGATACAAAAACGCTAAAGTAAACCTAAACTTGGCAAACGAAAACACTGTAACATTGTCGAAACAAAAAAAGTGCATCCCATTTCGAAGGGCATGTAGCGTGGCCGGTAGCGACCCTGTCTTCTGCGCGTGCTATAATGAGTTGCGGGTTCGATACTTGGCAAAGCAAACATTTATGTGATTAAGAAAATCATTTTTTTTTGTGTCTGGCGTTATTTATCAATTTATTGTTTCAAGTTAAGGATCAAATTACACAATATGAAATGTCAAACGTAATTTATCTATGTATTTGTGTACAATATTGTTACAGATGTATTAGCATAACAGTCATGTTTCAAGATGATAAATGACCACCATACCCACCTTTTTTTCATTCTTATTTCTAGCCTATTTTGTGTCCCACTGCTGGCCAAAAGTAGGTATTTGCTTACCTTAAGTATAGGTATCTATTTATAAAACTCTTTACGCCGTCACATTAAATTCATAAAACAAAAAATACAAACTAGACATACAATATATTTGTTTGTAATGCTGTACTCTATATATCGTCTCAAAAGTCAAAAACACAAAAAAATCCAGTCGTTCTAATAAATGGCCTATGCTAAGCTATATCTACTCGTAATAAAACAGGTTCTTTTATTGTGTGTTCGAATCAATCAAGATCCGCCCTTTAAGAACACAATTCTGCGTCACGAGGCACCAATGTAACAAACCGTAACCTACCTAAATGGAAAATGTAGACTGGAATTTATTTATTTTAATTCTGTAACAATTTTGGCCATGTACATGTGATCGTCTAACTTTAACATCTAAAAGACCCATACATTGTGGATTGGTAATTAGATTTATTAAAGAAAAATAAGTTGATTTGTGGTAATATAGAAGAATCTGAAATAAAAAGTGAAAATAATTATAATATAATAAAATTAATTAAAATAAAACATACCAATTCAGCCCGCTAGCTTGTGTGTGATGTCAAACCGAGCGCTACAGATTCGTCTCGATCGCGCGTCACTTTCAATTTCTAGGTGACCTAGGTTTCCTAGATCTAGACCTTATAGTGGGAAGTATAAATTAAGCACGTGGTCTCTTCGTCTCGCGTTGCTGGAATGAAAGTGACTCAAAACCAGGGATAGGGTTTGGATGAAGACTTGAAAGTCTAGAATTAGGTTTCCTATAGATTTTTAGAATATCTGGGACTCCCATCCAACCTAGCATCCCAGGCCTACCTACTAAACCTAGAACAATCCTACACCCGAAGTCTGAGCTAGGTTACCTAGCAAACCATCCCGCACATCATTCTGATCGTCTCAAAATAACATCCATCTCCACCTGCCTATTTATCTACGATTAGTAAATTGTTTTATATCCATTTGATCCAAACGAAACAAGATTCGACACTCAATTTTAACGTGTAAGAGTGCTAAATATTGTCCCTCTATAATACAGGCTAGGCAACTTAGGAAATCTAACCAGTACTATATTCGTGGAACATTAGATAAAAACCAATTTACTAAAATAATATTGTCTTATAAATGCATGACTGTGTTATACCGATTAATTTTATTGTGTATTCATCGATATATCATTAGAATACCTACATCACATTTTAGTGTTATACATCCATCACCACCTAAGTGCCCTAATAACCTAGCATCAAATGAACCCAACCTAATTCTCACGCTGGCTCCATAAAACACAGGATTCAGCTGCACCTAGATTTAACTCAGAAAACTCGCCGTTGATCACCCCTGCACCTTCTCAGATGACCTATCATTTCAAGAGACCTAGCTAGCACTTTTAAATGAATAGTAGGAAATCTGAAATAAACTCACCAACAACGAAGCCATAAATTTCCGACGGGAAAGACACAAGCACGAAGCCCTCTCGTACAATACCTGTAGCACGTTCACTGCACTAAATTGAAATATAATTATAAATTACTTCACACAATTTTACACTTGCTAAAAAAAAGTAAGTTAGTATTCCCTATTGCAAAACGCCTGACACTTCTTTAATCAGTAAACCTCCACGTCTAACATTTAACGCTAATGCGCATTAGGTACCTAAATTAATATCTAGCCTACTGAACCGCAGTCGCTAAGTACTAATTTTTTTTAAGCTCTTATTCTATATCCTATCGTACGTAAAGTCAGGCGCTGTCTCTAAATCAAACCCTAATTTTAACCACTAAAGTACTATAACCAGGCGGCCGCCGAAAAAAAAAAAATAATTTGTGCACGTAATCCCTATTCTAAAGCCTAGCGCTGACTGCCCCTCTCCTGCCTCTCTCATCCAATATCCTGTGTTTGTTCCTTACAATTTTATACCTGCTGCGTTTCTCCTGAAATGAACCTTAAATCAAAACAGTAAAAATCACCACATGTGCAATTTGGCTGCAGTGTGTTACGTCACTGCCTCGCTATGCCTTTTTTCTTAAATTTCTAAGAAGTATTGTTTTTTACAATAATACGTCCACTGCGTCTTTTTACCAAAATGAATCTAATTAAAAGGCATTACAGTCCACTACGAGCGCAAAGCTATTTTGTAAGCGGGAGGTCTGTTTAGATGTACAGTCAAGAGGACATTCAGCTTGACACGTTGGATTACGTACCAGAATTATTTCAATCTCAGCAAGAGCTAAAGACAAACTGCGAGTGTCAAGCTTTACCTGTTGTTGACCGTACCTGTTGTTAATTGAATAGTGGCGAAATATTATAAGGTCTTATTTGTTTTAACTTAGTAAGTCTATATCATTTTATACGTTTATTATTAAATTCCTAAAACTGTGACGAATATAATCGTTACAGCAGGAACTGAGCTAAATACGTATACTGGTCAAACACATTACCCTCTTTTTGGGCTTTGTCGCAGTCGACTTAAAACTACAAACACAACATAGATACGGTTCATTCAGTCTAAACTAAAATATAGTTCAATACCTTATATTGGAGTTCAATATTTAACTACAAACATAGGTAAGTGTTTATCACCTTACATGACTTAAAGTTGTAAACATAAACTTTATTTATTTTTGTAAACATAGACATATTTATTATTATTGCAGCTATTTAAGAAAGAAACCATAACAATATCGAATTTATTCTTTCAAGCTGACCTGTATCAAATTTCAATAAACCTCAGTAGTAAGTAACAACTTTCTATTTTATTATTAAGTACTTTGTTTGTTTCTTAACTGTTGCGAGAGAAACTGGTGCCGCGTGCGGAAGATCGTTTAATAAATTCCAACAACTTATTTCCTTCGGAGAAGGTTTTGCGTTAGATCATAATAGTTTTTGAAATCACTTACACTTTTCAACATTTACAACGTTTTGAAAACATTATATGCAGAATGCCCGCACTTGCACTTTTTTGCCCGTTGTATTGTCTACTAGATTTCACTATTTACAGTTAGCTGGTAGAAAACGCTCGCTATTATTATATGTTTTCAATTATGTTTGTCTTGTAATGTATTCGTGTTCAATAAATAATAAAGAATGTCTGTGTGTCCACCATAATCACTACGACAACACGTCTTATCACAATTTGTCTCTGTTTTCCCAGTTTATTTCAAGAAATTACCTTAATCATTACGTTCAGAAATAAGGACAAGGTAATAGTTAATTTATTTTAAGATTTATTTAGATAATTAAGTAAAACGAGATACATTGCGAAGGTTTAATAAAATTGAGCTAAACAAACGTAAATAAATAAAATGTATGTTCTTGAAAGATGACGTACGAGTATATATATATGGTTCTAATGAAATGGTGTACATAATTTTAGCAGCTTAGACCAAATAATTCGGACTCCTTGCTCCGCTCGGAATATAAGGAATACTAATTTATTTTACATCTGCCAACATTGTTCCAAGTTGAAATGTCAAATCATCAAACGTGATTTGATATCCTCGTACAAAATTTACAGAACGGCGCCTATGCCGTATTTGCAATGACTGAATGAATGTCAGAATACCTTGTGACACATATTTTCATTAAGCTTCCTTTTATTACACTTATATTTCTAAGGCTTAGACCATGCTCCTTAACAACTTATTCCAAGGTCGAAATCCGAATTTATTTTTAACTATCATATAGACTGTTCAACTAATAGCGCAATTTGTATGGGAGGTAAAAATTGATTTTCGAATTTCTACCTATGTTTTTTGAGAAAAGTTGCTGAGTTTCATGGTCTAAGTAACATGCTAAAATTATATTCACTATTTCTAATAAGACCCTATAAGTACCCGACTGCCCCAAAACAGGAGGGTCATTTACATACCTATTACAGAAAATCACGCCTTTTTCTTATACATATTTTCTTTTCTTTTATTACTGGCTTTATGCCTTATTTCTTGACAAAGATTTTCTTGTTAATTTCATAGTAGGTACTTATTCAGTGGATTAGGCAATATGATATTGCGTAACAGGGAAGCTCTTACGCAAATCACTGTCTTGTTAGTTACGTCATGACGTCAAATTGAATGCCGTTATACCCATTGTATCTGGTCCGGCATTGTGTAAAGGCAAGCGGGAATGTCTTTGTTATGAAGATTTTCAAAATTACTTTATTCATATTAGGATCGCTTTGTATCACTTTTTAGCAGGTTTGCGTACTGTTACGCGGAAATTGTAATTGAGTGTACTCATCTATTTTCTGTGATATATTTTAAACAACGAATGGTTAAAAAAAGACGACTATATATTTTCAAATCAAATGAAAATACCTGATTAGTAAGGCGCAGGCCAGACAGAAGAGGTGCGCCGCACGGCACGCCTTCAGCGCACCTCTTCTGTCTGGCTTGCACCGCGGCGTTCTCCTACATTTTGTATGCATGTGATTTGAACAGGCGACGAGACGGCATGCCTAAGGCGCACTGTCGGTACACCACCGGCGCACCGCCGGCGTGACCGCCGGCACGCCGCCGCACAGCACAGTCCGCTGTCATCGATTGCGTCGTCCAGCCGAAAAGTGTACCACGGGGGCGCTCGAAGCGCGCCTCGGGCGCACTCAAAGCGCGCCTCGGGCTCACCCGAAGCGCGCCGCGCCCGTTCTGTCTGGCTTGCACCTAATATCAAAAGACTCAAAATTCGATGTGACGCACGCGTTTATCTCAAATAATAAAACAATAATCGTATGACAAAATTGACATCAGATTCATACTTTTATTCGATTTAGATTAATATTTCGTCGCTTTCTTCCGTCATTGCATGAAAATGTATGGCAGAAAACGGACGACCCGTTTGAGAGGTATGGTGCTCTGATATTCCAGCGAAATACAAGAAACACATTGTAAAAAGCCGACTCTTAAAGTAGGCCGTGCTGCAGTGGTTTCTTGCCGTTTCTTTTACGCTGCCATAGCACGATCCGAAACGGCGTAGACTCGCTCTATTTGCATTGTATTCTGCATGACATTCAATAGGTATAATGTAGTAATGTAGTAATAATGTAGGAATCTACATTGAATAAAATTATCTGAATTTTCCTATGCGCGCCCCTGCCCTAGCAATATTAGAGCCACGAGATGCGACGCGGCGATGAGGGATCAGGAAATGGTGGAGGCGGAGACTGTCCTTTACGTTCTATTGTGGTACGGCTCATGTATGACCCGCAAACAGTTAAGAATGGATAAAGTTCAAACAATTGACTTAGGGTCGTCTACATAATGAACAACTTCAGACCCACACACCCTGATTGGCAAAAAGAGGCACGCGTCCAAACATTATCCCGTTTTATTTAGCGTATACATTGGGAAGTCAAATTGTTCAACAAAATATTGAAATAGGAAACAAAACCCATCAAAACAAAAAAATAAATAAATCAAAAAACAACGATTCCATTTACTACCACATTTAGGCTGTTTTTCTACCGCGACGATTCCGAGCCGATACCGATAATAAGAGAAAAGCGCCGACAAACTTACGAAATAAAATTTTCGACTTCCCATACAAAGTGCATCAGCGGACATCACATTTTGTATGGGTGGTCGAATTTTTTTTCGTATTTTGACCTTTGTTCCTTGGGAAAAGTTGTTCAGTTTCATGGTCAGAATCTACCGTTTAAGTTTGTGCAGTCGGTCACCGGAAACATTGTATAGAAGAATCGATTATATTAACCTAGTGCGTGGTTGTGAGTGTGGTTATTTAACTTCTAGTTAAAGTTGAATAGGGTGACGTCATAATATTCCCGCAAACACCCACTTGCCGTCGAAGCCTTCTTCAAACAACAAAGGGTCACTGCGATGTGTAGAAACAGGTATTTTTCACCCAGCCCGGACTAACTCTACAAAGAGTCTTAATCAAACAGTGAACATAGTTTCAGTAGGTTACTAAAACCATGAAAATAAACAACTGTCCAGAAGAAACTTAGTCAAAATACGAAAAAAACTAATCTGACTCGTAGATTACTAAAATATCGGTCCCCGTTGGCACAGTAAATACGTGGGACACTCAGAAATATTTGCGACACTAAAAAAAATTGTTCTACAGGTACATATATTTTTATTAAATCTTTTCAAAGTACTCTCCACCAGCCTCTATACAAAGATTCATGCGTCTGAACCAGTTTTCAAAACACTTTTTCCAGTCCGCCGTAGACACCTCGTTTACAGCCTGCTCGAACGCAGCCAGCGCATCTTCCGGCGACGAAAATTGTATCCCCTTGAGCTGATTTTTTATTTTTGGAAATAAAAAGAAGTCACACGGTGCTAGATCAGGGCTGTAAGGAGGGTGACCCAGGAGTTTGACTGGTGTGCTGTCCAGGAAGTCCCTCGTTTTGAGCGCGGTGTGTGCAGGCGCATTGTCGTGGTGGAGCAGTAGTCCGCGGAGCCCTGTGTTTGGTCGCTTGTTGCTCACAACAGAAAAAACTTCTGGTAAACATTTGGTAGTATACCATTCGGCGTTGATGCTTCTTTGATCTCGTAAGGGAATTGAGGCCAAGTGGCCAGTCAAATTAAAAAAGCTGGCGATCAAAATCTTCCCCCCGCTTCGAGATCGCTTCACTTTGGTAGGCGTTGGTTCATTTTGAAACACCCAAACTGTCGACTGGCGCTTGGTTTCTGGATCGTATTGACAAATCCAGGACTCATCACCTGTTACGATGTCGTAAACACGCCGAGACGAGCCAGCTTCAAATTTGTTCAGCATATCACGGCACCATTCCACCCGGGCCTGCTTCTGAGCGTCGGTGAGGTAGTGCGGCACCCAGCGCGATACTATCCTCCTCACGCGAAGATGCCCGTGTAGAATCTCGTGAACGCTTCCCGATCCAATCTTTAATATGTGCTGAATCTCCTGATATGTAATTCGCCTATTATCTTGGATTATATTTTTCACTGCTAGCACGTTTTCTTCCGTAATAGCCGTCAAAGGGCGACCGCTTCTTTCTTCATCCCCCAAGGTTGGTCGACCGCGCCTAAATTCGTTATACCAACGATACACGGTTGCCTTGGAGGGGCCTTCATCCATAAATGCCATTTGAAGTCTATCGAACGATTCATCCGGTTTCAGGCGACACTTGAAATCGTAAAAAATCATAGCTCTAAAATGTTCCCGGCGCAGATCCATTTTTCAGTAAGACACGATACTTTGAATTGGCTCGCAAAAAATGTGGAGGGAAATTTTGAAAATGGAACACACATTTTTTTACTTACAAGTAATCATATTTTCGAAAAAGATTCTGACCGGCCAGTCTCCCATATATAAAAACTATTTTTCGCAATACTTTCTGAGTGGCCTGGTATATAAGCTAAAGCAGTATGGAAACTCGGGCCTTTTTTTGAAAAAATAACTATTCTGCGTCGGAGCGTCAGGGTTGTAACCCAGAAGTTTTGAAATAAGAATAGTATGATGAACTCAAATATTGGGTGCTTCTATCAACTGTGTTCCTTTCAGCATGTTTTTGGACCGTAAAACTAAACAACTTTCCGTAAGAAGTCAAAATACGAAAAAAAAATGTTTTTATGTCCATTAAGCATTAGAAACTACGTCAGCCGATAGTGCGTTTTGTATGGGGGGACAATTTTAAAGACACTTAGTCGCCTTTTATCACGCAAGGGTAGATTAAGACACTTAGTCGCCTTTTATGACACAAGGGCAGATTAAGATACTTAGTCGCCTTTTATCGCACAAGGATAGATACATACTTATAGGGACCCTATATTATGTACCTATTATTAATATTATTTTTTTGTATTATGGTTTAGGCTCCCACGACTAACTTCAGCGCGAAAACTGCTTATTTTCCTGTAGCGGTGTGCGCATGTGTGAGTGCGCCAGTTTTGGCCGTTTGTTAGGAGTTTCCATACTGCTTTAGCTTATATATTTACTGTGCCGTTGGGCAGAATGGCATGGGCTAAAACCTTCTTGGCTGTGACTATGTTCCATCCCGCTATACGGGAATCGATGTTTTTCGAAAATATAAGAAAAATTTTACAGCATCATTTTTATATTTTCGCAATTTTATATTTTATTTTTCATACAAACATAATGACTCTTTTAATGGGCCAAGTTTAGAGGGTCCTCACATTCGGGTTTGTGATGCGAATAGGGAAGCTTCACAAGTGTTAATTAATTTCGTTTGACGTGTTTGTTTGAACGGCATACAATACATGAACATTTTTCAGTGATTAAAACTTTCAGGTCATGAAAAAAACAATCGGCCTTACAGCTTAAATTTTTTATGGAAATTATTTCTTTTCTTTTCTGAAAGTTTCATTAAGTTATTCAGTTCTAGATATCCAGTTTTCGGAAAACTATCTTTTACACCCTCTATGACTTTACGTAGGTACTTAGGTAGCACAAAGGTTAGTGTTTTTAGGTCTGGGTCAAGTTTAGACTCTATTTGAAAACTAAATAAAAAAAAAAATGAAAACTAAAAAAAAAACTTTTTCTATTCTTCTCTACTAAAAAGTATAATATAACCCCTGCTTATTTCTGGGTAGTAAATGATGAACGGCATACATAAATAAGCTGAAATAATTGCTTATCGCAACAATATTTGAAGTAGCTTTTAGTGTAATTACCCACCAGGCCGGCCATTACAGGATAATATGGGTTGTGTATGCATTCAATTCTGCAAGTGCATGTGAATGCGACGTGAATTTTCATTAATTTAATACCGAAGTCCAGCGATTCTCTATATTAAAGCTAGCACTATACAGTACCATTATTTTCGCCGGGCCTGCGCGATTTGACGCATCCTATCTTGAACATAAAAATACTTATTACCCGAAATATACCTAACTTGCGGTTTCACGAAAAAATGTGTCAGTCATGTGAGTGCTTTTGTAATAAGTAGTGAAAAACATTTTTCGAATGATATGTTGGTTACTTTGGGAAAAGTCACTTTTTTGTGAGTTTAGTATAGTTTTTTTAATTATTTGATTTTATGCAATTAATTACATAAAATCAAACAATTTATAATAAGCCCGCGTGAAACTGAACAATAATGCATACTTACAGCCTCGCGATGGAGATACAAGATTACGAAATAAATAGGACTTCAATCCTACTAAGCCGCAGATAAGCACTAATTTAATTTAATTCATTAATTTAGTTCAAATGAGCGACGCAAAGAAACCACTATCATTAGCAATACTGTATAATTACCTACAAAAATAGGAAAAATCTTTATTAAAAAGTTCACATTTCTCTTAAATATAAAACTTAAATAACCACACTGGGCAGGGCCTGTGACGTAGCCATTATAATATATTAGTTTCACATAAGGATTTAGTACTGGGATACTTACTTGATGCAAAACTTACTTAATTGATACATTTTCAGACTTGCAGAGTAATTCACAATAAGTAAAAGATGACCTGCAGATGCAGGATATTCACACTAATAAAATATTTTTTTTTTTCAGGAAAGCAATCAAGATGTAACTTCACCAACGAAACAATTAACTGTTGTTAAATTTGAGCCATATTTAGAATTAAATAAATAATAATTAAAAGTCACTTGTAAAATGATACAAATTATGTTACACTCTTAGGAGTATAATATCAAAGAATTAATTGGCTCCAATTGTCCGTAGTGTCGAGCGTAATGTAAACACATGGCGTGCATTAGTGGAATTAGAAATGAATGAGGAGTCCGCGAGCGTTAATGAAACTCATTTCATTACTTGTGTCGGTAATCACCGCACTTGTGTTTAATTAAAAGTCGGTTTATTGCTGCAACAAAAGATCGGAATAATTTGTGCCAAGTAGTCTAGAGTGAATTCTTACATTCCGAGTCGTTACTTACAGCTTTTCCGCACGCCTTTGTTTTACAAATGGTGAAGGTTGTAAATGCAATAAAGTTGCAAACATGCTTTCACAATCGACGTTTTCAGTTATAAATAGTTTAGAAATTAATGGAACACCTCTTATAATTTTAGAATGGTAAATAGAAATAAATAAATTACAACGTGACCTATATTAGTCCAGTAATTTCCTAAAATTTTGAACTTATTTTTCATAATTCCCTCCCATATTTTTAGGGTTCCGTACCTCAAAAGAAAAAAACGGAACCCTTATAGGATCACTTTGTTGTCCGTCTGTCTGTCTGTCTGTCTGTCTGTCTGTCTGTCAAGACCCTTTATCTCACGAACGGGTAAAGAAAGGTATCAGGTTGAAATTAATACCATATATTAGGATTCATGAACCACACAAGATCTGAAAATTTCAATTTTTTACAACGACGCAATCAAAAGATATGGCATTTTATGTCCTCATCTCCATACATTTATTCAAAAATGAAAAACCTACAGGGTACTTCCCGTTGACCTAAAATTATGAAATTTGGCAAGAAGCTAGGTCTCACAGTACAAATAATGGGAAAAGTCTGAAATCATTCAATATTACAACTTTTCTCACAACTAATAGTAACCAATTGTGGTGAGCTCCCGTTTCAAGAACATTCATATAAGAGAGGGGTCAAGTTGGATGGTTGCTGAGACGATTTTTGTTTTAGTTCTATTTAAAAACGGGAACACTTACAAACTTGAAAATTGGTATGTTTATAGGGCATAGGCTGTAAAATAACAACAAATAATAAAATTTGGTCAAGCGCGTGTCGGACTCAAAAAATCTAGCACATTAACTTACTGAAATTTCAACTAATACAATTATGTTTATGTGGTGGTACGGAACCCTCAGTGCGCGAGTCCGACTCGCACTTGGCCGGTTTTTTTTTAATAATCATAGCTAATATCTAATCAAATACGGAAAGAACTTCAAATGCAGGTATATATATGGTACTACCTACTAGGTACCATACATACCTCATATACCAGGCGATAGGTTAGGTATATACTTATTTATGGTGCTACCTACCTACCTACTTCTAAAACCTCCAAGTACTGTAGTATTGATTTTTCGCTTGTCCCTTAAGATAATAAACAATTATTACTTTGTTTTACAAAATACAATAGTAAAATATGAAGACAATAGGTATATCAATATGGCGGCCAGTTTCCTTGCGATGTGCCAGAGACATTTCCTGTCACGCGATCTTCATTCAATTGAACTTTACGCAATTCTGCAGAAAAACGCGCTTTACTTCCTAGCTAGCTCATTCAATGCTTGTGTTATTATAAACGTTATAAATTACAAAAGGAAAATTAGCTAAGGGACTCGGTTGCGATATCATATTTCTAAAGAGCCTTAGATCCCGCAATCTACAGTATGTTTTTATATTTATAAGAAAATTCAAAGTTAGTTATTAGGCAACTTACATATTATTTTTATGTCTTTACTAAAATGTAATATTGATGAGATGAAAAGACACATAAAAGGCTTTAAATAAATAACTAAGAACTAAAGTGAACTTTCTCTTTAAAAATCGGGATACGGATGGACAACATGAATTCTCAGCACATTAATTAAGTAGGCGGGAATAGGGAAAGTATATTTCATACTGAAGGAAGGGAAAGGAGGGGAGTTCTTTGCTCTGCCGAAAAACGGAATAGGCTTACCAACACATTTTGCAGCCATAGAACCAGACAAACCACCACGAACCAGAGTATATTTGACGAAAAAAAAAAACAAATTAAAAAAAATAACGTTGTTTTACAAACTTGTTTTTTCTGACAGCTTTAGCTGATTACTATTGATCATGGAGCACAATCGCCTTGATATAGCTGCAAAATGTGTTGGTAAGTTTTGGCATTGACTCGTGGATCGGATTATAGTGTTATACAAATGCTAGTTAGAGCATATTTTCCTTTTTTTAGCTAATACATTGTTTCCGTTCGTAGAACTACCACTGACGATTTGTTAAATGGTAATAAATTAGCATTACACGCTGTACAATTTGAAGATTCGTTCCGCTGACGCGCAAAAAATGAAGACGATATTTTGTAATGTTGGTGGTGATTTATGTAGCGACAGTCGCGGTGACACGCGGCCTACTTCATCATCGCGGGTGACAGACAGAATCTGGCGCTCGCTTCCCAAAACGCCTCTAGGTTTACTGAGTAGGCAGGCATTAAATGTACACCAGAAATAGACGTACTTCTTCGTAGCGTCTCGATCAATAAGTTTTTATGAGTAAAAAGATGTTGCTCTTTTCATTACCTATTACTTTTGCTATTGGATAGTTCCTTACACAATATATGCAGTTGTCGTGACATGCAGCAAGACAAAGGTGAGATGTTCTATATTCAGTCACAGCTGTTGTCATCGACCTGCAAATTAATCATTAATCACATCATCAAACCTGGTGCTGTTGTGTATTTAAAGACTTCTCTCAGTTAGTGGAAGAAATAAAACAAAATATGAAACGATCATAGCATCCTAGGACAGGTAGATTTCCAGCAAAAACGCTTGGTACTTTATATACCATAGTCATCACGCTTGTAAGCGTTGCGACTGGAGACCGCTTTTGTTGGTGACCGCAGTTTTTAAGATGGTACGATACACACAAAGATGCTGCTTCCCATTCTCTGGTTCATTAGCCCCTAGTCACCTCTTACGACACCCACGGTTAGATGCCGGCACCACGGACGACACCTAGTACAAACTCAAATAAATATGTCGCCTCTTTTCACTAATAAAATAATCCACAAAATAGAGGTCACAATTTTTACATCGGTGAACAAAACTTGTGAGCAGTGGCCAAAAGCCTGTATCAATGAATCGATATTAAAATTTATATAATCAGAAATACCTCTGTTTTTTATTTTTGTATCAATTCTTGAACTTGAAACATCGGTTATCCACAAAAAAAAATCACCTATCCAATCCCAACACATTAACGATACTAACCTACATTATTCCTACGTATCTTGTGTGTGCGAGCATCTCAAGAAGTTTCGTGACTAGAATGATCCTGTAAAATATTGTTCTCAAGTTTTTCTACACTTCTTCCAAACAAAGCGAAGTTTCTTCAAACTGTAGTTTGATAGTGTTGTTGGTATTTATTGGGCAATTCCCGCAGCAACCTTCGCGGCTGAGGTGTTCGCAGTGGTTAAAAACAACAACAAGACAATAATAAACCTGAAAGTTGTCCAAAAGCTCCTCTTATAAACAAAACAAGAGTGCTGCCACAATTCAGCGGCTTCAGTTTATTGCGCCTCTTATATAAACACGAGCGTTTTCAAAATTCAGCGACTTTTGTCAAGAAAATCGCGGCGGCGGTCTTTATTATGGCAATTTGTTTGTGCCTGCATCGTTTCTCTTTTGTTATCAAGTTTTAGTTTTTTGATCAGCGAATGAGTATTTACAGAAACGGATATTAGGAATCGTTATTCAGTAGGCAAAATGACAAATATGAAGAGCTTTCCGTTATGGTAAGTTTGAACTGTTGACCAATAATCTAACTACAAACAAGCTAATCCATTAAGTCGATTTATCATCAGTAGAGTCAGAGAGTAGAGAGCTTGTCATATTTTTAGGGTTCCGTACCTCAAAAGAAAAAAACGGAACCCTTATAGGATCACTTTGTTGTCCGTCTGTCTGTCTGTCTGTCTGTAAAGACCCTTTATCTCACGAACGGGTTAAGGTATCAGATTGAAATTAATACCACATATTAGAATCCGTGAACCACACAAGATCTGAAAATTTCAATTTTCTTCAACGACGCAATCAAAAGATATGGCATTTTATGTCCTCATCTCCATACATTTATTCAAAAATGCAAAACCTACAGGGTACTTCCCGTTGAACTAAAATTATGAAATTTGGCAAGAAGCTAGGTCTCAAAGTACAAATAATGGGAAAAGTCTGAAATCATTAAATATTACAACTTTTCTCACAACTAATAGTAACCAATTGTGGTGAGCTCCCGTTTCAAGAACATTCATATAAGAGAGGGGTCAAGTTGGATGGTCGCTGAGGCGATTTTTGTTTTAGTTCTATTTAAAAACGGGAACACTTACAAACTTGAAAATTGGTATGGTAATAGTGCATAAGCTATAAAATAACAACAAATAATAAAATTTGGTCAAGCGCGTGTCGGACTCAAAAAATCTAGCACATTAACTTACTGAAATTTCAACTAATACAATTATGTTCATGTGGTGGTACGGAACCCTCAGTGCGCGAGTCCGACTCGCACTTGGCCGGTTTTTTAATATAGGTACATATATTTAGCACCAGGGCGACCGAACTCTGCTCAGACCAGTTGAATAGACGTAGAGTGAGACCTAACTAGATCGATTTCTTATCTCTGTTAACCCTGCCATTTAAACCAAACAGTTTAATGTTACGTACTAAACAATCAGGTAATTTATCTCGTAATCACTCAAACGATCTGGCAGTATCCAAATATAGCAACTTAGGAGATTAGTTCAGCACGGTTCCTGTTAAGGGGCTGATACCTCTGCTTTTTGCTTTTAAACCGTTTTTCTTTAGTACTCATTAATCTATGATGCCAAACCTTTTACACATTATTCAATATAGTATGCGTAATAATATAGCTATTTGATAATTACTATTATGGGTACAGATTTTGAGAAAAATGCAAAAATGAGCGAAAAACGTAAAGCAGCGCGAATCCGCTCCGTTCTAACAAGCGCATTCTGTCCTATGTTAGAAAGGGAGGTAATTTAGCTCTTATCAGCCCCTTAATACGACAAACTATAACACTTCAAGTGTACGCTAGCTATTGCGAGTGCGAGTACGAATTCACCGTTTCAATGATTGAGGCTCTTTCCGGGATTCGTGTGTCACAAACTCGAAGTCCTCGCGTCACCAAACAGCAATAAGGGAAGGAAAGTTGCCGTTTTTGCGGAGGTCGGTAATTTGTTCATATTTTCAGGAACTGTCACGAGTTTATGGAACTTTTTTAATTGCATTTACTCTATATTTGAAATGTTTCTGAGCTTATATTTAGGAGCAGCTGCGTTATCATTGTAGAAAATAAACTGTACCTGTTTTATTTCATCCCCTTGTATGTTATGTTTCGTATAGTCTATTGTGTCGCATTAAGTTGCTTACTTACTCGTTAGAGTGGAAAATTGATTCACTCATGTTTAATTGCATCAAATAAAAAAATATTTGAAGGAGTGTTTTTGGCACATTTTTGGCTTTCTTTACACATTTTTTTGTGAAACGACTTATTTTAACTGATATCATAAAGACAGAAGACTGATATTATAAAAAGACATTTTGATTTCTTAAAAGCCTTTAATTTATTTGTTTTAATTTTTTTATCAAAGCGATAATTTTGCTATCGTCAATTGAAAGATTGACATCAATAAAGCAGAATTCAGCGATACATACGACTCGCGTCACAGTTACGGGACTAAGCCAATTAAAAGTTGTTTGTGAACAAGTCATACTTTACCGGCGTGAGGGAGCAGTGTACACTGTACAGGTTGTCTCATAATATGCACGTCAAACTTACATAGTACGATTCGAAACGGCGGCGGTATACTCGCTCTATTTGCATTGTATTCTGCATGACATTAATTAATTATTCTGTAAAGAATCTACATTGAATAAAATTAATCTGAATCTTAAGGTGGTAGTAACTTTAATAAAGCGAGACCTCCCAAAATATTAATGCTTATATACGTGAAAATATAAACTTAATTAAGTTTTGAGGAAAAAAACCATTACATAAAATTATAATATTGTAATGGAATATTTTTTTGACAACAGGCTTGCTCTTGGCCTCAATTTAGCCCTGAGGACAGAGATGAGTTCGATAATGGATCTTGCAGAAATATATTCACTTGTAACTCACTCATTCACTCATTTCACTTGGGTTATATGAACTCATAAACACAGACCAGTATCTTTTTTCTTCACTTCTTTTTGGAATTTCCCTTACTCTTAAAGAAAAAAATAAGTAATTCTTTAATTTATCATTTATTTTACCGGACACTCTGTATAGCCTCAATACAACCTACACCACACACAAGCCCACTCCGGAACAAGTCAATAATTGGCGCTGTGGCTGCCAAATACGAAGCTATACGCCAACTTTGCGTTCTACATGGTTCTACTTTATTTCTCCTTCATCAGTCAAAATCATGTCAAAATATAGTAGGTATTCTTTGGGGGACATTGGGGGACATAAATAAATAAATAAATAACACCCAGACACAGAAAAAACACTTGTGTTCATTACACAAATGTTTGCCCTGGGCAGGGATCGAACCCGCGGCCCACGGCGTGAAAGGCAGACTCACTACCAACCACACCAACGGGCTTGTGATTCTGATAATGTATTCGCGAAAAGGAAGTAATGTTTTCATTACTTTTTAAATAGGTACTTATATTTGATGATTTAATGATTTTTAACTTATAATATAATTTAAATAAAAATAATAGGTCTAAGTCCAAAAATGGGCCGAAATGTAGACTGAGTAAATTGTTATTCGGCGACACTTTACTTTAATTGTTCAGTGGTTCGGCCAAAAGTCATCCACAGCTGGACATAATGCGCGTCATTTAGAGACGTTTCACTAGCACGGGGCCAGCAAAACCCAAGTGTAATCTTGGACATCCTCATTTCGCTAGCACGATAATAAGTTAGCACTTCATTCATTCTTGGTCTATGCCCGTGATAAGAAAAATGTCAATTCAATCTTTGATGAGTGGCTTTTGTGTGTTCACAATTCCGCCAATGTCACGTAGTGAAGTGAATACACGATGGAGAAAGAAAAATGTCTTGTTGGGTGACAGGTAAATAACCGATGACAGAGCTAGATCAAGTTTAGACCTGGGTTTTGCTGGCTCGGTGCTAGAGAAACGTCTTTGAATGACACCCAATATGTCTCACACTGGTTAAAAGCATGCTAATGATACCTCTGACTATATAGTTAGGGTGCTGGCTGCAATTTGGGTATATGATTTGCTCATGATTCATATTAATAGGGATGATAGATCAGCTCAATACGAATCGATTTGGTCCTTACAAGTTTTTCTGTGCGTCGCTGCGTTTTTGAGTTAAAGCAAAAAAAATTAAAATAAGATACTAAATAATGTTTTTTTGTTCTGCCTTTGTGGCTCCTGTTTAAAATACTTCTGAAGATGTAGAAAATGGAACAGGCAGACATGCATGGCTCTGCATTATCACGGGACGAAGTAGTGAATTTTATCATTTTGAAGAGCTGTAATTTTACGACGCAGGGCTATTATGGTGGCAGACTATTTTTCTGGGGTTTTATAAATTGTATTTAATCAGATGGTCAAAGTCTGCCATTCAAAATAGTTAAAACTTAATTCCTTAAAAACGCAGGGGTGTGGATGTCCGCCAATATTTTTTGTATCTTCTAGAGGATGCTCCTTATCATCAGTCAAAGAGGCAGACATGAGCAAATCATATAGAAATTTGTCCTTCACTTGAGTACGCTACCAGCATTATATTGCTCTATGTAGGTACTTAGGACAAAAAACCGGCCAATTGCGAGTCGGATTCACGCCCTAAGGGTTTCATACCTATCTACCATATGATATAGGTACTCAAAGCTTTTGCTCTTTGATTTTAAAAACTCCGTGACCATCCAACTTGACCCCTCTTTTATAGAAAAGTCCTTGAAACGGGAGCTCACATTAATTGGTTACTATTAGTTGTGAGAAAAATTGAAATATTTAATGATTTCAGACTTTTCCCTTTATTTGTACTGTGAGACCTAGCTTCTTGCCAAATTTCATAATTTTAGGTCAACGGGAAGTACCCAGCAGGTTTTGCTTTTTTGCATAAATGTATGGAGATGAGGACATAAAAAGCCATATCTTTTGATTGCGTCGTTGTAAAAAATTTAAATTTTCAGATCTTGTGTGGTTTATGGACCTTAATATTCTTTATTAATTTCAACCTGATTCTCGTTCGTGAGAAAAAGGGTCTTGACAGACAGACAGACTGACAACAAAGTGATCCTATAAGGGTTCCGTTTTTTTATTTTGAGGTACGGAACCCTAAAAATTAGGCTTCTCCATACAAACCTTGCGCTGTCAATACTGGAGTTTGTATGGGACGACCAAAATATTTTTTGTAATTTTCGACCAATGTTTCCGGGGAAAGTTGTTCAGTTTCATTTCCTAAGTACCATGGACAAGTATTAGTTAGATGTCTCTTCGCTGTAGAGTAATACGTAATTGGAAAATCATAATTTCAAAATCTCATGGAAAAGTTCTCTGCTGGACGAGAAGTTTCCTCCCGAATTCAACAGCAGAATTAAGTGGTACGAGTATATTCTGTATGGCATGTACGGTCAACCGCACGTCAGTAGATACATTTGCAATTCTATTACTGTTCCATATAGCCCAAAGAGTTACGCACTACTGACGTGCTATTAGGTTTACCTTTTAAACGATGCGAGTGGCACAATAGCCGCGGTGGTTGGTGAGCGCAGGTGAACTGTGAAATCGCAGAAAAACACGGCTTTATCGCCTTTTACTGCACCAACGGGAAGAATTGGAATAGTATAATATTCTTAACTAGCACTATACGGAAAATGAACAAAATTTTTCAAATGCTCAATGCACGTTAACGAGATTTTCCAGCGCTTCATTATACACATAGCAACAGCGTCTCGAGTCTCTACCATCTGGGATGCGGTTGGAGATTAATTGAAAAATTAATTACAAATTTCCCGTAAATAGAGGTAAGCTTGGAGCGGGGGTAAATAACAAAATTGCATACCGGAAGATCCCTGGCCCGTGGTCCATCGTAAGCTAGATGGTATAGAAAAGCTCGTACTCCTTGATCCCGTTGACGGTAAGAGTAGTAAAGGCGGAGCACCAAGGCAATGATCGGCAACTATAAAAGGAATAATATTCGTCAATCTCTAGGGAACCATTCCTCTGGCAGAAGACTAGCCGCCGCCGTGAAGAAATATCTTTTAAAAGGCGCTTGTAGTGCTCACGACCCTCAACCATGAGGAATTGACGAAGAAGAGATACCATAAGACAGCATTATTTGTCAATAAACCAGTATATTCTGACCCCGCCTCACATGGATGTCAGTTATAAAAAAGGACCTCGCAAGTGAGAACTTAGACCCCGTGACGACCCAGAACCGACGACTCTGGCGAGAAAAGATTAGGAGAGCCGACCCCAGCTAAAAATGGGACAAGGCCGGAAGAAGAAGAAGAACCAGTATATTCTGAACCAGCGCTGCGCATCCAACGCCCGAGACCAGATGGTCGCTCCCGTTTAAAATGTTACCACAGACGTATAGCCTTATGTACAACCTAAATCTAATTGAATAGATTAGATATGCTAGACAATTCATAGTCTGTGCACCAAGTCTTCTAACTACTAGGCCACTAACTTACAAAAGTAATTTTACTCTGAATAGATCAATTGATAAATTGTTATTGCACGAAAGACTGTGTCTATCGGATAGACACAGTAGACTTTTTTAATTGTTATGTCTGTGTGGCAAATACATTTCATACCTAAAATAATCTCTTCATATTTATTAACCGTCGTTTAATTTTAGACTAAACGTGAAACGCCGCCCTTAGTAAAACGATGTTTATTTATTGCTCCAATAATCCAGAAATCTAATTACTCTCGAGAGTTTACACAAAAACATCATTTGGGGAGCTTTTGAACAAGTTTCAGATCAAGGGCTCTCCTGATAAACGATTTTAGATTCAGCCTATTTTGTAGCTTAAATTTCTCATTTTGCTGAGAATCCAACTAAAATTACCGCCTTGGGTGGGCTAAAAAAACCGGTTAAAAACTGGTTAAAAAAACCGGCCAAGTGCAAGTCGGACTCACGCACTGAGGGTTCCGTACAAACCTGTAGGTATATAAGTAAAAATTAAGGTTTTCGGAATTTTTCCTTTATGTGTGCTATAAAACGTTGCTTCATGCCAAATTTTTATTTTTGAGTTGATTGAATGAAAGGTAAATTGCGGTTTACGATTTTTAACGTATTAAAAAAACCGGTCAAGTGCGAGTCGGACTCGCGCGCCGAGGGTTCCGATATACCTATAGTATTTTTGGAAGCAATAAAGTCCATTTTCAGGACCGCAAAACTAAATTTGTTTGTAAAGGTTTTTTGCAGATTTCTGAAAAACTGTGCAACTTAGAAAGATCGTTTTATTTTTGCTGTAAAGTTTACATAAACCTCTGTCAACTGTAATTAATTCAGATTTTCCCTTACTCAAACTTCGGAGATAAGGGGGGGGGAATGGTATTTTTTTTGACATTTTTCATCATAACTTGAAAACTAAGAAACTTAAAAAAATACAAAAATATATTTTAAAATGTACAAGTAAAGCCCTTTCATATGATACCCCACTCGACCTAGTAGCGACAATTTGAAATTTGGCCCCCCCTATTTTGGCCCCCTTTACATTAATAATCATACTTTTTTCAAAAAAAATTCATGTGCAATTAAGTTGGGCAACTATATTCTAAAACTATTCCAAATTTCAGCTCGATAGCGTAAGTGGTTGCTGAGATATAGAGGTGTGACAGACAGACGGACAGACAGACAGACAGAGCGGCACCATAAGGGTTCCTTTTTTTTACCATTTTGGTATCGGAACCCTAAAAAACTACTTACTAGATGCTTGCTCTTGCTTGCTTGCTCTTGCTTGCTTGCTTGCTTGATGCGAGTGCTCGGCGCGACACGGCGGCAGACGGCGGTCCGTGAAACTGCTGACCTCCCTGAAGAAGATCAACGAAATATATCGAAACCTGTCAGTCGATTTTTATAAACGATTTTAGATTCAGCCTATTTGTAGCTTAAATTTCTCATTTTGCTGAGAATCCAACTAAAATTACCGCCTTGGGTAGGCTAAAAAAACCGGTTAAAAACTGGTTAAAAAAACCGGCCAAGTGCAAGTCTTAGTAGTATATTTTATCAGAATGATTATTTTAATTTTTGTGATTTTTTTTAAATTGATATGTTTTAATATGATTTTTATGTGATGAATTTTCAATACAATGTACTTTGTTAAGAAATAAATAAAATGAAATGAAATAAAAAGTCGGACTCGCGCACTGAGGGTTCCGTACAAACCTCTAGGTATATAAGTAAAAATTAAGGTTTTCGGAATTTTTCCTTTATGTGTGCTATAAAACGTTGCTTCATGCCAAATTTTTATTTTTGAGTTGATTGAATGAAAGGTTAATTGCGGTTTACGATTTTTAACGTATTAAAAAAAACTACTTACTAGATGCTTGCTCTTGCTTGCTTGCTTGATGCGAGTGCTCGCCGCGACACGGCGGCAGACGGCAGTCCGTGAAACTGCTGACCTCCCTGAAGAAGATCTACCAAATAGATCGAAACCTGTCGATCCTATGCCGGCAATATAAAACGTGAGTTTATCCGTATTTCATATACATTACTTACTAGATCTCGTTCTAACCAATTTTCGGTGGAAGTTTGCATAATGCACATCATATATTTTTTTTATTTTAGAAGTTACAGGGGGGGGGGGACACATTTTACCACTTTGGAAGTGTCTCTCGCGCAAACTATTCAGTTTAGAGAAAAAATATATTAGAAACATCAACATCATTTTTGAAGACTTATATATGGGTTTGGGTTTGATGGGTTTGATGAAAAAAAAATTTTTGAGTTTTAGTTCTAAGTATGGGGAACCCTAAAATTTATTGTATTTTTTTATAATTTTGAGTACAAACCTTAATGCGGTTCACATAATACATCTACTTACCTAGTTTCAACAGTATATAGCTCTTATAGTTTCGGAAAAAAGTGGCTGTGACATACGGACGGACAGACGGACGGACAGACAGACAGACAGACATGAAGAATCTATAAGGGTTCCGTTTTTGCCATTTGGCTACGGAACCCTAAAAAACCTGTCAAGTGCGTGTCTGACTTCGCGCATTTATGGTTCCGTTTTGTTGTAATAGGAAAATTAAGGAAATTTCATGGAAAAAAATTGTCATGTTTGTCAGTAGGGAACCATAGGTAAACATAGATGTATTTGTGAGTACAACATACGTAATAATAATGATAAGCACCAAAAAATTCCTAAGTTAAGGAAGAAATTTTGTAAAAACTGACTGGTGGCTTCTCATTCTTATCTTTTCCAATATAAAAAAAAAATATTCATTATTTATCTACTCAACGAGCTCTAAACAACGACACCTCACTCGATGTGGTAGGAATTTTTATTTGCGCCTCCTTAAAAACATTTAAAATATTTTTTGACAATCTGTTTGGCTTCTGTGAAAATTTGAAGACAAACAGAAAAAGTGTTTGGAACAACGTGTGACCGCAATACGGCTCCGTTTTGGACCCTTCGGGTACGGAACCCTAACATCTTGTTCGCAATTTACTTTTGTCTGTAGTGGTTTGTCTACTCTACAACTATTCTTTTCAATATGTTTGAAGGTACAGCAAAATCTGATAAAAACTCTAACGATTTAAATTTCAAATCTTAGATTGTTCAATCTAACCTTAGAAACCATTTACGAACTGCCGAAACTATTGGAGGTATTTTTGCGGGCCATCCAAATTACAATCAATAATTGTCAATTATTGTCCTCCGTACAAAAAATTTACCTAAGACTCAGGACACACATACCAGCATTCCAAAATCCTACGTTGAAAGGTACCCCAACAACGTGCCCAATAGTATCAGTAACAGCAAATCAGTTTTAGGAACGCAGCGAATCCTGGCCCCTTGTCCGGCTGCGTTCGCCCATCCGTTTGTCTATCCATCCGCCCACCTGACACTGGACGTCTACCGGAGCTCTCTTGACCCATCCCTTCCTGTTGTCTTTTCATCGTAACGTCAATCGAGATTTAGCATAACATAAACAAAAATAAAATTTGAAGTGAAGCCATTCTCGTTTCTTAGATTGAATCCCAAGCGTTCTTGCAGTTTCGATTTCGAGACAAAGCTTTCGAACAGGAATGGATCGTAGCAAGAACGAAGCCCATTTCCATCGTGTTCCGGGTGACGGGATAACAGCCGTGCAGCTGTAAACCGGTAGCGACGGGACGGGAGCGGAGCGGGTCCGGAACTCGCGCCGTTTATTCCGAGCCGGATTTAGCGTTCCGTTTTATTTCTGTTCGTGTGCAGTAAACCTCCTTTATTGTCCACTCTATAATTGCGCTGGGATAAAGCATTAAACCGTTAGTTCAGTGAAAGATCAGTGCAATGGCTTTTGCAGAAAGCAATGTGATTTTAGTGACAATAGTTTTGTAAAGGTAAGGTTTAAAAAAAAATATTTACTAGATTGTCATCAGTTTTACTAATATCGATGTTCCAAATTTTACGACTTTCTTCAGAAAGCTTGCTTGAAAGTCTAATCTAATTGAGTTCTTGAAATTTACCAAAAATATTGAACAGATCTTCTACTAATTTAGTTTGTAAATTTTTGGAAATCAAATAGATGTAGGACTTGGGTTGTCATTTTAACCTCAATAATATGCCGTTTTTAATTAATGTTATTTTAGTATTTGTCTATGGGTGGTCTTCGTATTTAAACACTTGCTTTATACTCTTATAACTGTTTATTGAAGGATTTAACCATTAAAAACGCATTGAAGCACAGTCGTAGTAGACGTCACCCCTGGCGCTCTATTTGACAACTAAAACTGACATTTTAGTTTTCGTTCTAAAACTCTACATTCTCTTTTCTCCTTAAGAAAACAAAGATTTCACTATACTTAACAAATCAACTTAATTGAACTTAACACTAACAACTTAACAGAGAGTGTTATACATTTTTTTTTAAAGACACTGACATTAATAGCACATAAGAAACACAGTCAAGGCATAAGTTATTGTTAACTAATAAAACAATTAAAATTTAAGACAATAATTGAGTTTTCATTTACCCAAAAGTCACATCTAAAGGTTAAGGTTCTTACATTCTAAAATCAATCCCATGACAAAGTCCTTATATTTAGCAGGCTTACAAATTTGCCTTTTTGATCTGTCACTGTTATTATTAGAAGACCTTTTGTAACTCAAGTCTGGATTGTTAACATTTGGCTGTTCATAAGTCATGTCCGGTGTAAAAGTCATATCCGGTGTAAGAGTCAAATCCTGTGTGTCAGTCTCATCCTGTCTATCTTTGACCAAGTCTGGTGTTCCATCCTTTCCTGTAAATTTAGAAAGATCTCTTGTATTTACCCGTTGAAAATGTGAGGAATTCCTGCGTATGATTTTACCATCTGGCGACTCTGCCACTACTGAGTTACCCTTTTTCCACACTACAGTGTGTTTAGTGGGAGAAAATGGTGTTGACAGCTTGTTCAATTTAGGTTGTCGAACTAATACTTTATCACCAGGATGCAAGTCTGAATTCTGTGCATGTCTCCTTTTATCTGCATACTCTTTGCTCAACTGTTTTTTAAATCTGTCCCGGTCTCTTAACTCTTCATCTTCTATAGATTTTTCATTAAATTCCATTTCAGGTATTTTTGTTTTAATTTTTCTTCCTCTAAACAATTCTCCAGGAGATATTCCAGTTGTAGAATGTGGAGTTGTGCGGTACGCAGATAGGTATATAAGTAGTTCTTCTTTCCAGTCTTTGTGCAAACCTTGAGCTATTCTTAGTCTCCTTAAGACACCCCTATTTTAACGCTCCACTTCACCGTTGGCTTGGGGCCATAATGGAGTAGTATGTCGCAATTGAATGCCATGACTGTTTAAAAATTGTTTAAAGCGTTCATCTCTGAAAGCTGGTCCATTGTCACATACTAAAGTGTCCATTATTCCTTCTCTTGCTATTATAGTTTTGAGAGCCTTTATTGTGGCTTCAGCTGTTGGTCCTTTCATAATTTCAACTTCATAATAGCGGCTGTAGTAATCAATCATGAATAAAAGATAGTGCCCTGAAGGCAGAGGACCTAAGTAGTCAATGGCCACTAACTCCCATAATTTAGATGGCAATTCTGTAGGTGAAACTGGTTCTGGTGGTGCACCCTTTCTAACCAGTTGACATCCTTCACAGGTATCCACCCAGTATTCAATGTCCTGATCCATATTGAGCCACCAAACACTCCTACGAAGAGCCTTCATGCCTTGTAATGAAATGTGACCCTCATGACCTACTTCAAGTATTCTTGGAATCAGGCTTTTTGGGATAACGATCCTTGTTCCTCTTAATAAAATACCATCAACCTCACAAAGCTCCGTTTTCATGACCTCATATTTCTTTAATTCTTTAGGCCATTTGTCTTCTTTAATTGCATTTAGCAAACTTTGTAGACTTTCATCCCTGGAGGTTTCTCTTTTGATGGTTTCTTTTGTAATCAAGCCTTCGCAAATGTTAGCTATCAGTTCACCATCTTCAATATCATGTTTGATGTCAGTAGGTTTCATGTTGTAATTCAATAATCTTGACAATGGATCAGCAATGTTGTTTTTTCCTGGTTTGTAAATTACCTTAAAATGAAATGGTTGCAAACGTAATACCCATCTTTGAATTCTAGCACTAGGAGCACTTGACTTTTTTGAATAAATAGCCTCTAATGGCTTGTGGTCAGAAATGATGTTAAATTGTTTCCCCAAAAGGTACATGTACAAATTTTCACAGGCCCACACAATGGCTAGTGCCTCCTTTTCCGTCTGTGAATATCTCTTTTCTGTGTCTGTCAATGCTCTGCTGGAATACTTTATAACAACTGGCTGCTTTTGTCCTTGTGCAAGTTGATACTGTACAAGTACCGCTGCGATACCTACTGGGCTGCCATCAGTAATGAGAAATATTTCTGCATTCTTGTCATAGAAACCCAAGGCAGGAGCAGTCACTATTAAATCCTTTAGCTGTTGAAAAGCCTTCTGTTGTTCTTGACCCCATTTGAAATCAATGTCCTTTTTAGTTAATCTCCTTAACGGTTCTGTAATAGTACTAAAATCTGGTATGAATCGAGCTGAGAAATTCACCAACCCCAAAAAACTTCTAACTTCCTCCTTGTTTGCTGGAGCTCTAAATTCTTGTATTACTTCTTGGCTTGTGCGAGTTGGTTTGATACCATCTGCTGACAGATGATGTCCCAGAAATTTCATCTCTGTCACTCCAAAAACACACTTTTTCTTATTTAGAGTTATACTATTTTCCTGTAGTCTGTTTAAAACCTTGACCAATCTTTCGTCATGCTCTTCTTTTGTTCTTCCTCCAATAATAATATCATCCTGTGAGTTGGCTACTCCATCTATGCCTGTCAGTAATTGTGCCACAATCCTCTGAAATATTTCTGGAGCACATCGGATACCAAAAAACAGTCTTTTGTACCGGTAAAGTCCTAAACTGCAGCTGAATACTGTGATAATCCTTGAATCTTCATGTAGTTCAACTTGATGAAATCCCCATTTAATGTCCAGAGCAGAAAAGTATTTGCAGCCGTTAAGATCTGCCAGTAACTCCTCAAAAGTTGGAAGAGGGACTCGTTCTCTGAGCACAGCCTCATTAGCTCGTCTCATATCCACTACTAGCCGATATTCTCCTGGTTCCCTTTTCCTAACTATGTGTGAAGGGGAAACACAAGGGGTGGGACCAGATACTGGTTCAATAATGTCATTCTCTAAGAGTTCTGTGATGAGCTTGCTCTCAATTTCTCTCATATTGAAAGGCACTCTACGGATTAGCTGAGCCACTAATGGGATGTTTGGGTCCAGGTGTATCTTTAGTTTGAATTTTTTAAGTTTCCCAACTCCTTGAAAAAGTTCTTTTATACTGTCAAGTTCCTTGTCAATTGTCAACACATAAGGTCCAATTCTAAGTAATTGTAATTTTTCAGCTAATTGCTTGGATAACAAATTTGGTCCCATACCATCAAAAACAAGTACTTCACTTTCTATGGTGATGTTTGTGTCAGGGCAGTTTAAGGTACAATGAAATTCACCCAAATTTGGCAAGCTTTTTCCACCATAAGTACAGTATTTGTTGTAGGACTTAGACAGATTAAATTTCAAGTGTTTTTGAAGCTGTCTATAAGTGTTTTTATCAATAATGTTCACTGCCGCACCAGAGTCTATGATAAATTCACAAAGAACACCATTCAGTTTTATTTGACACTTGTTACTGTTCATATTTTCCACATTGAAAACAGTTTGTACCTCGTTTTCACTCTTTTCATCCTCTGACCGTCCACTTTCTTCATCAGATGCCCCTTCCTGCAACACACACCTAACTATCCTCTTCTTTTTCTTCTTCTCTTTCTTATCCTTCTTTTCATGTAGTTTAGTCTTACAGAACTTGCTGAAATGTCCCTTAATATTGCATCGCCGGCAAACTGTTTGCAGTGCAGGGCACAAATTGCTCTTAGCTAAGTGTCCGGAGCCACCACAGCGAAAGCACTTCAGATTTATTGCATGTACATCTTCTTCTTGGTGAGATATTTCCTCCTTTTTGTCACTTCTTTCTAGCTCATAAATCCGGGCAATTTCTTGCAACTTTGCCAAGTTGAGCTCTTCTCCTTTTCTCAATAATTTCCTTTTCAAGTCTTCATTTTTACACTTCTCTATTATGTGATCTCTAATCATTTCTTCTGTATCTTTAAACTTGCAGTATCTGCTAGCCGTTCGAAGTCGTAAAACAAACTGGTCAATACTTTCCCCAGGTGTCATATCAATTGCTCTGAAATTTTGCCTTTCATATGCGATATTTACAGTTGGTATAAAATACTCTGTTAACTTCCTTACTACGGCATCATAGTCGTCGCTGGCCTCGTGTTGCACTTCATATATTTCTTGCACCCTTGTGCCGGCCTGGTGTAACAATCGTGCAGTCCCATAGTCTTCTGTTTTGGCGAGAGACCCACAATTCCATCAATGTAATACGTAAAGTTTCTTATCCAAACTCTCCATCGCTCGCCCACGGTGTGAGGTTCACTGAATGGGTCAAAATGAATATTTGTCGAGCTGTTGGGTTCGTTCAAGGCTGATAAAGCCATCTTGTAAAATTTTCACAATTTCGATTTCACGCATCCGTGTCGCCAATGTCGATAGGTGGTCTTCGTATTTAAACACTTGCTTTATACTCTTATAACTGTTTATTGAAGGATTTAACCATTAAAAACGCATTGAAGCACAGTCGTAGTAGACGTCACCCCTGGCGCTCTATTTGACAACTAAAACTGACATTTCAGTTTTCGTTCTAAAACTCTACAGTATTCATGTAAAGTAATTGCGAATTATTTTCTATAACGTCAATATTTAGTAACCTATCTCCGTCACCTCTTGACTATCAAAACATACATGTTTATTGCCTCGTCAAAGAAAATGATTCGTACGGGGAAGTCTAAATTCAACGTGTTTACTAATAGCGAAGCTAAACCCAGCACACACGGTTTATCTCATCGAAAGTCAGGTTAATGCGCCCAGGATTATCAAAAATAAATTGAGATTATTCTGGAGCTAGAATGAGAGTTTTATGAGATCGTAAAGAATTTATTTGACGACCCAAACCGTCTGCCATTCACGAGCGCTAATCCAATGAGGAGGAATAGTCAACAACCGCTATAGGATATTGACGAGAGAATATGTACTACAGCTAATAATTAAGACATTATTTTCAAGTAAAACACGTAGAAAATATAATGTGAAAGAAGCACAATATAAGCTCCAAAATTTAAAATTTGGTCATCAGTTCTTGAATACCACGGAATGACGAACATACTTTTTAAAAATAAAACAAATAAAGTATACTAAATACAATATTGGTAAATTAAATATCAAACACTACTTTTTTACAATAAATAAGTCAAAGTCAAAATAGATTATTCATTGTTGGATATTAAAATCTCTTAATGAATAAGTTACTACATTACTTGTTTTTTACTTGTTAAGCAATTGTATTAATTTTTTTGATGTTAGTACGAGTAAATCAACCAAAGATACAAAAAAATGTACACAATCCATGTTTGTTAGTTTAAAAAAAAACTAAGGTATTAAAGTCTCAACCAGTTGTATAGCAACAGCAAGCCATTTCGCTGTTGCCTATTTATGTAAAGTGTCTTAAACAGAAGATCTGTTGAATAACGTGGAGTGTACCTTGTTGTATGCAGACGACAGGTAATCTAATAGCTAATCAGACAATCTGTGCCACTCGGCTGAATTACCCAGTGTAAGGGGAATTCGTTAATCGATGTTGTGTTTATCGCCGTTGATTCGCTTGTTTAATTTCGATCACAGCTTCAAAGCTCTCGGTAATTGGACATATTGTTTAGATCACACGATCGAGTGCTTCTAAAACTGTTCACTTACGCCATCAAACCAATAATAGGCACTGTAAATCAAATAAGAAGGTTTACGTAAAACTTTTTTATCTACACTCATGTCGTAAACTTTGAAATATGATTCAAAAAGTTGATACGTAAGGCTGTATATTACGCAGAGTATATATAAAAAAAATTAAAGTTACCATTACGTAACGATTTTTGTATGAAAATTTTGCAAAGGTGTTACGTAATTTAATTTTTTAATCATTACATAAAGAAAGAAAGAAAGAAAAATATTTTTATTCAGTGCTTAGGTACATTCAATCTTAAAATTTAACACATAAATACAATTACAAGCACCGAAAAAACATAACATAACACTTGGATACAATTCTCCTTGAATCTAAACTTTTTTTAAGATGACTGAATAGAAGGTCTTTTAGAGAGCCCGTTAGTAATATATCAGTTTTTCTTAGTAGCTGTCAAATATCAGTAGCATATTACAAAGTGTACCATATAAACAACCTATTATTTTGGAGAAGTTAGAGTAACAGTTACTATCAAAGAAATTTGACCTCATATAGAAGTAATATATAAGAAATAATTCGTCACAAGTAGGGATGTGGGCATGCTTTCATCTATCGATAGTCGATAAGTTACACAAGGACAAATCGATGTCGAAACTTTGACCAAAAAGTTGAAGTACTAAACTTTAATAAAAGGCAAATCTGTTAAAAGCAGTGATTAAATTCATTAAAAAAAATACTTTTTGCATTTTTTACTACAGGTGATTTCTTACGTAGGTGTTTTAATATTAAAGATACCAAATTTCTTACTTTCTTACTTACTTACTAAAAGTAATGGACGGTAACGGTGGAGGCAAGAGGGGTGGGAGGAGGTGTAAAGGTTCTTTTTTTTTATTTTCATGAATATCTCTAGCTTACATTCAAATTATGTAGGATTTTAAAACAAACTTTTATCCCTCAATTCAATCCATTTGGGATGGTTTTGCAAAAATGCTGAAATACGGGTTTGTGTTTTTCTTCTAAGTAGCTCAAATAAATTTTCAAGCGAAATTTCGTGTATCTTATCTTGCCTTATAACGTGGAGCTGAGTTCCTTATTGGACCTTAGAGCACAAGGAGCCTGTAGTCTTCTGGTTTCGGATAAGCTTGACCCAGAATCTTCATACGCTTGTGAGCCAAAGCGTTGCATGAGCACAAGAATTGCTTGTCAGTATTGTTTGTAGCGAAAAACTTTCAAACCTTTTTTGTAGAGAATTTTATGTAGATTAATTTAGTATTTTAATTAATTTTCTTACAATTTGTTGATTCAGGATGATTCATGCTGATTGAGACATTTCAATTTGGCGAAGACACACAAAGTTATATTTGTTTGACAGTGTCTCCATCGGGAATCGAACCCAGAATGAAAACAAAACGCGTTGAATGTTGTAAAATATAATAAATGGTACAGCAGCACTGCACTTACTTTCTCGCGATATGCAATTAGAACTGTCAACCGCAAACTTAAATTTGTAATACCATACCTACACATAGTATGGAATTACAAACGTTTATTAAGGTTTTTCTGAAAAATGTTCTACCACATGAATTCGGAACTCGAATTGTAAAATATTAAAACAAACCAACCGTAAACGATTTCGAACAAATCACATGTTCAAATTTTGGTAGTACTGGAACACCTTTTATATGAATTTTCAAAGATTTTTAAATTTCAAAACTCTGTTTCTTATGAATAGTTGTTCAGTTTTGTCGACTGTAAAGCTCTTTAAGTTTTTGGTACATCCTGTGTACTAAATTTTCACAAAATCCAATCAAATTGAATATCCATTCAGGTAGATAACCAAAACAAAATTAAAATTATAGAAAATAATACAAACTTAATGTAGTCAATTAGGGTCAATGTAGGTACCACTAGTTGACCATTTAAGCGGTTTTATGACGAAATTCATAAAAAAACTAAATTATTAGTTCTACTTTCAGAGTCACTTCTAAAAGTTCGACTATGAATTAGTTAGGCTTGTGATATAATAAGTGTTAAGGACTTTACAAAATATGCTCTTACAGTTTTTTTTTCAAATGTTACATTGCATGACCACTTCGAATAAACATACTAAAGTACTAGCTAGACAAACCCATAACTTTATTGTAAGACGCCAACATAGTTGAATTCTATATAAAATCGCGGTATTTTTAAATTTTCTTACTTTCAGTTCAAATTTAAGTTTTGGTCAGCTATTGGTGCTTGGTCATCTAGTGGTGCACTGACCCTATGAGTAAATCACAAGTTTACGTTTTGGTAGTACAGGAACAGCCCTTATATGGAATCACACAGACAAACTGATGATGGCGCAAGATACCTTGCATAGTGTCCGTCTCCCCAGCAACCCGTGCGAGATATGGCCAACTGGCATACACCAAAATTTTGTGGAAATTGGTTCATTCCATCAGTAAAGTGTCAGATTCAGTGCATCAAAACTGATGACACTACGAGGTGAAAACTTTGGGTGGCTGTAGAGACGTCTCGTCAGCCAGCCCATTCTATACAGGGAAAACTACGAAGATTACATAAAAGCAAAATAGTTCCACATTTACTGCATGTCTAGTGCAATTGATTGTAAAAAAGCCGAATCGAAAATGTCCATATGGTAGGAGCACTTCATCAATAATTATGGGTGGCTGGAGAGACGTTTTCCCAGCCAGCCCCGGTGATATCTCGGAACATATAGTAGTTAGGAAGATAAAACAAAGCTTAGTATTTACTACCTACTCGGAACAGTAGGAACCAAATATTTCAAAATCCTAGCTCCACTAACTTTTGAGATATTTGTATTTTTCATGGGCTTGCTGGGGAGACGTCTCGCCAGCAAGCCCATGCTGTAACTCAAAAAGTACTGCACGTAGAATGCTGAACGATATACCAATAGAGAGTGCATATTTGATGCAATAAGCACCAAGAAAAGTGAGTCCCTAGGTCTTACGGTTTCGGTGCTAGAAACAAAAATCATTTTCCCGCCGAAAATTTTGAATGCATGATGTGAAGTGTGACGTTGCCGTTCTGTGCATCTCTACATGTTGCTGTTAGAGCATTCAAAAATCAATCTTGTGTCCTTATAGTTAAAAGGTACTGTAGACGCACGTGTAGATTATTTGTAATTTGAGAATAGTTCAGGAGACGGTGTACTTAAAAGGCTGATTGGTTAACAAGAAGTTTTTATTTATTTGTGGACAACATGTGAAGAACAAAAGACATAATATCTTAACATGTTGTCCACAAATAAATAAAAACTCCTTGTTAACCAATCAGTCTTTTACTAAGTACACCGTCTCCCGAACTATTCTCAAATTACAAATAATCTACACGTGCGTCTACAGTACCTTTTAACTATAAGGATACAAGATTGTTTTTTGAATGATCTAAAAGCAACATGTAGAGTTGCACAGAACGGCAACGTCGCACTTCACATCATGCATTCAAAATTTTTGGCGGGAAAATGATTTTTGTTTCTAGCACCGAAACCGTAAGACCTAGGGACTCACTTTTCTTGGTGCTTATTGCATCAAATATGCACTCTCTATTGGTATATCGCTCAGCATTCTACGTGCAGTACTTTTTGAGTTACAGCATGGGCTTGCTGGCGAGACGTCTCCCCAGCAAGCCCATGAAAAAATACAAATATCTCAAAAGTTAGTGGAGCTAGGATTTTGAAATATTTGCTTCCTACTGTTCCGAGTAGGTAGTAAATATTAAGCTTTGTTTTATCTTCCTACCTACTATATGTTCCGAGATATCACATGGGCTGGCTGGGAAAACGTCTCTCCAGCCACCCATAATTATTGATGAAGTGCTCCTACCATATGGACATTTTCAATTCGGCTTTTTTACAATCAATTGCACTAGACATGCAGTAAATGTAGAACTATTTTGCTTTTATGTAATCTTCGTAGTTTTTCCTGTATAGAATGGGCTGGCTGACGAGACGTCTCTACAGCCACCCAAAGTTTTCAGCTCGTAGAGTCGTCAGTTTTGATGCACTGAATCTGACACTTTACTGATGGAATGAACCAATTTCCACTAAATTTTGATGTATGCCACTTGGCTATATCTCGCACGGGCTTGCTGGGAAGACGGACACCCTTGCATAGAGATGCTTAGTCAAGCAAAGTTTCATAAAAATAATTTGAACCGTTTTTAAAAAAAATTCAATTCTTCATTTTTGTTGAATGACAGCTACCCTCAAAGTGAGAGCCAGCAAAAAACCATTCGGAAATAAAAGTCTTAAATTAAAAATATGGTGTTAATAGGACCATTCGTTTAGCCGCTAGGCCAAAGCGTGACGGACAGACCGACCAACCGACAGACGGACATTTTTAGTATATAGAACACATTTTTGAGAAAGTTTGTGCAACTTTTTTCACGAATACAATACCTTTCTCGCTCAGCTCGAAAGTAAAAATACTACTATCGATAAAAAATACATCACTCATAAACTCCAACATGATCCCACAAAAAACGATAAATTACAGTAAAATACGTAACAATTTCTATATTATCTGACTGTAGAAATGATAAGATGACATTTTTTTATGCAATATTTGTGATAATAATCCACAAACATGAAAAATACTGAATAAAACTTACAGATGAAAAGACAAAATTTCTTTGCAATTTTTGTTTTGTTGTTTTGAAGATGTACAGCCATCAACTACACACGTTATTATTAAAAAGAACAATCACTAATATGGAGAGCAACTTAAGAATAAATTCACGATATTTTAAAGTTATTCACTGCATGTTTTTTATAATTTACACAATGTTTACACCATATAATTTAGGAAATATTTTCAACCGTTAAAATCCCAACAAGTTACAAGATTCCTATAAACTTTGTAAATGCAATGAACGCGTCGTTCATCTAATTTGGTAGGATGTGATCACTGACGACTTGACATGGCATGAGACATGCTAGCAGTTGTCATCCCATACTGAAAAAAAATAGCATGGTTTCTTCTCCGAGCGAAGCAAGGAGGTTTTTGTTCTGAGGTTACTATAGTTACAATTATTTCATCTGTGGCTCAAAATATGCGCGCGCAGCCTGAAATTAGAAAGGACTTGGAAATAGATATTAGATTTGCCGCTATTTTCAAACATTTACCTTTTTCAAGTATTTTGTGCCCGTGAAAGTAATGTGAAAGTTTATTGAAAAAGTAGATAAAGTGGTGCAGTCAGGATACTGCACTCACACCAGAAGATACTCAATAACTTATGATCTTCTCTCATATTTGTCTAGGACATTTTACGACATAACCTACAATGAATTGGGAAAGAATGAAAATCTAAAAGAAAACCATGTTAAGAAAATGTTCTGCTTGTATATTTCAAAGAAGACCTAGCGGATATATTAAAGCGGCTTCTATAGACTTATATCAGAACTGTAGTATTATACATAATATAAGTTGCCTTTGTTGTTTACTTACTTTTGTTTAATTTTTATAAGTAAGTACCTACCTATTTTATGATGAAGATAAAGTAGTATACGCAACTGCATATAATATGGTATTAAAACACTCGTTTGATGCTATTATCACACTCGGCTGCGCCTCGTGTGATAAACCCAAACTCGTGTTTTAATAACCAGTTTTATATGACAGTTGCATAAACTACTATTTAAGTAGGTACATTTTTTTTATGATACAAGTGAGCAAACGAGCAGGTGGGCCACCTGATGGTAAGTGGTCACCACCGCCCATACCACCCACTGTCTTATTAGTGGCATATTTTGAAACTACTAAGACAGCAAAGCGCGTTGCTCACTTTAAGAATTAAGATGGTGTCTCATGTGCCGGTAATTTCACTGGCTCCCTTGCCTTTCAAACTGAAACACAGCAGTGCAAACACTGCTGCTTCACGGCAGAAAAAAGCAAGGGGGTGGTACTTCCCCAGACGGACTTTCCACTAAAGCCCTACCATCTATGAAAACATAGGGTGCGAAAAACTACGTCGTGCATGATTCATAACAAAATGTTGATCGACATTTTCTTTCACTTCTCTAAAAAATATCTGTTTTATCTAAACGGTTGCTAAATCAAACCACAGTACCAGTGTAAAGAAATCGCTGGCCAGTTAATTAAACTCTTACTTTGGGACTTAAAAAAAAGAACAAAGTTATTGTTATGTCAATAACATTACATTATGTTAATTTTTAGGGTTCCGTACCTCAAAAGAAAAAAACGGAACCCTTATAGGATCACTTTGTTGTCCGTCTGTCTGTCTGTCTGTCTGTCTGTCAAGACCCTTTATTTCACGAACGGGTAGAGGTATCAGGTTGAAATTGATAATATATATTAGGGTCCATGAACCACACAAGATCTGAAAGTTTAAATTTTTTACAATGACGCAATCAAAAGATATGGCTTTTTATGTCCTCATCTCCATACATTTCTGCAAAAATGCAAAACCTACAGGGTACTTCCCGTTGACCTAAAATTATGAAATTTGGCAAGAAGCTAGGTCTCAAAGTACAAATAAAGGGAAAAGTCTGAAATCATTAAATATTACAACTTTTCTCACAACTAATGGTAACCAAATGAGGTGAGCTCCCGTTTCAAGAACATTCATATAAGTGAGGGGTTGAATGGTCGCGGAGACGATTTTTGTTTTAGTTCTATTTTAAAAACGGGAACACTTACAAACTTGAAAATTGGTATGTTTATAGTGCATAAGCTATAAAATAATAACAAATAATAAAATTTGGTCAAGCGCGTGTCGGACTCAAAAAATCTAGCACATTAAATTACTGAAATTTTAACCAATACAATTATGATTATGTGATGGTACGGAACCCTCAGTGCGCGAGACCGACTCGCACTTGGCTGGTTTTTTATAAGTTTATCCTATTTGTTTAGTCACTTGGTTGGTAAGGGGAGTCTTTTGTACGAGTTATTGAAAGATAATACGGAATCGTGTTGATCAATTTCCTAGTATGTTTTTTTTTCATTTATCCCAACGCTTACCAACACATTTTGCAGCTATGTCAGTCACAAAGAGTACTATAATAAGTGGTCAGTCAGAATAGACGTTGTACGTATAGTATTGTACTTATCTAGTCCCTGGAATAGACATCTTCGTATAACAATGTCATTCTTTCCATCAAATGTACTCTGGTTTTAGTGTCATGGCTTGACACTAAAAAGAGAATATATTTGAAAGAATACCTAATAGAAGCGGAAATTGATCAACTTACGGTTCTTATTATTTTCCGATGACACACATAGAAACAGACGTGATACGAACTCAAGGCCCTGATGTTGTGATTTTTTCGATCCTTTCCAAATTTATGTAAGAATGTAAATTAATTAGTGTAAACCTTTTTAAGGCTTATTTTGGAAGACTTTCTTCGAAATTCACTAGAGAAAAATGATTTTCTTTTTAATCAAATGAAGGAAGATTGACGAAAGAGATCCACAAGGCGAGAGTGAATGGAAACGTTGGAAGGGGAAGGCCTCGGCGAACGTACCAGGACCAAATTCAGGACGTTCTGAATAAAGGCCAGGTTAAAAGTACCCTAAACCGACGAGCATGTATGAAAGGATTGATGAAGGTTCAGGAAGCAAGGGAAGTATGTCAAGATCGTAGCAGGTGGAGAACTGTGGTCTCTGCCTACCCCGACGGGAACAAGGCGTGATGTTATGTATGTATGTGTTATAGTCAAAGTCCGATACACAGTCTCTTCGCGGAAGGACTGGTTTATCCTAGGTTTGACCAAAGCCATCAGGCAATCCCCGAAATACATTTCAATTTCGCCCTTTGCCTGAAGTATTTTTAGTCAAACCCAGGAGCTCCTAACTTTTCAGTCAAACGTCGAAAGTAAATTATTCTGTTTCGGTTTTGGCCTAGTCAATCCTAGAAGCGACTGCAAAACTCGGTCAAACGTTGATCTGAACATGTTTAAACAGGTTCATAATGTCTCTTTAGGTTAGGTTAGGTTATACTTTATTGCACATCGTACAAAAGGCGGGCCTAATGCCACACGGCATTCTCTCAAAGCATCTCAAATATAAAAGTGAAAATCACGTAAGCTGACCAATCAGGTGTCAGAACTGGCAGAGTTAAGCGGTTCTTAAGACTTGAAAGCTGCTTAAATGATAAAATGCTTCCAAATATACGAAGATAAGACACTTCATACCTATATCGGAGTTTGACTCGTCAAACCCCGATTTAATAAAATTGTGTTTTGACGTTTGCCTGACCAAATTAGTCTCTCCCAGGTTTGACGAAAATTGTTTAGTCAAAGGCCGAAAATTTACATTTGTTTGGGCTTTGACTAAGTCATTCAGTCTGACCTGAGGATTGACCAGTCCAACCTAGGAGCGCCGGAGCTTCGGAGTTTGCCTATAACATATGTATCAAAAGAAAAATGTGCACATTTTTAAAATCAGCAAGAAAAGTTTATTTAGCCTTCAGAATGAAAAGGCATTTTAATTATTTAAGCTTTAGAATAAGCCTTGTAAAGGCATTTCAACCCTGTTTTTAATTTGTATTGTTATATGGCGGCGAGCGTCGAGTGGCAATGTTAGGCGATAGCATGCGATAGTAACCGATAGGTATAAGACAGCGCCATCTGCCGTGTTCCCTCTAATTGGATTTGCCCGAGTTGTTCGCGATACTGTAATACTCTCTACGTTATCGACAATACAACTCTCTCTATAGAGAACGCCGCCATAGCCAAAGAGTGAATGAGATGAGAACTTTAGTATATTGTCCATCTCTACTAACGGCGCAGTAGTGGTGCAGCTACGAGTACTACTGTGCAGAAGGTTTTGGGTTCGATTCCCGACCAGGGCAGACATCCGAATATGTTGAGTCTAGTTATTTGTTTCGGGTGCGTTTGTACAAGAGAAGTTACTTTTTTAGGGTTCCGTACCTCAAAAGAAAAAAACGGAACCCTTATAGGATCACTTTGTTGTCCGTCTGTCTGTCTGTCTGTCTGTCTGTCTGTCTGTCAAGACCCTTTATCTCACGAACGGGTTAAGGTATCAGGTTGAAATTAATACCATATATTAGGATCTATGAACCACACAAGATCTGAAAATTTAAATTTTTTACAACGACGCAATCAAAAGATATGGCATTTTATGTCCTCATCTCCATACATTTATTCAAAAATGAAAAACCTACAGGGTACTTGCCGTTGACCTAAAATTATGAAATTTGGCAAGAAGCTAGGTCTCACAGTACAAATAATGGGAAAAGTCTGAAATCATTAAATATTACAAATTTTCTCACAACTAATGGTAACCAATTGTGGTGAGCTCCCGTTTCAAGAACATTCATATAAGAGAGGGGTCAAGTTGGATGGTTACTGAGGCGATTTTTTTTTAGTTCTATTTAAAAATGGGAACACTTACAAACTTGAAAATTGGTATGTTAACAAATAATAAAATTTGGTCAAGCGCGTGTCGGACTCAAAAAATCTAGCACATTATCTTACTGAAATTTCAACTAATATAATTATGTTTATATGGTGGTACGGAACCCTCATTGCGCGAGTCCGACTTGCACTTGGCCGGTTTTATGTTATTGGGAGTAGTCACCACCGCCCATGGCACCTACTGTCTTATTAAAGGCGTACTTTAACACTTATAAGTCAGCAAAGCACGTTGCCCATCCTTTCACTGGTTACTATTTGCACTACCAAATGTAAGGTCTGATTCACATAACGTAGTATTGAATAATGAAACATTTGAGTTTTTTAATAGTACAGTTTTCTTAGGGTTAACACTAGACTCTAAACTTCAATGGGGCCCTCATATAAAGGCTCTTTCTGGTCGATTGAGCTCGGCTGCATATGCTGTCAGAAAAATCAGACAACTTACTGATGTGGCTACCGCAAGGCTGGTTTATTTTAGCTACTTCCATAGCATTATGTCTTATGGCTTATGCTTTGGGGCCGGGCAGCTGATATCCATTCCGTATTCGTTTTACAAAAGAAGACTATAAGAGCAATTTATTGCCAGAAGACTCGTGATTCCCTGAGAGAACTGTTTAAGAAGATCAACATTATGACAGTGTCATGCCAATATATTTATAAAAATATTATGTACGGTAGCAAGAACATTCATCAGTTACCTAAAAATTATGACAGGCATAATTTTAATACTAGAGTACAAAATTGATCAACCATGTACTAGATTAATTAAAATAAAATTCTTTCGTTGGTCTTTGTGTACGATACTACAACAAAATACTTTGACAGAAAGTTTAAAGAATGTGTAAAGCAAACGTGATGTAAAAAAGCTTACTATAGATTAGATGGCTATATCAATGTCAAAGAAGTATGGTGCTCTGATATTCCAGCGAAACACAAGAAAAACATTGTAAAAAACCCACTCTAAGTAAGCCGTGCTGCAGTGGTTTCTTGCCGTTTCTTTTACGCTGCCATAGCACGATCCGAAACGGCGTAGACTCGCTCTATTTGCATTGTATTCTGCATGACATTCAATAAGTATTCAGTAAAGAATCTACATTGAATACAATTTTCTGAATCTGAATCTATCTTACCCTTGAAATCGAAACTCAGTAGTACAAATACTGCTGCTGTACGGCAGAATTCAGCAAGTGGGTGGTACTCATCCAGACGGGCTTTACACAAAAGTCCTACCACCTTCTATCTGTTACTGATTGTACTGTTATTAATTATTATTATGTTGTTATTCATTGTTTTCGAAACATAATATGTAATTATTAGAAGCCGTTACAGTTCTCATATTGCCAATTAATTGGGAATGTCTCTAACCAAAATCATATAATGAACGTACATACAGTGTTCATTATCCAAAATCAAACATAATAATAATAATACATTAATTAGGTACGGCTAGTTGATATTGTCGCTTCACAATATGAAACACGATAATGTTGTTTTACTAATGACTGTGAGATTTGCTAACAATATTGATTACATTCAGACGGATTGTTGGGGCGTAATAACTACCCGACTGACGCGCAAGTCACGCCATCAATTGATTGCTCCTTCAATCATACAACTGAATGTTGATTTATATGAATAGTTGATGAGAGTTTATTTCCGGCCAATATGAGACCATCAATCACTACGGTCAGTGCCAAAAATGGTTATTAGTCACTAAAAAGAGCACCAATTTTATGTAGGTTTTCCGGCGAGCGCTGTTCCCATCTATTTGTTCCATTAACGTCGTAAAAGGCTACCAGCCAAAGTTGGGCATTTAACCTATAAAATATCGCTGAGCGCGTAAAAAACGGTTATTGGTGTAGCGATACGAGCAGTTGGCAACCACACCACCGCTGCGGCTAGCGAATACACGACATCATTAGCAAATAAAACGGTACCATAACGAAAATTGGGAGACTTCAGTGAGTTCCACTCAACCATTAAAATAGCAATTTCATTGGTAAGTCGTTGAACTAGTGCACACATTAAAGTTAGTTTGCCGCTGCTAATAAAGTGCTTCTACACATAAATGGGACCGGCGCCGGTGGCGGCAATGGAGCAGAGTGCAAAGCAAACTGTGGCAGACATGATCACTCGAGCCAAAGCGCTCTCCTGCGAAGTGAGGTGTGAAACGTGTCCATTTCAGTCACAGAAAAGTTATTTTAACGTAGCAGCGTTTTAACCCTACAAAGCGTGACAAATTCGTTTCCTGACCAAATATCCTCTTTCTTTATTTGCAGAAAAAACTTAACGACTTTACAAATCCCTTTCTTTATTCAGAACAAGGGTCGACTTTTGTCAAGAACAGTCTAAAATCGATTATTCATTTTGTTCTTTCCCTTTTTGTCCCTTGAAGAGTCAACGCTTAATCGCATGTGAACCGTAAATTGGCTTTCTTCATGTTATTTTGTTTTTACTTTGAGTTGAGGATCTTAACTGGGGTCGGTCGAGGGTTGAGAGCCGGTCAGACCCGTGCCCGTGGTGAACGCGTTAATAGTCCATGTAACATTCACGTGTTATTATTATAATGAATTTGCTGCTTTTGGTTTGTTTCTAAAAGCTTTGCATTTTTATATATTCTTTATTGTGCACAAATTACGTAAAGTTGTAATATTAAATTTGTTTATTTTATTATTTCATTATTTTATCTCTATAAGAGATCTCTTCCTGCCAACCTAGCTGGTGTAAAAGAATGACATGGAAATGGGTACAGGAATGTGCGTGCATTTAGAAATGTGAAAAGAGAATTTAAAAAAACATATGTTTTTTAATAAATAATAAAATACTCAAAAACGGAGCAAAATATTCCTGTAGTTTATTTTGTGTTGAGACACGATAAGGGGAAATGCTTTAATCTACCGACAAATGCAAGGAAGCAGGGCTGATAAAGATAAAATATTTAATAAAAGGAACGGAACAGTTAATCCCATAATTATCTGCGACAAAATTATTATAAATTTGTTCAACGTGCTTACTCTAATTTGTTAGACATTTTAACCAGTTCAAAAATTATGAATGAAGTCTATCTGTGGCACAGTTTAGTCGGCTGTGAGCCAACCAGTTAAAGTAAATTGCAGCCTCACGGCTCCAGACCAAACCCACAAGGGAATTCCTCAAAATGGCGCTCTTTAGTAGGAATTATAGCTCTAGTTTGCCAACCATTTTTAAATACCACGCCTTTGGCACGTCCGTCTCTAGCCATTTCACAATATTACCGAAGTTCCACTTTCAATACTAAAACCTTCAACTTAAACTTACTCATTCTCCACTATAACTACAATTTTTTTTCATATTTCCACTACATAGCTTTTTTTTTAACTTTATACTGGTCACAGGCTGCTTAAGACTGGTCACTCCCTATATTACATAGGGCCCCGTATCTACAATGTAATTAGCGACAGTATTAAGTCCGCCAAATCGGATCGTGCCTTTGTTTATAAACTTAAAAACTTTCTATTGCAAAAAGCGTTTTACTCAGTGACAGAGTTCCTCTCCTATGAAACACCTCAAGTTTCATAGCAATCTATAAAATTGATTGATTGTAATAGTTATAAGTATAGTATAATTTTATTTACATTTATCATTATAAGTACATTATAAGTACAATAATGTAATAATGACAAAAAATGTTGACAATGTATGTTTAATACTAATTAAATGAATATGAATATGAATATGAATATATTTTGTTTCTTAACTTAGGTACATTAGCCGCTTGTTTCAGTTTTCAGAGACAGTAAACAAAAATATCGGAGAGTAGGAAATAGCATACCTAAGTTAATAAATTGGATGAAAGGAATTAGCGGCGAGATTCGAGTGAGCCACTACAGGCTAAGTGAATCAAGGATAATCTGGTTTCTAAAGAGGGGCCGGAGCGTAAATAGGCAGGTGCGGGAGCTCCGGACAATCCCGGACGACCGCCGGACGGTTAACGACTGAGATCTGCGAGACCCGACAGTACTATGTACGACTTTTATGTTATCTTTCCACTTGCCTGATAACAACTATGCATTTTATAATTAGTAAGAAAACCCAGGAATCCAATTCTTGAATATCGCCGTGTTATTTTCGAGCGATATTTGAGGCTATAGAAATTAAAAACGCCCAGAAAAACTCAAAGGTAAATAGCTTTATGTCAAAATTAATAATCGAACAGTACTCTAGTACAGGGTATTTGCCATATGTCTCTACGAATGAAACTGAAAAATATTCCCTAAGGAGCTTAGGTCGAACGTCGAAACACGAAATAAAATTTCAAGGTCCCATAGAAACTGCATCAGCTGGCAGCGTATTTTGTATGGGAGGACAAAATTATTTTTTCATTACTCAATCTATTCATCCTTTGTAAGTTAAAGAAAGTTGTTCAGTTTCATCCCCCATCCGAACACCCTGTATGTCTACAGTCTTTGTAGACATACAGGGTGTTCGGAAGCTGGGTGCAATGCCTCAAGGGGGTGTAAGTATAGACCATCTAGAACATTTTGAGCCATATTTGTCCCAACCAAAGTCTGATATTTTTTGGGTAACTTTTACGATTTTTGTACCAAAATCCCAAAATTTTAAAATTAAGTGCTAATAACGCAAAGTTATTAACCTAAAGTATGTTTAATGGTATCAAATCATTTTAAAGCACCACTTTTAACTTAACAATTTTTGAAGTTGGAGTGCCTGAACCAGCTAAGGGTGAGAAATAAAAAAATTCAAGAAAATTAAAACATACCTAATTTTTGCTCAAATAACTTTAAACTGATTTCTAAAACAATATCCGAGATTATTTTTAGACTTACTGTGTAATAATAATAAACTTACCCCACCAAAAATGTAGAGAGGGGGCCTTAAAAAACTCTACAGGAAAATTAGCAGTTTTCGCATTGAAATCAGTCGTGGGTTGTGATAGTTTTCAAAATCCCACTTCACCTAGGTGCACTACATCAACATAACTTGGTTGTTCAGTTTATAAGGTTGTTCAGTTTTACAAGTTGTTCAGTTTGGAAAGTTGTTCAGTTTGGAAAGTTGTCCAGCTTGGAAGGTTTGTTCTGCTTAGAAGGTCACTGACCACCAGTTGAGATCGGGGCTAAATGTTCACCTATTCCGCATACAAAAAAATTGCATGACAGCCGGACACAGTGTGAGAGCATGACAGAGCAATACGTGTCCTTGTCGCTCCAATATCTTACACTTCGTTCAGTTCTGCTGTCATTTAAAACCAGCTATTTATTGTGACTATAGTAAATTCGTGAGTTTTGTGGCGTGATGCGTTTGCGCAAGCTATCAGTGTCTGACAGGTGCCTGCAGCCGGTCCATTGTTGTTTATTTTTAGTTTGTGATTCTCCGCATTCTAATGTGCTATTTTGAAGAGGTTAACGGGACAGAGTCAAAATCAATGACAGTTAGGTGTCTTTCAGAGTTCCTGCGATTTAAATTTTTGAATTAATATTGATGTTAGTTACCTCCTTAACTTTTATCATTATAAATATACTTAGAGCAGTTGCTATCATCATCATATCGTGTGGGTTAGCAAGGTCGATGACCGCCCTTACAAACCCAATTGTCAGAGTTGTTGCTATAGCAAAAATGCATGGTATGTTTTGGAAAGGAACTTGCAAAATACCTTAGTCGCCTTTTACGACACCAGTGGTTAGAGATGGGCTGGTACTGTTATTAACTGAACCACACTGATTATTACTATCAAGTAGTACTGAGTGAACTGTCATTTGAACATGTGTAACACATTTTTGCGAGACAGTTTAATTACAAACTTCAACTAATATAACTACAGCATATTATTGTTGGAGATGCCATAATACGATTTATTGCTACTGATGAAATGCTCGTAAAATACAATAGGTTTATCAACTTAATGTATCATGTAATCGCTCACAGAAAAAGAGCTTTTACCATAGGTATTTTAATAAATGAGATTAATTTATAAAAAAAAAATTCAGAGAAAATTAGTTAAAATAATATGATTTGAATAAAACTAAAAAAGTTGCTTTTAGTAACAAATTATCTGGTGAAATAGATAATTCCATAGATCAATAGTTATAGTAAGATATTGGCGTGAGTGCCTGAAATTGGATACTCAAGCAAGCGAAGGATTTTAGGAAGAATCCTGAGGGTTTCAAGGCACGAGACGTGAAATAAATTTTCTGCCGAGAGAAACATACGATTTTTACTTCACTACAGCGAAGAAAAATGGTAACGAATATTGCCAGTACCTTATATTATAGTTGATCATCAGGTTCTAATTTCAAAAATCTTTTTCATCCCATCTATTCGAAAATCGCTGAACGGTTCGTCAATAAAGGCGAACAAAATAGCTGTTTTCACCAAGAGACTTTCGTAGCGGGTAAAAATGGGATTTAAAATTTGAATTTGAATTTAGGTCCACCATAGGGATGTTTTAGGTCAACCATAGAGGTAGAACTAAAATATTGTATGAAAAATTATACTGGCCGGTTGTACTATTCATAGATTTAATACTTCGCGCGCGGCGCTTTTAACCAGATTGCGCTCTTCCAAAAATTATGCGAGCAGAGTAGGACGTAAGAAGAGATGAAGCTGTCCCTTTCTTATAGATTTTGCATGAAATTTTGTTTTTTATGTTGCCATGACAACATCAACAAAATGTCATGCACAATCTCTGTTAAAAATAATTTTACCAAAGAAATTTTCTACTTTAATTTAAGAGCTTGGCTCTTGTCGATGGAGTAACTTCCAGTCCTCACGTTTAAGAGTTTTTAATCCAGATAAATCAAAAGAAAATGATTTTCTGCATTTATAAATATTTAATGAAAACTGAGAGAGAAGTTTATACTTTGCACGTTGAAAATTATTTAAATAAGTATTTAAAAATACGTATAAATAAAATTTTATGGATATAAAACTTAACTTTTTGCACGGAAATTAAGCAAACTTCATTAGTGTGGCAACAATTAGAAAGGGACGAAGTAAATCGACTTTGATGTCTTGCTCTGCTCGTTTGGCCTCTGTACAAATTGTTAGGAGTCCTCAATCATGGTAAATGTAAGATCATTGGTACTATTAAAATTATTATGAATATAAAAAAATATGCTCTAACTGTAAACAAGACTACCAACCAAAGAGGTTCTGTTCCTAATTGATACAAAAATGTCAAAAACATTTTCAGTTGTTACAAATAATACTTAATATTATTTTTAGTATTGTTTCATCAAGTAATAATATTGTAATGGTATTTTATATTTAAAATTAATGACGAGTATGTGTCTCAATGAGCCTCATATTCTTTTCTCATAGAGGGAGATGAAAAGTAGAGTGTATTTCGCGGCTGCAAAAATATTTTTACCTTGGGCGACCTATTGAATACCTCGCTACGTCCAGGACTCTACTCTAGAATCCTTCACTTCGCTCTGGATTCAAAATAGTGCCCTCGCCTTAAAAATATTATTTTATAGCCTTGTGATACAATCTACTGTTTCACGCTAGCGGCCAAAATCTACTAGCACGCAGATTTCTACAGATAAAATTACTAACAGAAATTTCACGCTTTTGGCTTAAAATAACTTTTTCACGCAGATTACCACCTATAAAGCAAAGTTAGCCGAGCTAATGAGGTGAAAAGTAACACAAACTGAATAAACTGCCTGTCTCCCGTTGTCTTTTGACGCCTTAAAAAGCTTTTGAGACGAGAGTCCTCACTTTGTAATTTCAAACCAACTTACCACGTTAACAACTAGACAGGTACTCCGCGCCCCAGATCGGAATATTATTTGAATATTTAGGGAGTACGAAGCGAGCTTGCTTTCTACTGGGAAACTTGGTTTTCTTGTTCGTATAAAGTAAATGATTGAAAATGATAAGGCGGGCGTTGTAGAGTGGCGACCACGGACCGGAAAACGAAGCGTTGGCAGGCCCCCCACAAGGTGGACCGACGATCTGGTCAAGGTCGCGGGAAGCCGCTGGATGCGAGCAGCGCAGGACCGGTCGTCATGGAGATCTTTAGGGAAGGCCTATGTCCAAAAGTGGACGTCTTTCGGCTGATATGATGATGATTTGATCTGCGTAAAATAAAACAGTTGGTTTTAGTAACAAATTGTATAGTGAAATAGATGGTTCCACAGATCAAAAGTAATTTAGCCAGTAAACTAAATAATCTGCCTGTCTCCCGTTGTCTTCTAATGCCCTAAAAAGATTTTGAGACGAGAGTCTTCACTTTGTAATTTCAAACCAACTTACCACTAGTTAGTTCCTCCGCTCCTCAGCGCGGAATATTTAAATATTTAGAGAACCGCGACGCGAGCTCGCTACCTACTGGGAAACTTTTGGTTTTCTTGTCCGTATAGAGTAAACAAGAGGTTGACGACCCATAAAACCAACTAAACCTCTTATATGCTTGTTACGATGATGGCAAAACGCAATAACTTTTGCTTCACGAATTAACGAAACGAAACGAAAAAAAATGTGTAGAATCCACTCATCTTACACAATAATCGCTGATCAGTTAAATTCTTGGTTAAATTGGCTCAATATTATTTTTGATTATTTCAGAAAGTATAACTACAGCAGCTAACGTTTCCAAGAGCTCCCAAAGGGTTAGTTATTTAAGTCGCAAATGAATAGGCTTTATCTGGGCAAGCTCTTTCCATTTTCGACCTCATCTCTGTCCTCAGGATTAGATCGAGGTCAAGAGTAAGCCCATACAAAGTAAAAAAAAAAGTTAACCTTTATAAGAAAATCAAGTAGGTACCTAATGAAACCAGCTACAAAAAGCAATTTTTCTGTTTTGTTTGGTTGTTTGTTCGATTGAGTTAGGTTAAACGATAGGAGCGTTTTATTTCCAGGTAAAATATGACGGGTTAAATGTGTCCATGCGGTCGTAAAATACGATATATTTCGTTTGTTGTGTTCGTTTTTCGTTTCGATAGCGCGTATCTGTGGAAATATGGCAGCGGTGTGCCTGAGGCCGTCGGCCGAACTGCTACTACCTACGATAATAGCTTTACAGACTTTGCCACTTTTTTGTATTCTACTTTAATTATCTACTCTAATGTTCTTCATAGCTGCTTTTGAAAGACTCTACATCTATTTCTACAAGACTATATTTCAACAATCTCTAGCATTTTGATTGGCTGGATTCACTGATTGTTTGTCTCATTTTCGTGAAAGTCAACCCGATGTGTCTGTCGCAGGCAAACTGTATACGATCGACAAATTGTAAAACGGCGACAGCAAATTGTAAATGGGCTAAGATCACTGCCGCATTGTATGCTCAGAAACCAAGGCAAACCTTAGGTTGGGTTATATTATCTTGCACCCACATAGAAACGAATCACGCGTCGTTTTGTTAAACTCGTAGGCTCAGTGTAAAGCGACGAATTTTACTATTTGTTGGTATTGTTCATAATGCCTAGGTTTTATGTGAGGCGGCGGATTATTCACTTTGCTTGTGACACATCGATTGAATATTAGGTAAGGAAGCTGACGTGGTCATTTATTCGCTATAAACTGTCCTGATGTATACAAATCTACGTCATTTTACGTTTATTTACGGTGCCATTAGAGATGTTTAAACACTGCAAAGCCGAAATCAAGGTTGCTCTGGAATGGATCCGATGGGCGTGAAAACTGCCGCTCATTATTCACGATCCGCCGCTTAGCGCCGTCGGCGGTGAAGCCGAATCTATAACGAGCGATTCCAAGCCAGAATAGATGTTTAACACTTTGTTTCGTCTACTAACATGGACTGGGTAGGGCTGCTTAAAGCTGCAATAAATAAATAAATCATTGATACTTTCTAGCTGCAGGTTAAGAAGGGTGGATGTATGCCAAAGATTTTGGAAACGACGCGCGGGGACGTTTAGAAGTGCAGCTTTTTCCTACGTCAATGGTGTACGCTGAGACACGCGCCTTCCCTCTCGCTTCATCACAAAGGAAACTGAAAGATAGAAATACTGTCTGTGCTGCGCTACGCCATTTGCATCTTAGATGACGCCCACCCTAACTCTCTCAGATTTCTAGCCCCTCACCTAGTCACTCTAAATCCAGACGGCGGCACCCAATTTAACGATCTTGTTTCCACTAAACTAAGTCTGTAATTAACAGAGGTGGTCAAACAACAACTTTTCCCGGGAACAGATAAGAATTAAGCTTTGCACGAGGCCTTTGTTGTTCCGCACGAAATGACGCCCGCTTGATTGGAAAGCGTCCCACCCACAGATCAGAAACCCACCGTTCCACGTTTTGAATTGTTATCGTCCAAAACGCTGTGTATTTGTTCGCGGTTCGGAACATATTTATCTTATTTATTTTAACAAGAGGAAATTGGCACTAAATATTCATATGTGCAAGCCATCGACAAATTGGCACGCTGAACGGAATATATTAAACTGTGAATGCAACGTTATGAGCATTCAGCCCGATTGGGCGGAACGGCAAACAAGCGAATTTAGATTGGTTTATGCGATGACAGACATGCGATGAAATGGTGGCGGCGATGAACTTCACCCTCGTAGATTATCACGTGATTTCAGAATCCGGGGTGTATTCGCTAATTTTATCAGCAGCAAACGAAATCAACTATTACACATTATGCAACGTCGATGACTTTGGTATTAATAGCACAATTCAACGTCGATGGGCATACGACCAATCCACCGACCAATCTACCGACCAATCCACCGACCAATCCACCGACCAATCCACCGACCAATCCACCGATCAATCCATCGATCATGCAAGTGTAATTAATAACACCCCACATTTTGCACGTTGGGTCATCACCACGCCGCACCGTGCTGCAGTCTTATCGTTTCTTTAACGCTTCTGCGATAGCAGGCATCCGCAATGTAGTACACTCATTCTGTTTAATATAAGTATTCTGTGAAGAATCAACAGACTAATCTGAATCCGACCCTGATCGAATTAAAAGAGGATGAGAACCCGTTCTCTCGAAAGACCGGCGTGAAAGACCGACTTGCTCTAAATTTGTTTTTTAAATACCAAATTAAATATCAAAAAAACAGATTTTCAATCACAATTGTGAAAGTTAGTACGGTTATACAAGTTGCTCTGATATTCAAGCGAATAACACGTGCTGAAGTGGTTTCTTACCGTTTCTTTTACGTTGCCGCCATAGCACGATCCGAAAGGTAGACTCAGAGCCACTGCGCACTAGCGATTTTTGTTTTGGCCGATAGTTTGATCGGTCTCGGAATCAGTATGGACCCCTATGGCAGTGCGCGCATTTGTCGAGTAAAGTTGGCGATTCGTCTATGGAGAACGATTGAGATTAAACTGTCGTCGACCAACTAAAAAATCGCTAGTGCAATTAGTTTCATTGAACCCGCATGTCTGTTGTTGTTCAGTCCAAATATAGCAAATGCTAATTGAATTGTCCTCTTTCTCCATTGTGCAGCTTTAAAATATGCGACAAGTTAATGGCTTTCATTTTTGACGTTCAATTTAAAAACCTTCAAGACGCTATTCCAACGTTTCATCGCGCTACAATTATTCTTGTTTCTTTTTACTGTTGCATTAAACTTTTATTATTGTTATATTTCTGTGGAACATGGAAGAGGAAATTCCATTTTTCCTAAAATAACAGCCATGTTCTCAAGCAGTTAAGAGATATGATGAGATGAGCGAAGCTCGGAGCATCGTACTCTAAGAGGAAGTTTTGTGGTTGGGTGAGGGAAGCCGTGTACATGCGTTGCTTGAATTTAACATGAAGCTTTACGTAACAGCTCCACTAACTTCTCTAAATATGAAGCTCAGAATATGTTAGAACATTTACTTATCTATCTAGATACCACAAATTATTTGTATTATTCTATTTCTTCTTCTCTCTTGTGAATATTTAAACCACAGAATATAATATTATGAGTTCCTAATGAAATAAATAAAAGAAATGAAATAGTGAACATAATTTTAGTATGTTACTCAGACCATAAAACTGAACAACTTTTCCCATGGAACATTGGTCGAAATGCGAAAATCAATTTAGACCTCCCATAAAGTGTATTAGCTGATTGCGCATTTTATTTTATTTTTTCATTTAGGTTATTTTTTCGTATTTCGACCTATGTTTCTTTGGGAAAGTTGTTCATTTTCATGGTCTAAATAACATGAAAATAGTATGTTCACTATTACTGTAGGACCCTATATGAATTTTCATGGTCATCTTTTTTTCGATTCCGAAGCTCAGTGACTCTACTCATGAAAACAAGCAACTTTCCCAAAGAAAAAACCGGCCAAGTGCGAGTCGGACTCGCGCACTGAGGGTTCCGTACCACCACATAATCATAATTGTATTAGTTGAAATTTCAGTAAGTTAATGTGATAGATTTTTTGAGTCCGACATGCGCTTGACCAAATTTTATTATTTGTTGATATTTTATAGCGTATGCACTATAAACATACCAATTTTCAAGTTTGTAAGTGTTTCCGTTTTTAAAATAGAACTAAAACAAAAATCGCCTCCCCGACCATTCAACTTGACCCCTCTCTTATATGAATGTTCTTGAAACGGGAGCTCACCTCAATTGGTTACCATTAGTTGTGAGAAAAGTTCTAATATTTAATGATTTCAGACTTTTCCCTTTATTTGTACTTTGAGACCTAGCTTCTCGCCAAATTTCATAATTTTAGGTCAACGGGAAGTACCCTGTAGGTTTTGCTTTTTTACATAAATGTATGGAGACGAGGTCATAAAAAGCCATATCTTTTGATTGCGTCGTTGTAAAAAATTGAAATTTTCAGATCCTATGTGGTTCATAGTCCCTAATATATGGTATTAATTTCAAGCTGAAACCTTTACCCGTTCGTGAAATAAAGGGTCTTGACAGACAGACAGACAGACGGACAACAAAGTGATCCCATAAGGGTTTCGTTTTTTTATTTTGTGGTACGGAACCCTAAAAAACTTTTTTAGTCGAAAAAACTTCGCGTAAAAAAATTTTTTCTTCTGAAAAGGAGGGTTCGGGAAAGGAGCGAAACAAATTAAAATTCACATTGCATAATATTAACCTCCAAAGTCCCGTTGTGCCTAAACGGGAACACCTAAATTTTGACATATGACACCTATGTCAATTTCCCATAGGGTTCCAGGAAAAAGGAAAATTTATGAAAAATGTATTACAATTTATGCGAAATTATGCCTTATTGCGTAAACAACTACGTTTTCTTTTCGATTCCTGTGAATCTTGACATGAGGCTTTAGAGGGTAAACAAGTTGTAAAACTAATACTTTTTCTCACTGGTCGGCAACGCGGACAATATTTGCCTTGCCTTATTAAAAATCTCCTTGTACTTACATACAAAACATCACGCTTCTCTACGGTCAGCCTTTCTCTACTTGCATGATCGATGGATTGATCGGTGGATTGGTCGGTGGATTGGTCAGTGGATTGGTCGGTGGATTGGTCGGTGGGTTGGTCGGTGGATTGGTCGGTGGATTGGTCGTTGGATTGGTCGGTGGATTGGTCGGTGGATTGGTCGGTGGATTGGTCTTTGGATTGGTCGGTGGATTAGTCGGTGGATTGGTCGGTGGATTGGTCGGTGGATTGGTCGGTGGATTGGTCGGTGGATTGGTCGGTGGATTGGTCGGTGGATTGGTCGGTGGATTGGTCGGTGGATTGGTCGTTGGATTGGTCGGAAGCCCATCGTCGTTGAATTGTGCAATTACAGGATGTCCAGGAAGACATGGATAAGTAAGCATACAGTAACCAAAACACGACGCCTCTTTCTCGTCGGGGTAGGCAGTGACCACAGCTCTGCACCTGCTACTCAAACTCAAAATCATAAAATCATTGTTGGATATTTAAATCTCTTAATGACGTCAACTTAACTAGACGTCAGCTACGATCTTGACATAATTTCCTTGCTTCCTCTAGTTTCATCCACCCGCTCATACACGCTCGTCAGTTTAGTAAGTTAGTTTCCCATAAGGATAGGCAGAAACCACATTCTTTAACCTGCCATACTGTTCTTGCTTCATATATTATGTAAAAAAATACCCCTACAATAAAAGACACGATATGGATGCTGCAAGGTGGGCTATAGTTCATGGGATAACACCGCAGACCGCAGAGTTTACAGGTTGTAAAGAGACAGATTGCCGAAAACTAAAAGGGCGTGATCAGTGAACGTAACTGAAAATGTTTCAGTGAATATTACCTGGGCGACCAAGCTTCGGTCTCTAATAGCCGCAACAACATTAAAATATTATCGGGTGTGCAGGCTATGCTACTCGCCAACAGATGGCGCTTTACTTTTATAAAAATCTTAAAAACATGGGGAATACGAATTTTCCTAGATATGAGACCTAGCTAGAACGATTTTTTTTTTGGTAAATATCATGGTAAATATCATCGACATCGTTAGAGCCGTTTCTAGAAACCGATTACAAATATATTTACAAATGTATATACTTGCTCGTTTTAGTATAGGATGACTTTCAGGAAATGGATCAAAAATCGGCCTCTCCCTTTATTAGCTCCATCGGTACAGATTATCTCTACTTTACATCTCCAAACCTGCGTCATCGATATCAGTAGTATAATCCCACACTAACGACCATTTGAGACTAGCAAAACGTTTCAAGTTCCGGAATATCCCCTGCGATTTGTATCTGGGCTATTACCTGAGACTGTGGGGAAACAGCAAGCAGCAGTAAGCAGTTACCGCAATAAAGTCGTTACCGTGATTCAAGTCTCACTAGAAAAAAATCGCCGACGATTCGCTCGCGCTGCGCTGTCGCAGGTGAACTAATGCCTCTGGATCATTCATTTTATTATTCTGTATGAAATTCGCTTCTTTCTACTAAATAGTTTGAGTAATATTTGCTTATCTATTTAAATCTGGGTTAAAAGACACATGTGTTAGGTAATTAACTTGCTGAAGTTAAATTGAGATATAAAAGGTGTAAGGGGCAGCTTTGCGAAAACTCGAAGAGCATGATCAGTCAACGTAACTGAACAACTTCCAATGAAAGAAACTGTCAAGAAAAAATAACAGCCTCTCCGTACAAATTGCTGTCCTGTCAAGATATCAATTTCTCAAATATTTTCCTTTAAGATAGGTAGTTGTTCAGATTTGTTGAGTGAGCATGCCCCATCAGTTTTTGGTACACCGTCCGTTACATCTTTTATTAACATCAACACTTTCCGGTAGGGGTAGACAGAGGCCACCATTGTTTTATTTAATGCTATATTATTTGTTTCAGATAAACAAAACCACAATAACATCAATTCATCCCAAATTATTAAAACTGGTAAGTTTTACAAAGTTAGATCCAATACTTGCTTTAGATATTTTTGGTAGAGACCAAAATGTCTATTAGTCGGCAACACAACGTGAATTCTCTGCTTGCGTTGAGTGTGTAAAAAACTCTAATCTCTTCGAGCCGCGAGTGAATAAACTTCTTTCCTTGAAAGTTCTTTCCATCGTCGACCTCATATCTATCCTCAGGCTAAATTGAGGTCAACAGCAATCCCATTGAGGTTAAAATAACAACAGGAATAAATAGGTATTTTAAATGCAAATCATTATCAGGAAGTAAATTTTATAAAACGGGTGCTCTCAAGCAAAATCTCAAGTAACTGTACTTGAGATACATATCTAAAAATTTTGTACAAAGTAGCTCTCTGACGTACAATAGCATTGTAAATACGCACAAATTTACATTGTGTAACGTATGTGTCAGTACATTTCTATACTAAACAGTATTGTTAATAAGTTGTATACAGGGTGTACAAAAACGTTAGCACTATTTCAGCACGTTACTTAAACTATGAAACTGAAAAACTTTTTCCAAAGAACACATGTCAAAATACGAAAAACAATATCAAGTTTCCGAAGACACCGCATCATTTGGTAAGGTATTTTTTTTTTATTTATTTCGACCTATGTTCCTTGGGAAAAGTTGTTCGGTTTCATTATGTTAATCCACGGTTTTAGTTTTTGGGAGTTTTGTTTGTCCAATGTATGTGCCTGTATATGTCCCGTGTGGTGCCGGCAAAAAATAGTACCAACCCATAAATACCCGTGGGTGTTGTTAAAGGCGACTAAGGGTTATAAACTGGAGGATGGGCAGCAGCATCCTCCTGTGTATCATACAATCTTACTTACTGCAGTCACCGACAACCGCGGTCCATGGTGCCAGCCGTAACGCTGACAAGCGAGGTGACTATGGTACTTCCCCCCACGTATTTCCAGCAAAAGCTAGAATTCTGGAGGGAGCCTGTCCTGTAGTGGACGTTTCATGGGATGTTATGATGATCCTGTATAGAATGTGACCCTGGATGATGACGCGACGGAGCTACACCGGCTGAACAATTTCCATTCAAGTGCCAATTTAAAGTACAGTAGGCTCATTGTGCTCGCATCTTCAGACTGTCCATATTACTTCAAATCTTAAGTGTTAATGACGCTGTTTTGAATAGACGCCAAGTGTTAGTTGGACTCGCAAATAGAATCTTCCTTACCACGGCACATTATCCTATTTCAGTGGTAGGTTCAAAATTACTGTTATTTTAATTACCTATGTCAAACATGGACTTAATCGATTTTATAAACTAGAAGAATCTACTGTTATCACGGTGCGGTGGAGCTAAAAAATACGTTTTTTTTACTTATACCTTACCTTAATCCGCAATAACAACATAATTATATTCTGTGAAAACTTCAGTCGTCTACCTATTACAGTTCAAAAGCCTTTAATGGTCAGACATATGGTGTAGGCTAAGGAACAGGGCCCGTTGGCACCCTTTTGGGTACGCAACCCTAAATACCACATTCGCTACAAGCCTTTTTTACATCATTCACATTGGTCCCGTATCCACGATACATTCGAAAACAAAATTATATGTGAAAACTATTGAAATTCGCGAGTCTTTGTTTTGCATTATTTCGTTGATTGCGTGAGGTTTTGTGGTATTCGAATATATGGAAATTGAGAGTGATTTCCCAAACTGGCAATGTGGTTTAATTTCAGCACAGTCAATTAGTTTTGCTGTGGATAACCTAATAATAAACAGCAAGTATTCAAACTGAAAAGCAAAAACGATATACTTACGTACTGCGGGTGTCCTTTTGTTACGTTTTGACTCTATTGTATTGATATTACTGTGTAATTTTTATCAGAGAGATACGACCGGTTCCTATGCAGCGTGAATTTTCATAGGTCTTGCTCCTGAAGCCCAGTGACCCTTGCTCTTCCAGTTCTACCCATGAAAACAAGCAACTTTCCCGCAGAAAAAAATTTTTGTTCGAAAAAAATTTTTCGTCTTCCCTTACAAAATAAGTCGATCACGGGACCACTTTACTACGAGGCAACTAAAAAATTTTTCGAAAGAAAAAAAAAGGCGGGGACTCGACACGCGTTATCTCAATTTTACACTTAACAGCACGTCAAAAGAAACACTTTGGATCTTGCAGCATGGTAATAGAAAGAAAGAAAGTAAGAAAGAAAGAAAGAAAGCAAGAAAGAAAGAAAGAAAGAACAAAAGAAAGAAAAAAAAATTATTTTAGTAAAACAGTACTAAAAAGGTAGCCACTCAGATTATGCTACAGCACCTTGCGCTGCTGTAGCGCTGGTCTTCCGTGACCCCTTCCGTGACCCCTAATAGAGATATTTCCAATAACGAGTTGTTGACTGTACCTGTATTCTCAAACTTCAACCCATCGCCTACTCGCGTTATTGTCAGCACTCTTTCACTCGATGGAAACACTACCTTCAGATTATCGAAAGCCCTTCAAAGGAGATTTAGAGTTCTTTGAAGAGTTTCCACATTTTTCACCGTCCTTAGGCCCCTTGAGAGACTGTTACCGTAAATAGATTCAGCCGTGGGAAGATTTCAGTTAAAAGCCCGTTATGAAAGTCTAAAAAGTGGTCCAATTACTGTGAATTCTACGTAAATGGAGACACAGCCACCCTATATAATTTTTCATTTATTTATTTTTCAATTATGTAATACTCTTTGTGATAAGGATTAGATACAAGTATTAACATAAAAACTGATAATTATTTTGTACTAGCGGCACAGAATAAAGTAATAGTACATACAGAACGGATACTCTCCGCCCCCCTTGCAATCTACCCCGCACCCCCGCGCACACCCGCCCGAGCGATTCGCGTGGTGCTCCTGAGGGTACTGAATATGCAGGCCTACGCGTGCTTCCAATCTCAAATTTGCGCTTGTTGTTTTCCGGAGTGTGCCATTACTATAAAGGGTGTGGGGGGGGGACGTTTGGCAGTAGGTGATGAGCAAGAACGTATGCGATCATACATTATTATGTCAAAGGAAATAGATATCGGTTTAGTTATAAACATCGTATAATTTAACCTAAACAGTCTTATACATCGATGGTATATTCAGAGTAGATCCAGACTGTGAATGTGGGTAAATTCAAGACATGTCACCTTGTCAACAAAATGTCCAATCTGGGGGACACATTGCAGAATAATTTTTTTATAATACTATACACATATTTACAAATTTTACAATTTTTTATTTTAAAATGACATTTTATAATTATTAATACTTACATATTTACAGTTTTAAAGTGTATTTAAAAAAATCTATTAATTTGTAAATAAGAATAAAATTACCTCAGAATGTATTTTTACACATGTAAAAAAGGATTCTAATGACTTGTAACCATTTGATATAAATACATCTTTCATTTTCATTAAAAAAATTATAAGTATCTTATTTGTTTAAACCTTTGTTATCGGAGTAGGTATGCTGAACGGAAACTATTACGTAAGATCCATTGTTTTCGTATACTCCAACGCTTATACCAACACATTTAGTAGCTATATCAAAAGCAATCGGCTAAGGCTGTCAGAAAAAACAAGTTTGTAAAACAATGTTATTCATTCCGTCAAATATACTCTGGTTTTAGTGTCATGGCTGCAAAATAGATTGCAAATCCAATTTTCTCTGACCGACTTTTTGTTTTCTTTGTCCATAAAATTTGGCGAAAGGAATCGCCGGAGCCAAGTCCTCCCTCACGCTAAGTGGACTCGTACAGTTTTATTTGTGCACTTGTGCGAAATATTTACACAGGATCCACTCCTAAGTAAGTATCTGAGCACTCGGTGGCCATTTGGCTCTTATCTCTGTCCATTTTCGCCGACTATTTGTTCTAACATTCTTTCAGAAATCAATTGACGTTGATCTACAAGAGCTTTTCGAGTTTCATTCAGATCTTTATCTTTTTAAACACCTTCAAAAAGATAAAGATCTTAATGAAGTTCTTGTTACTTGTTTAAATGCATGCAAGTAAAGGTGCTAATTGTTGGTTTTGTTCGATATCGGCGAGGAAAGGCGGGGCGACTAGTGAGGTTATCACTCTACCACATCTCGTCTGCAACACATTGCATGTTATTAAACAATATATTTATGTTCTTGACTTAACATTTATTTATTTTCAGTTTTTGAAATTTACTGCATTTGAAGTATCGGACAAATAAACTGAACTACTGAAACTAGACAGATTATCCTACTCCGACAAGTTCAGGCGGTGATAGTCGGGTGACGGGATAATTAGTAACGGTAATATTTTTTCACACACAAAAATAAAGTATTTTTAAGAAGTGATCACACCTAGCTGAATTAAAAGACTAATTCGACATACATTGCTGGGAGGTTTGGTTATGTTAATTGCAATATCATTACTTCAACGAGCAATGTATGCCGAATTAGTCTTTGAATTCAGCTAGATCTGATCGTGGCTTTACTGAAGCCCCGAACGAAAAACGTCTCTTTCTTCAGCTATATCGACTCTAGATAGGGTTAGTTTGTTAATTGCTAGCGGGCAATCGATCAGTGTCCTCGAAGCCGGGCTGCGGCCACATAGTTTGCACTGAGTTCGAACGAACCCCTTGGCCACAATAATCTCTATACAGCTTACAAACTTTAAATACCTCTAATCACTTCACAATAGTCTCTTCGCTACGAACAAAATATCGAGTTTGAGTGCTTGATAAAGTACAAAACAGTAAAAGAAATAAAAAATGGAAATCAAACCGGTTTTCTTTGAAATATCTGTGTTGATAGTTGCAAAGCGCATATAATATTTAAAGTATAATTACATTTATGTACGTTTTCTTACCAAGTCTGAAAATTTGAGAAAACCTTAAAGCGGCCGTGTACTATCTATCGTACAAGGTGAAATCGAAGTTACTTCTGCGGTTGCTTTGATCCGCATGGCGTCCAGAAAGCAGGCACGACAAGTACGTAGAATCCTATTATAACGACACTAAAAGGACCGGTGATATTACGTCGTACTAAAGTAATTTTTTTACGTTATTTCTTAACAAATCAACGTAACATATGCGTCGCTAAAAGCGATCGGTCGTAATGAACGGATTCTGTATACGTCCAATGTATACTCGAAATGGTTAAAAGCTATTCATTGACGATCCAAAATAAAAGCTTATTCCGTGATGAGTTCGAACAGGCGCTTGTTATCAGAAGTAATCTGCAGTTGTGATGAGGAAGATATTATTATTACCTGCAGTGAACCGGGGCAGGCTTATGCATTGCAATGAGGCAATCCCGGACGAATGGGGACAGGAGACAACGACAGCGGCGTGGCTCGAGGACTTGCCATTTAGTTATGCAATCTTATGAATGTCATTGAGTCAAGTTTGATATTAAAACAACAACAACCTAGCCACACAATAATCCTTCCTATTAATATTATAAATGCGAAAGTTTGTAAGTATGGATGTTTGTTACTCTTTCACGTAAAAACTACTGAAAGGGTTTTAATGAAACTTTACAATAATATAGCTTATACTTCAAAATAACACATAGACTACAATTTATCGTGCGCAGACGAAGTCGCGGCGAAGTCGCGGCGAAGTCGCTAGTAAAAAAGTAATTTAAAGCTTTGACAAATAGAAAGTAAGCTGGTAGTCAAAGAACACACTTAAATATGACGTAATTTAAAAAATACAGCCAAGTGCGAGCCGGTCTCACGCACCGAGGGAGACCATACCGCGTCGCACAGAAGTGTATTAAATGCACGCTAATCCGACTCTCACTTGACCAGTTTTTGTCATTTGTTGTTATTTTATAGCTTATGGACTATAAAAGTACAAATTAACACGCTTCTTAGTGTCCCCGTTTTTACGATAAGGCAAAAAAAAAAAAAAAACAACACGCAAAAAGAATGGGGCCCCCTTTATTTTTTACCTTTTCATTGTTTTTGTTATTTGAGTAATCCGCCATTCAAAAGATGCAGCCATGGTTCAAAAGATGTAGCCCTCGGACAGACGTACGTAATATGACGTATAGGCTTAGTAATAGGGCTCCGTTTGGACCCTTTGCGGAACCCTAAAAATCAACGCAGTGCTTTCAAATGGGTGATGTCTAATGTTAATGTATTTTGGGCCTTCAATTTAAGTGCATCGATAGACATTATTCTCGCAAATGAAACTTCTAACTCATACGTTAAGTAAAAACCTAGATAAGGTTTTGCACGAGTGTACTCGTTCAATCAACGTCTCTTCAAACTGAGATGGAACGCCTCCACTGTAAAGTAACTTTAAGGTTCGAGTACCTACTAAATCCAATTAAGCCTTAAGGGTTTCAGCTAGGTAGACCCAACATGATAGATTACTACACTCTTACCAAAGTTAGGGTTATTTACTATTTTTGGAAAACTTTTATAAAAAAAGCATTCTTATTTTTTTGTTCAGCGGTTAACTGACTCATCAATTATCAATGATGTTTGTTTTATAAAAGAAGAGTTCTTTATGCAGACTGTTTCTTCAAATTTCATACAAGCTTACGTTTTTTTTTTTATGTGACTTCATCGGTTATTTTGAGACAGCTTTGATTATTATCTTAGAAACAGTACCATTTTTAACCCTTTTGATACATCAACAACATGAGACAAATGAGAAATAATACGTGTTTTTTTCCTATGTAAATTGCGGATAATATCAGGAAAAGATCGGTAAACTAGATTCTGTTGACGTATACGGTCGTCTTCTATAAAGTTTTTCAATTGTCGCTAATTATAAACATACTAGCTGGTGCCCGCGACTTCGTCTGCGCAGAATAAATTGTAGCCTGTTTGTTTTCCAGATGTCTAAGCTATACTATTGTAAAGTTTAATTAAAATCCATTCAGTAGTTTTTACGTGAAAGAGTAACAAACATCCATCCATACATACTTACAAACTTTCGCGTTTATAATATTAGTAGGATTAGTAGGATATGTAAGTATCCACTCGTTGTTTATCATTTTATTGGAGTTATACGCTCTCCCTGTGATCCACTCTTACCACAACATGCTCAGCTTAGCTTGTTTGTACATTAAAGTACCTACGTACAGATTCAGAAGAGAGCAGTTACGGTTATTTTATTTCGTTTCAAAGGATATTAACCGTTACATGTTTCACGTCTCGACGTCACAAAGGGAGTCTGTAACTCTCCACATCTCATTTCCTTTCTTGTGCAAATATTCGACAAGAGATACGACCCGCTATTCAAAGCTAATGTAAGTGAATAAATCGTCGGAGTGTTCACAGATAGTTCTCATAAAGCAAACTCTTGAGGAGAGCTATTGTTACTACGACGCGCGACGGCGGGTAGACTGAGCCGTCTTCTCCACTACCCTCCGACATTTTTAACCTTAAACACATAATAGTTATATATTAAGCCTCAAACCCTTGTGGAACAAACGTGTACTTAAGTCATTACCTACAAAAACATAACATTCCATTAGGAGCTGGACAGGGCTCCATCCATAATTACACAGTATTAAATAAGTACTATATTTTAAGGGGTGTTAATTAAACAGACTTCTTTTTAATAGTATTATTGCATTCTAAATTACTAACTCAGCCACAAACAACGTGCAACTAAATAACACTTTTTTAGCCACTAATTTCTTTCTGGCACTCGCCGGCTCGCTCGGCTCGTGCGTTGTGGTCGCAGGGCAACCTTACCCAACCTAAAACTTTTTGATGCATAATCATTATTTTTGATGCACAGTTAGTAATTTTGATGCACAAACATAAATTTTGATGTGCATAATATTATTTCTCTATTTTTCTGCAGAAGTCCGTTTTGTCCGCAAAAATTACAAGTGTTATATTAGAAAACCAAATGATCTCTCCATTTTGTTAATATTATAGTTGTAATTTTTCGTCCTTTGTAGTTATTCGTCATCCTCGTCCAATGAATTTTGGTCATCTTTCTACGTGTAGTTTACGTCCTTCGTAATTAAATATTGTTTCGTAATAAATTAAATAAAAAAGTTTTCGATGGATTTACCATTTCGATACAACAGTTCAAACACAAAATTTTACAGGATGCGACAAGATCGACTTTAAAATTCGCATTAAGTACCTATAGTGTATGTCTGTTTCAGTGTTCGCAGTTTATGATGACAGTTCGTTCAGTCAACGAAAGGTCAAGCGTGTCTCTAGCCATACGTCTATCGAAATAAAGCGGTACAAACTCTAATGTGTCGAGCTTGATGTACTCTTGACTGTACAAGTACTTTAATTCAACATCTAGTCCATGGCGACGCCATGCTGTAACGGTACCATTGGAAGTAAGTAGTGGAAAACCGTACTGAAACCATGGCTGAAACATTACTGATGGATGTCGCGTTGTTTGCGTCGCGATAACACCGCTAGATGGCGTGTTTATTTACATAACGCGCTTTTGATGGCAGAACAACATGAGGGGCGATCGCGCACCGGGTAGGTATTAAGCCACGATCACACCTAGCTGAATTCAAGAATATTCGGCATACATTGCTCGTTGAAGTAAGGATATTGCAATTAACATAACCAAGCCTCCCAGCAATGTATGCCAAATTACAATTAGTCTTTGAATTCAGCTGGGTGTGATCGTGGCTTTACTCGTGCTAATACTGGGAAATGTCAAGGCGCGACGAGCTCGATATATTTTTTTTTTTATAATAAAGGAGAACATAACAGGTAACAATCGGTACATAGCAAGAATAATAAATCTAATATTACATTATCTAGACTGATACCCTAAACATGTTCACACAGCATGATAAATTTTACATTAAACATGTTTGTAAAAATTTATTTATAATTAAATTATAAACGTATTGAATAGAGAGGATAGCTCATCTGAGGACACTTGTGACAGCGTTTTTGAATGTTGAGAGTCGAGCATCAAAAATATCAATGTTGGTGTTATTACTACATTCTTCATTATACAGGCGACACATTCTGACAATGGGATTATAGTAAGATGTGTTATTGGTGTAGGTTTGAAGTAGAAACGTCTTTGGTTTTCTTAGGTTATAATTAGTGTTCAGATTCAATTGTGACAGCAAGAGCGGGGAATCTACGTGTGAGTGAAGAATTTTGTGCAGGTAAATCAAGTCTGTTCGTTTGCGTCAAGTAGTGAGCGAAATTACATTAAATGTTTGCATTGGGCATTTTCCCGAAGTCCCTTCTTAAATCAGAATAACTTTCTAAATATGAGACATAGACGTATTCTTAAATTGAGTACTTTTGTCTTTAACCTGCGACAAACTGGGACACCTCACTATTTAGCTGAGAAGTTAATTTGGAATGACAGACAAGCAGGCGGAAGACCTCAACGTTATCCGTCCCTACACATCTCGCCGCTGCCACGCTTGACGTTATATCGAGGCAGCTTCCGATTCGCTGCTTCCAAGTGTTGGAATGACCTGCCTCCTCCCCTGAGAACAATTCAATCTCTAGGTATATTTAAGAAGCAGTGTAGGCAGTGGTTGGTTTTAAAACAAAAATCAGAGAGTAATTGGGTGGCATTGTGATGTAGGATGATATCCAGTGAATGCATGACTTGATGACTTTAACAAAATATCTTTATTCATATTAGGATGCTTTAATTCACTTTATGATGTTAATAAAATTTACGTCATAGATTATCTCAACATTAACCATAATGAGGTGTTATCAAAGAAGCGTCTCAGGGGGATACTGAAAACCAGCAGCATGCTGAGTATCTTTCCTTTTCACCAATCACATATTGTATAACTTAGAGTAAGCATAATTATTTACCACTATATTTATATTGTGCATTTGGTGAATAAAGTTCTTTTTATTTTTATTAAGTATTTTTTTAATGTTAAAAATTACAAACGAGCAGGTGGGCCACCTGATGGTAAGTGGTCACCACCGCCCATAGCACCCACTGTCTTATTAATGGCATATTTTGACACTAATAAGACGGCAAAGCGCGTTGCTTACTTTGAGAACTAAGATGGTATGTCTCATGTGCCGGAAATTCACAAACTCAATGAGTAATTCAATACGCGTTACCATGGCTATGATTTTGTATCTGTAGCTTGTTGGTAACGTCGGTTACTGAGCATCTGAAAACCTACCAAACCATATAAAAATGAATGAGAACCCCAAATTATGTGATGGTCTTGTAATTTTTTGTGACACTTATTTCGAAAATTTCAGGCGGTGGGTAAACTTTGAGGGGTAAATACTTAATAATCGTTGCGCCGTTGCTTGCAAATCCCCATTGTTCCCGGGTTCCTGCGTAAGGAACATTCCCTATTCATAACATCCCATAATACATCCACTACTGGACAGGGGCTCCCACTAGAATTCCAGCTCTTGGATTGGAGTGGAAGTACCTTAGTCATCACGCTTGTTAGCGTTTCGGCTGGCAACATGGACCGCGGTTTTTGTTGGTGACCGCAGTAAGTAAGATTGTACGATACACGGAAGGACGCTGCTTCCCATCTTAAACGCTACCAAAAAATGTATACAGCTCTATAGACAGTTACTCACCTGGCGTCCGTTTGGTTGCGCAACCAATTTGGCGGCGCAACCAGTTCGGATGCTGGTCGCGCTACCACGCCCAGTGAAATACAGCCCTTAATACTGTGGCCGCAGGGTGTGGCGACTCTGGTGTCTTTACTGGTGTCTAGTTACGGACACCAGTGGCGTAACCAGTCGCCGGTACCACATGGAATATAACCACACATTAATATGCTTATAATTTGATTTCCGTACGTTTCCATAGACAAATAGACAGCTTTCCGAATACTGAAAGGGTTTTCGGTCAACGAATCTGAACAACTTCCAGTATTTTTTTTATTAGGAATTGAAAATATGCTTCTACATACAAAATTGTAAACTTGATTGGATAGTTTTTATGAAGAGGCCGATATTTTTTGTTTCATTTCCTAAAAGTTTCAATTACTGAAAGATTTTTTTTTTATTGGTACAGTTATAGACATCAGATTATACATACGAGTAACTAAAGCAACACTCTTTGAACTCCGATCTTAATCCGACATCCAGTTAAAAGTATACACAGTATTATACTAAACAAAATAGCAAATAATAGACAGGCACAGATAATAAATGGGTCCAAAGTTTAACTGTTTCTACATAATTAGGTAATTAATTTAAGAAGTTCAGTTACATTGACTGATCATGCCCATATTTTGGTTACATTTTGAAACTTGCGGCTGTATTTTCCATTAGAAAGATAATGGGAACGCGGAAACTCTGACATAATAATATCTCAATGTATTATTTTTTATTTTTTTATTTATTTATCATTTCAAAAACAATAATTATTGTGTATGAAGTAGATAGGTACAATAAACTAATATTAAATGCAAATAAACTCAACATTAATAACTATAAATTAAAATTAAATGTCAAACTAAATGTCAACTGAATTAGATTAAATTAAATAAATGTCCATCAAATAATCTCATAATTAAAAATAATAATAATCAAATAATTAATATATAATATAAAATATATAAAATATATAAAATAATAATAATTAATTAATTAATAAATTTCATCATAACATCCAATGAAACGTCCACCACAGTACAGGGAGCTCCCTCCAGAGCTCCAGCAAAAACGCGTAGTACTTTGGAGGAGATTTACCATAGCCACCACGTTTGTAAGCCTTGCGGCAATGAACTTACCTACTATTAAACTACAATACAATGTATCGCATAATATATGATTATACTTGCCGACACGTGCCGGGAACTAAGCGGGAAGTATCTAGTTGCCGACTCTCACAATACCATAACAGATCATCTACATAGATCGACATTGTGTGCTGATGGAATGAATTGACAACGAAACTACCAGCAAAGTACAATAGTGTAAATTGTATTACTCCGATGTATTTTGTTATTCAAATTCAAATTCAAATTATTTATTGCATTCCATGTGTGTTTACAAGTTCTTAAACAATAAATAAGTACAAAACATGGACCCTGTCGGGCACAGCAATGTAGGAGAGAGGAAGACAGTTTATTATATTAAATATTTGACACTACATTAAAATTGACTTTATTATTATTATACAGGGTGTTAATTTAATTGCGTGCAATAGCTTAAGGGGTGCTTAAGTTACGATAAAGGAACACAAAAAAAAAATATTTAAAAAAATCCTACTGAAAAAAAACTAAAACTCCATTGAAACTTAACTAACGCGGAGCAACGTCGCTAGTCATCACGTCAGCACATCATCATCATATCTGCCGAAAGACGTCCACTGCTGGACATAGGCCTCCCCTAAAGATCTCCATGACGACTACATAACTGAAATTCTTTCGCGCGCTTTTGATAGCGCGCCCATTTGCGCGGTCATTGCCCTCCACGTTAGTTTAGTTTCAATGGAGTTTTAATTTTTTTTTGTAGGATTTTTTTAAATATTTTTTTTGAGTTTCTTTATCGTTACTGAACCACCCCTTAAGCTATGGCACGCAATCAAATTAACACCCTGTATTAAAAATTAAAAAAATAATTCGTTTTAAATATAAAATAAAAATATTATTTTTATAATTTAAGTTAAAATTATCTTATATTATTAGCATTTAGAAATCACAATATTTTAGTGAATAGAATATCTAAGATTGAAGGAAAGAGAGAAAGAGGAAGATCTAGGCGAAGTAGCTTTTACCAAATACTTACTTACTTATGCTGGCTCCGTGACCCAAAAAGGATATCGTCCTCTGACACTAAGAGCCGCTATTCTTCTCTGTTGTGTGCAGTTTGTTGCCAGTCTGCTATTTGAAGCTCCAACAGGTCTTTCTTGACTTGGTCGATCCAACGATACCTAGGACGTCCGACGGGGCGTTTACCAGTCGGACGTCCCAGATATGCTCTCTTGACCGCACGATCCTCCCCCATACTTTCCACATGGCCGAACAAGCGGAGTCGGGCTGTCTTGGTCTCCCCAATGATGTTAGCCTCGGCTATAAGGTCTTCTATTTCCTGGTTCTTCCTAACCCTCCATGTTCCGTCTTCTCTCATTGCTGGTCCTAGAATTTGCCTGAAAATTTTCCTCTTCGCTACTAAAAGTTTGTCTTCCTCCTTCAGCGTCATGTCCAAGCTTCGCATCCATACATCAAGATTGGCCTGATGACGGTCTTATAGACCCGAATCTTGTCCAAATAAAAGAATTAAATTTTCTTGTATTTCGTGTCCAAAGTAGAATTAAAAAGTAAGGTAGCAGCGGGTGGCGTACTGATATAAATTGCTCTCACATTGAAGTAGAAGTATATAGTCGGTTATTGCTTGATTCGCGCGTTGAGCGTTTCTTATGTGGGCCTAAAATGTGCGAGTTTCTTATTTCTCGGATTTCGATTACATCTAACAATGTACACGATAACTGGACCGGAAGGATCATGATCCATGATCCAAATTCCTGTGACTGTCCATCAAACAGATAAGAATGTTTTCGCACTTGAGCGCTTCGCTTCGGTGACTGTGAAGGTCAACGCCTTCGAAAGTACAAACCTTTGGGACCGACGAGCTGTACGGACTGAAAGAGATCAAATGAACAAGGAATGATGGCTGAAAACATTCGCGTGCGTCCCTCCGATAATGTCTGAGCCGAAAATAAGATAGAATTTGATTTATCACACCGAAAAGTAGTATTTCTGTTGTTTACTTTTAAGTAAACATGTTTTTGCGATGGACATGTTTTTGCCTTAAAAGGCAGAAACATTACGATAATTTTAACTTCAATATTAAACTGTTATAAGGAGCGTGTAAAAATACTTACAAAGTTTTGACGAACTCGTATGAATAGAAATTGTATGCAAATTTTTTATATATACGAAGAAGATTTCACGAAGCAAATTATTGTTCGTGAATACTATAAAGTAGAGGTGTTATTTAGGTTAAAAGAAAACATTAGAGAAATCTGTGTCGTAAGCCCTGTCGTTGGTGTAAGATGGGCTATCACTTCCACTCGTTGTCTCTATTTCCACTAATCTCGATCACTATAGAAAATTAACTAATTTTTGAAATCGCTTCCGTCAACCTCGCCTATATAATATCTTCGGCTCCTTAAGATAGGCGCATTCTGATGACTTAGTTAGAGCATCAACCTAGATATCACTTCTCTGCCTCAAGTTCCATAAACCCGATCACTACAGCAAATAAACTTATTTCTGAAATCGCTGTTGTCAACCCTATCTGTATAATACCCTCGGACGCATTCCGATGACTTAACGCTTCAAAGGCATCAAACTATCACTCGTCTACTCCCTTGTCTTTCACTTATCTTGATCACAATATTATTTAACTAACTTCAGAAATCGCTGTCGACACCCCTATCTGTATGCCCTAGCAGTATATTATCTGCTTCGTAAGATAAGCGCATTGCAATGACTTAGCGCGCCAACCCATCACAACCCTTCACTCTCTCAACTTTTAGATCGCAAAAGTGAATAAAATTATTTCGGAAATCGCTGTCGTCAACTCTGTCTGTATAATATTTTCGGCTTCGTAAGATGGACGCATTCCGATGATTTAGCGCTTCAAGGGTTTCAACCCATCACTCGTCCACTCCACTCCACGACTTCCACTAATCTCACTCACAATAAATTCACTGAGATTTATCGCAGGCCACGCGGTTTCTTACCATTTCCATTACATTCCCAAAATTTAAGCTTTAATGGAATTATAAATAAGAATCTTAAACTTTAATTGTTTCGCCAAAAGGACTCGCCAGAAGGAATCTCTTTGGAGTTGTCATTATTAAATTAAAATAAGTTAAAGTAAACATACTATACTAAAGACCGGCTAATTTCGAGTCGAACAATGAAATCGTATCGAGGGATCCGTTGCATATCACCGCAACAATATTTTAGATATACAACAGTGCTAGATTTAAGTATTTTAAATTGTATTGAGTCTGACTTGACCAGTTTTTAGATAGATAGGTATATTGATTTTTTATTGCACACATAACGAGGAAACAAATTGTACAGAAAAGAAAACCTTAAAACCTTATTAAGCTAATTTGGGCAAAGGCGGCCTTATTGCTACATGCGATCTTTTAAAGGCATTTTAAAGGCAACCTTTGACAGACAGTTTTTAGTGGTTGACTTGATTCGTTAGAGCAAAGATTTAAACAATAAGTTTCGTAAGTACATAAGGTAGAACCACCGATCTTTGTATAATAAGACACATTATGTGAAATTATTAGCTAGCTAGCTAATAAAGATCGAACTGAAAAAATATAGTAATAAAGTCACTTTGGCACCATTTGGGTACAGAATCCTAAAAATTACTAATTATTATTTTAAATGATAATTTACTGATTTAGAAGTAAAATCCCGTATTTATTGAGCTCCATCTCGGCTGCTCCTACAGAATAAACGATCAAAGCTCTCGAAGAGTAAAGTGTCTTCTGAATTTTAATTCATTGACGGCTTTATCATAATAATTGAGAAACAGTCTCAGTATCTCTATGTTTGTATTTTGATTTATTACGAAAAATTAAAGAGGCGCAGCTGGTAAGACAAGCGTTCAATAAGACGTTGTTACAAAAAATAATTTAAATTGGGAGGTCTATTTTCATTTTAATATTCTTAAGATGAAGACGAGATTTGATTTTTAAGCAAATTTTTAATAAAGGCGATTAATTAAAATAGGTACCTTTAAGTTAAGCTTTATGACAAGGCTGTGCTTGTCGAGCCGCTATTCTTGTTAATATTCAAAACGCGGCTTAGAGCTTATTAAGTTGGATTGCCCTTTGGTTGTACCGATCGGCTTTAAAATGAACCCTAGCAGATTTATTCACAGTTTGTTGTTTTTATGGTAATTCTTTCGTTTTTAAGGCAATGCTGGAGTTGTAAAATGCCTCCTGTGTGGTAGTCTGCTGATTTTCTCATGGTCTATGTCTTTTTTTTATATATATATATATATTATTTTTATATATAGGTATATTTATTTCCTTTTTGGTCTAGCGGTTAGAGCATTCGGCTCTTGATATGGAGTTTCTGGGTTCAATCCCGAAATCAATCAAAAATCATTTTGTGCCACTTCCCTGGTTTGTTTAGAACATTGCAGAATGAATCACCTGATTGTCTGAAAAGAAAGATGATTTTGTGCTTTAGAAGGCACGTTAAGCCATTGGTTCAGACTACTATCTATGGAAGAAATTGTCATTAAGCCATGTCATTCGCTTTTGGCCAAAGAGATTTGAACCTCGCTGCGCTCGCTCAAGAAGTCTGACACCAGAGTTTCTGAGTTCAGTCATCGTATTTAAAACCCACATGATATGATGATGAATTATGTATCTATATCATGGTTAAACCCCACCATGTCAGAAATTACCGAAAAAAATGTTTCTTTACACAAAAGACTCCGTAAATGATCCGGATTATGTTTTGTGTACACGGAGAAAATAATATCCGTGTATCTACTTTGTATGAATAAGACTTGAAGAGGACTCATCCCTCATAAGAGCAATTTACTCACGCTGTGTGTCTATTTACTACTCATGTAATACTTATACGATACTCATAATGATTCCTCCTCGTATTAAGCAATATAGAACAAGCTAAGCAATAATGGTAAGAGGTTCATTCAACCAAATATAATCGAGACCAGAGAAACATGTGTGGCTTTTGGAGAATTTTGGTAGCTCTAAGGTCTAATTTATTATTCAATTTAGATTATCTACAGAACAATTTTAGACAATAAGTATATTATAACAATTTCCATTATACAATGCAATACATGTATTGATCATAATGAAAGAATTTTTTCGTGATTAATAATAACCATACTGCACTTATTAAAATTGCTACTAAGGTCGTAGGATAGTTTTGTATCTCTAGGGTTCCTTTCGTTTGAATTAAAATCCAGTGTGCCACTAATATTTCTTTTTTATCGTCAATGGGCTTACTTTTGACCTCGATCTAGTATTGGAGACAGAGATGAGGTCGACGATGGAACGAGCTTGCCCAGAAGAAGCCTATTCACTCGCGACTTGAATAGATTCGGTTTATATGAACTCGGGAACACAGACGCAGGCAGAGAATTCCACTCTTTAGCTGTGCGCATTATAAAAGATGTTTCAAAGCGCTTTCTCTCAAATACCCCGAAATAGATATAGCAATACTACTAGTCAGACGAACCGCTTGAAGAAACAGCTAGAAAAAGTACCTACTCCATTACATACATGTTTCTAATGATGTGCCTTAAGCGCCTTTTTTCAGACCATCACTTTATCCTTTTCTTAAATCGATTCTAAAGACGCAATCGCTTTTAAGAATAAATATTAGCGGTGAAGAAAAGATAAACAATACAGAGCGTTCAGAAAAGACGCTCAATCAAAATGTGCAACAGGTATACGGTATAAATATCGTAATTCATCATTGAGACGAGACAAGGGAAATCTGTTCCTTCAAGATAATTAATGGAGATTGTACCCATCCAGAGCAAACGCTTGTTAGAAAAACTTAGGAAGTACAGGAAAAGTTTAATCTATTTAAAGCATAAAATATGAGGCTGCTTCCACGTGTAGCTTAGCTCGAGTATCTTGCTATTTGTTATACTGGATTAGCTTGAGAAAGTCACCTCTCAACCTCTTCATCACGGCGACGCAGCCATACATCGTCGGTCAGCAAGCCCGCAATGCATTTACAGTCAATAAATCGTGGTGCATTGTGTGGCGGAGTGACTGCCCGGCAATAGACAGCCAATATAGTGCAGATTGCCGCCGACAACAGACAGTGATCGGTGGCCACACGATGTATCGTTCTGGTTATATCTATGAGGGTAGATTAAATTTATAGCAGTGTAGGAGTGAAGAAGCAGTGTAGGAGTGTGGAAAGATCGTGTAGAGTTTATCTGAAACAGAATCAACAGATTTATATACGCATTATATCGCTTGAGAACCTCATGCGATCAGAAAATAGCCTTGATAGCCTACCATGATGGCGATGTTTGTTCGGCTTTACGGTATAGAGCTTTCATCTTGCAAAAGAAGTGTGTAAGAGCGATTAGTGGCGTTGGACCTATCAATAGTTGCAGGCTTTTATTTAAAGATCTTTTACCACCTCTATATACAGGGTGCAAGGGACGGTATACCGAAAACTGAAAGGACGCTGTTTAGTCAATGAAGCTGTACTACTTTCCCAATGAAAAATTTCTGGAAAATGAAAAAAATTCTTGACCTCTCCATACAAATTGCTCACTCTATTTGAACTGTTTGTACTCGTATGGAGAGGTAAATTTTTTTTTGGGAAAGTTGTTTAGATTCATTGACTGAGAAGGCCCTTTCAGTTTTCGGTACACCGTTCCTTACACCTTGTATATTTGAAATGTGCATGTTTTTTAGGAAAACCACTGAGTTGTTTGAACAGAAACCCGTGACTTTTTCGACAAGATATCCAAGTCTAATTAATAATTATAATTTATGTGACTTTGTATTGTGAGTTCTAATGTTTGTGATATTTTAAGTTTATAATTTCTTTATTTTAATTATTGTCACTTTAATTCTATTCCTAATATTCGCATGCCGATTCGAGGCGCATCACGTATGAACGTTTTATCATATTTACCTACCATGTATCTTTAACCGTGTATGCTAGCGAATAAATGTATTCATTCATTCATTGAAGCTGTGGTGGAAGCAGTTTACTGTTGAAATAATGGGTCCCATGTTTAAAATAAAAGATTACAATTTAGAACTTTGTTACTGTTAAAAAACTGATCCAAGTTAAGGGTTAAATTGATTCTTTGCTGCATTCGTGAAAGATACAATACGAACAACTTTTTCCAAGGGGCAAATAAGTCTTTTTACCTTTTTTGTTACATCTTGTACGTACATGGTCAAACTTTACCATCTTCAACGCCTGTCGTCTGGTTCTGCTAGTTCTAATCAGCTAGAAGTTCACAAAGTCATCGTACTAGGATCTCTATAGACAAGTTGGTAACTAATCCTCTCCCGAAATCTCAAACTGACTCAATTTCGTTGCGAATCACATTCACCTATTCAAGAGCCGTGGCGCGAAGTGGCGTTAATAACCGCAGCGGAAAATTGATACTGCGTCGAATGCGCGATACGGGACGGGGCCGGGACTCACGGGATGGGGACGTCGAACATTCGGGACGCAACCAATTTCCGGGACAGCCCGCTGCAATGAGTCTGCCCGCAATTAATACGTGCGCTCCAATTTGCCTCAAATATTTGTTACATCTGTATTTTCCGCAATTAACGTGCTAAGTAATAAACTAAGTAGTCAGTATTATTATTATTTTATTTATTTGTAATTTATTTGACATGTTTTTTAGTTGAATAAATGATTTCAAGTAGTCAGTCTTTAATGACGATATATCCTGAACTTGAACTACGTAGTATCGAAGTGAATAAAAACAGATGAACTTTAATTCATCAATAAGTAATCCTTCATTAATGGTTTTTAATTTGTTAACGGAGGATTTGATTTTATTATTGCTATTTCTTTTTTTGTTCTTTTTATTTCAAAACTCTATTAGGACTATTTTGAAAAAAATCTAATATCTAATTTCAAGACGCTATCTGGACTAATTTCAAATATATATCTTAAGTATACGTATAAATTGATTACTAACTTCTGCATGTCAGGTACCTACCAACAGTCGTGTCTATCACAGAATCAACACCACAATTCTCATAAATGTTTATCTCAAATCATTCGTAATTTCTTAAGGTATATTTCTATCACCTATAATTTTGCAGTAATATTAAACTTGTGCCCATGAGGTGCCAGCCAAGAATAGTACCAACCCATCTATAACAAGCGACTAAGGGTTATACTATATAGTAGTATAGAGATGAGTTGGTACTATGTAACTGGAGGATGGGCAGCAGCATCATGCTGTATATAGAACCATCCCACATACTGCGGTGACCAACAACCGTTGTCCATGGAGCCAGCCGCAATGCTAACAAGCTTGGTGACTATGGTGCTTGACCTAAACATTGTTCCAACAAAAGCTGGAATTCTTTCTGCAGGACAGTGGACGTTTCATGTGATGTTATGAACCGCGAATGTTTAGGTACTAAACAATACCTCTTTCTCCACACACAATGTAGAATAACTTGTAAACAAAGGCAATGGTCTAAGCGGCAGAGCCAACGCAAGCTCAGCTTAGTCTAAATATTATAAGCAGACTGTTGTTCGTTTAACCGTACAGCTCAAACGAAATGAGGCTCGCCGCAACAATGGACTACAACCTACGCTTACTTATACCTAAGCTTCTCTTTGTGGAACTGGTTCTTTTTGTGCGAAACGATTGGTCAGAAAAGTGAAATACTTACTATATCTTTGTTAGTATACTCACTAAGGTTTATCCAAATTGTGAGAATAGTTTTTGTATTGCCATGATTATTCGCAAGACAAAGACCGTTCCGAATTATTTTCACAACTAAAATGATTGACTTAAGACATAATGTGTCTAGCCACATCGCTTGGCAGAGAGTTGAGTATGGAATGATACGCACATGAACTAACTCAACCTGTAATACTCATAGATTGCACAGATTGAGAATAACCCAATCAAAGATTGTAAAATCATTACAGATTTATTTCTTTCTTTTATTTCCATACCATCTGTCTGTATGTGTCTACTCATATCTTTCTTATAAGTATATGCTTACCTGTATTTTTATAAGAGTACTAGAGGCCTACTCTTAGTACTCTCTAAGTATCAACTTACACTGACTACTTATATTCCGTTCCACGAGTCAATGCCAAAGCTAACCAACACATTTTGCAGCTATATGAAGGCTATTGTGCTCCATGATCAATCGTAATCAGCTAAAGCTGTCCGAAAAAACAAGTTTGTAGGACAATGTTATTTTTTCCGTCAATACTCTGGTTCGTCGTACTTTGTCTGGTTCTGCGGCTGCAAAATGTGTTGGTAAGCTTTTGCATTGACTCGTGGAACGGATTATACAGTATATATTTTTGTGATCGCTTCTCGAAGCCCTTCATTTTGATATGTTTAGGGGAAAAAAATTCAAGATCCTCAATTTGGCCCCTAAAATCAGCCATATTGGTTTTTCATAATTTTAATATAGGTACCCACTGTCACTCGCGCTATTAACTTAACAATATCATCAAAATCGGTTCAGCCGTTTAGTTAGTAGTTACGATGGAACAAAGAAATGGACAAATTTACATAATACTTACATTTTATACAGGTTAGTAACACTCCATTTTGGTTTCGCTGCAGTCGAGGCGTCTTCAATCTAGTCTGTTAAATAAGTTGATGTCTACGATGGAAAGAACCTGAAAGAAGCCTTTTCATTGAATAGATGGGGACTGTAATAATATGAGCTCGAGGACACAAACTTATTTGTATTTTTCTCTAAATTTCGTGTGCAATAAAGAATATTGTGTTGTATTTGTTGGCAAATATTTTTTTCCTTGGCTGAGATGTAGCCAAGATGGTAGCAACCATCTCTGTTAACTTTGTTCTGTATGCATTTTTTTACCTACAAAGGTGTAATTATGTTTATGTAAATATGAGTGAGTAGGAGCCCCAAACAACAACTATTAAAAATTTTAGCTCAGCTGCTTTCTACAGCGGAAGTTTGTAACCGTATTTCGTAAACCGGTGTCGTTTACTGCTAAAACAATGGAATCACAAGCTTTTAAAACAAAACACAAACGTCAAAATATTTTAAGGGTTCCGAAGGTCGAGTGCGGTATCATATGAAAGGGTTTAGTAACTTGTACATTCCAAAATAGATTGTTGTATGTTTTAACGAACTCTCGCACTTGACCGGATTTTTACAATACAATTACTTACTTATTCAGAGCTATTTTAAATTAATGAAGTAAGATATTCTAAATGACGGCCCAATATCCTCTCGCCCCTTTCTTGCCCAAGATTACTGCAAGTTCAGTAAGATGTCTCAGCTAGAAGTGGAAGTGCCAACGTTGCATCTGCGTCCTCATAGAGCGTAATTTACATTAATTTTCCTCGTTATAATTCCGTACATGACACCTCACCTGGGTCCCGCTAATGACTAGCACCGCTACGTGCCTTCATCCCGGGAAAATGGGTTAATAGCCCGTGATTCGGGAATTAATTTGCCGTTTTGTTAGATTATCTACTGCCTTGTTAGTGAGCCGAATCGCGAAGGTGCGTGAGTGCTTGTTTCACACTTAAGATAATGTTTCATCATAGACTTTTACTATATTATGTGCCTGCTGCATGATTGAAGAGTGCATAAATATAGATTTTGAAATATCTAATTCTTTACTCTTCGTCTCTACAGAAGTGCTCTCTCTCTCTTTCTTTCTCTTTCTCTCGAATGCGCGTCTTGTCCAGCAGTAATGGAGAAGCTATCGACCCAATTTTCTTTCAGTATGAGGTTTCATTCAAAAACTATTTATCAAACAACTTTGCTTCAGATTCAAAATTCTTTGATATTTACATACATACATAATATCACGCCTCTTTCCCGTTGGGGTAGGCAGAGACAACAGTCCTCCACCTGCTACGATCTTGACATACTTATTTATTTGTAGTTTTTTTTATATCTTGGAAACTCGAACGCTTAAGAGTCTACTAAGTAGAAAATCGCAATAAGAGAGCAAGCATGCATACTGAAGAGTATCTACACTATCTACTCGTTGACTCCGATTCCAATATCCTGAATTCGTTATTGCGAGCGCCTTGCCGAATATGAAAGAATGGAAAAAGATTATTAAATTTTCGAAAAGACGCCCAGTATTTTCACGATAACTCGAAGTGATTTGAAACTAAAAAAATGCTGATATGACGACGCTCAATAAGCTGGAATCGGTTGGGACGCGACGGATGGACTCTTATTGCAACGACGATGCAGCTTATTGGAACAGCGATGGTCGCACAAAACTCGCACTTGCTACCACCGAATACTGTTCGATTTATGAAAGTTGTCTCACTGAAAAAAGTTAATCCAGTCGTTTTAAATCCGTCCTTAATCCTTGGTAATACAGTTGGATTTAGATTAATGCGCAAAGTTTGGTAGAGAGTGGTTCTAGGCGAGAGTAAGTGGCGCTTTCGATAAAGTGTCCAACTCAGCAAAGTTTCACTTAGTCACTACAGTCCGGTCGTACACCTCGTCGTTTATATTCAGCTTTATTTTTAGGGTTCCGTACCTCAAAAGAAAAAAACGGAACCCTTATAGGATCACTTTGTTGTCCGTCTGTCTGTCTGTCTGTCTGTCAAGACCCTTTATCTCACGAACGGGTAAAGTTATCAGGTTGCAATTAATACCATATATTAGGATCCATAAACCACACAAGATCTGAAAATTTAAATTTTTTACAACGACGCAATCAAAAGATATGGCATTTTATGTCCTCATCTCCATACATTTATTCAAAAATGAAAAACCTACAGGGTACTTCCCGTTGACCTAAAATTATGAAATTTGGCAAGACGCTAGGTCTCACAGTACAAATAATGAGAAAAGTCTGAAATCATTAAATATTACAACTTTTCTCACAACTAATGGTAACCAATTGTGGTGAGCTCCCGTTTCAAGAACATTCATATAAGAGAGGGGTCAAGTTGGATGGTTGCAGAGGCAATTTTTGTTTTAGTTCTATTTAAAAACGGGAACACTTAGAAACTTGAAAATTGGTATGTTTATAGGGCATAGGCTATAAAATAACAACAAATAATAAAATTTGGTCAAGCGCGTGTCGGACTCATAAAATCAGCACATTAACTTACTGAAATTTCAACTAATACAATTATGTTTATGTGGTGGTACGGAACCCTCAGTGCGCGAGTCCGACTCGCACTTGGCCGGTTTTTTAAAGAAAAGATGCATTACATAATGGGTGAAATTCTCAAATTGCACAATTCAAACTAATTAATAGAGTATTTGTCACGACTGCATATAATATCATCATAACATCCCATGAAACGTCCACTACAGGACAGGGAGCTTCCTCCAGAATTCTAGCTTTTGCTGGAAAAATGTGGAGGGGAAGTACCATAGTCACCTCGCTTGTTAGCGTTACGGCTGGCACCATGGACCACGGTTGAAGGTGACCGCAGTAAGTAAGATGTAAGATATAAAGGAGGATGCTGCTGCCCTTCCTCCAGTTAACCCTTAGTCGCCTCTTACGACACCCACGGGTATGTATGGGTTGGTACTATTCCTTTGCCGGCACCACACGGGACATATAATATCGGATGGCGCCAATTATGAAAACAATTAACAACTGAACTGTTCAGTTTTTAATGTCATTTTCTTTCAGTAAACATTAAATATTTAGTGAAGATCGTGTTGCCCGCTAAAGCCTGCCAGCTAACCTTCTTAAATTCAAAGACTAATTCGGCATACATTGCTGGTTGATAAGGTTATTGGAATAAACATAACCAAGCCTCCCATTAAATGTATGTCGACTTAATCTCTGAATTCAAGAAGGTGTGATAGTGACTTAAGGCGATCCGTTTCCCATACCAAATTCAAATGACTCGCATTCTCAAGCGGGACATAAAATGCTATTGAAAAACGAGTGTATACTGCTATTTTTTAGTTAAATTTTTCGCTGATTAGATTCAGATTCAGATTCAGATAATTTTATTCAATGTAGATTCTTTACAGAATACTTATTGAATGTAATGCAGAATACAATGCAAATAGAGCGAGTCTACGCCGTTTCGGATCGTGCTATGGCAGCGTAAAAGAAACGGCAAGAAACCACTGCAGCACGGCCTACTTTAAGAGTCGGCTTTTTACAATGTGTTTCTTGTGTTTCGCTGGAATATCAGAGCACCATACCTCTTTGTCATTCATATAGTCATCCAATCTATAGTAAGCATTTTTACATAACGTTTGCTTTACTCATTCTTTAAACTTTCTCTCAGGTAATTGCACTATATTGTCAGGTATTTTGTTGTAGTATCGTATACACAGACCAACGAAAGATGTATTGACTTTAGTTAATCTAGTATATGGTTGATCAATTTTATGCTTATTTCTAGTATTTATTAATACGAAGAAACAGCTAATGCACCGAAAGTATTACAGTATAGATCACACACCATTTCTTACAAAAAACTGTTACCTACTTTCGGAGCATTAGCTGTATCTTTGTATTAATGAGCGAAAAATTTAACTAAAAATAGCAGTTTAGACACTCGTTTTTCAACAGCATTTTCTGTCCCTCATAGGAATGCGAGTCATTTGAATTTAGTATGGAAAGCGGATCACCTTAACGGAGCATTTACAGTGCTTTCGACGGTACGTTAATGTTGTTCGCTACTAGAGCACTAATAATAGTCTTTACGCCAAGTTAAAGTTAAGCACTTTAGCGGCTCGAAAACTAACAACCATACTGACCATTTAACCGGCAAACCCTAAACTAGCTTCTATGTAGTGAAGATTAGCAGGTCTAGCATTCGCACCGTGTCTTGGTGAGTCTTCAACTCTTCATAGACTAAACCGGACAAAACCGGTTATATCTTTCGGGTCTATACATAAAAAGTAACAGTTGCGCGCGACTCGCCAAGTCGCGGTGCGCATCTTCGCCCGGCATATGACAGTCGCAAAGAGTAAAAAACAGTGCCGTCGTTATATCCGCTGGATTAGGTCATTAACTCTGTAGTAACGGAATATTACTAGAGCAATGATGAATAAATGGATGAAATTCATGTGTCATCCAGTTGACATGTTATGTAAGAGCGGCTTGACGCGTGTTGCCGCGATTTGCGACGTAAAAAATTGCCACTCTGATACCTACAGGGAGAAGAGATGTAGTCACGTGACGCGCTGTTTTGACACCTTCCAATGTTTTTCATTAGGTAGGTACATTAGGGCGATATTACATCTGAAACTATACATCAAAAATGAAAGCGCTATCACGTTGCAGTATACTAAAAAAACATACCAACGTAGTAATACCTACTACTAGCGAACAAGAAAGAGTGTATTTTTCTTAAGGTCATTGGCCTTACTCTTGACCTTGAGGAGAGAGATGAGGTTGACGATAGAACGATCTTGCCCAGCCTATTCAATTCTATTGAATAGATTCGGGTTACGTGAACTCGGGAACACAGACTCAGGCAGAGAGAAATTGAAAAACCGGCCAAGTGCGAGTCGGACTCGCGCACCGAGGGTTCCGTACCACCACATAATCATAATTTTATTAGTTAAAATTTCAGTAAGTTAATTGTGCTAGATTTTTTGAGTCCGACACGCGCTTGACCAAATTTTATTATATAGCTTATGCACTATAAATATACCAATTTTCAAGTTTGTAAGTGTTCCCGTTTTTAAAAAAAAAACCGGTCAAGTGCGAGTCGGACTCGCGCGCCGAGGGTTCCGATATACCTATAGTATTTTTGGAAGCAATAAAGTCCATTTTCAGGACCGCAAAACTAAATTTGTTTGTAAAGGTTTTTTGCAGATTTCTGAAAAACTGTGCAACTTAGAAAGATCGTTTTATTTTTGCTGTAAAGTTTATATAAACTTCTGTCAACTGTAATTAATTCAGATTTTTCCTTACTCAAACTTCGGAGATAAGGGGGGGGGAATGGTATTTTTCTTGACATTTTTCATCATAACTTTAAAACTAAGAAATTTAAAAAAATACAAAAATATATTTTAAAATGTACAAGTAAAGCCCTTTCATATGATACCCCACTCGACCTAGTAGCGACAATTTGAAATTTGGCCCCCCCTATTTTGGCCCCCTTTATATTAATAATCATACTTTTTTCAAAATTTTTTCTTGTGCAATTAAGTTGGGCAACTATATTCTAAAACTATTCCAAATTTCAGGTTGATAGCATAAGTGGTTGCTGAGATATAGAGGTGTGACAGACAGACGGACAGACAGAGCGGCACCATAAGGGTTCCTTTTTTTTACCATTTTGGTATCGGAACCCTAAAAAATAGAACTAAAACGAAAATCGCCTTCGCGACCATCCAACTTGACCCCTCTCTTATATGAATGTTCTTGAAACGGGAGCTCACTACAATTGGTTACCATTAAATGTGAGAAAAATTGTAATAATTAATGATTTCAGACTTTTTCCATTAGTTGTACTGTGAGACCTAGCTTCTTGCCAAATTTCATAATTTTAGGTCAACGGGAAGTGCCCTGTAGGTTTTGCTTTTTTGCATAAATGTATGGAGATGAGGACATAAAGTGCCATATCTTTTGATTGCGTCATTGTAAAAAAAAAAAATTTTCAGATCTTGTGTGGTTCATGGATCCTAATATATGGTATTAATTTAAACCTGATACCCTTACCCGTTCGTGAGATAAAGGGTCTTGACAGACAGACAGACGGATAACAAAGTGATCCTATAAGGGTTCCGTTTTTTAGGGTTCCGATACCAAAATGGTAAAAAAAAGGAACCCTTATGGTGCCGCTCTGTCTGTCTGTCTGTCCGTCTGTCTGTCACACCTCTATATCTCAGCAACCACTTATGCTATCAACCTGAAATTTGGAATAGTTTTAGAATATAGTTGCCCAACTTAATTGCACAAGAAAAAATTTTGAAAAAAGTATGATTATTAATATAAAGGGGGCCAAAATAGGGGGGGCCAAATTTCAAATTGTCGCTACTAGGTCGAGTGGGGTATCATATGAAAGGGCTTTACTTGTACATTTTAAAATATATTTTTGTATTTTTTTAAGTTTCTTAGTTTTAAAGTTATGATGAAAAATGTCAAGAAAAATACCATTCCCCCCCCCTTATCTCCGAAGTTTGAGTAAGGAAAAATCTGAATTAATTACAGTTGACAGAAGTTTATATAAACTTTACAGCAAAAATAAAACGATCTTTCTAAGTTGCACAGTTTTTCAGAAATCTGCAAAAAACCTTTACAAACAAATTTAGTTTTGCGGTCCTGAAAATGGACTTTATTGCTTCCAAAAATACTATAGGTATATCGGAACCCTCGGCGCGCGAGTCCGACTCGCACTTGACCGGTTTTTTTTCTTTTGAGGTACGGAACCTTAAAAATAGCTGATTAATTTAAGAAATTTTATTGAAATAAATTTTTATGTTCATAAAGTTTCCATTGACCCATATCACTTTTCATCACAATGAAAAAAATGAGGAAGTCTAACTTTCTGTTTACTCTTGAAACATTGTTCCAAACGATACAAACAAACAATAACAGAGAATGTTTATATTCGACTTAATGATCTGAGATTTACTTGGAATTGAAAGTAAGTAGAACAATAGCGCTTATGGTAAATATTAGACAGAGGCACACAAATTCAATACGGTGTTTACTAAGCGCAGGCGTCATAGCGTAGTAACCGCAGGCTACAAAGCAGAGCGAGGTGATAGCATTGTTCAGATGTTTGCGTACGGGTTACCGAGATAAGATCAGTTAGGGCACCGGCCGCCCGGTCTTTAGCTTGCCTGAAACTAAAGATATGCTATAGCGTACGCAGGCTATGTTTGGCCCTAAAAATGAATCGCGGGGGTTAGCGCGGCAGGCGAGGGTAGGCAAGCGAATCGTTCATTGGCTCTCCGCCTGTCACCTATGCGCAAAAAATAGCCGTCAGAGCCAAACGTTTTCTGTGCACGCTATACTGAAATAGTAGATTGCATCAAAAGGCTGTAAAATAATATTTTTAAGGCGAGGGCGCTATTTTGAATCCAGAGCCAAGTGAAGGATTCTTGAGTAGAATCCCGAGCATGGCGAGGGATTCTAAAGTAGAATCCTGAACGTAGCGAGAGATTCAATAGGTCGCCCAAGGTAAAAATATTTTTGTAGCCGCGTAAAACACTCTACTTTTCATCTCCCTCTATGAGAAAAGAATAAGACGCTCATTGAGACACACACTCGTCATTAGTTTTAAATAAGTATAAAGTTCCATTACAATATTATTACTTGATGAAAAAATACTAAAAATCATATTAAGTATTATTTGTAACAACTGAAAATGTTATTGACATTTTTGTATTAATTAGGAACAGAACCTCTTTGGTTGGTAGTCTTGTTTACATTTCAGGCATATTTCTTTTTTTATATTCATAATAATTTTAGTAGTACAACCGGCCAGTATTATTTTTCATACAATATTTTGGTTCGATCTCTATGGTTGATCTAAAATATCCCTATGGTGGACCTAATTTCAAATTCTAATTTTAAATCCCATTTTTACCCGTTACGAAAGTCTCTTGGAGAAAACAGCAATTTTGTTCGCCTTTATTGACGAACCAGCGATTTTCGAATAGATGGGATGAAAAATATATTTTTTAGGAGCTCTTATTCGCGTGATTCTTCCTCTTTCTTACCAATCACCTGAGTGGTGGGAGTAGGTGACCGCTTATGGTATACTAACGCAGGCGATTTTTTTGTTTCCTGGTTTCGATCAATGATAGTGCGGTTATGAAAATAACAGCGTTAGAGACCTGCATTATGAAGAAGCTTTGTCTGTCGAAGAAACTTCCTGCATCGCTTGCATCACGATTCACGTATCTATTGTGTAGTATTATCCTTGCCTACTAGTAGGTAAACCAACTATCACGTCATCTCGCAGAGCAATTTTAGCTCTTAAATAAGAAAGTATCATTATACTTTCTTATTTGATGAGTCAAGCATGGTCCTTGCTTACTATAGTTGACATTTTTAGATCCCGCGTGCTCCATCTGAGGCGCAAAATTTTAAAGATTTAATTAATATTTACGGACAGAATTTGTACCTTTGCCAATTGCGTTCGAGTACCGTCCGTCATAGAGCGCTGCTATCACTGGTTTTGAATAAATAAAATAAATAATCTTTTATTTCAGATTTGAAAAATCACGTAGACATTTCTTATCCATATTTTGTTAGTAACAAGAACTTATATTCTATGTTAGTAGGGTAACCTATATTTATTCAACATCTTAGGGTTGAAATTGTTAAAGGATAGGTGGACAACCACCCAGTGTTTAAAAAAGGGACTGTCCACTCGATCCCCCACAATTTTCATCAAACTGTTGGTGCTGCCACGAACCCGACTCATCAGGGATGCTGCTTTCTGGCGCATGATGCCATAAAATCCACGATATGGGCCTCTGCGAACATCTTCGATGCGCTATAGTATCGGGGCAGCCTCCTAAGCCATTGTTATACTGGACACGCAGTTTTGCTCCCGAAGCACAGAGATTCTACTTACGATAACAAGCAACTTCTCGAAGAAAAAAAGTTATTACTCGAAGAAATTTTTCACTTTGCTGGGTGGATCACGAGACCATTTAACTATGGAGTCGATTTCTTTTTTCGGGAGTTTATGTTTTCATAAGTAGAATCACTGGTCTTCGGCAGCAAAATCATCAAAAATTCACGGTGTACGAGTATGTATAATTTGTTCGTAAAATGCCGAATTCCCAGAGCGATGGCGTTACATCCAGCTTTATCTACCTGCCAACATATCCTTGTCACACTATATAAGAGACAGACAGCTCAAGCCCTGAGGGGGTGATGTTGAAGATTCGTATGAGTTGAAGGCATGCGTACTTACTCCAAAATGTTTTATTAGCGGACTGGAGTAAAATGTCGTGCGTCACGCATCTCTTCGTTTGAACGAACTCTGTTCTTTGTGAATCGTTGTCATTAGCGAGTAGGCTGCGTACGAGTCATTGCGCAGGAGTGGATGTTTGGAACGTTAGCACCTTGTCTTGCAGTGTTTCTTTGATCTTAGCGCAGTCACATTGCTCTTGCGATCAGAACAACTTCTTTTTTCCATGGATTGTTTTTTTTCGTAAGTAACTACAATTATTGTTGTTTTAAGATAATCAAATCAGAGTAAGTACCTGTTTTTCAAAGTAGATTACGTTGTTTTCCATTAAACCAGACCTTTTTTTTTTTCATTTCCATATTTTCACCGAAAATGCGTTTATTAAAATTCTGTGGGAGCACATTTTTCGCCGGGAATGGCGGAAAAGTCGAGTAATGGTGTCGAAAAACTTGTTTTGGCAGCCTCGATAATAACATCGTAGAAGGCCCGGTCGTGTCGAGTCGAGTGCGGACCAGCCAAACTTGGATTGTGTTTTATATCGTTTTAAAAAACCAAACGTGAAGACTTCGGAGAAATTATGAAAGAAAATTTAGAAAATTAAGCCGCATAATTTATAGATTCGGTATTAGTATAATTTTTTGCTCTCTACATTTCACGTTACAGTCCGGGTATGTTTAATCTTGCGTTAACGCATTCGCCTATTTTGGACTATTGGACTTCGAAGATCTCCGATACTCGTACTCCAGCGAAACACAAGAAACTCATTGTAAAAAGCCGACTCTTAAAGTAGGCCGTGCTGCAGTGGTTTCTTTCCGTTTCTGTTACGCTGCCATAGCACGATCCGAAACAGTGTAGACTCGCTCTATTTGTATTGTATTTTGCATGACGTTCAATAAGTATTCTTTAAAGAATCTACATTTAATAAAATTATCTGATCATCAAAACTCAAAGTTTGTTAGAGTATGGTTTTAGTAATTATGAGATTGATTTCTCGTTAAGTCTGTATGTTACACAAAAATGTAGCGTTACGAAAATTTGCATGACGGCGCAAACACAGGACAAAGAATTATGGAGCAGGAATTACGACGGGAAGTTATTTCACGCACATTTTGGCAGGAAGCGGGAAGCAGGGTCCCGCATTAGCCCCCACTTCACACCTATAACCTATAACTTGCTATTTTTCCCGCATTCGAGTATATGTGGAGCAATTTGTAGCGCCCTTTCTGTAACAAATCGCAGCCATGAAGGCAAACTAGGCACTTGTGCTTATACAGTTAGCTCATAAGAGGGATTTATTGTTAGAGTGTTGTTGTAAATCTATGGTGTTATTTATTTAATCGTATGGCATGGAGAATAACAAAAGAAACATTAGAATAATAATTAAATTATGAGCTTTCAGCCTTTGATAAGAGAAAACCGATTTTTGTGTCTATTGGTACATGTTTCATATTTATTTATTTGCAATCACATGGTAAGTATAAGGTCTAATACGGTTACAAACAAAGAAAGAGTCTACTAAAACTTTTTATCTCTACGGCTACCTCATGGTCATCACATCACGTCAGGTCATCCGATTTCCTGGCAAAGAAGGACTCTTACTTCTATGACTCCTACAAAAGGTTAAGGAATTGAAGTGCTGTAATGTGTTTTGATTTAGTTGGGTGTTCATCATCATCAAAACATCCCATGAAACTTTCACTACAGGACAGGGACCTCCCTCCTAAATTCCAGCTTTTGCTGAAACAATGTGGGGGGGAAGTACCATAGTCACCAAGCTTGTTATCGTTACGGCTGGCACTATGGACCGCGGTTGTTAGTGACCGCAGAATGCAAGATGACACGATACACAGAAGGATGCTACTGCCCATCCTCTGGTTCATTAACCCTTTGTCGCCTCTTACGACACCCACGGGTAGAGATGGGTCGGTACCATTCTTTGCCGGCACCACACGGGATTTGGGTGATTTGGGTGATATAACTACTATATTCCTTGGAACTGTGCACTCAGATCATTAAACTATACAAATTTAAAGGAACATAGAACATAGGTCGAAATACAAAAAAAAACATTCATCTCGCAATACAAAATACACAATCACCTGGTGCAGTTCCTATGGGAAGTCAGTTTTTTTTTGTAAAGTTGTTCAGTTTCAATTACTTAACACATTGGTTACACTAACATCCTGTATCAGAAATCTGTGCAGTAAACTCACGCGCACAATAAGTGCACGTGAGTCTAGTTTCGGCGCACTTCTTGGCACCTATGGAAGTAAATATTATTGATCGTCGTTCGACGTAAGTTCTACAGGCATCCTTTTTATAAGGACGTCCTTCACCCTTTTGTAGAAGTTTTATTACTTGTTTCAATATTATTTATACTCACTTTACATTACAGTACCTGGGCGACCGAGCTATGCTCTGTATGATATCATCTGGTGAGCAAGCTATGCTACTCAACAACAGATGGCGCTGTAAGTTTCTGGAACGCACTAAAACGCGCTAAGAAATATGTAAAAAGACGGTGAAAATTATTTTTCTCAGACATGAGACCCAGGTAGATCGATTTTTTGCCCCCAAAAACCCTTGTATACTAAATTTCATCGAAATCGTTAGAGCCGTTTTCGAGAAACCGATTACAAATATATATATATACAAATATTGCTCGTTTAATAGTATAGGATTTTATCTTACAAGTTTCTTTAATTTTTGGAATGACGAAGATGCTCATTTTGCAATATTTTATGTGCAATATTTTCTTATTTATAGAAAGTAAGAATTATATACTAAATCAAAAACATTAGAGTTTAAAGGTCAAGAAATCAATTATTGTTTAGTTGATTGCTCCCACATCAAAAACTTTAAAATATTTCCAAACTTCTCTTCAATCCATGTTGCGTGCATGCAGCAACTTTTCTTTACATATAAGTACAGTAAATCTCACATGTAATGTAGTAGTTCCTAATCCTAATAAACTATCCATTTGTAAGTATTTACCTGCGGCAGGTCGTAGTTTACGTGAGGGTCAAGACGTGACCAGACGGTCGGATTTACCTTAACGGGTTACTTCCGGTTCGGCAGTTCCATTATGGCAACCTGAATGAATTCAGTTAGTTCTGTGAAGGCGTAGACAGGCTATAACTGTGATCAGTCTGACTAAATTTGGCGCTTTATCACATAATAGGTAAACCTAATTATAGCACATTATTTAGTACTACCGAGTGACCGAGGTTTTCTCTGGACAATCTTAACCAAAGTCCACTAACAGATGGGGCTGTAGGGTTTATAAAACGCGTTATTTGCAATTAATACTCAAAAAACAGGAGAAAACGATTTTTCCAGGCATGAGACCTAGCTATACAAATTTTTTGCCAACGAAAATCCCCGTGCAGTAAAATTCATCGAAATCGTTAGAGCCGTTTAATAACTTACATCTAAGTCCCACTACAGCACATTATAAAAATAAAGTATTATGAAGAAGTGACCCTATAAATAATAGGTATTTTCGCGTACATTTTAAGTTTCGCATAGGGCGTTTGATGTAAGAATGTTACATTCTCTAATGTATTAGAATTGACGTGCCCTTTCTCTTGATTTATACAATATACAAATCTAGCGTGCGATGTTTTTGTCACTCTTCTCTTTCTAACAATCTGCGGTAAGAAATCTCTCGGTAGATTACGTGTGGCATAAAGAAAGTGTATTATTGTGGAATGCAACTTGGGACAACTCTTCTATTGCTGACTTGGAATTTTGTGTAATAAATTGGGTCTACCATTGCGGCTGTCCAACGGGTTGGGAATATTGAATCACCAGTAGCATACCTTAAGTCTTCCCCAATGCCTCTGTGCCTCCAACATTCTCAACAAAAAAGGATCCTCCATCCAATTGTTATTTGTTTAACTACTAGTTATGAATTAATGATTGAGGTACAGTAGGACCTCTTTTGTGCGACCTCCTCAGTTTGGTTAGGACATTGCAGGATGAATCACCAAATTTTCCGAAAAGTTAAATGATTACTTGTTAAGCCATTGGTCCCGACTACTATCTATGGATTTAGTTGTTAATGAGCCATTTCAGAGGCCTTTGGTGGCTCTACAACTGTGACGCCAGGGTTTATGAGGTCGGTCATCGACCTTGCAACCCACACGCTATGTGCGCGAGCTCCTTAGGCAGCTGGCAACGCTCTAGCGGCATGATGAGTAAAAAATATATAGTGAAAAATATAGGGTGACTTTTAATTAGGTCTTGATAGCAAAAGATATGCATGTACTCATGATACTGACCAAGTTTTCCCAAGGAACAAAAGTTGAAATACGAAAAACCAAATTTGACCTCCCATACAAAATGCGCTATCAGCTGATGCAGTTTCTATGGGAGGTCAAAAGTTGATTTTCCTATGTTCCTTCGGGAAAGTTGTTCAGTATTATGAGTACATACATACCTTTTTCTATCAAGAACTAATTAAAAGTCACCCTATATATAGGTATTGAACGCTACAAGAATCACGGTTATTGTAATTGAAATATTTCAATTATTGTAAAAACTGTTACACATAGGAGAGTCAATTGTGGTTCGATAAAAGTGGATAAGAAAAATATGAGGGCCAAACCGAAAAGATCGGGAATAGAATACTCAGGAACTAATTAGATTAAAACCTTTTTGGTTTATGACATGTAGTATTATTTCAAACACAATTCCATTTTTGAATTTTAAAAAAAGTAAAAAAGAAAAGAGTAGTAGCCATTTGAATTTGACAAGTCAGTGGGGAAAATGGAGCTTACGCGGGAACATTTCCGTGCCATAATTTTTCACAACTTTGGTCGAGGTTTATCTCAAGAACAATGTCTCACCGAGCTTGTTTTCTGCTTATGAACTTGAAGCACCCAGTAAAACGACTATATATCGTTGGTATTCTGAGTTTCGTCGTGGACGTTCCTCTCTCACGACAGTTCCTTCTACTGGTCGACCAAAAACAGCGGTAACACAAGATAACATCGATGCTGTGCGCCAATTAATAAAAGAAGATAGACATGTGACATACGAGCAGATTCGGGCTTCTCTCAGCATTGGTATGACAGCGATTCAAACTATTTTACATGATGAACTGGGTGTCAAGAAGTTAGTTTCCCGCTGGGTGCCCCATCGTTTGACCGAGGAACAAAAGTCGGCTCGTGTTAATTGGTGTCGGTCTACTCTGCAACGGTTCAATAGAGGGAGCTCAAATGCAGTTTACAATATCGTCTCTGGTGATGAATCGTGGATTTATTCATATGAGCCCGAAAGAAAACATCAATCGGCTGTTTGGGTCTTCGAAGGCGAGGTCAAGCCAACAAAAGTTGTCCGCTCTCGTAGCGTGTCGAAAAAAATGGTCGCTTCGTTTGTATCGAAAACTGGTCATTTGGCTACGATTCCTTTACAAGAACGCAGAACGGTTACTGCTGATTGGTACACAATAGTTTGTTTGCCGGAAGTCATAAGAGAACTTCGTAAAATTAATCCGAATCGTCGCATCATTCTTCACCAGGATAATGCGAGCTCACATACCGCTCGCAAAACGATCGCGTTTTTAAATCAGGAAAACGTGGAGTTAATGGACCATCCACCGTATAGCCCTGATTTGAGCCCCAATGATTATTTTACATTCCCAAGAATTAAAGATATGCTACGTGGTCAACGATTTCAAGGCCCAGAAGAGGCAGTCGAAGCTTACAAATCGGCCGTTTCGACTATATCCACCTCAGACTGGAATTACTGTTATAATAATTGGTTTGATAGAATGCAAAAGTGCATCGATTGTCACGGAGAATACTTCGAAAAACAATGAAAGAAAATATTGTTGTATTATTTTTGTACTTTTTTCTATTCCCGATCATTTCGGTGTGGCCCTCGTAATTAAAGCCGACGAGTACGACTTGCACTTAGTCGGGTCGGGGGCAGTGCTGTTCATCCTCAGGCTCAAGATCTCTCAGTCACCTTTTACTAAGCCCACAATGTGGAGAAATGCTGTGGTTTTATGCAAACCGCACCTCCACCCCAAACTAAACACCACTACAATTTCATAGGTGTAAAATAAACTGCCACAGTCCTTATAAAGGTTTTTCCTTGTTACAGGGTGCAGTAATGAAACGACACTCAAAGTTACCACATAGGTAAGCAGAATACAATTTTTTTGTCACTTTTAGAAATGCAATACAATGAAAAATTTATCTGAAAGAAAGCAACACAAAATATGCCATAAAGTAACGCGAATATATCTGGCTTTAGAATATTGGTGTAAAACCTTTTAAGGGCTTATTCTTGGGGCGAAATTCAACAACTTTTCATGATAAAACTTTAAAATAACAACATCTAGATAAATAATATTTTTTTTTAATTTCTACGGTAATGGATTTATTTTAGTAAAAATCAGTTAGGGTGTATGAGGATGTAAGCTGCCGTTATTCATAATCTAAGGTATGAGGGTTCCCCTTATTCCATCAACACGTTGTGTACATGTAGATGCTAATCCCCACGGTGCGGTGGCGATATGAGACAAACAAAATACAAGGCGTGAGCCTCAACCGTGTCAAATCCAATAAGGGTCTTAGGCGCGCCAGAATTGCGTATTTATGGCGTGGAACGCATAACGGATTGCCCTATTTCCTTCCCGTCTGCCCTCCTGCCCGTCTGCCCACTCTAATACCCCAATAACTAAAGTAGTTCTTGCGATAAAACATTTCGGGGCTGTTAAGAAACTCCATTTTATTGTGCTTTGTAGCGTTTTATCTTCCCAACGCGAAGGAATATTTACGATCGACAAACTTTGGTCTTAGATCTTGTGATCGTTTACTTGGTGTCAAAGCTTATTTTCAATAAGACAGTCAAGGTGTTTGCGCAGAGCAACTGTCTTCTATTTTCTCAAACTCTCAACTAAAAACAGATTTCAATCTGTTGGACGACGTCGCCCACGCCGCACCTAGTTACCTGTGAAATCGAATAAGATTCAAGTTTCGTAGATCGACACTAGGGGTGAGGGGTGGGGGGACGGTATCCTGGTGCGAAAGAATAGGCAAATGATATCTCGAGTATTATAAAAGGCGATATTCTTTCACAAAATGGAATCTTGAAGCTGCACAAGCCACAAAATTTGAATAAAATGCGGGTTTTATGTAAACAATATCCTTCTTACTTCACAATAACAGAAGATCGACGCTTACAGTTCTGTTCTACGAGTACTCGTTATCTTTATAGATAGTCTTGAAATAGTAGTTTAAGCCACTGTCAGGTAAAGATAGTCATTGTAACATGAGTGCTTGTTTGTGGCATACATTACTTTTTCTACGAGCATAAAAATCATTAAGAAAATGACGTACCCTTTGTTTACTTTTGTCGTAGTACTAGAGCACCAGAACACCTCCACTTTTTTGGCAATAAAGTCCTCTTGAGTTTTGTACGCTGCCTTGATTATTTCGGTCGGCGTGAATATTTTACTCATATTTACAAATTTTGAATGGAAATTAAGATGTTTATCGTTAAATTATAAATTAAAAGTTATTTTTTTCACAGATTAAATAAGCGCGAATGGCGCGAATTCCTCTCGGCCAGCCATCATATAATACTGTGTATGGGTGTATGGGTGTATACTGTGTACCGAGTTCAGTGCATAAGTGTTTGGAGGCGGTTCCCGCCTCCTAGATGATATGGTCGCTTAGGGCGCTTGTCTAGAATGATACCCGTAGCGATTGTGGAGATAAGTTTATTCTTCAAACACGATATTATGCCGAGGACACAAGGCTCTTAGGAAACTAGTTGAACTAAATTAAGTAACACAATGCGTGAATATATACAATTAAAAGCATCTCTAATTGAATTCACAACCCGAGCAAAATCCGTAAATGCAGACTTGATACCACAGACAATTAACTACTCTTTTCGTTCGAAAGTTCACTGTGCGTTCAGAAACATAGAACGCCACCCCCCCCCCCCCCCCCCCCCCCCCACGGAGAAAGAAAAACCAGGGAAGTGAAAAAATAAATAAATAAACATATTATAATATAATTTAGAGGTCAAAAATTTGCTTGAAACGAACCCTTCGTCCGGACCTAGTGACCGTTGGTGCCGCTGGTAAAGGAGCAGGATGCGGTGCAGCACGAGTAAGCAGAGTGGCTGGAGGATCAGCGGTCTTTGCAGGTGCAGTTCTGGGGCGATCTGTGGATGTCGGCAATAGTGGACACTCAAGGTAGGCAGGCTTCACCCTATCGAGGCTGACGGTAACCTCCCTACCTTTAATGTTTAGCGTTATTGTTTTGTCCCTTCTTTTGACTACTTCGAACGGTCCAGTGTAGGGCGGAAAGAGTGCGCGACGGACGGTATCGTCACGAAGGAAAACATGTGTTGCCGTCGCAAGATCCTTAAACATAAAGGTCGGTATTCCATTATTTCTTAGGTGTCGCGAGGCAGGGACCAGTCGCACGTTAGCCATGCGCTGGCGGATTTGTTGAATGAGATCTGTTGGGTCGTCGATGCAGTGACCAGCTTCAGGGGCAACAAACTCGCCAGGAAGACGTAATGGCTCGCCGTAGAGCATTTCAGCACATGATAATTTTAGATAAGATAAGATAAGATAAGTTTATTTGCAAAGATACATGGTAAACAGAGTTGGTAGGTTTTAAACATAGTATCACATGTTCCACTAACAAATTAGCATGCAAATATTATTGTTTGTTCCTACTTTGAAATTAAATTTAATAATAATAAAAATCGAATACATTTAAAACACAAAATAATATTAAGATATTCTGAAATCAATCAAAAATTCATCATAATAGGTCATAGGTCTTCCTTGACCACAGAGCGCATGCCCAGTAGCACAATAGGGAGTGCCTTCATCCACGAAGACTCGTGGCACATAATTGCTGCCTTAAGTTGACGATGCAAGCGCTCAACCATCCCATTAGCGCAGGGGTGGTAACTAGTAGTACGCGTCTTCTTAATGCCACACAATTGCATAAGGCGTTGAAAAAGGACCGACTCAAATTGCCGACCTTGGTCCGTCGTAACTAGGGTCGGAACGCCGAAGCGGGAGATCCAGCCGGATACGAAGGTAGTCGCAACTTCCTCTGCTGTGATACCTTTAAGGGGCCACACTTCAGGCCACCGAGTACAGCGGTCGATAGCGGTAAGGCAGTAGCTGAAGCCGTCAGCAGTTGGAGGTAAAGGGCCGATAATGTCGAGGTGGACGTGGCGCAGACGGGCAGTAGGTGCGTCAAAATTTCCAAGCGGGGTTTTAACGTGTCTCGTTACTTTTGACTTCTGGCATGGAATACAGGCGCGTACCCAGGCGTGAATGTCTTTTTTCATGGAGGGCCACACAAAACGATCCGCCACCAAGCGTGCAGTGGTCCGCGCGCCAGGGTGACTTAATCCGTGAAACTGTTGAAAAACTTCTCTGCGAAAACATGCTGGCAAAAAAGGTCGCTATCGGCCAGTAGACGTGTCGCAAGTAATCGACACATTAGAACCTGGAATGAATATGTTTTCTAGCCTCAGTGAGGAACCGCCGTTTTTCACGAGGTCTTGGGTTTCTTTGTCCACCTGCTGAGCTGCTGCCAGCTCTCTGAAGTTGCCAGATAGCAGTGAGATGGCGTCAATGCGAGACATCGCATCGGCGACTACGTTGTCGGCGCCTTTGATGTGGACGACATCTGTTGTGAACTGAGAAATAAAAGAGAGCTGGTTCAACTGTGTGGGAGGTAATTTCTCACGCCGTTGGGAGAATGCGTACACGAGGGGTTTATGGTCGGTGTATATGGTGGCATGTTGAACCTCCAAAATATGTCTAAAATGTTGTACCGCCTCGTAAACTCCCAAGAGCTCTCTGTAATATGCGGGCCAAGTGGCTTGGCGGGGCGTGTGTTTCTTGCTAAAGAAAGCGAGTGGTTCCCACTGACCACAGGACTTTTGCTGGAGAGCTGCCCCGACATGCGTGCTAGACGCGTCTGTGAAAAGACCGAGAGGAGCGGAGCCGAGTGGGTGGGCCAAGGTTGTCGCAAGCGACAAACTTTGCTTGCAAGCCTCGAATTTCTCTAGCAGTTCGGGAGACCATGGAAACGGTTTGGCACCTTTGCCATCTACAGCCGTCACAGCGTCGATGAGTGCGGCTTGATGTGCAGCTGCTGCAGGCAGGAAACGCCGGTAATAGTTAATCATACCGAGAAATCGGCGCATTCCCTGGACTGTCTTTGGTGCGGGGAAATCGACGAGAGCTTTGATGCGATCCTCAGGAGGACGCGTCCCTTGTGCATTAATGCGATACCCGAGGAAAGTTACTTCCTGTGCGCCAAAAGTACATTTGGAGGGGTTAATCACCATCCCAAAATCCCGTAGTTTGGTAAACAGTATGCGAAGATGCTCTTCGTGCTCGGAAGCGTTACGCGAGTAAATAAGAATATCGTCTACATACGCATAGCAAAAATCCAGCCCGCGCACTATACCGTCGACAAACCTTTGAAAGGTTTGACCTGCGTTCCGTAACCCGAAAGACATATAGGGAAATTCATATAGGCCGAACGGGGTAATAATAGCGGTTTTACACACGTCGTCAGGAAAGACAGGAATTTGCTGATATGCTTTTACTAGGTCTATTGTAGAAAATATGGTGGAACCAGCTAAATTGTGGCTAAAGTCACCTATATGTCTGACAGGGTATCGGTCTGGTACAGTGCGGGCATTTAGGGCGCGGTAATCTCCGCACGGGCGCCAGGTCAAATCCTTCTTAGGTGCCATGTGCAGCGGGGAAGACCATGAGCTTTTCGAGGGGCGCGCAGTACCAGCATGTATCATGTCGGCAAACTCCTTTTGTGCAGTTTTGAGTTTTTCCGGTGCGAGGCGGCGAGGTCGGGACGCAACGGGCGGGCCGTCAGTTATAATAATGTGGTGCATAGTATCATGCTTTACCTCGCGTGGAAATCCGGGTGGCCGAGTGATCTCTGGAAATTCAGACAGAATTCTTAAGAAAGGTGAGTCACTGTTGTTGCCAAAAACAGCCTTGATGCTAGCCTGCTCAATTGAAGCAATTGTGCCGCCACTAGAGAGGCCTGTCTTGCCATCTACTAAACGCCTGTGGGTGCAGTCAGGTAGCAGGTGATAGTGTGCTAAAAAATCTGATCCAATGATAGCTGTGCTAACATCTGCTATGACGAAACGCCACCTGAAATCCCTGCGAAGCCCAAGGTCAAGGGACAGGTTCAATAAACCGTAGGTTTTTATTGTGCTTCCATTTGCAGCCTTGAGGTGGTAGTTAGCCTCTTGAGCTTTACCACGAAGAGCTGATCTTGGAAAACAGCAGATGTCGGACCCAGTGTCAATAAGAAATCGACGCTTACTTTTCACTTCAGTAACAAATAAACGGCGACTTACCAGGTTTGGAGAAGGACAGTCAGCCGCCGCCATCACTGACTGTCGTTGAAGTTTCCCGATGACTTAGGCTTCCAACTGCAAGGTGTTGTGCAACGAGTAGCTTTTGATTTGAATCTCCGGTAGTACCAGCACAAATTTGAACGGTTTCTGGAGCTGGACCGTGACCGCGTAGGGGTCTTGTCTCTGCGGCGCTGATTGTAGTCACTGCTCATTGCAGCAACCTGCTGTGTCAATTCGTCCAGTCGGCTGGTGATAGCTTGCAATTGTTCATTGCTTGTTAGCGGTGCAGCTGAAGTAGCATAAACTGATTGGTGACCTGACACCTCCATAATGCGGTCAGCCAATTCAGCAACTTTATCCAACTGCAAATCAGCTTGAGCGGCCAGGATAGCCTGGACGTTCTGAGGAAGACGCCTCAACCACAGTTGTCGAAGGATGGACTCATCTTTGAGGTTAGAGCCAGCGAGTGAGCGGAGATGACGCAAAAATTGAGATGGTTTGCGCTCTCCCAGTTCTGCATCTCCCAGCAGCTGGTTGACTCGTTTTTCCTCCGAAGAAGATAGTCTGCGGATGAGTTCAGTTTTTAAAATTTCATATTTGTTTTCTTTAGGTGGGTTAATGAAAAGGTCCTCAACCTCTGCAGCCACAGACTCAGGAAGTATGCTAAGAACATGGCAATATTTAGTCTGATCTTGTTTGATACCTGAGATTTCAAAACTAGCCTCTGTTAGCGCAAACCATGCAGCCACATGATTAGGCCAGAAGGGTGTTAATTTAACAGCGATATGTGAAACCTCCGGTTTTGGGGGTGGAATTGGTTTATCATTTTCCGGTGGGGTTTGTTTATCGTTTTCCGGAGGGGTTGGTGTCATAGTGGAAAATATAAATGTGTTAAAATTATTGTTATGTTAATCAGTAACACTATGATTATGACATATAAGTATAAAGTATTATTTGCGTAATGGATTGTTGCAAAGACAGAATCAGCTCAAAAAAAATTATTACAAGAACCTTAGAGATATTAACATGCAAATATCAAAAACATAAAATTTGTAAAAAGAAATAGAAAATTTGAACAGCGTTATTAGAAGCGAAACTACTGTCCCATATACCTTACTGTCACTAGTTACAAAAACATGCACAGAATGAAAAATAAAAAGGTAAAACAATTAGCACGAATTCTAATAATCACAAGCACATGCACACACAGTAGGTTACATATCATGCAAATCCTATCTAAGTTTAAATTAGAAATGTCTCAGGAATTAGCAAAAATATGCATAAAAAAATTGTTCAAGTTCAACTCACAGTTTTTGTTGATGTTGTTGCACTGTACATTCATCTGTCAAACTGAATGAAAGGCGAGCGGTGCCGAGCAGGAACGAATGATTTTCAGACGAAAATAGGCGCGAACAAAAGAAAAACGAATGTAGAAAATTTTTCATAACCTCAAACCACTGCTGTGAGCTGATGATGGATGATGCTGATTCCTTTTAGGTGCTGCTCACGAACGGAATATCACAAAAACAATGTAATTTAACTTGACACTCGTTTTGTATTTCACCGCTTCTCACTTCTTCGCAAAATGACCAGTTAGTTGGCAAGCGGCTCTGCTTTTGTTCGTTTCAGGATGGTTTCAGGGCGTTCACGAAGTTCCGTAGTGCGTGTTATTCGGGGTCACCAGTTTTGGAGGCGGTTCCCGCCTCCTAGATGATGTGGTCGCTTAGGACGCTTGTCTAGAATGATACCCGTAGCGATTGTGGAGATAAGTTTATTCTTCAAACACGATATTATGCCGAGGACACAAGGCTCTTAGGAAACTAGTTGAACTAAATTAAGTAACACAATGCGTGAATATATACAATAAAAAGCATCTCTAATTGAATTCACAACCCGAGCAAAATCCGTAAATGCAGACTTGATACCACAGACAATTAACTACTCTTTTCGTTCGAAAGTTCACTGTGCGTTCAGAAACATAGAACGCCACAAGTGCATGAATTCTTTTTTGAAGTTGTCCTTTATGGTTTGGAAACTAGCATATTAGCCGATGGCATCCAATACAACATGGTATTAACGTAATATTGTTGCCAAACCTAACAAAAAGGTGAAAATAGTACATTAAGATGCACGTGCGCTATTATGGATATTACGGCCGAGGCTCAGAAATTGCAGCCCTAGCCGCAGGCGAGGGCGTAATGGAGCCGAGGGTGTAATCACCAAAGCGCACAAGCTTCTTACGACGTTTTTCAACACATTTGCGAATAAAAACCAATCAAATTCGCTTACCTTTTTGCGGTTCGGGCTATATACAATTCCTGAGCCTCCATTTTTCGTTCTCACAATACTTTTCAACAGGGAATAAATACACCACAAAGAGCTAGGTTTATATTCGCCAGCTCATTGAAATAAGCCAAAAAGACATTCTCTAAAAAGAAATGGCATTTTTGCTGTTCTTCCATTCAATGAACTTTTCGTAGGCAAGAATGTACCTATTTTTCCTTTGATTTTGCTGGAAGGAGACTCTCACTTGCATTTTGTGCCCCAGTAATTATTTTCTGTGGGGTTAAATTAAGTTCTTCTTCATTGCTTGAAACCAACGAACGACATTGTTAGTTAGTCACAAAAATCAAAGCAAATGAAAATACTTCTGAAAAATGGCGCGCGGAATTCTTGTTGCGCGCGCATTTCTTTTTTCAAATGAGGAGCTGTGACGAAGCAGTGGCAATGCTCCCAAACAGCGTAGTCATTGAAAAAGTACAAAAACTTTAAACTTATTACTTACAAAATCAATTAATGTTAATTTGTTGTCAAATTTAAATAATCTCATGCAACAAACTGTTTATATATTATATTTTCATCAACATTAGGTATATATTTACGAAAATGTCATAAATATTTTAGACATTAGAACTCCTAGCTCTTTGTTAATATAAAAAAAAAATAATTAAATAACTAGTGCTGTAATATATAATGAGAAAAACACGCGTTTTTAATAAGCTGGATTATGGACCTAAACACTGTGCAAATAGAGCTGTTTGATGAGCAAATGTGTTGAAAAATTATATTACCGTATTGAAGACAGTTGCATTTATTAATATTACGCAGCGATTGTCGGAATGGCAATGTTTGTGATACTGTTTCCGGTTTCGTATTTCGAACAAATGGGAGTAAAAAAAGAAAATAATATTGATCAAGGGATAAAAAAGTGGTTGTAATATGAGCAATTGACAATTTTCGGTGACGAATTTTAATGAGCCGTAGAAAGAAGTTTTTCCAAATTTAGAGACAAAGTAAGGAATAGTAAACTAAAAATCCTAAGAAAAGCTGCAATAAAGAAAATACTAAAATTAAAGTGGAAATGGGTAGGAAATATCCAGAGAAGAACCGATGGAAGATAGTCCCACATGGTAAACAATTGGCACCCAATGGACACAAAAAAAGACTGGGGAGACCATATAAAAGGTGGAATGATGATATCGTAAAAGTAGCAGGAAAGCTGTGGAGTAGAGCAGCAAGACAAAGGACACAGTGGTCTAAAATGGAAGAGGCTTTTACCTAACAAAACTAACTATAGATTAAGAACTTATAGACGGAGAGCGCGTGGTCGTCAACCCTACCTCATCGATTACCAAGATGCGACTAATCTAGGGTGATGCACGTTAAAAAGTTGTATCCGAATCAACAGGGTTGCCTGGGCGCAACCTGGCAGGTTTTGTACAGTGGGCAAAAAACTTGTCATTTTTTGGGCAAAAATTACCTCATCGAATACCAAATAGGTACATAGTACATTCGATAGTACTCATCAAGGAGTGCCTAAATCAACAGGGTTGCCTCACTCAATCCTGGCACATTCGGAAGTCGGCCTGATTTTAAGGTGGTCAAAAATGACAAAAATTACCTCATCGATTACCAAGTAGGTACTTATTACAACTGATAGAGCTCTTCAAGAAGAGGCAAAATCAACAGGGTTGCCTCGCCAAATCCTGGCACATTCGTGAGTCGGCCTAATTTTAGGTTGGCAAAGAAATACAAAACTTACTTACGATAATGAGTAATGATTTGAAACTTATGCCATTTGAAGGTTCTAGACATCTTTATAATATTTGCTATAGTATGCCAACACTTAAACTCATTTTTCATATTATTATACAGGACGAAAAGTTAAGATGGGGTACACAGGGCAGCTACTATAAGCATTATAGCTACAAGAAAACTTAGTACAGAGACTAACCCTAACTTTTAGAGATATTTTGATCTACATTCACAGATCAACAAGAAAAATGGCAATTTCCGCATAAACTTTTATCATTCCATTTTATCTTCTTATCGATAAAGAACATAATTTTTTATGGGGTTAACCGAGCCGACCGAGCCGAGTATAGGGGAAACAGAAATTTTCATGTACCTTTTTACGAAATATTGTACCTTTTTTACGAAATATTCTATTCTCTTGTTACTATGAAAAAGAAGTCTTTAAAGGTCAACCAGGGTCAAGTTATTAAAATTCTTAGTAAATGCGAAATAAATTTTTATTCAGTAATAAAATAAAATCAGGCCAAAAGTGCCAGGATTTCGTGAGGCAACCGTGTTGATACTGCCATTTCTTAAAGAGCACTATATCAACATACACACATACATCCTACACTACACACACACATCTCATGCACACAAAAACACACAAACACACACTCAGGCACACACAGACATCCACTACATCTACATTCGTACAGGTAATTGTGGGGCTTGCCGCGTCGTCTTACTGGTGTGTCGCTCTAGTAGGTGGACGGGGAATTCGCAATTCCCCCTCGACCTACTGCACTAGTATTCGAAACAAACTAGTTTTCATGTATCGATATTTTTTCTATTAAGTACAAAAAAAAATTCCATACAGTCTCTTTAAAATGAACGGGCATTTGGGCAACTAAAAGATCTCGTTGAGATCTTCATTTTGGTTGACAGCTGTCAAATCTAAAACCACCATAACTCAAAAACTGCTCACCCTAGACTTTTGCACGTTCGGACAAACGATAGATCTCGTCAAGGTCTTTACTTCGGTTGATAGCTGTCAAATCTAAAACCACCATAACTCAAAAACTACTCACCCTAGACTACTTTACGTTCGGATGAAAGATAGATCTCGCCGATGTCTTTATTTCGGTTGACAGCTGTCAAACTAAAAATCGCTATAACTAAAAAAACTACTAACCCTAGACTACTCGTTTGTTAAGACAAAGGATAGATCTCTTTGAGATCTTCATTTCGCTTGACAGCTGTAAAGTCTAAAACCACCACAACTCAAAATTACTGACCCTACACTACTTGTATGTTCGGAAAAGTGATAGATCTCGTCGAGATCTTTATTTTGGTCTGTCGAACTTAAAATCACTTTTACTTGAAAGCTACTGACCCTAGACTCCTCGTTTGGACGAGATCTTTTATTAACTGTCCTAGCATACGAGTTGTCTAGGGTCAGCAGTTTTTAAGTTATAGTTATTTTAAGTTTGACAGCTGTCAAACAAAATGAAGATCTCGACGAGACTTATCATTCGTCCAAACATAAAAGTAGTCTAGGATCAGTAATTTTTGGGCTGTGGTGGTTTTAAATTTGACAGCTGTCAACCGAAATGAAGATCTCAACGAGATCTATCATTTGTCCGAACATACAAGTATTCTAGGGTCAGTAATTTCCAAGTTATAGTGATTTTAAGTTTGACAGCTGTCAACCGAAATAAATATTTTGACTAGATCTATCATTTGTCCCATCATACAAGTAGTCTAGGGTCAGTAGTTTCCAAGTTATAGCGATTTTAAGTTTGACAGCTGTCAACCGAAATCAAGATTTCGACGAGATGTATCATTTGTCCGAACATACAAGTAGTCTAGGGTCAGTAGTTTCCAAATAATAGTGATTTAAAGTTTGACAGCTGTCAAACGAAATAAAGATCTCGACTAGATATATCATTTGTCCTAACATACGAGTAGTTTTATGTTATAGCAATTTTAAATTTGACAGATGTTAACCGAAATAAATACCTCGACGAGATCTATAATTCGTTCGATCATAAAATAGCTAAGGTTGAGCAGTTTTTGAGTTATAGTGGTTTTAGATTTGACAGCTTTCAACCGAAATGAAGATCTCAACGAAATTTAACCTCAGTTATTTTCATAAGTCCTGAAATGTATTTTATTGTGTTTATGTAGTCTTGAAATAAACTTTATCTTTATCTTTGTCCTAACAATCTAGAAGTTTAGGGTTAATAGTTTTTAGAGGATATGTGAAAAGATAGTTATTTGACAGTGGGCGCAGTCTTTTCGCTTGAAAGAAAGGGATAATGTGCGCAATACGCAACGCATAAGATTGCGACAGATATAATGTGCGTGTTACTAAAACTAAATGACGTAAGCGCCTAATATAATATATCCACTTTTTGTAAAAACTAAGTAATAAAATAAAATTTTAGGTTAATCATTTGATAGCAAATACGAATGCCTTTCAGTTTTCTTAATTTCACTACTTAAAACACCTCAGATTCCACAAAAAGAGGAAATAATGAAAATTGAAGAGGTAGTTTTGATCTTTATTTTGTCGAGCCGATTTTTACTAATCGTGTTTTGGTCTTAGCGATATTATCACTAGAATGGTCATGAAATACATAACTGAAAATCACGGCAAGACACTGAGTAAATAAAAAGATATTTGTCTTCAAAATACACAAAAAAAATCAATGTCGTCTTAAAATATAGCAATTTTTAGTTTGACAGCTGTCAACCGAAATAAAGACCAGAAATGAAGATCTCAACGAGATCTATTATTTGCCCGATTACCCGTTTCTTTTGAAGAGACATTGTATCGAAAATATATTTTACATGTACTTGTTAGGAAAAAAATATCGATACATGAAAACTAGTTTGTTTCGAACGCTAATGCAGTAGGACGAGGGGGAATCGCGAATTCCCCGTCCACCTACCAGTGGGACACTGCAGTAGGATGACTGGGCATTTACCCAAATGTGTTTTGCCCACTAAGAAATTGCTAATGGCCCTAAAAGTCAGTAAAAAAATATTTTGCGATTTCTGAGAGTTCTAATACCTTTACCCTAGTGGACCTTTTACAGACTTCTGTTCCTTAGTATCAAAAGGATAGAATGTTTCGAAAAAAAGGTACATGAAAATTTCTGTTGTTTCTATTACATGTTTGGGAAAATAATTCTGTGCTTTCTGACAGTTCTAATACATTAACCTCGGTTGACCCCATAGAAAATTATGTTCTTTATGAATAAGAAGATCAAATTGAAAAAAAAAATATGTGAAAATTGCCGTTATTCTTGTTGACTGTACAGTTTTTCCAAAATCTGTGAATGTAGGTCAAAATATCTCTAAAAGTTAGGGTTAGTCTCTTAACTAAGTTTTCTTGTAGCTATAATGCTTATAGTAGCTGCCCTGTATACCCCATCTTAACTTTTCATTCTGTATAATAATATGAAACGTGAGTTTCAAGTGTCGGCATACTAAAGAAATATTATTAAGCTGTCTAGAACCTTCAAATGGCATAAGTTTCAATTCATTACTCGTTATCGTAAGTAAGTTTTGTATTTTTTTGCCAACCTAAAATCAGGCCGACTCACGAATGTGCCAGGATTGGGCGAGGCAACCCTGTTGATTTTGCTCCTTCTTGAAGAGCTCTATCAGTTGTAATAAGTACCTACTTGGTAATCGATGAGGTAATTTTTGTCATTTTTGACCACCTTAAAATCAGGCCGACTCCCGAATGTGCCAGGATTGAGTGAGGCAACCCTGTTGATTTAGGCACTCTTTGATGAGTACTATCGAATGTACTATGTACCTATTTGGTATTCGATGAGGTAATTTTTGCCCAAAAAATGACAAGTTTTTTGCCCACTGTACAAGACCTGCCAGGTTGCGCCCAGGCAACCCTGTTGATTCGGATATAACTTTTTAATCTGCATCACTCTAGATTAGTCGCATCTTGGTAATCGATGAGGTAGGGTTGACGACTACGCGCTCTCCGTCTATTAGGCCCGTATTGATAAATCCCTCTCAAAATCTTCCCCAAGACCATGTCAGCTGAGTTAATTATCAAGATGCACTTATGTCTTGCGTTTTGTTTTTGCTTCTAATAATGTTGTTAATATTAATTTTGCAGTTTTTTCTTTCTTAATAAATAAATAACGGAGACTGACAGTTCAAAATAATACGTATAAGTATCTTGTTTGCTGATGACATATCAATAATATTTAAATTTAATAAAAATGAAAACCACTCCGAAATAATTCAAAATACTTTGAGCTTAATAATGAACTGGTTAGAAGAACGAGATTTGGAAATAAACCTAAAAAAGACCAAATTAATACAATTTCATCCGTATCAAAAATTGCCACTTAACCTAAATATCAAAATCGAAAACGAAACAATTGAGGAAGTTAATGAACATACCCTGCTAGGAATGTGCTTAGATTCCAACTTAAACTGGAAAACACACGTTTCTAACATTAAATCCAAACTATCGAGCTTTGTTTACGCTTTAAACATTCTTAAAAGGGTAACAAATTACGAGACAGCCTTAACATCATATTATGCGTTTGCCGAGTCGCGGCTACGATACGGGACTGTTCTCTGGGGAGCCAGCTCCGAAGCACATGACTTGTTTGTGATGCAAAAAAAATGCATTCGTATTCTCGTCAACATAAAGCAACCAGACAGTTGTCGCACTCATTTTATTAAACAAAAAATTTTGACACTACCCTCCTTGTACATTTTAGAATGTGCACTTTTCGTACGGAAAAACAACTCTTTGTTTGTTCTAGGGAAAGATAAACAACCGTCGCGAAAATTACGATCCAAGTACATTTATAATGTGCAACTACCGCAGTCGAACATGAAAATATTTCGAAATGGTCCATTTTACTCAGCTACTAAAATATACAACGCGCTACCGGAAACAATAAAATCCGAAACAGAATATGATAAATTTTATAAAATATTAAAAGATTATTTAATCGACCGTGGATATTTTAAGATTGAGGAATTATTTAATGAAAAAAATTAAAATTGACATCTCGAATTAATTGTAATATTGTGACATTTCAAATGTTTTTGCACTGTTTTGACTTTTTATTATTTTAATTATTGTAATAACATGACTATTCGTAACCTTAAATTTTGACATTATTATTTAGAATCCATTTTGTATATATACAAGGTGTAACAAAAAGGGTATATCAACCCTGAATTATGTGATTCTGCCCATGAAACTGAACAACTTTCCCTAAGGAACGTAGGTCGAAATACGTAAAAAAAAATTTGACCTCCCATAGAAACGGAATCAGCTGATCGCGCATTTTGTATGGGAGGTCAAAATTTTTTTTTCGTATTTCGACATATGTTCCTTAGGGAAAGTTGTTCAGTTTCATGGGCAGAATCACATCCTTCAGGGTTGATATACCCTTTCTTTTACACCTTGTATAATATGTTTTTAATTGTACTATTTTAACATTGATTATTTAACTATGTGACTAATATTAAATTAAATTCTATTTTTTTAAATTGTACTAAAGGACTTTTATGCAACACCTACAAAGGTATCAAATGTGAGACTATTTACATGTAAGACCATTGTTATATTATACCATTTGAATGCAATAAATGAAATATGAATATGAATATTCGTCACTATTTGACAGCATTAACAATTTAGAGTTAAGTTTCGTTTATAAATTAGTGACCGATGACAGCTACTCAATTTCTGTTTATTAATAATTGCAACACCTCAAGATGCCCCTTAAGGTCAATCTCACACTTAAGCGGGATTTATCAATTCGACTCATAGGTACTAACAAATACTAACCAATACTTAAGTCATGACATGTAGGTACCTAAAAAACCTTATTGCGTGAGAAAAATCAAAGCTTTTTAATTTTAATATAGATAGGATGCCTAAAAATAATCATGATTCCATTATACACTGATTTAAAGTTCATTGATCTACCCACGTGGTTCCACGATGCGGAAAGGATCGCTCGTGCGGCTTCGGGATAACAAAACATCATTACCGGCGTGTAAACAGACATGCTACTATACATATATCGGATGTAAAGGATATTTATGTACCTTTGAACTAAAAAACTTTTACGTAAAGAAATAATTATGTTTTCCCGAAAAAAAAGCGCTATCACGTGGTGCACTTTCAGAAAGTATTTTATTTCTTATTTTCCGACCAACATATTCTTTTTAGTTATACCGGGTGTAAGGGACGGTGTACCGAAAACTGAACGGGCATGCTCAGTCACCGAAACTGAACAACTTTCCCAAAGAAACATTTTTGGGGAATGAAAAAAATTTTTTACCTCTTCATACAAATTGCTCACTCTGATCGAACAGTTTGTATGGAGAGGTCAAAAATTTTCTTCATTTCCCAGAAATGTTTCTTTGGAAAAGTTGTTCAGTTTCGTTGACTGATCACACCGTTTAAGTTTTCGGTACACCGTCCCTTACACCCGGTATATGTTGCAGGAAAATTATTAGAATCGTAAGATGATCAATTTTCTAGTAAGTTTATAAATTTTCGAAAAATCATAAACGGCAGTTGAAATGTATTATTTAACGCAATAGATTTTAAGCTGATCAATTTACGCTGCCTGGCGGTAATTTGATAAACTAAAGATTTTGCCACACGTCAAATCATACACGTATGGACCCACCGCTGATCAGTGTAAAATTTTACGTTAAATTGGACCTCGTAAAATAATATACTGTTCTCTGATTGGTTGATGGCATTGGTGGTAAGCGTGTGGAAAGTGTTTATACATAGAGTTAACAATCGACATTCAACCAATCAGCGTACACCTCGCGTTCATCGGATCATTTTACCGCGAGACTCTGTAAATTGATCAATTACCTGAAATCTTTACGTAAAATAATACATTTCAACTGCTGTTTATGATTTTTCGAAAGTTGAGTAGCTTACTAGGAAATTGATCAACTTAAGATTCTTATACATGTACATCCATACATACATAAAATCACGCCTCTTTCCTGTCGGGGTAGGCAGAGACCACAGCCCTCCACCTGCTACGAACTTGTCATACTTCCCTCGTTTTCTGTACTTTCGTCAACCCTTTCATTCATGCTTTTAACCTTAGTTTAGTTAAATAATAATAATAAAATTCATTTATTCGCTAAAACAATACACTACAAATCAAACAATTTCATCATAAATTACAAAAGCCTTAAGTTTAAATTATTTTTGTGGTGGACTGTGGTAGCGAAAACGTAGCCTGGCTCAGCACGGGTCGCAGTTGGACTGCAATGCTGTTATCCTGCCAGGACCTGTGCTCCAGCACACACCTCGCTCTCACATTACACTTGACTTGCATAAAATTAAACTTATAATCTAGCGTAATATACATTCCCCAAACTAAGTACATAAGAAACCTGTGGTATAGGGAATGAATATCGATAAAATATAGGATCTATATTGGAGATCGTCTTAATACATAATTAAGTGGTCTAAAAACGTCAGTTCCTTTCTGTGAGTAAACAGTTTTGACAGATATTTTTTAATCCCTGTGCAGCTCGTCACTAAGACAGCGTGAAATGAGAGTTTCTCCGACGGGATGCGATGCAAAACAGCACTCACGCAAGAGTGCAAATACCTGCTGTTTTCTATTCCATTATTTATTTATTCATGGCACTTTATCTAAGGTCTTTTCGTAAACAAACCACTCTTTTCCTTCAAAACATTACTTTTGTATGTAAAACGGATTTCACACGCTTCATTTATTTTGTACACTCTATCACAGAAACCGTCTTGGTGCATGACTAAACTTTTTCTCTACTCTCTCTTTCTTATTTATTTATTTATTTATTAGGCTTTCCAACAACGAGTGCACATTGATTACATAGGTTGCTTACAATTGGTAATTTCAACGACATTTCCAAAACAAAAACGTTTGCCTCAAAAGTCAGGATAAGTCTTAACTAAGTGTTTTAGGCAAACGTTTTTGTTTTGGTAATATCGTTGAAATTACCACGATCACCCCCCAGGTGCCAAACTACTTACAGGAGAGCACAGCATGCACAAATATGTCCAACGAATTTAGGAACAAGAGAAAAGCAGGTACGAGTAGCAAGTAGGTATTTGAATGAGAGGACATAGAACCTTTCTTTACCGAATTTTTGAGTTTACGGTGCAATTTTCTGAAATTTTAAACATAGAAATCTACTTTATACAGGGTGGAAGGGAAGGTGTACCGAAAACTGCTCAGTCAACGAAACTGAACAACTTTCCCAAAGGGAAATGATTAAAATGAAAAAAAATGACCTCTCCATACAAACTGTTCGATTTGTATGGAGAGGTAAAATTTTGTTTTCATTTCTTAAAAATGTTTCTTTGGGAAAGTTGTTCAGTTTCGTTGACTGAATTCGCCCTTTCAGTTTTCGGTAAACCATCCCTTACAACCTTTATACAAATAGGGCTGATCTTTTAAACAAATAATAAACAAATATGAATAAATAATGAATTTTAAAATACCTGTTACCTACTATTAAAGTGCGTAACTAGCTCATCTTAATCGATAACTTAATAATAACAAACACAGTAGGTACTTTTTCTTGACCAAAAAAAGAGCGATTAGTCAGCGATAGTTATAATTTTATAAGATCTGAACGTGTTTAAAGACGACTGGCCTATAGTCACAATTATTAAGAAGGAATGGAAACGTATGGGAGAGGCCTTTGCTCAGCAGTGGGATAGTACAGGCTAGTAAACAAAAAATATGCAGACAGTACGATTCGTTACCTTCTCCCAATCAAGATCCCTGAGGGCTTTCTGTCGCGAGTTCTAAACAACGGAATAAAATACATAACTTGCTACTCGGATAGACACGACCATATGCATCATTCATAACATCATAATACATGTGTGCAACTGTTAGGATTCGAACCTGGGACCGTCGGATTGGCAGACAGGGTCACTACCAACCTCGCCAGTCCGTCTGAAACCACAATCCACTCCGACGATCACCTCGTGATGTATTTTTGTGTCCCGTGTGGTGCCGGCAAAAAATAGTTCGTTCCCATACATACCCGCAGGTGTCGTAAGAGGCCACTAAGGGTTGTAAACTGGAGGATGGGCAGCAGCATGCTCATGTGTATCATGCCATCTTACTTACTGCGGTCACCTACAACCGCGGTCCCTGGTGTCAGCCGTAACACTGACAAGCGTGGTGACTATGTTACTTCCCCTGCAAATTTTTCCAGCAAAGCTAGAATTCTGGAAGGAGCTCCCTGTCCTCATTTCATGATGATGTATTTTTGTGTTAGCATTATAAACACCGTTTGTAGATTAATCGAATCGCATGCTTCCTTAATTTCCGGCTCGAGTTTACACTATCTGCCATGAATAAACTCGGATTGTTCGAGTGAATTATTGTACGTAAAATAGAATCGGACAGCAAAATATAGGACAACGGTTTTCTGCACTAACCAACTGTCTTAGCAAAGGAAATGCAGTAACTGTCTTATCCGCAGTCACGCAGAATTGTATCAGATTCACGCTAGTCAGACACGCACTTGACCTGTTTTTATTATTTTTAGGGTTCCGTACCTCAAAATAAAAAAACGGAACCCTTATAGGATCACTTTGTTGTCCGTCTGTCTGTCTGTCAAGACCCTTTACCACAAACGAGGAGAGGTATCAGATTGAAATTGATAACGAATATCCATAAACCACACAAGATCAGAAATTTTCAATCATCTCCATACATTTATGCAAAAAAGCAGGGTACTTCCCGTTGACCTAAAATTTTGAAATTTGGCAAGAAGCTAGGTCTCACAGTACAAAAGGGAAAAATCTAAAATCATTAAATATTGAAATTTTTCTCACAACTTATAGTAACCCCCAAGAAGCACATAATATAAGGCATAAATCAATTTAATCTATAGACGTAGTCTTATCGTGGTATAAGTATAGATAATGGTTCGCTATAAACGGTTTTAGAAAAGAAAAAATGTTCTAATAGCGTATTTCACCTAAAGTCGAAGTTTTTAAACCTCCATAAGACTACTAGTCTTAATATAGTGTAATATTACAATAACTTATTCTATAGGTCCTTATTTTAAAAGCTTCTTTAGAGTTGTTGATTATTATAGGTCAAATTGTTCTATAAATATATATTTTAGTCTATGAACTCTCTATAAAAAAGCTTCCTTAAGTCTATTCTTAAATTAATCTTTCAATAGACAGTTTATAGTGTTATATCTTATCTGTTACATTTTTAAGAGCGGTTTCAGAGAATTTTGTTTTAAAATTATAGTTTTTGAGTATCTTTAGTGTAAAACTACTATTACTATGTCGAAATAATGTTATGCAAAATGGACAAAGTAAAAAAATATTAAAATGTCTGATGTTTTCGTATAACTATTAAAAAAAACTCTCACTTAAAAAACCGGTCATAATGAGTCGGACTCGCGCGCTGAGGGTCCCAGTGTACCTATAGGATTTTTAGAAGAAATGATGTCTACTTTAGAGTGTGATAAGAAAAAATTGTTTACAAACATTACTATATAAAGACAACTTTAAGAGCCTCTTTAGAGCAAAAGTTCTTCTAGAAGAGCAATTTTTCTATACAAAGAAAAATTGACTTATCATATTCTAAAGCTTGTCTTAAGATTACGCTATAGAATGATTGGTCTAATGGATATTGTGAATAATTCAATTTACTCTTGTCGCCATTTTGAATTAATTTTATTGATGTGCTGTTGCCCGGTCATACTTTTCACGTTTTAAAAACTGTAAACATGAGGCGAAAATCACGAGACAAAAATATGGAATGCTTGTAAAGAGTTATTATTTGAGTTTTCTCGTTTATATCGGCTAAAATAAAGCAAAACATATGTACCGAACAAACGACGTAATATTTTTTGCCTCATATTTTCTACTTCAACATTTAAATAGAGCGAGCGCTTTTGTTCTAAGGTAGGTATTTTGTTATTTTTCACAATGTATTTGGAACCGCATACTGATTTGCACTATAAGGACCGTCAAAACTTCACGTGAAAGGAATATTTAATATTGGCTCGCCATGTTGAAATTAGAAATCTTAATAAACTTATCAGTTGTACGCCATCATACTTAGAACGATTATTTTTTAATATATTTTTTCTTGTTATTGTAACGCTTTAGTAACTTTGGTTTTAAAATATCCTTATCATATTACAGCTTAGTATTACCTACAGCTATCCTTATCATCGTCTAAAAACTATCTAGAAGAATAAATAATGCTCCAAAAGTTATCTTAAAGCTTTCTAGATTGCTTCCTTAAGAAATGTGATAAGAGTTACTCTTAATACTACCTACAGACGTTCCCTTAAGTCAGTCTTGTGAGCTACTTAAAGTTGTGCCAATTTTTTCTAAACTGTACCTATACTATAAATATTCTCAGAGATATCTCGGGGGATATCTTACTCTTAAGATAGACAATCGAATAACCGTTCTACTAGATATTTTATAACAATTTTTAGGATGAGGCTGTGTTGCTTGGGCCAATTAAGGTGAGCTCCCGTTTCAAGAACTTTTCTATAAAAGAGGGGTCAAGTTGGATGGTCGCAGAGTTTTTAAAATCAAAGAGCAAAAGCTTTTAGTATATCATATGGTAGATAGGTACGGAACCCTTAGGACGCGAGTCCGACTCGCACTTGGCCGGTATTTTTTGTTATTTTATAACTTATGCACTATAAACGTACCAATTTTTACGCTTGTAAAAGTTCCCGTTTTTACGATAGTGCTAAACCAAAAGTCGAGCAAAAATCACCTAAAAATACACGTTTCTAGTTGGGAAGCCCCCTAAATTTTTCTTTTTATTATTTGATGTTTTAGTGGCATCAAAAATACAAAATATGTAACAAATCAACTGTCTACCTATTACGGCTCATGAGATACAGCCCGCTGACAGACAGACATCAGAGGCATATTAATAGGGTCCCGCTTTTCACCCTTTGGCTCCATACAAAGCTGCATACTTGATTGTACAGTTAATAAGAAGAGGCCGATTTAGAATTTTCTGAAAGTTTTATCTACTTACTGAAAGTTTTTCAGTTACGTTGACTGATCATGCCCTTCAAGTTTTTGAAAACCTGCCTCTTGCTCCCTGTATACTATAGATTTTTTAAACTGTGTTTCTTTTGTTTCAGACTAACAAGTCACATCGGATCCATGTGCGCAAACTAAGAGTTTACATTCCTACCTACATTAATACACAAACCATGTGAGTACATACAAGGTATATCATGTCAACCCTGAAGGGCGTGAGTCTGCACATGAAACTGAACAACTTTTCCCAAAAAAAAATTGACCTACCATACAAAATGCGCTATAAGCTGATTCACTTTCTAAGGGAGGTCAAATTTCTTTTTCATATTTCGACCTATGTTCCTTAGGGAAAGTTGTTCAATTTCATGTGCAGATTCATATCCTTCTGGGTTGGTATACTCTTTTTGTTACACCCTGTATACGGCTTAAAAAACAATCTGAATATTTTAAAATGAAAACATATTTTGTTTGCTCTGCCAGAGGTAACAAGCATGTCCGGTTTAGCACGTGACACGTAGGGTAGCGAATGTTTTATTGAATACAAATTGGCTAAGTTTATTTTGAAAATGTTTATTCATGTTTATCTTTTGTTTTTGTTTGTTTGTCAGAGGCCTTTGGCGGCTCAACAACTCTGACACCAGGGTTTGTGAGGTCGGTCATCGACCTTACAACCCACACGATATGATGATGATGATGATTCATAAATTATTTTATATATAAAATATGCGAAACACCGATAATACTAAAGGGTGACAATCTGCCTATGAAACTGAACAACTTTTCCCAAGGAACGAAGGACAAAGATAAAAAAAAGCGCATTTTGTATGGGAGGTCAAATTTGGTGTTTCGCATTTCGACCTATGCCTCTTGGGAAAAGTTGTTCAGTTCAATTCTTACCCTTCAGTATTATTACATATTTTCGTTACAAGTTGTATAAGTAGACATACTTACACAGTCGACATTTACATTGAACAGTCAAAGCTACTCGTAAATTATATTCGTAGTTAATTGCTGATGCCAAATTAAGTTCCACATTAATTTTCATTTAATGTGATGTGAGGGTTAATTTTGCACGTGAATTGTACTTTAATTTCTTCCATTATCAAGGTTGTAATCTAATTTTCTCAAATGACTTATTTGTATGTTGTTGTTGATATAAAAACCGTTCTAAAATGATATATTGACGGGTTTTATATATTTGATATATTGAAGTAAGCTAAAGCAAACGGGTGGTTGATATATTGACAGACATATCTGCATATTTCCGTCTTGTTTCAATCTTGTTGACAAGCCCGTTGGTGTGGTTGGTAGGGCTGCCTTTTGGGCAAACATTTGTGTGATGAACACAAGTGTTTACTCTGTGTCTGGGTGTTATTTATCTAATTATGTATGTATATCTAGCCTAGTTTGGGATTAGATGACCCTGTGTGAAATGTCCCCAATATAAAAAAAAACAGAACCAGTCAAAATGTTAGCACAGTGGCCACGAACTAAACCCTCAAACAATGTGTTGTTTTTGTTCGCAGGTAAGTGTCACCGTGTTTAAGTGTCACTTCGCTTGGCTACCGGCGAGAGAGAGAGAAGGAAGATGGATCCACTTGAAGAGAGCGAGATGTATAGCGCGGCGTGGAATGCGAGCGTCTTCGGCTACGACGAGAATGGGACCTATAACGGCACCCTGGAGAACTGCCCCGGCGCCAACTTGCCTGTAGTCTACGTTGTGACGCAGGTGCTGTACGCGCTCGTTTGCGTCATCGGTCTCCTCGGCAATACACTTGTCATCTACGTGGTTCTGCGCTACAGCAAGATGCAAACCGTCACTAACATGTACATCGTCAATCTCGCCATCGCCGACGAGTGCTTCCTCATCGGTATTCCGTTCCTCATCGTCACCATGTCCTTACGCTCATGGCCTTTCGGACCATTCATGTGCAAGGCTTACATGATCTCGACCGGCATCAACCAGTTCACGAGCAGTATCTTCCTGTGCATCATGAGTGCGGACCGGTACATTGCAGTGTGTCACCCGATCTCTGCTCCCCGTATGCGCACGCCACTCGTGTCGCGCGTTGTATCAGCCGCTGCCTGGACCGCCTCCGCGCTTGTCATGACGCCTATCTTCATGTACACCACGCTTATAGAAACCGAGAACGGGCTCTCGTGCAACATCGTATGGCCGGAGCGTGAGTTCAATAAGGGGCAGACTTCATTCACATTGTATTCGTTTGCACTCGGATTTGCGGCACCACTAACGCTCATCTTCGTGTTCTATTGCCTGGTTATCCGGAAACTGAAGACGGTCGGTCCGAAGAACAAATCTAAGGAAAAGAAGAGATCACATCGCAAAGTGACGAAGCTGGTACTGACGGTGATAGCGGTGTACGTGCTGTGCTGGCTGCCGTACTGGGCGTTCCAGGTGGCGCTAATCTACTCGCCGCCGACCGAGTGCGCGAGCCGCATCACCGTCACCGTGTTCCTCGTCGCCGCCTGCTTCAGCTACAGCAACTCCGCGATGAACCCGATTCTGTACGCCTTTCTCTCGGACAACTTCAAGAAGAGCTTCCTGAAGGCGTGCACGTGTGCCGCTGGAAAGGACGTGAACGCAGCGTTGCATGTAGAGAATAGTGTGATCCCGCGCAAGAAGGGTGGCGGGGCGGCTCGTGCGGCCTCTCGAGCGGCAGGGGAGGCGCGGGGGTTGTGCGTGGGGGGTAACGTGCGATCGGACGCGTCCACAGCGCTCACGTCGCGGTCGGCGGCCCCGAGCGAGGCGCTGCCGCTGGAGGCGCGGCCGGGTGCGCTGGCGCCGCTGATCGCGCCCAACGGCGTGTCGCACTCGCGGCTCTGAGTGCGGGCGGTGCGCGCCTCGCTCGTCTCACTCTCACCGAGCAGTGTCGCACCCGACGAGGACACGCTCATCGTCTCTATCGACTAGTCCCCTCCCCTCCCCTCTGTACCGGCACTGCAGCGACTGGCGGCGCACGCGACTCGAGCCCTGTCGCGCGCGCCCCTCACAGTCATAATGTGTGCCATTGTAAATGACTCGGTGTTTAACTATATCCATGTGTCCATTATGTGTCCAAATTCCAGACGTGGGCGGAGTCGATTCGGCCTAGGGTTGTAACAAAGAATTTATTACATTATAGGTAGTTTTTTATCGCATAGCGAACGTAAGTTTACTGTTTGTATACCAGTAATTTATAATGTAAAAATGTACATATCTTGTAAATATTTACTGATAAAATTGTCATATTGTCAAAGTTGTATTAAAATTATGTTCGTGAAAAACTTTCTTTATTTTGTATTTTTACAACCTCATACCTATATTTCTAGAAACTTGTCCTTTTCATCTTGTAAGCGGGAACTTCTTTACTGAATGAACACACGATCATTCTATGGAAGATTCCTTTTTCCCAAATCGGAGCTTTCAAAAAGCCAGTAAGTATATAGGAAACTCGAATAGAAAGGCCCGAGATGTGTTCACGGAGATCGCGTAAGAAGGGCATCAATCATCGAGAGGCGCGTCGCGTGAGGCGGCGACAGGCGACAACCAATGAATGTATTTACAAAAGCGCCCGCTTTCACTCTTTCAGCTTCATCCGGAGCATGACGAACGAGCACCCGTCTTTTACGTCATCGGACATTATGAATGGCTGAAAGATTATAACAATGCCTTAGGAATTTTGTAACGATGCCAGTTTTTCCAAACGCACGGGAGCTTTTTGATATCTATGAAAAGAAGCACAAATTTTATATACCTACGTAATTACCAGTTTAATCGTTCATATCAGTAGTTCTTGCTTTCATGATTCACACAACCCTCATGCTATCGATGCAGAAAAAAATTACATCGATCGGTTGCCCACAGAAGCCTATTTGCGATGTAAAGGCCCTGGGCAGACTTAAGAAAAAAGTCCAGTCCAGTGCTGCTAGTACTTTGAATGCTATCGTTTTAAATTAATAAAAATCAAATCTAACAATACAGCCTTCTGAAAAAACTGAACAATCATTGTAACTGAATAATCCTCCGATTTGAACAATTTTCCAAGCGAAATACCTACTAGACTACCTTCCAAACTAAAAAGATCTAACTAGGTGATATCAATAGTTTTCACAATACTAGCAAAACTCACAGGCTTCTTGGCTCCTGTGTGATCAGTTAGAATTAGTTAGCCTCTAGAGGCTACTGCTAGCAGTAGATTATTCAGGTTTCACTAAAGCTACATAAAAGTCCTACTTATACAAATTGTAGGACTCGTACAAGCATTATAAATTATAACAATATCATTATTTTCTATCCTATGTATTTGTACCGACTTACAAACATACCATCCCGGTAATTGGTCATCATCATCATATCGTGTGGCTTGCAAGGTCAATGACCGACCTCACAAACCCTAGTGTCAGAGTTGTTGATCCGCCAAAGGCCTCTGACGTGGCTGATTAACGACTACATCCGTAGATAGTAGTCGGGACTAACGGCTTAACGTGCGTTCCGAAGCACGGAATCATCTAACTTTTCAGACAATCAGACGAGTCATTCTGCAATGTCCTAACCAAACTGGGGAGGTCATAAAAAGGGATTTTTGTTTGCCTGTGTCCCCACCGGGAATTGAACCCGGAACCTCCGGATCTAGAGCCACCACGAAGGCTGTTAAAATATTAACGGGTAAACATGTACCCTGTCACAGTATAACATAATAAAAACCTACTCCCATAATCACCACAACCGTAACGAAGATGTCCGTAAACGTAATGAGCGTATGGGTGGCTTATGACCTCTAAAACTGGTAGAAACACTAAGCCAGGCGATTACTGCTTCAATAACCCCTGATGATGCGAAGACGCCTGACGCCAGTCTCCAGCCGGCGACGATTAAACCATCATCTACATACGCATGTCGCCATTACCATACAGATGCAAGCTATACGAGAACTTTATACAAGAATCCCGTACGACTTAGAGGCTCTACTCACGATCGGATCGGACCGCTCGGAATTTAGGACCGGACTACGTTTTTGCCCAACGGCAAACTTAACGTTAAGGATAAACCGGCAACGCTATTGGACAAAATGGCAGTCCGCAGCTAAATTCAGAGCGGTTCAATCCGATCGTGAATATAGCTTCTTAACTAGGCACTTTGCACCTAGGTGGTCGCAAACAACGAACTGCCTTTTTTAGGGTTCCGATACCAAAATGGTAAAAAAAAGGAACCCTTATGGTGCCGCTCTGTCTGTCCGTCTGTCTGTCACACCTCTATATCTCAGCAACCACTTACGCTATCGAGCTGAAATTTGGAATAGTTTTAGAATATAGTTGCCCAACTTAATTGCACATGAAAATTTTTTGAAAAAAGTATGATTATTAATGTAAAGGGGGCCAAAATAGGGGGGGCCAAATTTCAAATTGTCGCTAGTAGGTCGAGTGGGGTATCATATGAAAGGGCTTTACTTGTACATTTTAAAATATATTTTTGTATTTTTTTAAGTTTCTTAGTTTTCAAGTTATGATGAAAAATGTCAAAAAAAATACCATTCCCCCCCCCTTATCTCCGAAGTTTGAGTAAGGGAAAATCTGAATTAATTACAGTTGACAGAGGTTTATGTAAACTTTACAGCAAAAATAAAACGATCTTTCTAAGTTGCACAGTTTTTCAGAAATCTGCAAAAAACCTTTACAAACAAATTTAGTTTTGCGGTCCTGAAAATGGACTTTATTGCTTCCAAAAATACTATAGGTATATCGGAACCCTCGGCGCGCGAGTCCGACTCGCACTTGACCGGTTTTTATTTTACAGGGTATTAAAGTCGCAGCACTGAAAACCTTGAAGCAACAAAAGGGAGTTCTCCTTCACGTCTGACAACTGTGCAATGTTTTTTCAAGCGTGCAACTAAACCGTTTACTCTGTACAATTGTTTTTCTTTTGAAAGAATTTCTTGTTTTCATTATTATAACTACCAACAGAGCTCTTAAATCTATGCGTCTTGCTCTGCACAGGCGGAGTGGCCCTATCGTTGTTCTGTGTAACTACCACTACATTATTTGGTACATAAATATACCTACATAGGTACTTATTTTTAAGACAACTTTTTGATGAATTGAGTTTAAAAGTTAATAAAAATTCGCTGATATTTATTGAAAAGAAATAATAAATGTGAATTTTTTGTGAAAACGAGCAGGTGAGGCACCTGATGGTAGGTGGTCTCCATTGCCCATAGCACCCTCTGTCTTATTAGTGACATACTTTGACGCTAATAAGACAGCAAAGCGTAATGCCCACCCGGAGAACTAAGACGTTACGTCTCATGTACCAGTAATTTCACTGGATCACTTACCCTTCAAACCGAAACACAGCAGTGCAAACACTGCTGTTTTACGGCAGAAATAGGCAAGGGGGTGATACTTCCCCAGACGGACTTTGCACCAAAGCCCTACCACCTACAAAAGTGTTTTGTGGGTTTGATTTTTGAGTATTTCAGTTGGTCAGGATTTTATTTTAACTTTTTTGATCTATTTAATTACTCGCTTACTTTCAAATATTGGTCCCCTGTGACACGCTGACTACGAAGTACAAACAGCGCTAGTACAAATAACGAACGAGCTATGTGCTTTCATGTAACGCCAGCAAACCTTGAACTTTAACTAAGCTAAGCAAACAACGCTCTGACAATGTTTGCGTTCGTCGTACTCTGCCAGGATTCAGGCTATGTGTACTATATTGGAGTTTGAGATTTGTCATTGGCATTGTATTTCTATTTAGATTTATACCATCACAAATTTGTCTGTAAATCTTCCTGACACTAATAAATAAATAATAAATAAATAAATAAAAAACTACTAAAAAATCTAATTTGTTGTGTTTGTACAACATAGCGGGCGGATCGACAAAATATGTAGTATTTTTCTGGACTACTTATAAAAAAATTGTCCGTGTGGTGCCAGCATAGAATAGTACCAACCCATCTCTACCCGTGGGTGTCGTAAAAGGTGACTAAGGGACTTTAAACCGGAGGATAGGCAGCAGCATCTTTCTGTGTATCGTACCATCTTACAAACTACGGTTACCAACAACAGCCGTCGCCAGCCTCTCCTAATTCGATACCACGTGTTTTAGCTAGAGTTCTGGAGGGAGCTTCCTGTCATGGGATGTTATGATGATGATGACTCATAAAAATGTGAGAAAAAAAACAGTATTTGTCAATTTAGAGTTTCTCCGTTGTTCTGTATCGAGAATTCACTGCTGAAAAAACAAGAATTTCAACTTTGTTATTTATTACATGATTTTATTTATCGAAAGTCTAAGATTTTTTTTAGCTTTGTTTAGTATTTCTGTATTTCTGCGCAAGTTATTTTGTACGCCATATACTAACGAAAAAACCGTTAAAGTGCGAGTAAAACATCGACAATATTGTACTAACTTACAATATTTGTGTTAGACGAAATTTCTGTTGTATAGGTTCAAAACAATAAGCGCTCGTAACCGAGATATAGTAACTCTTTATTTGCTTTGGAAGGTACTTCACGTCGTTGGTCCCGTTGTTAATATCAGTCGTTAAGCCAAATCAGAGGCCATTTGGTAGCTCAAAAACTATGACAGCCAGGTTTGCCACTATAATGACAAAGTTAAATCTAGGGATAGTCTGGTTTGCTCTCTGGGTTATGGTGTCGCTCTGTGTAAAAACCAGTGCCCTCATCAAAGCCCAGGTTAGGTAGCAGACTTGGTAAAAACCATTAGTAAAATCGGAATAAGGCTGGGGCACAGATTAAAATAGTAGTTGGCTGGGGCAATGATAATAGGTTTAAAACTACTTTTTTTTTTTTACATCTGAAATTTTAATTTTAAATTGCCAAATTTAACTGAAGAGTAGCATAGTACTATAGCGCTGTTAAGTCTAACTCGCATTTGACCGGTTTTTAATTATAAATCGTTTTACTGTAGTTTCTGCTCTACATTAACGTCAGTTTACTATTATTTAATCTGTGTCTACATGCACACTGCGTCGGTTATATAATTGTAATATCATTGGTACACTGACGCTTATATGAATTACTGTTATAAAGACAAAGCTAAAAGCTTTTTTGTTCCACCATGGGCTGTCGTCCGTCCGTCTGGGTAATAAGCGTGACGGTAATGTAATAGGAACCAGTATATGGTCCATCAATCTTGTGATCTGTTTCTGAATATATCAGGAAGTAGGTCTGGGCACAGATAATATAATACTATACTAGTACAGATGCCTCACGTCATAGAACGAATTTGTGCCGAAAATTGTTCGGGCTATTTTTTCCTTAAGGTATTTTCTTAGAATATATAATTGATATCTGGATGTTAAAATTGAATTAATGTCATAGTTTACATCTTTACCTACCAACCTAGTAGTAACATTTAGTTTAATTATTAGAAAAAAAAGGGCCAAATGAATTTGGGCTATTTACTCCGTCGAAAAAACCGTAGTACGGAATGGGACCCCATGGTCTGGGGCCGTAGACAAATGGCTTTCTGTAACCGCAAACTCTAGTAAAATAGCCTATATGTAATTATTTACGCAATAAGGCATAATTTCGAATAAATTTCAATACATTTTCATGAATTTTCTATTTTCCGGGAACTCTATGGGAAATTGACATAGGGGTCATTATGTCAAATTTTTCCTGTATCCCGAAGGATAAAGTCTTGTGAGGATAGAATATAAATGTATAGGATTGACAGGAGTGAGTTCCATACATACTCGTACATACATAACATCACGCCTCTTTCCCGTCGGGGTAGGCAGAGACCACAGTCCTCCACCTGCTACGATCTTGACATACTTCCCTTGCTTCCTGTACTTTCATTCATGCTCGTCGGTTTAGGGTACTTTTAACCTGGCCTTTATTCAGAACGTCCTGAATTTGGTCCTGGTACGTTCGCCTAGGCCTTCCCCTTCCAACGTTTCCATTCACGGTAGTTCCTAAACGGTAATAATTACCCTTTGACAGCAGTCTGTCTCGACCACACCGATGGACGTCATATAACGCTATCCTGCTGTCAGAGTAAATTTTACCCGATTCGGAACGTAACCTTGCTAACGAAATGTTACGTGACAGCTAATGAAAATCCCATACATTTTTATTCTATTCTGTAGCGTTTGCGATAGTAGAATTCACTTGTCTAAGGGCCTTGAGCTCGCTGCGGATTGAAATATGTTCCTAATAGCCGCCGATTACATGCCAAAATTTATCTTATAAAGCGCCTTTCACATAAGGATTCCCTTCCGGTCATTGTGGCTGTCATACATTTAATATGAAAGTTAACATGACGGGAAGAGAAAATATGTGAAACGGGCTCTAGTAAGAGTTCCGCTCAATACGTTTTGTCTAGAGGAAAACAGGTTATTTGCTCTAGCTTATTAATTACATCTTTGTTTGTGATTTGACCTGCAAATTACAAGGATCCATGTGAGTTTCTACAATGAGTTACAGAAGGCGACGTGAATACAGTGTGAATTTTCATTGGTTTCGATCAAGACGCCCAGCGATTCTACTTATGAAAACAAGTTTATTTCTCGAAGAAACTTTTCCTCGAATAACATTTTTCGCCTTCCCATACAAAATAGGTAGATCACGTGACGACTTTAGTATGGATATTTTTCGCCTTCCCATACAAAATAGGTAGATCACGTGACGACTTTAGTATGGATATTTTTGTTCGGGATAGTTGCTTATTTTCATCAGTAGAATCACTGAGCTTCAGGAGTGAAAACAGTGAAAATTCTAGTTGTACAAACCCCGAAGAATGTTAACTTGCCCATAAACTAACCAGCTTTTCCTGAGGAACATAGGTCAAAATACGCAAAAATTTACCTCTTAGTATTTTGATCACGGGAAAGGTTTTCAGTTTAAAAGGCAGATTCACATTCTTTAAATCTTTATTATTCTGATTTAATTTTTAATAAATTATAATAGTAGTATAAGATACAAGTTCCGTAAGTAGGGTTATTACAAACGAGTTGACGATTTGTAAGCCTGATACGAAGTCGAGGGTTTACCATCGGCACGAGTTTGTCATAACCCTTACGGACGTGTATCTTACGACGTTTTTCAATACATTTGTGAGAAAACAGGTATAAGTAATACACTTGGTTAAGGAACCAACCATGGTTACTGTCAGCCTCTTGTCGATTTATGTTCTCCTAGTACTCTCGATTTTATTTTAAATATAGGTAGGCAGTCGTCACCCAAGTAAAAAGTCACCACTGTAGTATTTTTACTAAATAATTTTAAGATCAGAGTGTAAAAACTCCTTGGTATTATACTTTTTAGGGTTCCGTACCTCAGAAGAAAAAAACGGAACCCTTATAGGATCACTTTGTTGTCCGTCTGTCTGTCTGTCAAGACCCTTTATCTCACGAACGGGTAAAGGTATCAGGCTGAAATTATTACCACATATTAGGATCCATGAACCACACAAGATCTGAAAATTTAAATTTTTTACAACGACGCAATCAAAAGATATGGCATTTTATGTCCTCATCTCCATACATTTATTCAAAAATGAAAAACCTACAGGGTACTTCCCGTTGACCTAAAATTATGAAATTTGGCAAGAAGCTAGGGCTCACAGTACAAATAATGGGAAAAGTCTGAAATCATTAAATATTACAACCTTTCTCACAACTAATCGTAACCAATTGTGGTGAGCTCCCGTTTCAAGAACATTCATATAAGAGAGGGGTCAAGTTGGATGGTCGCTGAGGCGATTTTTGTTTTAGTTCTATTTAAAAACGGGAACACTTACAAACTTGAAAATTGGTATGTTTATAGTTCGTAAGCTATAAAATAACAACAAATAATAAAATTTGGTCAAGCGCGTGTCGGACTAAAAAAATCTAGCACATTAACTTACTGAAATTTCAACGAATACAGTTATGTTTATGTGGTGGTACGGAACCCTCAGTGCGCGAGTCCAACTCGCACTTGGCCGGTTTTTTTACTTACCGCACTAGTTCGGTAAGTAACTACTTACGAGCAATGTTTACGTCCTTGTAAGTACGTTTTTCGAGCAAATGTATTGAAAATATTAATAAAAAAAAATACTCGTATACCCTTTTTGCTACATTTCTAACTTTCATCTAAAAATACTTAGCTCAGATGAAAGTAATGAACAGGCACAAGTAAACTGAGTAACAAAATTATGGAGGTCTTAGGGTGCTTTTCCATCAAAGCTGAGCGAGGTAGCTAAAGCTGCAATCACACCTTCCTTAATTCAGAAAGTAACATTGCTGGTTGAAGTAACGATGTTGGAATTAACAGAACCAAGCCTCCCAGCAATGTATGCCGAATTAGTGTTTGTAATTAGGAAGGTGTAATTGAGGCTTAAGTAGTGAGCCTTAAGTATTGAGGCTTAAGTATTTCGTAGCTTAGCGCAACGACGCCCAGTGATTCTACTCATGAAAAGAAGCAACATTACGGAAGAAAAAAAAAAATTCAACTAATAATAATAATAAAGTGGTAACGTGATCGATCCATTTTGTATGGAAAGTCGAAAACGTTTTTGTGTAAAATTTTTTTGTCTTCGGGAAAGTTGCTACAGTCGAAATAATGCAGCTTGATTAGAATGACAGAAGTGTGAGAGCAGGACGGAGCGATGTGCTACACATTGGAGCGACAGGGACGAGTATCGATCCGACCCACTCAACGCATAGTTTATCTTGGTGTCATTCTAATAAAGCGATATTATTTCAACTGTAGTCATTATGAGTAGGATCACTGAGCTTTGTCAGCTCTATGCTAGGAAAATAGAGCAGTCATAATTCTGGAAATTTTTCCAGCCCACAAGTCTGATGAAAAGGCTCCCTTACGGGTATGTGTTCAGGTCATCATCATCATCATCATAGCATCCCATGAAACATCCACTACAGGACAGGGAGCTCCCTCCAAAACTCCGGCAAATACGCGTGGTTAGGGGGGGATTTACCATAGTCACCACGCTTGCAAGCGTTGCAGTTAGCGACCGTTGTTGTTGGTGACCGCAGTATGTAAGGTGGTACGATATACAAAAGGATGCTGCTGCCCATCCTCTGGTTAATTAACCCTTAGTCGCCTCTTACGACACCCACGGGTAGAAAAGGGTTGGTACTATTCTTTGCCGGCACCACGCGGACGTTTACCGGCACTATTCAGGTGCCGACAAGCAAAATAACATCATGCCTAAATTTCCTTGTAGGTTAAGCCGCGATCACACGTAACTGAATTCAAAGACTAATTCGGCATACATTGCTGGGAGGCTTGGCTATGTTAATTGCAATATCCTTACTTCAACGAGCAATGTATGCCGAAATAGTTTTGGAATTCAGTTAGGTGTGATCGTGGCTTATTCTAGCTTTGCTCGGAGTACGACATTGAAATTTATGTTACTTCTGATATGAAAGTAATAAACAAACCATTAGAATCAGTTTTTATCGCCCTTCCTTTATTGTAGCTTTTCAATGGGAAACGCTCTTAACTTGCAAAATAAAAGTCGAGACGAGAAAAATACCTCTCAGATGCTCACTTTCATAGCGCATTAAAATCCAGAAATATGACTTGCGCAGAGCTTTGTTCGATTTTATTATAGCATTTCACGTTTCCGCTATTTGGTCTAGTAAATAAAATTGAGCATGAGTGTACGAAAGAGCAGAATTTTTCTTGCGTAAATTAAATTTTGTCAGATAGCTGAGCTTATTTAAGTAGCGATATGACACTGTATTCAAAGACTAATTCGGCATACATTGCTGGGAGGCTTGGTTATGTTAATTGCAATATCCTTACTTCAACGAGCAATCAAGTCTTTGAATTCAGTTAGGTGTGATCGTGGCTTTAATTGTGTCGACTGGAGCAGACTAACCCTGCCAAAAATTCTATATCACGTTAGTCTTCACCATTCTGTAGGTGATAGGGCTTTCCTGCAAACGTCATCTGGGGAAGTACCATCCCCTTGCCTTTTTCTGCAAACGTCATCTGGGGAAGTACCATCCCCTTGCCTTTTTCTGCAAACGTCATCTGGGGAAGTACCATCCCCTTGCCTTTTTCTGCAAACGTCATCTGGGGAAGTACCATCCCCTTGCCTTTTTCTGCAAACGTCATCTGGGGAAGTACCATCCCCTTGCCTTTTTCTGCCGTAAAGCAGCAGTGTTAGCACTCCTGTTTTTCGGTTTGAAGAGTAAGGGAGCCAGTGAAATTACCGGCATATTAGACATACCGTCTTAGTTCTCAGGGTGTGAAATGCGCTTTGCTATCTTATTAGTGTCAAATTATTTCACTAATAAATAACAAAATTTTGCCATAAAGTCCAAAACCAGCCGAAACGCTAACAAAATGTACCACGTGTTTTGCTGCAATATTGGAGGGAGCTCCATGTCCTGCAGTGGAAGTTTTCACGGAATGTTATGATGATGATGAAAGTTCGAAATGGACAAAATTTAATTTTAATCGAGCGTAGCTCAAGCTTTGGACTTTCTTATTTTAAACGTTTTACGTGCTACAATCACATTTATTTTATTTTAATTTGTTTAATGCCTATGGGCTTACAAGTGTCAAATTTAATGTGCTCCAGATTGCACAACTCACAAAACTCCTACTTCCTAATCTGTTATTATTTGATAGTAACTCTATCTGATCAACATTAGCAGAATAAAAACTATTAACATCCTTATGAAATAGTGAACCGTTAATACCGTCAACAATCCCCTAGAATGGTCCGAGAAGCTATCGAGTTAAAGAAACTCAAAACTTTCAACAGAGAAGATGGTTTTAAATTATCGGTGACATGGAATCTAGTGATAGATCGCATAAAATCGCGCGTAGTATCTTCGGACCGATCCGCGGACGTGGTAAGTGTTGTGTGTCGTGACATCCCATCCCCTCCCATGTCATTCACATAATAGTTTTTGAAGATCCATTCCCTATACCTAAAACAGGTTACTTTTGTACTTAGTGTAGGGAATGTACTTCATAAATTTACGTTATAATTTAGACTCACTAAAAATAAAAAAATGTTCTAGTAATGTGAGAGCGAGAGTGTGCGCAGGAGCACAGGTCCTGGCAGAATAACAGCATCGCAGTCCCACTGCGGTCAATGCTGAGCCAGGAAACCTTTTTGCTACCACGTACACCACAAAAAAAAATGTAAGACTAAATGTAATATTTTGTCACTATACCTAGTAATTAATTGTAGTACATAGTATTAGAATTGATAACTTGTAACTAATATGTAACGTAGTGCGTAAGTGAATAAATGATTTTATTATTATTACATTCCAACCTGTGCGAGACAGTAATTTGAGGGTTACTAGTCGCAATAATATCTGCGTAGTTCACCTCTCTTCAGTCTACCCGTGACCACGGCTGCTGCAACTCAGCCGAACCGTCGGGAATAGTAAGGTAATGTGTTTGGCCTAGTTACAAGTATCGCGCTAAGACTCGGAATAAAATAAACATGTATGAAAAGTGCTAAAGTTTAAAACAAACCCGATTCAGATTCAGATAATTTTATTCAATCTAGATTCTTTACAGAATACTTATGCCAAATGGTGTTGCAATTTATTAATAATTTACAATACAAATGTCATAAAAATAAAATTAGGTCACAAATAAAATATTGTGTCAAGCGCGTCTCCTCGAGGCGGCATAGTCCCTAGCAGACAGGCAGCGTTCCCACGCTGAACAGCAAGACTTAATCTTTGCGATCGCCGGAAACCTCGATGAGACGCGCGGACAAGTCCCCAATAAACCTTTTAGCCTCAGGGCCCCAGGGTCCCATCGTCTCGAACTGGCACGAACATGTAACCTCCCTGAAGGTCCTGATATTTCCAGGACTTCCTCAACTCCGCCCCAGCAGCGGCGGAACCCGCCCGTCCAGCAGTAGCACGGAGATGGGTTGGCGCTAGCGTATCCACACAAGTCACATCCCACACAAGAAACTTTCCCTCTTTCCACGCCACGTGAGATACTCCGTCGGGCCTCTTGCCATCAGAGTGAACGACTCCGTTTGGTTCCAACGTAGCCGGAACGTTCGCCGAGGCAAGGGCCCGCCGCAGCACATCATTTAATGTGGCGTGGCGTGGGATGCGACCCGCACTCTTCCTACAAGAAAGACCGTAATGACCAAGCCCACACACGTCCGCAACGCCACACCTGCAGAGATGCGGCTGGACGGTCTTCGCACCCAGTCTCATGTTCAATCGAAGAAAAAGCGGCGCCAAAAAGGGTTCACAAGCAATTGCCGCTGTCGAACATTGCTCGCGTGTTCGAACGTGTGGTAGCAGGAGACGCATTTTTGAAGCGTTCGAAGTGAGTCTTTAGTTTGCATTCGAAAACAAATCGTGTACGAATTTAATTTCTAATGCTCTCGATTTTACGCATTTTTGAATCATTCGAAAGCAGTGTTGCAATTAAACTGAAACCTGTAAACAATTTTATTTTCACAAAGAAAAATAAAACCGGTAAGCAATTACTCATTGATTTTAAAAACCGGTAATGATTTGCGAAGGAATGGAACGTAAATTAAAAAGTTGATATGCCAGTTTAATGTCATGTGTAAAGGAAACGTCAATGTCGTTCTCATCACAGATTATACATACTTTCGAGCGGTAGAAATGCAAAACAACTATACTTACTAATCTGGGATGCAAAACGAGTGGGTCGAATTGAAGTTCGAACGCTTCAAAAATGCGTCTCGTAACATGTTCGTTGTTTTTCGCGCGAAGTTTAAACGCGCCTTTAAAAGCTAAAACCCGTGGGAATGTAGTTCAGTATTAACTCATTGTTAGCTTTCCGCTTTTGGGTTAAAGCGCTGATATTAATCAACTCTCAAGTGCAAATACTAAGATGAAGGATACCCTAGGTCGAGGGGGAGTAGGATAAGATTAGGTAATAATACGAATATAAAACGGACTATTTTGTACCGTCAACAGGTCTGGCTTGACACTCGCAGTGCTACTCTAGCCTGTACGTCTATTGAAATAAAAACGGAATAAAGTCCAATGAATCAAGCTTGATGTGCTCTTGGCGGTCCATTTCCAATGCTCTTTTCCGCCCGCTACCGATCTTAATCACTCAGTTCACTCACCATATTCCCGAAGTCTCTACATCAAAATCCAGAACTCTTTTAGGTTAGGTTATGTTTTAGGTTAGGCTTTTCTTGGGCAAGCTTGTTCCACCGTCGTCCTCATCTCTGTCTTCAAGACTAGATCGAGGTCAAGAGTAAGCCCATTTTCAATAAAAAAAAGCTTAGAAGTATTAATTAAATGGCAATATTGCCTTCTCTTGAAAAGTTACAAAAGTTTATAAACTGCGAAAGTGGTTTAGTTACGTTGAATGATCATGCCCTACAGTTTACGGAAAGCTTTCCCTGCAACCATCGTGTCACAGTCAAAACAACTTTTGACTGTAAATATCATTCAAAACTGTTTTATTATTTTTATGCGTCCGTTAGGTTGGGTTAGGTACTCTTTCAACCACAAAAGAGAATGTGCGCCCCAAATCTTTGCTTTTATTAACCAAAAACAGTTTTGATTAATTTTCGCAGTCAAAAGTAGTTTTGACTTGTTATGATTTCTGACTGTAACATATAATTACCAGACCCACGTCGCCCAGGAGATAGACAAGTGACGTCTTATTGATCGATATCGATCTTAAACGCCAGGATTGACAGTAGCTGCCACGCAACATTAGGTTAGCTAATGTCAATCCTATACATTTTAATTCAATTCTACTAGCGTCAACGATTAAAGAAAGCCGCATAAACACAAGCCGTAAACACGGCCGCAGTTTGGTTTCTAGTAAGTTATATTAATTCTTATGGTCGTAGGGTGGTGGGGAGGGGATTATTCGATTGAGTAGAAGTTTTAATTGATTCGATTTCAGCTGATTGTGGCTCGCAGGCCGTGACGCGCTGTCGTCACCAGCAACTCAATTTGAGACTTTATTTAATGTCATGAAGTGCTTTACAATCATCGAGATGCTTAAAAGATTCAGCAAAAGTTTCCGACATTTCCATCATTTTTAGACTGTAATTATTGTTAACATTTAGTTTTTACAACGACGTGGTTAACCGGATCTGGAGAGGTTACATAAATTAGGTCTGGTAAAAATACAAACTAGACCTTATTTATTTATATTTGCTATATTAATTAATAGTAAAAAAAAAATATTTATAAAAATATTTTTACAACAAGCTTTAATTAGACGTAGAATATAATCAAAAGTGTTATCACAGTCTCAGGTCTTCAAATAAAAGCGTGTTCCATTATAAAACAGCAAGAGAGTCCTAAAAAAAAACTGCTCAAGTGCGAGTTGGACTCCAGCGCATAACTAAGACTGTATTTTTATCTTAATGGTACGGAACCCTCGTTGCGCGAGTCTGACTCGCACTTGGCCGGAGTTATCTTTCAGTTTTATTACTTACCAGCTGTGGCCCGCGACTCCGTCCGCGTGGGGTTCAGAAAAAGTAGCTAATGACTTTTCCCATGGTTCAAATTACCTTCGTACCAAGTTTTTATCACAATCAGTTTATCGGATTAGTCAAAAAAGCGTAACAGACAGACAGTGCAGTTCTCGCCTTTATAGTATTAGGTATACAGAGTACGGATAATACGGATTTTTGTAAGTAAATTAAACACCTCTTGTTTACGTGTGGAGTTCGGTCGCCCACTATCCTCGTAAGTGTAAAATCATAGTCGAATTCCACGCGGAGTATTTGTTGCACCGCCATGCCGAAGCAGGAATGTTTTTATTATTATTTTACAATAAAACTAAATGTAGATTTTACCAATCTTTAGCTGTACCCACGACTTTTCCATAAACAACTGGACCGGATCAAACGGAATTTTCAACAACGTATTTGGCTTACTTCCGTACAAAATTATAAGCTTTGTTTGATTTCAGCTCCGTTTCACAGCTTGAAACTTTGAACTCGCCTATTATCTGTTAGAATGAACCGATTGCAATAAAAAACGTTTAAATATTGCACGAAAGCAACCCAAATACGTTGTTGAAAACCCCGTTTAAGTCGTTCAAGTAGTTTGTGAGTTATTGCCGCTTAAAATTTCGCGAACCTTCTGTCTGAGTGAACCGTTTGCAATGAAATAAAGCTTATATGTTGCACAGAAAGAAGCCCGATGCGTCATTGAAAACCTCGTTTCACTTTGAACCAGTTCAGTAGGTGAGTTCTTGGTTCTGCAGCTGAAACTTTGAGCATCTTCTGCCAGAGTGAACCTTTCGCAAAGAAGCTAAGCTTATTTATTGCACAGGAGTAAGCCAAACGCGTAATTAAAAGCCACGTTTGAATATGCTCAAAAGTTTGTGATTTATTCGCACCTTCGCTTGAAACTTTGCGTAACTTCTATCTGAGTGAACCGTTTTCAACTAACCTAAGCTTATATTTGGACGGAAGTACCTAATCCAAGCACGTCATGGAAATTCCAGTTGGAATCGGTACAGTAGTTTGTGAGCTATTGGCGCCGCCTATTGAAACTTCGGGCATTTTCTGTCTGAGTGAACCGTTTTCAATGAAAGTAAGCTAATACATTGCAAATAATTAAGCTAAACACGTTATTGAAAACCCCGTTTTAAATTCGTTTAGTAGTTTGTGAGTTATTGGGGTCGACGCTTGAAACTTAGTGAATTTTATGTCTGAGTGAACCGTTTGAGTGAAACTAAGCATACATGTTGCACGGAGTATGTCAAATACGTTACTGAAAACCATGTTTTAATCCGTTTAGTAGTTTGTGAGTTATTGGGGCCGCCGCTTGAAACTTAGTGTCTGAGTGAACCGTTTGCAATGAAACTAAGCATACATGGTGCACGGTGTAAGCCAAATACGTTACTGAAAACCTCGTTTTAATCGGTTCCATTGTTTGTGAGATATTGGCGCCTCCGCTAGAGATTTCGCGCACCTGTCTGAGTGAGCCGTTTTCAATGAAAGTAAGCTAATATGTTGCGAAGAAGTAAGCTTGATTGTTGAAAACCCCGTTTGAATCCGTTCAATAGTTTGTCAGTTATTTGCGCTGCCGCATGAAACTTAGCGTACCTTCTGTCTGAGTGAACCGTTTGCAATGAAACTAAACTATTATGTTGCACAAAAGTAAGCCAAACTCGTAATTGTAAACTCAGATTGAATCGGTTTGTGAGTTATTGTCGTACAGGCAATTTGATACTTTACATTAGTGTAGCTTCTTATTGAGTGAACCGATTTGAATGAAACATAACCTATAAACATATAAGCTTAGCTCTGAGCAACAACTCAGAGCTAAGCTTAATCTATCTGCGAAAACCGCGAGAAAATCCGTTCAGTAGTTTCGGAGTTTATCGAAAACATACATACAGACAGACAGAAAGACAGACAGACAGACAGACAGACAGACAGACAAAAAGTTCAGAAAACATATTTTTGAGTTGTATTAGTCATTTCTTATCGCCCACTCTATTTTTTTTATAAATTAATCAAAAGTACAGACACGCGGTTTCTACTCTTTTATTATATGTATAGATGTAATACGCTTTTATCCAGTCCTTGATGGGTCTGAGTATTTTGTAGTAACTAAATAATTTAACATACATACATAATATTACGCCATTTTCCCGTCGGGGTAGGCAGACACCACAGTCTTCCACCTGCTGCTGTCCTATACAAATTCGTGTTAACTAAACTTTTGTTATAAGGAAATTAATTCCCTAAAAAACATCAGTTGATCGATCTGATAAGCATGGAAAGTCGAAAGAACTTCTAAACCGTGAAATAATAAATATTTGAAGGTTTTACACGAATAAGACCCTATATTCTACTACATCACCTGTTCGCTACTAGTAGCCGGCAGCCAGACGACATAGATTACCAACCACACGCGACTGAAACATAGGAACTTTCACCTTCCAACCCTACCATACCACCGAACTTCGTAAAACAAGATAAAATTTTGAATTTAAATTCCTTTGCGGTAGTTCCATGTCGTATACGCTTGGTAAGAACAGCGACAACTTGCGAGTATTATCTTGATGGCGCAAGCATTTTGCTAGAAAATATGTTTTCACTTCTCCCAGCGAACGTTTGTGTGTCTTTTCTTAAAGTAAACAATGTCTGCGCTCCGATGCGTTGCCAAGTCCAATCCCTGTTTCATCTGGAGTGTGAATTGCTTTCAGCTTTATGCTTGTCTAGATTTTGTACACCAGTATTTAAGCCACATTATGGAGATAAAATATCACATACAAACAAATTCTATAAAGTTAGTGTAGTAGTTTCCGTGATGCCTGCATCAACCTATAAACAAGCAAACTGACAGTACGAGAAAAGCTAAGCAGCAGACAGACAGACGGTCATGACGAAACCATAAGGGTTTCTTGTTGACTACGTAACCCTTAAAATGACTTCTCACATGTATGACGAAGCACCAATTGAGAACGGCTCTTGTCTATTTCTTATTTTTGTTTTGATCCTTATTTTAATCACAATGCTTGTATAGAAAGAAACTAGCTGTTACCCGCGACTTCGTCCGCGTAGATTTTATAAAAAAACAGAACTCGAACTTAATTGAAACATATTTTACGGAGCGCTTATCCTTCTTGATCCCTACGTAAAAGATGCATTTGTACTTATCCAAGTTGAATAAATGCATCTTACTACAAACTTAATTATCTTTTGATTTTATTTAACTGGTAGGTAGTGCGGAATTTTCATTGTCAACCGTTACAGGCGAACTTAAAAAAGAAGGCAATAAAGGGAGTGAAGTGAATGGGTAGCGAGGAGGTATTCATAAAAGTAAAAAAGGTCCCTATTCCTCCCTATCTATCCTTTTGTATCCCCCCCCCTACATTCCCACTCCCCCTCCCTCACCCTCTCCCACTCTCTCTTCCTCTCCCTTGCCCCTCCCTCTTCCCCCCCTCACCCTTCCTTCCCCCTCCATTTCCCCCCTTCCCCTCTCCCCATCACCCTACCTTTCCCCCTTCCCCTCACTCATCCTCCCCTTCCCCCTCTCCCTCCCTCTACCCCCCCCTCCCTCTACCCCCTCCCACGCCCTCTACCCCTCCCTCCCCCTTTCTCTCCCCTCATTTTCCCTTCCCTTACACTCTCTCCCTATCCCTCCCCCTCTCCCTCTCCCTATCCCTGACCCTACCCCTATCCCTGCTTCTACCCCTAACGCCATCTTAACCGCTATCCCTATCCTTATATAAACATACAACTGACACTCATATTGATTTTTAGACATTTCAAACCTATCGAATCCCAACCCCATCCCAGGGGTGGTGGTATTTCACGTCCACCACGTTGGATTTCAAAATCATTGTAGTTTTCGTAATCAGCGACCCGATAAACCATACGAACGACACCCATATTGATTTTTAGACATATCAACTCTATCGCACCCCAACCTCATCCCCAAGGGATGATAGCATTTCACGTCCACCATGTTGGATTTCAAAATTGTTGCAGTTTTTGTAATCAGCGGCTCGATAAACCTTACAAACGACACCCATATTGATTTTTAGACATTTCAACCCTATCGCACCTCAACCTTATCCCCAGGGGATAATGGTAGTTTACGTCTACCACGTTGGATTTCAAAATTGTAGTAGTTTTCGTAATCAGCGATACTTAGTTGAATAAAAAAAGTCCCATCAAAATCGGTTAAGTAGTTTCGGTGTGCTGTAGCAGATACAACCCCGCTAGAGTATTATTGTATGTGTAGATTCCCACGGGAATGAGATATTTTCCCGGGGTAAAAAGTAGCCTTTGTCCGTCTCCAAGTTACCATCTATCACCATACCAAATTTCATCAAAATCCGTTCAGCCGTTTAGGCGTGAAAGAGCAACAAACAAACAAACAAACAGACAGACAGAGTTACTTTCGCATTTATAATATTAAGTATGGATATTAGAAACATTTTCCGGAAAATTTATATAATCGAGGTAAACTGTTTTTACATAGGATTTTTGTATGAACTCAATCTAGGAGCAAAGGTGTGGAAGGTGGTCTCGCTCGGAAGTAATAGGTGGGATTCCCTACCAAGCGTCTCTTGCCTCGCCGCCGCCGCCACAGATTTAGGGTGCTTCCATATGGTGCTTCCAATTGCGAACTTTTGAGTATATTTGTATCGCAGTCAAATTGTATAATTCGCCGCTGCACATAATCCTTTGTCAAAATACAAAATGCCGAGAATTTTTTAAATTCGTCATTTTACATAATGCCTCTGTATTTTACATAACGACGTGCAATTCGTTTCTGGCACTCGCCGGCCGCTCCCTCGGCATGCTCGCTTCTTTCACTCGCCTCGTGCGTTAAAGTAGTAAGATAACCTAAGCCAACCTAAATTAAAATGCACCTAAATTTGCCGGTCATATACAATTTGTCAGCCGTTTGTAAACGGCGAATTATACGATTTGCCTGCGTCATATATATACAAGATGTAAAAAAAAGGGTATATCAACCCTGAAGGATGTGATTCTGCCCCTGAAACTGAACAACTTTTCCTAAGGAACATAGGTCGAAATACGAAAAAAAAAATTGACCTCCCATAGAAACTGAACAGCCTGATCGCGCATTTTGTATGGGAGGTCAAAAATTTTTATTCGTATTTCGACCTATGTTCCTTAGGGAAAGCTGTTACACCTTGTATATACTCGGATCATAAAACTAACATTCCCTAAGATACAGGTTGAAATACGAAAAAAGAATTTGAACATGCCATAAAAACTGCATCAGCGTATAGCGTGACTTATATGGAAGGTAATTTTTTTTTTCGTATACCAATCTATGTTTCTTCAGAAAAGTTTCGTGGTTCGAGCAACATTATTAAAAATGTAAGTTCGCAGTTGATTAGGAAGCACCCTATATAAAAGTAAACAATCTGCATCGCACAGTTTGTACAAACAAGAACACGTCAAGCTTAAGACTTTGAACTTTGTAGCGTACCTACTAATTTGAATAGTCGTATGAACTGAATTCACGCTCTAGCTGCAATAGACTGTACCTACCATTACACGGCCAGAATACAACTGCAACAAAAGTCTCTTTTATATCCGGCTACGGCTAAACGGAGGGTTATGATTTTGACCGGCATGTTCATCTATTCCCTCATAATCATAACTAACTCCTTATTGTAATTTAACAAGTGAGGTATAGTTACTGGTCACATTAAAATGAATATGGCGGACTCGAGAGGACAAAATATAACTTTTTTATGATGTCTTGTTGGGTATCAAATAAAAGGGCTTAATCACCACCTTTTGAAACTAAACAGGGTATAAGGGACAGATTGTCAAATACTGAAAGGGCATGATCAGTCAACGTAACTTACCAACTTTAAATGAATAAAACTTTCAGGATTAACCTCTCCATACAAAATTACAAACAATTTACTAGTTTGTATGAAGAGGCCGATTATTTTATTTATTTCCTGAAAGTTGTTCAGTTACGTTGACTTATCATGCCCTTTCTATATTTGCCAACCTTGTTGGAATTTTCCTATGTCATACGGCAACATTTTAGTTTTTTAAGTACTTTTTTTTTGGTAAATTTTAATTTTGTAGACGGTAACACTTTTTGCTCAGTGAAGAGAGCACGCTACACGCAATTTCTAAAAATGTAAAGATTCAAGTTTAAAATAAACTACTGTATAACTTTCAATCCTGTATTTTAATGAAGAAAGCTCCAAGAAGCCAGCATCAACCTCAAACAATATTTTTTTGGCGACCGTGACAGGACACGAACCTGCAATCTTCGGATCCCCTGGGAAGTGCCTTTCCTTTTTTCTTACCCGTTTTTTTCCCACCTTTTTCCTGAATCGATTTCGATTTTCTGTATATTTGAGGTTATTTCCCTGTATAGCTGTAAATTCATGTATATCGTACATTTCAAGCATATTAACGCATATTCAAGCATATTAACACAGGTTTTATCGCAAAATTCTCGCATTTTCGTCACTGTATAGGTATATTGTGACAACGCTCACTTGGCATATTTCATGTAAAAATTCAAGTAAAATACACGTGTATTCTGTATATTCACGCACATTTCATGCATATCATTGTATACGCTTAGCTTTTCAACTGGAATTGTGGAAAATTCTAGGTTTTCACTTCGAAATATACTGCGAGCACGTGGTGGCGGTGTACGTATATCGGGTGCTTGTACAGCACCCCAGGAGTAGCAGAGCTCAATTCCAAAGCAAGGCAAATCAATTTCGGCGCTTCGTTTGGGTCAAGCCGTGAGTAGAATAAGCAGTGCAACAGTAAAAAAACCGGTCAAGTGCGAGTCGGACTCGCGCGCCGAGGGTTCCGATATACCTATAGTATTTTTGGAAGCAATAAAGTCCATTTTCAGGACCGCAAAACTAAATTTGTTTGTAAAGGTTTTTTGCAGATTTCTGAAAAACTGTGCAACTTAGAAAGATCGTTTTATTTTTGCTGTAAAGTTTACATAAACCTCTGTCAACTGTAATTAATTCAGATTTTCCCTTACTCAAACTTCGGAGATAAGGGGGGGGGAATGGTATTTTTTTTGTCATTTTTCATCATAACTTGAAAACTAAGAAACTTAAAAAAATACAAAAATATATTTTAAAATGTACAAGTAAAGCCCTTTCATATGATACCCCACTCGACCTAGTAGCGACAATTTGAAATTTGGCCCCCCCTATTTTGGCCCCGTTTACATTAATAATCATACTTTTTTCAAAAAATTTTCATGTGCAATTAAGTTGGGCAACTATATTCTAAAACTATTCCAAATTTCAGCTCGATAGCGTAAGTGGTTGCTGAGATATAGAGGTGTGACAGACAGACGGACAGACAGACAGACAGACAGACAGAGCGGCACCATAAGGGTTCCTTTTTTTTACCATTTTGGTATCGGAACCCTAAAAACTGGATACTAAGGTATTTATACCTATTGTTGTATATTTCACACTTTATTTCTTAATTTGTGCATCGCCATGACTGATACAGAACAATTGAGTCTTCTCAAGAAGAAGAGAGGCTTTGTAAAGGGTCGTGTAACCATGTTTAGGAACTATGTAGATTCCTTAGACGTAGAAAACTTAGGAAACAAGAAAGAACTAAAAAGCAAGTTTGAAAAATTTAAATTACTCTATGATAAGTTTGAAGAGATACAAGACGATATTGAGGTATTAGGAGATGAAATTGACGAGCAGCTGGCTGAAAGAAGCAGCTTTGAAACACAATATTTCGAGATTATCAGTAGGGTGGAGCAGCTTACTACGGAGCCTGATGAGAGTGTCTACGAGGAGGCTTCATACTATGCTGAAGGGCAACCAGATGTTAACAACATCAAATTACCCACAATATCTCTTCCATTGTTTGACGGCAGCTCCCATAAGTGGCTTGAGTATAGGGACACCTTCCTGTCTCTCATTCATAAGAATCCTAGGCTCAACAACATTACCAAATTTCATTATTTGCGTTCATCTCTTGTATCATCTGCTGCATTAGTTATCAACTCTATTGAATTCTCCGACACAAACTATGACATGGCTTGGAAAATGTTGTGCGACAGATTTGACAACAAAAAGCAGTTAATTCAGAATCACTTAAAAGCATTAATGGATTTTGAATCCATAAAAAAAGAGTCGGAGAAATCATTAAGAGATCTTGTAGATCACATAAGTAAACACTTAACAAGTTTGACTAATTTGGGTGAACCGACAAGCAACTGGGACAGTTTAATAATATTTATTTTTGCATCAAAATTGGACAATGTAACGGGAAGAAAATGGGAAGAATGTAAAGCCAGTCTTGAGGGTGTACCCAAATTGCAAACATTTTTAGAATTTATAAGAAACCGTGCTGATGTGTTGGAAACATTTTGCACAACACAAAAAAGAAATGCAGATAAACCACACAGAACATTGTTTGCTGGTAATACCAACTCTAACAGTAACACTCATGACCAGGAACTATCTTGCCCCATTTGTGCTGCACAGCATCGTATAATACATTGTAAAAAGTTTGAAAACATGACAGTACAGGAAAGAAATGCTGAAGTTAGCAAAAATAGACTTTGCATTAATTGCCTAGGAAAAGGGCATTTTGCTGTGCAGTGCAAAGGAGGGCCATGTAAAATATGCAAATATAAACATAATACTCTTTTACATATTCAAAACACTGACCGAACAACGTCCAATCAACAACAGAGTAGAGCAGCAAATGGAGAAAACACTACATCGAACCCGGTTGCCTTATCTTCTCTGAACGAAGGGCAAGTCTTGTTGTCAACTGCCTTGGTAAATGTAAGGGTAGGCAATTGTACACACACAACTAGGGCTCTTCTTGATTGCGGATCACAGTCATCCTTCATCACACAACGTTTTGTGGAAAAGTATAAGTTGAATACACAAGATGCCAAGCCGATCAAAGTTTCTGGTATAAACAATTTCCATTTTGAATGTAAAAAAAGATGCAATGTCCACATCACGTCATATGTAAACAACACTTTTGGACAAGAAGTAAAATGTATAGTAGTACCTCACATCACTAATGACTTACCATCCAAACGAGTAGATACAAGAGAATTGAATATTCCCTCCAATCTGAGACTAGCTGACCCTGGTTTCTGCTTGCCATCAGAGATTGATATGCTGCTAGGTAGCGACATATTCTGGGACATCATGGAGAGCCACAGGATACCGCTGAAGAAGGGTCAGCCTGTACTACAGAGTAGCAAGTTGGGATGGTTAGTTGTAGGGCCTATTGCAGGAAAAAATGCAGATGATGTAAACTGCAATGAAGTATATTGTAATTTCACAAGAGGTCAAGTCGACATTCAGTTGGAAAAGCTTTGGAAAATTGAGGAAATTCCTGAAAATTCAAAAATTTTGTCTGAAGAAGAAGAAGCATGTGAGGCTCATTTTCTGAGTAACACTGTGAGGTTGGAGAATGGTAAGTTCTGTGTAAAACTGCCTTTAAAAGATTCACCAGACGTACTCGGTGACTCGTTCACCATGTGCAAGCAGAGGCTTGTTGGTATAGAGAAAAGATTTAGCAAACAACCAGAGGTTTTCAAACTGTATAAGGAGTTTATAGATGAATATAAAAACCTGGGTCACTTGTCAGTCATAGATGCACCTAAAAATGGTAACTATTTGCCTCATTTTCCAATAATCAAAGAACATGCAGAAACAAGTAAGCTTCGGACTGTTTTTGATGCATCAGCGAAGACCGGTTCAGGTGTATCTTTGAACGACATTCTCATGGTGGGGCCCGTGGTACAAAGCGATTTATTTTCAATCTTAGTTAGATTCAGGCAGCACTCTTATGTATTCACCGGGGACATAGAAAAAATGTATAGGATGATAGAAGTAGACCCCACACACCGACACCTACAGATGATCCTATGGAGAAAAAACAGCAATGAACAGCCTCACTGCCTGCAACTTAACACTGTTACATACGGTACATCCTCTGCACCATTCCTCAGCACACGATGCTTACTGCAACTGGCTCATGAATGCAATGATAAAGAAGCAAGTCAAGTTATTGAGCAAGACTTCTATGTAGATGACTGCCTCACTGGTAAGGAGAGTGAGAGCGAGTTGCAACAAGTATTCAACACTGTCACAAAGGTGTTGGAATCAGCTGGTTTTCACATGCATAAAATACGGTCAAACTCATCAAACCTATGTGATTCTGACACCCAAAAGAATTTTTGCATCGATGACACATTTAAAACTTTAGGTTTGATGTGGCAGCCAACATTGGATGAACTTGGGTTTTCCATTCAGCATGAAGAAATTAGTACAGACAAGCTTACCAAAAGAACAATGCTGGCTGCCAGTTCAAAAATATTTGATCCATTGGGACTTGTAAGTGTATGTGTAATTTCATTTAAAATGTTGCTTCAACAGCTATGGATAAAAAAGTTAGACTGGGATGATGCCATCCCAGCTGATATTAAGTGCCAATGGACAAAGCTAGAAAAAGGTCTGAAGTATCTACAAAACTTAAAAATACCTAGACATGTAATGTGTAAGTTCCCCACCGCTGTTCAACTTCACACCTTCACAGATGTCTCCATGAAAGCATATGCAGCATGCGTATATGCAAGATCCATGGATAATTGCGGTCAAGTAAAAACTCAGTTACTATGCGCAAAGACTAAGCTATCCCCTATGCCTCCACCGACAATTCCCAGGATGGAGTTGCTAGCGGCTGCCCTGGGGGCTAAATTATGTAACAAAGTTAAATTATCACTAAGATGTAATGTAGATTCTTGTTTTTGGACTGATTCTCAAATTGTCCTCTGTTGGCTTAAGCTTCCTGCAAGCCAATTAAAATTATTTGTGGCCAACCGCATAAACCAGATAAAAGAAACAGGCAGCTTAACCTGGAGACATGTGCCATCAGCACAAAACCCAGCTGATTTAGCTTCCAGGGGAGTCTACCCTGATCAAGTTCAAAATCTATCACTTTGGTGGTATGGTCCTGAATACCTACAAAATTCTGAAGACTATTGGCCGGAACAGGGAGGGATTCAGGTATCTGACTTGCCTGAAGTAAAAGTAAATGCAAGTAAAATAGAGACAAGCACAGAAGGCAAGTCAGATTTGATAGATTTTAATCGGTTCTCAAAGTTTAGTAAAATGAAACGCACCATGGCTTATGTGAACAGGTTTATTCACAACTGTAGGAATAAAGTTAAAATATCTGGTCATTTATCAGTTGATGAGTTGAATGTAGCTTTGTCTCAGTTAGTAAAATTGGCTCAACAGCAATCATATGGAAAAGAAATTAAAAAACTTTCAAAAGGAGAAAATCTAAATTCAAATTCATCTCTGCTGCCTCTGAGTCCGTACCTGGATTCAAATTCTATAATTCGTGTAGGTGGGAGGTTAGAGAACTCTAATTATTCTCTATCCAAAAAACACCCCTTTGTCTTGGATTCCAAGCACTATTTTACCTACTTATTATTTGAATATGAACATAAAAGATTATTGCATGCTGGACCTCAGTTATTATTGTCAAGTATAAGAGAAGAATATTGGCCTGTAGGTGGTCGTGTCTTGTCAAAGACTATTTACAGAAGATGCATGACATGTAGAAAGGTAAGAGGGACTTGTGCATCTCAAATGATGGGCAATTTACCTAAGGAAAGGATCACAGCAGGTTTTCCATTTGAAGTAGTAGGTACTGACTATGCGGGTCCTATTTACACTGCAAGTAAAAAGGGACGTGGTTGTAAAATTGGTAAAAGTTATCTTTGTATATTTGTTTGCCTAAAAACAAAGGCTGTACATTTAGAACCTGTTAGTGATCTGAGTACACAAATGTATATTCAAACTCTCAAACGTTTCATTGCAAGAAGAGGAAAGCCTTATGTTATTTACAGTGACAATGGTTCACACTATGTAGGAGCTAGTAGAGAGATAGGTAAATTTCTAAAGGAAAATTGTGACTCTGTATCAGACGTGGCTGCAAATGAAGGAATAAAATTTAAATTTTCGCCTGCTTATTCTCCACATCATAACGGATTATTCGAAGCAGCTATAAAATCTTCCAAATTTCACATAAAGCGTATAATGGGAAATACACACCTCACCTTTGAGGAACTTGCCACATTATTTGCAGAGATCGAGTCAATTCTTAACTCTCGTCCTCTTCTTCCCTTGTCTTCCGATCCTCACGACTACTCCTCTCTCACCCCAGGGCACTTCCTGATCGGACGGCCACTCACCGCAATACCAGCGCCACCACTCGAAGACGCCAACCCCAACCGCCTGCAGCGACACTTCAGAATTGAACAACTTCGCCAGCAGTTTTGGAAGAAGTGGACAAAAGAATACCTGTGCGAACTACAGGCGCGCTCCAAATGGCGTACAGAAAAAAGAAGCCCAGAACTGGGTCAGCTAGTCCTGCTAAAAGAAGAAGGAGTCCCTCCCATGAAGTGGCATCTTGGACGTATTCATCGCTTGCTGCCGGGATCTGATGGATTAGCCAGAGTAGCTGAAGTACGCACTAACAAGGGCATTGTCATACGCTCCTATGAAAGAATATGCCCTCTACCCACTGTAGAAGACGATGGACCTGAAAATGAGTAACATAATATACAAGAAACTGTATACTTACCTAAACTTGTAAAAGTACAACTATAAAAGGCAAAGAAGCTACTCTACATCTATACTACAAAATAACTACAACTATATAATGTATAAGAAGAACCTGTATAGGTAATCTAGACTGCTATTTATGTTCCTGGATGATACCTACTTATAACTGAACACACTTTGTTCCTGTTGAACTTACCTGCAAATAGTCATCTGTGTATGAAACTACATCTACACAGTCAATCTCTTTGAAGAATACATACCTATCTATCTGTAGAGAAAGAAACTTAACTTGCCTGTACTTACATAAATTAAGATACTCACTTGTATATGAAGTCGTAATTACCTGAACATGGAAATACTTCACTGGAGATGTGCAATACCTAATTGGTTAACAGGAGATGATGGACTGGTCACACCGAAGATACCACCTTCGACACCATGGGTTGGTCACACCGAAGATACCACTTCCGACACTTTGGGCTGGTCGTACCGAAGAGACCATAATCTTGTATCTTGAAATCAAACATTTCAAGGGGGGCCAGACTGTTGGAATTTTCCTATGTCATACGGCAACATTTTAGTTTTTTAAGTACTTTTTTTTTGGTAAATTTTAATTTTGTAGACGGTAACACTTTTTGCTCAGTGAAGAGAGCACGCTACACGCAATTTCTAAAAATGTAAAGATTCAAGTTTAAAATAAACTACTGTATAACTTTCAATCCTGTATTTTAATGAAGAAAGCTCCAAGAAGCCAGCATCAACCTCAAACAAACCTGTCGTTATTATAACCCCAAAATAATTAAAATAAAATAAAAAAATTATAAACTAGTGCCCGACTACTGAAAAACTTTGCTCTAGAACGTATGAAACAAGATAATGTTTTCATCTGAAATTGTTATGCACAAACGAGTTCATACCATAACTAAATATTACTCGAGATGTTCAGATAATAGCCATGGTTATTGGTCATATACCACCTACCCTGAAAAAGCGAAGCTTTAGGGCAAAGTAGCATAATAATATGGCCATGGCATTATCAGAACATCACTATGAATATTAGCCGTCGTCATGAGCCACCAACCAAAACAAAAACGAATCTTTAGGTAAAAGTGGCATAATTATGACCACGGCTATTATCTGAATGAACATGATTATGAAAATTTACTAGTTAAATACCATAGTTTGTACATAACAATTTTGGTGTCCCTCAACACAGAATCCTCAGAGAAAAAAACTGCATAAAAATTTATTTTGACGATGCCAAAAAATAGTCATGAAATAGTCATAAATAGTCACCATAAGGAAAAAAATAGTCGCGTTACAATTCTAGAGTTATAGCTATGGTTTGCTGAGGATTATGGGCATAGGCTATAGACAGAATCCTCAGTTCTGATGCAAGCAAACCGTGGGGACTATCGACTTGGTTTTTATTTAAAAAAAAATAGTCATGAAATAGTCGTCTTGACTTCCAAATTCTCGAAAATAGTCGTTCAAGGATTTCAGAGTTACAGGGGTAGCTTGCTGAGGATTCTGTGCATAGCATTTCAAGGACGCAGATTCCTGCAGAACGTTTAGGTTTTTCTGTTTGATACTGATGTCAAAAAATAGTCAACAAATAGTCGTCTCAAACCATAATAACTTCGGTCTGGTTTACCTAGTAGAAGTATGTTAAAAATGCATGTTGATTTTGCCATACATTTTTTCTTTGTACAGTCGCGTACACAAAATTATTTGACGTTGATTTCAAGTTGTCAAAAAAAATGAATTTTCATATTGTTAGAGGCTTTTATTTTTATATATGTTGTTGCAGACCCTATTTTTGTGTTACCTATTTTTATAAGGTAAATAAGAGTATAAACCGACTGACATGTCAGTGCACAGCCCCAACCTTTTGGTCTAGAAACTTATAATGTAGGTTCCACGTTTAATGAAAGGTAAAACTAGAATATCGGGCTTACACCCAGATGCAAACAGTAAAAAAAAAACTTTAATAATAATTGGCAGGTTCGCGAATATTACTTAATTAACTACACTAACTTTACAAATTTCTTGATTGATCAATGTTGTTTGTCTACGCATTTAACTATTCATTAAAAATTTAAATGTCGCTGCATATGTGTTTCTTTTCCCCAATACTACATCAGTAGAATAATACAAATCAGTGACTTAATGGCATAGAAACAGAGTTGGAAATGTTTAACGTGGATCGTATAATAGAAAAAGCACCAATATTCTGCGACGAGATGTTTCGTTCGGCTCGACAAAATTGTATGACCGAGCTAGTGCTCGCCGCCGCCGGCGAGTATTTAGGTAAGTGACCTACAGTGTTGCTACTCGTATTACAACGACAATTGCCGTGTTCTACGTTAATTATGTGAAATGTAAAGTTAACATACACTACAGCCTATGGAAGCAGTAAATATACAACGCGTTATTCCAAATTAGGCTTCCATTTTTTCAATAAACCTACTTAAAAATTGGATGTAAATTCCAAAACTAACGCGGCTGGCTCGTTTAAAGTGCAGCCTCGGTCGGGTCATTGCGCTGCGGGTTATTGCCCTCTGCGTAGGGCTAATTTTAAAATTTTCAGAATTTTTTGTTGAATTTTTTTTAAGGATTTTTTTTGTGTTCCTTTATCGTTACTGAAACACCCCCTAAGCTATGGCACGCAATAAAATTATCACCCTGTATTACTCATTTAACCATTTAACGTACTGTTAACAAATGAGAGGGAGTTGAAAAATATGTTAAATAAAACACTCGAAGTCTACTTACGTTTTGTAATAAGTTCACTTTACACAGTGTTAAAATGGGTACATTAACACAATACCATACATATGAAGAAGAGTCTTCATAATTTTACACAATACGTGATTACTCCTTTAAAGGTAGAATCTCCCAGTTTGAAGAACAAAATACGACTGCCTGAGCGAGGCTGGCTCGAACGTTCAAGAGACCTCTCCCACCACAACATTACCCTTTCCATAAAACGCTGGGATTGGTCGAAAAGCCGCCGCGCTCTGACAGTTCGTACAAAGGAGTCAATACAACAACCATTTATGAACAATATCGTAAAGCTATGAAAAGTTAGTAAACACTGGTGACTTAAATATTATAATATTGGAGATCAGAATATCTGTCATGACAACAGTCGGCCATCCGATTGTGATAGGTACGTCCTCGTACCGTCTCTCAAAAACGAATACATGTACAACACTTTTCTTTATAAGTTATAGAGATCCGAATGTTTGCTATAATATGGCACAATATTATTTAACAGTGCTTTTACATTATGTGAAATTGATCAAACACAAGATTTAATTATGATTATGAAGTAATCTGACAGAATTAATAAAGATTGTCAAGAAATATTGACGTTGAATATTACAAGACGTCTCATACAAAATCTAAATAACAAAAAGGTTGGGAACTCGTAGTTCTTTGAAATATAGTTTGTTTACATCAGTTGTTATCACGTAAAGTACGAATTAAGTACAATAGATTCAAAAAGATTTTTGTTATTACATAGGGCAACAATGCCTATATAACATTACTACTTACAATAAAATTATGATAATATTAAGTCTAATACAAGGCAACATGGCAACAAACAAACAATGATAGTAATAAAAATTATGTAGAACTGTAGATAACAAAACCAAAATTTGGCACTAGGACACGGTTTGGCAACAAGGCCAGGATTTGGCAACAAAGACATGGTTTGGCATCAAGGCCATTATTTCTAATCTGAAATAAAAGATTATTATTTATATGACAATGAGTTGAAATATGAAATAAAAGATTGTTACATGGTTTGGTTTGGCATCAAGGCCATGGTTCGGCATCAAGGCCATGGTTTGGCATCAAGGCCATGGTTCGGCATCAAAGCCATGGTTTGGCATCAAGACCAGGGTTTGGCATCAAGGCCATGGTTTGGCATCAAGGCCATTATTTCTAATCTGAAATAAAAGATTATTATTTATATGACAATGAGTTGAAATATGAAATAAAAGATTGTTACATGGTTTGGTTTGGAATAGATATGTAGTTTTATTTCTTTAAGATTTAGTACCTAGTCGACCGAGCTTCGCTCTTAGCCGCCTCAGGTGAGCAAGCTGTGGTACCCGCCAACAGTTGGCGCTCTAGGTTTCTGTCTAAAACGCGATGTTTTAAAAAATGCTTAGAAACACGGGGAAAAACAGACATGAGACCTAGCTAGATCGATTTTGCCCCCGGAAACCCCCGTATGGTAAATTTCATTGAAATCGTTAGAGCCGTTATCGACAAACATTTTATAAATATATTATGGCTCGTTTAATAGTATAGGACTAAATTGGCTTGAAACATTCTAACAAAATAGTACCATGGGTATATCCTTCATGCTATTTTAGGACATTGTTTCCTAGTCCAACAGAAGATTGTTAAAATTTGTTTAAACTTAACGACATCGTTTACAATTTTTATTTTTGTACTGTCGAAATCAGTCACCGCATTGTTATGGGTGTCTGCCGCATCAGGGTCAAGGAAGGTTAACTACAAAGCCTAACTACTGAGACTCTATAAAAAGAACCAAAAACCAAGTCATTGGTGTTACCTCCATATGCCCGGAGTTGACTACTCACTGGGATGATTGTGCGAGTGGCAGCTGGTTGCACGCACAGCCTGCCGCTTACCAGTCGCCTTGTGTTGTGGCGCTGGCTGCACGGCCTGCTGTTCATCAGGCGCGGATGACCGTGGTGCTGACTGCATGGCCTGTTGTCCACCAGGCGCCGACTGCCAGCTGTGGTTCTGGCTGCATGGGCTGCTGTCCACCAGGTGACGACTGCTGTGGGCTGGCTGCATAGGCTGCTGTCCATTATGACGTGCTGAAATGTAAAAATTCCAGCGCGAGTATCTATTGTATAGAAGCGATCAATGTTTGAAACGCTTTTAAGGCTTTAAATTGAATGAAATCTATAAACGTAATAGTGGACACTCTTAAGTAGCTTTTACTCGTAGTTAGATATTACGTGTTTTTTGCAGCAGTAAATTTCAAACAAAATAAAGAACATAATTAATTGAAACAGTGAACTACGCATGGGAATACGAACCAATAGACCTTCAGACTATTATTTTGAACACGTACCTACACCAAAAATTATTACAACCATATGTAAAACACAACTAAAAGATTAATTTGTCTGAATGAAAGCACGAAATGTTGTTTGTTTTAAACTCAGGCTTGATAACAAATGGTTAAAGTGAACTGTGTACACTTATTCCTTAGCAACGTCTAACGATTTTGTGCAAAAATGATTTAAAATGTAGGTAGCATGTAGGTAGTATACAATCATAACTATTTACTTTAAATAATCACTCGTCCTTAACACAACGTTAAAAAAAAGGTGAAAAAAAATACCACATGAGAAAAAAAAAAACAAGTAGTTGATTTTACAGTTTTTCCACTCATTTCAAACAAGTCAGTTTTTGAGATACAGCAGATGTATTTTTGAACATTATCAGTCCACTTTGTGGGAAGTGAGGGCTCGTATCCCACTTCTGACATGTTGACAAATGAGAGGGAGTTGAGAAATATGTTAAATAAAACACTCGAAGTCTACTTACGTTTTGTAATAAGTTATTCACTTTACACAGTGTTAAAATGGGTACATTAACACAATACCATACATATGAAGAAGAGTCTTCATAATTTTACACAATACGTGATTACTCCTTTAAAGGTAGAATCTCCCAGTTTGAAGAACAAAATACGACTGCCTGAGCGAGGCTGGCTCGAACGTTCAAGAGACCTCTCCCACCACAATATTACCCTTTCCATAAAACGCTGGGATTGGTCGAAAAGCCGCCGCGCTCTGACAGTTCGTACAAAGGAGTCAATACAACAACCATTTATGAACAATATCGTAAAGCTATGAAAAGTTAGTAAACACTGGTGACTTAAATATTATAATATTGGAGATCAGAATATCTGTCATGACAACAGTACATAAGTACGAAGACTGTGATTTATACAAAAAACTAACTTAAAAATAATCTGTACTGAATATATTCATTAAGAAGTTTCTTTTTTTATTATTTTAGTTTAAAACCAATTATTGTAGTTTATTAAGCTTTATTAACCGGCAACAAATTATTGTTTTATACCCCAAATATTCCCAAAATATTGTTTTATACCCCAATACACTTCAGACAAAATGGATGAATGTATACCAAATTGGCTGAACGTACGCCAAATTTGGGTAACCGGTTCGGATAGGTTGTGTTAGGTTATCTTGCGACCACAACGCACGAGCCGAGCGAGTGGAGCGAGCGTGCCGCGGCAGCGGCCTGCGAAGTGCCAGAAGCAAATTTGGTGTACGAGTACATTCATCCATTTGGGTAGACAAAATTTGGTGAATATTATTTGGTAAAAATTTACTCAAATTTGGTGGCACGTTAATACACAGCCTTATTAAAAATGAAAACAAAATAACTTTGCTTTTTATTACAGAATTAATTATATTGCATGGGTTCCAAATACATTAAAAAAATAATTCAAGTAACAAAATAGTTACCATCAAAGATGATATGCATTTCGAACACGACTGTACTTGAGTTGAAAAATGTATGGCGAAGTTAACATGCATTTTTAACATACTTCTACAAGGTGAACCAGACCAAAGTGATTATGGTTTGAGACGACTATTTGTTGACAATTTTTTGACATCAGTATCAAACAGAAAAACCTAAACGTTCTGCAGGAATCTGCGTCCGTGAAATGCTATGCACAGAATCCTCAGCAAGCTACCCCTGTAACTCTGAAATCCTTGAACGACTATTTTCGAGAATTTGGAAGTCAAGACGACTATTTCATGACTATTTTTTTAAATAAAAACAAAGTCGATAGTCCCCACGGTTTGCTTGCATCAGAACTGAGGATTCTGTCTATAGCATATGCCCATAATCCTCAGCAAACCATAGCTATAACTCTAGAATTGTTGTAACGCGACTATTTTTTTCCTTATGGTGACTATTTCATGACTAGTTTTTGGCATCGTCAAAATAATTTTTATGCAGTTTTTTTCTCTGAGGATTCTGTGTTGAGGGACATCAATTTTGGATGACAATATTTTCTTGTTTCACACTCTTTAGAGCAAGATTTTTCAGTGGTAGGGTTCTAGTTTTTGATTTTTTTTTAACTTAAATTTCAATGGAAATGGAAAGTGTGAAAGTGATATTGAAAGAAGAGTGAATGCTGGAAACATGATGAATGGTGCCCTGCACGCCTTTATGAGGAGTCAGAAGGTGTCTCACAAGGCTCGTTTGGCTGTTCATAGGGGTGTTTTGGTACCAACACTGATGTATGGCAGTGAAAGCTGGGTATGGCAGAAGAAGCATGAAAGTAGAATTGATGCAGTGGAAATGAGAGCGCTAAGGAGTATGATTGGTGTTAAATTGAGTGACAGGATTAGAAATAGTGTGATAAGAGAACGGTGTGGCGTAAAAGAAGACGTAGTGACCAAAATCGAGAAAGGGATGCTGAGGTGGTCTGGTCATGTAGAGAGGATGAATGAACGAAGATTGACGAAAGAGATCTACCAGGCGAGAGTGAATGGAAACGTTGGAAGGGGAAGGCCTCGGCGAACGTACCAGGATCAAATTCAGGACGTTCTGAATAAAGGCCAGGTTAAAAGTACCCTAAACCGACGAGCATGTATGAAAGGATTGATGAAAGTACAGGAAGCAAGGGAAGTATGTCAAGATCGTAGCAGGTGTAGGACTGTGGTCTCTGCCTACCCCGACGGGATAGAGGCGTGATGTTATGTATGTAGGTATGTGTGTTAAATTTCAAACGCGGGAAATAGGCGTGATGTTATTTATGTATGTTCAAACCCATTTCAAACGGCAGTCTACCATTTCACTGTTGTGCTCAAATGGTAGGTACAAAATTAAAAATGCAACACAACACAATTTCTCGTGAGCGGTTTCAATAATCTAGTATTTAAAAATAGTTGTGTCGTGTTTGGCTTTACTTATGGTCCTAACGAAATAGTAAACATAATTTTAGCATGTTTCTCAGACCATGAATCTAAATAACTGTCCCCAAAAAACAGGTTGTAATATAATTGTAATATCATTGGTTGTAATTCGAAAAAAGCCCTTGACTGTATCCTTTCTAAGGCCGTAAGTTTTACGTAGATACGTCTATACGACAATAGGTTTGCTCTTGACTTCAATCTAGTAAATGAGGTCGACGATGGGACGAGCTTGCCCAGAAGAAGCCTATTCACTCGCGACTTGAATAGATTGGGATGATATAAACTCGGGAATACGGACAACGCAGGAAGAAAATTCCACTCTTTAGCCGTGCGCAGAATAAAAGATGTTTCAAAGCAGAATATCAACCCCAACAACGGTACCCAACAGCGCACCTTCATTTTCTGGGGGACTTTAATGCCCACCACAGCGACTGGTTGTTCCCATACCAGAAAACTGACCATGCTGGGAGAGAGGCGCGCAAACTAGCACTGTCGCTAGATCTCACCCAGCTGGTGAATGTTGCTACGCGGGTGCCAGACGTTGATGGACACACGCCCAATTGCTTGGACTTGCTGCTGACTACAGATCCGGACAGGCACTCCGTGTCGGTATCAGCCCCGCTGGGAACATCCGACCACTGTCTGGTGAAGTCCGTGTCGATAATCTCTCCTCCGGATGATAGCCCAAGAGGCACGAGGCGAGTTTGGCGATACGAGTCAGCAGACTGGGATGAGATGCGGCACTTCTTTGCGTCCTACCCATGGCAGCCAGTGTGTTTTTCTTCGGGCGACCCCACCTGTTCAGCTGAAGCGGTTGCTGATGTGATACGGCAGGGAATGGAATACTATATTCCATTCTCCGATATACCGCTCGGTCACAAAGCCCGACCTTGGTTCAATGCGGACTGCGCTCGCGCTGAGGCTCGAATGCAGTCTGCATACCAAGCCTGGGTTCAAGCCCGTGACCGCAAAGTTCGAGCTCGGCGGGTTCGCTCGAAGAAAAAAGCATTTAATGCTGCTGCAAAGTCCTGCAAGCGGGTGATCCGGAAGGCCCGTTACGACCACGTCAGTCGCATAGGGACCAAACTTGCATCCTACCCCTCTGGTAGTAAACAATTTTGGTCCCTTTCCAAGTCAGTCGAAAACAACTTCTGCCGTCCTACATTACCTCCCCTGCTGAAACCAGACGGGTCACTAGCCCACTCCGCAACAGAGAAAGCAAATTTATTTGCATCTCTATTTGCGAGCAATTCTCGCCTAGATGCAGACTCTAATCAGCCACCGACGATTCCTCGCTGTGATTCTTCGATGTCGGAGATCACAATACACTCAAAAGAGGTTCGTAGAGTACTTCGAAGTCTAGACGTGAACAAAGCTAGCGGTCCTGATGGAATACCAGCAAGAGTCTTGAGGAACTGTGCGCCTGAGTTGTCTCCTGTGCTGACGCGTTTGTACCGCCTCTCTCTTAAAACAAGAACGGTGCCTAAACCTTGGAAGGTTGCCAATGTACAGCCGGTACCCAAGAAGGGTAGTCGTGCCGACCCCACCAACTATCGTCCGATCGCCATCACCTCCATACTCTGCAAAGTTATGGAAAGGGTACTAAATGGAAAATTGCTGACATACCTAGAAACTAACGACCTACTCAGTGATCGTCAGTATGGCTTCCGCCGGGGACGATCAACTGGGGATCTTCTAGTGTATGTTACGCATTGCTGGGGCGAGGCCATCGAGAAACACGGCGAAGCCCTTGCCGTATCACTGGACATCTCGAAGGCCTTTGACAGGGTATGGCACGCAAGTCTGCTGAGCAAACTTCCTGCATACGGCATTCCCGCTGACTTTTGCTCTTGGATTTCTGACTTCCTGAGTGAACGGTCGATCCGAGTAGTCCTTGATGGCTGCTCCTCTGACCTCATGGCTATTGACGCCGGGGTTCCTCAGGGGTCTGTTCTCTCTGCGACTCTTTTCCTGCTGCACATCAACGACCTACTTGGTCCTAATATTGTTGGGTACGCAGATGACAGTACTGTCGTCGAGAGATATATGTCAAGCGCAAAAGCCAGCAGTGACGAAATACGTTCTTTGAGAGAGGCCACGGTAGAGCGTATAAACTCAACCTTAAGTCTTGTCTCCGACTGGGGTGACAAAAATCTGGTGAGTTTCAACGCCACCAAAACACAAGCGTGTCTATTCACTGCCAAAAGGAGTCCATTCAATCTGGCTCCTACTTTTCGAGGTACATCTGTACCGGTCACCGACAGCCTCGAGCTTCTTGGCATGAAGCTGTGTGCAAACCTGAACTTCGGCGCCAACATTGAGTCAAAAGCTCAAACTGCGGCCAAAAAGTTGGGTATCCTCAATAAGGTTAAGCGGTATTTCTCTCCTGGACAGTTGCTAGTTTTATACAAAGCACAAGTCCGATCTTGCATGGAGAATTGCTGCCACCTTTGGGATGGCTCAGCCAAATACCAACTAGCCGCTCTAGACTTGATCGATCGCAGAGCCAAGAAGCTCGTTGGTGATGAGATGCTAGTGAAAACCAAGTTTCACAGCCTAGCCCACCGGCGCAAAATTGCATGTCTGTCGGTCTTTTACAGATTGTACTTCGGAGAGTGTGCCCAAGAGCTCCATGAGCTTATTCCGCCATCCCCCTTCTACCATCGGGAATCCAGACGCACCGCAGGATATCACCCATATCTGGTTGATATTCCACACATTCGCACAAAGCGCTTTGAAACATCCTTTATAATGCGCACAGCTAAGGAGTGGAATTCTCTGCCTGCGTCTGTGTTCCCGAGCTCTTATAACCCGAATCTATTTAAGTCGCGAGTGAATAGGCTTCTTCTGGGCAAGCTCGTTCCATCGTCGACCTCATCTCTGTCCTCAAGGCTAGATCGAGGTCAAGAGTAAGCCCATACATAGTAAAAAAAAAAAAAAAAAACCAAGTGTGCGTGATATCCTGCGGTGCGTCTGGATGGTAGAAGGGGGATGGTGGACAATCCGTAAAAAATCGACAGTTGTGTAAAACGACATCACCCACGAACTGAAGCTGTAAATTCAGATCACAAAACAAAAAAATATTGTGCTTCGCCTTGTATACCGTCTAATACAGGCTTTGCGGACTCTTTTTTCAATACAAGCAGCCATCGATAAACACCTCACAACAGTTTTATCGACTGTACTCTTGAATATGCTTTTTGTTTGCCGCTTAATACGGTTCAATGGGCACATTGAGAGCTCTAAACAAAGAGTTTAGCTCTCTTCCTCTTAGCTGTAAAACGCTTTTATTATGTTACCTACGTCATGTTAAAATATTTTAGAAAAATCTAAAGGCAAAGAAGATAATATTTATAGTTTATAGAGACGGCTTTTATAGGGGACTAGTTTCTACCGGAGATTTTGTTTCCATGGAACTTAAGACTAGAATATTTAAATAATTTTATTGTTAGAGCTCCAAAAACTGAATCGACATAATCAGTCAACGAAACTAAACAACTTTCAGTGCATGAAACTTTTCTCTCATTGCATGAAACTTTTCTCTCATCTCCATACAAAATTGTAAATATAATTGAACAGCTTGTATGGTAGAGCCGATTTTTTTCACTTTCCTAAAAGTTGAATTCCCTGAAAGTTATTCAGTTTCGTTGACTGATCATGCTCTTCCGGAGTTTTCGGAAAGAAGTCCCTTACATTCTGTATAGTAGGGAATTTCCCGCCCATTAAGGGATTACGCCTGAAGTAATTTGGTACAATAAAGGGAAATGCTAATCTGTCATTGGATTAGTTCCTAAGTTGAGAAACTAGTTCAATTCCATTAATTTTCATTAAAAGTTGCGTGTGTGAAACCCGGCGAGGCGCGAAAACCTCGCGAGAACTGAAGTTGATGAATTACTGAACTTGATTTATTAAACATGGGAGTATGGAGCAGCAGGTTCTCATTGTTACTTCTTTGTTACCATTTCACGGTTGAGCTATTTCCATAGTATTAGGTAGAAATTTTAAGAATTTGCTTCAGTAAGATTCCAAGATGAGAACAAAAAGAGCTACTTATGAACGTAAAATTATTCGTTTTCGTTTGTAACATAATAATATACAGGAATAGTTCATTTACGAATTATTAGTCTATGTCTTGTAGTAAATCCAAAAAATCCCTTTTTCAAACCCGTTAATTAGAAAGTTGTTCGTTTTATATCATCATCATATCAGCCGAAAGACGTCCACTGCTGGACATAGGCCTCCCCTAAAGAACTCCATGACGACCGGTCCAGCGCTGCTCGCATCCAGCGGCTTCCCGCGACCTTGACCAGATCGTCGGTCCACCTTGTGGGGGGCCTGCCAACGCTTCGTCTTCCGGTACGTGGTCGCCACTCTAGAACCCTCACGCCCCATCGGCCATCGGTTCTTCTTGCGATGTGCCCTGGCCACTGCCACTTCAGTTTAGCGATTCTCAGGGCCATGTCAGTTACTTTAGTTCTTCTGCGGATCTCCTCATTTCTGATTCGATCGCGCAGAGAGACTCCGAGCATAGCCCTTTCCATAGCCCTTTGGGTGACTTTGAGCTTTCTGATAAGGCCCATCGTGAGCGGCCACGTCTCGGTGCCATATGTCATCACTGGCAACACACACTGGTCAAAGACTTTCGTCTTGAGACACTGCGGTATTTTGGACGTGAAGATATTGCGGTGCTTCCCGAACGCTGCCCATCCGAGTCGGATTCGACGAGTAACCTCGTTTTACATACACCACAAAAACAAGGTAGTAGGGCATAGATATTTATATTCCTTAGGCGAACTATAGTTAGTCTTGTCACTTAACTTACTACAGAATAGGTACGGTTCTAAGTTTTGAGTTAGGTTAAAGGTTTCCGCACTTAGTCGTGCCCATTGTGCGTGGGCCTAAGTGGCCATCCATTTAGCCAGAACTCTGTCAGTTTGTCTGTTTTGTTGGATAATTGATTTAAGGTTATGCTCACATCGGAATAACTAGTTTGTAACTAGTGTGTTTTCTAAGCACTCCTGGATCGCGTGTTCGATGGTTTCTTCCGTTTCCATATAGGCCCTGCACAGAGGACTGTCTGTCAGGCCGTAGTGTAGTAGTGTTTTATCCAGTTATTGTGCCTTTAACCTGTTATGCTAAGATTTGTCCTGTTTATTTGTAACTAGCAGTTGCCCGCGACTTCGTCTGCGTTAGATTCACGAAAAATGGAAATTTTATGCATTTTCACATTTAGAGATTGCCAAAATTCAGCAAATTCTGTGCAGCGGTATGGAAGTGAAGGAGTAACATCCAAACATCTAAATATACAAACTTTGAACTTTATGATATTAGTGCGATTAGTGTAGTGATAGCCGCCATCTCAGTCAGTAGGTACGGTATATCACGCCTTTCAGGTGTAGACGAAACTTGTAGACTACACAGCCTCGCTCTATTTGCATTATATTCTGCATGACATTCAACAAGTATTCTGTAAAGAACAGCCCTCTATACCAGACCGTAGCATTTTTCAATGGACTTCCGATTGAATTAAAAATAATAAGTAGTGTAGAAGTGTTTAAGGTGATCTGTTACGGCCAGCTTAGCCCCGAACGCAACTAGATGGAGCCACTGCTGCAAATATAAGGTTTTATTTTTTTATGCAATAAGTACCAACTATATATGTGCACAAAGTTGATTCGCGTAAATTTCATCGTGCAACTTCAATGCCTAACAACAATTTCGATAAGAAAAATATCTCCATATGTCCACTAAAGTCAATTACTCTCGTCAGTCCGTGTTTACATGAGTACGATCACTCACACATGCACACAAAGCACAACCGTACAGTTTTGACCGCACGCCCACAATCGTAATATTGAACCAAAAATTGCTAACAAAAATAGGATTGTCAGTACATTAACTGTATTTTTGTATTAATTAGCGAAAAATTTAACTAAAAATAGCAGTATTCGTTCGTTTTTCAACAGAATTTTATGTCCCGCATAAGAATGCAAGTCATTTGAATTTTTGTATGGAAAACAGATCACCTTAAGGACCGACTGAAGTTGTTTCTGTTAGAATTTTTTTTTATAATTTTGATGACTTTTATAATTAATGACATACATATTATGATAATAATATTAATATAAATTTTGTTGACATTAAGATAAATTTATTAGATAGGACATATTAGCTTTAATTTATTGACTTTATGTATTAAAACTTTAATTTGGGTATTGGTAAAATGATTAATGTAACTTGTTATTATAAATGATTATGTATGTTATTTCGCACACAGAATTTCTGTTTTAGAATAAATGAATTGAATTGAATTGAACATTGAATAAAATTATCTGAACCAGTAAGTCAAGAACTACTATTACTATACAAAACATTACGCGGTCTTGAGCGTGTGTGTGCTTCCATCCATCAGTGTCTGTCTCCTCACACACGAGTAGTTCATGCAACTTGGAGTGAAAACAGATAAACAGCAACTTACAATGTAACGATGTAAGCACTTAAACAAATAAAACTCCAACCGAAGCCATGCCGAACACAAAAAAGGCATTTGGAAGAAACACCGGCAGAAAAATAACTGGTACGTGTCTGTTCTGTGTGTTTTTGTAAGTACACTCGCAAGCAAGCCTGATATTTACTGTGAAACTTTAGCCCTTATGTTGATATGTACAAAGTCTAATGTGTCTAGCTCGCCGAGCTGAAAATTGGTTATAGTCCAGAAGCTATAAAATAACAACAAATAATAAAAACTGATCAAGTGCGTGTCGGACTTGCACGAATTTAACGCACTTCTACGTGACTGCGAGTCCATAACTAAGAGGTTCGCGAATCCGATTCACACCTGGCCGATAAGTTCCCACTTACAGTCGAATGGCATAAATAACCTCCCGGCGCATAATGTCACGTTCGCAAAATGTCACACTAGGTTTTACCATAGCACAATGTCACGTTCGCAGAATGTAACTTTTGCGAAATGTCACGTTCGCAGAAAGTCACACCATATCGTGACATTGTGCGAACGTGACATTCTGCGAACATGACATTCTGCGAACGTGAGATTCTACTTAAGGTCATTTCTACTCTTCAAAAATGAGTTTATGATACAGAAGACTTGTAGGTATTTGTTACTTGTACAAGTAACATGTACTTATAACTTGTACTTGTATCATATACTTGTATGTTGTGCTTGTATCTTGTACTTGTATCTTGTACTTGTATCTTGTACTTATATCTTGTACTTGTATCTTGTACTTATATCTTATACTTGTATCTTGTACTTGTTGTTTGTTCACCTTTGACATACACAAAAACAAAGCGATTTCTTGTTCTAACCCCTGTTACTTAACCCTAGCTAGGAAGGGAACCGCTGTGAGAATACCATATCTTTGACGGCACCCCTGCATTGAATCAACATCCCGTAGGGAGGAGAATGAAAGGCCACATCAACCCCTCAACTACCTGACCTTAACTTAACCGATGGGTCATATATGACCAAGAAACACCCTGATAGCTATCAAGCTAATATACATAAATAGTGAACATAATTTTAACATATTACTAAGACTATTAAACTGAACAACTTTCCCCAAGAAACTTAGGTCGAAATACGAAAGTTCATATTTGACCTCCCATACAAAATGCGCTATCAGCTGATGCAATTTCTATCGGAGGTCAAAAATATGTTCCTTTGGGAAAATTGTTCACTTTCCTTGTCTGAGTAACATACTAAAATTATGTTCACTATTTTATTAGGGCCCTATACAAGGTTATTTTTTGGACCTGATATGAATATTCCTTCCTTGTTACTGAGGTCAAAAGCAATAACTTTTGTTCTACGACTTTGCTAACAACGGTTAAAAATTTCGACTTCCCACACAAAATATGTTGATCACTTACGTTACTTTGTATGGGAAGTCGAAATTTTTTCGACCGTTATTAGCAAAGTAGAACCAAAGTTGCTGCTTTGGACCTCACTAACAAGGTATGAATACTTATATCAAGTCTAAAAAATAACCTTGTATACAGATATGTAAGATAAGATGAAACGCCAGCCATCACAATTGTAACTAATCTTGATCAATATCCACAAGCCGATTTACTTTCACGTCACCAGCTCAAAAGAAGTGTTTATCCAGATTTTGGGAGATTGATTGCTTATTCGACACGCAACGCCTTTCATCTTAAAAAAGAAATTCTGTAAGACATTTCTCCTAAATTGAATATAAGTATCTACGTTATGTGACCTGTTTAAAAGATTATGAAAATGGCTTTTTGGGATGGAAAAAAAAGAGTACGGAAATTTGTTTATAGAGAAAAAAGGCAAACAAAAAATGTTGGCCATACAAACTGATCAATCTATGTGATCGGTAGGCTGCATGACCATTTCTTCCTTAAATTACATAACCTCTTTAATTGAGAGCGGTAAAAACCTCTTCCATGAAGTGGTCTTCCTGCTCATTTTCCCACCTGTAACATTAAAAATAATTATTTATTTCGACACTCTATGTCTAAAACAATAACGAACAGCATAGAAATTGTGACTATGGTCACGTTCAAAAGAAATTGGTTTTCTTTTAAAAAGGTTGCCTATTTAAAGTGACTTAATTATAGAAGGGTCGCGCTAGCCCCGACCCCTGCTAGTGTAACATAGCTAGCGGAGGCGACAGACCGACAAAACCACTCGGCACAAGTTGTTTGAGAACCGCTCCCAAACCCAGACAAACTAACAATATTGACATGTTTTTCGGAAAATTTATCGCGACAAAAGGATAATGGATGGTTATTTCAACAAAATGACATTGTGAGTGCTATTGGACCAGTATTGGCAAGAACTTACGAGGGGCTTTATATAAGTAGTGAGAAAAAACAACATTTTGGTTGTAAAGTCTTTTGATGTTTATGAGTTTCTTTTAGTGATGCGATGGTAACAAAACTGAGGATATAATATTTAAAAACATATAAATAATAAAGTTAAGTTCAAACAACTATAAAATTGAGACAACCAAAGTACTAGGTACTTACAATGTTAACAAGCTGAGTTTGAACAAGTTAACTACTCTCCCTATTTACCATATTTGACTTATATTCCTCTAGTCGTAGTAACTTTTATCTGTTCCTTAAATTGAAATAACACCGAAGGAGAATCAGATACGGAAGCAAAATCGCAGTCATGGATCCCATATGGAGTTTTTGCATGACCAAACTAATGGCTTGTGTAACAAATGGTGCACAAATCGTTTTAGCGGTAGATTTCTTTTTCAAAGGGATTGAAGCTTTGGAAAGTGCCGGATTTAGGTCTAAAGCTACGTATAATAGTGCATAATTACTTTATCAATGCTCGTTTATTTTAGAAATCATTCTCACTACTTATTGCACACCTTAGTACAGAGTCCGTCCTATAACTATATTTACTCAGAAAGTAGCAGACCCTTCCAGAAGAACTTAAGCTGGCGGGTACTTACGATAATAGTCGCATAATACTAACTTTTCGTGCCAACTCGCAGGTGTAGGTATAACTAAGAGCTTTTGTACCGACTCGTCGTTAATAAATAGTATCTATTACTTTTCATAGGAAAGTAATTTATGATTAATTAATACTTCAGTCTTTTTCGCTCCGATTCCAAAAATAGTTTTTCCAGAATTTTGAATATCTTGTTATCTATCAAAATACTCCGTAGAAATCTGAGATCCAAGAAATCCAATATTTCTTCGTATAATATTTGATTGCACAATAAAATCTCAAGGACAACAATCTAACTATCAATAGACAGTAAAACTGAGCGAAAGTAAGTAATTGGAGGATTATTATTATGAGAGCGAGATATAACTTAGAAAATGAATTACTATATTTCGATCTCATGCTCTTTGCTTTGCGTTCAGACTTTATGATAAAACAACTAACGAACTGCACGGGGCAGCAAAGAAACTACAGTATGTTTTACCCCTTTTAAACGACGCTGATTAAAATTATAAAAATACGTAACTTAAAAGTACAATCTTTAGACGATTTTCTTGTTAACACTTGTTAACAGTGATGTAAAAGACTACATAACAACATTGAATTTAGAAAATTGAATTTAGAAAAAAATATTTTTTTGTACTTTTTCCTGTATACTGGTATTATGTGATCTTTAACAAAATTTTGAACAAGGACTTTCATCTAACGATCTCACTTAGTTTTTATTCGGGTAAAAAAGATCTGAAATAAAAAAGTTTGACAACATTATGTATCGTTAGAATGAAAATGTTATGGGATTGATATAAGCTATCAATTACGTTATACTTCGTTAACTTATGATACGAAAATGCTATCCAGGGTTTAAGGTACAGATTGGCAAATACTGCAAGAACATATGATCAGTCAACGTAACTAAACAACTTTCAGAGAACGGCGTCTCCATACAAACTGTCAAATCAAGTTTGCGATTTTGCTGAAACTTTTATTTACTGAAAGTTGTGCAGTCACGTTGACTGATCATGCCCTTAAACCCGGCTAGGTAAATGTTGCATCATGTAGGATAACCGGGTGGGCGGGTATTGACTGCCCGGGATGTATGGATATAGCCCGAGTCAACCCCGCAACAGAGCAAACATGATCGCGCAGTGTTTACAAGCGTCTTAGTTCTTTTCCTGGACGGCTATTCCGCACCGACTGAATATTTATTATAGTTTCCGGAAAAAGAAGCTCGAGCTCTGGCGTCCAAGGAACAGGTTTGGCACCCTTTGCTTGAGCCAAAGTTAGGGCGTCAATCAATGGCGCCTGTAACTCGGCTGCATGGGGAAGAAAACGACGGTAAAAGTTTACCATGTCCAGAAAACGACGAAGTCCCTCGATGGTCTTGCGCAAGGCAAAATCCTGCAGGGCCTCGATTCGTTCAGGAGGTGGGCGCGTACCATCTTTGGAAATCCTGTACCCCAAGAAAGTTACTTCGTCAGTACAAAAAACGCACTTTGAAGTGTTGATGACGACACTAAAGTCAGAGAGTCGCTGAAAAACGGCACGAAGATGAACAGCGTGCTCTTGAGCGTCACGTGAATAAATTAGGATATCGTCAACGTAGGGATAGCAGAAATCTAAACCACGCACCACCTCGTCAATAAACCGTTGGAACGTTTGGCCCGCATTCCTCAACCCGAAGGTCATGAACGGGAATTCGAAGAGACCAAACGGAGTTGTAATTGCCGTTTTCGGAATGTCAGACTCATGGACCGGAATCTGATGGTACGCCTTGACCAAATCGATCTTGCTAAAGACAGTACAACCAGCAAGGTTGTTCGCAAAATCCGCGCAGTGTTTACAAGCGTCTTAGTTCTTTTCCTGGACGGCTATTCCGCACCGACTGAATATTTATTATAGTTTCCGGAAAAAGAATTTTGCCTATTTAAGTAAAAGCAAAGTGGTAAACAACCTTTTTTGTTGTATTTATGCGAATAATTATTATTCGTGTTATGGTCCAAGTGATAAATTTGGTCGTTGTGATTGTTACACGTAAACTTGGAAAAAAATATTAAAAGGCAAACTTCATTATTTATCACATTGCACGGTCTGGTATGGATGTGTATTGTATGCTATTTCTTTATAGTGTCGAAATGAGAATCGGACCCTCGCCGACCTAGTCTGATTATTTGCACTAAAAATTTTGATTTAAGGTTAAGGAAAAAATTAAGCATATCTAAATCATAATTTGAAATGTGAATTTCCAACCATTTGGTTCAATCTATATTAAGTATCTTAATAAAACATGATTTTGTATATTCTCACCACTTTGATATACAAATCTCTTTATTCATGTTTGCAAGCTTTCACCTCGACAACTAGCACAAAGCTTATGATTACGGTAACAATCCGTAATGGGGCTGTAATTATAATAATTCTGCTTTATGTTGCTAATTAAGTGAGCGTTATTGCGGAATCAAAACACTACGTTCCCACACTCTGTAGGTAATATTACAGGAATAATGTTCCATTAGCAAATTATAAATCAAAAGTGAGGGTGTTATTTATTTATTTTATTATTTTTATTTTTACCACTTATCATGTAGGAATCTTCATAAAACGCTATGAAAGGTGGGATCGAGTCCCGCTTGTGGTCATAGTTTTTTTTTTATCTTTTCATTGCTTATTACAGTAATACGCGAATTAAGTCGTGGGAAAAAGCTACCTAGTCAATAAATTCTATAAAACAGCCTCCGTGGTCTGGGTGTCTACTCTCAAAGTCCGATATATTGAAACGATACTACTCGAAACATGCAAATGCAAAACTTCGTTCCTTGACAATAGAGTAGAATATTGGTTGGATGCAGTTTGAAAATTCATCCAACCAATAGTCTACCCTATTGTCAAGGGACGAAGTTTTGCATTTGCATGTTTCGAGTAGTATCGTTTCAATATATCGGACTTTGAGAGTAGACACCCTGGTGGTAAAATCGGTCGGCTTTCGATCCAGAGGTCCTGGGTTGGGAGTGGAGACACTTGTGACAGAACGGTGGAAAGTCACGCCAGGGGATGTTAGTGGGTTCGTTGAAGCTCTGAAGTTGCAGTTGGAGAACAGAGGTGTTGGTGGATCAAAGAAGGAGATAGTTGTACCTACAGATTTTTATTTGATACATACAAAGGTATTTATAATATAGGGTGTAGACACCTGAAATTAAATACAATGTTTTATAGATCACAGAGAATTTTGATAATTTTCCTAAAGATAAGTGATAAATAAGCACTTACCAATTACTGGTGCCTACAAAACGTTTATAATAGGGATATGTAAATTAAAAGATTAATTTATCGATCAATGAATGATCGATCGATATGAAGTGATGAAAACGTCAAAACATTGTGAATGCGCAGAATAATTTTGAGTTTAGAACGTCAGCTGATTGAAAAACGACACTGGCTGTATGAATTTAGAACAATGCATAACGAAACGCAAGCGTTTCGTTACACACATGCAAACAAAAATCACTTTTTGAGACTACACCAGTTTAGTTGGGTTACACAGGATGAGTCACCAAATTTTTAGAAAAGCAAGATGTTTCCGGGCTTCGACAGGCACGCTAAGCTTCCCGGCTTCTACCTACAGAAATAGTCGTTAAATGAGCCATATCGAGGCCTTTGATGGCTTAACAACTCTGAGACCAGAGTTTGTGAGGTCAGTCATCTATCATATAACCCACAGGATATGAGGATGATGGAGGCAGTAGGTCAGAAAGACACATGCTATCTCTGGAGGCTGCTGGATCTGACAACACTTGACTCCACTTGGCACCCACTGGTGTGATCTGTCTTAAGCACGCATTGCCCCTCCGTGGCCACTAATATCATCCACAGACTGTGCTGCGATCGCAGTCTTCAACAGATCATATATCACGACGATAAGATGTGGTACAAGGCTTAGCATACGCATTTGCATGATACTAAATTGAATCTGGCTTCGACCGACGCCCTTTTTAAACAAGAATGTCTGCTACGATAGAACATGATTTAATCCATTTTTTGCCAAACATTATTTTACATTAATGTTACATGCAATCTTTACTAACCTGGAGTATTTTTTTACTTTACCACGTATGTGTGGCGAGGACTCAGACTCAAGGAATTCTGTTGTCAGCACTGGTTTTCAGTCTCAGCCTCTCTCCAACATTGATTCCACAGTCAAGAACAGGCCAAGCCTAATACTCACGGTGACTTTTGTCTTTACGCTGACTAAATCAGTGCGGTACCAATCCAATGTGTTAAGCTCGACGTGTTCCAGACTGTAAGTACTTAGCACCACTGCGAATATCAAATGTAAAAAAATTTTAATAATCGAAGTTGTTGGGACACATATTTAAATTATTACATGTACCTACTAAAGTGCTTAAACGGCACGGAAAGGAGGTTTCAGTTGCCCCGCGTCGTCGTCGCCCAGATATAAATAAATAAAATAGCCATTTATTCCCATTTGTTACAGTTTGTTGATAAAATGTATCCTAAAAAAAACATGCGCATTAAATAATTCATTGATAAAAATAAAAAAGAACATTATATTAAAACATTAATTATTTTAACTTTAATCATTAATTATAGCATGCAAACAATATCAACATTATTTTTCTTTCTTATTCGACACGCAACGCCTTTCATCTTAAAAAAGAAATTCTGTAAGACATTTCTCCTAAATTGAATATAAGTATCTACGTTATGTGACCTGTTTAAAAGATTATGAAAATGGCTTTTTGGGATGGAAAAAAAAGAGTACGGAAATTTGTTTATAGAGAAAAAAGGCAAACAAAAAATGTTGGCCATACAAACTGATCAATCTATGTGATCGGTAGGCTGCATGACCATTTCTTCCTTAAATTACATAACCTCTTTAATTGAGAGCGGTAAAAACCTCTTCCATGAAGTGGTCTTCCTGCTCATTTTCCCACCTGTAACATTAAAAATAATTATTTATTTCGACACTCTATGTCTAAAACAATAACGAACAGCATAGAAATTGTGACTATGGTCACGTTCAAAAGAAATTGGTTTTCTTTTAAAAAGGTTGCCTATTTAAAGTGACTTAATTATAGAAGGGTCGCGCTAGCCCCGACCCCTGCTAGTGTAACATAGCTAGCGGAGGCGACAGACCGACAAAACCACTCGGCACAAGTTGTTTGAGAACCGCTCCCAAACCCAGACAAACTAACAATATTGACATGTTTTTCGGAAAATTTATCGCGACAAAAGGATAATGGATGGTTATTTCAACAAAATGACATTGTGAGTGCTATTGGACCAGTATTGGCAAGAACTTACGAGGGGCTTTATATAAGTAGTGAGAAAAAACAACATTTTGGTTGTAAAGTCTTTTGATGTTTATGAGTTTCTTTTAGTGATGCGATGGTAACAAAACTGAGGATATAATATTTAAAAACATATAAATAATAAAGTTAAGTTCAAACAACTATAAAATTGAGACAACCAAAGTACTAGGTACTTACAATGTTAACAAGCTGAGTTTGAACAAGTTAACTACTCTCCCTATTTACCATATTTGACTTATATTCCTCTAGTCGTAGTAACTTTTATCTGTTCCTTAAATTGAAATAACACCGAAGGAGAATCAGATACGGAAGCAAAATCGCAGTCATGGATCCCATATGGAGTTTTTGCATGACCAAACTAATGGCTTGTGTAACAAATGGTGCACAAATCGTTTTAGCGGTAGATTTCTTTTTCAAAGGGATTGAAGCTTTGGAAAGTGCCGGATTTAGGTCTAAAGCTACGTATAATAGTGCATAATTACTTTATCAATGCTCGTTTATTTTAGAAATCATTCTCACTACTTATTGCACACCTTAGTACAGAGTCCGTCCTATAACTATATTTACTCAGAAAGTAGCAGACCCTTCCAGAAGAACTTAAGCTGGCGGGTACTTACGATAATAGTCGCATAATACTAACTTTTCGTGCCAACTCGCAGGTGTAGGTATAACTAAGAGCTTTTGTACCGACTCGTCGTTAATAAATAGTATCTATTACTTTTCATAGGAAAGTAATTTATGATTAATTAATACTTCAGTCTTTTTCGCTCCGATTCCAAAAATAGTTTTTCCAGAATTTTGAATATCTTGTTATCTATCAAAATACTCCGTAGAAATCTGAGATCCAAGAAATCCAATATTTCTTCGTATAATATTTGATTGCACAATAAAATCTCAAGGACAACAATCTAACTATCAATAGACAGTAAAACTGAGCGAAAGTAAGTAATTGGAGGATTATTATTATGAGAGCGAGATATAACTTAGAAAATGAATTACTATATTTCGATCTCATGCTCTTTGCTTTGCGTTCAGACTTTATGATAAAACAACTAACGAACTGCACGGGGCAGCAAAGAAACTACAGTATGTTTTACCCCTTTTAAACGACGCTGATTAAAATTATAAAAATACGTAACTTAAAAGTACAATCTTTAGACGATTTTCTTGTTAACACTTGTTAACAGTGATGTAAAAGACTACATAACAACATTGAATTTAGAAAATTGAATTTAGAAAAAAATATTTTTTTGTACTTTTTCCTGTATACTGGTATTATGTGATCTTTAACAAAATTTTGAACAAGGACTTTCATCTAACGATCTCACTTAGTTTTTATTCGGGTAAAAAAGATCTGAAATAAAAAAGTTTGACAACATTATGTATCGTTAGAATGAAAATGTTATGGGATTGATATAAGCTATCAATTACGTTATACTTCGTTAACTTATGATACGAAAATGCTATCCAGGGTTTAAGGTACAGATTGGCAAATACTGCAAGAACATATGATCAGTCAACGTAACTAAACAACTTTCAGAGAACGGCGTCTCCATACAAACTGTCAAATCAAGTTTGCGATTTTGCTGAAACTTTTATTTACTGAAAGTTGTGCAGTCACGTTGACTGATCATGCCCTTAAACCCGGCTAGGTAAATGTTGCATCATGTAGGATAACCGGGTGGGCGGGTATTGACTGCCCGGGATGTATGGATATAGCCCGAGTCAACCCCGCAACAGAGCAAACATGATCGCGCAGTGTTTACAAGCGTCTTAGTTCTTTTCCTGGACGGCTATTCCGCACCGACTGAATATTTATTATAGTTTCCGGAAAAAGAAGCTCGAGCTCTGGCGTCCAAGGAACAGGTTTGGCACCCTTTGCTTGAGCCAAAGTTAGGGCGTCAATCAATGGCGCCTGTAACTCGGCTGCATGGGGAAGAAAACGACGGTAAAAGTTTACCATGTCCAGAAAACGACGAAGTCCCTCGATGGTCTTGCGCAAGGCAAAATCCTGCAGGGCCTCGATTCGTTCAGGAGGTGGGCGCGTACCATCTTTGGAAATCCTGTACCCCAAGAAAGTTACTTCGTCAGTACAAAAAACGCACTTTGAAGTGTTGATGACGACACTAAAGTCAGAGAGTCGCTGAAAAACGGCACGAAGATGAACAGCGTGCTCTTGAGCGTCACGTGAATAAATTAGGATATCGTCAACGTAGGGATAGCAGAAATCTAAACCACGCACCACCTCGTCAATAAACCGTTGGAACGTTTGGCCCGCATTCCTCAACCCGAAGGTCATGAACGGGAATTCGAAGAGACCAAACGGAGTTGTAATTGCCGTTTTCGGAATGTCAGACTCATGGACCGGAATCTGATGGTACGCCTTGACCAAATCGATCTTGCTAAAGACAGTACAACCAGCAAGGTTGTTCGCAAAATCCGCGCAGTGTTTACAAGCGTCTTAGTAAAGTTCTTTTCCTGGACGGCTATTCCGCACCGACTGAATATTTATTATAGTTTCCGGAAAAAGAATTTTGCCTATTTAAGTAAAAGCAAAGTGGTAAACAACCTTTTTTGTTGTATTTATGCGAATAATTATTATTCGTGTTATGGTCCAAGTGATAAATTTGGTCGTTGTGATTGTTACACGTAAACTTGGAAAAAAATATTAAAAGGCAAACTTCATTATTTATCACATTGCACGGTCTGGTATGGATGTGTATTGTATGCTATTTCTTTATAGTGTCGAAATGAGAATCGGACCCTCGCCGACCTAGTCTGATTATTTGCACTAAAAATTTTGATTTAAGGTTAAGGAAAAAATTAAGCATATCTAAATCATAATTTGAAATGTGAATTTCCAACCATTTGGTTCAATCTATATTAAGTATCTTAATAAAACATGATTTTGTATATTCTCACCACTTTGATATACAAATCTCTTTATTCATGTTTGCAAGCTTTCACCTCGACAACTAGCACAAAGCTTATGATTACGGTAACAATCCGTAATGGGGCTGTAATTATAATAATTCTGCTTTATGTTGCTAATTAAGTGAGCGTTATTGCGGAATCAAAACACTACGTTCCCACACTCTGTAGGTAATATTACAGGAATAATGTTCCATTAGCAAATTATAAATCAAAAGTGAGGGTGTTATTTATTTATTTTATTATTTTTATTTTTACCACTTATCATGTAGGAATCTTCATAAAACGCTATGAAAGGTGGGATCGAGTCCCGCTTGTGGTCATAGTTTTTTTTTTATCTTTTCATTGCTTATTACAGTAATACGCGAATTAAGTCGTGGGAAAAAGCTACCTAGTCAATAAATTCTATAAAACAGCCTCCGTGGTCTGGGTGTCTACTCTCAAAGTCCGATATATTGAAACGATACTACTCGAAACATGCAAATGCAAAACTTCGTTCCTTGACAATAGAGTAGAATATTGGTTGGATGCAGTTTGAAAATTCATCCAACCAATAGTCTACCCTATTGTCAAGGGACGAAGTTTTGCATTTGCATGTTTCGAGTAGTATCGTTTCAATATATCGGACTTTGAGAGTAGACACCCTGGTGGTAAAATCGGTCGGCTTTCGATCCAGAGGTCCTGGGTTGGGAGTGGAGACACTTGTGACAGAACGGTGGAAAGTCACGCCAGGGGATGTTAGTGGGTTCGTTGAAGCTCTGAAGTTGCAGTTGGAGAACAGAGGTGTTGGTGGATCAAAGAAGGAGATAGTTGTACCTACAGATTTTTATTTGATACATACAAAGGTATTTATAATATAGGGTGTAGACACCTGAAATTAAATACAATGTTTTATAGATCACAGAGAATTTTGATAATTTTCCTAAAGATAAGTGATAAATAAGCACTTACCAATTACTGGTGCCTACAAAACGTTTATAATAGGGATATGTAAATTAAAAGATTAATTTATCGATCAATGAATGATCGATCGATATGAAGTGATGAAAACGTCAAAACATTGTGAATGCGCAGAATAATTTTGAGTTTAGAACGTCAGCTGATTGAAAAACGACACTGGCTGTATGAATTTAGAACAATGCATAACGAAACGCAAGCGTTTCGTTACACACATGCAAACAAAAATCACTTTTTGAGACTACACCAGTTTAGTTGGGTTACACAGGATGAGTCACCAAATTTTTAGAAAAGCAAGATGTTTCCGGGCTTCGACAGGCACGCTAAGCTTCCCGGCTTCTACCTACAGAAATAGTCGTTAAATGAGCCATATCGAGGCCTTTGATGGCTTAACAACTCTGAGACCAGAGTTTGTGAGGTCAGTCATCTATCATATAACCCACAGGATATGAGGATGATGGAGGCAGTAGGTCAGAAAGACACATGCTATCTCTGGAGGCTGCTGGATCTGACAACACTTGACTCCACTTGGCACCCACTGGTGTGATCTGTCTTAAGCACGCATTGCCCCTCCGTGGCCACTAATATCATCCACAGACTGTGCTGCGATCGCAGTCTTCAACAGATCATATATCACGACGATAAGATGTGGTACAAGGCTTAGCATACGCATTTGCATGATACTAAATTGAATCTGGCTTCGACCGACGCCCTTTTTAAACAAGAATGTCTGCTACGATAGAACATGATTTAATCCATTTTTTGCCAAACATTATTTTACATTAATGTTACATGCAATCTTTACTAACCTGGAGTATTTTTTTACTTTACCACGTATGTGTGGCGAGGACTCAGACTCAAGGAATTCTGTTGTCAGCACTGGTTTTCAGTCTCAGCCTCTCTCCAACATTGATTCCACAGTCAAGAACAGGCCAAGCCTAATACTCACGGTGACTTTTGTCTTTACGCTGACTAAATCAGTGCGGTACCAATCCAATGTGTTAAGCTCGACGTGTTCCAGACTGTAAGTACTTAGCACCACTGCGAATATCAAATGTAAAAAAATTTTAATAATCGAAGTTGTTGGGACACATATTTAAATTATTACATGTACCTACTAAAGTGCTTAAACGGCACGGAAAGGAGGTTTCAGTTGCCCCGCGTCGTCGTCGCCCAGATATAAATAAATAAAATAGCCATTTATTCCCATTTGTTACAGTTTGTTGATAAAATGTATCCTAAAAAAAACATGCGCATTAAATAATTCATTGATAAAAATAAAAAAGAACATTATATTAAAACATTAATTATTTTAACTTTAATCATTAATTATAGCATGCAAACAATATCAACATTATTTTAGTTTAAGTATTATAGTATTATTCATTATTTTTGTCTATGCAGGTATGTATTTCTGTATATTATGTTTTTTGTTCTTCAATGTATTTATTTGTGGTGGGAACCCATTTACGGGTGTAGGCCTCCTCCATCTGTTTCCATATGTTTTCCGTCGCCCAGATATAGTCGTGCTAAAACCACACAAACTACTATAATTTTAAGTAGTTAATAAAATCAGGCGTTACTGTGTGGGAGTCCATTACATTAAGTTATAGAAATTTAATTTAATGTTTAAATTTTTATTTTGAAAATGGAATATCTAATTAAATTAATAATACTATTTTAGGGACTGTTTGGACCGTTAGGGATTGTTTCATTTTATTGACAAAGTTATTTTATTAATGACTATTGTAACTAAATTATTCTACTTAGGACATTTTTATATCGTAACTAACAATATTTTTTCATCAATGCCATTTTTATTCCCTTGCTATTGTATAATGTGACTTGCATTCCACTCTATTGCTGTGCCCTACACACAGGGTTCATATACGCAGACATTACCATAATTAAAGAACTCTATAATTTTGCATTTTGCTCTATGAAAGCATTGAATAAATGAAAACAAATATAATATAGCCACCTCCACATCAATGATGATGCTATGTAAATACACATGCGCAGGCAACCGCAACACAGCAACTATACCCACACCAGTGTACAACTCTACACGTGTTTCGCTTCTACACGAGGCATCCTCAGCAGCTGTTAGACCAACCATTGCCAAACACCAAGCCGACTCCAATTAATTACCTTAATTTCCTTACCATGTTTACCGTGCTAATAAACTTGAAATTTCTTGTCCCGAATTTACTTGTTTTATTAAGATCTACGCAACCTCTGATCACTAGCATTCAGGACAGTAGCTGTAATCTTAAGTACGTAGTTCACAACACGTACTAAGTTATGCCCAGCAGTAAGACCACATATACTGAAAAAAACTATTTTGATACTGGAAGACGCATAATCTCGTCCTCCCTTTGTAGTGAGATAATAATATTATTATTGTATTTTATCATGACTTGTAATGTTTAATTACCAATAAATTTATCTCTATCTCTATCTCTCCCCCCCGTATCACGTAACAACCGTGACTCCTTGCAATAAAAAGTATAGTTACTTTTAGAAAATGAAGCCATCCTTTTGCTCCTAAAGAATTGCGGTACGGACAAATAAGTTTCATAATGTTAGTTAAGAAACCCCTTGTAATACTTTTAACGGACTCCACGCTATACTAACCGATCATGTATGTACATAATAACCTCAATCTGGCGGACGTATAATTTGCAATATAGTTTTATCGTCCCCTCCCGAGCAAGACAACGAGATGAATGAAGGTAATAAACAATATTACGACCTTGAACGACGGCTCACGCAGTTCCAAATCACGGAAACCGCTAATGCCATAAATAAGGCCTCCTTTTTAGGGTTCCGATACCAAAATGGTAAAAAAAAGGAACCCTTATGGTGCCGCTCTGTCTGTCTGTCCGTCTGTCTGTCACACCTCTATATCTCAGCAACCACTTACGCTATCGAGCTGAAATTTGGAATAGTTTTAGAATATAGTTGCCCAACTTAATTGCACATGAAAATTTTTTGAAAAAAGTATGATTATTAATGGAAAGGGGGCCAAAATAGGGGGGGCCAAATTTCAAATTGTCGCTACTAGGTCGAGTGGGGTATCATATGAAAGGGCTTTACTTGTACATTTTAAAATATATTTTTGTATTTTTTTAAGTTTCTTAGTTTTCAAGTTATGATGAAAAATGACAAAAAAAATACCATTCCCCCCCCCTTATCTCCGAAGTTTGAGTAAGGGAAAATCTGAATTAATTACAGTTGACAGAGGTTTATGTAAACTTTACAGCAAAAATAAAACGATCTTTCTAAGTTGCACAGTTTTTCAGAAATCTGCAAAAAACCTTTACAAACAAATTTAGTTTTGCGGTCCTGAAAATGGACTTTATTGCTTCCAAAAATACTATAGGTATATCGGAACCCTCGGCGCGCGAGTCCGACTCGCACTTGACCGGTTTTTTATGATAGAGTTGCCTTTTAGTGTAATAAATTGCTGGATCTTTTTCTAAGATGGGTTAAATAATGCGCGCAGTGGGAGGGTACTGAGGAATTGGGGCAGGGACGTTTTGAATAGGCTTTCCACGAGCTCGGAACGGAATCCGTCACACATGGTCGTTTGATACGAAGATTCTTGATACTATTCTAGACCAGTAACGTTATCAACCTGACAGTATGGTTTTAGTGTTATCAGTTTTTTTAAATTGTTTTTTTGTTACCATTTTACTAACCAAGACCGAAGTGTTGTCTTATTCTTAATCTTTTGTAATTCTATAACTATAAGTATATCTTTTCATAAAAAAATAATTACTGTCGGCGCTATTCAGTTGAGTTGAACTTGGTTAGTAAGGACTATAAATAAGTCACGACCAAATTTTGGCAGGTAACGGTTACCAGGTAAAAAAACATTTTTCACCCTAATGCTTTATTGAAAAATCAATGTTTATTGGTGTCTCTAGAGTCTTGTTGCAAGAAAGAAGGGTAAGAAGGGAAGGCAGGAAAGTATGTCAATCAACTGTGTTCTTAAAGCAATGGCGCGCGACGTCGCCATCAAACGATCAGCATTCAGCGCTCATCAGACGCTTCGATACTTCGAAAACCCTTCGACAATCGTGATAAATGAATCCCAATCAGTTCATGGCTTTCAATAAATCATCGTCATACAATAAATCCAAGCCGAAGATACGGTTACATTCATCATTCCGAGGCGGGTGTTGGTAAACTCCACGAATATAAATTAATTCGAGGTTGACGTAAATAATTAAATCCTTCCAGTTTTGAACAAAGCCTTCGTTAAAGGTCTGTTATATCGTGACATATTAAATTATTTATGTGAATCTTATGTTTAAATAATATGCGAGTTCACCATAGTCCTAAAACCTAGTTTTAACTGGTCTACCTCTACAATATATATGTTTTTTTCTGTAAAACCCCATACTCTACGCGAATGAAGTCTTGGGAAAAGCTAGTCAATAAATTCTATAAATTCTAGCCGCTGGATGCGAGCAGCGCAGGACCGGTCGTCATGGGGATCTTTAGGGGAGGCCTATGTCCAGCAGTGGACGTCTTTCGGCTGATATGATGATGATGAAATTCTATAACAGCCTGAATGGTCTAGTGGTAAAAGCGTTCGCCTCTCGATATAGGAGGTTCTAGGTTCGATTCCCGCTAGAGACATTCTTAAATCTCTTTGTGAATTCTCCCCAGGTTGTTGGGACACTGCAGGATGAATCACGTGATAGTCCAAAAATTAAGATGACACTGTGCTTAGGAGCGGTAAGCTGATGATCCCAGCTGTGATATAGAATACTAGCTGTTGCCCGCGGCTTCGCTCGCGTGGATTTCGTATTTATTTTATTACCGGTTTTCCGAAGCAATGAGATATTTTCCCGTCATTTCGGGGTAATTTTAAATTAAGGAAAAACAGGACTAACCCTGCGCAAATCAATGAGTATAATTCAAGATCCAGCTGAATTTTATATAATATACAGACGTTACTCATAAATTACTCAGAACAGAGGAACTTAGCAGCAGTATCCTAACAAAAGTAAAGAGAGAGATGAGAGACACCTTTATGTAATATTTCAAAACAGAGCCAATTCGCAGAAGTAATTGAGAAAAACTAAAACCCTCTCCCTCTCCCCCTCCTCCCTCTCCCCTTTCCTCTCCCCCTTCCCCTCCTGCTCCCTCTCCCTCTACCTGTACCTATACCTCTACCTCTCCACCTCTCTACCTCTCTACCTCTCTACCTCTCTACCTCTCTACCTCTCTACCTCTCTACCTCTCTACCTCTCTACCTCTCTACCTCTCTACCTCTCTACCTCTCTACCTCTCTACCTCTCTACCTCTCTACCTCTCTACCTCTCTACCTCTCTACCTCTCTACCTCTCTACCTCTCTACCTCTCTACCTCTCTACCTCTCTACCTCTCTACCTCTCTACCTCTCTACCTCTCTACCTCTCTACCTCTCTACCTCTCTACCTCTCTACCTCTCTACCTCTCTACCTCTCTTCCTCTCTACCTCTCTACCTCTCTACCTCTCTTCCTCTCTACCTCTCTACCTCTCTACCTCTCAACTTCTCTACCTCTCTACCTCTCTACCTCTCTACCTTTCTACCTCTCTACCTCTACCACTACCTCTACCTCTCCACCTCTCCACCTCTCCACCTCTCCACCTCTCCACCTCTCCACCTCTCCACCTCTCCACCTCTCCACCTCTCCACCTCTCCACCTCTCCACCTCTCCACCTCTCCACCTCTCCACCTCTCCACCTCTCTACCTCTACCTCTACCTTTACCTCTCCCTATCTCTGCCCCTATCCCTACCCCTAACGCCAATATAACCGCTATCCCTTACAACGACACCCATATTTATTTTTAGACATTTCAAACCTATGGCACCCCAACCCCATCCCCAGGGGATGATGGTATTTCACGTCCACCACGTTGGATTTCAAAGTTGTTGTAGCTTCCGTAATCAGCGACCCGATAAACCATACAAACGACACCCATATTGATTTTTAGACATTTCAAACCTATCGCACCCCAACTCCATCCCCAGAGGGATGATGGTATTTCACGTCCAACACGTTGGATTTGAAAATTGTTGTAGTTTTCGTAATCAACGACCCGATAAACCATACAAACGACACCCATATTCACATTTCAACCCTATTGCACCCCAACCCCATCCCAAGGCAATGATGGTATTTAACGTCCACCACGTTGGATTTCAAAATTGTTGTAGTTTTCGTAATCAGCGACCTGATAAACCATACAAACGATACCCATATTGGTTTTTAGACTTTTTCACCCCATTTCCTTTTTTTAGGGGTTGAATTTGGGGTAGAATTTTAGTAACAGTGACGAACGTTGCATAGAATTACATCATTAATGCCTAAGTAAATAATGTGGATTTTACTTTAAAAATAAAGAATTTTCAACTTCATCCCCCTTTTCACCCTTAAGGGTGTCGAATTTTCAAAAACCCTGAGACACGTAAATATTAATTTTTGGTCGTCAGCCTAAATAAAAATTTTTAAGATCCTAACTTCAAAACTGACGGACTTTCATACAAACTTCCATCCCCTATTTTATCCCTTAAGGGGTGGAATTTTGTAAAACCCTTTCTTAGTGCACCCCTAGGCCTCGTAAGGAACCTACATGCCAAATTTGGAATCTCTAGACCCAGCGGTTTGGGCTGTGCGTTGATATGTCAGTCAGTCAGTCAGTCACCTTCTTCTTTTATATATATAGATAATATATATATTTTTTTATTCTTTTTATTAAATTTTATTTATTTAAAAAAAGAAGTCGTAAATAAGCCATGTCACTGGTCTTTGGAGGCTGAATAACTATGACACCAGGATTTGTAAGGTCGGTCATCAACCTTACAACCCACACGCACACGACATGATGAAAATAACTAAAATATTCATTCCACGAAGCAGGTAAGTAACTTTGTAAGTAGGTAGCTCAAAACTTGAGATTCCGAAATTTTCCACGACCCAAAATTACAAGAAACTAAGTATGTATGTCGCAAGCAAACTGTATAATTTATCGTTTCACAGTTTGCCTTGGCATTCTACAAAATGATGAAAAAATTTTTATTCGTCATTTTACTTAATGCCGCGACATTTCACATAACGGCGCGTAATTCTTTTTGGCTGAAAGGTAAGGTAAGGTTACCGTTATATTGAAACTATGTTGAAATTTTGAATGGTTTTTTAGCAGAAAACTCGGTAGTTCATAATTACTTTTCAGGTTATTTGAAAGCGCCATCTAGTTTTAATGAGTTTTATGCTTTTCCGGGGTACGTTTTCTAGTATGTTGATTGCCAGTCTTGTTATTATTCGTCCATGCCGTGGCTAACGAATCTAAAATGCACCAGTGATCTAAACCCTTTTACAACCTGCCGGCGCCGTTTTACAATTTGCCGACCGTTTATAGTTTGCCCGCCGTTTGTTAACGGCGAATTATACGATTTGCCTGCGACATGTAAAATAGTTACGTAACTAAATCTCAAGTTTATGTGTAGGTTTCATTCTTAATTGTGTGAAATATGAATATAAGTTCTTCATACATAATTTTGTAATTATTTGAGATACAATTACGTTCGAGTAAAACTAATTAAATTAATAGAACTTAAGGTTTCGTGCCGTGGGTTGTTCATTTTATTTAAACTGTGTACTGTTCTTACCTTTTAACCTCTTAGTTAATACGCCCAACTAAATAAGAATTAAGATTACAATATTCCTATAAAATGTACTTTATTTTGACGACCTTTATTATTATAACCTGAGAAGATTCTTATCCCAGGAAGATAGTCACAATTAAAAGAGATATTGAATAATTAAAATAGACTAATCATATCACTTTTTTTTTAATAAATAATAAAAATTGCAATGTCAATATTAACAAAAACTACATTAAAACGTAAAAAAGATAATTAAAACAAAAGGGGTAAATACTCTAAGCAAATATAGGGTGACTTTTAATTAGTTCTTGACAGAAAAGGGTATGAATGTACTCATGATACTGAACAACTTTCCCCAAGGAACATAGGTCGAAATACGATAATATAGTTTTGACCTTCCATAGAAACTGCACCAGCTGATAGCGCATTTTGTATGGGAGGTCAAATTTGGTTTTTTGTATTTCGACCTATGTTCCTTGGGAAAAGTTGTTCAGTATCATGAGTACATGCATATCTTTTGCTATCAAGAACTAATTAAAAGTCATCCTATATATCCTTTACCGTTTTAATGGTCTTAAAAAATCCTTTACGCTATAAAAAGTGTTGTCTAGGAGCCATTCTTAAGCCTAGTTTTGATAGTTCTTAGTATGGAGCATCAGTCACGTTTCTAGGTAAAGTAGGCGACAGCCCGAGAGCACAGGATAAAGTAATAGACTATTATACAGAACGGACACTCTCCGCCCCCTTTGCAATCTTCCCCGCACCCCCGCGTGCACCAACCCGCGCGATATTCGTGGTCCTTCTGACCTGGGCCTACTCGACCTTATATTTCAAATTTCAAATTCTTGCCCGATGTATGTAGTATCCAGGGTGTGCAGGGAGTGTGCATGAATAGATGGCGCGCCATACGTTTGGCCTGCACGCCTGAGCTATATTTGAGAGAAAAAATAAAAATTTTATACAAACTTGTTTTTTCTGACAGCTATAGCCGATTGCTTTTACGATTACATAGCTGCAAATGTGTTAGTAAGCGTTGAAATGAACAAAAAAATGGATTATAATGTATCTTAAATAAACCGCTGGCCCCGCTAGATAGATCAATTAGTCTGTGTTTGACAGGTATACAAGAGAACAGTCGCGTGCCGAAGCGTTTTCACGGCTATATAAGGTGTTTTTAAATTAGACCCAAATATTTCTAGGGGTGGTGTAAGTATGATAAAGAAAAAGGTTTATCAAAGTTTTAGAAAAATCCTCCCTCTAGTTTTTTTTTATAATTTTCTAACAAAAAAAATACTATTATTTGCAATCATTCTGTAGTAATGATTTCGACCGTACTAAGATCCCAAACCGAGCCGAAACCGCCCGTACCGCGCACTCGGCTTGCGCGTGATTGGCTCACGACTCCGCGCTGCCGCCTTTGCTGATACGAAGTGTTCATTTTACGATATTTAACGGTATTGTTGTTAAAAATGTAAAAAAATAACACCAATAGTATTCATTTAGGTCCTTGAGGTAACCCTAACAATATTTGGGTCTTATTAAAAAACACCTTATATAAGCGCCGCTGGAACTAATCTTTGTAAATGTAGACATACGGTCATCAAGAGTATGTCAGTGCAAACATGTGTAACTCTATTGCCATGCCATAAGGTCCAAAATGTTATTACTTACGTGCTGTTGGGTGTACTTACATAGCGATTTGATAAATCACCACCGATAGGAGAGTAAGTAGCAAAGTACAGTTTGGCGGAGACGTCCTACCGCAGGTGTACTATGGCTCGAATAGCTCTTTTTTGCTTTCAAAATCAAAAATAGTTTATTCATAGTTGAATATTAAAATCTCTTAATAACGTCAGCTAAATTAGACTAGCTTCGCTTTACAAGCAAAGTGGCGCCATGGTGGGAAAAAAAGAAGCGACAATAAAAAAGGCCCTCTCCTATTCTGCAGCACACAATAGAAAGCTATATTATTCTAATTAGCATACGATACGTTTGTCGCAGAAAAACATCAGATTCCTGCGAGAAAATATAATCTAGAGACAACAATCACTTATTAATAAGACAAGAGCAATCTAAATACGATACGGGATTAATCCGAAACCAGTGTTTTGATTTATTCGCGTCACGATAAGCGCGAACGAATTTGATATTCGGCTCAATAGGATCGCTGGAACGAGATCACTCGATCGCGAAATCGAAAAGGATTTCAACATTTTGCCCTTTTACAAATTCCACTGCCTAAAATACTTTCTTGTATAAATATTTCCTTTTCCGTTTTACATTGACTTCTTTTGACCTGAAAAGAGAGTTATGACCACTTTAGGCACATCGGTATAATCAACTTTCGATAGGTATATTGGTATATTTTATTTGTTGGCTGAGATAAGTTTTAGAGCACCCTCTGGAGGGAGGCGATCGACAGCGCTGCTGGCCACCACAGGGAGCTCCATTAATGCTGGTGAGCGCGCTCCTCTAAACAGAATATGTAAACAATATAATAAGGAACTGGATTGTGTTGACCTGTTCGGCAATAATAAAAAAAAAACAAAAATGAACTTGAAACTTATTAGGCATAAAAAATAATAATAAAAATACTGATACTATTGTTCATAAGTTATAGGCACTATTATAGATAGGGCTCTAAGAATCACGATTGTTAGATTACATTACTTAATTTAGCGTTTTTCTTTTTACTAATGGTATTAATAAGTTTGCATGAACTAGTTTAAGCTTAAATTCACTACCATTTTATGTCTTGGTGAGAATGTTAAGGAAGTAGTCTTGACCTATAAAAATGTGTTTCAAAATGTAATCAAGTACTTTATAAGACTATTATCTGTTGATTCTCCAATAAATAAAATAAAAATATCTAAATGTGGTCAGCTGCTAAAAACTAGAAGATAAAGATCATTTAAAAGCTTCAACATTTGTATTGACTTGATCTTATGTTGTTTTATAAACTCTTCGTAAAAGAAAATCTTCTTCTTCTTGGTCGTGACCTCATGACTGAGGAACGTGACAATTGTGGGTTGTACCATCACACCTCTCCAGACCGCTTAATCTCGTACACAGGGAATATTGGCCTGTAGTGCTGCTCCAGTAATTTCTTTAATAGCGTCAACCCATCGCATTGACGTTCGTCCTCTTGCTCCATTTACCTTCCATCAAAAAAGAAAAGAAAGAAAATCCCTTAAACATTGAAAGGACCTTAAACATTGACAACTAAAAGTTCAGTAGTTTGTCACTTAATATTTTGCCTTCGTGTAGCTTCTGTTTGAGATAACTAATTGCAATAAAATAAAATTTTACATTTTGCACAAAAATAAGTCAAACTATCAAAAACCCTGGTTGAATCGGTTCAGTAGTTTTAGAGATTATCGCAGACAGACAAACAGAAAAAATCTTAAAATGACCTGAATGAGTTTTATTACCTATTTTGTGACCCCTTGATCATATTTTCGCTTGGTATATTATTATTCGTGGCATACCTAGAGGTACTTACCTAAAACGTGACTATATTTTGGGTAATTCCAACTATATAAGTTTTAGTTCTTCGCACGTCTCTACCATATTTCAGCAGGTTAATACGGTATGCGAGTCACGTGCTTTCGTCACCTTGATCAAAACTTCTTCGAGTGTGAAATTGATATAAGATTGAACCTAATTTACGTCATATTACAGAAACTTGCGTCTTTCACAGCTTCTTAGTTAGCTGGTTTTTGAAGAATGTAAAAAAAAATTTGAACAGTCAAGAGCACATCGAGCTTGGCACATTGGACTTTGTACCGTTCTTATTTCAATAGACCTCACAGACACAGATGGACATCGGAGGCTTTTCACCCTTTGGGTACGGAACCAAGTATTTTTATTTTTTGCCTACGCCTTTAAAATAATACGTTACAGCTTCGTAGCAAACCGCTATGTTTTATCGTAGCACAAATTATAACGAACATCAACTTACAATGCCTCTGCAAATGATAATTTCAATACATTTGCTCGAACAACGTACTTACAAGGACTTAAACATTGCTCGTAAGTAGTTACTTACCGAACTAGTGCGGAAAGTAAAAAATTTATACTACCAAGGAGTCTTACACTCAGATCATATTATTTTAACTTTATACTTACCAAAAATAAAATTTCAGTATGTAATTGTTCAAATTTTACTATTAATTTAAACAAATAATATTTGTGATTTTAATGTTGGTCTTGATTTTATCAGTTGCTTAGCAATAAAATTTATTTGATGTTCATTTAACAAGTGTATTACTTATACCTGTTTTCTCACAAATGCATTGAAAAACGTCGTAAGATACACGGCCGTAATGGTTATGACAAACTCGTGCCGATGGTAATCCCTCGACTTCAAGCCTCGAGGGTAGTCACCAAAATAGCGCACTTGCATCTTAATGTACTATTACAGTTGTTGCAAATAATATGTAGGTATCGACTTATTATTATTTCTGTTATTGTTGCTTCACATAATAACATACAAATGCTTATCATACATAAAATTAATGATGAGTGTGTCTAACGAACCTCAATTTTTTTTCTCAAAGAGGGAGATGATATGTGGATTGTATTTACGCGGCTGCAAAATTATTTTTACCTCGGGCGACCTATTCATTCTTCTCTAAGATCCTTTACTTTACTCTGGATTCAAATAAAAATGGCACCCTCCTCGCCTTAAAATATTATTTTGCTGCCTTCTTTACTATCTACTATTAGCTTCGTGGCGTTAAAACAAAAAACAATATGATAAAAACACTTTATCACACTAAAAGTCTAAAACGCGGTATGAAAGTTTTACCAGTATTTTGTATAAATACAGCCACCGCTTCACAAGAGTAGGGGTGGGCCGTCTCTACGCGGGAAACCGGCCGCAGGCGATGTCGGATATTATCGCCGCTCTCTCAGATGACTGTGAGTCAACCCTATGACTACAGTGTTATAAAAACGCAGACAAATTCTAGTGTTTCGATTCTTGTTTTAAATCTAGCCAATGGGGTGATATAAACTCACTAACAAAATGAAACGATAAGCAAGATTTAACCACTCCTCGAAACAACAACGTCGTCGTAGAGAATTTGTCCAATCTTTTTTAAACAAAAATAACTTATTTATCCCATCAACCTGCATTCAATTAGTTTCTGTCGATTGTGTCCTATGTATTTTAAAAAGGTTAAGAGAGTATATTGAATATCGTTTGGTAAAAAAACATTAAATACCACCTACATTAAATTTAATAAAAAGCCGCGTCCTTTTGTTGTCTGCCACAAAATGTATTGACGGAGTCAAAAACATACGCAATATACAAAAAACACGTTTTAGTTTTATAATTTACTAGCTGACCCGGCGCACTTTGTTCCGCCTTACAGGCCCTACCCCTACCCCTGCCCCTACCCCTACCCCTGCCCCTACCCCTACCCCTGCCCCTACCACTGCCCCTGCCTTTGCCACTGCCCCTCCCCTGCCCCTACCCCTGCCCCTGCCTTTGCCACTGCCCCTCCCCTGCCCCTACCCCTGCCTTTGCCACTGCCCCTGCCCCTACCCCTGCCCCTACCCCTGCCCCTACCCCTACCCCTACCCCTGCCCCTACACCTGCCCCTACCCCTGCCCCTACCCCCACCCCCACCCCTACCCCTGCCCCTACCCCAAACCCTACCCCCACCCCCACCCCTACCCCTACCCCTACCCCGTATTTCACCCTTTGGGAATGAAATCCTAATAAAAACACGATAATCAATGGATATTTCTACACACACTAAGCAAAAATTTTCAAAATTGTCATCAAGGACTATCTAACGCTTTCTATATCAAAAGCCTTTATTTATTTATCAGAAAAATTATCTTAATTTCAAACACATAGTTACACGAAAATGTATAGCGGAAAACTAACCAACTCGATTTGTTTGCAGCTGAGTGTGTAGTAAACTGTCGAAACTACCTGCCTAATTGGACACAAAATTTCTAGATGTTTCACTTAGTTAGCAAAGCGGTTGAACGACGTAAATCTTGTTCAAATATTAGTTAAACGTTAACAATGAAGGAGAAACACGAAAGGGCTTTTATGAAATTAATCTATTTCAACACCTGAACCGGCGACTGGAATATGCTCATTACTTATCGTGGTACGGGTTGGGTAGTGGGCGAGTACGGAAAGCAGATTCTGATTCTGAAATTATTCTCAAAAGCTTTATTGATTCGTGTTGATTTCAAATTGCGTGGATGAACATAATGTGACTGGACTACCTGAGATCAGCGACTTTTCTAGTATGAGGCCTGATTTTAGATTTTACTATGTAGACATTTCTTTAATTGAACAGTACATGAAATTACATAATAAGGAATTAAATAATTCCGTACCAAACCCAGGGTCTAATTCAGAGACGTTTTCCTAGCACAGGACCAGCAAAACCCAGGTCTAACCTTGTTTTAGCTCTGTCGCCGGTCATAACTACCTGTCACTCAACATGTCATTTTTCTTCTCACGGGCATGGACCAAGAATAAATATAGTGCTAACATACTCGTATTACCGAGCTAGAAATGAGTTTTGCTGGCTCCGTGCTAGCGAAACGACTCTGAATGACTCCCTCAAGGTTTATTTGGGTACCGGAGAGTCCTTATGTAACAGTGATACAAATAAGTTGAGTATTTCATACCGTGAGCCGGTAAGAACTTAGTGCTGTAATAATGTTTTTTTAAACTATTACAATAATTGCCATTCTTGAGGTACAAGCCTTGTGATTCAAGTGGTATTCACGATTCACATACAATCAGAAACGGGGGAAGTGGGTCAAATTTAACTTGCAAGATTTGGTTACAGACAGACAGACAGACACCACGACAGGTGGAACTAAACAAAAGCTTTTAAAAAGAGGGTGTACTTAATGGTCCTGAGGGTAACACGCTTTTATTTGTAAACCTTAGACTGTGATAACCTTTTAGTTCTTTATCTACATCTAATAAGGTAAAATCATCGACATGTGTATCTTGCCCGTTCTAACCTACGGTGCCCAAACATGGTCGCTGACTGAGGCACAGAAGTCCAAACTTGCGATTTGTCAAAGAGCTATGGAGCGTAGCATACCAGGGGGGTGATCGTGGTAAATTCAACGACATTACCAAAACAAAAACGTTTGCCTCAAAAGTTATTTCAAGTCTTAACTAAATGTTTTAGGCAAACGTTTTTGTTTTGGTAATATCGTTGAAATTACCACGATCGCCCCCTAGGTGTTAAGAGGACCGATCGTATCCGGAACACCACTCTACGCTCCAAAACCCGTATCACTGACGCCAATAGAAAGGCTGCCACATTAAAATGGGATTGGGCAGGCCACGTGTGTCGAATGCACCCGGATAGGTGGGCCAAACGCGCCACAGAATGGGTGCCACACGAAGGACGCCGGGCCAGAGGAAGGCCAAAAAATCTATGGAATGATGCCTTCAAAGAGGAGTGGCCGACGATGGTGATCGATAGGGAAGAGTGGAAACGTAGGGGGGAGACCTTTGCCCAGCAGTGGGACAGCACAGGCTAAATAAAAAAACAGGTTGTGAGGTAAGTTCGGTCATCGACCTTGCATGATCTAATAAAAGCTTGTTATTAATTTTTTTTACTAATATTTTTACGCATATAATATTAGATGACAGAAAACATGTTCATTCTAGCCTTGAAAATATTTAGATTACATTATTCTGTGAAAAGGATATTTTATACTTTCACAAGCTTAAAACACTAGATTTGATAGCGTAAAGATTTATTCTCCTCTCACAATACGAGGGTCGTCAACCTCCATTATAAAAGCTCAGGTGTGCAAAGATTTGTGAATATCTGCTGATTGTGTGGGAGCATTGTTACGTTTCTAGTTTAAGTATAACAACTCTACATCTCATAATTTGATAATTGAAATTGTGAAATTAAAGCACCTTTGTTTGACAAGATTTTTGATTTTGCAGAGTTAAATTGAATATCTATCCAAAATTTTCTTTTCTGGCTAAAGAGTAGGGGTAATTTCGCGTTTTATAAAGTCTTGACACACTTTGCAATATAAAGTTCATTGGTCAGGTCTTGTTTTACCACTTTATTTAAAACCTTGTTGGTTTAAGCATACCATCAAAACTTCCTATAAAAACCTTTCTCTTTGTATAAAACTATGCAGATAATGAAGTATTTATTGGCAGGTTTCATTGTTTCGGGTCTAAACACAGCAGTCAGTCGGATTTAGTTGCTTTTTCCGACATTCCGACGAAGTTGCACTGTTCGAGGGCGAGCCTACGCGTAAAGGTGATGTACCACTAGAGCTGAGCGAGGTTGCTAAGCTGTGAGCTGGAAAATTCAGACCAATAAGATTGCTCCATTTGACAGCGCATTGACAAGCTAGGAATATGGAGCAATCCTATTGATTGAAATTTTCCCAGGTCGTTTGTCTGCATTTGAAGATGGCAGTCATGTATTTATTTAAATTTTAGTTTTTTCAGTTCATATGGTAGTTTAAAGTATAATTATGATAGGGTTTTATCCTGTAAATGTCTTTCAAAGTGAACTTAAAATAAAAATGGAAATATATTAATTTGCTTAAGTTTTCTTATGGTGAGAAGCGACTGAATGAATAAATGAATGAATGACTGTCATCATGACTTCAATAATTTTCCCTATCAACTTATTGGAGTAATTGTGGTGCACAGGCTCTCCTCGTCGACGATCTTCGAGATGTGGATTCCTGTGTAAATCAATCTTTTACTGGACATTGGCGATCTCGCCATAATTTTGTAACAATTTCTAAATAAGTCAAGTTAAAACTTCGAACTTCGACATTGGCGAAATACGACTTGTAATGAGATGTGATGCCATTAAATAAATATCTGGATCTGAAATTTTCCCAGCTCATAGCTTAGCTTCCTCACACAGCACTGGTGGATAACCACCCTAACTACGATACATGGTATTTGCTGTGTTTTTAGAACAAAGCGAATCATAGTCCAGAGGGCAAACCAGACAGTAACTTTGCTTAATATATGCAACCGTCTCCAAGTGCTTACCCGTGATAGCAATAAAAAGTACATGAATGTTTGAAGTTTACTATGTAGCTCGCCACGTCGCCCGGGGAAATCAACATTATGCACCGTTTATGAACTAATAAATCCTAGACAGTCCAGTGCACAGCAAGCTTTATGCTAGGTAAAACCACGATCACACCTAGCTGAATTCAAAGACTAATTCGGTATACATTGCTGGGAGGCTTGGTTATTTCAATTGCAATATCCTTGTACTCAACGAGTAATGTATGCCGAATTAGTCTTTGAATTCAGCTAGGTGTGATCGTGGCTTAATCTAACTTCATGTGTAGCTGTAGGTACACAGCTCAGATAGTAAAGCTAGTCACAACTTTACAGATTTCAAGCAATAAACTAGTTAAACGGAATTCGCTTTTGAAAATGGTATTCAAACCGTATCCTATACTAATAAACGAGCTATATTTGTTTACAGATTTATGAAAAATTTATCTAGCTAGGTCCCATGTCTGGGAAAATTCGTTTGCACCGTTTTTAGGAATTTCTTTTTAATTCCGCGTTTTAGACAAAATTCTACAGCGCCATCTGTTGGTGGACAGCATAGCTTGCTCACCCGATGATATTTTAATGTTGAGGCGGCTATTATAAAGCAAAGCTCGGTCGCCAAGGTACTATATTTTAAAGGATAAGTTTTGGTATCTATCCGTGTTTTATGAAAATATTATTATCTCGCTAATACGAGTATTATAAATGTTTGTTTGTTTGTTTGTTCCACTATCACGCCTAAAGGGCTGAACCGATTTCGATGTTTGGGGAGATAGACATATCAAGCACTGGACTAACACATAGGCCACAATTTATCCCGGGAAAGTACATGGTTCCTTTAGGAGAGTCACACATAAAAGTCATACATTGCAACCGGAAATTTGTTTACTACTATCTAATCTGTGCTAACGAGTTGCTAAGGAAATTATTTCCACAAGTACTGGACCCACGAAAATTTTAGATCTATATTAAAAGTTCGACTCTTGAAAGAGGTTAAAAAGATGCCTATATTTCATTCATACTTAAATAAAAAGTGGGTGCAATTCTTCTGGTTATGGTACTTACGATAAGATTTTGCATTATGTAAACTGACATTAAAAAGCAAATAGGTATACTCTGCGGTAGTTAAAATAACCACGGTACAAAAACAAGAGCTCAGGGCTTGTTTAGTCTAGTTTACTCTTGAAAAATGTTTGTGTCACAATTTAAGAATAACTTATATTTTTTTCCTATGAAAAAAGACACTTAAAGTACAAAATGACATGGCATACCTTAGATTATGAATAACGGCAGCTATGTGGCATACTATCCCAACTAATATTATAAATGCGAAAGTAACTTTGATGGCTGAACCGATTTTGATAAAATTTGGTAAGCTGACAGATATTGATACATGGGAAAGGACATAGGCTACTTTACTGAATTCCGCGCATACGAAATCGCGGGCAACAACTAGTATCAATTATCGTTTGTTCTTCTTCTATTAGCGTGTCGATCAATCACTAATATTTAATTTTTTTTAGCCCAGAACGTTGCCACACTTACTGAGTCATTTGTTGCTTTAAAAAGGTCACTAATCACGCGTACATGTGTCGGTTTATTTGCGATTTCCTTTCCTGCCTTTTATTTTTCAGAGTACAAGGCGATAAATGGCAATGAACCTAATCTACTTCCAGACTGGAATCGGATGAAAAAAAAAACTGTAATCCGAGACTAGACTGGCGGATTTTGGTTATGGCTGGCTACTGGCTTCCTCCAGTTGAACGACTTACTTAATATGCAAACGGTAATGTGAACCCGACCCTCCCATCGCAGTCATTTCATTCGACGCGCCGTTACTCTCCGCAATCAATATGCTAACCGCAAAAACTGCCAATCGGATTTTATCTATTTAATCCAACTCCAATTTGCATTTTACTTTATTACTGAGAGCAATTCCATGATAGGTTGAAAACTTTCCAGTGTAAATCAACTGAGTTTAATAACTGAGTGAGGCAATAACTAGACTACGGGATTGTAGAAGTTTCTCAATGTGCTTATCGCCGATGGGATCGTCGCGTCGCTATACGCGCTACGCGGTTTAGTCTGTACTATGCAGAATTATTATTGAGAGTAAAGCCGCTATCACACCTGGCTGAATTCAAAGACTAATTCGGCATACATTGCTGGGAGGCTTGGTTATGTTAATTGCAATATCCTTACTTCAGCGAGCAATGTATGCCGAATTACTCTTTGAATTCAGCTAGGTGTGATCGTGGCTTTTGCCTAGAGACAAGTGGCTTTCTTAGATATTTATTTAATGGCATCACATCTCATTACAAGTCGTATTTCGCCAGTGTCAAATTAGAGAAATATAGAATAAAATAAGAATGTATGAGATCGACATAAGCTTACGAAATGTTACCTGACAGCTAATGTGAATCTCATACATTTTCTATCGATTCTATTTGCGTTTACAAAAAAAGGAAGCCACTTGTTTCTAGACCCAGTTAATCCTATCTCTGGATAGAAATAATTATTGTTACGTAACTAAGAAATACTAAATGCAATATACATACGTCGCAGCCATATTGTTTAAATAACTGCGGCGGCGGCGGCATTTTACTAAACAGCACGTAACTCGTTTTTGGCATGCCATATCGTATAACACGCTGTATTACAAACGGCCTTAAATGGATGCATTTTAGGTTCGTTGGCTAAGGTAAACCCAACCTAACCAGCCCCTGCTCAGATTCGGTTGGGTTATGTTATCTTGCGATCACAACGAATTACGAGCCGTTTTGTAAAATGTCACCGTCGCGTCGTTAAGTTTTTTTTGTATATTGTTTATTCAACACAATTTTTTTACAAAAATTATTACAGGTAATAAATGTTCTATTACAGGATCCCCAAGTCACCATTCTTGGATCTCCAATAGAACGGACGAATCAAGTCAGGAATCTAGGCATTCTTATGGATAGTAAACTGCGATTTGAAAGTCATGTTGAAAATATAGCTAAAAGCTCCATTTTTAGACTTAAAATTCTATATAAGATTCGTAACCTATTAAATGAAGATGTTAGACTAAAACAAGTTGAATCGTTAATCTTGTCTAAACTAAATTACTGTGATGTAGTAATAGGACCTTGTCTTCTTTCGACATCCAAACGAGCTATTCAAAGAGTTCAAAACGCCTGCATTCGGTTCTGCTACAGGGTACCCCCTAGAAGTCACATAACACCAGTTCTAAACAAACAAGGTATCCTTAACATGCAATCTAGGAGATATATGCATTTCGCTTACTTAATGCACTCTATTGTTAAGTTCAAAAAACCACCTTACCTCTATTCAAAATTAAAATGGGCGACTTACTCTTACATCCCGCGTAGGGCTAACAGTTGTTTACTAGTTACTCCTTTTCATAAGACTAGGGCCTTTGAGGGAAGCTTCCGGTATCAGTCATCCAAATGCTGGAACAATCTCCCTCCTCCCCTCAGACAATCTATTTCTAAAACCACTTATAAAAAGCATATGAAAAACATTTTACTTAAAAAACAGCGGATGTTCTGATACCGGAAGGTTTTTCAATTATTCCAATTTTTTCATTTACATTTGATAGAATTGATATTTATTTATTTTATTTCTTGTTAATTTTAAGTTCACGATAAATTTTATTTAGCATTTTAATGATTTAATACTATCTATCTATAATGCAAATTTATATACATGAATAATAATATTTATAAAAATAATTATAATTATTATATTTACCTATTTTATTCCATAGTTTATTAAATTTTCATTTGTTATCTGACCTTTATTTTATTTTTTTAACTTGGTTCTCTATAAGTATCTATCATTGTCACGTCCCTCTTCCTGAGATCCAGCTGACGAAAAGGTGCGGCTGAAAATCAGCGTCTGTCTCTTCTGAGGCAGGCATTTTGCTGAGTCCGTGGCCTTTTTCTTATTGTGCCACGTTGCACACTAAAGTGTCGATTTTATTTGCTGTTTGTATTTTTTATAGATTGTTTGTATAGCATTTTAATGTGTAGTGTGTCACAATTTTGAATAAATGTATTTCTTTCTTTCTTTACAGTGACACTTATCTAAAGACCTAAAAAGGTTTATGCGAAAAGTGATTTGTCACAACCTGGCTACATATACATACTTGTAATATTAAATCGCTAGGTAGATAGATGTTAAGAATAAAAAAAAAAAAAAAACATGCTCAGGAAATGAATTGAGTATGTCTGGAAGAAAGTATTCCCAAGTACTACCGTAGACATTGATAGTTTTAGGTAGTCTATAAGTTGGTAAATAATAAATATTACGCAATCGATCATTTCTTCTGTTTTTAGCCATTAAAACAGTAAAACGGCGAATTATAGGATTGATTATAGGATTGGCAGGCCCCCCACAAGGTGGACCGACGATCTGGTCAAGATCGCGGGAAGCCGCTGGATGCGAGCAGCGCAGGACCGGTCGTCATGCAGATCTTTAGGGGAGGCCTATGTCCAGCAGTGGACGTCTTTGATACGTTTGATACGTCGTTGGACGTGATAGTTATCCATGAACAAATTGTATTCAGAGATGAGAACAACATGTATATGACGCAGCCATATCCTATATCATATCAGCCGAAAGATATAGGGTGACTTTTAATTAGTTCTTGATAGAAAAAGGTATGAATGTACTCATGATACTGAACAACTTTCGCCAAGGAACATAGGTCGAAATACGAAAATCAAGTTTTGACCTCCCATAGAAACTGCATCAGCTATCGCACATTTTGTATGGGAGGGCAAATTCGGTTTTTCATTTCGACCTATGTTCCTTGAGAAAAGTTGTTGAGTATCTTGAGTACACGCGTATCTTTTGCTATCAAGAACTAATTAAAAGTCACCCTATATATGAAACAGAAGCCGTCAGTCAACGATAAAAGGTTGCGCCGTGCCCTTCTAAGTATGGCGCGGTTTTAAGCCGGTCAAAATCTGAGTTTTGAATTTAAATATGCTTTCTGAAACTATAAGTAGGTAGGTATCCACTGGATATATATAAAAAGGGTTATACAGACCAAACAATAACGAATCCATCTCTATTAGTTACGTTTCCTATCAGGACTGTAGGTATAGCTGAACTCCTGAACCAAATTTAAATGAAGCTTGAAGCTTAGGGACAGAAGAAAATTAAAGGCTGCATGGGATTTTACTCATTAATCCACACGAAGTAGTACTCGTAGTAGGTACCGAAGCATTACTGCTAATATTGAAAGGAGCGTAAAAAATATCGAATATGATCATTTTTATTGAATTGAGTATTGTATTATTTTATTCATTTCATTAGTTATGTATAACATTATTAATATTTGAATGAAACTATTTTCATTTATTTTCTAGAGATGAAAGCGTAATAACCGAGCAGTAATACAAGTTCTAGTTTAATTTACTTGAAAGCCAATGAGTAAGAAAATTTTATAGAGAGAAACGAAGTTTGTTACTGCACCGTTTGATTCGATTTAGCTGATTGCTGATTTAAATTAAACTTCAGTAAAAGTTAGATCGAAAAAATGTTGTGTCTAGAGAGTCAAACTTTAAAAAATACTAACAATAAGATAACGGTATATAGGGTCCTACAAAAATAGTGAACATAATTTTCGCATGTTACTTGGACCATGAAGCTGGACAACTTTCCAAAAGAAACTTACGTCGAAATACGAAAAACCAAATTTCACCTCCCATACAACATGCGCTATCAGCTGATGCAGTTTCTATGGGACTGAGATTTTCTTATTTCGACCTACGGTCCTCGGAGAAAGTTGTTCAGTTTTATGGTCTTAGTAACATACTAAAATTAAGTTAACATTTTTTTAGGATCTTATATATTTTAATATAATCATATACATCAATTTCAAAATTCTTTTTGATTTGCTTGAAATGTTTCTGCAAGCTTATTAGCGAGCTTGAGATATCGCGACACAAGGCATCCAGACGTGTTTACAACTTTCCTCGTTATAACTTTACATTGTTATTTCACGCCATGTTTTATTGTATCCCGAACGACACTTTTAAATTATGTCACGATACATAATTTACGGTATAATACCTCGCTCTGACGGCGACGAAATCGATTACCAAACTTTCAACTCACCAAACAAGTTAACCGATTTTTGTGGAAACTTTATTCGACTTTGGCTCGGGAAATCTATTCCACGTAAGAAAACCCATTAAAACAAATGCGGTAGAAAAGTGGTGATATTCTTTAAGATTAATGGAAATCCAGTCAAAATTCCGTGCTGGTAAACAGGTAACCTCGTAACTCGTACTCACACTCATTCGAGATGCTTTTAATGCTTATTAGATTTTACTTTCATGTTTCTGTGCGCACTCCTTATATTTGGGGTAAATAAACCTTCTTTGACGCTACTATTGTTTTAAGACTCTCTAAACCGTTGATTAGAACAAAGTGAGGAAAAAGCTTTGTTTCTCTTGCGATGTCGGAAGAATGAGCATGAGTGAAATCCGGATACATACCTAGTTATGCCATTTTAATGTCCACATTTATTCTAGTGGTAGATATTCAGTTTTAATGCTGGCATCCCTATTTTCCTGACCGCCACGCCATCTGGTGGCTACTTTGAGTAAAGTGAGTTATGCTAACTAACCTAAAATACATCGCTCCGCATTTTTTTTACCTTTTTATTATGCTAATTAAAGTAATCGCGTTGTGTTTATAATAAACTGCTTTTATACACACATACACGACATACTAACAATCAAAAACACTAAACAGTTACATAAATAAGTGCATATAGCTCCACGGCCGCTCGCAACGCGTTTCCGGGTAAGTACCTACATTACCTACATACCTACATTTCCTCATTTTCATTTCTCTTATATCTTTATATAATCCCGCCTAGATAGGTGATTTTGGCCCCCGGCTTATCTAATACCTACTCACTTTTAATTTTATTTACAATCTCGCGTTACAATGTTTATAAACATATAATGTACGAGAACTTTATAGGTTTTATATGGTGTGTAAAAGACAGCTTCCCGATAACTGAGAGGGCATGATCAGTCAATGATACTGTACAACTTTCAATGAATTAAACTTGCAGGAAATAAAAATAAAAATAGGCCTCTCCATACAAACTGTCCAAACAACTTTACAATTATGTATGGAGATGCAGAATATTTATTCCATTTCCTGATATTTTCATTCATTGAAAGTTGTACAGCTGTACCGAAATCCGTCCTTTACCGTTCTTTCTCAGTAGTTTTTATTAGCAAAATATATGTATGTACTCGTGATCACAAACAAACCAAACAGGCATCGAAAAACAATGTTTCTTTTTTGTTATAGAAACTTTGCGCCATAAATAGTAAAATTTGTATGACATGACCAAAATTTTCTTTTGTTTTTAGATTCAATTCAAGAAATACAGTATTATGGTATTGTTATTGTTTATACCAAATACTGCACCGTTGTACGGCCTGGATCAGTGCGACGCGGATGTTTCAAGTTTGGACTCATTTGATTCGTCTCTACAAGTACTCTGGTTTTAAAGTCTGAGGTTAAATGTTTCATGTATTCTATGGGTTAAATGAATTTTAGTATTTGACACTATAAATAAATAACAATAAAAGGAAAAAATATATATATATTTAATAAGCTTTTATTAGATGTCTCAAGTTTTCAAATAGAAGCATGTTTTAATATATAAAAACAAGAGAGAAATAAAAAAAGAGCGACACGCTTTTTATTAAAAAAATATTAATAGTTTGATATGTATAAAATTAGAAAATTGTTCGTCTTAAATGTCTTCCGATTTAATTATAAGATTTGTTATACTTTTTACATCTGAAATTAAATGTTCCCAATCATTCTTAAAAAATATTAAATAAATGGATTTTTAATTCCTAAAAAATGTTAGTACTGAAAATTGAGTTTAACTAAAATTCGCCATACAAAACGACAATTTCGTAGTTAAAGACCCAATATAATAACTCTGTACTCTGGCATTAAAGTCTGTGGTTAATTGATTTTTAGTATTTGAAACTATAAATAAATAAAAATAAAAGGTAAAAAATTAATAAACATATACATTTTTCAAGTCTCAAGTTTTCAAATAAAAGCGTATTTTATTGAAAAAAAAAAACAAGAGAAACAAAAAAGTGACACGCCTTTACTCGAGAACTTGACACATAAGCTCGTTTTTATATAAAAAATACGTTATGTATTACATATATTATTATAGTAGTAGTACCCAAAAAAAAACATTTTAGTACCCAATTACCCATCTTACGTAGATATTGACATGACAGGGAAAAATAAAGTTGAAGGTACATATTGTTTTATCTTAACTTCGAATAATTTTCTCTGAATCTTTGAATTTATGAATATGTGCAGATGGTAGAACTTGATACGCGTTCAATCTAGATAGTTTACTGGTATATTAACTTGTTCAAAGCAGAATAATAGTGCAATTTGAAAGTCCCCTCACGTTGTCAACTCATCACAGATTTATAATACACACAATCCAATTTGCATAGCAAAAGATCACGTTTAATCTGATTTCATATCAACGGATTTAATCAATGTACACACGGCCGCTCGTCGGTAGAAACACTTTTGGACCTTATGGCGTGGTAATAGAGTTGAAAAAGTTTCTACCGACGAGCGGTTGACCGTACGTAGGTAGCTTTAAGTGGCCCCGCAGACGAGTGCAATAAGTCCGCTAGTGTAGTCCTAGTCCGATTTTGTGAAAGTTATTTTGTAAATACGGTACATGCAATGTAAGGGACAGCTGTCTAAAATTCTGAACAAACTGTAGTAAGGATCTTCAATACATTGCCAAATGATTTGAAAATTTTACCGTTCCCTATTTAAAAAAAAACTTTTCAACTGGCTGTGTGATAACTGTTTTTATTATCTTAAATTTTTTTATGACAAATCTAAATTGACTATTTGTTAGTTTTACCCTTAGATTATGAATAACGGCAGCTTACTGCCTATAGATAAACAAAGAGCCCGAAAACGCGTAACCAATTTTGATTTGTCAATGTGTGCGTTAGATAGTGATGTACATTTTGGTATCGATATTCGTGTACCCTGGCGACATTGACTTGTCTGTTCAGGCGGTAGCGTCACTGTCAACAATCGCAGTGTTCCACTTGTAGTAGGTAGTAGTGTCGATAATCCTCCATTTCTCCGCCTGGGGCCGTAGATAAGTGGATTTCTACTATCGTAAATGCCAGTAGTATAGAATAAAAATGTATGAGATTGATATTCACTGACGAAATGTTGCGTGACGGCTATGGCTATACAGCGTGAATTTGTGTTGGTTTCGCACCCGAAGCCCAGTGACTCTGCTCATGAAAACAAGCAACTTTCCCGAAGAAAAAAATTTTTTACTTGAAAAAAGTTTTTCGCCTCCCCATACAAAATGAGTCGGTCACGTGACCACTTTACTCGTACTATGGAGAAGCGAAAAAAATTTTACGAGTAAAAAATTTTTTCTTCGGGAAAGTTGCTTGTAATCATGAGTAGAATCACTGGGCTTCGGGTGCGAAACCAATACAAATTCACGCTGTATTATATGCAACTACCGTTTACGATTACAGAAAGCCCCTTTTCTAGGTACCAACCCAAAAAAGTCGGTGGAACTGTAATTTAAGTTTCTTCGTTCAAATCCCATTTTTTTATCTTCGTCACTGCACGACCAGTGCCACCAGCATGAGCCCCTATCTTAGGCCAAATGTATTTTTTTTATTTTTAATGTATGGAGGAAATGTCAAATTACAGCATTTGAGGCCGTCAAAGGCCTCTGACATATGGCTCTTTAACGACTACATCCATAGGTAGCAGTCGGGACCAACGGCTTAACGTGCCTTCCGAAGCACGGAATCATCCAACTTATCGGACTATCAGGTGATTCATCCTGCAATGTCCTAACCAAACTGGGGAAGTCGCACAAAGGGATTTTTGTCTGACAGAGTCCCCACCGGGAATCAAACACAGAACCACCGGACTCCGGATCGAGAGCCGAGCGCTCTAACCACTAGACCACGGAAGACGTTAATGGCTGATAATTCTACAAAGCAGAAAATCGCTAAATTTCACAACCACAAACGCAACGCAACGTTGGAATGCGTATTGAAGACGCATATTTCACAACATCAGACAGAACCACAATTTAGCCTAGTAGGTAAAACGTCATCGGTACTTACGGAGAAGACGCAGGTTCGAATACTGTCTGTGGTTGTGAAATTTAGCGATTTTCTACTTTATAAACAAAAATTTTAAAATAGTCAGTTTTAAGGAAGGAATGACATTATATTTTGGCAACAATTTGTTTGAGCCGATAATAACTATACGGAAGTGCCTCCGCTGCTGCCGGCGCTGATTTTTTAAAAATTGGTAACAGAACTAAATTAATCAACCCCGATTCCAAGCTGCCGAATCTGTTAGCTCCTTTTAATAAAGTTGTATTTAGTCAACATTTTCTTTTATATACCTACATCTAGAAAATGTTTGCTACAAACTTAAGAGTATTTTTTAGGATTCCAACTCGTCCAATCACCCTTATCAATTTTCCTTTTATATTCGAATCCTTTGGAAACTGTTGAACAAAATGGCAAAACAAAGTTATGACTGACCTACTTCTGTTTATTTCAAGACGAAAATGGTAAATCAAGTATTTCAGTACGCGACGCGTAACAATGCGTCTGTGAGCTCGTATTATAAACATAAAGGAAATAGGTATCGATAAATTTGAGTCAAGCCCTAGCGTAAATGTGAGCTATATTGATGAAAAATATAACACTAAAATTCAGAACATTATCAACAACTTAACTTATTTCAATGCAAAATACGAAAATTAGCAATTCAGAAGAAGCTATTCTATATTTTAAACATGAAATATAAGTTATTTTAAGCAAAAAAACACATAGTTCAAAAGTAATAACGTCCTAGGAATTTACCCGTGAAATGTACATTTCTCTGGACTATTTTTGTGATAACCACCACATCCAACTACACTACACACCGTCATAATTAAAAGTATCCTTATTTTTATATAAATATGTAGTTTTTACGCAATTTTTTACAAAAAACTGGAAAGCTGGTTTTTCGCGTGGCTCCAAGTGGCCCCCTGTCATTCAAAATCGGTTACAGAGCTATTCGATTCGCTATCCTTTGCTATCTTGCAGTATCACCGTAAGAGATTTGTTTCTCGCTCGCACTCATTGTTGGTCTTCTATGCTTATGTCTATGGTTTTACCTAGGCTATAAGTATTTGACATGTTTTGACATCTCATAATTTACTTTTATGATGTGTTTCATTGAATTAATATCTTTTTCATAATTTACATAAAAACCTTTTTTTAAGATTTTTTTACGGGAATGGATTTATTTTAATCAAAATCAGTTGGGGTGTATGAGGGTTTCGCTTATTCCATTAAAACGTTGTACATCTGTCCACGCCATCGTCATGCAAGCTTGGAAGAGAAAGGACAGGATAAAATAATGACGTAACCACAGGACGTAACCATCTGTGGTCTACGTTTGGCAATGGCATAAGTGACAAAAAATGGCATCAGTGGAATTTTTTCTTCCTGTAAGTAGTCCTCATAGAATAGGTCAATGTCAGGATACATCTGCAGTTGCAAGCAAGTGTAAATATTGTGTGAGTGATTCTTATCACTATGTGGACAGTGATTCTTAAGCCTCAATCACAGCTTCCTAAATTCAAAGACTAATTCGGCATACATTGCCTCGGGAGCCTTGGTTCTGAATTTCAATACCTTACTTCAACGAGCAATGTATGCCGAATGGTTTCTGAATTGAGGAAGGTGTGATAACGGCTTTAGTCTCGTGTAATTTTATTTTTGAGGTGAACTGTGGGAGCGATTAGGTTGCGTGGCTCAGCATGGACCGGAGTAGGTCTACAATGCTGTTATTCTGCCAGGTCCTGTGCTCCTGCACCCACTTCACTCCCACGTCACCCATAGTAACTGTATAGTGAGTCTTATCACATACCTTTATGAAGTGCATTCTCTAAATTAGTTTAGGGAATGCACTTCGACAAACTTTGAGAAATGTTTATTTTTTTACATGGCGTCCCTTTGTTTGTGGAGCGATGCGATGTTTCAAATATCCTAATACGAATAAATATTTTTTATTTATTTAAACATGTTTTCGTCAAAAAGGATCACAATTAAATTCGGTCTGAGGTACATAGGGATCAGATGATAGAAACCTTGATACTGTTGCAAAATCATAATAATGTTTTATTAATTATCGCTTAAAAGCCTCTTCGTGTCTGTGGGCACAGAGTCAAAAATATTTTATGATTACAGCTAAAATAAACAAAAATTTCATATAATTGGCTATTACAGCGTTTGTATTGGATCTTTTTATATTTGGTACGGCCCGAAGATGTTTATACACAAGTTTTTTGAGATTGCAAATATTAAAATAATTACAAAATGAACTTATACAAACACTTTTAAAAGTAATCAGAGCTTGAGGTCCAGTAATTTTTACTCTTATTTCCCCAACTGGTCATTAACCTGGAAGGTTTTCCTGCTTCGGTAGGCACGTTAAGCTGTTGTATTGTAACCAGCTAGTCTCTAAGTTCATCATCATCATATCAGCCGAAAGACGAAGTGCTGCTGAAGTGGCAGTGGGCAGGGCCATGCAGGGCACATCGCAAGAAGAACCGATGGCCTATGGTGCGTGAGGGTTCTAGAGTGGCGACCACGTACCGGAAGACGAAGCGTTGGCAGGCCCCCCACAAGGTGGACCGACGATCTGGTCAAGGTCGCGGCAAGCCGCTGGATGCGTGCAGCGCAGGACCGGTCGTCATGGAGATCTTTAGGGGAGGCCTATGTCTAGCAGTGGACGTCTTTCGGTCTCTAAGTTAATTAAACCAAACTCTTTAGAAAATCAAAATTATAGCTCATTACATTTAACACCCCCAAAGAATAACCCGTTCGCTCAACGCATAACAATAGATCTCATACAAAAACATGGGCACATGTGCCCGGTTTCCGAGCGAGGCGGATAAATAGTACCAACCCATACATAACAGTGGGTTTCGTAAGAGGCAACTAAAGGTTATAAACTGGAAGATGGGCAGCAGCATCCTCCTATGTATCATACCATCTTACTTACTGCGTTCACCTACAACCGCGGTCTATGGTGCCAGCCGTAACGCTAACAAGCGAAGTGACAATTATACTTCCCCTCTACATTTTTCCAGCAAAAGCTAAAATTCTGGAGGGAGCTCCCTGTCCTTTAGTGGACGTTTCATGCGATGTTGTGATTATGTGACATTTAACTTAGTAAATCCAGTAGCTCTACGTTAGCTTCAAGCAAAGTGAATATCCGCATATCTGCAGATTCTTGTGTGAAAGAGCAACTGGTCAGTAATATTTAAATAATTTCGTGCTATTGTAAGCTTATGGTCATATCCAAAATTATAAATAAACTACCTACTGACATACAGGAGCAATACCTTCACACCCCGAAGTCAATACCAAATATCAAAAAAGTTCTTCTGTCCACAAGTAATCCCGATTTTGTAATTTAAGCAATTGTCTCGCACGTACGACCAGCAGCACATCAGTCTTGACAAATGTGTCGCGCCTGATTTGCAGTTGACTGCACCTATATCTATAGTGTATATAACCGAACTCATAGATTGCGCATAAGCCCTTAAGGCTTAAGTAGTCTGTAATATAAATAAGAAATTCAAAACTCTGTAATGTTTTTCTATTCAAATAAAAAAAAAAAAGATATTGAAGGTGTACCGGACAGATTTCCAAAACCTGAAATAACCAGTCAACAAAACTGATCAACTTTCAGTGAATGAAATGTTTAGGATTGGAAAAAATACTGCATCTTCATAGAAAATTGTATCATAAAAAATTGGACAGTTTGCCCCATACAATCTGTCCAATTAAGTTGAGAACTATCTTTTTAGGGTTCCGTACCTCAAAGGAAAAAAACGGAACCCTTATAGGATCACTTTGTTGTCCATCTGTCTGTCTGTCTGTCTGTCTGTCTGTCAAGACCCTTTATCTCACGAACGGGTAAAGGTATCAGATTGAAATTAATACCATATATTAGGATCCATGAACCACACAAGATCTGAAAGTTTCAATTTTTTACAACGACGCAATCAAAAGATATGGCTTTTTATGTCCTCATCTCCATACATTTATGCAAAAAAGCAAAACCTACAGGGTACTTCCCGTTGACCTAAAATTATGAAATTTGGCAAGAAGCTAGGTCTCACAGTACAAATAAAGGGAAAAGTCTGAAATTTTTAAATATTACAACTTTACTCACAACTAATGGTAACCAATTGTTGTGAGCTCCCGTTTCAAGAACATTCATATAAGAGAGGGGTCAAGTTGGATGGTCGCGGAGGCGATTTTGGTTTTAGTTCTATTTTAAAAACGGAAACACTTACAAACTTGAAAATTGGTATGTTTATAGTTCATAAGCTATAAAATAACAACATATAATAAAATTTGGGCAAGCGCATGTCAGACTAAAAAAATCTAGCACATTAACCTACTGAAATTTGAACTAATACAATTATGATTATGTGGTGGTACGGAACCCTCAGTGCGCGAGTCCGACTCGCACTTGGCCGGTTTTTTTTTTCATTTCCTGAAAGTTTCAGTCACAAGTTTCGGTTGTTTATTTTCGTTGACTAAATATGCCCTCTCAGGAGTGCTATTCCCAAAACAACAATTTTGACGTCCGCACACGGATCCGCAGGTGATCCGCAGGTGTGTGTCAAATTGGTATTCTGCAACCAAGTTATCACGACGGTGAGAGCACTGCGTGAACCGCTGAGCGGACTTTTTGACATTTTTGTATGGGTTGACGTTTAAATTGGTATTCCGTAACGCATTCCGCGCTCACTCTCGAATTTTGATGTTAACCTTTAATATTACTATTTTTGTGTTTTTTACTATATTTTGAGTTGTGAAATATTTTAAATGCTACTATATGATGACAAACCCTCAGAACATGCGTAAATTTGCAGATAAAATACAAAATTGGGATGACTTAAACCAGCATGAAGATGCTAGCGCCACTACTGGGTAAAGTTGGTGGTGAAGAGAACTACCTTAAATGAACATTTGACATTATTGTATGGTTTGACATTTGAATTGGTATTCCGGTGCATAGCCCGCGTTCACTCCAGCGCTCACTAAGAAGGCAAACCTCGAACAACACAAAAGTTACAACCTACCTGCGGATCTGTAAGTGAGCAGTTAATTTTTGAGATTTTTTGGATATAAAACTACGGTAAAAGGAGCTTTTGTAAGTCAGAGATTATGCAATTTCCTATTAGTGAAAACTTAAAAAGAATTTATCTAACTGCCATAGGTTGGCTGGAAGAAATATCTTTTAGAGATAAGCCCGCCCTTGTATATGTCCTTTTATTCTGCTTTTTTTTTCAATATGTGTGCAATAAAGAATATATATAGTTCAAAAGTCAAACGTTTTTCCCGTGTTAAATGGACGTTTTTCCGCGGTAATAAGTAGCTAAAATTAGCACAATGTAGCATTCCACAAGAAAAGAAACTTCTGAATACGTTTACATTTAGCTGTACATATGACAAAAATAAATAGCACTGGTTCGTTTTTCCCGCGTTTATATGTAACTTACGTCAATCAGGGATACTGTAGCATTCCACAGAAGAAAATCTGTAGGACATTTTTACTGAAGGAATGAGAAGTTTTCCCGTTAACGTATCTTACCGCAACAGAAAAACCTTTAGAATTGGTTCATTCGTTCAAGAATTGAACGGTTTTTTCGTAGGAATAAGTAAGTGGCTTTCCCGCGGGAATAACCCGTTTCCATTAATAAGGAATAGCTCTGGGGTTTAATGTTTTTCCCGTTGTAATAACATAATTATCTTCTCTGTTCAAAGAAGCTTTCTAAAAAGTAAAATTCAGTTCATTAGTTCAATTGGTTAATTTTAATTTTTAGAGACATAAGAAAATAGTATAAGTATGTGGTTTTCGAAAAAACCGATTAGAAATATATACATCATCATCATCATAACATCTCATAAAACGTCCACTACAGGACAGGGAGCTCCCTCCAGAATTCTAGCTTTTGCTGGAAAAATGTGGAGCGGAAGTACCATAGTCACCTCGCTTGTAGAAATATATACACAAACAAATATTGCTTGTTTAATAGTACAGGATTTTATAAACAAAATATAAAAGGTCTCCACCAGAGATATTTTTAGCCTACCTTACTTTGATACTGTTATAATTTATAAGCACGCTACATCTATTTTATCTAATACACAGTATTGAATGTTAATAAAATATTTAGGTACACACGGCCGCACATTAGTAGAAACACTTTTGGACCTTATGGCGTGGTAATAGAGTTGAAAAAGTTTCTACCGACAAGCGGTTGACCGTACGTACTTAAGTAAATAAACGTTTATAAACAATAGACACATTATTTAGAGAAATAGTCACTTTAAAATAACATTTAAAACACAATCAAAGCCACTGTAAAATGAAAAATCTGATGTTCGTACACATCTTGATGCAAATGCAATATTATTGTGCGGTAATCTGCTGGAAAGAAGTCATCCATAGCATTCAAAATAGTTATCTGAATGCAGGCTCCACCAGGCAAATTTCTATGAATCCGACGCGTGAGAGACCTTTTCGTTGGTTTGCGGTCCCAAGATATCAGATGTTCGTACACATCTTGATGAAAATGCAATATTATTGTTCGGTAATCTGCTGGAAAGAAGTCATCCATAGCATTCAAAATAGTTATCTGAATGCAGGCTCCACCAGGCAAATTTCTATGAATCCGACGCGTGAGAGACCTTTTCGTTGGTTTGCGGTCCCAAGATATCAGATGTTCGTACACATCTTGATGAAAATGCAATATTATTGTTCGGTAATCTGCTGGAAAGAAGTCATCCATAGCATTCAAAATATTTATCTGAATGCAGGCTCCACCAGGCAAATTTCTATGAATCCGACGCGTGAGAGACCTTTTCGTTGGTTTGCGGTCCCAAGATATCAGATGTTCGTACACATCTTGATGAAAATGCAATATTATTGTTCGGTAATCTGCTGGAAAGAAGTCATCCATAGCATTCAAAATAGTTATCTGAATGCAGGCTCTACCAGGCAAATTTCCATGAATCCGACGCGTGAGCGACCTTTTCTTTGGTTTGCGATCCCAAGATATAGCTCAAGAAGCGAGACATGGAAGATACCGCCACTTTTATCTGAAATTATAAAAAAATTGTTAGTAAGTTATGTGCTTATTTGTGCAAAGGCTTTGGTGACAGATTTCATGGTCAATTACCTTGTATTTTGTAATTATATAATAACTTGTGGCATCAAATGCTCTTCTACTTTGTGCTATTATGAAGCGAATTTAAATTTAGTTGAAAATCTAGCTAAATAATTAAATTTGTTGTTGTTGTGATTTGTGACTTGTTTGACAGATGTTGATATGGTTCATATTATGTGTCTTTCAAAAATACACAGCGTTGTATATGAAGAAGGCTGTTTGTAAATAGGTGATAGGTAGGTATAAATACTGCAAACTTACTTGAAATTCCCGCGTTTCTCTATACTCACGGCAGAGCAGCCCTAGCAGCTAGCTGTCACTGTGTGCTGTCAAATCTGACATTGGCGTTTGTAAATTTCGTCAGCAATTGTTTGATGAAAACTTTTAGTGATTATTTAGAGAAATAAGCTAATAATTTACACTTATTATTGTGCACAGTGTACCTACTTATTAGGAAATAGCAATAGCAAAAGCTAGATTCATGTGATAGTCCGTGAGAAATGTGAGAAAGTGGTGAGAAAAAAGCAACGCATACTGCGTATATCTCCGAATGAAAGCATGAAGCATCATCCTTTTTTGGATGGTATGAAGGGACCTATGCCCTATTTGTAACTCCGTTATGACTACGGATCATGGTCATGAAGGTACACCATACATATAAGTAAGTTTCACTCAACCTTTTACACAGCAGACTCATTTACAAAGTGTTGGATATTCCCCTATCTAAAGGACAGTTCCTTTTAGAGATTATAAATACTTACCGTTTGCGATTGAAAATGGTGCTTCATTAACAGGCAGCCATCACCATCAAAACTTGTTCAATTATGGCAATGTATACCTACCTATACTTGCCTGCATGCATACACCTACCTACCCCAGACTTGGCAAGGCATTAGTACAAGAAAGCCAGCCTTATCAGTTTCAATAAAGTAATTATTTGTTTTGCCACAAACTACTCGGCACTAACAAAGAATGTCATAATTTTTCTTTACCTAGAACAGAACAAGTTGTAGCAGGTATATCCAATGCTTTACTATAACAAATAGAACTACTAAAGCTAGGGCCACAAAATATCAGTAATTAATTATATCATATTATTACTGAGTTTTAGCAATCTGTGACATTGTCATGTTGAATGCATATGGGAGCAAGTAATGTAGTGATAAGATTCAACCAACGTAGTAGCTTTACTGTTCCTTATCTCTAAATCTTATATCAACGCAGATATCCTCACAGGACTCCTCCCTGCTCAAAATACCTAATTTGGTAAGATGCCCCTAATGCTCCCATTATAAGTCCTTCGGAAAGGGTGGGGGGGGGGGGTCACAAAACATGGCTGAAACCCCTGCTACTATAAGCAAAAACGAAATTGAAGAAAAAGGGTGCCGGTTGCGGAAACCACCAATACAATTTATAATAGAAAGCAGCCTGCATATGCATGCAAGTACTAGTGTCCAGTACCATACATACAACAGAAAGGTTCCCTAATAGAAGTAAACCTGTATGGGTGCGTCTGGAAGGCAATCTCAAATATTCAAGTTCATTTTAAATACTACAATATAAGCTACAGATACGAGTAAGCGTTGTAGCTTCCTGTCCTGTAGGGGACGTTTCATGGGACGTTATGATGATGAAGCGTTGTACAGCTTCTATCGCATGACTTTAACTTATAATTTGTAATTTATAGGTCCAGATCCAAAACTAATACTAGAGAAATGTGTCTAGACACACAACAGTGTGCCAGCCAAGTTCAAAATTTTCATCCTCAGGAGAAAATTATTTTAATCATGTAATTACAAGACATTTCTAGTTATTAGTTATAAATCCTTAGTATATTATATTACAAAATTATAACAGTCCTATTACAGAATAAATATAAATAAATAAAATAAATAAATTATTTATTTTCCAAATAACTGGCTTCTATAAATATACATTTTGTGTACATGAACAATATGCATCTCCGGCAAGACAATTTTTTTTTACATAGGTGCCAACTTTAGAAGGGCAACGAAATTTTTAATAATAAGTTTCAACAGATAAATAGTGCACTTGCTTTCACTTCTGTTCAGCTTTCCTAAACATAGTCTTGTGGTTGTTTCGAATTGGATTGCGGAAGTCCTTCGAGCCCAAAATTTCATTTATGGACAACATTTTTCCAGCAACCATAAGCGTCTAAAATAATGGACCAGGTCACGGAGACCCTTGTTGTCGTTATCACAATATCTTGTGAGATCGATGACCGATCTCAAAACCACTGTAAGAATTGCTGGGTTGCCATAGCCCTCTGACATGGTTCACGCTTTTAATCATGAATTATAGCAGATCGGTTGTCGCGGAGACGGCCGACTCTGATATGGCACTTGCTACCCCTAACTACTGCGGAAGTATTGGGACGACTGTGCGAGCCAGAAACTGAAATTTTGGCACCAAGAAGGTTAAGCTTCAAAATGGGCTGTAATGCAGAAGCGTTCAATTAAACTTGAGACTCTGTTCTGTGACATTCGCAGATGTCTGCTCTCGACACTGGTATCACCAGCCTGGTCAAATAATACCCCCTGATAATAAGCCTGAAACAGAGAGCTTTAAAATATATTTATAATAAAATATGCCCAACTAACACAGAGTGTTGTCAGATCTGCTTACTGTGTCAAGACCAAAACTGATTGCTGTTATTTTAGATTACTCCAATGGTCTACACGAATTTGCTATGCCCTAACAGAGCACCACAATTATAGATTAGGACCTTATATAACGTAAACCATGTACCTGATAAATGTAACATTGCAATAAATTGCAAAAAAAAAAATTGCAGTTACTCCTCAAACTGTGGTGCGCTGGCAGATAAAGGCAGTGAGTTGTAACTCAATAGCATTGCACGGACAAAAAGAGACTCATTATACTACACTAGACACAAAGGATGGGGATGGGTGAAGACACCTTAACATTTACAAAATCTACAAATATGGAACTAACCGAGCAGCTTAATCTGACGCTGTCGGTCGCTTACCTGCCAAGCAGGGTTAACGGAAAAGCGGATTGCATATAAGTCGATAAATCGAACCAGTTCCAGAGTTGCATGTTACTCTAGGCTACGGAAGCCTGGTTGGTAGTATCCGAAATAACAAAACTACAAAAAATTACCGAGCAGCTCTATCTCACCCCATCGACTTCTTACCAACTAGGAAGGCTCGACGGAATAGCGAAACACCGGTCGAGACTTCGATCAGTTCCAAAGTGGCACTTGTTACCAGAGGCTACGGAAGCCATACCTGAGTGTGCCTCGAACTTGTCTGAAAAACAATATAAAGTAGGGTTACCAAATAAATTGGTAAGGTCTTTCTGTAAAACTATAAAATAGATTTCAAAGACTCGATATACCTACATTCAAATATTCATAAATAATGTTCCAATAAACTTCAGAGGAATCAGTGCTTTGGATGGCGGACGTCTAAGCACTAAGCACTCTTCATATACCAAGGGTCGTTACTGTTCCTACAAGTGCGAAAACAGACCAAGTTGCCCACTTAAATCTATAGAAGTTAAAGCTTGTAAGTATAAATTGGCGGACATCTATACTTACTATATGAAATACATTTGTTATTTTGTACTTTAGCAAAGTTGACCGCACGTTTGTGGTAACACTACCTGAGCGTGGCGGGCGTCTGTAGCGAAGAGCAATCAGCTAGCTTTGTTACTACAACTCACTTGCTAACATGGTAACAATAAAAATGATTAGGTACTAGGTTTTTAGACAAGTTACTACGTACAGAATGTGTATCTAACAAAACTATACCAATTCTGACACAAGGTTTCAGAGCTGAGGCAAGCAACTCATTTACTACAATACCTATCATTAAAATTCTACTGGAACTTTTAGGTTCAGAACTCCAAACTAAAATTAGTTAAAAACATCAAGGTTCAGAAAACCTATTTAGTGGACCCAAGCCTGCATTGCTTCATTGCTTCGCCTCCGGAAGGCAGATTACATGATTTGACGCTACGCGACATTCCAGGTAGAAATACGAGTATGTCATATAAATTATTTTACTTGAACAAATAACATAAATCGTAGCCTAAATTTAGGTCTGAACCAGACCCCTGGACAAGAGGCGTTAAGACACACAAATATGTACTTTCAAACAAAAACAAAAAAAAAATACTTTTGACTTGACTCGAACATGACTGACTCAATCAAGAACAGTATGTAAGCACCAATTGGTCGATTATAGTCATTTATACTACGAATCCAACTTAAGTTGCTTCAAAAGCGGTAAAACTGCCTGTTAGCTATCGTCTAGTTTTAATAGGTTAACAATCTAGCTTAGCGTAAAGAGTGGAGATTTACCCGTCGGAAAATTTGACAATTACGGTACCAGGGAAGTTCCTGAACTGTAAGAAAATATTTACTCCTTATAGTAATTATGGTAATATAGTGAATTTCAACCCTCATGAGACCTTAATATGAATTATAAGAAATAAAGGAAAAATAATTATTTTGGGTCTTTGGCTAACTACTTAACGCAATGGTCATTGTAAAATATTTCCTAGTCCAGCATGGAACCATCAGTTGGTGATATAGGTACCTACAAATATCACTGTCATATACATAGTTTCTAATCCATGGAATCTAGTGTTGCTACTTAACACAGTGTTGTTAAATCTTTGAAGTCCTCATTGTGAGATACTTTCAAGTCCATGGGACAATTGATGGGTTGATAACTGTGCTTAAATGTAAGATTTTATTGCATGGTATTCCTTTCCTACCTTCAATTCCTTTAAAAAAAAAAAATATTTTTTTTTAGCTAACCTACATCTTGATCCGTTTTTACGTCTTAACATTTCTAAGAAATAAATAAATTTTCAGTTTTTAACTTCTTACTTTTATCACTACGTGTGTTTATAAGTTTTACCTTGTATTTTGGTCTATTCATACATGGTTACTTACCAAAATTTTATAAAATATTAACATTGGCGTTTGTGTCTATCTCACCAGCAGATATCAAACAGGTCTTCATATACAACGCTGTGTATTTTTGAAAGACACATAATATAAATGTTTTGCATTACAACAAAACAATTATTATGTGTCGAATAAAATACACAGCGTTGCACCAAAGGGCCTTGCTGGTCTATGAAGACAACCAATGTCAGATTTGACAGCACACAGTGACAGCTAGCTGCTAGGGCTGCTCTGCCGTGAGTATAGAGAAACGCGGGAATTTCAAGTAAGTTTGCAGTATTTATACCTACCTATCACCTATTTACAAACAGCCTTCTTCATATACAACGCTGTGTATTTTATTCGACACATAATAATTGTTTTGTTGTAATGCAAAACATTTATATTTTGTTTATGTATAGCTCGCCCGCAAAGGCATTGCGCTCTGAATCTATTATAAAATTTTGTACAGAACTAATATTTTAAACTTCAAATTAAGTAAAAGGATTGACTTTTACGTTTTGTTTTTAGAGACACTAAATGAATAATTAATTAACGTCGAAATGAGCTGATAATGTACAGTCGATTTGTCGATTTTCATATAAGCGATTTGTTGCCCATCCCTAGTTCACTCCACTGCGCTTGTGTTGTAAAAATTTACAGAATACCAAAAAAAATTCTGTCAAAGCTGTAAGTGGAGCGAGCCCCTGAACGTACAAATTTACTTTTTCTGCCAAGTTATTCGAAGGTCGATATACTTCGTACGCAAAAAAAGTGGTCAAAACAGCGGTGTTGCCGTTCATACTTTTTCTGATTATTAAATTTTTGGTAGGAATTTGAATTATTTTATAAACAATTTAACAGAAAAAAAATGTACGATACTTAAAGTAAATTAAGTAGTGAACATTTTGCAATAAAATACATGCGTATGCTAACGCATTTTTTAGTAAAATGCCTAGCTGGCTGCTGGATTTTATTGGTGAGCAGCGGTATGCCAAATTCAGTTAAATGTCAACGGCAATCTATTGCAGGCGTTTTGTGCAATGTATGAAATTCGATATACTTGTATGGTCTCTAGGCGTAGACAACGTATTGAGTAAATAACGAAAAATCTCTCGGGTGGTAGCACTGAAAATAAAACTGAACAAGACCAAGAATTCCGAAAAAAAAAACTTGGCACAAATTGCATGATATGTATGAATTCCCCTTCAGCTTTTAGTTTTTTTTTGTCTTATTTTAATTTCTGTATTTCAGTATTTTAATTTTTAGGTATCTTCAGTATTATTATTTATCTTTATTTTATTTTCAAAGTTTTAGCATACTTATTTATATTTTTTTCTATGTTGTTAAATATTTCTGTACCTACTGATGTTATATTTATATCTTTGTATTCCTTTATTTATTCTTTGTATTTTTCGTAGCAAGTGTAGCTGGTTTTTAGTGGGTTTTTGCACTTGTGCTTTTTTGGTTTAAATAGTTGGCTGTTGTTCGTCTGTTTTTTAGTAGCTCTGACAGTCGACGTCCACTTGTTTGTTCAAATCTACTAAGCAAACCGCAAATTTCCACAATATGTGGTATTTTTCTCACAGTAAAATCAGTTTCATTTTTAAATTGTTCCATGTGGAGATGTTCATGTCCATCATAACTTTTTATTTTTATTTATTTTTTATTTATTTATTTGGCTCTTCAACAATATGTACACTGTATAAATACAAGAAGACAAACATTACTTAAATCTAAGTGTCATATCACTTAAAGAAGAGCATAACATGCTCTGAATAATTTAATTAAGGACCTTAAATTACTTTATATTTAATACTAATTAGAAACATTAATACACCTACATTATACTCATAAGCATTAAATGAGAAAACAAAAACAAGCTAGCTTTGAAAAATGGTGCTAGATGCTGATACAAAAAATCTATAAGAGAAAAAGAAAAAAAGAGAAACTACTTAAAATTTCAGTATTGGCAGTAAGTTTTATGCTCTCAACTAGTGAGTACAATACTTTTATCCTACTAATTGGTGTTACATTTAAGTCTATAGATTCTTGGAATACGTTATACAGGGAAAAAAATCTATTAAGTGATGAATGCTTTTTTAAGTTGGTACGACTGATAGGTTGTTGAAAAAGTTTAATGTTGGATGAACGTGGTAAGGTTCGAGGCACATTGAATTTGATTTTACGAAGAAGACTAGGACAATTAGTGGAACTAGTAACTAGTCTTTTGAGAAAGACCAAATCCAGCATTTGACGACGTTTCTCCAATGAAGACATTTTAAAGTGTATCAAACGTTCTTCGTACGACTTAAGTTGTTTAGCCAGTTTGCAATGGTAAGTCATATGCCGAAGGAATACTCTTTGTAATTTCTCAAGCCGATTTATATGAACTTTATAAGATGGTGCCCAAGCCACACTACAATACTCTAGTTGACTTCTGACTAAGGAGTAAAACATGATCTTTTTTTGTGACTGGGTTTTTAAAATTCTTACACTCTCTTAGAATAAAACCAAGCATTTTAGTAGACTTGACAATGACTGTATCTATATGCCTGATAAAATTAAGCTTGTAGTCAAGTTGAACGCCTAGATCACGGATGTGACTTACTTCCTCTAGCGTTTCCCCATTTAAACTGTAGTTTGTACATACTATGTTTTTATTACGAGTAAATTTAATGTGATGGCAATTGCCAACATTTAATTGTTTCCTATTTTTCTGACACCAATCTCTAAGCCTGTCTAGGTCATCTTGAAGTAACCTAGAGTCGTTCAAATTTTTAATGCTTTTAAATACTTTTGAGGTCATCGGAAAACAAGTAATGATTCGAATTATGAAAACATTGACTTATATCCTTAATAAAAAGCGTGAAAAAACAAGGTCCGAGATGGGAACCCTGGGGATACCTGGGGAATAACTTGTTTTTGATGGGCGAATGCTTTTTTTTTCTTATTTGTAGGTATGTAAATATTGTATATTTTTTCTGTTTTGACGTGACGTTTTTTAATAATTACCTGTAAATAATAAAACACTGTTTATAATGTAGTATGCTTTTAATTGGCTCTATTTCGATACGATACCCTGTTTGGTTTCCCACAATCTTCAGAATATCATTGTCACCCTTTTTAGAAAGGGACACCGCGGTATCTTATGTTACTTGCTGTCAGCACAATTTTTCTACATGGCACTCAGTCCAGTTGTACGTATAGTACTTATCTAGTCCCTGGTGGAGCGTGTCTGCGGGCTTGTAAATCGAGATAGACCAGCAGCCAACATCGGTCGATTTGGTCTTTTTTGGATATTTTTTTGCAAAATCGAGACAAAAAAAACGTATACGGCTTATTGAGTCACTATGTACAAGTAATCGTAGATTTCAGATTTTCTCTCCGGTGCATTCTTCAATACAATAAATACTAACCCGATACTATTAAACGAGCAATGAGTTTGTATATAGAGTGACTTTTAATTAGTTCTTGATAGCAAAAGATATGCATGTACTCATGATACTGAACAACTTTCCCTAAGGCACATAGGTCGAAATACGAAAAACCAAATTTGACCTCCCATACAAAATGCGCTATCAGTTGATGCGGTTTCTGTGGGAGGTCAAAACTTGATTTTCGTATTTCGACCTACGTTCCTTGGGGAAAGTTGTTCAGGATCATGAGTACATTCATACCTTTTTCTATCAAGAACTAATTAAAAGTCACCCTATATAGGTATATAAATATATAGGGTGACTTTTAATTAGTTCTTGATAGAAAAAGGTATATATGTACTGAACAACTTTCCCAAAGGAACATAGGTCGAAATACGAAAATCTAGTTTTGACCTCCCATAAAAACTGCATCAGCTGATAGCGCATTATGTATGGGAGGTCAAACTTGGTTTTTCTTATTTCGACCTATGTTCCTTGGGAAAAGTTGTTCAGTATCATGAGTACATGCATATCTTTTGCTATCAAGAACTAATTAAAAGTCACCCTATATATATATATATTTTTTTTTTTGATCTAATTGTGTTGTTTAAGGTCAAGCAGGTTATGAACTTCTTCATTGGTCATCAACCTTTTTCGTAATATTTTTTAATACATTACTGGTATCCCCGTCTTTGACACATTTTTATGTCATGCTAAATGTTTTTTTAAATCGCGTATATTTTCTGCAAAAACAGTGAAATATTATAGAGTAAATGGCTGCAAAATTGATAGTTATGCTATTTGCGGAATATTCTTCTATGGGTATCCATTATTCCTTTACTTTTTCTATGAAAAAGCCGAACTGTTTTACGTATGAAGTAGGGTGGCTGTAATGTACGATATTTGAACACAAAGGAAACTAAAAAGGTACAACCACATCAGTATTGTGGGATGTGAATCTGCAGAATCAGCCCGTAAAACTGAACAACTTGTCCCAAAGAACATTATGATGAAATAACATTACGATGAAGATATCTGAATCTAAACATGAAAGAGAAAAACAGCTTGCATTAGTTTTTAGAGCGTTCATCCGATAAAATCGCGCTGGAGTCAAAATTTACGATTTTCGCCGAAGGATAAAACAATGCAGTTCTCAGTTTTCAAAGAAGACATTAATATCATATTAGATATACTTTCACGATCTGCTTTTTGGTTTAAAAACATCTCAAAATATTGGGATATTTTTCCAAATAGAACAGTTTTTTAACACGTCCGTTTTTAACTTAGCGCTTGACCGTCTACGCAGATGCGAGATCTATGAAGGATCAAATGCTACAAAATAAAAATTACCATTCAAAAATTCAGGATATTGTTTAGTTTTTCGTTTTAAAAAAAAACTCTATTTAGGTAAAAAATCATTCAAAAAAACTACAATCAAAAGTGACATTTTCAGCGGGATATTAACCGTGTCATTTTAAGCGAAAATGTAAGACATTATTTTTTCTTTTTGGACATAGCATGTGAAATCATTCATACTCTAAAATACTGTATCTTTTTTTTTTTGGAATAAATTGTATTTATATTTTACTGTGAATTATTTAGTGCTCCTATAAAATCGATGTTATAAAAAGTTTTAATTATAACTAGTAATTCTACAGGGTGAATTTGAAAACATTCGACAAATTTATAGATTGAGTTCAGACCACGAAACTGAACAACTTTCCCCAAGGAACATAGCTCGTCAGACGTAAAAAAAAATTCGATCTCCCATACAAAATATATGGTCAGCTGACTAAATTTACTATGAAATGGTAAACATTTTTTTTCGTCCGATGACCTATGTTCCTAGGCGAAAATTGTTCAGTTTCGCAGTCTGAAATCAATCTCAAAATTTGTCGAATGATTTCCATTTCACCCTGTAGATATGCTTAAATATATTTTTCTATAAGTATTTTGTATAGATTGACATTTTTGAATTCGTAATATCTTTTGAATGGAATATCCGATTTGAATATTAAAAAGTAGTCTACAATCTCCAATTTTTTCAGATAGGTTCTTACAACATTATTTTGTTCTATCATCAATAGTTTCTGTAGCGCATGCATTGAAAGACATATTACGGCAAATTTTTAGGGTTCCGTACCTCAAAATAAAAACAGAACCACTCACAAAACAGATCACTTTGTTGTACGTCTGTCTGTCAAGACCATTTTTATTACGAACGGGTAAAGGTATAAGGTCGGAATGTCGATGGCGCTGCTATCCGTATCAGTTCATCTCTATGTTTAAATATCTTTAAAAATACCTAAATAGTTGAGTTTTAACAAACCAAGTTGTTTTTATTGTTACTAAGAGTGCAAATAATCTGGTTAATTGTTATTAAGCGAAAATGTTAAATAATTATTAAGATTTTAACGGGAACATAATAGTGCAGTGAAACATTATAATTACAAAATATTGCTTAAATGTGTGTCTAATACAGGATAAATAAAACCCTAATTAACTGAAATTAAACATAATAGTGAAAGTATTAACAGTGGAAGTGCTAAATTATCTGTTTATTTGCTGTGGTATCTTTTTGAGTAGTGGGTATTTATCATAACAGCTGTTGGAATCAGTTGATCTACTCTTTTTACTTTTCAACGTTCAACCTCAAGAACCTGTTTGTAAACAAAGCACTCAATTAAGTGGTACAAAACTTTGCTTAGCCGTTCAACTGACTTATGGTCTAGTGGTTGGGAATTATACATCTAAGCGGTGCGGTGTGAGTTCGAATCCGAGCTCCAGTGTTTCTTTTTGCACTTTTGTTTTTTTTTTATAAACTATTTTGTTGATTTCCGCCATTCTAAGATGAATTTCAAGTGCATAGAATGTGACAATGCGATTGCCCAGGAGTTTCTTCTTGTTTGTTGTAACTGCAAAAAGCCCTACCATTATGGATGTGTTAACATTACTTCAAGCCAATTTCGTGAACACTCTGAGAGTATTAAGTCGAAATGGAAGTGTGATTTTTGCATGAATATAACCTCTCGAAAAATGAGGGACGACAACACACCGCTGAGATCCGATCGGAAATCTTTTGTGGGGGCACTAGATAACACATCCATTATGGAACAACAACGTGACATCCCTTCCGCTTCCCGTACATCAAACTTACCGTATAAGGGTGCAGGCAGCATCGTGGAGGGGGTAACCCTTGACCAAATAGCGCAACTGCTGGATACTAAACTAAGCACGACTAATAAAGCAATAGGAGAACTTAATGACAAGTTCGCTGCATCATTAAAAAAAATGGAGGAGGAATTCAATAGAACGACCGATTTTTTGAGCAATGAATTGATAGATCTGAAATCTGATGTGGCAACGTTGAAGCGTCAGGTTAAAACGCTCGAAAATGAAAACGCCACGCTAAAACTTGATATTTCGATCATCAAAACCCAAAATAATTTATCCCTTGCCAAGAATGTCAATATTTTGCAAGCTGAGCTAAACGAGAGAGACCAGGCAATGCTGTGCAATGACGTGGATATAAGTGGCGTTCCTGAATACAGTGGCGAGTCAGTATACCATCTTGTTGTTACTGTTGCTTCAAAAGTTGGAGTGTCACTAGAAGAAAAAGACATAGTGAGCGCTGAACGTGTTGGTCAAGTGAAGAGTAGCGGTACAGACGGCGGTGCAAACAGTAGAGCACATCGTCCTCGGCCTATTGCTGTACGGTTTTCGCGGCATGTATTGTGCGAAGAGCTTCTTAAGCAGGCTCGGGTGCGACGCGAGCTTACATCTTCCGACCTTGGCCTTCCCCAGCATGAACCTCAACGGTTGTACATTAACGAGCGGCTCACTAGACTGAACAGGACCATATTCGCCGTAGCGCGCAAAGCTAAACAGGAGCAAGGCTGGAAATATGTCTGGACCAAAAAGGGACGAGTTTATGCGCGCAAGAACTTTGGCGACGAGGTGCATATACTGCGAACCCTGAATGATTGTTCACGGGTTTTTGGTCTCGCTAAAGAACAGCAAATATAACTTACTGGTATTATTTTGCACATGGATGTTAATGAATTCATTGTTCGCAGGGCAGCACGTCAGTGGTAACGTATTGACCTTAAGCCAGTCTCTAGTTTCGGGCGTTTGTAGTGTAGCACTGGTTCAACGTATATTGGTTCTGTTATCGCTTGCTTGCTGCCATGTGTACGTTCCTTGCTGTACTAAAATCCAATTTTTCTCACTCAGTTCATTTTACCATGAAGTCTGTGTTGTATTTCAAACGCTTTTATGTCTTAAATTCGCTATCAGCATCTTATTATTCGTGGTCGTGCTATTGCTGTGTAAATATCAAAATAAACTAGACGTGTGCATGGTTACTGTCAAAGGGAACATTTCACATAGCTGCCCTTGTACTAGGTTATGCCTGCCTTCTTTGCTTGGAGATTCATTGTTTTTATTATCCTCGTCACGTTCATTTCATTATACATTTTTGCATACACTATACACACTTTCTATTACACAATATTTTCAACAAAATCATGGGTAAAAACAAATTTTTAAAAATTGGTTTGTATAATGCAGGATCATTAGCTGCTAAACACGATGAATTTATAGTGGCTCTACAGCGACATTCACCTGACCTGATAGCCATAAATGAAACCTGGCTGAGGGAGGGGGAGGAGGGCCGTGCGCCAACTGTGCCTGGTTACCGGTTGCGACACACACCTCGCCCGGCAGACGTGCGCTCTCGTGGTGGTGGTGTAGGATTTTACCTTAGGCGTGGAGTCTATGCGAGATCCTGCCCCCACCCTGCATCTGCTAAACCGATTGAACAGATGTGGCTAACAGTAACAAATAATTCAAGTCGTTTCGTCATTGGCACAGCGTATAGACCGCCATGGTTAAATGTTGATGTTTTTCTGGATGCGTTAACCGACTCAATCACATCTTTTTCGAACTATGATTATTTAGTCCTGCTAGGCGATTTTAACATTAACTTACTTAATCCTTCTGACAGTAATACTATAAAACTAACAAACTTTTTTCTATATACTAACTTAATTAATTACGTTAAGGATCCCACACATTTTACATCACACAGTTCAACACTAATTGACTTAGTATGTACCGATGCCCCTATAACGAATGTTAGTGTGCATTCCTCCCCTGAACTTGGGGGACATGCTATGGTCATGGCTGAGTTCAAAATTGCTAAAAATAAAGTTCCCTTAAAACGTATTACATATAGGCCACTCAAGGACATCGATATGACTTCATTTAATAAAGAACTAGATAATATGGACTGGAATAGTATCCTGCAAATAGAAAGTATTGACCAAATGCTGTCTGCTTACAATCAAAGTATTCTTGAACTTTTTGATAGACACGCTCCTATCCGTACTATAATCATAAGAGACCAACAGATACCATGGTTCACGAGTAATGTGCGTCATATAATGCATCTTCGGGATGAAGCTCACGCAAAATATCGACATTCAAAATTACCAGTTCATAAAGAAAGCTACAAGTGTTTAAAGAGTTTAGCTATTGTTAGTATCTACACAGAGCGCAAAGCATATTTCGATCAGAAAATTAATTGTAATCTTAATAATCCTAAAAAACTATGGAAAAACCTATGTAGTACTGCTTTACCTTCGTCGAAAAAGAAACAAGAACTACCTACTTACTTTTCTGATCCAAATGTTATTAACCTACATTTTCTGACTTTACCTGGCGAAGACAAAGTCAATATATCTGATCTTACATATTTCGAGTTTAATAGATTTTGTAATGGCTCTCTAAAACTCGAAACTGTATCGGAACAAGAAATTGGCAAGATAATCTTAAGTATCAAGTCCAACGCTCAAGGGGTAGATAGGATTAACATGGACATGATAATTTTGACGCTTCCTCGTACGCTTCCTATCATAACGGAAATAATTAATAAATCCATTAGATCGTCTGTTTTCCCGCAACTTTGGAAAACGGCTCTCATACGTCCTACTCCTAAAGTTTCAAATCCATCAAACGTCAAAGATTTACGTCCTATCAGCATCTTACCCTATCTTTCTAAAATTTTAGAAAAGGTTGTTTATAAGCAGGTCATAAAATTTTGTGAGTCTTATGACATCCTCCCTCCCCTTCAATCTGGTTTTCGAAAATCACACAGCACAACGACTGCACTTTTGGATGTTGTTGATGGTATTTTGAGCGCCCGTGACTCCGGTAAAGCTACAATTCTAACACTTCTTGATTACTCTCGTGCTTTCGACTGCATCAACATATCTCTTTTGCTCTCTAAGCTTTCATACTATGGCTTCCATAATTCAGCTCTTAAGTGGTTTGACAGCTATTTGAAAAATCGCTCGCAACAGGTTACTATACAATCTCCTGAGGGGTCAAATATTTCCTCGCGCATGAGTCCAATAACAAGAGGTGTTCCACAAGGATCCATATTGGGGCCTCTTCTTTTTATAATTTATACAGCAGATATTACCAAATGCCTAAACAATTGCCAGTATCATTTATATGCAGATGATCTGCAAATATACACATGTTTTGACCCTAGTAATGTTGATGAGGCTGTTTGTGCTATGAATGATGACTTAGTAAGAGTTTCCGATTGGTCTTTAAAAAATTGTCTTGTTTTAAATGCGAATAAGTCTAAATTCTTAATACTCGGCTCTAAAAATCAAATCCAACGTACATTAGATAAAGAACCGATAATTCTAGTGGAAGGTAATAGGTTGGATCGGGTCGAAGAAGCTCGCAATCTGGGACTCATTATGGATGGTGAACTGAGATTTGAGAAGCACGTACTTGAAATAATGAGAAACTGCTTCTACAGGCTGAAAGTACTGTATCGTATTCGAAACTATATTAGTGTAGACCTTAGAATTTGCTTGTGTGACTCCATTGTTTTATCGAAACTCAATCACTGTATTGCTGTGTATGGTCCATGCCTGCTTGAAAGATCGCAGCGTGTCATCCAGAGGGTTCAGAATGCGTGTGCTCGGTATTGTTTTAACGTGCCACCAAGGTCTCATATCACACCATTTCTAAACCGAGCCAACATTCTGAAAATGAAGGATAGGCAGAAGTTGTACCTTGCAAGTCTCTTATTTGGAGTACTCAAAACACAAAAACCGGAGTACTTACTTAAGAGACTTTCATGGCGAAGCTCTTTAAATAAGTATCCAGTCCGGTTTTGCACGGCACCGCTGGCTGTAAAGAAATACAGGACAGCTGCGTTCCGAGGCAGCTTTTCGTTCAACGCGACTAAGTGCTGGAATGATATTCCCCCACCCATGCGTGATTTAAAATCTTTATCCACTTTTAAAATACACTACAAGGCATACTTGTTGCGTCAACAGAAAGAAGCGTAAGGTTGTCGGGAAAGCAAGCGGTCTACAATTCCTATTATCGTACCCATATCATTTGTTTTATTTTTTTATTTATTTATTATATTATTTTATTTGTATATCTATCAGCACCATCATTCAATATTTTTTTCCTTTCTCATGTTTAAACACTCAACACACATTTCTTTTAAAACAATACTTTAGGTGATTTTATAATTCATATTTATTCACATTGTTCATACAACGCCATCTGACACAGAAGGTATTGGCAGAATAACAGTAGTTACAGTGAAAATTCGCTGTAACATTTATGCTGAGCCAAAGCCTTTTCCAGTAACCATGCACAAATATAGTGAAACTTTTAATGTCACCTATGTTTAGGTGTCATATTTTTGCCACCTAGTATTTTGCATAAAGCTGCCGTTATTCATAATCTAAGGTATTTTGTATTACATTTGCTATATTTTTATTTTACGTATGTCTCTTTGTATGTGTTCTGTATTTTTGTGTTATATCATCATTGTATTTGTGTATGTTTACTGTGAATAAATGTTATGTCTATGTCTATGTCTATGATTACGAATATTAAGGTCCGTAAACCACACAAGATCTGAAAATTATTTTTTTTTACAACGACGCAATAAAAAGATATGGCTTTTTATATCCTCCATACATTTATGCACTAAAGCAAAACCTAGAGGGTACTTCCCGTTGACCTAAACTTATGAAATTAGGCAAGAAGCTAGGTCTCACAGTACAAATAAAGGGAAAAGTCTAAAATCATTAAATATTACAATTTTTCTCGCAACTGATAGTAACCAATTAAGGTGAGCTCCCGTTTCAAGAACTTTTCTATAAAAGAGGGGTCAAGTTGGACGATCGCGGAGTTTTTAAAGTCAAAGAGCAAAAGCTTTTAGTATGTGGCTTTTAGGCTTCTTCTGGGCAAGCTCGTTCCATCGTCGACCTCATTTCTGTCTTCAAGACTAGATCGAGGTCAAGAGTAAGCCCATTGATAATAGTAAAATATATATATATCATATGGTAGATAGGTACGGAACCCTTAGGGTGCGAGTCCGACTCGAACTTGGCCGGTTTTTTTCGCCTTGGGTTACATTATTGAAGTTTAAATATTATGTTTCTAGTAATAAATATAGCATATGTTACTCAGGAATAATGTAGCATTCTACCAGTGAAAAACCACGTGTTTCTTTACTTGTTATTATTAGCTAAAATCCAAATTTCAAGTACCTCGTGTCAAAACTGTAGGATTTGAACTGGCAAAAAACTCCTGATGTGATGGCCTGATGGCCATAAAAAATGTTTTGCCACAACAACCAACCACTTTACAATGATGTTATAACAAGTATCGTGATTGTAGACTGCAACTTAAACTTACAAAGGCAAAACGAGTAGAGCAAGATCAGAGCGGTTTATCCCTTTCTAATTCTTGCCATACCTACTATCAAATTTTGCACAATTTCCGTGCAAAAAGTTAAGTTCTGCATCCACGTGTTTTTATTTATACTTTATTTTAAAATAAGTTGTGCATTACTAAGCCCGCAAAATAAAAAGTTATTGATTTTTAAATTAAAAGCAGTCTTTTTCTTAAACAAGTTTAGTAGCTGCGGAAGACTTTTTTATTTAGTTTTATCTATATCTAAAACATTTGCTAAAATAATTTTCTGGTATCCCTTTGCATGCCATGTTGTTGATGTCACTTGTCATCACAACTTCGTTTCTTAATCTTGAGATCTTGTGGATGTTTTATTTTTATTTTGTATTTATGTTTGCTGTTTTAGGAAAAGTGGATTATTTGGTGGTTGCGGCATAAACATTCACAGGTTAACCATTAAACACAAAAAAGTGTTGCATATGAACAAGGGTGACCATGCCATTACATCTGTAGAAACAAATTACTTGCGGCGCAGCCATCACCATGTATTTATTATTTATCGGGACAGAACTAGAACAACTACCACCTAGCGGGTTTGAAAGTAACGGCGCCGTGTCGTGAAAATAATGTTTTAGTGCCTACGGGGACAAAGGTTCCCTTTCCTCTCCGCAGACGCAAACTCGCATACTGAAAAGAATCGTCAGATGAAAGAATGCTAGAATACACGTGTGATCTAGACCATTCTTTGTTGTTGTTGTTTAATCTTTATTGCACGAAAATTACAAAAATACTATTCTCGGCAAGACGACATGCAAAGGCGGACTCATCCCTACGTGAGATCTCTACCAGTCAATCTTAAAGTGACTAAAGGATAAAGTATAATGATGCAGGATGCAAGCGTGCAAACAGAGAAAACCATGAAAGAAAATAAGACTAATTTATATGAATGAAAGAAACGTAAATACATACTCATCTTAGTAAAAAATAAACTGTAACAATTACTAGTAGCTATAATAAAATTAAATAAAATACCTACCTACCTTAAAAAGTTCAAATCGCCGACCCTGCTCTAAAAATCGCAACGCGCACTCGGCGCACCTATTGTAAACGAGAAAAATAATAGGTCTTTACCTATGAAATTGCCGAAATTTTCTTACAGATTAATGAGATCATAATTCCTATAATTCTCATGCAATTTTTTTCATTTGTCTTATATTTGAAAGTTGACTTCAAGTTAAAAGGTAGGTAGTTGAATTTACGCATAAAATAAAGCTTTTATTTTTAGTTTGATATATAAAATTAAAGGTTCTAAAATTGTTCGTCTTAAATGTTGTCCGATTTCATCATTAGATTTGTTATATTTTTTTACAGATAATATTTTTCGAGAATTAAGTTTAAGCTTCTGTTACCTTAATCAATAATGCTTAAAAAAATAAAATAAATTGTTTTTACAATTCCTAAGAAAAATGCAAAAATGTTAGTACTGAAAATTGAGTTTACCTAAAATTCGCCATAGAAAACGGCAATTTCATAGGTAAAGACCTATTAGTTACCTTCATGCGCGCTGCGACTCTGGCGAGGGTTGACACAATTAAATTTTAATATAAGTTTTTTATTTCTGTTTTTTTATTCTTTTTTAGGGTTCCGTACCTCAAAAGAAAAAAACAGAACCCTTAAAAGATCACTTTGTTGTCCGTCTGTCTGTCTGTCTGTCTGTCAAGACCCTTTATCTCACGAACGGGTAAAGGTATCAGGTTGAAATTAATACCATATGTTAGGATCTATGAACCACACAAGATCTGAAAATTTCAATTTTTACAACGACGCAATCAAAAGATATGGCATTTTATGTCCTCATCTCCATACATTTATGCAAAAAAGTAAAACCTACAGGGTACTTCCCGTTGACCTAAAATTATGAAATTTGGCAAGAAGCTAGGTCTCACAGTACAAATAATGGGAAAAGTCTGAAATCATTAAATATTAGAACTTTTCTCACAACTAATGGTAACCAATTGTGGTGAGCTCCCGTTTCAAGAACATTCATATAAGAGAGGGGTCAAGTTGGATGGTCGCGGAGGCGAATTTTTAAAACGGGAACACTTACAAACTTGAAAATTGGTATGTTTATAGTGCATAAGCTATAAAATAACAACAAATAATAGAATTTGGTCAAGCGCGTGTCTGACTAAAAAAATCTAGCACATTAACTTACTGAAATTCCAACTAATACAATTATGATTATGTGGTGGTACGGAACCCTCGGTGCGAGAGTCCGACTTGCACTTGGCCGGTTTTTTGTTGTTTAAACATGCTTATTGTTCTATATTCTACTTATTGAACAAGTGGTTAAAAGGAAATCGGTACTTTTCCTTAAACCCTGTATAAATCTTTTTCACTTTGAAAGATTATTTAACATGAAGGTTGTTCTTCTTCGTTCATTTACCTGCATGTTTGCCGTAAAAATTGATTTTTGACCATAACTATATTTGACGCTGCATCCGAAGATATATGTTATTCACTGAGTAATACATTCTTCAATGTCCTAGGCATCGCACAATATTTCAAAGCTGTAGGTAAAAAATCTAATCATAAAATAGTACTAAAACCACAGCTGTAGTTTTTGTACCTTCCCACGCCGCCCTGGCAGCGCCAGTTTTTTTCAGAACTCGTTATATTTTTCACAAAAGTAGTCAAAATTTCAAGCGGCTTTGCTGTTGTTTGAGTAAACTAATTGCAATAAAACAAAGTTAATATGTTGCATGGCAATAAGCCAAATGTGTTATTGAAAACTCGTTTAAAGTGAAAATGGTTATAAAATGAAAGATCGTGCATTTGGAATGACGGTTCATTTTGAAAGGTTTCCAGTGCAATCGGATTTCATTTGTTAAGTCTGCAAATTGTGATGTTCTAATAAATGCTTAATTCTAACAAAGTAATATTCATTTAGGTAACAGTTTTCAGAAGAACGAAAAAAATAAACAAAAGCGATTGAATGTTGCTCTGGTGTCTCACAAACTTATAAAAACGCGTTGTATGAAGCTTTCTTTACAGATAGTTTCCCTTATTTCTGTTTTTAAACAAATCGTCACAATACTTGTCCCACTCAACAAACATAATATTGTGGACACCCTATTAGACAAATTTCCTACATCCCATTTCACATCCTACTCGGCTCGCATTACTTTTGGCAGAGTTCAATCACGATAAAAACGCCGAAGCGGTGCTTTTTTAAAACATCAATGCCACTTTATTATTTGTACTCTTTTTTGAAAACGAAGGATTTTTCAAGTAATGATTACGAAAAAGATTCGACTCTTATATTAATTAGTGAAATACTAACAATAACATAGTTAAAAACTTATTATTACGCTGATAATGTTCAATCGATTTCTCGATTCTTATGTACGCAAATGGGTGGTCATCCCTATGTCATCTCGACCCGCTTGTGCTAATGCGACAGAATACCAAAAATTTTGCGTGCGTGATCTGATGCGTTCGGGAAGTGAGGGCTGATTCGTTCGGAAGGTTATGGGCGACATTTGATAAATTGGGAATAGCACTCCAGTTTTCCAAAAGCTGTCTCTTATACCCCGTATAGCATACTATAATTTTAATAGGGGGACCGCAACTTACGACATTCGTAGCATTTAACGTAGTACACCTACGGTGGCGTAGCATGTAGCTACAAAGCGCGTTTGCGTAGACAATTACGTAGATCGACAGTACATTAGAGACAGGTTTCGAACTGCTAAAATGGGCGTGATATTAACGTGTACTAATATGTTAAAGGGTATATCTCAGGTGCGGAAACGGAAGCGGTACTAATTTGAACCCATTATGTAGTGTGGGTTGCAGCCGCAGCCGGTGATGTGTCGGGAACTAATTTACTAGCAAGCGGCGCAGACCTAATTACACGTAATGGTGTCTGTTCTGCGACAGCCTATGCTTCGGATTCGACGCATATGGACAAAAAGCAAAAGGCCAATAAACGTAAAAAGCCAAGTATACAAAATACCAAATAAGTGATTTATCAAGTCTTTATAAAATTTTCCTTTTGAATATTTCACATATTTCACATTTTAGTATGTTACTCAAATTATAAAAATAAAAACGGTCTTCATGGTCTTCTTTTTTATTTTTTATGGGCTTGCTCTTGACCTCAATCTAACCCTGGAGACAAACAAGAGGTCTATTATGGAACAAGCCTACCCAGAACTAGCCTATTCACTCGCAACTTAAATTGATTTGTGTTATATGAACTCTGGAACAGAGACGCAGGCAAAAATTACCACTCTTTGGCTATGAGAATTATAAACGATGTTGTGAAGCGCTTTATGCGAAGGGGTGGAATAACAACCAATAATATCAACTGCTGTGCGTCTGGATTCCTAATGGTAGAAAGTCCATAAACAAACGGAGATCGGTCTCATCTATATCGAACTTTTGGATTGGATATTTTGGTCAGCTATACCACTTTGAGACAGTTTTATTGACATTCTAAAAAACCTAACTATGGAAAAAGGAAATTGGGATCTTCCCAATTATACTGTTCTCTCAATTTTGGCTTGGAGGCCCATGCTCTAAGAAGGAGGATGGCGGAATAAGCTCATTGTATAAGTAACATACAAAAATAATTTGCACTTATTTTAAAAAGAATCTACACAATACGTATCAAAAAAGATAAAACGACCCTAATGAATCTGAATCTACCCATGAAAATAAACAAGTTCCATAGATCAAAAATACCAAACAAAGGCCGTTCTTCCCGCAGCACACCACCAAAGCTGTAAAAGCAGCATTTTTCATGTGATATAGATGAGCGTTTGACCCCGAATTTGGAAGGTAAGTGAAGATGGGGTCAAAGTTGTAGCATGCTTACAATAATAATACCTGTTATCTCTAGCCCTGAAGAGAAATATAAATGCTTAGCTTCCAAATTCACGTCAAAGAACCGACAACGTTTCCATTGGTAAGTCGTGGGGAGGAATATTGAACCCGGAATGACTGAGGTAAATGCAAATAGACGCATTCCTCGAGTTGTTCGCGTCGCGTGGTGTCTCCCTAATTTAATGGAAATTCCCGCAACCCTTCCTCCCACCAACCCTGCACTTCACCCCGTTATCTTCCTGTCTGCTCGCATCTGAGCCATGTCTAGGAAATAACCGACAACCAGCCATATTCCCATACAACATTTTATATCCTATGAATTTTCTAGAATTGTTTCCTTTAATGAAACTTTACAATAATATAGCTTATACATCAGAATATGCAAGGAGTCAAGTTGGATGGTCGCGGAGGCGATTTTTGTTTTAGTTCTATTTTACAAACGAGAACACTTACAAACTTGAAAATTGGTATGTTTATAGTTCATAAGCTATAAAATAACAACAAATAATAAAATTTGGTCAAGCGCGTGCCAGAGTCAAAAAATGTAGCACATTAACTTACTGAAATTTCAACTAATACAATTATGATTATGTGGTGGTACGGAACCCTCAGTGTGCGAGTCCGACTCGCACTTGGCCGGTTTTTTTTATTTGACAAGTGAGCAAACGGGCCACGAGCAAGTGGGCCACCTGATGGAAAGTATGGTCACCAACGCCCATGGAGCCCGCTGTCTTATTAGTGGAATAACTTGACACTAATGAGACAGCAAAGCACGCTACCCACCCCGAGATCTAAGATGGTGTGTCTCGTGTGCCAGTAATTTCGCTGGCTCCCTCACCTTTCAAACCGAAGCACAGCAGTGCAAACACTGCTATTTCACGGCAGAAATAGGAAAGGGGGTGGTACTTCCCCAGACGGACTTTACATAAGAGCGCTTGTATTTGCAATATTACATTTTCAAGACTTGTTGACAAATGAATTGAGTTTAAATATCAAGCTACTATCTGATTGCTGGCTACAAGAAGAAAGCCACGAAACTCTATCTCCTTGCTGGTATTAAATAAATAAGGTGTGTATTTGTCAGTTAATACGGCAGGTGAGGGCGCGCCGTCTGTTTGCGGATCAGTGAGCACGTCAGCACCTCAGATAACTTCGTTACCGGATCTTTGCCGCACCGATACCCCGCGTTACCACGTCACATGTTACATCAACGTTTGATAAACTAAGTATTTACCTTATTTTTGAAGTGAAAACTTCTTTAGCGGCGCTTAGCACTTTTTTAGATGGGTAAAAAATGTTAAACTCGCGTCAGACTGTCAACCGTATTGTTATTACAATACGGGTTTTTATTCAGTGACATCAAAGAATTATGCGAGCAATGGCGCGATTGACCCTTACAAAAAGCATAATATTCAAAAATACAAGTTTTCACTTCTGCCGGCACTCCCGGAGTGCAACCCGTAATTTTTTTCCTTTCTACTTGATACTACCCCGATAATGTATGTAAATATAGAAGAGTAAACTCACAGCCCCAGAATATGGGGTAATTAAATTGATCGTCAAAGAAATTTACCTATGACTAGAGCTTTCACATTAGGCGTTTCGGCAGCGTGGCAGCAGTATTGCAATCACAGATTCCTTCACATTACGGTGGTTTTAGCGCTGCTAAGTCGCAATGCGTCAGGTGCTCGAAATAGTGTTAATCCGCGATGCTGTCGTGCGACAGCCACGCTGCTTTGAATCGCCTAATGTGCAAAGGATCTAAGTGCAGGAAGTGCATTTACATTATTATTGAATGCACTTTGTCATCCGTCAAGAGTGCGGAGGAGCTACACATTTACTCTAATAGCTATGCAAGGTTAAATAACTTCCCAAAGAAACGGCAGACTAGTTTCACAAATTAAAAAAATAATGAGTAGGTTATGGATTTTTTCTTTACATCAGAAAAAAAAATGAAAACTAATGCTTTTCTTCATGGTTTAACTTATTTTACTTACTAAACTAAGCAAGCAAATCTTGTGAAGGAATAATATTCGGAACTTAAATTTTTTGGACTACCCTATAGTGGTTATCAGCCACTTACAAGCAATCTCGAAAATGGCTACCCATTTCATCAATCGTCAATTTGTCAATCGATAGTAAACACAACCTCGCAACAAGACGCATGTCCGGTGTCAAGTTACGCGTACGAAGCCGCAGGCATCAATCAGTTTAGTGATTGCGTCACCAAATGTTTGCACGGCTCCGATTGCGCCGCCCTGATACAACCACGACAAACAATGTCCCTGAGTGGTATCTATTACGAGGCACACTACTAACATACTTCAACTTTGCCTTAACCCATTTCTACGGAGTCGGCTATCTATACAGGGTGTAAAGTATGGTGTGATAATAATAAATGAAAATGAACCGCTTTTCTCGGCTCTAATACAAAAGAAAAATTTAACCTTGTATATCAAATGCGTTATTATTTATTCTTTCTTTATTTTTATATTTTTTTTATTAAATAACAAATTAAATACATCAATTATATCAGGTGATGCAGTCTCTACTGGAAGCAAAATAAAAAAAGCCAGCCAAGTGCGAGTCAGACTCGCGCCAAGGGTTCCGATACACCTATCATATTTTTGTTAGGACTGCAAAACTTAATTTTTTTGCAGATTTCTAAAAAAACTGTGCAACTTAGAAACCATCGTTTTATTTTTGCTGTAATATTTACAGAAACTCCTATCGACTGTAATGAATTCAGATTTTCCTTTTACAAACTTCGGAGATAAGGAGACTAGTATTTTTTTTTTGGAAATTTTTCAACATAACTTGAATACTAAGAATCGTAAAAAATACAAAAATTATACCCCACTCGACCTAGTAACGACAATTTGTAATTTTGCCCCACCCCCCCCCCCCTTTTTGGGCCCCCTTTACATTAATAATCATAATTTTATTTTTATTCTTTCATTCAAGTGCAATTAAGTTGGGTAACCATATTCTAAAACAGTTTCAAATTTCAAGTCGATAGCATGAGTGGTTGCTGAGATATACACGTGTGACAGACGGACAGACAGACAGACAGACAGACAAAGTCGCACCATAATGGTTCCTTTATTTACATTTTGGTATCAAAACCCTAATTAGTATTTCGTATTTGGAAAAGTTATTCAGGTTTTTGGGCAGGAACGCATCCTTTAGAAAAAAAGTAAAAATAAAATTGTTGTGTAAAATTTGTACCGTTCCCACATAAAAATTTTATCTATCTATCTGTGTAGTACTATCACATCTTTCTTTTATATCCTGAGCGGTTTTCTTACTGAGATATTTGCTTGGTGTGATTTGTAGCCATTACGTTTACACTACAATAGCACGATTCAAAACGGTAGTAGAGTCGTTATGACATTCAATAAGTATAATATTGCCAACTCTGTCACCAGGATTTGTGAGGTCAGTCATCGTCCTTGCAACCCACAAGACATGATGATGATGAGTATTCCCAATAAGCAAATAAATCGGGTCAGTAGTTTTTTCGCCGTACATTTTAATACAGCGATGGGTTCAAAGTAATCGTCAATATCTTAACCAAATCGAATAAACATACGAACCTGATGAGTCAATTCTCTAGATATGAACGTTGTCAGATGTGTGCAATGTTTAGAATGTTCAAGAAAACCAGTGCGTCACTTTAAAATTTTATCACAGAAAATATATAGGAAATCTGACGCAAAGTTGTGTTTTTTCTTCTAAGTGATGTACTGACTTTCCTGGATACCGTAGACAGGTGTGATCTTCGAGAGATTTGTTGACAAGGTTCTTATCTAAAGATCTGATCTGATTAATCAGATTTGTATTTTTATCCGATTTGGCTAAGAAGCCACTGCCAGTGAAATTACTGGCACATGAGATACACCATCTAAGTTCTCAGGGTGGGCAAATCCCCTAAACTTATACTTGGTCCGAGCCCCTAAACTGTCTTGTTAGTGTCTATTATGCTACTAATATAATAAGACAGTGGGCGCTATAGGCGGTGGGAACCACTTACCATCAAGTGGCCCACAAGCTCGCTTAATCACTTGTGACGTAAAAAAGGGTATTGATGATTACATTGAGCACATCATTGTATGAAAATGTATGGCGGAAAAACTACCAACCTGTATTTTTTGCTCGTCAGTGTAGTTTATGCGTAGCAAGTATCAGTCGTCCTGACCCAGCTCACTAGTTGCAAATCTTCTCAATAGGAGGTAACGAAGGACTTGCGTATTAGCAGCAGCTTGTATCACGATCCATCAATCAAGGATCTCGGTACATAGTGCGAGGCTTAAGCCACCATCACACCTAGCTGAATTCAAAGACCAATTCGGCATACATTGCTCGTTGAAGTAAGGATATTGCAATTAACATAACCAAGCATCCCAGCAATGTATGCCGAATTAGTCTTTGAATTCAGCTAGGTGTGATAGTGGCTTTAATGCCGAGGTTGACTCGCGCGGTATGAATGTGCGATTATTAGCATTCCCGGGAAGTGAGGTAAGGAGGTGGGGGGAGGGGGAAGATCAGTCTTAGACCCTCGTCACGTCACTTAGACGCGCCGCTCCATCAATATCCCTACACGGTTTGATCTCTACACAATCCTCTCAACTAGCACTTCGCGTGCAAACTAAACAAATTATTACCGAGCGGTAGTTTTGCCACGAGTTTTACGAAAAGGATGAAATTATGTTCTACATTCTGTTACAATTTATTTATTCCGTCTGATATTTTATGAGAGATCAGAGATGTTCGATGTTCATACGGAACGCAAACATGAGACTTGAGAAATATGATCTTACAAAACTTTATTATAGGGTGTTAGCAACAGTAGTATTTTGGAGCCTGAAGGGTAAAAAGGCCATGAAATTGATCAGATTTTTCTTAGGAACGTGGACAGAAATGACCTATGCTCCTATTATAAACTAAAGTTGTGATTTTTTTATTAAAATTAGGTTTGCTCTTGACAACGATTTACTCTTGAAGACAGATCCTTACATACATACATACCACAGTCCTCCACCTGCTACGATCTTGCCATACTTCCGTTGCTTCCTGTACTTTCATCAGTCCTTTCATACATGCTCGTCAGTTTAGGGTACTTTCCCTCAGGCTTACAGATCCTTCAGGCTCTGAAATATTTTTTCTACCACCCTCCGTAAAGATAAACAGTATGCTGGGACATTTCCCATATTTCCATCGAGACCTGCTATCGGTACTAAAAACGGACGCGACATGTAACATACACAAGCATGGACATGTTATCTGCTGCAGTATTTCACGCACGGCGATAAAAACGTCAATTTTCGATCGCTTAACCCGAATAAAGTGTAACATTTTAAAAAGTTTAATGAAAACAACTCGCGCTCTCTAAATATTTGAGTGATTCTTGCCCGCAAGGAAGTGGATATTACGATAGTTAGTTTGAATTAAAGCCACTCAAAGAGCTTTAAGAGCTTTCAAGGAAAGTAAATACACGAGAGGAAGAATGTTTATTAAAAGAGGAAAAGCATAAAACAGATAAAAGTGGACCATTCAACATTTATTTTGTAGTTGTATGTCGGTAGCTGCATGTCATAAAATATTATATAATTCATTTAGATAATGCAAAGTAACAAAAAAGGTATACTTTCAGGGTTGATGTACCCTTTCTGTTATACCTTTTATATTAATATCCAAGGACTATCGGGGTTTCTTCAACTTTTATCTGAGAACACTTTTCGTCTATCCCTTTCTCTCTTCTCTTACAAAATAAATTATTTCTAGTAATTTGTATAGCGATATTGAAATTTGACGTCACAGTTGGGTTATTTTCTCTCTCTAATAAAAATTGAGTAATTGAGTCTTTAAAACTTTTATATCTTCCATTTTCAAAAAGACTTAAATATGTAAACCAGGCTATTTTTGAGTTGAAAAAGCTCATAAAAAATTGTCACCTGATCGAATTGTATGAAGAAGCAAAATGTTTTCTTTTTTTGCGAACTTTCAAGTTCTACGAGAAAGAGGTTTTGCGTTATTTATTACTTAACTCTTTTTCTATGACCAATACATTTGTATGGGAAGACTTTTTTAAAATTCTACTTTAAAGTAAAGCAGTTGGCGACACAGCGTCATGCGTAACACTTTAAGTAAGAACCTGTATGTTTTCAATAAGGTAATTCTGCTCGAATATTGCATAAAAATATTGCAAATATAAGGTCCTAATGAAATAGTGAACATAATTTTAGTATGTTACTCAGACCATGAAAATGAACAACTTTTCCCAAGGAACATAGGTCGAAATACGAAAAACTAAATTTGACCTGCCATACAAACTGCGCTATCAACAGTTGCAGTTTCTATGGGAGGTCAAAAATTGATTTTCGTATTTCGACCTATGTTCCTTGGGGAAAGTTGTTCAGTTTCATGGTCTGAGTAACATACTAAAATTATGTTCACTATTTCATTAGGACCTTATATTTGTTTGGTGTGGTGAAGTTGTTTAGATGCATCCGTGCTTGAACTTATATCTCGAAGATAATACGACTTTAATTTGTGCAAAGTTTGCACTGCTGTTTTTTTTATTTCGAATTGTAAAGGAAACATTGAACGATTTAAGAACTACACTGTTTTAATAGTGTCCAATTCTGTCACTAATAAGACAGTGGATGCTAAGGGCGGCGGAGACCTATTATCACTAAGCGGCCTACTCGCCTTGTTTGCTCAGCAAGATGCAAGACCTCATGAAAACAAGACGGCTTATCTATCGTACTCCTTTCAGTTATCCATGCTGTGAAGGTTTTGGAGAGGAACTTCACTCGCACCCCGCAGCTCGCAACCTCGCCTCGCTACTTAGACGTTCTCTACATGATGTGCAATTAACAATTAAAATTAGTTCTCTATGTCTGTGCTCAGCGTGCCCTAGAGCTTACACACACAACCGCTAGAGAGCATACCAAGGCGAGCCAAACTTCTGTTCGCTTAGCCGAGGATTGATATAAAAGTGCTGTTATCGATACGCGAGAAGAAAATGATAGTCTACGCAAAAAAGATTTTATAAAAATAACTGAGCCCACGACTTCGTTCGCGTGGAGTTTGGCCTGTCACAATATACACATTAACAAGACAGCAAAGCACGTTGCCACCCCTGAGAACTAATTTTGAGTGTCTCATGTGCCAGTAATTTCCCTGGCGCCCTTGCCCTTTAAACCGAAACACAGCAGTATAAACACTGCTGCTTTACGGCAGAGAAAAGCAAGTGGGGTGGTACTCCCTCAGACGGACTTTGCAAAACAGTCCTACGAGTACCACCTTCATTAAAATCGGTTCACTCAATTTAATTGATGCATTTCGACTTATGTTCCATAGGGAAAGTTGTTCGGTTTCATGGCCTGAATCCACAGCCACAGTTTTCGGATGTTGATTTATCACACCCTAAAGCCGCAATCACACCTTCCTAAATACAAAGACTACTTCGGCATACATTGCTGGGAGGCTTGGTTCTGTTAATTGCAATATCCTTACTTCAACGAGCAATGTATACCGAATTAGTATCTGAATTAAAGATGGTGTGAGAGCAGCTTTAAATAAATGTATTACATATACCGTTACGGTAAAGGGGACTCGTATTTCACAATAAGGCATCGTAAGCATTAAGTAAAGTTGTTTGCAGTTAAAATAGGCATTGTTTTGCGTCGTCATACGTCTCAGTTAGTAGCTACTTTCGACTTACGAGTTAGTCGCGCCACTTATCACACGGTAGTCGCGCCACTTATCCTGCTCACATGTCAACAAGATCGTACATCACAACAAAGTTTACTCCCTCTTATTGTAGTCACTTACTAACATTACCGGAATAATATTCAGGCCTTGACACCTACTTACAGTCAGATAGATTCTTCATTCCAAACAGAATAAAATGTATGGTTTCACTGAAATAGTGAACATAATTTTAGGATCTTACCTGCACTCAGGCCATGAAACTGAACATTTTCTAAGTAACTTAGTTTGAAATAAGAAAAATTAATTCATCTTCTCATACAGACTGAGTCAGTAGAGAGCGCATTTTGTATGGAAGGATAGTTTTTTTTCGTATTGCGACCTATTACAGTTGTTCAGTTTCGTGGTCTGTGTAACATCCCAAAATTGAGCAACGCTGGACTTACTGATGTAACAGTCATCTATGCCTGGAAGAAGTATTCTTTTAGATAATCTCACTCACTTGTACTTTCTTGTGTATGAATGTTTGCAAGGAATCTCAACCAGTAGTACGCTACAAAAATGAAAAGTTCCGGGTTTGAAACCCGTCTGCGTTGCAAATTTTGGGATAAACTTATGATTGGTCTTTACCTACGAATTTGCCGATATTTTCTTACAGATTAATGAGATCATAATTCCTATAATTCTAATGCAATTTTTTTAATTTGTCTTATATTTAAAAGTTGACTTCAAGGTTATCAATTTACGCATAAAATAAAGTTTTTATTTTTAGTTTGATATATAAAATTAAAGGTTCGAAAATTGTTCGTCTTAAATGTCGTCCGATTTCATCATTAGATTTGTTATATTTTTTTTTTTTTCACATAATATTTTTCGAAAATTAAATTTAAGCTTCTGTTAGCTTAATGTCTTCCCAATAATGCTTAAAAAAAAATGGATTTATAATTCCTAAGAAAAATGCAAAAAATGTAAGTACAGAAAATTGAGTTTACCTAAAATTCGCCATACAAAACGGCAATTTCATAGGTAAAGACCTATTATGTAAACTTCTGTTTGTTTTTATGGTCAACGTATTATGTATTGGAATTATTTTCTTTCTATCGTACATCCTATTTCTTTCTTTCTTTTTTATTATCATGTTCTTATTTAAACTAGAATCAAAACTCCTGAAAGAGTCTATAGTTTAGGCAACGAAGCGGATCGTTGTATGAAGACCCCCGCATTAAATTCTAATTCGATGAAACTTTGCTGGGTTATTACACTACATAAGACAAACCTTCTATAAAAAAAATCCAAAAAAAATCGGTACTTTTAATTTTTCCATACAAAAATCACAAAAAAATTATGAAATGTTTTTTTTTGATATTTTGAATTTGAATTTTATTCATGATTCTTTATCATCCTGTCAAATAAATCTGCCTGAGAAATTTATGTTGGGGTCAACTGCTTCGTTGCCTACACTACTATTTTAAAGGACGTGTACTTACGGCAGATTTTCACGAAAGCAAAATTTAGGAACCTCAAAGAGCAGCTATAGGAAATATATAAATATTCGATTAGCAATTTCTTATAGTTTCTTCTTCCTTCCGAGGTGCCTAAATTTTTCGTTCGTAAATCAGATATTACAGCTCGAGAGCCTTCGAGGTTTAGTGGTATAAGTGCTTTTCTCTCGACCAGCAAGGTCTGAGCCTATTTCAGTTGAAACACTGTCTAATAATAAAGGCTTCTGGCTTCTCCTGTTTAGTTAGCAAGATAAATAAAATTAATAAAATATAAAAATTAATTAAAAAAAAAAAAAGAATGATGACCTTGTTAACCCAAATGAACAATAAAAAAAAATTACCTGTTTGTCCGAAAGGTAAAATAATTCTGCGTTTTGGGAGGGACGTGAAGAAGTGAGTCCTGTAAAAATTCGGCCAAGTGCGAGTCGGACTCACGCACTGAGGTTTCCTTGTCACTACGGTAAAAATATCGTCTTAGTACGCGCAGTCGAAGCAGGTAGAAGTGTATTAAATGCGCACGAGTCCAACATACATTTGACCAGTTTATATTATTTGTTGTTATTCTTTAGCTTATCCACTATGAACATACCAATTTTTACGCATGTAAGTGTTTCCGTTTTAACGAAGACCCACGCATTAAATCCTCAGTCGATGAAACTTTGCTGGGGTATTACACTATATGAGACAAACCTTCTATAAAAGAATCCAAAAAGAAATCGGTACCTACTTTTAATTTTTTTATACAAAAATTACAAAAAACGTATTAAAATAATTTTTGTAATTTTTTTTTTTTGATTTTTTGAATTTACATTTAATTCATGATACTTTATCATCCTGTCAAAGAAAATCTGCCTGAGAGAATTATGTTGGGGCCAACTGCTTCATTGCCTACACTAATAGAGATAAAACAACAGACACGGTGTGTTATAACCTGTGGTTATAACACGTAGATAAAACGATAGCCGAGTGAAAGCCTCCAAGGTATTCATAACTTTGGGACTGAGTTAATCTTAACTTCTACCTACAGGTAGTATAACCAATCCTGCACATAATTTAAGTACGAGCAGTCGTGGGGAAGTAAGAAGTTCCTTGATAAGTGATCAGTCGAAGCGCATCGTCATGGAAGTAAGTTATCACTACCAATAGTTCGGCCCACAGAGCTCTGAAACGCATGCGTCTTGCTCTGCATCTAGAGACGAATTCTTTATTTCATTCAATAGAAATCAGTGTCACCATTTACTAAAACTAACCCGCTTTCTGCACCCACACTACTAGCGTCATTTGAGTGCGATAAACATAGTACCATTATTGCGAGAGGGTAAGATGCAAAAAACCAGTGACAGCGTCTCTATGGCAACGAATGTGTTTATGATGTGCATTCAAAATAAGCGCATACATAAATTGGATAGTATACCTCGTCAATAAGGAACCAATTTTTTTTACTATCTTCGCTTCTATGGGGGTGTGCGCGCGCAGGCGGAGTGGCCCTATCCTTGTTCTGTGGTTCGGCTAATATTATGTTCTCGGCTATTCCTGATGCCTATCCCTTGCCCACATGGTGCTATCTCCCAGCCCTCCTCTTTTCCCTCTTTGACATATTGACATATAACCTACACGATATTTTATAATGATGCTATTATTATGACAGGAATATAAGACAGTAAATCGGTTTAACCATTGCTAACTCAAATTCAATAATACTTTTACAAGATCGTTCAGAGTCCATCTTTTACGAAGAATTTAATTTGTCCCTTTAGTATTAAATTAAAGGGAATTAAATTATTCCAAAAATGGTGAAGACTTTCTGTACAAGGGCCTTATAAATTGTATTGAAAAGGTTTCGCGAATTCCTACCTGATTTCTCTCGAAGGCAGCCGTTTTAAGTGTTTATCGCAATTCGCACCAAGGTCTTTGTAGGAGTATTTTCAACAGAATTTAGTAATTTGTTAAGAATTTAATAGTTACCAAGCATGATCTATAGTTACATTCAAAAGTTCCATTCCAACACCTACAAAATTCTTGCTACAAAAGCAATAGTTCGGGGTCCTGCAGCTTGGTCGTCTGCCTCATGAGATGCACAGACGGAACCATAATGTGGTGAAAGTAGAAGCATAAATACACACTTTTTCTCAGCGGCTTGAATTCCATAACCGGAAAAAAGTATGAAAAATCCCTAACTGAAACCGATTTTGGGTTCAAAATCATGTCATGCCATAAGATTCGTGAACTAAACTTTATATAGTGAAAGAAAGTTTTATAAAAGCCATAGTAAACTAGATAGACAGATAGATAGCCATCTTTGTTTGCTCTGCTACCTAAGATTGCCACTTACATTCCGGGCGCAGTCGTCAGTAAGCCATTCCCATACATGGCCTTCAGAGAAAATTATTTATTTCATCGGATACAAGAATGAAACGAGTTTAAGACCTTAGCCCTTGAGGTGCTCTTAACGAATATTTAAGGTGGCTTTGCCCTAACCTTCAAAGTTTTCAGAACAGCCTAAATCCATAATAAAATTACGGATTTCGACCCTTAACAAAAAGTGTGTTACTAAGCATCCACTTTCACCACATTATGGTTTCGTTTGTGCATCTTATGAGGTAGATGACCAGGCTGGTGGACCCCGAACTATAATAAATAAAATATCCCACTTACACTCCACTGCACTAAGGCGTATGGTGACTATATTATGAATGACAAAGAGGTATGGTATGGCATTTCTGTAACTATTCCTTGTATTGTATTGTATGGTGTTCTGATATTCCAGCGAAACACAAGAAACACATTGCAAAAAGCCGACTCTTAAAGTAGGCCGTGCTGCAGTGGTTTTTTGCCGTTTCTTTTACGCTGCCACAGCACGATCCGAAACGGCGTAGACTCGCTCTATTTGCATTGTATTCTGCATGAGATTCAATAAGTATTCTGAAAAGAATCTACATTGAATAAAATTATCTGAATCTGAATCTACAGGACAGGGAGCTCCCTCCAGAACTCCAGCAAAAACGCGTGGTGCTAGAAGGGGATTTACCATAATCACCACGCTTGTAAGCGTTGCGGCTGGCGACCGCTGTCGTTGGTGACCGCAGTATGTATGATGGTACGATACGCAGAAAGATGCTGCTGCCCATCTTCCGATCCATAAGCCCTTAGTCGCCTATAACGACAGCCACGGGTAGAGATGGGTTGGATTTATTCTTTGCCGGCACCAAATGGGCCACACCATTTCGATACAAATCCCAAAAGATCTACTTATATAACGATTGTTTTCATTTTGTAAAGTTTTTGCTAATTCTTCATAAAAACGTTAATGTTACATAATTCCTTCACTCACTGCTACATTTCTGAGTTAAATATGCCGAGATATCATGAAACATTTAGGTACATGATCGCTGTGGGCGATGGGTGGTGGGCTGGTGGGTTGGTGTGCTGGTGGGCTGGTGGGCCGACTGGCGGCTGAGAAGTCGTTCGCGTATAAGAGGCTTATGTTACGCGCCCGTAATAGGCTTACAACGGTTACTTAGCTATGTGTCACAAACTATACAGGCTGATTTTTTGTACTTTATCTCATGTAGCTGAAAGAATGTTGGTAAAAAATCGGATACACATATTATTTGGCCTTCCCATGCAAGCTTTGCGCTGTCAACATGACTTTGTAGCTCCTCCAAGCATGATTTATACTTCATCCGTGCCTCCAAGTGACTTTCTAAAAAACGATTTAAACAAGACGTTTCGACCCATACTTTTCTTTGGAAGATTTTTCACTTTAAAGCAGAGCGAGAAAGGTATTGTATAAATTTAAAAAAAAAAACAGTGTATAGACCCTTATAACTTTCAAAATTCCAAAATTCTACGACAATACATCAAAAGATACGGCCATGCATTTATGTCTCCAACTCGATATATTTACGAACCAAACCAAAACCTATAAGGGTACTTCCCAATGACCTAGATAATGTCATTCATAAGCAAAAGAAAATATCTAAAATTATAATATATTACAACTATTCTCACAAATCGTATTGTAGCTCACATTGAAAGCCTACCTGACATTTTGTAAAAAAGATTTTTACAAAATGTCAGATTACCTAGAGGATAAAAATCCATGGCAAGAAACTGTGGGTCTAGCAGGCTAATTCATACTGACTTATGTTTATTGTGTATACAATGGGTTTTTTCTTGTCACTACTTTTTTTTCCACATCGCGCCACTTAGTTTGTGAAGTGACCTAGCTTTTACTTTAATTGACGTCATAAAGTTATCAAATAATCCTACAAAATTTATGATTATGTATTAAAACGGATAAACTCACGTTTTATACAGTGTGTTAGTCAAATAACGTAAAACCTCTCTGGCAGTAGCTCTGGACATGAAACTGAACAACTTTTGTTCTACGACTTTTGGAAATTACAAAAAAAAAATTGATTTTGCATACAAATGGGCTCGGTCAGCTGGTTGATTTGTATGCAGAAGCAAAATTTTTTTTTTCTAATTTCCAAAAGTCGTAGAACAAAAGTGGTTCAGTTTTATGTCCAGAGCTACCACCCGAGAGGTTTTGCGTTATTTAACTAACACCTTGTATAGACGGCATAGGACAGACAAGTTTCGAGTTAATCCGTCTTAATACAAAAATAATGTGTACGAGTAACACTCACGAGTCGTTTACTGATCAAATAATTATTAAGTTTATGTTCAAAAGTGCGCATACAGTTGTTATCTGTTGAGATCCGATACTTTTCTGCTTTAATCAACAACCCGTTACAAAATGGGTTCGATTCGTTTTATCATTTACGATTTTCGCGATGGATTCCATAATCACATAAAAGCTTCGATTGAGCTTTACAATAAATTACCTGAGAGTTTGAGATCGGCTTCAACGCAGTTTAATGAGTTCAAGGGTGCTTTGACTAGATGACTGAGTGGAAAGTGCTTTTACACAGTGGGGGAATACATGGTGCATGACCAAAAATAGCTTTAATCGCAAGCCTAACGTGGAGTGTTCACATTGACTTACTCTGTGATCGCCTTGCCTCAGCATCTTTTGCACTATCTAGACTTAGGCCGAGCTTAACCGATAAAAATCTACTTAGCGCGTATTATGGATACTTCAGCTCACTACTTACATATGGCATTGACATATGGGGCGATGCCGCTGAACGCATCAGACCTTTCAGGATGCAAAAACGTGCCATTCGAACAATCGCACGGGTTGCCTGGGATCACCCAGCCCGTGACTTGTTCATTAAGTACAACATTCTCACTTTCCCCTGCCTTTATATCTTAGAGGTAGCAAAGTACGCAAGGTCAAATCTGAACAGATTTTCAATTAATGCTGGAAGCCGCACTAGACGTTGTAACATGCTCATTGTACCTGCAACGAAGCGTGCAAAATCTGACAAGCAAATAAGTGTTATCGCGCCTAAAGTCTACAACAAGCTTCCGGACGAAATTAAAGCTGCACCCAGCAACCCAATTTTCATCACTAAACTAAAACAGTTTTTGATTAGTAAAGCCTTTTATTCGGTAAAAGAGTTTTTTGAAGACAAATAGCTGACCTCATCTATCCAATCATAAGTATTGCTATAAAATTTATAACTATATATGTTACTTAGTTCATAAGTAAATCTTTTATTTTATGAATTTTGTTGTAACCATGACTGACATGTAAATCTTTATTTACCAATAAATTTTGAATTGAATTGAATTGAATCTTTGTTTGGTCATGACCTGTGTATTTTGACTGCTATTTAAAATGTTATTTAAATTAGCTTGGGTTCCTGACATTTCAAAAACTATTAATCTTTGTTTTACTATGGTATCTTTAATTATTGAATTTACGGTTTAAATCAATTTTATCCAAATTTTTAATAATTTTTATAATAATTTGCCATTCAGAATATTTTTGAAAGTTAAATTTTTTTTATTGTAAATATTATAATTTTGCATGCCCTCTATTTGCACACCTGAATACAGGTTGAATATATCTACTGTACTAAACTTAAGATCTTTAACAATGTATATTCACGCAAATAAATGAATGATTATGATTATGAATCAACCTTACACAAATTCACGGAAGCAAGGCTTTTGATAACAAATATCAAGGCTCCCAGAGGCGTAGACGGAATAAAATGTAAATAACATTATCGTTTTGTAAATAATTCTTGTATTTTCAGCAGGTTAGGAAAATTGAGGTTGAAATATATTAGTTTTGGTTACGTACACGTTACGTTTGAATGTTAGTGTCATCTCTTATTCGCTATAAATAATTGTATCTTTAGTTTAGATCAACAAGAAAAAAAAGGAAAGTTTAAAAAATTTACTCGGTAATCTGCAGATAATCGGATTTATAACAATAACGGTAACGGTTGAACAGATCACCGCCGCCGCCGCCGGGCATCGCCTGTTAAGTTAGTTGCTATATTTAATGTAAAAAATGGTTACATACGAAGTTATTCAGTCCCAAGGTCATTCAGGAAGGATTACCCTTAAATTTAAATTTCCTAATTAAGTAAATCAACTTTCGAAATATCATTAACTCATAGGAAATAGATCCGTTAGTAGTCTAGGCAACGAAGCTGATCGTTGTATGAAGACCCCCGCATTAAATCCTCAGTCGATGAAACTTTGCTGGGGTATTACACTACATGAGAAAAACCTTCTATAAAAATCCAAAAAAAAATCGGCACTTAATTTTTCCATACAAAAATTACAATTATTAAATTAGGAGAGCCGACCCCACTTAAAGTGGGACAAGGCAAAGAAGAAGAAGAAGAATTTAGGTCGTTCTATATTTTAATTAAAACACCAAGAAAACAATTTTTCCCAGTCATGAGACTTAGTTAGATCCATTTTTCGTCCCCGGAAACTTCAGCATAGTAAATTTCATCGAAATCGTTTTAAAGAAACCGATTACAAATATGTAAAAAAACTGGTTTTTGATCAAAAACAAACTTTGTCAATAACTTGAGGCCTCTAGATCAGAAACCTGAACTCGTTTAGGTTAGGTTTATTTTGACCAACATCGAGAAAGGGATGCTAAGATGGTTTGGTCATGTAGAGAGGATGAATGAAGGAAGATTGACGAAAGAGATCTACAAGGAGAGAGTGAATGGAAACGTTGAAAGGGGAAGCCTCGGCGAACGTACCAGGACCAAATTCAGGACGTTCTGAATAAAGGCCAGGTTAAAAGTACCCTAAACCGACGAGCATGTATGAAAGGATTGATGAAAGTTCAGGAAGCAAGGGAAGTATGTCAAGATCGTAGCAGGTGGACAACTGTGGTCTCTGCCTACCCCGACGGGAACAAGGCGTGATGTTATGTATGTAGAAATAGGTATTTGTACAAACTATTGCTGTCTCGCTGCGCCCCAATAATCCTCCGTAGTATGCGATAGGGACATCCTACACCTTAGACCGATTTTACCTACAAAACGACGTTCCGCATTCCCCTGTTTTCTTCTCCAAAACTGAGCTAATTCAATTATTTTTGGGATCAAAATTAAAGGGAAGAGAAGATCTAAACTCCTATTTTTTCTTTTATCTTGAAAACTTTTAAATTTTTACTATTAGTCATCTAAATATGGCTGGAAAACTGGGCATTTTTTCAGGTTTCGGGTAGTCATATTTCCTTTCGTAACAATTTTTCGTACAAAATAATTGACAGTAGACCTTGATTTATAAACAAGATACCATCGCTCAACAGGTATTATCCAGGGAGGAAATAGAGGAATACATTAGTATCAATTTGTGTGGAAGAAATGCAGCTACGATCCCCTCAGATTAGGTTTTTCAAAGTTGTTTGTGCGTCGTGCGATGAGGTCGCGCAGTTTTTAATAAAAGCGGCGGCGTGTTTGCCGAGTGGAGAGAATTTATGAACGCTATGTTTGCAATTTACCGAATGAAGGATCATACAAACTCGCTTATGGGCCTGCTAAATGAAATTTTGTTTATTTTCCAAAGAAAACATTAATAATCGTTGCTATAAATCGAAAATGCACAGACTGGTGAGTGTTTTATCGTTATTTCGTTTTAGGTCATTTGTAATGAGGGCAAAGTTATATTGACTTTGTTTAATCGTGTCTTCTTTTAGAATTAATACGAGTAAGATCACAGACAATAGTCTCATTTTACTTCAGAACTAACTAGATTTTAGTTGGTTTAGTTAAATTTATATAATTTAAAATGAAGTTACGAGGAAAAATCCCTTCATACTCGTACCTTATCACTTGGACTTATATAAAATGATATATAAAGGACAAGATTAGTTATTGAATATAATTTTTTTCCCAGACACATAACTTAGAGACAAAAGAAAAATCTGCTTCATACAAACTGCCCAAACATAATTTTGTTGGCAGGCCGATTTTGTTTTCTGTGCCTGAGGAATCTTTCTTATGGGGAAAGTTTTACAGATTCGTTGACTGATCACGCCCTTGCCGTTTTCGGAAGATTGTCCGTTGCACACGGTATGACAAAATTTTAGAGGAATTTCAAATTTGTCCCGTGTGGTGCAGGCAAAGAAGAGTACCAACTCATTTTTACCCCTAGGTGTCGTAAGAAGCGACTGATATAATGATGCAAAAAAAATTATACGTTGTGGTTGTAAATGTATGCCGTATTTTCAAGCTTCTTGTCCTCTGACCCGTATACTTATAGTCAAAAGTCGTCCAGAGCCAATAATTGATCAAGTTGGAAGTACTTAAGCACATGAACTTAACGAACTTCTTCGATTGGGAGCGGATTATGTGACCAACTTGCTAGAACATTAGTGGTAGGGGGCTGGGGGGTGCCGAGACTCGATTTTCCCAACAGCGTACTAAGTACAAAGTAAATCTAGCCCTAAAGATTTTTTGCTCAAGGGTGACAGGTGGAGAGCCAATGAACGATTGGCTTGCCTTTGAGGACTCACTTATTGAGTTCGGCATACTTTCGGTGAGCTATAGTTTGCGCGGCCTATTAACAGGACGGACGACACCCTAAAGATTATTATTAGACTTTAAGCTTACATTTTTCTTGCGGTAACTTTATTTTTCCTGCATAATAGATACCATCAACATCTCAATATCCAACTAAAAGTTCACTGCTGTACAGAAAGTTCTCTCTAGAATCTCTAATCAAAAATACGACTAGATAGTAGATATAGTACCCGTAAACTCATGAACTCAATAAAATAATTTTCAGGATACGGGAAGTAAATAAAAGGACCTAATTAAATAGTGAAGATAATTTTAGCATGTAACTCAGACCATGACACTGAACAACTTTCTCTAAAGGACATGGGACGTAATACGAAAAAAATTTCAAGTCGCCATAGAGACGGTGTCAGTTGATAGCGTATTTTGTATGGGAGGTACCAAAAAAAAACTCGTTAATTTATTTTTCTTGGGAAAAGTTGGTCAAAGTCTATCTATATGGCTCAGCGAACCAAAGTGGTTCTTATGGCCTCCGACATAAAACTGGCGACGCTTTCCTGTTCTGTGCCAATTCTGTCCAGTCGGGCACTCCTAGCTCGTTGAAATCCTTGTTGACTTCATCCTTCCAGCGGTATCTTGGCCTGCGAAGAGGACAGCGTACCGATGGCTGATCTTGATGCGCCCTCTTTGCCGCTCGATCTCCTGCCATCCTCTCGACGTGGCTAAGCCAGCGAATCCGTGAAGATTTAATTTCTCCAGTGATTTATGGTTCGGAAGTCAGATCTTCTGAAGAGCTAGTCCAAGTATCGTGCAAAAAATTATGTTCACTATTTTATTAGAACCATATATTTTGCTAGCATACCTTTTAATAAAGGATAAAATACGGATAGAGACTTCCGAGTTGTTTCGCTATTTTATCCACCCACATGGAACAAAACAGTCAATTTCTAGCATACAAATATTTTTGAAACACCATTTTTATGCAAAACGCGTTGTAATACGTGCGCTTACACACTTGCCGTTCGAAACAATATTATTTTTCTAGAGCAGTCGGATATAAATAAATTTTTAGTTCCAACTTTTGTGGCTTGCATCCAAAACATATGCAACTGTCGCCAACGGATTATTTATGTACGTAAAACAAACTTAAAAACTTGCTGATTCCGCCATTCATTTTAGAAATTTGATAAGAACAACATAAGAACAAAATATAATTGGTAAGCTAAAATGTAGGTTTCCAGAGACAACCTTAAACAGAGCGCTGAATACACTAGTCAAATTGTCTAAGACTCAAGCACATTTTCGATGCATTTTAAAAAATTGAGATTTTTTTAACACAGAATGTTCCATGATTAAAAGTGTAATATGCATTGCAGTGTGCATTTGTTTTTTGTTGTTATGTGAGCAATAAAGTGTTCTATCTATCTATCTATCTATAAGGCTTGTTAATAAAATAAAATAAACTAAGAGTCAACGAAACAAAAATTAAAGTTTATTATGAAAGAAACAATAGGTGACTTAAACGACTTAAATCAAGTTGTGAAGAAGAAAGGGTAAAATGCGTTTTAGGTAAATTTTTTTAAATTAATGGCCGTCGGTAAGACACTTAGTAGTCAGTTGGACCTCCTAGGGCACTGGCATGCTGAATATAAGAGCTGTAGTTTTAGGCTCTCTTTAGCAATGTTCTGTAAAAAACGGTCTTGTCGTTGAGTTGTTTTTCGATATCTGCCTGAATGCCGTTCAGCCGTGTTTCCAGGGAGCCGATAGGGTTCCCATAATCTTCGGATAACAGATTGGTTTGAATTAATGGCGGCTGCAACTTCCCGGCTTCAAGCATGCCAACAACTCGTAACATGTCTTCTTGATATTCATGGTGGCGTGTCATAATTCCTACGACACCAACATTTTACTCTATAAGGACCATTTGCACTAAACTTAAAAATCGCCCCTAACTTGTTTAGGACACTCCTACCAATACTTTGACAGCCCTTAAGCAAGAACTTGGGCGATTCTTAAGTTTAGTGCAAACGGCCCTAACTGTCTTTTCTGCCAATTTATTCAAATTCTATCAAAAACTTTCCCAAAATGATCAAAGTTAAAACAGGAACAATACACGTAAAACATTTACCGCCAAGTTCTTAAAATTTTAAATTTAGAACGCTATTTTATCACGTTTTTATTTACTTCCTAAAAATTTATTAGTTGCCAGTATTTTTTTCTAAGAGATTTTACGAAAAAGTTCACATTTAGTGAACTGAGTCCTTAGAATTTGGTGATTAAAATCGCTGATTTTAGTACCTACCTTAAGTACGGATTTCTCGGTGTGCGAGTTCAACTCTCACTTGGCCGGTTTTTTTAGTTCTTTACTGGCAAGGCAACTTCAAAACGGTGGTGCCAGAATACTTTCCTATAAATATTAATAAATTTCCTACAACTATGTTCTTGCACACTACTAGCTATGCCCTACGACATTGTTTATAAGAAGTGTAAACTATGGCTGCCTTCTGTTTTATTGAGCCAATTGCCAAAGCTGCATGTAGCACTAAAGTAAATTTAAATCGGTTCAGAAGTTTGTGAGTCAATTGCGGACATCTATTTGAAACTTTGCAATATGTTTTGTTTAAATTGCAAAGCCCACACATTGCTGAAACTTTTTATAATACTTAAATAAGGTCTCCTGATGCCTTTATGCCTCAGTCTACCTGGGATAATAGCGTTGCGTCGTCGGTATTAAAGTTGATTTGAATGTGATCTTCAATATGCACAACAATAAAAGAAAGTATTTTTGTAATATTTTTCTAAAAATTTCTGTGTGAATGTATCTTGTTCTTGTCTATATTTAATTCTATTTTGAAACATTTCCTTATTTCATTCCTTCATTCATTACGAGTATATGGCAAATAAACGCTGCGTATCAGGTGTTTCATGAAGATGGACGGCACTCATTAATCTTTTCTACCTTTTAAAAAAACCAGCTGGCACCCCTGGCACCCATAAAATATTCCGTTAAATTAGGGTCTGAACAAACCTGTCAGTCGCACGTCAAGTTGTACGCAAGATGGTAAATCACCGATATTTTTCACTCTCAAAAAGGCTCTAGACAAAAGCAGGGTTGTTTAAGATTCGGATAAATGAGTGAATAGGAGGTCGATTCTCGAATATCACTGAGTCATAAAATTTTAGTCAATAACTTTTAATACAGTTTTTTACTTAAGAGTGAACAATAGTAACTTTTCCTTGAGGTCTGTTAACTTACTTTTTTTAAGTGTCGATGTGTGGTATGCTAATCACTGTTGGTAATTTCTCTTTTTAGACATAGTAAAATATATGAAATCTTTTTGCAAGAATTTTTTTATATATTTGACAGAAGTAATCAGACTGACTTAATCCTGTTCATACAAATTACATGGTGGCACTATGATGGTTTTTGCCCGTGCTAATTTGTAGCGCCATCCAGTGGGCATCTCAAAAGATGGTTGAAAACACCATATTGCTTTAGTTAAGAGCCCACCATACATAGAAGTGTTTGATTGTTTAATTTTAATTTCTTTAGATTTGAGAGATTCTATGGGCATTACTTAGGTTTTTAAAATTTCAATTTACTTAAAAGTCACGGAGCGCAATCCTACTCTACGAGTATGAGCACAATTCTACATATCACCGGATCATAAATAATCACTCAAAATTATGCCCAAAATAAATAAATATCAGATAGTTTATTTATGACATTGACATGATAACTTAGGAATAAACTTAGAGCAAAAAATTACATACACCTGAACTAGGATCCCTGAGGCAAAATAAACCAACTTAAAATTATAAAAAAAAACAAACTTACAAGTTTTTATATTCAAAAGTGAATAATTATATTAATTACATGTAGAGTAGTGGTTAATTGTTAATATTCGCATGTTCTTACCTCTTATGACCTTTACCTTTAATTTTTTTTAATTATATTTTTATTTAATATCCTTTCTGTATTTTTTTTTAATCTCTTATATTACTTGAAAGTCACTCGGTGATATTCAAGAATTGGGCCCTTGATCTTTTAAGTCTGAGAGGAACAGAGGTAGATGGTTTTACTTCTACTTTGAAATACGTTATTTTGTAAGAGGCTTAGCATGTTACTTTACTTTTGCGCTTGTCTTTGCTATAATTTACTAAATTATTCACACAAAACCTTTTTCGTCTTGAGAAACGTGAGGCACGTGTACTAGTCAAGCTTTATCAATTCGTAAAGACTACATATATAAGGTCCTAATGAAATACTGAACATAATTTTAGTATGTTATTCAAACCATAAAACTGAACAACTCAAGGAACATAGGTCGAAATACGAAAAACCAAATTTGACCTCCCATACAAAATGCGTTATCAGCTTTAATACGTAGATTGTAAAGCCTCTTATGTTTTGTATGTATCTTCATTGGCAATAAGATTTTTTTTACTTTTCAATTTAATTAATTAATTATGAAATAAATCAGAGGTATTGTATGTATCTATCTTATGTATTGCATGTGTATTTATTGGCAATAAAGAATTTTAATTTAAATTTATTTAGCAGTTTCTATGGGAGGTCAAAAATTTATGTTCGTATTTCGACCTATGTTCCTTGGGGAAAGTTGTTCAGTATTATGGTCTGAGTAACATACTAAAATTATGTTCACTATTTCATTAGGACCTTACATACGGCGTACAAAATAACTCGTACTGTGACCGTTAATCAGGAGTCGAATCATGAGCCGCGGGGTTGAGCGCAGCATAAGGTGAATAGTTCGGAATGCGAGCGAATCGTTCATTGGCTCTCCGCCTGTCACCCATGCGCAGAAAATACCGCATAGCCCGACTTATCCTGAACGCGTATACCTACTCGTGTTTACGTTTTCCATAATTTTGACACAGTATTCATCTTATTGTCCGTGTGGTTGATAAAAATTATCCGTAATAGCCATTTTATGCGTGATTTTTAACACCGTTTTCTTCCTGAATGGTTAGAATTTTTACCAGAAAAACTGTGGTAATAACATTTATTAGTACCAAGTCACATATTTCTCAAAGAGAAAGATAAAAATGTTACATTTTTGGGATTTGATAAAAATCCATACATTTTAGACTGGAGGTCCCCTGCAAGAAATGGATACGCTTATAGCTCTTTCCTTAGCAGAAAGTGCTGCTACTTTAACCTCCTTGGATTCAAGTCGATGTCGTTTTTGAGTTGACCTCCTGATCTTATCATCAGTATCATCACATAATTATATTGTAAATGCAGCGTCCTTCATTTATTACAAATTGAAAATTAAACAAGCATTCTGACTTTCCATTATTTAATACTAGCTGTTGCCCGTGACTTCGTCCACGAGGGATTCTATCTATCTATCTATCTTTCTGACAATGCACCCTTCCGTCTATCTGTCCAACCGTCCGTCAAACCATCCCTGTCCCTGCCCCTCTCCCTCTCCCCCTCCCCCTCCCCCTCCCCCTCCCCCTCCCCCTCCTCCCCCTCGCCATCCCTCTACCTTCCCCTCCCTCTCCTCCTCCCCTTCCCTCACCCTGTCCCTCTCTCACTCCCTGTCCCTACCCCTACCCCTATTCCTATCCCTACCCCTAACGCCATCTTAACCGCTATCCCTATCCTCATATAAACTTAGAAAGGACACCCATATAGATTTTTAGACATTTCAGCCCTATCGCACCCCAACTCCATCCCCAGGGGATGATGGTATTTCACGTTCACCACGATGGATTTTAAAATTGTTGTAGTTTTCGTAATCAGCGACCCAATAAACCATACAAACGATACCCATATTGATTTTAGACTTTTTCACCCCATTTCCCTTTTAGGGGTTGAATTTGGGGTGGAATTTCAATAACAGTGATGAACGTCGCATAGAATTACAACCCTAATGCCTAAATAATGAATTATGTGAATTTTACTTCGAAAATAAAGGATTTTCAACTTCATCCCCCTTTTCACCCTTTAAGGTGTCGAATTTTCAAAAACCCTGAGACACGTAAATATTAATTTTTAGTCGTCAGACTAAATACAAAATTTGAAGATCCTAACTTCAAAACTGCGGACTTTCATACAAACTTTCATCCCCTATTTTAACCCCTTAGGGGTGGAAATTTGTAAAACCCTTTCTTAGTGGACCCCCAGACCTCATAAGGAACCTACATGCCAAATTTGGAATTTATAGACCCAGCGGTTTGGGCTGTGCGTTGACATGTCAGTCAGTGAGTCAGTCACCTTCTTAATTAACATTAAATGCATTTTCCCGTGATAATGAAATATTTTCCCGCGGTAAAAAGTAGCCTACGTGCTATTCCAGGACCTAACCTATATGTGTGCCAAGTTTCATTATAATCCATTAAGTAGTTTTTACGTGAAAGAGCAACAAACATACATCCATCCATCCATCCATCCATACTTACAAACTTTCGCGTTTATAATATTACGAGTAGTAGGAAGGAAGTAGGATAATCTGATTCTTGGTAAATATCTGGGCCTAAGTAATTATTTACTCGGTCACGCTCGTGTAGAGTTAATGCCTAATTTGCCTTTTAGGGCTTAAGCGATGCTTAAAGCGTTTTAAGTACATTTGTCACGGTTTTCCTTTATTTATAAAGCCGATTCAGGCCTTGTTTTATTTAAGTCAGAACCTCAATAATGTAAATGTACCTACTTGCCGCCTTTTGATACAACGTGTATACAACGTGTTAATGGAATAAGCGAAACCCTCATACACCCCAACAGATTTTTACTAAAATAACTCCATTCCCGTAAAAAAGATTTGTTTTTTCTAGATATTGCTATTTTAAAGTTTCATCATCGTTCTAGTGTCTTCGTTGTTCTAGTCCGCGCGCTGCGCACAGAACACATATACTCACCTACGGCGAGGCGCTGCGCGCCCGCCACGCATACTTGCTACCCTCCTCACCGCTCATGATCCACCGGGCGCCGCGCCGCCAGCGCGCGTATTCAGAGAAATATTTAGAATAGAAGCGGCAAAAATTTTAATAATAAAAAAATAAAAAAATACCCCTATAAAAAAACCCGTGGAATTCCCTCAGGACCCACCATACCCCTAGGCCATACCCCTAGGGGTAGGGTAGGACTGAACCATACCACCATAGTAGATTGATTCTACTCTCGATTCTGAACAAACTATTTTCTCAGTTTCGTTTATTCCGTTAACACGTTGTATATTTCTGTATTGATTATTTTTTGTTTTTACATTATTTGACGATCATATTATTCATTGACATCTGATCAATTTATGTAATTTTGAATGTGATAGTACGAAATAAATAAATCTAATCTAATCTAATCTTATCTGATCTGATCTGATGTGATCGAATCTAATCTAATTTAATCTAATCTTTTATAATGCACACAGCTAAAGAGTGGAATTCTCTGCCTGCGTCGTCTGTGTTCCCGAGTTCATATAACCCGAATCTATTCAAGTCGCGAGTGAATAGGCTTCTTCTGGGTAAGCTCGTTCCATCGTCGACCTCATCTCTGTCTTCAAGACTAGATCGAGGTCAAGAATAAGCCCATAGACGATAAAAAAATGTCCGCTTTGCACGAAATTACCCCCCAAACGGAAGCTAAAAAGTATCCACGTTAAAAGACGAATAACATTAGTGATAGGCATGCCATTTGATGACGTGAAAAATATATTCCTGTAATTAATGATAATGTTGGTTGGGGTTCAACAGCAGCAGCTGTAGCCCACAGCTGCAGTTAGCTCCACAGATAACATAAAACGAAACGGCCCGCAGTAGAGCTTGCACTCACGGACGGGATTAATACTCGTAAGACCAGTAGCGGGTCAGCGGATATGAGGCGATAAACAACGGTCTTTTTTTCTAATAAAGGTTTCCGTCGCCGCCGTAACGGACCTTTTTACAAGACCCCACATTTACATTTTTCTTGTGGTACGAATATTACCTACTTTTTCATATTTGCTTCTAAATGAGCTAGTTTGATTTAAGAACTTCCTCTTGAAATTATAAAACATCCGGTTAATTCAATTTTATTTTCTAACTTTTTTTCTAGCTTACCTCTTCCCTATTCTTTAAGGCATAAGGCCGTCACGCTATATCTTTCTTGGACTTGGACCCGTCATGAAGTATCCAAATTTGGAAACATTCGAAACACTTAGCCAGCCTTATTCCACTTAAAGATAGTTTGAGTTAAAAATAATAAATACCAGCACATTTATTTTGTACTTCTTTTTTCCACGTGGCATCACTTTGTAGCTAAGCGATGTATTTTAACTAATGAAGTAGGTATCCTAAATTGAATAAAGAAAATTTATTTTTTATCATTATTTTGATTTGACATTGATTGCTCAAGTATTGAATACAAATTTCTTTTCAAAAAAGGGACTTTTTATATGTAAATATAATATTTCATTGAAAAATAAAATAGTCTCATTTAAGGCAAATAAAATATTCAGACAATCACAAATTACATTTTATAGAATTTCATCTAGTTAAACGAGATTCTTGAAAATTGCAATTTAGTAAATATAATAATAATAATAAGGTAACCATTAGCTGAGAAGCACCGGCTTGGCTATTATGAAAACAATTACGGATATAAATAACCCGCTCGGATTAGGACCTCGATTGTTTCCCTTTGAGGCTTGTTCGGTAAAGCTATTTGCAGGACCGAACTAAGAGAAATCATATTTACAAATATTCGAAATAGTTGTTTGTTATACAAGGCAGCAAAATTGTTGTTTGGCGCGAGTGCCTTGTGCTGAAACTCGAGCAAACGAATTATTCTAGGACTGAGCCACGAGCGAAGCAAGTAGTTCAAAAGAAGAATCTGAACGAAGCGAGGGTTTTAAGACACAGAACCCGAAATAACTTTGCTGACATACGAAACACACAATTTTTCACCTCACTACAGCGAGGAAAATGCTCACAAATAGTGCAAGAACCTTATACCACAATTCATCATCACGTTCTAATTTATTAACCTTTTCCTAGCTAGCGGCTAAACATAACTTTTGCACACAGACTTGGGCCGCTTAAAAATTGAATATCCTTTTTCATCCCATCTATTCGAAAATCGCTGACCGGTTCGTCAATAAAGGCGAACAAAATAGCAGTTTTCTCCAAGAGACTTTCGTAGCGGGTAAAAATGACATTTAAAATTAGAATTTGAATTTAGGTCCACCATAGTCATAGAGGTCGAACCAAAATATTGTATGAAAAATTATACTGGCGGGTTGTACTATTAAAATTTCCCCTTCTTCTCCATCTCCCCCTTCCCCTCCTTCTCCCTCTCCCTCTCTCTACCTCTCTACCTATCTACCTATCTACCTCTCTACCTCTCTACCTCTCTACCTCTCTACCTCTCTACCTCTCTACCTCTCTACCTCTCTACCTCTCTACCTCTCTACCTCTCTACCTCTCTACCTCTCTACCTCTCTACCTCTCTACCTCTCTACCTCTCTACCTCTCTACCTCTCTACCTCTCTACCTCTCTACCTCTCTACCTCTCTACCTCTCTACCTCTCTACCTCTCTACCTCTCTACCTCTCTACCTCTCTACCTCTCTACCTCTCTACCTCTCTACCTCTCTACCTCTCTACCTCTCTACCTCTCTACCTCTCTGCCTCTCTACCTCTCTACCTCTCTACATCTCTACCTCTCTACCTCTCAATCTCTCTACCTCTCTACCTCTACCTCTCTACCTCTCTACCTCTCTACCTCTACCTCTAACTCTACCTCTATCTCTATCTCTACCTCTACCTGTACCTCTCCCTATCCCTGGCCCTATCCCTACCCCTAACGCCAATTTAACGGCTATTCCTAACATAGAAACGACACCTATATTTATTTTTAGACATTTCAAACCTATCGCACCCCAACCCCATCCCCAGGGGATGATTGTATTTCACGTCCACCACGTTGGATTTCAAAGTTGTTGTAGCTTTCGTAATCAGCGACCCGATAAACCATACAAACGACACCCATATTGATTTTAGACATTTCAAACCTATCGCACCCCAAGTCCATCCCTAGGGGGATGATGTTTTGGTTGGATTTCAAAATTGTTGTAGTTTTCGTAATCAGCAACCCGATAAACCATACAAACGACACCCATATTCACATTTCAACCCTATCGCACCCCAACCCCATCCCAAGGGAATAATGGTATTTAACGTCCACCACGTTGGATTTCAAAATTGTTGTAGTTTTCGTAATCAGCGACCCGATAAACCATACAAACGATACCCATATTGGTTTTTAGACTTTTTAACCCAATTCCCCTTTTTTAGGGGTTGAATTTGTGGTGGAATTTCAATAACAGTGATGAATGTTGTATAGAATTACATCATTAATGCCTGAATAATAAATTATGTTGATTTTACTTTAAAGATAAAGAATTTTCAACTTCATCCCCCTTTTCACCCTTAAGGGTGTCGAATTTTCAAAAACCCTGAGACACGTGAATATTAATTTTTTGTCGTCAGCCTAAATACAAATTTTGACGATCCTAACTTCAAAACTGACGGACTTTCATACAAACTTTCATCCCCTATTTTAACCCCTTAGGGGTGGAATTTTGTAAAATCCTTTCTTAGTGTACCCCTAGGCCTCATAAGGAACCTACATGCCAAATTTGAAATCTCTAGACCCAGTGGTTTGGGCTGTGCGTTGATATGTCATTCAGTCAGTCAGTCAGTAAGTCAGTCAGTCAGTCAATCAGTCAGTCAGTCACCTTCTTCTTTTATATATATAGATGTCTATTCTTTTCATATTCCGTCGAATATTCAAGTTCAACATTTTTTTAATCTTTACGTAAATTTCACAAATAATTTACCTAAGTACATAAATTGAATTGATGGATATACTAAGACTAATAATAGAGGGGAAGATTGAAGGGAAAAGGGGACCCTTCCCTAAGAAGGAGGATTAACTGGCTGGACAACATCAAAAAGTGGACCAAAATTAAAGACACAGCTACGTTGGCAATACTGGCGCAGAATAGAACCAAGTTTGCAGAGGAGGTCGCCGACGTCCGTTAGGTCATGGCAACGGAAGAAGAAGAAGACATAAATTGAACTACGTAAGTCAAACTACGTTACGAACTTGCTGTTGCCAGTGACTTAATTCGAGTGGATATAGAAAAAAGTTAGCTTATCTTTGAGGATCAAACTAACTCCATACTATAAGCATCAAAATCGTTTCAGCGTTAAATATTTCAATGTATAGTAAATTATATTGATAGAAGTTTTTTGTCCAAGACAATATTTCCTAAATACCTCTCTGTCTAAAAATAATAGGAAATATCCTTTAAAGTAGACATTCTGCCAAATTGGTTTCGAAAAAGAATTACTTTCTGAAATAAAATATTCTTCGAAAACAGTTTACAGTAGAACATAAGCTGCTACGCTTAACAGCGCATCTGTAGCAAAATGCTACGCGTCGTAGCAACAGTTTGCGGTTACTACGACATGCTTATGCGGTAAGTTTGGTATTGGCAGTTTTGAAGTGGTCATTAATTGATATTAATGGTCATTAATCATAATTTGGGTTCCCTTATCATTCATTATAACTACCTAACTATTTTGATTGGTTTCGCTCCGGAGCCAAGAGATTCTACTCATGCAACACATTTATTAGAGGTCTATCAAAGAAAAGGTCGCAGACAATAAATACTTAGTGAGAGTGTATGCTTAGGTGGACCTCAAGATAACCCTAAAATTGTGATCTTGGATGACTCCTGGTCTTTTCGCCCTTTTGAAAAGTGACTGCCATTTTCAGTTTTTAATTTACTATTCCATCCCTGTAAGTTGTTACTAAAATGTTTCTTCACAAATATCAAAGCCGATAAAACGTTGTATAAACCTTACCTGAAACGTATTTTGATCAGACTAATACTTTTTGACTTACATGGCGAAACGATTGCAAAACTACTATCCTTCATCATAACATCCCTTGAAACGAACACTACAGGACAGGGATCTCCCTCCAGAATACTTGCTTTTGCTGGAAAAATGTGGAGGGGAAGTACCATAGTCACCTCGCTTGTCAGCGTTACAGCTGGCACCATGGACCGCGGTTGTAGGTGACCGCAGTAAGTAAGATGGTATGATACACAGGAGGATGCTGCTGACCATACTCCAGTTTATAACCCTTAGTCGCCTTTTACGACTCCCATGGGTAAGTATGGTATGTCGGCACCACACGGGACCTACTATCCTTACTCCATAGTATTTGCATTTTCAGTTTTTATGTACAACTCTACTCCGTCTCTCTATCATCATCTTATCGTGTGGGTCGCAAGGTCGATGACCGACCTCACAGACCCTGGTGTCAGAGTTGTTGAGCCGCCAAAGGCCTCTGACATGGCTCATTGTTGAGCCGCCAAAGGCCTCTGACATGGCTCATTGACGACTACATCAATAGATAGTAGTCGGGACCAATGGATTAACGTGCCTGCCGAAGCACGGAATCATCTAACTTTTCGGACTATCAGGTGATTAGAAAGATAGATAAAAATCTGTATTTAAGAACTTTTACAACATTTTAACATGAGTCTCACAATACCACTTAGGTACGTGGTTTATCTGCGTGGTTCATCCTGCAATGTCCTTACCCAACTGGGGAGGACGCAAAGGGATTTTTGTGTGACAGTGTCCCCACCGGGAATCGAACCCAGAATTCCGGTCTCTATGATTTGGAGCAATAGTAGATTGTATCACAAGGCTGTAAAATAATATTTTTAAGGCGAGGGCGCTATTTTGAATCCAGAGCGAAGTGAAGGATTCTTGAGTAGAATCCCGAGCATGGCGAGGGATTCTAAAGTAGAATCCTGAATGTAGCGAGAGATTCAATAGGTCGCCCAAGGTAAAAATATTTTTGCTGCCGCGTAATACACTCTACTTTTCATCTCCCTATAAGAGAAAAGAATAAGAGGCTCATTAAGTCACACTCGTCATTAATTTTAAACAAAAAATAAAATTACAATATTATTTCTTGATGAAACAATACTAAAAATCATATTAAGTATTATTTGTAACCACTGAAAATGTTATTGACATTTTTGTATCGACTAAGAACAGAACCTCTTTGGTTGGTAGTCTAGTTTACATTTCAAGTATATTTCTTTTTTTATATTCATAATAATTTTAATAGTGCAACCAGCCTGTATCATTTTTCATACAATATTTTGGTTCGAGTTCTATGGTTGACCTAAAATATCCCTATGGTGGACCTAAATTCAAATTCTAATTTTAAATCCCATTTTTACCCGCTACGAAAGTCTCTTCTCTTGCAGAAAACAGCTATTTTGTTCGCCTTTATTGACGAACCGTTTAGCGATTTTCGAATAGATGGGATGAAAATGATTTTTCCTGAAAGTTAGAGAGTGTAAAATTTTCTACTCATTTCATTTCTGTATCTGACTCCTACGCACGGCAGCAAGCTTGCGCTATCCTATAAACGCCCGAAACCAGACCCGTTTCAATTTAAATTGTTACCAATAACGTACGGTCGACTGTAGGGCCAATAACTATAGTGAAAATGGTACTTTCACTCCACAGTAAAAAATCTTCTTATGAGAATCATGTCGATTTGAAACTTTACAAGTATGTTATTCAAACGTTACCAAATTGTTGTATTTTTATCCGAGACACACGCATTTGCAGTTTCAATTCAATACGCCTCTTACAAGTAAGTTAAAATCAACTACGTTTTTATAAGCTAGGGCGGAGGTGGCAGTCACACCATAGATTTCAGCTCTTTACGAGCTTGATAACAAAATTTTTAACCAACGTAAAAAGAAAATGTTATCATTTTCCGCTTTCAGACAAAAAAAATCCCTAAAACATGCAGGGACGGAGATGTACGTAAATAACTAAATATAAATAAAAAGTTTATTCCCACGACACAAAACATCAATACAATTTTTTTATTTTAGCCAAACCATACACTGTTTTGTTGGCAAAGCAAATGCAAATGTTAGTATGGAGTAAAAGCAGTTTTGCCATAGTTTCTGGCCATGCTAGTCAAAAATTATTAGTCCGACCGAACACGTTGTAGAAAGGGTTAGTAGAAAAATTTATGTTCTTTAATATTCAAGAAGAAATATTTTATCTACAACATACAAAGACAAAGTTAAAAACCAATTTAAAAACTGTTCATAGGCGTAATTATTTTCAAAATGGCGGATCCAAGATCACTTTCCATAGTGTCCGGGAAATAGAAAATTCATAAAAAATTTATTCAAATTTATGTGAATATGCATAAATTTTTTAGTCGCATTTAATAACAAAATATTAAAATACCGGTAGAGATGCCAAAAACTGAAATTAAGCTTTTAAAACTATTAATTACTCGCCGATTAGACAGAGAGAAGATCCGACATGGACAGTGACGTCCCATATCACTACGGCCATATAAACTCAGTGTTTTTCGTTTTGCTAGAAAGATAAATAGATAGATAGATAAATTTTTTATTGTCACACAAAAACAAAACAATACACAGGAGACTCTTAAAAAAGAGACGAAAACAAATTCTTCTATTTTTACTTTATAGTTATTCGAAAAATTGTTTTACTAAACTGTTTATTACATGAATGAGGATAAGTTTTTAAATAAAAAGTCACGCATATTCCCTATTATGTCTTATTGCGTAAAGACCTACGTACAAATTCCAGTGTGTCAAGCTTGACGTGCTCTTGATTGTACCCGGTGAAAGGTAGACAGTAACGTAAAAAGCGAAATGGTGTAGTGTCCATCGAAATGTTCTGTAAAGCTGCGTTCACATTGACCAGATTTATTTTCTAGGCTACAAGGTTGAACAGGAACTGAAAACGTGTACTCAACTAAAAACTTTACCATGAAACGTAGGTATTTTTCATATAAACTGCGTTTGGGGTCGATTGTAAACAATGCGTAATTCCAAATTCGCGATATCTCTCGGGGGGGTCGTTGTACCCAAATAACTGAACAACTTTTGTCCGAAAACTTTTGGAATTTTAATTTAAAAAAATTGGTTCAGATCAGACCAGATAAGATTTTGTATGGTGCATCTTTTTTTTATTTCTATTTCCAAAAGTTGTATGTTCATGGGTGGAACTACTCCTTGAGAGCAACCTACATAGAAACAACTTTTTGTTCATTTTCATGGGTAGATTTACAGAAGGTTGTTTTATTTTCATACAGTAATCAACTTCAACATCATCATATCAGCCGAAAGACGTCCACTGCTGGACACAGGCCTCCCCTAAAGATCTCCATGACGACCGGTCCTGCGCTGCTCGCATCCAGCGGCTTCCCGCAACCTTGACCAGATCGTCGGTCCACCTTGTGGGGGGCCTGCCAACGCTTCCCAGCAGCAGTAATCAACTTAATCTAGTAAAGTTACCACAAATCTTGTTATACCCTTTTTTTACACCTTGTATAGGTAAATCAGGCTGACTCTAACTTGCCTTAAGTTACCTAGCTAGATTATACGAACATAGCTTTGGCGGGACTAGCTGCCTATGTAAGTAAGAGAGCAGTCGTGTTCAAATGTTACCCACGTGTATGAATCTTAACTAAGGCAGTATTATGAAGAAAATGTGGAATAAGTGGAAACAAGCGGTCCGTGGTGTGAAGAAACCAAACAATTTTGTAAACGAACTGGGGGGGCACCTGCGTGGTTGTGACCCCCGCTCCGGGGCGTTCCTAAGGCAGCACATTTCGTTGGCCATCCAGCGCGGCAACGCGGCTGGTATGGGGACTTTCCAACCTGGCACGCTCCGGGGCGGACCTTTTGACTGAGAGACGGTCTTTTTATGCTGTTGTTTTTAACTTTAATTTTGACCTGAAATTGTTTTTTAATTAGATTTTTGTATAAATTTTGACTTGTAATTACCTACCTAAAAATAAGTTAAAAAATACACTTCAAATATCTCCGAAAGTGTATCACTTAGGACAATTTGTCGTAGAACATTTTTTGTTTGTATTTTAGTATTATTTTGATTGGCACCAGTTTTAACAGTTCAAAAATTTTTTCTTTCAAACCCTTGATATCTCCGATGGTTTAGCAGGTAGAACGATTTTTCGTATGACATTTTTAATTTGTATTTTAGTATTCTTTCAATTGGCACCAGTTTCATCAGCGGCGGTTTTCTTTTTTCCATATTGGGGCACCACTAGTATTCCAGTCCCCATACAAATATGTTCGATGCTCTTTTTATTCGGTCTCACTGACACTTTCTGTTTGGATGGTAGAGAAAGCAGGGACTAGATAAGTACTATGAGAAAGTGATAACATTATTTTAAAGCTTTAACAAAAAAACCGGCCAAGTGCGAGTCGGACTCGCGCACTGAGGGTTCCGTACAAACCTGTACGTATATAAGTAAAAGTTATGGTATTTTTATTGCTAAAAAACTTTATTATGTGATGTAAGTAACTCATCATCATCATCATCATATCGTGTGGGTTGCAAGGTCGATGACCGACCTCACAAACCCTGGTGTCAGAGTTGTTGAGCCGCCAAAGGCCTCTGACATGGCTCATTAACGACTACATCCGTAGATAGTAGTCGGGACCAACGGCTTTACGTGCCTTCCGAAGCACGGAATCATCTAACTTTTCGGGCAATCAGGTGATTCATTTATATTTGAGTTGATTTAAAGTAAAAAGTAAAAGTAAAAAGTATTTATTTCACCATAAGGGGGGTTTCACAAACTTAACTTAATTCTAAGATGCTATAAGTTTGTTACAATCAAACCCTGGCTCCCAAACTAGAAGATGTTCTGTGTTTTGGGAGACAGTGTTCATACCGTGGGATAACACATTCAAAACATTATTAGCAAGAAGAAGTAATATAAAACAAAAGTAAAAACATGTAAGAGATAGATAAAAAAGAAAATAATAATAACACTTTCTAAAATAATAATAAAAAAAACATCATAAAATAATAGTAATACTAATAATACATAGCTCTACTTTATAAAATAAATAAATAACTAAAGGAATCTTAACCGTTGTATAACAGTGCAGTATAAAATGGGTTTGCGTCGGTTTAATGCGAGTATGCGTATCAGTGTATATGTGTGTCGTGTGTGCGTATGTGTAAGTGTAAGTGTGTGTACTTGTTAACAAAAGAATATTGACCGCCAGGGACCTTCATTTTTAAAGGTAAGTAACTGCTCTGTCTTATTATAGTCTTGTTCTGTTAGCCAATCTGATAATTTTATTTTGAGTTCATGCCGATTTAACCCTGATAGACTGAGAATATTATTTAATTTCTTGTATATGTAAGGACTCAGCACATAGAATTGATGTTCAGAAAATGTGGTTCTATGTGGGACTGCAACATTATCCAATCTGCGTTTATTTGTGGTAGGGGCTGGAACAAGACGGCGTTGCCTCAGAGTTGATTGTAGCACGAAAAGCTGTCTGACTGTAAGAACTTTTGAATCGGAATATAATTGAGTTGTTGGGTATCGAAATGGCTTTTTTAGCATTACTTTTAAGACAGCTCTTTGTGCTCGCTCAAGTCTAATAAATAATCATTGAATGAAAGGTAAATTGCGGTTTACGATTTATGACGTATTAAAAAAAAACTACTTACTAGATCTCGTTCAAACCAATTTTCGGTGGAAGTTTGCATGGTAATGTAAAACATATATTTTTATTTGTTTAATTTTTCTCTTATTTTAGAAGTTACAGGGGGAGGGGGACATATTTTACCACTTTGAAAGTGTCTCTCGCGCAAACTATTCAGTTTAGAAAAAGAATTATATTAGAAACCTCAATGTCATTTTTGAAGACCTATTCATATGGGGTTGATAAAAAAAAAAATTGTTTCAGTTCTAAGTATGGGGAACCCTAAAATTTTTGATTTTTTTCTATTTTTGTGTGAAAATCTAAATGCGGTTCACAGAATACATCTACTCACCAAGTTTCAACAGTATAGCTCTTATAGTTTCGGAAAAAAGTGGCTGTGACATACGGACGGACAGACAGACAGACAGACAGACATGACGAATCTATAAGGGTTCCGTTTTTTTTTCATTTGGCTACGGAAACCTAAATAGGCGCTTTGTTTTCAACCGGCAATTAGTTTTCTGTTTTTAAGACCGCAGCCTTAATGTGTATAATGACTGCGATAAAAGGCGGAACGAGCTATAAAAAATCCAAGCATTGTGTCGCCCACAAGCAGCGCCCTCTAGTTATTGTTCACAGAACTAATATCAAACCGCCGCGCCTCTCTCATTTCTAACAAATATTTCCTCCGTCGTAAACTCGATCGAGGCTGTAATATTTTTCCTGAATCACCTACCTAATGTTGGCAAACCTGCCTTTATGATCCCTGTAATGAAATCTTATCCTACCTGAGACTATATAAGGGGCTATCTCCGGTCCACTAGCGCCCCCATCAGTTAAAAAAATACTCGCTAAATATGAAACTTATCAAAAATCCGGAAAGACAGATTGAAGTAAAGGTACATTTGTTAATTTAGAAACTATTTACTCTGTAAAATAATAGTACATTAAGATGCACGTGCGCTATTTTGGATATTACGGCCGAGGCTCAGAAATTGCAGCCCGAGCGGCAGGCGAGGGCGTAATGGAGCCGAGGGTGTAATCACCAAAGCGCACAAGCTTCTTACGACGTTTTTCAACACATTTGCGAATAAAAACGAATCAAAATCGCTTACCTTTTTTTCCTAAGGAAATTTCGTAGACGTTTTCCTCACATTTCTAGGTCACCCTATACACCGGACTTGTGTTTTTGTTCAAGTATTTTCGACGTCCTACACTTATCACTGTTTTTCTTATTTGTAGAAGTCATTTATTTTTTAATTACATTAAACACATTTCACAACAAGAAATATCTGTTAAAATGGCGCACGTATTACTTTTTTCGAAGACACAGATTATAAATGCGCGCGCAGGAGACAATGACTAAGCTTTCAAACAGACTACTTTTCAATTTATTTTAAAATTGAATATTTTGTTAATGTAAAGACAAATTTGTAGTTAGTTAGTTGATTAAAATCAATATTTTCGTTTAATTATCGTTTATTTATCATTTTATCGAACACAGTTTCTTAATTCATTAAATTATTATGAATTTTATAGATATAGAAACTCCTTGCACCTTGCCGCTATAAAAAACAAAACAAAAATAAAACACTAACCTGTCAAACAGCTTACTCAGCAAGGAGGTCTTTGTTACACCCGAAGATCTTGAAAAAAATTTTTATTGAAGACGAGGCTGAATGGTCACTGATCGTTGCCTGCCTTTTAAGGCGAAATAAACAAAAAAAAAGAAAACAAGGAGGTCTTTGTTCTGAGGCTCACTCCCATGAATTATTTAATATTGAATATTTTGTTACTTTAAAGACAAATTTGTAGTAAGTTGGTTGATTTCCATGTAATTAACATTTATTTATCATATTATCTAACACAGTTTACTTTTTCATGAAAATATTATGAATGGTATACGAGGGCCACACCGAAATGATCGGGAATAGAAAAAAGTACATAAATAATACAACAATATTTACTTTCATTGTTTTTCGAAGTATTCTCCGTGACAATCGATGCACTTTTGCATTCTATCAAACCAATAAAATTATTATAACAGTAATTCCAGTCTGGGTGTCTACTCTCAAAGTCCGATATATCGAAACGATACTACTCGAAACATGCAAATGCAAAACTTCGTCCCTTGACAATAGAGTAGAATATTGGTTGGATGCAGTTTAATAATTCATCCAACCAATATTCTACTCTATTGTCAAGATACGAAGTTTTGCATTTGCATGTTTCGAGTAGTATCGTTTCGATATATCGGACTTTGAGAGTAGACACCCTGAAGTGGATATAGTCGAAACGGCCGATTTGTAAGCTTCGACTGCCTCTTCTGGGCCATGAAATCGTTGACCACGTAGCATATCTTTAATTCTTGGGAATGTAAAATAATCATTGGGGCTCAAGTCAGGGCTATACGGTGGATGGTCCATTAACTCCACGTTTTCCTGATTTAAAAACGCGATCGTTTTGCGAGCGGTATGTGAGCTCGCATTATCCTGGTGAAGAATGATGCGACGATTCGGATTAATTTTACGAAGTTCTCTTATGACTTCCGGCAAACAAACTATTGTGTACCAATCAGCAGTAACCATTCTGCGTTCTTGTAAAGGAATCGTAGCCACATGACCAGTTTTCGATACAAACGAAGCGACCATTTTTTTCGACACGCTACGAGAGCGGACAACTTTTGTTGGCTTGACCTCGCCTTCGAAGACCCAAACAGCCGATTGATGTTTTCTTTCGGGCTCACATGAATAAATCCACGATTCATCACCAGAGACGATATTGTAAACTGCATTTGAGCTCCCTCTATTGAACCGTTGCAGAGTAGACCGACACCAATTAACACGAGCCGACTTTTGTTCCTCGGTCAAACGATGGGGCACCCAGCGGGAAACTAACTTCTTGACACCCAGTTCATCATGTAAAATAGTTTGAATCGCTGTCATACCAATGCTGAGAGAAGCCCGAATCTGCTCGTATGTCACATGTCTATCTTCTTTTATTAATTGGCGCACAGCATCGATGTTATCTTGTGTTACCGCTGTTTTTGGTCGACCAGTAGAAGGAACTGTCGTGAGAGAGGAACGTCCACGACGAAACTCAGAATACCAACGATATATAGTCGTTTTACTGGGTGCTTCAAGTTCATAAACAGAAACAAGCTCGGCGAGACATTGTTCTTGAGATAAACCTCGACGAAAGTTGTGAAAAAATATGGCACGGAAATGTTCCCGCGTAAGCTCCATTTTCCCCACTGACTTGTCAAATTCAAATGGCTACTACTCTTTTCTTTTTTACTTTTTTTAAAATTCAAAAATGGAATTGTGTTTGAAATAATACTACATGTCATAAACCAAAAAGGTTTTAATCTAATTTATTCCTGAGTATTCTATTCCCGATCTTTTCGGTTTGGCCCTCGTAGATATAGAAACTCCTTGCATCTTGCCGATTAAAAAAAAGACAAAAATTACAACACTAGTGAAATTATAGTAATGAAAAAAGTACGCGTGTTTAATAAGCTGGATTATGGACCTTAATACAGTGCAAATAGAGCTGTTTTATGAGTTACAGATACAAAAACTGCTAGAAGTGGCCGTTTTTCGCACTTTTTGTATCTGTAACTACAGTGTATTATATTTTTCAGAATTGATAGGTTCTTAATAAACTAGGATACCTTTACTTCAATCTGTCTTTCCGGATTTTCGATAAGTTTTGCATTTAGTGAGTAATATTTTTTAAACTGATGGGGGCGCTAGTGGACGGGAGGTAGCCATAAGCAATATTCTAGAAAAATATGATAGGTATCTAAACGAAACCACAGCCTAAACGAATTAATCGTAATCAATTTCGAATGTAAAAAGTGGTAAAAATGAGAATATTTTGAGTAGTTGTGATGATAGTACAAAGAGCTGTTTTCTGTGTGTGTATTGTGGTTACAAACGTATGCCTCGAGTGATTGAAGAGAAATGTCGTCTAGCAGTTAAGCCGAATTTATACGAAGGCAAAATTAAGGCGCCTTTGGGGGATGCAGTTACTCGTATACGAAAGAAAAAGAAAGCAAGTCTACTATTTCTTTCTTTCAATTTTAAATTTTACCCCGTGTAAATCAACCTTTAAGTTGTAGGAATTTCTCTTGGAATCCTCTTTAGGTAGCACGAGCCGGTAATATTCAAGAATTGGGCCCCTGATGTCGATTCTCGAACAAGACAGGGACAATCTCGAACAAAAATTACTTTTTGAGTCTTCCCCACTTTGGAATAATGCAGGTCATTGCAGGTTGGTTGGACAGAACAACAGCACTGTGACGCATGGCAAGCCTCGTCTCACAGCATTATGCTGAGTTAGGGAGTTTTTTATTTTTTTGGTTTTATTTTCTCTTTTATGTTTGCTATACTCGCACCCTTAATAAACGTTATATCTATCTATCTATTTATCTATCTATCTAATCATCAGCCGATTGTCCGAAAATTAAGATGATACATAAACAGCCTAAAAATGATTTTTAACTTCTGCTTATTTTTATAGAAAAGTAAATCCTCGTATCCCTCTTTATTCTTCATAAAATGGCGGCGAAGAACAAATTTTTTAGCAGATTTTCTTGCTGAAGCCGACTAATAATTTTACATTTCAACAGTTTTATTCAACTTTTATCTCATCCCATTTGTCTTTTTAAAGTTAGACTGGAATATTTTCACAATGTTAAACCCAAGATTAATAATGGGACTCAATTCTTGAATATCATCGGGTGTTAAGATATCATTCAAAAAATTCAAAATAGCTGATTTCTGTTTTATAAATGAAGATTGATATTCGTTAAATAAAGTAGTGTTTGATTCTGAATTTCCATATAATATATTTAAAGACTAATAAGGAAAAATTATAACTTGTAACGTTTCAAAAGTGTTATTTTAACACCCCGTGATTTTCAAGATTGGCTCACTCAAAGAGATGCGAACCTCGCCACGCGCAGCGAGGCTAAAATCTCTTTGGGCTCACTACTACTTACTAATAAATCTTTTTTTGGTAAATTTTGTTTTGTCTTTTTACTTTTTCTAAATGAAAAATAAGAAAAATATATGATTTTGAATTTTTTGCGTGATATTTTATCACCGGGTGATATTCAAAAATTGGCTTCCTGGAACATGTAACTCATAATTTGATGCATTTTTGTTCGGCATATTGTTACTACCAACGCCATCTTGTAAAGCTATAGCCTAGCTAGAAGCTTCGTAAGAAACACTATCTTTGAGATGAAGTGAAGAAGTGTTTTAGAATGACAACAGATGGCTCTGTATCTTAGAAAATGTATTTCGAGGAGCTCGAGAGATGGTAGTATATACGCAACAATTTTTCTACACTTGCCACACTGATTCTGTCTATGGTCGACGGGAAATCGAAAAAAAGTTAGTGTGAATCTATGGTTTTTTATTTGTGTCGGACAGAAATACGTCGCGAGCTTCGCCGGTGATCAATTTTATTTCTATTATAATGAGTAAGTTCGTCGTAGACGCTGTGTTTTAACTCGTCGCGTAGATTATTTGTCCGACTATTTATTTAGAGTAATATAACTATTTATCGAGAATCGTTTAACGAATAATGCTGTGGGATTTGTCGACAGTGACGTCTCGAGTTGCAACCTTGGATATTATGGTTACGAGAAAGAGTGTATTTTGAAAATATAACAGTGTTTTCGTTTCGAGGACGTGTGTGAGGTGTGATCGAACGTCGGTCAAGTTTACTGGTAGTGTGTTGTGGCAAGGCAGTGTAATGTCGGGCGGAAGGAGCCTTGATAAGGAGCGCAAGTCGCCTCGGGAGAGCGGGGAGGATTCGGAGGATGAGAGTGAAATCCTGGAGGAGAGCCCTTGCGGACGGTGGCTCAAACGGCGCGAGGAGGTCAGTACTATCTCTAACTTTCATTATCAATCCTCTTTTTATCTATATCAATGCAAATTTAACAAAGACAAAGGGCTCATACTGCCATCAGCTGATTCGCAAACCAGCCAGAATCTAGTACAGATAAGACGCAGTATTGAACGTAATACTCGCGTGTTGCGTATGTTTTGATACTTGCCCTTCAAACTGCATTCTAGGAATGTAATTTACTCAATGTTCGCGAAACTAAAGGCACTGATACACACAAGATTTAAAAACCTTGCTTTACTTACAACGAACTATAGTGAACCAAACTCATGTCTGTACCTACAATCTCATTATGCAGTGAACAATAGTACCAATGCATATTACTTCTCATTATAGCTTATAGGCAGTATGATTTACATTTAAATTAAATCTGCGACAACTTCCACATGTAAATTGCATATTGTGCTGTCGAGTTCTGTTCTTATTGTGATAAATGAGCATTGAAAGTTGGTGGTAAGAGTTTAGTGATGCATCTTTAAATGAATGTCCGATCAACAGTAATTGTACCACACCAACATATCATCATGCCTGGCTATACAAGGTTATTTTTTTGGACCCGATATGCGTATGCCTACCTTATTATAGAGGTCAAAAGCAACAAATTTTGTTCTACGACTTTGCTAACAACGCACGAAAAGTTGTCAACTTCCCATACAAAATGGGTCGGTCACATGACCACTTTAGCATGGGGAGTCAGAAAGTTTTTTGTGCATTGTTAGCAAAGTCATAGAACAAAAGTTTTTGCTTTTGACCTCTGTAATAAGGTGGGATACGCATATCAGGTCCAAATAAATTACCTAGTAAATGTAATAAGCTTACTTTGTAATTTAAAATATGAACTTGAAGCCGTATGAGCAGTACTCTTTATCGCAGATAAACTGTTTTTTGTGTAGTTTCTTAAATATTGTTCGTAATAAATAATTTTATCTATCTATCATATTAAACTGTTTTGTAATACCTACCCAAATCTGCAAGAATCTTATGGCCACTTATTTTATTTGGGAGCAAAAGGAAAGAACTTCAAAAAGTTAAACACACGAATTTCTGATCATCATTGATATTGGAACCTTTATAATCTAGTAGCAAAATTTATTATTGTGAGTTTTAGCAACTAGAAAAACTGATGTTTTTATATTTGTCGTAAAAGAAAAATCCTTTTAATATTATTCACTCAGCATACAAGGTTTGAATTAGTATTGTATTAGTTATCTTATGGGTGATCTGATCATATTGTAGGTGAAACCAGCTGCTCTAATTGATTAGATATACATCATACAAAATAACTGTGGCTGTGACTGATAATGCCTAGAAGTAAAAAAAATTGTCACGGTGGTGAGTGCGGTAGGTGGGGGGGGCATGTGAATCATTAATTAGCCCTCCGTCTGTCACTCATAGCACAGAAAATAACCGTCAGAGCCAAACTTATCCTGCACACTATAGTTAGGTATATGTTTTTTCTTTTTAAATTGGCTTGCTTTTAACATCAACTTAAAGGTCAGAATGGAACAAACTTACCTAGATAAACCTTTAAATTAACAGTGCAATTAGTTTAGATTAACAATACTTGGCAGAGTACTGCCATGCATCGAGTCCCCTGATGAAAAGAGTGACGAAATAAGCTTCTTTGTTCTTGCTTGGCTACATTGGTCCATTGGCGTGGTTGGTATTGTGCTTACCTATTGGTGAGTCGCTAGATCTCCCCGCCTAGGGAAAACATTTGTGTGATGAACACAACAGTTTGTGATGTGTCTGAGTGTTGTTTATCTATTTATGTACCTGTAGTACAGGCTTTGCCTAATCTTTAGGGCACTGAACGGGTATGAAGTGTGCTTTCCAACTGCTTCTCATCACAAACAAGTCAAAAAAATATAATATAGAGAAAGTCTTCTTCTTCTTATTTAAGAGCTACGCTCTTGTCGGTGGAGTAACTTCCACGCCTTCCTATCTTCTGCAACTTGTCTGACTTTCTGATACGACACGACATTTATTTTTTCCTTAATCTGGTCCATGTAGCAACGTCTTGGCCTTCCTCTACCTCTCCTTCCCTCAACCTTTCCTTCTATGATAGTTTTTAAAAATTTGTCGTGTCGTATCAGATGTCCCAACATGTTCCCTCGCCTATTTTCAATAGTATTTAATATGTCTAAACATGAGTAAATAGTTTTCTAAGTAGTTATGCTTGTTTCTTCATATTAGTTTAGAATTATGTCTGTTCTAGTGAAACTAGTGAAAGTTAAATAAAATAAGATGAAATATAGGTCTTTGTTTGGGAGTTCCATATTGCTTTAAAAGTAAATTATTAGACAGGATGTAAGGGATGGTGTACCAAAAACTGAACGGGTTTGCTCAGTCAATGAAACTGAACAACTTTCCTGAAGACATATTTTTGAGAAACAATAAAAAAATTATGGCCTCCATACAAATTGACAGTTAAAATATTTATTAAAAAATAACTATCTACGAGTATCTATTGATTTATTAAATTTATAGTGTTCTATCTATTCTTTAATAAAACAAAGCACGATTTCGATATTTAGCTACTGCAGCTTAGAAAAAAGCAGTCAGTCAGTTTATTGCAATTTGAGAATAACCCTTATATAAATAGATAAATATCACCGAGACACAAAAACATGTTCATCCCACAAATGTTTGCCATGGGCGGGGAACGAACCCAAACCTCACGGTGCAGAAGACAGGCTCACTACCAACCACACCAACGGGCCAGCCAAACACCGCAGTCGTTGTCTGTTCTGACATTGACGTTAAAAGATAATTCTTGAGGCTTTTTGCAACTGAGAGTGAGTAGGTACTTACCTATGCCTAAAGATAAAGTTCAAGAGATTTTTTAAATCTCGGTACTTCCCTCCCACAAATCTGATGCAGATTATAGACTTTGTTGTGTATAAAGTGATTATTAAGTAATGACTGCAGATTGATATTAGCGCGACTTTCCCCGCCGCCGCCGCCGGTCAACGCCCGCGTTCGGTGCTTGCGCAAGATTACTGTCGCTTTCTAGGCTCAAGCCTCCATACGTCAAGACTTGACATTGATTGAGAACAAACCAATAGATTATTTATTTACCTATAGTACATCTGTTCTGTCACCCTATCCAGTTGCCAAAAATATAGACCTGTATTTATGCGGTTATTATGGCGTCGTGTAGTAAACAAACATTTTGCCAGGAAGAAGAAGATATCTTTCTTGAATCTAAACTAACTGCTAAAAACTGGGTTGTACGAGCAAGCTCACACATTCATACTTACTTATGTATGAATAGTTTCTGCTGACCATAACAATTTCACTTTCCATGACGAGTGGCAATTAAACCTCCTTCAATGCACGCGTCTGACGCGTCACACATTTCCTTCAACTTAACTATTTCAACATCGTGAAGGACCGAACCCGTGTCCCGTGTGGTGCCAACCGTCCTCTACCCGGGAGTGTCGTAAGAGGCGACTAAGGGTTTATAAACCGGAGGATGGGCAGCAGTGTCCTTCCGTGTATCGTACCATCTTACATACTGCGGTCAGCAACAACCACGGTCCATGGTGTCAGCCGTAACGCTGACAAGCATGGTGACTAGGGTACTTCCTATCCATATTGTTCCAGCAACAGACCAGAGCTCCCTGTCCTGTAGTGGTTGCATTATGGGATGTTATGATGAAGGGTCGAACCCCTGCAGGGTTCAAGAGTGAGTTGGACATTCATCTGTGGTCGTCGCGGCGTCGTCCTTTCCAGAAATTGGTCAATGTGCTTTCTCTAGTCCTGAGGATAGAGATGAGGTCGATGTTGGAACAAGTTGTTATGAAAAAGCCTCGGCTCCCTATAATGTTCTTCCTGTACTTTACTAGGCTGGCCGTATGCTGAGTCGCAGATGGCGAGGCGCAGCACACTACTGCTGCGGGGGCTGCTGTATTTATATCCTTTAGTTGTCTTTGTAAAAAAGTTAGAGAGAAGACTTGTTCTGCCATGCGCTCAGCCAGTCCGACAATTTCGTGGGCGACCCTTCTGCAGCGTGACAAATGTTGGCGGGGGCGCGGTAATCGGATGTCATCGAGGGCGGACTGTGTATCGGGGCGGGGAGAGGAATCCCAATCATGCAAGTGACGTCTCGTCGCCAAATAACACGTCACCTGCCTCAATGTCTATAAACCCCACAAAAGGAACACCCAACCGCACGTCAGTAGATACATTTTGCACTTTATTGCATGGTGATAGAGTTGCAAATATTTCCATTGATGCAAGCTAGATATCAACATCACGTAGTCAATTCCCTAAATCGAACATTCGCGAATATATACCTACCGTTTTCTTGTTATTGAACAATGAAAATCTGAGAATGGGCCCAGCTGGACAATTCGCATGTATTTGTGCAGTTCGCGTTAAAAAAACAAATGTGAACAGAGTCGCAAATAGTCGCTGAGAACATAATTGGTGACGAACGTGTATTTGTCACACGCTAAGTTTCGCCTTACTCATCCATTATAAACACCTATATCTCACTCATGTTTTATCAATTACATTTTACATTTTTTTGACTGGATTCGGCATTAAGCATATGGATCTTGCAGCCAGTGACGTGTAAAGTAGATAGATAGATATTTATTTAATGGCGTCACATCTCAGATGTATTTGCACAATGTCAAGTTAACAAATTATTATAAAATTATATCGAGTTCGCCAATTTCAAGTGGAAGATTTACACAGGAATCCACATCACGAGGACGAGGGCCTGTGTGTAAAGTACCTGTACCTATACATATGTGCACATTCAAAATTTACATTATTTTGTTATCTAAACGTCAGAAGTATTATTTATTTCGCGGAATCCGGACTGCTATCGTATCCCTTAGGCGTAGGCCACACAGCAGCGGTGCGCCGTACGGCACGCCTTCAGCGCACCTCTTCTGTCTGGCCTGCGCCGCGTCGTTCTCCTACATTTTGTATACAAGTGATTTAAACAGGCGACGAGACGGTATGCCAAGACGCACTGTCGATGCACGACCGGCGCACCGGCGGTTACGCCGGCGGCGCGCCGGTGGTGCAAGCCGCCGCACAGCACAGTCTGCTGTGAGTGACGCGCCGGTTCAGACGTAGCACCCGAAGCGCGCCACGGGCGCAAACTATGTGCGCTCGTAGCGTGACACAGACACACCCGATGCGCGCCGCGTCCGTTCTGTCTGGCTTGCACCTTATGATGAGACAGTTTTAAAGCACTACAAGTATTCCTGCATCGCTCATCATCATAACATCCTATGACACGTCCACTGCAGGACAGGGAGCTCCCTCCAGAACTCAAGCAAAAATGCGTGGTACTTTGGATGGGATTTTCCATAGTCACCATGCTTGTAAACGTTGCGACTGGCGACCGCTGTTGTTGGTGACGGCAGTATGTAAGATTGTACGATAGACAAAAAGATGGTGCTGCTCATCCTCCGGTTCATAAGCTCTCTAGTCGCCTCTTACGACTCCCACGGATCGAGATGGGTTGGTTACTATTGTCGGCATCACACCGGAAAACATCGTTTACAAACACATTAATCAAAAACCAGAAGGAATCTTTAAAGTAATTGCTTGCCGGGTCTCGTCTTCATATCGCCCGAAACTTCTTTATTGTTTTTGTTAGTCTCTTGCGCCTACAAATTGATCGTAAACGTTTTATAACTTATCGAATCCTTTAATCGTCTGCTATTAAGAGGCTTTACAAACTCAGATTGGCCTTGTTTTACGTCTTTGTAGTGACTCCAAAAATTTTTTACTAAGTGGTTAAAAGTTTTAAATATTTATCCCAATTTCAATATCTTTTGTTTGGTGGAAATAACATAGTCACCACGGTTGTTGGCGTTGCGGGTAGCACCATCCACCGCCGTTCTTGGTGACCAAAGACTGTTAGAAAGTATAAGGTAGGCAAAAAGACGCAGCTGCCCCTAAGTCGCCTTTAACGAAACCCATTCGTATATGGGATGGAACGGTACTCTTAGCACGAACAAACGATTTGACTGCTTATTGATTACCTAACAATGGCATGGCAGTCGTAAGCAGCACCTCAGACAAATCGCCGTCCATTTCGTCGCTCTATCTCTTGTATCTTGCGTCATTAGTCGCAATGAGGTCTATTCCCGTTCCGACCTCGGCTCCCGTCCGTCAATTGTCGTGACCTAGCCCCCAATGCCACTCTCATCAACAGAACTGTACACGTGGACTGTTGAACAACCCAATTAACTGTAACGGTTTTGACAGAATAGTTTGAGATGTACCTTGACGTCTGGAGTGAAACAGTTCAAGGAAGGTTTTTCTTCATCCTGTACTATTAAACGAGCAATATTTTTTGTATAGATATTTGTATATTTATAATCGATTTCATTGAAACGTACCATACGGGAGTTTACGGTGGCGAAAAATCGTTCTAGCTAGGTCTCACGTCTGGGAAAATTCGTTTTCCCCGTATTTCAAGCATTTTTTTTAATAACGCGTTTTAGGCAGAAACCTACAGCGCTATGTGTTGGCGGGTAACATAGCTAACTCACCCGATGATATTAATGTTGAGGCGGCTATTATAGAGCGAAGCTCGGTCGCCCAGGGACTGTAACTTCCGTCCGTCCGTCCGTTCCGTTAAGTCCGTCTGGGGAAGTACCACCCCCTTGCCTATTTCTGCCGTAAAGCAGCAGTGTTTGCACTGCTGCGTTTCGGTTTGAAGGGTAAGGGAGCCAGCGAAATTACTGGCGCACGAGACATACTCGAACCATCTTAGTTCTCAGGGTGGGAAACGTGCTCTGCTATCTTATTAGTGTCAAGTTATGCCACTAATAAATAAGACAGCGGGCTCCATGAGCAGTGGTGGTTAACACTTTCCATCAGTTGTCCCACCTGCTCGTTTGCACACTTGTCACATAAAAATAAATAAAACAAATAACTTATATGCGTTTTAGTTTATTTACACAAGTGTGGTGTAGGTGTGAGATAGTTGGGAATATATATTTCTCATGTAAAGAGAAAATGTTTTTGCTTGCTTGCTTTTGGAATCAGATCTTTGCTTGTGTCATCTAAAATAAGGCCGATATTTCACTGGGACACCATGGCAGCGCAACCAGTAAAGACACCAGAGTCGCCACTCCCTGCGGCCACAGTATTAAGGGCTATATTTCATTGGGAGTGGTAGCGCGACCAGCATCCAAATTGTTTGCGCAACCAAACGGACACCAGGTGAGTAACTCTCTATATAGAGCTGTATACATTTTGTTGGTAGCGGCGACTGGTTGCGCCGCCACGGTGTCCCAGTGAAATATCGCGCTAACTATTTCTAGATGTAAGTACCTGAATGTCCTATGTATGTACCTAATTACGCAGATAGCAGGTGCTTCGTTTATAATATTCGTTGTACCTATACAGGGTGTCAAAAAAGTATGATGATCCTTCTAAGGGGTGATTCTACATCACTAAAACATTGTATAAAAAATATATAAAAAAATTTTTTTTCATAAAAATTTGTTTTAGCTCAAGAAGAAGTGAAGCGTATGGAGGGTTCAATGACCTCTATAATCAGCTGGTGTTGCAGACAAAGATGTTTTTGTTTAATATCCAGTCACTAGCAAGTAACTGGAGGCGATTCTAGCGTGGCCGCTAAATTTAAGATTAAAAGACAGGTCTAAAAGTGATGCTGTCTTTTTTCAGCCCATACTCAGTAACAAAGATAGCAACATTTTTACATCTGTCAAATTATAGCCTTTAAATTTAGCGGCCACGCTAGAATCGCCCCCCCCCCCCCCCCCACCTACCTATCCATTTCAATAAATAACTGTTGTGTAATTCGAAAGAAAATCAAATTTCGTGATCACCCATAATAAAAAAAATACTTTTCTTTATATATTTTTTTTTCACAATTTATTAGTGATGTAGAATCACCCCTAAGAAGGATCATTGTACCTTTTTTACACCCTGTATTCAAATGAAAAGGTAAAGCTATGTATATTGAAGAAAATGCAACAAACCAGGACGTAGGTATTCTACTCAGGAACACCCCCATTTCCTCAGGAAATGTGTTCATACTTTGAGACGGAAGCTTTTAGGGTTCCCCATATTTCTTATATCCTTACAAGACGAAAATAATAACGATTGTATTGTGATGGTAATGTTATGGGATCCTAACAGTGCCAGTATTTCATCGATAGAACTCGTCGTCATATCGTGTGGGTTGCAAGGTCAATGACCGACCTCACAGACCCTGGTGTCAGAGTCGTTGAGCCGCCAAAGGCCTCTGACATGGCTCATTAACGACTAAATCCGTAGATAATAGCCGGGACCAACGGCTTAACGTGCCTTCCGAAGCACGGAACCATCTAACTTTTTGAACAATCAGGTGATTCATCCATCAATGTTATAACCAGACTGGGGAGGTCGCACAATAAAATAAAAACATTTTTTTAAACCGCAACAAAACGCGTTGCCTACCCTGAGAACCAAGATAGAAAGCTGCGTGTGCCCTATAAATGTATGTGATCTAGCTGTACGTAATCCACATTGCTAATTGACAGAGCAAAACTCGAAAACCATTTTTAAACCATTATGCCTTAGAAGCAACTTTCACTTTTATCACCTCGACGTAACGTCTATAATTCGGTACATAGAAATGTGCACAGTACAGGTTACTTGAAAAGAAATTGTATTTCTTTTGAAAGCCAAGCTAAAAGTGCTTAGTAAAAGCTAACTCTGAACAAAATAACTGTAGGCGGCTACTAACAGTGAGCTGATAAGTTTTGAACAATGCCTTAAAGTACCCTAAACCGACGAGCACGTATGAAAGGATTGATGAAAGTACAGGAAGCAAGGGAAGTATGTCGTAGCAGGTGGAGAACTGTGGTCTCTGCCTATTCCGACGGGAACAATTTGTGATATTATGTATGTAACAATGCCTATACACGCGTTAGCGTAATCTATACATATAATAAAATCGTAAACTTGACAAATCTGTACATTGAAAATATTTGCAAAAATATAACTAGGGAACCCTTTATCAGTAATACGAGTAGAACCCATCCAGACCATTTTTGGAATTTTTGTCTGTTTGTCTGTTTCTTTGTCCGCGATTCACGCAAAAACCACAGGACCGATTTAAACGAGGTTTTCAATGATAGGTTGATCTTATTTTGCTGTAACATATAGGCTATGTTTTATTGCAATCGCTTCACTCAAACACAAGATATTTTAAATCAAAATTTAAAACTGCTGTCCACGAGTCACTTAGAAACTACTGAACTGACTCAATCGGAGTTTTCAAAATTATATTTTGCTTACTTTCGTGCAACATATAAGCTTTTTATTGCAATCGGTTTACTCAAACAGAAGATATGCGAGAACAAAGTTTCAAGCAGCGAGAAGCCAATTTAAGCGGTGTTTTCAATGATGGGTTGATCTTATTTTGCTGTATTATACGGGGATGTTTCACTGCAATCGGTTCACTCAAAGAAAGTTATTTTTAAATCAAAGTTTAAAACTGCTGTACGCGATTCACTCAGAAACAACTGAACAGACTCAAACGGGGTTTTCAATATTCTATTTGGCTTACTTTAGTGGAACATATAAGCTTAGATTCATTGCAATCGGTTCACTCAAAAAGAAGATATTATTATACGAGTGCAAAATTTCAAGCAGCGAGAAGCCGATTTAAACAGGATTTTCAATGATAGATTGGTCTTATTTAGCTGTAACATACAAGCGTTGTTTCATTGCAACCGGGTCACTCAAAACACAAGATATTTTCAGTTTCAAACTGCTGTCCTTTGAGCTGAGTACTGAACTGACTCAATCGGGGTTTCCAGTAATGTATTTGGCTTACTTTCGTGAAACATATAAGCTTTGTGTAAATTGGCGCCTCCAATAATACTACTGAACCGATTCAAACGAGGTTTTCAATGGCGTATTTGGCTTACTTTTGTGTTACACATAAGTTTAGATAATTGCAATCGGTTCACTCAAACAGAAGCTACACGAATTAAAATCATTAAGCGGCCTGTGTGCACCAATAACTCACAACTACTAAACCGATTCAGATGGGGTTCTCAAAAATGTATTAATCTTATTTTCGTGCAACATACAAGCTATGTTTCGTTGCAACCGGTTCACTTAAACTGAAAATGTGCGATATTTCAAGCCGTGGCCAATAACTGACAAACCACGAAACCGATTCAAATAAAAGTTGCAATAATGAATCTGACTTACTTTTATGCAACATGAAAGCTTTGTTTCATTGCAAATGGTTCACTCAAACAGAAGACTGCTAAACCGATTCAAACAAAGTTTTCCACAACGTATTGGCTTACGTTTGTGCAAAACTTTAGCTTTAGATCATTGCAATCGGTCCACTCAAACAAAAGATATGCCAAGTTTAAATCAGCGGCGCTAATAACTCACAAACTTCTGAACCGATTCAAATAGGTTTTTCAATATCGTATTTGGCTTACTCTATTGTAACATATAAGCATTAAATCATGGCAATCGGTTCACTCAAACAGAAAATACACGAACGAAAATTATCAAGCGGCCTGTGCACCAATAACTCACACTATTCATTCGTGTAGCTTCTGTTTGACTGAGCCGATTGCAATGAAACAAAGCTAATATTTTGAACGAAAGTAAAAAACCCCATTTGAATCGGTTGAGCTGTTTGTGTACACTGTTAAAGTCCAATCGCCACGCGAACGAAGTCGTGGGCACAGCTAGTATTATATATTATTTGCCTATACTATACTCGTAGTGTATTCTATATGATTGATAACTTTTCTTGCACAAGCAAAACGATTGTCAAATCATCAAAAGCTTTCTTGCTCAAAACGATTCATGCTGATGCAAGATGGCAGGTAATATAAAACGAGCAGAGTTCAAAAAGTGTGTAGTCTGCATTATTCTACTCTCGATTCTGAATAAACAGTTTTACACCTCACTAGCTCGGAAAACATTGCTTTCTCGATCGAAATCTGCGTGCAAAATTCATTTTTGGCCGGTAGAGTGGAAAAGATTTTTTAAATTTGAAGTGATGATTAATAATTATGTACTTAAACAGATAAACTCAGGTTTTATATTGATGGCATAGGTCCGGGGTCCGAAATGTGAGTTTCTCCGTTGAAGTACATAATTATGGGGTCCGAAATGTGCGTTTCTCCGTTGAAGTACATAATTATGGGGTCCGAAATGTGATTTTCTCCGTTGAAGTACATAATTATGGGGTCCGAAATGTGAGTTTCTCCGTTGAAGTACATAATTATGGGGTCCGAAATGTGAGTTTCTCCGTTGAAGTACATAATTATAGGGTCCGAAATGTGAGTTTCTCCGTTGAAGTACATAATTATGGGGTCCGAAATGTGAGTTTCTCCGTTGAAGTACATAATTATGGGGTCCGAAATGTGAGTTTCTCCGTTGAAGTACATAATTATGTGTAACACTCACGAGTCGTTTAGTGATGATGAATTATGGTATAAGGTACTGATGCTATTTGTTAGTACAGGGTGGCCAAATAACAGGTATACACTTTAGTTTTGTAATTTTATTCTATGAAATATAAAATATATATCAAGTATTCCTTGTTAAATATAGTATTTAGGGCCGGCAGTTAAAAATGAAAAATATTGTTAGACAAATGTGCACCTCTAGCAGCATCCCTTTTCATCGCGTTTTTCATCACATTTTCACACATTTCCTGCGTTATCTCAGTGACTGTGACTCGAATACTTTGTTTAATTGCTGAAGGTTCATTGGTCGTCCCTTTAGATAGCCCCACAGAAAAAAGTCAGGAGCTGTTAAATCAGGCGATTTTGGAGGCCAATCAATGTCATTGTTTCTCGAAATTAGCCGTGTGACTTGTGGCCACCACATGTTTCCTAAGCCCAATTGATTCACTTGATTCGAGAAAAAATTGTTTATCATCTCACGGTACCGATCTCCATTCACTGTAGTATCTTCAAAGAAATAAGGCCCAACTACCCATCCTGACCAAATTCCACACCAAACTGTTACTCGACGAGGATGCAGTGGTCGTAAAACGTTCCATAATAAATTTGCCGTATCTGCACAAAGTTATTTTCATGCAACAACTGTCATATTTACTGCCAAAACAAAATGGCGGCAAAAAAAAGTTTTATACCTCCAAGATGGCCACCCTGTATTATCCTCGTTGAAGCGAGGTGAACAATTGTGCGTATTTAGCGTCTCGTGCCTTGATAATCTCGCTACCCTTAGGACTCTTCTTTTTGAGCCACTAGCGAATCCTTCGCTTTTCAATACAAGGGACTCACCACTCACGTCAAATAAAAATTTTGCTGCCTTGTATAACAAATAACTATTCTCTTTTAACTGACCAGTGTGGTGCCTTCAAAGAATTGTACCAACCCTTTTGTACCCATGGGTGTCGTAAGAGACAACTAACAACTTATGAACCGGAGGATGGGCAGCAGCATCTTTCTGTGTTTCGTACCATCTTACATACTGCGTTCACCTACAACAGCGGTCTCCAGCCGCAACGCTTACATGCGTGGTGACTGGTAAATCCCTTCCTAATTACCACGCGTTTTTGCTGGAGTTTTGGAGGGAGCTCCTTGTCCTGTAGTGGACGTTTTATGGGATGTTATGATGATTCTCTGTTTTCGTTTTTCCATTAACACGTTTGCCGCCTTTAGATATAGCTCCTTTTGAAGTTCGTGGAGCAAGCTACTAAAGCCACGATCACACCTAGCTGAATTCAAAGCCTAATTCGGCATACATCGCTCGTTGAAGTAACGATATTGCAATTAACATAGCCAAGCCTCCCAGCAATGTATGCCGAATTAGTCTTTAGGTGTGATCGTGGCTTAAGCCGATACATACGCACTTACCACAAATTGCGGATCGTGTCGCCAATTAACCCGACACCTACACAACGAGACATAATTAATGACACATGATCATTGATGTTCTTACGTATACGTTTAATGTAGAGCAATATACACACTTGAGCTAAAAACACGAAAAATATAGAGTGCTTGCAGTCCATAGCCGTTGTAAACCAGCATAAAATGGTTTGCCTTAATTATTTGCTATAAAAAATTGTTATTAAAAGTACTACTCGATGCTTAAATATTGCCAATTTTAAACACTTACATAAAATGGAAAAAATGTGGAAATCCTTTGGTGATCAGCACATTTTCCCAAAGAAATCGAGTCAAAATTTTTTGGGCTTGTCTGTTCGACAGCGAGGGTTTTGTATGAAAAATCTAAACCTTTTAATCGTTTTGCGAACTATTTTTCGTTGCTAAAATTGTTAGCTCCATTTTCTGAGTCACGCCTTAAATGATACTTTTTGACGTCATGTAAATGGCCAACAAAGTATGATAGCGGTAGACGCAGAACAACACTCTTGTCAACCTTGGAATAGGGTGGTATATACCGTATATAGGGCAAATTCTAGCCTGAACTATGTATTAGACCATTACTACATCATTTAAAACAAGTTTCGAGACATGTAATATACTCGTACACGATAAATCTAACTTAAGCCGCTAAACACAATCTCAAATCCATCTGTGTTTGAAACAAATATATTTTATGCAAATACCGATATTTCCATTTCGTTACTGCTGTTACTCGCTTTCTGCACGCGATCAAGGACTTTCGGTGAACATTTTATCGATAGAACACGAAACCCGTAGGAACATCTATAAAAGCCGTCAAGCTCGTGCGCGACTCTTCTGCGTGGTAATAGACGTTGGCGGGGACAAGGTTTACACACACATGAACATTCATACACACACACGTACATATAAACACACACACGCACAAACAAATATATACACACACGCACACATATATATATATATATACACACACACGCGAGTACCTATGTCTTTTAACCTACTTTCTCTTTAGTTTTGGTAATGCTTTAAAAGCAGATATAATTATGATAAGTATAAAATGTAATCGGGAAGAGGCTGATGAGGCTCAACAGAGGGAATCTTAAAGTGGGGATCAGTACGCAACCACTATTAATTTTCTTTTTTTGTGCCAATAAACATTTTATTGTTATTATTTGGTTATCTGAAGTCATTGGGTAGCGGGCGCTGAAGCGGGGCACTCTTTGGGCAACGATCGAAATAAATTGATTTCATTTTATTTTGAAACCCAAATCAAATGTAAAGAATCTCGGAACTTGATCCTATATTAGAAATAGGGTCATTATGTTACAATACTTAAAATGTAAAAAATAATTTTCAATTTTCGTAAAATATCGATTCCAGTATAGCTGATCGGAACATAATCATAGCCTATCATAGAATTTTAAAAACTCTGTCATGTCACTAAGAAAGGTGACAGTAACATAATCACAGCCTATCATAGAATTTTAATAAATCTGTCATGTCACTAAGAAAGGTGACAGTAACATAATCACAGCCTATCATAGAATTTTAAAAACTCTGTCATGTCACTAAGAAAGGTGACAGTAACATAATCACAGCCTATCATAGAATTTTAAAAACTCTGTCATGTCACTAAGAAAGGTGACAGTAACATAATCACAGCCTATCATAGAATTTTAATAAATCTGTCATGTCACTAAGAAAGGTGACAGTAACATAATCACAGCCTATCATAGAATTTTAAAAACTCTGTCATGTCACTAAGAAAGGTGACAGTAACATAATCACAGCCTATCATAGAATTTTTAAAACGCTGTCATGTCACTAAGAGAGGTGACAGTATTTTTTTTACATGATAGGCTGTGATATGATTATGTTCCGGTATGCCGGATTCGACTTTTTACGAACATAAAAAAAAATGTTAACTGCGTTATTTGTGTTCGAAAACATTTGACATTTTTTTTATATTAACTTAGTGACCCGTTCGTGATCCCTTACGTCTGTTGCGAATTGCGTTTAACTGACGTCAGATTGCCATACCTACATCACTTCCTCGAACGTGCCTACCTAAAGAAGGGCCATACATACAAGTGACTTGTAGAGACGAATTCTGCGCATGTTATAATGTTGGTCGTCCAAAAACTTTGTTGCCCCACATTAAGATTTGAAATAACATCGTTATAACCATGTTGTAACTTATAACAGTGTAAAGTAGAGAGAATCTTTTCAAAATCTACTATCACGAAAGTATGAACTGTAGAAAACAGAATAGCATTCCCGTTTATCTCCTTAAAGCCCAAGTCACACAGAAGCGGTATGATTGCGAAAGCGGTCCGGTGGCGGATCTGCGGGAAGAAAATACCGCGCCGCGAGCAGTTTTCAATGTGACAGGGTTTAAAAACTCATACGTTACAAAAAATACCCGGAACGCTTCCGCTACCGCCTCAGTGTGATTCGGGCTTAACCCATAAGCGGAAAGAAATTCTCTCAAATAAATAATTACATAATGATTCTTCAATCGTCAAAAATATTATTGTGAACAATCACTGTCGTTTGGCAAAAATTCCAGTTCATAATAGTTCATGTTAATAAAAAAAAATCAAACATCACGCTTCCGCCAAAGTAATAACATAGAGGTTCAAAGTATGAAGCTGGAAGTGGTCTCAACGGTACTCAGTCCTAATTATGTAATTACAACTATCGAGTGCTTGGGTACGTACTGGAAGTGTCGTTTGAATATTCACTAGGGAGCAAACTTACTAGTTTAGCAGCACTAACACTAATAACCAACTAGATTGGAGGTAATTGGTTGCTAATGGTTATACGAGTTGGACTTGGTTTTTCTTTCTACCAGAGGCATCCGAAAGCCTATTAGTGAACTTTATTGCGGTCTTGCTCTGTATAGCGTCCCACTTGGGTGAGTAAAAGGGACTAAGGATTTTTCGGAATTCCCTGTTGCCTCGATTTTGTGGAATTATGATAAGCACTTGTGTGAATATTTATATTTATTTAATATTTTATTGATATAGCATTCGTTCTTACTATCATTAAAATTCGTAGCTATACTTAACAATGTCTTATCAAAGAGAAATTTCTAGACGAGAGGCGAGACAGGAATTATGGTCAAGAATGTCCGTAATAGGCCTTGAGCAGGTCTCTGTAATGGAACCAGCCCTGGCGCCGCGTGCATAGCCGTCTGCGGTTCTACATCACTTTGACTATTAACTTCATAAACTATGCTCTTGAGTCGTTCGTGTTGCATTATTAATACACGCAAACCCGTATTAGTACACGATTAGACGGTACGTTTAATTGAGTTGCGCTAGAACAGCTAAAGGTCAAGTTTTTATGGATTTATTATCCGTGTTGATCTTCGACTCATCCCTGCCCTGTGCGAATTACTATTATCACATCTTTATTTGGTAAAAAACAGTATTTTACAGGTCCAATGTAACATAAATAACATATAAAATAATTTAAATTGTTTATAGGATAAAATAACATATTAAATTTATTAAATTTTCAAATTATAAAGTATCAAAAATTATGTATGTTGCTACATACAGCATATAGCTTTCTAAATTCATCTAATGAATAGAAAGCCAGGTCGATCAACCATCGCTTTAATTTGTACTTAAAGCTGTTGTAACTAGGCGCTACAGTAATATGTTAAGGCAATTTATATTCATACATAATATAATATACAAATGTGTATATTCTCTATATCACCATCACCACCTTAGGGCATGACACAACACAAGAGATTAACCGAAAAGGCAAATCTGACTTTTATTTAGAAACGAAAATGGCCGTGTAAGAATCTTGCAGATCAAAAAATATATCAACGAAAGTGAGCTTAGCTAGTAACATAATGCTCTGTTATATATTCTTATACATTGTACAATCTCTCATAAGGCGCTCCTGACATTTAACGCCTGTCTACTAACATCCTAATTACTGAAGGCATTGTTCCAAACTTGTTGTGACACCAAATGCCTTGGGGTGTGGCTGAAACACCATCCAAGACTTTGATGTATTAAGCATGAGTCAGCGCAATAGGACCCTTAAAATATTCCAAAGAATATGGTGCTCAGAGTGGAACTTCGATCCAGTTGAACGTCTGTCCATATATCAATCGGAAATATTGCGTCCCCCGGGAGCTTCGTGGCATGAATAGCTCCACGCAAACTGCCCATTTCATAATTAATTCTTTACTGAAGGAAGAGTCTGAACGGAGAACTCCGCATTCATTGTAAATAATGGCTTCAACAAGAATTAAAAGAGACAGAAAAATAAATGTTTTTGTTGATGAGCGGGACAAAAGATGGTCGCTTTGTTATTTAACTAGCTTCAAGGATCTTGACAGTCAATCGTGAAATGTGATATTTTCTCGTAGATACGACGCAACTCGTGGACGTGGGTAAACAATTTGCAAACGATATGTTTGTATTAGAGATCGAGACAATAAACGATGATTGTTGTATCACCGTGAGACGTAACAAAGCTGGCAAGAAATTGTACATATAGAATGAACAGTTTTCTATTTTGAATATTTCTCAGACAAGAAATTTCTTTTATAATTTAGCTCTGTTTAAAGAGGGATAGATAAAAGCTGGGCTTACATTGGGCTCTGTATTATTGTCTTGTCAGTTCAGTAAGTTGATTTATAATCTCTGTATTACAGAAAGAGACAAAGCATGTATCTTAAACATGGCTTTTAGTTGTATCTTCTGACATACAACATAAGGTTTATGTCCTATGTCTTTTAAGCCTATAACAGTTTTGTAATAAACCGTCAATAACCGTCCCAGAAAAGCTGTCGCGTCGCAGCCCCTCCGATTAGTGCAATACTATTATTTCAATAAATAATTTTAAATAAGGCAATAGTGTGTTCAAAAGCCTGTCGCCTCTACGCCTGTATTGATCAGTGTTGGAGGCCAGACGGGCCGCAGACGAGAGAAAGGCGCGTGAGTCAGTAGAGGCCCTCTGGTACCGAGTGCATTGATCCGACCTCCGGCTCTTACGTGATCACAGTCACGCTTGTACCTGTACCTACTTCCTATTTACAGCACTAGACTAAACGAAATCAGAATTACAAGGGCCATTGATTAAAGTTAAAGATTGAGCTTCTTCTAATAACATTCTGTTTTTAGAAAGTTCAACTATCATACTTTTCAAGATTACATTGCAGTGAGCTAAGTGACTAGTTAGAAATTTTTATTATAACATGAATAAAGCATTTAATAGCATAAATCTCCCAAAAGCAAATAAAAAATTAAGTGACAGCAGAATATGACATTTGAAAAATTCATTACTAAAATTGCGTTGGTAGACAAAAACATGAAAAGAACCTTTATGGAGCAAAATCAAATAACATTTTTGTCATGGAGATGAGTACCGCATTGTGACGCAGTGTTCGCTTTTAGACCAACTTATTGGACTCGGCCGAGATAATTATATTTGCTGGATTCATGCCTTGTGGGCGTTTTATAAAGTACTCCTGTTGCGTTACCGAGTCGACAAAACGCTTGTGACTTTCTTGCTCTTTACTGGGTACGTATTAGTAAAATGGACTAGATCTACTGTTTCTCAAATAAAGCAATTCTTCCTCTTCTCGTATCAATGGCAAATGATTTTATAGTAACTTAGCCCAAAATGTGGCTACAGCTAATGTGCTCCATAGGCTACAGCAATAGCTCTTTGGTTGCCTTCAAAAAGGTCCTCCCGGGTGCAAAAAACTGAGGAGGTAGGGCAAGAAAACAAAAAGGCAAAGCGATATAAAAATTTTACTGTATTAATATATTTCTTTTTACATTGGGTTACTCGTACATCTTCCAGGCAATGGGATGATAAAATCCCAATTGGAGCCGTTCTATTAGATATCGGACCAATTCGACGTACTCAGCGTAAGTACAATTTTATTTCAATCATTGCATCCGATACCCGACATCCCATCTCCCGGACTTGAATAGTGGAAAAACAGATTTATTACCTCCTTGCAATTTCCAACAAATTCTCGTCTTTGTTCAAACTGGCTCTGTTTTTGTCACGTCACCGTGGGAATACTGAACCCATTGTATTGTGTAATTTATATGTGATACTAGCTGTTACCCGCGACTTCGTCCGCGTAGATTTTATAAAAAAACAGAACTCGAACTTAATTGAAACATATTTTACGGAGCGCTTATCCTTCTTGATCCCTACGTAAAAGATGCATTTTTACTTATCCAAGTTGAATAAATGCATCTTACTACAAACTTAATTATCTTTTGATTTTATTTAACTGGTAGGTAGTGCGGAATTTTCATTGTCAACCGTTACAGGCGAACTTAAAAAAGAAGGCAATAAAGGGAGTGAAGTGAATGGGTAGCGAGGAGGTATTCATAAAAGTAAAAAAGGTCCCTATTCCTCCCTATCTATCCTTTTGTATCCCCCCCCCTACATTCCCACTCCCCCTCCCTCACCCTCTCCCACTCTCTCTTCCTCTCCCTCGCCCCTCCCTCTTCCCCCCCTCACCCTTCCTTCCCCCTCCATTTCCCCCCTTCCCCTCACTCATCCTCCCCTTCCCCCTCTCCCTCCCTCTACCCCCCCTCCCTCTACCCCCTCCCACGCCCTCTACCCCCTCCCACGCCCTCTACCCCTCCCTCCCCCTTTCTCTCCCCTCATTTTCCCCTCCCTTACACTCTCTCCCTATCCCTCCCCCTCTCCCTATCCCTGACCCTACCCCTATCCCTGCTTCTACCCCTAACGCCATCTTAACCGCTATCCCTATCCTTATATAAACATACAACTGACACTCATATTGATTTTTAGACATTTCAAACCTATCGAATCCCAACCCCATCCCAGGGGTGGTGGTATTTCACGTCCACCACGTTGGATTTCAAAATCATTGTAGTTTTCGTAATCAGCGACCCGATAAACCATACGAACGACACCCATATTGATTTTTAGACATATCAACTCTATCGCACCCCAACCTCATCCCCAAGGGATGATAGCATTTCACGTCCACCATGTTGGATTTCAAAATTGTTGTAGTTTTTGTAATCAGCGGCTCGATAAACCTTAAAAACGACACCCATATTGATTTTTAGACATTTCAACCCTATCGCACCTCAACCTTATCCCCAGGGGATAATGGTAGTTTACGTCTACCACGTTTAATTTCAAAATTGTAGTAGTTTTCGTAATCAGCGATACTTAGTTGAATAAAAAAAGTCCCATCAAAATCGGTTAAGTAGTTTCGGTGTGCTGTAGCAGATACAACCCCGCTAGAGTATTATTGTATGTGTAGATTCCCACGGGAATGAGATATTTTCCCGGGGTAAAAAGTAGCCTATGTCCGTCTCCAAGTTACCATCTATCACCATACCAAATTTCATCAAAATCCGTTCAGCCGTTTAGGCGAGAAAGAGCAACAAACAAACAAACAGACAGACAGACAGACAGACAGAGTTACTTTTGCATTTATAATATTAGTATGGATAATTAAAGTAATAATTTTTATTGAAAAATTAAGATGGTTGTACAAAATCAACAATCATTATTCCGGAAGACGCGTTGAATTACCAATATTTTTTTTTTGCTTGATAATCTAAAGGATTTGGCATTGGCATCACGCAGTAAGCCGTAACCGCTAGAATCTTGTATTCAGCCTTATCTTTAATCCAATCGCTCGATTGATTCCTTGAAACATTTTCTTCTATATAATTTATGGAACAGCACACAGACGAACCATAATTAAGTTGATTTTTTTTAATGCAATTTGTTAATTTTGAGTCATATTCGTAGCAACAACGCGTTGCAATGCAATGCACCGGTGCAAGCCTGAATCAAGTTGAAGTCGACAACAAATATAGTGCCGCCGCGCATAGCCGGTTGCATCGCAAATTGTTGAAAAGGCCGCTAGCCGATATACTCCAAGTCATAAAATATGGGAGCCAGCCAGCGTTAACATACCTAACACCTGCTGCGATCTTGACATACCTATGAATGCTTACCTTACCTGTTTCATACAAGCTCTTCGATTCAGGGTACACTTAGGTAGCAAAAATCGAGCCAGAACAGTAAATTGGACTTCAGGAACATTCATTTTCATGAAGAGAGTATGTAGTTGTTTTTCGTGACAGTGATTTTGGAGGTTGAAACTCGTGGTCAGGACCCAGGGCAGAAGGCGGTTCAGCGGGTTGGGAATTAGAATGTTCGGGAACTTTGTTTGCAGCTAGTAGATTTGTTTGTTTGCAAATTGACTTTGAGATCTGAGACGAGGGTGGAATTGGGCTGAATGTGCGGTTCACAAAGATTGTTTTGTTTGAAGTTTACCCTTTGTTCGTTACCTACCCTTAGTTTTCATATAACAGGGTATGAAAACAAATCCGACTTCAAACGAAGGACGGCACAAGTATGCAAGCAATACTTTTTAGGGTCCCGCACCCAAAGGGTGAAAAACAGGGCCGTATTAATGCTTCCGATGTCTGTCTGTCAGCGAGCTGTATCTCATGACCCGTAATAGGTAGACAGTTGAAATTGTCACAGATTATATATTTCTATAACCACCTATTACAACAAATACTAAAAACAAAAAAAAACAAATGGGGCTTTCCTACTAAAAACGTGTTTTTAGGCGATTTTTCGTAAAAATGGGAACACTTATAAGCGTGAAAATTACTATCTTTACGGATTTGTCGGACTTACGCGTATTTTAATACACTTCTACGTGACTGCGCGTCCATAACTAAGACGGTATTTTTTTTACCTTAGTGGTACGAAACCCTCGGTGCGCTTGTCCGACTTACACTCTGCCTTTTTATTTTTTGTGTGTAATGTTTGTCGATATGTTTCGTGAGGCGCCGAAACCTTTATCTGATCGTCTTCACCGTCTTTGGTAATTTATCGCCCAATAACGATACAAGGTACGCATTACCAACATTATTGAGAAGAAATTCGCCCTGATTTTTCCTTCAAGATCGAACATAATAAAACCGTACCGCGGCCTCTGTGATAGCAACTCGAATTAACTCGATGGTAACGATATTATCTTCCAAAACTACTTAGCGGTGATCTTTTGAGAGAACAACTTAATTCTCGAAAAGTTTGCTTGATTTAGTTTCAAGATTTCGTCAGCAACTTGCTAAACTTTGCTTAGTTGTCAGTGACAACATGTAGCTAAAATTAGCTTCTAAATTGCGCGCAATTTTTCTGAATTAAGACGAAGACGAAAGGATACTTCCCTCTTAAAAAGGTAAAGTGAGTTATTTTTAGCTCTACTGGGAATTTCATCCTTACGCCCTTCAAACTAAGGCTCAACCACTCTCAACGCCCACTTGTATACGTAAACCATTATTATGCGTATAATTCAAAAGATATAATTTTGCATGGAAACTGCGAAGCACCTCATTAAAACAACGCTTATGAAGTGTTATTTATTATGAAGTTCAAATTTAGAACACGGACTCTTTCATACCATCTGTAAGCTATTCGTGGTCTAGTGGTCAGTGTTCGGCTCTCGATCCAGAGGTTCTGGGTTCGATTCCCAATGGGGCAACAATTCAAACAAATTTGTGAGAATCACCGGCTCCGAAAAGCGGCTCAACGACTCAGACACCAGGATTTGTGAGGTCGGTCATCGACCTTGCAACCCACACGATATGATGATGATCCAAAACGTAAGATTATTCCGTGCTTAGGAAAGCGCGTTAAGCCGTTGGTCCTGGCTACTATCTTGGCATAGGCGTTAATGAGCCACGTCAGACGCCTTGACGGCTTAACAACTCTGATTCCAGGGTTCATGAGGTCGGTCATCGATCTTATGTATGTATGTATGACCTACACGATATGATGATGAATTTGTTCGTTCACTTCCGTGCATGAAATCACTGTTCTTTCTAACCTTAATGACTAATGTCTTCAACATAATATACCTACAAATTCAGTTTACTAGACCAGCCTTTATTCATAATATTATGATTTCTCGGACCTTGTGCAGAGAAAGTTTGAAGACGAGTGATACGGATAGGGTCGGATCAGATGTCTGAATAAGTAATCAATATAATCATAAGGATATTCTTTTTATGACGTCAATTTAATACTCTACGTCGCTCCACAAAGTAGCGCCATGTGGAAAAAAAGAAGCGACAAGAAAAAACTCGCGCGCTCTTTTCAATATCCTTGATTGTATACAGTGAATAGGGTTGATACAATAAACATAACTAAGTCAATTTGAAAAAGATGAAGGAATGAGCTCAACACGTACGCACATCAGAATCAGAAATCTGGAAGGAGTTGGGAAAAGTGGAAAGGTGGGAGAGAGGCCTTTGCCCTGCAGTGGGACACAACAGGCTCCTAATAATAAGTCAATTTTAATGAGCCTGCATACATTGCATCAAGATAAGGCTGCTTGCCCACCAATGCTGTGCGAGGGAGCTAAGCTGTGACTTGTAAAATTCCAACCAATAGCCTTTGTCATCGCATTTGAGAAACTAGGAAAATGGGGGAATCCTATTGGTGGGAATTTTCCAGCCCACCTTTTGGTGGGAAAGCAGCCTAACCTGTCAGCATCGCGCTTGGCATGCTTGCCCAAGAGACCTCGATTTATAAAGCCGTTTTGATTTAGCGGTATTAGGTTGTCCAACACTTGCGATTTAATTTTTTTTGGCAGCAGCTGTAGTTGCAATAGGATATTCGCAAGAAGAAATTCGACCGTGCGGTGCCGGCAAAAAAACCAACCCATTTCTACCAGTGGTGGGTATCTTTAGAAGTGACTAAGAGATTATGAACCGGAGGATGGACACCAGCGTCTGTGTATCGTACCATCTTATATACTGCGATCACAAACAACCGGAGTCCATGATGCCATCCGCAACGCTATCAAGAGTGACTGTTATAGAGTACGCGACAGCAGCATGTACGCACGGCAGCAAGCATGTAGAAACGAAACCAATATAAGCTGAACCAGCGCTACGCTACAAACTCCCTAAACCAGAGACCTGTTCAAAGTCGAAGTGTTTCCATCAACGTGCGGCTGTGTGTACCACTCGTTATTTCTGGAAATCTGGAGGGGAACTCCCTGTCCTCCAGTGCACGTTTCATGGAATGTTATGTTGATCCGCATAAACTTGGTGTTTGTAAGAAATCTAAGTTTGCATTTAATCTGTCAAAACCGGAAATTTGTACTCTAGTTTAAAAATATCTACTCACACCAAGCCCTATTACCTATCTTATAATGTCCAAATTGATAAAGTTATAAGTAGAAAGCCTGTACAAATAGTTTGTTTCTGGCACCAAAATTTTCCACCGATCATTTGTCACATGTTTGTGACGCAATTCATCAATCAGCTAATCTTTGGCAATAAAATCTGTCTGATTGAGTGTATTTGAAACATATCCGTCATATCCTAGAGATCGAACTTGATAATCGTCAGGCCTCACCTACGTGTACCCATAACAAGTAGCTACATGTTATAGTTGGTGATTCACCGTCCCTGAACGCGGTGATTCACACCATTAACTGTTCCGTATGGGTTACAGACCCATTGCTAGCACGTGTCGTGGCAGATAATTTAGACCTCGTTAGTAATAATCGATAAACAGAATTCGAATAGTTCTGTGTTATTCTTTGATAGGTTGATTAATCAATAATCTGATATCAATCATTCAGGTTTCTAAAACATAACGTCAATGCGTAATGGTTTGTTTTATTGAACACACGATGCCCAGAAACGTATATACAATTTGGTTTGTCGAACCTTCATCAAACGAAATATGCGAATATTAGACAAAAAATATCGATAAAAATACAATTTTTTTTCGAAAAGATTGCTTTTTTTAAAGATATAAAGATTTTTATCGATAATTTTCGACAAGACAACTAACTTACCATATCGCAATTTCGCTTCAATATAAAATGCGCATATTTCGTTGGTCGGAAACCGTCAATCCACCCATCAGTCATTCGCACATCAACAAAAAGCATCGTTACTAGTGTACTCGCATCATTTTTTGCCAGTTGTGCGCAAAAAGTTTGAGTGGCGCTTGCGCCGCCGGAGGCGCCAATCCGCATAGAAATTAAGCTCAGGCAATGACACGAGTCGGCGCTCATTTATAATCAATCTCACTAACTATTGCCGACGACTTCCTTCGCGTTTCGTATTTTCCTGTAATGATTGGATGCATGTAATATATCGGAAAAATATTTCCGTGATAATTAGGAATAGTATGTACGCACAATAGCTTTTTATAAGTGAAAGATTTTTAGCTTCGGTTAATAGCTCCAGAGATATCCCTTACAAACATACTTACCTTCTAACATATTTAGTGTAGATGTAGTTTGTACTTGCTCATTGATCCCTTTTAACCGTTACACCGATACTCGTTTTTTTTTTATATGTTTAAAAATAACAGCTACATTTATATTAAGAACATCATCACTTATTCAAAGACGACTAGTTTGTTTGTATTTGCTGGCATTTTCCTTTTGAACGGTTTCAGTTCCGAGAAATTCTATTTAGATGCATCACTTTGAATGCAACCCACACAGGTTTTTAATTGCGAACTGCTGGATTATTTAATTAATATTTTGATTATTCTCTTTTTTTCTATAGGTCACGGGTTTCGGGTTGAATAGAGCGTTACTTATAATTTTTTTTTTATGTTAGAGCAGGCAAACGAGCAGACAGCTCACCTGATGGTAAGTGTCACTGCCGCCCATTGACACTTGCAACATTGTGTTAGTTTAGACGACGGTGCTTATTCTCCTAACAGAAATTGGTCGCAACCCCATTAGGTATCATCTTCTACGTACGACACCCCAGGAAGATTAGGCGTTTTTCATTGCGTGGCTTTATCTTTTAGCAATAGCATTTCAGACTTAAATGTGGCTAGAAGATTATTTTTGGGATTTGTAATTGTCGTTTGTTCTCTCTCGTCTTTGTCCTGGCATTCCCCTATTCTGTGTTAAGCTGTGATGACGGTGACAAATAGATCTGTTTGGGGTGCGTGCGTAATGTCCCTTCGCCTGGCGTATACGTGACTCATTAGCTCGAATGATGCAGTTCACCAAAAAACATCGTATTTATTTATTTATTTGTAACTGTTGTTTATTTGACTCTCTCGACTTTGGTCCTGGCGTTCCCTTATTCTGTGGTAAGCTGTGATGACGGTGACTAATAGATCTCTGTGGGGTGCGTAATGTCCCTCCGCCGGGATACGTGACTCTACGCACGGTGGTGATGCATTGCTACTAACTAGCATTGCTGTTCACCAAAAACCATCTTATTACTTAGAAATCTTGTAATAGTTCTTTGATACATTTTCAATTCTGCCACTGGAAAGCTTTACGCAAAAACAAGTATCCGTGGTGATCATGCAAAGTAGACAAAAACAGATAATTAACAAGGAAAAAGCCAGATAACTTTCTGAGTATGTCTCGAACATTTTATTGAGCTCTTTGGGTAGGATTCAGATGGAATTTGAACATTTTGAAAGTGTTTTGGTTGACTCGATGTATTTTAGTATTTGTGTAGGTAGGTCTTTGATATTATAAGGTAGACTGCTTTTTAGTTATGTACAGATTTTCCAACCTATTTAAAATAACTTACAGCCCTGCAGTTCAGCTTTATCTGCGTGGGAGTCCAAAACTAATTCGTTCCAGTTGGTGGTTTTGATAACAAAGGAAATGACATTAATGACTACAATAGATTTAAAGAAGGATTAAATCTAACGCGTCTTTTTGCAGCTGACGGTATATCAACTAACTCTCTCTGACTGCTTAGCTATTTCTATGCATTGAAAGAAAGATGACCCAACGTAAACACTTTCACATAAATACGAGTTGGATTTTATACATTTCGTTCATAAATCACGCCTTTTTCCTCACTAGTCGGTTTAGGGTACTTTTAAGGTGACCTTTATTTAGGATGTCCTGCATTTCGCCAAGGCCTTCCCCTTCCAAAGATTCCATTTACTCTCGCCTGGTGGATCTCATTCTTCAATCTTCGCTCAATCATCATCTCCACATGAACAAACCATCTCAACATTCCTTTCTCAACTTTAGTCACTACACTATTTTATCCACTGACCTATCGACCAGACTTGCCAGTCAACACGTCTGGCCAGGGCCGAAGGGCAGTACAGTGGGTCTAATGTTAATCCTTCCGCCAGCCGGATTACTGAGGCCGAATAAGCCGCTTACCACCCGCTTACGGTATCGCGTAATGAGAGCCTTTCGAGCGAGCTACGGCGGAACCAACCCGCCCGGGACTTGTATTCTTTTACGGCGCTTACAAAAATATACAGGTTTTTTATTAAAAAAAAACAGTTCTAATAAGCATGAAAGGCTGCTTTTCTACCAGTGCTGTGCGAGAGAGGTAAGCTGTAGCTGGGAAAATGCTAACCAATAGGATGGCGCCATTTTCCTAGCTAATGGATTGCGCTGTCAAATGGAGCAATCTTATTGGGTGAAAATTTTAGCTCTCTCGTACAGCACTGGTGAAAATTCAGCGGGGGTGCCCTTTTACTAGGGCTGTGCGAAGTAGCTAATCTGAGCTGGGAAAATTCCAACTCACACAGCCAGTTGCACAAAACTAATTTAAAGTTAACGCTCCTTTAAATCTATTGCTGTCACTTTCTTTGTCATTAAAACATAAAGAGTCAGCAATAGACTTAAAGGAGCTTTAACTTTGAAGGTGTTTTGTGCAACTGGCGGTCAGACTAATTACCTAGCACAGGTTTCGTAGAAAGTCACCCTTAAGCTGCACAACTTATAGACAATACAAAAAAAAATACTTTCTGCATGAATTTGTGTTTCCGCAAGGAAATGTTTTCCGTTTAAATCAAATCTCAGGCCTAAAATCAAAGTGTAGGTGTATTCAAGACTCGGTGACCTGAAAATAGACTGCGTGGGCGCGAGTTTCATCGTTATCGGAGTTCGACGTTATTGTGTTTTTGCCATTGACTCGACCTCTATAAGCGACCGATAAAATGAAAACCTATAATAGCTTAATCTTGACCTTTAAGAGGCAAGGCAGGCGTTTCATCTTCATTTGGGCCACTTGACCTTGCGCGAAAGGGTATACTGGTCCATTGTACTGAAGCCAATTGTATGTCCTTGCTCAATTTTCTTCAAAGCTCTTGAAGTCTTGAAAATGTAATAATGCAAATACAAGAGGTTTTGTGCAAAGTCCGTCTGGGGAAGTACCACCCCCTTGCCTATTTCTGCCGTGAAATAGCAGTGTGTTTCGGTTTGAAGGGTAAGGGAGCCAGCGAAATTACTGTTACACGAGACACACCATTTTAGTTCTCGGGGTGGGTAACGTGCTTTGCTGTCTTATTAGTGTCAAGTTATGCCACTACGAGTAATAAGACAGCGGGCTCCATGGGCAGTGGTGACCACTTTCCATCAGGTGGCCCACCTGCTCGTTTGCTAATTTTTCGTTGACAACACATAAAAAAAAACAAATATACAATTATGCCTCTTTCCCGTCGGGGTAGACAGAGACCACAGCCCTCCACCTGCTACGATCGTGCTTGACATACGTTCTTCCCTCACTTCCTTCACTTTCATCAACCCTTTTATACACATTGAGTTTCTGACGAACTAAGCAATAGGCATGAGGACAACCTGGTAAAATCAACTACTACGTGGGACACTCAGAAATATTTGCGACACTAAAAAAAATTGTTCTACAGGTACATATATTTTTATTAAATCTTTTCAAAGTACTCTCCACCAGCCTCTATACAAAGATTCATGCGTCTGAACCAGTTTTCAAAACACTTTTTCCAGTCCGCCGTAGACACCTCGTTTACAGCCTGCTCGAACGCAGCCAGCGCATCTTCCGGCGACGAAAATTGTATCCCCTTGAGCTGATTTTTTATTTTTGGAAATAAAAAGAAGTCACACGGTGCTAGATCAGGGCTGTAAGGAGGGTGACCCAGGAGTTTGACTGGTGTGCTGTCCAGGAAGTCCCTCGTTTTGAGCGCGGTGTGTGCAGGCGCATTGTCGTGGTGGAGCAGTAGTCCGCGGAGCCCTGTGTTTGGTCGCTTGTTGCTCACAACAGAAAAAACTTCTGGTAAACATTTGGTAGTATACCATTCGGCGTTGATGCTTCTTTGATCTCGTAAGGGAATTGAGGCCAAGTGGCCAGTCAAATTAAAAAAGCTGGCGATCAAAATCTTCCCCCCGCTTCGAGATCGCTTCACTTTGGTAGGCGTTGGTTCATTTTGAAACACCCAAACTGTCGACTGGCGCTTGGTTTCTGGATCGTATTGATAAATCCAGGACTCATCACCTGTTACGATGTCGTAAACACGCCGAGACGAGCCTGCTTCAAATTTGTTCAGCATATCACGGCACCATTCCACCCGGGCCTGCTTCTGAGCGTCGGTGAGGTAGTGCGGCACCCAGCGCGATACTATCCTCCTCACGCGAAGATGCCCGTGTAGAATCTCGTGAACGCTTCCCGATCCAATCTTTAATATGTGCTGAATCTCCTGATATGTAATTCGCCTATTATCTTGGATTAAATTTTTCACTGCTAGCACGTTTTCTTCCGTAATAGCCGTCAAAGGGCGACCGCTTCTTTCTTCATCCCCCAAGGTTGGTCGACCGCGCCTAAATTCGTTACACCAACGATACACGGTTGCCTTGGAGGGGCCTTCATCCATAAATGCCATTTGAAGTCTATCGAACGATTCATCCGGTTTCAGGCGACACTTGAAATCGTAAAAAATCATAGCTCTAAAATGTTCCCGGCGCAGATCCATTTTTCAGTAAGACACGATACTTTGAATTGGCTCGCAAAAAATGTGGAGGGAAATTTTGAAAATGGAACACACATATTTTTACTTACAAGTAATCATATTTTCGAAAAAGATTCTGACCGGCCAGTCTCCCATATATAAAAACTATTTTTCGCAATACTTTCTGAGTGGCCTGGTATTTATTGAATGTCAAAACATGAATATTTTGTATGAAAACACATGGCTATGACGTCACAGCTCAGTTTCATCTTTTACGATCTTTTTAATACAAAATTAATTCAATAAATTTATAATAATTGCACACTAAATTTGAATTTGATTTTCAACAAATTTGCAGGTCTCATTTTTTAACTAAACAGTAGCTACCTATTTTATTTTCGACCCAGGCATCATCCCTATTTTGATCGCTTTGCAGATTGCACAGTTTCTGTGGAAACTACAAGGTCAGTTTGACGTCACGCTAATTGGAACACTTGCGCACACAATTGCTGACGATTGGTTGCTGTCCTGCGGTTGCGACACCATCAAACACCAACGTCATACTATACACGTACACAAACATACATAAAATCACGCCTTTTTCCCATCGGCCAGAGACCTCAGCCCTCCACCTGCTACTATCTTGACGTACAGGGTGTAAGGGACGGTGTACCGAAAACTGAAAGGGCGTGCTCAGTCAACGAAACTGAACAACTTTCCTAAAGAATTTTTTTTGGGATATGTTTATTGGACAAAGTTGTTCAGTTTCGTTGAGTGATGATGTACTTCAGGGCTTGGACACCGGTGACCGGACACACTGTATAATATAGTTGACATGTTGTAAAAGTGCATTTTGTGTAGGAAGTTAATTTTTTTATTGTGTGCCTTGGCAAAAGTTGTTCAGTTCTGAATCCATGGTTCCAGCATGTCCGTTTACACCGTGTATTTTGTTTAACATATTATGCATTTCATAGAATCTTTTCACATTTCAACATAACAAAATTTTCTACTTTAATATTTTGTTAACCTTCTTTCCACCTAGCGACCATGACAACGTTTTCACGGGACATTTCGCGTCTGTAGACCAAAAATATGCCGACTTGAAAAAAAGATACGATGTCTTCGGAACACGACCAGCCCAGTGACACAGTTGGCATATTTACACGGATCAGGCCAGAGCGGGCTGATTCATACTCATCCTTGACAGGTGAGGCGTCTGTCACCACATCTCATCGTCCATTAAACGGCGACGGACATCTACGTTGATTTACATTTCTGACTACGGTATTGGGACTGCGTTTCATTTCATGTAATTTACCGAAGTTATTCCACCATCTCCCTTCTACCATCGGGACTCCAGACACACCGCAGGATATCACCCATACTTGGTTGATATTCCGCTCATTCGCTCAAAGCGCTTTGAAACATCTTTTATAATTTTCACGGCTAAAGAGTTGAATTATCTGCCTGCGTCTGTGTTCCAGAGTTCATATAACCTGAATTTATTCAAGTCGCGAGTGAATAGGCTTCTTCTGGGCAAGCTCGTTCCATCGTCGATCTCATCTCTGTCCTCAAGACTAGATCGAGGTCAAGAGTAAGCCCATTGAGAACAAAAAAAAAGTTCTCACGAACTAAAGTTGTCGTGGTTGATTGGTATTTGCATTTACTTTCCAATTACGTTAGTTAAGCACCTGGGTAGGTAACGGCTATAGCACAACAACAAGAGCGTTTCTTTGCTTTGGAAGACACCTTAGGCCGTTGGTCCTTGCTACTGTCAATGATGGTAGTCGTTTAGCCTACGCTGAGGCCATTTATCGGCTTGAAAACACCGATATCCTGGTTGGCCCCTGACTTGGAAAAGCCTAAAGGAGTGCTCACACCTAGCTGACTTCAAAGACTAATTCGGCATACATTGCTGGGAGGCTTCATTACGTTAATTGCAATATCCTTACTTCAACGAGTAATGTATGCCGAATTAGTGTTTGAATTCAGCTAGGTGTGATCGTGGCTTTACACAGATAAGACATACTTAGTACCTAAACTGTTTAGTAGCCGACTTCGTAGTTAAAAACGGAATAAGATTAATTAGGCTAGGAGGAAAAAGCGTCAGTGGACGTTAAACGTGTTCAGCGTTCGCAAATTATTCCATGTTGTTGGTTGGACGTCGTTGGTTGTTCTAAGTTCTGCTCTGTTAAGCCACGATCACATCTTGTTGAATTCAAAGACTAATTCGGCATACATTGCTGGGAGGCTTGGTTATGTTAATTGCAATATCCTTACTTCAACGAGCAATGCATGCCGAATTAGTTTCTGAATTAAGCAAGGTGTGATCGTGGCTTTATTTATTTGTATTTCGTCGCATTTTTATTAGCAACAACAATGTTTCGCTTAACAAAATATTTATACCACACTCTCTTTGTTCGTTTAAAAATTCATTTTTTTGCGAATAATAGCGAAAAGGTACAAAGGGGAACCTGAGAGGTTGCTTTGTTGAAACTGCAATCTCACTAAAAGCTGTATGAATAGTGCACGATCTAATGTCAGAGAAATCTGACAAGTCACATACAATATCGGTTTTTGAACTTGTTAACAATTGTAACAAGAGAAGAATGCTTATATTACCGTGTCAAATTATTTACTATACTATATTCTTATATATTATTATTATATACTATATTCTTTACTTGACTTTATTCGCACAAAATATATTTTTTAAACAAATTAGCTTATCTTGGCGGCGCGGCGTGCCGTTATGTGTTAAAAAATTTACTAAGTTGGAAAAAAAAACTTTTCCGGGTAGGTGCATTGTATTTGAAACGGGAGGCAGGCAATCTGTGTGTTTATTGACAATATGCAAGGTGTTATTTGTTTTATTGTAATATTATTATACTTACATGTTTATGTTGTTCTTCAATAACATCATTGTGTTACTTATAGTTGGGCCACATAATACACATACATACACAATGAGCTAAGATTAGTTCCACCCAGCAAGCCTGCAAAGCGCCGTGGGAATGTTTCAATGTTGCCGGTGTATGACAATAATACGACCTATATCGTATTGTACACCCAACAGCACGACAGTAGAAACACTATGGACTTTATGGCATAGTAATAGAGTTACAAATGTTTCCACTGACGTGCGGTTGAATACGTTTGTGAGAAGAAAGTTCCCGTCGATATAACTATTTGAAACTACTGGAGTGCTCATAAAAAGTGCAAATTAATGTTGTAGATGTTGTCTGGAATATCAAAGAATAGTACCAACCCTTCTTTACCCGTGGGTGTCGTAAGAGGCGACTAAGGGATTATGAACCGGAGGATGGACGGCAGCGTCCTGTGTATCGTACCACCTTACATACTGCGGTTGATAACAAGAATGGTGACTACGAAAATTCCCCTCCACATTGTTCCAGCAAAAGCTAGCCCTGCAGTGGACGTTTTAAGGAATGTTATAAATAAAGTACCTGTTGGTTGCGTTAAACACGATGATTTACACTTCAAACGGTTAAAATTAAATGTGTCACGTAACCTAAGCACATAGTTTTATATCCAACTAGCCATTGCCCGCGACTTCGTTCGCGTTGAATTTTGAAAAAAATGGCCAAATTGGCAATCTAAATTTCATCAAAATCGGTTCAGCTGTGAGAGTGTAACAGACAGATAGAGTCACTTTTGCGTTTATCATATTAGTTGGGATTGCAGCCCCGCAAATTCTTCACACTTTCATAGCTGTCTAATAAAAGTACTCAAAAATGTAATGGTAGGTGGTTTTTGAGCGATGTATATTAAAATGTTCGCTAAATGTGATTAGACGTATACGTAGTAGTTCTAATATCGGGTTACTATGTTGGTATGTATTAAAGTAATAGGACACTAGGAAGTGTCGCTTGATCGGTTACCTTGTGTTGTTCTCAAACATAGCCATGGAAATCGAATTGATCTTGTTGTCAGGTACAATTTTGTATGAAAGGGTTTGATCAAAGTATCAGCGAGGGAAGTAATGTCACGACACGATTGTAGCCGCTGGAAAAATTTTGTCTCTGTCTACCTAAAAAAGGCGTTATCTTTATGTATTTATGTATATGACGTAAACAATACCTATTTTACTTAACACTAAGAAAACAAACAAGAAACATTATAAAACAAAGTGCAATTAGGCGGCCTTAACCTTGCGGCGGTTAATTTCTTCTAACCTTAAAGTTTGTCCACCGCGACGATTCAAAGCCGATACCGATAACACGAGAAAAGCGCCGATAAAGTTCTAAGTAAAAACAGTACTTTTTACTTACTCATAGTGTCTCTTCTATCGGCGTTGTACTTTTGGATTTTCGGTATCGGCTCGGAATCGTCGCGGTGAACTAACTGTCCTTTGTGAACCTAGCCTTGATCTATTAATTCAAAATATATTAATTTAAAATATAATCTTTTTGGGACTGGGTTTTTCAGCACACGAATCAGATAAAACTAAATTTCATTAAAATCAGTTCAGCTGTGAAAGCGTAACAGATAGACAGAGTTTCTTTTGCGTTTATAATATTAGTTAAGTTTGCAGCTCTGCATAGTCTTCCAACTTTCATACAGCTGGCTCATACGTGCACTCAAAACGCAAATGATACGGAGTTTGTTTTTGAACGATGTATATTTAAATGTTGTACACATGGACGCACATAGGTAGAAACACTTTTGGACCTTATGGCGTGGTAATAGAGTTGAAAAAGTTTCTACCGACAAGCGGTTGACCGTATTATCGCGAATACACTGAACATTCGCCTTGTGCGGTTACATAATTTGTCTTGTACGGTCAGTGAGTCCGCACGAAATCTATTGCTGTCACTTTCTTTGTCATTAAAACATAAAGAGTCAGCAATAGACTTAAAGGAGCTTTAACTTTGAAGGTGCTTTGTGCAACTGGCGGTCAGACTAATTACCTAGCACAGGTTTCGTAGAAAGTCACCCTTAAGCTGCACAACTTATAGACAATACAAAAAAAAATACTTTCTGCATGAATTTGTGTTTCCGCAAGGAAATGTTTTCCGTTTAAATCAAATCTCAGGCCTAAAATCAAAGTGTAGGTGTGTGTATTCAAGACTCGGTGACCTGAAAATAGACTGCGTGGGCGCGAGTTTCATCGTTATCGGAGTTCGACGTTATTGTGTTTTTGCCATTGACTCGACCTCTATAAGCGACCGATAAAATGAAAACCTATAATAGCTTAATCTTGACCTTTAAGAGGCAAGGCAGGCGTTTCATCTTCATTTGGGCCACTTGACCTTGCGCGAAAGGGTATACTGGCCCATTGTACTGAAGCCAATTGTATGTTCTTGCTCAATTTTCATCAAAGCTCTTGAAGTCTTGAAAATGTAATAATGCAAATACAAGAGCTTTTGTGCAAAGTCCGTCTGGGGAAGTACCACCCCCTTGCCTATTTCTGCCGTTAAATAGCAGTGTGTTTCGGTTTGAAGGGTAAGGGAGCCAGCGAAATTACTGTTACACGAGACACACCATTTTAGTTCTCGGGGTGGGTAACGTGCTTTGCTGTCTTATTAGTGTCAAGTTATGCCACTACGAGTAATAAGACAGCGGGCTCCAATATACAATTATGCCTCTTTCCCGTCGGGGTAGACAGAGACCACAGCCCTCCACCTGCTACGATCGTGTTTGACATACGTACTTCCCTCACTTCCTTCACTTTCATCAACCCTTTTATACACATTGAGTTTCTGACGAACTAAGCAATAGGCATGAGGACAACCTGGTAAAATTAACTACTATTTATTGAATGTCAAAACATGAATATTTTGTATGAAAACACATGGCTATGACGTCACAGCTCAGTTTCATCTTTTACGATCTTTTTAATACAAAATTAATTCAATAAATTTATAATAATTGCACACTAAATTTGAATTTGATTTTCAGCAAATTTGCAGGTCTCATTTTTTAACTAAACAGTAGCTACCTATTTTATTTTTGACCCAGGCATCATCCCCATTTTGATCGCTTTGCAGATTGCACAGTTTCTGTGGAAACTACAAGGTCAGTTTGACGTCACGCTAATTGGAACACTTGCGCACACAATTGCTGACGATTGGTTGCTGTCCTGCGGTTGCGACACCATCAAACACCAACGTCATACTATACACATACACAAACATACATAAAATCACGCCTTTTTCCCATCGGCCAGAGACCTCAGCCCTCCACCTGCTACGATCTTGACGTACAGGGTGTAAGGGACGGTGTACCGAAAACTGAAAGGGCGTGCTCAGTCAACGAAACTGAACAACTTTCCTAAAGAATTTTTTTTGGGATATGTTTATTGGACAAAGTTGTTCAGTTTCGTTGAGTGATGATGTACTTCAGGGCTTGGACATCGGTGACCGGACACACTGTATAATACAGTTGACATGTTGTAATAGTGCATTTTGTTTAGGAAGTTAATTTTTTTATTGTGTGCCTTGGCAAAAGTTGTTCAGTTCTGAATCCATGGTTCCAGCATGTCCGTTTACACCGTGTATTTTGTGTAACATATTATGCATTTCGTAGAATCTTTTCACATTTCAACATAGCAACATTTTCTACTTCAATATTTTGTTAACCTTCTTTCCACCTAGCGACCATGACAACGTTTTCACGGGACATTTCGCGTCTGTAGACCAAAAATATGCCGACTTGAAAAAAAGATACGATGTCTTCGGAACACGACCAGCCCAGTGACACAGTTGGCATATTTACACGGATCAGGCCAGAGCGGGCTGATTCATACTCATCCTGGACAGGTGAGGCGTCTGTCACCACATCTCATCGTCCATTGAACGGCGACGGACATCTACGTTGATTTACATTTCTGACTACGGTATTGGGGCTGCGTTTCATTTCATGTAATTTACCGAAGTTATTCCACCATCTCCCTTCTACCATCGAGACTCCAGACACACCGCAGGATATCACCCATACTTGGTTGATATTCCGCTCATTCGCTCAAAGCGCTTTGAAACATCTTTTATAATTTTCACGGCTAAAGAGTTGAATTATCTGCCTGCGTCTGTGTTCCAGAGTTCATATAACCTGAATTTATTCAAGTCGCGAGTGAATAGGCTTCTTCTGGGCAAGCTCGTTCCATCGTCGATCTCATCTCTGTCCTCAAGACTAGATCGAGGTCAAGAGTAAGCCCATTGAGAACAAAAAAAAAGTTCTCACGAACTAAAGTTGTCGTGGTTGATTGGTATTTGCATTTACTTTCCAATTACGTTAGTTAAGCACCTGGGTAGGTAACGGCTATAGCACAACAACAAGAGCGTTTCTTTGCTTTGGAAGACACCTTAGGCCGTTGGTCCTTGCTACTGTCAATGATGGTAGTCGTTTAGCCTACGCTGAGGCCATTTATCGGCTTGAAAACACCGATATCCTGGTTGGCCCCTGACTTGGAAAAGCCTAAAGGAGTGCTCACACCTAGCTGACTTCAAAGACTAATTCGGCATACATTGCTGGGAGGCTTCATTACGTTAATTGCAATATCCTTACTTCAACGAGTAATGTATGCCGAATTAGTGTTTGAATTCAGCTAGGTGTGATCGTGGCTTTACACAGATAAGACATACTTAGTACCTAAACTGTTTAGTAGCCGACTTCGTAGTTAAAAACGGAATAAGATTAATTAGGCTAGGAGGAAAAAGCGTCAGTGGACGTTAAACGTGTTCAGCGTTCGCAAATTATTCCATGTTGTTGGTTGGACGTCGTTGGTTGTTCTAAGTTCTGCTCTGTTAAGCCACGATCACATCTTGTTGAATTCAAAGACTAATTCGGCATACATTGCTGGGAGGCTTGGTTATGTTAATTGCAATATCCTTACTTCAACGAGCAATGCATGCCGAATTATTTTCTGAATTAAGCAAGGTGTGATCGTGGCTTTATTTATTTGTATTTCGTCGCATTTTTATTAGCAACAACAATGTTTCGCCTAACAAAATATTTATACCACACTCTCTTTGTTCGTTTAAAAATTCATTTTTTTGCGGATAATAGCGAAAAGGTACAAAGGGGAACCTGAGAGGTTGCTTTGTTGAAACTGCAATCTCACTAAAAGCTGTATGAATAGTGCACGATCTAATGACAGAGAAATCTGACAAGTCACATACAATATCGGTTTTTGAACTTGTTAACAATTGTAACAAGAGAAGAATGCTTATATTACCGTGTCAAATTATTTACTATACTATATTCTTATATATTATTATTATATACTATATTCTTTACTTTACTTTGCTTAATTCGCACAAAATATTTTTTTTTAAACAAACTAGCTTATCTTGGCGGCGCGGCGTGCCGTTATGTGTTCAAAAATTTACTAAGTTGGAAAAAAAATTCTTTTCCGGGTAGGATTCAGATTCAGATTCAGATAATTTTATTCAATGTAGATTCTTTACAGAATACTTATTGAATGTCATGCAGAATACAATGCAAATAGAGCGAGTCTACGCCGTTTCGGATCGTGCTATGGCAGCGTAAAAGAAACGGCAAGAAACCACTGCAGCACGGCCTACTTTAAGAGTCGGCTTTTTACAATGTGTTTCTTGTGTTTCGTTGGAATATCAGAGCACCATACCTCTTTGTCATTCATATAGTCATCCAATCTGTAGTAAGCTTTTTTACATAACGTTTGCTTTACACATTCTTTAAACTTTCTCTCAGGTAATTGCACTATATTGTCAGGTATTTTGTTGTAGTATCGTATACACAGACCAACGAAAGATGTATTGACTTTAGTTAATCTAGTATATGGTTGATGTATATAGTATAGGTGCATTGTATTGTGCATTGTAGGTGCAATGTATTATGTATTATGATGATGTATATTTTTTTATTTTTATTTACTTGACTATAATTTTTGACTGTAGCTACTTTTATCGCATTGGTTTTATTTTTACTGTAATGATAATTGTAATGTATGTAAATAAATAAATAAATATTTGAAACGGGAGGCAATCTGTGTGTTTATTGACAATATGCAAGGTGTTATTTACATGCATGTTTATGTTGTTCTTCAATAACATCATTGTGTTACTTATAGTTGGGCCACATAATACACATACATACACAATGAGCTAAGATTAGTTCCATCTAGCAAGCCTGCAAAGCGCCGTGGGAATGTTTCAATGTTGCCGGTGTATGACAATAATACGACCTATATCGTATTGTACACCCAACAGCACGACAGTAGAAACACTATGGACTTTATGGCATAGTAATAGAGTTACAAATGTTTCCACTGACGTGCGGTTGAATACGTTTGTGAGAAGAAAGTTCCCGTCGATATAACTATTTGAAACTACTGGAGTGCTCATAAAAAGTGCAAATTAATGTTGTAGATGTTGTCTGGAATATCAAAGAATAGTACCAACCCTTCTTTACCCGTGGGTGTCGTAAGAGGCGACTAAGGGATTATGAACCGGAGGATGGACGGCAGCGTCCTGTGTATCGTACCACCTTACATACTGCGGTTGATAACAAGAATGGTGACTACGAAAATTCCCCTCCACATTGTTCCAGCAAAAGCTAGCCCTGCAGTGGACGTTTTAAGGAATGTTATAAATAAAGTACCTGTTGGTTGCGTTAAACACGATGATTTACACTTCAAACGGTTAAAATTAAATGTGTCACGTAACCTAAGCACATAGTTTTATATCCAACTAGCCATTGCCCGCGACTTCGTTCGCGTTGAATTTTGAAAAAAATGGCCAAATTGGCAATCTAAATTTCATCAAAATCGGTTCAGCTGTGAGAGTGTAACAGACAGATAGAGTCACTTTTGCGTTTATCATATTAGTTGGGATTGCAGCCCCGCAAATTCTTCACACTTTCATAGCTGTCTAATAAAAGTACTCAAAAATGTAATGGTAGGTTGTTATTGAGCGATGTATATTAAAATGTTCGCTAAATGTGATTAGACGTATACGTATTAGTTCTAATATCGAGTTACTATGTTGGTATGTATTAAAGTAATAGGACACTAGGAAGTGTCGCTTGATCGGTTACCTTGTGTTGTTTTTGCAGAATATACGTAATACCTAACATAGTCATGGAAATCGAATTGATCTTGTGTCAGGTACAATTTTTATGAAAGGGTTTGATCAAAGTATCAGCGAGGGAAGTAATGTCACGACACGATTGTAGTAGCTGGTTAAATTTAGTCTTTGTCTACCTAATAAAAGGCGTTATCTTTATGTATTTATGTATATGACGTAAACAATACTTATTTTACTTAACAATAAGAAAACAAACAAGAAACATTATAAAACAAAGTGCAATTAGGCGGCCTTAACCTTGCGGCGGTTAATTTCTTCTAACCTTAAAGTTTGTCCACCGCGACGATTCAAAGCCGATACCGATAACACGAGAAAAGCGCTGATAAACACTGAGCGAAAAACTAACAAAAATACATTAATTTTTACTAAAATATTACTAAATCCGAGGACAACAAATGCCCTGTAATATCCATGAATTCATTTTTGTTAATGCAGTTAGTAAATATTACATGTAACATTTTTGTAATTTCAAGAATGTGTTAGTAATTTACGATGTTCAATACAAATACTGTTTTGTAATTATAAGGGTGCAATAGTAAATTCGAAAATGGGGCCCTCATAGGTAATACTAAATGTTTTGTAATTTTAAGAGTATTGTAATAATATCAGAAATGATGACGTCATAGTTAAATACAATTTTTTTGTTTATTTTAGTGTTCATTTTGTAATTTTAATTAAAGTGTTTTAGTTTTAGTAAGTAGGTATAAGCAAAAACCCGTACAGGCTGTAGCAGAGGTATCGCAAGAGATTTTGGGGATGATTCTAAGTTATTTTCTCATAATAACAGATAAAATCTCCTCATACACCTCCGCCATAGCACGCATGGGTTTTCGAATACCAACAACACAAATTACCAAAACTGAAACACTTAAAAAAATAAGTTTTCAATGAAAACTCATTTAACTTTTATTAATTGTTTTTATTCATAAAGCTTATTCAAGTACACAAAGTTACACAAATGGAAATATCTTAAATATGGTAATATCTTAAAAATGGAAGAAACATCATCAGATTCTGATGAATTTGAAAATCGATTTAAGCACATAACACACTTTCACTGGCAATCAGCCGCGCCGGCGCTGTCTAAAGACACTTTTTCCTCGGTTCACTTCACAGTTATTAAGGAAAACAATCAAAAACCTAGATCTCAATCAAAACCTAAAGCTTCGGTGTTTTTACAAGACAACCAGCTTGCAGCGCGTCTACACTCAAAATGGCAGATGCCAAGCGCATCGCTTGAGACGCAAACGCAGCACAAGCAAAACTCACGCTAGATTTTAAAAACAGTTGCTTGAAATTACAAAAACGATTTAGTTATATTACTATAAGAATATTTTAGTAATTTCAAGCAAATTGTTAGTCAATACAAGGACGTTGTCATTAAAAAATACTAAAGTTTGTAATGTTGCCATGTACTAAAACCACTTGCTGATAATAAAAAACGAATTTTCTAGAAATACTAAGCAGATTTGCAGGAATTACTAAACTTTAACAACATTTACTATGATTTGCGATAATCATAAAAATTTGTAATATGTTACATTAACTAAAACTGTATAATAGAAATTACATTTAGTAATACTAAGCTTTTGATAAAAAATAGTAATTATTGCAATTACAGCAAAACTTTTATAAGTAATACTTAAACTGTGTTTTTCCCTCTATTACAAGACAGTTTTGTAATTTCTGGTGGAGTTTTTTTTCTCCGTGAAGTTCCAAGCAAAAACAGTACTTATTACTTACTCATAGCAAAGAATATATAATATTACGCTAACGCGTACTCATAGTGTCTCTTCTATCGGCGTTGTACTTTTGGATTATCGGTATCGGTTCGTAATCGTCGCAGTGGACAAACTTTACTTTGTGAACCTGGCGTTTGATCCATTAATCCAAAATATATTAATTTAAAACATAATCTTTTGGGACCAGATTTTTCAACACACGAATGAGATAAAATTAAATTTCATCAAAATCGTTTCAGCTGTAAGCGTGACACATAGACAGAGTTTCGTTCGCGTTTATAATATTAGTTAAGTTTGCTGCTCTGCATAGTCTTCCAACTTTCATACGGAGCTTGTTTGTAAGCGATGTATATTTAAATGTTGTACCTATTATCGCGAATACACTGAACATTCGCCTTGTGCTGTTACATAATTTGTCTTGTGCGGTCAGTGACTCCGTTCACCTATCAAATAATGAACTGTGTCGATAATAGCAAGCATTCAAACATTTGTGCGTTTGTTCGTTAACAGCCTCCGTAGTCTAGAACTATCCGGAAGTTCTAGGTTCGATTCCCGGTAGGGACACAGTCAAACAAAAATTACTTTGCGGGACTTCCTTATGTTGGTTAGGACAATGCAAGATGAATCATGTGCGATTGTCCGAAAAGTAAATGATTCCGTGCATCGGAAGGTACGTTTAGCCGTTGGTCCTGGCTACTGTCTACGGAAATGTCCTTGGCGGCAGAAAAACTCTGGCACCAGGGTTTGTGAGGTCGACATGTCACCGGATGATAACAATTGCCTGCCTACCGCAGCACGCTCGCTCGGCTCGTACATTTGGTCGAAAGAGAACCTATCACAACCTAACCGATCCCGAATGGGATTGCCTTACCTACCGGACCTATGGATCTACGAATTTATTACGAGTTTATTTGATTCAGATTAAGATAATTTTATTCAATGTAGATTCTTTAAAGAATACTTATTGAATGTCATGCAGAATACAATGCAAATAGAGTCTACGTCGTTTCGGATCGTGCTATGGCAGCGTAAAAGAAACGGCAAGAAACCACTGCAGCACGGCCTACTTCAAGAGCCGTCTTTTTACGTTTTTCTTGTGTTTCGCTGGAATATCAGAGCACCTTATCAGCATCCTTTTCATTGATATAGTCATCTAATCTATAGTAAGATTTTTTACATAATGTTTGCTTTACACATTCTTTTAACTTTCTCTCAGATAATTGCACTATATTGTCAGGTATTTGGTTGTAGTATCCTGTATCGTATACACAGACCAACGAAATATGTATTGACTTTAGTTAAATAGTATATGGCTGATCAATTTTGTACTTATTTCTAGTATTAAAGTTATGCCTGTCACAATTTTTAGGTAATTGATGAATGTTCTTTCTAGCGTACATAATGTTTTCATAATTATATATTGGCATGGCACTGTCATAATGTTGATCTCCTTAAATTCTCTCAGTTCTCTCAGGGAATCACGAGTCTTCAGGCAATAAATTGCTCCTACAGCCTCTTTTGTAAAACGCATACTGAATGTATATCAGCTGCCCGGCCCCAAAGCAGTATGCCATAAGACATAATGCTATGGAAGTATCTAAAGTAAACCAGCCTTGCGGTAGCCACATCAGTAAGTTGTCTGATTTTTCTGAAAGCATATGCAGATTATGCAGCCGAGCTCAATCGACCAGAAAGAGCCTATATATGAGGGCTCCATTGAAGTTTAGTACCTGTTGTTAACCCTAAGAACCTAACCTAACCCTATTAACAAACTCTAATGTTTCATTATTCAATACTACGTTATGTGAATCAGACCTCACATTTGGTAGTGCAAATTTAATACATTTAGTTTTTTTGGCGTTTAAGACTAAATTGTTTACAGTAAACAATGCATGAATCTGTCCAACTGCATCATTAACCTCGTTATAATTGTGTGATTTCCTACTTACATTAAATATTAATGAAGTATCATCAGCAAATAACACAATCTTTGACAGATTCTTCACTGCCAAAGGTAGGTCATTAATATAAATATGGAATAAAAATGGCCCTAATATGGCCATTACGACTCGTATTATTTTTCGGTGATAAATACAGCTTACGATATGATGATGATGATTTGTAGGCTATGGCATACTTTTTGCCGAATCACATACGTTAACTTAGGTAAACAAAAGCAACTGCTAAACAGAATTAAAGCAACGTGGGCCGATAAGTGACCAAGATGTTCGCTAAAACTTATCGATAATAGTTACATTACATTGATTAAAGAGCTTCTTGAGTAAAAGATCTTTTACCAGATTTAATTTAATAAAGCTAGTGGCCGAGTCAGAATACACATATCACAGAGATATGATAGAAACCAGAGATTTGGTCTATTTCCCAAGTTATTTGATCAAATCACCGAATTTAACCTTCTAATTTCTTTGTTTTAGGTACGTTTCAACGCACAGTCCATGATCACTTCGGCCTTGAATACGAGTACTACTCACCTAATCCAGGTAGAAACTTTAAAAAATGTATTTGTACACTTTAAATTTGTTACAATATAAGTAGTCATCATGTAAGCATCATCAGGACTAGTGGCCACACTGGCCACCCTATCTAACCCCTGTCACAGATTAAATAATAGTAAACTCCCTGTCACAGATTAAATAATAGTAAACCCCTGTTAATTTTTAAGCATAACCTCGTGCCTTTCGTAGCATAGAGACTTTAAAGTTGTTATGCCACTAAGCTAGCGTCGAAATACTTGTTCTGACAATTCATTACGACTGTACAGGTTATGTGCCCCGTGCCCTAGCCCTAATTTGTCTGAGCCACAAAAAGTATTAGTCACAATGTAATTAGATCAACTACTTTGGGTGTGGTATTACTGCCATTTCCGATGTGATCGATTCACTTCATTCACTCCTGTCCATAAAATGAGACTTGGTAGTTACGTAAGCATTTTTGTATTTGAGTCGTTTCCATACAATTAAAATTCTCCTGGGTTTTGCTGGCCCCGTGCTAGCGAAACGTCTTTGAATGACACTCTTAATCTTTAGTTATCACGGTTATATGAAGAAACATTAGGTATTATATATGTAATTATGGGTTTAAATTAAATCAATAGGAATAATAAGCATGAAAGCCGTACCTATTGAAAAGGCTCTAAATAGAAAATCATTACTGAAGCTAAGAACTTGTATTGGTATTAAAGTTGCTTCGTCAATTTACTGGTAGGGATTACTAGTAAGTAAGGTCAACCGCTTGTCGGTAGAGACTTTTTCAACTCTATTACCACGCCATAAGGTCTAAAAGTGTTTCTACTGATATGCGGCCTTGTGTACCTAAATCTTTACCACTAAGCACGCCAAAATATAAATAGTTACTACTGTCGTATCTGCTATTTCATCGATTTCGATTCTACATAGTAGTAATTCTCAATCTCATTCTACGAAGTAATTATAATTCTCGTTCGCGTGCCACAAGCCTTCTGAGCCGAGCGTACTAATATATTAGTGTACGATTACGTTGATAAATTATAAGTACATGGTAAAAGCAATAAACTAGATACATTCCTGCTGAACTCTTATTATTATTATTTACTCTTCTAACTGCTAACGAATTAAGGTCATCTAGAAAACTCTTTAGTCTTGGAAATTATTTTTTCTTGTTCTTCTCAATCCCACTATGTAGGTACAATACATTAAATTGTGTTGTTGTATTGTATTACATCTAGGTATCTAAACAAGTGGCTTTCTACAATCGTAAACTCTCGTAGAATAGAATGAGAATGTTTGGGATTGACATTACCTGTCACCCAAAATTTCGGTCGCTTATGTCAATTTCATAAATTTTTATTATTTTCTACTGGCTTTTGCGATTATAGAAAGCCACTCGTCTACGGCTGCTGTCTTCGAAATGTGTATCTCCAGTAAACTCTCCTACTTGAAAACGAACAAACTTTAGGGTCTCGTTATGCCTGCCTTTCAACCGATTATCGCTTTCTTGGCCAAGTTTCTAACACTCAAAGCAACTTCAAATTACTAGAACGCCAGTAAATGGAGAAAAATTCACTCCTCCGATCTGGCGTAGATAAATTCATTCAATGTAGATTCTTTACAGGAATGTTTGTGCACAATAAAGAATACAATTATATCATGCAGAATATATAAAGTTACATGAAAGTTGTAATAGCGATGAACCTCAAATTCATGTAAAATGTGTTAAAAATTTAGATACTTCTGACTTTCTGTATGTAAAACGATTGACTAAGCGTTATTCTGTGTGCGTATTGTGGTTACAAACGTGCACGGTCAACCGCTTGTCGATAGAAACTTTTTCAACTCTATTACGACGCCATAAGGTCCAAAGTGTTTCTACTGATGTGCGGCCGTGTGTACCTCGCGTAATTGAAGATAAATCTTTTCTTGAAAAATTATTGTTTACAAAACTTGTGTGTCGTGAACTTTATTATACAATAGATTGTGATTATGCAATTTGGTCTGCAGATCACATGCTCTGGCCCGCAATGAAAATGAATATAATTTTCTCATTTTATGCTCTGCTGGTTATCAATAAAGACCTTGATAAAGCAACGATATGTTAAACGAAATTAACATCGAGTGCTCAATATTATACTGATGAGTTGATATCTTTTTCACTTTTACATCAATAGCGAGGGAATGTTAATTTGTGTCATATCGAGTAGTTAAACAGAAGAAGTGGAGAGAAGAGATTAATGAAAGATACTCCACAAAAAAAAATCCGTACAAAATGCTGTAAGTATCACGCTGTGTGAAACCAAATGTGTGGATTCAATTTCATGTTCTGAATCTACAGTATCTGTCTTTTGATACCCTGTATCTTGAAATATTAATAATCTGGCGGCCAGTGGAGCGAACGTAAGCACTGGCGCGAGTACTTTCTCCTGCGTCTGCCAGTTTATACACTTCAGGGCATCTTGAAATTGTTTGAAGATTTGAGCTTGGGCCCATTGATGATTCAAACCATTGAAGTTTCTAATAACATTCTAGTTTGAACTACATACTCGTTTTGCTGCTCTATTTAAATTATCTATGCCGATAGTTCTACGCTCGAAAGCATTTTTTGTTTGTTAAGCTTTTCAACATACGGAGACACCTTCTATCATCATATCATCCCATAACACGTCCACTGCAGGACAGGAAACTCCCTTCAGAACTTTAGCTAAAATGCGTGGTACTTAGGAGGGGATTTACCATAGTCACCACGCTTGTAAGCGTTGCGGCTTGCGACCGCTGTTGTTGGTGACCGCAGTATGTAAGATGGTAAGGTACACAGAAAGATGCTGCTGGCCATCCTCCGGTTCTTATGCCCGTTAGTCGCCTCTTACGACACCCACGGGCAGAGATGAGTTGGTACTATTCTTTGCCGGCACCAAATATATGTACTGAAATCAATTAGAAATTACTTAATAATACCAAAGACTGGAATATTCTGCCTGCGTCTGTGTTCCCGAGTTCATATAACCCGAATCTATTCAAGTCGCGAGTGAATAGGCTACTTCTGGGCTAGCTCATTCCATAGTCGACCACATGCCTGTCCTCAAGACTAGATCGAGGTCAAGAGTAAGCCCATTGACAATTTAAAAAAAAATTTTTATTGAGAAGCTAATAATTAAATTATACTGCTATTTATCATGAACTGTTTCGTGTTTCCCGATACTGTGTTTGTATTATTATGAGTATCTGTCTGACCATTAATGATGATGACGTCACAAACCTCTATAGATTAATTAGCTATGCAATCAACATTCAATCAATCTGTATAAGGTGGAACCGATTATATTGAACAACTTCTTCAACATATCCCATATAAAATTCTCTATTAACTGATGCAGTTTCTATCGCTTTTTTTGTATCATAGTAAAAGTTGTTCAGATTTAGGCTGCTTTCCCACCGGGCCTGTGCGAGGGATAAGCTGTGAGCTTGGAAAATTCCCACCAATAGGACTGCGCCATTTTCCTAGCTTGTCAAATGCGCTGTCAAATGGAGTAATCCTATTGCAAAAAAAAATGTAAAAAGAAAATCACAATCCTAATGTAAAATTTTTGAAATTATTTTGAAATAAATAGATTTAATTTTTTTTTTATTGTTTGGAATTTTCTAGCTCACAACTTAGCTCCTCACAGCACTCATTTACATCCTCCTTGCTCAGTTGCTACACCCGTTTGGTCACGTTGTATAATTTAATTAGTGTCACGAATTTATCGTTTATTGTCAGCAATTTTGCGGGCGCTATACGCAAACAACGTAGAATGTTACAACAATCGTATTAGCGTCGTAAAGTCGCATAAACGTTGCGTTAGCCGACTGGCTGGCTTCCAGTGCAGACGAAACTCACAAACACACACAGACCTTGAGACTTGAACACCAAATCACGAGGTTTTTCATTGCTGCCAGCGTTTTACGACTGGCCCGTTTCAGTTCTACGAGTACGAGTCTATTGAATTAAACAACACAGCAACACTGTAACAGATGTCTTTAGTTTTCAGTAAGCATTATTTCCTGTGGGTGTTTGGATTGGGAGACTAGGCAGAAGCGTTCTTCTGTGTATCGTACCATCTTAGACTACATTTACATTCAGCCGAAGTGAGCAGAGAAGTGGGCAGGACGAGTGTGTAAACACAATACTTCTCATACCACTGCCATTGCCACTCGCGCTGTCCGACGCTCCCCAAAAGAGCGTTTTTTTTGTGCAGAAGTTAAAGGATGGGCGGCGCGAGCGTCTGTCGCTCAGTTCTCGCCGTACGCCAGGAGGAGAATTCAATTATTTCGACGCCTGCCATTGCCGGTGGTCGAAAGCGAAGTAAGCGCTAGAGCATACATATTTTATGTGAATACACAATTATCTCAATCCTGCTAGGGCATTATTTTCTGCAGCGCGAGGAGCAGCGGCATGGGCTAAATGTAAATCTGGTATTACAAATACAACCGCGATCCATGGTGCCAGTCGCAGCTCTAACAAGCAAGTTGGCTATGGACTATGGTACTTCCCTTACAAAATATATCAGTCATTTTTGTAGTGAAATTACGAAGGGAACTCTCTGTCCAACTGTGGACTTTGAATGAGACGCTATGATGGTTATTATTTTTCTTAAGTAACACGTCGCTCACTGATATGAGAGACGTAAAAACTATATAAATGGATCCCAGACTTACATGCGGGGGATGCATCCGACTGCCTTGAGCAAGGATTGCACCCTGCGGCGTAGAAGACAGGGAAATTCCGCAAAAGGCCTGCCAAGCGAAATTAGATCAATAAATTCGGTGACCGTGATTTACATATGAAACTACGCATTTTACGTCGCGCACTAAATTAGTACCTTATTGACAATGACCTCAATACAAACACGAGGAGACGACGTGACAGTCACGACTTGGGTTACCAGATGGAAAATTTAAAATTGGGAGATTTTGCCGCAGTTCGCAAATTTTCCTGCAAACGTAATTTACAACGTTGTGAAGTTAAAGTATTATTGTTTTTTTGTGCACTTATGGGGGTCAGGGACGGCGATGTTGATTTTGTTTGTGCAATTCACATGACAAGATTATTTTATGTTTTTGTAATTTTGCAATAAACCGGAAAAATCTACTTGATTTTATTGAAAACTAGATTTTACCCGCGACTTTGTCCGCGTTGATCTACCGATAAACAAAGAAAACACATTTTCCCAAGGAAATCCTCAATTTTTTTCCCTATAAAAGTCAATTCTATGTTTTTATTATCATATTTGCGATTCTGCTAAATTTTGGGCTTGAAAGAGTAACAAACACCCAAATATCAAACTTACATACTAACTTTCACATTTTATTATATTAGTGTGATTTTAAAAATCCTAAGTTTTCCAAAATCCGGCAGCAATCCTGAAAACAGTCTAAAATCCTGAAATCTCAGGGCAACATACAACAAATCCTGAGATATGGTAACCCTAGTCGCGATGTAGGTAGAGGCCCTCCTCATTTACAAAAACTACAAAAAAACCTCTTCTGACATTAGGCGGCGTAATGGTGCGTGAATCAACGGAGGAATGAAATTGGACACATTTGCAAACTGTTACTGCTCCAAGCATGATTCATAGAACAGTCACTGTTTAGACTCATTTCACTCTTCATCATCCATAAGGCGTGCCTATTTATATATTCCATCTTAACCCAACAAAACAAACGATGTGAAGTAAATTCAAATCTGTCGAGGAATATTACAAAGTGAGGAAGTAATTAAACTATATTTTAGTGTGTTTGGAGTGCGTTAGGATTCTCCTGGAAGGCACAGAATATAATATGGTACTAATTCCACACTTCGATGGTCTGTCTTTGGAAGAAAATCGTTCTTGGGTACTACATGACAGCAAAACACTAGACAATGTAGTGAAGTTCGCGATCCCAAACTATTATTTAAGAAGAAAAATAAATAAATGGTACAGCAGCACTGCACTTACTTTCTCGCAATACTCAAGGAAAAACTATCAACCGCAAACCTAAATTTGTCATTACAAATTTAAGTTTATACACATAGTATGGAAATACCAACTTTTATTTACGTTTTTACAAAAAAATGTTCGAATGAAATATACAGATCAATTCAGAATTCAAATTGTCAAACATTAAAACAAACAAACATCAAACGATTTCGAGTAAATCACATGTTTAACTTTTGGTAGTAACTGGAACACCTCCTTTATATGAATTTTTAAAGATCAATAGATCCGTAGGATACTTGCATGGAGATTTTTTTAATTTCCCAACACATGTTCCTTATGGATTATTGTTCAGTTTAGTCTACTGAGCAAGCCCTTTCAGTTTTTGGTACACCCTGTGTACTAAATTTTATTCAAAAAATCATAAAGAATATCCAGTCAGGTAGACAACCAATCCAGGAGTAATATTATAGAAAATTTTAATAAACTCAATGGAACCAATTTTGGGTAAATCACATATTTACGATTTGGTGGTACAGGAACACTCCTTATATGAAATTACACAGATTGATACTGGCGCAAGATATCTTACATGGAGATGCTTGGTCATGCAAAGTTTCATCAAGATTCTATGAACCGTTTTTGAGAAAATTACAATTTATCATTTTCGTTGTATGACAGCTACCCTCAAAATGAGAGCCAGCAAGAAACCACTTAGAACTCTTCGATGGATTTGCATAAAACTCCTAAATTCAAAATTTGGTGTCAATCGGACTATTTGTTTAGCCGCTAGGCCAAAGCGTGACGGACAGACCGACCGACCGACCGACGGACGGACATTTTTGGGAGACTTGTTTTTTATGATGTATAAGTGATATATACTACATTTTTGAGAAAATTAGAAAAACTTTTTTTTTTCACGAATACAATACCTTTCTCGCTCCGCTCGAAAGTAAAAAGAAGTACCTACATAATTTACCACATCAAAAAACGTCCTTTGAAATATATACTTGTTTCGTCATATCCTACTTTAGCCAAGTCGCGAAGACTAACTTCTGTAATACAATTACGCGAGTATATCCGAAAAAGCAGCCAATTTAGGTCGGCCGTTGAATATTTGAGGATTCTCGGAGCGGTGGGGTCGGGTTAGTTATTGGCGGGTTTTTGCGGTACAACATTATGATAGCTGTTTCCGCAGCTGCCAGTTTGCTGGGGAAAATGTCCGGTTTTTCGATCAAAAGGTATCCTGATTTATTTACTAGTCTGTTGTTGAAATTTAGGCTGACTGATCTTGTTTATACGCACAATATTTTTCTAGTGTTGTTATAATATTGTCGGCCGGCATCAGAATTTTTTTAGTATATAATGATAAAGAGATTTAAATAACCAAACTTACGATACCGACTTAGTAGACAAAAGTATGGAGTCGATTATCTGCAAAACTGTTATTTAAGCTTCTCTTTGTATCTTAAACCTCATCCACACACGGCAATTTCGCGACCAATCTGACTAGATTGACAATCAGATTGAGTAATGTGGATGGTCAAATTGGCCAATTTGAAGAAATTGGGAGTCGAAATCAGTCGATTTGATGGATTGGCAATCAGATTGGGTAGTGTGGACGCTAATTGGCCAATTTCAGCACTAGTCTGAGCACAAGCGGCATGCTGAGCGGACGTCCTTGTATTCTCTTATAACATTTAAATGGATTTTTACGATGTTTTCTTTTTAATAACCATTCATTCATTTATTCTCATTCATTAGAGCCATATCAGAGGCCTTTGGTGGCTCAACAACTCTGATACCAGGATATTTAAGGTCGGTCATCGACCTTGAAACCCACACGATATGATGATGATGATTGCCATTCCTTGTTCCACAATCTTTTCTTCACGTTCGATACCCAAAGCTGCAACCAAAAAATTTTTTTTGCTTTTTACGGCATTATTGACAGACGTCCGTCCAGCACAAAACACAAAATCGAATGAAATTGGCAATCTGATTGGGTACGTGTAGACGCGCGATCTGATCGTAACGCCTATTTAATTGCCAATCAGATTGCGTGAAAAGTTGGCCGTGTGGAACCTACTTTAAAGTGATCGAAGCTGCAATGCTCCAGCGAATGCGAAGAGCGCAGTAATTGAAACAAAACGTAAGACTCTCCATAAATCACTCAGCCAGCGCACTCGATCGCGACGGTTGTCCCGAGCCAGACGTTCGAGCTGTCGCTTCTTGCTGGATTCCACATAGGAAATAACGCTACATACGAGTACATACTTACATACATAAAATCACACCTCTTTCCCGTCGGGGTAGGCAGAGACCGCAGCCCTCGACCTGCTCCGATCTTACTCCCTCACTTTCTCTAATTTCATCAATCTTTTTACTTTCGAGCGGAGCGAGAAAGGTATTGTATTCGTGAAAAAAAATTCTAATTTTCTCAAAAAATGTGTTCTATATCACTTATACATCATAAAAAAGAAGTCTCCCAAAAATGTCCGTCCGTCAGTCGGTCGGTCCGTCGGTCGGTCCGTCCTTCACGCTTTGGCCTAGCGGCTAAACGAATGGTCCGATTGACACCAGATTTTCCATCGAAGGGTTCTACGTGGATTCTTGCTGGCTCTCATTTTGAGGGTAGCTGTCATACAACGAAAATGATAAATTGTAATTTTCTTAAAAACGGCTCATAGAATCTTGATGAAACTTTGCATGACCAAGCATCTCCATGTAAGATATATTGCGCCAGTATCAATTGATCTGTGTAATTTCATATAAGGGATGTTCCTGTACCACCAAATCGTAAATATGTGATTTACCTAAAATTGGTTCCATTGAGTTTATTGAAATTTTCTATAATATTAATCCTGGATTGGTTGTCTACCTGACTGGATATTCTTCATGATTTTTTTAGAATAAAATTTAGTACACAGGGTGTACCAAAAACTGAAAGGGCTTGCTTAGTAGACTAAACTGAATAATTATCCATAAGGAGCATGTGTTGGGAAATTAAAAAGATCTCCATGCAAGTATCCTACGGTAGTATCCATTGATCTGTGAAAATTCATATAAAGGGTGTTCCAGTACTACCAAAAGTTAAACATGTGATTTACTCGAAATCGTTTGTGTTGTTTGTTTTAATGTTTGACAATTTGAATTCTAAATTGATCTGTATATTTCATACGAATTTTTTTTTTGGAAAAACGTAAATAAAAGTTTGTATTTCCATACTATGTGTATGGCATTACAAATTTAAGTTTGCGGTTGATAGTTTTTTCTTGAGTATTGCGAGAAAGTAAGTGCAGTGCTGCTGTACCATTTATTATACATTGCTTTAGGGTACTTATAACCTGGAGGGAGCTCCCTGTCCTGTAGTGGACGTTTCATGGGATGTTATGATGATGATGATGACTTATAACCTGGACTTTTTTAAACGTTTTGAATGTGGTCTTTGGAACGTTTCCGGAGGCCTTCCCCTTCCAAAATTTCCATGCATTCTCGCCTGGAGGATCTCATACGTCAATCTTCGTTCATTCATCCTTACCACATGACGTAACCATCTCAGCATTCCTTTTTCAGTTTTAGTCAATACAATATCTTCTTTTATACGCCTCAAGGTTTTACCACCTAGTCTAAAATTGGGTCTGCTAGACCCTCTAGATACGCGGAAATATGCCTACCGGAATCTGTTAAAATAAGGGCAACGAACAAAACTGAAGTCCCAAGACGATCTGCAAACATTTTGAAACATTTACATCGCTATCTCATGAATGGACAGAACATGAATACAGAAAACGGCGTTGCCAAAAAGTGGTCTGGTTTAGTAATTACCTCACGCCCCGTGACGTATTCACCTCACACAGTGACACAGTTGGCGGAGAAGACCGCCTTGAACCGGGCCATGGAAAACGATACGTCCATAAACATCTTATGTCATTTCCTGCTCGATTTCTAGAGAAAACTGACAACCAAGTAGAGCTAAGTTATATTTTTTTGCTAGCCTCGTGTGACCTACTGCAGAACAAATATATTCAAATATAATGTTAATGTTGTTGATACGACAATTTTTATCATATCCTTTACGTAATGCGATAAATGTTTAATCTTGTATTAGAAAAACGAAGAAACCTGATCTACGGCATTCCATAGTTTTTATCGTAAGATTATGTAAAAGAAAACAATTTAGTCATACGAGCTGATAAAGCGATCGAGTATTTTCCGTGATATCATTCCGCACATCTCTATAAACGCGTCATATCTTGTCGTCACTTGCGTCACTTGGTTAGAAATTATCCCTAAATCTACTGATAAAATTTATGTAGCTATAGAAATTTCGGAGACCTGTATCCAACTACCATTTTATAGTCGATAAGTTATAAAAAGATGACATGACGACTTAGACTCATACCGACGTGGTTAGTGGGAATTAGTTCAAGACCGTAATAGTTTGAGAAAAGAAGGGAAGGCCTTTGTCCACCAGTGTGACAATATAGGCTAGAAAAAAGAAGTTATACTAACATACATAAACATCACGCCTCTTTCCCGTAGGTGTGGTCAGAAACCACAGCTTTCCCACCTGCTACGACCTTGACATACTTCCCTCGCTTCTTCAACTCCGACCTTTTCCTTCAAACTCGTCGGTTTAGGATACTTTTGATCTTTTGTTCACGCCCTGGATTTGATCTTGGAACGTTCGTGGAACTGGAAAGGGCTCCATTTCTATTCACCCTCGTCTTCTAAATCTGTTTCGAAGTTAGCCTTTCTCTTCAATTTATAATATATTTTTTGCCGTCAAGAGAAATCTATCCTTGCCATAATATAACTTGCAATAAGACAGACCTACGAAAATGAATTTAACAAACTCATTGGTATACGAGCGCCTGGTGCACGATGCGCCTTACTTTAATCAAGTTTATTTATATTTGCGCACTTTAAGTTACAGCGCAAGTCACACTCGTAACGCGCATAACATCTGCAGTACGACTTCCTTTATGCACTGACTTCAAAGATAACTGTCTCCTTATACTCGGCTCGGGCGGTTAATGCCTCCTCACATATATAAGCTCTCTGAATGACTTTAGATAAGTTGGAAATCTCTTTGCGGCTTAAATGCTGCCTTTGAAGATGGCCGCAAAATTTCCACTATTTCAAATAAGTCGTAGTAAATAGTTTTTACAAATGTAACATTGTATTCATACTTGCGGACGTGAACACGGTGTTAAAATTTGCACACGCCCGTCAATATCGTAATACTGCGAACAATTCCATAAAACATTGTATAGAACCCGATGGCATAGTTTAGTAGTTACGAACCTCGTAAAGTTCTTAACGATGCAAAAGCAATCGAGAAACATCCTCGGTATTTGCGAGGCGGTGCAACGTAAGTTTGTGCATAGTTTTACTAGCTGCCAAATTTCCGCAAGCAATTTGAGTGCAATTACCACAGACTGAAGATTATATATAGATTTCGCCATAAACGTAGTCTATGAGATGCTGACGTGAAAATCTTTTCCAGCGTGTAGTAGTGTGAATTAGCACTGCGGTAACGTGTTGTACAAAAATCTACCTCTGGAACTCATTAATATCCGATCGGCATCGGGAAAATTTTCACATATGACCCCAATGCTAATTTCCCATAGAGTTCTCGGAAAATGGAAAATTCATGAAAAATGTATTGCAAGTTATGCAAAATTATGCCTTATCGCGTAAATAGCAAATTTATACATGGGGCTTGAGAGGTTGTGTCTTAGCTCAACTTTATTTGCGAAATTCAAAACATATCTTTCTACCTGTGCGTATTGATCATTACTAAATAGAATGGAAACGTAAATGGTCCGTAATAATAATTTTATACATGATTATTTGTCACCATTTTTTCCTACCTAAATATTAAGTACTTTTACCTAGAAAATTGTAGTACTACGATTAACGTTTATTGATTTTAAGTCATACGTTTCTCAGAGATAAAAATAAAAAAAATATATTTGTGAGATTTGATAAAAATCCATACATATAACTGAGATCCCTTGCAAGAAAACGGACATGCTAAACCAAAATGCCTCCCTCCTTAGAAAGTGCTGCTACTGCAACCTCCTTGGCAGTTGCTATCTAAAGTTAAGGGAAATGTGCGTGCATTCCGAGTGAGTTTAGAATCGACGTGTTCCGGCGCCTGGCAGCCGGCCAGGCTATTGTCGAACTGTCCGCCAGGTCGACGACTCCATGGACATTTCGCCTGAACAAGCCCTGCGCCGACAAATTGGAACGTTCCTTACCTTCATTTGACATAATGATTGGGACTTTAATGAGAAACTTGATGAAACGTGACGTGACAAATGACAAAAGGACAAGCAATTTGATATTATTTTAAAAACGGAACCCTAAGCCAACTCATGTTGTCTGTTTTGCTTGCGGCGTAGGGCCGCAAGCGTTTTCGGTAGTGTTGCATACAACTTGATATTATGGTGTTGCTACTACTTACGATATTACTTACTATTAGAAGAGGGACGACGGTTGGACACCTGATAAAAGACATGACACTTTCATAAAAAATATTATTGACGGAAAACTAGGATGAGGAAGACCAAGACGCACTTATTTTGACCAAATAAAAGAGAGGGTAAACGTCGAATCTTATCAGGATGTTAAATCATTGGCAGAGGACAGAGAGAAATGGAGGTTGCTCCACTAACAAGAGCGCGGCTTTTATTATAATATTTTTTATTTTATTATAATTTTGATTATAACTGTTAAAGAATCAAATAAGTAAGGGGTCTAACAGTTGCCAACACAATAAAATTTAATCTTTATAGGTACCTATAAGATTTGGGTCTGACGTAAAAGCCTGTCTGAAAATCTTTGTTACTAAGCTCCCCTTACCAAATTAGCCTCGCCCGTTTTGTTCTGAAAACATTATCTGTAAAGCTCTCGATAGGCTGAAGCCTGCCAAAAACCGTTTCCAAGATGAAGAATTTTCAAATGGATTTCGAAGTAGTAGTTGATAAAGAAGCCTCAAAAACACGATGAGTGCTGATTAAATCGTAAGTGAAACCGCTTTTATAAGCATAAGTGCTGTAGCATAAGTTGAGTGGCTACCTTTTTAGTTGTTATAACTAAAATAAACATTTCTTTCTTTTCGTGAAACCGGACGATCGTCACAGAACAACCCGCTAGCTAGCTATGCCGGAGGTAAACATTTTCCATCATAATATACAAATTTAGCTTCGCGTGTTTATTCCAAAACTTCTACAAAAATAATCAAACTACGTCACACCTCCGTTGTCGACGTCACTAGTTTATCTTTTCATCGTGTAGTAGGCGTACATTTCGTGCCTATCAGATAGACCGGCGACGACGAGCCTCGTGCCGCCACCGATGGATAAGAATAGATTATAACCTTGACATTGAACTCGCTGAGGAATGGGGGCTGCTTCTAGATTACTCTAGAGTTATGGGCCAAACGTCTTTCTATTAAAATGTACACGTGCTGGTCTATTTTTAGGTGTTTTATTGAACGGATTTACATTATTTCGTAGAGATAAAATAAGGGGTTTTAATTTGGTTGCAACTAACAATATTTTTATATCTCTTGGCCCAACAGATGTAACATTTTTGTATGTAGTTTGGAATGTTCAAATGTTAAAAAAATTATATTAAGTCTTCATTGCTTATGAATTAAAATTGGAGTTTTGTGTGAAGAATTTTAAACTCGCTTTTCGGTACTTATACGTTTTTTTTATTTATTACAAAGCAAAATTTTATAAATTTCTTGTAAGTATATGAATGAGACGGTATTAAACTAACAGCAGCTTTTATTAAATTTTCGAAAATGACGTCTAAGACGAAGACTTTTCGAAATTTTAATTTTAGATATCCAACTTAAAATAAAAACCATATTTACTGCGTAGATTTAGGTCCCTGAAATTAAATTTCAAATAGGTATAAGGATTGTGATCGGCCAGTTAATTTCTAAAATTTCTTAGAGAAAGACCTAGATTCTATCCTTAAACCCCTTAACAACCCCAAAGTTAGATAAATCGAAGAATGGAATTACCCATTTCAAACAAGTTCAATGTCGTGACCGGGTTTTATTCTGCATTCGATTACGATCCCATCTACCACGTTTCGAATCGAAATCGTTCGACTTCGTAATTGTCCTGTCCTTCCTTATTGGAACCCCGATTCGCCGGCTTAATTTCACTGAAAGTATTGCACGGATTGTCTCTAAAGGAGACTTTTTATCTTCGGACATCACTGTATACACCTGCTAAAAAAAAGACAAAAATATACTTAGTTTAACAGAGCAACTGTTAACTGTTACTATCCAGTAGTTCAAACGAGAGAAATTATCAAGATTACGCTCAATATGGCACGGTGGGTGATGTTCATGTCTTAGTGGTTCAACTAAGCAAAAAAAACACCTTGCAATATTGTCGGCCTTAATAAACACAAACTTCACATCCAGTGACATATTCTAGCGATTCTAGCTTATTCTGTGTTGTCAGTATGGCAGATTATGTCGAATTAAACCAAAATCATAATATTGTTGCCGCTCTACTAAAATAAATGTATTTAGAGTCAACTGACAGGTGTACAAAGACATGGCCGGGGTCCCATAGTAATCTTAAACGACTCCTTTAAATCTTTTATTTTAGTTGTTGTAATGATAATGGTTTAAATTTATTACCAGTCGGCTTTGAGCTTGCCAAAGATAAGTCTGCGTGTAAAGTGCATGTAATGTGACGTGTGATGAATTAGCTGCAGTCGGTATGTCATGTTTGCTTTATATTATACTCTTTGAGCAGTCATATGACTATACGACGTATACCTATTATTTACTTTTCAAATTTTATACGCTCCGCCAACCAACTCTAATTGTCATTTTCATCATGTTTCTATTGTCCGTATCAGCTCTTGTTATGATATAAAAACTGCCTTTGTTTTAGTGCACTCAAACCGATATATCATGTCAGAATGGCGCCATGAAGTTGGCACTCAAAATAGTTCTACCCACTCATTATACAAGGGAATTGTGGCATAAAATAGCATTAAAATATTGCTTTTTAAGAATTGTTTTGTTGAAAATTTTCTGATAAATGTGACGTCACATTTTGCAGTTGTTTTGGTCCCTGCCAACAAAAGAAGGGGGGGCTCTATGTTATCTAACGAGTGCTTGTTACATGTTTGAGCTTTTTCCTGTCGTGTTGGCAATACATTAATCTCGTTGTTTAGTCTAACACAAGCGGCACTTAGTGATGTCTAGACAGGAGAAGGAATTTGTTTATATTTGCCATGTCTTTAGGTTTCGAGTTTCTGTAGGCCAAATTGCTGGAAGTGTTTTAAGCAGGATCTGGTTACGCACATGTGTATTTTGTATGTGGTATTGAACTATTTATTTAGGAATCATGTTCCCGTGAAACGTCTACTGCAGGACAGGGAGCTCCCTCCAGACCTCTAGCAAAAACGCGTGGTACTTAGGAGGGGATTAACCATAGTCACCACGCTTGTAAACGTTGCGGCTGGCGACTGCTGTTATTGGTGACCGCAGTTAAAATGGTTTGCTACACAGAAAGACGCTGCTGCCCACCCTCCAGTTATTACTCTCATAGTCGCCTTTTACGACACCCACGACACGCACATCCATTCGGTCCTCAATTAACAACAATATGATCATATTAGTTTAGTATCTGTAAACATTGGCAAGGTTTTGGGAGAAATGTATTTGATCCAACGCGATGGTATTTGTATATTGACACGAAGAAGACTTTGGCATCAGTCACCAACACAGACGTTGGACATCTTATAAGAAATATTATAAGCTTTTCCTGTAACTTATGATGATGCAACATACCACAATCGCAAGTTCAAAGATATTAGTAGTGTGCTGATAACTCGTGGTCTACCTAGAAGGCGATGTGAACGAACTGCACTGCGCTTGCGCCGATAACCCGCCCGTGCTCCGATACGATAGCGCCAGAGCTAATTTTAACTAGTCCGTACTGCTTCCCTTTGTTACATTACTGCACTGACTGTTATGTGATAATAGCTAAAGTTGACTCTATTCTAAAAAGTATGCAGGTCCATACTGACCTTTAAAACTCCAGATGTATTTTCAATTTAATTCAAATTCCGCAGGTTGTCAGCAGTTACCAAAATATGGCCATAACTTTAAATTCGATATACAGCATGCGGGTAACCCCCTCAGGTGGGTTGATGACTAGTGGAATAATTTAGATAATACAGTCGAGTACAGTTCGGACTAGAATCTGCCTTAAGATTCGCATAAATGACAAGCCCGTTGGTGTGGTTGGTAGTGAGCCTGCCTTTCACGCCGTGGGCCGCTGGTTCCATCCCCGCTGAATTCATATACTTTACACGTTTGTATTGGTTTCATCGAATTGCAAAGAATGCTGCTCGTTATTCTGATAAGCATCTCTCGCGCTGCAGGGAGTGAAGCCAGCAATTTAGTCGTTTACATTATACCAGAACATAAATCGCTTGAAGAAAGCCGATCCAGCGCAACCGATGCGGTACACATTGCGCTCGATTGAATTAAAAGTGAGTGAGTAAATGAAAACTCACGATCGAGATTAACAGATTGTATATATTTTATTTTTAACTGCGGTCCCTTAAACCACACGTTCTTCCCACGAAACTGAATAACTTTTCCCCATTAACATAGGCCGATATAGGAAAAAAAAATCCTCTTCCTCGTATGCGGTCGTATGTCGACCTGTTTTCAATGGGAAAAGTTGTCCCATTTCATGAATAGATCAAACATGTGGTTCAAATGATCCCAGTACTTTTTATTATCACCATATGTTATACTAAAATATGTACTAATATTCGATGAAAACCATTCATTGTCTTTTGGATTAGTTTAAGAGCGACAAAAGTAGCAAATACGGCGAATTCTTATTTAACAAAATCCAATAACATACTTTTTTATACACTGGTTTCTATAAAACTCCGTCTACTCCTATAGAATATTCATCATTTTTGTGTGTAGTACACCGTAGACAACGCCACAGAAAACATCGTTATCGTCTACAAAAAAGGAAGTATTAACGTGTTTCTTATTACAAGTACATGTATAAACGGAACGTTAACATGGGCTGAATATCTCCAAGGGCCGAATAAATGAAAATGGTTAATTGCAACAACCTGTTAATTAACACATTTATTATTTTTAAATTATTCGAAAGAAAAGTGAGAAATTCCTTAAAACATTTGATACCACTGCAGACGTGAAAAGCAATATTTGTGTGGGCGAGCAACTGATGGGAAAGTAGGTACAGTAATAGTATTTAAAATTTATGTATATAGAAATACATTATGGGACTTCAGACTAGAAATACAGAACCACATTTTAAAAAACCGGTCAAGTGCGAGTCGGACTCGCGCGCCGAGGGTTCCGATATACCTATAGTATTTTTGGAAGCAATAAAGTCCATTTTCAGGACCGCAAAACTAAATTTGTTTGTAAAGGTTTTTTGCAGATTTCTGAAAAACTGTGCAACTTAGAAAGATCGTTTTATTTTTGCTGTAAAGTTTACATAAACCTCTGTCAACTGTAATTAATTCAGATTTTCCCTTACTCAAACTTCGGAGATAAGGGGGGGGGAATGGTATTTTTTTTGACATTTTTCATCATAACTTGAAAACTAAGAAACTTAAAAAAATACAAAAATATATTTTAAAATGTACAAGTAAAGCCCTTTCGTATGATACCCCACTCGACCTAGTAGCGACAATTTGAAATTTGGCCCCCCCTATTTTGGCCCCCTTTACATTAATAATCATACTTTTTTCAAAAAATTTTCATGTGCAATTAAGTTGGGCAACTATATTCTAAAACTATTCCAAATTTCAGCTCGATAGCGTAAGTGGTTGCTGAGATATAGAGGTGTGACAGACAGACGGACAGACAGACAGAGCGGCACCATAAGGGTTCCTTTTTTTTACCATTTTGGTATCGGAACCCTAAAAATAAAGAAGCTTGAAAAGAATGACAGTAGTGTAAAAGCAGGACGGAGTGATGTGCAAGATATAGGAGTGACAGAGACACGTATCGCTCTGTCCTGCTATCATTCTGATAAAGCTATATTAATAGGTCTTTACCTATGAAATTGCCGTTTTGTATGGCGAATTTTAGGTAAACTCAATTTTCAGTACAAACATTTTTGCATTTTTCTTAGGAATTATCAATCCAATTTTTATTTCATTTTCTTTAAGCATTATTGGGAAGACATTAAGCTAACAGAAGCCTAAATTAAATTTTCGAAAAATATTATCTGTAAACAAATATAACAAATGTAATGATGAAATCGGACGACATTTAAGACGAACAATTTTCGAACCTTTAATTTTATATATCAAACTAAAAATAAAAACTTTATTTTATGCGTAAATTGATAACCTTGAAGTCAACTTTCAAATATAACACAAATGAGAAAAAAAATGCATTAGTGATCTCATTAATCTGTAAGAAAATTTCGGAAATTTCATAGGTAAAGACCTATTATTTCGACATTTATATTTTATCACTCCTAAGAATATGTATCATATCATTTTTGCAATCAATGTGTGGAATCACGATTAAATATATCACTGAAACAATTTACTATACTATCCATTGCCCAACCCAAATTTGGATTTCCGTATTTCGACTATTATATAGGATGACTTTTAATTAGTTCTTGACAGCAAAAGATATGCATGTACTCATAATACTGAACAACTGTTCCCAAGGAACATAAGTTGAAATACGAAAATCCAAATTTGACCTCCCATACAAAATGCAGTATCAGCTGATGCAGTTTCTATGGGAGGTCAAAACTAGATTTTCGTATTTCGACCTATGTTCAGTGGGATAAGTTGTTCAATATCATGAGTACAATCATACCTTTTTCTATCAAAACTAATTAAATGTCACCCTATATTTTATCACTCACAAGAATATAAAAGTTTGTGTGACGCTTCGGTAAGCTTACCATATTATTTTTGCAATCAACGTGTGGAATCACGATGGGAATAACCCTGGGGATGAAATATATCACTGAAACAATTTTATATACTACCCACAGCCCAACCCAAATTGGAATTTCCGTGTAGGTATTCGTTTCTGACTATAAAAACTCGTAATTGTCGGTTTCTTCAGCTTTCGGGCAAATTCCGTCTAGGGAAGTCTTCCTCCTTGCCAAAGAGTCGTATCGATAAATCCTTCTCAAGTCTGCGATAGCACCCAATAAAGTGTGCCCAAGAAGTATAATTTGTTTGTGTAAAGTGCATCTTTAGAGTAATCTCACAATTGAAAGGGATTTATCAATGCATCACTATATCTGCGATAAAAAAGCATTGCTTGCACCCTGTGTTTCAGTTTCCGTGAAATTACCGGCACAATATTGGACATTTCATCTTAGTTCTCAGGTTTGGCATCGCGCTTGCTGTCTTATTGGTGTCTAATAGACGTCATTACTCATTAATCATCAGGTGGCCCATCTGCTCGTTCACTTATTTGTGATATTAAAAATAACCTAACCTTGCCCTAAAACGTAAACTAATATTTCGATTCCGGACAATGAAAATAGGTTTATTTACTATCAACTATTTACGTTGGCAGTGCTGTACAAAATGTATGAGCGTATTTTTTTGTGTCAGTATATACTTACTGATTTGTAACGCATTTTATATGGAAATAATTGGATGGTCACTTTTTGAAAAAGTGAAGCCTAAAGTACTAGGTGTTAAAAAGATAGACAATGACAGATGCGTTTATACGTTTAATTAGATGATCTTTTTTCAAAAATTTATTTCGCCTTAATGGAGGCCTTTCATGGCTTAAAACTTGGCATGTAGGCTGCTACTTCAACCACCTTGATCAACGGATAAGACTTTATTTTTCTTTGCTGATCAAAATTTAATTTAATTTAATTTAATTTAATTTAATTTAATTTAATTTAATTTAATTTAATTTAATTTAATTTAATTTAATTTAATTTAATTTAATTTAATTTAATTTAATTTAATTTAATTTAATTTAATTTAATTTAATTTAATTTAATTAGATAAAAGAGAGGGTAAACGTCGAGTCTTATCAGGATGTCAAATCATTGGCAGAGGACAGAGAGAATAGATAGATAGATAACTCGTTTATTTTGTCTACAGACACACATACACAATACAGACAACACTTAAAATACAGAACAGAAATTCATGCGACAAGTACAATAACAACAGTTGGAGCAATAGCAAATACAGGTAAGTACCCGCTTGGGGTATGTACGAGTAACTTGTGCTGCAGCAGTTCAAAAAAGGCCGTAGCTCAGCGCCGTTACTTTCTTTGCAGCAAGTCACTGATTTTGAGCTACCACCTTATTGTTAGGAACTATCCATTCCTCAACTTAATTACAAATTAGTTATTCACTAGCTAAGCTTAGCTAATCGCAAAGTTACGATCACAATTAAGATTAATAAGAATCACAAACAGTGCATTTATTCTGATCTCCAAATAAACGAAACGTGATTCAGTGATACTAAAACACTCGTAAAACTGAATTATTAACACTAACGAGTATCTTTTATTTGCTTGAACTTTCTCTTCTTGGACTTTGTTATCGTCTTATGATAACTTCAGTAAGAGTCTATCCTGGGAGGTCATTAAATTTGTTATTGATTTATTTATCTCTTCCTCCGACTTGTGTTTGTGAACTACTTCATAATTAGATATGAAGTGATTGACATGTAGTGAGTATAGTAGGGATTAGGGAAGCATGAATTTATAAGAGGCAATTTATGCGAGCTCAACAGCCGGAGCATAAATAATTTCTAAGAAGACGTTTCAGATCACTATGACACCTCGGCCATGTCCTTAGACATTTCTCAGTTGATTCTAAATAAATTGCCAGAACATCAGGTTTTCGTTTAATTTGGCGTAGTCTACTGGTACTTAAGGCTTTTGTAATTTATGATTTAATTGTTCGATTTGTCGTGTATTGTTACAGCGAATAAATGAATTTTATTTTTTATTTTTAAGTTTCCGTCACATCAACATACACAATATGGAGAAGAATTTCACTTCAAAAGCTACACTTTATTAGAATTTGTTAGTCTAATTTCGTGAACCCAGTTTAGCTCGTGAAAATACCACAGACTACCAACTGTAGCTTGAGAAACTACGCAACACATCGTAGAAAAATAACACAGAATAAACGTTACAGTGAGTTTATAACCCATTGATATCCACGTGTAAATAATTGCTAGTAACCTCGCCGTAGGGACGCCGTTAACTTTTACTGCCCATACAAACTACAAAACAAGTCTTTTGTGTTTTATCTATACCTGCACTAATACTTATAATGTGTCCTACAATAGATAGAAGGTCTATTAGTACTTGTATGTTTTTCTTAGGTGTTTACATCGTGTGTGGTTTAATGAAGGTCTGTATATGTAGCCTAGAGTAGTTTACATGCATGACTAGATTGTTTGTGTCGAATGTGATGATTGAATTCATAGTTAATTCCTTCACGTTTGTCATGCTATTCATATAAACTGTTTTCTATATTATACTCGTAGCAGCCTCCCTCAGTTCTAAAACTGTCCACACACCGGTTATGTGCATCCGCATAAACAAATCGAATCGACTTTATGGTTTAACACACACAGGTCAAATATTTCATAACTACAGATCGTATGTGTTACATTGTAGATCTGTTCTTGAAGTAATTTACTTCGTTTACCATCGTGGCCGCCGCGCCGCCAGTCTCAAAGCTAAGCGATTTGGCATTATGTAACTATAGGTACACTACATACTTGTTTACTAGGTATTATATATTTTGTGATACTACTCTAAAATATACCTCGCTTTTCTGTGTATAGTATATAATATTATGGGTCTCACCTTTGACGTATATGGTCTGTAAGGAAAAAATGAGAATTCGTTTTTCTACTTTAACTATTTGATTTTCAAATAACTGTTTCATGAAAGTGCTTACACTTAATAGTTAAAAAAAATAACTAAACGGTATACCACATCATACGGAAAAACGGATTGTTCGTAAAACAATCCGACTAACATTATTGCCAATTCTTTGAGCTTTCAAATATTTGTCTATTGTTTTCCGATAGGTGGCTTTCCATTTTTTTTATAGTTCATATAACAAGATTAACAAGGCATGATGTTCCATAACCGATCCAATATTCCTCATTAATTCAGCAGCAGACATAATCTAGTGGCGGTATCAGTCCAATCGTCTAGTTTTAATTAGAGATATGGCATAGACTCTATGCCATATCACTAATTAAAACTTAACCGCCGCAATCCGATGCTCGCGTGCTTGAAGCTATTCTACTTATTTATGTAACTAGACTATGACAATAATTTCATCAAATTAATTAAGAGTGCAGTATCTTATTTAATTTGATGGGATATTACTATTATTCCATCCATCTCTATTCTCCTAAGTTATCTTGTACTCTTCGTTTTCATTCTTCTTCTACAAAACCTTTCTCGATATAAATTCTTTTCTTCTAGATATAACTGATTATTTTATGTCACGTATTTTAAGTATAGGAAAGGCTATGTATAGAAACTTGAATATTATCGTGTGTTTCAACTCGATCGAGCCACAGTCTTATGAATATCACACATCTGTTTCTGTGTAAGCACTTGAGCGATTATAGCGCAGTGGCAATCAGCATAAAAGCGGTCTTGTCCATTCGCGGAGAGAGCTATTTTTAGCACAAACTTAAATATATACGACAGATAGAAGTGGCTTGTTGGAATAGAATAGAATAGAATAGAATAATTATTTATTGTCCACTGTGTCAAAAAGTTCTTAATTTACAATGATACAGATGCAACAGTGTGCCCATTTCGGACGTACAACATTCGAAAAATTGAATTTAAATAATATATGTTAATGGTTCTAATAATAAAAATGTCACATGCAAAATTAAATAAAGTTGTCCATACAAAAACAGATAATCACATCAATTAAGAATAACCTACTTCAAGAAAGAGAAGGCAGAAACATTACAGTGTATAGTTAGCAGTACCAAAATATTCATTTAAGTTATAAAAGGCCTTATCTAGGAGCCATTTTTTTAATTCCTTCTTAAATCTTATTCCGCTCCACATCTTGATACTGTTTGGCAAATTGTTAAATATTTTTACACCTCTTGCAAGAGTGCTTTTTTGCATGATTGCACTTCTGATGCAGTTACTTGTTAAGCATAAATCAAAGAAAAAAACTCGTTGGAGAAAGAGACTCGTTACCTCCACATAATAGAGAGCTTTATTTGAAGCCTATAAAGATAGACTTGGAGGTTAAATCGTGTCCATTTACTTGAACCAATCATCACTGCGAAAGTTTGTAAGTATGGATGGATGGATGTTTGTTACTTTTTCACGCAAAAACTACTGAATAGATTTTAATAAAACTTGGCACACGTATAGGTTAGGTCCTGGAATAGCACATAGGCTACTTTTTACGCGGGAAAACACTTCATTCCCACGGGAAAACGCATTTAATGCGGGTGAAACCGCAGGCGGAAAGCTAGTTATAAATACACTGGGCGTCAAAATTAAGTAGTACACTTTTCAAATTGCAATTACTCCAAGACTATAGAAGTTAGAGCTTTGAAATAAAAATAATTTTATAGTACATTTAACTAAATTTCCTAAAAATTATATTTTTAGCTATAGTCAAGTTTTACACTTAAAATTAATAAAAAACTAAAAAGTTACTCATTTTGAACGTTCTGTCAAGAACTACATTTTTATGTTTTGGGCCTGGTTCAACTTTAGTAACTTGTGTTACCGCCTCGGGCTCTGATAACAGCTTGGAGCCGGTTTGGCATGCTGAACACTAAGTTTCGGAGGCGGTGTTGGGGAATATTTTCCCATTCTTCTATCAGGGCCTGTTTTAGAGCACTGAGGGTGGCGGGGGGTGGTGTGCGCCTTCTGACTAGCCTTACAAGCTCATCCCAGGCGTGTTCGATCGGGTTAAGTTCTGGGCTTCTTGAAGAAGACAACAGTTTTAGAAAAGAGTGTTTTTGTTTATTCAGTTTTTTACAGTCAATCTGTTACAGATGACATTATGCATGAAGTTTTTATTATATGAAATTAATAAAAACAAATTAATAAATTCTCTTTTTATCTTTTTTTATTTCAAAGTTTTAGCTTCTATAGTTTACGAGATATTCCTATTTTAAAACTGTACTACTTATTTTTGACGCCCAGTGTAATTAAAGTCCCCCGATGCGTTTTTCTTTCGTAATCCTATATGTCTATAATCGCTAATCTCAGAAACTTTTGTATGAACTTTGACACGGTTTTCACTAATAGACCGACGAATTCACGAGCTAGATAGCACGATTGTCTATAATTTATAGATATTTAGAGCAAAGAGACTAAATTGTGATGATGTTTGTCAATCAAGTCGGAAAAAACGTGCCTGTTGAGAATTGTTTCAACCGATGTGTGAAGCCAGGGTGGGCCGCTAGTATGTTATATTACCTATTGTTCTAATAAGCAGGGGAGACCCTAGAACAGGATAAATCTGAACTAATTACAGTCTAAGTCAATAGACGTTTATGAACATAATATAAACAGAAAAAATAAAACGATTTCTCTAAGTAGCACCGTTTTCTAGAAATCTGCAAAAAGTCTTTACAAACAAATTTAGTTTTGCGGTCCTAAAAATGGACTTGATAGCTTCTAAAAATACAATAGGTATATAGAAACCGTCGGCGCGCGAGTCCAAGCCAAACTTGACCAGTTTTTTTAGATTATTTTTTTTTTCTTTAAAATGGTGCGTTTTAGAAATCTACAGCGCCATTAAGTGGGCTTTGTCGCCCAGGTACACCGTCGTTTAGCCGGCGCTACACAGATCATTATCGAAGTTCGCACAATTTCCTCCTGCTCGTTCTCCCACTTGTCACGTAAAAAAAAGTAAACATCTGAACCTAGTGCTCAGTTCAACCTCAGAAGGGACTAAATTAAATAATTGTATGAGGGCGACAGCGGGGGTGAGGTTTGAATGCGGGCACAGCGGAGGATCAACAATTTGCAATTATTGTTTCCGCTCCACCGTCTGCGCTCTCGGCTGCCCGTCATTGTGTGAAGATTTAGCTGTAAACAACTTGTCCAATCACCGGTACTGACGCTCTCCTGTTGTTGAAAACTTTCCATGTCAATTCTTTGCTTGTTCAGTATTCTTTTTCTACAGTCAAGAGCGCGTCAAGCTTGATACAGTATAAAATTTCGACCATTCATCAATCAATTTGTTATACCGGTTTTCTTGACAAGCCCGTTGGTGTGGTTGGTAGTGAGCCTACCTCACACGCCGTGGGCCGCTGGTTCGATCCCCGCCCAGGGCAAACATTTGTGTGATGAACACAAGTGTTTGTTGTTTGTTCTGTGTCTGGGTATTATTTATCTGTTTATGTATGTACTAGCTGGTGCCCGCGACTTCGTCTACGCATGTTTATAAATTGTAGCCTATGTGTTATTCTGATGTATGAGCTATATTATTGAAAAGTTTCATTAAAATCCATTCAGTAATTTTTACGTGAAAGAGTAACAAACATCCATCCATACTTACAAACTTTCGCGTTTATAATATTAGTAGGATAGCAGAATTAGTAGGATATAAGTATCTGATACCTATAGTACAGTTTTTGCCTAGTTTGGGATCGGATGACCTTGTGTGAAATGTCCCCCAATATGAAAAGTTAACTAACATAACTCGACGGTAATAATACCTCTATCTTGGTCGAGATGCGTTACAAGCACTAATTCCAGCCCCCCAGGTGTTGGAAGTGACAATGGGCGGCAGTGACACTTACCATCAGGTGAGCTGTCTGCTCGTTTGCCTGCTCTAACGTAAAAAAAAAACAAATCACACACATTTAGTTGGGGTACTTACTTATTTATTGTCTTTTATTAGTTTATACTTACTTAGTGCAGTTTTCAAAAAAAGCTATAAATTATCTGTCTTTTCATTTCAGGTGGAACAGCGCGATGTCCCCGGCATCGACTGCGCTCACCTGGCAATGGACACAGAAGAAGGCGTCGAGGTGGTGTGGAACGAGGTTCAGTTCTCCGAGAGACGCAACTTCAAGGCACAGGAAGACAAGATCCAAATGGTGTTCGACAACCTTACCCGGCTGGAACACCCCAACATCGTCAAGTTTCATAGATATTGGACCGATACACACAATGATAAACCTAGGGTGAGTGTATTAGGTACGTTCTCAAAGTTAAACGAGGGGCAGTTCTCCGAGAGACACAACTTCAAGGCACAGGTAGACAAGATCCAAATGGTGTTTGACAATCTGACCCGGCTGGAACACTCCAACGTCGTCAAGTTTTACAGATACTGGACTGACAAACTAAACATAAGATGAGTAATATTATACTTTCAAAGTTATACAAGGTGAAGTTCTTTGAGAGACGCAACTTCGAGGAGCAGGAAGACAAGATCCAGATAGTTTTTGACAATATCATCTGGCTGGAACACCCCAACATCGTCAAGTTGGACTGACACACAATATTAAACCTAGGGTTAGTATAGTAGTTATATCCTCAAAGTCGTAGGAGGAGCAGTTCTTCGAGAGACGTAACTAAGCCGCCGCAGGAGGACAAAATGAGTATTTATAAGAAAACGATCCAATTCGTGGAAGTCCCCTGGCACCGGCTATAGTTGAAGATCTGAACGCCGCGTTTGACCCCGATCTCACCTGTTCACTCTAGCCTTGAAAAGATCCTGACTAGAACGGTACAAATTATAATGTGTCAAGCTTGATCTGCTCTTGTATGTACGTATTGATGTTGAATGCGCCAGCTTCTACTTACCGAGCTGTACGAACCTCATAACATCCCATTCCCAACCATCTAGAATTCTAGCTTTTGCTGGAAAAATGTAGAGGGGAAGTACCATAGTCACCTCGCTTGTTAGCAATACGGCTGGCACCATGGACCGCGGTTGTAGGTGACCGCAGTAAGTCAGATGTTAGATAGAAAGGAGGACGCTGCTGCCCATCCTCCAGTTTATAACCCTTAGTCGCCTCTTACGACACCCACGGGTATGTAAGGGTTGGTACTATTCTTTGCCGGCACCACACGGGACAACCTATTTTACTTAATTCTCTTTCTACCACTAACGGCACAACCATATATTACGTTTTCAGGTGATATTCATCACAGAGTACATGTCTTGCGGCTCTCTGAAACAGTTCCTGAAGCGGACCAAGCGGAATGTCAAACGGCTTCCACTTCAGGCGTGGAAACGGTGGTGCACGCAAATTTTGTCTGCACTCAGGTAAAATACATATATTTTTTTTATTAGCCTATACTGTCCCACTGCTGGGCAAAGGCCTCCCCCATACCTTTCCATTCCTCCCTATTTATTGCAACTATGGGCCACTGGTCTCTAAAAGCATCCAGATCATCTCTCCACCGCTTTTTGGGCCTTCCTCTGCCTCGGCGTCCATAAATACACACATACTTTTTGATTTTCACAGATTATGTATTGCTGTTGCCCATTTAACAACAAACAATAAAAATTTAAAAAATATTCAAATTAAAGGGTGAATATTAAAGGCGAAAAATATAAATTAAATCGCCTAGAAACGTGTCTTTAGGCGATTTTTACAAAAATTTTGTTTAGCTCTATCGTAAAAACGGAAACACTCACAAGCGTGAAAATTTGTATGTTTCTAGTGCATAAGCTATAAAATAACAAAAATCAATTAAAACTGGTCAAGTGCGTGTCAGACTCGCGCGAAATTAATTCACTTCTGCGTGACTGCGCGTCCATAACTAAGACAGTATTTTTACCTTATTACTAAGGAACCCTCTGTGCGCAAGTCCGACTCGCACTTGGCTGGCTAGTTATGTAAATCGTTTTATTGAAGCATTGGAGAGACCAAATCGATACCTTCGACAAAGACTGGTCTATAATCGCACACAGTGGAAAAGAACTGGGGACACCTCTGCCCAGCAATGGAAAAACACCTAATCAATAGCTGGAAGAACATCATTCAAAAAACTTGGCAAGCGCGAAATATATTCCACATCATAATCATCATCATAACATCCCATTAAACGTCCACAAAATAGATTGTGTTGTAAATAGGGTTGGCGAATGTTAATCAAAAACTAGGTTCGATTGTAGGATCTGGTCACATATAAATATAAGTGACTCTCGACGACTCAAGCCGAGCCACTTTTAAGCATCGATCTATTTCTGGGTTTACACTGGATTCAAACATAAACTGGAAGAACCATATAGACGCGCTTTGCGATAGACTCAGTAGTGCCACATACGCTTTACGCAAATTAAGACCTATCGTCTCTGAAAACGTATTACGACAGATATATTTTGCATATTTCCATTCCATCCTCTCATATGGCATAATGCTATGGGGCAACTCGACAGACTCCAAGAGAGTATTTGTCTTACAGAAGCGTGCACTGCGGATACTAGCAGGGATCAAAACACGGCAAACGTGCAGGTCCTTATTTTATAAAAATGGGATAATGACCATGGTCTCCATGTACCTGTATGAGGTAATCTCTTACGTGCGCCGAAATATAGATTATTATAGCACCCGCATAGGTGGAGGCCATTCGTTAAGAAATGTGGGAAGGCTTGCTAGCGTCCCTCGCCGAACTGAGCTGGCGTCAAAAAACCCGCGTGTGATTGGACCTTATTATTACGAGCGACTACCGGCAGACTTGAGGAACTTGACCAACAATAACACCTTCTATCGGCAATTAAAAAACCTTTTGTTGGATGATGAATTTTACACTGTAAATGAATTTATCTTAAAATATAAATGAATAAGCTACTGTCGTAGACTTATATTTAAATTCTTTAATAAAATAAATATTTAATGTTAAAATCAAAATAATTAATTGACATTTTTATCTTGACATTTAATTTTTATTTAATTATTCAATACTTTTCAGTATCGTTTATTTTATTAGTTAATTTGACATTTTATATTTATTTTGACATTGAATATTTTTATTATGACTATAAGATGATTTTGTATTTGCCGCCTTTTGACATGTTTGTATTTCTTTATTGATTATTTTTTGTTTTTATATTATTTGACGATCATATTATTCATTGACATCTGAACAATTTATGTAATTTTGAATTTGATAGTATGAAATAAATCTAATCTAATCTATTTAAAATATATAAAAGAATTGGTAGTTTTAAAGCTTTTGATGTCACGACTACAAATACTCCCAATGTAGATTTGAATACAACCCCAGGTATTCTAAATGCAAATTTCATTCAAATATCCCTTCGTGACATAGTATCGAGTCGGTCACGGGATCCCATCATTTACTTTATCAACAAACGATCTCTGTGAACCTAAATTTGTTTCTGTTTTGAACGAACTCGGTAAAACAAGTTAAACAAGAGTAAGTTTCCTCCGTCTTTCAATCCATAGACTTGGCAAAGAAAAAGTAATATTTCTTCTTCAGTTTATGAAAAAATTCGCAGACTGTGTCCTTCTACAAAATTTGAGATTCTCTCACCTGTTCTAAAAACGTGCCTTATCTCATTTATCTACAAAAGCAAAGATGAATGCTCTTTCAAAGATATTTATGTAGGATGCAATGGCTTTAGTTTCTTAATTTTTAACCGCGATAGAAATCTAATCAAAGTGCTTGCTTTGTCAAGTTTTGGTTAAGTTTTTTATGGTTCTTGTATTTCTCAAATTTGCCAAGGTCAAAGCTAATATGGCAATATTTAATTCTAATTTTTAAAATCGATCCTGCATGGAGACTTAGCGAGCATTGCTGTATTTGTAGTAATTTGAGTTACACGTCTTGTTCTATAAAAAAATAATTGTACAGCTTATTTTTCTATGGATTGTCTTACAAAAGTAAACTGTTTTTTCCGCAGTTACCTGCACGGTTGCGTGCCTCCAATCGTGCACGGCAACCTGACGTGCGACACGATCTTCATCCAACACAACGGGCTGGTGAAGATCGGCTCCGTCGCTCCGGACGCCATCCATCATCACGTGAAGACCTGCAGGCATCCGGACAATATGAGAAATATGCACCTCATCGCGCCGGAGTATGGCTGTGAGTATATTAAAGGCTGTAAGATATCGAAACAGAATAAATATTGTCCCAAGACAAGATCTTCATCCTCAACGAGTTCACGAAGACCTGTAGACATCCGGACAACATGAGAAACATGCACGTCATAGCGCCGGAGTATAGCTGTGAGTAGACTGTCAAAAGCTTCTGGGTCAGGCTTATCCGTCACCAGAAGACTACAGGCTCCTTCCACTGAAATCAATATCAAAGCAAAATGAGCATCTTTAAAGACAACGGAAGATTATAGTGTGGCTGTCCACTAAAGATTAACTCAGCCCCACGTAATAGCATACTGCCTTAAAATGAGATCTTCGAACGAGTTCGTAAAGATCTGCTATGAGAAATATCCAGTCTCCTCATGGTAAGTACCGCCCGCAGAAACTCTGCCACCTGGACACAAACTGCCGTGGCCAACCTGGAAGTCGCTTAATCGCCTGTGAAGTCAGGTTGGCCGCTGCAGAGAAAAGATGTTGAGACGGGGCTTCACTGACCAGTTGTTAAAGCACTGTGACGTGGGGCTTCGTCTCAAAATATGGCGCATTTGCTCTCTTGTCTACTGTGCCCCTCCACCTGCACTAACGAGGATCTGTGTCAGACATCAGATAACGCCGTAGCACTGTCAAAATATTGCGAGGTGTACATATAGTTGCTGTTTGATTATAACATTGACACGAAGAAGAAGCTGCTCTGAATGCCATCCATCATCACACGAAGACCTATAGCCATCCAGAAACATACATTTTATCGCGCCGAAGTATGGCTGTGAGTATGTTATCATAAGACAACACATTCATTCTCAACACGTTGGTAAAAATATTTAGCTCAGGACGCCATATATCCATCACCACTTGAAGACTTGCAGACAGCATGAGAAACTAGCACTCTATCGCGCCTGTTAAATTGTGATCTAAAATATGACACACAAGGACATGAGGAATTAAAGATGAAGTAACATTTGTGCGCGAATCTTTGATATATCTTCCTATTAGTTACAAATAACTGCCCTAAAGTTATATTAATGAGGTATTTGTTTGGTCCCCAGCTTCACAAATGGTAACCCCAGCGATGGATATCTATTCGTTCGGCATGTGCGCTCTGGAGACCGCTGCCCTCGAGATCCAGGGCAATGGGGACTCTGGCAGTCACGTGACTGAGGAGCATATAGTGCGCACGGTGGAGTCACTCGAGGACCCGAGGCAGAAGGATTTCATATACAGGTCAGCACACAGTGTAGTTTAGAGAGAGATCTAGGACTTTATATACAGATCAGCACACAGTGCAGCTTGTACAGAGACACAGGGCTATGGAAACTTCGGCAGTCACGTGACTTTGGAGCATATAGTCCGCACGGTGGAATCACTCGAGGACCCGAGGCAGAAGTAATTCATATAGGTATACAGGTCAGCACACATTGTAGCTTGTAGAGAGATACAGAGATTTCAGGGCAATGGGGATTCCGGCAGTCACCTGACTGAGGAACATATAGTCCGCACAGTGGAGTCACTGGAGGATCCAAAGCAGAAGGACTTTATATGTATAGGTCGGCACACCAGTAATTTTTTACAAAACGTTTGCTGTACACATTCTTTAAACTTTCTCTCAGGCACTACATTGCTGTATCGGCCGGCCGACCACGTATTTTTTTTATACTTCACCTTCTCGGAAAGTACCTCAGTCCTGTTTTAAAAACTAAGGAGAAGATACGTCATTTCTATGGTATAAATATGCGGGGGGAAAAGTTATATGGAAATCCATTGTTAACGTGTTTTAGCGGGATGGAATTTTGTATGAAAATCCATTGTTAACGTGTTTTTTTTTCTTAAATTTTGATCAAAATCTGTCGATAACCTCTTTTAATATCATAATGCCAAAAAAATAAAAAGTTTTTATCTCTAAGACCGCGAAATGATGCTGGCCACCTGCACTTTTCTGAAAAACCATTAATTTGAAAAAAGAACGAAACCAAAATGTGGAACGAAAGCGCGCGCGCGAATTAGGTACCTATTCTTGAAAATCACTGTGTGATAAAATCTTACTCAATAAAATCAAAATTTCTGTTTTTTTCTTATCAACAGGGAAAAATTATAATGCATAAATATAAATTAGTGTTTAATTGTTAAATTTTATAAAGTATTACTGACGTTTTAACACTTTCAGGGTAAAATTAAAAAGTTTAAACCTCCAAGCGATATTTTATCACCCAGTGATTTTCAAAAATTGGACCCCTGTTTTCTTTACAAAGTTGCTGGAAGTTTTAATTGTAGTTTTGTTGGTGCGTGCTTTTTACAAAAAATGTCGTCAAATAGTGACAGTGATGAAGAGTTTTTGACGCCGCTAGAACTACAAGAAAGTGCGCAAGCGGTTATTGATTGCCTGAAAAATCTCGAAAAAATACAACAATGTAGGTATGTGAGAGTTTTATACGTTGAAAAAGCGAGAAAAAAGCGCATTGATTTTCGGAAACTGTTTTGCTTGCTTATTATAGTGAAAAAGCATATAAATATAAGCCAAGTCTTTGTATTCCATGTTGAAAAGTACCATATTGGCAAGACCTGATATCAATATAATGGAATACAAAAAACTTACATCATATCTGAAAAGTAAATCTGAAATATTTTCCTCGTAGGTGAAGTATAAAGCACTATGTATCACTCGAAAGAAAGTGCGATTCCCAACTCGGGTGTATTGAGCCCTTCGGCTTCGCCTCAGGGCTCAAACGACACCCTTGTTGGGAATCGGTCACTTTCTCCTCTCGATGAACAATGTACTATTATGCAACGTCTTTTATAAAATGTGTTTTTTATCATATTTCAGATGTATAAACAAAGACCCGGCGCAGAGGCCGACGGCGCGGGAGCTGTTGTTCCACCCCTTGCTGTTTGAGGTTCATTCGCTGAAGCTACTAGCAGCCCACACCTTAGTCAATACTAGCGGTGAGACTGTTTTCTTTAACAACACGAACTAGCCTGTTGTTCCACCCCCTGCTATTTGAGGTTCAATCGCTGAAGCTAATAGCGGCCCACACCTTAGTCAATACTAGTGGTGAGACTGTTTTCTCTAACAACATGAACTAGCCTGTTGTTCCACCCCCTGCTGTTTGAGGTTCACTCGCTGAAGTTACTAGCGACCCACAGTCAATACTAGCGGTGAGACTGTTTTCTCTAACAACATGAACTACCCTGTTGTTCCACCCCCTGCTGTTTGAGGTTCACTCGCTGAAGCTACTAGCGGCCCACACCTTAGTCAATACTAGCGGTGAGACTGTTTTCTTTAACAACATGAACTAGCCTGTTGTTCCACCCCCTGCTATTTGAGGGTCACTCGCTGAAGCTACTAGCGGCCCACACCTTAGTCAATACTAGCGGTGAGACTGTTTTCTTTAACAACATGAACTAGCCTGTTGTTCCACCCCCTGCTATTTGAGGTTCACTCGCTGAAGCTAATAGCGGCCCACACCTTAGTCAATACTAGCGGTGAGACTGTTTTCTCTAACAACATGAACTAGCCTGTTGTTCCACCCCCTGCTGTTTGAGGTTCACTCGCTGAAGCTAATAGCGGCCCACACCTTAGTCAATACTAGCGGTGAGACTGTTTTCTCTAACAACATGAACTAGCCTGTTGTTCCACCCCCTGCTGTTTGAGGTTCACTCGCTGAAGTTACTAGCGACCCACAGTCAATACTAGCGGTGAGACTGTTTTCTCTAACAATATGAACTACCCTGTTGTTCCACCCCCTGCTGTTTGAGGTTCACTCGCTGAAGCTACTAGCGGCCCACACCTTAGTCAATACTAGCGGTGAGACTGTTTTCTTTAACAACATGAACTAGCCTGTTGTTCCACCCCCTGCTATTTGAGGTTCACTCGCTGAAGCTAATAGCGGCCCACACCTTAGTCAATACTAGCGGTGAGACTGTTTTCTCTAACAACATAAACTAGCCTGTTGTTCCACCCCCTGCTGTTTGAGGTTCACTCGCTGAAGTTACTAGCGACCCACAGTCAATACTAGCGGTGAGACTGTTTTCTCCATTGACGTAAGAAAAACGCTGCGCTTCTAAAGGACCTGAAGCTATTGTCTATGGAAAACTTAACTGATAAAGTTAATGCTATTTCTTTCTAACTAATCTTTGTTTAGAAAGGTTGAAAAAGTACAACAATATTTTATCAGTGTCGAAACTTTTTTTTCCGATAACGCTTTGTCACCAGTTCGCCATTTTGATAAACGGTATACGACAGTACGTGGGCTGTCAGATCCGTGTATACATGTTCGACGATTTTATTATTGTAAACAAAGAAATTAGTTTCAGAGTATTTTATATAATTTGATTTCTTTATATAGGCTTTGGCAGGATGCCTAAGTGTTCCATTGTGTGGTGTGGTGCAAGGAGAAACAAGAACAACCCACAGTTATCTTTACACAAGTCAGTTGGTGTTTATTTCCCTTTTTGACTACTATTTCACATATTTGTCTGATGAAATTTTTAGGTGTAGCGGTATTCAACTATAAAGTAAACTAATTGATATTTATTTTATGTTTTCAAGCCGCTATCGGCTTTATTTCATTAAAAAATGTTTACATACAAACAATGTAAACACAGTGATGTAATCAAGCGCAGCTGATATCGATATTACTATATTCTCAAATTCTCATATAAGTAAAGTAAGTGAGTAAAATAGCCTGTTTAAGTGAGCTTCTGAATTGCACGACCTGATACCACCATCCCCCTTCCTCCAACGTGGGAATAGAAGTGGGTTGGGGTCCCATCTCTTTGTCGTTGACATACCTCTTATTCAAAGTGGCGCCATGGTGGGAAAAAAAGAAGCGACAATAAAAACCCACGGGCTCTTTTAAATATGCTAAGGAGTGGAACTACCTCTCTGCCGATCTTTCCCCGAAAAATATAATGTGGATCTTTTCAAGGCTAGAAGGAACAGGTAAGTGAGCATGTTACATCTTCGATCCCATCGTCACTTACCTCACCTATTCATAAAAAAAAATATTTGGCACTAATATTCTGAATGGGCATATTTGGTTAATCAGATATTGATATATTTATTTTAAAAAAAGAGGCTTAACAATTAAACAGATTAAAATATAATTAACGGATTATATTTTTTATAACGGCCAGTTGGACAACTCTTTTTTTTTATTTGTTTTGAAATTAAAACAGAAAGAGACTGCAAAAGATTTAACAGAGCTGAGAAGCTTTGTGCAGCAGCAGTCCGAACAATATTATGGATTAAATGTACAGGAATTTAATAATATGTCTAACCTTTTCTTGTAGATTCCCACGAAATGAAGCTTCTAGAAGGAAATGGACCGATATTTTCGGTTTAGATAACATAAACACAAATTTACAAAACACATTTATTTGTTCAAAGCATTTTGAGGAATCGTGTTTTAACAGAACCCTGGATAAAATACAATTACGTGATGGGGCTGTACCCTCACTACCCCATGCGGTTTGTATTTGTAAAGTAGTATACTATCAACAGGTATAAAGTATAATACTCGTACCTATATATGAGGGTAAAGGGTATATAAATCCTGCAGGATGTGAATCTGCTCATGCAACTGAACAAGTCCTCCTTCGTCGCAAGAGTCATAATTCGAACGAAATTTTTGCTTATAAAATGGTACGCCATAATAAGAAAAAAGTAAAAGTATTACCTCTTATACAAAATGTGTTGTATATTTGCTTTCGTATTTCGATCTGTGTTCTTTTGAGAAAAGTTGTTCAGTTTCAAGTTACACCTATAATGTAGAGGATTTTTGTTGTTTTGGTAGAATTTTTGTATTATTTAATATTAATTTTTACTGCATAGTATTTGTGGGCCAAATGTTAAGATTCATGATCTGAGTAACCAATTAATAATAATAGTAATTTTTTTACAAGATTAATCCTGTGTTGGTTACGCTCAACTATGCTTAGTTGAAAATTTTATTTATTTATGGTAAAATATAATGTTTAATGTCAGATATAAACTTTCAAATAAAAAGTTTTATCGAAATGGGTTCAACAGTTTTTTGTTTTATTTCATATTAGGCCTTACTGTAATTTCCTGAATTTTGGTAGGAAACCTATACAGGGTGTCTCAGGAAACTTGTACTAGTGAAGGTCTGGAGTTGGCGGACCTTGGATGGGGTTTAATTGAATAGGTATTGAGGTATATTCGCTGGTACAGGTTCCCTGGAACACCCTGTTTAAAGAAATTAATTAAATGAGATTTTTTGTATCATATGTTTTTCTACGAGCAATGCTAGGCGCTTTTATATCATAACTTACATTTAACTTACATTTACAAAAATTACATTGTGTAATAATATTAATTATGAAACTCGAGTTACATAATAATTATTATAATACAAATATTTTTTTTATCATAACATCCCATAAAACATCCACTGCAGGACAGGGGCGAGCATTAAAAAAAAAAAACGCTTAGTTATTTGAGGGGATTTACCCTAGTCACCACGCTTATAAGCGTTGCAGCTTGCGACCACTGTTGTTGATGACCGCAGTATGTAAGATGATACGATTAACAGAAAGATGCTGCTGCCCGACCTTCGGTTCATAAGCCCTTACACATCATCAAGCTTGACATATTGAACTTTATACCGTTCTTATTTCAATAGACGTACAGGCTAGAGTTATAGTACTAGGAGATAAAAGTACTGATTGCGCGGCGAGTGAGCTGGTCTGTCAGCAATCTATCTATCTATGTCTACTTGTACGTCTCCGACGTCGTCTGCCAGCCCGCATATCGATAAAATATCGATTACAAGTTAGACAGCACTACTAAACACCGCCATGGTCATGTTCACTTTTACTTTTACGTGGCACGCTTTTGCCGAGTATATGTCATATCTATAAACGCCCCCTGGCGTAGTTTCCAAAATCTTTGGTTTTCTCTAACAACATGAACTACCCTGTTGTTCCACCCCCTGCTGTTTGAGGTTCACTCGCTGAAGCTACTAGCGGCCCACACCTTAGTCAATACTAGCGGTGAGACTGTTTTATCTAACAACATCAAAACGCAAGAACACTACGACCCTCGCACTACAGAAGTATCCCATGAAATTCCACTGCAGGACAGGGAGTTCCCTATAGAATTCCAGCTAAAACGCATGGTACTCGTACAATGTGGAGGGCAAGAACAGTATAAAAGAAAGATGGTACGATGTACTCTATACTTTAATCCCTACACATTAAGACCTAATATCCCCCCGCTACAGACTATTGTCTTATGTCCAGAATATCAGGAATGTATTAATTTTGACTCTCTGTTTATTTATTTTTCCTGTACTGAAGAACGCCCCACTCACTACTAATAGCCCAGGCGTAAACGATCCCGAGGGTCAAACAAATTCCTAACAGTTTAATTGTTAATTTAAACTATACCTACATAGGTCCTTTATTTTTTTTAAAAGATGCCGATCTGTAACTAAAGAGCAACTTAGACTTTTGAAATATCGTAAGATATGCGATTTTTTAACAAATTTTTACCAAATTTAGACGTAAATTGTATCTAAGAAGCAGAAACAATACTAAAATATATGTTTGAAGCGCAATGAATGATATATAAGCGCTAATTATGGCATCAGTATTAATTATATTATATCATAGGATCGATGGGTCGCACGCACGGCTAGAGATTGTGTTTCGATTATACCTACTCCTATTATTTATTGTGAGTTCAAATTATAAAATAAATAAATAAATAAAATTCATTTATTTCAGATAGAAATATCCATAGTACAGTGCAAAAATAGCTTAAATTAATTTAATTTGTAAAACAACAGTTTTCCCCAGTGGGAGAAAAGGTCACTCTGATTACATCTACAACTAAGCACCTTTATTAATCTGTTCTGAGATCCAAAGACAACGCTCCTAAACTTGGCAACACGATGGCGGATCAGTGCATCCAGACCCGGCAGGCGAGCTTCCGTAAACATCTGTGAGGCGCTGCAATATCGCGGCAGGCGGAAGAGAACCCTGAGCGAGTCGTTATATTGCACTTTCAGCCGCCGATATTCTTCGACAGTGTAGCGCGCCCACAGTTGTGGGGTGTATAGCGGTTGACAGTATGCTGCAAATAATGCCAGCTTGGCTTCGCGAGAACATTTGAAGAATCTTCGCGCGATCATATTTGCGCGTACTGAAAGTGCTCGTCGCTCACGGTCCATATCACTACCATCCCGCAGATCGCAGCAAATCATGTGCCCTAAATATTTAAATGAATCAACCCACTGCAGCTCGGCTCCTGCCAATCGTATCGGCAGCACAAACGCCTTCTTTTTCCCGTAGTGAAAAGCCATACAGACCGATTTATTGGCATTATAAAGGAGATTGTGCGCCACGGCATATTTTTCACATATCTCAAGCAACTGACGCAATGCAGCAAGAGAGGGGCTCAGCAGCACCATGTCATCGGCATAACTTAGGTTATTTAGACATTCTCCACCAACATGACAGCCGAGACGGGTGCTGCTGAGCTCCTCTATTAGCTGGTCAACATACAAGTTAAAAAGTAGGGGGGAGGTTAAGCCCCCTTGCCTCACCCCACAGGGTAAGTAAAATTCTGAAGAATAGGAGTTTTGCCACTTCACTATGTTAACCTGATCTGTGTACCAAGCCATAAGCAAAGCAATGCAAGCCGAGGGCACCCCCTTATCTTTTAATTTATTCCACAACAAATCATATTTTACGCGATCAAAAGCCCGGCTTAGATCAAGAAAACATGCGAAAATATTCGTTTTTCTTTTCAAATAATATTCAACAGTTTGTTTAAGCGTGAATATCGCACCATCTGTTGATCCGCCTTTTTGAAAGCCGAACTGCGCTTCATTTATTTCTACATAACCTGAAAGAAAATCCAGCAGTATTGAGTCATAAAGCTTCGCACAAGTCGTGGCGAGTGAAATCGGTCTATAGTTTGAGCTGTCAGAGAGACTACTGGTCTTATTTTTGACAATTGGTGTTATAACCGTCTTAAGCATTTCTTTAGGTAGATGCGAATGTCTCAGACAAGCGTTGAACAATACAGAAAGGAATACAACCACCCATGGACCACCAAATCGCAAGTGCTCCACACTTATACCATCATGTCCTACAGCTTTACCCAGCTTCATACGCTTTAGTGCGTCAAGTATCATTTGCTCAGATACATGTAACGAATTACCGTCTGACTCTATACCTATACTGTTGGACTTACAACCAGAATTCGAATCGCCTACGAATTTATTCTTAAATAAGTTAGCGATTTCTGCATGGTCAGAAAGACCTTCAACAACACTCGCCACCTTAGTTTTATTATTCATGACTTTAGAAGAGCATTTCCAGAATTCTCGAAATTTTTTACTACCACACGCATTCGACATTTTATCCAGAAGTATTTGGTTCTTATTATTCTGGCAGTACTTGAGCCTACTTTTAAAAATTTTTCTACTTTCCGTCATATTCAGAACCCAGAACCCTTACTTGCCCCATTGGCGGTCCAGTTGTTTCTTCGAGTGATGTGCCCATGCAAACTGCCACTTGATTGTGTTAATTTTCAAAGCTTTATGAAGATCGCTTTGGAGAAAACCTGTTCTCATAAAAATATGTTTCATTAACAAAGAAAAAAGCTACACACATATACTTAAGTATCAAAGAACTAGTGCTGCAGTAGCGCGAGGAGCTATAGCATAAGCCGAGTGTCTGTCTTTTATTGTTATGTTTTAACTAAAATAAATATTTTGTTTCTATTCTTTCAAGGCTTAGATGCAAAAGAAGATTTAACTTTATTTTTTTCTGTGTTTTTCTGCTTCCAGCAAACATTAGCGAGACGATAACGGACGAAGTTTGCGGCGGGGGAAAAGACGGGCCTCTAGCCTGGTGCATACGTTCGGGCGAACGGATAGAGATCTCCGCACGGGATTTGCCCCACACCGAGAAACTGGAGAAGTTCGTAGAGGACGTCAAGTGAGTGTATTCTTCTTCTTCTTCATGTCATAATCATAACATCTCATGAAATGAACACTACAGGACAGGGAGCTCCCTCTAGAATTCTAGCTTTTGCTGGAAAAATGTGAAGGGAAGTACCATAGTCACCTCGCTTGTTAGCGGTATGCTATGGCTGGCACCATGGACCGCGATTGTAGGTGACCACAGTAAGTAAGATGGTATGATACACTGGAGGATGTTGCTGCCGATCCTCCAGTTTATAACCTTTAGTCGCTTCTTACGACACCCACGGGTATGTATGGGTTGGTACTATTCTTTGCCGGCACCACACGGTAGATCTTCACGGTAGTGTAGTGCATACGCTCCGCGGAACATAATTATAGCGATCTCCGCATGAGACCTACGGAGAAACTGGAGATTTTCGTAGTGGACATCAAATGTGCGTCTTCTACTTTCTTAGACAATAAAAGATATATCCAAACAAGACGTAGCTCATACGAAAATACTACAGAAGCTCGTAAAGAACGTCAAGTGTGTGTCTTCTTCTTTAGACAATCTAAAACGAGCATTAGGACATTAAGAAGATTTCCTTTGGAAAAATATCATAATATCAACGATTGTTGGCCCTGCGGCTGGCAACCGATTGGTGACCGTTGCTTTTACGAAACTTACTGGAAAAGATGGGATGGTATTCTTCCAATCCGGCACCAAATGTACGGTTATTATAGACTCAACAATATTGCCACTTCTTTATACCACCCTGGTTTGGGACCAGTCTGGTTTGGGGCCTCTCTCATCAATACAAAATTCAAATCCCTACTATTGTCACAATGTCCTTCGAACATAGTGTTACCGCCTTAGTACATCTTCCATCATTGCTCTTCGCCCTAATGTCCTGCCCTCCCCCACTTTAACTTATCCACTTTTCTATATCCTCAACCTTAGCCCGGGATTTTCGGTATTGCTAATACGGTCCAGAATTTTGTGCACGTTCCCTTGTAAGTATCCATGTTTCGGCACCATAAGTGCTATATTAATAGAAATGTTAGTACAAATTTAATAACGTTAGAACAAACTTTACGCTTTAAGTAACCGAACTAGAAGTAAATAAAGTCTAGAAAACATTTTATTAGAATATCGCAGAATCAATTTCCTAATTGATGACCAAAAATCGATCTGTGCCGACTTACGCAACTCCACAAGGACATTCGTGAGACTATTGATCAAATATCAGCATTTAGCTTGCGTTGTACGAGTATTACATAAAGTAGTAGTGTCGTGTGATGATGAGGGTATTGTCAGTAGTCGCGGTGACAGCATCTCGTGAGGGTATGTCGCGCCAACCGGAATGCAACATTCGCTGGAAGTATACTTTCAATCAGTTAAGGTGATATTTTGGGTGGTATTTCCTTGGACGGAAATAAAAGCTTTGTAATTTTTAGATTTGATTGTAAAAAATATGTAAGTTTGTAAACTAATTGTAAAGAAAACTACTCATTTAACAGCATCATTTAATGATAGCCAGAAAACAAGGCATTACTTTATCGTGTAATTAAAAAGATTTGTCATAATTATTCGTGGTTATTTTACCACGACCAATACATAGATTGAAGAGAAGGATCAATTCTCACCTCTTCAAATGAGACTTCCGTTTAGCCAAGATCTTTTATCAGGTAGAAAATCTGTCAAGAGATCGCTGATATTATGCTGCCTTAATTCCTGGCGAGTACATGACACAGCTTCGATTTGCCGACGATGTAGTCTAAATGGCTGAGACCCTGGAAGATCTTGGCACAGTGTCCAAAAACCTTAGTTCTATGAGACTACAGCGTCAAAATGGGTTCAATCAAATAGGCATTCAATCAATTTATAGAAATAGTATTATGAGAGAACGTTGTGGCGTAATAGAAGATTTAGTGACTAAAATTGAAAAAGGAATGCTGAAATGGTTCGGTCATGTACAGAGGATGAATGAACGAAGATTTACGAAAGAGATCCACCAGGCGAGAGTGAATGCAAACTTTGGAAGGGGAAGGCCTCGGCGAGTATATTTGACATCAGCATGACATCAGTGATTGCAAGGGGCACAGAGATTTACTTGTTGTCCGTACTTTCAGATACGGCATCTACCCCCTGACGGCGTACGGCAGCACGGCGGCGGGGGGGCGCGCGGCCTCGCCCTGCGAGCGGGGGGGGTTCTCGCGCGGGGGGGGGGCGGATAGTGCGCCCGCCGCCTCGCCCGAGCCCAGAGACCTGGAGACCCGCCGGGTCGTCAACATGATGTGCTCGCTCAAGCCGCACCCGCAGAACTCGCAGGACAATACGCACCACGACCTGCTGGTGAGTGTAGCTGTAGCATATATTGGATACTCCATCAACAGCCTCGTCAGAACTACAGGATCTGGAGACTCGACGAGGGGTGAATATGATGTGCTCGCTCGAACCACATCGACAGAACTCGCAGGACAACTCTCACTACGACCTGCTTGTGAGTAGCTATATCACATCTAAGACAGTCCACTCCATCAACACCCTCGTCACAACCACAGGATCTGGAGACACGGCAGGTTGTTTGTTCGCTCATACCGCACCCGCAGAACTCGCAGGACAACTCGAATCACGACCTGCTTGTGAATGAAACTGTATCACATATAGGATCCTCCAACAGCAACCTCGTCTGAACCAAGAGATCTAGAGACACGGCAGGTTGTGTGTTCGCTCTTACCGCATGCGCAGGACGACTCGAATCATGATCTGCTGGTGAGTGCAACTATATCACACCTAGGACATTCCATCAATGCCCACAACCTGGCCAGATTTGGAAATAGACGGGTGATCTACATGATGTGTTCCATCAAGTCGCAAAATCTTTGCAAGTAGAGATTGTAGCAGCGTATTTCCGTGTTGCAGATGACAATACTGCTCCGTATGGATGACAAGATGAACCGGCAGCTGACGTGCGCCGTCTCCCGCCGCGACTCCGCGCCGCAGCTCGCCGCCGAGCTGGTGCAGCTGGGGTTCATACACGAGGTACATACATACATACATACACAAGATGAACCGGCAACTGACGTGCGCCGTCTCCCGCCGCGACTCCATGTATAACTTTCTGTTCAGCAGTGCAGTATTGTCGTTCTGTGATTGCAGGCGGACCGCGAAAAGTTATGCCGGTTGATAGAGGAGTCCCTCCGGAGCAGCTTCGGGCCGCTCCCTCCCCCCGCGCCCGCGCCCGCCCCGCCCGCCCCGCGCGCGCAGCACGTGGCCAGCTAGTGCACGTAGCGGCAACGTCGCCCGCCCCCGCGTCTGCGTCCGCCCGGTAAGCACCACGCGGCAACGTCGCGCGCTCGCTCCTCTAGCTCTACTGCAAAGGTGCGGCGACAAATCTCAAGCGGGGAAGCTCCGCACTGCACGGCAACGTCTATACTTCCAGCATCGCACGACTTGACGATGTCAAGTTGTAACGATCTGGCAACGTCGCTGCCTTCGTCGGTTGTTCCCGAGCTGTCGCCGTCGCCCCCCGCGGAGGACTGGCACGGTGTGGCAACGTCGCGTCGGGTGTGCGTGGGGCACACGCGCTCTCAATCCACCTTATACTTCGCTGACGACACTCACGCGCCTGGCTTCGGCTGCATACATTGCGCCTTCACTTAACACTCTTCAATGAATTGTTATCACCAATTACGAATAGTATTTGAAGTACGGGCAGCTCGCACCCCTAACTTATCAGGCACCAAACGCGACCTATCTACAGCGTGAAACGGAAAAGTGTGAAAATACTAAAGGGTGTAAATCTGCCCATGAAACTGATCATGAAAGGAAAATAGGTCATGAACAAAATAAATTTTCGACCTCCCATAGTAACTGCATCAGCTGATAGCGCATTTTGTATGGGAGGTCAAATTTGATTTTTCGTATTTCGACCTATGTTTCTTGGGAAAAGTTGTTCAGTTTCATGGGAAAATCCACACTCTTCAGTATTATCACAGCTTTCCATGACACGCTGTTATATGTCATGTTGCTTATTAAAGACGACAGTCTGATCGCAACCTTAGTAAATAATTAGTTATTTTTTTAGCTCAACGAGTTCCTACCAAATAGGCACAGAGTAAATTGCACCAACTCATCAAACAGTGTTAAAATCTACCAATCTTAGTACTTTTGTCACTCGTCAGTTGCGATGTTATTTTTAAGTTAGGCCAATACTAGCAACCCTTTAATTTTTAGACTAAACTTTTTAATAATAGGTCTTTACCTATGAAATTGCCGAAATTTTCTTACAGATTAATGAGATCATAATTCCTATAATACTAATGCATTTTTTTTCATTTGTCTTATATTTGAAAGTTGATTTCAAGGTTATTAATTTACGCGTAAAATAAAGTTTTTATTTTTAGTTTGATATATAAAATTTAAGGTTCGAAAATTGTTCGTCTTAATTGTCGTCCGATTTCATCATTAGATTTGTTATATTTTTTTACAGATAATATTTTTCGAAAATCAAATTTAAGCTTCTATTAGCTTAATGTCTTCCCAATAATGCTTAAAAAAATAAAAAAGGTTGGATTTATAATTCCTAAGAAAAATGCAAAAATGTTAGTACTGAAAATTGAGTTTACCTAAAATTCGCCATACAAAACGGCAATTTCATAGGTAAAGACCTAATATACAACAACCTAGATAGGTCGCATTTGATGTCTGATGAGTTAGACTTACCGACTACCCGCTCTCCATTTATAAGTATCTCAGAGTAATACTTCAGGATAACAACTTTAAGTGTTAAAGCTTAGAAAATTTCAACTTTTAAATCTTAGTCGCATTTATCTTATATACATCCTTTCACTGTCACTTTAGCATCTAAGTGGAATAACTGTGGTCCTATAGTACTACCCTGTGATACTCCCCTTATAAATCTACACATTCAAAAATGCCGCGTGATTGTCAAGCGCTCTCCATTCTAGTATTAACATCAAGCTAAGTCGTCAATAATTATCATAGAATATGTAGTATCTATACCGCAGAGGGGTCAGCGACTCCGATCAGAGTTACTTCCGAAGCATTAGCTGTAGTTGGCCGGGTTTACTCTGTGGTAACATGATAGTAAACATTTATGAAGGGAAGACAGATTGTATTATTTGAAGTGAATAATGTGATAAATGCTTTTGGGCAAAGTAAAAACTATGACTGTCAAAGTCGTACTCAATCTGCTATTTATATTATCTCTTTGAAAAGAGCATTTAATCATCTGTGATCAGCCTTAACAACCTTAACTCATAATTTTTTACTATCAATGTCACCATTGCTAGACCACATATAACAACTTATAATCATTTGTATTTACTACTAAGCTTGCTAGTATTACAAAATATATAAGTTTTATATGAAAAGTCGGCACATAAAGGAATAGTCATCTAGTAGCGGGCGAATTAAGGCTTAAGCATTTTATATATAAAGTATATGAGGTCCGTATGTCGCCCGCGATAGTATAGTTGGTATTTATATTATAGAAATGGTCTTATGAAGAGTTTTGTATCGCCGTAAAACGTATTTTTGCATGTGAATTGTTGAGGCGTTGGTTTGTGCCGCTCGGGACTTCTGCTAAGTCACTTCTGTGATTTTCATCATATAATCTTTGATATCTTGCTTGGCAGAGTAAAAAGATTTATACTCTAATCTGTTTGTCGAATTGATTGAAATGTTGTACAAATCTTTTTTCATACAAATCGAGTTTGATAAAAATGCATTATGAGCTTACAGAAGAACCGAGCACTATTTGTAATTGTTGACTGTTATCTCTAGTTATTAATTTCTTGTGGCTTAAAATTAAGCTTTATAAAAAAACGCCAGCGAACTTTTCAGAAGCTCCAACGCACTTTAGTATATTCTTATAACAGCTTAGATAAAATTGCGAGCGAAAAGTTCCGTTTTGGTGCGAAATTAAGCTCTAAATGAATTTCGTATGGTAGATAATTCCTTGTCACAATGTTACCGACGAAACATCGAGAGGATTGGTTAGGGGGCAATGTTCGAATTACGTTCATGAATTCTTTATTACATATTTACTCTATCAACACCAAGGCACATGAATTATAAAAGAGACTTAAAGCTAAAACTAAATACTCCTTTAAATCTATTGCTGACTCCTTCTTTGTCCTCAGAACAGAATAGGACAGTACGAGAGTTAATGTCATCGAAGGTTATTACATAACCAGAGAACTTATGACATGTAGAATCCAAGAAATATGACAAGCTCGGATGATATTTTTAACAGACAGATTTAGCTAAAACGTCAAAAATCTCGGATGCATTTTTGTGTAATACTAGATTATGTTAAATATTATTATAACATCCAGGATCTCTTGATGTAACAACTTCCGTCACTCATTCGAAATGAAAAATTCGAAATCATTAAAAATAATACGAGTATGAACGAAAATTCGAAACATGCATTTCGTCCCCAAATGCTGCTAGTCGAGTGAATCTATATCCGATAATAATATTCCGAATATTAATACGAGTAACGTTTTCGATACGCTTCCTAAACGACAAGTATACAACTATATCGTCACTTTAGACAAAATTGTATAAATTATAGACAAAAAACGTCGGATAGTTCGGACATCGAGTATGCCTAGTTTAGTATTTGTATGAATGTGTAAATGTAAACAAAATTGTATTTAAAATATTTAATTCATTACATTAATTATTATATGTATAGTGAGGCTTCGACTTAGAGCGGTATGGATGTGGTTTAAGTATACGGAAATTGAACATACTCACTGTGAGGTTAAGGTAAAAATTTATGCTAAATCGTTATTATTGATAATGTTTTGTCTGCATGGCTGTTTTTTGGGATTTAGGAACAGAGGTACCTATAGTTACGAATTCTCTAGAATCACGTTTTGTTGAAGCGACTTATAGCGCCGAATGGTGTTAGAAAATGTGTAAAATGAGAGGTCACTTATTGTGTTAAGATCATTATATATTTTTTTCTGAACATTAGTAAATTATTCACTATAATATGTCGTACGTGAATAGGCTTCTTCTGGGCAAGCTCGTTCCATCGTCGACCTCATCTCTGAACCCAGGGCTAGATGAAGGTCAAGAGTAATCCCATCAACAATAAAAAAAAGGACGGGTTGCACTCCGGGAGTGCCGGCAGAGGTGAAAACTTACATTTTAGAATTTTATGCTTTTTGTAAGGGTCAATCGCGCCATTGCTCGCGTACTTCTTTGATGTCACTGAATGAAAACCCGTATTGTAATAACAATACGGTTGGCAGTTGACGCTTTTTTGATCAGGCTACGGATCTGACGCGAGATGTGACGCGAGTGTAACATTTTTTACCCATCTAAAAAAGTGCCAAGCGCCGCTGAAGAAGTTTTCACTTCAAAAACGTTCGACTCTAGCCTGTGATTATATAAATTTACATTTATGACCATGTTCCGTTTACAATGATAGCACGTTTTCCTACATATCACAGGTCTAATAGCATCTAATAAAGCCTTTCGGTGCGACAATAAGTCTGTCAAGTCAATTTGTAACTCATGTGATAACTAGATACAAGTTCTGCATTTAATCAAACCTATACAATACAATTTCGTTCCGCTCCGCGTATCGCTATATAGTGGTGCTAGTGGATGTATTTACTTGTATATACAAGTGTCGTCCCACAAGGCACCTTGTTCCTAATCGTTTGATCCATTTTTGGTGCTTATTCCGAATTTATGTGAAAATTTTTGGTCGATTTTTTATTTATTATTAAAATTACGTTTGGTTAACGCTAGTGGTGCCAAAAATACGAGGTGCCAAGGAATGATATTGTTTTAGTTTAGACCATCAATGTTTTAGTGATAACAACTTCCAACTTACGCTCTGTTTAGACCATATTCTGATTATGTACACAGAAATGCGGTCAGGCTAATTGTTGTTATAAATACCACTATTCGTCCTATAATTTGCTTACAAGTCATATAACCTAAAGCGCGTCATTGTTTGTTAGTGAATAACTTTAACAATAGATGTACGCAGGCCATACGCAACTACACGGTTCAAATTGTTTACCGACCGCTATAACATAATTGACCAATAGCACAACCAATAGTTTATTTGTCTACATTTCTTAATAGCTCAAGCCGTACTGTTTCTTCTTGCAAAGCGAAATGCTTGTATTACTAATCACATTCAATTATTTACTGTTATCGCACTCTATAGCTCTTTGTGCTAATTACAAAGAAAACGATCTTAAAATAATAGTATGGTCTATACTCTATGCCATTCAACTCCAGTCGAAATAATAGCTTGATTCAAATAACATCAGCCTGCTTAGCACGCCGCAGTTGTCAGTTTATCTAGGCCCATAGATTAAAGACTTTAAGCATGGTCACGTTTTTTTTGGCAGCCGAGCAGTGCGACCCATTCTGAAAGACAAGGACGGCTACATGTTTTAGTGTGTAAAGCTATCTCTGTCTAAAATATCAAAAACGTAATTTGTGGATTTGCTAAACATTTTCTTCCACTGACATTTCTTCGCGCTTGGACGTGATAGATTAGATGACATAATTCCCCAATTAAAGTGACATTTCTCCGAGATATATTTTCTCTCGGGGAGCGTGCTAAGCAGGCAGGACAGACCTATGCGTGGGAGCAGGACAAAGCGGTACGTGTCTCTGTCGCTCCAATATCTTACGCATCGCTCCATCCTGCTTTGATTCGAATAGGCTACATTATTTCGAATGTAAGACTAGATTTACATGGAGTAAGTAAAATACGGTCAGTAGATATACATTGCTTGTTTCATATGTTGTCTTTACGAAAACACTTGAATGCAGAAAGCATTGTACGTCTACTGTTTCGTTTTTACTTACCTACCCAATGTAAATTCGGCCTTATGACAGTGGTTGAGTCCTTCGGAGCATACTTACTAGGCAATCTGCTGTAACAACAAACTGAGCCGAACCTATACAAAAAGAACAGTATGTGAGCGTAAAGCTTTTTCGGCGTGATAGGAACTGTTTTGGAAAATTAAGTGCATACATAGTCAACGAAACTGAAGTAATTTTGCATAAGAAATTAAAAAAGAAGTCAGCTTTGTATGGTGATGTTTCTACAGCGTGTAACGGAAAGTTGTAATAAGAAATACTAAAGGGTGTGAATCTATCAATGAAACTGAACAACTTTTCCCAAGAGACAGGTCATAGACCAAAATACATTTTTGACCTCCCATAGAAACTGCATCAGCTGATTGCGCATTTTGTATGGGTGGTCAAATTTGGTTTTCCGTATTTCGACCTATGTTCCGTGGGAAAAGTTGTTCAGTTTCATGGGCAGATTCACACTGTTCAGTATTATCACACCTTTCCGTTACACGTTTTAGATTCTAGAAAAAAGTTTTTCAGTTACGCCGACCAACCTACCTTTTACCTTCTGTAGGTTGGTTTCACTCACTGTAGTTGCAGCAGATGGTGTTTTAAGTCACTCAAGTTTAACAGTACGGTCCGTGACGCAATGGTATTTGAGCACATATGGTATGGAAGCCGCGAGAGAAAGAGACGGAGCGAGTGCGAGGTTGTGTCGGCGGCAGGCGCGGCGCATGCGCGAGATACAGACAGACTTATATTTGGTGACTCTTGAGGCATACTGCGCTTAGTCAAAGGAATGCACTACGTTACAAAATTTGGCTGAGCGGCTCAACAAGGTCATTTTACCCTTCAAACCGAAACACAGCAGTGCAAACACTGCTATTTTACGGCAGTATTAGGCAAGGGGTGGTATTTCCCTAGACGGACTTTGCACAAAGCCTTTGTGTACCTACATGCGACGCTATGACTAACAATATAAAGATCCTGGGTCAGGCTCATCCGACACCAGAAGACTCCAGGAAAGAAAATCCATAGCAAAGTTCTTAGCATGCATATTTGAAGTCAGAGGAAGTTCAAATACTTAATAGTAAGGCAGAGGAAGCGTAAAAGATCTCATATGGACCATATGAGATATATGGTTGAAGTGGTCTGAAGTCTGAACTTCACAAAACTAAAAGCACCTCAACCACAGTATAAAGTAATTGTATTATCATACAAAACGGACACTCTCCGCCCCCCCCTTGCAATCCACCCCGCACCCCCGCGCGCACCCGCCCGCGAGATTCTCGTGGTCCTTCTGAGGGTCTTTTGTACTGAATATGTGGGCCTACGCGATCTTCCAATTTCAAATTTCAAACTCGCGCTCGATGTATGTAGAGTCCAAGGTGTGCCTCAACGAAAAAAATTATCGTATGTAAAGTTGCGTCTGCGCCGTGTCCTGCCGCCGCTGTAGTTGTAGTGCAAACGAAAGACTGGCTAAAGTAACGAGGTAGGGACGATAGCAGGCCTGCTCTCTCCGACTACACCTAAACATTACACTAACCGTGTAAAGCCGCAATCACACCTTCCTACATTCAAAGTCTAATTCGGCATACATTGCTGGGAAGCTTGGAGATCCTTACTTCAACGAGCAATGTATGCCGAATTACATTCTGAATTAAGTAAGATGAGATACCGACACGGATATTTTACCGAGGAACGTGCGTCGAAATATGAAAAAAGAAATGAATTACCATAGAATCTGCAACAATTGATAGCATTGTAATATTCCGTGGAAAAAGTTCAATTTCATAAGCCGAATCACGCAGCATTTTTAAGCTTTTTTCGAATATGAAAGTCGCTTGAAGTCGCGAAAGCAATATACAACGTGTATCGGAAAGTTGTAATAATATTGCAGGATGTGAATCTGCCCATAAAACTGAACAACTTTTCCCAAGGAACATAGGTCGAAATACGAACAACCAAATTTGACCTCGAATACAAAATGAGCTAGCTGCAAATGCAGTTTCTATGAGAGGTTAAAATTTATTTTCATGTATGACCTTTGTTCCTTGGGAAAATTTGTTCAGTTTCGTGGGCAGATTCACACGCTTTAGCTTTCCGTTCACTTCATAATAACGTTCTTTTTTAGGAATTAATGAAACTGTTATTTTCACTTAGGATTTTTTTGGTTTTTCATAATATAAAAAAAACACTAGTCAGTTGCTACGTGCAGACGGAGTGAGCAGCGCCGGGTGCAGGTATATAGCTAGTAATGGTGTCCTTGTAAATATCGCTTTTAGTACCTATGATATGATAAAATATTACCATAGTTATCTAATGTACCCAATGTATATATAGTAAACGTACAGTCCACGACATATCAATCTTGACACTCGCAGTGCGACTATGTCAAGCTTGATGTGCTCTTGACTGTACCAGGAAGCCAATTCTTATATCACCGGGTGATAAAATATCACTCAGAGAATTTAAAATCGCAGATTTTTCTTTTCACTACAAAAATATACAACCTAAAGATAACATGAGCAACACGTTTTTTATCTTATACAACCGCTTTTATTTTATTCAATATTTATTTGAAATTTTATATTTAATATTCACAATGTTTTTAATTTGTTACGTTTTATGATAATTGTACAGCTAAGGAATTATCTTAGCAATGAAACGCGCAAAATATGGCCCTCGATATTATAAGAAATATATTTTTAAAGAACTAAGCCCGAAAGATATGAGACCCATGAAACTAAATAATTTGTATGGGAAGTCAAAATTTTTTTTTGAGTCTTGTAAAAAATTTTTTCTTCTGCAAAGTTGCTTGTTATCATGAGTAGAATCACTGGGCTTCAAATCAAGTTCAGGAGCAGAACCAATGAAAATTCCACGCTGTATGGATATTTTCGACTTTCTACCCATGTTTCATGTGTTAAGTTCTGCAAACTACTTTTCAGACTTGGTATAAGCACTTACATAAACACTTGAGAATACTCCGTCTATGTGAAAACCTTAGCCAGCATAAAGAAGAGAATGTTACCTACATTCTCATTAATCGTATTATAAGTGTCTTATTGTTAAGAGCGCGTATAAAGCCAGGAAAAAATCCGATTTCACCCGCGCGTCTTGCATCCCCCGCGCCGCGCAGCGGGCAGGAAATGATCGCACGGCGCTCGACTCTTATTATCATAGTTCGCTCGATTTAATACGACGCGCATAGTTTATAAGCCAAAAATAAGAGGAATATTTCAAACGGATCACTACGGGTCGGGTTCATATTTAGCATTTTGTAAACATCATACACGCAATCTAAATTAAGTAAAAATAATGTAATTTAGATTATTTGAACAACAACAAACAACTACATCTAACGTAATGAGCTATGCCAAAAGGAGAATAGGCATTTTGGCCTATCGGCGGCCATTGATCTTTCTGGTACTGTTCTTTCTCTTGACAGCTCGTAACAATATTATTATAATTTATTTTACCGGGAAAATGTTGTAATAGTAATAATATTAATTTAAAAAAATGAAAAATCATTGTTCACTAAAATTCGGTATCGCGGTTGACCCTGGTAAATGCCAATCTATTATTTTAGGTAGTTCATATTAATGTTGGTAGTACACAATAATAATGTTATTGAACTCTGTAAAAGCGTGAAGGATCTTGGCTTAATTCTTGACAACACCCTCAGTTGGAAAGACCAACAACATTAGCCGCAGGGTCATAAATTCTCTTAAACTTCTTTATAGATTTAAAAACTTCCATCCAAATCTTCCAATTGAGACAAAGCGTATGCTTGTGCAAGCCCTCTGCGTCCATTCATAGGGGTGTTTTGGTACCAACACTGATGTATGGCAGTGAAAGCTGGGTATGGCAGTAGAAGCATGAAAGTAGAATTAATGCAGTGGAAATGAGAGCGCTAAGGAGTATGATTGGTGTTAAATTGAGTGACAGGATTAGAAATAGTGTGATAAGAGAATGGTGTGGCGTAAAAGAAGACGTAGTGACCAAAATTGAGAAAGGCATGCTGAGATGGTTTGGTCATGTAGAGAAGATGAATGAACGAAGATTGACGAAAGAGATCTACCAGAACAGAGTGAATGGAATCGTTGGAATGGGAAGGCCTAGGCGAACGTACCAGGACCAAATTCAGGATGTTCTGAATAAAGGCCAGGTTAAAAGTACCCTAAATCGACGAGCATGTATGAAAGGATTGATGAAAGTACAGGAAGCAAGGGAAGTATGTCAAGATCGTAGCAGGTGGAGGACTGTGGTCTCTGCCTACCCCAACGGGAAAGAGGCGTGATGTTATGTATGTATGTATGTATCCCAAAGGTGACAGCAATTCTCCATGCAGGATCGGACTTGGGCTTTGTATAAAACTAGAAGCTAACCAGGAATGAAGTATCGTTTAACACTATTGAGGATGTCCAGCTTTTTTGCCGCAGTTTGGGCTTTTGAATCAACGCTAGCGCCGAAGTTCAGGTTTACACACAACGTCATGCCAAGTAGCTCGAGGCTGTCAGTAACTGGTACAGTTGTACCTCGAAAAGTAGGAGCCAGATTGAACGGACTCCTTTTGGCGGTGAACAGACTCGTCTGTGTTTGGGTGGCGTTGAAACTCACCAGATTTTTGTCACCCTACTCGGAGACGCGACTTAAGGTCAAGTTTATTCGCTCTAACATAGCCTCTTTCGAACGTATGTCGTCACTGCTGGATCTTGTGCTAGAAATATATAATTCTCGACGGCAGTACTGTCATCTGCGTACCCAACAATACCAGGACCAAGAAGGTAACCGTTCACAGGACGCATCACTCTTTCTGTTCTGCCTTTAGGTTGGCCGGTAGATAATGCTGCGTGGCATCAGGCCCGCCCTTTGTAGGTTTGTGAAATTAATGTAAATTAACAATAAATGTAATATTGTCATTATTATCACTTGAATTAACTTCGTTTTCAATACGTAAATCATCAAACATTAGACATTCTTTTCTGGACATTGACCCCTAAAATCGCACTTAAAAAAAGCATGAAACAAAAGTATTAAGCTAAAAACATGCCTTTCAGTTGAGGAATTATCAACAGTGTGGGTGTGTGGGTGGGTACTATTTGGACCAAAATTATCGTTATTTTTCGGCCTTACTGCTGAGCTAAAAAAGTTATTTATTTAGGCATAATTCATTAGGCATAATCCATAAGAAAATCAAAGTCCGGTAAACAAAGCTTAGTTCAACATTATAAAGAATAAATTGGGGTCTAAGATATTTGCCAAGTCACCAAAGAGACCACAGATAAGTGCACGGTAACGTTTCTAACGACTGCAAAGACTCCATGAAGGTGACGTGGGTTTATTGCCTAGGAGATAACAGGCGAGAAAGAGACAGAACACATGGCTGCGATCCTGTTTGCGTCATTACTCATTACTCAGACTAGATATAAATGCTAGTGTGTGATCTACAAGCGAAGTTCGACCGACTCGTTGTGACTTTTTACTGTTTTTAGACTTTCTATTTCTAACGAGCTTATTTTATTATTGAATATTCCACGGGCGACGAGACTTTTTTTCGAGCCACTAAGAAAAATGTGTATGCATTTTCAAATTGTTTATGTTAAGACAGACTAGCATAGGGTCAGGGTGTGAAGAGCATTTGGTTCTATTAATGATACCAATTATTACTCCGAGTTAGATGTTTATGGGAAAAAATATATTTTAACACTCTTCTTCTTCTTGTTTCGTGTCGGCAAGAACATGGGGTAAATTTTACTTGCCCAGAAAGCGGCTACCGTGGTAGCCCTCTGGTTACCGTCAAGTAAGTCCTCACGCGAGCAGGTGGTCGGGCACGCGGGACAATTAGTGAGGTGCGCCATGGTTTGCAGCGGTTCTCCACATTCACAGCTGGCGTCTGCGCTACTTAGGAACCCCCACCGGCACAGGTTATCCTTGCTTCGGCCAACCTGGGTTCTTAGCCTATTTAGACTTCTCCAGGTTGGCCAAGGTTCCTTATAGCCAGGAGGCAGGTGTTCGTTGGGGGGATACAGTGAATGTGGGTACTCGTTTGCCCAAAGGCTGCATCTCACGTCGGAAGGGTTTTGGTCGGTATGCTGTGTAGATCGCAGGAAGCTTTTGCGGCTTCGCAACCGACCTGCGGCGGGAGAGAGCCCGTGGAGTGGATGTCTCGGCTTTGTTATCGTATATATTATTTTTGCTTATTTATTAGGCACAGGAGTTGAAATCATGTGTTATATGCTAAGAAATTCAATAATTATGAAATCACATAATTCCTGAAATTTGCAAGGTCATAACTTTTTTTAACCGGGACCTATATTTTTGGTGCTATAGTAAAAGTTATTAGTAATGATAAAGTCTATCATTTGACATAGGTTTCGCTCTTGTACAACACCTTTCAAAATTTTGAACCAGATGTCTATGGATAAGTTGCATTGTCTTTTGTAAGGTGTTTGTTGTTTTTTCGTGTTGTTAGCAAAGTCGTTGAACAAAAGCTGTTCAGATTGATCCCATCAATACAAGGTAAAAAAAAATTATATAAACCAAAAAAAAACTAAACGAAAACTACGAATACATTCACAGCCCCTCACAAAAAGATTTGTTTTCCGTATTTATTCATGTTTTCTTTGTTGGTTATGTTTATTTTTACCGTGCGGTGCACACAATCACAGTCTTCCCGTCTCAACGGAGCGAACAAGACTGATTCGTGAAACAAAACACGCTTGATGCCTGCCGTTAGCTGCGACGGACGATAACTTGCTGCGCGGAATAAAAATGTCGTAAGCGCCGAATGTTGTTTATTTTAATAACTTGTAAAATATAATTTCTTTTGTAAAATTGCTAATAGTGGCGCTCGATAATATGTTAAGGATGTTATTATTAAATAATGGCTTAATAATATGCAATACAACCTGAGAAAAACTCATTTTAGATGAAAATAAGAGGTTACTTTGGGATTTTTTTCTATCAAGATAGTTTTATTCTACTGTGAATTGAATTAATTAAAAATCTTGCAAATACGATGTTGTAACCATATATATTTATTATTTATTAATTGGATCTTATTTTGCGATATTAAATTCAATCTAAGATAGGTAATTTGCCTTTATACCCGCTCTTAAACCTTCTGCAAAGGAGTTGCAACAGTCGCCATGACCGAAATCGGTCGGATAGAATATAATAGGTCTTTACCTATGAAATTGCCGAAATTTTCTTACAGATTAATGAGATCATAATTCCTATAATACTAATGCAATTTTTTTCATTTATCTTATATTTGAAAGTTGACTTCAAGATTATTAATTTACGCATAAAATAAAGTTTTTATTTTTAGTTTGATATATAAAATTTAAGGTTCGAAAATTGTTCGTCTTAATTGTCGTCCGATTTCATCATTAGATTTGTTATATTTTTTTACAGAAAATATTTTTCGAAAATCAAATTTAAGATTCTGTTAGCTTAATGTCTTCCCAATAATGTTTAAAAATATAAAAAAAATAGGATTTATAATTCCTAAGAAAAATGCAAATATGTTAGTACTGAAAATTGAGTTTACCTAAAATTCGCCATACAAAACGGCAATTTCATAGGTAAAGACCTAATATATAGGTATATTGTTAAACCCATCTCGAGTCTGAGATTTCATTCAAAAAGTGTAACTTGTATGTGTTTAGGTACAGTCAACAGCACGTCAATGGAAACATTTGTAACTCTATTACCATGCTATAAGGCCCAAATGGTTTCAACTGACTTGCTGTTGGGTGTGCATCTTCGTCACATTCTGCTAAAATATAGTTTGAGAAAGACCTGGTTCCTGTAGTAGTATTGATAGTGTGAACTCAATGAACGCCACTTCAGCACCAAACTACTAATCAAACTGTAGACAGGGCCGTACTACGTGTTTATTTTTATTAAAGTTCTTTATCAACATATTTTTTCGAAATAAGTGCGCTTAGAAACGTGTATGTAACGCTTGGTTCCACTAGTCTTAAACCTAATCCTAGATTATCTGCTAAGACACTACTTTCGAAAAATCATGTTTGCTCTGCTTTAACAATATATGATTGATGATTTGTATTTTTATTATTTTATTATATTAATTAAATTTATTTTAAATTTCCACTCCTGACTTTCAACGGGCGCGACCTGTTTAGTAAGCTACTCAAAAAGGTGGCCATATTTTTGTTTTATGTTTAGGGCAAGGAGGTTTTAACCCACGCTAAAGCGAAGCGTAGTAAAACCTCCTTGGTTTAGGGCTAAAGAATCCTGAATTAAAAAAATATTAATTATTACGTACAATATTTTTTTTTAAATACGGTTACTAATCCGGCTGAATATCATTTTCCTTAGCCTAATAGCATTAGAAATATAAATGTCAATCGTGTCCAACGCAATCGCTATATTTTTTTTAAATTAAATTGATGCTAAGGACGACTTAGCCGGGTGGTTGGTCGTATATTCGAAAAAATATTGTGGAATACTAGCGAAGTGAACAACCATTTTCATTTTGTTTCTTGGGTATTTATTCGTAAACTATTGGAAAAAAAATTGTTACCTTTTGAGTAAGCCCATTTGAAATCGCCATTGAGTCGCCGCCGTTGATTAAAAGTCGTGTGTGGCTGTTGTTCACGAATTTTTCTGGTTTTACTTCCTCATATTACTCAGATTGTTTCATTTACTGTCTTATGACTTGTTACATCAAAATGGACACATTTGAACTAAATTAAACTCTACCAACCAATTTGTAAATAACGTTATCCAAAAATGTTCTGGATGTTTATGTATCCAAAGACGTATGTGTTCATTGTAACAAAAAAATATTTTTATTTGTTTTTTTTTTTTTTATGATTGAGATTGTAAAATAATTTATTTATTGGATCCAGAGTTGCATTTCCAAACAAAGCTGAAACCTATGTAAAAGGACTTGTACTACGTTCAGATTACATTGTTATGTTATTATTATTTTTTCGAAATATTTTTATCATACGATTTTCGAAACAACGCAGTGTATAATAAATGAAGACGTTTTATTACCTAAATAAGAATTTTATTGAGAGCTAATAACGTTGCAGAATGTAGTACAAATCTTTTTTTCTTAAAATATTTGGCAACAACCGGAGTTAAGCATATAGTTTAGAGTAACTGTTCTATTGTATAAATTACTTATGCTCAAAGTGACGTATATCCATTACGTTATGGTCGGATGATCGAGTGATGTTTGCATACTATTCTAAAATAAAAATGTCAATAAAATGGTATTTTAAAACGTATTTATCGTCTTTTCACTGTATATTTAAAATCCCAAGAAACTTACTACAGAACATATTATTTTCGCTGTACACATGGTCGCAGAAAAATGGTTACAAAACTAGTAGGTACTGGCTCGCAATATCATTCCAGTATCGTGGAAAAAGGCTTTTGTTATACCGTTACCCAAGACCTCGAACCCTACTTCCTTTTCCCAGTACCGTCCCATATCCATACTACCCATCCTTTCTAGTCTTTGAATCCATCGAGCATAAGCAACTGTACTCCTTTCTTACTTCCGACAACTTTTTATGTCCCTCCCAGTCTGGTTTCTGTCCTTCCCACTGCACCAATACCAAGCTCACCGTGATGGCCCTGTTGGACTTCAGCAGTGCTTTCAACTCTGTTGACATAGATATCTTCCTCGGCACTCTTCGGGCTGTTAACATACCGTCCGCGGTTATTGACTGGTTTAAATCTTGTCTCTTCGGCCGCCAGCAGTGTGTGAAGACTAACGATGCTTCATCGGATTGGTCTGACCTCAAAGCTGGTGTTCCTCAAGGCGGCGTTCTCGCACCCTTGTTATTTTCTATCTTCATTAATAATATTTCCCGTGTAAGGAGAGCGCTGCCAGCCTCACGTGCTTGCTCATTGGCACTAAAATAATGGTGTCAACGCAACAACAGTAAAACGCTTTGTGCCTGTATCGCTGCCTGCCTCATTACTCCAGTAAAAATACGGTTTTGCAAAACGTTAAATGTTAATAGCTACTGTAGGAAATGTAAACGCCGTTGTTAAGTACAAACGTTTATTTTGATCGTAATCTTAACGTAAGGTCACAGTTGGTGGGATTAACTCAGCTTCGTAGCTTCCACGCACTTTCCCAAGCAGGGCGAAGCGGCGGACGGATACGAAGAATTATAGTATCGCAACGCGATGGGTTCCAAATTGCCGTTCCAAGCAGGACGCGACGTTGGACGCTCATAGAGTAGCAGTGAGACTCGTTGACGCGACAGTAACAGGCCGGGGTAGTCATGTTTTCACAAATAATCTCTATAGCGCGTTTTAGAATATCAGCTCCTTTCTAACAACGCCATCTATTGAACGGTTTGGATGGCAAAGGTAGACGTGTTACAGTCTCCCCCTCAGGCTTCGAAGTCGTCCCGACGAGAGAGCCTGGAATCTGTCTGTCTGTATACCAATCGGTTGATCTGGTGCTGCTGGTGGATACTCATTTTCTCCCTCCCCCTGGACTAGAATTGCTCCCAGAGCATAGTAGCTAACGTCAGTTTTAACTATATATGGCAGTTTCTCATCAGCTTGCCGTAGTACCGATGCGGAAGCAAGACGCTTCTTCAACTGTTCGAAGGCCTTGTCTTGTTCTGTCATCGTTTGTTTCCTCTATTCGAAGGAGTCTTTGCCGATCTGATGCTCCTCTATGGGTTCTGGTGACGGCAGCTGCGATATGAGCATTCTTTTATGAGCGACAAAGATGTCTGTTGGTTCTTCATCCGCTTGATCAATTTTTACTATCATTTGATAAATCTGAAACCCGGGCAACTTCGGAGCGAAGGTTTGGCGGAGTTTCTCTTCGAAGTCGGACCATGACCACACGTGCCCTTTTATTCCCCGCCACCAAACAGCAGCCTCCTTCTCGAGGAGAAGAGGCAAGCCGGCCATCGCATCTTTATCTCCAATGCTCTCAATTTTCTTGAAGACATTCACTGCTGCAAGGAAGGCTTCCACCACTTCCGAGTTCTTCTCCCCATCGTAGCGAGCAGAGCAAGACGCGAATGTTCGCGTTTGTCTTGGTGTTGAAATTGTAGACAGGAGTTGTTTGAATTGGGCGTCCGTGAGGTTTACCGTCGTCATCCTCGGCTAAATTGTGTTTCAGAGCGCGTGGTACTCGTGGTAGTTCGGGCCCCACGTTGGGTGCCAATGTAGGAAATGTAAACGCCGTTGTTAAGTACAAACGTTTATTTTGATCGTAATCTTAACGTAAGGTCACAGTTGGTGGGATTAACTCAGCTTCGTAGCTTCCACGCACTTTCCCAAGCAGGGCGAAGCGGCGGACGGATACGAATAATTCTAGTATCGCAACTCTATGGGTTCCAAATTACCGTTCCAAGCAGGACGCGACGTTGGACGCTCATAGAGTAGCAGTGAGACTAATTGACGCAACTACTTACTCGTGGGTTCTTCTCGCTGCAGCGCAGCTGCAGCGGGGAGAGCCTTTCTGGCCTGGGGCCACTGAGGCTGGTTTCCATCGACGCCTGCAACTACAGGCGTGTCACGGGGGCGGCCTCCCGAGGGGCCTGTCGAGTCCGGTCTTCACGCCGCGGCGAGGCAGCCCACCAGGTGATTCCCCGTTGGGGAGGCCTAGTGAGCGCCTACGAGCCAGCGGCGGCTTCTCTTCATCGGAGGTGGGCGGGCGCGGTGCGGCGTCGGCACGCTTGCGCGGCGCGCGCGCACTGCGCACGACGTGGTTGGGGGCTGGTAGTAGGGGCCCACAGTCCTGACTACTCGACGGGGAGTAGTGGACGTGGGCTGCCTGGTGTGGGGGGGAGGGGCCTCAGCATCCTGATCTCATGCGAGCCAGGATGGAGACACCCTCTGTGACTATTGCCACCGGGTCAGTCCCTGCTCTCACGGCCTTGAGGACGGAGAGCAGGAGCTCGATGGCGAGGTCAATTGCGTCGGCTGCGTTGCTTGTGGTTGCCCCCGGGTGCTTCACCGTCTTGCCCACGTTTTGTGGGGCGGCGACCGCTTCCTGGGGCGTCTGATTCGGCGTGGGTGTTGCAGCTGTGCTGGGAGGCGCCTTCGACTGCTTCGCCTTCCTCCCCGCGGGAGGCGGGGCGGCGACCGTTTTCGACGGCGCTAGTTGCGGAGGTATAAGGCCGGCTGAGACGGCGGCGGCGGCGGCTGGATTGGCGGAGGCGGACCCCTTCTTCCTCCTCCTTCCTCTCCTCTTCCTGACCGGCCCACCGGGCTCGTTCGCGGAGGCCATGAGTGACCCCGGCGCGTTCGACTCTCCCTTGGGCTCGGCGACGACCCTGGCCGGTGTTGTGGGCTGGGTGGAGGTTCGCGGTGCGGTGCCGGCTTTCTTGTTGCGAACCTCGCGGCGCAGGATTGCGCACGCGAGGCTGTTCGCCGGGTGGGCCTGCCCGCAGTTCGCGCAGGTGGCGGGCTCGGTGCGTGGGCGTGGGCACTCCTTCGCCGGGTGCTCCTCGCCGCAGCAGACGCAGGCTTGCCGCCGGTGGCAATTGTATGAGCTGTGTCGGAACAGCTGGCACCGGTGGCATTGCGGGACTCTCTGCTTCCCACGCCATCCCTCGATCTTCACGCCGGGCACACACAGGAGCTCGCTCACTGCGTAAATGCTCGGGGTGAGGTTTGGCGTGTAGGTGAGCTGGGCGAAGTGAATGCACCCAGGGCGTCCTCGGCGGGCTTGGATGGGGCGCACGAACTGCGGTTCGTAGCCCAGGCGGCGTAGCTCGGCGGCGATATCGTCCGGGCTCGTGTCGGCTGGCAGGCCGCGTATCGCGACCTTCAGCGGCTTTTCTTCTTTCGGCGCGTAGGCGAACCACGAGAGTCCGGTCTGCCCCTCCAGCGCAGTGAGGTAGCGCTGGTAGGCCCGGAACTCATCAGCGGTTTGCGCCAGGAAGCGCAGCCCCTTGCCGTAGGGGCGCACATTCGGCGCGTGGCCCAACTGCTCCTTCAGAGCACGGAGGTGGCGGGCCCAGTCGGGGAAGTTATCCACCACTATAGGGGGTGGCTTCCGCGCCGACCGGGGCTGTCCTGCGGCTGGCTTTGCGTTTGGGGCCATCTGCTGCGTCACCGGGGTAGGGGGCGGTGAGCGGGGTTTGGCGGAGGCGGCCGCACCCGCGTGAGGCGGGGGGCGGGGTAGGTGGCAGCGTCGGTGCGGGGGCCGTCGACGTAGACGGCGGCAGCGTCGTGGTTTGGTCCACGGCTTGCGACGTGGACTGCGGCGACGGGGTGAGCCGGCGGGGCGCCGGTTGCGGAGCAGGGGGGGAGGCCGGGGGCCTGTCCCTCCTTTCAAGGCGCGGGTCACGCCATGGGACCTGCGGCGGCGGCTTATAGGTAACTAGGCTCTGTGGCGTAAGCTGGATGGCCCAGGGAGGCGGCTGTCGGGGGCCCGCGGTTGCGGGGGGCTTCGACGGGGTGCGGTGAAGCGGCGGCGAGGTGACTGTGAGGCGCGCTCGTTGGCGTATTCTTCCCGAAGGTAGAAGGCCTGGGCAACATTGCGGGGTGTCCTCGGTCGCTTCTTAACCTTCGCGTTGGAGGCGGGGGGAGTCATGTCTCCCTAGAAGGCAGCGTGCTGGGTGTCGCGTCCACACGTAGACAAAGCCTACCCCCAGAAGGGCTGGGGGCAGGTGGGCGAGTCGTACGCGGTTTGTGGGTATCTGGGCTCCTCACGAATTGACGCGACAGTAACAGGCCGGGGTAGTCATGTTTTCACAAATAATCTCTATAGCGCGTTTTAGAGATATCGGCTCCTTTCTAACAACGCCATCTATCGAACGGTTTGGATGGCAAAGGTAGACGTGTTACACTACTTTTTTGTGTATATCGTATTTAAATATGATGTTAAGACGCAATATTTACGAATCCACCTAAAATTTAAAGCGAAATATTTTTTTCGATCATTTGTAATTTTTTTCTTTACAGAGTTTTACAGCGTCTAATGGGGCTCAGATATGTGATTTGTTCAACGAACACTTCCACTCAGTATTTAATAATAAAAATGAAATAATTTATAATATTAAACATAATAAAAATTATAATAAAAAAAATAATAATAATATTCAGTTAATAGGTATTATTTGTGGGATAAAAGATTTATTATTTGTGGGATAAAATTTTAAAAGATAAATAGTCTCATCAGCGTTTTTTTCCTGTAGATACGCACGGCAGCAAGTACGTAGAAACAAAACCAGTATAAGCTGTATCAGCGCTACGCTACAAACGCCTGAAACCAGACACCCGCTCAAGGTCGAAGTGTTTCCACCGACGTGCGGCCTAAACTTTATTTACAATCATATTTTTACGTAACATCTCTAACCGAACTACTGGGCCTTTTTTAGTATCAGTAGTCCGGTTGATGTTGACAACCGAACTACTGTGACAAAAAAAGTCTCAGTAGTTCGGTTGTTTTGTCCGGGACTAGACGAAAAATAGTAATAGACAATTGTATACTTCATATCATAGATAAACGTATACTTTACATATAGGCATAAAAATCCACCATAAATATATTAAAAAAATATCAATTTGTTTCAAAATATAAAATCTACACTTATTTTTATATGTAAGATCCAATAAAGTCGAGGTAAAATAATATTAATAAACTGAGTAAACTCAACCTTTTTAAATGTAAGTGATTCTTATATACAGGGTGTTAATTTGATTGCGTGCCATAGCTTAAGGGGTGGTTCAGTAACGATAAAGAAACTCGAAAAAAATATTTAAAACATTCTACTCCAAAAAAATTAAAACTCCATTGAAACTAAACTAAGGTAGAGGGCAATGACCGCGCGAATGGGCGCGCCATCAAAAGCGCGCGAAAGATTTTCAGTTATGTAGTCGTCATGGAGATCTTTAGGCGAGGCCAATGTCCAGCAGTGGACATCTTTCGGCTGATATGGTGATGATGTGCCTACCTTATTCACTGATACTCGCGTGCTAGCGACGTTGCACCGCGTTAGTTAAGTTTCAATGCAGTTTTAGTTTTTTTTTCAGTAGGATTTTTTTAATATTGTTTTTGTGCTCCTTTATCATAACTGAAACACCCCTTAAGCTATGGCATGCAATTAAATTAACACCCTGTATATTCACAAAAATGCCATACTAAATAAAAAAAAGTTTTTTGTAATCGCTGGTTTACAATGATTTTGTAAAATTTATGTTGGATTTGCCAAAAATTTGATTACTTAGCAGTTCTTATTTCAATAGATGTATGGGCTAGAGTCGCACTGCGAGTGTCAATCTTGACCTGTCGTTGGCTGTACATAGTTAAAAAAACCGGCTAAGTGCGAGTTGGACTCGCGCACTAAGGGGTCCGTACCTATCCATCATATGATATACTAGGTGCTTTCGCCCTTTAATTTTAAAACTTGTTTATGTATGATGGGAAAAATTAAAGATATTGTTGAGATCTTAATTTCGATTGACAGCTGTCAAATTGTAAACTGCAATAACTTTGAAACTACTGAACCTAGACTAATCGTGTGCTGGAACAAATGATAGATCTCGTCGAGATCTTCATTTCGGCTGACAGCTGTCAAACTTAAGACCGCTATAACTCTGAAACTACTGACCCTAGACTACTCGTATGTTCGGACAAATGACAGATCTCTTCGAGATCTTCATTTCAGTTGACAGCTGTCAAACTTAAAACCGCTATAACTCGGAAACTACTGACCCTAGACTACTCGTATGTTCGGACAAATAACAGATCTCTTTAAGATCTTCATTTTGATTGACAGCTGTCAAACTTAAAACTGCTATAACTCGGAAACTACTGACCCTAAACTACTCGCGTGCTGGGACAAATGATTGATCTCGTCGAGATCTTCATTTCGGTTGACAGCTGTCAAACTTAAAACCGCTATAACTCGGAAACTACAGACCCTAGACTACTCGCGTACTAGGACAAATGATAGATCTCGTCGAGATCTTTATTTCGGTTGACAGCTGTCAAACTTAAAACCGCTATAACTCGGAAACTACTGATCCTAGACTGCTCGCGTGAAAATATCATTACCCCCTTATCTCCTATCTCGGAGATAAGGGGGGCCTTATCTCCGAATTTTTGGAAAAATCTGAATTAATTATTGTCTAAAAAAGTTTATGTAAATATCACAGTAAAAATGAAACGATGTTTCTAATTTGCAGTTTTTTTTTAAATCTGCAAAAAACCTACAAACAAATTTAGTCTTGCGGTCCTAAAAATGGACTCTATTGCTTGGATATAATGGATATTACATCGGAACTCTCAGCGGGCAAGTCCAACTCGCACTTGACCGATTTTTTAAAAGATAAATAGCCTCATCAGCGTTTTTTTCCTGTAGATACGCACGGCAGCAAGTACGTAGAAACAAAACCAGTATAAGCTGTATCAGCGCTACGCTACAGACGCCTGAAACCAGAGACCCGCTCAAGGTCGAAGTGTTTCCACCGACGTGCGGCCTAAACTTTATTTACAATCATATTTTTACGTAACATCTCTAACCGAACTACTGAGCCTTTTTTAGTATCAGTAGGTAGTCTGGTTGATGTTGACAACCGAACTACTGAGACAAAAAAAGGCTCAGTAGTTCGGTCCCGGACAAAACAACCGAACTACTGAGACTAGACGAAAAATAGTAATAGACAATAAAATTGTATACTTCATATCATAGATAAACGTATACTTTACATACGAGTATAGGCATAAAAATCCACCATAAATTTATTTAAAAAATATCAATTTGTTTCAAAATATAAAATCTACACTTATTTTTACATATAAGATCCAATAAAGTCGAGGTAAAATAATATTAATAAATTGAGTAAACTCAACCTTTTTAAATGTAAGTGATTCTTATATATATTCACAAAAATGCCATACTAAATAAAAAAAAGTTTTTTGTAGTGTCTGGTTTACAATGATTTTGTAAACATTTATGTTGGATTTGCCAAAAATGTGATTACTTAGCACTATTTAAATTATTAGACAGCAAAACGGGTCTATTACTATTTTTGGTTGCGAAGATAAGCTTTATTTAAATTTCATGCTATAAAAGTTAAACAATACAAAAAAGCTAATATTTTTAGGTGGATTCATGTATAAAATGAAATTATGAATATATAGCAAGCCGTAAATAAAAAAAAATTATCTATTAACATTTTTTCCGAAATTCCATATTTTTTTAATGTTTGGACGGCAAAATAAATAAATAAATGGAGTAAATTTTGGTGGATTCCATTAAAAAGCTTAACACAGAAATATAATCTATCGATCTGAAAAAGAAACACGGCTATTATCAATTATTTCCGTTTCGCCATCAATGCTCTCGTAATTTTACTGGAGTACATGTACTTATGTAGGTAAAGCAGCAGAAATGTACTTACATAAAAACGTACATAACAAGGTAAGTATACTTAATAACAATTTTATTTTCAGGTAAAATAGCTATATTAAGCTTCCTGTACTTTGTTTTGAGTAGTGTTTGATATCGCTGCTGGATTAAAAACGCCAATGTGAAATGAAAAAATAAAATATAATCAAATTAATTGATATTAGGTAACAAAGTGGCAAAAATTAACTACTATATGGGTTGAAATTAGATAATAATTCATTTGGGGTATACGCTGAATTAACTTCCTTTCTATAGAATTTATGGAAAGTAATGGCCGATTTCCAGTTACCACGAGTGAGAATTTCATCGACTGGTGTGTTGTCCAGCCAGCTTAAGGAGGAAACAGCCGCGCATACGCTGCCTGCACTAGCATGGATTCCAGTATCTCGCAAAGCGGCTTGCACCCAGCCACCGATGATCGTGTGGTTGGGTGGCTTAACCGCACCCGCACGCGCTGTCCGCCTCTGCGTTCTCTGGAATATTCGATTATGGCTTTAATCTAATGAACGGGGTCTATGTTTTGTGACATTAAATCTAACGCTAACCAGACTGCCGGTAAGATGCTGTAGGTATCAGTCTTCGAACCAAACTGGGCCAGAGTAATATCAAGTCTTCCTCCAAAAGTCTCAGATCGTGTACCCTAACGGCCAGAGCATAATAAAAGAATAACCGCCGTACGCTTACAAATTTCGTAAAGGGACAATTTACTGGTTGTATGACTTGACAAATAATTAGTTAACATATTTAAATCCCATATCGGGGATTTATGTTTAGCTGGCTTTTGTAAAGCATTGCCTTTTAAAGTTTGACGAACTATTATGTGTGAGCTTAATGGATTACCTGCAGAAGGCTGACAAAAGGTTGACACTACAGATTTGCATAAACAAATAGAGTTGTATGACAAGTTTTCTTTAAGGTGCAAGTCTGTTAGGAAACGAGCCAGCTCTGCCGGCGAAGGTTTTTAAGAATCAACATTATTTTCATGTGACCACTGGCTTCACCTTAGCCAAGCGGGTATATAGGTAGCTAAAGTAGACTTTCTCCAGCTCTTATTATGAATGTCAATTTGGTCCTTACCCCATGATTCTAGCAGTGTTGACCACCCTGTATCTTCCAAACCTCCTAAGTCAGTTGATTTACCTGTGGCGGCGCGCGACTGGTTTGTGTGTCTACTTATACCTGCTCGAGGTTCTAAATCACTATGGGAGGATCTAAGGCTCTGGCCTGAAGGTCTGGACGCCAGAACACTTTTTCCCAGAACGGTGCGACCATGATGTAGATTCCCGCTGCTTGATTTAGGTTAGCAAGAACTCTGGTAATTAAGCAAGGGGGCGGGAAAAGCCACGCCAACCTGTAATGGCAAGGGTGAGAAAATTCGTTGTAACACGTCGCGTTGTGGTCGTTCTGGTCCAGAGATACATACCGGTCGACTATTTTCATATTTCATATTTTATTTATTGCAGTCACAGGTATAAAAGATGTTAAAATTATAAAATAAGTACAGGTGACACCCTGCAAGGGCACAGCAAACATGAGAGGACTACGTGGGCTTTCCTGGACGCAAAGAGGTCTATTTCTGGAATACCCCATTTTTTGAATATCTGCCATGTGAACTGATGAATAAAGTGCCACTTTGAAGATCTAGACCGTTCAATACCTTGTGTGTCAAGATTTGTAGAGCCTCTGACCGAGTTCCACCCTCGTTTTGCAGGTACGCTCCTACCGTTCGGTTGTCGCTTTGGACCATTAAGCCAGCATCTCTCATTGCGTATGCGTACCCTTGCTGTTTCACCACCTTCAGGATTGGTAACATCTCGAGACAATTGCTGTGTAGTGTCATCTCGTAAGGCGCCCACGTACCCGGCAGAGCAAGAGTATTGAGCTGAGCGCCCCACCCGCAGCCGGAGGCGTCTGTTGACAGAAAAATTGTTGAGGGTGGAAAATGCAACGGCGACGGTTTGGAGAAGTTTTGACTCCACTAAAGCAGATTCACGATAGCACTTTGCGGGAGTGATTATAGTTTGATTTTTCGGGACTTGAGATAAGGTTGTAGTAGAGTTGTATTGTAGTAACGCACGGGAATTCAGACGACCTCTTGGAACAATAAAATTTGTGAAGTTTAGTAGCCCTAACACTCTGTAATAACTTCAGCGATATTGATTGAGCATTGAGCGTTCGATGTATCTTCCTTCTCAGGCAAAGTAATTGGTCCGGTGGTAGCTCCTTTTTATTTGACCAAGGGTCCTACATTATGCTAAGGTATTCGATTGAACGCTGCGGTACCACTATCGACTTTTCGAAATTCACAACCCAACCAAGTCTGTGTGTTCCACTAACAATGAGCTTGATTGGGATACTATCAAAAAGTCGTCGAGTCAAACAATCAGTCGGATACCTTGAGCCCTTAGAATCTGTGCAATCCAGTTGGTTAGGCTGGTAAAGACCTTGGGAGCTGCTGCCAAGCCAAAAGGGAGGCATTTCATTTGCCATAATGTTCTTGCATATATGATATATTATACGAAGGAACCGCCGATGAGCAGGGGCTACTGGTAAATGATAGTAGGCATTCGCAAGGTCTACTTTTGTCATCCAGTCTTGTGGTTGGGGGAAATCTGGGACCTTGTACACATTTATGAAACAAAACTTTTACACTAAAATATATTTTTTTAGTAAAATCAGCGCGCGTCTCTGCGCGATTGAATCAGAAATGAGGAGATCCGCAGAAGAACTAAAGTAACTGACATAGCCCTGAGAATCGCTAAACTGAAGTGGCAGTGGGCAGGGCACATCGCAAGAAGAACCGATGGCCGATGGGGCGTGAGGGTTCTAGAGTGGCCACAAGGTGGACCGACGATCTGGTCAAGGTCGCGGGAAGCCGCTGGATGCGAGCAGCGCAGGACCGGTCGTCATGGAGATCTTTGCTTGTTTGTTTCGGCTGATATGATGATGATGAACATCAGATTGAAAACAGGGCGATAAGACGGTTTTCCGATTCATTTCTATTTCAATAGAAACATAGATGTATGCGCGCGCGCCACGGTACACATCGAGCTCGCAATTATTGCCATTAAATAAACATTATAATGTCGAAAACTACTGTGGACGCGTTGGAAAAAGTAATTAAAAAGTTTCTTTCACCGATTGAAAGAAAAATTGAGATTTTGTTATCAAAAATGGACGCATTAGAAGAAAAAACGGATGTGATTTCTAAAAGCAACGAGAAGTGTAAGTGCGCATGCGTAACCAACGAAACCAATGACCAAACAAAGGATTTCAAGTCTCAAGATTCGCGCTTATTATCCGAAGTGGTGAAAAAAGCTGTGACACAATTAAACTCGAAGATTGAACAAATGAAAACTAATGGACCAACGGTTTCTGCGAATACCGTCAATACTGCGCGTCGAGTGTCCCTACCGCCGCATAGGATGTCATCATCGAACTCTGCACCCACTCCTAGTCTCATCGCACGACCAGCCTCACCACGTCGCACTTCACTCAACATGCACATGCAGCCGCCCGAGGTTGTACGCGATCCATTGTCAGCTACCGACATGCCACAACAATGCACCGCTACTTGTATGCCTATAAATCCTAACATCCAGCAAAGTGTGACCACGAAATCGGTTATTAACTCTAATGAGAGTAAAACACTACACACTAACAATGAACAAGACGGAATGGAACAACACCCTTGGCAGATCGCTGGATCAAAAAAGCGTAAGCAGCAATCACGAAGAATTGTGGTAGGTGCAGGTAATGCTGACGATGAACTGAAGACTGTAGAAAATTTGAAGTATATTCAGGCTTGGGCTTTCACTCCAGAGACGACTGCAGACAACGTACTGAATTTTTTAAATAGATCATTCCCGTTGAGTCGTTATTTCGTAGAAAAAAGAACAATCAAGACTGATAAACACTCCTCTTTCATCATTGGAATTCCTGAGAGTCTTTATGCGCGGTTTGCGTCACCGACGTTGTGGCCGCAAGGCGTTAAGTTCACTGACTGGTTTCTCAGGCGCCCCCGCTACTCGGAGCGGGGAGAGCACAGTAACGTCAACATCGATGCGCGAACTTCAGACCGGACCGATGCACAGTCGCAGTGAGACAAACAACTTGGATACGCCGGTGAATGGAAATAATTCCGTGATAAAAACTATAACGGTAGTTCATCAAAATATTAGGGCTCTAGACAAAAAAACCCCGCTGCTCGAAGTCCTCTTGCAAAGTGATTTAAAGTGTGATGTGCTCGCTTTAAGTGAACATTGGTTAACTAGAAGTAAACTACAATGTGTTTCGATAGAAGGTTATACGTTAATATCGAGTCACTGCAGAAGGGCTGCCGAGCACGGGGGATCGTGTATTTACGTAAACAATAGCGTAAAAGCGATTGAAAATACCGATGTCACGTCATTAACAACAGATTTATATTGTGAACTGTCAGCTGTAGATTTAATTGACCATCGTATAACCGTGATTTGTGTATATAGAACTAATTGTGGAGTTAGCTCTTCTGAATTCCTAAAATATTTAGAACGATTGCTCGATAAAATATTAGATAGTGATAACCAAATAATAATAGTAGGTGACACAAACATAGACACGATCTGTAAAAATAACTCGGAGATAAGAATGTTAAGGGATATACTGACGGCCCACAATTTTCGCAATGAAGTCAATTTCCCAACACGCGTCGCGAGCAATTCTTCAACTTGCTTGGACCATCTTTATACCAATAGCGCCCGTGGCTCAGTGAGCACGGTACCCGTAGTAACAAACCTTAGTGACCACTTTGCGGTGCGCGGAACTATCGCGTGCGCTGAACCTCCTCCACCTCCACCGCGAACTCGCCTTGCAAGAAGTTTTACACAACAAAATTACACCAACTTTGCAGCTGCGGTAGAAAGCGTAGACTGGGTTGAACTACATCTCCGCCATAGAAAGTCAGTGCTAGACATGACACTAGCTGTGTTAAACATTTTAAAATCAAAGTTTGACATATGTTTTCCTATAAAAAGGGTAAATAATCGTAAGCCATATAACTGGGTTACCCCTGAAGTAATTAATTTGAAATGTTTATTATTTGACATAATTAATATTAGTAAAAAATGGCCAGATGATGACATACTAATGAACTTATTGAAAAATATGAATTCTAGATATATTGACTTAGTAAAACACGAAAGAGCAAATTTCTATACAAACCAAATAGAAATGAGTAAAAATATTAATAAAACTTTGTGGAAAGTGGTCAACTTTGAACGTGGTAAAACTTCAGCTGCTCGCGTTGACTTTACTCATGTAATTACGGCGCTCGATAGTGGCGGCGTTTTAAAGAATCCGGGGGATGTGGTAAACGCTATGAACGAACGGTTCGCCGGAGCTGCGACTGCGTGTGGAGCGCCGCCTGCTGACTGCGATCGCGCTATGGACTTACTATGTGAGGCTCGCGTCCCGGCAGACCGCTGCTTTAGGCCCACTACCTTTACGGCGAACGAAATCTGCCGTATTTTAAAAACAAGAGTAGCGCAGAAGCCAACCAGAGATATCTACGATATATCCGTCCTGTCACTCAATGCTGCTTCACACACCTTAGCACCTATACTAGCGGATATCTTCAATCGGTGTATTGCGGAAGGCGTCTTCCCTGAACCTCTTAAACTTAGCAAGATCTCTCCACTCTATAAGGGAAAAGGAAAAAGAGAGGATATGGATGCGTATAGACCTGTATCGATTATTCCTATAGTCGCAAAAATATTTGAGAACGGATTAAGCTCACGAATATCAAAGTTCCTTGCTGAGACAGATGCCTTGTCTGACCGACAATTTGCTTACCGCACTGGATGTAGCACGACAACGCTAGCAAGGGATGTTGTTCACCGGATAGTGAGCGCGCGGGATACTCATCAAAATGTCGCTGTGTTGTGTTGCGACTTATCAAAAGCTTTTGACGTGGCAGATCATGACGTTCTTTCAGCTAAGCTTCAACATTACGGGTTTCAGGGTCCCGCGCACTCACTGCTAATGAACATGCTACGAGTTAGAACTCAGGTTGTTGTAGCTCAGGGTGGTAATGTGAAGTCCGAGCCAACATCCACAACGATGGGTGTGGCACAGGGTTCTTCCGTTTCTAACATCCTGTTTTCACTTTTATTAAATGACTTGCCACAATCAGTACACAGCGGAGATGCATTTATGTATGCTGATGATGTGGCGATAGTAGTATGCGCACCGACTTACGAAAAACTTGAAAGCGAGCTAAATAAAACTACAATCCAAGTATGCCAATGGTTCAGGAGCAACGGTCTTGTACTAAATCTCAAAAAGACTCATTTTTTGAATTTCGACCTATCCGGGCGTCCAATAAAACCATTAAAAGTTGTTGCCGAGGGAACCAGAATTCTACAGGTAGAATCCACCAAGTTCCTTGGATTTCATCTTGACCGACGCATGACATGGGAGGTACATATTGAGTACATCTGTGAAAGGCTAAGCGGCGCTTGCTTCGCTTTAAGAAGGGTGTCTAGAGTATAGTCCCCCCGAACGTGGTCCGTTCCTGTTACTTCGCCACCGTGCACTCTATACTACAATATGGTGTAGAGCTGTGGGGCTGTGCGGCGGAATGGAAACGGGCCTTTATCGCTCAAAAGCGAGCAGTGCGAGCCATAGCTCGTATTACACAGGATACGTCAGTGCGCCCGTACTTCAAATCACTGAAGATTATTACTTTGCCCTTACTAGTTATACAGCAGGTGGCGTTGTACGTTCGGAGAAATCTCAAGTTATATCCAAAACATAAAGACATTCACAATCGTAATACGCGCAATGCAGAAAAACTTGCACCGGTGCAACACAGATTGACTAAAGCCAAGAAACTTACCCATGTATTGGGACCGTCAGTATATAACCGGCTACCAAATGAAATCACAGAGGTAGCGAGTGATAATATTTTTAAATATAAATTAAAATCATTCCTAATCGAGCAGGCGTTCTATAGTTTGGACGAATATTTAAATAATAATACGTAAGGACTTATTGTACACAAGTACATCTGACTTATCTTTATTTTAATTTAATAATACATTATGTAATTTTGATATATTTTAGTATTATATTACCAAATAAATGATTATTATGATTATGATGAAATAAAGCTCCCACCTTGGGGTTACTTTACTATTATTTAATCTGTGCCTTGGGCTGCAAGATCTTTCATCTGACTTGTCATTTCTTTGGGAATTTTTGTACAAAAACGAGTGAAAGGATGCATTAATGGAGGTCTTAAATAGAAAGGAATCCGATAACCCTTTCGAAGCATGCGTAGTATATTTTCTGGGGCTCCCAAGATTGTTCCATACACTCACCTTTTGTTTGAGCCTCCCCGCTCGAAATACCTGATGATAGTCAATAGCGGCGTCGGCCACCTCGCGTAGTGGCGCTGCGGCGGCGCGGGCGCTTGTCGCTGTAGCGGCCTCGGAACGGCTCGTTCTCCGTACGTCGCTTGCGGCCCTGCGGGGGCGCCAGCTGCTGTGCGTTGAGACCGCAGCGTGTGGTCTCACTCGCCTTGGACGTGTCACGGGCTCCCTGCGTAAAAGGCTGCTTGCTCGAACTACCTTGCGAAGGTAGTCGGTATGATGAAGAATTCGTGAAGACTTTGTTCATACCGCCTTGTTTTGAAATAAAATCTGAAAATGCAGGTTCTTTGAATAAATGATCTGAAGTCGGAGGTATTTTACTCAAACCTTCTTTCAGGTGTTTATCTCGAACATAATGTAGAATCGAATCACGTCGTTGCTGTATAACGTCGGCACGACGACCGCAAACCATTTGAAGCAAATCGGAATGAATTTTATTATAATCCGATTCAAAAATTTTATTTATTTTGTCACATACTTCCTGCCCAGAAATAGGTGAGGTTTCGTCGAGCTGGACCAACCATTTTACGAAATTGGAAAGGCCTTTCTGTAACGCTTCGTTTTGAATAATTAATCCATGCGATATGGCTGCAAGCGAACGTTCTGTAACCACTAACGCACGATTTTTGTCTAACTGTTTAACTAAATCATTGCTCTCTAGTTCGACATAACCTGGAGCCGAAGCATACACTTTCTGGGTATCAGCATAACGAACCTGAGACCAATCAGGCGTATCGAAATGTTGTAACTTATTTAACAATTCAAGGTGATCTTCTTTGAGAGATAAAATTGATGATGCTGGACTACTCTCCCGAGAGCTGATAGATCTGTCTTTAGAACGATCACTTTTAGGATTAGTCACGGCTTTAGTAAGCGTATCAATTTTTTTTGATAAATCTATAAGATGTTCTTCAAGTCTACTTATCCGAGACTGGTTCCTCGTAGATCTGGTCTTCCGACTGCCACTGCGCCGGCCACGATGCTTTCTCCTCTCCTCCGAGCTAGTAGTAGAGTACCCATCGGACTCATTTGATCTCACGTAACGCGGGGCCTTCTCTTTCACTTTTTTAACGAATTTCTTTATAGAAAACGGTTTCATTTTAAATATTACACTTATGAATAATGAATTATTAAAATAAAATATAAAAATGTCTGATAACTGATGTGAAAACTATAATTGCTGTGAATCTATTAGAACGTCTGCACGGTTTGGGAAACAAGACGCCAATGAGTAAGCTTGCACGTGGGGCCGGCAGCGCTCGCCTCCCACCACTTGCAGCTGGATTCACGCCGGAAGTTATGCAACTAGTAGTGGAGTTGAGGCGGAAACGTCGCACCGGATACGGAAACAAGGTTTTCTACTCAAATATTAGGCTCAAAACAAGGTACAGGAAGCTTAATATCACACACGGCTACGCCTCGCTCGCATGATAAACCCAAACTCGTGTTTTAATAACCTGTTTTATATCACAGTTGCATAAACTACTATTTTTGATTTTTTTTATTGTTTTGTATTATTTATTTAGTATATCTGTCGCAGGCAGGTATCGTCATTTTACATTTTGCCTTGGCATTCTACAAAATGCCGAGAATTTTTTTTATTCTTCATTTTACCTAATGCCGCGGCAATTCACAAAACGGCACGTAATTCGTTTCTGTCGTAAGATAAGAAGTTCTATGGGCAGTAATACACGTCAACCGGCCCACCCGTTAGCAATCTGGCCAACGATCCAAGAGCTAGACTTACCCGACACCATACCGAAGATATCCCGGACGTCAGCTTGTACGAGATTAGATTGGCTCTCAGACAGCTTAGAAACAACAAGGCACCCGGGCACGATGGAATTACGGCTGAGCTTCTGAAAGCAGGCGGAAGGCCAGTGCTTAAAGCTCTTCAGAAGCTGTTTAATTCTGTCATACTCGAAGGGAAAACGCCACAGGCATGGCACAGAGGTGTGGTTCTTCAAAAAGGGTGATAAGACCCTGCTGAAGAATTACAGACCCATCTCACTTCTGAGCCATGTCTATAAGCTGTTCTCGAGAGTCATTACGAACCGTATCGCGCGCAGGCTCGACGACTTCCAGCCTCCCGAACAAGCCGGTTTTCGTAAAGGCTTCAGTACCATAGACCACATACATACGCTGCGGCAAGTTATACAGAAGACCGAAGAGTATAACCAGCCACTTTGCCTAGCGTTTGTGGACTATGATTCGATCGAGACGTGGGCCGTGCTACGATCTCTCCAGAGGTGCCAAGTCGACTATCGGTACATTGAAGTGTTGAAGGATCTGTACAAAAACGCCACTATGTCAGTTCGTCTTCAGGTCCAGGACTCGAAACCTATCCAATTGCAGCGAGGAGTGGGACAGGGAGACGTCATATCTCCTAAACTGTTCACCGCTGCATTGGAAGACGTCTTCAAACTCCTGGACTGGAAAGGACTTGGCATCAACATCAATGGCGAGTACATGACCCACCTTCGATTTGCCGACGATATTGTCGTAATGGCTGAGACCCTGGAAGATCTCGGCACGATGCTCAATAACCTCAGTAGAGTTTCACAACAAGTGGGTCTTAAAATGAACATGGATAAGACGAAAATTATGTCTAACGCCCTTGTTGTACCCACTCCACTCAAAGTTGGAGACTCTACGCTCGAAGTTGTTGATGAGTACGTATACCTGGGACAAACAGTCCAGCTGGGTAAATCCAACTTAGAGAAAGAGGTTACTCGTCGAATCCGACTCGGATGGGCAGCGTTCGGGAAGCTCCGCAATATCTTCACGTCCAAAATACCGCAGTGTCTCAAGACAAAAGTCTTTGACCAGTGTGTGTTGCCAGTGATGACATATGGCACCGAGACGTGGCCGCTCACGATGGGCCTTATCAGAAAGCTCAAAGTCACCCAAATGGCTATGGAAAGGGCTATGCTCGGAGTCTCTCTGCGCGATCGAATCAGAAATGAGGAGATCCGCAGAAGAACTAAAGTAACTGACATAGCCCTGAGAATCGCTAAACTGAAGTGGCAGTGGGCAGGGCACATCGCAAGAAGAACCGATGGCCGATGGGGCGTGAGGGTTCTAGAGTGGCGACCACGTACCGGAAGACGAAGCGTTGGCAGGCCCCCCACAAGGTGGACCGACGATCTGGTCAAGGTCGCGGGAAGCCGCTGGATGCGAGCAACCCAACCCATCCTAGTCGATCCCTAGGGATCGCTTGGGTTAGGTTTACCGTAGCTAACGAACCTACTATACACCAGTGATCAAAAAAACAATTTTTATTAATGTCATTAATTAGTCTCAAGCAGGAGGCTAAAAACAGTTGTTGGCCGCCATCTTGAATATTATTATTATGTTATAAGGTCGTATTGGTTTCAAAACACCTTTTTGAATCCTTTTTCTCAAATATTTCCTAGTCTAAATGTTACTTGGGTAAAGTTGTTTACCGGACGCAATGTATAAAGCATATAATTCCATGCAAAAATATGACGTTTAGAAAAATAAAACATTTAATGTAAAAAGTACGCGGCAAAAAGTGTTACATTGTGATAAGATGGACAAAATGTTCTTCAGTAATTAATGTAACAGTAGTAGGTAAGTGTAACGAACGAACTTAATCTAGTGCAGGGCAAACAACTTGAACAATAATCGCGTGGTGGGGGAAGCTTTGCGCACGTCTTAAAATCGACTTTGGGTGACTACTCTGAATTTTCGATATATCGATAGGTACCCAACAGCTCGTCAGTAGAAACACTTTCGACTCTATGACATGGTAATAGAGTTCAAAAAGTTTCAACTGCTGAGCGGTTGACCGTACGATACTATTTGAAACATGCAAATTCAAAATTTCGTCTCTTGACGATAGAGTAGGATATTGGTTCGATGCCAGTCACTGCCAATTTGACAATCCATCCAAACAATATACCTATGACTCTTTTGTCAGTGAACGAAGCTATGAAGTCGAATGTTCGAAGTAGTATCGTATCGATATATCGAAAATTGAGAGTAGAAACCCTGCGCAGCCAAAGTCATTGTTCAAGCAATTTTTTAAGCTTCGGTCCTAGGAAACTAAATAACTTTTCACAAAAAAGAATGATACGGTCAAAACAAAATACTTAAGAAAAATATTCGATTTGAAACTGCATCACCTAAATGAAAGGCTGATTAATAATTAATTTGTCAGTTTCATGGGGAGAACCACCCAAAAATTTAAGGATGATAAATAATTACCCCATACATACCTACCTGCATTATAGTAATTTAATACTTAGACAATATTATTCAGAAAAAAAAAAATCCTAGCAAAGCAACAAATTTTGGTCATCCGATACACACTCCACTACGGACGGTCAGCGCAAGGTTTGTAAGGGACAGCCAAAAAATAAATCTTCCACCCATGTTCCTTTGGGAAGTTTGTTAAAATACTGAATTTCGCTAGGGGTTCAAAATAAACAGGTATTGTACCTACAGTACTTTAAAAAATTACCTAAGACAATACTAACCCCTTACTACTAATATGGTAAAACTTGGTTAGTTACTAAATAAATAAAATTAATTTGATACCTAATAATATACCTAAGGTATAACATTAATCCACCCAGGACCTTTTTGGACTTCTAATAATCGATTAATACATAGGTACAAAATACAAACTTTACAACGATTTACACCTTTAGTACACCGACGCATGAAATTCGTACCAGCGAGCAATACCAACAAGGACGCAACTATCTCATCTTGCTAATAATAGAGTGAGACAGCTATTGAAAAGTGGGTATCTCATGCATGATGTCTTTGTCCACTTTGTTATGGACTTGCACATGCATGTGCACACGAACGTGTCCGATTGATACTGAATCGAGTAACTGAAATAAAAACTACTCGTTAGCACTCGTCGTAGCCCTGAATCAGGCCAGCACCCGTCTGATCACTGATAGGGGCATTCACCACACGAAAGTCCTGCACGGCCCCTGATAGCCATCCCTATCCTCACTGTTTAAGTAAACCACGGTTTGTAAACGTTAAACAAAAGCTGTATTCAATAAAACAATATTTAAAGACAAAATGTCAATTACGTCCATAACTCATCATTAACCAAAACTTGTCTCAATATGACATACGGTTATATCAACATATTTCTGTTAACACCTCATGTGAAATAGGCTGAATGTAAAAGTTTTACTTTTACAAAGCATGGTTTACTTAAACAGGAAGGATAGGGATAGCTATAAGGGTTAATGGACGGCATTTCGTTTGATACACTCTATACTCTTCTTAATCGTTTCCTCACTACTGAGGATCGTGACTCCGTGTCAGCTTGGCAACAATAAGTCTCCATTTATTTCGGTCGGTGGCTTGATACTTAACACAACACTCGTTTTAATGATAGAAATTATAGCACAATCTGATAGTGAACTTAAGAAAACACAGAATAACAGGTTTGAGTAAAAATTTATAAGAATCGGCTCGCCAAAATTATATTTGGTTTAAATCGATGTAAAACCTGTCTTTTTCTGATCTGCGTGATAATCTCGAGCCTAGTTAAAAAAGTAAAGACTCTACCTTTAAAATTAGCATTGTTGAGAAAAAAGTATTGCCTGCCCTCATGTTACAGCTTTACCAAATTGACTCGCGAGCATTCGCGGCATGTGCGAAACGCTGTCAAGCTACACAATATTGGTACCGCATACGATACGAACGCGTCGGTGTAAAGGCGTTGAAACAATAAACTACGGCTACGTCCTACGGCGATCAATAAGTAGTGAGAATGATCTAGAAAATAAACAACCATTGATAAAAAAATTAAATGATTTTTTCTTTGTAGCTTCAAAATCTGTTCAGACCCTGAATGCCAGTTTTTCGAAGCTTTGATCCTTTTGAAAAAGAAAGTTTTCTTTGATCCTGCCAACAGCTCTCCTTAGGTTCCAAAACTTCAAGTGTGCTTCCGTGTCAGTTTTTCCTTCGATGTTATTTTGAGTGTGGAAACAGATAGAAGACTGTAAGTGAAATCAGGTATGTATGGAGAGTGGTTAATTTGTTAAAATTCAGCTTTTGAAATGGCATCTGTCGCAACATTTGTTTTTCTCAATTTTCAAATAGTTTGCTGAACGGTATTGAACTTTACCTACTTCATTATTTTTACTTATGGCTTAAGGCTTTTTTTTCTTACCTTTTACTGATATAAACTTCAATAGGTACTCATAAACATCAAAAGACTTAATTTAAAATGTTGTTCATTCTCACTACATTTTGATCACCCCTCGTAAACTATCAATGACATGCGAATCTTTGGAGTTACAGATAAGTTAGGCACCTCATGACTTTTTTACAATAGTTTATGTTTGTATGATAGGTACGAAATAATTTTAAGCTTGTAGCAGTGAAAGTTCAGGGCACTACGATAACTTGCAAAAGTGTTAATCTTTACCAGCTTCAACAACATAAATAATAAGTTTTCATTTACAGTCTTATGGGTACTTTCAGTCCCTATTCGTATTTACACAAAGTACTTAGTACCGGTCGTGCTCATAACCGGAAGCGGTAGGGCGGCTTGGAGACCAGGACTGGTTTCTCTACCTCCGCCTTCTCCTCCTCCTCCGGCACATAATAGTGCAGTTCGTATGCTGGCGACAGCTCCACCGCGCGGTCGCAGTTCGGCTCGCGGAGCGGTGAAGGCGGCGGCTCCATCCCGTATTTGAATCTTAAAATATCATCATACAACCTCCTCATAAACGCTGACGACTCGGCCCCGCCGTTACCGTCGTGGCCCACTGAATGCATCACGGACGTATTGTACAAAAGAGGAAAGTCCGCATTGAACCTCTCACTGTTCTGGTTGAAGTTCTCCGCGAAGCGGTTAAGAACGTCTTTGCGGAACTGCGTTTCGTAGTCGTAGTAGTCGGCCGGTGGTTTCGGCTTCTTCTTTTTTCCCACACTGTTAACTGTTACTCCTTGAAAAGGCCCTTCGGTCTCGGTCTCATCCGCTTGCACTATCCCATCGATGAAGTCGCGCAAATTTTTTATAACGTAGGCGGCTTGGTTGTAACCAGATTGGTCCTGTGTCTGAATCGGGATAATGTTGACATTTCTTTGATCCTGCGTGGGGTTTGTTAAGTAAACATTTCTATTCAACTGAGGCGGTCGTCTTGTGATATCACTAGGTCTGCTGGATGACTCGTACTTATTCTTAATTTTAGGGGACGCGACTTCTGTGGCAGGTGTTACCGGTTCCGTGTTGGTGACCTTGACGGTAGTGTCATACGTATAAGCGTTAATTTTGTTCTGGAACGTGGAATCGTAATCATTGAAGACTACATTCGGCTGCTTGCTTCTAGGTGGGAAATACTGCACTGTGGGTCGCCGATCGGGAGAGAAGTTGTGTGTCATAGGCGTTTCAGCACGTGTTGCATCAGTTTCTAAAGATATTGAAGGAACAGGAGGGGCGGCTACAGTTGGTGTGAAATACTTCTTCAAATCGATGTTAGGGAGCGTATATTCTGACTCGTCTTCCTCATCATATTCGTCATTGAACTTAGTTGAGACAGGAGTGCTCATAAGTTCTTTTTTAGGTGGATTAGTTTGAGTGGTGAAATCATTCTTAAACAGTGAATCGTTTTCAGCAACTTTTAATGGCCAGAGAAACGTTGGCTGGGTAGAATTTGTCAAGGATTCACCTGAAACAGCTTCCTCGTAATCAGTGTAAATCGTTTCGCCAAACTGGTTTATCTTCTTCTTTTTGGATTTCCTAATCTCAGCGATTTTCTCAAGCCTGTCGCGCAGTTCTAGTTCATCAGTCTTGCTCTTTTCTAATGCATTCCATTCAATTTCTGTCTTATTTTTCAGAACTTGTGTGAAAGGCTTCGATGAATTATTAGCTTTGAACACGATTCCTAATGAACTTAAACTTTCATTCCTCCAACTATTATCATCAGGGTCTCGAACGAATGGTTTGGGCGGTTGAACTGCAATTTTCTTAAGTGGTTTGTAGTTAGGGTTGACAGTATAAAGGGAAACGTTTTTTATTTTGTCGGAGCTGATAGGTTTGACGCGAAGTTTATCTTCGTGAGATAAGTCTACTGGTGTTGGTTGCACGGGCTTTGGTTCTTGAGTGTTGGTTTCAAAGCGATCTTCTCGTGACCGTACTGCGTTTGCTACATTGTCACTTAAAACTTCTTCTTTCATTAGCTCTTCGTTAAGTGCATCCTCGACCTGAAAAACATAAGTTTAGTGAAATATAACTTTATTGAGTTTATGCAATGTAAATCAAAGTTTTAAGTGACGCGCACACGAATTATTATGTCTTCGCGGAGTACAAAAATTTACTCAAAGTTACTATTAATGGTGTATATAGTAGTGATCCGGTCTGCCAAGCCGAAGGTTTTTAATAGTAGAGGCCAACATTCGTATGATGAATATATTGTACCCAAGTCATGTGTGTTCAGATATACATGTTCCGTTATTGTGAGATTACTTAGTGAGTTGTAAAGAATGTTAATGTCTATTTAGTCGTCTAATGATCGGTTCATTTATTGATTTTTTCCTTTCAATATTCCAGTAAAACACAATAAAAACATAGTATAAAGCAGACTTTTTTAAAGACCGCTATGCAGTGGTTTCTTGCTATTTCTTTTACGCCGCCATAACACTATCTCTATTGTAGACTCTCTCTATTTGCATTATGTTCTGAATTTTATGATATTTCATAAGTATTTTGTTATGAATCTAAATGCAATTAACAATTCTAAATCCAAGTAAGGCATTTCAGATAAGTAACAAACTATGTTTGATAAAAACACAGACTAAGAGCTAATAAATACTTACCAGTTGGCTTTGCGATGTCATGCTGCTCAGAGCTGTCGGTGATTTTGGTGTAGTCTTCACGAGTGAGGCTCTACTATGATTGCCCGGTTCTAAAGATATGTTTATGTCTTTCTGAATGTTCGTGCTATTCGTAGGTCTTACTGAAAAGTCTAAGAAACCAGCTCGTTTTGAGGAGATAGCATTAGCCGTGAGAATTGTTAATTCTGTAGAAGTGCCTGTATCTTCCAAAAGTCCATTTTCTGTTGATGTTCTTATTGTGTGTGCTATTTCAGTAGTAGAAATTATTTTATTTGATGCCAAGAGTTCATTCTTTAATCGCTCCAAAGATGGAATGTCTGAATATGTGTTCAAAGCCGTGTCTAAACTAATACTGGTTTGAGTTTGTGATGATTCCGATTGAAGTAAATCTTCATTTTCGGTGATACTTGTTACGTTATATTCTGTCGTATTACTTTCAGTTAAGTTACTGCCTGCCATTTTATCACTTGTTGCTTTATTTTCTGTGCTGTCAACTTCTGTTGTGTTATCCTCTGCACTATTGACTGTTCTTGAAATATCTTTTGTTATGTTAACTGTTATTCTAATATCTTCTGTGCTATTCACTATTCTTGTATTATCTCCTGTTGTGCTATCTCCCGTTGTATTATGCCATGTTGTATTGTCTTCTGTTGTTGTATTATCTGTTATAGAATACTCTCCTGTACTGTCTTCTATTGTATTTTCTTTTGTCGAGTTCACTCGTTTTCGATCAATGGTTGTATATTTTTTCCAAAATGGTATACCGTTAACACCACTGGAGTCGCCAGCCAATTTCTCTGTAGAGTCATTTCCTTGAGATACTATTGTGCCTGTAGTATTTTTATCTAGTAAACTTGGTGAAAGTGTCACAGGTGAAAGCTCATCTTTAGCAATTGTCATATTGTAACTCATGCTCTCAGTACCATTTTTAGTTGATAAATCTACAATTGTAGTTTCATTTGTCTGAATAGTGGCATTCCAATTATTTGTAGTATTACTGTTTTCTGGAATCCATTTGACTTCACTGGTATTTAATACCTTCCATTCCACTTCACTGGTATCTCTCTTTGGTTCTTCACTTCTGGTCGTATTGTCTAATTTGCTATTCGTACCGATTAAAGAAGTATCATTGGAAACTTCTGGATATGTGGCATTTATTAGGTCAGTCATATTTACTAGACGCAAACTATTTACCGTTACCTCATTACTTTTAACTGGTGGTATATTGTCGTACCCTTTTGTATCCACATTATTATCCAAGTTGTATTTGTTTTCTAAGTCAGGTTCATCTTCAGAAATAGAATTATTTTTGAGCACTTCTGTTGCTGTGCTTTCATTTAATTTAGAACTGTTATTAATAGAAGGAGCAAAAACTGTAGCTAATGGAGTTGTTGTTTCTATTTCTTGAATGGATACTCCGTTTTGGTGAGACGTTGAGACTGTCGTTAAAGTGGGATTTGCTGTTACATCAGAAGAATTTGTGTCTGAACTTTCAACTGGTAAAAAAGTTGTATTATTTTTGTATGGTACATCATTTATTAAATTCATCAATGGTATTTCATTTTTTTGGATCTCTTCAGTCTTAGCAGTGGTCTCTATGGGTACTGTCAGAAGCGGACTATCGTTTTTCACTTCGATAGGCTTGACATCTCGTATCAAGTCATTTCGTACTTCGAGGCGCGCGCTCTCTGCTTCTTTGAGGTCACTGTCAGGGGTGAGTTCTGTGGTTCGATGTATAGTGAAAGCTTCCACTTGCGACTCAAACACCGCCAGTTCAAGCACGATTATAAATGTGAACGTCCTGTAAAATAAACATTTATAAATTAAAATCATTGATATCATATTTGCAGTCAAAATTACTCTTTACTTAGACCTAGCCCTGAGGATAGAAATGTAGTCGAAGATGGAACGAGCGAGCCCAGAAACCTATTCACTTAAGACTTTGATAGATTCGGGTTATATGAACTCGGGAACACAAACGGATATTTACTATAGCTAGTGTGTCATAGTTTTGAGCTTACCCGGTAATATACATATCATAGGAGTGAACAGGTCGATGGTCAATAATCAAATGTTAATAGCGGGAGGGGTGAAGTCATCTTGAGGCGTCGGTGTGTGGCGGGCGGACGCGCACACAATGGACTGTTTGATAACAACGTCTACCAACGCTTTTATTATAATATTTCGCTAATATTGTCTTGTCTGTTTACAAAACAAAAAAGAATTACACGATTGTATTCAACTGTATTTGCAATATGTTTTGGAAAGTGTGTTGGTGCTGACACAATGTTACTATAAAATTAGGCTGAATATAAAACATTTCCTTTCAATATCCGGCAGTTTAATAGTGTGTACCTACTTACCAATAGAACGATACATTCCTGCGTGTTTAGCTATTAATAGCTATGGAAAAATAATTGAGTTCCCTTAAGAACATTGAAACTTTAAAGGAACCAAGTTTTAAGAAATTCGTATGAAACATTTTTTAGGCTTTTCCTCGAGGTAGGCTAAGTCAGTGTTATATGAGCGTGATTATTTCATATTCGTTATGAAAATTATGTTTACCATACAAATTGGACAGATTTGTATGGAAAAGAGATAAGAAGCTTTTTTAAGGATTACAACCTAACCTAACCTACAGAAATAGTGAACATAATAATTAATGCACTATCAGCTGATGCAGTTCCTATAGGAGGTCAAAAATTCATTTTTCATCCCATCTATTCGAAAATCGCTGAACGGTTCGTCAATAAAGGCGAACAAAATTGCTGTTTTCTCCAAGAGACTTTCGTAGCGGGTAAAAATGGGATTTAAAATTAGAATTTGAATTTAGGTCCACCAAAGGGATATTTTAGGTCGACCATAGAGGTCGAACCAAAATATTGTATGAAACATGATACATGCTTGAAATGTAAACAAGACTACCAACCAAAGAGGTTCTGTTCCTAATTGATACAAAAATGTCAATAACATTTTCAGTTGTTACAAATAATACTTAATATGATTTTTAGTATTGTTTCATCAAGTATAATAATATTGTAATGGTATTTTATATTTAAAATTAATGACGAGTGTGTGTCTCAATGAGCCTCTTATTCTTTTCTCATAGAGGGAGATGAAAAGTAGAGTGTATTGCGCGGCTGCAAAAATATTTTTACCTTGGGCGACCTATTGAATCCCTCTCTACGTTCAGGATTCTACATTTGAATCCTTCACTTCGCTCTGGATTCAAAATAGCGCCCTCGCCTTAAAAATATTATTTTTCACCTCCAAAGCTCGGAAACATTTGTTTTGTCGGTTAAATTCTGCGGCCAAAAGCGATTTTTGGCCCCTAGCGGACAAAAGGTTTTTAAAATTCGAACGCGATGTGCTTATTATTTTGTAGTATGCTGCAGTACTGGCCGCTTGTAAAACCAGCCACGCACTATCGTTTTAAAGATGAGAAAGAGGGATGCAGCTATAGGAAAGAAACAAATAGTATTATGAATAGTGAATGCCTGGTGGGTAATGAACTGGCTGATAATAAAAAGTTAATTTAAAATTCGATCGCCTTTTTTTTAATTCTCTTGCCCAGATTAATGGACTCGCCCTTTGACTTCAAATCAACGCAATACAAAATAGATTTGCCTGCCACTACCTATCCTCAGTCTCCAGAAATCCAATGAAAATTAACCTCTTTCTGCAAATTTATCAAGTAGTTTATAGGTAGAGTCATGATTCATGAACATAAGCACAACAGTCCCAAAAATAATAATAATTCAATTATAGTGATTTCCTTTTTAATGCCTAGTATTCTTAATGTATACATGGCCACTCGTCCGTGAAAACTCTTTGACCTTGAGCTGGTCTCTGGTTACGGAGGTTTGTAGCGAAGCGCTGGTTCAGGTTATACTGGTTATGTTTCCACTTGCTTGCTGCCGTCAGTACCATTATGTAGGTATTATGCCCTTACGTTAGAACGTATGAGTAATTAATTAAACACTTATTTCTTATATTTGAATTGCTTTTCTTGCATTATGTTAACATTTCCTCGCTTTAATGAGGTGAAAAATTTTGTGTTTCGCTCGGCAGCAAAGTTATTTTGCGTCTCGTACCTTGAAACCTTCGCCACGCTCAGGATTCTTCTTTTGAACCACTCGCTTCGCTCGTGGTTCAATCCTAGAATCCTTCGCTTGCTCAGGTTTCAATGCGAGGTACTCGCGCCAAATAAACCTTTTGCTGCCTTGCATAACAAATAACTATTACAGCCTTGTGATACAATCTACTATTCTTATTTTACTATGTTCCTTGGGGAAAAGTGTTCACTATTTCATTAGGACCTTATACCTATACAGGATGTAAGGAAAAATACCGATTTTCTTTTTACCACACGTTGTGTAAGTAGAATAAAGTACATAGAACATTAATTCCATTCCAAAATTCCATGATACAAAAATGTCAATAACATTTTCAGTTGTTACAAATAATACTTAATATGATTTTTAGTATTGTTTTATCAAGTATAATAATATTGTAATGGTATTTTATATTTAAAATTAATGACGAGTGTGTGTCTCAATGAGCCTCTTATTCTTTTCTCATAGAGGGAGATGAAAAGTAGAGTGTATTGCGCGGCTGCAAAAATATTTTTACCTTGGGCGACCTATTGAATCCCTCTCTACGTTCAGGATTCTACATTTGAATCCTTCACTTCGCTCTGGATTCAAAATAGCGCCCTCGCCTTAAAAATATTATTTTACAGCCTTGTGATACAATCTACTATTCTTATTTTACTATGTTCCTTGGGGAAAAGTGTTCACTATTTCATTAGGACCTTATACCTATACAGGATGTAAGGAAAAATACCGATTTTCTTTTTACCACACGTTGTGTAAGTAGAATAAAGTACATAGAACATTAATCCCATTCCTTTCCAAGGTCCTGGAACGGTTGGTTCATAACCAGCTCAGCCAATTCCTAAACCGCAATAACCTGCTCAATCCTCTCCAATCCGGTTTCCGTCCTGGTCATAGTACGACAACTGCTCTTGTCAAGATCTCTGATGACATTCGGATGGGGATGGACAGACAGCAGCTCACAGTATTGACATTACTTGACTTTAGTAACGCTTTTAACACTGTTGACTTTGACATTTTACTTGGGCTGCTGCACTCTCTTAACATATCTCCGACGGTAATTGACTGGTTTCGCAGTTATCTGCTGGGTCGCGGTGGAAGAATCCTTCTCCTCGTGGTGTGAAACATCTGCTGGTGTACCCCAAGGTGGCGTCTTGGCCCTACTCCTCTTCGCTATCTTCATTAACTCTATTACTTTGCCAATCCAATCTTCGTACCACCTGTATGCTGACGATCTCCAAATATACTCTCAAGCGGGAATTAATGACCTTGGAAAGGCCGTCTCAGAATGGAGTAACTCTCACGGATTGCAAGTGAATCCAAATAAGACACAGGCCATAGTAATTGGCAGTCACTGGTTCATTTCAAGGGTCGACTTTGGATCTCTCCCTCCAATCGTCTTTAATGGTGTAGGTGTTCCATACGCCCAAACTGTGAAAAACCTTGGCATACTTTTTGATATCACACTTTCGTGGAAACCACAAGTGGCGGAGTTAAGTCGGAAGCTTTTTGGTGCGTATGGATCACTGAAAAGGCTGCGAAATTTCTTGCCGAGCAGTACAAAGATTGCTCTTGCACAATCGTTACTCCTACCTATCTTTTATTACGCTGATACCTCCTACCCTGACCTCACAGAAGAGATGCTTAACAAACTGGAGCGGCTTCAGAACCTGTGTATAAGGTTTGTTTTCGGACTGAGGAAGTACGACCATGTGTCGTCCTTCCGAGCTCAGTTAAAATGGCTGCCCATTCGCCGTCGAAGGGATTGGCATATTCTCTCTCTACTATACTCTATCCTATTTCTTCCTTCCACCCCTTCATACCTCAAAGAAAGATTTCAATTTAACACCTCTCAAGATCGTACTCTACGCTCCTCTCTTGACCTTTCCCTCTCAATACCTTTACATACTACAAATTTCTATCACGACTCTTTCATAGCTACGGCCATACGACTCTGGAATGCACTTCCCACCGCGCTGAGGCAAGCTCCCTCACTCGACATTTTCAAAAGAAATGTTAAAGACCACTTCCTTTCACTGTCACACCTCTCGTGATCTGTGGTTGCCTGTTGTTGTTCGTGTCCTGCTATCAGATTTATGTGTATTTATATATTATATGTATGTATATGTATATATATATATATATAAATATATATTTATAACGTTTTTATAGGTAGGTTTATATATGCAGTGTTTATGTATGTTTCATTTGTTATATCTTTAGGTCAATCTTTATGCACCGTCCCCGCATCTATGTTAGCCTAATATCCTGCACCCAAAGGTTGCCTGGAAGAAATTGCTGTTTAGCAATAAGGCCGCCTCATTGTACACCTATTTCTAATATTGTACTTTTCACAAAATTTCGTGTGAAATAAAGAATATTGTATTGTATTAATTTAAAAAAAATAACATAAAAATAAAATACTTCATATGAAAGAAAAATTTAGCTGCCGTACTCCGAAGTGAAACTACGATAATATCGCGCCGATAATTAGTCTATTGTTCGGCCTTTGGCAAAGAAATTCCCATACAAAGTAAGTTTCCGAACGTAATAGTTGTTGCAATCTGATAATATCGGAGCTCCGATAAAACTTCGGAGTACGCAACCAGGTTGCCAACCCTATTCTAAGAATCGCAACGCGCCCCGCCGCCCCATTCAATAAAGAACTTCATTCACAAGCGAGCAACAGAGATAGGAGATAGAAAACTACGTAAGGACGACACTTTAGGCAAATACTCACGCTTATTGGTGCGATAGTCTTGAGTTTGGTGAGGGTTGACACAATTACATTTTAATCTTAATTTTTTAAATCTGTTATTTTTGTATTCTTTTTGTATTTTTAAACATGTTTATTGTTCTTTATTCTAGTTATAGGTGGTTAAAAGGAAATCGGTACTTTTCCTTACACCCTTCATACTAAGGTTCATTTGAATGATTTTTGGCGGATACTGAATAATAAGAAAAAACAAATCTAAATTAGTTTATTCTCTCTCTGTCACACAAAGTTCCTTCAAAATAAAACAAAAAAAATAATAAATTAAATTACACAGTACCTACATAAAACTCTGTTTTCTTATTAGGGTTCCGTACCTCAAAAGAAAAAAACGGAACCCTTATAGGATCACTTTGTTGTCCGTCTGTCTGTCTGTCTGTCTGTCTGTCTGTCTGTCTTTCTGTCTGTCAAGACCCTTTATCTCACGAACGGGTAAAGGTATCAGGTTGAAATTAATACCATACGACGCAATCAAAAGATATGGCATTTTATGTCCTCATCTCCATACTTTTATTCAAAAATGAAAAACCTACAGGGTACTTCCCGTTGACCTAAAATTATGAAATTTGGCAAGAAGCTAGGTCTCACAGTACAAATAATGGGAAAAGTCTGAAATCATTAAATATTACAACTTTTCTCACAACTAATAGTAACCAATTGTGGTGAGCTCCCGTTTCAAGAACATTCATATAAGAGAGTGGTCAAGTTGGATGGTTGCTGAGGCGATTTTTGTTTTAGTTCTATTTAAAACGGAAACACTTACAAACTTGAAAATTGGTATGTTTATAGGGCATAGGCCATAAAATAACAACAAATAATAAAATTTGGTCAAGCGCGTGTCGGACTCAAAAAATCTAGCACATTAACTTACTGAAATTTCAACTAATACAATTATGTTTATGTGGTGGTACGGAACCCTCAGTGCGCGAGCCCGACTCGCACTTGGCCGGTTTTTTTTTTTATTCAGGTTGTTTTTCCAATTGCGTTCCCTAGCTTTGGGGGTGTTTCAGAAACATTAAAGGAACACCTGAAAAAATCCTACAAGTGATCAGTCAACGAAACTGAACAACTTTCCCAAAGAAACATATTATGTTGGGAAATGAAATAAAATTTTGACCTCTCCATACAAATTGCCCACTCTGGTCGAACAGTTTGTATCGAGAGTTAATTTTTTTTAAATTTCCCAAATGTTTCTTTGGGAAAGTTGTTCAGTTTCATTGACTGAGCACGCCCTTTCAGTTTTCGGTACACCGTGGCTTACACCCTTTATAATGAACACCTATGTTGAGGCATGGGGTCCCATTCCGTACTACGGTTTTTTCGACGGAGTAAATAGCCCGAATTCATTTGGCCCTTTTGTTTCTAATAATTAAACTAAATGTTACTACTAGGTTGGTAGGTAAAGGTGTAAACTATGACATTAATTCAATTTTAACATCCAGATATCAATTTATTCTAATAAAATACCTTATGGAAAAAATAGCACGAACAATTTTCGGCACAAATTCGTTCTATGACGTGAGGCATCTGTACTAGTATAGTATTATTCTAGCTGTTACCCGCGACTTCGTCCGCGTAGATTTTATGAAAAAACAGAAATCAAACTTAACTGAAACATATTTTGCGGAACGCTTTTCCTTCTTGATCCCTACGTAAAAGATGCATTTGTACTTATCCAAGTTGAATGCTATCTTACTACAAATTTAATTATCTTTTGATTTTAGTCAACTGTTAGGTAGTGCGGATTTTTCATTGTCAGTCGTTACAGGCGAACTTAAAAAAGAAGGCAATAAAAGGAGTGAATGGGTAGCTAGGAGGTATTCATTTAAGTCAAAAAAGTCCCTATTCCTCCCTATCTATCCTTTTCTATCCCCGCCACCTGCACCTCCCTCTCTATTCCTCTCCCTCGCCACTCCCTCTTCCCCCATACCCCTCCCTCCTCCCCCTCCATCCCCCTCCCCCTGTCCCCCTCCATCTTTCCCCCTTCCTCCCCCTCTCCCTCTCCATCTCCCCCTTCCCTCTCCCCCTCCCCCCTCCCTCACCCCATCCCCTTCCTTTCCACCCGTGCCCTCCCCAACCCCCTCCCTTTTTCCCCTCCCCATCCCCCTCCCTTTTCCCCCTTCCCCTCCCCCATCCTCCCTCCCTTTCCCCCATTCCCCTCCCCCTACCCCCCTTCCACCTCTCCCTCCCTCTCCCCGCCCTCTCCCCTCCCTCCCTCTTTTCCCCTCCTCTCTCCCCCTTTCTCTCCCTCTCCCCCTCCCCCTAACCATTCCCCTACCCCTCCCTAACTCCCTTCCTCTCCCCCTTCCCTTCCCCACTCCCTATCCCTGCCCTTGACCCTACCCGTATACCTGCCCCTAACCCTGCCCCTACCCCTATTCCTATCCCTATCCTTTCCCCTATCCCTAGCCCTAACGCCATCTTAACCGCTATCCCTATCCTTATATAAACATACAACCGACACTCATATTGATTTTTAGACATATCAAACCTATTGCACCCCAACCCCATCCCCAGGGGATGATTGTATTTCACGTCCACCACGTTGGATTTCAAAATTATTGTAGTTTTCGTAATCAGCGACCCGATTAACCATACTAACGACACCCAAATTGATTTTTAGACATTTCAAACCTATCGCACCCCAACCCCATCCCCAAGGGATGATGGCAATTCACGTCCACCACATTGGATTTCAAAATTGTTGTAGTTTTTGTAATCAGCGACCCGATAAACCATACTAACGACACCCATATTGATTTTTAGACATTTCAACCCTATCGCACCCCAACCCCATCCCCAGGGGATGGTGGTATTTCACGTCCACCACGTTGGATTTCAAAATTGTTGTAGTTTTCGAAATCAGCGACCCGATTAACCATAAAAACGATACCCATATTGGTTTTTAGAATTTTTCACCCCATTTCCCTCTTTTAGGGGTTGAATTTGGGGTGGAATTCCAATAACAGTGATGTGCGTTCCACAGAATTACATCCCTAATGCCTAAACAATAAATTTTGTGGATTTTACTTTGAAAATGAAGAACTTCAAATTTCATCCCCATTTTCACCCCTTAGGGTGTAGAATTTTTAAAAACCCTGAGACATGTAAAACTTAGTTTTTAGTCGTAAGCCTAAATACAAATTTTGAAGATCCTAACTTCCCCTAACTGACGAACTTTCATACAAACTTTCATCCCCTGTTTTACCCCCTTAGGGGTGGAATTTTGTAAAACCCTTTCTTAGTGCACCCCTAGGCCTCATAAGGAAAAAAAATTGGAATTTCTAGACCCAGCGGTTTGGGCTGTGCGTTGATATGTCAGTCACCTTCTTCTTTTATATATATAGACTAGCTGTTGCCCGCGGCTTCGCTCGCGTGGATTTCGTATTTAGGTTGTTACCGGTTTTCCGAAGCAATGAGATATTTTAGTCCAGGGAAATTATTATTTATCCCATCATTTCGGGGTAATTTTAAACTAAGGATAAACAGGACTAATCCTGCGCAAATCAATGAGTATAATTCAAGATCCAGCTGAATTTTAAATAATATACAGACGTTACACATAAATTACTCAGAACAGAGGAACTTAGCAGCAGTATCCTAACAAATGTAATGAGAGAGATGAGAGACACCTTTAAGTAATATTTCAAAACAGAGCCAATTCGCAGAAGTAATTGAGAAAAACTAAAACCCTCTCCCTCTCTCTCCCTCTACCCCTTCCTCTCCCCCTCCCTCTGTCTCTCCCCCTCCTCCCTCTCCTCCTCCTCCCTCTCCCCCTGCCCCTCCCTCTCCCCCTCCCTCTCTCCCTCCCTCTCCCCCTTCCCCTCCTTCTCCCTCTCCCTCTACTTTACCTGTACCTGTACCTCTACCTCTCTACGTCTCTACCTCTCTACCTCTCTACCTCTCTACCTCTCTACCTCTCTACCTCTCTACCTCTCTACCTCTCTACCTCTCTACCTCTCTACCTCTCTACCTCTCTACCTCTCTACCTCTTCCTCTACCTCTACCTCTCCCTATCCCTGCCCCTATCCCTACCCCTAAAGCCAATTTAACCGCTATCCCTAACATAGAAACGAAACCCATATTTATTTTTAGACATTTCAAACCTATCGCACCCCAACCCCATTCCCAGGGGATGATGGTATTTCACGTCCACCACGTTGGATTTCAAAGTTGTTGTAGCTTTCGTAATCAGCGACCCGATAAACCATACAAACGACACCCTTATTGATTTTTAGATATTTCAACTTTATCCCCAGGGGGTGATGGTATTTCACGTCCACCACGTTGGATTTCAAAATGGTTGTAGTTTTCGTAATCAGCGACCCGATAAACCATACAAACGACACCCATATTCACATTTCAACCCTATCGCACCCCAAACCCATTCCAAGGGAATGATGGTATTTAACGTCCACCACGTTGGATTTTAAAATTGTTGTAGTTTTCGTAATCAGCGACCCGATAAACCATACAAACGATACCCATATTGGTTTCTAGACCTTTTCACCCCATTTCCCTTTTTGAGGGGTTGAATTTGGGGTGGAATTTCAATAACAGTGATGAACTATGCATAGAATTACATCAAATGCCTAAATAATAAATTATGTGGATTTTACTTTAAAAATAAAGAATTTTCAACTTCATCCCCCTTTTCACCCTTAAGGAAGTCGAATTTCCCTGAGACACGTAAATATTAATTTTTAGTCGTCAGCCTAAATACAAATTTTGAAGATCCTAACTTCAAAACTGACGGACTTTCATACAAACTTTCATCCCCTATTTTACCCCCTTTGGGGTGGAATTTTGTAAAACCCTTTCTTAGTGCACCCTTAGGCCTCATAAGGAACCTACATGACAAATTTGGAATCTCTAGACCCAGCGGTTAGGGCTGTGCGTTGATATGTCGGTCAGTCAGTCAGTCACCTTCTTCTTTTATATATATAGATTATCTGTGGTTGAGGGCAATGAATGACCCAGGTCCCAGAGCACCGCGCTATCACCGAGCCAGAGTGCGAGTATTAGTGATAGTGCGGCGCTCCGGGTCATTGCCCTTCGCGTACTAAGATTTGGAATTTTCGTATTTAATTTCAATTTCAATCATTTATTCAATAACAGTTATAATTAACAGAATTAAATATGATATATTTATAATATTTTATTTTTGTTCCTTTAACTTTACTGAAACACCCTGTTTATCCCTGACGCGTGATTTAACCACCGCGGTCGCCATCGTAACTTTCAAAACAATTAATTATATTATTTTAGCGCAAAATTCAAATATTATAATATTTTAATGTATGCAGAATTTGTAATAAATGTTTAAACTAGGTAATATATGCGATCATTGCCAACTAACGATTTCTCAATAAAACTATGGGGCGGGTATTATAGAATGTTAAAAATGTTGAACTTAATTAAGAAACTGTATACCCAAAAATTAACCTTGATATTAAGATAAACATGTTAACAATGCGTAAAACTCGTGTTTTCTGACATTTAACGCAAAATTAGGTAATTAAAGGTTGCAAGGGATTCAGTACAGAAGATTTTAACAGCCTCTCTGGTCTAGCGTTAAGAGCGCTCGGCTCTCGATCCGGAGGTTCTGGGTACGATTCCCGGTGGGGACACTGTCAAACAAAAATTCCTTTATGCGACCTCCCCAGCTTGGTTAGGACATTGCCGGATGAATCACCTGATTTTCTGAAGAGTTAGTTGATTCTGTGCTTCGGAAAGCACGTTGAGCCGTTGGTCCCGTGACTGCTATCTACGGATGTAGTCGTTAATGAGCCATGTCAGAGGCCTTTGGCGAATCAACAACTCTGACGCCAGGGTTTGTGAGGTCGGTCATCGACCTTGCTACCTACACGATATGTGTTGATGTGATGATGAGTACAGAATTCAAGTTCCTAGATGGTTTTTCGATCAATAAAGTTAAGCAACGTCGGTGTTGGCCGGGAACCCGATGATGGGTGCCCGCTAATGGTACAGTCAAGAGCCGGTCAAGCTCGACACTTGCAGCTTACTTTCTACGGCTATAGAAATAAGAACGGTACAACAATGTGTCAAGCTTGAGATGCTATTGACTGTACAACAACTAGAACGCTTTCCGTGATTCGTAAAGCGCGAAATTTAATTTGAGTAACTGCTAATTTGTATGTATCTAGGGTAGTGATAGGTTATGGTTTGAAAAGCTTTTCTAATCACTTGTTGTAAAAAAGAGTCCTATTTTGAGGGCAATTTATTTTAATTTGAGTGTGCCTATCTAGGTAGACGCGAGTGATGACAGAGAACTATCAAATTCTAAAAATTTATATAGGTTGTAAGGGACGGTGTACGAGAACTGAAAGAGCAAACACGTTCAACAAAACTGAATAACTTTCCCAAAGAAACATTTTTGGGAAATGAAAAAAATTTTTGAAATCTCCATACAAATTGCTTATTCTAATCGTAGCTCTATTTTATATAGAGAGGTCAAAAATTTTATTCATTTCACAAAAACGAGTCTAGGTAAGTTGTTCAGTTTCGTTATTATTCTTATAATACTAGATACAGTCAAAAGAATATCAAACTTCACAATTGCAACACAACTAGCCTCTATTGGAATATAAAAACCGGCCAAGCGCGTGTCGGGTCACTTGCATTATAGGGTTCCGGTCTTGATTACCTAAGTATCTCTTAACGTTCCTAACATAAACTTTTTACCTTTTAATGCTCAGCGAGGTCTTAAGGCCTGATTTTTTCAGCTATAGATGACTTGTGAAGGCTACTTTACTGTGACAGTTTTCCTTTAAATTTGAATATATACTAGTACTGTGAATTTTTCACATTTCCAATAACAACCCTTTAGCTGGCAGAGGGGGACACACGACTGCAACAAAAAATGGCGCTTTCGAGCTAAATATTTCGCAAACGTATCCCTCAATCGAAAAGTGATATTTGAAGACACACATTATTTTTAAAGGACCTATCTAACGGCATCCCTCATGATGGGTCTTCTAGGCAAGCTCGTTCTATCGTCGACCTCAGCTCTGTCCTCAATACTAGATCGAAGTCAAGATTAAGCCTTTTGACAATAAAATAAATAGGGTAGACAAGGAGAAATATTCAACAATACAATACAATACAAATATACTTTATTGCACACCACAGGACAGAAATTTACAAAACAAGAAACATTAAAACAAAAAAATGTACAAAAGGCGGCCTTATTGCTAAGGTAGCAATCTCTACCAGGCAACCTTTCAGGTGTTGAAATCTGTACGGTGAAGAGTGCGACGCGGGTTGGTGGCTACTTATACAATAAACCTACATAAAAATATTATATACATAAAATACGTATTTGACATACATTACATATGGTATCACTACATAAATATCCTTACTCATACAATAATATACTACAATAGATATAATAATATGCATAAACTAATATATACCATTATATTACTATATAAGAGAGGAAATATTGATGAAATCATGAGGAGAGGGAGTTGAGGAAGTGGGCTTTGACGCGATTTTTAAAGCAGCCAGGTGACGGAGCCCGCCTGATGGACTCAGGGAGGCTATTCCATAGGTTGATAGCTTGCACAGTGAAAGATTTTGAGAAGAAATCAGTGGGATGGGAAGGAATGTCAAGGGAAAGGTTATAATTCGACCGAATGTTTAGAGTAGAGGAACGGTGGACGAATAGGTTTTTTAAGTAAGAGGGAGAGTTAGGAACCCCACTTTACTTGTAGGGGGGTACCCTAAAACAATTTTGTTTCAAGATTTTATTTTACCACTGTCGGTATGGACGAAATGCATATCCAGCTTTCTACTAGTAAGCGTCTCTGAGCTAAGCCGCGTACAGGCAGAAAAACAGACATGACGAAATTATAAGGGTTCCTTGTTGACTACGGAACCCTAAAAAACAGTAGGTGCAAAGTTCTATACGTCAAACATGACGTCCTCTTACCTTACTTAAACTGAAAAGACACATATTTTATTAAAACATAAGTAATTATTATCATAACAATCGCTTATACGGTAAGTTAATTTAATAAACATTAAACCGTCAAATCAAATTATTTACTGTTCGTCTGTCCGACGTACTGACGATTCACGCACGGCTGCTCGACTATTCTGATGATATAGTTAGCTGCACGCGGCTCCGTCCACGCGTAAAGTTCATTACATTTGCATGTCGCCCTAGTTCTTACAGACAGTTTTGCAAACAATGCGTGGTTGTGCTGTCCAATTTCACAGTTTTCGTTCAGATTACTAAACGTGATCAATTTATTGCTTTTTGATTGTCTAATTAGTCTGAATACCAACATTTGAGCAAGGATACTCATAATAGTCATCATGTGTGTGTTTTACTCGTAGTAAACGTACTGCAACAAGCTTCCGTCGCACTTATCAGATAATACGTTAAAACTATCAGTGTTCAAATCTTGGCTAAAGAAGTGGTTGGTGGAGAAGGTATTCTACACTGTAAATGAGTAGGTACCTCCTAGGAAATCATATTTAATTTTTGTAACAATGACATGAAATTGATTTAATTCATTTTATAATTTTTATTGTTGTTTTTAGGGTTCCGTACCTCAAAATAAAAAAACTAAACTCTTATAGGATCACTTTGTTGTCCGTCTGTCTGTCAAGACGCTTTTTCTCACGAACGAGAAGAGGTATCAGGTTGAAATTGATAACGAATATTAAAGTCTATAAACCACACAAGATCTGAAAATTTCAATATTTTACAACGACGCAATCAAAAGATAGAGCTTTTTTGTCCTCATCTCATGCAAAAAGCAATACCTACAGGGTACTTCCCGTTGACCTAGAGCAAGAAGCTAGGTCTCACAGTACAAATAAAGGGAAAAGTCTAAAATCATTAAATATTTAAATTTTTCTCACAACTGATAGTAACCAATTAAGGTGAGCTCCTGTTTCAAGAACTTTTCTATAAAAGAGGGGTCAAGTTGGATGGACGCGAAGTTTTTAAAATCAAAGAGCAAAAGCTTTTAGTATATCATATGGTAGATAGGTACGGAAACCTTAGGGCGCGAGTCCGACTCGCACTTGGCTGTTTTTTTTATGTATTTAAATTAACGGACTTATTGATCAAGACGATAAAGTGACTGTTATCGGCATTCTTTAAACAAATCATCGAAATAATTTAAACATCCTCTAAAATATGTATCCCTTGAATATTTTTTTGTGTGTATGTCACAAGTGACCAAACGAGCAGGCGAGCCAGCTGATGGTAAGTGTTCGGTGCATACAGTGTGTAAGGGACAGGTTTCCGAAAACTGTAACTGAACAACTTTCAGCAAATAAAATTTAATCTATTCAAGTCGCGATTCTACATCTATTCAAGTCGCGAGTGAATAGGCTTCTTCTGGGCAAGCTCGTTCCATCGTCGACCTTATCTCTGTCTTCAAGACTAGATCGAGGTGAGGTCAAGAGCAAGCCCACTGACGATAAAAAAAAAATACTGTTTTCTTTTTTGGGTGATCATGAAAATTAATTTTCCTTCGAATTACATTACAGTAATTTATTGAAATTAATTGGTACTTGCTAGTGACTGGATATTATAACAAAAAAATATCTTTGTCTGCATCACCAGCTGATCGTAGAGGTCACTGAACCCTCCAGGCGTTTCACTTCTTCTTGAGCTAAAACTATTTTTTTTAGGAAAACGTATGTTTTTAGGGTTCCGTACCTCAAAAGAAAAAAACGGAACCCTTATAAGATCACTTTGTTGTCCGTCTGTCTGTCTGTCTGTCTGTCAAGACCCTTTATATCACGAACGGGTAAAGGTATCAGGTAGAAATTAATACCATACATTAGGATCCATGAACCACACAAGATCTGAAAATTACAATTTTTTACAACAACGCAATCAAAAGATATGGCATTTTATGTCCTCATCTCCATACATTTATGAAAAAAAGCAAAACCTACAGGGTACTTCCCGTTGACCTAAAATTATGAAATTTGGCAAGAAGCTAGGTCTCACAGTACAAATAATGGAAAAAGTCTGAAATCATTAAATATTACAACTTTTCTCACAACTAATGGTAACCAATTGAGGTGAGCTCCCGTTTCTGAGAAGGGTCAAGTTGGATGGTCACGGAGGCGATTTTTGTTTCTGTTCTATTTTAAAAACGGGAACACTTACAAACTTGAAAATTGGTATGTTTATAGTGCAGAAGCTATAAAATCTCTGAAATCTTTGAAAATGTTTCTTAATTAGTACTTATATGTATCTATAATAGTTAGTACCTTGATAAGTTGTATTTTTTGGAAACGAAATACTTAGGTTGATAAGAATATAGGGAACTTATAGGTCTAGTAGTATTCATGTTTGTACATAAGAAAGATCTGTAAATGACTGTTTGATTCCTGAATAAATAAAATAAAATAATAATAAATAAAATAACAACAAAGAATAAAATTTGGTCAAGCGCGTGTCGGACTCAAAAAATCTAGCACATTAATTTACTGAACTTTCAACTAATAAGTACAATTATGATTATGTGGTGGTACGGAACCCTCGGTGCGCGAGTCCGACTCGCAAATGGCCGGTTTTTTTTGTACAATCTATTAGTGTTGTAGAATCGCGCCCCTTGAAAAGATCATCGACTTTTTTTACACCCTGTATATAATTGTTCTACTTCGTTCACTGAATTTCTATTCTTTTTACTTTCGAGCGGAGCGAGAAAGGTATTGTATTCGAGAAAAAAAAAGTTTTTCTAATTTTCTCAAAAATGTGTTCTAAATCACTTATACATCATAAAAAACAAGTCTCCCAAAAATGTCCTTCCGTCGGTCGGTCGGTCGGTCGGTCGGTCGGTCGGTCCGTCGGTCGGTCGGTCCGTCGGTCGATCGGTCTGTCCGTCACGCTTTGGCCTAGCGGCTAAACAAATGGTCCGATTGACACCATATTTTGAATTTAGAATTTTTATGCAAATCCATCGAAGGGTTCTATGTAGTTTCTTGCTGGCTCTCATTTTGAGGGTAGCTGTCATACAACGCAAATGAAAAATTGAAATTTTCTCAAAAACAGCTCATAGAATCTTGATGAAACTTTGCATGACCAAGCATCTCCATGTAAGATATCTTGCGCCATTATCAATTGATCTGTGTAATTTCATATAAGGGGTGTTCCTGTACCACCAAATCGTAAATATGTGATTTACCCAAAATTGGTTCCATTGAGGATACTAAAATTTTCTATAATATTAATCCTGGATTGGTTGTCTACCTGACTGGATATTCTTTATGATTTTTTTTGAATAATATTTTGTACACAGGGTGTACCAAAAACTGAAAGGGCTTGCTCAGTAGACTAAACTGAACAATTATCCATAACATGTTTTGGGAAAATAAAAAATCTCCATGCAAGTATCCTACGGTAGTATCCATTGATCTGTGAAAATTCATATAAAGGGTGTTCCAGTACTACCAAAAGTTAAACATGTGATTTACTCGAAATCGTTAGAGGTTTGTTTGTTTTAATGTTTGACAATTTGAATTCTGAATTTATCTGTATATTTCATTCGAACATTTTTTTGGAAAAACGTAAATAAAAGTTGGTATTTCCATACAATTTGTATGGCATTACAAATTTAAGTTTGCGGTAGATAGTTTTTCCTTGAGTATTGCGAGAAAGTAAGTGCAGTGCTGCTGTACCATTTATTTTGATTGACATGATAAAATCGTGCTCGAAGATATCGCATCGCTTCAATACTTTAAACTTGTAATTTACTTTAAATTACTTTAAACTTGTAATTTACTTTAAACTTTGTAATTGTTTTTATTCATTTTACGTTGGACCCGTTATATTTGAAAACTCTTTGCAATCACATTTTTTTTTAATAAATTTTATTTTATTATTTATTTTGTGACATTTTGTAATAACATTTCTTTTTGTACAATCTAAATCTTTTTACACTGGCATATAATTGACATTTTAATTGGTTTGATTAATTGATTATAATTTGTTGACTTATTATTTTTTTAAAATTTTTGCTTTTAAGAACAGACAATTGTATTTAATAATTATTAATTGAATGTTATTGTTATTTATTTTTTAATATTGTATGAAGTGTTATGAATTGAATAGGTACCAATGTGAATTAACCGACATTTTAGTTCTCTTAAGTATTTTATAAAATCGTACTACGATCATGTCTCTCGCCCCAGATTTGCCCGTACTATTGCCCAGCTCGTCAGCCTCAGCGCCGTTGGTCCGCCGGCAGCGACGCGAGCCTGACACACTGTGTTCAATCTGTGGCGGCTCCTTTAGAGGGACTCATGGGCTCCATGTTCATTTGGCCAAGGCGCACAAAGTGCTGACTACCAGCCAGCCTACGGACCCTATCGCACAATTAGCCGCAACCCAAGCCTCCTCTGCCCCTAGTTCAACAGATCCGCTGCTCTGGAAGAAGTTGGCGAGCCTTAAAAATTCTACTCCAATAGTGAAGCGAATCCCTCAGGGAGCTCGCATTAATGTGGCTAAATGCCTGTCTTCTGTCATAAGAAAGGTGGTGGCTGATAACTCTGCGTCAAGTTGGGAACTTCTCCTCACATTTGCGTACCGTATACTCCATGCCCCCATTTCTAGCACTGGAAGAAATTCGAAGCGCGTCTCACTAACCAATGTAATAAGACAAAACTGTACAAGCCCCCCAGATCTCGACACAACCCTGGAGCGCGGTATGAACCAAAAACGTCCCGGTGGCTCAATAATTCGTAGAGTTGAGGCCAAGGTAAGTGATGGCGATATTAAGGGAGCCGCACAGTTGTTGTTCTCTAGCGACGTGAGGGCACCAAACACACCTGAAACTCTATCAGCGTTAGATTCCAAACACCCACAGCCTGCCACAGTGGTAAATTCCACATCTCTGCCTCAACCTTCTGAGTCCCACGTTGTCTGTGAAAGTGAAGTCTATCGGGCGGTCATGTCGTTCAAAAGTGGATCCGCTGGAGGGTTAGATGGCCTAACTCCACAACATATCCGGGATCTTATTGTTGCGTCTACCGGCGAGGCAGGCTCCAATCTTCTGACCGACATTACGTCCCTCGTGAACCTCATGCTCTCTGGCGGCGTTAACCCGTCCATCTGTAATCTTCTATACGGGGCTAATCTATGCGCTCTCAGAAAAAAAGACGGGGGAATCCGACCCATCGCAGTAGGTACTACCTTTCGTCGGATTGTCAGTAAGCTCTGTTGTCAATTGATTCTTCCCGATGTCGCGGAGAAATTCGAGCCGATTCAGTTGGGCTTCGGATGCAGAGGAGGCTGCGAGGCTGCGGTTCACGCGGCTCGGGCTTACATCCAGAACAGAGGTGGGGAAGTTCTTCTGAAGGTAGACATACGGAACGCTTTTAATACTCTAGACAGAGAAGCTATGTTAAATCAGGTACAAGCCAACTACCCCAAAATATACGCCTACTTGCTTCAGTGTTACGGCGGTTCTTCCGACCTGTTGCATGATGACCACCGCATTGCTTCGGCTACGGGATGCCAGCAAGGGGATCCTCTCGGGCCTGCAATTTTCAGTCTCACAATCCATCCAGTAATTTCCCAGCTTAAAGCCAAATTTAATTTATGGTACTTAGATGACGGCACCTTGGGAGGTGATGTCGATACGGTGTTAGGCGACCTCAAAACTATCATCGATAGTTTCTCCAAGATTGGTCTCATCCTAAACCCTGCGAAGTGTGAGCTTTTTATTCCAGACTCCACGTCTGCCTCTCGCAAAGTCGATATTATTGACGAATTCAACTCACTCGCGCCTAACATTCAAATCGTCAACAGCTCTTCGCTTCGCCTCTTGGGAGCTCCTATTCTGGAGGATTCTATTGAGCCTTTTATTCAGGAACAGACAAAGAAATTTGATGATTCCTTGGAGCGCCTGAAACAGATTAATGCGCATATGGCGCTGCACATCATCCGTCTGTGTCTTTTTGTGCCTCAATTCACTTACATGCTCAGATGCAGTCCTGTGTGGCGTTTTAAAAATCTCTTGTCCAATCTAGACCAATCTATTCAAAATTTCCTCACCAAGATACTCAATTGCCCCCTTTCAGATAGGTGTTGGAGACAGGCTGGGCTTCCGGTACGTTTTGGTGGTCTTGGTATCCGCCAACCGTCCGCGGTAGCTCTACCGGCGTTTCTGTCTTCAGCGCACGGGGTAGCCGGTCTCTTTAATAAACTGACTGAACCTTCTATTGGCAGTGTCGAGCCAGAATTCCTAGCTGAGGCTAGAAACGCTTGGGGGGTGGTTTGTCCCCATACGGACTTCCCGTCTAACCCAAAGCTGCAACGTGCGTGGGATGAACCCCTATGTAGGTTGGTGCAGGCTGACCTGCTGAATTCCTGCGACGGCCTTTCGGAAAGGGCACGCCTCCTTGCAGCCTCCGCTGAAGAATCAGGTTTTTGGCTCAAGGCTCTGCCTTCTTCATATGTTGGCACCCTCCTCGATAACACGACCCTTTCTCTTGCCGTCAGCCTGCGCCTAGGAGCAGACATATGTGAAACCCACACTTGTGTATGTGGACTCGCCGTGGACAGACTTGGGCATCACGGACTGTCCTGTAGTAGAAGCGCGGGTCGCATCCCGCGACATGCCGCTCTGAACGACGTTATACGTCGGGCCTTCTCCAGCGTCAATGTGCCGGCTAAACTTGAGCCGAAAGGAACTGCACCTGACGATGGTAGGAGGCCCGACGGTATGACGCTCATGCCATGGCGGTCTGGTAAGCCCATAGCGTGGGATGCGACCTGTGTGGACACTGTAGCCACCTGCCACCTACCTTTGACAACAAAAGCGGCAGGCTCTGCAGCATCTAAAGCTGAAGCCCTAAAAGTGCGCAAGTATGCCGATCTGTCCTCCAACTACAATTTCGTCCCATTCGGAGTGGAGACGCTGGGTCCCTGGGGGCCTGGGGCGCGAGACTTGTTCCGACAACTCTCCTCGAGGCTTATTGATGTGTCGGGTGATAAAAGGGCTGGCAGCTACCTCGGGCAGAGGATAAGTCTGGCTATCCAGAGAGGGAACGCTGCCAGCCTTTTGGGCACCCTACCCAGATATGATGATCTGGGTGACATTTTTTATTTAGTTTAGTTTATAAGGTAATTAGTACCTATTATGTATGACTTGATCTGTAAAGACATGAATAAAAATACTTTAAACACGCACTTGAATTCATTCTTATTGCAACATCATTAGGGCTAGAGTCGCGGTACAAGTGTTAAGCTTGACTTGCTCTTGCGCCTCGCCTACAGTACTAGCCCGACCTGTTTGTTTCACGAAAAGCCAAGTTTTCATGCAGTTATGTATGAAACTGGATAAACTGTTACTACATACTTAAAGTAATCAATCTCTTTTTAGGATTGTTACGTTGTTTTAAATCGAATTAAAGAAAGACTTTACTTAATCAATCTTCGTTTGCAGATTGTTACGTTGTTTTAAACCGAATCAAAGAAAGACTACGATGTTTAGCAATAACGTCATTTGGAAATAAGTATTTCTAACTTATTCGCACACACACGATATCAACGAAGTTAGAAAAGCAACGCGACGGCGCACTTTGCTGCATATCGCGGCATCTATTATTCAATTCTTTCTAATTAGGTTTTATCCCATGATAACACAAATCAAGACCAAAACCCAAAACACGACCGTAACGACCTCTACAAAACAAAAACACCTTCCGTTACATTCGAAATGACCTATGTTTTCACGACTCGTTGCACCCAAATTACAGCGCACTTGAGAAAGACATAGGTGGGACCCACGTTTCTATCCCTAATAGACCGTGACACCCACCTGAGGTTGCACTGTGACGGTGACATGTTGCTTGCGTCACGGAATGCGGTGACGACACGCGCACGCGCCGCGGCTGTTGTGCGATTACTGGCGAATTAGCCAGAACTACTGCTTGATGGCCGGTCGATCGATGATGCAGCGATCGGCGATAATAGGCCCACTTCCTTCCATTGAGCAAGCTGCAGAGTCCACAGTAAGGACATGGCATCGTTGGCCGTCTAGCCGCTTTAGCAAGGATGACCAAGATCAATGACAGCCCAAAACCTTTCTTTTTATTATAAATAGGCTTGTTCTTGACCTCGATCTAACCTACAGAGATGAGTTCAACGATGGAACGAGGTCACCCAGAAGTAGAGCCTATTCACTCACAAGTTATGCATGATAATTTTTTTATATGCCCATGAACTGATCAACTTTTTTCGATCGCTTGTACTTTTTTTTTATGAATGTTTGACCCCAATCTCTCCTGGTGGAAAGTGACAATGGGGTCGAAGGTATAGCATGCTTACCTACTTATGGATAATGCCTGATCACTCTAGCTTTGAAAAGATCCAGGTTTTTTTTATATGACGAGTGAGCAAACAAGCAGGTGGGTCACCTGATGGAAAGTGGTCACACCGCCCATGGAGCCCGCTGTCTTATTAGTGGCATAACTTGATACTAATAAGACAGCAAAGCACGTTACCCACCCTGAGAACTAAGATGGTGTGTCTCGTGTGCCGGTAATTTCGCTGGCTCCCTCATAAGGCCTGCTTGTCGGTATTCTAGAGAAGAGTTATTTGAAGTCTTAAGTAATTACTAAAGTTTTTTAGGCAAACGTTTTTGTTTTGGTAATATCGTTGAAATTACCAGGATCACCGCTAAGATTATATTGTTCGGGGAAAGCTCTCACTCCTTAGCTGTGCGTGCGCATTAAGAATGAAGAATCAAAGCGTTACGTGCGAAGTGGTGGTATGTCGAAGACGAACCACAACTCGCGTCTAGTCCCATGTAGGGAGAAGGATGGACAGGTCGTGCCATTCAGATGCACACTCACCGAAATTAATTTTTTAGAATACCGGCAAGCAGGCCACATTAAATAAATAAATAAATAAATAAAAATCTTTATTGCACCAAATTAACAAATTATAACAGGGGTATTAACAAAATTTTAGGATAAGTATGTACAAGTCCATTTGTAAATAAATCATCCCTTCCTCTTCTCATCACCAAGGAACTTCCTGGCACACTTGTAGATTGCAGTAAGATTGGCCAGCTGGTATTTTGCAGATCCATCCCACAGGTGGCAGCAGTACTCCACATCCGATCGGACTTGTGCTTGATATAGCTGTATAGAAGCTGTCTGTCAGCGAGCTCTTACAGGGCCGATAAAACATTCATTCAAATGTTCATATGAAATTACGAATATATGCAAAAGTATATCCTAAAATACACCCAAAACTAGACTCTACATCTTTCAGGATTTCATTACTTACCTAATATTATCCAATATAACTAATAGTCCAGTCGGTTAGCGTCTTATATCACCTTCACATTTTCATATGGAAATTCAAGAATTGGCTCCTATCAAAAATTGAGAGCTATATACCTAACTAGTACCTGTAAAAAATTGTAAGGCTTGTCTACGTGAAACAGCTAATCGGCCGCACTATAAGACGTGAAGTGGTTTTCCAATTTTCAAAAAATCAGCTCATACGCAAGTAACTATCCGCCCGCTAAGAAAATTAAACAAAATTAAATAGGATTCCTGCTAGGAAAAATAATAGTAAAATAACGCACTTAATTTTTTTTTATGTGACAAGTGAGCAAACGAGCAGGTGGGCCACCTGATGGGAAAGTGGTCACCACCGCCCATGGAGCCCGCTGTCTTATTAGTGGCATAACTTGACACTAATAAGACAGCAAAGCACGCTACCCACCCCGAGAACTAAGATGGTGTGTCTCGAGTGCCGGTAATTTCACTGGCTCCCTCACCCTTCAAACGGAAACACAGCAGTGCACACTGCTATTTTACGGCAGAAATAGGCAAGGGGGTGGTACTTCCCCAGACGGACTGCCCCGTGTGGTGCCGGCAAAGAATAGTACCAACCCTTACATACCCGTGGGTGTCGTAAGAGGCGACTATGGGTTATAAACTGGAGGATGGGCAGCAGCATCCTCCTTTGTATCTAACATCTTACTTACTGCGGTCACCTACAACCGCGGTCCATGGGCCAGCCGTAACGCTGACAAGCGAGGTGACTATGGTACTTCCCCTCTACATTTTTCCAGCACAAGCTAGAATTCTAGAGGGAGTTCCCTGTCCTGTAGTGGACGTTTCATGGGATGTTATGATGATTATGATGAGTTATATTAACTGTCATGCGCTTAATTGTAGTGGTACCTATGTATGTATGTGTTATTTATTAGATAGCAAGAATCCTTCGCAACAAATACATTTTTACTCATGTATTAATTAGGCAATAAAACCACTAATTATTCGAGTTAGACCGCAAACTAGGCAGGTCTAGTTTTAACGGCGATTAGTTCGTGCTGTTAAGTTTCCTGAAGAATGCGAAACTTTTGTGAAGGAATCTCATACATCATGCCAACAAGCTTAACCACAGACGAAATAATAGTTAACTAGTTTAACCGGGGAATATGATACCGGTTTATTGGTTGGCTGTCCGTATATTGCCGGCTAAGAAAGTACGGTCAACCGCACGTCAAGGGAAACATTTGCTACTTTATTACCGTGTCTATTACCGTAAAGTCCAAAGAAGCTCAAAGTCACCTAAAGGGCTGTGCTCGGAGATTCTCTGCGGGATCGAATCAGAAATGAGGAGATCCGCAGAATAACTAAAGTATCTGACATAGCTCTGAGAATCGCTAAACTAAAGTGGCAGTGGGCAGGGCACATTGCAAGAAGAACCGATGGCCGATGGGGCGTAAGGGTTCTAGAGTGGCGACCACATACCGGAAGACGAAGCGTTGGCAGGCCCCCCACAAGGTGGGCCGACGATCTGGTCAAGATCGCGAGAAGCCGCTGGATTCGAGCAGCGCAGGTCCGGTCGTTATGGAGATCTGTAGGGGAGGCCTATGACCAGCAGTGGACGTCTTTCGGCTGATATGATGATAAAGAAAGTCCAAAGTGTTTCTACTGACGTGCTGGGTAGCAACATCTTTCTGTGTATAGAACGCATGGAAGCAGACTCGTAAAAACAATACCAAATAGGATGAACAAGGCTATTCCGCACATTCGCACAAAGCGCTTTGAAACATCATAATGCGCACGGCATTTTCTGCCTGCGTCTGTGTTCCCGAGTTCATATAACACGAATCTACTCAAGTCGCGAGTGAATAGGCTTCTTCTGGGTAAGCTCGTTCTATCGTCGACCTCATCTCTGTCTTCAAGACTAGATCGAGGTCAAGAGTAAGCCCATTTAAAAAAAGGGGCTACTCAATAAACGCCCGAGACCCGCTCAAGGTCAAAGTGTTTCTACCGACGTACGCCCGTAGGTACCATCTTATACCAGAATTTACTTAATACCGTCACGTTTTATAAACAAAAATTTAACCTTTATTTTTTTATAAAAGACTAGCGGCCCGCCCCGGCTTTGCACGAGAAGCTAGAGTTCATAAAAAGAACCCATAGATATGTATATATATTTCTGTTTCGTGTTTCTTTTTTGTTTCAGATCTATCGTATAAGTAAATTTTGCCCGTTTTTGGTCTGGAATTCCATATTAACTTTCATACCTAATCTCCCTGATTTTTCAAAAACGCTGAAACACATGTTTATTTCCTTCTTTTTATTAGCCCTAAATCCAAATTTTTAGTAGAGTTTTCTATCGAATTTTCATCCCTTATTTAACCCCCTTGGGGATGATATGTCCAATTTGCTGGAACACCGTGTTTCTTTACTTCTTATTATTAATCAAATATCAAGTACCTCATGTCAAAACTGTAGGATTTTCATACAAACTTTCATCCCTTATTTCACCCCTGTGGGGGTGATATCTCAAAATTTCTAAAACAATTGTTTCTTTATTCTTTATTGTTAGCTTAAATCCAGTACCTCATGACAAAACTGTAGGATTTCTATACAAACTTTCATCCCTCAGAATTTCTAAAAAAGCTTAAACATGCACTTTTTTATTTTTTACGGAGTACTCAAAACCAAATTTATTTATTAAAATGAAGACTTAGTATAGACCAGCATACGGAAAATATCATCCCCTTTTTCATCCCCTTGAAGAGCGATTTTTAAGAAATGCTCAAACATGTGTTTCATTATTTTCTACCAAAAGCTTAAATTCAAATATGTGTGAATCTAACTCAAGAAGCAAAGGACTTTCATACAAACTTTCATCCCTTATTTCACCCCCTTAGGGGATGAGTTTTGAAAAATCTTAAAACGTACTTTTTTATTTTTTACCAAGAGCTCAACACCAAATTTCTATAATTTTACCTTTAAAAATGAAAAAAATCTTAGCTCAAGAAACAAAGGACTTACATACAAACTTTCATCCCTTATTTCACCCCCTTGGGAGATGAATTTTCCAAAATCCTTTCTTAGTGGGTAGTTTTGACATGCATAGAATCTGTGTACAAAATTTCAGATCTGTATCTATATCGGTAACGGCTCGGCGTTGATGAACCAGTCAGGACAAGCTCATTTATATATTTAGATTTAAAAAAATATACTTATAACCTCAAATTCATGTAAAAAGTGTAAAATCTAGAGGTATTTAAAAAGATAACCTTAGCGTTTTCAGTGCAGATATGTATTGTGGTTACAATTGTGTACCTCGTGTTTAAGTTTGGTTTTTAACTATTGTACTCCATGGTTTCTAAGTATTTTTACTTTCGAGCGGAGCGAGAAAGGTATTGTATTCGTGAAAAAAAAGTTTTACTAATTTTCTCAAAAATGTGTTCTATATCACTTATACATCATAAAAAACAAGTCTCCCAAAAATGTCCGTCCGTCGGTCGGTCGGTCGGTCCGTCGGTCGGTCTGTCCGTCACGCTTTGGCCTAGCGGCTAAACGAATGGTCCGATTGACACCATATTTTGAATTTAGGAGTTTAATGCAAATCCATCGAAGGGTTCTAAGTAGTTTTTGGCTGGCTCTCATTTTGAGGGTAGCTGTCATACAACGAAAATGAAAAATTTTAATTTTCTCAAAAACGGCTCATAGAATCTTGATGAAACTTTGCATGACCAAGCATCTCCATGTAAGATATCTTGCGCCAGTATCAAATGATCTGTTTAATTTCATATAAGGGGTGTTCCTGTACCACCAAATCGTAAATATGTGATTTACCCAAAATTGGTTCCATTGAGTTTATTAAAATTTTCTATAATTTCATTTCATTTATTCATTCAACTTACTTATTTACAGAAAATCCAAAACACAAGTAAGCTTATAATTACTCCTGGATTAGTTGTCTATCTGACTGGATATTCTTTATGATTTTTTGAATAAAATTTGGTACACATGGTGTACCAAAACTGAAAGGGCTTGCTCAGTAGACTAAACTGAACAATTATCCATAAGGAACATGTGTCGGGAAATTAAAAAAATCTCCATGCAAGTATCCTACGGAAGTATCCATTGATCTGTGAAAGTTCATATAAAGGGTGTTATAAAGGGTTGAAAATTTGAATTCTGAATTGATCTGTATATTTCATTCGAACATTTTTTTGGAAAAACGTAAATAAAAGTTTGTATTACCATACTATGTGTATGGCATTACAAATTTAAGTTTGCGGTTGATAGTTTTTCCTTTAGTATTGCGAGAAAGTAAGTGCAGTGCTGCTTTACCATTTATTTTATTTTAAAGTTGTTTAGAAGTGGGAGATCCGATGCCTAAACTAGGTACCTAATTGTGATTGTAGAGAAATATATTCTTTACTGCAGATTGTTTGTTTACAAAATGTCACGCTGTTTCCGGAACTCTATTACATACTGCGGTCACCAACAACCGCGTTCCATTGTGTCGCAGCTGTAACGCAAACAAGCGTGGTGACTTTGATACTTCCTCTCTCAAACATACCTACCACGTATTTTTTTGCAGTGAAACTCTAGAGAGAGCTGTTTATCCAGCAGTAGGCTTTAAATGGTACGTTATGGTTTTTTACGATTGTCAAAGTATTAGGTTTGTCAAGGAAGGTTTGTCGAAAACGTTGTTTTACGATTGTCAAGGTCAAAGTATTGTCAAAGTGTCAAAGTATTATTCATATTCAGGGACTAGATAAGTACTATTTCATATTAGGATTCTTTGATCACTTTATGACGTCATTTAAACTAAAACTATGTTGCTTCACAAACAAAGTGGTGCCAACCGCATAAACCAATAGTGAAATATAATATAGCAGGCCAATCGTATAAAATCGCCTTTTACAAACGGCGGGCAAACTGTAAATGGTCAGCAAATTGTAAAATGGCGCCGGCAGATTGTAAACGGTGCATTTTAGGTTCGTGAGCCAATCTAAACCCAACCCAGCAGGTAGTTAGTTTGGGTTAGGTTATCTTTCCACACCGCACGAGCCGAGCGAGCGAAGCGAGCATACCGCGGAGTATCAGAAACGAATGACACGCCGCCGTTTTGTAAAATGCCGGCGTAATGTAAAGCGACGGATTATACAATTTTATTTTCCTGCGACATATACACACGATCGGCCTTTTAACTGACAGAAAACATGCGTAGTTTTAAATTACAATAGAAAAGACATAAACGGGTTCACGCACTAATAATTACAATTTAATTTACTACGACACGACGTAAGTAATAAATATTCCTACAAGGCGTGCCTTTTAAGTTTTGTCGTTTACATATTTAGCGCCAATTTTGAATTAAGAACCATATTAGAAGCTTAAAACAATTGGAATATGTAGGATTAATGCAATAGTTTAGTCTCAGTGTCAATTTCAAGTTGTGAACTCGCATGTGAAAATGAATTTGTCTAAGGAAAATTTTCGTGCAATAATTTTCTACAACTTTCGAAGAGGACTAACGCGGCTTCAGTATTTCATAGTAGTCTGCGTGATTACTGATGATTGACTTCAAGGATGATTGAAAACTCATAAAAAACCATTAGATATTTAACAGTTAATTTTGACTGTTACGTGTTTTTACCCAAACATTGCAAACTTATAACTGCCGCTTCCAGTTCCGCTGACCGCTGAACAGCCTTGTCTGTCTGTGGATTTCTCAAACTCAGAAATATATTTACTTAGGTTTAAAGAGTGGTAGTAGGTGCCGGCAAAGAATAGTACCTACCCATCTCTGACCGTGGGTGTCGTAAGAGGCGACTAAGGGCATAAGAACCGAAGGATGGGCAACAGCATCTTTCTGTGTATCTTACCATCTTACATACTGCGGTCACCAACAACAGCGTTCGCCAGCCGCAACGCTTACAAGCGTGGTGACTATGGTTCTAAGTTCTAAGTTAAGTGTGTGGTTTCCGCACTTAATCCTATAAGGACCATTGTGCGTGGGCCTATGTGGCCATCAAGTTAGCCACCCTAACTGTTGCCAGAACTCAGTCAGTTTGTCCAGTCTGTTGGGTATTTGATCAAGGGTTATGTCTGTTACAAGTGTGTTTTCTATGATGCTATTAATTACTTTGCATTCTAGAATGACGTGTTCAATGGTTTCGTCCGTTTCCATGCAGGCCCTACATAGAGGGCTGTCTGTTATACCTATAGTGTGGTAGTGTTTGTTCAGAGCAATGTGCCCTGTTATTGTGCCTACTACATTGCGGAGCTTAGTCCTGTTCATCTGAAGTAGTCGTTTTGTTAAGCGTGTGTTAGTTGATGTTATAATTTTTTTGGATTGTTTGCATGTTGCAATGTCATTCCATTGTTTGTCTGCTTCATTTCCTGTTTTTTCTCGTATCCATGTTCGAAACTGGTTGAATGGTAGCGGCAGCATTGGTCCTTCATAGATCTCGTTGGATCCTCCCCTTGCCAATTGATCTGCCGCGTCATTTCCCAGAGAACTGTGTCCTTTTATCCATTGTCACAGAATATATAATAGACCATTGTTCACTAACTGGGCAACGCGTTTTGCTGTCTTTTTATAAATATAGCCAATTATAAATATTAGGGACATTTCACACAAGGTTATCTGATCCCATACTAGACAAAACCTGAAAACCCGAAACCCAAAATACTATGGGTATCAGAGAGAGATGAATCTCCCTACATACATACATAAACCCAGACACAGAACAAATACTTGTGTTCATCACAAATGTTTGTCCTGGGCGAGGATTGAACCCGCGGCATACGGCGCAGAAGGCATGGTCACTACCAACCACACCAACGGGCCAGGACATCATTAATGTCAAGTGCCGTGAGCGGTGGTGACCATTTTACACCTGGTCATTCGTAAAATTTTCTGTTGCCATGCCATGGACAAAGATGAATCTGATGTCTTAATATCTAAACACATTGTTAAACTTTTTTGAATATCCCAAGAAATGTCTACTATGTGACAGGAACATCCCTCAAAATCCAGCAAAAATGCATAGTGCAGCTTGGTTAGGGCCAAAGAGATTTGAACCGTTCTGCGGATAGGACCAGCCGCAACGCTAACAATTGTAGTTGGAACGCGGTTGTTGGTGACTGCAGTTTGTAAGATTGTACGATACGCATTAAGCGAGCATTACATTATCCAATCTGCAGAGTAGCTGAGCTAGAGCGCATTTGGATCATGTAAATGCAGCTAGACAGCAAGTGAGCTAGTGATCTACCTGTCTAGCTGCATTTATACGATCCAAACTGAACACTCAAGATGCGTTCTAGCTACGCTCTACTCTGCAGATTGGATTATGTAATGCGCGCTAATAATTATTTAGTCGCCTCTTACGACACCCACGAGTAGAGATGAGTTGGTACTATTATTAGCCGGCACCACACGGATAAGGAGGTCATGAAGGATATTAATTAACGATAATACATAGTACATAAATTATCTTCCGACGGTCGGTACAACTTACAGACATAATAATAAATCTTACATATACAGTAGCAAGTACAGTCAAGGGCACTTCGAACTAGACACATTGGAGTTTATATCGGTCTTATTTCAATAGCTGTAGGAGCTAAAGTCGCGGTGCGAGTGTAAACATTGACCTGATCTTGAGTGTACGTAAACAACTTCCGAACTCCAAAGGAACTCTAATGTTCTTCTAGTACTTAGTTAATAAAAACTTCCTGTAATCAAATATCTATTTACGAGATTTTTTGGAGAGTAGATATGAGTGACCTACTTAGTTTGTTTTATTTGTATTCTTTTTAGATTTAGGGTTTCGTAAGAGTGTAATGGGAAATAAATTACAAGTTATAAATTTTATACTTGCCTATTTCTGTCGTAAAGCAGCAGCGTTTGCTCTGGTTGTGTTTCGGTTTGAAGGGAAAGGAAATTAATGATTTTTGACATTTCCTAACATACAGAAATTAAATTAAATTAAATTAAAAAAAAAAAAAAGGTATACCAACCCTGAAGGATGTGATTCTGCCCATGAAACTCAACTACTTTCCCTAAGAAACAGTCGAAATACGGAAAAAAAATGTTTGGCCTCCCATACAAATTGCGCTATCAGCTGATTCAGTTTCTAGGCCAAAATTTTTATTTCGATTTTCGTCCTATGTTCCTTAGGGAAAGTTGTTCAGTTTCATGGGCAGATTCACATACTTCAGGGTTCGTATACCCTTTTTGTTACTCCCAGGAGAGTAAAGCCCGCGTCACACAGAGGCGGTAGCGGAAGCGTTCCGGGGCCCGTATTTTTTGTAAAGTATGAGTTCTTTATGCACCCTGTCACATTGAAAAGCGGTCGCGGCGCGGTATTTTGTTCCCGCCAAACCGCCCCGGACCGCTTTCGCAATCATACCGCCTCTGTCTGACTTGAGCTTAAGTGAGAGTCTGCAACTGTTAAAGTAAGTATCTTAAGAAACGAGATTGTGTCTATTAAGAGTGGATCGTAGCTGCATTTTTTCCATACAATTTGGTACTAATGTATTCCCCTATTTCCTTCCTAGATGCCTGTAAACGGATGGTATTTTGTCTTTAAATTATGGTTTTCTGTGGGCATGCCCCTGTCAATAACATTTTTATGAAAATTAATTACCAAAAGGAATATGACAACCAAAAAACCTGATAAGAATTCCCCGTTTTTCAGCCAAGTCAAAGATTTCAAGATAAAATTAAAAAATAGGAGCGTAGATCTACTCTCCCTTAACATTCAGTTTTGGAGAAGAAAAAAGGGGAAAGCGAAACGTCGTTTTGTAGGTAAAATCGGTCGAGGCAACAAATACCTGGTGATACAAGCAGTAACTTTTAGTATATAATTTATTAAACATCATATTATTATTAGCTATAAGATATAACCTTATAGCAACCGGTAGACAGTTCTATTAGTGCGATAAGTTTACTTTCATGAAGTAGCGTAACAATGTACCGAAACTGAATAAGTCTGATTGTATAAGATGTAGCTAAGCTACTTGCGTTATTTTATATCAGTATCACTGTAATGAGAGGTATAAAGTCGATTTTCAGGTTTAGGCGAATTTATCATTTTGTGTTAAGTAATCATTCTCATACAGCAATGTTTAGGTTGGTACAGTTCTGTTAATGACAGATTTCCCACTCTTATCTAGCCCGTACGTCTATAAAAACCAACAAAAGACATGTATACTAGTGGTTTTTTATTCCGAGATAAAACTAACAGACTTGAAATTTATATCATATACAGGAGAATAAAAAAAAGAAAGAAGAACAACAAAAATTTTTTTTTTGGGGCCGCCATTTTTTTATAATATTTTTTTTAAATATTGATAGTGGACTTTTTTTTAAGTACTGGCAACACCAAAGATTTGTGCGGCAAAATATTACCTTGACATTGACAGCAGGATAGCTGTATATGACGCCCGTGTGCGTGGTCAAGACAGACTGCTGTCAAAGGGTAATTTTTTTTGTTTGTGGCAAAAGGGTAATGTTTATGAGTTTTTCAAAGTAATAATTTTTTGAAGCAGTGTGTTTCAGGGCTCCCGCTCACGACCGTATTTATAGTATTATTACAATCTAAGACCGTATTTTTGTCGGCCGATTTCTTGTATGATAATTAGAGAGGTGATCGAATAATATCGACACACGATGTCGATGATTTATTTTTTTTCTAGTAAGATACCATGAATATATTTTTTTATAAGTCTCGGTATTATCAAAAATGCTTCTTATGGTCATTATTTGTGAATATACAGGGTGTTAGGCTAGGATAACTATACAGGATGTTAGGGTAAGTATACAAGGTGTCAGGTTAGGATGACTACTATATGTACAGGGTTTTAGGGTAAGTATACAGGGTGTTAGGTTAGGATTGCTATACAGGATGTTAGGGTAAGTAAACAGGGTGTAAGGATAGGATAAATACACAGGGTTTCAAGGTAAGTATACAGGGTGTAAGATTATGATCACCACATGTACAGAGTCTTAGGGTAATTATACAGGGTCTTAGGATAGGATAACTATACAGGGTGTTAGTGTGTTAGTGTTAGTCCTAACACCCTGTGTAGTAACACCCTGTATACTTACCCTAAGATCCTGTACACATAGTGATCCTAATCTAAAATCCTGTACACACCCTAACACCCTGTATACTTATCCTAAGACCCTGTACATATAGTGATCCTAATCTAACAAACTGTATACGTACCCGAACATCCTGTATAGTAATCCTAACCTAACACCCTGTATACTTACCCTCAAACCCTGTAAATATAGTGATCTTAACCTAACACCCTGTATAGATATCCTATCCTAACACCCTATATACTTACCCTAAAACCCTGTACATAAAGTGATACTAACCTAACATCCTGTATAGGTATCCTATCCTAACACCCTGTATACTTACCCTATGACCCTGTACATATGGTGATCCTAATCTAACCCTGTATACTTATCCTTAAACCCTGTACATATAGTGATCCTATTCTAAAACCCTGTATAGTTATCCTATCCTAACACCCTGTATACTTACCCTAAGACCCTGTACATATGGTGATCCTAATCTAACACCCTGTATACTTACTTACCCTAAAACCCTGTTGTAAGTAGGGTTGTCATAGTCTAATCAGTGTTGCCAAATTCCAATCAGTGATGCCGAATTTCAATAACTTTAAAAATCAAGTGTAAAAAAATGGTGGCCTATAAAAATATTCTTTCTTCACCAAAATATTATCTAGTATCCTATCCACCATATGAACTTGGTTTAAACCCTGTTAATCTTCCCTCGAAATAAAAATCCAACCTCCATAGTAAAATTTTTGTGCTTATTACGGTTTATGAGATACAACCCGCAGACCAACATCGGAGGCATATTAATAGGGTCCCGCTTTTCACCCTTTGGGTACGGAACCCTAAAAAACCACGGACGTGACTGGAGACGGGCACTAATCAATCGGCATTCGCGACATATTTTATCTACCTAATCTGTGCATTAGTGCTGCGAAAGCGTCAAAAAAAAACAATTAAATAAATAAATAATATAAAATTTATTCATCGTCCCACAAAAATGCCATTACAAATTAAATTTTTTTAAGAAACAATATGAAAGCAAAGTTTTGGACATTGTATTGTGGGAGATCTGGTGCCTAAACTAGGTAGTAACCTGTATTTTAGGTCGCCAGGTCTCCCCCTAACTAACAGTCGACACTTAAAAACAACAATGCGCACTTACAAACATTCAAAGTTAATAGGATTAGAAATCTAAAATTTAAAATTCAAAAGTGGGTAAAGACGTTACTTTACAACTAGCTTTACAAACATGTCCTATCTCCTCCAAGATAAACATACTGATGAGTCCTATCACCTCCATCCAAGACTGATGATGACAAAATTACTATCTCCTTCAAGCAAAATTTTTGCTTACAACTTGCAATGAAGAGCTTGAAGTGAGTACTAACAAACTGATGATGAGAAAGGGGAACTGAAGACAGAATCTAACTGGAGGGAGAAGAAGGATGATTGGAGATATTTTAGTAACTATAGAAATATTTAAAAAATATCTTTATAATGAAAAATAAAAACTTAAGACAAGGCAGCATGCCTGTCAGCCTTGCCTTAAAAAAAAAACATGAAAAAAAGACCAATGTCTAGTGTGACCAGAATCAACGGAACTTTGTGATTTTAGCAAAATTTCAACCCAAATTTAGGGCTTAACATGTAAGTCGCAGATTAGAAAAAGTTGGCAAATTTTAGCGGAATCTATAAAACCTAAACAGAAATTTAACGGAATTCGTCATTTATCAGGTAACTAAGCTTCATTTGCATAGTTGCGCAAAAAACATGAACAATTCTAACATTTTTTACAAGAGCTCCACGAGCTTATTCCTCCATCTTCTACCGCAGAAAATCATCTATACTTGGTTGATATTCCACACATTAACATCTTTTATAATGCGCACGGCAAAAAAGTGGTTTTTTCCCTGCCTGCGTCGTATGTGTTTCCGGGTTCATATAACCCGAATGGAGGCTTCTGCTGGGCAAGCTCGTTCTATCGTTGACCTCATTCATCTCTGTCCTCAAGACAAGATCGAGGTCAAGAGTAAGCCCATTGACAATAATAAAAAAATATATATTTCATATTTTTTTTTCAACAAGATTATTTTTCATATTGGGTGGTTAGTACTCTAGCTGTACTTGTAGTACTCTGAATAAAGGCAAAAAAAAAAGATGAAAGTACAGGAAGCAAGGGAAGTATGTCAAGATCGTAGCAGGTGTAGAACTGTGGTCTCTGCCTACCCCGACGGGAACAAGGCGTGATATTATGTATGTATGTAGTACTCTAGCTAGGCTAGACAGTATTTGGGTACTTATTCTGGACAGTCATCAACTAAATGGCTTATTTTTATCATTTATTTCTTAACTTATTTTGTTAATTGAATGACATTTTATATTCTTCGCAAAAATGTTTAATAGCATATATTTCCACACTTAATATTTGAAAGCAGAATTTTAAAGAAGTAAGCATATTTTTACATACGTTAGCAAGTTAGCATATCGATACCTTGCGGCTCAAAGGGCGTAACCACCAAAACACGACTTTTCAGGAGAGCCAAAAAACAAAAATAAAAATTTGATATTTGTATAGTTTTTGCATAGTTTGCCTTGTAATTTGGGGTCGTTTTTTTTTTTCAGAATTTGAAAACTAAATATACAGATCAATAGCAAAGAAAAAACTTAATAAGATGGCATTTTAGGCGAGATGGTGATTACGCCCTTTGAAGCGCAAGGTAGAATAATATTATTATTTTCCTAGTGCCTGTAATAATACTACGTCTATGCCTATATAATGTTATCAGTACCACTTAATTTCCTACTTTGCCTATTTAATAATATAATCAAATCACAATAATTAAAATGTAAGCTAGCGAGTAACTAAGCAGGACTAAATATAATCTTTCATTGTTAAGATTCCACCTAGTCTTGTAAAGATAAAATTAAGTTATTTTTGCATGCAATAAACAGTTATTTTTTTTTTATTATTGTTAGTAAGTTAGCACATTTTAGCAGCTAGCAGAATGACAAATTTAGATCTGGTCACACTGACAACGTCAAAACAAACGGTTACATCGGTTACATTTTGAAAATTTCATTTGCTCGCTGTGTTGAATTTTGTTTGTTTTGCTTGCTTGCCCGTAGAAAATATAATATAAACACTACCGTAATATTGCTGTTGAAGTTAAAGTTTACTCTCTTCAGTATTTGGCGTTTGTTATGAAATATGGCAGAGTTTGTGACACCTGTGAAGAAAAACAAACACTTAGGAGAGGGTGAAACAATAACGATTCCTCCTTCGCCTTTCCTAAACCGACTCGGATATGGCACTGGTAAGATCATTTACAAGTCCTACGCCTTGGCTACAGCTTTTGGCTGTCACAAAACTTATTGGAATCATGTTATTACTTCAACTTTTATATTATGGCAATGGGCCGTTTAGATTACAGCCATATCATGTTATTACAGGTGTAAATGTTATGCAGTTGGTCAGATCCCCACGGGCTGGACAAATCCGTTCACCCTGGGCTCTAAAGATGCTCAACAAACGTGTGAAGCCTTGTAAGGTTTACACTGAGAGGCTCCAAGCTGAGGCCGACTTACTACAGAGGATGTCTCATCCTAACATTGTTGGCTTTCGGGCCTTCAGCAAGGGGAAGATACTGTATCTAGGGATGGAGGCTTGTGATATCTCCTTGGGGGATATGATTGAGAAGAGAGTTGAAGATAATGGTGATCCTTATAGTCCAAGACAAATTTTGAAGGTAATTTTCATATTATTTATTTTAATGTTGGATACTTTGTAGTGGATTCCATGAAAAATTTTAGTAAGTAAACATTCTGCAGGCACACACACTTGAATCTTAAGACTAACACATAATTATGTACATAAACGGATAAACTCACGTTTCATATTGCAGTGTGTCGGCTCTATGCCTCCAATATAAAATGTGAGTTTATCGGTATATGTACATAAAATTTTATTTCCTTTTGTGGAAAATACTTAATACCTGCATATCAAATGAACAACTTTTCCCAATGAACATGGGTTGAAATACCTCATTATTACATTGTCCTTGATTGGCAGACTGATGAGTATTTAATGCTAATAAGCACTTAGCCTATAATGCAAAAATATGAATAATAATTTTTAGGTAGCTGTTGACATATCCAGTGCACTGGACTACCTCCAAACAAAGATGCAGATCCTCCATGGAGATATGAAGTCATACAACATCCTCATTAATGGTGACTTTGCAGTTTGCAAGTTGTGTGACTTTGGAGTGACACTGCCATTGGATGAGAATGGAGTCTTTGATAAGAGTAAAGCAGGGAAGGCTGTGTATTTTGGTAAGGGAATATTTAAAATTCAGTTCTTTTGTAATTTCAAAAATAATTTAAACTTTGCTCAGTCTCACAACCCCTCTCTTTTGATGACTCATCATCATATTATTAGCTGAAGGTGTCCAGAGCTGGGCAAATGTAATTTATTTGTCTATACAGAAATGCACTGATACATTGTTGTATTTTCTTTTTAATAAGATTTTTATTTTCAAAAAATTTTAATGAATTACAGGCATAGCTCTTAATTGAGTAGGTTCCTGCAGTACTGGAGTGGTCTGGATGTGTTGTTACATTGAGTAAGCAGTGCAGATTTTGACTGCCAGTAGGGCTGGTACCATCCCCCTCTCGCACCATGCAGCTACTAAAGAAATCTACTCCGCTATGAGCTATACCTGTAGCACAGAATAGTCCTAAAGATACATAGTGGACACTGGGTGTAGTTGTATTGACAACCATATTCTATAACTTCCAAATTTCAAGTCGATATCATGAGTGGTTGCTGAGATATAGAAGTGTGACAGACAGACAGACAAAGTCGCACCATAGGGGGTTCTTTTTATTACCATTTTGGTATCGGAACCTTAAAAACACACCTTGTATGAATTGTACTGTACTGAATGTGCAGCCCAAAGCTTCTGTTAATTAACAATTTTGACAAGTCTTGGTTTTGTGCTCGTTGTATTTTATGGAGTGTCTGGGGTATGTTTATAGGTTGGTTAATTGTGGCAGACACAATGTTACGTCTCTTTTCCAGCTTATAGAAACTAATGGAGACAGTATCTCATTTAATTAGACCTCTGTCTCATCTGCCAGAAATCAGAAGCACTTGTTGTCGAGTTAGTTAGCAACATTAGCCATGGTCAGAACTAGAGCCTTTCCGTGCTTCGAAAGGCACGCTAAACGGAGTACTTGATTGATTTGATTTTAGGTACAGAAGCATGGTGCGGGCCGGAGATTCTGTCTGGCTCGGAGATCAGCAGCAAGTCTGACATCTGGCCGCTGGGGCTCACGCTGTGGGAGATGATGGCGCTGATGCCGCCGCACACGCAACTCGATGACGACACGATGGATGACAGTTTTGTCTCCGGGGGAGACGACAGCTTGGGGGAAGACTACTTCTCTAGCAGATATGGTGGGTTGTCCCATAACGCCTGTCCCATAATTAGTACCTGGTGGGCAACTGAGCTCTGTTCTTTTGATTTTCTTTAGGACCATTACGTTGAACTCCCGTTATGTAAAATTTTCTGAAAAACATCGAAAATCTTGGACCAGCCGTCATGTCATGGAGATCTTTAGGGGAGGCTTATGTCCAGCAGTGGACGTCTTTCGGTTGATATGATGATGAAAATCTCAAAATGTTGAATTAGGATTAAGTCCTAAAAGTTGGATTAGTGATTATATTCAAATCTCTAGCATGAAATAAACAGCGCCATCTAGTATGGAGTGCACAAACTACAGTGGATCAATCTGTCAACAAATGGCGCCGAAGGGTTTCTGAAACGCGCTGTTGTCTATTTCCGAAGCAGTAAGTAATAGAAATAAAAAGACAAAATTAATAACTAAAACCACTTTTCGACCCTGAAACTTCAGTATAGTAAATTTCATCGAAATTGTTAGAGCTGTTTTAATACTTATAAATATTTACGATAATAGAAATTAGAAAGCCATTTGTCTAAAAGGTGTATGGGACGGTGTACCGAAAACTGAAAAGGCGTGCTCAGTAAACGAAATTGAACACCATTCCCAAAGAAATATTATTGGGCAATGAAAAACGAATTGGCTTCTCCATACAATCTGTTAAAATCTATTCTATCTAATATCTAACAGTTAGATAAAAGTGCGCATTTCGCAACAGTAACCTAAGGCCCAGCGCAGACAGAACGGAATAAGGCTCAGCGCAGACAGAGAGGAGCGCATCGAAGAGGATTTTATTAAGGCACTCGAAAATCAACTTTAACGTCATTGAAATAAAGTGCATATATGCTTGAACCCGACAAAAAATCCTCGCGCATCGAGGATACGCGGGCATCCGCGCGCGGCGTCGGGTAGGCGCGCGGCGGCGAGCGCGCAGTGTTGTCACTGAGTTCAAAGAGGGAGGGCGTGTTTTTTGAGATTTACCTACCTAAAGCGCAATTATAACGATATACCAGTCCACCATTGTTGACAAACCGCGACAAACTGGTATGTTTCGGTAGAAGATGACGGTTTACTCGCGCAGGCTCGCGCGGTCGCGAAATGAAATGCCCGAGCCCGCGCGAGGATTATTCCGTTCTGTCTGCGCTGGGCCTAATCCTCGCGCGGGGTCGGGCATTTCCTGAGGGATAGCGCCGGCTCGCGCATGCTCGAGCATGCGCGCGAGCCTACGCGTGTAAACCGTCATCTTCTACCGAAACATGCCAGTTTGTCGCGGTTCGTCAACAATGGTGGACTGGGATATGGTTATAATTGCGCTGTAGGTAGGTAAATCTTAAAAAAACACGCCCTTCCTCTTTGAACTGACTGACAAAACTGCGCGCTCGCCGCCGCGCGCTGTCTCGACGCCGCGCGCGGATGCCCGCGTATCCTCGAGGATGCGCGAGCCTTTTTTGTCGGGTTCAAGCATATATGCACTTTTCGAGTGCCTTAATAAAATCCTCTCCGATTCGCTCCTCTCTGTCTGCGCTGAGCCTAAAAGTAACTAACCTTAAAATTTGGCCTGTAAGTAGAGATAGCGTTATAAAGTTATTATGAAAAATACGAAATTTTTCCAACACATAACCTAGTTTGTAATTTTGTTTTGTAAAATATCGGTGGCAGAACTGAACATAGCTAGCTTATATCACAAAATAAAAAAAAATCTTTGGGTCTCTGTTGCAAAGTAAAGTTTTTTTTTTAATTTTCCCAGAAATGTGTCTTTGGGAAAGTGGTTCAGTTTCGTTGAGGGACGGTTACCGAAAACTGAAAGGGCGTGCTCGTTCAACGAAACTGTAAAACTTTTTCAAAGAAACATTTTTGGGAAATTTCACAAATACAAATATATTTATTTCAAGATTTAGTTTTTACAATAGTTGAATTGACCATGGTCCCCACACTAGGCAAGCCTGTATCGTAAATGAAAAAATATTTGGTCTATTCGTACAAACTGTTCAATCAAAGTGAACAAATTGAATGGAGAAGTATTTTTTTTTTATTTCCCAGAAATGTTTCTTTGGGAAGGTTGTTCAGTTTTGTCATGGACGAACAATAAGAAGGACTAACCATCCCTTTTAAGAAATCGTAACCCGAAAAAGTTTAAAAATAGTCCGAGAAGTTATTATGATTTATCGAGTAGGTATTCTGCTAAAAAAAAATAAACCGAATTTCAATGTTAGCGTTTCTTTACATTGAATCTATGTTGAAATTTTAAATGATTTTTGGCAAAATACTCAGTAGACCATAATTAATTTCCAGGTTATTTGAAAGCGCCATCTAGTTTCCATGAGTTTTATGCCTTCCCGGGTTACGTTTTCTAGTAAGGGTATTGTCAGTCTTATTATTATTCGTCCATGGTTTTATTGACTGAGCATGCCCTTTCAGTTTTCGGTACACCGTCTGTACACCCTGTATTTAACCCTGATGATGATGAGTTTTAACCCTTGATTGAGATTTAACCCTGGTCTGCAGGCACCCGCCCGCCCGTGCCCGCCGACATCTCGGAGCAGCAGTACCGCGACCCCCTCGCGTTGTTCTACAGCTGCACCGAGCCTCACCCCAGCGCCCGCCCATCCGCCGCCCAGCTGCACCGCGCCGCAAGCGACATGCTAGCTGCACACTGCAGTACCCACACCCCCTAGGGTTGTACTACTACTGCATCGAACCATAAAGTTTACTATCATACGGTTTAAAATATCATCCTACTAATATTATAAACGCAAAAGTTTGTAAGTATGGATGAATGTTTGTTACTCTTTCACGTAAAAACTACTGGATGGATTTTAATGAAACTTTAAAAAAAATTATGGTTGTATTTTATGCCTGAAGTAAGTAAATATTATTATTATTTACAATCATATAGCTTATACAATAACAAATAGCAAATAAATAAATATGAATATTGTGTGAATTGTCCAATTTAGCGCAGACGAAGTCGCGGGCACCAGCTGTTTTATTTATTAGTACTTATTACTATTCCTTTCTTTCACAAATCTTAGGTGTACCTACTTCTATAATAAATACATATATACATTACACACTATTTATCTTTATACATAACATTAACCAGTCACAATGTACTTTTTGTAATTTTTAAACTCGCACACACACAAATTTACCAACTTTATTTTTTTCTCTCGCGTACTCGCGGCACTCGTGTTTCCTCATAGGTTAGGTTATAGGTAGTAGCTGAAAAACGGTGTTTTGCCCTTCCGGGCGATATAATACACTGAGCTACGGCCTTTTTGTACCGTTGCGGCACACATGTACTCGCGCCAGTTTTAAAAAATTTAGAAATTTGTATCTTTTGTTTTTGTCTTTCATAGTTTACTGTCCCTCGTATATTGTGTGTCGAATATGTGTATGAATAAACATTTTTATCTATCTATCTATCTATCTATCAATAAACCGGAGGGTGGGCAGCAGCATTCTCTGTGTATCGTACCAACTTACATATTGCGGTCGCCAGCCACAACGCTTACAACCGTGGTGACTATGGTAAATCCCCTCCTAAGTTCCACGCGTTTTTGCTGGAGTTCTGGAGGGAGCTCCTTGTCCTGCAGTGGACGTTTCATGGGATGTTATGATGATGACTGTCATACAGAATGGACACTCTCCACACTCCTTGCAATCTACCCCGCACCGCCGCGCGCAACCGCCAAGAGATTATCGTGCTCTTTCTGAGAGTCTAGTATTGAATATGCAGCCTACGTGACCTTCCAATTCCATATTCGCGCCCGATGTATGTCCAGGGTGTGAACGAACTCAAACCAACGCCCTCCCATCTGCACCACGCAGCAAGCTACATAACAGTCGAAATAATCTAGCTTCATTAGAATAACCATAATTCCATTTATAGAAAAACCGGCCAAGTGCAAGTCGGACTCGCACACCGATGGTTCCGTACCACCACATGAATCATCATTGTATTAGTTGAAATTTCAGTAAGTTAAGTTCTTTTCAATTTAATTAATTAATTATTAATTTTGAAATATTAATTATGAAATAAATCAGAGGTATTGTATGTATCTATCTTATGTATTGCATGTGTATTTATTGGCAATAAAGAATTTTGTACGAGCAAGCTCACACATTCATACTTACTTATGTATTGTATCTGCTGACTACAACATTTTCACTTTACATGACAGTGGCAATTAAACCTTCCTTGCAAACGCACGCGTCACTCTTTTACTTTAACTTACCCTTAACAACATCGTGTAGGGCCAGCCCCTACAATTTTTTTTTAATGTGCTAGATTTTTTGAGTCCGACACGCGCTTGACCAAATTTTATTATTTGTAATTTTATAGGTTATGCACTATAAACATACCAATTTTCAAGTTTGTATGTGTTCCCTTTTTTAAGATAGAACTAAAACAACGCCTCCGCGACCATCCAACTTGACCCCTCTCTTATATGAATGTTCTTGAAACGGGAGCTCACCTCAATTGTTTATCATTAGTTGTGAGAAAAGTTATAATATTTAATTATTTAAGATTTTTCCCTTTATTTGTACTGTGAGACCTAGCTTCTTGCCAAGTTTCATAATTTTAGGTTAACGAGAAGTACCCTGTAGGTTTTGCTTTTTTGCATAAATGTATAGAGATGAGGACATAAAAAGCCATATCTTTTGATTTCGTCGTTGTAAAAAATTAAAATTTTCAGATCTTGTGTGGTTCATGGACCCTAATATATGGTATAAATTTCAACCTGATACCTCTACCCGTTCGTGAGATAAAGGGTCTTGACAGACAGATAGACAGACGGACAACAAAGTGATCCTATAAGGGTTCCGTTTTTTTATTTTTATGTAGGGAACCCTAAAAACAGAGAGAATCGATAACGATTGAGTTCGGTGCTAGCGCCTCTGGCTGGGAAAATTACAATAGGATTGCTCCATATCGTAGCTTAAAGCTGTGCTTTGCTAAGCTAGGGAAATGGAACAAAAATTAGATAAGTTAGGATAATAAATGTATTTTTATTACAATAAAATTAAGTTTAAATGATGTGAGTATGTAATGTTTTTTGACTATGTGGTACCGGCAAAGAATACTACCAACCCATCTGTAGCTGTACCCATGGCTTATAAACCCGAAGATGGGCAGCAACATCTTTCTGTGTATTATTCTACCATCTTGCATGCTGTGGTCACCAACAATAGCACCAGACCTCGCCTCGCTACTAAGTTATTGAAAAACTGACAAGTTATGCACAACACAGTACACATTTTAAATTTAGAAATTAAAATATTGGTCAATGCGGGTACCGCGCGCCGTCTGAACAGTCAAGAGCACATCAAGCTTGATATATAGGACTTTGCACCGTTCTTATTTCAATAGACGTACGGGCGAGAGTCGCACTGCGAGTGTCAAGCTTGACCTGTCGTTGACTGTACCAGAGGAAGCGTCAACATTTCTTTTCTAAGCTCGTCGTCATGCCCAACCAAGATTGTACGAACGAGGATTGTTTAATTCGGAATCCGAAGCCAGATGGCAATATTGGCTGTACATTCCGTGTAGTCTAGGCAACGAAGCGGATCGTTGTATGAAGACCCTCGCATTAAATCCTCAGTCGATAAAACTTTGCTGGGGTATTACACAACATGAGACAAACCTCTTATAAAAAAATCCAAAAAAAAAATCGGTACTATTAATTTTTCTATACAAAAATTACAAAAAAATGTATGAAAAAATTTATTTGTATAATTTCTTTTTTGATATTTTGAATTCACACACATCACACACACACACACACATCACATCACACACACACACACACAACACACATTCTCACATTTAATTCATGATACTTTATCATCCTGTCCAATAAAATCTGCCTGAGAAATTTATGTTGGGGTCAACTGCTTCGTTGCCTACACTAGCGGTCCTACAGTCCGCGGTCAGCCAAGCCACCTTTGGCAGGATGTCTATCCTCGACTTTATCACACATTATGGATGTTATTAAAGCTATCTTGCTAAGTATGTAATTTAGGAACGCGACCTAAGTATGAGCTTGATTTTGGATATTTACATAGTTAAAGAAAAGAAATACGTAACTTTTAAAACAACTAACTTTAATAACATAAAAATATCAACAATCACCTTAATATGTAGGTAGGTAATTAGCCTATGTTTATACACTTGCTATGACTTTACAATCAACTTGTTATAACATGTTCCTTAATACAATCGTGTAAAAATACTAGTAAAAACGTAAAATGTTTGGAGATCTCATATGAGATTCTTCCTTATTGAGATTACTATACAATTAAAAACTATTATCAAATAATTTAAAATAGTATTACGCCTATTTTTATGTTGAGCGATTAACAAATAGGTAAGTAAGAACAACGTGTGACGGAAAGGTTTTCCCAACCTATGTTTGTCATAGAACAAAACCAATTTTTGACCTCCCATAGAAACTTCATCAGCTGATAGGGTATTTTGTATGGAAGGTCAAATTTGGTATTTCGCATTTCGACTTATGTTCCTTGGGAAAAGTTGTTCAGTTTCATAGGCAGATTCACACCCAGTATTATCACACCTTTTCTTTACATGTTGTATACAGGGTGTAAGGGACAGGTTGGCAAATACTGAAAGGGCATGATCAGTCAACGTAACTGAACAACTTTCAGCGAACAAAACTTTCAGGAAATGAAAAAGAAAAATCGGCTTCTCCATACAAACTGTCCAATCAAGTTTGCGATTTTGTATGGACAGGCCGATTTTTTTTTTCATTTCCTGAAAGTTTTGTTCGCTGAAAGTTGTTCAGTTACGTTGACTGTTCATGCCCTTTCAGTATTTGCCAACCTGTCCCTTACACCCTGTATATGGGTACTTTCAAAAGTCATACGTGTAGTTCTTAATACGCAAAACCCTCTCGAGGGTAGTTCCACCTATGAAACTGAACAACTTTTGTTCTTCAACTTTAGGAAAAGTTAGAGGTACAAAATGAAAATCTGATCCGGTTAATTTGTATGGAGAACAATTTATTTTAATTTAAATTTCCAAAAGTTGTCAGTTACATGAGTAGAACAACCCCTCGAGAGGTATTGCGTATTTGTAATTGCACGTATTTTTTGCATCTACCTACTCCTAATTATAAACAACTATCCAAAAGAACTATGTTTCTAAAAACGAGATGTATTTTAACCTTCCCATACAAACCTTGCGCCAGCAAAATAATAAAATTTGTATGGCTTGACCAAAATTTTCTATCGTTTTTTGGCTCGTGTTCTTTGGGAAAGTTGTTAGTAATCAAGAATACATGCACATCTTTTGTTGTACGAGGTGCAATCTACTATAGCCCTGACCGTTAATGAGCAGAACTCAAAAAAGGAGTCGCGGATTTGAGCGCGGCAGGTGGGGGGGAGGCGTGCGAACCGTTCATTGGCTCTCCGCCTGTCACCCATGCGCAGAAAATAACAGTCAGGGCTAGAGTAATATATCAATAACTAATTAAAGTCACCCTATTATTATGCAAAAATACAAAACTGCACAACTTAACCTAGGGAACATGGGTCAAAATACGAAAAAATTGTTTTACCTCCCATACAAAATGTGCTATCAGCAGGTGAAGTTTTGCTTTTTTCATATTTCGACCTATGTTCAGAAGGGAAAGTTGTGTTATGCGAAAAGATCCATATATTTTAGTTACCTAGATTATTCTAAATCATAAATACAACTAAATCAACTTGACTAATTCTGCTCAGACAAAAAACATTGAAACAAAATTCAAAAATGTTTGACTAGTGCAAAAGTTCAAAAAGGAAATGTACTTTTTAGAAATTGTATACGAGCACCAATCAAATCAGCAACGCATACGACAAAGTACGTTTTTTAAAGGGACCACATTTATATTGTTTATAGGTGTGTATACAGCGTAAATTTTCGTTGGCTTTGCATCCGAAGCCCAGTGATTCTACTCATGAAATCAAGCAACTGTCCCGAAGATAGAAATTTTTTACTCGAAAAAAACTTTCGTCTTTCCATACAAAATGAGTCGGTCACGTGACCACTTTACTAAGGGGACACGAAAAAAATTTTTCGTCTTCGATTAAAAAAAAATTTTCTTCGAGAAAGTGACTTGTTATCATGATTATAATTATTGGGCTTTGGGAGCAAAACCAATGAAAATTCACGCCGTACAATTCATTGGTTTTATTACTTGTTAAGATATCCGCTATATTAATAAATGTTTATGGAAAAAAATTGTTTGAAACTAATGAATCAGAAGATACATCACCTTATAGCCAGCCAGGACATACATATAGTTAGACGGACAGACAGACCAGGGGCCGTAGACAAATGGCTTTCTACTATCGAAAGCGCTAGTAGAATATAATGAAAATGTATGGGATTGACATTAGCTAACAAAATGTTGCGTGACAGCTAATGTCAACCCCCAGCTAATGTCAGCTAATACAAACTGCTGTGCGGTTAGGCAGAATATAATGAATATGTATTACTGAATGTTTTGGTAAATAAAAGACTTATTTTTTATATATATTTTTATTATATTTTATAGCGTTTGCGATAGTAGAAAGCGACTTGTCTTTGGGCTCTGGTAGGCTTAGGTTTTAGGGTAACCTAGATCTGAGTAAAATATTGCATAAGAACGGGATTTTTCGAAAAGCACAAGTAATCAAGTAGCTATACCAGGTGTTACAGAAAGGGTATATCAACACTGAAGGATGTGATTCAGCCCATACTGAACAACTTTTCCTAAGGAACATAGGAATTAATACGAAAAAAAGTTTTGACCTCGACCTCGCATACAAAATGTGCTATCATAGCTGATTCTGTTTCTGTGAGGTCAAAATTTTTTTTCGTGTTTTGACCTATGTTCCTTAGGGAAAGTTGTTCAGTTTCATGGTCAGATTTGCATCCTTTAGTATTATCACATCATTCCGTTACACGTTGTACAACGGTTCACTTGTAAAAATAAATGACGGGTGAAAGAAAATGTAATTTTATGCATACAGATTATGGATTATCATACATGACAGCTTTGTTTCGTTAAATAGTTTCAACTAAATAGCAATATTACGCTGTGGGTATTTTTTAAATATATTCCTAGCTATCTATTTATACTGTGAGGTATATGCATATAAGGCATGTGTGTAATTTTTTATTTTTGTTTCATTCTTCCTTTCGGAAAGGCAAAGAGTACAAAGCCCATACAGCCATGTCTGATGTCTTTCATTTTGCTCCCCTCGTAAAGCGATAGTGAACTTTACGAAGGAAAATGTTCGTGATTTTTTGGGACAACACAAACGGGGCTTAAACACGAGATCACTTGAAATCTTCATCAGCTGCGCACTCAGTAGTAAATTTACTGCATAACACACTATCTTTATTATCCACTAAATCACTAAATGCCCAAAAAACCAAAATTTCAATTAAGCAGGCAAACGCCCATGTCGAGTTCCCGCCAAAAAAAGAAACCATGTGTGTAATAAGCTATTATTAAAGTCTGATAGTATATATCTTTTTAACAAATAGTAACTCCAAAACTAAAACTTGAGGCCGATAATGTTGCGCCGACGGCGCCATCTACCTGTCTTTACTTTATAGCAGGTGCATTGCTCCAGCTTTCGTTAAAAAAAAATATTTTCTTACGGATGCGCATTGCATTGGGTGTAAGCAATGTGTAGATATGAGTTAGTATTGTGATCAGAAAAAAGAAACTGGAGATCCTCTAAAAACTTCCGCTTTCATTGCCTTGTTTGACTACTTCTTGAGCGACCCTTTCACGGGCTTACACGCATTGGGGGATGAAGTAATGTATGTCGTAGTGACGTCATTTGCATTTGATTCCTCTCCCCGCTTCACCGCCCGTCCCCGCTGACGTGCGTCACCCCGTAGGAAGCTCTTGCACGAAGCCGTCTTCAAAGAGATTCCAAGAATACTCACTCATACAGCCAGAGAGTGCATGCCAGTGGCAAAAACGTCCCCGACCACAGATTAGATTGTCGTAGAACTTGCTGCGTAAATGGGCTTATATCTCTTTTTAGTTTATGACTGGCACTGTTGCTAGAAAGAAATGGAGGCCTATTTTACATTTTTGGGGTTCCGTATAAAAAAATGGAACCCTTATAGGATTATTTTGTTGTATGATCCCATGTTCATACATTTATGAATCATACCAAAACCTAGGCTACTTTCCGTTGACTTAGAATCATGAAAATTCGGCAAGAAGTTTGGTTTTACAGTACAAGCAAAGAGAAAATATCTTTTCTGACAACCAACGAGATCTGTGTTTCAAGTAGGTACTTTCATATTAAAGAGGGGTCAGGCTTGACTGGTCCGGATTTTTTAAAATTAAAAGGTAAAAGCTTTAAGTATATCATATGGTGAACTGGTACGGAACCCTTACTTTTCAGGGACGGAAATGGTTGTGTCCCCTTTAGTTGTATGAGGAAACACACATAAAATGTTTTCGGTCGGAGTGGTGTGGTGAGTGTGTGCCAGTGCCAGTATCGGTATGGGTATCAGGTGTGTAGAGAGAGCGAGTGGAGGTAGGCGGCGACGTGCGTGTGTCCGGCGGCGGCGGCGAGCTGCGCGGGCGTGAGGCCCCCCGCGTTGCGCAGGCGCGGGTCGGCGCGCCGCGCGAGCTGCTTCACGCACGCCAGCTGGCCGAACATCGCCGCGCCGTGCAGCGCCGACTGACCGTTCTGTCCACACCACACGTACAATAAGTAACCACATAGGTACCTAATCTTACAACATACGAAGATGTTACACGCTTAGCACCATAAAGTTTAGGAAGTACATGTACATTGTACAGTCTAGAGCTCATCAAGCTTGACACATTGGACTTTCGATTCGTCAATGTAAAAATTATGCAAAAATGACAGTGAGTGATCAACGGAATCAAGACAAAAATGCAAGTTGCTCGAAACACGTCTAATTGAATACTAATTACGAGTATAATGTCTCTTTAACTATTGAATGTGGCGGCCGTATGATGATGCACCTTTTAACTAGGCCGCGATCAAAGTGCAGATTTGATGCCTCTCTGAGCGTAGTTTTTGAGTTATTATTAACCCAAATAAAAAAACGAAAATATTAAAAACCATGTACCTATGCACGTGCATTGTACAATTCATATTTAGTACGGGCTAGAGTCGCACTGCGAGCATCAAGCTTTACCTGTCGTTAATTATACTCCGCTATTACAAAATGTTCGAGCATCATACAAAAACTACTTTTAAAAGATTTAAATTAAACTTTTTATGTTTAATAGCTAATAGTTTAAATGTAACACTGGTATATACAGGGTGTTAATTTAATTGCGTGCCATAGCTTAAGGGGTGTTTCAGTTACGATACGGGAATACAAAAAAAATATAAAAATAATCCTACTGAAAAAAATACTAAAACTGCATTGAAACTTAACTAACGCGGAGCAACGTCGCTAGCTCGCGAGTATCAGTGAATAAGGTAGGCACATCATCATCATAACAGCCGAAAGACGTCCACCGCTGGACATAGGCCTCCCCTAAAGATCTCCATGACGACTACGTACATAACTGAAACTCTTTCGGGGGCTTTTGATAGCGCACCCATTCGCGCGGTCATTGCCCTCCGCGTTAGTTTAGTTTAGATGGAGTTTTAATATTTTTTTAGTAGGATTTTTTTAAATATTTTTTTTGAGTTTCTGTATCGTTACTGAACCACCCCTTAAGCTATGGCACGCAATCAAATTAACACCCTGTATAGGGTGACTTTTAAGTAGTTCTTAACAGAAAAAGGTATGAATGTACTCATGACACTGAACAAATTTCCCCAAGGAACATAGGTCGAAATACGAAAATCAAGTTTTAACCTCCCATAGAAACTGCATCAGCTGATGGCGCATTTTGTATGGGAGGTCAAATTTGGTTTTTCGTATTTTGACCTATGTTCCTTGGGAAAAGTTGTTCAGTATCATGAGTACATCCATATCTTTTGCTATCAAGAACTAATTAAAAGTCACCCTATATTTTATTTCAAATGCAGCCGAAATCACGGGCAAAAGCGACAATCAAATGAACTTACCGGTAATAATCCTAAATTAGGTTTATATTTCAACAATTCTGCAACTACTGCCGCATGACCCTTGTGTGCTGCCTTGAACAGAGGTGTGGCGCCATCCTGAAACAATTCAGTTCAACCATTTTACTTTAATTTGCTCTTCATTTAAGTTCCTACTTTCGAAAAAATAGCTGGTTGGTGGTAGTTGCGTCGAACAAACAAGTACAATACAATACAAATTCTTTTATTTCCATACCTAAAAACACATTGAAAAACATATTGAATTACAAACAAGTAGGAAAAAGATATCTTTTAAGAATTTGAAGTTTTAATAATAAAAAGGTTAGTTAGTTTTAGCGGTATGAATGGGCGGAGGTTATGTCATTCCAGCATTTAGTTGACGCAAATCGAAACGAGCCACGAAAAACGGCGCTGCTATGTTAACGAATGCAAAAGATCGTGCTGCATAGTAATAACGCTTGCCCGGTATACAAAGTGTGGCGACTATGCTACCTAGTTCCGGAAAGAAGTTATATTCTAGTTTTTGGAAAAAACTAGACTACACATATTTCACGCCATTCGCAGTCCCATCAGGATACGTCACACCTGCAGAAACTCTGCCACCAGGACACAATCTGCAGTGGTCAACCTGGAAGTCGCTAAACCGTCTGCGAACTCAGGTTGGCCGCTGCAGAGAAAACATGGCGAGGTGGGGCTTCGCAGACCAGTTGCTAAAGCACTGTGACTGTGGAGCTCCATCTCAGAACATGGCGCACTTGCTCTCTTGTCCACTGTGCCCCTCCACCTGCACTGGCGAGGATCTTCGTGAGGCGTCGAATAAAGCCATAGAAGTGGCAAGGTTTTGGGAGGAAGACATTTAAAAGCATCTGGTATTTGAACATTGACACGAAGAAGAAGAAGTCAATGGCTGTGACTTAATGATGGTCTTTGACAAGTCTTATAGTGTAGTTGCTAGTGAGCCTGCCTTTCACGCTGTGGGCTGCAGGTTTGATCTTCGCCAAACATTTGTGTGATGAGCCACGAGTGTTTTTTCTGTGTCTGGGTGCTGATTATCTATTCATATATGTACGTCAGTCTCTGATACCCATAGTACTTACAGGCTTTGCCTAGTTTGGGCACAGATAATATTATAATACTAGTTTGGGTTAAGGTTAAGATTACACTTTGTGATTATAGCACAGAATTAATAATAGTACTACATAATTATAGGTAAGTAATAGACGTGGTAATAGGCTACCACGAGCGTTTCACAAACGGGGCAAAAAAGTCATAATTATTTAGAAGACACAATTATTTACAACTAGACCTGTCGTTTTCGCGTACTGAGTATCGCAAAAACTCGTTCTTGCGGTGAGTTGGCAAAAAGTTTAACGACACCTATACTAAATCACTTGATTTATTCTTTTCCAAACGCACCCATGTACGGCGACTGTTCATGGGTGGTTTCTTTCATAACACACCACAACCACCTCTCACCACCATGCATTGATGTTTTGTTAGGCTATAATTGTTGGGGCTATTTTTTATGAATTTGTTTCTTTTTTTCTTATTCTCATTTGACTCCAGATCTGTGAGTTATCTCTTGCTAACAAATTTCATGCTATGGTTAGATTTTCTGTATTTTACTTTTAGTGTTTCTTATAAGTACCTACCTAATAATTGCTTTTAAGTTTCGGTAGACCTTTCGTATGTTAAGATAATGTAATCTTTTTATATCATAGTAGATTTAAGAACCATTTACCCCCTTTCAAGATTTTATATTTTGTTGATATTTAGTTTTTTTTTTTTATCTTTACACATTAACGTGTTATAGGCGAAAACTTGTAAATGGCGTAGTTTCAAGCTACTGTTTTTGAATCAACTTAAGTATATTTTTTGCTGTAAGTTTTCCTAAAAAAGTAAAATAAAATAAAAATAAAATAATGTGAATTGGTTGCTATATTTAGTTAGCAATAAAAACTTGTTAGATCTTACCTGAAGGAGTAAAATCTTACCTGAAGGAGTAATATTTATGACATTGAATTGAAAAAGTATTATCAGTCAAATGACCGGCTCCTGAGTTGATTCACATTTGCGCTCGTTTTACGGCATTTTTAAGTGCTTAATCCACGGGCTTAATCAGTGGTGTTAATTTTTAGTGTTCCGATACCAAAATGGTAAAAAAAAGGAACCCTTATGGTGCGACTTTGTCTGTCTGTCTGTCTGTCTGTCCGTCTGTCTGTCACACCTCTATATCTCAGCAACCACTCATGCTATCGAATATAGCTGCCCAACTTAATTGCACATGAAAGAATTTGTGGTACCATAAAAAGTGGGGTATCATATAAAAGGGCTTTACTTGTACATTCTTAGTTTCCAAGTTATGATGAAAAATGACGAAAAAAATACCACCCCCCCCCCCCCCCTTATCTCTGAAGTTTGCGAAAGGAAAAATCGGAAATAATTACAATTGACAGAAGGTAAACATTACAGCAAAAATAAAACGATCTTTCTAAGTTGCAAAGTTTTTTAGAAATCTGCAAATAACCTTTACAAACAAATTTAGTTTTGCGGTCCTAAAAATGTACTTTATACATACATACATAACATCACGCCTTGTTCCCGTTGGGGTAGGCAGAGACCACAGTTCTCCACCTGCTACGATCTTGACATACTTCCCTTGCTTCCTGAACCTTAGGTTAGGTTTAAAGAAACTTTATTCTCATTAAAGGTAAAACCACTTACATGAGAAGAAAACTAAAACTAATTTAAATAACAATCGTTCACTTTCGTAACAAATAATCACCACTAAGTAAATCCATTAAACTACCCTTCCAAAATGTGTTGTGCTAGTTCGCGTTTAAATTCATTGAAAGAATCAATTTCTTTAATAGAAGACGGTAGCTTATTATAAAGTTGCCTTAACCTTCATCAATCCTTTCATACATGCTCGTCGGTTTAGGGTACTTTTAACCTGGCCTTTATTCAGAACGTCTTGAATTTGGTCCTGGTACGTTCGCCGAGGCCTTCCCCTTCCAACGTTTCCATTCACTCTCGCCTTGTGGATCTCTTTCGTCAATCTTCCTTCATTCATCCTCTCCACATGACCAAACCATCTTAGCATCCCTTTCTCAATTTTAGTCACTACGTCTTCTTTTACGCCACAACGTTCTCTTATCATACTATTTCTAATCCTGTCACTCAATTTCACACCAATCATACTCCTCAACGCTCTCATTTCTACTGCATTAATTCTACTTTCATGCTTCTTCTGCCATACCCAGCTTTCACTGCCGTACATCAGTGTTGGTACCAAAACACCTCTATGAACAGCCAGACGAGCCTTGTGAGACACCTTCTGACTCTTCATAAAAGCATGCAGAGCACCATTCACCATGTTTCCAGCATTCACTCTTCTTTCGATATCACTTTCGCACTTTCCATCTCTCGTAAACTTAGAACCCAGATACACAAACTCCTTCACTTATTTATTTATTTATTTAATTTTTTCACTTGTTCGACTTGTTCACCACCTATTAATATAGTACACTCTGTCATACACTCTTCTCTTTCAAGTACCATTACTTTGTAATTTATTGCTTCCAAAAATACAAAAAGTATATCGGAACCCTCGGCGCGCGAGTCTGACTCGCACTTGACCGGTTTTTTCTTTAATGTTGGCTTTTAATACGTGCAAGGTTTGTTGTGATAAATGCAAGATTTCAAAAAGCCTCGAATACTGAAGTTCGGTTACCTGGCCGGCCAGTTTAAACCTTCAATAATCCCTACGAGTACTAGGGTTCAGACTTCACCCCACCTGCCGCACTTGGTCCTGGTACGCGCCGGCGGCGAGCAGCGCGCGCACCACGTGGTCGTGGCCGCACTGCGCCGCGATCCACAGCGGCGTGGCGCGGTCGGCGCGCGCGCACTCCACCCGCGCGCCCGCCGCCACCAGCCGCGCCGCCACCGCGCAGTGCCCGTTCTGCGCCGCTATGAACAGGGGCGCCGCGCCGTCCTGCAACCAGGGAATATGTAGGTTTCAAATCACTGATACACGACAAGCATCATGGGTCTCGACAAAGGTGACCTTGGTCGGTCCGTGTATTTCGCAGTTTACAACGAACTTTCTATGGAATCTGAATGGTTGCCAGCCAAGGTCACCTTTGTCGGGAGTGAGAGAGCCAGGGACATGTTGCCAACCTTATACTGCAGGTTATTACTAACATTTCTATAGACCTAGGAAGTCTGAAATATTGTTTTCTTATTTTAGATAGGTACGGTTTTAACTGTTTAGACGAGATGGGACTTCATAGATCAGTTGATAAAGCACTGTGCAGACTGTGGAGCTCCAAATCCAAACAAGGCGCGTTTTGTTCTCGTCTTCGGTAGCCCTCCATCTGCACTAATGGAATCTATTTAGCCCGGTAGGTACCTATTTGATTTCTACTCATGGTTACAAAAAAAAATAACTATATCTAAAAACTTATTTACCAGTTTCATAAAGCGTCTTAAGCCGGTATTTCACTGGAACGCCATGGTGGCGCGACTGGTTGCGCTACTGGTGTCCCTTACTAGACACCAGAATCGCTAAACCCTGCGGCCGCAGTATTAAGGGCTATATTTCACTGGGAGTGGTAGCACGACCAACAGCCAGACTGGTTGCGCCGCCAAATTGGTGTGTCTTTACTGGTGTCATGGTTATGGTACAAGGGCAGTGTCGGAAGGCAGATATGTTGTTCCCAGAGTAAATAATTATTATGGTGATAATAGAACTTTGAATAAACGCATACCGTATCTGGTTAACGCCCTGCCGTCCGAAATTGCAAACATACAAAATAAAAAACAATTTTCAATAATGCTTAAGAAACATTTATTCAAAACATTATAATATCTTTCTTTTATAGACTCAAAGGTAATGCTCGAATTTTCTTTTAAACTATGCTTATTTTGTTTTTCCCATAGTTGCTGTTCCTTATTAATAACTAGTTTTTAAGTATGAACTTGTAGCCGTACGAGCGGTACTCTGTCCTCGCAGATAAACCACGTAAGTGGTTTTGTGAGACCCTATGTAAACTAATGTAAAAAGTTCTAAAAATAAAGATTTTTATCTATCTATCTATCTAGTTACGGACACCATTGGCGCAACCAGTCGCTCTACCAGTGTCCCAGTGAAATACCGGCCTTAAGTTAAAGCTCATTTGAATATATTGCTGCCACTTGGTGATCCGAGTTTATTGTTATGTTATGTCGAAGTAAATGCATAGATATATCTACGAAGTTTTTTTTAAACCATTCTGGCTATTTTTTTCAATTTCCTGTTAAGAGAAAGAATGCTGTTTTTTCGGTATCCGAATTTTAACAACCAAATTCGGTCATAAGTATTATAAATCATAAGTAATTACAGATAGATAAATATTTATTGGCTGTCTGGAAAAAGCATTATTGCAAACAAGGCCACCTATGATCACTAAGCAAAACTATCTCAACGCTGCGCTGCTAAGCAACGTCTACACTTTTAACAGTATTTATTTGACTCAATAGAGGGCAACACGGTGCCCATGTTTTACAACACAGATGACAGCACGTCCTAACTAAAATCATAGAGTAATATAATACTAAATGAATACAGTGCCTGCGAAACCCACAACAAAATAATTTGTATCTTTAATTTGTTACCTTCATACAAGCATTAACATCAGCTCCTCTTTGTATTAACTCTTCGACAACGGGCAAATGTCCACACTGACAAGCCACGAATAAGGGGGTACCACCATCCTGAAAAATATAAAAGTAAATATCAAAACACCTACGTAAATATGTAAGTAAATAGGGCATTAAAAATGTTGTGTAGAATCTTTTAATGGATTATTCTGGCTTTCGAAATTCCCATAAAACAAATTCGACTTTTCATACAAATTGGATTGCAACGATCAGATGATCACTTTGTTTGGACAGTTAAAATTTTTCTTACGAATTTCGAAAAGTAGAACAAAAGTTGTTGGATATTTTGTTAGGGTCTTCATTTCCGGTCGATGTAAACAAATTATTTTTATAAATCTTTACGGTACTTCCGCCAATCGACCAATGAGCGAGCTCCAATTCGGCGTTTTTCATTGGCGAACGTAGTTTCAATCCGACCAATAGGAGGTCTTGCATTTTAGCGGCAAATAACGTTGGCGGGGTGGTATCGGAGTTGAGCCCGGTGAGCGGAGATTTTGGGAGCGCCAGTCTAGTTGGAGCAGCGAGAGTTACAAGATCTAAGTGGTTAGGCTGTCCAGTTGTAAAATAATTATTATACATAATATACAAGTGTGAAAGTTGTTAATCTCGTTTGGTTCATACGTCCCCGAATAGAAGCCTTCTTACAATTCAGAAGTGCGACGACAGTGTTTTTAACACGTGAGTACACGCCCAGATTTCTTACTTTTTACTGTGTAATTTAATTACATGCCTATGTGCAAAAACCTTTTTCATAAAATTGTTTTATGTTAAAAGTGGCACGCGCATACTACATCAAACTAATTGCATATTATATAGGTACCTACCCACCTTATCCGTGCAATAGGACTTATCTAGCTGAATTAATTAATACTTTAATCTTAATTATTAAGTCTTAATTATGCAAACGAGGTTGGTAAAATTCGATCCTATATCTTAAAATTCAACGTTTACTTACCGTTTATTCCAATTACTCATTCGTCATATGTTGTGGGTACCTATTTTTTTATTTTTATTTTATTTATTTAGAAAACCAACAGCTGTTTACAAAAAGAATAGTTTGCTTATATATTAATGGTACATGAGCCTGTAACAGGTTTCCCTAAGTTAACCTATAAAGTCATTGTAACTTTCTTTTATGCGTATAACCTAACCAGGCATAGATCGAAAACAGTTTGGTAGTTATAATCGGTCCCTTTACTAGAAAATGACCCACATTTTACGTTATACTGTCAAGTCATCTAACACTTTTAGTAGGTAGCTATTTGTTCTGATTTCATTATAACATTGTACAGTCAAGAGCACATCAAGCTTAACTCATTGGACTTGGTACCGTTCTTATTTCAATGTACGGGCTAGAGTCGCAATGCGAGTGTCAGGTTTGACCTGTCGTAGACTGTACCTAATACTGCATGCAAATTTTCTAATAGTTCAGGTGCCAACTTTTTATTATTTCCCTTTTTCTTATAGTCAAGTTAATAACTTTGTTCCTACCTATTTTAGTATTCTTACGCCTTCAAGATTATCGACTCTTAGTTGCATTAAAATTCGACTACCTTCCTTATATTTATTTTATTTGGAAAAGTATAAAGTAATAGCGTTATCGGATTAAAATATTTAGATTTATTATTGTTAACGTAGTGTAGGGATCACGTATGTTTTTATGGGTTAGCTAATTTTGAATATTTTTTTAACCAATTTTTATTTCTTCTGGGGAAAATTATGGATGAGCCTCCGAGGCGCCAGCAAAGTGGTCGGTCGCTCAGTCGAAGATTGGAGACGTCCGATCGCAACGACCCGCCCGACCTTGCACCGAGAGCACTACGTGCATCGCGAAGCCGGTTACGAGACGAGGCCAGGGTGCGGAGCCGCAGCCGCCATCGTACGCGCAGCCGCGGCTCCGACCGCAGCAACAGCCGCAACCTGCAATGCCGGGAGCAACAGGAGATTAACCGCAGTCGTGTAAGGCTCTTGGAAGAAGAGCTTTCGCGGGCTCGCGACATGCTTCAGCACGGAGCCAGCAGTCGACAGCAGCCCACCACGCAGCAAGGCCACACACCTCGCGATGAAGACGGGATCCACCAGTCGGCGCAGGGAGATTACCGGCATCACGCAGAGCATCGGGACGACGCGGGATATAGAAAAAGGTCACGTAGTCCTTCTTTATCTAAAAGGGATTTATTTAATGTTTCATTGTTTAATAAAATATAGTCTGACATCCCACTCGAACACTAGAGAGGCGCGGCCTTTGCCTAAGATCGATCATATTATTATGAATATGCTACCCAATTTTGATCCTTCAGTAAAAAAAAACAACGCTTTGATATTTGGATCAAGAAAGTAAATGAATGCGCCTTAGTGTACGGATAGGACTACAGAACTACTATCCATTTCGTCATGCAGAAAGTTAAGGCCTTGATAAGATGTGGTACGAGGGATTAGACACAGTTTTATTTGACTGGACGCAATGGCAGGAAAAATTGCTGAATGCATTCCCGTGCAAACAGAGTTACGGCCAGGCCTTAGAAGAAATGCTCCAGCGAAGGAGTAGGTTTAGTGAGCCCATGGAGACTTATTTTTATGAAAAGCTGGCAATACTCAATCACTGCGACATATCGGGCAAGCGCGCCGTTGATTGCATTATACATGGCTTAAAAATAGGACACTCCGATCAGGGGCATTAGCTATGCGTTCATATACATATTAATTGATTGCAAAGTCAGAAGTAGAAAGGTGTTACATAAATATAGAAAAGTACAAGTGACGCCCAGCAAGGGCACAGCAAATAAGAGAGGCTCAACTAGATGCCATAATTAATCAAAAATAATAACATTAAAATTTTGTAAGTTAGAAATTATTAATAATACGAGTCCTACTTATATTATGTTAGTATCTGTCTATCTAAACAATCAAATTTTTTATGTCAAATGCCTATAATTACATGACCAAATAAATTAAATTGAATGAGGCATTGAAGCATCTTATTTATTAATTTTATCATCAAAAAATTCAGAAATATTATAATAGCATTTACTGATAAGGAAATTTTTATGATTATATATTTTTTTAACATGTGATGGGAGCTATTTGATACTTATGTCAATTTTGTATATGGTGTTACTTATTTATTTTGGTTTCGTTTCATTAGGGAGTATAATTCTGCATGCTTTCTCACAAATTTACATGATTTTAGTAGGTATGTAGATGGACGTTAAAGTTAATATTCTGTGTTTTATGAAATAAGATCTGCAGGATTCGGATTGTTCGATATTTGTCAATACTCTGACAAATTTATTCTGGAGAATAAACACGGCACCCGCTTTACAACAGCTTCCCCATAATATGATTCTAGTACCTGGGCGACCGAGCTTCACTCTATAATAGCCGCCTCAATATTAAAAATATCATCGGGTGAGCAAGCCATGCTACCCGCCAACAGATGGCGTTGTAGGTTTTTGTCTAAAATGCAAATGCTTAAAAACACGAAGAAAACTAATTTTCCCAGACATGAGGCCAAGCTAGAACGATTTTTTGCTCCCGAAAACCCCCGTATGGTGAATTTCATCGAAATCGTTATAGCCGTTGTCGATAAACCGATTACAAATGTATATATATACAAATATTGCTCGTTTAATGGTATAGGATAATGCTCTCAACCTGAGCAGCATTTACAATTTTTGATGAGCAGTAAAGAGTGTAATCAGGTTTTCGACCGCCAACAACCCAGAAATAAATTTGTTAACAACCGTATCACTACCAACAATTGTACTAGTTCAGGTATAGGGTCTAGTAAATTGTCCGGTTAAAAGCCGGGAGACAAATCTTCTGCCACCATTGGGTGTTACAATTGCAAGGAGAGGGGACTCTTTTGCCCCAAACCGCTGATCAAGTGCACTCAGTGCAATCTTGTGGGTCATACATCTGATAGCTGCACATCAAGGAAAACTAATAACGCAGTGATACACCAAAAACGATGTGTATTGATGCAGTTGATCAACGGAGGGGTGGAATTCCAAAGTCAAAATTTGTCAAGGAGATTATGATAAAAAGTATCGCATTTGAGGCATTTGTGGATTTTGGAAGTGACTTAACACTGTTGAGGGCATCCGTCGTCGATAAAATGGGTCTGAGACATGATGGACTCTCTTCTTTAGTGAAAGGGTTTGGTAACAACTTTGTTCAGTCGCTAGGTGGGTTGATTGATGCTAACTTTAACTGTAGATGACGTAGAAGCGAATGTTCCTTGCAAAGTCGTAAGAGACGTTTTACTTGAGAAAGCGATTCTGATAGGTCAATCATTCACTGAGCAAGCCCACGTCGTCGTGTATAAGGTCCCTACAAAATTGCAGTTCCTGCATATCGGGAGTGAATCGCCTCTTACTGACCCAAACGCTGGTAACGAGCCTGTTTTGCACATCGAGACTAATGACGTCATCCAGTTGTTTTGGGCCGGCAATGATTAGGGCTCGAATTGAACCAGCCATTGACGGAGCTGTACTAGCACAGAATAGGTAATAGTTCTAGCGTAGTACTAGTAAACAGCACCATAGCAGGCAAACCAAACAAACAATACTTGTCTGTGGCGGCTTACACCAGTCCAAAAGTGAATGCATAGAGGTATCCATGTTTCCCGTGTTCAGAGTCTTGCCTTATCCCCGCTGGATCCATTTTGTGTGGTGCTGAACGTGTTAGCGTCGTTAACAGGGTAGTCGTGGTGCCTTCAGAAATACCTAAATTGATAGACAGGGACTTCAACGAATGCCAAGTCTGTATTGGTGATTATGTTGCACAGGAAGATTAAGAGAGTCTGTTTGGAGTATTTAGGAAGTTCAAGCACTGTTTTGCTTCTTCTTTGAACGAGCTTGGCTGTACGAATGCAGCAGAAATGACCATAGAGCTTAATAGTGATAAACCTGTCCTGTATCGTCCATATAGATTTTCACATCATAAGCGGGAGAAGTTACTTCCATGATGATGTCCGCGCAAGTCAGGTGTTAGGAAATTACCGCTATCGTCTGGCACCCATTCCAGGCTTGAATAGTACTAAAAAGAAGCGGCCTACAACTTTGGCTGCAGATGGGCTCAAGCCCTGGATACACGTTGTCGCCCTGCAAAAACATGAGCAAGAACTTAATTCTGACGGAAATGATAGCAATTGAAATGAGTTTTTCAGAATGAACAGACCACTGATTCCTAGCTTTATGAGTTCTTTATAAAATCAATCAATCCAATCCAGAAATAATTTAACGTTGGGTAATATAAATATTCTACAGATCTTGTATGTACTGTTACAGATAGACGTCGACACTGCTGCGCGACCACAAGTGCAGTCCGGCATGATGGCAGATTAACGTGGTGGAGAAGAAGCCTTTCGCCCCATGTTCGTCGTAGTCTATGTCGGAGTGTAATCGATCGTCTTGTAGGTCTGCGACAGTTAGCGTTCCCATAATCGATCGTTGGGACTGGAATCGATGCACCTCGATATATCGATCGTTCGAGTTGTGCTGCCACAAGTTTTATCGATCGTCTTGATGGCTTAACATATTTATATGTACTGTTACAAATATACGTCGACACTGTGCGCGACCACAAGTGCAGTCCGGCATGATGGCGGATTAACGTGGTGGAGAAGAAGCCTTTCGCCCCATGTTCGTCGTAGTCTGTGTCGGAGTGTAATCGATCGTCTTGTAGGTCTGCGACAGTTAGCGTTCCCATAATCGATCGTTGGGATTGAAATCGATGCACCTCGATATATCGATCGTTCGAGTTGTGCTGCCACAAGTTTTATCGATCGTCTTGATGGCTAAACATATTTATATGTACTGTTACAAATATACGTCGACACTGTGCGCGACCACAAGTGCAGTCCGGCATGATGGCAGATTAGCGTGGTGGAAAAGAAGCCCTTCGCCCCATGTTCGTCGTAGTCTGTGTCGGAGTGTAATCGATCGTCTTGTAGGTCTGCGACAGTTAGCGTTCCCATAATCGATCGTTGGGATTTGAGATCAATGTACCTCGATACATCGATGGTTCGATTTGTGCTGCCACAAGTTGTATCGATCGTCTTGATGGTTTAACATATTTATACAATGTGAATTCGATATGAGACAAGTAATTTGATTATACTTAGGTAGGTTAAGTTGTACACCCATAATCGATCGTTGGAATTTTGTTAATTGATGTACCTCTATAAATTGATCATACATATTTATACAATGTGAGTTAGATATGAGACAAGTAATTTGATTATACTTAAGTAGGTTAAGTTGTACACCCATAATCGATCGTTGGAATTTTGTTAATTGATGTACCTCTATAAATTGATCATACATATTTATACAATGTGAGTTCGATATGAGACAAGTAATTTGATTATACTTAAGTAGGTTAAGTTGTACACCCATAATCGATCGTTGGAATTTTGTTAATTGATGTACCTCTATAAATTGATCATACAAGTTTAATCGATCGTCTTGTTGGTTTATATATATTCATAAATTGAATATAAAATAAAATATATATATATATATTTAATATGTATGTAATTAAATATAAAATATGTAATTTGGCGATTGCTAGGTTAAATCCCATAACTTTATTTTTCTAGGTTAGTTCGATGCGAAATCATTTTACTAATGTTTTTATTATTTGTTAATATACTTGCGAAACCAACTCTATAATTAGTTTATTAAATAAATGTAGGCAATCGATTAAGTAGTAGTTTTAAATAGGTAGGTTATTTAATTTGAAGCTAGTTGTTGTATCTAGAAACTAAAGTTACAGCCCTTAGACTATGTTCGTTCAGTGTTTGTAGTCAAAATTCAATTCAAAATTCAAAAATTTATTTATTTCCAGCTAAGTAAGTAGGTGTTCTTACAACTAATTAAATGGTAGGTTGGTACTTACTAACATTAATGAGATTCCTGGTCCCCAAACTAGGATACCCTGTACTATATTAATGTTCTTATATTGTTTACAGTATTTTCTTCATATCTTTTGAAATAAAACGTCTTTTTCAGTAATGTATAATGTAGAGTCACAGGCTGCTCATAACAAATTATGTATGTTGTTATTCTAGTTAAACCAATTCAATTTATTTCTTAACGTTATAAGTAATCAATGTTTCTGTAATTTTCAGTGTTAGTTGATACTTTATTATTAGTATTTTTCCTATTAAACTCATGTCTGCGCTACTGGGTTAACTCCGATTGTTAGGGTGCCTTAAGGCGTCGCGTGCGGGGGCGCTCGCGATGTCAGGACGGTCGATTGTTAGGGTCTTCATTTCCGGTCGATGTAAACAAATTATTTTTATAAATCTTTACGGTACTTCCGCCAATCGACCAATGAGCGAGCTCCAATTCGGCGTTTTTCATTGGCGAACGTAGTTTCAATCCGACCAATAGGAGGTCTTGCATTTTAGCGGCAAATAACGTTGGCGGGGTGGTATCGGAGTTGAGCCCGGTGAGCGGAGATTTTGGGAGCGCCAGTCTAGTTGGAGCAGCGAGAGTTACAAGATCTAAGTGGTTAGGCTGTCCAGTTGTAAAATAATTATTATACATAATATACAAGTGTGAAAGTTGTTAATCTCGTTTGGTTCATACGTCCCCGAATAGAAGCCTTCTTACAATTTAGCCCCCCGAAAGGGCATACAAATGAGGAGAATATCCAGCTTAACACATTCGATTTAATACCTGTCTTATTAAATCATTAAGGTGGTTGCTGAATGGCATCACCTTACTTTTAGAAATAAATTTATTGCGTCGCAAATACAAAACTTTTCATTAGTATTGTACGTTTGGCGGCAATATGGGGTAGTTATATATGTTATAACCCATAACATCATAGCTTAGCTTATCATTTATAGCTTTGTATTGGTAAAGTGCTAAAAGTGGCCGTTTTTGGCACTTTTGCAATACAAAGCTATTCAAGATAAGCTAAGGTGTGATGTGATGGATAACAAAATAAAGAACTACCCCAAATTTCCGCCAAACAAACAATTCTTATCAAATGTTTTGTATTTATGCCGTAATAAATTTATTTCTCAAAGTGGCAGCACCTCTGCTCAGAAACCACCTTAAATTGACCTCGATCTTGCCATGAGGACCTAGATGAGCTCGACGATGAACTCAGTAACATAGAGGCATGCAGATACTTTACTCACAGTGCTAGGGGCGTCTATAGCGGCGCCTGCGTCGAGTAGTAGCCTGGCTATGTCCAGGAACCCGCCTTGAGCCGCGAAGAACAACGCGCTCGTTCCTGTCTGACACATAAATTTACATGGTTATACACTATTATCAATTAAGGCGATAGCTGCGCTCTTCTGCGTGTTGTAAAGTCAAGAGCACGCACTCAAAAAAATCATGGCTAATCAAGTTGAAATTTTGCTTGATTAAAAAAAATATGATCATATCATTCAAGAACATGTAAGAAATAACAAATGATAGTTTCTTGTCACAAACAAGCTAAAATGATTGAATTTCTATCAAGTTAACTTGTTCAAAACGAACACGCACTTTATTATTCGATAAAGGTAAATTGATCGATGAAACCAAACGCCCGCGTCGCGGCCTAAACGAACGTGTTCAGTCGTGTTCATTGCGTCCGTTTGTGTGGACGCGTGTGAAAATTAAGAATGGTTTAAAATAACAGTGTTAACAATGTCACAGTTCTAAACAATTTTATTTCCTGGATTGATAAAGAAGAAGAAGGTCCACCTTCTTGCAGCGTGGCTTCATGGATTTTCATAGCTGAGACCTATTTTCAAACGTAAGTACCTAACCTTTGTTACCGACCGACGCATATTACAGAAAAGCAAATAAATAGGTATTCGCGATATTCAAGATCCTGTGGGAACTCTGTCCAGCAGTGGACGATCGTGTTGTTATCAAAGTTTCTACTATAGGATCATTGGTTGTTGTGATGACTCACAAAATAACGAAATTTATATAAATAAACAGCGGTAGACAAAATTGGTGTCAATGATCGAGTCGGAAATCACTCACTAATGCAATGTAAACTCACATTTCAATATATGTTTTATTTGACATTATAACATTTCAGTGATACAATTGCAACCTTCATCTATCCGTACTTATAAGTATTATAAATGTGAGTTGTTCCTATAAAATATGTTTATAATTTCAGATTTTACCGAAAATAATGAGCTGATCAACGTGATATGATTGCCTGCTCAGACTGCATCTTCAAGTTCCCAATGAAACGCTGCTCTTTCATCATTCAAAAGAAATAAGAAGAAAAATGTGGACGTCAACGAAAGCTGAAAGCCGCAAAGCTTTTGTAACTTACATTCAAACTACAGATTTTTAATACTTTGTATTTTTTACTGCTATTAAATATCTAACTGAAACTTTGTGCATTTTCTGTTGAAGGTACAGTGAGCATGGGAAATGAAGATGAAGAAATTGGCAATCTCATTCTTATCAGATCCCAATGGCTGATTTACCTAGACAAAGGCAAAATATTGGCGCCTCTGAGGGATGTAGATATAGGAAAGAAAGAGAAAGCTATTCAACATTTTCTTTTTTTCCTATAGCTGCATCCCTCAGAGCCGCCAAAATTTTGCCTGCATCTCCCATAAATCTGCCATAAATTTCCTATAAAGCACCTGCATAAAGCAAATAAGTACAATGTTTGGATGTAACATATCCTTTGTCAATTCAAATAAGATCACTTGATCACATTAAATAAATTAAATTTATTTTAGCAATGTTAAATACTTAAATCATTCAAGTTACTTGTTATAAGTTATCATTTGTTTTATAAAACCCAACATGTTACAATATTACATCAACAAATCACTTGTTTCATATCATCATCTCTTACTACCGTGTACAAACCTGCATTTATCATAGTAATTATTAGACTTGATTAAAGTTAACAATTACTTCTTTGAATCTACTGAGGCAAGTTGTTCTGATTTTTAATCAAGATACATTTATTGCCGCCATCATTTAACTTTATGTGCTCGTATATAAACAAGTTGCATGATTGCCATGATATTTTTTTTAATGAATGTTAACAAGTTTTTTTTTCAGTGCGTCAAGCTTGACACAGTAGACTCTGTACCGCGCTTAACTTAGACAGATTAGAGATGGAAATGACATTGCGAGTGTCAAGCTCGACCTGCTCTTGACTGTCTCTAGGCACGACAATAACCAAGTGGAAAAAAAACCGGAGTTTAAGGCCGTGTCCCGACCTGGCGTCAGTGAGCCGCTCACTGTCTGCCTCCAGTACGCCTCCCTATATATTTTAAATGGAGTGTCCATTCAGCGCTCACTCTACGCAGTCTGCGGCGTTACGCTTGCGGATTCATTCTGTGAGCAGCTGAGTCGCCGCGAACTATGCTCCCGGTCGGCGGCTCAGTCAGCTTACTACGCCGACGGAATGACTTGAGTGAGCGACCGATACGCCGCTCAGAGTCGGTCGGCTCACAGTGAGCGGCTCACTGACGCCAGGTGGGGACATGGCCTAAGCTGAACGAGCGCTACGTTACAAACGTTCGCAACCAGAAACCCGCTCAAGGTTAAAGTGTTTCCACCGACATGCGGCCGAGTGTACCATAACACTGCGGGTCACAACCACCGCGGTCTATTGTGCCAACCGCAATGCTTTCATGCGTGCATTATGAATATGACACTAATAAGACAGCAAAGCGAGTTTCCCACTCTAAGAGCTAAAATGGTTCAATATGTCTCATTTTCCCTTATACCCTTCGCACCGAAACACAGCAGTGCAAACACTGCTGCTTTACGGCAAGAGACAAACGGACTTGTCACAAAAACCCTGCCACTTTCCAAACATCTCCCCCAAAATGCAACGTGTTACTCAGACCGTGAACCTTAACCACTTTTACCAAGAGCATAGTTCCAAATATGAAAAAAGAAAACTTTCAGATTTCCCATACATAAACTGCACCAGCTGATTGCGCATTTTCTACGGGAGATTTTTTTTTTATTCGTATTTTGACCATGTTTCTTAGCGATAGTTGTTCAGTTTCATGGTCTAAGTAACAGCCTAAAATAGTGCTTAAATTTTTTTTATACCTGCTAATTAATTATACTTAGGCTATGAAATCTTGTTTACACATAATACCCGGCATAGATTTTGGTCGAACGCGATACACGCGTTAGCGTAATATTATATACTAGCTGTGCCCGCGGCTTCGCCCGCGTGATATTCAGACAATATGCAGTCTCTCTCTCTCCCCCTTCCTCTCCCCCTCCTTCTCCCTCTCTCCCACTCCCTTTCTGTCTACCTCCATCCCACTCCATCTCCCTCTCCTTCTCCCTCTCCCTATCCCTGCCCCTATCCCTGCCCCTAACCCTACCCCTACTCCTATCCCTATCCTTAACACCGTCTTAATCGCTATCCCTATCCTTATATAAACATAGAAACGACACCCATATTGATTTTTAGACATTTTAACCCTATCGCACCCCAACCCCATCCCCAGGGGATGATGGTATTTCACGTCCACCACCTTAGATTTCAAAATAGTTGTAGTTTTCGTAATCAGCGATCCGATAAACCATACAAACGACACCCATATTCACTTTTTAACCCTATCGCATCCCAACCCCTTCCCAAGGGAATGATCGTATTTTACGTCCACCACGTTGGATTTCAAAATTGTTGTAGTTTTTGTAATCAGCGACCCGATAAACCATACAAACGATACCCATATTGGTTTTTAGACTTTTTCACCCCATTTCCCTTTTTTAGGGGTTTAATTTGGGGTAGAATTTCAATAACAGTGACGAACGTTGCATAGAATGACATAATTAATGCCTAAATAACAAATAATGTGGATTTTACTTTAAAAATAAAGAATTTTCATCTTCATCCCCCTTTTCACCCTTAAGGATGTCGAATTTTCAAAAACCCTGAGACACGTAAATATAAATTTTTAGTCGTCAGTCTAAATAAAAATTTTGAAGATCCTAACTTTAAAACTGATGGACGTTCATACAAACTTTCATCCCTTGTTTCACCCCCTTAGGGAATGAATTTTGGTTAATTCTAAAACATGTACTTTTTTATTTTTTACTAAAAGCTTAAATACAAATTTCTATAATTATACCTTTAAGAATGAAAGACTTATAGACCAACATACGGAAAAAAATCATCAACTTTTTCAACCCCTTGAAGGGTGATTTTTAAGAAATGCTTAAACACGTGTTTCTATATTTTTTACCAGAAGCTTAAATTCAAATTTGAGTAAATCTAGCTCAAGAAACAAAGGACTTTCATACAAACTTTCATCCCTTATTTCACCCCCTTGGGAGATGAGTTTTCCAAAATCCTTTCTTAGTGGGTGGTTTTGACGCACATAGAACCTGTATACAAAATTTCAGATCTGTATCTATAGCGGTTACGGCTCGGCGTTGATGAATCAGTCAGTCAGTCAGGACATGCTCTTTTATATATTTAGATTCTTTGACGATACTATGTGACACTCTTCGAAGTCAAAATGTCGAATGCAAAATGTTGTGATCGATCGAATCGCTAAACAAATTGACATAGCCAGCGAGTCACCTTCGACCAAAGTCGCCGCCGCGCTGCGCCGTGTGGATCCGGTCTTAGGTGCAGTTTTATTGTCACTCCGTTTGGTTGCGTCGGTAATCTGTAGTGACACAAAACCGCAGACGTGGTCTGGTTTCAGTAACCGCATGCTAGAGGTCGTGCTATATGCAATGTGGTCATGTGTCAGTAGTGCAAAGCAGTGAGTTAAACCAACATTATCGTCTAAAGAAGATGTTATGTAACAGTACCTAGGCGATGGAGCTTCGCTTTATAATAGCTGCCTCAACATCAAAATATCATCGGGTAAGCAAGCTATGTTACCCGCCAACAGATGGCGCTGTAGGTTTCTGTCTGAAACGCGGTATTAAAAAAAATGCTTAAAAACGAGGGGAAAACGATAACAGGATAAGTTTGGCTCTGTCGGTTATTTTCTGCGCATATGGTGACAGGCGGAGAGCCAATGAACGATTCGCACGCCTTACCCCACCTGCCGCGCTCAATTCTGTGCATTAACGGTCACAGCCAGAGTTACTTTGTAAGACGTATATCACAAGTACACACGGCCGCTCGTCGGTGGAAACACTTTGACCTTGAGCGGGTCTCTGGTCTCGGACGTTTGTTTTACCTACGACTCTATGCTAACCGAACCTACATGAAGTGCAGTCAGCACTTGAAGCTATGAGGAATTCCATCTAATCTACTTTGTGGATCAGAACCGTCGCGTGCGAGATTTGATACCGATCTAATTGTGGCTGGTGTTTCCTTCCTCAACAACTATGCTTTATTTTCCGTAAGCTACGGTCTTAAATCTGACTGATTATGACAAGGAATCGTCTTGTGTTACTGCATACTTTATATTCAAAACCATAGATTTATAATGTATATTGCGCAAAACCTCTCGGGTGTAAGCTCTGGCATAAAACTGAATAATTTTTGTTCTACGACTTTTGAAAATTCACAAAAAGAGATTTTGGTTCTTCATACAAATCGATCAGGTGACCAAGACAATTTGTATGGAAACGCTATTTTTTGTCTAACAAAACAGTACTAAAACATAGAACAAAAGTGGTGGTTCAGGTCCAGTGGACACACAATATTAGATCGGGCAACTATGTACACATTATATTACGCACTTGTAGATTCTCTAATCTTTTATGGACTGGGAAGTTACGGAAGGAGCTTTAAAACTTACCTTAATAAAATAAAGTCTTTACAAAAAAGATTTCTGAAACTTTTAGTAGACAAGAAAGTAAAATATCATTGTAAGACTAGTGACTATGAGCAGCTCTTTACGGAATGTAGTATTCTACCAGTCCATGAGAAATTTATGTTATATACTGTAGTTGAACAATTTTCCAGAGAGGAATTTAAGAGCTATGTAACAAATCCTAGACTTGCTAGGAAAAAAGAAAATAAGGTGCTGGAAGTCCCTAGATGTAACAATTACTATGGCCAAAGACATAGAAATTATCTAGTCCCGAAATTTATGAATAATGTCCCCTTAGATATTAAAAGTAGTTGTGCTTCAAAAAATGCATTTAGAAATAAAACTAAGCAGTATTTATTAAGAACATTTAGTGATAACATATCAAAGCTTTGTAACATGTAACATTGCATTTAAAATTAGATTCTAAATAAGACTCATGTAAAAAATAGCAACATAACTTCCTTCTTAAATATATTTCCTAGAATAAACAAGTAACTTACTTCAGAGTTAAGCAGGTGAAAAATAAGCATAGATAAGATAGTGATAAGGGAGCAGTATTCCAACTGCCAACAAACTGCCATGCAGTTTGGCAGATGTAATAATTTTAAGCAAATATTATGCTAACCAGAATAAACTCCATTTTCATTTTCATTTTTTATTTTTTCATAAAAACCGGGGAGAATTAAGTCTCGACTTACAGACTTTGCGGGTACTTATAAAAGACAAATTACGTCGAAATGTGTGGTTAACGGTTGGTTGATAACCGGAGTAGGTACTTGAGTAGGTACAAACAAAGGCTAAGTATTCAACATATTTCGGGTCTTTTCTTAATAAGACGTATTTTGAGAAAGAGTCAAAAATAGGTGACACTAAAAAGGAGATAAAAATGAGCAGGCACAAAACAGATTTTGATTGTTCAAGCGCCTTTGTATCATAAACAATTACCTACAACCAGTCAAAATAGTATAAGATTTCATACCGTCCTACAACAAGCAGGGTCCGCTCCTTGTGCTAGAAGTTCCCTGACGCAGTCGGTGTGGCCCATCGCTGCTGACAGGATCAGAGGAGTCGTGCCATCCTGGAAATAGCAAAAAATATATTAATTTAGCAACGCGCGAATTTATGCATGGACTAACTTGATGTATAAAGTAATTTTGCAGTTAATTTGGTTTTCCATTGCTATATACGCCGCGAAAACTTACTCTAGCCCTGACGGTTATTTTCTGCGCATGGGTGACAGGTGGAGGGCCAATGAACGATCGCACGCCCCCTCACTGCTGCGCTCACCCCCGCGACACTTTTTTTGCGGTCAGCGCCCCATATAACTCCATGTCTCAGGGGCGGGTTCAGTATTAGTACCTAATTAAACATGCAACTTCTCAAGGAACGTAGGTCAAAAAACAAAATAGTTTACCAAAGGAGCAAATTTATAACTATTTTAAGGGCGAGAGCATTTTCAAATCCAGAAGCACTGTAGGTACTTTTTATCACCCTCTATGAGAAAATAAGTAAATGCAATTATGAATATGTAAGAAAAGTACGTTTATTTATTTACATAAGAACAATAAGACGTAACATAGAAATAATTGGAGGCTAATAACAATATCCACATTCTTAATTCAAATCACTTTTAATCCCTAGGACTTAAAGTAATTTTAGGCCCTGTTAACGTAGAACGAACTACTTAGCTCTTTATCCACATTTTAGTCAATGTTAACTAGATTGAACTAGCTTTTTTCGAATAGATATGATAAAAAATATATTTTACAGAGACTGCATCAGCCAGCAAGCTGATAGTGCATTTTGTATGTGAGGTAAGTTTATTTTGTTTGCGATCTATGTTCTTCGGAAAAAGTTGTTCTATTGAAACCCGCCCTGAGCCAAACCTGAGCTATATCACGCAATATAATAAACACCCTCTGTAAGTGTCCATGACTTGAGTACAAACATCCACAGTCATGAATCATCATATAAAATGTGTGCCCCTACCATGATTCGAATCCGGGATCTTCGACTTGGTAGCCAGTGTCACTACCAAACCAACTACACCATTATTCCGGTCGTCCGAATAACTATAAATGACACCATCGCAAAGGCTATTTACTACTTGAAGAATGAGAAATCCTAAATGCAAATTCCTCTTGCCTATCTCCCTACTTGGACGAATGCTAGGGACAATAATTTACCTCCTTGAAACGCCAACGCAGACGACACGCAATTACCATTTACTTGCACAACAATCTCTATATTTTTTTGTTTTTTCGTTACTTTACAAAGATACTAAGTAGGCATGTATTGTATTACCTATTTGGGCCACGCATGATTGATCTACCCGAGGTTCAGGGTCGAGGTTAGCTTGAATTTAGTAATCGATCTGTCTGTCTGACATAATGTTTTGTTTTAGCACCATAGTATAATGTTTCACACTAAGAGCTGCTTGCTTAATTTAGCTATTTGACGCAGCGATAGTGTTGCTGCCTACGGGTTCTTTGGTTTGATTACCAGCTGGAGCAAAAATCAAACCACATCTACATCTTACCCAAGTCCATGATACCCAAGACAAATAATAGTCTACATAATATACGATTTTTTATATTTATTATTTTCTCTGTCTAGTTCTAAATAAAAGGCAGCACAGGTTCAAAATTCATGTGGAATAAACTGGATTAGGTCTGTGCGATTGCCTTTTAACAGGAGAGCAACGACTTGTTCATATCCTTTACTTCCGGCATCACATTGCTTGGAATGTAATAAATAACATGTACTTACGTACTGTAGTGCAGTTAACGCTTCGTAAAGTGCAGTGTCTGCAGACAGACACTATCAAGCTTCGGATTATACGGACGAAAAAAGAGATTGATTATTTGATTGGAAGAAGCGAGGGAAAGATAGCGTGTCAAGATCGTAGCAGGTCATCTTCTTCTTTTCGAACCGACGGAAAAAATGGACTAAAAATTAGCCCAATAAACGTGGCCACATCAATAGCCTTCTGGTTACTTTCAAAAAGAAGGTGGAAGAATGGGGTCTCTGCCTGCCTAAGAGAAAAGGCGTGATGTTTATATGAGCTTGTATGGGTCAAAAGAGCTATTGGCCAAGTGGTGAAGGCTCTTTGTTTACGACATTTGAGCAACACTGCCGTTCTTTGTGTGACTTTAATTTTGTGTGTATTCTGAATAATGAGCGCGCATGTTTCGGCTTCGTATCAGGAATGAGATAGACAGATTGGTTGTAAATTTTGGTTTTCAGGCATTGATATAGATACCTACAATATAAGGCTTTCTGTACCTATTGCTTTTCAGTTTTATCGTTTATCTTACAGACACAGCCCAGTGAGCATTCATCTCAACTTAACTGTAACAGTTAATATGCATGCTTCCAACTTCCAATCGCTGCACGAAGAGCCTGAGCGTTCAGGCAGGAAAATGTAGTGCTACTTACTTATGCTTGTAAAATTATAGCAGCATTGCATTTGACATCAAAAAGTGTGGCCATAAAAATCAAGCTAACTGTTCTAAATAAGGCACACAGATACTTAATATTTTTTTATAAACATAAAATATCTTTATAAAGTCAGTAATCAGTAAGTACATAATATAGTCAAAAACAGATAAACTTAGTCTAGTACCCCGTCCCTGTTCGCACCCGGTAAAAACATACTCATGAATGACGCTAGCCGCGTTGCCGCGTTGAATGGCCAGCAGCGACAACTGCTGGACCAGGAACAAGCAGCAAAGCGCCTTCCAATTTCGCTTACAAAACATTTTTATTTTAGATCAGTTACATCTGAATCACTGATGAATTAGTTCATAAGGTCAAACTTACAATGCTCAAAGGCAGCGACGAAGAAAATTTAATATAAGACGGTAATAAAATTTTTATTTGTCATCACGAAGACCTACATTTCAAACCAAAACAAAGCATCGAATGAGTGAGCACGTCTCGTCTACGCTACGGCCCAAATCCGCAGAGCGCGCGACTTGCGCAAGAGCAGAGCTGCGCATTACAGAAGGCATTACGTCACATTACGCCGAGGTGAAAGAACACCGCGACCGCCTGCTATAAATCATTACAACTGTAACCTTTAGACAGATCACACAGAACAAGACATAGGCTTAAGCGGGGAAACATTTAGGTAAACGTAAAAAAAAACAGCCTGATTTACTTTTATCCAGTCGATTGAGTCCAGTGATCACGGAGACCACTTACTTGACAAGGATTAGAAATACGAAATCAATGTAAATCATCCTTCATATAAGAAAAAATAAACAGGAGGTCGTTCAAATTCGAATAAGCACTTGTAGTACTTGTTGTTAGCTTCACCCCATCATTCTCTGCCATCTCAAGACCTTTTTTTGAGAGAGCTGCTCAAATGCTGTGATGCTCTTTATCTAACCGCAAATTAAATTGGCACGCTGCCGATTGGACTTCCCAAAAAACAACAATCGCATTTACAGCTCTACGTTAGAAAACTCCTGTATTATCAATCATGTACCAAACAAGCCTAGACCGTAGATCTAATAAGTACTTTTCCAACTCACAAGCTCGGAAAACTTCGCTTTATCGGGCAAAATCTGCGTGCAAAAGTAATTTTTGGCCGCTAGCGTAAAAATTATTGAAATTAGAACGTGATGATAAATTATGGCTTATTTACGGGTTAAGGTACTGGCGCTATTTGTTAGCATTTTCCTCGCTATAGTGAGGTAAAAAATTGTGTGTTAAGCTTGGCAGCAAAGTAATTTAGCTTCTCGTGCCTTGAAACTCTCGCTACGCGCAGCATCCTTCTTTTGAGCCACGAGCGAAGCGAGTCTAGAATCCTTCGCTTGCTCGAGTTTCAATACAAGGCAAGAGACGCAAAATCACTATTTCGCTGCCTTGCATAACAAATAGCTATTGTTATGTAGTACCTAAAATCTGAGTCAGATCACCAACATAAAATATGACTGTTCCTACCTGAAACACCACGGTGAACTTGGACACTAACCATTGTTTATACGCTAATTGCACAATGCGCTTGGCGAAACTACTCACAAAAAATATAAAACCGCTTAGCGCTCAACCCTTGCGCGTCCCAGTATTGAACGCTAAAGCGAGGCTAAACAATGAAAAGAAAGAGACCGGCTGAAAGTGGGGCGATGTGTTGTATTTTAGTATGAAAGCTGTGATTGTTTACCTCTACCCGTCCGTACCGGGCTTAATCGAAAGTCGAGATGGCCGTATTGTTTGTTTGCTTTTTATTTGTAGGCTCAGAAGCGGATTAAAAACTTTAATGACTGGTTTTAAGCAAGCTCAATGAAAGGAGTTTTTAAATTTTTGACATGACATCATTAGGCAACGAAAGAAGCTAGAAGAAACGCGGCCGGCCTAGATTAGAGTAAGTACCGTCAAAAGATGTAGGAGAGGGCGGGGGTGAATATTTACAGAGAACTCAAAACCTCATAAAAGACAGAGACAGATGGAAAAAGCTACACCGACAGAGCATGGCTCTTAAATAAATGAATGAATGAATTATGTTATGTGCTGACAGACCAGTGCCAAACCTGACTATACCTGTTGTAAAGAGTTTTCAAGCTGCCAAATCCACCCCTAAGCCATAAGACACTAGCGGCCTGGTCACTACGGTTTTAGCAGCCAGCAATTTTTCAACATACTGAGCGTTGAGTACCAACTATTACGAAAGCACGCAGCGTTGTGCTGGCAGTGTATTGAAATACCGCTCGTTGCTTAGACCGTAGCGTAGCGGCAAGGTCGAGACCGGGCCGTAAAACTGAAGTCGGGACGAACAAGAGCGGTAACAAAACCAGTACAAGCTGAACCTTCGCTACGCTTCAATACTCTGAAACCAGAGACCATGGTCAAACTGTGTCCCAATGAGTGAACGACATAGGGTTATACCACTAACGGGCAACTATCCAGTTCTCAGTCAGGACCAATAGTGTTTCACTTTCGCGTTCGGGAAAAAAGTGCGGCACATAAGTGCTTCAATATAAGTTCAGCTATGTAATATAAATCAGTCATCTCGCACAAAGAGTAAAATATTCACTTAAATAGTTCACCAAATGCTTTTACAACATTGAACTCTAGTACGCACTCATCACGTTTTGGAGCAAAGCCAATTCGTTCGGTGCCTTTAAAGCCACAGCCATTGATCAGAAATTGTTACAAAGATAAGTAACATTAACCAAACATTTGTAGGAATAACTCACAAGAATGTCAGTACATTTGACGTATAGCATTGACAGATAGAGAGGTCTGGTAGGAAGCGAAATGTCACTTGAATCTTGGAAAAGTTGATGATGATGACGAATCAAGGCTTATCATACCCAGAACTCTACTCATTTGCTGGACGTGTAAATTGAAATGGGCCATGTATAAGGAAAGACTGTAAATAGTATAAGATAAGAAGATGCTCTGACCAGCCACATGGTAATTTAAGAAGATTGTAAGTTGCCAGTAACCCAAGTGTGCACAATAAAGTATTAGAAAGGAGGGAGCAGAAATTAATGTACAGAGTGGTAGCACTGATAAGGATAAGAGTTAACCTCCAATGAAAAGAAAGCTAGATTATTCTCGGCTTCTTTTTAATTGAATGTACAAAACATCACAGGAATTATGGATACTTGTAAAATATCTTTCAAGTCTTTCGTTTTACTCACCCGGTCTCTTGAGTCGATGTGCACTTTTCCGGTGTCGAGCAATTGTCGCAGTCTGTCGCAGTCTCCTCTTAGAGCCGCCAGATGAAACTGCACGTCTGTACGAGATTCTTTCTGTGGACAAAAGAAATAAGCTTAGTCATGAGCGCAGGATATTTCCAAGGGGAGTTATCAGGGGGTACAAATAAGCTTGGAATTAAAATAAGCCTTTATCTTATGAGCCAAGCTGTTGTCGGTAGAGTAAGTAAGTGGTTTTAAAAATGCGAAGATAAAACACACTGTGATTTAACATCACTAAACGAAAATCAATATTGAACGGTGTTTCCCCAGGACCTTAGCTCGATATACCAAAAATAGTAGATTAGTAGCAAGTAATTAAGACGCCCGCCGCCCCGCTGCTGGAGGCGGCCATCAAGGCGGAGCAGCGCGTGGAGGTGGAGGTGATGCCGGGCGGGGGCGTTACAACTACTTACCGCCCTAGGGCTTTTCTAGCTACATTATTACCCTAGAGCGCTAATTTGTCACCTACAAGCCCCATTTGGGGGTAATAAGGACCTGCTTACCGAATATGAGAGATGTAAAGTTAATATGCGATATCAGCTGATGCTTTAGATTAAAGATAGTTTCTTTCATATATTTTACCCACGGATTTTGCCTATATTCTTAGGACAAAAAATGGCAGTAGGTAAGTATACCTACCCAATCGCATTTATTTTTTAAAATTTTATGCTCTCTTTATTAGCTATATCAGTTAAAATTTTCATGATATGATTATTAGGTGTTAGTTAAAGGTGAAACCCGTCAAAACCCGTATCTATTTTTATATTTGAGGTTATCTGCATCTAGGGCCAGGAATGTTCCCAATGAAATCTCATGTTCATTTCGTATTCATTTACATGTATACGTATGATAAACAGATTCTAACTGACGTTCCCCTTTCAACCTTGCCGACAACCTGTCGGAAAGTATTCGTCGGTTGTAAATTCAGTTATTGATTTCCCCCTCCGTCGTGAATCGTCATAGCAACTCATCTTAAGCACCCTCGGTAGCGTTTTGCTATTATTGTTCAGGGCATCACAAGGGGTTCGGATAAATCAAGTTTGCAAGGGGATGGGAAATAATCGGTGCACACTGTGAAGATTTCAGTGATCTTGAGGTGATATTTAAGATATACATAATTATACGCTAGGCATGCCACCTCAATAGAAAGTAATGTTTAAAAAAATTCTTGCCGAACCTACAAAATATAGTGGTAGTTAAGTCTGAAATAAGTATGTATTAGATAATCGTTACTTATTGTCATAATTAAAAATGTGTTGTCAGATACGTTTGCTACAGTTAGATCATCAAGAGGAGTAGGAGTTAGTGAGATCATGGAACCCAAAAGCGTCGTAAGTGATGAAGATGAAATGAGATACTGTCCGAGTCGTGTAGTCGTTGAGGCGAATCTTTTAGCTTTTAAAATCGCTAAGGAAGCTAGCTTCTTTGTATTCCGTGAGTGTTCCAGATTAGTGTTTTTAACACATTCACGTGCATTTCACAGTTTAGTATTGTTGCGTGCCATTTGATGATTCATAACGGCAGTTTGCAGTGCGATTGCAGTATTATCTATCATGTCCGCGTGTGCGTTTCTGTTTCACTGCTTATCTGTAGCGCGAGCGCATAATGTAGTGTTACTATAAATTACTGTTTTTCTGATACCGGGATTTCTTCTCATTAGAGTAAGTACATAGATTATTGTCATGCCAAAATTTCTAAAGTCTAAATAACTTCTGTATGGCTTGATGAACGTCGTAGGATAGCAACTTGGACCAACGTGCCTTTGGAAGAACGGAAACGCTTTAACGTTTCTGAAATTTCTTGACAGTAAAGTAAGGACAATGACCATGATCCTGACCACTGAAAGTCAGAAGGCTTGACGCCAGCCACAGCATCAAGGAAAAATTTGCCCACCGGTCGTAGCACTGTGAGATCTTCTTTTCATTCTTAAAAAGAGCTTTGCTCTTGTTGATGGAGTGTTATCTCGTAAGCGTGATCATTCCGGCAGACATACAAATCAGTGTACAACATCAAGATTAACTAATGTAAGTAGTATTAGGTTAGTAGTATAGGTTCCATGTGGTGCTGGCAAAGAATAGTACCAACCCATACATACCCGTAGGTGTCATGAGAGGCGACTAAGGGTTAACTGGAGGATATGCAGCAGCATCCTCCTTTGTATATTACATCTTACTTACCGCGGTCCATGGTGCCAGCCGTAACGCTACCAAGCGAGGTGACTATGGTACTTCCTCTCCACCTTTTTTCCAGCAAAAGCTAGAATTCTGGAGGTAGCTCCCTGTCCTGTAGTGGACGTTTCATGGGATGTAATGATGAAGTAGTATGAATAATTTGAAATGTTATCAAAGGGTTTACGATGCCTATAATTAAATTTGTAATAAATAAATATGAAATATGAAAAAGAAGAAAACGAGTTTGAAGAACATTAAAAACTCAATCAAAGTAAAATTCTGTTAAGAATACAATGATAAGTTTGGTGTTAACCTAAATTGTAAATCTGTTAACAATAAAAGATTCAGGAAAGATACTTCGTGGCGACAAAAGTTTTCTTAAAGATGAATTTGTAATTTGACTTAATGCCAAACTTTTTTTAGGTCAACGCATAATAGTCTCGATTAGGCTCAACTTTTGTAAAACATGAAAGATTCAGTCTGATAATACAGGGTGTAAGGGAGGGTGTAACGAAAACTGTAAGGGCGTTTTCAGTCAACGGAACTGAACAACTTTCCCTAGGAAATGAAAAAAAAATTGACCTCTCCATACAAATTGCTCACCCTGGACGAACAGTTTATATGGGGAGGTCAAAATTTCTTTTCATTTCCCAAAAATGTTTCTTTGGGAAAGTTGTTCAGTTTCGTTGACAGAGAACGCCCTTTCAGTTTTCGGTAAACTGACCCTAACACCCTGTTTATTGCAAACAAGCACCCTGTAAAACACTTTGTATTCCAGTTGAGACCGTATCTGCGTCGCGTGACAATAAAAATGTAATGGATAAAGTAAAAACACAAGCGTTACGTAGAAAGGCATTGCGGTTGACACCTTTGTGAACTGTACCGGTGTAATTATAGCTTATCGTGATGATTTAATAGTTTAATTACTCTTGTTCGTTTTCCTACATAATTACATTTTTATAAAACATAGGCTTCTCAATTTTTATTCCACTTTTAAGGCGGACTTACACTTTAGTAAGTACTGTAGCGAGTCAACTTGCGCCTTTTGCGAGTAAAATCCTCATTTAGTTAGGTAGGTACTTGACTGGATCACTTGAGATGCTTAGCCCGAGCGAAGCGACGTTCCAAACCATGGAGTACAATGTTCCAAACTTTTTGCTTGTTGCGTGTACACGAAACTACGACATAGCTCGCGATAGAAGAATGTTAACTCGCTACTGTACTTACTCGTACTAAAGTGTAAATCGGCCTTTAATAAAAAAAAAGTCAGATCTTTTTAGTTACCTACTGGTTTTGTCAGTGCAATAATGATGAATGTTGGTTGGTTTCGTTGTGCATGCAGGTGTTTCCACTGATGTGCGGTTGAGTGCTCTAAGGAGGTACACACGGCCGCACTTCGTTGGAAACACCTTGGACCTTGAGCAGGTCTCTGGTTTCGGGCGTTTGTAGCGTAGTGCAGGTTCAGCTTATACTGGTTTGGTTTCTACGTGCTTGTCGTGAGTACTTTGCTAGAAATGCACGCGTCTTGTCGTCGATTACCGTAATCACACCATTTACTGCGAAGGCGCCGCTACATTCTGCGGTTATGAAGGTAGCACTATAATTTTATTAAATGAACTCTAATGGTTCATCACCACCGAGCGTAGTAATTCTTTTACATCAGAGCAAGCAAATCAAAAGTGGGATTAAGACTCTTTTTGTTTTCAAAATATTTGCGAGATCAAAATACTAGCACTTGACACATTGGACCTTGTACAATTATATTCTCACTTCAATAGCTCTAGACCTCTAGTGGCTTAACACACTATGCGAGTGTCAAGTTTGATCAGCTCTTGACAATACCAGTCAGTAGTGGTAGACTGTAAGGGCACTGCATGTTATCCTACGTCATCGAGTACACGAAATTTGCAACTTGGTACCGATAGTTGTGGACCTAATAGGCCAACACTATCGGTACCAAGTTGCAAATTTCGTGTACTCGATGACGTAGGATAACATGCAGTGCCCTTACAGTCTATGGATATGTATGATTTTATACGACCTTGACAGTTCTAAATAAGAAATAAAGTAAGAAGTTCATATTAAATCATTATAAAATTTTACCACAATAAAAATCTAAAGGGTAGGGTAGGGTACATCGACAAACTTGTTCTCGCAATTTATAAGAACTACGCAAAACGCACTATTTATTCAGCTTGTGAAAACAAACCAGCAAGTTACAATAAAATTTAATAACGATTTCCGTAATTGAGTCAAAGCGAGGTCAGGCTGCATAATAAATCTAGCTATAAATCAGATCAAAATGCGATAGTATCTTGAGAAAGTAAATAGGATTTTATCAATGCAACACGATTAGGCTTTTAGCTAAGACGAGATAAATATTCAATTCTATCTCTATACAAACTTAAAACTTTTTTGCTTAAAAGGTGGTTCCAGCGACTTATTGTAAAAAGTTTGTTTTATAAGCAATAATAGTAGATTAGTAGCCAAGGGCTGTAAGGCATCAATCGCAGCCCGAGATATTTAGGCGCACGAGCGCAGCGAGGGCGCCTATAGTTCGAGGGTGCAATTGATGCTTACACCCGAGCTAACTACTCTGCTTTACATCTCGATTGTGAGGTAAGTAGGTACTTATTACCACCAAATTGTAGGTGACCAATTAGCGCTATAGGGTAATAATGTCGCTAGAAAAGCCCTAGGGCGGTAAGTAATTAAAACGCCCGCCGCCCCGCTGCTGGAGGCGGCCATCAAGGCGGAGGCCGCGCGTGGAGGTGGAGGTACTGCCGGGCGGGGGCGTTATAATTACTTACCGCCCATGGGCTTTTCTAGCTACATTATTACCCTAGATCGCTAATTGGTCACCTACAAGCCCCATTTGGGGGTAATAAGGACCTACTTACCGAATATGAGAGATGTAAAATATTTTGTGTTTTTTGAATTTGTACAATTTATAATTTATGGAGCCTAGATTTCGAAGATTCCGCAACGGCAGCGTTCACAAACACCCTAAATCCAGTAACAGCAATAAACCAGACCTTGCTGCAAAAAATCCAACAGCTCCCTGTCCATTTGTGGACATTATTGGATGTAATGATAACGAATCTAGCATTATCGTGCTTACGTCTATTATAAACTGACCTCCAATGCCTTTTGCTTCGTTTGATATCGTACCTAATGCTTTTTCCGAGGAAACAGGCTTTGACCTTTTCTATGCTTTGACCTAATTTATTCCAAATGCCTTGAATGTGAGACTGTGTGTCTTTCAAATGAAGATCACACAGTGAGATAGTCACACATTCAAGGTATATACATACTAACTGGCAAAAATAATATGTCTAGAGATTTAAAGACAAATTTAAATTGGCATTGAGCCAGTACACGAATTCATGCTGGGTGGTGTAGTAACGTTGTTATCTTTTACAAGAATAAGTTCAAATAAAAATCTACTTTACGATCTATCTCTAGGCACAGACATTCCGGCGCCACGGATTGTCAAGTGCTGAATGCCGCAAAAATATCTTCAACTAAAACATTGTAACTAATTTGAGTCTAGAAACAAAAAATATTTTGCGCATACAATCAGCCACAAATTAAACTAACATTGTTATTTTGATCGGATCTCTGATCTACACCTATTTTTTTTTTTTTTGTTTAAGGTAAACAAACAGTTTATGTTATTCAATAACAATAGGCGCTGCTGGGGCTGTTTCCACCTAATATCCTAGATTTTTTAGTATGTGTATCATGAGTAAATCCATATTGCGTCAAAACTACACATTGGAATAATCTAATATTTGTGATTTGTAGTTATTGCCACCAAAGACATCATTCAAACAAAACGATCAATTGTGCCTTATCGTAATAAAATTAGTCAAATCAGATTCTGAATCGCGTCGCAACTTTTCCAGTAGTTATTTTGAATTTCAGATTACACGGAAAGTTGCGCAACAAAATAGCAGACCAGAGTTTAACAGGAATCGCAAGCGACGATGTGGTTGGTTAGCTTATGGTAATTACTAGTCGACCGTTACAATTAGGCGCATGGTAGATGTACCACTTACCACAGATTAAATAATAAGTAGTACGAGTAGTACTAATGCCCTTACCCCGCCTTCATCTTCGCTCTTCCTTAGAGACGAAACTGTGACGTGTCGCCGACTCTGTCAACTGTCAATTGTCATGCGACTGATTCTAGCGGTCGCTTAGTACAGTAAAGAGAAGGTATGTTAATTGTCGTATCAGCAACGTTGGAAACTTGGAAGGCGGGCCCAGCCGACAACTTGCAAGATGTTCATACCTTATTATTAACGAAACCGTTTTAATTGTTTCGTATATCGAGCTTGCATGAAGATATGCTTTAATTGAACACATTTCCTGCCTATTTTGCTAGTCCAGTGTCACTGACTCTTATGCAAACAGTGCCATCAAAAGTGACTACTTTTCATATATTTTATTTTTCCACACAAATATCAGATCAACTTTTGTGGGATTCCGTTATGGTAAAAATAATTGACACTTGGCAATTTGTGAACGTCATCATCATCATATATCAGTCCAAAGACGTCCACTGCTGGACATCCTAAAGATCTCCATGAAATTAATGCTACCTATTTATAATTTAGATAGAATTCAAAATAATGTGTACAATACCACATGTACGTACAGTACTATAGGAGTTAATCATTTGAAATGTTTGATGAAAAGGCAAACCCCGATCGAAAGATAGATACTGAGTAGGAAAGAAACTAGGCCACTGATTGCTTCCGGAATAAACTCGATTCGAACTTTGTGGAAGTTTTGAACGGAACTATTATCCTCAAAGGAAAAGGTTTACATTAAATATCCCTTGATGAAATAGAAAGAAGATACAACTCAATTTATGTAGATGATTTTATCCTTTCCTAAGATAAGAAATGAAATTAAGAAAAATAATTCGCTAAAAGTCTTAACAAGCATAATAAAGTTGTCATGTACAAAATTAATTGTAATCAGCTTAAAAACCTGACAAATAAATCTGCAGCGCGAATACCACTGGTAAGAAATATGTAGGCAGTGCACTGACTGCGCAGGAGCGTGAGTTAGTAGAGCGTGGTTAATATGTTGTTGTTATGGGCAGAATGGCCTCGGCGTCGGGATTCTTAGTTATTCACACTTATGTGCAACTTGCATTATGACTAGTTATACTCGTAAATGTGCGGCGAATAAAAAAACATAGGCTTAAAGAAAGCTCAATTTAGCATTAGATTTTTTTGCAGGAGCTTGCTGTTTCATCATTAAAAATACAATAGACATTACATAATTTAATTGGAGTAATAAATTAGGGTATTATTTGGTAGCGTAGTAATGCGATCGAAATGACTGATGTTACGAAAGAATCAAAGCCATTTTGAAATAGACACTAACAAACAATACAAGATATAATGTGTTTAGTTTTGTGATTAGTTTTACAACCGTCAGTTTATTATTTAATCTGTGGTTTTACAAAGATTCTTTAAAAAGTGATAATAAAATAATTTTGCTATATTATTAACTATGTCAACTCAACAAAAACTAGTAACTTCAAGTTTGTATTTGATTATTTTAAATTATAATTTAATTAATTTTCGTTATATATTTAGATAATAAAAAAATATTTGGCGTAAACATTTGACCGCATATTAGCTAACACTATGACCTGAAGGACCGGATCTGTGGTTTCTCTATTTTCGCCTTAAATGTACTTTAAATTACTTATCTTTAGCAATGTGTATAATGTGTAAACTGAAGTTACGTCAAAACTACAGGTGATCTAAGTCAGCAGTGTTGTCTGTTTTTGTCAGACTTCAAACGTGACGTGCCGGATGTAAACAACTCTCCATTTCAATGGCCACGGCGAAGCTCCAAATAAAAGCATAGAGTAACACGATTTTCGCGCGCAAAGCCCGGCTTGCGCGGTTTGACGCGTTGCTCTAAGAATAAAAGCTACCAGAATGAATTATGTGAATATCTAATCGTGTTTCGAGCGATAGAGTATATTGCTTAAAATCTTAAACTACAATATGAAAAGAAGCGTATCATTGATAAAAGTAGACCCAGATACTGTCAACAAAAGGAAAACCTTCACTTAAAACAAGTGGTCTACTCTTAAGTTTGGATATATCGATACGATACTATTCGAATCATTCAAATTCAAAACTTCGTTCATTAAAAATAGGGTAGAACATTGGTTGGCTGATAATCGATGCCAATTTGACAACTTATCCAACCAATATTTTACTCTATTGTCAGTGTAAGAAGTTTTGAATTAGTATCATATCAATATATCGAAAATTAAGCGGTAGACACGAAACAACCAAAAAAAATAAAGTCAAAGTAAATAGTGTCAAGAGTGAAAATACCATAATAGTTGCCGAAACAACACGCAACGCTTTAGCTTTTACTTTCCATATGAAACGATTGCTGTCAAGTGTAGTTTTAACAAAGAAAGATGACTTCATCACATTTTGATTTTACGCTTGAATGACTTGAACATAAAATTGATTGATTCATCAACTGTTTTTGATTGACGGCAGTAAGAAAAGAAATTGATTAGTATATTATGCTTGTTGCTCAGTCAAGATTTAAAAAAACTTTAAATTCAAGTATGTTCTGGACTCCTACCTAATGCTAACATAATAATGTTTCAAATTGTGTAATTAAAATATATGTATTGCCATTGAAGACTTATCCTATAAAGATTATCGTGATCACGTTAGTTTGTTGTATGTTGCAATTCCATTACCAATGTTTGCATTTGTAGGCAAGGCAATCCATTTTCACTATAATATTTTTTCTTGATGATAATGCTCTATGACGAATTCAAATGCTTTTGACCACAGATGTCACGGTGAATTGAGAGTTTGAACATGCAAAGATCGTTAAGAAATTATATTTACAGTTATTCAGCAAATGTTGACTTCAAACTTCAAGCGTTGATTATATTTGCGGTCATGCGCTTTCTATTCCATAAAAAACATAACGAGTATTTTTATGAAGAGTTCTTTGTAAAGATGGATAAAGGAAACGTTGGTTTGGTATTTCCTAACGAGAAAATTAGCATGAAAAGACGTGGTAAAAGTTTTACGAGCCCCAAACTGAACAATTATCGAAGAAACATCGCAGCGCAGAAGGACCAGACAGAATTAAATTACGATGGTAACTGACTTAAATCGAATAAAACCAATTTTATACTTTTCAACTTAGCTGCGCTGGAAAATGTTTTCCAAAGTAAATTCATGTTCAGATTCCTAATGCAAGCAAAAAGTGTTCGTGAACGTCGCATGCGTTTTATTCCATGTCACTGGATGAATTTATGGCGTCGCAAAATGGATAAAATATATGTGCATCGCAAACATAAGAGATTGAAAAGAAACGTAAACACGCTAGCAGTATAATGCTGATGGATAGGTGATGGATCGCTTCCTTGGTGCAACGTACACTAAATTAACCAAATAAACATTAATCCTTCGCATGGTTCGCATGTTAGTTTGTTTATAGTAGGTCTTATAAATTGCCGAAAATTCTTACAGATTAATGAGATCATTATTTCTATAATTTTAAAGCAATTTTTTTCATTTGTCTTATATTTGAAAGTTAACTTCAAGGTTATCAATTTACGCTTAAAATAAAGGTTTTATTTTTAGTTTGATATAAAAAACAAAAGGTTCGGAAATTGTTCGTCTTAAATGTCGTCCGATTTCATCTGTCTTCCCAATCATGCTAAAAAAAAATAAAAAAGTTGGATTTGTAAAAAAATGCAAAAATGTTACTACTGAAAATTAAGTTTACCTAAAATTCTCTACCTATACAAAACGGCAATTCCATAGGTAAAGACCTACTATTATGTGGTAGCTAAAATCTCCCCAGTGGGTAATAGTTTAGTGAGATCAATCAGATACCACCTATTGCGAGGAACACATTGAAGATGCATCTTTTTATCAGCATCACCTCGTTGTATAATTTACTGTGACAGATTGCCTCTTTGATGCATCTATTACATGTTTCGTTGTAGGTAACGTGCAACTATCTAGAATCAACACATATGACCTAGAAGGAGCGACCGATGTACACTTTCCCGACCATGCGTTGCGTGAGACACCTTTATTAGGTGTCACCGGACCCGTTAGAAAGTTATGCACGGTACCGTGTTTACTCGTACGATTTAGATTTTTTTTTTGTAAGAAATTTCTATCTAAGAAACGTGAACAAAAAGTTATCAGAAAATAACATCGAGTTGCGAGCGATATAGTTGCAAAATATAGACATGCAAAACATATAATAAACGACTCTTGCACAGAGAATGTTCGATGAGTAACATTTGAAATGTCAATATCCAACTTTGATATTGTATTGAACAAAACGACAATTGGGGAAAGTAAGTGTGGGTACCTACTTTCGATCATATTAACACTTTATTCTCTTGAACTTGTGAGCGCAATAACGGATATTATCGGCATATCAATTGACAAAATGGGTGTATATGATACTTCTTATACAACTTCGATCATCGAAGTTTAAAGAAACATGGAAGGAAAGAATAAGCATGAGTAAGAGTTATTTTCCACTGTCTAGAGCATAGGCCTTGACATTAAGGCTTCCAACAATAACTCAGTCTATACAGTTGTTGGCAAGAACCACATAGCGTGAAATACACTGTCTACTGACAAGGCCTTACGTGCTAACTGACCTAATGTAGGTATGCTTGTTTAGGTGTAGATTAACTTGAACACCTAGATTTATGTAGCACTAAGTTACAGTAAGGAAAAGAATGATAAATTATTGATTAGGCACTTCAAGGTAAAACGTACACAAAATATGAGTAGGTAGATAAAAGATATTTCAAAATTTTAATATATCAAGAGAAACCGTAAACAATTACGATACAAATGCTATCGAAGCAAAAGCCATCGAATCTATTTCAGACAAAACCCTTTCACTTCCAACAAGTCGACAGGATATTTCGAAATAGTGCCGAAAGTTAACGAGGAAATCGCCTAAATGCTTCCTTTTGTGTTTCATTTTGTTCGAGTTTAAACACAACCGTCCTACCATGCACGGCAGTCATTAAAGAATTAACCTTACTGTACGATAACAAAGCTGTTACGAAATTGATTGTGGGAATAATAAAAAACTTTCTTTAACGTTCTTGTATTCAGAAAGGTGAATCAATTTTGAATTTAAGGGCTCCGACATCTAAAGCCAGATGTAAAATTAAAAAGTTTTTGATAAATGTCTTTCATGGCTAAAAAAGCTGTTGAAATACTGATCAAAAGATACTTATGACGGTTCAGTTTAAGAGAAAATTACATCTCAAAGCTTTTAAAATGTTTGAAGATAAGGCAGCTCGGTCCTCATTTCCATATCAATAGATGACATGCGTTTCGATCCCAAACAAGTTTTTCCAAGACATTAGAATATTTAGAATGCATTATGCATGTGTCTCAAGGTCGGTCGTTCAGACTGTCATGTCCGCTTTTTTATGCAAATTGCTTGAATAATTACTTCACTGTTGTTTAACATGAGATGACTTTGCTGTCATGTTTTCTACGTGTGGTTAACGTAACTGCAAGTTTCTTGGATATTTTCGAGAAAATTCTGTAGTGTTAGACAAACACACACAGCTCACTAAGCTTTGGGCAAGAATGAAGTAACAAGCGCTTAATGAATAAGATTTAGGGGATAAAGTCAGGAATGCTGTTATCTGTGTTTGCATTTTAAATATTTCATTTCTACACGTCTAGTCACGTTATATAGAAACAAATCAAGTGCTTTTTATGTGAGAATTACAGATGTATTGCCTTGTTTTTTTTTCTAATTATATTTTTGCCGTTTGGCATTCACATCTGTTAATATATTTTTAATATTGTGCCGCTCATCAAGCAGATCTGGCCGTTAAATAAATTAGGCACATTAACTGCTAATTCCTATCTTATTGATTACTTACTAAAGTTCAATTTAAAACTCTTATTAGCTTGGGACCATGGCTTAGCTTATACAAGTAGATGTATAAGCGGATTATCAACCAGTTTTTAGAAGTAGTATATTTTTATGTTTCTCGTTAAATCTACCACAACACAGATGACTAAATACCATAGTTCGCTGATAGTGTTATGTTCGTCTAACTAATCGTTTCTATCAAGTCAACTTACTCAACTACCTTACTAAACTCCATAATCAGCAAAAGCCGTTTTCTCATGGGAACCAAAACCATATCCATCAATACCTTCCCACCCAATATCATCGGACTTGCCAATAATATTCTCGGTAACAGCAGCAGTTACCAGTACTTGTAAGTGCATTGAGCAATGCATTCTGTCAGCTGCATTGAAGTATTGTTCGGCCAACAAAAAGCTAAGGCCGTTGACCCCAGCATCTCTTTGTGCGTTGGCCTTCAATGCTTCTACTCGTAGTTGAAATTTCTTTGTTGCATAGCATTGTTGTTATTGAAGTTTTAGTTAGACACTACAATATAAAATCTCGTATACCTTTGCAAGTTTTCACATATTTAGCTAGCTACGTGAAAATATCCATACTAATATTATAAATGCGAAAGTAACTCTGTCTGTCTGTCTGTCTGTTTGTTTGTTGCTCTTTCACGCCTAAACGGCTGAACGGATTTTGATGAAATTTGGTATGGTGATAGATGGTAACTTGGAGACGGACATAGGCTACTTTTTACCCCGGGAAAATATCTCATTCCCGTGGGAATCTACACATACAATAATACTCTAGCGGGCTCTTTCACGCCTAAACGGCTGAACGGATTTTGATGAAATTTGGTATGGTGATAGATGGTAACTTGGAGACGGACATAGGCTACTTTTTACCCCGGGAAAATATCTCATTCCCGTGGGAATCTACACATACAATAATACTCTAGCGGGCTCTTTCACGCCTAAACGGCTGAACGGATTTTGATGAAATTTGGTATGGTGATAGATGGTATCTTGGAGACGGACATAGGCTACTTTTTACCCCGGGAAAATATCTCATTCCCGTGGGAATCTACACATACAATAATACTCTAGCGGGGTTGTATCTACTACAGCACACCGAAACTACTTAACCGATTTTGATGGGACTTCTTTTTTTACTCAACTAAGTATCGCTGATTACGAAAACTACTATAATTTTGAAATCCAACGTGGTAGACGTAAACTACCATTATCCCCTGGGGATAAGGTTGAGGTGCGATAGGGTTGAAATGTCTAAAAATCAATATGGGTGTCGTTTGTAAGGTTTATCGAGCCGCTGATTACAAAAACTACAACAATTTTAAAATCCAACATGGTGGACGTGAAATGCTATCATCCCTTGGGGATGAGGTTGGGGTGCGATAGAGTTGATATGTCTAAAAATCAATATGGGTGTCGTTCGTATGGTTTATCGGGTCGCTGATTACGAAAACTACAATGATTTTGAAATCCAACGTGGTGGACGTGAAATACCACCACCCCTGGGATGGGGTTGGGATTCGATAGGTTTGAAATGTCTAAAAATCAATATGAGTGTCAGTTGTATGTTTATATAAGGATAGGGATAGCGGTTAAGATGGCGTTAGGGGTAGAAGCAGGGATAGGGGTAGGGTCAGGGATAGGGAGAGGGAGAGGGGGAGGGATAGGGAGAGAGTGTAAGGGAGGGGAAAATGAGGGGAGAGAAAGGGGGAGGGAGGGGTAGAGGGCGTGGGAGGGGGTAGAGGGAGGGAGAGGGGGAAGGGGAGGATGAGTGAGGGGAACGGGGAAAGGGAGGGGAATGGGAGGAGGGCGAAGGGGGAAAGGGAGGGTGATGGGGAGAGGGGAAGGGGGGAAATGGAGGGGGAAGGAAGGGTGAGGGGGGGAAGAGGGAGAGGAAGAGAGAGTGGGAGAGGGTGAGGGAGGGGGAGTGGGAATGTAGGGGGGGGGATACAAAAGGATAGATAGGGAGGAATAGGGACCTTTTTTACTTTTATGAATACCTCCTCGCTACCCATTCACTTCACTCCCTTTATTGCCTTCTTTTTTAAGTTCGCCTGTAACGGTTGACAATGAAAATTCCGCACTACCTACCAGTTAAATAAAATCAAAAGATAATTAAGTTTGTAGTAAGATGCATTTATTCAACTTGGGTAAGTACAAATGCATCTTTTACGTAGGGATCAAGAAGGATAAGCGCTCCGTAAAATATGTTTCAATTAAGTTCGAGTTCTGTTTTTTTATAAAATCTACGCGGACGAAGTCGCGGGTAACAGCTAGTTTTTATATAAATGCATACACATTTTTCAGCTAATAAGTTAGTGAAATATGCCAAACTTTTTCGTTTACTTTTTATTAGAAGGAATCACGTTTATCGAGACTAGTAAAGGAAAGGAACATGGAAATTTACCACTGCTATACATAGATAGAAGTGGTAAAATTGTAAGTATCATGTCAGAAGACAATCATAAATCGCTCAGCCGTCCTCTTCATAAGGACCTGGGCCAATTAACCGAGGCGTCAGCGACTTTCGTCACGATTTCCATATCCATTTGCGTGTTCGAGAGCTCGCTACTCACAGCTAAGCAACAGGAAGGGCAGTCGACAGGTCGAGGTCAGGCAGATGATTCACACACTGCATGGGAAAGTTGCATAAAGAGTTGTTACCATGCTAAAGAAATGAAAACTGTTGAAAATCAAAATTACTTTCTTCCGCTAAGTTTTGTAAAATATTTCACAACAATATCGGCGTTTCGCATAGAATGTCTAGTTTGGGATCAGGTGACGTTGTGTGACAAAAAAAAATGTACAAGTGGTGTTGTGTGAAAAAGAAGCGACAACGAGAAACAACAATACCACACCCCGAACACATCGAGCGCGAATTTGAAATTGGAAGGTCGTGTAGGCCCGCATATTCAGTACAAAAGACTCTCAGAAGCACCACGAGAATCTCGTGGGCGGGCGCGCGCGGGGGTGCGGGGTAGATTGCAAGGGAGGGTGGAGAGTGTCCGTTCTTTGTGATATTACTTTATTCTGAGAATACGTCACTATTAAGTATAAGGCAATGACGTTGAAGTTCTTGTTTACTGTGTTGGAATGGAAACCGGTTGGTGGATGGATCCACACGTGACAAATTGTTTTGTATGTTGTATTGTAAGGTTCTATGTACAATATAGGTTGAGAGGGAAAGTGAATTGGTCGGGCTGAAGATTAACAAAACAAAAACAAAAGTTTTGGTTGTAGATAGAGCGGATCAGTTGACATTAACAGGAAAGTTAGCTGACCTAGAGATAGTAAAGGAGTTCGTTTACCTCGGATCTATGCTGAATAGTGAAGGAGGAAGCGAAAAGGAAATTAGGAGAAGAACTCAAATGGGCAAAGACGCTATGAGCAAACTTAAAAAGATATGGCAAGACAGAAACATATCCAACTCTACCAAAATGAGACTTGTGCGTACCTTAGTATTCCCTATCTTCCTTTACGGTTCAGAATCTTGGATAATTCGAGAATCTGAGAGGAAAAAGATAAACAGTTTTGAGATGTGGTGTTGGCGGCGAATGTTGAGGATCCCGTGGACGGCTAAGAGAACCAATAAATCTATCCTAGAGCAACTGGGGGTCAAAATACGTCTGTCCACAACGTGCTACCAAAGGATTCTGAAATATTTCGGGCATATAACCAGAAGAGAGCCTGCTAACCTCGAAAAACTGATTCTTCTGGGCAAAGTAGAGGGCAAAAGAGCGCGGGGAAGAGCACCACACCGTTGGTCTGACCAAATTAAAAACATTCTGGACCCTATTACCAACGCCCTTCGATTGGCTGAAGACAGACAAAAATGGAAGAGACTGGTTGAAACATCCACGATGGCGTTCCAAGTCAGACACGACCTTCAGTAACTGAAGAGTACGACTAAGAAGAAGAAGATGTACAATATCATTTCGCACTTTTGGAACATCCATCTAACCGTCCGTCCGTTCCGTTTTTGTCGAGGCATAGTAATTATTTGTATATCTTTCTTCCTCCATATTATTTCGTCTATGATATAACTTACTCGTATATGCCGATTGTTTTACAGTTTGCGGACATAGCTACATAGTTTGCGTATCAATACCGAGGAGAATGTCGCAGTCGGGCTTTTAGCAAAAGGGTTGTAGTGCAGCTACGGTGGACGGTGGTCAGGTGTATATAATAGCTGCCGTTCACGCTAAGCACTCTACCTAACCTAAGCAGTCTGCTATATTTGAACTTTTGAAAGAACTTGATATGTGGAACTTTGTAATGTATGTACTTAACACAACATAGCTAAGCGGAAAAAGCAAGCTCGGAAAACGAAAAAAATCTGGAGGTATATTTCAGATAAGTAATTTATGAATAAAGTTGCAATTTTGTGCAGAGAGCTTGATTTCTTATTGTGCATCCATAATTCTATAGCAATTTAAAACGCAGGAAGCTAACGAAACCGGGACAGGCCACTGTACCGCTTAGATCCTGAAATAATTGTAACCATTTCAGTACAATTTCGGTCTTTGGAACTCCGGATGAGGCTTATATTCATTCGTCTATTTAATGTTTTCGTCCACATTTACGGAACAGTAGCAAATGTTTGCGTATAAAATTTGGGACAGAAATACGCGTTGTATTTATTATGCAAGAATTTTGATGGCCTTCTACGTTCTAATGTTTGGAGTACATTGTTCCTAAATAATTCTAAATTAGATGCCATAAAACCAAATTAAGAGCTTGATGACACCGTCTATTAGATAAATAAAGACATGTTGACGTTGCTATACTTTAATTTGTTCCCGTAAGTATTTAGGTAGACCACTGGTCTTACTATTGTCAGAACTTTCCGGTAAATCTCTTTGACAAATCTTAACAAAACGTCTACTATCGAATTATCGCTTGTTTCATAATTATTCTGACCCGTGTTACTTTCTCTAAAACCGTCGTTTTTACGATTTCTTTCCGAATCCAAACCTTCATCATGATAATGATAATTTATTGCATAACATTCGTCATCATGGTATTCACTATGATTCGGCATAACAATACAAACAATAAAAAATACCGCTTTCTATAATTCGTAGAAGAACAAAACCTAGGTTTCAACTGCTCTAGTCACCAGTGAAGAATAGTTGTTAAAGTCGATGAATAGTTAGGACCAAGAATAACGGATCAACAGTATAACGTGCGTACTTTCAAGTGTTTCAAAACTTTTCGAATAATCTAGAATGGGTAAAGTGTGGAGACAATTCTTGACGGAAATAACTTACTGCGTAATGCAAACGACTTTAGAGCTAGCTGACGATGTTTGTTGAAGGAAAACAGCTTAGCTACTCTGACAGAGGACTTGACATCCAGCGCAGGGTCACTTAGTACGTTACTTTACATAATAAAACATCATTAGATCACTCAGGGTCTTTTACAATACAAGGCTTATTATACCCATATTCTAAAAAGTGTATTATAGTAAGTTGATAGTCAGTCAAGCTTGCGTTGCATCTCAAAGTTACAAAAGTGAGATTTGGCAGTTTTTATCACATCTCATTAAAAGTCTACCGCTGGATAGGGAGCTCCCTTCAGAAAATTCGTGATGTACTTTGGAGGAGAAGTACCATACTCAGCACACTGCGCTCGTTAGCTTTGCAGCTGGCACTATGGACCGCGGTTGTTGTTGACCGCATTATATAAAATGGTACAGGTATGATACGCAGAAGGACGCTGCTGCCCATCCCTGGCTTTAACTCTCTTAGTCGCCTCTTATGAAAAGCACGAGTAAAGTTGTGTTTACACTTTTCTAAGTCAGCAGCACATTTGAATGGAGTTCTTTTGGACTTCGCCTATGTGTGATAAATGCGTTTTTAAGATATTTCTTGTAAAAACACATTTAAATTGGATAGTGAAGGCAATAAAATATTGCAAATGTTGATCAAGAAAGGACCCTATATTATCAGATGTGAAGTGATATCACAAGCTGCAAATAGTGATGGTGACAACGTAGGACCTATTCTAGATTAAATACCCGGTTTGATTGTGTGATTTAAATTGAATGGTTTCGATCATTGCATTGATTGCATGAATTGCATCTGTTACGACTTGAGAACACTCCTTCTTATTCTCCTGTCCAAGTTTCTTTCCTCTCCTAACATACCAGTTGTAACCGCGTTACCTCAAACGAAACGCGGCTTCAGTGCACCTGTCAGCTGTCATCCTGGCTGTCAACGTCTGTAAAAAAAAAGATCGGTATCGCGGCCGCGGGCGCACAAGCTAATTGCGCAAACTAATTACGATATCAAGGGAAAATCTACACGCAGCCCCCTGGAAACCTGTGAGTACCTTCCCCTTTATCCCGTTTTCATGTTCAAGTATTTTCCTCCGCTTTTTACCGCAGGTTTAGATTTTATTGCATTTTAGATCTAGGTCTGCCCAAACTAGAACAACCGACAAGTGCAAACATAATTTCTGGTCCTAACGAGCGCGAATACCTATGGATTCGTACAGTATTCTCTTATTTCGTTAATATTCAGTACATTTCATTAGAAATACTTCAATATTTCAACGAAAATAAGCAAAATTTTATCGCCGGTTGTATAACCCGACTAAATTCGGTGGTTCTAGTTTACACTGTAAGTGTTCGGAATAGTGCGTCAACACAATTTGGTAGGATTATACTAAACACGCGGTGTGCAATAGCCAAATTTTACGATTCGAATGTTAGCTAAATATCTTTTTGACAAAAATCAAAAGTATTTCTTCAACCTTCGTCGTATCTAATCGCCAGGAGCGTTGCATATTGTTTTTACGCCTAAATAAATCATTTTACGTGAATGAGGTAGGTAGGTAAATAAACTTTTTCGTTCCGAATCAAAGTTGAACCTTCAACCTTCTTCGTACCTATTCACTATATACTTTCATAGACACCTTGAACTATGGATGACTCAAAACTTAAGGTTTTGGAATCGCAGCGCGAGTACATTTTCCGCGCCGTTCAAATAATTTTTGATCTTTCTAAAAAAATCGAGTCAGACGCTGCGTCAGAAAGAAGTTTTCGATCGCGTATGTCAGCAATTGAAACTCATCGAACTGATTTTCTCTCGGTAAACTCGCAAATTAATCTACTGAAATTAAAAATTAATCCAGAAGCTAAGTTGGATAACAATGTCTTGCATTCTTTTGACGAGTTGTATTACAACGTGTTAGAGGTAAACAATCAACTTATAGCGATGGATCTTGAGCTACAGCGCGAACGAGAGCGCCGCGAACGAGACGAGCGTGAGCGAGAACGCGAGCACAGGCGCGATGAGGAACGTTCGGAAAATGACTCTAAACCAATAAATGCACGTTTGCCTAAAATCGAATTACCAAAATTTGATAGCAATGTAGAAAATTGGCCAACGTTCTATGACACATTTTCAAACATAATTCATAACAATAAATCTTTAACTTCGATTGAGAAATTTCATTATTTGATCCAATGTTTATCGGGTCCCGCTGAAGCCATTGCTAAAGGTGTCCCGGCAACGGGTGATAATTATCAACACGTTTTCGATACGCTTATTGAACGTTACGAAAATAAACGGTTATTAGTCGTGACTTATTTGGAAAAAATACAAAACTTTCCCCAAATTAAAAATTCGAATTTTATAGAATTACAGCGGTTCTATAACACTCTTTATGAGTCTAGTAATGCTCTTAACTCCTTGAAAGTCGAAAACTTAGGCGATTTTATTTTATTTCATACCGCCTCGCGAGCTCTGGACGCAGACACGCGTAAAAGATTCGAAATTCAAAATACGTCGCAAATACCTTCCTTTCAAGAACTTTTGCAGTTTCTTCAAGATTATGTTAAGGTCTTAGAAACTACCCAACACTCAAGTAACAATCCGAACGCGCCGCCTCGGTCAAGTATACCTCCTTCGTCAACGAAGTCGAACAGAACTTCCGAGTCGCGGTCATCTAGCGGCGGCCAAAAGCGCTCTGCCTACACGTCGCAGACGAACGCTAAGTCCCCCATTACATTTGAGTGTTTATGTTGTGGTGCAGCGCACTGTATCTATAAGTGCCCCACGTACCAAGCAATGAACGTGCAAGCGCGGCTAGCTATCGTCGCCGAAAAAAAGATGTGTTCAAACTGTTTACGTACAAACCATGCATCCGGTCAATGTATGTCTAAACTAAGATGTCACGTGTGTGGATTGCCTCACCACACGACTTTGCATACTGAAAAAATTGATATTCAAAATCCTAAACCGGTGTCAACCCCTCCTCCGGTAGCTAGTGACCAGTTTAAAGCTAGCCAAGCTACTACCAGCGTTCACGTTGGGCGCAGTCAAGATTCGTCGTTAGTGTTACTAGGGACATGTATCGTGTGTGTAAACGACGCGCTCGGTGCGCCTCGTAAGTTACGAGCGCTTATCGACAGCGGCGCTCAGGATTCTTTTATAACTTCTGCTTGTGCCAACAAGCTAGGTTTGCCGCTCCGCCGCTGCCGTTTAAACGTCGCTGGCTTAGGTGAAAATACCGTGACTCAAGTAAAGGGGAGTACACACTGTACAATTACACCCTGTGGTTCTAATGAACCTAAATTCCATATACGACCTATAGTTATGGATAAACTGACAACAAACATGCCAGTTATTGAGCTGCCCCCTATCGTGAGAGAACGGTACAAACACTTAGTACTCGCGGACCCGGACTTTGACAAACCATCTGAAATTCACTTATTACTTGGTGCGGAACTGTTCCATGATATTTATGACGGTCAACGTATCAAGCTCGAGCCCGGCTTGCCTGCCGCTCTGCATAGTATTTTCGGGTGGGTTCTCACCGGTCCGCTGAATCTTTCGAATTTCACTCCTCCTTCCACGGTTTCGACTTTATTTGCTTCGACTCTCAATCTTGACGAGGCAGTTAAACGATTCTGGGAAGTCGAAGAGCCACCTCGAGTCAGCCTTTGCTCCCCCGAGGACGCAGAGTGCGAACGCTTATACACTGAACTTACATATCGTGAACCGGACGGACGATACGTCGTACCTATTCTCTTAAAAGGGCCTCAACCCAAGTTAGGCGAGTCCTACAATACGGCTCTGTCACGTTTACGCTCTCTAGAAAAGCGTCTAAACCGAGACGAGCAATTAAAAAACGAATGTATGCAATTCATGCGTGACTACGAAGGCTTAGGTCACATGGAAAAGAAGGACTCTGCCACCCCAGCAAAGTGCTATATCCCATACCATTGTCTCGTCAAAAACGAATCTACTAGCATAACTAGCACACGGTTAAAGAGAGTCGTTTTTAATGCGAGTTCCCAAACCTCAAATAAGTTGTCGCTCAACGACTTGTTGCACACGGGTCCCAAGTTACAAGCCGATATCGTTGATATCATCACGGGTTTTAGACTTCATAACGTGGTTTTCACGTGCGATATATCAAAAATGTACCGGCAAATTCTTATCAGACCGGAAGATCGTACATGGCAACACGTCTTATGGCGCGAAAACCCCATTGATCAGGTGCAAGACTACGAGCTGCGCACGGTGACGTACGGCGTGACTAGCTCTCCTTATCTGGCCATTCGAACCTTACATCAATTAGCTGAGGATCATGGCACAGAGTGGCCACGCGCTGCTGAGGCTCTTCGTCATCATACTTACATGGACGATGTCACGACCGGGGCATCTTGCCTCCAAGAAGCTCTGGAACTCAAAGACGAACTCGTCAGTCTTCTCCAGTGTGCTCAACTTGAACTTCGAAAATGGACCAGCAACAGTCCCCAATTTTTAGAACAAATTCCTGCTGAACATTGCCAGCTCCCAAAAGCCTTCTCAGAAGACGATAGTCGCGGCACGCTTAAAATTTTAGGAGTCCAATGGGAACCTCAAGGTGATTATTTTACCTACTCAGTTTCGGCAGTCGACCCTGTCTATACGAAGCGATCCATTTTGTCGAATGTCGCTCGCATTTTCGATCCGTTGGGTTGGGTCACTCCCTATGTTTTAACGGCAAAATTGCTCCTTCAAAATTTATGGCGCCTGCAGCAAAATTGGGACGAAATAATTCCTCGAGATTTATCTAAAGATTGGAAAGAATTTGTCAACGATTTGGCCAATCTTCCGAGAATTCAAATTTCACGCCAAGCGTTACTTTCAAACTTTGACAATGTTCAGCTGGTTGGCTTCTGCGATGGGTCGACCAAAGCTTACGGATGTTGCGTTTACATACGCACCGAATCGAACCAAGGAGTTCAAACGAGCCTCCTGGTTGCTAAGTCCAAAGTAGCTCCATTAAGACCCCTGACGGTCAATCGACTTGAATTATGCAGCGCGGTCTTGCTCGCTCGTGTACTGCAGCATATGGCTACTTTGCTTAGCACCAAGCTCAACGTCAATCAAGTACTTGCGTTTACTGACAGCTCTACTGTGTTGTCGTGGTTGAACACGGAGCCTCATAAGCTTAAAACCTTCGTGTCTCATAGGGTGGTAAGGACGACCGACCTTGTTCATCAATCACAATGGCGGCACGTTTCCACTCACGACAACCCAGCTGACTATTGCAGTCGTGGCCTCTCCTGTGCTGAACTAGTTCACTGTGACTCATGGTGGCTAGGACCAGATTGGCTCAGAGATGATCCATCACAGTGGCCTGCGCCGGCTAAAATGGAACCATCGGAGGCTCTTCCGGAGTTGAAGTCAACCTCACTCTTGTCTCACTCAGTGGAACCAAGGAGTGTCGAGGTGCTTCAAAACCTCCTGGAGCGTTCTTCATCATTATCACGACTTCAACGTGTCGTAGCATGGTGTCTCCGGTTTTATAACAATGCTCGATCTGCTGCAAAAAAAGAAAACGCTCAAATGCACGGATCGTTAACTTGTTCTGAGCTGGACACCTCTCTTGAACTGCTGATTAAACACACGCAAACTATGGCTTTCGACATCTCATCCATTCAGGCCGGCAAAACACTCCCTAAAAACCTAAAAAAGCTATCTCCGTTTGTCGATAGTCGCGGATTCGTCCGAGTGGGGGGACGTCTCGAAAACGCCGACTTGCCTGAACACGTAAAACATCCCTACCTTCTACCTAAAAAGTCTACTTTGTCAAACTTGATCGTAGACTTTTACCACCGAAAATACCTACACTGTGGACCTCGCACTCTACAGTCTCTCGTCCAACGTAACTTTTGGATTCTAGGGATTCGAAACCTAATCCGATCGCGACTTGCGAAATGCGTAACATGTTTCAAAATAAAACCTGTTTCTTGTCAACCTGTCATGGGCGACCTCCCTTCTTTGCGCCTGCAGGAAGGAAGCTGCTTCCAAAATGTAGGAGTTGATTTTGGAGGACCTTTCACAGTCAAAGAAAGCCGACGACGTAACGTAAAAACATACAAGGCATATATCTGCCTCTTTGTCTGTCTTTCCGTGAAAGCCATACACCTGGAACTGGTTACAGAATTATCAACAGAAGCGTTCATTGCCGCACTAGATCGTTTCGTTGCGAGAAGGGGCTTGTGTCGTACTATCATATCGGACCGAGGTACAAACTTTGTAGGTGCCAAACGTTATCTCGCGGAAGTTACTGAGCTTCTTGTTTCGGAAAACAGCGCGATTTCTGAACAACTAGCATCTCGAGGTATATCTTGGCAACTGAATCCTGCTTCGGCGCCTCACTTTGGGGGTATTTTTGAAAGCGGAATTCGAGCAACCAAGTACCATCTTAAGCGCGTGATCGGATCTCAAGTCCTCACGTTCGAGGAATTTTACACCTTACTTACAAAAATTGAGGCGATGTTAAACTCACGCCCTCTTTGTGAACTTTCAACCGATCCGAATGAGTTGAATGTTCTTACTGCTGGACATTTCTTGGTTGGTCGCCCGTTGGTGTCTCTCCCTGAGCCAGTATTTGCCGAGAATGTCACGCTTCGCTCTCGGTGGCAGATGCTGCAGCGAATGTCGCAAACCTTTTGGCGCATCTGGCAATGCGACTATTTACATACCCTTCAACAAAAGAAGAAGTGGTATACAGACGGAAAACTTAACCTCGATGTAGGTGATGTAGTTATGATCAACGATTCTAATTTACCGCCTACCGAGTGGCGGCTCGGCCGCATCGTTCAGATTCATCCCGGCGCGGATAAGGTGACTCGCGTCGTGACTATCAGAACCACGAAAGGGTTGTTGGTTCGGCCAATCGTTAAAATTTGCCCCTTACCGATAACTTCTACATCTAACTAACATTCTACTCATTAATATAAACTCCTTAAATTAAAATTACTTAGCATAGTTCAATTAGTTTAAGGTCATTGCACAGTCGCTTGCATTTTTATTTTTAAATCTTAAATTACTTTAGCCTAAGTTAAAATCTTATCTTATCTCCGAACACTTCGCTGTTTTCCAGATCTAGTTTCTGAAACAGCAATGATTATCTTGTGAAATCCCTAGACGATTTCAAGTGGGGGGAAATGTTACGACTTGAGAACACTCCTTCTTATTCTCCTGTCCAAGTTTCTTTCCTCTCCTAACATACCAGTTGTAACCGCGTTACCTCAAACGAAACGCGGCTTCAGTGCACCTGTCAGCTGTCATCCTGGCTGTCAACGTCTGTAAAAAAAAAGATCGGTATCGCGGCCGCGGGCGCACAAGCTAATTGCGCAAACTAATTACGATATCAAGGGAAAATCTACACGCAGCCCCCTGGAAACCTGTGAGTACCTTCCCCTTTATCCCGTTTTCATGTTCAAGTATTTTCCTCCGCTTTTTACCGCAGGTTTAGATTTTATTGCATTTTAGATCTAGGTCTGCCCAAACTAGAACAACCGACAAGTGCAAACAGCATCTTTGCTGAATAGGTCAAGAAATGTATCACTCTGCAACCAAAGAGACAAGAATTGCTAAATTCTTCATTACAATGGTTGGGTTCTTTTAATCCTTAGCAATTAATGTTGCCACGCAATACATTATAAACAAGTTTAATATGACCCAGACCTTCGTTTCTAATTTTTTTTTTAAATTAAATGGTAAGAATTACTTTAAATGTTAATTCTGCTAAACAGTTCCTGTACTCTAGTGTTTCATCTTCCTTATAGTTTTATCATCTTACTTGACAAGGCTGTATGGCGTTACAATCTGCGCCTGCCATCAAATAGCCGTCACGTCCAAAGATATCTCCTGCGCAAGCGTCACTCAAGTGCACGTACATGCTACCGGTTACTTGCTGTCGCGGTAATCCTCTTAGCTTGAATGCCTTATCGAATAATCGCTCTTGCTTGCTAGTTCGCTACTGTGTACAAGTCTGGAATGCTGGAATAGAGAACTTAGCAAGATAGTTTACATTCTAACTGGTGAATTTTGAAGTGGAACGAATCTTCAGGGGTTTTGTAGCTTTATAACAGTTTTCCTTAAGTAGATGCCGCGTCTTTGCTTACTCCTATTAGAAGGTCCAGGACGCCAGTAAAATTGACAAATTCCATCTTTAGTTTTTAAGCCAGTTGCTGCATAAAGCTAAGACAGAAGTCACTTTTAGGAGCTGATTGCGATCAAGTGGTCCAATAAGCAAAATACTCTACTAGCTTCTATAGTCCCACGTCATAAATTATAAAAGTTAGGCTAAGAATGAAATAATTCTGGACCGACAAAGCTTGACTCCTACCAAGTATGGCAAACTTCAAGGTCCTTCATAAACTTCACCAAATTGTGTATATTGTGTAACTATTTATCCGAGTCCGGAAGAACTCGCTACGCCACGAAAATGCCACGTCCGTTTTACCCTAAACCTTAATGAATAGATTAAAATTCCAAAAGCCGGCGACCCTGAGGGTAAGTAACATAATATGCGAGGGCATGATGCTAAGCGCGTCGTTAACAGAGGCCAAAAAAGTGCCAAGTCCTGCTTCAAAAGGTTAGCTTATGAACGAGGCTCAACAATAGACGACGTAGCTTTTAAACATTTTAATCTTTTAGGGTCTGCACAGGGGCACACTAGCAATTTTGCACTGCGCGCAACGTTCTCGCCGCGTTGTTGTAGTAAAAGTAGTAAAAGTTGATGTAAATGCTCATTTTAACTAATTTGTTTTTCAACTTTGTAGTGCCTTTTAAATTTGATTTGTATAAGGAAGTTGTTGTTCTACTACTGCAGTGACCATGGCCAAATGACGATGATGAATAGGATTAAAATTGACTGATTTTCAATTCAAGTCGTATTAATCAGCAAGTCAAACAATAATAACTATAAAAGCTGCAAAGTGGGAAAACCAGACGGCATTTTTGCAAATTTTGAAAACTAGTATAAAATTCAGAAGCTGTTGCATTTAGCAGAAATCGAATATCAAAAACAAAATTACCGTAAAGAAATCGAACTGGCTGTTACGATAACAGTGCAAACGTAATTTTAGTTGGCTATTACTGAGTTAACGGTCCACGGATGTGTATTTAGCTATTTATAAGTGCGGTAGTGCAATTAGTTACGCAACATGCTCATGCGCAGCTCAAATAAACACAGTAGCTAGTGGGCAATTGGGTAGGTCGACAACTGGAGAAATTAGCAGGTTTGATCACTATCTTAAGAGGTATTTTACATTGCCATAAACCAAGCGGATGACATAAAGGGCCAGGTTAGTTCAACCAAGTGAAGGAAAAGGTCGATTTCGTGAAAGAAAAAAAAGTTGTTGGAAGTTATTCCTAGTAAGTAATAAAAGAAGAAATATTAATTCAGGAGTCACGTGTTCACTGTTAACGACATGATCATAGTTTCGGTCAAAAAGAGTTTTGATTTGAGTCCAAGATTATTTAATCTGTGTCCAAGTCCTTATTGAACAGAAAATTTTGGAATGTGGAATTAAGGGAATCTACCTATTTCTTTAAAAAGCGAGCTATCGCCAGTTAATATTTTTAAGTTACTAAGTGTAATAGTGTTTTGGCTTACAACTTTCATAACTTGATCATGATGGATGTCTTCACGATAATGGACAGTGTAAAAGCCTTCTAAGTAATGTCAAGTTGCCAATTAATGGCGGGTCGGTCACTTCCTGCAAGTAACACGGTTTCATAATAGGCAAACAAGATAAATTAAACTACATCTTTTAATGACTTTAATTACATAGTGAACGGCCTAGATTTTCCACTGGGCGTAATATCTATAAGTATTATTAGTATTGAAATTCTTATTCTGGAAAAGACCACGAATAATCCAACTTGTTTTTTTCATGATATAACATTACATGGGTAAAGATATTAATCTGATAACTAGAGTTATAACCGCGTTGTTTACATTCATTTCATAGTTATACATAACATTACAATGTTATAACATTGATTAAAATTTTTATTGCAATAACCTATGAAATTGCCGAAATTTTCTTACAGATTAATGAGATCATAATTCCTATAATTCTAATGACTTTTTTTTCATTTGTCTTATATTTGAAAGTTGACTTCAAGGTTATCAATTTACGCATAAAATAAAGTTTTTATTTTTAGTTTGATATATAAAATTAAAGGTTCGAAAATTGTTCGTCTTAAATGTCGTCCGATTTCATCATTAGATTTGTTATATTTTTTTACAGATAACATTTTTCGAAAATTAAATTTAAGCTTCTATTAGCTTAATGTCTTCCCAATAATGCTTAAAAAAATTGGATTTATAATTTCTAAGAAAAATGTAAAAATCTTAGTACTACAAATTAAGCTTACCTAAAATTCGCCATACAAAACGGCAATTTAATAGGTAAAGACCTATTATATCCTCAGTAGCAACACCGGCACCATACTCTTACGACCGGCAATTATAATGGTGACTTTAATTTTAACCAGGAAACAGTAAAAGTCATATAGCCATACCATAGCTGAACTAACAACACAGCTAGCAGCGCTAGCACGGACTCCTTAGATTTTATTAGTGCTTTATAAGTGGACATTATTTGTACTAAAACCACACTCATAATTATATTGTTCAGAGCATACTGGTTTTTCTTTCTTCTTAGTATTGGCAGACTTTGGACAAAAAATCCATTATGGACTCGGAAAGGGAAGCAAAGACAGTGCCGGACTCTCGCCGGCTAAAAAACCTTAGACTGCCATTTCAAAATTTCTATCGACTGAGATCGATGCCATTGATTTTAAGATTTTTCTTAATTAACGTATGTGTGGTTTCTTCATTGTCTACTTTTGTTTTGTTTCAAAATTAGTAAGGTTTACCTAAAGGCAACCTATGGCTACTTCCTATAAAACATGGCTGTCTTTATGTTAAGTCGATGGTGGTCACATATACAAACAACGTGCCATTAAATTTAGTGGTATTACATAATATTATTATGTCAAATGTCATCCCATACATCTCATAACGTTCGATTTCGCCAAATGGTAAGTTTTCTAGATCCCTGTGCTTTAAAGTTTATATGGAAATCAAATTAGATTCATCATCATCTCGTTAAAAGCTCATCAATCGATGTTTTGGAAAGCCATAGTTCGGTTGGCACCATGGACCGCGGTTGTTGGTTGGTGTAAGATGGCACATTACGCAGAAGAACACTGCTGCTAATCCTTTTGTTCAAAGTATCTGAGTAGCCTTTTACGGCCCTTACGGGTAGCATCACATAATCTCGAACTTTTCTCATCATTATTCTCCTGGCTCTTTCTCTATTCGGTGGGTCAGCCCTGTTCAGCCCGCTCCTGATGTTATCACCATTTTGGCGGTTTTAGGTAACTAAGAAGTTATGTCTAACTTCATTATGTCTTTGATAACAGTTCGCATTCAGGAGATAGGTGGGCGCCCTCTGCTTCTTTCGCCTTCTTCCAAGGCCATCACACTTCTAGTCATATGGTCTTCGCCCCGGCGTATTACGTGGCCTTACCAGCGCACACGGTTTTCTTGCATTGTATGTCGAATTTCGACGATTTTATAGGACCCTCGGAACCTCAAACCTTTCTCGTTATAACTAAATAAAATATCACTAAGTCAAATGCTTTTCTTGAAGTCTTTGGCGTTTAGAGAAGTATCTTTGAGTGTCTTGGTAATAAACTTCATCAGATAAGGCATTTTGTAATGGCGGTAATGGTTAAAGTGATGGTCGTCTAAACTCGTCTAGTTCTACCCACTTATTTCTAATGTGTTCTTCTTAGAATGGCCTAACTCAATTTATGAAATATCTTGAAAAGGTGTAAGAACTGACACAAAACTGCACTTTTAGCGAAGTCTAGAGAAACTGCTCCAAAACTTAATATTACTTATGCGAATTTACTGAAAAATTAATTATACTGCATCATTTGATTAAATTTTAAAGAATGTGATTTAGCTCCGCGTCGATAGCAGCCAATAAAAAATGTTCACTTAGCAAACAAAATCAGTTCACTTAGCAAACAAAATCGATGTTAGTGGAGCTATAAAAGCCAGACTAATGGTCTGTCTATTCGTACGATCAACTGCACGTCATTGGAAAATGTAACTCTTTTACCATGATATAAAGACCAAAGGGTCTCTACTGATGTGTTGTTGCGTGTACCAACGGCTGGCGTCGCTGCTAGTCGCAACGCAAGACGCAGTGACATTTGCTGCCTAGACGGAGCTTATAAGGTAGTAATATTGATTGGAAACATTGAAATATGCATATACATTTCGGAAGGTACCCGTTTGCTCGTCTGCTTTCCTCTTCTATAAAAAAATATTTATTTCATTATTCAAAAATAACACATACATACATACATCACGCCTCTTTCCCGTCGGGGTAATCAGAGACCACAGTCCTCCACCTGCTACGATCTTGACATACTTCCCTTGCTTCCTGTAGTTTCATCAATCCTTTCATACATGCTCGTCGGTTTAGGGTACTTGACAATACCTACTTTTGTTGTGGGTTGGTAATGTTGGTATGTAGCTACAGGTACGGCACAGCTATAGTAAAAAACTTTCACAAGTTCACATGCTTCAAGTCTGCCTAACTAAAGTAATAGTTTTAACCCACGGAGCAGAGACGTGTTTTAACCTCTACTAAAACATGACACAAACCAAAGAGATTTTAACCTCGCTGCGCACAGAGCGAGGTTCAAATCTCTTTGACACAAACCAAACAAAGTCATAAACTCTAGATCAAATGGCAGACAGTTTGAAAATATTAAAATTTGACCTATCATACCAACTCTGTCTTAGTAGAGCTGTATAAGTAATAAAAAAAAACCGGCCAAGTGCGAGTCGGACTCGCGCACTGAGGGTTCCGTACAACCACATAATCATAATTGTATTAGTTGAAATTTCAGTAAGTTAATGTGCTAGATTTTTTTAAATCCGACACGCGCTTGACCAAATTTTATTATTTGTTGTTATATTATAGCTCATGCACTATAAACATACCAATTTTCAAGTTTGTATGTGTTCCCGTTTTTAAACTAAAACAAAAATCGCCTCCATGACCATTCAACTTGACCCCTCTCTTATACCAGGCCACTCAGAAAGTATTGCGAAAAATAGTTTTTATATATGGGAGACTGGCCGGTCAGAATCTTTTTCGAAAATATGATTACTTGTAAGTAAAAATATGTGTGTTCCATTTTCAAAATTTCCCTCCACATTTTTTGCGAGCCAATTCAAAGTATCGTGTCTTACTGAAAAATGGATCTGCGCCGGGAACATTTTAGAGCTATGATTTTTTACGATTTCAAGTGTCGCCTGAAACCGGATGAATCGTTCGATAGACTTCAAATGGCATTTATGGATGAAGGCCCCTCCAAGGCAACCGTGTATCGTTGGTATAACGAATTTAGGCGCGGTCGACCAACCTTGGGGGATGAAGAAAGAAGCGGTCGCCCTTTGACGGCTATTACGGAAGAAAACGTGCTAGCAGTGAAAAATTTAATCCAAGATAATAGGCGAATTACATATCAGGAGATTCAGCACATATTAAAGATTGGATCGGGAAGCGTTCACGAGATTCTACACGGGCATCTTCGCGTGAGGAGGATAGTATCGCGCTGGGTGCCGCACTACCTCACCGACGCTCAGAAGCAGGCCCGGGTGGAATGGTGCCGTGATATGCTGAACAAATTTGAAGCAGGCTCGTCTCGGCGTGTTTACGACATCGTAACAGGTGATGAGTCCTGGATTTATCAATACGATCCAGAAACCAAGCGCCAGTCGACAGTTCGGGTGTTTCAAAATGAACCAACGCCTACCAAAGTGAAGCGATCTCGAAGCGGGGGGAAGATTTTGATCGCCAGCTTTTTTAATTTGACTGGCCACTTGGCCTCAATTCCCTTACGAGATCAAAGAAGCATCAACGCCGAATGGTATACTACCAAATGTTTACCAGAAGTTTTTTCTGTTGTGAGCAACAAGCGACCAAACACAGGGCTCCGCGGACTACTGCTCCACCACGACAATGCGCCTGCACACACCGCGCTCAAAACGAGGGACTTCCTGGACAGCACACCAGTCAAACTCCTGGGTCACCCTCCTTACAGCCCTGATCTAGCACCGTGTGACTTCTTTTTATTTCCAAAAATAAAAAATCAGCTCAAGGGGATACAATTTTCGTCGCCGGAAGATGCGCTGGCTGCGTTCGAGCAGGCTGTAAACGAGGTGTCTACGGCGGACTGGAAAAAGTGTTTTGAAAACTGGTTCAGACGCATGAATCTTTGTATAGAGGCTGGTGGAGAGTACTTTGAAAAGATTTAATAAAAATATATGTACCTGTAGAACAATTTTTTTTAGTGTCGCAAATATTTCTGAGTGTCCCACGTATGGATGTTCTTGAAACGGCAGCTCACTTCAATTGGTTACCATTACTTGTGAGAAAAGTACTAATATTTAATTATTTCAGACTTTTTCCTTTATTTGTACTGTGAGACCTATATTCTTGTTAAATTTCATAATTTTAGGTCAACGGGAAGTTCCCTATAGGTTTTGCTTTAGTGCATAAATGTATGGAGATGAGGACATAAAATGCCATATCTTTTGATTGCGTCGTTGTAAAAAATTGAAACTTTCAGATCTTATGTGGTTCATGGACCCTAATATATGGTATCAATTTCAACCTGATACCTCTACCCGTTCGTGAGATAAAGGGTCTTGACAGACAGACGGACAACAAAGTGATCCTATAAGGGTTCCGTTTTTTGCTTTTGAGGTACGGAACCCTAAAAAGGCAGACGACGCGACGCAATGCCTAGTGACATTTGCTACAGAACCGTATTTAGAGAGAGAGATCGATTCCGCGAAGCAGCGGCGTCACTTCCCATACAGACGTTATGGATCGCGGCATGGACTGGTTTACGACAGCTGTGTTTCAAGGAAACTAGACTTGTGACACACCAACAATAATATTTACATGTAAGATGTATGACAGCAGTGACTTATTTGTTACATCGTTAAAGATTATTTACGACTTATAACAACAGTACTCAGCATTACTGCTACAAATCTTAAAAATATGATTTCTCAAAGGGACAAAAAATCCTTGTATTGTCAGATTAAACGTAAATAACTGTAGAGTATTTTAGCGTATAGATTAGGTATAAGAGATAGCACAGACGACTAAAACTTGATAGAAGCAGTCTGAGACCTTTTTCTACAAAGTACCTTTGATGAACCTTTAGTCTATGGGTCAATATTTATAAGATCGTGTTGCAAGCTGTCTTGAAAACAGACCGGAAGGCAACAACCATCCAACAAATGGTAGGTAACATCCATGAAGACAACGGCAATGTTCGGTGCGCGGTGGACGCAACGCACCAGAACATACATGGCACTTATAAAGTTATAAATAAAGAATCAGCTGCCGTATTCCGAAGTGAAACCACGATAATATCGCGCCGATAATTAGTCTATGGTTCGCCCTTTGACAAGGAAATTCCCATACACCTTGATACAAAGCAAATAAGATAAATTTTCGTTGTTGTTAATTCGGTAATATCGGAGCTCCGATAAAACTTCGGAATACCAACCCTGCTTGGACTCAAGTTACACAAAGTAAATAAAACGTCACTGTTAACACTCACAGCAAAATAAAACTATTTGTACAAAATGCGCAATTTTTATGCGTATTGATAACATTCCATGTTTAGTACTGAAAATGATCATCTAATCAATCCATCAACATCTTATTTAGGATATTTAGACCGTAGGCACAGATGCAATTCATGCAACGTTATAGAGAATCAGTGCACTCACACTCAAAACACGGTGTCTAGATCAGGTCTAGATCTAAATTCAGACCAAAGCGTGGGTTGGACTCACGTCTAACAGCTTTGCATTAATGTAGGCTTTTCTCTCTCTATGGTTATTCTTAGATGACCTTATAATGAAGCGAAACAGCGACTCCGGTTTTAGAAACGTAATGAAACTGCATTATCGTAAGTTTTAGGCGTGTGAATCTGCAGTAAAAAATTTATCACTACGCAAGGAAATATCTTAAGAATAAGAAATAAGTTAAGAATAAAAAATAAGTTTTAAATGGAAGTGGGGCTAGTTCTTACGATGAGCTAAGCTGTGAGATAGGAAATTCCAACCAATAACATTGCTGCATTTGACAGAACATTGACAAACTACGAAAAAAAACCGGTTAAGTGCGATTCGCCTCGCGCGTCGTGGGTTCCGATGTACCTAACTATTTTTGGAAGCAATAAAGTTTATTTTAAGGACTGCAAAACTAAATTTGTTTGCAAAGGTTTTTTGCAGATTTCTAAAAAACTGTGCAACTTAGAAAGATTGTTTTATTTTGCTGTAATATTTACATAAACTTCTATCGACTGTAAATAATTCAGATTTTTCCTTTCACAAACTTCGGAGATAAGGGGTGGGAATGGTATTTTTTTTGCCGTTTTATAACTTGAAAACTAAGAGTCGTAAAAAATACAAAATATGTATTTTAGAATGTACAAGTAAAGCCCTTTCGTACCCCACTCGACCTAGTAACGAAAATTTTAAATTTTGCCAACCTCTATTTGGGCCCCCTTTACAGTAATAATCATAATTTTTTTTTATTCTTTCATGTGCAATTTAGTTGGGCAACCATATTCTAAAACTATTCCCAATTTCAAGTGGATAGCATGAGTGGTTGCTGTGTTATAGAGGCGTGACAGACAGACAAAGTCGCACCATAAGGGTTCCTTTTTTTACCATTTTGGTATCGGAACCCTAAAAAGGAGAATTTTCCCAGCTCACAGCTTAGTGGTTAGCTGTCTCGCATAACACTGGTCTATCGCTAACTAACTCCTTGCTCAACTAACATATGAAATAAAGATTTGACGAGATGATACACTGGTAGTTTATGAGAATTGTGCTGTACCTAAGTGACTCGTAGTGTTAGATACGAGTAACTTGTTGGTTTACTAACAGAGATAACGCCAAGGTCACAATCAGAAATTATTCGTTTTGTACATAAATGTATATTTATAGCAGACATACTTTGATAAGCGCATAATATTTCGCGGACTGCAAAAACGGTGGTTCAACAAAAATTTTTAAATTATTAAAAGATGTAATGCAACAACATTAGAAGATTATGCCATGGAACTCATTTTTGAAAAAGCGTTATAATGGCATTTTTTGTTTTGATATACCACAGTTAAGTATTCTTAGTTATCGTAATATTAATTAATTTGTTATAATAAAGACAAAAAACAAGTAGGTTCCTAAAAATAAAACCAGCTTAAATTAAGATGTCTTTATTAAATATGAACCTCTGAACAACTTCTCCAGAAAGAGAATGAACCAGGAAACCACCCGCTAATAGTCCTGTCTTCATCATAAACTCGTTAACGAGAGGCGCCGCGGTTCAGTGACTCGAGGCTGCGGCTGCGCAGGCTTTTGCACTGGGGGTTGCATTCTGCTATGCCTGATATAGTAAACATAATCTTAGTATATAACTCACACCATGAAACTGAACAAGGAACCTGGGTCGAGATACTAAAAAAAATTTCAATATCCCATAGACATTTGGCTGATAGCGCATTTTGTAAGGGAGATTAACGAAATTGATTCGTATTTCAATCTGTTTCTTGGGAAAAGTTGTTCAGTTTCATGGCCTAAGCAACATGCTAAAATTATGTTCACTATTCAAATTCAGATGATTTAGTATTTTTTTATATGCTTGCTTCATCACTGGACAGGGATCTCCCTCCCGAATGTCACTGCAAAAATGCGTGATGTATAGTTTGGAGGATTGAAGTATCATAGTCACTACGCTTGTTAGCGTTGCGACTGGCTCCATAGACCGCGGTTGATGGCGACCGCAGTATGTAAGATGGCACAACATGCAGATTAACGTTGAGGCGCATTGGCTGAAAAATGATTTTATCCCACCGTCTGGTTCCAAATCCCTACCGCGGTCCATGGCGCTAGCCACAATGCTAACTAAATATGGTTCTTCTTCCCAAATTATACCTTATATTTTTGCTTTGATGGATGGACCTACCTGTCCAGCAAAAGACTTCTGACCTATCAAAAGTCCCAAAATCATCAAGCCAAGTCATCTATTGTATCTGTTAAAACAACATTACAGATGCCTGAGACGTAACACGCATTTGCTGCAAGCAAATTTCCAGCATCTCAATTTTCCGGAAAGTTTAAAAAAATACTGCTTTTGTCAGCATCTTCTTCCTTTGCTCGTTGACATAAGGTCCTACCCTCATTGTCTACTCCGTGCACGTTTTGCGTCTTACCATTTAGTTTCATGCTCTCTGCCCTTATCTCGCGACAATCTGCTCTGTATTCACCAGTGAGACTGGAAAATATCCTTCTGAATGCATATCGAAAATACTAAAGTCGAAAAAATGTGTATCATTCTGCTGAAAATCATACTGCCTTTAAAAACTATTCTATACTAGGGTATTCAATACAACTTTCTGACAACACAAAAAATCTCCCGAAAAGTAGAAGGCATGAAAGCACATTAACTGAACAAGATTGTCTTTGGGTAATTAACAAATTATAATAATATTCTTTAGAAAAGAAGGCAATCACTGGCAATACCAAACCTATTTTCTGTTTTTGGACATTTTCGTAGACAATCAAACAGTCTTATAAAGGGAATTTTTGCTACGGAATTTCATTGCAGAATTCTTCACCGACGAAGTTTTGCTCGCATCGCCGCAGAATCACGGCCGCCGCGCCGGTCTGCCTTGCCGACGGCGGTGGCATTAGGGTTGCTAGTCGGTTGCCAGACTCTGCAGGGTGAAAATGAAAACATTCGACAAATTTTGAGATTGAGTTCAGACCGTGAAACTGAACAATTTTCGCCTAGGAACATAGGTCTACGGAAGAAAAATTTTTTTACCCTTTCATAGTAAAGACAGTCAGCTGACCATACATTTTGTATGGGCGATAGAATTTTTTTTACGTCTAACGACCTATGTTCCTTGGGGAAAGTTGTTCAGTTTCGTGGTCTGAACTCAATCTCAAAATTTTTCGAATGTTTTCAAATTCACCCTACAGAATATGTTGTGACATGACAGGTTGAATTTTAGGACACATGCCAGTTTTTTCAACTATTGAATGGAGAAATTTCTGAAGAGCGTATAGCTTTTACATTAACTGAGAGTATACTCAAAAGTGTAGATGTGTAAAAAAGTAAGTACGAATATTTAAAAGGTGATTCAGAATCATTCACGTGATTTAGAATAAAAAATAAAAAAAACCTATTTATTAAACTTTTTGTATCAGGCTTTAGACGACGCGTTCTTGCGGCAAAATGTGAGACATGTTTTAGTTTTTGTTTCGGAATTTTATATTAGGTCTTTACCTATGAAATTGCCGTTTTGTATGGCGAATTTTAGGTAAACTCAATTTTCAGTACTAACATTTTTGCATTTTTCTTAGGAATTATAAATCCAATTTTTTAATTTTTTTTTAAGCATTATTAGGAAGACATTAAGCTAATAGAAGCTTAAATTAAATTTTCGAAAAATATTATCTGTAAAAAAATATAACAAATCTAATGATGAAATCGGACGACATTTAAGACGAACAATTTTCGAACCTTTAATTTTATATATCAAACTAAAAATAAAAACTTTATTTTATGCGTAAACTGATAACCTTGAAGTCAACTTTCAAATATAAGACAATTGAAAAAAATTGCATTAGAATTATAGGAGTTATGATCTCTTCAATATGTAAGAAAATTTCGGCAATTTCATAGGTAAAGACCTTATTATCTGCTGCTAGCCCTGGGTATAGCGAGCTAAATATGGAGCCTCCCCGCAGACTGGTTCGCGACAAAAAGTCCGAGGATGTGGAACACGAGAGCAAAAGGAAAGCGCCTGCGCATCCTTTGGTTTGCTTTGTTTGTTCAAGAAAGTTAATAAGTATGTGGACAATTGGACAAGTCTTTATTTTCAGTTGTTAAGTTTCGTAAGTATAGGTTTGGTTTTTCTAAGGTGTGATTTTTGATCATTAATGGATTGTAAAAAAAAACTTTGAAATTGATTTTTTTTTTATAGAAGGTAAGGTAATACAAATTTAATAGTGACAGGATATTATCTTTTGAAAATAATTTTCGTCTGCATCACCCACCACCTCATCATAGAAGTCATTGAACCCTCCACAGCAGAATATTATTTTTTTAAGAATAAGTACTTTTTTTTGACACAACCTATACTTAGGCTCCTAGCTATGATGCAGAATCACAAATTTTTATGGTTGATGGTCTTGACCTCGATCTAGACCTGAGGGCTGAGATGAGGTCGTCGATGGAACGAACTTGCCAAGAAGAAGCCTATTCACTCAAAATAATTTTCTTTACTATTATAATATTGAGCCTATAGGGTCAGTCATTACACAAAATTCGTCACTAGGCTTGGATTTAATAATTGTCGGTTCTGGCTTTGTACAAAGGCTTTTTTTAAATCTTCTTTAAATCGAAACTCTGTTATCTCTCTGTTAAACTTATACAGCATTTTGCAACAGCCTGTACGATAGGTTGATTTCATAAACTATATCGGGTTTTAAAAAATTAGTCTGGTGGCTCAACGCAACAACTATTATTCTACGACTTTTGGAAATTTGCAATATTTTTTTCGAATTTTCATACAAATTGGAACGATCAGCTGATCATTTTTATGGAGTTTTCCAAAAGTCGTAGACCAAAAATTGTTGCGTGTAGCAACCAGAATTAGACCTTGAAAGATTTTAGGTACAGCAATTTTTAAAGCCCTGTAGAACAGCTGTTGCAAGCTTCACATTTAAGAATAATTACTAACACATAAGATTAAGATTTATTGACTAATTTATTTTACTAAACCATTCTATTCTAAGAGCTACTGAGTTGCTTGAAATATTTTTTTTTGTTTTCAACTTTGAGTTCACCTAGGTCGTCCTAGGTCGTTAGGTTGTCATTAAAACGTGGGTAGGTGTTTGATTCACTTTATTATAAATATTATGCCAGCCTATTTTATTGTGACATGAAAATTATAAAGTCAAGAACTACTTTGGTTCACTGAGCCAAAGAGAATGAATGAGGTACCTAATTAATTTCGTATTTATAAATTGCCAATATATTTTTATTGGACCTACTACACAGGTAGGTGCATTTAATAGGCAGAAGACTAAAAAAATAAGTAACAAGGTAGATATTACCATAAATAATAGGCAGGCAGTGCTAAATGGTAAATTACCTAGAACAGCAGCTCAGCTCATTAAACATTAAACCGACCGAATAGGATGCTAAATTATTTGCTAATGAGGTGTTTGACCCTCTGTGTGAAATAACAACACGCAATTAACTTTAATATTAAACCTACTACGAATTACCTACCATGTTTAACAAGTGTATGTTTGACTTGCCGAAAATTCTTACGAAGATAAAGATAGTCAGTAACGACACAATTATTATCATAATATTTGTATTGTATACTAAAATTTTTAGGGTAGAGATCTGTCTATAAATAAAATTTACTTACCTTGAGTGACATTTTTAATATTAATTGATGTTTTTTCACAGTACATGAAGGTAATAAACAGTCATTTCAGTAACAAAATATTTTTTAACACTTCGCGAAATTCAATGTTTACTTTTTTACACACATCAAAAAATATGTAACGGTTCAGAAAACATATAAAATTGATAAAATGTACAGTAACTAAGTCGTACAAATAACCAACCGCGCGTCGGATCGTATCTAAATATTTTCGTAAACGAAAAACGACAAACAAGAGACACGTGATAATGCACAGCGTTTCTCGCTCGAATAAAATTTTCCCTCGCTCGATGGCGTTTTGACAGGCGAAAATGTAAGTGTTGCCATAAAGAAATATTTAAAGAATCAATACTAATACTTCGAGCACGTAGCGACATCTCGAGAGTGAAATAATATCTGTTGGTTTTGGAACACAATACTAGATGGCGCTTTTATTAAAAGAAGTTAAAATTGAGAGGAATATTTATTCGATTTTATTCGATTTATTGAACTATTTTTACAAAGGATTTTTTAAATTTAAACCTATGTTTGGAATACTTTGGACTAGAGGATTCCATCACAGAACATTGTGCTGGGTAAACCCTAGATTATCATTTTACGTGCAATCCTTTACAACGTGTAACGGAAAGGCCTAAGGAACATAGGTCGAAACACGAAAATCAAATTTTTGTCCTCCCATAGAAACTGCATCAGCTGATAGCCAATTTTGTATGGGAGGTTGAATTTGGTTTCATGGGCAGAATCACATCCTTTAGGGTCTCAGGGTTGATATAATTATGTACCTATTCTGTTACACCTAGTATTAGTATCGTAGTGCGCCAGCAGAAATCTAATTTTTCTCAATCTTTGTCATCAAATGCGTCTTGACAGCTTCAGAAGCAGTCTTCGCGTCATATTTTTCAGGATGTTTCACAACAAGGTGGGTTCTTAGATCTGTGGCCATGTTCGTTTCATATTCGCAGGAGTGACATTTGTAAAGAAAAAGTCCAGGGTGGCGGCCACTGCGTAGGACGTGCTTCCGCAGATTTTCCTGAAAAAAAAAAAGAAACATGCTTATTGGAAAGTGATTGTTTTTGGTAAAAACATAACCCTTTTGATGCGTCTTCGTCTGTCCGCCTGTCTGTCACACCTGTATACACTAAATTTAGGTCAAGCGGAAAACATGTTAATCTGCCCATAAAACTGAACAACTTTTCCCAAAGAACATAGGTCGAAATACAAAAAAAAAACATCGACTTCCACTACAAACTGCATTAGCTGACAGCACATTTTGTATGGGAGGTCGAAAATATTTTTTGGTATTTCGATATGTTCCTTGGGAAAAGGTGTTCAGTTTCATGGGCAGATTAACATGTTTTCCGCTTGACAGCAACCGCTCATGCTATCGACTTGCATTTTGGAATAGTTGTAGAAAGTTGTAGAATATGATAGCTCAATTTTATTGCAAACAAAAGAATTGAAAAATTATTATTGTAAAAGGGGGGCCGAACGAATAGGGGATATTTTTTTAAATTGTCGTTACTAGGTCGAATGGGGTAGTACTTGTACATCCCAAAACATATTTTAGTTTTTTTTACGACTCCTAGTTTTCAAGTAGCACAGTTTTTAGAAATCTACATAAAACCTTTACAAACAAAAGTTATGCGATTTTGCGGTCCTGAAAATGGACTTTATTGCTTCCAAAAATATTATAGGTTTATCGGAACCCTCGGCGCGCGAGTCCAACTCGCACTTGTTTTTTTTAGCTCAGGGTCAGCTATACAGGTGGTGCTAGCAAAAATGAGTGTACAAAGGAGTGAACAGTTAAGAATCATAACATAAAATATTTTTTACTGTTGTGGTTACTGTCACGGTCACTGTCCTCCACTTGCAGAAAACTTCGTTAAATCTTTTGATGAGACTTCCTATTTGCCTAGCCTACGTGGTTTAGTGGTTAGAGGGCTCGGCTCTCGATCCGGAGGTTCTGGGTTCGATTCCCGGTGGGGACACTGTCAAACAAAAATCCCTTTGTGCGACCTCTCCAGTTTGTTAGGACATTGCAGGATGAATCACCTGACTGTTCGAAAAGTTAGATGATTTCGTGCTTCGGAAGGCACGTTAAGCCGTTGGGCCCGTGAGCCATGTCAGAGGCCCTTGGCGGCTTAACAATTCTGACACCAGGGTCAGTGAGGTCGGTCATCGACCTTGCAACCCACACGATATGATGATGACTTCCTATTTGTCTACTACTTAGATCTACAAACTTAAAGTACCACAATAGAATCAGAGGGACCTTTTATTTTAAAGAAGCTTTCTGAAACTCGCAGTTGCTCGATAATGTGTTGATACTGATGACTCATTTACGTATGTTACAAATAGGCTTTTAAAATAATACAAATCCAGCGCAATGAGAACTTAAGTAGTTTTTCCGGGAACTTTCCTTACCAAACTTCCACAAGTGAAATCGCAATGTGGACAGGCATACGGCTTGGCTCCTTCGTGACAAAGAACATGCCTCTTCAGGTGGCTTGACTGATCAGTTTTAAAATCGCAAGAAGGGCATTCGTGGTGTTTGACTTTTTCTCCATGTGAACGTCGATGTCTGAAAAAGTAGAAAAAGAGACATCTAGTGTGTGCCAATAGAAATACTACGACCGATGGTGGAGAGAGCATTCGACTTGCAAACACTGAATCTTGTAGTTCATCAGGTTACATATAAGGGGCTTGTCCGATGGTTCCAGATGCAATTTACAGATGGCGTTAAAACAGATTATCCATTTTTTTTTGTTTTTGAGTGGATCTGGTGGAAGCATTTATTTGCTAGGTTTTAACAGAGAATTTGGACTTTTGCTTCACTTGATTTATTATATGTTTTTATAAGTACCTACCTAGCAAGTTGAGTAGCTGATGTGCCAACAAAGAAACAGTTTTCATGTGGACACTGTCTTCCTTCAGCAATGCAGCTGGGATTATGTCGAGTCAACGCTGATCTAAAACAAAATTAGGATTTTAAAAAACTAAAATTCCTTCCAAAAGAATTACCCTGCTGGTATAATGTTTTCAGTCACAGCGCGAAAAGAATACCTTGCACCTTTTGTACAGCATTTAGACAGTCTAAAAGTTGTTCCCCACAAATCTGCACAAAACGGGTGATAAATTTCCAAGCACAAGTGTATGTCCAGTAATTACGTCGCTGAAGTGCTGGACTCGGGCCAGTACAGTGGAATGCTAGTACTTGCGCTAGTAGTGGAATGTGACGACCGGAAGGCAAGAGTTGTTTTATGATGGCAAACGGCGAAAATACTTGACGTTTCCTTACTAGCGGACTGGGTTATAGCATGAACGAATAATAATAAGACTGACAACCCCCATAATACTAGAAAACGTTACCCGGAAAGGCATTACCATAGATTTAGTACTTCGCGCGTGGCGCTTTTAACCAGATTGCGCTATTCCAAAAATTATGCGAGCAGAGTAGGACGTAAGATGAGAGGAAGCTGTCCCTTTCTAATAGATTTTGCATGACATTTTGTTTATGTTGCCATGACAACATCAACAAAATGTCATGCAAAATCTTTGTCAAAAATCATTTTACCAAAGAGTTTTTAATCCAGATAAATGAAAAGAAAATGATTTTCTGCATTTATCAATATTTAATGAAAACTGAGAGAGAAGTTTATACTTTGCACGTTGAAAATTATTCAAATAAGTATTTAAAAATACGTATAAATATAAATTTGTGTATATAAAAGTTAACATTTTGCACGGAAATTGTGCAAACTTCATTAGTATGGCAATAATTAGAAAGGGACGAAGTACATCGCCTATGATGTCTTGCTCTGCTCGTTTTGCCTCTGTACAAATTGTTAAGAGTACGCTATCATGGTAAATGTAAGATCATTGGGCATTACTCATGGAAACTCGATGGCACTTTCAAATATTCTGGAAATTAATTATGGTCTACCGAGTATTCTGCCAAAAATTCATTAAAAATTTCAACATACATAGTTTCAATGTAAAGAAACGCTAACATTGAAATTAGTTTTGTTTTGCGGAATACCAACTTGATAAATCATAATAACTTCCCGGACTATTTGTTAGCACCATCTAGTTTTATACTATTCCGGGTTACGATTTCTAAATGGGATGGTCAGTCCTTCTTATTGTTCGTCTATGGTTGGTTGTAAGGGTGATGAAGGCCAAATTTCTATATGATTTGCTCATGTCTGCCTCTTTGACTGATGATAAGGAGCATCCTCTAGAAGATACAAAAAATTTTGGCGGACATCCACCCACACCCCTGCGTTTTTGAGGAATTAAGTTTCAACTATTTTGAAATTTGACAATGAAACGTACACCTGGCAGACTATGACTATCTGATTAAATACAATGTATAAAACCCCAGAAAAATGGTCTGCCACCATAATAGCCCTGCGACGTAAAGTTAAAGCTCTTCAAAATGCAAAAATTCACTACTTCGTACCGTGATAATGCAGAGCCCTGCATGTCTGCCTCTTCGATTTTCTACATCTTCAGAAGTATTTTAAACAAGAGTCACAAAGGCAGACAAAAAAAACATTATTTAGTATCTTATTTTCATTTTTTAAGCTTTAACTCAAAAACGCAGCGACGCACAGAGAAACTTGTAAGGACCAAATCGATTCGTATTGAGCTGATCTATCAATATCATCCCTATCATGAGCAAATCATATACCCAAATTGCGGCCAGCACCCTGACTATTATAGGTCGAGGACTTTCTGTAGAATAAAATGCATGATTGAATTTGGAAAAGGGGCAGCCTGTAGCCACAGCTGTAATGGAAATTCATGCCTGAACGCTCTTTGAAACCAATATAAAAAGTTTTTAAAATCTGTATGTAAGATATAATTAAGATAAAAATGTTTAGAATAAAAAAAGAGTCAGGTGAGTCAAGAACTGATTATTAACTGGAAGAAACTATACCTAAATTCAGAAGTTTACCTGAGAGATGATGAAGACCATTATAGGCAGGTTTTTAGAATTGTATACAGCATATGTAACGGCAAGATGTGAGGATAAAAGAACTCCCGCAATAACGGGTAAGAGCTGTGAAGAGAAAAGAACAAAATCTCTTTTTGACCTCCCACAGAAACTGCATCAGCGCATAGCGCTTTTTGTATGGGAGGTCAAATTGGTTTTTCGTATTTCGACCTATGTTCCTTAGGAAAAGTTGTTCAGTTTCATGGGCAGATTCACACCCTTCAGTATTATCACACCATTGTGGCTCTGACGGTTATTATCTGCGCATGGGTGACAGGCAGAGAGCCAATGAACGATTCGCTCGCCTCCCCCCATCTGCCATCTCACCCACGCGATATTTTTTTTTGAGTTCTGCGCATTAACGGTCATAGCCAGAGTTATTTTGTACAACGTATACTATTAAACAGTGAATGTTACCTACTCGTTGCACTCGAAGGATGGCATTGGACAAAAAAGTGTTTAGTTTGATGTTAGAAACTTAGAACATATGCAAATGATGTTCGGGATACACTGTTCTGTCGACTGGAAACATGTAATATAAGAAATGAGATATTTAAATAAAAAAATCTGACATGTTCCAACTGTAAACAAATCGAAGAAGAAAAAACAATACTTTAGTTTATAGAGCATACTATTCGTAGAGTAATGAGCTTTTTCCTCGTTGCATTAGAGTGTTAGGTACAGTACAGTTCTTGAAGAAACTAAAACTAGTTTGCATACGAGCTAACTTCTAACCTAAACCTACCGCACTAGTTTAATCAAATGTCGCAGCAGAAAGCCATCGACGCTCCTCCACCCGCAAACTGCAGTCGAGATGCGCATTTATGCAGTCTCCCGCAATAACGGGTAAGATATCGTCCAAGTTGCCTCATCAGTGGTGTTAGCAGCCCTCGATGGCTCCCGGATGCTCCAGAATGGTCTTAACACACTATCATGGTGTGTACGGAAAAGTAGTAGGTGGGTGAACGTCGTACGTAATATGTAGACAAAAATAAAATCGTAAAAATGTTGCCAGATTGATAGCTCCGGGTTAAATAAAAGCACTATTTTATGTGAGTCATTCTTATTAATGTTACTGCGATCAAAATATTCGCGTGCATACACTCAGTCTGTATTTCAGTTCTAAACCTCTTCAAACCCAGCTTCAAGCAACTAGCAACTGGTGACTTGATTCATACGGTCTGCGGCTCCAATTAAGCTCGTGGACCCGAGTTTGAATGTCGACACCAAGTTACGACTGTTCGAAAGTTCCCCATCTAGATTATCCGACGTTTCAGAAATATACATTCGGATTTATGCTACAATGTAATCTGGCAACTCTGAGAAAGATGCAATCTGCGAAACGACCGCAACTGATGAATGTCTTCGAAACATTATATCACTGTCGCTGACGGAAGAACCGAACTAATCCCTTCGAGACATATTTATAGAGTGACATTTGGTATAATTACATTTGTACAGACAGCCCGAGAGCAAATAAACCTCTCGCGATTTAGCGATGTCAAATCAAACGCCGCGTCAACCTGCGCGCGACACGTGTTCACAATAAACTTCCAGCGTCGCCATCGCTTTTCATATTTTGATCCGACTCAAAATACAGTCTTCACCGAGCGTCCGGGGAGAATGTGTAGCGGGGTATAAAAACGTCATCGTTGGCAGCACAGCCGCTGCGCCGGCGCATATCAAAGCGATCGCGTCAAATTATGAATGTTTCCCGATATTTGTGAAAGAGTTGTGAGACATTTGACATGGATGCATCCGCTGCGAGAGCGGTATTGTCGCAATTCGATGTCGGCGCATGTCTGCACGCTGACGCGACGATTATTTCTGTAAATGGCTCTGTTTATGTCTGTCAAGTGTTACGATTTGACAATAAGTACCTACTTACTTGGATCACTTCCATCCACTGAGCTTTTGATTCTTATGAGATTTATGAGGCAAATAAAAAAAATATACTTACTTGCTATTGAAACTCTTCCTACACTTTCCACAAACAAATTCCATTTTCACCGACTCTTCAATTGTCTCTAACATTTTCGGCATTCTCGTTGCGCCGGTTCCATGCTCAAATCTCGTATGATTTTCCAAGCTGCTTTGCCTTGTAAAGTTTGCTCCACAGATGGAGCAAACATGAGGTCTTTCAAACGTATGCTGTCTCAGGTGCCGACGAAGAGATGCCTTAGGAAAATTTTTGGGGCAAAGAGGACAGGTGTACTTTAGTATCATCTTTACTTTTTCTCCAGTTTGATAGGTCTCTTTTATCGGAGTACAATGTAAGACTTCGTGGAAGAAGCATTCGGCTTGGGAATCTGTTGAGAAGAGACATTGACTGCAGTTCCAAAGAACGGAAGCGTTGAGGGGCGTCTGCTGAAACTTGCAAGCTTTAGCCCGCACGTGTCTTGAGACTTCTTGAGATAAGATGAAGGACATTCCGCATGTGGGGCATCTGAAACATATAATTGTTTAATTATGGTTATCTTTGTATTTCACATAATTTATTACACATTTAAACTTGTAATACACCACATACTTTCTCTTTTTATCCGGGTGAACTTTGCTGATATGATCTTTCAATTCTATAACGTTACTGAGAATAACTTTTTCAGGACAATGCGGACATTTTTTACTCAGGTCTTTTGAAGACAGACCCCTCTTCATCAAGTTTTCTTTTCTTTTGATTCTGTGTTCTGAAGTGTAGCGATGTTTTTTAGCTTCTTCAGCGGAATGAAAGGATCTTGTGCATACGAGACATAAATACGATCTTTGTTTATGAATGGTCTTCAAATGTGCAGCTAAAGTTAGAGAAGACTTAAACCTTGCTCGGCAGTGTTGGCACTTATGTATTTCCTGATAGTCATCAGTTGCTGAATGGCACAGTTGGTGACCAGTTCTGATGCAATGTCGTTTAACTTCCATATTGTATCGGAACTCTTCGAAGCATGTTCCACATCTGATAATGGATTTCTTTCTGATGATGATGGGCATAGACCTATTAATGACAGCAATGACTTCACTATGATCTAAACCATTCATATGTTCGAGCATTTCTTGAGATATCTCGCATTCAAATTTACAAAATGAACACCAATATCGACCGTCTATAGAAGTCATCTTCTGTTCATGTTCTTCTGAAAACCAATGCTGCATGAAGTTAGACAACCAGTTGGTATAGAACTTGCAAGGACTGCATTGGAAAGGCGACTGGTGAACTACGGCAATTATGTTGTTGAGGATTAATTCCGTGTAGTTTGGACTTTTGGTTTCTGTAGCCTTCCTGAAGTGGTAATGTGATATAAGATGTTTCCCCATCAAATGCGAGCGAACTCTCGACTTGCATCCAGAACAATTAATAAAAAACGGTTTCCGTTTTCTCTTCTTCTTTACTTGTAAGTCTGGTTTAGTTTCAACAGCCGTAGTCTTCTTTCTTTTTGTTTGAGTGTACACACTATCGTCCACAAACCGCGATGGACGTGCTGCTCTTTTTTCGACTATGTTACGGATAGGTTCCAGGTGCCCAGAAAATTCCAGTTCATGCTCTGGAAGTACCTTTTTCATATGCAAGCTAGACATGAGATGTTTTTCATAAATAGCTCTTGAACCAAGTCTTCTATTGCAGGGTCCACACCAGTATTGTACAGAACCTTTACTTTGAAAAGTAGTTTGCATTATTTGAGTTTTCTCGTGAGCTCCTGGAACCCACTTGCCTTTAGTATGTCCTGGTGGAGGTGCGTCATAATCTTCGTCTCTTTCATTAGCTTCAGCCAAGAATGATTTCCATTTCCCTCCTGTATGTTCCTGCATATCCCAGTCTTCGTGATCAGGAGAAGCTGGTCGCCACTTACCACCAGTATAATTTGATGGTGGTTTCCATTTTGCACCGGTTGGATGATTTTCCTCATCATCCTCATCTTCTGATTCTTCAGACTCTTCAGAATCATCCTCAGGTTTGTAATCGTTGTACCCAATACTATAAGAAGAAGAAGGGATTTCTTTTTTGACTGCCCCACTGATGCTAGCGACAGCGTTGATAAGTTTTGTCTGGTTATCTTCATTGCTGCCTATTCTTAGACTGTGTCCTCCTATCCAGTCTTCTCCTCTTAAATTTGTTTCTAATGGACTCATCCTGGGAATGTCTCTTGAAGTAGATGCAACGCCCAAATTATTCTTTCTGTCTAGACTCGGTTTGCTAATTGGGATAGGTGGAGTGAGTCTTGACAAAGAAGTCTTTTTTACACTGCTTTGTAGTTCTAAAGACTGGAAGAAAACGTCAGCGCCAAGGCTGTAGGTTGGTTCTAAAGGATCGATAGTAGGCAAGTCAGGTTTTATGGTCTCGATTTTCTTCCCACACCTTTCTTTTCTATGTTTGATGTAGTTGTCCAAACCAACGATGGTGGAGTTGCATTTGATGCAGAGGTGATTATCGTCGTCCTCATCGTCGCGAGGTGACAGCATCTGTAATTAGTTCATACATTTCTAAGCGAGGATATACAAGGTAAGGCAATATTTATAATGTAACCTTGAACTGTACTGTATCCAATGTTATCAAAACATCATCGTAATTGTTTTCAATAACGTAAACAAAAAAAAATATTATGGTTTTCTTAGTACAAATTCAATACAACATCGTTTACGCAAAAATTGTAGACGTTCCAGTTCGAACTTTGAAGGAAGGTGCAAAAATATTACTTCTTATAAATATCTCAATACAGTCAAGAGCATATCAAGTGGGACAATACAGCGCGACTTGAGCTCCTACGGTTATTAGAATAAGAACAGTACAAAATTTTAAGATTAATGAACTCTTGCGTGCACAAAATATTTGACTTCACATCAAAGGAACAAAAATATGAGAAGTACAAGCACCGTTTATTACCTCTGCCGAACCCTAGCCGACGCCAAAATACACGTGTTTGTGCTAGCGTACCCCATGCTACGTCATTTGCAGGTAGACAATTTTACGTCCTAAGCACTATACTGTATAACGAGGTCCACAAAAAATTAAATATTGTTGGCTGTAATAGGTTTGAGGTAAAATTTAAACTAGAGAAGTGGCTTAAAACTCTAGATTATGCATCCACTGAACAACTTTTAAAATTGAATGCTAAAACACACACACACACACGATCCCACTGACACTCATACACACACCCACATATACATACACACATTATTACTAACACATAATGTTTTAATATATATGCATTTTTATTTATTTATCTATTTTTATTCTCATCCTATTGTTTTCAATAACCTTTACCTGGTACGTACAATGGACATACTGGTCTCATTAACTGGACACTGTCCTCTAAGATACAGGCTATGCTTAGCTTAGTTTAGGTGGCAGAGTTTTACTATTTGCAAATGTATAAATTCATTTATTGTGCTTTTGTTGAAAAACAAGTGTAGAATGAATAAAATTTATTTATTTATTTTTTTTTTTTTTACAGGTAAAAATAATTAACTGAATGTTCGTAGATGGTGCAAGTAAGCATCAAAAGCCTTTTGACCTCGATCAAGAAATTAAAACTCGTAGGGGTGGCAAAGACGTGCATGTCGACGACGGGTGGAAACGAGGGAGGTGGAAATAACTCTTTAATCGCGTGGCACAAAGACATTAGCCGATGCCTCTGCCCGTCACAACCCACCAATAAAATATGCGAATTATAAACAAATACTAGTTGTTTCGTGATGATCGATAATGTATGCAAGTCACCGAGACTCATTACTGCGGAAGTCTTGGATTAGCATAAGATCTACGACCATTAATTTGAATTGAGTTATAAATGAACTGCGTCGTTTTGTTTGCAGAAATGTTGGAAGTTGCTGCAATGTAACAGATAATAGCAGGGTTTGTATCAGCCATTTTGAAGTTAAATAAACGGCCTGGCTTATTTTAATTTGAATGTATAGTTTATATCAAGCACAGTCAAGACCGTGCCAAGCTTGACAATTGAAGAAAATTTTGTTCTAACTTCAAAGTTCTAAAAAAACTGCAATTTATGATTTAAGTCAGAAGAGTCGGAGATATCTGTGAGCTCAGCTCGACACCAGACAGAAGATCGAAGCCGGTGGAAGCAGTTGCCAAGACAGAACGCAAGGAAAGACTGACACGGACCAATTGAAATAGACAGACAGGGCCTGAAGACAAGTGGCTTCCTATTATCGAAAACTTCAGTAGAATATAATAAAAATGTATGAAATTGACTTAAGCTAACGAAATGTTGCGTGACAGCTAATGTCAAATCCATACATTTTCATTCTATTCTACTACCGTTTACAATTATAGAAAGCCTCTTGTCTAGGTACCCAGGTAAGAAACAGTATAATAATATGATTTTTATGAAAGGCAGAAAAAAGCTGCTGCACAACCTTTGGTTGACAATGTTGACATGAATAACACACGAAGAAAAAGTTGTGTGGTATTTTTCGCACTCATCATAACTTTTGTAGGTGTAATAGTAACAGACTTCCGAAAATCCCATGAAACGTCCACTGTAGGACAGGGAGCCGCCTCCAGAATTCCAGCACAAACGAGTGGTATTACCTATGGAGGAGAATCGTCATAGTCACAACGCTTCTAAGAGTTGCGGCTGGCAACCGTTGTTGTTGGTGACCGCAGTACATAAGATAGGAGATGCTGCTGCCGATCCTCCGCTTGATAAACCTTTACTCGCCTCTTACGACACCCACCGGGTAGATATGGGTTGGTATTATTCTTTGCTGGCACCATACGGGACACCTGAACCACACGGGACGGTATTTTTCTTAGCCTTAGCTAAATATAGAAATTCGCTATTGTAAAATATGAATAAAAGAAACATGATCCAAAATGGCTGACAATATTAAAATAAACGACTTCTAGAAACACAACAGCACCAATCAATGGCTTGTCAACTGTCACCATTAATATCTAATGCGGCAGTGGCTTTAAAAGCGTTAGCTGTCTTCAGTCACGGTAACAGTCTGTAATTCCAATCGCGCGAATAAATAAGTCAAGTGAAGCGATCGACCGCTTTTTGATGATTACAGTGGTACTAGGGACAGTTGTCTTCGGCTGCATGACGAGGCTCCGTCAAACGGACAGGGCGAGGTGTGAATCACGGGTCATTAATATTGCCCCGCTCACCTGCCTGATCACATCGACACCCTTACTAGGAGTTCGCGATTGAAAATCGTCTTTTGTCAATATATCCTGATTTTCTCTATTTCAAAAATGCCTGATTACACGTCATTTTATACGAGGAACCCATTAGGACTATTAAGCATTTTTTTATTGTGGGGCACAGAAGTTCAGTTGATTTAAGGAAAACGATTCATAATCCGGTTTGGGTGCGATATGCATGACATATGACCACAGATTCAGCGTTAAACAGGCAAGGTATGTTTCAAACTTTCGCACTTTGTGACCAGGCCAATGCAACTCAGTCGAAACGTCGGGATAACTATAGAAAACAGCATAATATAAAACTGAAAGGGGTAATACAAGCCCATTGTTTTGTGATGCGATACGAAACAAACACCCACTTTACATCGATACCAAAAAACTCAAGACTTGGTGAAAATCCGTCGAAAACCCGTGGGTGCCCCTTTTCAGTGACACGCATCAATCCGCCCTCGCTCCGCCTGACACCATTGTGGCTGACAAACAGCGGACAAATGACAGTCGCCTCTGACAAACGACCGCCCTGTCACTGCGTCATTAACGTCATTTCGGAGAACTTTTTAATTGTTCCCCGCGTCTTTCCGCGGTGTGTATTTTTTTATTCTTTCGTTTTGAGTGGAAATTGATGTATTGATTTTGGCTGCTGTTGTTGTTGATTTGATTTGCGTACGCAAAGTGTATTTTTCTCACTCGCTAGTTAAGAAACTAAACTAGGCGTGGAATAAGGCACGAACGCGACATAAGATATGATTACATAGAAAAGGCGAAGGCGCGGCGCAGGAGCACCGCGTCGTTCTGAACAAGTTTTTAAGCAGCACAAAGCTTTCGCCTCTAATCTGCCTCGCCTTCGCCTTACGCATTTTATATGGTGTCATTTCTACATTAGGTCCTTTTCAAAACGAACAAGTAGAAATTTTGACACGCTCATGTCACCATGTCAAAGCATCTAAAACAATTTATAAATTTTCAATTAATCAACCGATGCTCCAAACCAGTCATGTCTCCGTTAACTCCAATCGCCAAAGGCCGTTGCCCATATTAAACACACGGCCACACGACAGTAGAAACATTTTGACCTTGAGCGAATCCCTGGTTTCGGCCGTTTGCAGTGGTGTGCTGGTTTAGCTTATAATCGTTTTGTTCATCCTTGCTGCTGTGCGTACATAGGATAAAAAGATGCATAAAATTATAAGTATTCTTAAGACGATGTCCCCAGCCCAACCCGTGAAGTTCCTTACAAAGCGAAGAAGTAGAAATGGGATCGCACTCTCGCTTCCAAGTCAAAGCCTGTATGTATGTATATATTCTTTATTGCATCACAAATAAAAGGAGACAAATTACAAACGAGAATAGTACCTATGCAAAGGCGGACTTATCCCTAAATGGAATTTCTTCCAGCCAACCTTAGAGAGGCTAAAGGAGTTGACAATATTTTTGCAGAATACCTACATATGTCGCCCAGATACATAGAACGGAACGAGCCAAACTAGAAAAAGAAGATAAGCACCCCATGCACAATTTACGTCTCTGTACTGCAGGGGCTGAAAAGCTGGAACAGCTTTCTTGTGCAACACCACTGGCCAGCAACTATCTACACAGAGCTGTCAGCCAAAGAAGCTTACTGTCTGGACATGACCTGCCAAGCCGATCTGGAAGTCTTTAACTAGACTCCGAACCCAGGTTGGATGGTCTAAAGACAACTTGTGCAAGTGGAAGTATACCGAGAGCTCTAGCAACGAATGTGAGTGCGGTGCAACAAGTTTAAAACCTCGCTCCGCTCGGTCGAGCGGTCGAGCTCCCCGCGTGTCCGTACACCTGCACGTGTAATGACTTATTTCATGACATTGAAAATGCAGTACGTGTGGCAAAGTACTGGGCAGCTAAAATTTTGTCAAGCCATTGCTCGACTCGTTAAGAAGAAGAAAAGGTGCATAAAATAATTAGTATTCTTTAGTCGATGTAAATCGTGCCGCTAAACCCGTGACGGCCCGTTCAAAGCGAAGAAGTAGGAATGGGAACGCGCTCTCGTCGCCTCGTCAAAGGCTGTCGCCCGGATAACGGCGTCGGCATCGATCCGCGCGCGTCACCTCTACTCGCCTCGCGCCTGAACCAAACGTCCCGTGTCAACTCGGACCTAAGCCACGATCACACCTAGCTGAATTCAAAGACTAATTCGGCATTCATTGCTGGGAGGGAGGCTTGGTTATGTTAATTGCAATATCCTTACTTCAACGAGCAACGTATGCTGAATTAAAGTTTGAATTCAGCTAGGTGTGATCGTGGCTTTACGGGGCACGAGGTCCTTTGCACTTTATTTTTTAAATCCAATTACAATTCTTAAGAATGTGAAACTGCCCATCAAACTAAACAACGTTAGATCCAAAGTTAGATCCACATACGACTAAAAGTCAACCTTCCATAGAAACTATATCATCCATCACGAGATTTGCATGCTTCAATGCAAAGCGATCAACTGTCTTAAGTATTTAATGTTAGTAAACTTTGAGATCTTATAATATCTTCTTTCAATCTGTAATATCGTTATACATTCAACGTGTAACGGACAGGTGTGATATTATTAAAGGTGTGAATCTGCCCATGAAACTGAACAACTTTTCGCAAGGAACATAGGTCAAAATAGGTAGGAAAAAAAAATTTACTTCCCATAGAATCTGCATCAGCTGATAGCACATTTTGTATGGGTGTGAGGTCGAATTTGGTTTTTCATATTTCGACCTACATTCTGGGGAAAAAGTTGTTCAGTTTCATAGGTAGATTCGCACACACTTTAGTAATATTACACCTTGTCGTTACACGTTGTACAAACAAATCATGTGAAGCAAAAAGTGCCAGCGTTAGAGTACTTACCTGATATTTTTAGGGACAAGCATTCATGTTTAGGACAGGAAATATTATGGCCCATCCGCTAAAGAAATAATATTTTTTATTAGTTTATTAAAGATTATTTGATCGTCCCCACATTCAACCAATTTCATCACGTTCAAAACAGATAGTATCAAAAAATGTATTTTTCCCAACAAGCTTAGATCTACCCTTAATTTTGGCTCAGAAAAGTGGTACGACAGCCTTTATTTCTCCACTTACCAGACCTAATTTAGAAATGTACCTGGATTACACTAAGGTCATGTAAATTAGGGTCAATGCCAATGATAACGGGGCCCTCTAAATGGAGGCAGGCGCAGAAATTACTGAAAGATACAGTTTCTTTGGGAGTCTATTTTCTGTATTTGGAAATATTTTGACCTTTGAATTTTTCACTCTGAATAAATTTTACTCAAAGATAAAAGCATACGTAGAAATAGTTAAATTTTATTTTAGGACGTCTACATATTTTATGGCTTTTCGTTGGATTTATTAAGGTTTCATTTCATCATTAGAAGCATAGCACTTAGGTCACAGATATAGATTATTGAAGGTGCAGTATATTATGTTTTGTGTACTCTACATACAACCCGATAAAAGTTCACTTTTGGACAGGGAACTCCCTAAAACTTCACAGTTTTTCGTGGTATAAATTTTGTGGGTAGTTAGACTGTCAGCGTTGCGGCTGGTATAGTCAAGAGCAGGTGACACTTGACACCTGCAGCACGACTGGTGATTGAAATAGGAAGGGTACAAGGATTCATGTGTCAAGCTTGACGTGCTCTTGACTGTACAATGGACCGCAGTTACTGGTGACCGCACCGCTGTATGATGGTACCACACGCAGAAGGACACTGCAGCCCATCCTCTAGTTGAAATACTTTTGTCGGCTTCTACGACACCCACGGGAAGAGATATGGTTGTACTGTTCTTTGGACTATGTAGTTCCGGCAAAGAATAGTACCAACTTATCTGTAACCGTGAGCGTTGTAAGAGGCGGTTAAGGGATTGTAAACAAGAGAATGGGCAGCAGCGCCCTTCTATGTATCGTAACATACTGCAGTCACCAACAACCGCGGTCAATGGTGCCGGCCGCAACGCTAACAAGCGTGGTGACATGGTACTTCCCCTCCACATTGATCCAGCAAAAGCTGGAGTACCCTGTCCTGCAATGGACGTTTCATCATATCATGGGATGTTACGATGATGATTCTTGGTCGTCACCACACGAACCAGCTAGAATAAATCATCATCATAACATCCCATGAAACGTCCACTACAGGACAGGGAGCTCCCTCCAGAATTCTAGCTTTTGCTGGAAAAATGTGGAGGGGAAGTACCATAGTCACCTCGCTTGTTAGCGTTACGGCTGGCACCATGGACCGCGGTTGTAGGTGACCGCAGTAAGTAAGATGTAAGATACAAAGGAGGATGCTGCTGACCATCCTCCAGTTAACCCTTAGTCGCCTCTTACGACACCTACGGGTATGCCGGCACCACACGGCGGGACTAGAATAAATAGACGGTCTTAGTTAATACCCGAACAGCCGATGCAGTATGCAGTTCAGTTGCAAGGTGCAGTGGGTAGAATTTTTACCGGCACTAAATCAGTCCGCCCCTCCTCTCTCTAATGGAAATTATAATTGATTCCCTCCCAACAGAGAGCGCTGTGATCGTAATGTCGGATTTCAATCGATGCTTAATTCCCTGCTCTATCTTTCGTGGGACGAAAGTGTAGGACTATACAAATCTGAGGTATAAGCAACGGTTCTAATAAGAGCAGCCTATATTCTTTGGGGTTTATTCACTGTAATGACCAGAATGCACCTTTTCAGTTTTCGGCACATGTGCCTTTTTATTTCATGTGTAGGTACGCTTTTCTTGCAATAAGCAGGCAACGTCAATTTGTTATGTTGTCTCTATTATGCCTTTCTCTGCGGAAAAGAGGCGTACTTTACGTGTTTGTATGCTTTGCGTTAACCTTATTCAAAATTCAAATTAAAAGAAATATTGCTTTCTCCCACATAAAGTGCAAATATGCAACAAAATAGCAGCATTTGACATCTATAAGTAAGTACCTACTGGTATCTGTGGGAAACAGTAGACCAAACTAGTTCAACCTGTGCTATAATAGTATCATGACTACCCTTCATATTCACGGTTGTCAGTTTAGACTGAAATTTTAGGTGCCAGTTCAAATTTTGAAGTATTTCATTTTAGATATTATTTTCAACGTACCTGCGTATTTTCACAGCTATACCATATTTTAAGTTGGGTGTATGGTAAAGTGAATTTCGGCCAGATGAACCGTTGACGTGAATAAGGTGGCGGATAGTGGCTGGATGCGGAAAGCGGAGGACTGGATGTGGTGGCGAGTCTTGGGAATGGCAAATGTTAACTAGTGGATCAGGCTGCTGATGAAGACGATTATGATCGATATTAAAGTGCATCTAAACTTGGCATTGGATCGGATTTCAACCCTTTTTTTAGGTAAACAATTAGCCGATAGGAACTTGGCCCCTTTTCAACAGTTATGTTTTTGGTGGTACATAGTTCACACGGCCGCAGATAAGTGATAACAAAATCAATATTGAGAGGGCTAGATCGAAGCCACAAACCCTGGGGCCAGTGTAACCCTGAGGTGATCCGGGCGACCTGTATAACAACTTGACACCTCAGGCTATTGACTGTTTGCGTAGCCTGGATGTATATAGACTCTTAATTTCCTACAATTAAGTATTTCGCCATACGATGAAATAAAATAGTGTAACCCTTATTACTGACAAACAAAATAGTTACAACTGCAACCTACGTCAAGACATCATCAAACCCCAGACCACCCAAAAAGACACGTTCTAAAGCCTAAAATCAACCCGAGTGCTTAATCAATTAAAATCCAAGCAAATTCCCGAACTAATCTATCTTGACCAGGCGAAGTTGGGCAGTCCGAGCCGGGCCGTTCCCGGGAACGTATGGCACCCCCGGGATTGACTGATCCATTAGACTCGGGACACGATGACACGTTTTACTTTTACATTTCATTATGGCCTTAATAAATTTACGTTTATTATCGGAGCTGGATTTGAATTTTGGTTGGAGTCAGTTGAGTTGGGAATATTAATGTCATTAGAGTTAGAAGTATGATGTATGGCTAATTAGATACATTATACAATGCTGGAGTTAACATTTCAGATCTAAAGGAAAGCATTGATGATTTATAAATAAAAAAAAATATTTGTCAATGTAGAAAGAAAAAATTCACTGATATCATCCTGATACACTATTGAAGATGAATATTTTAGCATACGGATTAAACAGTAAAATTAAGCAATAAAATAAGGATTTTGACGCAATTGCGAGATCTTTATTGATGACGGCATTAACATACGAAATGCTCATGACACGATTCGAATAAGCTTTGAACTGTTGGGCGAGAAGCAGGCTAAGCACGAATTTGCAGAAGTCCATTGCAGATCTCAAGTGCGAACGTCTTCGATCGATGGGACCATCTCTCAAGCACAATGGGTTCAAAGGTGCCTATCCGTCATTGGCTTACCACACGGCGTCATTACTCCACGTCGCATGCGCGGACGACTGCGCGCTGGCCATTACAGCGGCCAATCAGCGGCCTGCGCTCGCGCACCCCGCCGAGTTCTTTATAACACGCACACGCTCGAATATATCACGCGTCAAGACTCAAAAAGGGTTTTTTTACAAACGTATCTCGTATTCGTCATCGTTAAACTCTCGGAGGCTGGCTCCGTGGCGTCCAATAAATAATAAGATGTGAAAAGGAGTTATTTATTAACGCTTCGTGTCAGGATCGCTTTTTTACGTTCGATCCTTGATTCTTGACACGGATTTGTGGAAATGGATGCGTTCGTTTGTATGTCTGACCCAGTGACGTCTGAACAACTCTCGCCCTTATATCCGTGACATTAAAGGTCATATCTGTGTTGTGGATGAAGTCATCATGTTTGTTTTTGTTGCGTTGGATTGAGATGAAAGCACCACTGGGGATCGTAATAATTATGCATATAATGTGGGTAATGAAAAGAGTACGAGGTACATAAAAGTAAAATATGGAACGCACCAACGGTATGTTTTGGTATCGTGACACAAAAACTTGATTGAGATTTCACTTTGGGAGCAGCGGGATATCGTACCGGAGTTGGACAAAAAAATTGTGTGTCTAAGGGACAGGGGGCTATAAGGGACAGGTTGGCAAAACCTGCAAAGGCATATGATCAGCCAAAGAAACTGAACAACTTACCTATATCACAAGAAATAAAAATCTCATTAATAAAAGTATACGTTTGTTTGGATAGGTTGTTTGAACACTTGAGCATAAGCCGAATCTCTCATTAAATTTTGGTGTGTTCGTTCAACAGAAAAGTTGTCAAGTTTCATAAACAGTAGATAATTCAAGACCTTCAAATTTCACTAACTTGTCGCTAACGCTCCTTGCCACAGATTAAATAATAGTAAACTAACGTTACCTTGCATAATAAGTGACAAATATAATAATTTTAAAATACAAAATATGCAGTTCTTAAGTACAGCAACAATGCTTTAAATTTTTCAAAAGACATCCTAAATATCTAAGTAGATTTTAGAATATATCTGGATGTTTTGATACAGAGCCACATCTTGTATAATGTATCCTAAATATCTAGATTTTAGAATGTGTCTGGGTGGTTTGATACATAGCCACATCTTAAAATATGCAGGTATGATTTTGTATGACGTTTAGTGACCAAAATATGTAATTGATTATGCCTTGGAAGGTATAAAAGCAAGACTTCAAAGCTCCAATCTTTTTGCAAGGCTGCAATCGGATAGGTGTAGTGTAGCCGAGAGCGATGGCAATTGAATGGGAAACAATACGGTAATTCCCAACCACCTGACTCGGCAGAAGGCCCTAGATAAATTTATATCCTTATATCTAAGGCCAAATGTATATTTTTACTTTTAATGTATGATTTAAACTAACTTTCTTTGAATCAAAAGTGTTTATTTACGTAAGCGTCTTTGACCAGTGTGTGTTGCCAGTGATGACATATGGCACCGAGACGTGGCCGCTCACGATGGGCCTTATCAGGAAGATCAAAGTCACCCAAAGGACTATGGAAAGGGCTATGCTCGGAGTCTCTCTGCGCGATCGAATTAGAAATGAGGAGATCCGCAGAAGAACTAAAGTAACTGACATAGCCCTGAGAATCGCTAAACTGAAGTGGCAGTGGGCAGGGCACATCGCAAGAAGAACCGATTTCCGATGGGGCGTGAGGGTTCTAGAGTGGCGACCACGTACCGGAAGACGAAGCGTTGGCAGGCCCCCACAAGGTGGAACGACGATCTGGTCAAGGTCGCGGGAAGCCGCTGGATGCGAGCAGCGCAGGACCGGTCGTCATGGAGTTCCTTAGGGGAGGCCTATGTCCAGCAGTGGACGTCTTCGGGTGATATGATGATGATGATGATGATTTACTATCATCATAGAGTTACACGAACTTGCGCACACGTGACTATCATATTGAGAGTTTCGCGGTCACTAACACTATTATACAAACAGTTTGACGGGTTCTTACCACGATATGGATTTTTGATGAGTTTCCGATATTTCGTCGCTGTTGCAAGCACCATGATCACGGATGAACTGGAGTCTGTGGGTAGTTAAACTTATTGGCAGACATATCTGTCTACCTTCCTTCTAGTTCTTTTATTTTGGTGACTGCCGGAACTGTTGAAACTCGAAACGGCTCTAACGATTTTGATGAAATTTAGTATCCGGGGGTTTTTGGGGACGAAAAATCGATCTAGTTAAGTAGGTCTCATGTCTGGGAAAATTACTTTTTCCCGTATTTTTAAGCATTTTAAAAAAATTACTGCGTTTTAGACTGAAACCTACAGCGCCATCTATTGGCGAGTAGCATAGCTTGCTCACCCGATGATATTTTAATGTTGAGGTATGTAGAGCGAAGCTCGGTCGACCAGGTACTGAAATGTTAATAAGTACCGAGCTAATATTGCATAATTTTCATGTAGAACTAGACCTACATTAGAAATAAAACGCGCATGGTACTTACGAAGGCAATAAATAAATTAATGAATGAATGAATAAAAACCGGTCAAGTGCGAGTCGGACTCGCGCTCCGAGGGTTCCGATATACCTATAGTATTTTTGGAAGCAATAAAGTCCATTTTCAGGACCGCAAAACTAAATTTGTTTGTAAAGGTTTTTTGCAGATTTCTGAAAAACTGTGCAACTTAGAAAGATCGTTTTATTTTCGCTGTAAAGTTTACATAAACCTCTGTTACCTTTAATTAATTCAGATTTATCATTACACAAACTTCGGAGTTAAGGGGGGGGGGATGGTATTTTTTTTGACATTATCATATGATACCCCACTCGACCTAGTTGCGACAATTTGAAATTTGCCCCCCCCCTATTTTGGCCCGCTTTACATAAATAATCATACTTTTTTCAAAATGATTTCATGTGCAATTAAGTTGGGCAACTATATTCTAAAACTATTCCAAATTTCAGGTCGATAGCATGAGTGGTTGCTGAGATATAGAGGTGTTACAGACAGACGGACAGACAGACAGACAGAGCGGCACCATTAAGGGTTCCTTTTTTTTACCATTTTGGTATCGGAACCCTAAAAACTAAGTTTCTACTAAGCCGAGCCTTCAGGAATAAAAAAAAATCTAAATTTGCGATTTAATCATTATTTTTCGCCTGCAATTACGAACATTAACAGGCAGATGCATAAAGCTTCTTTAAAGTTAAAGCTCTGTTATATATATATAGGTACAGGGTGTAAGGGACAGCCCTCCGAATACTGAAAGGGCATGATCAGTCCACGTAACTGAACATATTTCGGCGAATAAAACTTTCAGGAAATGAAAGAAAAAATCGGCCTCTCCGTACCAAATTGCAAATTTGATTGGACAATTTGTATGGAGAGGCCGATTATTTTTTTCGTTTCCTGAAAGTTTTATTCACTGAAAGTTGTTCAATTACGTTGACTGATCATGCCCTTTCAGTATTCGGAGGGCTGTCCCTTACACCCGTTATTGCTTGCTGTCACTTTCTGTTTGAGGACAAAGGAAAATACAGCAACAGATTTAAAGGAGCTTTAACTTTAAAGACACTTTGTGCAATTGACAGTAAGTTTGTCAAATAGGTACTACACACCACAGGTACCAAATATTTGCTTGATCATGTCCAAGAAACGTCAAACAAGTTAGCACAAAAAAAAACCGGCCAAGTGCGAGTCGGACTCGCGCACCGAGGGTTCCGTACCACCACATATATTATTATTAGTTGAAATTTCAGTAAGCACATTAGTGCTAGATTTTTTGAGTGCGACACGCGCTTGACCAAATTTTATTATTTGTTGTTATTTTATAGCTTATGCACTATAAACATACCAATTTTCAAGTTTGTATAAGTGTTCCCGTTTTTAAAATAGAACTAAAACAAAAATCGCCTCCGCGACCATCCAACTTGACCATCTCTTATATGAATGTTCTTGAAACGGGAGCTCACCGCAATTGGTTACTATTAGTTGTGAGAAAAATTGTAATATTTAATGATTTCAGACTTTTCTCTTTATTTGTACTGTGAGACCTAGCTTCTTGCCAAATTTCATAATTTTAGGTCAACGGGAAGTACCCTGTAGGTTTTGCTTTTTTGCATAAATGTATGGAGATGAGGACATAAAAAGCCATATCTTTTGATTGCGTCGTTGTAAAAAATTTGAATTTTCAGATCTTGTGTGGTTCATGGACCCTAATGTATAGTATTAATTTCAACCTGATACCTCTACCCGTTCGTGAGATAAAGGGTCTTGACAGACAGACAGACGGACAACAAAGTGATCCTATAAGGGTTCCGTTTTTTCCTTCTGAGCTATGGAACCCTAAAAATATAAATGTGCATAAAAATATTAAAATACATATGTATTTTTAGGGTTCCGTACCTCAAAATAAAAAAACAGAACCCTTATAGGATCACTTTGTTGTCCGTCTGTCTGTCTGTCTGTCTGTCAAGACCCTTTTTCTCACGAACGGGTAGAGGTATCAGGTTGAAATTGATAACGAATGTTAAGGTCCGTGGACCACACAAGATCAGCAAATTAAAATTTTTTACAATGACGCCATCAAGAGATATGGCTTTTTATGTCCTCATCTCCATACATTTATGCACCATACCAAAACCTAGAGGGTAGGTACTTCCCGTTGACCTAAAATTATGAAATTTGGCAAGAAGCTAGGCCTCACAGTACAAATAATGGGAAAAGTCTAAAATCATTAAATATTACAATTTTTCTCACAACTAATTGAACCAATTAAGGTGAGCTCCCGTTTCAAGAACTTCTCTATAAAAGAGGGGTCAAGTTGGATGGTCGTAGAGTTTTTAAAGTCAAAGAGCAAAAGCTTTTAGTATATCATATGGTAGATTGGTACGGAACCCTTAGGGCGCGAGTCCGACTCGCACTTGGCCGGTTTTTGTGCTCGATTCTGGATTGAAGCGAGAATCAGAAACAAACAAACCTTTTTGCCTAGCAGGCAAATGTAGCACGAAGTACATTGATGGTCGGTAAATCAGCTGCGATGGCAAGTACTGGCAAGATGGCAAATAAACCGATTTCAATTATACATAAATCAGCGAGCGGCAATAATCGAACGTCGACTCCGCGACTGTACTAGGTGGCTATATATTGTTTTATGTAAATAGTTGTAAATAGTTATTTAACTACAACAGAACTATTTGTATATGTACGCAGATAGGTGCGTTGTTCAAATAATAATCACAAAATACCTACATAATTTTTCACAATAAATGAACAAAACTGCAAATAAATAAAGTATAACTCCGCCAGAGGGCGCTAGTAAAATCTATCAGTAGACACAAAATGTATTTTTTTTTATTGGCGTCTCTATGAGATAAATGTCCACTTTGCTCATAATGAACAATAAAAAAATACTTCAAAAAAGGGTTTTTAGCAGAGCGTGGTTTCGATCCACGGACCTCTGGGTTATGGGCCCAGCACGCTTCCACTGCGCCACTCTGCTCTTGGCATGACTGATGAAATTACTGTACACATTCACTGCCCGTATATCTGTTCGCGGTGGATGACGTAATTTACGTTTATCTTGTTTGCACATCTTGTACAGGCAAGAACAGGTAAAGTTTGACACTCGTACCGAAATAACGTCTATGGCAATGGCAAAGAAATACAATATTACGCAGACGTATCTATGGTTCGCTTAAAGTTCTCAGAAAATCCAATACCTTTTTATAAATGCTAAAATTAGGCTAGTTGGTAGATATAAAATGCTATCCTGAAAAATAATATCCCATCTGAATACTATTATGCGAACGCTGCGCTGCAATAAAAACGCTGGCGATATTGTTCAGAGGCGGGCGTTGACGTGCTTATTAACCGGGGAAATTGAAAATTGACTCACTCAGATGATTGGCAAGGGAATATTAGCTCAATGCAATTTTGCCGGGGTGCCTTGTTTGCGTTTTAAAGAAAATGCTACCGTGTGACGTTAATCCATCATTTGGCGGGAAAGTGGCGAGCGCGGGAAAATAAAGAGATTTTTCTCAGGTACCTAATCATTAGGTAATTTTTTGATAAATTAGATTTCAGAACCGCGATGGTTGGAGGAACGAGAGGGTGGCCTTTGCCCAGCAGTGGGACAGTACTTATAGGCTAGAGAGAGATTTTAGTTGAGTTTAGTACGTAGTCAGAAAGGAAATAGATAGGTAAAAATATTTCAAAGAAAACAGATACCTAGTACCTACCCTAGTACCTAATCATCCGTCAAGCAAGTTTAAAAATAATACCGTTTCCTAAATGTAGATGGCGCTACTAGTAACAAGTATAGATATTTGAATGAATAAACTTCGAAGAAGTCTTAAAAATAAGTACCATTTAACAATGAATATTATTTATTTGCCCTTAATTTAGTAGCTTTATTTTGTAGTGTGGATAATAAACTTGCTTTATGGTCTTCTTATCGTGTTTATGGAAGGTTCAGTCTCAATAGTAGGGGTGAGGGGGACTTAAAGTTAAGAAAAAGTTTTGTAGAGCCTTAACTTATATTGTTATAATTTAATCATATACTAATAAAAAAGAAAATAATGTTAATTCATCAGATCAATTTTATCCTAATCATATGACAACTAAAAGAAGTATCGACGATGGATCCCCAGTAGCGGCGCCAGGCGGCGCAGCTGCGGAACCCTATTACACGTTGATTATTGTGTCGCGTGTTATTCTCAATATTTTCGCACCGCCGCCATCTCATTACTCCAGCCACGCCTGACGCCTCGCGCTAATCCATCGGGAGACGCGCTCTAATGGCGGTGATCATGTGTCCTCCCAAGTAACGTATTGAAATATGACGTATTGGATGTACCCCCGAGACCGAACCTTAATAAACAAGAAAAAAAATAACGAAACATTCCTGTATTTTTCCGACACGCATCGCTATAATTCTCCTTATGACAGCCAAATGATAAATCAAGGCGACTGTGAGAAGAAATGCCAATAAATATCGCGCCGAAATCCAATAATTACGAGGCAATGAGCCGGCCAGCCACAAATCAATGGCGGACAGACGGACGAGCGCATACTAATGTCTTATCCTAACATCAGATTAAAAACATCAATACTTGTCAATAGAGGTCGCCTCCCACGTAATTATAGCCAACAATATCCCGGGGAGGGTCGGAAAAGGATTAACATATATCAAGGTGGAATAATTGAAGGAATCGATTAAATGAAGAGTATTAATTGCTGATGCGCCGGCGCAGCCCGCGATCCCATCGCGCTCGCTTTGATATGTTGTTGTAATGTAATATTAACTGACCGGCCGTGTCCATCCGTCTGTCCGGTACAAGCAGATATCGCTCTTATTAAATAGGAAGGTAGACACTGATTTTGTCAATGAGCTATCAAGCTGAAGACTGGTTGTTTTTACATGAACTAAATCTATATTAATAATGATATTGCATTACATTTTCCAAAAATTACTATACACACGATGGATTTTGTAAATGACCGCTGTTGCATGATTATATGCAATAAAAACTAAGTGAGTGGGACTGAATTGATTCACGAATCTCATAAAAGAAGGTCACGACCTCATCTGATCGCAATAAAGACGAAAGTACTCAAAATTTTTGATTATAGTGCAATTTAAACACCTGCACTAATAACGAAGTGCATTTGATGCTTCAGAAGCTACTCAGAACTTTAATTACGACGATCAAGCGCAAGCGCAGAACGTATGTTAAAGCTCGTTTACCAAAATAACACCCGGCGATTAGCACAGTTAATTCCCAATTTAAAAACCGAACAAACAAATGTATGTAAATGGCGCAACTCTATGTAAAAGCCGACGATAACCGACCCAGGCGTCCTTACACCCAAAACAACGAACAATCGACTCTGAACGCGAGACAATACGAGTCGGAAACGAGAAGGGATATCATTGGCAAACAGAAGTGAACTCGAAACAAGCACGTTCAGAAACTGCTTACACGAATTAGCGCATCAAAACGGGCGCAGGGGGCGAAATTAGAAAACTCTGCCCCCCTCGCCTGGGTTCACCCCCGCGGCCGTTCCGCACGTCATAAACTGACAATTTACGATAACGCCGGGATTAGCCTGTTTGTCTGTTATGCATTCGAGTGTGGAACGGAGCGGAGTTACAATGTCGACGTGCGAAACGAAACGTCTCGCGTTCGACGGAGCCCGCGAGATGAAAATTGTTTTTTCGTTTCATACCTTCGCATACTCGTATATTTTCAGCAAATGGCCTTCTTAAAGCTTTCTGGGAGAAAGGTCTTGTAAACCATTGATTGGTGCTCAGTTCTACTCATTATGACATTCATTTTATTTACAACTTTTAAATTATTTATAGCTTCTAAAAAATTAACGACCCAAGTAACATTTGTATCTGTCTAACCAAATACGATCGTATGACTTACAGACATTCTTGTACAAAATCACATAAAAGACACATACAACAGTTTAAAAGAGTGGCATAATTGTAAAACACTCTATAAGTGACCATTAACGGTCTCAACATAGTTTGTTCTTAAATTTGAAATATCTTGCACATTACAACGTGCGCGCACATGTCCCGTCAAATAAAATTATTTACTACCAAGTTAGAATGACAAATTGGTTGAATATAGAGAACTACCATGACGAAAAATACTGTTGCTTCGAACCACACATTGCAGACCTTATAGAAAATAGAAATCATAACCGTGAAATGTTCTACATCTTAACGTAAAACGTGGCCACCGTACCGCTAATTTCTTAAGGGGACCACCGCTCACTCTGAATAATTGTCGCGCTAAAAGAAAACCCAGCAAATCTCCTCGATTAGCATAAAAACCGTCTAAACAGGCACAGGAAGCCTTCGCCTTCCTTCCGCAATATTTGTGAAAAAATTACGCATTTCCTCCCGAGCTCGGCGACGTTTCGCCTCTCCACTACCACAGCAGTAAAAAGTAACAAATGTTAATTGCACTGCTCGCAAAATAAAACGGTAATTAATGAAGCGAAATTGTAAAAAAGAAAATTGTTATTACCATAGGTAAAGTTTGTTTTTTCTGCCTTTTATCGGCGAGCTAAAAGTGCCAGTGACTTTGCCCGTATCTGCAGTTTTTGCGATCGTTGAACCCTTTCAACGTATTCTAAAATTCATTGGGATGTTTTGGTTTCGCCAGGAAAAAGACCGTTTAAAAACTTTGAAACTTTACGCGAAACTCGTAACGAGAACTTTTCGTCGGACATCGGACGGACGCCATTCACAAGTTTGGAATCGGAATTTGAAAAATAACGCCAACAAGCTCCAAATTTCGCAGACATCTGTTCCAATTCCAATAAAAGTAGACGGCGGGCGAAACATAGAATTTTATCACGGCTGTGTCCATCATAAAGCATCCTGCCGTGGCCCCTTTAGGGGGTTGAAGGGGGGATGTAACGGAGGGGCACATAAAAGTTTACAGGCATTCGGCTAATAAATCGTGTCAAATAAATAAGTGTTGAGTCGGTTGGCGGCATATTGATTCGTCATGTGCCGCCTTGGAGCGGTGGCGCGGGGGCCGGGAGCGGCCGGGTGCCCATAAAGGTGCGTAATGGCTGCCGTCGGAAGACAGCGCAGAGGCGCGCATCGATTAGCACTCGCCGCCGCGTCAGCCGCCGACGCAACGCCTCACTTCACTACTCCGCTCTACTCCGCTGGGCATCGCGGCATGTCATACCAATACCCACCCAACTACCCTTACATGACAATGGACAATCTCAACTTACCATCGATTTAAGATGGTTGAGCGATACTATAATTGCTGCTTAAATTCTGCTCGTCAGTACTCGGGTCAAACCCACTTAAAAAGTTGGACTTGTTGGTTGGAAGTTGGGAAGATATTTACCATTGACCACATTATTAATCAATGATATTCACAGCCTTGTATCATTAAAAGACCTTCAGGGTAACGCGATATAAAGTTAATATTACAAAAACAATAAAAAAACAACGAATATCCACTTCAATTCCTCGAACAACTTGAATTTGAGAATGTCACCGCCATTTTTAAAGTTTCGACGATCGTTGGTGAACTTAATGGGTTCATTGGCTTTTCGAGCGCTCTCTACTAGATGGCGCTAGTTGTTTACTCATACACAAAGTGTCAATAGGCTGGTATAAAGTTCTGATGATAATCGATATGGTTTTTAAGAGATATTTTTATGAGATAGTACTTCAAGTCGTTATCGATATTGAAAAATGTTTCAACAACCGCTTGACTAATATTGATCATAAATATTTACGCGGGAAATAATTATAAAATCAATAACTGTGACTCGATATTACACTAAATTACAATATCATTATTGAGGCGAGATTGGAACTATTTCTAAACGATCTCATGATATAGGGTGTTCATAGTTCATGCGTAGATTCTTCTCAGTAGGTACTTAACTACTAGTTATTTAAATTTTTCATTGGGCATGTACCTGGAGTCTAGTTTATTGGAAAAAGTAACCTTAGAATAATTTGATTTTTGATGTAGGTTACCCTGATATATTAGGAATTGGACTTCTGCACTTTAAGTTTTTGTAATTTTGCATTAGGTTAGCGGAATTTTTCAGGTTATTTTTTGTACCTAACATACATACGATTGCGCACTTATTAGAGAGAACAAAAGCAACAACTTTTATTCTACGACTTTTCCAACAACGGACAAAAAATTTACGTAACGTAACTGACCAACACATTTTGTGTAAGTAGGAAGTTGTTTTATTTGTGCGTTGTGCGCAAATTACGAGTAAGTCTTAGAACAAAAGTTGTTGCTTTTGAACTCACTAATAAGTGGGTAAATGGAAGTCAGGTACAAAAATAACCGTCTATACTCCTTGAATAGTACTGCAAATTGAGTTGTAGCATAGCTTGTTCAAAGTCTTGGCCATTGTAGACTTGGATCAGATTCTGCACCCTGTACACTGGCCATCCAACTCATTCCTTTCCAGACGTTGATTAAAATCTCTCAGTATACTCACAAAGCCTTTGATACATGTATAAATCTCCCAACGGACTGCTTCACCCCGACAACAAAACTAACTAACCACGATTCTTAACCTTAACCTGCCTACCTTTAAACTTATTATCGCCCAAACCTAACATACAGGATGATCCAGCCCAGCCTACCACCTGTCAAGTGATATATTGACTTTAAATAACATATCTTATTTATGTTGAATCGGAAACAAATAAAAAAAGTTTTATTATAAATAATCGGACGAGCGAGTGGGAGGATAACTAAATTTGTACGCAGCTTGTAATACAACTTATTGTCTGTGGTTATGTAGACTTGTAGATAAATTGACGGAGATAGTGGCTCTTTCTCAGTTAATAAGCTGATTGTAGTTTGTGCAATCGTTGTAATAATCGAATCGTCATAATGTAATGGTCTACGCTGAATTAACTTTTTCGTGATGTTATTAAAATTAACCAAGAAATATCTTGAATGGATCAAAATTTAACTTAGTTAGGCCGAGTTATACAAAGTTGGAGGTATCAGTACCTATACAAATTCCTATTTTATTTATTGTAACTGTATGCATCTACCAAAGGGCTTATTACATCTTCCTAAATTCAGTCAAGTGTGCATTTAGTCTAATTAGGAATCATAATTTAGTCGGCTGAATTTAGGAAGGTGTAATTTACGAGTAAGTACTAACTTTGTACAACAGGTAAGTATACACTAGTCATGGTCATCTTATTTTCGACCTCTTTATTTGAGTGCTTCTATTTTAGTTTTTTTTTGTGTCATTCAGCATATAATTAATTTTAAAAGACAATATTTTTAGTTATATTATAAAAGTTGATGCTTGTATGTATAACAACAACCTATGGGCTTTATCGTCTGAAATAAAAACATTTCATTTATTTTTATTTATTTATAAGAAAACTTGGGTGACCCAAAAATTCATTTATAAAAAACACAGTTTTTTGAAATTGTACAGATGTAACTATTCTCAATCGTATCGTTCAAATGTCAATCAAAATGAAATAAATTATTCCCATAGCATTAACATCAACGGTAGGCAAATGCTTCCAAGAACTGAAGAATTTAATTAAATGTCTTCGGATAAGTATCGACATTCCAAAAGCGTTAGGTCATCCAGTGGGCCTCATTTAACGGCCAGTTCAAAAGCTGGTTTTGTCATAGGTCCGGGAATATACTGCGTGTACGCATGCAGTCATATTGGTCGTTATAGTAAGAGATATGGGAGAGAATGTGGTTTGATAACTAATAATGCACTTCATTCCTGTCTATTTTTATAAAATACAAACATGTATGCACATTGCACATGGAGCCAATTCTTGAATACCATTGGGTGATAAAATATCACACCAAAAATTCAAAATCACAGATTATTCTTTTCTTAAGTTAAGATTGATATTCGTCAAATATAAGTCATGTTTGATTGTTGATCATAACGACGAAGGAGAGCGAAGTTAGTAATAGACTATTATTATTGTTGGTGAAAGTAAAATTCAAATAGTTTCGTGGAAGGAATGCAGAGGCACCTTTGTTCGGCAGTGGGACAACAAAGGGCTATACGAGGCTATAGCTGTTGCCTACGGCTCCGCTCGCGTAAGGTAATAAAACTTGATTATAAAAAACATCAATTCACTCCGTTAGTGGGGATGAATTTGCCAAAATACTGAAACACGTGTTTCATTATTTCTTTTCAGAACCTCGAATCCAAATTTAAATGCATCTCAGGTCAAAACTGTAGGGTTTTTATGCAAACTTTTATCCCTCATTTCACCCCTTAGGGGATGATTTTGCACAAATGCTGAACTTACCATTAACTCAAGTCCAATTTTTTTATGGAGCTAGTGTCAAAACTGAAGGATTTTCATATAAACTTTCATCTCTCATTTCAAAAATCCTCTCTTAGTGATTTTGACATGCAAGAAACCTCTGTACAAAATATCACATCCGTAGCTAAAGCGGGTACGGCTCGGCGTTGATGATCTTAGTTAAATAAATAAAATAAATAAATTAAGTCAGTAAGTCACAGGACAAGCTCTTTTATATATATTTAGATTAATAATAATAACATAATGCAAATAATTTTTGTCTCTCACTTAAGTATTTCTCTTTTGTTGTCTAAGAGTAATTTATTTCGTTTTTCGATGTCAAAACAAATTCAAAATATAAACTTCGTTTAATGTTAACATGTCCCCTTTAATGACAATTTATATCGGTCCTTCCATTTACCCGTTCAAACAATATGAATATTAAATCCAAAACAAATACGGCTATACATTAGGCACATTTCGACCTCCGGACCGGTGCCGGCAGAGCACACCGACATAACTCAAAAAGATCGAGTTTTCACCGAGTCTATGACACTCACGCTAAATCTCTCGGAAGGCGGTCCGCAGAGCTATAAATTTATATTCCTTTTTCAGCGAAAAAATAATAAAAATAAATACGGGACCGGAAACATTTGTCCCGCACCGTCACGGATAATCCGGGACACTTGATTTATTATTAATTAGCTTATATTCTAATTCGCGTTTGTTTTGGACACCCTATATAGCGGTTTGTATGTGTCGATGTACTCGCGGTGTCATTTGTACGTAATGTGCAGAATATTAATTGGTTGGATGGAGCATTAAATTATGAGTATTTTTCTGGGTTCAAAAACCATTATAATTTTGATAAAGTTAATGTTTTTATTAAATCTCTAAGGTGCAGTAAAGGATGATAAATAAATACGAAAAATGACTCGAGACACCTACCTAAACCTATTTTTGACCTCCAAGCAAAAAGCGCTATCAATGAATGCAGTTCCCATAGAATGTTGAAGTTGTTTTTCAAATTTCAATTTATTTTTATTTTGTAAGGTTGTGATTGTGGCAATGGTATAAAAATAACCCTGATTTAGGAACTTTTATGCAAAATTGTATGCTTCTTGTTCTTGCTTGCACTACTTTAGGCTATAGCTGTAAATACAACTTGGCTCAATCAAATAATCACCCTGTAGTCCAAATAATTATTGTAGTAACAAATCGGTTTAATGTAAAATTGCCTGAGTTCGTAGAAAGAAACTTCTTTTTGTTTGCGCGTGCAATGTGCATAGTTGTATCACAGTCACAGTGGCTCTATTATGCAACAGCTCGTAAATCTGTCAGACGGACAGACAGACGTAATCTGTCCTTTTATGACGAGTGATGCATTACTGCCATTGTTCATAAAACTCATAAATTTACACTTTTTTGGCTTACAAAAATACTGTGGGTACTTTTACTTGTAAAGAGTAATAAATCTTTGTTTATTGCTTTGTGGTTGACTAAGGTAAATTTTGAATAAAACTTAACAATATTTAAGATGTAAACTGTTTATTTGTTTATTTATATTAAGTACGTAACGAAATATTTGTTAAATTTTATTTAAAACAATCGACTACAAACCAAACAAAACACGATCACGCAACACCGAACATCCATGTACAGTCAACAACAAAACTCAGGTGCGTAAACGATAAATAAAATAAATTCAATCGTGCGGGATTTAAAAGAATTTTGTAAATGGAACGTTTTAATTTTCGTGAGAAGGGATACGCGAGCGGGTATGGAGGGAGGGGTGCGTACGAGTAACAGCCACGCACGCCATAAATCTGTCAAGAGTCGGCCCCCAGCGACGCCTTGGACCGTCTGCAAGGCACTTGTATTTTAAAGAGATTTTTTTAAATACATAGTGGATTACGTATTTGATTATAAGTACCTAATACTAGTAGGGAATAAAACTGTCGTTAGGGGTTTTAATTTGTGCTCTACCACTAAATGTTGAACTACCAAAAATTTCTTCAAACTTGGTTAAAGCAACAACCTTTAGATTTTCGTGTTTAAAAAACTATGCGAGCGCTTTTTTACAAGATGACAAATTCATTAAACGTCTGGATTTGTGCCTTAAAATAGATGATGAAAGGCTAAGTGAATTTTCAAGAGTAGCTTTAATTTTGTCGTGTTGTAGTCTTGGTTTAAAGAGAATTTCAATTCATTTGTGAAGGTTTAGCATTTTAAGACCTTATTTTGGATAATATTTAAGAGCAACAATTTTGGAAGGTTAACAAAAATGGACTAATTTTAATTTTTCTTATAAATGAATGCCTGTTTTGCAGACGCTACCGGTAAGGTCGCACTGGATCAACGCTACGCACTGGCGACGACTCCTGTCCTGACGATGAAGAAGTGCCGCACACTCCACTTAAACGTAAACGCGTTAAAAATACAATATCCAATGTCTTCCTAACCACATGACAAATCCCACAGCGAGAATTTCCAGACGTCACCATAGCATATTTTTGAAATAATATTGGGTTTATTATAATTTATAAGAGCTCTAGCCAAACCTTACAAGCGAGATATAGGAATCAAGTAGGCACATTGGACTTTGTACCGTTCTCATTTTTAATTTACGTACGGTCTAGAGTCGCACTGCAAGTGTCAAGCTTGACATATCGTTGACTGTACCTCGGTATTTTTTATATTACATGTAAAGCAACAAGTAAATGACACTAAATATGTACCTATATACTGAGAAGTAATACCTGGGTACTGTCTATTATAATAACCTACCACAACCTCACTAACCTAATTAAACCTATTGCAAAATCGTAAGAACAGTTACCGGAAAAGTTTCCATAAAATTTTTATAAAATTAATAAAAATAAATATAAAATGGTTATAAAATAAACAACATCCTTTAACCACAAATTTAGACAATCAACTAACCTTCAACTTTCTTCTTTCTCTCACTCATATCACCTAACTCCGCCTCTGAAAAATACGCCATCTATCGAACTTCGAGCGGTAACATCAAGTCAACATTCACATTTTGAGGTTATGTTTTGAAAATAGGAATATTATCGCTTATACACTTTTGTTTTAAGAAATGTAAGCACGAAAAACTAAACGTACTATTTTTCTTCGTCGAACTGTGAAATTATTTAACTACGAACATAACTGCTAAACAATAAACAACTCAGTAAAGTACAGACGCCTTGTAAATAAACAATGACACAATCTTATTCGCTTGCAAATTCAATCACCAAGACTTAATACAACAAGATAAGCAATAGAAAACATATGAAATACCAAAATCAGAGTAAATAAATGACTTACCGGTCCTTAATCGGCGTGGAAATAAGTAAAATCACCAGATAAATTGTTGGATTCTATTGTGACTCAGCTCGCAATGGCAGACACCGAGGTTTCCCGAAGTGAAACGAAGTGTTCCGAACGGACGCGAGGGATGTCTCTTGCCGGCCCGCCTCCGCGCTTGACGGACAGCAAACGTGCCGAGCGCGCCAAATGCTAAGTACGCGTGGCGCGCAAATTCAAATATCGAATCCGATATGATGCGATTCGAAATTCGTCCGAATGACTTTCAAAACTTGTGAATAGGCTGAATAAAGATATAAAACTATTTCTTTCATATTTCATAGAGATTTTATCAAATTAAATGAATTAATTCATTATCTTTTTACAGTACTTATTTTAACATGCTAAAAATATGTTAACTTTAGATTTCCTTTCGACAACCTGTGAATGGTGCATAAACTTAACTCACTATTATGAAATATAAAGGAAACACAAATTAAGAATATTGTCGTGAGTTTATATCAAGGTGGTAGTGGATATTTTGAGAAGTATATAAATTATTGAAAATAAAAGGTGGATGACAGGCAGTGTAACCGGTCGGTCGTCGGCGAGATTTAAATCGTCGAGCAGGTAAGTCGGACAATGGCCATCCAGCCACGACTCCCTTAATTAAACATGATAAATAAAAATACCCATCTTACTTACGAATACAATAATGCTCGAGCTTGACTGTTGTTTCTTTTAAATAGCTCTCGTGATTATTTTTGCACGATTTACGTTTTTATGACTTTTGATTCTACTGATAGGTACGGTGGTTTACTAGAATAAAACGTTCGTTTGTTTTTATTTTCTGTAACTACGCTTAGTAATTGGGTGCGCTAAAAGATGGCGCCAGGGGTATCGGAGAAGCGTAAAAATCTAAACAAAAATTTCCCCTATTCCATCTATCCCTACTAGCTTATCCCTACTGGTAGGGATACTTGGTTTTCTTTTCAAAGGGATATTTGGACCTTTTCATGAAATAACACGATTACTTACATACTTGGAGAGTTAATCATAAAAGACGTTAAAAAATTTAACTTCTAGGTACCTACTTGACCTAATAATTATTATTCATCTGAATGTCAAAATGAACTATTATTATTGTTATTATAATATTTATAAGATGTTTATTATCTACTTATTATTAAGTGGAACGTATCTAAACCTAAAGTATATTAAGATTAGGGCATACCTGTGTTCAGTATTGTACAGTCAAGAGCACATTAAGCTTGACACTTTGAACTTTGTACTGTTCGGCGTTCTTATTTCAATACCGTAGGGTCTAGAGTCGCACTGCAAGTGTCAAGCTTTGCCTGCTCTTGACTGTACGTTTTTCGTAACAAAAACATCGACAGCCAAACTAAATTAAGCGTCTCCAAAAAGGCATCAAATCTCAGCAGTTTACCTCGTCTTGGGGAGAGGCAAAGGGCATATTACCTCTTGGAGCCTCTTGCAATCTAACTTTCCCTCGTTGTCGCCCCGTTAGTGTTGCCAGACGCGGGAAATTCTACCATCCAGTAAATAGAGGGCGGCACCGTCATCTAGAGAAAACTTTTAATGAATTGCCACTGTTGTTTTTGTAGCACAAATTTTGGCAGAATGAGACGGGGTCGTTGCATTTTTGATGAGTAAAGAAAATTGTGATACCTACAAGCATAAGATTGGTATTTCTTGCAACATTGTGCTTTTTGTGTCTTAACAAAGATAAGTATGAAGATATGATGTCTTTTATTATTTGCTTATTTAGGGCTCCCGCACACGACCGAGTTTTTGTAGGTCCGATTATCGGGCACATTTTTCCCCCGATTTTACGACCGATTTTGTGACCGACCCAACGCACACGAGCGATAATCGGTGACCGATTTTCTTGTATGACGAATGACGATAGGGAGGTGATCGATCAAAATAATATCGACACACGATGTCGATGATTTTATTTTTTGTTAGTGAGAAGATTCCATGAACATATTTTTTTATAAGTCTCGGTATTATCAAAAATGCTTCTAATGGTCATTATTTGTTAATATACAGGGTGTTAGGCTAGGATACCTATACAGGATGTAAGAGTAAGTATAAAAGGTGTTAGGTTAGAACGACTAAGTACTATACATACAGGGTGCTAGGGTAAGTATACTGGGTGTTAGGTTAGGATTATTATACAGGATGTTAGGGTAAGTATACAGGGTGTTAGGTTAGGATAAATACACACGGTTTCAGGGTAAGTATACAGGGTGTTAGATTAGGATCACTATATGTATAGGGTCTTATGGTAAGTATACATGGTGTTAGGATAGGATAACTATACAGGGTGTTAGGTTAGGATCACTATATGTACAGGGTTTTAAAGTAAGTATACAGGGTGTTAGGTTAGGATTATTATACAGGGTGTTAGGGTAAGTATACAGGGTGTTAGGGTAAGTATACAGGGTGTTAGATTAGGATCACTATATGTACAGAGTCATCTATACCCGTGGGTGTCGTAAGAGGTGACTAAGGGCTTATGAACCGGAGGATGGGCAGCAACAACTTTCTGTGAATCGTACGATCTTACATACTGCGGTCACCAACAACAGCGGTCGCCAGCCGCAACGCCCACATGCGTGGTGACTATGGTAAATCCCCCTCAAAGTACCACGCGATTTTACTGGAGATCTGGTGGGAGCTCCCTGTCGTGCAGTGGACGCGTTTATGGGATGTTATGATGATATTACGATATGTACATCGTGTGGCCTGGAGCAGCGGCAAATAAAATTAATGGACCGTCCATAGGGTATCACTGATCGATTGACAGTACTTGCAGGTATCCTAAACCAATAAATTCTGCACAATAAATACAATAAACTTTTAATTCACTACCCGACTACGGCAAAGAGGAGGGTTATGATTTTGAACGGTATGTATGTATACTGGTCCTTCATAACTTCTAAACTAGTTATCGTAATTTGACAAATGAGGTACCGTTAGGAGCGTCTTGATCAACCGCTGGGTATAGTAGGTAGGACTAGGCCCGCCCCGGCTTCGCACGGGTAGATATAGTGTTTTTTTGTGTCACGGGTTACTAAATAAAAAAACCGGCCAAGTGCGAGTCGGACTCGCGCACTGAGGGTTCCGTGCCACCACATAAACATAATTGTATTAGCTGAAATTTCAGTAAGTTAATGTGCTAGATTTTTTAAGTCCGACACGCGCTTGACCAAATTTAATTATTTGTTGTTATTTTATAGCTTATGCACTATAAACATACCAATTTTCAAGTTTGGAAGTGTTCCCGTTTTTAAATAGAACTAAAACAAAAAACCATCCAACTTGACCCCTCTCTTATATGAATGTTCTTGAAACGGGAGCTCACCACAATTGGTTACCATTAGTTGTGAGAAAAGTTGTAATATTTAATGATTTTAGACTTTTCCCATTATTTGTACTGTGAGACCTAGCTTCTTGCCAAATTTCATAATTTTAGGTGAACGGGAAGTACCCTGTAGGTTTTACATTTTTGAATAAATGTATCGAGATGAAGACATAAAATGCCATATCTTTTGATTGCGTCGTTGTAAAAAATTTAAATTTTCAGATCTTGTGTGGTTCATGGATCCTAATATGTGGTATTAATTTCAACCTGATACCTTTACCCGTTCGTGAGATAAAGTGTCTTGACAGACAGACAGACAGACGGACAACAAAGTGATCCTATAAGGGTTCCGTTTTTTTCTTTTGAGGTTCGGAACCCTAAAAAGAGTAAAAACAATTTGGATTTATTTTTAGTTTGGATTTATTTTTAAATTACTTAGTGGTAGGGATTTTGTGCAAAGTCCTTCTGGTGAAGTACCACCCCCTTGCCTATTTCTGCCGTGAAGCAGCAATTCGAAGGGTAAGGGAGTCAGTAAAACTACCGGCACATGAGACATACCATCTTAGTTCTCAAAGTAAGCAACGCGCTTTGCTATCTTATTAGTTTCCAAATATCCTATACTATTAAACGTGCAATATTTGTACAGTACCTGGTCGACCGAGCTTCGCTCTATAATAGCTGCCTGAACATTAAAATATCATCGGGTGAGCAAGCTATTCTACTCGCCAGCAGGTGGCGCTGTAGGTTTCAGTCTTAAAGGCGGCCCCCGAACGCTCTCTTATAGTAAATTTCATCGAAATCGTTAGAGCCGTTTTCGAGAAACAGATTGCAAACATATAGGTATATTTGTATACAAATATTGCTCATTAAATAGTATTTTCCCAAGGAACATAGTTCGAAATACGAAAAACCAAATTTGACCTTCCATACAAAATGCGCTATCAGCTGATGCAGTTTCTATGGGAGGTCAAAAATTGATTTTCGTGGGAAAAGTTGTTCCGTTACTAATATTGATCCCTGATCTATGTCACGCATTCAAATTACCCGGTATATATATATATTTGTAAACGGTTTCTCGAAAACGGCTCTAACGATTTCGATGAAATTTACAATTTCTCCGCGATTTAGACGGAAATCTACAGTGCTATCTGTTGGCGAGTAGAATAGCTTGCTTATCCAATGATATTTTAATGTTGTGGCGGCTATTATAGAGCGAAGCTCGGTCGACCAACTACTGCCACTAATATGGGTGCTATGGGCGGTAGTGAGCACTTATCAGGTGGCCCACCTGCACGTTTGCTCACTTGTAACATAAAAAAAATGGTTAAGGTTCATAAGTAATAGACAAAGCTAGATTTCTCATCATCGCATACACTCTTTGATGCTCTACCTATGGGATAAAGGCGTGATGATGCGTTTGATTAATATTAAAATAACTTTAAACATCATTAAACCAATTCCTCATAATATCTAAGAGAGCCTATACTTTAATTATTTGCCCCTGTTATGTACAGGACTAACGTGCCACACGTTGTAGGTACGAGTATATACCTAATCCGTTTCAAGCTATGGTTTCAAGAGTCAATGCCAACACTTACCAACACATATTGCAGCCATAGAACCAGACAAACCACCAAGAACCAGACGAACTAGAGTATATTTGACGAAAAAAATAACATTATGTTACAAACTAGTTTTTTTTCTGACAGCTTTAGCTGATTACTATTGATCATGGTGCACAATAACCATGATATAGGTAGCTGCAAAATGTGTTGCTAAACTTTGGCATTGACTCGTGAAACAGATTATATTATATTCACTAGTACCTACTCTAGCGCACCTAATGTACTTACGCAGAGCAACAGAGGGGTACTTGCGGTGAAGCGGGGGGAGGGGGGCGGGCATCGTAAATACGGATACGGAGCACCTTGTTTTAAAGGTTGATAACTAAACACTGGCTCTACACGTTGGCCGCGTGACCGCGCCGGCGCAGCCAACGTCTACTAGGCCCGTTTGCGTGAGTTTGCCGTTTGCGACCAACGCTCGCCGGCGTGCCGCCGTCGGTTATCGGTTTTGCCACAAGCCGCAAACGGCGTTCACACGTTGGCCGTGTCCTCATTTCCAATAAGTGGAGTAGATGGACGTTTTAATTTTTTTTAATAAGTAAAAATAATTTCGTCTTATTTTTCAAATATGGTGCAGCTGGTAATAAAAATTAAAAGCACTGTAAAAGTACATTGCAGCGGCAGTAATAGTCTCCGCGTCTACGTCCATCTTGCTTGACAGACCTACACGCTACACCTACACACACCAACGTGTGAACGCTGTCATCAAGCTTGCCGGCCGGCGCGGCGGGTTGGCCCAAAGTCTACTGGGGGCTAAAGGCTCATCCACATATTCGGCCATGACCGCCAAATATAAGCCAACACGCATGTGTAGGTATAAGGCATATACAGCGAACATAACCCTCCTGTTTTGGGGCAGTCGGGTAAAAATAACTCTTACTGTGGCGCAGAAGTCAAGAAAAGAGTCGCGGGAGTGAGCGCGGTAGTGGGAGAGGATGCGAGTGAATCGTTCATTGGCTCTCCGCCTGTCACCCATGCGCAGAAAATAAGAACCACAGAGCTCTGAAGTCCATCTACTTCTAGAGACGAATTCTTTATGTCATTCTTTACAAATCAGTGTCACCATTTACTAAAACTAACACGTTTTCCTTTGAGTGCGATAAACATAGTACCATTATCGCGAGAGAGTAATATGCAAAAAACCAGTGACAGCGTCTCTATGGCAACGAATGTGTTTATGATGTGCATTCAAAATAAGCACCTAGGAACATAAATTGGAAAGTATACCTATTCAATAAGGAACCAATGTTTTTTACTATATTCGCTTCTATGGGGGGGTGCGCGCGCAGGCGGAGTGGCCCTATCGTAGTTCTGTGGTCAGAACCAAACTTAAGGAGAGATCACACCTGGCTGAATTCAAAGACTAATTCGGCACAGTATATCACGCCCCGTGTGGTGCCGGCAAAAAATAGTACCAACCTATCTCTACCCATGGGTGTCGTAAGAGGCGACTACAGGGCTAATGAACCAGAGGATGTGTATCGTATCATCTCTCTTATATTCTGCGGTCACCAACAACCGCGGTCCATGGTGCCAGCCGCCGTAACGCTAACAAGCGTGGTGACTATGATACTTCTCCTGCACATTGCTTTAGCAAAAACTGGAATTTTGGAGATAAGATAAAGATATTTATTTGCTATAGAAATTTAGGGAGGGAGTTTCCTGTCCTGTAGTGGACGTTTTATGGGATGTCATGATAATATTACGATATACATCGTAATATAGTAAAGGAGCTTTTATTTTTAAGAAGATTTCTGCAACTGGCAGTAAGACGCATATTTATAGAAAAGTGCCTACGTACAGTTGACCGCACTTCAGTGGTAACACTTTGTCCATTGCGGGTCTCTGGTTTCGGGCGTCCTGTTTATGTTTTGACTGACTTGCTGTTGACCGTACCTACCTAGCATAGCTATCCAAACCTGAAACTGGAAAAAAAAAAACAATGAAAACCGGTTGTTTCGGTTCTTCCAGTCCGAAAACCGACCCTACCCGTAAATAATCCGTTCTTGAATTTTTTTTTCGTAGGTCCCTCGGGGGGTACTGGGAGTGTAAATTTTTATAAAGGAGACTGAATTAGGCTCCCGTGTATATTCGAAAAATTGTTTATTTTTTCAAAAAAATGGTTTTTCTTGAATAACTCGGCCATTTTTGATTTCACAGTAAAACCGTACGGACAAAAATTGTAGGAAATTTGAATTTCTACAAGTTTAGTCCTCACAATTTTTCTTCAAGGATCGATATTTTAGAAATTAAACCTGAAAAACGCAACAAATTCAAAATATTACCATTATCTCCTATGTTCCACGTTTTACGGCATGAATAAAAAGAAACAAAGTTGTAGAAAATCAAATTCTGAACAATTTTGGTCCCTACCTTTTTTCTCCCAAAATCGATATTTTGGAAATAAAACCTGAAAAACGCGAAAAATTGAAAATATTATCATTATCTCCTATGTTCCACGTTTTACGGCATGAATGAAAACAAACAAAGTTGTAGAGAATCAAATTTTGAACAATTTTGGTTTTTACCTTTTTCCCCCCAAAATTGATATTTTGGAAATTAAACCTGAAAAACACGACACAAATTCTAAATATTATCATTATCTCCTATCTTCCACGTTTTACGGCAAGAATGAAGAGAAATAAAGTTGTAGAGAATCAAATTCTAAACAATTTTGGCTCCTACCTTTTTTCCCCCAAAATTGATATTTTGGAAATGGAACCTGGAAAACGCGACCAATTCAAAATATTATCATTATCTCCTATGTTCCACGTTTTACGGCATGAATGAGGAGAAACAAAGTTGTAGAAAATCAAATTCTGAACAATTTTGGTCCCTACCTTTTTTCTCCCAAAATCGATATTTTGGAAATTAAACCTGAAAAACGCGAAAAATTGAAAATATTATCATTATCTCCTATGTTCCACGTTTTACGGCAAGAATGAAGAGAAATAAAGTTGTAGAGAATCAAATTTTGAACAATTTTGGTTTTTACCTTTTTCCCCCCAAAATTGATATTTTGGAAATTAAACCTGAAAAACACGACACAAATTCTAAATATTATCATTATCTCCTATCTTCCACGTTTTACGGCAAGAATGAAGAGAAATAAAGTTGTAGAGAATCAAATTCTAAACAATTTTGGCTCCTACCTTTTTTCCCCCAAAATTGATATTTTGGAAATGGAACCTGGAAAACGCGACCAATTCAAAATATTATTATTATCTCCTATGTTCCACGTTTTACGGCATGAATGAGGAGAAACAAAGTTGTAGAGAATCAAATTTTGAACAATTTTGGTTCTTACCTTTTTCCCCCCAAAATCGATATTTTGGAAATTAAACCTGAAGAACGCGACAAAAATTCTAAATATTATCATTATCTCCTATGTTCTACCTTTTACGGCAAGAATGAAGAGAAACAAAGTTGTAGAGAATAAAATTTAGAAAAATTTTGGTAACTACCTTTTTTCCCCAGAAATCGATATTTTGGAAATTAAACCTGAAAAACGCGACACAAATTCTAAATATTATCATTATTTCCTATGTTCCACGTTTTATGGCATTAATGAAGATAAACAAAGTTGTGGATAATAAAATTCTGAACAATTTTGGTTCCCACCTTTTTGCCCCCAAAATCGATATTTTGGAAATTAAACTTAATTAATTAATTAATTAATTACCCATTAATTAATGACAACTTAAATTGTTCAGAATTTGATTCTCTACAACTTTGTTTCTTTTCATTCATGCCGTAAAACGTGGAACATAGGAGATAATGATAATATTTTGAATTTGTCGCGTTTTTAGGGTTCCGTACCTCAAAAGAAAAAAACGGAACCCTTATAGGATCACTTTGTTGTCCGTCTGTCTGTCTGTCTGTCAAGACCCTTTATCTCACGAACGGGTAAAGGTATCAGGTTGAAATTAATAGTATATATTAGGATCCATGAACCACACAAGATCTGAAAATTTCAATTTTTTACAATGACGCAATCAAAAGATATGGCATTTTATGTCCTCATCTCCATACATTTATTCAAAAATGCAAAACCTACAGGGTAGTTCCCGTTGACCTAAAATTATGAAATTTGGCAAGAAGCTAAGTCTCACAGTACAAATAATGGGAAAAGTCTGAAATCATTAAATATTACAACTTTTCTCACAACTAATAGTAACCAATTGTGGTGAGCTCCCGTTTCAAGAACATTCATATAAGAGAGGGGTCAAGTTGGATGGTCGCTAAGGCGATTTTTGTTTTAGTTCTATTTAAAAACGGGAACACTTACAAACTTGAAAATTGGTATGTTTAGTAGTGTTAAGTTTAGTGCATAAGCTTTAAAATAACAACAAATAATAAAATTTGGTCAAGCGCGTGTCGGACTCAAAAATGTAGGACATTAACTTACTGAAATTTCAACTAATACAATTATGATTATGTGGTGGTACGGAACCCTCGGTGCGCGAGTCCGACTAGCACTTGGCCGGTTTTTTCAGGTTTAATTTACAAAATATCGATTTTGGGGAAAAAAGGTAGAAACAGAAATTGTTCCAAATTTGACTCTACAACTTTGTTTCTTTTCATTCATGCCGTAAAACGTGGAACATAAGAGATAATGATAATATTTTGAATGTGTCGCGTTTTTCAGGTTTAATTTCCAAAATATCGATCCTGGAAGAAAAATTTTAATATACAAACTTGTGCAGAATCAAATTTTCTACAATTTTTGTCTTCATGGTTTTACTATAAATTCAAAAAAACAAAATTAAAAATTTTGAAAAAACCCACGACGGTTGTTATTGAAAAAATATTAAATAAGACTTTTGAAATACCCCCGACTTAAAAGAAAGAAGGTAACGAAATATTACGAAGAAAGTACCCATGAAAATCCGTCGGGCTGCCATTCCGTGTGCTACGAAAATTAATATAGAATTTAATCAATATAAAGTCTATACGAGCTAGTTATTAAATAGCTTTAGTTGGCTACAGTTATGTATAAATTATGAAAACATGGCAATGGCAATCCCGACGGATTTTCATGGGTACTTTCTTCGTACTATTTCGTTACCTTTTTCCTTTTAAGTCGGGGGTATTTCAAAAGTCTTATTTAATATTTTTTCAATAACAACCGTCGTGGGTTTTTTCAAAATTTTAATTTTGTTTTTTATTTTTAACTTTTAAGAGAGTTCCCACTTTACTGATTATTACAGCGCCCCCTGGTGAGTTCACGCCACAACTCTAGTCTAAAAATAATCACAAATAAATCATAAATTCTTTACTGAAAACCGCATCTAAATCGATCAAATCGTTTTAGAGATAAATGAGAACATTTGTGTAAATAAAAGTGATTATTACAGCGCCCCCTGGTGAGTTGACACCACAACTCTAGTCTAAGAACCATCACTGATAAATCATAAATCTTTCACTTAAAACCGCATCTAAATCGGTCAAACAGTTTTGGAGATAAATGGGAACATTTGCTTAAATAAAAATTATCATTATAGCGCCCCCTGGTGAGTTGGCGTCACAACTCTAATCTACAAACCATCATTGATAAATTATAAATCCATTACTGAAAACCGTATCTAAATCGGCTAAGCCGTTTTTAAGATAAAAGGGAACATAACTTTGCACACACAAACGAACAAACACACAACCTCTCACCCTAAACGCATACACCTTCTCCGTTCTGTCACAGTAAATATATAAGCTAAAGCAGTATGGAAACTCGGGCCTTTTTTTGAAAAAAGAACTATTCTGCGACAGAGCGTCAGGGTTGTAACCCAGAAATTTGAAATAAGAATAGTATGATGAACTCAAATATTGGGGAGCTTCTATCAACTTAGTTCCTTTCAGCATGTTTTCGGACTGTAAAACCAAACAATTTTTTCCGAAACCCTTAGTCGCCTTTTACGACTCAAGGAAATATTAAGACACTTAGTCGCCTTTTAGCACCTAAGGGCAGATCGAAACACTTAGTCATCTTTTACGACACAAGGAAAGGTTAAGAAGTCACTTAGTCGCCTTTTACGACACACGGGAAGGTTAAGTCACTTAGTCGCCTTTTATGACACAAGGGCAGATAAAGACACTTAGTCGCCTTTTATGACACAAGGGCAGATGAGGACACTTAGTCGCCTTTTATCACGCAAGGGCAGGTTAAGATACTTAGTCGCCTTTTATCGCACAAGGACAGGGACATACTTATAGGGACTCTATATAGGGTGATCTTTAATTAGTTCTTGATAGAAAAAAGTATGAATGTACTCTACTCATGATACTGAACAACTTTCCCCAAGGAACATAGGTCGAAATACGAAAATCAAGTTTTGACCTCCCATATAAAACTGCATCAGCTGATAGCGCATTTTGTATAGGAGGTCAAATTTGTGTTTTCGTATTTCAACCTATGTTCGTTGGGAAAAGTTGTTCAGTATCATGAGTAAAAGCATATCTTTTGCTATCAAGAACTAAATAAAAGTCAGCCTCTATGTACCTATTTGTTTGTATTATGGTTTTAGCACCTAGGACTTACTTCAGCGCGAAAACTGCTTGTTTTCCTGTAGTGGTGTGCGCATGTGTGAGTGTGCCTGTTTTGGACGTTTGTTAGGAGTTTCCATACTGCTTTAGCTTATATATTTACTGTGGTTCCGTCGTGGGTAAAAATGGTCGAGTTATTCGAGAAAACCCATTTAAAAACAAAACATTTTTCGAATAAACACAGGAGCCTGATTCAGTCTACTTTTTGAATTTACACTCCCAGTGACCCCGAGGGCCTACGAAAAAAAACCAAGAACTGATTATTCACGGGTCATAAATGTCATAATGATTGAACTATTTGTTATTATCTCCATGCATACAAATATAAAAATCCGGCAGTGCGAGCGTTTCATATTTTTTTACTAAAGTTTCTAGAACCTAGCCTAGGCACCTACCTAAGTACCTTTATACCACAAAAGATGTAAAAACAGTATAATTACAACTACCTACAAGGTGAGCACAGTAGCAAGTAAGTGTTAACAAAGCCAGTAGGTACCTATAACTAGAACCAGCGCTAAACTACAAACCCCCGAAACCAAAGACCCGCTCAAGGTCAAAGTGTTACTACCTAACGTGCGGCTGACTGTACCTACCCACTACGGCCGCGGTTGTTGGTCAAACATACACAATCACTCTGATGATGACTAGGTAGGTTTAGGTTACCAAGAAGGTATATTATTATACAATTTGTAATTACCAATACGCAAAACCTCTCGGGTGGTAGTTTTACTCGTTCTACTCATGAAACTGAACAACTTTATTGGAAATTAGAATTAAAAAATTGAGAATCGGAATTTTGTATTTTATTTTTGTTGAACAAAAGTACCACTCGAGAGCTTTTGCATACATTGTATATCTCACGGAACTGTTTAATCTACAGGGTATAAAAAAAGTTCGACTATACTTCTAAGGAGTGATTCTACATCGTATAAAATATAAAAAAATATTTTGCTCTATAAAAAGTTGTTTTAGCTCAAGAAGAAGTGAAGCACAAGGGTTAAACGACGCAGACAAGGATGTTTACTGTTATTTAATATCCACTCACTAGCACATTTCAATAAATTACTGGAATGTAATTCGGAGGAAAAACTAATTTAATGATCAAACAAATTAGAAATTAAATATTAATTAAAGTATTTTTATTTTACAATCTGTTTGTAATGTACACACGGCCGCACTTCGGTAGAAACACTTTTGGACCTTATGGCGTGGTAATACAGTTGAAAAAGTTTCTACCCACAAGCGGTTGACCGTACAATCACCCCTTAGAAGGATCATCCTACTTTTTTTTTACATCCTGTATTCACATTCGTCCACGGCTGGCAATGTTGATCGTAGTGGCACGACAATATCTGTAGGTAAGACAAGGATTTCCAATTTCTATGAGGTAGATACTTACCAAGAGGTACTTATGTAAACCTACCTAGAAAACTAAACGTGAAGCAAATCTAGAATAAAATAGGTATATAATTTTACTTATTTATCGTTGTTCATTCGTCCGGCGGAAAACAGAAAAATGTTCGGTTTTTATTTTTGTCTGAGACTTGTCTTCATACGTTGTTTATTACCTACACGTAACACAGGAATCAAAATCTCGATGTCAATATCCATCGTGCGTGATTCGACACGCACCTCTCCCTAGCGAGTGTACGGAGCTGACTGACGAGACCGCGACGGCCGGCGACGGTGAGTCGTGTGCGTTGAAGTATAGATTTACGTATGTTCTATTTCTCACCGACAAACGGATCGGCCGTGACGGCCGATTTTATTTCTCACCGAGTTTTTGTCGGTCGTGTGCGTTGAAGTATGGCAATCAGTACGTTCCATTTTTGACCTACAAAAAATCGGTCACCGATTCTCGGTCGTGTGCGGGAGCCCTAAGTTCAAAGATTTCCCAAATTTTTTGTCAAAATAAACTTTAATTCGAAGAAAGAGAAGGTTCTGATCGAGACATTGTTCATAAGTTTCTTATAGAATATATATAAATACAATATCATTATTATGAATACGATATAGGTAGGTATACTTGGACCTCCTTGCTTCACTCGGATATTAGAGTCTGGCCAACGAAAGCTGTCTATACAAAACCGTGGGAAATTTAAAAATAACAAGTTTTAAACCCTGAAAATACTGCAAAATCACAAATTGATACTTTTAGTTGGTTTTCAAGACTACAAGTTACTACTTGAAAACCAACTAAAAGTAAGTACTTTCAGGGTTTAAAACTTGTTATTTTTAAATTTCCCTCGGTTATGTATGGACAGCTTTCGTTGACCAGACTCTATGTATGACATATTTATCCATGACATCACCCAATAGCAGCACCATACTCCTGCCTAAATTCTAGCTCAACAAAAGGAACGCAACTGTAACTAAATTAATCCTAATTATAGCACAAGATCACTAACAATTTTAAAAAAATAGGTTAAACTTCCTCCAACTCACAGACTGATCAATCAGCTGTCCATTGATAACAAGTTTTCAATCAGCCGAGGATCAAATCTGCTCAGTTATCAGTATTGATTGATGGAGCGTCAATTGACAGCATATTGACAGTATCTGTTTGATTGACATGAGATGTCATGATAACTTGAAAGCCGAATATTCAGAAGTTTGAACAGATTTATCAAAATTTCGAGACTAGATATTTAATTTTAGTCTTCAATTTCTCTGAATGAATGAAAATAAACTTACTGAATGTGGCTAAAAGTAGGTTCTTAATTGCAAAGAGATTTTAACCTCGCTGCGCCGAGCGTAGCGAGGTTCAAATCTCTTTGCTTAATTGTTCTACGAAAATTTGTTTCTCGAAGAGTATGCCTCAAAAGTCGATGACCAAATTCGGATTTTCCGGGAATCGGAAAGAATGGTCATGAACTAAGATATACGGATTGGTGAACCTATCTATAATATTTTTTTAAATTTTGACAATGTATTAATTTATTGTAAAATATACTTTCAAGAATTAATTTTGTATGCTTTTGTGATTTTTTAATGTTTACATTTTTATGATAAATTTTTATGGACTTTTTTGTCCGACATAAACGATTTTAAAAATATAATCTTCGTCATCGGATTTTGATGCGGACTGTACTAGCACGAAGAGTACTGGGACTCAATTCTTGAAAATAACCGGGTGATAAAATATCACTTTTGAGACTTTAAAAATTAACATAGGTATGCTCTGATAAACCATTGAAAGGTAAATCGGAATACATGAAAATTAACAATCAAGGACTACTTTATATTTTACGAATATCAATTTCCACTTTTTTTGAATTTTTTTAGTGATATTTTATAACCCGGTGATGTTCAAGAATTGGCTCCCAGTAACTCAATGAAAAATAGAATCTCTTTTTATTTATTCTTTTGCATGCATATACCTACATAATTAGCTTAAAACTAAGAAACATTATGCCTCAGTGTTAGAATAATCTTGGTGGAAAAAACTCTGCTTCTAATTATTTCTCTATGAGAAATCTCACATCCTCTGAGGACAGTGTCCGGACTATCCGTCTAACAATTTGGAAATATACACATTCTACCAGAAATGTTATAGTTATGAAGAATGTTATAAAACACCTAATCTCTCAATATAATTTTACCTACTCTATTTTAGTAATTTGAATTTCAATCTTTGCAATTCAAATTCTGTGCAGTTCCTGCCCGCCAGCCTATATCTTCCTAACATGTAGAAATTAGAAGAAAAGGGTTTTGTTCTGTTTGATTGGCGATGAGCTTGCGAACTGTGGCTGTTTGGAGAATATCATCTAAACAAAACTCAACGAATTAGCTATGTTATGACTTGACCCAACACATTAGTTATTATTTTTAAACTCAAGAAGTATTTAATGTTAAAATCAAACTAATTTAATTGTCATTTTATACTCTTGCTTGACATTTTATTTTTATTGGCTGAATGTGGCTAAAAGTAGGTTCTTAATTGCAAAGAGATTTTAACCTCGCTGCGCCGAGCGTAGCGAGGTTCAAATCTCTTTGCTTAATTGTTCTACGAAAATTTGTTTCTCGAAGAGTATGCCTCAAAAGTCGATGACCAAGTTCGGATTTTCCGGGAATCGGAAAGAATGGTCATGAACTAAGATATACGGATTGGTGAACCTATCTATAATATTTTTTTAAATTTTGACAATGTATTAATTTATTGTAAAATATACTTTCAAGAATTAATTTTGTATGCTTTTGTGATTTTTTAATGTTTACATTTTTATGATAAATTTTTATGGACTTTTTCGTCCGACATAAACGATTTTAAAAATATAATCTTCGTCATCGGATTTTGATGCGGACTGTACTAGCACGACGAAATTAAGAGTACTGGGACTCAATTCTTGAAAATAACCGGGTGATAAAATATCACTTTTGAGACTTTAAAAATTAACATAGGTATGCTCTGATAAACCATTGAAAGGTAAATCGGAATACATGAAAATTAACAATCAAGGACTACTTTATATTTTACGAATATCAATTTTCACTTTTTTTGAATTTTTTTAGTGATATTTTATAACCCGGTGATGTTCAAGAATTGGCTCCCAGTAACTCAATGAAAAATAGAATCTCTTTTTATTTATTCTTTTGCATGCATATACCTACATAATTAGCTTAAAACTAAGAAACATTATGCCTCAGTGTTAGAATAATCTTGGTGGAAAAAACTCTGCTTCTAATTATTTCTCTATGAGAAATCTCACATCCTCTGAGGACAGTGTCCGGACTATCCGTCTAACAATTTGGAAATATACACATTCTACCAGAAATGTTATAGTTATGAAGAATGTTATAAAACACCTAATCTCTCATTATAATTTTACCTACTCTATTTTAGTAATTTGAATTTCAATCTTTATTTTGGAGGAAACGTTTGCTTCACAAACAAAGTGGCGCCATAAGGAAGAAAGAGCGTAAATAAAAATATTCACATCATCTATCTGCATCTACATGGCAAACATAGTTTCAGTTTTTGGTAGGTCTACACGTCACGGAGTGTGTCAAGCCAAGTTCAGAAACGAAAAGGGCAAGGCACCACCGTATGTCTTTTTACTCGATTTGAAGTTTTATGCAACCCTACAGAGAAACTACACAAGCTTCAGCAGTAAATAATACTTTTGCAATAATTTACATTCGTATAATTATTTCAACATACATACTGCCATTAGATGTTATATCCATGTCCAACGGTTCCGCTTGGAAAAACTCTAGGCGTCGTCCCTTAGTATTGGCAATTTACTTTTATTACAGCTACATTCCTCATTATGAGAAATAAATTTATTTTCACATTAGCAACACTAATAACATTAATCAATTCCATCGAAAAAGGTCTAATATTTTATTAAAACGAGCACCTGTATGCAAAAATGGCGGGTTTAATTTCTCCTTATCGAGACTATTAAGGGTACATTATTTTAATGGCCATCCTACATTGTAGAAGATTTAATCGGTAAAAAAAAATCGATCCTGGCCGGTACTGGCTGGCGTCTGTTTGCGATGACAGATAGCGAGCAAATGCGTTTTAAGTTTGGAACGTAGCTGCGTGCGCGTACGTCGTCGCAGGCGCAGGCAGTGGAAGAAATTCCGTAATGAGCAGGTGACCACCGATATGGCCCTATCGCAGTAGCTGCCAACTTAGTGTCGATGGAAAGCGAAATAATTAGTGCTAATATCCTGCATACGTATTCACTTTACTTCCATACTTTTTCGTATGTGGTTAGAGGGCTCGGCTCTTGATCCTGAGGTTCTGGGTTCGTTTCCCGGTGGGGAAACTGTCAAACAAAAATCTCTTTGTGCGACCTCCCCAGTTTGATTAGGACATTGCAAGATGAATCACCTGATTGTCCGAAAAGTTAGATGATTCCGTGCTTCGGAAGGCACGTTAATGAGCCATGTCATAAGCCTTTGGCGGATCAACAACTCTTACAGGGTTTGTGAGGTCGGTCAACGACCTTGCAACCCACACGGTATGATAATGATGACTAGTGTTTGTTTGGGATTTGCTAGTTCTCGAGAAGTTTCAAATACTTATCTATGTTTACGACTTTTAACATATTTTCAGAGTATACTGTCCGGTGTCTGTGCTTCAGATAGTTACTAGAGATGTATATAAGTATATTTTTACTCAAAATATCTATCCGAAAGGCCGTGTGACATTGATTAGCACATTGCCTCTGTTTCTATTTCTATGAGTGTCGTATAAGGCGACTAAATAGAAATTTCCGTGTTCTGGCATAAAAAGGCCCAAATCATGTGTCGTGCAGTTCCTGCCTTTGTCCTTTGATGATTTTAAAGATTCCACTCAAACCTGACCCCTCTTTAATATGAATGCTTGAAACGGGAGCTCATCATAAATTGGTTATAATAAGTTGTGAGAAAAGTTGTAATACTTAATGATTTGAGATTTTTTCCTTTCCACGTGTTATGAGATTTATGAGACCTAGCTTCTTGCCAAATTTCGTGATTCTAGGCTGATGTCCATATATAGGTTTTTGTATGGAGAAGAGGATATAAATGACCGTATCTTTTGATCGTATTGTCGTAGAAGCTTCAAATTGTCACATGTTCAAGGGTTTATAAACTTTATTATTTCATATTTATTTCAGCTTGATAATTTTACCCGTTGGTGAGAAAAAGGGTCTTGACAGGCAGACAGACGGACGACGAAGTGATCGTATAAGGACTCCGTTTTCTTTTTTCCTTTGAGGTGCGGAACCCTAGAAATAGGCTTTTTTATGAACCTGTGATACTAACTTTAAATAAAAGGTTTGAAACGAATTGTGCAAAGAGCGCAAAACAAAGTTCTCCTATGACTTTTGTTTTTTGTCAGAAAACGTAGTAAATTAGATTTTTCATGTCAGAAGTCTTAGCTATCAAATCTGATAGAACCTTCAAAGCACTTGGTAAAATATATGACAAAAAGTTGGAAGTCTTAACCTATTTTGCATTTTGTGCATCGCAGCTAGCCCAGTCGCTGGCCACTGTCTACCAAAGACTTTATGCGAATGAAAATTCCAGGAAAGTGTAGATGCCATACAAAACCGATCGGCTGTCCCCCAGATTAGCGTATGTGGACGCAAAAAGGGAAGAAAAGAAAAAAAAAAAACGCGAGCAAAAATGTCTACCGCTGCGCAATCTACAGCCTGCGATCCCGTCTCAAATACTAGAACAGGAGAATGTGAAGAGTTGCTCAACATTGTAAGCATCTGCGGCGCTACCGGCGAACTGAATCGTTACCGATTCTCTCTTTTCTTCTTATATAGAAAAAAAGTGAGAGTCGATAACGATTTAGTTCGCCAGTAGCGCCTCTGATGAGCGTGTAATAAACGCGCAATAAATGAACTTCAATATGCATTTACCAAATTTAGTAATTTTCTAAAAAACTTTTGGAACTTAATTGCGTTTGAGTAGACGTTTTACTTCTCTTTATAATTTATCTTAGTGAAAAATCTGCTTGAAGGCTAGTTGACTGAACAACCTGGATAGTTTGCAAGGACAAGGAATGATCGAAGTTAGTTTTTAAGATATTCTTAGCTGGAAACTTGTTTTGTTCCGATTATTAGTTTTAAAACTACAATCTTTTGTTCAATACTTCAATGTTTCTGTTCTTTATTTGAATGTCATAATTTTTTTTCATAAGTGTCAAAACTTTTAGTAGCAACGTCTTTTCCTATCCTACCACATCTGTTTTAAGGCAGGCCTGTAGAATACTTTGTTGAGTAAATCCAAAACCACACTATCGCTAGATTCGTCCTCATTCAGTTTTTTTATGCAATTTCCAAAAAAAAAATTGTAGCAATACGACTCCCTGACCCTCCTGAACTACGGTAGGCCAGTAGAGCATTGTATCCAGTAAATATGCATCAACACTGTCGCTCGTTTCGTCCTCATTCTAATTTCCTATACATTTTCCAAAACATTTAGTAGCAATACCGCACCCTACCACTGTTGTCCTAAGGCAGGGCAGTAGAGCACTGTGTCCAGTAAATATACATCAACATTCAACACTGTCGCTCTTCACGTCCTCATTCTAATTTCTTATACAATTTCCAATACATTTAGTAGCAATACCGCTCCGTAACACTGCTGTCCTAATAAGCCAGTAGAGCACTGTATCCATTAAATATACATCACCACTGTCGCTTGTATCGTCCTCATTCTAATATCCTATACAATTTCCAATACATTTGTTAACATTACCGCTCCATAGCACTGCTGTCCTAAAGCAGGCCAGAAGAGCACTGTGTCCAGTAATTATACATCAACACTGTCGCTCGTATCGTCCTCATTCTAATATCCTATACAATTGCCAAAACATTTAGTAGCAATACCGCTCCGTACCACTGCTGTCCTAAGGCAAGCCAGTAGAGCACTGAATCCAGTAAATATGGATAAACACTGTCGCTCATTTCGTCCTCATTATAATTTCCTATAAAATTACAATAATATTTAGTAGCAGTACCGCTCCAAAGCACTGCTGTCCTAAGAAGCCAGTAGAGCACTGTGTCTAGTAAATATGCATCAACACTGTCGCTCTTATCGTCCTCATACTAATTTCCTAAACAATTTCCAAAACATTTAGTAGCAATACCGGTCCGTAGCACTGCTGTCCTAAGAGGCCAGTAGAGCACTGTGTCCAGTAAATCTACATCAACACTGTCGCTTGTTTTGTTCTCATTCACTTAGCAATGGCCCCCTCCGCCTTGCCTTATTAAGGCACCTGATTCCTTCGTCGATACGATACCAGTGCAATTTCTGATGCTAACGTTGACAAGCTTAGAGAGATTAGGCGTGCTAGGTTTATTTGTGATTTGTGAAAAGTAGAAATGACCGGAGAAAGTTCATCAGAGAATTTAGCGATGTGCTGTGTCAAGGTAATGAAAGTAACTTTATGTAATCAGGACGAAATAGACAATTTTTTTTGTGTGTAGGATACTACTTTTAATACATGGTTACAAAGTCGAGTGTACCTTATATCAACGATTACAAATGAGATCACATCGAAATCTACGTTTTCTTGACGAGTTTGGTTTAGTTCTACAATATTTAAAAAGAGGACTGAGGCTTATTTTTGGACCCCTAGCCAAATAGTATGTTAGTCAGAACACGAATCTAAACAACTTTTCCAAAGGAACATGGGTCGAAAGACGACAAAAAATTTTGCTCATCCCATAAAAAGTTCACTATCGCCGGTACAAGATTTGTATGGCAGGACCGAATTTTTTTCTCGTTTTCCGACCCATGTTCCTTTGGGAAAGTTGTTCAGGTACATGTTCTGAGCAACATACTAAAATTTGGCCAGGGGTCCAAAAATAACCCTGTATTTAAAAGACTAAAAAAATAAACTTAAAAATCTACATGAATAATAAATAAAAGAAGTAGAAATATAAGGTTTGTGTCACGTTTTACCTGGATAAGCAGAAAACGTATAATTGTCGATTTTGACGTCAACTTGTGAAATAAAGAATGTATGTCATTGACCATCTTCGACGAGGCCCAAGAATTTATATGAACCGACTTCGTTGGTATACTCAACTTAATATGTCGATGGACGAGGCAGAAAGCGGTTGACAGTTCGATATCGCTTCCCGCCGACGCCCGCTGTCTCTCACTGGGCCTGAAGCTAAAGCGCGAAATAGTTTTTGATAAAGTTGATAACGAATGTTTTGGTATTTAAATTCAGAATATTCACGTCATTTTTAGGGTTCCGATAACAAAATGGTAAAAAAAAGGAACCCTTATGGTGCCGCTTTGTCTGTCTGTCCGTCTGTCTGTCTGTCACACCTGTATATCTCAGCAACCACTCATGTTATCAACTTGAAATTTGGAATAGTTTCAAAATATGGTTGTCCAACTTAATTGCACGTAAGAGAATTAAGAAAAAATTATGATTATTGATGTAAAGGGGGCCCAAATAGGGGGGGCAAAATTTGAAATTGTCGGTACTAGAATGAATTGGGTATCATATGAAAGAACTTTACTTGTACATTCTAAAGTATATTTTTGTATTTTTTTACAACTCTTAGTTTTTAAGTTATGATAAATAATGTCAAAAAAAATACCGTTCCCACCCTCATCTCCGAAGTTTGTAAATGGAAAAATCTGAATTAATTACAGTCGATGGAAATTTATATAAATATTAATTACAGCAAAAATAAAACGATCTTTCTAAGTTAAACAGTTTTTTAGAAATATGCGAAAAACCTTTACAAACAAATTTGGTTTTGCGGTCCTAAAAATGGACTTTATTGCTTCCAAAAATACTAAAGGTATATCGGAACCCTCGGCGCGCGAGTCCAACTCGCACTTGACTGGTTTCTATATTGAATTATCAATGGGAAATAGTTTTGTTTACTAGTTTTATGGAAAACTTTAGTATTTTAGTAAGAATTTTCGGCAGACACTCTCTTTTTAGGGTTCCGTACCTCACAAGAAAAAAACGGAACCCTTATAGGATCACTTTGTTGTCCGTCTGTCTGTCTGTCTGTCTGTCTGTCTGTCTGTCTGTCTGTCTGTCTGTCTGTCTGTCAAGACCCTTTATCTCACGAACGGGTAAAGGTATCAAGTTGAAATTAATACCATATATTAGGATCCATGAACCACACAAGATCTGCAAATTTAAATTTTTTACAACGACGCAATCAAAAGATATGGCATTTTATGTCCTCATCTCCATACATTTATTCAAAAATGAAAAACCTACAGGGTACTTCCCGTTGACCTAAAATTATGAAATTTGGCAAGAAGCTAGGTCTCACAGTACAAATAATGGGAAAAGTCTGAAATCATTAAATATTGCAACTTTTCTCCCAACTAATGGTAACCAATTGTGGTGAGCTCCCGTTTCAAGAACATTCATATAAGAGAGGGGTCAAGTTGGATGGTTACTGAGGCGATTTTTGTTTTAGTTCCATTTAAAAACGGGAACACTTACAAACTTGAAAATTGGTATGTTTATAGTGCATAAGCTATAAAATAAGAACAAATAATAAAATTTGGTCAAGCGCGTGTCGGACTCAAAAAATCTAGCACATTAACTTACTGAAATTTCAACTAATACAATTATGTTTATGTGGTGGTACGGAACCCTCAGTGCGCGAGTCCGACTCGCACTTGGCCGGTTTTTTTATTTAAAAATGCCTATTTACTTAATTGTTTCAAGTCTAACCACAGAGTAATGTGAAATGTGTAACAGATGAAGGCGTAATTACTTCGTTTCTCTACAGCCTAATTGAAGAAAAATGCACATTTTGCAAATTTTTCACTTCACTGCAGGTGTTAATTAAGCCGTTTAGTGAGACTGACCTTACCTATATTAATAAGTGTTGATATCACGGCTCATTAGCACAAAGGGCGAGTTTATCGGGCAGTTGCACAAAGTTTTTTGACGTCGGTACGGTCAACCGCACGTCAGTGGAAACATTAGCAACTCTATTCTTCTTCAAATTTAAGAGCAGGGCTCTTGTCTGTGGAGTAATCGCCACTTTGTGCGGTTTTGTGTCAGGTCCTTGACTTCCCGGTACGACACGACCTCAGCTTTTTCCTTGACTTGGTCAATGTACGCTCGTCTTGGTCTTCCCCGTCCTCTCTTGCCCTCTATCTTCCCCTCCAAGATGGTTTTAAAGAAGTTGTCATGTCGCACCAGGTGTCCAATCATCTTTCCTCTTCGGTTGGTGATAGTTCCCAATAAGGTTCGCTTCTCTATAAAGAGACTAACAGCAAATATTGCAGTGTTACACACCTCCACCACGGATCACCGTACCATCTTTTTATCTTTATCTAAAATTAAAAAGTCATATTCTGTTACTAAAACTAGAAAGACAATTAACTTTGAACAAGCACTAGAAAATTTAAAATCAGAAAACCTTGCCGAGCTATTGTTTTGTGACGACCCAGTGGAGGTAATAAATCGACTTATTTATCTAATAACTCAAAAAATAAAGCAAAATACAGTAGTTTCAAAAATCCCATCCAAATTTCGAATTATCAAACCATGGATCACTCCGGGAATCCTTAGATGTATACGAAATCGAAATAAACTACAGAAAAGTGTTCTCAAAGATCCGCATAATGAAATTAATAAACTAATATATACTAGATACAGAAACTATTGCAATAAATTAATCAAAAAAATGAAAAGAAAATACGAAAGGGACATTTTAGCTAAGTCTATAAATAATAATAAATTATTATGGAGAAACATAAAACAAATAACATACACAAGTAGTTCTAATAATGTAAACACGGAGCTTACCAACCTAAAATCAACTCCAGAGGCCTCGGCTGAATTTGTGAACAGATACTTCGTAAATATTGGTAAAGATCTCGCGCATAAAATCCAGCCCATAGCAAATAATCTAAATTCTTATCCACAAACTCTAACTAATGTTCCAAACTCATTTGTTCTCCTCCCAGCAGATCCGAGCGAGGTTTCTAGCATTCTGATGAACCTAAAGTCTGATAGTGCACCGGGCTGGGATAGTATCCCTACCTCTTTCTTGAAACTAGCTAAAACTGAGTTAGTGCCAATCATCACGCATTTCGTTAACCTCTGCTTCGAAAAAGGAGTTTTTCCTGATTCACTAAAACTAGCTACTGTTACCCCTGTGTATAAGAGTGGGGACAGAGACGTTGTCAGTAATTACAGACCTATATCTGTGTTACCAGCCATATCAAAAATTTTGGAAAAACTTTTAAATAAAAGATTACTTAACTTCTTGGACAAATATAAATTACTTTCAGATTCCCAATTCGGTTTCCGTCAAGGTCACTCTACTGAGGATGCTGTAAACGCGCTTAGCTCCCTGGTTGTCCAGCAGCTTGACAATCATAAAAAATGTATGTCTGTATTTTTAGACTTAAAAAAGGCTTTTGACACCGTCTCTCTCCCCATTCTTATTCACAAACTGGAAGCAATTGGCATAAGAGGTACATCACTTCTTCTCCTTAGTGACTATCTGTCGAACAGAAAGCAAAAAGTAAAACTGGTAGATTGTACCAGTGAATACGAGGAAGTGTCATACGGCGTACCACAGGGAAGTATTCTTGGCCCAACGCTATTCTTAATATATATTAATGATTTATGTAGCATGCAATTAATGGATGCCAAGATCTTCTCGTATGCCGATGACACTGCCGTCGTATTCACTGGGGACACATGGGACAGTGTTATGTATTCTGCAGAGCTAGGAATGCGGAAAATAAATAAATGGTTAACTGACAACATACTTACGCTAAACGCTGAGAAGACCAATTACATCTGCTTTAGCATCAATAAGGCTTCTCAACCAAAGCAGGATTTCAACTTCAAAATCCACAATTGCACAACTATAACCGGTGTAGCTAACTGTTCTTGCCCCGTTATTCAGAAGGTTGCCCAAACCAAATATCTTGGAGTCCTCTTGGACCAGCGACTCTCTTGGCATCCACATCTCGAATATATTATATTAAGACTCAGAAAGCTCACATGGATTTTCAAAACTCTAAGACATGTGGTGCCAAGAGTAGTGGCTGATCCAAAGTGCAAAGCGAAAGATCTCCTTAAGCAGATATACATAGCACTAGTTCAGTCCATACTGATTTACTGTATCTCTATATGGGGAGGTGCAACTAAAATAAAATTTCTAGAATTAGAACGGGCTCAACGAAGTTTACTAAAGGTCATGTATTTCAAAAAACGTAGATTTGCTACGGAAAGCTTATATCAACTGGCAAGCGTACTTACGATTAGGAAACTGTACATCGTCCATGCTGTGTTAAGGAAACACAAGGCCCTTCCCTTCGACAACAGTATCATGAGTAGAAGAAGATGTGATTTGGCGGCTATTGTGCCAGGATCAAACACCACTTTCGCAAGCAGGCAATTTAATAGTCGCTCTGCTAAATTATATAATCTAACAAACAAAGAGCTGCAAATTTATCCAAAATCGCTATCTGAGTGTAAACAATTGTTAACTCGTTGGATAGAAACTAAGTCATATGACATGACGGAAGGGTTGTTGAATTGATGAGTAGCTAGTGGAAGTTGTATATACATCTGACTGATCCCAAGACCTTGTCGTAGGGCTATCTGCTCTTCAATTTAACAACCCCGCACGTAGGCACGTATGCATGAACTTGTTCATGCCATACTTGAGTAATAACTTGCTTTAGTGCACACACCCCCACGCACACACACCTACACACCCACACACACATACACACACACACACTCACCCACACATACACACACTCACCCACACATACACACACACACACACACACTCACCCACACTCGCACCACTCAATTAGTAATAATCTAACCTTACCTTTTTCTCTTTTGTCATAATTTATATTTTGACTTGTTTGAATTTAAGATACAAGCAAAGTAGGCTTGACATCGGGCCTGTTACCGTTATTTTTCATTACTTGTAGAGGCTAAAGTCGGGCCATCTGTCAAGCTTGACTTATTGTTTACTTGTATACTGTAACTACGTAGTCGGTTATGGAAGAGCGGAGCCTCCTGACACAGGCATAAAAAGCTTAAAAGGAGGCTTCGGCAACTAGATGGTAAGCACACTTCTGGTTAATGAAATAAATATTTTGTATTGTTTTGTATTGTATTGTATTGTCTCTCCAACCATACTCAGCACTTCATCGTTGGTCTTCTTTTCGGTCCAGCTTATTTTCATCATTCTCCTCCAGCACCACATTTCAAATGCTTCAAGTTTCTGTCTTTCTTTCTTAGTAAGAGTCCATGTTTCACTACCGTAGAGAGCAATGCTCCAGATGTATGTTTTTATAAGTCGTTTTCGAGTCTTGCATGCTATGTTGGCTTTAAATAGATGTTTCTTTTGATTGAAAGCTCGCTTTGCCATGGCTATTCTTGCAACGACGTCTGGGTTACATCTGGAGTCATTGGTGATGATGCTACCAAGATATTTGAATTTGTTGACTTGTTCTAAGGTTGTATTCTTCAGCTTGATTTCTGTGCTTGAGTTTAAAAGTTGGGACGCAACCAGGACTTTCGTCTTCAGGGCGTTGATTTTTATTCCAGCTTCGTTAAAGATGGTGTCCATATTTGTTACTAGTTCTTGCAATTCGTTTGCGTTTTCAGCTATGGCAGCTATATCATCTGCAAATCTGATGAATTGTATTCTGATTCCATTAAATATGACACCTCCCTTTCCTTCATTTGTCATCTTTCTGATTGCACATAGCCTTTGTAGACTTGGAGAAGGCATTTGATAAAGTCAACTGGCGAGACATGATGAGAATTCTGAAGGAAGCAGGGCTGGATTATAGGGATAGGAAAATACTATACGAACTATATAAGCAACAAGAAACCATAATTGAGGTTGGAGATGAAAAGGGAAAAGCTAAAATAAACCAAAGTGTTAGACAGGGATGCCCGCTCTCTCCGCTCATATTCAACATATTCATTGAGGAACTCTATTACCATGCCGTAAAGTCTATGTTTTCGTTTGGGTTTGGGTCATCAGAAATGAAGAGATCTGCAGAAGAACTAAAGTAACTGACATAGCCCTGAGAATCGCTAAACAAAAGTGGCACTGGGCAGGGCACATCGCAAGAAGAACCGATGGCCGATGGGGCGTAAGGGTTCTAGAGTGGCGACCACGTACCGGAAGATGAAGCTTTGGCTGGCCCCCCACAAGGTGGACCGACAATCTGGACAAGGTCGCGGGAAGCCGCTGGATACGAGCAGAGCAGGTTCTGTGCTGCTCGGTCGTCATGGAGATCTTTATGGGAGGCCTATGTCCAGCAGTGGCCATCTTTCGGCTGATATGATGATGATATGATCCTCGTAAAACCTACGGCTGTATCAAGGATACAGCCAACCAAGGATTTTTTAAATGGCAACAAATTAAATGATTCTCAAAATATTTTTTTATACCCCAATACACTTCAGACAAAATGGATGAATGTACACCAAATTGGCTGAACGTACACCAAATTTGGGTAACCGGTTCGGTTAAGTTGTGTAAGGTTATCTTGCGAACACACCGCACGAGGCGAGCGAGCGGAGCGAGCGTGCCGCGGCAGCGGCCGGCGAAGTGCCAGAAGCAAATTTGGTGTACATTCATCCATTTTGGTAGACAAAATTTGGTGAATATTATTTGGTAAAAATTTACTCAAATTTGGTGGCACGTTAATACACAGCCTTTTTAAATTACAAATACCTATGTTAAATCAGCTCTAACCTTTTCATTGTCATCAAACATAACGCACAATGACGGCAATACATTCAAAATAATTTAAATACAAAAAGGCCTACATCTGCATTTTTGTCTTTGAGTGCTGTCGTCTATCTACCCTTCAGTAGGTACTTTTTAGGGATCGAGAATTTATACGATATCTGCTGCAAAGAGAATCTAACAATTTTATTGCTCTCTCCATAGCTCTAAGATCCAACCTTTACGTCAAACAACTTTCTTCTCTGGTCTATTATTAGTTTATTCCGGGCTATTATCGACAGTTACGGCTGACTTCACTACTAGCTGTCATTCAAACGTCAGAAGACAGTTCGTAAATTATGACGTTTTTACAGAACTCTGCGCCCGCGCACGCAAATCAAGTTGCCACAGAATAAGCAACGAAGATCCGACGATTTGTAGCCACTGATTGCGAGCGTCGTTGAAATCTTTAGGAAGGCTTTCTTTTTCTATGACTGAAAAGCCGATCCGATCAAATTTATTGATTAAGAAAATTATAAAAAACGCGACTTTCCATATTTGATTAACTGAATGTAATGAAATAATCATTTTTATAATGTTATTTCCGTTCGAATTAGAAGTTCTAACAATAACAAGCTGCTTTAAAGATAAAGCTCTGTTAAATATTGCTGTCACATTCTGTCTTAATGATAATGAAAGTGACAGCACAAGATTAAAAGGAGTTTTAAATGTAAAGAAGCTTAGTAAAACTGATGGAAGGTGTAGTAACCTAATTGAACCAACGAAGTGTAAATACATATTCATATTCGTTTATTGCATGTCACAGTCATTTAGTTTCATACAAGTCAGTAGCATACAAGAACGACCAAGCTAATCTTTGCCCACCACCAGCAGTATGCCTCTCACGTCCGCAAGGGTGGGCAAAGTTGTACTATTAGCATATTAATTATCGAATCCCGGACCGACGCGACGGCTGCGAGTATGTATTGCGTGACTGCGCCGACAACTCCGACAAGCCAGCCCGGTAATCGATTGTCGGCGGTGGCTCGATTGAATCGTATCGATTTGACGATCGATCTGGTTTGTTTGTTCCTCTTTTTCTTGGCTCTAACCTTATTTCTAAGAAATTTCAGTATGTTACACGGTAGCCTAGTTGGTTAAGACGTCTCCAGTAGGTACTGATGTAAGTAGAAGACAGGTTCGAATCCTAAGTGTGGTCACAGAATAAAAAGTAATATTATCATACAGAATGGACACTCTCCGCCCCCCTTGCAATCTACCCCGCACCCCCGCGCGCATCCGCCCGCGAATTTCTCATGGTTCTTCTGAGGGTCTTTTGTGCTGAATATGCGAGCCTACGCGACCTTCCAATTTCAAATTCGCCCTCGATGTCCGGGGTGTGCTGTGCTTGTGAAATTTCGTGACTTTTTACATTGCAGAATGATGTAATCATTATGTTATCATCAGAAGGTTCTTTTGTTCAGAGGTAGGAGCAACTAAATCAAACTCTAATTTATCGATGAATATTATAACACGCAGACATAAATTTGATATCACAAGTTAAAAGGAAATAAGAGCCAGTTCCATCGCGAAAGGTTCACTAAGTTTGTCTACCTGTGGTGAATTCTTTGATTCGTCGATTTTTCTAAAACGTTTGAAGAGGATCTCAGTATGGAGCATGTAACTGCCACCGGCGCATACGCTACTAGATGCTTCTGTCGGTAGGTGAACTGTACAGGTTGTTGCGCGTTTCCAAGGCAACACGACTCTAGGACAAAATATTTAATGTGATTTCTAAGTAACGCCTCATATCTCTTTTCGAAGGCAAAGTAAATAAAACCCATCTTGAATCTAAGGATGGGCAGTAGCGTCCTTCCAAGTCTTACAATAATGTGGTTATCAGCAATCCCCGCGGTCCATTTAATTTTGATGCAGCTGCAACCTAATAAGTATAGTGAATGCGGCATATGCGGCGTACAAAATATCTCTGACTGATACTGATCCCGCCATTGAGCTATGACACGTAATCAAATTAACACCCTGTATGTCTCAAAATATTCCGCACTTTGTTATGAACGCGTGAGGAAATTCTTGTCCCGCATTGGACTTTCGTATGGTCTGTAAATTATGGCATAACTAATACCTCTAAAAAGGTCTAAAAAGAAACCCTCTAAAACTGAAATGGAGGATATACTCGTAGACCATGAAACTGAACATTTTAGATTTTAATACGAAAACTTGGTTTAAAATGTTCTACGACCTTACGTACAAAATAGCACTTTCTATGGAAAATTCAAAGTATTTTCGTGTTTCGGCCTAAGTTACTTAAAATTTATAAAAATTCTGTAAGAATCTATATCTAATCACTGAATAAATAATTGTGAATCTGATTTTACTGTCGAAATTCACAGATTCAGATTTCTGAGGAACAGCTTTATGAACACTGAAAGGGCATTATCAGTAAACGAAACATAACAACTTTCAGTGCGTGAACAAATATCCTTCTTTAAAGCAAACTGATATTTATTAGCATCTCCTGAAAGTTTTACTCACTGAAAGTTGTTCAGTTTCCTTGAGTGATCATGCTCTTTTATTTTCGGAAACATGTTCCCCACTCCTTACTGTCCCTGAGCCAATAAGTTTCCCGTCAAAACCAAGAAGATAGATCCGTACCGTACGGTACAGAACATGCAAACGCGAACAGATCCAACAATGTTCGCATATCAGATGACGAGCCGGCCGGCAAGCGCATGTTTACGACTGGTCTAATTTATTGAAGCGCGTAGATTGCGCCCGCGCCGCTTTGTTTCTACTCTTACGCTTATCGCACCGCATACTATCTCCTACAACCTGGCTAGTTTAGTACATGTGCTCTTTCATAGTCTATGATGCGTCAGTCCATAGACTCTATAGAGTTATTCGATAAAATTCTTAGATTTATGGGGCTTACGTTGTGGAATAAAAATCAGCATAACCATATTGTCCATCCTTTTCATATACAGTGGCTTTTACAAACAAAGTGTTTTTATTAGTTCAAAACTATTAGTTCAAAACAAACGAAAATGTATTCGTTTGAGACCATTAGCTATTTCCTAGTTCCCATCTTTTACCCTCCATTTAACTCACACACGTAGGTTATAATCAATTAAAAAGCTAATCACCTTCAATTTCAGTATCTAGACATTAACATTTGTAGTGTTATCCAATTAAAAGTGGTAATTACGCAGGGTTGGAGTAATAGATGTGCGCTAGAGCAGGTAGACTGCATGAATAGGTGAATGATTTATAGCTTTTAATTGAATTTTTGCGGAATATTCTGGGACCGGTCAAGGAGGAGTTTGGCAGCTGGAGGAGAAGGAAGAATAGGGAGATAGGAGAGCTAGAGCCCGAACCCTACATCATAGGCTGCAAGGCTTCGCTGGCTCGGCTACGTGGAGACGATGGGAGAGGATCGGGCACCCAAAAGAGCTTACGTTACGAGACCGAGTGGAGAACGAACAGTCGGTCGTCTCAGGTACAGATAGGGTGACGCTGACGAAGTACGGAAAGACCTGGATGCCCTCCAAAGAGCCGATTGGCAAGAAGCGGCACACGTGGAAGAATGGAGAACTCTCGTGTCGGAGGCCAAGAACCTCTTGGTGTCGCTGAGCCAGTGTAGTGAGTAAGTCCTTCTACCATCGGGAGTCCAGATGCACCGCAGGATATCACCCATAATTGGTTGATATTCCGCACATTCGCACAAAGCGCTTTGAAACATCTTTTATAATGCGCACGGCTAAAGAGTGGAATTCTCTGCCTGCGGAGTTCATATAACCCGAATCTATTCAAGTCGCGAGTGAATAGGCTTCTTCTGGGTAAGCTCGTTCCATCGTCGACCTCATCTCTGTCTTCAAGACTAGATCGAGGTCAAGAGTAAGCCCATTTTCAATAAAAAAAAAGTTATTGAATTTTTGATGTCTAATTGAATTAAATATTGATCTTCAAATATGATAACAGTATGACGGGTTATTACCATACGGGATTTTACGTAAGTTACTAGCGGCCCGCCCCGGCTTCGCACGGGGAGCACCATAGGGGAGCACTTAGTTTTGGGGGATGTTTATCCGAAATGCTTAAAAATTGCATCTTTGAATGGCATGTCCGATTCGAATGATTCAAAAACTAGTCTACTGATATTGAAAGAGTCTTGAATAGATACGAAATAATTTATTTGGATAAGGTATGGTCAATCTGTAAGTTTGCTTTCATGTGAAGTAAACAATTTTTTATTTTAAGTCTGTTGCATGCTCGATGAAAACCGTCAATGTATCAGAGTCCTAATAAACAGCTCCATGATAAAGCCAATACCCCCATTCATCCCACACTTTACTAAAGACCACAGAACTATCAAAGGAGTGCTAAAACGAATGTACCTAGGAATGAAACAATAAATATCCTTCTCTATTCAGCAAGCAAGTATGAAGTAAGTAATAACATCAAACATGCCGCTAATGTGACTGACCTTTAACTTTTTATAAGGACTTTTTCATTTTTGCGCGTTTTGAAGACACCTGTCGCGCAAACTCGGTGTGGTCTGCGGTCGCGCACGCGTTGATATCAAAAATTTATCGATAACATCCTGCAAATATTAAAATTTTATTGCAGTCAGCAGTTTGGAATTTCAAGAATTTCAACGAAACTTGCAAAACAAGTACGTTGCCGGTGTAAAATTTTGAAAACAGTAATATTATATAGGTCGTTTTTTTTGTGTTACAAGTGGGCAAACGAGCAGGTGGGCCACCTGGTGGTAAGTGGTCACCACCGCCCATGATACCCACTGTCTTATTAGTGAAATAATTTGACACTAATAAGACAGCAAAGCGCGTTACCCACTCGGAGAACTAATAAAGTGATTCTACATCACTAATAGATTGTTTTTTTTAAGTAGATTTAGCTCAAGAAGAAGTGAAGCACTTGGAGGGTTCAATGACCTCTACGAATATCCAGTCACGAGCAAGTAGGTACACACGGCCGCACATCGGTAGAAACACTTTTGGACCTTATGGCGTGGTAATAGAGTTGAAAAAGTTTCTACCGACAAGCGGTTGACCGTACTAATAAATTGTTGTAATGTAATACAAAGAAAAATCAAATTTCATGATCACCCAAAATAAGATTTTTTATTTAAATCTTTTCTAGTTAGGTATTGATGTAGAATCGCTCCTTAGAGGGATCATCGTACTCTTTTATACACCGTGTATATTCTTTGGTTTGCTGAGAGGTTTTTTGAGCTCATAATAAGTATTGGAAATGATTGTATAAAAAAACATATTGGCAAACGTTATGCGTGAAGACTTTGACGTGTTAACCATTTATTTCTCTCAGTTTTACCCGCTACCCGCTATCCAGCCAGGGTCCGACTTTTAACTTGGTCCTCAGCATCCTCTGTGGTGTGATGTAAGTCAACTATGAAACATAAAAATTATACAATTAAGTTACTTTTAGATATAAACAAGCACACATATTCTAATACGTTTTTAGTTAGACCTCAGATTGTCAGGTACAATATTAACTATCATACATAAACTGTAATAGCTGTACTGTAGCCTTACACCTGTTGATCATAAACGCAGGTCAATCAGACGCAACCACGTGGTGATTTATCGGTCGAAATTGCCATGAATAGCAAAATGAGTGTTCTCACACCGGAGTAGCGATAACTCTTGTACACATCACTTTTGATGTGCATCTTGGTTGGGTTGCCACCTTAAGAAAAATGGTTTAGCAAGAATCTACTATTCTTTTTCACTCAGATCCAATGAAATGAAAATATGTTCATTTGGCAAAACTCTACATCAGTACAATGGCTCGTGGACCCCACACTAGGTCATGCCTGTATCGTGAGGGCCTGAAATGCACGAATTTCCAACAGTTTTAGGTAGAAAACATAACTAAGAGAGACTAATCACAAATGAAAAACTAAAGTAATAAATTAATAAAACAAATATCAAATCTATTAGCCATAAAATGCAGTGAAATAAAGTAAATTAAATTGAAAATATACTGCAGTTAGATAAAATAGTGTAAGAGTTAACTTACCTTAAACTAATTAAGCAAACAAAGAAATATAACACACAATATAAAAAAAAAATATATCAGCTAATTTAAATATAAGTAAGTTTTGTTAATATGGTAGTTGCAGAACAAATTTTAATTTTATACCCATTATTTTACAATTCAAAAGCAAAAGCTAAAATTCTGGAGGAAGCTCCCTGTCCTGTAGTGGACATTTCATGGGATGTTATGATGATGATGATGATTTTACAATTTTCAATAAGGTTTCAGTTGGGTTAGGTTCCAGTTTAATGGTTGAATTAATCATCATCATAATATCAATGTGGTTCAAACCTCCACCCTACTTCAAAAATAAAACTATGTATTCTAGGTTTTTTACTCATCATCATCCCATGAAATATCTACTACAGGACAGGGAGCTCCTTCCGAAATTCCAGCCTACTGGAATAATGTGAAAGGGAAGTAGCTTTCTCACCACGCGGCACCTGGACCGCGGATTTTAGTGACCGCTGTATGTAAGATGGTGTGACACAGAGAAGGATGCTGCTGCCCATCCTCCAGTTCACAATAGTTGCCACTTATGACACCCTCGGGTAAAGATGGGTTGGTTGAATCAAGAAATTAATTTTCGATAATGAGCACAGCTCTTAAGTTTAAAGAAGAAGAAGAATGAGGAATTTACAAATGTGTCAGACTCACTACCAACCACACCAACGGGCTTGTCAAATAATTCAAATTTTTTTCATTCAACGGTCAATGAAATATACCTCGTAAAAGACCTTAAAAGAATCTTCATATTTGCACTTTGAACCCATAAATTTTATACATGTGAAGTCGTTATATCCAGGAAGCAGCACTCGTAATTAGGGTCTTGACAAGCCTCGATAGAACATTTCAATATCGTTACGTACAACTAGCAATTTATCTGACATCCCTACCGAAGAACAATGAGCTGGATTGTTTATCGATATACAGAGTCTATTTAATTTAATTTATTTAAAGAAAACTTTACAGCATTACATTTTTATGAATGGACATTTCTATGAATCTTATTTTGATGTTTCTTTGCCTTGTATGATACATAGGTTAGATGGGTTATACATACAATTAGGGTCAGATCAGATGCAACATATCTTGCGCCGCACTACGCTTCTACGCTATTCGTTAGATACGCAGCTCGTTAACGAAATTCTCAGTTTTTTTCTGCCTGCTGCGTCTGTGTTCTCGAGCTCTTTTAACCCGAATCCATTTCAGTCGCGAATGAATAGGCTTCTTCTGGGCAAGCTCGTTCCATCGTCGACCCCATCTTTGTCCTCAAGGCAACATCGAGGTCAAGAGTAAGCCCAAAAATAGTAAAAAAAAAACGTTGCGTCGAAATTGAATGATACGAAATTTTGGCGCGTAATGCGGCGCAAGTTGCGTCGCGTAAGATATGCTGTGTCTGGTCCAACCCTTAATCATTAAACGTAAAACGTAAATCTCATTCAATAACTTTTTAGCATAGATTATTTTAAGTTAGAGACTGAGTTACCAAGTACGATTACCACCGAAAGTCGCCAAACATATATTTTTTTTACTGTGTATGGGGATTACTCTTGACCTCGATCTAGCCATGAGGACAGAGATGAGGTCGACGATGGAACGAGCTTGCCCAGAAGAAGCCTATTCACTCGCGACTTAAATTTAGATTTCTGGACACATTATAGACCATTAAACTACACTATTGGTGTAAGTAGTGAACTTTATCATCAGTGACGTTTTATATTTTTTTTAATAAAATTTATCTGAATTAGAAAAGAAGTTTCTAAATTACTCGAAAAATACAACAAATTAAAAATCTAAAAATATCCTGTATAACTACTTTGTGACGTCACGGTGCGAAAAACGGCAATTGGGTGCGCTTGCGCATGACTGATGTATGGCACTTGATTAGTGATCGGCGTGACGTGAGACATAAAGAACAATGTTGGCTGCACGTAAACAGATCGATGGTAGAGTAGTTTGTAGAAAACGGTTAGGTTTTCTTAGTAGTTAATAGCTACTTAGTGTAGTGTGGTGCCGCTAAAGAATAGTAACACCCTAAGTATCTCTACCTGTGGGTGTCATACTAAAATAAAATATTTAAAAAAATAAATACAATAAGTAGATAACCATGAATTAATGCTTTAGAATGAATGAGAGCGTTGTGGAGTACGATTGGTGTGAATGTTGTGGCCTAAAAGATGTTAGCTATTGTGATTCAAATTGAGAAAGGAATGCTGAGATGGTTTGGTCATGTATACAGCGTGAATTTTATTGGATTTGCTCCCGAAGCCCAGTGATTCTAATCATGATAACAAGCAGGTGGCCCACCTGTGACATAAAAAAAAACAACTTTCGCGAAAAAAAATATTTTTAACTCGAAAAATTTTTTTCGTCTCTCCATAGTAAAGTGGTCACGTTATCGACTAATTTTGTATGGGAAGGCAAAAAATTAAAAAAAAAATTTTTTTTCTACAGGAAAGATGCTTGTTTTCATGAGTAAAATCACTGGGCTTCGGGAGTGAAACCATCATTGGTTTCACGCTGTAGAGGATGAATGAACGAAGATTGACGAAAGAGATCCACCAGGCGAGAGTGAATGGAAACTTTGGAAGGGGTAGGCCTCATAGAACGTTCCATGATCAAATTCAGGACGATTTAAATAAAGGCCAAGTTAAAAGTACCCTAAACCGTTGAGCGTGTATGAAAGAGTTGATGAAAGACTAGGAAGCGAGGGAAGTATGTCATGATCGTATCTGGTGGAGGGCAGTAGTATCTGCCTTCCCCAATGGGAAAAAGAAAGAAACTTTTCCATGTGTTTTAGGGTAAAGCCAGCCATAGTCTCGGACATTCACACCTAAAAATGGCCTCATAACATTCCGTATGGAAGTTCACCTAGAACGAAAAAGCACCCCTACAGTTTCGTAGCAAGAATCATCATCATAATTCATAACATCCCATGAAACGTCCACTGCAGAACAGAGAACTAGCAAATATTCATTCATTCATTTATTAATTGCCTCCATGAGTACAAGTGCGTCTTAATGCTAGTGTAAAGTTCTACATGAAACCCTGTTTGGGCATTATGCAATATTACTCGTAGTCAGGTGCTTAAAATTAATATATTATCATTATTTCATTTATCACAATTTTAGTTTAAACCTAACACTATTAAATATTATATAAAATTTTAATCAAACACATTTTAATACGCAATAATAAATGATATCATCATCATCATAGCATCCTATGAAACGTCCACTACAGGACAGGGAGCTCCCTCCAGAATTTCAGCTTTTGCTGAGAAAATGTGGAGGGGAAGTACCATAGTCACCTCGCTTGTGTTACGGCTGGCACCTTGGACCGCGGTTGTAGGTGACCGCAGTAAGTAAGATGTAACATACAAAGGAGGATGCTGCTGCCCATCCTCCAGTTAACCCTTAGTCGCCTCTTACGACACCCACGGGTATGTATGGGTTGGTACTATTCTTTGCCGGCACCACACGGGACAAAAGGGAAATGATATGCTTGGTATGTATTAAATTATTATTCGTTCGATCGTCAACCTCATCTCTGTCTTCATGACTAGATCGAGGTCAAGAGTAAGCCCATTTCCAATAACAAAAAATAGTGTTGGTGACTTTTTTAGTTTCCTTATTTTAAAAAGACATTCTAATATCACATAAAAATGGCAGTATTTCTGAAACCACACATCATTACAGCATACCAAGGGCATTCCTAGCATTTTAGCCTACATCATTAGCCCCTTTCTATCTTCATCACAAGTACAGTCGACACTAATAACAGCGCGTCAATAACAATAGAACATAGCATAAAATAAGAACAAAAATGTGTGTGTTTGTTATCAAGCTACCCCAGGAAGAGAATTATGTATTTTTTGTTTGCTGAGACCAAAACTCCAATTCTGTTATTAACGTAGTTAATACATACATACATAATAATAACATCACGCCTTGTTCCCGTCGGGGTAGTAGTTAATACCAACAAAAATTCAGTAACAACAGCTTGCGATTTCTGAAAGGATCTACCTGACTTTTCAGCCTATAGAGCCTGCTTTTTATTGGTCATAGACATTTTGTTGAGAGCAAAAACCACATAATTTCTGCGAGCAACACCGCGAAACAAAGCTAGTTCAATTTAGCGGTGCGGTGTCGTGAGATAGTAGTCGCGCCCGGATGCGCGTGCGACTGACTGACAAGAGCGGTGTCAGTGGCGCGGAACCGCCATCATTTAGTTGTCAATCACACGTCACGCGGGTGGAGTTGACAGACCGCTATCTTTTGAGCAGGTGATGTAAAGTGAAACGGTAGATACTCGAAGATATCTTACTAGCTTAAGATAGGTATATACAGGGTGTTAGGGACAGCTTTACGAATACTGAAGGGGCATGATCAGTCAACGACACTGAACAACTTTCAGTGAACAAAACTTTCAGGAAACGAAAAAAAAAATCGGCTTACAAACTGCCCGATCAAGTTTACAATTTTGTATGGAGACGCCCTTGATTTTTTTTCGTTTCCTGAAAGTTTTGTTCACTGAAAGTTGTTTAGTGTCTTTGACCGATCATGCCCCTTCAATATCCGGAAGAAACATAATAATAAATATAATTCTCCACCACCGTAGAGTCGGTCCCAGTTCGGACTAGTTTCGGCTTCTGTAGAAGAAGATCCTGGCTAAACAAACAGGAGTCGCAGGTTAGGCGGCTGGTCCATGCATAGATTGCATTTTTTTTGCGTTACCAACCAAAGAGATCACAAATTCAAGCTTTTCAAATAAAGTTGAGAAATAGGTTGGACAAATACATAGCTGAAAAAATAAAGGAAGAAATAAAAATTATAGAAATTAGGACTATTGGATATACAAACGATAACGGTTTATGGAAACCGCTTGCCTGTTATGAATAATAATAAATAAGCTGTCGTAACGTAAGCTTAGCTTTCGTTAGGCACACGTTTAAAAAAACCTTTCAAACAAAAACAACCTATTAATAATTTTAACAATAACTTCGCAATTTAATGCAACTATGTTGTAATGGTGGGAAAGAACCTCTTTGTAATAGATCACAATAACAAGAAACGCTATGATAGTTTTAAAAATTCGTTTTTGCGTTGATCTTGGCGTATAATTTTAGGCAACAATATTTTCCTGTGTCACAATGAGATGTAATCAAAGGACTCCTACAAAAATGTTGACTAGAACATCTTCTGTACTGTAAGCATTTAATTGTATCAATTCTCGAAATAAAAACATTTTTACTTATTTATTTAAAACCCACCGGAATAATCTGTTAATTCTGAAACTACTGAATTGAGTTAAAAAAATCTTTCATTGATTAAAAAGTACACTATAATAAGTAACACAGACTACTTTTCTCACTACCACGGGAAAATGTTCAAGACGAATAAAGACATTTCTATCGACCAAATATTTTTACTTTCGAGCGGAGCGAGAAAGGTATTGTATTCGTGAAAAAAAAAATGTCCGTCCGTCGGTCGGTCGGTCGGTCGGTCGATCGGTCCGTCGGTCGGTCTGTCAGTCACGCTTTGTCATAGCGGCTAAACGGATAGTCCGATTGACACATTGACGTAAGAAAAACGCTGGCGTAGTTTCCAAAATCTTTGGATTGACACCATATTTTAAATTTAAGATTTTCGTGTAAATTCATCAAAGGATACTGAGTGGTTTCTTGCTGGCTCTCTTTTTGAGGGTAGCTGTCATAAAATGGAATGAAAAATTGCGATTTGCTCAAAAACGGCTCAAACGATCTTGATGAAATGTTGCATGACCAAGACTCTCCATGCAAGGTATCTTTCGGCAGTATCCATTGGTCTGTGGAAGTTCATATAAGGGGTGTTCCCTTACTACTAAAATTTAAAAATGTAATTTAATCAAAATCGGTTTCAATGAGCTTATTTTAAGGCTACAAATTGGAATTCTAAATTGGTTATGTACCTGACTGCACATTTCATTTAAACATTTTTACATAAATCTAATATAGGTAAGTTTGTATTTCCATATTATTTGTATGAAATTACAAACTTAAGTTTGCAATTGGTCCTTATTTACTCTTTACTATCGGCAGCCCCTTCATAATCTAGTAGTTAGAGCATTCGGCTCTTAATCCGGAAGTCCTGGGTTCGATTCCCGTTGGGGACACTGTCGAATGATGACTCTCGTATATCGTATAAAGTAAGTGCAAAGCTGCTGTACCATTTATTTAAGTTTGTAATTTAAATTGAATTTGTGACTCTTTTCTAGAAATAAAACTAAAAATTGCGTTCCTGAATTTAGATAAGGACTTTATAGAGCTTTATAATTAAAACTTTGTCATCTTTTTTAACCAGTTCTGCAATAAAGATTTCTGATTCTGAAGTCGCGGGCTCCAGCATCAATACTCTTCTTCGTCTTACGCAAGTATTTACCTCTGCTGAATAGAAACTTTACGTCTGCAGATAAATTTGGTTCGCTCAATGGGTAGGTACTGGGGAAGAACTCTTTTGGTATTGTTTTCCGATATCGTTTAGCGAGTTGCACTGTTTAAGTCAACTAGGTCGATGGGGTCAGACCGATTTCTTCACGAAGGCCAAATTTACTTTCAAATTTGATTTGTTAGGAGTTTGCGTGAATTAGAAGACGTACCTTCTAGATAACTCTACCTTTATAATTTGATCTCAAAGTCAACCTGTTGAAAAATGTTTTTTTCCGTGTGGTGTAGGCAAAGAAAAGTACCAACCCATCTCTACCCGTGGGTGTCGTAAGAGGCGACTAAGGGTTTATGAACCAGAGGATTGGCAGCAGCATCTTTCTGAGCATCGTACCATCAATATACTACGGTCACCAACAACAGCGGTCGCCAACCGCAACGCTTACAAGCGTGGTGACTATGGTAAATCTCCTCCTAAGTACCACGCGTTTTGCTGGAATTCTGGAGGGAGGGAATTAAACTCTAATTTGGTCTTTTTTGCATGCAGGTGGTGCTGTTTATTTAAGCCAGCCCAGCTTCTTCCAAAAGCTCAGAAGTCTCAAGGGACATTCACAGGCTTCTCGGAGCGACCTCGTGTTATCGAGTATTTTGGCCCGTTGGTCGGCCAGCGCATCGCACTCCAGTATCACGTGATTGACCGTTTCTTTTGCGTCAAGTCAAGGCAGCCTCTACATAAAAAGCTGTCAGTGACGCCTGTATGGTATACCGCTATACACCATACATCAATGCTGAAGCTGAGGTAGAAATGCTAAGGGCAGTTGGCAAGGGGTGGTGATGCCGAAGAAAGCTAGTAACCAAACCCGACGATTGTTGTTCATACACTGATTTATTGCTTTTACCACAGTTCGCTTGTTAATTGAGAAATATTGTCATTTGACAGTCGCCGATTGTGAATAGGTGTTTGTTGAGCAAGATAGATATGTCCTGTTATAGTGCTCACAACTATTTGGACACAGTAAATAAATGGGCTTATCACATCTCTTTACTGTGATTTGGAGGTTCGTTGGATTAAGTTTGTCTAGGGAAATTAACTATAAGTTAATAAGCCATGTGACAGACTTTTGGCGGCTCTACAACTCTGAAAACAATGCACGGAAGTATCAAAAATTGTAAAAGAGAGCAATGACATTTTAAGTAAAAAAATATTTCGATCAGATTTCAAACTGAAAAAAACAGGAGTGCCACAAGGTAGCATCCTTGGACCCCTACTATTTCTCGTTTACATAAACGATTTGCCTGTCTCCCTTAGTTTTAGATCAGTACTGTTTGCTGACGATGTAACTTTAATAGTAGAGATTCCAAAAAATATGAATGCGTCTTCAATTCTAAATGAGGCTATTGGGGAGACGACAGATTGGATGAATAAGAATAAACTACATATCAATATAAATAAAACTAAAGTAATGCAATTTCTACCATATAATTCAAATCTCATACCAATACAAATACAACATAATAATACTTATATACAAATAGTAAATGACACAAAATTTTTAGGGTTAACGGTTGACAAACATCTAAACTGGAAAGCGCATGTGAGTGAGGTTTGCCAAAAGTTAAACAAATTTGTATTTGCTTTGAAACGGTTATCGCAAACAGTCTCAAAAGAAGCAGCTCTGACGGCATATCATGGTTATGTATCCTCAACATTAAATTATGGTCTTGTTTTGTGGGGAAACTGCGTGGAGGTAGACAGACTATTTAGACTGAAAAAAGTGTATCAGAGCAATTTGCCAGGCCGATTATCTTGAATCGTGTAAACCACTTTTTATAAGTCTAAATATCCTGCCCCTCCCCTGCGCATACATAAAAAGTGCATGTTGTTTTGTAAAAGATCATCCTCAGCACTTTAGTAAATATCATGATATACATACTAGGCCAAAAAGAACTCAATATTTAAACTTACTACATAAGCCAGCATGTAATAAATATATTTATACGAAAAATGTATTCAATATGTGTATAGAGATATATAATAAACTACCAGATGAAATAAAACAATTAGATGGAAACATGTTTAAGACACGAGTGACTAAATGAGTATAGAGCCTAAAGGAGTATAGAGAGTATAAAGCCACGAATAATTAGTGATAGGCACGACTATTGCTCATTTATATAAATATTTGCATGCCTGTTTCGCAGACTAGATACTAAGACTATTTTTCTATAAGATCTGGAATTTGTATTTTGTAAGTATCTCTGCAAATAAACGTTTCTATTCTATTCTATTCCATTCCATTCCATTCCATTCCATTCCATTCCATTCCATTCCATTCTATTCTATTCTATTCTGACATCAGGATATGTGAGATCGGTCAGCAATCTTACAAGCTATATTCAACATTTGACTTAAAAATCTGAGTGAAACCCTTAGTTCGATATAAAAAAAAAGCAATATGGATGACTGGCAACCCCAGGCCAGGAAACATCTAAACAAGCCTCTTCGTAAATTTTTTATCAATTTCACGAGGAATTTCCTTTCCTTTTGGAGTGAAAGTGCCGAAAAAGAGAAGCTGGACACAAACAACATCACCTCAACTCATCCCGCAAGTACCGTGACACTATTTATTTTAGTATTTGCACAAAAAAGACTGGTTCCGAGTGAAGGAGGAGGCCATTTTTACGCTTATTCACTATACAAAGGCGTTATTTTCAAAAAGAGGGTTTTTTGAAATATTTTCAATCCCAAAAACTGGACAAACCGAACAATCAAAACCAAATCTGAGATTGTTTCGACTGGCAGCTCCGAAACAGCTGATATCTGTCTTGTGACAGCGACGTGACATTTCCGTTCGGAAATCGCAAGCGCAGCGGCAACGGCAACGAGGAACGAAGGATACGTTCGTATTCATCAAAAAATTTTTCAACGTTGTTCATTTTCTGTTTTTGAAGACTCTTATATTGAACTTTTTACCTTGGTTTGGACCCTCAAGATTAGACTTTTATATGTTTTTAGCGTTCTTGTTGATTGAATATTTTTGATTATTAATCTTACCAAAGAGCAGTTTTAATAATATTTAGTCTATAGTTATTTAATTTATTATTCAGTAAATTAGCCGTTGTTCTGGACCTTTGTAGTAAGTAATAGTTCTGTTAGTTTTAAGAATAATTTTGACTTTATGTGACATTAGTATTTATTAATCATATTTTTCTATTTAATCGTTATTATTGTAATGACTGATGGTTTTACATTATTATTATTTTTTACAATTTATTGTTAATTATTGTTTTTTACATTGTCGTAATATTTCAATTTTAAGGTGTAATTTTAATTTTAATTTATGTGTGTGGATTTGTTACCCTTTTTGGTAAAACTTTTTTCTTTGTATAATGACAGATGTTATCAGATCCCTTTGTCCTCACTGCCCAGGCTCGTCCCAAACTTTTGTTGTACCTCATGGACTGCGTGTGCATATGGGGCGAATGCACAAGGGCATTTTACCACCATCTGGATGCTCGCCATCAAATACATACCACAATAGTTTGCCTGATCCAGGTTTATTCCCACAATTATCACAGCCTAACCCCTTGAACAGGCTGGCAAACCTGAAGAAGACGGTTCAGGTTCTTCGCCACATACCGAAAGGGGCTAGGGCTCAGGCCGCCGCAAAATTAAGCAAGGTGATTGAGAAATGTCTCCAATCCAACAGCACGGAAGACTGGTTTTCCCTTCTGTCATTTGCTTTCACAGCTTTGAGGGTGCCTGACAGAGGAGAAAAGGGGACACTCACGAGCAAAGTAAAAAAGAACCTGGAGGATAGCTATGGCTATTTTACTGCTCAAGAATCTAGGTCACGACCTCCTTCAGTATACAGATCCATTGTGACAAAGGTCTACGACGGTGATCTGAGGGGGGCGGTCCGACTGCTAGTGTCCGATGGATCGGTCGCGCAGCCAAGCGAGGCTACGTTGTCATCCCTTAGGGAGAAGCACCCGCCACCTTCCAGGGATTTACGCTCTCCGGTGCCTCCTGATCTGTCCTTTGTACTGCTTAGTGTTGACGTGGAGGATATAACACGGGCATTAGGATCTTTCCATAATGGGTCCGCTTCGGGTCTCGACGGCATTAAACCCCAGCATCTCAAGGAGCTTATTTCATCGTCTGCTTGTGACAATGGTCCTTGTCTGTTGGAATCACTAACTCGTCTGATTAACTTTATGCTTAGCGGCCAAGTTAATCCAGAAGTTTGCCCCTTCTTATATGGAGCTTCATTGTGTGCCTTATCAAAAAAGGACGGAGGCATTAGACCGATTGCCGTGGGGAATACCTTTCGGCGTATAGCAGCCAAGGTGGGATGTTATCACGTAAAAGAGAGGATGGCGTCCTTCCTTCAGCCGCATCAGCTCGGCTTTGGCATCCAGCTTGGCTGTGAAGCAGCCATTCACGCTACTCGCACCTTTGTGCTGGATTCTAATAATTCAGAGAGCGTTTTGGTCAAGATCGATTTAAAAAACGCATTTAACAGCCTCGAGAGAGACAACATCCTCGAAGTTGCGCGTGATAAAATTCCATCCCTATATCCGTATCTGTTCCAGGTATATTCGGCTGAAAGCAATCTATATTACCAGAGTGACCTAATTTCATCCCAAGTGGGAGCCCAACAGGGCGATCCTTTGGGCCCGCTGATTTTCAGCCTGGCTATACACGTTGCCATTGTGGAGTTGCAGTCTCCCCTAAATTTATGGTTTTTGGACGATGGAACCCTAGGCGGACACCCAGCAACAGTAGAGAGCGATTTGTCGGTTTTGTTTCCCCGGTTGCGGGAGATGGGGTTGGAGGTGAATGCACAGAAGTGCGAATTTTTCGCTTGCAGCGCAAGTGCACGTGCGTCATTGCCTCGATTTCAAGCCCTAATGCCGGGTCTCAGAGAAATCACGAAGGAGACATTTAATTTGTTGGGATCTCCAATTTTTCTTGAAGCGGTTGTGGACGCCCTGGAGGCGAGAAGGGAGGTCCTGTTAACATCTTTTGAGCGGCTAAAACACCTGCCTGCCCATGTAGCGCTTACTCTTCTGCGTCTGTGCTTTTCAGTTCCTAAGCTCATGTACCTTCTGCGAACTTGCCTCACCTGGCTATTTCCCTACCATTCGGAGGAAATCGACAATTCACTGAAGCAAGCGTTAGAGAGTATTTTAAATGTAGATCTCGAGGGAGATCGTTGGGTGCAGGCCAGTCTACCTATTCGACACGGAGGTTTGGGTGTCCGACGGGTGCGCGACATTAGTTTGCCAGCATTCCTGGCATCTGCTAGTGGGGTTGTGGGGATCGTCGCTAAAATACTATCTTCCGATGGTGGCGAAATCCGCATACCTCACGAGGAGGAGGCCCGTAATGCTTGGTCTTCTGCCAATCCTGGTCAGAATTTTCCATCCGAGCCGAGTCGACAGCGTTTGTGGGACAATATCGCCTGCACCTCTATTATGCAGGGGTTGGAGGCCGGGGCAACGGGGGTCAAGGCAGCCCGGCTGAAAGCAGTCACTGCTCCGGAAGCTGGGGCGTGGTTGCACGCGTTGCCGTCTCCGAACCTGGGCACTTTGTTGGATGATGACTCAGTGCGTGTTGCTGTGGCGCTGCGGTTGGGCTGCAATGTCTGTGAACCTCATTTATGCATTTGCAGCTCAACCGTAGAAGCCAATGGACATCACGCACTGAGTTGTCTCCGTTGCTCAGGGAGATTTCCACGGCACCACGCCCTAAACGATATTATACGCCGGGCCCTTGTTGCAGCCAGTGTCCCCTGCGTATTAGAGCCTCCAGGTTTAAGCCGTTCGGACGGCAAAAGGCCAGATGGCCTCACTATGGTGCCATGGAGTAAGGGTCGAAGCCTTATTTGGGATGCGACGTGCGTTAGTACATACGCTGCGTCGCATATCAACTCCACCTCTCGCACGGTGGGTGCTGCCGCGGAGTCTGCCGCCAGATTGAAGCGTCACAAGTACGCTGCCCTTGAGGCTTTATATATATTTATCCCTGTCGCTTTTGAGACAGCGGGTCCGTGGGGCGGTGAGGCAAAGGAGTTTGTGCGGGAAATAGGACGACGCCTCAAAAACAGAGGGAATGATCCCCGCGCCGGTTCTTTCCTGGTCCAACGGCTGGCAGTTGCCATTCAACGAGGGAACGCTGCAAGCATAATGGGCACGTTTGGACCAGGGCAGAATCGGGGCGGGACGTAGGGACAATAAGCTATTCTTGTTTAGCGTTAGTTTTGACTTCGACAATTGTAATTTGACATGTATTGATAATAATTATATACCTGTTTATATGTTTACTTTTCTATTCTTTTTCTCGACAACAACGAAATTCCGCTAGTGATGATAGGATTTTGCTATTTCTCAAGCTTTAAACAGTAGATTTTACGTAGTCTCATCTACTATTCCTGATAGTAGAGGTAATTTGTAACACCTTGTAATTAATAGTGATAAGATAAATGTTTCATGGGTTGCAAGACTTGCAAGGAAACGAGAGTAATATCTATGGGGGTCTCTCAACCAGGTCACATCACAACTCGATCTGTGGAAACCTGCAGTCGAAAGCTAGGCAATATTACGTGTTTAAAGTGCTTTAACAGGTTGTTTAGAGTTATATGGCGACTTGTGGAGGAAAGGATTTGCGCTTCTACAAGTCCGTTTGTCACGTCATCCTATCTATCTTCGCGTCATATCTTTTATGGTGGGTGGAAGGTTAGATGAATAATTATGCGTTAAGTTCATCAAATAGTCAAAGTAAAACAATGTTAGTCCAAATAGTAATAGCGATTCGTCAAAACAATTTTAAATAAAGTACTAAAAAGTTAAATTAAATTAAAAATTATTTATTGCCGATAAAAACACGTGTAACTAATGCATAAGACAAACACAGTTCCTGGCAATAATGTAGTTACGATCACAGGATTTTCTACATTTCGCACTAAATAACGCGTAGGTTAAAGATTTTGTCTACTTTCAATACTTTTTATTGACTTTATATCGTCTGAACCTGTTGCCCTGGATGCTACAAACAACGGATATTTTCAAAGTACATGCATAAAGTCTTTCTTCCTTCACAAGATTGATAGTTTTGAAAGTTGTCCAAGTTAGGCAGATAGCCCCGCTAGTATGCGCCCGCGCAGGTGGCCTGTAAGTGCTCACTCACACGGAAGCGTCACGCCGTAATAGAGTAACTCATCAATCTACCGGCTTGCATTCTATCGCTGCACCGAGATGTGCCAAAATATGGATGTGGTATTATGCTGCCGTAATTTTAACATAGGTACTTGGATCCTATTAAATTCTTCACTTTTGTAAGACATTTGCCACACCAACCTACCTAGAACTGAAGTATTAAGTACTGACAGGATAAATTTGTAGCCTATTATTCTGATATATAAGCTTTATTAATGTAAAGTTTCATTAAAATCCATTCAGTTGTTTTTACGTGAAAGAGTAACAAACATCCATCCATCCATTCATACTTACAAACTTTTGCGTTTATAATATTATAGGACTACTATAGTAGGACTATAGTCTGTTCTTCTAGATAGAAAAAGGTATTCAAAGAGGATCCTTACCTAATGCCGATTATAAAGACTCTCAACTAACCACCACAATGCGTTCCTTCCCAGCCCATATTATATGGACAGAAGACAGACAGATCCCCTGATCTAACCACTATTTGATCTTAAATAACAATGGCCTATATACAGTGGCCATCCCCACATGATCTATATGTCGCAGGCAAATCGTGTAATTCACAAACGGCCGGCAAATTGTATACTTTTGCAAATTGTAAAACTTTATTTAAAATTGTAAAATTGTAATCGGGTTAGATCACTAATGGTTATTTTAGATTAGTTAGCTAAGGCAAGGTCATCCCATTTGGGTTCGGGAAGGTTGTATTAGGTTATTTTACAACCACAACGCGTTCGCTGCGAGCAAGCCGAAGCAAGCGTGCCGCGGGAGCGGCCGGCAAGTGCCAGAAACTAATAAAGTGTCGTTGTGAAAAATGCCGAGGCAGTATTTAAGCCGAATATTTTTTTTTTATTATTTTGTAAAATGCCAAGGTTAAGCGGCGGATAATACAATTTGGCTGCGACATATATGAAAAGGTATCGCTACATATACGAGTATATCACTTGAGAACGGTTAGACCGATATTGCTGATTCTTTTTTTGTTGTGTTTGTAATTTTAATGATAATGTTTGTATGGAATAAAAATAAGAAAAGAGTCCAAGAAAATCAACGAAATCGAGAAAAACAAAAGTGATTTTTTCTGTGGGACTTTTGTATGACGGGTACCGGTTTTATACGTGCTAAACCGCAAGGCTGAACGCTAGTAAAACATACCTGAATCCCCAACGCTTGCGCGTTCTATAACGTGGGTTTAAAAAGAGCTTGATAACAATTGGTGACGATGAAGCAACTATTGTGATTTATATACAGTTTAGGTAGTTTGCTCCTAGCGTTTCCAGGATTTACAAAACTGCACAAAAGATATGCCACATCCACTCTATTTCCTAGTCGGTAGCGTTGTGTGGCTCGACGTAATTAATAGCCAGTGGCTCTCGCCGATTGATGCACTAGTGATTGCCGCCGGCTTTCTCTGACCCCGGCCGCCTGCAAATCTACTTGGATTGCAGCTATCAGATGGGTTGGTTCTTGGGTATCATTGCATTACAAGCGTTTCTGAGTTGGTTAGGTTTGATATGAGGTTTTAGCATTGGTGAGCGTAGATCTGTCATGGCTCGATCAAGTGAAGTTCTTGTTAAAAAGTTTGATTTCTTAATTTTTCATAAGATTTTTTAAATAGAAGCGCTCTCTATCTCCGTACTTCTTAGACAAGTGAAGAGTATGGTTTGAAAACGTTAATATGTTTAATTATATTACAAGAAAATTGTCTTTCCTTTTTCCTGATAAGCTTGGAGCCTTCACAGATTCAGTCAGGCAAAAAAAAAACTAGGCCAGCGGTACGCTACAAATACCCAAATCCATAGTCTTGCTCCAAGCAAAAGTGTTGCCACTGACGTGTGGCTGACTGTACATACAATCTTGTATAGATAGTTACAGTAAATGTATAAAAGCATCCAAAATTAACATTTATCGATCTGCCTTCGCCGCAGCAATCGCCCTGAGTGGTCATTTCTATAACAGGACAAAAACACGCTCAACTTCATACGGCCGAAATCAATGTATTTTTGTTGTGCTTGTGTCCCTTGCAGATTAATTCCATAATTTAATTTGTCAACCTGCATAAATGATCTTTCTCTAAATTCAGATTCAGATTTTTATTCAATGTATATTCTTTACAGAATACTTATTGAATGTCATGCAGAATACAATGCAAATAGAGCGAGTCTACGCCGTTTCGGATCGTGCTATGGCAGCGTAAAAGAAACGGCAAGAAACCACTTCAGCACGGCCTACTTTAAGGCCGATATTTCACTGGGACACCACGGTGGCGCGGCTGGTTGCGCCACTGGTGTCCGTAACTAGACTCCAGTAAAGACACCAGAGTCGCTACACCCTGCGGCCACATATTAAGGGCTATATTTCACTGGGAGTGGTAGCGCGACCAGTATCCGAGCTGGTTGCGCCGCCAAATTGGTTGCGCAACCAAACGGACACCAGGTAAGTAACTCTCTATAGAGCTGTATACATTTTGTTGGTAGCGGCGACTGGTTGCGCTGTCATGGTGTCCCAGTGAAATACCGGCCTTAGAGTCGGCTTTTCACAATGTGTTTCTTGTGTTTCGCTGGAATATCAGAGCACCATACCTCTTTGTTATTGATATAGTCATCTATAAATAACGTTTGCTTTACACTTTCTTTAAACTTTCACACATTCTAATTGTAGTTTTGAAAGGGTTGTTAGAAAGCAAGGGAACTATGTCCAGATTGTAGCAGGTGGAGGGCAGTGGTCTTACCCTACTCCGACGGAAAGGAGGCGTGATTTTAACTATGTTATTTATATCATTATTATTACTACTTACTAGCCTACGTAGAGTCCCACTGTAGGGCAAATGCTTCCCCTCTATCATGCCATTCGTCTCTGTCTTGAACTATTGTTGAACTATAACTATAAATGTGTAATTAGTATTACCATTTTAATCCATATCGCCTTTTTTTAAATAACTTCCATAAAACCATAAAAGTGCGAGTAGCTTCTTTTTAGGTGATAATAAGTGTGTCATCTCATCACGACAAAAAAAATGTTTTTTTTTTTGTTTTAAGATTCACAACCAGTTGCATTAAACGTTTTTGAAGTTAAAGCTACTTCATTGTTAAAACGTTTTGTCATATCTACAATTTTTAAGTCGCTTCCTGCAACTCGTGGATAGTTGAAGTGTTTTAAATTAATGAAGAAAAGTGATTTTGATAAAGCATGATGAGAAGAAATATTTTCATTTGATTTGCTTCGTTCTCATACATATTGGCACCTGCACACAAATAAATATGAGAGGATTACAACATAGTTTAGTTGAAAACGATTTCTATAACCAAACAAAGGCAGCTTGCGCTTGAAACATAACAACATACAAACAAAACAAAGTTATGGCTAAAACTCAAGAATACTTCGTCAATAAGCCGAAATGATACCAACAGTCGTTCACAGGCGGATCCAATAAGCCAAAATTGTCTTTGAATAATAAGAAATATTCCCCAAGTTCTCTAATAAAGAAACGCGCAGTTCGCACGGCGCTTCTCCATAGATTCTCACCAGCTCGCCCCGCAAACGAACCGAACACATTTTATAAAAACGATGACGTAAATACTCATTTGCAAGAACAATATCCGATATTGAGTGAGGCCTGTCTTGCGAACGAATACACTACCGACCAGAAAAAGGGACCCAATTACATAATAAAATATAAAAGCAGACGTACAAAAGCGAACGCACCTAGAGAACCTTTCCGAAGGCAATTTTCTCCACTCCACTTGTTTTATTTGAAAACTATACCGTTTTGCACAATTTATTAGTTTTCGCCTTGAATAAACACGAAAGTAAATGTAAGTTGCTTTAGGAATGTATATGAAGAGACAGTTTAAGTGAAGCGAGCTCACTTCATTTCACATTCATGAGCAGCTTTTATCTAAACTGTGGAAAATATTAAGTTTGTACTAGTGCTCTCTTATCATATCATTACTTATTATAAATGTGCTACGCTGGTATTCTTCAAAATAGTCAGTTGATAATACTGTAGTTTCAATGCGACATCAAAATAAACATGCATCAGATAAAAAATTTAAATAGTAGGAATAGAACGACGAAACATATAGGGTGACTTTTAATTAGTTCTTGATAGCAAAAGATATGCATGTTCTCATGATACTAAACAACTATTCCCAAGGAACATAAGTCGAAATACAAAAAACCAAATTGGACCTCCCACACAAAATGCGCTAGCTGATGCAGTTTCTATGGGAGGTCAAAATTAGATTTTCGTATTTTGACCTGTTTCTTGGGGAAAGTTGTTCAGTATCATGAGTACATTAATACCTTTTTCTAACAAAAACTAATTAAAAGTCACCCTATAATGATTAAGCAACTACCAGCCTACTTTTAAAGTAAAACAATTTATTTTTTGTCTTAGTTTGACATTAATCTAACCTCTTACCTCTGTTAATAACGTAACGTAACAGCCGAAGGCAATAAATTCGACAAATAGACTGAATTATGTTGCAGATGCGAATAAAAATTGGGCATACTTAGAACAATATTTAAAAAACTAATATAGGTTTAAAACACAACATTATGAGCAAAATTTGGTTACGATTCATTAGAAATTGGCACTAAGTTTGCATACACGTACACGATAATTAACTAGATTTAAGGGTTTAGAAATTGGTGGAATGACGTAATTTACTTGCCTTCATAAGGTTAATTTTTGGACATACTTAAATCACCTTTAATACAACTTTTAGCTTCTTTGCTAAATATCAACGATGATTCGCCTCGCTACGCCTCGTCTTTCCAAAGAACGCATATCGCTCAGAGGCGTTTTGGCATACCACCAAGCAACGTCCAACAAATCCCCACGTACACTGTATACTTCCCTTGTCCTCCACTGCCCGCCTCATGTTTATTTACTGGCCCGATATATTTATCGGTTTGCATCCCCCGGCCCGTTCTACGTGGAATTTGGTATACGGCCACCACTCAAAATTTGTCTTACACTTTACAGCTGTATGTAGATGAGGCCTCTACTTTACAGGCTTTGGAGTTTTGAAATGCAAACAGGAATTCAATTTTAGGAGCTATTTATTAAGTTAATTTGATGCCAGATGATGTAACAAACGAGGAAGGATATCTGCAAAAGAACTAATGCAACCGATATAACTCCAAGACGCAACTCAAGTGGAAAAGGAACGGTAATATTGCTAGAAGTACCAACAGCCTATGATACAAAACAGCTTAAGAGTGGTGACTAACAGACACAAAGCGTAGGCAGCCCTGCTTACAACGTTCAAGAGTAATCAGACTAATATTATGTACTCACACTAGCTCCTGATAAGGCCCTAAGCTCAAAGTAATCCAAAGGGGTATGGAAAGGGTTACGCTTGGAGTCTCTCTGCGGGATCGAATCAGAAATGAGGAGATCCGCAGAAGAACTAAAGTAACTGACATAGCCCTGACAATCGCTAAAGTGGCAGTGGGCAGGGCATATCGCAAGAAGAGCTGATGGCCGATGGGGCGTAAGAGTTCTAGAGTGGCGACCACGTACCGGAAGACGAAGCGTTGACAAGCCCAAGGTGGACCCACGATCTGGTCAAAGTCGCGGGAAGCCGCTGGATGCGAGCAGCGCAAGAGCGGTCGTCATGTAGGTACATCTTTAGGGGAGGCCTATGTCCAGCAGTTGCCATCTTTCGGCTGATATGATGATGATGACACTAGCTCTAGCATAAAGACATCCCAAAACCCAATTATCACACCTGATTTAAAGAATTGCTCGAACTAGAAATATTTTTTTTCTTTTATTGAAAATGGGCTTACTCTTGACCTCGATCTATTCTTGAAGACAGAGATGAGGTCGACGATGGAACGAGCTTACCCAGAAGAAGCCTATTCACTCGCGACTTGAATAGATTCGGGTTATATCAACTCGGGAACACAGACGCAGGCAGATAATTCCACTCTTTAGCCGTGCGCATTATAAAAGATGTTTTCAAGCGCTTTGTGCGAATGTGCAGAATATCAACCAAGTAGGGTTATATCCTGCGGTGCGTCTGAACTCCCGATGGTAGAAGGGAGATGGTGGAGTAATATCATAAGAGTACAAAACTTTGACTACTGCGCCTGATCGAATTTATTACGCACCTCAATAGAACAGTGATTTTCGAAGTCACATTTCATCGATGCTTATCAAAGCTGCATGTATAATATAAAAATGTTTCATATATCTTTTTAAGGGATCCTTATCCCGACCTACCCATCACCATCCTTCGTACACTTTACATGTGCAGTATTTAATCGTAACTCCTCCGGTATCGGGAGATATTATCGTAAAGTTGGGAGATTGGGTGATCACTTCGCCTACATTACTGCGTTGATATGACGTGAGCGGACGAAGATCTTCTTTATGAAGACGATGTACAATTTAAGGGATTTTCCTCTTTATTTTCTTAAACCAGTGAATTAAAGAGTTTCTTTTAAGAACATAAAAATATATTGAATAATAGTATAAACAAGTGGCTTTCAATTATAATTTGAGATATGCTATGACGTGACATTCTATAGAATAGCGCTGCCTCATGCTGACTAATCTTCTTCATATATTTATATCAGTTTATCAGTTTTTTCTTATTTTTCAGTTTTGATATTTAAGTTTTAGTGACGGTATACTGAAGAAAATTCTACTGTTGCAGGTTGAGCACATTTCCATAGTATTAACGATGGCGGCCGTGTGGTGCCGGCAAAGAATAGTACCAACTCAAACCTACTCGTAGGTATCGTAATAGGCGACTAGGGGTTTATAAACTGGAGCAACGCTTACAAGCGCAGCGACTTTTGTAAATCCCCTCCAAAATTCCACGCGAGCCTGGAGGGAGCTCCCTGCCCTGCAGTGGACGTTTCAAGGGATGTTAATTATAACCGTCAAAATCAAATAGCTCCCTTATAAAAGAACCACGGCAAAAAACCTTGCTTTACACCATGACGTCACAATTTTGCATACAGTCCAAAGAAAATGAAAGATTATCAGTGTTCCATAGCATTAGGGATTACAAATGCGAATCTTCAACTGGCTTTCGACTGACGAACGATTATTGCAGACGTAATGGCACAAGCACCACTGCATAAGCGGATAATCCTTGGGTTTACAAAACTATAAATACGTCACGTTGCTATTTTATTCAGAATAAAATCTACTTTGATCTCTTGGATCATCATCATCATAAGATCAAATGAAAAGTCCACTGCAGGACAGGGAGCTCCCTCCAGAATTACAGCTTTTGCTGCTACAATGTGGAGGGGAAGTACCATAATCTCCACGCTTGTTAGCGTTGCGGCTGGCACCATGGTCCGCGGTTGTTGGTGACCGCAGAATGTAAAATGGTACACATGTTGGATGCTGCTGCCCATCCTCCGGTTCATAATCCCTTAGTCGCCTCTTACGACACCCACGGGCAGAGATGGGTTGGTGGTATTCTTTGCCGGCACCAAACGGGCCAAATGTTCACCAAATCTCTTGGATAGTGTCATATACTTACATAATTGGTATGAATGCAGCTACATGCAGATTAAGGGTTTGTCATTTTCTTTAAAAAATCAAAGAATAATCTTTACGCTAAGGACGAGTTCTAAATCGTTTAATAGACTCTAAAAGTCCCTAGCCCTAAATTTTTAGTCAAAACCGTTAGAACCTTTTACAAAACCAATGAGTGGCAATGAGGTACCACGGCTTAGGGTACATCTCGCCCCCTCAAAAACTGGACAGTGGGCGAGATGTACCTTTTGAAAAAATAGGTAGGGCCAGACTCGGCCTAAAGCGACGTGGGTTGTATCATGAAAACCGGCCAAGTGCGTATCGGGCTACGCGCAGTGTAGGGTTCCGTAGTTGCCTAAGCAATAATTACTGTTAAGGAAAATTTGATAAAAGAAAAAAGAAATATCTTCAAACAAACATTGAGGCCAGCTCCTGATTGCTATTTCTATTATGTTCAGTATTTTGACTATTACTCGTTAACCTGTTAAGTTGAATCTACTTAGTTTTGATAGGTTTCCTTTAAATTTTTTTTTTTAACTTTTCCCATATCAGCCGTTTAGCAGACACTTTACTGTAACAAAACATAGCAAAAGGATTTTTAAACCGTAAAACGTTCTTAGCACACTTACAATGTTTTCAAAATAAATAAAATAAACTAATATCTCTTTATTGCAGACAAACGAGTCTATATTGTCAATAATACAATTGATTAAAAATTATAAATAAATTACAAATTAAATATATTCTTTTAAAACACCTATCAAACGATAACCCACAACATGGGGTAGACGAGAAGATATTTTTTCGTATTTATGGTCAGAATTTTATGGTCAGAATTTTATGGTCAGAATTTACCGTTTAAGTTTGAACAGTCGCCTAGTCGGTCCCCAGATAAGGTGTACAGTAACACATCTTCAGTTTCCACTTCTCACAAAACAGAGAGCTCATAATTATCAGTGTTTATTACAAGTTTTTGTGAGATAAACTCCGCATTACTAATATCACAAGCAAACTGCGACCAATAAACTCATTAAATTAAATTATTCTTACTTTTATGGAAGACGCTGCAATTAATACGGGTAGCTGTTATGGGGTAAAAATATAGTGGGTAATCTATATTAAAAGGTAATTGATTAAACAGAAAATGCTGTTCTATAAAAGCTGATGCCGCTACGTGAAATGGCAAAAAATTGTGATGAGTTTTCAACCGAACAAAATAATCGTTCGGGTGCGCATTTAGATGTAATTGTATTGAAAGTGTTATTTAGGCACACCCCAGAAACTACATTCATCGAGCGCAAATTTTAAATTGGAAGATCAGATCTTAATTTGTGTGCAATAAAGAGTTTCTATCTATCTATCTATCTATCACGTAGGCTCGCATATTCAGTACAAAAGACTCTCAGGATCACCACGAGAATCTCGCGGGCGGGTGCGCGCGGGGGTGCGGGGTAGATTGCACGGGGGGCGGATAGTGTCCGTTCTGTATAGTACTATTCATCATAACATCCCATGAAACGTCCACTACAGGACAGGGAGCTCCCTCCAGAATTCGAGCTTTTGCTAGAAAAATGTGGAGGGGAAGTACCATAGTCACCTCGCTTGTCAGCGTTACGGCTGGCACCATGGACCGCGGTTGTAGGTGACCGCAGTTATTAAGATGGTATGATACACAGGAGGATGCTGCTGCCCATCCTCCAGTTTATAACCCTTAGTCGCCTCTTACGACACCCACGGGTATGTATGGGTTGGTACTATTCTTTGCCGGCACCACACAGGACCACTATATAGTACTATTACTTTTACTTTATTCTGTGATTTAGGTGATCATTTAATTACCCACAGACACAAATTTAAGAGATATGCTTATTTTGTTACGCCTTTGTCGCTAAAGACTGTGAACTGAGGAATGAAATTGGGAGGTTACTTTCAGCAGATGCAGCGCGAACGAACTGTTTACTCTCGCGCGACTTAAATTGATTTTCGATTCGTATATTTAAAGTAAAAAATTACATCGCATTTGATCGTATATAGGTAAACCCTGGAGTGTAGTGATAAATTCGTAAAACAAAATTAAAAACCTTATTCTAAAACCGTGTAGTTGTAGGTAATCAATTAATTTACATACTTGGAGGCAAAATTTAAGCGCCTCTAAGGGACGAAACTATAGCTTTCTATAGAAAAGAAAGAAATAGGTTAATAGCCTTCTCTTTCTTTCCTATAACTGCATCTGTCAGAGGTGCCTAAATTTTGCCCTCGTATAATTAAATCAGTCATAAGACTGCCTTTGTCCACCCTAGTTCTAAGGGTCTTCTCTACATTTGGTATTTTATTGTAAGACAACAAATAATTTTTCTACGTATCTACAAATAACCGACTGCAATTGGCCCACACAATGTCGCGACGGCCTTGACATTTCGTGCGGTGAACGACCCCAGCATCGAACCTGCACCGCACGGATTCATTCATAAATTGCCTGAATGGGTGCGCCTACGCCGCAGGTAGGTGTTTAAGTAATGTACGTACGGCAGCAAGCAGGTAGAAACAAAACCAGTATAACCTGAACCAGCGCTACGATAGAAACGCCCGAAATTAGAGACCCGCTCTAGGTTAATGATTCCACCGATGTGAGGCCGTGTGTACTGGGATTATGAGTACTGAGTAGGTAATATAATTTATATTTAAATTATTTATTGCTTCCATATGGTACAATAGATGGAAAATAACAATGATACAGAACACAATATGGACCCTGGAAGTACACTTCAATTTTTTGTATCGACATTTCAAAATACAATTATTTTTACATTAGTTACGTGATAGCATGAAAATAACCACAATAACATTAAAAAAAAAAACATTAATACATAAAATATTAGAATTTATTATTTATTTTATTGGATTATAATGATACAAAGCAGTGCAAACACTGCTGCCCAACGCCAGAAAAAAGCAAAAGTTGTACTTCCCCATATCGACTTACCCCTATCACCTTCAAAAGCGAATGCTAGCCAAGAAGCGAGCTTCGTTTGCTAGCGAATAGTAGTTGTATTGGAAACGGGCTTGCAATTTTATGAGGACAAATGGAGCTCCACCTACTTTTTATAGGCAATCATTTACAGGTCCAGCTTTAATTAGCGAGGTCTAAACCAGGGGTCTGTAATTATCTAGACATCAACTAACGAGGGCACAGGCGATGTACAGTTAAGAGCACATCAAGCTTTTACACATTGGTCTTTGTACCGTTCTCAATTCAACAGATGTACGGGTTAGAATCGCGCTGCGAGTGTCAAGCTTGACTTGTCGTTGACTGTACGTTTGTGTACAGGATGTATCGAGAAAGAGAAAGAGAAACTATCAGAAGCTAACGAACTTTTTTGTATAATTCGTTTCATTCGTTAATTCCAACGCATCACATTTTGCAGCCATGACTCTAAAACCAAAGTATATTTGACGAAAAAAACCAGCCAAGTGCGAGTCGGACTCGCGCACCGAGGGATCCGTACCACCACATAATCATAATTGTATTAGTTGAAATTTCAGTAAGTTAATGTGTTAGAATTTTTGAGTCCGACACGCGCTTGACCAAATTTTATTATTTGTTATTATTTCATAGCTTATACACTATAAACATACCAATTTTCAAGTTTGTAAGTGTTCCCGTTTTTAAAATAGAACTAAAACAAAAATCGTCTCGGCGACCATCCAACTTGACCCCTCTGTTATATTAATGTTCTTGAAACGGGAGCTCACCACAATTGGTTACCATTAGTTGTGAGAAAAGTTGTAATATTTAATGATTTCAGACTTTTCCCATTATTTGTACTGTGAGACCTAGCTTCTTGCCAAATTTCATAATTTTAGGTCAACGGAAAGTACCCTGTAGGTTTTGCATTTTTGCATAAATGTATGGAGATGAGGACATAAAATGCCATATCTTTTATTGCGTCGTTGTAAAAAATTTAAATCTTGTGTGGTACATGGATCCTAATATATGGTATTAATTTCAACTTGATACCTTTACCCGTTCGTGAGATAAAGGGTCTTGACAGACAGACAGACGGACAACAAAGTGATCCTATAAGGGTTCCGTTTTTTTCTTTTGAGATACGGAACCCTAAAAATAACATTGTTTTACAAACTTGTTTTTTCTGACAGCTTTAGGTGATCACTATTCTGAAAAATGTGTTGGTAAGCGTTGGCATTCACGAATTAAACGGATTATAACTGGGCTTACTCTTGACATCGATCTAGTCTTGAAGACAAAGATGTGGTTGATAATGGAACGATTTCACAGAAGAAGCCTATTCACTCGCGACTTGAAGGATTCGGGTTATATGGAGGCTAAATGGAATATGATGTAATGATGATGATGATAACCTAGTAAAAACCTGTCACTGGTTGAAGGTAGAGCTAACTTATTACCGTGATAGTTAAATGTCTCTGAATGAAACCCAAGCTTCGTAACACCTTTTATAATAGGTACTAGTACGCTCAAGACCTGCGCGAGCGCTTGAGTCGTCCATCATTCGGCCGATTCCATGCCCCCGTGTTATGTTATTGGGCAAAGATGCTCAAACTTAACCAGTTTTATTTCTCCTTTCTTCTATTATCAATAAAGCGTTTCTCTACAAGTATCACGTTCTTTTATCAATAGGTTTTGTAGTGTTGATGCTAAAATTTGGTAAGATTCAACTCATGTAACCTTTCCACGGTTAGGTCAGCTTTTTTCCGTACCTATCGTGAGTCCTTATCCACTGCTTTTCTTGTTTATTTTTCTTTTACTTGAACGATCAGTAGAGTAACATCCTTAATGTCTTTTGAATGAATGAATAACACTTTATTGCACACTAATAAAGTAACATTTACAAATAACGAGTTAGAAATTGTGGGCAAAAGGCGGTCTTATTACTAAGAGTGATCTCTTCCAGACAACCTTTTGACGAAATCAACGTTATACAAAATTCTGCAGTGTAGTGCACTCATATACTTAAACTACAAAATAAAAAATAAAATAAAAAAGACATTGCATTTACGTAAAATACTCAAAATAAATATCAAATACATAAATATACATACATATATATTTAATATGTATATACTTACCTACATAAAAATTGTCTTTGTCTTTTTCTATATGCCTATCTGTCAAACGAAAACTTTGAGAACCACATTGAAAACAGTCAATTACAAGCCTTCATAGAGTGCGTGTGAAGACCATATTTATTATCTGTGCTATTGAGGAGGGGTACAACATGGTAATTAAAACTAGAGTTCAACTTCATACCACGCAAGAGAACTGCAACTTCCGACGGCATGCTTCCTATGACATGGGGGCAACTGTACAACTATACCGCACTTGTTACGTAATGAACTTTTATCGAAGGAAGTACTTGGACATGAGGACGGTAGAGAAAAAGTCGAGAGGAATTATGAAGGCTATGTTACAAGTATCCCATAATATGTAGCTTATTAATAAAAGGGATCTGTGAGAGAGATGATACTCCTAAAAATAATAAACCAGCCAATTTAAGTGAGTCCATTTCGTGCAATCAAGAGCGCCGTACCACTAGACAAATTGTTTCAAATATACTTTACAAATACACTTTACCAAATCGTATTGAACCCGACTCACCCTTGGCCTGAACCAAATAGGACGCTTCCATGTATTTGTTACCGTTTTTACTTCCAGGAGTTCCATTAGTTTTACTTTTTTGTATTTTTTAATGCTTAGAAGAAAATCGTAAAAGTTTTGTGTCAAATTGCTTCCTGTTATAGTCCACAACGCAGCCCTATAATAAAGGTCGGATAAACAGACAGACAACTTAGGCTGATATGGTCCTATTGGCAATTAATCTTTGATAGCGGAACCCTATAAAGTAAGATGTGAATAATCTGAATACGTTTTTTAAATTTCCAAAATGATATTTATTTCCCTATAATGTTTCTGACATAGAGGATTGGACTAGGACACCAGATCAAATAATTGCTAGATGGGTGAACGGTTTGTTTTCATTGTTACCCTTAGGTAAATTTTTTTTGTAAAAGTTCTTCAATAACGTCAAATTAGGTTCTTTTATTTTTATTCGGACCAACTCGCGACTCTAAACTAGAACAATTTGGTTTTCTGAAATGAGAATGAACTTTAGTTTTATTTTTAACGATCTTTTTGCCAAACCCATTAATCGATATTATTCGACATGCAACACAGCTCAATCAATATTTAATGACGATTTCCCACAAACACATTTCTGCATCCAAAAGATTGACTTTTTTATGACCACAATCAAGGATGGTTCTTACGATTGATTGATAAGCGCATGCTTATTAGGGCTGGTAAAATTGGCAGAATTTGGCGGGCGTCTGCCAGACTCCTGCGCAATGCGAGAAAAACGGTGCGCCCGCGCATAGTGTGTAATTTGCAGCCATAAAGCCGCCGCTCCGTGATGACAGATCCACCGCGCCCGTCCGCGAAAATTACCCATTTTATGACCTGAAATTACATATACTCATCATCCTTTTGCGACTATCATTCTTTACTTTATCTCAAATTCAACCTTAGGTCTTTGAAATAAAGTTGACAGGGTTGTCAGGCGAGGGTTGGTGAAGTTGGTCTCATGCGCACGTTTTCTGAAAGACAGCTGAGTGATGGTTGATGGATAGGTCTTGGTTTTTTGTTTGTATCTTCTGAGGGTCAGCAGATTAAATTGCGAAAGGCTTGGGATGTTAGTTGAGGTTGAACTTGAAAACCTTCTTTAATTACATTAATTTGATGTTTCGGTTTCTGGAGCGAAAATGACGCATTCGATGTAGAAATACGTATAGACAATTTTATACCACCGGTGTATCCCACTAATTTCTATTGATGGAAACACTATGAGATCGTGGAAACACTATTAGATCGTGGATACACTATGAGATCGTGGAAACACTATGAGATCGTGGAAACAGTATGAGATAGTCGACATCTCAGAATACCCAGATTAACTACATTTGGAATTTTGGCTTTAGGCGTTCCTTTGTTTCAGATAAACTTTAGAGATAACAATTTATTTTATTTGTACCGTGTCCTTTTTGTCGGACATAAGTAATATAGGACTTCCATTAGATTTTCTAGTTTTTAGGGTTCTGTACCTCAAAATAAAAAAACGGATCCCTTATAGGATCACTTTGATGTCCGTCTGTCTGTCTGTCAAGACCCTTTTTCTCACGAACGGGTAGAGGTATCAAGTTGAAATTGATAAAGAGTATTAAGGTCTATAAACCACACAAGATTTGAAAATTTAATTTTTTTACAACGACGCAATCAAACAATTTTTATGTCCTCATCTCCTTACATTTATGCACTAATAGAGGTACTTCCCGGTGACCTGAAATTATGAAATTTAGCAAGAAGCTAGGTCTCATAGTACAAATAAATGGGAAAAGTCTAAAATCATTAAATGTTAAAAAAAAATCTCACAACTAATAACCAATGAAGGTGAGCTTTTCTGTAAAAGAGGGGTCAAGTTGGATGGTCGCGGAGTTTTTAAAGTCAAAGAGCAAAAGCTTTTAGTAGGTACGAGTATATCATATGGTAGATAGGTACGGAACCCTTAGGGCGCGAGTCTGACTCGCACTTGTCCGGTTTTTTTTACGTACCTAACTGTTCATTGTCCAGGCCATAGAATAAAGATCACCTAGATATCACTTGAAAATCAAACAACCAATCAGCTGTGCCATTTTTACGACCACCGCACCGTAGAGTCATTGACCCGTCAAGCGCCGCGTTAACCCTTCTGACGGCATGGCGCGAGATTAAGCCGCAATTAAGTCCGCCCGGACACTTGTCAGTCGCGCGCATAAACTGTCTACATTACGTCCGTCGATCCGATTTTAAAAAGGTAGTGCAGCAGGTAGGGAAGGGCAACTGAGGATGTCGACTAGGCTGTGTTTTTATTTTAATAAGTTACTTTATTTATTAAAAAATTAAAATCAATTGAAATTAAAAGATATATAATTATAATGCATTTAATTAGATATTTTATATTTTTAGTGATTTTGATTTTTATACCTAATTTACTTTTATTATTATATTTTTAATCTAATGAACTACTTAATGTCTGATATAATTTTATTTAATTTTCTTAATGTATTGTATTTTAATCTTGAAATTTTTCGTGTATTGACTAATGAATGTAGTGTAGTTGTTGAAGATAGCAAAATACATAAAATGTGCAATTTTGAGGTAAATGTAAATATTCATAATGCAAATAAAATTAATGTTACGAAATTTATAGGTAAATGATTATAACGAAAATGCTATCAGACTGTTTTTTCAAAATATGGTAAATACCTATATTTGTGTAATATATAAATTGAAAGGAAGCCACAAAATCTTTATTAATTCGCTAAATAATAAATAAATAATTAACCGCTATGTAAATATTAAACCATGATAAAACTTTAAACATAAAACATTTAATGATTATTTTAATTATACATGATTACTTGAAGGTATAAATTGCAGTTTCTTTAAAATGAGTTTAAAGTATCCATTAATATAACTAGTATCTTGCTTCACTCTCTGGCTCGCGTGTATTTGCCAATAAATAAGATTTAACTCAGATATTATACAATTATTAGCAAATGGATTTGCCTACTGGAGAATCGATCGTTGAAGTTGACTTCGGCTTCAAATAATTCAATTTTAAACTTGTTTTAAGTGGACAGATACTAAAACTAGCAGTATCTATCTATGTAGGTGGCCATGTTCCATTTACTTATCTAGCTATCAGATTAATAGGTTAGTACTTAAGAAACATAAAAATAATTATTACTAATTATAAATCGTGCCCTGAAAACTACCTTGTCGATTAATTTTGATTACTAAAGTTTCTAAGTAGTTTCCGAACCTTACAACCTCAAATTATAAAATAATATTTTGTTTTAATTTTGATTTCATTTTCATGGAGCAAAAACTGATGTTAGCGCAAATATCGTTAGTATGAAAAATAAAAACAACATAGTTATTTGACACTAACTCCATAAATATATTTTCTCTCTTAAAAATAATTACAAATTGAAGAATGAGAGCAGAAGTAAAACACTCATGGAGAAAAAAAATATATAAGGGGAGGGAGGCGCGCGAAACACTAAAACAAAAAAAAATGTCGAATAATATTAAATTCAATTTATTGATTGATAAGTACATTGGTTGATGCTCAATTATAAGATCTTTTCTCAAACAAGAAATAAAATATTCCAGAATTTATATTAAAAAGATAAAGATTGCAGGACTTTGCAATAGTTTTGCGTACTGGTGGCTGTGAGTCAAATCACAGAGTCAGTTCAAAAAATTCGTTTCGCATCTCTAAACAGATGATCCTATAAAAACGGTAGTTTATTGTCAAAGGGGTATCGAAGTAAACGCATTTGAATGATATGTAGAATCGAGGGGCCCTTGCACGATATAAAAGATTTATTGCTTTAATTTTAATTATTTTGGTTATTTGAATTGTTCTCCTTGCTCAATGCTCATATTATGGATGAGTAGACCTACTATTTCAAATTATTTTTGTCTCACTTATGAAGACATACTCGTATTCATTGTATTTTTACTTAAATATATTCTCTGGTTTTTATTTTAGGATTATAAGAAACTTTGTGATATCAATTGCATTAAAAATTAAAGTACAGATAACATATTTTTTCGGATGCTTTATTGATATTTAATGAAGCGATGTAAATTTTAAAGAAAAATATAAAATATAAAATATTATATATTTAATTACTTTTTGAAGTTTTAAGTAAGTACCTACTTGTCAATGTTTTTTTTTGCTCTACAATAACAATATCATCATCATAACTAGCTTTTGCTGGAAAAATGTAGAGGGGTAGTACCATAGTCACCTCGCTTGTTAGCGTTATGGCTGGCACCATGGACCGCGGTTGTAGGTGACCGCAGTAAGTAAGATGTTAGATACAAAGGAGGATGCTGCTGCCCATCCTCCAGTTTATAACCCTTAGTCGCCTCTTACGACACCTACGGGTATGTAAGGGTTGGTACTATTCTTTGCCGGCACCACACGGGGCCAATAATAACAATATACTTAGGTGGAAATACACAAAGTTTCCTTTTTAGGGTTCCGATACCAAAATGGTAAAAAAAAGGAACCTTTATGGTGCCGCTCTGTCTGTCTGTCTGTCCGTCTGTCTGTCACACCTCTATATCTCAGCAACCACTCATGCTATCGACCTGAAATTTAGAATAGTTTTAGAATATAGTTGCCCAACTTAATTGCATATGAAAAAAAATTGAGAAAAATATGATTATTAATGTAAAGGGGGCCAAAATAGGGGGGTCCTAATTTCAAATTGTCGCTACTAGGTCGAGAGGGGCTTTACTTGTACATTTATATGAAAGGGCTTTACTTGTACATTTTAAAATATATTTTTGTATTTTTTTAAGTTTCTTAGTTTTCAAGTTATGATGAAAAATGTCAAAAAAAATACCATTCCCCCCCCTTATCTCAAAGTTTGAGTAAGGAAAAATCTGAATTAATTACAGTTGACAGAATTTTATGTAAACTTTACAGCAAAAATAAAACGATCTTTCTAAGTTCCACACTTTTTTAGAAATCTACAAAAAACCTTTACAAACAAATTTAGTTTTGCGGTCCAGAAAATGGACTTTATTGCTTCCAAAAATACTAAAGGTATAGGTATCGGAACCCACGGCGCGCGAGTCCGACTCGCACTTGACTGGTTTTTTAGCTTCGTTTTAATTTGTACATCATTATTTTTTTATGTTGCTTTGTCTAGTGCTGCTAATTGATTAAATAATAATAATAAGTAATTGATTAAATAATAAATACACAAAATTATTACCTAAGTTAGAATAAGGGCAGGCGAATGATGATAGTGACCAAAATGACAACTGAATTTTATTATTACAAAATAATTTATGCCAAGGTTACAAATTAATATTTATTTTTACGAGGAAAAATTGAGCTCTGTCAACATTGCTCTCCAACCATTAGATACAATAAAATACCTCTACATATCACATTATTAAAAAACGCCTATTCCAAATTCAAAACAAATTTAGGTAGGTACCAAGTGAAGTGGTCGCAACGATAGTGAGTTACGCGGGAAAAAGGTAGGAGAGTCGTCGGTGGGAGTAGGCGGGGGGCGGGGTCTGTTCGCCCCTCCCCCGCGCGAACGGGACGGCTGACGGCTGACGGCTGCACGACGCATGGTGCACGCCGCTGCAAGGTCACGTCGCGTCGCGCCGCGTCTTGCAACACTGCATGTTTTTTCGCACTGTTTTGATTTTCAGTTGAGGGCTATTTTTTTTGGTTGTTGTAATATTTTATTTTTGTCTATTTTTGCACAAAAAATGCATGCACAGATTGTTTAAAAATAACACCTACTGTAGATAAATATAGACATTTCATTTTTGACCCATTTAAAGGGTATTTTTTACTTAAATAGACTCTAGGCCATCTATGGTACAGGGAATAAATTTCAGGTATTACCAAAATAAATAAGTTATTAATCAGAAATCTTTATATTAATCGAGAAATAAGTAGTCAGAATGTATTAAAATACTTTATGTAAGGACCCTAAAAATTAAATAAAAATTGCCTTGTATGAAATTACTGAACAGTATCAAAGGTTGAGACGTTTGATTGAGTGTTTAGTTCTTGTTTGGGCCGCGCAGCGCTGGCGGCGCGGCGTTCGCCCTCTCGTCATTCCGGTCGCGGCGCGCCAACACACCGCAGGGCCGCGCGCTCCCGCGTTAACACCGACACGCGACACCAACCAACCTGCCAGTATCGTAAACAGCCAGTGCCAAAAAAAGTAAAAAGTGCCCTCAACTTAGTGCCCGTGCAGTGAAGTGACTATCTTTAATTCAAAATTTTGAATATTACAACTCTACAACCATTTGTTCAAATACGGTTGATTTGTTTAAGTTTCCTTATTGATGGATTGGGAGGTTCAACGACATCGCATGGTGTTTGAATGTTTGAATTGTTTGATGTGCTGAGGAATTCGTTTCACGTATGCAGAAAACAAATAAGAGTTTGGAAAACAAAGGATAACCTGAGAAGCAGAGTGGCATTGCTTGCTTAGGTGCTCGTGGTGACAGGTGAAACCGTGTGTTCCTTCTGTCAACGGATAGAATATCCTGAGAGGTAAGCATAAATTAACGATACCTTAGTAGATCGCTTAACAAATTCTTGGTTATTTGACCCTCAGTTAACTCTACTATTTAAAGAACTCTTCTAGACGCTTTGAGCACTGTGTCACTGATCTGTTTTGATAATATTTTGTGCATTTAAGCTTTGTTTTGAAAAGTTTTTGTATGTAGCAATAGTTGAATTAGTGTACCGGAAGTTTGTAATGCGTGGTGTAGGCTCGTGAAAGTTTGGGAGTGCGCTGAAATTTAGTGGGCAAACGGCGGCGGCGCGCGACGGTACTGTGTCGCTCCGCATCGCTAGAAATATCAAAGCAAATAGGAAATATAACAAAAATGACTTTATTAAAGTAAAAAATGAGACATTAATAAATAAATTAAATGACAATATTTCTATATTTTTTAAAAAGAAAGTCAATTATTGTTAATAAAGGAAATTAAATATTATGAAATTCTATTTTGGGCAGCTAAAGGGCTAAATATTTTATTTTAATTTTTTGCTGTTTTTCTTGTTCTAACAACATTTTTGTAAAATATTTGTTGTAAGTAATAACAATATTTTTTCATTTAGGTAAATAAAATATTGTTTGAACACTATTTTGTTGTCACATTAAACTTAATGTAAATAATATTTAAAAAAGAAATCACATATAAAAGCAGAAAAAATTTTTAGATGCACGCAAAATATAATCAAAGTTTAAAATAGTTCAGTATCGATTTAAATTTAATAAAAATATTCCACTAATTAGCCATTTTAACCATCCCAAAAAACAAATCACCCCACGAAAAACAATAAATAGAAATAATGTTTTTTGAAAGGGCAAGGGTTCTTGCCGCCATCTTTATTTTTGTAAAGCAGTGCACTTGCGGGCGGGCGCGGGGTAGGGGAGGGGAAGGGGCGGGGCGAAGAGTGGGATGCTATCATAAACATTGCAAGGGGGACTCTAGACTGCATGCCGAATAATTACACCTTTTAGAAGCTAGAACTTAGAAATGTACTTGCTTTGTTTAAGTCACTATTTTGTAAATGAAAAAATGTTTCTATCTTGTTGAAATATCATTTAAATATTTTTGTATACAAAAAGTACCTATATGATTTTGTATGTAATTAATTAATTACGGCATTGATACCATGAATAAAATAATATGAACTATGTTTTGGTAATATTAGGATACCGATAAATGAGTCATAAATGAGATTATTTAAAATTAAATTAAGGTAGATTGTATGTGCATGTCTTTTGAAGTTTTAATTTATTATTCTAGAAGATTGGTATTTTGTTCGAAGTAGATCACAAAGTATTTTATTGTGAGAAAGTTGGATCAAACAGTTTATTTTTCATAAATAATCATACTTCATCATCACGTTGTTATGAAAAACATTCCTCTGTCAACAAGTACAAGTTTACCGAAATAAAAGTAGAAATAAATACATATTAAGTTATTAATATGAAAGGTGCAAATAGTCGTCGACTAGCAGATGTCGCGTCACATGTTGTCGATAAATTTGAGTTTGGAACGCGCCGCCATCTTGGATCTTTTGAATTATGGTGGTAGTTCTACGGATACATAGTAGCTTTGATTATTTTATTAGTAAAATAAAAATATAAATTAATTTATGTTTATTAGTTATCAGACGTGACTGCATTAATTAACAGTTTTTCTATGATGTTTTCCTTTAGTAAAAAGTAGTAGGGCACTAGTTGTAGAGTTTAAGGGCAAAATCGGTTTTTTCATGCTATGGCCTTTGTTGGTAATGATTAATGAATAATGTAATTTTTTTTTTTTATATTAATCTATTTGTGAAATAATGTACTATATTTTTGGAAATAAATTAAAACCTCTCTGGGGTAGTTCTACCCGTGTGAACCACATTTGGAAATAAAATAAAAATATTCTCCATACAAATTGACCAGATCAGATTTACATTTTGTATGGGGAATAATTTTTTTTCAAAATTTTATTTCCAAAAGTTGTATAACAAAAGTTCAGTTATATCGTATTTATAATTACACGTTGTACTTATTGATACTATTCTGCATTGCGGCTTCGCACGCATAGAAACCGTACCCTTTACACCTAGTTCATACAAAAATTCCATGAAATTCAGCGTAGTACTTTCAGTTTTTTCCGAATTTTTAAATTTCCAAGAAATTCTTCCAATTTATTATGCATAGGTACAAACCATATCCTGACAATTACAGCAAAAAATAAATCAGCCAGATCGATCTAGCCTTTCTCAAGTGATGCTCCAGATCACAAACAATGTGGAAATGGATTTTTATACAAAATGTTATTCCTCATTTCAGCCCTTTGAAATATTTTTTTTCTTAAAATGGTATTCCTTTTTTTTTCTCACTCCAAATTTCTATGCATTTTACATCAAAAACAAAAGACTTACCTTTCTCAAGTGTTTCGTTTTGGTAAGTACTTACCCTAAATCCGCCTCAAGGAGCTATTGGTCCATGCAGAGTTTAATAAAGGGAAACCTTCCATTATGTCTCAAACGCAAACTAATTGACATGTATATGTAACCCGTCCTAACCTACGGAGTTTAAACTTGGTTCGCAAAAGTCCAAGCTTGCACTTTGTCCACGGGCAATGGAGAGTAGTATACTGGACATAACTGGGCATTAAGAGAAAAGACTGTGTCCGAAATATAACACTGTGCTCCAAAACTCGCTGAAAGCTTCAATGGGGCTGGGTGGGTCACGTCTGAAGAAGGAGCATTCTTTAGACGTAAACCAGCCTGACTGATGGAACAAGATCACCAATGAATGGGTGCCTATGCTGAACAACAATCGACGCGGTAGGCCAAGAGGTTTGCGTTGGCGTAACGAATTAGACGCTTTCCAACAAAATTAGGAAAACCTGGCACATGACAGAAAAGTTTGAAAGAAGGGAGAGAGGCCTTTGCCCGGCAACGAGAGAGCTATGGCTAAATAAAACAAAGAAAAAAATGCCAAATCCAAAGTTTTATGCATCCGCTTAAAAAAATAAAGACTTTCTCTACAAAAGTTCGTCCCTCAATTTATTTGTTGCAATTATACTAAATCTGACTTTCCATAATACTTCAAAAACAAAAGTCTTAGCAAAAAGCAAAAATGCTGACAAGAATATCTTTTTTTCTCTTAAGGATGTGAAACAGACCATGAAAGTGAACAACTTTTCCTAAGGAACATAGGTCGAAATATGAAAAAAATAAATTTACTTCCAATAGAAAGATTCATCAGCTGATAGCGCGTTTAGTATGGGAGAGGTATTTTTTTTTTGTATTTCGACCAATGTTCCTTGGGGAAAGTTGTTCAGTTTCATGGGCAGAATCACATCCTTCAGGGTTGATATACCCTTTCCGTTACACCTTGTATAAAACAGGCCCTCGGCTTAGCTAAGAGGTCAAATTGGCAGGCTTTATATGACAACTAAGTGCAACAATGTCAATATTCAATGTATACGATTCTGTTTTATTTGATTGTTGTAACTTAATTTTTGATGAATAAATTATTATTATTATATAAAAAAAACTAAATTTCTCACTATGAAACTGTAGGATTGTCATACAGACACCCGTTATTTTACCCCCTTGAAATATTAGAATTTCTTTTTAGTGGGCTGTTAAAACATGCAAGAGACCTCTATAAAAAAATCACCTTTAGCTGCAGTGGTTGGGAGGACGTTTATAAATCACTCAATAAGTCATTCAGGACATGTGCTTTTATATCTTTAAGAAAAATATTCAAAAAATATTTTTTTTTAAATCAGTTATAGAGTTTTAGAGGTTACCTCCTCTCTATATATACTTGAAACAATAAATTTAACCCTTTTACAATATCAATATAGAGTTTGTACTATGGATAGATTGATAGAGAAATTTATAATATTACCTAGATAAATATTAAGCTCATTTCTAACCCCTTCTGTTTTGTTGACATATACCGCTGATTATAAATACATAAAATATATTTTCAACACATTTGCTCATAAAACAGCTCTATTTGCACTGAATTAAGGTCCATAATCCGCGTGCTTTTTTCATTACTATAATTTCACTAGTGTTGTAATTTTTGTCTTTTTTTTAATCGGCAAGATGCAAGGAGTTTCTATATCTATACCATTCATAATATTTTCATGAAAAAGTAAACTGTGTTCGATAATATGATAAATAAATGTTAATTACATGGAAATACTTATATTAATCAACCAACTTACTACAAATTTGTCTTTAAAGTAACAAAATATTCAATATTAAATAATTCATGGGAGTGAGCCTCAGAACAAAGACCTCCTTGCTGAGTAAGCTGTTTGACAGGTTAGTGTTTTATTTTTGTTTTGTTTTTTATAGCGGCAAGGTGCAAGGAGTTTCTATATCTATAACATTCATAGTAATTTAATAAATTAAGAAACTGTGTTTGATAATATGATAAATAAACGTTAATCAAACGAAAATATTGATTTTAATCAACTAACTACAAATTTGTCTTTAAAGTAACAAAATATTCAATTTTAAAATAAATTGAAAAGTCGTCTGTTTGATAGCTTAGTCATTGTCTCCTGCGCGCGCATGTATAATCTGTGTCTTCGAAAAAAGTAATACGCGCGCCATTTTAACAGATATTTCTTGTTGTGAAATGTGTTTAATGTAATTAAAAAATAAATGACTTCTACAAATAAGAAAAACAGTGATAAGTGTAGAACGTCGAAAATACTTGAACAAAAACACAAGTCCGGTGTATAGGGTGACCTAGAAATGTGAGGAAAACGTCTACGAGATTTCCTTAGGAAAAAAAGGTAAGCGCGATTTTGATTCGTTTTTATTCGCAAATGTGTTGAAAAACGTCGTAAGAAGCTTGTGCGCTTTGGTGATTACACCCTCGGCTCCATTACGCCCTCGCCTGCGGCTCGGGCTGCAATTTCTGAGCCTCGGCCGTAATATCCAAAATAGCGCACGTGCATCTTAATGTACTATTATAATCAGCGGGTATATATTTCTTCTACTAACAGGTACTCTACATCTTCGATATATTTCTGTTTCTTCCTAGACATAACTGATATCAAAGAGACCGCATAAAAATATCTAGAGTTATATTATTACTGTGACAAATAATTTAATTCCAACCATAAACGGTAGATAAATCCTCTAGTTCTCAAAACTACACATGAGCACAAGGCCGTATAAGATTAGATCTTTGACTCAGAATTTTCTCATAAATCTTAATAAAAAAAAATAAACGGTATAATTGTTGGAGAGAACAAATGGGCAAGAATCACACACTCGTCGATATTCCACCGATGCGTGACTGATTTAATGACATAAACTGGCAATTAGCAAATACAAGATGGCCGCCTGCGCTCGCGCATCCAATGTCAATAACGCCACAAATCATCCGCCATATTTATTCCCACTTGTTTATATATTTAGTTTTGTTCAAGATTGACCACAAAATCTCAAAACTGGTTCCTAGAAGCAATATGTATGATTGATGGCTGTCTATGGTAATTTCAATATTTTTGCTATAATCTTATTTTTATCTGTGTTGTTGCTAACTTCAATTCAAGACTTCTATATTTAGGTTTGATATATTTTTCATCATAATAATAATTTTAAAACTGGCATACAAAAATATTTTTAAGCTGAATACTACTAATTTTTAATCATAATTTCAAAGGTCAAAGATTTTTAATTGCTGTTAACCAGCAACGTCTCATGTTTTAAAAATCAATCAACACTATTATTAACATGAAATATATATCATTCCTTGATGTCTTTGCTACCACTTCAATATTACTAAATTTTCTACTAGTCTGCGAATTTTAATAGAATTTGAACATAAGCGTGTCTCGGTTCCTTCAAACATTTGTGATTTAGGGTCAATCACCGTATTTGTTTATCGATCTGTTTTAAATTTGCTTCGAATCGTAATAAATTTGGTTTTAGTTGCTAATTAACAGATATTTAATGTAAATTATCTCTTAGGTATTTGGTGTGTTGCCAACTCTAGATTGGCTGCAGATCGTGATCATTCGGGTTCTGATGAAGAGTTACATGTTTTCACTATAAACGCTAAAAATAAATTAAATTAATTGACACTTGACACGCTAGTTAGCGGATAAAACAATATTTATTTAAAAATAATCTATAAAAGCAACTTTTTATTTTTATTTATTCAAAGCAAAATTTTACAGAGACGGTTATTCATGTAGTTGAACCCGAAAACCTCGCAGGTTTTATCTTAGTACCAACGAGTCGTTATCTTACATAATTTTAAAAAAGGACTTATAATTCTTTTTACTGACATAGTGGTCTTTGAGCTTGTTCTTACAATGATACTTACTTACACTACAACAGCCTTGGCGGTCTTTAGGTAACTCATTTAAGTAAGATGGTAGTAAATAACATTCTTGCCTAGACCAATATTTGTTAGTGACTCAGATTCAGATAATTTTATTCAATGTAGATTCTTTACAGAATACTTATTGAATGTCATGCAGAATACAATGCAAATAGGTGACGTACTTATGAATATTTCCTAAGTTCCTTAACCCTTCTGTACCTGTTATTTCATGCAGTATATCAGGTATGTTGACTTCTCTTAAAACATGAAATTGTATTTTATCGTACACACTCATTACTTTGCGAAAATCAAAAAGTTTATTATAATTATCTTGAAATTTCATTTTGACATGCTAAGGTACTTACTAAGAAAGAAAGATGTTATTTAGAAGCATTTGAAATGTGGTGCTAGAATAGAGAGAATAAGTTGGACGGAGATGGTGACAAACGAGGAGATTTACAAAGAATAAATGAGAAGAGAAGTCTAGTGGATGTAATAGAAAACCGCAGAGAAAAGATGATAGGCCACCTAATACGACATGACAGATTCATAAACAACATCATGGAACGAAAGATAGAAAGGAAGCGTGGTAGAGGGAGGCCAAGATTAACCTATGTACTCGTATCACAAATAAAGAAGAAGATAAATGTCAGATCGTATAAAGAGTTAAAAGAAGCGGCTTTGGACATAAAAAGATGGAGGGAGTTGCACAGTTGAATTGACAGGGATGATGCAACAACAAGAGCCTAGCTCTTAAATTAAAAAGAGAGGTACTATTGTTTTTAACATTCTTAGCAGATTGTAAATATGTATTTTCTATATTAGTTTTACAGGTCCTACATAGCTACTTAGGTCGTAACCGATCACAGAGACAGCTAAGGCCATGTATAAGAGACGTAAGGTCTTATATGGGAACTTGTAAATTAAAATTGATTAACTATTGAAGTTTTAGAAGATTTAATGTACCTAAGCATTCTCCTGATAAACGATGTTTTATATTGTAGTGAGTAACTATAACGTTCTTTTTGTAGGATAGGTAAGCACTACTCTAACTTTACTTGACTATGGCATCGAAGATGGTAATATGACTACCTAGATAGAAAATATCTGTTTAATTTTGTCTTGAAATATTTGCGGGAAATAGATATTTGAAAGAAGAAGTATATATTTGGAATAGGTATCAACAAAATATGGGTGAAACTCCAACCGACGCGACGTCTATATAGTCTCACGAATATATATATTATAGTATACTAGGTTATTTTTTGGAGCTGGTATCTGTTTGCCCACTTATTAGTGAGGTTATGACTTTTTTACTTCCCATTTAAGAAACGTAAAGTGATCAATGGTAAGTTGTTTTTTTTTTTTGGCGTTGTTGTAAAAGTCGTAGCTCAAAAGTTGTTGCTTTTGAGCTCACTAATATGTGGGCAAACGGAACTCAGATCCAAAAATTAACGTTGTTGAAAGGAGAAGGTGAAATTAGACGCACATATATGCAAGCATACATACTTGGTTACGATTCAATTTGCCGAAAAGTACCGATGCGAAAACTAGAGTCACAATCAAAATTAAAAATATAATCGGAAGTAAAATAAAAGATTTTATCGTTTACCAGTGGAGACCTCAAACAGTTGAATGAACTTAACCCTCAACATAACATTAGGATCACAAACCCACAAGAGAGCAAAGAACGCACTGACCCATTAAAAGCATCAAATTTTTGGATCAGATAATCCCTCGATACCTAATTAACGTTTTCCCATAAAGTACTCTATCTGTCAACCATTATAGATCTACTTTTTGTGGAACCTCCTGACATTTTGGAGAAATACACGATTTATCTAAATGCGACGGCTGTGTTTCGGTCAATCGTCTCTTTTTGTCTTCCCAAGATGTCCGTCAGAAGATAATTTACATAAATACAACATTAAACTTGAGTTAATTGACACATTTCACGATTTATACGAAATGTTACAAAGAGGTGAAATCACTCGGAATTTTTAAAGCCTTCGATATACGTTACTTGGAAACTCGTTCTTTTTTCTAACAACAAATTTATTGGTTCCTGTCAAATTTGTATTGATGGGAAACCTATTCTCGGATTAAATATCAAACATTTTTCAATATTCCACGGTTCTTAAAAAGTCGTTTGATCTGGATTTTGTGTCGAATTAAAACCGGTTGTTCACGCAGGCTTCTTTGATGTAACTATGCACGAAATAAAACCTAATAAAAAAATGTTAAAACCACCTGGAAAGATTTAAACCACACATTTATATCCTCAATAAATGAATGATGTAGCTCGGAAAATTCTTCTATGCCATAACTTTATATCTTCTTTGATCAACGAACACTTGCTGAAATGTGGCTAAACTGATTTCAAACCAGCAAAACAGTTGCTCAATCAAAACAAAAGAAATCTGTTCAATCAAACTTAGCGCCATAAAGAATCCGGAGAAAAAAGGAAACGTCATGAATGTGGCAACATCGCGCGCCATTGTTGGCGGGAAACAAAAACATGGCGTCCAAATTATTCGCGTTCATCAACATCATGTCGCAATCAAAATTACGCCTCAACATTGCATTAAAAAAAAATACAATCTACTTTTGATTGTAATGATTATTTTTGTACTACGACGTTTGATGTTTCATCTTGATGGGCCGTTTCCAAATTCATTCGTTAATATTTGTATATTAATTCCGACCATGTGTTTAAGGACGGCTAGTACCTAAGTGTTTGTTTTCTATCATTCGCTGGCCAAATGTTGTTCAATTTTGCTAGTTAACGTTGTTTTGACAGACTCACTCGCGCTCTTCGGGCAATAATACTGTCCGCACCTACTCCGAAGGCGTATGGATGGGCTAAATTAGATCATTTGACGTACACATGAATACTTCAGATTGGCTTTGCGTTAGAAAATTACATTCGTTAATGCTTCCTACATTCCCGTTCATTGCATCATTCACTGCTATCTCTATCGCAATAAATCTTTACTGTCCTTGGTTATTTCAGCGGTTGTGTTTGTATGTCAAAATGTTCAACCTTTTTGGAATTAGCTTACATAATCCGTGCTCACGCAACGCAAAGCAATCCATCGCCAAAAACTCCCGATACCATCAATCCAAACAATTTTAATTTTTCCATCCCCTTGGAAGCACAACTCCGGCAAGGCTCCTACCCGCCCGCTCGCGGGACTAAATCAATATGATATGACAGTTACGGTCAATTTATGGCCCTCAGTTAATTACAATCGGGTGCGGCGTCCCAGGGCGAGGGAGGGGGGTTGTCGGGAGAGGGGGCACGTCTAATGACTTGTAAAGATGCTGTTGTGAACGCGTGTAATGTTAGACGCGTGTAAGGAAAATTGTTTTGGGAAGGTGAATAAAGGTATCCAGCAACAGTCTGTCAGCAGCATAAAGTATAAACGAAAATGCATAATGCACATTCCGAAATTGTTCTTGCAGTTTTTGGCACTTGGCAAAACGTCACTATTGTCGGCATCTGGCAGATAAATACAGTTTTAATAAAAATATGCAACGTCCGATAAAAAAAGGGAAAACTGGAATTGTAGCAGAATTAATGGAAATGCTGGGCAGCATGACGCGAGTTGTGGGCACGTCAGCCGTCAGTCGCTCATCGCATCAATCAGTTACCAATCAATAACATTCGTCGACTGGACTGGCCGAAAAAAAAGAGAAACGTTCAAATTAAAAGAAGATAAATTTACTCTAATGTATTAACTATTTAGAAACTCTCCAAAATTTTCTTTGTTACATCAAGTTGTTTTGAAACATCCAGTTAGTTAGGTATTTACATATGTCAGTTGTGTTTTTAATTATCGAACTTCCTCGGTCTACGGCTGTTAAATAATCTTATACAACTCGGTTTTATTTGATCTCAGAATAGGGGTGATATTTCAGTTATCAAACTTTAGATACTTAATAAAAGTTATTTCGTCACCTGTTTTGTTGGTGACTGTACCAGTGACGACGATATTTACAGAATGAATTAAGTTTTCATTTTTGTTACGTGTAAGTTTTGTGTTGATTAAACCTGTAAATTGATATTATTGTGCATTGTAATATCAACGATAATCATCTTTACTTTCATTGACCTAGCTGCAAAATAAATTCAGATAAAAAGATACATATACTGAAAAGCAAAAAACACTGTTGTTTTTAGTTTAGTACGAGTAACAACGGTAAACTTGTACCTTAGGTCAAAATCAAGAGTTTTTTTCTTGTACGGGTAAGGGTTTTTATAGGAAGACAATTTCTTTTTCTCCTTTTACGAACCGCGTTTCGTTCTATCAATTTAAGCCTTTTCTTAGAACCTTGGCCTAAATCACTTTACTTTTCACTCTTTCATCATGCTGACTCTAAAATTATAATTTTTATTTAAAAGAGCATTGATATTACTCATTATGAGTTTCATTGTTTTAAAAACATATTGAGATTTTTTACACATTATCAATGTTTCTAAGATCCCTTCATTCGTTACATCAAAATTTCAATCTTCTTTCTTCAATTTAGAGTCTTCGATACCGGCATTGATAAGTTTGCGTATTTAATAAAATATGCATTGTAATTATATCCAATCAGTCCGGCTGTCTGTCAGTCTGTCAATCAACTGGTAGATCTGGATCATGATCGAAAGATCGATTTGTTTCGATCAATGGCAAAAAATGGGTCAAGATTCTTTGTTGGCCTTTATTATGTCTGGATGATTTAACAGTCTATTGATGTTAATGATACTTATTATCAAGCTGGGATTGTAATAGGAATATAATAATGTGTATGGAGGGTCTCTTTTTTACAATATTTTGAAACTACTATACCATGGACCGAGGTTGTTGGTGAGCAAAGAATGTAAGATGGTACGATACACAGGAGGATGCTGCTGCTCATCCTCCAGCTCATAATCTCTCAGTTTCCTCTTGACTCTTTAACATCCATGGTTAGAGATGGCTTGGTACTTACTATTCTTGCTGGCATCACTCGGGCATTTATAATAACGCTAAATAATATATTACTTCCATAGAATGACAACGATAATCTAGTTATACGAGTTACAGGATGACATAGTTCAGGAACATGCAAATATGGCGTATTTTTCTTATGGCATTAATTGCGTGCTAGTTCCGTATAAGGGCCATGGAAACATTGATCATTGAATTACTATGCGCAGGCGCAGGTCGGGACAACTGTCTATATAGGGTGTTTATTATAAAAAATGAACGTTAACTTTCTCCACTTTATACAAAAAAATCTTAAATCTAGAAATTTTTATATTTAATCACATAACTATAAATAACGCTTGCCTTGTACCTACCTGTAATAATTTCTTATTATATTTTGAAAATAAATTAAGATTCAGTCGTAATATACCGCTTACTGCAAAATGGTATGGTGTAATAAATATTGCTCAAACTTACAGGAGGTATTCCGATCCACGTGCGTAAGGTATATATAAACCTAATCTAATTTAAATAAAAATGCTTATTTATGAAAGAAAAATCGTATCGTATTAAATCTATATGTTAAAAATCTATAAAAAAATCTTTAAAGAGTCATGGAAGACAAACATTTCATTTCATGAGTCACAAGTCGCTTCCAGATTTTGTTTGGAAATTAAACTAGTTGGTATCATTTAAATTAACACCCTGTATATAACTTCCTTACTAGTGAGTTAGTCACGACATAAGGAGGAATGCCGTAGTCGACGTTGTTGCTATTGTTAAAACAGTCCCACATTTACACAGTGAAGACTTGTTACTTTAGTATTTACCATTACTACGAGAAAAGGGTAATATGTTTGTAAATGACAAATAAGTGTTAAATAATAACACAATGAAATAGTAATTTTAATTAAGGTGGCAATATTTTACGAGTTTTGCGGACTAATGACATTTTATTTGACAAAGCTAGTTATGAAAACCACTTGTCCATGCTGTGCAGTGTTTATTAAGTGGATACTTTGAATTTTAAATTAAAATATTGTTCATATAAAAAAAATATACTGAATTCCTTTGCAAAGCAAATAAAAAAATAATGTATTTAAAAATAATACCTACTATACTCTGACCGAAACCGCTGAGCAAGAACTAGTTGCCGCCATGAGTGATGACGACCGATGCCCCCCCCGTCTCGCCGTGATCATACCTACGGCGCGGTACAGGGCTTGCGGGCAGACTATAGTTGAGTTACTTATTTCAAGTAAATAAGCATAACAAAGCCTACACTATCAATCACTCTATCAATATTTCTACACAATAAATTGACGTGCGTAATTGCAATAACCTTTAACATGCAAATTGAAAACATGACAGGAATCTATAATCAAGCATTGAATGCTCAGGAAGACCCGGGTTATGAAGCTAATTTTGTAGAGAATAGGGGACTTTATGAAATATGTGAGTTCACGTATGGAATGGTAAACTCAGGAAGACCTGCGTTCTGAAAGAAAAGCTCTACAACTAATGGGACTTCATGTAGTATTTTGTATTGCAAGTGGCTTATGTTATGGACTTTTAAGGAATTTAACGTTAGAGTTCGTTGCGTACTTAATTGCATTGTTGTCCCTTTGTTCTTTATCATAGTTGTTGAGAATTTGAATATAATATTATTCCTTTCTGACACGAATTGATAAATATTCTTTATTAAACACGATAACTTTAACAAGACAAGCACATAACAATATAAAACAATATAGTGTTGTATATTATAGAAATGGACAGAGCATATTATAAATTGTAAGATCAATAAAATTGTATTTATTCATTTATTTATTTACAAAAACTTACATTATCTTTACAGTTTAGATCAAACTGACAATGTAGCGAAACTATAAGGACAGTTAGGTAAATGCATAAGTAAATTAGCATCCATAAGTAAATTATGAGTTAGGTAGTAGAATTAAAGGAAATACGTTAATACCTATGATGGTAGCAATAGAAGTTGGTTATAGACAATCAGAATAGGTCGTGACATGATGGACATCCTTAAGAAAGGCTTTAGAAATCCACTGGATATAAAACAAAAACCAAATCAACTGAACAAATAAAGAATATTACAGAATACTAAAAGAAAGAAGAAGCCTGTGGAAAGTCATATAAAAGGAGAAGAAAGATGAAACGGAAAATAAGACAACTAAAGCAGATAGGTAGCAAACCTTGAAGCATGGAATATAAATATTGTAGCAGGGTACGAGACAGTGCAAAGTATTGTTTATTAAATTGTATCATACTTGTGATGATGTTTGTTCAAGTGTATATTTCAAGCCAATTAATTATTGTATGTGAATGAATTATGATTGAGTGAGTATTGAGTGACAAATGTGAAATTATTGATGCTGTTGTTAAAAGAAACGGTGCTTCAAGTAATTTTATATCTAATGAAGACTGTTATAAAATATATCCGTTTACCATACCCAAGCAGCATCTTGACCTTCTAAATCTATTCAGTAATCTTTATTGAAATAAAAATAAAACTGGTCAAGTGCGAGTCGGACTCGCGCGCCGATGGTTCTGATATACCTATAGTATTTTTGGAAGCAATTTCCATTTTCAGGACCGCAAAACTAAATTTGTTTGTAAAGGTTTTTGCCGATTTCTGAGTAACTGTGCAACTTAGAAAGATCGTTTTATTTTTTCTGTAAAGTTTACATAAACCTCTGGCAACTGTAATTAATTCAGATTTTTCCTTACTCAAACTTCGGAGATAAGGGGAATGGTATTTTTTTGACATTTTTCATCATAACTTGAAAACTAAGAAACTTAAAAAAATATATTTTAAAATGTACAAGTAAAGCCCTTTTATATGATATCCCACTCGACCTAGTAAGATAATTTGAAATTTGGCCCCCACTATTTTGGCCCCCTTTACGTTAATAATCATACTTTTTCAAAAAATTTCATGTGGAATTAAGTTGGGCAACTGTATTCTAAAACTATTCAAAATTTCAGGTCGATAGCATAAGTGGTTGCTGAGATATAGAGGTGTGACAGACAGACCGACAGACAGACAGACAGAGCGGCACCATAAGGGTTCCTTTTTTTTCCATTTTGGTATCGGAACCCTAAAAATGAATGAATTTGTTGTGAGATCTTAATTTGTTCTCTGGTCTTGTCGTAATTTTCATAAACGAGATTGATATTTGCGAGCTTTAATGAAAAACGTCTTAAGTGCTTTTGTGGGATTTTGATAAGGCTCACTCATTATCGGGTTAGGAAGTGCATTGGCAATTGTATAATTAGAATCTTTCAATATCTAAACAAAAGTATTTTGCCCACTGTCAAAAAAAAAGGTTTAGTGTTTATTAAAGTAGTAAAACCAAAGATAACCATGCACCAGCACCAGCAAATAATTAATTACGATGCAGATGATATTTTGCATATTAAACCAGATTTGACTTTTGTCTGCTCTTTACAGCTGGTTAATAAATTCCAATTAATGATTGACGAATATCAAAACATGGTACCCTGATTCTGCCAGTGACATTAAATTACATTAAAACACATAAAAAGCAAGTTTTACGATCATAATAAAAGACATAATAATAAACTTGATGTCGTTTTAGAAACGTGTCGTGTCATCGTCAGTCATCAATGTCATGACGGTGAATGACATGATGTCGTAAATTGTCATGATTGGGAAAACCAGGTGTTTTGCTCAAGCGTGATTGGTCAGATATACATTTTAGGGCGTGGGAATGATTACCTTGCCTTGTGAAACTATGTGATTCGATTTTGGTTTTAAACGAGGTTCTGATATACCGTTTCATAGGTAAGTTTGATAGGCAGATCTTTATGGTCATTTTCAAAAAGCTCAAACTCAGCTAAAGAATTTATTATTTTAAAATGATTATGGTCCCTAAACCTACTTACGTATTTGACTTAGATATCATAGTATCAAAATAAAACTGCTCATTTCTTCACACACCATTCTACAACCTGATTTTACTTTGTGCTTAACAGGTATTAAACACTTGAAACTTGATCTTAATTACAAAGTAGCTAGAAAGATGCGCTCTCTTCTTAAGTTTCCTCTATTTAGCCTACCGTTCACAGCTCCCACATCCATTCAAAAGCCATAAAAATCGATTCCAGCCTTCCAAGACCAGTGATCGGATCAAACTTCGATTAAATCGATAATTTAGTATACATATAAAATGCTCGCTAATGTAAATAAATCTGCTATTAATATTTGATTATGATTAATAATTTTAATATTTCTGTTTCATCAGTTGATGGCCAGTTATTACTATATTATGTAGATGTTTATAGTAATTAATAAAATATCGATTTATCTATAGTTTTGACCTAATATTTTTATTGTTATTCGATTAGTTTGCATAGGTTATTGATTGGTTAAACAAATCGTTTCATTTTTTAACTCGTTATGCAAAATGGATGCAGTTTATTGCTGATTTTACGAGATTATACTTCACGATAGATTCATATTTTTGAGAATTTTGGTTTTTGTTATGCATTTCATCTTTTTGTTATGTAGTCTTTAGGTTATCGGCAACAAGTCACTGCTCGAAGTAAACCATCTGAACTATATCCTACACAATAACGCTTACTTCGCTTAACGCTTATATACGCTTGTAGTGAGCCTTGTTGAAAGCTGCTTTAGTACGAGTACGTCTATGGCTCTGGGTACCTAGACAAGTGGCTTGTCATAACCGTAAACGCTAGTGAATGAAAATTTATGGGATTGACATTAGTTGTCACGCAACATTTCGTAAGTTTATGTCAATATCATTAAGTTTTTATTCTATTCTATTGGCACTTACAATTATTCATGGTGAATTTTCATTGGTTTTGCTCCCGAAGCCCAGTGATTCTACTCATGAAAACAAGCAATTTTCTCGGAAAAAAATTTTACTTGAAATTTTTTTTTCACATGTGTTTCACATGTCTAAGTGTTTTTTTTGTCACATGATCGACTCATTTTGTATGGGAAGCCGAAAAACTTTTTTCGTCTCCCCATAGTAAAGTGATCACATAATCGACTCATTTTGTATGGGAAGGCGAAAAATATTTTTGGAGTAAAAATTTTTTTTTCGGGAAAGTTCCTTGTTTTCATGAGTAGAATCACTGGGCTTCGGGAGCAAAACCAATGAAAATTCACCATGCTGCTCGATAAAAGTTAAATAAGCGTGATCTATATTGCTGTATAAATTAATAACCTAGTTTTTAATCTTTTAATTTATGAATTTGGTAAATTAAAAACATCTTACTAGATAGATATCTCAATTTCTTCTAATAATTTGGTATGGAATTTTGAATAAGTACTTAATGTAATCTATGAAATCGGCCTTTAATGCTGAAACTAATGAACATTCACAAAATATTTTCAACCTTTAATTATAATTTTATTGGTTTTTAGACATAATAGGATGTTCTGTTGTCTAGTGATTTTAGTTTTCGTTTCACTGGCTTTTACACCCTGTATAGTAGAAGCGATGTCCACACCAGCTGTTCATAGAAGGTGACTTGCGAATACTAGGGCTACCCTGTTGAACGCTAGAGGAACCATGTCTTATTGTATGAAGGAGGATGTTTGAAATAAACTTTTAATTTTTAACATTATTCGGATAATTTAAAAAAATATATTTTTGGTATATCATATTAGGCAAAAGCTAAGTTGGTAGCTTAGTTGGTAAGAGGCATACTATCATATGTACATTGTTTGGTAAATAGAGGCGTGTTCGATACTCGTGAGTTAGAGTCCCACCAGTGCATGTGTAACTGCGATTTCGTGTAATTTATAAGATGATTTTAAGTTTTTATTATATTTGCTCAAATGTTTTAGGTTAACCTAAGACTACTTAACTTATTATTGGATGCAGGAACTCTCAGGACCGGTTATCCTGAAGATCTTTTGGAGAAGCGTATATCCAGCAGTGGACGTCTTTTGGCTGATATAGTGATAATGACTATTTATTATAACTTTTAGTGCGACATACGTTAGATTAGATTTTATTATCTCACATTATCCATTAGAAAGTACATAGACTGCAAGCCTATTATGATTGTCAAAGTAAAGTCAAACTATTACGAAAAATATCAATTTATTTGTTGCATTTTGAAATAAACGAAAAATTATAGAATAATTGTCAAAATAAAAAATATCAAACAAATATCAAATATAAAAAATATTAAACAAAGTCACTGATATGCTATTGTAATTTATTTAGTACCTACCGATACAATAAAAAAAAATAACGAGCTATAACACGTTATGTTGTAAAAAACTTGCCTTTTACACTCAAATAAGTAAAACTTTATAACATTTTAAGAAATTTCCTAGTAGTTTTATAAACCATGGCCACCCTACACTAGACTCAGCTAAGTGACGATGATCGACAAAAAGGGATGGAGTGCGATTTTATTAACTCAAGCCGAGCCGAGCTTTCATCAATGCGAAAAAAATAACATTGAATGCGATAACAAATGATGTTGTTTGCAAGAAAGGAGATGGTGGAAAATGGCCCATCGGGCTATTCTCGTTTTGTCTCTATCTTTTAATTTTGAACTTGTGATTCTTAACGGAAACTTATGGATTAGGTACTTCTACAGGCAAAGGCTTCAAGATGGTCTAAAATCCGTTGATACCAAATGACAGCAACTTTGAAGTAATCTATGTAAAAACCCGTGGTAAAAACATTATTAATTAAATGGCAAACATGATAATAAATAAAATATCGACTAACAAAAAGCGTGTAGATATAGCTGTAAAATATTAGTTTAAATCGACCTTCTACCTTTATCAATCATCTTTAGACGAACTAAAGAGTTACCAAAGAATCTGCTACCCTCAGCAAAATAAAGAATCAGAGTTGACTTTGGATCGCTAAAATACGCTAAGGAAATAACACCCGAAGAAGCAAAATAACTGGAATAAAATTAGTTAATACTTTATTGCGCACTAATAGAAAATTTTAGCTCTTTGCCTACTTAAAAATAAGGAATCATTTTAAGTTGTCATGCTTCTGCTAAGACTTTCATATTTGTGATAAGTATCTAGTTATAAAGGGAAAATAGGAATAACCCTAAACAGTCAGTTGGTGTGATGTATGGCTCCGCGTTGATCTATTCTACGTGATCCGGATCGTCGTCAATATCGGCGCTGTCGGCACTCTACGCGTCTTTTGACGGAGATGACTGTGCACAAACGCACAAGCCGAGATTTTGTCAAAGTCGTCCCAACTAAGTGACTGCTTTACGAGTTTTGGCAATGTGATTAATCGTTAAAGCATCTCAAGATTTCTTTTTGACTAGTCAAAGTCACTGGTAGAAATATATTATGGTGGATAAAATAAAAATATTGGAGATATTTTCATACAAGTTCATCTAATCATAAACTATCTGTAAAACCTGAATTTTTGGTCATCATAACATCCCATGAAACGTCCACTACATGACAACTTCCTCCAGAATTCCAGCTTTTGCTGGAAAATTGTGGAGGGGAAGTACCATAGTCACCTCGCTTGTCAGCGTAACGGCTGGCGCCATGGACCGCGGTTGTAGGTGACCGCAGGAAGTAAAATGGTATATGATACATAGGAGGATGCTGCTGCCCATCCTCCAGTTTATAACCCTTAGTCGCCTCTTGAGACTCCCAAGTTTATGTATGGGATGGTACTATTCTTTGCCGGCAGCACACGGGATATTCATCATAATCTGGATTTTGGGTATTCATGATCATTATTCAGTTTTTACCAATGGTTTTTACCAACGGTTTTTTTGCAGAGTCAGCTACCTAACCTTGAGGATTTGACGAGGGCACTGGTTTTCACACAGAGCTACTGCCATCTTACCTCCGCAACCCAGAGGGGAAACCAGACCCAATCCTAGATTAGGCTGTAGCGCAGCGCTGGTTCAGCTTATACCGGTTTTGTTTGTACAGTCAAGAGCACATTAAGCTTGACACATTGGACTTTGTACCGTTCTTATTTCAATAGACGTATGAGCTAGAGTCGCACTGCAAGTGTCAAGCTTGACCTACGTGCTTGCTGTCGTGTGTACCACGATCATTTTTATCATCATTAATATACTTCCGTAAGATCATTTTTATTATCATTTTTAAACCTACTCATAGTTTGCTAATCACTCTCGTTTGCCTCATTTTCTTTATTTTATTCGTAACAATTTAATTTATTGGTGGGCGTGGGGACCCCGCAAAAGATGAAGTGCCAATCTAACGCCTTCCGCCAAGACTGGTAGGAGCTAGCACACGACCGTGATAAGTGGAAGAAGGACACAATAGGCTAGGAATAATAATAACCTTTTATTTTCTAGTCAGTGCTTTCAATCACACTTCAAAATTAGTCACACGTCGGTCATCTCACAAGCAACTTGGATTATTGATGGACATTATCGAATCTCAACATTGACATCATTTAATTGTTGTTATTCATGTCTCCTAACAATTTCGAGCAATTAAAACTTTTGTGAGTTATATTACTCGACACCCCTAGCGATGATATTGCACATTTTTTTTATAAAGGAATGGAATTGTGCAGTTTTTTTGTGGAACGCTGAATTGAATTTTATGTCGACAAATGAAACTGCGTAGTTAATAATATGAACAGGAAATTAAAAAGTTTAAGCTCTTAGTTTTTTTGGAGAAATGATATATTTTTTGCCAATCTTCTTATACTTTTTTGGTAATGCCTGACCTTGCCCTAATAAATTTCCAAAAACTTTCACACCTTTAATAGTAGTAGTAGGTATCAAAAAATTACACAAGAACTGTCTGACTTAAGAGAAGGAAATGTGTGCCTTAGAAAATATAAATAAAAAAAAAATTGTGCTATTTTGTAACCTTTTTGGGTTCTTCAAAAGCAAAAAAAAAAGCTGTGTATAGTTTTAATTGGGTGTCAGATTTATAATGCTACATAGATAATGCGTAGCATCTGTAACTATACTAATAAAAAAAAAATTATAAACAATTATTAACATACGAATTACCTAATCAAATTGCATAAAAGAACATTTGTAAATGCATTCAAGTTTATGTATGGGGCAGCGGCGGGCAACGTATCGTAGCGTAACGCGGAGTGACTCAGCGCATTCCGCGCGCGTCTGTAGTTGAACGCGAGGGTGCCTCGAGAGCCTGGGGTGGCGTGGTGGGGTAATAGCACAGGTTGTAGCGAATTATTTATTGATAAGCTTTCAGAAGATTTTGTTGTTTAAAAAGTGTCGAGATGTGTCATTTTATAATAATAGATTATAATAAAGTTTAAACTTTACAAATGTAAATCATATTTTCAATTTTGCTGATGGAATAAATAATTACTGAATGTACCTATAGACAAAAGCTCGTCAAGATGCTCAAAGAAAAACAAAGTTCAAGTTTTTTGTGACGTCCAATCAAGGAGGTTTTACGTGGATTAAAACCTCCTTGAGTCCAATACTTTCGACATTACCACATTTGACAGGTGTCGCTATTTAAAATTCAAATCCAATATGTTCTTCTTCTTCTTAGCGTGTCGATCAATTACAAATACTTATTTAAGTTTTTGTAGCCCAGAAAGTTGCCACATTTACTGCATCATTTGTGGCTTTAAAAAGGTCATCACGCGTCCATGTGTCGGGATGTGCGGGACAGGAGGTTAGGTGTTCCATTGTTTGTGGGGAGGTATCGCACTCACATTAAAATTTGTTATTGTTATTAGAGCTGTCGGTGAAACCTCACCTACACATGCTGTCTTTGCACCGACCAACCTGTGTCCGTAGTCTGTTTAAAGACTTCCAGGTCGGTCTGGGCAGGTCATGTCCAATACAATATGTTGAATTTACTTTTGTAGGTGTAATAGTAAGTAACAAACTTTTTAACATCCCATAAAACGTCCACTGCAGAATAGGGAGCTCCCTCTAGAACTTCATCAGATCATCACAAACGCGTGGTACTTTGGAGGGGATTTACCATAGTTAAAACGCTGGTATGCGTTGCAGCTGACGAACGCTGTTGTTGGTGACCGCACAGTATGTAAGATGGTATAATACACAGAAATATTCATGCTGCCCATTCTCAGGTTCATAAGCTCTTAGTCGCCTCTTACGACACCCACTTGTAGAGATGGATTAGTACTATTCTTTGCCGGCACCACACGGAAAACTTACCTATTAGAAATTAAAACAATGGACCCAGTAATAATCACACATAAAAAATATATCAACGGACAATGGGTGGTCAACACTCAAGTTAATATGTAACTAATCAACAACAGAGGGTATGAATCGTGGCGTGCGCCGGCGCATACTGTCCAGTCATCGTGTCGATCATCCTAATTCCTTTGAGTCGACAGCGCGGCTCTAGATCAAGATGGCAAACATTATGATTCACTCTACTTGGGACTTGAGTGAGACTGATATGATCTTTCCATCATTATGTACAAAGGTTAAATTCATTGGTAACAATAGTAACAATCCACCTCTACTCGTGTCGTAAGAGGCGACTAAGGGCTTGCATACAGCGGTCACCAACAACAGCGGTCGCCAGCCGTGGTACATACATCCACTCCAAAGTACCACGAGTTTTTCCTGGAGTTCTGGAGGGAGCTCCCTGTTTTTAGGGATGTTGTGTATGTTTTGGTCAGAGAGGATTATCTCTGCTACCGTACTCAGAAGAAGGCAAAGAATAGTAACATCCCATACATACCCGTGGGTGTCGTAAGAGGCGAATAAGGGTTATAAACTGGAGGATGGGCAGCAGCATCCTCCTGTGTATCATACCATCGAATTTATTGCGGTCACCTACAACCGCGGTCCATGGAGCTAGCCGTAACGCTGACAAGCGAGGTGACTATGGTACTTTCCCTCCACATTTCTCCAGCGTAAGCTAGAATACTGGAGGGATTTCATGGGATGTTATGATGATGATGATTAAAGCAATTTGTAATGAAAATAAGCATACGCCGGGTCATGATTGAATTTAATCGACTGTACTATCGAATCGAAAGAAGAAGCGCTGCTTGACTGCTTTGCCAGAATATTAACGAACTTTGGTTAGGTACAACCATGGGTACAACGTACAAGGTTTCAAGGTTGCCACTAAAGGTGCGACTATCTCATATTGATGTGTATTGAATTTGTATTGTTTTTAACAATGGACTTGCCCTTGACTCTAGTTCTGAATATAGCCATGGAACGAGCTTACTGAAAAGAAGTCTATATTCTCACGAGTTGACTTAATGAAGCATTGCACCAGACCAGACTTCAGTCAAAGTAAATCATAAAATGATCAGTGTTAGAAATTAGGAGACGATCGGATAGATCAAAGCGGAACCAACCCAAAGCAATGACAAGCAAGCCGACAAAGCATCCGATTCCGACAGCCATACAACCGATCACTTCTAATTGTGTGATTTGATACGAAAACTCTTTGTTGCCGCAAAGAAATCTCTATCGTAATCGATAGACACAACAAATCTATCTTTTGTGACCGCCGATCTCTCGTTTCACGATTTTAGGGAGTTTAATTAAATAGAACGAAACGGAACGGTGCTTTCGAATATCGATTTTACGTTCCGTTTTGAGTTCCAAATTATTTCCGTTATTTGATTGTTTTGAATGATAATAACTTTTGAATTAATTGCGTTCCATATTCTCCAGAAAACTACATAGAATAGAAGAAATTCCAATATAATGTTATATCTCGGAGGTGATTTACGAACTAGTAGTTCATGAAAGGAGTTATGGGGAGAAAGCTCTTGCTAAATGTTTTGTCAGAACTTTCCAAGGGAGGGGTCTTTGTGTTTGTATATTATTAAAGTTTCTTTAATATTGAAATAGGTAATCATAATTTACCACCGATTAAACCATTAAAATCACAAAAAGTTCGATAGACATTCAGTTAAGTTTACTTTTGTGAGAGCTAACCCCAACGCTCTAGCCGAATGTTTTGTCACAATTTTAAAATAAACGTGGAGCGCCCTTCGTAGTTTCGAAACAGACTTCTACATGACTTATATACGATAAAACAGTTAAAATCACAACCAATTCGACGGATATTCCAACCTTATCATTCTGACCATATACAACAGCATTTTAAAAGATTCCGATCATAACGTAGAGAACTTTATCTCTACTGAGACGCTAATGAGTAATATTTTAGAAGAATGTCTTTATTCTGTTCATTATCATTCAAATACTCGAAAAGCTTTCTTCGTAAATCGCCTGTTCGCCCGCGCATCGTCGCATGCGCAGCGGGAGGCGAGGGCGAAGACATCTCTATCTCCGAGTAATGTATACCAATGTGTGCTACATTAAGTATTTACATACGTATGATTTACGCCTTTTGGATCGGGTTATTCACAGCACCCTACAAAGTCCTTCCCATTTTTTGATTGATGCCTAAACCGACGAGCGTTTATGAAAGGTTTGAGAGTAGAAGAAGCGAAGGAAGTATGTCAAAATGTATAGAATAACACTTTCATACTTATTCCACAAATCATGTTATTTTGATTGATTTGTTCTAATTTTGATGATCTGAATAAAGGCCAGGTTAAAAGTACCCTAAACCGACGAGCATGTATGAAAGGATTGATGAAAGTTCAGGAAGCAAGGGAAGTATGTCAAGATCGTAGCAGGTGGAGAACTGTGGTCTCTGCCTACCCCGACGGGAACAAGGCGTGATGTTATGTATGTATGTATGTATGTTTGATGATGCAATCACACACTGTACTGCTTTACCGCCGGAGGATAAACAGCAGCATCTTTCTGTGTTTCGTACAATCTCACATACTGTGGTCACCAACAACAGCGGTCTATGGTGCCAGCCGCAACGCTTACAAGCGTGGTGACTATGGTACTTCTTCAAAGTACCACGTGTTTATGCTGGAATCGTGGAGGGAGCTAGCTAACATCCTACAGGAGAGGTTCATGGGATGTAATGATGATGAATCCAACAACCCCAAAATAAACAGTAAGTAAGTAAAACAGAAGTGATTTCAGCCAAAAAAGACGAGAATATCTACTACAATCATGAAAGTGTGCCGAACAAGCCACAAAGAGACAAAATGCCAAAGAATTTAACAAACGATCTAAACTTCCATTCTTGCAAAACAGCTCAATGTATTGGCTTCCTGACGGTTATTATTTTTGTAGTATTCTTATGTAATTTAAATTTAAGACGAAATGTATTTGGTTCCGCTGTGAATAACCCTGCGCATGAGCAATAAAGCAATAAATTGGATAACGGTGATTGGAACCTGTAAGTAAGCTGAAAGGATTTTCATCAGTCTGAATTTGGCAGCGCACGTGTTAATCTTGTAACGGAGGATGAAGAAAACAAGTTATAAATAAGTCATCGATGGCAACTTCTTTTTTGGATGTTAGTTTGAATTCTGATTATGGTAGGTTGGCATTCATAAGACAGTGGGTGCAATGGGCGGTGGTGATCACTTACCATCAGGTGCCCACCTTTTCGTTTGCTCCCTTGTAACATAAAAATAAATGAAAAATAAAAAAAGCTTGAAAGAAAAGCCAAAAGAAAGAAAGGGAAATGGTGACCTATAATTGATGTACGTATATACACTCTTCAGTTAACGATTTTTGTACCCATGAATAGGAACACCTTGAAAACTAAAAACAATATAATTTTTACAAAATAACTTCATGTGAGAAAATACTCACTAACATAAGCAGTATTAACAAATAAACAGTAAATATTTTCATTATGATGGAGGTTAATATAATGAAATAAGCTTGCTTGCTTGTCTTTTATTTTTTTTACAAAGCACTTAACATACAAATATGCACATCGAAACGACATGGCATATCGTGCAATTATCTTGTATGGAGGATTATAGTTGCACAGATTGTAAACTCGTGCGCTACTAGCGAAAAAACCTGCGCTTGCGCATCAAAGAGCGCAGTAAATCGATCAGCGGGTTTATAGCGCTTTTACGATTGGCTGCCGGCGTCGCGGTAAAAATTAATTAAATCTGCATCGCTGCTGCCCAATAGACTGAGGTTTGCATATCATTGGTAAAAGTTAAAATACGCCTCTGCACAAACATGACAATGGTTTTTGTCCTCGATACAGCCTAGTCAGTCAGGTGGTTTATAAATCTCTCGATAAAAATAGGGATGACAACCGTTGATGTTATCCTAGCTTATTAAAAGAAAGGTGATACCGTATGGTACGGTAATGAAATTACTATATCTCTTCTCTTCTTCTCTATTTAGTTTTGGTTGCCACTATTTCGATGTCTCATTATTTCAGTCCTGATCGAGCCACTGTTAGATATTCATCTTTTTCAGGCCACTTGCCCCGGTCTCACGATTCTCATCCAAACTATCGGCGTCTCATCGTGACATCCCGTGAAATGTCCACTACAGGACAGGGAACTCCCTTCAAAATTCCAGCTTTTGCTGAAACAATGCGGAGGGGAACACCATAGTCACCACGCTTATTAGCGTTACGGCTAGCACCATGGACCGCTGTTGTTGGTGACCGCAGAATGTAAGATGATACGATACACAGATGGATGCTACTGCTGCCCATCCTATGGTTCATTAACCCTTAGTCGCCTTTTACGACACCGATGGGTAGAGATGGGTTGGTATTATTCTTTGGCGGCACCACACGGGGCGTCTAGACTACTTTAGTGCTATTTTGTTTTGGTACGGAAATGAAAAAGTAAATAACCGAAGAATGTGCTGAGGCACCAATGCTCTGTTCCTAGTGGGATCCAAGCCTTAATTAAATCTGCTTTGCTCCCAACCGACTTACCTTAATTAGTCACATGTTCGCGTCAAACGATGAGTTATGGCATATTGGAAAATTTTATAATACATTTCGATAACTTGCTAGCTCGTAAATTTTGCTAAAGTAAATACCGGCCCTTAAAGAATAGGATGGCTAAAGATGGGGCAATAAATGTTAAAGATGATTGAAAGTTTGTCCAGTTTGAATTTAGCTTCTTCGATACTCTATTTTATACTACTGTCTTTTTTTAGACTTTTTTTTAGAAAAAAATTTAGCCAATACTTTATGTACTTACTTGAATATACAGGGTGTTAGGGACAGCCCTCCAAATACTGAACGGGCATGATCAGTCAACGACACTGATCAACTTTCAGTGAACAAAACTTTCAGGAAAAAAAAATCGGCTTCAAGTTTGCAATTTTTCCGCGTCTCCATAGACGCGGATTTTTTTTTGTTTTCTGTAAGTTTTGTTCACTGAAAGTATTTCAGAGTCGTTGACTGATTATGCCCCTTCAGTATTCGGAAGTCTGTCCACCCTTTATATATTTTATGTGAAATGGGTGAGCATTTGACTCCAATCTCACGTGGTAAGTTACGATGGGGTCGAAGATGTAGCATGCTACCTAGATAATGCCTATTCACTCAAATCTTGAAAAAAGTCAGATTATACCCATTATCCAGGGAAGAGATCGGCAGGGAGGAGGTAGGAACAATAAAAATTCAGATTATACCCATTATCCACGGAAGAGATCGGCAGGGAGGAGGTAGGAACTATAAAAATTCAGATTATACCCATTAACCAGGGAAGAGATCGGCAGGGAGGAGGTAGGAACAATAAAAATTCAGATTATACCCATTAACCAGGGAAGAGATCGGCAGGGAGGAGGTAGGAACAATAAAAATTCAGATTATACCCATTATCCAGGGAAGAGATTGGCAAGGAGGAGGTAGGATCAATAAAAATTCAGATTATACCCATTATCCAGGGAAGAGATCGGCAGGGAGGAGGTAGGAACAATAAAAATTCAAATTATACCCATTTTCCAGGGAAGTGATCGGCAGGGAGGAAGTAGGAACAATAAAAATTCAGATTATCCCATTATCCAGGGAATAGATCGGCAGGGAGGAGGTAGAAACAAAAAAAATTCAGATTATACCCATTATCCAGGGAAGAGATCGGCAGGGAGGAGGTAGGAACAATAAAAATCTACAAAATTTTAAGGGTTTTTTAGAGACCTTATACAATCCTCGGTATGTCTTCTTATATTATGCTCTCTTATCCGCGCAACGAAGCGGATCGTTGTATGAAGACCCCCGCATTAAATCCTCAGTCTATGAAACTTTGCTGGGGTATTACATGAGACAAACCTTCTAAAAAATCGGTACTTTTAATTTCTAAATATTTTGAATTTACATTTAATTAATGATTCTTTATCATCCTGTCAAATAAAATCTGCCAGAGAAATATATGTAGGGGTCAACTGCTTCGCTGCCTACAGTAAAATAACGTCGCAAGCTTCGAAGCTAACGGACTTACCATATTTAAATGTTTTTATATTATTCCGTATAATTAAATTCCCTATTTGATAAATTAAGTATTACATTCTAATACTTGAGCCAAGTATTGAATCTCCTCAAATAAGATTCAAGAGATCATTTAAATGTTAATCTGTTTCATCTGTTATGGCTCTCCTATTGTTTTATTATTTGACTTTTATATCCTATAACTTCCCACGGTCTTCTTAACCGTCAACCCATAAACCGAGGGTTCCAAATACCTCAGTTCCGTGTTTAGTGAGTCGTTACTGTTACTATTTTCCAAAATTATTGGTCAGTTTGTCAAAATTATCGTTAATGCGGGCTTTGTGCCGGTTATAGTTTTAACGACTTTTGGTGCATTTGTTAATTATTGCGTTAGTTTTGTTGAAAGTTAATGACTCGTTAGCTTTATATTACTGTAAATTATATATTCAGCAGTAAGTATAAGTATCTAATTTTCCCTAAAAAACATAGGTCGAAATTTTTTTGACCTTCCATACAAAATGCGCGAGTTACATGGGTGGTTTTATACCACACGCACTGTACTGTTAGATCTACTCGAATTGTTAATTTCTGTTATATGTTGCAAAATATTTAAAAACTAAAGAAATTGTGTCAGGTTCATTGGTCATTCAGTTAGCCTAGACTCGATTTCTTAAAATGTTACTCTCAAGCTCCAGACCAACAGGTCGTCATCAGTTCGGTAAGCATTGATCTCCCCCGATTAGGTTTGGTAAACATTTAGTTGTTCAAGTTATTCAGAATGTTAGGGACAGCCTTCCGTACACTGAGGGGGCATGATCAGTCAACGACCCTGAACAACTTTCAATGAACAAAACTTTTACAAAACGAAAAAAAAAATCGGCTTCTCCATACAAACTGCCCGACCAAGTTTACAATTTTGTAAGTTTCCTGAAAGTTTTGTTCACTGGAAGTTGTTCAGTGTCGTTGACTGATCATGCCCCTTCAGTATTCGGAAGGCTGTCACTAACACCCTGTATACCTTCGCTCTATGAATAGCTCGTACAGTCCAGAGCAGGTCAATCTTAACAAGAAAGTGCGACTGACAAATAAGACCGACCATTGAAATAAGAATGAACAAAGTAAGTACAATATGTCAAAGCTTGAAAAGCTCTTGATTGTATGTACCCATGTAAGGTAAAAACCCAAGGCTAAAGAAGACTTTCTAGGACATCTATAAGCAAATCGCAGTTACTCTATGACTTTCAGTCAAACCTTCAATTTTAGAATGCAACCAACTTAGTGTTCCTTCAAATTCAAGACGGCGTATTTACGAACTGGCGGTAGAGACTAGATTTACTCGTCCATTGCGTGTTCGATATCTACGGCGATCACTCACGCGAGACAAGGCACGCCTTCGACATGTCCCGCGATTGATGACCGATGGAAACCGTGTTTGGCTAGACCGGCTAGACTGTGGGAATAGAGGTTTTCTCACTCTTTAAGTATTTTTGATCTAAGATTTAAAACGAAGAGAGTATCATCCGGCTCGTTCTCGTCAGGCTTACTTCTGGCTGGTTGTGGTGGAAACGTAAATAACGAAGATTGTAAATAAAGAATTTACTTAATAGAACAGGAAACATGCAAAAAAGATTAGTCAAATTACGTATAATTAAAATACAATGTTCCATGGGAAATGATGCGGCAGACCAACTGGCAAGGGAAGGGTCCAACAAGACCTATGAAGGACCAGAACCAATACTGCCGCTACCCTTCAACCAGTTTAGGACATGGATACGAGAACGAACACGAAGAGAAGCAGACAAACAATGGAATGACATTGCAACATGCAAGCTGTCCAAAAAAGTAATAACATCAACCAACAGCCGTTTGACAAGACGGCTACTACAGATGAATAGAACAAAGCTCCGTAATGCAGTAGGCACAATAACAGGACACATTGAACTCAACAAATATTACTACACTTTAGGCATAACAGACAGCCCTCTATGCAGGGCCTGTATGGAAAGGGACGAAACCATCGAACACGTCATTCTGGAGTGCGAAGTAATCAACACTATCAGAGAAAACACACTTGGAGCAGACATAACTTTAGATCAACTACCAAACAAACTGGACAAACTGACTGAGTTCTAGCAACAGTTAGGGTGGCTGAATTGATGGCCAGATGGGCCCACGTACAATGGTCCACGCAGGACTTAGTGCGGAAACCACAAACTCAACTTAGAACTTAGAATACAATAATGCATTAATTAGTCCAACAAACCGTCTCTTGACGTTCCTGGTGCAAAAGTGCCCATAATGCTCGCGGAATTACTACGTTGCATGGCTATGGACAGCCTTTGCACCAGGAACGACTCGGAACGGGGGTCACATCCCAAAAAAGTAACTATCAATTAACCTTTCTTCAGTAGTGAAAATGTCAAGAAGGTTCAATTCGTAGCTATAAGGTTATATTTAAAGGAATTAACTATGAATCAAAATTTTCTTCTTTTGTATGTTGTTTGTAAAGTACGTGAAAAAACCTTTATCAATATAATTTTCCCATGCATGTGTAATACTGATAGATATTTATTTGTTTCAGGTTCTGATGCTGTGACAATTATGGAATAAAAGAGAGCACCGTAAGTTCTATAATATACATGCTTTACATTAAATCGTTTTGTCTAAATTGTTTAGATTCTATGAGAGTTGTTCTTGTAGCTGAAGCAGGTTACACGCCTCTATACCTTTTGTGCGATTTTCTTGACTTTCTGAAGCAAAACGAAATTGGCCTTCTTATCTGGTCCATGTAGAAACGTTCGCGACCTCCTCTACTTCTTCTTCATCCAAACTTTCTGTCCATGATACTATTTAAGAAAGAATATGTATGGTCATCTGACACAACATTACAAATTCTATGATTATCAGAATGTATAAACATCCTTCAGTTACATACATTGTTTTTACGTTACATTGTTTTATGTCTAAATTGTTCAGATTCTTCGAGTATCGTTCTTGTCGATGTAGCTGTTACACGCCTCTCTCTCTACCCTTTGCGCGATTCGTTGGCTTTCTGAAGCGACATAGGCCTTCTTATCTGGTCCATGTAGAAACGTTCGCGACGTCTTCTACTTCTTCTTCAACCAAACTTTCTCTCCATGATACTACTGAAATATTATTTATGGTCATCTGACATATAAAATAAACAGTCCAAAATTATCCTTTAACCATTGATAGAGGTATAAGCTATAGTGACATATTACATCATATAAAAGCTAGGTAACCAAAACTAGTTGACCTATTAGTAATAAGGAAGCCAGAACAGCTACTTTACACGTAACGTTGTCAAGCAGCTATCATGTCGTTCGTCTGTCCGTCGACAGTCATAGTAATGAGGCCCGTTTTGTCGACGAGACGACAAGCGACCACTGGCATTATCTAGGAATACTATTCCGAGAATTAGACTAATTTCATCTCATTGTGAGACGAGTGGATGTTTTCATGTTGCAGTTCGGTCTAGGTACTTAATGTCAGACTCAATACGTACCTATGCAACAGACATCCATGGATTATATCAACCCTGTACATTCAAACTTATTTAAAAGAGCACGTGGGTTTATATTGTCGCTTCTTTTTTTTTCACCATTTCGCCAATTTGTTTGTGAAGCGATTTAGTTGAGAACTAGCTGACATCATTCAGAGATTTAATATCCAACAATGAATAAACTATTTTAAATTTGAATTTGACAAGATTCTAAACTTCCGTCCTTTATCAGCTAGGTGAAGATGAGCAGCAGTTGTTTTGATGGCTCTGTCTATGGAAACAATGGGCTTAATAATTCTCAGTCTGACTTGAAGGTACCATAACGTATACTCAATAATATTTTTGTAGAGATCTAGATCTATCTATGAACACCAGATCCAACACCAAGGTGGTGATCAGCCTTTTTGGACGGAGGAAAAAAATAGATTTTAACTAAGTAAAGCAAAGTGACAATGAGCCATAATTATGTTTGTGGCTTTTCTAGGTGGCATTTCTTCAAACAACAAATGGACATTTTCAAGCCATTAGGCTGATGATTGGTGATTGCTTTATTTTATCAAACTTTTCAAAATCAAGAGCACATTAAATATGACCTATACTCAATTACAACTCCTTTGATGATTAAACCAGCAATGATTTTAAGTCCGAAAAGCAAGCTTAATATGATGTTGCGAGTCGAAAGTTAAGGCAATAATAATAAGGATTTCAGTGGCTTAAGAAATTTTAGCGATTTTTTTTTGTCAAGCAGTATTTATGAATACAATAAGTTTTATAAATATAGCATAGAGACGACTACTCATAGTAAGCGAAGCATGCGACAGTAATCAAACGTTCTGCATTTTGTCATGCCAAAACCGTTGCATCTATCAATCCAATAAAGACCTCTCATCGGGGCATGCGAAATATTAATAACACTGCTACTGCAAGTGCTCATGAAGTGTAAATACAGGGTGATATCATTATTTTACCACATTCACTGCTAGATATTTTGCCTCCCCAAAAGATCTTTATTGTAATTCAAACGTTCAGAAATAAATAGAAAATTGCAAAATTACACTACTGCCGGCAGGGTTCAAACCTGCGTCTTCTCCGTTACGTACTGGAGATGCAACCTTTATACGCATTCAACTTTGTGTTTGTGCTGCCACCTAGTAAGCATTTGCTATAATAGCTCCATCATATAGGATTCAAATAGAAAAGTGGTAACTAACACTATAATTGAAATATGATTTTATTTTAACACTTCCTGTGTTCGGGTAGTAAAATTTTAGTTAGTTAGTTAGTGAAATTTAACGATGAAGAAAGGTGATAAAATAAAATCATAGTCCAGAAATAAGACCATTTAGAGGTAAGGTAAAAGTACCCTGTTGATGACCACAGAGGATAGTAAAGGTAAGGATACACATGGGATACACGACGACACCAGACACTAGACACTCAATGTATACATCGAATGTATAAGTGTGTCCACTGCCACGACATTTAGTTGCAGATGTAGTGTGCGTTGTCGCTCAGTGTCTGTATCGCAGCCGTGGAGACAGGAGGTTAAAGAAGCAAAGAAAGTATGTCAAGATCGTAGCATTGATCGTAGATTGTGGCATAATTTTTATACAGGTCTCTACCACTTGAGTTTATGCGTAGCTAGCTATCGTAAACCGTATTCAGCAATCTCATTTAATTGCTGCATACACTAGTGACAAAATCTGTAAAGAGGTGTACAGGAGGAGGTCAGTTATTATTGTCGCTTCTTTTTTTTTCCGCATGGCGCCACTCTGTTTGTGAAGTGACGTAAATGTAACTGGCGTCCCTACAATGAATAAAGATTTTTATTTTTATTCAGTAGCGTATATCATGCATGAGGTCTTAAGCCACAATTACTAAGCTGTCTGGATGACTCAGCATAATAAGGATTTCATCTATTGAGCTGCCTTTGCGGTTATCAAACGCTTGTTTGATATCAAGTTGGTAGGAAAACCGATCGTGGACTTCATGACTTTCTTTTACTGTTCGACATAGTCTTTTCGAATTGACGAATTTTATGAATTTCACCCTGTAGTGCAGATAGAAGAGTATCGCCCTAATAACGAGACGTTGATTGTGATCGACGAGGCAGCTGACGGCGACAGTTGCGCGCGCGCATCCCGCTGACATGCGCATGCATCGCCGGCCAATGCGACTGTCATCGCCAGTGATTGGTGGTGATTGTGAATAATCGTCACACAAGTTTGATCTCGCCGTTTTTGATTGAGACTGGTGGTAGTAGAGACCCATAATTTGTTTAAAGAAATGTAAAAAAAAGATGCTCCATAGCATGACCGACTATAACCTAGATTGAGCAGTTTGTGTTACACTTGTGTATCTAAGGTTTGTCTTGTCGATGAAGTGGCTAATTGTTTTTATTTATAAGCTTTTTGAGGAAAGATGGTCAATATTATTGACCATGCCTTTTTAGTTTTAACCAACTTGTAATCCTATACTATTAAACGAGCAATATTTGTATATATATTTGTAATCAATTTGTCAAAAACGGCTGTAACGATTTCGATGAAATTTAACATACCGGGGTGTTGGGGGGCGTAAAACTGAACTAGCTAGGTCTCTTGTCTGGGAAAATCCGTTTTCCTCGTGTTTTTGAGGTTTTTTTAAAATGCCACGGTTTAGCGCCATCTGTTGGCGGGTAGCATACCTTGCTCATTTTTTGCTATATTTTAATGTTGAGGCGGCTATTATTGAGCGAAGCTCGGTCGCCCAGGTACTAATTAATTATTCGATAAATATTAATTTCGCAGAGCGACAGGAAGCGTCAAGGCCGACCAAGGCGCCGATGGCGCTATGAACTTGACGTCTTTTGTACAAACTGAGGCTCTCAATAGGGACGAATGGAGAAAAAAGAGGGAGGCGTTTGCCCAGCAGTGGGACAGCAACGGCTAAATAAGATAAGAAGAAGATAAGATTAATTTGTTTGTTGGTGCGTTCTCGAAACGGTTCCTATTGATTTTTATAAAATTACCAGTATTAGCAAACCGCTAACACACTAACTTAACGTTTACTACTTTGTAGTTTTCTGTTAGCCATTTTCCATCATTCTCGTCAACGTTTTCAACAGCACGTCAGTAGAAACAGTTTTGGACCTTATAGCGTGGTAACAGAGTTGAAAAAGTTTCTACCAATGTGCGGTTGACCGTACTTGTTTGATCAGCTTGTTGAAGGTTTGTTAATTGTATAGTTTTGTTATTTCTTCTCATTGTTTTCCATATAAATCATCATTCATTTATGAGTAATCTGTCATATCGTGTCTTGGACGTGTAAATAATTGGCTGAATTCATAAATTATGTAAAATTATAATCTTATTTCACAAATGGTAGTTAAGAAATCAAATGATTATGCAAGGTGTACCAGAAAGGATAAATCAATCCTAAAGAAATGAAATGAAACTGAACTACTTTCCCTATAGAACTTAGGTCGAAACCCGTAAAAAATATTTTACCTCCATACAAAATGCGTTCAGTTAATTCAGTTTTTCGGGAGGTCAAATTTTTTTTTTCGTATTTCGACCTATGTTCCTAATGGAAAGTTGTTCAGTTTCATGGGCAGATTCACATCCTTCAGGATTGGTATACCCTTTTTGTTACACTCTATACATACATACATAACATCACGCCTTGTTCCCGTTGGGGTAGGCAGAGACCACAGTTCTCCACCTGCTACGATCTTGACATACTTCCCTTGCTTCCTGAACCTTCATCAATCCTTTCATACATGCTCGTCGGTTTAGGGTACTTTTAACCTGGCCTTTATTCAGAACGTCATGAATTTGGTCCTGGTACGTTCGCCGAGGCCTTCCCCTTCCAACGTTTCCATTCACTCTCGCCTTGTGGATCTCTTTCGTGTGTTAATTTGACTGCGTGCCATAGCTCAGGGTCAGGATTAGTATCAGTAACTGAACCACTTTTCCCAAGGAACATAGGTTGAAATACGAAAATAATTTTTTGACCTCCCATAGAAACTGTATCACCTGATAGCGATTTTGTATGTAAGGTCAAATTTGGTTTTTCGTATTTTGACCTACATGTTCCTTGGGAAAAGTTGTTCAGTTACTGATACTGATCCCGCCCCTGAGCAATAGCACGCATTAGTATCACCCCCCCAGGTGTTACAAGTGTCTATGGGCGGCAGTAACACTTACCATCAGGTGAGCTGTCTGCTCGGTTGCCTGATCTTACATAAAAAAAACTGGATCAGCTGATAGCGAGTTCAATTATTTTTCATATAACGACCTAAGTTGCTCAGGAAAAGTTGTTCAGTTTTATAGTCTGAGTAACATACTCAAAGAAATGCAGTTGATTAGGAAGCATCCCATATAAATAAAAACAAAGAAAGTTCCCAAAACCTGATTTAGGCATGAAACATACACTCACCTAGACCCAGAAATAAATACAAACTTAATTCAATATTTGGACGACGAGTAGGTTTCTTGCTGTTTCTTTTACGCTGCCATAGCACGCATTCATAAAGGTAGAAGACTCGCTCTAAGGCATTAGCATTATGTTCTGCATGCTATCATGTTCAATAAGTATTCTCAGGTACATCGGATAAACCAATTTGGGAATCATACTCGTAACCTACGTATTACTACTAATTCATTGTTTTAGTGTTAGCAAAATATTATTCAAAGTCAAGAAAACAACCATTTAGCATTCCATGAACAAGAAACCTTAGCAGATACGTCTGTAGTACCTATTATGATTTGTATGACCTTTCATCGTTCGTCTCAAGCCATAGTAAGATGACCGGCCTTATTATTATTTGTCAAAGTACAAATAAGCTTAGATTTATCCCAGCTTAATAAATCAAACAGTACATGATCTAATTCGAAGCGGTACGTCGCGGTGACCAGCGACATATCTGCTCACTATTACAAGGTTTACCTTTCGTGGGACTTGTATAAATCATGGAACCTTTTAGTACTGGACATATCCTGAATCATTGAACATGTTGTCCCTCTGTCTGTGTCTATGGAGACAAATTTGTCTGGGGCGCGGCTTGACCCTTTAGGTTTGTCTTTATGCTCGGAATGAGGCTCTACATCACAGAGTAAAATAGAGTCTTTCATGTACATAGTCTGTATGAGGTAATGAAGTGTGTAACGTCTACTAGTCGACTATAACTAGTCGGCCAAAAATCCCGGTTAAGTTTCACAAAAATCAAGAAATCCTAATGTTTTAGCTAAACTTTGTTCGCGTAAGTGTAAATAAAGGGTGTAAGGGACGGTGTACCGAAAACTGAAAGGGCGTGCTCAGCCAACGAAACTGAACAACTTTCCCAAAGAAACATTCTTGGGAAATGTAAAAAAAAAAATGTTCTCTCCATACAAATTGCTCACTCTGCTCGAACAGTTTGTATGAAAAGGTCAATTTTTTTTTTCATATCCCAGAAATGTTTCTTTGAGAAAGTTGTTCAGTTTCGTTGACTGAGCACGCCCTTTCAGTTTTCTTTTAAGTTTTCTTATTTTACTTTTGAATTGATCACTGCTTGAGCATTTTGTGCACCCTTATAATAGTTACACGCTTCACTACTAAGAAAGGAAGCGGAAATGATTCGTAATAACCATTTTATACGTGATTTTTAACACAGTTTTTCTCCTTAATGGTAAGTGTTTTCATCAGAAAAACTGTGGTAATAACATTTATTAGTCCCAAGTCACATATTTCTCAGAGAGGATGATAAAAAATTTACGTTTTTAGGATTTGATAAATATTCATACATTTAGTATGGAGGTCCTTGCAAGAAATGGAAACGCTTATGGCTCCATCCTTAGCAGAAAGTGCTACTCTTAGACATCCTTGCCCTACACACATACATAATATCACACCTCTTTCCTCTTCTAAAGAGGCTCGTCTGGTTAATTTATTTGAGTTTGATTTGTTACAGCTAGAATAAAAGTAGAAGTATACTAAAAAAAGTATTTTATTTACACAAACAAAGTAAAGAAGAACACGATATAAAACATAAATATGAAAGAAAACATGATTATTTCCTTTATAATAGGCCTAGCAGTTCATGTTTGCCTAAACTAGGCAAACATGAACTGCTTAAACTAGAATAGTTGTATTTTTGTAATTTCTTTCTTTTCTTTCTAAAGTTACACCAATTACTCTTCAGAAAATAGTAGTTTAAGATACAAGTGCCGTAAGTAGGGTTATTACAAACGAGATGTCGAGGGCTTACCATCGGCACGAGTTTGTCATAACCCTTACGGCCGTGTATCTTACGACGTTTTTCAATACATTTGTGTGAAAACAGGTATAAGTAATACACTTGTGAAAAGAACCAACCATGGGTACTGTCAGCCTCTTGTCGATTTATGTTCTCCTGGTACTCTTTATTTTATTTTAAATATAGGTAGGCAGTCGTCACCCAAGTAAAAAGTCACCACTGTATTATTATTATAAAATAATTTTATGATCAGAGTGTTAAAACTCCTTGGTATAGTATACTTTTTTCTTACCGCACTAGTACGGTAAGTAACTAGTTACGAGCAATGTTTACGTCATTGTAAGTACGTTTTTCGAGCAAATGTATTGAAAAATACAGTCTTCATTGAGAAAATGTAAAATCAAGACCACGTCAAGCTTATTCCGAGCTTATCTTAGTCAGAGCACAGAGTACTATTACTGGCGTAAGTCAGAGTAGAGACGGATATCGCACTGCGAGTGTCAAGCTTGATCTGCTCTTGGCTGCACTTCCTCTAATTTCCCGACAAAACTTTAAATTGTATTCAATAATGTATAGCAGTAATTCATCCAAAAAACCGCTATTACTCTCAATCTTGCACCCTTCCTTCAAGTTGAAGATTTATTCCACTTTCAACTTAGAAAAATGTATCGCCCAATGACAATGGTTGATTTTAGTCTGTCCGTAGGTCAATGCCCTGCTGGCTTTGATCTTAGCCGCTGATTAGCTTGTCACTGAGTCATTGGTCGTTTTTCATTATTTGAGTTTCTTGTTTGATTGTACAGTGTTTGATTTTGGTGCTTAGTTGTGAGATGTTGTGCAATTAGTAATAGGATTAGTGTAGGAACAGTCAACGACAGGTCAAGGTTGACACTCGCAGTGCGGCTATTGCCCGTACGTCTATTGAAATAAGAACGGTACAAAGTCCAATGTGTTAAGCTTGATGTGCTCTTGACTGTACTTCCATTGAACATCTATCATAAAATTAAAGGTATATTGTTTTTTGTTGCCCAAATACAGACAATAACCGCTTTCAAAATGACTCCCTACTCCAAGTTTTAATTTTTGCCTTATAAATTTTTGCTATTTACCAAAAATTACTACTTGTCAGGTATTCATCTAAACGAAAGAAGGCTACAGAAATGAGAAAGTGATCCGTAGCTCATTACTAGATCATCTGGAGTAAGTGAGGGACACGGACTGAACCAAACCAACTTACTGTGTAAATTTAAAAACACATTGCGCTAGAAAAACGCGGCGGTTATTGAGTTTTTTGAATTATTTGGATTCAAGTAACATAATAAATTCAATTACAGAATAACTTGTGAGTTGTAAGTGTGAAGCAGGATGGAGCTATATTTGTCTCTGTCATTCCAATATCTTTGGCACCGCTACGTCCTAATCTCACACTGTTGTCATTATATTGATCACATTATTTCAACTACATACATACTACATATTACATACTACGTACTACATATTATTTCTACACTTATTTTATATTATAAATATCAACAAAAACTACATCTGAATCTTCTAAATATTTTTTGTGTTTTTCTCGTAAACCGTGGTTACACTTTGCTGGGTAGCGAAGCATTTCAAACCCTTAAAAACTTATGAATTTCAATAAAAAAAATTTGAGCTTCTGTATTTTTATACTTTGCAAAAAGTTGATATAAACTGTTATATATTTCAATAATCTTCACATTCATAATAAAATTGTTATTGTAGGCTTATTATAATTATAGCTAAATACAAAAACATTATTTTAGAAAATTAATTCGTGGATTCGTGATGATAATTAAATTAAATGTGGGTAAAACCATTTTACTTTCTTTTTGAACGGTCAATGGCCGACTTGATCAGCTCAGGGGTCAATAATTCTTGAATAAAAGTAGATTAGTAGCCAAGGGCAGTAAGGCAATTGATGCTTACTCGTACACCCGAGCTAACTACTCTGCTTTACACCTCGATTGTGAGGTAAGTAGGTCCTTATTACCACCAAATTGTAGGTGACCAATTAGTGCTCTAGGGTAATAATGTAGCTAGAAGAGCCCCTAAAAAAAACACTTCACTCTTTCAAAACTAATTACTTACCGCCCTAGGGCTTTTCTAGCTACATTATGTAGTCCTTGCGTGTTAAGATAGACAGATTAATACGTAAATTGTAAAGGCTCTTATGTTTGTATGTATCTATCCTATGTATTGCATGTGTATTTATTGGAAATAAAGAATTTTTAATTTAATTTTAATTTAATTATTACCCTAGAGCGCTAATTGGTCACCTACAAGCCCCATTTGGTGGTAATAAGGACCTACTTACCGAATATGAGAGATGTAAAATAATGTTATTTAATGTAACCCAAAAGCTAAAAAAAATATTTTTCAATTTAAAAGTGAGTAATGATTTTTGCATACTTCTCGTTATATTAAAATGTGATATTAAAAATATATCATTTGATTCCTTGTTGGTAGTTCGATCTCATGGATTTGATATTGTTGTTCAGCAATATACCTACCGGGTAAATACTGTGAACCTTGAATCTGACCATTCTATGAAACTAAACAACTTTCCCTAAAATTATAACGTCAACATACGATTTTTTTTTCATCTTCCATACAAAATTCACAATTAGCTTGTGCAGTTTCTATGTGAAGTAAATTTCTTTTATCGTATTTCGACCTACGTTCCTTAGGGAAAGTTGTTTAGTTTCATGGTCAGTTTTAAGGATCACAGTGTTGACCTTAACTCCCTGTCTATCTTCCAGTTGATATGATAACTTGGTCAGTTCTAGTAAAAGACATTTTTGTATGGATCATCGGATGATCGCCCTACGTTCCACTATGGTTTTATTATGCAAATAGATCTGCAAATGAAGTGGCGACTTCTGTAACTACCACTGTTTGACCAGTTATGCAAATAAATTAGAATATTTCATTAGTTATATCTAAATTAAATATCAACGTGACTGTCTTTCTCTTGACCTTTGATGCCGGATATCAGAAAATGTCCTCGAATTTGATTATGGTTGAAGAAAATTATGAGTTTTTCAAATATTAGAGATCACCAGCTCAGTCAACAAGACGAAGTTGTACAGACAGAAACACTTTGGATCTTATGTCATAGTAATAGAGATGAAAATGTTTCCACTTACGTGCGGTTGACTGTACCACACATGCAGTCAAGAGGACATAAAGCTTGACACACCGTTCTTATTTACTGTTCCGTTGGGGCTAGGCTAGAGTGGCTAGCAAGTGACAAAACTTTACCTGTTCTTAACTGTATAACTCACTAGACGAATAGGGAGTATGCATAATTTTTTTAGTCGTGTTTATTAACAAAATATGAAAAAAAATCGTAGTAGAGATGACAAAAAGTGAAGTTAAAATTTAAAGCATTTAAAACTATTAATTACGCGCGGATTAGACAGATAGATCCAACATGGACAGTGTCGTCACATGTCACTACGGCCATTTGAACTCCGTATTAAATTTCGTTTTGCTAGAAAGAGACAGAAACAAACCTTCGGTGGCCTATATCTTTTTTAATTTCATAGTAAATCGAAAAATAGTTTTACTAAACTGTTCATTACATGAATGAGGATATTTTATATAAATAAAACAAAATCATGCATATTCCTATAATTAGCATGTATGAAAGGATTGATGAAAGTACAGGAAGCAAGGGAAATATGTCAAGATCGTAGCAGGTGGAGAACTGTGGTCTCTGCCTGCCCAGACGGGAACAAGGCGTGATATTAAGTATGTATGTATGTAGTCCGCAGCGTTTATGACTCCCAGTGTGTACAATCCAAATCACAAATCTGAAGTGGATCCCAATAATGAGTTTCCCTGGGTTTCGATACTCGGACAATGACGACAAAGGCCGGGACTTGAATCTTGTACTATCGGGCGATTAACACTTCTTTGTTGACGATAACAAAGGGGGGTATCTTTTAATGCGAACGATGGATTTGTATGCTATTGAAATTTTTACGGCAGGGCTGGCGGCGAAGCAACCTGCGAATTTGCAATACTTCTTCTTAGTCGCTCCCTCAGTTCTGAGGATTGTGACCCACAATGACAGGTGCCGTCTTGGCTAAAATTGCGCCAGTCTGAGAGCATCCTGGAAGGACATATTAAGGGTGCTCGTAATTTGGCCATCCAACGCGTTGGTCTTCGTCCACGAAGTCTTGTACCCTCTACTCTCCCTAGCAAGATATTTCGTTCTAGGTTATCCGGCATTTTCCTGCTGATGTGACCAAAGTAGCGGAGGGTCCGACGAGTCACTAACGCCGACAGTCTGTCTCGGGTTCCTATGACCTGCAGAATAGATTTGCAATACACGTTGCGTTGAATACCAACAATTCCGCACGCATTGTGTGCGTTAGGCGCTGTATTGAAAATTCTCTGGTCCCATGGTCAGACTGCAAGTGTTGATCGAATGTTTTGTTCAGTTTTGAATTCATAAATAGAATGCCGATCGTTCATTGGTCACGGAAGACAACCATAACTTCCTAAATTCAAAGACTAATTTGGCACACATTGCTGGGAGGCTTGGTTCTGTTAATCCCAATATCCTTACTTCATCGAGCAACGTATGCCGAATTACGAGTAGTTTCTGAAAGGAGTGATATTGGCCTTATCTAATTCTGGCATAAAATCAATAAGCAACTAATTCAGTGTTGGACAAACGTCTGCTATTAGCTGTATACGACCGGTCAGACAGACACAACAAGGGTATTTTTGTATATTTTGTCCCCGATCTCAGAACAGACAAATTAGTAGTGACTTGGCTATTAGCCGTGATAGCTTTTAGCTTTACAATAACTTGATGGAGTCTGATTCCATTTAAACTGTCTTACTGATTTTCTACTGTCATATTGATTAGATTAGATTTTATTATCACACATTATCAATTTAAAATTTACAACAATTGTCAAAATGTCCAAGTTTAAACTTGGTAATTGTATTTTTGTGATTGTCAAGAATACAAAAAAATAAAATAAAATAAAAATTAAATCATAATTCTACAAAGAATATTATACCTATTATTGATAAGTAGCGAATGGTTTTTCATGCATTTTAACCTCTTTGAAGAACTATCTGGGATGACCAGAACGGTGTATAAGTGTGTGACAGAACGGTGGAAGATCACGTCAGGGATGTTCGTGGGTTCAAGGAACGCTCTGAAGTTGCAGTGATAGAGAACAGGTTGAAGAGCAGATGGATGATGAGCAAAAGGGTTGACATAATGTACTAAATGTCATCACGTACATTTCATGACGTTCGCTTACGTCAAATGGCATGTTGTCTAGACCCCCAGTAGTGATCTTCGAATGAATCTTTGTCAAACACCACATCTAACATCTCACTATTCAGATACGTGGTAGGGCTTTGTGCAAAGTCCGTCTGGGGAAGTACCACCCCCTTACAATTTTCTGCCGTAAAGCAGTGTTTGAACTGCTGTGTTTCGGTTTGGGAAAATTACCAGCACATTTGACATACCATTTTAGTTCTCTTCTCATCCTAGGTCTTATTATTGTACAATTATGTCACTAGTAATAAGACAGTAGGTGTCATGTGCAGTGGTGACCACTTACCATCAGGTGGCCCACCTGCTTGCTCGTTTAGCCACTTGTGACAGAAAAAAAAAAGTATTTTTATTAGGAAATGGATGTCTAATTTGACCCCATCATCATAAATTTATGGCAGAAATTAAATCTCCACTTTCTCTGTATGTGACCCAGTGTAATATAACGGCAAACATTTTGAAGACTGATTAAATGCTGCAGTGTTACCAATTGTCTTAGCAGCGAATATTAAATTGATTTAGTTGACAGCGTTCCGTCCGTCATCATTCCGAGTACTCGTAAACTGGCGATCGTTTCGTTTCGTGTAGTTTTACGTTCGCCCCCCTTTTGATGTGACGTTAAATCTCGGTTGATTTATGTTCGCGAATCCTAACGGTTAATGTTTCCGAGTCTGTTTGTTTGTAGCTGGTTTATTGTTTTGTTTGTTAATATTGTAAGTTAATATAGGTTGTGTTGTGCTGCTGTTCAGGTTTAAATGTACGGTTAACCGCACGTCAGTTGAAACATTTGCAACTCTATTACCATGCCGTAGAGTCCGAAGTGTTTCTACGGATGTGCTGTTGAGTGTACAGGGAGGTACAGGGTGGTTTTTTATCACTGCAAACAATTTTGTGTGTATGTTACTCAAACCAAAAAAATATCAACTTTTCCAAAGAAACGTGGCTCGAAGGAGAAGATTTTAGAAGTTTGTATAGTAAAGAAAATCTGTTTTTATTTTTAATTTGTGGCTATAATAGATCTTTTCAGGTCATAGTGACTGTTAGAAACTAGGAGCCCAACCCCTTTACCCTCAAAACATATGTGTTTAATAAATTGTTAAATTTGTGATGATGCTGCGAATGCATCCATTTTGATTTCTTTCTGATTTTCGTTTAATGATCAGTTAAGAGTATTGCTGTTACAAGGCCCACTATATCACAAACTTAGATCTCAAATAATCAGCACTGAATAAAAGAACTTTAATTCAAATTGCACATTCCAAGAAAATAAACTTATTTGTTTACAAACAAGCGCAACCTAGTCAGCGAAAGGCACACTCTCTCATGAAAGAACTGGGAAACTCGGATGCAGATCTAATATCGTGCAGTGACGTCGCGTGGCAGGACGTCGGCGTCTTGAAGCGTCACGTCGACGTCTGCACGACGTCTAATAACGTCTACGTCGAGCTGCAGTTTTCATTCGCGGGGAAAATTGTGACGTGAGCGTTGCAGTGTCGTGTGTCGACTCACTGCATATTACCTAAGTTTGTTGTAAGTTTTATTTGGTTGGCTGTTAAAATAAGATGCATTATCTTGACTTTAAAAAGTGGCTGTAAGAGCAAAAGGTCAATTGTTTTCACGCTTTGGGAGTCTAAGGTGAACTCGCTGTCTAGTAATTAGTGTAGGCAACGAAGCAGTTGACCCCAACATAAATTTCTCAGGCAGATTTTATTTGATAGGATGATAAAATAGATAAAGAATCATGAATTAAATGTAAATTCAAAATATCAAAAAAAAAATTACAAACACTTTTTCATACATTTTTTGTTAATTTTGAATGGAAAAATTAAAAGCAACATTTTTTTTTGTTTTTTATAGAAGGTTTGTCTCAAGAAGTGTAATACCCCAGCAAAGTTTCATCGAGTGAGGATTTAATGCGGGGGTCTCCATACAACGAACCGCTTCGTTGCCTAGACTAAATGGACGTTTTATGAGATATTGTGATGAAACGTACACTGTAAGACAAGGCGCTCCATTCAGAATTCCGGCAAAAACGTTTGGTAGAATTTTGAGAGGAAGTACCTTAGTCACGGCGTTTGTAAGCGTTGCGGCTGGCGCCGTCAAGCGCGGTTGCTCAGCTTCCTACTCTCCAGTTAATAATCCCTTAGTCGCCTTTTACGACACCCACGGTTAGAGGCCTATTATCATGCCCTTTACCTATGAGAGCATTATTATCGTGCCCTTTATCTATGAGGGTGAAACTTTAAATTAGTTTGATTATGTTTTTCAATAGCAAAATAAGGAAATCGGTATCAGCATTTTAGCTACAAAAATTCAGCTCACTCAGCAAATAAACCTCTCTATTTTGCTCCGTGGAGTAAACGAAATTATACGCTTCTGCTGCAATTAAGACGTGCAAACAACTATAATATACCTTTGACAAAAATTATCATCAAAAACCTCAACAACAAAATAACTGTTCAGTGACTCCTCAGTCCTCATTTGACAGTAAACTCACATCCTCATTTGACAGTAAACTCACATCCTCATTTGACAGTAAACTCACATCCTCATTTGACAGTAAACTCAACAAACGAACAGTCAGACACGGATTACGGTAGGCGCTGTCATGTTGTATCAAAACAGCTCTAGCCACTTGTATACTAAACTGAGCTACTTACAAGTGGACCAAGGTGTGAGCGAGAGCGATTTAGAGAAGGAATCAATTCTGTGAAGGAAGGAAAGAGAAAGCAGATGAAGAGTCTCAAAACAGCTTTAATTACTTCAAGTAGATTAAGGTGTAAAACAGAGCGATTTATGGAAACTATTTGTCTGAATGAAATAAGATAAAATACTGACACTTAGCACGTGTTTTTTTACTATCTGTGTTAGACGAAAGCCTTAAAACGGACTGCAGGTGGCTCCCGTAGCGCCTAAATCCCAGAGAGTCCTGGATATTGGTTCAATATACGAACTTTCAGGATACATAAAGCTGTCCACATTGCAGGTTTAGCACTCGTCATGCCTTATATCGCTAGGTTAAAATATGACCACAAATAAGTGTAGGCTCTAAGCGACTCACCTAGCATCCAACTTTAGTGCGGTCACCGTTTCAATTATAGGCGGTAAGCAGTAAGTTTCGTGCCTGTAGTGCATTTTCAGCCTTCGAAAGTAATGGCGTGTGTACTAAGCAACTTACAACTAAATGATGATACTCGTAGTATGGAAAAGAGCGGTTGACGGTAGTTTAGAATATTCAATTTTACACTTCCACGGGACGAATAGATCTCAAGCTTTGAAATTAGATAAGACTTTATACCTTTACTCGTTCCTAAGAAAAAAGGTTTTTCTATTGAAGTACAGAACCCACAAATTAAGGAAACACTAAAATGTTATGAATAATGCCGGCGCTTTCCGCTTTAATTTTAAACCACAGACTTATAACAGCGTGTCCGCCGACGCATCGCGTTATTAGGAGTAGGCCACACAAACACCAAATCAAATGTTATTTTGAATGTTTTATTTAGATTCTGCAATTATTATTAAATTAAAGAGATATATAGAGATACATATAAAAGAAAACCTTTTCAACATTTTGGAAAATGGCGATTTATTAAGTGTTTTTTAATACATATTTATCAATTATCTTACTATAGCAACACCGAACAAAATTATAATACGGCGTGTATACAGTGGAAAGGTGTGATAATACTATAGGGTGTAATTCTGCCCATGAAACTGAGCAACTTTACATAAGGAATCAATTTTTGACCTCCCATAGAAACTGCATCAGCTGATAGCGCATTTTGTATGGGAGGTCTAATTTGGTTTTTCGTATTTCGACCTATGTTTCTTGGGAAAAGTTGTTCAGTTTTATGGGTAGATTCAAACCCTTCAGTATTATCACACTTTTAATTTACACGTTGTATATTCTTTGACCGAACCGAAAGCTTAGCTATTGATTTAACTTTTTTTTTGTGAACTCTATATGGATTTTGAGCTTAAAAGAGCAAAAATGCTTACACACATTTGTGTAAAACAAGAACAAACAGTTTCTCTTTCTACCCTCATTGACAATTCACAAGACCAACACCGGCGGATAAGTGATTTTATTCGAATCTAAACTTTTTTTGTGCACTACATAAATTAAGCAGGCGCCGCGCCGCGCAATGTTCGCGTTTGCGCGGTGGTCCAAACATTTGCATCGACGTACACGCAACATGTAAATGACAGTCTATATGTACACGCCCTTACGTACTTTTCTATGATTTGTTTTACACTTTAGGCGAATTTTTTTATTCTTCTTATTTTAAAAATGAATCAAATTGAAGTATGTTATCACAGACCTTGAAACTGAACACGTTAGGAGAATGAGGAAAAAGCAGTCTTCTTCATATAAACTTTGCGACGCCAGTAGAGGATTTGTAACGGGATACATAATTTTTCTTTACCGGAAAAGTGGTTTAGTTTTGTCGTTTGAGTAACGTATAAAATATTTTGCTTTTACACGTACTCAAATACGAATATTGAAGACTATTTTATCATTGATACGATTATCTTACAGAGCCATCAATATCCCACATCTGGGCAAGAATCACCCTCTTTTCCTTACACTTCTCTCTATCTGAGTATAAACCAGACTCAGTAAACCACTGTTGACAGTTTTTAAGGAACGTTGAGTCCATCGCACCATCTATACCGTGATCGTCAGCCAGACGGTTAACTAACTAATAAGAATGACAGAAGTATGAGAGCAGGACAGAGCGATGCGTAAGACATTGGAGCGACAGAGACATGTATCGCTCGCTCCGTCCTGCTCATAGCGCTGTCCTGCCGGCTTAGCACGCTGCCCGAGAGAAAATATATCTCGGGGAAATGTCACTTTATTTGAGGAATTATGTCATCTAATCTATCTACCTTCAAGCGCGAAGAAATGTTAGTGGAGGAAAATGTTTAGCAAATCTACAAATTACATTTTTAATATTTTAGACAGAGATAGCTTTATACACTAATACATGCAGCCGTCCTTGTCTTTCAAAATGTGTCGCGCTGCTCGGATGTCAAAAAACGTGACCATGTTTAAAGTCTATAATCTATGGGCCTAGATAAACTGACAACTGAGGCGTGCTAAGCCGGCTGATCAAAGAGATTTGAACCACGCCGCGCTCGGTCCTGACTGTAACCCATGCTGTAACTAAGAAATAGATCCATTGAACTGTTGTGTTATTATATTAGTCAAGCCATTAGTTCTTATCTTGACATTGGTCACCCATCACCTGCCAATCGATTAACTATCATCAAATCTAAAAGTTTAACCTTTAACGCACTTTTATCGCAATTATATTTAAAGCGTCAGACCTCACACGCGCTTAATTAAATGTCGAAAAAATAATAAAAAAGATAAATAAAAAAAGTCGCAATTGAGTGGCGATATGCGTTTATCGCGGGTGCGTCCTGCGCCTAATGAAACTATGCAAATTACCAGCGTGGGCGCAGGCGGCGTGTTTGTTCGTTGACGGACGATTCTGGACGTTGAGGTAGGCTTGTTTGTTTAGCCTTTCTTGGGTATATTAACTAGCACTAGAAAATATAAGGCCGTTGTTTCAATAATAAATAAATAAATGAGGGGACAATACACGTAAGAGGCGACTAAGGGTTATAAACTGGAGGATGGGCAGCAGCATCCTCCTGTGTATCATACCATCTTACTTAGTGCGGTCACCTGCAAATGCGATCCATGGTGCGAGGTGTCTATGGTACTTCCCCTCCACATTTTTCCAGCAAAAGCTAGAATTCTGGAGGGAGTTCCCTGTCCTGTAGTGGACATATCATGGGATGTTATGATGATTAAACTAGGCAAAGCCTGTATTATGAGTACCAGGGACTGATAAACATACATAAATAGATAAATAACTCCCAGACACAGAAAAAATATTAGTTTTCATCACACAATTTTTGTAAGTTTTCCTGGGTGGGGGTCTAACCCCGCGTCCCACGGCGTAGAAGGCAGAAGGGGAGGATAGTGATAATAATTATTACTATCTTCTTAAAGCCCAACCATGAAAGGCAATGTAATTGTGAACTTTTCAATTAATTTATTAAAAAGTTGAAAAGTCAAAAAAGAACTTTTACGTTAAAAATTGGTCCTGTGGGGCTCTATGGGGGCGTTAGGGGGTTCAAATTAGTTTTGTAAAAAACTTTTTCATAAGAACTTAACTGGAGTACCCAGTAAATAGATATAATTTTTTTTAAATTTTATTTTGTTTGGGGAGCTTACGGCCTATTTTATACAGTAATTGACTTAATTAATAAGCAGATGCCAATTATAAAGCTACCACAAATGTTTTCTATGTATATTGGTCATTAGTATCCTACTTTAAAATAGTAGTACCACTAGGCCGTCAAGAATGACTGTTTTAAGGCCGGTCGCACAAAACATATTTAAATTTAATTCTTCTTTAAATTTTTTGCTTACTTATGTTGTCTTTGTCAACAAAAAAGACAGAGTTAACAATTTAATATACAGCGTCATAATGAAATGTCTGACTAAACTTGAGTATGGTACACACGTCCGCTCATCGGTAGAAACACTTTTGGACCTTATGGCGTGGTAATAGAGTTGAAAAAGTTTCTACCGACAAGCGGTTGACCGTACTTAGGACATGAAAGTGAACAACTTTCCCTTTTTTAGGGTTCCGATACCAAAATGGTAAAAAAAAGGAACCCTTATGGTGCCGCTCTGTCTGTCTGTCTGTCTGTCCGTCTGTCTGTCACACCTCTATATCTCAGCAACCACTTACGCTATCGAGCTGAAATTTGGAATAGTTTTAGAATATAGTTGCCCAACTTAATTGCACATGAAAATTTTTTGAAAAAAGTATGATTATTAATGTAAAGGGGGCCAAAATAGGGGGGGCCAAATTTCAAATTGTCGCTACTAGGTCGAGTGGGGTATCATATGAAAGGGCTTTACTTGTACATTTTAAAATATATTTTTGTATTTTTTTAAGTTTCTTAGTTTTCAAGTTATGATGAAAAATGTCAAAAAAAATACCATTCCCCCCCCCTTATCTCCGAAGTTTGAGTAAGGGAAAATCTGAATTAATTACAGTTGACAGAGGTTTATGTAAACTTTACAGCAAAAATAAAACGATCTTTCTAAGTTGCACAGTTTTTCAGAAATCTGCAAAAAACCTTTACAAACAAATTTAGTTTTGCGGTCCTGAAAATGGACTTTATTGCTTCCAAAAATACTATAGGTATATCGGAACCCTCGGCGCGCGAGTCCGACTCGCACTTGACCGGTTTTTTTTTGTTTAAATAAAAAAAAAATTGGATTAGCTTACGCCGTAAAAAATTTCAACCTATGTTTTTTGGAGAAAGTTTTTCAGTTTTATGTCCAAGGTATGAAGGTACCATGCTCAAAGAGCTTATGCTGAAGTGTAATCAGATGTTTCATTATCACGCTGTATAAGAATGTTTTAACTTGAAAGACACTTTAACTGATATGGGCTGTTAGAGATTTAAAGTAAATAAACCAGCCGAAGACTTAACCTTTTAATAAAATAAAACCCTTTTCACACGATTTAAACATAATCTTGAAGGTATGCAAATCGCATGTGCGCCCACGCAGAGCGGTACGTTTGAGCAAGTGACGGACAGTGCATGCGTCAGGAGATGACAGGGGCTACGAGTGGTGGGTTTGAATGTAGAACGCGGTGAGTGATAAGGATGAGAGATGAGTTGAGAAAATACATGTCTTTTATTTCGCAGTTTAAACTAATATTTTAAAGAGTATCTTTAAAAATATTATAATTATAAAAAATATATAATATCATTAAATATATTTACATTATTCCATCCTATCTAAATCTGTGGATCCAGCGCTCTAATTCATAATCTAGATCGTTATTAGATTAATTTATTATTATTATTATTTATTAAATAAAAAAGACAACAAGGGTCCAACAAGGTTAGTTAAAAATATCTTAGATTATGTTAGTATAACTTAATCCTGGAATAGGTATTCATTGACCCTATAGTCTATTACGCGACTAACACCTTGGTTAGGTGGAGCATAATAGGCGAGTTATATCTCGCAGCAATGGTTTTAAGGATAGAGTTGGAGCTGGCTCGCACCCTGCAGAGCAGCGAGGCGGCACGCTTCCGCATGATAGCGTAAAAGTCGTCTGTGCGTGCCTCCGCGAACATGCCTGACGCGCTGCAGAAGCGGGGCAGCCCCATCAACATCCTGAAACCATTGTCGTATTGAACGCGCAGGGCGCTAATGGCCTTTTGTGTAAAGTTGGTCCACAGGCTGCACGTGTAGAATACCTGGCAAAAAGCTTTGAAAAGCGTGATTTTACTTTCCTTACTACAACGTGCAAACCTGCGGCCCAACATATTGCACATGACCGCCAGCGCCCTGCGTTCTCTTTCAATGTCTGCTTGGTCTTTGAGGTCGTCGGCTACAAGGTGCCCCAGATATTTAAACTCGTGCACTCGTTGTAGCTGGACACCACAAAGTGTGATGGCTGGCACAGTATCGACTCGCCTGCCGCCGACGGCCGGTTAAAAACACCAACACTGAAGGACTCATCAGCAAAATTGCTGCCTGTCCTATACCTATCTAATAATGATTTTATTTATTGTGCTAAATAAAAGCCAGTCGCAGAGAGCTTCTTTTAAGTTAAAGCATCTCCAAATTACGAAACAGAATCTGACAGCAATAGATTAGGACAGTATCTTAGAACAGTCATAGATACATTAAGTTTTACTTGTAGCGCGACTCTAGCACGTAGAGGGTTTGAATTAAGAGCTGTACAAAGTCGAATGTGCAGTGTTGACGTGCTCTTAACTGTACGTATTTTTGCAGAAAGTTTAAAAAATTACAACTTCCTACAAAAACGTGTCATAGTCACTTAGGCGATATGTAATATAATATTTTTTCTCGCATTTCCACCTATGTTTCTTGCAAAAATTCTCTGCCTACGTCTGTGTTCCCGAGTTCCTAAAACCCGAATATGTTCAAGTCGCGAGTGAATAGACTTCTTCTGGGCAAGCTCGTCCCATCGTCGAACTCATCTCTGTCCTCAAGACTAGATCGAGGTCAAGAGTAAGCCCATTGACAATAAAAAAAAGTCGCTTAGTTTTCTAAAGAGTTTTTCTTATCCCCCTGTATTGGTAATTTCAGATATTCTATCAACGTCCAGTTAACCCAGTCAACATCCAGCTAACCCTTTCAAGCGGTTCTAGTCATTGCGGTCACTATCTTCCCTATCAGTCCGAACCAGACCACGACGTATCGATACCTGAATCGAGAGATATCTCCGCGTTTTGAAATGCAATTTCTTATTTTGAGATACGACTCGACTTGCCTACGTTAGTAGAGTTCCGTAGTGAAAAGTTCAGATAGTGGATATGTTTAGGTTTCTGTTGAGAGAATACAGCTACGAAAATGATCATCATCATCATCATCGTATTATTCGAAAGACGTCCACTGCTGGACAAAGGCCTCCCCTTAAGATCTCCAAGACGTCCTGTCCTGCGCTGCTCGCATCCAGCAACTTCCCTTGACCTTGACCAGATAGTCGGTCCGTGTTCGGTCCACCTTGTGGGGGCCTGCCTACGCTTCGTCTTCCGGTACGTGGTCGCCACTCTAGAACCCTTACACCCCATCGGCCATCGGTTCTTGCCCCATCTCCTCATTTCTGATTCGATTGCGCAGAGAGACTCCGAGCATAGCCCTTTCCATGACTTTCAGCTTGAAAATAAAATTTAAAATGATATTACTCACCTTTTCTGAGGACGGAGAAGGGTCAAGAAAGTATAGTACACACGGCCGCACGTAATTGGTAACACTTGGATCTTGAGCGGGTCTCTGATTTCAGGCGTTTGTAGCGTAGCGCTGGTTCAACGTGCACTGGTTTTGCTACCACTAACTTGCGGCCGTGCGTACAGTCGATCGCATACTTACTTAGTACACACGGCCGCACGTAATTGGTAACACTTGGATCTTGAGCGGGTCTCTGATTTCAGGCGTTTGTAGCGTAGCGCTGGTTCAACGTGCACTGGTTTTGCTACCACTAACTTGCGGCCGTGCGTACAGTCGATCACAAGGTTGTACCATTTTCCCATGGACCACGGGTCTAAAATGAAAATTTAAACTTCGCACAACATATAATTTTCATTTAGGTCCGAATCAATTCCTTAAATATCCAGTCCTTAAATATCCAGTCCTTTTTCAAAAGAGTGAAATACGATATGTTTACCTAAGTCTACAATTTCAACAATTTAAAAAGTAACCGTATTTATGTGCGGAACCACTTAAAGTTCCTGTTTTCTCACTCATGCCGAAATGTTTAATCCTTTCAACGTTATTTTGATTTGATATGATCTCACTTGATGCAACTCGTCTTGATCTCCGTATGATAATATAGTTATTTTTATTATAGGTATGAAAATATGAAAGAGGTTAGGTAGAGGGAGGTGAAGTTATGTATGTATGAAAATATGAAACATATCGGATGTTAAGAGACAACTACCGATAACTGAAACTTTGAACTGAACAATTATTTTATTTACACAAGCTTTCTTTAATTTCAGCTAATATTTTTTCAGTTATAAGGTCTAAATACAGAGTTTTAGATTTTGAGAGAAGTCTAAGTAAATCTGATTTTGACGCTAGCTTTCGCTTGTAAATGTAGAGTTTAGTTATACCAGCCGAAAGATGTCCATTGCTGGCTATTCCTCCGCTAAAGATTTCCAAGTCAATGTGGTGTCGAGATGTAATAGTGCTACTCCAACTCTTCTCGTGGGTGTATTACAAGGCGACTAAGGGAACGTCCATCTTCGTTGTCACCCGTCTGTCAAGCATGGCAGCGCAGCGAACTCCTAGGTCATGGCATGTTATTACTCGTAGGTATACAACTATACAAACAAAACTTCATCGAAAATGTTTTCCTCCTACTTTTTCCACTTGGTCGCTACATACAAGAGTCGTACAATAACAAACCCCCCTCGACTTCATCCTTCAGTTCGCAGTCTCGACAGCCAGCCTCGTCATCCGGATATGAAGATAGCGCGGAAAAACCCCGCCTCACCACACCACCCAGATGAGTTATATTTTGTTCTTGGACTTTTTTGTTTCCCACTTTGTTCTGTGCTGTTCCGTTTTTTGTCACCTTTTGTGTGTTGCCTCTGTATCGATTGGCGGCGGCGTCGACTCGAAGGTGCTTTGTGTTTTGTTAACACGCAATTTTCATATACGTGGTACAAACAAGTGCTCGATAGAAATAAATTGTCTGGTGTGTATTGTAATTTTATAACTGTTGTACCGTGATCTAGCTATACTGAAAATCATTTAGTACACCGCGGAATAACAGATGGCGCTCAATTAATAGGCGACCTTTCTGAATCGCAGTTTTAATGTTTTTTAAATAAGCTGATAAAAAAATGAGTGAAGGGTGAAAAAATCAGCGGAACTAATTTATGATATACCAAAAATTTCAGTTGGTTTTAGTGTAGAGGTGACCTTCTGAACAACGTCAAATCAATTGGATCAATATTTTGCCTCTGAATGATTGTATATGTAACGTTTGCTACATATCATGTGTAAATGTAAATTTTATGTAAAACCTAAAAGCAATCTAAACTCAAAGTATTTTGACTATGAAGCGCAATTTTTGCAAAACGTAGCCTACTGGAAAAAAAAGTTCCATCTTACTCTGTCCCAAGCTACTGTACCATCGCAAGTCACGTGATGTTCTATGTACTGTATCTACAGATTAAATAAGGCTTAACTGTTTGCTGAGCAAAGTTAATTTATTGTGTAACTATTGATCCTTATTTTCAGTGCCACGAAGTTTTACCATTTTACCCATCACCAAAGACAATACAATTTACTAACGTAAATATATTTTCTTTACCTTGATAAAACCTTTGAAAGTTACGAGATTCTGATTGGCTCAAACTATAAAGTTTAGTAATGGACTCTTATCCAACTAGTTTCAATTCTCAATATTTTATATTTGCGATTAAAATAATAAAAGCTGTTTTTCATTAAAATATTCCTCTTTTACTTCACATGCGTTTTATGGAGGCCAATAAAATTGTTGATAAATGAAAAGTCCTAAAGTTATGATCCGATATCATCCTAAGCCAAGCCGGCGGCGTCAGGCTAAAGTTTATTCGTTTGTCCAAAGATTATATCAAATTTTAGGGTTCCGTAGTCAACAAGAAACCCTTATAGTTTCGTCATGTCCGTCTGTCTGTCTGTGCGCGGTTTAGCTCAGAGACCCTAAATACTAGAAATCTGTAATTTAGTACGGATATTCATTTCATCTACGCCGACAGAGTGGTAAAATAAAATCTTGAAATAAAAATATTTTTGTAAAGTGGGGTGATTTTTAGGGTTCCGTACCACAAAATAAAAAAACGGAACCCTTATAGGATCATTTTGTTGTCCGTCTGTCTGTCTGTCTGTCTGTCAAGACCCTTTATCTCACGAACAGGTAAAAGTATCAGGTTGAAATTAATACCATATTTTACGATCCATGAACCACACAAGATCTGAAAATTTCAATTTATTACAACAACGCAATCAAAAGATATGGCGTTTTATGTCCTCATCTCCATACATTTATTCAAAAATGCAAAACCTACAGGGTACTTCCCGTTGACCTAAAATTATGAAATTTGGCAAGAAGCTAGGTCTCACAGTACAAATAATGGGAAAAGTCTGAAATCATTAAATATAACAACTTTTCTCACAACTAATGGTAACCAATTGTGGTGAGCTCCCGTTTCAAGAACATTCATATAAGAGAGGGGTCAAGTTGGATGGTCGCTAAGGCGATTTTTGTTTTAGTTCTATTTAAAAACGGGAACACTTAAAAACTTGGAAATTGGTATGTTTATAGTGCATAAGCTATAAAATAACACCATATAATAAAATTTGGTCAAGCGCGTGTCGGACTCAAAAAATCTAGCACATTAACTTAATGAAATTTCAACTAATACAAATATGATTATGTGGTGGTACGGAACCCTCGGTGCGCGAGTCCGACTCGCACTTGGCCGTTTTTTTTCTTCTCGTCTACCATATGGTGTTGGGTGTCATTATATTTGTCTTTTAACAACGATGTGAGTCTGCAAATATATATTTTCGATGCAGGGATCCGTTTGCAAGATATTTAGCTTGAAACCGCAATTTTTTGTGTAGAAAAATTTACAGTAGTAGCAAAGAATATATAGTATTACGCTAACGCGTGTAGTAGTATAATGTTGAAATTGAAAGGAAAACTATAGTAGGCTTCATCAAAAACTGGAAATGATAAAATAGCAATAGCAATCAGGCGCTAGGATCTCGCTGAGCATTAGGAGGTAAAAATATTAAGTTATGAACGTTATGAAATACTTAATCAAAACTTGCTGTGAAATAAAAATCGTTAAAATCTACGAAACCCCATACGCGCTTGGCCAGTTTTTAAACATTTTAATCGATGAACAGTTGTCATTTCTCATAAATAAAGAAGTTTGTAAACTGTGGCCGATTTTAAATTAAATACTTTCAGATTTCGTTTATTCCATTTAGAACCCTTACGTAACAAAAACATGCAGAATATAATGCAAATAGAGCTAATCTACTGCCGTTTGGATTGCGCTAAAGCGACAAGAAAGCAAGAGTCAGCTTTGTACAGTATGCCATCTATCCATGAAACTTAACTTTCTCCGCAAAATAAATACGTTAGGGTTAGGAGCTGAACGATCTAGGTATAATGAGAACAAGGTCTTATCTATAACAAGGTCGAATCTCTAAAATTTTGGAATTTAGATTCACTCAACAAGAAAAACTGTTTTATAGCGTCTTGGATGATTGTTGTACGTAGGCATTTTACTATACCTCGTATGATGTCCTGATAATGTAAGCAAACGATAGAATAAAAGTAAACGCGTGGGGATCGGGGCGTATAAACAGTTAAATTATGTACCAGTGTCAGATCCCTGCATTATCTCCTCCGATGTCCATAAAAATTTTATTGTCGTATAATTTAGTGTCTGTGTGTGTGTTTGAACGTCCGTCCAATCAGGTGTGCCTGTCAGGAGGCTGACATTAGCGGCTAAGTTATGATTGAGCCGCGGCGTTTTTAGCATTACCGTATTTTAAGTTCCGATAAAATCGCTCGATGTTTATAACGCCAAGATTATTTTCTTTTATTGCAATCCGAAGGGATTCTTAGGAATTCTAGAGGTTCGGTCTTAAGTGCATTTTGTACGATCAAGAACATATCAATGTCACAGGATATCTTGAAACTGTCAGACAAGTCTAAATGTTCGTAAAATATTTCCTTCTCCAGCAGTTTACGGTTAATAAAAGATACCAAATCAACTGAACTAGCTGTCAGGTTCTGTGACAGCATGCCTTTAATGCCAAAGAGTAGCCACACATTAAAACAGAAAGGCATACGGTTGACGTTCATTGCGGTTTCTGCCCACGCGCAGATCGAACAAGCACAACAAAGTAGGCGTACTTATGATACGATAAATGTGTACGGCGAATTACCAATTACAGAAACGTATAAAAAATTTATACCAGCAGCTGAATGTTTAATCACTAGCTTTAATTGCTAATTATTTTGAATCGAAACGTAAATTAAGTTTGATGGTGCGTTGCGTCGACTTATCATCGTAAATTATTTTGAGCGGTAGCAAAACAAGATATACAAGGATATGCGAGTTGTAATAAAACTACTTTTGCGTTAAGAATACCACCCACTCGGGTTAACAGTAGAACTCGATACGTAAGTTCAGGTCTGTGGTACAGGTTGTGACAGAAATGGTATAGTCAGATTTTTCCTGCGTATCTCAACAAATTCTTCCTTAGAAACATAGTTCGATGTACACTCAACAGCACGTCAGTAGAAACACTTTTGAACCTTATGGCGTGGTAATAGAGTTGAAAAAGTTTCTACCGACTTGCGGTTGACCGTACGATACTTTTTACCTCCCATACTAAATAAGCTTTCATCTGCTGTCTCTATGGGTATTGGTGTCGTATCTCAACTTATACAGCGTGATTTTTTGTTCACCAAAAAAAAATAAGGAATGATTCTGCCCATGAAACTGAACAACTTTTCCCAATGAACATAGGTCGAAATATGAAAATCGATTTTTGACCTCTGATAGAAATTGCATCAGCTGATAGCGCATTTTGTATGGGAGGTCAAATTTGGTATTTCGTATTTCGACCTATGTTCCTTGGGAAAAGTTGTTCAGTTTCATGGGCAGAATCAGCCCTTAATATTTTCTGGTGAATAAAAACATCACGCTGTATACCATTGTTTAGGTAGAGTACCATAGAATAGAAGAAGTTATAACAATCCCACAAAAAGTTTTTCATGTAAAATGTTGCCGAGACGAGACCATATTTGATATTTTCAAAAAGTTATCAGATCTCATGTAGAGCCTAGCTTAACTCTAAACGCCTTAACTCTGCAAGCCCTAACTTCACAAAATCTACACCTTAGTCAAAATAGACCGTTTCTACATTCTTCATTTTAATTTCTTTAAGTTGAAGAACAGAACATAATGCCATTTTCAGCCAAAGGGTGGAACTACCACCCGAGAGGTTTTGCGTTATATACACTTTTAATAAGCGTTTAAATCACAAATTGCAACACATCATCTTGTAGTTTAATTCCCAGTTGATTGCCCTTGGACTGTCAGTTTGTAGATGCGCCCAATTGAGATTCATGTCCGTCTCGTCGCGTCAGTGACAATAAGGGCCGTGATTCATGAGGTGCGCCCGCGCAGCGCCAATCAAACGGTCAATGTTGGCATTATTGATGGGGTTTTTCACTTTGTTTTGCAACGATTTATCATTTTTGAAGCGCTTGTTGCAAAATTATGATCTTTTTTTTACGATGACCGATGTTAAGCAACTTTAAACATGGTCAGAGCTCGGATGGGTGACCGTTTGAAGCGTAACAACCACAGGTTTCATTTGTCCTGTAGGTTTATACCAGTGGCAATATTGACTAGCTCTATTGCAAAGTTCTTAAGCTGCCAAAGGGCCTCTAAGATGGCATTAGTAAGCAACTTAGTAGCTGAAACCAATCACTGGAGAGTGAGTTGTGTCATCATCATCATCATAACATCCCATGAAACGTCCACTACAGGACAGGGAGCTCCCTCCAGAATCCTAGCTTTTGCTGGAAAAATGTAGAGGGGAAGTACCATAGTCACCTCGCTTGTTAGCGTTACGGCTGGCACCATGGACTTCGGTTGTAGGTGACCGCAGTAAGTAAGATGTAAGATACAAAGGAGGATGCTGCTGCCCATCCCCCAGTAACTCTTAGTCGCCTCTTACGACACCCACAGGTATGTATGGGTTGGTACTATTCTTTGCCGGCACCACACGGGGCAGTTACGGGGAGTTGTGTACTTTTATTAATTATTTTGGAGCCGGTCGTGTCCCACTGCAGGGCAAAGCCTCTCTTCCATCCTTCCACACATCCCGGTTATAAATAATAAATAAATAAAGTATTTATAAAATGTATTTTTATTCTAAATAGCGCCTATCTAATAGAGCAAGGTGCGCTTTGATACAGAAAAATTTTGCTGAATTCTTTATTTAGTATGTCTCGACTCTCGACAGCCACAGAAACTAATAAAATGGATTGACGGAACCTAAGTCAAGCGTAATAATTATACAGCTTGTAACGGAATGGTGTGATAATACTAAATCTGCCCAATAATCTGAACAACTTTTCCCAAGCAACAAAGGTCATAGAACAGAATAAATTTTTGACCTCCCATAGAAACTGCATCTTCTCATAATGCATTTTGTATAGGAGGTCCAATTTGGTTGTTCGTATTTAGTCCTATGTTCCTTCGGTAAAGTTGTTCAGTTTCATTGGCAGATTAACACCCTTCAGTATTATCATACCTTTCGGTTACATGTTGTATATTATTTGCCTAAGTTATAGGTCTAATTATGTTTTTATCTGCGAGGGTTGAGCAAGGAGTGTAAGTATATTTTTCTACTCAAAGCGAAATCCCAGCAGACAAGATATCCGTAAACTCGTCATATTCAGATAAATGGTTCCGTTATCTTATGTTTTATTTATACTCTGTGTATGCCTACTTGTAAAAAATATTTCATATTTAATCACAAATCAATCACTGATAACATTTGAACGTATCTTACATATGCTAAAGTTATGGTTAAAATTCTGGCTTGATCAAGTTGTAGTATTAAAAAATGAGCAAGCTATGCTACCCGCCAATAGATGGAGCTGCAGGCTTCTGTCTAAAACGAGGTATTTTTTTAGAAATGCTTAAAAATACGGGGAAAACGAATTTTCCCAGACATGAGACGTGGCTAGATTGATTTATCGTCCCCGAAAATCCGAGAATAGTAAATTTCATTGAAATCGTTAGAGCAGTTTCCAAAAAACCGATTACAAATATACATACAAATATTACTCGTTTAACAGTATAGGATAAAATTATAAGAGGCGGAATTCAGAGGTAATTTTCTGAAAGAAGTTATTTTCTTATTGTCTTTTTACTTACTCGTGTTTTAGTGCAGTTAACTGCAGTTGTACCCTATGCAAAAATGCCATCTCAGCAGCAGCAGCTCCTACACCGCATGCTTGGATGACCAAATTCTTAGCAAATTGGAGTACCAAGGTTGATTCTGTCAATTGGTGTATCCCAAGTACTGAAATAAATAGAAAACTTAATACAACTAGGAATTATAATTCAATTTATTTCAAATTGAAATTCTGAAGTAAACTTGTTCGATTCAAATTTTGTGTGCCATGTAATTTCGATGAACTCAAAAATTAAATTTCTTACCGTGTGGAAACCTACCTAAGCTAGGTATACCAGAAGTGCATCCACTTTCATACTAGCAACTAGTTTGACCGGAGTATCATGCCCACATAAAACCACATTTCACTTACCGTCTTTAAACATAAACTTAAACTCTAAAGCAAGGTGAATAAGACTTAATGAATGGAATGAATAAACTGGTACGAGGACTGTTCTGCTAAAATAAATTTGTAGTTGAGTCGAGTGAAAATATACTTTAAGGTGAGGGAATAGAAGACAATGGTAGTGAATAATAATGGAGTGAGCATATGAAATTATAGCATCGCGGCCACATTACAAAATGAGGCGAAATTATGATGGATGCTGATGCCTCGTTTCAAGCTTAATAAGACGAGATTCTGCCACGTTAGGACTTGGATGCAATGAGGACAAATCACTATGCAGTGTCTTTGTAAAAATACGCATATCCTTAGCTGTTATACTACAAAATTTTCAACAAACCGTACGCCTTCGTATAAATAGTGGAAGTCATTTTTTACGGTAAGGATAGGTCATCATGACATCCCATGAAACGTCCACTACAGGACAGGGAACTCCCTCCAAAACTCCAGTTTTTGCTGAAACAATGTGGAGGGGAAGTACTACCATAGTCACCACGCTTGTTAGCATTACGGCTGGCACCATGGACCGCGGTTGTTGGTGACCGCAGAATGTAAGATGATACGATACACAGAAGGATGCTGCTGCCCATACTCTGGTTCATTAACCCTTAGTCGCCTTTTATAAAACCCACGGGTAGAGTTGGGGTGGTATGAGTACTATTATTTGCCGGAACCACACGGGGCAAGAATAAGAATTGGTATTTATTTTAAAGTCACATTTAGGGATGCTATTGGTTTTATTATTTCCAATAGTTTTCCATGCCGATTGTATAGATAAGTTGTTCGCACTGTATAGTATAGTGAGCCCCACGTACATAGTACCACTTTGGCTTCGCTTTGATACTTGCTGCCGTGCGTACAGTCATTAACATCAAGCTTTAAACTCGTTTTAAAGTCCAGTGCGTCAAGATCGACGTGCTTTTGACTGTCCCACACGATATGAAAAGCTAAGTGAAATATTTAGTAAATATTTGCGTTCGCACTCGACATGTCGACGACAGGCCAATCGATCGGTCAGAGCAGGTGCGATCGATGGCTCGTATTATTTTAAACTAGTGACGTGACCTGGCTTCGAACTGCAATCAAATCGCCTCATACAAGGTCTAACAGAAAGGGTATATCAACCCTGAAGAATGCGATTCTGCCCATAAAACTGAACAACTTTTCCCAAGGAACATAGGTCGAAATACAAGAAAAATATTTTTGACACATAGAAAATGCGCTATCAGCTGATTCAGTTTCTATGGGAGGTCAAAATTTTCGTATTATGACCTATTTTCCTTACGGAAAGTTGTTCAGTTTGATGGGAAGATTCATACCCTTTTTGTTACACCCTGTATTAGGTGATATAGGTAGTGCTTTTGTGCAAAGTATGTCTAGGGAAGTAACACCCTCTATTTCTGTCGCGAAGAAGCAGTGTTTGCATCGCTGTGTTTTGGATCGAAGGCATTTTCGCGCGATTAACATGATTTTCGCGCGCAAAGCCTGGTCTTGCGCGGTTTGACACCCATTGCTCTAAGATTGTAGGTAAAAGGAGCATTAATAAAAACAAAAGAAGCTTTAAAAATGGTATGTGCAGTCGTTTCAAATAAATATAAAATAAATATAACTACTTTCTCTAAGCACTTACTTTATTGTATCATTCATGTATGCTTTTGCTCCTTAATTGTTAGAAATCTATTAGATTTCTATGATATTTATAGAGATATTTCATGAAACTATACAGAAGAAGAACTATGTAAGAATTTATCATAACTTTATAATGTTTTCAAATAGCTTGGTTAAGTTGTAGTGTTGCCTTGTTTGTAAGTATTGTAACTATTGTAAGGTAAAATGTATGTTGCTACACCTACCTTTCAGGGGTCACGGAAGACCAGCGCTAAAGTAGCGCAAGGTGCTGTAGCATAAGCTGAGTGGCTACCTTTTTTAGAATTAGAATTATTTTACTAAAATAAAAAAAATCATTTTTTTTTCTTTCTTTCTTTCTTTCTTTCTTTCTTTCTTTCTTTCTTTCTTTCTTTCTTATACAATCTTAGTTTTCAGGGTGAGCACCGCTCTATGCTGGCTTATTACGTCTAATTAAGATACTATTAACACAGTAAGTGCTAGGGGTGGTGGTGACCACTTACACACAAGTTGAGCTGCGTTGTCAAGCTTGACTAGTTCTTGACTGTACTTGCGTCGATGTTTTAAAACACAAACTTCATGACTATCTACTACTCCATGAAAGTCGCTATGTAAAACGTATTGCATAATACATAGCACGCATAGATTCCAAGAAAGAAAATTACCTTTGACTAAATGTTTTTTTGTAACCACATCAGACACTTACAGAAAAACTTTTGACTTTTAGTTTAACATACAACTTTACACTCAAATATTGAGGGCATTTTGTTAACTAAGTACCCTACACAAGATGGGTCTGTCGGATACAACTACTTGCAGAGCATGTGGTGAAGAAAGCGAAGGCATGGAGCACCTTTTATGCTCATGCAACGCTTTGGCTAGCAAGCGTATGAAGATTCTGGGTCAGGCTTATCCGACACCAGAAGATACAGGCTCCTTCCGCTGAAATCTACATCGACGCTCATAACGGGAATATTTGGAGACAGCGGAAGATCACAGGAGCAATAAGGCAGGGGAGGCACAAAGATCCCACAGGGTCGAAGTGCTCTGAGGTTCATTAAGGAACTCAGCCCCACGTAATAAGATAAGATAACTAAGTAAACGTATTGTGCTTCATGACTAAACGTCATGTTATTTCGCGTCCACTAAAAGCTTGGTTGGTAAGTTGGCCCTTCCAAAATGGGCCAACTTTCTGATTCAGTAAAATATTTTACGTAAAAACTTATCAACTAAGTTTATATAAAGAGGATATAGAATCTTCGTGGATTTATTGACGACATTTTAGAAATATTTTCTTTTCTTCTTTTACTTCTGCCAAATGTCACACTGTCGCTTGTTTTTATTACAGATGTCACCACCATGGAACCATTTTTATTTGAATTAGGTAAAATCAAAAAATAAATTTTCAAGTAACTAATGGAAAAATAAAATAGTTAAATCATGGAAATACCATCGATAATTTGTCCGTTTTATATTTAAAGTGAATTTACAAAATAATCTACAATATTGTAATGCAACATCGAGGACCTGGATCTTCGCCGCATCAGGGCCAGCTAAAAAGATAAGAAAATCTTTGTCTTTTTATGTTTATATGTAATCTGAGTGCTCAAAGTAAATAATTGAATAGTTGAATAAGTCGACAAAAAATTTGCATGATGGGTGACGAAACGACTGAAATGGTGATAGGCCTCGGCATACTATTATGCATAGTAGCGTCTGCATATGGAGTTTGGTGGTTTTCTGACAGTGACGGCGGCGGCGGAAAGAAGAAGAAAGCAAAGAAGAAGAAGAAGTAGGATTAGCACTCGCTGTTCCCATTGTTTTGTGCCTTGTAGCAGCCGAAGTTGCAACAAACTGTACTCTACAGAACTAAATTGTGACAACAAACAACTTGTCGGATGTTCTGTGACGCTTCTACTTTCGCCTGAATTCAGTACTAAGGGTTTGACATTAGCTTCCAATGCAAACTTGGCAGAAGAAGGACTTTCTTACTTTAAAGTGGCCGGATTCGTTCGTGGAAAAATGGTTCAGCAGCATGAAATACTTGAAGAGATTCCCCAGTGCTTATAGATAGCAGTCGAAGACAACAATTATTGCAGTTTTGGCGTCACAGTTTACATGCGCCGCTGTAGCGCCGCCAATCCAGGACTGTGTGTCCTCAACCCCGACTGCAAACCTGGCTTCTGCGTTTGAGAACGGCCAGGAACTTAGAGGCGGACTTACATGAATTGGTTGGTTTTTTCAATATTTTTTTCAATATTTTGAAGAAAAAGAAACTCAATTCTGTACAAAAAATAAATATTTTTTTTATACCGTTGTATATTTTCAGTTGTCACTCTCCTGATGATTGCAGCACGACGAACCAAGTTCATCCCGATCGGCCCACACCTGGACACAGCTTGTAGGATCACCAAAAAATCCTCGCGACAAAGAAGAGAGCCAGATGCTGGAGATGATTCACAAAGAGAATATGATGAAAAGAAGTCCGCACTTACGGGTAATTTTTTTGGTATTTCCTGTAAATCTCTATTTCGTCAATCAGCAAGAAAGAGAGACTCGCAGAAGGTGGTAAGTTATGGGACTTAACTTTTTTAGTCATGAACAGCTGTTTTAAGCTTGATAAGTCTTATCAGTGATAATAAGACGGACCTGCACAGAAGCCGTTCCACCTTGCAAGCTTTGTTCTGGAAGTCATTTTTTTTTATTTTGTCTTGGACTTACCTGATATTATTTCATTTCGAGAATTGCTTTTAGTTTCCAAAAGTCGTGGAACAATGCTTGTAATATTAAGCCTACAATATTAACTTTTAAAAGATTCTTATTTCTGTTACTTGGAGAGTCGTAACATCCCATGAATCATCCACTGCAGAGCAGGGAGCTCCCTCCTAAACTCCAGCAGCAAAAATGCGTTGAACTTTGGAGGCGATTTACCATAGTCACCACGCTTGTAAGCGTTGCGGCTGGCGACCGCTGTTGTTGGTGACCGCAGTATGTAAGATGGTACGATACACAGAAAGATGCTGCTGTCCAAACTCCGGTTCATAAGCTCTTAGTCAACTACGAATTGGTACAATTCTTTGCCGGCACCACACGGACATGAGACTTTGGAGACTAAACTCACTTAATGTTAGCAGAATATCGCCCGTAAAGATTTATTCAGCCTCGCAGAAGATGGCGCTACGATAATTTTTGACGACTCAAGACCTTGATGATTGGCAAAACAAGGGGAGGGCTTTGCCCAGCAGAGGACGACACCATAAAAGGAAGTTACAGTTGGTGATCTTAGTGATAAATATTGGAAATGATATGATCACATCCCAACACAGCGCGGTCGCCATTTGGACATAATTTGACGCGGTGACGGTCAGACGGCCGACATTTAATTACCGGCCCCTCATTACCTGGATATTGGCGGTTATTGATACTGGGTTTTTTAGACTGTGCGATATGACTGCGATTTTATCTGATTCGACATTCTTCGGTCTTCGCTACCGAAAATTCTTTTTTTTTTCAAAATTTTATTCAATATTTAATATCTTACTAAGGCCAAGTGTTCCACTCCTGGTAAAGGCTTTCCACTACTTCCCTATCTCACCTTCTTAGCGGTCTTGTGCGACCTCCAACTAGTCTTTTCGGAAGGCGTATAGACCTTCAGGGTTGCTACACGGCATGTTGGGTTCGGCTTTTTCTTAGAACTTGAGTTTTCTGCTGTATGAAAAAAGCCGAACCGAACATGCCGAATCGAACATGTGTGTAGCAACCCTCACTTTTTATTTTTGGGGGGGTTACCCATAAACAAACTCATATATTATGCTTACAGCCAGTTCCACAAGGCTTCTTTAAAATTAAAGCTCCTTTAGTTACTAATTGTTTACTTTGCTAGATTGGAAATAAAAATCATTTGTATTTGATTTTAATTCTTTTGCTGTAATAGATTTAAAACATTTTAAGAAACTTTGTGTAACTGCCTGTATGTTATAATTATTAAGCTTTTTTAGCAGCTAGAGCTGGACCTATAGGTGATGTTAAATCTCGGTTTTGAAAACGATTATAATGACTCATTGCATTTCTTTACAGGGTGTCAATTTTTTTTAATCATTTTATTACTCAGACCGTGAAACCGAACAACATTTTCCAGTTTGAAATACAAAAAAATAAATTCGACTTGGCATAAACCCTGCACTTTAAATACATTTTTCAAATGATCTTTGGGAAAGTTTCATTAGTTTCATGGTCCAAGTAACCAATCCTAAAGGATGTGAATCTACCCATGAAACTGAACAACTTTCCCTAAGGAACATAGGTCTAAATTGAAAAAAATAAATTGACCTCCCACAGAAACTGAATCAGCTGATAGAGCATTTTTTATGAGAGGTCAAAATATTTTTTTCGTATTTCGACCTATGTTCAGTTTCATGAGCAGAATCTTCAGGGTTGAAGATATACCTTTCCTGTTATACCTTGTATAACATTGTTTTTTAAAAGATTCAGATAATTTTATTCAATGTAGATTCTTTACAGAATACTTATTGAATGTCATGCAGAATACAATGCAAATAGAGCGAGTCTACGCCGTTTCGGATCGTGCTATGGCAGCGTAAAAGAAACGGCAAGAAACCACTGCAGCACGGCCTACTTTAAGAGTCGGCTTTTCAATTTTCTCATGATATCTGTCGTCATCATGATGTTTGCACTTTGCAGCATTCTTTGGCATGGCTTATTCTTCAAAAGCTTCGCGACAGAGAAGATGAAGAAGTTCTACGTCGTATTTTCCGCTCTATTGGAGATGACCAAGCCTAAGTCCGGATGTCGTCAGCAGTCGGGACTTACGGGTTAGTTTCATCGGTTTTTAAGGTTCTGTACCTACTGACCGCAACTTCTTACGCGTGGATAGCCTACGTCCATACCAGTAGTTAAATCTTCATACCTCATCATGGCCCCGTGTGGTGCCGGCAAATAATATTACTAGCCCATCTCTACCGGTGGGTGTCGTAAGAGGCGACTAAGGGTTAACGAACCAGAGGATGGGTAGCAGTATCATTCTGTGTATCGTATGATCTTACATTCTGCAGTCACCAACAACCGCGGTACATGGTGCCAGCCGTAACGCTGACAAGCGAGGTGACTATGGTCCTTCCCTTCACATTTTTCCAGCAAAAGCTAGAATTTTAGCGTCTCAAACGGCCTCTACGTGTTGGAGCCAACTCCCCACGCAAGCCTAAGGCCCGGGTTTTGGCCCGTGAACTCAAGCTAGACACTAAAATAATCTTATCTTATCTAGCCTGTAGTTTCCCACTGCTGGGCAAAGGCCTCTCTCTCTTCCCTACATTGTTCCCTATCTAAAGCCCGCACTTGCCAGACCTTGCAAAAGGCGTCAAGTTCATCGCGCTACCGGCGCCTTGGTCGGTCTCGACGCCTTTTATCAGTTTGCGGCTGCCAGGTGGTGGTGGTCTTGGCCCATAGGTCCGGCGGCATACGGGACACGTGGCCTGCCCAGTCCCATTTGAGCTTGGCGGCGGTATAGACTAAAATAATAATAATGTTTATTTATCAGATAACAAGATTCATTGTACTATCTCGTAGTACTTAGGAGGGGAAATACCAAAGACACTATACTTGTGAGCGTTGCGGCTAGCGACCGCTGTTGTTGGTGACCGCAGTAGGATACGTAGAAAGATGCTTCTGCCCATCCTCCGGATCCTAAACCCTTAGTCGCCTCTTACAGCACCCACGGGTAGAAATGGGTTGGTACTACTCTTTGCCGGCACCACACGGATGAACCTAATTACTAATTCATTACAAATTTTATCATAATCGGTTTATTGGATTGGCCGTGAATGCGTAACAGACAGGCAGAAAGACAGACAGACAGACAAAAAGATAGTTAACGCATACAGGCGTTAGGGTAAACACAGATCCTTAAAACTGCATTAAGACCATAAAACTGAACAACTTTCTCTTAGGAACATCACTATAACATCCTACTCACTAAGCGGTAGTACAAGCGTGTTAGCGTTGCGGCTGGCACCTTGGGCCGCGGTTGTTGGTGACCGCAGTATGTGAGATTGTACGATACACAAGAAGGACGCTGCTGCCCATCCTCTGGTTCATAATCCCTTAGTCGCCTCTTACGTCACCCTCGGGTAGAGATGTGTTAGTACTATTATTTGCTGGTACCACACGGGTCCTTAGGAACATACCTAGGCCGAAATACGAACAACACATTTTTAGTCTCCCATACAAAATGCGCAAAAAGCTGGTGCAGATTCTACGGGAAGTAATTCAGTTTCTCGGTTAAATGGTTTGAATGCACAGTTTCAAGGGTCACAGAGTCAACAAGAACACCCTGTATTATATACTTGTTTAGGTTATGAAAAGCAGTCAACGTAACTGAACAACGTGTTTATACTGGGTCTTAGCGCGATACTTAAAGTAAACAAATACCTAACTTGCCTTCTTCCTTTAATAAAGGTGTATGAGAAGTGCGAAAGTTTAAACACAAACCTAAGTAACTTACATTTAGGAAATTAAAAAAATACCGGCCTCAGCGTTCAAAATTGGAAACCTGATTGGTCAGTTTGTATGTAGAGGGCGATTTCTTTTTCATTTACAAAAGGTTTATTCACTGCGTTCAGGGGCGTAATGACCAAGAGGCCATAATGTCTATGGTGCCAAAATGACCATGGTGCAAAAATGACCACAGTCCCAAAATGACCACGGTGCTAAAATGACCATAGTGCTAAAATTACCATGGTGCATGACCATGGTGATTAACCGTGGGAATTCGTTACAGTTCTATTATATGAATAGACTAGCTGTTTTCCACGGCTTCACTTGCTTGAATTTCGTATTTAAAGAACGTAGATTTGAGAGAACCCTGTATACCAAATTTAACATGTGTGTGTAACTACAGGCCATGTTATTTAATATATTTATGAAAACTTATTTTGCTTTACTCATGCCATTTAAAAACTTTTTTTAATAGTATCTGATATTGGCTACTTATCTATGAAGTTGCTATGAAGTTCTATGAAGCGTTGTTGTAACTTCGGACATTATAGCACTTTGGTGTTTTGGACGATTTGTACTCGTATATTTGGTCATTAAAATATTGGTCATTTTGACACTTTGGTCTTTTTGTTACTTTGGTCATTTAGGCATTTTGGTCATTACGAGTATACCCCGAAGCCATTCACTGAAAGTTGTTCAGTTACGTTTACGCCCTTTCAGTTTTGGAAACGTGTCCCTTAGGGTTGTTATTCACATGTTCGACTCGGCAAGTTCGGTTCGGCTTTTTCTTAGAACTTTAGTTGTCTGTTGTATGAAAAAAGCCGAACTGAACATGCCGAATCGAACATGTGTGTAGTAACTAACCCTTACACCCAAGTTTGTATATTTATAACCCCGGATATTTTAAGAGGTGGTTCTCGTCATGAAACTGAACAACTTTTCCCAAGGAACATTTTTGACTTCCCAGTTCCTACAAACCGTATCAGATGCAGCACATTTTGTATATTGGAGGTCGAATTTTTTTCATATTCCGTCCTTTGTGACTTGGGAAAAGTTATTTAGTTTTATAGGGTGATACAAAATATAATCGCCGTATACTGATTTTGTTCATTGTTTATCAGCAGGATGAAAAAGAAAGCTGCGGGGAATAAAACGAGAAGAAACCATCTAAGAAACCATTTCTGCTACAGACAAACCAAACGTTTTAAGAAACAAACCAGACCTTTCGAGAAATACAACCAGGCCTTTTGAGAAAAACAAACTTTTGAAGAATACAAGATGAAATTCCCAGCAATGATTCGATGTGAAGATGAAGAAGTGGAACGGTCCTTGTTTAACCATCTATGTTTAGAACCCTATAGCAATGACAGATTCATAAATCCAGTGTATGTCTTATGATAATAAATCTGGTCCATCATTCGCTAGTTTCATTCCTGATAATCTTGATAGTTATGCAGGCACTAGCTAATAGGGCGCTTATCCGGATTTTCCCTCTGCGTGCGGAAAACCGTCGGCACTTATGCCATTCGCTTGGACAGAAGCTAATAAAGCAAAATTTGGTATGAAATATGGGATAGGCATGCGTGTCTGTTGGGCATGCGTGTCACCCAAGGAATTTGGATATTGTTGGTGGTCTCACCCGTTTTTCAGGTTGTTGGTGGTCATACCGGTATGAACGCATACTTGCTTCTCTTGTCTTGTGTGCTATCCGAATCAAATGATAAAAAATTAAATTAATTAATTAATCAAATCTCTTTGATCCGAATACGTGTTGCGGACCAGCAGCGGATCGCATCAAATCACAGCATCAAATACGCACGCGGACACATCCACGTGTCTGGAGAAGCGCCATCTATACATATAATGAAAGAGTAGAAACCGCTTGTCTGTACTTTTGTTAAATTTATAAAAAAGTTAGTGTGGGCGATAAGAAACGACTAATAGAACTCAAAAATATGTTTTCTGAACTTTTTGTCTGTCTGTCTGTCTGTATGTTTTCGATAAACTCTACTGAACGGATTTTCTCGCGGTTTTCTTCGCAACTCTGAGCATCATATAGGCTATGTTTCATTCAAATCTGTTCACTCAATCAGAAGCTACACTATTGTAAAGTATCAAATTGCCTGTACGATACTAACTCACAAACCGATTCAAACTGAGTTTTCCATTACGAGTTTGGCTTACTTTTGTACAACATAAAAGTTTAGTTTCATTGCAAACGGTTCACTCAGACAGAAGGTACGCTAAGTTTCATGCGGCAGCGCAAATAACTCGCAAACTATTGAACGGATTCAAACGGGGTTTTCAATAAATTGTCAAGCTTACTTCTTTGCAACATATTAGCTTACTTTCATTGAAAACAGCTCACTCAGACAGGTGCGCGAAATTTCCAGCGGAGGCGCCAATATCTCACAAACAACTGAACCTAATCAAAACGAGGTTTTCAGTAACGTATTTGGCTTACTCCATGCAACATGTATGCTTAGTTTCATTGCAAACGGTTCACTCAGACATAAAATACACTAAGTTTCAAGCGGCGGCACCAATAACTCACAAAGTAATAAACGAATTTAAACGGGGTTTTCAATAACGTATTTAGCTTGATTCTTTGCAATGTATTAGCTTACTTTCATTGAAAACGGTTCACTCAGACAGAAAATGCCCGAAGTTTCAATAGACGGCGCCAATAGCGAACAAACTACTGTACCGACTCCAACTGGCATTTCCATGACGTGCTTGGATTAGGTACTTCCGTGCAACATATAAGCGTAGGTTAGTTGAAAACGGTTCACTCAGATAGAAGTTACGCAAAGTTTCAAGCGAAGGCGCAAATAATTCAAAAACATTTGAGCAGATTCAAACGTGGCTTTAAATAACGCGTTTGGCTTACTCCTGTGCAATAAATAAGCTAAGAAGCAGAAACAAGAACTCACCTACTGAACTTTCAAAGTCAAACGAGGTTTTCAATGACGCGTCGGGCTTCTTTCTGTGCAACATATAAGCTTTATTTCATTGCAAACGGTTCACTCAGACAGAAGGTTGGCGATATTTTAAGCGGCCGCATCAATACCTCACAAACTACTTGAACGACTTAAACGGGGTTTTCAATAACGTATTTGGGTTGCTTTCGTGCAATATTTGAACTTTTTTTATTGCCATCGGTTCATTCAAACAGATAATAGGCGAGTTCAAAGTTTCAACCTGTGAAACCGAGCTGAAATCAAACAAAGCTTATAATTTTGTACGGAAGAAAGCCAAATACGTTGTTGAAAATTCCGTTTGATCCGGTCCAGTTGTTTGTGTAAAAGTCGTGAGTACAGCTAAAGATTGGTAAAATCTAGATTAAGTTTTATTGTAAAACAAATAATAAATAAAATCCTGTTTCGGCGGTGCAAAAAATGTAAAAAAAAAATTATGAAAGTTCTAAAGTTTTGAAAACTTAGGAAGTAGGTACTTATAAACGAAATACTTCTAAAAATAAAGAGAGAAGTGAATCATTGTTTTTTAGGAATTGTCTTTTAAAGGGAGAGATAAGTTTCAAAGATTGTACGGAAGTGAAGTCCAACAGTTTTCTATGTAGGTACATGTAGAGTTAAAAGCTTGTGAAGCTAGACACGTTGGACTTTGTACCGCTCTTTTTTCAGTAGCCACAGAAGCTAATGTGACTGAGCCTCAGATTTAGTTAGGCTTTGTTTTGTATAAGAAATAACTAAACCCGTATCATAGTTACTCCGCGTGGAATTCGACTATGATTTTACACTTACGAGGATAGTGGGCGACGGCGAACAGTCCACACGTAAACAAGAGGTGTTTAATTTACAAAAATCCGTATTATAGGTACTCTGTATACCTAACCTAATAATATAAAAGCGAGAACTGCACTGTCTATCTGTTACCCTTTTATGACTAATCCGATAAACCGATTGTGATTAAAACTTGGTACGAAGATAGTGTGAACCATGCGAAAAGTCATTAGCTACCTTTTCTGAACTCCACGCGGACGGAGTCACGGGCAACAGCTAGTACATTATAAATACGATCGACCACCCGTCCCAGAACCCGTCTCTGAATACGCATTGAAGACCTCAATCACCATAGTCCCGTCTGCATTAAAGACTTGTATACCATTGGTATTTTCCCAACCAAATTGAACAACTTACCTTAAAAACTATATCAAAACAACAAAAATGACAGCCTGTAAAGTTTTCCAAGGCGACAAACTTGAAACGCACATTCAAAAGACGTTTTCACGCAAAATTATAATTTAGTTGCTTAGAGAGTTTGGCGGAACAAGGATTTGGCGAACGTCAATGGACGGAACTAGGATTTGACGAACGTCGTTGCTTATTTATTTCACTCCTCACATTAAAGCATATTTTTGTCAAAACTCGCAGTTTAGTAGGTAGGACTTATCAGTAAAACCTTAATTAAGATTATGAGAGATTTTCCTATAAGTCTGGTGATGAGTTGTAACCTGAGGCGAAATTTTCACGAAAATTCTAAAGACGTTTTCACGTAAAACTATCACTGAGTCGCACACTTTAAAACACTTCCTCTTGTTAATGCATGTTTTCGTCAAAATTTCAGTTTATTTGGGAGGATTTATTAATAAAACCTTAATTAAGATATCTCGTCAGCGCAGATTAATAAGAGTGATCGGTCGATAATTTCTCTGATTAAACATGTCACAACAGCGATGGCGTGAATTTAAAAGATTTTGTTTAAAAACGGACTGAAATTAATTGAACGTCGGCATCATGATGTACGGCCTCAAGTTTGGTTCAGGGCCGGAACTTGATTTATTTTCCACCAGTGACATATTTTTGCAGTGTTTCTACTTACAAACTACATTTGAAGTAATCAGGAAAATGTACAGATTAACCTAAGTTTTTCATGAACAACATAATTATTAGACAGCCCAAGTGTCGCAGTAGTAGTGTAGCTGCCTGTATCATCAAAGTATCCAGGTTCAATTCCTGGTCGTGGCAGTTATTTTTATTTCTTTGTTCCTTCGTTCCTTTCTTTCTTTCTATCTTTATCCAATGATGAATTTGGAAATTTGTTCTTGGCGCTGCTTAAGATTATATTATAATATGATGGATTAGATATTATTATATGATTCTTGAGATAGTTTTTCATTTTTATTTATTTGATCAAATCAAATATAGTTTGTTCATTGTTGGATATTAAAATCTCTTAATGATTTGTATCCATATCAAATTGTCTGTCAATCAGTACGCTCTCAAATGTCATATGGCTACGAAAACAAATTGTCTACTTTAAATGCATCAGCCATCCAGCGATATTCCCTGTTGGACCATATCACACACTTTCTTGGAACCGTTTCTTGTAGCGTGACGTGTCCCAGCCATTATTTTTTGCGCTAGTCAGACAGGCCCGTACACAAATCACTCAATATCACCGTCATATTTTAGCTTGCGCGTCAAATTTGACAGATTTATGACGTTTCTTTCACGAGTCTTGCGCGGGACGTGGCGCTGTTAGAAAGGACGTGAGGAAGTTAGGGATTTTGACTTGTTAAAGTGTTAAAATATTAATAATAATATCCTATACTATTAAACGAACAATCTTCTTCTTCTAAATATATAAAAGAGCATGTCCTGACTGACTGACTGACGGATTCATCAACGCCGAGCCGTAACCGCTATAGATACAGATCTGAAATTTTGTACACAGGTTCTATGCACGTCAAAACCACCCACTAAGAAAGGATTTTGGAAAATTCATCTCCCAAGGGGGTGCAATAAGGGATGAAAGTTTGTATGAAAGTCCTTTGTTTCTTGAGCTAGATTCACACAAATTAGAATTTAAGCTTTTGGTAAAAAATAAAGAAACACGTGTTTAAGCATTTCTTAAAAATCACCCTAAAAGGGGGTGAAAAAGGGGATGATATTTTTTCCGTATGTTGGTCTATAAGTCTTTTATTTTTAAAGGTAGAATTATAGAAATTTGTTTTAAACAAACCTACAGCACCATTTGTTCGCGGGTAGCATAGCTTGCTCACCCGATAATGTTTTAATGTTAAGGCGGCTATTATAGAGCGAAGATCGGTCGCCCAGGTACTTTTATTATTTATAATAAGAATAAAGTTCTGATTCATCAAACTCGTAGTACCCATGAAAAATATATTACCCCTACTTGTTATTCATTTTCGAATAACAGCCTTCAAATTCGACATTCCCATCGCTGAATATTGAGACGAGATGTGATTTTTGCACTGCGCAGAAACAGACCTTTAGGCACAGATAATATAATACTATACTAGTACAGATGCCTCACGTCATAGAACGAATTTGTGCCGAAAATTGTTCGGGCTATTTTTTCCATAAGGTATTTTCTTAGAATAAATTGATATCTGGATGTTAAAATTGAATTAATGTCATAGTTTACACCTTTACCTACCAACCTAGTAGTAACATTTAGTTTAATTATTAGAAACAAAAGGGCCAAATGAATTCGGGCTATTTACTCCGTCGAAAAAACCGTAGTTCGGAATGGGACCCCAGACAAGCTTTCGTATTGCATATACGGTAGAATATGCGATGCGATACGAAATAATCACCACAATTTACAGTGAAAACAAATAAGCAAGCACTGTAATTGTGCGTAATTTTTATGCGCACATATCACTGCCAAATTGTATAATGTATGTCTGCACAATTTTGAGTTTTTTTGTGATCTCTGGCAGACTGATATTATTTTATTATATGTATCCTATATCTTTTGGAAGTGACCTGAAGATGTATTTGGATTTTAAAAAGAGCAAACTTGTACATAATACAACGTCTCTTTACTTATATATTAATACGACACGACGGTATTGGAAGCATTAAGGGCGCGTTGGCTGACTGACATATTTATTATGCCATAAATCGTCGTCATACTTTTAATTATTGTCTACTATTTCTGGTTATTTATGTGTTTTGTCTTTGCGAACAGATATTATCGAAATTAGTGTTTTTACTAGATCTAAGCAATATTTTATTAAAATAATAACAATATAGACAGAGTGATTCGTTAAGCTACGTGAGTGGAACAGTACAAGAGAAAAAGTTGTCGTGATGCGCTAATTGTTGTTAATGACATTATTTTTTTTTATAAAATAGGGAGTCAGACGAGCAGACGGGTCACCTGGTGGTAAGTGTTCAACGTCGCACATGGACACCCACCCGCAACACTAGGGGGATCACAGGTGCGCTGCAAGCCTTTAAGATATTTGTAGGCACGTTTCTTGAAAGCTGCTGTATGTTGTACCCGTCCGGAAATACCTGTACAGGGAGCTGATTCCACAATGCGGTCGTAAACCAAAATGGAGCTTATAATATAACGTCTAACAAAACAGCAAAACTCTTATACAATCAATCTTATTATTGTAGATGTTAATCAAATTTCGTTCAAATAAGTAGTGTAATAAAAATATTCGTATAGAACTACAAAGCTCTTTGTGGCTTACTATGACACCGCAGTGAAGTAGAAATTAACCGTGGTGCTTGCGTGAAATACAAAGACATTTTAAAATGGAAGAAATAATAAAATAAGATCCATGGGTAGCAAAAATATGTAAAATTTATAAGTATTTAGAAATAAATCTTTTTTGCACGTGGTGGTGGCAAACAGTTATAACAAAATTTTGTTGTGAATTAATTTTAAGTGTCATGTTTGTTAAATCTCCAAATAAAATAAAGATACCTAACACATTTCATATGACAACTTCCTCTATGGACAGTCCTTCCTTCCAATCTACACCAAAGGGTGGTGCTATCTCGCCCAGTGGTCCCGCATCTGCCCAAACATAAATCTGTCGCATATGAAAAGAATTAAAACGTTCCCCATTGTAGACGCTAAAATAAATCTTGGAGATATCTTTGTGAGGGACGCGACGCCTGCGGCCCCGGCGAAGCGGCGATATTTTACAAGTTTTTGACAGCCGATATGGCTTTCCTAAACGGCACCTGCCTGCCCACTGTGCACTCGATGATGGGAAATTTACACTTTCAATATAGATAAGGTTTTGAGAATGTTTACTACAATTTGAGGGACTTGTTGCTCTCATTAATGACTTTATTGTATGTTTAATTTGATGGATTTTTTTTAATTCTTACCACTTCATCGTGTTGTGTGGGATATTCATAATGTACCTGATGGACTATGAAAAGTTACAAATAATCAAAACCATATTCTCCAGCGTGTACAACAAAGACGAATTACTTTTATTCACAGTGGCCTAGATGGTATTGGCGGTGTCTTCATTATAAACAAAGAAGATGTAGGTTTGAGTTCAGCCTGTGCTTTTGATTTTTCGATTTTTTCACAATTTGTTAGGCAAGCTTTCAATGATTATCTCATTTTAAAAAGTGTGTTATTTTACCTTCTGTTTGACAGAAAATTTCATATACTTAAATGAAACACATAATTAAAATTAAATCAAATCAAATAAAATCAAATAATTAAATCAAATTGATATAATACATAAAAATGTACTGTGAACTTAAGACGATATAACCCTCAAATTGCAAAAATGAGCTAACTTTGAAGGTAAACTTCTCCCAAATGGATAGCCCAATCGTTACAAAAATATACATGAGCTACTCAATATGATACACAATAATTTTTAAGTAGACTATTTTTATTATAACTGTTAGTTTTGCCAGAAAAAAATCTTCTCTCTCCTCTTATTTTACGCAAAAAATATCCTATTGCTTCGAAGGCTCCTAAACTTCTAAAACGATTTTGATGCTTCTTCCACCCAAAAATTCTAAATTTTACGGTTTCTGAAATTTAAGTAAAAAATTTGAAAAAATATTTATTAATGTGGTATAAAATCCATACAAACCCCTTTTTTATGGGTGAGAGTCTCGACGTTGGTCGTAACAGCCACGTTAAAGGTATGAACGCTATTGACGTGTCAATAAACGATCGAACGAAATGACGATGGCGTAGCTTCTAATTTGAGGGCTGTAATCACCTTAACTATACGTCCTAAAGATAACTATTTCCATGAAACTACTTGAAAAACGGAAAGACAACAAATTGCAAACCACTAAATAAATTACGCCGTTGATGTAGTAGTTGATATAATAAGTAAAGTAGATGAAAAAAGTGTATAAATCGAGTCGCCAATAACAGTATAGAGCCAAGTTTATGGCTCGCCCTTGAAGCCTGTTATCGGGGCGATTCTTTATTGACACTACAGTTTGGAAACATATCGGGTTGCGTTCTGAATCGATACGCTACCCATACTGCCATGTATCGACGAGTTACTAACACATTAGCTTCCATTGCCAAATCACGTATTTCAAATGCGGAACATATTTTTAAGCGTGAATACGTTTTTTTATTGTTTGAATTACAAGAGCTTCAGAAAATTAAGTTAGCTATCACATCACATTAAATAAAATTAATACTTTTTAGACGTTTTCACAAAGCTCTTGTTATGACTTGTTGTTGTCGGTGAGTTCTACTGCGTGAAAATAAAAGAATTGTTTATTATAATTTTAATTCTAGGTAAGGAAGGATCCTTACCTAGAATTAAAATTATATTTAACACAGGCATTTACAACGGACGGAGAAAGTTTTTTGATCAATGTTAAAATGATAATAAATTTAAAACCACGAGTATAGGAAATATTTTATATGGAATAAACAAAAGTGAGCAGTAGATACTCTTCATACACAATATACTTCTGTACGTTTTCATTATTATCCTGAATGATAAAGATGGCTTCACTGTAATACGTTTAAAGTCCTTTGATGTGCCGGGAGTAGACACATTCAGGCTAACTTCATTCTAAATTATAAAAATATGCTTTACGCTTTTTTTTTCAGGATACTTGCGAACGTTATACCTATGTATGAGTCTAATAAAAACAAATCAAATATCATTTATAAATTGTTGGATATCAAAATCTCTTAATGATGTCAGTTAAACTGCACCGCTTCACAAACAAAGTGGCGCCATGGTGGGATTAAATAAGCGACAGTAAAAACCCACGCCACAGATTAAATAATATTAATACACGTTCTTTTATATATGTTAGAATGTTCAGTATGTATGTATGTTTAAATTTGGAAGCTTGCATCCGTATTGCTATTCTGGCGACTTTTTACGAGTACACTGATGCCTGATGTCAATGAATTATAATATTAAATGTTACATACAATGTGCAGATTTCTGTGCAAAAATGTTGAATGAAATGTTGAATATGCGGCCTATAAAATTGATCGACTCTCTTTTCTCTAGAGGTGGGTCGGTACGCGATTTTCTAATACCGAAACGTAACTAGTTATCAGTACCCGATAACGGGTTTTGAAACTATTTATTTAAATAACTATGTATTGGATGGTATGGCTATTCAAGAAGCGACTTCGTTACGGTGCGTTATTGGTATTATTGTGTTATCGCGGTGAACAAGGTATTTCGTTATCTTAGTTATTGTATTAATAATATTATTGGTATTTTGAATAAATATTTTTTATTTCTTATAGGACTAGTGAATATTGTTAATTATTTACTTTTCTTCGTTTGCGCATCTGTATTGACCAAAATGGCATAAACTTCTTTTTTATAATCTACAGTATAGTTTTTTCCAATTTCGTTGTTTCTAAACTTAGTTTCGGTAGGCGTTATACGCAGTTTTTTTTTCGATAAATAGTTTCGCCCGATAAATAGTTATTGCAGAACCGAATACCGTATTTTAGTTATTGTACCGATACATAGTTATTGAAACTATTTACGTTGCATAACGCCCATCTCTACTTTTCTCCACTACAGCCAATTAAAAGCAAACCTGCATATCCCTCATACGATATTCGCCTTTACGCATTGTTTACATAATAGCGAATCTTCTGCGTAGAAGTAAGTTCGTTCGTAAACACGTAAAGCAGGCGATGAAGTTTCCCAATGAACCATATTTAAAAAAACGAAAAAGGTGTTTGGTCTTCCCATATAAAATCTATATAAAAATTAATATAATGACAGGAGCCTAAGGTTTTTATGAGAAAGTAAAAATAAATAATAAAAATAAATAAATAATAAATGTTTAGTTTTATAATTTGAGGGAAGAAAAAAAACTTTACATGCAATTGGTTCTACCGCTATATTTTGTAAGAAAACCAACGATTTTATTGTCTGTAAGTATTAATTTGTCAACGCATGTTGCAGTCAGTTGCGGTTAACAAATTCTATAAAATGTTGCTCATTTATTTCCATTTGGGTGGTAAGATGTTTTGTTGGCAATCGTGCGTGAGCCAACATAGTTCAACTCAGTTGGCCATGATCGATCAGCAACATGGGGCGCCATCTGTCCTTACGCGATGGTACTACGACGCGTCGACCAATAGGAGAAGCCGAGACTCGTAAGCCAATCAGACGCGTGCACGTGCCCTCCCAAGTGACTGGAGAGAGGGCACGGCAACCCAAGGTCATCGCAAGAATAAATACGGTTGCAGAGCGGCGGCGCCATTATTATAATTTTGAATTTTGAGTGGAATAGTTCGTTATTAGAGTGGTGAAACTTGTAACTTTCTTAAAATAAATCTTATCAGAAATTAAGTGGTACAAATTATTCTAATTTGTTTACATCAGAAGTGACATTTCGAAACCACTCCCACAAGGATGGGAAAACACAGCAAACGCCGTAAAAGGAAGCGAGCTCGTTCTAGCTCGACTTCTAGCAGTTCGAGTAGTGCCAGGACTCCGTCACCTCCACCGAAACGAAAGGAAAAGGTATCACGTAAGGCTGATACCGGAACCGTGAGTACATCCAACCAATTTACATTGAACAACATAATTCCAGAGTTCGATCCTTTAAAAGACGATGTAAATGCATGGCTTAGTATTATCCAATCTTACGCTAAAACTTTTGCATGGTCTGATGAAATGACGCGTTATCAAGCTCTTAATAAGCTAAAGGGTTCCGCGAAAGTTTGGTACGATTCCCTGTTACGAACCGATAATCAGTGGCCGTCTTGGAAATGGAAAGATTGGAAAATAAAATTGACCGGAAGTTTTCAAATTAGACGAAATATGTACGAATTATTGAAGGAAATAATTGACAAAAAACCGACTGAAAATCAATCTTTGTACGAATTCTACTTTGAACAGAAGTGTAAAATAGATCGTTTGTCGTTAGATTTTACGGAACAAGATATCATCTCGATAATTGTTGGAAACATCGGTGATAGCGGTATTGGAGCATCCATTGAAGCTAGCAATTTTGTCTCGTGTGATAGTTTAGCTAGTTTTCTGCACGGTCGGGTGTATAAACCGAAAATCTCCAAACCAGTTAATACAAGCAGCGTCCGCGAAAACAATCAATCAAAATTAATAAATCAAATCCAGCCGGTGACTTATCAAACCAGTGCGTCATTAGGAACGAATGCAAGTGATTCTGCTAATTCAGGCCCATCCAATCCTTCGCAAAATACTGGTCAATCACAAAATCGTAGAATAATCAAGTGCTACACGTGCGGCGGTAATCACAAAAGAAATCAATGTGATGCTAACAAATGCGATTTTTGTGGCAAACGTGGCCACTTAGAAGCGGTATGCTATCATAAAAAGAACGCTGCACCAAAAACTGAAAAATCTGAAACAAAATTCATACTCGTGTCTACCCCCGATCCGAGAGATAAATTTTTAAAAAAGGTTACTATTAATGATTTTGAAAACGTGGGGTTTATTGACACGGGCAGTAGTTGCTCACTCATTTCAGAAACCCTAGTTAAAAAAAATGATTTGAATATTATAAAACTACCCTCACCGATTTTGCTACAGGGCTTTTCTAAACAGAATTCTAAGTCTGTAACTAAAAAGGTGACAGTTAACCTCCAAATCGATTCAGTACATTTGACCGGGATTGATTTTTACGTTATCGATGACCTAGCAGATTGCGAAGTTTTGATTGGACGAAATGTGACTGAACGCTCAGACATTATGTACTCGAGAGTCGCGGATTTACTACGGTTTGATTACGCCAAGTCATACACGGAATTTTGCAACAATTTGACCGAATTTAAGATAGATGCTGACACGCATCATAGTGAGTTGATGGACTTATTCAGAAAGTACAGTGATTGTGTTGCGACAAAAATAAAGGAACTAGGTAAAGTTAATAATCACCAGATGGAGATAAAGGTAACCACGTCACAACCGGTTCAATGCAGACCCTTTAGGACTTCTCATTCAGACAGAAAAATAGTTCGCGAAATGGTTAGTGAGTTATTAGAAAACAACATTATACGCGAGAGTAAATCCCCATACGCAAGTCCTGCTATGCCCGTAGACAAAAAGAATGGAGAAAAAAGGCTCTGCATTGACTACCGCGAACTAAATAAGATAACGGTGAAAGATAAATACCCGATGCCTCGTATCGAGGATCTTGTAGATAGGCTTCAAGGGTATAAATGCTTTACTGGTTTAGACCTCAAAAGCGGATATTATCAGATCATGATGCATCCAGAATCTATAGAAAAAACTGCTTTTATTACGGAAGATGGACACTATGAGTTTTTGAGACTCCCTTTCGGGTTGGCCAATGCACCTTCTTGTTTCCAACAGATGATGAACAAAGTTCTTGGAAAGTTGAGATTTGAAAACGTGATTGTCTATTTAGATGATATTTATTTGGTCACTAATACGATCGAAGAAAATTTCAAATTATTAGAAAATGTCTTGCAGATATTTCGTGAAAACGGACTAACGCTCAATTTAAAAAAGTGTCATTTTTTCAAATCCGAAATGGAATTTCTCGGATACAAAATAAAACCAGATTGTGTCATGCCAAACGAGACAAAATTAAAAGCTGTGAAAGATTTCCCAGTACCCAAATCAGTGCACCAACTTCGCCAATTTCTTGGCCTTATAAGTTATTTTCGTAAGTTTATTAAAAACTGCGCGATGCTTTCCGCTCCTCTTACAAAATTGTTGAAAAAGGACACTGACTGGGTCTGGGAAGACATTCATTACACCGCATTTCAAACTTTAAAAGGTAAATTGACTTCTGATAGTGTTCTCTCGATTTTCGATCCTAACAAAGAAAATATTCTTTACACCGACGCTAGTCGAGATGGTATCGCGGGAATTCTCATGCAAAAAACAGAAGATGGCGAAAAGCCTGTCCACTATTACAGTAGGCAAACAACAGAGGACAAAAAAAAGTATCACTCCTTTGAATTGGAGCTTCTTGCTATAGTTTGTTCTTTGCAAAAATTTCGTTTATATTTGGTAGGAACACCGTTTCGTATAGTAACCGATTGCAACGCTGTCAGGTATGCCTTAACTAAAAAAGAGATAATTCCCCGGATCGCACGGTGGGTATTATCAACTCAAGAGTTTTCATTTGAAATCCTTCATAGAGACGGTACAAGAATGCAACATGTAGATGCTTTGAGTCGAAACCCCGTGCCATCCGGTGAAAAATCCGAATCTGAGATAATTATGTCCATAACTGAGGCCGACTGGTTGCTTTCTGTTCAAGTACAAGACCCTGAGTTACAAAGAATAAAAAAGATTTTAGAATCAGGAGAGGCCGATCAAAATAAAGATGTTTTTGATAAATATGAACTTTTAGGTGGTAAAGTCTACAGAAGAACAGTGCATGGGCGTCGTTGGGTGGTGCCAAAAAAGTGCATTTGGCAAATAATCAAGTGCAACCACGACGACCTGGGCCATTTTTCTGTAGACAAGACTGTAGAACGGATAGGTCATTTGTATTGGTTTTCTCGTATGCGACACATTGTAAAGAAATACATCAAAAATTGTTTGAATTGTATTTATTTTAAAAACAAAGGCGGCCCTAAAGAAGGTGAGTTGTACCCGTTGCCAAAATATGCTCGACCATTTCACACACTTCACGTTGATCACTTGGGCCCATTCGTGAGGACGAAAAGCAAGTATAAATATTTGTTAGTAGTCGTAGACGCGTTTACAAAGTTCGTCTTTATTTCGGCGGTAAGAAATACAAAAACATCAGGTGTTATTAAAGAGCTCGAAAATATATCAAAGACATTTGGAAACCCTAAAAGGTTAATATCTGACGCAGGTGCTTGCTTTACGTCCCATGAATTTGCCCAATATTGTAAAAGTAAAAACATACGTCTGCATGTAGTGGCCACGGGTATGCCTCGGTCAAACGGACAGGTCGAACGCTTTAATAAAACGATCTTGGAGGCATTAAAAACTATAGGCGCTGACACCACAGACGATAGATGGGATCAATACATAAAGGTTTTACAACAAGGCCTAAATAGTACAATACACAAAACAATTAAAGCTGTTCCTTGTGAGGTTTTGCTAGGTTACAGATTGCGTATGGATAATGATAGTTTAGCACCAGAGCTTGATGATGAGAATATAGTTGACGTGACAAAGTTACGCGAGGAAGTAGATAATAATACTAAGACCAATGCTGACATGCAGAAACAAAGATTTGATAAATCTCGAACTAAGGCACGGACATACTCTGAAGGAGATTTAGTTCTGGTTAAAATTCAAAGCCAAAATAATGACGGACAAAGCAGGAAACTACTGCCTGTTTTCAAAGGGCCATTCCAAATACGGAAAGTTCTTGGCAATGATAGATATGAGGTGGCGGATGTTAAGGGAAGTGAAAGGACGTCAAAAAATTATACTGGCGTGGCTGCTGCTGAAAATATAAAGCCTTGGATACGGATTGGTGATTGGGACCTATAACAACTTAAGAATCCGTGTTGGCAAAATGAAATATAATTGGTAAGGTAATAAAACACAGATATTATTAAAAATTGATTATTTTATTTCAGCAAGTTGTGGTGTGCGAGCCAAGGTAAAACACTCATATGGTACATTACACTGAAATAAACATAGATTCGAGTAGTTATTACAAAGGACAAACTTGGTACGCTTAAGTGAAGTGAAATACTCTTTAAGTGCAAGTGGTTCTAAGCTATATTAAGACAAACCCGGTCTCTTAAGTGTGGCAAAGACCCTTTAAGTGCGGGTGGTCTTGGGATAACTCGGACTAACGTTAGAGTTTCTGTGTAATGTTAGTACAAAATTTTCAGAGTGGCCGCACACTGCACTGAACTACAATTTTAAGGATTGATTCTCGAACTAATTAAAATACTTTTCAGATTGAGTGCTTTACCTAGACTCGTGGGGTGCCCGGGGACAGGCACCGAGCAGAATGGCCGTGTTGGCAATCGTGCGTGAGCCAACATAGTTCAACTCAGTTGGCCATGATCGATCAGCAACATGGGGCGCCATCTGTCCTTACGCGATGGTACTACGACGCGTCGACCAATAGGAGAAGCCGAGACTCGTAAGCCAATCAGACGCGTGCACGTGCCCTCCCAAGTGACTGGAGAGAGGGCACGGCAACCCAAGGTCATCGCAAGAATAAATACGGTTGCAGAGCGGCGGCGCCATTATTATAATTTTGAATTTTGAGTGGAATAGTTCGTTATTAGAGTGGTGAAACTTGTAACTTTCTTAAAATAAATCTTATCAGAAATTAAGTGGTACAAATTATTCTAATTTGTTTACAGTTTGACTCCAATTAATACAAAATAACATCTTCATCTTGATATACAGGCACTATTAAACGTATCATGATGTATCATCAGGCGTTAAAACAGTATTATTAAAGGTACTAATATCACAACTTCGTCAATCGTGTTATTTCTGACGAATCATTAATTAAAAAACATGGAATGTAAATTAATGTTAACAGTAGTTTTAAGCCAGATTTTATTAAAGAAATTACTATAAAGATGTCACCGGGGTATGGTATAAATTAAAAGTGAACTGAACTAAATAAATTTTGAGAGTTTTTGTAATAGTTTTGTTGTCAATATTTTATACAGGTGTCAGGTCAAAAATCTTTTCTAGTTTATAAGTGAGATAATATTGTAACACAGACTAAATATTTAAAAAGTTAGTTAGCTCTTTTTCACTGCCGTTTCTACGGTAAACCATTAATTTGTATTTGAAATATTCAAATAGAGAAAAGTTTTACATCCTCTTTATCTATTTAAAACAATTTCAACAGTGACACCGGCCGTGTCTTAATGTAATAAAAATATCATCATCATCATAACATCCCATGAATCGTCCATTCGTCCAAAACTCCAGCAAAAAGTGTCGTCCTACCGCTGGCTCAAGCGTGTAACCTCTTTGGAGGAGATTCACCATAGACACCGCGCCTGTAAGCGTTGCGGCTGGCGATTGCTGTTGTTGGTGACCGCAGAACTAATGGTACGATACACAGAAAGACGCTGCTGCCCATCCTCTGGTTCATAAGCCCTTAGTACTCACACGGGTAGAGATGGGTTGGTACTGTTCTTTTCTGGCACCTAACGGACGAATAAAAATATATTTATATAGATAAATTATGGTGCATTACTTATTACATTATTTATTTATTAATATCCATCAATCCCACACAAAACATTAGATGGATATATGATAGATATGAAAAAGTTATTGTTCAACATACGTCTTGTCGAACAAAACAAAATTAATCAAAAACATTGGAGCAATCGTGCCCAGGCGCACATAAATCGGGGTCCTATCACCGCATCGCACGTCACCGTATCGCATTACGACATTGTCTGTTTGATATCGAATTTATTACGAGAGCTTATTCGAATCACTCGAAACACGTCACCCGGCGTCGTTTGCCGCTCATAAATTCCGTGACATATCGTTCGAGTCCTCAGATTTTTCTTTATAAAACAAGTTTTCGTATTTTGCGTGCGTTCTAAAAATAAACTACCTTATTACCAAGGAGCTTAAGTCTAAAAAGAATTTTTTTGATTTTTAAGTTGGTTTTCTGTAGGTATCTCGTATCTTGCTTCATATTAATGACGGTTGGACTTTTTTTAATTTATCGGGAGTATTTTTATATGCTGAGTGGGAGTCGGATTCTTGAAGATTTACTCATTGATTTCAAGAAAGTCTCCGATAATCTAGATCTGAGATCTGATTTCTACAGCTGCGGTAATTTGATTGAAATAATTGATCTGTTGCAATTGATTCAAGGAAACATGAATGCGTTTTACTTAGGTACTTGTTAATTAAAATACAAACTGTAGTGTTGTGCGATTCTACGAATCGCAATCGTAAGTGAAGTTGTTTTAAAAAAATATTAGAATTATGTCGTCAAAATGACAAAAGAAAAAATATTTTAACGTGAAAACGTCTTTTTGGACACTTATGTAAATGCGTCTTTAGATGCGTCTTTTCATTTAAATCTTATTTATCGCCTCCAAGTCTAATCTAACTCAATGATAATCTTCTTTGAAAAAACCTCACATCCTGTCAAGCTATCAATATGCATACGTCAAAATAATTTTAGGTGCCCAGGTGAAAGTAAATAAAAGAAAATTTTATAATTCTGGGAATAAAAATTAGGTATATATATTACTTCAGTATTGCATATAAATACAGCAAGTAAGTTGTAGGCTAAATGCAATTTATATATTTTTAAATTAATTTAATCGTTCCTTGTTTATTCTGTAAATGTTTGCACCACAAGATTGCACTTAGATCGTTTATTTCTAAAGTCTTTTGCAGATCATAACCTCTACTTCTTTTCATGATGATAGGTAGAATAAGAAGAATAAATAACATTTGATTATAATATGAAATCACAAAATGAATTGCCCATTGACCTGGCAATAGGTTAGCGCCTGTATCGCGGTGGACCAGACGATGATTCTTGATTTGATTTAATTTTGGATCTGAGGTAATTTCTTTTTTTATATAAATAAAATAAAAAAAAATAAAAACATTTTTATTGCCAGTTTTTGTAGTTATCATCTTCTTTTCTATTATACAGCGTGAGTTTGCATTTTGCATCCGAAGCCCAGTGATTCTACTGATGTAAACCAATGATATTACAATTATATACTTTGATGTAAACAAGCAACTTTTCCGAAGAAAAAACATTTTCGCCTTCCCATACATTATGAGTCAATCACCACCGTACCATGGAGAGACGAATATTTTTTTCGAGTAATTTTTTTTTCTCTAGGAAAGTTTCTTGTTTTCATGAGTCACTGGGCTTCGAGAGCAAAATCAATGAAAATTCACGATGCATACAGTAGACTACATTCAGATAGTTTTTATAAAATTATATTAATAGTGGCAAACCGTGGCCGATGATCGCAATCTTTGGAAGGAAAAAGGGAAGGCCTTTGCCCTGCAGTGGGAAATTTAGGGCTACTTAAAAAAAAAACCGGCCAAGTGCGAGTCGGACTCGCGCACAGAGGGTTCCGTACCACCACATAATCATAATTGTATTAGTTGAAATTTCAGTAAGTTAATGTGCTAGATTTTTTGAGTCCGACACGCGCTTGACAAAATTTTATTATTTGTTGATATTTTATAGCTTATGCACTATAAACATATCAATTTTCAAGTTTGTAAGTGTTCCCGTTTATAAAATAGAACTAAAACAAAAATCGCCTCAGCGACCATTCAACTTGACCCCTCTCTTATATGAATGTTCTTGAAACGGGAGCTCACCACAATTGGTTACCATTAGTTGTGAGAAAAGTTGTAATATTTAATGATTTCAGACTTTTCCCATTATTTGTACTGTTAGACCTAGCTACTTGCCAAATTTCATAATTTTAGGTCAACGGGAAGTACCCTGTAGGTTTTGGTTTTTTGCATAAATGTATGGAGATGAAGACATAAAATGCCATATCTTTTGATTGCGTCGTTGTAAAAAATTTAAATTTTCAGATCTTGTGTGGTTCATGGATCCTAATATATGGTATTAATTTCAACCTGATACCTTTACCGGTTCGTGAGATAAAGGGTCTTGACAGACAGACAGACAGACAGACGGACAACAAAGTGATCCTATAAGGGTTCCGTTTTTTTCTTTTGAGGTACGGAACCCTAAAAAGTGCAAGTGCGGTCACTTTCTGTAGAGCATGGCTCACCTGACGACCTGCCCTCGTGCTCTTACACGTCCACGCGAGATGAACTTACGCAAGCTACCCAATACGTGTACTCGTGGCTGAATATAAGGCCTAATTTATATTTCCTATTTGAGTTGCTATCGACATGACAAGTAAAATATTGGTAAACCGTAGTTTTTTAGGAGTCTACGCCATTTAAAGACTGACTCGAGGACTTTTACAACGCCTCCACATGTAGCTGAGTATTGGTACAATAAAGCACGCCATAGGAATCCATGATAAAAGAAAGAGAAAAGTAGTGGTAGTTCATATCATCAACATCTTAATCAGCTTGACGACGTTCACTACTGGACATAAAAACCGGTCGACAGGTCTTCGCATACAGTGGCTTCCTGCAAACCTAACCAATCATCGGCATACCTTCTGGTGACTCTGCCCACGCTATGTCTATATTTTCTCTCTTTTGTGCGCGGTCGCCACTCTAGAACCTTTTGCACCTCCTTGGCCGTTAGTTCTTCGAGTGATATTCCCTGCCCAATGCCAGTTTAGTAGCTGATGTCATGATACTTAAATTAACCTCCAGAGCCCCGTTGTGCCGAAACGGGAACACCTAAATTTTGACATATGACACTTATGTAGAGTTCCCGGAAAATGGAAAATTAATGAAAAATGAATTGCAATTTATGCGAAATTATGCTTTATCGCGTAAATAACTACGTTTTGTTTTCGATTCCTGCGAATTTTGACATGAGGCTTGAGAGGTTAAAGCAATATTGTAACAATTGTATTTCTTGTTTCAGATGAGGGCTCACGACACCTGCGAGGGTCTGGTCTAGAGATGCGATCGAAGCAGCAGCCGCGACCGTCCTACCGCTGGCTCAACTCTAACGAAAACGGTATGTACACAAATTGTAGAGTTAAAAAGCCTTGGCGAGTCCTATACTCTAACGAAAACAGAGTTTGTTGATAGTTTACAAACATTTACACAAATTGTAGAATTAAAAAGCCTTGGCGAGTCCTAATCTGTAACAAAAACGATGCAGTTTATTGATAGTTTACATACATTGACACAAATTTTAGAGTTAAAAAGACTTGGCGAGTCCTACTCTCTAACAAAAACTGAGTTTGTTGATAGTTTACAAACATTCACACAAATTGTAGAGTTAAAAAGCCTTGATAAATTCTAATCTCTAACGAAAACGGTCAGTTTATTGATAGTTTACAAACATTTACACAAATTGTAGAGTTAAAAAGCCTTGGCGAGTCCTACTCTCTAACGAAAACAGAGTTTATTGATAGTTTACAAACATTTTCACAAATAATAGAGTTAAAAAGCTTTGGCGAGTCCTAATCTCTAACGAAAACGGTCAGTTTATTGATAGTTTACAAACATTTACACAAATTGTAGAGTTAAAAAGCCTTGGCGAGTCCTACTCTCTAACGAAAACAGAGTTTATTGATAGTTTACAAACATTTTCACAAATTATAGAGTTAAAAAGCCTTGGCGAGTCCTAATCTCTAACGAGAACGGTCAGTTTATTGATAATTTATAAAAAAATACACAAATTGTTGAGTTATAAATAAGTTTCAAAGCTAAACCCGACTACTGAAAAATTTTGCTCTAAAAAGTATGAAACAAGAAAATGTTGTCATTAGAAATTTTTAAGGTCAAATTTTGTATTTAATAAATATTCATAGTGATGGTCAGATAATAAATAACTCTGGGTTTCAGTTTTCGAACTTCTTTTTTATTTTAATTTTTTTGGGGTTTTATTATTTTAATTATTTTACGTAACAAAATTAAAAATATAGATATATTTGAAAAGTTCTAAATAAGTCCTTTCATACCCAAAACGGCATAATTGAAAAACATATCTTTGTTCATACATACATAACATAACGCCTCTTTCTCGTCGGGGTAGGCAGAGACCACAGTCCTCCACCTGCTACGATCTTGACATACTTCCCTTGCTTCCTGTACTTTCATCAATCCTTTCATACATGCTCGTCGGTTTAGGGTACTTTTAACCTGGCCTTTATTCAGAACGTCCTGAATTTGGTCCTGGTACGTTCGCCTAGGCCTATTTTTGTTCATACGAGACTTAATGTCCTTTAGAAGGCGCCACTTTCAATTTAATGTAACTTCTTATAATTCATAATAGACCGTAAGGGCACTGCATGTTATCCTACGTCATATAGTACACGAAATTTGTAACTTTGTAGCGATAGTAGTGGCCTAATAGGTCCACAAAACGTTGGTCTGCCAATCCGAAACCTGGCAGGTTTTGTACAGTTGGAGAGAAAAGTGGTTAAATGACAGATTACACGAATGAAATCTATTCGTAGAAATAGAAGGTACCTATACATACAAGTAAAAAACAACAAGTCTGCCTTGCATCCTCCAGGCAGTTTCGCTAGTCAGACCACAAATGTGGTCGGATGTGATTGGACCACAAATTTGGTCGGACTGGCGAAACTGCCAAGAGGATGCAAGGCAGACCTGTTGGTTTTTACTTATATAGGTACCTTCTATTTCTACGAATAGATTTCATTCGTGTAATCTGTCATTTAACCACTTTTCTCTACAACTGTACAAAACCTGCCAGGTTTCGGATGGGCAGACCAACGTTTTGTGGACCTATGAGGCCACTACTATCGCTACAAAGTTACAAATTTCGTGTACTAGATGACGTAGGATAACATGCAGTGCCCTTACGGTCTATAACTAGCGGATGATCAAGACGCTTCTAACGATACCTCATTTGTCAAATCAATAGTAGTTTAGAAGTTATGAAGGAACAGAAATCATAACCCTCCTTTTCGCCGTAGTCGGGTAACAAGCCTTGGCAAGTTCTAATCCAGGACTTACTGAATAAAGATTAGGTCAAGAATATAAAAGATGATGACTAAATGAAAGAGCAGTAGGTAGGTCTACATCTTATTAGCAGGTGGAAGGATGGCATGTTTATGATAGGTACGCACGGCAGCAAGCACGTGGAAACAAAACCAGTATAAGCTGAACCAGCGCTACGCTACAAACGTCCCAAACCAGAGACCCGCTCATGGTCAAAGTGTTTCTACCAACGTGCGGCCGTGTGTACTTACTTCACTGAGTTTGCCTCTAATGCAGGAGGTTCTTGCGATAACATAGTAGTACTGGTGTGCGCGATGGCGGAATAACGCTTAATATTGTTGTTTTTGCATAAAAAATTTATAAAGTCATATTTTACGAGTACAATAATTTTTTATCAAGACAAAATATTTTAAACGTTTTATTGACTCGTGACGTATTATTGACCCCCGTGTGGTGCTGGCAAAGAATAGTACCATCCCATACATACCCGTGGGTGTCGTAAGAGGCGACTAAGGGTTATAAACTGGAGGATGCTGGCAACAGCATCCTCCTGTGTATATCATACCATCTTACTTACTGCACCTACAAACGCGGTCTATGGTGCCAGCCGTAACGCTGACAAGCGAGGTGACTATGGTACTTCCCCTCCACATTTTTCCAGCACAAGCTAGAATTCTGGAGGAAGCTCTCTGTCCTGTAGTGGGCATTTCATGGGATGTTATGATGATCATGATGACTGATTCCTACCACGACTCTATGCTATCAAGCATTCTAAAACAATTTAAACATTGCAACTGTTTTTTTTTTATCGTAGTACCTAACTAAATACGACATTCAACTCATGAAGCTGTTTCTTAAACAAGAAGATACTTCTAAGTTTGTAACATTCCTACTTAATACCATAGATTAATACTTAATTCAAACATTATACCCACCTCAGTTCACACAATTAGATTATAATTATTTAATCCGTTTAGCGTCGCTATACGTTTCTTTTCACACTGTTCTTAACAACTTCTTTACTATGACTAATATGCTAATAGATTACAGCAATTTTGTAATAACAACTTTATAATGAGGCATGAAGGTTAAGAATTGAGTAATGAAAATGTTGTATTCTAAAAAATGTAACGCCGAGTTTTTTAGGGATCAGTAAACAGCTTCGAGTAATAAAACATTTAACTCTAATAAAACTCTATGGAGTAGAATTTTCTCTCTGCGTCTGTGTTCCCATAAACGAAACTAAGCTAGTCGCGAGTGTATAGCTTCCTTTGGGCAAGCTCGTTCCATCGTCGACCTGTCTGTCCTCAAGACTAGATCGAGGTTACGAGCAAGCCCATTGTTAAAAAATATTCTAAACATATAATTCATACGAAAATGATACAAATTTCGCACTTACACGAATGTATTAAGTCAATCTAAAGTTGTCCAGTTTTGATGGTAAAATCTCCTCATATAAGAAGGTTCATAATCTCTACCACTCCTTTTTCTACATAGGTGATCGAATGTAATGTAAGTAAGTACACACGGCCGCACGTAGGTAGAAACACTTTGACCTCGAGCCGGTCCCTGGCTTCGGGAGTAAGCTGGTTTAACTTATACTGTTATGTTTCTTTCTACGTGCGTGATGCCGTCCGCACGCACTACCTGTGTTTCAGTACCTTGTATGCGCGGAATACACGTACACAGGGAGTGGAAGATACTAGCAGCCTAGTATATTTATTAAATAAATTGAGAACGTAGCTATTGTAAAAAATATCGATCCACGCGATCGATAATCAACTCAATTCTGACAATTGTGTTATTTTATGAAAAGTTAATTAATTCGGCAGCCAGTTGTAAGCTATAGGTAGGGAACCCTGAACGAAGGTCGGGTTCTACAGTACCAATCAGGTTGAGCGAGGTTTTAAAGTTTCTATATTTTCTATTTTATAAGAATTTCATACAGAACCCAAAACGCACAACCTGATACACTCACACCCGAAATTTTATTTTTTAATCGCAACCAGCACCGTGACGTGACAACTTTGAATATTCAAAACTAAAAATTGCAATAAATATAAAGTTACGGCCATAGAAAAAACGCGGTGCTGACTCAAAATGTAGCTCTCAGTAATAACTCATAGGTCTTTTTGTATGGGGCTAAGCCAGCGTGAAGCAATAAATAATATTTATTTTTGCTATTATACGCGTTTTTGTCAGTCGTAATGGGTGTAAAAGCGCAGGGTGTTTCGTTTGGAAACGACGCTGGAGAGCTTTAGTAAGTAGGTCATGTAAGACTTTCATATGAGTAAATAAAAAAGCGACTAAGTCAAAAAATCTTTATTCATATTGTACGGTTTGGCCACAAGAACGCAACTAGCGAGCACGACAACGCAACGGCGAGACTTGTACATCCTACGAATATTATAAACGCGAAAGTTTGTAAGTATGGATGGATGGATGGATGGATGGATGTTTGTTACTCTTTCACGTAAAAACAATTGAATGGATTTTAATGAAACTTTATAATAATATAGCTTATAGATCAGAATAACACATAGGCCACAATTTATAAAGATATTGTGTGAATTGTCCAATTCTGCGCAGACGAAGACGCGGGCACCACCTACATAGTAGTTAGATATAGATAGATAGATGTATAGTCCTGTGTGGTGCCAGCAAAGAATAGTACCAACCCATACATACCCGTGGGTGTCGTAAGAGGCGACTAAAGGTTAACTGAAAGATGGGCAGCAGCATCCTCCTTTGTATCTTACATCTTACTTACTGCGGTCACCTACAACCGCGGTCCATAGTGCCAGCCGTGACGCTAACAAGCGAGGTGACTATGGTACTTCCCCTCCACATTTTTCCAGCAAAAGCTAGAATTTTGGAGGGAGCTCCCTGTCCTATAGTGGACGTTTCATGGGATGTTATGATGAGATAGATGTATAGTTTTCTTATAATAAAACATCATTTCGTACGTAGTTTTATTATAGGAGTAAGATACAATATACTAAAGTTTCGTACAGTTTTATGTAGTAGTTACTACAGTATGTACAGTGCACTCGCATAGGTAGCTAGTTCCGATCTTATAGTCTTTCTTGTGACGAATTTCAAAATTGGTTGCTAAGTACAGTTGACCACACAAGTGAAGCTACCGTCCCTTTTTTCATTCGACATTATAACACGCACAATCACATTGAAATAAAAACATAAAAGTGCATAGTTTAGTTTAATTTACGACCCATTGGGGGTTTGATTTACAGACGTCATGCTTTCCCTCTCTCGCCCTTTGTACAGTGATTTGTGTGAATATATTAAAACCACGGCCCTGGGTTGAGGCTTTCTTTTATAATTTTGGGTACGGTTTTTAAACTTTAAGTAAAAAAACCGGCCAAGTGCGAGTCGGACTCGCATCTAAGGGTTCCGTACCTATCCACCACACGATATGCTCCAGTTTCAGATATTTTATTCAATGTAGATTCTTTACAGAATACTTTTTGAATGTCATACAGAATACAATGCAAAGAGCGAGTCTACCTCTGTTTCGGATCGAGCTATGGCAGCGTAAAATAAATGTCAAGAAACCACTGCAGCACGGCCTACTTTAAGAATCGGCTTTTAACAGTGTGTTTCTTGTGTTTCATAGTCATACATAGTCATATTCTATAGTAAGCTTTTTTACATAACCTTTGTTTTACAAAATCTTTAAACTTTCTTTCAGGTAATTCCAATTTTGTGTTTCATTGAGTGACTGGGCTGGGCACTTTATAAAGTGGGTAGCTAGCTTGCCAGCGGTGTGCTCACTGCTCAGTCAATAAAAACTGAACAACTATCCCAAAATAACATGTAAGGTCCTCTACAGCGTGTAACGGAAATATGTGATAATACTTTAGATGTGTGAATCTGCCTATGAAACTAAATAATTTTCCCATGGGACATAGGTCATAGAACAAAATCAATTTTTAAATTCCCATAGCAACTGCATCTGCTGATAGAGCATATTGTATGAGAGGTCAAATTTGGTTTTTCGTATTTCGACCTATGTTCCTTGGGAAAAGTTGTTCAGTTTCATGGGCTGATTCACACCCTTCAATATTATCACACCTTTCCGTTACACGTTGCATAAATTTTTTTCTCAATTAAAATGGCTCAAATGTTTCCCGTGCCGTGAATTACGTGAATCACACGTCGAGTCTTTGGCCCCGCTTACTGCCACTGATAGAGTCGCCAAACCAAGTAAGAAAACTTTGGTCAGTAATCTGGCTAAGGCTAATCTAGTATTTGGTCCGATTTGCCCTCTGTGTTGCGTACGTCTGGATTTTTTTATATGAAAACCAGTGCCTTCGTCAAATCCTATAAAATTGTTACACACATGTGGTAGCACAGCACCGTCACACTAAAGTTCGTGCGATTGCACTGTGTTGCCCATATATGGCAGCACTGGCAGGGTCGCCAATGTCGCCATGCAGAGCGGGGACTCGGGAAAGCTTTTAATAAAAAACACGTGTGTAGCGTATGATGCAGGTTTAATGACTAATACTTAGAGGCGAGCCACACACTGCAAGGTCCGTACTACAATATAGGGTTTCGGCAATTGTGATAAAAGGAATTCAACATAAAAAATACATACAGTGGAACATAGAACCTCCTCCTTTTTTGAAGTCGGTTAAAAACTCCCAAGTTACGGTCGTTCGTGATAATAAATAAAATAACTCAACAACTACAGTACTTATCTGTTTAAAAAGTCGTTGCTCTACCTGATTCCTTTGGAAGTCGTCCACGCGTTTCACGCCGGCGATCGTTTGACGATTTTATTGCGTTTTTATGTACGTGAGAAAACAATTGTTAGCCCACAAACTGTCGACTTACAGTTTATACCGAGGGGTCTTTGTTGAATGGAAGGTAATTTGGGTTGGTGAAAAATCGTATTTGATTTACATTGCTGTTTTGTTGTTCACAATGTTCGCCCAGCCACAAATTAAAACTAATCAGGAAGGTTTATTGAACTCAACGATTTACTCATAAATTGACAGAAATTTGCAACTACGTGGTCTTATTTAATATTATTTTATGTTACGCTTATTTTAATATTGTTTTTTATGGAAATTTTCTTCTACTTTATCAAAATCACGAAGAATATACATACCTATTAAATTGTCCATTCGTAAGACTTCTAACTAGCTTCACTAAAACAGCAATCTACAACTTTTTCCCGGCCAGTTCAAACCTGAGGCGCACCTGAGGTAAAATCTATTAAATAAAAGTATCTTAAAAAGTACAAAATTAATTTACAGTTGTACAACAACAATTTGCATACAATTTTACAAGTGCAACAATGTAAAATAAGCGCATCAATAAGTTTGCTTCACAAACTTATTTTTGCTGTGTCCTTGAAACACCGTTGTAAGAAAAACTAGTTTTCCAGTGGTAAATTTAATTTTGTACTCTAAGAAAAAGTGGTCAGTAAAAGAACAGTTTAGTTGTTTTACGAGGGACTTTAGACTACCGACTTAAGGGTTTTATTACGTTACACACTAAACGCAACAATGAATGGCGGTTGTGATTTACAACGAGACATTGTAAGGGAATTTTGATTGTTTGTGGGTTTGAGCTGTTGGTGCGTTTTGATTGCAGATAAAAGTTTCTGAAGCTACTGTGTGTGGTTGAACTGTTTTGGCTCTCAATTTTTATTGTTGTTATTTTGAATACGTCATGGGAGCACAATATTATGTGCTCCATGGAAAAGGTCTTTTTAAAAATGTTCAGAATTTTCCGTTACTATTTGAAAGTTCAGCCAGAATGTGTGTGCCGGTAAAGAATAGTACCAAACAAAGAGTTTTGAACCTCGCTCGTACCAACCTATTCCTACCAGTGGGTGTCATAAAAGGCGACTAAATGATTATGAACCGGAGGATGGGAGGACAGCAGCGGCCTTCTGTGAGAGTTCCCTGTCCTTTAGTGGACGTTTCATGCGATGATTTGATGAATGAAGAGGGTATTGTTTTATGTTTGTCTTTAGTACAACGACGCGTGCGTTAGCGATAATGCAAAAAAAAGTTCCATGGCAGCGTTACGCAGTAAGTCGTATGTCACTCTACTATAAAGCGAGATGAGATTGTTCCGTCCTTTTCGGTACTGTTTCGCAGGTGACTGCGGATTTGTCTTCACACCGACGCGACGCATGAAATTCGCATCTGCGAACCAGTAGGTACCGAGAAAGATGCAACTGTCTCATCTCGCTAATTAGTAGAAATAGACATAGCATATACGAAAAGCGAAAATTTCGCAGGTACCGCTAGCTAACGCATGCGAGAGCGTCGGTGTACTAAACTGTAAGACCACACAGGTAAACCTCCAGACAGAAGTAAAACGAATCCATTTTATAGATAAGTAGTCAAAACTGTCCATAAATCAATCAGCGAGTCCATATAAACTTTATTATCTGACGCAGTGTGTAAAATCCTTCATAAAAGAAGAGGGAAAAATGCGTAAAAAATATGTCGATTCAGCATAAAAGTAGTGTTTACAAACAGACAGGAGTTCATCTTTACGATCGCATGCGAATAGGCCCGAATGCTCCCGATGCCTGATTTATGGAGTACGGAATAGCTCCCGTCCTTTAAACGGTGCCCGATCGCCGCCGAATTTACGGCTTCATAGAGTTTTATAACTGATTTTATCAGTCGTAAACTTTTACAAGGTGATTTGGCGGCGCTCATTAAACCCGGCTCACTGTGAGGGAAGATGGCAGGAAAATATTTTGGGCCAATCTTTAGATTGTTTTATACTTTTCCTTTGGTTATGGATTTTGTATTTATGTCGTGTCGTTAAAATGTAGAGTGATGGAAATTGGCTTTTTTTTTGCTTACCGAGCTGTTATAGTAGTTCTTTTCCATCTGTCGTGACTCTTTTTTTATGTAACAAGTGAGCAATCGAGCTTGTGGGCCACCTGATGGTAAGTGGTCACCACAACGCATAGCGCCTACTGTCTTATTAGTAGCATAATTGACACTAACAAGAGAGCAAAGCGAGTTACCCACCCTGAGAACTAAGATGGTGTGTCTCATGTGCAAATAATTTTACTGACTCCCTAGCTCTTCAAACCGAAACACAGCAGTGAAAACATTGCTGCTTTACGGCAGAAAAAAGAAAGGAGGTGGTAGTCTTCACACGTACCTACGTACGTAACTTTATAAATTGCGTAACAGTATATAATGTCACCCTAGGATAAGTAAATTGTGAAGAAGAAATAAAGCAAATTCATTCATTCATTCATTCACTTCCCCAGACGGACTTTAGCCGTACCACCTTCAGAAATTGTCGTACTTCCAGCTCTGTTTCAATGTAGAGGCTTTTAATCGGATATATTAAAAAAACCGGTCAAGTGCGAGTCGGACTCGCGCGCCGAGGGTTCCGATATACCTATAGTATTTTTGGAAGCAATAAAGTCCATTTTCAGGACCGCAAAACTAAATTTGTTTGTAAAGGTTTTTTGCAGATTTCTGAAAAACTGTGCAACTTAGAAAGATCGTTTTATTTTTGCTGTAAAGTTTATATAAACTTCTGTCAACTGTAATTAATTCAGATTTTTCCTTACTCAAACTTCGGAGATAAGGGGGGGGGAATGGTATTTTTCTTGACATTTTTCATCATAACTTTAAAACTAAGAAATTTAAAAAAATACAAAAATATATTTTAAAATGTACAAGTAAAGCCCTTTCATATGATACCCCACTCGACCTAGTAGCGACAATTTTAAATTTGGCCCCCCCTATTTTGGCCCCCTTTATATTAATAATCATACTTTTTTCAATAATTTTTCTTGTGCAATTAAGTTGGGCAACTATATTCTAAAACTATTCCAAATTTCAGGTTGATAGCATAAGTGGTTGCTGAGATATAGAGGTGTGACAGACAGACGGACAGACAGAGCGGCACCATAAGGGTTCCTTTTTTTTACCATTTTGGTATCGGAACCCTAAAAATGGCAATGCTCAAGTCATTGAAGTTAAAGAACAACGACCTGCTGCCTTAAAATTTTCCTCAAGAAAAAGTCGTTGTTATAAACAGAACCCAAGTCAATTCGTCTAGGTTAGGTTAGGCTAGGTTAGCCGACTCCGTACAAACCTTGGTAAATACGGAAGAAGGTTAGAACAATGACGATGATCAAGAAACATATTTAAAAATATAAGCCAAGTGCGAGCCGGACTCGTGCACTAAGGGTTCTTCTTTTGCCCTTTGACAGTAAAGCTTCCAACCGCGTAGCATTTTGAAAAAGTCCAAAAAATTGTAATTTTCTTTATTTCTGCCCTATGAAACAATGACTACCGGACTTGATTTACGATTTCCTATTATTATGATTATTTTTAGGAGCCTGTTGTGTCCCACTGCAGGGCAAAGGCCTCTCTCCCACCTTTCCACTTTTCCCTTTCCTGGGCCAATTCCTTCCAGTTATTCGCGCAAGTGTCGACCTCGTCCCTCCATCTTTTTCTAGGCCGACCACGACGACGCTTAGCATTAGGTGGAATCTATTCTGTCGTTCATTTCGATATAATATACGATATAAATATAATTACCAAGACGGGCCATAAAGTCGATGATTAGGCATCACCAGCTCATATGGGCGTTAAATCATTAACAACAGATTTAGGAGCGCAGTAAACTGTTTTTATTTCCCGATAAATGAACGTAAAAATGTTGTCTAGTTCGGCGCGAGGTAGTTAAACGCCCGCCGGCTGTGTGACCTCGGCTTTATGAACAGAATTTGGAGAAAAAGCTCCGTGTAAAGACAAAAGTAAGGATGTGTACACATTTCAAAACTTTAAGTCAAATTTTTGCTTAGCTTACGTCAAGGTAAAATTTTATATTAGTACTCACTTATACTAAACATATTTTTTTTCTATAGTTCTTTGTTGGTACCTTTTTGACATATTGAAAAGCTTGAAAAATCTAAATGCCGAAAATACGTATTTAAAAAAAATAAGAATAAAAAATAACCAATAATCATGTGAAGTATCAAATTTCAGAAAATTACATGTTGAAAAAGATTATGACGTTGATTTCTATAGAATAAAAATAATAACAAAAAAATGGCTTAATAAATTATTGAGTTTAGTTGTTATTATAGCGGCAATGGAAAAACATAATCTGTAAAGATTTCAATTGTCTACCTATTACGGTTTATGCAATGGAACCCGCTGACAGATAGACATCGAAGGCATATTAATAGGGTCCCGTTTTTCACCCTATGGTGTACGGAACCCTAAAAATGTGTTTTTTTTAGGGTTCCGTACCTCAAAAGAAAAAACGGAACCCTTATAGGATCACTTTGTTGTCCGTCTGTCTGTCTGTCAAGACCCTTTATCTCACGAACGGGTAAAGGTATCAGGTTGAAATTAATACCATATATTAGGATCCATGAACCACACAAGAGCTGAAAATTTAAATTTTTTACAACGACGCAATCAAAAGATATGGCATTTTATGTCCTCATCTCCATACATTTATTCAAAAATGCAAAACCTACAGGGTACTTCCCGTTGACCTAAAATTATGAAATTTGGTAAAAAGCTAGGTCTCACAGTACAAATAATGGGAAAAGTCTGAAATCATTAAATATTACAACTTTTCTCACAACTAATGGTAACCAATTGTGGTGAGCTCCCGTTTCAAGAACATTCATATAAGAGAGGGGTCAAGTTGGATGGTCAGTGAGGCGATTTTTGTTTTAGTTCTATTTAAAAACGGGAACACTTACAAACTTGAAAATTGGTATGTTTATAGTACATAAGCTATAAAATAACAACAAATAATAAAATTTGGTCAAGCGCGTGTCGGACTCAAAAAATCTAGCACATTAACTTACTGAAATTTCAACTAATACAATTATGTGCATGTGGTGGTACGGAACCCTCAGTGCGCGAGTCCGACTCGCACTTGGCCGGTTTTTTTACTATGTATAGGCTTACTCTTGACCTCGATCTAGCCTTGAGGACAGTAAAATACGACAGTAGTGTAACATATCTGCAAGATAATTTTTATATTTTATACAGTCATAAAAAGCATCTGCATAATAAAATTACGCACAGTTTTTGTCTAATACTCAGTTCCAACAGTCATTTACAACTGTCAAATCTCCTCAAAGTCGACATATTTATACTCTGTAATAAGTTGCGTTCTGCTGCTGTTGGCAATAACGCCTCAAGTTTATTACTTGCACTAATCTCTACATCTAACGTGCTGTCGTGAAGACGAAAACGTTTTATAGATTTTAAATAGGACATCTAGGATAGGTCATCTCATCATCTTGCTTTATTAATGCCTATCCATGCCAACTGTATGCTATTTTCTTTTTTTTAACCTGCCGCTCCGTTTTTACCGTAGACTACTTACCTATACTAAATATACCTATTTATCGTATTTTTAATATATATAATTGTAAAATCATATAAGTGTTTATTGGTTTATAAAAAAAATTACTTACTTGCAAAATTAAAAAAAAAAAATAATTTACATAGCATTATAGATGGACGGATAGATGTATATGTGTGGTGCCGGCAAAGAATAGTACTCGTACCACCCCATCTCTATCAGTGGGTGTCGTAAGAGACGACTAAGGGCTTATGAACCGGAGGGTGAGCAGCAGCACCTTTCCGAATATCGTACCAGCTTACATACTGCGGTCACTAACAACAGCGGTCGCCAGCCGCAACGCTTACACTCATGGTGACTTTGGTAAATCCCCTCCAAAGTACCACGCGCTTTTGCTTGAGTTCTGGAGGGAGCTCCCTGCCCTGCTGTGGACGTTTTATGGGATGTTGATTAGTTAAACAGCCGCCTGCAAGTTAGACTGACGATCTGACAGTCGCGGTAAGCCGCTGGGTAGGAGCAGCCTAGGATCAACGTGGTGATCTTTAGGCGTACATGCTTTAGGTGAAAGCTCATGTTCGAATTTTAAATCAGTATTTCGGCTGATATTATACTGATTTTAAATGAATGAATGAAACATAAACAGTTTTATACTTCTACTTAACTCTACATATCTGAAAAGCTTTTTGTTATCAAGAGTGGAAAATTCGACTTCTTATAAAAAAAAGGGATTTATCGTAAACAAAGAAATATGAGTACTACTTTCCACATTTTGTCAGGCCGTGTCACCGAAAGGGACAAAATACCCCTCCTTATGGGAGTTTTACCTTTAATCACGTAGGCCCACGGTGTGCATTAGCTTAGTACAAAAATGCAGCACGCAAAAAGGGACAAAAATGTCAAGATGCTCAAAAACGTCTCTTTATTCACAAGCAAATCGTCTACTTGTCTTTTCTTCTTGTGCGAGTGAAACGGAAAATATCCAGCACTGCATCCTTCTCTCTATGTGGGATTTATTAGTACCCCCTTTTCAAACATGGGAGCCGTGGATTAACCAATAAAAATATTTTACAGTGATAGCTATTATTAAATGGGCATGTCTTTAGAACATTACATTTGATGAGACGAGTTGGATGGAGTCGGGTGGATGTCATTCGAGTAGGCTTCGGGCAAATAACTGTACAGTCAACGACAGGTCAAGCTTGACACTCGCAGTGCGACTCTAGCCTGTACGTCTAATGCAATAAGAACGGTAGATAGTCCACTGTGTCAAGCTCGATGTGCTCTTGACTGTACCATTCAGCCTTGGACTTTATACTGAGCTATCGGTTGGTGGTTTATAGTGTTTGTGATACAGACAAAAGCACATCGGTAGAAGCACTGTGAAAATCGACGCTACTGCTTCGTGATAGAGCCGGTTTCAGTTAGTACAGATAGTGGGTAAAAGTAAAGTTTGTTAATCGGGAAGAATGATTATCAAACCTTTATACATAAGAAGGTGTTCGGCTAAAAAGTTATTTACTAAATAAATAAAGGTTAATATAAAATTAAATAACTTTCCCACCCGATCGCATCTTGACGAAGAAATGACCCGTTTTTAACTTGCCATACACAATTAATAATTAGATCTGATCAGTTCGTATGAGAATATTTTTTTTTATACATTTCGACATGAATCCCATAGCGAAATCTGTTACTAAGCCCAGTATGAAACCAGCTCGTGTTAAGCCGCGATTACACCTGCTTGAATTTGACGACTGAATAAGAAATCTACCTAGGAGGCTACGTAGAAAAAGACGTTTGTGAATTCAGAGTTCTAGCTAGGAAGCTAAGTAGAAAAAGTGCCTACTAATACAGTTGCTGAATAGTGATGTTCCGATAGCGATAGTTTCGCTGTCGGTAGTTGTTCTTGAAATACAGTAACTCTGTTGAATAGCCTTATCGAAAATAATTATTGTACAATAAAATACTATCGATTGTTAAAAATAAGCTGATACAACCACAAGACAAATACAAAAGAAGAAAAAATTACAGACAAACTTATTTGCGGTCTTAAAGATGGGCTTTATTGTTTTTAAACATACTTTATTTTATTAATTTGGAGAAAAAACAGAACAGTAATGTACATGAGATATTATGCTAGTGGTAATGTAAAAAAAGACTTAACACTACGTCTATAAACATTTCTCGCAGAGAAATTACAAATAGGCTTATCGAAGGCTAAAGTAAGAAACATACTTAGCTTAAAACAACGAAAAAGTGAGTTTAAACTTAGTATTGAGTGTTACGTAATGTAAAGTGTTATGCGGGTGACTACAACTCCGCACACATTGCAAAGATAAATGATAAAAGGCACGCGATAAACACAATTAGATACTTAAGGTTCCTAATAAAAGTGTTAAGAAACAATCAGAAACTGGTGTAGCAAAAACAAGATTAAGAAAGAAAGTGTGTAGAAACCATGATAACCTGGATAACCTGGCTAGCCCTACAACGGAGTCTTCAGTCAGGATCAAATATCAAATAAAAGCACGTGCCCAGACACAAAACTATGTATCATTAATAGATAATAAGATATTACGAACTTTTCGGTTGTAACCTGCTACGGTTTCATGGAAAATATCAATATCCCTAAAAGTAAGTTATATGATTTTCAGATGTGGTGCAGAGGAGCTCGCGCTCCGAAGTTTGTAGATATACTGATAGTATGGAAGAGGTTGGCGTTTGGTGCTCTGAGCCTACGACGTGTGCAAATACGAATATTACTGACTAAGTCATTACAGTTATAAGAGCTTTTACAAATGTTACGTAGAATTCTGGCATCAAATAATAGACGCCTTTTATCAAGGGGTAAAAGTTTGTACTCCTGGAGGAGGTCCCTATTAGGGCATGCAAAAACCGGGTAGAAAAGCAAAACCGGTTTTTTCGGGTTTTCTGTATAAAAAACCGGTTAACCGGGTTTTTCGGTTTTTTCGGGTAATTTCATGTAAGTTCTTAGACCGAGGTATTTATTGAGTTTAACAATGAGAGGACAGAATCAGATAAATCAAAATTATTGTTAGAAAAGCAGTAACAGTTCTTTATAATGTAAACAATTAAAAATCGGAAATAAGAAGAAAATTATGTCTAACCCCCTTGTTGTACCCACTCCACTTAAAGTTGGAGACTCTACGCTCGAAGTTGTCGATGAATACGTATACCTGGGACAAAAAGTACAGCTGGGTAAATCCAACTTTGAGAAAGAGGTTACTCGTCGAGTCCGACTCGGATGGGCAGCTTTTTGTTCAAACGTTGAAATGACAGTTAACACTTTTTAATTATGTATAAAAATATTATAAAATCGACTTCGCGCGATCATAAATGACTATCCACGTCCAGTTTTTTGTAATCAAAGTTTCATAAAAGTTATCTTTTTAGGGTCCCGTAGTCAAACAGGAACCCTTATAGTTTCGTCATGTCCGTCTGTTTGTCTGTCTGTCCGCGACTTAGCTTAGAGACCCTTAGTACTAGAAAGCTAAAATTTTATACAAATATATATTTCATCTACGCCGACAAAGTGGTAGCATAAAATTTTAAAAAATATTAATGTAAGTTTACTAAGATAATTTTTCGAGTTAGGGATCTGTTTGCAAAATATTAAGCTTGAAAGTGTAATTTTTGGTTGGAGTTGAGTATCCCCCCCCTGCCGACTAAACAGTCGTTATTGGAAATTTGATAAAAATCACAGTAGTAACATATATGATGAAATTTAAAGGAAAACTATCACAGTTAAGAAGGCCTCACAGGTTAATGAGCTATAGCCGAAAAACTAAAAATAATAAAAAAAGAAATAGCGATCAGGCGCTAGGACCTCGCTGAGCATTAGGAGGTAAAAAGTTTATGTTATAAACATTATAAAAAACCCACTTTGCGATAAAAAAATCGTAAAAGAATCACGGAACCCTGTACTGCGCGTGGCCCGACACGCTTATAGCCGTTATTTTTAATATTGATTTTGTAAATTTAATTGTAGTTCTAAGACGATGAGTTATTCATTACGAACGAAACTAAAACAGTTTTCTTCGTGATTCTTCATAGTCTGAACGCAAGAGGGAAAAATATTTAATAACTAGCTGGTGCCCGCGACTTCGTCTGCGCAGGATTATAAATTGTAGCCTATGTGTTATTTTGATGTATAAGCTATATTATAGCAAAGTTTAATTAAAATCCATTCAGTAGTTTTTAAGTGAAAGAGTAACAAACATCCATCCATACTTACAAACTTTCGCGTTTATAACATTAGTAGGAAGTAGGATAACGTGGTAGGTATGGAAACATAACGTTGAATTGAATATACCCCTACATTTATGTCGTTAAGATTTTTTGTAGTAAAAAGCTAAGTATTTATTCTTATTTCAAAAAACTTGATATCCGAAAAACCCGAAAAACCCGGTTTTATCTCATTGGAAAACCGGGTAGCAAAACCTACGGTTAACCGGTTTTTTCGGTTAACCGGTTAACCGGTTTGCATGCCCTAGTCCCTATATGACATATACTTGGAGGTTAAACGACGGTGCATTGCTCTAAGGAATTTCTTTTGAACCATCTCTATTTTCTTTGAGTAAACTGCGTAAAGGGGGTTCCATATGCAAGTAGAAAATTCTAACTGCGGGCGAATGAAGGATTTGTATAATATTAATATAGTTATAATACTACATGAATATAGAGTCCCTCGACGCGAGAGTCTGCCTCGCACTTGACCGTTTTTTAATATAAGTGTATTTTTTGTTCGATAAGTTGAATAAATGATTCGCACTTGGACATCACTAAACTTGCTAAGTCCCTTCAAGTAAAGGAGTTAGAAGGTTTAGTGATGTGAAAATTTTGCGAATGATTAATTCGAATCGAACAACTTGTCCATGAAAAATAAAAATAAAGCATAATCTTGGTTTAATAATAAGTACTAATAATAAACTTTAAAAAAATCACTATAAAAAAATTTATACGACTGTTCGGTTGAGTTAAGGAGTGATCACAGCTAGCTGAATTCAAAGACTAATTCGGCATACATTGCTCGTTGAAGTAAGGATAATGCAATAACATAACATAACCACAGTATACCGATAATTCTGTTGTTTTTTTTTTGTAGTTATTCTAGTGTTTTTCTATACAACATATATTAGCCCTTATTAATATTTTCCGTACGATGAGGTGTTCTATTCGTATTGGCCCTTCACTAAAGTTCCTTACTGCGTTGCTTACTATGCGGCTTACTCAGTTAGTGACTTACTTAGTTCCATCTTGCTACCTTCCTTTCCTACGTAGGAGACTAACTGACTTAGTATGTGAATTCAGTCAGGTGTGATCGGCCCTTTACAGCACAATTTTTTGCTCAATTTATCATCATCATATTTACCGAAAGACGTCCACTGCTGAACACAGGCCTGTAAAGATCTTCAAGACGAGCGGTCCTGCGCTGCATCCAGCGGCTTACCGCGACCTAAACTAAATCGTCGGTCCACCTTGTGGAGGGCCTGCCCACGCTAGCTCTAGAATCTTACCCCATCGGCCATCGCTTTTGCTCTACTAATTCTTATGAATTAGAAAATCTATTCAAATAAAGCTGACGAAAACGTGCCGATTGGACTCGCCTGACTAATGGCCGACACGTCTATTATCATCCAAATGTACTGATCAACTCTACGGGTCAACTGTGATATGTTTATTAGGATAACGTATCGCAATAAATTATTCAAATCACAGTATAAAAAGCCTATTTATAAAAAAGAAACCACACAAAAATACTGTCACAAAATCCAGATACAATAAAAAACTTGAACCAAATAAAGCGAAAATTCGTTTTTCAAACGGCAAATTTAAATTTGCTGCCGAATTCTATTAACTGGATTCTGGATTCCGCGGAATGGATATCGATGTTCTATTCAATAACCGTTTGATATCGATATATTGTTATGGGTGACGTGAGTTACCGATTGAGAAACAGCAACAATCGGGTGAATATCGATTCGTTTATCTTTATTTCGCATCTATTTGATCGAAAGCTGTTGAAAGGTTGAAACCTAGACGGATATTTTTGGATTTGAATTTATTTTGTTTGGAAATAATTGTTATTTTGATTTGACGGATATAGCGCAGTGGTAGGCAGCTGCTTGCTGCATCAGAGATTCTGGTTTCGATTTCTAGTGCGGTTTGATTTCCGAATGATAAGATAGTGTATTTGTTCAAGTTCAAGTGCCAAACTTTCCACACACACAGAATATTGGTGACCAATTGATCACATTGTAGAGAAAAAACACGTTAAAGAACGCTGCGATGTAAGCGATGGCTCGAGAGTGCGGACGAAATGTATTGCATGCCGTATATTTCAGCTGCACTCCCGAGCTGGACTTGTTCCGTTTGGATCCGGCAAAGAATAGTACCATCCCATCTCTGCCCGTAGGTGTCGTAAGAGGCGACTAAGGGAATGTAAATAGGGGGATGGGCAGCAGCGTTCTTCTGTGTATCGTACTATCTTATATACTGCGGTCACCAAACACCGCGGTCCATGGTGCCAGCCGCAATGCTAACAAGCGTAGTGATTATGGTACTTCCCCTTCACTTTGCTCCAGCAAAAGCTGCCTTTCTGGAGGGGGTTTTGTCCTGCAGTAGACGTTTCATGGGATATTATGTTATGACTCCCGAGCGTTCGTGTACTATACATTATCTGGTTAGTTCCCTAAGTTATCTTTTACGGTACCCAAGGAACACTGGTTGGCGTGATAGTATGGTACTTCATTTATTCATTTAAAATTTTGTTTAAAAATAAATATTCTGTTTTAAAAACATCTGTTTTTATTGTTCACGTAAGTTCGCAAATAAATTACGTTTTAGTTTAGATTTGGTTGCAATAAACATGTCAACTGTGACTCGATTTAGTTGGCCATCGATTGTCATTAGAATCGATTATAGGGACAGGCAGACGGACGTTAATGTCCAACGTGGAACTCCATTTTAAGTGCCCCAGATTGATGGCTTGACACTGGGAGCTCTAAAATAGCGCTTCATTTGAATGTTTTATTTTAAGCTGCCTTCTACGGTTTATCGTTGAATTGGGGCAGTTTATCTGTTATGTATGTTGTTGTAAAACATGGTGAAGACATCCTCTGCTCGAACATCCATTCTCTTGCATCAACAAGCTTCTAGTTTAGTTTGTCGGTGAGGAAACTCCCTACAAGTTGGGGTTTTCTCATTTTCTATTGCCGCCTTAAAACTGCAAAATAAATTATCAGGGCCCTGAGACAAGTAGCTTTCTATTATCGCAAACGAAATAGAATAGAATAAAATTAAAAGGAACTGACATTAGATGTCACGCATCATTTCTTTAGCTAATGTCATGCCCATACATAATCATTCTATTCTATACTAGCGTTTGCGATTGTAGACAGCCTCTTGTCTCTAGGCCCTGTTAATTTTTGACAACTTTGTCGATTAGTAGCGAAGGAAATGCAATTACGGTGGTAAATTTCAGGTTTAAAATAATTTGAATGGAAAACATAATATTTCCAGCTTTAATCCTGAAGCACATGAAGAAGTCCTTGTAGCAATCAAAAGTCACAATACATACTTAAAATGATAATTAAAACCTTTAAAGAGTTTTAAATTTAAGACGATTGAAATGGAACACCAAAAAATACTGTTACTAGCTCTCAAGACTGTTCGTAAGGTAACATTTTAGCTACTCAAAAATTGTTGTAAAAACAATTCTTAAAAAAACATCACTAAATCAGCGATCTGATAACACGCGATAGATTTACCATTGTGACATTTTATTTAGTAAAAATAATTTATCTTTTCTTAATGGTTTCCATAAATAAATAGTTAATTTGTATTCTTCATGGAAAGTTACATTTTAGTCGATTAGTCGAATTTCGTGCTTATTAACGAGCGTTAATTAAGTTATTTATAATTAAAAATGTTAATGACTTGTATGGGAAATCACAGCTACTGTGAATTCGTTGTATTGATAAACTTAACGGTTATCAACAATATTTAAATAGGTAGGCAAATTTATATGTTTATCACAAATGTAATTTTAAATCCATCCATCATCATACAAACTTCTAAATGTGTAATATTATAAATGGGAAATCAGCTCTGTCTGTCTGAAACGCTTTCACGGCTGAACCACTGAAACAATTGTGATAAAATTTTGTATAAAAAAAGACAAAGGCTACTTTTTGTCTTAACAATATTATTAGAAAAGACATAGGCTACTTTTATCTGATTTCCAATCGTAAGAAGTCGTAAGCAACAGCTAGTGTAAAAAATTAATTGGAAAATCCTCGTCAAACCCCAAAGTCAAAGTTTAGGTAGGTAGCTGACTCCGTAAAAACCATTGGAAAAATCAGTATCTGGTTCAAGGCAATAATGATAAATGTAAGATTTGGTTCATAAATGTATGGAGAAGGGACATAACTGACCGTATCTCTTGATCATCATCTCTCTGTACCACACACAGGTGTCTAGGACAGGGGGTCCCGCTAGGTGTAGACACACCATCATATCGTGTGGGTTGCAAGGCCGATAACCGACCTCACAAACCCTGGTGTCAGAGTTGTTGATAAGCCTAAGGCCTCTGACATGGCCTCTTAATTAAGTAGTTGTAGAATCTTGACATTTTGACACCTTCAAGGGTGAATGGACCCTAATATTTGACATTGATTTGAACTTAATACCTTTACCCGTTTATCCGAAAAAGGGTCTTAACAGACAGACAGACTGGCAACAAAGTGATCCTATAAGGATCGCATTTATTTTTCCTTTTGAGGTACGCCAACCTAAAAATAACACGTGGTCAAGTCATAAAGGATGGAACTATTCAAGTCATATAATACCGGCCAAAAGGAGTCGGTTCAATCTGGCTCCTACTTTTCGAGGTACAACTGTTCCAGTTACCGACAGCCTCGAGCTACTTGGCATGAAGTTGTGTGCAAACCTGAACTTCGGCGCTAACATTGAGTCAAAAGCCCAAACCGCGGCAAAAAAGCTGGGCATCGTCAATAAGGTTAGGCTTTACTTCACTCCTGGATAGTTCCTAGTTTTATATAAAGAACAAATCCGATCCTGCATGGAGAATTGCTATCACCTTTGGGATGGCTCAGCCAAATACCAACTAGCCGCACTTAACTCGATAGATCGCAGAGCCAAGAAGTTCGTTGGTGATGAGATGCTGGTGAAAACCAAGTTTCACAGTCTGGCCCACCGTCGCAAAGTTGCATGTCTGTCGGCCTTCCACAGATTGTTCTTCGGAGAGTGTGGTCTAGAGCTCTACAAGCTTATTCCACCATCTCCCTTCTACCATCGGGAGTCCAGATGCACCACAGGATATCAGCTATACTTGGTTGATATTCCGCACATTCGCACAAACATCTTTTATAATGCGCTTTGAAACATCTTTTATGATGCGCACGGCTAAAGAGTGGAATTTTCTGCCTGCGTCTGTGTTCCCGAGTTCATATAACCTGAATCTCTTCAAGTCGCGAGTGAATAGGCTTCTTCTGGGCAAGCTCGTTCCATCGTCGACCTCATATCTGTCTTCAAGACTAGATCGTGGTCAAGAGTAAGCCCATTTTCAATAATAAAAAAAACCGTTAGAAAAAAATATACCATCGGCTTTTCAAAGCAAAGCTAAAACCACAAAGATGTTTATTATTTCGTCAAGTGTCATGAAGTGTAACCTCGTAATACGTGCGGCCACACGTTCACACGTAAAATTAAACATAGCAGGCACAAGCCACAAGTCGCACCTAAGGTATCGAAGTTTACAAGCTCGATGACTGTAACACACTTTGACAAGTTCGGGAAGAAACTGGTTGAGGTATAAGCGGAGAGCGGGGAAAAGGGGAAACTGACTTATTGAAAAACTTTTATAGTCGTGTTTCTAGAAGAAGAGGATGATAGAGCTAGGTATAACAAGAAGCGCTTGTACTTTTTGGCGGTTGCTATTTCTTTTTAATCACGAAGAGGCTTAGTCGGGTGGTTCGGAAGGCACGATAAATCATAATATGTCTCTTCTTGTAACTAATAAAATAGTAGTGACAGAGGCCATTTCTAGTCAGACTGGCCATTGTTAACCTAATAATACGATAAATAAAAAATAAATAAAAAAGGACAAAATTGGTATTATACCAGCATTCAGTTTTACCCTGGGTGTCGATTAATCTTGAGTAACGGTGATTTTCCACCAAGACCTGTGAGTTGGAAAAATACCAATCAATAGGATTGCTCCATCTTCCTAATTCAGCGCAGTGCAGCTTTGAGCTAGGAAAATGGAGCTATTTTATAGGTTGGAATATTTCAGCTCACACCTCAGTTTTCTCGTCCAGCTCTGATGGAATTGCACCTTTAGGGCATGCACATGTTATTGTTAGAAAAAATTCCAGCTCACGGGTTAGCTACCTCACATAGCACTGGTGTATAAGCAGTTTTATGCTGATACTTGTTGTTGTTCTTGTAACAACTAAGCACTATTTATTGAATATGATCCAGTGTTTTTTAATTTTTCATACAGAGCGTCTATTTCAATTACAATGTTTAAATGTTTGCTTAGAAAATAATAAAAAAATAAAGTTTCTTTTGTGGTTGCCTACACCATAAAATTTTCCGCTTGATCGTCGTGAATAACCCGCTTGTACCTTGGACCATTGTTGAAGCTCGATCGCTGATAAATTCTATCAATAACGGAGGCGAGAGATGGCGGGTGCCTTCACTAGTGTTTAGTTGTAATAAGCGGTAGTTATACGCGGTTTTGTCATACTCCGCGTCATACGTATTGACAACTTGGAGCGTTTGAAAGGGGTATCGGAGTAATGGGATAATAAGTTAGAAAAAGTGGAGTGGACTGTATCATTTAGCTTTTCTACTGAAATTCTTGTTTCAAATTTCAAAAAAAATAAAACAAAAGTCAATTAAAATTTAAAATTTTCAGTTTATCCCAAGTTCCTCTGAGGGACGGACGGTGTCGTGGACTCGTGGTCAACCACGGCGCATTTAGAGCAGGAAATGGGTGCTTTCTGTTTAAACGGATAGCTCAGAGAACAGAGTAGAGACCAGTCAAAGGGAAAGAGAGAGGTTTTTGTCCACCAATAATAAGATATTTACGACTTAGTAAGATAAGATAAATACCTACAAGGTGACACTTTATGACGTCGTTACATAGCTCACTCATTAACATGAAAAAAAGACTAAAATACTATTATAATATCATCTATTACGTGTAAATTGTAGTAAGTACGAGTAAGTCACTGTAAATTTACCTGTTCACAAAATAATAAAACTTAATAAAATGCGACTTAGAAAATTAACAACTTTGTGATTTAACGCTTGCAAATATGCATATAAGCATCGAAATTACAAAATTCAGTAGTTATTATTTACTGAAGAACGAAGGAAGGGACTAAGAAAGAACTAATTCATATACCTCTGAGTGCGCTATTTGATTGGCCCTTCTATGAATTTCTGACTATAATAAAACTTTCGCTTGCATTAAGAAATTAATTAGACATGGAAAGGTTATCTTACACCACGAGGTCAGGAAAGTTTAACATTATCACACGTAGTTACAAGCTACACCGGAATTCTTGTTAGTACACCAACCTTCGTCGATATACAGTAAACTACTAGATTGATAAAAGTTACGAAATATTCTGATTTGCTTGCTCGTTGTTTTGAGATTTCGAGCGAATTTTATAAGACTAGGTACTTCTACTTTCAGGTATCTAGGCCTACTATCCACGTCAACCTTTAAGGATGCGTGCACCTCTTGCATAGAAGCATGCCGAACGCATGGCGAATGCAAGACAAAAGCTAGTCCAGTCAATTTACGATATGAAGTTTCATTACATGCAGGCTATTTGAAGCTGTAAATAATTACATCCGGCAATTTTGTAAAAACACATTTTTTGTTAAAGTAGGTACCACTATAAGCTGACCTGTGCTCCATGGTAAATATTATACAGGTTGATTTCACCTTATATTGGTTTTAAGAATATCAACGTTGTATCGGGGATGACTGTGGTTTTAAATTTTTGAATGTTACTGGTAATTTAATAAATTATCCCCTAAACTGCATACAAACTTTCGTTGATTGAGTGAACTGATACGCAAATGCGACTTTAGCACTCCGTAGACACAGTTTCGTTACGTATCTCTATGCAAGATGCAAGCTACAGTAAAATGTCGAACGCGTGCGTAAGGCATGCTGTTTACGTGGATAGTGACCCTTACTCATTCTTTCCCAAACGAATCACTTAATACAATAATCTATACCTTAATAAAAATATTCTCAATAATCTAAATTTTAGATCTATTGTTATTAGGAATATCAATTCCTATAACAGTTCACACTCACACCGCAACGTATCATTGAACTATCACGACCTGAACAGTCTGTCTGTTTGTACCGACGCGTGACATTTACATCGGAATGATCTATCGATCGCCGCGCCTCGATCCTAGATCACCTGTTCTTTGATTTAGATCGTTTCGGGTTGGGTGTGAAAATTGTGCAGTGCCGTACCTTAAATAATATATTTATGTATTTGGCTTATTATTCACCCTCTGGTTTTAGGCCAAAAAGCCAATGACAATATTACGGCAAACCGGGCCTTCTACTATCGCAAACGCTAGTAGATTGACATTAGCTAACGAAATGTTGTGTGACAGCTAATGTCAATCCCAAAAATTTTTATTCTATTCTATAGTGTTTACGATAATAGAAAGCCACTTAATTTACAACATTCTTAGTATTTTTTGCCTTTTCTTTTCTTCATCTTCTTTTTTCCACTCACTTTGTCTGCTTTGAACATCAAAATTACTATACCATTCCTCTAACGTGTGTGTCGAGTCTATATTTACTATGAATTTGGCCAAATACGTCTTAATAAAAGATGTGAAAGCCATATTGAAAAAAAAAAAAAAAAAGAAAGCCACTTGTCTCAGGGTCCTGGTTTGGCAAAAGAAGCACACTTGCCAGCTGAAGCAAAGTTGTACAGTCAAGAACACATCCAGCTTGACACATTTTACTGTATACCGTTTTTATTTGAGTAACCGAAGGAACTCAAGTCACGCTGCAGATGTTAAGCTTAACTTGCCCTTGACTGTACCATCTAATAAATAATACTAGCTCTTCCTTTTTGGATTTTTTTTCATTTGTTCAATATTGTGTAATCTGTTATTTTGTAGTTTAGCTTATATCATTCAACTTTTAAGATGTGAAACCAATTTGAAACAATACTTTTATTGAAAATAACATCACATCCGATGCTTTAATTATATGAGTTATTTGATATTTTGTAAAAATTATTAAATAAACATGCTTTTTTTACCTTTCCTAGTAGAGTCAAGGCACGTCATGCTCGATTCGCAGCAAGTGTCAATTAGGGATTTCGCCCCGGGAGTCTCGATTCTCGAAATCCCGGGAGTCTCGGCACTTTTATCATCGAGACTGAGACCGAGACTTTGATAAAAATTCCCGAGAATATCGAGACCAAATGTTTCGGTAGAAAACATGAAAATATTCTTAACACCAGAAACTGAAGACGCACAAATGCCAAGTTTGGAAACACCTATATTATCTCCGGAAATAGAGTTAAATAGAGAAATAGAAATGGTTATAACTAACACTCAAAATCCTGTTTCTGCAACTCTAAATCTCTGCAGAGATGAATTTCAGATGATGATAAACGTTGAAAAGGTATTACACGAAAATGGTGGTGAGAAGGGGGGTTTGTTACAAGTATCTTCTTTCTATAACTCCTACTAGTGTAGAAGCAGAACGTGCTTTCTCGATAGCAGGATACTTTTGTAACCGCCTGAGATCCCGCTTGTCAGATGATATGATATCTGCACTAAGTGTTTTACGATCATACTATCTATCTGGAAAGCGACTTAACTGAGTGATTATGACAGTAATGTAAAAAAAGATATTTAACACTTTTCAATTGGTTGATTTTTATTAGAAGATTTGTTTTAATTTGAATTTTGTTTTGTTTAAACAGACTAATTAATATTAATAAGTCGAAAGAACTGATTTTAAATTTTCGTTTTGTTTTGTTTGAATGTAACTTTTCGATTGGTTGATTTTTTTGAGAGATTTTGTTTTAATTTGAATTTTGTTTTGTATAAACAGAGTAACTATAATTATTAATAAGTCATAAGATTCTAGTGCAAGAATTAAAGAGTTTTCGTTTTGTTTTGTTTAAAAGTTTGGTCAGGTCAACCGACATATATAAGTTTATTTATACCTAAATTACCGAAACTTAAAGAAAGGGTACATTTTTAATATTTTACTAGATAAAACGACTACTTAGATATAAGCTTTTTTTACCAAAGTTCCTAATTAAAGAAGACTAAACCACACTAAACATTAAAATTAATAACCTGAAAGTCTGAATTACTTCAAATATTGCTATCTTATTTTTTTCCTATTTGTTATATTCTATTGTAATGTTTGGTTTGGTCAGAACGATCAAAGAGTTAATTTGTAATAAATGTGATTATAAACAGTTATAATCGTAATTATAATTTACTTCACTTACACCACCACTCACTTCACTACTACCCTCACCCTCTTATAGTATATCATACTAAGTCATTACTAAGTCAAACTATGTCATTGCCATTTCTTTTATTTTTACCAAAATAAGTCTAGTTTACCTTCCAAAACAATATTAAAATCACCATTTTCTTGCACACCTGCAATACCTCCATCCGTAACGTAAAAAGCCATTCAAATATAAAAAAAAACACGTGGGTCTCGAATTTCCCGAGAGTCCCGGGACTAGCTTCAGAGATTCGAGACTGGTCCCGGGACTGAAAATGCTTCCGAGACCGAAATCCCTAGTGTCAATTGTGTCGAGCTTAGTGTGATCTTAACTGTGCTTAAATATCGCTCAGCAGTTTCTCCTGTAATTTAGTTGCATAGCCTCGGTTGATATCATTATCTAATCAGTCTGGTAAAAATGCATATTTCAGGAATTCTAGCTTAATTTTTAGCGTTCCTACTACAGTACTAAACCAATTCCCTCTACCCAGGTACTTACCTCGCTTGACAATCTCTCCTGAAACTTGCTTGCATCGCCTCAGCTGATATCCCTAACTCAATCAATCAGGCTCGTCGCCAGCGATTACCGCGATGTCTGCGGTGTCGTGGTAGGGGGAGGGTTAGAGGGATTGAGGGGGTAATAAGAAGAGCGGGGTGCGGGGGTGTACCTGTGGAGTTGACTTGTTGCGTCACTCAGTTGATGGTGCTAATGTTGTCAGTTGGTAGGTATACAAAGAAGCTGAGTTTACTAAGTCTGTTAAACGTTGTTTTACGTATAAAGTGGTTCTTTCTGGAAAAAAATATCGGTAAAAACATTTTTAATTTAAAAATATCATGGGGTCTCTTCCTTACAAATATCTATTTCTAGGGATATTATTATTATCATCAGTTCAATTGGTCAGGTGAAAAAAGACGCATTATTATACCTAACCTATATCGTACCTTTGCTGGTCAAAAGCCTGTCCCTCCTACTTTTATCGGTCCTGCGAGGGCTCTCAACAGTTTATGTTAAAGATGACCAGATCGTCACTCCACCGCTTGCGGGGTCGTTCCCTACGATGATGTCCAGTGCACCCTGGGGTTACCACAGGTGACGAACCGATATTTGATATTTTTTCTCGAAACCTATAACTAATGCGTGTAGCTTTGTACAAAAACAGTAAACAGAAACAATTAATAAAAAGCTAGGAACTTCGCTGAGGACAGGATTCGAACCTGCGCGGGTAGAACCCATTGGATTTCAAGTCCAACTCCTTAACCACTCGGACACCTCAGCTCTTGAAATACTCATTCAAATCCTTCATCACAGTATTAGTTTTATTGACGCATCGAAAATACATTCTTAATGAATACCACATAAGTTTCAACAAAAGCTGTGTAAATAAGATTGGATTGATTTGCGAGTGATCAATGGGTTTGTAAATTAAAAGCATCTGCCCGCGACTTCGCACGTGTGAAATTCAGAATAATAGTAACATTTGTCCTTCCTAATGATGTGATCTATCTGCAGACCAAATTTCATCAAAATCGGTTCAGCGGATTAGCAGTGAAAGAGTAAAACAGAAAGCCAGAGACAGAGTTACTTTTACTGTGCTTTTACATTTACAATATTATGTACTAAATGTTGCACGTGAATTCGTGCGCATGTAATTCGGAAAAAATAGCCTATTCTTTCCTTTTTCTTTTTTATCTAACAAGTGAGCATTCGAGCTTGTAAGCCACCTGATGGTAAGTGGTCACCGCCGCCCATAGCGCCCACTGTCTTATTAGTAGCATAATCGACACTAACTAGATAGCAAAGCGCGTTGCCTAGCCTGAGAACTAAGGTTATGTGTCTCATGTGCCAGCAATTTCACTGGCTACAGCAGTGCAATCACTGCTGCTTTACGGCAGTAAAAAGCAAAGGAGTGTAAGGAAGTGTGTGTGTGTGAGGAAGTACTTCCAAAGACGGACTTTGCACAAAAGCCCTACCCCCTTCGGCATTACGTAATTATGTTAATAAAATGTATTATTACAGCTCTTACTTTACATACGTTCAGAAAAACAATAAATGTTCTTAAAAGATATAACTCATTGTTTTCGCTGAGGACAGGATTCGAACCTGCGCGGGTAGAACCCATTGGATTTCAAGTCCAACTCCTTAACCACTCGGACACCTCAGCTCTTGAAATTTACGTCCAAATTTATAAACAATATCGTTTAGATAGAGGCTTTGAATAATACTTTCTTAATGAACACCGTCTGAGTTTTAACAAAAGCTGTGTAAATAAATGCGTTAAATAATTTATAACATACTTATCATTAGGGTGCTGGCTGCTATTTGGGTATATGATTTGCTCATGATTCATATTAATAGGGATGATAGATCAGCTCAATACGAAGCGATTTCATCCTTACAAGTTTTTCTGTGCGTCACTGTGTTTTTGAGTTAAAGCAAAAAAAAAATAAGATACTAAATAATGTTTTTTTGTCTGCCTTTGTGTTTCCTGTTTAAAATACTTCTGAAGATGTAGAAAATCAAAGAGACAGACAGAATTTTTGCATTTTCTTCTTCTTCTTCTGTCGTGTCGGCAAGAACACAGGCTAAATCTTACTTGCCCAGAAAGCGGGACCGTGGTAGCCCTCTGGTTACCGTCAAGTAAGTCTTCACGCGAGCAGGTGGTCGGGCACGCGGGACAATTAGTGAGGTGTGCCATGGTTTGCAGGAGCGCTGTAACTTTACGACGCAAGGCTATTGTGGTGGAAGACCATTTTTCTGGGGTTTTATACATTGTATTTAATCAGATAGTCATAGTCTGCCAGGTGTACGTTTCATTGTCAAATTTCAAAATGGTTAAAACTTAATTCCTCAAAAACGCAGGGGGGTGTGGATGTCCGCCAATATTTTTTGTATCTTTTAGAGGATGCTCCTTATCATCAGTCAAAGAAGCAGACATGAGCAAATCATATACAAATTTGTCCTTCATCACCCTTACTACAATGGGTGTTTAAATATGAGTTTTTCAAAACCTTATGGTGTTGCAATATTTTTGTATTAGGATGAATTTCCACCAGTGCTGGGCTAAGGAGCTAAGCTGTGAACTAAGAAATTTCAATCCATATGATTGCTCCATTGAAAAGCGCACTAGACAAGCTAGAAAAATGGCGCAATCCAATTCGTTGAAATTTTCCCAGCTCACAGCTTAAGCTCCCTCGTACAGCACTCCGGTCGAAAGGCAACCTTATGCTTGGTTTACTGCATGATTGTCATTCTGCATTTTCGTATAAAAAATAAATAAGTTAAGTCTATGTTTTCGCTGAGGACAGGATTCGAACCTGCGCGGGTAGAACCCATTGGATTTCAAGTCCAACAACTCCTTAACAACTCGGACACCTCAGCTCTTGAGATTTACGTCCAAATTAATGAACAATATCGTTTAGATAGAGACAAACCATATTATTATGTGTTGTAAGCTGTGTAAATAATCATCATAACTTCCCATGAAACGTCCACTACAGGACAGGGAGCTCCCTCCAGAATTCAAGCATTTGCTGGAAAAATGTAGAGGGGAAGTACCATAGTCACCTCGCTTGTTAGCGTTACGGCTGGCACCATGGACCACGGTTGTAGGTGACCGCAATAAGAAAGATGTAAGATACAAAGGAGGATGCTGCTGACCATCCTCCAGTTTATAACCCTTAGTCGCCTCTTACGACACCCACGGGTATGTATGGGTTGGTACTATTCTTTGCCGGCACCACACGGGACAAATAATAAGTGTGTAAATAATAAGTGGATTGATTTGTGTTTAAATAAATCCATGAGTTTCTCAAAACAACATACCTAGTAATGGTGGTATTGCAATATTTCTGCAATAAGGTGATTTTCAATCAGTGAGGTGCGAGAGAGCTGTGAGACGGAAAATTCTAACCAATAAGATCGCTCCATTTGACAGCGCATTTGACAAGCTAGGAAAATGGCGCAACCCTATTGGCTGGAATTATCCCTCCAATAGGATTGGGCCACGCACCCTTACGCCTGATTAACAACATGATTGGCAATGTGGGGGGAGTAAAAAATTTACTGACATTTTGCACTTTAGCACACCTCGGAAGCTCCATACGATCGGGCTCAAAAGTGACAGCTGTCATTTTTACACGCGCAAATGTGTGGGTGGGTTAAAGACGTGTGAGTGTAGGGTTGATGGTATCTAGAAAACACTTACCTACTCTAGAAAACGTAGATAACAGAACATTAGCATTATACTTTTATTAAAGTTTCGTGTTGCACATTTTTCGTTCGACTATAAAGCGACTTACACAATTCACAAACGAATTATAACTTCACTATCACTCGTCACTTCACTTTGTTGTATTTTGTAATCGAATTTCAATTAAAACAAACAAACACACGTTGAAATAATCTCACAAACTTTAAAAACAATCATTAATTTCACTAAACTTCATCTTTGCCGGCTGGCTGGCCGCCGGTGCACCAGGGTGACTATCGCGAAAATGGCGAATCTGCTCATCACTGCAAAAAAATCTGCCAAACTTTATTCCAGAAAATGACAAAAATTCTGTTATACTATTGCTTTAATGTGGAAAGGAATAAATAAATACATACTATTCAAAGCTTTATTTTTTTTTTCATTTAACCCAAAAAATGCAGTATTAAATCTATCAAGGAAAGAAATGCTTAAAGGAAAGAAAACATCTGTGTCTACCTTATGGTGCTTATTCCATAATAATTGCTTCTTATTATTGTTTTCGTAAGGTTTTTTTTTTTAAATCGACAGGTTAAATCTGCGCAAATGTCTGAAATCTGCTACAAATGGCAACATTGCCGGTGCCGTATTGTCTGGCTGTCAAGGTGGCTCGCAAGCGATGCGTACGAAGTGACTTTGTAGCAGCGTACAAAATAATGGATTATTTTTTTACCTTTACATATATTGTACTTTTACTTGAAGAAAGTTTAATCTATGTACATTTGAGTATCCTTACTAATATTATAAATGCGAGAATGTATGTTTGTCTGTACGTCTGTATGTTTGGTTTTCACGTCAAAACGGCTAAACAGATTATTCTGAAATTTTGCATAGAGATAGTTTGGGACCCTGGGACGGACATATGCTACTTTTACCGCGGGAAAATTTGTGATTCCTATGGGAAAATCAGCTTCACAACGGGTGAAGCCGTTTTCACGTTAAAACGACTGAACTAATTTAGGTTAAATTTGGTATTAAGATAGTTTGAGTCCCTGGAAGGGATACGGGCTACTTTTTATCGCGGGAAAATACCTTATTCCCATGGGAAAATAACTAAACGCGGCGGGAAACTTCTAGACGGAATTGGTATAAAGAGAATTTGACACCCGGGGAAGGATACTGGTTACTTTTTACCGTGGGAAGATATCTTATTCCCAAGGGAAAACCACTTATAGAGCGGGCGAAGCCGCGGGCTAGACAACTAGTGATTTAATATGAGTGCGATATCTTTCCAGTTTTTTCAATTATATCCTATACTCTTTTAGCGAGCAATCCCTACTTTTCCCTACAAAATCATAAATGCGAAGGTGTGTAGGTACCAACGTTCCGTTTTCGCATCAAAACGGCTGCACCGATTTAGATACAATATGGCATAAATGCCAATTTGTATGGAGAGTTTGAAACCCTGGAAAGGACTAGGATATTTTTTAAAATATTTCGATTCCTTGTTAAAAAAAAAAACATTTCGGCTTTATTGAGTGAGTGTTCTAACGATTTGATGAAATTTTTAATTGAAGTTCATGGGAAAGATAATAAGATCAAGCTAGGTCTAATCATAATTTGGAAAAATTTAAAATAAAAATACAATTTGAAAACTAAAAAAATACAATGCCAATAAGTAGGGATCTTGAAATCTAGAAAATAAAACATGTTTCATGATACAATTATGTACACTTTTATCATTTATTTATATAATCATTCAAAACAAAATAACAACTATAAATTAAACATATTTACAACAAAATATACTACAGAACAAAAGGACAAAAAAATTAAACATATTTATAACTTCAAAAACGATTTTACCTATTTATTAATAATTTTACATTTTACAAAATTACTTTCATTTTTTTTACATGTCATCTATCTATATAGTTTGCATGGGTTTGCATTTTCTAGCTGTGGCAAATTTAAAGTAGGAATGGCATTATTTTTTAATTTTCTTAAGAAGCGATCTGAAGCTTGAAAATGTAAGTCACAGATATGATAATAATTAACAAGAGTTTGCGTGGGCTTATTAGCCAATTCCGGACGATCAGCAGCTAGAATCCATTGTCTGCGTCTGAAAAAACAATTTTTTTTTTTTAAATATTGCATAAAAATTGATAAAAGAAACATGGGTCGGAATATGAAAATGAAATTTGGACTTCCCATACAAATCTGCTGATCACGTCATACACTTTACTATGGGAAGTCCAATTTTTAGGGTACCGTAACTAAAAAAAAAACGGAACCCTTATAGGATCACTTTGTTGTCCGTCTGTCTGTCTGTCTGTCAAGACCCTTTTTCTCACGAACGGGTAGAGGTATCAGGTAGAAATTGATAACGAATGTTACGGTCCGTGGACCACACAAGATCTGTAAATTTAAATTTTTTACCACGACGCAATCAAAAGATATTGCTTTTTATGTCCTCATCTCCATACATTTATGCAAAAAAGCAAAAACTACAGGGTACTTCCCGTTGACCTAAAATTATGAAATTTGGCAAGAAGCTAGGTCTCACAGTACAAATAAAGGGAAAAGTCTGAAATCATTAAATATTTAAATTTTTCTCATAACTAATAGTAACCAATTAAGGTGAGCTCGCGTTTCAAGAACTTTTCTATAAAAGAGGGGTAAAGTTGGATGGTCGCGGAATTTTTAAAATCAAAGAGCAAAAGATTTTAGTATATCATATGGTAGATGAGTACGGAACCCTTAGGGCGCGAGTCCGACTCGCACTTGGCCGGTTTTATTTTATTTTTATATTTCGACCTATGTTTCTTGGGAACAGTTGTTTAGTTTGATGGATACATACACCCCTTAAATTATCCGAGGTGATATTTTTTTATATACCACTGGTATGGGCAAACAAGCAGACGAGCCACCTGATTAATCATGTCTCATATTTCAAATGTTTTTATCTTTATAAGATACAAAACAAATTATTCTATAAGTAGATTATTAATTTTTATAAGGACGTGTTCGACGTGTCAACGTTATGGCGAACGGAAAGGCTTGTGTAGTAGCCCGGAATATTTTGGTTTACGATGAATCTATTTTATTAGAATGATGAAGAGAAAAAGGGTAGGTATAGTTTATCATAACAATGATTAAATAGGTATACCGATAATATTAAATTACAGAATACCTAGGTACTCAAAAGCTTTGGATAACACTGTAAGTAGATAGGTACGAAAATTTTGTTTTTAGGTTAAAAAATGCTAGGCATTAATAGCTTACCTTGTTTCCTCCGTTGGAAATCTGTAAAAATGACGATCCTTGTCTTGGAGAGTCGAAAGACAACCGTAAACTGCACAACCACGCACCATTTTTTCAACTTTTGCAAGCGTTGCATATCGCGTGGCAACAGGACGAGAAATAGGACGAGATATCGCGCAGGGCCCCGCGGGGTGATGCGCGCGCACTTGAGGTACTCCGATTGGTGGGAGGCGGAGAGCTTCCGTTCTGTATGTAGTACTATTATTAATTCTGTGACTTTAGTTTGTCCAGCTCCGCTGCGCTGCTTTTTTTAGTAAAGTTACAGAAACGTATAAAAATTACACAAAAGTGAACTCTATTTTTCGCTGAGGACAGGATTCGAACCTGCGCGGGTAGAACCCATTGGATTTCAAGTCCAACTCCTTAACCACTCGGACACCTCAGCTATACACAACTTTAACAAAAATATTAACTACATACGAGTGACAACATTTTAACAGCTATGCAAATAGTAAAGTTATAATTCACATGTTTATAACAATTATTGTTGTTCAATACAAACGCAGATGGGTTTTTCGCTAGTGGTACCTATATTGTTATTATTGAGCAGTCGGTACTGAAGTAGGCAGAAATGAGTGCGGATAGACTGTCAGTACTTAATCAAAAAATATAATGTACACAAGTGTAGTCAAGAGCACATCAAGCTTGACACATTGGACTATGTACTGTTCTTATTTCAATAGACGTACGAGCCAGAGTTGCACTCAGAGTGTCAAGCATGACCTGTCGTCGACTCTACCAGAAAAATGGTTACAACTTTTCATAATGTTCACAACTATTAATTGAACCTATAACAAAATAGGTATATTAAACTAAATCCTTTGGAGAACTGTTTCCAACTAGAAATTTCAAATGATCCCAATACGACCCCACATAAAGGTCGTCGCACACCTACGCCAACAAGAAAACGCTGACTTCCTAATAAGTACAGCGTAGCGTAATGAAATCGCCTCGGAGATGATTATCGTCAATTTTGCGCTTAATTTATGGCAGGTAAACGGTCGTGCGCGTACGCGTAGCAACGGCGTCGAAGCGCGCACGCACTTGATAAAAGTTGCTATTATCTTAGTATGGTAGTTAAGATCGGGGCACAACAGGTGTTAGACGAGTAATTCAATAAAAAAATTAATGATGGTAATAACGAACACAATCCTAATTCCTAATTTATTTACAGTTTTAATGAAGAGAGCTATCCGAATAAAAAATGTTTGTTGTGTTCTACTGCACTTTAAAACAAATAGTTTTCAGTTTTGGCAAAGTAAAGCAAAGTGAGTTTCGGCATAAAAAAAACCCATGTTACTGAAAAATAACTTTATAGGACCTCAAAATATATTTCTAAAACGCAGATTTTTCGCTCTACAATTTATCCTATTATCGTAACTAATTCCTCCACTAGACCTAAGACCTTATTATAAGCTCTATTACTTTACACCGTATCTTAACCAAGACACGGTAAAGGTGCGTCTTATCGATAATTAACGGTTCACCGGTAACCGATTACCGGTATTTTACCGGTGATTTACCGGTCCGACTTAGGGATGTAATCATGTAGTTTTCAATTAGCATGGGTTATCGGTCTTGTGTTGATGGTGTTCGAAGCTCAGTGCATAATTGCAATTGGGTGTAATTTAAAAGTACATTGACTGGATTTGTGTTCCATTAACTTTACCTGAGTATCAGGTTAGGGGTGTCATCATCATCATTACCATCATATCAGCCGAAAGACGTCAATTGCTGCTCATAGGCCTCCCCTAAAGATCTCCACGACAACCGGTCCTGCGCTGCTCGCATCCAGCGGCTTCCTGCAACCTTGACCAGATCGTCGGTCCACCTTGTGGGGGGCCTGCCAACGCTACGTCTTTCGGTACGTCGTCGCCACTCTAGAACCTTTACGCCCCATCGGCCATCGGTTCGTCTTGCGATCGCCTACTGACACTTTTTATGTTAATAAGTATGAGATTGATCATAAACTCAATGAAAAATTACATTGTATTCGTGTGTAATCAAGAGTAAGAAAAACTTGACACTTGAAACACGACTCTAGCCCCAATGATAAACGAAATAAGAACGGTATAAAGTCACATGTAGTAAGCTTAACGTGCACTTGACTAATTATACCTACAGTTTTTTAAAATAATGAATGAATAGAAAAACAAACGATTGAAGGTGTTTTTAAAACAAATCTTCCTCTTTAAAACCATTCTTAAGAAAACTGATGCCGAAAGCAAACAATAGCAAACAGTTTAATCAGTCTCGATTACTAACAAAAGCTCTAAAACTGTGTGTCCGTCTGTCTGTTCGATCGCTTGAGCCGAATCTTGGATAAAGAGCCATTGTCTTCGGCCTATTGAAGCCTAGTCCAGGAGCCGCCGTGCGGAAATTAACTTCCATCTGTCTGATTGCTTTTCAAATTATTTTTAATCGAAGAGCTTGAGTCATTCGAGTTTGTGGGTTTTGAAAATGAATGAGATCTTGGTGAAGTCCAAGACAATGGAACTGTGAACAATGCAAATTAGATTAATAAGTAATATTTCTTACGAATAATACACTTTCATTATATTTATTTATATTTATTATTTGTTGTTATAGCGGCAACAGAAATACATAATCTGTGAAAATTTCAACCCGCTGACAGACAGACAGACTTTGGAGGCATCCCGTTTTTTACCCTTTGGGTACGGAAACCAAAAAAGCGCCAAACTTATTGTTAACTTTTTGTTGTAATTGTACATTAAATTTAACATAAATTGCTTTATTTTACATTAAATCCATGCTTGAGGTGATAAAATCACTGCAATTTTTCTTCTTACATCAAATTTCTTTTTGATGTTAAAAAGGCAACATTTTAAAACTAGCATCTCCCCAATAAATCATCTCTAACATCCGACAGCTCTCGGACTATTGTCGCGCGACGTTATCGCGACATCACGCGATGCGATTCCAATGATAAGACGCGATGTGACGCGACCAGTCGTCGTATCGGCGATTTTGGCGTTTGAAAAGACTGTCAAGTGCGAGAGAACCTGTATCATGAGTACCCCGTATCTTCTTTTACTTACTTAAGCTAACTGCCAAAAATATTAATAGAAATTTCATCTGCGATGTCTTACATATATCACTTGTTGAAAATAAATGTTATAATGTTATGGAGTAAAACGTCCATTAATGATTAATATATTTTATACCTCGATCTAGTCTTGAAGACAGAGATGAGGTCGACGATGGAACGAGCAGCCTATTCACTCGCGACTTGAATAGATTCGGGTTATATGAACTCAGGAACACAAACGCAGGCAGAGAATTCCAGTCTTTAGCTGTGCGCATTATAAAAGTTGTTTCAAAGCGCTTTGTGCGAATGTGCGGAATATCATTCACGTATGGGTGATATCCTGTGGTGCGTTTAGACTCCCGATGGTAGAAGGGAGATGGTGGAATAAGCTCGTGGAGCTCTAAAGCACACTCTCCGAAGTACAATCTGTAGAAGACCGACAGACAGATGTGACAGAGACGACAGATATAATTATAGTCGTACGGCTTTTAATATGGGACCCTAAAATATTTCTGTGATCTGATCTGTTATGGGTACTGTTAGCTTATTATTGTTCATGATAACTGTGAGTTTATTTAGTGGTTTGAATGAGTCAAGATGGTCTATTTGAGAAATTAGTACATATTATAACGGTGAAATTATAAACTATTACGGTGTAAGATTAACACACAAAATTTAACAAAACGAAACAAATTTCCTGAAGAAACAAGTTCGGTAGGATAATAAATGCACTCCGTACGAATTGTCCAAGTAGACTGATAAACAATTTTATGGCAATGATTTTTCTACACTTGCAATCGCTCAGCCACGTCAAGTAGACCATCAGGGGCGGTCAGCAAGTCCGTAATACAAAACAATAATAAATTTTATTTATTTCATGCCTCATAAGCTCATAGGTAAAACTAGTTACAAATTGGCATCACAATAAAAAAAAATCTAAATACAGAAATGAAAACATGAAAATTTTAATTCTGAAAATTATTATTATTATAAATAATTACGATCAAAGCATTTATACGAAAAGGTGAAATTGAAAATAAAAATTCGTCTTGATATTTAAGATACTTAATAAAATAACTGACGAACAGGTATTTCGAAAAAGAAAAAAAAAGAGTGTTCAAAAAAAGAAATAATTTGAAGTTAGGACACAACCACTAAAAGCGCCAATACGAGTATGCTAGGTATAAAGTATAAAGCCTTATCGTGACAAAAAAAAAACTGGCCAAGTGCGAGTCGGACTCGCGTCCTAAGGGTTCCGTACCTATCTACCATATGATATACTTAAAGCTTTTGCTCTTTGATTTTAAAAACTCCACGACCATCCAACTTGACCCCTCTTTTATAGAAAAGTTCTTGAAACGGAAGCTCACCTTAATTAGTTACCATTAGTTGTGAGAAAAATTTAAATATTTTATGATTTTATGATATGATTTTAGACTTTTTCCTTTATTTGTACCGTGAGACCTAGCTTCTTGCCAAATTTCATAATTTTAGGTCAACGGGAAGTACCCTGTAGATTTTGCTTTTTTGCATAAATGTATGGAGATGAGGACATAAAAAAAAATATCGTGTGATTGCGTCGTTGTAAAAAAATTTAAATTTTCAGATCTTGTTTGGTTTATGAACTTCAATATTCGTTATTAATTTCAACCTGATACCTCTTCTCGTTCGTGAGAAAAAGGGTCTTGACAGACAGACAGACACACAGACAGACACAGACAGACAACAAAGTGATCCTATAAGGGTCCCGTTTTTAGGGTTCCGATACCAAAATGGTAAAAAAAGGAACCCTTATGGTGCCGCTCTGTCTGTCTGTCTGTCTGTCACACCTCTATATCTCAGCAACCACTTACGCTATCGAGCTGAAATTTGGAATAGTTTTAGAATATAGTTGCCCAACTTAATTGCACATGAAATTTTTTTGAAAAAAGTATGATTATTAATGTAAAGGGGGCCAAAATAGGGGGGGGCCAAATTTCAAATTGTCGCTACTAGGTTGAGTGGGGTATCATATGAAAGGGCTTTACTTGTACATTTTAAAATATATTTTTGTATTTTTTTAAGTTTCTTAGTTTTCAAGTTATGATGAAAAATGTCAAAAAAAATACCATTCCCCCCCCCTTATCTCCGAAGTTTGAGTAAGGGAAAATCTGAATTAATTACAGTTGACAGAGGTTTATGTAAACTTTACAGCAAAAATAAAACGATCTTTCTAAGTTGCACAGTTTTTCAGAAATCTGCAAAAAACCTTTACAAACAAATTTAGTTTTGCGGTCCTGAAAATGGACTTTATTGCTTCCAATAATACTATAGGTATATCGGAACCCTCGGCGCGCGAGTCCGACTCGCACTTGACCGGTTTTTAATTTTGAGGTACGGAACCCTAAAAAATATCTTAACGTTAAGAAAACGTATCCTAGAAAGCCATATAAATAATCTATTGCATTGCATTACATCCTTAGACTGTGGCGTTTAGTAAGTACACCATACAATCATTGTATCTTTTGAAAAGCTTATCAAGCCACAATCTTTAATAGACTGGCATTCACCTTAACGTTGTAAACTCGGCTTATTCCATATGAAATAATAAGCTACAAGCCAAGTTATTGCCACTTTTGTTAGTGAGAGCTTCCGCAGTGGCAAATCTGAGGCAGGATCACGTTGATACAAGGGTTGGCTTTACAAGTCGGGACAAGTATCAATGAATGTTGTTGAGTAGGCAACTGTGCAGTTATCAGGAGAAGTCATAGTAGTTTGGTATATGCCTTCAGGACTATTAAGTCGAATTCCCATACGTAATGTTAAAATCTCTGAAAGTTAAATATGGTGATGCTTCCTATCAATTTATATTGCTAGATAAAACCAATTGAGACTGATGCATTGAGTATGGGTTGGATTTTAAGGGTGAGTTACCACTGCACACAGATGGGTACGTTTTATTAGTCGCCTTTTAGGTCAACATAATAGAGATGAGAGTGATGCTTTTCTTAGCCTACATAGGTGAAGACAGAAGTTTCTCAATCTTATATTTCAGTAAAAGGAAGTTGTAATGAAACTCATTGTACAAGCTAAAAACCAAACTTTAATCGGCAGTGATGTCGTAAGAGGCGATAATTGGAGGCTGCAGGCTTTTTAGGTAGACCTCAGATTATTTCCTTTCCTTTCCTGTTTCCTAATTATATGCTACAGAAAAGATCAAGATCGTAGTAGGTGGAGGACTGTAGTCTCTGCCTACCCCAATAGGAATAAGGCGTGATCTTATGTATGTAGAAAAGGGAAAGATAACATCTGCAACTCAAATAATAAACTTGTCAACCTTATTGAATTTGTATCCAAAGAAATTGACTTTGATTGAAATGGCAAGCAGTACAAAATTGCTAGTTATCTCCGATCTCGCTATCATCCCATACTTCATTGTAGCTTGAATCAACTGCAAGCTCCTCGCGTAGGTCTTTCAATGCAACTCATAGAAGCCAGTGAAAAGCACAACAGATAATGCACCGTGAGGAATAATAAACTACCTCTCATCATTTACGACGCAAAAGCGAGACATACCTAATACATCATTCGATGTGTTCGAAAGAGATAGCATGATGTTTATGCGGTACGCCTACGCGGCGCCGGCGCAACCGCGCCAGTTTTTCTGCGATAAACTTGCGCTAAGTGAGGGTAGGTGACAAGATCGTATATTTCAATTTATACGGTCGCGGATGTCTACAGATTGTTCGCGAATGATGGTTTCTTTGAGTTATAGTCGCTCAGTTTACAATGGACTACATTAACGGTGACTTAATGTAGATGGCGCTACTAATGCTAAACTTACAGTGCTTTTCAAAACTAATATTTTATTTGGTTGAGTGAGTCGAATATTTTAGAATGTTTTACTTTTTTTTTGTTTTAGTATGAAGATATCGTAGGTAGTATAAGCGCGTAGATGTTTTATTTTATCACAATCGCGCGTGTAAATTGACGAGAAGTTTTCACCCACACATTAAATGAGACGCGAGGACACATGCATCACGTGCAAGGTGCAACAAATTTGAAAATTGGGGCTTGGGAATTTTCCTTAAAATGCTGAAACACTTATACACGTACAATTTGTGAACAAAAAAAATTTACAAAATTTTACTGACCAAGGCTATCTTTACATCTCTGGACAAACGACCTAATCAAATCTTATCAGAACTATTTGTTGGTTCAAGACAGGGACGAATCGTGAAGATTATTGAGAACATACCGGTGTTACTCACCTAAGCAGATGAGCGAGATTACTGGATCGAGTTTAAGTTGAGACAAATTATAGGAAAATGTTTCGTGAATTGCTGAAATCAATTGACATGTGCGTGGGTGTGATCGTATGCGGCTTGCTCGTGCAGAGGTAGTTTTCTTAACGCAATAAAATGCGTATACTTTTAACGGCGTCCACACACGCTGAAAACTCTCGTAAGATCTTGGATTGAGTGTAGATGCCACACTAAAGATTATGCTTATTGTAGGATATTTTCGACACAATTTTATTGTTAAGAAATAAAATAATAATAATCTCATTTTTAGGGTTCCGTACCAAAAAATAAAAAAACGGAACCCTTACAGGATCACTTTGTTGTCCGTCTGTCTGTCTGTCAAGACCCTTTATTTCACGAACGGGTAAAGGTTTCAGCTTGAAATTAATACCATATATTAGGGACTATGAAACACATAGGATCTGAAAATTTCAATTTTTTACAACGACGCAATCAAAAGATATGGCTTTTTATGGCCTCGTCTCCATACATTTATGCAAAAAAGCAAAACCTACAGGGTACTTCCCGTTGACCTAAAATTATGAAATTTGGCAAGAAGCTAGGTCTCAAAGTACAAATAAAGGGAAAAGTCTGAAATCATTAAATATTAGAACCTTTCTCACAACTAATGGTAACCAATTGAGGTGAGCTCCCGTTTCAAGAACATTCATATAAGAGAGGGGTCAAGTTGAATGGTCGCGGAGGCGATTTTTGTTTTAGTTCTATTTTAAAAACGGGAACACTAACAAACTTGAAAATTGGTATGTTTATAGTGCATACGCTATAAAATATCAACAAATAATAAAATTTGGCCAAGCGCATGTCGGACTCAAAAAATCTAGCACATTCACTTACTGAAATTTCAACTAATACAAATATGATTATGTGGTGGTACGGAACCCTCAGTGCGCGAGTCCGACTCGCACTTGGCTGGTTTTTTTATTGCAAATGCGTATCTTTTGGAACTTTTGTCAATAATCTTTTAAATTTTTAACATAACGACTTCCGTCTTTTGGATATTATAACTGATAGCTTATAACTGTCTTCTGTCCAAAGACGCCTCTCTTCCTCAAAGGAAAATCTGTCTTCTGCCTTTCTATTCCTCTCCGTTTTGAGCTCATTTTAGTCTTCGGAAAATGCGTCAATTTTGTTTCATTGTCATGTCTTCAAAATGAAACTTGCAGGTATAGATTTGCCCTCAAACAACTATAAGGGTGGCTTTCCACCAAGGCTGTGCGAGGTGGCTAAACTGCGAGCTGGAAAAATTCCAACCTACAGGATTCCTTTATTTTCGAGCACAGCTCTAAGCTAGCAAAATGGAGTGATCCTCATCATCACCAACATCATAGCATCCCATAAAAACGTCCACTACAGGACAGGGAGCTTCAGAAGTCCAGCAAAAACGCGTGGCACTTAGGAGATGATTTACCATAGTCACCACGATTGTAAACGTTGCGGCCGGCGACCGCTGTTGTTGGTGACCGCAGTATGTAAGATGATACGATACTCAGAAAGATGCGTCTGCCCATCCTCCGGTTCATGAGCCCTTAGTCGCCTCTTACGACACGGGTAGAGATGGGTTGGTACTATTCTTTACTGGCACCACACGGGACAACAGCGATCCTTTTGTTTGGATATTTCCAGCTTACCGGTTAGGAACCGAATACAGCAGCTCTGGTGGGAATCCACCCTAAAGTGACTGATTCAATGTAGTATGAACGGCACAAAGTCCTTGTACTTGATGAGACTATCGTGTCAGACAGATGTAACAGATACGTAATAAATGAAGCCTGAACGAGGTCAATCTTACTTTTACTTGCAGTCAGCACAATACTGCATCAGTTCTGCTGCGCACGTAATGAGAGTCCCACCCGACCTCTCAAGTACTCCCCTTCTTATTAGGGGGAGGTATCGAATGCAATTACCTCCCGGTCTAACAGAATTACTGCTCATAACCGATGGATGGCGTCGGCAAGCTTATTGAGTTTCGTCTTCCAAGTTTAAAAGGGCTGTGTTTAATTGGCTGATTGGTATGTCTGATGCATGACGTTGATTGGGAGTTTTAATTACATTTTGATTGGAAAATATGGTACCTATCACTTGTTTGAGCTAGAAATTATTTATTAAAAATTTATTCGCACAACTCAAGCTAATACGTATTTGACTGCAAATATGATAACCCTAAAATGAGTTTTGTTTATTCATCAATTTTAAAGCAAAAAAGAAGTATCCCCACGTGCAATAAATCCAAGGATTTTGTTTAAATATTATAAAAAGTAGAAAAGTTAACAAATTCTGTTCTCAAATAAACTCGAAGTCTATATTCAGTACTGTCTTAAAAAAGATATAAAAACGCTAATTCGACTTCCGCCTACAAAAGTTCCAACTGTGGTCATTATCATTTCAGAAAAAGAAAAACAATGTGAACTACACTCCAAAATCCATATTAACCGAAACGGAATCCATCAAAATACAATAAAAAGCCCACGTGGCGATTATTTTTTTAAAGCTGTAAATATTGGAGTTTATGGATGCAGCTAAAGACAGATGGATTAGGGTTGGGACGGTTACAGTAATTTAGTATAACTTACTCATAGTTTTAATGAACTCAACTGGTTCATTTGACTTATTTAGAGTCAGGTCACTAACAAATCAATACATTGTAATGGTATTAAAGTATGAACCTTAACAAATATCGTTCATGGCTGACTTTTAAAGTAGGCTGCGCTATTAGTTTTTCTTGCACCGTTTACGCTGTCTTGGCAAACTACTAGTTTACTTTAAAAATATTGAGGGACATTTCACACAAGGTCATCTGATCCCAAACTAGGCAAAACCTGTATGTTACTTAAGATTAAAATAAACTAGAACTGTAACTCTTTAAGTAACTGTTTCTTAACAGTTAGATGTAACTTACACCACACACTGACACACTTCGGCCACTTCTTTTCAGCAGCGTTTTTATTAAAATTTTGTATGGCCTAATAACTGTGCTGTACTAGGAAGCGCTGCCGTGAGCAAGAAAAACTGAAAAAAAAAAGATTAATTTTCCTTTCTGTACTTTAAAATGAAGCTATTTATTAATTGATTTTATTTATTCTAACCGGTCTGCTTGTAGAAAGTCGCTTCAAACTGAACTTATTATACCGAGTCGACTCACTGACTCACATTGATTTAAGCTACATCAGTACTAATTAAGTGTCGACTCACTGACTCACATTGATTTTAGCTACATCAGTAGTAATTAAGTGTCGTAACCGTATCAGAACGTCCGGGGTCAGTAAAGTCGGTATTTCAACCCACGAGCGTCGACGAGCGACGAGCGTTTAAAAATTGTAGGCTTCATTCTTGGTGTTTAAAAATGTCCCCCATAAGAATAACTGAAAAAACAACTAATTTTTCTTTCCGTACTTTAAAATGAAGCTTATTTCTCCTCTAACCGGTCTGCTTGTAGAAAGTCGCTTCAAACTGAACTTATTCTACCGAGTCGACTCACTGACTCACATTGATTTTAGCTACATCAGTACTAATTAAGTGTCGACTCAATGACTCACATTGATTTTAGCTACATCAGTAGTAAATAAGTGTCGTAACCGTATCAGAACGTCCGGGGTCAGTAAAGTCGGTATTTCAACCCACGAGTGTCGACGAGGGACGATCTTTTAAAAATTGTAGGCTTCTTTCTTGGTGTTTAAAAATGTCCCTCATAAGGATAACTGAAAAATCAACCAATTTTTCTTTACCTACTTTAAAATGAAGCTATTTGTTATTTCAATTCATTTCTTCTCTAACCCGTCTGTTTGTAGAAAGTCGCTTTAAGCTGAATCTACTCACTGACTCACACTGATTTTATACACATCACTACTAATTAAGTGTCGTAACCGTATATATGTCCGGGGTCGGTAAAGTCGGTATTTCGTCCCACGAGCGTCGACGAGCGACGAGCGTTTAAAAATTGTAGGCTTCATTCTTGGTGTTTAAAAATGTCCCTCATAAGAATAACTGAAAAAACAACAAATTTTTCTTTCCGTACTTTAAAATGAAGCTTATTTCTCCTCTAACCGGTCTGCTTGTAGAAAGTCGCTTCAAACTGAACTTATTCTACCGAGTCGACTCACTGACTCACATTGATTTTAGCTACATCAGTACTAATTAAGTGTCGACTCAATGACTCACATTGTTTTTAGCTACATCAGTAGTAAATAAGTGTCGTAACCGTATCAGAACGTCCGGGGTCAATAAAGTTGGTATTTCAACCCACGAGTGTCGACGAGCGACGAGCGTTTAAAAATTGTAGGCTTCTTTCTTGGTGTTTAAAAATGTCCCTCATAAGAATAACTGAAAAATCAACCAATTTTTCTTTACCTACTTTAAAATGAAGCTATTTGTTATTTCAATTCATTTCTTCTCTAACCCGTCTGTTTGTAGAAAGTCGCTTTAAGCTGAATCTACTCACTGACTCACACTGATTTTATACACATCACTACTAATTAATTGTCGTAACCGTATATATGTCCGGGGTCGGTAAAGTCGGTATTTCGTCCCACGAGCGTCGACGAGCGACGAGCGTTTAAAAAATTGTAGGCTTCATTCTTGGTGTTTAAAAATGTCCCTCATAAGAATAACTGAAAAAACAACTAATTTTTCTTTCCGTACTTTAAAATGAAGCTTATTTCTCCTCTAACCAGTCTGCTTGTAGAAAGTCGCTTTAAGATGAATCGACTCACTGACTCACTTTAATTTAACCGTATCAGAACGTCCGGCGTCAGTTAAGTCGGTATTTCGTCCCTCGAGCGTCAACGAGCGAAGAGCGAATAAAAAGAGTGGGTTCCTCACTTGGTGTTAAAAATGTCGCTCATAAGTCCAGCTTACCCTTGTGACGTGTGACCTGGATGAGGAGAGATGAATGGGTGAAGCCTGCGCTTTAAGGCGAAAAGACGTTTTTGGAGTGAATAATATGAAGGATTTAAAATTATGATGTCATCTACAAGAAGGATCTTGGTGCATCATCGCTTAGGTTCAAAAAGTTTAGTACTTTTTACCTTGTACTTTTTGTGGGGATCTCGAACAATACTTAACTGATTAGCTTTTGAGCTCATGCAGTTTATTGTTTTATAAGATAAGATTTCTGATAAGATTTCTAATAAGACCCAAAAAAAATTGTTTTTGTTTTTATAGAATAGAAAATATTTTTGCTTAAGGTGATCCGTTTTCCATACAAAAATTCAAATGACTTGCATTCTTACGCGGGACATAAAATTCTGTTGAAAAACGAACGAATACTGCTATTTTTAGTTAAATTTTTCGCTGATTAATATAAAAATACTAAATACATAAATACTGAAAGTACTAGTTTTTGTGAGCAATTTTTGGTTCAATATTAAGATTGTGGGCGTGCGGTCAAAACTGTACGGTTGTGCTTTGTGTGCATGTGTGAGTGATCGTACTCATGTAAATCACGGACTGACGAGAGTAATTGACTTTACTGGACATATGGAGATTTTTTTTTTATCGAAATTGTTGTTGGGCGTTGAAGTTGCACCATGAAATTTACGCTGATCAACTTATTGCACATATATAGTTGGTACTTGTTGCATTAAAAAAATAAAACCTTATATTTGCAGCAGTGGTACCACCTAGTTGCGTTGGGGTCTAAGCTGGCCGTCACAGATCACCTTAAGACCTTGCTTCACCGTAATATGCCATAAGACTCTCCTTCTGATTTTCCAGCAAAAATGCATGCAATGTCATTTATGGGAGGATTTCCAATAGTCACCACGCTTTTTATAGCGTTGCGGTTGCCGCAATGGACCGCGGTGGTTAGTTACTGTAGTTTGGTTTGGTTAGAACCGAGGATTGCAAGAGTTTATTTACAAAAACACCGAAAATTTGCGATGCCTCTACCATTTTTCAAAAAAATTTCAGCATGGTTATTTGTTTTCTTTGTAAGTGGTCCTTAGCTATAATGTTTGTCTGTCAAAAAGCTATGTATTTTTTTACTGAGCTGCGCGATAATGTCAGCAATTTTCAATCTGTTGCCTACTATGTTCTTCAAAGCATAAAAGATATATCTTTGGGTTAACAAATAGCGGTGTAGCACATGGTGGGTTGACGCCGATGCATGACGCGCGCGCATGCCAGCCATGCGTCTTTTGTCATGGATCCCATTTTGCACACATCAAGCTGTGTGGTGAGATGGATGTAACTTATTGTGGTGTTTGGCGTAAGTTGCGAACTTTTCGTTGATGAAGAGTGCAAATTTCTAGTTTTATTTTTAGTGTCGATAATTGGCATGGGAAACGTATTTGTAAGGTACCTCGAAACTTGGCTCATAGACAGGGATAAGGTCAATAAGTAAAACTAAAAAATACGATTTTTTTTCGGTTGCAAATAATAAAGTTATTAAATAATTTTGTTTCTGTCAAATATCGATAGGTCGTATGGCAGAATGAAAAGTAGCCATGGCCAGTCTTGAAAAAAAAAACTGACAACTGCTCTAAGTAGTCTGTGGTCGGTTTATACAGCTCTTAGTTTTTTTTTTATGATAGGCAATGACTACTCATCACATTCTGCCATACGACCTATCGATATTTGACGAAAACGATTTTTTTTAAAACCTCGTCATTTATGGCCGAAAAAAATTGGTATTTTTTATTTATCTTTAATGATCCTATTCCTGTTTATGAGCCAAGTTTCAAGGTACCTTACATATAAGTTTCCCTTGCGAATTGTGTCTGGCTTGCTCTCTGGGTCGCGGAGGTCAGATGGTAAAAACCAGTGCCATCTTTAAAATTCCTTAGGTTAGGTAGCCTCGGTAAGCATCCATTTGGGGCCGGCAAAGAGTAGTACAAACCCATCTCTACCCGTGGGTGTCGTAAGAGGCGACTAAGAGATTATGAACCGGAGGATCGGCAGCAGCATCTTTCTGTGTATCGTCGCCAACAACAGCGATCGCCAGCCGCAACGCTTACAAGCATGGTGACTATAGTAAATCCCCTCATAAGTACCACGTGTTTTTACTGGAGTTCCGGAGGGAGCTCTCTATCATGGGATGTTATAAGGTAACCGTCTCAGAAAAACCATCGGAATAAGACTGGAGCAATGATGATGATTGTCAATAAACCTGCTCTTGATCTCGTTCTAGGTTTGAAGACAGAGATGAGGTTGACGTTAGAACGAGCTTTCTCAAAAACAGCTTATTCACTCGCGTCTTGAATAAATGACGTGATCAAACGCTTTGAAATTAATCGTCATGACATCCCATAAAAAGTCCAGTTCTCGATAGAATTTTCCTGCAAACATGCATGTTATAGGTATTTTGGTTGCGAGTTACAAGAGGTTATCAGGAATGTATGTATAGATGTAGCTTACCAAAGACCCATGGCACAGAATATAGTAAAAGTACTATCATACGGAACGGACACTCTCCGCCCTTCTTGCAACCCATCCCGCACCCCCGCGCGCACTCGCCAAGAGATTCTCGTGGTCCTTCTGAGGGTCGTTTGTACTGTTTACGCGTGCCTACGCGACCTTCCAATTTCAAATTCGCGCTCGATGTATGTAGTGACCGGAGTGTGCCCATAGTCCAATTATGGATCGCAAGTTGTTTGTGATCGTAGTATGGATGAACACCCAACTGCATGTCAGTAGAGACACTTTGGACTTTGTGGTATGGTAATAGAGTTGCAAATGTTTCTACTGACGTGAGGATTATCATATATACAGTAAAGAGCAGGTCAAGATTAATACCTTAAAGTGCGACTTCCGTCTCTATGTGAACTATGTATGATAAGCGTGGTACGGAGTCCAAGCTGTCTAGCTCGACATGATCTTAACTGTTCATTACGCAAATAGATGCAGCTGCCTATTCTCGAGTTCAATCTCCCGTAGTTGCCTTTTACTACCAACAATACAAATTAGAGACCCGCTCAAGGTTACCACTGACATGTGACCGAATGTACTCATTAACAGTGCAAATGTGTAGAGAGCACAGAGCTCTAAAGTGCATGCGTCTTGCTCTACATTTAGAGACGAATTCTTTATGTCATTCAATACAAATCAGTGTCACCATTTACTAATACTAACACGTTTTCCGCAACCACACTACTAGCGTAATTTGAGTGCGATAAACATCGTACTATTATTGCGAGAGAGTAAGATGCAAAAAACCAGTGACAGCGTCTCTATGGCAACGATTGTGTTTATTGTTTGTGTTTGTGTGCATTCAAAATAAGCGCCTACAAAAATTTGATAGTATAACTCAATGATCGAAAATAAAGCCTATTTTCAAAAAGGGAGACAAAACAGATCCCAGCAACTATCGCCCTATTGCTTTGCTACCAGCAGCCTCTAAAATATTCGAATCGGCAATGTCACGACGTGTTTATTCTTTCTGCGAGAAATATAATGTGTTCAACTACGATAGCCAAAACGGTTTTAGGAAGAATAAATCAACGACTCTGGCACTATATAAATATGTCCAAGCAGCTTTAGACATAATAAATGATAAGCAACATGCAGTAGGAATTTTACTCGACTTGAGCAAAGCATATGATCGGGTTAGTTACGAAATACTTTTGGAAAAATTGTACGGCATAGGCATCAGGGGAATAGCCTATGAATGGTTTAAATCTTACCTAAAAGGACGCGAGCAATATGTCAAGGTTACATACCACGATCACCATACCGGGACCATACAGAACGTTAAATCAGAGAAGATAAGTATGAAAAACTCAATACCTCAAGGCAGTGTACTCGGTTGTTTATTATTTTTAATTTATATAAACGATTTACCTAAAATGATTAACGACACTAACGTTCTTTTTGCAGATGACCTTTCTATTTTAATCTCTTGTAGTAATTGTATAGAACTGAAGGACAAATTAGATGATTTACTGCAGAGAGTCACAAATTGGTTGAATATTCACAAATTGGAACTAAACCTTAAAAAAACTAAATTAATTCAATTTGGGCCCCATCAAAGAAATTCACTTCAAATATCTTACACCTTCAACAACTTTAAAATAGACTGCGTGGATACAGCTACACTACTAGGGTTAGAATTAGATACAAACCTAAATTGGAAAAATCATATTAAAAAAATAGCAACTAAATTATCAAAATTCTCTTATGCACTTTTGAAATTAAAAAAAGCAACTGATTTTAAAACTTCGCTCATAGCTTATTATGCATATGTTCATTCAAGGCTCAGTTACGGGGTGATCATCTGGGGAAACAGTACTGATGCGCAGGATCTATTCATTTTACAAAAAAAATGTGTGCGAATACTTACAAACATAGACCAAATGACTAGTTGCAGGCCTTATTTTAAAGAGCATAACATACTGACGCTTACCTCTATTTATATTTTAGAAATTTGTAAATTTGTAAGGAAAAATATTGATCAATATACATACAAGAAAGCCGGAAAACCGGAGACTTCCTGAAAAGAGCAAAGAGCTCCAACCACCCTCTTCAAAGCTAAAACTCTTTGACTCTGGGCCTCTAGCAATGTCAATTAAAATATATAACAATATACCCTTACATACAAGAAATGAAGAAAAAGAAGTCACATTTGTTAGATGTTTGAAAAGCTATCTAGTCCAAAACTGTTTTTATAATCTAAAGGAATTTTTTGAAGATAAAATTTAAATATTAGTAAAACATTAATAAATAAATATACAAAAAACCTTTCCTGATACTAATAGGCAATCATAATTGTGAATATAATTATGATATGAAAATATTTTACTAATACTTATACTAATATTTTAATAATAATGTAGGAAGGAACTGAGTTAAAATTAATAATTTTATAAAAATAATTGAAATTAATTATTCAGAACGTAATGTTACAGTTACGAGTAAGTCTGTATACTAAAATTGTCTAATATATTATTTTGTGTTATTGTTTTTTGTAAGTGTTATTGTGGTTATTGTCATGCTACCACGTAACTATTGTAAAAATAATTGTATTTTGAAATGTCGATTCCAAAAATTGCAGTGCCCTTCCAGGGTCCATATTGTGTTCTGTATAATTGTTATTTTCCATCTATGTACCATATGGAAGCAATAAATAATTGAAATTGAAATTGATCTTATATATGTTACTAGGTATAACTCCAATAAGGAATCAAAAATTTTTACTAAATTCGCTTCTATGGCGCGCAGGCTTCTTATTCTTTCTGTGCCATCTCCTAACGGATGTCGGCGACCATCTCTCTATATTTCTCTCTGTCCATTGTGAGTCTTCTTAAATCTACCGCGGCATTCAGTCCAGACCACGTCATCAGGTTATCATACCATATGTTCTCCTCCTCCCTCTTCCTCTTTTCCCCTATGCGAAGTAGCCCTATCGTTGTTCCGTGGTAGAGAGTCTCACACTGTATTCGTTTATAACTTGCCTCTTTCATCGTGGGTGGACCGTAATCCTTCCATTTGGGTGATTTCAAAGGATTTTAATAATATTGTATGTATTAGACGAGCATTCAAAGAAAATAGTTTACTGGCCCATAAACACTTAGAAAGTCTTTTCGCCTCACGAAGACACGAACACAGGCCACTGGAAAAGATTTATCGCTTTTAGAGATTAGTATCTCAGTCTTGTACGGTGAACCGCTAATCAGTGAAAACATTTCTTATTGTATTTTTACATCAAGTCCGAAGTGTTCCTACTGATGTGCTGTTCGGTGTACGTAACTTGGTTGATTTTAAGTTCAAAAGCTAATCGCTAACTTTAACTTTTTGTATGATGTTTGTTTCAAAAGTAAGTGAAAATAAGACTTACTAAAAACAGATATTTTCTAGTCGATACTTGGACCGAAGCAACCGTTTTCTGGGCCGCAGTGGAATGAAATATCTTAAACGAAAAGCCTTAGTTCACTTATCGCCCTCGGCTCAGCCTTCGTCGAAAATTCAAGGCCGATCTGAGACTTAGGCGCGTAATGTACTATAAGCATAATCGCGTAATAATGACTCGGAGGTTATTCTCAAAAGTGTCCCACAGCTAGGCAAAGGTCTCCTTCTTACTCTAAAAGACCTCATAATCTGTCCTTCTTTTGGCCAAATTTGACTTCTTCTTTGACTTCAAAAATCACTTTTCTTTAGTCGATTTAGTTGGTACTAAGAGTGTTAAGTTTTAAAATAGCCCTATATTTACAAACAACACTAAACTAAAACCACTTCTCAGCCACAATGGGTAGTTTATTTGCGATTTGCAACATATTATTGTATTCCTAATCTGGTGTTTGTGTGTTAAGTGCTCTACAAACAATTAGCTATTTGCGCCCGCTACGATAACATCGACTTAGCCGTTACGCGGTAATTCTAAGTTTAGAAGGGCTGTGACCTGCGCGTACGCACGCGTTGATAACAGGTGCGCTGATTATAAATGCTAGCTATTAGCAACTATTAGTTTGAAGGCTTTATACAGGGTGTAAGGGACATGTTTCCGAAAGCGGAAAGGGCATCAGTCAACCTAACTGAAGGAATATAAAATGAAAAAGATCAGCCTCTACATACAAAATCTTCAATCAAGTTAAGTTCGAAGTTTGTTTTTTTGTTTTTAAGTTTGCAATTTTGTATAAAGAGCCCGATATTTTTTTTATTTTTTTTATTTTATTAATTTTTTTATTTTTTTTATTTTATTTATTTTCTATATTTTTTTTTCTTTGTCATTTATTAAAAATTCGTTTTTATACGTCTCACCTTATAGCGATCCATATTATTTATTGTCCTGGACATTTTGTGTGGGCAGAAACAGCAGAATAATTTGGAGATAATTTTAAGGCTAAATTCGATTAAGTATTTCTAGGAAAATTTTATAGAGCAGCCTCTTATATCTGTACCAGCTGGTGCCCGCGACTTCGTCTGCGCAGGTTTATAAATTGTAACCAATGTGTTATTCTGATGTATAAGCTATATTATTGTAAAGTTTCATTAAAATCCATTCAGTAGTTTTTACGTGAAAGAGTAACAAACATCCATCCATACTTACAAACTTTTGCGTTTATAATATTACTAGGATGTATGGAATACCCATATTTGGATATACATATTATACAATCCTTGCGGCAGACGATGCATCTTTGCATTAATTAATATGAACAGCCATTATTTTGACAATGTATTTAATTAAAGGCGGTTTTAAAGTGCTGGTAACTGCGTCTGCATCGATAGACTTATAATCTTAAAAATTCTGGTCAAAAACTAGAACTCGACTACTGGCAAATCTTCCTTTAAAAAGTGAGAAACAAGAAAATATTGTAATCTGAAATTATTATGTACACACAATTGTATTTAATAAATATTCATAGTGATGTTCATTCCATTAAATGAAACTTCTTGTATTTTATATTATAACCAGTGGATGATCAAGACTCTTCTAACAATACCTCATTTGTCAAATTATGTTAAGTAATTTATAGTAGAAGTTATGAGGGAACAGATGAACATACATACATACCGGTCAAAATCATAACCCTCCTTGTTTCCGTAGTCGGGCAAAAATCTACAAATAAGAAGAGTTAGCGTCTTCTTCTATTCTAGTCTGTTATTCCTTATCCAATTTATAACCTCCTCATAAAACTCACTTTAAATCTAAACAGGTAACTTTACAAACCACTCATCAACAATGTGTTAATTCTTCACACGTCAAGTGGTATAAAATAGGTACCTACTTACCGGGTCAGTGCACCTGAGATTTACACTACACGGCCCATTCTGCGTACAAACAGTACGACACACAATAAGTTATGCACTGGTGAGGCAAATATCACCTCTATTTCTATGAGATATAGTAGTCGCTTGGTTGGAGGACTGTACCGGTGTTTCGATTGTAATGTTTAGTCGCTATTGTTTAAGCAATGAGGAAAAGTTGAGTTTATTTATGAGGTTGGTAAGGAGGTTAATTTTTAGTGTATTTAGTAAGATATTGAGCTTTCTTGTAGGCAATATTTGCAAGGGTATTTTTAACCGACGACGAAAAAAAGAGGTTCACTATTCAACTGAGTGTTTTTTTAGTATGTTTGTTAACGCGATATCTCCGCCGGTTGTAGTTCATTAGGTCTCAATTTTGTGTTTTTAATGTTCGATGTTGACTGTCTGGTTGAAAGTAATGGTTTTATAAACATTCAAAAACATCTTTTACATCATCATCATCATCATATCAGCCGAAAGACGTCCACTGCTGGACATAGGCCTCCCCTAAAGATCCCCATGACGACCGGTCCTGCGCTGCTCGCATCCAGCGGCTTCCCGCGACCTTGACAAGATCGTCGGTCCACCTTGTGGGGGCCTGCCAACGCTTCGTCTTCCGGTACGTGGTCGCCACTCTAGAACCCTTACGCCCCATCGGCCATCGGTTCTTCTTGCGATGTGCACTGCCCACTGCCACTTTAGTTTAGCGACTCTCAGAGCTATGTCAGTTACTTTTGTTCTTCTGCGGATCTCCTCATTTCTGATTCGATCTCGCAGAGAGACTCCGAGCATAGCCCTTTCCATAGCTCTTTGGGTGACCTTGAGCTTCCTGATAAGGCCCATCGTGAGCGGCCACGTCTCGGTTCCATATGTCATCACTGGCAACACACACTGGTCAAAGACTTTCGTCTTGAGACACTGCGGTATTTTGGACGTGAAGATGTTGCGGAGCTTCCCGAACGCTACCCATCCGAGTCGGATTCGACGAGTAACCTCTTTCTCTAAGTTGGATTTACCCAGCTGGACTGTTTGTCCCAGGTATACATATTCATCGACAACTTCGAGCGTAAAGTCTCCAACTTTGAGTGGAGTGGGTACAACAAGGGCGTTAGACATAATTTTCGTCTTATCCATGATCATTTTAAGACCCACTTGTTGTGAAACTCTACTGAGGTTATTGAGCATCGTGCCGAGATCTTCCAGGGTCTCAGCCATTACGACAATATCGTCGGCAAATCGAAGGTGGGTCATGTACTCGCCATTGATGTTGATGCCAAGTCCTTTCCAGTCCAGGAGTTTGAAGACGTCTTCCAATGCAGCGGTGAACAGTTTAGGAGATATGACGTCTCCCTGTCTCACTCCTCGATGCAATTGGATAGGTTTCGAGTCCTGGTCCTGAAGACGGACTGACATAGTGGCGTTTTTGTACAGATCCTTTAACACTTCAATGTACCGATAGTCGACTTGGCACCTCTGGAGAGATCGTAGCACAGCCCACGTCTCGATCGAATCGAAGGCCTTCTCATAGTCCACAAACGCTAGGCAAAGTGGCTGGTTATACTCTTCGGTCTTCTGTACAACTTGCCGTAGCGTATGTATGTGGTCTATGGTACTGAAGCCTTTACGGAAACCGGCTTGTTCGGGAGGCTGGAAGTCGTCGAGCCTGCGTGCGAGACGGTTCGTAATGACTCTCGAGAACAGCTTATAGACATGACTCAGAAGTGAGATAGGTCTGTAATTCTTCAGCAGGGTCTTATCACCCTTTTTAAAGAAGAGCACCACCACACTTCTGTGCCATGCCTGTGGCGTTTTCCCTTCGACTATGACAGAATTAAACAGCTTCTGAAGAGCTTTTAGCACTGGCCTTCCGCCTGCTTTCAGAAGCTCAGCCGTAATTCCATCGTGCCCGGGTGCCTTGTTGTTTCTAAGCTGTCTGAGAGCCATTCTAATCTCGTACAAGCTGACGTCCGGGATATCTTCGGTATGGTGTCGGGTAAGTCTAGCTCTTGGATCGTTGGCCAGACTACTAACGGGTGGGCCGGTTGACGTGTATAACTGTCCATAGAACTTCTCGACCTCCCTCAGTAGCTCAGGCTTGGACGATACGGTTCTGCCATCCTCGGTCTTCAGCTTCGTCAACTGGCTCTGTCCAATAGACAGATCTCTTGCGAACACTTTGGAGCCCTTGTTCCGCTCAATCGCTTCTTTAATATGATTAGTATTAAATAGCCGAATGTCGCGAGTCAGAGACTTAGAGATCTGTTTATTGAGCCGCCGATATTGAGAAGCATCTCCCGAAGACTGCAGAACCATTTCGCGTCTTTCTTCCATTAGCTTGAGGGTATGATCTGAGATCTTTTTGGTTCTTTTAGTACGGTGGGGTCTGAAATACTTTGACCCAATTGTATGGACAGTTTCCATGAACCCGTTATTGTAGTCGTCCACATCTATGCATTCACCAAGGCATTCGAAGCGATTTTGCAGTTCGAGCTGAAAGCCGTCGGGATTTTGGATATTGGTGGGTGCGGGTCGGAGCGTAGACTTCATCAGTCGAGTTCTTTCCAGCTTTACGTTGATATTCAATGTGCCTCTTACCAACCGGTGATCGCTTCCGGTTTTAACCGCATTGATCACAGAGACATCATTGAATATTTGCTTCTTCGTCGACATGATAAAGTCAATCTCATTTTTTGTAGCACCATCGGGACTAATCCAGGTCCATTTTCGGTTTTCCGACTTTTTGAAGAAGGAATTCATCATAAAGAGTCCTTCTTTCTCCAAAAAGTCGGCTAACATGTGGCCCCTGGAATTCCGATATCCAACACCAAATTGCCCCACCCTCAGCTCACCATCGCCTCGCTTGCCCAGTTTCGCGTTGAAGTCCCCCATGACAACGATATAGTGGGTCTTAGGCGTATGTATGGCTTTAGAGATATCCTCATACATAGCCTCGACTTCATCATCAGAGTGTGTCGATGTGGGGGCGTATACCTGTATGACCTTCAGCGAATACCGTTTGGTGATTCTGAGTATAAGGTACGCTACCCGCGACGACACACTCTCGATCATGACGACGTTGTTCACGAGAGACTTGTGGACCATAAACCCGACACCTCCCTGGGACAGTTGGTCGCCCTCCCGGAAATAGAGCAAGTTACCTGATTTTAGGGTTATCAAGTCCTCCCCCTCTCTTCGGACTTCAGATAGACCCAAGATGTCCCAGTGTAACCTGCTCAATTCTTCCTCGAGTTCAGCAACCTTCTCGTCGGTCCGCAATGTGCGCGTGTTGTACGTTGCCAGGGCCAGAGGTCGTCGTTGTTGGTAGCCTGGCATCTGCCGGGGATTCTTCGCACCCCCTGCCCCACCGTTACCATGACCGCTACCAGAGCCAGGAATAGCGGGGCCGCCGGGGACTAGGGGCCGGTGCTTATTGACGTGATTCATAGGATTTTTAGGGGGTTTTACCATAGTCGCCACGCTTGGCAGACGGGTTGGCGTCCGCAGTGTGATGGGATAATACACAGAAGGACGCTGCTGCCCATCCTCTGGATTTCATTCCCTTAGTCGCCTCTTACGACACCCATTGGAAGAGATGGGTCGGTACTATTCTATTCTGGGCCGGCACCGCACGGCCGATTCTGGGCCGGCACTGCGTTTTTACATACGACAATCTAATTCATAAAAAAAATAGGACTTTAAAACTGACTTTCTAGACCAAATTCTTTTAAAACTTCAGCCTAATTTAAGTGCTGTCTCTTTTACTGTCCCCAACAGAAGAGGTGCATAATTGAACGACATTCGATTATAAATGAAGGCTTTTTGTTCTGAGCAAGAGAGTTCAAATTAGCCTATAAGTTATGCAGCCAATTAAACGTCTGCTCCGATTGTGAGTGCTCGCTCGATTTGATGATCGAAAAAACAGTGGAGATGTCATTGTTCTACAAAAATCTGATTGAATTTCATAATAAAGTGCCGACTGGATATACCAGAAAAATTAACGGAATAAATAAATTTGCAATTAGCATCCGTGTGTCCATCAGCAGCCACCAGCCCATCTCTACCCGTTTGTGTCGTAAGAGGCGACTAAGGACTTATAAACCGGAGGATGGGCAGCAGCATTTTTCTGTTTGTCGTAACATCTTGCATACTGCGGTCACGGACAACAGCGGTCGCCAGTCGCAACGCTTACAAGCGTGGTGACTATGGTAAATCCCCTCCAATGTACCACGCGTTTTTGCTGGAGTTCTGGAGGGAGCTCCCTGTCCTGCAGTGGACGTTTTATGGGATGTTGCGATGAGGCATTCCTTCGAAAAAGTTATCAATTTTGAATACAAATTTTGAAAAAAAAAAATGTAGCAAAGTTTTGTTAATTGGATCATCCCTAAATCTAATTATTGATATCATTGATAAAAGCCAATTTTTCCATAATTTCGTTGTAGTTTTAAGGACCTAGTTTGTAACTGCAATAAGCAGCAGTGCGTGCGAAAATGTAATGGTTTTAAAGGGACTACAATCCTTATGACTACTAATGCTGTGAATGGGCCTCTCCCAAATATTTCAACGACAAACGGTCCTAAGCTGCCCTGCCCGCATTCAGCGGCTTCTCTTGACCTTGACCAGATCGTTGGTTCACCTTGAAGGAGGCCTGCTCGCTCACGATTCCTCTTTCGAATCAAAGGGGTTATGAGGTGATTTCATTTAAGAGACGGTTTAAATTCCTCTACTTTCATTTCTGCTGTTCCCAAGTCTTTAATGATTTGCTATCCAGTAAGTGCAGTAGTTGAAACTTGAAATCGCAATTTCCGACCACGTCTTTTTGGCGCCATCAAAGAGGGTGGTCCACTGATGTTTATTAATTTATGACAAACGCCTACTTTCTCCTAATTTAATTTTATAGTGCTGTATTAATCATAATCAAAACTGTATTTATATTGCCTATACAAAACCGTTGATTTAATATCCCAGAAAATATCAAATAAAATTTTATTTAACATTTCAAATTTTACCCAAATATTTATTGACTACCGAACTTAATGAGGCCCGTCATATTGGATGATAAATAACATGCTTTTCGACGGACAAGGTCTTAAAAATTTACGATTATACTTCAAGCTAATTATGTTAATAAAATATGAATCCATGTCTAATGAATTTATCTGAAACGCTATTAAAAAACGTTAACGGAACTCACTTGTACGACGTTCGTAATTTAAACAGAAGCTGTTAATTACAGTAATTTTTAAAAACTTTCTGTAGATTTAATAACTTGTCAAAAATGTACATCAAATGAATCATTTCCGGTGTGATTTCATCTGAAAGCAAACTACTTATATTTGTTATATGTAGATACGATTTGTCATAGATACACAAAAATCATAGATACATCAAAATACATCGTGAGAAATAAAAACCACTGCAACTTCAAAGTTTGTTTTAAACCAAGAAAAATAATCAAAGGCGACTCCATTCCCCTCCTGTGTCCGGAGACATGGCACCTGGATTTTCTTTTTCCCCTTCGTCAGTCCGAAATGAAGTAGCTCCGTCCATACGTTACGGCGGAAGTGGACACCCGAGTGAAATGGCCGCCACGTCGCTTCCGGTTCCCCTCGCGCCTCCCCCCTCGCTCCCAACTCTCCCAGTTTTAATTAAAGGCCAGTATAAGGCTTTAACACGTCTACATCCACCTTTGAAAGGTTCTTGTCTGGAATGGTCTCGATTGAATCGGCTTTTTTTCTGAATTAGTGGTGATTAGGGAAGGGTTGAGTGTTTTTGATGCTCGCTTTGCTCTTGGTTTGTTTAAGATCACTGGAAGCTTTGAGGTTAACCTTTGAGAGAGACTGAGGATTTGGTGTTTTTTTCTGATGTAAAGAGGTGAAACAGGCAGGTGGCAGGCTTTCACATATATCACACATAACAAATAAATTACTTCTGTTTTCGTAGTCGTGTTTACCTATTTTTCTTCTTCGTTGCACTTCTAGTTATTCTTTTCAATATAATTTTAAAATTTATTATTTCTGATCTAGACAACGGAACAGAGTAAATTTTTTAATACAATATTATTTTCTTTAATTTTCAGGTAAGGTTTCAATTTCTACAATATATGGTACTTTTACGAGACTTCTGTCAAATTGGGTAAGTTTTTTAAAATTCATGTATACTTTAAAGTTTGGCTATCGAAGTCGATGACTGATCACAAAAAACCAATTTGAGATTTTGAGTCGCCAAAGACCTTTGACATGGTTAATTTATTAAAAACTTCTGAAGAAAGCAACCGGAACGAACGGATTAACGTGTCTTTCGAAGCCCGGAGTCATTTTACATTTCAAACAGTCAAGTGATTCATCTTCAATCATCATAACATCTCATGGAACGTCCACTACAAGACACGGAGCTCTCTCCAGAGTTCCAGCAAAAACGCCTGGTAGATTTTGGAGGGGAAATACAGTAGTTACCACGCTTGTTAGCGTTGAGCTAGTAGGGTAATCAAATAAGATCCAAAAAAAGCGTTTTGAGGAATTAATTCCCAGCGAGCTGGAAATCGTTTTATAACCTCCGGTTGGTCATAAATGCGTGTAATCCGAGTTCGCACGGTTCTAGGAGCTGAGCACAACTTTTGGGAGTCAAATAACCGCGAAAAATTTAGAGCAAAAATTTAGCGGTTATTTGACTCCCAAAAGTTGTGCTCAGCTCCTAGAACCGTGCGAACACGCATTTATAACCAACCGGAGGTTATAAAACGGTTTTCAGCTCGCTTGGAATTAATTCCGCAATAAATTCTTATATGATTGACCTATAGCATCATGGACCGCGGTTGTTACTGACCGTAGTATGTAAGATGATACGATACACAAAAGGACGATACTGCCTGACCTCTAGTTCATAATCATAAGATACCCACGGGTAGAAATAGGTTGATATTATTTGCAATATCGGCAATATCCTAACCAAATTGGGGACCATTTGGGGACACTCGCACAAAATGATTTACTTGATTTGAATTTGATTTTTGTGAACTTCCGGGTTGAGATAGTCGAGAACCAAACTCAAACTCAAAATAAATTATTCATTGTTGGATTGGACGTCAGCTAAACTACATCGCTTCACAAACAAATTGGCGCCATGGTGAAAAAAAACGTTCTTACCACTAAATCACGGAGGCTGTTTGATCCTTATTAGATTGAAACATTCTAGAAATAGATTAGATGCTACGTTTCTAGCAGATGCGAGCAAAACTGGATAGTAGATCTTGAGGTAGGTACATTGAGTTTCAGAGCCGGTCCAATTAACAAAAGTTAAAACAATATATGTAGATTTCAAACAAAACTTTACGGCTCGACAATAGGAGGCATTGAAATCACCAATTCGGCTGTAAATTCGGCTGTAAAAAAACTATAAAACAAAAGACCAACTTTCCAGCTGTAGGTGGAATTTCTTAATTTCTCGCTGAACTATGCGTGGGTAGCGGTTATGTCAAATCAGAAGTCGTCGTTTTATATTCGTAGTATTATGTTTTGTATATTAAATATTCACACTATCGTATGGCACACGTCTCTTCAAGTTTATTATGATGCATGTCATTATTTGTTTCTGCCTTTGTTATGTTATGCTGTCAGCGAAGAAAGATGATAACTTGCGCAACTAATTATTAAAAAAGTATAAACGTATAGTAAAGCTAGGGTAAAGACATTTAAGAAAAACATTTTTTTAATTTGTAGCTTTTTTCGTAGTCTTAATCCTGACTCCTGAAAGGTTTTGTGCTGAGGATGTCGATCCCGACCAGGGCAAATATTTGTATGATGAACACGGTGTGGTGTTTCTTTTGTCTGTGTGTAATTTATCTCTTTAACGTATTCCTATTAGTTTCTGTTACCCCTAGCACAGGCTTTACGTAGTTTGGGGTCAGAGATTTTTTTTGTGAATTAACCCCCCATATATTTCTTTAATCTATAATTTAGTCATCAGTATTAACAGTTTCATTGTATTTATACAAAAGACTCGATTTAGCAGTATAGTGAAACTCTACCTTGGATCCATCTATGCATAATAGGGTAACTTTATAGTCTGACTCAACGTCTTCGATTTCTCTTGACCAAACAGTTTAACTTGTATAACATTTTAACATATAGTTTTGTATTATAACAGTTAGTTAAGAGCTCCTAAATTATAAAACCATTATAATAAAGTGTGTTGTTTAATGATTTTTTGACTGTTGACAAAGTTATGGATATTCTATGGGGAATTTATTCATGTGTATCGGTTTGCTATTGAAAGTAATGTGTTGGATATGACAGCTACATGTGCTCACGTTGGTCTCTGTGTGGGAAGTTTGTTTATTTGTTATGTATTTAAATACACAAGTCTTTGATACGATATGAGAGATCTCATTATTTGTTTGTAGTTTCTTGTCTGGCTATTTATCTTCTATCTGATTGAAAACAATGAAGGATAATCTTATAATATTTTTCTCTTGATTAATGCTGAGTTAGTAATCCTGTCCATAGGTATTTATTTCATTTTTCTTTCCTTCACGCAAATTTTTAGTTTTGAAACATTTTTCGCCTTAAAATTCAAGGTTATTGTAATGACTTTTATAGCAAAGACTATAAAATTCTTTTTACTAAACTTCGAAGGTACACGTGATGAGAGAGATGATGAAAATATAACTTACAGAGAGAGATCATAGAAAAAAAAACAGGCAGTGGATGACATCCAATGACTTGGCTTCAAATAATAAAATAACCCTATTACCTATATGAAACCGCAAGGTGTAGAGCATGAATGCAAGTAGAACTAACCCTAAATAAATAGGAATAAACCAGAAGAAATTAGACCTATGAAACGAGTTAACCAAAATACGTCGACGAACAGTTTGGGCAGTTGATAATTTAAAACTGTCCATCACACACTCCTCAATTGTCTCCCATCTATAAAACTAGCTCCCCCCCTTATGAACATCAAGAGCCCTGGAAACAGCAAATGACACGTCCGACTGTATGTGAGCGATAAGCGCGACAAGCTGTGACGTCATCACTGACGTCATAATGCCCCGTCAATGGTAATTGGCGGACATTGATAGCAGGGAAATTCACTACTTAATGTTCATTTTTATTGCCCAAAAATATATTATCTGGAAGCTCCATATTATTGTCCTGCGTGATTGTTATTATTGACAGCTGATTGTTATGACAAAGTTAAATCTTATTTGATAATTGTAATGTTGTTATTTATAGCGTTTAAATCTCTTATTTCTTTTTATATTTAGAAATCATAAAGGTAATTTAGATAGGTACACATTTTTTTGACTTAGCTTTTTCCCGTTAATCTTTTTATGAAGTCGGCTACTTTAAACGCACCCAAACACAGACGCACACAATCGCTCACACTCACAGTAAACACCCGGACTCCAGCCGATAAATGTTCGTTATACAAAAATTGTGGAGTCTCCTGACACAAGCAAGAAGTAGGTTCCATATTCTTTTTTATTCATAAAAAATTGGAAATTTTGTTATGTTACCAACTCTTGATTCTATTTCTGTTCTATAGCTTTAATTAACGGTAAACCAATCACATGTAACGTTGCTGTCCACAACATCTATGACCTCCTAAACGTATGCAATGACGTCTTAAGCGTAATTGTCAATACAATATCCTCCAATCACAGCAAATCTTGATCACAGGAACAGTTTGGATATAGCTCATACTGTAATAGAAGCAATCATATCTGAGAGACAAGTTAATACGTCTGTCAGTGTGGGAATGGACGAGCCTGATTAGGCCACAAGAAATCTCATTACTAGGTATTCATTAGTTGCGGAATCTTCTTTGGGTAGCAATTAGATATAAATACAAGATACTTAGAAAATATGACTACCTGAATACGCCAGCTCATGTGGTAAACTTTTTCTCATATCCTTTAGTTTTGCTATAAATCTTACATAGATTAGATAAGACTTATTTATTTTACCTTATCAATTTCTTAATTACATTAAAATAATTACATGTCAGAGGATAGGGTGATCGTCAGTAGGATTAAGGAAACAAGAATTTAGCAAGGATTACTTAATGGGTCTGAATCCAAATTGAATACAATAGTATTCATAACAGCCATATATCATTAACAACCCACATGGTCTAGTGGTAAGACCGATAGGCTCTCGATCCAAAGGTTCTAGGTTCGACTGTCAAACAAAATTCACTTGTTAGTTAGTTGGTTATTTCGGAAGGCACTCTACTATATACGGTAGTTGTCGTTAACTGCGTCACGTCAGAGTTCTCAGGCGGCTCAAAAACATGATGAGATGATGAAGATGATAATCGAATGAATTAAAAACTTAGCAATATTTATGCCCCTTATTTTCCATAGTCAAATGAGAGGTATAGAAACACTAATAATAGGTCTTTACCTATGAAATTGCCGTTTTGTATAGCGAATTTAAGGTTACTCAATTTTCAGTACAAATTTTTATTTTTTTTTATTTTAAATATCAAACATTTTTAATTTTTTTTAAGCCTGATTGGGAAGACATTAAGCTAACAGAAGCTTAAATTTAATTTTCGAAAAATATTATCTGTAAAAAAGTATAACAAATCTAATGATGAAATCGGACGACATTTAAGAGGAACAATTTTCGAATCTTTTGTTTTGTATATCAAACTAAAAATACAAACTTTATTTTGTGCGTAAATTGATAACCTTGAAGTCAACTTTCAAATATAAGACAAATGAAAAAAATAGCTTTAGAATTATAGGAATAATGATCTCATTAATCTGTAAGAAAATTTCGGCAATTTCATAGGTAAAGACCTATTATTATTTTAGAAGGTACTGAATATCTTAGTAGATACGATGCTAGATCATAAACTCCACGTTTTGAATCATAGCTGCAATGCAAGTGACTTGGCAAGTGACACCTAGTTTAAAATAACTGGAAATAGGCTTCAGAACTTGAGCTATCCAATCAAAGTTCATTCATCGCACGCGCGGAGAGACAATGGGGCGTCCGAAGAGTTTTTATATCCGCTGTCCGCACCAGTAGCGTAGTGTGGACCAACTATTTTGCAGAAATAGAATATATTACTTACATAATAATATACGAATACTACATCTAGTCTTGCTGCTACCACAAACTCTGGTTCAAAATGTTTTTATTAAGAGGCTACCTCCCGTCCACCAGCGCCCCCATTAGTTAAAAAAATATTACACGCTAAATACAAAACTTATCGAAAATCCGGAAAGACAGATTAAAGTCAAGGTACACTAGTTTATTCAGAACCTATCAATTCTGCAAAATATAGTTCTTTGTAGTTACAGATACAAAAAGTGCGAAAAACGGCCACTTTTAGCAGTTTTTGTATCTGTAACTACAGTAAACTATATTTCACAGAGTAAATCATTTCTAAATAAACAAAGTTATCTATACTTCAATTTGTCTTTCCGGATTTTCGATAAGTTTTGTATTTAGTGAGTAATATTTTTTTAACTGATGGGGGCGCTAGTGGACGGGAGGTAGCCCCTTACAAACTCAATAGACTCAAATATTAAAATAATCTTAATTCCACTTCAAGTATCAGACTAACATAGCGTCCTTTTTGAAAAATTACCGTATCTACTAGTAAAACATATTGATGTTAAATTCTTATACCGAAACGTAGATCACAGTAGAATTTAAAATGTTGTATTTATATGTATGTTGTAACTTTAATTTGATTCAATGTTGTATTTCCTGAAAAGTAGCATTTTAGGATTTTCACTTTTCCTTTTAAATTATAATGTATATATCATCATAACATCCCATTAAACGTCCACTGCAGGACAACGAGCTCGAACTTCAGTAAAAACTATTGGTTTTTTAGATGGGATTTATCATACGGACCATGTTTGCGACCGATTTTGTTGGTGACCGCAGTATGTAAGATGGTATGTTCGATACACAGAAAGATGATGCTGCCTATCTTTCGGTTCATTAACCCTTAGGCGCCCTCTACGATACACACTGGTAGAGATGGGTTTGTACTATTCTTTGCCTGCACCACACGGACTAAGGTAATCTATTACGAGCTTTTATTCAATTTTGAAACATTTTATAAATATTCTCTCAAAAACTTCCACCCAAGTTAGACAGTAGAGTTACCTCCACACTATTTACTGAAGGTTTATGTGTACAGTTTTTCACGCTCGCCCTACAACATAATAAAAAGTCGTCCGTGACTACAAACAACACTGCATGTGATGGCTTTGTTTTGACGTTGATAATGTGTCGACTTTTTCACGACGCCAAAGCTGAGTTGGAAGAGCATTGGCATGGTACGCCGAGGGTCGCTGGTTCAATCCCGGATCGCGTCAAATATTTCTTCTATTTTTTATATATTAACAGTGACACTTGTCTGTGTCTGAATATTCAAAAAATATTTCAAACACCTAATACAACCATTGTTGAATACCACCTGTATTCTGAAAGGTTTATGTTGTTGACGAAACTTTTTCAGTGCACAAAGTTCTCATAAGAAAAAAGACATTGGGTTCCATAATTTGCCTACCTTTGTATAAAGGTAGACGGTAGTATATGAACATCTTGCCTCTTTTCCGTGGCCAGATACCACATCTTTCTACAATCTAAACATACTTCCTTCACACCTTTTAATCTTATCAACATTTTCATTACTTGTTCAATGCATATCGATACGACCTAATCGATATTTCAATGGAATACTCTGCAAATTTTTCAATTTTCATTACAGCTTCCTTTCTTATACCCTTTCCTTTTTCTGCTTACATCATCATACATCAGATGACACCTATCTTCTGTTGCATAAACGCATCTCAAAGACTGGAATCGATAATTCAGGAGAAAAATGCATCAATAGGTTTCGAAGTGAATGAGCGACATCTTAGATGGCCCATCGTGTCATAAAGCCACAAAAAAAAATTATAAGTGAAATGGCAGTGCATTCTAATGTACAAATAGTATAATAACATGACATGGTAAGGCTTTATGGCACCAAGGAGCGTTCACACACCCCGCTGCGGCTGACAGACGGATGTCTTGGTGGAAGTTTTGAGCTGATAGCGATTGTTGCGCTGGTCATGGAAGTATTTTTTTTTACCTTAAGTTTTATTTAATAGCAGTCAGAATATTTTGAAACAGAATAAATAAAAAAAAGGATATTGTAAAAATAATAGTCATAGAAATTATTATTGTTACCATTTACTAAGTATATTAATAATATTGTTTAAGAACTATGTTGCATGAAATGGCATAAACTTGTCAGCTATACAATATCCACTACTGGATAAGAGGAATCGATTGAGAATTTTATACTTACCCTCACTGTAGCTGCGATCATAAACCTCTGACTTAAATTTTGATGTCTTGTGAGAAGTTCGAACTCATTTTTATTTTAAAATATAGTGCTTCCTGTTAACTAACCTTTTTTTTATTTTATGAATTTGTGTCCGTTTGTCTGTTTGATGTTTGAATAAATTCTGGAATATTTGTCTTGATCTCTCACCTTATTTCGCAAATTTTGTCTCCTCTATCCCAGGTTTATAAATGTAGTGGCCTGAATATGCTAACGCGATAACTATTTAAAGAAATAACTTTGAACACAATTTACATATAAGAAGTCTTTAGCTTAGACCAAACGCCAAGTCGGAGACAATTGGCACGTCACCGACAGAGGTCGCCGCGTCTGCGACCACAAATCACATGTCCGGTGTTCAGGGCAGTATGCAGTCTTCATTATATACCCATTCAGCCAACCAACACGATTATCTATAATGTTGTAGAATTACTCCAACTCAACAAGCTCCTTGGACGTGCGTTTTGAGCTTTTTAGTTTGCAGTTTTTTTCTTTTCAGAAAATCAAAAGTATGATTTTTTCATGTCATGAGTAGGAAATCGGACTTTACAAACTACTATTCCAAGCCAAATATAAAATGATTTTATGTCTTGAAAGTTCTGTACAACCTAAAACTTCACACAATGAACACCATAATGAACAATTCCAAACACTGTGGCTGTTATCCACTTTTGAGACTCCCAGAGAATTCTTTAACTCAAAACCGCAAACGTAAGCACAAAAACTGCTTAAAACACAAACACTTCTGTAGTGTATTAACCCCCTCCCCCGAGTTTATCTTTATTATTAGTCTGCCGAGCGAAATTATGACGACTGCAAAACGTCTGTAGCCACCTCTCTTTCACTCCTGTGTGTTTTGACATGAGTGTGTCCCTGTCTGACTTACAGCTATGCAAGTCTTGCAGTGATTTCATGTGATGACCGCCAGGGGACGCCGACGCGAGGTTTATAAGGCCTCCGAGAAGAAGTTTCAGCGTTGTATCTAGTTGGTCTTATCTTTCGAAAGGGGTAACTCGGGTCAGTCGGGGACTTTTAATTTGATTTTGTTAATGTATTTTCTGGGGTCGTCCCATTCTCTTTTTATTTAAGGTGTCTGGGGGTGTGAGTATGAAGCGATACTTATTTTTAACGATCTTTTTGTACTATGTTTGAAAAACGTTTATTTGTTCTTATTCTGCAGTTTTTCGCAATGAAATGCAGATGGACCTTATGATATGCAAATACTTTAATACGAAGGTTACTGTTTAAGATATGGCTTGGAACTAGCTGAAATATGAAAATTTTGTCCCAAATAGGTACTAACGTTTTGACATAGCAAATTCAGAGTAGTCTACCCACATACTAGTGATTATCTTGCATATCGATGGCTCCCTCAGTCGCAGATAAACTATCAAAGACTAGCATTTCTCACAAATTTCTCCGCCCTAACAAATGAGTCGCGTCTGCCCACACACTTGCGATTATCCGCTGCGATTGGTCGCTTACTCAGTCGCAAGATTAGCCGTCGGCGTGAGTAATAAGCCACTTCGCACAAGATATGAGTAATTGAGTGGTTCGTCCAATTTAAAAACAGGTTTTAATCCCAGGGTATTGATGGTTCTACAGTTCCCATCCGTAGTGGATCAAATTGCACATGGATAGTACTTTGCAATGCTCTTTTATAGTGGTATCAAATGATGGCAAGTTTGAGTTCAAGACGCACCTTCAGAAAGTAATTCAAATGGATGTTTATTTGACTTTACCTCATGATATGTTTCATTAGTGGTACCTTAAAATATGTATGATTTTTTTTTGCAGCATTCCATTTCAAGTATCAGATTCATATAAAAATCGTATTTTGGTTATCATTCAATGGGTTTTTTCTTCACACAATCAATCTTTATGTCATAACTGAGGCCGATAAAGACACAAGCTTACCCAGAAAGAGCTTAACTCGTGTCACAGAAACAGTCAGTGGAATCGGATAAGACTAAAAACTATTGTTTAAATGTGGTACAGTTTTCTTTTTAAGACGAATCGATTGAGAATATTATCCTAACCTAGCCTAGCCAGGTTAAATTACTTGACATAGTTTTTGTATTCTCAATGCACGGTCTTCTTAACACCTAGGGTATGCGAACTTAGTATTAAATTCAATATACTATTATAAAGGTGCAGATCAATTATCCTTACTTTAGTCTCACTTTCGGAAGATTATCATAATATCCCATGAAACGTCCACTACAGGACAGGAAGCTCCCTCTAGAATTCTAGCTTTTGCTGAAAAAATGTAGAGGGAGAGTACCATAGTCACCTCGCTTGTTAGCGTTACGGCTGGCACCATGGACCGCGGTTGTAGGTGACCGCAGTAAGTAAGATGTTAGATACAAAGGAGGATGCTGCTGCACATCCTCCAGTTTATAACCCTCAGTATCCTCTTACGACACCCACGGGTATGTAAGGGTTGGTATTCTTTGCCGGCACCACACGGGACGGAAGATAATTACAGTTAAATATGTCTAAATTTTAAACTGAATTTACATCTACAAAGACTAGATTTTAACTTCCTCCCACACATGAAGGGCTTGCAATAAAATGGCAACTATTTTCAGTTTTTATGAGAGTTTAAAGTTTGAACGAGGTTTCGCTGGAAGATGAGCAAAAGTGATTCAAAATGCAATGAGATGGTGGAACTTGGCACTACTTTGTGGTGCTAACTTGCCTTTGTATTATAATATGACATTTTAATGCGTTTTGTGTATTCTACAGATTGTACTTCGGAGAGTGTGCTCAAGAGCTCCACGAGCTTATTCCACCATCTCCCTTCTACCATCGGGAGTCCAGACGCACCGCAGGGTATCACCCATACTTGGTTGATATTCCGCACATTCGCACAAAGCGCTTTAAAACATCTTTTATAATGCGCACAGCTAAAGAGTGGAATTCTCTGCCTGCGTCTGTGTTCCCAAGTTCATATAACCCGAATCTATTCAAGTCGCGAGTGAATAGGCTTCTTCTGGGCAAGTTCGTTCCATCGTCGACCTCATCTCTGTTTTCAAGACTAGATCGAGGTCAAGAGTAAGCCCATTGACGATAAAAAAAAAACACGTAGCAACAAATTGGTAACTTATGAATTCACTTTTAAGTTTTCCAAGTAATGATATATGTTTATTAAATTCTTTAAAATTATTCCCTTACTGTTCGCAGATTGTGCTTTTTCAATATTTATCTTAAAATTATGGGTTTTGGTTGTATGGTTTATAATTTTTTATAAGTAATAAAGTCATACGTTTGATAGAGTAAAAAATCTTCAGCACATCTACAGGTTTATTCTCCTTCCTAACATGGCGGTCAGTATGGTTCTTTGCAAGTACTTAAAGACCAGCAAGTAGTTGCAAGTAGGCAGTAATCTTGTTCCCTCGAGTGAGAGATTACATCGGCATCGCGAGACTGACTCTGGATCGCACAAATCATTCCACAAGAGGCCGTTCTGCTGTCGTATGTTGAAGCTTAGAATTGCATAAAATCTAAGACGAGGTTTTGGAAGTTATGAGCATTCTTCTTATTTTAATTTGATTAAGAAGTTTGTTCGTTATATTAGTAATTTGAAGTAAAATAAGTCAATTTATCTCACTTTTTTATTAAACCATATAAAAATAAAGCACAATATGCATGCGCTAATGCACAAGCAAAGATTTCAAAACGCGTCACACAAGGGTCAATCTTAGACCGTTACTTTTACCAATCTACATAACGGACTAGTTACTTCTACGTGTAAAACTGTTAATTTTTTATGAGTTCAAGTTGAGTTTAAGTTTACAAAACGACCAAAGTGTCGGTCGGTAATTTTCACGGCATGGCGTGATATACTGGAGCGTGGAGCAACGCTAACTGGCCAGTAAACTGCCTCCAAAATACTGCATACTGCGCCTGTTACACCCGACGCGAGAAAGATAAAGCCGAGGAAAAGTCGCTTTATGTAGTACAGTTGGGGAGTTACTGGCCTATTGTGGGGTATGAGGATTTAGTAGTACATGTTGGTACAACGTTGAAGTCGTAAGTGAAGAACTTCGTAGAACACGTCACTGGGAAGAGAAATTCTTGAATGCTTCTTAATACAGTACACAATCATTCGTAATATCTTTGATGACGCATACGCATGCACCTTGTATAACTCACAAGCCATACTCATTTATTTGTTGCTAGACTGTTAATATTTATTTGAATCTACCTTCAATGGAACTGATTGTCATAGCAAGCGAACTACCTACATATTATTTCATATTATAGACGAGTGTTTATTTTAGTTTATTTTATTATAACATATAGACGATGAATACCGGTGTCCGTAAAAACCTGATTAAGGTTTAGGAGGCGCCGCATCATTAATTATAAATTAATAATTTGTCAATGATTTCAATAAATAAATATATAAATAGGGCAGTCAATTGCAAAAAACGTATACTATGCGTTTCAAATTGAGAATAGTACTGAGCCTACGAATTTGTTGCCGCAATCCTATATGACGTAGACGCCAAGCTAACTTCAACCGTTTCGATTTAGGTTTGCACAACCTCTGGGAACCATTGTGAAGTTAGCCATCGGCCATTCCTATTCTCATTTTGAAATGCATAGTATAGTCAGCATCAAAAGTGGCTAAGCATTTCATGTGTCCATATAGATTCACACATTCAAAGCGACCACGTTTATCTATACAACACTTATATTCAATTTATTGTTGGCTGCCTGTAATACAAAAGGTTCTTACAATAATTTGAAAATGTTTGTTGTTTTTGTTTTTAGGGTTCCGATACCAAAATGGTAAAAAAAAGGAACCCTTATGGTGCCGCTCTGTCTGTCTGTCTGTCTGTCCGTCTGTCTGTCACACCTCTATATCTCAGCAACCACTTACGCTATCGAGCTGAAATTTGGAATAGTTTTAGAATATAGTTGCCCAACTTAATTGCACATGAAAATTTTTTGAAAAAAGTATGATTATTAATGTAAAGGGGGCCAAAATAGGGGGGGCCAAATTTCAAATTGTCGCTACTAGGTCGAGTGGGGTATCATATGAAAGGGCTTTACTTGTACATTTTAAAATATATTTTTGTATTTTTTTAAGTTTCTTAGTTTTCAAGTTATGATGAAAAATGTCAAAAAAAATACCATTCCCCCCCCTTATCTCCGAAGTTTGAGTAAGGGAAAATCTGAATTAATTACAGTTGACAGAAGTTTACGTAAACTTTACAGCAAAAATAAAACGATCTTTCTAAGTTGCACAGTTTTTCAGAAATCTGCAAAAAACCTTTACAAACAAATTTAGTTTTGCGGTCCTGAAAATGGACTTTATTGCTTCCAAAAATACTATAGGTATATCGGAACCCTCGGCGCGCGAGTCCGACTCGCACTTGACCGGTTTTTTTGTTGTAATTGTTGTTTTATTGGTTTTGTTGTTTTGTTTTTGTTGTTTGGTCACTTTGAATGTGTGGTTCTATTTGGACATCTGAAATGCTTCTCTACTTTTGATAATGTGTCGGGATTTACTTTAGTTAATGTGTTACATGACATTAACTAAAGTACAGTCAGTAAAAATTTAATTTGACAAACCTACATTGCTATATCTTTACTTTTGAAGACATTGAATAACGACACCACATATACACGCCTTACGACTGACTTTACAAAATTATCCCAAACAAATTCTGAATATAAATAATTTTGTATAACTATGCCAGCCAAATGTATAGTAGAGCTGTAGAGAACAGAAACAGTGTCTGCCGACACATTCCCATGTTAATCCGCGAGGGCAATATAGACGGGCTTCTTGGGATGAAAGCACTTTTGTACATATAGGTAGATGGGGTGAAATAGGTAATTTCGTACATGTGTGTAGGCTTTGACATGGCTATAGTTATCTCTCTGATATATGTCTACTTTGAAAACGTTTTATTACAAAATTTCCTGTTTACGGATAAGTAAGTTTTAAGACGGTTTGAATCCTGTCTGTGGTTGTCAATCTAACGATTTTTGAGAACGTTGTTGACATATCTATCTATATGTATAACTAAATAGTATTGTGATCATAGTACTCTAAGACTACATAATATATTATTTTAAGAATCTTTCGCTAATCACCACCATTTGTGCTAGCGTCGCATCTTGCACAATGAAGATCGGTGCATGGTAATCGCAGTATGTTGGTATGATACACTGAAGGACTCTGGAGCCTATACACTGGTTCAAAACCACCTTCCACAAGGTCACCTTCCACAACCCTCTCAGGAAGAGATGGAGTGGTTCGCAGCTGGTACCACACAGGGAACGGTTGGTCTTTAGTTACTTTACCTACAACATTATTTCCTATTTCAGTCTCCAATAAAATTACAATCCCGTACCAAATTATATCCGTGAATAAGTAACGTGAGTGACGTGAATGCTCTGTGACGTGACGTCTGACGTCGCGATCGACGACTCAACGTCAAGACGCGTGACGTGTCGCCTTCGCGTCGCCGTCTCGTGACGTGATATGACGCGACATACATGCTTAATGTGGAAGTGCGTTTTATTCAGGATAATTTCTGTACGTTTTCGTTTGGTTGGATGTTTCACACAGTGTATATTCATACGAGTATTCATGTTTATTCAGTTCTAATCCTACTAATATTATAAACACGAAAGTTTGAAAATATGGATGGATGGACGGATGGATGGATGTTTGTTACTCTTTTATGTAAAAACTACTGAATGCATTTTAATGAAACTTGGTACACATATAGGTTAGGTCCTGGAATAGCACATAGACTACTTTTTACTGCGGAAAAACACTTAATTACTACAGAAAAACGCATTTAATGCGGGTGAAACCGCAGGCGGAAAGCTAGTCATAATATATTACTTGAATACCTACCTACTTAGTTTTTAGGCTAATGAGCCGGTTTCGCTGCAAAGCGTCAACTGAGTATTCAAAGGTGTCGATAGATGGCGCTGAAGAGAGTTGCTAAAGAACTTAAAATAAATCTGTCATAGATGAAGCGTGAAGTAAATAAACATCCTTAGACAACACTAGGAAATAGTAAGTTGACAGTTAAGTTTTCTTACAACAACGCTTTCTATCAAGAAACTTAAAACTAGATTTTCTTTTTTAAAAACCGACTCATTGTGTTCTGATCTTAGTCCAAAAAAAATTATTGTTCATAAACAAAAAAATTGACCATGTAATCTCTTTTTGTAATTCAAATATTGTTATCATTATGATTAAAAGTTCATTTTTTTTAAAACAGCATGATTATCATAATATCAGCCCGTATTGACGCACCGCTGGGTATAGACCAGTTTATCTTTACGCCATCTAGCCTTTCCTCACTTCTTTCACTCCTCTCACTCAGACTCTTCTTACTATGACCATGATGTTTTCAGACCATCGGGCAGGTGGTGGACTGCCCACAAAATGATTTTGACGCTTAGCTGAATCCGTCTTCTGTCGTTTTGACTGACCAAATGTCCTGCCCACTCCCAGTTTAACTTACTTATCCGCAAAAACGGATTACGGATACGATCATAAAGTTTACCGTTGAGGATAAATATATATTTTTTAGGTTTTAAACCCTTTTTAACTAATTCTTTCATAACAATAACAATGATTTCTGTTAAACAAAATAATATTTTTTTCTTTTATATTTTATGGGGCTGTTCATTCTTGGTTAGTTATTTATTTGATGCTACATTTTCAAGCAACATTTTGTTTCTTTACAGGTAAGTAGGGCGATGCAATTTTCCTGGGTCGAGCGGAACATCAGTCGAGGTATCTATCATGCTCGTTATCAATCATGTCGAGAAATATTTGCTGCACTTTTGCTGTACGCTTCAACTGGATTGTGAACAGGTCCGGCTAAAGAATTGTTTTAAAAATGGAAGTTTTGCACGGCTAGTTCTTTAACTATAAAATTACCGGAATTTTCTTACAGATTAATAAGATTATAATTTTTATAATTATAAAGCTATTTTTAGGGTTCCGTACCTCAAAAGAAAAAAACGGAACCCTTATAGGATCACTTTGTTGTCCGTCTGTCTGTCTGTCTGTCTGTCTGTCTGTCTGTCTGTCTGTCTGTCTGTCTGTCTGTCAAGACCCTTTATCTCACGAACGGGTAAAGGTATCAGGTTGAAATTAATACCATATGTTAAGGTCCATGAACCACACAAGATCTGAAAATTTAATTTTTTTATAACCACGCAATCAAAAGATATGGCTGCTTATGTCCTCATCTCCATACATTTATGCAAAAAAGGAAAACCTACAGGGTACTTCCCGTTGACCTAAAATTATGAAATTTGGCAAGAAGCTAGGTCTCACAGTACAAATAAAGGAAAAAGTCTGAAATCATTAAATATTACAGCTTTACTCACAACTAATAGTAACCAATTGTGGTGAGCTCCCGTTTCAAGAACACTCATATAAGAGAGGGGTCAAGTTGGATGGTCGCTGAGGCGATTTTTGTTTTAGTTCTATTTAAAAAACGGGAACACTTACAAACTTGAAAATTGGTATGTTTATAGTTCATAAGCTATAAAATAACAACAAATAGTAAAATTTGGTCAAGCGCGTGTCAGACTCAAAAAATCTAGCACATTAACTTACTGAAAATTATGACTATGTGGTGGTACGGAACCCTCAGTGCGCGAGTCCGACTCGCACTTGGCCGTTTTTTTTTAATTTGTCTTGTATTTGAAAGTTGACTTCAAGGTTATCAATTTACGCATAAAATAAATTTGTGTTTTTAGTATATAAAATTTAAGGTTCGAAAACTATTCGTCTTAAATGTCGTCCGATTTCATCATTAGATTTGTTATATTTTTTTACAGATAATATATTCCGAAAAATAAATTTAAGCTTTTTCCAATCATGCTTAAAAAATATTGAAAATTTTTAATTCGTAAAAAAAATGCTAAAATGTTAGTACTGAAAGTTTAGTTTACTTAAAATTCGTCATACAAAACGGCAAGACCCAATAGATAGATGATCTTTAATTTCAAAATACATGATCATACTTAAAATATACTAAAGTTCTAGAGTACCTACTCAAAGACTTAATCAGAAGTTCAAATTCATAAATATTTGTTACAAACAAAAATTTTTTAACAAGTTGCTTGAAGACGCTTTAGCTCAGTTGGAAAAGCGTTGGACGGTATGCTGACCAAAGTTGGTTCCATTCCGGGTTGCGTCAAATTTTTTGTAGAGCATCAAACCACACCGAAGAGAATCAAAATTTTGCATAATACACGTAGATTTACTTCCAACAAAAACACGAAATATCGCAAAATAAAACCCCACACACACTAACGACAGCCCACGGCATCGCACGACACAACGCGCGGTGCGTTGTAAGGTTGTTACGTGTCCTTAATTAGACCAGCCCGAGATACCAGAGATGGAATTCATTAGGACCTTAATTAAATATAGGAGCATTTTCCGGTTAAGGTAAGGTAAGGAAAGTGAGCGTAGGTGCACTGCTGTGATTAATTGGAAACGGCTAATTTGCAGCTGAAATAACAGTACTAAAAGCCTATTTTGCGTACTGATCAAGCGACGGTGCCTTGTTCTATTCAAATATCCAACTGATTGGCTTGACTTTGTTGTGAATTACGCGTACAGGTTTTGAACTAATTTGACGGTGTGGTTAACTAAGAATTATTCGATGTTGAGTTGCATTTCCATACAAAACTGGTTAGATTATATACAAAAACAATAGTAGGTATAGTTTTTTTTTAAATTAAACCCGCCATTTCAAAGTCAACAATGTTAGTGGTCTCAGAAGAAAAATTTTTGCTTTTCGATTAATGAAATGAGTCACAAAAACCAATGAAAATATCATTCCAATTTTATTTGGAAAAACTCACATAGGATCTTTCCAACTGGTAGAGTTAAAACAAAATGGTATCATCTTATACAGTGTGTTACCGGGATAAACAAAATTCGTCCTAGAAGAAGATAGCGCGTGAACTTGGAGGCTTTATATCCGACTGGAGAACAGAAACTCAAGACCGCGATAACTGGCGAAAAAAAAGAGGAGGCCTTTGCCCAGCACTGGGACACATAAGAGGCTACATAATAAAAAAAATATAATTCAGAATCGACAGTAGAATCGATTTCCATCTTTTTGATATCGGAATTTTTTAAACATCACAATTTTCGTTGCTTCTAAATGCTACAGTACGTGCACCACAGCTCAACTTGTGGCTACTATCTGACCACGACAGCGTCATAGTAAGTCAGAGAAGAGCTTAAAATGTATCAGAATTACAAAATTACCGGAAAATACAAATATCTCATAAAGTATAAAATCGCAAAATGGACTGATGGAATGGCTGGACCCCGGTAGCCTAGTTGGTAAAGCGTCTCCGGTACTGACTGAGAAGACGCGAACTATTACCAAGTTGTGAAATTTTGCGAACTATTACCAGATGCTAATACATGTCACCTAACATTATCAGAAAGTGCAGATCGCGGAGTAGGGCGAATGCTCTAGTAGTAGAGGTACACTTTATGTAAATGCTGTCTGCAGGAGGTTGTTTTATGCGAAACCTAGCGAGATATAACCGTTGGCTTCCAGATCTATTGGTGGCGGCCATTACTTATAGCTGCACCGTTTATATTAACAGCTGAAATGCCATTGATATTCATAAGCATTTATTTACAAAATATTATCATTGATATATGGGTAGTGTCATGAAAATTTAAACATAGCTTCATATTTTTTTCATAAACCCTTTTATAAAATTTATCTTTTTTTTTCACACTAATGTATCATTTTGAGTTTAGAAACGACCACTTTCTCTTTTTAATAAGTATGGTTAGCAGTAACAATGAAATAGGTTGAACTCTTTTCTTAGCATATCTTCTGCTTAGCAGGCAGAGTTGATGTAGGAAAATTATTAATCATATATTTTTCTATTTATTATGCTACCATTAGATTTTTTTCGGGACATGTCCAATAATGTCCGTTGTTGAATGTGATAAGAAAATCTAAATGTAAACTAAATTGAAATTAATCCACTTGGGCTGTTACTTGAGTACTCGTACAATACCAAAATAAATATTCTGTTGTAAGTAATGATCTAAGTTAGTTTTTGGTAAGTTGTTGTTATATTAAATAATACACTATGCGTGAAAACAGATAATAATAAATAGTCTAATATGATTCGGCGAATCGGCCGGTAATTCAGTCGATAGGATAGTGCGGTGCGGTGTTCGGTGCGCAGGCGCAAGTCGTGCATCAGATACGCGCGTCGCGCCATCTATCGTCGCGCGGCCGATCTAAATAACGAGTCCTATACTTGGGTGCTTGATGTAACCGGGTATCTCCGGTTTTACGTATTTATTTCATGACGTTATTACTAATTTCAAAGTTGTCAAGTTAATAACTTAAGCTAAATTCTGATTATCTATAATTTTACTCATATTTTAACAAACAAAAATAAAAGTTTTTCATATTATTTATTAATATTAATAAGTGCAGTGACTTTAACGACATTTCGTGCCATCTTTCATATCAAGATTCTTGTCAAGTAGAAAATTCTATTGTTCCATGCATGGTACAAAAAATACAAGTCATAAACAGATGCAATCAACAGAAACGTTCCGATCGGCAATAATTATACAGGGTATAGGGTACAGGTTGGCAAATACTGAAAGGGCATTATCAGTCAACGTAACTGAACAACTTTCAGTAAATAAAACCATCAGGAACAAAAAAAAATCGGCCTCCATACAAAATTGCAAATTTGATTGCACAGTTTTTATCGAGAGGCCGATTTTTTTGTCATCTCCTGAAAGTTTTATTCACTGGATGTTGTTCATTTACGTGGACTGATCATGGTCTTTCAGTGTTTGCCAACTTTTCCCTTACAACCTGTATAGGTCAGTATAAAAATAAATTTGATAAGATTAAAAGTGTCTACAACACACACAAAACTCAAGAAGATCATTCATGCTAACAAAATCGCGGGCGAAATGAATGAATATAACATTCTTTAAAAAAATTATTACCAAGATACGCAACTACAAGTAAGCACCTTGGCTAGTCTAGTCGACGTCCGATGCTGCGTCGATCGTATGGATAAATCTCCTGCGCCTTCCCGCCTTTCCCTGCCGCTTGTTACGTGCAAATAATTAATGACTATCCTCAATATCGTTGTTTCCTCGCCTATTATGATTTTATATAAAATGAGAGCTGTTAGCAGCCCGCTTTAAGTATGGTTTGCAAGGTCTAATGGGGCATATCTATCTTGACGTTTGGTTTGTATTTTGTAAGTGCAACTTATCTGTCAATTCAGAATTGTGATGGAAAGATAATGTCTTTAGGTTTTAAGTTCGCCGTTAAATAAATAAATACAAATGGTTAAACGACTTCACTATATTCTTGATTGAACTAACAGTAGAGATGATTATGTGTGCCGTGTAAACTGTACAGGCATATTGAGATTCACTTGAAGTCTTTTTTACAAATGTATTATACAGGTAACAAAAAAGGTATATCAAGTGAATCTGCCCATGAAACTGAACATCTTTCCCTAAGGAACATAGGTCGAAATACGAAAAAAAAAATTTTTTGATCTAAAGAAACTGAATCAGCTGCAATGACGCATTTTGTATGGGAGGTAATTTTCTTTTTGTATTTCGACCTATGTTCCTTAGAAAAAGTTGTTCAGTTTCATGGGCTGAATCACATCCTTCAGGGTTGATGTACCCTTTCCGTTACACTTTGTAAATTTTTTGTGTAGGTAGTTAGACACCGGTACGTTATATTAAAATAATGTAGAGTTAAACTGTGATGATATGTTTGATATTAAAGCATAACACGATACACTATTTTCTGCACATTACTGCATAATTTGTTTTGATGTTCTATAAAGCCCACGCATTAGTCAGATACAAAGTTGCACGCAAATTAGAATTAAATACGTCAAGTTTCTCTACACTCTTATCATATCCAAGGAGACTGTATATTGGGTTGGGACCAACTGCTGCAATGTCCATAGGTGCAACGGCCAAAACTGTTATGGGTTAGTTTCTACAGATGTTTTATTTTGATAGACTCATTACGAAAGAACCGGAAAATTCAGGCAACAATAGTGATGTGTAAACACGCAAATAGGCGCCTCAGTTAAACCAATGAACCACAGAGGTTGACAGTTAATGTACTTATAAGGTCTAACGAAACACCAATGTACAGACTATCTGGACGAGAACGTTGAAGCTACGTAAACACTCAGGCCTTTGCAGATACGTCACAGACATTACGAAGTACCCTCAACATAAACTGACAGATAAATGGAGCTGGCAAAAGAATGTTGCGAAACCCGCAGACACGGCGGCGGCCGACAATCTCTGACCCGGGCCCATAATGTTCTGTTTTTGTCTCTGTCCTCTCCCATAAATTATTCTAAATCGGACCCTATTAGATATTCAGAGGTTAAAACGGCTGCATGGAGTATAAGGCTGATCGTATATCAATCGTTTCGATAGCGTTTTGGTTCGTGGAAACAATGCGTGCGACCTGCTTGCTACCTGTCGTCGCCGCCTGCGATTTGTGGTCGCAAGGATCGCGATCGCTTAGCTTGCGTTTTGTTACTTTCGGGACAATATCGACTTGCATATTAGTAAACTAAATTTAGACGATGTGATTGTATATGAGAGATTCACAATTGATGGTATTTTCAGTGTATGAACTTAAATAAGAACGATACAAACTCTAATGTGTCAAGATTGACGTGCTCTTAACTGTATATATCAGTCCATAATTTACCCTAGCGTGTATGTCACTAGTCCTATGTTGTATCTTTCATTTACGTGATCAGATTTGAAGCAGACTTTAGAATATTGAATTACAATCAACTTTAAGATTTTCACAACAAATTGTACCACATTACACTAAAAGACTTCGGTTAATCTTGTTTTTGTAAATATACTTCTTTAATGTAACACACATCGGTCTGTCTTACTCAACCATATAGTTGCATCCAAACTTTATTTACGACATAGTATAGCTACCAAGTTGCACACATGCGAAACTTCAAATATATCGTCGATATAAATCTCGACCGAAGTAAAGCACGAGATGCGCTTTGTTTCGGCGGACGAAGATATATGCGCGTGCGTCGATATACTCGGAAATCGGATTGACCTTCAGATTCGGTTGAATAACTTAGCGTTGTCAACTGGAAAGACTTAGGAAGTTTTCGTATCACGTTTTACAATGTAAAAAAAAATTGAATCATACTCTTAAGTTTTGACACCTTAATTTTTTGACCTATCCATCTATAGTTTTAGAAATTTAAATCAAACGTACCTGGTTGACCGCGCTTTGCTCTATAAAAGACGCCTCAACATTCAATTATCATCGGGTGAGCCAGCTAGGCTACCCGCCAACAGATGGCGCTGTAGGTTTCTGTCTAAAAAGCGGTATTTATAAAAAATACTTAAAAACACGGGGAAAACGAAATTCACCAGACATGAAAACTAGCTTGATCGATTTCTCGACCCCGAAAACCCCCGTATGATATTTAATCGAAATCTTTAGAGCCGTTTTCGAGAAACCGATTACAAATATATATACAAACTAGCTGGTGCCCGTGACTTCGTCTGCGCAGGTTTATAAATTGTAGTCTATGTGTTATTCTGATGTATAAGCTGTATTATTGTAAAGTTTCATTAAAATTCATTCAGTAGTTTTTACGTAAAAGAGTAACAAACATTCATCCATCCATCCATACTTACAAACTTTCGCGTTTATAATATTAGTAGGATATTGCTCGTTTAATAGTATAGATATCAGCTTTTTACAGGTTCATGTTTGCATGACTTTCAGGACATGGCCTTTTTAATATTCTACTCTTTTATTTAAGAACCAACTTTGTACGAAGATAAAGGTATGGGTTTCATATTTTTAACAATGATTTGCCTGGTTCTACATTATCTGCCACAGAGAAAACTCTATAACAATATATTCCATCACACAGACGCAAATCAAAGCTCATTAACTCCCATTGGGTACTCCCACACTTACGGGAATGAAGACTTGAACACAATAATGTCGTCAGATTGTCGTATGTCATGTCACACGTGGAGACACAATGTCACATCGCCCAACAGGCATGTTTATTCAAATATTAAAGCTATCGTTTCTATAGAACCTTATAATGGTCTTGGTTCTTATCTATCTGAATAATAAGATGGTCAGTTCAGAGAAGTGATACGAATCAGGCTTTGGCAATTTCTTACGTTCACAGTTGATACAAAGTCAATGATTCTGTGTGCAAAGTATCGAAGAAAGCACTACGAGTATTATCCATTAACTTACCATATTTACTTTAACATCTAAGTTGGTTTTAAATAGTTGAGTCAGGTTATTAATATGATTTTTTTATTAAAGATACTTTAGTTAGATATTTTCTGTTATTAGTTAGTTGAGTCTTGTTGCTAAAACAATAATTTTTGTGTTGAAAAACAACAACAATGTAATTACTGAAATTCAAGATTTCCAAACAAAACTCATGATATTCAGATGTATTAAATTTTGAGAGATTTGAGACACTAAGTATGAATACCAGTTTGAGAAACCACAGAGACTATACTTACTCTTCCTTAATCTCTATAATATTTAAAATTTATGCCACTGAATACAAAATCATCTGAATGAGGAACCATTCTTGTCTCGTCTGAGTTATCGCTGATTGCCTTTGGAAAAACGTTACCGAAGGGATGGACGCCACCATTTGATCGAACCTATAAACAATAAATTCAACTTAGTGCTGTAGAAACTTATTATGTTCGGACATAAGTTGGGATGATATAGTAAGCTATAAATTGACTCACGTGACATCGGAATCTATGACGGTTGTGGACAGGTAGTGAGCCGTACGAACATAAAATTAAATTATATATTTTTGAGACCGTCAGTGGGGGCCATTTATCTATTTTACGATTGACTCGACGTATTTTTGATGTGTTTTTTGTGTCATGTACAAAGTTTACGAGTTTAGGGAAGAATGGGGTATCTTTTATTGAGTAATCGTGCGGGGATGATCGATTTGATCATATAATATGTTATGTACACTTGTGTAGTGGTCTTTACAATGTTGCTGAGACTTTTAATTATCAGTCATCATAACATCCCATGCAACGTCCACTACAGGACAGGGAGCTCCCTCCAGAATTCTAGCTTTTGCTGGAAATATGTGGAGGGGAAGTACCATAGTCACCTCGCTTGTTAGCGTTACGGCTGGCACTATGGACCGCGGTTGTAGGTGACCGCAGTTAGTAAGATGTAAGATACAGAGGAGGATGCTGCTGCCCATCCTCCAGTTAACCCTTAGTCGCCTCTTACGACACCCACGGGTATGTATGGGTTGGTACTATTCTTTGCCGGCACCACACGGGACAAAATACACGGGTAATTATCAGTAATGGCATTAATTTGGCAGTAAATTTTGATTAGCTTTCCCATTGTTTATTAACTCAAACAAATAAAAAAGCAGTTCAACTTTTTCTGTAAGAAAAGACACTAGATTAGAGGTACCTGCAATGCAACTTCTTGGCTGGCAGCGACTCCAAATTGAACTGTTTTTTGTAAATTTTAAATGTAATCGAAATAAAAAACATGGACTTGATTATTTTCCATTATTTCACTAAGTTAACTGCTATGATTATAGAAATTTGCCTTGCAAAATTTTTAAAGGTTTTAAAGGTAAAAAAATAATATCAGCATCCCTTTCATATGAACAGTGATAAAGTGTAGATATATTTTAATCATCTTAACTCTGCTGCTTTCATTGCTCTTGCTTATCGTTGTTAGATATTTAAGATTAGTAACCTTTAATACGATTCATTAGTTCCAATTAGCATTTAATGCTTGCGGCCACCAAGGATCTTCTGCGAACGTAATCCTACCTCACATATCTGCATATCAATGGCATTTCTCACCTGTCAAAATCATAATGTCTACTATATTCACACTGGATATAAAAAGTACTAAGCGCCTCATGTTATTTAAAGTAGATGTTCTTACTGTTTAGATTGTCGCTTAGGATGTTTTTCTCGAAGAAGCTTCAATCATTTGCCATGCAATGTTGGATGCATTTCTCAATTGTCATATCATTGTAGTCTTTGGCGTGTAAGACTGAGTTTTTGGCACTGGTTTCTGTTAGAAGACCGGTGTAATTTGAGCTGTGACATATCTATTTTGACTTCAGACAAAAGTTAATACGAAGAGAAGATAGGATGAATGATATTTTATTTATATTTGCTATGATATATGCGTAGTAAAGTAATATCTACTTAAAGAGCTCACTCTTGTTGTTTAGTTGTTTACCATACACAAGAATTATGATTTTGTAATATTATATAATCTTTTAGTATATTAGAACCCTAAAGTAGTTTTATTGACAACTTGTAGTATCTTACGTTTTAAAATTTAACAGCTTCAATATCTAATAGATTTATCTTTGAACATGACAAAGTTCTATGAGTTTTGGTATTCTTAGAATAGGTAGGTAGGCAATGTTTTATGTGATCAACTTTGTATTATATCAATGAAACTTTATTGGTATCCGCCTCTCCAGTAGATTTGAACATCACATCATCAATTAAGTACCTAAATACCACTTCGAAAGCTCCATTAAAATTTATAATTGCAACTGTTATTAATGTCTGAAAATAATGAAATATTATTATGGTCTAATAAATAGCTATTTTACCACACCTAGATCGATAAATCAATCGCTAGTTCCCGGTATCTGGGCAGTGGATCACGCGCAAAGTGCCGGCCGTCATAGGTGCGCAAGCGCGCAATTAAGACGCGCAAACTGATATATCACGCGATTAGCGCGCGAATTATACGCGCGCCGCCATTTTCGTTATGACATGACATTTCGTCGCCTGGTTTTGGCGCGTTGTTCCAGACGCTTTGTGGTTTTGCTGTTCGTCTGTGATTGGGCAAGAGTTAGTGGCTGCGGAAAGGTTTCGCTATCGTTTCGACGTGTGAGAACTCTGCCATTCTTAACTCTAAGTCTACTGTAAGAGTTGTTGACTGAAATACTGTAATTTTGTATGAGTTAAAGCGATGTGATGAAAGTTTAATTCTAAACGTACTACGCGAAAATCTGAATGATCTTCCTGGCGGAGCTCTATGTGAATGAGTTGGACGCAAAAGTTAAGATAAAAGTTTGACGTCAACTAAAACGTTTCGGACGATCAACTCTCCCGAGAATTAGAGAGACAGCATTCCAAATAGATGAAAGAAGCAATTTTTCAGTTCTATAACTGTTTGAAAGGGTTCGTCTTTAACACGGTAGTCGTTATCACGCTGACAAGTACATGATTCGGGTTCGAGCGTCCTCTATATCACTGCCAGAGGAAAATGCGCCTTGGGGTTTGATGTTAAGAAACGTGTGAAGAAAAATAGCAGTTTTAACACGCACTCATCTGTCATTGACTAACAAATGCAGACAGAAATTGATGTGCGCATGGACAGTGAAAAACGCGGAATCGTGCGTCCGGCGTTGGATCTATTTTTAGACGCGGCGTGAACGCAGCTGTCGCGTCGCGTCTATGTATCAAATCAAACCACTTTTCAGCGTGTAGCCATCTGAGAATAACCTTATAAATCACCGGTGTTGATCTCTTGCTGCAGGAACGAGGAATTTCGTTGCGTGCGCGCATTTGTTTCATATAGTTCATGATCAGATTCGCTGTGGAAGATTTTGGCAAAATGCTTCCATTTTGACTATGGATGAATGTTTACAAAAATTGTTTTTTAATATATTTCAAAACTTGTGTATAGTTTATGATAAAATGATCGTACCAGATATTATTCAATAGAAATTGATTGATACTAGCAATTCTTCATCACTCTGTCTTTATAGTCCATGACTATAGTGATAGTCCTTGTAGCGTTCATCTCTTTCCTTGGGTGTGGTAAAAGGTGACTAAGCGTCTTTACGCTTATCGTACCACCATACTGCGATCAAGAGCCACCTTGGTCCATTGTGCCATCAGTTATACTTATACGTCTCTTTTTATGGAAATTCTGGTAGGAAATTCTAGCAGTGAACAGTTTTTTTAGCTCTCTAAAAATATGTTCACATAGGACACTACATTTTACCACAGAATCCTCAAAACCCTTCCTTTTAAATTGACATGCCGCATCCACAGTTTTATACTTTACGTCAGGAAGCAATGATAGCCAATCGCAAAGCTGGTGGGCGGCGCACGATTCATCAAACGCTCAACTATTTCTAAACGCGATGAGATGCTTTTTTATTGAGCTCACGAATGTAAAATGTATTGTCTTTTATCATATGTAAGAAAAATGTCATTTTATTTTTATTTTTCTAGAAACACTGTATTACTGTGTGGTAATGTTATAATATAATAATATAATATAATATTCATTTATTTCGGAAAAACATCCATAGTTACAATTAAAATCAAATTAGACAAATAAATAAAAATGGTTAGTACAATTGGACTTAAAACTATGTTAGTAAGACAAACAGGACTATCGCATAAAAATACAGCCAAGCGTCAATGGACGTACTCCAGAGACATTGGTGCATGCATCGACATCCAATGCCTCTGGAGCGGGCTGTCCATCCGTCCGGAGACCATCATCAGGAGGCTGTTGCGGCTGTCCCGTATTCTGCGCGCGATCGATGCCACTCTCTTCCGCATGGTGGCGTAGAAGCAATCCATGCGCGCCTCCGCGAACATGCCTGAGGCGCTACAGAAACGGGGCAATCGCAACAGCACCCTAAAGGCGTTGTTGAACTGAACTCGGAGGGCACTGTAAGATTTCTGCGTGAAGTTTACCCACAGGCTGCTTGTATAGAAGGACGTACAGAAGGCTCTGAATATCGTAATTTTGGCTTCCTTCGAGCAACGCTTGAACCTGCGGGCGATCATGTTCGCTCTTACTGACAGTGCCCTCCTTTCACGCTCCATATCCACGTCGTCCTTCAGGTCGTCGGTCACAAAATGACCAAGATATTTAAATTTATGTACCTGCTTCAAGGGTATACCGTTCAGCTTGACAGGCGGCACTTCCAGAGGAGTTTTCGTCCCAGCTTTGAACACCATTAGCTCGCTCTTAACAGCGTTGTATTTTAAGCCATGTTGGCTTGCATACCCTTCGCAAATGGCCAAAAGCTCCCTGAGACCACCGATTGAAGCACTCAGCAGCACCATGTCGTCTGCGTAGCTGATGTTGTTGACGCAGACTCCATCCACGTGACAGCCGACATGGTGGCTGCTGAGCTCCACGATCAGCCCGTTGACGTACAGATTGAAGAGCGTGGGCGAGCTTATCCCCCCCTGCCGCACCCCGCACTCCAACCTGTACGGCTCCGATAGCTGATCCGCCCATCGCACATTATTGATCTGATTTCCGTACCAGTATTTAAGGATACTAATCAGTTCTGGAGACAGATTTAGGTTTTCCAGTTTTTTCCATAAGATGTTGTAGGAAACCAGATCAAAGGCTTTCGATAGGTCCAGGAAGCTGGCGTACACAGGTGTGTTTCGATCAGTATAATATCTGACAGCATGCTTAAGGCACACAATTGCGCTCTCCGTTGACAATTTAGGTCTGAAACCAAATTGGTTATCATGGAGAGTAATGCAGTTGTGTAAGTGTGCGTCAAGCAAACTGTCAAACACTTTTGCGATAATGGTAGCTAATGAGATCGGTCTGTAGTTGGTTTTACTGGAAATATCGCCTGTTTTATTTTTAACAATGGGCACTACAATCGTTCTCATCAGCTCCATTGGCAGGTACCCATGACCGAGGCAAAGGGTGTACAGCATAGCCAATACACGCGGCAGATGTGGTCCTGCGTGCTGCAAGTGCTCAATGCTGAGACCGTCGTGCCCAGGTGACTTGCCTCTTGAAATAGACTATATTATATTTTCAATGATGATTTTTTTTATTCAACGTGCTTTTAGCAGCCGGTGCTTTAGGTATAAATGATCACATAGACATACCTAAGTGATCGATCGATCACTCGTTTTTCGTTGATCGTTGAAACACTTACATTAACATAAATAATTGTTGTTCGAAAGTCGAATTTGCTAAGGTACTATTTACAGGTCATTGATGCATGGTGCAAAAACAACACATACGTACTCTATAAATAACACGAAGTCATAAATTATATTTTATTCATAATTAAATAAATAAATATGAGGAACATTTTACACTACGACATCTGACTCCAAGCTATGGTAGGCAAAGTCGCTGTATTGTAGTCAAACCCTGTACACTGCATACATCGAGCGCGAATTTGAAATTGAAAGGTCGCGTAGGCTCGCATATTCAGTACACACGGCCGCACATCAGTAGAAACACTTTTGGACCTTATGGCGTGGTAATAGAGTTGAAAAAGTTTCTACCGACATGCGGTTGACCGTACAAAAAACCCTCAGAAGGACTACGCGAATCTCGCGGGCGGGTGCACGCGGGGTTGTGAGGAAGATTGCGGGCGGGGGGCGGAGAATGTCCATTCTGTATGATAGTACTATTACTTAATTCTGTGCTATGGTGCTGTCGACAGCATCTCTACCAAAGAGATTTTAACCTTTAAAATCTCTTTGGTCTCTACCACAACAAACCGTGCTAATAACAGGCGAAAATTTACCGATGCAATTTCGCAATAATGATTTTATTGCAATATTTCATCGGTAGCTCTTTTCCTAGCTAAGCCTACTTTTATTTCAATCCTTCACTAAACATATAGCTCATAAACACTCTACACTTCAAAACAAAGTAATAATTTCTATCAGCAATAGCTACATACAAGTTTAGACATCCGAATTAATGTGGATACACCTGTATCATTTCATTGCAAGTGTAATAAAACGAATACTTTATTAAGACGTAATATACAATAAATAAGTTCGTAAACCCAAAGGAATTAAGCCCAGCCAAGCGCAGCGACACAATTTGCCATAAGTCAACATTTTTTATGGAATGTCCTCAACATTCTTTACCTGTTATGATTATAATATTCTGACTTTAATCTAACAGATATATCTTTTTGGTTAATATTCCTAAATATTGTCGTAATAAGGTTGATTTTTGCGTGTTCGATGTTATAGTATTTTTCCTCATAAAATGTCAAATTCGTGGTTGAAATATAAAGATATTTTTGTCACGACGAAAGATGGATTTATGACATTATGGAAATTAGATCAAGGTTATATCGGGTATATGGCAATTATTTAGCTATCTTTGACGTTGGTTACGAATGAGTGAAGATTTATGAAGTAATTATGTCTTTACCTACTTGTTATTTATCTAATTGTGTATGTTTATTTACCTATAGTAGGCTTTGCCTAGTTTGGGATCAAATTAGTTTGTTTCAAGTGTCCCTTCATCATTTTTTTTAAATAATACATGTCAAAATAAAAACCTTCCCGATGAACTGATAATTTTCAATGGGATAGTTTAAAAACAATCTTTCTTAAGTTATATTTCATTGGAAAATATTATCAATATAAAAATATCAGTAGATTCCAATTATATAAGTATCTACATTCTACGTAATTATATCGGTGTATACTGGAACTTGAAAAAATATCATCAAACACCTGCACTTATAGTTCACATGAGTAAAATAGGTAACTTACCTACCTATAAGAAATCACGCCCCAAACTTATAAGCCGAAATAAAAAAAAACTCCATCAATAGCCTCCGAAACTTCGTAGCCAACCAACGTAACATTTCCTATGATTGTGTTCCTCCTAATAAACCATACCCGGAGATACTCCAGACGTTTTATAGCTCCCTCTGACATATTTGTGATGGCCAGAGATCGCCGCACATAGATTTATAGATTCCAAGCCATTTCTTTCCGTTTATATCTTCTGTTCTTTTTGTTTTTATTTTTATGATTTAGTGTTATATCCACCGGCGTTCTTTCTGTTTCTAGTATATGTTTCGTCATGGGTTTTTTGAAATATTAGATTTTTTGGGTTGAAGAAATATGTTTTTGTTATTAACGTATCACTGGAGACTGGAACACACCGACTTCACATCTTCAAGATGACATATTCTTGAATTCTAACGATATCTTCTTAAAATCATTGTCAACCTGTGTCTATATAAAATCTGCCTAAAAATACTGCCGGTATCGCAACCAAATTACCTTCTCATAATAACAATATTTTTTACTACAGAACCATACCTGATGTCGCATTAAAATTGTATTGTGGTCAAGCTAGGTATGTATGGATAAATTATTATGGAAAATAATCAAGAACCCTAGTCTTACGAGCTTCTAGCTATATCAAGTATATTAAAACACCTTTTATTTGTTATACAGATCTTATGTTTTTCAAATGTATTTTGGCCACAACATCTTCCTTATTTACCTATAAAAAGATCATAAAATTGCATACATTTTGTTAAGTAATAACATAATAAATTGGGAATAATGATACAGCCAGTGTACATAACCGACACTCCTTTTTTTAAACAAGTCGGCTACCAGTTTTAAAACTTTGAATGCGCCTTTCAAAACTGGAACCATTTTAAAAACATTGTCACAACTAATTACCATATTCAGAATATTTTTTTGGCCCACCTTTTCTGTTTACGGCGTTTTTTTTTACGAATACCGAACGCGCTTTCAAAATTACTTCGCAATTATTATATTCTTATTGAATATATAAGTGCAGAATTTCGGCAATCTCTTATCTTTGTTCTTAAAAGTTGTTGCCATCACCTACCGCGGCATAAATGTTTTTATTGTTTTTGAATTGATTCGTTTTAAGCTTTTATTTTTGTACTGAACTCGTAATTTTATTAGTTTTTTATGTTGTTGCTTTAAAATTAACCTTTCGTCGAGTTTTCTCTTAATGTTTTTGAAGAGAATGTAATCGAAACAGTCAAATTCAATGGGATAGTATCGATAAATTGTTTAAAAAGGATTTTAATAAACTTAACTTTTAATCCCGTCTAATGATATAAAAGTTATCGACTTATACCTAATAGCAGAAGGGCTCTCAGAGCCATTCTATTCAGTTTTCTCAACAAATAAATTCTCATATACATAGAAACATCTATCTGCTACAATCTTACTCACACTTTTTCCCAGATTCTACCACTCTTATCAACCTTTTTATAAATGCCCGTAAAGTTCATCATCATCATCTTAACATCCCATGAAACGTCCACTACAGGACAGGGAGCTCCCTCTAGAATTATAGCTTTTGCTGGAAAAATGTAGAGGGGAAGTACCAAAGTCACCTCGCTTGTTAAGTTACGGCTGGCACCATGGACCGCGGTTGTAGGTGATCGCAGTGAGTAAGATACAAAGGAGGATGCTACTGCCCATCCTCCAGTTTATAACCCTTAGTCGCCTTTTACGACACCCACGGGTATGTGTGGGTTGGTACTATTCTTTACCGGCACCACACGGGACAAGGTCCGTAAGGTTAGTTCTTTTATTTAGTAACGTTCTTTACAAAATTTTAGTCACTACGTCACCTTTTATCTACACAACGTTTTCTCACACTATTTCTAATCCTATCACACAAATGCACACCAATCATACTCCTCAACTTAAACTGTATTTATTCTACTTTTGTATTTCATCTTCTCCTGCCATGCCATACCGTTCTTACGGTCCTATTTTAGTGTCGGTTCTAAATACTACTCTATTTATTAAAAAAATATTTAGAACCGAACCGAAAAGATATAACTACTTTAGTGAGCCTGTATATAACGTGTATATATATATTTTTTTTTTCAATTTAATTTAACTTGTCAAAAATGTTTGCAATTTAATACTATTTTCTCCAATATTCAAAATTAATACTTCTCCTTCAGTCAAAAGATTTCATATTCCAGATTTAAAAAAAACTTTTAAAGACAAATTACAGCTTATTACTGAAGCAATCCACGCCAATCGACGTCGAATCCAGCAATTAGTATTGCAGAACGAGTGCATAAGTTAAAAGTTAAATAAATTTGAGCACATTTGTCTGTTTAAGAGTGACGCCAATTCCACGTCCAATGAAATACGAGAAACGGCATGTTATTAATTCCTCTTAACTCTACAAATGACATTTCATCGAGGACTTCAAAAATGGAAGCTAAAGTACTGTCATTATCTAAAGTTTTAACAACTTAAAACGATTGTGTTCAAAAAAATTCTTCCATTAAGATCTAATTGAAAAGTGTTCTTGTTCATTCATTTAGAAAGTGTTTGGAGTTCTTGATTGGAATATATAAAAAACATATAAAAAAGAAATATAGCTATTTTTTCGTGTTTCCGTGTCTTACTTGCAATTTTTTTTACATGGTATCCTTTAAAGCAAAAGCAAATTTGGTTGTGAGTAAAAAAAACAAAGACTAGCAAGTTTATAGTAAACAATCAAATCGTGACCGATTGTTGGAAATCTACCAGTACAGTCAAGTCGCAAAGTGCTTACCGTCGCGAACTAGTTGATAAATATAAATAGTCGCAATTAGCGTTGATTTATCTGCCCGGCTGCGCAGGCGCGGCCGCTTCAACCCGCCGATTAATAGCGACATTCGTGCGATCGATCGCAGCGACCTTTAACTTTTCTCCGTGACTGTACCTATCGGGATCGGTATGCGATGCATTTGTCAAGTGAATGAAACTTGTTTTACTTATTTGCTCATTTAAGGGTTTTAAAGGTTCTTTAAAAGTTAAGGAAGCTCTGTAAATATTCAACATCACCTTATAGGAACGTAATGCAGTAGGTACTTTACGTTAGTTGATATTCCACTCATTCGCACAAAGCGCTTTGAAACTTCTTTTATAATGCGCACTGCGCCTGCGTCTGTGTTTCCGAGTTCATATAACCCGAATCTTACTAAGTCGCGAGTAAATAGGCTTCTTCAAGACTAGATTGAGGTCAAAAATAAGCCCATTGAACATTGAAAGAGAACGTAATTTTTTAATAACTAGTATGCATTTTGATAACTTATTTTCTTCGTTTTATACGCTACGAGGCCGATACTACACGGTAATACGTAAGGATTAACATTATTCAGGACGTCCCACACTGGCATACAAGGGAATGAGAGAGCTGACTTACTAACCAAAAATGCAATCACAGAGGGGGTAGATATGTTCTGTGTACCATATTTTACTGAAGTTTTGGGTAAAATAAAAGTTTTATGTTCTAAAAGTTGGAACGAATACTTTGATGAGAGATCTTTAAACAAGGGAATATGGTACCGGACAATGCAACCAAGTTTATCGCGTGGTCCCTGGTTTGCCGGTGTGAGTCTGACCCGGGACATGATAGTTCTGGCACATAGACTTCGATCTGGACACATTCCTTTAAATAGTTTTGGATACCTTATGAGAAAAACAACCTCTCCAAATTGCAACGAGGAGTGTAACTTAGTGGAAGATATACATCATGTTTTGATGGAGTGCGTTCGGATCGAAGCTGAAAGATGTCAGTTCTTTTTACAATTCCCAGAAATTGTAAATTCAAATGTTGGGGCCTTTAACAGTGTCCTAGCCTCACCCGTCTCGGAGGAGGCTAGGACACTCTATAAAATAGTGTCAACGTACTTAAAAAGGCGCTGATGTTACTGTAAGAACGATAGGGGTGGCATGGTCACTAATATGACAAAACCCTTTTATAATAAAAGATTAAAAAAAAATATATATGATCCTTACTTTAAAAAGTACAGTTGCATATACGAGTATCACAAGCAAGACAGCAGCAGCGAAACAACAAATAAACAATGACTAAATGTAAAAACTGTCGCGCGAGGTCGCGTGACGTCGAGACGAATTAAGCGCTGCTAGGGCAGAGGCGGCGTAGAGTCGTCATTGACGTATTTAATTTAAATTGAACATAGTATTATTAGAATTGAAATAATAAAGTCTGTTAAAAAGTTTTATTATTATTATGATTATCTTTTCTTTTTTTCTCTCCATTTTGTCATAGAGGTTAGTTTTCGGCCTCACGGGCCTTAGCCAAGTTACTATTGGCACAATATAGACTGTTTGGGATTTCCATTGCATGTTGGTCTCTTCTGCAAGATCTCTGTATTTCGTTAATTTGCCAGTGATTGTCGGAAAGATGTTGTGTGTGTGATGGCTCATCATCATAACATCCCATGAAACGTCCACTACAGGACAGGGAGCTCCTTCCAGAATTCTAGCTTAGTTGGAAAAATGTAGAGGGGAAGTACCATAGTCACCTCGCTTGTTAGCGTTACGGCTGGCACCATGGACCGCGGTTGTAGGTGACCGCAGTAAGATGTAAGATACAAAGGAGGATGCTGCTGCCCATCCTCCAGTTTATAACCCTTAGTCAGTATCCTCCTTTGTATCTTACATCTTACTTACTGCGGTCACCTACAACCGCGGTCCATGGTGCCAGCCGTAACGCTAACAAGCGAGGTGACTATGGTACTTCCCCTCCACATTTTTCCGGCAAAATCTAGAATTCTGGATGGAGCTCCCTGTCCTGTAGTGGACCTTTTCAATGGGATGTTATGATGATTAGAAATTCTTATAGACAACCCTGTTTGGTTACAACAATCTTCAAAAAGCTTTTAGTCGGATTTTAAGCTAAGCACCCTTTTCTAGGTATTTGGGTTCTATATTTCTACTTACAAATCGATAGAAACATACGACAGAAAATATGTATGTCTCTAAGTAGCACAGAATTTTTTTTAAATCGTTGAATTTCCTTTACAAATAAATCTAGTTCCGCGATCCTAAAAGTTAACTTAATTACTTCCTAATCATACTTACGGTATATTGGAGACCTCAGGGCGCGATTCTAACTCGCAATCTATCCGTTTTTCTAATCATCATGACATCTCATGAAACGTCCACTACAGAACAGGGATCTCCCTCCAAAATTCCACCCTTTTCTGAAACTATGTGATTTCCCATCACTGAACCATAGTAACCACGCCTATTAGCGTTACGGCTGGTACTCGTATTATGGACCGCGATAGTTGGTGACCGCAGAATTTAAGATGATACATCCGTTTTTCTTATTTGTCCGAATATTGAATATCGTTAGTAGCGACTCTACACTTTGCTCTGTCCCGCCCACGACAAGTCAACGCATGTAGTGCAAGCGTCATGTCAACCGAGTTTGTTGTTATTATTTGTCATTGTTCGTTTATATTACAATTATTATGGTTATGTTTATGTTTATCTGTTTCATTGTGTGATTTGTGTCTTACATTTTATAATTACCTGATCTCAACAGTTATTTTTAGGAGTTTTGATAAGAAGCTCAATCGAAATAACTAAGTTTTACCTTGACCTTTTACTTTGATCTCTCTCTCACATTCACAGTCACTTATCTGACTACTCGTTGTAAAATGCTACTTTAAAGTTAAAGCTCCTTTAAATCTTTTGCTGTCTATTTCTTCGTCATCGAAACAAGAAATGACAACAATATATTTAAGACAGCTTCAACTTTAAAGAAGTATCTGCAACTTCCTTGAACTCATTGAAATTTAAATCTATATGAATAATTAAACGCATTTTGCATTAAAAAATAACTACTAAACACAAACGGTTACTACTTCGGGACAAGGCCTAATAAGAGAGAAAAGTTATCAAATGGGTAGATTTGAAAAATTACAAAAATCTGATTTTTGCACATTTTTTGACAAAAACTTTGTGATGACATTTATTTTGTGACCGACCAATGCATTGAGGTATTCTCAAAATAACTTTGTGTGTACATACATTGACAGCACTTAGAAGACCTGTTAAACCTCCTTCCTCACCTAATTGGCTACTCACACAGTATATTTGTGTCTCTACAATAAAGCCACGTTTGTCTCATGTTTGATCATGTATACTGAGTCTTTTGATTTTAAATAACTTTTTGAGTACCTTTGGAAAAAGCTTTGAATCTTTGACAAGACTTAAAAAAAAAATTTGCTTGGTGCTTACGAATAGGCCATTAAAATCCGTGCAACACAAATATTTTTAACTGATAAGTGAGCTTGTACATATCCTGTATTAATGAGATCTGAATGTTTTTAAATAATAGCATAACATTTACTCTATAAAAATGTATTGGTCAGCTGTTAATCGCCTTATTAAAGTTTAACCTCCATTAAATGGCATACTGACACTTATTTCAACTAGACAGAAACAAGGAAAAATGAGGTACATTCTATAATTTTGCTTAGACGATTTTTTTCTTTCGGTTATATGACATTTATTTTTTTATTTTAGAGATTGGCAACATAGTTATTTGCCACATTTTTAAAAATAAAATAATAATAATATAATACATTTATTTGCCACAATAAAAAGAAAACACAAATCCATTACAATATGGGTTTTTAAAGCAAGAAATAATAAAAGTTATGTGGAAAAAGGCGATGACTCAGCTTGTGCACCAAAGGTGGCCGTCTGGCACGGCGCTGGTTTTCAGTGATACCCTTTTCCCTGAGGTGATACGAGTAGGCGAGAAAAAGTATTATATTGTATTTTTTTTGTTCTTAAATTCTATAATCAGGACGTCCAGTTTTTCTTACATATTTTTAACACAATATTATTGAGACAGACCTTGCATGGTACTAAGACCCTTTATTTCGTTCCATATAAATAAAGCTCCATTTGTCTGGAACACATCTAGGTTGTAGTCTCGTCCAGTTTGGCGCTAGACGAATGTGTCGAAGTATTTTTGTCGCCGGCGTCAATACGTAATGGCCGGTCTGAGAGCTAATATATGTTGATCTTAGGCTAAGCATAACCAGCTGCTGACAACACCACTACTACTGGAACAGTTGGTCCAGGCGAGTTTCGTTCGAGTTGTTTTGTTCTGCAGGTATTGATGTGTTCATCAGGCTTGATGCCAGTCTGACTGAGTTCTGTTGTCAATGTAGATTCTTTAAAGAATACTTACAATGCAAATAAAGCGAGTCCATCAATGATTTGTACGTTCTATGGCAGTGTAAAATAAACGGTAAGAAATCACTGCAGCGTGGCCTACATAGTTGGCACTAATTTTTAATTTGTGAATGGGCAAGGACCTTGATCTAGTCCTGAGGACAGAGATTAGGTCGACGATGGAACGAGTTTACCTAGAAGAAGCCTATTCACTTGCGACTTGAACAGATTTGGGTTATATGAGCTCGGGAACACAGACCCATTCAGAGAATTACACCCCTTAGATATGGATTTTTAAATTTTCACTATCTTACATGCATGGAAACACTTCAATCAATAAGCCATCAGTCGGATCCTAGGCAGTCTTAGTGTCGCTGTAATTACGTGGTTGAAGAAAAAGAGCAACCATCACTCATCGTTGAGTACCTACTTCACTCTATGTAACCTTTCTTGGTGGCAGAGAAGAGCTGGTGAACAATGTGATACTTTCCTTGTGATTAAGCAGCGTTGACCGTAGTTTGAACCCAGCTAAGTTTTTGCTAGTCGTATAACAACTAGAGCGTTTTCTTATTTTGGAAGGCACATGAAGGCATCTGTCCGGCTACATCTTCTATAACGATTTTTAGGCCATATTAGAAGCCAAGTGGTAAGACAAGCTTCATAATTCTCGCAAGTTAACTAACGAGTTAGCAGTGAGAACTAACAGTAAGGCTCGTCAAGTGGCTATCCTAGAGTAGCATCGTAAACCACGTAACAGCAAAATGGATCCACAATTACCGGATATACCTGGACACCTCAACTTGACTGCTCAAATAGGAGTGTGCTTAGTGCGAGAGACCAGATAATTGCATTATTGACACCAGTTTACAGATTTAGGCTGTTTAAAATGTATCTAGTATAGTGTGACCGCAACCGCTGTACCGCGCCTTAGGTATGCGCGGGAAGGAAGGGGAGTGGGAAAGAGCAAGAACTAGTTGCCGCCGTGAGCGATGACGAGCGAGCCTCCCCTTCTCGCCGTGAGCATACCTAAGGCGCGGTACATCGGTTGCAGTTAGACTATAGGAAAATCAGTTTTGGTTATAGGTACAAGGTATCACAAAAAGTGTATTTCAACACTGAAAGATGTGAATCTTACTATGAAACCGAATAACTTTCCTAGGTCGAAATAGTAGTTGATGATTTTTTCTATTTGGACCTATTGTTGATTGTTGTTCAATGTTCTCGGTTGTTACTCCCTATTTGGTACACGTTGTAGGATGAATACTAAAAGTGGCGAGAATCACAAGATTGAAAACGCTTCTTATAAGTTTCATGTTCAAGAAATTTTGCAAAACATGCACATATGTGTACATCTTTCTGTGCATCGTACAATCCACGGAATATTGTATTCCGTGGTACAATCTTATATACAGCGGTCACCAGCCGCAACAGTTACAAGCGTGGTGACTATGGTAATTCCCCTACAGAGAACCACGTGTTTTGATGTATTTTGGAGGAAGTTCCCTGTCCTAAAGTGGACATTTTATAGGATGTTATGTTGATACATACATACATGAAATTACGCCTCTTTCTCGTCGGGGTAGGCAGAGGCAGTTCATCAGCCCTTTCATACAGGGTCGTAGGTTTAGGGTACTTTTATGCAACTTGTGTGCGTTATCAGCCTGTGTGTTTGACCGCAGGACAAAGGTCTACTCTCGTCTTTTCCCACTCACTTATTTTTCAAAATGCATCTTAATATTGTACGTTATCATCAAATAAATTATGAACGAAGATTTTTTTACGTAGTGCTTCTATCTGTTTTAACTATGTGACACTTGAGCTGCAAGATAACCTAAAATTATTCTGAACGGTAATCCAGTCAAGGCTCCTATACAGCATTTATATGACTCTTTTACGACTCTTAGTAATCAAATAGCCAGATAAACATGATTAACTAACAATAAAACCAACTAAATTATCAAAACTTTAGCCCACACCCATACTCAAAGAAAACCGATACAACACGATTTTAATGTCATTTTTACGCCTCGTAAAAAACAATTTTAATCTTCATTTTAATCGTATAGTGGTAACTTTTATTGTATTTTAAATACTAGTAGTCGCCATTTCGTTCTTTCACTACTAATATTTGTGTGGGCTTTCTTAATAAATAATTAGTTATTCAAATTTTTACGACGATGCCAATTCAGATCACTCTCCAGTTTTGATGTAGATAGTCAATTTGGTCAGAATTTTGTAAGTGGGTTATTCATTAATAAACATTTGATGAGGTTATTCAAGGCAAACAGAAAGAGGAAGTCACGTCAGATTTCCATATGTTTACTTTTGGCAGACTAATTGTAAGTCATGGTTTCAAACGTAATATAAAATTAATTAGACACTTTCTTCCGTTATTCAAAACAACTTGAGTAAGTTATGCAAAAAGCTTAAGCTGTTTAATCCAGTATACTATAAGTTAAAGTTGTCTAAATTTGGTTGTATAAAAAGCATCTTGGTCTTGTCACATTTTTATCGGACTATTATTTAAGGGGGTTGCTGAGTGGCAGCACCTTACTTTTAGAAATAAATTTATTGCGTCGCAAATACAAAACTTTTCATTAGTATTGTTCGTTTGGCGGAAATATGGGGTAGCTATACATGTTATAACCCATGACATCATAGCTTAGCTTATCATTTATAGCTTTGTATTGGTAAAGTGCTAAAAGTGGCCGTTTTTGGCACTTTTGCAATACAAAGCTATTCACGATAAGCTAAGGTGTGATGTGATGGATAATAAAATATAGAACTACCCCAAATTGCCGCCAAACAAACAATCATTATTAAATGTTTTGTATTTATGACGCAATAAATTTATTTACACAAAGTGACAGCACCTCTGCTCAGCAACCACCTTAATAGTTATTTATTATGCAACACTGTAAAAAAAAATCTTATGTAAATCCTTTTGTAATTTTTCAATAAACAGATAAATAAATAATTAATCATATCAAGTATAGTTTTTTCATTTTTGAATATTAAAATCTCTTAATGACGTCAGCTAATCTACATCGACTACGTCGCTTCACAAAGTGGCACTATGGTGAAAAAAAAGCGTCAATATAAACCCACGCGTTCTTTTAAATATGTTTAAATGTTTTCAAAAATGATTGTTTTATAAAACTAACTATCATATTTTAACGTGTTTTTTTTTTACAAAAATTGTAAAGAATCCCTACCGAACGAGTTTTTAGAGCGTGACTGAGCAAGATTTCTGACTTACCAATAAACCAAATATAATTTTACATAATACGAAAAACTATTTCAAAAATGGATTTAAAAATAAGAAATAACAAGGACATTACATGCACTCAGTTCGCGAGTGCACTTGTCACAGAGTATTTAGAGACCACGACGCGTCAGGAACAGCCACCAGCGGATGCCAGACACCAGAAAACCTTCTGTAATGAGATTTTTGGACCATCCTACACACTTGTACATTTCATATATCTTATTACTGTGCTTTTAGTGTCTCTGTATTATGAAGCGCTATTTAAAAGAATAGAATAGAAAAGCTTTTATTTTCTATTAACACATACAGTACATAAAAGTCAATATTTCTAGCTTATAGATTCAGATTCAGATCATTTATTTAATGTAGATTCTTTACAGAATACTTATTGAATGTCATGAAGAATACAATGCAATGCAGCGTAAAAGAAACGGCAAGAAACCACTGCAGCGCGGCCTACTTTAAGAGTCGGCTTTTTGCAATGTGTTTCTTGTGTTTCGCTGGAATATCAGAGCACCATACCTCTTTGTCATTCATATAGTCATTTAATCTATAGTAAGCTTTTTTACATAACGTTTGATTTACACATTCTTTAAACTTTCTCTCAGGTAATTGCACTATATTGTCAGGTATTTTTTTGTAGTATCGTACACACAGACCAACGAAAGATGTATTGACTTTAGTTATTAATCTAGTATATGGTTGATAAATTTTGTGCTTATTTCTAGTATTAAAATTATGCCTGTCACAAATTTTAGGTAATTGATGAATGTTCTTTCTAGCGTACATAATATTTTCATAGATATACTGGCATGGCACTGTCATTATGTTGATTTCCTTGAACAGTTCTCTCAGGGAATCACGAGTCTTCAGGCAATAAATTGCTCTTATAGCTTAAGTAGCTTAAGTACTACAAAGTAAAGTCACAGTTATACAAAGAAGGCAACAATGAAATTAGTAGTTACTTACATGAAATAATCCTATTCTAAGGAGAAGCATCTACAAAAGTGTCAACTATGTACTGTTTGGGACAGAGAAAAGGTAATCTTCGGGTTTCATCGATGTTGTAAAAATCATCCCCCTGAATACTGAAACTGTACATCCTAGACCATGAAACTGAACAACTTTCTCCAATAAATAAAGATACAAAAAATGTCTTCCTTTTCAAAATGCTTAATCACTTGATGTAGTTTCTATAGGAAGTAATAAAAATGCGTTTTGTTATTATGTTTGTTGAGAAAAGTTGTTCAGTTTCATTTTCCGGAGATGTATGTGAAAGAAAGACACGAATGTATTGAATTTTTTCTTCAACAATATTAACATAACAGTTTTAAATTTGTATCAAAAAGCATTTTGTATAAGAAACTAATTAATATCTTTCATTTGTTCCAGGTAAGCATCAAATCATCAAAATTTACGACCATGAAAAGTGCGTTCCCATCAACAAGATTCAAAGTGGTTCGTATTTCAACGTGACGAACCGAATAACACAAATCCCGATACTCCAACTGTCAATAAAAACTCACTCCCGCGACATCAAAGCCGCCGAACTAGTTAAAAGCAGTTAAATGCAGTTAAAACTGGACTGATAAAGCCACCAGCCATCATTACCGATCATTTAACATACGTCCATTAAACTATTATCGTATATTTCAACCATAAAAAGTTATGGCGTCTGGAGTCTAAATATTTTCAACGCTTCGCGATGGGCGGCGTTTAGGGCCGTAAAAGTAGTCGTAAAGAGGTCTACATAAAAAAGTTTATAATGCGTTGTGCGTAGTGAGTGAATGACAGATGCAACCGAACCGTTCGTATGCGCAAGCGCAGGCAGACATCTCACCACCAACGGCTGATAGCCGCAGCCCGGCTATTTTCTTGCGCCTACGTTCACCGAACCGATCCATTTCCGGGAGTATCGATGTCTCCGCACGACATACAATCCACTGGGACTATAATTCAGTTTAAGATAACTAATTAATCACCTGGTTAATTGCGCAAAATAAACATAAAATATACGATTTAATTGCGGCAGTAAAGGAACAAAAAACATTTACAGCTTACTGACACGGATTGATCGCGGATCGGCGCGCGGCGTGCAATGACGGTTTAACCTGCGCAAGCGTCGAAGGGTCGAATCCATCACGCTGTCAACACTAAAAAACGGATGTGGCTTCGGCCAATAGGCGCGCCGCATTTGAATAATTGTTCGTTTAGTGCGGACCAATGGCGCGCGCCCGCGGCGATTCTTATTCTGAGCTTCCAATGATTAATGTAAAATGTAGACGTATTTACGATCGGTCCTGATGGGAGCTTGAATGATTTGTGCGGCTGACGCGTCACTGAGCCAGATTTACGGTTGCGTGCACTCCCGAGTCTCAGTCTCGAAAGCCGTGTTTATTAGCGCACGATGACGGATGGCCCTCATATTTTATATACGTAATTCCATGAATATGTTAAATAGTATGGTCTTGTCGCCATTGCAGCGGTGATGCCCAGGACGGTTCATTCCGTTTACGGCTCAGAAATGTAAATTTTCTCAGTGACACGCAAATATGTTGCTCTGTTTACCTAAATAAGGACGTTAAGCGTAGCTTTGCGTCTTTGTTCTACGCATGAAGTTGGACTCTTTTACTTTCTTCTCTATTCTTTTACTAAACTGATAATAGACTCATAATTTTTACATGGTGTTGGTAGAATAAGAACATAGAAAAAATATTGTAGAATCTGTGTAGAAACAAGCCTATGAATTTTGATAAATGTTTGTGTACCGTTAAAATTTCAATATGATTTGTTGTAAGTGTTAAAATTTCTTGTTAAAAGTATTTACCACCACAAGTGAAGCTGCTGTGTTTGAGCTACTTCGGTTGTAAGGGTAATAAAGGAGCCAGTGAAGTCAAATTAGAAATTCTATCTTACTTGTTCAATGGGGCAACGTGCTTTGCTGTCTTATTTATTAGTGTCAAAGTATGTCACATAATTTATAACAGTAGGAGCACCTAGTCTATACACCTTTATGACCACTTTTCATCTGATCTTTTGCTCATCGTGATATAATAAATAAAATGTATCATTGCAAGCAAGCCTTCAGTAATACTTGAGCGTTCTACAATCAAAAACTATCATTTAAATCTACCTATCTGTAACGGACAAAATATTGCTCTAATAAGCACTAACCAGAATCCCACTCTGCGTACGAAAGTGACTTATTTCTACCAATAGAGGCTAATCTTCACAAATAAACATGTAGGGAGAACGAAATAGATTCGTTATCTCCCTTACTAATGAGATACTCTATTAGAATCTAATAGATACAGTATTTTCTAAGTTGAACCTTAATAAATTTGCCTATAGGAAGTGTTAGAATTTCTTGCCAGAGTTCAAATAAGATTCAAAAATGACTAATTAGTTTTTAAAAATCACGATCACGAAAATCACGTCAAGTAGAATGTTACAGGCCTCTTTAAATTTTATTGCAAGCTCATTGTAATATACACACACACATTGTATTTTCCATGGGCGAGAGCCTGGGGATCTGTCATACAGGATCAACCTAGTACAGACACCACCAGGCTCTCACACTATCCATAGAAATTGTCCCAAATAGCTGCTACCTACTTATAGTTTGTAACAATTTTTTATGTGTGAGAGCAAATAATAACTTCATATATTATTACTTAGGCTAGTGTATATGTGCATACGTACAGTCAACCACGCTTTAGTATACTAAAATACTTTTTGAGTCCGCCTTAAATACGTAGAAATAGCATTGCGTTTTCACTAACTCGTAGTCGAATGGGCCTACACCGAGCGGAGCAACGTTCCAATTTCTCAGGCCTACAGCCACCTTTTTAAGAGTGTCTTATAATTTCCTATACCCTGCACTTCTTGCTCTGTGTGAAAATGATTTGCCATGCCAAATCCCCTGGGTTATGTAAAAACGGAAAATGGCTTGGGCAATGATGATTTTATCCTGGTCTCTTTTTTTATTTTTTATGGATAGCCAACATAATACATATTAGTTTAAGACTTAAGTAACTTTAAGTCAACAACCTTATCATCATCATAACATCCCATGAATTGTCCACTACAGGACAGGGAGCTCCCTCCAGAATTCTAGTTTTTGCTGGAAAAATGTAGAGGGGAAGTACCATAGTCACCTCGCCTGTCAGCGTTAGGGCTGGCATCATAGACCTCGGTTGTAGGTGACCGCAGAAGTAAGATGGAGGAGGACACAGGAGGATGCTGCTGCCCATCCCCCAGTTTATAACCCTTAGTCGCCTCTTACGGGTATGTATGGGTTGGTACTATTCTTTGCCGGCACCACACGGGAAAGGGTCAACAACCTACTGTAGAACAATTTTTACGAAGCACTTGATGATAATAGTTTTAGAGGTGATTTTGGCATAGCTTTGGAATGTAAAAATAATTTTCCAATCCTAAATAGTACATACATAGTAAGTTGTCAAGGTTGTGAAAACATACGATAAGAAGAAGGCTATAAAATACAAAAACAATAGCAAAAAATACAAAAAATAACAAAAGGAAGAATTTGATGCGTGCGTTACTGCCCAGGCGCACCTCGACGTGACAGATTTATGTGAGACGCTCTCCGCCTCATTACGCCGTCTCGATCGCTGAGATTGCTACCACGATTAGATAATTAGGTTGGCTTGTTCTTGAGATCATTTCTGTGTAGACAATTATAAGTTCGTGTAGTTCTGTCTGGCTAATATCAGAACTTAAAATATGTTAATACAACTTAAGGCTTTGAAAACATCACTGTAAAGCGCACAGCCACAGCTAAGGAGTAGGATTCTCTGCCTGCGTGTGTTCTGGAGTTCGGGAATAGGCTTCGTCTGGGCAAGCTCGTTCCATCATCGACCTCATCTCTGCTTTCAGGGCTAATTCGAGGTCAAGGGTATAAGCCCATTGAACATACCGTCCCTGAAAAAAATCTAAACATGTTCTTCCATGTCTTTCTAGCAACAGTGCCAGCAGTGTGCTGGAAAGAGATGGAGGGACATTTAGACTGCGAGTTCTAAGGAAACGTCAGGAACATTTTTGCATTTCGCGTGCATTCTCTTGTGGTATAAGTTTTGGTATAAGTAGTATACTTGGAATCTCTATGTCTGTATCAGAGGATGCCTCTACGACTTTCATCATCTAAGGGTTACACTGCTAGTTGCACAAAGCGTCTTTAACCTTAAAGCTCCTTTAAGTCTATTGCTGATTATTTCTATTTTGCTGACAAAGAAAGTTTTAAATCAGCTTTAATTATTACGCTTTGTATAACTGGCGGTTAGACTGTTGCAATGACGCTATAGTTTAGATTCATAATTTTTTAAGTTCTTGACGACTAGGCATGGGCACCGTAACAAAATGTAGCTTTGTAATCCAAATGTCAATAAACTAATAGGTTTCATTCATGCAAGATAACTTGCTAAAACTTTACATGAGGAATATCCACAAACCTTCAAATCGATTTCAATACCTTAACATATCATAGCAAAGATTCCTTCATTGATTTGGTTAGGGGTCACACCTTCAATAAATCGTCTGCAGACATGCCCAATGCATTATACAAATGATATTTTAGTAATTTAGAATCGATGGATATTCGAACATTAATCATAACTTAATGGTTTGTGGGCGGGAGACTTTTTCTTCTTAACTGACACGCGTTCGAAGCATATTTAATAAATAATTTATGTAGCTTAAAAAGTAGCAACCAATGAAACAAAGTCCAAAATTTAAACACATGTACTGTCAAAAGAATGTCAAGTCGTGTACTACGAGTACTCGTCAACGAAACTGAAAAACTTTCCTAAAGAAACATTTTTGGGAAATGAAAATAATTTTTGACCTCTCTATACAAACAGTTCGACCAAAGTGAGCAATTTGTATGAAGAGGTCAATTTTTTTTTCATTCCCCAAAAATGTTTCTTTGGGAAAGTTGTTCACTTTCCTTGACTGAGCACGCCCTTTCAGTTTTCGGTACACCGTCCCTTACACCTTGTATTATACACTCTTATTTTTTTTTCTTTCTTTTTGGTTCTGTCTAAGAAACTGAACAAATTTTCCCAAGGATCATACATAGGTCGAAATTCAAAAAATAAAATTCGACTTCTCATAGGAACTGCATTAGCTGCCAGCACATTTTGATATATTTTTTTCCTATGTCGACCTATGTTCCTTGGAAGAAGTTGTTCAGTTTTATGGACAGAACCACCTTTAAAATATCCGGGATGATAAAATAATTTAGGCTGTACATCAAACCTGAAGGATGTGAATTTACTTACCTACGAATCTACTCGTGAAACTAAAGAAGTTTTTTTAAGAACATGGGTCGTACTACTACAAAATAGTTGATTTCTCATCAGCCGATGAAGTTTCGTATTCGTATGGCAAGCATTGGCAGTGTGTGTGGTTCCAGTGATGACATATGGCACCGAGACGTGGCCGCTCACGATGGGACTTATCAGAAAGCTCAAAGTCACCCAAAGGGCTATGGAAAGGGCTATGCTCGGAGTCTCTCTGCGCGATCGAATCAGAAAGATCCGCAGAAGAACTAAAGTAACTGACATACTCGTAGCCCTGAGAATTGCTAAACTGAAGTGGCAGTGGGCAGGGCACATCGCAAGAAGAACGAATGGCCGATGGGGCGTGAGGGTTCTAGAGTGGCGACCACGTACTGGAAGACGAAGCGTTGGCAGGCCCCCCACAAGGTGGACCGACGATCTGGTCAAGGTCGCGGGAAGCCGCTGGATGCGAGCAGCGCAGGACCGGTCGTCATGGAGTTCCTTAGGAGAGGCCTATGTCCAGCAGTGGACGTCTTTCGGCTGATATGATGATGATGAAGCATTGGCAGGGCAAATTCATATCTTTCAGGGTTAATATACAACGTGTTAACGGAATAAGCGAAACAGAGAAAATAGTTTGTTCAGAATCGAGAGTGGAATTAATTTCACGGGTTTTTGATAGGGATATTTATTTTTTATTGCTTAGATTTTTGCCGCTTCCATTCTAAACACTTCTGTGGATACGCGCGCTGGCGGCCGGGCGCCGCGCGGTTAATGAGCGGTGAGGAGGGGAGGGAAGTGAACGTGGCGTGCGCGGAGTGCGCGGACTAGAACAACGATGAAACTAGAACGGTGATAACTTTTAAGTAACAATATCTAGATAAAAAAACCTTTTTTTCAAGATTTTTTTGTACGGGAATGGATTTATTTTAATAAAAATCAGTTGGGGTGTATGAGGGTTTCGCTTAATCCATTAACACGTTATATCTCAAAGATGTTTTTCTTGTTTCAACGGAATTCGATTTCTTAGTTTCAAGTGCAGAGCTACCATCCGTTTGGTGCAATTATCTTAACACACTGTATATGCGTGTCCGTCTTCATAGAATATTGTGTCGTAAAGAACAGAATGCGGCTCAGCCCTTCGATCCTAAGCGTAACTCAGGAACTGCGCGCGCGCAATCGCGATCTACGTTTGACGCGCCATGCTCCGGAGCGATCGATATATCGGTAGATCGCCCGTATTTCACATTTCAGTTTAGATCCTATCCTTTGTCTTGTCTTGCCCGGTCGATTATTTATTGTTTTGATAATTCTAAGTTTGATGCTAAAGTTTCCTTGTAGAGAATACTTAGATCGCAGAGCCCATTGCAAAAAATCACTATAAAACGTTTCTTTGGTTGTGATTTTTTGTAAAATAAAATTTGTATAAAACCAAAAATACTGGAAATGCAGTTTCGTCACTTTTGTATTGCACCGTGTCTGTCTACTGAACCTTAGTATAACCACCTAAACTACCTAAAACCAATCACTACTAAACCAGAGAAACCAACTCCCTAAATTCGGAGTATTCAAAGGAATTTAAACGCGTCAAACGTGCTTACCGAGTTCAGGATCCAAGAGCAACTGAATCTTGTACCTTGTAATTTATGATTGTTTTGTAAACTTTAAATTCAAAATATCATAACCGGCAAAGGGAGAGTCGGACTCACGCACAGAGGGTTCCGTACTACCACAAATTACCATATGCTAGTCGAAATTTCAATGGTAGGTTTGAAACTAATGTGTCTATTTTTTGCGTCAGACAAGAAGTTACATACACACATTTCATCACGCCTCTTTCCCGTAGGGATGGGCAGAGACCACAGCCCTCCACCTGCTACGATTTTACCCAAGTTCATAGATGAAATGGCTTGTTTTATATTATGTTAGCATATAGTTAAAAAAAAATTGTATCTGTAATTCTTATCTGTTATGTAATTTTTTTTCAATGGTCAGATAAAAGTGTTGCTGTTTGTACAAAAGAAGACATCGCTACACTATTGTCATTACCACATTATAAACGTGATCCTACTATGTATTTAGCAAGGATCATTAACAGTGCTGACCATAACAATAACAAGTTAGAGACCATTCTGTAGATTGCTCGTTTTGCGCCCACCCTGTGTACTGCGGTAGGCTATGATAGTTAAACTTTCTTAATGTCAGATCATTGCAATTTAAACTGTATGCATCCGAGTTAAGGGTCAACCGTGCTGCACAAATTAGTTTGTGGGCAGTGGTGTAAGTCATAAGTGATAAAAGTTATAATAAAACTTGCAATGTTCGGGTGAGCATCATAATGCGATTTTTTTAAACCTAGTTTATTCTTAAAGCCCTTTTGGCGGCTTGAAGTGAAAATTCTTGTTTTAGGTTAGTCAGTCACACTATTTTATTTATGTTCCCTCAAAAATGTCATCATATCATCATAACATCCCATGAAACGTCCACTACAGGACAGGGAGCTCCCTCCAGAAATCTAGCCTTTGCTGGAAAAAATGTGGAAGGGAAGTACCATAGTCACCTCGCTTGTTAGCGTTACGGCTGGCACCATGGACCGCGGTTGTAGGTGACCGCAGTAAGTTAGATGTAAGATACAAAGGAGAATGCTGCTGCCCATCCTCCAGTTAACCCTTAGTCGCCTCTTACGACACCCACGGGTATGTATGGGTTGGTACTATTCTTTGCCGGCACCACACTGAGTAAATATAGGTTGTTTCCTAATCGACTGTTTCCTTTGAATAAAACTCAAACAAAATTACAAAATATCTATTTCATTAACCAAAAGTGTGCTTACCATCTAGTTGCCGAAGCCTCCTTTTCAGCTTTTTAAACTTGTGTAAAACTCAAAAAGTTGTTTAGTTTTATGGTCCGAGAAGAAAGATAAGCAGTTGATTAGGAAGCACCCTATGTGCAAGAAAGATAAACACTACTCAAATCTAAGTATCTACCTAGCTTTATCCAAACATGAAAAAAGATCACAATGAGCAAGCTCTCCCTCTTGCTCTTTACTTGTCGGAATATACCATCACCATTGTCTCCCTTCTACCATCGGGAGTCCAGACGCACCGCAGGATATCACTCATGCTTGGTTGATATTACAAACATTCGCACAAAGCTCTTTGAAACATCTTTTATAATGCGCATGGCTAAAGAGTAGAATTCTTTGTCTGCGTCTGTGTCCTATTCAAGTCGCGAATGAATAGGCTTCTTCCGTGCAAGCACGTTCCATCGTCGACATCATCTCTGTCCTCAAGACTAAATCGAGGTCAAGAGTAAGCCAATTGACAATAAAACAAAGAATTCTCAGCTTACAAATACTGACCTGACGGACGTAGTCTACAATATGTAACTACTGATGCAAAACGCTCACCTCTTATCCCTTTCACCGCCGCCTACTTGGAAGCCGCCATGATCTTCCATGGCAGCGTACCGTGACCATTCCCATGCTAATTTTATTACGTCCTACCATTTTCTACCACAAGAACGTTCCTCCAGCATTGATTGATATCTTAATAGCTGAGGATATTAGACTGGCTTCACTGTCGCACCGCTAATGTCAGGCTTGTTCACACAAGTATTTAAGTGTACTATCGCGGAATTTGCTGTATGTCCAGTTTAGATTGTTTTGTTCTAAATCTAGCGTAGGTGCTGAGCTACGCTTTATTCAAAGATTTCGCCTTAAGAAAAAAAAGCAATTTTTTTTTCAGCCTTCTATCTTCGATTGTATTGTTTGCGAACTCTACTTTTTAATCATTGTAAGGTAAAAAAGTGTGGTAGAAAAGTTTTTTAGTTCCAGCATAAATAGACTTTTTGTTCTGCATATTTCTTTGAAATATATAATTGTTATAACCAAGTGACAGCTTAATTGAATCAGTCCTTTTTCGTTAGTCTTCCTTAGAGATTTATGTAGTTAGTAGTTGCAAGAAATTCAGATAATCCTGAAACTAAAAACTTTAAAAGCTGCGTTGAAACCTTTTATTCCGCAAACAATTCCAATACTTTCAATCCGTTCTTTACCTTAATATCGGAATAAACAAACATTGTAATAGTGTACAAGGCATTGCACTAGCACAATAGGTGCGGGTCAATTCTGCACTCAGCGGCCGCCCCAATCGCGCTGAGTGAAAACTGCCATAAACGGCACAGAATTACCCATAGAACGGGCGACAGACACGACAACAAGTTACTGCTGCCTAATTTACTATGTACTCTTAGTGGCAATAATGATACTTTTTAGTTGGATTTGTTGCAGCAGATTTATCAAATTTAAAGAAAAACATGGTTTAAATTTACTTTTTTCCTATTTCTTTAACTTGGATACAAGGAACAATATCAAAATAATATTTATAAAAACTACACCAGTCTACAGTAACTAGTAACTTATTATAGACAATTTCCTATATTCACGCGACCAATCGGGCTGAGTGAGAGCCGCTATAAAGGAAACAGTTAATAGTAAGTCGGAGCCCGGATTTACGGAAAGGAATAGTATTAAGGGTAGAAATTGAGTCGCGCATGTAGGTAAAATAGAACGTCGTTTCGGTTCTGCACTTTTATTCTTTGGTCGTTTTAGGAGTTTATGTTCCATTGTGCGCCAATGTTTAGGTACATTCGTTTCGGGTCGTTGACGTCTAGTTTACTTGTCAAATTACCAGCAAATCTTGCCAAATGCTTCGGTTTACTTTGGTGATGGAAGTTACTTTGTACGGACTGGCTTAGCTTTTGTTAAAACAATGGAATAGCTTAGAACACGGCTAATGTAAGGGTACAAGTAAGATTTCGAGCGAACTAACCAAGTAAACTTTGACCTATTTTTATTGTTTCTTAGAAGTGGGTTACGTAGGTATTCTAGGTGATTTGGCGTAAGCAACTAAGCACTAATTGCAGCGTTCCTTTTAAAGGAAACCGCTTTCAGATCTTTTCTACGTAATACTGCTGTTGATTCACACTAAAAATATACAATGATCAAACAACTTTTCAAAAAACTAAGTATATTCAAAAAGAATGAATCTGATTGGCTTTGGCATAGCCATTCGATTTTGCAGACTGAGCATGAGCATCCATCAAAAACTTTCGATATGCGTATCTCTTACATCAAATTCTTGTTTCAGTGTCTTGATTTTTAAAATTGATTTGACATAATTTATGTGAACCTTGAAGTTAAATAAAAAAAATTAGTTGTACGATTTCTTGGAATGGGCACAAAATTATATTTTGACATCAATTTTGACTTGTCTGGTAATCATTTAATCATAAAAAATTGGTTAATTTGTTTAGCATGGAATAGTTGTAAGGAAATAAAGCTTTCAATGCTGTCATATAAATTTAATAATGTCCTAATCATGACATCCCATGGGCAGGGAACTCCCTCCAAAATTCCAGCTTGTCTGAAACAATGTGGAGGGGAAGTACCATAGTCACTACGCTTGTTAGTGTTACGGCTGGCACCATGAACTGCGGTGGTTGCTGACCGCAGAATGTAAGATCATACGATACACTGCGCCCATTCTCTGGTTCATTATCCTTTAGTCGTATCCATGTCGTATCTCACGACACCCACGGGTAGAAATGGGTTGGTACTATTCTTTGTGGGCATCATATGGGAATGTCCTGTACGAGTACAAAATATCACTCACCGTCTAAGAAAAAAACTAATAACCTGACCTTTTCCTCCGGACCTCACCGCATTAAGTCTCTTATCTAGAAAATCCTGTGTAAAACAAAATCAGCAACTCCATCTACAAAACTAAATAATTCCCGAAGAATCCAACGTTTATTTCCTTATGTCATTAGCTAAAACTATCTACTCTTTTACCTTCTCAACAACCCTTGTTGCCTCTACGTAAAGTTGAAATTCGCTTACTCTTTGACAAAGTTAGTCTTGGTTGACAAAGTCACCTTTGCGGTCGGTGAAGTTTTTATACCAAGTAAGGTGGAGGTTTGTTTAGTGAATGTGTGTGGAATGTTAAGTTTGTTTTGTTGTGCAAGGGATGGCCGTAATGCGACAGTTTGTAAGCATGAGCTCCGAGGGGTGAGGGTGAGAGGTAAGAGGAGGGGGGAGGGATGAAATACAAGTCTACCTGAGGGTTGTTGACTGAAAGAATACAGGGAAAACGTAGATAAGGAAGGATTGTTCAGATTTTTTTTTGTGGATATCACAGCTTTGGGAAAAGGTTTCAGGTAATCTTTGATAAACCATTTAAATCATGACAGGTTTATTTTTTATGGTTAAATATAAAAAATGTTTTACTCATGTTACTCTTTATATTAGATTTTACCAGCCAATATCTACAGTGATGCTATTTTCGAATTGAAATCGCAAATACAATAATAGTTTTTTTAACATTTTTAACTCGCTAATTTAAAAAAAAAAAATTTAGACGGGGACACATTTGGAAAAATGTTAACTCAGTCCGTACAATTACCGTCCGGCTACTTATATACTATTACACGATTATCGAAGGGGTCAGAATTGAATGGGGGGTGAATAGGGGGTTAACAAATGTACTGTCGGCAACAAAAATGGTTCGATTTTTAATTAGGAAAGCGGCGCGTGACCTGAATGAAACGATCGCTCATTGCATAAAGTTCTGGAATTATGTCTGATTCGATTTTTGACCTACGCTCAAAAAGAAGGATGTTATGACTTCAATTCGCTTTTTAATTTTGAAGCAAATGGTTTTAACAATTTAAAGATTTTTTTAATTTTAAAGGTTCTTGCTACCTCCTTTTCACACTATCTAGCTAGACACATTATTATTAACTAAAACAGCCGACTTTTCAACTCTTCTGCATTTAAAATACATCTTACTTCTAGTTGATGAAGAAAGCAATAGCGAAGTACAGTCAAGGACAAAGCTGAGCAATATGTTATTTCAATCAATTCAAGAGCACAGACTAAAAGTGTATATCTGAAAGTATTCTAGACTGTACATAAGTTAAACGGCCTTGTTGAGTATACTTGATAAAGGAGCAGTTACATTTCACCGTTTTAGTTTTATTTCCTTCATTTTCCAGCTTTCTAGCTAGCCTTTGAGTATCAAAGGGTGCCCGGCTGTCAGTCAAAGTGCAGTGTAAATACAGCTGAGGAAAAAAAACTCAGCTGCAAATAAAACGGGTCGGCAGATTTTCCGTCGTACATTTTCATAAAACGATAGGTCGTAAATGTTAATGTATGTGTAGTTTAATCATATTCTTAATCAGAAATTATATGTAAGATATTTAGATAATTTAGTAAATCCTTAGTCACAATTTGGTCAATAATTAAACATATCTTCAATGTCGAAACTCGTGCCTTTATTTAAAAAATTAAATAGGTAAATGGGAAAAGTAAGGGAAATTTGGTAATAATACGTTTGAAGAATACGTTTTGTAATATTTTCTAAGTGATGATTTACAGTTTTTTTAAATTACTGTATTCAGTTGAGATTTTCTAGAAAATCTTAATCAGACACCTCTTTTAATTCACTTAACAGTTATTCAGCTAACAACTAGTTTCACGAAGCTGCTGCTACGTAATGGGTGGTAAGTTTTTTTGTTTAGTTTAGGAAATATCTTGACGCTTAGTTTGACCACATCTTTGTGAAAATGTAAGACACAATTCCGAATGACCCGTTTTATTTGCAGTTGAGTGTAGTATACCTCTTCTTTACAAGACTTGCTTTGAGCCCATTTTAATTTGCTTATTTGCAGCCGGAAAATGGCTGGTGTGATGAAATAAGGGCATGGTTATGGAATAGGGTTTTTTGTTATTTTATAGCTGTTAATGTTTTGTTATTTTATATTTATATATTTTTTTTGTTATTTTATAGCTGTTCTGACAAGCCCGTTGGTGTGGTTGGTAGTGAGCCTGCCTCACACGCCGTGGGCCGCGGGTTCGATCCCCGCCCAGGACAAACATTTGTGTGATGAACACGAGTGTTTGTTCTGTGTCTGGGTGTTATTTATCTATTTATGTATGTATATCAGTCTGGTACCCATAGTACAGGCTTTGCCTAGTTTGGGATCAGATGATCTTGTGTGAAATGTCCCCCAATATTAAAAAAAAAAAAAAAAAAAAAAAAAAATGTAAGTACAATTTAATTGCTGCTTTCTTCATAAGTATATGACAAACTTATTATTTTGCTAGCTTGACATAAGATGCAGTAAAATTAGTTTTCAGCCGCTTCTTTATTTTGTTTCCAAGCATGAAAAATAGACTGCGATAGACTAGTTTTGAAAAGCCTTTATATCTAGTTTTTCCCGCGATTTCGTTCGCATGTTAAAAAAGTATACCAGTGTTTAAGTCAACAGTTAGTCAGTCAACTATTAGCTTTTAAACAAAAAAGTTTTATTAGAATCGATTCAGTAGTTTTTGCGTGATGCTCGAACAAATAAACAAACCAATAGACAAAAAGTAAAAAGAAAATAGTGATTTGTATTCAGGGGCATCAAAATAGCATAACTTGATATTTTTTTATGAATATCTTCAATGTAGTAGAGATAAGCCCATATCCGCCCAGGCTGGGAATAGGTCTCTTCATTTTTGCGCCAGTCACTCCGATCCCGTCCTAAGAACTGGACCAACACCTTCCCGCGTCAGAGATATCAGATTATCTGGCAGCTTATTTCTCTATAATTTTTTTATTCATACACAGGTAGTAGTTATTCGCTTTTTCTTAGTTAATGTGAACGCAGGCTGCATCTGGCTTAGGAAGTCTGCACACGTCAGCTCAGAGACTGCAGCCGCGATCTTATCCCGTGTGCCGTCAGCCTAAAACATAATTCGGTAACAAAGATTGTCAAGTACTTTTCGTTCTTTTGTATTTTACTTTTTACTATGCAGGATTATGAATTAGCCTAAATGAATTTTTTAATGAAGTGTGATTTTTATTTGTCAATTTTACAAATTACAATTTAACATTTACCAAGGTATATCAACAAGCAGTAACTAACAAACTACCTTTGTTGATAAAGATAAGAAATACAAACGAAATGTGTACTATTTGGCGGCAAAAATGCAGTCGGGGACAAAAGGAATTAATGTGAGCAGAAGCCACCTTACGCAAACAAAAAATAAAACTAAAAAACCAAAGTAAACAGCCAGGGAAGAGTGCAGCTAGTCTTGATTTGTAGAAACCGAGAAAAAAAAAAGAAAAAAAGATGGCGGTCGAAAGCGTGTTTTGTTACTTTGTGATTAGAGTCGTGGGTGTAAGGTTGGCTAGTTGCATGTTCTTTTTGTGTTCGCTGCTTCTTTAAATGTACGGTAGTTGGTTTGAGATTTTGTATAATCCTTTAAAAATATAGGGTGTAATGTAAGGGACAGGTTCAGTCAACGTAACTGTACAACTTTTAGTGGAAATTTTTCAGGAATTGAAAATAATAATGGTAATTTCCCTATAAACTGTTCAATAACTTTGCAATTTTGCATAGGGCGCATTCTTTATTCATTTCCTGAAAATGTTATTTATTCACTTCTTAAACTTTAAAACAAATTACTTCGCTTTTTTGCTGGAATTCTGGAGGGAGCTCCCTCTCTAGCAGAGGACGTTTCATGGGATGTTATGATGATAACACAAAACAGTTTGGTTTCAGCAGAGTAATGACTATGATGAGCTCAAAACGCTCGTAACGCCAACAGGCAACAATGACGAGAACCCGTCAAATTGACGGATAAGTGTCATCCGCATGAGGGATGGAGCCGTGGCGCCGTGGAGCGTAATGTGATTAATGAAAGACACGGAAATGACGAAATTCCCGCGTATTTATTACGTTGTTTATATGATGATGACGATGTTATTTACGATATTAATATGTACTACTAAGAAAAAATGCTGGAAGATTTATTGATAAATAAAGTAGTAAGAAAAAGCAGTTACCTTGTAGTGCCTAGTAATAGAACTACTTTTCTTCTCCAGATTGTCGTAAACGGCTAGTAACGGTATGTTGTTTTTTTTTTCAACTTATGATGGGCTTACTCTTGACCTCGATCTAGACCTGAGGATAGAGATGAAAATCAAAAAAATAGAAAAATGTTTATTTGCTACCATGACTTTCACGATTTCTAGAATTATGACACGGGTCCCCAAACTAGGACGAAGCCTGTATCTTGGGAGAGCTAAGAAATTTACTACTTGCTGGATGAGGTTGACGATGAAACGAGCTGACCCAGCAAAAGCCTATTCACTCGCGACTTGAATGACTTCCTGTGCAACATTACCTGTGGTCATTGTCATCACACTGCGGTCAATGTCCTCAAATCGATGTTAAGAAATAACGCCAATAGAGAATGCATATAGAGATCGCAAAAATGCAGGTTCGGATCCTCCTGTGGTAGCAAATTTTGCGGTTTTGCAGAACCAAAACTAAACTATTTTTACAGGAGAACTTTTTTCAGCATACATAAAGGGTGTAAGGGACGGTGTACCGAAAACTGAAAGGGCGTGCTCAGTCAACGAAACTGAACAACTTTCCCAAAGAAACATATGTTGGGAAATGAAAAAAAAGTTTGACCTTTCCATACACTCTGGTCGAACAGTTTTAGACTTTAAAGGCACTGCATGTTATCCTACGTCATCTAGTACACGAAATTTGCAACTTTGTAGCAATAGTAGTGGCCTAATAGGTCCACAAAACGTTGGTCTGCCAATCCGAAACCTGGCAGGTTTTGTACAGTTGGAGAGAAAAGTGGTTAAATGACAGATTACACGAATGAAATCTATTCGTAGAAATAGAAGGTACCTATACAAGTAAAAAACAACAGGTCTGCCTTGCATCCTCGTGGCAGACCAACGTTTTGTGGACCTATTAGGCCATTACTATCGCTACAAAGTTGCAAATTTCGTGTACTAGATGACGTAGGATAACATGCAGTGCCCTTACGGTCTATTTGTATGGAGAAGTAATTTTATTTTTTTTCATTTCCCAACATATGTCTCTTTGGCAAAGTTGTTCAGTTTCGTTGACTGAATACGCCCTTTCTGTTTTCGGTACACCGTCTCTTATACCCTGTATAATATAAGTAATAAATAGCGTTCAACCTAGAATATACTCTTGTGAATGAGTGAATTAAAAAAGTGCCTCGCCGTGTGCCTTAGAATTAGCCCTACTCTATTTCTTTCCGCTGATACCTTTAAGGCAAATAAGGTCCTAATATAGATTCAAAACTAGGGAAGAGGCAGTAGTGTTCTTCTGTGTACGGTCAACCGCTTGTCAGTAGAAATTTTTTCAACTCTATTACCACGCCATAAGGTCCAAAAGTGTTTCTTCTGATGTGCGGCCGTGTGTACGTTCCACTTTACTGTACTTCGTCGTCACTAATCTACTGCTGTCAATCACAGGGAAATCCACGTAAAACAAAATATCACATAATTCGTTTAAGTACGCATGGAAAAGACCTTTATTGAATCAGCTGTGACATGTCTTGAATACTTATAATCAGCACAGAAAAGACTGCAAATACCAATCGAAACAAAACATTTCTTCCCGAATGGCCTCCATCTGAACCGCACTCTAATTACCCAATAAACAACTTTACCCCGAGTGGACGTGACATAAATGTCTGTCGATGGCTGTGACAATCAATAACATCTCGCCAAAATAAACTAAGATAGAGCAGTGTTGTCAGAAGTAGCGCGGAACAATTCAGTCGTGAGCTGTCATCGGCGGCGAGACAGGCGCTCTGACGTGACGGGACAGACTAAGGGAGTGACGTAAACGAGAAGAGGAAGCGAGTTTACATGGTTTATGTACGCAAAGTAATTTTTTACCAAAAATAGACTAAGAAGGAGCAGCGTTGTCAGAATTAGCGCGAAACAATTCATTCGTGAGCTGTCATCGGCAGCGAAACATGTGCTCTGACGTGACGGGACAGACTTAGGGAGTGACATAAACGATAAGAGGAAGCGGGTTTACGTACGCAAAGCAATATTTCACCAAAATAAACCAAGATGGAGTAGCGTTGTCAGAAGTAGCGCGGATCGATTCAGTCGTGAGCTGTCATCGGCGGCAAGACAGGCGCTCTGACGTGACGGGACAGACTTAGGGAGTGACGTAAACAAACAGAGTAAGCGGGTTTACGTACACTAAGTAATCTTGGAATAAAAAAAAACTAAGACGGAGCAGCGTTGTCAGAATTAGCGCGGAACAATTCAGTCGTGAGCTGTCATCGGCGGCGAGACAGGCGCTCTGACGTGACGGGACAGACTTAAGGAGTGACGTAAACGAACAGAGGAAGCGGTTTTACGTACACTAAATAATCTTGCATAAAAAAAGAATAAGACGGAGCAGCGTTGTCAGAATTAGCGCGAAACAATTCAGTCGTGAGCTGTCATCGGCGGCGAGACAGGCGCTCTGACGTGACGGGACAGACTTAGGGAGTGACATAAACGATAAGAGGAAGCGGGTTTACGTACACTAAGTAATCTTGCACCAAAAGAAAAACTAAGATGGAGCAGCGTTGTAAGAAGTAGTGCGGAACAATGCAGTCGTAAGCTGTCATCGGCGGCGATACGTGACGGGACAGACTTTGGGAGTGACGTAAACCTATTATAATAATCTAAGCGTAAACGAGAAGAGGAAGCGTGTTTACGTAAACTTAGTAATCTGACACCAAAATAAACTACGATGGAGCAGCGTTATCAGAAGTAGCACGGAACAATTAGGCGTGAGCTGTCATTGACGGCAAAACAGGCGATCTGACGTGATGGAGTGACCGATACGATAAAAGGAAGCGGACGTTCATTAATTAATCTTGCACCAAAATAAACTAAGAAAGAACAGTTATGTAAGAAGTAGCTTGGAACGACTAGAAAAAGTAGCTCGAAACGAACAAACGGTGAACTATCATCGGCGGCGAGACGGGCGTTCTGACGAGACGGGACAGTCTAAGAGGCAGCGGGTTTACATTATTTGGTTGTATAGTAGCTGAAACAAGTCGGGCATGTGGAGGAAAGAAGAAGTGGAGGAAGAGCGCCACCAACTCGATGGAGATGAAGACATTATTCTGGGGCCTATCAACTGCAATGCACCTAGTCCAAAACAGAAGTTGTTGGAAAGCTCTGACCCATAACGTGACCTTTGGTGCTCATGCCCTCAGCCACGAGGGAGATGGAAAAAGCTAAATTACCAAATAAACTAAAACAGAGCAGCTTTGTCAGAAATAGCGCAAAACAATTCAGTTGTGATCTGTCATCGGTGGCAGACTTTGTGACGTAACGCGACAATCTCAAGGAGTGAGTTAGATTTTGAAGGACAGAGCGCCATTGTAGAGTCCGTCAACGGCAATATTCAGGAGAAAATCCACCGAACCCTAAACAGAAGTACCTGGAGAGCCCTAACCTATTAACGCTACTTTTGTTCTACTCATAATTCAATCGCTTTCGCTTTTAGCTTGCACCGTCATTCAGCAAGTCTCGGGTGAAATTTCCAGCGAAGGCGAGTAAACTTGGGGACGTGGCAGCGACAGCGATGCGCGCGTCATCTCGATGCAAGTTGATAATGCACCGAGTCTTCGCAAGCCAAGTCAGGCCACTGTTTTAACCATAGATATAAAAATCAGAAAAGGAGCGCCATATATTTTCTATGGAGATTGAAAATCCTTTAGACGTGAACGAGTGCACAAAAAAATTATTCGCTCAAATCTACACTTTTAAAACATTAATTATTGCGGTATTTGTGTCTAACAATTTTATACGACCGTATTTCTTTAATGTACAAGATTTAAAACCAAATTATATAAATTTTGTAAAGATCGAATTCGCTGCCACAGGTGAACGCAAAACGCAAACCCACGTGTTCTTCAGTGTAAAAGACAAAGATGTAATTTCATTAAATTTATTAAATTATACAGGCTGTAAAAGGTGTACCGAAATTTGAACGGGCGTACTCAGTTAACGAAACTGAACAACTTTCCAAACGAAACATTTTTTGGAAATTAAAAAAAAATTGACCTCTCCATACAAATTGCCCACTCTGATCGAAGTCAATTTTTTTTTCATTTCCCAAAAATGTTTCTTTTGGAAAAGTTGTTCAATTCGGTTACTAGGCACGCCCTTTTAGTTTTTGGTACACTGTCCCTTACCTTTGTATGTATGGCAGTGTAAGCCCGGTGAGTATGCAATTCTACTTTTCTTATGCTCTAACGTTTTAACTTCCATGTTAATGATATAGTTTAAATGTCTCCTGTCTCGCTACGATCACCAGAGTCTTTGTTCCGAAGTTGATAGGAAGTTTAGTGATGAGATGAGGTTCTTTTGAAGTGCTATCAGAGTGGAGCAACGTTTCCTGATAAAACTATGTCTGAAGCTGGGATAGACAGTTGGCATTACTTGAAGAAGGTGGTTGATTTTACTGCATAGTTATGAGGTCAGAAATGATGTGTAGTTTAATAGTTAAATGACATACGATTAAATTTAAATTAAGTACAATTCATAAAAATAGATCATGACCTAGTTGGATAATAATTTGCTGGAAATAATTTAAACAGTCAGGTTTTCTTTGATGTATTGAAAATGTGGTCTTCATCATTATTTAAATCGAAAAACGTCTACTGCTAAAAATAGGTATAATGTTTTATCAAAATTTGACCTTATTTAAAATAAAAATAAGCTTGATATGAATCATGTGATAATTTCTGAAAATTATATGTATAAATAAAATTTTTATCACTGGACAATCCACACAAAGTCATCTGATCCCAAACTAGGCCAGGCCTTTACTATGGGTACTAGAGACTAATATACATACATAAATAGGTAAATAACACCCAGACATAACAAACACTCGTATTTATCACACAAATGTTTGCCCTGGGCGGGGATCGAATCCGCGGCTTACGGCGTAGAATGCCTTCATCAGCAACTACGCCAGTCGACTAAACTAAAACAGATCACTGGTCCAAGCAGCCTTTAGAACCGAATTACCATTTGAAGACAAACTTTCCAACAATACAATAACATAACGACGTAATATCAAAGCGAGCGTTGTGAAGCCGTCCGTCCGTTCTTCAGGCGAGTGGATGGCGCCCGAGTGCACCCGTGACAGTCATTTAAGACAGTGACGTGACGGGGGTTGTGGGGGGCACACTGCATACAACCCCCCAACCCCACGGATTGATATTGCTGCAGTGAGCAGACGTAAGACGGAGCGATTGCATACGGAAAAATAAAAAATAACGGTTTGTTTTGAAGGAGGTATTGGACGGGGATGTGGCAGCAGTATGATTTGATTTAGTAGGTACAAACTCTGTTTGTTTTTGACTCTTAATATTGTACGCACAATCTTGACTAGCTATTTAGTGCAATTATTGTTTATTTGGCTAATAATTGTAGTTATGAGTAAGATCTACAAATTTAAAGTCTTTCGACTTTAACTCTCATATTGTCATGCACGCTTATAAAAATAGCGACTGACTCCTGACTCTCTTATACCTTGCTAAGGTTTTCAGGCTACGAAACCGAAAAGATTTTATGAAACTAAAAAACTTGAATTTATTCAACCTCTATTTAAAGCAGCAGCGCGAATAAAGCTTTCCTCTAACAGTATCAAACTAAATGAACTAAGAAACTGCTGCAAGACTGCAATTTTCCTCCAACCCTTCAGCGAAAAGTATGCGATGGACGCAAACGAGACGGGCAGCCGTGACGGCGATCATGAGACAGTGACGTGACATGCTGCGCCCCCCATCTCACCCACAAGGGGGCATATTGACCCCCACCCCTTGGATAATAAGGGGGTTATGGACTGGGAAGGATAGAAGTCGTGGCCTCTTTTGCAGAAATGTGAGGTTTAAAAAATGTAGACGGGTGTGTTTAGTTTTATTTCTTGAGCTGGGTTTTGTTCAGTATTTCTTTTGGAAGTATAAAGTACTGGGCCTTTGAATAAACACACAAAGCCAACGAGACAGACATTATTTATTTAAAACATTACTTGTGTCCACAAACAAAACCCTCGCTTTCAGAATTTAACATCATCAAACGGCAAACAGAACGCAAAATTTTACCAAAACAAATCCCCAAATAATATTTGTACAACAAATTTCAAATGTCACCGAAAGACCTGTCCCAGCCACGTCATGTCATTTGCACAAAATTAAATACCCCTCAAAGACGTGCCGTCAACTTCACCGGACGCCCCCCTAGCGGCGGTCACCTAGCCCCCTTCTCACACCCTGAGTCCCCTCCCACCTCCCCCCGACGTCGCAGCAGATGGATTGATATTGCTCTACGAATGCAGGTGGGCAAGGCGATCTCGGAACAATGGCGATTTATAAACTTCTTAGTTATAACTTGGCTTATAAACTGTTGTCTTTATGATATTGTGCTGGTCTAGATCTAGACAAAAGATAGCTTTCAACAAAGAAAATATAAAAAAATAAACAAAATAAAAATAAAAAAGTCGCTCAGTTGACGATCAAGTGCTTAGTACAAAGATGAGAAATTCCGAACAAGTCCCTTTTAGATGCGATTTGGTATTGCAATGACAAGGTATGACGAAGGTCGCAGATTTAGGTCTGATTCGCGTCATATTTTTCTTCTTCTTAACCAATTAAATAATTAACAGATGAAAAAAAAATCTATATTTTCGCAGATATTTTCAATCCCATCTCACAGATTTAAAAGCTAACGACAATTAATTGACTGCAACAGATTTAAACTTCCACACCACGTAGAGGAAGCTGAATGACACGTATTAATAGTTTTAACTCGTAACAGGACTTCAAAAAAAACTGAACCACCCATCCCTCTCTTACACCCCATAAAAACACGACAAAGACATATGTCCTCCCTTATTATCTTCAATTAAGAGGCTCAGATAATGTACCGTGACATACGTTCGACATATCCACTCATCGAAGACCTTAAACGCAATTGAATAGCTTCACATCTACGGCTCAACTTGGTTTGGTCAAGTGACTTTGGCAAAGTTTTTCGTGCGCTTCTGTCAGTCCAAGCCCTTCGTAATTCTGTGGCGATAGCTTTATGTTCGCTTGCATTAGTAAGTTGGTACGTCAGGTTCTGTGAGTGATGCATGGCAGACGGTGACGGATGGCAAGCAGTTACTTGTGATTAGTGGATACGGCACGTAGACGTAATCACGGCGAATAATGAGCCGTGATAGATATAATCACTTCTGTCTGCTGGGGAGGTTGACTGACAGTTTTCATTTGTTTTGCCAAGGAAAAATGCGATGCGTGTGATGGCGTATTTGTTATGGTGATATATGTCTTGCTATTCTCTTTCCTCATAGTGAGAGTCTTATTTACTGTTTGGATAAATTATTTGTTTACTTATCCTTTTTCGTTCTGCATTTAAAAAATAAAAGCGTTCGCTCCAAACCGTTAATCTTGAAAAGACAAAAAGTATAGTGTGCAAAAAAATATTACAATAAAATTAGAATATAAAAGAATTAAACTGAGAAAAGAGTGTCTTCGAGGTTTCACAGGTCACAGACGAACAAAGTCTTAAATGGGCAATTGGCAAAGTTTGTATATAGCTACGATTACGGCACGGTACGTTTTGTTAAAAATTTGTTTGACCAAATAGATCTGATGTAAGATCCTGTGTAACTAAACAAATTTTCAATAATATTTCCTAACTCCACAAATTGGCAGGCAGTCCTTGCACTAATCTTAAAGCCGAAATACAAAACACTACGTTTTTCAAGCATGAACAGAGTAGAGCTCCACCCATGGCAGTGACGTGAAATAACTTGAAATGCAACTTGCAGCGCGGCATGCCGGTGACAAGTTGTCACGTCACGCTGAACACAGTATCTAAGCGCACGGCAGTGAGCAGGCCAAGTTCCCACAACAGGCCACGCTCATGCCGTGCACTATTTACACGAACCGTTTCGACCCACTTTTGAACCCCCTGTAGCTCAGTGCCTATTGCAAGTACAGAGATAAAACTGTACCTACATAATCATATACTAATACTGAAGTAATTTGCCAAATTTCATAGATATAGCTACAGTAGATCCTGAAATATGACCCCGTGAAAATAGCTAATTTTGCACTTAATGACTGACTGACTCACTCACTGACCGATAATCAAAACCTCCAGGCCACTTCCAATTGTCCTAGCGTTATGAAATTTGGCAATTTGGCACTGCCAAGTTCAAATTTAGAAGTATTTCATTTTATATATTATTTTCAACGTACCTGCGTATTTTCACAGCTATACAATATTTTAAGTTGGGTGCATGGTAGTGCATCTAAACTTGGCATTGGATCGGATTTCAACCCTTTTTTAGGCAAACAATTAGCCGATAGGAACTTGGCCCCCTTTTTAACAGTTACATTTTGGTGAGATAACAACTTTACAATCTACGAGCCTGTAAGATGGCTGCTTGTGTTATGAGGCTGTTGAAATAGGTTTGTATAGAAAATTTTTAGTTTTATGGATGTTATTTTTATCTTGTTCATGATCGTCATATTATCCCATAAAAGTCGGTGACTGCAGTCGATGACTCATGGCAGTAAATGGTAAGAAAACCAGTGATCCGTTCAAGGTCAAAGCGCTACCACATACGTTCAGCCGCGAAAGGTTTATACGAAAAACAAAACAGGATGAAGGGCCTTAATATTTTATGAAATATGGTAGGTACGTTTATTCTTTCAGATAAACAGAGTTTGAAGAAATTTTCAGAAAAGTAGTTAAGACTGCCGACTATTTAGCATATATCTAGTGTTTAAGATTTGACGATTTGCACGAGACGAAGTCCTTTTTTAGCGGAAAAAAGATGTGGGCAACAGGTAGTAGGTTGTTAAGAAAACTTCAGAAGATTTTATTCTCACAGAAAAAAATTGAAAAAAGCTCCAACTCTACTAAAAAATAGGTAACCCCTTTTTCTATGAAGCCTTGACCACTCGGCCCACACAAAGACACATCAAAGAAGTCCCCGCGTGTGCACTTGATCGGGCGCTGCGCTAACGTGACGGCGTCCATCGATTGTTGGGGGGTGGGAGTGTTGGAGGTAGAGGGTAGGGGGTGGAAGAAAGCTTTAAAAACACAGAGAGCTGGCGGCGTCTCCGCGACGGCCCAATACGTCCCCGGCCGGCCGTCGATTACGAGTGCACTGCATATGGTGGACTGTCAGCAGAACCATCAATGGAGACAGTTTTAATAATCGATAAATATATTCAGGTAAAAAAATTACAAAATTTAAAACGCTGTGTGTGTAATTGATTAGTATCTTATGGTTGATACAGGTCTCAAACTTAAGACACTAAATAGTGCACTGCATATGGTGGACCGTCAGCAGAACCATCAGTAGAGACAGTTTTAATAATTGATTGACATATTTAGGTAAAAAATTACTAACTTTAGTACCCCCTGTGTGTAATTGATTAGTGTCTTATGTTTGATACAAGTCTCAAACTTAATAGGTCTGGAATTGACAGTATAAAAATACTGCTGATTTTGAAACGTTACATAAAAATGGCGCCATTGCATTACTGTTTCTCCAGTTTTTAACCTCTTCATAATTATTTAAATTTTTCAATAATTAGGTCAGGAAACTGTATTAAAAAGAAAATCAATGAGTTAATTTTATGGGCAAAGCCAAAAGTAATTAAATAAAATACATTACTTTTTTGGTAATAAAAATTCTAAAAAAGCAAAATTTCGATTTGTTTTTAAATAAATTTATTTCTTTGTATTTTAATCCATTTTGAAGAGACAGATTGAAAACAGATTAAATTGGCTGCTAATTTAGAAATTAAATTCATTTAAAATTTAAATTCTGAAAGTAAAAGTTTATTCTGCTGACGGTACAGTTGCAGCTGAGTGCAAACGGAAACACACGAGCATCAGTAATACAAGACTCGTTATTTTTCGCCACCTTCGCGTATTGATTAGTGCTCATTGGGTGCTACAGTCAACTGCATATCAATGGAAACATTTATACCTCGAATATCAGCGCTACTGCTACGCAATAAAGGCTATTTCAAGATTGAAATGTTTGTACCGATGTCTGGTTGACTGTAAAACATACTGCGTTTTATACATCTTTTGGAGATTCATTCGCTCCGTGTGTTTTTATCCGCACCTGCGTGTACAGTCAGTACCGACAAAAGTGGGGTGTTGATAAAAAAATTAACAAGGTTGTCAACGTTCAATTTATTTCATAAAAAATAACCACCTATTTTTATGAAATTCACATAAGATTTTTTTATTATTCTGAGGTTAGGCTTTTGACCCAAAGATACGAACTCACTCAAAAGAAGCCTATATATATTTTTTATTACTTGCAATATTTATCATTTGTGGTATTTGGTAGTTGTAGAGTGACATTGATAGAACCTAGTATTTCAAACTTATGAAAACTACAAAACTACGTACAAATATAGCCCATACGAAGCGTATTATTGACTTGCATTGGCGTTGCTCTCGTAGGCCAATGGTATTTTTTTACTGGTATTTTTTTTAAAACTAGTCCCATAGAAAACGCGTTGATCAAAGTGACCACTTTTTTATAGAAAGTCGGAAAACTTTTTGGAGTAATATATTTTTTTTCGATACTTAAGAACTACTAAGTAGCAAAACTAATAAAATTTTACTTTGTATCGCATAGCTCTTGCAATACAAAAATCTGCGATAAGCCTAAAATTTAGATTCTTATCATAGCAGACGTCATACAACTTTTAACCCTTTACACGCCGTCAACTTCAGATACAGCAGTAAGTAAAACAAACCAGTCGAAAATGAGGACTTCACCGCCAGTCGCTTTAAACTTCGCCCACCCAGCAAAAACACTAAAACCAGCTCGAAATAAGCAAAAATATTAGGGCTGCTAATAGTGAAAATATCTATTTGGATAATAGTTACAAATACCTTTTAAAAAATAACAGTTACGAATAACAGTTTATATCCAAAACTTGTACAGTCAAGAGCATATCAAGTTGGAAAAATTTTTGGTATGACTAGCTCGTAGGGCATTTGAAAGGAGAACGATGCAAAGTCCAATGTCTCACGCTTGATGTACTCTTGACTGTAGTACACCATATCAGCCGAAAGTCTACTGCTGGACATAGGCCTCCCTCATCATCATCATATCGTGTGGGTTGCAAGGTCGATGACCGACCTCACAAACCCTGGTGTCAGAGTTGTTGAGCCGCCAAAGGCCTCTGACATGGCTCATTAACGACTACATCCGTAGATAGTAGTCGGGACCAACGGCTTTACGTGCCTTCCGAGGCACGGAATCATCTAACTTTCCGGGCAATCAGGTGATTCATCCTGCAATGCCCTAACCAAACTGGGGAGGTCGCACAAAGAGATTTTTGTTTGACAGTGTCCCCACTGGGAATCGAACCCAGAACCTCCGGATCGAGAGCCGAACCCTCTAACCACTAGACCACGGAGGCTGTAGGCCTCCCTTAAAGATCTCCAAGACTGTGCTGCTCGCATCCAGCGGCTTCCCGCGGCCTTGAACAGATCGTCGGTCCACCTTGTCGGGGGCCTGCCTAAGCTTCGCTTCCGGTACGTGGTCGCTACTCTAGAACCCTTGCGCCCCGGTTCGTCTTGCGATGTGCCTTGCCCACTGCCTCTTTAGTTAAGCGATTCGCACGGCTTTGTCAGTTATTTCAATTATTGCGGATCTCCTCATTACATCTGACTGTTTTACATGACATGACGATTTTAAGAGAAAGAGCTGTGATGGGTAAGTATGTACGCAATAAGTTTTCAAACGTTTCAAAATTCAGACAAGCATCAAAAAATAATTTAAAACTAAGTGATAAAAATCTTAAGCGTAATTTTACTTAATTTTTTTTTAAGAAAACGTAAAAAAATATATATATTATTGAAAAAAGTTAAAGATCTGATAATACTAGGTCAACAGAAAACTTAATTTAAAATTAACTGTTACTGTCACTGAAACGTATCGTGTCACAACCTTAAGAAAAAAATTAAAATAAAGCAAAAACGGAAATGCAGCTTATTATGCTTTGGATAGACGGACAAACAAGAAAACTTGACTTACACGTCATATCGAATTAGCTGGAACTTTTTGAATTTAAGTTTTGAAGCTAAATACTGCGAGGCAAAGGAAAAGAGATCGTATTTGGAAGTCGTTAGAACGGTTAACAAACATAGTATTAGAATTTAAATTCAAAAATTTATACATAGTATTATATAAATTTTTGAATTTTAATTTGTATCGTTCGTGTATATTTTAAATCTTGACCATAAACTAGAATGTTTTAGGGCCTCTTTAGAATTCGCTGATTCAGCTGACGCTGAATTGGTGTCGCCATTGATGAATGGTGAAAATAATAAGTGCGTTCGAACTTTTTAACGTTTTAAATTATATTTTTTATTGAAGAAAACATATTTATGATATTTGAATCAAACAAATCGTGAATGCGCTTGTGAAACAACTTCATTCGCAAGCTGGTTAGCAATATGATTCAGCGACGTGTCAGGCCGATATTTCACTGGGACACCATGGCGGCGCAACCCGTCGCGCCACCGTGGTGACCGTAACTAGACACCAGTAAAGACACCAAAGTCACCACACCCTGTGGCCACAGTATTAAGGGCTATATTTCACAGGGAGTGGTAGCGCAACCAGCATCCGAGCTGGTCGCGCTACCAAATTGGTTGCGCAACCAAACGGACACCAGGTGAGTAACTCTCTATATAGCTGTATACATTTTGTTGGTAGCGGCGACTGGTTGCGCTGCCATGGTGTCCCAGTGAAATATCGGCCTAAAGGGGCCTTTATACTTTGATACGTATTTAGTGCTGGCAGCCCCACATTACATTGAAGAGCAAAGAAAACGGGTCGGTAGTTTTTTCGCCAAACAGGTTCTTATCTGATCAGATTCGTATTTTTATTCGATTTGGATAAGATATTGTCGATCATTTTGACCCATTTTCTTTGCTCTTCAGTGTAGTTTAAATTTTGTAGCTGTAACTTTGATACTTTCTTAACTTCTGGTCGGACAAACCAAAACCATTTACGAGTTTCATGTCTTTATACAATTTAATTTCACTCAGTGTAAAATAACTGTTTCTACTAACTTCAGGAATTTGCACACCCTTAATTACAGTCCACTAACGAAGGACGCTAAATTTATTAATTTATTATTCAATTAATAGAGAAAAGAAATCTTTACTTAACAGAGTAGACGGTAACATCTCCGATTGTTCGTAGCGGCTACAAAAAATTGCTACGTCGTAGCACTCCTCAGCGCCTCAACAATAAGTTATTGACTGCATTTCCTATTTAAAATAACCGGCCAAGGGCGAGTCGGACTCGCGCACCGAGGGTTCCGTACCACTAAGGTAAAAATATCGTCTGAGTTATGGACGCGCAGTCACGCAGAAGTATGTATTAAAAATGGTCGAGTCCGTCTCGCTTTTGACCCGTTTTTGTTGTTTGTTGTTTTTCTATAGATTATGCACTATAAGATATACCGATTTTCACTCAAGTAAATGTTCCCGTGTTTACGATAGAGCTTAAACAAAAATCGATCAAAAATCGCCTAAAAACACGTTTTAGTTTTATATATTATTTGTTGTTACAGCGGCAACTTAAATACATAATCAAAAAACTTCAACTGTTTAGCCCGCTAACAGACAGACAGACAGACAGAGATCGGAGGCATATTAAAAGGGTCCCGTCTATCACGCTTTGGGCTCGGAAAGGAACCCTAAAACAGCTCTAGAGGACTGAGACTATGGATTTAGACCCGATATTGCCAGTATTGTCCCGTGTGGTGCCGGCAAAGAATAGTACCAACCCTTACATGCCCGTGGGTGTCGTAAGAGGCGACTAAGGGTTATAAACTGGAGGATGGGCAGCAGCATCCTCCTTTGTATCTAACATCTTACTTACTGCGATCACCTACAACCGCGGTCCATGGTGCCAGCCGTAACGCTAACAAGCGAGGTGACTATGGTACTTCCCCTCTACATTTTTCCAGCAAACGCTAGAATTCTAGAGGAAGCTCCCTGTCCTGTAGTGGACGTTTCATGATGATGATGATTGCCCGTGGGCCACCTGCGAGGTTCACCTGGGTGTACCAAGGGCAATTTTTCCTGAACCATTTGTACTTTTATGGGCAGACTGAAATCTTGTATAACAATTAAAGAACAGGGGCCGTAGACAAGTTTGTTTTTTAATTGTCAATGGGAATAGAATGAAAATGTGTGAGATTGATATTAATTAGCTATCGAAACATTAAGTCACCCCTAATGTTAATTCCATACATGTTTATAATAATAGAAAATCACTTCTATATAACACAAGGAACACAGATTACTATAATAATTATATCCGAGGGGTTCAGCTTTCGGGAGATAAGAAATAAGACTAGAGAAATGGTGTAGAACGTTTCTCAAATTTTCGTAATATATACGAAAAAAAAAAACATTACTCCGTAACACTCAGCGTCTCAACTACTCATGGCTGCATTTTCCAAATGAGTTTATCGTAACTGCTAAAAAGAGACGTCAATAGTTCTGACGGTTGCGAAAGTTGGTTCAATTAACGGTTCTGAAATGCGGCAATGCAGCAAATGAAAAGGGTTAATAAATGATTAGTTTTCCATATTTCGTAACTGTTTCTTTCGGTTCGACAGTTCGCGACGGAGTTGTGGCGTTGAGTGCAAGATACAAGTATTAGCGTTTTTTATATAGCTAATTTATAACAAGTATAGTAAAAAACTAATGATTCTTGTATTTTTTTTCCAGTTAATTAACTTTTAGTTTTTCTCTTTTTCTTTGCCATATGTTTTTTTACTGTGTATGGGCTTACTCTTGACCTCGATCTAGCCCTGAGTACAGAGATGAGGTCGACGATGGAACGAACTTGCCCAGAAGAAGTCTATTCACTTGCGACTTAAATTGATTCGAGTTATAAGAGCTCGGGAACACAGACGCAAGCAGAGAATTCCACTCCCGTGGAATTCAATATTTAATGTACGCTTCGTGTGTAAGTGATGCTTGTGGAAATGTTTATCATCATGATACTTATAAATAGTCAATATGCCTATAATTAAAAATTTTATTTTGGGTTACCAAAAAATTCAAGATCACAATATTGAATTTGCTTTTGTCTGTGTTAGTGACAACATGTCTCTTATTTTTTTGCTGATTCTTTGAGAGATACTAGCTGCGGCTTTGAACGCTTAGAATTCAGGTAAAAATTTTCTATGTCCTTTCATATGGTTTAGACTATCGTCATACCAAATTTCGTCAAAATGGGTCCAGCGGATTAAGCATTAAAGCGTTGTAGACAGATAGTGTTACATTTACATTATTATTTTTAGAACTTTGGATTAGCTAATGCTATTTTCTGATGAGGTTGGGTTTATTTCTGAAAAAAAAGGGCTGCAAAATGATATCTACCTGTTCAACTTTAAAAATCAACTTAATTCTCCGTCTTGGAGGAGTTCAAGTTATCCGCTATCGCTTATGTTTTACTCGTTGCCCAGCTTTTAAGTCAGCAACTTTTCACTGCTTTAATTAAGTTGACGTCACAGTTACAACTGTCGTGATTTGTTCGCGAATGTTCGTCGACGTTCGGAAGTATTCGGCAGCTGTCGGGAATGTTCGCTATTTTAACTTTTACGTAAAAGTTAAGCAGACGGTGGAAGACTGGAAGTGTATTTATTGGGTTCTGAATTGGATTAGTAATGACTTTTTCATTCAAGCTTCGATTTCTTCAAGTTTGGTCACCTATGAACAACTAAGTGGAGAAGAAACTTAAAAAAATCATATACATGGTAAAGGGACGGGGTACTGAAAACTGGAATGGCGTAATCAGTTAACGAAACTGAAAAACTTTCCCAAAGAAACATTTTTGGGAACAGAACAATTTTTTTTACCTCTCCATAGAAACTGCTCACTCTGATGGAACAGTTTGTATGGAGAGGCCAATTTTCTTTTCTTGAATGCAATCTGAAACCTGAGAGGGATTTATTAATAAGTACTACCTTTAAATCTGTGAAAAAACGATCTTATCGCTGGGAAACTGAAAACAGCGATTACCGTTTCAAAGATTTTTAGCATACCTGTTGAGAAAAACCAAATTACAGCAAACATATCAAACACGAACCCTAAAAACAGCATCGACGACGAAACTGAACACGGAATATATAATTAAAGCTTATAAAAGGAAAACATTTGACCCTTCCGCCGTCGAAAAATAAGTAAGTTCCCAAAGACATAACCCGAAATTGGATTACAGTACAAACGCGACCTCTCACCGTATTCCCTCATACACATAAATATTTTAAAAAGTCGGGGCTGGAAGTACCCCTGAACTACCCCTATCAGTGATCTCTTAACCCCGAAACTGCCAGGACGTTTCCGTCCGCGATATTGGACGCAGGTAAAAGTGTTGGCTTCTGGTAATAGCTTGGAATAACAATGACAGTCAGGTATTTGTTGATTAGGCTGGTAGGAAAAAATTTGCAAAACATGTCTGATGGCTTAGCCATTTTCTATTTCCAGAACTTCTTTGGCAGATTTTTTTTTTAATTGAAAATGGGCTTAATTTTGACCTCGATCTAGTCTTGAAGACAGAGATGAGGTCGGCGATGGAACGAGCTTACCCAGAAGAAGCCTATTCACTCGCGACTTGAATAGATTCGGGTTATATGAACTCGGGAACACAGACGCAGGCAGATAATTCCACTCTTTAGCCGTGCGCATTATAAAATATGTTTCAAAGCGCTTTGTGCGAATGTGCGGAATATCAACCAAGTATGGGTGATATCCAAGTATGGCAGATTTTAATCTTTAAGGCTTTATTACTTTAAAGTCTAAAACTTTTTCAAACTTGATATTTTTTTCAAATGAAAAATACCACTTTGTACTAAGTATTCATAATTTTTAAGTCTAAGATTTTAATGGTTTTTACGATTTTTAAAGTCGTGAATTTTCGTTTTTTAGTATCATTTGAGTTTACGTTGCATTGGGTGGCTTTTAGGAATAACTTCTGTCATTGTAATATGATCAATATCTTTAAATTAAAATATTACTTTCATACATCACAAAAATTATATCAAAATTATTGTACCAATGTAAAAATACTCGTCTTCTGAAGTCCCAAAATTTTACCCTTTTGTCCCCACCTATATCGCCTCCAATATTCGTTGAATCCCATCACGGTATTGCAAAAGAAATCAAATTAGATATACAATAAGCGTGGTTGTGTCCGATTTACATAAGTATCTCCGCTATTTGGTCGGCTGATACGAGATTGCGGGGTCACAATATTGCCCGCTGCGTGTCTCCCGCTTGATGTGGATACTCTATGTTTTTCTTTTGTTATTCTGATTATGTTCTGTTCGAGTTTGAATTTGGAATTTTATTTTTGGACCTTCGAGCCGGATCACAAATGTAAACAAACCCAAATCTTACAGGGATCATTTTCTCTCTTTGTTTGATCCCACTTCTTGCTAACTGTAGTATTTCACAGTAGTCTGACATAAAAGGAAGCTAAGTGCATTTTAGTGCATTTTAGAATCAATTAATGGAATTTCCTACTTATTCCATTGTAGGCCACATAATCAGACAGGAGTCTATAACAGTACTACCCTCGTATCTATAAAGCCAGGACATGTCCCTAAAATATTTCAAAAAAGAAAATGGAATCTTCATAGGTACGAATATAATCCTAATCCTTACATTTGTCCCAATACCATTACGGACATAAAATCGTAAGGACCGAATCTCCTGGCGAGGGTCTATAGATGCAAATCCATTGGACGTTAAATAAAACATAAATAGGAACACGAGCAATGGACCTTCTAGTAACTGGGCTCAATAAAAAGTTCGCACTCACTAAAATAAAATGCGATCGTGGGTCGGGTTATGGACAGCCGAGGGGTTGTGAGGTGGCGGCAGGTTCTTTTGATGATTTAAACACTGACTTTTAAGTGTATTTTAAGACTTTATACATAGTTCAGATACAAGTGGAACAAGATGAAAAGTTTTATTAATAAACTGAACATTTTTCAGAACATGACAAAATCCATTTTATTGTTACGAAATGATCTCGCAATACGGCCTGATAATTAATAAGACTAGTGTGATAACTTAACCGTAACCTTTACAAAAATACTAAGTCATCTCATCAACATCATATCGTGTGGGTTGCAAAGTCGATGACCGACCTCATTAACCCTGGCGTCAGAGTTGTTGAGCCCCCAAAGGCCTCTGTTATGGCTTATTAACGACTACATCCGTAGATAGTAGTCGGGATCAACGGTATAATCATCTTACTTTTCGGACAATCAGTTGATTCATCCTGCAATGTCCTAACCAAACCGGGGAGGTCGCAAATAGTAGATTAGTAGCCAAGGGCTGTAAGGCATCAATTTCAGCCCGAGATATTTAGGCGCACGAGCGCAGCGAGGGCGCCTATAGTTCGAGGGTGCAATTGATGCTTACACCCGAGCTAACTACTCTGCTTTACATCTCGATTGTGAGGTAAGTAGGTCCTTATTACCACCAAATTGTAGGTGACCAATTAGCGCTCTAGGGTAATAATGTAGCTAGAAAAGCCCTAGGGCGGTAAGTAATTTAAAAAAAAAAAATCACTTTCAAAACTCAATTACTTACCGCCCTAGGGCTTTTCTAGCTACATTATTACCCTAGAGCGCTAATTGGTCACCTACAAGCCCCATTTGGGGATAATAAGGACCTACTTACCGAATATGAGAGATGTAAAAGGAATTTTCGTTTTGACAGTGTCCCCACCGCGAGTCGAACCCAGAGCCGCCGAGTGCTTTAACTAATAAACCACAGAGGCTGTTACTAGATTAGCTAGACTATGTCATCTGCAAACCCTAGATATAACACGCAAAGGCAAAACAAAAACCTAGAAACAAGCTATACTTAAACTGTTCAATAGCAGAACGCAATATATTTCAAAATAAAACAACCACGTAAAACCACAGGAATTTAAAATACAATGTCAATAACATATACCGGTCAAAGCTACGAAACATCGACTACACTGTAGGTACCCCAGAGGTCCTCCCGCTATCTTTCAATGCGCCCCGACCGTTATTAAATCCAGTTGACTCTGAAAGAATTCCGATAGAGTCCCGGAGTGTCCCGAAGTGTCCCACGGAGTCCCGGAGAGTCCAACCGTCGTGTGCCGAGAGACAAAGGGGTGACGTCCGCTAAAAGGGGTTAAATCTGTTCTATTTATAGTGATTTCTTTTTAAACTTATTGACAGGCATCTTTTGGAAAAGTTGTAAGCTCTTTAAATATTTTAGTGAACCAAATATTCGTGAAAAGGTCTTCATATGATTACTTAGAAGGACGTAAAAAAGTTGTCTGTGTCGCGATCTGGAAGTGCATTGATGTTGGGCTTAGAGCATGCTCTAAGATGTTGGGCATATGTTGGGCATCATATCATGGAATCTTAATCATTTTCATTATATTTCATGCTGGCTAGGCAGTCAAATTGTAGAGATAGATGGATATTTGGTCAAAAAGTCATTAGTAGTTCTTTCTTAATTATAATCACCTTAGCAATGTAAGAGCACTTTTTTCTTCTTCAGTTTTCGTAGGTTTTTACACTTACGTGATACTTTTTTTCTATTTTCAGGTAAGTCAATATTAGAGCACACCTTTGACGCTGTATCATCTCATCTCATTTAACGTGAGTAATGTTAGATATATTAAAAACATTAAAAGAATAATATATTAAAAACATTAAAAAAAGATAAATATACATAATATTTGACCTTGCTTCCTTACAATACCTTCAAGTTCCTGTGTCTTATGAAGTGAACCTTAGTTTAAGAGACAGGTTGACAAATATTGTAATTTTCATGATCATTCCATGAAACAGAACAACTCTCTCCACGAAACATAATATCACCAAAAAAAAAACGCTCTCTATACATAAATGAAATTGTATATGACGGTTTGTAAGGAGAGACCGATTTTCTTACGTTTCCGGTATTTTTTTTTTATTTTCTATTTTATGGACTAATCAAGGCCTTTCATGATTTGCGAACCTGTCCCCTTCACCCTGTATATACAGGGTCAGTAGGGACAGTAGTCTCATAATTGATGTAATTTTTCAGTCAATCATCAAAATACTCCACCAATGGCTGAATTTCTATTTTCAAAACCTTCGAAAACGTCAAATGTAACCAGCACTCATATATTTACCACCCGTCATGTTTTATATCGTTCGAGATACCCCCTCCCTCGAACCTCCCCGCTCCCTCGGACACCGTCTGTCCGCAGCGGCAGACGACGGACGGCTGTGTCACTCAACCCGGGATGGAGAGGGCCCTTTATAACCGACGACTTTTTCAGTTAAAAAGCAATTTTCTAATTTAATTAAATTTTGCTAATAAGCAAATGTCTAATTCCAAGGCCCAGGGCCCTGAGACAAGTGGCTTTCTATTATCGCAACGCTATATAGAATAGAATAAAAATCTTTGGCGTTAGCTAATGTCAATCTCATACATTTATATTCTATTCGACTAACGTTTGCTATTGTAGAAAGCCGCTTTTCTCTAGGACCTGTTCCCGTTATAAAAACAAGCGAAATGCCCTAAAAATAAAATATCTGTACTTTAATTGTTCAAGTGTACAATACGTTTTGTATGGGAAGTCAAAGAGAATGACTGGATTTTGCAATTAACTTATAAACATTCACTTTGTATCTGGGATAAATATTTTTAGTCAGAAATATTTGCTTTTGTCTAGCAGAGGTAGTTTTTTGAGCTGATATGAGGATATATGATATCGTTACATAACATTTAACGTACCAAGATTTTTTCATCTGTCCTGGTATCTCTACAAGAAATAGATTAAGTGAAAGTTAAGCTTCAGAATAACGCAAATACAGGTTTAAGATCCTGGACTTTTGACTTCCTCCATCGGTACTCGGGATGTCTATTTAGAAACATAACTTTTTTCATGTATTGGTTTTTTTTCTATATTATAATAAAATTCTCTTAATTCTGTACTTCATATCAATTTTGTGGTCTATCCCGATAAAAAATCGATTGTTGAACAAAAAAAAGATACTGTGTTATTTAATCGCACACTGTAAATGAGCTTTCAGGGTCTGAAGGAATTCGCCCCTTTCTCTATATTACGCTACCTCTGATGGACTGTCCACTACCTACGTACGTTGCAAGTCACGAACAACCGACTCCTTTATATGTAATTAGGTACTATAGTACAAATAAAATTTGTCAATGTGTGCGTCTGACAAGGGTACAATAAAGCAAATACAGAAGATGCACACAAAGAAGAATGAGAAATGCTTGTGAATTTCAAAATTTTAACCTTATTGTGGAGTAAAAGGGAGATGAGAAGAGTGAAAGAGGGGGGAGATAATTGGGTATTAACAGATAGAATCTGTCACCAGACGTGGTTAGAAATTGAATGGATTCAATTAATTTTTCGTTTCAAATCTGTAGCGGATGAGTCTGCTAATTAAAATGTCCGTCAAAAGTTTGTTCGAGTGCATTTTGTGATGGCCAGTAGTCTGATGTTCGTTGAATGACATGTACTGTATTTCAGATGATTTATGGCACAATTTGTTAATGATTTTAAGAATTGCATCTGTTTTGAAACGGGCAACTTTTGTGTGCTTCGGCAGGCATGTTAAGCCGTTTGTCTCAGCGTCGCCAATTATAGGTCAGAGGCCATATTATGGCGGCTTGAAAACTGACAGTCGGCCAGGGTTGACACTAATTTGGCAAATGTCCTGGGTCTGGGTTAATTGGATCGCGGAGATCAGAAAAACTTGTGTCCTCGTGAAATCCTCCAAGTTACGTAGCCAACTCCATAAAACGACAATGCTAACTTTTGCAGTCAGTTTATTGCTTTTATCTATTTTCTGTAAGTATTATTAACAAGGTTGACACCTGACCACCTTTAAGTTTAGTTTCGTGTGCAGTAGTGGCTCGCGGGAACCTCCGCTGGCTCCGCCTTGCTAGTTTTTGTCAGCTGAGTGCAAGTTTTAACTGATCAACATGTAACATATGAACCCTAAAGGTAAAAAATCATAAAAACTAATAATATCAAAACCTTTGTCGTCTCTTATTGGTAAGGGCGGGGCAGGCTAAGATCGCAACATAAAAGCAACAAGGTTTCAAAAGTAGTGAAGCGCCAATTTTGTTGATACATAGTAGGTACCTAAGTCGTCTCTTCGAAACATCTCCCTAAAGTACTAAACAAACATCACTTTTCAAATCGACAAAAGAACACTCCAACCCTATTTCCAAACCTATTTGTCCCAAAACTCATCGTTACAAATCAAGAACTGTCGGACTCTTAAAACAATAATAAACAGCCAACCCTTAAGTTTTAAAACACACACAAAAGTGAAGTCTTACGCACACTAGCACAGGGTCTATCGAGGCGAGACGAGTACAGACGGAGCGGGCGTCCCCACGGAAGCGGCATTAAAAGTTTTGAGTGATTTCGCTCAGTCAAACGCTGCAAGACGACCGAGGTCCGGCGCGGCTAGGGCTGTCCATGTCTATAATTCTACACCCTCTATTTGGACGAGTCTTTGTTCAAAGGACGCGTGTGTGTGAAGCTTGTGAAATGACGGCTCTGTACTCTATAGACAGCACAGACTGTCACGTTGCATTATCTGAGACAAACAAAGGTTAGTTGCGCAGACATTTTGTAGTATTTGAGATTGATATTTTAGTTTTTCTTTGTCGTTTTATCTTGAAACTTAATAGCAATTAGTATGAAATTTAGGAAATAAGACTATTTCAAGTGTAAGACTTATATAGATTTGTAGTAATGATACGTGATGGAACAAAAAGGATATAAGAAGAACTTGATATAACAGAAGCTTTACATTACGAGTTCATACTCATTATAAATAAAACTTGATACTTTTGCACTAAAAAGTTTAAAAGAAAAAAGTGCTACATTCCACCAATCTTGTATCCCTTTGAAAGGTTTGAAATTATTAAGTATATTGTTATGGACAATCTGTGGCTCAATTGGGAGAACAATACATACATACATACATAACATCACGCCTTGTTCCCGTCGGGGTAGGCAGAGACCACAGTTCTCCACCTGCTACGATCTTGACATACTTCCCTTGCTTCCTGAACTTTCATCAATCCTTTCATACATGCTCGTCGGTTTAGGGTACTTTTAACCTGGCCTTTATTCAGAACGTCCTGAATTTGGTCCTGTTACGTTCGCCGAGGCCTTCCCCTTCCAACGTTTCCATTCACTCTCGCCTTGTAGATCTCTTTCGTCAATCTTCCTTCATTCATCCTCTCTACATGACCAAACCATCTCAGCATCCCTTTCTCAATTTTAGTCACTACGTCTTCTTTTACGCCACAACGTTCTCTTATCACACTATTTCTAAACCTGTCACTCAATTTCACACCAATCATACTCAATACTCAACGCTCTCATTTCTACTGCGTTAATTCTACTTTCATGCTTTTTCTGCCAAACCCAGCTTTCACTGCCGTACATCAGTGTTGGTACAACATAGAAAAACAAACCGAATACATTAAAATACCGGACATTTTTTTCTAACCGAAGCTTCCATCATTCCTATTATTTCCCTTTCATTACCGACAGAGTTCGTCGCAAACCCTAAAGCCGGAAGCGACGGACGGGCGAGTTCTCGGCGACTAATTTGCGAATAGTTGGACAACTGATAGTCGTTTTCTGTTCTTCATTATGATTCATTGTTTGACAAGACGTGTGGTGATAGATGGAATATGGAATCTAGATTGGATGAAATAAAGTTTTGAAGAAATTGAACTCGGTTTTTTAGTTTCTTTTTGTAACATTTTTTTTTTCGTAGTTGTGTACATTCGTTTTGTTATATAAGTTGACAATTCCTTTGAGTATAATAAACTAGGTGTAAAGGACATGCCGACAAAAGAAACTGAACGGGCATGATCCGTCAACGTAACTGAACAACTTTCAGTGAGTAAAACTTTCAGGAAATTACAAAAAAATCGGTCTCTCTATAGAAAATTTCAACCTTGATTGGACAGTCTGTATGAGGCCGATTTAAAAAAAAAATCTGAAGGTTTTGTTTCCAATTTTTGCTAACCTGTCCCTCACACCCTGTATAGTTTTTTTTTTAGACACAACTTATTGGCAGGTAAATATTAGCTCCAGAAGAGTACTTTCACTAGCCACATCACAAATAACAAGATATCAGAAAAATATGACATTTTACCGGGACAGATTATGAAAACCGCAGGACAAAACTAGCTACGAGTATACGCTGAAAAATTTGTTTAGTAATGAACCTTAATATTTCAATTTAAAATCACTCAACATCAAATCCTTACCCAGCATACTCGGACAAAGTACAAGAAATAAAAATAAAATGACGCAAAGTAACATCCACCCTATTAACAATTCGAGCGCTGCTAAGCACGTCCACACGTCCATTGGGGGGAAGGGTCCCCCCTTGTAGACGCGGGGGGTGGGGGGATCTGACGTCTCCATCGGACGCGTCACTGGCAGATCAATGCTGGACAACCCCACCTGCACTTTTAAGAGGATCGCGACTTGTGCCTTTCCCATACAAAAGGATACTGTCTTCCGCATATTAATTTTGATATGGGTTGCAGCCGGAGCGAGGTTCAAAACTCTTTGGTAGCAGCAATATTTCGTGAACTATATGTATCACAGTAAAATAGTTATATCTCTAGATTGGATTGGGTTAAGCTCATTTTGGGTTAGGCATATACTTAGGAATACAGTTATATCCCTTTTGCTTATCTATCTTAGACATAATAACTAACTCACTGTGACATAGAATACATACTGTTAGCTAACTTGATTCATCAAGTTTTAGTTGCAACTTGACAAAGAATCGTATCCATCATCCAGTCTGTACAAAAGTCATAATCATCATATTTAACATCTCGTGAAAACGTCCATTGCAGGACAGAAAACTCCCTCCAAATTTCCAGCAAAACGTGTCACCACGTTTGTTAACGTTGCGGCTGGCGCTAAGGACCGCGATAGTTTTGACCGTAGTATGTAAGATAGTAGAGGAGGCCTACGAGTATGTCCAGCAGTGGACGTCTTTCAGCTGTTATGATGATGATGATGTAAGACAGTACGATACTTACGAGGTCACCCACTGGTAGAGAAGTATTGTTTGCCGGCTCCACACGGGCAAAACAAATGATTGTTGGATTGGATTTGAATGTTTTGTATGGCGAGAGCTGTATGATATGAAGTCCTTAATTCGCAGGACAGAGACAGGACTTACGGGACAGTCGGTGTGCGCGCACCTTTGTCTTGAAGTCCGTCCACTTTTTTAACTTTTAGTTTTTCTTAGTTGACGCTCCGTTGAAAGGTTTCATCGATTTTGTTTGGACTTATCTTTTTCCTGTCTTGTCTTGAGAATCTCAACTGAATGTTTTTGTCTTAGTACTTTCCTGTCTAGAATTGCTGTAAGTATTAAGTAATTTATAAAGAGAGTTCATCTTCCTGTATTTCAAATATATCTTTTTGTGTGGATTCTATGGATGAAGACTTGCCTATAACATTAAATTACATTTAAGCTGTGTACTTAGTTTTAATTTAAAAGTTAAATTACGCTTTGATTGCTGTACGTTTTGAGACCGTGTGTTTTCTTGAGTTTATAAAACCCGAATCTGTTCAAGTCGCGAGTGAATTGGCTTTTTCTAGGTAAACCCGTTCGAGCTCAAACCTTATTTCTGTCTTCAGAGCTAGTAGGTCAATACACAGAATATTTCATAGTAAACAAGTTTGTCAAGATAAAAAAAATATATCGTTATTAGGTCATGTGGGGGCTTTTCTTGTACATTTCAAAATTAATTTTTAAATTCTTTGGCGCCTCTTAGTTTTCTAGTTATGATTAAAAATATCTGAAAAACTACCACCCCCCCTTTCTTCTAAGTTTGCTAAAGGACAGATCTGAATAAATTGACACAAAAAAAAATTACGTTAAAATTACAGTAAAAATGATCTCTCTAATTGGCGCAGTTTATTAGAAATCTGCAACTTTCCTTTACAAACAAATTTAGTTTTGCGATCCAAAAAAATTACCTACTTTAGGTATATCGGAGCGCACAAGTCCGACTCGCACTTGACCGGTTCTTTTTCTAAGCCTCGCAGATTAATTTTATTGTAGTCATAAAATAGTCCTTTAAATGGAGACCTTATTTTAAACTAACCTAGCTCTTTAATCGTAGCATATTGTTTCCGTAGTACAAAGCTACGGCGTAGCCAACTTGTCTCAAGTAAAAACCACCCACAGATTAAAAAACGGGGTCAGAAGTGTCAGAGTCGGACACGGAACGCATTTCACTCGCCAGTCGCCACTCGCCCGTTCAACGTCAAACTTTCAAACTAGTTAAATCCTTTCTGGGGTTTAAACAGCTACGGACGGAGAGGTCCTTGTGAAGAAATATATTTCTTTTCAGTTTGATATTCCCGTTTTTAGGGTTCCGTACCTCAAAAGAAAAAAACGGAACCCTTATAGGATCACTTTGTTCTCTTAATCTATCCTAATTTGGTAACGTCTATTTCTTTTTTTATATGGATGTCTCTATGTTTCTTTTAGTGCGACATAACCTATAGAAAAATCGTAATTCCAAAAAGGAATAAAGTCGGTTAGAAGTTTGAGGTTTTTATGTGTGACTCACCAAACTGGTGTATAATTGAAGTTATATAGGGCGACTTTTAATTAGTTCTTGATAGTAAAAGATATTCATGTACTCATGATACTAAACAACTTTTCCCTAGGAACATACTCGTAGGTCAAAATACGAAAAACCAAATTTGACCTCCCATACAAAATGCCCTATCTAGCTGATTCTGTTTCTATGGGAGGTCAAAACTAAATTTTCGTATTTCGACTTATGTTCCTTGGGGAAAGTTGTTCAGTATCATGAGTACACTGATACTTTTTCTATCAAGAACTCACTCACTCTAGATTGTATAGAAAAGACGTTGCAATATTGTGTGAAACATGCAGATAAAAAAGGTATCTCTGACTTTTTACTCTTTACAAAATTTTCCAAGTAAGTACTAGCATCGGGCTGTATAAACGCTTCCCTTTGCCCCACTTAAATTATTAGAATAAAAAAAGTTCCTCACATTTTTTCTTTTTGGGGACAATCGGCCAGTTGGTCGTAAAATTCAAAACAGTTGTCCGATAAGGGTGTTTTTTCCCGCTTTTTCCACGACTCAACCCTTGTGACGTTATCTCGATGACGTCACGCCGCATCTTGTAAGCGGCCTGTCTCGAACCCGTTCGTTTTTTGAAATTATTCCCTCCTTTTTTGTTTGTTGCAAATTTGAGTTCTGAAGTTTTGTTTTGAGTTATTTCATTCTTATCGGACAGTTTATTATGATTGTTCTTTATTTGAATTATTTTACATTCGTTAGGATATAATGGTATAGCAGAAAAGATGTGTCTCTGTTCTCTTTTGACTTCTTACGTTTGTCTCCTTAATTTCATGTTATCTTGGTCCAACCGAACAACATGAACCAAATCTCTTATTCCATCATACCGAAACAAATAATCAGAATCCTAGGCACTCCATTCCGTCTGCCAATGTCCAAAAATCAAAACATTTTCCCAGTACAAATGTCGCGGACGTAAATAACCCCCCTCCAATCCTCACCCCCTTTCACCCCCTTGGCTCTCGTTATCACGTCCCGGACATAATTTAAGACGGAGTCAAAGGGAACCGTCCGCATCCCAGTTTTACTACATTCGTCACAGTATTGAAACTATTGATTTGGTGCTCGTATACGTTGACGATTTCTTCAGTTTTGCTCAAGAGTTTGTTCACCTTTATAGTCCCTGAATCCTATAAAAAATGAAAGGTCGGAAAGTATTGAAAATTTTGTCTTAAAGCAATGCCATGCATAGAGTCTAAAAAAATCATGGAATATCAAAATTTTACCTCGTAAAAATCTCGGTTCATTTTCAAAAGCTTTAAAAAAAAAAAAGGTTTTTATTTGCAACATATCTGTTTGAAAAGTATTTATCTTTATTCTTTTTAAGTTCTTTCATTCACGACACACCAATTTTGATCAATGTTTTCTACACATCATTGACACCACCTAAGTTCTGCCTTTTTTTTCGATACCCATTCAATCCGTACTTATAGTGCTGTTTCAGTTATCAATGTTACTTTTCAGTACCATTCTTGACGTAACTTTTGTTTACCTTAAACGAGTTGTGTCTTCAGCAAAACGCATCCATAAAACCAGTCTCTCAAAACTCAAAACCCTTTCACCTCACCAAGCAGTGCCGACTTCTGAAGTGCAAGCTATGGAGCATAGAAAACTTTCCCCCTGCACTCCTTGATCGATTGACGTGCCCCACTCCCCACCACCTCACTCTCCCCACTTGCATAACACCTCCTGACCTACAAAGAAATATTTATAATAATTGGACTGGCTACTTTCAAAGTGGGGGAGTTTTTATAGAGGGAATGAACACTTTGTAATTGGCTTACAAGATGTTGATAGTCATAAACAACTTGTAACAAAAGGGTATCTAACAACAACTCTTGAAGTTGTTAATCTGTACATAAAAATAACCAACATTTTTTAAGAACATAAGTCAAAATAAAAAAAATTGCGATTTTTCAATAAAAGACTCGTGAGTGTTACACATAATTATGTAACACCTGTCATCAATATAAAACGTGAGTTTTTCCGTTTTAATACATAAATAAACTGCTGCATCAGCTGTTAGCGAATTTTGGAAAAACAAAACAAAATCTAAATTAAGAAATTCAATAAAAAAAATAAAAATACATACATACATACATACATACATACATACATACATACATACATACATACATACATACATACATACATACATACATACATACATACATGCATACATACATACATATATACATACATACATACATACATACATACATGCATACATACATACATAACATCACGCCTCTTTCCCGTTGGGGTAGGCAGAGACCACAGTCCTCCACCTGCTACGATCTTGACATACTTCCCTTGCTTCCTGTACTTTCATCAATCCTTCCATACATGCTCGTCGGTTTAGGGTTATTTTAACCTGGCCTTTATTCAGAACGTCCTGAATTTGGTCCTGGTAAAAATTAAAAATACAGATAAATAAAAGGTCAAAACCTTTGTTCTTCCTTACAAAAAGTAATTCAGGATTCATATAATTCAGGTTTGTTTCTGTTACACATTGCAGATGCTTTTTATTTTGTTAGAAATCGTTTTCTTTTCTAATAGACGGACGGAAAAGGACAGATTGATCAATGTTGTATGTGTTTATGTAAAAACTCCGCTTGACTCAGAAAAAGTAGTACACACGGCCGCACATCAGTAGAAAAATTTTTTGGATCTTATGGCGTGGTAATAGAGTTTAAAAAGTTTCTACCGACAAGCGGTTGACGGTACAATCTAGAGCAGGTTTAGTTTGATACTTGCAGCGTGACTTTATCTCCTCCTGCTGTTTAAATACGAACGGTACAAAGTCCACTGTGTCAAAGTTGACGTATTTATATATATATTCTTTATTGTGCACAAATTACATAAAATTGTGGTCAACATAAAATTTGTTTACAAAGGTGAGCTTATCTCTATAAGAGATCTCTTCCAGCCAACCTAGCTGGTGTGAAAGAATGACATGAAAAGGGGCACAGGAATGTGCATTTAGAAGTGTGAAATGAGAATTAAAAAAAAAAATACATATGTTTTTAATAAATAGCAAACTAGCATAAAATATGGAGAGAGAAAAAATACTTACTTACACTACACACTAATATACTTAAAATTACAATATAAACAATAAGTCATATATAAAGAAGGATAAACATACTTTTAAAATACATACATACATAAATACTTACATAAACTAAAAATAATATTATAATGGTTGCGATAAGTAGTGCTCTTTTACTCGCATCTTAAACGATGTTATTGAAGGACTTGGTATTTTAGACTGAACACTTGGTATTTTAGACTGAACAAATAATAAAATAAGTGCACTGGTATTTACTTTCTTTACAACTTTGTCTTGCGCTGAGTCTATTTAGAAGTGACCAGAAACTGAATTTTTTGGTTTCTAAGGGCTTTTGTCTACAGCGGCGATATTTATCGAATGCGTGCAAGGTACAAAATATCGTTTGCATATTAGTTCTGTCCACGCAATCGACATGTAAGCTACAAAACAATGACCTTACAGCCTATGGACTCCGGGTCACGGACAAAATTAACGGAAAAAGTGGCGTAAATCAAACCTTTCTTCTTCCAGTAATCGGTCCTGATATAACAGATTAATGGCAGCGATGCAAGCTTTTTATTAATGTCGCTAAGTCACTATCGAGCGTATGTCGTGAGGCGTGGACACAGTTTTGTTTGTTTGTATGCAGGATACATGCAAGATGCAAGCAAGTGATTATAATCGCTATCGTGCGAATGTCCTGCGGCGTACGTTGACAGTAACCCTAAACCTAGTTATTTCCTTCCATAGTCTTTCCTCTGTCCGCAGCACTCAACTACGAGGCACAGCAGACGCAGACTTTTTGGTCCGTACTGCTGTTAATGTTTGTCCAGTACTACAATTATTTTCGATATTATTTTAGCCATTTTCCAAAATTTGTGGTTTGGAAGGAAGGAACACTTTAATAGTTGTTCAGATCCAAGAGTTATTTAGTCGAAAAGGTTGTCCAGATTGATTGTTATCTCGTTGAAAAATGATAAGTTTGAATTTAATTCTGATAAAAACTATAATTTTCGCAATGCCGTCCACATTGGCGGGCCAAGTCCGTGACTGCCCAGCATTCGTCTGCTGTCTCTCTACAAGTTTACTAGCTGATGTTCCAAATTCGAATGAGTAATAGAGAATGGTGTAATAAGTAAGGGGAGCTCTATACTTTATTGCTTAGCATTTTGCTTTAGACTTACGAGCAATTTTCGTGATCAAAGCTCTTTTAGTTGAGCGAAACGGGGAGAGGCTTTTATTTATTGACAGATAAACTATTGGCAAAGCAACAATTCTACAATAGTCTCAGGTTGTAATTTTCTGAAAAGAGATCCTATAAAATATAGACAAAAATATAGTAAGCTATAGTTATCGCGACTCGACTCAACATGAGAGTAGACATTTTGAAGATAGTAGGACTCTGTGAAAAATCTGTCTGGGGAAGTACCGCCCTCCTACCTATTCTTACTAAGGGCGTCCGCTAAAACTCGTGCGCGTGTGAAATATTATGAACAGGGTACCCGGTGCAGGCGCATGTGACGGGCTTTTCCATACAATGTTTAGCGGACGCACTAAGAAGCAGTAATGCGCGCAGACTACATACTATCAGTCTATGCAAAAAAACTTAGGTCTACACAGCATGCTGCAGTCGCGAAAGTCTGTACCGTATTACGTACTCTTGAGTTAAAGGTTTTCTCAGGAATTAATAGGTCTAGTTTTATTGTAGGAAAATACTTTCTTTTGTAAAAAAAACTTATAATTTTTCACTGGCTGTACCAATAAACCCAGTTCTTTTACGCGTATTGTGAGGAATAAATCAAAGAAAATAATAAAACTTACCGCACCCAATTACAATTGGTAGTTTCAAAAGATTCCTCTATTCACAGGGTGTCCACGTTTTTCTTAATTTACCTATTTGGACTATTGGACATTGATATTACATGCCATACGTCAATCTGTCGAAGACAGTACTTGATATAAGGATATCGACAGAAGGCTGTCCTCCTTAAAATTGACTTCACTCTTAAAACAGCAGCAGCTTAAAAATTTGGTGCTGATCTTACCATTTTAAATGTTTATGTATAGGTTTTAGGTTTCTTTATACTTTGATAGAACTTTTAAGTAAGTGTTAAAAAACTAATAAATTTTATTGCATGTAAATAATTACGCTTAAAGTTTCTATCAAACTACCAGTTTGAAAGTTATCCAACAAGTTGCAAATCTTCCATAACATAGATCTAACTAAAATATCATCATCTTGTATCACCATTAAACTTGCGAACAAACAGACACTACAATCCCAAAGATAACAATAATAAATTCACTAAATCCACAAGTGAAAATATTCCCAGATTTATTATATGGAGGACGGACGTCGCGTCTTCGTTGATCAATCATCGTATTCTTAACGAGTGGGCCAGCTGTTCTGACTGCTCTAGCTGTTTTCTTTGCGATTGATAGACCTATAAACAATATTTATAGTTGCCAGAACAGTTCAGAATAGTTTGTGATGCGTGTCGCTCAAGATTGGGGGATGTGGGAATAGGTGGATGCGGTATTTGGGTGGTCGGATTTTTCTGTTAGCGTTCGAGTCCATTTACAATCGTCTAGGTCAAGTGAATGATTAACTTATGAGTGATGTCGGAAAAGATGTAATATAAAACTTATCCAAACATCATAAAGAGTAGGAAATAACACTTCTTCGCTAGATTTTGTCTGTTCCTTTCTTGTCTTAAATTTTCAATTATTATGAAAGACTTTTTCAGGTGGTTTGCAGTGGTGATGGTCTTTGTCTGGCATTGTACGTCTTTAGGCTGTAAGGTGAATATCAAGTTTCATTATACTTGCAAATGTTTAAGATATATGTAAAATAAAATTGGACCTGGTAAATATCTAGAGGGCAGACCTCGGAAAAGCGCTAAAGCGACTTCCTTTATGTCTTTGATTAAAATGAGGTAATGATATGAAAAACGTATGTGAAACTATGAAGACAGACTTTAAGAAAAGAAGAGAGATGTATAGGGAAGTGACATTAAATAGTTACACGTGCTCTCTCTCTCCGCTACACTGCTTGCCCCCCTTGACTTCTGATTACCTCACCCCTGCAAAAGCACAAGACTCCACAAGAGACTCTTGCACGAACTAAAAGATCATATTTTACCACTATCGTCAGCAAACCTTAGCTCATACGTCCATGTATTGAAGGATGTCCTGGTACATTTGACGAGCGATAATGTCGCGAACAGAAGCGCCCACGCAGCCGCTATAAAACAACCGTTATTGTCATCAAAGTGTTATTCATTGTAATGACGATATGTAATATAGGCTGATAATAGAACTAGTCGGAAATTTCATATCCTTATGACTCTAAAGTATGAGTTTAGTTCATATTGTTTTTAATTTGTTGTCGTTTTACTATATTTCTAATAAGATTTTTATTTTCTTTTGTACGGGGTGTTATTGAAGGTTGGAAAACTGAAGTATCAATTAAAAAAACTAAACATATCAAAAACAAAAATCTTTGTTTTTTTTTAATTTAACGTTTGTTTTGGAGAAAGTGGTTCAGTTTCAAGTAACTGATTGATCATTAAATTTAATTCAAAATCTGCCCTCCTACAGCACAATAAACAGTATGACAACATCTAGAAATTCGATATCCAGTCGATCTTATTACGCCTAAACACAAGTTGGCTCGCATATTCGGTACATACAAAAGACCCTCAACAGGACCACGAGAATCACGACGGCGGGTGCGCGCGGTGGTGCGGGGTGGATTGCAAGGGGGGTGGAGAGTGTCCGTTCTGTATGATAGTATTATTACTTTATTCTGTGCCTATAGTCATTTTAAAAAGTTTGATGTGCTCGTGGCTTTAATGCGTCTGATTTTGCCGTAAATAATACTTCCTTTGAACCAGTGACATGGCCCTCGTCCTTCAGTCTTACATAATGCTATCGGCTGTCATAAATATCGTTGTTAGTATAGCTAATCGTGACACATTGCTATATTTTCGCCAGACTCGTTACGTGTAGCACTGGGAGACAGTTATGGTTGGAAGTAGACGGGCGGCTGGTATGCTTTCTTGAGAATGATCATTTTACCTTCTTACCACGTACGACCGCACTGTGGAACCAGCACCCTGCGCAGGTATTTCCGGACGGGTACAACAAGGCAGCCTTTAAAAAACGAGCCTATAAATGTTTCAAAGGCCGGCAGCGCACCTGTGATCCCCCTGGTGTTGCGGGTGTCTATGGGCGTCGGTGATCACTTACCATCAGGTGACCCATCTGCCTCCCTCTTTTATGAAAAAAAATACCAGGGCCCGACGAGAAGTGGCTTTCAATAATGGTACTCGTAAACGCCGATAGAATAGAATACAAATGTTTGCGATTGTAAAAAGCCTCTGTAACCTGGTGATGGAAATTTTGTGCAAAGTCTGTATGGCAAAATACCATCTTCTCGCCTATTTATGCTGTAAAGCAATGATAAGGGAGCCAGAGAAATTGCCAATATTCCATCTTAGCTCTCAGGGTTATTGATGTCTTATTGGTGTCAAAATAAGTCACGAATAAGACAATGATGGGCGTTGGTGACAGCTCTTACCCTCATATGGCGCATCTGCTCGTTGGCTCACATGTTGCACAAAAAAATTACAAAAAACTACCTACTGTTTGACTAGAAAACCTTATTGTAAGGCAACGAAAACAATAAATTTATTTTTAAACTTTTTAGATAAGTAAGTTTACTTGCAACGCCTCTTAATTTGATTTAATTCTTGTTTTCAAAAGATCGCAACAAGTACTCACATTGTTTTCCCCGCCCGTCTGCTCAGCCCTACAGCGTCGTCTGACAGATAGAAGTCAGATTTATGTGTTTACTGTATAAATCACGACGAGACGTCACCGTACCCGTCTTTTTTACTCTGTGGCTGCTGGCTGTATATCATACCAGGGTTTATGTCTTCCGTGGTTTGAAGTTTTTACACTGTGACTGGGAGCATTCTGTGAGACATGGGTGGGAATGTGGGCTTTTAATTATCTGTGACAGTTTTAGAATAACCCAGATTTTGAAGGTGTTTCATAATCTACTGCGCATCGCATTAAACCATTTCTAAATCGTTCAAGTATCCTGTATATAATAGTTAATTGTTTAAAAACTATGTATTTTAGAAACCTCTTGTAACGACATTTAAGGGCCTGTGTTCTAGATGCTAAGTTATTATGCTAAGTTAGAAAATTGACTTCTAAAGTATTAGCTAAACGGAAGTAAAAAAAGGTTGGGATTTAAAAAAGCTATTGGGAATTCTCCATACCTTTTAAATGTTCATAGAAAGAATATTATTTTAATGAGTCAGAAATATAATGTAAACTTGAATAGCACAAACACGAACGTAGACTATACTCATAAAAATCTATACTACCGAGAAAGTCGTAGCACGATAAAAAATGTACTCTTTAAAAACCCAGACCGACTACAACTTTTACACCGTCCCACTTTTAAATTCAATAAACTAGTCCAACATTACAAACAAAGTAGTCCAAGCACACAGAGGGTCACAATCGATACAATTCGAGACGAAACCGCGGCTATTACCATATTTTTGAAGCGCACAGTGCTCCGACACTCGTAAACTCGGGACAAAATGAGCACTAATTTCCAACGGAGCTTCCTCCGTGCAAGAGGGGCGCTTTACATAAATATGTCATATTTGCACGCACCCTGTGTAGAGCTTGCCAAGTCGTGGGGGGAACGGAACGATCGCTTGATTGACGTACAGGCTGCTCTAGAAATGTAGGTTTCTTTATGTTAAGGTTCTAAATCTTTTTTTAAACTAAACCTGCCTTAAAAAAAACTGTTTCGATAAAATGTCGTCAATAAATTAAAGGTTAGAGGTTTAAGTCTGAAGTGAAGAAGCTTTTAGCTTTCTGCAAATGGCAGTTAAAAAAAATTCCATACCAACAGTAGAAATAAAACGGTTATTTATATTAAAAAGAAATCACAACACAACATACCACGAAACGTCCACTGCAGGAGGCCCCTGTAGAACTCCAGAAAAACTCTACTTTGGAGGGGATTTACCATAGTCACCACGCTTGTAAGCGTTGCGGCTGGTGACCGCTGTTGATGGTGACCGCAGTATGTAAGATTGTAAGATGTTACGATACACAGAAAGATGCTGCTGCCTATCCTCCGGTTCATACTTAAGCCCTTCGTTGCCTCTTACGATACCCACAGGTAGAGATGCGTTGGTCCTATATTAAAAAAAAAATATATTTTTTTAGTTTTTTTTTCTTTTATTATTAAAGTTCCTCTTGATAGCAGTGACTGCTACTCAAGGTATTGCGTGACGTTCAAACATGCCATCCTTCAATGAACCCAAAATTCTTGTTGATGTCTTGATTGACAAATCGCTTGTTCAATCGCATAATCTCTGCTTGATACGCATGTAATATTGCGTTTAGTTTATAACTGTTTGCGAATGTTCTGACTTATTTGTGGCTAAACGCGACAGATTGACAGTTCTTGATGGTTGCTTGTCACAAGTAAAGTATCAAGAAATGTTGAGGAGTTTGATACATGTGATACAAAATTGGATTCTTGTTTTGTATGACAATTGCCGTTTCAAGGCTGAATTCTGTCTGCTATGTATGTGGAGAATTAGTTTTTTTTTTCAGTGAATATTATCATAAGATCGCTTTTTATTGACCTTTTGAAATACAAATTTCTGCTGATAGTACTTACAGTAAAAAAGTCGCAATAACATTAGGGAGGACTACGGTCGCCTAGTTGGCTAAGGCGTCTCCAGTACTGACGGAGAAGGCGTAGGTTCGAATCCTGCCTGTGGCTGTGAAATATTGCGATTTTCTACTTTGTAAGTACCTAGAGTAGACGTAGTTTCAGGTATAAACAACATTTAATTAGTCATTACAGTTTCGTAGGTTATTTTATTAGGACATAGAGAAATGGAGATTGCCGACAAGAGCGCGGCTCTTAAATATGAGAAGATGAATAACCGAATAAAAAAAAAATTGTAGTATGGCAACCTCGAATGACGTTGCAGGAACCCCATAACGTTTACCAAAGATCTAAGTCAAGGTCGCGGGAAGATCTGGAATGCGGACAGTTCAGAACCGAAAGAGGAAACGAGAGCTAGGGTGGACATTTTTCGGGCTGATATGACGAATCCATGAATCCTATAAATGCTGACTGCATACAGTCAAAGGCTCATGAAGTTTCACATATTGAACTTTATAGTGTTCCTATTTAAATATCCATTTGGCTTACTCTTGACTGTACAATTTTTGTCATTTAAGTCCATTGTAATCAAAGTCATTTCTATATTAGCACAGCTCCTTAACTAATATTACTTTTAATTTTGTTACAGGTAAGAAATCAAGATAACCACAAATACATAAATACGATAATACTGTCAACGTAAGTTTAAAATATAGTTAAATATAAACTTCATAACTGGCTGTTGGCACGTACTACGTGTACGTTACGTCTTACGTTCTAAATCATTCACGTTCATGTTTCATGGTCGAGTCTCGTCAAAGAATAAAACAAATTATTTTTGCAACAGACTTGCTACGGCGTAGCACTTGTCGTTTTCAGGTATCTATTTAATTATATTTTTAAACTTGCCAGTCTTGTTAAAATGTTTTGTGTCGTTTTCATAAGAGTTTCTATTGATATTCAGAACGTTTTGAACCAACGAGCATCATAAAAGAAGTGATTGGAGTAGATGAAATAAATCAAAGAAATGTGTCAAAATGGTAGTAAGTGTCAAGGTCTCTGCTAACCTTTGCGAAAAACAGCTAGGAGTGATTATATGGAAATAATGATTTGTTTCGTACACTAGCTATCACACTATGCTAACATTGTGCTATGAAGTGTAAGTATCACAATTTTAAATTTTTAAATATCACTGATAACGGGTGCGTATTTGGCTCTAAAAAAGCACTATTACCCACTCTAAATATTTTATTCAATTCCAAAAACATCTGTGCCAATGTAACTAATCTTTGACGAAAGTGCAACAATCGTAGAAGCGTCATAAGTCACGAAGCAAGTACGAGGTTTAGTGTTTTTTACCTATTGCTTAGTGTTGAGTTATGGTCACTCTTAAAGTGCCGATAGTCACTTCTGACGAGATCTTGATAGGGCGGTGACCACGATTTTACGTTAAATTTTACATAAAGATTCAAGCCGAAAAAAACCGGTCAAGTGCGAGTCGGACTCGCGCGCCGAGGGTTCCGATATACCTATAGTATTTTTGGAAGCAATAAAGTCCATTTTCAGGACCGAAAAACTAAATTTGTTTGTAAAGGTTTTTTGCAGATTTCTGAAAAACTGTGCAACTAAGAAAGATCGTTTTATTTTTGCTGTAAAGTTTACATAAACCTCTGTCAACTGTAATTAATTCAGATTTTCCCTTACTCAAACTTCGGAGATAAGGGGGGGGGAATGGTATTTTTTTTGACATTTTTCATCATAACTTGAAAACTAAGAAACTTAAAAAAATACAAAAATATATTTTAAAATGTACAAGTAAAGCCCTTTCATATGATACCCCACTCGACCTAGTAGCGACAATTTGAAATTTGGCCCCCCCTATTTTGGCCCCCTTTACATTAATAATCATACTTTTTTCAAAAAATTTTCATGTGCAATTAAGTTGGGCAACTATATTCTAAAACTATTCCAAATTTCAGCTCGATAGCGTAAGTGGTTGCTGAGATATAGAGGTGTGACAGACAGACGGACAGACAGAGCGGCACCATAAGGGTTCCTTTTTTTTACCATTTTGGTATCGGAACCCTAAAAAGGTGTCTTTATCTCTGTTTCAAAAACTTTAATATTGAAAGATAATATTGCATATTAAAGTAAAAATATTTGATAATATGTATAATATAAACCCTATTTTTATCACCCCCGATATTATAAGAGGTGGTTCTTCCCATGAAGCTGAACAACTTTTTCCATTAAACAGGTCGAAATACGAAAAAAAATTTCAACTTCCCATACAAACTGCTTGACAGCATGTTTTATGTAGGAGGTCGACATTTTTTTCGTATTTTGTTCAGTTTCATGGGCAGAACCACCTCTTAATATATCCAGGGTGTCAAAAAATAACGCTGCAGGTATACACGATGAAAACAATTTGTATAAAAGTGCTTAATTTGAAGGCTTCTGGCAATCTCTGTCCTAGAACATTAAAACGAGCTCGAGCACGAACACAACGACGACGACAAGATGTTTGAGCACGTGGGTGTTGGTTAATATTGTTATTGTATACTGTTTGCTACGTAATTTAGCTGAGGTCATGAAGTCTGAATAAACAATTTTAATGTGAACAAAGAACATTTTTTTTTTATTTGATTTTTGAATGCTTCTGTGTATTTGTATTTGTCTGGCACCTCAGGATTAAAACTTTCCTGATAAATAGATGCGTTTAGTAATAATAAATGCAGATAGCAAAGCTACTAAAATATCTCCTCCATAAAACATGACACGACTTTCTACAATCACAAACCAAACATCCTCTAAAACTAGGGATTTATTTGAAGAAATTGAAATAAATTGTTCCATTTCTATCTCCACCAATCAGGGAATCGATTTGGTATTTGATCCCTATTCAATTACCTATCAGTCAGATTGAATATTACCGTCACCTGCTCACACATAGAGATCGAGTCGATGCTATTCTTATGTGTGCTTCTCCACTTCCCTGAAAAGGTATTTATTGGCGGATGAAATTTCGGATAATGCACAGGCATTGCTAGAGCTATGTCATTTAATTGCGTTGTTGTTGTACCTTCAGGTTTCTTTTTGTTGAGACATAAAATACTCAACTGAAATAAACATTTCTGTCTGTCTTTTACTTTCCATATAATTAGAATTTTTAGAAAATAACAGGCAGTACAAATAGTGTTAACGCTGGAGTCTAAAAAAGTGTAGTTTCAATTTCAAACCATCCAATATCCAATTTGTCTGAGTAGAATTAGGACCTAAACGGGACCTTATTTCTAAAATTCAAACTCTTACTAACAACCTTAGTTATAACCGGATGCCGGAAGTCAAATAATGGAGAAAGACCATAAGGCCCTAAGCAGCGCAGAAAACGGAATAAGAAATAATTTCTTTATAAATTATTACAGCGGGCGAGAATTGAACTGATATCCTTCAAAGGGGGTGCGAGGGGGTGTGGGGTGGCACCGAGGGACGTTGGGGGTGATTTATTGGGCTATAAAGTATTATAATTAAAAGCTGGGAGGCAAACTATACGGCACGGACGGAACTATGGCCCGTTTGCACGCCGCAAATGTTGCTGTGTCGTGGTGATCATTGGGCAGGTTAAGGTGGCTTGGGGGATGCTTGCCTGAGTGATAGTTACAATAATGATACTTCTCTAATATTTACATTTTCTGAGGAATTACTTGGTTTTGGTGTTTATTGTGGGTTTTGACATTTTCTTTTTTCATTAAATGGGGTGTAACAAGATATACGCACTACGAAAGGTGCCAGTAGAATAACAGAGCTGCGGTTCGCCTCGCGTCATCGTAGCACATGCTGAGCTGTGGCCTATTTTAGGTGGCGGTACAAAATACCTGATTGTGTTTGTTTCATTTTTTATGATTTTGTGTGTTTGTTGCTATTTCTCTTTCTTTTCTTTTGTACAGCTTCTTAATGAACGTTTTATCTATCTATCTATTTGTATCAAATATTTCAACGCTATACTCGAAGTGGAACTACTTTTATTGCACAGTCAAGCTTGCCCTGGAATTAGTTCAGTTCTTAATTCAACACCGTAAGAGCTAGAGTCGATTGCAAGTATCAAGCTGCACTAGCTCTTGACCGTACGACTTTTTGTCGCAAAAATATCTTTTTACTTCCTGATTTTTTTGCTCTTGACTTTTACCCTCGGGATACAGATGAGATCAATGGTTGAAAGAACTCACCCTGAAGAAGCCTATTCAAATGAATGAATAGATTCGCGTTATATGAACTCGGGAACACGAAACGGACAAGGACTTCACTCCTTGGATGTGCGTTGTATAATAAAAGAAATTGCAAAGCGCTTCGTGCGAATGTGTACAATATCAATATTTTATAGTAGTTTTTTTTTATTTGCAGAACCAAAAATAGTTATCTAAAAATATTTAACACGGATTTAGTAAAACTTTTGTATTTTAGTAGGTTTTAGGGACGAAGGTTTTCGTGCCAAAGCTTTAAAGAACAGTATGCAGCGCGAGAAAAATTTAATGCAGTTTCAATGTGTATTTCAAATTGTTATTGGAAGTTTAAGAAGACTTGAATATTCCTCTCACATTTTACGTAACTTCTTTTACTAGAATTCTGAACCCCAGTATGTAAGATGATTTACCGCCGCTCAGTTGCGCGGGCGCTCAACCGAGCTGTCCCGTCAACTCATTTCAATACCCCTCTCCCTCCTCCAACAGAAGAGGGGGAGGGGGCATAGGAGCCCCTAAAGAAGACGTATCTCGGCACCACAATCCATTGTCCATTGTTTTTGCCTCTGTTATTTATGACGGACGACATCCACCCCGTCCTCTTCTAACCCGAATACATCGTCATTTCCATCTCTTTCTCACAAGGCTTCCGTCCGGTAAAGCTGAGTCTAATAAATTACATTTCAAAAGATAATTTATTAGATTATTCATTGTGAGGTAATGCCGTGCCGTATTGGTCTGGAGGACATTTAGTGGACAGACTTGAAGATTTTTTTTTTTTCGTGATTGTTTTGCGATGCTTGACAATACGTTTCGTTTAGCTCTTTTTGGATTTCGAAGTTGATTTGTGGAGGATTGGAAGTCGTTAAATGTTTTTTTTTTTATTATTTAAAGGTTTTTTGACGTGAGTATCCTACTATCCTACTAATATTATAAACGCGAAAGTTTGTAAACATGTATGGATGGATGTATGTTTGTTACTCTTTTACGTAAAAAATACTGAATGGATTTTAATGAAGCTTTACAATTCTATAGCTTATAAATGGTGTAAGGGACGGTGTACCGAAAACTGAAAGGGCGTGCTCAGGCAACGAAACTGAACTACTTTCCCAAAGAAACATATGTTGGGAAATGAAAAAAAAAATTTTACCTCTCCATATAAATTGCCCACTTTTGGGAAAGTTTTTCAGTTTTGTTCACTGAGCACGTCCTTTCAGTTTTAGGTACAACGTCTCTTACACCCTCAGAATAACACATAGGCTACAATATATAAACCTGCGCAGACGAAGTCGCGGGCACCAGCTAGTTGTTCATAATTTTTCTTTAATTTTTTACTAGCTTATACCCGCGGCTTTGCTCGCGTGTTTTAGTCTTTGTGTCATCCTAGCCTATGTACATTGTGGCCTATGTGTTAGTCCAGTCATTGATCTTTCTACCTACCAAATTTCATTGAAATCGGTTGAACCGTATAGGCGTGATAGTCGAACAAACAAACATCAATACTTTCGCAATTATAATTTTAGTGAGATTCGTTTTCAAATTGGTCAATAATTTAAATATTTATGAAGGGAAAATCATATATTTAGTAGGTACAGCCAACGACAGGTCAAGCTTGACACTCGCAGTGCGACTCTAGCCCGTACGTCTGTTGAAATAAGAACGGTACAAAGTCCAACGTGTCAAGCTTGATGTGCTCTTGACTGTACTTAGACATTACAACACATCAATTCATTCAATCCATTTTTAAAGGAACACTTTTTATATTCTCAATGGGCTTACTCTTGACCTCGATTTCGTCTTGAGAACAGAGATGAGGTCGACGGTGGAACGAGCTTGCCCAGAAGAAGCCTATTCACTCGCGACTTGTATAAATTCTGGTCATATGAACTCGGGAACACACACGCAGGCAGAGAATTCCACTCTTTAGCCGAGCGCATTATTGAACGTCATAACATGCAGAATACATTGCAAGTAGAGATGCGAAGTTGAACTGACCTCTCATCTCATATCAGATTCCAAGAAATTGAAATTGGTAGGTCACGTAGGTCCCCATATCCAGTAGAAAAAACCCACAGGAGCATTAGGAGAATCTCACGGGCGGGTGCGCGCGGTGGTGCGGGGGAGATTGCAAGGGGGGCGGAGAGTGTGCGTTCTGTATGGTAGTACTACGAGTATTACTTTATTCTGTGTTCATATTTAAGATCAAAAAGTTACTTTTCTGTACAAGAAACCAAAGACCTCTGACTTATCACTCACTAGCTGGTGCTCGCGACTTCGTCTGCGCAGGTTTATAAATTGTAGCCTATGTGTTATTCTGATGTATATAAGCTATATTATTGTAAAGTTTCATTAAAATCCATTCAGTATTTTTTCTGTGAAAGAGTAACAAAAATCCATCTATACTTAAAAATTTTCGCGTTTATAATATTACTAGGAGGAAGTAGAATTCACAAAGAGCTGGCACATTCCCTCAGACGAAATAACACCCTCGATCGTCCGAAATAAAGACGTCCACTTATTATGCGCGACCATTAATTAACCTACACGAAAGTTTTAATTAAAAAAGGGACTTTCCATAAGAAAAGACACCGATGAATTCAAAATCCCCGACGTCTCGAGGCCCATAAATAAATTTGGGACAAAACCGTCCCACCCCAGGATAAGTGTCTAAAATTTTCACAATCCAGCAATAAAAAGATAATTTATTAGAATAGCTCTTATTGTTTTCGTTATTTATGTGTATGGAGTAATGTAATCTAGCTGGCCCTAAATAAATAATTTCTCTGTCGAGTTTTCCTAATCTCTTGAGCGGTCGCCCGTTTTGTATCGCATAATGGCCACCCCGAGATATTTTTAGGTCCAAATAAATATGATTTGTTGTCGCGTTTCTGACAGAATTTAATTTGCCCAGAGGAGGTTTGGATGTCGCAAATCTGTGAATTATTTTAATGAGTCGAATTTTGCGTTATCGATGATATTCATTTTGGTAAGAATGGGTCTGGGTGTAACAAGCAATATCAATTTGTTTGCTTAGGATTAATTCACAAAGAAATATATTTTACATTTAATCAATTTAAATCAGAAGATTGCATAAAAATCTATTCTGCTTTAGAAAAATTACCAATAACTTCTAAAAAATACCAATAACTCCTTTGCCCTTATTTGATCGCGCTATAAAGATTTCTTTGATTAGCTAGATTTTTTTTATGCAGCCTGTAGGGTTTCCCACTGCTGGGCAAAGGGCGCCTCCTCTTTTCGCCATCCTTCATGATGCTGTGATGCTAATTGCTAGAATTAAATCACAAAAAATAAAACATTTCCAAACCTAAACAATTTTAATCTAAGATCAGAGTAAAGAATATATTCTGATTCAGAAAAAAAAAATACTTTTCAAACTATTATTCCTTCGCCGTGTAACAAATTTGCATCTAAAAATCCGCTTTCCTTAGTTCATCCAAGCGCAAGAAAACGAAGTAAAAAAGTACAAAAACAACATGCCGTGTACACATCACATGCAGATTCCGCCGTCTGAACTTCAGTGGCCATTTCTGAAAATTAGTGGACGTGAGCCCCCCTCCTCTTTACTGCAAGGGGGTTGGAAAGAGGAGGGGTTATGATTTACGCCAGCTGAGTATTATGTTTAGAGTTTAATAAACAGTGTTTGTCAGACGTAGCGACGCCAGCTTTGAGTCGGTTTTGTCTTGTTCATGTGAGTTTTCGAAGTTTGAGAATACTTTAACTTTTGACGGTTTAATGACATATTTATAAGAAGTTACAGTAATGAACCAAATTTTTATTTGTCTTTTTTAATCCTTTGCTCCATTTTTGCGGTCAGTAGTTTATAAAATTCTTATTCAACAGTAGACGTTTTGATGATCAATTAGTAGAATGATGAAAGTTTTTTCTGCAATTTTGGTACAGAATTTCGTGAGAAATAAACATCTGACGAGTCACCTAATTAGATGTTACCTGTAAAGGCCCTCGGTCTTTCTAGACGGACGGACGCTACTTTTGAGCGGAACAACGGAACTTTTTAATTGTCAGTCGTAGTTTGCGTGAGTGCAAAACTTATTTAAATCAAATTATTTTTAAAACTGTACAGAACATGTTACATTTTTAAGCAAACAGCATTTTTTTCTAATTTTTTTTCACAATCACCACGTTTGGTTACAGCCAAAACACTTGTTAACACGATGGTAGGTATAGTGGCATTTATAGGACTGTATAATAAAGTATTCGTGTCTATTAAAATAACATGTGTAGATAATTGCAATGATCGTAACTTCAGGTGCTATTACAATACGGAAATATAAATTACGAGAACGTAAAAAGGGAACAGCTGTTCTTTAATGAGATGTATGATCAACCGTCCCATGAATTCAGAGAAACGTTCATCATTACAAAAAAATTACTGCTAGGGTAATACTTACATACAGCTTATATAACTAAGATATATGGGAAATTATAAGTGCAGCTCCAAAAGTTTTCTTTAGCACCTGCAACCTAACGTCTTTTGTTTGTAGATAGATAGATAGAACACTTTATCGCTCACATAACAACAAAAAAATAAATATACATGGAGAACTTAACCTAATGTGGGCAAGGGATTAATAGAACAGCTTCCATGAAACTAATACATCATTTTTAGGGTTCCGTACCTCAAAAGAAAAAAACGGAACCCTTATAGGATCACTTTGTTGTCCGTCTGTCTGTCTGTCTGTCTGTCTGTCTGTCTGTCTGTCAAGACCCTTTATCTCACGAACGGGTAAAGGTATCAGGTTGAAATTAATACCATATATTAGAATCCATGAACCACACAAGATCTGAAAATTTAAATTTTTTACAACGACGCAATCAAAAGATATGGCGTTTTATGTCCTCATCTCCATACATTTATTCAAAAATGAAAAACCTACAGGGTACTTCCCGTTGACCTAAAATTATGAAATTTGGCAAGAAGCTAGGTCTCAAAGTACAAATAATGGGAAAAGTCTGAAATCATTAAATATTACAACTTTTCTCACAACTAATAGTAACCAATTGTGGTGAGCTCCCGTTTCAAGAACATTCATATAAGAGAGGGGTCAAGTTGGATGGTTGCTGAGGCGATTTTTGTTTTAGTTCTATTTAAAAACGGGAACACTTACAAACTTGAAAATTGGTATGTTTATAGTGCATAGGCTATGAAATAACAACAAATAATAAAATTTGGTCAAGCGCGTGTCGGACTCAAAAAATCTAGCACATTAACTTACTGAAATTTCAACTAATACAATTATGTTTATGTGGTGGTACGGAACCCTCAGTGCGCGAGTCCGACTCGCACTTGGCCGGTTTTTATTAAGCCAACAGAATATTCAAAAGCTAGAGTCACTTTAGGTACAACAATTAATATGACCAAGCAACCGATAAGTATGTTTACTTCTGAATTGATAACACAGCAACTAATGTTGTAAGTCAGCTACTTCATATATTTGCAGGATTCAAATATGATTTTAATGGATAATAAACGTCATCGAATATAATAATTCTATAACTAATAGTTAATAAATCATTTTCTTTTTTCATTAAAATTTGCAACACATTACTTCAATGTACATCAAAAATAGTTAAATGTATACAAAAATGTCATAGGTCCGTTAGCTAAGGCAAACTTAACCTAACCGATCCCGGACGGGGTTGGTTAGGTAGGATTAGCCACTCGAACGAACAGAAACGAATTATTTTGATGAGCACAAATTGCTGCACAACTAATGATCAAATCATCATTACTTATGAAAAATATGTATACGTAGGTGACTACATGAAATTAGTTAGATGACAATAATAAGTAAATTTCATGTTCAATTATAATAGATTCAGTCGTGAATTACTTATGCTAACGTATAAAAATATAGGTGATAACATGATAAGAGATCTTTGAAACTATTTAATAGATACAGTTGGTACTCTTATTAGAAAGTGGCAAAGTATTTTTTACGCGCTTAAAGTTGGTTGCTGACCTACTAATTCATGAGACAACTAAACATATTTGAAGACAAGATTGACAGATAAAAGAAGGTGCATTAAATTACACCCATAATATATTACCTTATCCATTATCATATCGAGACATCCGCGTTGGACGTCCGCGTCCGCGTCGCACTGATCCAGGCTTTATTTTGGGTCTCTTCTTCTTGATTTTGAAATTTTAATCTATCTAGGACAATTTGCAAAGATTGCAATAAAAGAAGAATAACGTTTAAGTAATTTAATTAGCAAATGCTCGAGACAATCCAGGCTCATGTTTCAGTTGCAAACCTTCTTATTTTTAAACTCGAAACCTGACTTACAAGTCTAAAGCAAATCTGCCCTTCGGACACCCACAGCCCAATCCGTTTGCGCGCGCGCATCTGTCTCGCGCAATTAAAAGATGGCGCCCTCCCCGCTCAGCAATACTAATTGACTTTTCATGTTCTAAATACGAATTTAAATGGCGGCTACCTGCGTGTGCGGCCAGGTATATGTTGACTTAATGATCAGTCTAGTTTTTTTTTTTCTGTTAAGAATAGGCTTGTTGTCAGTTTTTGTTGACTTTTTTAATTTGTTTGCTTTGTTTGTTTGACGCTGCTTTTAGTAGTTGTTCTTAATTTTATCTCATGGGAAATGCTATATAACCCCCGAAAAACTTTTACAAGGTATTTGTGTTGATGTCATAAGTTAATAAAGTTATACGAACATAGTTGTGTTTTTTTTTGGAACAAAAAGTGGTTGCTGTGTTGCAGTTGCCTGCGCATGCACATTTAGTTGCGGGCGGGCGGGCGGTGCACGGTGAGGACATAGCATCCATCATTGTTGCGGAGGTGGCTATATATTGGTTTTCTATAACTTGTTTTTAAATAAATAAATTAAGTTTTGTGTTTCCTTGTAAACACATCCTTAGTCGAGGGATTGACATTACACTTGACGAAGTACTCCGACACGATACGACTACGTTACGTCTCATTCATTAAAGTAGGGCTAATGTAAGAAGTCTGTTTTGACGTTTCCTTAACACCAACACACAGGGTTAATTTTTCTTTGCAAGTTATAATTTTGCATACGTTTGACAACTTTCAGAAACGACCTATTACGATGGCCTTACTTTAGGGTTGGTTTCACAGGAGATTTTTCAACTAGTAAATTTACAAAAATAATTAATTATTAAGTCAGAGATTTCGAACATATGTTATTAAACTACATACCTAATTGTGTCTTTTTAAAGCCGTTTCCAAATATAAAACCACAAAAACATAAGTTTTCACAATTTAAAACTCCTAAAGAGAGATATATTGTTTCCTAACTTTACGATCGGAGAGCCCTTTCAGCGCAGGAATTCGAGAGTCGTCCGTCCATCACTGAACGACCAAAATAACTACTTTTAAACAGGCCTGTCTCATGGGCTTACTGTTGGAGTGATAGCACTCTGTCACGTTCACCTGGAGTTGTCAATTACGACCAGTACCTATTTTGTGTTCAGTTTTCCGAATATAGCGATTCTACTATTATTCCGAATGAATATTGTGAAAAGCTATAATAGAATCTGCACCATTTTAAGGCTTGGCTGAGATCTGTTGCAGTATGCTTAAGAATGAGGTTAGTGTGGCAGCAATGGTTTAGTGTACGTTCTTTGTCATTCGGTTTAGCATAAATGCTATCCTAATATAGCAAGTACATTAAGTACAGCTTCAACCATGGAGAAGTTATTTCTCTTCCATCTCATCGGCGTTCATCATGAAGAAAATAAAAACGCGGAAGCACATCTATGTGTAGACTCAGATCAAATTTCAACTTTTATGACAATTTTATGTAGGTGTCGAACGACCGAAGAAATAGAGAAATTTGAAAAATTCCAAACAAATAGTAAAACGTCGTAAACTCAAGAATCCGAACTGGTGACCCTACTAGGACGTTACCAAAAAATATATACTAAAAGACCTTTCACACGCGCGGCGAAAATCGCGCGGTTGGCACGTGCTCGCTAGTCAACCGAAACATAAAAGTTTAATGAGTTAGAATCTGTGACAAAACGAGAAGATCGTAAAATTAAAAAGACAATAATAAAACCGTATGTTTGGTGATAAAAAGCGTAGTAATGCGGGCGGGCGTCCGTTATCAAAACATCATAAAAACGTCGTATGTATGACGAATCTTTCGCGAGTGTCTGTTGCTTGCACATTTCGGCATTTTGAACGTGAGTTGACATTGCGTGTTTTTATAACAATTTTATTTTGAAGTGCTGTTTGATTTACATTCACTTAGCAGATACCATATTTTTTTAGGATTTGAATGTTAGGGCAATGAGCTGAGACCAGTACAATAAATAGTTACACCTTACACCCTGTATATGTTATACTTAAAGCGCTTTTATTCTTATACAGAATGAATTTGTATCGGTTTTGTACCCGATTCTACTCATGATAACAAGCAACTTTCCCAAAGAAGGAGCTAAGGGGAAACTATTACCTTTAGGTTTGTCTGATCATGAAACGGGCCAAATGCTATATATTCCTATAAAAGAAAAACTTAAACCGCGGAAGTTCTGGTACACGTATGTTACAGACTTTAGTCAAGCAAATATAGACAAGTTCATAAGTGCAATCAAAAGCCTATCGTGGGTTGAGGTTTACGGAGAAGTGAATACAAATCAGGCCTTCAATAATTTCCACGACATGTTTTTATTATTTTTCAAGTTATGCTTTCCTGTTTTGAAGAAAAAGGTCTATACCAAACCCCAAAGACCAGCATGGTTAACTAAAGGTATTAAAATATCGTCACTAAATAAGCGCAAATTACGATTTTCTGTCTATAACGCAAAAAATAAACACAAAAAGAGATCTTACCAAGCATATAACAAATGTTTTAAAAAGTGTGTTATTACAGCGCATAAAATAAGCAATGAAAGATATGTCACTTCATCTAAAAATGTTTGTAAAGCTAGTTGGAAAGTTATCAATAAAAATATAAAACCAAATGAACCTAAAAATGATTTAAATAAAATTATGTATAATAATAAACTTATAAATAACCCCGCGGAAATAGCAAACATATTCAATAACTATTTTATAGATCTCCCGAATTTAAACAACAGTATTTTGACATCACAAATAAATAATCATAACATTAAACATAATGAATCTACAATATTTTTAAGACCAACTGATGCCCAAGAAATTTATAATACAATTATCAATTTAAATAACACTCCAGCTGTAGGAAAGGATCAAATCCCAACAAAAATTATAAAAAAGTCTGCATTAGTAATTGCTCCTGTTCTGGCGCATATTGTAAATCTTTCTTTTGCAGAGGGAAAATTCCCAGAAAATCTAAAAACCACGGTTATAAAACCTATTTATAAGAAGGGAGATAAGCAACTTCCTCAAAATTATAGACCTATAGCGCTTATTCCAATATTCTCCAAAGTAATTGAACGGATAATGTATAAAAGAATTACAAATTTCATTCAAAGCTTTAAAATATTAAAACCTGAACAGTACGGATTTACAAGGGGCAAATCAACTACTCATGCGGCCTTTCATTTAGTTGATAAAATCACTAAGAGTATTGCTCAACAGAAACTAACTACAGTCGTGTTTTTTGACATGAGCCGCGCTTTTGATTACGTGTCTCATAAACTGCTTCTGGATAAATGTCAAATTTATGGAATACGAGGAAAGGCGCTTGATTGGCTACAAAGCTATTTAAATGATAGGAAGCAATATATAGAGATCATGCGTATTGACGACTCAGACAGTGAAATGAAAATATATAGGTCAGAAACGTTGATAAATAGGTATGGAGTCCCGCAGGGTAGTATACTTGGCCCTTTGTTATTTCTGCTATACGTAAATGATTTGCCATCAGCCACGTCATATCCTTGTGTATTATATGCGGATGACATATCGGTAATTATCTCAGATAACAAAGACTTTAAACACAATGATAATATTAACAAAACTATAGATGCTATCATAAAATGGCTAAATGAAAATAATCTAAGCGTAAATATTAGTAAAACCAAATACATCCAATTCCACAATCAAGGTGCTATCCACTAAATCTTAGCTTGATTTATAAGGATACAATTATAATGCAAGAAAAAGAAACTCTATTTCTAGGATTTATTTTAGACGAGCATTGTAAATGGAAGTCGCATGTTAACAAGGTATGTTCAAAAATCAACAGATTTGCATACGCACTTTGGAGGTTATCAAAAGTCAGTAACAAAAGAACAGCTTTGCAAGCTTATCATGCATATATTGTTTCCAACTTGAGATATGGTTTAGTGTTGTGGGGCATGTCAGTTGAAGCTCATAGGGCTTTTATTGCCCAAAAACAGTGTATACGAGCAATATGCGACGTTCCACCTTTTACCAGTTGTAAACCCTTGTTTTATGACATGAAACTGCTAACATTGCCCTGTTTGTACATATATGAAAATTGTATTTTTGTAAAAAGTAATTTTGAATTATTTCAAACAAAACAGGATGTATGTTGCTTCAACACGAGGTACCCAAACAGACTTATTAACATAGGCCCTAATAACTACATACATAGCATTAATTGTTATTACATGTGTACAAAAATATACAACCATCTTCCTGGATCATTTAAACTACTGTCACTAAACAAATTAAAGAATGAACTGCACCGCTGGCTCATAAGAAAATGTTTTTACTCTGTGAGAGAATATTTGGAAAGTGACACTAACCATATTATTTAAGATTCTCTGTTTGACATTTTGTTTTTGTAATTGACATTTTATTTGTATTATTTTGACTTCTTATGACTGGGCAATGAAATCTTATTATTATTTAAGTTGGATTATATTATGACTAGTGAATTTGTAATGTATGCTTTCAAATCTTTTAACTTTGACTTCTTTTTCTAAATATTGCTATGCTCTTATAGAGTTTACAGTGCAAGGACTATGTACATATCACCTAACATCTTGTTAATACTACTGTATTTACAGCAATAAATAATTTTGAATTTGAATTTTGAATTTGAAGAAAAAAATTTTTACTCGTAAATTTTTTTTCGCCTCTCCATAGTAAAGTGGTCACGTGATCGACTCATTTTGTATGGGGAAGCGAAAAATTATTTTCACCTCCAAAGCTCGGAAACATTTGTTTTGTCGGTTAAATTCTGCTGCCAAAAGCGATTTTTGGCCCCTAGCGGGCAAAAGGTTTTTCTGCGGCCAAAAGCGATTTTTGGCCGCTAGCGGGCAAAAGGTTTTTGAAATTCGAACGTGATGCAGTATGGCAGACCTCCACGCTGCGGTACTGGCTGCTTCCTCGCTTTAGTGAGGTGAAAAATTTTGTGTTTCGCTCGGCAGCAAAGTTATTTTGCGTTTCGTGCCTTGAAACCTTCGCTACGCTCAGGATTCTTCTTTTGAAGCACTCGCTTCGCTCGTGGTTCAATTCTAGAATCCTTCGCTTGCTCAGGTTTCAATACAAGGCACTCACGCCAAATAACGCTTTTGCTGCCTTGCATAACAAATAACTATTTCGTGTAATGAGCAGAATCACTGGGCTTTGGGTGCAAAACCAATACAAATTCACGCTGTAAAACTGACGACTAAAATCGTTGCGTCATTGAAAGGTAGTGTAAAACCCCTCTAGGAATCCATCCACGGAAACACATCGACATAATAATTATTATTTACGACTAGAAAATCAAACGCTTTGCTGTCATAAAGCAACAAAAATAACGCGTTAGTTTGAATATTTTACGAGCTGACAGTGGGTGGGTGACAAGAGCTTACACAATAAATCCGTGACGGAGTTGTAATGCGGTCAAAGTTTGAAATGCAGACTTTTTGTAATATTGCTGATAAATGCTCAGAAATCATCATAACATCCCATGAAACGTCCACTGCAGGACAGGGAACTCCCTCCAGAATACAGCAAAACGCGTGGTACTTTGGACGGGAATTACCGTAGTCACTACGCTTGTAAGCGTTACGTCTGGCGACCACTGTGGTTGGTGACCGCAGTATTAAAATGGTACGAAACACCGATAGATGCTGCTGCCCATCCTCTGGTTCATAAAACCTTACTCGCCTCTTACGATACCCATGGGTAGACATGGATTGGTACTATTTTTGCCGGCACCACCCGGGCATTCTCACACATATTGCCAAAAAATCCTACTATAATATCGAATATGCTTCAAGTGAGCAAATGAGCACCTGCCCTGGACGCACCTGCTCACCTGGTGGTAAGTAGTCATCCTTCGCGGACCACACTTGCATTGACAAAGATTGAAACTAACAAGAAACGCAAAGTGCGTTTCTCACCCTGAGAACTAAGATGGTATGTCTCGCAAGCCGGTAATTTCACGGTCTTCCATACCCTTCGAACCAAAACATAGGGGTGCAATGCAAACACTGCTGCCTTACGACAGAAATAGGTGAGGGGGTGAAGTGACCTTCGAACTTTCACCTTTCATGTTTAGTTTTACTATAGAATGCATTTGTTTAGTAAAATTGTACAATTAATTTGCAAAAGGATGGCAATTACAAATGTTTTAAGAGCTAATATACCTACTGTAACTTTACGAAGTATCTAAAAGGTTAATCTTCTTGTAATGTCAAAATTTCTGTCTTTTCTACAGTAGTTTTATTTTTAGTATTATTTTACGTAGTTTTATTGTTGTTACTACTGTTGTATTTGGTTCTTGCCGTTTTTACAAATGTCGCGATTGTTATATCTATTCGTAACATACCTTATTTATAGTTTGTATGCCTATTATCTACAATAATAACCGATAATAGATAGGCGTTGTCTTTGACTCAACTTTTTAAATTGGCGATGACAGATATATTATTATGAAATATGGCTGGCCGTATTATAAAAACACAGGAATTTCCAAAGTAAAAATCATAACTTTGTCAGTTTACAAATAGCAGAGAATTATTATGATGAAGTGGTTGAAAAACTGGTTTACTATAATAAATCCTCACATATGATATTTCAACAAACTGATTCTAAGAGCAAAAGTATTCTTAAACTTTCATTTTATTGTATTTGTTATAATAGGAACAGAACTTTTCAGTTATTATCATATACAGGTTGTAAGGAAAAGTACCGATTTCCTTTTAACCACATGTTGTGTAAGTAGAATAAAGTACCTACATAAAACAATGATGATACAAAAATAACATAAAAATAAAATTATTCATAATGAAAAAATAAGTGCAAGTTACTAACCCTATTCTAAGAATCGCAACGCGCACCTGCCGCCTTTCACTAACGAATACCAGAGATAGGAGATAGAAAACTACGTAAGGACGACACTAGAGGCAAATACTAACGCTTATCAGTGCGATAGTCTTGAGTCTGGTGAGGGTTGACACAATTAAATTTTAATATAAATTTCTAAAATCTGTTATTTTTTATTTTCTAAACATGCTTATTGTTCTTTATTCTACTTATAGAACATGTGGTTAAAAGGAAATCAGTACTTTTTACCTTACACCTTGTATATTGCTTCAAACACCGTCTTGAATAAGTGGTGTTGAGAAATAATGCTGCATACTGCGGTCACCAATATTATAACCGCAGTACATGGTATCAGCCACAACCCTAACAAGCCTGGTGACTATGGTACTTCCTCTCCAAATTGTACCACGAGATTTTGCTTGAATTCTGGAGGGAACAGTGTCTGCAGTGGACTTTTTCATGGGATGTTAAGATGACTTCCATAAACATCAAACCTCTTACCCTTCGGGCTAGGCAGTGCCTTATTCAACCTTTCTTCTTGATATGCTTCTTTCACTTCCTCTACCTTCATCAATCCATAATGCACACTCGGTTTAGGGTACTTTTTATGTTTATCAAAAACTCCACTTAAATCGGTCCTGTACTTTGTTAGTGAATTTTGGCGTCCTTTACATTTTTGCAAGTACTTTCAATTAACAGATTTACCAAGTTTACAATTGAATTATAATATGTACAGAAAGGCGCCAGCCTCCAGTCTGCTGCCGGCAAAAAATACTACCAACCCATCTCTACCCGTGGGTGTCGTAAGAGGCGACTAAGGGTTGATGATCCAGAGGATGGGCAGCAGCATAGCTTCTGTGTATCGTATTATCTTACATTCTGCGGTCACCAACGCATTCTAGCATTCCGCAATCCATGGTGCCAGCCGTAACGCTAACAAGCGTGGTGACTAAGGTACTTCCTCTCCACATTGTTTCAGCAAAAGCTGGAATTTTGGAGGGAGTTCCCTGTCCTGTAGTGGACATTTCATGGGATGTCATGATGATGTGTATAGAAAATCTTAAAAATGGTGTCAAGAATGTGTTTAGAAATGATTCTACAACAATTATGAAATAGTATAAAACATTTCCGCCTGCCTACGCTCACCTTGTCACCTTTGGCTCCAAACACTCCATTTCTCAATTCTAATGAAATGAGATCTCACGAATCCGATCATTAAACTGACTTGGATATTCGTAAATCAAAAATTTCTAGAACTGGAATGCTGTTGTTTGCATCGATGATTCATATTTATTTACCTTATATGAGACACAATTTTGATCAGCTGAATTAAGTCAAAATATATTTATACGTAGAAAATGTAAGAATGTTCACTGATTTGAATATGCATTAAACAAGGTTTCTGACTGGCTTTAACAATGAATTTGTGCACACAATTTACCAACAAATAAAGTCAATGGTATTTTCTATAATATATTTTATTCTTTAAAGTATCAGAAGCTTTGTTTTGTAAGCGATTAATCTTATATTAGAGGGAGGAGGAGAACATCTTGGTATGATAACCTCATGACGTGGTCTTGACTGAATGCCGCGGTTGATTTAAGAAGACTCACAATGGACAGAGAGAAATATAGAGAGATGGTCGACGACATCCGTTAGGAGATGGCACAGAAAGAAGAAGAATCTTATATCCTATACTATTAAACGAGCAATATTTGTATATATATATTTGTAATCGGTTTCTCGAAAACGGCTCTAACGATTTCGATAAAATTTACCTACGGGGGTTTTCGGGGGCGAAAAATCGATCTAGCTGGGTCTCATGTCTGGGAAAATTCGTTTTCCCCGTTTTTTTGAGCATTTAAAAAATATTACCGCGTTTTAGACATAACCTACAGCGCCATCTGTTGTCGGGTAGCATAGCTTTCTCACCCCATGACCAGGTCTCGGTCAACCAGGTATTTATTATTAAGAAACAAAAAATGTGAACTGCTACGAGGTGCATAAAATTCTGAAGATCAAAAGTTATTTCTAACCAAACACGCCACAATCTAAATAATTAATCCTATACTATTAAACGAGCAATATTTGTATAAATATATATATATTTGTAATCGGTTTTCGATGAAATTTTGTAAACAGGGGTTTTTCGGGGCAAAAAATCGATCTAGCTAGGTCTCATGTCTGGGAAAATTCGTTTTAACCGTCTTTTTAAACATTTCTTAGCGCGTTTTAGTGCGTTCAAGAAACTTACAGCGCCATCTGTTGTTGAGTAGCATAGCTTGCTCACCCGATGATATTTTAATTTTTAATCATGCAGAGCATGGCTCGGTCGCCCAGGTACTGATTATTAGAATAGAATAGAATAGAAAATCGTTTATTTCACAAATAACATAATTAAGTTTTTACAAAAGTTTAACAAACATTTGGTAGCTGTTATATAATTAGATATAGGACAGGCAGCAATTTTGCTGATGAGTCCTTTAATGTTAGCTTCTAGGATGCCGTAGTCAACAATGAACCCTTATAGTTTCGCCATGTCCGTCAGTCTGTCCGTCCACGGCTTAGCTCAGATACCCTTAGTACTAGTAAGTTGTAATTTAGTACGGGCATACATTTCATCTACGTCGACTTAGTGGTTAAATTAAACCGCGAAAAAAAAAAAGTTTTTTCAAATATATATTTTTTTCGCCTATAGTGTGGGGTGTCGTTGAATAGGTCTTTCAAACATAATTTGAGCCTGCAAAGATCATTTTTCGATTTACAAATCCGTTTGCGAAATTTTTACCTTGAAAGCGCAAATTGTTATGTTCATTATTTCATCGGACCTTATATGATTTTAATATTAATAATAAAGCATTTTGATGATTTTCACTCGAATTATCTGTCTACGCCATAATTTTGCAACATTCCGTGTGAGCGAAACTAAACAGGTGCATTGCAAGCTGATTCTCGTAAAAGTTCACGTTATTAAGAACTGTTGTTTTAAATTCAAATACTTAAATTGTTTTCCTCAATTAAAAATAAACCTTTGTCAGGATTTTCTTTATCTTTTGCAACACTCTTTAACTTTTGCAATGTTGCAAATACGAATAACTACAACAGGTGCTCTTAAGGATTAAACTAAACAACTTTCCTCTAGAATCTAGGTTGAAACATGAAAAAAAAAGAACAGTGACACTGTGTAATGTAGTTGTAGGCTGTAAGTTTTCCATGGAATAAATAAAAAACAAATTTTATATTTCCACTTAATAAAATTGTGTTTAACGTGAACCATTATCAGAATCAGCCACGGCTGAGTTACATTCGCACTGATATACAGTAATGCACTGCATATGCGCGAGCGCAGGTTAATCCGCGAAATGCACGGTCAATCACCGCAGCTGTAAACACTACAGGATATGTTATCGCGAACGAAGGAATAATAAGCCCAAGCGAAGAATGAGGTGATGCAAAGGAAGATGACGGTAGAAATGCAGATTCTGATTCTTCTTGAAAGCTGTTGGTTGATTAATGCTGAGCATATTCACGTGGTATACTGCGTACAAAATAACTCTGTCTGTGACCGTTAATGCGCAGAAGTCAAAAACTGAGTCGCGGGGGTGAGCGCGAGCGAATCGTTCATTGGCTCTCCACCTGTCACCCATGCGCGGAAAATAACCGTCTTGTTCTGAACGCGCTGTAGTGATGAAATAAAAGATGGAAATAAAAGGATGTGCTCAATAAACCACTGTTCAATCTGTAAATAGATTTGTTTGAAACCTATCAGGCTATTTCGGTGAATGATCTAAAAAATGCGGATATTTTCCCGTTATAATTTATGATGATTTAAATTTTCTGGGTACAATATCTTTCATTGTGTTTTCTAGTTTTCCTATTTGAGGAAGCTTAGTAATTATCTAACTTTTAAAATAACTTTAGTAAGTTCCTGTTCGAAGTGACAATATTTTATTCAAGCCTAATCTATTGAGTCGTATTTATTTTTATTAAGTTCTAGTAAAACATCATCATCATCGTGATCATGGGCAAAATTTGCCAGTGAATGGGTCCCGAAAGATGGTCACCGACGGCGAGGTAGGCCCCGTAGGCGATGGAAAGACGACCTTAACGTTTTTATTGAAAATTGGCCAAAAAAAGCTTAAGACACAGACGAATGGCATGATAGAGGGGAGGCCTTTGCCCAGCAGTGGGATACTACATAGGCTAGTAATAATAATCATCGTCATCAGACGTACATACATAGACGACACGTGATACATCTGTAAATTATCAAAATTCATTATAAACTTAAACTATTCAGCACATCTAAATAGCTTGAAGTCCGAAGCTGCTAAACCGTCAAACATGTCACTCGGAGTGAAGTATCAAAGGAGTTAGACACTGAACAGAAGCATAAACATTTCGTGCACTAGACATTATTAATGGGTAGTGAAGTAGATACAATATAGACGGACATAAGAATGTCGGTATAATTTGTTAATAGCAGATCTGTTCTTATGTGGCCGAAAGACGGCAATGGTATGGTTGGTAATGACCCAGCAAGTGTCAAGCTGAAGTCCTCGGTTAGAATCTTGAAAGAAGCAAACAGGGATAAAAAAGCCAGGGATGTTTGGACGTTTATGTTTGTATGTATTTTTTTTTGTGGGTTAGTGCCCACGACACAAGGCCCTAAGAATAATGTTAAAGTTATGACTCCAGGATAAACAATCTGATGTAAAGAAAAGATTTGTTTGTTGTGTTTTTTTTTTCAGATTTTGCTAACATCAAAACACTTTTTTTTTAAATAATCATCACTTTCCATTTTCAATATTTAACGTCTCACAAGATGTCCATCAAAATATTATAATTCAACAATTGACACTTTGCAGAAATACCTTCAGGCGTTTCTGACGTTTTTCTGATGAAAAGTGACATGTTTTATGATTTTAGCACTTTACTATATTAAAGTGTCAGTTAAGTATCTCAGTAAATCGCAAGCAATAAGCAAATAATCGACATTTCTCGCAAGTCTAGCTGGCGTAATGCCAATCACCTATGACATTCGGCCGGATCATTGAGACAGGTTTGAAAATACTGAGATATATGATGAATTGATGATAGTTGATGCAAGTTTGAGATAGGTATCTAATGTTAGTAGTGTTTCAGGAGGATTTCTTGACTATCTTGTTAAGGTGCGTGCAAAACCAAGCTGCAAAAAAAACTTAACATCGAGTTGTAGAATGTTATTATTGGAAGATTAGCGCATTGGAGTATTTCCAAACAGGGGTACTTTTTAAAATTTCGAATTATTATCAAACCAGCCCCTATATGAAAAATGAGATAGCATCTATATCGACGGTTTTTTAGATAGTTTTTGGAATAACCATAGTGCACCTTCCTTCACGCAAGATGAAATAAAAAGAAATATAAAAAAATCTTAAAATGCGTTATTACACAATGCATGTCAAATTATTAAAACTTTACATGTGTTTTCTTTTCTTTAGCAGATTTATTTGATAATATATAGTTAAAAACGAAGGAAGACACAGCCCATTTGATATGCCTAATTTTGTGTGGCTAATATATTGCCTCGACTCTACTCCGGATTTATCTCTATAATAATGATGTCTTTCAACTTACTTTAGCTAAAACTCAGAAAGACCAATGTGCTCATAAGTCTGTCTGACTACAAAAAGGTCAATATCTTTTTATTTTTGATACAAATGTCATCTTAACACACAAATCGGTCAATTTCCATTAAAGATAGATTGTGAATCAGAGACGTGTTTCCAATATCAATAAGTCACACAATGACACCTATCATGCCGTAAATTTATAGTTTACAATTTATTTTATGCTAATTTACATCATATAATGGCGGTACACAGTGCACTCTGGAACATAAATCTATGTCATAATGTCGATGTTTTTCGAAATTTATTGTCTTTTAGACCTGTAATTTTAATATTCTATCGATTGACTTATTGTATCGTTTGTTTGTGAAACAGTGACATAATAGCGCTTACGTCATTTTGACTCTACTCAGTTATTTTTGGACGCATATCTGAAAGTTAAACTTTACAGCTTTCCCAAAGCGACGTAAGTAAAAAAAATCATTTTGGTCGCCTCATATTACTTTCACTATTTCCTTTAGCAGTTTGTTTGAAAGTAAAAAATCCAGTTTTTTGTTTCGATGGAAAAAAAGTCTATGATTCTTTTTTCAGCAACGTATTGAAATTCGGCTTAACATAACCCGGTATTTTATTATATCATCAAATACTTTAAATCAGTTTTTTATGGAAGAAATTTATTTGAATACCTACGAAATTCCCGTAATTACCTTACTTTCAAAGCAATAACGATAAAATGAAAACCACTTAACTCCATAACTGCAAAACAGTCGGCATTACCCATTTTAATGTGATAGGTAATAAACTGATAGGTTTGCAGCATGTAGATCCCTGTACTAAGAAAAAGAAAGAAATAACTGCACTGCTCCTGTCACATTCTAGTGACTACTTCTAGGCTCCGGGCCTATACGACCTCCTCGCACTATTGCCACTACTTTTAACTGACATAATGTCCTTAACATACTCCACGATTCTCAGTCTTACTGCAAGGCTCGACAGTTTGTTTTTCTGTGCAAAACAGTACTGGTTGAGATTTTAAATTTCGAACTAGCGCCCGCCATCATGACATTAAATTGTAATCGAACACTTTACACTGACGGTCGCTGCGAAATATCGCGTTCAGATAGTATAAATATGCACTTATCTTTCTTTTTAGTTAACGTACGCTTGCATTATGCAGGATGTGGCCCACGTGCTCGTCGAATAAAATTTTAGCACTGCCGGATTGTTCCACGGGTTTTGGCACGAATTTCACTCAGGCTTTGTAGAGACCTAGTGCTTGGTCACGAACATGTAAACTGTAACTTTCAGAAAACCGTAAGACGCCTGTTATACTTAGTTACTTACTTCAATCAGTAAGGCTTAGCGTATATTGCCACGCAGATGGCGCAGGGCAGGGCAGAGCAGAGCAGAGCAGATTTTTGTAATGTATGAACCTTCATAGAGCAGCGCAAGCTGGGATGCAGACACGTGTACGCAGACACATGTCTGCGCCTTGTTTCTGCCGGCAATTGTTTCTGCGTGCCATAGAATAAATAACACACTATTGCGTGTGAATTCAGACTCATGCAACTAGAAACAACAAAAAGTTATGCCACAGATAAAATAAATTTTGCATGCTTTTTTAATACATCTGTGGTTAACTGCTCAAATGTTGATCAGAAGTACTATTGTCACCACGGTCACCACGCTTGTTAGTGTTGCGGCTAGCACCAAGGACCGCGATTGCTGGTGACCGCAGAGAATAAGGTGGTATGATACACAAAAGGACGCTGCTGCCTATCCTCCTGTTCATAATTCCATAATCATCTCTTACGACACCGGTAGCGATGGGTTAGTACTTTAGCGCAGGCATTGCCCGTGGTACACCCGCGTGGTTCACCTGGGTGTACCACGGAAGATTTTTTTCTCCTGTGGAACACCTGATCACTTTTGAAATAAAACTAGTTCAAAACTATCGCCCGTGGTCCACCTTTTGTCTATGGCAAAAATCTTTCTATTTTTTTTGTTAATGATAGATCTCGTCGCGATCTTCATTTTGGTTGACAGCTGTCAAATTTATAGTCACTATAACTCGAAAACTACTGACCCTAGACTACTCTTGTGCTGGGAAAAATAATAGATCTCATCGAGATCTACATTTCGGATGACAGCTGTCACACTAAAATTCGCTATAACTCGAAAACTACTGACCCTAGACTATTCGTGTGCTGAGACAAATGATAGGTATCGATGAGATCTACATTTCAGATGACAGCTGTCAAACTAAAAATCGCTATAACTCGAAAACTACAGACCCTAGACTATTCGTGTGCTGAGACAAATGATGTCTCGATGAGATCTACATGTCGGATGACAGCTGTCAAACTAAAAATCGCTATAACTCGAAAACTAATGATTCTAGACTATTCGTGTGCTGAGACAAATGATAAGTCTCGATGAGATCTACATGTCGGATGACAGCTGTCAAACTAAAAATCACTATAACTCGAAAACTACTGATCTTAGACTATTCGTGTGCTGAGACAAATGATAGGTCTCGATGAGATCTACATTTCGGATGACAGCTTAAAAAATTCACAATTAAATTAGCTGTAGGAGCTAAAGTCGCGCTGCGAATGAAAAGCTTGACCTGCTCTTGACTGTACATTATTTTTAAAAGACCTAACACGAAAAACACCTAACAAGAAAAAAAAATCACTCCCACTTAACTTTTATGGGAGGTTCCCAAAAAATTTTATTTTAAATTTTTTATTTGACCGCTTTCTCGGCGTGGATGAAATACATATCTACACTAAATTTTAACTTTCTAGTACTAAGGGTCTCTGGGCTAAGCCGCGGATAGACAGACAGACGGACAGAAAGGCAGACGGATATGATGAAACTGTAAGGGTTCCTTGTTAACTACGGAACCCTAAAAAGTTGTTGCATTTAGCCTCCTAATAGATTTTACGGCTATTTTTAAAATCCCTATGTAGATATTAGATACAGTACAAGATAGCATTACAGTTTATGAGAAGGGAGAATTCAAACCTTCTTTCTATTATATTAAAAAAAAGTCTAATTTTTTTCACTATAAGTTGTCATTCTTCCTTCCGTAGGTGTGTAATAGTATTCTGTGCCCGCATGTGTTTAGTAACTGCGTCCCAGCTTGCGTTGGTCACCTACGTCTGCGGCCTGCAAAATCTGCGGCCTGCGGCCTGCGTCCTGCGTCCTGCGGCCTGCACCCCAGCTTGCGTTGGCCCTAACGGTCTAGAGTTATCATGTAATGGTTGATTGACAGATATAAAGTAAAATTGATGGCTTTTCCAGTTTATCAGACATCTGTCATAATGCATCATTATTGATGCAATGTAGTGACAGAAATCACGAATTTAGTAGAAAGTTAGAAACATCGGATTGCAATTCAAAGTGCCTCGACTTTATAACAGAATTATTTTGATGGGTACTTATTTTTGTTCGTTTTAGTTAGCTAAGTCTGTACAAATCCTGAGTGCACTTACGCCCCTTTTAGTTTTCACAAATATTATTGGCACTTACGCTACTTTTCATTCAGATTAACGAATAGGGTATTTTTTGCGAGTATTGACCGGGCGAGTGCCTTAATTTAAACCGGGAGAATAAATTTATTTTTTCATGGATTTGTAAGGTAACTTTTTGCTTTGTCTACTTTGATTTGATATTTTTACCGAAAAGGCTGTAATAACTGTAAAACCTTACATAGACAGCGTTTTTCATGCAAATTAAGGATTTTACTAAAACCCACAAATAAAGCATCTACTATACAGGGTGTACACAAGTAGAACGATTATTTAAGAGGCCATTTAGAATGTAACTAAACAGTTCCAAGCTTGCAAAGAAATATGTAATTCTTAGCCTGCCCATACAAATTCGCGTTTGACTGGAGGATTTTGAAAAATACAATAATATTCGTCCAAAGCGGTACAGTTCTATTTACTGAGTCAGCCCCTTAAAAGAATCATTGTACAATCAAGGGAACTTCAAGCTTTACTGCGGAATGAATGAAAACACTTTATTGCATATAAACAAAAGAGGAGCTTATGAAGTGGAAATTGTACCATTCTTATTCCAATATCCGTAGGAGCGAAAGTCGCAGTGCATTAATTGCACGGTTGCAGATAACTGGTAACAACAACAGTTGGATCTGAACCAGCGCCACCCCAAAACCAGACAAATACTTGTACGGTCAACCGCTTGTCGGTAGAAACTTTTTCAACTCTATTACCACGCCATAAGGTCGAAAAGTGTTTCTACTGATGTGCGGTCGTGTGTACAGCCAAGAGTCAGCTTAGAGGCACTAGTCGTAAGTCGCACTAAAAGGTGTATAGCTTGACCTGCTCTTGGCTGTACATTTTACAATCTCTGTCATCATAACATCCCATGAAACGTCCACTACAGGACAGGGAGCTCCCTCCAGAATTCTAGCTTTTGCTGGAAAAATGTGGAGGGGAAGTACCATAGTCACCTCGCTTGTTAGCGTTACGGCTGGCACCATGAACCGCAGTAAGTAAGATGTAAGATACCAAGGAGGATGCTGCTGCCCATCCTCCAGTTAACCCTTAGTCGCCTCTTACGACACCCACGGGTATGTATGGGTTGGTACTATTCTTTGTCGGCACCACACAACCTCTATATCAGTATATGTAATTGGTTTCAGCGGAATACAATTTTCCAACTATTTAATGATGATATTTTTAAAATGGATCTATTTTGATTGCAATAAATTAGTGAAGATATGTATGTACGATTAAAAAAAATCTTACAATATTATTAACAGTTATTTTCTTGTTTTCAGGTAAGCCAAATTATTCATCAATTCATCATTGAGATCAAGGGTAATTATAATTACGAACTAAAATAAGTACCGTATTATGATATTTATTTTTAATTATTAAATTAATTATGGATTGCTGGAGTCATGATTGATTATTATGAAATATTAATATATAAATCCATCTGACCGACTGTCCGTCGCGGTCGGACAGTGATTGACACGTTTTAGCATTAATTGACATATACCAGGTTTTAATTGTGCGATTGTCTGTATAAAGTGGCAACTTATGATGGTATGATTTGCACTCATGTGATTGAAGTCATATGTGACTTGGTAATAAAAAAACCGGCCAAGTGCGAGTCGGACTCGCGCACCGAGGGTTCCGTACCACCACATAATCATAATTGTATTAGTTGAAATTTCAGTAAGTTAATGTGCTAGATTTTTTGAGTCCTACACGCGCTTGACCAAATTTTATTCTTTTTTGTTATTTTATAGGTAATGCACTATAAACGCACCAATTTTCAAGTTTGTAAGAGTTCCCGTTTTTAAGATAGAACTAAAACAAAAATCGCCTCCGCGACCATCCAACTTGACCCCTCTCTTGTATGAATGTTCTTGAAACGGGAGTTCACCTCAATTGGTTATCATTAGTTGGGAGAAAAGTTGTAATATTTAATGATTTTAGACTTTTTCCTTTATTTGTACTGTGAGACCCAGCTTCTTGCCAAATTTCATAATTTTAGGTCCACGGGAAGTACCCAGTAGGTTTTGCTTTTTTGCATAAATGTATGGAGATGAGGACATAAAATGCCATATCTTTTGATTGCGCCGTTGTAAAAAATTGAAATTTTCAGATCTTGTGTGGTTCATTTGGGAGTAAAAGTACCTACTAATATTTGCTAATCTTATGTCCACCGCACCTCGACTGGAACATTTTATAGGCTGCATTATGTTGGTGTTTTCCTTTGATTTTTACAACCTCCAAACTTGTATTTCGTGTCTAAGTATTTTAGACGGTTCAGGAACTACATTAATTACAGTTTTTTTATTTGTAGAAGTCGACACTTTTAGAAATAATTACAACAAGGAACACCACAATGATTTACTACGAACATGAAGCGATGAGAATGAAGTAGTGTCGCTACACTTGCCGACATAACCGCGTCAAGTGCAGTCGATCACTAACAAGTTCATTCGATCTGTTGCACCGGATTAAACTTTAATTAAAATATCTATAAATAATTTTATAGCAGCACAATAATTTATAGAAAAAAAACAGTCAAAATTTTACAAAGGCTTAGCTTTTTTTATCACTCTTTAAATTTTTGTATTGGACTCATATAATCATTAATACTTAACATGTAAGCCATTGTCAAATAACATTTTATTAGAATATTATTATAATAGATCACAAGCCGGGGCACGGGGGGCGCGGTATGTCGACCAAGTGCTCCGGGCAGTGTCCACTTCCAAGTAATGACCAGCGGATGTCAGAAATTTTGTTTCAGTGCTACTGAAAAAGTCAGCATCTTTATGTGATGCGATAGAGTTAATTAAGGAGAGGGCCTCATAAAAAGGTGTGCGTTTTAATGTGACCGTACGCGGCAAATTGAGGGCAAACAAAGGATGTATGCGTGGTCGCAAGGAATGCCGTTGAAATGGCGGAATGAAGAAAGGTACTTGCTTCAATAACTCACCATGACATCCCAAAAAACGTCCACTACAGGACAGGGAGCTCCATCCAGCGTACCAGCTAAAACGCGTGGCATTGTTAAGAGGTAAAGTTGTTAGTTATTAGCGTTGCGGCTGACACCATGGACGCAATATGTAAGATGGTACAGTCAAGAGCACATCAAATTTGACACTATTAGACTTTGTACCGTTCTAATTTCAATAGACTTACGGGCTAAAGTTGCATTGCAAGTGTCAAGCTTGACCTGTCGTTGACTGTACGATAGACTGGAGGACGCTACTGCCCTTCCTCTAGTTCATGATCCCTTACTCACCTCTTACGACACCCACGTAGGAATGGGTTGGTATAATTCCCTGCCGGCACCGTATGGGACAATATTGGACTCAGACTATTAAAAAAATTTACAAGTTTCCTTAAGAAACATGGATCTAAAAACGAGATTTATTTTTGTTTTTCCCATAAAATCCTTGCGCCTATTATATATTTTTAATTGTTTTTAAACTTAAAATGCCGTCTTTTTTCACGATTAGATTCATAATCCCTCCCCGAGTCAATCAGGCGGGCTCCGTCATTGGACAGTTTCAAAGCACGCGTCAAAAGGCATTTCCTTAATTCTGTTTCTTCCTAATATATAAGTATTGTATTATTTCCTCTCTTTTATAGTAATATTATGATATATATTAGTCTATACATATTATAAGATATATATTAAGTTTATTTATTTTAATAGTATCTGTGTATTATGATGTAATTTATTTAAGTATTTTATGTACATGGTGTATTTTTATGTAGGATTATTATAAGTAGCCACCAACCCGCGTCGCATTATCCACCCTACGCCCATTTCAACACCTAAAGGTTGCCTGGAAGAGATTGCTACTTTATATTTCTGTAACTATTTCTTGTATTTCTTGGTGTGCAATAAGGTATATTTGTATTGTATTGTAATAATTTTTCAGAGCTGACACTTTTCGAAAATTAAATTAATGCTGCTGTTGGCAAAATGTCGTTTCAGACATAGTCCAAAGTTTTATCAAATTTGTTTTTTTTAATTTATATTTCCAAAAAAAATGATTAGATGTGTATGTTTCTACTGAAATTTGAGTTTTCTTGAAATATAGTTAACAGCGATCTCATACCATGCGTAACATATTTATTTACTTAAAAGACATTATTATTATAGCAAAATCAAAAGTACAATTTTGGCAACTGAGTATTTGGTTCGTCCTGCATTAAATAACAAAACATGAGGAAACGCTCAGAAAACTAACCAGGCTTTGAGTGACGGGCGACAGTCGAGAGATTGCCTGTCTAGACGGACGGACAGACAGATGGACGGCTCATAAAGAGCGCTCTGATATTCCACCATCATCTTACGATCGTTTTAGATTGCGTAATATTAATACGGTAGCCTGAGTATTTTGATTCATTCCTCGATATGATAGGTTGCCTGGGAGAAAGTTAAAAGAATCTGCAAAGCAAACGCTATGTAAACATGCTTACTAATAGATGACTTTATCAACAAGAATCACATAGTTAAAAGCCGACTCTTAAAGTAGGCCGTGCTGCAGTAGTTTCTTGCCGTTTCTTTACGCTGCCATAGCTAGATCGAGGTGGACAAGAAAATAAAAAAAACAATGAAAATTCACGGTGTATTAAAACACTTGCTCGTCATCTCAAACTGTACTCGTTATAGCAACAGAAAATTACTAAAATTACAAATAATCCACCGGATATACGTCACGGACACCCATCCATCAACCGCCACTGCAAAACCTGATCTCTAATTGCAAACACACCTCACACTAAAAACCTTGTATTTAATTTATAATAACATCAGGCTATTTAAAATTTTCAATCGTAAGTTTTGCTAAGAGGAAGTGCAATAAAATACCGTAGAATAGTTAGCACAGAGTGAAGTATGAAACAGAAGCGGCTAGCAGTTAGACCGTTTCGTACGTAGAGAATCATATCTCGCCGCGCCGCATTAAGTCTCAAGTCACTCTCAATCACTCAAGCTGTCCAGATGTCAGTCATAAGCAAGACGAACGGGGGAATGCCACTGGCCTCCTTTGGAAATCTCCCTACACCCCCCCCCCTCTCTCCCTGGAGGTGAAAAGGGGGGCTGGTCAGCTCTTGAAGACAATTTACTGAAGTCCGCTTCGGCTGGTATTCGTACACTGATGAAACTTATTTGTAGCAACTTTGCAGTCTGCTCATGTTATAGGATTTCCATAGCAGGTTTCGCTGTCGTCTCCAAATTGCGAATTTTCGAATTTCATGTTTAAAGCAACAAAGTAACGAAAACGGATGAAAATTACGAACTTAATTTAAACTCGCACGCCACACACAAAGCGCGAAAACCTAAGCTCGAAAAAACGCAACAAAGAGGTCCAGTCTCAAACGGTGAGTTAACATCATTATCGGGACGACGGACCGTGGGGTGTTGGGGGGAGATGGGGTGTTGTGGGAGGGAGAGGGGGTTTAAGGGAGCGACACACGTCGCTCAGATGTCGCGCGCAGACGGACGTCTTTGTCGACCGCTGCTTTATTTACTCCCGCCCGAGCTTTGTGACGACTAGAGGTGACACGGCTTTGAATTTTTTGTGGCTCCTAATTAGAACTGTAGTGGCTTTATGAAGTCTTTTCAATGCGGTTTTGACGCGGCCTGTTCGGTGAACAAAAGTCAGCTTGGCAGTTTTAGTAAAATATAAGTGTCTAGGTAATTACACGTTTTCTTTTAGAAATCAAGCGTATAATTAGTTTTTGAAATGTGTTTCGTGTCTAGAGTCACGAATGTTTAATATTTTGAACTTTTGACAAAATTTTAATTTGTTAGTTTATGGTAAGTAACCTATCTTGTCCCGTGTGGTGCCGTCAAAGAATAGTAAGTACTATCCCATACATACCCGTGGGTATCGTAAGAGGCGACTAAGTTTTATAAACTGGAGGATGGGCAGCTGCAACCTCCTGTGTATCATACCATGTTATTTACTACGGTTACCTACAACCGCCGTCCATGGTGCCAGCAGTAACGATGACAAGCGAGGTGACTATGGTACTTCCCCTTCACATTTTTCCAGCAAAAGCTAGAGTTCTGGAGGGAGATCCCTGTTCTGTAGTGGACATTTCATGGAATGTTATGAAGAACCTATCTTAGGTTGCATAAAAGTCTATCAAAACTGGGGTGTTGTTGTAATGTTGTAGCATAAGTTGTAATGTCAACAAAAAGTCGTCAAGGTGCTGATTTGCTTTAGAACTTTTAAAAAGTACTGGAAGACCCGGCTTTTAACTCTAAACTTGGAATGGTGGGCTTTCTAATTAAAGGAGGACAAGGGACTTAGAGCACAATAAGCTGACTTTTGCATCATTGTCATTGGATAGTACTCTTAGGTAGAGAGCAGCCTATAGCATGGAGAGATGCATCACAGTAACCCACAAGTTAAATAAATAAATTATAAATTATGAAGTTCGACTGACTCTACATTGTCAACAAATTGGAGCAAGTTACTGGAAATGCAAGGGTCCCAATCAACCTTTGATTTCCAGATCTCTTGTATTAAGAGTTTGGCTTTAAATGTTACTTATATTTACAGAATTGCACCGTAATAATATGTAGCTTCAAGTCAACCTGAATGCCCAGCCGACTCTATCAATCATTGTGTCTATAATAAGTTGATTCGATCATAGTTGACAGCTCAAAGTCGATGTGGGTCGGACACTGCCGATCATCGATTTTTTCTTCCCCTACGTGCGTAATGCGTATTAATAATAGTCGTATTTATAATATGCAGTTGATGCAGGATTTAAATACTATCAAGTATCAAGATTTTTTGACGGTCTATGTGACGCAGTGGTAGTTTAACTGCCTGGTAAATTGCAGGTTCCCGCTTCGATTCCCGGTCGGGGTAGACATCCGATTTAAGAATTTAGGTATTTGTTCTTAGGTCTGGCTGGGTGTATCAGTGTATGTATGTGCATTGTGCTGTGTATGTCTGGTGTGGACGGCAGCAAGCACAAAGAAACCAGTATAAGCTGAACCAGCGGTACGCTAGAAACGCCCAAAACCAGAGACCCGCTCAAGGTCAAAGTGTTTCCACTGACGTGTGGCCGTGTTTACCCACCATACACTTACAGCCTTTTAGGACTAACTACCTCACTCAGAGATGTCAATTAGAGTTAATTTTTCTTAAGTCTCAAGCTCTCCTTTTCGGTTTCATTGGCAACGATACTGACAGCACAAGATGACGAGACCTAATGAAAGATTATCTTTAAGCGACGTCTATAAGTACGGTAGTAAGAATTAGTTTGTAGTTGACTTTCTGTAGAATGACATTCGTAATAAAAAGTTAAATTTAAGTACTAATTCAAGATGTGAGTTGGTCAATGTGATGACTTGAATAGTGAGTTGTTAAATGCCATTGCTATTATCCATGGTTTTTAAGTTCTTAAAGTCTTGAAAGCTTAAATTTGAGTAATCCCTTGAAAAGTAGTATGAAACTGTTAAAAGCAGTATTCTTAATGATCATTATTTCTTTTAAAACTGTGTTCAAGAATAAACATGTCAAAACTTCAAAGTAGTATTTAATTTTCGTCACGCAAGATACAAAGTAGTTGATCGGATAGGTGCAGACAAGCGAAAAAACTTGATGCAATTTTTAAATTACCACCTCATAACTTTATTATTTTTCTACTTTTGAGTAGATACAGCATAAAGTTCGACTACAAAGTAACTTGTAGGTTTAAATTAATTCACATTAGGTACTATCATCTGAGTTTACTAAAGAGTTGTTCATCGGACACTAGCTAACTCCAGGCAGAATTTCACATTAAAATGCGTGATATATTTTTGAGGGATTTATCATAGTCACCACCATGCTTGTTAGCATAACAGCTGACACTATGGATCGCGGTGGAGGTTGCTGACTACAGTGAGTTGCTTATTAGCATATATAATCCAAAAAGTTTATTTTCATCCCAAAGACATGAGTTGTTGCTGTTTTCTTTGAAAATTAAGACATCACGTATTTAGTATTTCAATTTTAACTCAAACTAAAAATGAAACTGAAGGACAAGACCAAGACAGATAGTAAAACAAAACCCAACTCGCCCACACAAAACCGTATCATCAAAGCAAATCTGCATCACTGCACTCAATCACACTGCCTGAGACTGAACGTGTCTGTACCCTCTCCTATTTAATTGACGGCCCACTCCATCAAAACATCCTTGAAGTCCATCACAAACTTCCCCAGCAACATCCTATTCATCAATTTATACTTTACATCTATACAATGAAGGATAAATGAACTGCGAAGAAAAATTTCCTATTCTAAAGAGTACGTAGAAAAACTAAAACGGACTTTATGTCACGTGGACGGAAAATCGAAAATGTCTCAAATAGATTGAAAGTGCATTTGAGATGTGTTGTCAACGGTAAACGTCACATGTCACAGCGAGATGTAAAAGGAAAGACGCCTTTGTGTCGACAAAGGAGCGTTTATAGAAATTGTAGAGAAAAGTTTTCAGATGACGGACAGTGTGGAAATAGATGTGAACACCTTGGAGATGAAAAGTTTCTATTTTCAAGATAACGCAGAGAAATAAATGCGAGTACTTCTTTTTATTATTTAACGGCTCTCAATATGTACAGCGATCTCAACAAAATTCATCATTTTAAGATACTTATTATTTTTCCCCATCCGACACGTCTCCAACTACTTCAACTCGGTGGGTACGCAAAAATAAATCCCTACATATTAAGACACACACTATTAAAAGGTGTGACAGAAAGGGTATATCAACCCTGAAGGATGTGATTCTGCCCATGAAACTGAACAACTTTCCCTAAGGAACGAAGGTCGAAGTACGAAAAAAAATTTTTGACTTCCCATACAAAATGCACTATCAGCTGATTCAGTTTCTATAGGAGGTCAAAATTTTTTTTTCTTATTTCGTCCTATGTTTTTTACGAAAAGTTGTTCAGTTTCATGGGCAGATTCACATTCTTCAGGGTTGGTATACGATTTTTGTTACACCCTGTATAGAGTTTGTATTAAGTATTCAGCAACGATTAAAAAAGGAAACACAAATATATGGATAATGTAAAAGATATTTTTTGTGTTGATCTGAGCCTTAGTTACACTAAAGCTACACTAAACTATTGTAAAAGGCATCATCTGTAGTAATATTACTTACAATTAGTTACTAACGGTAATTTGGTAATCGTTACCACCATACACCTACCCTTAACCCGTTGCACCAACGGGCAGAGCGAGTGTACCGTGCGCGACGAGAAGTCACGATGAAAATAGTAAATGATGTTTGACAAATAGCGAGCAGATGGCGCGCCGAGGAGGCCGTGTCTTTTTTCAACGAGTTCGCGCCTCGTTTCTTTTCTCCCGTCTGCGGGCGCCCTTATTGTTGACAATCGCCAACTTTCTGATTGTTTCGAGAGTTTGTGTTACTTGTAATGTTGGCTATTATAGGTTTGACGATTGGTGCAGATGGTCTGAGTTTTATATCGTTGTATGTATTTCTTAGCAGTGTGGTGCCGGCAAAGAATAGTACCAATCCACCCCTACCCGTCGGTGTCGTAAGAGGCGACTAAGGGCTAGTGAACCTGAGGATGGGCAGCAGCTTTCATCTGTCTATCATATCATCTTAAATTTGCCGTAACTAGTACTATTATTAATTCTGTGCCGTAACGCTAACAAGCGTGGTGACTATGGTACTTCCCCTCCACATTGTTTCAAAAGTTCACGGGATGTCATGATGCTGATCATGATTTCGTAGCCGATGCTACCAGATGTAGTAGAAGTAGGCAAAGTACCTGAAATATTTTGCGTTGTTAGTTGACTTAGAAAACATTTTATTCATCATATTTATTCAATACTTTACCTAAAAAATAAAATCCAATAATCATCCGATAGATTGTCCTCTTCATAGAAATCCTCGGAATATTCATTAAAGTCCACCCGAATTCAAAATAAGATGCCGCGGGAATCAATCTATCAATCAATAAATCGCGCTAAAGATTGAGATATTTCACTTGGGGGCAGACGGGGAGTTAGGATCTTCTATAACACCCCCGCGCTGGGGGGTGTAAGGGGGGTGTTTACCGCGCTCGTGACGGATATATCCTCGCGTAGACAGCCGTCAATCACCGGCGATATGATGAGAATTAATATTTCACTCGAGTTGAGCCGCTCGTGCCGTCTTGATCGTTGATCTCTCTATTTTCTGATATTACTATGTGGAAATCATATTGTATTGTAATAGTTTTGTTGGTTGAAAGCTACTGTATATCTGTTTTAGTGTCTGTTTATCGAAACATTTACTTTAAAACAAATTACTTAAGCCATTATTAGATGACAAAACAAAATTTCGTTTTCTAAAATATATGGATTTAAAGCCACTAAAACTAATTACATACAGAGTATATAATTTACTGAATAAAAGAAAACTCAGGAGTTTTAGATGACTATTTATTCATAATGCAACGAGTCGAAGATAACCTTAACTGAATACATGTAAACACAGCACAATATACTCGTACTTATCTATTTAATGAATAAAGAAGTGTTACTAGTAAATCCATAAATTTTCTTATATGAATATTTTTGTCTTAATATAATTTTACTTAGAGACATTGAAATTGGAAAAACACAAACATCAAAACATTCTACCAGACTAGCTCTTTTCCAAATACGTGTAGACGTCAATACGAAATCAATCAAGTCCAAGTCTACCCCCCTGACCCCCTCACCCCCTGGGGGGTTGGGAGACCCTTGACCTGTCGCATGTTTACTTTACAGCAGGCTTGACGGTTGATTGATAGGTAAGGCGGGGTATAATTCTTTTTCGGGGTGAACCTGCACAGTTGTGGGTGGATTTGAAAAATGAGGTCTCGGTCTTGATGTCGGGTTGTTTTGGGTGATTATTTTCTAGTTTGAGTGTTATTTGATGGACGTGAATAATTATGATGGGAATAATTATGTGTAAATATTAAACATTCAATAGTTTCTTTGTTCGTTTTTTGAGTAATTTTTAGCGAAATGCACATGTAAATAGGAGGTGATATGATATGATAAAAAAAGAGTAGCTATTACTTCGCTTAAAAAATCACCATAAAAAAAACGTGTAGGTAGTACGCTGTTTTGAAAACACCGATAATTCTCAATTCACCGATAATTAATCAATATCGAAAGTACCAGGCTCACATAGGGTATCTGAAGGTGATTCGCATCTCGGTACTTCTGATGTCCTTTTCAACTTTACGAGTTTCCGATTAAAGTTCAAATTTGTTTATTTTTGCGTTGAAAAAGTTGTCAAGCGTAGGAGTTGGACACGGTGATCATTGTACTAAGATTCCGTGAAGTGTAAATGTATAAAATCGTATTTACGTATATCGAATAAAATAGAGGTGATATTTGTTCTCAAAGCTGTGTGGTCAGCTGTACAATTTGATTCGAATGTGTATCGCCCAGTGAGATAGTTAAACATGTGATGTAGGTGTGGGTTCGATTCTTGCTCTGTCACAGATGTACCCATAAAGTGAGGGTGAGAATTGTAGCGTCATGAGTACATGGAAATAAATGTAAAATGTCTTTTAGGCTTTTTGTGGCATATCCGTGTTGATTAGAAGTCTGGTTTCAGATATTGACTTTTTATTGTTTTTTATTTTAGTTTATTCTACTTACTGCATAAAAACCAATGACAGAAGGAGCTCCCTGTCCAACAGGCTCACGATGATAATGCGTTCAATATTATCGGTATATTCCCGGTATAGTCCCCTATCAAAAGAAAAACAGTTCATTCCCATTTACTCTGCGCGCCTTACAAAATACAATAATTTCGTCAATCAGCTGTCAATCATTTGATTGAGCTCAGAGCACGGGTCATTGTCGCCGCCGCACGAGCATGTAATTGGTTAAATTAATATTCTGACAATTGAATTAAATGATCTAAGTGGGTTTTGATGGAGTTATTGTTGAATGGAGACTTGAATGGACTGGTGATTGAAACACGTGTACAGATGTGAATTATGTGTTTACTTTAATTTTATATGACTTTTGTTATTCGCGTTGGTTTTTATTTATGTGCGTTTGACGTATGTTTATCAAATCGACATTGTTTTTACAAGATTTTTTATTCAATCATTCATCAATCAATATTGATTCATCATCTTGTTTCTTATTTTTCAACCGTTACTAATAAGATATTAACTATATTTAGAATATAGTTGTCCAACTTAATTGCACGTAAAATAATTAAGAAAAAAATATGATTATTAATGTAAAGGGGGCCCAAATAGGGGGGGCAAAATTTCGAAGTATCGGTACTAGGTCGAGTGGGTTATCATATGAAAGGATTTTACTTGTACATTCTAAAATATATTTTTGTATTTTTTACAACTCTTGGTTTTCAAGTTATAATGAAAAATGTCAAAAAAAATACCGTTCCCCCCCCCCCCCCCTTATCTCCGAAGTTTGTGAATGGAAAAATCTGAACTAATTACAGTCGATAGACGTTTATGTAAATATTACAGCAAAAATAAAACGATCTTTCTAAGTTGCACAGTTTTTTAGAAATCTGCAAAAAACCTTTACAAACAAATTTAGTTTTGCGTTCCTAAAAATGGACTTTATTGCTTCCAAAAATACTAAAGGTGTATCGGAACCCTCGGTGCGCGAGTCCAACTCGTACTTGACCGGTTTTTTTAAATATGTTTGATCGTATAAAACATCGTCAATATAAGTACATACAAGTGTGTTAATTAATAAAAACGAATAGGATACCATAATCCGGCCGCTAAGACGCGAGATTGTCGTTATTTATTGCTATTACTGCTGTCAAGTGTTAATTATAGTTATCAATCCGTCATTACCTATCATTATCAATCAATGTCTGGGTGTGAATTAACTGGGATCACGCTTGAAAGGCCAGTTCCGCATTATATATTGATAAATGCCTAAGATATATCTTTATGAATCCTAGGCCAAATTCCAGTATTAAACTCAGAATGTAAACCCTGAGAAACATAAAGTAAGAAAAGGGAAAAAATATGGCATTTCCGTACAAAAATGTCGCTATGAAATTCAGGGGGAAGCTAGAGAAATCAAGCAGTAGACATTTTATGAGATGTTGTGATAACTGATGATTTAATGATACAGACCTTGCTTAGGTAGTCATAGACGTTTTTTTATAGAATGTCGTTTCTAGACCTATTTTCTGAAAATAACATATAACAAAAAAATTATTACAAGGAAAAAGCAAATTACTCTGTACTTGCGTACGTCTTACCGTTTTTAGTTCTTACCGAATTATATTTAAGATGGTGAATAATATTTGTGTCATTTGGGGCCTTGTATATTCTGTCATCAGGATTAGCCGGTATAGAAACAAGAACGGTGCCCTCACGCACGACATCTTAATCATCATCATATCAGCCGGCGGGACTAAAGGACTCCATGACGACCGGTTCTGCGCTTCTCGCACCCAGCGGCTTTTCGCGACCTTGACTAGAGCCTCGGACCACCTTGTGGGGTGCCTGCTCACGCTACGTCTTCTGGCTCGTGGTCGCCACTCTAGAACCTTTACGCTCCAACAGTCATCAGTTTGACATCTGTATAAAAAGGCAATACAATAAAAACAATACATATTTCTGGACTACTATGCAAGAGTCCACAAAAATACCTTTTTTTTACTATGTATGGGCTTACTCTTGACCTCGATCTAGCCTTGGAGACAGAGATGAGGTCGACGATGGAACAAGCTTGCCCAGAAGAAGCCTATTCACTCGCGACTTAAATAGATTCGGGTTATAAGAGCTTGGGAACACAGACGCAGGTGCGCATTATAAAAGATGTTTCAAAGCGCTTTGTGCGGATGTGTGGAATATCAACCAAATATGGGTGATATCCTGCGGTGCGTCTGGATTCCCGATGGTAGAAGGGGGATGGCGGAATAAGCTCATGGAGCTCTTGGGCAAACTCTCCGAAGTACAATCTGTAAAAGACCGACAGACATGCAATTTTGCGCCGGTGGTGGGCTAGGCTGTAAAACTTGGTTTTCACTAGCACCTCATCACCAACGAGCTAACCTAAGTTCAATCTACTTGTTTCGCAATAATTCGAACGAAATATTTTTTTAATTCAACCTGCTTCCTTCCTTCATGCTACATCAATATACCTACCAAAACGTAGTGATGTTTATTCAATCAATTACGTCTCTCAAATTGTCAACTCGAGTAAGGATGTCTCGAGAACATCTGTCAGGCGTCAATCAGTCGCGAGTGATTCAATTGAATTCGCCCAAGACAGGTCAATGTCGTTCGCGTCTTGGGAAGAATAGTGTGACGAAAGAGAGTGTTCGTTGAAACAAATTAAGAAAACAGTATTCAAAGTACAATCGGCTGCAGATATGGTGTCAGTACAAGCAGAGTATTACCGTGCTGCAAACGCTTGAAACCCAAGACCCCAATCAAGGTTATAGTGTTATTGTCAACCCAGAGCAACATAACACTAAAGACACCAAGACGCCACGTCAAGGTATAATCCCATGACGTGATATACCGTAGGCGTGTAGTAATCAGTTTCTTCTCACTTGACTTATAAGGCATACAAAGGTGACTGAGTACAGTCTTTATATTTGTATCAATAGTACCTGGACGACCGAGCTTCGCTCTTTAACAGCCACCTCAACATTAAAATATCATCGGGTGAGCAAGCTATGCTACCCGCTTACAGATGGCGCTGTAGGTTTCTATCTAAAACGCGGAATAAAAAAAAAGCCTAAAAAGAAATGAGGCCTATCTAGATCGATTTTTCTCCCCCGAAAACGCCCGTTTGGTAAATTTAATCGAAATCGTTAGAGCCCTTTTCAAGAAACCGATTACAAATATATATACAAATACATTTACAAATATATATTTATACAAATATTGCTCGTTTAATGGTATAGTATAAGCAATGTCTTGCAGTCTCTGACCATCTTAGATTACTCTATATCTATACGATGTTACACGACATCACAAAGATGGCGTCAGCGTATCAGTTGTCAATCATCGTAATTGAACTTAGTGCTTCTGACAGGTCAATGTCGCTTGTAATTTTATTATTATTACTCAGCTGTTTTGCTAAGCCAATCTTATATCACATACTGGTTGTAATTTGATTTCCTTTTAAATGCCTCATTCACTTTTATATCACTGCAGAAAATCATCATATTAGCAAGACGTGGAAAACGTCTTCTACAAAATCTTCACGACAAGGTTGTTGTTGGCTCCCCCATGATCTTAACCGGCTTTTTTTGTTCACATTTTCACACAAAATTTTCTAGTTTGTCGTTACCAACTTCTAAAACCTTTCTGCTCTATTAGCTGTCAGTGCTTTAAACAATCAAACCTAACTATGAATTTGAAACTTACTTATGTTTGACCTCGATAAAATCTTTTTTGAAATGATTTTCCACTTTATGTACAATAGTACTGACGCGGCATACATCAAGCAACGAAATGCCAAATCTATTCAAGCGTGAAACATGAATGCCAGTCTTGTGTATATTGCCTGAGTTATGTTAAAGTTAAGCCTAGATTTTCTCGAGCCGTCTGTCTGTCTTTGCATGACGTGTGAAGACTTCCTGACTGGCGCAGGTGGGGCGTTGCACCTACGTTACAAGGGCATGTTTTAGTGATAAGCGGAGCGGGAAGCATAGTGGGATCTGGAAAGTTTTTTTTTACGCCCTGGCCGTGTGGTTCCCCGGCTTAGAATAGGACTACCTCAATCTTTCGAGAAGTGTCATACATAACAGAGAGGGTTTTGATATGTTTTATACGCAATCGGTTTGTGCCCTATCACTATTCATAGAACACCATCTAAATCCAGCACAATCGCTAAGTGTGGCTGTAAGATATTTAAGGCTTTAAGGGCTCCCGCACACGACCGAGTTTTTGTAGGTCCGATTATCGGGCACATTTTTCCTCCGATTTTACGACCGATTTTGTGACCGACCCAACGCACACGAGCGATAATCGGTGACCGATTTTCTTGTATGACGAATGACGATAGGGAGGTGATCGATCAAAATAATATCGACACACGATGTCGATGATTTTATTTTTTGTTAGTGAGATAAGATTCCATGAAAATATTTTTTTATAAGTCTCGGTATTATCAAAAATGCTTCTAATGGTCATTATTTGTTAATATACAGGGTGTTAGGCTAGGATACCTATACAGAATGTAAGAGTAAGTATAAAAGGTTTTAGGTTAGAACGACTAAGTACTATACATACAGGGTGCTAGGGTAAGTATACTGGGTGTTAGGTTAGGATTATTATACAGGATGTTAGGGTAAGTATACAGGGTGTTAGGTTAGGATAAATACACACGGTTTTAGGGTAAGTATACAGGGTGTTAGATTAGGATCACTATATGTATAGGGTCTTATGGTAAGTATACATGGTGTTAGGATAGGATAACTATACAGGGTGTTAGGTTAGGATCACTATATGTACAGGGTTTTAAAGTAAGTATACAGGGTGTTAGGTTAGGATTACTATACAGGGTGTTAGGGTAAGTATACAGGGTGTTAGATTAGGATCACTATATGTACAGAGTCATCTATACCCGTGGGTGTCGTAAGAGGTGACTAAGGGCTTATGAACCGGAGGATGGGCAGCAACAACTTTCTGTGAATCGTACGATCTTACATACTGCGGTCACCAACAACAGCGGTCGCCAGCCGCAACGCTTACATGCGTGGTGACTATGGTAAATCCCCCTCAAAGTACCACGCGATTTTACTGGAGATCTGGTGGGAGCTCCCTGTCGTGCAGTGGACGCGTTTATGGGATGTTATGATGATATTACGATATGTACATCGTGTGGCCTGGAGCAGCGGCAAATAAAATTAATGGACCGTCCATAGGGTATCACTGATCGATTGACAGTACTTGCAGGTATCCTTAACCAATAAATTCTGCACAATAAATACAATAAACTTTTAATTCACTACCCGACTACGGCAAAGAGGAGGGTTATGATTTTGAACGGTATGTATGTATACTGGTCCTTCATAACTTCTAAACTAGTTATCGTAATTTGACAAATGAGGTACCGTTAGGAGCGTCTTGATCAACCGCTGGGTATAGTAGGTAGGACTAGGCCCGCCCCGGCTTCGCACGGGTAGATATAGTGTTTTTTTGTGTCACGGGTTACTAAAAAAGAGTAAAAACGATTTGGATTTATTTTTAATTTGGATTTATTTTTAAATTACTTAGTGGTAGGGATTTTGTGCAAAGTCCTTCTGGTGAAGTACCACCCCCTTGCCTATTTCTGCCGTGAAGCAGCAATTCGAAGGGTAAGGGAGCCAGTAAAACTACCGGCACATGAGACATACCATCTTAGTTCTCAAAGTAAGCAACGCGCTTTGCTATCTTATTAGTTTCCAAATATCCTATACTATTAAACGTGCAATATTTGTACAGTACCTGGTCGACCGAGCTTCGCTCTATAATAGCTGCCTGAACATTAAAATATCATCGGGTGAGCAAGCTATTCTACTCGCCAACAGGTGGCGCTGTAGGTTTCTGTCTTAAAGGCGGCCCCCGAACGCTCTCATATAGTAAATTTCATCGAAACCGTTAGAGCCGTTTTCGAGAAACAGATTGCAAACATATAGGTATATTTGTAAACAAATATTGCTCGTTAAATAGTATTTTCCCAAGGAACATAGTTCGAAATACGAAAAACCAAATTTGACCTTCCATACAAAATGCGCTATCAGCTGATGCAGTTTCTATGGGAGGTCAAAAATTGATTTTCGTGGGAAAAGTTGTTCCGTTACTGATATTGATCCCTGATCTATGTCACGCATTCAAATTACCCGGTATATATATATTTGTAAACGGTTTCTCGAAAACTGCTCTAACTATTTCGATGAAATTTACAATTTCTCCGTGATTTAGACGGAAATCTACAGTGCTATCTGTTGGCGGTAAGAATAGCTTGCTTATCCAATGATATTTTAATGTTGTGGCGGCTATTATAGAGCGAAGCTCGGTTGACCAACTACTGCCACTAATATGGGTGCTATGGGCGGTAGTGAACACTTATCAGGTGGCCCACCTGCGCGTTTGCTCACTTGTAACATAAAAAAAATGGTTTAGGTTCATAAGTAATAGACAAAGCTAGATTTCTCATCATCGCATACACTCTTTGATGCTCTACCTATGGGATAAAGGCGTGATGATGCGTTTGATTAATATTAAAATAACTTTAAACATCATTAAACCAATTCCTCATAATATCTAAGAGAGCCTATACTTTAATTATTTGCCCCTGTTATGTACAGGACTAACGTGCCACACGTTGTAGGTACGAGTATATACCTAATCCGTTTCAATCTATGGTTTCAAGAGTCAATGCCAACACTTACCAACACATTTTGCAGCCATAGAACCAGACAAACCACCAAGAACCAGACGAACTAGAGTATATTTGACGAAAAAAATAACATTATGTTACAAACTTGTTTTTTTTTCTGACAGCTTTAGCTGATTATCTACTATTGATCATGGTGCTCAATAGCCTTGATATAGTTAGCTGCAAAATGTGTTGCTAAACTTTGGCATTGACTCGTGAAACAGATTATATTATATTCACTAGTACCTACTCTAGCGCACCTAATGTACTTACGCAGAGCAACAGAGGGGTACTTGCGGTGAAGCGGGGGGAGGGGGGCGGGCATCGTAAATACGGATACGGAGCACCTTGTTTTAAAGGTTGATAACTAAACACTGGCTCTACACGTTGGCTGCGTGACCGCGCCGGCGTAGCCAACGTCTACTAGGCCCGTTTGCGTGAGTTTGCCGTTTGCGACCAACGCTCGCCGGCGTGCTGTCGGTTATCGGTTTTGCCACAAGCCGCAAACGGCGTTCACACGTTGGCCGTGTCCTCATTTCCAATAAGTGGAGTAGATGGACGTTTTAATTTTTTTTAATAAGTAAAAATTATTTCATCTTATTTTTCAAATATAGTGCAGCTGGTAATAAAAATTAAAAGCACTGTAAAGGTACATTGCAGCGGCAGTAATAGTCTCCGCGTCTACGTCCATCTTGCTTGACAGACCTACACGCTACACCTACACACACCAACGTGTGAACGCTGTCATCAAGCTTGCCGAGCCGGCGCGGCCAACGGTTGGCCCAAAGTCTACTGGGGGCTAAAGGCTCATCCACATATTCGGCCATGAACGCCAAATATAAGCCAACACGCATGTGTAGGTATAAGGCATATACAGCGAACAAAATAACTCTTACTGTGGCGCAGAAGTCAAGAAAAGAGTCGCGGGAGTGAGCGCGGTAGTGGGAGAGGATGCGAGTGAATCGTTCATTGGCTCTCCGCCTGTCACCCATGCGCAGAAAATAAGAACCACAGAGCTCTGAAGTCCATCTACTTCTAGAGACGAATTCTTTATGTCATTCAATAGAAATCAGTGTCACCATTTACTAAAACTAACACGTTTTCCTTTGAGTGCGATAAACATAGTACCATTATCGCGAGAGAGTAATATGCAAAAAACCAGTGACAGCGTCTCTATGGCAACGAATGTGTTTATGATGTGCATTCAAAATAAGCACCTAGGAACATAAATTGGAAAGTATACCTATTCAATAAGGAACCAATGTTTTTTACTATATTCGCTTCTATGGGGGGGTGCGCGCGCAGGCGGAGTGGCCCTATCGTAGTTCTGTGGTCAGAACCAAACTTAAGGAGAGATCACACCTGGCTGAATTCAAAGACTAATTCGGCACAGTATATCACGCCCCGTGTGGTGCCGGCAAAAAATAGTACCAACCTATCTCTACCCATGGGTGTCGTAAGAGGCGACTACAGGGCTAATGAACCAGAGGATGTGTATCGTATCATCTCTCTTATATTCTGCGGTCACCAACAACCGCGGTCCATGGTGCCAGCCGTAACGCTAACAAGCGTGGTGACTATGATACTTCTCCTGCACATTGTTTTAGCAAAAACTGGAATTTTGGAGATAAGATAAAGATATTTATTTGCTATAGAAATTTAGGGAGGGAGTTTCCTGTCCTGTAGTGGACGTTTCATGGGATGTCATGATAATATTACGATATACATCGTAATATAGTAAAGGAGCTTTTATTTTTAAGAAGATTTCTGCAACTGGCAGTAAGCCGCATATTTATAGAAAAGTGCCTACGTACAGTTGACCGCACTTCAGTGGTAACACTTTGTCCATTGCGGGTCTCTGGTTTCGGGCGTCCTGTTTATGTTTTGACTGACGTGCTGTTGACCGTACCTACCTAGCTAGCTATCCAAACCTGAAACGAAACTGGAAAAAAAAAACAATGAAAACCGGTTGTTTCGGTTGTTACAGTCCAAAAACCGACCCTACCCGTAAATAATCCGTTCTTGAATTTTTTTTTCGTAGGTCCCTCGGGGGGTACTGGGAGTGTAAATTTAAAAAGGAGACTGAATTAGGCTCCCGTGTGTATTCGAAAAATGGTTTATTTTTTCAAAAAAAATGGTTTTTCTTGAATAACTCGGCCATTTTTGATTTCACAGTAAAACCGTACGGACAAAAATTGTAGGAAATTTGAATTTCTACAAGTTTAGTCCTTACAATTTTTCTTCAAGGATCGATATTTTTTTAAAATTAAACCTGAAAAACGCAACAAATTCAAAATATTACCATTATCTCCTATGTTCCACGTTTTACGGCATGAATAAAAAGAAACAAAGTTGTAGAAAATCGAATTCTGAACAATTTTGGTCCCTACCTTTTTTCTCCCAAAATCGATATTTTGGAAATTAAACCTGAAGAACGCGACAAAAATTCTAAATATTATCATTATCTCCTGTTCTACGTTTTACGACAAGAATGAAGAGAAACAAAGTTGTAGAGAATCAAATTTTGAACAATTTTGGTTCTTACCTTTTTTCCCCCAAAATCGATATTTTGGAAATTAAACCTGAAAAACGCGACACAAATTCTAAATATTATCATTATCTCCTATGTTCCATGTTTTACGGCATGAATGAAGAGAAACAAAGTTGTAGAGAATCAAATTTTGAACAATTTTGGTTTCTACCTTTTTTCCCCCAAAATCGATATTTTGGAAATTAAACCTGAAAAACGCGACACAAATTCTAAATATTATCATTATCTCCTATGTTCCACGTTTTACGGCAAGAATGAATAGAAACAAAGTTGCAGAAAATCAAATTTTTAACAATTTTGGTTCCTACCTTTTTTCCCCCAAAATTGATATTTTGGAAATTAAACCTGAAAAACGCGACACAAATTCTAAATATTATCATTATCTCCTATGTTCCACGTTTTACGGCATTAATGAAGATAAACAAAGTTGTAGATAATCAAATTCTGAACAATTTTGGTTCCCACCTTTTTGCCCCCAAAATCGATATTTTGGAAATTAAACTTAATTAATTAATTAATTACCTATTAATTAATGAAAACTTAATTTGTTCAGAATTTGATTCTCTACAAATTTGTTTCTCTTCATTCATGCTGTAAAACGTGGAACATAGGAGATAATGATAATATTTTGAATTGGTCGCGTTTTTCAGGTTTCTTTCCCAAAATATCGATTTTGGGGAAAAAAGGTAGAAACCAAAATTGTTCGAAATTTGACTCTTCAACTTTGTTTCTTTTCATTCTTGCCGTGAAACGTGGAACATAGGAGATAATGATAATATTTTGAATTTGTCGCGTTTTTCAGGTATTATTTCCAAAATATCGATCCTAGAAGAAAAATTTTAAAATACAATCTTGTGGAGAATCAAATTTTCCACAATTTTTGTCTTCATGGTTTTACTATAAATTCAAAAATGGTCGAGTTATTCAAGAAAACCCATTTAAAAAAAAAACATTTTTCGAATAAACACAGTAGCCTGATTCAGTCTACTTTTTAAATTTACACTCCCAGTGACCCCCCCGAGGGCCTACGAAAAAAAAACCAAGAACTGATTATTCACGGGTCATAAATGTCATAATGATTGAACTATTTGTTATTATCTCCAAGCATACAAACATATTAGAATATGATATATCTACTAATTAAAAAATCCGGCAGTGCGAGTTTCATATTTTTTTACTAAAGTTTCTAGGACCTAGCCTAGGCACCTACCTAAGTACCTTTGTACCACAAAAGATGTAAAAACAGTATAATTACAACTACCTACAAGGTACGCACAGTAGCAAGTAAGTGTTAACAAAGCCAGTAGGTACCTATAACTTGAACCAGCGCTAAGCTACAAACCCCCGAAACCAAAGACCCGCTCAAGGTCAAAGTGTTACTACCTAACGTGCGGCTGACTGTACCTACCCACTAGCGCCGCGGTTGTTGGTCAAACAAACACAATCACTCTGATGATGACTAGGTAGGTTTAGGTTACCAAGAAGGTATATTATTATACAACTTGTAATTACCAATACGCAAAACCTCTCGGGTGGTAGTTTTACTCGTTCTACTCATGAAACTGAACAACTTTATTGGAAATTAGAATAAAAAAATTGAGAATCGTAATTTTGTATTTTATTTTTGTTGAACAAAAGTACCACTCGAGAACCTTTGCATACATTGTATATCTCACGGAACTGTTTAATCTACAGGGTGTAAAAAAAGTTCGACTATACTTCTAAGGAGTGATTCTACATCGTATAAAATATAAAAAAAATATTTTGCTTAAAAAAAGTTGTTTTAGCTCAAGAAGAAGTGAAGCACAAGGGTTAAACGACGTAGACAAGGATGTTTATTGTTATTTAATATCCACTCACTAGCACATTTCAATAAATTACTGGAATGTAATTCGGAGGAAAAACTAATTTAATGATCAAACAAATCAGAAATTAAATATTAATTAAAGTATTTTTATTTTAGTATTGTACGTACAATCACCCCTTAGAAGGATCATCCTACTTTTTTTTTTACATCCTGTATTTTTCATTCGTCCACGGCTGGCAATGTTGATCGTAGTGGCACGACAATTTCTGTAGGTAGGACAAGGATTTCCAATTTCTATGAGGTAGATACTTACCAAGAGGTACTTATGTAAACCTACCTAGAAAACCAAACGTGAAGCAAATCTAGAATAAAATAGGTACATAATTTTACTTATTTATCGTCGTTCATTCGTCCGGCGGAAAACAGAAAAACGTTCGGTTTTTATTTTTGTCTGAGACTTGTCTTCATACGTTGTTTATTACCTACACGTAATACAGGAATCAAAATCTCGATGTCAAGATCCATCGTGCGTGATTCAACACGCACCCCTCCCTAGCGAGTGTACGGAGCTGACTGACGAGACCGCGACGGCCGGCGACGGTGAGTCGTGTGCGTTGAAGTATAGATTTACGTATGTTCCATTTCTCACCGACAAACGGATCGGCCGTGACGGCCGATTTTATTTCTCACCGAGTTTTTGTCGGTCGTGTGCGTTGAAGTATGGCAATCAGTACGTTCCAATTTTGACCTACAAAAAATCGGCCACCGATTCTCGGTCGTGTGCGGGAGCCCTAAGGCTTTGTTATGGTCAATGGGTAGACCCATGAGGTCGATCTAGCCCTAAAGACTGATAAGGTCGTTGATAGACTGAACTTGCCTGTAATTTATCGTGTTTTTTAATAATATTTAATGAATTGTGCTGGCTTTAAAAATGGGGTGAATTCTTAATCAGCAAATATAAGAAAGAAAGAACTTTAAGGAGTCTGACTTGCTGCTTGCTTTATCAAAATTGAAGAGTTTGTTAGGACTGTCCTGGGAAAAACAATTCATAAGTAAGGACGGCAATGATATAGGTTTCTTTTTCCCGTCAACATTCAAGTCAAGTACGCACAACCACACGCGGCGGTGCAAACCCGTACTGACCTTGAGTGCATCTCTGGTTTCGGGAGTTCGTAGCTTAGCGGTGGTTCAGCTTATACTGACTTGTTTACACTTGCTTGCTGCCGTGCGTAATATACTTTCTGTTTCCGCCGTCTCTACACTACAAAATACGTAGCATTATACGTCATGCGCACTATAATCTGACGAGCTGTCTGCGCAAGAGTCTGATTAAGGGCGTCGACGCATGAAAGCGCAAAATCTCGTGAGATTTGCTCACATTATATTGTAATTTTATATGCATTTCCTCAATCATTTCCAATTGCAGCAAAATTTTATATTATATTAATCTAATTCTTAGAATAAATTAAATCTAAATAAATGTCACCATAATAAATACTAAAAGGTAAATCTTAACTCACAAATATTACATCAACGGAAGGGTTATTCACCCCATCCTCTTTATCATCTTCATCCTCATTATTGCAGCCGAAAAAGTCTAGTTTAAGACATTTTTTTTTAAAAGGAGTTGAAGAAAGTGGGTGTATAGCTATTATTGTTGATATTTTATGTTCGGTTGAGAGACTGCAATAGATGAAAAAATCTATAACTTTGATTGGCTGCAAAAATATTCTAAGTTTAGAAAACAGCTCTTCAGTAACTAATGAGATAGTGAAATAACTTTCCCAAAGGAACATAAGTCGAAATACGAAGAAACAAATTTGACCTCCAATACAAAATGCGCTATCAGCTGATACAGTTTCTCTAGGAAGTGAAAAATATATTTTTGTATTTCGACCTATGTTCCTTGCGGAAAGTTGTTCAGTTTCATGGTCTGAGTAACATGCTTAAATTATGTTCACTATTTCATTAGGACCTTATATAATTCCAAAATAATTATTATTTTATTTGTTTCAGGTAAGGCCAGCTGCATACAACTGCAATGAGCTGCATAAAAGGCGAACAAATTACCGCCCTAGTCCAAATAAGTAGGTGTGAGTATATGCCAGTTTACTGGACGTTTCCTTAAACAATATATTTGACCTTCTTTTAAATTATTTGACAGCAGGATCTAAAAGTCTTTTACTGGATTGGTTTCATACATGGGTCGATTCAAACACCCAAAACTCTTTGAACTTCATGAAATTCTTTATTTTGCCAAAAAGTCATACCCCAAATTCGTTACAAAATTTTCATCTTACCTGGAAATTCCTCAAATCCAAGTCCACGTGAAGGCTGGATTACCTCCCCTCCCTCCACTACCTTCTGTCACTCCAGAGGGGGGATAAACGTCACTCCGAGATTTGTGACGTCTAGCTCTCAAGATACTAATCGGTCACTCTGTCTTGGAGGATTTTGTTTCCGGTTCTGGTGTAAGATGCTTGTGTATTGCAAAATTAGTGACATTGATGTAAAATATAATTTTAAAATCTAGCCAAATGCGAGTCAAACTCACGCACTGAGGGTTCCATACCACTAAGGTAAAAATACCGTCTTAATCAGAGACGCCCAGTCGAGCAGAAGTATGTATATAAAATGCTCGCGAGTTCGACTTATTTTCAACCAGTTTTTATAACTTGTAGTTTCTCTAAAGTTGATGAATTATAAACATACCAATCTATGGCAGTGAATGAATATCAAACAAGTGTTACACCTGTAAATGACACTAATATAATGTACAAAATCTCTTTTTAATAAATAATACTCGTAAATCGGAAGATGAGAATCATAAACATTGACGATAATTTTAATTTTTATTCTGCCACAGCATTTCTTTAAGTCATCATAACATCCGAGACATGTCCACTGCAGGACAGGAAACTTCGTCCAAAATTCCTGCGAAAATGCGTGCATAATGCGTGATGAAATTTATAGGGGAACTATCTTAGTCACCACGCTTGTTAGCGTTGCGGTTGGCACCTTGGACGTGTCGGTTGTTGGTAACCGTAGTTTGTAAGATACGCAGAAAGTTAGTTAGTTACCTCTTACAACACCCACGGGTCGATATGGGCTGGTACTATTCTTTTCCGGCACTACACTGTTTGAGTAAATTAATAATTCTTTTGTAATTTTCATCTTGTTTGGTTGGTTCCACCATAGAAAATAACATACCGTACGTACCTACAACCAACAGCAGGTCATGCAATGGCACCACTTTGGACTTTATATCATTGTAATAGAGTCACAGATGTTTTTATTGATGTGCGGTTGACCGTACAAGTCAGCCAATTGGTCACACATCACATTAAGTCCATCAAAGTCAGCCATTTTGATTTTATTGCCCTAGGTCCGGCTTTGTTTCATTCCGTAATAATAAACCATATACGTCCGTTGTGGAATCTGGCTCTAGCCTTTATTCTGCTATGATCTTAGAGGCAGTAGTAGTTTGATGTATATTGCTTGTATTTTTGAAGATATTGAATGAATGACATTTCTGCATACACTTATTCAAGAGTTTCTGTTGTTTTGATAATTTGTCTTATGTATGTATTTTTACCAGAGTGATCTTCAAAGAACTAAGGTCTTTTGGTGTTATTAATAATTTGTTTATATTTAGGTTTGTTAACTCTATTAACTCGATATTTAGCTGTTAGTACTAAATAAGTCCGTGAGGTGCCGGCAAAGAATAGTAATTAATTACCCATCTCCTGGTGTTATGTGACGATAGGGTCGAAAATGTAGCATGCTTACCTGTTCACTATAACCTTGAAAACTACAGGGTGAATTTGAAAACATTCGACAAATTTTGAGATTGAGTTCAGACCACGATCGTCCGATGACCTATGTTCCTAGGCGAAAATTGTTCAGTTTCGCGGTATGAACTCGATCTCAAAATTTGTCGAATGCTTTCAATTTCACCCTGTAGTGAGTTCCTTAGCTTCTTTTTACGTAACTAGTTGCTTTAGATGAATTTGGTTATGATTTGTTGATTTAGTCTTTCTCACATCAATGATCTTGCTTTTGGTGTGTTGCTAATGTTTTTGTCATTATTGCATCCATAATTTACATTTATGATTGTCTTCATTAAATCAATGTGCACTATAGTTGCATACTAGAATGAAGTACCAGGGCGTAAGGACGGGCAGGAGATTCGCATCGTGCTGCCATCAGTCAGCCGTTGCCTCAAGGCAAGCGAGAGCTTTGTGCGATCCGAGCGATAACGCCCCGTATATGATGCAATTATTAATACCGAGACGCGGTGATTATTCGCGCTCGATCGGGAATTTGCGGCGATTAGAATTACTTTTTGATTTTGAAGTTTTGAAGCTTCTTGTGAACAAAAACCTGCTTTAGGAAGCTTAAAGTTTTAATATATGTAGAATTCAGAGTTTAACAATTAAAACACATACTTCTAGTTCCGAAGCCGTTCTGAAGTATTCATCCAATAAGAGTAACTCTTCATCCATTAAAATCGATGTTGCAAAATCTAAACTAAAACCAACATGTCTAGCTTGCACTATATCATATAAGTAGTCAGAATATTTCTACTTCTGGCTTCTTCCCACACCTTGAACAACCAAGATATCAACTTGACAAATCCGGTCGGATCCAATCAATCACGCTAGATGAACCGGTTTTAATTGATCCAGTCACTTGATCAATTAACCTACTACTTATTGACGAATAAAAAACAGGAAATGTGGGATCAATAGAAGAGACGTCATGGACTTTGATTCCACGGACTTCACTTTTATTTTGAAAGTTTATTGCTGATATAGTTTTTTTTTTTTTGGGAATGAAGGGGCTCCCGAGCTTGTCACTGAAATCTGACTGACCTGACTTAACCTGTCGTCAGTGTTTAGTAGCCGTCAAATGGCTTCTGCCGTGGCTTTACATCCATGATTCGATTTTATATTGACGTTGCTTAACTTTCGTTTTCGGAAGGAAAGAACAATCGGTTACTAAGTCACGAGCGCTTTTAAAATTCACAGTAAAGCAAGCCTACCTTTTTTTAACCTCACATTCATTCATTTAATTTTTTCTCCTGTGTATTGTTTTGTTTTTGTGTGACAATAAAGAATTTATCTATCTATCTAAGATACCTGAGGGCCTTGTATTGTGGGTACTAGACAAAGTATTATAAACGTCTATGTCATGGATTCAAATTCGAGACGTTTGGCTTGGCAGGCAGGGTAATTACCAACAATATCATTCCAGTATAAATTACGTGCATAATAATAAATTACGTTATCGATTTCTAGCTCAACCACCAACACTCTGCTGAATTCAGTCTCAAGTGTAAGTGTCTGTAATTTCAAACGTATGTTCCAAAAGTCTGGCTCTTATAAAAGCTTCAAGTTCAGCATTTATTTTATCCCTACTAGATAGAGTAAATTGTTTCCCTTTGTCTGTCTTGCTGACAACCCTAGCACGCGATGAGTTTGTCACTTGTCCCTTGTCAACTCGGCTCTTCTCGTCTCGACTGGCATGTCTAGCTTCCTATCATCATCAAGTAAAAGGGATTTTATAAGTTTGAGGTGTTTATCTCTAAAAGCTGTAAAACACAATATTTTTAAAAATTATTCATTTAGTTTTAACTATGTGAAGATTTTTTTTGTCCCGTGTGGTGCTGGCAAAGAATAGTACCAACCCATACATACCCGTGGGTGTCGTAAGAAGCGGCTAAGGGTTATAAACTGGAGGATGGGCAGCAGCATCCTCCTTTGTATCTTATATCTTACTTACTGCGGTCACCTACAACCGCGGTCCATGGTGCCAGCCGTAACGCTAACAAGCGTGGTGACTATGGTACTTCCCCTCTACATTTTTCGTTGATTGATCTTATTTCTAGAGTAGTACGTCAACAAAGCCAAAATTTTAAGACTTTTATGGTAATAAAATGAATCATGCAAACTAGCAGATGGTGCCAGAGGTGGAAGTTACCTTTCTCTATAATAATTTTCGTGTTAAACTTTGACACTAGTAAAAGAATAAAATGCGAGATATCCACCCTTAAAACCAATGATAGAATGTCTCATGTCCCAGTTATTTCCTTACTAACAAACCGCATCGCAACCAGCACGATTTTACGTCAAAAAGTGGGTGGTTATTTCAGATTCTCAATAAATGAACTCAATACAAACATAATTGCATTTCTTTACAAAATTCTAGACTGTAAACAGTTTTCTTGGACTTTTAAACTTTCTGTTCCACCAATCTTTTCCATGTCTTTACCCATCTTTCCCCGCGTCTTTGTCCGCCCTTGTCCGTCGTCTCTCGCCACTGGCCGTCACAGACGCGCTACGTCTTTTGTCCGCGATCGATATGTCTGTCAATCGGATAACGCTTTCTGTATTGTTGGCAGACTCTTTGTTGAGATAGATTAGTTTATTTGATAGCGATTTGTTGGAGTATCTTAGCGGGGAGAGACTTGTGGGTTGAAAATCAATTTTATTGTTTTTAACTATGAGTTAGGCTTTCAAATGCTTCACATGAATTTGTCTAAAGGTAAGTATTGATAAAACAAACCAATTACGTTTCATCCTCCTCCATGACAGCCTTTGAAGTCAGGAACGTTACTTATCCCTGTGTGTAAACACCTCAGATAAAGTATACTCACTGCTGGTAAACACTCTCTAGGCACACGAATTTGAAATTTGAAATTGGAAGGTCGCGTAGGCTCACATATTCAGTACAAAAGACCCTCAGAAGGACCACGAGAATCTCGCGGGCACGTGCGCGCGGGGGTGCGGGGTGATTGCAAGGGGAGAAGAGAGTGTCCGTTCTGTATGATAGTATCATTACTTTATTCTGTGCTCTAGGTCAAAAGGTATGGCGTATTTTGAAGGTAATTTACGAGTTACCAGCGAGTCTGCGTTGCGGCTAGCGACAACATATCTTCTGAAAATTCTGGTACAAAAAATTGAAACTAAATTCTGCTAGGACTTGATATCAATGTTACTGAAGACTTTCAAACAGACAATCTATCTTTAGATATTATCATCACAAGTAAGTACACTACATTTAGTTCTTGACCTACCTCACCTTGTTTTACAACAAGGGAGGTACTTTAGCTCCACTGTTCTTCCTATTGCACAACAAGACTATCTGAAACAGAACTATAAAAATAATTCAAGGTAACTCCCACCCCGAAAAGACCGTGTTATATTATGCTAAGCTGAACTGCTTCTACGTCGCTTCGTTCCCCCGAGCGCAGTAACGATGAACTGCTCTGAAGAAGTGCATTCATTTGCATTTTCTATGCGCTAGATCGCCTCAGGGCCACTAAATTCTAGTGGAGATTAGGGTAAGCTAGCTATAGAAGGGTTGAGACATTGGTGTCTTTAAAGTAAATTGATATTTCAATCACAGACTTTAAATTTGCTTAGACAGGTTAGGTACTGGCTGTTAGTAGTTAGCTAGTCTAGCAACCTAATTTAGGAATTTTCAATGTTTTTCTAACTACTAGTGTTAAGGTCTGACTGATCTCCTAGTTGTCTTTATTTCTACGTTTAAAATTATGGCCAGTGATTTTCCTAATGAAAACAAGCAACTTAAAGAAAAAGAAATGTTGACTATTGTAAAGGATGTCAAGACTTATTATGAATTTTTATTTCTTCGAGAAAGGTATTTTGTTCATTAGGATTGGCACTGGACATCGTGATTTAAAAATTGAAAATAAACGTTGTATGTGTAGGATCAGAAAAATGGTTACTACTCAAACTAAAAATAAATCCACACAGTCAAAACACTCAAGAATGATTGACTGGCCGCTCTGTTAGAATTAATATGAAGAAATAACACAGTGACTTGAGATGATGAATAATATTATAATTACGTGACGTCTTAATATCAATACGAAACGCAGGCGCAGGTAACGTCCACTAATGCCCCGAACAAACATCAATCAATCAATCGGTGATATGTTTGGCTGTGAAGCAAAAAGTGGGATCGTTGATATTAACGCGGATATGACAAATGAAAATCAATATTACTATTAACAAAAAAAAACCACAGTCGGTTTGCCGCATATTACAATCTCCATTATAATTATTATGGTTTATTTAGTGGGCAACAGCTATACCCACCTCCAATTTACACCGAACATAAACGGTGTAGTTGGGCATAGTAGAAAGACTCTCCTATCAGTATGCTGATAGTTATCAGTAAGTGTACTGCAAATGGAAAAATAGTCTATCTAATAATCGCAATAAAATTTAAATATTTTACAAATTCATTTCCAATGGACCCAATTTGACATTTAAACAGGAAACAGTCAAGATTATTTCAAACTTGACTTGTACGACTGACTTCATAAAACTAGGTCGCAATATAGACTGCAAGTGTAAAGCTTGACATGCTGTGCTGTCAACCGCACATAAGTATAAAAAATTTCACTTTGAATACCAGCGCAAACACTAGTAACTATTGGACGCGGTCTTGACACGGTTTACGGCAGCGGTATCATCCAATCATCGCAGATTCGGTTTGTATAAAGTAGCGTCAAACACAAAAAAATTGTTGCAGAAGTATGCTCTTAATTTCACTTCAAAGCGTATCCACACAACACTTACGGTAGTAAGTATACAGCAAAAAACTAGTGTTTGTCTGACAATGAGCTGTTGAAATGTGAGGTGGATGCGTGCGCACGATTCTGTGACTTTTTTGTTTGCTCTGTTTATTTTGAATCTGTGGACTTGTTAGACTGAGATGTCAGGTGTGTGGCTTTTTATTCTGCCTGGTGAGGTGAAGGGATGTTTGCCATCATGTTTTTCTTGTGGTTTTGTAATAAAAAGATGACGTTGTTGCAGTGGAAGTTTGGGTCAAAATGATGTTTTTGATCTGTGGAGTGGAGTTATAAAATTAAACATTGCCATAGTTGTTGTTGGAGGAAATAAACTGCAATTATTAAATACTCAAAGTAAATAATTATACTTGTAATAAATTATTTTATTAGTTAATAATTTTATTAGCATTGCGTCTGTTTTTTTGCTGTTCAAAATGACTTATTAGCAGATTCTACAGTAATTTTTAGTAATTGCTTTTTTATATATTACAAGTTGACAAACGAGCAGGTGGGCCACCTAATGGTAAGTGGTCACCACCGCCCATAGCACCAACTGCCTTATTATTGCGCGTTGCTCACTTTGAGAACTAAGATGGTATGTCTCATATGCCGGTAATTTCACCGGCTCCTTTACCCTTCGAACCGAAACACAGCAGTGCAAACACTGCTGCTTCACAGCAGTGCAAACACTGCTGCTTCACAGCAGAAATAGGCAAGAGGGTGGTGCTTTCCCAGACGGACTTTACACTACGAATTTCTACATCTAATAAGAAATTTAAAGTATTTGGTTCATCCTATATCCCGTTTTGTAGAAGTGTTGTCCATAAATTTGCTCTCATCTACGATCTCTCAAAAATTTTGAGTTTGCGATATAGAAATAACATGATGATGGAACCCTTTATCATTTTCCTGTCACGTCAATCATGTCAGCCATTCAGCAACAACGGTCCGACAAGGTTATTGTAATTCACAAGATCAAGGAGTAAGATTGACATTCAGAAAGGACTGTCAGTGGTTCGTCAGTCTTTTCTCTCTGTCAGTCAAACATTTATAAAAGGATTGAGTCATATCATCATCATAAAATCCTATGAAATGTCCACTATAGGACAGGGAGCTCCTTCCAGAATTTTAGCTTTTGCTAGAAAAAATGTGGAGGGAAAGTACCATAGTCACCTCGCTTGTTAGCGTTACGGCTGGCACCATGGACCGCGGTTGTAGGTGACCGCAGTAAGTAAGATGTAAGATACAAAGGAGGATGCTGCTGCCCATCCTCCAGTTATCCCTTAGTTGCCTCTTACGACACCCACGGGTATGTATGGGTTGGTACTATTCTTTGCCGGCACCACACGGGACAAGGATTAAGTATAATACTTATAAAACGTGTATCGTAAGGTGTGATAATACTGAAGGGTGTGAATGTACCCATGAATTTGAACAACTTTTCCCAAGAAACGTACGTTGAAATACGAAAAGCCAAATTTGACCTCCCATACAAAGTGCGTTATCAGCTAATGCAGTTTCTATGGGAGGTCAAAAATTTTTGCTTGGGAAAAGTTGTTCAGTTTCATGGGCAGATTCACACCCTTTAGTATTATCACACGTTTCCGTTACACGCTGTTCTTAGTTACTTCTGTCAAGAAGATGTTCTGAATCACAAAAAAAAATCAAACGTTGATTTCGCATGATTTTCAACTGAGTATTTTTTATAGGCTACTATGTAAAAATTAACTTAGCTGTAAATTATGCGAAATCATCGTTCGACATTATAATATTAGTGTTTGTGATAATATTCACACCGGCTATTAAGTTTGTACATTAAACGCTGCCTAGTATTAAATGTCCAATAAACTATACCATTTTATTGTTAGACCATTTAATTTTGACCTTGTATTCTTAATAAGGTTTTTGTTTAGATGCGTGTCCTAAATAGATAATAGATGCTATTAATTTACAAAGTAGACGTAGCAGTTATACTTTGAACCTAGTAGTTCTTTTAACGTAGCTGCCAATACGGCCGAATGGATTTTGTGTGGTATCTTTTATAGCCTACTGAGTGATATAGGGAGATATAAATTTCTGGGTAAAAATGTCGTCCTAAAGCCGCCTAACATGGATTATCGTTCCTTCATAATCTCGAGGACTGATTGCTCCAAGCATTGGTTTTAAAAATACCTGGACATCCAAAATAACATGAAATTCAACAGTAATTAAACTTCATCTAAACGTTAGTTTACTATTATTTAATCTGTGCTTCATCATAGAAGCCGCTGGATGCAAGCAGCGCAGGACCGGTCGTCATGGAGATCTTTAGAGGAGGCCTATGTCCAGCAGTGGACGTCTTTCGGATGTTATGATGATGATGATAGAAGTCTTTAATTGGAGTTACCAATGTAACTCGAAAATATATCGTCTACAATTAACAAATTCAGTCTACAGAAGCATCGTCAGCACCAAAGTCAGCACAAACTAAATTAAAGCATGTCCCGATTCTTTTCACGAACTGCTCAGTACACCAGCTATCTATCTATCCGTCAACAGGCCACGTTCCAATTCACGCAGCAATTACTGTGTCTATACGTCGTCGCAAGGTGGACGCGTGTGGTCCACTCAGCATTTCTTGGAACGAAACGTAACTGTGATGGACGGACGACGTGACGAGTCTTTATTTGATGAGTTTTTGGAAATTCTTTTGATGTCGATTGAGATATATTTATTTGGGATGAAAGGTGGTCAAAGTTGAAATATTGAGTAAAAAAGCTACAAACATTACAACTTGGCTTGTTTAAGATGCCGTAAATGATTATGATCGAAACATGTCTTAAGAGCAGGTATTTTAAGAATGGCGATGGTGTCGATTCTGGCAGACCCAAACTAAAACTAAACTAAATTTGATAGGTCTAAAAATGATGCTGTCTTTTATTAGTCTGTAGGGAGTAACAAAGCCAGCAACACTTTTAGACCTGTCAAATTTTGTTTAATTTTAGTTTGGATCTGCCAGAATCGACACCGATATCTCATTAAATCAGTTTATTAAAAGATATTTTCTTAGGTACTTAAAATAAAACCCATCAATCCATCTCTTTAATCCTCAAAACACAGAAACCAAAAAGACCGAACCATTCGCCGTCACATTACACTTTTTTTCAACTCAACCTGTCAGTCACCCGTCAGCGGAGTCTGTCTGTCCGTCTGTCCTGCGTAACCCGACGCTGAGAATTCACTTAATCTTTATTGACGTGCCTTCTCACAAAATCTTCTTCGTTTGCAACTTAAGGAAAATGGTTCTTATTCCCTTCGTCATAAGAGGTTGTTTAGATGAAAAGTTTTGTTATCGCTTTTTGGCCGTTTTGCTCATTAGTAGCTCGTTTTTGTACTAAGTAGACAACGTCTGTTAGATTGATTTTTAACTCTTCACTAAATAAAAGGGTGCTATAAGTTTGAAGCGTTATTTACCAGACTATTTTAATTGGTTTCTGTTAGTAGCTAACATATAGGAAGATGAAGTTGGTTCAAACACAGCAGTGTAATGCATTTTTAATTTAAAATAATATTATTAAGTAGACACTCGTGTCTTTTATTGATGGATCTTGTTTTTTGTTTTCGCCGAAGGATGGGCTTTAAATCGCTCTGGGTCCTGACCATGAGATAAGACAATTTTATCGTTATTGATGTCTTGAATTTGGCTTTAATTACTCTTTGTTTCACTTTAATTTTTGCGTTTAGTCGTCGGAGAGTTCTAAATTTGTCAGTGTTCCAATTTTAAATCTTCTTTCAGATTTTTTTGTAGGCGTTATGTGTCCCAGTGCTAGGCAGAGGCCAACCCTCTTCATATATTTTTCTGTTAATTTAATTATGATAATTCACTCATTCCGTTAAGTTATGTATATCCTAAACAATTTGAACAACCCAGTCAGAAACTCCTAATATTTACTACAGTAACAAGTCGTTTGTCAGTCAGTCAAGCTTGCTGACGCTGACATGGCTCGCTGACAACTGACAGATGATCGCTGACTGACAGTGGCTACGGTGGTGGTCCCGACTCCTTGCCAAATGTTCTAAAGAGAAGTTTAATTTTGGCATAGTTGGAGTATCAATCGCTACTGTGACAAGTTGTGAATGAGGATAGGTTTTCAACGGGACTCAATGCTGTAATTTGCGTCATTGTGAAGTGAAGATATTTTTTGTTTTTTAAGTAATTGTTTTCTTTGAAGTGCGACAAGTTGTTATAATGTTGGATATGAAAAGAGAAAGTAATGTACATTATACTGCATATTTCCTTAAAACATAAAGAGTAAGTATCTCTGTGCATGAAAGATATCAACTTTCCTGAGAAATGCAAGAAAAAAAATTACCTCTCTATACATGAGACTTGGTATGTGTAAAAGCTAAAATTAGTCAAACTTTCAAAGCACATAATAAAATTGATTTTCATAATACAAAGACTGAGATTCAAATCCATGTCAATGACCCCCTGTCTCTAGCAGATCCAAACAGATCTTTACGCCATCACACAAAAGATTTGAAGATTTCCTCGAGGCAATTTACAAGAAAAAAATTAAACCACAGAAATATGAAATCGGCAATCACGGCGTCTCATCTAATAAAACCGATCGCTTCAATAGCGTCGCCGAAAAATGAGCCCCTTAGATACAGATCGAATTAACGGTCAACCGAGCACAAAGCCGGGCCAATCAGTGAAACGATTCTTTCCGAACGCTCCACGTATTTACGTCGCATTTCTTCGATTTCGTGGCACGTTCGAGACGTAATAAGCGTCGGTCGTCCCCCGTCCGTCGCGTTCGTCAGAGCCCCACATTTTCTGGGGGGTTGTCCATACAGGGGGTGGTCGTTGCTCGTTGGAGTTAATGAAGTTTTCTCGGCCGCGAATCCCACAGGTCGCAACGCCACATGGCGGAGTTTGCGGCACATATTGTGCACGTCGCGGGTATCGTCCGATATTGCCTGGTGAAATGTTTTAATAAGCGCATCGTAGGACACGACCGGACGTTATGTCTGCGATACCCCATTTTCGCGTCTTATTAATAGGGATAGCTTGGGTAGGTTATGTTTGCTGGTTATGACTGGTATGAATTTAGAGATCTGTTTTGCTTTCTTACAAATGCCAGATTAGTTTATAGGCAGGCAGATGTTTATCTCACCTTATTTGCAAATTAAATGAAATAATATCATACTATTTATAGTCAGAATCATTTTTCTATATAACTTTGCATTCCTTCCTTTCAAAAAAAGTTGAGACATCTTCGGCTACTGATCTTCTTTGGCGGCTTCTCTGTCTGATTTACACTACATAGTATTAGTAGGGTTGAATTAGTAATACTAGTAGTAAGAGGTTATTAGTAGGAATTATCATCATTATATCACCCCATGAAACGTCCACTGCAGGACTGGCAGTTCACTGCAGAAGCAAAAAGTCGTGGTACATTTGGAGGAGAAGTACCCATAGTCGCCAAGCCACCATTACTAGGTATATCAACATAGTATTTCCAATAAACCGCAACACTATTAAATGAGTATTGTTTATTCTTCTTGCCTTATTGCCGTGCTGATACTGACCACATTATTATACTCAATACGTATTTGTACCATTACAGTTTACGACCTGGCTTACGTGACCTAACAGCTTGTGTTACAAAGATAGTAGTGAAAAGGATAATAAAACTAAACGAATGAAGGATTTTTTACTTATATACCGTATGTAATGCCGCCTTAGATTCAGATTTAAAATCAGATTCAATGAAGACCCTGTTGAGAAGGTTTGGTCATGCAGAGAGGATAAATGAACGAACATTGACGCAAGAGATTTCGAGAGGGAATGGATAGATTGAAAGAGGAAGGCCTTGGTGAGCTTTCCATCACCAAATTCAAGTCGTTCTATATAAAGGCCAGGTTAAAAGAACAGACAGTAGAAACCGAAAACAACGAGCATGTGTGAAAGGATTGATGAAAGTCAGTGGAATCGAGGGAAGTATCTCAAGATCATAGCAGATGGAGGGCTGTGGTGTCTGCCTACCCCAACGGGAAAGAAAGGTGATGTTCCTTTACAGAATACTTTTTGAACGTCATGCAGAATATAATGCAATAGATAGTTCAGATGGTTAGGTCATGTACCAATACATAGAGAGGATGAATGAACGAAGATTGACGCAAGAGATCTTACAGGCGGGAAGTAAGAATAAATAACAAGACCACCTCATCCTTTCCAGCGAGTGTCGAGAAGAGCTACTAAGGGATCATGAATTGGAGGATAGATACTGTAGTCACCAACCACCTCGCTTCATTCTGCAAGTCGTTCTTCCTAATAAGCGTGGCGACTGGTACATTGTCCTCAAAAAATACATTGATTTTTTGTTGTAGAATTTCAAGGTTCCTTACAATTGGACTTCTGTTGCGAATTCTAGGACCTCCCTGTTCAATAGTGGATCATATTCGTAGAAGCTGGAAGGGTGAGGTAAAAGCTTTGATATGTATAAAACACTCTGGATTGGACTTTTCTATACAAATGACAGCTAAATTTACGTTTTGATTTAAAACGACTCCAGTAAGTATCCCGTGAACTAATTTTGACGTATACGATCACAGATGACATTTAATGTTCTGTGGTTTTCGTTCAACGAGCGCTATTTCCAAAGAGATTTAAACCTCGCTGCGCTTTTTAGTCCTTTATCTGAAGCTATTTCGAATAGGCAGGAATACAACCTGCCTTTCAATACCCCTCAAAGTCAGGGTCCTACCCCAGTTGGTCAATCAGCATACCTTCTTTTTTTTTTATAAGTTAAAACAAAGGTTGTCACACGACTCACAACAGTATAATCAGCGTAGGAAAGTAGTCTAGGAGACAGACGCGAAGTTTGTTAATTCGGTCGCGCAATCCGCACCGGACGCCAAATACGCCAATAGGAAAGTTTGGATTGCACGCGAGCTGCTGCCGCCAGTCGCTATTGCTAAACACGATGACATTTTCTTTTTTTTTTTCTTTTTTTTTGTATGCCAATTTTGCTGTAGCTCTATGTGGCACGGAAATGTAAACAAGTTCTTAGTTGCTGTACAATGTTAAAGTCGTAAATTTGTTATTGTTGCTTCTTTTTAGGGTTCCGTACCTCAAAAGAAAAAAACGGAACCCTTATAGGATCACTTTGTTGTCCGTCTGTCTGTCTGTCTGTCGGTCAAGACCCTTTATCTCACGAACGGGTAGAGGTATCAGGTTGAAATTGATAATGAATATTAAGGTCCGTGGACTACACAAGATCTGAAAATTTAAATTTTTTACAACGACGCAATCAAAAGATATGGCTTTTTATGTGCTCATCTCTATACATTTATGCAAAAACGCAAAACCTACAGGGTACTTCCCGTGGACCTAAAATTATGAAATTTGGCAAGAAGCTAGGTCTCACAGTATAAATAAAGGGTAAAGTCTGAAATCATTAAATATTACAACTTTACTCACAACTAAGAGTAACCAATTGTGGTGAGCTCCCGTTTCAAGAACATTCATATGAGAGAGGGGTCAAGTTGGATGGTCACGGAGGCGATTTTTGTTTTAGTTCTATTTTACAAACGAGAACACTTACAAACTTGAAAATTGGTATGTTTATAGTTCATAAGCTATAAAATAACAACAAATAATAAAATTTGGTCAAGCGCGTGTCAGACTCAAAAAATCTAGCACATTAACTTACTGAAATTTCAACTAATACAATTATGATTATGTGGTGTTACGGAACCCTCAGTGCGCGAGTCCGACTCGCACTTGGCCGGTTTTTTTTCCCCACATGGCGCCACTTTGTTTGTGAAGCGACGTAAATGTAACTGACAAATATCCTACAATGAATAAAGAACATTTTGATTTTTGATTTTGATTTATACAGCGTGTAACGAAAAGGTATGATAATACTAAATGGTATGAATCTGCCCATTAAACTGAACAATTTGTCCCATGGAACATAGGTCACAGACCAAAATAAATTTTTGACCTTCCATAGAAACTGCGTCAGCTGATAGCGCATTTTGTGTGGAATCCGAATGTATGTGCGCTTATACTTTTTGGTGAATTCCCAAAACATTCGTTTGATCCCCAAATAAATATGACCTAGATAGTAAAGCAAATTATGTTTAAAAATAAGTCTAAGGACAAAATCATATACGTATTACAGTCTAGAGCATGTCAAGTTGACACTAACTCCGTGACTTTAGCCTCAACGAAGATAGAAATAAGACCGGTGCAAAGTCCTAAGTCCAACAGTACAATCAAGAGCGTATTAAGCTTCACTGACACATTGGTTTTTTACTATTCTTACTTCAATAGTCATAAGAGCTATTGTCGCTGAAAGTATCAAACTTGACCTGCTCTCGACTGTACAAACGCACTATAATCTCCTATCAACAAATGCAAAGTCAACTCAGACTTCAAATAAATAGCTTCTTCATAACTCGTCGAACTGTATAAAGCACTCACCGAAGTGCATTAATGACATTTTTCACATGTTTCCTCGCGGATCACAGGTCAAGTCAGGCGGCGCCCCCTAGGGGGTCAAAGAGGGGTCAAGAAGGGGGCGAATGGGGGTACAAGGAGGCGATGCAGGGGTGGTAAGGCGCGGACGTCTCGCGTCAATCAGTTCGAGGCGACGTGCTTCGAATGTTGCAGAGTTTCGCAGACCGTTAAGACGTTTTTTTTTATGATCGGAAGATAACTGCGATTATTCGTTGGCGTGATCCGCCCGATGTGTTAGGTGTTACATTTTATGGGCTATTTTGTTTGAGCGGGATTAGATTGCAACGGAAGTGATTGTGTGAATTTCAGATAAAAGAGAAGAAATAAATATTTTTATTTATCTTTTAATCCATTTTCTTTGTTCATTTCAACCCTCAACAATTTATTTTGCAGCCATAACACTAAAACCAGAGAATATTTGACGGAAAGAATAACATTGTTTTACATACTTGGTTTTTTCTGACATCTTTGGCCGATTGTTTTTGAAATAGCTGCAAAATGTGTTGGTAAGCTTTGGAACTAACGAAAAAAATGGATTTAAGATAAAGAAATCTGAAGTTTTCCTGTATTGCGTTAGGCCTATTAAACTTGTCAAGATTTTTAAGCACTAAAATATATAAAATAACAACACTATTCTTGAATACCGCAGTATAGAAATAATATTTTTTCGTCGATTCTGATAACACTGGTATTGTTTACAGCTTTACATAGAACAAGAAATAATGCTGATGAAGGCGTTCTTCTAGATACTGATATTCGCAAGTAGTTATACATAAATTATCATGTTTTCATCAACATAAAGGGAGTTCCCGAGAGTTTAACTGCAAAAATGAATGTGAATGTAAAGGGCGATGTACAGTCAACGACAGGTCAAGCTTGACACTCGCAGTGCGACTCTCGCCCATACGTCTATTGAAATAAAAACAGTACAAAGTCCAATGTGTCAAGCTTGATGTGCTCTTGATTGTACCTATTCAGTCACAGTCTACGCTGGTAACCGCAGAATTGACGCGACTTCTTGGCTTCGTTTACTTGAGTTTTAACATGCCATTTTTTCATACGAAGTTTAACCTAGTTTTAAATCGTTAACACAGTTCTATAGAGACTTAAACATTTAAAACGGCAAGGAAGATCTCGGAAACCATTGCAATAAACAGTAAACATAATTTAGGCTTGAAACAGTTTCAAAAGTTTGTTCAGAAACATTGGAATAGGTTTTGGTAACAACGCCATTTTTCCTCCTTTAATAACTTGTTGTTATGGGTTTTCCAAAACTTGGGGAAAAGCAAATTTGGTTTTTTATAACTTCGTTAAGAATTACATTGTACAATATGAACGGTTATGTGCAGTTCTACTGCATAAGGTTAGGATTATTCATTTTGATATTATAAAATTTTTTAGATCTGCTGAGGAACTTCGTAGCACAGGTAGTTATGTATCTACCTAACCTGTACATTCAAATAAAGTCGCGTAGAGTTTTAAAGGGTCAACTATTACTTATGTTGGCAGATCGTCTTCGGAGATGGTTCCTAACTTTTAGCTGAATTTAAATTCAAAAAAGAATATTGATATACTAGTAGTTTATTATCTGTCTAAGCAGCGTTTATTGTGTGAATAAATACTACACGATCGACAAAATCAACCACTTCAAAATCCCAACAAAATATAATCCGCCATCTGGCAATTTAAAAAACAAAATCCTTGCCGAAAATAATCCTTTTACCCGTTTCGCGTTTCAAAAAAGGAAATGATTTGCGAAAGGCGATCACAGATCACTCGAAAGCGACATCAGAGTGAATGAATGACTGAGTGAATGAATGAGTGAGAACGAATGAGCGCTTCAGGGCGACCGCGGGACACCAGTTGATCAACCGTGATGCGCCCATGTCTGTCAAAGTCAAGCCAGATAAGGAGAGAAACGGCTTTTATATGTTTTGCTTGTTTTTTATCTTATTTATAGCTTGAGAAGTCTTATAAATATTGTCATTCTTTAAGGTTTTATTTTATCGTTCTTAAGATATTTGTATTCTCCGAGTTTTTAACTCTTAAACAATGACAAATTTATCAACTCACACCACACCACTATTTCGAGATCCGACATGAAAACTAGCGGAAAACTATTCAAATATTATTCTAATATTAATAATATAATATTCTATAAAATATCAGCGGATAAACTTAATGAGCGATACCTAGGTAATAATGATACTGAATCATTTTTAGATAAAAAAGAAGCAATAAAGCAACCTGCATTTTTTTACCAGCCAGCGTCAAGAACTTTATCTTATCATTACGATTTTTGTTTGTGCAATCAATTTAGTTATGGAAATTAGTGCATGCTGAGAGAATTTTCGTGTTAAACCGCACTTTAACGTTTAAGGTCTTTTTGCAAACGTGCGTTTGCGACTGATAAGCGACGCACTCGTTAGCGTGAGTTAAATGAAACTTAAAACGTGACTTGACTTAACAATTTTGTTTGAAACTTTGCGACAGAAATAAAAATTCTTTTGTTTGTGATGAAATGTAAGACTATCTTTGGAACATTTCAACTGATGAATTTACTTAGTAAATTGAATACAATGACACTGTGTCACGCCTCGTGGAACCCAATTTTTAACTTACAAAAAATTTTTACGTTCCGCAATAAAAGATGAATGAGTAACGATGAACAGTTAATACAACTGCCGACCGCAGAAATAACCTTGTCGATTTGCACATTAAAATAGTACAATAGTAAATCAAAAGGCTATAAAACGCCACAATTCGGCCAAAGCGGCCTCCACACTAGCGCAGCCCTTGATTTATACGCTCACCGGTGTCGGCGCGAAAACGTACCTCGTGACGTCACGGTTTTTGTTTTTTCTGGCTTTTTGGCTTTTTATTGATGGCGTTGGGATAAAAAGTGGCCCGCCCGGCTAAGCGGAGTGGCGTCAGAATTTGTGAATGATTTTTCGTCCCGTGTACCACGGACTCATCCAACGTTTTATGGCCATTTGTCAGGCGAGTGAAAAAGATGCATGTACGCGTGGTGGTTGAAGTTTTTAGTTTTTTTTTTATGTTTTTGGCTTTTTAGGCTTTTACGCGGATCCATTGACACGTGAAAATATGTTAGCGTGTGTGTATAAATCTACTGCTCGGGCTTTTTGTCGCGTTGTGTTAGTGTTTTAATTTTCGCTCTTCGTCGTCGTTTAGTTTTGGCGTTTCGTTTCGCTCCTCGATGGCAGTTTAGTGAGTGAATGAATGAGTAGTGAATGGTTTGCTTGCACCTGCTGCTCTTTCTATTTACAAAGTCATTCTGTAGATTGTTTGCATGTGTGTTTTTAGTTATTAAGATTAAAAACACACATGCATTATGCTACGAGACGTAACTTAATCTGGTACTCCATATATCTATGTATAAGTATTTTCTGTCAGGTTTTAAGTAGGCTAATATTTATTGGAGGATTGACCTTTTTGTTATCCATTATACCATCTTTTCAAAGCCTTTTCTTTTTTTAAAGCCAACGTCAATATATGTATTTCGTTTTTTGTAATTTTTTATACAAAAAATACTATCCAATTGCCCCACCTCACCTGTTTAACATAACGCAGAACCCTTTTGTTTTGTTTTACATTTCCCACAAAAATAAAAAAAGCGGGAAATATCGGCAGAGCCGCCACTGAAGTTATAAAACGCGTGATTGAAGCGGCCCGCAAAAATGTCGGCCAGCGATCCAGCGGCGCCAAACCGCGGGCCCAATTTATATTTCACTATTATTCCCGCTAGCGGCCCCCGATTTACGATTTCATTATGCCAGCCTGAAAACCGGTCCGTGGAAATGAACGTGTTTTTTTTTCAAAAGGGTAAAATATTTTTTGAGTTCAGATTTACATGTGCTAGTTTGAGAAAGTTTCTTTGCTGCTAAAGTAGTTTTTGGGAAGATCGACATTTTAAGCTACACGTAGTTATTACGGTAAAAAATACATCAAGCTTCTTAATTTCAATCACCACCAATCTTCTAATCTTCTTCTTCTTCTTCAAACGATCTTTCTAAGTAGCATAGTTTTTTAGAAATCTGTAAAAAACCCATACAGACAAATTTAGTTTTGCTGTCCTAAAATTGACTTTTTGCTTCGATAAATAGTATAGGTGTATCGGAACCATCGGCGCGCGAGTCTGACTTGCACTTGACCGGTTTTTTTTAACAGGAACACTGTAAATCAACGTAATTTTACTGGCGTCTGGTGATAAAATAATATCGAAATCTGAAAACGTCATTTGTTTGTTTTTTTTTTTCATATAGGGTGACTTTTAATTAGTTCTTGATAGAAAAAGGTATGCATGTACTCATGATACTGAACAACTTTCGCCAAGGAACATAGGTCGTAATACGAAAATCAAGTTTTGACCTCCCATAGAAACTGCATCAGCTGGTAGCGTATTTGGTATGGGAGGTCAAATTTGGTTTTTCGTATTTCGACCTATGTTCCTTGAGAAAAGTTGTTCAGTATCATTAGTACATGCATATCTTTTGCTATCAAGAACTGATTAAAAGTCACCTTATATAGGGTGACTTTTAATATTTACTTTTTCATTAGGAGCAGGTAATTTGAGCAGGTAATTATGACTTAAAAGTATTCTTCTAGTAAATCCACCCCTTATTTTGCTTAAGTAAATGCTCTCTGCCAGCTATACGAGCGTAACTCAGCGCGGCTCCTAGAACAGAATGAGGCCAATAAAAAATAATTTTCGCCTACCCCCAGCTCGGTACATAAATAATCGTTACAGACCGCGTTCAGGCACAATTACATACTAGGGGATGATGGCTCGTTTAAATCATATTATTATTATTATTAAAATTATTAAAAAGCATTTATTCATAGAAATTATAGTACAGATTACATATTTATATTGCGCCAAACTGTACATGCAGTTTGTTGGCGCTTTGCGCTCATTCACTTTTATCCATTAATTAAACATCGTTAAGTATTTAAATTAATTATACATAAATTAAAATTAATATTAATAAATTAAAATGTTTTGAAAAAATTTAAATAGTAAAATAAAAATTAACATCGAAACCATTTGAAACATGCAATTGATTGAATTCTTCTGGTTGTGTATAACCATGCTGTAACTTAGATAATTTTGCGACTTCCAGTGTGTGAAGTTATAGATAATATTCATGTTAAACTTTCCTAGACTTTAATACCTTTTGCAGTTTTTGATACATACTCGTACATAAAACCACGCCTCTTTTCCGTCCCTAGGCAGAAACCACAGCCCTCCACCTGCAACGATCTTAGCATACTTCCCTCGCTATAAAACACGATCGGGTACTTTTAACTTGGCCTTTATTTAGAACGTCCTGAATTTATTTTTGAAACGTTTGCCTAGGCCTACCCTTTCCAACGTTTCTATGCACTCTCGCCTGGTGGATGTTCTTTCGTCAATCTTCTTTCTTTCATCCTCTCCATATGACCAAACCGTCTCAGCATTCCTGGCTCAGTTTTTGTCTCTACATCTTCTTTTACGCCACAGCATTATCTTATCACACTATTTATTATCTTGTCACTCAATTTCGCACCAAACATACTCCTCAACGCTCTCCTTTCTACAACATTAATTCTACTTTCATGCCTCTTCTGCCAAACCCAGCTTTCACTGGCGTAGGTAACCTTTAGACGTGGCTACTATCTACGGAAGTGAGTAGCCGATGATGAGCCTAAGATTTTTGACACTCAAAAACTCTGACACAAGGCTTTGTGAGGTCAGTCTTCCATCTTACACATATGTCTCACATGATATGATGCTGATGAATAAAAACGCACAGTCGTACACACGGCCGCACATCGGTAGAAACACTTTTGGACCTTATAGCGTGGTAATAGAGTTGAAAAAGTTTCTACCGACAAGCGGTTGACCGTACCAAGCATTACAGAATACACCACCCACCCTCCCCCCTTGCGGTTAATAACCCGCTCCTCACCCGCCTTATCTGCGGTATAGACCATAAAACATTATAATTTACAACTCGTATGGCGTCATTCATATGAGATATTTAGCGCACATTGCTACCTTTTGACGGAATGTCGTCAGTTTTAGTGAATAATTTAAATTTGAAGCACCAAAGGTTCATACATACAGTGTCACTATTATTATAAATGCGAAAGTATGAATGATTGTTTATTTCTTCCACACACTGGCCCACCCACACACACACAAACACACACACGCACGCACGCACACACACACACACACGAGCATATATATATATACATTGATAGACGCACTTACACTTTTTATAACTACTATAATATTTTCATTTAGCTTAGAAATCTCCATAAATCCACCTTATAATTTTAATAACATGTACCTATTACTGTATTGGTGTCCATGAGGGGGGACCTGGAGTCCTAAAATACAGGCCTTGGCTTAGTTTAGGCTCCAGCTACCCCACAAACAAATTACTAAGTTATATTGCTAGTTTTTATTTACATTTAAATGTTTTTTGTAAGTTTTTTGTTTGTGGAGAGAAATAAACAAATTTTATTAATTTTATTTTATTATTAACTAGCTGTTACCCGCGACTTCGTCCGCGTAGATTTTATAAAAAAACAGAACTCGAACTTAATTGAAACATATTTTACGGAGCGCTTATCCTTCTTGATCCCTACGTAAAAGATGCATTTGTACTTATCCAAGTTGAATAAATGCATCTTACTACAAACTTAATTATCTTTTGATTTTATTTAACTGGTAGGTAGTGCGGAATTTTCATTGTAAACCGTTACAGGCGAACTTAAAAAAGAAGGCAATAAAGGGAGTGAAGTGAATGGGTAGCGAGGAGGTATTCATAAGTAAAAAAGGTCCCTATTCCTCCCTATCTATCCTTTTGTATCCCCCCCCTACATTCCCACTCCCCCTCCCTCACCCTCTCCCACTCTCTCTTCCTCTCCCTCGCCCCTCCCTCTCCCCCCCTCACCCTTCCTTCCCCCTCCATTTCCCCCCTTCCCCTCTCCCCATCACCCTCCCTTTCCCCCTTCGCCCTCCTCCCATTCCCCTCCCTTTCCCCCTTCCCCTCACTCATCCTCCCCTTCCCCCTCTCCCTCCCTCTACCCCCTCCCACGCCCTCTACCCCTCCCTCCCCCTTTCTCTCCCCACATTTTCCCCTCCCTTACACTCTCTACCTATCCCTCCCCCTCTCCCTCTCCCTATCCCTGACCCTACCCCTATCCCTGCTTCTACCCCTAACGCCATCTTAACCGCTATCCCTATCCTTATATAAACATACAACTGACACTCATATTGATTTTTAGACATTTCAAACCTATCGAATCCCAACCCCATCCCAGGGGTGGTGGTATTTCACGTCCACCACGTTGGATTTCAAAATCATTGTAGTTTTCGTAATCAGCGACCCGATAAACCATACGAACGACACCCATATTGATTTTTAGACATATCAACTCTATCGCACCCCAATCTCATCCCCAAGGGATGATAGCATTTCACGTCCACCATGTTGGATTTCAAAATTGTTGTAGTTTTTGTAATCAGCGGCTCGATAAACCTTACAAACGACACCCATATTGATTTTTAGACATTTCAACCCTATCGCACCTCAACCTTATCCCCAGGGGATAATGGTAGTTTACGTCTACCACGTTGGATTTCAAAATTGTAGTAGTTTTCGTAATCAGCGATACTTAGTTGAGTAAAAAAAGAAGTCCCATCAAAATCGGTAAAGTAGTTTCGGTGTGCTGTAGCAGATACAACCCCGCTAGAGTATTATTGTATGTGTAGATTCCCACGGGAATGAGATATTTTCCCGGGGTAAAAAGTGTTGGCAACACCCAACAGAAAATAGTAGTTTTTATAAGTTCTAAGTATAGCAATTCATGTATGGGCTCTCTGCCACAAACTGTAATCGTGTACGGTTGTGCGATTAAACATCAGGCATCAAATTCTACTCTTTTCTTTAATACATCAGCGCCCCAACATCATCGGAGTTTAAACATGGTCCTTCGACACCGAGAGAAGAGGAGGATTTAAGAAATATTGCCTGCGAAACACAATTCGTCTTCACGCAACACGTGGCGCTGCGCAACGCCTTCAACCATCGCGGCCCACGCAATCACACTTTGGTCGAAGTATCTATTCTTCGAGGAAGCAATCAGGGAGATTTCACAATAAATCGTGATTTGCAGTCCTGCATCATCGTTGCGGCGGCAATCCTGTTGGTGAGAGTGGAGTGTCACGCATCATTTACAACCATCCGTGGCATACCTACATTTATCTCACTAACCGTCTGCAATCTCAGGAAGACGAATCACGCATCACATTCAAGACATTTTCCTGCAAATATCTACGCTTCGACAAACCCTTGAAGAAACTCAAGAATCGTATTCCTGCTACAAACAGCTCGGCGGCAATCCAGGTTCCTGTTTCTACCTACTTATAGTGCCACGCAAAACCTATCGTGACATACATCCGACGGAGCAGCGACTTCAGGAAGAAAAATACGGTATTTGTTCATACAGAGGACACGCTTTTAACCAGGAAGTTAGCATATTTCTTCGTGTCATCGCTACACATTCTGTGGTCAGAGCAAATTCAAGAGGAAGCACATCGAGGACGCGCAACCAGCCAAGGTAAAACCTTCGTGTCATCGCTAATTCTAAGAATCATCGTGTTTGTGCATTCATTTCTTCACGATCACGAAGCAAGTTCCATCGTCCCACACTCTTACCACTCCACCTGTATATTTTGATAAATAGCAACACCGGTGCATTTTCAAACTTTCGCGCCCAGTCGCATACGACTTCTTCACGCAAGTGCGAAAGAGACGCAGCATCTGGAAGCTTGGTCGAGCGAACGCGCGTTCCGTTTGGACGGAAATATTCGTGGGTGACCGAAACAGAAGATTGTCAACTGCATCGAGTGCAAGCAAGACAGACTTTACTTTGGTAGATTATTTAGCGTTGGTAGTTATTAGAACCAATAGCGAGCTTCGAATCGATTCTCTTTGTCAGTGAATCAAGCATAGATTCGCTTCGATTTTAACATTTCGTCATTTCGTTCGATCGTCGCTAAGTAGCCCACGACACTCGCTATTTTTCTGTGCGTTTTTTTTATTTAGTTAAATAAATTTGCTGTATAGGATATTTAGAAGTGTGAGTACTGAAAAAATGTCCGATGACGATATTAAGGCGTTGCGAAACGCCCGCGGTTATACCAAAGCTGCCATTACCCGTCTGTATCTCTTCACATCCAACATAGCCGATGTGGAGCAAGCTCCGGTATCCACATTACAAACCAAGAGAGATAGGATAAGGGCACTGTTTGCCGAATATGAGGAATACAACAAACGCATACTCGCAATAGAAGACAAGGATGAGGAAAATGTGGCGGAAGTGGAGAGCAAATATTTCTCTATCCTAACCGTGCTTAATGAAGTCATTCAGAAGAAGGCTTCCCCCAACTCCGATGCTCAAACGAGCATGTACAAGGCAAAGTTGCCTACTATAGAAATACCACACTTCACAGGAATATATAGTGAGTATATACCTTTCACAAACTTGTTCCGTGCTATAATTCATAATGATAGGGCAATTGACAATGTTCAGAAACTATACTTCCTACGTTCCTTTTTAGAAAAGGAGCCATTCGATTTAATAAAAAACCTGCCTCTTATTGATGGCAGCTATAATGAAGCCTTAAAGCTTCTTGACCAACGCTACAACCATAAAAGCAAAATCATTAATGAACACATAAATTCTATTCTTGATCTTAATCCTGTAGCTAGGTCTAGTCCTACCATTCTTAGAGAATTTGTGTCAACGGTAAAGCAATGCCTGTCTGCTCTTAAAAACTTAGATGTTAATATTCTAAACTGGGATCCCATCATAATGGCTATTTTGTTGCGCAAATTAGATTCAAACACCGCGAGGGCCTATCAGCTGGAGAGTAACGATGGGCCACAACAAAAAATTTCGGATTTCTTGCTCTTTCTGGAAAAAAGAGCCTTAGGCCTGGAAAATTTGGAACCAGCAGCATCTGCAAAATCCAACAAGCCTCCGGTGGTCAACTTCGCAGCAACGGGACCTGCAAGCAAGTCAGCTTCTGGGAACAAGTCGGCTTCGGTGAACAAGTCATCATGCACATACTGTAAGTGTGATACTCACAAGTTATTTTCTTGCAATAAATTCAAGCTCTTGTCTGCAGCGAATAGAATAGATTTCTGCAAGACAAGCAAGTTATGCACAACATGCTTAAACCCACACCTTGGAAAATGTAAATATCATTTCCGGTGTACAATATGTAAACAGAATCATAATACTTTGCTACATTCTGACCCTCCTCCAGAGAAGCCTGTGACTTTAATTTCAAATTTGGATTCCAATAGGGTTTTACTTCCTACAGTTAAAGTCAAGCTATATTCTCAGCAAGGCAAGGCGGTGCACATCAAGGCTGTTCTTGATTCTGCTTCACAGGTGTCGCTAGTCACTTCTAAAGTCATACAAGTTTTAGGTATCCAGCCAGCAGTGGATAATACCAACATCATTGGGGTCACGAACTCATCCAGCAATGCAAAATTTGCGGTTCCTTTAGAGGTCCACTCTTTGGCCACGCCTTACAAAGTGACAATAAATTGTCATGTTCTTGACACGATCACCTGCAAACTTCCTCAATACAAAGTAGAGAAATCTTCTTTGAATATTCCAACCGGCATAAAGCTCGCTGACATTGAATTCGACACTCCGTCCGAGATCAATATGCTAATGGGAGCGGACATATTTTTCCAGGTGTTAATGCTGGAGCAACGCTCGGAGCAACAATCCTCTTCGAGCCAGCCTGCTTCCCAGCATACTGAGGGCCATGTTCCTCACCAACAGCCACATCCCCGCTTCATTAATACGAGGTTTGGCCACATTGTCTGTGGGGCTTTGCCATATCAGCCGGTTGCAACTAACAAACAGGTATCCTTGTTATGTGTTACTTGTAATTCAAGCATAAATAATAAACTTGAGAATTTTTTTGAAACTGAAAGCATTCCGCAGTCCTTCAGTGAGACTTTCTCAGAGCACGAGCAATGTGAGCAAATATTTAAATCAACTCACAAATTAGAAAATAATGAATTTGAAGTACAGTTGCCTTTAAAGTTACCAATTGATGAAATTAACAAAACTTTAGGTAACTCATTTGAGTTTGCTTACTACAGGTTTTTAAATTTGGAGAAGCGGCTACACAAAAATATAAATCTGCTCTCTGAATATCAGAACTTTATCGATGAATATATAGAACTGGGCCATGGTCACTATGTTGATTTTAATTCCTTTGACTTTCAAAACGATCCTGTCTATTTTATGAGCCATCATTCCGTTCATAACTCGAATAGTAAGAGTACCAAAACCAGAATTGTTTTTGATGCCTCGATGCAAACTGATAAGAAAGTTTCGCTTAACGATATCATGCTAAATGGCCCAACCGTGCAAAGAGATTTGCTTGACATCATGTTGTTATTTCGCTTAGGCGACTACACATTCACCACTGATATAAGGCGCATGTTCCGCTGCATTGCACTTAACCCTGCACATACTTCTCTCCAAAATATCCTTTGGAGAAAGGATCCTTCTGAATCTCTTAAATGCATTCAGCTCGATACTGTTACTTACGGTCAAAAGGCTTCAAGCTTTCTAGCCACTCGGTGTTTGTATGAATTAGCCGAGAAATATAAAGCTGACTTTCCATTGGCTTCTCTCATAATAAAAGACTCGACTTATGTCGACGACGCGTGTTTCTCACATTCAAGCTTAAACGTTTTACTTGATGCTAAAAAACAGTTATGCGAATTATTAGCTAAGGGTGGCTTCGAGACCCACAAGTGGGCTTCCAATTGTTCTCAGGTTTTAGCTGACATTCCGGCTGGCAAGCAACAGTTCGATGAATTGGATTTTCAAAGAGATAATTATTGTATGAAGACTCTGGGTATAACTCTCGATGTTAGAAAGGACTGCTTTATTTTGTCGTGTCCAGAGCCATTCAACAACCGGTCTTCCACCAAGAGAGAAATTCTCAGCTATATTTCGAAATTTTATGACCCGTTGGGGTTCCTATCTCCTATTGTCATCAAGGCCAAGGCTATTATGCAAAGGTTGTGGTTAGAGAAGGTTCTTTGGGATGCTATCCCACCAAATGATTTAAAAAATGAGTGGTTGTCCTTTGCTGGAAGTTTATCAGAATTGGAACCAATAGAGTTAGCTAGGAATGTACCTATTTCGTCGACAGCTTCCCGCGTGCAACTCATCGGCTTTTCCGACGCTTCAAGTTCGACGGGCTATGGCTGCTGCGCTTATCTAAGGGTCCTGGATAGTACAGGTACTCCATCGGTTTCCTTGCTTTGTTCCAAGTCTCGAATTAATCCATCTAAACATCCTCTCACCATCCCACGTCTGGAGCTTAACGCTATGTTGTTGCTAACAAAACTGATGAGAAAGGTGCATGATACACTGTCAACTAAAATTAAAATATATGATGTTTATTTGTTCTCTGACTCACAAATTGCTCTGGCTTGGTTAGCGACAGACCCCGTTAAGCTTCAGGCCTTCGTTGCAAATAGAGTGAAATTAATTCGCGAGCAGACGGCGGACTGGCGATGGCTGTATGTCAACACAGAAGATAACCCAGCTGATCTGGTCAGCAGGGGCGTCGAGCCGAGTGTTCTTTCTCACTGCTCTAAATGGTGGCATGGTCCAGCCTTTTTGCGTAGCACTGAGTGCGAGTTTGGTCAGGTTTCCCCTCTTCCAGTTGACAACTTACCTGAGATGAAAAAGTCCGCTCCCAAGGTCGTTCTGGTCACGCAACAAGAAACGGATTTTTACAAATATTTCGATCGGTTCTCTGATCTAAATAAATTAACAAGAGTCGTTGCTTATATGCGTCGATTTTGTTACAATTTAAAAAATAAAAATAATAAAAATAAAAATGATTATTTGACCGTCAATGAATTGCAACAGGCATTGCTTTGGGTTGTTGGTCAAGAGCAAAAATTTCATTTCAGTGAAGAACTGAAATGCTTAAAAAATAATGAAAAAATAAAGGGCTCCTTACATCCCTTACATCCATTTTTAGACAATCAAGGTCTAATCAGAGTAGGTGGTAGAATAGAAAATGCAGAAGTTTCATACTCACAGAGACACCCTGTAATATTACCTAAACATTCACGAATTACTGATCTCATCATACACCATGAGCACTTGCGATTATTACACGCCGGTCCAAAATTACTACTGTCTAGCATAAACCAACGGTTCTGGATAGTCAATGGCATTAGGCACGTCAAGAAAATTGTTCATAAGTGTCTGGTGTGTTTCAGATTAAAAGCAGAATGCGCTAAGCAGCTCATGGGTAACTTGCCGCCTCAAAGGGTCACTGCCTGTAGGCCATTTCAAAAAGTAGGTGTGGACATGGCCGGACCTATAACTGTAAAAAATTCTCGCGTCAGACGAGCCATACAAACAAAAGGATACATATGTGTATTTGTATGCTTCGTCACAAAGGCGATTCACTTAGAACTTTGTTCTGACTTAACGACTGACTGTTTTATTGCTTGCTTAAAGCGCTTTATAGCGCGGCGAGGCTTACCGTCAGATATATTTTGCGATAATGGAGGAAACTTTAAGGGGGCAAGTAATGAGCTGAAAAGATTGTATAACTTTCACTCTGGGCGTGACCACCAAGCATCGGTGCAAGGCTTTGCTACCAGCCAATGTATAAAATATCATTTTTTACCAAGTTTTTCGCCGATGTTTGCAGGACTCGCTGAGGCAGGTGTTAAGAGTACGAAGTTTCATTTGAAGCGCATAATTCAAAATTATGTATTAACTTATGAACAGTTAAACACTATTTTAACGCAAATCGAAGCTGTCTTAAACTCAAGGCCGCTCTTGCCGGTCTCAGCTTCAGACCCTAACGACTTCAGCTACATAACACCCGGTCACTTCTTGATCGGTTCAGTTTTAACTTCCTTTCCAGAAGAAAACACCGTTGATACGCCTACAAATAGGTTAAAGTTCTGGTCACTATGTAACAAAGTAAGGGAACACTTCTGGAATGTTTGGCATAAACATTATTTAAATATTTTGCAATCACGTCCAAAATGGCGCGATTCCCTACCTAATATACAAGAAGGAATGTTGGTACTGTTAAGAGAACCAAATTTGCCTCCACTTTCGTGGCCTTTAGGTAGAATAGTAAAGGTTTTTCAAGGCCCTGATAATAGGGTGCGTGTCGTTGACGTCATGGCTCCAAATAAGAAAGTGTATAGACGTTCCTTGTCTGGTATTTGTGTCTTACCATTAGAATAAATAAATAGTATATTTCACTATTTACCTAATTTTTAGATTTATCTAGACTCCTAAGATAAAAATACTCATACCTACAGTGTTTTTCTAAACATGTATTTTAACCTTTCTTAGGATTTCGTGTGAAGAAACTTTAGTTTTCTAGAAGTTTAGTTGAGATTTTTAATAAAAATGCACTAGTTTTGTACCTCTGATAAAAAAGCTTTGCTTTCCCTCTAAATAACTCTGAGTAAAGCTAGTTCATTTCTTTAAAAACTAAGCAGAATTTAGTTAAGTTAATATTAAGTTCAATTTCATAAGGAAAATACCTAACTTACTATTGTACAAGTAATGTGTTTTTAAATTTGCAAATTGTATAAGATAGGTACTTGTTCTACTATATAATTTGTAATTCATACATAACAAGATTAGAAAATGAAACCCATGTTGTTTAACATTGTTGATAATATCGCTTTATTTCAAATATTTTCTTAAACTTATGAATAACGTGTAAATAACCACATACTTTAGGATGTACCTCTAGATTTGCTGGTGGCAATCATATGTTTTCAGTTATAATTTCATGTACTGCTATTTACTTGCATTGTATCTTTGCCTTTTTTAGTTTCTTGCCGCCGCCCCCAGCATGTTGGCAACACCCAACAGAAAATAGTAGTTTTTATAAGTTCTAAGTATAGCAATTCATGTATGGGCTCTCTGCCACAAACTGTAATCGTGTACGGTTGTGCGATTAAACATCAGGCATCAAATTCTACTCTTTTCTTTAATACATCAGCGCCCCAACATCATCGGAGTTTAAACAAAAAGTAGCCTATGTCCGTCTCCAAGTTACCATCTATCACCATACCAAATTTCATCAAAATCCGTTCAGCCGTTTAGGCGTGAAAGAGCCCGCTAGAGTATTATTGTATGTGTAGATTCCCACGGGAATGAGATATTTTCCCGGGGTAAAAAGTAGCCTATGTCCGTCTCCAAGTTACCATCTATCACCATACCAAATTTCATCAAAATCCGTTCAGCCGTTTAGGCGTGAAAGAGCAACAAACAAACAGACAGACAGACAGACAGACAGAGTTACTTTCGCATTTATAATATTAGTATGGATGACAAACTATTTCACTATTATATATTCTGTGCTGTCATAAACAGTTATCAAAATCTATTTAGTATTTTAGAGATGTCCCACAATGACGGTAAACCTACTTAAAATTAACGATACGTCGTTCAGCGTAGCAAATATTGTAACAAACCCCTCTGTTGTTTTAATATAGCCTCTTCGCTGATTTCACGTTTTTCCACCCGGTATTTTGTGGAGGCGTCAATATGGATTCATAAAGTGGTTGATACACCTAGGACAAAGAACAATTAATAATAAGTCCTAGGATCCTAAAATTATTAGTAAAATAAAAGAACTGATAAAGATAAGAACGTGATTGAATTAAATTTCTAAGATTAATAGCCATAGTTGTACTTAATACAGATACATCTCATGGAAAATATATATTAACTATTATTATTACAGAATTTTTCAAAGATAGATTTGGTAATTTTTCTGCTATCAAGTCGCAATTTCGTAATTTCATATTCTAAATAATAAAGCTCTTACGTTTTTTAACCTGGACAGTCCCACTGGAGGGCAAAGGCCTTGCATGAGCCATGGCCTGTTAACCCTTCTTGAAGGCATCTAGGTTATCGCGCAAGCATATTTTGGGCCTTCGTCCTCCCACGTCGGCTAACAAAGGGGACCCATTAGGTTTTATTCTTGCCCATCTCTTCGGATGCATTCTGTATAACTACTTGACCTGCCCAATCCCACTTTTGTTTTTCTTTTTTATCGGTGACGCAAGATTTTATTAGGTTTTTCAGAGAAAAAAAAGCTGTTAGTTATTGTTTTGTAGGTAATATAAAATTCTCAGTGTATCCCATCTTAAACCCACAGATTGCGCTTACCCATGTTTACCGTTTATCGATACATTCTTGCAAATTTTATGTCTCGTCCCTAAATTTGTAATGTTAATAGACTTTGTAAACGGTAATCGTCTGTACCGAATTAGCGGGACGGTAGAGACTTGGATGTGTTAGCTTTATATTATTGCGGGATCAGTCCCGAATATTAAGGTTCCTTTACATGTTGGCCAATCTATTGGCCAATGTATTGATGAAAAGCTCTTGACGAATGTGTAGAGATATGTTGGCGGTACAGTTTTGAGAGTTGGCTAAAGTGTTATATGACCGTTTTAAGACGTGTTGTTCGATTTTCGTTCACATCGAATAACATTTGCTTAGTTAGCAAAACCGCACATTGGTGTACAGCAAACTATGGATAAAAACCGCCATCCCACTCACAGATTCACGAATAATTATCTAGGTATTGTAGGTGTCAGACATATACACAGAAATATCAGAAAGAGTGCCTTTTTAATTAATTTGTTGCGATGTGAAATAATTTGGCACATTTAAGTCAACGACAATATTTTCATTATTAAAATGTATAAGTAGTCTTTGTTTATGTGATACATAGAGGAATGTATTAAGATATATTTTTTTTCATTTCTCCAACGCTTGCCAACACACTTTGCAGCTATGTCGAAAGCAATCGGGAAAGGCGTGATTAAAGCTGTCAGAAAAAACAAGTTTGTAAACCAATGTTATTCTTTCCGTCAAATATGCTCTGGTTTTAGTGTCATGGCTGCAAAATGTGTTGGTAAGCGTTGGAATAAACGAAAAATGTATGGTACAGCAAATTAATTTCAGCACCTAAGGGTGCTTTACACTGGAGCTGTGCGAAGCAACTAAGCTGTGAGCAGATTTTTTTTAATGGGCTTACTCTTGACCTCGATCTAGTCGTGAGGACAGAGATTAGGTCGACGATAGGACGGGCTTGCCCAGAAGATGCCTATTCACTGGCGACTTGAATAGATTCGGATTATATGAACTCGGGAACATCCACTAAATAGAACTTGGGAATTGCAGCCAACAGGATTGTTCAATTTGACAGCGCATTTGACAAACTAGGACAATGGAGCATTCCTATATCATCAGCTCACAGGTAAGCTCCCTAGCAAAGCATTGGTGGAAAATCACCTGTGACAGAACGGTGGAAAGTCACGCCAGGGGATGTTCGTGGGTTCGAAAGGCTCTGAAGTTGCAGTGTTGGAGATATGGCCGATGGATCAGGAGCAAAGAAAGGAGTTAGGAGCGCTTCATTACACACCCTTACACCAGGATACCATTTTTGAATATCATTGGATGATAAAATAATGTGGTGTTTGATTATTTACGCTTCGTCTTCCAGTGCGCGGTCGCCACTCCCTTTACGCCCCATCGGTCATCGGTTCGTCTTGCGATGAGCCCTGCCCACTGTCGCTTTAGCGTAGGCAGGCTCCCAACAATGTGGACCGACGAGCTGGTCAAGGTCGCGGGAAGCCGCTGGATGCAAGCAGTTCAGGACCGGTCGTTATGGAGATCTTTAGAGGAGGCCTATGTCCAGCAATGGACGTCTTTCGGCTGTAATGATGATTGTTTAAATTCATGTATCATGCTTTACCTTTTCACCGAAAACTTGGCTAAAATCTCAAAAGTGATATTTTATCACCTAATGTACCGATCGCACTGGAGGGCTATTTGCGTCTACACTGACCGACTTCCCAAAGCTCGGATGAGACCCAAAGTGCGGGCTGAGTAGGACAGGATAGACTCCCTTGCCAACTTGTTGGACAACAAATTGGCCAACGTGTAAAGGAGCCTTTACAACATTACGGTCCCGTCCCGCTTTGTTATGTGCTTAATATGAACAGTACAGTTTGCATAATTTAGTTTTCTAATGTCATGTTTGTATGACTATCGGAAGCTAAACGATGTTCCTTTTGTCTATTTTATGAGTCGTAAAAGATAAGTTTTATGTTGTTTGGGTAAAGTTCGTACTGTTTAAAATAGATGGCACCGGTTTTCAAAATTAAAATTTTTTGGGTGGAAATTTTATGTTCAGCAACTTTTATATTAAGTATGACTTAATCATATTCATAGCCGAAATAAACCATAGGTAATACTCGTATGTGTTCGATAAAAACATGAAGAAGTTTCTGTCACCTTATTCTGGCTGGAGTAAGTTTGTCTTAGGTTAATGATATTCATCTAGCCTCTTTATGGTCTAGATTTTTTTGTGACATCTTAGTACCTACCTAAGATCGTCCCACAATTTGACACTTATTTTTGATCGCATTTTTTACGACACTTTGTTTGTATAGCGATGTTATTAATGTTTTTTTATTTCTTTCATAAAATTGGGTACTTACTGCATGTTCACATAGGAAGCAGTTTCAGATCAATTTAGTACTTACATATTTTATTTATGTACCTTTTTAAATATTGTGAAATAGTGCTACCTCACGTAATAACTTCATTGTTTTAATATAAATTAAAAACACAATGAGTACTATTTTCTTAAAACTTATAAAAGATAAACATTTGGTCGAGCATCATAACAGTACTTTATAATTACAATCATAATTCTGCAAATCTTAAGAAACTCAAGTATGGACTATTTATTACGTTGAAAACACTCGACTTCCTAAACCAACATCAAAGACAATGCTATCTCCATAGATAGTGATAATTCCGACCCGATAAAAAAGTAAACATCATGCGTAATCAAAGCTATTGTAGCTCTAATCCGAACCTTTTGTATGGCGGAGCAATGCTTCCTAGGGTTGCCACACCCGTCCTGTGTGGTGCCGGCAAAGAATAGTACCAACCCATACCTACCCGTGGGTGTCGTAAGAGGCGACTAAGGGTTATAAACTGGAGGATGGGCAGCAGCATCCTCCTTTGTATCTTACATCTTACTTACTGCGGTCACCTACAACCGCGGTCCATGGTGCCAGCCGTAATGCTAACAAGCGAGGTGACTATGGTACTTCCTCTCTACACTTTTCCAGCAAAACTAGAATTCTGGAGGGATCTCCCTCTCCTGTAGTGGACGTTTCATGGGATGTTATGATGATGATGTTGAAGCCATAACATAACAACATACCATAAACAACAAAACAACATAACATAAACAAACATAATAACATAACATCTACAGGGTGTAAGGGACGTGTACCGAAAACTGAACGGGCGTGCTCAACGAAACTGAACAACTTTACCAAAGAAACACTTTTGGGAAATGAAAAAAAGGTTTTTGACCTCTCTATACAAACAGCTCACTCCTAACGAACAGTTTGTATGGCGATGTCAAAAGTGTTTTTGTCATTTCCCAAAAATTTTTTTTGTTAAAGCTGTTCAGTTTCGTTGACTGAGTACGCCCTTTCATTTCTCGGTACACCCTCCATTACTCCCTGTATTTTTTGACATTTTGCGATTGTGATACTTGGACGAGAGGATTGGCCCAAAGTGCGCCGCGAGGAGACTTTTTTCTTGCACCGTGCTTTGGGTTAAGCCTGTATAGATAGACTAGTCTAGTTAAACTATTAGCTATAAAAAAAACAGTTTCATAAAAATCGGTTCGGTAGTTTTTGCATGATGTTCGAAGAAATAAACAAACAAAGAAACAATGAAACAAACATTCAAATAGTTAATAGAATCAGGAGTTACTTTGCGGAAGTCCATCTCAAAGTAATTATGTGAAACAAATATATAGCCACTTTCCGCAACAATGATGGATGCTATGTACTCACTGTGCACCGCCCGCCCGCCCGCAAATAAATGCGCATGCAGGCAACTGCAACACGGCAACCACCCAAAAACACTCTACACGTGTTTCGCCTCTACACGAGGCATCCTCAGGAGATGTTAGACCGACCAGTGCCAAACACCGAGACAAGTTTGGCATTGGTCGGTCTAAAATCTCTATAGCATAACGTAATTTTTTTTAATAAATGTGTTCAAGGTACAGACAAAATCACAATTTTATTATAGTAGAGATTTTGTCATTGACTCGAAGCCTGTCTTTCTGGAAAAGGCCTCTCTTCTTTGTTTCCACAGTTCACAACAGACTATTTTGGGCCAAACGTTTTTTTTTTCAACGGTGTCACAATCGCTTCCTTGACCTTTTTAGACCACTTTGATTCACTTACAATACACTTTTTTGTTGCAACTCTTTAGCTATTTTAACCAACATTTCAACCAGGAAAAGTTCAGTCTAAACTGAAAATTTTATTCATCCGCTTAGGATTTTTTCTCTTATATTTAATTTTCTTGATATGGTAACCCTAACTGTACCTGATATTTACCATATCTTACAAATGAAGTGGACACGTGGGACGGTAGAGCCGCGTAGAGAGTGCCCACCGTCTTAACTCGGCTGGTTTATACGAAGCTTGTATCAATATTGCACGATAATGGGTCGGGTTTTAAGGGAGAGGAAAATGGCGGAATGGCCGTAAAAGGTGCCTAATGGCTACCAATAAGTGATTGTCGTTTTTGTCCAGGTCTGTGACCCGGTAGTACTATTGAATATTCATTGATTGTATAGAAGATTCGAACTTTTTAAAGTTTGCCTTGTATGCCAACGTGCGTTTTTTAATGTGCAGTTAGTAACAATTGATTCTTTTGAATCACTGGAGGGTTGTACAGTAAAGTGCTTTAGAGACCAAAGGATTAGAATTTTGCAGGCAACAAAATAATGTTTTATGGCGAGTAATAATTTTATGAATTGTGCGCTGTTTTGAATTCAGAGTGAAGTGAGGGAGTCTAAAGAATCCTGAACTTAGTGAGGTATTCAATAACTCCTAAATAAAGCCGACCAGTAAAGTTTTTCATACACTATTTTAACTTGATCTCTTTGGTCGCGGAGCATTGTAACAATATTCATATTCCTAATTAAAATCTCACTACCCGCTCCGAAAGTCCCGTGGAAAAAATTGCTACTTTGTTCGTCTTTATTGACGACCCAATTAGCGTTTTTCGAATACACTTTTAAGACATTGGGTGCTATGGGCGGTGGTACCCACTTATTACCTGTTCGTTTGCTCATTATTTAACAATAAAAAAAAAATTGTGATCTACACATCAGTATGGGAAGTTGAATTAAATTTTTAGACAGTTTCATGAGTAGTGTAGCCAACGAAGCAGTTGACCCCGACATAAATTTCTCAGGCAGATTTTATTTTATTATAAAGAATCATGAATTTTATGTAAATTCACAATATCCAAAAAAAATATTACAAAAAAAAATTCATCCATTTTTTGGAATTTTTGTATGGATAAATTAAAAGTACCGATTTTTTTTTGGATTTTTTATGGAAGATTTGTCTCATGTAGTGTAACCCCAGCAAAGTTTCATCGACTGAGGATTCAATGCGGGGGTCTTCATACAACGATCCGCTTCGTTACCTAGACTAGAGTTAAATCATATACTTTTGGGCTCCAGTGATTTTTCCAAATGTTTGAGTCTCATCTCAATCTATCACAATATTTTCCATGATATTAAACTAGATTCCAACAATTTTAATGCAAATAATCATAAGTAATTTTTCAAAAGTATAAGAAGCTCGAAATTCTCATAATAAGATGATAAAACTATTAAAAGAATACCTAATAAATAAAACTTACTATAATTTAAACGAATATTTCAATGATAAAAATAAATAAACTAAAAAAATATACCTACATTATATAAATACATAATTAAATATTGTTGATAACTATTTAAAATCTCGGTCTATCTCAATTATTGCAATGCCTCTGAAAATGGGCTCATATGAGATACCTTATTTATAATACCATCTTGTTATGTACCATATGAAGGCAATAAATGTATTGAGTATTGAGTATTGAAGCCAGCAATAATCGGTGAAAACCAATGCAAACCGCTTTTAACTTGTACAACAATGGAGAGCTTTATCGTCCAGTGCGTTTGCAGAGATTATTGCAAATCTTGTGATTGTGCCGCTATTGATACAGGCATTAACTTTGCATCGCACAACCCTAATCTCTATGCTGGCTAATGTTGCTATTGTTTTTGTAAATTTGTTCAGTTCTCTTCTGTCTTAAATGGTCTTATGGAATAATTTGATTTTTATCGTTAGCTAATTCTAATCTAAGAAGGATTTTGTATGGATCGAGGGATGGTTTGCCCTATAGGTGGTACAGTTTTAACTAAAAACAGTCGTCATCATCATAACATCCCATAATACGTCCACTACAGTACAGGTAGCTCCCACCAGAATTCCAGCTGTTGCTTGAATAATGTAGAGGGGAAGTACCTTAGTCACCTCACTTGTCAGCATGACGGCTGGCACCATGGACCGCAGTTGTTGGTGACCGCAACAACAACCTAAAAAAGATACATGAATCAAACTTTGTATGATGAAAGAAAAATTTATAAAAGACACATCAAACTAAGGTTACCACCAATGTTCCTGCTCAGTCGTCAGTCAGCCAGGTTACAAGAATCATCGGATACCAAAAATGAAACCAGTACACGACGATAGACCTGGACGGAGGTCCTATTGACGAATATCTAAGGTTGCTTTCCCTCAACTCCAGGTCGATATTTAGGTTTCCAGAACAGCCAAAATCAATGATATATTTACGAATTTCTCATACTTTTTCCAGGTTACGGAATTCGAGCCCCCTATCAAAAAGTGTGTTATTATTATTATGCATTTACTTTCACCACATTGTGGGTTTGTTTATGTATCTTATGAGGTAGATTACCAGGCTGCGGGACCCCGGACTATATTTTAAAGGAACTGGGACATTTACAGCTAAATAAGATTATATGAACGAACACCCAGTATTTGGTCAATAAGCTTGTTGTTATCATTTGTGTTGATAGAAGCGATGTTAGTGTAGATTTCAATGATACCGTAGGATTAGATGATAAAACCATCTAGCGTGTTTGCTTTAATTATTGCTTGAGGATAAATATTTCAAAAATAATTTTTTTTGTTTAAAAACAAATCAGTTTCTGTATTACAAATCCTGTGTATTGATGTAAACAATGTCGTTTGATGACGGCAAAAAGTAGTGCCAACCCATCTCTACCCGTGGGTGCCTTAAGAAGGGTTAATGAACCAGAGGATGGGCAGCAGCATCCTCCTGTGTATCGTATCATCTTACTTACTGCGGTCACCAATGACAGCGGTCCATGGTGCTAGCCGTAATGCTAACAAGCGTGGTGACTATGGTACTTCCACTCCACATTGTTTCTGTAAAAGCTGGAATTTTGGAGGAAGTTTCCTGTCCTGTAGTGGACGTTTCAAGGGATGGGAACAATTTCATAAAATGATCTCATTTTATAATTGGGGAGCCAATTCTTGAATAACACCGACTGATAAAATGTCGTCGCATTGATAAAAACCGGCGAACGTACCAGGACCAAATTCAGGACGTTCTAAATAAAGGCAAGGTTAAAAGTACCCTAAACCGACGAGGATATGTATGAAAGGATTGATAAAAGTACAGGAAGCAAGGAAAGTATGTCAAGATCGTAGCAGGTGGAGGACTGTGGTCTCTGTCTACCCCGACGGGAAAGAGGCGTGATAATATGTATGTATAAATATCACTTGAAAAATTCAAAATCACAGATTTTTGTTTTCAAAACTGAAGATTGATATTCAATAAATAGAAAGTAGTGTTTAATGGCTAATTTCCACATATTAATTTGCCTGGATCAATAGCAATTTTCAAAAGTTTCAACAATGATATTTTATCATCTTGAAGAATTAAGTCCTTGATCGATTCGCATTATGCTAGGCACTTTTAACTTCTAACAATTTTTAAGGTAATCAAAATAAATATTACCACCAACCTATGCCACCAACAAAATTATTAATCTATCATAACATCCCATGAAACATCCTCTGCAGGATGTCCTGGGGGGCTCCCTCTAAAAATTACCAGCAAAAATGCGCAGTACTACTTTGGAAGGGAATAACCATAGTCACCACGCTAGTTAGCGTTGCGGCTGGCTACCGCTGTTGTTGGTGACCGCAGTATGTAAGGTGGTACAATACTTACACAGAAAGATGCTGATGCACATCCTATGGTTCATAAGCCATTAGTCGCCTTTTACGACACTAACGGATAGTGATGGCTTGGTACTTTTCTTAGCCACACACAAGAAGATGCTGCTGCCCATTCCTCGGCTAATAAACCCTTAGTTACCTCTTACGACACCCACAGGTATAGATGGGTTGGGTGTTGTTGTTGTATAATCTTTATTGCATAATCTTTATTACAAAATGGCTATTGTCTTAAAGATTACATGCAAAGGCGGACTTATCCCTAGGTGAGATCTCTACCAGTCAAACTTAGAGTGATTAAAGGTTGGTACTATTCTTTTCACTACACGGTCAATTAATTTAATCTATCAAACACACCCATTTGAATCTTAAAATCTCGAACCCACTTAGATAAGAGTGTTGCCAGTATCGGACAGGTATCATTATGCCCACACTTACCCGGAAGGTAAACCCCTCAGGGGGGTGGCAATTTAATTCTGTCCACGTTCTAATAATGACCGTCATAATTCGTTCAAAGTGTCCGGTAGGGGGACACCCCCTCACCACTCTACCCCCCTCTGATTCCTTTGCATCCTGTAATTCCATTTTCAAGCCACCTTGCACACATGCGCGGTTTTGTCAAGGGTTGAATGTTTAAAATTGCGAGTCTCTGATTGTGTGAAATCTATTTAGATATTGAATTTGGATGAGTGAGTTGATGGGACGTGATGGTTAGTGGTCACCATACACGGAAGGACGCTGCTGCCCATCCTCCTGTTTATAAACCCTTAGTCACCTCTTACGACACCCACGGGTAGAGATGCGTTGGTACTATTTTTTGCTGGCACTACACGGGACGTTTTCCTACTTAATTTTAAATAATCTCATCATATCAGTTGGATGCCGTCTACTGCAAGATAAAAAGTCTCATCTAAAGATGTCCCTGTCCACAGCGATTGGTCCAACTCTGCCCCGAAAACCTTGCTACAAAAAACTACTTTGGCAACACACAAATATTTTGAAGTCTCAAACAGTTTTGAAACTTATCAAAAGCAAATGTTTTCTGCACAAAAGCGAGTCACAAATAAATTTTAAGTGCTAATCCATCCTACGGGCGGAAACTTACAAAAACATCCGCCATTTTAATCCCATTCACATTTGGCTAAGATACAACTCTCAACGTAAAAACACGTGAGCAAAGAATAGTCGAACTTTTCAGAACTGTAAAGTTTTTGTTAAAGTCGAAAAATATTTAGTAAATGAATAAAAAAAGCCGTTCGGCTATAAATTTCTATTCAGATTCTTTTAAATAACTCTCCTATTAAACTTTTGCTATAAGTAGTACGTGAATTTTCATTTTTTTTACAAAAAAAATGTACAAATATTAATTTTTTTTTCAATCTCGAAGCCCAGTGAATTTTTTTTTTCTTCGGGAAAGATGCTTGTGTTGGTTAAGAGAATAATAGGGTTTCAGGCTTAAAATGAATGAAAATTCAAATTTATCTGAATAAAAAGAAAGAAAGGAAGAAAAAACGCCGTTAAAAGCGTTTCCATTTTAAAGCAAAATTTTGTATGCGCACTGCACAGTAAATTGTACATGCGCTTATGTTGTAAAATGTATGGAATTCAATTAAATATTATAAACTCATTGAATATTTCACAAATTATTTTAAGTGTCCTAGTCCTGTAAGTTCCGTTCCCACTAAATCATCTGTCTAGATACAATAGAGAGAGACTACCTACTCTATGACTCGAGGCATGTGTGCTTGGGCTTTATCAACACATGTACCTCATATTAAGTTTGATTTATAACTCTTTATATCGTAAATGGATTAGGGAGCGTCCCTTCTGCGCACTTGTGTACTCTTAATGACATCTTCCATGTAGGTAGGAATTGGCGACAGTATAGATAGAAGAATTTACATTGCCTTTCTGGACATGTTTTATCTTTATGCAATGGATAGTTACCGGTTTTGTCTTTGTGCAATTGAAAAACAAACTCAAACAAATTTTGTTCACATTCACAATTTGGATTTTTACACGATATTCTATGTAGTTTTGGAAGCAGATATGATGCCAAAAAAAATGCGACGAGAAAAAAACCACTAATGCATTAAACCAATTAAAGTTAACTCAAATAAAAAAATCACGTAATGGTTGAATTTCTAATGACACCAAAATAAAACTCCAAATCCATGATCATGTGTTTATAGAAGTAGCTATATGGTTAGTAAATATTAACTCGCTTTGATTATAAAACTACTAGAAACCACAAAAAAGAAAATAAAAAAAAATATTGCGATACAGTTTGTAAAACATTTAAGATCTTTTAAAACGGAGCAATGGATACAAACTTGATCCCCGTAGTCCAATTGAAGCGAACATTTGAAGCCCAATGTCTCAGTTTTATGGGAATTCATAATTGCCCACCGCTGGGGAGTGGGGTGGGGTGTGGGCAAAGAGGCTATGTTGTAAATCTTTTCCTATGTAATTAACACTGCGTAATGGATATTGTTTTTACTTTCAGGTAAGACCAGTTTTGTTGCGATTGCGAATGAGAAGACTTTGTAAGTACCATCTGCTTTTACTGGGATCTAATTCATGCTCTTAAATTTTAAATCTTCCTGAAATCTTCCTCAACGACAAAGATTCAGATTCAGATAATTTTATTCAATGTAGATTCTTTACAGAATACTTATTGAATGTCATGCAGAATACAATGCAAAAAGATCGAGTCTACGCCGTTTCGGATCGTGCTATGGCAGCGTAAAAGAAACGGCAAGAAACCACTGCAGCACGGCCTACTTTAATCCTACACTAGCCGCAGTGGTTCATTTTGCAATATTTTTTATTCAAAACTTCACGAGTTTTCTTAGTCCTATTACAAAGATCCCTGGTAATACACCCAACAGCACGTCAATAGAAAATCTTTTGATTTTATGGTATGCTGAGTTGCAAAAGATTCCGCTGACGTCCGGTTTACCGCACTAGGTATGCAATGGAATCGTCATCATAACTTCTTATAAAAAGTTTGTTTTTGGACAGGGAGCTCCCTCAGAATTTTCCAGCAAATGAGTGACATATTGGGGGGGGGGGGGGGGGGGATATATCCACAGTTGTTAGCGTTGTGGCCGGCAAAATGGACCGAGTTGATTGGTGAAAGCAGAATGGTGATGCAATACGCAGAAAGACGCTGCTGCACATCCTCTAGTCGCCTACTATGACACCCACGGGAAGTGGTACTAGCAATCTAATAAGTATCAATAATACTTAAGCGTTGTCTATGACTCGGGTACATACATCCATATTTAACCTACGAAAAATTATTGCCCCTAACCTGTTAGGAAATCCTACTTCAACTCCAGGACCTTTGGTTTAAGAGGACTTACTTTCCAGAACATTATTCTAGTCATGAAAACTAAAACAAGCAAATCAAAAGCTTGTAGATGATGCAATTTGAAGAAAAAAATATACATTTTTACACTAAATAATTACTTCCTCCCTTGCCCTCATAGTACATTATAACTCCCTACCGCATTATTGAAGCGACTAGTGCTGAGACAATTCCCGTTATTAACGATCCCGCCGGTACCGATATTTACGGTTTTTAATTAGAGCAGCTCTAATATCGGGACGTGCCGGTCACCCAGACCGTTTTCTATCTCGTAATGAAGCGAGTGTGTATGAATATGAGAGAATCTGTGATATGAAATGGGGTAGGTTTCATACAGGATGCAATTTTTTTGGTATCTTTACTTGTAACAATTATAGAAAAACCAGTGGAAAATAAAACAAAAAAAAATAGAGTATCTTTGACAAAGAAGACGTTAAATTCAGTAGGAAGAGAAGCCGCTTAAAAGTTGCCAAAGTAGGCCCAACGATCTCTGTTTGGACTTCATTAGTTGACAGTCTTTCGGATATAACAGATTGGTTGTAAACCGCGAGCCAGGTCAAGACCAACAAAGGAGACCGTCTGTCGGGACTATGTTGGCAATCGCGTACGCTTTTACCTAATTGTATGCTTCTTGCTGATACTAATCTGCATTGCCATCACGATACAATATTTGCTTAATAAAATTTAATAATTTAAGTAGATATATCTTTTAGACAAACTTGTAAGTAGATCTGCAGATTTTGTTATTGTGATATAAATTAAATTAAAACCAACCTAACTTATGGTTTTTGATTTTTATTTTCGTTTGCTCAAAAGAAAAACATAAAACCTCAATATTCTCGCAGAGCATTTAATCTGTTTAAAAATGTAAATTAAAGTAATTTCTTAGGTCTTCCCTCAAATATCTCTGACCTTCCATTCAGGATTCCTTCCCTAACTTAAAATCAATTATGCCTGCAATTGTTTCGTTAGTTCGCGAATGGTTTTTATCAACCTTCACCCACAATCCCCCCTAAAACTGGGGTGAAATTACCCCCCAGTATTCTTTGTATTCACAGTGTCACCCCTCTGTTTGGATTTCTTTTGATGAACTTGTCTACGGCTGATTGTCTATGCATTTCGTTCCGCTTTCTTCTAGATTTCGTACATTTGTTATTTAAAGTTGGTAGTTCAAAAAAAGTTGAGACGACTTGGCAACTGATGTGGGGTGGAATCGAATTGGCGAAGTCAGGTTGTGCTGTAGAAAAGTTTCTTGATTAACTAGAGACGAAAGAAAGAGACGGAAACTTATTTCTTTTCGACATACATACAACGTTAGCAAACGTACAGTCAAGAGCACATCAAGCTTGATACATTGGACTTTGTACCGTTCTTATTTCGTACGGGCTAGAGTCGCAATGTGAGTGTCAAGCTTGACCTGTCGTTGACTGTACAAGCAAACGTTCCGTAAAAAAGCTTATTATCGATAAGATTACTACATTAATGACAAAGAGGTGTGGTGCTCTGATATTCCAGCGAAACACAAGAAACACATTGTACAAAGCCGACTCTTAAAGTAGGCCGTGTTGCAGTGGTTTCATGCCGTTTATTTTACGCTGCCATACCACGATCCGAAACGGCGTAGACTCGCTCTATTTAAATTGTATTCTGCATGACATTCGATAAGTATTCTGTAAAGAATCTACATTGAATAAGTTTATCTGAATCTGACATGTAATCGAATATACCTATAGAGGGTGTATAAAAATATATATTTTTAACTAAAATTGTAGATTCAGACCATGACACTTAACATCATTCACCTAGCAACATAGGTAAAAATATTGGTTCACATTTTTTTTTTCACATTTTGACATATGTTCTTTTTGGTTTGATCAATATTATGGATTGAACTTTATATTTGATAAAGGCACACAAATAGATCTGTTGATTATATTTAAACTTTGAAGGATGTATGTATATCCATAAGCAGCCCAATAACTAGCAGTAACCCAACCTAACCATATTCTTAAAGTTTCCAAGCTGCCAAGCGGTCTCTGATATGATATGGCTTAAAGCCCACTGCAAGATATTAAGATATTACCTATTTATCTATAAAGGAACTAAAATTACTTAACATGAAAAAATTACACAAATTTTGGTATTAGTTAACAGTTTTCTTATTAAAAAAAAGCTCAAGATAAAAGGAATAGAATTTGTGTAAATTTTCTGGCTTTAAAATACCTATTTTTCCACACCACATTTTTTGCTTTGAAGACCGATTTATAAGGTCAATATTATAAAAACAATCAGTTGTGTTTGTAAGTATTTGAAATGTTGCACCGTGTCTTTTACCAATACATTTGATTGGAAACCACCAACATTGAAACATTTGAACAATTTCAATTTAAGGAGCTTGCATACCAACCGGAGTCGGAACTTTTCAAAACGCTAATGAATCAGGATTAAGGCCGTGTATGTATTTAAATAAGCTCCCCAACATGTTCCTTGATTGCGCAAACTGCGAGCTGTGGACGTAAGAAATTCCTAGTTTTAGAATAATTAATTATATTAGAAAATTGCAGCAGAGTGTTTTAAGAGATTGGGGTTTGTTATTAGAAACGCCAGAGAGTTTGATGATTGTACGGCTATCGAATTATTATACGTAAGTTTGGTGCGAAGTAAGATTGAGACGGCGTCAATTATCTGGGGCCCCCATGAAAGTGTTTATAACCTTTCACTTGAAAAAGTTCAAAAAGCGTTTCTCAGATTTCTATACAAAAAGAAATTGGGTTATTATCCGTTTTTGTACCCGACAAAATTTTTATTGGGAGTCCTTGGCTTCAGATCGCTGGAAACAAGACGTATCCATCAGCTTATGATCACAGTTTGTTGTATCCTTCGTGGTGAATCTAGCTGTCCAGAATTGGTACCGCAGGTATTCCGATTGTTCGTCCCCGAAAACTATCTCAGAGGTCGAGCGCACCACCTAGTGGCGCTGCCCACTATGCGCACAGTGGCGCACCGCGAGTCTCCTCTACCGCGCGCATTGCGACTTATACGAGATATGCTAGAGGCGGCACCACAACTTGATATATTTGCAGATAAGTTGCCAAGCATCAGCAAATCTATGCTTACTTTCTGTGAAGTTTTGTAATTTTATTTTATACATATATTCTAACAATGTTTTACCTAATACAGGAGTTTATTGTTTAATAATGTTTAAGGTTTCTGATCTCAATGTGATCTCGTTATTTAAGTTCTATGTTCCTTGTATAGTTTAATTAGGTATGCCTGTCATAACTGTACATTGTAAATTATAAATAAATAAATAAATTATAAATAAATAAAAGGGTTAAGATAGAGTTAAGATAACTAATTTTTATTCAAATATTAACTATAGGTATGTAGTTAAAGTTGCCAAAATTTTGCAGTAAATGGTGATGCAAAGAATAGGAACAAAGATACGTAAACTTTGTTTGAGTATTTTGACTCACATCATAGTCCAGTCAATCTACGAAAGTTTGTATGGAGATTGGAGAAGGTTGTATTAAATGGGGATAATTTATTAAACTACCAGTAAAAACATTAATAGTAGATTGGTAGCCAAGGGCTGTAAGGCATCAATTGCAGCTCGAGATATTTGGCGCACGAGCGCTTTACATCTCGATTGTGAGGTAAGTAGGTCCTTATTACCACCAAATTGTAGGTGACCAATTAGCGCTCTAGGGTAATAATGTAGCTAGAAAAGCCCTAGGGTGGTAATTTAAAAAAAAACTTCACTCTTTCAAAACTCAATTACTTACCGCCCTAGGGCTTTTCTAGCTACATTATTACCCTAGAGCGCTAATTGTTCACCTACAAGCCCCATTTGGGGGTAATAAGGAGCTACTTACCGAATATGAGAGATGTAAAAAACTTAAAACCACTGTAATCTCCGTTATAACGTTGATATTCTTAAAACCAGTATAAGGTGAACTCAACTTGTATAATATTTACCATGTTGCACAGATCAGCTTATACTGGTACTTTTACATAATATCCGGATTAAATTAAATTATTTACAACTTCAAAAAGCCTACATTACTTATTAAAATTAATTTCTCTAAATGTGCATGATTACAACCTCATATCGTAGATTGACTGGTATGTATGTATGGCTATCATGGCACTTTATGCACTTTATTACTTTGATTAGATTAATATTCTGATTTTGATAATCAACTTTTTACCGTAGGTCCTCTAGTTCTTCTACTATCAAAACCGTAACCCTAAAATTTTCTTAAGCAACTTCAACAAATGAAATGTAATTTAAATAATCCAAATTTATGACTTCCCTTATATTCATCATCTCGTCGTGAGATCACCGGTTCGAGGTTCGATTTCGTCAATTTGGTTATATGTAACTACCTGATTTGGAAAATTATGATTTATTTGTCATCGACACGGTTTGGATTTTATATTTATGGCGTTACTAATGTAAAAACCTCTTAAATTAGTCAGACAAGGGATAAACATTTTCGTCATTTAAGTTGAATCATCTTTTAATGTTAATTTATAATTTTGTGTTTTTGGTGGAAACAAGGTCAAATCTAAATGTATGAAATCCCCAATCTTTCATAGTCATATAATTATGTCTGTCTGTTTACTTGTTACGATTTCACAGCTAAGTCACCGATTTTGAACAAATTTTGTGTCAAGTAAGATAGCATGAAACCTGCAAAAGGGCATAAACTTTAAAAAAAAAAAAGAAAAAAAAATTGAATTATCGCAGACAACAGCTCCTTTTCTTCAATCAAAATACATCAAAATAGGATATAAATGTAGAATTTTTACTGAACCATTTATTTTTGTTTAACTGAAAAACTGGCTTGACATTCGCAGTAGAAAATAGTTCTTGCGTCGATAGAAATAAGAATGATAGGTACGGGTACAAATCCAATGTGTCAAACTGGATACACTCTTGACTGTACCTTTATATTGAACTCTACTTTATAATCTCTTACAATATAAATCACTATCCTAAAATCAAGACAGTTCTGCTGATATAAGTTACTAAGTAGACTTTATGGACCCAACTTATTTCAAACGACATTTAAAATAATGAGATCACAAGTCTTTATCGCAAAAGAACAAAACAGAGCACCCCGTATCTAAATAAGGGCGGACACAGACTGGCTACTGTGCGATCGGTGCGCACGACTCGACGCACGACACACTAAATATGCCGATCTGCTCATAAGAGATGCATGCTGATGATAGCCAATTTGTGGCTCCGGGCGCCTGAGATTCCACGTCGAAGATACGGTAATCGACAAAAAGTCGGAGAGTGTGCTCTATGCTCTAGTCAGTTGTAATACGTGATGCTTGTTTCATTTATTTTAACCTCTTCTGAAATTTCGTTACTTAGGTATTTTAGGTTAATGGAGACCTGCTGTAGGTACAATCAACCGCATGTTAGTAAAAGCTTTGAAATTGAGACTAATACCTCTTTTCTATGTTAGCTTCAGCGGTATCGGAAATCTGTAGTGCAAGTTTTATTTCAATTAAGAATAAATTTGGTATTATTGATGATATTAAGAACACTAATTGTTATAGAATTACAATTTCAAAAAATTGTGTATTACTATTTTTTGCGTATAAAAAACTTAATTGACTCAAACAGTGCACCATCTTGGCATGTTTTATTAGATTCAGGCAATTCAGGCAAAAGCGTGATCTGTTTAAGAAATTAGGAGTGCTCTTGTCCATACCAGAAAAAGTAAAAGACAGACATCAGAACCGGAGCTAAGTCAGCAATATTTCAATATTATCGGCAAAACGGCTCATTGTTATTTACTTTGGCACATCTTCGTCTCGCAAACAAATCCATAACAATAACTCAAAGACATCAAACCTTCTTTCCGTCTATACCAGGTCTTATCGCTTTTGTTTAGAAATAATAAGACAAGAAAGAATATTCCATTCAACTACAAGTCTATTCAAGTTATGAGTGAATAGGCTTCTTCTGGGCAAGCTCGTTCCATCGTCGACCTCATCTTTGTCTTCAAGACTAGATCGAGGTCAAGGAGGTGTGGGTTGCAAGGTCGATGTTCGTCCTCACAAATCCTGGTGTCAGGGTTGTTGAGCTGCCAAATGCCTCTGACATGACTCATTTACGACTACATTCGTAGATAGTAGTCGGAATCAACGGCTTGACGTGCCTTCCGAAGCACGGTATCTTACTTTTCGGACAATCAGGTGATTCATTCTGCAATGTCCTAACCAATTGCGGAGCTCACACAAAGAGATTTTTGTGTGACAATGTCCCCACCGGGAATCGAACCAAGAACCTCCAGATTGAGAGCCAAGACCACTAGACCACGGAAGCTGTTAATGAAGAAATCGAAGAAATAACAAACTTAATGAATTGCAATTTATTATTCACTAACTCTAATAGCTATAGTAGATTTTTTAACCCTCTCCTAAATTTTGGACTAGCTGGTGCCCGCGACTTCGTCTGCACAAGTTTATAAATTGTAGCCTATGTGTTATTCTGATGTATTAGCTATATTATTGTAAAGTTTCATTAAAATCCATTCAGTAGTTTTTACGTGAAAGATTAACAAACAAACATCCATCCATCCATCCATACTTACAAACTTTCGCGTTTATAATATTATTAAGTAGGAAGTAGGATTTATGAAGCTTTTACAACTATTTCATAAACTTTGCTATCGAATTTTCAAGCTTATTCGGCTAAAGATAGAGCTTAACTTTCTCGGGGTAGAACAACAGCTTTACAATTTCTTTGAACTACAATGTGACTAACTAACTACTGTGTGTAACTTTTTTTTTTCTTTTTTTCCAGTGATCACGAATCTTATGCTCAACGTGTCATTAAAAGTTTTTATTTTTAACTTTTTTTTTACTGTCTATGGGCTTACTCTTGACCTCGATGTAGCCCTGAGGACAGAAATGAGGTCGATGATGGAACAAGCTTGCCCAGAAGCAGCCTATTCACTCGCGACTTAAATATATTCGGGTTATAAGAGCTCGGAAACATAGACGCGGGCAGAGAATTCCACTCCTTAGCCTTCAGAGAATTTAACACGCAGAAGTTGTCCATGAGACTTTTATTATGTAGTCATGGTTAAATCAGTTGCAAACCTCACTTATCTTGTAGTCAGAATTTTAAAGCTGCCAAATGGCTTCTTACATGGCCTACTAACAATCACTATCTAACCTTTGTGAACAAGATATATCCACAACCACTAAGACCTTGTATAAACAGACTGATCCAAACATCTATAACCATGTTGTCAGCATCCATATACATCCCGATAATATCCTTAAATCAGTCTGACAAATCACGTCCGTCCACTGGGTCCTTCAATAGCCGTCGTCTTGGCCTTGGGCGTGCTGATGCAGCAGTGACCCCCCTATTTAACCCCCCACTGACCCCCTTATTTGACCCCCCCGCACGTAGGCTTAAGCTCGGACATCGGCCGTCCTCAGAATACTAATTATCAATTAGAAGACTTGGCAGGACTACGGAAGCATTTTTAAGTGTTCGTTAGACATGGTGATTCTGTTTGCAGTTTGGAGACGGTTGGGTTTTGGACTTTCTATATTCAGTAAGTTTTTGCTTAAGATATTTTATATATAAATATCTACAGATTTTTTTAACTTTGAAAAAAAAAATATACCGGGTCTTACTAACTTATTTAACACTAAGTAATATTTTTAATGTTTGGTCATATCATCAGGCCCGACACTTTATAAAAACGATTGTGGAAGGAAAAGTGTATGGAAGAAGAGGCCGCGGCTGGCCTAGAATAGAGTTCTGCCAACGGATGAAGGAGAGGGCGGGGTTGAAAAAACCTCATATCTTCATACAAGACAGAGACAGATGGAGAAAGCTACACCGACAAGAGCAAGGCTCTTAAATACTGACTGAATGAATATTTTTTGAAACATACCTGATATGTAATAAAAAATTGGTCTCTCCAAACAAACTGTCCAATGAAATTTGTAACTTACTACGGAGCGGCAGATTTCTTTTTTCAATTCAGGTGATGTTTTTTTTTTTAAAAAGTTGTTCAGTTTCATTGACTGATTCAGTTATATCCCTTTCAGTTTTTGCCAACCTATCCCATAGGTCAGTGGTCGCTTAAGAGACCACTAAAAAGTTTGTAAAATGGACTTAATTGTTCACAATGTACTGACTCACCACTACTGAGCATTTATGGTAAAAAAAAAAAAACTAAAAAAAATTTTTTTAAATAGAGTTCAATTTCCAAACTCTTTACCTGGGTGTCTGCCCTATAAAGGTTTAAACCAGTACGTATGGCCAAAATCATGACATGACTGTTGAAAATTTTTATACGTCCATTTTCAAAGGACAATTTAATGGAATAATTGCTAATTATTTTTAAAGGAATATTTTCTATTTATTTGTTTTTGTTTGTCTTTGGTATATGAGAGTGTTTTGCCCAGAGTGGGGTCCGATAACTGTATTGCCTAAGTTTATTATTTTTCCCCTTCATTTAAAAATATTCGTATGTACTTCACCAAATTTATATTAACTTTTAAGACTCTGTATGATTGTAGGTTAATGATGTCCCAAATATCAGCCGTTAAAGTCATAAACTGGCAAAACAATCTTGTAATAAAAATGTCATTCATTCTTTTGCAATGTCCACTGATGTTATATCTGTACAACATTGATCTTTTAGCAGTTTGTTAAAATAAATTAATGATTATAAATGGGTTTTGAGATGTACTGATGGCCTTATTATGTCTTGTAAAAGATTACCTACATGGACTACAGTGTCGTAGAATAAAGTCATAGTACGATCTTACAAAACGGACACTCTCCGCCCCCTTGCAGTCTACCCCGCACCTCCGCGCGCACACGCCCGCTAGATTCTCGTGGTGCTCCTGAGGGTCTTTTGTTCTGAATATGCGGGCCTACGCGACCTTCCAATTTGCAAAAAAAAATGCATGTCTGTCGGTCTTCTACAGATTGTACTTCGGAGAGTGTGCTCTTGAGCTCCATGAGCTTATTCCACCATCCTCCTCCTACCATCAGGAGTCCAGACGCACCACAGGATATCACCCATACTTGGTTGATATTCCGCACATTCGCACAAAGCACTTTGAAACATCTTTTATAATGCGCACGGCTAACGAGTGGAATTATCTGCCTGCGTCTGTGTTCCCGAGTTCATATAACCCGAATATATTCAAGTCGCGAGTGAATAGGCTTCTTCTGGGCAAACTCTGAAAAATAAATTAAACCTCCCATAGAAACTGCAGCAGCTGCTAGCGCATTTTGTATGGGAGGTAAAAAATATTTTTTCGTGCCTATGTTCCTCAGAGAAACTTGTCCCGTTTTATGGTCTAAGTAACAGGCTATAATAGTGCTTATGTATCTTTTTACACCTTAACATGATATAAAAGTAAGCAAACTATCAGATTCAGCAGTTGATAGTAAATTTCCTAACTGTGACGTACGTTGATTATGTAATTATGTGTGCAATTAAGAATCAAGTAAGTACTTTTTTCCTCTTACTAATTGTTAATGGTACTGTCTCCATCGGTACACAAAATCATGTATATTGTTTTGCTTAAAATAACCCAAATCAATCAAATGCTTTCGCACTTTAATAGAAATAACTTTACTACATGACCATCAATTTGGTTTTACGAAAGGGCCGCAGTACAACGGATGCCGGAACTGCACTTTTAAAATACATTTTTGGCGCGTGGGAAAAATCTGAAGATGCTATTGGTATCTTCTGTGATCTATCCAAAGCATTTGATTGCGTAGATCATAGCACATTGTTGTTAAAACTTGAACATTACGGTGTTAAGAATAATTCACTTAAACGACTTAAGTCATATTTGGAAAACAGGATTCAAAAGGTACAAGTAAACAAAACTAAATCACTGGGATCTGTTGTCAAAATTGGCGTACCTCAAGGGTCCATATTAGGGCCATTTTAATTCCTTATTTATATTAATGACCTCCTTACTGTAGTGAAGAATCTGTCAAAGATTGTGTTATTTTCTGATGTTACTTCATTAATATTCAATGTAAGTAGAAAATCACAAAATTATAACAAAGTCAATGATGCACTTGGACAGATTCATGCATGGTTTACTGTTAACAATTTAGTCCTAAACGCCAAAAAAACTAAATGTATTAAATTTGCACTACCAAATGTAAGGTCTACTTCACATAACATAGTATTGAATAATGAACCATTAGATTTTGTAAATAGTACAGTTTTCTTAGGGTTAACACTAGACTCTAAACTTCAATGGGGCCCTCATATAACGGCTCTTTCTGGTCGATTGAGCTCGGCTGCATATGCTGTCAGAAAAATCAGACAACTTACTGATGTAGCTACCGCAATGCTGGTTTAATTTAGCTACTTCCATAGCATTATGTCTTATGGCATACTGCTTTGGGGCTGAGCAGCTGATATACATTCAATATTCGTTTTACAAAAGAGGGCTATAAGAGCAATTTATTGCCTGAAGACTCGTGATTCCCTGAGAGAACTGTTCAAGGAAATCAACATAATGACAGTGCCATGCCAGTATATCTATGAAAATATTATGTATGCTAGAAAGAACATCCATCAATTACCTAAAATTTGTGACAGGCATAATTTTAATACTAGGAATAAGCACAAAATTGATCAACCATATACTAGATTAACTAAAGTCAATACATCTTTCGTTGGTCTGTGTGTACGATACTACAACAAAATACCTGACAATATAGTGCAATTACCTGAGAGAAATTTTAAGGAATGTGTAAAGCAAACGTTATGTAAAAAAGCTTACTATTTATTAGATGACTATATGAATGACAAAGAGGTATGGTGCTCTGATATTCCAGCGGAACACAAGAAACACATTGTAAAAAGCCGACTCTTAAAGTAGGCCGTGCTGCAGTGGTTTCTTGCCGTTTCTTTTACGCTGCCACAGCACGATTCGAAACGGCGTAGACTCGCTCTATTTGAATTGTATTCTGCATGACATTCAATAAGTATTCTGTAAAGAATCTACATTGAATAAATAATCTGAATCTGAACCAACTAAATAACCAAATAACTAACTAAACCTTGGTCTGCTGGAAGACATTTCTTTATTGAAATAAGATGTACCTGTTGTGTCGTCTTTCTACTCGTATATGTATTGTCCATTGCATTTTCTTGTGTGCAATAAACAATAAAAAAGAAAACTATATCCCATCATTATTTTAAGTCGTAACCGTTGAAAAAAAAACTGTTATAGTTAATTAAACGGAAGCAGCCAACGAAACGAGCACCACTCAATCAAAACGGTTCAAAAATGAAAAAGTTTTGGCGCCAGATACAAAAAGTGTTTCATCTCTAAAATGATGAATTCTTCAAAAATTGAGTGCGGTGTAAAAACGTCGAGAGTCGAGACCGAAGGGCGGAGGGCCTGACGTTAATATATCAATCAGGTGATGAACGAATTATTATGTCGATGTCTATTTTGTTGGATATATTTTTGGACAATATGAAGTTTTTACGATATTTTGAAAGGGCTGGAATGGAATTTACTCATGGTTGCGTTTTAGTTTTTTACAAAAGATATAATCTATTAATTTTGTGCGGTTACGTATCACTATTGTGCCTTCCGTAACGCTAACTATCGAGGTAACTATAAACGGACATTTAAAACTAGATAGTGTTAAAAATGATACTCCGCATATCGTTCAGAAATAAACATATTATTTTCTTTATAAGGTGGTAATCAAAATTTATAATATTTTTGTTGACCCAACAGAATCCAAATCTCACAAAAACCTTTTCCAAGGATTATACGTTGAAATACATAAGAAATTATTCAAACTCCAGTACAAATCTGACTGGTAGTTGGTACCTATTTCTTTTTTTGTATTTGGATATGATATTACTTGGAAAAAGTTGGTCAGTTTGATGTGCACGCACAGTGCTTTAATTTGGTTGGAATTTGCTGTAACACGGTGTGAGATTTACTATTTTTAATGGTTCAAAAAGATCTATGTTTATTTCTTTACAAAGGCTGTAAAAAAGGTATCAGGATTTTAGTTAACATTATACTATATACATGGATAATCAACCCACCAATCGGTAGCGCATTATACTTCAACATCTTAGCAAATATATTAAAAAGAAATAAACTTTAATCGGCAAGTATAGCCAAATTATCATTAGAGAGTATATTTGAATATTCTTTGAAATTAATATTAAAATTTTATATCAAATATTCAGTGTCGATCATATAAGTTCCGGATTCGTGTTTTTATTGCACCTTTTAAGACCACATTAAAAGTCTGTCAAAAGATTTTTATTGTTAATTTTATGACCAGAAATTGGATACAGTTCGTCTTTTTAACGATTGTCAGTGATTTTTATTCTACTTTTATTGTCTTTAGACATAACATTTCGGAGATTAATTTTCATTGTGGCTGTTATGGCTTGTTAAGTATTTTGTTACGTTTAGGTAAGTGATGTGAAATATCTTCAACGATTTTCATATTTTTTTTTAATTTCCAATGGGCTTACTTTTGACCTCGATCTAGTCTTGAGGAATAGAAGCCTAGTCACTCACGACTTAAATAGATTTGGCTTATTTGAACGCGAGAACACAGACGCAGGCAGAGAAATGGGTTTAATTTTGTTCTATGTCTGGCATATCATACTTTTAACAACTATAAAAGTTGAAAGATTTTTATGGTAAAGCCAAAAGACCCGTAGTCAACAATTTATGTTAAGGATAATTTGCTGTCGAAATCGTTAGAGCTGTGCTCTTCCTCGACTCGTTGTTGAAATATATTATCAAAATAAACATTAATATCAATTCCCGACCATCATTCTTCACCAACGTATATTTTCAACACATTATCGCTTAAAATCAATCAAACTATCAACTTCAATAAATAAAATCCATCAAAACGATCGATTGAAAAACTCTACTTTTACATGGAGTAATAAATTTAAGAAAACTACCTTTGGAGGAGGCAACACGGATCAGCACTCGTTCCTTATTGATGGTAACATTTCAAAAGCCATTTAGATAGCAGTTTGGCGTTGACGCATTATTATTGTTTCGAAGGATGTTACTAAGGAAATGAATAAGGTACTTTATAAGTCCGAAGGTGCATTTAGATGATAAGGGTTCGTTATTATAATAGTGGTTAGTAGCAGAATGCTAGGTTTGTAGTTTTAGAAAGAGACATTTTGGATCAATATTCATAAGTCGGATTGTGGTTATCTGTTATAGTCAGATAAACGATATGGTTTTGTGTACAAGTGTCGTCAATAGTGCTGTTCTAGATAGCTTTCTTCCACTAAGCGAATCCAGAGAGTGACTATTTACACTCATTGTAAAACAGGCTTACTTGTAAATTTTTATTTCTGTGGATACTGGAGATGCTTCTTACCTATTTATGCTATCTATGACTTATTTATTACCTACATAAGGTTAAAGATTTAATTTTGAAGATCATAGATGTATCTTTTTTCGTGTGTCTGTCTTCATATAATTTCGGGAAACAATTAAATTAAAAATAAAAAGTGAAATTTTGAAGTTTTTCACGTTGTACGTTTGTTAAAATTTCATGACGTGCAAATATAAAAGATGATAAAGCTAGACCATTATATCTAATGAGTATTTCTGAAAGACCTATTAGTAATGCCGAACGTATCCTGGACACAGATGGCTTAGTATTGAAGGAAGTAATTGTATTATCTGTGGTATCTGGTATTGTTCCAAATAAGGCAGTACTAGTTCTGGTTTCAAACAAAGAAAATTAAATACAAGATTCATTATCAAGTTTTAATAGGAATTATAGCGCCCTAAAAATGGACTATACATACATACACACTGAAAATGATCAGCGACTCCCACATCTTAATAAAAAAAAAATTACGACTGACCAATCGAAAAGTTGTAAAATTTTTATAGCATCCTACTTAACTGATTTGGGTAAAGAATTCGTTCACCAATGAAGTTTTGAAGCCTGTGATGTTGTCGAAGGTGTTAAGTAAGAAACCAATGGAAATAGTATAGGTCGCCGTGTGGAAAGGATTCCAGATTTAGCTATAAATTAAGGCGGTACGCGCGTACATTGACGGCACGACGATAAAGTACGTCAAAATACGATCTGTTAAATGCTGAGGAACATCGTATAAATATTTCCCTGAGTGCACTGTTTACTTGCGGCACCTTTAAGGAGACGTTCGGAGGAATCCAGGTTTATACGACTTATATGATGTTATCATTGATGAGCTGGGTGTAATATTGCTGAGCCTTTTATTTGCTGGGGAGTCAAATATGACATATATTATAGTTTGCAATAATGCTTTTAGAAAATTATAACATTTAGAACATCCTATCTATTTCTTCGTAGCATCAAGGATCTGAAACTTGATCATCATAACATCCCATGAAACGTACACTACAGGGCAGGGAGCTCCCTCCAGAATTCTAGCTTTTGCTGGAAAAATGTGGAGGGGAAGTACCATAGTCACCTCGCTTGTTAGCGTTACGGCTGGCACCATGGACCGCGGTTGTAGGTGACCGCAGTAAGTAAGATGTAAGATACAAAGGAGGATGCTGCTGCCCATCCTCCAGTTAACTCTTAGTCGCCTCTTACGACACCCACGGGTATGTATGGGTTTGTACTATTCTTTGCCGGCACCACACAGGACGAATAAGTTAATTATAACCCTTTATTTTATAAATCCGAAGTGCATAATTTATTGTGTTTGGTATATATTACTGCAAACATTTTGGAAAATATAGCTGATTGTGAAAAGTTGTCGAACCAAAGTTGTTCAGTTTCATTGGCAGAGCAACACCCCAAAAGGTTTGCTGATATATACCAAAGACCTTGTTATAATGCTATATGTACTTCAATTACGTTATAAAGTTGCTTTTGATATAATGCCATCACTTTCTTTGTCATGCATATAGAAAGTGATAGCAATAAATTTTATAGAGTTTTATCTTTGTGCATCTTCCTGCTTATGATTTTCAAAACTATCTCTAGTACTGGGTGTCTACTCTCAAAGTCCGATATATCTATAACGATACTATTCGAAACATGCAAATTCAAAACTTCGTGTCTTGACAATATAAATGAATATTTAATGTTGAAATTAAAATAACCTAATTTTGACAAATTTATTATTATTATTTAACATTTCAATACATAATGTATTGCTTAATTTTTTATTGACATTTTTGCTTTAATTTTGACATTGAATATTATTAATAACATTTGTTTGACATATTATTATTTTGTATATTGCAATCCATTTTTGACATCATTGTTTATTCATTTCTTTTTAATTATTGTTTTGACGATCATATTATACTCTGACATTTGAACAATCTATGTTAATCTGAATTTGATAATGTGAAATAAATAAATCTAATCTAATCTATCGTTTCGATATATCGGACTTTGAGAGTAGACACCCTGTTCCTTAACAAATAGACTCCCTACATTGAGTCGCACGGTACATTTTCTACATCTACATGATACTATACCAGTGGTCAAGATTTCTTCAAGCTTGTATGATAGGACAGCATGGCGTGCAAAATTTGGTTATCCGAATACATCCTGCCATCTTATCCTGTAGTAAAATGATAACCAAAAAATTTTTTTTATTGTCAATGCGCTTACTATTGACTTCGATCTAGTCTTGTGGACAGAGATAAGGTGGAAGATGGAACGAGCTTGCCCAGAAGAAACATATTCACTCGCGATTTGAATACACATGGTTAGAAAACAATTTCACGTTTTTATTATGAAGCGAATTTTTTTTTACAATTTTATTTACACCTATTTTCCACTTGTACGTTTTTACGTTATAATAGAGCAAAGGAACGGGTGGGCCACCTGATGATAAGTGGTCACCACCGCCCGTAGCACCACGTTGAAAGCTTTATTCTAGCTCTGTAGCGCTAATCAAATATTCAACACTGTTTTAATAAACCCAATCAAACTAGAAGAAAATATCTATAAACTCGAACGAAGATTGCGTGGCGACCTGCGTGGGATTCAACCTGACACTTGCCTACAGTAGGGTGACAAAGCATCGCATGTCTACCGCCAATGTCCCGGACATTCCCGAGGACAACAGTCCGCGTGTTTCACACGATCAGATTGGTCAGTTTTATGGCCAGAGCCCACCATTACCACGTCCAGTAACTTGAATTGCCTAATTAGAATTACAAGAGGGAATTTGCTTGTGTCGAACCGGTTTTTAACTGACTTCAAAAAAAGAGGAGGTTCTGTTTTCCACTGTATGTATGTTTTTTTTTAATGTATGTTCACCGATTACTTAGTCACTTGTGAACCGATTTGGAAAATTCTTTTTTTACTCCTGACGTGGTCCTACTGTCACCAAGTAAGGATCTGATGATGCGATTCTGGGGAAATCGAGGGTAACACTCAAATTTTTGGCAGGACTCCAAACTGAACTGTTTTTTTGTGTAAATTAATAATTGAAATAAAAAAAACATAGGCTTGGTTGTTTTCTACTATTTCACTAAGGCTTGGTTGTTTTCTATTATTTCTCTAAGTTACTGATATGTAATTAACTGCTATGCTTATTTTAGACGTTATAGTGCTAATGGAAATCTAACCATATTTTGAAGGAGGTGTGAAATTTTTGTTAAAATGCTTTTATTGCTAGTCTCTTTAACGTTTTTGTTTCATTAAGAAACTGATAGTGCTAAGTGCTGGCAGTGAATTGCTGTTATTACTGTTAATTTTAATCTTCATTATAAATTTACGAAATCTGATTGGGTGTTATTGACAAAGGTCGATTTACTAAAATCTTCTTATTATAAAAGGAAAACTCCATAAAAGTAAAACCTTAAAGTGCATTATTAATGACAGCTTCTTGACGCTGATTGGCAAAAAAATAACTGTCACTCACTTTTATCTCAGCCACCAATAATAATATTTTAGCGACTTAATATTAAAGAAACCGCGAATTTTTATGCAAATTTGGATTGGTAATATAAAACTTTACTGAATCATTGAAAAGTGATCAAATCAGTATGCGAATGAGTTAGAATAAATTTTATATCAACTTCTCAAGTTTATCTTATCCGCAACAATAATGTAATCTTGAATTGATATTTATTCGATCTGTAAAATGAAATCTGTCGTCCTGAGTCCTGACATTTGTTGCAATTTATGCGCCTGCACCGAGTGGGGTTGTCGTAAAACTGAGGACGTAAAGTCCTTGATAAGTACCGCGTAGGTATCAGACTGTGTCTCAAGTGGCAGGTTTATTATGGACACCCTACTCAAATGTGGAGCTTGGCTTGATCGCCGCAGAACTTATGATTATGGTGATACGTAACGACGTTGACATTCTTAACTGATTTGGGATATCTGCGGGTTTTAATTAGCATAAATAATCCAAAAAGGTTAGCTTTCTTAGTTTCTCTTAAATTCTGAGCAGTGATAAAGTATTGACTGTTAATTGATGCAAATAAGAACTTTAAAACAGACAAAAGAGACTAGTCAGGTCTAGATTTTTCAGCTTACATTGGAATTAGGTAATTGTACAAAGAGTGCTTTTTAAAAAGTCGGCCAATGCATGAAACTAATGTAAGTTACGTAGCCTATACAAGTGGCTTTCTATTTTTACCAACGTAAACACTTTTGAGGGTTGGAACAGACACAGCCTATCTTACGCGACGTAACTTGTATGGAAAAATGTTATGTGGAGAAATAAATAAATTATTTATTATTATTATTATATTATTAACTTGCAACGCGTTAAAAAAAAAATATTGCAGATACTATTACAAATTATAAATTATATATTAATTGAGACAGTAAAATCTTATAAATTAAAGATTGTGGTTGTCGTTACGCGACAACATTGCGTTACATACAATTTCGAAACACCATTCACACCAGCGCGCAAGTTACGCTGTGAATTTTGTTAGCGAGCCGCGTTTCTTACGCTATTACACGGCGCAAAATACACCGCATCTGGTCCAACACCATTATCATTATTACTAGTAGAATCAAAATGTATGAGATTGACATTAGCTAACGAAATGTTACGTGATAGCTATGTAATTTTCATCATACAGATTGTTAGGATAAACACTGTGATCCTTGATGTAGACAATAAAACTAAACAACTTTCCCAAAGGAACATAATTCACATTACGACAAAAAAAATCTTTCTATTGAAACTGCACCAGCTGAATGCGCATTTTGTACCCATACAATTTAATTACAATTTAATTTTTCATGGGATGTTATGATACGAACAAAAAAATTGCATCTCCCAAGATGCAATTTTTTTGTTCGTATCATAACATCCCATGAAACGTCCACTGCAGCTCCCTCCAGAATTCCAGCAAAAAAGAGTGCCTATACTTTGGTGGGGGTTTACCATTGTCACCACGCTTGTAAGTGTTGCGGCTGGCGACCGCTGTTGTTGGTGACCGCAGTATGTAAGACGGTACGATACACAGAAAGATACCGCTGCCCATCCTCCGGTTCATAATCCTTTAGTCGCCTCTTACGACACCCACGAGTATAACACTATTTGGGTAAATTATAATTATTTTGTTATTTTCATCTTTCTTGGATCCAGAATAGGAAATACCACACCGTGCGTTCAAGACAGCCAATTGGTCACACATGTCATTAATTCCATCAAAGTCAGCCATTTTGATTTTTGTTCATATTTTAAGAAATATTGTTTAGTTTCATTGTCTGGCACCTAGTATAGCACTCTATCCTGCAAGCGTTTAAAATATAGTACCAGGTCGACCAAGCTTCGCTCTATAATAGCCGCCTCAACATTAATATCATCGGGTGAGCAAGCTATTCTAACCGCCAACAGATGGCGCTGTAGGTTTCTATCTAAAAAGCGTATTTTAAAGAATGCTTCAAACACGGTGAAAACGAATTTTCCCAGACACAACACCTAGCTAGATCGATTTTTCACCCCCGAAAATTCCCGTACGTTAATTTCATCGACATCGTTAGAGCCATTTTCGTGAAACCGATTACAAACATTGATACAAATATTGCTCGTTTAATAATATAGGATAGCTGGAAATCATGTGAATTCTACAAGTTTTTCATTATGTGATTCCTCTCAGCCAACAAAAATAATAAAAGTTTTATTAATTAAAAGCCTTTTAGTTTTTTCAACTTATAAAAACCCAAAGGTGCCCCAAGTTTTTTACTCGCTATCTGTTGACAGTACAGATGGCGTTATCCCCAAACTATTGACATAACATCAATCACTAAGTCTGTCTGTCGGATCCATCATAGGGCTAATTAATGTTGGTTGTCACTATGGTCACAGAATAAAGGTTCTATCACACAGAACGGACACTCTTCGCCCCCCTTGCAATCAACCCCGCACTACCGCGCACACGCCCGCGAGATTCTCGTGGTCCTCCAGAAGGTCTTTTGAACTGAATATGCGAGCCTACGCGACCATCGTTGTATGAAGACCCCCGCTTTAAACCCTCTCTCGATGAAACTTTGCTGGGGTATTACACTATATGAGACAAACGTCCTATAAAAAAATACAAAAAAAATCAGTACTTTTAATTTTTCCATACAAAAATTACAAAAAATGACAAAAAAAAATGACGAAAAAATTTTTTTTTTGTTTTTTTGATATTTTGAATTTACATTTAATTCATGATACTTTATCACCCTGTCAAATAAAATCTGCCTGAGAGAATCAACTGGGGTCAACTGCTTCGTTGCACACTATGTGCAATGGGAATAGGTTCATTTATATGTTCTAACCTGTCTCTTGGCGCGGCTGGTAGTGACCCTATTTTTTGCGCCGTGGGTTGGTTCGATCCCCGCCCACGGCAAACATTCTGTGTGATAAACACAAGTGTTTGTTTTGTGTTTATGGTTATTTATTATTTATCTTTTTGAGTTAGAAGTCAAGCGTTTTTGACCACGGGCAACATAATTTTATTTTATTTCAAGTTTATTTTTAGAAACTCGTAAGTAATACGCGCATAAACATAAAATGCTCTTTTAAATAATATCGGTAATATTTTTATATATGAATTAACGTTTATTGGAACATCTCGGAAATTACATTTACAATGTGTAATGAAGAACAGTGCCTATGACTTAAAAGAAAGTAAGTACATTGTAAGTGCCGTGGTCCAAAAAGGCCAAGGCTCAGCATAAGAGATTTGCTCAGGGAGCAAAAATGCTGATTTTCAGCCGTTATACAGGGTGTAAGGGACAGTGTACCGAAAACTGAAAGGGCGTGTTAAGTCGATGAAACTGAACAACTTTTCCAAAGAAACATTTCTGGGAAATGAAAAAATTTTTTGACCTTCCCATACAAATTGCTCACTCTGGTCGTACAGTTTGTACGGAGAGATAAAACTTTTTTTTTTCATTTCCCAGAAATGTTTCTTTAGGAAAGTTGTTCAGTTTCGTTGACTAAACATGCCCTTTTAGTTTTCGGTACACCGTCCCTGACACCCTGTATATTATAGTCGTTTAACGTCATATATCGCAAAATTCACCAAATTGCACCAAATTTTTTTTTAGGTAATAGTTAGGTACGTAGCTCTCAATTTTTGATTCCTATCAAAATTCTTAAATTTTCAATGCAAAATCAAGAATTGGCTCCTATCAAAAATTTAAAGCTATGGACCTAACTAGTAGTACCTGGCAAAAATTTGGTGGAATTGCAAGGCGTGTCTACGTGAAACAGCTAATCGGCCGCACTATTAGTTCGTCATAGAACGAATTTGTGCCGAAAATTGTTCGGGCTATTTTTTCCATAAGGTATTGTCTTAGGATAAATTGTTATCTGGATGTTAAAATTGAATGAATGTCATAGTTTACACCTTTACCTATCAACCTAGTAGTAACATTTAGTTTCATTATTAGAAACAAAAGGGCCATATGAATTCGGGCTATTTATTCCGTCGAAAAAACCGTAGTACCCCATGGCTTGACATATTGGACTTTGTATAGCTCTTATGTCAATCTCCGTTGGAACGAAAATCGCTTGGGACGGCAATGCAAAAGTCAAGCTTGTCCTGCTCTTTACTGTACCTATATCTCTCCTTCCCATCACGTTTTTTTTCCACCACCACACCTTGAAAACCACTTCCTCAGCCGATAAAAGGGCTCAGTTCGATCAAGATGTCACATTGTCAACCCTGGTCGGCGACACGCCGGCGACTTATGATGGATGTGCGCAACAGACAATCGATCGATCAATCATTTGACAAGTCGCCGCGCCGGTCGCGAGTGTGGTCGGAGCTTTAGCAAAAGTTCGCTATTGTTTTATGCACGTTTTTTTTGTGTTTCTGACCACCCGAGCTTTGTTAGTGAAACAGCCAGTTGAAGAAAGCGTCTATACAGGTAAAGTCCATTAAATATATGAAAGTGCCAGTATAGGGTCCTACAGAAATAATGAACATAACTTTAGTATATTACTTAGACCATGAAACTGAACAACTTTTCCCAAGAAACTTAGGTCGAAATAAAAATTTGACCTCCCATAAAAAAAGGGCTATTAGCTGATTATATGGGAGGTAAACATTTTTTTTTCGTATTTCGACCTGAGTTCCTTGGGAAAAGTTGTTTAGTTTCATGGGCTGTGTAACATGCTTAGTTATGTACACTATTTCATAAGGAGGATATTTAATTTTTCATATTAATAAAAAAAAAACAAATGACGTTTTCAGATTTCGATATTATTTTATCACTTTAGACGCTAGTAAAATTTCCATAACCTCCCATAAAAAATGCGTTTGACCTATGTTCCTTGAGGAAAATTGTTCAGATTTATGCTCTGAATAACATACCAAAATTATGTTCACTATTTCATTACGACCTTATGTTAAAAGAAGGTTTAATTATAAAGACACTTTCTGTTACAGGTATGGTAAGTTTGCAACCAATTTAGATTGTTTGTGGATATTTTGATCATTTTACTTCGTTATCTTTCGACATAAAATGATATGAAAATTTACAATATTTCAGACAAAATAACGTTGAATTATATTGCCTGTTTACTTTTATTTGTTAAACTATACTTCTTTACTCTTATTTTTGCTAAATCTGTCTCACCGTAGGTCGTTATATGCATAGATGCGCTTTTGCTAGGTCTGTGGTTATATGTCACATTGCAGAGCACTCTTATATGGGCAAATATGGTCGACATTTGCTTTGAGCGCTGCTCGTGGCCGAGTGGTAGTTGCTCTTTCTTTTCTGGTTGCGTTAAGCAACCTTGGCCATGGTTAGAACTCGGATGGTTGACCGCTAGTTGCCGTGTTTCGGAAGGCACGTTAAGCCGTTGGTTCCGGCTACTGTCAATGATATTAGTCGTTAAGTCATGTCAGAGGCCATTTGGCGGCTTGAAAACTCTGATAGCCAGGTTGGCCGCTAACCTGGCAAAGCCTAATCTAGGATTGAGCCTGTGTTCCCCTCTGGGTTGCGGAGGTCAGATGGCAGTCGCTCTGTGTGAAAACCAGTTCCCTCGTCAAATCCCCTAGGTTTGGTAGCCGATGACTTGCTTTGACGAGAGTGTGGCTGCAAATTTTGAGTTAGTTTAGGCCTTAAAATACTTCAAATACCCGTATAAATTTATATGTCTCTAGATACTTGATAAAAAACAGCGCAGTTATTGATGCAAAACAATCTCATTTGCGCACTTTATTAGTCATTGCCGGAGCGGAAGTCGTAACTCGCTTAGAGCAACAACAACATAAAGTACTTAGCTCTTTTTTCAAAAGTGTAAACATTGTTGCACGCTTATATTACACATTCAGGCAAACCTGTTGCTAAGAGTTTTACAACCCGTTTACTAAAAGATTGGACTCGCTGGAGTGTGACGCCTTTAACTTACGACGAATTCCAATTTTCAATCTAACACAACGTACCGAGAATTTTCACAAACATTTGTTTAAGTTTCAAAAATATGATGGTTTTTCGCTCACCGTACCCATGCTTCGCAGTGACATTATCGCTCTAGGTCCATTCTTTTCGTGAACGGGTTGTAGTTCTACCAGCCGTCACCCATGCATTTTCCATCTTTACGCACGCAGGGGCGACTACACAGAGCATTGCGTCCTAACTATTAGGATACCTGCATATAATCCTGATAAAGATATTTCAATAAGGTTAGCTAGTTTCATAAACGAAAAAAATCCTAGTGGGATATAATTTTGATAAGGCCGTAAGTTTTACGTGGATACGGCAAGTTCCCCTCCCCCTCACCACCCCTCCCCGCTTCCCACTCCTCGCTCCCCCTTCTCCTCATTTCCCACTTCCCTCATTACTTTATACTCTGACTCTTCCAAAGCTCGATGTAGTACTGATAATTACCACTAGAGGGCTTATATCCACCACTTTGCATTAAATGACTCCCAAAACGATAGCATTGACGTATCCACGTCACAAAAAAGATCTTTCCACCAAAGAAAAACTCTAACCAATAAGACTGCTTCCAGTTCCTAGCTTAGAGCTGAGCTCAAAAATGGAGCAGTTCCATTGGTTGAAACTTAACCAGCTCACAGGCTAACTACTTAGCACAGCACAGGTAAATAACCACCCTTATACGCATGCATCAGCGGTGTGTAGACAAGGAGTGTTTAAAAAAAACGCTGTCTGTTCCGAAATAGGCATGTGGTAGTGTGGCCAAGCTTTGAGTTTGCTGTGATGTTGGATCTATGATTATTTCATTTGCTCAGCTTGTAATATCCACATCATGTTCATTATTCTTAAAATGATCGCTGAAATAAACGAATATTTCTTCTTTATCATGCAAATGTAGAGACAATTTTTTTTAATAATTTCACCCCAACGATGGTCTGAACTTCTCATTAGAATAGCTAGTTTATAGGGTTGGAACATGCAATCTTCCTGCACCAATTATTTGCAAGAAAAAGCTTCACTGTTGCAAGGCTCTAACTTTCATACAAGTCCTATGGAATATTGAACCCTGTTACATCGATCCAGCGATTTGTCAATTATTCGTCCGCATATCGTATTGGCGGCCATCTTGGTTGCGTGTAAATGTCACCCAGCGGCGGACCAATTACAAGACGGCGCGAGCGCAGCGTTGACGGCAACAACGCACAACCGATACCATAAAGCTTCTCGCGTTCTTGCCATTTATAGAAGCCGTGCGAGCGAGAAATCTCAACGGAATCGGCAGGCGTCCCAATTAATGTGCTCGCGACATCTGATACTCGAGGAAGACGTGTGGTGACTATGGATCCGATAGAAAAGTCACGTTCTGCAGACCAGATTTACACTACTCCTTTCAGAGCGCTGTGTAAATGCTACCTCCAATAGTTCATACCGTCTTATCTAGACTTAAATATTTATCATTCTAACCGGCTTCATCTATTTGTAGTTAAGATAGCCATTTGTATTTAGAAGATTATCGCAGCACGATAGAAGGAATCGTGTTTGTAAGTTGACACAAATAATCCTTGTCTGTTCAGAGCGTCGGTGGCGAAATCTGAAAGTGACCTCTCCGATTCGGTTGCGTTTTAGCTAAGAAGGGACACTAAACACACGAAATTATTCCATGCTGTCGGCACTACGTGAATTACTAGCGACTGTTGTAGGAGGACATCCGTGTATCCAATAATTTAATACCGCAGTGCCGCCACCCGCAATTTAATGTAACACTAGTGCCCACGGGCATTAATAATTTTCTCCGAGTCGGCCATTGTGCACTATGCACTACCGGAGGGACACTCACGATCGCGCAGACATCATCGTTGCCTATCTCGTAATTTCTCGGCATCCGACCGCATCCCATGTAGAGAACGCCTAACTTAATATGTGCATCACGACGAGCGCGTATATGGCTCGGTACCCGCCCAGGGTAACCGTCCACCGGCCAATCCTATCGCACATTTAAATGCCGCCGAGCATTGTATGTATATCGGACCAGCCACCGAGAATAAATTGAGTTTTCCTGGACGCGTTGACGTGACGTCTCCCGAGACGGACGGCCCGCAGTAATCCAGTCCAAACGTGCCGGATTTAAAAGTGCTTATCCCGACACTCTTTCCGAGGAATCCCCTCCTAAACCTACAAATCAATCGTCCACCCGCACTCCATAAATTAACAGGCGAAACAATGACCCTAAATTATTGGGCCGTCTCCTTTATCGGGCGCCTCCGTATTGTTCGTTTTTTTTCCGTCCGACTCCTTACACAAATGAGACTCGGCTGGACTTATTAGGTTTCGGAATTTCGCCCGCGGCAGATCGACAGCGTCGATAACGTCGCTCGGAACGCAGGGCGACGGAGCTACTGCGACGAATTTACGTTAATTATTTCACTTCCTCATGTCCGCACAATAGTGTTAGTCCCTAATTGAAGCGATCGTGTGTAAGGACGGTCGCAGTATCGGGTATTCCATCACGGGCCGTCTGCGATATTTTCGCCGCTCTAGCCGTTTATGCCGCGCATTAACATAAAACAAGCAGGTATGCGGGCGCGTCCATATTTCTGCTACCGTCGTGACGTTCGGCCGCGGTATTGTCCGCAGCGATACAGATCTGCGAACGCACGCTGCCACTGGATATTTAGAAGCTGTCCCTTAAATTCGCGGAGCGACTTAACGAGTCGCATTCTGCGTGCGCGACATGCGATCGCCTATTGTCCTTTTCCTTTTATACGTGAATATAATCTCTAATTTTCTGGAACGATAATGGAGGGGGACTTTTCTTGACGCGTTCCATTACGGGCGAGGACGGTTTCATAAATATTTTATTGGCGGTGAAGGCGAGCGGTCGCCGGCGCTCTCATTACGGCCGCAGTGTTGAAGATCATTAGTCGTCGATAAAATGCGGTCCCGTCGCGCTAGAGCCTCGAATCGGTGCATTCTTACACATTAACCTCTCCCTGCCTCCCACCCTGCCCTCTTCTCTTGCCCATGCCTTTTGTTTTAGCTTCGCACTTACCTATTATAATTACATTCGCTCTATGCGGGCGCAGTGCGAGCATTTAACCATCACTAGTAATAATCTTCAACTTTAATGGCTCCTAAATTATGCGCTTTGTTTTGATGAGCATTTTTATTATCAACTATGTGTACCTATCTTCACAGCTACTGTTTTTAAAATGATGGGTTTATTTTGACTACCCTCGTAAAGTTTATTACTGGTTAAACTTTAACCCTATCTTAGCCGTTAAAGCATCGTAATGTTCAATTTATTGTCCATGAAACATTTTCAAAATCGTTGACCATGAAAAGTTTCTTGGCCAGTTCTAGTAATATGGTAACGAGTGCAGTATCTGTACAGAAAGCGAACACTTTATCTTGACTGCATATCATTGTGCACAGTCTCTCTAGATTATAAATAGGTTCCCATAGGTACCAGGTAAATACGTTGGTTTGTCTCCTGTTTATGATTCTTGTCATCCACAGATCTATTTTCACAACAATCTAACTTGTCATAATTTTAACACCTTCTCTCCCCATTATGACTCTGTATAGAATGTCCAGACTATGTATGTTCGTACGTTATGTAGTGAGTCTGAAGTCGAGTGTCCTCCAACAGGGGTATGGTAATGAAACTCGATCGGAACATTCTCGACTTAAAGATGACTCTTAAGAGCTTCTAAATACTATAAAATAGTGGACGTGTAAGCTTGAGACATACGGACAAGAAAAGCGATGAACAAATTACTTGGTTAGCTTACTAAGTCGTTCATTATATTTATTTACGATCTTTATACCGACTAGTCAATGCCATTAAAAGCTGAGCTACTGGTTAACACACAAAAACGCTTAACTCGAGTCGAATTAAAAAGTAAGCTGAAAAGTTATCAATGAATTAACACGTAAAAGAAAAAAATAGTCAGACACGTAAAACTTTTTGCTTATTTGTTTAAACAATCAAATCATATCAGTGGTAGGTATATTAAATTTCTCCTTGTCATTGATGGCCATAAATATAATTTAGGTAAAGCAGTGACAATAACACATCAATTTACAGTGCAGACACTACAAAACGAACGAAAAAACCAAATTACAGACACAAACAAACTGCAAACTTTGATCGAGCATATTTTCAGTCGAACATTAAAGGCATTATTTACACAGACTAGTTTTGTGTGTGCAGCAGCATCCTCCTATGTATCATACCATCTCACTTACTGCGGTCACCTACAACCGCGGTCCATGGTGCCAGCCGTAACGATGACAAGCGAGGTGACTTTGACTTTGACTATGGTATTTCCCCTCCACATTTTTATAGCAAAAGCTAGAATGGTGGAGGGAGCTCCCTGTCCTGTAGTGGACATTAATGGGATGTTCTGATGAGTTTTGTAAACTTGCATTGGGTCAATGTTGATATTTGAGCTTCTGGTATAGTGCCAATGTCAGTAGGCATCCTAAGGTTTACCTTGTTGGCGTTCCTTCTCGACAGTATATCACATTCAATACTCTACTGGACAGCACACCAAGAGTCTGGCGCAGTCGCGTTATGGTAATCAGATCGAATCCAAAATTGGACGCCGGTCATACTTATATAAACCACCGGCATCGCATCGTCGCTCACCGAATATATTTTCATACTTCACTCGCGTATATTGCGTTTGCATAAACTGGCATTCAAGAAACGATTGTGCAATGCTAATTCTCTAAGAAGGGATAAACAGATTACATTGTAAAAAAACACAAGACATGGCTTTCAATTCTAATACCCTTCAAATCGAGATGTTGTTAAACGTTCTATGACTAAGCTAGCATCTCAAAATTTTATTACAAGACTGCGAGATAATGACTCCTTTGACTTAATATGCCTTCCGTAGCATGGAAAGCTGTTTTGAAAATGTTGAAAGCGTTTTTTCTTAATGTCTGGGATTCTAGATTCATGTAACCTGAGTCAGCATCTCAGGTAAGTTACCTATAGTAAAATAAAATACACCAGTGAAAAAAAAATTCCAATACAGCTAAATAAAGATATAGACAAAAACTTGTCAGAAAACGTACGGAAATCTCATCTTGTCCACGAATATTTTGATCCGCATCCAATGATCCCTTTTGTCCGGTCCTAGCTATTATTAGATGTTCATAGTGTCGAGTTTCATTATACAATCCCTTGTTTATCATTCCTGCTTCCGTTTATTTTTGTAAAGAGTTTAAGAATGTGTCTCTTTCTACGTTTATTATTGTGTGTGATGCTTTATTTTTATTGTGATTTTGATAGATCCCGTTTTATTTTGGTGGTTATTTTAATTGGGTGTTGATTAATGATGTCATTGGTTTAAGAAACTAACAAGATAAGTGTACAAATTTAGAGATGACATTGTGTTTTGGACACTCAAATTGTTATCAGTTTATGTCGTTTTTCAAACAATAATGAAATCTTCATCGTGTTTTCGCAAGCTATATGCTCAAAAGAAATGTAGGCTTCCAGGAGTTCCAGGCAACCCAACAGCCATGCACCAGGCAATTCGTCATTGTCTGCTACCAATCATAGACTGGAAACAAGTAGCTTATTACCGACCAATTGAAATATGGTAAACGTTGTAATGGCAGCACTTATATTCAAAAGCTGCTCTAATATTTTCCTCTATAAAGTCACGGTCATGGCTGTTGGGGTTAGTGATAAGAATGGAGCGGGCTTCCTTGTTGAAACAATGGTGTACTTTGCCACGTTTAACGATACTGATTTGATTAAATCATTAGTTACTTATAAAATCAAGTTGTGAGTTGCAGGCCGACACCGAACACCGTCAACGCGAATAAATATGTCTTTTTTTATATATTTCAAGTGAGCAAACGAGCAGGTGGGCCACCTGATGGTAAGTGGTCCATACCCATAGCACCGACTGTCTTATTAATGGCATATTTTGACACTAATAAGACAACAAAGCGCGTTGCTTACTTTGAGAACTAAGATGGTATCTCTCATGTGCCAGTAATTTCACCGGCTGCCTTGCCCTTCAAACCGAATCACAGCAGTGCAATCACTGCTGCTACACGGCAGAAAAAAGCAAGGGGGTGGTACTTCCCCAGAAGGACTTTCCACAAAAGCCCTACCACTCTCAAAACAACATCTCGTCTTATATATCTCGTATTATCTATTTGCATGATTTGTAACTTATTCTTGAAGCTGTATTTAGAATTTCACACGTTTCATTGTTGATTTAACAATGGGTGTTTACCCGTGACCACGGTCGGATGCAGTGAAGTAAAAATTTAGGGAAATTTTTTATTTGCTTATAAACGTAAATTAGTTAGGTATCAATTACAATAATACATAACACTAATAAACTTCTTTACATATAGCCGCTTTATCTGAAGTTGTTTTTTTTTTGGCACAGAGAAATGCAGCTGCCAAATTCGGCATTAGTCACGAGGAAGAGTTTGAATTTTTTTGACATATTCTCATGTTCTCAATACTTGATTTCCTATTAATTATTTCACCCGCTACCGCTTATGAAAAACTTTGGACACTAAGAAATCATTTTTCATAATTGCAACCCATCGATCAATCTTTCGTTCGTCGACGGAAGCCAGAGGCACTCAAGCAATGCCCGCTTGGATTTACGTATTATTGTTGTTTACCTTTGACTGATAGCCCTCGGTTTTGGGCACCTGACCTATTTGCCTTATCGCCGGCGACACGCGATACCAACAATTTATGCGCGAAGGAAGAATTTTTTGACAGACGATCGTATCTAAAGTATTGGGTAGTTATAACACCTTGAATCAAATCTTGATATAACTACAAACAGTAAAATATTAATATTTTTTAAATTAAATTTTACAGATTATCCACGTCAATTTAATACTTCTCAAGTGCTAGCCCATAACAGGGATGTGTAGAAGGCCGGAAAGAAAGCCTTTGCCCTGAAGTTGGATACGACGGGCTCCTAAACTAAAACAGACTATCGACATTGATCACTACTGTAGGAAATGTAATACTTTTTAAAGCGCATCTAAAACCATTTATATAAATGCGTTTATCATCTCTCTTATTTCTTTCATATCTACAATTCTGTCTGCCATCTTCACTTTCCTGATTATGAAACGGCATAGTGCATAGAATTTTAATCTTATTCAGTTTATTTATTTTAATATCAGGCAATGTAGGATACTACAGTTAGCAAAGAGAAAGATGGTTAGGTACCTATGCTACAATTTTGTATAGTTTAAATGAGGAAAAAAATCCTTTAGATTACGATGCAGACTACATAACAATAATTAAGTCAGTATCCTTAAAAACACTATTCCATTGTCGAAGAAAGTACAACCCTATTTATAACCAATAAAATAAACCATTACCGTCCACTATGCCCCTTGTTACCGTGATTGAATTGCAAAATAAATTCATTCTTAAAGGCGAAAGTGCAAGCTGCATAATTCACACATTATAAAGAAAAAACAAAACAGCGCTCAATTCCGAAGTGTCACGTCGTTGCCTTAAGCAGGCGACTCTTGAATTGCAAATGCTCTAACGCAGGCATAATATGCGAAGTGTGGCTAAACATGTCACCCTTAGCAGGTTATTTAGGAGTAGTGCGGGATAAGTAACAGTTTAATTGGCTCGATTGTTGGGAGTGAAGAATAACTAGGAAAAAATTATTAAGTTTGTGTAAGAATTTTGAAATCGTTAAGATTTAATTGGACTTGAGAAGATGTAAGAATAATATTTTGATTTAAGAACCAAGGCAGTTAAGTTTTGAAACAATAATTTGATTAGAAAAACCAGTCCAAAAATCTGCATCTCAAAGAAACCCGATTGAGTATCTCTATAATTCACCATCCTAAATTTTACAATACAAAACATAAAGCCTCTTTTGAACGGTGAACTACCTGACTGAAACCTTCCCAATAAATCCAATTCAAAAACTACATAAATCTCAAAGCAGCAACTAAGGAGAAATAAATATCTCAACTCGCGCAGCCTTCGGATTCCGTCCGAAGAAAATATCGCACCCGAATTCTTGTGGTTGACGGGACAAATGGAAAAAAGCGCGAAAACGTCGCATTCCGAATTCGAATGTGGCCCCTCCCACGTGCGCGCGCGCAACGAGACCGACAGGTGAATGCGGCGTGCGCAGCTGCTTGCCGGACGCGCTGATTTGCTATTTTGTTTTTCGAACGTGGAATATATTTAATAAATATTGATATACAATGGGTGTTGTCACTCCGCGCGCTTGGAATGGAATGAGAGTTCTCTCTTTGCAAGCGTTTGCTTCTGTCGCCTTTGAGCTTTTGTTCACGTTTTATGAAAAGTAGGTGAGTGAGTTTATTCAATCACTACACTCCAATCACTACGTTTCGCTCCCGAAGCCCAGTGATTCACAACAATCAACTTTTCCGAAGAAATAAAATTGAAGTTATCACGTGATCGACTCATTTCATATGAAGTAACTTTTCTAGTAAAAAAATTTTACTTCGGGAAAGTTGCTTATTTTCATGAATAGAATCACTGAGCTTTAGGGGTGAAAACTGTGGGTGAAACCAATCAAAATTTACATTGTATCTTGTCTTACTTGAGGTAGGTATTGATAAGAAGACAGTCAAATAAACATGACTGTGATGCCGTTGAATGATAATTTACCTAGATTAATTATAATTTAACGACAAATTAGGTAAGGTTATATTTGGTTAGTGTAGGTTAAATAGATGAGGTTAGGTTCGGTTAGGTAAGGTTGCTTTATAATTTACCGTTCACAATTCACATAGATTTTTTATTTTTCGTTAAATTATGATTTCCTTCTTACATTGTAACTTAGCGACTCTTACAATTTACCTGTGTGACAAATATACAACTTTTAAATAGTGAAGCAGTGATGAAAAATGCAGTACAAGTATAAGCCTGTCACAAAACAATCAAATTTATAAAATAATTGTAGAATGGATTTATGAAAGAACGGATGGAAGATAATCAAGTAAGACTGCCTTAAAATAAAATATCGACCAATCATACCGCAACATTCCTTACACCCTAAAAACAAAAAGCGAACACTAATTATACCTCACATCGATCGCAATCGAAAAAAAGCATTTACATTCGACGCATCAGTCCTGCAGATATGGTGGTGAGCCAGAGAAAGACGTACAACAATGAACAATGGGGGCATAAATCAGTATAATTAGTTTTGCCAGAGCGCAGTCGAGTCATTGGTCAAAACGCATGGATGCTCCGCCCTGAGGCCGGCGTTAGAGCAGGTACACCATGAATTGGATCAAATGTAGAGTCAGCAACGGGAGTGATAATTGATTTGTCAAACACGTAAATACTCTAAAGTTTATCCCCTTTCATCCTCAGACAATATATGACGAAAATCAATCTTTGTGATCACGATCGAAATTTTCAAGATAGCATCAGACGACACCAAAAAAATAACTATTTCATTTGCACCTTCAACGTATATTTCAATAAGCTCCTAGCACATCTGATATCTCTTCCTTAACTGAACCATTGCGTGCATCGATGTTACACCTGTTGTAATATGAGTACTTGCTCCTTCGTCTTCACGAAAATTATTTCCTTCTTTTCTGCATTCAACTGTGTCTATTTTATGATCATGTAAACTAAAGTTCTGACTTAGCACTGCATCTGCTATCGCTTTCCTAACCGAAAGATCGCGTGCAACGCGGTGCATAGCTCGAGCATGTGTACTTACATCTGTTATAATACTTGCGATTGCTATTCGAGTTGTATTCGTATCGTCTTGTGTGTCTACAGCTTTATATGCTTTTTAAATTTGTTGTGATGTTTTTTGTTTAATAGCTTTATGTGTGTTCGTGGTTTTTTGTTAGTTATTATTTGTTTTAGTTCCGTTTGTATCGTTTATACATCAAGTCAATTTATTTGTGTACTTTGTAAGCCTTTGATATGGTTGGACAATATTTTGTTTTAATCGAAAAATTATCGCATTCATCTGTCTTTCTCAAATACTTAAGAACAATATACAAACTGTTGTAAATTTTATCTTATCTTTAAAAATAATCTTATTATTTTTATTAGGTACGTGAGATTTTCTCATCTTCCAACCTTCTTTCTCTTTTGCTCGAAAAGAACAAGCAACATCGTAAACTACTAACTTTGTTAAAAAATAAAAAAAAACTTCAAGCCAGTAGAACTAGAAATTTTAATCACAATTTAATAACCTGTCATATTTAAATCACTGATGATTTATTTGAAGCGATAATTTGACAAAATCTATCAATTTTATTCGACATAATCTATCGATTTGACGCAAAACTTTGATCGGAATTATTTACCTGCTTGATTTGTCGGCTCGATAAGCGTAGGCTTAACGAAATTTTACGGATTAAAGTACTTGTATGGCTAGATAACAATTTTGCACCATTTTTTTAAATACACAGTTTCAGCTTTTCTTTTATCTATGTGGGTGTTTATTTATAAATAAATAAAATCATTTATTTCAGGCCAGTGACCCATAATTAATTACTTATACAAACAATAATGTCAAAAATTAAAACACAAAATTAAATTAAAATTAAATACAAAAATCAGGTTATAATTGAATTTAAAATTAAAATAAAATTGGATATTATCATGCAAATGTCAAACCTATACTAAAATAAAATTCACAATTAACAAAACCAAAAACAACAATAACAACAACAATAAATTTTTATGTGACAATATAAATTGTTTTTCAGGCCAAAATAAAACGTTTGGAAGACAGTTTTTTTTTGTAGACATTCTTAAAAACCGCAGTGAAAAACTGATCCAATCAATTTTTTAATAAAACCTTTTGAGATACCTATCACTGAAATGTGAATGGCTTAATTAAAACGAGATATTATACAGAATCTGAAATAAAATCAGTTAAATTATTTATTAATTTACTTAACGTTTGAAATAGCTTGTATTAAAGTGCTACGTATCATTCTTCCTTTCAATTCTTTCCGACCAAAAACCCAAGCCCTTCACCTTATCAACCCTCTAAAAAACGAGCTGAGAAAAAATACCTCGGATTTATCCTACCCACCCCGTCTTTCTAAACATTAATACAAATGGCTGGCCGTCTGGTCACTAATGAAAATGATGTCCTTACGTCTCCAGAGTGACAAATACGGATCGTGGAGGGCCAGATCATTCTGTCGTGGATTTTTCACACGTACCCAGCTAATCCTGACCCAGCCTGATAGATTCGTCGAGACTCTTTTATTGATATGCTTAGGGTTGGCATTGACAGGAAGATCTATTCGGAAACAATTTTCTTTAGATTTTGGTAAAGACAAACCATTTTTAACGAGACGAAGGTTCAATGGGTTTGGTTTTTGGGTGGTCAAAGTCGTGGATGAAAGATAATATCTGCACGTTTCATTATTTCTAAAATCTTCAAAACTAATCAAAATCTACATCAACATTATGCAATTAATTAAAAATGCAAATTAATATTCAAAATTCGCTATTAATGAAAGAACAGACACTAAATGTTTATCAACTCCGATGTCTTTTGATGATAATTTTGTGTGGTGGCAACATTGATCGTATCTGGCGAGAATTTGTAATTTGTGACATTTAAAAAACAAAGGAATGTAATTATCTCTACATCGAAGTTTGTGATGTTGCAATTTGAACATTATAGTGTCAAATAAAAAACATTAAAGCAGCATTCAAAGTGACAGACAAAATTCTTCTTAGACAAATTTTGAGGCTAATTAGAGTATACTATAGAGACAACTTTGAGACACAGAATTGGAAGAATGAACATCTGTGTCGTACAATTTAAATAATAATTGCATTTGTATGAAAATGTATCTTTTCGTCTGATATTTCTATCAGTGTGATAGGATCAGTTTTGTTAACCTAATTTCAACTTGATTAATAAATCATTTCAACATGCTAGGTGGTCAGAAGATACACAAGGTCCATCAAAACTAAGTGGGCAAGTTGATTCAATGAAGCAAAGGATTTGACCTCTGAATTAAAGAATGTGTCATAATTTGCAGAATTTTAAACATATTTTATTTCTGATAGAAGTTTTGTGAAAAGTTTGTTTAGTTTTCATTTTTAAGTTTTTGTTTAATTGTTTCTCGCAAACTGCTTCAATACTTACCTATTAACAACATAAACCAAAATTGAAGGCAAATTTTACTGTTCTTGTACGTAATATTCCGACCTTTTAATAGTGTGATATAACTTTATAACTCCTTACTTGTTTATACGTACTTATGTATTATATCATTATTAATTACCACTTCAAATACAACATGTTCTCCGTGACTCCCAACTTTTTGTACCCTTTGAATCTCGTCATATAAATCAATCACATTGTCAGATCAAGGCACCTTTGCGTCCAATGCTTCTCTATCAAATGTCATTAGGACATCATTAGGATAGCCAGTTTGGTTTTTGTTGCTGTGATGACTGATAAAAGCACTTGAGTTTTATTATCAAGATGTGGCCATACCATTGATTTCGGCGGTGGTGGTGTGATTTTTATGAGTTTTGAAGCTATCTTTATAGACAGACATGATTTCATTTTGATATTCCGTTAGTTAAAACAATGGTGTTGAATGCAAAGATTTCGGACCTCCTTGCTTCGCTCGGAATAGATACCTTGCTAATTTATTTCAGTAGGGGATCACATCTGCCCACATGTCACAACCCCATCATCGATGATCCATAGAAAATTTTCAAAATAACCTGTCAAATCCATAGAAAAACGCCTACACCACCTAGTGACGAATTATTTCTTTAATTCTCCTTCTAAGTACCTTTATTTTTCTGTGGTTGAATGAGTACCCTAACTGAATGACATTTTAAGACATACACAGGGAAACGAACGTGCTCTTCATGTATTTAAGTAAGTATCCAAACTTTTAGAATGAAAAATTACATTTGAAACTTTTATAAGTACACAAATGAAATCACTTTGCTTCAAAGATTTAATAGAAATATACACTAACTTATATTTTACTTACGAAACTAAGTACTTTTACAAATTCCTATGTATACTGGGTTTTTTATTAATACGTATAGTACTTATCTAGTCCCTGATTAATCCTGACCTAAATTTAGTACAAAACAAACAAAACAAGTTCGATCCAATTTTTTTTTAATTTTCTGTTTTTCTTCGGGCAAGTTGATCAGATTTGTGTTTTGAATAATATACTAAAATTTTGGTAGGGCATTATATAATTTTGATTATCTCAGACATTACGAAATTTAAAAACATCGCAATTTGCAGCTCATCTAAACATTCGGCTTTCCCTCCGTATATCGATTAGGTACGCCTAAAATCTATTTCCATAGCTGATGATGTAGGCATGATGGATGCTGGATTTTGTTTCGTCCTCGACACTGTCTATCAATCAACTTCACTCTCTGATTGATGTTGACGACACTCGATTCATAAAGGTATTAATTTAACTTCTCTATGTGACGTTGATGGATATTTACCGATATTAGCGCGATATGTAATTACTTTGCCTGGGTCTCGTGGTACGTGGTTATCGTGTTTGCAATTTATAGCTGGTTTATCCTTGGCTTTAAAGTGTTGGTCTTACCTGTTTCTAAGTGTTACATCGTCCCCGTACTTAGTAATCATATTATTAGAAGTACTTGAGAGTGGATACTTATAATAAAATTAATCGTATTTTTTTTAACAATCTGTTTTTCTTTTCAGATTTTTATTTATTTATTTAATGATATGGCCCACCTGCTCGTTTGCTCACTGGCAACATTAAATAAATAAATATATAAATACGTCACCTAAAGATTACACACCAATACAATTATAACCGAGTAACGTACGAGTGACCCAATTACAGGTGACAATTGCGTTGTAAAGAAGACGGTTCAAACAGATTTATACAATTAAACTAAAAATAATAAGATTAAAGGTTAAACATCCACAAAAATAAAAACAAACATAAATCTAAACTTTTGTTTGGTTAGTTTATTTCACTTAAGGAGTTACAATTTCTTCTAGTATTTTTGTTTTGTTTTTAAAATGAACTTTAACCAGAATGTACTTAATATAGACCTGCACATTTTTGCAATAAAGACAATAATTGTCTTTATTTATTTAATTTATAAACTGCAAAAATGTGCAGGTCTTATATTTGACAACATCCATGTTCCGAGCAGAAACAATTTTGTTTAGGTATTTAATTATACTCGTCTTATTGCTTCTTCCATGACATTGACCTGTTTAGTGATTCGCAGAATATCATCCTATACAATATCTTATAGGTCACCCTATTGGCACGCAAAAGATATTCGGTTAGCATTTCCATGAACTTGGAACATTAAAATGCTCCTAGTAAAATTTAAACTCTTCCTTGAATTTGTGATATTATTGTGAGAATCGAGAGTGAAGAAAGCATTTTAACGAGAATTTTAGTTTTGCTTTTATACAATAACCGAAGTAAAAGTTAAATCTCCATGACGACCGGTCCTGCGCTGCTCGCATCTATTAGTTTGACAGATTATCAAAATTCAAATTTTGCATTTGATGACAATTTCACATACGCCTACTTTAACTATAATTCAGATTAATTAATAGAAGTTTACCTCATACTGAGTTCACAATATCATGTGGCACATCTTTCGCCGCGTTTCAGTGGAAAATACGTCTAATTCGCGTGTGATACGTCTAATAAATGATGCGAGAGCGCTCGCAACTGACAGTTTACAAATCGGTACTTGTTGCATGCTGGGTACGTACGCAGGCAGTTAGTAGGTGGTGACAAAACCAGTATAAGCTGAACCCAGTGCTACTCTACAAACGTTCGAAGCCAGAGACCCGCTCAAGCTCAAAGTCTTACCATTGATTTAGAGCTGACTGTTTGTTGCAGTTCACAAGTAAGCTTCGACTTTGTCTGTGTTCTATTTCTAAATATTTAAGACTTCTATTTTCTTCCAAAAATTTTATAAGATTACCAATTTCAAAATTTTTGGAGCTTTCACAAATTCGTGTTGGAAATAATGTTTATAAGAGATCTAATTTCAATTTAAATACCTTTATTGCATTCCATTTTATCGAAGTAAGCAAGAATAAATTCCTCTTGACACAAAATTTTTACGGATCCTTTACCCAGTATTATCCTATTACCCAAAAAAAATGTAGTACAACAGAATGTGTACAGCGCAAAAAAAAATTTAAAAGTCGCAAGAGCAAAGCTGTCGCTTGTTCGTGGAGTGAAACTTCTGTTCGAGATCGTTCCCGGTTAAACACTGTTGGTGGAGCTTTTTTGAGAAAAATGTGTGGGGTATCCTTGCCCTTGAAGTAAGGGCTTATTGATGGCCTTCGAGAAAGTCATTAGCTTTTTTTTGTAGTTGTATTAATATTCTTCATGTTTGTCTGTATATGGTTGGGTATATATTGTGGTTTTGGTTTGTGCTCTGTTGTTTTGCGTAAGTGATTTTTGGTGTATTCATAAAAGTATGCAGAATTGCAAACATTTCAACTTTTGGATCAGTTTTTTCTTTCGTGTGTTAATAATGAGTAAAAAGTGCAGCTTAGTCTAGAGACTCATTTTCCTCTTGTTTAGCTTTTGTATCAGAACTCACTTTTTCTACTCTTCCTCTATGCACCCTCTCATCTAAAAGAAAAAATCTGTCAAAACGACGCACATTTTGCAAAAAGCGTCCGCCAATTTTCAATTCTTATTCAATCATTACCAAGTTCCCAGTCTGGGTGACACACAATTTCCTCGTCTGTGTGGCTATCGCTTACTTGTCAACTGGTTATCGCCTCGTCTGCAACCGACGCAGAATAGACCATCCCTTTGTGTAATTGGAATTGACTCGAGATTTTAAATGACATTCTAAAGTTCGCTTTTTTTTTAGTCTCTTACTAGTGGCTTTTACTATCTTTGCCATCGGACGGTAAGAGTGTTCTAAAGATATCTAGGATATCAGTCTATCAAAGATCTGATATCTAGTCAGTCTATCTAAGATTTTTCTAATAAAACTGTTAATACCTCAAAAACGCAAGCTCATTCAACTATTTTACCAAACAAACAAGAAAAATGCATTGACAACATTTTGTTTCATATTATAAGTATAAAATCTGACTTCAATAATGTCAGAAGCATCTAAAATACTATGGGTCACTCTCCACGTATGCCGCACGATAGCGATATCAATAATTTGCTTGCATCTTGCATGCATCCTATGCCATTGGCTTTTTAAAGGACGCACCTTAAATGGCACGTCAAACTTAGATCATGTGCGTTAGGTTAGGTTAAGAGCAAATCCAACAACATTTTCCTGTTTGAATTTCAGGAATTCGCATTTTTTAAAATTTGACATTAAAAAGAATTATGCGAATTTTCAAAAATAGAAAAGGAAAAAGTTATTGGATTTGCTCATGTAAAAACATGATAAAAGTTTGTCTTGCCATTAACAGGGCACTTGTATATCAGAACAGTTTACAGGAGGCTTACTAGTTTTAATTAGACATAAGTATATTGTGACATTCAGGTTATATTATTTAAATATTTTTTATGATTTCAACCACAATTTTTTTTTGTTACCGAATAATTAAATTGAATTGAAAAGTTGATTAGACTTATGCCACTTTTTCAGCAAATTTCATCCGAGGCCCGGAGTCCATATATTGTTAGGTCACTGTATTTTGTATGTAAAATATATTTTACTCGTACTTATTCGATAAGAAATATCGGTACATGAAAACTTGTTTGTTTCGAACACTAGTGCAGTGGGACACTCCAGTAGGACGACGGGGCATGCCCCATTTTGTGCTTGAATGTCGATTAAAACGCAAACGTTGTTATTGGTAGTTTGCATGCATGCATTGAAAAAATGTTGCCACTGTGGACAGGGACCCTTTTTTCGAAATTGACAGTTTTTAAGTCAATTTTCTTATCCTATTGGATGTTTCAGTTCTAGAGAGTAAACTGTAGAAAAAGGGTCGTTATTATTTTACCTCTACTATTCTCTCTTATCCATCTATCGCAGCAAAAAACCCATTTCGATGCAAGTTTTTGCTCTCTCCACTCTGATGTAGATAAGCACAACGTAGATAAAGTAACTGAAGAAAGCTAACACAAGAAAACTGACAGTCGTCTATAAACAAAAGAACCGCTATGTCTGTGCTGTGCAATGTAACGTAGTAAGTGATAGATAAACCATCGATAAAGTTAAGTAATCATACATTTTTTCCTTGAAGCATTTTTATAATTTTCTTGATCCTAATCTGTGACTCTTTGAGCCTTTGGGTTAAATGAATTAATTATCTTTTAGTTGCAGAAAGCAGCTTTAAATCTATTGTGGACATAGTTATTTTTTTTAAAGAAGTTGCATTCTTTTGGCGACTTGTTTACAAAACCAAAGAGACAGTCGGGGAATCGATCTCAATGTGTCAGACGTTCCATGCTTGAGTACATAAATCGCGGGCTACACTGGTTCTCGCATAAGGCCTCGATAAATCTGAATCGTACGTGACGCCTAATTGGCGGCCGATGTTTGTCGAATTTGTCGTTTGTGATGTTTTTATTAACCGGCCCAATTATATCAACCTGTATTTTATTGAGTGGATAGAGGATCGAGTACATAAAATGTATCAGAATAAAAAAATGTGCCATTGCCACTTTAATATCACCTCATTAATTGCTGTTCAATCTATGTTGTACTATATGTGTTGCCGTGGTGTTAAATACAACCCTTGAAACGTCCACTACAGAACAGGGGCTCCTTTCACAATACCAGTTAAAACGTATGAAACAATTTGGAGGGAAAGTACCATAGTCACCACGCTTGCTAGCGTTGGGCCTGGCATCATGGATTACAGTTGTTGGTGATCGCAGTATGTAAAATGTTACGATACACAGAAGGACGCGCCGCTGCTGCCCATTTTCGAGTTTATAGTTTTTTTTTTATATCGATATCTGGTAGTAAAATTTTAAATTTTATTAACTTTATTTTTAACTTTACCATTTTAGTGTATTTTGTTTAGTATGTTGTGGCATTTTTATTCTTCTTGACAATCGTCATGATTTAATTTAAATTGCCATTTTATCATGGTAAATTAAAGAGAACATATTTCGAAATTAGTAGTGTAATATTACACACTTTTGCATTTCCCTTTCTATACCGAGCAATTACAGCTGAGTAAAAACGCGACACCTGCTCAAGCCTGGGTTTAATCTCCCCGACCACTGGTATCTCACGGTAATTGACCGTACCGCGTGGGGCGGCCGTAAACTGTCAGATACCACGTTTTGCAAGGCGCCTCTGTCGATAACCGGTGGAAGTTGACCAGATATGCTCCTCAAGATATGGTAGTTTATTGGATAGTCTTAACGTATCTGCAATTTATAGTGGTAGAAAGAGGTGCCGACAATTGCTTTTCGTGGTAACGGCTTTTGTTCTTATTGTTAGTTTAAGTGGTACAAACAGCAACACTGCTTACTGTGTAAATTAAATTATAATACTACGTCATAGGTATGCATTTTTTAATCGTCCGATATGTCATGAGTACGTCATTGTACGTACATTTTAAATAAAGCCTCAAAAAGGAGAGCTATAGATAGGTAGTATAACTATTTACATACAATTGATATCTTTGTACTTTGAAGGACAATATTTGTGTACTTATACTATTTTTGAAGGACAATATTTGTCTGGCCGAATTTATTTCCATACTTCTTATTTTTAACCGCCTAACATTTAGAAGAAGTTAGAGTACAAAACACATTAAAATTTTCATTATGTTACAAATTAACAACGTAAGAAAACATTTCCATTTAGATAATGATATATATACACATTAAAACTACATGCAGAGCTAGTCAAACATATATTTACAGTTTATGTAGCATTCGTGCTGAGAACTAGTTAACAATCAACATAAGAAAGCACTTTCCATATGACGTACATTGCTGCTAAACTTGCTTCATAATGTCACATGTCATGTGAATAACCATGTCAGTGTTAGCTATGAACAGCATCACTCCATATCTACAAGGATACGTTTCGCAAAAGGCGATTATAAGAAATATTTTACCGGAAGATGATTTGCAGTACCCTTATCGCAATAATATACTGCGATTATCAATTACTACACGCTTTACCATGCCATAGTCCATTAATTAAAAATATATCTTCAATTGTGAAAATTTTAAGGGCTAATTGTATTGCAGCGAAATTTTATAGCCTGTTGAAAAGACACTTCGATTGTACAAAATTAGTTCAAAATATTGTAAGAAAACGAGGAATGCTAATATCTTAATGATGATGAAGTTGACGAAGCGTTTCGCATGGTAGATCAGTCAAGCAACAATGAGTGTGAAACTGTTGTTGTGAATAAGGTGGATAAATGTGTGCATCTGCATGCAAGTATTATTACAATATCTTACAATCGAGTTATGAAATAAGTGAGTTATAATACAATAATATTCCTTATTAATCCAAAATAAATTTAACAAATTTTCTCCAATGCTATTTAGCGAGGAAATACCACTTGCGTACTATAAGGAATTTTTGCACCGTATTGGGATTCTTTGAAGTCTTAAAAGACCGAGCATTGAATATATTCCGATCACAATAAAAAAATATATGTTTATGCTATATAATGTATACTTTTTGATTAGTAACATCAAAATTTCTATTAGAGTCCAAAATAAACACTATGACTTTATTAAGCAATTGCACTTATGCACCATAACCTTCTTTTTGAAGTCGGTTAAAAATAAAGTCAACTTCTTCTGAGTGAGTGAAAACAAATTTGAACTAGACAAAAAACCCATACAAAACAAAAAAAATAGAATCCATTTATTTTGGGCGTTGCCCATAGAGTGACCATTAAAATCTAAAACCCTAAACCAATTTTAGTGTCTTTGGCGAGGTGGACGCGGGTCCAGTGCAGCACTGCCCACGTCCAGTCTCGCCGCAACAGTCTGCAGGAGGCAACAAAAGCACTTCTATAGATTGTTATTGAGGATAACATGAAAAGTTAGGTACTAAACTAACAGAGCATCAGAATCCAAACAAAAGTCTAAAATCTTAAATTAATAATTAAACAAAACAGTAATGTAAATCAGATAAGCTAATCGCAAGCATCAACGGTTTGTGTGCTGACCAAGATTTTCTGATTAAATTCAGATAAGTACGAGTACAAACTTTAGGTAAGGAAAATCAAATAAAGTTAATCCCTCAAAGCGTATGAAAGATAATACGTCGGTGCCTTCCTACTGCTCCAATTTTACTTCTTGCAAAATTATCAAAGTAGTATAGTTACTACTTACCACAGTTGTCAGCCAATCGCGTATAATCAACGTTCGGCGTTACATCAAAATATTTATCATTAAAATAGACAGGTAGGAATATGCATCAGCAATCAACAAATATTGAAAACATTTATCGGAGCTGAGTGTTTGGCAAACATTAGTGTAAGTTGCTATTGCAAAAGCGTCTGTTACGTTATCTTGTGATAAGTTCAGGATTAGCCACCATCTGCCTATGATTGATGATTTGATAACTTGACAGCTTTCATGTTTGAACGATATTCACCTAGATAACCTCTACGTAAAGCTCGCTTTGTAGGGCTATGAAATAAATGAAGTAAAAATACATCTGCGTAGTAGGGACCATTTAGATGTTTTTTCTTTGATAACGAATCCCGTCTGTAATTAGGAATCCTTCTGTCTTAAGTATACTTTATATACTATTCTTAATAAAACTGCTATCGATTCTTTAAATGTTTCATCAACCTCATGATTATTATTGTATCCTTTTCTCAATATCTGAGTGATGTGTAACTTCAAGCCCAATTAAAATTGTAAATCAAAACGTTACTTCTTATGAGCTTGGTATACGACTCAAAAACCTCTGTTTTCAAATGGCATAACTTATCGTCGTTTTCTTTGAGAAACATTCCATCGATGACACTTTTATTAGTATAAAACGGCTAACGGTGAAAGGCGTCATCCACGTGCCGAAAAAAAGGAACAAGAACGACAGGCACCTATTTTCGTTGACCCGATACGATCGAAATTTATAACTTCTTTCCGTTTCGTTAACGTTGTCAATTGTCGTCGTATCGCAATCGATCGCGATAATCGAATACTAAATCGATTATACCGAGAAGTTTTGGTGAAATCTTTCTATTGTTTAGTAGAAATGTCGAGTCATCTTCATCATGTACTCTTAAGTATCTACTTCCAGTCCCTAAAGAAACTTTTTTGAAAAGTATTTTAGCACCGTTTACTTACGGAATTTATTACTACTTTTAAATGTGTGATTGTGAATTTGTGAAGATTAACTCACTTTTGTGAGTTCCAATCACGAAAGCCAATCACGAAAGCATATGTCATTTAGGATTCGTGTTTGGTTGGATCTGCATCCGGCTTCCTTTGATCCGAATCGGGTTCACCCATCTGAGTTGGAGTGTTCGGTGCGGCGTTTCCGAACCACCCGGGATCGTTGCGCCGCCCGAGGCATCGTTCAAACCAGTCAGTGCATCTTTGCCGTCAGCGATTGACATACTGCGTTTTAATCAATTAGCGAACAGAAACGCAGTTTTCGGCCCACTGAGCAGTGAAATAAGCGGACCACACCGCGCCACCGCGGTTTTGGACGCTCTCCGGTTTCAAAAATCCGATCTTTTTGCGAGACGTTTTTGACGGTCGATAACTTTATAATCGGAGCAAAAGTCGTGCCATTTTGTTTTAGATTTTGCTTGAAGTGGTTTTGATATGCATGTAGATATTTTTTCCTAATAGATCTTTATAAAAGCCCGAAAGTGGTGTAAGAAAGAGACAGCTTTCCGAAAACTAAGAGGCAATAGCTAGTCAAGGAAATTGAACAACTATCAGTGAATGAAACTTTCAAGACATGGAAAAAAAATCTGTATCTCTATACAAAATTCTAAACTTGGATAGTTAGTATGGAGAGGCAGACTTTGTTATTTTCTGAAAGATTGTTTCACTGAAAGTTTTAGTTTCGTTGAATGATCATGCCCTGTCAAATTTCACAAAACTGTCCCTCACAGCCGTGTAAACAGTAAAAATATTTTTACCAAATAATTAGTTTAAGGTTCATCATTGTTTTTGTGAAGCATGAGTTCCAGTTACGAAACTCAAAATAACTCAAAAGCGTAACATTCAAAGGTGTTACCAGCTATATGTCTATAATTATCAATTGGATATACCTACAATTATCAAAAGACACGCATATCACAAAGCGTTCGATTCTAACATATCCGACAGTCGCACTCGAGACCTAATTGGCCGCCTTGGTGATAACCATTCCATATCTCTGGATTTATCGACGGAATTATGTCAACTGATATCTGACTTTGAATAATTGATCCACCGATGAGCAACACAATAATCAATCAATCATTAATCACTTCATATTTGCGCAATGTTTGTACCGATGGCCCCGTTTTGAGTAATTTTCCTCTTTTTATCGCCGCATTATCACTTTACTATCTAGCGGTTTTTATTATATTTATGATTGAACGATACTAATATAACGATAGTTGCCGTCTGTAATTTTTCACCAAGCTAAATTAATGATTTTTCAGTACAGTGTGAATTTTCATTGGTTTTGCTCCCGAACTCCACACTGAAAAAAAAACTTGTTAACATTCATTAAAAAAAATATCATGGCAATCATGCAACTTGTTTATATACGAGCACATAAAGTTAAATGATGGCGGCAATAAATGTATCTTGATTAAAAATCAGAACAACTTGCCTCAGTAGATTCAAAGAAGTAATTGTTAACTTTAATCAAGTCTAATAATTACTATGATAAATGCAGGTTTGTACACGGTAGTAAGAGATGATGATATGAAACAAGTGATTTGTTGATGTAATATTGTAACATGTTGGGTTTTATAAAACAAATGATAACTTATAACAAGTAACTTGAATGATTTAAGTATTTAACATTGCTAAAATAAATTTAATTTATTTAATGTGATCAAGTGATCTTATTTGAATTGACAAAGGATATGTTACATCCAAACATTGTACTTATTTGCTTTATGCAGGTGCTTTATAGGAAATTTATGGCAGATTTATGGGAGATGCAGGCAAAATTTTGGCGGCTCTGAGGGATGCAGCTATAGGAAAAAAAGAAAATGTTGAATAGCTTTCTCTTTCTTTCCTATATCTACATCCCTCAGAGGCGCCAATATTTTGCCTTTGTCTAGGTAAATCAGCCATTGGGATCTGATAAGAATGAGATTGCCAATTTCTTCATCTTCATTTCCCATGCTCACTGTACCTTCAACAGAAAATGCACAAAGTTTCAGTTAGATATTTAATAGCAGTAAAAAATACAAAGTATTAAAAATCTGTAGTTTGAATGTAAGTTACAAAAGCTTTGCGGCTTTCAGCTTTCGTTGACGTCCACATTTTTCTTCTTATTTCTTTTGAATGATGAAAGAGCAGCGTTTCATTGGGAACTTGAAGATGCAGTCTGAGCAGGCAATCATATCACGTTGATCAGCTCATTATTTTCGGTAAAATCTGAAATTATAAACATATTTTATAGGAACAACTCACATTTATAATACTTATAAGTACGGATAGATGAAGGTTGCAATTGTATCACTGAAATGTTATAATGTCAAATAAAACATATATTGAAATGTGAGTTTACATTGCATTAGTGAGTGATTTCCGACTCGATCATTGACACCAATTTTGTCTACCGCTGTTTATTTATATAAATTTCGTTATTTTGTGAGTCATCACAACAACCAATGATCCTATAGTAGAAACTTTGATAACAACACGATCGTCCACTGCTGGACAGAGTTCCCACAGGATCTTGAATATCGCGAATACCTATTTATTTGCTTTTCTGTAATATGCGTCGGTCGGTAACAAAGGTTAGGTACTTACGTTTGAAAATAGGTCTCAGCTATGAAAATCCATGAAGCCACGCTGCAAGAAGGTGGACCTTCTTCTTCTTTATCAATCCAGGAAATAAAATTGTTTAGAACTGTGACATTGTTAACACTGTTATTTTAAACCATTCTTAATTTTCACACGCGTCCACACAAACGGACGCAATGAACACGACTGAACACGTTCGTTTAGGCCGCGACGCGGGCGTTTGGTTTCATCGATCAATTTACCTTTATCGAATAATAAAGTGCGTGTTCGTTTTGAACAAGTTAACTTGATAGAAATTCAATCATTTTAGCTTGTTTGTGACAAGAAACTATCATTTGTTATTTCTTACATGTTCTTGAATGATATGATCATATTTTTTTTAATCAAGCAAAATTTCAACTTGATTAGCCATGATTTTTTTGAGTGCAGTGTTTTACTCATGATAACAAGCAACTTTCCTGAATATTTTTTTTTACTAGAATTTTTTGGCTGTGTATTATTACCGTGCCACCAAATTTGAGTAAATTTTTACCAAATAAATTTTCACCAAATTTTGTTTACCAAAATGATTAAATGATCACCAAATTTGCTTCTGGCACTTCGCCGGCCGCTGCTGCGACACGCTCGCTCCGCTCGCTCGGCTCGTGCGTTATGGTCGCAAGATAATCTAACGCAACCTAATGAACCTAATGAATGTGTTCTAATGAACTTAACCGAACCGACTAATTTTGACCAGCATAAATTTGGTAACCAATTACCCAAATTTGGTGTACATTCATCCATTTTGTCTGGAGTGTATTGTGGTATAAAAAAATATTTTGGAAATGATTAAATTTATAGCCGAATTTTTTTCCGTCTCCAAAGTCACGTGATCGGCGAAAATTTTTTTTCCAGAAAATATTTTTTCTTTGGGAAAGTTGCTTGTTTTCATTAGTAGAATCAACAGGGCTTAGGAAACAAAACCAATAAAAATTAACGCTGTATGTGGTTATTTAATCCTTATTTTTTGGTAGAAAAATAAACATATTTGGAGTTCTGCAAAGTTGTCTAACAATCATGGTTTTGTATTGTAAATCAATGAAGTTTTATTAGACAAAATTATACTCTCTTATTTCCTACTTTAAAGGAATTAGCGATCATTCATAAATTTAGATACTCAAGATGATAAAATGTTCAAAAACTAGTGATGAATTTCTACAAGTGTGATTTTAACTACCAGGTTGCCTTCATCAAACTATCAAGCTCTATCATTATAACAATTATTTTGATTAAAATATATGTTGAAATATAATTTTGAAAGATTTTATTGATTTATATGTAACGTCCGCCTCAAAACAACAAACTTATCTTTGTAATTTATCATTTAATATCAGTTGGGCTAATCCTTTATTGAGCCGGCTTCTTTCAATACATCATTGTCACATTTGTCAATGTTTTGTTATAGTAGTTTAAGATACAAGTTCCGTAAGAAGGGTTATTACAAACGAGTTGACGTTTTGTAAGCCCGAGACGAAGTCGAGGGTTTACCATCGGCACGAGTTTGTCATATCCCTTACGGACGTGTATCTTACGACGTTTTTCAATACATTTGTGAGAAAACAAGAATAAGTAATAAACTTGGTAAAGGAACCAACCATGGGTACTGTTAGCCTCTTGTCGATTTATGTTCTCCTGGTACTCTCCATTTTATTTTAAATATAGGTAGGCAGTCGTCACCCAAGTAAAATGTAGTTTTTTACAAAATAATCTTATGATCAGAGTGTAAAAACTCCTTGCTATTACTTTTTTTACTTACCGCACTAGTTCGGGTTCACTTACGAGCAATGTTTACGTCCTTGTAAGTTCGTTTTTCGAGCAAATGTATTGAAAAATAAAATTCGTGTTGTTTTTAATTCTTGCACTTTGTTTAGTTTGTTACCATTTATTTTTCATTTACTCTGTGTCTTAAGTTTTACCTCGTCGTTTAAGTCCATTTTGTTACATTTCTTCAAAGTTGAAGTACTTTGAAAAAATTAATAGGTGTGAAAAAATAAAACTTATTTGATTTAGGACCATTTGCACCAAACTTAAGAATCGCCCCTAACTTGTTTAGGACACTCCTACCAATACTTTGACAGCCCTTAAGCAAGAACTTGGGCGATTCTTAAGCTTAGTGCAAACGGCCCTTAGTAACATTAGTTATTGTATATTGTATGTCCCGTTTGGTGCCAGCAAAGAATAGTACCATCCCACACATGCCCGTGGGTGGCGTAAGAGGCGACTAAGGGCTATAAACTGGAGGATGGGCAGCAGCATCCTCCTGTGTATCATACCATCTTACTTACTGCGATCACCTACAACCGCGGTCCATGGTGCTAGCCGTAACGCTCACAAGCGAGGTGACTATGGTACTTCCCCTGCACATTTTTCCAGCAAAAGCTAGAATGGAGGGAGCTCCCTGTCCTGTAGTGGATATTTCATGGGATGTTATGATGAGTAATTGTATAGGTAGACGTAGTGTATTGAGCAGAAAAATAAGAGTGCGTTTGTTGTGTTATTATTTGTCATCCACTCCTAAGTCTTTGATAAATTTGTTAATATTTTTAACGTAATCCCTTTCGTTGTCCACAGAAGAAGCAACAAGCCCCGAAGGCGGCGTGAAGGATCGCAGCGGGGATTGCGGGGAGCGGGAGGGGGCAGCGTCGCCCGCGTCGCGCGCTTCGGCCGCGTCGGTCGCGTCCCCCGCTCCCCCCACCCCCGACCCGGACGAGCGAGACGACATCGAGCACAGTATACCCGCCACGCTGATTCAAGATCCTAATGTTGAAAGGTCAGTTGAAGTATACCAGTTAGCATAAAAAAATTAAGAAAACATTGTAAAAACGGAGAATTTCTTTTTTTATGATCAACTTTTTTTGCGGCGCTAAACCTAGTAATTCAATCCAATTTTTCATCCAAACTAATGTTATGATTGGAAAAGTAACTCTCTGATGTTGGTAAATGTTGTTTTGAAAATAGCGGGTCCTATAGGTTAGGACTTCGGCTATTTTGTATTTCTTACTTGCCCGCGTACAAAGTAACGACTAAGTAGTCTAAATAAACAAATATTGAGAAACCTCAAAAGTGATTTCTCTACTTCCTTATTAAAATCTGTCAAACTTTTGAGTATAAAATGTAACGTTTAACCTATCACAAGAACGTCTTGACGTTGGTACTAGTTTTCATTATTTCCTTCTATACCTTCTAAAGTGACATATGTATACCTATGGTTAAAGTACAAGAAAAGCCAATATAACAGATGCGAGCAAGCATTTTAAAAATCAAGAGATAGCTACATAGCTAGACATGGCTATTCATCTCTTATATCAATCCAATATCAAAGCTCGAAATCTGAACTGGACCAAGTCATTGTTGTGTTGACGTCACAGCCACGATCTTCACGAACAATCCATATCGGCGCATTGTCCAACTGACGGTGGTCCGAACATCACTCCACGGTGTCCAGTTTAACGATCCCATTGTTTCCATGATCAGTTGTCAACTGCTGTCCTCAGCCACCACTTGCTTTGACAGCCAACCTAATAAGACCCCTCCATTCACATTCCATTTCAACACATACAGTACCATCTCTGTCTACAGATGGATCAACATCAGTTGGTGGTTTTCGAGAAATGAATGGACAAGCGATAGTGACAGTTATAGTAGGTAGTAGTAAAAATGATCCGGAATTTCTTGTATGACAGTCCATCAATTTTTGTTTCCGATGACTGAGTGTCGTTGGTTTTGTATTAATGTTCATTGGGTTTAAATTTACAAGATACGGGCTGCTTTCTCGCAAATGGATGTTATCGATAAAATCGTGAAAGTTGAAAAAATATTGTTTTAAATAACCCAGCCTTATGAATGGATAAAATTGCCGGCAAGGCGACCGAATCAATCGAATAGATAGGGACATATGAACTATTTAATTTTCTACTGTTTTGAAGAATCCAAAACACAACTACCTATGTGTCAGTACTTAATAAACAAATAATATAATAGCAGATAAGTATTTGCAAACATACATACCATTGTCATAGATGATCAAATCAAAATCAAAAATCATTTATTCATTGTTGGATATTAAAATCTCTTAATGACGTCAGCTAAACTACATCGCTTCTCAAATCTTGAGGAAAAAAAAACACAAACCCACAAAACCCATACAAAATACCAGCCACCTCACAGCTTTAGCCAAGTACGGTGTGATCATTCCTAAAGGGCGCAAGCCCAACATTACCCCCAGGCCTAGTGCCTGGGGAGAAAACAGCCGAGCGCGAGGGTACCTCAATGCCCACCCCTGAACCAGTCAAGGTTTCAGGAAGAACATTTCAGTCAGTCAAACAAAGTGGCGCCATGGTGGGAAAAAAGGAAAGACAGTAAAAACCCACGCGCTCTTTTGAATATGTTGCGAAAGTAAATTCATCGGTCTATGTATCATAATTAAGATGAAATTTGGTATGGAGGTACCTAGAACCTCATAGACAAATTAATAGTCCAAGACCTGGGAAATGCGCGTGTAAAGAATTTTATTTCAGGAATGTTTAGTTTAGTAGGTGTCCTAGTTAGTATTTAATACTCGGGTGAATATCCGCCACCTGGTAAATTTTCAGCTATAACGTCGAACGATGTTCTGACACACGTTAGCACTTTCGATACTATTTTAGTCAAAAACCTAACTAATAAATTTTTATCAACATTATCTGTCTGTAAAATTTGTTTGTCTTTGACACGTCTGTCTATGTAATTATTAACATTTTTTAATTAATTACATATCGATACAGCATAAAGTGGTGAATTAATTTAATTGTGTGACCAGGTGTTTCATTAGCATTAGCAAAATTACCTATATCTTTGTAAATAACATTAATTACCTACTTGATACGAGACATACAGAGTATTATTAGGAAAGCACTGAATTCCTTTAAACGACCAATATGAAAAACACTCTGACACCAGGGCTTGTAAAGTCGGTCATCGACCTTGCAACCCACGCAACATGATAATGATGAACTACCTATGACACAGAACAGAAGGAACATAGGTCCAGGGACAGGTCCCGATAGGTCTGGTTGTTCCGGTCATCAAAGTACTCAGGTCGAAATACGAAAAAAATATTTTCTTTCTCTACCTAAGTGATAGACACATTATTTTCTGAAGTGGTTTGAGTTTTGATTCTTTACAAAATTAAAATTTCTTATTGTATTGGCCACAACATATTATGTAGTTTTTCTCAAACACGCTTGGAAATTCTGTCATTATTTTAGTTCAGTATCCGCGAGCACCTGTCGGCAATATTAGTAGGAAAATCCATTTCTATCGAATTTTCCGACCGAGCAAATTACTATGAAACTCATATCTGAAGCACTATACAAGACTAGTACCAGGTATTGAAGGACTTACGCATGTGGGCAGAGGCGAACAATAGGTGCCATTTTTGTCGGCCATGGCAGTAATGTACTATAATCGTGAAAAAATGTGAAATTAACTTCAAAATTATTATTATCTTTCTGATCAAGGATCAAGCTTAATTTATTTGATTCGTTAGAACCGATAAGTTTGTAATTATCACGTCCAGTCAATAAGTGTATAGTCATCATGAGCCATCCATCAGTCAGAAGATTATGATATAATCATTAACACTCAACCTTAAATTAATTAACATGCCACATTAAAATCTTTTTTCAAATCCGATTTTTTTATCTACGTCCGGCGTCTTCTGGTCATTTGGACTTTTGGATTCAAATTCGACTTTAGTTCTTAGGTTTTAGAGTTGATTGGGATGTGTATATTAATATGTGTCGGTCCGTTCGTTCGCTGTTCCATCACTGTCAATTAGCTGCAGTCAGGAGAAGTCATCAATCATAGAGTATGCTTGCCTGAGCTATAGCACTCCTGTAGGTCTATTGTTTAGATTTCTGATCTAAAGAAGTTGGTTTTTGCTTTTTATATTTACTTATCGATCTTTTGTGAAATTCTATCATATAATTATTCTACCGCATTGAATGAAAGTCACTTGTCATGTTTTTCTCTTATCATATCAAAGTCTTTATAAATACATATGTTCTGCTTGCAGTATTACGAGTAACTGATTGGGGATTGATTAATATCAGACTGTCACATTGTGTGCAATTATTGTAAAATTGCGTTTTCATTTATTTTCTTGGCAATAAAAAATAATTCAGATTAATTATTTTATTATCTATCTGTGATCAAAATCATGTGACTTCTTGTTTTTAAAGAAACTTTATTGCATTTGAAGAAAAATCAGGCATTACTTTATTTCAAGTAGGTACTCTTGAAAAATGAACGAACCAATCAGTTTTAGGTGTTTTCATAAGTGACACATCTGGCTCAGTTTTAAAATGTGCCATGTTACTGCGAAATTATTCAAACGTATCAGGTGTCCCCTATACTGAAACACCCGCCTGTCGTGAAATTTCAAATTACCAATACTGCATCAAAACAGGACCACAGACTAAATAATATCTGTTGTAGTAACTCATAATGCTGGCGGCTACAAAGGAAGGGTCGTGAAAGAATTTTTGGCTGTGTCGCGGGCACCCAAGTCTGGCTATTTCCGATCGCGTGCATGTATATGGGGGAAAGAGAACACAATACCTGTCACATAAACACAAGTGATTGATTGACCCGCACCCGACTAATGCTTATAGGAAGCTATAAACAGTTGAACAGCTGGCGATTTTGTAAGAATCGTTGGAAACTTCGAAAAGTTTTAAAACATCAAGTGAAGGATCATATTTCTCTCAAATCACTACTCGTGTCTGCGTGTATGTAAATGACAGGGTAGGTATAATTTGAAAGCGAATATGTTTTTAATGTTAAATAGCATGAATTTGAAGTTATCTGTTAATCTAAATGCAAACAGTTATTCTTTTGTTAATTAGGGGGACCCGTTTCTTTTGTACCTATGTTTATTTAGACGACCTCGTTGTTACGTGAAAGCACCCCGCTATCTTTCTTATCGGATTCTTACCCGCATTTCATGTCATGTGACACATATTGTCATTGAAGCAAGTTTATCCTACCTTTCTCCACTGGAAATAAATAAACCCGAGATTATTTTCCTTTGTCAACTGAGGAAATCTGTTGGTGATACACGTAAATCCGTCCGCGTCCCCTGTCTGTCCCGGTGTTGTTAAAAGGACTCGTCTCGGCGTTTTGTTAACGCGCCATTTCCTTGTCAACGCCGTCAAGTCAACCCCGGCCGGGTAATCTTCAGTAAGCCCTCGAGACTTCCATATCTCAGTAATAGTGTCACTGACGTATGTACACATCTCTCGCCAGCAAATCAAACTCTATTGTAAACAGAGTCATTAAAATGGTACAACGGCGATTGGTCATCAAACTCATCAAGGCTCTTTCTGTGCAAGTTTCATTGGTGTGACGACGGTGACTCAGCTATGCGGAGTAGCTCGGCGCTGTCAAGCGGCTGTCATCAAAACGATCGCCCGTCACTGCACGTCCACCTCGCGCATCGCACGCACGCTTGCATTACGCAGCGCACCACCCCTCGAAGCGATTTGCGTATAGTTGTCTCGTTTTTCCTCGTGCTGCCGTTGGTTGTCGTGGCAGCTGTCTCGCTCTTGCGCGGGGCGTGCGGGGCGGGGGCGCTGCAGGCGGGTCGTAAATCACGCGGCGTCTCATTCCACGCGGGACCGCCGCCGCCGCCGCCGCTGGTACCGCGCACTTCCTTCCCGACCGCCGGCGTTACGGCGCGTCTTTCGTGACGTGTTTACATTTTACTATCCATTTTTGGGAAGTCTCCAGTTATATTGTTAACTTGTGCTGCATATTTGAAAAGTGTGTTTTGATGGATCCACGGTTTTTTCGAGGCTTTTCTGCTTGGACATTTTGAAAAAATTGCGTTCAACATGATCGTCGAAGCAGATCATGTGAGGTAAGGTTTCTGAATTTGTGTACTACCAAGTGTATTATTTTAGTGAAAATCAACTTTTTATCCATTATTTTTCTCTTTATCTATCAAAATATTACATGTGATGTAGTTTTTTTTTGTGTCACTGACTTGTAATTTTTCTCCTGTTTCTCTGTCTTCAGTCAGTCTCAGTTATACGCTATGTATGTAATGGGACACGAGTTCGTGACTTGAATTTTTATAGTTTTCCATCTTTTTTATCTCCTTTTAAGTGATTTGAATATCTGGTTTCAATTCGAACATTATTATAATAGCACTTTTGATATCTTTGTGAAGTTCCAACGTTCTTTCGTCTAAGTTATTTAACCTGTTATGATTTTTGTTCTATTCATAAAAAAAAAATCTTATCTAGTTTTAAAATCAAGTTTATATTTCAGTACTTTTATTCCAACGTTGGATATTTTCTGAAATTCTCATTGACGTGCATTGTCGTACATATTGTTGGACTCTCTCTCTCTATTGCTTTCGAACATTTACGTGCAAATATTTTTATTTGTCCTAATGGGGGAACCGTGTTAATAAAATTTATTGTCTCATAAATATCGATAGCCAGCGTTCTCTACTCGCCGGCGATATTTGTGTTTATCAACGATACTATCACACTTTCCAGTAATTGTGAAACATTTATTAGCTTAGCACATATTTTATTAATCTATCCTTAGGCGGCTTATTGACAGGCGTTGATGGATTAGGTTTTAGGGCTTTCTACGGTCGGTTGATTCGCTTTGATACTGTACTGCTCTACTTTTATACAAATTCATATAATAAGCACATGTATTTGCACTCCTACATAGGTACCTATTTATTGTTATGAATGATTTTGTTTTCGATATTTTATAACGATAGGAATGACTCTACAAAATTCTTTCCACCGAAACAAGTTCTGCAACTATTATTCACGCTTCATTTTTAAATTAATTAAATCCATCAAAATATGATTTCTTTTTAAATTAATTTAGAATCCAATTAGCATCGAACATTGATATTTATGACCGCTTCATCGATTAACAAAATAAATATGAAAATTTAGTTTGTATTTTAGTTTAGTATCGATATTTAAATTTTGTTTCTTAAACTGGTTTAAGGAAGAAAATTTCGTTCGACATTTCTGTCGTAAGTAAATTACGTGAATCTAACGGAAAGGTTTTGATTGTCCCCAGGGAGAGCCCGAGATGTCTGTCAAGAGAGTCGTCGGGCGCGCCGAGGTGTCCGTCGAATGACTCGGTATACTCGGGGCGCAGTGGGCCGGCACTCCCCCTCCCCGCCGCCCTGACCGCTGCCCTCCCGGCTACCTTGCCCGCTGCACTCCTGCCCCCACACTCCGCGGCCGTAGCAGCCTACCTCGGCGCCGCCGCTGCAGCTGCAGCCCAGCAGCGTCTCCTCATGTCCTGCCAGGAGGACCTGACTGACTCCGAACGAGGTGATGCAATACTCGACTTCAGTACAAAACGCAGCGACTCACCGCTCGAAGACGAAGATGTTGATGATGCCGTTAATTTAAGTAAGAATGAAAATGGACCGCTTGATCTATCTGTTGGTACAAGAAAACGCGGACCTGAGGATTCTCCATCTCCGGTTCCAATTAGGAAAAGCTCTAGATCTGCAGAGTTCAAACCGAGTCCATCTCCGTGGGCAAACCCAGTTGCGCCACATTTACCGTATTTTGCGGCAGCTGTTGCAGCTAGTTTGTCTCCCAAGGGAGGTATTCCGCCCGAATGGAATGGTAAACTAAAGCATGGCGGGCCGACACCGAGCGACGCGACGAAAGCTTTGGAAAAGATGAGCGAGTTGAGCCGACTAGGCGGTGAGGAATTATTCCGATCAGTACAGAGTGCAGCATTAGGTGCCGGTCTCGCTTCAAACGCAGCGGCTCGACATTCTGCTTGGCAATCACATTGGCTTAATAAAGGCGCCGACCAAACTAAAGACGTACTTAAATGTGTTTGGTGTAAGAAGAGTTTTAATTCCTTAGCTGACCTTACGGTTCATATGAAAGAAGCCAAGCACTGTGGAGTAAACGTTCCAGTGCCACCTTCAAGCGGTGCTCCAATACCATCTTCTCTACAACCACCCAGTAGCTCGCCTTCAACACCTTCTCATAATTCTTCATCATCAAGTGGTTCTTCTAAACCTAATCAAAATGATTTGAACATGCTTATTAAAGAGAACATGCCAATTCCCAGAAAGTTGGTTCGTGGTCAAGATGTATGGCTTGGCAAAGGAGCTGAACAAACTAGGCAAATATTGAAATGCATGTGGTGTGCTGAAAGCTTCCGGTCCTTAGCAGAGATGACTAGTCACATGCAGCGGACTCAACATTACACAAACATTATTTCCCAAGAGCAAATAATATCATGGAAGTCTTCAGACGAGGCTAAAGGTTCAAATTCTAGCACTCCAGGTGCCGCTAGCACTGCGCCACCACCAACGGGTACAAGTAGTCATGTCGCTGCTGTTTTAACTTGTAAGGTTTGTGACCAAGCATTTAGTTCCTTGAAAGAGTTGAGTAATCATATGGTTAAAAATTCTCATTATAAAGAGCACATTATGCGTTCTATTACTGAAAGTGGTGGTAGGAGAAGACAGACTCGCGAAAAGAGAAAGAAATCATTACCGGTTAGGAAACTTCTTGAATTAGAAAGAGCACAACACGAGTTCAAAAATGGGGAGGGCAATGGGGTACCAATGGGGAAACCGATTAGAGACTTCGGCACCGGTAGCCGAATCACTTGCGAAAAATGCGGTGATAAAATTGAGACTGCTGTGTTCGTCGAACACATACGACAATGCATAGGCGCACCAATGTCTAATAGCCAAAGGAATTTCTTAAAGAGTGCTCTCATGTCCAATAATATTATCCCTCCCGACGTGCCGGGTCACGTCACTCCCACCAGTAGGGACGGTCGTAAGAGTATCAATGAGGAGTTGCCTTCTCCGGGCTCTGCTCACCATCGCTCTCCTTCATCTGTGAATGATTCCTCCCCGAGTTCCAAAGACCCCAACGCGAGCAACGACAAGAGCTCATCGCCTTCGGTTCTCAACGCCATAGAACAATTGATAGAAAAGAGTTTCGATACGCGATCGCGCCATTCTGTCCCGGGCATGCCTGGTGGAGCCTCGCATGCCCCGATGGGTTCTAGCATCTTAAAGAGATTAGGTATAGATGAGAGTGTAGACTACACGAAACCATTAGTAGATCCTCAAACAATGAATATGTTGAGAAACTACCATCATCAACAAGGATACGGGCGTCGTGAACGCAGTGGAAGCGAATCCAGTTCAATGTCAGAAAGGGGTGGTAGTAGAGTTGAATCCCTAACTCCTGACAGAAAGTTAGACACTTATCAGATGACACCTCGCACTACTCCTGATACACGCGGCTCACAGACCCCAGCTTCTGAAGAACGCTCTTCAGAAGTGCGGATAAAGAAAGAGGCCCCGGAAGAAGATGGCGAAAATGGGGTAGACTTGAGCAATCAGAACCCCGTGCGGGTAAAAACTGAGGTCGATGAGGACGAAGATCCCCCACGACCCAGTAGTTCCGCCGAAGATGATGTAAAGCCAGCTGTTCCTAAACGCGAAAGCGAGGGCCCGAGCCCTGCTGCTAGTCCTCGTAGTCCAGCCAGCGATCGCTCTGGCCACACTCCCGGTACAGAAAGAAAGCCAGCCTCTAGTTTAGGTGCGTTGTCATCCATGTTTGATAATTTAGCTGGTGGCCCTTCTAATGAGCCTAGTTCGTCTCGTCGCAGTGGCAGCCACCCTTTAGCGGCTCTTCAGAAGCTATGCGACAAAACAGAGACTAACCCTTCACGCGCTCCTGCGCCCGCACCGTCTCCCGCTGGTCCCCCTAGCATTTTGACTTTCAGCTGGGCTTGTAACGATGCTGTTGTAACGGACTCTATAATGAAATGTGCTCTTTGTGATACCCCATTCATTTCTAAGGGCGCGTATAGACATCACTTATCAAAAATGCATTTTGTGAAGGATGGAGCGTTGCCAGAACCGGTTCTAATGAAGGCTCCACCGCCGGCTGCTTCACCGGGCACGCACAAGAGCGGGGGCTCAAACGCGGCATCTCCACAGGATCCGAGGAGCCCCTCGCAGTCGTTCGACGAAAGCCCTCACTCCAAGTTCCTCAAGTACACGGAACTCGCGAAGCAGCTTTCGAGCAAATACGTGTAGAGTGTACATAGGTCTGCCGGGCCATCAGTTGTGATGATACCATATCCTGCTACGTTTAACCTTGCTAGGGTTAGGTCGCACACGCGACGATAAGTATTTCGAAACTCTTTGCCAATTTAATTATTTAGGTAATTATTGTTAGAGTTCACCGCATAGTTCGGTTAGTGTAATTACGACTAGCGACTTAAGTATACGCCAAACGTCTTACGTTCGATTAGGAGTAAGAGAATATTTTCAAAATATTGCCTTTAGGTGAAGTTGATTGGTTGTTGTGCGGCGCGCAGCCGCGGCTTATCTTCCACACTACGTTGTAATTCCATTTCGATAATTGTAAATATAAGTCACATTAAGTCATAAATCGTTCGATTCGATCTCTTGTAAATGTATATTTTTTGCTAATAATCTAAAGGTACGTTCGTAAACTTAAATTTGCTATTCGCCTTTGTATGTGATTGAAATTGACCACGCGATTCTGTCGGGTCGTCGTCAGTATTTTTTAAAATTCGTTGCAATATAATTTTTGTGTTACTTAATTTTTGTATGTAAATCAGGATTAGGTTTAAATTAATAATGTTTTTAGTTTATTTTCTATGTATATTTTGAATTTTTGTTTTGTGAAGTTAGAGAGATCCGTCGATGTCTGCAATCTCGGAGATCCAATCTCAATCTCATTGGAATTGGTTTTGTGTACATACAGTTCAACATGTTCAGATGGAATGCAATATGATACAATCTCCTTAGTGTAAATTTTGCTCTAGGTACGCTCTCCTCGCGAGGATGCTATTTATTATTTAGTGTTAAGGCATACTTTAGGAGACCTACGTCTGTGAACACTTGTATACCATTATACCAGCGCATTAATTGGTTGGATTCAACCTTATATTTAATGAAAAGTGATACGTTATACAGAATTTTCTTTGAAAAGGAACGACTACATTCGTATACGTTTAGATCCTTTCAGATATACTTAATGAGATATCTTCCAATTGTAACAGCAGATATACGATGATGTATATACGGTACTTGCGAGTGAAAAACTCTTTTATATTTAATAAAAAAAATATTGTAAACTGTCTAATGTAAGTTTCAGACGATATCAAAAGTACGATCATGTAAAATATGAACTGTGTAATCGTAGAGTTACTGCAATAATGTTAGAATTTTATTTTTAATACCTAATGCTACTCTAGATAACTTTTCTTTTCAGTTGTACATACAATATAGTATGTTCAAGAATACGTTATGAAATCAAGCTTAAAAAAAATGTTTTGTCTCAACTTGACCTACGACTACACAGGATGTCATAATAAAATCAAAATTTTAAATCGATAAACTATCATTTTAACGATAATAAGGAAACATACGACAAATATTATGTATACGCTAGCTCTGATGAGGAACTTTTGCTCATTCTTTAATAAAAATGTGTTGAAATATTGATTTTACCAAATTTAATAATCTTATTTAATATTTTATGTTGTATTTCAAAATGCAATTAAAAGCTCAAAGAAATATATATGTTACATACTTTAATAAAGGTATTTTATTTATGAAATCCCAATAACATTCTATAGCAATCAAAAGGTGAGAAAGAAGAACACAACGTGAACTTTAAGTCGTTATTCTCCCAAAGCATATTTTTTTTAAAACTTAAAAATAAACTCGAATAAAAAATCGCATTACCAATCTTCCCATACAAAAATTGTAAATAACATAACCACTTTAGATTTTTTTTTGTTAAAAATTGTCTCACTTAGGAAAAGTTGTTCCATTTCATAGGTGAAATCAAAGTGCTTCAGGAGCCATAAGACTTAAAATTCACATGAGTGTTTTGGGGACTAACTATACAGGGTGTAAGAGACAGCCTTCCGAATACTGAAAGGGCATGATCAGTCATCGTTACTGAACTACTCTCAGCGAATGAAACTTTCAGGTAATAATAAAAAATCGGTATGGAACAAACAGTCCAATAAAGTTTGCAGTTTTTGTATGGAGAAACCGATTTTTCTTTTTCATTTCCTAAAACCTTAATTCGCTGACTGACCGATCATGCCCTTTGGAAGGCTGTTCCTTACACCCCATATAACCCCACAAAGAGGCCAAAACTAAGAACTAAATTAATAAAAAACCAAAGCTGCAAAAATACATCTTCCAAGAAAAACAACTTTCGCTAAAAAAAAAAATATTTCGATCGATATTTTTTTATTATTTTCCATACTTATTCGATCCAAGTCCAAAATATTTTGTCGAGAAAATAGTTTTGAGTAAAATATGTTTTACTTTAGTAGGCTTGAATTCATTACTGTGCTTTGTATAACTCTACGTTATTGGACAATGCGCTGAAAACAAATAAATGGTACAGCAGCACTGCACTTACTTTCTCGCAATACTCAAGGAAAAACTATCAACCGCAAACTTAAATTTGTAATGCCATACAATACACATAGTATGGAATTACAAATTTTTATATAAGTTTTTCCAAAAAAATATTCGAATGAAATATACAGATCAATTCAGAATTCAAATTGTCAAACATTAAAACAAACAAACCTCAAACGATTTCGAGTAAATCACATGTTTAACTTTTAGTAGTACTGGAACACCCTTTATATGAATTTTCACAGATCAATGGATACTACCGTAGGATACTTGCATGGAGATTTTTTAAATTTCCCAACACATGTTCCTTATAGATACATGTTCGGTTTAGTCTACTGAGCAAGCCCTTTCAGTTTTTGGTACAACCTGTGTACTAAATTTTATAAAAAAAAAATCTAAATTAATATCCAGTCAGGAAGACACCCAATCCAGGATTAATATTATAGAAAAATTTTATAAACTCAATGGAACCAATTTTGGGTAAATCACATATTTACGATTTGGTGGTACAGGAACACCCCTTATATGAAATTACACAGATCAATTGATACTGGCGCAAGATATCTTACATGGAGATGCTTGGTCATGCAAAGTTTCATCAAGATTCTATGAGCCGTTTTTGAGAAAATTCCAACCAATAAGATTGCTCCTTTGACAGCGCATTTGAAAAAAAAAAAGAAAAAAAATGGCACAATCCTATTGGTTGGCTTTCTAGCTCACAGCTTAGCTCCCTCGCACAGCATTTGTGAAAAATCACACTGAATCGATAGAGCTACCCCAAAAAAATCCTTTTTTTAAACAATTATATCTTGGTTTAAACAGTTATCCTGCACAATTATATCCCTTGATTTTATTAATACTACAATTTTTTTTATTCTGGTAGGGCTTTTGTGGGAAGTCCGTCAGGGGAAGTACCACCCCCTTGCTTTTTTCTGCCGCGAAGCAGCAGTATCTGCACTGCTGTGTTTCGGTTTGAAGGGAAAGGGAGCCAGCGAAATTACTGGCACATGAGATATATTATCTTAGTTCTCAAAGTGAGCAACGCGCTAAGCTGTCTTATTAGTGTCAAAATTGGTGGAGCCAGTTGGTGTTATGGGCGGTGGTGACCACTTACCATCAGGTGGCCCACCTGCTCGTTTGCTCACTTGTAACATAAAAATAATAATATAGTTGCATATTACCCGTTGTCCCACTGCTATGACCCACCAGTGGGCCATAGGTATTTTTTTACCATAGACCTACTACATTACAGTGGGTCCACGGGTTATAATTTTTTTTTAGTTCCACTGCACTATGAACGTTGTAGATTTTATTTTTACTATATAGGGTGACTTTTAATTAGTTCTTGATAGCAAAAGATATGCATGTACTCATGATACTGAACAACTTTTCCCAAGGAACATAGGTCGAAATACGAAAAACCAAATTTGACCTCCCATACAAAATGCACTATCAGCTGATGCAGTTTCTATGGGAGGTCAAAACTTGATTTTCGTATTTCGACCCATGTTCATTGGGGAAAGTTGTTCAGTATCATGAGTACATTCATATCTTTTTCTATCAAGAACTAATTAAAAGTCACCCTATATATTGGCTTACTCTTGACCTCGAAAATAATGAAAAATTAAACGTAACTTTAGCACTTTACTCAGACCATATAATTGAACAACTTTTCCTAAGGAACGTACGTTGGAATAGGAAAAAAAATTTTTACCTTTTTTTTATACCATAGCAACTGCATTAGCTGATAGCGCATTTTGAAAAGGAGGTATTTTTTTCGTATTTCGTTTTCGACCTATGTTCCTTCCTAAAGTTGTTCAGTTTTATGATGTAAGTAACATACTAAAATTATGTTCACTATTTCCCTATACACTCAATTTTACGTACGTAAAAAAAACAGGTAGGTAAAGAATTTTATCCGGCGTACATTAAGACATTTCACAGAAAAAATCATAAAATAAATTAATTAATTTTACATTCAAAATATAAAGTAAAGTTGATAGTTTCATGTATTGAATGTTTTCTTTTTTTTTTGGCTTTTCTACTTCTTTGACTTATCTTTCAAAAAATTATTAGCTTTCCTTTATTCCCTCTGTAAATATGGAAATACAGAGTACATGGTTCTTAAAATTCGTCTAACTATGCTAATGGGGGTTAATGCAATAACTGTTCTAAATTCACAAAAAAAAACTATTGTACAAATTGAACCGATCATCTGATATTTTTTCTTCAATTTACGAAAGTCGTTTAACAAAATGTGTAACATTTAGCCCCCAAAAAAGCCCTCAGAATAATATTCTTGTAATCTCTGTAATGGTTTTATATGAATTTATTAAAACACTTTAAAAAACAAGTGAGAAAACTTTCATCATAACATCCCATGAAATTATTCTTTGCCGGCATCACACGGAGGTGAGAACTTTACAAAATAATTTATTTCCGTAAAAAAGCACATTAAAAATAACAAGTAGGAAACAGGTAAATATAAAACCGGCCAAGTGCGTGTCGGGCCACGCGCAGTACAGGGTAAAGTTTTTCGGCTATAGCTCAATAACCTGTGAAGCTTACTTAACTGTGATAGTTTTCCTTTAAAAACTATCCAGTATGCTACTACTGTGATTATTTTCACATACCCAATAACAACCGTTTAGCCGGCAGGGGGGGATATACACTCGACTCCAACAAAAGATTGCGCTTTCAAGCTTAATATTTCGCAAACGGATCCCTTAATCGAAAAATAATCTTAGCAGACTTAAATTATTAGTAACTGGGCGACCGAGCTATGCTCTGTATAATTAAATATCATCGGGTAAGCAAGCTCTGCTACTCAACAACAGATGGCGCTGTAAATTTCTTGAACGCACTAAAACGCGCTAAGAAATATTAAAAAAGACGGTGAAAACGAATTTTCCCAGACATGAGACTTAGCTAGATCGATTTATTGCCCCCTGTATACTAAATTTCATCAAAATCGTTAGAGCCGTTTTCGAGAAACTGGTTACAAATATATATATATATATACAAATATTGCTCGTTTAATAGTATAGGATTAAAGGACCTCTCAAACAACATTCCATTGGGGTAGACAAGAAATGAAGAAGAGAAGTGAAAAATAAATTTCATCCCCACTTTTTTATAGGGGAGGTACCAAAAAAATGTTTTCCATAATTTTATTCTACCATTTTGTCGGCGTAGATGAAATATATATTTTTACTTAATTTCAGCTTTATAATACAAAAAAGGGTCTCTGAGCTAAGTCGCGGACAGACAGACAGACGGACATGACAACACTATAAGGGTTCCTTTTTGACTACAGAACCCTAAAAAGATATTCATTAAAAGAATTTGCAAATCAAAACCCATGACTCAGCTACTCAACACACATCAACAAGCAAAAGAAGCAAGAGTTACTCACAGAACAGTGTCCTTAAATCCGTCTTGTTGCGAATCACTCAACGCGACGTCTTAACTCGAGGGAACCTCAGCTTAATCACAATAATGACGTCATTCATCGCCTACGCACCTTCTTTCCCTAGCATTACGAAAAACAACTCCTCCACTGCCGCTTTTGTTTGAACAGTTGCACGAGAAATTGGAACTGAAGCAGCAATGTGTGTAGAAGGAGGAAAATGGTGTTGCAATGAAAGTGACTGACAGATCGTCAGTCAAACCCTTACGCGGTCTGCAAAGTAGGTACAGGGTGGTACCAGGTAGAGAAAACATAAGGGTTGAATCTGCTGACGTGAACGTTTTCAAATTCAAAATTGGAACTGACAAGGAGAGAAAGAAGACGACGAAAAAAGAGTAGGTACCAGTAGGTAGCAATCTATCTAGCTATGAGCAAAATCAAAAACTATATGAGCCACCTATCGACTATACTCTAATCAATTGATTCGTTTAGAAAACTTTAAATATAACATAATCTTTAAATGATCTAGAATGTGAAATACGACCAACTCTGAGCGCTTTTTGTATCCTTCTGTAACTGGAGGTGAACTTAAGTTTAGAAATTTCATCCCTTATGAGAGTCAAATATAATGTCATCATGACATCCTATGAATAGCGTCCGATACAGGATAAGGAACTCCCTTCAAATTTCCAGTTTTTGCTGAAACAATGTGGAGAGGAAGTACCATAGACATCACGCTTGTTAGCGTTACGGCTGGCACCGTGGACCGCGGTTGTTGATGACCGCAGAATGTAAGATGATATACGATATACAGAAGGATGCTGCTGCCCATCCTCTGATTTATTAACCCTTAGTCGCCGCTTACGACACCCACGGGTCGAGATGGGTTGGCTTGAATGGTTTAGAAAACTTTAAATATAACGTAATCTTTTAACGATCTAAACTTTGAAATCACCCGACTTCAAAAGCGCCTAGACTTTTTGTATTTTTCTGTAACTAGTAAGTAGTATTGAACTTAAGGTTACGAGTACATATAAAAACACTACTTTATACAGTACAACAAATTCAGAAAAAAGATAATTCCAGATCTTTCGCCGATCCTATAAAATTTTGTTAAGCGGAGCCGTCCCAAAATGATGGACCTAAATACATCAAACGCACCCTACTTTGAACAAGACAAACGGCCCCAAATCCTCGAGGCCCCGACACTGTCTGTCACTGTACGTCAAATAATGGCGACTAATTAATATGACGTTTTGTTTTATATCATCAAATTAATGAATACCACAGAAACAAGGGTGGGGTTGGACCCGCAAACCTCCCATTTATACAGGGTGTCAAAGAAATAATTATAATAAATCTTTATTTTCAGGTATACACCCTTTTTCTGCCCCGTGTGGTGCCGGCAAAGAATAGTACCAACCCTGACATACCCGTGGGTGTCGTAAGAGACGACTAAGGGTTATAAACTGGAAGATGGGCAGCAGCATCCTCCTTTGTATCTAACATCTTACTTACTGCGGTCACCTACAACCGCGGTCCATGGTGCCAGCCGTAACGCTAACAAGCGAGGTGACTGTGGTACTTCCCCTCTACACTTTTCCAGCAAAAGCTAGAATTCTAGAGCTCTCTGTCCTGGTAGTAGACGTTTCATGGGATGTTATGATGATGATGATGATGATGATGACCCTTTTTTTTGCTTCGTATACTTTAAGGTCTATACAAGAAGCAAAAAAAATAATAAAAATAAATAGTCATGACAAATTATATGTTACCTTATACGTGACTTACAAGTTTCAAATTATCTAACGCCGTTATAATTTTGGTGCAAGTCGGTCCAGTCTTTGAGAAAAAGGCTAGACAAGCTCGCACCAACAGCCATTATTAATATTGAGTTCTGGGTGTTACTTACGCATCTTGTCCCAGAATGACGCAGCTCGAGCTCTAAGGATGGCGTAGTAGTCAGGGTCTCTTGCGTCCGCAAACATACCCTTCGCGCTAGAGTACCGCGGTAGTTTCATATTAAGAATACGAAAAAATAAGTCCTACAGGGGTCTTGTAGACGCACGGCAGAAACTAATTGGAAACAAGACCAGTATAAATTAAACCACTACGCTACAAACGTCCGAAACCAGAGACCCACTCAAGGTTGAAGTGCTTCCACCGACGTGCGGTCGTGTGTACAAGAAACAAGGTGTAGCGTCGACCTTACAACTCACAGTCACCAGGAAAACACACTCACTAAAAACACTAAAAAACATATTCACAAAAGTATTGTACTCGTATTAAAATAAGAAAGGTATGAGATATTTTTAATTACTACACCAAAAAAAAAAAGAAAGGCTTGCTTAGATTTTGTTAACAAAATCTTTTTTAAGTCAATGCGCACGGTCATTATCACTATTTATAGAGGTCGATTTTTTTATTTTCATTTCCTTTCATTTTCTTTTTTTTTTTTTTTTTTTTCTGTTTCCTTTTTTTCCTTAAAGTTGTTCCGTTATGTTGCCCTTTCAGTTTTCTGAAATATGTCCCTTACACCCTGTATATAAATAAATGTTGCCTCTTTCCCGTCAGGGTTGGCAAGTCAGAGACCACATCCTTCTACCTGCTATGATCTTGACATACTTACAAATCATCATAAAATCCCATCAAATGTCCACTACAGGACATGCTGAATAATTTGGAGGCGAAGTACTATAGTCACCTCGCTTGTTAGCGTTACGGCTGGCACTATGGACCACGTTTGTAGGTGACCGCAGTAAGTAAGATGGTATGATACACAGGAGCATGCTGCTGCCCATCGTCCAGTTTATAACCCTTAGTCGCCTTTTACGACACCCACGGGCATATATGGGATGGTACTATTCTTTGCCGGAAACACACGGGACAAATACAAATAATAACTGTAAATACTAATAATACAGGTCACTATGGTAACATTCTGTATAAAATGGGTGGTAGTGGGTGCACCCTGTATAAGAGCCCTGAGATGGATAGTTTGATTTATACGCTGTTTATCATTTTTTATGGCGGCGAATGAAATAATTCCATTGTTTTTTGTTTAATTATAGTTGTGTTTCGTAGTCATAAATTTTTCCGGTTATTAATTTACGGCACTGAGGATTGAGCGATATTTTTGTTGCTGACATGCATTTGTTTCAATGTTTTTAATGAGAGGGTCATAATTATAGACTTCGATCAATACATTACTCCTACATTTCATAGTTTGACATAATTTATAGAACTGTTGTCTTTCATAACAATGGTATAGAAAGTTATTTATGATGTTTTGTTATGTAACGATTTTGGGAATTAAAATCGCTGGCCCAGAAATTTGTGAGAACAACGGTTGGTAGAAGAGGTTTTAAATACAGATTTTGTTTTTCAAAAAGAAAAAAGAAAAAAAGAATCAAATGATAAGTAAAAATTTAATTTACTTATAACCTCTTGTGTAAATTCTTCTGTTGTACTTGGCAAGTGCCTTTCACTTGGGTGACTTTGAAGATTTTCGACAAATTTTGAGGATACGAGCTGTTATCGATATTGTAGATTAATTTTGTATAGGTCTCCGGATATTTGAAGTTGTAATTTTTTTCTATTTTATTGAGTTAAACATACTTGAAATCGATACACAAAAGTACTTTTATAAAAATAATCATAATAAAACACGCATAATTTATGGTAAAAAAAAATTAAATGCATCATTAATGCATAATGTATATTTTTTAGGTAAGTATGTTTGTGTTTCCGTTTTAAGAATATTTAACTGAATACCTACAAAAAAAATTTGGAGCACTAAAAAGTTCTTTAGTCCTAACAAAATTGATTTATATCGTTAAAGAACTTACCCTTAAAGTTTGTCGAATTCTTCAAAGTCAACCTGTATAATGAGGATTTGAACTAAGTTATTTGAGGTAAGACTAGATCGAGGTCAAGAGTAAGCCCATTTTCAATAAAAAAAAAAAAAGTTCCTTGAAATACGAGTATTATGGTTGTAATTCGGCAGTTAGGTCTGAATGATGCAGGACTGTGAGGAAATGCTAAGGTCCATTCGTACGAGAAAAGTAATATTTAAGTGTCTCAAACCCTACGTCAAACGATGAACTCCTTTTCAAGGATCCGAACAAAAATTTTAAAAATGGAACCCTTTTGGTGTGACTTCGTTTGTCTGTCTGTCACACTTATTTCAGCAAATACTGACGCTATCGACTTGAAATTTGGAACAGATTCTTCATTTGAACATTAGATTACGTAGATTTTTGTATTTTTTTACGTTTCTAGGTTTGCAAGTTATGATGAAAATTAACAAAAGGAAAAAAAAAATTCCGCCGCTTATCTCTGAAGTTTGCAATGCGGAAAATCTGAATTAATAATGGTCATTATGTAATATTATTTTTGTTAAAAGCGCGCCAATTTTAAATTTGGGACTTAGCGGCTTTGGTTTTTTTTAATGATTTTTTTTCTTTTTTCGTGACGTGCTGCAGTTTTTTTACGATATTTCCTAAGTTTGTTGTTGAAATAGTAACAAACATTGTTCTGAGCTATTGTAAGAAATATCATGTAGTTAATTAATAAATTTAAAAAATTTGATATAAAGGGGGCATTTTTTAGACTTATTTTGAAAAAACTGACTTATTTTGAAAAAACTGAACTGAAAAGAAGAGTTTTTTCTTTGAATTTTAATTTGTTTTTTATTTAATAAATGTTGTACTACATTTTAGTTATGTTTAATCATTTTAATTGATAAACTATGATGTCGGCTAGTCAATAAAAAATAATAATAGAAAAAGATGAACAAACTTAGAAAATATCGTAAAAAAAACTGCAGCACGTCACGAAAAAAGAAAAAAAAATCATTAAAAAAAACCAAAGCCGCTAAGTCCCAAATATAAAATAATTATTAATTAGTTTGTACAAATATTCAAAAAACGCCGGGCGGTCACTTATCCCTGGGACACATTGTATAATCTAGATGACTTTCCAGCTAAGCAAGCTACCTTACAGTGCATTTTCAGTTCAAAAACCTCAAAATCATTAAATTATAGACAAATAAAAAAAAACAACCAAATTGTGTTATAGTAATTTGGCCAAATTTTCCAAAAATTTAGCTTTTTTCCTGAAAAAAAAATCTGTTGCCTTGTATTGTGTAGCCCTCCGCTTGAGACAAATGAGAGGGCGCCACTGAACATCAATCTCGTCATTGTTGCGACCTACAAACAGCCTCCGCACTCCGTGGTTTAGTGTTTAGAGGGCTCGGCCCTCGATCCGGGGGTTCTGGTTTCCATTCCCGGTGGGGACACTATCAAACAAAATCCCTTTGTAAGACCTCCCCAGTTTGATTAGGACATTTCAGGATGAATCACCTGACTGTCATACGTTAAGCAGTGCAGTATTTACCATAAGGGCACACGGGGCCTGTGCCCAGGGCCTCCATCCTCACGAGGGCCCCGAAAGACCGATATATTTACACATTTCTATTTCCTAAAAAGTACTTAGTACCTCATTTTCCGCCGACTTAACTTTTTATTAGGCTGTACAAGAATATTTCCGAGTGTATTCTAACTACAGCACCATCTAGCGATACCGTTTCGAATCCACAGTCGAGCTTGCGCATTGTACGTTTAACACATCAAATTTATCTGTGGTCTGTACTCACAGGGCCAGGGGAACCCCCGAAAGTTAAGTAAAACAGGCTAAAACAGTTTCCGAAAAAAAACTATTATCTTAATCGCAACCAATTAATGCAGCACAGGCATACTTCTCTAATTGTTAATATACAGCGTGAATTTGTATTGGTTTCGCTTCCGAAGCCCAGTGATTCTACTCATGAAAGCAAGCAACTTTCGCGAAGAAAAAAATTTTTCGTCTCCCCATAGTGTGTCCCCATAGTGTTTTTTCCGTGGAGGTGTAGCGCCTCTGGGATGTTTGCGGAGGCACACATTGACGGCTTTGCTGCTATAATGAGGAAAAGATGCACCTCTTTCCTATCCCGCATCCGCGGAACCACCAGCAGCATCCTGAAAGTGTTTGAGGATAGGTGGTCTTCTCCATTGTTGCAGAGATGGCTCTAACTCCACAAGCCAGTAAAGACAGACGTTGTCTGGTAAATCAAATTTGAATGTTTACTTTTATATGACATTAATTGTAATATTGTAGTAATTTTTTTTTTTTTTTGACTATGTAAGGTACTAACTTAGATTAAGCTTTTACTAACAAATTCTGGAATCCAATTTTCTGAAAATAAATTGTTTGATTTGATTTGATTTGATAGTAAAGTGGTCTCGTGATCGACTCATTTTGTATGGGAAGGCGAAAATTTTATTTCTAGTAAATATTTTTTCTTCGGGAAAGTTGTTTGTTTTCATCAGTAGAATCACTGGGCTTCAGGAGCGAAACCAATACAAATTCACGCGGTATGGGTATCTACTAGATTTAAGATTTACAGATAACTATAATAAATACTAATTAGATAACTGTAGAAAAATCTTTGTATCATTATTTTTCTTTACTTCCCAAAAGGGCCCCAAATCTTGTGTGCCCAAGGGCCTCAACATGGCTTAAGACGGCCCTGACGTTAAGCCGTTGGTCCCGACTACTATATACGGAAGTAGTCGTTAATGAACCATATCAGAGGCCTTTGGCGGCTCAACAACTCTGACACCAGGGTCAGTGAGGTCGGTTATCGACCTTGCAACCCGCTATGATGATGATGCGACCTTACAGTCAATCACCGCGATACTTGCCACAATACAGTTACAAGATGTATCTGAAAGGTTTCCGAAAATTAAAGGGCTTGACAATCAGTCAACGAAACTAAACAACTTTCAGTGAATGAAACTTTTAGGAAATGAAATGAGAATTGTTAAATTGATTGGACAGTTTATATAAAGAGGCCAATTTTTATTTTCCTTTCCTGAAGTTTTCATTGTGTATAAGCTTTTGATGTCGGATCATGCCCTTTCAGTTTTCGGAAATGAACACCCCGTATACGATACTTCCTAATAAACTACGAATATTTGAGTTACACGAACATTATCATGTCGAAAAACTATTTTTTTTACTTTTTCAAATACCTCGCGGCGCCAAGGGATGTTTTTTATGGGTGATCAAAATTATTTTTATTTTTATTTACCGACGTTTCTTTGAGAATGTTGTTCAGTTTTATGGTCAGAGTAACTTTTTATAATATCCGCACTTAATTTGGGAGCATAAGAATCATTATTTTTGATTTTTCATAATTATTTTCCCCTTTTAATGAACTAAGAGTGGTCCTAATATGTACACCCATACCAAAATACAGCTTTCTAGCACTAAGGGTCTCTGAGCTAATCCGCGGACAGACAGACAGACGGACAGACGGACATGACGGAACTATAAGGGTTCCTTGTTGATTACGGAACCCTAAAAAGTGTCAAACTTCAACTCTATAGAAGCGTACTGCAACTAACTGCAAGTTTTGAACTGGTTAAAATAGGTACAAAATTTTATAATGTTAACAACCATACCAAACCAACTTTCAAGGTCCAACCAAACCAAACTTCAAGATCAACCCCCTTATTGAAACGAAGCGGCCCATAAGTTTCCCAAAACAAATGTGTCCTCTCCGAGGCATCTGTCGGTCTGATGGATGATACGACATGTGTCCATTATCACTGCACAGTGGTGCGACACGGACAAAAGACCGGCAAAAAGTGAGAGTGCCAAAAATACCCACCATTAATCACCTATTGCAATAAATTCGTAAGTTTTGTTAACGATAATTATGGATGAGAATTGTACGTGAGGGATGCGGGCGAATGGAGATAGACGTGCCATTAATATTTTTATGGTCAGATAGGCAGACATAGTTGGGTATTTTAATGTTAGTTGTCATAAATTATGTCGTTCATAATGTCGCGTGCATTTCAGAAGTTAAAAATAGTAACAATTATGCGTTAGACGTTATAACTTGCTACAGTATAGTAGTCCATGGTTGCAAATTTTGACCTAAGGCCATTTTTAGCACAAAGTTCTTATGAGTAAATTTTATGTCTCGTGATAGTTTTTGCACCACGCACTATTACAGTGTTTGGTAAAAATATTCAAAGCTTTTCTTTGTAAAACAACTTAAATAGTCTGACCACCGTTTAGGCTTTAGAAAAGAAGAAAGAAAAGAAGATGGATGGACTGTGAAAGACGATATCAGAACGAAACGAGTTAATGTTGAAATTACGGTCGAAGAGAAAAATTTAAGCGATCAACATGTTTGCCAACCTCAAATAAATTGGGTTAAGGGGAGGCGAATGACGGTAAAGGCTTCAAGATCTTTTAAATAAAAAATCTCAACACTGATATTGCAGTTTTTTATTGTATGACATCATCATTTGAAAGTTGCTTCTTTGTCCTTAAATCAATGTTCTTGAAGGTCCAAAATATTAAATGTAAATTTTCTAAAATCTAAGAACAAAATGTTGTTACTTTTCATCTACAGAATATTTCCTTAAAAATTTCTAAACGAGTTTATTAGAACTAATACGTATTTAATTACAAAATAGACAGACGTCTGATGTTGAAACACATCTCAAAATGGCTTGTTCAGTAAAAGCGCCTCAGTGCCCACTGTGCAACATTTGACGATGACGGATGACGGACGGGTATCCGCGCTCCAGATATGTCCGTCTATCAATCCTGTGCGGACAGCTCATAGCTTTGACGAAAGGAAGGGTATTTCGACCCACTGGGCTATTTATTTTAAGGTTGAGTGTACACGATTTATAAGCCTGTGTTTTTATTGTAATGTAAATTACTACAAACCGCTCTATAATAGCCGCCTCAATATTAAAATATCATCGGGTGAGCAAGCTATGCTACCCGCCAACAGATGGCGCCGTTCGGTTTTGTCTAAAACACAAATGCTTAAAAACACGGAGAAAACGAATTTTCCCAGACATGAGACCTAGCTAGATCGATTTTTCGCCCCCGAAAAATGAAATGGTTAGAGCCGTTTTCGAGAAACCGATTACAAATATATATATTTGTTTAAGTTTTTTTTAATTTCCGAAGGAAAATGATCATAATAATAAAAGAATAACAACAGTTTAAGAAGTAATCCTATACTATAAAACGAGCAATATTTGTATATATATTGTATATATATTATATAAATATTTGTATAATTATATGTAAATATTAATAATATGTAAATATTAAATAATGTAAATATTTATATATATATTTATATATATACAAATATTGCTCGTTTTATAGTATAGATAAATCAGTACTACTTTCTGTTGTAACAGATTTTTGTAAACACAACTTTACTGTTTGAATTGTGTTGTCTGTTATGATTACAATAAATTATAATTTCTATGTTTAAAAATTATACATTTACATTTAAAAAATTAATAATTTTTTTAACAATTAAATTTGGAAATGGTAACATTTTCAGTAGATCTAAGCAAAATAAATATTTGATACTACACAAAGTAGAGTAATTACAATGCAAGTCCAAAATATGTAGTCAAAATAAGTTAACCAGAGTTGTTCAGTTGCTTCACAACAATTTGGTCTAAGCTTCACAACCAACCTTTTCTTATACACGTTGCATAATAAAGTTGAACTTCCCATATAATAATGTGGAACGAAAACAATGTCTGTCTGTGTGTTTGTTATGATTAGTAACTGTCAGAACCGCCTGAATAATGGCGATCCAAGCATTTATTACACTACACCTACGCGACATGCGATTCCAAAATAAACACTCAATGGAGAGGCGATGTTGCTATTGCTAAATAAATTGCCCTCGACTCCTTTTATTAGCTTGATATGTGACAGATTAAATTGTGAGGAGAAAATGTTTTCAACTTTTAACCAACAAACTAATTTAAAATATTATTTTTATCTTAGCTTACTACATCCCACTGCTTATGGTAAAGGCCTCCCCCAAGGCTTTCCATTGATTAAAATCAACTACAACCTATTCCAAAGGTCCATGGGTACTTTTATTCTGTACTCACGTTTTAGGGCTCATAATAATATGAAACACGTAGAAGGCCTACATCGAATTAACAAAGATTTTTAAGTATAGGTACAGTCAATCGCACATCAGCGGAAAACCTTGCACTAAGAATATCAGCGCTGCTACTGCTATGCAATAAAGACGGCTTTATATTCAAAGTGTTGCCAACGATGCGTGCATCTACATTATATAGTAATATGTAAGCAAGGAGGTATAACAGGCCTGAAGCTTTTTATCTCCCGCACAAAAGGCTCCCAGCGCTCTCAATGCAGTTTCTATGGGAGTTCGAATTTATTTTCCGTATTCCGACCTATGTGTCTGGAAATTTCAGTTTCATAGGTATACAGGGTGTTAATTTGATTGCGTGCCATAGCTTAGGGGCGGGATCAGTATCAGTAACTGAACAACTTTTCCCAAGGAACATAGGTCGAAATACGAAAAACCAAATTTGACCTTCCATACAAATACAACACAACACAATACAATACAATACAATACAATACAATACAATACAATACAATACAATACAATACAATACAATACAATACAATACAATACAATACAATACAATACAATACAATACAATACAATACAATACAATACAATACAATACAATACAATACAATACAATACAATACAATACAATACAATACAATACAATACAATACAATACAATACAATACAATACAATACAATACAATACAATACAATACAATACAATACAATACAATACAATACAATACAATACAATACAATACTCTTTTATTGCACACAGATAACAAACAGTACAAAAAAAACATATGTGGGCATAAAATTGGAGCACAATAAGGCGGCCTTATTGCTAAAAAGCAATTTCTTCCAGGCAACCTTTGGGTGCAAGGAAAAATAAAGATACAATAATGCGGTGGCGGTGCACAAAGATGAACTAAGTGAATATTGTATATTTAACTAATATTATTAATAAACATACATATACCTACATATACCTACACAATAATATACTACATACATACTCGTATTACATACGTATATACTAAATAAACTATACATACATAAAATACATATACATAAAATACACAAAATGCGCTATCAGCTGATGCAATTTCTATTGGAGGTCAAAAATTGATTTTCATATTTCGACCTATGTTCCTTGGGAAAAGTTGATCAGTTACTGATACTGATCCCGCCCCTGAATTAACACCCTGTATTTACATCCTTCAAGGTGATTATGCCTTTTCTGTTAACCTTTGTACAAGCCAAAAATGTGGTCTACGGCCTTGAAACAAATAGGTTGATTTTCCCTTCTGATAATTATTAATCCTCAAACTTAGCTATACAGGGTGTAAAGAACGGTGTACCGGAAACTGACCGGGCGTGCTTGGTCAACGAAACTAGACAACAAAGAAAGATTTTTGGGAAATTAAAGCAAATTTTTGACCTTTCCATACAAACTGTTCGATAAGACTGAGCAATATGTATAGAGAGGTCAACACTTTTTTCTTATTTGATTTTGATGATTTTTGACTTTTTCAAAAAAAATTTCTTCGGGTAAGTTGTTCAGTTTCATTGACTGAGCACGCCTTTTAGTTTTTCCCTCTCTCCCTTACCCCTTATTTTACTTACACGGGAAGTGTTGTCAAAATTGATTGAAATCTTTCTTGGCCGACTATACCCATTCCGCAGTATAACATAATAGCAACTGCGAGCAGTATAGACACTCCCTTAGCCTCTACAGATTCCACCTTATCCTCCCTGTAAAATAATTTACTCAGTAGATCCTGTGTACAGCGTGAATTTGTATTGGTTTTGCACCCGAAGCCCGGTGATTCCACTCATGATAACAAGCAACTTTCCCAAAGAAAAAAGATTTTTACCTTTAAAAATTCTTTCGCCTCTCCATAGTAAAGTGGTCACGTGATCGACTTATTTTGTATGGGAAGGCGAAAAATATTTATCTAGTAAAAACTTTTTATCTTCTTGAAAGTTGCTTGTTTTTATGAGTAGAATCACTAGGCTTAGGGAGCAAAACCAATAAAAAATAAACTCTGTATTTACGTCGCTTCACAAACAAATTTTGTACAGTAACGTATCTTTAACATCTTCTCATAAACTTAGTAAAATTTCATTTTGTAAAGTAACCAATCTTTCACAGCCCGACACTCTGATAAACAATAACTCTTTTAACACAAAAAAAATACATTGACTGACTGCTCACAACTTCACAATCGGCGTAGGAATACCTTTGAAGACGGCGCCAGAAACATATATTTTTTGTTGTTTTTGTAAAACAGCCAGTGTGAGACAAAGCCCCACGTGTTACGGTTCAGCGCTTAAATAAATATCGATTTCGAGCTATACAAACCACTCGACTTATCTAATATTTTCATGTCAAAACTTATAAGCGAATAGCGGCAGAAAAGCATTACTTGATATTTTCATGATAAAAATTGTGACATGTTTCGGCGAGATGTACCATGTGTGATATGACTATTATTTGCCACGCTTGTTAGTGTTGAAGCTGGCTGTGGTTATTATTGATGACCCCAGTTGATAAATGCGCAGTTCGTAAGCGCAGGAGGACGCTGCAGAAAATCTTTCGGTTTTGATTCACGAATTCGTTCGTGGTCTATTTTACCTTAACAACACAGTACCGGCTAAAAAAAGTAAGAAAACCCAAATTTATATCCGTCTAAATCGTCAAAAATGGTCACCCTCCACCCTAAATTGCTTCGTACACACAGACGCACGTCAGTGGAAACAATTTAACCTTGAATTAGGCTTTGGTTTCAGGGGTTTAAGCGTTACACTAGTTCTGTTTATACTGGCTGTGTTACCTCTTGCTTGCTGCCGTGCGTCCGTTTATAAAATTAACACTAGTTTTTTTCAGTCTTCTTTTATATCTATGATTTTAGAAGTAATTTTTACATCAAGCTATATGCAATAATATTTAACTGACTTCATCACTCTGTCAAACATCTCCGCTACCGCTCAAAGCTTGCGCCACAAGTTTCAATGTCACAATTTCATTACCGCCAACATAGGCGTCGCTACGCGTCCCGTCACGTCACTTCACGTCACGTCACGTCATGTCACGTCACCCGTCCGTCACACGTCACTTACCTGCCACGATCGGCGAGACGGTTCGTTAATTAGACTGTGACGCAGCAAAACAATGTATTACGGGAGCTTTCGTGGTATAGAATGGAAGTTTTGTGACCTGATTTGTGATAAATGGTTATGAATCATGTTGGTATGATTAAAGGGTCTACCCATAAAACGGAAAATCTTTCCCTAAGGAACATAGGTGGAAATACGAAAAAAAATATTCAACGTCCCATAGAAACAGCATCAGCTGTAAGAATTTTGTACGGGAGGTCGAATTTTTTTTTCGTATTTTGACCTATTATATATATTCCATATATATATTGTATATTCCATAAGAAAAGTTGTTCAGTTTCTTGGGTAGAGTTACCACCTGAAAGGTTTGCAGACATTTACCAAACACCCTGTATACTAGATAGAGCGTTTGGCTGTTTGGGTTCATTCCCGTTGGAAACGCTCATCATCATATCGTGTGGGTTGCAAGGTCAATGACCTACCTCACAAACCCTGGTGTCAGAATTGTTGATCTGCCAAAGGCCTCTGGCTTATTAACGACTTCATCTGTACGGCTTAACTTGCCTTTCGAAGCAGGCAATCACCTAACAATCAGTTTATTCGTCCTGCAACGTCCTAACCAAACTAGGGAGGTCGAACAAAGAGATTTTTTTAAACCGGAAATCGAACTCAGAACATCCGGATCGAGAGCCTAGCGCTCCAAACACTAGACTGCAAAGGCTTTTGTGGGGACACTGTGAAACAAATTGCACTTTGAGTGTCTTCCCCAGCTCAGTTAATCAAGCTCAATAAGACGATTCGTGCTTCAGAAGACACGTTAAGCCTTTAGTCTCACGTCAAATGAGCCATGTCAGAGGCCTTGGGCGGCTCAACAACTCAGTCACCAGGGTTTGTAGGTCAGTCATCGATCTAACAACCCATCCTTCCTACTATCCTACTTAATATTATAAACGCCAAAGTTTGTATGTATGGATGGATGTATGTTTGTTACTCTTTCACGCAAAAACTACTAAATGGATTTTAATAAAACTTGGCAGACATATAAGTTAGGTCCAGAAATAGCACATAGGCTACTTTTTACCGCGGGAAAACACTTCATTCCCACGGGAAAACGCATTTAATGCGGGTGAAACCGCAGGCGGAAAGCTAGTACGATATAATGATGATATTATTATGTAGAAATAAAATTATATGAAACAACTAGCTGGTGCCCGTGACTTCGTCTGCGCAGTTTTATAAATTGTAGCCTATGTGTTATTCTGATGTATAAGCTATATTGTTGTAAAGTTTCATTAAAATCCATTCAGCAGTTTTTACGTGAAAGAGTAACAAACATACATCCATACATGTTTACAAACTTTCGCATTTATAATATTAGTAGGATAGGAAGGATTAGTAGAAAGGCTTTTTTGAATGTGCAAGTAATATACGATTATTCAAGCCCATAATATGCAGCGTTTTGTAAATCTCACTATTTAAGTATCAGTCTATTAATTTCTTAGAAACAGAAGCGGTACAGCATATGAAACTGAACATCTTTTCCCAAGGAACATAGGTAGAAATGAAAAAGAAAATTTTAACCTCCCATGCAAAATGTGCGGTCGGCTGATGCAGTTTGTATGGGAAGTCAAAATTTATAAGTATTTCGTATTTCGACCTATGTTCCTTAGGAAAAGTTGTTCAGTTTTACTATAAGCAAGGAAGTCACATTATAAGGGTTCCTTTTTTACCATTTTGGTTCGGAGCTCTAATATATAGTGTTAGTGTAAACACTGTGATCCTTGAAACTGTGCATTGAGACCATTCCTTAAGGAACATAGGTCGAAATACGCAAAAAATTTTTCATCTCCCATACAAAATGCGCAATCAGCTGGTGCAGTTTCTATGGGAAGTCAATTTTTTTTTTCGTTTTTCGACTTATGTTCCTTAGAGAAAGTTGTTCAGTTTCATGGTCTCAATGCACAGTTTCAAGGATCGCAGTGTTTACACTAACAACCGGTATAGGTAATGTAGAGCAGATCAACTGTCAAACCATAAGAACAGCGCGTGTTTCGCTCCCACATAAGAAAATCAAATTATTCTGGCTCCCCTGGCTCCCGCACTATGCTCTTTACTGCGAGATACTGACCTATATATTATTGATTTTGCTTGAAACTGATGACACATTATACTGTTGATTTGTATTTCTTTTGCAAAAATTTGTCATTAAAACAAATTCTATGATAGATAAATTAATAAAACAGTGAAAATAATTTTAGAACGTTTCTTAGTCCATGAAACTGAACAAATCTAAAAAAAAACAATTTCCTAAAGAGCCTTCAATCTATATTTCTTGGGAAAAGTGATATACTAAAATTATATTCACTTTTCAGACGCTTTATAAGTATATGTAGATTCCTACTTAATATAACAGGGACTAAAAATTTTCCGAAAAAATCAGAGTTTGTATATCAGTTTATTTTTTGCCGATTTACGTAATAATTGTTTCTGTTTCACCACATGTCGCCACTTTGGTTGTGATGTAATTTAATTGTTGTCATGAAGTGGTAATAATCCTCTTATAAAAATAAATAGCTTTAAATGTGTAGGTATCAATGTTAGGTATAAGATGAAAATTGTTAAAACGTTGGCTGCAAATACCATGGCTATGATCACACATAGCATCTTATTCTTAGCTACCAAACAAGCATTAACAAACCATCACATATTACTCCTAACTCGGAATATCTTAATAATATACATTTCACTATTAATCCGTAGTTTTATTTGTTTTGCTTTCTGCGTGATTTCTAAAACAAAAATATATATTTTTTTCGTATTTTCTGAACTGTACCATGTGGGTAGGGAGGTTTACAAAACAGTAAAACAAAACGCATTTAGCATGATGTACAGTGACAGTGGCACACTGTCGATCAATGTCACGTCAGTCTTTGCTGTATCAATCAATGTCGGGCTAATGTTTACTTTACATTTTATTTCAACCATTAGTTTCTGTGTTAATCTTTTGTAGGTATTTAGTTTGCTGGTTAAAAAAGAAAGAAATACTGTATTACCATATTATATTTATGTATAGTTTGTATGTTCATCTGTTCCCTCATTACTTCTAAACTACCTATTGTAATTTAACAAATGAGGTATCTTTAGAAGCGTCTCGATCTGCCCCAGACGATCTTTAAAAACCTTACCTACAAGGAAAACTATTTTCGCCAAGCGACTAGAAACCCTCAATTAACCGTAAAACAGCCATTTCATAATACTTTTTACCTACCTTTTTACATGTAGTAATGAAGACAACTGCAAAACAACACAAGTGTTTAAGAACTTCAATCCAAGAGTCAATTTTAAAAAGAAACCACACGGGAAGCCACAGGCGCCATCCGCATTATTCAACCATGTTTTATGAGTGGGACAAAAATATCTGTCAATTGTTCACATGTTGCAACTAGGGTTACCATATTTCCTTGTGTTAATTTTTAAATCAAAGGCTAGGTTTTGATTTCGATCCAAGTCTGAAGACAGAGTCAAGGTCGAAATTAGCTCACTTCCTTGTACAGATTGGAGTGGTATATATTGGAGGGGAAGTACCATACTCATTATGGACCGCGGTTGTTGGTGACCGCAGTATCACAGAATTAATAATAGTACTAGCAGTATGTAAGATGTTACGATACACAGAAGTTACGCCGTTGCCCTTCCTTCAGTACATAATCTCCTAGTCCCCCCTTATGACACCAACACGCGAGTCGAGATAGTTGGTAATTTTATTTGCCGGAGCCACAAGGTCGTTATTTTATTTTAATTAAGGGAAATAAATAGTTTAAGCAATTCAATAAGAATTTAGTAAATATTAAACCTACAGTTTCCACTGATATTTAAACATGTAGTAAAACTATGGCAGTAAAACTAAATTACATTACAAATACAAAATAATTTATTGAACAGTCCACATTAAGCATGAATTCGCTAAACTACGATAGCCACACTATGCAAAGCCTGTGTTGTGGTTATCATTACATTGTGCGATTTAAAGGACATACATCTAAAGAACAAAAAATATTACAATTTACAAAGTTAAAGATATTTACAAAATAAAATAAATACAATTTAGGTACAAACGAAAATAAGAATAAGAAGCCAAAAAAGACACAAATGACACAATCCTATGATGATCCATTGCATTGAATAAATTAGACACCTTGGATTATCAAAACATTTTTTACAATATAATTTTATAATATCCCTTAAACATTGTCTAGATCGAAAGACAACAAAATAAGTAAAACCACGGGCAGTAATGTAGTTTATAATGTATCAGACACAGCTGTTAACAATTTATACTTCTGAAAGTGATTATAATAAATCGTTTTTTTTTTCGCCGAACATTCTCCCGCGAACTGTAAACTATTTTAGCTTTAATGATAAATTGCAGTTTCTCAGTTAGACACTTGTGTCATAGATGGGGACAGATGTGACACTGTTGATAAAGTTGTGCGAGGAACGTGTCTTTTTATGTTTTTAAGGGATTAAATGATCATTAAATTGTGTTTTAGTGACAAGATATAGCGTTTAAAATGTGACTAATTTCGTTTACCAATTTACCTGTTACTGTTTCTGTTTTTAGGGTTCCGTACCTCAAAATAAATAAACCGAACCCTTATAGGATCACTTTTTTGTCCGTCTGTCTGTCTGTAAAGACCCTTTTTCTCACGAACGAGAAGAGGTATCAGGTTGAAATTGATAACGAATATTAAGGTCCATGATCCACACAATATCTGAAAATTTCAATTTTTTACAATGACGCAATCAAAAGATATGGAATTTTATGTCCTCATCCCCATACATTTATGCAAAAAAGCAAAACCTACAGGGTACTTCCCGTTGACCAAAAATTATGAAATTTGGCAAGAAGCTAGGTCTCACAGTACCAATAAAGGGAAAAGTCTAAAATCATTAAATATTTCAATTTTTCTCACAACTAATAGTAACCAATTAAGGTGAGCTCCCGTTTCAAGAACTTTTCTATAAAAGAGGGGTCAAGTTGGATGGTCGCGGAGTTTTTAAAATCAAAGAGCAAAAGTTTTAGTATATCACTAGCTGTTGCCCGCGACTCCGTCCGCGTGGGGTTCAGAAAAAGTAGCTAATGACTTTTCCCATGGTTCAAACTATGTTCGTACCAAGTTTTTATCACAATCGGTTTATCGGATTAGTCATAAAAGTGTAACAGACAGACAGACAGTGCAGTTCTCGCCTTTATATTATTATAGGTATACAGAGTACCGATAATACGGATTTTTGTAAATTAAACACCTCTTGTTTACGTGTAGACTGTTAGGTTGCCCACTATCCTCGTAAGTGTAAAATCATAGTCGAATTCCACGCGGAGTAACTATGAAACGGGTTTCGTTATTTCTTATACAAAACAAACCCTAACTAAATCTGAGGCTCAGTCACTTTAACTTCTGTGGCTACTGAAAAAAGAGCGGTACAAAGTCCAACGTGTCTAGCTTCACATGCTTTTAACTCATGTACCTACATACAAAGCTACATGTACCTGCATACAAAGCTGTTGGACTTCACATCCGTACAACCTTTTTAACTTATCTTTCTCCATAATAGACAATTCCTAAAAAACAATGATTCACTTCTCTCTTTATTTTTTGAAGTATTTAGTTTATAAGTACCTACTTCCTAAGTTTTCAAAACTTTAGAACTTTCATATTTTTTTTTTACATTTGTTGCACCGCCATGCCGAAACAGGAATTTTTTTATTATTATTTTTACAATAAAACTAAATCTAGATTTTACCAATCTTTAGCTGTACCCTCGACTTTTACACAAACAACTGGACCGGATCAAACGGAATTTTCAACAACGTACTTATTTGGCTTTCTTCCGTACAAAATTATAAGCTTTGTTTGATTTCAGCTCGGTTTCACAGCTTGAAACTTTGGACTCGCCTATTATCTGTTTGAATGAAACGATGGCAATAAAAAAAAGTTCTAATGCGAGTATTGCACGAAACCAACCCAAATACGTTATTGAAAACCCCGTTAAAGTCGTTCAAGTAGTTTGTGAGGTATTGGTGCGGCCGCTTAAAATTTTGCGAACCTTCTGTCTGAGTGAACCGTTTGCAATGAAATAAAGCTTATATGTTGCACAGAAAGAAGCCCGACGCGTCATTGAAAACCTCGTTTGACTTTGAACCAGTTCAGTACGTGAGTTCTTGGTTCTGCAGCTTGAAACTTTGCGTATCTTCTGTCAGAGTGAACCTACCTATCGCAATGAAACTAAGCTTATTAATTGCACAGGAGTAAGCCAAACGCGTTTTTGAAAACCACGTTTGAATCTACATACAACCAGACACCAGATAAATCTATCTGCTCAAAAGTTTTTGAATTATTCGCGCCTTCGCTTGAAACTTCTATCTGAGTAAACCGTTTTCAACTAACTTAAGCTTATATGTTGCACGGAAGTACCTAATCCAAGCACGTCATAGAAATGCCAGTTGGAGTCGGTACAGGAGTTTGTTCGCTATTGGCGCCGCCTATTGAAACTTCAGGCATTTTCTGTCTGAATGAACCGTTTTCAATTAAAGTAAGCTAATACATTGCTAAGAATTAAGCTCAAGACGTTATTGAAAACCCCGTTTAAATCCGTTTAGTAGTTTGTGAGTTATTGGTGCCGCCGCTTGAAACTTAGTGTATTTTGTCTGAGTGAACCGTTTGCAATGAAACTAAGCATACATGTGCATAAAGTAAGCCAAATAGGTTACTTAAACCTCGTTTTAATCGGTTCAGTTGTTTGTGAGATATTGGCACCTCCGCTGGAAACTTCGCGCACCTGTCTGAGTGAGCCGTTTTCAATGAAAGTAAGCTAATATGTTGCAAAGAAGTAAGTTTGACAGTTTATTGAAAACCCCGTTTGAATTCGTTCAATAGTTTGTGAGTTATTTGCGCCGCCGCATGAAACTTAGCGTACCTTCTGTCTAAGTGAACCGTTTGCAATTAAACTAAACTTTTATGTTACACAAAAGTAAGCCAAACTCGTAAGTGAAAACCCAGTTTGAATCGGTTTTTGAGTTATTATCGTACAGGCAATTTGATACTTTACATTAGTGTAGCTTCTGATTGACTGAACCGATTTGAATAAAACATAACCTATATGTTGCTCAGAGCTAAGCTTAATCTATCTGCGAAAACCGCGAGAAAATCCGTTCAGTAGTTTCGGAGTTTATCGAAAACGAATGAACTTCTGCAAAGTAAAGCACGATTCTATTATAACTGTCTTCCTATCGTCCAAGAATCAATCTCATCAGTATCTACTAGGTAAAAGTAAACGCATCTAACTGCATAGACAAGTCAGGACACTGCATGCTCTTTGTCCAATATTTATTCTCTAAACACGCACACAAGACGACAGAACACAAAGGGGGAGGGAAGACGCAGAGGGAGGGAGACAGATGCGCGGGCGCAGCGCCGCTGTGACGAGACTGACAGACATAAATCAATTGTCAAAACCGCCAGCTCACTAATCTTGACAACTAATAGTGCGTGGCGAGAGACTTGTGGACCTGCCTTTGATATCACACCGGACGCAGAAAAGACAACACAAAAAAAACTGTCACAAGTACTATGGACGTCAGCGGTGACTGATTAGTGAATTTATTGTTTCCTCTTGTTGTAAGTCGGCTAGTTGAGATGATGTGCGTTTCCCGTTATGAATGTCATATTGGATTTAGAGTGTCGTCAGTCATATTTGAGCAATTGTTTATTACTGTACGTGTGCCTAGTGGCATCATTTTATTTATTTCTCTGTAACTAGAGATAAGAGACCGCCAAAGTAACTATTGATTAGTATCAATTCCATGACAACTAATTATAAGATCAAACTTGGTTAGGTATTAACTATGTCATCTGCATTAAATGTACCTTGTACTGTATAAAAAGGTCTTATTTATTTATTTACTATTTAGGAGCCGGTCATGCCCCACTGCAGAAGGCCTTCCATCCTTCGACACATCCCGGTTTTGAGCAAGCGTCTGCCATTGACGAGCGTGTTCGTTCAACTCGTCTCGCCATCTCTTTCGAGGTCGACCACGACGTCTTTTGGCGTTTGGCTCCAGCGCTAGGTACTCGTTTACAAATCCGAAAGAACTCTACTCTTATGCTATAAAAAAATGGCGCCGCTAAACTAATCCTAGTTAAGAAAGAGTGAACAATCCGTGTTGTTTACTATTTACTAATTTGTTTACTATTTAATATTCTGTGGTGTCACTTACAATAGGTGTATCTACACTAAGCCAACGGTGTCAAAGGGCGTCGGCGGCGTCCGGAGTATCGCTTAATAAGCCCAAGTGGCGAGCCGACAACGAAAAAACTGTCGTTGAAACCGGAGTACACTCACGCATAGATTATTTTGTATTATTGATATGCATGCGGGTGTGAGTTGTTTTTTTTTTTACCTTAAAATCATTGACGTAAGAAAAAACGCTGCGCTTCTAAAGGACCTGAAGCTATTGTCTATGGAAAACTTAACTGATCAAGTTAATGCTATTTCTTTCTAACTAATCTTTGTTTAGAAAGGTTGAAAAAGTACAACAATATTTTATCAGTGTCGAAACTTTTTTTTCCGATAACGCTTTGTCGCCAGTTCGCCATTTTGATAAACGGTATACGACAGTACGTGGGCTGTCAGATCCGTGTATACGTGTTCGACGATTTTATTATTGTAAACAAAGAAATTAGTTTCAGAGTATTTTATATAATTTGATTTCTTTATATAGGCTTTGGCAGGATGCCTAAGTGTTCCATTGTGTGGTGTGGTGCAAGGAGAAACAAGAACAACCCACAATTATCTTTACACAAGTCAGTTGGTGTTTATTTCCCTTTTTGACTACTATTTCACATATTTGTCTGATCAAGTTTTTAGGTGTAGCGGTATTCAACTATAAAGTAAACTAATTGATATTTATTTTATGTTTTCAAGCCGCTATCGGCTTTATTTCATTACAAAATGTTTACATACAAACAATGCAAACACATAGTGATGTAATCAAGCGCAGCTGATATCGATATTACAATATTCTCAAATTCTCATATAAGTAAAGTAAGTGAGTAAAGTAGCCTGTTTAAGTGAGCTTCTGAATTGCACGACCTGATACCACCATCCCCCTTCCTCCAACGTGGGAATAGAAGTGGATTGGAGTCCCATCTCTTTGTCGTTGACATACCTCTTATTCAAAGTGGCGCCATGGTGGGAAAAAAAGAAGCGACAATAAAAACCCACGGGTTCTTTTAAATATGCTAAGGAGTGGAATTACCTCTCTGCCAATCTTTCCCCGAAAAATATAATGTGGATCTTTTCAAGGCTAGAAGGAACAGGTAGGTGAGCATGTTACATCTTCGATCCCATCGTCACTTACCTCACCTATTCATAAAAAATAAATATTTGGCACTAATATTCTGAATGGGCATATTTGGTTAATCAGATAATGGGGGCGATTCTAGCGTGGCCACTAAATTTATGATTAAAATTTGACATGTCTAAAAGTGATGCTGTCTTTTTTCAGCCTATAGGCAGTAACAAAGATGACAACATTTTTAGACCTGTCAAATTATAGCCTTAAATTTTGCGGCCACGCTAGAATCGCCCCCATTGATATATTTATTTAAAAAAAAGAGGCTTAACAATTAAGTTTACGAGAGATGGAAAGTGTGAAAGTGATATTGAAAGAAGAGTGAATGCTGGAAACATGGTGAATGGTGCCCTGCACGCCTTTATGAGGAGTCAAAAGGTGTCTCACAAGGCTCGTTTCCGTGTCATGTCCTACCGTTCTTATTTCAATAGACGTACGGGCTAGAGTTATAGTAATAGGAGATGAAAGTACTGATGGCGAGGCGAGTGAGCTGGTCTGTCAGCAATATATCTATCTATGTCTACTTGTACGTCTCCGACGTCGTCTGCCAGCCCGCATATCGATAAAATATCGATTACAAGTTAGACAGCACTACTAAACACCGCCATGGTCATGTACACTTTTACTTTTACGTGGCACGCTTTTGCCGAGTATATGGCATATCTATAAACGCCCCCTGGCGTAGTTTCCAAAATCTTTGCTTAAAATACATCAAGTTAAATAAGTGTAGACCATTAACCTGTTGTCAAAAATCTCAAGATACCAATGCCTTTTGACATGGCCTGAGGTAGTTTATTAGTTGATAAACCAACGTGCCTACCGGATTGCGGAGAAGCTACCTTTAATAATCTAGTAGGTATTACTGAGGGCCTAATCGGAAATACAAAAAGCCCATACTAACACATTTCATAGGTAAGTCTAACATTAACAATCAAAACTTGTGCTTTATTCAGACATTCAAGAACTCAACCCCTGAGTTAATATGTCAAATGGCAGGCTTTAAGGGCGTAGTGTCAGTAGAACCATTGAGTTGTACACACGGCCGCACATCGAAAACACTTTTGGACCTTATGGCGTGGTAATAGAGTTGAAAAGGTTTCTACCGACAAGCGGTTGACCGTACCATCAATTGTTTAGTTGTGTAAATTACGTAGCTGAGTGTACCCAGTCGTGGGAGCCAATCGATTAGCTCGTTGCAATTAAAACTTCAAGTGACTACATGACATGTGTTCATCCAAACTTGATGGAGATGTCATGTTCACTCGAGGCTTCAAGGCTTTTAAAAGTGTGTTTGAGAAGTGTATGAAAAATGTTTTAAGTTCGCTTTTTGAACGCAGCAGGTGTTTTCTATTAAGTTGTTAAGGTATGCACTTGTTGCAGAGTATAGGCGATTCTTTAAAGGTCAGGTACCTACACCATAGAGCACGTCAGTAGAAACACTCTGGTCTTTAATGCATGGTATAAGACTCTATACTGCACTGAAATGTTTGCACTGACGTGTGGTTGAAGTACTCTAGAAGGGTTCATTCTTGGAGATGAATTTTTAAAAATAAAAGTGAGCAATTTATACAGAAATCAAAAGACATTTAATTAATAAGTTCTTGTTTTTAATTAGACTTCTGCACGCGAATATAAGAGACACGATGTAAATATATAAATATAGATAAAAAATAGTTTCTGGGAAGCGGTGTATTTGCAGAATACCAGTGAAGAGTCGAAGATAATGTTTCGTCAGAATCAAAACTGAGGCGCTGGCATGTAAACTAAATTGCAATCGCTTTTAAACCAATTGAAAGCTATCAAACACAAATAGCCAAGGACAAGGACCAAGTATGAAGCGGGATCCACTTTATAGCATTAACCTAAGTCCAATTTAAGCCAAAAATCCAGCTTCATACTATTTGCGTTGGACAGCTTTCAATCGGTTTAAAAACTATTTCAATTTAGTTTTAATTCTAGCACTGCTCATCTGGTTTTGTGATCACTTCATAATACAGGGTGCCCAAAATCATGTTTGTATGGGACTTAGATAAGGTCCTCCTAATAAACATATCAATTGACCTTATTTTAATCTCCATAGAAGCTAGTCGCACTTCAAGTTTCAAGGTTAACCTACTCTTGACTGTATTAACGAGACTCATTCAATGGCATCGATGGACGTGCCACATCGATGCCTATGCATACCTATAACATATCAATCAATATCATATTATATTAACGTTATAAAGGGAGACGTTGTGATGGATTTACTTCGTGATTGACGGATTGATTGATGGATGGATGATGTATACCTATACTGTAATTTAATTCAGACGAGCGTAACTTTTTTGCATTAGTTTTAAGACATGGACATACCAGGGCCATATTTTATTCACAAAATACGGATAAAATGGACATTCAAAATATCCTGGTTTTCTTCCTAAACATAAAATTGAAACTGCATCAAAACAAAAACCCCTAGAAAAACCAACGTATTCAACCCCATCACCCACACTTGGTTGATATTCCACACATTCGCACAAAGCGCTTTGAAACATCTTTTATAATGTGCACGGCCAAAGAATGGAATTATCTGCCTGCTTGTGTGTGCCCGAATCTATTCAAGTCGCGAGTAAATAGGCTTCTTCTGGACAAGCTCCTCCCATCGTCGTCTTCATATCTGTCCTCAAGACTAGATGGAGGTCAATAGTAAGCCCATAGATAGATAGTTAAAAAAATATTATATAAATCTTATTTTACAAAGCCATTGATGTTCCACTGCTGAGCAAAAGCCTTCCACTTTTTCTTTAACTGGCTTTTACCATGAGCCTCTCTTTTCCAGGCTTTACAAAAATAATGAAGTTAATCGCGCCATGGCATTTGGGCCGTGGTCAGCCTCGATGCCTTCTGTCAAAAAGACACAAAAAATCCCCGGTTTTTAGGGTTCCGTACCTCAAAAGAAAAAAACGGAACCCTTATAGGATCACTTTGTTGTCCGTCTGTCTGTCTGTCTGTCTGTCTGTCAATACCCTTTATCTCACGAACGGGTAAAGGTATCAGGTTGAAATTAATATCATATATTAGGATCCATGAACCACACAAGATCTGAAAATTTCAATTTTTTACAACGACGCAATCAAAATATATGGCATTTTATATCCTCATCTCCATACATTTATTCAAAAATGCAAAACCTACAGGGTACTTCCCGTTGACCTAAAATTATGAAATTTCGCAAGAAGCTAGGTCTCACAGTACAAATAATGGGAAAAGTCTGAAATCATTAAATATTACAACTTTTCTCACAACTAATGGTAACCAATTGTGGTGAGCTCCCGTTTCAGGAACAGTCATATAAGAGAGGGGTCAAGTTGGATGGTCGCGGAGGCGATTTTTGTTTTAGTTCTATTTAAAAAAACGGGAATAATTACAAACTTGAAAATTGGTATGTTTATAGTGCATAAGCTATAAAATAACAACAAATAATAAAATTTGGTCAAGCGCGTGTCGGACTCAAAAAATCTAGCACATTAACTTACTGAAATTTCAACTAATACAATTATGTTTATGTGGTGGTACGGAACCCTCAGTGCGCGAGTCCGACTCGCACTTGGCCGGTTTTTTGTAACCATAATACAGCCATAAGTTTTACGTGGATACCTCTATATAGGTAGATACAGTCAAGAGGAATTCAAATTCCCCCTCCCCCTCCTTTTCCACCCCTCCCCTCAACCTCCTTTACTCTGACTCATCCAAAGCTTGATGTAGTACCAATTATTGCCGCCAGAGGGCCTATATCCACTTTAATAAATAAAAATATAATAAAATCTTTATTTCGGACAACAGAGATCCACAAAATTTTAGTAACAATTAACTTATAACTATGTTAGTGCTTATATTCTACGAGGGACTTAGTAGTAATAATTAAGTGCCGCATTATAGGGCACTCACTCCTTGCCGCAATTGTCTTCAGAAGGCTGTTGCCGCTGCCTCGTATTCTGTTCAGCGTTCTGCACTTTGCACGAAATGACCCCCCAAACGATAGCATTGACGTATCCACGTCAAATCCTACTTGTTTCTTCAAACAACCCCCATTTTCTAACAAAAAAACGTCTAATCCAACTTACCTTTTACTTCCCCAAAATGAAAGTGACCAACAAATCAGCCATCTAGCTATTATTACCAGACGGTAGTCCATTAGCAACCCTTCTTATTAATCACTCTGGAATTGAAACTAAACCGTCAGACCACCTCACTATAATGCGGCTGTGTTTACGTATGGAGAACAAACCCAACTGCTGACTGTGGTACGAGGCATAAGATACAGTCCTAATTTTCTGATTGATGCTTCTTCTCTTTTAAAGTCGATTCTTATTGGACTAATACTAAGCGATCGCATGTAGAATACGGGACTGCCGCAACAGCCTCCTGATGATTGTCGCCGGGCGGATGGACAGCCCGCTCCATAGAGGCATTGGATGTCGATGCATGCACCGATGTCACTGGAGTTTGTTCATTTACGTTTGGATGTATTTTGTGTGATAGTCATTTTTAAACTAACCATTTTTATTTTATTATTATTGTGAATAGGGATATATTTTCCGAAATAAATGAATAATAGTAATTATAAGTCACACAGACAGCGCTACCCAAGATGTTGTAAAGGTCCTCGCGTGAGCAGACGGAGGGTCACGCCACGCATAGTCAAGTACAGGTCTAACTTAACAATTGTAGTGCGACTTTAGGTCCTGGTTTGATTTAAATAAGAGCAGTAAGTACAAAGCACACACTGTCTTGCTTAACGTGCTCTTAACTTTACAAAAGGTATGTCATTGGTTACGGAGAGTAGTCACACAGACAAAGAGGATCCATACTCGCACAATATTCGTTCCTTGCTTCGGCTTATGTAAGTCCGGAACCTGTTGAATGACTTCTACGTTGTCCAGGAGCTGATGTTGTCCAAGAGGCATTGCTTCGATAAAGGGATAAATGATGTAAAAGGTCTTAGCTTAAGTGCAGGTTCTTTTATCATGGAGCTCAAAAAAGTACTTCACTTAAGGGAACTTAAACCAAAAAATAGGCAGAAGAGCATTCTTTTGTATATTGTACTGCAATACTACGGCGATCAACTGTTCCGCTAAACGAACCTAATCGTCTACGGCTACTTTATAATAATAGTCTACACTTTCTGGCCTGGCAAGTCACGGTTTGTTAATTTAAGCCGGCCTTTTACAAAATCGACGGTTTCAGAATGCCTCCGGTGCGATCGGTCCATTTTCCCGATCGCCATCGCTTATGCCTCACACTCGAGCTAGGATGACGGGCACACCCCGCTTTCGTGCACACGTCAGTCAGCTCGCATCAATCACTGTTCTGCGCGACTGTACCACTCATATTTCAGGGGTCGGCTTTTAAACTATACCACCTATACAGGGTGGTTTACATTAGTGTTGGGTTCAAGGTTGCGCTGATTCAGCTTCATATTTAAATACTTAATTCGAAGATAAAATAATGTAGCTGTCAAGTGATGGATTTGATTCCGTGCGAAGACGGGTCTTGATCTATCAACGACTATCTAAAGTAAATTAACGAAAAATGTAACGTTTAGTATACATTTTTTTTTTTTATCCACTTGGATATTTTAAGAGGTGGTGGTTGGAAAAGTTGTTGTTATTTGTTGTTGTTAACAGATCGAAATACCAAAAAAAAATTCTACTTCCCTTACAAACTGCATCTGTCACCAGACTTTCAGCACACCTCTGGTACAGAGGGCCTCAATAAGTTGTATCCATGCCAGCCAGTCCCACGCAATTTTCCTAGCATCGCTTCACGAAACTTAAGCTTGCTTCAGCTTGTTGCAGAGCGCCGCCAAGTGTGGGTTTGACGTCCACGTATTATTCTGGCCCCCGGCTGTCATTCGAAGGTAATGCTGAAGGTAATGCTAAAAAAAGTTCTTTTTGTCAACTGCTGTCACTTTCTGTTTTGATATGACGACAAAGAAAATAAATATAACCAGGGACTAGATAAGTACTGAATATAACAGACTTATGAAAGCTTGTAGTACCTAACCTATAAAACCAGGAGGAGCCCTTAATAACAGAATGGACTGACACTTACCCGACAAGCTTTACTTTTAAAGACTCTACGTGCAACTGGCACTTAGTTTCCTAAATGAACACCCTGTATATGAAGTTAGGTATATAGAATAAAGGTAGTCGGAGTCGGACCATCGGTCAGAGGAAGTAAGGGCGCGTTTCCAATCGATCAGACGGTGCTTCCGGCCGCTCGGTCACTCATAAATTTTGTTTTGTAGACACCGCTTTATAATTAAATTAAGTTCACGGTCTAATTAGAAAGGATTCTTTTTTGCTTTTCACTAAGTGGTGAGATAGAAAGCTACTTTTATTTTTAATCATAATCATCATCTTAACATCCCATAGAAACGTCCACTGCAGGTCAACATACTCCCTCGATAACAAGCAAAAATGCGTGGTACCTATGAGGGGATTCACCATAGTCACCACGCTTGTAAGCGTTGCGGCTGGCGACCGCTGTTGTTGGTGACCGCAGTATGTAAGATGGTACGGTACATAGAAAGATGATGCAGCCCATCCTCCGGTTCATAAGGCCTTAGTCGCCTTTTACGAAACCCACGGGTTGAGATGGGTCAGTACTATTCTTTGCCGGCACCACACGGGCAATTCATTTTTAATGAGTTTAAATTTATTTTTCCTTTTCTTTCAAATTATGATCATCATCATCATCATCATGTCATGTGGGTCGATAACCGACCTCTTAATACATAATAACAGAGTTTTTGAGCCGCCAAAAGCCTCTGACATGGATCATTAACCTACTTCCGTAAAAAGTACCCGGGATCAACGGCGTAACGTGTCTTCCGAAGCACGGAATCAGGCACTTCATGCTGTAACATCCTATCCAAACTGGGCAACCTTGACAAAGATTTTAGTTTAATAGTGTCCCCACCGGGAATCGAACTCACAAAGTATGGATCGAGAGCCAAAATCTCTAATGACCTTATGATTAGACCAAGGATGCTATTGAATTACAAATATTTCCCGAGAATTATATTTTATAATATTTCGGTGAGTTAGTCGTATAAATTAATTTAAATGTTAATAATATCGAGTAAAATATGTCGATGTAAAGATTTGATAGAATATTACAAATATTACAATCTTATATCACAAAATGGACATATCATAAAAGAGAACAAAAAACACGTCAGAATCAGATCTAAACTCAACAACAGACGCTACACTTCAACGAAAAACCTCGACATATTAATAAACACATCAACCTAAATCAATTTCGAACGGGGTACGACAAAAACTCGAATTCAGAACTCGCTGTCAGCCGTCAGTCTGTCAATCGCACGTCAATCGCTGTCAGTCAAGTCGGTTTCTCGCGCAGAATGCACAGAATAAATCCTAAAGTATAGATATGAATATGACTGTCTGTTTAATTAAACTTAGGATTTAGTCACTGTAACACATAACCGGTCAAACCACTTTTTACAGCGAAAATCAGTTGAAACTGTTTTAGTCTATGTACAGACTCCAAGAAAGTTCAGTTCGGCAAGACACCGAACGGTGTCGGTTAGGTTGTGTTAGGTAAAAGATGAGGTAATTTTTGTAATCTTTGATCACCTTAAAATCAGGCCGACTCCCGAATGTGCCAGGATTGAGTGAGGCAACCCTGTTGATTTAGGCACTCCTTGATGAGTACTATCGAATGTATTATGTCTATTTGGTATTCGATGAGGTAATTTTTGCCCAAAAAATGACAAGTTTTTTGCCCACTGTACAAAACCTGCCAGGTTGTGCCCAGGCAACCCTGTTGATTCGGATATAACTTTTTAACGTGCATCACCCTAGATTAGTCACATCTTGGTAATCGATGAGGTAGGGTTGACGACCACGCACTCTCCGTCTAACTCTATTGACCATAACAGAAGCGAGTTAGCAAAACAAATCTTTGCTTTTATAAACCAAAAACAATTCTGACTGATTTTCGCAGTTAAAAGTAGATTTGACCTTGACAACGTAAAAGTATGTTTGACCGATTAAGAGTTTTGATTGTAACATTACAGTGTAAACTACAATAAATTTTACCCTTCAGTGATGACAAGTCATCATAACTTGGTTTAGTTTCTATGAAACTTTTGAAAAAATATTACATAATTATTATTGCGAACATCAATGCTCAATTCATACCTAAAAGATCAAATGTCAAAAACATCAAACAATATTTAGTTCGTTCCTACTTAGTCTGTATTCTATGTTTTCACGCTCTGTGGATTCTAGTGAAGAGATGGGGAGAACCGAGAAACGTCGAGTTTTATAAATCAAGCATCTGGATTTGATGTTACTCGTCCCAGATTAGTAAGTATAGTACAGACGTATTACTCGTACTATGAGTCATTTTGAAGGTCTTATTGGTTAATATCTTTTTAATAGTTTTACTGAATGAGTGAGTAGTGTTAGTGATTTTAGGCAAACAGCATTCAAAATGTTAGTTAAAATAGTGTAAAATAAGGTCATATCTATCTGCTAACCGCCAATATTACATACATACATACATACATAATATCACGCCTTGTTCCCGTCGGGGTAGGCAGAGACCACAATTCTCCACATGCTACGATCTTGACATACTTCCATTGCTTCCTGTACTTTCATCAATCCTTTCATACATGCTCGTCGGTTTAGGGTACTTTTAACCTGGCCTTCATTCGAACGTCCTGAATTTGGTCCTGGTATGTTCGCCGAGGCCTTCCCCTTCCAACATTCCCATTTACTCTCGCCTTGTAGATCTCTTTCGTCAATCTTCTTTCATTCATCCTTTCTACACGACCAAAACCATCTCAGCATCCCTTTCTCAATTTTAGTCACTACGTTCTCTTATCACACTATTTCTAATCCTGTCACTCAGTTTGACACCTATCATACTCCATTATTACAAAGCTAATTATTTTATTAAAACTTTGCTAATCTGTGTATCATATTCGTATTTTCGATAAAAAAAGAGACTTTATAGAGTTTTAATTTTGACTAGTTACTTAACTCTAGTACTCATCATAACATCCCATGAAAAATCCACTACAGGACAGGGAGCTCCATCCAGAATTCTAGCTTTTGTTGGAAAAAATGTGGAGGGGAAGTACCATAGTCACCTCGCTTGTTAGCGTCACGGCTGGCACCATGGACCGCGGTTGTAGGTGACCGCAGTAAGTAAGATGTAAGATACAAAGGAGGATGCTGCTGCCCATCCTCCAGTTTATCCTCCTCCGGCCAAGTGCGAGTCGGACTCGCGCCCTAAGGGTTCCGTACCTATCTACCATATGATATACTAAAAGCTTTTGCTATTTAATTTTAAAAACTCTGCGACCATCCAACTTGACCCCTCTTTTATAGAAAAGTTCTTGAAACGGGAGCTCACCTTAATTGGTTACTATTAGCTGTGAGAAAAATTGAAATATTTAATGATTTTAGACTTTTCCCTTTATTTTTACTGTGAGACCTAGCTTCTTGCCAAATTTCATAATTTTAGGTCAACGGGAAGTACCCTGTAGGTTTTGCTTTTTTTGCGTAAATGGATGGAGATGAGGACATAAAAAGCCATATATTTTGATTGCGTCGTTGTGAAAAATTGAAATTTTCAGATCTTGTGTGGTTTATGGACCTTAATATTCGTTATCAATTTCAACCTGATACCTTTTCTCGTTCGTGAGAAAAAGGGTCTTGACAGACAGACAGACGGACAACAAACTGATCCTATAAGGGTTCCGTTTTTTTATTTTAAGGTACGGAACCCTAAAAACAAATCATTATGACTGGTATGATTATATGATTAAAATTTTCGTGGATAAAATGTTACTGGCTACAATAAACAGAAAACAGAATAAACTCGTCACTCGTACTCACAAGTAACGTGACCCGTCTAACAACTGACAATCGAGTACCTGTGATAGAATGTATTGAATGGACTGATTGACTGACGGCGGAGTGAAGTGAAGAGGCCCCTTTCATTCTTATTCCGTGATTAAATCAGGTGCATCCAGCTGTCATCAATCACGAAATCGGTGACTGTTACAAAATCTTCTGCTGTTTACAAATCATTTTTGAAGAGTTTGAAAAATATTAATTATTATGTTACTTAGAACCTAAACAAAATGTTTTAAGACGACTAAACCGGAAATATTAAGTACCTAAATTTAGATCCTTTTTAAAAAATTGTATGGGATAAACATGATCAAAATTTCCTCGAATATAATTTCAATTATCTTACACACTCACCGCCAATAGTGAAAAGTCTATGATGATGATATGTATAGTTTTTCACCGCTTAATAAACTTTTTTAATAAACTATACAGGATGTACAAGGAACAGGTTTCCAAAAACAATAACTGAACAATTTTTCAGTGACCAGACTTTCAGGGAATAAAAAAACTTATCGCCCTCTCCATTCAAAATTTCAAACTTGACTGGACAGTTTACATGAAGATATGGAGAGGCCAAAATTTTTTTCTTCACTGAAAGCAGTTCAGTTACGTTGACTGATCATGGCCTTTAAGCTTTCGCAAATCTGTTCCTTACACCATTTATAGTTAATCCATACCTATTTATAAATGTTAATTTAATTAAAACAAAGTAATTTATAATTATAATAAATAGGCCTATGAAGATGTTTACGATAGGTTTTAATGTTAATATGAGGCTATGAGGTGTCAAGTGTCTTCCACAATGTTGTGGTTTATATGATGTTCATTTTCTATGCAATTATCAAGTTAGTTTAGGTCAAGGAAGTGATCAAGAGGTTGACAGGCTTAACGCCACTTGCACATAGCATCTTAAAAGTTAATTAAATTATCTACTGTCATATTATCTTCTTTGTCAACAAAACAGAAAGTGTAAGATAGTATTGTAAAATGAACTATGACGGTGTTTTAAAGGAATCTTTCAGGAAATTTGGGGTTCTGTCGTTAACAGATTGAGATATACCAGGCCACTCAGAAAGTATTGCGAAAAATAGTTTTTATATATGGGAGACTGGCCGGTCAGAATCTTTTTCGAAAATATGATTACTTGTAAGTAAAAATATGTGTGTTCCATTTTCAAAATTTCCCTCCACATTTTTTGCGAGCCAATTCAAAGTATCGTGTCTTACTGAAAAATGGATCTGCGCCGGGAACATTTTAGAGCTATGATTTTTTACGATTTCAAGTGTCGCCTGAAACCGGATGAATCGTTCGATAGACTTCAAATGGCATTTATGGATGAAGGCCCCTCCAAGGCAACCGTGTATCGTTGGTATAACGAATTTAGGCGCGGTCGACCAACCTTGGGGGATGAAGAAAGAAGCGGTCGCCCTTTGACGGCTATTACGGAAGAAAACGTGCTAGCAGTGAAAAATTTAATCCAAGATAATAGGCGAATTACATATCAGGAGATTCAGCACATATTAAAGATTGGATCGGGAAGCGTTCACGAGATTCTACACGGGCATCTTCGCGTGAGGAGGATAGTATCGCGCTGGGTGCCGCACTACCTCACCGACGCTCAGAAGCAGGCCCGGGTGGAATGGTGCCGTGATATGCTGAACAAATTTGAAGCAGGCTCGTCTCGGCGTGTTTACGACATCGTAACAGGTGATGAGTCCTGGATTTATCAATACGATCCAGAAACCAAGCGCCAGTCGACAGTTTGGGTGTTTCAAAATGAACCAACGCCTACCAAAGTGAAGCGATCTCGAAGCGGGGGGAAGATTTTGATCGCCAGCTTTTTTAATTTGACTGGCCACTTGGCCTCAATTCCCTTACGAGATCAAAGAAGCATCAACGCCGAATGGTATACTACCAAATGTTTACCAGAAGTTTTTTCTGTTGTGAGCAACAAGCGACCAAACACAGGGCTCCGCGAACTACTGCTCCACCACGACAATGCGCCTGCACACACCGCGCTCAAAACGAGGGACTTCCTGGACAGCACACCAGTCAAACTCCTGGGTCACCCTCCTTACAGCCCTGATCTAGCACCGTGTGACTTCTTTTTATTTCCAAAAATAAAAAATCAGCTCAAGGGGATACAATTTTCGTCGCCGGAAGATGCGCTGGCTGCGTTCGAGCAGGCTGTAAACGAGGTGTCTACGGCGGACTGGAAAAAGTGTTTTGAAAACTGGTTCAGACGCATGAATCTTTGTATAGAGGCTGGTGGAGAGTACTTTGAAAAGATTTAATAAAAATATATGTACCTGTAGAACAATTTTTTTTAGTGTCGCAAATATTTCTGAGTGTCCCACGTACGTCGTACAAAATAACTCTGGCTCTGGCTACGTTAATGCGTAAAACTCAAAAAATTAATCAGGTAGGTTCATTGGCTATCCGCCTGTCACCCATGCGCAGAAAATAACCGTCAGAACCAAACTTATCCTCTGCACGGTATACTCATATTTATTTTATTCAAAAATGTGTATGTCACAGGCAAAATTTATTATTCGCCGCTTCACATAATGCCTTAGCATCTTACAAGATGCCGAGAAATTTTTTAATTCGTCATGTTATATAATACCTCGGAATTTTACACAACGACGCGTAGTTTGTTACTGTTTTTGTTAGGTCGTTGTGGTCGCGATAGGTTAAGTTGACTTATTCTTAACTAACTAACAGTAGTAATCCAACCCCGTTTACAATTTGCAGGCGCCGTTTTACAATTTGACGAACGTATAGAATTTTCCCGCCGTTTCCTTTTGTAAACGGCGAATTATACGATTTGCCTGCGACATGTGTTCACAAATGTGGTGAAAAGAAAAAAATACGACAATTTCGCTACGCCGCCCACAGCAGCTACAAAGAACGTCGTAACTGCAAAACGATAATAATAAATCAATTTTATACAAAAACTACCAAAATACATTGTCCGTGCGATCGTGCTTTCATACCGTGGATTTGCATTAGTGATTGCATTAATCATTCGTCGCACAATCGTAGTAATAAAAGCTATAAAACTCTGTATGGAACGCCATTAATTGTCATTGGCATTTGACAACTGACAGGAGGGGATGATTGACAAATGTCAGACGCGCGCGTTGTAAAAGAACGAATCTTTCTTTTTAATTTTTTGTTCTCTTTTGAAGTTTTTGTGACGTAGTACATGACTTGCGAATTTAGTAGATGTTTTTTGAAAGATTTGTGATTGAGTGCATTTTGTGAGTTTTGTAAAAGTGATGAATAAGAGGGTATTGTTGAGCATTGGACGCTTGGGACTAATGATACAGGCATTATTATAGTTATGAGTTTGCTGTTTTTTAGGGTTCCTTAGCTAAAAGGTCCCGTCAGTACAGAAGCAGTCGTCTGTATGTCTACCTGTCTGTCTTTTTTTTCGACTTTCAACGGGCTGTATCTTTTGCAATGTAATATTCATTATTTATTTATTTCAAGTAACCATGACTCATTACAATTACATTAAAATGTAAAATAACTAAAATTAAATTAAAATTAAATCAATCAGAAGAAATTAAATTAAATTAAAAATCGAATTAAAATAAAATAAGAATACACAATAAATCATTTAAAAAGTCATAATATGCAAATTAAATGTCAAATGTCAAAATATGCAGTTATGATTGTCATTATCTTTCTTGGATTCTACGTGAAACATTGCTACTTAGTAGCCCATGGGAAACCAAGCAACAGTGCCTCACGTATGAAAGATCTAACCTTTCCGCCATCATCTGCAGAATACTGTTGGAGCTGGCCCGCACGCGGTGCACCATGGAAGCGCATCTTTTACGCATTATTGTAAAGAAACAATCCACTCGTGCTTCTGCAAACATACCAGAGGCACTGCAGCAACGAGACAGCCCCAACAGCATTCTGTAGGCATTATTGTACTGGACACGAAGGGCACTGTAAGATTTTTGAGTGTAGTCAGCCCACAGGCTGCACGTGTAGAAAGTCGTGCAATAGGCTCTGAATAAGGTAATTTTTACTTCCCTTGAGCAACGTACAAACCTGCGGGCTATCATATTAGCTCTCACTGACAGTGCCCTTCGCTCCCTTTCAATGTCATCATTGTCTTTGAGATCAGGAGTCAAAACGTGTCCAAGATATTTAAACTGTTTAACTCTTTTGAGTGATGCTCCATTTAGTTTTACTGATGGAACACTTCTCCCCCTGTCCCCAAAGACCATGATTTCGCTTTTCTTTGCGTTAAAAATCAGCCCATGTTTAAGTGCGTATTGCTCACAGATACCTACAAGCTTAATAAAGAATCCAGAACATAATCCGATTTTTATCTATTTTAATAAAGTTTTCAGAACATAATAAAACACATTTTTTAATTTTATTCTTTATTGTTATAGCGGCAATAGCAATAATCTGTGAATGTTTCAACTATCTACCTTTTAGGGTTCATGACCGCTGACAGACAGACATCGGAGGCATGTTAATAGGGTCCGTTTTTTTCACCGTTTGGGTACGGAATCATAAAAAAAAACCGGTCAAGTGCGAGTCGGACTCGCGCGCCGAGGGTTCCGATATACCTATAGTATTTTTGGAAGCAATAAAGTCCATTTTCAGGACCGCAAAACTAAATTTGTTTGTAAAGGTTTTTTGCAGATTTCTGAAAAACTGTGCAACTTAGAAAGATCGTTTTATTTTTGCTGTAAAGTTTACATAAACCTCTGTCAACTGTAATTAATTCAGATTTTCCCTTACTCAAACTTCGGAGATAAGGGGGGGGGAATGGTATTTTTTTTGACATTTTTCATCATAACTTGAAAACTAAGAAACTTAAAAAAATACAAAAATATATTTTAAAATGTACAAGTAAAGCCCTTTCATATGATACCCCACTCGACCTAGTAGCGACAATTTGAAATTTGGCCCCCCCTATTTTGGCCCCCTTTACATTAATAATCATACTTTTTTCAAAAAATTTTCATGTGCAATTAAGTTGGGCAACTATATTCTAAAACTGTTCCAAATTTCAGCTCGATAGCGTAAGTAGTTGCTGAGATATAGAGGTGTGACAGACAGACGGACAGACAGACAGACAGACAGACAGAGCGGCACCATAAGGGTTCCTTTTTTTTACCATTTTGGTATCGGAACCCTAAAAACGGTATCACTACACGCGTGAAACCTTGGTGCAATTGTAATACTGGTCAAGAGTGTCAGATTCAACAAAATTTAAACCAGCTATAATTAAATTTCGTCTAGGAAAAGATATTATTATGGCAACGGTCAGATGGCTCTACGTTGGTCAGCAGTACGTTGTATGCTCGCTCAGTTTACTTCACATAAAGCAACCGTATTTTATTCCATTGACCTTTTAGGGTTCTTTACCCAAAGGGTGAAAAATGGGACCCTATCAATAAGCCTTCGATGTCTGTCTGTCAGCGGGCTGTATCTCATGAACCGATATTAGATACACAATTGAATTTTTATAGATTATGTATTTCTTTTGCCGCTATAGCAACAAAAACTAAAAATAAATAGAAATAATTAATAATTTAATAAATTAAAGGGGTTTTCCCCCCAAGTTTTGTCCAACTAAAATTGTTAGGTTTATGATCTCGTGCTACCCAAAGAGTGTCCAGCGCAATGCTCTAAATTTTTTACCAAATTATACTTAGTATTATTTAACCGTTTAAAAATTTCGAACAGAAAAGCTGACAGCGAAACAAAACTCTTTCTATTTCAGCGTCGAACGTAGTATCTGCAATTCAATCGATGATCCTTCGTCAATTGTCAGCTGTGATGTTATCAAGACACGCGTCACTCAACCGCGCAGCCATTGAATAAAACGTCACTCTTGCAGTTACGACGTTTTATCATCCCGCCGTTTCGGTAACATTTGAAAGGAACTCTATCTTTCTGACGTGATAATGGCGGTTTTGAATATTTGAAGAATTTATTTTTATATTGTATTTATTTTAAAGCGTTAAGTACCTCGCAATATAACAATGTTAATCCTGTACTATTAAACGAGCAATATTTGTATATATACTAGCTGTTGCCCGCGGCTTCGCTCGCGTGGATTTCGTATTTATGTTGTTACCGGTTTTCCGAAGCAATGAGATATTTTCCCGTAATTTCGGGGTAATTTTAAACTAAGGAAAAACAGGACTAACCCTGCGCAAATCAATGAGTATAATTCAAGATCTAGCTGAATTTTATATAATATACAGACGTTACTCATAAATTACTCAGAATGGAGGAAACCCTGAGACACGTAAATATAAATTTTTAGTCGTCAGCCTAAATACAAATTTTGATGATCCTAACTTCAAAATTGACGGACTTTCATACAAACTTTCATCCCCTATTTTACCCCCTTAGGGGTGGAATTTTGTAAAACCCTTTCTTAGTGCACCCCTAGGCCTCATAAGGAACCTACAAATTTGGAATCTCTAGACCCAGCGGTTTGGGCTGTGCGTTGATATGTCAGTCAGTCAGTCAGTCACCTTCTTTTTTTATATATATAGGTTTTTGTATATTGCCATCAATATTTGTAATCGGGTTGTCGAAAACGGCTGTAAAGAATTTAGATGAAACTATACTATACTAAACTATACTATACAGGGGTTTTCGGGTGCAAAAATCGATCTAGCTAGGTCTCATGTCTGGGTAAATTCATTTTCTCCGTTTTTTTCAAAAAATCTTGAAAAAATGCGCGTTTCAGAAACTATTCGGCGCCATCTGTTCGTGAGCTTTGGTTTAGATCATACAGAGCAAAGCTCGTTCCCTTGCCTTTCAAACCGAAACGCAGCAGTGGAAATAATGCTGTTTCACGGCAGAAAAAAGCAAGGGGGTGGTACTTTCCCAGACGGACGTTGACCGAAAGCCCTACCTACCACAGTTCACGAATTATCCAAATGCTCTAACTTTCCCTATTCTATTCTAACCTCAGCACACCTACACAGCAATTTGAGATCCCAGCAATTACACAGCAACACCAATCTTGCAGCAGAAGCTAATCATCAGGGCGATAATCCTTTCACCGTGCCTTCTGCCAGACAGCGAAATTGGCTGTAAATAACGAAACCTTACTATAAGTAACTATCCCCTTCTGGAACCTTCATATTTCCATCAAGAACAATGTTGCCAGCGTAAGCTGAACTCTGCAACTTTTTACAAGAATAGAGAGATGTAAGGTGTCAACTTCTTACAGCTCTTTTAGCAATTTTAAATTCGGATGAAAGGACAAATTTTACTTAATTTAAGTAACTAATATAAGTAGTTACAATTCTTATCTTATACATGGTGTAAGGGACAGTTTCAGGAAAACTGAAGGGTCATGATCAGTCAACGTAATTGAACAACTTTTTATTAAATAAAACTTTAAGGAAATTAATAGAAAAATTAGGCCTCTCCATACAAAATTGTAAACTTCATTGAATGTTTGTATAAGAGGCCGATTTTTTTTTTCCTTTCCTGAATGCTTTTATTGAAAGTTGTTCAGTTACGTTGAGTGATCATGCGCTTATATTTTTGCCAACCTATCCCTTACATGTATAGAAACGATTAATGTAGAAAATAACAAAAAAATAATAACATCAAATTCGAAAGCAGGTCAAAATCGAAGATTTATGAATTTTTTTTTTGTTGTGTTTGAAAGTGATGTTTTTTTTGTGCAGTCGCATATATCCATAGATTAAGATTGATTTATTTTAAACCTAATTTTTTCATTTCTTTATAGGTGCTAGAGCCATACTATTCAGTTAATTTAATTTAATTCCTGCCAATCAGCTTTTTAAAGTCCTCCGATCTATAAGCCTACAATGCATTACTTTCCAAACACCCAAAAAACTTTTGTTCTTCCCCAAACTTTCCCTCTAGCAACCCACCTCACTGCTAGCAAAAATACAACTAGATTCATTATCAGGGCGATACATCACCCGACGTAATGGCCTGAGCGGGGGTGAAGACTGCTCTGAAGAGGAAGGGGGAGGAGTTGATTCATAACCTATAAATCAATGGGCCAGCGTGGGTAATAGGCCAAATATTGTACATTAGGGTGGTACAGCCACTGTTTTTATGGCTGATCGCATTTTCTTTATGGATGCCGACTATTTCGACGATGGTTTGGAGACGGTTTTAGTTTCTGAGTTCTTGAGTGGTGTATATGTTTATATTTGCTGTCTCAGTGAGCAGCAGAATATGCGCATCTATGGAGTATCTAAATTGTTTCTACTCTACAAAACCTTTAAAATTGGGTTATTACTTATTATAATATCACACTTTTTTCGACCTCATCTCTGTCCTCAAGACAAGATCGAGGTCACGAGTAAGACCATTGACAATAAGAAAAGGTTTGTCACCTGAAAGTACTCCAACTATTTCTATAAATTAAAAAAAAAATCAATGATCAAAACCACTGACAGGATTGAACCTGCGTCTTCTCCGCATCTCAGAGGCTTTGCCATAATAATATGCTTCTTTTTACTTTAACCAGAAAAAAAAACTTAACGCCAAATGCATACTATTTGAACTCCAACTATTGTTAGAAACACACATTTTTTTTATTGAAACACAATTTGCAACTTTATTCACGAAAATATTACAGGAGTTAAAATGTCCCCAATCCCGTGACCTTCAAGTCTCACCCTCAAATATAATTAATGTGCCAATAAAGCAATAAAAGCACCAATGTGCCCCCTCTTCCCCGCGACATTTTGTCAACTGTCACCCCGATGCAGCCGCGACGCGCCGCGACAGACGTCAACATTTGTCACCTGTCATCAATTTATTCGGAGAAGGCTGGTGTTCAGAGTTACGAAGTTTCTTGCAGCAGCCGTTTATAGGTTTGTTTAGTTCAAATTTTGTTTTTGAACCAAGTTTTATGTGTTACTGAAAATCAAGGATAATAAGATGTTTTGCAGCCTCTTTTTAAAGTTTAACTGGATCGCTCTGTTGATCATCGTTGGGAAAATGGAAACACTGAATTAAAAACGATTATATCAGTTAGATTCCTACTATCAAGTGTCTGTAATATATTTTCTTCTAAAAGGATTTAATTTATTTTTCAGAGCCATAAAAAAAGAAAAGATCAAATTGACAAATCTGAACAGTTGTGTCAAAGACGGGTCAAATGTTCAAATAACATGTTTAATTATTAAATATAAGTTAGCCAAAAATGGTATACTGTTTAATTTTATTGACAACGTCTACTATTTTAAATAATGCGACGATGTTTAAACTACTTTTGCAAACCGTTGAACAGTTATTAAAGATGATCATGATCATTAAAAACTCGCAAACAGTACAAAAATGTCCGCCAATAATGAACTTAAAAATACTGTCATGAAGTAAGAAACATAAAAGTCAAGAATATTAGCTGATTTGTTATAAATAACAATACATTTCCATACAAATTTTCAACGAGACATCAAATAAATAAACGTCAAAACAGTGATCGTAAAAAGTTGATAGTTTGATACAAAAGGGAATGCGAGCAAACCTTTTATGAGGTCTTACTCGCTACATTTTAATACATCATTTCTTTACATGATTTTTAAACATTAGTTTTTATGGTTCCGATACCAAAATGGTAAAAAAAGGATCCCTTATGGTGCGACTTTGTCTGTCTGTCTGTCCGTCCGTCTGTCTGTCTGTCACACCTGTATATATCAGCAACCACTCATGCTATTGACTTAAAATTTGGAATAGTTTTGGAATATGGTTGCCCATTTTGCCCAACTTAATTGCACATGAAATAATAAAAAAATATATGATTATTAAAGTAAAGGGGGCCCAAATAGAGGGGGCCAAATTTCATCGAGTGGGGTATAATATGAATGAACTTTACTTGTAGATTCTAAAATATATTTTTGTATTTTTTTAAGACTCTTACTTTTCAAGTTATGTTGAAAAATGTCAAAAAAAATATACCATTCCCCCCCCCCCCTTATCTCCGAAGTTTGTAAAAGGAAAAATGTGAATTAATTACAGTCGATAAAAAAATATGTAAAAGATACAGCAAAAATAAAACGATCTTTCTAAATTGCAAAGTTTTTTAGAAATGTGCAAAAAACATTTACAAACAAATTTAGTTTTGCGGTCCTAAAAATGGACTTTTTTGCTTCCGAAAACACTAAAAGTATATCGGAACCTTCGGCGCGCGAGTCCGACCCGCACTTGACCTTATTAGGGTTCCGTACCTCAAAATAAAAAAACGGAACCCTTATAGGATCACTTTGTTGTCCGTCTGTCTGTCTGTCTGTCTGTCTGTCAAGACACTTTATCTCACGAACGGGTAAAGGTATCAGGTTGAAATTAATACCACATATTAGGATCCATTAACCACACAAGATCTGAAAATTTAATTTTTTTACAACAACGCAATCAAAAGATATGGCATTTTATGTCCTCATCTCCATACATTTATTCAAAAATGCAAAACCTACAGGGTACTTCCCGTTGACCTAAAATTATGAAATTTGGCAAGAAGCTAGGTCTCACAGTACAAATAATGGGAAAAGTCTGAAATCATTAAATATTACAACTTTCTCACAACTAATGGTAACCAATTGTGGTGAGCTCCCGTTTCAAGAACATTCATATAAGAGATGGGTCAAGTTAGATGGTCGCGGAGGCGATTTTTGTTTTAGTTCTATTTAAAAACGGGAACACTTACAAACTTGAAAATTGGTATGTTTATAGTGCATAGGCTATAAAATAACAACAAATAATAAAATTTGGTCAAGCGCGTGTCGGACTCAAAAAATCTAGCACATTAACTTACTGAAATTTCAACTTATACAATTATGTTTATGTGGTGGTACGGAACCCTCAGTGCGTGAGTCCGACTCGCACTTGGCCGGTTTTTTAGGGTCCCGTATTCAGAAGGAACCCTTATAGTTTCGTCATGTCCGTCTGTCTGTCTGTCCGCGGTTTAGCTCAGAGAACCTTTGTACTAGAAAACTGAAATTTTTTACGTATAAATATTTCATTTACTTCAACAAAGCGGTAGAATAAAATTTTGAAAAACATTTTTTTTTAGGATACCTCCCATACAACTAAAGTGGGGATGAAATTTTTTTCTCTCGTCTTCCTCATAGTGTGGGGTATCGTTGGATAGGTCTTTTAAAAATAATATAAGTTTGCACAGATCATATTTAGATTTAGGGATCCGTTTGCAAGATATTAAGCTTGAAAGCGCAATTTTTTGTTGGAGTCGAGTGTCCCCTCCCCCCCCTGCCGGCTAAACGGTTATTATGGGAAATGTAAAAAAAATCACAGTAGTAGCATATATGATGAAATTAAAAGAAAAACTATCACAGTTAAGTAAGCTTCACAGGTTATTGAGCTATAACTGAAAAACTAAAAATAATACAAACAGCAATAGTAATCAGGCGCTAGGACCTCTGAGCATTAGGAGGTAGAAAGTTTATGTTATAAACGTTATGAAATACTTACACAAAACCCGCTTTGTGATACAAAAAAAACGTATAATAACTACGGAACCCTATACTGCGCGTGGCCCGACACGCACTTGGCCGGTTTTTTTAATGAAGTTATGGTAGGGTGTCTAGGGGCTGTATTTGTTGTGTTTGTCCGAAAGTGGTAGGGCTCTTGTGCATACCACCCCATTGCCTATTTATGCCATAAAGCAACAGTGTTTGCTCTGCTCTGTTTAGGTTTGAAGGGTAATAGATCCAGTAAATTGACCGGCACATGAGATACACCAACTTAGTTCTCAGTGTGAGCAACGCGCTCTGTTCTTTTATTAGTGTCAAATTTTTCCTAATAAATCAGGTGTCATTGGCGTCACAAAGCCAAAAGAAAGGTCCTCTGCTGCCAGTAGTAGGGATTCGCCGTTTCTGGACCATGACGTCATCAGTGACCCAGAAATACAAATGGTGATTAGTTAATGAGTCATAATATTTGCTAACTAGTGCGATGGGGTAGAGTCGGCGGTGATTAAGTAATGAATCATACATTGTCAACTTTTCTTACGTTGATGGTTTAGGACTTATGTTTGCTTATGGTGATCATATGAATGTCATCGCTGACCCAGTAATTTCGGTTCTGGACCATGACGTCATCAGTGACCTAGAAATACAGATGGTGATTAGCTTACGAGTGCGATAGGGTAGTATCAGGAGGTAATTAGCCAATGAATAATGTGCTGTATGGCTTATAAAATACGTTTCATTATGAATGATCATGTGAACCTCATGTTATTTTGGTACCTTGTTCTTAACCAGAATAAGTACCTTAGTTATTGATTTGATCGAAACTTTAGTAGTAGTTTTTATTTATGTGATGGTTTAGAACTTATATTTGCTTATAGTGATCATGTGAAAGTCATCACATGTCTAGTAATTCCGGTTCTGGGATAGTGTATTGATTTGAACGAAATCATAATTTGCTGACTTATCTTTCCTAAATAAACAAATTATCTATCTATCTAAATATAATATTATTTCTTTAATTAATTTGTCCACGTGACCTAATGTTATTTTGTTAGGAAATGGGCTAGCACGGTGATTAGGATTAGCTAATGAATATTAGTTTAGGGTAAGTCTTTCTTTCATCTTAATCAAATATTTGTACACTAATAAATGATTTGGTAAACAAATTCTGGTATAAAACCCAAGACATTTTGCTTTTCAACTACATAAAGTTATAGCCAGCCAATCAGTGAAAAAATCTATGTTAGTAATCCAAAAACTCTAAAGTTGACTTTAGTACTATTAACTGTGTGAAGTCTTAAGACAGGAGAAAAAATTCAAATAATGGAGGTACGTTGAGTTTTTTATTTTATTTATTGTAATTTATCAGATTTAAATTTAATTAAGTAATTGTATTGTTTTTAACGTCTTTGATATTTTTTATAGCTTATTTTCTGTATTTTTTTATTTTATGTTAATTCGATAATATGAAATAAATATTTTGATCTGATGTTTTAATTGTGTAAGTAAATCAATATTGTTTTAAAGTTAAGATAGCTGATTATTAACTCCTTTATTGCAGTACATACCAGGGAAATCAGTACTCAACGATGACACACCTCTAGACTTACAAATAGGATTAGAAAATATTAGAGATCCTTACTATAATGCTTACAACACTTTACCTCGCTATGAGTCAGGAGAAGATGCTGATGTCACAGTTCAACCAGTTGCAAAGAAAAGGAAACTTCACAATAAATCATTCATCAGTAATGAGAAAACTACAAATATTGATGTATTTTTTAACAAAAAGACCGTGAAGATCAATAAAAAAGGTACGACATCAAGCGTGGGAAAGCCCCGTGATAACGGGATTGCCTATATATCATTACCTGAACAATCTAATGCAACTCATCTTATTAAAATAGAATTATATGATTTAAAAAAGATAAGAGGAGTGCCGCAAGATGAGCATTGGAAATACGCTGATGTGCGTGTAAAATATCTGACACATGCTGAAGATGACATCAAACAGACTTGTGAAGAAGCTATTTATTCCATCACCAAGAAGATTTCGGAGAACCCGAAATGTAAATCTTATTTTTTCGACTTCACTAATAAATGATAATTTATAACTAATAACCTAATTCAAAATTAAATGTTTTTTCTAAGGTTTTTCTTAGTTTTTAAATTTCTATATTATTGTAAATAAATTGGCATCATTTAATTTTTTCCTGTACATACTTGTAATGTTAGATCTGTAAGTAATTTTAATAATTGAATTCTCTTTTTTTAATAAGTGCACTATTTTTTATTTTCTTTTATACAATATATAAAAATATTTACTCTATATTTTCTTTTCATTTCTACAACAACCACCATAGAAATAGGTCATAATGTATCATTTTATACATCCATTTGCTGCAATCATTAGTGGACCCAGTAGTTGTGGAAAAACATTTTTTATAAAAGAATTTTTAAAAAGCCGCCAAAAAGTTTGTGATACATCATTTTTTGAAATAATTTGGTGTTATGATGAAAAACAATCTGTGGACAATGATATCCAAGGTGTCCATTTTCATCAAGGTTTACCTGAACTATCTATGTTCGTAGATACAAAACCGAGACTGATAATAATTGATGACCTAATGAGAGAATCAGACAGTAGAGTAGTTGATATATTTACTAAGGGAAGTCATCACAGAAATTTGAGTGTATTTTATATAACACAAAACATGTTTCATCAAGGGCGAGGTCAGCGAGACATATCTTTAAATGCAAATTATATAGTTTGTTTCAAAAATCCTCGCGACAAAACACAAATCCAGTATATGGCCAGACAAGTACTTCCAGAAAACAGTAAGTTTGTGCAGGAAGCATTCAAGGATGCAACAGAACGACCTCATGGCTATTTGTTAATTGACCTTAAGCAGGGTACTCCTGATTGGTGCAGGTTCAGAACAAATATTTTGCCGACTGATAAACATTGTATTATATATTTACCGAAAAAGGGATTTAAATACGATAGTCAAACGATGCCGAACTTTATTCATAAATAATGTCTAGAGCTGTCAGTACACATTCTGAGTATTTAAGAGCTATCTGCAAATTAAAACCAAGTTATAGAAAAATACTCTTGAAAGCTGCTGATAGTAAAGCAATCAAATGCATTTGTGAATGTATTTATAATGTGTTGAAAGGAACTGTACCAATTTCTACAGAAGAAAAAGTTAAACTAGGTAAACATAAGAAAATTTTACGTGAACTTGTTAAAAAAGGAAGTATTAAAAGAAAAAAGACTATCATTGTTCAAAAAGGAGGTGCTTTCCTACCTATTATATTGGGGACATTATTGAGTGGAGTTCTAAGTTCATTACTAAAGTAAGTGTTACACATCTGAAATGGAACACACTAGGAAAATGTTCCTCATCGAGCCGGAGGCAGTGGAGAGATTTCAAAGACCAATTAAAACCAATAACCCTTTGTCATCTTTAGATATAGAGATGGAGAAAATTTTAAAGTCTACTGATAACGATTATGAAAAATGGAAAATGTATCAACAAACTCTACAGAGATACTTACATTTTACAAGTATGGATCGAAAACCAGTACAAATATCTATGGTCGATTTGAATGCTCCAAACGATGAAGATACAGCCCACCAGAACTATGAAAAGCCCATAGATACCCATGACACAGATAATCAAAAGCTTGATTTGAGACACTTGAATGATATTTTAAAATACATACCAAAGTCTTATCACAATCGAAGTACGTTAGTTGTTAAAACATTGCATTCAAACTCAGATAGAATAATTTGGGATAAAAAAGGAGTAGTTACAATTGATGGTAAGGTGATTCATGGTAGTAATATCACAGATTTGATAGGTGATATTGTAAGACCGCTAAAAAGAAGTGATCCGATAGGATGTGATAAGTTTTTGAATCTGTTGTTTGAACTAAATCTACCAATGGAGTGCGTTGGAAATCCAAAACGAAGTGAATACATCCACAAATTGCATATAAAAAAGTATAAAGATCATTTATCTATAACACCAATATCAGAGATCAAAATTCCTCAGAAGTCCTTGGAAGTGCTTAATGAATTCAAAAGGAAAAAAGCACAATATAAAATTGAATCTGATGAAACACCAAAGTTGACTAATACAGCTCAACCAAGAAGGAAACTAAATTTGCAAACTGCATGGGAAAAATGGACTCCTTGAACAAACTTTCTAGTATATATTATGATTCATCTCATCCGGCAGGATACAGTAGTGTAGATAAATTAACAAAAGCTGTTAAAGGACAATTAAGTAAAGGAGAAGTGCAAACATGGTTACAATCTCAAGACGCATATACTTTACATAAAATGTCTCAAAAGCGTTTCCCTAGAAATAGATATATTATTTCTGATATGAACTATCTATGGCAAGCAGATTTAAGTGATATGCGAAGTCTATGTAAATATAATGATGGATATAACTATATTTTATGTGTAATTGATGTTTTTAGCAAGATGGCTTTTGCAAGAGCTTTAAAGAAAAAAGACTCAAGAACAATTATTTCAGCTTTTAAATCAATCTTTAATGAATACGAATCAAGCCCTAGAAATTTACAAACTGACAAAGGAACTGAGTTCACGTCAAAGTCTGTTAGAGAATTTTTAAAAACTCAAAAAATTAATTACTATGTTACAAATAATCCGGATATAAAAGCAAGTATTGTAGAACGCTTTCAAAGAACACTTAAGGGTAAAATGTGGCGTTACTTCACTCACAAGAATACGTTTCGATATATTGACATCCTAGAAGATTTAATTAATTCGTATAACCATTCTAAACATTCTAGTATAAAAATGTGTCCCATAGAAGTTAATTCTAGCAATGTATCTAAAGTTTGGCAAAATTTGTATGATTGCAATAGAAGAAAGGTTAATAAACTTTCTTCAATTCCCAAATTTAGCGTAGGGGATTATGTACGAATAACTAAATTAAAATATACATTTGAAAAGGGATACGAAACTAATTGGAGTGATGAAATCTTTCAAATCACATCAGTTATTCACAGACTTCCTTATGTTGTTTATACCATCAAAGATTTAAACAACGAACCTATTCAGGGAACATTTTATGAGAAAGAATTACAAAAAGTTGTGATGAATACTGATTCGTTATATAAAATTGAAACAATATTGAAAACAAGATTTAAGGGATCTAGAAAAGAAGTTTTTGTGAAGTGGAGGGGATATCCAAATAAATTTAACTCTTGGATACCATATTCTGACATAAGTAGTGTATAATTTTTATTTTCTTGTTTGATATGATAATAAATTGGTTGTAAATGGTAATGCTATCCTTATTTACATTTATTGTTCTCAATTTTGTAACTTCTATAAAATAACAGTTCTGAAGTAAAAATCTCGCATTCAGCATTTTGTTATCGTTAAGGTCAGTGTTTTTTAACGAAGATGTTGGAAGATAATTTTTATCTCACTCTCCTGAGCAATTGTTCCATGGATTATTTCCCGCTCAACATGACATCACACTTTGTAACTAAACTACCAAAAATCATTAAATTGGATGGAGAGTGGACTGTTAGTCTTGTAGAATTCAACTATCCTTGTTCAATGCTTACCGTACAAGAAAAGGAAAATGAAATAACTATTTTCAAAAAACCACCTGGCAAGGGCTTGGATTCTGTTTATAAGGAGACTACAACAATACCCGCAACTAGCTATGATACGGTCGAAAATCTTATCACAGCATTAAATACAAATAGGGATCTAAAAGATCGTGTCAAGTTTACTTACAATAATGCTACAAAATTTGTGTCCGTGGCAGTACCTGATGATAATATTACAACTTTAAAATTATCACCTAGATTAAGTCTTCAGCTTGGTTTTGAGCCAAACGTTGATCTTGTTGTCAGACCACTAGGAAAGTATCCTTGTAACTTATATTTGGGTCTACCATCACAAATATTTGTTTACTGCGATATATGTGACCCTCAAATCGTAGGAGATGTAATGACATCATTATTACGGAATGTTCCATTAGATTCCTCTAAGTATATTTATGGTGTTAACAAATTGAATATATTTTCACATCCTTACTATATTCCAATAATGAGAAGGGAGTTCGATACAATAGAAATCGATATAAGGTCAGAAACTGGTCAACCCGTACCATTTGAATTCGGTACTACATGCGTTAAACTACATTTTAAACGCTTAGGTATAAAAGATTAGCTGAGAATAGCATCAGGAGCGAAATAAAATTAAAAATGAGATATTTAAATAGGAATCATAGTTATCCATGTCCGTATGAACATTATTACTTACAACAAGCTGGAACTGGTATTGGAACAATCTACAAGGGTGCTATTCATCAGAGGGGACATGGCATTGGAAGTTTTCTTGGAGGATTGTTTAGAAGCATTATGCCATTGTTGAAAAGTGGAGCAAGAGTACTAGGGAAAGAAGCCTTAAGTACAGGAGTGGGAATATTGGGTGATATGTTTCAAGCTAGACCTTTCGAAGAATCTGTAAAAGATAGAGTAAAAGAAGCAACAGGTAATTTGAAACGTAAAGCAGATGAAAAGATTGAAAGTGTAATGAGAGGTTCGGGATATAAAATAAAAAGAAATAAAATTAAACGTTCAGTTGTTCAACGATCAGCCAAATTGAAACAACGTTTAAAAAAAGGTTCTTCAAGTGATATTATATCAGATATTTTTGAATAATGTCATTTTTACATAGTCAATCGTGTGAGTGTGCTAAGTCTGAGTTGGATTTGTTTGCATTACCATCAACACAAACAAGTATAGAGTCAGGACAGTGGGTACATTATAAGTCAATATCATCACTTACTGACGAAGGACCTATTGAATTTCTTGTTCCTGGGAGCGGAGAAGAGTACTTAGACTTATCGCATACTTTGATTCATATAAGAGCAAAAATCATCAAGTCTACTGGAACTCTAGCTGCGACAGACATAGTTGCACCTGTTAATAATTGGCTTCATTCACTTTTTAATCAACTTGATATATACTTGAACCAAAAGCTTATATCTCCTCCAAATAATACATACGCATACAGGTCGTATATAGAGACTTTACTAAACTATGGCCCTGCGGCAAAATCTTCCCATCTAACATGTGGATTATGGTATGCTGATACGGCAAACAATATGCACGTAATGACAGATAATAATAAGGGATTTAAAAGCAGAAAACATATTAGTAAAGAGAGCAAGGAAATCGAAATGGTTGGACATCTACATGGTGATATATTTAATCAAGAAAAGTTTTTATTGAACGGTGTCGAAATGAGACTTAAATTAGTCCGATCCAGAGACACATTTAGTTTAATGGCCGACAACGTAACTCCAAAGGTTTCTATCCTCGATGCGACCCTTCTGGTTAGAAGAACACGTTTGAATCCAAGTATTTTGTTAGCACATAGTAAAGTTCTAGCTACAACCACCGCTAAATATCCGATTACACGAGTTGAAGTAAAAGTACTTACTATACCTTCTGGCGTTCAAGGAAAAACCTTAGATAATGTATTCCTCGGTCAGATACCTAAAAGATGTGTCGTAGGTTTCGTTGATAATTCTGCGTTTAATGGTGATTTTAAACAAAATCCTTACAACTTTAATAACTTCAATATGAACTACTTTAGCTTATACATCGATGGTCAACAAATACCTTCCAAACCACTACAACCAAGTTACAGTAATAATAAATATTTATATACGCTACCATTTCACACATTATTTTCTGGTACAGGAATACATTTTTTAAATGAAGGGAACGATGTGTCTTGGGCTGACTATCCTAACGGCTATTGTTTACTTGCATTTGATCTGACACCGGACTTGTCTGCTAATGTTTCATCTCACTGGAATCTGATAAAACATGGCAGCTTGCGTATGGAAGTACGGTTTGATTCAGCTTTAGATAAAACTGTCAATTGCATAGTTTATGCTGAATTCGATAATGTAATTGAAATTGATAAAAATAGAAATGTTGCGGTTGACTACAGTAGTTAAAAAAAAAAAAGATTTTAATATCTAAAACAGATACTTATTAAGTACAGTAACACTGATTAATTCATTCAAAATAGTTGTCTATTAAGTTGAACAGGACAATATTTTAAGAAAAAAAAAGTATGAATACCTTTACAATTAAACATGATTTAAGAAAAATTGTTGGACATTTAGATGTCGAAAATAATGTTTATGCAGCGAATCGTTTACCAATGTTTGTATCCAAACCCACATATATAGTTGTAAATATGGATCCAGACACAAAACCGGGATCTCATTGGGTTGCAATTTATATAAATAAGTATCGTATTGGAGAATATTTTGATAGCTATGGTAGAAGACCAATAGGGTACCATTTGCATTTCATGAAAAGGAATTGTAGAATTTGGAAGCATAACAACAAAGTCATACAGAATATTTTTACATCTGTTTGTGGAAAATATTGTTTAGTATACCTGTACTTTAAATTAAGAGGATATTCAATGGATTACTTTGTCAGCATGTTTAAGAGAGAAAATAAAATGTTAAATGATTTTTTGATTAACTTCCTTTATAATAAAATATATAGATGTAATGTTAAGTTTTAAAAAACATATTGTGTATTGTTGCTAATGATTATTGATGTTCTAATGTTTGTTAAGTTATTTTATAAGTGAGTTCAATAAAAGAAAGATTACAATGAAAAAGAAAAGTTTTTATTTATTCATAAAATTATTAGAAATAGGTAGGTACATAAAACCAAATATAAAAAAAAACAAAAAGTTAGTCAAAACAATTTTCACATAGACGCCCCGATATTTTGCGTATAAGAGTTTGGGCATCATCAAGTATATCGTCGTAAGTGTTTTTTACACAATATTGAACACCAATGATTTCATTGTCTTCATCACTTTCATGTTCCTTTAAATCAAGCACTTTAATAATTATTAATTTGGAGCCTTTATGAGCGTCCTTTGTGCTCACATATGACTTCAGCTTGCTTAATTTCCTCTTCGTATCCTGCTTTCGTTTAACGATACCTTCCACTCGTTGTCGGCTTCTACTAAGTTCAGGATGCAATTGGCTGAAGTCTGCTAGCACATCTTGTCCACACGGCAGATCATCATCGTACGACGAAGTTCCAGAAGAATTTTGGATGCTGATCATATCCTTTAAAATGAAATATTACATTAAAAAAATCGCATTTTCTGATGTAACGAATCTTAACAAATCCAAATATAAAACAACTTACTTACTATTTTTTAAATAAATCACGGTTTTTCTTGTCTAACGAAATTCGAAACTAATGTGAAGATGTCTGATGATGATTTCTATGTGCTTTTAAACGGAAATCTTTGAGATTTTATACCATTTGTATTTACTTTAAACTTATTAACTCTCATTAAACTAATGTTATTTGCTGATCAATCTAATGATAGTTTTCTTAGAATATAAGTAAGTAATAATTTTAAAACCAACAACCCTAACCTAATCACCGTGCTAGCCCATTTCCTAACAAAATAACATTAGGTCACGTGAACAAATTAATTAAAGAAATAATATTATATTTAGATAGATAGATAATTTGTTTATTTAGGAAAGATAATGATTTCGTTCAAATCAATACACTATCCCAGAACCGGAATTACTAGACATGTGATGACTTTCACATGATCACTATAAGCAAATATAAGTTCTAAACCATCACATAAATAAAAACTACTACTAAAGTTTCGATCAAATCAATAACTAAGGTACTTATTCTGGTTAAGAACAAGGTACCAAAATAACATGAGGTTCACATGATCATTCATAATGAAACGTATTTTATAAGCCATACAGCACATTATTCATTGGCTAATTACCTCCTGATACTACCCTATCGCACTCGTAAGCTAATCACCATCTGTATTTCTAGGTCACTGATGACGTCATGGTCCAGAACCGAAATTACTGGGTCAGCGATGACATTCATATGATCACCATAAGCAAACATAAGTCCTAAACCATCAACGTAAGAAAAGTTGACAATGTATGATTCATTACCGAATCACCGCCGACTCTACCCCATCGCACTAGTTAGCAAATATTATGACTCATTAACTAATCACCATCTGTATTTCTGGGTCACTGATGACGTCATGGTCCAGAAACGGCGAATCCCTACTACTGCTGCCCGTATTCATCAGCTTCCTTCGGCCTTGACTATATTGTTGTTCTGCTTTCTATAAAAGAAAACAGTTTTTATTTGATTTGATATAACTATCAAAATCATCAACCAGTATGTCGGTATATTAGGCTATCGTAATAATGTGACTTTTTCTGAGTCACAGGGTTACCTAGTTTAGGCTCCTGTCTCTACCATGCATACCAACTGTTTTCATTACTAGCTTTTCACAAAACCTAAGACCTCGTATACGGTAACAAGCGGTAAACTTATTAAAGCAATAAAGTACCATTTTTATAGTTAGTGTTTTATACAAAAGTCGCCTTGACGTACACACGGTAAAATAAAATGAAATGAAACAGTCCTATGATTTATTTTATATGTGTGATTCGCTGCATGCAGTTTTTTATGATTAAATATTTTTTTGTTCTCTCAATCAAAGCTCGATTTTATTGCTTATTGTTGCTGCTTTATGAACGGTTCCTTAGAATCATAACTGTGTTTGTTATTGTATTATCGTAAACTTAGCAGTATTTTATTTTCAAATCAGAGCCACCCTTGGATAATGATGCGGACACAGTATGGCATTGTAAAAAGCCGACTCTAAAGTAGGCCGTGCTGCGGTGGTTTCTTGCCGTTTCTTTTACGCTGCTATAGCACGATCCGAAACGGCGTAGACTAGCTCTATTTGCATTGTATATATATAATACAATACAATACAATAAAATACAATACAATACAATACAATACTCTTTATTGCACACAGAAATACAAAATTTACAAAAGAAAAAAATACAAAATGAAATACGGAGCACAATAGGCGGCCTTATTGCTAAAAAGCAATTTCTTCCAGGCAACCTTTGGGTGCAGGAAACAAAATAATGTATTCTGCATGACATTCAATAAGTATTCGGTAAAGAATCTACATTGAATAAAATTATCTGAATCTGACCAACTCGTCTTTAAGAGTTTTCGAGCTGTTATATCTAACAGCCTCTTACATGGCTTGGCGACTATACACATATACGAATACAGACTAAGAGCTGGAGGCTACCTCATCCATCGCACACCTAAAAGCGACCTATCTAGACTAGTGCACAATGAAAAGGTGAGTCTAAAAAAACAGGGTTGCCTGGGCGCACGTTTTGTACAGTAAACATAAAACTGTTTTTTTTTTTTTCCGTTTCGTGTATGAAGAACATAGACTGTGTAGTTTTATTAGCCTATGTAGTTTTATTATTTACTAATTAATTGTTTATTTCGGGCATAAAAACCAATAAAAAACAAACACATTTACATAATAATTCAATACTTAAATACATAAAACTAAAACCTAAAAAATCTAGTGTCCCACTACTGGGCAAAGGCCGCTCCCCTCTATCATGCCAATTGTCTCTGTCTTGAGCTATTGTTGGCCACTTCTCAAGAAAAACTTTAAGGTCGTCTTGTCATCGTCTACGGGGCCTACCTCTTCGTCGGTGACCATCCTTGCAGACCCATTACTAGCATCATAACATACGTAAATATAGAAATTATTGGCATCATAATATAAGTCTTGTTCTTCTCTCGTGTCGATGGCAACACTCATACTTTTATAGACCATTTGGTAACGCAGATGGCATTTGGTCTGGCCTTGAACAAATCCTTTAGCGAGCATATTGTGGAGCATGAAGCGTATGATGTGCGGTGGAAAATAGTTTGTGGCATCACACCGCAGTTATAATGTTTTTACAAGCTTCTATGTAGCCCCACCACCGGCTCAGGTTGTCTTTGCATCTCCCAACCTGGGTGCGCTGTCTATTTAGGGCCTTCCAGATTGGCCATGAAAGTTTATGTATATAAGTGATGTAAATGTATCATGTGACTAATAAAGTAATAAAGTACAACAGTTTCGACGTTAAATAAAAAATATCGAAATTTTTACGTCTGTCACATAAAGCATGTCTGTTGTAGATACGGGTATAAAATGCTATGATATGACGTAAATGCACGTCAGGGCAATACATCAGAACCATCACGCGTCCACGTAAATAATGGTGGCATCGATTGTGGACACGGGTTTAAATTTTAAATCCGATGTGCGAAAATTATGCTTGCGAAAATGGAAAACATATAAATGATTACCGATCTACGATTTGAGTCATCATGACATCCCATGAAACGTCCACTGCAGGACAAGGAACTCCAGAACTCCAGAAAAAACGCGTGGTACCCTAGAGGGGATTTACAATAGTCACCACGCTTGTAAGCGTTGCGGCTGGCGACCGCTGTCGTTAGTGACCGCAGTATGTAAGATGGTACGATACATAGGAAGATGCTGCTGCCCCTCCTGCGGTTCATAAGCCCTTCGTCACCTCATACGACACCCATGGGTAGAGATATGTTGGTACTATCTTTTGCCGGCATCACACGAGTTATGCATGTCCTAACCAAATTGGGGAGTCCTTTATCGGATCAAGACCAAAACCTTCTATCCACAGAGGACACTTAGGTAACACCTTTCTGAATTTAGAAACTAGTTCGGCATACACTGCTCGTTGAACTAACGACATTGGAATTAACAGAACCAAGTCTCCCAGCAATGTATGCTGAATTAGTGTTTGAATTTAGGAAGGGTGATTGCGGCTTAACGAAACAATAACAATAAACAATAGTCAGCTGATCGTCAGACTCTTAAATTAGTATTCAACGCTCTTTGTCAATCGTTACTTACCTATTGCATTCCGGTATGGGGGGGTGCAGTTAAAACATCTATGCTACAGCTAGAAAGAGCCCAAAGACCTGTATTGAAAGTTATGCTCTCAAAACCCTTCAGGTTTCCAACCTCAGATCTATATTCTATTGTGAAAGTCTTGACTGTAAGACAGCTTTTTGTGCTCCGAGCTACCCTACGCAGACACATTAAAAACCCACCTTCTCCTGACCCTAACAAACGAACTATTATATATCATAAGACATCTTTTGCTGCTCGTCAATACTTTATTCTTAACGCCCATATATATATAACACAATACACAAACTTATTAATATCTACAATCTAAGTATTTTATTTTATTTTTTATTTTTATTTTATTTGGGATAACAACAGCCTTAGGTATAGTATTTAGAATAACAAAGCAAAACTTAAGATAGAAAGGCCAATTACAGCTATCCACATATATATTATTAAAAACTTATGTGAGGTCCTAATGATACTCGCAAGAGCGTACAATGTCGAGAAGTTAGAAAAATAATTAGCAATTAAGTTAAAAACAATGATAATGTGTGCGTATGTGTGTGTGTGTGTATGTTTTGTGTGTTGTGTGGGTGAATGAGTATGAGTGTGTATAGGTTGCAATAAAAATATATACTAAATAGTTTTTATATGTACATATGTATACATATATTATATAGAAATATTAAATAAAATAAACCGAGCTTGAGGAGGATGTATAAAACAAACTTACATAAGTGAATAATTGATCTTTTGGGTTTTTGGAATAGGCTGTTGCAGAAAAAATTAATAATAACTATCTTCAGTCATTATTGACCTGACTTCTTTTTTAAACGAGTCCTTGTTAAGAATAAAAGGATCAATTTCGTGAAATTTTGAGTTGAAAGTTTTTACGATTCTGGTGAATACAGCGTTCTGACCGTAATTGGTGGAGTACAAAACAAATACAAAATACAAAATATTTTATTGCTTTAAAAAACAAACTTTTTACAATAAGTCGCTGGAACCTCCTTTTAAGCAAAGCATTGCCTGTGACAGGAGGCTCCGCTCTTCCGTAAAGTTACACTAAATATATATTTATTTATTACAAAGTAGTTGATGTGAAATTTAGAAACTTTTAATCAAATTAATATAACGTCTAATACTAGTTTAATAACTATGATATAATATTTAATACATATAAACATACATAATATATATTTATTTATATATCTATGTACAAGGCATGGTTTGGGACATGGCTTTTTGGGGTGATAAATTTAAAGCCTGCATCCCCCCAATTCAGGGGGTGCAAACAATTTTATTTATAAGGTCCATTCTCCAGAGTTAGGGCAGTTTTTGAATACAACATATGTTTTGAAACTTCATGGTAGCAACGTATTCTCCGAGGTCTATGTCCTTAAATTAACTGTTTGGTATAATTAAACACTCACACACATGCATTTATTTGTATATAACGTTTAATATGGAGACAAGGCCTCAAATTATACGATTTGTGGAAAGTATGGGATAGGACGGCCTATCTACTAGTAGTAGGTACCTATCTACTTATCTGTGGGAAATTACTACTGCTTCCCTTATTTTTAGGGTTCTGTAGATACTCAAAGGATACGGATTCGATTCTTGAATATCATCATATCAGCCGAAAGACGTCCACTGCTGGACATAGGCCTCCCCTAAAGATCTCCATGACGACCGGTCCTGCGCTGCTCGCATCCAGCGGCTTCCCGCGACCTTGACCAGATCGTCGGTCCACCTTGTGGGGGGCCTGCCAACGCTTCGTCTTCCGGTACGTGGTCGGCACTCTAGAACCCTTACGCCCCATCGGCCATCGGTTCTTCTTGCGATGTGCCCTGCCCACTGCCACTTTAGTTTAGCGATTCTCAGGGCTATGTCAGTTACTTTAGTTCTTCTGCGGATCTCCTCATTTCTGATTCGATCGCGCAGAGAGACTCCGAGCATAGCCCTTTCCATAGCCCTTTGGGTGACTTTGAGCTTCCTGATAAGGCCCATCGTGAGCGGCCACGTCTCGGTGCCATATGTCATCACTGGCAACACACACTGGTCAAAGACTTTCGTCTTGAGATACTGCGGTATTTTGGACGTGAAGATATTGCGGAGCTTACCGAACGCTGCCCATCCGAGTCGGATTCGACGAGTGACCTCTTTCTCTAAGTTGGATTTACCCAACTGGACTGTTTGTCCCAGGTATACGTATTCATCGACAACTTCGAGCGTAGAGTCTCCAACTTTGAGTGGAGTGGGTACAACAAGGGCGTTAGACATAATTTTCGTCTTATCCATGTTCATTTTAAGACCCACTTGTTGTGAAACTCTACTGAGGTTATTGAGCATCGTGCCGAGGTCTTCCAGGGTCTCAGCCATTACGACAATATCGTCGGCAAATCGAAGGTGGGACATATACTCGCCATTGATGTTGATGCCAAGTCCTTTCCAGTCCAGAAGTTTGAAGACGTCTTCCAATGCAGCGGTGAACAGTTTAGGAGATATGACGTCTCCCTGTCTCACTCCTCGCTGCAATTGGATAGGTTTCGAGTCCTGGTCCTGAAGACGAACTGACATAGTGGCGTTTTTGTACAGATCCTTCAACACTTCAATGTACCGATAGTCGACTAGGCACCTCTGGAGAGATCGTAGCACGGCCCACGTCTCGATCGAATCGAAGGCCTTCTCATAGTCCACAAATGCTAGGCAAAGTGGCTGGTTATACTCTTCGGTCTTCTGTATAACTTGCCGTAGCGTATGTATGTGGTCTATGGTACTAAAGCCTTTACGAAAACCGGCTTGTTCGGGAGGATGGAAGTCGTCGAGCCTGCGCGCGAGACGGTTCGTAATGACTCTCGAGAACAGCTTATAGACATGGCTCAGAAGTGAGATGGGTCTGTAATTCTTCAGTAGGGTCTTATCACCCTTTTCTTACTCAGCTTCTGAAGAGCTTTCAGCACTGGCCTTCCGCCTGCTTTCAGAAGCTCAGCCGTAATTCCATCGTGCCCGGGTGCCTTGTTGTTTCTAAGCTGTCTGAGAGCCATTCTAATCTCGTACAAGCTGACGTCCGGGATATCTTCGGTATGGTGTCGGGTAAGTCTAGCTCTTGGATCGTTGGCCAGACTGCTAACGGGTGGGCCGGTTGACGTGTATAACTGTCCATAGAACTTCTCAACTTCCCTCAGTAGCTCAGGCTTGGACGATACGGTTCTGCCAGCTTTTTTTTTTTTCTTTTTTTTTTTTTTTAATTTTTTTTTGGAACGTATAGAATAGGTCAAAATATGAAGATTTGTGTAAAAAAAAAGTGACCTTTTAATACCAAAAAAAAGACCTTGACCTTGAAAATCACCTTAAATGACCTTGAATCTGAAAAAATACCTCACCATCAGAAAGCTGAGAAAAAATACATATATTCACCAAAAATCTTGACATCGATATCTGGAAAAATGAAAAAGTTACAGTTGATCAACCAAAGTCTGCTCATAAAGTATAGGTTCTTAGGGCATTTTTTCGTCAATTTCAATGTTTTACAAAAATTTCAGAAAAACGCTCATATCTTCGAAACCACTAAAGATACGTCAAAAGTAACATCATTTTCGAACTTTTAGTCTCCTATGGAGACTAGAAACTAGTGCTACACTAATGTATTTTTTTTTTTTTTTCTCTCGCCCCCCGTTACCGAGTTAGAGAATGGACCAAAATATGAAAAAAACTATAATTGGATCGTATAGAATAGGTCAAAATATGAAGATTTGTGTAAAAAAAAAGTGACCTTTTAATACCAAAAAATGACCTTGACCTTGAAAATCATCTTAAATGACCTTGAATCTGAAAAAATACATCACCATCAGAAAGCTGAGAAAAAATACATATATTCACCAAAAATCTTGACATCGATATCTGGAAAAATGAAAAAGTTACAGTTGATCAACCAAAGTCTGCTCATAAAGTATAGGTTCTTAGGGCATTTTTTCGTCAATTTCAATGTTTTACAAAAATTTTAGAAAAACGCTTATATCTTCGAAACCACTAAAGATACGTCAAAAGTAACATCATTTTCGAACTTTTAGTCTCCTATGGAGACTAGAAACTAGTGCTACACTAATGTATTTTTTTTTTTTTTTCTCTCGCCCCCCGTTACCGAGTTAGAGAATGGACCAAAATATGAAAAAAACTATAATTGGATCGTATAGAATAGGTCAAAATATGAAGATTTGTGTAAAAAAAAAGTGACCTTTTAATACCAAAAAAATGACCTTGACCTTGAAAATCATCTTAAATGACCTTGAATCTGAAAAAATACATCACCATCAGAAAGCTGAGAAAAAATACATATATTCACCAAAAATCTTGACATCGATATCTGGAAAAATGAAAAAGTTACAGTTGATCAACCAAAGTCTGCTCATAAAGTATAGGTTCTTAGGGCATTTTTTCGTCAATTTCAATGTTTTACAAAAATTTTAGAAAAACGCTTATATCTTCGAAACCACTAAAGATACGTCAAAAGTAACATCATTTTCGAACTTTTAGTCTCCTATGGAGACTAGAAACTAGTGCTACACTAATGTATTTTTTTTTTTTTTTCTCTCGCCCCCCGTTACCGAGTTAGAGAATGGACCAAAATATGAAAAAAACTATAATTGGATCGTATAGAATAGGTCAAAATATGAAGATTTGTGTAAAAAAAAAGTGACCTTTTAATACCAAAAAAATGACCTTGACCTTGAAAATCATCTTAAATGACCTTGAATCTGAAAAAATACATCACCATCAGAAAGCTGAGAAAAAATACATATATTCACCAAAAATCTTGACATCGATATCTGGAAAAATGAAAAAGTTACAGTTGATCAACCAAAGTCTGCTCATAAAGTATAGGTTCTTAGGGCATTTTTTCGTCAATTTCAATGTTTTACAAAAATTTTAGAAAAACGCTTATATCTTCGAAACCACTAAAGATACGTCAAAAGTAACATCATTTTCGAACTTTTAGTCTCCTATGGAGACTAGAAACTAGTGCTACACTAATGTATTTTTTTTTTTTTTTCTCTCGCCTCCCGTTACCGAGTTAGAGAATGGACCAAAATATGAAAAAAACTATAATTGGATCGTATAGAATAGGTCAAAATAAGAGGATTTCTGTAAAAAAAAAGTCACCTTTTCATACAAAAAAATGAAAATATCAACGTTTTACAAAATTTCAGAAAAACGCTTATATCTCCGAAACGACCAGAGATACGTCAAAAATAACATCATTTTTGAACTTTTAGTCTCCTTTGGAGACTAGTATCTTGTGCTACACTAAGGTATTTTTTTTTTTTTCTCCCCCTCTCCGTTACCGAGTTAGAGAATGACCCAAAAAAACGCTTATATCTCCGAAACGACTAGAGATACGTCAAAAATAACATCATTTTTGAACTTTTAGTCTCCTTTGGAGACTAGTATCTTGTGCTACACTAAGGTATTTTTTTTTCTCTCCCTCTCCGTTACCGAGTTAGAAAATGACCCAAAAAAACGCTTATATCTCCGAAACGACTAGAGATACGTCAAAAATAACATCATTTTTGAACTTTTAGTCTCCTTTGGAGACTAGTATCTTGTGCTACACTAAGGTATATTTTTTTTTCTCCCCCTCTCCGTTACCGAGTTAGAAAATGACCCAAAAAAACGCTTATGTCTCCGAAACGACTAGAGATACGTCAAAAATAACATCATTTTTGAACTTTTAGTCTCCTTTGGAGACTAGTATCTTGTGCTACACTAAGGTATTTTTTTTTTTCTCCCCCTCTCCGTTACCGAGGTAGAGAATGACCCAAAAAAACGCTTATATCTCCGAAACGACTAGAGATACGTCAAAAATAACATCATTTTTGAACTTTTAGTCTCCTTTGGAGACTAGTATCTTGTGCTACACTAAGGTATTTTTTTTTTTTCTCCCCCTCTCCGTTACCGAGGTAGAGAATGACCCAAAAAAACGCTTATATCTCCGAAACGACTAGAGATACGTCAAAAATAACATCATTTTTGAACTTTTAGTCTCCTTTGGAGACTAGTATCTTGTGCTACACTAAGGTATTTTTTTTTTTCTCCCCCTCTCCGTTACCGAGTTAGAAAATGACCCAAAAAAAACGCTTATATCTCCGAAACGACTAGAGATACGTCAAAAATAACATCATTTTTGAACTTTTAGTCTCCTTTGGAGACTAGTATCTTGTGCTACACTAAGGTATTTTTTTTTTCTCCCCCTCTCCGTTACCGAGTTAGAAAATGACCCAAAAAAACGCTTATATCTCCGAAACGACTAGAGATACGTCAAAAATAACATCATTTTTGAACTTTTAGTCTCCTTTGGAGACTAGTATCTTGTGCTACACTAAGGTATTTTTTTTTTCTCCCCCTCTCCGTTACCGAGTTAGAAAATGACCCAAAAAAACGCTTATATCTCCGAAACGACTAGAGATACGTCAAAAATATTATCATTTTTGAACTTTTAGTCTCCTTTGGAGACTAGTATCTTGTGCTACACTAAGGTATTTTTTTTTTCTCCCCCTCTCCGTTACGTTACAGGTCAAAAAATTTTGGCTGAAATACTGATGATAAATCTGTGATTTCTTTTTCCTTTTCCCTTAAAGCCATCAAAAAGCGGCCCAGAAGCCTAAGGTTGCTTCTTATCATATCGTGTTGATGTTCCAATGTGTGTTCCTAACCCTGCCCCTAACCCTGCCTCTGACCCTACCCCTATCCCTACCCCTAACGCCATCTTAACCACTATCCCTATCCCTATAAACATACAACCGCCACTAATACTGATTTTTAGACATTTTAAACCTATCGCATCCCAACCCCATCTCCAGGGGGTGATGGTATTTCACGTCCAGCACGTCGGATTTCAAAATTGTTGTAGTTTTCGTAATCAGCCACCCGATAAACCATACAAACGATACCCATATTGGTTTTTAGACTTTTTCACCCCATTTCCCTCTTTTAGGGGTTGAATTTGGGGTGCAATTTCAATAACAGTGATGTACGTTCCACAGAATTACAATCCTAATGCCTAAACGATTAATTTAGTGGATTTTACATTGAAAATGAAGGATTTTCAACTTCATCCCCCTTTTCACCCCTTAGGGTGTAGAATTTTCAAAAACCCTGAGTCACGTGAAACTAAATTTACTACTAACTAATAATAAAATTTGGTCAAGCGCGTGTCGGAATAAAAAAATCTAGCACATTAACTTACTGAAATTTCAACTAATACAATTATGATTATGTGGTGGTACGGAACCCTTGGTGCGCGAGTCCAACTCGCACTTGGCCGGTTTTTATATGACAAGTGGGCAAACGAGCAGGTGGGCCACCTGGTGGTAAGTGGTCACCACCGCCCATGAGACTCACTGTCTTGTTAGTGAAATAATTTGACACTAATAAGCAAAGCGCGTTACCCACTCTGAGAACTAAGATGGTACGTCTCGTGTGCCGGTAATTTCACTGGCTCCCTTACCCTTCAAACCGAAATACAGCAGTGCAAACACTGCTGCTTTACGGTAGGAAAAGGCAAGTGGGTGGTACTTCCCCAGACGAACTTTGCACAAAAGCCCTACCACCACTATTTTAGTTTAGGAGTTTTTATGGCCACTCCATCATCTGTTCCCTGATCAAATACAAGTCTAACGGACCCCAACACGATTGGACTATGTTATTTAGTTTAGGAGTTCCTTAATTTGGCCACCTTCTGACTTTATCATCTGGACCCTGATCATTATCTGAGAACAAAGTGCTTGGAAATACAAGTCTAACGAACACAAACACGACGGGTCTACTTTGTTTATTCCATAAGTTCCTATGGCCACCGTCCGCCTCCATCATCTAGACCCTGATCATCATCTGAGACCAAAGTGCTTGGGAATACAAATCTTAAGAACCCCAACACGACGGGTCTACCTTGTTTATTCTATAAGTTCCTGTGGCCACCGTCTGGCTCCATTATCTGGACTCTGATCATCATCTTGGACCAAAGTGCTTGGGAATATACATCTAACGAACCCCAACACGACGGATCTATCTTATTTAGTTAAGGAGTTCCTTTGGCCACCTTCTGGCTTTATCATCTGGACCCTGATCATTATCTGAGACCAAAGTGCTTGGGAATACAAGTCTAAAGAATACAAACACGACGGGTCTACTTTGTTTATTCTACAAGTTCCTATGGCCGCCGTCCGGCTTCATTATCTGGACCGTGATCATCATCTGAGACCAAAGTGCTTGGGAATACAAATCTAATGAACCCCAACACGATGGGTCTATCTCATTTAGTTTAGGAGTTCCTATGGCCACCTTCTGACTTTATCATCTGGACCCTGATCATGATCTAGGATCAGAGTACTTGAAAAGACAAATTCAACGAACCCAAACTCGACTGGTCTATCTTGTATAGTTTATTAGTTCCTATGGCAGCCTTCCGACTTCATCATCAGGACCCTGGTCATCATCTGGGACCAGAGTACTTGAAAAGACAAATGCAACTAACCCAAACTCGACGGGGTTACGTTGTTCCGTTTACAAGTTCCTATGGCCAGCTTCCGGCTCCATCAGCAGACCAGCTCGATGATACAATAGCATTGTATTGTCACCGAACTTACATAAGTATTCCCAAGTTCAGCCCGATCGACTGGTCGAGCTGATAACTGGTCTAAAATTCAATCACTAGATTTGAACCACACTAACTAACAAGGCAAGTTAAATAAAAGCTTGTAAAAACAATATTTTTCAAAATTTTATTCTACCAGACAGATAGACGGACATGACGAAACAATAAGGGTTACTTTTTGACTACAGAACCCTAAAAATCGCTTCCAATTCGGTTCACGCGATTTAGAACTACGGTCTCATAGACAAACAGACGGCAATAATGGATTTCATTTATATATTTCGTATATAACAGTTTGGGGACAACGCACACTAACATGCAGAGCGTATAAATCATAGCGTATAAATATCACGACTCAAAGTAAACATTCAGTTAAATTTTGTATAATTTTGTATAAAAAATATCGCTGACCCCATATCATCTGTTGTATACAAGATTACTTTGAGACCTGTCCCCAAACTATACAAATGTCCTCAAAGTATGCTCTAGCAACAAATTTTGTCCCCAAAGTAAACGTTGTACATAGATATATTTATATATATATATACACAATACATATATACACCTAAAAATAACAACAACACAATATAAATAAAGATGAAATAGGAAATAAACACTAAATGACATATTAATAATATCAATGTTTGTCAGTATGAGCGTAGGTGTTTTGTGAGTATAATTGTGTGTATGTGTGTGTGTGTTTGCGTGTGTGTGTGGGTGTGTGTGCGTGTGTGGAAGTGTGTGTGTGGGAATGTGTGTGTGTGGGAGTGTGTGTGTGAGTGAGTGTATGAGTGCCGCCAGTTACAATTTTTTTTTTTTCTTTTTTTTTAGACTACATTTTGTAAAAGTAACTCTATCTCGTCATAGTTTTTTGTTTGTAACCAATTTACTAAAAGCTGTTTACATTTATGGTATAAGTTAGGGTATAAATTTATTTCTTTGTTAATTTTATTATATAAATAAGCGGAACGTTTGCTATATTGTATGCTTGCAAATGTAGTTTTTGTTTGGGGAACTTGAGCTACACAGTACTTCCTTCTGTTTTTGATTATACTAGGATCATACGGTAGTGTTTTATGTATTTTTAAAATTATGTGTAATACATACAATTTCCTGACGGAAAGGATGTTGCTTATTTGATAAAGGCTCTCTGTTGAGAAAGTCCTTTTCTTAAAATACATGGTTTTAATTAATGACCGCTGAGCTCGTTCGACGTCTAGAAAACGTGTTTTAGCAGCACCTCCCCAAGCAGGGATACAGTACACAATAATGGATTGGACCAGAGATACATATATTTGGTTTAAGAGGTTCTTGGAAAGGTTAGAATTTCCAGTAACGTTTCTTGGAGTCACGTGTCTCAGTGTCTTAAAGATCCACGTAAGCTTTCTCACTCTACTTATAACATGGTCAAGATGCGAATACCAAGAAAGACGCTGATCCACAAGTACACCTAAGTATTTGGTATGTGTAACCTTTTTAATGCACATACAACTACAGTTTTCCTTGTCCATTTCATCAGAGCACGTGTGAACTTTTATGTTAAAGTTGTCATCAGGTTGTGTGTTATTATACATACTAAAACAGATATAATTAGTTTTATTGGTGTTCAGAGTGAGGAGATTATGTCTTAACCATTTAGCAACCTGTAAGAGTCCTTTTTCAGCACTGGCTTTTACTTCATTCCAAGTTTTCCCAGTGAAGACGACAGCAGTGTCATCGGCATACGAAAAAATATTGGCATTATTAATGTGAGTGAGTGAGCTGGAACACAAAAGAGTGTAGTATGCCTAGTGCGACGTCTGGGAACATTGAATATTATAAGTTCCAGCATATCAGGGCAGTCCAGCCTTCCATGTAATATATCATGAAGTAGGCCCATATCAAGCATTAATCTACGCTCTTCTAAAGTAAGAATGTTCTGATTATGACAGTTTTCTACGTAGGTGGGGGCTGATACATTGTTCTTAAAATTTAAATACTTTACAAATTTCTTCTGTATTCGTTCAATTAGATTTTTGTACTTCTCATAAAAAGGTGACCAGACAGGACTAGCATATTCTAAAATGCTACGCACATAGGCATAATAAACAACTTTTAAACTCAGGGCACATTTAAATGGTTTACAGGTACGTATAACAAACCCGAGATTACGATAGGCCCTATCGGTTATAATATCAATGTGGTTGGAATAGCTCATTTTACAATCTAAATAGATGCCGAGATCACGTACGACACTTGCCCTTTGTATAACAGTATTATTGAAATGGTAAGCGAATAAGATGGGATTCCGCTTCCGCGTAAAACTTATGAATTGGCATTTAGATACACTGACAGTAATTCTATTACGCTCGTAGTAAGCATATAGAGAGTTGAGGTCTTGTTGCAGTAGTTCGCAATCAGCTACCGAGCGGACACGAGTGTAGATTTTTTTATCGTCCGCATATAAAAGGTGTTTGGAGTTAACAATGCATTCGGTCATGTCAAATAAGTACGCATTATAGAATAGAGGACCTAAATGTGACCCTTGAGGGACCCCTGAAGTAATGGAAACAAAGTCAGACCTATATCCACCCAAGATGACAGCCTGCGATCGATTGGTTAGATAAGAACGAACCCATCTTAGCAAGTCACCATGAATCCCTAGTATTTGAAGCTTAGAAATTAGTATGTCGTGGTCTACACGGTCGAACGCTTTTTCGAAATCCGTGTAGACCACGTCTACTTGCCCACCTTTCTCCATATTTTCGATAATATTATTGGTAAAAAGTGCGAGATTAGAGACTGTAGACCGTCCCCTGAGGAAGCCGTGCTGAGACGGAGGAATACCGCGAGAGATTATGGGATAGATGCTTTTATATACGAGAACTTCAAACACTTTACTAATAGTATTTAAAATTGAAATGGGACGGTAGTTTTCTATAAAGTAAATATGAAGTTAAAACTAAAATCGAAAAGTTACTTCTTAATTACAACTATACACAAACCGAGGATGTACTAAGTAATTCACTCTAACCTATGTAGACATACCTTCCCAAAAACAGCAGACTTACAGACCCACACACACACACTCCCTAACACACGCTTACACACACACACACACACACATGCAGAGTCACGCTTCCATATCCATTTATTTTATTTTTGATAATATGATTATATTATAATAATTATTATAATTATTATTATTATAATAATTATTATTATAATTATTATTATTATAATTATTATTATAACTAATCTAATTTATTAATTTTTAATGTATATTTAAATATATATACGTATCAACTTTATATAATTTCTCCTTCCTTTTTAAATTTGCCCATATATGATATTGGTATGTTGACGTCCCACGACTGCACGTCAGACAATCACTGATCCCTAAGTTACAGGTTTTTACCTAGTTTAGGAATTAGGATTCCACCATCTTATATTCAGTTACAGCATGCCTATATTTAGATTATTGTTAATGTAAGATAACCTAAGTCCTTTTGATTAATAAAGAAATTTTGTATTTGTATAACGATGGTACCAAAATTAGGTATATTTCTAAAATCAAACAAATGGTTCAAATTTTTATTATTACCCAAAATGTAGGTAGCAAATTAGGAACAAATGATAACAATAGTTGAGAGCAAAATGTCGAATCGATTCAATTCTCATGCAAATTTTCAATGTATTTTGACATCGGGGTACACTCGTGCTGTAAATGCATACGATAAACGGAATATTTTTCATAAAATACACGTTTAAGTAATATCAAGTACTTATAACATAGGTAGTAAAAATTGAGCAATGACTGCAAAAGCCCAACGACGATACTAATGATACTAATGCATACGGCTGATTCAGGAAGCTTGAGTGCTCAAATTAGAATTTAATTAGTGATTTTAAATTGCGACAACCGGATTAGCTCAGACAAATAAATAAATAAGGGTACAAACTGCCCTTTGAAATCAAGAGTGGCTCCTCAATCCTTACGGACATCCAGTTTTTACCAGCTTGTATTATTTGAGAGACATATAGCGTGACGGTCATGAAGGAAAAAAAAAATTACGCGTAATTTTTTTTTCCGTCATGGTGACGGTTATTTTCTGCGCTTCGGTGACAGACGAAGAGCCAATGAACGATTTGCTCGCTTACTCCCACCTAGATATGAGCGCCGATGGCTATGATGTCGGCGGCGGCGCGCCGACTTTTTAGGGTCGGCGGCGGCGGCGAAATCGGCGGCGTGACCTCTAAAGCATTTTTTTGTAAGAAATTACCGGAAATCGTAAAAACCATATAGGGTTGGCACAAAAATACTTAATTCCTTACTTTCTTTTAAAATTTGGAAATGCGTACCAAAAATACTGAATATTGGTTCTCAAAAAATACTAAATATTGTAATTTGAAAATTTTGAATATATTTAACCTAATATGTGTTGTGGCAAAAATAAATGGTTTAAATGGTTAAAAAATGTCCTGATAGTGATGGAACAGGCCGGTGGGTATCTCCATACTCTGCAAGACTATGGAGCGAGTATTTAATGACGAAGTCGTGGCATAACTTGAAGCTAATGACTTTATTTTTATGTCACAAGAGGGTAAACGAGCAGGTGGGCCAACTGATGGTGAATGGTCACCACCACCCACAGCATACACTGTCTTATGAGTGGCATAATTGACAATAATAAAACAGCAAAACGCGTTGCTCATATTGAGATCTAAGGCGGTACATCTCATGTGTCGGTAATTTCAGTAGCTCGTTTACCCTACAAACCGAAACACAACGTTGTAAACACTGTTAGTTTACGACACAAATCACACAAACAAACAATCTTCCATTGTATGAAATACCTGGCCTTTGCAATTGGATATTAAACTTATTGATTGTACGATTGAATCAAGTGGTCTTGGAAGATTGCTAGTCTGATCAGAGGGCTATCGATGACGGAGTTCCTCAAGGATCCGTTCTGTCCGCAACTCTATTCCTGATGCACATAAACTGGTGCCTGGAATCTTTGGGTATGCAGACGACAGCACAGTTACGGATAGATACATACCCAATGCAAAAGCCAGTGTGGCACAAATACCATCTTGTCGGTCGATAGACCATGGTTGAACGTTTGTTTCTGGCCCTTCACTCAGTGTCCGACTGTGGCGGCCAAAACATAGGCGTGTTTCTTTACAGTCAAACGAAGTCCCTTCAATCTGACTCCAGAGCTCCGAAATGTATTCGTACCGATATCAGACCACCTCGAGCTCCTTGGTATGATGCACTTATCGTCCAATCTGTACTTTTGGCATTTTATTGAGTCCTTTGCCAAATTTGCAGCTAAGAAACTTGGCATACTCTCCAACGCCAGGCGGTACATCACACTGGGACAGCTTCTACAGCCATTTATACCCTATCAGACTTGTGCTTGTGCTTCAAACAGAAGTCCGGTATGGAGTACTGATGAGTCTGCAGAATACCAGCTGGCCAATCTTACTGCAATCGACAAACGTACTAGGAAGCTTATTGGTGATGAGACTCTTCTCAAAACAGAGAAACTGTAGAGCCTTGAACACCGACACATAGTGCCTTATATACTTATCAGTATTCTATAGAATACATCTCGTTGAGTGCGTCTGAAATGTACACTCAACAGCTCATCAGTAGAAACACTTTTGGACCTTATGGCGCTGTAATAGAGATGAAAAGTTTCTACCGACGTGCGGTTGACCGTACGACCTTATACCACCATTCCCCTTCCTCCTACGTGCGGCTAGACGAGGATTGGGGTTCCACCCTTATATCGTCAATATACCACCATTCAATCTGGTTCCTACTTTTCGAGGTACAACTGTACCAATTACCGACAGCCACGAACTACTTGGCATGAAGTTATGTGCAAACCTAAACTTCGGCGCTAACATTGAGTCAAAAGCCCGAACTGCGGCAAAAAAGTGGGGCGTTCTCATTAAGGTTAAGCGTTACTTCTTTCCGACAACTTACAGTTTTATATAAAGTCCAAGTCTAATCCTGCATGAAGGTTTCCTTTGGGATGGCTCAGCTAAATACCAACAGACGCACTTGATTCGATAGATCGCAGAGCCTAGAAGCTCATTAGTGATGAAGCTCATTAGAGGTAAAAATCAAGTTTCACAGTCTGGTAGTCGTAAAGTTGCATGTCTGTCGGTCTTTTTTCGGATATTACTTCGGAGAGTGTGGTCAAGAGCTCCACGGGCTTATTCCACCACTACCTTCTACCATCGGGAGTCTGAGGGTCGGAGGGACGTGCCGCAGAAAATTCCGCTATGAATATTGGTTGATATTCCGCACATTCGCACAAAGCGCTTTGAAACAACTTTTATAATGCGCACGGCTAAAAAGTGGAATTTTCTACCTGCGTTAGCGTCCCCCAGTTTATATAACCCGAATCTCTTCAAGTCGCGAGTGAATAGGCTAAAAAAGCGTGTCTTTTTCTGGTAAAGTCCATTCCATCGTTTACTTCATCTCTCTTCAGGGCTAGATAGAGGTCAAAGTAATCGAATTTTGCTAAATTTTTTTAAGAAATGTGCGAGTTAGACAAAGCCCTTTCATGTCTATGAGTTACATGTGATAATGAAAAAAAAAGTGGCATATGAAAACAAATCTGATAAAATTATTTTAACTATTAACATTACTGACTGTACGGACAACAGACTGTACTAATTTTCTAATACTTTGAAGGAAAAATAAACAAATGTTTAATTTTAGTCCGGTTTTCAAACACAAGTTTTTGTTAGCTTATCTTCATTTCACAAAAAATTGCACGTAGGTAATCTTCAAAAATATTGCTGAAACCATTCAGTAATCGTGGCTCTCTAAGAATCATGCTACAAATTAGGTATCCAGCAAGTAGGATCAATATCTTAACTAAAAAGAGTAAGAGAAGCAAGAGAAGAGAATTTGAATCAGTGCTTAAAAAGTATGGATTTAATAAATATTTCCTCACTCGGCGCGCCGTGGCCATCCGCGGCGGCGGCGGCGCAGAAAATTTGTTCGGCGGCGGCGGCGCGCCGGCGCGGCGCTCATATCTACTCCCACCTGACGCGCTCACCCCCAGGTTTCATTTTTTGAGTTCGTATAGCATTGACGATCACAGCAAGAGTTATTTTGTTCGACGTATACTTGTACTATTATTCCGATATATATATCCCTATTTATTTTATTAATTGGTAAAGAAGATCTCATATTACTTCTACATATTTCCAAGAGTTCTTACTTCAAACTTCCTTAATGTATCTTTTGAGTTACATCTTTTGGTGTGTCGTCTCATATTTTGGAAGCCGTGTCGTGTTGGTAAAGAATAGTATCAACCAAACCAAATCTGCCCGTGGGTGCCGTATGAGGCGACTAAGGGATTAAGAAGTGGTGGACGCACAGCAATTTGAAGTGGAAACATAACCAGTATAAGCTGAGTCTCTCTGCGCGATCGAATCAGAAATGAGGAGATCCGCAGAAGAACTAAAGTAACTGACATAGCCCTGAGAATCGCTAAACTGAAGTGGCAGTGGGCAGGGCACATCGCAAGAAGAACCGATGGCCGATGGGGCGTGAGGGTTCTAGAGTGGCGACCACGTACCGGAAGACGAAGCGTTGGCAGGCCCCCCACAAGGTGGACCGACGATCTGGTCAAGGTCGCGGGAAGCCGCTGGATGCGAGCAGCGCAGGACCGGTCGTCATGGAGTTCTTTAGGGGAGGTCTATGTCCAGCAGTGGACGTCTTTCGGCTGATATGATGATAAGCTGAACTAGTGCTACGCTATAAACGCCCAAACCAGAGACCTGCTCAAGGTCAAAGTGTTTCCAATGATGAGCCGCCTTCTGTACTTTCCATCGCCTTCTTGTTGACTTTGAACCACACTCCGGGCACTACATGATGTATGTATTCGCGCGAATTTGAAATTTGAATTTGGAAGGTCGCTTAGGCCCGCATATTCAGTACAAAAGATCTTCAGAAGGACCACGAGAATCTCGCGGGTGGCTGCGCGCGGGGGTGCGGGGTTGATCGCAAGGGGGGCGGAGAGTGTCCGTTCTGTATGATAGCACTATTACTTTATTCTGGGCTTGAACTCTTAATGCATTGCATAAAAACATCAACGCAAGCCTTGTATGGGCGGTCTGTTCCCAGTATTAAAGATATTCACTAGTTCAGTACAGTGTACTGGATATTAATCAACGGACGATGGTAATTAATGAAATTTATGTATGTCATAAATTTTAGCTTATTTTGTGTGGCGCGCTTAAGCTGAATGAGGTCACCGTTTTTTGGTCAGTACCTTGTTGAATAGTGTGTTTTAAGATATTACACGCCCTAATATGTATTTAGCAATGAATGTTTGTTGAACCGATTGAAAAATTAGTTCTTTTCCTCTCAAGCTTGGAAAACTTCGCGTTTTCGATAGAAATACGAGTATGCATGCGAAAGTCATTTTTGGCCGCTAGCGTGGAAAAGGTTACTTAAATGAAAGGGCAATGAGAACTTGATGATGAAATTTGGCATAGGTACTGGCGCTATTCAATAGAATTGTCCTCGCTCTAATGAGGTAAAAATTGTGGGTTTTACGCTTGGCAGCAAAGTTATTTCGCTTCTCGTGTCTTGAAACCCTCACTACGCTCAGGATTCTTCTTTTGGACCACTCGCTTGTCGTGGTCCAATCCTAGAATCCTTCGCTTGCTCGAGTTTCATTGCAAGCTACTCGCGCCAAATATCAATTTTGCTGCCTTGCATGACAAACTAGTTAAGTAATGATTTTTATCTCAATTCATATTTTACTTGATCTGACACTTTTACAAGTTTTAGGTTAACAAGCTATTGAAAAATGAAAGAAAAGACGAACAAAAAAGCAAAAAAAAAAAAAAAACCTACCCAAACTAAGTAAGCTGATTGCACATTTTATACGGAAAGTAAAATGTATTTGACAAATTATTAAATTATTTTATTTTTAATTTATTTTTATGTATTTTTAGGCTTGTATATGTAGTGTGTATGTATGTTTAATTTGTTATATCTTTAGGTCAATCTTTATGCACCGTCCCCACATCTATGTTAGCCTAATATCCTGCACCCAAAGGTTGCCTGGAAGAAATTGCTGTTTAGCAATAAGGCCGCCTCATTGTACACCTATTTCTAATATTGTATTTTTCACTAAATTTCGTGTGCAATGAAGAATATTGTATTGTATTTTCGTGTAGGTAATGTATAGCTTTCTCTGCACCGAGAATTTCTACTAGGGCGGCCAATAACCAGTCTATTCAAACCTCGTAATCCCATTTTAATTTCCAATTCAAATACCTTAATTGGGTCCAGTTACAGTTTTTATTTTCTCAAATTGACACCTTCGGTTTATAGTAAGGTGAACGGTACTGTCTGTTGGGTTTAGGTTCGATGGAGGTATCTTCACGCTTTACTTCTTACAGATTCAAAAATTCACCAATTATCTGTTGTGAGATAATAGTTATTTGTTATGCAAGGCAGCAAAAGGGTTATTTGGCGCAAGTGCTTGTATTGAACCCTGAACGAAGCGAAGGTTCCAAGGCACGAGACGCAAAATAACTTTTCTGCTGAGCGAAACACAAATTTCACCTCATTAAAGCGAGGAAATGTGAAATTAATGCAAGAAAAGCAATTCAAATATAAGAAATAGTGAGACAAAGAAAAAGCAAAATTTACAACAAAGATTCTTCAAATTGAACCTACACTTTTTGAACCTGCCGCAAAATCACCAACCCAACCATCACAATCGAACAAACCCAATACCAATGATACATTAAAAGCAGGTAACATTAAAATATAGAATTTAGGGTGAAGTACCCAATGGAGTGACGCGTGTTTTACGATCTGTCTCTTGAGGCGTGCATCTCCAATCCCACGTGATGTTACTCGTAAAATAGATAAATAATGGTCCCATGGGATACTTTTATCAGTGTTGATTCGAGATCCAACTCTTTATGTGTGACGGTTAGAGTCATAAAATTTTTGAGTTTGGTTACATAAATATATGGGTCGTATTTTTTGTGCTGTTGCAACCGTCCGGGATCACTTGGAGTGCTCGAATTCGTATATGTTATTAAAATAAAACTAAAATTGAAAAACAATATATTATGCTTGTCTATCTGAAGTAAAGATTGTTTTTAGGGTTCCGTACCTCAAAAGAAAAAAAACCGGCCAAGTGCGAGTCGGACTCGCGCACTGAGGGTTCCGTACCACCACATAAACATAATTGTATTAGTTGAAATTTCAGTAAGTTAATGTGCTAGATTTTTTGAGTCCGACACGCGCTTGACCAAATTTTATTATTTGTTGTTATTTTATAGCCTATGCCCTATAAACATACCAATTTTCAAGTTTGTAAGTGTTCCCGTTTTTAAATAGAACTAAAACAAAAATCGCCTCAGCAAACAACCAACTTGACCCCTCTCTTATATGAATGTTCTTGAAACGGGAGCTCACCACAATTGGTTACCATTAGTTGTGAGAAAAGTTGTAATATTTAATGATTTCAGACTTTTTCCATTATTTGTACTGTGAGACCTAGCTTCTTGCTAAATTTCATAATTTTAGGTCAACGGGAAGTACCCTGTAGGTTTTTCATTTTTGAATAAATGTATGGAGATGAGGACATAAAATGCCATATCTTTTGATTGCGTCGTTGTAAAAAATTGAAATTTTCAGATCTTGTGTGGTTCATGGATCCTAATATATGGTGTTAATTTCAACCTGATACCTTTACCCGTTCGTGAGATAAAGGGTCTTGACAGACAGACAGACAGGCAGACAGACAGACAGACAGACAGACGGACAACAGAGTGATCCTATAAGGGTTCCGTTTTTTTCTTTTGAGGTACGGAACCCTAAAAAACGGAACCCTTATAGGATCACTTTGTCGTCCGTCTGTCTGTCTGTCTGTCACGACCCTTTATCTCACGAACGGGTAGAGGTATCAAGTTGAAATTATTACCATATATAAGGATCCATGAACCACACAAGATCTGAAAATTTCAATTTTTTACAACGACGCAATCAAAAGATATGGCTCTTTATGTCCTCATTTCCATACTTTTATGCAAAAAAGCAAAACCTACAGGGTACTTCCCGTTGACCTAAAATTATAAAATTTGGCAAGAAGCTAGGTCTCACAGTACAAATAATGGGGAAAGTCTGAAATCATTAAATATTACAACTTTTCTCACAACTAATGGTAACCAATTGTGGTGAGCTCCCGTTTCAAGAACTTTCATATGAGAGAGGGGTCAAGTTGGATGGTCGCTGAGGCGAATTTTGTTTTAGTTCTATTTTAAAAACAGGAACACTTACAAACTTGAAAATTGGTATGTTTATAGTGCATAAGCTATAAAATAACAACAAATAATAAAATTTGGTCAAGCGTGTGGCTGACTCAAAAAATCTAGCACATTAACTTACTGAAATTTCAACTAATACAATTATGATTATGTGGTGGTATAGAACCCTCGGTGCGCGAGTCCGACTCGCACTTGGCCAGTTATTTTTTCATCATATTGAACCACTTTATGAATAAGAATAAGTGATAAGAGAAATGTCAAGAGATTAAAAAAAAACAATAAAAAGAAACCATGACCTGTAGAAGTTTAAGTAAAATGGTGCAGCTCAGTCTAAGTTTGAGAGATTTTGGCAAGCTAAGTTAACAGAATATTGCTCGATTATCCTTTTACGGACGAAAAGTTTGAAATATTGTGTTACTGGAGTTACAACCGCAATAAAGAGCAAGGTCATGCTTCTGAATCCAATAGAACTACATTAAGTTAGAAGTTATACAAAGAAGGAGAGGAAAAATCGAGATACGCACGATATAACCTCGTTGGTGATGAGACGCTGGTGAAAACTAACTTTCACAGTCTGGCCCACCGTTGCAAGGTTGCATGTCTGTCGGTGTTTTACAGATTGTACTTCGGAGTCACGAGCTTATTCCTCCATCTCTCTTCTACCATCGGGAGTCCAGACGCACCGCAGGATATCACCCACACTTGGTTGAAATTCCACACATCCGCACAAAGCGCTTTAAAACATCTTTTATAATGCGCACGGCCAAAGAGTGGAATCCTCTGCATGCGTATGTGTTCCCGAGTTCGTATAACCCAAATCTATTCAAGTCGCGAGTGAATAGGCTTCTTTTGGGCAAGCTCGTTCTATTGTCAACCTCATCTCTGTCCTCAAGACTAGAGCGAAGTTAAAAGTAAGCCCATTGGCAATAAAGATAAGGTTGGCAATTCAATCTCAGCATTTGAAAATTTTTTGTTGTCTTTGTTGCTTTAGTAAGCTAACGAGTAGACTTTTTCAAGCCAGTGACTTACTTAAGCAATTCGCCTGGCCCGTTGGCTTCGTTGGTAGTGAGCCTGCCTTTTACATGCTTTTCGTAGTTGGCCGTGGATTCGCCCAGGTCAAACGTAAATTTATTGGTGAACAAGAGTGATAGTTCTGTATCTGGATGTTATTTATCTACTTATGTAGGTATGCATATAAATTTCTGCTTCATCATAACATCCCATAAAACGTCCACTACAGGACAGGGAGCTCCCTCCAGAATTCTAGCTTTTGCTGGAGAAATGTGGAGGGGAAGTACCATAGTCACCTCGCTTGTTAGCGTTACGGCTGGCACTATGGACCGCGGTTGTAGGTGACCGCAGTTAGTAAGATGTAAGATATAAAGGAGGATGCTGCTGCCCATCCTCCAGTTAATTTCTGCTTACCTTAGCAAAAGCTTTGACTAGTTTGGATACTAAAAACAAAATCTGGCTAAGCGGCAGCATCAATTAGGTGGAATCAATGACTTAGTAGTGCCTTCCGAAGCACGAAAATGCTCTAGTTCTTATGCTACCAGCGGTCACCCATCCGGGTTCCGACCACGTTTGCGTTGCATATCGGCGCTTTGATTGATAGTAGGGAGAGGGAGGGGGAGTTTCAAGTAATGATAAAAGGAGTTCAAATTTAGAAGACTGCGCTCTCAACATTTGATTGCGCTTGTGTTATGTGTGTAGTGTAGGTACCTGTGATAACACGTTACCCACACAGCCTATAAGTTTCATTTTGAATCTTCATATAAGTATATAAGTTGCAATAACGTCCATCTCAACCAACCCATTGACATCTCTATCTTCGATAAACAATAAAAAACACCCACAGACGGCAAACGGAGCAGACGACACTTCGTAAATCCAAAAATTATCTCTTGTGACACAGTCGCCCTGTAAGATACGGGTGACATATTTACGACTCTGGTTTAGGGCATAAAACTAATCCCCTCAGAGGGGGCAAGGAAGGAGAGGTCTGGGGGAGGCAGGACCTTTATTTCTAACATTCGTCACATAGTAGCCGTAAATTATCATACTCTGCTATGATATGACGGGGGCCGCCCATTAAAACGCGTTTGATTTAGATGGGGCTATAAAATTGATTTATGCCTTCACGCCAACAAAACCCGTAGTACTGAAGCAACTATTATATTAACATTTTCGTGGATAACCTTCACGGTTTTGCAAGGTTCTACCTCCGTTCTTTAGCACGCTAAAGTGAACCTTACCACGGAATTGTAACGCTCATTTTTGGTTGCAACAGATGAGATAAATTAAGTCTTTTATAATTGAAAAAAGATATTCACTTGTATAGTTGCATGTTTGATAAAAAATACCCAAAAATGAACTTTATTTTCTCTACTCTGGGTTGAAAATCGTCTAGCTTTAAAAGCTGATCAGGGCATTGTTTTTGGTATCGGGGCGGTCAGTAATTTCGTTGGTTTATGAGGCTCTACTCAGTATAAGTTAGATCACAATATTTTCGATATTATAAATAAGAGTTTTATCTATAGCTTTGATAGCTTTACTGTTCTAGCCATATGCCTTTTATAATTTGTTACCTTCGTGACTTTGTCAAATTTTATTTGTGATGAAGGTCATTTATTTTAACTAGTTTTTCGATTATGTTAACGAAAGGAGCCTCATCTGTTATACAACGTGTTTATTAAATAACGTAAGACCTCTCGGGTGGTGGCTCTGGACACGAAACTGAACAACTTTTGTTCTACTACTTTTGAAAATTCGCAAAAAGAAAATTGCTCCTTCATACAAATCGATAAGCTGACCAAGCCAATTTGTATGAAAAAGCAAAAAAATTTTTGCAAATTTTCAAAAGTCGCAAAACAAAAGTTGTTCAGTTTCATGTCTAGAGCCACCACCCGAGAGGTTTTGCGTTAATTAATTAACACGTTGTATAATTTTAATTGATTGGTTTTATTTTGAAAATTGTACAATGCAAAAGATGTTACGTTCTTGATTAATTTATGTAGGTAGAGAAGGCTCTATTGTAAATATGTACACACGGCCGCACATCGGTAAAAACACTTTTGGACCTTATGGCGTCGTAATAGAGTTGAAAAAGTTTCTACCGACAAGCGGTTGACCGTACGTATATGTACTTCCTTAAATTGTGCTCTTTTTGTCTCTGCTTCGTGTTATGAGAGTATTCGTAATTAATTACCTACATATGAAATAACTAATCAAAGTTATATTCTTACCTAATTAGTACCCAAAGCACAGATTTAATAGTAGTTACTACGTAAGTCCAAAGTTAAGGAGTGATCACACCTGGCTGAATTCAAAGACTCATTCGGCATTGATATTGCAATTAATGCATCGAATGAAAATTTGAGCAAAAGTAAGATAATTTTATAATTTACCTAAAACTTAAACATCAAAACCTTCGAAATTCAAAAATGTTACTGGGCTCGCGAGCACTCAGGCTAAACGTAAACTTTCCGAAGCAAGTGGCGTTCCCCTTACTACATAAATCAATTTGTCAGTAACACCGTGACATGCGACCGCTCACACACAAACTCACTCACACATTCACTTAGCGACTCGTATGTGTGACAAAAACACATTATTTTTCATTTCAGCTGTTTTGAAGTTCAATTGAATGCTTTATTTGTGAGAAAATTTTGGAATGTAGAGAAGTTTGATTGGGTTATTGTTTGCATGAGTATTTCACTTCTATTTTCTGGCACTAAAAAAATATATATTTTTCGGAAAAAGTGAACAATAAATTTGTTTTAAGGTGAAATTAAAATCACATCCCGAAAAGTCAGAACTTCAGCTGCTAGTCCAAGATGCCACTTTTTCACTAGTAATTTGAAAAGAAAATAATAACAACTTGTTACAAAGTGACTAACTTAACTGTGATTTGTCCCAGGCATACACAGTGTACTGAAAACTGAAAAGTTTGCTCAATAGACTAAACTGAACAACTTTCTTTTGACAAACGTGTGTTTTGTTTATTATAACACTACAAAACACACGTTTCTCTAAGAAATATGTGTTAGCAAATGAAAAAAAAATCTGCCTCTCCATGGAAAACTCCATTTTGTTTTCGTTTCACAACACAACACATATTTTCCCAGAGAAACTTATTTAATTCTGCCTACTGATAGAGCCGTTTCAGTTTTTATAAGTGACTTAGAAAAGTCGTTGCCTGCCATTGCTCCACATAGATAAAGTTAATTTTTACCTGATTGGCATAACTTTAAGGTTTTCTTTCTAAAAGCTTTATCATTTTCATTTCTTCGCTAAATAAAATAACTGACTTTTAATCCACATTTTTTGCAACAAATCAGATTTATTTATTGCAAATCTTACAGCTGGCAATTGGCGGTTGGCATTAGAGATATTCCGCGCAATATTTCTCCTATACCCTTGCATTCCCATATCCAATGAAACGATCTCCATGCTCCGCGTGTTTACTCAATAATTCGATACGAAATTATGGTCCAAGTTACAAACTCGTTAAAGCAAGCCGCTTTAACGAGTTTGTCTAAATTTTGTCTTATTTATTTCTAGTTACACTTCTAACATAATGAAATTAGTGCATTCACAAAAAAAAATAATTACGGTGCATTCTCATTCGAATAACATTGAGAGGACATCAGATTTGAGTCGTTCTTGCACGAGATGCCACCCCCGCTGCGGCTGAGCTTTTACAATCAATACCTCCTACAGTGCGATATTTTATATCATTACTTAGCATGACACGTTTTGATTCAACTTTGTTGATTTGTCTATCTATCCAATAGGTTCATTATCTGATCATACAGCGAGTTTAGTAGGAACACTAAGGCTGAGCTTGTATGGGGTACCTTGCACCTAAACCTGCTGGGATGAAACTTGGCAGGAGTCAAGTACATACCGATAGGTAACATATTAGAAGTGGTGCTCCCAAGCAGGATGAGACTGAGATGCATGCATAGTGGGCCATTATGTCGAAAATGTGTAGTTTTTTACTAGGTTGAAAATTTTATCTGTGGAACCGACATAACAAATACATCACCATGAAACAAAAATTTAAAAAATAAGGGTTGTCGCCATACAAGAAACGGATTTTTTTGTCAGAACGGTTAGTAATTGGATTGTCAAACTTGGTATGAGTATAGTTCACTGAGATGTCAATAAAATAATATGCCCTGACTGACTGACTGACAGACTGACTGACTGACGTCTATACGTAACCGCTTTAGCTATAAGTGTGAAATTTAGTATGCTAATTTATTGCATGCCACAAACAACAACACAATAACAAGTGAACAAAATAAGTACCTACCAACCCAAAAATCTTGACAATTCTGTAAATGGCGCGAACGAAGCAGACCGCTCGGAAATCCACCGGTGGGAAGGCTCCAAGGAAATAGCTGGCGACGAAAGCGGCTAGAAAAAGCGCTTCAGCTACCGGCGGCGTGAAGAAACCGCATCGATACCGTCCCGGCACCGTCGCTCTACGAGAGATCCGGCGCTATCAGAAAAGCACGTAACTTTTGATCAGAAAGCTCCCCTTTCGACGTTTAGTTCGAGAAATAGCTCAAGATTTCAAGACTGATCTGCGGTTACAAAGTTCAGCGGTGATGGCGCTGCAGGAAGCCAGTGAAGCGTACCTGGTGGGGCTGTTTGAAGACACGAACTCACGCGCAATCCACGCGAAGAGGGTCACCATCATGCCGAAGGATATCCAGTTGGCGAGAAGAATAAGAGGCGAGAGAGCGTAAACATGAACATTGAACACGCTTGGAAGAACGAATGCATTTTAATGCACGACAAGGACATCGCGTCAAAAAGATTGTGATTTGCGCTATATTAAGAAGAAACAATATTATTAAATTTATATTTTATAAAGATAAAGAAGATAACTACTACATCGAAACACCACCCAAGAAAGGATTTCCTAAAACTCACCCTCCAAGGGGGTGAAATAAGGGATGGAAGATTTTCAAAATGTTTTACTTAGCTTTAACTTTCATCCCTTATTTCACCCCCTTGGAGTTTTGGGAAATCCTTTCTTGGGTGGTGTTTGTGGCATGCAATAAATTAGCATACTAAATTTCACACGTATAGCTAAAGCGGTTACGGATAGACGTCAGTCAGTCAGTTAGTCAGGCCATATTATTTTATTGACATTTTAGTGAACTATACTCATACCAAGTTTGACACTCGAATTACTAACCGTTCTGACCATAGAGCAAAAACAAAAAAAATCCGTTTCTTGTATGGCGACCCCCCTTATTTTTAAAAAAAATTATTTTAAGGTAATATATTTGTTTTAAAAATACATATTCTGTGAAATTTTCAACCAGCTACCTATGTTGGTTCAACAGATACAATTTTCAACCTAGTAAAAACTACACATTTTCGACATCATGCCCCACTGTGCATCTCAGTCGCGTCCTGCTGGGGAGCACCACTTCTAATATGTTACCTATGAGTATGTACTTGACTCCTGCCAAGTTTCATCACAGCAGGTTTAAGTGCAAGGTTCGCCTTCTTAGTTATCCTACTAGTAATGGAAAGCTGTGATAACTTTTCCTAAATAACAAAGGTCATAGAACAAAATCAATTTTGACATCCCATACAAACTGCTTCAGCTGATCGCGCATTAGTATGGGAGGTCAAAGGAAAATGCCCAAGTGACTATGGAACTTAGTATCGCTCAGAAATTAGTATAAAACTTATTGTGTCACAATGCTTTATGGCTTGATGTAAAGTTCGCTCTAAGGACTTATTAAAATGATTAGGCATTTGATTGTAGTTCTCCAGGTTTTATAGTAATTAGCCCAGGAAATTGGGTCCTAAATTCCAATTCTTGAATTCGAGGTGTCATATTAAGGCGACTTGATCACTGACGTAACAATAGCTGACAAGTTTAGTGTTGCCAGCCGAATCGTACTAAAAATATTTAAAAATATCCCCTTTTTGTGAGTACAATAACCTTATGAATGAGAAAAGAATTGATAAATTGGCAAGTGTAGGCTAGCTCACTACGTATGTATAAACAAAAACCATGCTAGTGATTCGTTTGACTCGCTCGCCTGCCTGATGGGTATCAATTTAAATGGTAACTGCCGCAGCAGGAAACTGCTGTGTATAATCTATATTAATACTGGAATCAATATTAAAGATATTTTTTTAACAAAAAACGTACCTTTTTATTAACGGTTCAGGTATAGACGCATCGGAAATACGAAAATCATTAAAAAATCTAATATATTTTTAATTTTTACCCGAAGAAGTAGATGATTCCTATTAATATATAAAGTTATCTTTAATATAAACAAGAATTACTGATGTCTTACACTTGTGACACAACTTCGATTTGAGCAATTTTGTATAATTTTGCGATACTACTCATGGGCATTCTCCTTTGGTTTTTGATTTATCTACCTATGTTTCTTGGGAAAAGTTGTTCAGTTTCATGGGCAGATTCACACCCTTCAGTATCATTACACCTTTTCGTTACACGCTGTATTTTTTTTTATACATCTACTAATTAGCAGCTGTCTTATTCTCGCTTTAAACATCTTGCTTAGACCACACCAAAGTATCGCTAGCAGATCGGCCACGACTCGTCATTTCTCGCATTGTCGTAATCCGCTGATTTACTAACGACATTAATCAGGTTGACGGCCGATAGGGACTAAATCACTGCCAACCTTATCCTTGCCAAACACGTCAACCTTAACATAAACAAATACAGACTAAATTCCAATAAAAGTTACCGAAAAAACTTGGTAAAATTCTCACTACTGCATGTTATTGCATGTAATTCTTTTTGCGAATTTTGTGTTCTTTCTTTCGCGTACTGTTTGATGTTTGACTAGCGCACGGTGTTGTTATTGATTTATTAGTCGTTTCCTGTTATGCCCGGTTCAGGGGTTTGACTGCAACTTGAGAATGTTAAATCGCATTTTCTGGGGTATTAAGTTTTTGAGTGATATATGCTTGGCGATTTATTTTATTTATTGCGAATTTGTTTTCAGTATTGATTACGCGAATGTGAATAGAGTACAATTTGTTAAGGGTAGTTTTGAGTCATGATCATCTAATAAATCCTTGTTTTGTAGCTGTGAACAGAAATAGCAAAAAACGAACCGGTCAAGTACGAGTTGCACTTACGCAATGAGGATTCCGTACCACCAATGCAGCAAAATTGTAGTTTTAAAATTTAAATTTCATAGTCAAAAACTACTGTGTCGAATTTGATGAATCCAACTCGAGCTTGACCTAAATTATACAAGTAAAACAAACTTGCATAAGCTGTAGGTATACACTACAATGAACACTTAGTTTGATGCCTGTATGCACTACATCATAACATCCCATTAAATGTCCACCAAATGTCCAGAATTCTAGCTTTTGCTGGAAAATGTGGAGGGGAAATACCATAGTCACCTCACTTGTCAGGCTGGCACCATGGACCGAGTTTTTAGGTGACCGCAGTAAGTAAGATGGTACGATACACAGGAGGATGCTGCTGCCCATTCTCCAATTTATAACCCTTAGGCGCCTCTTACGACACCCACGGGTATGTATTGGATGGTACTATTCTTTGCCGGCACAACACGGCACCCGGGTATATAGGGTGACTTTTAATTAGTTCTTGATAGAAAACGGTATGTTTGTACTCATGATACTGAACAACTTTCCCCATGGAACATAGGTTGAAATACGAAAATCAAGTTTTGACCTCCCACAGAAACTGCATCAGCTGATAGCGCATTTTGTATGGGAGGTCAATTTAGGTTTTTCGTATTTCGACCTACGTTCCTTGGGGAAAGTTGTTCAGTATCATGAGTACATGCATATCTTTTGCTATCAACAACTAATTAAAAGTCACCCTATATATGTACCTATTACGTTCAATTTCAGTTACTAGTCTGAGCTTTCGCTACTATTGTCTGACTAATTAATACGAGAAGTCCACTGTAATCATAAAATCATGAGTGAATACTGATCACGTCTTTGCTTGTCCGATACTATGCGGATAGAAAGTAAAGTCATCACTTGACCACAAAGCATGATAATATATTTGAAACATTATATTTTTTTTTAATATAAAAAAAAACATAACAACGAAGTAACAACTTTTAACAACTAACGGACAAAACTCAACATCACGTGGAAGTAAAAAACCATGGAGCAGCGTAGGGCAATAATTATTCATTGTGTTTTTAACAGGCGCGCCAGAAGGCCGGGCGAAAATTGTAAGAGCCCACTAGCGCAGCCCCGCGCCTGAGCGATGTCGTAAAAATTGTTCTAGGGAAAGATGTGGAGACGCACAGATATTGTCTAGTTTTTTTTTTATTTTATTCTACCTGATTTTATAATAAAATGAACCTGGCAGAAAGAAGCGTGGACGTCATACTCACATTATGGTGGCGCTCTGTAGATAAGGATCTGAAGGAAATAGAGCATTTATGAAGCGACGCGAGAAAAACCGCAACCTCTGCGATTAGCTTTTGGCAGGTAATGCGTCATTCATAATAGCACACTACATGATTGACTTTACCGTGAATTTTTAATTTGTGGCAATTCAAAATGTTATTTCCAGAAGTAACTTTTAGTAGTAACGTTTCTTTATTGTAGGCCCGTAATTTTTTAATTCCAGATTTATTTCTCCAATTTACATTCTTAACGAATTCTAATTGAACGTCATATCGTGCATAATACAAACAGACCGAGTCTGCTACTATACTATCGGCAAGAAGCCACTGCAACAGTTTTTAAGAGTTAGTCTTGCACAATATTGTTTTTTTTTTACACAAACACACAACGGATTAGTTAAAGAAATGTTACAAACTTACAAAACTTTGAAAAGTGAAAACTTGAATTTCTATAATTACTTGTAACCATGTACATTGTACTATTTCCTCGTTTTGATCAACCACTAGCCTACAAGATAACCTATAAGGTCAAATTAAGAAAATCTCTTTTCTTTTACTCTTGACCTCGATCTAGTCTTGAGGACGGAGATGAGGTTGACGATGGAACGAGCTTGCCCAGAAGAAGCCTATTCACTCCCGACTTAAATAGATTCAGGTTATATTGGGGAACACAGACGCAGGTAGAGAATTCCACTCCTTAGACACATCGCCTACACCAGTCTTCTTCACATTAGCAAAACTTTTCCTCTCAAGGCGGCTCCATCCCTCCTCCTATTCGCACCCGGGCACAACCATCTCCTGACTTGTTAATGCTGGCAGCCTACTATCTTAGCATATTGCAAGACTCTAAATAACGCCATTATATCCCACCATCCGGCCAAATATAGAAACGTTATCAGGGAAAATATTTGATGGCTCCAAAGCAAATTGAATTTATTATTTAGCTGCAATCAGGGAGCGTGCTGCATATTTATGAAAAGCCCATTGACGGATATGAGAGGGTTTTCCTTAAGGTTGGAGAATCGTTCGTAATGGAACGCGAAAGGGGATAGGTTCTTGGAAAAACTAGAAGGTTATTTGGTCACGGGTAGGTTGGCAAGGCTTTTGTGCAAAGTCCGTCTGGGGAAGTTTCACCTCTTCGCCTATTTATGCCGTAAGATGCAGTGTTTGCACAGTGATGTGTTTTGTTTTTAAAGGTTGGGGAGCCAGTGAAATTACCAGTACATATTATGAGATATACGGTCAGTTGCACAAAGCGTCTTTAAAGTTAAAGCTCCCTTCAGACTTTTGCTGACCCTATCTGTTTTTAGGGTTCCGTACCTCAAAATAAAAAAAAACGGAACCCTTATAGGATCACTTTGTTGTCCGTCTGTCTTTCTGTCTGTCTGTCAAGACCCTTTTTCTCACGAACGAGAAGCAAAACCTACAGGGTACTCCCGTTGACCTAAAATTATGAAATTTGGCAAGAAGCTAGGTCTCACAGTACAAATAAAGGGAAAAGTCTAAAATCATTAAATATTTAATTTTTTCTCACAACTAATAGTTACCAATTAAGGTGAGTTCCCGTTTCAAGAACTTTTCTATAAAAGATGGGTCAAGTTGGATGGTCGCGGAATTTTTAAAATCAAAGTAAGAGCAAAAGCTTTTAGTATATGATATGGTAGATAGGTACGGAACCCTTAGGGCGCGAGTCCTACTCGCACTTGGCCGGTTTTTTTTTGACATAGAAAATGTTAGCAATCGATTTAAAGGAGCTTTAACTTTAAAGAGCATTTGTGCAACTGGCTGATACCTTCTTAGTTCGCGTTCCGTAGAGGGTGATAATGGGTGGTGGTGGTCACTTGCCATCTGGAAACTTGCTATTAATCACCTCATGAAAGACCTACGCAAATTATAACTTTAAATATTGTACTAAGTATTTACTCCTCCGTCCGTGTGGTATCGGCAAAGCGTCTGTGTGTTGTCAGATACCCGTGGGTGTCGTAAGAGGCGACTAAGGGCTTATAAACTGCAGTCACCAGCCGCAACGCTTACAAGCGTGGTGACTATGGTAAATCCCCTCCAAGTCATCATAATGTTTTGCTGTAGTTCTAGAGGGAGCTCCGTGTCTTGCAGTGGACGTTTCATGGGATGTTAGTACTATACCTACCTACCTACCCACCAACGACTTCTCAAAATCTTAGAAATTAAAATACGTAGACTCCCAAATAAAATTAACAATAAATAACTAAACATAACTGTTTGCATAAAACAACCCTGAATCCCTTAAAATTTATGGCGCACTCTGAGGAGGAATAAAGAACAAAATAAAAAAAAATATACTCCGGATCATTCTAAGGGGCGGGGAGAGTGAATCAAATTCTTTTTCGAAGGAGAAAATAAAATAAATCTATTTGGCTCATTGCAGGCGGAGTTTGAAACTGTTTAATTGGTATTGCTCAATTTTATACACAACTGAGAGTAAATTGAAGGTTTCTTCCAAAATGTTCTTAAGTTTCAAGATGGTTTCAAAGGCAGATTTACATTTGAGATTAAAACTAAACAAATTTTTGTATTGGAAGTTAGTCAAAGTACTTACGTGAAAAATTGATGAATAGCCTCTTTTCGCCCTGCGGCCTTAAAATAGGACCTATCTTTAAAAATATAAATAAATATAAATTCTAAATAATAAAAGATTTATTTTTGTTTAAGCTCATTAAACCTGCCTAAGCTGGATCTTAGGAGGATGTTATCTTTTTGTGTTATACACAGCGTGCAAAATAACTCTGTCTGTGATCGGTTAATGCGCAGGAGTAAAAAAACCGGCCAAGTGCGAGTCGGACTCGCGCACTGAGGGTTCCGTACCACCACATAAACATAATTGTATTAGTTGAAATTTCAGTAAGTTAATGTGCTAGATTTTTTGAGTTCGACACGCGCTTGACCAAATTTCATTATTTGTTGTTATTTTATAGCCTATGCCCTATAAACATACCAATTTTCAAGTTTGTAAGTGTTCCCGTTTTTAAATAGAACTAAAACAAAAATCGCCTCAGCAACCATCCAACTTGACCCCTCTCTTATATGAATGTTCTTGAAACGGGAGCTCACCACAATTGGTTACCATTAGTTGTGAGAAAAGTTGTAATATTCAATGATTTCAGACTTTTCCCATTATTTGTACTGTGAGACCTAGCTTCTTGCCAAATTTCATAATTTTAGGTCAACGGGAAGTACCCTGTAGGTTTTTCATTTTTGAATAAATGTATGGAGATGAGGACATAAAATGCCATATCTTTTGATTGCGTCGTTGTAAAAAATTGAAATTTTCAAATCTTGTGTGGTTCATGGATCCTAATATATGGTATAAATTTCAACCTGATACCTTTACCCGTTTGTGAGATAAAGGGTCTTGACAGACAGACAGACAGACAGACAGACGGACAACAAAGTGATCCCATAAGGGTTCCGTTTTTTTCTTTTGAGGTACGGAACCCTAAAAATGGTCGCGGAGGTGAGGTGCGGCATGTGGGGGAGGCGAGCGAATCGTTCATTGGCTCTCCGCCTGTCACCCATGCGCAGAAAATAGCCGTCATAGGCAGGCTTGTCACCAACCATGACCAATTTCCCACCGCTGCTTCCATATTAATAACATTTCAGAAACTCAGGAGGGAAGTATTTCAAGATCGTAGCAGGTGTACCGTGGGGGAATGTGGTCTCTGCCTACCTCGACGGGAAAGAGGCGCGATGTTGTGTACGTATGTATGACTCAAGACCTTCCTTTTAGTTACTAAAGTAAGGCCAGCGTAATAGGTCCGTTATGGCAGCTGATGAAAAATTACAACCTGCAAAGAAAAATAAACCCTGTGTGTTGGTGATAAGGAAACGTCAAAACAGACTTCTTGTGTTGGCCCTACATTAGTTGTGGAAAAGTGTGCATTCCCTTTTCCCCCTGACCCCTCAAGGCCAGGACTAAGACAGATAGGCGAGTTTTGGCGCCAAAACACGGGCCGGTGACAGGTAGTGATATACACTGATTACTTTGTCCTGTTCTTCCACGTATAAATTAGTTTCGTTTGGCGGATACGACACAATAGATTATTGTCTATGTCTTTTGTAGGGAAAATCATGGGACTATCCACAGAAAAATAAGGGTACTTAGAAGGAGGATTAAAGAAATAATTCGTCACAAGGTAGCGAAGGCGTCGTTCTATGGATTTGACGGGTTATTTTGAATATTTCCTAGTGATCATTGATAATTTGACATAAAAAATTGGGACATGTTGGCAGATGTCATCCCATAGTAAAATAAATCAGCAAGGTATCTATTCCGAGCGAAGCAAGGAGGTCCGAAATCTTTGGGACTATCTTACATTTGTATTGTTGGCCAACAAGTCTTGACCAAGAAGAATATGTTTTCTTGCTAACTTGATTCAGATTCTTTACTTACAGAAAACTTATTGAAAGTCATGCAGCATACAATGCAAATCCACTGTCCACTAATTAATTAATTAATTATTTTTGGACACTATAAAAAAGGATATTTAAGGTCACTTGGTATGTATTTTGTAAAAATCCATTCAGTCATTTTCAATGTAGAGCAGTTCAAATTCAACTCTGAATTGCGAAATTTTTGGACGTTTTCTAGTAATTTGTTAGACAAAGTAGTGAAAATGTTACAGTGTGTTATATATTTGTAATCTACTTATAAAGCCCTTTCATTTGATACCCCACATGGTATGTTTAAGAGACTTTGATTTTTTTTTGTATGACCGTCTTTATGACGTCACAGTTTCCACCTCCACCACATGCGCGCTTGTCATCTCATATACATCAATTCAGGACATGATACTGAATGCATTGATACTATACAGGGTGTCTCATTCAAATCGGTCAGTATGGGAAAGTCTGAAACTATAAGACATACGAAGATTTGTTCTTAGGAACCATGTCACCGATTTTGATAAAAAGAAAAACTGCATTCATACATTTGAAAAAAAAGTGTACCCATATTGTATTGAAAAAAACGGTGGTCACTTCGAACACCTACTATGATAAATTAAAGTATGTAAAAACAATGCATTTTATTCATTTTAGACATCGTGTTTCATAGAGACATTTACTGCTTAAGACCTACACAACCGTTATTTAAACAGAAAAACTGTAAGCTTTTTTTTTCAAAACTACCGGGTTCGATTCCCCAGCTGGGTACACTTTTTTTTTTCAAATGTATGAATGCAGTTTTTCTTTTTATCAAAATCGGTGACATGGTTCCTAAGAACAAATCTTCGTATGTCTTATAGTTTCAGACTTTCCCATACTGACCGATTTGAATGAGACACCCTGTATATGCCCACTTCCGAGATGACTTGAACGGAAACTAACCTATAAACCTCAATTTACATTCTACTAACAGTAGTTGATAAATAAATAAATGATTGAGTTGAGAAATAAATAATTTTGTATTTGTATTTTATTTGAATAGTACCAAAATATCTCTCTTTACCTGTGGGTGTCGTAAGAGGTGTCTCATCTCTTCATCATGCCTGCCATTACGCCCCATCGGCCATCGGTTCTTCTTGCGACGTGCCCTGCCCACTACTACTTTAGTTTAACGATTCTCAGAGCTATGTCAGTTACTTTAGTTCTTCTGCGGATCTTCTCATTTCTGATTAGATCGCGCAGAGAGACTCCGAGCATAGCCCTTTCCATAGCCCTTTGGGTGACTTTGAGCTTCCTGATAAGGCCCATCGTGAGCGGCAATGTCTCGGTGCCATATGTCATGATATGTCGTCAAGAGGTGTCTAAGGGGTTATGAACTGGGTGGGCAGCAGCGTGTTCTTGTTTACGGTCACCAGCAACCGCGGTCCATGGTGCCAGCCACAACGCTATATCATTGTACTTCCTCTACTAATTATACCAAGCGTTTTTGCTGGAATTCGGGAGGACATGTCATGCGTGGACGTTTTATGGGATGTTATGATGATGATGACTTTTGGATCGAACTATGGCAGCGTAAAAGAAACGGCATAAAACCACAGCAACAAGGCCTACTTTGAGTTGGAGTCAAGCGTAGGTAAAGCTTGACACCCGCAGTTTGACTTTAGCTCCTACGGCTATTGAAATAAAAACGGTTTAAAGTTCAATGTGTGAAGCTCGACGTGCTCTTGACTGTACAATATTTTTTTTTTATATCAAGGTTGGGTGCAAAATAAACACTACACCTACTCAGAATCTTCTATGATATCTACGGCGCATACGATTTCAACTTTTGGTTGTATTTAAAAAAAATATGGCTTTCTATTCTGTACCAACACTGTATTAGCAAAAAAGTCACAGGATTAAAAAAGAACATAAATAAAGATGCTAATGATGATATGGCGGCCATATAGAGAACATTTTAAACAGGAAGGCCTCGGTGAATATTCGAACACATAATTCAGGACGTTTTAAATAAAGAGCAGAACAAAAGCAATGTGAAGAGCACCTCAAGCTCAAGACATTGGACTTAGTACCGTTCTTATAACAAATAGAAACTTAAGTCGCACTATGTTGTCAAGCTCTACGCTGTACCCGGTACTGTACCCTAAATCCAAGAACATAATGGAAGGGTTGATGAGAGTAAAAGAAGCAAGAAAAACGTGTCGAGTTCGTAGCAGGTGGAAAAGTGTTTTCTTTGCCAAACCCTCCTGGAAAGAGTCGTCATTATAGTCGGCAATCATCATCGTATCATCCAACAGTTGTCGGTCATGGCCAACCGCTGTCAACTCCTACATAGAGGTTTGGCGTTAATGTGCCCTTATGTGACTTATACACCCAATTTTTGCAGTAAACTCACGCACCTAATGAGGACACTGGAGTATACCGTTTACATTATTAGGTCACAGCCCTAGTGCTGCTAGACTTTAGTAATGCCTTCAACAGCGTTGATTTTGACATTCTACTAGCAATGTTAAAATCTCTCTCTGTCTCAGACTCTGCAGTAGAGTGGTTCCGCAGTTACCTCGTTGGACGCCGACAGCGTATCCGCGTGGACAACAAATTATCTTCCTACTGCGATGTAGTTGCCGGTGTTCCCCAGGGCAGTGTCCTCTCCCCTCTCCTATTTTCTATTTTCATTAATTTCCTGACTCCCTTCCTATCCTGTAGTTACCACCTGTATGCTGACGACCTGCAAATCTATTCTCGAGCCTGCACTGATGATATCGACGTCTTTATTTCCAAACTTAACGATGACCTAGCTACTGTATATAGATGGAGTCAATCGCATGGCCTTATCGTCAATCCTGATAAGTCACAAGTTATCATCATTGGAGGCTCGAAACAGATTTCACGGCTCAACTTCGATCTCATTCGACCTGTTACTTTCAGTGGTGTCTTTTTGCCTTTTAGCAAAGTGGTTAAAAATCTTGGGGTTCTTTTCGACAGCACTCTTTCTTGGGCTCCGTACATTACCCAAACCAGCAGATCGCTAAAAAGGTGGAAAAACTTGCTCCCCGTGAAGACTAAAATCGAACTTGCGCAATCCCTACTTTTTCCGATTCTGGACTACGCAGATGTATGCCTCATTGACCTCAATGAGGATCTGCTCAAGAAGCTACAATGCTTGCAAAATCTGTGCATCAGATTTATATATGGGTTGCGTAAGTTCGATCATGTGTCTGAATACAGGAGCAAGTTAAAATGGCTTCTTATTAGGTTGCGCCGTGAAGAACACGTCCTGACGCTTCTGTACAAAGTTCTGTATGACCCACGCACTCCTTCCTACCTTAAGGAGAGTTTCCAGTACCTAGGTGCAGACCGCTCGCATGTCTTTCGATCGAAGTCTGACAACATTTTGCGGGCTACATTAACTCGGTCGGGCTACTACAAGGAGTCTTTTGCTTTAAAATCTGCTCAACTGTGGAATAATTTGCCCTCTGAAGTTCGTAACTCCGAGTCGCTTGCTATTTTCAAAACAAAACTGTATAATTATCTCCTAAGTCGTTCCTCTTCTGTTTGCAACTGAGTATACATGTATTCGTAACACTATAGTTATATATATATATATATATATATTCATATTTATATTTATATTTATAATTATTTGTTTATATTTTTGTATTAATTTTATATTTATATTTTATTTATATTTATATGTGTGTTGTTTGTATGCAATTTTTTATTGGTACACTACCTGCTGTGATTATTTATGTATGTCTTTTCCTCTATACAAAGGTTGTCTGGTAGAGATCGCTCTCAGCGATAAGACCGCCTTTGCCCACTATAACCTTAAGTGGTATTCTTTGTGTGTTCTTATGTTTATGTGTGCAATAAAAAATTTATTCATTCATTCATTATTATAAGTTATGACCGCTGGTGCTCGCGCATAAAGTTCGTCGCGCTTAGTGTCAGGTCTAATAAGCGCTGCTTTTCAAAATCGTCGGTGTTAGTTTTGACAAGCACCTCCATTCTGGTCTTTGCACCACCTGATCACATAGTCGGCATTCTGTCTAAGAATGACCAATCTTTAAACGTCAAAATTTCATTTGTGTTTAATAAGCCCTAGATATAATTTTCATTTCTTACATGCCTTTGTAATTTTATTTCTTCGAAAAGCTTTCATAACCATCACAACACACAAATTACAAAGCAAATAGCACTAGTTCACATTATGACATACAACAAAGACACCGCTTTTAAAGTTGTCCGCAGGTTATATGCGCATACGCAACGGCTGCAGCCGAATTTCAAAGACTGTTTGTTTTAGTTTAGGCGGTTTTGTGACATGTTTGATGTCAACGAGATGTGATAATAGAAATGCTTCTAGTTTTTGTAAGTGTTGTTTAAAAAATTCATTTTTACGCGTACCTTTTTGACAAATCATAGCCGAGTGTTTGTTGTCAGATTCAGATAATTTTATTCAATGTAGATTCTTTACAGAATACTTATTGAATGTCATGCAGAATACAATGCAAATAGAGCGAGTCTACGCCGTTTCGGATCGTGCTATGGCAGCGTAAAAGAAACGGCAAGAAACCACTGCAGCACGGCCTACTTTACGAGTCGGCTTTTTACAATGTGTTTCTTGTGTTTCGCTGGAATATCAGAGCACCACACCTCCTTCGTCATGAAAGTTAGCATAATTAGTCTTTACCAGAACGTGGATCAGCTAGTGGCAAGTCACTCAAAACTGTTACTTTTAATGTTTCCAGGCTACTTTTTATGAAAGTAACGTTAAGAAAACTTTGAATCTAAAATATTTTTAGCCTTTAATCTGGCAAACCTAATTTAAGACATCTAGAGTTAGAGGCTTCCTAGACAAATCGGTAAAGGCAAATGAGACTGGTAATGATGATATTGAAATGAGATTATCTGGTAATGAGATTATCTAGAAGAGAAAAATCCATGGAGTAGGCTAATCCAAAATTCTAATTGACTGTTATGTATGTATCAACCCTGTACATTCAAACATTTAAAAGAGCGTGTGGGTTTTTATTGTTGCTTCTTTTTTTCCCACCATGGCGCCAATCTGTTTGTGAAGCGATGTAGTTTAGCTGACGTCATTAAGAGATTTTAATATCCAACAATGAATAAACTATTTTGAGTCTTTTTTAAGTTTTCATTGATGAGTTTGTCCGACATAAAAGTGCTGTAATGACCTCTGTACACAGATGATTCCATTTGTGTTGGATGATTGTAACAGCATGATACAACACCACTTTACCACGGAATAATTAAGCCAACAGAACAGTCACTCCCGACGCAGAGTAGTCACACGTCTTGCGGCCGTGCGTTTTGATTTACTACCGCGCGGACCATCTGCTTGCCATATTTGGACATAATTTGTGTGACGTCATAGCTTTAGCTCGTGATGGTTGGTGGAGTTTGCTATGTGCCATAACAGGTCTGTTATGTATAAGTTTTCGTAACTTTTGTATTTTTGAAGAATTTCTTTCCTTTTAATGCCAAGAAAATTGTTTTTTTTTAAAGTTTGAGTCCTTACCTATGGAATTGGCGAAATTTTCTTGTAGATTAATGAGATTATAATTTCTTTAATTATTTAGACATTTTCTGTATTTGTATATATTTGAAAGTAGATTTAAAGGTAATTAATTAATCAACGCATTAAGTATGTTTTTTTTTTTTTAGTTTCAAATTTAAAATTATAGGTTCGACAATTTGTTCGTCAATTTCGTCCATTTTCATCATTTGGTTTGTAAGGGCACAGATAATATAATACTATACTAGTATAGATGCCTCACATAGAACGAATTTGTGAAGAAAATTGTTCGGGCTATTTTTTCCATAAGGTATTTTCTTAGAATAAATTGATATCTGGATGTTAAAATTGAATTAATGTCATAGTTTACACCTTTACCAACCAACCTAGTAGTAACATTTAGATTAATTATTAGAAACAAAAGGGCAAAATGAATTCGGGCTATTTACTCCGTCGAAAAAACCGTAGTACGGAATGGGACCCCATGGTAAGGGTTTGTTATATTTTTTAGAGATGATATTTGTCGAAAATTAAATTAAAGCTGAGGTCTTTCCTATCATACTTATTTTTTTATATGGATTTTTAATTCCTAAAATAATGCAAAACTGTTAGTCCTGAAAATTGAGTTCACCCAAAATTCACCATACAAAACGCCGATTCCATAAGTAAGGACCTATTTATTACTCCACCTGGATGGTATCCGTGTACCAGATTTTACCGTATTTCTTTTAAGGGTTTTTTAGAATAGGTATAATATTTCTGTGAAGCACTATAACAATGCAATAAAGTTAAGCAGATTTAGCTACACAGAAATAACGTTATTGAAGACTAAATTTTTTTTGCTAAAATATTGATTATCATTGAAAAATATTTGTTTAACGTTATTACTAATTAATATGTTAAAAATATCAACAAAGAGATCTTCCTAGAATATCAAAACTGATTATTGTTTACTGTTTAAGAAGATAGTCTAGTAGCTAGTAGCTAAAGCCTGTAATAAATGAAAAAATAGTTAGACTTAAGCAACTTGTGTCCCATTTTCCGTAACGTAACAAACACTGAAGTGGGTTAATAAATAAGACACCATTAGTGGGTTCGAGTCCCTGAGTGCGGAAAACATGCATCTTGGTGATTTGTGACCGATGGATGAGACAGATTTAGGGGATTTTTTAATTAACCGCACGAAATTTGAAGCTTACGGGTTTTTTTGATGTTTATGACGGTTAGGATGTCGGATGGAAGAGTTAGATTTTAAGAAGTATAATACTTACACTTATCTTATTACGTGGGGCTGAGTTCCTTAATGGACCTCAGAGCACTTCGACCCTGTGGGATCTATTGTGCCTACCCTGCCTTATTGCTCCTGTGATCTTCCGCTGTCTCCAAATATGCCCGTTATGAGCTTCGATGTAGATTTCAGCGGAAGGAGCCTGTAGTCTTCTGGTGTCGGATAAGCCTGACCCAGAATCTTTATACGCTTGCTAGCCAAAGCGTTGTATGTGCATAGAAGGTGCTCCATGCGTTCGCTTTCTTCACCACACTGTCATGCTCTGCAAGCAGTTGTATCCGACAGATAGATATTTACACTTACACTTAATAGTTTAAAAATTTATAATCGAATTATATTAAATTCATCATTTTATTTTATTATATTAAATATGTAAAGCCTTATAAGCCTTATTATTGCTCAGTCAAAATTCATTCATATATTATTAATATATGTCTGGTTTAGTATATTTCCTAATTAATTATTAGCTATTCGCAATTGGAATTTAAATGTACCTTTAATAGTACATGATTTCATTACGTCAAAGCTATAAGCGTTAGAATTTAAAAAGTATTATACATATTTATTATAACAACTACTACTACACTGTTTTATTACATTGAAGCAATAAGCTTTAATATTGCTCATTCAAAATTTATTATTGTATTACAATCTACGTCAAATTTTATATATGGAGTACCTAATTATTTGCCGATCAATCAATCAATCAATCAATCAATTTATTTGTGGAACACAGGTAAGTACAAGAAGAGATGTTTAACAATATTAAGTTCAGCTGTGACCTGCCATTAAGCATACAAATTATTTTATTTTAACAATTAAAAAATTATACAATCCCAAAAATTAAATGAAACATATATAGTAAAATTAGATAAGTTCATCATTAAAATACTTAAACTCATGCAAAACATTGTCAAAATCCGTTAAAATGTAAATACAATAAAATGTCATAAAAAAAACAAAATAAAGAAAGTTCGTGCAAACATTGTCATCACGTGACTAGTTGCACAAGTAAAAGCTTTTTCAACACATTTGCTCATAAAACCGCTCTATTTGCACTGTTTTAAGGTCCATAATCCAGCTTATTAAACACGCGTGTTATTTTTTCAATATAATACCGCAATAGTGTTTTTTTTTTTTTTCATGGCCAGAAGCAAGGAGTTTTCATGCTTATGACGTTACGGAAAATTTCAAGAATTTAAGGTGATTTCGAGAAAATATTATACGTATCATACACAATTTTTTTATGTTCCTTACTTATGTTTAAATGATGATGACTTATGTTAGTTACTTATGTTCCTTGATACTGACACTCTCTCTTTTGTTTTATTGAAATAAAGTATCATTTATAGATGACACTGAATTTTAACTAGCAACTGGCAGTAAATTTTACATGCAAATATCAACCCTAAACCAGTGTCTCCACTCGTCACACATCGGTCGACGTTTTTTCGTCGCAATAATGTGATTTATTCCTTCCTTCACGCGGGATTACCGCGCACAATACGGTCCAAATGTTCGCGCCGTGTGTGCATGCGTCTTTATAATTGGAGTGTGAAATCATCTTGTTAGGGACCGGTTTGTTGAGTGATATGGTGATTGCTGGTTTAAACAGGGTGTTAAAAAGTACGATGGTCCTTTTAAGGGGTGATTCACATCTCTAAAAAAATTAAAGATAAATAAGTACTTTTTAGGGTTAAGTACCTCAAAATAAAAAAACGGAACCCTTATAGGATCACTTTGTTGTCCGTCTGTCTGTCTGTCAAGACCCTGTTTCTCACGAACGAGAAGAGGTATCAGGTTGAAATTAATAACGAATATTAGGGTCTATGAACCACACAAAATCTGAAAATTTAAATTTTTTACAACGACGCAATCAAAAGATATGGCTTTTTATGTCCTCATCTCCATACATTTATGCAAAAAAGCAAAACCTACAGGGTACTTCCCGTTGACCTAAAATTATGAAATTTGGCAAGAAGCTAGGTCTCACAGTACAAATAAAGGGAAAAGTCTTAAATCATATAATATTTCAATTTTTCTCACAACTAATAGTGACCAATTAAGGTGAGCTCCCGTTTCAAGAACTTTTCTATAAAAGAGGGGTCAAGTTGGATGGTCACGGAGTTTTTAAAATCAAAGAGCAAAAGCTTTAAGTATATCATATGGTAGATAGGTACGGAAACCTTAGGGAGCGAGTCCGACTCGCACTCGGCCGGTTTTTCTTTAAAAAAGTAGTTTCAACTCAAGAAGAAGTGAAGCGCCTAGAGGGTTCAATGACCTATATTATCAGCTGGTGATGCAGTCAAAGGAGTTTTTTGTTATAATATCCAGCCACTAGCAGATACCTATTCATCTCAATAAAGTACTGTAATATAATTCGAAGAAAAATCGAATTTATAAATGAAAAAAAAAATGTTTTTTTTTTTTTAACAATCTATTAGTGATGTAGAATCACCCTTTAGACGGATCATCGTACTTTTTTTACATCCTGTATTTGTACGAGCTGTTACCCGCAACTTATCTCATGAAGAAAATGAGTTAGCCTTTTGATACTCCAAATAAAAAATCTACTTCCAAATGAGTCCAAAATGAGTCAAAATGAGTCGATTACGTGACTAATTTAATATGGAGGGTCGAAAAAGTGTGTCAAGTCATTTTTATACTTTGGGAAAGGTGCTCAAAGTAACATAGAAACATTGATATACAGGGTATGAAGTGAATGAAAATTCACACGTTACATTTTACTAAATATTTCTAAACATATTTCAAAACACATTTTGCGCATAATACTTTTTTATTGCTTTCAATTCAATAACACTCACTTTTACAAACTCTACCAAAACTCTATACCGATCTTGAAATATAACCCAAAATATATGCAATTTCTTAATTCAAAAGAAAAAAACGCAATAAATCCAATTATAATTGAAGCCAAAAGACATAAATTCTGAAAGAAATAAAAAAATTGCAAATGTGGCTTCTATCTTCAAGTTTCAAAGATGCCCCACACGGCATTGACAGATTTATGTCTTGAAGATATATTTTAGCACATTGTGTGTCAAATTTATTGCACTCAACTGTAGGGGATGGATGCAAAGTGCATAATGTTCTGGGGTGGAGGAGATTACAAACTTTGAGAACCCTAGGAGTATATAAATTATGTTTCTTGATTGGTTTGGTTATCAAAATTTAATAATGGCATGATTCAGTGTAAAGATAGACAAAAACCGGTCAAGAGCGAGTCGGACTCGCGCGCTGAGGGTTCCGATATACTTTTTGTATTTTTGGAAGCAATAAAGTCCATTTTTAGGACCGCAAAACTTAATTCGTTTGTAAAGGTTATTTGCAGATTTGTAATAAACTGTGCAACTTTTACATAAACTTCTGTCAACTGTAATTAATTCAGAGTTTTCCTTTCACAAACTTCGGAGATAAGGGGGGGGGGGGGAATGGTATTTTATTTTACATTTTTCATCATAAAGCCCTTTCATATGATACCCCACTCAACCTAGTAGCGACAATTTGAAATTTGGCCTCCCCTATTTTGGCCCCCTTTACATTAATACATAATTTTTTCAAAATTCTTTCATGTTCAATTAAGTTGAGCAACTGTATTCCAAAACTATTCCAAATTTCAGGTTGATAGCATGAGTGGTTGCTGAGATATAGAGGTGTGACAGACAGACAGACAGAGAGACAAAGTCACACCATAAAGGTTTCTTTTTTTTACCTTTATGGTATCGGAACCCTAAAAACCAGCTAAGTATGAGTCGGACTCGTGCACTGAAAAAAATTCCGTTTTTGTTATGGACGTGCGCAGAAGTATATTCAAGTATACTTCTGCGTATATTCAAACATAACAGGTTTTATTATTTGTAGTTAGTTTTCAGCTTATGCACTAAAAGTATACTAATTTTCACGCTTGTAAGTGTTTCCGTTTTTACTATAGAGCTTAAACAAAAAATCAAGCAAATCAATCAATCATCACCAAAAAAGCAAGCTTGTAGTATGGAGGCTGTTCTTAATTTTTTACATTTTTTTATTTTTATTATTCTTTGTTGTAGCGGCAACAGAAATACATAATCTATGAAAATTTCAACTGTCTAACTATTACTATTCATGGGATACAGCCCACTGACACACAGACAGACATCGAAGGCATATTAATAGGGTCCCGTTTTTTACCCTCTGGGTACGGAACCCTGAGAAGTAGCTCCTATTGAAATATGAGGATAACAGAACAGACATTTAGTGATTTCATTTCACATTTTTTTTTCTTTCTTTCTTTCTTTCTTTCTTCCCATACAGTACAAAATGAGTCGATTACGTGACTAATGTAATGTCGTATGAAGAGCCAAAATTTTGGGAAAGTTCCTTATTTTTCTTAGAAGATGACTCACAAAACGTTATAAAAAGCTCGTTTTAGACAAAGGGTATCAAAGACGGTTTACCAAAAACTGAACGGGCGTACTCAGTCAATGTAACTAAACAAATTTTCCAAGAAAACATTTTTGGGAAACGAAACAACTTTTTGACCTATCCATACAAACTGTACGATCGAATGGAGAGCTTTTTCATTTCCCAAAAAAGTTTCTTTAGGAAAGTTGTTCAGTTTCGTTGACTGAGCACGCCCTTTCAGTTTTCCATACACCGTCCCTCACACCCTTTATTAATCGTTAATTTGCCTTACACATGATTTTAGCTTTAACTTGGCAAAATCATTTGCATCCAATAAAATCTTATCACCTGCCGTGTGAAAGAATTTTAAAACGATAATGATCCAAAACATCGTTGCATCATCAACAAAATAATTATCAAAATTAGGAGGCGTGCGATTTCTTTAACAATAATAAAAATCAACAGTATAATAAAAATACTATAAAAATCAAGAGTACAATTAGGCACATAATTAGTGTGATTATATTGGAATGCGTAAGTGTATCTGAAATTAAGGTCTTCAAAATTGATATTTTTAAATTGTTTTGCGAAAGCTACCCGTGAATTTTATTGTTCTCACGTTGTTAAAACATTTTTGTTTTTGGATCTGATTTTAATGTATATTTTAATTTTGTTAATATTAAACCTTGGTGTATATAATAATGACATGACCCACCTTCGATTTGCCTACGATATTGTCGTCATGGCTGATACCCTGGAAGATCTCGGCATGATGCTCAATAATCTCAGTAGAGTTTCACAACAAATGGATCTTAAAATGAACATGGATAAGACGAAAATTATGTCTAACGCCCTTGTTGTACCCATTCCACTCAAAGGTGGAGACTCTACGCTCGAAGTTGTCGATGAAGACGTATACCTGGGAAAAACAGTCCAGCTGGGTAAATTCAACTTGGAGAAGGAGGTTACTCGACGAATCCGGCTCGGATGGGCAGCGTCCGGGAAGCTCCGCAATATCTTTACGTCCAAAATACCGCAGTGTCTCAAGACAAAAGTTTTTGAACAGTGTGTGCTGCCAGTGATGACATATGGCACCGAGACGTGGCTGCTCACGATGGGCCTTATCAGGAAGTTTAAAGTCAAGTCTCAATGCGCGATCGAATCAGAAATGAGGAGATCCGCAGAAGTAACTGACATATCCCTGAGAATTGCTAAACTAAAGTGGCAGTGGGCAGGGCACATCGCAAGAAGAACCGATGGCCGATGGAGTGTAAGGGTTCTGTAGAATGGTGACCACGTACCAGAAGACGAAGCGTTTGCAGGACCCCACAAGGTGGACCGACGATCTGGTCAAGGTCTCTGGAACCCGCTGGATGCGAGCAGCGCAGGATCGGTCGTCATGGAGATCTTTAGGGGAGGCCTATGTTCAGCAGTGGACGTCTTTCGGCTGATATGATGATGATGATGATGATGTATAAAATAATACAGTACCATAGTACCTCACTATAAAATAAAAAAATAACATGGTTTAAAAAAAGTCGTCTTTCGAAAACTGAACCTAAAAGGATTCAAACCACGCAACATAAAAATCAACTATTCTCTTAATGATTGAATTGAATAAAATTATAATATTCTTTAAAAGCCAATTTCTTTTTGTAAATACAACGGTTAATTTTTCGGAACATGCTAATGACAAAAAAACCAACCAATTGGCTCTATCCATGCCCTAGTTTACAAAATGAATTATCCGTATTATTTACTGTTCCGATATCGGAGTCTGTAAGTAATGCTAGCAGTACTATATACGTAGATGAGAGCAACTCTGCTGCCACCTATTGACTTAATCAGAGATATACTGATAATGTATGCGGGAGGTTGTGTCGCGCAAACCAAAGAGTTCTCTTGCACACTCGGACTTGTGGGTGGAAAAGTGGCAAAATTTAAAACAGGCAAGTATAGAGTGTGCAGGAATAAGTTTGACTGTGCTGTTACGGTTATTTTCTGCCCATGGGTGACAGGCGGAGAACCAATGAACGATTCACACGCCTCCCCCTACCTGCCGAGCTCATCCCCGTCACTTATTGTTTGACTTCAAGCTAGAGTTATTTTATAATTGTTTGTAGTTTATGACACACTCTTTACAATAATTGTTCGTCCGGAAGGCACTTTAGCCTGTTTGCTTTCGCTAAGTAACCTTTAAGACGTATCGAAGGCATTTTATGGCTTAAAAACTCTAAAAACCAAATTGGCCGTTAATTAATGTGACAAAGCCTATGTGACAAAACCTAAACTGTTCTGGTTTTTTTTTCTTTGGTGCGGATATCAGATGAAAGGCAATCTGTTTAAAAACCAGGGATTTAGTCAAATCCTTTAGTTTAGATGGCCGAACCCGGTAGACACAGAATAAATTTTTTTTTTTACTAGCCTATTATAGGTCCTACTGCTGGGCAAAAGCCTCCCCCCTATTGTACCATTTCTCTCTGTTTTGAGCCCCCAACTGCCAGTCTCTCAGAAAGCTGTCTAGGTCGTCTACGTGGCTCCACCCATTCCGTGGCTACTCTAGCCCACATCACCACAGACATGACCTGCCCAATCACTATGAAAGATTAGCACAATGTTCTGTACTTATATTAGTTACTATTTAAATAACTAATTGATAACACGCAAATTCGTTGGTTTTTGAGATTTTGAACAAGAATGTCATTGCAAAAATTTTCCATTTGGAAATTTATTCTGGAGAAGGTCTTTATCAAAATATTGATATTTCGCCAAGTGGAGTCTACTTATTTTTCAATTCAAGCTTTTAACACAACCGTCACCATTGCATTGACAGTAATCTAAGCACAGCCTGAGACCTCGGGGGTGTGGGACATAGCAGGGAAGCATTTTGTAAGCGAAATTGGAAGGCGCTTGAGGGAGCGCGGTAATGACCGCCGTGCCGGCTCGTTCCTGGGTGTCTACTCTCAAAGTCCGATATATCGAAACGATACTACTCGAAACATGCAAATACAAAACTTCGTCCCTTGACAATAGAGTAGAATATTGGTTGGATGAATTTTCAAACTGCATCCAACCAATATTCTACTTTATTGTCAAAGGACGAAGTTTTGCATTTGCATGTTTCGAGTAGTATCGTTTCGATATATCGGACTTTGAGAGTAGACACCCTGGTCCAACAGTTGTCGCTGGCCATTCAACGCGGTAACGCGGCCAGCGTCATGGGTACTTTTGGATCAGGTGCGAACAGGGACGGGGTACTAGATTAAAGATTTTTATCTGCTTAGGTTATATTTTATGTTCAAATTGTAATCATGGGTTTAATCCATAAATAAAATATATACAATCTAAGCACTTTTCTTGACAACAATCCAGCGGCAAGTTATCAAAAAGAGCTTCTTACTGGCAGTTTGTGTGCTTATTACTTATCTCTGGCTACACTTATCTACGGCAAATATTCAGCCACTAAGCATCCTTACACTTTGTTAACACTTTTGCGCTAATTTCAATTTAAATCACCTAGTTACTAAGTTTGTTGAATTTGGAAATATTTTCTTTTAACATTCTGCTGCTTCTCATAACTTTTTAAGATAAATATACCCAAAAATAACAGGCCAAGTGCGGGTCGGACTCGCGCACCGAGGGTTCCGTACTACCGCATAATCATATTTCCTGAAATTTCAGTAAGTTGCTATGCTAGATTTTTTGAGTCCGACACGCGCTTGACCAGATTTTATTATATGTTTTTATTTAGTAAGTTTTACTGTTTTTAAGATAGAGCTAAAACAAAAATCGAGCATAAATCGCCTAAAAAAACACGTTTTTGGTAAGGGAGGCCCTTAATTTTATTTTTTTTATTTTGGATATTTATCGTTATAGCGGCAATAGAAATTAATTGGTAATCTGTGAAAATTTAAACTGTATGGCTATTACTGTTAATGAAATACATCCGAAACAAAATTTTGCAAAAACAGCTGAATTCGGTGGCATCTTACTCCTTTTTTTTAATCATTTTTAAAACGAAAAATACAGTAGGTACTTATCTACTCAACGAGCTCTAAACAACGATATCCCACTCCATGAGGTTGGTCAAACTTTTTATTTCGCTCCCCCTTCGGCTGTTTGGGAGCCCCCCTTAATTTTTAACTTTTTTATTTTTAGTATTTGTTGTTGTAGTGGCAGCAGATATACACAATTTGTGAATTCTTTAAATTTCTAACTATTACGGTTCATGAGGTACAGCCCGCTGAGAGACAGACATACATTGAAGGCATATCAATAGGGTCCCGCTTTTCACCCTTAAAAACAACATGAGTAATTATTTTTATAAATGTTATTTTCCATTTGTCTTTCAATTTTAATCTGTGTCTTTGAATGTCTTACTGGAATTCAATTTCTGAATACGGCCGGGTGATAAAATATCCCGTTTGAAACTTTGATATCCTTAAGGTGATCTGTGACGGCCAGCTTAGCCCTGAACGCAACTAGATGGAGCCACTGCTGCAAATATAAGGTTTTTTTTTAATGCAATATGTACCAACTATATATGTGCAAAAAGTTGATTCGCGTAAATTTCATCGTGCAACTTCAACGCCTAACAACAATTTCTATAAGAAAAATATCTCCATATGTCCACTAAAGTCAATTACTCTCGTCAGTCCGTGTTTACATGAGTACGATCACTCACACATGCACACAAAGCACAACCGTACAGTTTTGACCGCACGCCCACAATCGTAATATTGAACCAAAAATTGCTAACAAAAAAAGTACTTTCAGTACATTAACTGTATTTTTGTATTAATTAGCGAAAAAATTAACTAAAAATAGCAGTATTCGTTCGTTTTTCAACAGAATTTTATGTCCCGCGTAAGAATGCAAGTAATTTAAATTTTTGTATGGAAAACGGATCACCTTAAACGAGCAATATATATTGTAATCGGTTTCTCGAAAACGGCTCTAACGATGCGTTTTAGACCAAAACCTACAGCGCCATCTGTTGGCGGGTAGCATAGCTTGTTCACCCGATGATATTTTTATGTTGAGGCAGCTAATATAGAGCGAAGCTCGGTAGCCCAGGTACTTTCAATTTAACTCTGATAACTATTAACAAAGAAAAATACGACAAAATGATAAACTCCCTGACAAAAATTAGCTCCCTATATGTAATTCTATTCATTTAATTGTATAAAACAAAAATCGGACAGTTTCTTGTTTTATACAATTAAATGATATAGTTTTGATACGGATAGAATCGAGAAGTTACAAAGCTATGACGGCTTTTAATATAAGGCGAAATAAATGATAGATTACATGGATATATAAGTCATTAAAATATGGTTGGAAGAGGGTCTAAACTATAAGATCTAGGTTGGGTCGTTATTTTTATAAGATATTCTAGTTTACACAATAATAATAAATTATTTATTTCTCTCCACAAACAAATAATTTACAAGAACATTTAGATGTAACTAATACTAGCATAATAATTTAGCAGTTTTTTTGTGGGGAAGCTGGAGCCTTAACGAAGCCGAGGCCTGTATTTTAGACTCCACATGGACACAAATACAGTAATACGTAGGTACAAGTTTATTAAGTTTTTCTAATTAATAAGGCATATGATCCATTTAGATCCAATACATATGAATAATTAAAAACACAAATAAGAGAAAGCCTTGTCAATTATTTTTACTAAAAGAGCACATGTTTTCCTAGTTAGTTATGAAAATTGTAAATCATACGTTTGCAGCTGTTCATATATTACAACAAAATGCGTCAAATAAATTGATTCGTCACGACCTGAGGTGGTAATTTATTGCTGAAACATAATTATCAAAAGAATATGTACCTAAGTGTACAGCTATCATGGAAATATTTTTACAGACAATATTTTCTTTTTTTTTTTATTATATATATAATGGATATATGCATATTATTATATCTATTGTAGTATATTATTGTATGAGTAAGGATATTTATGTAGTGATACCATATGTAATGTATGTCAAATACGTATTTTATGTATATAATATTTTCATGTAGGTTTATTGTATAAGTAGCCACCAACCCGCGTCGCACTCTTCACCGTACAGATTTCAACACCTGAAAGGTTGCCTTGTAGAGATTGCTACCTTAGCAATAAGGCCGCCTTTTGTACATTCTTTTGTTTTGATGTTTCTTGTTTTGTAAATTTCTGTCCTGTGGTGTGCAATAAAGTATATTTGTATTGTATTGTATTTTCATATATTTTATTACAAATAATTATGCATATTTAAGGTTAAAGAGGTGAAAACAATATTTTATTATTTAACATAAATTGGTTCTGTACCTCAAAAAATTATTACATCCTATCTTGCCCCTACTGCCATCTATTAAACTGTTTCAGTATTATTCTTAAACAAAAAATAAAATTCATTTATTTATTTAATTATTTATTGTACACATGAAAAGAACACACAAAACATAGATTAAGAAAAACGACACAACAGGTACTGCTTATTTCAAGTAGGAAATTTTATCAATTTTATTATATTAAAAATTTTGTAAGAATGTAACAGAAATTTTACTGGTAATGTTCTCACAAACAAAAGTAAATCGGGTTATAATGACGACTTGAATAGCTACGCGAGCTACGAACACGCATATGTAAACAGTGCGTTCGCAGCGAATCAAGCACGAGTGGCGAACGCGAACTTACCGTTTACATATTCGCTTGCATTCAGTCTACAGTGCCCAAGCAAAACAGATGAAAGCAACATAGAGTGGATTAATGCACTATTCTTTTTTTTTTATTCAAATAATTGAATGTACTCAATAAATTTAATGCACACACAGCCATTATTTCTACGTTCCTCATATTCGTATACGAGCTTTACAACGAAGTACCTGGGCGACCGAGCTTCGCTCTATAATAGCCTCCTCAACCTGAAACTATAATCGGGCGAGCAAGCTATGCTGCTCGCCAACAGATGGCGTTGTATGTTTCTTTCTACAAAATGCTCAAAAACACGGGGAAATCGATTTTTTCCAACCAGAGACCTAGCTAGATCGATTTTTTGTCCCCAAAAACCCCCGTATGGTTAATTTCATCGCAAACTGTTCGTCGAGTGGCCAAGCGAGTACGAGCGCGAATGTGTTAATCCAAGGTAAGAAATGATCTCGCAGTGGAATAATATGGATGAAACTTCTCCTTGCAGCGTGTGATGCGGTATTTAAATTGTGTCGCAGTCACTATAGGTGTTCCTTAGACTATATGCGACACATAAAAGATACAATTGAAAAGAAAGAAAGTTCATTTACGAGTAAAAAGAACGGATAAATAGCAAAATAATATTACATTTTTTTTATTTTGTTCCGTAATGTCCGTAATAATTGTAAAAATAATATTTAACTTCTCCCGCCACAAACAGACTAGAAAACGACAGTAGTCAAGCGACATAAATGGACAAAAAGGAAATAAAAGTAGGTATCAACTTAATATAATTTTTCACATACAGTTTTTTTTTTACTATTCGAGCTCGTAGGTTCTTAATTTGAATCAGCTCAACGGATTCTTTATAAAGTACAGTCAACTCTCCACTGTTCTTAGCCCAAGGTAATTATTGCCAGGCCTCTTTGATTTATACGAATTTGGACTGTAAACCTCTTTTCTTTCCATTCACAGTTAATTGAATGATCAAATCGGATGGCTTTAAATCGAGTGATTTCGCCTTTTGTCTCGTAAAACCCGTAAAACAATCGATTTTTGATTCTGATGGGTTAGCGTTCTATTTTTGAATATCCATCTATTCTTTTATTTTTCGTCCTTTTTGTTCCATTTTCTTTGGTAATTTCTTTCTAATATAAGCTTTTTTAGCCTTCTTTATTGTTATATTCACTATTTTGTAACTTGGTAACGTAATAAAGTGGCATTTAATTTAGATTTTCTTGTAGATCTTTTTGCAAAAATCTTTGATTCTTAAAATCATTTCATGATAAATTTTTATGTATAATATTTTAACTTCTCATTTTAATGATTTACTATAAATGTTCACTTTTAAATTTATAAAAAGGTGGGTAATGTGTTAAAAACCCTATTTACGAATGAAGTCAAAGCTGTGAAGTATTGAACCCAATGAAAATACTTTCAACAAAATAACAAACACATAACACAATAACTATCAACAGCATCACCTGATCAGTATTCGAAACCTCAATACCTAATGAATTAAAGCCACATTTAGTTCGTCCATTATGATACCCGGGGATGAGGTAGGGTAGAAAAGGGGAGGGGGAGGCCACCCCATCGGCCATTCCGTAATTTTATCGGGTTATAAATTTGAATTTGTATAATGCGCCGGCATTAACGCATGATTTATACAACTTGACTCTGCTAAGATTTCAAAGATGAAAAACAATAAATTTTGTACCCGTAACTATTGCGTTTAATGGCAATGGGGTGTAAGATAACGTGGATATGGTCACAAAAAAATTTAAAAGATTTTGTAAGGTGTGTCGAAAGTAAGACAGTTCATTCGGATTTTTTTTATTTAATTCAATTAATTTAAACCAAACTTCACAAGTTATATTCAGGAACAAGTGTCGTAAAAATTGTTAAGTGTTATAATAATTGAACAAATTATATTTTGAGCTATAAGTTCTGTCTGAGGAAGTTAGCGCTCTACAATAGGTTTTCTTATAAGTGTTTCATCTCATTACGTTTTATCTTAAACACCATATAAACACCATTATAGACCTTGCACGAGCATGGCACCGAAAGGGACAGAAAATAAAGAATTTCACCTTGGGTGCACCTAGGTATAGGTGCCTTTGCCTTTGTAGAAAAAAGCGGACCACAGAAATAGACAAAAATATCATGTCCTATGTGAATATAAATTCACGAAAAAATCAGCTATTATTCTTTGTTTTTCTATTGTTAGTGAAACGGGAGATATCCAGCGCTCGGTTTTCTTCTGTCTCTACGCGTTTTATATACTAATTATTAAAACATATCATGAAATATCCTCATAATTTTTAATTTTTATTGTCACTTGTAATAGCAACAGTCATTACTTTGTTAAGGAAATTTTTTACTTGATTCGACGGCGTCATATTTAGTAAGCAAATGTCAACAACTTTCGTTACATTTTTATTCAAAACAAAAAGTAATCTTTAATTCAGTCATATCCCTACGATTCTAGCGTACGGGAGTTGACGACTTTTTACTCGACCAAATTTATGCGATACATTTAGGAGGCGCTTGCCGTATACAAGTCAGTTAAATATTTAGCGTTCTTTCATATTTACCCGGGTTATACTCGTGTTAGTTCCGCTACGTAAATAGCCTTGATTGATATCCCTTCATTGTTATTAAAAAAGAAATAAAAATAATTTAAAACTAGCCGCTTAATGTTTAGGTTTGGTATACACATGTACAGTCAACGACAGGTCAAGCTTGACACCTACAGTGCGATTCTAGCCCGTACGCCTATTGAAATAAGAACGGTACAAAGTCCAATGGTTTAAGCTTGATGTGCTCTTAACTGTACATGTTTTTTTAGTATTTATACTAGGTTAGTAAACTAAGGGCATTCGGTAAAAAAATTGAGAAAAAAATGCTGAGATGGTTTGTACATGTAGAGAGAATGAATATGGTGTCGAGCTTGATGTGCTATTGACTGTACTAAATATGGTGGTGATGACTACCCTTTTCACCCACATCTTTGCCTAAACATTTATAGACTTGTATTGCATATATATTTGTACTGTTTATGCTATGTTATTTATGTTCTATATGTATATACATATATATATGTGTATATAGGTACTTACATAAACACGCACATACTCACATCACACACAGCAAATGCGGCGCTTAACTTCACTGTGTTTTTATTTTGTATTTAATATTCCTATGTTTTTAAGTAAGAGACCGGGGCAAGATGAAGTTCGGGGCAAGACGGGAACACAACAGAGCCGAACACGGCGCCTTTCGCGCGAACTTCAGTTGCCTCTCGCGAGTCAGGGCGGCGCGTGCGTGAAACTACCTGTTTTGGCTGCGTAGAGAGAAAAAACTGTTTTTTGGAGGATTGTTAAAAAGTTTTCAGTTTTGAATCGATGGGCTCCGAGGTAGGTATCACTGGTATTTTAATACTTTACCACATACTTGTAGCAGCATTTTAAAACTAACGAATTTAGATTGCTATTTCGTACAATTATTTTGTAGGTTAGAACTGTTGATAAATTTGTAAAATGTGTCTTTTGGGGCAGCATGGTCGGGGCATAATGGGATACTATCCCGTCTTGCCCCGAAGACTACAAAGACTGAAAAAAAGCAACCTGACAAGAAAAATACTGAAAAAAGAAACCTGAAAAGATAAAGACTGAAAAAAAGAAGCCGGTAAATAAGAAAACAAACAAAAAACGCAAAAGAGAGAGTGACACGGATAATAGTTCATCTGAAGACGATGAAAATGATTGTGCTTGCATATATTGTGGGGTACTTATATTCACAGTTCATTGAAGGATGGGTTAGTTGTAGCGTGTGCCATGTCTGGGCCATTCCTGCGCAGGTGTAGACGATAAAGATGAAGAGGCAATATTTGTGAACTTTATCAACCTGATTAAAATGTGTACTCATTTTGCCCCGTAGTATTTCCCGATTTGCCCCGGTCAAGGGGCAAGACGGGATTTTTGACTTGAGCCATTTAATTCCTATTTGCCAAAAAATTATGAGATTTAGAGCCGTAAAAGATAACAATTATGTTAATTAAAACTATAAGTGTTGATTTTGTTGCAAAACATTTTTAATAAACAGTTTGATTTTCAAGTTATGACGCTTTTTCTCTTAAGGGTCTCATCTTGCCCCGGTCTCCCCTATGTACCTGTCTTATTGCTAAGTAATTTAGTGTGAATCAGTAATTGGCTAAAGTACTTTGTAATATATTGTTTGTAAAATGCTGTTGATTCAATAAATATGTTAAATAAATAAAGAAATAAATAAAATAAATTATTATTTTTATGCTAGTACGTCTGTGTATCGATTTCAAGTATGTTTAATTTAAAAAATAAAGAAAAGTGAAATCTCCAAATTTTCATAAATGTAACAGAACATACCCTCAAAATTTGTCGAGTGTCTTCAAAGAGTATATTGCATACAACAAAATTTCTACAAAATCCCGCCGATAACATAAATTAATATTGATTATAAAATCCTGCATGACTGACTGTATGCGCGGGCGCACTGAAGTAGGACTCGTGATATATTTATAGCTGTTTTTTATCCACACGACGTTTAGTGGCAAATAAACATGACTATTTAGTAGCTTTTATAAGGTTTTATATCAGGATAGATTAAGATGGAGATGACTTCTTTAAAATATAAAATGTCTTCGAAGGTTTTCTGGGTTCGGCCTAATTAAAACAAGCGCTAAATTATTAGAATAAAGAGCTGCCTATAAACATACGAAAACGGTTTGTTACGGAAAAAAAATATATATATGTATGAAAAAAAATATACAAAAGTAATGAATTTTTCAAAAAGATTCATTTTTTTACCAAATTGATAAGCAAAAAATTTACGAAATAACAAAAACGGTAATTTCAAGTCACGATACATGTTTTTGATCCATAAGAATTACAACCTTTGAAGCAGTTTTGTATGTAACAGACAATTTTAGCTAAGTTTAATTTTATCATAACATCTTATGAAACGTCCACTACAGGACAGGGAGCTCCCTACAGAATTCTAGCCTTTGCTGGAAAAATGTGGACGGGAAGTACCATAGTCACCTCGCTTGTCAGCGTTACGGCTGGCACCATGGATCGCGGTTGTTATGTGGTGACCGCAGTAAGTAAGATGGTATGATACACAGGAGGATGCTGCTGCCCATCCTCCAGTTTATAACCCTTAGTCGCCTATTACGACACCCACGGGTATGCATGGGATGGTATTATTCTTTGCCGGCACCACACGGGACCTTAAATTTACTAAGCTAAAATTAAAATTGACTAAGCTACCGTAGTCTTATTTCACATCGTCTTTTTCACCCGATCCTAAAAGTCCTTGTCCATATTTTCCAACCCACTCCCTTCATATTCCTGTGATTACTCCACCTAAACTCTTGCGCCACCTACGTCACATAACTCTCCTTTTATATTATTTTATATTTATAATTTATAATCGTATCTTATATTTACGCGCAATAGACGTTTATACTCCATACCTTATATTGTATACTGACAAATCAGAATTTGCATCGTAAATGTTTGAAGATATTGCATATTTTTCTGTGGATATTAAAATTATATTGTGCGTAAATCATGTCTTGTTAATATTGGCACACCTTCGTTTTTATGAAAAACAGTATTATAACGAACAGTAGCTCTTCTTGCGTTAAAGCTTTCCTTTTAGTTTACTAAAATAAAATAACATTTACAACGCAAATTCTTTGTGGTTTCTCTCCCGAAACCCAGTGATTCTACTCATGAAAACTTTCTGGGCCTGGTGTCTTTTGCCTTACAGAGGTCAGATGGCATGGTCAGATTGTTGTATCTAAAAAACAGTGTCGTAAAATCCTCATTAAACACATTTTTTTATGTGACAAGTGAGAAAACGAGCAAGCAGGTGGACCATCTGATTGATGGCTTGGATGATGTTATTAGTTGCATAACTTGACACTAAAATGAGACAGCAAAGCACATTGCCCACCTTGAGAACTAAATGGTATGTCTCGTGTGCCGGTAATTTTACTGGCTCCCTCACCAAACCGAAACATAGCATTGTAAACATTGCTATTTAACGGCAAAAATAGGCAAGGTTGTTGTACTTCCCCTGACGGACTTTGCCACTACCACCTGCAAAAACTATTTTAAGGCTCTGAGAGATGTTTTGTGATTCCTTGATCTGTTTTGCCAAAGAAGCTTCTTAAAATATACCAACTATCTCTATCTATTAAATCAGCTATAATACCGTTTAATTATAATTAACAAGAAACTCCTAACACTAGAAGGCTGGACCTCATTTCATACAACACCATCAAATAATTCAACTACCGCCGCGAAAACCGATCGCGATCTTTAATAAAGGGTAATCTTGTACATGTCTACAATTAACAATAAATTATGAGTATTTTCATTAACCCTACGCTTATTGAAAATGTTGAACTCGTATCTAAGCATCCCGTTTAACTTGAAGGTGATAGGGTAGGTCCCGTGTGGTGCCGGCAAAGAATGTCCCGTGTGGTGCCGGCAAAGAATGTCCCGTGTGGTGCCGGCAAAGCACCTAGCATACGCAGTAGAACAAGTTGTAGACCGTACTTCGAAAAGCATAAAATACTATCCTTTCCCTCAATATATATTTTGGAAGTGTGCCACTTTGTCAGGAAATACCGCTACATGTTTGAACAAACAAGAGAGACGCAAACCCGGAATTTGAGACCTAAGGATACATTAAAAAAATTCACAAGTTGTATGACTATGTTTTGTAATAGCCCTTTGAATAGATTTGTGAAAATCTACAATAAGATTCCAGGGAGCATTCGGTCGGTAGAAAGTGATGACAAATTCAAAAACGAACTCAAAAACATATTAATTGCGAAATGTTATTATTCTGTGAAAGAGTTCCTTACTGACAAAGAATTGTAGAAATTAGATGATTTATTTATTTAATTTTCGTATAGATTTAATTGTGCCGTTAAAATAATGTAATTTAGATTAAGATATGTTGCTGTGCCTGAACAAGGCGTTGCATGCCATTGACATTTACTAGTTTTATAAGATGACATGTAATTTGCAACTGGATCAATAAATAAATAAATAAAAGAATATCCCATGTGGTGCCGGCAAAGAATGTCTCGTGTGGTGCCGGGAAAGAATAGTTCCAACCTATACATACCCGTGGGTGTCGTAAGAGGCGACTAACAGTTATAAACTGGAGGATATGGGCAGCAGCGTCCTCCTGTGTATCATACCATCTTATCAGCCGTAACGCTTACAGGCGTGGTGACTATGGTACTTCCCCTCCACATTGTTGCGTCCTGTAGTGAACGTTTGATGGGATGTCATGATGATGATGATGATAGGGTAGGAGGTAGGGCTTTTGTGCAAAGTCCGTCTGGAAAAGTACGCACGGCAGCAAGCATGTAGAACAAGCCAGTATAAGCCTCAAGGTCAAAGTGTTTCTACCGACAAGCGGGCGTGTGAACAACCCCCTAGTTTGCGTGTGTACGTACAACCCCCTAGTTTGAGTGTGTACAACCCCCTAATTTGCGTGTGTACAACCCCCTAGTTTGCGTGTGTACAACCCCCCTAGTTCTGCTGTGAAAGCAGCATTGTTTGCACTTCTGTTTTAGGTTCTTAGGTTTCAGGGTGGGCTATGCGTTTTGCTGTCTTATTAGTGTTAAATTGTACCACTTAATAAGACAATGTGCATTATGAACGGTGGTACCACTTACGGTGGCTCACCTGCTCGATGTCTCCCTCTTTATATAAAAAAAAACCTTTTTCCCAAGTATAAATGCTGGACTGGGTTAGTCGTGAAACCTTAAGCTTTTAAAGTTTGAAGCTTTAAATTCTAGACATCAAACTGAAAAAAAAGTAACTTAAAAATGTAAATAGCTTCAGAATTATATAAATTATGATCTCATAATATCTGCAAAACTATTTCGGTAAGTCTAGAATTAAAGACCTATTCCTACATATACATGAACACACGCACATCTTTATCAACAGTTACAATAAAATTAATGATAAGACTAGTTAAAACCAATTTATTTCCTCATTTCGTCCATCTTACTCAACTCTACAAAAATAGTTTCTTCCACGTCACTTAGTCGGTCTAATTTTAGTAGAAGTCGCAAAATAAATAGTCGTCATACATCAGTCTAATAAGCGAGACTGGTGCATCAATCAGTCTGTCTGTTTGTCTGTAGTTAGAAGACTTAGTCGAAATAACGTATACGTAGTACAAATTAACTCTAGCTATGACCGTTAATGTGCAGAGCTCAAAAAATGAATCGCGGGGGTGATCGCGGCAGGTGAGGAGAATAAAAGTTGTTGCTTTCGACCTATTTAATCGTATGGCGAATTTAATTCATTGTAATGAATTATAAGTCTACATCCAGGCTACGCAACCAGTCAATAGCCTGAGGTATCAAGTTGTTATAGAGGTAGAGGTCACCCGGATCACCCCAATATCGTCGCTTTAGACAGCTCTCTACGATGTGCTGAACGGTTTGGTCTTGTAAGCCATAATCGCATAACGGACTCTCTCTCCATCCCCATCTCTCGACCTAATAAGTGGGAAAACGGATTTCAGGTAAATACAATAAAATAATCTTGTATGCGGTAAAGATTTCACCTGATTTAATGACGTTACTGAACAATCTCTTCCTGAAAACAAAGGTCAAATTAAATAAGTTTAGAAAAATACAAGAAGTTGATCAATTAAATGTTGACCCCATTTTTTAAAGTTGTCAGTTTCGAAGTTCAGTATTGTAGTGAAGAACTAGTTACTTATGCAACTGTTGCGTATTGAGAGTAATTTTAACAGGAGATCTGGTTTTTGATACGAGGTGCAGCCGAGTATTAAAATAGTATAGATCAATCGAAATGACGTAAAGTTGCATACAAAACTTTATCTACGACCGACAAAATAAAATAAAATTTTAAAGAGTAACCAATTTATCAAAACTTGTAGAAGTAGCAAATCTCTGATTTCCACCCAAGAAAGTATGAATAAAAATTAAGCATGCATTGATATGATCGACATGATGTAAAAATGTATTAATATTAGAGTCTTCCATTACCATAAAATTACCATTTAGTTCATAGAACATTAGTTTAGGAGCCGAAAGAGTGAACATATATTTTTTTGTTTGCCTCTCTCAGTCTACACGAAGAAAAGTCTTGGTAATGTAATGTGTGAAAATGTCTTCATATTTCATTTTATGCCGGATCACTTAGCTAGAAACTGTGTCCATTGTCCAAGGACAAAATATTCCGAATCAGTGTGCAAGTCTTCAGCAGACGAGAGCCGGGCAGTCACTGGTAGTCACGGACTTTGTCCGCCAGTGTGGCCGGTATTGCGAAAATTATAATTTTTATCAGAATAGAATTTAAACTTATTAGTTTTTAAAATTTTGTCTACTCTACCTTATATTGTATACTGACAAATCAGAATTTGCATCGTAAATGTTTGAAGATATTGCATATTTTTCTGTGGATATTAAAATTATATTGTGCGTAAATCATGTCTTGTTAATATTGGCACACCTTCGTTTTTATGAAAAACAGTATTATAACGAACAGTAGCTCTTCTTGCGTTAAAGCTTTCCTTTTAGTTTACTAAAATAAAATAACATTTACAACGCAAATTCTTTGTGGTTTCTCTCCCGAAACCCAGTGATTCTACTCATGAAAACTTTCTGGGCCTGGTGTCTTTTGCCTTACAGAGGTCAGATGGCATGGTCAGATTGTTGTATCTAAAAAACAGTGTCGTAAAATCCTCATTAAACACATTTTTTTATGTGACAAGTGAGAAAACGAGCAAGCAGGTGGACCATCTGATTGATGGCTTGGATGATGTTATTAGTTGCATAACTTGACACTAAAATGAGACAGCAAAGCACATTGCCCACCTTGAGAACTAAATGGTATGTCTCGTGTGCCGGTAATTTTACTGGCTCCCTCACCAAACCGAAACATAGCATTGTAAACATTGCTATTTAACGGCAAAAATAGGCAAGGTTGTTGTACTTCCCCTGACGGACTTTGCACAAAAGCCCTACCACCTGCAAAAACTATTTTAAGGCTCTGAGAGATGTTTTGTGATTCCTTGATCTGTTTTGCCAAAGAAGCTTCTTAAAATATACCAACTATCTCTATCTATTAAATCAGCTATAATACCGTTTAATTATAATTAACAAGAAACTCCTAACACTAGAAGGCTGGACCTCATTTCATACAACACCATCAAATAATTCAACTACCGCCGCGAAAACCGATCGCGATCTTTAATAAAGGGTAATCTTGTACATGTCTACAATTAACAATAAATTATGAGTATTTTCATTAACCCTACGCTTATTGAAAATGTTGAACTCGTATCTAAGCATCCCGTTTAACTTGAAGGTGATAGGGTAGGTCCCGTGTGGTGCCGGCAAAGAATATCCCGTGTGGTGCCGGCAAAGAATGTCCCGTGTGGTGCCGGCAAAGCACCTAGCATACGCAGTAGAACAAGTTGTAGACCGTACTTCGAAAAGCATAAAATACTATCCTTTCCCTCAATATATATTTTGGAAGTGTGCCACTTTGTCAGGAAATACCGCTACATGTTTGAACAAACAAGAGAGACGCAAACCCGGAATTTGAGACCTAAGGATACATTAAAAAAATTCACAAGTTGTATGACTATGTTTTGTAATAGCCCTTTGAATAGATTTGTGAAAATCTACAATAAGATTCCAGGGAGCATTCGGTCGGTAGAAAGTGATGACAAATTCAAAAACGAACTCAAAAACATATTAATTGCGAAATGTTATTATTCTGTGAAAGAGTTCCTTACTGACAAAGAATTGTAGAAATTAGATGATTTATTTATTTAATTTTCGTATAGATTTAATTGTGCCGTTAAAATAATGTAATTTAGATTAAGATATGTTGCTGTGCCTGAACAAGGCGTTGCATGCCATTGACATTTACTAGTTTTATAAGATGACATGTAATTTGCAACTGGATCAATAAATAAATAAATAAAAGAATATCCCATGTGGTGCCGGCAAAGAATGTCTCGTGTGGTGCCGGGAAAGAATAGTTCCAACCTATACATACCCGTGGGTGTCGTAAGAGGCGACTAACAGTTATAAACTGGAGGATATGGGCAGCAGCGTCCTCCTGTGTATCATACCATCTTATCAGCCGTAACGCTTACAGGCGTGGTGACTATGGTACTTCCCCTCCACATTGTTGCGTCCTGTAGTGAACGTTTGATGGGATGTCATGATGATGATGATGATAGGGTAGGAGGTAGGGCTTTTGTGCAAAGTCCGTCTGGAAAAGTACGCACGGCAGCAAGCATGTAGAACAAGCCAGTATAAGCCTCAAGGTCAAAGTGTTTCTACCGACAAGCGGGCGTGTGAACAACCCCCTAGTTTGCGTGTGTACGTACAACCCCCTAGTTTGAGTGTGTACAACCCCCTAATTTGCGTGTGTACAACCCCCTAGTTTGCGTGTGTACAACCCCCCTAGTTCTGCTGTGAAAGCAGCATTGTTTGCACTTCTGTTTTAGGTTCTTAGGTTTCAGGGTGGGCTATGCGTTTTGCTGTCTTATTAGTGTTAAATTGTACCACTTAATAAGACAATGTGCATTATGAACGGTGGTACCACTTACGGTGGCTCACCTGCTCGATGTCTCCCTCTTTATATAAAAAAAAACCTTTTTCCCAAGTATAAATGCTGGACTGGGTTAGTCGTGAAACCTTAAGCTTTTAAAGTTTGAAGCTTTAAATTCTAGACATCAAACTGAAAAAAAAGTAACTTAAAAATGTAAATAGCTTCAGAATTATATAAATTATGATCTCATAATATCTGCAAAACTATTTCGGTAAGTCTAGAATTAAAGACCTATTCCTACATATACATGAACACACGCACATCTTTATCAACAGTTACAATAAAATTAATGATAAGACTAGTTAAAACCAATTTATTTCCTCATTTCGTCCATCTTACTCAACTCTACAAAAATAGTTTCTTCCACGTCACTTAGTCGGTCTAATTTTAGTAGAAGTCGCAAAATAAATAGTCGTCATACATCAGTCTAATAAGCGAGACTGGTGCATCAATCAGTCTGTCTGTTTGTCTGTAGTTAGAAGACTTAGTCGAAATAACGTATACGTAGTACAAATTAACTCTAGCTATGACCGTTAATGTGCAGAGCTCAAAAAATGAATCGCGGGGGTGATCGCGGCAGGTGAGGAGAATAAAAGTTGTTGCTTTCGACCTATTTAATCGTATGGCGAATTTAATTCATTGTAATGAATTATAAGTCTACATCCAGGCTACGCAACCAGTCAATAGCCTGAGGTATCAAGTTGTTATAGAGGTAGAGGTCACCCGGATCACCCCAATATCGTCGCTTTAGACAGCTCTCTACGATGTGCTGAACGGTTTGGTCTTGTAAGCCATAATCGCATAACGGACTCTCTCTCCATCCCCATCTCTCGACCTAATAAGTGGGAAAACGGATTTCAGGTAAATACAATAAAATAATCTTGTATGCGGTAAAGATTTCACCTGATTTAATGACGTTACTGAACAATCTCTTCCTGAAAACAAAGGTCAAATTAAATAAGTTTAGAAAAATACAAGAAGTTGATCAATTAAATGTTGACCCCATTTTTTAAAGTTGTCAGTTTCGAAGTTCAGTATTGTAGTGAAGAACTAGTTACTCATGCAACTGTTGCGTATTGAGAGTAATTTTAACAGGAGATCTGGTTTTTGATACGAGGTGCAGCCGAGTATTAAAATAGTATAGATCAATCGAAATGACGTAAAGTTGCAAACAAAACTTTATCTACGACCGACAAAATAAAATAAAATTTTAAAGAGTAACCAATTTATCAAAACTTGTAGAAGTAGCAAATCTCTGATTTCCACCCAAGAAAGTATGAATAAAAATTAAGCATGCATTGATATGATCGACATGATGTAAAAATGTATTAATATTAGAGTCTTCCATTACCATAAAATTACCATTTAGTTCATAGAACATTAGTTTAGGAGCCGAAAGAGTGAACATATATTTTTTTGTTTGCCTCTCTCAGTCTACACGAAGAAAAGTCTTGGTAATGTAATGTGTGAAAATGTCTTCATATTTCATTTTATGCCGGATCACTTAGCTAGAAACTGTGTCCACTGTCCAAGGACAAAATATTCCGAATCAGTGTGCAAGTCTTCAGCAGACGAGAGCCGGGCAGTCACTGGTAATCACGGACTTTGTCCGCCAGTGTGGCCGGTATTGCGAAAATTATAATTTTTATCAGAATAGAATCTAAACTTATTAGTTTTTGAAATTTCTCTACGTTTTATACTGAATAAAATCAATATGAACAACCCTTTCGACTTAATAACTCTTTGATCTGAACAAGTATTCAAGCTGTTTTTCTTCCAAACCAAAAATTTTGGAAAATACGCGCATAGAAATGGAGAGGTTTTCTTGTGTCACACTCGTGTTTGACTAGCTGTCACAACAAAAAGTGTGCCGTTTCTAAGACAGCATCCTGACAAAGTAGGTTAGGAAGCATATTATGACATTTTGAATAAATTTCCTACGTTGAATGGCGTATGCGGTCATTTATTTGTAAAGATCAAGATTTTGTTTAGTCAAGATTATTATCTCTGCTGTTTTTCTCTTTTCATTTAAGTTCTTTTACCTTTTGTTGCTTTGCCTTTATTAATTTATTGGAAATTGTTTTTTTTTCTAGCGGTTAGTCTGTTATCACGATGGCACCTTCAAGCCAGTGGCCAGATGTGGCTCTGATGTTAAGACTTAACCCAACTTTAAAAACACTCCTAAAAGTTTGGGATTAGCGAAGTCCTTACGACGACGGCACTAACAATGGCATGTCGGACGACAGTGGACACTTGCTGGAGGCTAGTGGCCACTGTCCGGCTGCACTGTCCAGATAGTGGCCAATGATTTAACGCTCAACTTTTGACACAACTAAGCTTTTTGGACACGACCGCCTCTTGCCTATAAATAATGTCTTACGTGAACACTGGTGGTGGTTTGATTGACCAGCGGATGGCGTTCAAACTCCGTATCGACTTGGGATGAGAGTCAAGAAGAGAGAGAAGAGAGTTCTGAAGGTGGTAGGGCTTTTGTGGAAACTCAGTCTGGGGAAGTACCACCCCCTTGCTTTTATCTGCCGGGAAGCAGTGGTTGCACTGCTGTGTTTCGGTTTGAAGGGCAAGGGATCCAGTGAAATTATCGGCACATGAGACATACATACCATCTTAGTTCTCAAAGTGAGCAACGCGCTTTGCTGTCTTATTACTGTCAAAATATAACAGTAATAAGACAGTGGGCGCTATGGGCGGTGTTGACCACTTACCATCAGGTGGGTCACCTGCTGACTTGTAACATTAAAAAGAAGTCAGATGATGGGGCAAATAGTACAGTCGGCAGTACTACAGTGGATCCTTGAGTGGATCTCTCATCTCTGATTTCTAAGGTTTGTAGAGTACAGCGTTCGTCGCCTTCGTTTCCAATTGTGTCTTTTTTTCTGCCAATGGACTTATTCTTGACCTCGATCTAGCTTGAGGACAGAGATGAATTCGAGAGTGAAACTTGCCCTGAAGAAGTCTATTCACTGCGACTTCAATAAATTCAGGTTATATGAACTAGGGAACACAAACGAAGGCAGAGAATTCCACTCCTTAACTGTGTGTATTATAAAAGTAGAGACGTTGAGACGCGCTTTGGTCGAATAGGTGGAATATCAACCAAGTGTTGGTGATATACTGCGGTGCTTTTTGACTCCCGATGGTAGAAGGGGGATGGCAAAATAAGCTTATGGAGCTCGTGGGCACATTCTCCGAAGTACGATCTGTTAAAGACAGTCAGGCAAGCCCACTTTGCCACAGTGGGCCAGGACTGCGAAAACTTGTTTTCAACCAACTTCTCATCACTAATAGCTTCTTGGCTCGTCTCTTCGGGTTTGTGATGTAACGACACCTAAGTATGTGGGTGTATGCGAGTCTTCAAATTCTTCGGACACTCGGTCAGAAGGGATACAGGTAGCATGGAAAAGCTTATCATTACTTGCCGTATGGAGGGTAAACGAAGCAGAGGACGTATGCCAATGCGATGGGCCGACGCTATTAAAGAAATTACTGGAGCAACACAAGTCAATATTGGGCAGGCCAATATTTAATCTACACAAGATTGGGCGGTCTGAAGAGGAGTGGTGGTACGAGTAACAACCTACAATTGTTACGTCCCTCATTCATGTGGTCACGACCAAGAAGAAGAAGAAGTATGTGGGTAGAGTTGGGGTCATATTTTTCTTAGTCAGTAACATGCTAATGAAGAGATATGTCAAAAAGTTACTTAGACTGAAATCTCTGGATGAAAAAAAAGAACCACCAACCATCAAGTCTGTTTTCAAGACTTAACCAAATGAGGACCTTAGTATTCAAGTATTTTAGTCGCATCGCTACAACTTGGACCAAAGGAGTATCTATGTTTTGGGCGTCGGTGATAAAGGCGCGATGTTCATATTTCACACATTTGTTTGAGGGTGCTCCTGGTGATTTGTTGTGCCCAGTGACGTTTCCCGCGACCCTTTTTTTATTTTTTTCTTCGCCACTTCCTTTCGGGTGTAACTGAAACTGTGACGTCATGGAATGTGATAGATTTAATTGGAACTCTGAGTATAGTGTGATAATTTGCATATTCGTAACTATTTCCCACGTACATACATGATCAATCCCATGAAACGTCCACTACAGGACAGGGAGCTACCTCCTAAATTTCAGCAAAAACGCTTGGTGCTTAGGAGGGGATTTACCATATTCACCACGTTTGTAAGCGTTGCGGCTGGCGACCGCTGTTGTTGGTGACCGCAGTATGTAAGATGGTTCGATACACGGAAAGTAGCTGTTGTCCATCCTCCGGTTCATACGTCTTTATTCGCCTCTTACGACACCCACGGGAAGAAAAGGGTTGATACTATTATTTTCCGGCACCACACGGACTCATGTGCCCAATTACCTAACATCATTACCTTACGAAAATATGAAACTTACAAAACACTGTCTAGAATACCTATAATAATATTGAATTTCATTAGCGCTACAAAAATCCAAAACAAACAAACAATTCCAAATTCTATGAAAACAAAATTATTTTCTTGATCATACAAATAAAAGAAAAACTCTCAAAATCACAATGCGAACCAATTTGATTTCGTATCTAAATTGTCCAGTTAGTAACGAAATAAGGAATAAATAAAGCATAAAGGAATAATGAAAGAACTTTGATAAGAAAATGTAAACGATGTCCATTTTCTTGAAAGGGATTCACTGAAATGACCTATGTTCACTTGTATGACGATATCGTCAATATGAAGAAAGCGTATAAAATGGATATGGCATTTTTTTTTGTCATTATGTTACGTCGTCGTGGTCGGCCTGGAAAAAGATGGAGGGACGAGCTCGATACTTGCGCGAATAACTGGAAGGAGTTGACCCAGGAAAGGGAAAAGTGGAAAGGTGGGAGAGAGGCCTTTGCCCTGCAGTGGGACACAACAGGCTCCTAATAATAATAAATAATGTTATTTTCCCGTCAGGGTGGACGGAGACTAAAGCCCTCCACCTGCTGCTACGATCTTGACATATTTCCCTCGCTTCCACTACTTTCATCAATCCTTTCATACATGCTCGTGAAGAGGCGTGATGTTATGTTTATTATTTTGGGTGATGTTTCGTGATTGTACAAAAAATTATTTTCTTTTCCCGTTGTGCTATTGTTATCATATCATCATCAAACCTCTGCCAAGCGTGACGACTATGGCATTTCTCTTAAATTTTAATTAAATTTTTGTTTGAAATTTTAAAATTGAAAATAGTGTTCAGTTGACCCCAACATAATTCTCTCAGGCAGATTTTATTTGAAAGGATGATAAAGAATCATGAATTAAATGTAAATTCAAAATATCCAAAAAAAATTCTACAAAAATTTTTTTCATACATTTTTTGTAATTTTTGTATGGAAAAATTTAATGCGGTGGTCTTTTCGTTTCCTAGACTAAAAGATCTCAAACATTATTCAATTATAACATCCCGTAAAAATCCAATGCTAGACAAGGAGGGGAAGATGTACCTACCACATAGTTATTACGCATGTTTACGTTGCGGTTGGCACAATAGACTGCAGATGTTGGTGACTGCAGTATGGTGGTACTAAGGTAGCAAAAGAACGCGGATGGCTCATCTTCATGATCCCTCAGTCACCTTTTAGGGCAGGAAAAATATGAAGCTATTCTTAGCTGGCATCACAAGTTTTGCAAAAAGCAGAGTAAGTAAATCTGCAATGCCTCATCTAAAAACCTTTGTACATCTCCAAAACTATCACGTCCTCCTTTGATCTTATCCTGCTAACTTTCTTGTCCATCCACCCTTTACAGTTTGATGAGCATTTTATATTTCCAAATAAATATAAAATAAAAAGGTTTATGTTAATAAAATACACGTGATTTGGGTACTACCCCTTCCTATTTCTTTTAAGTTACCGTTTTAGGACACTTTGCCCATTTCTGTTTCGTATACTAAACTAAGAATTTATTATGGAAATCGAGAGTTAGTAAGTTAGTTAGCCAGTGGGCACCTGTTTTCGCAATTAAACTCTAATTTGGTCCCTTTGGCGTGCAGGTTGTGCTGGTTATTTAAGCCAGCCCAGCTCCTTCCAAAAGCTCTGAAGTCTCCTGGGACATTCACAGGCTTCTCGGAGCGACCTCGTGTTGTCGAGGATTTTGGCCTGTTGGTCGGCCTATGCACCGCACTTCACAACTTAATAAATAAGCCATATTTATCTGGTATATGCACGGTATGCTCGCTTTCATCATATCAGCCGAGAGATGTCCATTTACAAGTTTACCCCGGTACAAATATTTTATATTAAAACTTCCTAATTAATACTTTAGTCGCAAAAATTGGAAAGGTCCCGCATTATTATTTAAAAAGAAAAGAAATTTCAGTCAGTCCATTCCTTTTGATGAATAGAAAACATTAGAGAACACTAACCAAAAAAAAAACCGGTCAAGTGCAAGTTGGACTCGCGCGCCGAGGGTTCCGATATACCTATAGTATTTTTGTAAGCAATAAAGTCCATTTTTAGGACCGCAAAACTAAATTTGTTTGTAAAGGTTTATTGCAGATTACTAAAAGACTGTGTAATTTAGAAAGATCGTTTTATTTTTGCTGTAATATTTACATAATCTTCTATCGACTGTAATTAATTCAGATTTTTCCTTTCACAAACTTCGGAAATAAGGGTATGTGGTATTTTTTTATATTTTTCATCTTAACTTCTAAACTAAGAGTTTTAAAAAAGTACAAAAATGTATTTTAGAATATACAAGTAAAGCCCTTTCATATGATACCCCACTCAAACTAGTAACCACAATTTGAAAATCTGCCCCCCCGCCCATTCGGGCCCCCTTTACATTAATAATCCTAATAATTTTGTAATTCTTTCATATGCATTTAAGTTGACAACCATATTCTAAAACCATTCCAAATTTCAAGTCGATAGCATGAGTGGTTGCTGAGATATACAGGTGTGACGGACAGACAGACAGACAGACAAACATAGCGGCACCATAAGGGTTTTTTTTTACCATTTTGGTATCGGAACCCTAAAAAGTACTTCTTACTTCTTCTTATTTCAGTGGTAATCCATATACAATATGCACTGATTTAACGGTTATGTTATTGTTAGACTGTATGATTGGACTTGTGCAAAATTTGCAATTGCGATATTGACAGGCACTCTCCGAATATGCAGGTAGAGTGGCAGTAATGTAAATTTTTTTCAGGGATTTGTAAACTTGCACGAGAATACCTACCGTAAAAAATTGCTCATATTTTGTATTCACGTCAGAATAAATAAAAATACCGAATCCTCTACCAGTATTTCAAAAATGTGACGCAAGCAATATTTTGATCACGGATCATCGGTTCTTTGAAACAATAATATTAATTAAATGAGTTCTCACAAATCGATTCAAAAGGTTGTTGGTTTTTACTGCAGCTAATAAAATTTAAACGACATTTTAATCCGTTTTACTTGACTTCTTTCAATTTGATTCAGTTATGTGTATTTCAGAGCCATCTTCGTTTTATGTAGGAACTATTTTTAGGCGAGACAGATTTAGAAAAAGCTTCACATATTCATCATATCATCATCATAACATCCCATGAAACGTCCACTACAGGACAGGGAGCTCCTTCCAGAATTCTAGCTTTTGCTGGAAAAATGTAGAGGGGAAGTACCATAGTCACCTCGCTTGTTAGCGTTACGGCTGGCACCATGGACCGCGGTTGTAGGTGACCGCAGTAAATAAGATGTAAGATACAAAGGAGGATGCTGCTGCCCATCCTCCAGTATATAACCCTTAGTCGCCTCTTAGGACACCCACGGGTATGTAAGGGTTGGTACTATTCTTTGCCGGCACCACACGGGGCACATATTATTTTATCTTAAATAGCCCTTAATTTTCCCACTGCTGGGCAAAGGGAGGCCTTTCTCCGTTCTCTCTACGACGCGACATTCTATTCATATTATCTAAGTAAAAACAAATATTTTTCCAAACGAAAAACTTATTTCTAAATAAAAGTAATGTTGATAACCGCTTTTCTCGTAAGTTTTGAATTTTGACACACATTTTTGATGTGTCATCTAGAAGTAGACTTTTTATGGGATGATCCTAAATGACCCTAAATTAACTCGATAATATGTTTTACGTAGTTAAGATCTGTTATTGGCTAATTTACTGGTAAATTGTATTAGTAGGTATGCGATTTTGTTAGCGTGGATTTTCCTAGATGATTCAATTCGCAAAATCTTGTCTTTGTGTTGTGTAAAAGGAACCTGTGTGCAAAATTTCAAGTTTCTAGGCTGTGCGTTGATACATCAGCCAGTTACCTCTTCAACTGAAGAACTATGCTCTTGTCGGTGGAGCAACTTCCAGTCTGATACTTTCTCCGCCAGATGCTTATGTTCCTGATACGACACGACTTCGATCTTCTCATTGATTTGGTCAAAGTAACTTCACCTAGATAGGTCTATAGGTCTTTTTCTTCTTCCTTAAATTTTTCCTTCCATGACATTTCTTATGAAACTGTCGTGTCCTATCAGGAATCATCTTGCCTCTTCTATTCTCTATTGTTTTTAATAAACTCCTGTCTTCCATTACTATTTCTAACACCTTGATATTTGATTTCCATTTGGTTCTTTGAGTCAGTTTATCCTTTTTACTGATATTCTGTTCTCAAGGAATGTGCTCTTAATGTGGAGGCATTCTTAAGATAATACTCCTGCATTCAAAGCCGTGAATCCAAATTGGAAGCATCATAAACTCCTAGTAAGTCAGCAGTTGCGAGACACTTGATTTATGGACAAATGATAGACACGGGCTTGAGAACTGTTAGGGGCTTTGAGTTCTTCTTACGTCAATTGGACAGCTCAAAAGTGAATGTTGCAGAAATGAAGGAAAGGAAGAAAGAACTCGTATTGAAGAGCATAGTAACGAAGCAGTCGAGACTACTAATTTACACTACACTACACATTGTAAGGCGTAGCATGTAAACACAACGCGGAGTCTATCACAAATCACGTTAGCATGATCCATGCAACAGACTAGATAACACGAGATAAACCACTAATTTTGATGCGCGCGCGCGACAGGTGACAACGGGGATTAAACTCTTGTTATCTAGTTTTATAGCTGTTTGTATGGGAAGATATATAAGGTCCAGCAAATATTGGAACCATGCGTGATTACAAACAACTTTTATAAGCGATCAACTTGGAAATCATAAAGAAATCCTTCTAATATTATAAACGCGAAAGTTTTTAAGTATGGATGGATGGATGTTTGTTACTCTTTCACGTAAAAACTACCGAATGGATTTTAATGATACTTTACAATAATATGGCTTATACATCAGAATAACACATAGGCTACAATTTATCCTGCGCAGACGAAGTCGCGGGCACCAGCTAGTATCAGATATTTTGGTGGAGAGGTGTGGAAAATATATGAAACAAATGATACATTTTGGCGATTCCAAAGTTTATGAAAGTAAATGTTGTTTTCAATAATATCATTAAAAGCCTCTGTGGTCTAATGGTTAGAGCACTCAGCTCTCAATCTGGAGGTTCTGGGCTCGATTCCCGGTAGGACACTGTCAAACAAAAATTCCTTTGTGCGACCTCCCCAGTTTGGTTAGGTCATTGCAGAATGAATCATCTGATTGTCTGTAAAGATAGATGATTACATGTTTCGGAAGACTTATTTACTTACTTTATTTTTAAGACGGTATTTTTAGTGGTACGGAACCGTCAGAGCGCACTTAGAAGGTTTTTTTTTATAGATTTTATATTCTTTTTTTTTATAAAAAACTCTGAAGAACACTGTGTGGCGCAATCTTCAACATAATCGAAACATCTTTGTCAATAATTTACTTTTATTAAAGCGGTAGAATCGATACGCATTATCGATATCGTTCGATTAATATGTTCGGTGCATTTCGACCGTTTTTGAAGGGGGCAGTTAAAACTTTATGTGTTTTAAATTGACGGCCGAGGCGCCGAAATCGTTCCTTTCGAACTTTTGACACGTCGTGTGCGACCTGTTTGCTGTTTGTGTCCATTGGACTCTACAGAAATCTTTTCATCAAGTATTTGTTGGTAGATGAAATCGGAAATTACGCCGCTGCTGCCAAGGAGATTTAACGCCTGACGAGCTAAATTTATGGTGACTTTTAATTATTTCTGGATAGAAAAAGATATGAATGTACCTACTCATGATACTGAACTACTTTCCCCAAGGAACATAGGTCGAAATACGAAAATCATGTTTTGACCTCTACAAACTGCATCAGCTGAAAGCGCATTTTGTACGGGAGGTCAAATTTGGTTTTCGTATTTCAACCTATGTTCCTTGGGAAAAGTTGTTCAGTATCATGAGGCCATGCATATCTTTTGCTATCAAGAACTAATTAAATTTCACCTTAAACACGGCTCCCTCCTGTCCAACAGAACTTATTTTTATAAATTTACAATTTGACAAGGCTCCATTGAAACCAACCCTAATGAAAGTGAATGTAATAGACTTGAAAATGTTTCCAATGACGTGCGGTTGACCATACGTAAAGTTTGGTTAAACTAGAAATCGACTGCAAAAAACAGCGCCTCTAGTAAGAAGAAGAAAATTACAGTATCTTACAAAATCCTTGCTGCATCTTGAGCGGGAAATTAAGTTGTTGCTTTGTATGTAAAAACTTAGAGACCCCAAAAGGCCTAACTAAACACAAATATTTCATAAAAAATTATCTGAGGGTTTTTTAACTTCACAATGAGAATGGGACTGGGCCTAATATTGCTTCCGAAATTAGCTGTCAAACTGATTTCACTCCGTTTCGTATGAGTTTTACACAACCACCGCGAACCACTACGAAGTTAGCTACATACCATAGCATTTCGGATGATGAAACTAGTACCAACTTTTAGTATGTTAATAACACCTTCAAAACCACCGGGACGAAAGCTGTCAAATTCCTGGATCAGGAGGTATGACGTCATCAATTTTTTGTATAGGATTTCAAAAAAAGTTTTTTTATTCCTATCGTGTAGTACTCGTATATCAAATGAAAAGGCTTTAGGAGCTGATTCTGGAAATATACTAAAGTGTCACATTTGAGCATCTGGTTATCTTAAAATCAAAGAAACATTTTCGAAACACACCAAGTTTGAGCTCCTCCAGGGAAAAACGGCTGAATAATTTAAGGTAACTCTCCATACAAACTGATCGATCAGAGTGAGCAATTTGTATGGAAAGATCGAAAATTTTTTTCATTTCCCAAAAATGTTTCTTTGGGAAAGTTGTTCAGTTTCGTTGGCTGAGCACGCCCTTTCGGTTTTCGGTACACCGTCCCTTACACCCGTAAATTTTTAATCATCCCGCATATTTAAAGAGGTGTATCTGCCCATAAATCTGAACAATATTTCTCAAGAAACATCGACCTCTCAGCAGATGCAGTTTGTATGGGAAGTCAAAATTTTCGTATATCGACCTATGTTCTTTGGGAAAAGTTGTTAAGTTTTATGGACCGAACCACCTTTTAAAATATCAGGCGTGATAAAAAAAATGAGGGTTTATTTAAAAAAAAAGTAAAACTAAGAATGGAAACACACAAAAAAGCGATGTTCAAAACCACATTAAAAAAGACGCTCTATACATTGCCGCCTTGTGAAAGGCACTGCACTGTTCCGATCACTTTAACAGCCAGATCTCAGGCTGATAACAAGCCGTTTACTTAACTACAAGTTATTGAGATACGCGTTTAGCGATGGGTTTAATTTTTGAAATTTTTGATATTGACAAAGGCCTGATTGATTTTAATTTTTTTGAATGATATTTTATCACCCGGATTTATTGAAGAATTGTCTCTCTAGGTCCGTAGACAAGTGGCTTTCTACAAGGTGTAACAGAAAGGGTATATCAACCCTGTAGGATGTGATTCTGCCCATGAAACTGAACAACTTTCCCTAAGGAACATAGGTCGAAATACGAAAATAAATTTTAGACCTCCCATAGAAACTGCATCAGCCAATAGCGCATTTTGTATGGGAGGTCGAATTTGGGTTTTCGTATTTCGACCTATGTTTTTTTGGGAAAGTTGTTCAATTTCATGGTCTAAGTAACTTGCTTAAAGTTTGTTCACTATTTCTGTAGGACCCATAATACTAGTAATAGTTGTAAGAGATGCTTTACTTAGAACAGAAAGCTTAGTAAGTAAAAGTTACCTGTTAATACCAAATTACCTGGGCGACCGAGCTATGTTATCTATGATTAAAATATCATCGGGTGAGCAAGCTATGCTACTCAACAACATATGGCGCTCTTAGTTTCGTGAACGCACTAAAACGCGCTAAGAAATATTAGAAAAGACGGTAAAAACGAATTTCCCCAGACATAAATCTAGTTAGATTGATTTTTTGCCCCCTAAAACCCCTGTATAAAAAATTTCATCGAAATCATTAGAGCCGTTTTCGTAGTATAGGATACGTGTAATTTTTTGTTGGTATTTGTGCAGCAAAGTTAATATTTTGATACTCGCCAATTTTCTATAATTACATATTAATGTGACTCTTAACGAAAAGAAAAAACCGGCCAAGTGCGATTTGGACTCGCGCACCGAGGGTTCCGTACCACTAAGGTAATACCGTCTTAGTTATGAACGCGCAGTCACGCAGATGTGTATTTAATGCGCGCGAGTCCGACACGCACTTAACCGGTTTTTATTATTTTTTGTTATTATTTTTATGTCAAGATCGTAGCAGATGGAGAACTGTGGTCTCTGCCTACCCCGACGGGAACAAGGCGTGATGTTATGTATGTTATGTATGTATGTTATTCTGTAGCTTATACCAATTTTATGCTTGTACGATGTTTCAGTTTTACGATAGAGCTAAGACAAAAACTCGAGCAAAAATCGCCTAAAAATACGTTTTTGGTAGGAAAGCCCCCTATCTTGTTATTTTTATAATTTTTTGTTGTAGCGGCAACAAAAATACATAGACTGTGAAAATTTTATCTGTCTACCTATTACAGTTCATGAGATATAGCTCTTTTCCTTTTGCTCAATTACATAAAAAAACCAGCAGAGTGCGAGTCGGACTCGCGCTCCGAGGGTTCCGTACCACCACATAATCATAATGGTTGAAATTTCAGTAAGTTACTGTGCTAGATTTTTTGAGTCCAACACGCGCTTGACCAGATTTTATTATTTGTGATTATTTTATAGCTTAAGCACTATAAACATACCAATTTTCACGTTTGTTAGTGTTCCCGTTTTAAAGATAGAGCTAAAACAAAAATCGCCTAAAAATAGTTTTTAGTATGGGAGCCCCCCTTAATTTATTATTTTTTTATTTTTAGTATTTGTTGTTATAACGGCAACAGAAATACATAATCTGTGAAAATTTTTACTCTAGCTATTACTATTCATGAGATACAGCTCAAACAATATTTTGTAAAAACAGCTGACTTTAGTGGCATCTTATTCCTATGTTTTTAAATATTTTTTAAAACAAAAAATACAGTATTTATCTACTCAGCGAGCTCTAAACAACAATACCCCAATCGATGGGGTAGATAAAACTTTTTTTTACGATCCCCCCTTTAGCTGTTTGGGAGCCCCCCTTAATTTTTTACTTTTTTAGGGTTCCGTACCTCAAAAGAAAAAAACGGAACCCTTATAGGATCACTTTGTTGTCCGTCTGTCTGTCTGTCTGTCAAGACCCTTTATCTCACGAACGGGTAGAGGTATTAGGTTGAAATTGATACCATATATTAGGATCCATGAACCACACAAGATCTGAAAATTTCAATTTTTTACAATGACGCAATCAAAAGATATGGCATTTTATGTCCTCATATCCATACATTTATTCAAAAATGCAAAACCTACAGGGTACTTCCCATTGACCTAAAATTATGAAATTTGGCAAGAAGCTAGGTCTCACAGTACAAATAATGGGAAAAGTCTGAAATAATTAATTATTACAACTTTTCTCACTACTAATGGTAACCAATTGTGGTGAGCTCCCGTTTCAAGAACATTCATATAAGAGAGGGGTCAAGTTGGATGGTCGCTGAGGCGATTTTTGTTTTAGTTCTATTTAAAAACGGGAACACTTACAAACTTGAAAATTGGTATGTTTATAGTGCATAAGCTATAAAATAATAACAAATAATAAAATTTGGTCAAGCGCGTGTCGGACTCAAAAAATCTGGCACATTAACTTACTGAAACTTCAACTAATACAATTATGTTTATGTGGTGGTACGGAACCCTCAGTGCGCGAGTCCGACTCGCACTTGGCCGGTTTTTTTATTTTTAGTATTTGTTGTTGTAGCGGCAACAGATGTACACATTTGTGAAATTTTAAATTTCATCCTATTACGGTTCATGAGATACAGCCCGCTGACAGGCAGACAGACAGACATCGGAGGCATATCCATAGGGTCCCGTTTTTCACCCTTTGGTTACGGAACCCTAAACAGGAATGAGACATGTCTAAGTATCTTGTGTTTTCAAAGATTCTTATAATAATGGCAAAGCATTTAAAAGAAGCATTTAAAAGAAGCATATAAATATTTTGATCAACTTAGTAGTTGGGTAAGGTGCTCATCACGTCAAAATTTATGATTCCACATTTTTACAACACATTGAAGCGTCGTAAAAATCTTGTCACTTAAAATTTAAAAAACAATATCCATAAACACATCAAGCGGGATATCTTGTCCCGTGAAATTGACTTTTTTTATTGGGTGGTTAGCAAAAAGTGGTAAAAAGCAAATTTTGATGATCTTTTTAGTAATTTGATCAGGATGAAGTGTATTTGCTGGATACGACATTGTGGTACAAAATGTGAGGAGACCAGTTACTGTAAGTGGTAATGGGTTGAAACGTTAAAGGGTAGTAAATTTTCGGTTTTTTAAATACATTTATTGTGTATTTAAAGCGGTTATACTTTGAACAGAAACTGATAATTTTGCCTCTTCATTCTTTCGTGTCGATTGCATGAACTCTTTTACTTACTTAGTACTTGGTGACATGCACTGCATTTATCCTAGCCTACTGAATACAGGGGGAAATTGATGCTTTATTGCGTAAAAAATTAAAACATAAGAAGTTGTACATAAAACTTAAATTTAATGTGAGCAAATGCGGCCTAATCAAGCCATCTTTTGAAGGTAACGTATGCTAAGAGACATGTGGGCATAAGTTTCCTAAAAAAAAAAAGCATTTATTCATAGAAATTATAGTACAGATTACATATTTATCTTGCGCCAAACTGTACATGCAATTTGTTGGTGCTTTGCGCTCATTCACTTTGAATTGAAGCACAGTCTATATTTTATGTGCAGTCAGCATTTTTGATGTGCAGTTTAATATTTCCCATTATCTGTTTTCGAAGGCACGCTAAGGCAAGCTAAGTCACTGATTCTTTAGTGGACATTTTGGCGAACATTCACTCAATTAACATTGTATTCTGCACGTTGTGTTAAGACGTTCAATAAGTTTAGTTGGTTTGTAAATGATATACAAAATAGGTAAATAAATGATAAATATTCTCTGGTCCTTGTGGTGCCGTACCCGTGGGTGTCGTAAGAAGCGACCAAGGGCTTATGAACCGGAGGATGCGCAGCAGCATCTTTCTGTGTATCGTACCATCTTAATTACTGCAGTCAACAATAACAGCGGTCGCCGGCCGCAACGCTTACAAGCGTGGTGACTATGGTAAATCCCCTCCAAAGAACCATGCGTCTTTGCTGGGGTTCTGGAGGGAGCTCCTTGTTCTGCAGTAGACGTTTCATGGGATGTTATGATGATGATGATTCTGTAAAAAAATATACATTGAAGAAATGAAATCTGAATCTGAAAATTAGTCAAATTGACCATTAACCTAGCAAAGCTCCGGGATTAGGTCTTGTTGGCTTAAGTCACGATCACACCTAGCTGAATTCAAAGACGAATTCGGCATACATTGCTGGGAGGCTTGTTTATCTTAATTGCAATATCCTTACTTCAACGAGCAATGTATGCCGAATTAGTGTTTGAATTCAGCTAGGTGTGATCGTGGCTTTAAGTCCTTGAGGCCAAAATTATAATCTAATTAATAATGTTAATTTATCATAAATATTTAGTGTCAAAGGTGTCAATGAAAAGGTCAAAACTAACACACAAGTTTTTGAAAGTTATGATAGCCATAAAGAACTTAATTTATTACGAACTATAAAGCTTAAGAAAATAGGGGGGCATAAATCAATACTAGCATAGACTAATACTTCAACTATACACCCACTAATAACTATTATTTTCCTTTTAAATGTGCCAATATTTCATTTAAATCTATATTTCATTTGTAAAATTGCCGAATGATTTTTAAATTATAAACCAGGTATCTATGGTTTTATTTGTATATATATTATATATATTTGTATATGTACATATTGTATTGTAATAGTATATAAATATTATATATTTGCACACTACTGCAGTTTTCTATCACACTTTCCTACATGCAAAGGTTGTCTGGAAGAGATCGCTCCAAGCGATAAGACCGCCTTTGTCACCCTAGATTTAAGACTCTCTTTTGTAATTGTTAATGTGTTCTGTGTGTGACAATAAAGTGTTTATCTATCTATCTATCTATCTATCTATGGTATTATTATTGAATTAAAACATAGCGCTAAGTAGAGAAAATTAAATAGCTGAATCGAGTTCCTTGTATGAAGAACTAGTTTTGTACCGTGATTTCACCCGTGCATAATTTAATAATAGATTTTATTAGATTAATCTATCAATTTTATTAATGTTTTGAATATACAGAATGTAACAAAAAAGTGATATAAACCCTGAAGAAAGTGAATCTGCTCGTTAAACTAAAGAACTATCTCTGAGGAACTTAGAAATATGAAAATAAAAAATGCTGACCTCCTATAGAAACTGTATCAGCTGATAACGCATCTTGTATGGGAGGTAAAATAGTTATTTATGCAACTGTTGCGTAATGAGAGTAATTTTAACACGAGATCTGGTTTTTGATACGAGGCGCAGCCGAGTATCAAAATAGTATAGATCGAGTGTTAAAATGACTAATTACGTATAGTTGCATACAAAACTTTATCTACGACCGACAAAATAAAATAAAATAAAATTTTAAAGAGTAGTGATCAATTTATTGAACTAAGAGGACAGTTAGTTAGTACAGTTACTAAAAGTTATTCCCGAAGTTATTCCAGATCCAGAGCTTGTGGATGGAGTTGCTTTAACATTAATTTCATGTATATGGTTACTGACAGCCTCTTGTAGACTCATGTTCTCCTGGTACATACTTTCCATTTTGTTCAAATCACTTCTTTTGTTGCTACGGTCACTTTATATAGAAGCGAGCCAACTGTTAGCCTCTTGTCGATTTATGTACTCCTGGTACTCTCCGTTTTCTTTTAAATATAGGTAGGCAGTCGTCACCCCAGTAAAAAGTATTTTTACAAAATAACTTTAAAGTAGGCTGTATGTAGTACTGTGGTAGTATTGCCTTAGCCTATGCAGATTGAAAATTATGTATTACAACATTTGCGGAATGAAAATCCATACTCCATTTCCGTACTGCTCGTAGTATGGAACAGTGTGGAAATGAAAATGATAGCGGAAAATGACCTCAATTTCGAATCTGTCATTGGTTTCGAATTTGGAATATTCCGGTACGGGAGTAGATAATAGTTATTTTCGTATTTCTACCTATGTTCCTTAAGGAAAGTTGTTTAGTTTCATGGGTCCAATCATATCATCCAGGGTTAATATACCATTTCTGTTACAACTTGTAGAATAATAAATAACATTTCCCATAGAACGTAGGTCAAAACACCTAAAAATTATTTGACTTCCCTGAGAAGCTAAGAAAATGCAGTACAATTTTGCATTGTAAGTTTTTTTTATATTTTATGACCTATGTAACCTATGTTCCTTGTCAATTTTAATGGTCCGAATCCATTGTTTCACATTTCGGAAGATGACTTTTATACTCAGTTTCAGGCACTTTACAACTTATTGCCCTAGTTCCTTTTTAAATATTCCTGAGGGCTTAGTGTCATCTAAGCATATATAAATACATAAATAAATATATAAACGTGTCTTGGATGAAAACGTTCAAATTTATCATACACATTTGCTTTAAACAGGATTCGAACCTGGGGCCTTTGCTTAAGCAGGCAGGGTCACTACCAACCACATCATTCTGGTCGTCAAAATTAACACGTCACGGTCAATAAACGTTGATAATATCTGTCTCTGTCTTTCTTTTATATTAAACACGATTCCATACGTAAGAATGCCCGGATTATGTTTGAAATCCGAAAGTGTGGTCGTGCTTTTATCTTGCACGACCACACTTTCGGATTTCAAACATAAAATACAATAGAAACTATTTGCGACCATCAATCACAAATCAGCTAGTGGTACTGCCCAGCTGCCAGGCAGCTCGCTGCTCAGAGAGGCAGTTAATTGTCGGTGCCCACATTATCATTAGGCTGTGATTCGTGCTCGCGCGCATTCTGTGTAGAGAGGATTCTCAAACTTTCAAACGTACGACCTGGGGTAGATTAGATAGCAATCAGTTTATGCTATTTAATTAGCTGGTATTCAATGGACGGAAAAAGAAGACTAAGAATACCATTTATAGGTGGAGTAATGACATCGCAGGAGTGGCAGAATAACTGTGGAGTAGAGCAGCTAGTGTTTAATAATTTGTTATTTCCGAAGATTAAGGACACAGACTATCGTAAAACTAACAAAAGAACAACGTTGCGATAACAATAATTGTGAGCCTAAAACCTGTCAAATTTTAGGCTTAAATTTAAACCGCAGTGATATTAAGCCTAATGAACAACCAATATCCATCTCTTACGTCAGTGAGGGTAGTTTTGTAGTATTAGAACGATATGGTTTTGGATTTTGAAAAATGAGAAAAGAACACCTGAACCTGAGTTCTTCAAAGGGGAACGAATTAAATAAACACCTTAATTTAATGGGTTTTTATTCTCGCTTCTTTTTCATTTATTGTTTGTGAAGTGATGTAGTTTAGGTAACGTCATTAAGATATTTAAATATCCAACAATGAGTAAACTACATTTGATTTATAAGATAGAAACTTTGAGAACCACAAGCAACACAGTACAACCCCGAGAGATCGTATCGCAAGATTATAAATTTGAGATGCCCGGTCGATCGATAGTTGATTGCGATTATGCTTTGTGAGATTGTATGAGTGTAAGATAGTGTTTTTATTAGTGTTTTCATATTAACGATTATTTTATTAATTATTAAAATGCAAAATTAGATAAAAAGGTAAAATTTCGTTAGTTAAGTGTTAGATTTCGTGACTGGTGTGGTTGGTTAGCAGTGAGCCTGCCTTCTGCGTGGGCCGCGGGTTAGATACCCGCCCAGGACAAACATTTGTGTGATGAACGCAAGTGTTTGTTATGTGTCTAGGTATTATTTATCTATCTACGTCTGTATATCATCAGATGATCTCGTGTGAAAATGTCTCCGAATATTTATTAATATAATTCAATTCACATATATTTAGTCCTAAATCACGAACAAGCAAAACAGAAATCAGTATCCAAAAATATTTAACGTCACCTCTTAAGAACAATCTCATATTTTCATTTCACGGAAGTGATAGATGCCATAGACACAAAACGTCTTGATCAAATTTAAGACAAGCAGCGCCACCTACGTACTAGTCGCAAAACTACTATATATCTTTCGACAAATCATTGCTTTAGTGGTTCATTTAAGTCGTGTATTTGAAAACGTTTTATTTACCTGTGTCATTAAATATTTTTAGATTAAATTGTTGCGTTATAATGAAATGTTTTAAAAATAAGTGACTTTCCGTTAGCTTCGCACAGTGAAATAAAAGCTGCAAAAGGATGTATGAAATCTAATTTGAATAATATACAAGGTAAAACAGAAAGGGGATATACTAACCCTAAAGGATGTGATTCTGACCATGAAACTCAACAACTTTACAAAAAAACAATATTCTTGAACAAATTCCATACAAAACATTCAGATTCTATGTGAGGTCAAAAAAAATTTCGCGTTTTGTTTGACCTATGTTCCTTAGGTAAAGTAATTGAGTTTCATGGTCAACCTTCTATATAAGACTGGACAAAACTTTGACATAACACGAACTCATGAACTATCATGAGCGTTCAAATAAGCATGCTAATAACAAGTCTAATAAAAACTACTCTTCAGCAATCTTGATACATATCAGTGCAATACGTCAATTCCGCGGAATGGAGGTACGTAAAAAATCTACAAATGTGGACGTAGCAGTAGTTAATGTAAATTCTAAAAGAAGACCAAAATACCCTGTACCAAGAACTTGAGCAAATGTATAGTAAATCTACAGCGTCAGCTTGCCTTGACGCACGACTGGAAGGACGGGGCGAAACTATTTGAATTTTGATTCGCCTCCATCTTGTATTGACGTTTTCTATGCTTTACCCTTCACTTGATTTATCTAATCCTTTTTCTTTAGGACCGATTTTGTTATATTTGTGGATGAGTTATTTTTGCTACTAATATTGTATTGTAAAGGCATTATGTAAGCTACATAATCCGTTAATAGAGCTGAAAAACTTTCTGCTAAGTGCGATCGAATATTGGGAAAAATAAATTAACATACCTAATTTTCTTGATGTTTTTTTTATGTCTAAGACTTAGAAAAAAATAATCATTATTACGCGTGAAAGTTAAAATGAGACCAGTTGTGGTTTTTATGAAATCCCGATATTTCGGCGCTGATGTGATTACGGAGTACTTTTATATCGTGATAAGAACCCGTAAAACTCTTACCATAATAGTAAGTTTAGAGTTATCATCATCATCATAACATCCCATAATACATCCACTACAGGACAGGGAGCTCCCACCAGAATTCCAGCTGTTACTGGAACAATATGGAGGGGAAGTACCTTAGTCACCACGGTTGTCAACGTTACAGCTGGCACCATGGACCGAGGCTGTTGGTGACCGCAGTATGTAAGATGATACGATACACGGAAGGACGCTGTTGCCCATCCTCCGGTTTATAAACTCTTAGTCGCCTCTTACGACACCCACGAGTAGAGATGAGTTGGTACTGAGTAGCCCACCTATTATCCAGTACAATAAGCAACCACTTACCTTAAATCATAAACTAAGCATTTTAATGTAAAATTAGTACCACTAATTATAACCACTGTCGGCCGGCCACCCATCCATCCGTCATACCGCCTCGGGTGGACCTTTGCAGCGAATTGATGGCCGCACTTTATTGGAGGTGGAGATCTAGAGTCGAGCCGATATCCACTGATATAGGACTAGCTTTATGCTAAGCGAGGATTGAACGGATTTGATACTTGGCAAAGGGTAAAATTAGAAAACTTTTCAAAAGGCCACAAGTCACTGAAGACGAGATTTTACTAAAGTTGTTTTTACGGCGTTACGTTTACGTTTTAAGTCTCTATATTTTTTGTATTTTTCAATTCTGATTTTTTTTACATTTATACTTTTTGAACGCTTATTGACTAGATTTATATTGATCTTAATCAAAATACCAAAAGAAATCGGCAAGATAAATATAACATTTTCCTGCTCAACGTAAAATTTATCTGTAGACGTATTTATTATTATTTTGGCCACTCATCAGAGAAAGTAATTAATTATTTACCGAAATTTAAAATTATGTTATATAATAATTAATTAATTAATTAATTTCTGTTGTTACCTGAAGAGAGATGTAATTCCTGCAGATGGACGGAAATACCCACCTGCAAATGAATACAAATGCACAGCCTGTCTGTCTCTACAAGAAGCATTATCAAGAATTGTTAGACGAACCCATTATAACACAGAGTTAGTGTGTTTATAATAATTATCTTGCAAGTATCAAGACATTATTGGCTGAGTAAAATATCGAACAGACGGCACCGAACACTCGCATTACAACAAATCATTCAACCGGAGCCATTTCTGAAATGTTTCCATTCTTTTATTGATTTATTTCATATTATTATTATTTTAAAAAAAGAACAAACGCTTGAACGGATTATTTATTAAAACGTTAAGTTCTCCCGCCCAATCTGATAAGCTCCATTTTATTTATTGCTCACTTTTTCTTTTAATTTAGTTTTTTTGAACATCATCTGCTGTTGCCCTTTTGATTTTTTGTCTGTGCTGTAAATGCCGTCTAGTTTGAATATCAAGATTTAACATAAATCAGATCATACTGTTTAATATGCATACATTATCTGTGAACTCATATGAAATTCGACGAATTATTTTTTATGATTTAATACGCTAACTTTGCTTTATTTGATATGTAGAGTATACCTAAGTGGGTACAAAATAAGGATTAATTATTAGACTTCAAATTTTAAATTCAACATTATTCCAACCAATATCACATGGCACTTTACTGCAATCTATCAAAACAGCTATACTTTTTGACAGCCACACAATCGTCTCTATTTTCAACATCATCCTTTACGAGAGACACCTGAGAAATGCGTTCGATCTGCCTTCAAACGATCACGGTGTATTATTTCCAACAAAGATCACACCTTACCGAATAAAACACAAGTCTACACAATATGTAGTTGTCACTGGTTGATAGGACCTGTCTTTCAAACTATCTATCCGCGCTTGTATTTATTTACCGTCAAGTTTCTTATCACGTACCACAAAACTCTACTCAATACCTCGAGAATAAAGTCTAAAATGTGGAAGTCTTCAAATGTCACTTACGGCATTTTGACTTTAAATTAAACTGTAAAGGTGTTCTTCAATTTCAAATGGCAACGAAAATAAATAATTCTATTTCCATTCCTTGCTGAGTTTCCCTTAACTGACTCATAGCTGAGCTTTCACCAGCAATGGATGTATCGTGAGGGCCAAAGGTCGCAGGTTTCTGTGCTAGCATTGTTAAAGTTTTCGTATGATAGTGTAGGATCACACTGCAAAATTTGGCAGCTATGTTTATTTAATCGAAGTTATTATGAAAGTTTTCTTATTGGGTAATACTATTGCAAGGCAAATACTTGCTCTTTGTAGCTTGCAATCTATGCTTTTCTCGTTCTTCAAATTTATCTCTTTTCAATGGCATGTCATGTACTTGAATGAAAATATAAAAAAAGATTTCAACATAGTCTCGATAAGAAAAGATAGTTATATATGCAAAATTTTCTTACAAACAACTTTTGATAAAAAAAACATACAGTTGCAGAACTTTGCGGTGGGATCTTAAGCTGTAGTATTCGTGCGAATTCCTTAGGGAGACGAGGTGTTGATATGACGTTTACTTGGATAGATCAATGATACGTCAAAACGTTGTTATGCGTTGTGGGACCCTGGGTTATGGAAGTGGCAAATCGGGACAGTGATAGATTCTGGCGTTGAAGCCATTTCCCTTGTGGAGGATTGCAGTTTCGAGATACGAAGTTTGGTGAAGTTGCTTCTGTAGAGTTGCAGTGAGATGGGAGTGCAAGGTATGTCAAAAATCTGCTCAAGTTAGAAAATCTGTTAAATTTTCTAACGGTAAACTAATTTTAAAGTGGAACTATGAGTCTGATTCAAGGAAAGCTCGTTTAACTTGGTTGGAAACATTAGTTTGAACCTAATGAATTGACGTATATTTTTGCAGCAACGACTTCTTTCTTTTCGTCCATTTAATATAGCGGGTATGTATATATAAGTGTGAAAGAACAGATGATTTGATGATTTTCATAAAATACATAGTAGAAAGATAAATGTAAATACTGACAATTTATTTAGCATTTACACTGCACCCGACGGAGTAAAGGAACGACGTAGTGGGAGGGACGTTGAACTTCACTATTGTATGGAGATTGACGTGGACGGGTCACAGCCATCAGCCAATGAGAACGAAGGATTCGTATTCAAAATAAGAATGGAACGACTTGCAAGATTGTACACAAAATGCAGACGATATACAAAGATAAAGAGAAGAAAATGTCAGATGAAGCATTTTGTAAGATAGCGATGTAGATGAAAATGTTTAAGGATAAAGTTGGAATATTTTGTTGAATGTTTTGTTATCTATCGAAGACAGTTTTTGCCCTTCGCTTCTGTGAGAATTTAGAAACTAAATTAAATTTTCCGTTTTGATTATATTCATCAGAGTATGATCACAACTATTACTTGATAGCCAGCCTATAAACTAAATGAAGGAAATAAAATTTTTCGAAAAAAATTTTTATGAACACTTTGGCAGACAGGTCAGGTCCGGAAATCCAAAAGAAAAATTAAGTTTGTTGAATATCCGCCTGCTATAGATTGAAGGAAGCTTCTTTTTGTAATTGACGGTAAGGATGTTTTTTTTTTTAAATATTCCTGACACCGGCTAAAAACGTTTCTGGTTTGTTGGCAAAAAGAAATTAATTCATAGTTTTGGAGTTACAAAAAAGAAGAAGTTACTTAGAAGTTTTCTTTGAGGTTAAATTTAACAATGAATAAAAACCGGCGAAGTGCGAGTCGGACTCGCGCACCGAGGGTCCCGTACGACTAAGGTAAAAATACGGTCTAAGTTATGGATACACAGTAACGCAGAAGTGTATTAAATGCGTGCGAGACCGACTCGGATTTTGATCAGTTATTTATTGTTTTTAGAGTTCCGTACCTCAAAATAAAAAAACGGAACCCTTATAGGATCACTTTATTGTCCGTCTGTCTGTCTGTCAAGACCCTTTTTCTCACGAACGGGTAAAGGTATCTGGTTGAAATTGATAACGGATATTAAGGTCTATAAACCACACAAGATCTGAAAATTTTAATTTTTTACAACAACGCAATCAAAAGATATGGCTTTTTATGTCGTCATCTCTATACATTTATGCAAAAAATCAAAACCTACAGGATACTTCCCGTTGACCTAAAATTATGAAATTTGGCAAGAAGCTAGGTCTCAAGTACAAATAAGGGGAAAAGTCTGAAATCATTAAGTATTTAAATTTTTCTCACAACTAATAGTAACCAATTAAGGTGAGCTCCCGTTTCAAGAACTTTTCTATAAAAGAGGGGTCAAGTTGGATGGTCGCGGAGTATTTAAAATCAAAGAGCAAAAGCTTTTAGTATATCATATGGTAGATAGGTACGGAACCCTTAGGGTGCGAGTCCGACTCGCACTTGGCCAGTTTTTTTTTATTCTACAGCTTATCATATACATCAATTTTCACGCTTAAAAGTGTTCCCATTTTTACGATACATCCTAAACAAAAAAAACTAATAAAAATACGTTTTACTAAGGAAGCCCCCCCCCCATTTTCTTATTATTTTTTGTTATAGCGGCAACGGAAATATCTGTGAAAATTTCAACTGTCTACCTATAACTGTTCATGAGATACAGCCCGCTGATAGACATCGGAGGCATATTAATAGAGTTACGACGTTTGACTACTAGTGGCTTCTGATTTCCCGTTCCAAATACAACTTCTTATGAAAGCATTATAATTTACCAAATAAATTACCAAATTCACAATTAAGATATCCCATAACTCAGAGTTCTCAAACTTTCGAGTCACGTGTGACATACGAGGCCCTGTGTCATTGGTTCCCAAACACCATTAAATTAAGTCTCATTGTCTAAGTTCTATCGAGTTCGGATCGGATCGGGACAAAACATCGTACCTGAGTCACCCAATAATTGTGTACATAAATCATTTGAACGACTCCTGATAATTCTCGCTGTAACATTTTGGGTGGTTGAAGTTAGGAGTTTTTGAAAGGTGGAGAAAGTTCTTAGATAATCCGACGTGAATTAGCTAAATCTTGAACAAGGACTTACAGCTGATTTAGAATTTCAACTTAAGTTTTGTCCTTTAGGTTAAAAAGTTTTAAAGTACTTACATGCAATCATAATTAGATGAAAGACCTCGCTTCATATAGCAAAGAGAATCCTTGTTTTGAGGTCAGGATGCAAAAAAATTGTGAACTTTTTTAACCAATGCATAAATTTATATGTTTATTGCGGCCGCTTAGTATTTCTACGTGGACACGTCTTATAAATGCACCAAATTTTTTCCAGGTACTAGTTAGGTAAATAGCTTTCAATTTTTTATAAGAGCCAATTCCATTGAAAATCCAAGAATTGGCTCCTATCAAAAATTGAGAGTTTAGAACCTAACTATTACCTGGAAAAAATATGGTGCATTTATAAGGAGTGTCCACGTAAAGGCGATATAAGACGTTAAGCGATTGGACTATAGTTATGTATTTACAGTTTTTTTGTGTACTACAGTGTAAATTAGTAACGTGTTATTGTTAATTTGTCATGATTTTTGTGCTTCTATTTTGGTAATAAAAATTTTTGATTTTCAGTTTAAACTGCAACTGAATCTTAAAAATTTTGTAACTATTTAAAATATTTGATCTCTTGCAACATTTATTAGTTTTTTTCCATAAAGTCAGTTTTCCTCGTATTGATGTCATAATTAATGTTTATGCTGAAATTAGTTATCCTACAACCGTTCATATAAGTTCACACTTTATGCTAAGCTAGGGTTACCGCTCTCGCCAGTAACTTGGCCAAATACGTAATTCTCCCTCAACGTAAGGGTTTGGGCGTTTGTCCCGATAACGCGATACGTGCCAACCCCGACTTTTCAACCTTTTGTGGCCCAAGACGCGATAATGTCTCTAATGTATGCCTTCTGTTGCCATTTATGCTTTTGTCACAATCAAAATTTATTATGTTTTTCATCTCAAATATTAAGGCAAATTCTGTTATACGTGCTGGCTGAGTAGGAATTTGATCTTCAATTTTAGTTTGATCTTAAAGTTTAGTAAACAAAAATTTTGCAGTTAAGAAGATATTTCTCTTCAATACATGAGACACATTTTTTTTTTCATAATACACGCACTGAAAGACTAAAATCTATCTATACATATAATAAAAGAGTAGAAACCGCGTGTCTGTACTTTTGATAAAATTATTAAAAAAATAGTGTGGGCAATAAGAAACGACTAATAGAATTCAAAAATATGTTTTCTGAACTTTTTGTCTGTCTGTCTGTCTGCCTGTCTGTCTGCCTGTCTGTCTGTCTGCCTGTCTGTCTGTCTGTATGTTTTCGATAAACTCCGAAACTACTAAACGGATTTTCTCGCGGTTTTCGCAGATAGATTAAGCTTAGCTCTGAGCAACATATAGGCTATGTTTCATTCAAATCGGTTCACTCAATCAGAAGCTACACTAATGTAAAGTATCAAATTGCCTGTACGATAATAACTCACAAACCGATTCAAACTGAGTTTTCAATTACGAGTTTGGCTTACTTTTGTGCAACATAAAAGTTTAGTTTCATTGCAAACGGTTCACACAGACAGAAGGTACGCTAAGTTTCATGCGGCGGCGCAAATAACTCACAAACTATTGAACGGATTCTAACGGGGTTTTCAATAAATTGTCAAGCTTACTTCTTTGCAACATATTAGCTTACTTTCATTGAAAACGGCTCACTCAGACAGGTGCGTGAAAATTCCAGCGGAGGCGCCAATATCTCACAAACAACTGAACCGATTAAAACGAGGTTTTCAGTAACGTATTTGGCTTACTCCATGCAACATGTATGCTTAGTTTCATTGCAAACGCTTCATTCAGACATAAAATACACTAAGTTTCAAGCGGCGGCAGCAATAACTCACAAACTACTAAACGGATATAAACGGGGTTTTCAATAACGTGTTTAGCTTGATTCTTTGCAATGTATTAGCTTACTTTCATTGAAAACGGTTCACTCAGACAGAAAATGCCCGAAGTTTCAATAGGCGGCGCCAATAGCGAACAAGCTACTGTACCGACTCCAACTGGCATTTCCATGACGTGCTTGGATTAGGTAATTCCGTGCAACATATAAGCTTAGGTTAGTTGAAAACGGTTCACTCAGATAGAAGTTACGCAAAGTTTCAAGCGAAGGCGCGAATAAGTCAAAAAGTTTTGAGCAGATTTAAACGTGGCTTACAATAACGCGTTTGGCTTACTCCTGTGCAATAAATAAGCTTAGTTTTATTGCGATAGATAGGTTCACTCTGACAGTAGATACGCAAAGTTTCAAGTTGCAGAACCAAGAACTCACCTACGGAACTGGTTCAAAGTCAAACGAGGCTTTCAATGACGCATCGGGCTTCTTTCTGTGCAACATATAAGCTTTATTTCATTGCAAACGGTTCACTCAGACAGAAGGTTCCCGAAATTTAAAGCAGCCGCACCAATACCTCACAAACTACTTGAACGACTTAAACGGGGTTTTTTTTATTGCCATCGGTTCTTTCAAACAGATAATAGGCGAGTTCAAAGTTTCAAGCTTTGGAACCGAGCTAATATCAAACAAAGCTTATAATTTTGTACGAAAGCCAAATACGTTGTTGAAAATTCCGTTTGATCCGGCAGTTGTTTGTGTAAAAGTCGTGGGTACAGCTTAAGATTGGTAAAATCTAGATTTAGTTTTATTGTAAAAATAATAATAAAAAAGTTCCTGTTTCGGCATGGCGGCGGTGCAACAAATGTAAAAAAAATTTTAAAGTTCTAAAGTTTTGAAAACTTAGGAAGTAGGTACTTATAAACGAAATACTTAAAAAAATAAAGAGAGAAGTGAATCATTGTTTTGTAGGAATTGTTTTTTAAGGGGAGAGATAAATTACAGAGATTGTACGGAAGTGAATACCAACAGTTTTGTACGTAGGTACATGTAGAGTTAAAAGCATGCGAAGCTAGACACGTTGGACTTTGTACCGCTCTTTTTTTTAGTAGCCACAGAAGCTAAAGTGACTGAGCCTCAGATTTAGTTAGGCTTTGTTTTGTATAAGAAATAACGAAACCTGTATCATAGTCACTCCGCGTGGAATTCGACTATGATTTTACACTTACGAGGATAGTGGGCGACCTAACAGTCCACACGTAAACAAGAGGTGTTTAATTTACAAAAATCCGTATTATCGGTACTCTCCCAAATAGCATTTTACTCCATTTAAGAGTACACATTTAGTTCCCAGGTGTACTTGAAGCATTATTACAGTTCACTCGTGATGTATAAGCTGCATTATTGCGATTAATAACACTTATACCTGTCTAAGGGACTTATAGGAGTGTAGAGTTATACTTTTATACGATTGTTGGTGTTATAATACTCTAACAACTATCTTTTAGTCAGCAGTCTGACTAAGAGCATTATAGGAGGGTAGACATACGGCAACCGCTGTTTAAAGGCCTACATGTACGATGTTATAGAGCTAGCATTTTAATAGAACACACGTGGTCATTTATAAAGCCAAAGGCTGTTATGTTTACCTGTTTTAGACTGTTATACAGCTAGTAGCTGTAGTAGGACTTGTTGGTGATCATTAAAATTACCTTTTTTACTATCTGTACAGAAGTGTTTAAATGGTTCACATGTGCACTGTAGGCTGTTAAAAGGACTATATGTGTTGTCCATTAACATCAATAGCAGTTTATTTGTCCACAAGTACTACTCTTATTTGCTGTAAGCTGAACATGAATGTGAATGTGATATTCTATTTCACATATCCCACAAGCTGTGTGTTTATTAGGTAGCGTGCAAAAATTTGTGACAATGAATAAAAAAATTCTGGAAAAAAGAGCGAGAACCGGTGGAATAAGAAGAAAAATTGCAAAAGATTTAACGGACAATAATTATTATGTATTATTGCGGATCTCTAAAATTTCAGTATATTGAAAGAATTAAACGATGATACACAATTGACCTGAACTACATCTTAAAGCTGTAAATAAGTTCACATTAGAATAAATTTATAGACATTGGCTCTGTAGAGGTACAAATGTGGGACATCATATAGATAACAGCATTCTAACAGAACACATGTGAACCTATATGCGTCTCACCGCATTAAATTGGAGTTATAATAGTTCACATAGCCGTATTTCATTTCCACCATTTTGTTCTACGTAACCTAAAATATTTACCAAATAAATCTTTTAAATTATCATGCAGATTTAGCACAAAATACGAAGATAGAGCGATTGAGTTTTGGTTTCATGTTATAATTAATTACCGTAGTATAATTATAATGCCAATATAATATCAAAAACTGAAAATTGTTGATTTCCTCTCAGCCAGTTTTAAATATTTTAAAATGAATATCGCGTTTTTACAGAGGCGCGTGAATATTTTAGCTGTAAATATGTATACATTTCACGATAAAGTTGCATTCCCATGGCACTAACATTATTAAGTATTTAAAACAGGTACTACCGCGTGTTATCATAAATATTTATCCAATTGATATACGCCGGAGTCAATGTGTTTCTCATGGCACACACAAAACCAAACAAATGAGGAATAAATAATAAAATAAAGAAATAATTTAGGACACGCGTGAATTTCAGGTAGCACTGGAGAACTTTTGACGGACTTTATAACTGTGAAGGCTGTGTATTTAGCCACTTGTTACTCTTTATTACACTCATGTACGTTGTATGGTTCACACTGCGTCCCTTATAGTGCCGTAAGTCAGCCTTAAGTCCGATGTTACTACTTAAACTGCTATTATAATGCTATTATACTGCTAATATACAGCCATAGTGAACTTAAGGCTGTCTAATTTGTGCCCAAACTGGTTCTATAAGAGCATTATAGCAAGCTATACAGCTCTTATACAGCTGACTTACACAGCTTGTGGAGTACATGTGAACGATTAGACATCTTATATAGAACCCCGAATGCCACTTGGGCTGTATACCTAATAATATAAAGGCGAGAACTGCATTCTGTCTGTCTGTTACGCTTTTATGACTAATCCGATAAACCGATTGTGATAAAAACTTGGTACGAAGATAGTTTGAACCATGGGAAAGGTCATTAGCTACTTTTTCTGAACCCCACGCGGACGGAGTCGCGGGCAACAGCTAGTTATAATAATATACATACATAACATCACGCCTTTTTCCCGTCAGGGTAGGCAAAGACCACAGCCCTCCACCTGCTACGATCTTTACATACTTCTTTCTCTCTCTCTCTACTTTCATCAAAACTTTCGTACTTGGTCGACTTCTTCGGTTTAGGTTACTTTTAACCTGTCTTTTATTTAGTTAGAACATCCTGAATTCGGTCATGGAACGTTCGCTGGGGCTTATCCTGTCCAATATTTCTATTCACTCCCGCCTGGTAGACCTTTTTCGTCAATCTTCGTTCATCCATCTTCTCTAAATGGCCAAACCATGTATGCATGTCTTTCTCAATTTTAGTCACAAAATCTACTTTTACGCCCCAACGTTTTCTTATCATTCTATTTCTAATCCTGTCACTAAATTTTATACCAATCATAGTCCTCAACGCGCGCTCTCATTTCTACAGTATTAATTATACTTTCATGTTCCTTCTGCCATACTCTACTTTACCGTGCATCAGTGTGTCACCATCACCTTGACCATTTGCGTAGAGCACCGTTCACCATGTTTTTACTCTTCTTTCAATATCACTTTCATACTTTTCATCTGTCAAAATCAATATCACTTTCATACTTTTCATCTGTCTGTTAACTTTTATTCTTCTCCTATCCAATGCCATATTCATCATAGTTACCATCATCCCCTGTACCTTCTCAGCAAACGACGCAAATATAAGTTGGTAATCAGCGTGAAGCATACAGTTAAATAGTAACTTATTAATTCTCAGTACACAAACATACTCACTTTCAGATCAACCAAGTAATTATCCATGAATAGGTTGAACAGCCAAGGTGACGTTACAGGTCCCTGCGCAATATCATTTTCGATGAAAAATCATTCAGTATACTCTCCGTTTGAACATTTATAACTAAAATTTTTGTTATTTAGAAAGTCCTAATCTTTTTGAAAAATAGACTCTAAAATGAAACAATCAAGTGAGTTAACTTTCTTTGCAGATCTTAAATATATAGGCCGTCCTTTATGCTACAGCCTGTATGAAATATATTTAATAAATTTTCATATTGTTCGGCTGGCAGTAAATCTTTTAAGGGTTGTTTCCACTTACCGTGAATGAGGGGTTAGCTTATAGATATTTATGTGAAGTGTTAATTAAAACTTGCACGTATGTTTTTATTTAAGTAGGTACTGTAGGAGTTGACTGGCGATTGTTTTCAGAACGTGACGTCATTATTCGAAATCAAATTCAATTTAGGAAATACTCGCCAGCCAGCTCTGCTAAAAAAAGGCTTTCGCAGAGGATCACTACATTACCTACTTGTATCATCATAACATCCCATGAAACGTCCACTACAGGACAAGGAGCTCCCTCTAGAATTCTAGCGTATGCTGGAAAAATGTCATGTACCATAGTCACCTCGCTTGTTAGCGTTACGGCTAGCACCATGGACCGCGGTTGTATGTAGGTGACCGCAGTAAGTAAGATGTTAGATACAAAGGATGCTGCTGCCCATCCTCCAATTTATAACCCTTAGTTGCCTTTACTTACTTGTATATTCATTGGTTATATCTCAAAAAAAGTTTTAATACAGTAAAAACGAGACCAAAGATTTGCAATATAGTCCAAGGGTGCTATTCTCTAGCGAGCGATATATCTGAGATGATTACACCTAAAAGCACGTTAATTGAAACACTTTGGACTTTATGACATTGTAATAAGGTTGCAAATGTTTCCACTGACGTGCAGTTGACTGAATTTATAGGTGACTAAAAATATTAACCGTAAAACGTCACTGGCTTTAATTCCGATTACATTTACCTGCTACTAACAGATCTTATCAAAATGCCTTATTTTTTTAAGTAAATAAAATAATTAAAGTAATTATCAAGTAAAAATTAAATATAGAAGATTAAATTAGAAGTGATTGTTGATCAACTTTGCACGCTTTCTATAATATCTAGATAGAGATACCTATCATATTAAATAAATTCCATTTCATTTCATTTTTTGGAATAAAAACAGCAATAAAATTCAAATCACTATTTGCTTGATATCAAACTGCATATAAGAAGAAAACAGCCCCTTAAAAATTGAAACAGTCAACGCAAAATTACGTTCAAAAGTAGCCATAGCATAACACATTTTTTTCTCATATTCCCGCTGGTTGTCTAATAGATTTTTCTGCTAAGTGCTCTCTGAACAATTTCATAAAGAAAAAGAGGACAATTGCGTGTCACCTGATATATTTTTAAGAGGTTCCGTGGGGATAGCTCACTGACTTTCAGTAAAAACGTACCTAATATGAAAAGGTGTAGGCTATACTTAATACTTACAAGATGTAGTTATAATATACCTTTTTATCGTTATTATAATATAAAGTTATATTTTACAGCACAATATAATGTCATCTTAAAAAGGGTTTTTTTTTTTATAGAGTTTGAAAACAGTATAAGAACTTCAAATAACTGTGTTTAGAAAGATTTGACAATTTTTTTTTTTAATTAATTTTTTTTAATTAGATTTATTAATTTTTACTGTCTGAGAATTTAACGATAAAGAGATGAATAAAAAATGTTTTCATAATTTTCACCTATATTTTAGCGTACCTTCACTCACATCTAGGTTTCATTTTAGGTTTGTCTTATTTAGTAATTTCAAAATATTGGTCACTCAAACTCAAAATAGTTTATTCATTGTTGAATATTAATATCTCTAAACAAATTGGCGCCAAACAGAACCCCAAAAAGTTTTTAGGCAAACGTCCCGCCATTCATTAAGGCACGTACAAGCTGTAGGGCGACGTCACGTGATGATTTAAGGGTCCGCGCAGTAATGGTGCGATAAATAACGCGGTCACACCGCCAAGCTTTAAGTACTGGCGAAAATGGCGCCACTTACCCAGCTAGCGCCATCTAGTAACCGCCCAACGAAAATAAAAATAAATCTTTAGTGTTGATTAGTCTGCGTCTAGCATATAGTAGTTTTGTTAAGTGTGTGCTTTTTTAATTAGAAATTTTTAATTGAAGCTTTTTATTCTACGATGAACACATAATATGAAACCGAGTCTACGTTTTCACACTATCGACCTACGAACGTAGTTCCATCAAGAATCGTAAGATGGCGCAACGTCTGTCTATATGGTTGAACTATGGTCCAAGACCATAGTCGGTGCGTTAGTGTGAAGTGAAAGGTGACATAAGTACTGCAAGGATGGCGTAGATGGCGCCACCTACATTTTATCGATAAAGACTTTGATATTTACAAGTCAAGAACTGTTCTTATTCTTAAAATTGTGTTTTAAAGATACGATTATTGCTAAAATGATGGGAAATTTTAATATTGCAGTTTCTTTTTAAACATATTTTTTCCCGTTCACAGAATGCATTTGATAATTTTACAGAATTTCGGATTCGGGTAGATAAGATGATAGCAAAAAGCAACGTTCTTCTTCCGTTAAAGAATAAACCTTCAACCTAACCTCCAATGTTTTCCAAGTCCTTATCTTTACACAAACCAATAAATTTCTCTGATAATTGATGAGCTCGCAACTTAAGATACTCTTAAAGACATCGGTGCATGATTTACAGCAGGCCGGGCCGAGTTTTGTTCCGTTTCGATTCCGTGCCGTTACGTGGGCCCACGGAATCGGACGGAATCAGACGGAACCGCGGAAGGGACGATATCAAAAGCGGGATCGCACGTTGTTACTCGTTAATTTTGCAGATGTCATGAAACACGCGCCTGAAGGCTGGCGGTATACTAGGAGATTATTTCAGTTTTACTGGTAGCGTTGTTTATGTTCTAGTTGTTAATTGCTTGCTACTGCGTATCATTAGCACCCAGTTGCAAAAAGCGTCTTTAAAGTCAAAGCTCCTTAAAATCTATTGCTGTCACTTTCTTTATCAACAAAACAGAAAGCGTCAGCAATAGACTAAAAGGAGCTTTAACTTTAAAGCCTTGAAGTTGGACTTAGCATGAACAGGACCAAAACCCAACTGATGAGAATCATACGGAACCGCGAAATGGACGATATCAAAAGCGGGATCGCACGTTGTTACTCGTTAATTTTGCAGATGTCATGAAACACGCGTCGAAGGCTGGCGGTACAGTGGGAAATTATTTCAGTATGACTGGTAGCGATGGTTAGGTTCTAGTTTTAATTGCTTGCTACGGCGTATCATTGAGTCTAATAGCTCCATATACGTGATCCGTTCCGCCCGTATCCGTGGGTCATAAAAGAAACGGCGTATCATATCATCATGACATCCCATTTTATGTTGAACTGTCTTAATTTTGTACTGTTTCTTAATTATTCACAATATCTTAAAAAGATGCATTTTGTTTTAATTTCATTTTTATTGACAAAAATAACTTAAAACTCTACTAAATTGATATTTAAAGATGTTAGTTGCATTATTATTTAATAGTTAACTCTCGAATTATATATGAAATAATTAAAAAATCTTGTTTTTTTTTCTGTTCCGCTAATTATGCCGGTGTGTGTAGTAATGTCTAATTAGTGCAATACCTGTTTTCAGTTTCAATTCATAGTCGCTCAGTAGCCTTAATCCTAATGAACCAAACCTTAGCTTTCAAAACAATCAACGGCCTCTGTCTGACACGTCACTTAAGTATAATATAGAGCTTAGTATCCCTCAATCTTTACTCTGGCAACTGAAGTGAACTCTCTAAACTTCCCAAATTTTAATATCAATATATCTTTATAATTTATTCGCCGTGAGAAGCGACACTCGATGCCGAGAATTACTGCCTACGTTGTAATAGCTGATCGACGATATGGGGTGTAAATTAAAAAATTTGTTTGTTTTCGACGAGAGACGACGAGAAGAGATGTAGTGGATGTGGTTTACGTGACGTTGAATATGAGGTAGGAGCGATTTATGAATGGTCGTAGGGTTTGAGGTTTTCGACTGATATTCTTGGCTCGAGACAACCTTAACCTTTCATGACCTCACCCTTGTGTAAGGTTTATTTTCAACGTTAGGGAAAAGTAGAACAAAACAAATTTGTTCTCATTTTAGCTATATTATGACCCGGCACCGTACACAAATTTTCTACAACAGCCCATACTTATTGAAAACAGTGTATGTTATTGTAGGAGTCTATATGATCAATAGGTGCTACTAATGTAAGTAACCGTTACTACACCAACTGATCTAAGCTCTACGTTGCCTTTCAGTCACCATTTGTAATAGTGATGGTATGTTTAGCTGACTGATACGCTACTAAGTCAAATTATCTTTTTGTTTAGGTTACGTTGATCCAGGAACATCAAGTTGTGCAACTTGGATGAAATGGAAAGGACAAGAGAAGAAGTCACGATTATATCTTTTTTTATCTGTTTTTTTTTTTTTGCATTCGTTCATGCCGCCTTCACCGGACCTGTGAGTCAAGGCCTAAATTATACCTTTTCAATTGCTATCATTTAACACACTGTTTTGCTCCATCCCATACATTCTTATTACATACCTCTTTCATTCATTCCCGTCTTACTCTTTGTTGACTTTTCTGCGTGTAAATAATAAAAACAAAAACAGAAAATATTAAATTTATGATGCCAAAAACCGACTGCCAAAGTTTAAATGGCACACGCGGTCCTGTAACTAACCATAATAATATAGCTGTGTAATGTTTAGTCTGATTGGTACCAGCTAATATTTTATCTCTTGTTTTGCTGTATGCTTATAAACATGCTTATCTAAATAAAGAAAATGTGGACATTTTCGTTCAGTGAGTATAAAAATATCAAGTTTTTGACGCCGCACCCTGACTGCCGATCTACACTGCCAAAGATTTGACGGCGCGCGCGGTCCCGTAAATTACCATTATCTGCAGACGCACCGCGCTAGTATTTATTATTTATGGTCGGATCGACCGCCTCCGGCAACGGGGGTGTTTTTCGTTGCACGTGGGTAATGTCCCGTCCTTAATGCTGAGGTGTGATGGGGTTAATTTGGGAGGTTAATGTGACGCGGGGGGATTGCTAGTAAGAGGTGATGTTTTTTCTTTTGTCTTGAATATAGAAGTTTTCTTTATGGGTTTTGTAGGTGCGACCGTTATATAATTGTAATATCATTGGGTGCGACAAAATGTTTTACTCCATTTGGCTGTCAGATGAACTTTCATCATTGATTTTTTTATTTATGTTGGATCTTTAGGTATTTTGTTAGAAAATAAAGCTATTATTGTGGTTTCTTCAATTTTGTTCCCTAGTTATATTTACCTTGATTTTCAGTTAATGTTTTCATTTCAAAAGCCGAGTCTGGTCAACGAAAGCTGTCCATACAAAAACACAGGAAATTTAAAATTAACAAGTTTTAAACCCTGAAAATACTGCAAAATAACAATTTGATACTTTTAGTTGGTTTTCAAGACTACAAGTTACTACCTGAAACTTTCTAACTGACTGACCGACCTGACTATATGCACTGATTTTGGGCTTTGAACTGACAACTTTTTGAAAATCGATTGAGGTCGTCTCGATAGGCCTGGCTGACTGCCTCTCCATCAGTAATAGCTATGAAAAGAGGCTTTTGGTTTTGTTCCTTGTTGAATTACCCTGTATGATCTTTTGTCTTTACCTCCCGACGCGCCAAACTTATCGCAAACATCGAATCGGCTCTCTTTCACTCGAAAATGGCTAATTAATAAAACTTGCGCTATAAATACGGTTCTGCGACGGAGGTGGCTGGTGGCAAAAACTGTTGGGATCATAAAGCTGTCGGCGATGAGCTACTGCCTTTGTTGCGATGTTTCGTCGTCGAGGTTCGGCGATAAATCTAATACGGGAACAATTTGGACGCGGTCGGGGGCAGTCTTGGATGGAACTTTGGAGTGGGTACATACTGGGTACGTTGCTGTCCTAGTGTGTGCAGTATGAGCTATCACAGTTTTTTGTTAGAATATGACCTAGGTCATGCAGATGAGCAGATGATCCGAAAGTCTTTTCATAGATCGATCAACTAAGTTCTGAGCGATGACAAAATGTTTTGCAGATCTGTATTAGGAGCTTGATGTATGATTTTGTGATCTCATTTTGATAGACAAAGAACAATAAATAAACACTATAACACAATTGATAGTGGTTAACTCATAAATATGTAGTTTTCTACCCTTTTGTCTGGAATTCGGATTATGATAGTTTAAGTAAAAATAAACTGTGGTACTGTAAAACTAATCTAAGAGTTATCATTAAAATGACCCTTTTCAAGGCAGCATCCTTCTCTTGCTTAGTAAAAAATATCAGATTTTTGCTTTCTGTTTAACTAAATAGGTACTTTAATATTCATAAACATAATTACAACCCCGTATAGAAAGACCTTTTATAAACATCATGGCTCGTTATATCTGAAGTTAGTATTTAATATGTCCCGTCATAAATCGCCGTGCAGTCTCGCCTTACTTTAATTGAAATATAAACGACTTTTCAGATTGCTGGGAAACACTTCTCTTGTTTATCGATGTTGTTTTTAATTTATGAGGTTCTAATGATGTTTATTTGGGGCTCTAGTTACTTTGGTCAACAGTAATAGTTAAATAAGTATTGATCGGCCGAATAGGAGTAAGGTTAAATTTTAAAAATTATACTGATCTACTCTTAACAGAGAAAAAAAAATTAAGAATTAAAAATCATTTTAAACCCTACCATACAAGGCCGTTTGTTAGTTTGTAGGATGATTTTTTCTCGGGTCATGTTTTTATCGTTATCCACTCTTAACCCTCCTAAACCCAACGTCTTTTGTAAGGAAGTTACATCCTGATATTATTATATTATGCAACAATCATACGAAAATTGACGCGGTAAAACTCGTTGTCTGTGAATAACTGGAAGATTTGTAATATCACAAAAAAATTACTAAAAGAGTTACGAGATAAAGAGCAATGGCTAACAATGGGACATAAAATACTACTTTTAATGAGATAGCTCAAAATTACTTGCTTATTTACATTATTTTCTAAGTTTCAAGATAGAAATCCCGTGTGGTGCCGGCAAAGAATAGTACCAACCCTTACATACCCGTGGGTGTCGTAAGAGGCGACTAAGGGTTAACTGGAGGATGGGCAGCAGCATTCTCCTTTGTATCTAACATCTTACTTACTGCGATCACCTACAACCGCGGTCCATGGTGCCAGCCGTAACGCTAACAAGCGAGGTGACTATGGTACTTCCCCTTTACATTTTTCCAGCAAAAGCTAGAATTCTAGAGGGAGCTCCCTGTCCTGTAGTGGACGTTTCATGGGATGTTATGATGAAGATAGAAAAGATATCAATTAGATTTTTATAACGTTAAATATAACTTCGGTTTCATTTTCCTTAGAAATATTAAACTCAGACCACCCACAACACAAACCAAAACAATAATAATGGACCACATAAAAATATACCTACGTTAAAAAGTCACCCATGACTCAACCCACGTGAGAAAAGTGTAGTAATGTTATTACAACGCATCAAACTGCGGTATAAAACCGTCTACGCATTAATAAATCGCTTAACAAGTACTGCCATCTATCAACAAGGGGAAGTAACGTGCGGAGGTAATGTAAGGTGATGATTGACAGATGGCGCTAGTTGCGTGTGTGTTTGTGTAAAGGTGAGAACTTTGATAGTGGTTTGTGTGTAAAGGTGGGAACTTGCTGTTTTCATGCTCCATATTTCTTAATTCGTTAGTAAAGAGCTCGTCAAGCATGGTACATGTAATACTTCGAAACGATCTTACTTCAATAGCCGTAAGAACTAAAGTCGCAACGCGATTGTCAAGCTTGACTGTAGCTACGTACAGGCTAATGCAATTTGGACCCAAATTAAATACTCTGACTTTCATTTGCATTACGTCAACATCCAAGGTCGTTCTTCTCCATATACTCGTATAATCCTTCATTGACATTATTATGATTGACATGCTGCATAGCAAGCGTGAGTTCGTGGTGCACACCCCAAAATTTTTAAATATCCTTATAATTATTGCGCGCTTACCTCTTGTCCTACATATTTAAATATTAACGTTTAGGCCTCTGTCAAAAGTTTCTCTTTTAAACATGATAACCAAAAGATAATACTCGTAATATAAAAACCTTGTAAAACTTGAAGTTTTAATTCGCTGGTGACATCTAGTGACGAATGGCGCCATTACGCTTGCGGCCCGTGGGGCTCCTTTTGTCTCACGTTTCATAATTCAGTACTTTTAACGACAATGGCCCCCGATTTATGGTTATGGCCTGAAGGATGGGGCCACGGCTTTGTGAGGACGTTGTGGCAGATATCAAGCGTATGAGGATTTTGTTTAGGAGTCGGGATAAATCATGTTGGTCAGAGCTATCTTGTAAAGTGTAATGTTGCTGCATTGGCTTTTTTAGCTGCAGACAAAATTATTACCCATCGATAGATGTGTATTTGCTGATCGGTGGGTTTCATATCGATCGCTACTATCACCATAGATCTACTAGCTTTTTCCCGCGATCTAAATCGTTTCAGTACGAGTAGTTATCGCGTGATGCTCGAATAAATAAACAAAATAACTAACATACAAAAAATCCAAAAATCTGTCATTTGGATTCAGTAGTATTTTTTTTTTATAAATATATTTAATATTCAGACAAAATCAATTAACGATTTTCTACGATAATAGTAAAGAAGAGAACATTCAGATATGATGAATGTATATTATAAGTAATTTTCATTGGTTTTGCTCCCGAAGCCCAGTGCTACTCATGAAAACAAGCAACTTTCCCCAAGGAAATAAATGGTACAGCAGCACTGCACTTACTTTCTCGCAATATTCAAGGAAAAACTATCAACCGCAAACTTAAATTTGTAATGCCATACACATTGTATGGAAATACCAACTTTTATTTACGTTTTTCCAAAAGAATTATCGAATGAAATATACAGAATTCAGAATTTAAATTGTCAAACATTAAAACAAACAAACCTCAAACGATTTCGAGTAAATAACATGTTTAACTTTTGGTAGTACTGGAACACCCTTTATATGAATTTTCACAGATCAATGGATACTACCGTAGGATACTTGCATGGAGATTTTTTAAATTTCCCAACACATGTCCCTTATGGATAATTGTTCAGTTTAGTCTACTGAGCAAGCCCTTTCAGTTTTTGGTACACCCTGTGTACTAAATTTTATTCAAAAAAATCATAAAGAATATCCAGTCAGGTAGACAACCAATCCAGGATTAATATTATAGACATTTTTAATAAACTCAATGGAACCAATTTTGGGTAAGTCACATAGTTAGGATTTGGTAGTACAGGAACACCCCTTATATGAAATTACACACATCAATTGATACTGGCGCAAGATATCTTACGTGGATATGCTTGGTCATGTAAAAGTTTCATCAAGATACTATGAGCCATTTTTGAGAAAATTTCAATTTTTCATTTTCGTTGTACGAGTATGACAGCTACCCTCGAAATGAGAGCCAGCAAGACACCACTTGGAACCCTTCAATAGATTTGCATAAAACTCCTAAATTCAAAATATGGTGTCAATCGGACCATTCGTTTAGCTGCTAGGCCAAAGCGTGACGGACAGACCGACCGACGGACCGACCGACCGACCGACCGACGGACCGACCGACCGACCGACCGACGGACGGACATTTTTGGGAGACTTGTTTTTTATGATGTATAAGTGATACAGAACACATTTTTGAGAAAATTAGAAAAACTTTTTTTTTTCACGAATACAAACCTTTCTCGCTCCGCTCGAAAGTAAAAATTGTTTACTCGAAAAATATTTTTCGCCTTCCCATAAAAAATGAGTCGATCACGTGACCACTTTACTATGGGGAGACGAAAAAATGTTTTCGAGTAAAAATGTTTTTCTTTGCGAAAGTTGCTTGTTGTCATGACTAGAATCACTGGGCTTCAGGAGCAAAACTAACAAAAATTCACGCTGTAAATCTGACTGTAGACTTGTCAAATTAGATGCTGAGGAAAGGTGCAAACTTGAAAAAGACTCCGATCTAGAGTTTATCCTCGGCATCACTTGTTTAATTAAGGCCTGACCTCTTTACTTACCTTTCATATCATATCATATCATTTAATCTTGTTTTCATGTACAGCTTAAAGTTCTTATTAACACATAGCAGTTCGTTACATGTACCCTGTAAGGGCATTACAAGTGACTAGGCATGCAAAAACGTATTTAAATAATAATCATAAAAATTGTCAAAATTAAAAATAATAATCTTGGTAAACATAAACAGCTAACTAAATTATATAAAATAAGATTGGAAGAACATGCCTTAAATTTCACAACATTATCATTGATTTGTCAAATAATTAAAATTAGAATTAGAATGAATAAAATTGTCAAAAGATAAAAATAATTGAAATTGTAAAAAAAATAATTATAAAAATTGTCAAGAAAATAAATAATAATAATAATGTCGGTAAAAAAAAGAAAAAAACTTGACAAATTTATGATAAGATTGGACTGTGCCTTAAATTCCTATAAAAATAATTTAAATAAAAAAAAAATCAAAATTCAACATTTGTACAACATGTCATATCAAGGATCTGAGTATAAAACACTTACTCTAACGTTAAATGGTAAATTTAGTTTTTTCTTAACATCCATTAGTATCCGTCCATCAATATAAAACTATCCACGGTTTAAATTTTAAAGTTTTGTAAGCTATCAAAGTGAGCTTTAGATTCCTCGCTCAGGAGGTCTCAGGAGAGCCAGCCTGATTGAGGGGCCTCTTGAGGACGTGCAGGCCCTAATCACTCACTGCTGCCCACAGGTGAGAGGTTCTTGATGGGTGTGGGGTTTGAATCCCAGTTTAAAGAGGGTAGTTTTACAAATTTTGAAAATATTGTTAATTTTGGTTATAATACGCCGCCCATGCTGGATGGTAATTTTGTTTAGCAAAGCTAAATTTCATGGGTTTTTCAACAACCATGAAAATCGAGGTCAAGAGTTAGTCCATTGACAGTAATAAATGGCAATGATGGTAATCCAAATAACATGAGTGTCTATATTTTAAAAGAACAAATTTAAAACTACATTAAAAATTTGTTAACTAACGAAGCGAATATCTTTGTGACAAATGTATAGATGAGATTAATTAATGTTTTTAATAATGTGGAATTATATGCCATGACGTGTGCCTCATAGAGGTAAATTGTAAACTAGTTCTAAGTGAAAAATCTGTAAATGATTAATAAATAAATATAAATAAAGGTTTCAACCAAGAACAAGAAGACGGATGCAGTTAGCGTTAATAACAAAGTTTGTAAGCAACTATAATAAATTTAACCTACCGTGGATATAACATACAGTTTTTTCAGTGTATTGTTCTTATATTCCGTGTGGTGCCGGCAAAGAAAAGTACCAACCCATCTCTACCCGTGGATGTCGTAAGAGGCGACTAAGGGTTTATAAACCGCAGGATGGGCAGCAGCGACCTTTCGTGTATCGTACCATTTTACATACTGCGGTCAGCAATAACCGCGGTCCATAGTGCCAGCCGTAACGCTAACAGGCGTGGTGACTAGAGTACTTCCCCTCCATGCTGTTCCAGCTAAAGCTGGTAGGGCTTTTGTGCAAAGTCCGTCTGGGAAAGTACCACCCCCTTGCCTATTTCTGCCGTGAAATAGCAGTGTTTGCACTGCTGTGTTTCGGTTTGAAGGGTGAGCCAGCGAAATTACTGGCACACGAGACACACCATCTTCGTTCCGGGGTGGGTAACGTGTTTTGCTGTCTTATTAGTGTCAAGTTATGCCACTAATAAGACAGCGGTTTCCATGGGCGGTGGTGACCACTTTCAATCAGGTGGCCCACCTGTTCGTTTGCTCACTTGTCACATAAAAAAAAAAACTGCCAAGTGAGAGTCGGACTCGCGCACTGAGGGTTCCGTACCACCACATGAACATAATTGTATTAGTTGAAATTTCAGTAAGTTAATGTGCTAGATTTTTTGAGTCCGACACGCGCTTGCCCAAATTTTATTATTTGTTGTTATTTTATAGCTTATGCACTATAAACATACCAATTTTCAAGTTTGTAAGTGTTCCCGTTTTTAAATAGAACTAAAACAAAAATCGCCTCAGCGACCATCCAACTTGACCCCTCTCTTATATGAATGTTCTTGAAACGGGAGCTCACCGCAATTGGTTACCATAAGTTGTGAGAAAAGTTGTAATATTTAATGATTTCAGACTTTTCCCATTATTTGTATTGTGAGACCTAGCTTCTGGCCAAATTTCATAATTTTAGTTCAACGGGAAGTACCCTGTAGGTTTTGCATTTTTGAATTAATGTATGGAGATGAGGGGGAGCAGCAATAAAGCGAGGAAGATGAGTTAAAAATGTATAATATCCAGAAATTCAGAAACCACGTATAAAAATTTTCAGCAAGCAAGAATAACAAGATTGATTCTATGGTAACCGGAGGCAGGGCGATGTACATTGCTCGGCGGCGCGCGACAACATACATTGCGCGCCGCCACATCACCCCCCTCCAGAGACCATGCTCATGGGCGATAATAAGTAGGGAACTGAACTCTTCGTCCTGAGCGCGTTTGCCTGACCACCTGGCCGGGAGCGGTCCCGACATTACCAGGCATGTTACATCGGTTCCTGTCTTGTGTATTTGTGTGATTAAGTGGGTGAGTGTGTGTTGGTTCGCACAGTATATAGGCTGGTTTAATGCGGTCTATTGATACTGTGGTCTTATAACCGTTTACAAGAAGCTTGAAAACTTTGATGCCTCGCTCCAGGACTTCATGCGGACCTGAATACGCTGGCTTTAGTGAGCCTCCTACGGTGTCGTCACGCAGGTAAACATGGGTAGATTTAGCCAAGTCCTTAAAAACAAAGCAAGACGGCTTACCACCATGTCGTGATACTGGAGAAGGTTTCAAACTTCCAACAATGTGTCGGAGCCGTGACATGTAATCCGTCACGTCTACCGTCTCCTCTGCTTGAGGGTCGAAAAACTCACCCGGGAGTCGTAAAGACTCTCCGTAAACTAGTTCAGCTGAGGAAGCTTGTAGATCCTCCTTGTAGGCTGAACGTATCCCTAACAAGACGAGAGGGAGTGACTCGACCCAACTGCCATTTGCGTGGCAGGTTATGGCAGCCTTAAGTTGCCGGTGGAACCTTTCCACGAGTCCATTGCAGGCAGGATGGTAAGCAGTGGTTCGCCTATGTTGAAAACCTGCAATTTGTGACAGATTTTTAAATAGGGCCGACTCGAACTGTCTACCACGGTCCGTTACTATGTCAGTCGGACAACCGAACCGGGATATCCAGCTGCTAAGTAAATCTGTAGCGACAGTCTCGGCAGTCATGTCTGGCAGCGGTATTGCCTCAGGCCAACGCGTAAATCTATCGACGGCGGTGAGACAATAACGATAGCCTTGAGAGATGGGTAATGGTCCGATGAGGTCGATGTGAATGAATGCGAACCTCGCCTTAGGCAACTTAAAAGCCCCTATCGGTGTAGAGACGTGACGTGTTACCTTTGACCTTTGACAAGCCAGACAATGTCGTACCCATTCCCTGCATTCTTTTCTTATCCCAGGCCAAACGAACCGTTCTGCGATTAATTGCGCAGTTGCGTTTGCCCCGGGATGACTGTATGAATGAAGACTGTCAAACACCTGTCGGCGGAATTCCTTCGTGACAAAGGGTCGTTGTAAACCGGTGCTAACGTCACAGTACAAGTCTGTGCTTGAACCTGGTATTTTAAAAGGCCTAAGACACAGTGAAGTGTTGCCTTCGAGTAACAACTTTAACTCACCATCTGTCTGCTGGGCTGCGGCTAGTTTATGCAAGTCAACGGGCTGAGCGATCTCCTCGATCCGTGATAGCGTATCTGCCACCACGTTGTCTTTACCAGAGATATGTTTGATGTCTGTGGTAAACTGTGCAATCAGATCAAGGTGCCGGAACTGGCGTGGTGAGCAATTCTCTTTACGGTTGTGGAATGAGTAGACCAAAGGCTTGTGATCTGTGTAAATCACGAAGTCTCTAGCCTCTATCATGTGGCGAAAGTATTTGACGCTTTCATAAATCGCAAGCAGCTCACGATCGTAAGGAGAGTACTTAGTTTGCGACGCACTCAGTTTACGTGAAAAGAACGCCAGTGGCTGCCACGATCCGTCCTTGAGCTGTTGTAAAACTGCGCCAATAGCCCTGTCTGAGACATCAGAAACTAATGCCAACTTAGCGCCACACTCGGGGTGGGCCAGCATAGCAGCATTGCATAGCCCTTCCTTACAGGCGTTGAAAGCTTCCTGCTCAGCGTCCTTGAACTTGACTGGGTGTGAGCCCTTTACCGAACCTGTTAAGAGAGCATTAAGCGGTGCCTGGTGCTCAGCTGCACTGGGAACAAACCTGCGGTAAAAATTTACCATTCCAAGAAAACGACGAAGTTCTTTTACCGTCTTAGGAACAGGAAAGTTCTTGATAGCCTCAACTTTGGATGGTAAAGGCCTTGTACCCTGTGCACTCACGCTGTATCCTAGAAAAGTTACCTCTGCTGCTCCAAATGTGCACTTTGAGGTATTTATCACCATGCCATACTCCTTAAGCCGAGTAAAAATCTGATGTAGATGTCCCTCGTGCGTCTCCTGATCCTTCGAGAAAATCAAGAAATCGTCCAAATATGCATAAGTGAAGTCCAGACCCCGTAACATTTCATCCACGAACCGCTGAAACGTCTGTCCGGCGTTACGAAGTCCGAACGTCATGAACGGAAATTCGTATAAGCCGAACGGTGTGGTAATCGCGGTCTTCGGGATGTCGTCAGGGTTCACGGGAATCTGGTTGTACGCTTTGACAAGGTCGATAGTGGAAAACACAGTGCAACCCGCAATGCAATGAGCAAAATCCTGGATGTTGCGGATCGGGTACTTATCTGGGACCGTCCTAGCGTTCAGCATCCGATAGTCACCGCAAGGACGCCAGCCATTGTCCTTCTTGGGTGCTAGATGGAGAACAGCTGCCCAAGATGACTCTGAAGGTCGACATGTACCGTTTTGTAACATTGCCTCAAATTCTGACTTGGCAATTTTTAGTTTGTCGGGGGCTAATCGACGCGGTGTGCAGCAAACCGGCGGTCCTGGGGTAGTACGAATATGATGAACTGTATTGTGTTTAGGTGTGCGGTGAATGCCTGGTGGTCGTGTGATCTCGGGAAAGTGTTCGAGTATACGGTGATAAACAGAAGAACCAGTAACTACCTTTACTGACGAAACAATTTCCGACGGTTGGGCAAGCAAAGCCACGGTCGAAAGCATTGTATTGCCATCCATTAAACGTTGGTTCCTAACGTCTACTATAAGGTTATAGTGCGACAAAAAATCTACACCTATTATCGCCCTAGTTACATCAGCTACCACAAACTGCCAAGCAAAGTCGCGGCGCAAGCCTAGATTTAACACAATGTGCGCATACCCGTACGTAAAAATTTTGGTACCGTTTGCAGCACTCAACTCAAAGTTTGTTTTTTGACGATGTCCTTTGACACAAGATCGCGGAAATACACACAAGTCACTACCAGTGTCTACTAAAAATTGTACCTTCGAACGTCGATCCGTAACAAACATGCGACCGGTACCTGGGCAGCCGTCGGCCGCATTTACCGACTGCCCCGCGATTTTTCCGAGAAATCACATGGCTTTACACACTTACTGGCTTTCTCCGCAAACTTGGAGTGGTACCAGCAGAGCGGGAATTTCCGATAGTTCGACTGGGTACGCGTTGATGACGAACGTCCACGCCGGCCGCTTGAAGAAGTAGAACGCGCCCGCGGGCGCGACATCCTCTCCAACTTGTTCGTCAACGCATGAACCTCCCGTGTCAGCTGTGCGATTTGGTTCGTCATGGCATCCGAAGTCCCAGGTGAAGCTGTTGATGCTACCTGCAATCCGGGCGAAACAACGTCGTGGATCTGGTCGGCCAGCTCAGCAACTTCATCCAGCGGCAGCTTGCCTTGCGATGCTATAATGGTCTGCGTGCCTCTGGGAAGTCAGCTGCCCCAAATGGACCGCAGAAACTCGTCTGGAACATCTGGCCCAGCCAACTGCTTTAGGTGGCGTAGAAATTGCGACGGCTTCCTGTCACCGAGTTCTTCACGGGTCAGAAGTTGGTTAACTTTTTTCTGGCGAGATTCCGAAAGTCTTTTTACCAACTGACTCTTCAACTGCTCGTATCTGTCCGTCGAAGACGCAAAAGTAGAGCTGGTGATGACATCTTCAACTTCGGCGGCGAAGGAAGGGTCCAATTGACCGAACGCATAATGAAACTTCGTAGCGTCGGCCGTGATGTTCGCAAGCGCAAATTGGCTTTCCAGCTGCGAAAACCATAGTCCTGGCTTCTGAGGATAAAAAGGTGGTACTCTCACGCCAACTCGATGTAGCTGCCCTCCGCCTTCTTCTCCATTCTCTTCGTTGGGCATCGTGTCCAAATAGGTCACCAATGAGGGGGAGCAGCAATAAAGCGAGGAAGATGAGTTTAAAATGTATAATATCCAGAAATTCAGAAACCACGTATAAAAATTTTCAGCAAGCAAGAATAACAAGATTGATTCTATGGTAACCGGAGGCAGGGCGATGTACATTGCTCGGCGGCGCGCGACAACATACATTGCGCGCCGCCACAGAGATACATACATACATACATACTTAACATCACGCCTCTTTCCCGTTGGGGTAGGCAGAGACCACAGTCCTCCACCTGCTACTGTATGGAGATGAGGACATAAAATGCCATATCTTTTAATTGCGTCGTTGAAAAAAATTGAAATTTTGAGATCTTGTGTGGTTCATGGATCCTAATATGTGGTATTAATTTCAACCTGATACCTTTACCCGTTCGTGAGATAAAGGGTCTTGACAGACAGACAGACAGACAGACGGACAACAAAGTGATCCTATAAGGGTTCCGTTTTTTTCTTTTGAGGTACGGAACCCTAACAACCGCTGGAATTCTGGTGAGAGCTCCCGTCCTGCAGTGGACGTATTATGGGATGTTATGATGTTGATGATGATGTGCTAATATAGACTAGTACGCACGGCAGCCAGCAAGTGGAAACAAAACCAATATAAACTGAACCAGCGCTACGATACAAACCCTCGAAACCAGAGACCCGCTCAAGGTCAAAGAGTTTCCACCGACGAGCGGCCGTGTGTACGTTAAGTAAGACGTATGCCTTCTGAAGCAGGAAATCTCTTCCCTTACCGATAATCAAAAACAGAGAGATAATCTTATTACTGATACTCCTTTTATCAGATGCAATGTACAAACTTAGACAGGTTTTAAGTATTTATAAAAGTAAATTCAGGTATATTCAATACTTTTCTAAATCAAATACTTACTGAAGATCAGTAAATCAACGCCTTTCTTGGAGTTTATGAGCAATATATTTCCTATTCGCGATCGATGCATCGATACGAAGGAAATATGAAGAACCTAACCTACATGCGAGTGAACCCTCTCGTGATGCTGCCAAATAAATTATCTGTGGACTTGGCTACTTTGTACTAATATACACTGGTAAGGTGCTCTACTTGGCATGGGCTTAAGATTTTCCAATCTTAAGCCGGACTTACACCACGGCAAAATTTTGGCGCCTCTGAGGGATGCAGCTATACGAAAGAAAGAGAAAGCTATTCGACTCTTTCTTTCTTTCGTACAGCTGCATCCCTCAGAGGCGCCAAAATTTTGCCCCGTGTAAATCAGCAACTAATTTATAGCAACTTCTTGACTTGAATCCTTAGCTTAGAGCAACTTTATTTATGAAATCCTACTATTCATAAAGAATAGTACCAAAACATCTCTACCCGTAGGTGTCGTAAGAGGCGACTAAAGGATTATGAACCAGAGGATGGGCTGCAGCATCTTTCTGTGTATATACCATCTTACTTACTGCAGTCACCAACAACAGTGGCGTACAACGAAAATCCCCTCCAAAATACCACGCATTTTTTGCTGGAGTCTGGAGGGAGCTTGCCGTCCTACAGTGGACGTTTCATGAGATGTAATGTATGTATGTCCGCACGGCAGCAAGCACGTAGAAACACAACCAGTATAAGCTGAACCAGTGCTACGCTACGAACGCCTGAAACCAGAGACCCGCTCTAGGTCAAAGTGTTTCCACCGACAAGCGGCCGTGTGTACTATATCGTAGGTACACGCACAATCTCGTCCAAACACGAAAACAGTTTTTCAATACATTTGCTCGAAAAACGTACTTACAAGGACGTAAACATTGCTCGTAAGTAGTCACTTACCGAACTAGTATTGAAAAACGTCGAAAGATACACGTCCGTAAGGGGTATGACAAACACGTGCCGATGGTAAACCCTCGACTTCGTCTCGGGCTTACAAAACGTCAACTCGTATTTAATAACGCTACTTACGGAACTTGTATCTTAAACTACTATTCTGAACTCTTAATTAATTGGGATTAAGAATCAGACAAAGGACCTAGAGCATCAATTCCAACGTAAAGAAAGAAATAACACTAAAGCCGCATACACACCTTCCTAAATTCAAAGAATAATTCAGCATACATTGCTGATAGACTTGGTTTTGTTAATTCCAATGTCCTTACTTCAACGAGCAATGTATGCCGAATTAGTTTTTTAACTAAGGAAGGTGTGATTGCTGCTTAAGAGTGCGCTACAAAAACCATGTTGTTATATATTGTTACATACATACATAATATCACGCCTATTTCCCTGTGGGGATGGCAGAGACCACAATCCTCCACCTGCTACGATCTTGACATACTTTCCTTGCTTACTTTTATCAGTCCTTTCATACATACTCGTCGGTTTAGGGTATTTTTAATCTGGCCTTTATTTAGAAGGCGCGGTCCTGGATTTGGTCCTGGTACGTTAGCCGAGGCCTTCCCCTTCCAAATTTTCCATTCACTCTCGCTTGGTAGACCTCTTTCGTCAATCTTAGTTCATTTATCCTCTCTACATGACCAAACTATCTCAGCATCCCTTTCTCGATTTTGGTCACTACGTCTTCTTTTGGTGAAAATAATTATATCTCTTTATATTTTATTACGGCAAACCAACCCTTGAAATATTTTAAAGGGCTTGATATAAAAAAAAATTATTGTCATAGGGTACCATGGTAGAGCATTTTCCCTGCAATTCAGTATAGGAACTGACGCCGATAATTTTGAAGGAGCTACCAACTTAGCAGCTAAAATATTGGAGCGATCATTACATCATGCCAGTATAAAGCACTGGCTGGACGGCTAAGCTCTGATTTATGCTAAAGAAAAAATCTTGTATAAAAAAATCATTTCAAAAAGCAAAATACCCGACTGTGTAGAAAAAGCAATTTCAATTTATAAAAAGAAAAAAAAATCAAAATTTAGTTTATTTTCTCACCACAAAATAATACAAAAACAACAATAAAAAAAAAATGTCACAGTATTTGTGGGAGACTGGAGCCTAAACTAAGCCGAAGCCTGTATTTTAGGACTCCAGGTCTCCGTCCTACACAATGTCAAAATTATTATATCATGGACATATTTGTGGATCATGAAGATCTATATAGTAATACAAGATACCAAAAAATATATTAGCAAAAAAAATACAAAAATTTTGGAAATTAAAACCAGAAATTCAAAAATTCAACATAATGTAATCTAACAAATTAAAAGAAAACAATAAGAATGAAACAATGGAGAGAGATGGGGAAATTGAATGAGTGAATGTGTATAAGATTGTGTGAGAGGAACGTACATTTATGTGATATAACTATAACATAAATGTAACTTGAATTTCATGAGGTATTGCAGACATACCTCATGAAATCCAAGTTATATTTATGTTATAGTCCAAGACATAAGGTCCAAAGTATTTCTACTGTCTTGCTGTTAAGTGTACGACACGCAGAAGGATACTGGTAAAAAAATCGCGCCCATATAAAAATATTCAAGCGCCGCAAAATATACACTTCAAAATTATTGCTATTCAAATAGTTTTCAAATATCTTTTCAAAAATCTTTACTTGATCCACGCATAACTGAATATGTTATTATCAAATTATCTTAATTCGTTTTTATTTAAAATGACACTAGCAGGTAAAGATTGGGGGTAACTTTTCTCAGCTGGCACTACACAGGCCTTGGAGGAGCTACACACAGGCTATTTACAAAAGTTAGACTTCCAAATTTATTCTAGCTTTTATTAATAGTTACCACATACTGAGTCCAGTGAGGCTTAAAGCCAGGGCTGTTGGTCCTCCGGTGCAGGCCACTTCATCAGCTAAGCCGTGTTTTCATTAACATCTAACGTATGACGCGGCGAGGGACTAAATCTTCATTTTTGACGTCCCACGGGTGTGAGCCTGGAGGTAGCATTAAGTTTACTGGAAGAGACTTATGTGATAAAATTTCTTTCTTTTATTCGAACGCTTACCAACACATCTTGCAGCTATGTCAAAAGTAATCGGCTAAAGCTGTCAGAAAAAACAAGTTTGTAAACATATTCGTTTCGTCAAATATACTATGGTTTAGTGTCATAGCTCCAAAATGTGTTGGTAAGCTTTGAAATAAACGAAAAAAATTGATTAATAGATATTTAACGAGCTATAAATAGAAGAGCGTAGCCACTGCCTTTAAAATGTGACTAGTGAAATTGTAGAATGTAGAGAGAGATGAAAATACAACTTGTCTTGAAAATTACAAACACCTGAAAGAAAATCTACCATATCGATTGCTTAAATCGATTGCTCGAATCTACCAAATCGACTGTTTTCAAGTGATGCCCTATTTACCTAATCTGTGTCACCACATTGCTTCGTCATTGATATAGCAATTTCTTTTTTTTTTTTTTGGGATAAATTGGCTTCTTAACGCGCTTATGTTTGAATGAAACACATTTGTTTACCTATTTGAAAAAAAGCGGAGAGATGATAAATTACATTTCTTTTAAATTTTTCATCATTTTAGACAGCCTTTACTGTTTCAACCTATACTTGTACTAACAGTACTTGCATTTTATTACGTTTGATCTTGTGAAAAACTTACCCCTTCCAGTACCCCTAGTTCTGTACCCACGTGTGTCTTGTCCCTGTCCGGCGGACGGGGTCCGCTAATGTTGATATATCGGGTGCCTCGCGACGGACAGCCCCGCAACCTGTTAAATAATAAGGACGCTATGCTTTTCGCTGACAGCTAAGAGGGGTTAAAAAGGTAGAAAACCTCAAGCTCTTAAAAACAAACGAATACAAACAGAAGTGCAGAAAACACAGGTTTTTAAAAAACGTGAAAAAAAGGGTATAAAGCTCTGAAGGACGCTTATCCACCCATGAAACTGAACAACTTCTTTCTCAAAAAAAGTAGGTCGAAGAACAAAAAAAAGAATTGGAACTTTTAAATTCTGAAAAAAATATATATTTTTTTCGATTTTCATCCTACTTTTTTTAAAGTTGTTCAGTTTCAAGGACAGATTAACATCCTTCAGGGCTTTAGGGTTTTGGTTTTGAATACCCTTTTGTTATACCTATAGGTATGTATTTCATTATAGTGTAAAGACCTGTAACTTACAAATACCTATTCCAAATTTTTAGTTATGCATTGGGGGCGATTCTAGCGTGGCAGTGGCCGCTAAATTTATGATTAAAATTTGACAGGTCTAAAAGTGATGCTGCTTTTTCAGCCTGTAGACGGTAACAAAGATAGACATTTTTTAGGGTTCCGATACCAAAATGGTAAAAAAAGGAACATTTATGGTGCCGCTCTGTCTGTCTGTCTGTCCGTCTGTCTGTCACACCTCTATATCTCAGCAACCGCTCATGCTATCGACCTGAAATTTGGAACAGTTTTAGAATATAGTTGCCCAACTTAATTGCACATAAAAAAAATTTGAAAAAAGTATGATTATTAATGTAAAGGGGGCCAAAATAGGGGGGGCCAAATTTCAAATTGTCGCTACTAGGTCGACTGGGGTATCATATGAAACGGCTTTACTTGTACATTTTAAAATATATTTTTGTATTTTTTTAAGTTTCTTAGTTTTCAAGTTATGATGAAAAATGTCAAAAAAAATACCATCCCCCCCCCCTTATCTCCGAAGTTTGAGTAAGGAAAAATCTGAATTAATTACAGTTGACAGAAGTTTATGTAAACTTTACAGTAAAAATAAAACGACCTTTCTATGTTGCACAGTTTTTCAGAAATCTGCAAAAAACCTTTACAAACAAATTTAGTTTTGCGGTCCTGAAACTGGACTTTATTGCTTCCAAAAATACTATAGGTATATCGGAACCCTCGGCGCGTGAGTCCGACTCGCACTTGACTGACTTGTTTTTGTTGTACTGAAGAAGTTATTTTTTTACGTTATTTCTTAACAAATCAACGAAACATGCGTCGCTAAAAGCGGTCGGTCGTTAAAAGCGACGTCGTACTATACGGATTCTACTGTACTAGTTATCGAATCTTACACAGGTAGAGTAAAAGACATGACCTTAAGTATAAATACAAATACAACTTATCTACTAAAGATAATGGACAAAGAACGCATAGAGGAAGCCGAGCCTAGGTTGCTAAAGTTGCTTTGTATTTTGATCTTACATTTTATCTCCGGGTATCTGCTTATCCACTTTCCAAAACCCTCATCAGCTAAAAGCAGAAAACTCTAATTAGCTTGATAATATTTAAAACAAGCCAAAACGCTAAGCGAAATTTATACCAAGACAATATTAGGAGAGAGAAATGAGCGGAGCGAATGCAATAACAATAAATAGCAATAAATAAAAGGATTCCGTCGTTGCTTGTATTGTATGATACTAATCCTTGGGGCTGGGGTGGCGTGGAGTCGACTTTGGTGCGTTAGATATATTGAAATGAGATGTTTTGAACAAGAAAACAGTATAACTCTCTGACACATTAGATCGCCGTTAATTTCAAACCTTATTCAAACGAACAGTTTACACAATCAAATTTATCTAATTAGTTCACATCCATCCACTACTGATTAGTCCTTTTTTTTGCGCCACCCACTGCAGGCTCGTGCAGCTCTCAACTAGCACTTTCCTGAGACAGAGACAATGCCATCTAAACATCTGGCGTGTGACATGCCCACAAAACTCTTTATTTAAACAAATATGGTAATTTAATTTATGAAAATTTCTAAAAAGAAAAATATTTCGTGTGTGATAACTGATAAGATAACTCAAAAGAAAGCATTGATGTTGTGTTGATAGTTCGTTGAACACATTTTGTCTTTTTGTTATCACTTATCATACGGAGCTTGTTTATGCCTTTTGATGACTGTAAACTATAACTAACACTTGCCCGTGTAGTGCCGGCAAAGAATAGTACCAACCCATCTCTATACCCACGGGTATCGCAAGAGGCGACTAAGGGCTTAAAAAGGGATTGGCAACAACATCTTTCTGTACATCGTACCATCTTACATACTGCGGTCACAAACAACAGCGGCCGCCAGCCGCAACACTCACAAGCGTAGTGACTATACGGTAAATTTACTCCTATGTACTCGTATAACGCATTTTGGCTGAAGTTCTGGAGGGAATTCCCTGTCCAGCATTGGACGTTTTATTGGATTTTATGCAAATTAAATACATCGCTTCACTAAAAAGTTGGTGTTATGAGAAAAAAAAATCTTCTTCTTCTTCCTTTACATACTAACAGCTCACTAAAAAGTATCCACAAAAATTCTATCACCAACACCGACTCCACGCCACTAGACTCCGCAGAACTAATCCAAGGCAACGCCGACTGTTACGGCGATTACTTTAATTGGCTCAATCTCCATTCAAAACCACCTAGAAGGGGGTGAGGGGGGCTGGTTAAAAGGGGGGGTCACCAGATTTATAGCGAAAGGGTAAGCCTGATCCCTGTTTATGAAGGAAGATACCGAAAAAAGTAGATAGTGCAGCTTGGAAGTGGTTGGTTTTGGTTAAGTTGGGGTATCTAAGAGTGAATCACTGCTTGTGTAGGTTTTGCTTTGAGATAGGTGTGTAAAATTAAAACCTTAGAACTATGATAAGGCTTTTCAAGGTTTTTAAAATTTTGTACGTATCATCATCATATTATTATTAACTTATTTTTTATCTAGCCTACAGACAAGCAACATCTAGCCTCAACCGTTGCGTTTAGAATACTTTAGAACTATAAATATAAAAATTTGCACAGGACGATTAGTAACGAAATTATCAACAATTACGTTTTCCTATTGGCATAAAATTTTATCGAAGATTAAGGTGATCTTAAAGTTCTAGGAATCAACCCTTATCTATCGTGTAGTAGACGGAAACTTAAATCAGAAATACAAAATACACCAAACAAACTGTAGGGTTCCCGATTGCAGCACATTAATACAGCATGTTCAAAATTACAAATTCAGCTCACACACATAGAATACCCATCAGTCACAACTAACTACGGCTGTATATCAGGGTATATACAGGGTGGAACGTCGCAGCGATATTAAGAGCGTTGTGGCGGAGTAATTCAAATGATTAGGCAGATTTATGTGCGGCCGGATCGCGGGCCGAAGATATCGGCTGACTTCACTCAGGACTTAGCTTTGATGGCGGCAAAGAGTAGCATGACAGAGGGGTAGACATCTTACGTTTGTTTAATACCTATACTCAAAGGTGGAGATATAGGCGATACTTCTTTGACCAAATAAAAGGAAAGGTGCCTTGCCATTTCAGAAAGTAAAGCAGCTGGTGGTGCAATAACATGACTGGAAGTTATACCATCGACAAGAGCCGGGCTCTTCAATTGCTATAAAGATATATAGCTATATATGACGACATTGTGGGTTGAGCGAGCATATCGGTTTAGAACTCATCTTTTTATATTTTAGAAGCCCAGTACGCAGGCAAAGGTTCTTGATGGTTGCCTTTTAAATTTTCTGACGTGTCTATATAAAAACTCAACTCCCCGCAATCAAGTTGAGCGGGTATGTCTTTGAAAAACTATGAAGTCAAAGAAATATTGGCCAGTCGCAGGCGACGAAGATTTTTGGGCATTTTACTTTTTAGTTCTTTGGGCTTTTTTTTCGACCATACAAGACTCGCAGTGCGGTGCCGGCAAAGAATAGAACCAACCCATGGGTGTCGTAAGAGGCAACTAAGGGCTTATGAACCGGAGGATATGCAGCAGCATCTTTTTGTGTATCGCACCATCCTAGGTACGGTCAACCGCTTCTCGGTAGAAACTTTTTCAACTCTATTACTACGCTATAAGGTCCATAAAGTGTTTCTACTGATGTGCGGCCGTGTGTACATACTGCGGTAACCAACAACAGCGGTCACCAGCCGCAACGTTTACAAGCGTGGTGTCTATGGTAATTCTTCTCCAAAGTACCACGCGTTTTTGTTGGAATTCTGGAGGGACTGGACGTTTCATGGGATACTTTGTATACGAGACTAGCGCAATGGCCAAATAACTGGCTTAGTTACTAAATTGCAAAGATATTTTTTTTTACTCGGACGGATACTTATTATTTTTTTTTTTTTTAATTTATTTAGGTTAACAAACAGTGACACAATATATAATATTTGACACAATTTTACAACTTAATTTGTACTAATTGTGAAACCAGCACCGTTAACCACTATTTACTTAATATAATTATTTGTCTAGCTAGGTGGTAGTCAAATCAAATCAAAATCAAATCAAATCAAAATCGTTTATTTATTGTTGGATATTAAAATCTCTTAATGACGTCAGCTAAACTACATCGCTTCACAAACAATGTGGCGCCATTGTGGGAAAAAAAAGAAGCGACAAAAACCCACGCGCTCTTTTAAATATGTTTGAATGTACAAGGTTGATATACAACATACATAGGTCAGTTTTAATTTTGAATTAGCCTGTTAGAACCGTAGTCTAATCCCATGGATTTTTCTCTTCTAGATAATCTGATATTTTATAATAACCCTTCTTACATAATTTCTGCTTGATTACAGTTTTGAATTTATCTAACGGTAAACTTTTGTAGTAACAAGAACACTTGATTTAATTACAAAAAAGAAAACACTGAACAATAAAGTAGTTAAGCTAAAGATACTTAAGTGAAAAGAGACAAGTAGGTAAGGTGTTAAGTACAAGCACTAAGTATACTTTTTTAAAAGCAGCGGCAGCAGCAGCAGTGTCTTATTCTTTGACATCCTCTATAACTTCTCACTGACTCCCACAGATATTAGAACATGTCTCGAACACTAGCAAGTTTGTCTAATGCTCTCCAATCGTCTCTACACATACGTAGAGTTAAGTATAGTTTATGGCCGAAGCGTTACAAATCATTTCTACTTACTTTTCATAGCCAGTGATGGAGTAGATTTAGTTTTTTTTTCACTCGTGAATTCATGTTTTTAGATTTATTCTTTAAATAATAAAATTGTCCTCCTAAACACGATGCGCTATCACGTAATGCAGTTTCTAAATTGGTTACGAAATATTTTTCAAATTCATGGTTGGTACCTTCTGTCATATTGCAAACAATTTCATTTTTTCAAAATTATAGTCTTATATCGCCAAATTCACCATATTGCACCAAATTTTTTCCAGGTACTAGTTAGGTACATAGCTCTCAATTTTTGATAGGAGCCAATTCTTGAATTTTCTATGAATTTTTTTTGAAATTCAATAATTGGCTCCTATCAAGAATTGAGACCTCGTATGTACCTAACTAGTACCTGGAAAAAATTTGGTGAAAAATTGTAAATCGTGTCTACGTAAAACAGCTAACTGACCGCACTATAAATGTTACTGGTGACATAAAAACTTGCTAGCACTTGTTTAGTTTTAGTTTCTCTACACAAGGCGTAATGTTCCGAAAACTGAAAGGGTGTGCTCAGTCAACGAAACTGAACAACTTTCATAAAGAAACATTTTTGGGACACGAAAAAAAATTTGGCCTCTCCATACGAACTGATCGATCAAAGTAAACAATTTGTATGGAGAGGATTTTTTTTTAAATTACCCAGAAGTAAAGGGAAAGTTCACACCCTTTCAGTTTTCGGTACATCGTCCTTTCATCATCATCATCATCATAACATCCCATGAAACGTCCACTACAGGACAGAGAGTTCCCTCTAGAATTCTAGCTTTTGCTGGAAAAATGGAGAGGGGAAAGTACCACAGTGACCTCGCTTGTCAGCGTTACAGCTGGCACTATGGACCGCGGTTGTAGGTGACCGCAGTTAGTAAGATGGTATGATACACAGGAGGATGCTACTGCCCATCCTCTAGTTTGTAACCCTAAGTCGCCTCTTACGACACCCATGGGTATGTATGGCTTGGTACTATTCTTTGCCGGTACCAAACGGGACACGGGTCGTAGGTACATACATGAAACATTATATCCTGCAAAATCACCCCTAACCAATACGTTAGGTGCAAAATGTGAAATTATTACAGTGTCAGTCGGAAAACTACCGTTTAACGGTCACATTTCATTGATTATAGAGATTTATGAAAGTGAAGGGAACATTCACTGCCCGGAAGATAGCCGGAGACTTCTTGGACAAGAGTTAAAGCCAGGGAAGTATTTTTGAAGCCATTTAGTTATTAAATAAATGTGAAAAAGCAGTGAAGTGCGACTCGGTCTCGCGCACCAAGGTATCCGTACCACTAAGGTGAAAATACCATTTAAGTTATGGACGCGCAGTCACATAAAAAGCATATTAAAAAACCGGCCAAGTGCGAGTCGGACTCGCGCACTGAGGGTTCCGTACAAACCTGTACGTATATATATAAGTAAAAGTAATGGTATTTTTATTGCTAAAAAACTTTATTATGTTATGTAAGTAACTAAAATTTAAATTTGAGTTGATTGAATGAAAGGCTGCGGTTTACGATTTAAGACATATAAAAAAAAAATACTTACTAGATCTCGTTCAAACCAATTTTCGGTGGAAGTTTGCATGGTAATATACATCATTATATTTTTTTAGTTTTATAATTCTCTTAGTTTAGAAGTTACAGGGGGGGACACATTTTACCACGTTGGAAGTGTCTATCGCGAAAACTATTCAGTTAAGAAAAAAATATAACTTCAATATCATTTTTGAAGACCTATTCACAGATACCCCACACGTATGGGTTTGATGAAAAAAAATTTGAGTTTCAGTTCTGAGTATGGGGAACCCTAAAATTTTTTTTCTATTTTTGTGTGAAAATCTTAATGCGGTTCACAGAATACATCTACTTACCAAGTTGCAACAGTATATAATCGGATACCCAAAACTATAACGGAGGTCAACAGTGACGATTTATTTAAAATTAAATTAAAGCGCTGGTTGATCAAGCAGGCATTTTATAACATAAAGGACTTTTTAACCTTTAAATGCTAATTTCATATTATATAAGTATAGTAATATAGGTACCTATTTTGTTATATTTAATTGTTAATTTTGTTATTATTATTTTCAACTTTATGACATGTAATTATTATTACCAAATAAAACAATACAATACAATATAGTTCTTATAGTTTCGGAAAAAAGTGGCTGTGACATACGGACGGACGGACGGACGGACGGACGGACGGACGGACGCGACGGACAGACGGACATGACGCATCTAAGGGTTCCGTTTTTTACCATTTGGCTACGGAACTCTAAAAATGCGCCATTCCGACTAGTATTTGACCAGTTTTATTATTTGATGTTATTTCATAGCTTAAGCACTATTAATAATTATACAAATTTTCATGATTCTAAGTGTTCCCGTTTTTACGATAGAGCTAAAACAAAATACCGAGCAAAAATCGCCTAAAAAACACGCATTTAGAAACTTTTTGTTTCGATTTTTTTTATTTTTAGTATTTTTTGTTATAGTAGTGTCTTCATATTACGGTACGGTACAGCCTGCTGACAGACAGACATCGGGTACGGGACCCTAAAAACTGGCCAAGTGTGTGAGGGTTACACTTTTGCACCAAGGGATCCGTACCGAAATAAACAGTGCATTCAGCTAATCAGGCTGCTCGGTTCGGTTGGTATAGCAAGTTTTTTTTTTTTTTTAAGGTTGTGACGTGAGTCCCAAAGCAAAAGTTGTAAAATAACGACACTGAGGATCATATTTATTAATCCCTCTCAAGTGTAAGATTACTCTCAAGATGTATCTTGAGATGTTGCAACAATAGGGAATATGCATGATTTTTTTTTATTTAAAAATTTATCCTCGGTCATGTAATAAACAGTTTAGTAAAACTATTTTTCGAATAACTATGAAATCATAAAAGATGTAAGCCATCGAAGATTTGTTTCTGTCTCTTTCTAGCAAAACGAAATTTAACAAGGAGTTTATATGGTCGTAGTGGCATGTGACGTCACTTTCCATGTCGGATCTCTCTGTCTAACCGGGGCGTAATTAATAGCTTTAAATGCTTATATCGGCCGTATTTCTTAGCCGATTTAAATTTTGAATTCACTTTTAATTATCTCTGCTCGTACTACGGTATTTTCATATTTGGTTAGTAAATGCGAGTAAAAAAAATTATGCATATTCCCTATTAATAAACAAGACTAAATTAGCTGTCAACAAAGCTAGTCACATCTTCTCATCGTACTCAGCTTATGCGCTCGCAGGAGTGATATTGAGTATCCCGAATCTATTCAAGTCGCGAGTGAATAGGCTTCTTCTGGGCAAGCTCATCCCGTCGTCGACCTCATCCCTATTCTCAACACAAGATCGAGGTTAAGAGAATAAAAAAATAGAGAGTGATTTAATAATACGATGCTGAGGTTGCCTTTCCAACACAGCTGAATTTTGGCTATCTATGTAGTACGGCTCCAGTGAAAAGGTACTTAGGATAGTACCTTGTCAAAAGAAAGCTTTGTATACAGGGTGTCAAGAACAGGTTGGCAAGTATTGAAAGGATATTATCAGTCGATAAAACTAAAACAACTTTTACCTTAAAACATATCACTAAACACTTAACTTAAAGGCAAAAAATTATAAATTTGTGAGGAGCGGCCGATTTTTTTTTTTCATTTCTGGAAATATTATGTTTCTTGGAGAAAATTAGGTTAAAAGTGGTAGGGCTTTTGTGCAAAAATCGTCTGGGGAATTAAGCCCTTTCCTTTTTCTGCCGTAAAGCAGCAGTGTATGCATTGCCGCATGTTTCGGTTTCAAGAGCAAGGGAGCCAGTGAAATTACTGGCACATGAGACACACCATCTTAGTTCTTGGGGTGGGCAACGAGCTTTGTCGTCTTATTTATTAGTATCAAATTATTTCACTAATAAGACAGTGGGTGTCAAGGGCGGTGGTGACCAGGTGGCCCACCTGCTCGTATGCCCTCTTGTGATATAAAAAAACCTAACAGTATTAGGTAGAATTACTCCGATTTTTACTTGAGAAAAAATCTTCTTTATAGTCAAAAAGCTGTCCCCGGAAAATAATTTAGCGGCAAAAAATGAAGCAACGTTTAATAACTTCAGTGTAATAATCTCCATATTTCACACTCTGTGGACTGTAGATCATACGGGAAACACGTATTTCTGTCTCGTTTTGATTTACACGCTACACATAGGAAATCTGTACCAACTGTTTTTTTGTAAATTCGGGCTCTGAAAATATTTTCTGTCTTCTTTGGCTTCAAGTCAATTTTTAACTAGTACTCAATAAATAAATTATTTATAGGCACATGGAAATCTGTATAATGGGTATACAGCGAGTAATGGAAAGGTGTGATAATATTAAAGGTGTGAATCTGCTCGTGAAACTGAACAACTTTTGCCTATGATCAAAATACATTTTTGACTTCCCATAGAAACTGTATAAGCTGATAGCGCATTTTATCAGCATCATCACATCAGCCGAAAGATGTCCACTGCTGGACAATACTGGACATAGGCTCGCATCCAGCGGCTCACATTTGGTAAGGCAGGTCAAATTTGGTTTTTTGTATTTCGACCTATGATCCTTGGGAAGAATTGTTCAGTGTCATAGGCTGATTCACACTCTTCAGTATTATCACACCTTTACGCAGCGAGACTGCCATCTCACCTTCGCAACCCACAAGACAAACCAGGCCTAATTCCAGTTAGGCTTTTTTTATGTTACAAGTAAGCAAACGAGCAGGTGGGCCACCTGATGGTAAGTGGTCACCACTGCCCACAACACCTACTGTCTTAGTAATGGCATATTTTGACACTAATAAGACAGCTAAGCGCGTTGCTCACTTTGAGAACTAAGATGATCTGTCTCATGTGCCAGTAATTTCGCGGGCTCCCTTGCCCTTCAAACCGAAACACAGAAGTGCAAACACTGCTGCTTCACGGCAGAATAAAACAAGAGGGTGGTACTTCCCCAGACGGACTTTCCACAAAAGCCCTACCACCTTCAAGCTTTGCCAGATTAGTAGCCTACCTGGCTGTCAGAGTATTCAAGCTGCCAATTGTTGTCTGGCTTGGCTTAACGACTTCTATCATTGAAAGTAGCCAAGAGCTTAACGTACCTTCCGAAGCATGAAAAGGCTCTCGCTCTTTTGGCACTAGCGGTCACCCATCCGGGTTCTGAAAACGGCTAACGTTGTTTAAAACTTTCGTGATCGAAAAGAAAGAGCAACTACCACTCGGCCACGAGCGCTTCGAAGACATCTTTCGAGTTGATTTCAAATTTATCACGGACGCGCTGCAGGGTAATACCAAGTAGGTCCCATTTTCCTAAAACGAGTACCTAATCACAAATACAGCTATTAAATTAAAGTACTTATTATACCACAAAATTAAATAGCACAATCTACCACAAAATTAAATAGCATAATCTTCAACTTGACAACACGGGTATTTTGAAAAATAAATAAGTTGAAGCCAATATTTAAACGTTTACATATCGGAGAACAAGTACAGACTGAGCTTGTATGACACGATCTGTTAATTTGTTTACTCGGCATACCAATAGTAGTTAAATTCTTAGAAATCAAGTAAATATCTTAAGGAGTCTTCTATGTTTTCATTACATGTTCACAAGAGAGCAAACGAGCCACGTGGTGGTGAGTGGCCACGTGGTCACCCCGCGATTATACCCTTTATAGTTCGGTTGTTAGTTCGGTATATGTTCTTTGGCCACGGGTAGAGATGGTAATTAAGTATAGAATGATAATAAAGCCTCCAAAATCCGTGTTAGCCTCTGGCAGGAGAAGTACCCCACTGCGTCGTATCCTAATTTTTGAGCAATTGCCTCCTGGACACCAATTGCCCTGGCCGACTTGGAAGTCATTAAACAGACTCCGGACCCAAGTCGGTCGGCGTAACGAAAACATGTGCAAGTGGGGATTTGGCGCAGATCCTGCTTGTCTGTGTGGCTTCACTCCGCAAACGATGGCACACCTTATGACCAGCCCTGTGTGCCCGTCTACCTGCTCACGCGAAGACCTTTACAATGCCACTGATAGTGCTGTCTTTGTGACGGAGTATTGGCCCAATACAGTATAAATCATGCCAGAATTGACTCGAAAGAAGAAGAAGAATTGATTCAAATGTATATAAAAGACGCATTTTACTTGATGCTACTATACTTCGCAATGTTTGCAAAGACTCATATAATTGCAATATATTCCATCAAACGTGAAAACCCATGAAACGTCCCATCCCATGAAACGTCCACTACAGGACAGGGAGCTCCCTCTAGAATTCTAGCTTTTGCTGGAAAAATGTGGAGGGGAAGTACCATAGTCACCTCGCTTGTTAGCGTTACGGCTGGCACCATGGACCGCGGTTGTAGGTGACCGCAGTAAGTAAGATGTAAGATATATAGGAGGATGCTGCCCGTCTTCCAGTTAACCCTTAGTCGCCTCTTACGACACCCACGGGTATATATGGGTTGGTACTATTCTTTGCTGGCACCACACGGGACCTAAGTTGGTACCAACTAACTACGGTTTTCGAGCTCTTTTACAGCGCGTCTGTAAGATATAAGACAAGATCTTTGGTGATGTCGATATTTTTCATGAGTCCGCTGTATGCTGTAAGCGGAAAGTACATGACGTAGACCTTAATATTTATTCCGTTTTGTTTCCGTATGCATCACTTTTTTTCTGCCTTTCTCCGCCACACGGTGTCTGTTTGTCTTCTAAGTATTTTTTTTTTGTTTCTTAGATAAGATAAGATAATTTTTATTCAGTCATGTAATATGAACGGCCAGTAACGGTTCTATTTCTTTTCTTATTTGAAAAAATCAAAATTTTGTGTTTTGCTCGTCTCCCTCCCCTTATATACAGGGTGTTAATTTAATTGCGTGCCATAGCTTAGGGGGTGTTTCAGTAACGATAAAGGAAAAAAAAATGTTTAAAAAAACCCTACTTAATTTTTTTTAAACTCCATTGAAACTAAACTAACGCGGAGGGCCGTCGCGCTATCACCGAGCCAGCGCGAGAGTATCAAAAATTCCTTTCTTTTCTTTGTGTGTGACTCCAATTTTCCCTTCATACTTTAACGGGCTTAGGACCGTCAAAATGTAATACCTGACAAATTATAAAAAAAAAATCATTGATGATAAAAGAAATAAGTAGGATTTTTTTATATATTTTTTTGTGTTCCTTCATCGTCACTGAAACACCCCTTAAGCTATGGCACGCAATTAAATTAACGCCCTGTATTAGTGTTTTTTTCTCAATGAGTGTTTAACTTCTGCTCTCATTCAGCATTTTGTAATTACTTCTAAGAGAGAAATGTTTATGGAGTTAGTGCCAAATAGCTATGTTATTCTATTTTTTATATCGATGTATGCGCTAACATCTGTTTTTTCTCCATGAAAATAAAATAAGATGATGTATAGAATAGTCTATACTATTCCGTTTATCAAGTTCACAACTTTTAACTTCCTTTAGAGGCATCTTTATCTGCTTACCAACTAGCCTAAAAATATCTGAGAAGTCACAAGTTAACCCAAATATTTACTCAAACATGTCCATGTTAACTTATACCGGAAAAACCTGTTGATAGTTACATAATGAGTTCAAATAAAACTACATTAAGCTATTGTGACCTTGAGGCTTGATAGTAGGCTTTTAACTGTGAAAGTAACACAGGATTTAGGTAAATTATATTTAAATTTTTGATATTTTTATCCTGTTTTTTACTTTCGAGCGGAGCGAGTGAGAAAAAGTTTTTCTAATTTTCTCAAAAATGTGTTCTATATCACTTATACATCATAAAAAACAAGTCTCCCAAAAATGTCCGTCCGTCGGTCGGTCGGTCGGTCGGTCGGTCGGTCGGTCCGTCGGTCGGTCGGTCCGTCGGTCGGTCTGTCCGTCACGCTTTGGCCTAGCGGCTAAACGAATGGTTTGATTGACACCATATTTTGAATTTAGGAGTTTTATGCAAATCCATCGACGGGTTCCAAGTGGTTTCTTGCTGGCTCTCATTTTGAGGGCAGCTGTCATACAACGAAAATGAAAAAGTGAAATTTTCTCAAAAACGGCTCATAGTATCTTGATGAAACTTTGCATGACCAAGCATACCCATGTACGATATCTTGCGCCAGTATCAATCGATCTGTGTAATTTCATATAAGGGGTGTTCCTGTACCACCAAATCGTAAATATGTGATTTACCCAAAATGGTTCCACTGAGTTTATTAAAATTTTCTAAAATATTAATCCTGGATTGGTTGTCTACCTGACTGGATATCCTTTATGATTTTTTTGAATAAAATTTAGTAGACTAAACTTAACAATTATCCATAAGGAACATGTGTTGGGAAATTAACAAAATCTCCATGCAAATATCCTACGGTAGTATCCATTGATCTGTGAAAATTTATATAAAGGGTGTTCCAGTACTACCAAAAGTTAAACATGTGATTTACTCGAAATCGTTTGAGGTTTGTTTGTTTTAATGTTTGACAATTTGAATTCTGAATTGATCTGTAGGTATATTTCATACAATTTTTTTTTTGAAAAACGTTAATATAAGTTTGTATTTCCATACTATTTGTATGGCATTACAGATTTAAGTTTGCGGTTGATAGTTTTTCCTTGAGTATTGCGAGAAAGTAAGTGCAGTGCTGCTGTACCATTTTTTTTTTAATTAACTAATAAGTTATTTTACGCAAATTACTTACTACACAACCTTAAAAGGCTATCCATTTCTTCTAGGACTTAAAGGGGAATTAATTATAATGTATGCATAAAGTAACGCCCTTATGGTGCCGGAAAAGAATAGAACCAACCCTTCTCTACCCGTAGGTGTCGTAAGAGGCGACTAGGGGATTATGAACCGGAGGATGGGCAGTAGCGTCTTTTTGTGCTGTGATCACCAACAACCTCGATCCATATGATCACATACTACCACAAGTCCACAACGCTTACAAGCGTGCTGTCTATAGAACTTCTCCAGTTTGTAGCATGCGTTTTTACTGGAGTTCTGCAGGGAACTCCCTGTCATGCAATTTATTTTATTGGATAATTTTACAGTTAAAGTTTACGGCCAATATACCTACTTAAATCTTGTGCCAATGCCCTTAAGCATAATATGTTACAATACTCCTTTAAATCTTTAATAGGAACAAAACAGTGGCAGTTGTTGGCAGTTAACGTTTCACGTATGATGATGATAATGATATTTTCCAACTGGAATGGAGCAAAATTGACTGTTACGGTATGCCATCCCGAAGGTCCCAGGTTTAAATCCTGGTAAGGGCAAGGCTCCTATCCTCTCCACGTGGCCAAGCCACGAAGTCTTGCAGCCTTGATCTCGTCCATGATGTCGGGCTCGGTCACTAGCTCTTCGATCTCCCTAATCTTCCTTCTCCTACAGCTGCCATCCTCCTCGACCGGTCCCAGAAAATTCCGAAATTTTTTCCTCTTGCATAATCTCTCTATTATAAGAGAATTACTTCAAATTTCTTAATTATTTCAACATATTTCTAGTCCTAAAAAAAAGCTCAAACATTACGTAAGTTTGATGAATAAGGGCTATAAAATATAATCATAAAATATTGGCATTTCAACACTTAGCGAAAAGAGATTAATAGAGAAATTATGTACTGCATATCATTTTAATATTAGAAGAGATAAGATCATTGTATTTTACACTGAAAACATTCACCAACAAAATTTAATAGCGTTCGAATCTTTTTCTATTTGTATTTATGACCAGAATGATGTGTTTGTTAGTTATTCTTCATGCCAAGCCTTAAGTCCCGGATTTGAATCCGTGTCAAACATTTGTGTGGTGAATATTGGTGTTCATGAACGGGTACTTACGAGATACGGGTATACTTGCTTTTTCATTGCAACAGCCGAGGGTGCTAAGGGCACCATATCGTCAGCGTAGCTCACATGATTAATGCACACTCTATCCAGGGAACAGCCAACGCCTGACTGCGTTAGTCTGGTACTTATAGTATTATTCGCCGTTTACAAACGGCGGGCAAACTGTAAACGGTCGGCAAATTGGAAAACGGCGCCGGCAGATTGTAAATGGCTTTAGATCACTGGTGCATTTTAGGTTCGTTAGTCACCGTAAACCCAAACTAACCAATCCCGAGCAGGGATCGGTTAGGTTTGGTTATCGCGCATTATGTAAAATGCCGAGTCAAAATGTTTTCGGCATTTTGTAGAATGGCAAGGCTAACCGTGAGATGACCAATTATACGATATGCCTGCGACATATACATTGAACAGGACAGGGGAGCTGGATCCACCTTGTCTCACGCCACAGTGCAGCTTTTCCTATCTGGAGTATGCACCATTCCATCTTACTAGGTTTGACCGTTGTTGGTGCCAAACTGCCAACATTTATGTCAGATAGTGAAAATGTTTTATTTCACAAGCGCCAGATTGCTCTAACTGACTGTTAAAAATCAGATATACTTAGCTGGCAGATATTTTATCTGTTACTTTACTATCGGAAACTTTAGTAGCAAGCGGTGAGACGGGCCCTTAGTATGGAAAGTCTTTTAATTAAAAATTTTGATTATTCGGGAAAGTTGCTTGTTTTGATAATAACTAGGGCCGGGGTTTATTTACGGTGTACATTTATTTATGTATTTACATTTTATTGCGTAGTATCACAACACAAAACGAAGGATTTAAAAAAATGTGTAACGCTACTAACAAAGATCGTAGCGGCACAACAATGGCGTTGGCAGTGGAGACGCCCGCGAATTTAATATCCAGTGTGAATAGGCAGCAAAATGAGTATCATGGGGTTAAGTATAAGTGATAAATCAAGCAACGATTAGAATTAACATTTCTATCCACTATGTTACGATTGTCACGTAATAATTTCATAACTTTTTTCTTGCTTTTTTCATACTCGCATATAAGTTACAATTCAAAAATCGAATTCATCTTCATTTGTTCAGCTGCTGACATATTACCACTCACAGACAGCCACAACTTTAAAACAATTATCAATCTATTGTAATGCATCACCATACATCCGAAACAGATGGTATTCATGCCTTGAGGCGATCACGTATCTGTCAGTAACACTATAATAGTCTCGATAATAGTAATGTTATAATTTGACACTGAACAAGCCTATAGTTATTTGTCAAATCAAATAAGACGTATCAATTTGAAGTGTTTTATGTAGGCTTATGGCAATAACTGACTTAACTTTGAATAAAGGTAACTGACTTAACTAATTGCAATAAAAATCGTAAACTATCACAGCTGCAGCTGTCATTACAGTTTGGTTAAAACTAGCAAAATTTGTAAGGCATATTACACTGGACAGTCGGTTGCACATCAGTGGTAATACTTTGACCTTGAGCGTGTATTTGGTTTCTGGTGTTTGTGGTGTAGCGCTGGTTCAACTTATACTGGACTTGTTACCACTTGCTTGCTTTCGGCGTAAGTTAATTGATGATAAACAAGTGACTTCACTCTATCTGCACTGGACTTTTTTAAGTTGTTGTTTAAATATCTTATTCGATGATCGTAGTACAAATTTTAGAATATGTATACCCAACTTTATTGCAAGCAATTGAATTTTAAAAATATTATTATCATTATTGTAAATGGGGCCCAAATTTTTAATTGTCGTTACTAGGTCAAATGGGGTATTTATTATTATGAAAGGGATTTTAGAGTGAATTTCAAATAGGGTTTTGTATTTTTACACAATTCTTTGTTTTGAAGTTATGATGAAAAATGTGTAAGAAAATATAATTTACCTTATCTCCGAAGTTTGTTGAACAAAAATTCTGAATTATTTAAAGTCGATAGATATGTAATTATTACCGCATATATAAAACGATCTCTTTAAGTAGCACAGTTTTTTAGAAATCTACAAAAGGTTTTACATTAAAACTTAGTTTACGATCCTAAAAAAATACTTTATTGCTTATAAAATACTAAAGTTATATCGGAACCTTCGGCGCGTGAGTCCGACTCGCACTTGACCAGTTTTTTACTAACATGTGGCGTACTTGGTTTTTAACAACCTCAACACAATTATTAGTTCTAGCCTTCTTATTTTCGAAACAATGAACAATTTTATCAGCAATACAATAAGACAGTTACAGACAAGTTCAAAATGTCGGACAGTGTTCTGCGTTTGCGCAACTCGAACGAAAGTGAATGTGCTGAGCTGACCACGTATACATATATGTATAAGTAGATAGAAAGGTGAGTCTTAAATATGAACGTTTTATGGACAAGATTAGTAGTCCCGCTAAGACAAGGAAGATAGTTATGCGTCTATAATTTGTTAAAGCGTTTTGCAACTTGTACGAGTATATATTATGTCACCGGCAAAAAACAAGAATAAATACAAAATACAAATATGTTTATTAAAATTACAAATAAATCTAAATATATAAAAGAGCATGTCCTGACTGACTGACTGATTCATCAACGCCGAGCCGTAACCGCTATAGATACAGATCTGAAATTTTGTACACAGGTTCTATGTGCGTCAAAACCACCCACTAAGAAAGGATTTTGGAAAATTCATCTCCCAAGGGGGTGAAATAAGGGATAAAAGTTTGTATGAAAGTCCTTTGTTTCTTGAGCTAGATTCACACAAATTTGAATTTAATCTTCTGGTAAAAAATAAAGAAACACGTGTTTAAGCATTTCTTAAAAATCACCCTTTAAGGGGGTGAAAAAGGGGATGATTTTTTTCCGTATGTTGGTCTATAAGTCTTTCAGTTTTAAAGGTAGAATTATAGAAATTTGGTTTTGAGCTTTTGGTAAAAAATAAAAAAGTACATGTTTAAGAATTTTCCAAAATCCATCCCCTAAGGGGGTGAAATAAGGGATGAAAGTTTGTATGAAAGTCCGTTAAATTTGAAGTTAGGATCTTCAAAATTTTTATTTAGACTGACGATTAAAAATTAAGTTTTACGTGTCTCAGGGTTTTTGAAAATTTTACACCGTAAGTGGTGAAAAGGGGGATGAAGTTGAAACTCCTTCATATCAAAGTAATATCCACTTAATTTATTATTTAGGCATTAGGCTTGTAATTCTGTGGAACATACATCTCTGTTATTGAAATTCCACCCCAAATTCAACCCCTTAAAGAGCGAAATGGTGAAAAATCTAAAAACCAATATGGGTATCATTTGTATGGTTTATCGGGTCGCTGATTACTAAAACTAAAACAATTTTGAAATCCAATGTGGTGGCCGTGAAATACCATCATCCTCCGGGGATGGGGTTGGGGTGAAATAGGGTTGATATGTCTAAAAAATAATATGGGTGTCGTTTGTATGGTTTGTCGGATCTCTGATTAGGAAAACTACAACAATTTTTAAATCTAAGGTGGTGGACGTGAAATACCATCATCCCCTGGGGATTGGGTTGGGGTGCGATAGGGTTAAAATGTCTAAAAATCAATGTGGGTGTCGTTTCTATGTTTATATAAGGATAGGGATAGCGGTTAAGACGGCGTTAAGGATAGGGATAGGAGTAGGGGTAGGGTTAGGGGCAGGGATAGGGAGAGGGAGAAGTAGAGGGAGTGGGATGGAGGTAGATAGAGTGGGAGAGGGTGAGGGAGGGGGAGAGGGAGAGACTGCACATTGTCTGAATATCACGCGAGCGAAGCCGCAGGCACAGCTAGTTACATTATATGAATAAAAAATAAATTGTTATTTTGAATACTAAAGGAGAACATAATAAAGCATTGTCGGAGCAACATGCTGAGTTAAAGCCCACCCCTGGTCACTGGAATTCAATTTAACAAAGCAAGAAAACAGAATAAATCAGAGCATGTTTGGAGTGTACAAAAAATAAAAAATTAAAACCTAAGACTTAATAAAAATTAAGACTTAAACTGTGACTCAAACTGTGAGGACTCATAGGATTTTTGTCTAATGAAAGTAGTATAAATAATAATCATCATCATAACATCCCATGAAACGTCCACTACAGGACAGGGAGCTCCCTCCAGAATTCTAACTTTTGCTGGAAAAATGTGGAGAGGAAGTACCATAGTCACCTCGCTTGTTAGCGTTACGGCTGGCACCATGGACCGCGGTTGTGGGTGACCGCAGTTAGTAAGATGTAATATACAAAGGAGGATGCTGCTGCCCATCCTCCAGTTAACCCTTAGTCGCCTCTTACGACACCCACGGGTATGTATGGGTTGGTACTATTCTTTGCCGGCACCACACGGGACGTATAAATAATAAGTTGTTAAATTTCCTAGTAAGTTGATAAACTGTCGTAACATAATAAACTGTGCTCAATTCGCTTCTGGCACTCGCAGGCTGATACCTCGCACGCACGTGTTGTACGCTCAGCTCGTGCTTTTGGATCTACAAATTTCCTTCGAGTTTATTATTTTTTGACAGTTTATCAACTGAGGGCAAAATTCATCAACCTACTATTTTTGTTAATTTCCGATGACAAATACAGGGAGTACAAAAAGTACGATGATCCTTCTAAGGGGTGATTCTATATAACAAATTGTTTGAATAAAAAAGTTTTTAAAATTATTATTTTTGAGTGATCATGAAATTTGATTGTCCTTCGAATCACATTACAGTAATTTATTGATAGTGACTGGATATTATAACAAAAAAACATCTTAGCTGATCATAGAGGTCATTGAACCCTCCAGGCGCTTCACTTTTGACCTAAAACTACTTTTTTCAGGAAAAAGTATTTATTTTTTAAGAATGAGACTGGAAAGAATTGTCAGTGCGGGCAAATATGCTGGCCCACAGGTTCTCCCGATGCACAAAACAAGTTAAAATTACGCTTTTTAAAGCTTATTGTACATCACTCTACTCGGGGGCCCTGTGGTTCGGATATACCCAAAAGTCTTACAATGCTCTACGGGTTCAGTATAATAATGCGTTCAGGGTGTTGTTGCGACTGCCGCGATTCTGTAGCGCATCAGTGATGTTCGCCGAGGCGCGCACTGACGGATTTGATGCCGTCTGGCGTAAGAAGTCTGCATCGCTTCTGCACAGGCTGCGCAGCAGTCCCAACACCATCCTGGCCATGATAGCTGCCCGGTTTGATAACCCGCTTGTGTGGACACTGATTAAACGTACAAAATCCTGTTTAAAAATTAAGTACTAACATAGGTTAAGAAGACTGTTACTAACAAGATGGACCTCATTGTAGTCTGATTATTAAATGATTATTATTATTATTAGCTGGACGGAAAGGAAAAGAAACAAGGATTCTATAATAAGGTACCCACTGATATTGAAAGTTTACCGTTAGATAAATTCAAAACTGTTATCAAGCAGAAATTATATAAGAAGGGTTATTATAACATATCAGATTATCTAGAAGAGAATAATCCATGGGATTAGGCTACGGTTCTAATAGGCTAATTCAAAATTAAAACTGACTTACGTTTGTTGTATATCAAAACATATTTTAAAAGAGCGCGTGGGTTTTATTGTCGCTTAATTTTTAGGGTTCCGATACCAAAATGGTAAAAAAAAGGAACCCTTATGGTGCCGCTCTGTCTGTCTGTCTGTCTGTCTGTCCGTCTGTCTGTCACACCTCTATATCTCAGCAACCACTTACGCTATCGAGCTGAAATTTGGAATAGTTTTAGAATATAGTTGCCCAACTTAATTGCACATGAAAATTTTTTGAAAAAAGTATGATTATTAATGTAAAGGGGGCCAAAATAGGGGGGGCCAAATTTCAAATTGTCGCTACTAGGTCGAGTGGGGTATCATATGAAAAGGCTTTACTTGTACATTTTAAAATATATTTTTGTATTTTTTTAAGTTTCTTAGTTTTCAAGTTATGATGAAAAATGTCAAAAAAAATACCATTCCCCCCCCCTTATCTCCGAAGTTTGTGTAAGGAAAAATCTGAATTTATTACAGTTGACAGAAATTTATGTAAAATTTACAGCAAAAATAAAACGATCTTTCTAAGTTGCACAGTTTTTCAGAAATCTGCAAAAAACCTTTACAAACAAATTTTGTTTTGCGGTCCTGAAAATGGACTTTATTGCTTCCAAAAATACTATAGGTAGAGTACTAAGGTACTAAGGTACGCACAAGTCTCATTTTGGTAGAGTTGGATATGTTTCTGTCTTGCCATATCTTTTTAAGTTTATCTATTTAGTTATCTCATAGCGTCTTTGCCCATCTGAGTTCTTCTCCTAATTTCCCTTTCGCTTCCTCCTTCACTATTCTAAAAAATACACAAAAGCTTATCTGTTTCGGAAGTGATAGCAGTTTTTGATACAAAGGCTGTAGGTGGACCAAAAGTTTTTGAATAGGAGTGAAAGCAGTAATAGTAATAAGAAAATATTTATTTAAAAATGCATCTCTAACAGATAGATTAGATTGCGATACTATTATCTAGAGGACAGAAGCTGGTCATTCACAACAACGCAGAACAAATCTAATTTGTCAAATAATTTTCAAAATATGACAAAAATAAAATCGGGACAAACGGAAAATAATATTTGTACAATTTTTCGCGACCATACCCAAATAATTTTAGTATAATGATTATAAAAAAAAATGTGTGCGTTTTGGTAGGGACAATATTTTTGTCTTAAAAAGTGTTACAGCCCAAATAATGATGTTTTTTTGTGTTGGTATAAATAAATTATATTTTTTAGAATTTTGAATACATACTTATTCAGATAAAGGTATATGTATCACGATTTGCTTAGCAGTTTTTTCATTATACGGCTTCGAAGTGCTAAAATGCATTTTGTTACACTCGTTTTCATCGGTATTAGTGACACAATCTTTATTTGTGGCAAAATATAATTATTAGGGAAACTAAACTCAGTGAACCTGTATGGAAGAAGACTTTTTACCGGTATAGCCTAATTAAGTCCCAGGAATATAACGAAGTTTGGAAATTTTCAAGGTGTTACATGATTTTAGGCTTTTCTGAGAATGACCCGTATGGAACCAAGTACTGAGACCAATAAAAATGGTATTAGTGTAAATCGATAGCTTTTGACGAGGTGAGCGACCTTTACATAAATACTAATACTATTTTACAAACACCTTAAACTCGACCTAAAATAATTGAAATATTAAAAAATTAAATTTCGTAGCTATCGCGACGCTGGGGGGGGGGGAGTCGGAGCGCATAACAACACAGGTCCTACCTCGATGACGTCCGGCTGGACACACAGGCGGAGCGACTTACACGCCTTTTTTTGCATAAAATTTAATTTTTTTAAGCACCGAGATACTAGAAAATTTAGATCTCTAATAAACTGTTTAATTTTTATATTTTGTATCATATAAGATCTTATTAGAAAATCGGTCTAAAAATCATAAATATTTTTTTCTATCAAGCCAAATCATTATTATCGTGTTTTGATTACAACGAGACATTAGATAAAAGACATTAGATAAAAGATCAAATATTTTAACAGTATTTTTAAAAATTTAATAACTTGTTTAGTTTTGTGAATAAATCCGTCGGAAGATGACCAAAAGTTGGATACCCTCGCTTAAGATCTTGTATAGGTACAACACTTCCGTCTGTAATCCCAAGTTCATACACTATGACTGAGTATATTCAAGCCGAGAAGAAGTAGGCTCCATCTGGGCGAATTCGTTTCTTCACTGACCTCATTGATGCCATCACAACGAGCCCATTTATACAAAAAATCCAATGGCATTGTTAATCATTTTTCTGAAAATTTCACTGCTAATCTGCGCAAAGCTAAACGAATGCAATAAGTACTAAATTGTACTACGGTTGAATCTTAATTTTTCCTTTTCAAGTAGCAACTAATTAAGGTAGTAGCTACAAAGAATTGTTTTTTTATCCAGGCCTAGAAACTGAACTTTGTTTATAACAGGTATGAAGGCAAGGTTAAAATGTGGCTTTCGTTTTATTTGATCGTGTATCTAGTTTAAAAAAAATAACAGTAATCTAGGTTAAAAGTCAACCACGTACTACTTACTTACTTATGAACTTACAAATTGAGCTAATCAAGTACTAGGTCAGCCTGGTACGTTTCAAAACGATATTTCTTTCTATCGCATTAAATAGATGACATCGTAAGAAGAGCGTATGCATATTTCATTAAATAGTGTATCTATATTTAGATTAGCATTTGCATGTTATGTTGATAAGTGTGCTATCTCTCTTCTGGTTTAAAGAATAAGTTTGGATAATCATTAGCAATTTTGCAAAGAATCTAGTGAATGTTATCCAATTTAAACAATAATTATTCTCTTCGTATGTTTTACTTGAAAATCTTGCTTTTTTCCTGCAATTGCTAATGCGTCTCATCAACTTTTTCACTGTGACAAAAACCTTACAATATTGATTCTATTAGTCAAAATTAGACGATAACAAATCTTATGTCCATGATCATACAAAAACAATCAAAATGTGATCCATTGTCATCATGAGAAGTTTCACAACCCTCAATATGAATAGCTCTTTAGAACAAGGTTTTGAAATCAAATACATTTTGGGTGGAATTTGGAAACAAAAGATAATACATGCATACATAAATCACACCTCTATCCCGTCAGGGTAGGCAGAGACCACAGCCCTCCACCTGCTAAAATCGTGACATACTTCCCTCGCTTCCCTAAGGAAGCAATGCGTCAAACCGAAAAATGAGTTGCGAAAATCGTGTTACTCTATGCTCGCTTCATCCACTTTTATCAACCCTTTCATACCCACTCGTCGGTTTAGGGTACTTTTAACCTGGTCTTTATTTAGATAGTCCTGAATTTGGTCTTGTATCATTCGCCGAGGCCTTCCCCTTCCAAAGTTTCTTTTCCTTTTCGCCTGGTGGATCTCTTTCTTCAATCTTCGTTTATGCATTCTCTTTACCTGACCAAGCTATCTCAGCATTTCTTTCTCCACTTTAATCACTAAGTTCATCTTCTTTTACGCCACAAAGAGTAATTCAAGTATTAAATAGACAGCGGATGTTACATTGATGATGCTTTTCCATCGTATCAAATTTAAACATCCATCTAATTCACACCCTCCATCTCAAAAATTAGTAAAATTAGCAATGTATCGTTTATCACGCATTCAGCCTTGAAACTTACTAAATGGCCGATTAAAATTACAACATTTGTGTTTATCGATGAGTAAGAATTCTATCATGCCATTGCCATAACCTAGCACAATCTTTGACGTCAGCTGGGGCGGCGATGTTGCGGAGGAGAGGAATCATGAGCCTGTCTTCATTTCTACATTACCCCCCTCATTGTCTATCACTCCACGGGAGGGGCAGTACACAATTTTTTTTGTACTATACAAATAATAGTTTCCCTTATAACTCTAAGTATCAACCTTCATTTGTACACGTACAGTCAATTGCAGGTGAAGATGGTGATCAGCAGGTGATCTTATTAAAGTCATTGTTTGTACCACAATAATTGAAAGGGAAAACCAACAGCTTAAAGTAGTTTGACCCCTGGTCACATTCAATGCGTTCAGTCGTTTATTGGCCTTTTGCACAACAAGATCACATAACTGCTTAGCATTGTAGGACATTGTGGGTGTCGCCTGTTACACTGCTATGACCCACGTAAATATGGACCTTACGACATTTATAATGCGAGTGTAAAGCTTAGCTTTGGTAATGCAGTGTTATGCGGTTAGCATAACGATTATTATGTTAATAAGGTATAGCAGTTATGTTTGTTGTTTATTCTAAGTTGGCAGTAGGTCGGGTCAAGAATTATTAAGCCAATACAAAGCCGTAAACAATTTACACATGTTTTTTTTTTCTTTATCTACTATTTAGCCTGTTGAAGATTGGAGAGCAATGCTTTGTTACAAAGCACTTTAACATGGCCTTTATTCTGTGCAGTACATTCTTATATATTACCTGTGAATTGAATTTTCTATTTTCTACCCTACTGCCTTAGTTCACTTTGACTTCTCTCTTCTCTCTTTTTCTGCGTCTTGATTACAATTCAAGCAATTTTGGTATGGACACACAGATTTGTTGCTTAGTGAAATCCTGAGAACATGTCTAGAATATTTACATTTATTTAATAGCTGTTATATCATTGAATTATCTGGCTATATTTTTTACTAGCGGCCCGCCCCGGCTTTGCACGGGAAGCTGGAATTCATAAAAAGATCCCATTGATAAAAGCACATTCATTATTTCCCAATTTTAAGACGAGTTTATTTTTTGTTTTAGATCTATTGTAAAAGTAAATATAGATTAACTACAAATTATAAAAACTAGTCAAGTGCGAATAGGTCTCGTGCGCATTTATCTATATCTCAAAATTTCTGAAACACGTGTTTCGTATTATTAGCTTAAATCCAAAATTTTCAAGTACCGCATGTCAAAACTGTAGGATTTTCATACAAACTTTCATCCCTTATTTCACCCCATTGATATCTCAAAATTTCTGAAACAACTGTTTCTTTATTTTTTACCAAATTCTTAAATTCAAATTTGTGTGAATCTAACTCAAGAAACAAAGGACTTTCATACAAACTTTCATCCTTTATTTCACCCCCTTAAGGCGAAAGTGCGAAGTGCAAAAATGTACAAAATTTCAGATCTGTAGCTTTAGTGGTTACGGCTCGACGTTGATGAATTAGTCAGTCACTAAGTCAGAACAAGCTACTTTATATATTCAGATTTGCTCGTTGAAGCGTCTCCCTCTATGTTGCCTACTATAGATAAACTCAGGACATTTAGCTGTCAACAGCGTTCCTCCATTTGAATTCAGCTTGTTGATATTTCTTCATGGTCTTGCGCAAGAGGATCGAATCATCGTGAGAACTTTACGCGTCACGTACGTGCTAAACTAGGTTTATAATGCAAAACGTATCATGAATACCTACTGGACGAGATTTTATGAGTTTGTAAGTCTGACAGCATTTTCAAGAGGTATTAAAATGTGCAAATAGTTTCCTTATGACTAAAACAACTTTGGACAGTGTAAGTGGTTTAGTTACACAATACTCAGCATTATCTTAAAGAACCCTCAGGGAAAGGTTAAGGAAAGGAGAGGTAGAAGAAGGCCCAGACGTCACTTCGTGGACCAGAAGGAAAGGTGAATTTGATACTAAATCGGAGAGTCAAGGAAGTTTTGGAGAGAGTGGATGGCGGCTCTTAAATTAAAAGAAGACACTTTATATTTAAGGACTACTTACTTATAGCATTCGGCAATAATTGTAGTTTTTGTCCACTAGTATATTACTTATTTCTTGAAGTCTACATCTTTTGACTGAGATTTGACACCTTTTATGGTATTACGTTTAACATAGCTTACGCATGATCGCGTGCGCAGAATTCAAATGATGTGTTTGTAATTTGCCTAGTTATAACTATATCCCGTTGATAGTGAGCTTTCATAATCTGTGGCGCTAAGTGAAAGTTTGTCTATTGATTTTAAGTGCTCATTAGTATTTGAAGAGGCTATTAATTATATAATATTGGCATTACATTAAATTTTATTTGCCATCGTGTTTGCGATGCCTTTGATTGTTTCTTTGCCGTAAGTAAATACATTTACTTTTGTCTTACAGTGTTGTAAGTAAACGACAATTAAGCAAACAAGGAGATGATTTTCAGCATCCTATTATAGTATTCAACCAAATGGCTGTCATTCCTGTCATGATAATACTGATGATATTTCGAAAGTTTCATAATAAAACGTGAATTGTCATTGATTTAGCTCCCGAAGCCCAGTGCAAGCAACCTTCCTGTAGAAAAAAAAGTTACTCGAATACCTACAATTTTTTTATTTCCCATACAAAATGGATCGATCACGGGACTAATTTATTATTGAGAGTAAAAAAATTGGAGTAAAAATTTTCTTTGGGAAAGTTTCTTGTTATTATGAGTAGAATCACATACATACACGTACATTCTGTTGGTGACCTAATAAAAAAAAAAAAAAAAAACACTGCTTCGGGAGTAAAACCAATCAAAATTTACGCTGTGTACGATACTAATTCAGTCTAGTCTCAGTAGTTCAGATATATTGTCCGGGATCGAACTACTGAGCCTTATTTAGTCTCATTAGTTCGGTTGTCAATATCAGCTGGACTACTGGACATCTTAGGACCAAGATATGTTGTTATTTACTCTAATTCATTTAAAAACATTCAAACATTACGTTGTATTTATGTAGCTCAATGAAATGTTAATATTACAAACTCAGATATTTACTAACCGAATAATTATTCAAATAGTTGATGAAAGTGATGAAACTGTACACCTTTCTCGAAAATGCCCACACATTTTTTTACCTGTCAAGTAAATGCAAAACATAGACACTTGATCAAAAAAATCGTAGAAAATAACAATTTTCTACGATTTTTTTGATCAAGTGTTCAACAGATATGTCTAACTTTTTTGTAGTAAGACCCTGTATCTGAGTCATGTTTTTATGTGCGTTTAATTATATGCCTATCTCTATTAAGTTAAACATCTGTCAGTTGATGCGCAGAAGTCAAGTCATAAGAAAATAAGTCATTTTTGACTACTGAGCATCAATGACATAGCCAGAGTTATTTTGAACGATTTTTTTGATCAAGTGTTTAACAGATGTTTAACTTTTTTGTAGTAAGACGGACAAGGTCTTAGAAGTTAAACATTTTGATGAAATTGAAACCCAAATTTTTTGTAAAATATTGTCAATTATAAATTTGAAACTGAAACCAAACAGAATGTAACTATGTAGTAGAAAGATATGATGTAAAAAACTTTTTAATTTGGCGCAGCCCAAGTCAATGGGGCAAATTATTGATGAAATTATATATGTAAAACATTTTGTGGTTATCTGTGGTAGGTTGTAAGTAATAACCATTAAATAATATACAGGGTGTAAGAGACAACCTTCCGAATACTGAAAGGGCATGATCAGTCAACGTAACTGAACAACTTTCCGCGAATAAAACTTTCAGGAAATGAAAAAAAAATTCGGCCTCTCCATACAAAATTGCAAACTTGATTGGACAGTTTGTATGGAGAGGCCGATTTTTTTTTTGTGAAAGTTTTATTACTTTGTAAGATTTGGAAGGCTGTCCCTTACTCCCTTTATATTTTATAACTAAAAAGATTTTTACTTTTGACTATACTCAACTACAAAAAAGGTGCAAAGGATCAGACCGGAATAACAATTAACAAAAATTACGACTATTATGTTATCTGAACAGATCTACATGCAAAAACAAATTTGCGAACTTTAATACAGACATTTTCTAGCTTGAGATATGTAATGGATTTTGGTCACGCTATATCAAGTTTAAAACTGACATCAGCGAAGATAGAGACATAACAATGTAAAGAACAGTTTTGATTATGAAGTGGCTGATTAAAGTTGATACTGTATGCGATGAGATGAAGTATGTGTCTAGAGATCAATAAGAAATGGTTCAGATTCAGATAATTTTATTCAATGTAGATTCTTTACAGAACATCATGCAGAATACAATGCAAATAGAGCGAGTCTACGCCGTTTCAGATCGTGCTATGGCAGCGTAATAGAATCGGCAAGAAACCACTGCAGCACGAGTCGGCTTTTACAATGTGTTTCGCTGAAATATCAGAGCACCATACCTCTTTGTCATTCATATAGTCTTCTAATCTATAGTAAGCTTTTTTACATAACGTTTGCTTTACACATTTTTTAAACTTTAAGATTTCAGTTGAAGTAAGAACATAGTTGTGTATCTTACATCTACAACATAAATCTATCGCCATGCTAATAATTGATCTCATCTTTCAAATATTTTAAGTCATATTTTATGTAATATTTACTATTTGTCATATTTAATATTTTAAGTCATTTTAACTCATATAACTTTTAAAATTTTAAATACTGTGTGTACCTTTTATTCTGACAAAATATTTCAAACCTATTTGTATTGTTTGTAACTTGGTATTAAGTTTTTTTTTGTTTTACTTATAACTTTTCTCCACATGGCGCCATTTTGTTTGTGAAGAGATGTAAGAAAGAAAGAAAAATAATTTATTTGGCAACATAAAATATTAATAATTTACTTCATAAAGTAATGGTATAAAAGAATATCCTCATATCAATAAACGATACTTTGACTTTAATTTATTGGCATAATTAAAATTTTTATAGTTCTAACCATAGGTTCTAACTATGAATTTCTTAATGTTCAGCAATTTTAAAGGGATAAGAGAACAAGGTGTGATAATATGTATATATTTATGTAATCATCATGAGTTTTGCAAAAATACGTGTGTCAGTGACCACATCACCAGTAGTTAATGTTAACTAACAACCGAGAAGTGAGCTGTCCTCGTTATAAAGCAAAAAGTTGTAATACAGACTGATGAGAAGTATGATGGACATAAAAAGCCACGGGCATTATCTAGTCATATGGTAATAAAACGACCAGATACGACGAGAGACACAAGTTAAAAGACTAAAACACCTAAAAGTTTTTTACATCACAGAGGACGTAGGTGGTAAAAATTATTTGATCCCTCTAGCCGTCTCATTATTTCATCTGTGGCTCGGGCCAATGTGCCTGAACTTTCATACGAACTTTCATCCCATATTGCTCACTTAGGAGATGAAATGAGTTTGAGTTGAGTTTACAAAGTATGTCTATGTATAGGTACATAGTTTTAATATATGATCAATATTTTTGGTATGTATCATCATCATCATATCAGAAGAAAGACGTCCACTGCTGGACAAAGGCCTCCCCTAAAGATCTCCGTGACGACCGGTCCTGCGCTGCTCGCATCCAGCGGCCTCCCGCGGCCTTGACCAGATCGTCGGTCCACCTTGCGAGGGGCCTGCCAACGCTTCGTCTTCCGGTACGTGGTCGCCACTCTAGAACCCTCACGCCCCATCAGCCATCGGTTCTTCTTGAGATGTGCCCTGCCCACTGGCACTTTAGTTTAGCGATTCTCAGGGCTATGTCAGTTACTTTAGTTCTTTTGGTGATCTCCTCATTTCTGTACGATCGCGCAGAGAGACTCCGAGCATAGCCCTTTCCATAGCCCTTTGGGTGACTTTGAACTTCCTGATAAGGCCCATTGTGAACAACCACGTCTCGGTGCCATATGTCATCACTGGCACACACACTAGTCAAAGACTTTCGTCTTGAGACACTGCGGTATTTTGGACGTGAAGATATTGCGGAGCGCTACCCATCCGAGTCGGATTCGACGAGTAACCTCTTTATCTAAGTTGGATTTACCTAGCTGGATTGTTTGTCCCAGGTATACGTATTCATCGACAACTTCGAACGTAGAGTCTCCAACTTTGAGGGTATGTATCCATTTTGACGTATTTGTATATATTGTTTTTTGTAGGAGTCTGTTGCCTGAATAAATAATCATTTATTAATAATTTTATTATAGACAGAACCCTAAATACCAATTTTTTATGTTCCTTAAAAAGAGACAAACTTTCAGTTATTTTTAGGAGAAATTTTCAAACATCCTTTCTTAATGCTCAAAATTTTTGCTTATCGACTAAACTCTTCGGTGGATGGAAGAGCCACCGCGCACTAGCGATTTTTAAATAGGCCGATAGTTTGATCGTTCTGGGTATCAGTATGTACCCTTTTGGTAGTGCGCGCATTTGTCGATCGATTTGTCTATAGAAAATACGATTGCGACTAAACTGTCGTTGCTCTTAGCCTGTGCGTTGTCTATCAGTTAGTCATTCTTCGATAGGGATTTATGAGCTAGATTTCGTTGGTAGAGTTGTTATATCACATTATGTTAAACTAAGTACCTACCCAAAATTAAATTTTTGACCTTGCAACATTTGAGTTACAAATGGTACACTGTCCGACTGCTTGTGAGTAGCCTTTACAAAGCCCATTAGAAAAGCACTATTGCCTGACATTTACGAACTTGAGAATGAAAAATTATGTTTCGTTTTGACAAAAAACTGGTGACAAAGCAATACAAAAGATACAGGCAGCGACAGAAGACATAATGTAATAGAAGACAGAAGTTGGATGATTCGTCGCCGGTCGTTTATCACTTGTTTTGTTAGCGGACGTTTGGCAAGGTGCGCGCGCGCAAGATTGATCGCTTACCTCTTATAGAGCTAAAAACTTGCAGATTAGACAATGTTCTTTTAAATCTTTATTGTTTCAAAAATATCTTAGTTTACATAAATGAAATATGTTTTGATTGTGAAAACTCATATGTTGAAAGTGCTTGGCAGATATTAAAATTTATATTGTTAGCCAGATGACAAATCATAATAATGTTAGACGTGTTAGACGCACGATATCAAATCTATTTTTCTTTTTGTTTTGAATCGTTTTTTGACCCCCCCAGACAAGGAAATCTCATGCGGACAAAAATTTCAATACCACTAGTTTATCTTATATAAATCTGTCTGCTACATTCTTAAGTCCACTTGCGTGTGTATAGGAAGTGCATCGGTCACAGTGAAGGTGAATGGTGTATTATGTGAATGTTATGTGATTATCAGCCGACTTCGATTCCTTACTGCCAGAGAGACGTTTATGGTCGATTCACTGTTTGACTTAAGCGATTTTAAATTTACTTTCTTTTTGACGTGTTCATTTTTTGCTTTGTCATGCCATGTTGTGCTTGTACTGTTGAGTAAGTATGTTTTCCTACTCCCATTTTGTTAAAGTTCGAAACACGAAACCGGAAACAGTATCAAAAACATTGCCATTCCGACAACAGTTGCGTAATAAAAAAAAAACACCTTTTTGTTAGGTTTGGCTACAAGATTACGTTAATACTAATGATGTATTGGATGCCATCGGCTAATATGCTAGTTACCAAGCCATAAAGGACAACTTAAAATAAGAACCTCCCCATACACAGTACAGTATTATATAATGGCTGGCCGAGAGGGACGCAGCATAGATGCAGCAGTGTGAAAGAAAGAGAAAGATATACAATGTAATACATGAACGTAGTGATTTACGTTCTAATACATACGTAGTGATTTACGGTCTATATCCATTTTATTCGTTCGCGCTTATTTAATCAGTCAAAAAAATAACTTTTAATTTATAATTTAACGATGAACATCTTGATTTCCATTGAAAATTTGTAAATATGAGTAAAATATTCACGCCGACCGAAATAATTAAGGCAGCGGAGGAATTTATTGCCAAAAAGTGGAGGTGTTCTAGTGCTCTACAACTACGACAAAAGCAAAAAAATTCGATACGTTATTTTCTTAATGATTATTATGGTCGTAGAAAAAGTAATGTATGCCACTGATTGCAAACTAGTCATTGTAACATTTTGTGCTCGCTGCGCCTAATGTCACAAACAAACAATGACTATCTTTACTTGACAGTAGCATAAACTACTATAATCATCGCGTAGTGTTTTTCTTTATTTCACTAGAAGTAGATTCACTTGATTATTTCATCGGTATTGTTTTATATAAAAAATAAATATCGTTCTGAAGTTTTTATAATATTTATATAATACTATTGCTTTTTAGGATTCCATAGTCAACAAGGAACCCTTAAAGTTTTGTCATGTCCGTCTGTCTGTCCGCGACTTAGCTATGAGACCCTTAGTACTAGAAAGCTGTAATTTAGTACGGTTATATATTTCATCCACGCCGACACAGTGATAAAATAAAATCTTGAATAAAAAAAAAATTTTACGGCACCTCCCTCACAAGTGGGGGTGAAATTTATTTATCTTTGTACCATAATGTATGTCGTTTGTTAGGTCTATAAAAAATAATGTGAGTTTGCACATATCATTTTGTTGGTCAAGCTGAAAATTTTTCGTGCTTTGTTAGAAAAGTCGTAGAACAAAAGTTGTTGCTTTTGACCTCTGTAAAAACGTGGGCATACGCAAATCAGGTCCAAAAAAATAACCTTGTATATTATTATGATCAAATTAAAAGGAAAACTATCAAAGCGGAAAAAGCTTTACATGTTCATTAATAAATTTACATGTTAGCAATCAGCGGCGGAGGTAAAAAAATTACCTATGTTATGAACGTTATGAAATACTTAATCTAAACCTGCTTTGCGATGAAAATCGTAATAAAACTACGGAACCCTATACTGCGCGTTGCCCGACACGAACTTGGCTGTTTTTTTATTACTTGTACTTACTATAACTCAGTATCCTACCGTTGAAACAGCTTTAAGTAGTACTGTTATTGATGGAGTTACAAATCTTTACTGCTCTAGTTGATTCGTAATAGAAAAAAGTTATATTACAATGCAGTTATATTTATATTACAATGCAGTTATATTACAATGATAGGATTGATGAAAGTACAGGAAGCAAGGGAAGAATATCAAGATCGTAGCAGGTGGAGGACTGTGGTCTCTGCCTACCCCGACGGGAAAGAGGCGTGATGTTATGTATGTATGTACAATGCAGGTAATTTGCTAATCTCAAACTTAATACGAGTATCTCCGCCTCTTATTGTAGTACAGAATTCAATTTCTCTTGCAAAGTAAGTGACCTTTAATAGACGCTGTAATAATTCAATGAATGGAGAACTTCCATGGTAATTTCTTATGCTCTTGCGGTTAACGTCTGCGATTATGGCGAGTTGCGTTGTTACGCCCATGACTTCTTTCAAGGCTTTTGTTGCTTCAACTTTTGTTTACCTGTTTTTATTTTCTCTCATTTTGTTGTTTCATAATCTTTGTGTGTGACCATCTTCTTGGCTGCGTGGTGATTGTAAGGGTTCATGATCTGGAAGATGTAGGATTCAACCCTTCCAATTTCAATAGTTAGAAAACAAAAAAAAGTCACGTGGTTGGTAGATTAGTTGCTTACAACTAAAACCCATATAAAAAGAAGAAGTGATAATGTTTTGGTACGATTCGTAAATTTTTACACATTTAAATACTTAGACTTATTTTCCTCCTACCGTTCGATTGAATTCCAAAGCAGGTGTAAAATTTCGTCTTAGGTAATATTGCTTGAGATGGGACCGGTTAGTTGTTTGCCTATTTACCTCTATTAAACGTAAGCCCTGATTGTGTAACAAAATCATGTCTGGTAAGTGTTTGTGACGTAACGCTATGTACCAGTTTATGGTCATCTGTTTTAAGCTTCTCCTTCGGTTTAACGGGCTTAAAGTAAATCAGTTGCCTGTCTAATTGTAGTGTATGTTGACGTTTACCATACTTTTGAAATTAATTAGTATAATTAACTTTTCTACTTACACGTTTTATGTGCGACCGCATTTCTAACTTTTTGCAAGATTATTGTATTATAGTGAACTTTATTGTTAAAATTTCTCATTTAAATCTAAATGTCTAGTTCAGTCTCTTTAATTCGTTTATTTGTAATGGTACAATCAGATATATTTATATAACAAATCAGTGTTATATATAAAATTATATTGCATTACATCGAAAACAATGTTGTAAAAAGATACATTAACTTGACCAACTTAAAAAAATCTGGTTTTATCAGGTCAAGATGAAAGAAGTCATAATTAACTGATTTAGTACCTCTTTCTTCATAGTGTTGTTCATCTTTGAGCCATTGCTTTGGTTATTATCATTATAATTTATGTTAATTTTTGTTCTGACGTAACCGGTGATGCGGTTTCAACAAATTTTATTAGACATTTCAAACTTATTTGCATAATATTTCGGCATTGTTGTCCGAGAAACATTTTTTTTATATTATTTATGTTCATTTTTTAGAAAAGGTTTTCTCTAACTCACTCTGACTACAAACGATTCGACTTCAAGAAATTCAAAATTTTGTAATGATTCATTTTGTTTTTAACTACAATAATAAACCAAATTAACTTAAGAGATTCTCTCTCAATCTCGTTACCTAATTGATTAAGTCAGCCATTAATCGTCCATCATGTCTGTTTAACGCACTAGCTTATGAGATAGACACCTCGGCCGTTACAGTGTCAGAGGTTAAGCTTGCAGCTGACCAGTTACTTGCTAGACTAGATAAGGCAACTAAAGTGGGCGAAGCCGGTAGTGTAGGAGACACGAGTAGAAATTAATTATGAAGAAAGTGAGGTATTGGTTTGTTACTGTTTCGCCCTCCCCTAAAAGCAATTCAAAATGCAATTACTTAGTTGAAAGAATTGGTGTGAGAGTTCCCTGACTTTAGAGCTATGGTGCGACTGTTCCCTATCTACTGGTCGGCTCCTCATTTGTCGCATACCATAAAGTAGCCGAAGCTTAATTTCAGCATTATCTGCTAAATTGATAACACTACTTAGGTTCTAAGGCCATAAAGTTTTACCGTTTATATTATATTTTAATAAACATTAACCTAATTAACTTCTGCGAAATATCTTAAGACAATCTTTCATTTCGTTTGCGAAATTGAAACCTCTCACCAAAATTCTTGTAGTCATTATCACTTAAATTATTATGCAAGTACCTGGAACAGTAATGCATTCAAAAACATGATTGAAACTTTACGATTATGGTATATTTAATGAATGTTTTTTTGTTGTTATTACCAATATCACTTTCAGTGCCTTCATCAATGACTGACTAAGTAATTACAATTTCTGAAGTGACAAGTAGTGTGAACAAGTCCTTAAAGTCATTTTAAATATCAACAACTTTTTCATCAAATTTATTTAATTTTTACTTCAATCTTCTTGTGTCTTTGATTTTAATATTGACTAATCCAATTTCGATTACATGTCGGCCAATTTGTATATTTATACTTATTGCCAATTTCAATGTTGCTTAATTTGGACATAATCTCAAAGAAATCACATATCAGATAAATTTGACTTGCGATATCATTTGGCAAGATCTCACTTTTATCTATATAAATTAATCTGTTCTCTCTATTGTTTGTATAAACTAAAAACCGGTAGCTTATGCGATGACTTACATTACTGCAAGTTATATACTTACAAACATTCTTAAGTTTGACCAGCTGGCTGGATTAAAAAGTCTTAGTTTACTTTTTAACCTTCATACTTTTACCGAAATTTCCAAGGTAGGTTTACGCATACCTAATATCAGGTTATACAGTATCGTATGTCGATCGTATAGTATGTGAACTAAAAGTAGCGTTACTACAATCTAGTTGTGTCGAAATGCTGATTACACTGACAACTTTTCGAGGTAATTTAAATTTGGCATGATTAATGTAGTAATGATAGTTGAAAATATTTTCTGGTACCTTAGATTAATAGCAAAAAATTTTAAGGTGTAACTTTTTGGTATTATTTCCATTTTTCAGTCTGCTACGTACAATAATATGATTTAATTTCCTCTAGATTATATAATTACTTGGGTATGTATATGTATTCTGGGAATGAGCAATCCATCTGTGTGGAGGAGAAGTGTCACCCAAAAAGATTGTTTTGTTTGTGGGAATGATATCAGTTATCATTTGTCCGAGAATGACTCAATTGCAAAATCTGTAAGGTATCTTTGTGACAGAAACTGGCCCTAAATCACAACGACACAAGATAACCATCACCTCTTGCATACGAAGCGCATAACTTGACCGTATGCGCTTGCGCAACTGATATTCGGAGTGCAGAGAAAGTGCACAGGATTATCTGCGAGAGAAAATATTCGCTAATTTTGCAAAATGGATATTACACAACCAAAACAAGTGGGTGAGCGCTTTTGATCACGTTACTAGTTATGGAGATCTCGATTGAATTTGTGAGGTTTATATCGATGAGAGTATTTTATTCGGAAACCAAATTTTTGTGAAGATACTGATTTATTGCTGTAATTAGTAATATTAAATCGTCGAATTTAAAGTAATTTGAAAGTCACGATTACAGAATTTTGTCGTGCGCGTGTGTAAATTCAAATCAGACTTTTCGATGAATGATTTCGATTCGATGATTCAAATCAGATTTTTAGACTTCTCGATGCAAATTATGGTCATTACGTAATAAAATATTTGAACTTTTTTGCGAGAGTGGGTGGTCAACCTTACAGAGATAATTTATCGATCGTTTTTGGAAACTTAGATGAAACTCGTTTAATTTGTCTATTTCATTACTTCGCTCTTGTCTGATTGAAAGTAAAAGTTGTCTAACGAGTGAGGTGAAACAATAGTGAAATGCCTGTAGTATCCTAATTATCAAAAATCACGTCTGTAGTCGAGTTACTTACGTCATAACACCTTCACTGCAACAAACTTGATAGCGTCACTTTCGTCTTCGAACGGTATTACTCGATCTTTCCATTTATATAGTTTACAAGAGCTTATACTATTACGATTGTTCACGCAACTCTTCAACTCGCAATGGTATAAATGATGCAATCGACATTTAAGAATTGCTTTCGGATATATTAAATGAACCACTTACAAAAAAAAGTATTTTATTTACAGAAACTTAAATATATCAACAATATAATACATTTTACGTCTAAGATGCGATCACATGAGTTAACATTAATGAGATGAGTGACTATGACTTGGTTTCAGGTTTTTAATGGTGAGGCGCGCCGTATGATGACGAAGGAGATGGGATACCATATGATCCAGACGGGACACCGATGGTAGCGTAAGAGATAGAAGGAGCAGAGTAAGAGTGAGAAGGAGCAGAGTAAGAGTGGGATGGGGCAGAGTAAGAGATAGAAGGACCACTGGAGTAGCCATGACCGCCGCTGGAGTAACCAGACGAGTATCCGCCAGCGTAACCACCGTGTGAGTAACCTTCATCGGCCTGGTGGTATTGAGCAACCTGAATACCTTGCTGGACGTGGTCAAGCTCAATCCCGACGATTCTGTCATGAGGAACGCCGTAAACAGGCGCAGGGGGGCCATAGTGGGAAGACACACCATGACTATGACCGTGACCGGAAGATGAAGAAGAGTAAGCCTGGTTCTGGATTTCGTCCTTCAGGATGATGTGCTTGATCTTCTCCAATAGATGAGGGTCGACATGGTAGCCCTCTGAGGTTTGGTGTCCAACTGGGACAGAGGTGTAGTGGCCTCCACTGCTGAGGGCGCTGGAGTAGCCACCAGAACTGTGACCGCCGGAATAACCTCCGGAACTATGGCCGCTTGATACGTAGATGACTGGCTGGGGGGCGGAGTAGCTGTAGCCTGAGGGAGGCTCGGCCACAGCGCACCCAATAAGGGCTAAGGCAACCTGGTGAAGAAAAAAATCACTTTCAGTAAAACACAAGTCCTTGACCTTTTGACGATAGTATCTGTTTTTTGGGAAACTAATTTCGAAAGTGATTATTTTTAATTATAAATTTTAATTTGATTCCAAAAAATTGTTGTCAAACGTTTTGTAAATACGCAAAAATATTCGCGAGATTCATAACGTAATCTGATGAATATTAAATCCTTTTGAGCCTAATTGTAAACAACTGTCGTAATTTGCAATTTTACTGCTGGTTTGAATAATTTGTCCTAGTTTATTAATTTCGAGATCACATTGGGCATCTGATTGAAATTTTGCACACATTTTATAATATAAATTAATTTGACATTACTTTGAAAGCTCATTGTAATTAAACAATAAGCTTTCGGTAATTTAAATTATAATTGGATGACACAAATTTTTCAATGCAAGATATAGGTCAAAATCCATTGAATCCAAATCCAGTATGCAAAAACCGCACAGATCCACTATCACATCACAGTATGAAGCACTTCACTGCACTCCTTTTGAACGTGTTTTGAACTTACAATGCTCCACTTGGCCATATTGATACGATCGGTACAAACGTCTGAGGTTGTGTGATGGCAGCAGGTATGACCAAGCGCTTATATAGCGAGACGTCTGCCACTAAAGTAAAAGTTCTTTGGCCCATCTGTGCGAGGACGAATACAGGTTATACACGGACTATTTTTTTTTAAGATATGACAGGGTGGGTTATTAGTGCCTTTGATTTTGAGTATACGATTGATTTATGTTTTTGACGATCTTTAATTACACCAGTTTTTTAATATCTGCAAGCGTAAACTTGATCTTTATTAGAATATTTTAAATTAGATTTTGATTCTTCGTGTCGTGATTAGTAGGCTTACTATCCTGATATATCGTGGCATATTTTTGCTTTGTTTCCTCACTGCCAATTGCAGAAAACTTGTTTGAAATAAAAGCTCATTTTGCTTAGATCTGTTTCTAAAACTCCTTGTATAGTGAAAAATAAATAAAGCATTCTACTATTGGTGGTCAAAACAATTTATAAGTGTTTATTGTAATACTTGTAACAGAAGCACATACATAAGTAACTATAAAATATAAGTAAATAAATAATAGCACATGAGTATAAAAAGAGTGCATCTCACCATTTTAACAACGTCACAAAATTACAACACCGTTACACGTAGTGCGTAAAAATAATTATAATTATGACATTCATTTGGTAAATATTTCACTTTGCATGCAATTATAAAACTTAATCTCTTTGAAACATAACCTGAATGCATGTCAAGGAGCTTGACTTTTGGCGCTAAATTAATTTAAAATGATTTACCTGTTAATCATTGCTAATAATGTTGAGCTTCCGTTTTATAATTGCGTCTGCGCAAGGTCAAAGTAAACGGGGTTTTAATCAATTGTTGTAAAACCCTTGGAAGGATGATTCTTGAGGCATAATTTGTATATTGTACTTTGAATAAGGGCGAATTTAACGCTTAAGAAATTATAGATAAGATTAGATTAGGATTTCATTAAATGTAACAGTCTATCTCGGGAACATCTTGTGACATATTTTGATCAAGCAGGTATATTTTAATCATGTTCTATATTGAAAGACTGTTAATATTTTAAACATACTTTAATGATATAATGCAGCCAGAAGTAAAGAATTAACCTTCAAAAAGTTTCTTTCGCAGGGTGACTGACAAAATTATACAAGTTTAAGATTCAAAAATTTCAAAACATATTTTTGCACATTTGGTCAAAAATAACAACAACGACACTCGCAGCCCAAAATAAGGAAAATCCGGTAACGTGGGTACCATGGAACCACCCAATCACGACATTCTGTTCAAACAAACGCACACTAGTTCATCATCATCATATCGTGTGGGTTGCAAGGTTGATGACCGACCTCACAAACCCTGGTGTCAGAGTTGTTGAGCCGCCCAAGGTCTCTGACATGGCTCATTCATTAACGAATATATCCGTAGATAGTGGTCGGACGAGACCCACGGCTTAACGTGCCTTCCAAAGCACAAATCGAACTTTTCGGACAATCAGATGATTTATCTTTAAATATCCTAACCAAACTGGGTTGCACACTGGTTTAAGGAATTGAAAGAGGCCAGGCCAAAATGCGGCAAAATGTCTTTAATACCCGAGATAAACAATAATTTTTAACCTCTAAAAGGCTTTTGTAAAAAAAACTTTTTTTTCCCTAAATAGACCTAATCTAAGGTCACGGCTTGTCTCCCCTTGGGATGGATCGGGGCTATAGAGGTAATATTTTTTTATGTCACAATTGGCCAAACGAGCAGGTAGGACACCTGATGATGAGTGGTCAAAATCGCCCATGACATCCGCTGTCTTATTAGTGAAAATATTTGACACTAATAAGACAACAAAGCGCGGTTACTCACCCTGAAAACTGAGATTGTAACTCTCATGTGCCGGTAATAACACTGACTCCCTTAACCTTCAAACTGAAACACAGCAAAACAAACACGGCAGATAAAGGTAGGTGGTACTTCCCAAGACGGACTTTGCACAAAAGCCCTTCCACCAATGACCATCTACCGCGACTAAAAATTTTACCAAGAACTCCAGAACAATAGGTGGAAAGGTATGTCTAATTTATTTGAAGACACTGATTGTCAGAGTGTTCATGATCGTAGTTGTACAAACCTTTATCAAATTATTTCTCGTTCTCTTTGTTTTTTCGTTCACCACATTTTTTATTTTCTTGTATACATTTTTGGCTGATGTAACAGAAAGTCAGAGGCTAACCAGAAATAAAGGTGACTGGTCACGGTCGATGTTAATAGACATGTAAACGACAAACACGTAGGGGCGGTACACATAGTAGAATTTTAAAAAGAAGGTCACGAAAACGTTGCAAATTTTGACATGAAGGAGTCATGACCTAACCTTATGAAGCTGTCTTTTTAGGGTTCCGATACCAAATTGGTAAAAAAAGGAACCCTTATGGTTCCACTCTGTCTGTCTGTCCGTCTGTCTGTCACACCTCTATATCTCAGCAACCACTTATGCTATCGACCTGAAATTTGGAATAGTTTTGGAATATAGTTGCCCAACTTAATTGCACATTAAAAAAAATTCAAATTGTCGCTACTAGGTCGAGTGGGGTATCATATGAAAGGGCTTTACTTGTACATTTTAAAATAAAGTTTTTTAGTTTTCAAGTTATGATGAAAAATGTCTTATCTCCAAAGTTTGAGTAAGGAAAAATCTGAATTAATTACAGTTGACATAGGTTTATGTAAACTTTACAGCAAAAATAAAACGATCTTTCTAAGTTTCACAGTTTTTCAGAAATCTGCAAAAAACCTTTACAAACAAATTTAGTTTTGCGGTCCTAAAAATGGACTTTATTGCTTCCAAAAATACTATAGGTATATCGGAACCCTCGGCGCGCGAGTCCGACTCGCACTTGACCGGTTTTTGTCAAAGTTAAGAAACAAGCAGAAAGGCATAGTGATCTCTTGAGGTTGTTGTGAAAACGTTTAGACAACAGCCTTTTTATTGTCGTAAATACCATAACATTTACGATAATGTAACATACTCGTATAGGGTGACTTTTCATTAGTTCTTGATGGAAAAAGGAATGAATGTACTCATGATACTGAACAACTTTCCCCAAGGAACATAGGTCGAAATACGAAAATCAAGTTTTCACCTCCCATAGAAACTTCATCAGCTGATTTATCGGAGCTCAAATTTGGTGTTTTGTATTTCGACCTATGTTCCTTGGGAAAAGTTGTTCAGTATCATGAGTACATGCATATCTTTTGCTATCGAGAACTAATTAAAAGTGACCCTATATATGGCATTGACATAAGCTAATGAAATATCATGTGATAGCTAATGTCTTCTAGCATTTATGACAGTAGGAGGACACTTATCTACGGCCCCTGTTTTTGATCTGGTGGTCTTCGTTCAAGTCGACTGGAAAGCTCTTATATAATAAGGTTATTTGGAAAGCATAAGGTTTTTTAGATAGCATAATGTAAGAATCATCAAATTGTTCGTTAAAGGATATGATTGGAACACAATATCGATTTGAAAATATCTAATATTTAAACATGACAAAATGATTGATTAAAGGCCAGGTAAAAAGTACCCTAAACCGACGAGAATGTATGAAAGGATTGATGAAAGTACAGGAAGCAAGGGAAGTATGTCAAGATCGTAGCAGGTGGAGCACTGTGGTCTCTGCCTACCCCAACTGGAACAAGGCGTGATATTATATAAATATGAAAAATACGAGTACTTACAATGTGCAAAAATAGTAGGTTAGATAAAATTTGTTACCATGTTTGTAAGATCCGTCGGATGAGAAGAAAGTATTCCGATAGATCGAAGTGAATTTGTTTTTGTGCAGATAATTTCATGTCGGATTTTTTATGTCTTTAGTACTTTATGGTTGTATAGGTATACCACTAAGGTATACTACCGAAAAGGTCTATGTAAAATCAGTAGACAAATTAAAGAGATAGACATAAAGATACGGAGGATGTTCAAAAAAAATTGTTATTTCGAAAAACTTTCAACTGAAAAACATAAAACATAAAAATTCTTGCAATAATTTAAACGAGCGTATAATAATTACACAATACCATATTTTGTCTGGCGTGGCAGTAAACATTAATCCTTATAAGGCGACTACCAACTTACGTCTCACAATTGACACGTTTACCCTCAGGGCAGACGGGAAGGTACACACGACCGCTCATCAGTAGAAACACTTTTGGACCTTATGGCATGGTAATAGAGTTGAAAAAGTTTCTACCGACAAGCGGTTGACCGTACATTCAAGGTGGTGGACAGACCAAATTACATACTTTTCGAATTCATGATGAAGCTTACGATCTGGTTATTTTGACAGCATTAAACAACAGTCAATATGACGTCTTACATGAAGTTAATGGGCGTTCATTAGGTTTTATAAAGATGTTTATAAACTACTTCTTTTAAAATCTAAGCTTACTTATTTACATATAAAACCGGTAATGTCACACTGTTATTTGTCTCTTCTTAGTTTGGCTAGATCTTTACATTATTTTTATTTTGAGCGTGTTTTACTTCATTCAACAGTAAGTCCAAGAAAGCCGTACACGTGACACCTAGAATCGTTTTGTAATTTTCAAAATACCCGGTATATGTCTCAGAATCTGGGAAGTAAATAAGCTGTGACAGTTTTATCTTTAATAGTAAATTTCTGGTACTTATTAAAAAGGTTGTTACTAGTACCTACTTTTAAGTTTTAAAGGATGTACCTACGTACTTATTCATTTTATCTTTAATTGTAAATGCGCTGACACTGACACCTACACTTAAAGTTGCTTCGGTAACAATTGCGTCACCAACAACGATTCTCGAATCTTGTTTATTATCTTTTATTTCAAAATACAGATAATGAGTAAATGTTAATTTGATCCTTATTTAAAAACAGAATATTTTTTTCACCATTAAATTCGTTCAGTTTCGTTGCCTGAGCAAGCCCTTTCAATATTCGGTATACCGTCCCTTACACCGTGTATATCGCATTATATCCTATACTATTACACGAGCATTATTTGTATATATATATATTTGTAATCGGTGTTGATGAAATTTAGTATACAGGGGTTTTTGGGGGCAAAAAATCGATCTAGCTAGGTCTCATGTCTGGGACATGAATTCGTTTTCACCGTCTTTATTAATATTTCTGAGCACGTTTTAGTGCGTTCAAGAAACTTACAGCGCCATCTGTTGTTGAGTAGCATAGCTTGCTCACCCGATGATATTTTAATCATACAGAGCATAACTCGGTCGCCCAGGTACTATTTGTTACTAGCGCTAATACATGGTTGCTCTAAGTTGCTGAAATTATAGTGATTGCAACTACTCTATAGTAAATTGAAAATAAATTAAATACAGCCATGTGCTAATTGGTGTTGTACAGTACAACCTACCATACAAAATAAACACACTTTACTGTACAGTACCATACAGGTATAAGATGAGAAGATCTCAAATCCTTGGTGCTCAAATCCAACTCGCAAAAAAAAACTGATTTTTTAACAAATTCTCTATATTGCATCGAAATTTAAACTTTAGCCTTTAAAAGTTGACATTTGTGTCAAAAAGAATTCTTATAGAATAGCACAAATATGTAATAAGTGGTAACTGAGTATTGTTAATACACCAACACATGGAACAGCCTTCGGTAACAATTGCATCATCGAAAAAATCTTATTTCTGCTTATCTTTTACTTCCGAATTTAGACAATGAGTATACGAAAGTTTCAGTTTATTAATTTGGGATGAGAACTGTGATTCATTGTTAATGATTGTGTCAAAAATGTATGTCGGTCAAATGTATCTGAGTCATTATTAGTCATGATTGCTACTAAGAATATTATCCTCAAGTATTTTTTGTTTATAATAAATAATAGGTCTTTAACTATGAAGTTGCCGATTTTTTTTATGTTACAAGTGAGCAAACGAGCACGGTAATGAGATCATAATTCCTACACATCTAAAGCTATTGTTTTCATTGGTCTTATATTTGAAAGTTGACTTCAAGGTAATCAATGAAATAAAACAAAATAAAAATTTTATTTTTAGTTTGTCTTAAATATCGTCAGATTTCATTAGATTTGTTATATATTTTTTACGCTTCTGAAAGCTTAATCTTCCCAATCATGCTTAAAAAACATAAAAAAATGAATTTTTAATACCTAAAAAAAACAAAAAATGTCAGTACTGTAAATTTAGTACACCTAAAATTCGCCATACAAAACCGCAATTTCATAGTTATGTTATTTTTTATTTGCTTAGCTCGAACCTCAAAATCTCTGTCTTACTTTATACCTAGACCATATTTAAGTTGAAAAAAAAAAAACCGGCCAAGTGCGAGTCGGACTCGCGCACTGAGGGTTCCGTACCACCACATAAACATAATTGTATTAGTTGAAATTTCAGTAAGTTAATGTGCTAGATTTTTTGAGTCCGACACGCGCTTGACTAAATTTTATTATTTTTTGTTATTTTATAGCCTATGCCCTAGAAACATACCAATTTTCAAGTTTGTAAGTGTTCCCGTTTTTAAATAGAACTAAAACAAAAATCGCCTCAGCAACCATCCAACTTGACCCCTCTCTTATATGAATGTTCTTGAAACGGGAGCTCATCACAATTGGTTACCATTAGTTGTGAGAAAAGTTGTAATATTTAATGATTTCAAACTTTTCCCATTACTTGTACTGTGAGATCTAGCTTCTTGCCAAATTTCATAATTTTAGGTCAACGGGAAGTACCCTGTAGGTTTTTCATTTTTGAATAAATGTATGGAGATGAGGACATAAAATGCCATATCTTTTGATTGCGTCGTTGTAAAAAATTGAAATTTTCAGATCTTGTGTGGTTCATGGATCCTAATATATGGTATTAATTGCAACCTGATACCTTTACCCGTTTGTGAGATAAAGGGTCTTGACAGACAGACAGACAGACAGACAGACAGACAGACAGACAGACAGACAGACGGACAACAAAGTGATCCTATAAGGGTTCCGGTTTTTTCTTTTGAGGTACGGAACCCTAAAAATGAAATAAATCATAATGGAAGACACGATGTTTCATTTCCTCAAATATCATTTCAAAAGAGCATAACATTTCTTAAGTCCAAGATTAAAGTAAAACTCATTTTGGAAGCTTAAATGTGAAGATACTTAAAAAACAAGTTCAATGTAATGTACGATATTTTACGACAAAGTAAGAGACGTAAGAAACCATTTTACTCTCCATACGGAATTCAAAACAACTTTGCGATGGACGTAAGAGGTCACCGCGTGGGAAAGTTCTTTTAAAAATGCTATCTATAATATCCTCCCACTGTGGGTTATTTGGGTGTACAATACTTATAAATATATAAATTACCATTCACACGACTATAGATTTTGACGATAATGATAATCCAAACAGCCTGACACTTATTACACTTTACGTTGATGACCTATTTGTGGCATGTAAGTTTGGTTTTCAAATTAATTGATACCTTAGTATTTTGTTATTGTCTAAAACTTGAAATCACATGCGGTGTGCTCAGCCAGATATACAGCCAGTTGCACAAAGCCTCTTTTAAGTAAAGCTCGATAAATATATTGCTGTCTCTTTCTTTGGCAACTCAACAGAAAGTGACAGTAATATATTTAAAGGAGCTTTAACTTTAAAGTCACTTTTTGCCACTAGTAGATATAATTTAATTAAAATTGTTGGTTAGCGAGCACTGTTTCTTTATTCAACAAAAACAGTTCAATCAATAACCCAATTTTTCACAGTACTAATACAGCTATCATAACAATAAAATAAAACGCCCATAACAATCAAATCACGCATACATAACCAAATAAAGTCATCTTAACAAATCACCAACGATCAGCTGTGAAATCAGCTGTTGGAAGCGGATCGTGACAAACGATGCGCACGCGCTGCCAACATTAAACCGTGACAAATCCGCCATCATCTCTGTCAGTGTCAAAGGTCATTGGCATAGCGATGTGCGTATGTGATTAAGGAAATCTGGTAATTTTAGCGCTTTTTATGTCAGGCTCATGGCTATGATACAGCCTAGAAGGCTAAGTAAGTAAGTAGGTCAGCAAAATATAATAGGGTTTGTTCATCAAACGGTCACCAACTTTATAAGATAAAACCTTTCAAGTATGAATCTCATGAACATCACTATCAATGCATGTTTCAGAATGACGTATCTTTAAATGAGATTTTATTAAAGTTAAAACATGACCACCATAATGTTCTAAATTTAAAATTTTTGATTAAAAGGTCTTTCCCAACAATTTCCACGAGATACTGTACGCATCTAAAAAAGATACCATACAATAACTTATGAACTTGGAGTTTATAGTGCTACAAAATATGTATTGCTGGACAATTTTCTGAAAATATTAACATAATATAATAGGTAATCAAAATCAGCCATTGTTCATAGAATTTTTTAAATTAAAACATAACTAATGTCAGTTGTAGTTGATAAACAAACAGACAAAGCATGTTTTACAAGTTACATAAATTATATCAGAATTTTATGATTATTTTTAGCTTGAGAGTTTCTCACGACCCTGGACTGTAAGCAAAAGACACAACTGATCTTCAAATGTAGTTTAACGTTCTATTATTTTTAAAATGCGGAATAATATAACACACCAACTACTTAGATGACCAAACATGCAACTGATATGGCAGCCGAAACAGTTAAAGCTGTAACAATACTTAACTTACGAGTACATCTAACTGTACTCGTATAAGTAACTAATTCAGCTTTTCCTTGTGGCTTTGTTCAAAAGTCCGTGTTTAAGATTGCAACTTTGTAGTAATACAAGATCAATATGTTCATGTAATATTTTTTGTCTATCTTTTATTTTTTCGTTTATTTCTTTATTTAATTTTATATCTTATCTATAAACTCCCCTTTTTCTCACCATCAATGAGCCATGAGGTACGGTTAGAAACAGATAGTTTCCAGTAGCTTAATCAAGCTGTCAAATTAAAACTTCTCTCATCAACAGCTTAGTGCTTGAGGCTAAACGTTGCGTGATATTTTAATTTAAATATAATTAAAATGATTATAATAATTACATTCTTTAGTATCATCATGTCTACATACAAGATATTAAGAATGGTAGTTATAAAAGTTAATATTTTACTTTTAATTTAATCGGCGGTGTTTAAGCTTTTTCATAATGTAATTTTTTTTTTATTTACATAAAAATTATCTTCAATATATTTACTATCACATTATCTTTATTTTTTCTTGAAACCTTCCCAAAGACAAAGTAGTTTACGTAAAGGTCATACCAATTATTTCAATTATTTAATTTACTTTATAAGGTGAATGTACATTTGTACACGTATCCACAAAATTGTTAGCGAGATCATCAACAGTCATCGCTCACGGGAGAAAGGCTTCAAGATTCTCACACAGATTTGTTATAGACAAGTTAGTGCGTGTTTCCATAAGTATCTGCTAAAATTTATCTATTAAAATATCTCTATCTCAGACGCTTTTAAATTTTCATGCTTTCATTTTGATGATAGTAAGTAGTTTTGTCATGTTTGTCGTTCTTTTGTCATTATTTTGATCAGAAATATACAAACGTCTCTTAATATTCAAACAGCGTTGCGGCTGGCCACCGCTGTTGCGAGGTGAATTACATGCGTGGTGACTATGATAAATCCCCTTCAAAGTACAACGCGTTTGTAGATGCTCCTTGTCCTGCAGTGGACGTTGTATGGGATCTTATGATGAATCAAAGAGCATCTTCTTAAGGTGATCTGTGACGGCCAGCTTAGCCCCGAACGCAACTAGATGGAGCCACTGCTGCAAATATAAGGTACTGCAAAAAGTTGATTCGCGTAAATTTCATCATGCAACTTCAACGCCTAACAACAATTTCTATAAGAAAAATATCTCCATATGTCCACTAAAGTCAATTACTCTCGTCAGTCCGTGTTTACATGAGTACGATCACTCACACATGCACACAAAGTACAACCTTACAGTTTTGACCGCACGCAAAAATAGTACTTTCAGTACATTAACTGTATTTTTGTATTAATTAGCGAAAAATTTAACTAAAAATAGCAGTATTCGTTCGTTTTTCAACAGAATTTTATGTCCCGCGTAAGAATGCAAGTCATTTGAATTTTTGTATGGAAAACAAATCACCTTAATATAATTTTAAAAGTTACTGGCCATGTTCTTGAACTTTCATATAAACGTAAGTTAAATAAGGACTCATAAAAAATATTATTTGGTCCTTATCTGTGATGATTATGATTTTCTACCGTGACTGACATTGTTTATCAGTCAGTATTCAGATAAGTACAGACTGAATATAAATCGTCTCGTGGGTTATAATGGAAACGCTCAGCGATCGCTTCAAAATACCAAGTTGACCTGCGCCAGCGCATCCGTTCTCCAATCACCCATATTACATAATGAAGAGCGATTTTTTAGTCTTGCTCTTATTGAACCTCCTAAGTGATCTCTATCATTACGTGCATGTGATATAATGCGTATATTGCGATTGGTGCATCTGTCTAGAATGCTTTTTTTGCTTTTAATATTATGTACATCTGTTTTTCAGTATCTACAAGACAAACAGAGAGGAACACAGTATTATTTTTTGCAAGCATTTTGAAAAACCACTATTAGTGAATGTAATGAAAATGAAAATAATAGTGACGAAAATGAAATCTTGAAACTAGCAAATATAAACAATGTTTCACGATATGCACAAGATTTTCTGTCAATCGTGAATCCATTTAGTTTAGTGCTCTGCTAAAGCAAACAAATTCGGTACGTTATTTTCTTAATTATTTTATGGTCATAGAAAAAGTAATGTATGTCACTGATTACAAACTAGTCATTGTAACATTCGTGCTGTCAATGTTACAATGACTATCTTTACTTGACAGTGCCATAAACTACTATTTAGATGCTTATTCGTTTTGGAGATTTGCAATAAATTTATTTGATTTTATGGGCAGCAAAATTTTACAAAATAAACCGCCTTCACCTGTTTATTCCACAAAAAGAATTGTTATATTTGCCAAACGACGGTAATAACCATTGCTTAATTTAAAGTAATAATTAATGATTTATTTACAGCAAGTAAGAAGTAGTAAAATTATAAAGTAGTTATGTGAAATGTGAATTCATTTCATAATTTGATCATGTGACTCAACCATTACAATCTCGTAATTTAAACCATACATATCAATTAGCTATTGCCTATTAGTAGCTACTTACAGAACGAATAATGTAATCAGATATTTATATATATGAGGATGCTAAAACGGCGCATTATCATTAGAAATCACAAAAAAATTATTCGTCTTACTGCAAAAAAGTTAGACCTGTTGACCACTTGATTTAAAAAAAATGCGCACAAAATAAGTGGCTATGTCAGTTGATGCGCAGAAGTCGAAAATTAGTCATTTTTGACTTCTGCGCATCAATGACATAGCCAGAGTTATTTCGTACGAATATTTTTAATCAAGTGTTCAACAGATGTCTAACTTTTTTGTAGTTAGACGGTAAATATCTAAAATTTACTGTACAAATAATCACGTGACGCCCTGCAAGAGTACAGTCGTTTTAACTTTTATTATTATTAACTTTTATATCACGCCATGCCATTCAACTCAAAAAATATTCAAAATAAATGAGTAAAAAATTATTTCAAAAAACAAAATACCCGACTGAAAAAACCAGTTCTGAAAATGTCATGTCAGGCGCGGACAAACATAACCCTCCTGTTTTGGGGCAGTCGGGTAGTGAAATATCAAAAGTAAGCATGGTCCCGTGTGATGACGGCAAAGAATAGTGGGTGTCGTAAGAGGCGACTAAGGGTTATAAACTGGAGGATGGGCAGTAGCATCCTCCTGTGTATCATACCATCTTACTTACTGCGGTCACCTACAACCGCGGTCTATGGTGCCAGCTGTAACGCTGACAAGCGAGGTGACTATGGTACTTCCCCTCCACATTTTTCCAGCTAAAGCTAGAATTCTGGAGGGAGCTCCCGGTCCTGTAGTGGACATTTCATGGGATGTTATGATGAAGCATGCGGTGCTTTTTTAATATATATAAATAAAAGAATGTAAGCGTGTAAGAGACTTTGTTTTCATATTTTGAATTTTGAATGAATACCTACACTAAAACCCAAAAGTTAAATGTTAAAAAAGAAAGGATCTTTGTAAAAAAGGTTGGAAGAAATTTCTAAGCTGAAATAAGCAGCACCTGTTGTGTCTGTTCTCTAAATGTTTGTTTTGTTTGTATTTTATGTGTACAATAAACAGTTAAATAAACAAGTAAGGTTCGGTAAAAATCTAAATATGCTGTAGTTATCTAGGTAATCTTTACTGCAGTCATAATTTCATAATATTAAGACAAACGCCTTGGATTTGCTGAGAGGCGTGAAATTATTATTATTGCTACATATCATCTAAGTGTGAAATTTTGTGAGTGCTCTTTGAAACAAGTTCATCTGCGGTTCTTAATATTACACTAACCAGCAACAACTTTTAAGAAAAGCTGTATGACATTTATAAGATTACCTATAAACGTTAAATTTTACTGCGCTAACTCTACCTACGTCACCATAAAGGCCTTATTAAGGTTTAGTGTTTTTACCGACGTCAGGTTGTCTATACTGGCATTAGAGATTTACAATCTGACTGCTCTTATAAACCATTTCTTTGCACATATTAGGTAGTGGTTGTTAAGCCATTTCAAGACTGATTTGCGGATCGAGAACTCCGACAACATTGATAATTAGACCGAACACCACCAAGCCTGACCATTCTACATGTAATACATCATATCGTATCTTGTACACCTTGGGGAATTTTTATAGTCTTAAATATTCAACTGCAGGGCAAAGGCCTTCCCTTTTTCTTTCATCATCATCACGGTCAAGTCAAGAGTCCTGTCTTGCTTTCCTTTCCTTATCAAAACCATCGAGATTGTTGGGTCACCACTCTTCTTTCTGACTACTTATTTATTCTTTGTCACCAAAATTCGTGAAGCTACGTTTTTTGTAATGTAATGAGTTCGTCAGATTTTTTTTAGGCAATATTTGAAGTTCTTTATAATCTTTGTTGTTTGTTCTTTTAGTGTATTTTTTTTACGGCACTGGTGAGCAAATGAGTAGATGGCCGACCTGATGATAAGTGCCTCATGGCACCATAATTTGATGATAGCATAAGACAGAAAATTAAGTTCCTCACCCTGGGAACAAAGGTACAATGTCTTATGTGCCGGTTATTTCACTGGATGTCTTACCATTCAAACCACAACACAGGCAGGGCAAGCACTGCTGCTTTATTATTATTATCGTTCGGTCTATTAAAATAAAACCCGCATTAAATTATTTATAAATTTAAATCCAAGTGCTGTATCCGGTCTACTGCGGCTGGAGTGAGCTCGTGGAGCTCCTCAAATGTCCCAGTAAATCGTCTGAGTGGGCAATCTCCCACAATATGTGCCGTGGTCTGCTCCAACGCTCCGCAGTCACAAGCGGGTGAGTCCGCAAGACCCCACTTGTGAAGATGGTAGTTGCATCGGGTTACCCCCGTTCGGATGCGGTTTAGCGTCGTCCAGATACGTCTGTTGGATCTAAAGCCGGGAACTTGTTCAGTCGGGTCCGAGACCATACCGGCAGAGTACTCCAGGGACTGCCACTCAGCCAGCCAGGACGAGCGAATGTTTGAGGGCAACCGAATTTCAGGGTCAGACCAAATAGGTTTGCGTGATGGTAAGCGATGTGGTATGTCTCCATCAAGTGTTTTCCTGATCAGCATTTTGTACGGAAGCTGGTTGTTTTCCGTTTTAGCCCACTCGTTCGCTGCGATTTGGGTGCGCCTGAGGTGTGGTGGTGCTATATTTGAGAGAGCCGGTAACCATGACGTGAGAGTAGGGCGCAAGGTTCCCGTGACGATGCGCATAGTCCGGTTCAACTGCACATCTACTTTAGGAGTGTGTGCACTTCGGTACCAAGCCGCAGCACAGTACTCTGCTGTGGAGAATACTAGAGCCAGTGCAAATGTCCGCAGCACGTCGGCCCGGGCGCCCCACGATGTGCCCGCCAGTCGACCGATAAGATCGACCCCCGATTTAGTTTTTTGTGCGGTGACTTCCAGGTGATTTCGGAACGTCAGTGACTTGTCGAGTGTAACCCCTAGATATTTCGGGGTGAAATTGTGACGCACTTTTTTGCCATCAAAGAACACTTCCAGCTCTCGTCGAGCAATACAGTTGGTGAGATTGAAGGCAGTTACCTCTGATTTTATGGGATTTGGGCAGAGGCGCCACCTTTTGTAATACTCGTTGAGTGGTGTAAGGTCTTGTGATAATGCGACTTCTCCTTCTTTAAAACACTTGCCTTGCAACGCAAGGGCGAGGTCGTCCGCGTATATAAATTTCTCAGATCAAGTGGCTGGCACATTGCTCGTGCTGCTGCTTTATGACAAAAATAGACAAGGATGGTACTTCAATACACGACATTGCACAAAACATCTTCCACCTCATTTTTATTATTCATTTGTCAAACATTGTTTTATTATTCATTTGTTAGGACGTTCTAAATAAATACTAGGTTAAAAAACCCTAAGCCGACAACATTTCCCATTCAGTCGAAGTGAGCAGGGAAGTCGGCAGGACGAGTGTGTGAACACGATACTTCTCATGCCACTACTGCCATTGCCACTGGCGCCGCGCTGCTGCCCGGCGCTCCCCAAAAGAGCGGTTTTTTGTGCAGAAGTCAAAGAACGGGCAGCGCGAGCGTCAGAGCGTGTTTACATCCTGCTCCGTCACTCAGTTCTCGCCGAGTGCCCGGAGGAGACAATTAATTCACTCAATTATTTCGACGTCTGCCATTGCCGGTGGTTAGAAGCAAAGTGAGCGCTAAGGCAGTATGTGAATACACACTTCTCTCAATCCAGCTGCAGAAGTTTTTGGGGAATTATTTCCTGCGGCGCGAGAAGCAGGTGTGGGCTAAATGTAAATCTGGTATATCAAAGGATTGATAAAAATACAGGAAGCGAAGGTAGTACGTTAGGATCGTAGCAGGTGGAGGACTGTGGTCTCTGCCTACCCAGACGGGAAAGAAGTGTGTATGTAGGTCAAAATTCAGCCCTATTTTCAAATAGCTCTATCCGCATCAGAATTACAGACATTGCTAGTATTGCAACACTGTAAACCAACATCAATGTAACACTATGAGTTCCGTTTCATGTTCTTTTTATTGTGTTGCCAAACTCCATTCGGTTTCACACGAGTTAGAAAATGGCTTTTTGTTGGTTTAAGCGTTGTATAAATCCTAATTTGAGATGTCTAGAATTCTATTTTTTTTTGCTTTGGCAATACAACTTAGGCAAGATTTGGTTAGAAGGTAAGTATTTTCAAAGTTACTGTAAAGTTTCATAATAACGAACGGCCTTTACCAAGGAATCCACAACGAAATTGCAAATATTTTTTTTTTATTGCCAATGGGCTTACTCTTGACTAGTCTTGAGGACAGAGATGAGGTCGACGATGGGACGAGCTTGCCCAGAAAAAGCCTATTCGACGCTGCTACCCATTTTCCGACGAGCAATCTCCAAGTCGCCTCTTATGACGATCACGGGTTTGTCTTCTTCTTCTTATTTTCGAGTCAATCTTAGCCCAAAAAGTAGCCAAATCAATAGCCTTTTGGTTGCCTTCAAAAAGGTCCTTCCGAGTGCAGGAAACTGGAGAAGTAGAGCACGACAGCAAGTGTGTCATGGTTTGAAAAATACCGCATTCCCACTTGTCGTTATCAGAGAAGCCCCATCTCTTCATGAGTTCCCCGCACCTGCCAACGCCCAACCGCAGTCTGTTCAGTGACTTCCATATGGACCAGGGAAGATCATGACCTGGTGGAAGCTTCTCGGCAGTTGGGATATGGTTGGTTGAATAATCTTTGTCAGCACCGGGTAATTAAAATTTTAAGCGAAAATATGCATTCAATGTAAGGTAAATTAAATGATGTTGAACCAATAAAACGATCCTCTTAGATATTAGATCATTTTTCCTGCAGAATTCTTCCACAAAATTTGTTTTCTCCACATTATGCAAGATCACGCAATATTATTGCCTATTTATGTCATTCGAATTCAATAGTTATTGCAAAATATTTGATTTATCAGAAGCAAATAATCCATCTTCAATGCCCATCATTTCTCGTGATACAATGATTGATGGCCAGACATAAGTTATGTTAGTATTTGCATTTGATTTGGCATGCAAACAGCTTTCATATTTTTTATCTGCTTATCATAACAACATACACGACTTACTTTAGTACTTTTATAGTAAATACACTAAAAGCAAAAAATAAATTCTTAAATCCGCTGTACAGAGCGTTGTTTCAAAGAAACTAGAGCAAAATTATATATAAAAAAAAATACACAGTTTTGTATGTAATTTTTAAATTTTTGTAGACTTTTCAGATTTAATTTTTTGTTTGGGATTCAGTCAATATTTTCTTTTGTTAAGTTAAGCTTGTGCTGTATGTTTAAGACGTTTTGAATGAATAAATGAATAACAATTTATTGCACACTAATACAGTAACAAAACAAAAAAATAAAAAACCGGCCAAGTGCGAGTCGGACTCGCGCACTGAGGGTTCCGTACCACCACATAGTCATAATTGTATTAGTTGAAATTTCAGTAAGTTAATGTGCTAGATTTTTTGAGTCTGACACGCGCTTGACCAAATTTTACTATTTGTTGTTATTTTATAGCTTATGAACTATAAACATACCAATTTTCAAGTTTGTAAGTGTTCCCGTTTTTTAAATAGAACTAAAACAAAATCGCCTCCGCGACCATCCAACTTGACCCCTCTCTTATATCGTCGCTGATCTTACTAACTGACGTATCTGCATTTTTTACAAAAATGAGTTATTAACACTATGTATAACGATTTTTTAAGCCGAATCGATCAATCTAATCGACGTATCTGTATCCTCAACCGTTACCGAGAAAATACATTTTGGCCGGTAGACGTAAGTAGAATTATAAACAAATATGATTCCTGCTAATAGACATAAACGTATAAGTCTTTTAGTCTGAATTTTTTTGAAATACACTTGTTTGTAGAAATGGTCGTAACTGAATACGTCTTTTAGTGTGAACTCAAATGTTGAATAATGTACTGTTTTCTTTTTACTTACGCCTAAATAAATCTAACCTATCACGAAACTCGAGCGTGGGTTGCTGGGGAGCTATGCAGATCAAGCCACCCAATCGATCAGGATAGAAGGACTTAGTTGCCGCCTTCTATTTTTGAATAGTAAAGAGTGGAATCCTCTGTCTGCGTCTGTGTTCCCGAGTTCATTTAACCTGAATCTATTCAAGTCGGGAGTCTTGAATCTATTCAAGTCGCAAGAGGCTTCTTCTGGGCGAACTCGTCCCATCGTCGACCTCATCTCTGTCCTCAAGACTAGATCGAGGTCAAGAGTAAGCCCATTGACAATAAAAAAGAACACTAAAAATCATAATGAAGATGAGAATAATGTAAGTGAAATAAGTATGGAGTCAGGTAAAGCAGTGGGTATGATAAATTATCGGTCGAGATGTTGAAGACTGGGCAAGGCATTGTGGCTACTCAGATGTACCGCCTCTTAAACTTGTGTTGGACGAATGGCGATTGTCGATTCTGATGTTGGTAGATTTTTCAAACGCTTTCAATACCGTCGATCATGAAATTCTACTCTTCATTCCTTCACATCTTACTTTTCCACTCAGGCTTGCAATAATTTTGGTTTTCTTCCTAACTCCGCGAACGTCTGAACGGTGACTCATCGTCGAGTTGGTGCGAGCTAAAAACTCTGGAAATAGAGCTTAGGTGGTACACTATCCCCGCTTCTCTTCTCTCTTTTTATCAACATCATTACTAGGGAACTTCAGAGCTCGCATCATCTCTACGCCGACGTCTTGCATTGCAGCTGTATGTGAGTAAGGATGCTGTACCAGTACTAGTACGAGGTGACTGGTGCCTTGCTGTGACTGTGCCACTGTACAAGGCCAGCAGGGTCTTCCGCGACCTATCTTACGGTCGTGGGTAATGGGTTAAGTGGGATACCCCCGTATCCTGACACTTTTAATCACTGTACAAGGGAAAAGGGTCACAACAGGACTGCAAAAACTATCGCGGGATAAGTCTCAGTGTCGTCGGCAGTCTGTGTGCAAGTATGGTTTTGATTGAAAGAGTAATGAAAAATGCTGACGAAAAAATATGGGAAGTACAAGCGGGATTTAGAAAGGGAATGGATGTACGGATCAGGTTCCTTGCGATGCATAGCTGAAAAGTTTTTGGCCAAAAACCAAAAAGTCTAAGGCACGATCGTAGATTTGAAAAAGCTTATGACCGAGTAGTGAGGAATGAATTGTGATCGGCATTATCTGTGTATGGGGTGAACGGTCATCTGATTCAAGCACTGAAATCTCTCTATGAGGATTCCATTGCATGCGTCAGAATAAACGGGGCGTACACTAAATGGTTTAGCATTGAAAAAAGGTGTTAGGCAGGGATGTGTAGCGTCACCTTGGCTTTTTAACCTATTCATGGATAATTGCTTGACTGATCTGAAAGAGAGTATGTGAGGTCTGAGAATGAATGAGTTACTCATCAAATGTCTTCTCTACGCTGTTGACCAAGTTAAACCTGCGTCATCTGCTGAAGAGTTTCAGAAGATGGTAACAATGATGAATGTGGCTTTGGACAGGAAAGGAATGAAAGTAAATGTAAGCTAGACGGAAGTATTGGTACTTGAAAGAGAAGAATGTATGACAGAGTGTACTATATTAATAGGTAGTGAACAAGTCGAACAAGTGAAAGAGTTTGTGTATCTGGGTTCAAAGTTTACGAGAGATGGAAAGTGTTAAAGTGATATTGAAAGAAGAGCGAATGCTAGAAACATAGTTAATGGTGCTCTGCACGCTTTTATGAGGAGTCAGAAGGTGTCTCACAAGGCTCGTTTGGCTGTTCATTGGTGCGTTTTGGTAGCAACTCTGATGAACGGTAGTGAAAGCTGGGTATGGCGGAAGAAACATGAAAGTAGAATTAATGCAGTAGAAATGAAAGCATTGAGGAGTATGATTAGTGTTAAATTGATTCGCAGGATTAGAAATAGTGTGATAAGAGAACGTTATTGTGTCGTAAAAGATGATGAAATGACTTAAATTGAGAAAGGGATGCTGAGATTATTTGGTCATGTAGAGAGGTTTAATGAACGAAGATTGATGAAAGAGATTTCCAAGCAAGAGTGAATGGAAATGTTGGAACGCGAAGGCCTCGGAAAACGTGCCAGGCCGAAAGTCTGGATTTTCTAAATAAGGCCAGGTTAAAAGTACCCTCAACCGACGAGCATGTATGAAAAGATTGATGAAAGTACAGGAACCGAGGGAAGTATGCCAAGATCGTAGGAGGTGGAGGACTGTGGTCTATGCCTACCCCATCGGGAAAGAGGTGCATTGTTATATATGTATGTATGAAAGTGTAACTGAACGTGTGCTTAGAACTGTCGTTCAAAAAATATCAGAGAACAAAGTCAATCGTAGAGGTCAACCTTAGAGCAAACTGAAACTCGACTTTTGCGTTATGTGAAAAACATATAGATCGCTACCCTAGACTGGAATCTTATTATTGCCGTCAAGACAGTACTAGAAAATACTTGCACGCTGATTTTATTACCAAAAAATTAACATCCCTGGAAAGAAATCCAGTAAAACCCAACCTTTCCACCTACAATAGAGTTTTCAAAACAAAAAAATATCTCTTCACCGCCCGAAGAAAGACCAGTGTAGCTTTTGTCTCCCGTATTATAATGGAACCGAAGATCAGAGCAAGACTGCTGGAAAAATTTCAAAAACATCAAATTGTGTAGGCTTTTTTCCAGAAGAGGAAAACTTGTTTAAATGAGGCAATGAAAGATCCTGGCGTGATACAGTGCGCAAATTTTTATCTTCAACAGGTGATACATTTACCTATTACAAACGAAAACGCATTATGTTACAAGAGGCGTTTATCGACGTTTAATTTCATGATTTATAACTTGATGACGCGTGATTGTTGCTGTTTTACCTGGCATGAAGGTCAAAGTAAAAGAGGCGCATAAGAGATATCAACTGTTTAAAATATTTTTCTTCAAGAAAACGACAGATAGAATTTAAAGCGCATTTAACTATTTGCGGATGGATGTGGTGGCCAAAACCGCAATTCTATTGTTTCTGTTGCATTGATTTATATCCTTAAATATAGAGTTTAGTTATTTTAATGTAATTTTCCACAGACGTATCTGAAAATTTAATGAAAATAAAATTTTACAAAGTTCTTACAAAAGTGACGTATCTGTTTTAAATGCTTGTAATTTAGTATATAACAATAATATTAAAAACATATTTATATTTTATTTTTTTATATTTTTTTCTTTTATTAATTATAGCAATTTTTTGTGGAACCGTTTCGTAACTTTTGAGTATCAATTCAATAAACAATGCGTGAAACCGAAAAAAGCTTGTTCTGAAAAGTTACCTCTATGCTAGTTACGTCAGTTAGTAAGATCAGCGACGATATGAATGTTCTTGAAACGGGAGCTATTAGTATTATACTATTAGTTGTGAGTAAAGTTGTAATATTTAATGATTTCAGACTTTTCCCTTTATTTGTACTGTGAGACCTAGCTTCTTGCCAAATTTCATAATTTTAGGTCAACGGGAAGTACCCTGTAGGTTTTCCTTTTTTGCATAAATGTATGGAGATGAGGACATAAGAAGCCATATCTTTTGATTGCGTGGTTATAAAAAATTTAAATTTTCAGATCTTGTGTGGTTCATAGACCCTAACATATGGTATTAATTTCAACCTGATACCTTTACCCGTTCGTGAGATAAAGGGTCTTGACAGACAGACAGACAGACAGACAGACAGACGGACAACAAAGTGATCCTTTAAGGGTTCCGTTTTTTTCTTTTGAGGTACGGAACCCTAAAAATGTTTTTAATTATTTAAAAGTACCTATACTTAGTGTGTACTTTATCCAAAAATATTATTAAAAATAACTCTGAACATGGCTGGGACACGAGGTTGAAAGGCAATATACATATTGTGGCCACATTTTTTTTTTTACCGAACGCGTCAATATGACGTTTCGCGTATCGCTACTACAAATAATTTGAAAACTTACGAGCATAGAGTGCGTTTTCTTGCGTCAATGATATTAGTGACAGAATAGATCATGTAGTATGTACGCAGTCCATTGCCCTATTCGTATGTAAAAATGCTTGCCCTAACAGACATAAGTTATTGATATGAAGCAATAACGACGCATTGTTCTTTACTGTATGATGCGACCAATAAAAGGGTCAGTAGGCTTGCAGAACAAAACTACTGCCCTACCAATACTACGATAATCATAACCTCTATAGCCATTGATGTCATAATGCAATAAAAGATTCATTTATGTGAGGGATAACCATAGTACATAAATTAAAGTAATTTATTCAGAATGACTTAGTAGATTCTTCTATGTTAAGTAATTAAATCTTAGAGGTGTTGTTAGGTAATTAAATATTTCTTGGATTGCCCAGTGCTTCCAATGTTATTAGATTAGAAACTGTATTTCAATTCAAATCACTTACTGCTTAAATTTCAGATTATTCTGTAAAAGGTTAGGTTAGGTAAGTAGAAGAAAAAAAATACAAACTGATAATTATGACCACGATGTCAGTGCATTTGACAGTGAGTCGCTAGTCTTGAAGATGTTCAGAAGATTACCTATATATAACCTTTGAATATTCACCTAAGATTTCAGACCTCCTTGCTTCGTTCGGAAAAGATACCTTGCTAATTTATTTTACTATGGGATGACATCTGCCAACATGTCCCAAATTTAAATGTCACATCATCAATGACCCCTAGGAAATATTCAAAATAACCCGTCAAATCAATAGAACGACGCCTTCACTTCCTTGTTACGAATTGTTTCTTTAATCTTTCTTCAATTACCCTTATTTTTCTGTGATATTAACTATGAAAATTTTTGGTTCTAATTTTGACCAACTGATCAGATATCGGGTTAATACTGCAGAAACTATGATATTATTTTCCATTATACTAAACTCCTTACAATAATGATAGTATGGTCTGCAACAAAAATCTTTAGACTAATAGCCTAAAATTTCACCCAATAATTACACGAGTGGGTAGCAAACCTCATCTATATTACTCAAGAGCTTGCTGCACATCCAATACCCACCTTAAAAAGGACCAATTGACCATTATCGACCAATCAAAGACGATAACTTGAAAATAATCATTTCTAGATCCATATTAGACCAGACTAAGTGGGTCAAATTGGTATAATAATATCAATGTAAGTATCGTCTCTATCGGCTATAATTTTTTCGCAATCACATTGAGTGTATTTTGATAGATACTTTCTTGTTAATGTATTATTGCGTAAGTAGATCTTACCTTAATATTACAGATTGACAGTCTTAGGATCCAATTACTTGTGGAGACATCAAGGTCTCGATTTAGTCATTGACTTGGCCGTTGTTGGTGTGGTTGGTAGTGTTTTGCCTAGTTTGGGATCAGATGAGTTTGTATAAATTGTCCCCCAATTAAAAAAAAAGTATATTACAACTCGTCTCAGATAGTATTTTACAATTGTCAACATCCGTGTTATTATGAATAGGACTAAGAATTTAGTAGCACCCTTCTTATACTTTTCCAAATGTCACTAAAGGCGATTAGGTATGTAGTAGCCTCTTTATGATATCGTCTGTAAATGCGTCTAAAAAAGCGATGTAGTTTAGCTGACGTCATTAAGAGATTTTAATATCCAACAATTAATAAAAGTTTTTTTTTGTAATAAACAGTAAGACGAGGAGAAAATTATACACAAGATCAATATCTGATGTTAAAAATATCAACTACGAAAAGCCAGTTCATACTATACTTAAAAAAAAAAACAAAAAAAAACAGCGAAGTGCGAGTCAGACTCGCGCACTGAGGGTTCCGTACCTATTTACCATATGCTATACTAAAATCTTTTGCTCTTTGACTTTAAAAACTCCGCGACCATCCAACTTGACCCCTCTTTTATAAAAAAGTTTTTGAAACGGGAGCTCACCTTAATCGGTTACGAATATGACGTATTAAAAAAAAACTACTTACTCGATTTCGTTCAAACCAATTTTCGGTGGAAGTTTGCATGGTAATGTACATATATTTTTTTAGTTTTATCATTCTCTTATTTTAGAAATTACGGGGTTGGGGGGGACACATTTTACCACTTTGGAAGTGTCTCTGGCGCAAACTATTCAGTTTAGAAAAAAATTATATTAGAAACCTCAATATCCTTTTTGAAGACCTATCCATAGATAACCCATATGTATGGGTTGGATGAAAAAAAAATTTTTAGTTTCAGTTCTATGTATGGGGAACCCTAAAATGTATTGTTTTTTTCTAATTTTGTGTGAAAATCTTAATGCAGTTCACAGAATACATCTACTTACCAAGTTTCAACGTATAGTTCTTCTAGTTTCGGAAAAAAGTTGCTGTGACATACGGACGGACAGACAGACAGACAGACATGACGAATCTATAAGGTTCCGTTGCCATTTGGCTACGGAACCCTAAAAAGCTGCTTATCAACAGCAGTATGTTGTAAAGTTCGGATGTTTCAAAGAAAAAAGTTTGGACTTTTTCTGATGACCTGTAAAATAACCTCTCTGCCATGGGTAGAGTGCGGCCAAGTGAAAGACATGTAGACTATAATCTGATCTGCTTGAACGATAAAACTAGTTTTTTGAGATTGTATTTATATTACTGTTGCAATTCACATATCAAAATGAGTACTCATATCAAGCTCATCATTATAATTTGCTTATTTGGTCTGAGGCAGCGGCAATAAAACTATATCTTTATTGTTTCGTCACAATAGTTACTTTATTGCTGCAATGACAACTGACCACCAAAGCTTATCATATCATAGATAAATAGTTTTCCTCCTTTATTTTGGTCACATCAGCAAATAAATGCCGGATAACCTAGAACGAAATATCTTACTAGGGACCTATTATCTAATCTGTGCTAGGGAGAGTAGAAGGTAAAATACTCCGTGGACGAAGACCAACCAACGCGTTGGATGGACCAAATTACGAGTGCCCTAAATATTTCCTTGCAATATACTCAGACTGGCGCAAGACAGAAATACCTGGAGATCAATCAGTTTAGCCAAGACGGCACCTGTCATTGTGGTTCAGAACTGAGGGAGCGACAGAGAAGAAGATTTAAAAAAATACCGGTCAACTGCGAGTCGGACTCGCGCGCCGAGGGTTCCGATATACTTTTTGTATTTTTGGAAGTAAAAATGTAAATTTTTAGGCCCGCAAAACTAAATTTGTTTGTAAAGGTTATTTGCAGATTTCCAAAAAACTGTGCAACTTAGAAAGATCGTTTTATTTTTGCTATAATGTTTACATCAACTTCTGTCAACTGTAATTTATTCAGATTTTTCCTTTCACAAACTTCGGAGATAAGGGGGGGGGGGGGGGGGGTGGTATATCTTTTGACATTTTTCATCATAACTTGAAAACTATAAGAGACGTAAAAAATACATAAATATATTTTAGAATGTACAAGTAAAGCCCTTTCACATGATACCCCATTAGACCTAGTAGCGACAATTTGAAATTTGGCCCAGACAGACAAAGTCGTATCATAAGGGTTCTTTTTTTACCATTTTGGTATGGGAACCCTAAAAAAAGGCGAATGGCATTTATAAAAACGTCAACTTATAAATTAATTTCCTTCTTTAAGTTCCTTCTCGGTCTAGTGAATAGTATTTTTGGCTCTCGATCCGGAAGTTCTAAGTTCGTATTCCATTCCACAACCACTGGGGACACTGTAAAACAAAAATCACTGATATTTTTCTAGTTTGGTTAGGGCACAGTGTTTCGAAATGCACGTTAAACCGTCGGTCAGGCCTTTTTGTTTATTTGGGTTATTTTGTGTAGATAGGTATACTACATTAGAAGGAAGCAGTCATTTATGAGCCATGCTAGAAGGTTTTAGCGGCTCAATATCTCTGCCAGGGTTTGTGAGTTTCGTCATCGACAGCATGATGCGTATGACATTTTTTTATTTTATTTAGTTATAGAATTAAATTAATTAAACTCAAAACTTTCAAACAAACTCAAAATCATTTAATCATTGTTGGATATTAACATCTCTTAATGACGTCAGCTAAACTACATCGCTTCACAAACAAAGTGGCATCATGATGGGAGAAAAAAGCGATAATAAAAACCCACGCGCTCTTTTAAATGTGTTTGAATGTACAGGTTTGATACAACTAGCAAGTCAATTTATTCATAAGATGGTCTTCCGATACTTTACCTCAAATACACATGAAGGAAAACAAATTTTTGTAATATACAGTCTACGACAGGTCAAGGTTGACACTCGCAGTGCAACTCTAGCCCTTGCGTCTATGGAAATAAGAACGGTACCAAGTCCTATATTTGTCAAGCCTTATGTACATGATCTTGACTGTACATTTACTTTATTTTTTTACCTCATATTATTTCAAACTTTCAGATAAATAAAATAAAAAAATAAAAATAAAATAATCTAATGATTTTTTTTATAAAACAACAAGAGAAACCCAATTAGTAACAAGAAAAGGACAATAATATTAATAATCGTTTTTTTAACACTAAAATTGCTTATTCTAATGATTACATCATGATTTGAAGCACCGCGATTCTAAAACGCGGTATCGAAGTTTTACTAACATCTCGTATGAATACAACCACTGCTTCGCTATAAAGGGGTGGGCCGTCTCTACGCGGGAGACCGGTCGGCGGCGATGCCGGATAAAATGGCCGCCCTCTCAGATGACTGTCAGTCAGATTAAACATTGACTACAGTATTAGGTTCAAGATCGTAAGTTGAAATATTGGTCGAAAGTCGCGTCTAAAATGTATCTGTCTAATGGAAACATAAGAACAGGACTTAATCGCTTCTTTGATCAGCCACACCGTCGAAGAGTACTTGCCCACTTTTTAAGTGACGTCATTTCTTACATTATTATGATGCTGTTTTAAGAACATGCCTTATTTTTCCTCACCCAGATTTAAAGGGTCTTACTACAAAAAAGTTAGACATCTGTTGAACACTTGATTTAAAAATGCGCACAAAATAACTAGCTATGTCAGTTGATGCGCAGAAGTCAAGTCATAGGAAAATAAGTCATTTTTGACTTTAGCGCCTCAATGACATAGACAGAGTTATTTGGTACGATTTTTAATCAAGTGTTCAACAGATGTCTAACTTTTTTGTAGTAAGACAGAAATAGTCTTAATTATTAAACTTAACTAACGGTCCGAGTCGGCTTCGCATGGGTAGATATAGGTAAGTTCTTGTTGCGTCGGGGGTTACCTACCTCATGATAACTTTTGAGTGGTATGTCCGATTTCAATAATTAAAAAAGTAATTTACAGGTATTGATATAGCCATAGAGAAAGGAAAATATAGCCTTGAATACGAAGTCATTTATTTGGATAAGGATTAATCCCACGGTATGAATAATGTGATGTTATGTATGTATGTATGTATGTATGAATAATGTGGAGTAGTTTTACCGGGATTAGGTACTAACATGAAAAAAAAGTTATTGTGACATTTTTTTTTTAGTTGAAATTGATGTCTTCTATACAGGGTGTTAATTTAATTGCGTGCCACTTTACTTTTTTTTTTAAACTATGTTGCCTGTACAATTATACTGTATAAGTCAAAGAATTCGGACTCCTTGCTTCGCTTGGAATAGAAGGAATATTAATTTATTTTACTATGGGATGACATCTGCCGTTGTGTCCCAAGTTGAAATGTCGAATCATCAAAGGCGATTTAACATCCTCATACAAAATTTACAGAACGCCGCCTATGCCGCATTCACAATGACCGAATGAATGTCAGAATACCTTGTGACACATTTTCATTAATCTTCCTTCTATTACCCTTATCCTACTTAATTTTATAAACGCGACACCTTGTAAGTATGGATGGATGGATGTTCGTTACTCTTTTACGCTAAAACTACTGAATGGATTTTAGTGAAAATTGGCACACATATAGGTTAGGTCCTGGAATAGCACATAGACTACTTTTTACCGCGGGAAAACACTTCATTCCCATGGGAAAACGCATTTACTGTGGGTGAAACCGCAGGCGGAAAGCTAGTATTATATAAGACTATTAGGTGTACAAGTTACGCCTTAAGACTTGTGGTAGATTATTAAGCGGGGTAAAGATATATAGCTTTCTGGCATTAATAGTACATTGTCTATCAAGGGCGGAAAGTAAACAATTTCGACAGAGGGGACATTCAAAGCACGAGCGCCAGCGAGTGCTTTAATGCCCCGAGCGTCGAAATTGCACTTCCGCCCATGCTACACACAATGTTTTTCATCACATTTGCGAGGAATATAAAAAACAAGTAATCTTAGAATATTTATTCAATTAAGTAACGCAGAAATTTAATTCTTTAGAGTACTAACAGACGATCGGATCGGATTGCTCCGAATTTAGCTCCGGACCACGATTTTGCCCAATAGCGTTGCGGATTGACCCAAACGACAATTTTGCTATTGGGCAAAATCGTGGTACGGAGCTAAATTCAGAGCAGTCCGATCCGATCGTCTATTAGTACTTTTATAATATTTATGCAGCGCTGAAACTGTTCACGTCTAGGAATACAATATTATGGCGCTATTAATCACACGCATGTTTTATTTCATAACTTATACTTTGTGAAAAGTAAAATTGTGAAATAAGACAAGTAATTGTAGTTAATTAATATTAATTTTTTTTTGTCCCTAAAACAATTTAGGGACAGTTTAAAAACAAGATAAATTAAAGGCAACAGATTATTAAAATTTAACTCTAGCTTAGAACCTCTTTGCATTAGTCTCATTTCGGAACGAAGCGTCTTCTGACAGCCAGCAGTCACAGAATTTCAACAAAAAGTCAAGATGACAGATAAAAAAGCCCTAGGCCGCATTTAAAAACTTTCCGAACGCAATACGTGAATAGATTGCGACTCATTGCGAGCAAATGTTTGATCATAATATTTGATCTGTCTTACATTTCACTGTGAACAAGATAAATGAACGACACAAAATATTTCTGATAACTTATCGATCCTAATCGTTCTTTGAACGATAGTCTAGCTTATTGATTATGTAATGAAATAAATAAGGTTTAAAAGCAAAATCTTGTGTTATATAGGGTCCTAATTAAATAGATAGCACGTTACTTAGACCATAAAACTGAACAACTTTTTAAAGGAACATAGATCGAAATACGAAAATCCAAAAAACCTAGTCAGCTGATGCAATTTCTATGGGAGGTCAAAAAATTATTATTCTATTTTGACCTATGTTCCGTGGGGAAAGTTGTTCAGTTTCATCGTCTGAGCAACTTACAAAAATTATGTTCATTATTTCACTAATTCGGAATGTATAGAGCTTCAAATTAGATTTAGTTTAGGCTAGTCGCACTGTTACAAGCTATTATGTAATCTGTGCTGTGTGTAATTTATTTTTGGATAAAGCAACAGCATAAAAAAATATTTAAGGTAAACTTAAACTTCAAACTAATTTAAAAATAAAGTAAAAAGCGAAGGTTTACGAACAGCCTTTTGGCAAAGATAACCTACAGGAAAGATAGCTGGCCAAGTGCGAGTCGGACTCCCACGAAGAGGGTTACGTACTACCATAAGTATACTACTAAGGTAATTATATACTGTCTTAGTTATGGGCGCGCAGTCACTACTATAACTTAGGCGCTATAGACACACCATTTTTCACACTTGTAAGTGGTCCCGTTTTTACGATAGAGCTAAAACAAAATGTCGAGCAAATATCGCCAAAAAACCCGTTTTTAGTAGCCCCCCGAAATTTTATTTATTTTATCTGTTGTTATAGCGGCAACTTGGTCGACCAAGTCAAGAAAGACCTGTTGGAGCTTCAAATAGCCGACTGGCAACAAGCTGTACACAACAGAGAAGGATGGCGGCTCTTAGTGTCGGAGGCCAAGATCCTCTTCGGGTCGATGAGCCAGCATAAGTAAGTATAGCGGCAACTGAAATACATAATCTGTGAAAATTTCAACTGTTTACCTATTACGGTTCATGAGATACAGCCCGCTGACAGACAGACAGGCATCGGAGCCCTATTAATAGGGTCCCGTTTTTCACCCTTTGGGTACAAAACCCTAAACAGAGTAAGGATAGAGAATTGGTAAGTAACTAGACATAATATGCACTACTTAAGTACTGAGTCTTCTTCTTCGTGTGACGTGTCAGTGTACAAATACCGGATGCTTTCAAATGCTTTCCTCCCAAAACCTTGCCACTTCTATGGCTTTATCCGATGTCTCACGAAGATCCTCGCCAGTGCAGGTGGAGGGGCACAGTGGACAAGAGAGCGAATGCGCCATGTTCTGAGATGGAGCTCCAAAGTCACAGTGCTTTAGCAACTGATCTGCGAAGCCTCTTTCCTGAGTAATAAATAACTTAGCTAGTAATTTATACTAACTTTAATATGAATATAAAGGGCTAGTTGAAATTACGTGGAAGTGACCACATTCAAGAATTGCAGAAGTTAGAAGGTACTTAATACAAAATATGGCTTAAGAGAATATTAGTTGCTGGCATTTTGCACAATCTTCAGTCAAAAAAGTACGTAATTTTGTTAATTTAAAAGCATTAAAACTGTACAGCTAAGAACAGATAAAGCTTGACACTTGCAGTGCAATTATAGCCGCAACGCTAATTGAAATAAAATCCTTGTAGTCCTTGGTACACCCAACAACGCATCAGTTGAAACACTTTGAACTGTATGGCATTGTGATTGAGTTGCAAATGTTTCCACTGACGTGCGGTTGACCGTAAGAATAAGAATAAGAATAAGAATCATTTATTTGCAAAGAATACAGTTATATGATGATCTTAAAATTATAAAGTCCTGTGTATTCGCCTGCGTGCAAGCGTGCAAATATTTGTGAGAGCAAATTAATTATATTAACATAAGTACATAACTAAATTAACAAAACTTATTTGAATTCCATGTACTCCTTAACACTATAGAAGCAATGTTGAAGTAACCATTTTGTCAAACTAGATTTAAAATTCTGTTGTAATTTAATTTCGTCAGGAAGTCTATTATATATTAAGATACACATGTTAAATACATTTCTCTTATAGATATCCTTTTGGCAACAAGGTTGGTATAAAAGATTAGAGTATTTTGCTCTGATATTTTGTCGTCCAGTTACTTCACTACGTTTCTGCCAATACTGTGGGTGAGAGTGAACGAAGATGCAAACATCCCTGATATACATGCATGGCAGTGGCAGTATATTGAGCTTCTTAAATAGTGGTTTGCAGCTATCATCAAACCAAGCATTGCACAAAACACGTATACATTTTTTTTGAAGAATAAAAACTCTGTTAATATCTACAGAATTTCCCCAAAGCATCAATCCGTAACTTAGAACCGAAGACACATATCCATGATAAGCAGTCAATGCTGCTTCAAACGAAACAGTTTGTCTCAGTCTTTTAAGGGCGAAAACAAAGCGGTTTAACTTATTGCAGACTAGATCTACTTGTTCCTTCCAGTTTAAGTGTTTGTCTAGAGTTATACCCAGAAAGTTAAATTTCTCTACTACATCGACTCTTTCACCGTTATAGTTAAGAATAACAGGCATAGGTTGTGAGTTATAAGAGACGAATTGCATAAATTTAGTTTTGTTAACATTAATTTTTAGATCATTTTTATTCATCCAATAAATAATGTCCTTGAGTGCGTACCTACTCGAGATTTCATTGAGTTTTATTAATTTTCGGAAGTACAATAAAAACGAGGTTAAAAAAATTAAAAAATTGTCTTCGAACACAAAACCCTTGAAAATATTCCACTGAACACAATATTCCATACTGTCATTACCAATTTTAGGGTTCCGAACCAAAATGGTAAAAACGGAACCCTTATGGTGCGACGTTGTTTGTATGTCTGTCACACCTGTATATCTCAGCAACCACTCATGCTATCGACTTGAAATTTGTAACATTTTAAGAATCTGGTGGCCCGACTTTATTTCAAATGAAAGTATCACAAAAATATTATTATTGTTATTGAAAAGAGAGCCCAAATAGGGGTACAAAATTTAATTTTGTCGTTACTAGGTCGAATATGGGGTATGATATGAAAGGGCTTCACTTGTACATTTAAAAATATATTTAAATTTTAGTTTTCAAGTTTTGATGATCCGAAGTTTATAACAGGAAATTTCTGAATTAATTACTCGTATAGTCGAGAAAGACGTTTTCGTAAACATAACAGGAAAAATAAAACGATTTCTTTGAGTAGCGAGTAGCACCGTTTTTTTAGAAATCTGTAAAAGCTTCACAAACAAATTTAGTTTTGCGGTCCTAAAAATAATATAGGTCTATCGGAACTCTCGGTGCGCGAGTCCGACTCGCACTTGACCGTTTTTTTTTGCACTACCATTATTATACAAAATATGTAAAAAGTAATAAGGGATGACTCTGTATCAATAAAAGATTGTATAATTTAAATCAAACCGGCCAAGTGAGGTCGGACTCGCGCCTAAGGGTTCCGTACCTATCCACTATACCATATTCTTCAAGCTTTTGCCGTTTAATTTTGAGAACTGCGCGTCCAGTCTAACCTGACCTCTCTTTAATATGAATGTACTTGAAACAGGAGGTCACCTTAATTGGTTGTCATTACTTCTGAGAAAAGTTGTAAAGTTTAATAATTTTAGACTTTTTCCTTAGCTTGTGCTATGAGACCTAGCTTCTTGCCAAACATTATGCTAGGTCATCAGGAAATACCTTGTAGGTTTTGGTTTGGTTCCTAAATGTATGGAGATGAGGACATAAAATGGCCGTATATTTTAATTGAGTTGTTGTAGAAGCTTGCAATTTTCACATCTTCAATGGTCGGTAAATGGACGTTTGATATTAATTTTAACATTATTTATAACATTCGGCATTAATTTTGACTTGATACTTTACCTGTTCGTGAGAAAAGAGTCTTGACAGACAGACGGACAACCGAGTGATCTTGTAAGGGTTCCGTTTGTATGTATGTATGTATGTATGTATGTATTATTTATTTTGCATCACAAATAAAAGAAGAGACAAATTACAAGCAAGAAGTTTCGTTCCGTTTTATGTCCTTTTGGGGTACGGAACCCTAAAAAAAATATTTTCTTTTAAAAAGAGGTTTTGGTTCAAAATGAAGTGAAGTGCTTGAAGAGCTGAAGACTTTCATGAGCTAGTGGGTGACCCAGAAGATTTTGAAGATTTCTGTATTCTTCGAGTACCTACAAGAAATCTGAATCTTAAAATGCTGAAAGCCTTAGTTACGAAAAATAACTAAGTATGAGTAATTAATTACGCTCTTTACTTACGCGCTAAAGTGTTTCTTAACATAAGGTCAGGTGGGTTAAAATCATTACCCTCTTTAAGTTTACTGCACATCGGTTATGTAAAAAGATATGTTGAACTGTCACCTCACCTTAACTGGATCAGCTGTACTTAAAACAGTTTGTTGAAATTTGTGTTACATGAGCCATTAAGGCTAAATGTTTTTAGTGTCTATATGCAAATCTATTGCTATATAAAATGTAACATCAACCTAGTGCAACTATAAATAGTATAAAGCTTATTTTTGTAACATAGGAACTTATAAAAATAACTATTTTAAAGCATGTAATGCCATTTGAGTCCATGTGGTGCTGGCAAAGAGTAGTTCCAATTCCAACACAACTCTACCCGTAGGTATCGTAAGAGGCGACCAAGGGTTTAAAAACCGGAGGATGTGCAGCATTATCTTTCTCTGTATCGTGCCATCTCACATACTGCGGTCACCAACAACAGCGGTCGCCATTACCAACAACGCTCACAAGCGTAGTGACTAATGTGACTATGGTAATTCCCCTCTACCACGCGTTTTAGCTGGAACTCTGGAGGGAGCTACCTGTCCTGCAGTGGACGATTCATAGGATGTCATGATGATGAAGCCAATTTCAGACTAAATTGGACTAGATCAGACTCAACAAGAAGAACTAGGTATGCTCGGTAATTTTTTTGTGTTTAGAAATAAAAGAAAAAACCAGGAATCGAAGAAAATACTTCAAAACTGAGGTAAGGGAAAAAAATCAAATTAATGAAGAAAATAAAAGCTAAAAAAGGCAAGACAAAAAAAATAACTAAACCTACAATAGCCATTTAATATTTTATTTTTATTTTATTTATTTAACTAAGATCAACAGCATTAATACATACAATATAAACCAATACAGTAAACTATACATCAGCCAATTACAGATCTTCACTTCGTAATTAAAACATTTAAATTGAGGGTAAGTTATTTGAAGGTAGGTAGCAAGAATAAAAAAATATATATGAACACAATATATTTCAAAAGGTATTTGACCAAGAAGATATACCTATAGGGTCACTTTAATGCATCATTATGTGATTGAACTAAATAAAATATTACCACACGTTAACACTCAAACTAAAACACTGCCAGTCGCTGCCTATAAAACGCACCCACTATTTCTTAACATGCAAGATCGATCACGTTGCGTGAAGCTACCTATAGTCTGCCACTGTACATACTAACTGGATCACTTGTTATGTCATACCATTTTAATATTTTTACCATTAAAGTAAGTAGTTTTAAGTCAAAAGGTTCAGCGGAAAATTATTAAAGGTCATGAACATGGTTTTAGCATGGTACTCAGGACTCAGACCACGAAAGTGATCAACTTTTCTCAAGGAATACAGGTCAAAAAACAAGCTCATGAGGTCAATTTTGCATTTGTACTTCGACCTTATATTCCTTGGGAAATGTGGCTCAGCTTCATGGTCTCAGTAACATTCTAAAATTAACTGCGAATATTTTTGGACCAGTAAACTGGTCTACTTCTAAAAGGAATATAGGTCGAAAAACGTAATTTTTTTTCTTCTTCTTCGTTGTCTCAAAAAGCAAAAGCTGCTCTTTCAGTCAGAGTTCTCCGGGCCGCTCAGTTTTAGGCTCTATTTGCAGCTGTCTACAGTGGAAATAATGTAGATTGATTAGAATGTCATAATTGTGTACTATACATTAAAGCAACAGAGACAAGTATCGATCCAACCTGCTCTAACACATAGTTGTTCCTGCAGTCATACTAAACAAGCTATATTAATTCGAGTGTAGTTGTACGAGTAACAGCCTATTACCTCCAGGATTATTCGCGTCTATTGAGTCGCTTAGTCAGCGCTCTGCTCCTGCTCATATTCCTGTTTATGTGGCCAAGTAGTGTGGGCTTCTCTAGACTCTCATGCTCCTACCTATCCACACGCCCGAACAAGGATAGCGATCGCCGGAGGCCGTGTGGTGGTGAAAAGAAACCACCTGAGTCGTTCGCAGACATATAGGGTGACTTTTAATTAGTTCTTGATAGCAAAAGAAATGCATGTACTCATAATACTGAACAACTTTTCTCAAGGAACATAGGTCGAAATACGAAAAACCAAATTTGACCTCCCATACAAAATGCGCTATCACACACCTCACTGAATTCAAAGACTAATTCGGTATACATTGCTCGTTGAAGTAAGGATATTGCAATTAACATAACCAAGCCTCCCAGTAGTGTATGCTGAATTAGTCTTTGAATTCAGCTAGGTGTGATCGTGGCTTAACAAACACTACTGTATAATCTTAACACCTACACAACACAGCCATATTTGATTTTGGCACTTATCTGTTACAAAACAATGAGATAGCATCACTGGATCTACATCCTTGGCTTATTCAATTTTAAATTTCTTACTACAACCAACTTTATTTGTAGCTCCGAAACTTTTTTTACAGAACAGAAAAAAAAAAAAACAGACCTTTTAAGCGCAACAGTAACTTTGTTGTACAAACTTACTTTTGCAGGCAGTTGGTCTATTGTAGTAGGCAATATGATTGTAGCAATGGCAAATCAAATTGGTATTATAATCGAAGACGCTATTAAAGCTTGGCTATTACGTAATAGTGAACTTTTACGTTTTATTGCCAGTTAGATGCGGTCTGATTTGGATTCGATCGAATTTCTTATGCAATGAGACTGGAATATCTGTTTTAAGGTCATACTAATTACCTGTAGTCGAAGGTAAAATGCTAATAAAGTATCCTAGTCTAGCTAGAATACATAGGTAAGTAATTTTATTTGAGTTTATTAGATGGCTCTAAAGTGCGCGAAAGCGATGCATTTAAACAAATGAATATAATAAGGTCATAAATCATTAATTAATCACTTTACCAACAAAATTTCGCTCTATGAAAAACAACGAATAATTGGAAAAATCGGTTTATTGCCCTTGGTTATACTTTACAATACAAAACAATCATTTATTCATAACATTCATTATAAATCAGTCAGATGTTTAAAAACTCATATAGTAGAGACCTAAAAACAACAGTTGTTCTACTTCATATAATTAGTGTTCTTAAAGAACTTACTTAGAACTAAGTAATATAAACTACCCAGTTAACTTCACAAATTAATTTTTATTATTATTTTTTTCAAAAAAATTACACATAAACATTATAAGTAGCTTTCAAGGACAAATATTAAGTAATTAATGAGGCATCTTTGAAGTTTTATATTTTAAGTAGCTCTTAAAAGTGCTTTATTGGCGCTATTTCAAAAAAAATTCTCCTCAAGACTTTGAAATTGACGCAAATATTACTTGCTCTTTTGAAATACAGCTTGGCTAATTAATATCATACTTACGCATTACTCTTATCTTTGTGAGCCGTTAGTGTTCTTCTGCAAGCCAAAGGCATCTCTCTTTTTAGGGTTAAAATGGTGAAAAAAGAGGAACCCTTATGGTGCGACTTTGTCTGTCTGTCTTTCTATCTGTCACACCTGTATATCTCAGCAACCACCCATGCCATCAACTTGAAATTTAGAATAATTTTATGATATGGTTGCCCAACTTAATTTCAAATGAAAGAATAAAAAAAATATGGGTATTATTATATGTATAAAGGGGGCCCAAGGCCAAATTTTAAATTGTTGCTACTAGGTGGAGTGGGGTACCACATGAAAGGGCTTTACTTGTACATTCTAAAATATACTTTTGTACCTACAACTCTTTGCCTTTAAGTTATGATGAAAAATGTCTTAAAAATACCACTAACTTGCGTATGCGCATTTATTTGCGGGCGGACCATCCATCATTATTGCGGAGGTGGCTATGTATATTTGTTTTCCACAACTTTTTGCAATTTCATAAATTGCGAATTTTCAAAAGTCGCAAAACAAAGTTATTCAGTTTCATATTCAGAGCTACCCGAGAGGTTTTGAAAAAAAATTTTTCTCGACGACAGGATTGACATGAATCTCGATAGTAAAAAGGCACTAGCGACATAAAGAAAGTCCAAAAATATCGTCAAGAAGTCATCGAGAAGATGTAGTCGTTATGAAGAAGACAAATGATGCCCGTGCTCGCTCACTAACACCGAAACAGCGAATATTGACTCGACTCCAAATCGACGACACAATTTGCAATATTATCATCATCATCATCATATCGTGTGGGTTTCAAGTACGATGACCGACCTCACTAACCATGGTGTCAGAGTTGTTGAGCCGTCAAAGGCCTCTGACATGGCCCATTAACAACTTCAACAGTAGTTTGTAGTTGGGACCAACGGCTTAACTTGCCTTCCGAAGCTTAGAATCATCTAAATTTTCGGACAATCAAGTGATTCATCCTGCAATGTCCTAACCAAACTGGGGAGGTTGTACAAAGGGATTTTTGTTTGACAGTGTCCCCACCGGGAATCGAACCCAGAACTTCCGAATCGAGAGCCGAGCCCTCTAACCCCTTCACCACGGAGACTGTTTCTGTTACTGATTAACTAACACGTATGTACCTAAAAGTTAAAAACATTATCAATCTAGGACAACGCTTTGCAAAATCTTATTTGAAATAAGAGTCAATTTTAAAATCAATTGATCAAAATGCACGATTTCATAATTTTTAAAACGTTTTCCACTCTAGTTACCCTCACGATTACTCTATTGTTTCAAGAAGTGCTTAATCATGAAGTTGCACATTATAAAGTAAGTAACTGTTGCCCGCGATTTTCATCATCATTATAACATCCCATGAAATGTCCACTACAGGACAGGGAGCTCCCTCCAGAGTTCTAGCTTTTGCTGGAAAAATATGGATGGGAAGTACCATAGTCACCTCGCTTGTCAGCGTTACGGCTCGCACCATTGACCGCGGTTGTAGGTGACCGCAGTAAGTAAGTTGTTAGATACAAAGGAGGATGCTGCTGCCCACCCTCCAGGTTATAACCCTTAGTCGCTTCTTATGATACCCACGTGTACTATTCTTTGCCGGCACCACACGGGACCATATGTGTGGATACATATAGGGAATGAATCACCTTTCTTAAGCGCTCGCCTACGTCATATAAAGAACTTCTGTGCAAAATTTCAAGCTTCTAGTCCTGATTATTCTAATTATTTAGACAAACACAGTAAATATTAAAACGTTAAGTAAGAAAATCTATAAAAACCATAGGACACAGATAATGGTAAAAATATAGGTACAAAAAGTTTTGCCTTTCGCTGAGGACAGGATTCGAACCTGCGCGGGTAGAACCCATTGGATTTCAAGTCCAACTCCTTAACCACTCGGACACCTCAGCTCTTGAGATATTGATCTAAATTATCTTACAAATATCGCTTTAAACAAGTTTTAGAAGAATAGGTCTCTTAATGAGCACCATAAGCATATTAACAACACCTTTCTAAATATTATGTAATAAATGTTATGTAACTACCTGTTTTTATTTTTACCACGTTCAGGATTATTTCAGTTAAAATATACAAGGTTTAAAGGAAAGAGTATATCAACCCTGAAGGGTGTGATTCTGCTCATGAAATTGAACAACTTTCCCGAAGAAACAAAGGTCGAAACACGACAAAAATCTTGACCTCCCTTAGAAACTGAATCAGCTGATAGAGAATTTTGTATGGGAGGTCAACATTTTATATTTGTATTCGACATATGTTCCTTAAGGAAAGTTGTTCAGTTTCATGGGTATACCCTTTTTGATACACCTTGTATGATTATAGTATTACTGAATTTAACAGCAATTATAAGGGAATTGAAACAATTTATTTAGTACCGGCAAAGAAAACCGGGTCCCATGTGTTGCCAACAAAGAACAGTTCCATCCCATACATACTCGTGGGTGTCGTTGAGGCGACTAAGGGTTATAAACAGGAGGATGAGCAGCAGCTTCCTTCTGTGTATCATACCATCTTACTTACTGCGGTCACCTACAACCGCAGTCCATGGTGCCAGCCCTAACCCTGACCAGCGAGGTGACTATGGTACTTCCCCTCCACATTTTTCAGCAAAAGCTATATAGAATTCTGGAGGGAGTTCCCTGTCCTGTAGTGGACATTTTCATGGGATGTTATGATGATGATTAAGTACCGGAGATGCCTAGGCTACCGTAGTCCTTTTGAAAGCTGCATACTAAAGGGTCCTGATGGAGAAGACGCAGGTTTGAATCCCATCTGTGGTTGTGAAAAATTTCCATTTTTTTTTTATTGAAACGTAAATTCAAAAAAAGAATTAAATTTTGTTTTCGCTGAGGACAGGATTCGAACCTGCGCGGGTAGAACCCATTGGATTTCAAGTCCAACTCCTTAACCACTCGGACACCTCAGCTTATGTTATAATAACTGAAATTTTATTTATTTCATACAATTATTGCAGTATGGTGTGAATCAAAACAATACAAGTTTTAATTACTGATTGGGTATTGTTATGATTGTAAAAATTATCGCATATGTTATAGATTTTTTGTAATACTGACTTTGTTTCAGACAACTACATTACCCTACAATACAATAACTTAATTAATAACAAAACTACGAATCCCTTACGTTTTTAGCTGAAACTCTCTTTGCCAAAAAAACAGTTTAAGGGAGGTTTAAAAGTTAAGGGTAACTTTCTGCTAATGGAGATTAGTCTTGAACAAAGTACACAGGTTTTTTTTTTTCATATTGCTTCGAAGCCTATATTATATGAATCTTTCCATATAAATGTGTTGGTCACTTACGTTTAATATGGAGTATCGATTGTGTTTCGGAGCTCATATAAGCCAAATCTATTCAAATCGCGAGTGAATAGGTTTCTTCTGGGCAAGCTCGTTCTATTGTTGACCTTATCTCTTTTCTACAAGTCAAGAGCAAGCCCATAGACATACAAAAATCTGTATAATTTTCATGCATTTCGATCTATGGTTCTTAGGAAAAGTTGTTCAGTTTGATAGTACGAGTAAGATTTATATTTTAAGGCTCGAAAGATGTTTTTCTAACACCCTTTATAAGCAATGGGCTAAAATTTTCACCTTTCTGCCAATGTGTTACATTATTATTGCCATTCGGGAAAAACATAAAAGTAGGTCCGTATACAAACTAGGATAAATCCAATAACTACACCTATCACGTTTCCTCGTATCGATTGTACCTCCCATACAGCGCACGACATAATCGTACCATTAAATCAAATCCCTTAGGCCTCCGCACACGAGATCCCGACAAAGATACGACTCGGTAAACACTTGTGTTCGGTACCTGATCCCGAATTCACATACAAAGTTATGGAATTAGTCATAAAATGGATTCGTGACTCAAATATCTAACCTATGCACTATGTTCCCACCTTTATTACCTCAAATCACAATATCATCTACGTAAAACGCAACTCTATCGTGTTAGAATGAAGCCACAAATTGAAAGTGCCATATGTGCACTTACAGCGTTTTGGCTTTGTGAAATTTAAACGAAGCGAGTTGACATTCGATAGAGGGCGTCATGTGACGTCATTAAATCAGTAACGAAACAAAATTTAAGGCTAAAGGGAGCTTATGAAAGGGCTTCGATATGCTGAAGAAAAATGTTAAGGGCCTCGAACGAAGATTAAATCTAATAATGTTTTGATAGCAACAAACGTTAGTTTAATATTATAACACGAAGGATGTAAATCTGTCCATGAAACTGAACAACTTTTCAAAAGGAACATAAGTCGAAATAATACAAAAATATTTTTACCATCCAGAGAAAAAGCTTTTTAAAGCTGATACAGTTTCCTTGAAAAGTGTTGGTCAGTTTCATGGGCAGATTCACATCCTTCAGGATTATTTCAACACTTTGTATAAGAAAAGTTTTATGAAACTAAAAGATGAAACATCGATTAATTATATTATTATAGGCAATTATTAAAAAAAAAAAAATTTTTGCTTTTGAAACAAAAATGTTTATAATGATCAAACAAGTACATAATATGGAAAGTTATTGGAATGCTTTTAATGATCTTTGCAATAGAAATGTAACTAACATTCCGCTAAACAAAACAACTGATACTTTCTCGTGTAATGTTTGTAAACTACTTATACATTAACATGGTACATGTAACATTTCATCCAAATTCTCTTTAATCCCCGCCTCAAAGGCAGAATAAAGCCTAATATGCGCGCAACTCGATCGAGGAGGTACTGATAGACACATTTTTGCTCAAAAAGGAAGCATTGCTAATTTGATTACCAGTTCAAAAGCACGTCATCTACAACGATCCTTTGATCGGCAAAAATACAGATGTGTGGTGTGCCCTACCTCAACCGCAGTCTTAGTCATAAGCAGACGGCGAAATAGCTAGGCTGCTCATTGCAAGACTCACAAAGGTTAAATGGAGGAACATACAAAGAAGTAAAGTGCTTTCAAATTCCAGAGCGTCATATTAATTCCCAAAAAAAAGTCTGTCAATGGAGAAGTGAGAAGACGAAACTCATGCGGATGTCTGTGCTTTTGGCAAAACATAAGAAATATATTTATTTGAGTATTTATTTTATCTTTTACACCATACTTTTCTCTTACTTGAGGCAGGAGTTCTTTTTCATCAGGACTATTAATCAGGAGACTATGTTGAACATTGAAACTACCAAGTTAGTATTTTTTAAGAATTGCATTATAATTAACATTTTTATTGGAAAATTATATTTGTAGTAGAATATTATGTTGACTTCAGCCATCAACTTGCTGTAAACATTGAATCTTTACGTGCAATTTTTTTTTTACTTTTGTAAAATAAGAACTTACTATTTCGTCTGCTCTTTATTTACTTGCACCACACCCAATAGTGCCTGAGGCACCGCTCTTGCTAAGCTAATGAGATGTCAGTACAATCATTTGTGCTTTAACCTTATACGAATAAGGTTTTTGGACCAACATTTTGCCCGCCCTTAAATTCTGATATTAATTAATTAATAAGACATAAGAGACGTCCAAATAGATTAGATATTGGTCTTTCGTAAAAAAGTTAAATAAGTTTGTCCTTCAGAGGCGATATTTGTAATGTCTTCCTAGAAACCATTTTTAGAGAGGCAAATGATTAATACTTAATCATAGATTTCTGGCATTTTTGTATATAGTCGCGTATTTTGCGTGGTCCGCTCAGACAATGTTGACAATTTGTGAACGGTCGGTCCTAAACATCAGTTTTCGGATGGGCTAGTAGGTATTTATATATAAGTAAATGAACTAAATTCAAAAGATCATATTTAAGTTTTTTAGTGTACGAAACAAACAAAAAGTTTTTGATGCGTACTCTTTTTTATTTCTTTTGTTATTAATTGAAATGTTCCAGTCGAGCGCACAGTGTGTCTCTAGAAATCTTATCTCGGGTACAAAAAAAATCTAAACAACAAAATTCAATTTAACATAATGCGTGGAAACAATTTTATAACGTTTCAAAGGAAACGTCAGTATCACAGACCTAGACGTTTTCCATTCGTATAATATGACTAATTGAATAAAAAATAAATCTTTTTATTGCTTATTCTTACAAAGGAGATTTATTTCACGTAGCCCGAGGTGCAGTAGGTAATTATTTCACTTTGTATAGCGACTTGTTAGGATCCTTTACGTTTCTTTTGTCCTCTATTATGGGATTGTCTTTAGCATAAATTCTAATCATCATTTAGATATGGAGGTTTTAGGTTTTCTTTGTGATATCCTTTGTGGAAATAAATGTTTTGTTTTAAACAACAAAATCTTCAAAGATACTTTTTCTCGAGTCACAAAAATTTGTACATGTTCAATAAATTTTCTGTCATTTCTGAGTAATGTTATTATTGTTTCAAATGGTTTCTTTTTAGGGTTCCGAACCAAGATTTTAAAAGCGGAACCCTTATGGTTATGATGAAAAATGTATAAAATAATATCATTCCCCTTATCTTCATTCCCCTTATCTTATCATTCTCCTTATCTCCAAAGTTTGCCAAACGAAAAATGTGAACAAGGTCTATGTAAATATTACAGCAAAAATAGAACAATCTCTCTAAGTAGCATATTTTTTTAGAAATCGGCAAAAAGTCTTTACAAACAAATCTATAGGTAGTTTTGCGGTCCTAAAAATTTACTTTATTGCTTCTAAAAATACTATTGTCAATTCGGAACCCTCGGCATGTGAGTCAGATTCGCACTTCACTGATATTATTTGTTGAAATGGTTTTACTTTTTTGATGATCACTCAGTGGTTTCTATCAAAGTGCTCATAGATCAAAGTGATGCATATTATGCCCTCAAGGTGTTTGCAGTAAACCAAACGTTGCATGGGGTGCATGCAGTAAATGCTACATTTTGACGATGATTGTCACGTACCTAAGTAATGATACTTAGGTATATTGAGTTGGATATTATTATTGCGAGGGAGAGGTTATATTGCCAACATCATCATTTTTATCTATCTAGTATTTTGTGTGTGAAAAGAGAAGAGATTTATTTTTCACAGTTCACTCATAGTGAGTTCTGCAAAATACTGTTTATACTTGGCCGTGCCACCAAATTTGAGAAAACTTTTACCAAATAATATCCACCAAATTTTGTCTACTAAAATGGATGAATGAACACAAAATTTGCTTCTGGCACTTCGCCGGCCGCTGCCGCGGCACGCTCGCTCCGCTCGCTCGGCTCGCGCGTTGTGGTCGCAAGATGACCTAACACAACCTAACCGAACCGGTTACCCAAATTTGGTGTACGTTCAGCCAATTTGGTGTACATTCATCAATTTTGTCTGAAGTGTATTGGGGTATAAAAAAATATTGTGGGAATCATTTAATTTGTTGCCTTTATATTTGATGGAATAAAGGTCATGATTTATTTATTTACAAATTCATTACAATTATTAAATCATTATAATCATCATAACATCCCATGAAACGTCCACTGCAGGACAGGGAGCTCCCTCCAGAACTCCAGCAAGAACGCGTGGTACCTAGGAGGAGATTTACCATAGTCACCACGCTTGTAGGTGACGGCTTTTTTTGGTGACCGCAGAATGTAAGATGGTACGATACATAGAAAGTTGCTGCTGCCCATCCTCCGGATCATAAGCCCTTAGTCGCCTATTACGACACCAACGGGTAGATATGTGTTGGTACTATTCTTTGCCGGCACATCACGAAACAATAGACAATTATGAAATATAAAAACTAAATTTAAAAACTTCTAAATTTTTGATTTTTCTCTAGCCTATATCGTCCTACTGCTGACAAAGGCCTCATCTTCGTTCCCGCTACTGTCAGTAAGAATAAAACTGAGGCCTTTAGACGCATCTGTAAAGACAATCACAGTCGTCACACCATCTTATTCATAGTCTATACGAAAACATATCCCTCTGATCTAAAAAGTCGCATTAAACCTCCATCACACAAGTGCCTACCGACCATCTTTACTCACCCGTATCATGTATCTCAGATACTGAATACCTGGGCCTCGTACGTCTCCGAAGTGCAGTGTCGGCGGGAACTCGGGCCGACTTAATTTACTGACCAGTAATTAAACCCCCTAAGGGGGGTCAGAACATGCTGAGACGGATTTTTGTCTAACAAGTTAGGCACATGAGTCTGGAAAGGTTGTTACGGGGTTAAATTTGTATAGACACCTCAACATATGAATACCATAGTGGGGCCGATTAGCTGTTTCACGTAGACACGCCTTAAAATTTCATTAATTTTTTTCTAGGTACTAGGTAGGTACATAGCTCTCAATAAAAAAAAATTGAGAGCTATGTACCTATCTAGTACCTGGAAAAATTTTGGTGCATTTATAAGGCGTGTCCACGAAAAGGCGTGTCCACGAAAAGGCAATATAAGACGTTAACGTTACGACTGGACTACCATTGAAAAGCTAGATCAGGACTGTGTCATGGATGACATAGGCCTCACAGGCGATGGAGGATAACTGATGAACGTAAACCTTTACCAAGATATTAAACTTTTCTTAAAATATAGTACGTTGAAGCTTTAAACAAAGAACAAAATTAGATTTTAGTATTAATAAATACATGATAATTAATTATTTTGTTCAGATCGTGTGATGAACACGCTTGCATTGACGGTACATAGTTTAAGAGGCGAAGGGCGAGTTGGACTCGCACGCCGAGGGTTCTGATATACCTATAGTATTTTTGGAAGCAATAAAGTAAATTTTTAGGATCTTTGTAAAGGTATTTTGCAGATTCTTGAAGTTTGCTACTTGGAGAGATCGTTTTATTTCGCTGTAATATTTACATAAACTTCTATTAAATATAATTAATTCAGATTTTTCGCTTTGCAAACTTCGGCGATAATGGGGGAGGGATGGTTTTTTTTTGTACTTTTAATCGTAACTTGAAAACTAATAAATCTGTTATTTTTATTATTATTATTAGGAGCCTGTTGTGTCCCACTGCAGGGCAAAGGCCTCTCTCCCACCTTTCCACTTTTCCCTTTCCTGGGCCAACTCCTTCCAGTTATTGGCGCAAGTGTCGAGCTCATCCCTCCATCTTTTTCTAGTCCGACCACGACGACGACGCTTGGCGTTAGGTGGAATCCATTCTGTCGTTCGTTTTGCCCATAGTTGTGGTGGCATTCGGGCGACGTGGCCAGCCCAATTCCACTTAAGATTGGCCGCCTTAGTCGCTACGTCAACAATTTGTGTTTTGGAGCGTAGTGTTTCGTACTCGGTCTGTGAGCTTCACTCCGAGTATGCTACGCTCCATATATCTGTTATAGAATGCTGAAATTAATCCTTTTTTTATGATACGAGTACCCCACTCGACCTTGTCACGACACCCCCTATTTTCCAATAAAAATAAAAAATATTTTCTTAACTCTTTCGTTTGCAATAGGCAAGCATGTTCTAAAACTCTTCCTAATTTAAAGTCGTTTGTTTAGGTAAGCAGGTAGGTAAGTTGCTGAGGTAAGCAGGTGTGACAGACAGACAGACGAAGACGCACCATAACTTTTTTTATTAAATCCAGCTTTTAGATAATTTCTAAGTTTATTGATTGAGTAACTTAATGACTCAATGAATTTTATACTGGTGAAAATTTGTAATTGGCGTAGTTCTTTTCAAAATTATTATATAAAACATTATTGGCTGTAAATTTTCCAAATAAAATAAAATAATAATAATATAATAAGGATTCCGTTTTTACCATTTTGGTTCGAAACCCTAATAAGAATAAATATAGTATCGCGATCATAAATTATAAACCTAAATTGATAATATTAATATAAACCTGCTTCAAACGGCAAATCGTTCGATTCGCTTTTAATCTTCGTTTTAGCTGCACAAAAAATGGCTGTCTGTTATATTTTACATGTCGAGCCCGTCGCTTGGTGCAATCGCGCTGTTCCGCTCTCCAATTGACAGTTTTGACACTTTTGACAACTATCGCTGCTGTCAAATTTTTGTTGGGCACTGCTCCGAGCTATGAAATGCCCAGCCACACCGTGTGACATGAAAAATGTTTTAGCTTCATTCATTTTAGTTTTTGTTTCTAAATTATGGTTGAACGTCAATTTTTCTTTAAATTGGTTTATTTTTTCAAAATTTGGTTTTTAATATTATGTATTTTTACAAATGCTTTTAATAAAAATTTAACCGATCCGCTGACCATTTTGCATGAGAGTCAGATTAATTTTGAGAATTTCGAAAATCGTGGAACAAGAGTTGTTTCATTTAGCCCCCAAAATTTGCCGTTGAACGGTTTTTAAAATTTTAAAAGCCAGTAACATAACAACTTGGTAAGTTCTTAACTCCAAATCCAAGCTAGCGACTTGGGAACCTATCGGAACCAATGGCCAATTTTCATTTTGAATGTCACTGCCCCCAAACATTGCGCCATAGGAAAGAGACAGTAAGTCTGGAAGAAAAAAGTCTCAAAATAAAAATCTAATTATATTACAGTACCCAACTGAGGTATGAAATAAAATACTTTCAGGATGTAAGGGACGGTGTACCGAAAACTGCTCTGTCAACATAGCTGAACAACTTTCCCAAAGAAACATTTCTGGGAAAAGAAAAAAAATGCACTCTCCATACACATGTAAGGACGGATGGATGTAAGGGACGGTGTAACGAAAACTTCTCTGTCAACAAAACTGAACAAATTTCCCAAATATACATTTCCGGGACAAGAAAAAAAAATTGCACTCTCCATACACACTGTTCGATCAGAGTGAGCAATTTGTTTGGAGGTAATTTTTTTTTCATTTGTTCATTTTCATTGACTGAGCAGTTTTCGGTACACCCTCCCTTACACCCTGTAATAAATAAAAAGATTTTTATTTTCGCTGAGGACAGGATTCGAACCTGCGCGGGTAGAACCCATTGGATTTCAAGTCCAACTCCTTAACCACTCGGACACCTCAGCTCTTGTAATACTACCTCAATTTATAATTCGTTATTATTGATATTAATCACATTTTAGGAACTACTTGGTAACAACTGTGTAAATCTTAGAGCAACGCGTCAAACCTCGCAAGCCGCGAAAATCGTGTTACTCTATGGTGTACACATGGTTGACTGGATTGACTTTGACACACAGATGTCAATCAAATCAGGCCAGCATATTCAACAAATAAAATACAGTGTGTAAGGAACAGGTTGACAAAAATTAAATGGGCACGATCAGTCGATAAAATTGTCCAATAAAATTTGTAATTTTGTAAGGAGCGACAGTTTTTTTTTATTTCCGTTGATAAGTTCCTTGGAGAAAGTTGTTTAGTTACATCAAAAGATTATGCTCTTTCTGATTTTGCCATCATGTCCCTTGGTGCTTTTTCCAGCCAGGTTTACAAAAAATAATTATTTTGTTTTGACGTTCCCGTGCAAACATTGCGTTGCAAAAAGATGGTTTTCTATGGAACGACCAAAAACTATTACATATTTTTTTAAACCCGTATTCCTCTCAGAAAGCTGTTGTTTTTATGGTCTGAGTAACATACTCAATTATTCGCTGTTAATTAGGAAGTACCTTATACCCTATTATTTTAGCGTATACGGTAAAACCCCTTGTTTAGGCATCAACAGGTTACATTCTAATTACTTAACGTTGTTGTTGTAAAATCTTTATTGCTTATTCTTTATTACAAAGTGGCTATTGTCTGAAAGATTACAAGCAAAGGCGGACTTATCCCTAGGTGAGATCTCTACCAATCAACCTTAGAGTGATTAAAGGAGAAAGTATAATGATGCAGGATGCAAGCGTGCAAACAGAGCAAACCATGAAAGAAAATAAGATAAATTTATAAGACTAATAGAAAGAGACTATAAATACGTACCTAACTTAATAATAATAATAATAAAAGAAAAATAAGTTGTACTTGTGGTAGGGTAATTAATGAACCCTGTGCCTTATTCGCAGATGACGTTTCAATTTTAATAACCTGCAAAGACTCCTCTGAGTTAACATCAAAAGCTCAAAACATTTTGACTAACGTAAATCAATGGATGACGGACCACTGTTTAGAAATAAACTCTAATAAAACCAAAGTCATGCAATTTCGACCATATCAGAAAGCGGCTTTAAACGTTCATATTTCATATAATAATACGACACTCGTATGTGTTAGTAATTTTAGCTTATTAGGTCTGAATATTGATACCCATATCAACTGGAAAAATCATATTCAAAAAATAAAGTCTAAGTTATCAAGCTTCACGTTCGCTCTCCGTGAATTGAAAAAACCACCGATTTAGGAACTGCCCTCTCGGTTTATTATGCATATATGCACTCAAGATTAACCTACGACATTATTCTTTGGGGCAATAGCACAAACGTATCAGATCTCTTCATATTACAAAAAAAATGTATACGCATATTAGGAAATTTAAAAAATGATGAAAGCTGTAGGTCGACCTTTACTAAATTGAAAATTTTAACTTTAACCTCTCTATACATTCTAGAAGCTTGCAAATTTATTAAGAACAACCCGCAGTTCTACGAAATGGAAGATAAACACCCTCGCAGGTATAAAACAAATAAAATCAATAATATACCTTCTAAATTAAAAATACATAGTTCTGGCCCTTTAAGTGTATCAATAAAAATATATAATCATCTACCGCTAAATATAAGAAAAGAAAATTCTTATAATAAGATGATAAAACTATTAAAAGAATACCTAATAAATAAAACTTACTATAATTTAAACGAATATTTCAATGATAAAAATAAATAAACTAAAAAATATACCTATTTTATATAAATACATAATTAAATATTGTTGATAACTATTTAAAATCTCCGTCTATCTCAATTATTGCAATGCCTCTGAAAATGGGCTCATATGAGATACCTTATTTATAATACCATCTTGTTATGTACCATATGAAGGCAATAATTGTATTGAGTATTGGGTAATGACCACATATGCATAAAAAGTAACAATGTTTTCGCTGAGGACAGGATTCGAACCTGCGCGGGTAGAACCCATTGGATTTCAAGTCCAACTCCTTAACCACTCGGACACCTCAGCTACACGTATGTCTCCATAAATACGAATCTTAAATCAAACAACAAAATTAGGTAAAAACAAATACTTGTAAAACGAACACAAAAGGTTTGGCTTTCGCTGAGGACAGGATTCGAACCTGCGCGGGTAAAACCCATTGGATTTCAAGTCCAACTCCTTAACCACTCGGACACCTCAGCTACATGTAAATCTTCCTTAAATTGCATGCATAGTTCAGTCAAAAAGAATATTACACTTGTTCAAATGATCAATTAATTAAATACTCATTGTTCTTGCCTATTCAAATTGTAGTGAACAGTTAACATCTAACAATACCGATAATGTTTCATAATGACCTGAGTCTGAAGGGAAATTAGATTAATTTGAATTTACATTATGTCGCAGCCAACTGGTTTAATCAGGCAGTTAATTGAATGCCTAGGCGGTCGGTTGACTGCCGGCATTCAATTGAATACCCAGGCCGATTGTTGACTGAACTACCATCGCTCAACGTTTAACGAGTTGACTAATCGATAGCTAGCCCGAATGACACGGATAATCTTGAATCAGCCGGGTTATCAAATTGAAGTTGAAATTGAGCAGCTCTAAATTTATTTGTCCAGCAAAATAATTATTTGTACCGCAGAAGATTTATTTTTGAAGCAAAATTGTTATGAATTTGTGTAGTTAGGACTTTTTCTTATGACCTTCAAAAAAGAGGCGACACTAACCCACGCGATGTTTGAATGTACAGGGTTGATACAACAAACATAAGTCAATTTATTTATTAGGTGGTCCTCTGACGCTTTGCCTCATAAACGAAAACGTTTTTTTGGGATGTACAGTCTACGACAGATCAAGCTTGACAATCGCCGTGCGACTCTAGCCCTTGCGTCTGTAGAAATAAGAACGGTACAAAGTCCTATATGTCAAGCTTGATATGGTCTTGACTGTACATTTACTTTATTTTACTACCTGATATTTCAAACTTTTAGATAATCTCTTGAATTTTTGTATAAAACGACAAGAGAAACCTAATTAGTAACAAGAAAACGACAAGAATATTGATAATCGTTCTTTTAAAACCAAAATTTGTTATTCTAATGATTACAACATGATTTGACGCACCGCGATTCTAAAACGCGGTATCGAAGTTTTCCCAACATGTCGTATAAATACAACCACCGCTTTGCTACAAAGGGGTGGGCCGTCTCTACGCGGGAGACCGGTCGGCGGCGATGCCGGATAAAATGGCCGCCCTCTCAGATGACTGTCAGTCAGATTATGACTACAGTATTAAGTTCAAGATAACTAGAAACATTGGTCGTACGTCGCGTAGAAAATGTATCTGTCTAATGGAAACATTACAGGACTTTATCGCTTCTTCGATCAGCAACACCGTCGAAGAGTACTTGCCCACTTTTTAGATGATGTTATTTCTTACATTACATGATACTATTTTACGAATATGCCAAAAGCCGCTATCACACCTTCCTTAATACAAAAACTAATTCAGCATACATTGCTCGCCGAAATGAGGATATTGAAATTAACAGAACCAAACCTCCCAGCAATGTATACCGAATTAATCTTTGAATTTAGGAAGGTGTGATTGCGGCTTAACTTTTCCTCACCCAGATTCGAACAGTCCTAATTATTAAACTTAAGTAAAATTGATTCAGTCGTGTACACAAATGAGATCTGTTAGTAAAATCATATTAATGTTTAAGATTACACTAACACTTATTATCATTGCACTACAACTATTCACAAGACGCAAAGACTTTGGAAACCAACGCGTAAGTGGATGGCATGAATGAAAGTTGTATGCAGCTATCAATATTTATTTGAAGTAAACCCGGACTGTGTGAGGGAGTTAATTCTAGTTTTTACCATATTATCTGCTTTCTATAGCTAAGCTTAACAATCGGCAGTAAAAGATCAAGCAATCTAGCGCAAAAAATCATGTTTACAATAACAACATATATCCGGTTGTCACATAGTTTTAAAGTCAAATATGTAATTGTATTTTCTTCAAGTTCTACAAGAATTAAGCTTACCTGCCTTTGAAAAAAAACTGTGGTGTCTATAGAATTATACTGTATAAGCCGTTTAGGTGTACTCACGCCTTAAGACTTATGGTAGGTCAATAAGTGGGGTAAGCATATTGGCTTTCTGGCAATATGACAAAATAAAACACATATTTGATATTGCTCTGTGAATAAGATAAATGAACGACACAAGATTATTTTGATAACTTATCGATTCTAATCAGTTTTTGATCGATAGTCTAGCTTATTGATTATGCAATGAAATAAATAAGGTCTAAAAGCAAAAGCTAGTGTTATATAGGGTCCTATCCTAATGAAATAGAGAACGTATTTTTAGCACGTTACTTAGACTATGAAACTGTACAATTTTCCAAAGGTTGGTCAAAATGCGAAAAACCAAATTTAAACCAAATCAGCTGATGCAGTTTCTATGGGAGGTCAATAATTCATTTTTGTATTTTGACCTATGTTTCAGAAAGTTGTTCAGTTTCATGGTCTGAGTAACATACAAAAACTTACCTACTCCTCTGGCGCAACGACCCAAAATGAGTCTTGGCCTCCGGATATGTAATGAACCAGAGGATACGCAGAACCATCATTCTGCGTATCGTACCATCTTACATACTGCGGTCAGCAACAACCGCGGTCCAATTCTGGAGGGAGCTCCCTGTCCTGAAGTAGACGTTTCATGGAATGTTATGATTATGATGAACTAGGTAAAGTGAAAATATATAATATAGGTAAAGTATAATATATATAATATAGGTAATATAAATAATAATATATATAATATAGGTAAAGTGTAAAATTTCATACTTTTACGAATTGTACACTCAACAGCACGTCAGTAGAAACACTTTTGGACCTTATGGCGTGTTTATAGAGTTGAAAAAGTTTCTACCGACGTGCGGATGACCGTACCTACCTGGAACTCTTCACACTTAACTTTACGAATTGTCCCTGGAAATCTGCAGGTTACCTGGTTTATGTGTACATTAACGTATTTTACACATTACCGATAACATATCTACTATAATCGTAACAATAAGAGAGGTGATCCACTAAGTAACTGGCAGTAAGATACTAGTTCGGTGTATCCGAACTAGTATCTTACTCTTGGGATGGTAGTAATCATAGTATTGTCAAAGTGCTCACATTCAAAAAACCTGCTACGAAATATTCTTTGAGAGACACATGCTTTTGTCTGTGTATCCTCATCATCACGATTTTACACAAAAACAAAATATTCCCGAGTACTAATTTAGCTTAAAACTAGCAGACGTTGGTGAAAGGCTTTCTTACCAGTGTTGCCAGCTAATCTTAGGACAAAGGGCTTATTACGGGCTGCCCGCGGGTGTGGGACGAGTGTTGCTATTGTTTATTTTAATTTTTCGCATGGCAACGCTGTCTGCTCCAAGGAGTGTGCATGAGAGCTGAGAATTTGCAAGCCTGCAATTTTCGCTTGGCTAGTAGTTGCGGAAAACAGAGGGTAAGCAGAAAAGCTGGTATAAAACTAGTTCGCATTTTTGTTTGCGTTTCTGATGAGAAGTAAGTATGGTAATTTTTTATGCTAATTTGGTGACTACGTAAGTTTTCTTATACACACAAGTACTTAAATTTAAGTGGTATCAAAACAGTATAATGTGAATCAGCGTTACGCTATGAATTCTTTGAAATCAGAGATCCACTAAAGGTTAAAATGTTACCCATGACGTGAAGACAACTGTATTTAATCAAAATTGTTGAGAACCACTAAAAATAGAAGAGAGACGCTGATTGGAAATCGCGACGTTTTCATACTAACTAATATTGGAGGAAATATTGATTACATAAAGGAAGACCTAAGTTCCAGACTGTATAAAGAAAGACCTAGACCCACCATGACCAAATAAAAGAGAATTTCTACGTCTAAATTTGAATAAATAGCTGTGTTATCGTGTCGAAGAGGTCCTAAACGAAAGATGAGATAGGTATAGAGAAGTAAACCTAAAATTATGTTAAACATGTGTATTATTGGAGAATGAAAAGGAAGATATCAAAATAATAATATTTAAAATAAATAATATTAAAGAAAATATTAAAATATCTTCTTCCATCTTCTCATGTTAAATAAACAGGAATAGTGTAAATACATTTTATTGATTACAACTTATTTAAATCACGAAATAAAGTAAAAAAATATATTTTTCAGCTACTCATCGACTCTGAACCAAAAAGTACAGTCAACACCAAAAATTCAACATTCAAAGCTGCATCACGTCACATCACTTTGACGCACGCAACGCACTGTGGGCATTGAAGAGGAAATTAGCCCACCGTTCACTAGCATTTTTCCATTTGCGTCAACTCGACAATGACAACAACATTCAAGCGACAATCATATCACGTGGAAGAGAAAATGGGAAAATTAATTTGTAGGATAACTTTTTTGTTAGGTGAATAAATTTCCCGTTTAAAAATTTTCTGATTTAAAAGGTTATTTGACGCAATGATTTCGTGATGGCGTTAATGGTTGTAACAAACTCATGTCATAGTAATTTCAAGATCTCTGACTGCAAACTAACAAGGCGCAGAGAGCATGTTGAACTCCACGTATTTAACAAAAACTTGCAGAATGCAAGTCGAAATAGGACTTAGTAGAGGCATATCAGAGGTATTTGCCAATCAGTGGGAAATTAAAGACAAGTATCGTATTGGTATTGACTATGAAACTGTGACAGAGTGGTGTCAGTCGAGAACTTTGAAAAATATTACTTTCCGTTCATCATCATCATCATACCATCCCATGAAACGTCCATTGCAGGACAGGGAGCTCCGTCCACAATTCCAGCTGTAGCTGGTGAGGAGGGGAAGAACCATAGTCACCTCGCTTGTTAGCGTTGCGGCTGGCACCATGGACCGCGGTTGTTGGTGATCGCAGTATGTGAAATGGTACAATACAAAATATGTATAGTTTGAAGAAAGGAGATATAGAGAAAAGGACATATTGAGAAGAGGACATTTTGAGAAAATGTCATTTTGAGAAAAGGACATTTTGAGAATAGGACGTTTTGAGAAAATGACTTTTTGAGAAAAGGAGACGCACAGAAGGACGCTGCTGCCCATCCTCCGGTTCATGGTCCCGTGTGGTGTCGGCAAAGAGTAGTACCAACCCATCTCTACTTTCCGTAAGTATTGCTCAAATATTTCAAAAAATATTGTACTGAAAATATATCTACCCTGTTGTTTTATAGAATAATTAAATAACGTTTGGTATACAAACAAGTATTTGTATCTTGTTGTTCTGTTGTTGCCATCCATTGTCCCGGACGGACGGTAATGAGAGACGCTTATCTGCGCGACTGTACCCGTCTTATCAAACCTCTGCAAGTCAGTCATGCCTGTACCGGAGAGAGATGCTTCAGTTACATGGAGTATTAAGATCGTTTTGTTACAGATAGAGATCTTCAGTTACATAAAATTAAACTTAAAGTCGGTGAAAAAATTTCATTTAGATCTTTTTTTTTCTGCTGTTGGTAGTTTTCTGTATCGAAGTAACTCAAAAACTACTAGGATTTCGATAATTTATTTGGCTTATAATTTTTTTTGCACGAAAATAAGTCAAATATTTTACGAGAAACTACGTTTGAATACTTATTCCACGCTAACGAAGTTGTAGGCGCAGCTATTACTTTTAAGAACATAAAATACAGTTAATTATATAACATGTTAGGTAGATTGCGCAAAACCTCTTGGGTGGAAGATCTGAACATGAAACTAAACAACTTTTGTTCTATGACTTTTGAAAAATCCCAAAAAACTTAAAAAATTGTCGTTACTAGGTTGAGGGGGTATCATATAAAAGGGGCTACACTTGCACATTCCAAAATAGATTTTTTTATGACTGTTTGTTTTATTTAGCAGGAAATTAGATTTTCCTTCGAATTATAAACTAGTAATTTTTAGGGTTCCGATACCAAAATGATAAAAAAAGGAACCCTTATGGTGTCGCTTTATCTGTCTGTCTGTCTGTCACACCTCTATATCTCAGCAACCACTAATGCTATCGACTTGAAATTTGGAGTTTTAGAATATGGTTGCCCAACTTAATTGCACATGAAAGAATTGTGAAGAAATTATGATTATTAATGTAAAGGGGGCTAAAATAGGGGGGGGGGGGGGGGGGGGCAAATTTCCAATTTGTCGCTACTAGGTCGAGTGTGGTATCATATGAAAGGACTTTACTTGTAAATTCTAAAATGTATTTTTGTAGATTTTTACGTCTCTTAGTTTTCAAGTTATGATGAAAAATGACAAAAAAAAAAATACCATCCCATCCTTATCTCCGAAGTTTGTGAAAGGAAAAATCTGAATTAATTACAGTTGACAGAAATTTATGTAAACATAACAGCAAAAATAAAACGATCTTTCTAAATTGCATAGTTTTTTAGAAATCTGCAAAAAACCTTTACAAACAAATTTAGTTTTGCGGTCCTAAAAATGGACTTTATTGCTTCCAAAAATATAAAAAGTATATCGGAACCCTCGGCGCGCGAGTCCGACTCGCACTTGACCGGTTTTTTTTAATGGATAGCTAGCTAGCTATCACCTCTAAATGCGAAGATATGTTAGTGGAAGAAAATGTTTAGCGAACTTATAAATTACAGTTTCGATATTTTAGACAGAGATAGTTTCATACACGAATATATGAATCAAATCAAATCAAAATCGTTTATTCATTGTTGGATATTAAAATCTCTTAATGACGTCAGCTAAACTACATCGCTTCACAAACAATGTGGCGCCATTGTGGGAAAAAAAAGAAGCGACAATAAAAAACCCACGCGCTCTTTTAAATATGTTTGAATGTACAAGGTTGATATACAACATACATAGGTCAGTTTTAATTTTGAATTAGCCTGTTAGAACCGTAGTCTAATCCCATGGATTTTTCTCTTCTAGATAATCTGATATTTTATAATAACCCTTCTTACATAATTTCTGCTTGATTACAGTTTTGAATTTATCTAACGGTAAACTTTCAATATCAGTGGGTACCTTATTATAGAAGCGTATACATTGACCTTTATATGTTTTACTAATTTTGTGAATACGGCTGACATGAGAAGCAAGTTGATTCTTGTTTCTTATGTTGACACTGTGCCTGTCACAATTTTTATCAAAAATATGTATATTCCGTTTAGCATATATTAAATTCTCATAAATGTATTGCGACACAAAAGTCAAAATGTTGATTTCTTTAAATTTATTTCGAAGAGATTCTCTAGGCTTCATTTTATAAATTGCACGAACAGCTCGCTTTTGTAGTAAAAAAATCAGCCGTATGTAGCCATCCTTGTCTTTTAAAATGCTTCGCACTGCTTAGCTGTCAATAAAACGAGACCATGCTTAAAGTAAGTAAATTAGCAACACTGGAACTTTAATCTATGGGCCCTAGATAAACTGACAACTGTAGCGTGCTGAGCTGGCTGGTATAATCTATGAATATAAGCACTTGTACGGTACATCACACAAAAATGTATACACAAGTCTCGGGAGAGCATTCATCACGGAGGTGCGTTAGCGCGCACGATACGGGTGTCAAAACAAACGCACAGTGCTTGATGGACGGCTAAGACGTAAAATAATACGGTTTGGGATATTAAAAAAAAAACATTAAAAATCAACAAAATTAATTAAACTTAATACAATCAGGCGCTAATTAGTGGAAAGCTAAGATGGACCAAAAATAGGAATACCATTACCTAGTTCTATTTAATGCCAGTTAGTCAGACTTACCATAGAAGGATCAAACTTCCCTCATTAAACATAGGTTCAAAAACTAGAAACTAAATTCCTAAGTCTGCATAAAATATGTCTTTGTAACACTTTTTAGCAAACTAACAATAAGTTTTAAACTGTCCATGAACTGGAGTAGAGAATCGTCTGGACGCATAATGACCTTTTTTCTAATGTGAAATTTATAATTGAAATAAGATCGAAAGTGATGTTTTTTTTATAAATTTAGGCAAGATATGTACATTATGGACCGGTGACCAGTGAGAGAATCAATCATTCAATTCTCTTTAACAATAAGCTACGAGCGTTCAATATGTGTCCACCACAATTTCTCACGCACGCACGAGCACGTCTTCTCAATTCTCTGCAATATAGAGAATTGAATGATATTCATGATATGAACTGAATTATTATACTGCGTACAAAATAAATTTGTCCGTGACCGTTGATGCGCAGAAGTCAAAAAATGAGTCGCGGGCGTGAGGGCGGCACCCCCCCCCCGGGGGCGAGCGAATCGTTCATTGGCTCAACTTGTTCTGAACGCGCTGTACAATATTATTTAAAAAAAAATGTTACACGCAACAATTTACGTACTCAACCACTTTCGTTGAGTAGTTTACATTGATATCGTAAAGCACAGGTTATAAAATGCAGATGTGTTTACTTTACACGTCGTGAATGAGTGAATTATAATCACAATCAGTTCCTGCTTGTCTGTCTGTTTGTTTGTCGGTGTTTGATCGATTTCGAACGGAGAATGAGGAAACACTTCGATATTGCCAGCTGTTGTGTACAAAAGAGTATTTTTAGGGTTCCGTACCTCAAAAGAAAAAAACGGAACCATTATAGGATCACTTTGTTGTCCGACTGTCTGTCTGTCTGTCTGTCAAGACCCTTTATCTCACGAACGGATAAAGGTATCAGGTTGAAATTAATACCATATATTAGGATCCATGAACCACACAAGATCTGAAAATTTCAATTTTTTACAACGACGCAATCAAAAGATATGGCATTTTATGTCCTCATCTCCATACATTTATTCAAAAATGCAAAACCTACAGGGTTCTTCCCGTTGACCTAAAATTATGAAATTTGGCAAGAAGCTACGTCTCATAGTACAAATAATGGGAAAAGTCTGAAATCATTAAATATTACAACTTTTCTCACGACTAATTGTTACCAATTGTGGTGAGCTCCCGTTTTAAGAACATTCATATAAGAGAGGGGTCAAGTTGGATGGTCTTTGAGGCGATTTTTGTTTTAGTTCTATTTAAAAACGGGGACACTTACAAACTTGAAAATTGGTATGTTTATAGTGCATAAGCTATAAAATAACAACAAATAATAAAATTTGGTCAAGCGCGTGTCGGACTCAAAAAATCTAGCACATTAACTTACTGAAATTTTAACTAATACAATTATGTTTATGTGGTGGTACGGAACCCTCAGTGCGCGAGTCCGACTCGCACTTGGCCGGTTTTTTTTTAAATATTTGGTGACGTAGAATTTACCCCTTAGAAGGATCATCGTACTTTTTTGTACACCCTGTATAGGTATAGGTACAATGGCTCTATATCGAATCGCATTGTAAAAAAATCACACAATTTGTCAAAACTGGTTTTTGAACTCTATATTGTTTTTATTTCTCACGTTTGGTAATAATATAATTTTGATATTGACCAGATTTGACCATGAGTTAACAATAAGATTAGATGTAGGGTGTAAAAAAAAGTATGATGATCCTTCTAAGGGGTTATTCTGCATCACTAATAGATTGTAAAAAAGATATAATAAAATAGGTACTTTTATTAAGAAGTTTTTTTTTATTTGGGAGATCACGGAATTTATTTTCTTTCAAATTACATGACAGTATATAACGTGCAGCGTAATTAGTGTCCAATATTTTCAGGGCTGAGAAAATAGGTCATACTGATCACGTGTGCAAAAAATGAAAGAAATCTGCAGGTTAGTTTAAGAGTTATTAAAGAAAGAAACTCTGTTACCTAATCGTAAAAACATCAGCCTGATCAGCTGACTAACAACACAAACACCCACGCGCGCTATGTTCATTCGTCTATCACTCACACTAACACACGCTCTGCGCACGCTCGCACGCACACAGTCATACAGCTGACGCGCTTACGTAATCTAAAGTAGTGAGAGTGCGTCACGTAAAGGCTGATATCTTTTTTAATAGTTTTTGAATTATTTTTTTTGTTAGAAACATTAACTTTTATACTAACGTGTAGATTTTTGAAATATTTTTCGTACGTGATTAATATGACATTAGTGTTCAGCCCTGAAAATATTTGCCACTAATTACGCTGCACCTTATATATTTTAAATGGATAAGTACTTGCTAGTGACTGGTTATTATAACAAAAAACATCTTATTGGCAAGTTCGAGAAGTGAAACTCATATCACCTTCCTTAAATAGATTTATTATTTACCGAGACACAGTATAATATTAAAGCACAACCTTACACGCTAAGAGCTATCGACTAGGGGTGGGTAACTCATGAGTGAATGTATAAAAAGAGCGAACTCTTCTTCGGTAATCCATTCACTCCGTAACTCACCGCCGGTCGCAGTAACTCTTCAACTCTTTTCGCTCAGTATTCATGCGCGGGACGCACGGGCGCAGACAACAATGAATGAAATGAATGGCGCACGGCGGCGGCGCGCGAAGCGAAAACGAGTAGCGACCGAACTTGACCGAAGTGAGCGAGCGCCGAAGAAAACCGCGCGGCGCGAGTCGCCACCCCCGCCACCACGCAGCCTTGGCTCATGTCGCATTCGACAAAGACAGAATCATTACATATTTTTAAAGAGTAAGCGAGACGGATAGGGATTACGTAGCTTCTTACCAAGGATTAAGGATATAGGTACTAAGAAAGTTAGGAGGACCGAACAAGGATTTTGACAGTCCTAAGCCTGTCAAGTATGAAGGAAAATCATGGCTACAAATTCAGATTTACACATATAACATTCATATTATTACTTTCCTTCCTTTTACTTAATAGATCTGCGCGATCTCCTTGGCAATTCACTCAATCTTTTATTCATGAGGGGTACTGAGCGAAAAGAGTTACTGAGCGAAAAGAGCGATTCGAATCTTTGAGGGCAAAAGATTCGAATCATTCTTCTCTTCTAGGTGAGCGAAATTTCCCACTACTGCTATCGACCGACTGCCTTGCCTTTCACTTTACAATCATTATCTCTCCCTACCATCGACATGCAGCCAACTTCACATGTAGCTAACTTCGCATCGTGCTCGCTGACATCCGATTGGCTGGACTTGGACGATGCGCTACGAGCCAATGAGAAAGAAGAATGTAGTATTGTCCACAAAAACAACTTAAGTAACCATACTATTGACTGCCAACATATCCAAGTACTTAACTAGTATTATAAACGACTATATTTAACCACACATATTTACCTTAAGTTTAGAAAAAGCCAACAGTTCGGCCGTCCTGATTAGCGCGAGTCCCTTCGCGTGGTTACAGTAAATTACTTGATACATTCCTTTTTTACATCTAGTGATAATATAAGGAAACGATATCATAAAACAATAAATACAAACACAAAAAAAAAATCAAAAACAACAATAGAAATTATTTGAGAAAAATATTCTAAAACAATAATTAAAATGTACTAAACAAAAACAGAACAAGAAATGTCTTAGAAATGTAAATAGTTTTCTAAAGTTGCAAAGAATGAACAGATTTAATATTACATGTCGAAAAAAAAAAACTATTTCTTAAATCATAATATCAAATGAAAATGTATCGCGAGTTCCTAAGCGTAGTTACAGCCAATTGTTTTATTGTAATGATAAAAATAACGACAATAGTAAATAGTAATAACACTCAATAGTAATTACAGTTCAAGTAGTAGTAGAGATAATAATTAAAACACAATAAGGAGACATGAAAAACTGCAATGATTGTACCCTCCATATTTACAAACATTTTTGGTAATACGAGTTATTACATGTTAAAGTACCTAATATCACAAAATATCAATTTATTACGTTTAGTTGAAATAATAATATTAAGCCAACATGATTTGTTCTAATAAGCAAGCGAAGGGAGGCCTATGTCCAGCAGTGTACCTCTTTCGGCTGATATGATAATGATGCTGAAACAAGCGAAATTCTGATACCAAAATAATAACAAGAACTTATAACACTAATTTTGTATTGTATGAAACATGGACGTTAGTTCGTGAAAGATTATATAGTACGGCGCACAATACATCAACACAGAAAATAACAATACAAAGAAATCAATTTCTTGATTATTTATTTACCATATAGGCCGAAGTTATGATAATACAAGGACTTTTCTTTTTATTTACTAAGGTATAAGTTCATTGTTTTTGAAATGTCCGTATCGTTGAAAATTGGGCTGTAGACTGCAATTCTGAACCTAAAACGTGATAACACGTGGTGTGATGATAGGTCCGTTCTTATGTATGTATCTAAGTCAATTCACAAAATTTCATGTTATTTCAAAATTTTGCATTTTATTTTCTAATGAATAAAATTAATAGATTTTTCATCACCTTGGTATTAGGTACATGGCATTTATCCACGGTTTAGATTTTAATAAATGTAGTCTATGTGGCTAAGGGAAATTTCAGCATTCAGGTGTATATTTTAGTGCTTGTAATTTAGAGTTTGAATAATTTTCCAAGTCTAAATTATTAATTTTATTAGTGAAGATTCTAAAATCAATGTACATATTTATAAAAAGTTGAATAGCAGTGTACAAATCACATTGTGCACATTGAAAAATAAACAAGAAATGTTGTGGATGGTTTACCTCGTGTTCCATGTTATCTACCCGGACACTCTTGAGTATAGATATGAAAACCTCTGGCCCCGTGGACTAGGTACTCCTTAGGTTTGAATTTGTACGAAGATCTCCGGGTTCCCCGGCCCGGTGACCTGGGCACTCCTGGGTTTGAATACGATGAACCCCGGCCCGGTGACCTGGGCACTCCTGGGTTTAAATAAATACGATGAACCCCGGCCCTGTGACCTGGGCACTCCTGGGTTTGAATAAATACGATGAACCCCGGCCCTGTGACCTGGGCACTCCTGGGTTGAATATTTATTTAATCGTATGGCGAATACAGTTAATTGTAGGAAATTATAAGTCTACATCCAGTCCACATAACCAGTCAATAGCCTGAGGTGTCAAGTTGTTATAGAAGTCCCCCGGATCACCCCAATATCGTCGTTTTGGACAGCGCTCTACAATGTGCTGAACGGTTTGGTTGAATAAGAACGATGAACCCCGGCCCTGTGACCTGGGCGCTCCTGGGTTGAATAACTACGATGAACCCCGGCCCAGTGACCTGGGCGCTCCTGGGTTGAATAGCTACGATGAACCCCGGCCCTGTGACCTGGGCGCTCCTGGGTTGAATAAGACCGATGAACCCCGGCCCTGTGACCTGGGCGCTCCTGGGTTGACTAACTACGATGAACCCCGGCCCTGTGACTTGGGCGCTCCTGGGTTGAATAAGAACGATGAACCCCGGCCCTGTGACCTGGACGCTCCTGGGTTGAATAACTACGATGAACCCCGACCCTGTGACCTGGGCGCTCCTGGGTTGAATAAGAACGATGAACCCCGGCCCTGTGACCTGGGCGCTCCTGGGTTGAACCTTTCATGTGAAGTGACTTTATGATATCAAGGATCAGCACTACTTGGCACAACTTTCATAAGCTGCAGCGTTAACTAAGTATATTTATATGGTAAGGTTTTCGTTATTTCCCACGAAAACATTTAATTCATCTTAATTTATGCCTTCTTAGGTTAATCTGGATTTGAAAACCAAAAAAGAAGTAGGCAGGTAGTAAAAATATTTATAATCTTGTACAAAATATTTCATTATTTATTGAATTCATGTAGGTATTTATAAAAATTATGTTATTCTGTATTAAATTAAATGGACTGGCATATTTAATAGATTTGTTAGGAAGTGCGAAAAAAGTGAAAAGAAAGTGAAAGTTGTAGTAAGTTTCCAATCATTCAAGAGTAAAGCAGGGTGAAGAGGAAACATTAAAGAAATAAGTTTAAAATATAGGTATCACACCTACTAAATTAGGTATGTTGTAAAAATTATTGTTGAGATAAAAACAATAAATAAACCAGTTACATCTTCCAGAATAATCAGAATTTCAGTCTAGACTCCCGGAATGGAATATTTTTTGTAATTGATATTTTCTCTAAAGTACAGTTGTTTAAAAAAAAATACAGTTAGCCGCACGTCAAAGATAACACTCTAACCTCGAGCGAGTCTGTATTCTACAGTTTGTTGTAGCGTAGGGCTAGTTTTGTGTATTTTATACTGGTATTGTTACCGCTTATGCGTGGCAAAGCCATACATACATAGCTTGCAGGCTACTTACCGAACTAGGATGATTTACCCAACTTTCCACATGTAAGAAGTTTGACATTATATCGAAAACAGAACTATTTCAACTTTATACGAAGGAACATAATAATAAAAAGTAGGTATTAGATAAGCTACTTTTTTTTAAAGTTAGTCCTGTGTATTTATTCACAATTTTCCACGTGCTTTTTGTAGGTAGCAAAAAACAAATATCTAAGAAATAAATTAAATTATGAATCTAAAATGAGTTCTGAATTAAGCCTCCGAAAAATCTTTGTATTGGTCGGGTAGGTGCCAGAATACCTACTTATTTTAGTGAATATTACTTTAGGTTTAAAGTCATTTGGTGTCTGAACTAATTTGCATTTTATCACTATACGACTCGTGAGTGTTACACGTAATTATTTAGCTTTATCTGGCCTATCCATTTACACCTTTTCTTTATATTATCTTAATTTGTACTTACAAATATTTGATTTGTACTTACATTGAATGATGCTCGATAGCTGCCTAAAAAAATGGTACCATAAAAGAACTCGAGCCTCTTTTTGCTCTTAAGACTCTTTATAGCACGCACAATGAAGACACCAAGGAATTCGGACTTTGTTTTGGAAGACACGTTGCTACTTTATTTTTTTTAACCTGTTTTGAGTACCCTCATTCAACTATTGTTTTATTGCCATTTCATTGAGTTTTATTGCTATTATCTAATCTGTGGTGACGGGTACAATCCGTTGTAAGTAAAAAAAAAACCGGCCAAGTGCGAGTCGGACTCGCGCACTGAGGGTTCCGTACCACCACATAAACATAATTGTATTAGTTGAAATTTCAGTAAGTTAATGTGCTAGATTTTTTGAGTCCGACACGCGCTTGACCAAATTTTATTATTTGTTGTTATTTTATAGCCTATGCCCTATAAACGTACCAATTTTCAAGTTTGTAAGTGTTCCCGTTTTTAAATAGAACTAAAACAAAAATCGCCTCAGCAACCATCCAACTTGACCCCTCTCTTATATGAATCTTCTTGAAACGGGAGCTCACCACAATTGGTTACCATTAGTTGTGAGAAAAGTTGTAATATTTAATGATTTCAGACTTTTCCCATTATTTGTACTGTAAGACCTAGCTTCTTGCCAAATTTCATAATTTTAGGTCAACGGGAAGTACCCTGTAGGTTTTTCATTTTTGAATAAATGTATGGAGATGAGGACATAAAATGCCATATGTTTTGATTGCGTCCTTGTAAAAAATTGAAATTTTCAGATCTTGTGTGGTTCATGGATCCTAATATATGGTATTAATTTCAACCTGATACCTTTACCCGTTCGTGAGATAAAGGGTCTTGACAGACAGACAGACAGACAGACAGACAGACAGACAGACAGACAGACAGACAGACAGACGGACAACAAAGTGATCCTATAAGGGTTCCGTTTTTTTCTTTTGAGGTACGGAACCCTAAAAAACGTGTGTTTTCAACGCAATATTATGAAACAGTTTTAAGGAAGGTCTATGTAAATATAGAAATGGAAAAATAAATCGTTTTTCGAACCTGTGTTAGTAGGGTCGGTAGTTTATCAACCCTTCAAATGAATAGTGGAAGTTTGAGAAAAAAAAATCAAAGAGTGAATTACCTCCGGAAAATTCAAATCCTATTTTTTTAGCTTTCTCTGGTTACCAAAAATTGACTTACGTGAATTTCCACTTTTGTTGGCGTGGTGTGAGAATCGGTATAATTCTCGAATATCCCACTTCTGAACTATTGGCAAGTTCGAGAAGTGAAACTCATATCACCTTCCTTAAATAGATTTATTATTTACCGAGACACAGTATAATATTAAAGCACAACCTTACACGCTAAGAGCTATCGACCGACTGCCTTGCCTTTCACTTTACAATCATTATCTCTCCCTACCATCGACATGCAGCCAACTTCACATGTAGCTAACTTCGCATCGTGCTCGCTGACATCCGATTGGCTGGACTTGGACGATGCGCTACGAGCCAATGAGAAAGAAGAATGTAGTATTGTCCACAAAAACAACTTAAGTAACCATACTATTGACTGCCAACATATCCAAGTACTTAACTAGTATTATAAACGACTATATTTAACCACACATATTTACCTTAAGTTTAGAAAAAGCCAACAATCTTTTTCTGCATCATCAACTGCTCATAGAATTCATTTGAGGCACTTTTTCTTAACCCTCTATCACTCAAGAACTCCGATTTCTTTGATTTTTTGGATTCGAAATATTTATACGAAAATAAAATACACGTGTTTTTAGATTTTTTTATTTTATTTAATGTTATTTTATAAGAAAATAAAAGAAATAGAGGGGTTCTACCTCCCCCAAAACCTCATACAAAAACCAATAAATGAAATAAATATATCAAAGGCAACATTGAATGTAAAGTTATAACACGTCAGTTTCCAAATTTCCAAAAAGACACACAGAACACACGCAGGATTATATTTTTTTATTTTTTTTCCTATACGCAGCACGAACAGTAATGCACACAGTTTTTGTAAATACCGACAGTCCACCAAACAACCTCAATTTTGAGACAACTAGTGACATCTAGTCAGGTTTCTTAGCACTAGTTTGGTTCTTTGGAGTGTAGACCAAGGGCTACAGTGCGTGATTACATTATAAAACCGATTGTATTCATTTAGCAGAAGGCCGAACGGTATGTTGCCTATAGTCCACAGTATGCTACAGAGCTATGCTAAAACAACTTTTTTTAAGAAACCGTATTCTTTTTTCTATATTTTTTTTACAACTCTATTCGTCGTGTAGAATCACCTCTTCAAAGGATTCTCGTACTTTTTTTTCGCTCTGTATAGATGGTATTGCTTCGTGTATGATATTTTTTTTTATGTATTATACACCCTTTTTGGTGAATCTAAGAGGCGATTTTGTCCATGAAACTGGGTGTCTACTCTCAAAGTCCGATATATCGAAACGATACTAATCGAAACATGCAAAGTCAAAACTTCGTCCCTTGACAATAGCGTAGAATATTGGTTGGATGCTAACTACTGGCAGTTTGAAAATTCATCCAACCAATATTCTACTGTATTGTCAAGGGACGAAGTTTTGCATTTGCATGTTTCGAATAGTATCGTTTCGATATATCGGACTTTGAGGGTAGACACCCTGAACAACTTTGAAATAGAAAAAAGTATATTATACTTTCCATAAAAACTACATCAATTGACAGCACATTTTGTATGGGAGGTATACAATTTTTTCCTGTATTTTGACCTATTTTCTTTGAAAAAAGTGGTTTTGTTTCATGAGCAGAACTATCTGATTAAAATATAAGCTGTATTTAAAGAATTAAGGATTTACACATTTTTATTACTTTTGACCTTGTTCTAGCCGACGAGATGAGATGAGGACGACGATGGAACGAGCGTGCCCAAAAGAAGCCTATTCACTCGCGACTTCAATAGATTCGGGTTATATGAACTCGGGAACACAGACGCAGGCAGATAGTTCCAGTCCTTAGCCGTGCGCATAATATTATAAAAGATTTTGCAAAGCGCTTTACGCTATTAAATGGGTTTGAAACAAGAACTATCAGTAATGGCTCATATCATTTCAGTATTGGTTTACAAAGGGGTACATAATTTTAATTTTATAGGTACGTAATAATTTAAAATTATGTTACTTTAAAAGTTTTTGTTAGTTTAAACGTATTCTTCAAAAGTTTTTTTTTATGTAACAAGTGAACAAGCAAGCTTGTGGGCCACCTTATGGTAAGTGGTCACCACCGCCCATCGCGCCCACTGTTTTGACACTAACAAGACAGCAAAGCGCCTTGCCCACCCTGAGAACTAATATGGTGTGTCTGATGTGCCAGTAATTTCCCTGGCTCTCTTGCAGACTCTGCTGCTTTACGGCAGAAAAAAGCACTTTGCACAAAAGCCCTACCAACTGTTGTGCCCTGTGTTTTTTTCGTGCTTTCAAACTCAGATGTTTTTAATGCCTTGGAAAATCTTATACGCCACAATATTAAGTCTTTTAGTAACAATTTTAATAAAGAAGCGAAATAGTAATAAAAATTTGATAGTATGTTGCAATAAGCTAAAATATAATTCTATGGCAGCTGAACACTGCTATTAGTAGCTATTGTCTTAAAAGTTTCATCTAATTATTTAAATAGTGTTCTTCTAACACGTCTGTGCTTAAGATAACATCGTGAGAGGTTGATTAAGTTGTTAGGTACATGGGAAAAAAACTATGGCCTTAAATAAAAAAGTCAAGTGCGAGTCGGATTAGCACACCGAGGGTTGCGTACCACTAAGATAAAAATGATTTCTTAGTTATGGACGCGCAGTCACGCAGAAGTATATTAAATGCGCGCGAGTCCGTCACGCACATTATTATTTGTTGTTATTCTATAGCTTATGTACTATAAACGTACAAATTTTTATGCTGGTAAGTGTTCCGGTTTTACGATAGAGCTAAAACAAAAATCATTCCCCCTTAATTTTTTTTATTATTGCTGTTACAATAGCAACAGAGATACATAATCAACTTCAACTTCAATTTTAAATAAGATGGCAATCGGCCGTTTCAAGATACAGCCATTACTGCCAATGGACTAACGGTTCATGAAATAGAGCCCGCGGACAGACAGATTGACAGATATTGGAGTCATATTCATAGGGACCTTTTTTCACCTTTTGTGTATGGAACCCTATAAAGCTACATTATGCTACTCATCATCATCATATCGTGTGGGTTGCAAGGTCGATGACCGACCTCACAAACCCTGGTGTCAGAGTTGTTGAGCCGCCAAAGGCCTCTGACATGGCTCATTAACGACTACATCCGTAGATAGTAGTCGGGACCAACGGCTTTACGTGCCTTCCGAAGCACGGAATCATCTAACTTTTCGGGCAATCAGGTGATTCATCCTGCAATGCCCTAACCAAACTGGGGAGGTCGCACAAAGAGATTTTTGTTTTGACAGTGTCCCCACTGGGAATCGAACCCAGAACCTCCGGATCGAGAGCCGAACCCTCTAACCACTAGACCACGGAGGCTGTTACTATAGTTCTACGTCTTTATAGCCGTCATTAAATTTTTGCTTGTAAGAGCACATCAATTCTTATTTCAATAGACGTACCTACGGCCTAGAGTTGCACTGCGAGTGTCACGCTTGATCTGCAGAAGATACATATAGCTTTATGAATCTTGAGGTATGCCGAGTACATACCTAAGTCTAAACTATCATCTAAATGAGATAAAACATTACTTCCTTGAAATACAGATAGACAAACGTCTAGTTTCCAAACTCTTCCGTCGGAGGTGCGTCATTCTAAGTCTCTGGGCATATTTAAAACCAAAATTCGTCAGTATTTCCTCGCTAAGTTATTATGAGTTCGCAACCATATTATGTCGATATATATTGTATGTTTATGTATTTTATTTTATGTATAACTTACAGTGTGTAATATATATATATATATATATATCTTTATTTGTAATGAATATATGTATATATACTGTATTTAATCATACGTATGTAGGTATATATTTTTTACATATTTATTTCAAAATATTTATATATGTAACTGTATATTGGTGCACTACACTACAGTCTTTCGTCGCTGCTGATTTCCTCAAAAGGTTGTCTGGAAGAAATCACTTTTATTGATAAGACCGCCTTTTGCCCACTTATTGTAAAACCGTAATTTTTAATATTTATTCCTAGATGTGTGCAATAAAGAGTTATTCATTCTTCATTCTTTATGACTTCAAAGAACCCTATTTGAAACGTCAGAAAAGTAAACATCCTACAACCATTTGACTTGCGTTAGTTTGAAAGTAGTTTCCAATGATAAACGAATTTAATTTTCCTTTATTTCTTACATCATTTGAATAGCTTCTACTAGGGGTGGGTGACACCATCTAACCTTACCACAACCGACACGTTTTGCTCTCTATAGGGAACCAAATATTCGGTTATGATTTAGATAGTGCAACCCACTCTAAAGTTTTTACTTTCTTTAGTTTTACATACTTACAAACATGTATGTGAAAATATCTAATTCCAAAAACATCTCCCAAAAAGCACAGGTACGCAACAATAAAACACCATTCCATTATCAGCCTTTTAAAAATAAATTTCTTTCCGAGAGGGAAGGAAAGCTAAAAGGAATTAATGCAAAACAAAAGTGCTGCTATCTTGCTGTCGGTGGGCGGAGGAGGCACTAAATTACTGGATGGGCGTCAACCGAGCGCCATGTATCAATCAGTAGGCCAGGATTTATGGGACAGTTCGCTTCGGAATCGTTAGCCTTCGCGACGAAAACGTGTTACTGTTATCCTCGTCGTCTTTCCCAGCTCCTTTTTCCGGTTCATTCTGGGAAGTTGGAGTTCCATCGATGGTATTGGGTGATAAGGTTTCGTGTTTTTGGTTTTAATGGCTATTGGAATGGCTTGTATGAAATATCTTAGAGTTCAAATTTATTCATTTATTGCATTATCACAATTAATAAAGTACAACATAGGAGTAAATACAGAGCTTAAATAATTAACTGTGACACCCCGTTAGGGCGTAGCAATATTGCATAGGATTATAAAATATACATAACAAAAATAACTAACATTCAATTTTACCTTCAATTATTCTTAAAACATAATTTCAAATTGTTTATAACTCAGCTAACAAAAAATTTAAGTTACGATATTAAATTAATAAATTCACAATCCTCATGAAATTTATTATTTAGGTATTTTCATTAAAAATTGTCAAGTTACTGTGTGTTTTCCTTTATTTCCACTGAATATAATTAAAGAAATCAATAAGTATTCTGTAAAGAATCAAAATTGAATAAATAAAAATTCTGAAACTGAATCAGGATACGATTCTTACGAACTCGAAATGACAGACCGATACCTATACAACCTAAAATTTTAAATTCTACACGACTTAAAGCAAAAGTCACTTTGTTTTGAAAATTTCCTTCTAGATTTAGTCAATTTGCGTTGCTTTTAATTTATCAAAACTTGAGAACTTTAGGGACCAATGGAGGGAAGAGAGAGAGGCCTTTGCCCAGCAGTGGGTCGCTTTAGGCTAAGTAAGATAAGATATGAGAAATTTGCACATTATAGTAAAATAACCATAAAAAAAGAAGAGGAGATATTAACCTTCAATAAAATTGCCCTCTTAAAGCCGTTGTTTATTGGTGTAAAAATATACTCAAAAATTTATACTAATAGAGTCCACATAAATATGAGGTAGTGGATTCATATTCTACTGAAATTGGTGTGTCTCCACCATCCGTCAGAGTGACTGAAGAACAATAGCTGCGTGGAAAAATATGCTATTCATTTAAAAAAAAAATCTTATACAAATATTGTGCCACTTTTAAATTATAATATTTTAATAAAAATAGATATGCCACTTTTAATTTATAACATTTTACTAAAAATAAATATACCACTTTCAATTTTAATAAGACACAGTCGTATAGTTTATTGTTCGATATACAAGAGAGATTTCTTGTACAAAAACTTTGATGAATAATCTTCAACTTGTTGTTTCAGTCACTAAGTACAATACAGTATTTATTTTTTATCATATTCGGAAGCATGTTCTGAAGTAAGAACCCATCTTCTCAACCTACGTTTTAGCTATGCTCGTTCAGAGTACACCACAGCCATTCAATTTTCAAATGTTAATGAGAACAGCAGCAAAGGGGACCTCCTTATCGAATATTTCATCTTGTTTCAAAGGAAATTGGTAAGCATGCGGAGTCAAAGCGTGGCGCGACTACTTAACACCTAAGTAAACCAGCAATGGAGTCTGCAATGCATGTTTAATAGCGGTCACTTTGTGAGGACACACGTCCTTCCCAGAGGGCTTTTGAATACTGCTGGGTGTGTTTCCATTGCTGGCAGTGTCAAGGTTTTTTAGGATTGGTAGGTTTGTTCTAAGTTTTAAGCTCTCGATAGAGTAAACGCCAATATTACTGCCGTATTCACAGACGTCACTTATAGTTAATCCTTCATTAAGTCTCGTACTGTCACTTTCTCTGTCAAACAAATCGAAAAGGAAATGGTTCGCATTAGGGCAGACACGTTCCGGCTACCGTAAAACAAGCATTAAGTAAAAAGTAACTTATTATTAGTAAAATCAAATTATTTTAATGCTAAAACATACGTACACTCACCGGCAGAAATAACCGGCCAGTCTATTTTCTGTCGTACATTTTCATACAAGTAAGTAAGGGATCAAATGAAGCGTCAATATATTTCCTAAACGAAATAAATATCTGTGAATCAACAGTGCGATCATTAAATAAGGTGTCTGACTACCGATTCTTGAAGATTAGACCTGTGCACGGTATCCAGGAAATTTCGTGCATCGTTCAGAAAAAAATATAAGTCATTTTTCCAGAAATCTCTTACATTTAGTGAATTAAAATGTTTTAAGAGTCGCACGGGTTTTCGTCAACATTTTAGATATACCTCATCTTTGACAATATTTATAGATTTGTATTTTTGTTCAAATTAGGTAAGAGTACGCTTCGTTTGCCCCCCCCCCCCATATTTGTTTGAAAATATATGAAAGAAAACAGACCAGCCAGTTATTTCTGCCGGTGAGTGTAGTTTAGTAAGTTATCGTACCGTACCCACCAATGGACCTGCATCACGGCACCTGCATGCATGTCTTGCCTTTCTTCTTTGTGCATATTGCGACCGCGACCGCAGCCGGCTATCTCCAGTAGCTTAGCCTTCGAGCGGCTAACGGGTAAAGTATCCTAACTTTAATAGTTACGATTTTATCAAAAATAATTATAGAGCAAAATTTTCGGCTGTTATGAGAATTAAATGCGTTCCCAAGCCCTATAAATGTATAGTTTATCATGTAGACATACACTGAAAAAGTGATAATTATTTTAAACTGTAACAAATTGAAAACACAATAAGAAGGTCTGTTCTGTGTGGTTCTAAGTTTTAGGGTTGACAACTGACCCTACGAGCCCGTGTCAATATTCTAAATCGATTTGGATAATATAGTGTAACCAAACCATATCCCACTGCCATACCTATACCATAGAGAATTGTTTCCTTTCTCTATGCCTTATACTACGTGCCCCGATACGCACGTTAAAAGATCTACGAGTATTTCGAGGCCTGTGACAACGCTTGTCCGTCGGCAACTTATTGGACTACCAAAACAACTACATACCTACATACATAACATCACGCCTATTTCCCGTCGGGGTAGGCAGAGACCACAGTCCTCCACCTGCTACGATCTTGACATACTCCCCTCGCTTCCTGTACTTTCATCAATCCTTTCATGCATGCATGACAACTATTGACACAATAAGTAGAAAAATGTACCTCTATCATGAAAGATCCACTAAGCAGCTAGATGGTTGTTTTTGTTTATTTATTTAGGTCAAGAAACAGTTAATAAACAGTCTTACTAAAAATACTGGTAATTGTGTAATTAGTACCATTAACTACATCCTATCCTTCCTACTAACATTGTAAATGTGAAAGTTTGTAAGTATGGATGTTTGTTACTCTTTCACGTAAAAACTACTGAATGGATTTTAATGAAACTTTATTCAGAATAACACATAGGCTACAATTTATAAACCTGCGCAGACGAAGTCGTGGGCACCAGCTAGTATTCAATAATTTTCAGCAAGACTCGCAAAAGCTGACTTACTACCTTTTTCACGGTCTCCCCGAAGCCGCACTTGAAATATTAGCAGGTGCGGTGACCAGATGAGTGCATTCACGTGCGATGTCGGTTTGATAGCTTTCGGAGCTTCGTACTCCATTGAGACTGGTGGGGTGGGATATGGGGGAGATGGTTCTCTTTCAATTTACTAGTACTTTTCCAAATAAATAGAATTCTCTGCCTGCGTCTGTGTTCCCGAGTTCATACAACCCGAATCTATTCAAGTCGGGAGTTCATAGGTACTACATGGCAAGCTCGTCCCATCGTCGATCTCATCTCTGTCTTTAAGACTAGATCGAGGTCAAGAGTAAGCCCATTGACAATACAAAAAAGTGTAAAAAAACTTAGCGCGACGCAGTTGCAACGCAAGTAAGCTGCACTTCTGTGCAACATGGAAGTCTTGTATGCTATGCAGTGCACTATGCGTGCATTAACATTATTTCAGTGCGGCTTCTTTCGTTAGAGTAAAATAAAGAAATCAAATGTAGATAGGAAAGTTCTAAAATTTTATTAATTTAGTATATAAACGTCGCCAATTTCAAAACATCAATGGCGTTTCCGGTATATACTGAGAAGATGCAATTTCGAAATTGTGGTTGCAAATTTCTAGTTTGTAGAAATATCTGAACAAAAGAAGTATTACATGTTTGATCATTTCGGATCTTTGCGCGATTCTTATAATTAGGCAACCTTACTTTTCCCGACGTTTCGGCTGAGTTGCATCAGCCGTTGTCACGGGTAGACTGAATGGGAGGTGAACTATAGAGATAAAAAAGTGCGAAAATTAAAAACAAACCGTCGCTAGATACAAGCTCCTATATAAAACGGAATATCTCTCGATCGATGCCGTTTGACCTCTTCACCTGCCCCCGTCTTGCCCCGTCTCATCGTCCGTCTTCAAATCCGGTGCAACCTTTAAGGGTAAGCTTTTTGATGTTTTAGAATTCCTTAACACTGTTCTGGGGGGTAATCGTGGTAACTTGAACGATACTACCAAAAAAAAAGCTTAGTAAGGTAAACGCAACGTTATAGGCAAACGTTTTAACTTTGGCAATATCGTTTAAATTACCACGATCACCCCCTTACTATGTATCATGATACGGAATGAGCCACGATGGATGCCGTTTATTTTTTCAAACCTCTAGCTTTTGATTTTTTTAGAAAAAAAGAAATCTATTCTCAAAATTACGCCGTCAAAGTGCTGTCAGCATCTCAAAATCATGCAAATGAATACACAACTTTACTATCTATCTCAAGTACGGCAGCACACGTCAAACGTCAAATGATAAAATAGTATATTATGCAATTAGTGAATAAAAGACGGATTTAAAGCGAGGGCCAGAGATGAATCACGAGCGCAGCGAGTGATTCAAGTGTTAGAATCCTGAGCGTTGCGAGTGATTCATGGCCCTCGATTTAAATCCCTTTTATCTAAGAGTTGCATACTATACTTTATACCATGACTACGAGAAAAAGAAAGATTTAAGCGAAAATATACATTTATGGAGGTTGTATTGCATTGAGATGGAGGTCGAATATACTCATGTAACAAAAATTTGTTAATAAGGCGCGCATCGCATTCTTTCTTTTTAGCGGGCACAGATTATATGCGTATTTGAGAGGTACATACAGACTTAACTTCCAAACAGCCATCAAAAATTTATATCTTGTTACTTAAATGACAAATTTATTGTTGATTAGTTAATTAAATATCATAAAATGAATATAAATTCATCATATTTTCTCGTATACAGCTTAATTTGCTGACCACCCCGTTTGCTGACCACCTCTTTTATATTTATGCTCTCCTGGTAGGTGCTTTTTATTTTATACGCATATAATCAAAAAAGAAAGAATGCGATGCGCGCCTTATTAACAATATTTGTTACATGAATATATTTGACCTCCATCTCAATGCTATACAACCCCCTTAAATGTATATTTCCGCATAAATCTTTCTTTTTCTTGTAGTCATGGTATAAAGTATAGTACCAGGCCACTCAGAAAGTATTGCGAAAAATAGTTTTTATATATGGGAGACTGGCCGGTCAGAATCTTTTTCGAAAATATGATTACTTGTAAGTAAAAATATGTGTGTTCCATTTTCAAAATTTCCCTCCACATTTTTTGCGAGCCAATTCAAAGTATCGTGTCTTACTGAAAAATGGATCTGCGCCGGGAACATTTTAGAGCTATGATTTTTTACGATTTCAAGTGTCGCCTGAAACCGGATGAATCGTTCGATAGACTTCAAATGGCATTTATGGATGAAGGCCCCTCCAAGGCAACCGTGTATCGTTGGTATAACGAATTTAGGCGCGGTCGACCAACCTTGGGGGATGAAGAAAGAAGCGGTCGCCCTTTGACGGCTATTACGGAAGAAAACGTGCTAGCAGTGAAAAATTTAATCAAAGATAATAGGCGAATTACATATCAGGAGATTCAGCACATATTAAAGATTGGATCGGGAAGCGTTCACGAGATTCTACACGGGCATCTTCGCGTGAGGAGGATAGTATCGCGCTGGGTGCCGCACTACCTCACCGACGCTCAGAAGCAGGCCCGGGTGGAATGGTGCCGTGATATGCTGAACAAATTTGAAGCAGGCTCGTCTCGGCGTGTTTACGACATCGTAACAGGTGATGAGTCCTGGATTTATCAATACGATCCAGAAACCAAGCGCCAGTCCACAGTTTGGGTGTTTCAAAATGAACCAACGCCTACCAAAGTGAAGCGATCTCGAAGCGGGGGGAAGATTTTGATCGCCAGCTTTTTTGATTTGACTGGCCACTTGGCCTCAATTCCCTTACGAGATCAAAGAAGCATCAACGCCGAATGGTATACTACCAAATGTTTACCAGAAGTTTTTTCTGTTGTGAGCAACAAGCGACCAAACACAGGGCTCCGCGGACTACTGCTCCACCACGACAATGCGCCTGCACACACCGCGCTCAAAACGAGGGACTTCCTGGACAGCACACCAGTCAAACTCCTGGGTCACCCTCCTTACAGCCCTGATCTAGCACCGTGTGACTTCTTTTTATTTCCAAAAATAAAAAATCAGCTCAAGGGGATACAATTTTCGTCGCCGGAAGATGCGCTGGCTGCGTTCGAGCAGGCTGTAAACGAGGTGTCTACGGCGGACTGGAAAAAGTGTTTTGAAAACTGGTTCAGACGCATGAATCTTTGTATAGAGGCTGGTGGAGAGTACTTTGAAAAGATTTAATAAAAATATATGTACCTGTAGAACAATTTTTTTTAGTGTCGCAAATATTTCTGAGTGTCCCACGTATGCAACTCTTGAATAAAAGGGATTTAAATCGAGGGCCATGAATCACTCGCGTCACTCAGGATTCTAACACTTGAATCACCCGCTGCGCTCGTGATTCAAACGTCATGAATCACTCCCTGCGGTCGTGATTCAGTCGTTAGAATCCTTCACTTGCTCGTGATTCATTTCTGGCCCTCGCTTTAAATCCGTCTTTTATTCACTAATTGCATAATATACTAATAAATCTACGTTTTATTTTTGCTCCTAGTAATATTATTAAAAATTATTACTTAAAGGTTCTTCTTTTATGTTATATAAATAACAGAAAGTGATATTTCATGTGTTTTTTTAATGTCAATCATTAAAACAAAAACATGAGCGTTTTCATTTAATTTAAGAAAGTACTTTAACTAAAATAAAACGCAATCTAACGAGCTACAAAAAAGTATCGTCACCGTTTGCTTCGATGACAGCTACCTGAAGTTTTGTGTTTTATTAATTAAGGGCTTTCCCCCAGCCAACCAGCGCTCCCATCAGTTAAAAAATATTACTCGCTAAATACAAAACTTATCGAAAATCTGTCTTACAAAATTGAAATAAAGGTACCCTAGTTTATTTAGAATCTATCAGTTATTTAAAAACATTGACGGCAAAATTTTCACATGTATAAAGAAATATTTCACTTTCGAGATCTTCTCCTTAAGGGGGTGGCGACTGCATCTGCCACCTTTTTGTCCGTCTCACGTCACCCTTTGCTTCTTCACCTAATATCAGACGAAGCTCACTCTATACAACTTTCATATTAGAATCTAGGATTAAGATACTGTTACACGGTGCGAGCCGCTGACGTGACAGAAGATAGTTATTGCCGCTGTATACTCGCACGACAGTAACTTTACTCGCTTCAACCGGTCACACCTTATAAAGAGCTGCACTGTTCTACTTCAAGTCAAGACAAAAAAAAATATTCGGAAGCGAGCTACTGATTGACTTGCACATGACAGTTCCATATAACGATTTGGTCACGCACGGTGAGAATTAATCAAAGTTACAGGCTATTTAGCGGCTTGGAAACAGCTAGAATAGCCATCAACCTGGAAAAGCCTAATTGAGAGTTAGGTATGGACAGCCCTGCTTCGTCAAATCACACTCTTACTTCGTATAATGCTATTATTTTATGGATAATCCTTTGGCAACACAATTTTTGTAAGCTGCTTTGGCCATAGTATGAAGAACTTTATTTTAACTGCAATTACTAAAGCTCGACCAAAACTGATTGGTCCGATGCAGACAGCGCTCGGATCAATGTTGCACAATCCGAGCGATAGAATTTTACGGGACCCGGGGGCGGTAAGCAGTTCACATAAATAGTCGCACTGGAAGCCAGATTGCTGGAAGAGACTGGAACAACTTTAGTTGTTCCTGATTCGGTGACAATAGTCTGACGGCAAGTTTTGATTCCTCAAACTATTTTGACAATGTAAGTAATTCTTTAGAATATATCTTAATGACTGTGATCTCGTATATAGAAGGCATAATTAAACAAACAAATATTAACAAATAGATGATGTTATAAATCTGAAGAAATTTGTGAAGTACACGTATTGAAATCAATGACAAATACTTGCCTCTCTTTCTACCTACATATCAAAAGAAAAGTAGTAAATAAACTTAACACGGTCCAAACTAGTCTTAACCTCTGAACAGTTAAATAAGAAATAAAGTTTCTCATCTTTGAAGTCTGAAGCGTAGGTATAAAAAGTCGCCTGAAACATTATCAGAGCTCAAAAACGAGGCAAAAGCTTTATATTGAACACTACCTATATCTTAATTAGAAATATGTGCCTCATCCAGTTGAACTGTACATCTTCGGCCAGACATTAATGCAGTACGCTGTATGTAACTATTAAGCGTTGAGTTGTGGATTTGTTTTGTCGGTCCGATCGCTGGAAACTATCAAAACGAGTCAGTCGAACTCCTTCGCAGGACGCAGTAAAATAGGTGACGAGGAAACGTTGACATAGATTCAAATAGCTTTGGGGAAATGGATTGGCAGGTAAGAAAATTGTGTCATCATTTACGAATAAAGAAATTTGACGAAAATTTAGTTCTGCTTTTGCATTTACACGTGTCGTGTGTAACATTATTTATCACATATTTATATTTTGGTTCGTTGCAACACATCGATTGCTTCCATATTTTTCAATCGATCGTCATCTCAAGATTGAAATCTTTCTTTCTCATATTATCTTTCACACAACGCATCCATCTTTTCCCCGGCCTTCCTTGCACTTTCTTGCATCTTTTAATTAGTGGGATTAAAATTAGTTCATTGCTAGAATTGCTAACGTTTATGCATCGATAAACTGTAAGCATTTCCGACGCTACTGAGTTGATTGCAACAATTTAGTTGGTTTATAAAGAGAAAAATAAAGAGTTTGTAGATAAAGTAATTATATACATTGACCGCAAGGTGGTACTACAACTAAAGCGGTTCCGTGCTTCAGTATGTACGTCAATCCGTTAATTACTACTATATCTGGCGAAATACAGCTCCTTTGAATTTTAACTCGACAGAGAATAAATTGAAAACAAGTTAAATAAGGCTATTACTAATCTGCCAGTGCTTTTTAGATATGGATCTTGACCATACCCCGTCCATGCCATACCGTTGGTCTATCTTATGGGGTTCTGCCCACGCCTTTATTAGTTATTGGTTCTTCAAGCCAAATGAAGGGCACAGCCTCTTGCGTTAGAAAATTCTCAGAGTTGTAGTTTACTTTGGTTCCTTTTCGGATTTTCTTATTTGTGAAAGACTCCAAACATAGTTTTTTACATAGCCCTGTGGGTGCCTTTGAGCTTTTTTTATGAGTTTCATCGTAAATGACCATTCCATGAATTTCTTTGTGCCATATTGTGTCGTACAGAATTGTAACTTTATGACACAAAGTGAGTTCAACGGTCCTGCTGTATTTGGTCTAATACTACCTACTTCACAAACAAAGAAACTAGACCAAATTTAATTGAAAACTTTAAGCATTTTTCCTTGATATTACGCACCATATGTTTGCAAATGAGGCTCATAGAGCGAAGAGGAGTTGCCCAATAGCACAGATAGCAGCAACTTATGAGTTTCGCTCAGTTTTCGATTTGGCAACCTCCTGTGCAGTGCTGCGCCCCTGGTAACTAATATCCGAAGTCTTATTTGGCTTGGTGTTAGGATTTGGATGGCAGGTTGCTAAATAAACAAAAAGCAGGCTTGTCTAAAAAATCCGCTAAGTGCGAATCGGACTCGCGCAGTTAGGATTCCGTACCTGTTAACCATACGTATACGTCAAGTTTTGCCCTTTGATTTTAAAACCTATGACCGCTCTTTTATTTGAATTGGTTGTGAGAAAACTTGTGCCAAATTTTATGATTCTAGGTCATCGGAAAGTACTGTAGATTTTGGTTTGGTTCATATGTGTTGTCGTAGAAGCTTGAAATTTAATTATTTTTATAGCCTATAAAAGGTCCCACTGCTGGGCAAAGGCCTCCCCTCTATTGTACCATTCCTCCCTGTTTTGAGCTTTTAACTGCAACTCTTTTTATCACTTTTTTTCACAATTTACTCAATAATAACTAAGATTTTATAAAAGGCTGTTTGAATGTTATTAAAGATATTTATGTTTTTTATCACTATATAACAATGCGAAGACAAAGACAGTTTCTCCCCTGTAGGGTCAGCACCAGCAGGTAAACAAAGCGGCACATTAAGGGGCAGATTAACAGCGCGCGTGAAATACGGCGACGCCTGTAAATTTTCTTACGCCACCCCTCTGACGCGAGCTACATCGACACTCAGTTCTGACATGTGTAGGGTTAGCAGAAGAGTTAAGTTCTATAAAAAAATATATAGTAGGTAATAATAATAAAATAATAAAATTCTTTATTGTACAAATTTGACAATATTATTTATATCCCTGCTGCTGCCTGCTTCAGTAATGATTTAATACTTTTTTGTGCATTGTTTTGAGGGTTTGTAAATTTATGTTATTTTTATTAGTAAGGTTGTATGTTGCTAAAATCTACTGATAATATGAAACCATCCTTTAAATTAAGTATAATATAGCATCTTTCTTCCTAAGCGTCTTCAGTTATGTGCCATGCCTATGCCAGCACTGTACTAGCTTCAGTTTGTTACGCTTGGAGGAAAGAAAGGAGCTTTTGGCCCAGCAGTGGGACGATGGAGTCTATAGACGGATGCTATAGAAAAATTTGTTATGTGACATTTGCTCTTTTAAGATTTGCAAGAGGTCCTAGCCAGAAGTGGATTGAAAGTACTTGACAGCTAGGAAAGGTAGGTTTAATAGGGTGTTTTCAACAATCTTTTGAAACGTCCACTGGATGCCGCTGAAAATCAGCACGAGGAAAAACCATCATAGTGCCACCATGTAATCAGTATAAAAGACAGATTAATTCAGTTTGATTGCTTCTGTCAAATGCCCAAACATTATTTTTTTTATAAATGTTTCTTTTTATTTTACTGTATTAAGAAAAGAAATTACCAACAATTATTTGCATACCACCCATCGACACTTAAAAAAACTTAGTTAACAGACGGCAAGGAAAACTTCCTATTGCCACTGGTGTTGCCTACACGATAGGTGATTTATTAATATAGCTTACAATGATACCTAAAATTTATCTTGTTTCGCTGTCTACGTAATTATTTATTTCTGCTGACGCTCCACCCGTCTCCGGATCCGTCGTACCGAAAATTTTCGTTCGAGCCGTTTCTAAAGCTCGCCTTTTTTAATCTCTATAAATCAAATTTATGACTTGTGTAAGCCTGTGCTATTTACCCCGTACAAAATTTGGTTCCGTACACCTATAGATTAGGCAAGGGTTGCAAGAAGGGGTCAAATGTGTGCCTTTTATTGCCTAAATATAATTAAGGGAGAAATGATTTGAATGCTTTTTGGGAGATGGGTAGTATTTAATGTTTTTGTGTCATTTTGATTATAGATATAAAATAATTGCTATCTTCGGCTATGATTATTAAGCTTACCACCTGCAGAGTGATTCTAGCGCTTGTGGTGTTTGAAATAAGAACCATATAAAAGCATCTGAATAAAGCTTATTGTACTCTTGACTGTACTCTACCCAAAAGTGAAAACAGAAAAGTAAAACTGAATGGCTTTAATTTTCGAGAATTATACGTAGGTACCTGGGCGACCGAGCTACGCTCTATAATAGCCACCTCAACGTTAAAATATCATCGGGTGAGCAAGCTATGCTACTCGCCAACAGATGGCGCTGTAGGTTTCTGCCTAAAACGCGGTATTTTAGAAAAATGCTTAAAAATACGGGAAAAATTGTCATGAGACCTAGCTAGATCGATTTATAGTCCCCGGAAACCCCAGTGTAGTACATTTCATCGAAATCGTTAAAGCCTTTTTCGAAAAACCGATTACATAATAATATACAAGGTGTAACAGAAAGGGTATATCAACCCTGAAGGATGTAATTCTGCCCATGAAACTGAACAACTTTCCCTGAGGAACATAGGTCGAAATATGAAATAAAAACCGGCCAAGTGCGAGTCAGACTCGCGCACTGAGGGTTCCGTATAAACCTGTACGTATAAAGGTAAAAGTTATGGTATTTTTATTGCCAAAAAACTTTATTATGTGATGTAAGTAACTAAAATTTATATTTAAGTTGATAGAATGAAAGGTAAATTGCGGTTTACGATTTATGACGTATTAAAAAAACTACTAACTAGATCTCGTTCAAACCAATTTTCGTTGGAAGTTTGCATGGTAATGTACATCATATATTTTTTTTATTTTTATTATTCTCTTATTTTAGAAGTTACAGGGGGGGGGACACACACATTTTACCATTTTGGAAGTGTCTCTCGCGCAAACTATTCAGTTTAGAAAAAAATGATATTAGAAACCTCAATATCAATTTTGAAGACCTATCCATAGATCCACACGTATGGGTTTGATGGACAAAAAAAATTTGAGTTTCAGTTCCAAGTATGGGGAACCCTAAAATTTATTGTTTTTTCAATTTTTTTGTGAAAATCTTAATGCGGTTCACAGAATACATCTATTTACCAAGTTTCAACAGTATAGCTCTTATAGTTTCGGAGAAAAGTGGCTGTGACATACGGACGGACAGACAGACAGACAGAAAGACATGACGAATCTATAAGGGTTCCGTTTTTGCCATTTGGCTACGGACCCCTAAAAATTGCCTTCCATACAAAATGCTATTCAGTTTCTATGGAAGGTCAATAAAGTTTTTTCGTATTTCGACCTATGTTCCTTAGAGAAAGTTGTTCAGTTTCATGGGCAGATTCACATCTTTCAGGGTTGGTATACCCTTTTTATTACACCCTGTATACAAATTAAGGTAATGAAAGTAGTTGATTCTATGAATTATGCTGAACATTGTTTTAAAAAGGCGGTCTATCTTTAACACGATCGTTTCTTCAATTGGAACAAATGGTTTTTGTCGTTTCGTTTCTCGTGTTCCATCGGCAGTCGTTTTGGGCGTAAAATAATTAATTTTCCCCATTGTTTGTTCGTGTGTCCCGTACGAATTATTGCTTTGTCTTTGTAAAGAAATGACGTATAACGGAACGCCCAGTCGCCCGGTACGGGAAAAATATGGCGGCTGAAGTTTTCAGTTCGTGAATGGATTCGAGTACCTATAAACCAGCAACAGAGGCATAACCAGCATCAAATCAATAAGCAGAAGCTATTTAATTAACTGCATGGTATTTTCTTCATTCAAATACTTTTGACCTGTTTGAATTTTGTGGACTTCCCATCCCATCAAGGGAAGTATGGTTCGAAACAGTTTCTATGATCCAAATTAGCGCTATGATTTCTTGAAGTAAGATCACTACCAAAAATTGTATCTCTTTATCTCTTAAATGAACTAAACATGTTTCATGCTCCATGCTCTCTTAGCTGTTTTGATGTCAGTATTAGTCGTCACTAAGGCAGAAAACAGTCATGTAGTTGATGAAATATCTTGTAGATCGATGACGTTCATCGATCTACAAGACTCAAAAAACAACATTTAATTTGTAAAAAGCTTAACTTAAAGCAAACTTATAAGTTACCTGAAGTTCGTCCATTCTAAGTGGTCCATATAAAGCCAAATTCACACACCGCGTCAACATTTGAAATAATAAATCCGACAACGCGTGAGTGGTCGAGAAGTCACTTCCAGCGGAAAGAGCTGGATGGAGTGCTGTTGTTCCATACATTGGAATAGAACTATCTAGAACCTACTACTATGCATAGCTGTTGATGTTGTAAAGAGTAATTTTACGAAAAACTCAGAAACAATAAAAAGAAAGGAGACGAGATAGAAGTTCAGTAAAACTCATTTAAAAATTGAGCACTCATGTCGCCGATTCCACCTGGGATGAATTGCTGCTATTGAAAAGGTTAGTTTCAAACTCTAGGGCTTTGAAAAAGTCTGTTGTAAAAAATACATTCAGTTGTCCACGTAAATATTCACGGCTAAAATGGATTTTAGCGTGAGTTTCACCATCTAACCTAATCATAACGGAATATACCCGTCATAATCGAATATGTTTAGTTATAGTTAATTTAGATGGCACAAGAAGTGACGATCATCACTTCCCTTTCACTGTGGTTCCAGCAAAGATTTTGGAAACTACGCCAGGGGGCGTTTACAGCGTTTTTCTTACGTCAATGGGTTCCAGCGCATACTGCACTGCCTGCAGTATATTCCTACGACCCTAGTATTGTTACTTTATACGTTTATTCAACTTTATTGCCTTTTACAAAAATGTGAGTAAATAATGACATCAGTCATCATCAAAATTTCAACGCTTACATCACAACTTGCAGCTCAAATCTCAAGCGCTAAAACCGCTTGAAAACCGAGTTCAAAACCCTCGGACGCTCCCCCACCCCCACTCAAACCCAAAGGAGGTTCTTAGCTGTCAAGTCATGATGGACGGCCAGCATAAAACTGACGAGAGAGACTACCCCGCGTTGGAATGGCTCTACGGAGCCCACTATATCACTTTTATTACATGCCATCTTCATTTTCATATTTCATATTTGCATTTCACCCCTACACCCCCAACCCCCCTGTTTTAAGCGTTTCGCGCGTTTTTCTATGTAATCGCCAGCTTTGTGTTGCGGACGTAACGAGTGGGCAGTCTCGTCAAAGGAAATTTTATGTTGGTTTTGTGTTAAGTGGTGTGTAAGTATTTGGTGACGGGTTCGGTATATACAAGGTGTAACATCCAACCGACAACCCTAAAGGATGTCTCCAGATTAATTGATTAATTGTGATTCTGCTCATGAAACTGAACAACTTTCCAAAAGGAACATAGGTCGAAATACGAAAAATTATTTTACCTCTCATACAAAATGCACTATCATTTTTTTTTCGTATTTCAAACTATGTTTCAGAGGGAAAGTTGTTCAGTTTTATGTGCAGATTCACATCCTTCAGGGTTGATATACCCTTTCTGTTGTTGCTACAAAATGCATTGCATAAACTTTATTATAGGCAATAATGTTACCTAATTAATATCATATTAGTCGGCAGATTTCTTCTCTATGTTTGATTGATTTTCAAGAGTTATTCTAATAATATAGTATAATGTTATTAGGAACTTTCTTGTCATAATTATTAAAAAAAACCGGCCAAGTGCGAGTCGGACTCGCGCACTGAGGGTTCCGTACCACCACATAATCATAATTGTATTAGTTGAAATTTCAGTAAGTTAATGTGCTAGATTTTTTGAGTCTGACACGCGCTTGACCAAATTTTATTATTTAATGTTATTTTATAGCTTATGAACTATAAACATACCAATTTTCAAGTTTGTAAGTGTTCTCGTTTGTAAAATAGAACAAACAAAAATCGCCTCCGCGACCATCCAACTTGACCCCTCTCTCATATGAATGTTCTTGAAACGGGAGCTCACCACAATTGGTTACTCTTAGTTGTGAGTAAAGTTGTAATATTTAATGATTTCAGACTTTTTCCTTTATTTGTACTGTGAGACCTAGCTTCTTGCCAAATTTCATAATTTTAGGTCAACGGGAAGTACCCTGTAGGTTTTGCGTTTTTGCATAAATGTATGGAGATGAGCACATAAAAAGCCATATCTTTTGATTGCGTCGTTGTAAAAAATTGAAATTTTAAGATCTTGTGTAGTCCACGGACCTTAACATTCATTATCAATTTCAACCTGATACCTCTACCCGTTCGTGAGATAAAGGGTCTTGACAGACAGACAGACAGACGGACAACAAAGTGATCCTATAAGGGTTCCGTTTTTTTTTTTGAGGTACGGAACCCTAAAAAGAACATCTCCTTTAAAATAAAGGACTTCTCTAGTGTGAGTCAGTTTTTAGGGTTCCGTACCTCAAAATAAAAAAACGGAACCCTTATAGGATCACTTTGTTGTCCGTCTGTCTGTCTGTCTGTCAAGACCCTTCAACTCACGAACGGGTAGAGATATCAGGTTGAAATTAATACCATATGTTAAGGTTCATAAACCATACAAGACCTGAAAATTTCAATTTTTTACAAGGACGCAATCAAAAGATATGTCATTTTATGTCCTCATCTCCATACATTTATGCAAAAAAGGAAAACCTACAGGGTACTTCCCATTGACCTAAAATTATGAAATTTGGCAAGAAGCTAGGTCTCACAGTACAAATAAAGGGAAAAGTCTGAAATCATTAAATTTTACAACTTTACTCACAACTAATAGTAACCAATTGTGGTGAGCTCCCGTTTCAAGAACATTCATATAAGAGAGGGGTCAAGTTGGATGGTCGAGGAGGCGATTTTTGTTTTAGTTCTATTTTAAAAACGGGAACACTTACAAAATTTGAAATTGGTATGTTTATAGTTCATAAGCTATAAAATAATAACAAATAATAAAATTTGGTCAAGTGCGTGTCGGACTCAAATAATCTAGCACATTAACTTACTGAAATTTCAACTACTACAATTATGATTATGTGATGGTACGGAACCCTCAGTGCGCGAGTCCGACTCGCACTTGGCCGGTTTTTTAATAGTTTTTGGATATTTTTTTTTCTAAGAAACATTAACTTTTATACTAACAATATAAGTGAAAAACATTGAAAAATTCAGGTTAAACACGATCACACATTTTATCGACACTAAAGAAAATAGAGCAATACGAATGAAATTTTAATTAGGGTGTTTTCCTTTACTTCTGTCAACTACGTTTTTAGGATTGCTACGAGTATGCCAAAACTTTGTTTGTCTGTCCGTCTGTCTGTCACACCTGTATATCTCAGGAAACACTCATTGACTTGAAATTTGGAACAGATTTAGAATATGGTTGCTCAACTTAATTGCACATGAAAGAATAAAAAAAAAAATTATTAATGTAAAGGGGGCCCAAATAGGGGGGGGGGCACAATTTCAAGTTGTCGTTGCTAGGTCGAGTGGCGTATCATATGAACGGGCTTTACTTGTACATCAGAAAATATATTTTTGTATTTTTTTACAACTCTTCGTTTTCATGTTATGATGAAAAATGTCAAAAAAAAAAAACCATTACCCCCACCCCTTATTTCCAGTCGATAGACGTTTATGTAAATATTACAGCAAAAATTAAGCGATATTTCTAAGTTGCACAGTTTTTTTAGAAATCTGCTAAAAACGTTTACAAATCAATTTATTTTTGCGGTTCTAAAATGGATTTTGTTGCTTCCAAAAGTACTATAGGTATATCGGAACCCTCGGTGCGCCAGTCCTACTCGCACTTGACGGGTTTTTTTTTTAACTGTCGATGGGCGGTACGCTATAGTCACTGTTGTTAATTTTTTTTTTTTAGACATAGTAAATTTATTAAATCTACAAGACATCTATGAAATTTACAAAACAAATGTAACAGGCATTTGACAGAAGCAATCAAACTGATTTAATCGTTTTCATACAGAATACATTGTGGCACTATGATGGTTTTCCTCGTGCTGATTTGCACAGCCATCTAGTTGGACATTTAATTAAAAAGATGGTTAAAAAGACCCTATTGAAATAAATATAAAATACAAAAGAATATACGTAGTTTTATTCAGCTGCACCTGTGAAGACTCTTAATATCACATGTGAAAAGTGAAAATTTTAAAAGATGGTCTCTATAGCAATTTTCCATAGAAGTTTACTCAAAAATATACCTTATTACGTAAACAACTACATTATCTTTTTGATTCCTTCAAATTATAACATGGTGCTTCAACATTAAACTCAGCTGTTTGACCAAACTAACAAGGGAACCATAAATAAATAGCAAGGTGAATGTGTAACAAGTAACAAAGTTCACTTGCTGTCGTAACGTGTTTACTAAGCAAACACTTTAAAGGCTAATTTTGTGCCTTATGGTCTGCGAGTTAGAAAAAACGTATTGAAAAGTAAAGCAAGCAGGTAGGGCGGTTACTTTGAGAGTTTGCGTCAACTGCAGAGCTGTGCATTCTTTTAGCTAATAAGGTATGTTCTTGATAAAATATAATAGTACAGCGAATGTTAGTTGCTTTTTATTTCAAGTTGAGCTACAATGGCCGTGGTCAGAACCTGGAGAGGTGACTGATACTGGTAAAAGTTTAATTTAAATTTTCGCACTTCTCATACATGGATTTTTATTTCGTTGTAAGTGTTGTGTGTCGTGACATTCCAACCAGTGCGAGACAATAATTTTTAACCGATGAAATAAAAAGGAGGAGTATGACCACGGATTACTTTTTACAGAGTTGTCCGATTTTGATAATTCTTTTTTATTGGAAAGGGTATACCCCGGGTATACCCCGAAATTGGTCCCATATAAATTTGTAAAAAAAAATCCTAGGTACCAGGGTAGGAAAACAGGGGATGATTGATTGTTCACTGACTGATTGTAATGTATGACCACGCATAATTTTTACAGAGTATTCCGATTTACACTAAGGGTAGGAAAATAAAATTTATAGTCACAAAAAATTGTAAGATAAAAACTTTTTAACAAAAAAATTAAACCGCCGAAAAAACTGAAAAGCAAGAAATAATAAAACTTTTTAATTTAACCTTAATAACAAAGTTCATAAACTAATGTAAGTATACCCGAGTAATTTTGAGTCGGCGCCAAACAAGCAAATTAATTAATTACGTAAAGCGTCGTGCATCACGCTTCACGCACGCACGCCTCACGCAGCGGCGCTGACACAAAATTACTCGGGTATACTTACTTACATTAGTTTAAGAACTTTGTTATTAAGGTTAAATAAAAAAGTTTTATTATTTCTTGCTTTTCAGTTTTTTCGGCGCTTTATTTTTTTTGTTAAAAAGTTTTAAATGAAGGTAGATGATAATAACTGCGTAGTTCACCTCTCTTCAAACTAACCGTGACCACGACCGATGCAGTAGTAAGGTAATTATTTTGCCCAATTACAAGTATAGCGCTAACTACTGGAGCACTTTTCATGCATCGAAAGGAATGCTAAGGTGAAATAATTGCTTAGGTACATAAAATCACGCCTCTTTCCCGTCGGGCTAGGCAGAGACCACAGCCTTCCACCTGCTACGATCTTGACATACTCTCTTCCTCTACTTTCATCAACCCTTTCTTAAACGCTCGTCAGTTTAGAGTACTTTTTTAGAACATCCTGAATTTAGTCTCGTAACGTTCGCCGAGACCTTTCCCTACCAAAGTTTCCATTCATCCCCCTACCAAAGTTTCATTCTTTCGTCAATCTTTGTGCATTCTACTCTCCAAATGATTAATATAATTAATTTTACCTAACACTAGACGTCGACGTTGTAAGTCCAACTACAACAAAGTTTACTACTACTACCAAAGTTTCATTCTTTCGTCAATCTTTGTGCATTCTACTCTCCAAATGATTAATATAATTAATTTTGCCTAACACTAGACGTCGACGTTGTAAGTCCAACTACAACGTCGACGTCTAGTGTTAAGTAAAATGAATTATATTAATCATTTGGAGAGTAGAATGCACAAAGATAAAATTCTATTTCAAATCACTGCCAAAAAATGGGACAAGCGTATATATTCTTTATTGCGAACAAATAATATAAAGATTTAAATGAAAATTGTTTACAAAGGCGAGCTTATCTCTTTAAAGGAGTGATCACACCTAGCTGAATTCAAAGACTAATTAGGCATACATTGCTCGTTGAAGTAAGGATATTGCAATTAACATAACCAAACCTCCCAGCAATGTATGCCAAATTAGTCTTTGAATTCAGCTAGGTGTCATCACTCCTTAAGAGATCTCTTCCAGCCAACCTATCAGGTATGGAAGAATGTCATTGAATTGGGCACAAGGAGGTGCATTAACAAACGTGATAAGAAATTTTAAAATACACTTTTTATCCATTTACCCATGGATAAGCTCAGAATCAACATAATAATAAAAAATTAACTAACTACGTATTTTAGGGTCTTACTAACAGAGTCACACAAAAAGCAGTAGCTTATCTAATGGAGAAGCTTTGAGTAGCGTCTACTTAAATGGTTAACTTATTCAATCTACTATGCACATCTTTCCTAAAAGTAGAGTTAGAAAAGCTAACTGTTAGCAAGTATATTGTCACTAGATGTACGCGACCAAGCCGCAGTAAGTTTACCTCTAAACTAAAGGAGTCTAAAGTACCGTCAGAAGATAAAAAGTAGCTGTTGATTTCCGTTTCAACTTTACTTAAAATAAATGGCTGGCGGAGTAATTGTTTTTCACAATCACTGTCGTCGTGCATGGAAGTATTAGTCTTATATTAGTTAGAAACTTCAGAGCCAAAAGGAAATAAATGCCTATAATACTTGTATGTTAAGTTAAACCGATTTTTTATGTTTTTTTTATGTCTATTTACTGGCCAAAAGGCCTTTTCCCGCTTCTGACCATGTTTTTTCCAAATAAACAATTCTTCTATTGTTCCTTCTTTTGTGTTTATTTTAAGGGTTCCTTAACCAATAAATAAGGTAGGTCTTGCTTTAATGACCGTACCAATAAGCTAAATTACTACCAATGTTTAACTTTCATATTTTTAATATATTTTCCCCTTTTAAATTTTAGCGAAATACATCGCAAGCATTATTAAGCACCACTAATTTGCTCTTATTTGGTTAAAATAATACAAAAAACACAATTCGTTTCTGCTAACGCTACCTCTAGCTGGAGAGTATTGGAGATATCAATGCGCTTACAGCGAGTTAGGGCACTCGATTACCGCCTTGTTTGCATCCTGAATATGCTGACCGTACCAACTTTGGTACCAGCTTTATGGTAATTAAAAATTTTGTTTAGCCGTTACCGTTAGAACGAGAAATGGAATTAATACTGCAGTTTACAATAAAAACTTGTTTGTTTGCCGTTTTGATTATAGCATGATTAACTTAAATAACTAAAGACTACTTAGGTAACGAAAGACTACTTAGGTAAAAGAATAGTACCATCCCATACGTACCCGTGGGTGTCGTAAGAAGCGACTAAGGGTTATAAACTGAAGGATGGGTAGCATCCTCCTGTGTATCATACCATCTTACTTACTGCGGTCACCTACAACCGCGGCCCATGGTGCCAGCCGTAACGCTGACAAGCGAGGTGACTATGGTACTTCCCCTCCACATTTTTCCAGCAAAATCTAGAATTCTGGAGGGAGCTCCCTGTCCTGTAGTGGACATGGGAGGGATGTAATGATGAAAGATTTTAATTGTCGCACAAAATAGAAATATCATCAAGTCATACTCAAAAACTAAGTCTATTACTACTGTATATCTGAAGGACTACTGGTCATAATAAAAATTCTGGTGGTAACCCTTTCCAAACTTTTTATGTGGCTACACGAATTTCAAGAACTTCCCCCAGTTTTTAAACGTCGTCGTCCGAATAAATATTAATCACTATTAATATTCATTGAAACATAACTTTATTGGCAAAATTTCTTTTTTACCTAACCAGCATGCACTATCTGATTAAACAAAATATGAAGTACACTTGCGGGTACATAAAACGTATAAAGCGTGGGGTAATGCGGCGTCCACAGTCGCATAATATCAGGAGCGGAGATCGGGAGCCTAACTCACTCTCTTAAACACACGCCTATAAATACTCTGCTAAATACCTGCTAGAATGTTAAGGGGATGGTGGTTGGAGATAGGTTTTTAATTACTTTTGAATTGCTCTAAGATGTATAAAGTCGCTTTTTTTGCCATCTTTACTTTTTGTTTTATTTTTTACTGTAATACTTTCAACCATCTGTATGATTATTTTAGAAATATTTCGACTGGTATAATGGTGTCATTAAACTTCATGATTTTCTTCAACTTTTTTGTTGTTTTTGTAGATTGCACTATCTAACTATAATGACCTTAATACAAAAATTTGTTTTTGTACCATAGAGAAACTACGATAACATAACCTGCCCCTACACTTGTTTTTATTTGTGTATTCGTTTTGTATTAAAAGCATAATGGAGAAGCGAACTATCTTACCATGTTTAATATATTGCTTTGACATTGGTGCTAAGTTCGCTTGGTATTGTTTAACTTCAATTTAATACTGTTTAAAAAATTTATTTCTATAATCATAACATTTCTTAGTCTTGTTTTGGTTTTATTTTTGATTTTTACACAGCTCATTATAATACTAGCTAATGAAGCAACCTTCCCCTTAACAATGCGGTGACCACAAGCTCACGAGACAAAAACTGCAAGTGTGGCCTCTTTACGATGCAAGTGCTCCGGCAGAATTATAAGAGGTTTAGCGGCACAAACTAAACTGATATTAAATTCACCGTGAGTCCCCCTTGTTTTGTCCTCGAGTGTAATGTTTAGAATTTTAGGTGATTTTACTTAGGTCGGTCTTTGGTTGTTTTGTTTAGGTGTCATAAGGTGGCTTTATTCAAGTGTTGATGGTGTCTGCTTTTGTTACCTAGCTTTTGTTTTTGTATAGAAACTACCTACGTTTATTTAGTTAACCCGTTACGTGCCCTCAAAAAGTAAACAATATTTTTACATTTTTGAGTCTGATATATCCAATTTCATATTTTAAGCCTTTTTCTTTGAGTGGAACTTTTACTTATTTACATTATAAATAACTTTTTGTATATAAATTAGCATTCGGGGAAAATTTAAACAAAGTCAGCGGACCCCAAACTCTGCAAGGCACTACTATATGGGTCCAGAGACTAAATATGCATACATAAATAGATAACTAACACCCAGACAGACACAAAACAAACACTCGTGTCAATCACATAAATGTTTGCACTGGGCGGGATCCGAACTGGCGTTGAATGTAAGCTCGTTACGCTACCAACTACGGCTAGTCAAATAAAGTTAAAGAAAATTAATTGTATAGATAAATATTATCTATATACAATACAAAAGTACTAAAACTAGGTATGACTAGACTATATATGCAGGTGGCAGGAGAAAAAGGACAAGTCAGCTAGTAGAATTACGCTATATATGAGACCTGGTTGCACCATGTTGCACAATCGCATCATTTTGAAAAATCTTTTGTGAAGCACTATCTCCATTTATTTTGTTCACATCGACCTACTTAGGTTCACAGATTATAAAGTGAGTTCTAAGTTGGCACCTACAGCTTTTGTCCGAGTGTCAGAGTTTCTGCTGCAGAAATAAAATCTGATGGTCCCAGGTATTTTGCAGATCGCAGTTGCTCTCTTGCTCAAAATGGGTCCTCAAAAAGGAAAGAGTGCGGGGTTTTTGAGATGGGATTAAAGTGACAGGCGAATATGCTTTAAAAAAAAGTTGGTGACATTCCCAAATGTTTCTTCCTACTATAACAGATGTTCCTAAATGTTCACCAACCTTATTTTTTACATAATATGTAATAGTGCGATCTTCAAGAAATTTAAACTTAGGTTATACCCAAAATAACAATACAAGGTATAACGGAAAGTCAACCCTGAAGGATGTGAATCTGCTCATGAAACTGAACAACTTTCCCTAAGAAACATAGGTTTAAAAAAAATTTTTACCACCCATAGGAATGTCAAAAAAAAAAATTCAGTTTGTTATTAGGACTATAAAACTCAACAACTTTTCCTAAGACACAATGGTCAAAAAACGAAAAAAAAACTGCATCAACTGATAGCGAAATTTATGTCCCTCAACACAGAATCCTCAGAGAAAGAAACTGCATAAAAATTTATTTTGACGATGCCAAAAAATAGTCATGAAATAGTCATAAATAGTCACCATAAGGAAAAAAATAGTCGCGTTACAATTCTAGAGTTATAGCTATGGTTTGCTGAGGATTATGGGCATAGGCTATATACAGAATCCTCAGTTCTGATGCAAGCAAACCGTGGGGACTATCGACTTGGTTTTTATTTTAAAAAATAGTCATGAAATAGTCGTCTTGACTTCCAAATTCTCAAAAATAGTCGTTCAAGGATTTCAGAGTTACAGGGGTAGCTTGCTGAGGATTCTGTGCATAGCATTTCACGGACGCAGATTCCAGCAGAACGTTTATGTTTTTCTGTTTGATACTGATGTCAAAAAATAGTCAACAAATAGTCGTCTCAAACCATAATCACTTTGGTCTGGTTTACCTTGTAGAAATATGTTAAAAATGCATGTTAACTTCGCCATACATTTTTCAACTCAAGTACAGTCGTGTTCAAAATGCATATCATCTTTGATGGTAACTATTTAGTTACTTTTTTTTTATGTATTTGGAACCCAATATAATTAATTCTGTAATAAAAAGCAAAGTTTATTTGTTTTAATGTTAAATAATATAGCTTAATAACCTACAATAATTGGTTTTAAACTAAAATAATAAAAAAAATCTTCTTTATGAATATATTCAGTACCTACAGATTATTTTTAAGTTAGTTTTTTGTATAAATCACAGTCTTCGTACTTATGTCCGTTAAATGGTTAAATGAGTAATACAGGGTGATAATTTTATTGCGTGCCATAGCTTACGAGGTGTTTCAGTAACGATAAAGGAACACAAAAAAAATCTACTTTTAAAAAATTCTGAAAATTTTAAAATTTGCCCTACGCAGAGGGCAATAACCCGCAGCGCAATGACCCGACCGAGGCTGCGCATTTAACGAGCTGCTGTTAGTTTTAGAATTTACATTCAATTTTTAAGTAGGATTATTGAAAAATGGAAATCCCAATTTGGAATAACGCGTTGTGTATTTACTGCTTCCATAGGCTGTAGTGTAATTTAACTTTACATTTCATATAATTACCGTAGAACACGGCAATTGTCGTTGTAATAGCAACACTGTAGGGGACTTCAATACGCGCCGGCGGCGGCGGCGAGCGCTTGCTCGGTCACACAATTTGGTCGAGCCGAACGCCGCCATACTATTGGTTAAACATATCTCGTCTCAGAATAATGGTGCTTTTCTATTATACGACCCACGTTAAACATTTCCAACTCTGTTACTATGCCATTAAGTCACTGATTTGTATTATTCTACTGATGTGCTATTGGGTAAAAGAAACACATATGCAGAGACATTTTAATTTTTAATGAATAGTTAAATGCGTAGGCAAACAACATTGATCAATCAAGAAATTAGTAAAGTTAGTATGGTTAATTTAGTGATATTTGCGAACCTACCAATTATTATTAAAGTATTTTTATTTACTGAACGCATCTGGGTTTAAGCCCGATATTCTAGTTTTACCTTTCCTTAAACGTGGAACCTACATTATAAGTTTTTAGACCAAAAGGTTGGGTCTGTGCACTGATATATCAGTCGGTTTATCCTCTTATTTACCTAATAAAAATAGATAACACAAAAATAGGGTCTGCAACAATATATAAAAATAAAAGCCTCTAACAATATCAAAATCCATTTTTTTGACAACTTGAGATCAATATCAAATAATTTTGTGTACGCGACTGTACAAAGGAAAAATGTATGGCGAAGTTAACATGCATTTTTAACATACTTCTACAAGGTAAACCAGACCAAAGTGATTATGGTTTGAGACGACTATTTGTTGACTAAATTTTGACATCAGTATCAAATAGAAAAACCTAACCGTTCTGCAGGAATCTGCGTCCGTGAAATACTATGCACAGAATCCTCAGCAAGCTACCCCTGTAACTCTGAAATCCTTGAACGACTATTTTTGAGAATTTGGAAGTCAAGACGACTATTTCATGACAATTTTTTAAAATAAAAACCAAGTCGATAGTCCCCACGGTTTGCTTGCATCAGAACTGAGGATTCTGTATATAGCCTATGCCCATAATCCTCAGCAAACCATAGCTATAACTCTAGAATTGTAACGCGACTATTTTTTTCCTTATGGAGACTATTTATGACTATTTCATGACTATTTTTTGGCATCGTCAAAATAAGTTTTTATGCAGTTTTTTTCTTAGAGGATTCTGTGTTGAGGGACATCGAAATTTATACGGGAGGTCAATTTTTTTTTGTATTGCTACCTATATTCCTAAGGGACAGTTGTTCAGTTTTTATATTGGGAGGTTTGCAGACATTTACCAAAGACCCTGTATACCTACCAGGTGATAATAAATTTTTACCAACCTTACAGATTCAGATAATTTAATTCAATTTAGATTCTTTACAGAATACTTATATTGTCATGCAGAATAACGGGTGTAAGGGACAGCCTTCCGAATACTGAAAGGGCATGATCAGTCAACGTAACTGAACAACTTTCAGCCAACAAAACTTTCAGGAAATGGAAAAAAAATCGGCCTCTCCATAAAAAATTGCAAACTTGATTGGAGAAGCCGATTTCCTTTTTATTTCCTGAAAATTTTGTTTGCTGAAAGTTGTTCAGTTGCGTTGACTGATCATGCCCTTTCAGTATCCAGAAGGCTGTCCCTTACACCCGGTATAATGCAAATAGAGCCCTATCGGTAATAGTAAGATTTTTAAGATATTTTTATGGGTAGTTATACCCAAAATAACAGAATATTCTTCATCTAAATCTATAGGTAGCATTAACAATAAGGCCATTACTCGAATAAATCCGTCGATGGTTCCGTGTAAAGCAGTACATATTTCTGTTTAGGGTTTAAATCAAGAAACGTGTGTGAGGTACTAGGGTAACCACAAATTCTTGAAATTAGGTACATTATAGAGAAAAGAGGATCTAGTATGGGTGGCAGAGGATATAGCCTTAGTTTTAAATACCTTTTATAATGTGTACGCTATATTTTTGAAAGGCTTATATTTTTTTTTATCCTTTTATTAATCAGATCTTTAAGTTACTTTTTTTTATGGATCTATAGATTTATTTTCTGAACAAATAATGAACTTAGTTTATTTTTGTTCTTTTCTTCAAAGTTTTTGCTCTCATCAAGAGCCAAAAATTGGAATAACTAATTTTTTTTACTGTTTCTGAAAATGTTTCTACCAAAGCCTGACACTGAATCTTATAAAAAACTTTGTGCGAGACATTTGTGCGGAGTGACAAACATCGTCAAGAATAAGCTAATCAGAGTAGGAATCATCAGTTTAATGCTGATTTGATCAAAAGGTTGTCTAAAAGAGATCACTCTAAGTGATGAGGCCGCCTTTTGCCCACATTTAATAAGCTGGTTTTTTGTTAATAATAGGTCTTTACCTATGAAATTGCCGAAATTTTCTTACAGATTAATGAGATCATAATTCCTATAATTCTAATGCTATTTTTTTATTTGATTTATATTTGAAAGTTGACTTCAAGGTTATCAATTTACGCATAAAATAAAGTTTTTATATTTAGTTTGATATATAAAATTAAAGGTTCGAAAATTGTTCGTCTTAAATGTCGTCCGATTTCATCATTAGATTTGTTATATTTTTTTACAGATAATATTTTTCGAAAACTAAATTTAAGCTTCTGTTAGCTTAATGTCTTCCCAATAATGCTTAAAAAAATAAAGAAAATTGGATTCATAATTCCTAAGAAAAATGCAAAAATGTTAGTACTGAAAATTGAGTTTACCTAAAATTCGCCATACAAAGCGGCAATTTCATAGGTAAAGACCTAATAGATTACTTTGTGTGCAATGAATTGTTATTCATTCATACAACCACGTGCAGCTGACTTCATCTCGCCATGAACAGACCAACACCATCTTCTAGTAGATGGTATTGACCAGACACCATCACTGATATGTTATTATCGCGTGATGTTATGTAACGAAAAGTAACTATTTTTTTTTCTTAGCGTCTTCATTCTTCTTAAATAAGAAAAATAGTACTATTTACTTTATACATATTATATTTTGTAATAGCACAGCCAACAGCAAGTCAGTAGTAATACTTTTAAATTTACTTGAACTTTTTGGTGATAGAGTTACAAATGTTTCCACTGGCGTGCAGTCATCTGCACAAAAAAAAAATTAGGGAGATTGACTTAAAAACTGAAGTGAGTTTTTGATTCAGAAATGGCTTGTACACTGTTTCAATTATTGGATTTTTACTATTTATTTAAATAAGTACTAATATTTTGAATAATTAATTGACTTTAGCAGCTTTCAATAATTATAAATAAATGTAGTTTTAATTAAATTTTAAAACAGATTTAGATGATTTTATTCAAAGAAGATTCTTTACAGAATACGTATTGAATGTCATGCAGAATACAATGCAAATAGAGCAAGTCTAAGCTTCAGATAAAGTATACTCACTGACGTTCAGCCATATCTCTGGTCTACACCGTTTCGGATCGTGCTATAGAACAAATAATTTACTTAAAAAACAATGTAGACATACAGGTACTGGACAGCCGTTTTGTCCTTACTCCTGCATACTGTGCGGTCTCCGTAGTGTAATTCTGTGTTTACACTCAAACGTTGAGAGATCGCGCTTGGGCAATTCGTCATCGGCCGAATGAATCGTTCAGCGCCTCACTTACAGCTAAACATAGACTTATGAAAGGTAAAGAATTGAATAGGTACACAAATTGAATCAATGAATCGATTGAAAGTCTGTCACCTCCCGGCGCATAATGTCACGTTCTCAAAATGTCACCTTCACAATTTCTCTCGTGACTAGATTGAGGTCAAAAGTAAAGCCACGATCACACCTAGCTGAATTCAAAGACTAATTCGGCATACATTGCTCGTTGAAGTAAGGATATTGCAATTAACATAACCAAGCCTCCCAGCAATGTATGCTGAATTAGTCTTTGAATTCAGCTAGGTGTAATCGTGACTTAAGCCCATTCAGCGACAGAAAGAATAACCATAAAAAAAAACTTTCAGGAACTTACGGGAGACAATGATATGTTAACAATTTAAAACCATGCTACCACAGTAAAAGAAGATTGATACTGCAAGAAATAATGCTGTCGAAAAAAAAGAAATGCCAAATCATATCATGCCGTCAGACCGAAACCAAATCCAAGAAACGAAATAAACTAAAATTTTTGGTGAATTCTTCTGGTATTTTTGTCAGGATTTATTTTTACCTTCTTTTTTTATAATGTCAAAAAGCGAGAAAGTACGCTTCATCTGCAGTCTCTTTTCGTAAGATAAGATAATAATTTATTCGCTTAAAACATTGTATAAAAGATCTTAAAAGCCATGGTATAGTACATTGATGTTTTGCTTATTACTAGTGCAAGCATGCAAACAATAATATCAATTGCATGCAAATAATAAAAATTAGCAGATAAAAAATTCAATAAACAATTTAGGACATGCCACAGAATCATAATATATCAAATTTATAGTAGGTATGTCAGATTTAAACATAGTTGTCAAATTAATAGATATTTAGCGCAATCAAATTAAAATATATAAGTCAAAATGGAAAAATAAAAAATCATAATCAAACAAAGTCCATAAAATTCTTAATGTCATAGAAGAGCTTTTCGTGCAACCATGAGAACAAGAATTTTTTAAACAATTTCATATTGCTAGACTTTATGTAATCAGGTATTTGATTATAGATTCGGACGCACATAGTAAGACAGCTTTTATCGTACATCCTAGTCTTTGGCTAGTATAGTATTATATTATCTGTGTCTATGGTATATTATCGAACACAAGCCTATCCGGATCTCTTCTAACGCGAGTATTTACACCAGATACTTTTGGGAATGTTCTTGATGTTTTTTAACAAAAACCCCTACTTCGTAAATGTAGACTGATGGCAGCGGTAGTATACCTAGTCTTTTAAAGAGTGGCTTGCATGTTTAGAAAGCTGGGATTCCACGTATTGCCCGTATACTTCTTTTTTTGTGCTATCCAAGCTCTACCTGCGTCAGTGCTGCTCCCCCAAATTACGAGACATAGCGCAATATTGATTCTATGTGGGCATGGTAGATTCAGATTCAGATTCAGATAATTTTATTCAATGCAGATTCTTTACAGAATACTTATTGAATGTCATGCAGAATACAATGCAAATAGAGCGAGTCTACGCCGTTTCGGATCGTGCTATGGCAGCGTAAAAGAAACGGCAAGAAACCACTGCAGCACGGCCTACTTTAAGAGTCGGCTTTTTACAATGTGTTTCTTGTGTTTCGCTGGAATATCAGAGCACCATACCTCTTTGTCATTCATATAGTCATCCAATCTATAGTAAGCTTTTTTACATAACGTTTGCTTTACACATTCTTTAAACTTTCTCTCAGGTAATTGCACTATATTGTCAGGTATTTTGTTGTAGTATCGTATACACAGACCAAAGAAAGATGTATTGACTTTAGTTAATCTAGTATATGGTTGATCAATTTTATGCTTATTTCTAGTATTAAAATTATGCCTGTCACAAATTTTAGGTAATTCATGAATGTTCTTTCTAGCATACATTATATTTTCATAGATATACTGGCATGGCACTGTCATAATGTTGATTTCCTTGAACAGTTCTCTCATGGAATCACGAGTCTTCAGGCAATAAATTGCTCTTATAGCTCTCTTTTGTAAAACGAATATTGAATGTATATCAGCTGCTCGGCCCCAAAGCAGTATGCCATAAGACATAATGCTATGGAAGTAGCTAAAGTAAACCAGCCTTTCAGTAGCTACATCAGTAAGTTGTCTGATTTTTCTAACAGCATATGCAGCCGAGCTCAATCGACCAGAAAGAGCCGTTATATGAGGGCCCCATTGAAGTTTAGAGTCTAGTGTTAACCCTAAGAAAACTGTACTATTTACAAAATCTAATGGTTCATTATTCAATACTATGTTATGTGAAGTAGACCTTACATTTGGTAGTGCAAATTTAATACATTTAGTTTTTTTGGCGTTTAGGACTAGATTGTTAACAGTAAACCATGCATGAATCTGTCCAAGTGCATCATTGACTTCGTTATAATTTTGTGATTTCCTACTTACATTGAATATTAATGAAGTATCATCAGCAAATAACACAATCTTTGACAGATTCTTCACCACAGAAGGAAGGTTATTAATATAAATAAGGAATAAAAATGGCCCTAATATGGACCCTTGAGGTACGCCAATTTTGACAACAGATCTCAGTGATTTCGTCCTGTTTACTTGTACCTTTTGAATCCTGTTTTCCAAATATGACCTAAGTAGTTTAAGTGAATTATTCTTAACACCGTAATGTTCAAGTTTTAGCAACAATGTGCTATGATCTACGCAATCAAGTGCTTTGGATAGATTACAGAAGATACCATTAGCATCTTCAGATTTTTCCCACGCGCAAAAGATGTATTTTAAAAGTGCAGTCCCGGCATCCGTTGTACTGCGCCCTTTCGTGAAACCAAATTGATGGTCATGTAGTAAGTTATTTCTATTGAAGTGTGAAAGCATTTGATTGAGTATGACCTTCTCAAAAATTTTACTAAGTACAGGTAAGACTGATATTGGTCTAAAATTACTGGGATCCTTTTTGTCACCAGCTTTGAATAATGGAACTACTTTACTTTTTTTCATTAAGTCAGGAAATGTACCATGATCGACACAATCATTGAATATAACAGCTAAATATGGAGATATAGTATCAATGATCGCACTACAGACTTTTACTGACATTCCCCATAAGTCCTCAGTAGTTTTCATTTTAATACTTTTAAAGGCTTTAATAATTTCGTTGGGGGTGACATGATTGAACCCAAATTCAGTTTCGCAGGCGTCCACATTCTTTTGAAGTAAATCGCTAGCAAGTGAAGATGAAGAATTGAGTGACTCTGTTGTTTTCAAAGGAATATTAGTAAAAAAGGTTTCGAATTCTTGAGCCACTTCTATGTTTGAACTAATAGTTAGTAACTACGTGATTTGATTGTCACGCGGTTTCACTTTTCCAGTTTCACTGTTTATAACATTCCATACAGCCTTAATTTTGTTATCAGCAGACTGTATTTTTTTCCGAAGAAAAAATGATTTTGCTTTTAAACAAACTAATTTAAACAATTTTGAATAATTTTTGACATATTCAATGAAATTGTCGTCATTTGAATAATTTCTTAGCTCATATAATTCAAAAAGTCTCTCTACTTTTGCGAATACCAGTGGTAGCCCAGTCACTGAATTTGAATTTTACAATAATTTGCTTTTTTCTAATAGTGAAAATTTTATTGAATTCAGTATTAATCAATGTGAATAAATCTTATACAACTAAAGCTGTTTTAGTGTTTACTATATTCCTGAGACGTTTGAGAGCATAAACGAAACGGTTTATTCTTGTACACGGTTTATTCTTGTACACAGTCTTGTAACAGTTTCAACATGCATTTTCCAATTAACATTTTCGTCAAGTACTAAACCAAGAAACTTAATGTGATTATTTTCTTTTATTTCGTAGATTGTACCTAGCTGTTAGATTCGATCCGGTGCTTTAAACTTGTACTGTATTTTGATTCCAAAAATCCACTAAGTATCTCTTTTAATTACCTTTTGGATTTTTAACATGTTCAATTTAAATCTGTGGTCTGCATCTTGAAATTATGGTACGTTTACATTTTTCCAATTACTCAGCTCTTTAGAATATTTCAAATAAATACAGTTATTGGTTTCATATCTTCAAATTTACTTGTGCTACCGAACCCGCTGACAACGCACCTCTCCAACTCAGAAGCTTTTTATGACAAGAAACGTAAAAAAACTACCAAATTACCATTTAAAAAAGGTTTTCTTCAAACACTTCTGAATCTTTCTAACTCTACAATTTTACGAAGAATTCCCACCGCTCCGTGCCCAGTTGAATCTTGTCAATCTGCGCGGGCGCACAGCTGAACCGACAGACAGACAGACTGGCGACTGTTGGGATTGCGTATTATTATTAGTAGGTACCTACTACCGAAATTGTTTTAAAAATTTATTATTTCAGCAAGTCAAGAATGTTCAAAGACAAAAGTTTGACTGCTGCAAATAAAGATGAACGTGCACCTACTCCAGTATATCTCTATGGTATCTCGGATATATACTCGTAACAAAGCTGAATAGAGGTGTTTCCTCGGTCATTCAAAGTAATGAACTTCTTTATCTCCCTACATCAACGTGACGCTGCCTGAGGAATGGATGTACGAAAATAATGTATCGAAAAGGAAAATGTCAGTTTTCTGAACTTTACAAACTTAAAATGCAAACATCTTTCAACTAATGATATTCTCGAAAATAAACAACAACTGGAGCCCGATATTGTTAGCGTTTCAACCAAGTTTCAACCCTTAAATAGCTTCTGACACACAGAAGATCACACAAACTAACCCAAAAAAAGACAACGTAACTGGTAGGTTATCCATATAATAGTACTGTAACGAATTCTCATGGTTAAGCACCATGGTCATTCTAGCACCGTGTTCATTTTAGCTCCATGGTCTGTTTAGCAACATAGTCTTTTAGCACCATGGTATTTAGGGACTACGGCTATTTTAGGACCATGGTCATTTTGGCACCATAAACATTATGGCTTCTTGGTCATTACGCCCCCGAACGGTCTCAATTTGTTACAATGAGCCGTTTAAAAAAAACTAGTTTTCCCTTTCTTGATAGATGGCGTCGTTGTAGGAAAATTTTACTGTCAACTTCTTTTATCTTATCTGTTACTAATAGTAATAATAAGTGTAAGTCTTGCTTAGAGGTTTATTCACTTCACGCTTTATCTAAATTCTTCAGCAATTATCTTCAGCGCTATCTAACGACACCTTTAATCACTCAGTTGACACTTAACTGTGAAAACAGCTCATTGGAAGAAAGCCGGTAGAAAGAAAAAAGAAATCTAATAGCATCTAGCTAACTGACCTTCTTACATTTGACCTGGAAATGTTGCCACATCCAGTCCTTCAATTCCTCTTAGCAGCTGGTGGTTTTAGTGACGAGGCAACAGCGGGCCTGTACAACGTCTTGTTTAAATCAAGCGCGCAATGACGGCAATAACAGTTAGCGCCGAGTTACGGCGACTCTGATAATGGCGCGGTCTAGAAGATTTTACGCAGTGATATACATTAAAACACTTGATATTTATTTATCTATAGTACACACTTGAGCACTTGTAGTGCCGACAAAAAATAGTACCATTCATCTCTACCCGTAAGCGACTAAGGGATTATGAACTGAAAGATAAGCAGCAATATCCTCCTGTGTATCGTACTATCTTTATTACTACGGTCACCAACAACTATGGTCCACGGTGCCAGCTATAAAGCTAACAAGCGTGGTAACTATGATACTTCCCCTCCAAATTGTACCACGCGTCTTTGAAACCACGGCACCTTTTTTATTATCTTTTATATTTTGCAATAGCGTTAATGTGTAATTTAATATTCAAAAGGTTCTGTAATTAATATTTAAAAGATTTAAACTAGAAAAGGTAAAAATATAAACAGTCAATATTACGCTGATTCGAAATAAATGTTATACCTACCTACAGTGCGGGCAAACGATGACGATATAATAAAATAAATAATAATGGTCGTGGAAAAAGCTGTACTAGAAACAATGTATCCAACTTTTTAACATTGTAACTTTTTGAAGATATAAAAAACAAGATTCAATCACTGTTATCGTTCAAATTTAGACGGACTGACTGGGATCAAAATTTATTTGGGCGTGGCTAGGCATCCAAAATTGTATATCATATCAATGACCGGTATAGAAGATTTCACCTAAGTAATTGCTAATTTAGCGGGTGCGAGGGTTACATAATTGTTTGTTTGTTTCTTTGGCCAGAGTGTTTTTAGACAGATTAAATGGTTTCCTCCTGGAATATTGGATGGTACGAGCCTTTTGGATGGCTTGGCGGCCATTAAAAAGCAGTTGCCGAGATGTTGATAAACCATCATCTTAGTAATCGTGTTTTTATTTCCGGAACACAGAACATTAAAAAAGATAAGATATTAAAAGCCATCTGGTTGCAAATTACACAGTTGTTAATTATCTTATCGAATTGTGTTTTGTATGTTCTGAACTTTAATAGGGAGTTTTCAGAAGTTTTCCTTGACGTTTTTCAACTACATTACTCTACTAATTAAGCGTCTATGAGTTGTACGCTGATTACTGCTGGTAATATATTTTTTTAGGCTTAGTGAAATATATGAAATCTTTTTGCTAGAAAAAAAATACTATACGCATTTTGACAACAGCAATTTATGTTTTAAGTATGAAAGAAGGTGAAAAAAAGAAGGTGGCACCACAGACCAGAAACATAGTACGTTTTCTTCATGCTGACCTGCAGCGCCATCCAGTTGTACTTTCAAACGCGAGATCTCATTCGTTCATCTTAAATTGCGTATTGTCACAAGATTGACATAAAGTGTTTTTCATCCCATTTATTCGAAAATCGCTGAACGGTTCGTCACTAAAGGCGAACAAAATAGCTGTTTTCTCCAAGAGACTTTCGTAGCGGGTAAAAATGGGATTTAAAATTAGAATTGGATTTAGGTCCACCATAGGGACATTTTAGGTCAACCATAGAGGTCGAACCAAAATATTGTATGAAAAATGATACTGGCCGGTTGTACTATTAAAATGATTATGAATATAAAAAAACAAATATGCTTGAAATGTAAACAAGACTACCAACCAAAGAGGTTCTGTTCCTAATTGATACAAAAATGTCAATAACATTTTCAGTTGTTACAAATAATACTTAAAGTGATTTTTTGTATTGTTTCGTCAAGTAATAAGATTGTAATGGTATTTATATTTAAAATGAATGAAGAGTGTGTGTCTCAGTGAGCCTTTTATTCTTTTCTCGTAGAGGGAGATGAAAATTAGAGTGTATTACTCGGCTGCAAAAATATTTTTACCTTGGGCGACCTATTGAATCCTTCGCTACGTTCTGGATTCTACTTAAGAATCCCTCGGCATGCTCGGGATTCTATCCAAGAATCCTTCACTTCGCTCTGGATTCAAAATAGCGCCCTCGCCTTAAAAATATTATTTTACAGCCTTGTGATACAATCTACTATTCCTTTCTTTTTAAACCTTATCTATCCTTCCAATTTTGTTTCAAAGAGAAAAATAAAGTTTGTCAAATGCTTCTAAGTTTTGTATAGTTCGTCTTTTTCCTCATTCTATTGACTCGATAGTAAGATTGATAGACTCTTAGTGCAGTCCCATAAAATCGTCTACATACACAGTATATCTTCAACACTAAACCCCTCCAACTATCAAATGGACCCTCATTCAGTCGACAGCAAGTCCCTCTATAAATCGTCCACATGCTAAACTAAGATAGACATGTTCGGACGCTCGCGACAACTCAGCAGGCCCTTATCACGAGTTACAGTTATTTACGGCCTGCCCTGAATTTATGGCCAATTTACAGCCAGTCATTAAGGCCTTAATGGCCTCAAGGTGTCTGGGTGAAAAGTTTCCAGGATAAGTTTTGGTGCCGTCAGCGTTTTAGGGGTATGATGTATGGCGGCGTTTTTGTCTTGAGTTGATAATGGTAATGGGTTAGGTTAATGTTAGTGCGTGAGGTCAAAATGTGCTCGTATGTCTAAGGTTGAGTGGGACCTGCGATATTTCGTAGACGAGGAGCTGCCTACGGCGTAGCATTCGTAGTAATTGAGCTACGAACTACTGACAAAATAGAACTGATTTGAAAATATATAGTAAATGCTCTACAAAATCGTCTACGATTCAAACGATACTGCATTTTTTGTGAGTTCGCTTGTAAAAATAATACTCGTACAACAAGACAATGTTATGAGCATTTAATTTTTTTCCAATGACCATTGTCGCAAAATTAATTCATTACAATACAATCTCTTAAAAGATTCAGATTTCTTGGAGTCGATTAATGGTTAATTGTTATACAGTCTTACTTCTAATACCTGTAAACATTTTAAGATGTTTTTCAGAAAATCATTAGCTAATCACAACTCTGTAAGTCTTTAAACTTTTAATAGCTTCTTGCTGCTAAATAAATCAAAGTTTTCGAAATTCGAAAGCCAGCCTTCTTTTCGGGAGCCCGTGATATTAAAGGTACAAGAGACATACGATTATAGGTCTCAGTGTAGGCAACGCGTTTTGCTGTCTTATTAGTTTCAAATTATGGCACTAATAAGATAGTGGGTGCTATAAGTGGTGGTGACTTACCATCAGGTGGCCTACCTGCTCATTTGGCCACTTGCGACATAAATAAAAACTTTTTAGGTCTATTATGGCTCGGTAAATGTGATGCTATTTGCAAAGTTAGCGCTGCTCACCAACCCATTCATTAATATTAAATTTTTCTAACCCATTCAACAACGTACTAATATCAGCGCATAATTCCCAATCGCACTATCAATATCGATAAATGAAAACACAAAGGGCGGTATTCAAAATGGCGGCAAAGCATCCATTATATTATCGGCACAATAAAATCGGTGGCGTTCTAAATTCCGCCAAATTTATTTATTTATTGCCTTTATAATACGTCCGAGTATATATCACGGGCTGTCATACTGGTGGGCGATAATGCAAAATTTGCGGGTTTCAAAAGGTGTGGAGTCGATTTGGATTTCAAAATATTTAATCGAATGAATTTATTTTCAAATATTAGGTCTTTACCTATGAAATTGCCGTTTTGTATAGCGAATTTTAGGTTTACTCAATTTTCAGTACTAACATTTTTGCATTTTTTTTTTAAATTAAATACCCAACTTTTTTATTTTTTTTAAGCATGATTGGGAAGACATTAAGCTAACAGAAGCTTAAATTTAATTTTCGAAAAATATTATCTCTAAAACAAATCTAATGATGAAATCGGACGACATTTAAGACGAACAATTTTCGAACCTTTTGTTTTATATACCCTTTGTTATTTTGTGCGTAAATTGATAACCTTGAAGTCAACTTTCAAAAATAAGACGAATGAAAAAAATAGCTTTAGAATGATGCTGCCAACAATTCACGAAACGACACTGCACCTCAGGGGTGTACCCTCGAAACTCAGAAACACAATACATATTGTGTTTAAGACTATTATAGTGTTAACCTCGACTCCATATGATTTCTTGTCTCTTCACGGCCACCAGCGTCGAAGTGCGGTAGTAACGACAAGCGTCATATAAATCTCCTGAATGACGATGCTTTAATTTGATAAATTAATGATGCCTTTTTGTAATACGTTTGCTGTTCTCACCGCCACCAGCGTCGAAGTGCGCTAGTAACGAGAGGCGTCACAATAATTCTCCTATGTTCGATTAATTAATGCTGTATTATTATATGACCAATGTCGACTCTACGTTGTTCGCTGTTCTCACTGCCACCAGCGTCGAAGTGTGCTAGTAACAAGAGGCGTCACAATAATTCTCCTGTGTTCGATTAATTAATTCTGTATTATTATATGACCAATGTCGACTCTACGTCGTTCGCTGTCCCACCACCACCAGCGTCGAAGTGCGCTAGTAACGAGAGGCGTCACAATAATTCTCCTATTTTCGATTAATTAATGCTGTATTATTATATGACCAATGTTGACTCTACGTCGTTCGCTGTCCAACCACCACCAGCGTCGAAGTGCGCTAGTAACGACAGGCGTCACAATAATTCTCCTATGTTGGATTAACTAATGCTGTATTATTATATGACCAATGTCGACTCTACGTCGTTCGCTGTTCTCACTGCCACCAGCGTCGAAGTGCGCTAGTAACGAGAGGCGTCACAATAATTCTCCTATGTTGAATTAACTAATGCTGTATTATTATATGACCAATGTCGACTCTACGTCGTTCGCTGTCCCACCGCCACCAGCGTCGAAGTGCGCTAGTAACGAGAGGCGTCACAATAATTCTCCTATGTTGGATTAACTAATGCTGTATTATTATATGACCAATGTCGACTCTACGTCGTTCGCTGTTCTCACTGCCACCAGCGTCGAAGTGCGCTAGTAACGAGAGGCGTCACAATAATTCTCCTGCATGACAATGCTTTAATGTGTTTGATTCATTCCGCTCACAAAATGAGGTTATCATACGCAGCGTCACCGCGGTCAGTAATGAATTCGCTGCCGTTTTGTGGATATCGCTCCTGTTTATACGATTTAACAGGACATTATAGGCTGTGATGATGATTATGTCGGCGATTGACGATGGGGTTTAACTAAAATCGGGGTTTGGCATAATATTAGGCATATAACATACCTATAGTATCCAGGTTGGAAAAATAATTGACGCAAGAGGCGAAGCCTAACTTATAATTTTTCGCTGCGTTGTATGTATATGGTGCTCCTGAATTAACTGTGAGTATTTGTGTTGCTCGGAGTATATTTCTTTGTCGTTATTTTTTTATTTTCTATGGGACGGCCTTCGTTTCTTTAAGAAAGTTGTTCACTTTTTTGGTCAGAGTAATGTACTCAAATATTCGCGAAAGCACCCTAAATGTAATACAGAGTGTATCAAAAAGGGTATACCAACACTGAAGGATGTGAATCTGTCCATGAAACTGAACAACTTTCCCTAAGGAACAAAGGTCGAAATACGAAAAAGTTTTTCACCTCCCATAGAAACTGAATCATCTGATAGTGCATTTTGTATCGGAGGTCAAATTTTTTTTTTTCGTATTTCTTCTACCTTCTTCTGGGCAAGCTCATCCCATCGTTGACCTCATCTCTGTCCTAAAGACTAGATCGAGGTCAAGAGTGAGCCCGTTGACAATAAAAAAAATACGAGAGAGATACTTTATGTTTACGTATACAATTTCATTCGGCATGAAATGTTAAACGGTTTTAGCACTATACAGGATGAATTTGAAAACATTCGACAAATTTTTGAGATTTAGTTCAGAGTACGTAACTGAACAACTTTCCCCAAGGAACATAAGTCGTTAGACGTAAAAAAAACCGGTCAAGTGCGAGTCGGACTCGCGCGCCGAGGGTTCCGATATACCTATAGTATTTTTGGAAGCAACAAAGTCCATTTTCAGGACCGCAAAACTAAATTTGTTTGTAAAGGTTTTTTGCAGATTTCTGAAAAACTGTGCAACTTAGAAAGATCGTTTTATTTTTGCTGTAAAGTTTATATAAACTTCTGTCAACTGTAATTAATTCAGATTTTTCCTTACTCAAACTTCGGAGATAAGGGGGGGGAATGGTATTTTTCTTGACATTTTTCATCATAACTTTAAAACTAAGAAATTTAAAAAAATACAAAAATATATTTTAAAATGTACAAGTAAAGCCCTTTCATATGATACCCCACTTGACCTAGTAGCGACAATTTGAAATTTGGCCCCCCCTATTTTGGCCCCCTTTATATTAATAATCATACTTTTTTCAAAATTTTTTCTTGTGCAATTAAGTTGGGCAACTATATTCTAAAACTATTCCAAATTTCAGGTTGATAGCATAAGTGGTTGCTGAGATATAGAGGTGTGACAGACAGACGGACAGACAGACAGACAGACAGACAGAGCGGCACCATAAGGGTTCCTTTTTTTTACCATTTTGGTATCGGAACCCTAAAAAACGATCTCCCATACAAAATGTATGTTCAGCTAACTGACTTTACTATGAAAGAGTAAAATTTTTTTTCATCTGATGACCTATGTTCCTAGGCGAAAATTGTTCAGTTTCGCGGTCTGAACTCAATCTCAAAATTTGTCGAATGTTTTCAATTTCACCCTAAAAATCCGAATTCCGTAGAATAGTATAACTACAGCTTGACAAAAAATTATAAATTTAACAAATTTTCATGTTTTATCTAGTTTTTGCGGTGTCGCGGAGCGTCCACGCGTTGTTTTGACGTTTGCGGTACAGTCAGCCACACAAATAAATATACACTCATTTTTGCTGATAATGAATCGCGTTTAATGTGCAACTGTGTTTGATTGCGGTCGTAAATACGTTTTGTACACGTCCACGGTGTAATTATTATTTTTAATTATTTCGTCTGTGTCACGTGGCGAATGGTTTTTGGTTATGACATTACGTTATTTATTCCATTAATTAAGTTCCTATTTCGTAATTTGATTTTCTATTAATTAATAAATAATAACATGTAACTATTGTCCTCGCTGCGGCCGTGCTGTAACGCAAACAAGCTAAGCGTGGCGGCTATAGTAAAGATGCTTCAAAATAATGATGAAAAAAAACTTACACACGCAGTAACTCAAATATTTACAGTATATACAGTTTACTGTCCAAATTTTAAATTTGATGTTGTTTTAATTTTTATTACTTTTTATAGCAATTGTACCAAAATGTGTCGATCTCGTGTCAGTAGTTACGTATAAGAAGTAAAAAAATTATTTTAAGTCAAAATATTGGAACCGAGTTCTATAATTCTCATCGAAAAAGTTGCTTCTAAAGTAGAACTAATTAGTACGGTAGTTACGGTAGGCTTTGCACGTGTGGTGCCGGAAAAGAATAATATTTACTTATTTCTACCCGTGGGTGTCGTAAGAGGCGACAAGGGACTCGGAACCAGAGTATGAGCAGCAACGTCCTTCTGTGTGTTTTAACATCTTACATAATTCGGTCACCGACAACCGTGGTCTATGGTGCTAACCGCAACGCTAAAAAGCGTAGTGACTTTGGTTTTGGTTTACCTAGTTTTATAAGATGTTAATATACTCGTAGTTATGATGATTGGACTTGGACGCATTATATAACTGCTCGAGCGTTTGGCCCCCCATGGCACTAGGCAGTTAGCACTAGCTTCCTAGGACGCCTACTGCACTTAGCGGTTTTACATAGAAAAACGCTTCGACAGTTAGCGCTAGCTTCGTAGGACGCCTACTGCACTTAGCGGTTTTACATGGAAAAACGCTTCGATTTCCATGGTTTATTCTATTGGTATTGTCATAAATTGTATTATTACAAAAATAATTAATTAGAAAAATAATTATTTTTTTTAATTGGTGATATCTAGAAAAGCACTTTCACCTATTGATAATAAAAGAATTTTCTAATTATTCCCTATTTACCATTAACTGTCATCTTAAGCCTTGGTCTCAAGCTTGAAGGAGGTCATGACGTCACGGGCGCCATGTTGAATTCTTAACTATAATCGCTGGAGCCCTTGTGATGAGCTAATCATGGCTTCTTTAGTAATGCCGAATACCACGATGGGCCACGCAAAACACCGAACTATGTTGATGGAACGGATACAACCTATCCTACTGTCCTATCCTACTAATATTATAAACGCGAAAGTTTGTAAATATGGATGGATGGATGTTTGTTACTCTTTCACGTAAAAACTACTGAATGGATTTTAATGAAACTTGGCACACATATAGGTTAGGTCATGAAATAGCACATAGGCTACTTTTTACCGCGACAAAACACTTCATTCCCACGGGAAAATGCATTTAATGCGGGTGAAACCGCAGGCGGAAAGCTAGTCAACCATATAGTTTACTAAAGCCGCAATCACACCTTCCTTAATTCAAAGACTAATTTGGCATACATTGCTGGGAGGCTTGATTCTGTTAATACTATCTAATATCCTTTCTTCAACAAGCGTCGTAAGCCGAATTGGGTTCCGAATTGAGGAAGGTGTGATTCAATAGATCGCAGAGTTCGTTGGTGATAAGTTGCTAGTGACAACTAAGTTTCACAGTCTAGCCCGCCGCCCCAAAGTTGTATGTCTGTCGGCCTTTTACAGATTTTACTTCGGAAAGTGTGCCCAGATCATGGGCATGAGCTTATTTTGCCATCATGAGTTTCTTTGCCATCTTCCTTCTACCATTGGGAGTTAAGAGGAGCTGCGCACTTTGAAACATCTTTTATAATGCGCATAGCTAAAGAGTGAATTTTACTGCCTGCACCTATGTTCCCGAGTTCATATAACTCGAATGTATTCAAGTCGTGAGTGCATAGGCTTCTTCTGGGAAAGCTCGTCGTCGACCTTATCTTTGTCCTCAGGGCTAGATCGCGGTTAAGAGCAAGCCCATTGACAATAAAGAAAATCTTGATTATCAGAACATCTCAATAAACGTCCACTATCGGACATACGAGTATACTCCCTCTTTCTCACCAAAAATGCGTGGTTATGCTTATGGACCGCAGTATAAAATGTCCGTAATACGTAAGATGTTGTACGTGGCTACCCATCCTCTGGTTGAATTTTTCTCTGGTCCTCACGATTCAGGCTTGCCCTAGTGTTAGTACCGTTACTTTTTTTTATGTTTCAAGTTAGCAAACGAGTAAACTAGCGTCTGTTTAAGCTAACTATTTCTGTTGTTTTGAATGTTTACATCTATGTGCTTTGTAATGTTTACAATAATAAATTGAAATTCAATTGATTTTTTTTTGTTTTTACGACAAAGTTACACTTTCAGTCTCATACAATATTTTTTATAAATAAAGGAAGTTTTTTTGTAAAAAGAAATATTTAAAGAAACCAACTTTCAGATCTAGTTTTTCGCAAATCTTTGTCAGTAATCTTTGAAGTCGCGGTGGACAGTCACGGTCTTTCAAGGCACGGCTTGTAACGGTTAATGCCTTAATCTTGACGACTGTAGGTGGTGGAAAGGTTGAAGTGGATGTGACTGCACTGTTTAGCAGTAAGAAATTAGTAAGAAATGAATATACTCGTACCTAACCAAACCAACTTGTTAGTTTTGAATAATAATTACCGAATTATAGATAAGTACCTGGTCGACCGAGCTTCGCTCTATAATAGCCGCCTTAACATTAAAATATCATCGGTTGAGCAAGCTATGCTACTCGTTAACAGATGGCGCTGTAGGATTCTATCGATGGTCTAAAATGCGGTTTTTTTTAAAAAACGATTTTTCCCAGGCATGAGACCTAGCTAGATCGATTTTTCGTCCCTGAAAAAATCGTTAGAGCCGTTTTCAAGAAACCGATTAAAAATATGTATACATATATATTTATATATATATATATATACAAATATTGCTTGTTTATTAGTATAGGATTATACAAAGATTAAAGGTTAGTTTGGTATTTCCTTTAAGATCCAAAAAAATACCTTTTATTTTAGAATGTTAATTTGTTCTTTCAGTTTTTCGAGTCTGGATTCCAAAACTAACAAACTATCTGTCCTCGATCTCTCTATCGTGCCTAAAAATTGCAGCACTATTTTTAGATTATTTTTAAACCATTTATTTCCACATTTATTCCTTTAAGTCAGGTCTCCACCATTTTACTTAAACTAACAATACTTGTTGGAATAGTAAGGATGTCCCTTATTATTCCAACAGGCGAGCAGTATCACCTCTTAAGGTGTCTCCCTACCTATAACTCTTAACGGGAGGCCGTCAGTGCTGAGGAATTATTATTATGCGAATAAATACTCGAAATGTCAAGAGTAAATGTCGTCTCCCCCTTCTTAATCCGGGAGCTTGGGATTTGATCGGGAGTGGGTGAAACGGGAGCGGGGAGCATAGTGGCATGTTTCTTGAAGCTTTACGCGTTATTAACAAGTGCGTCGCTATGGTAACTCATACTTAATTGTAGCACGTTAACCATCAGCTTGTAGCTATTAAAGCTTTGAGAAAAACTACCAGGTTTTATTAGTGTAGAAGTTAATAAGAATTGGTATTTCTATGCAAGTGTAAGATATTACTGGGTAGTTTTTTTCAACCTGTTTGTAGCCTAGTTTAGAGCCAAACAAAAAGAAATAACACCATTTTAATCAAAATCCCTAGAAAACCAATCCCTAAGCTGCTAAGGTCCAGTACTTCCGTGGGTGTTGTGAAAACTTAGAGATCCGACCTGAGGATAGGCAGCAGCGTATTTATAAGTCTCCACCATACAGCGATCTAACGTCATCACTGCAGTTCAATTTGCCAGTTGCAACTCTTACAAGCTTGTTTTTTTTTTTATTGTACTATCAAGAAATTACATAAATCAAATCAAATCAAATCAAAATCGTTTATTCATTGTTGGATATTAAAATCTCTTAATGACGTCAGCTAAACTACATCGCTTCACAAACAATGTGGCGCCATTGTGGGAAAAAAAAGAAGCGACAATAAAAACCCACGCGCTCTTTTAAATATGTTTGAATGTACAAGGTTGATATACAACATACATAGGTCAGTTTTAATTTTGAATTAGCCTGTTAGAACCGTAGTCTAATCCCATGGATTTTTCTCTTCTAGATAATCTGATATTTTATAATAACCCTTCTTACATAATTTCTGCTTGATTACAGTTTTGAATTTATCTAACGGTAAACTTTCAATATCAGTGGGTACCTTATTATAGAAGCGTATACATTGACCTTTATATGTTTTACTAATTTTGTGAATACGGCTGACATGAGAAGCAAGTTGATTCTTGTTTCTTATGTTGACACTGTGCCTGTCACAATTTTTATCAAAAATATGTATATTCCGTTTAGCATATATTAAATTCTCATAAATGTATTGCGACACAAAAGTCAAAATGTTGATTTCTTTAAATTTATTTCGAAGAGATTCTCTAGGCTTCATTTTATAAATTGCACGAACAGCTCGCTTTTGTAGTAAAAAAATGCTGTTTGCATCCGCAGCATGACCCCATAACAAAAGGCCATATGACATGAGACTATGGAAATAACTGAAGTAGACTAACCTCGCGGTGTCTACATCCGTCAGAGCTCTTATTCTTTTCACTGCGTATGCTGCAGAACTAAGTCTGTTCGACAATTTATTAACATATTGTGATATAACTATACATATTGTGATATAACTAAATTCCGTACCTTGAAAACCCATCAGGTTTATCTGAGTACCGGTGAGTCGTTAATTACAGCGATTACAGTTCACACAGAAAGTACATAGGTAGGTGCTAGGTGCTATAATAATGTTTTTTTAAGGTATTATAATAATTGCTATTCTTAAGGTACAAGTCTTGTAATTCCAGTGGTAGCTCATTAACATATGCATGTAATAGATATTCATCCATTCGCATACCGAACTTATTATTAACTGTAGGCATTATGAACATTAGTATGTTTGTTGTCTAAGCATCTCACACCAGCACTTCTAATTTTTCCATTTAATGTTTACTATGATACATCCATTCCAATTTTTTTATGGAATGTTTTGTTATAAAAAAAAAGAAACGCGATCTTAAAATAAACCTTTCAGAAAAGTCGTTAATATCCCAAAAAGCATTTCTTAGCCGTAACGTCAACACAAATCCTGACAGACTGTGGAAAAAATCTTCCTGCGGTCATACTGGGTCTTACAAGTTGCAACAACTAAGTAGGTATAAAAAAGGAAGGCTCTGATAAGGAAATGTTTAGGTGTAACTCGACGGGGCATGCCCCCTCCAAAGAAATAAATATTGTATCTTACAAGAGAGTGACGCAAGTAAGAGGTGTTTTTAGGGTTCCGTACCTCAAAATAAAAAAACGGAACCCTTATACTCGTAGGATCACTTTATTGTCCGTCTGTCTGTCTGTCTGTCAAGACCCTTTTTCTCACGAACGAGAAGAGGTATCAGGTTGAAATTGATAACGAATATTAAAGTCCGTAAACCACACAAGATCCGAAAATTAAAATTTTTTACAACGACGCAATCAAAAGATATGGCTTTTTATGTCCTCATCTCCATACATTTATGCAAAAATGCAAAACCTACAGGGTACTACTTCCCGTTGACCTAAAATTATGAAATTTGGCAAGAAGCTAGGTCTCACAGTACAAATAAAGGGAAAAGTCTAAAATCATTAAATATTTCAATTTTTCTCACAACTAATATTAACCAATTAGGGTGAGCTCCCGTTTCAAGACCTTTTCTATAAAATAGGGGTCAAGTTGGATGGTCGCGGAGTTTTTAAAATCAAAGAGCAAAAGCTTTTAGTATATCATATGTTAGATTGGTACGGAACCCTTAGGGAGCGAGTTCGACTCGCACTTGGCCGGTTTTTTTCCTGCTAAGCCGACACGTGAAATTGCTTTTATTTCAATGGTTGCATTTCAACGTTAAGAAAAGACAAAAAAACATTATTTTTACTTTTATAACATTCATCATTGCAGTTCATAAACTTCCACAGGGGTTAATGCACACCCAAAAAAATCTCTAAGTACTTTCCATACTCCAAAATTATTTGTACAACTTCAGTGAAATCAGTTCAAATTCTCTGTATTCAGGTCGTCAAAGTTTAGAATATGGTAATTTTTGTCAAATTCTGAAGAAGTGAACTTAAATTGCGGTTCTATGGTGCCAGTTCAAATTGTCTTAAATGTTTATTGTATCAACACTTTAAAACATTTTTTTTTCTTTTATTCTAACGCTTGCCAACACAATTTGCAGCTATATTGTTTAGCAATCGGCTAAAGCTGTCAGAAAAAGTTCAAGTTTGTAAAACAATGTTAAATATTTCCGTCTAATATACTCTGGTTTTAATGTCATGGCTGCAAAATAGATTGGTAAACGTTGGAATACGAAAAAAATTGTACACAATCAAACCCGCGTGGGTTTTACCTTGTCACTTCATTTTTTTTCCCACATGGCATCACTTTGTTTGTGAAGTGACGTAGTTTTTAGTTTATTTGACGTCATAGAGTGGTAAAAATTATCCTAATATGAATGAAGTACTGACTTTGACTGTCCGAAGATTTTTCACTTTTTCGCAAGACTGTACGAGCGTAGATATTGGCATCGCGTTGACATATTTACGGCCTCCTAGACTATTAAGTGGTGATTTAGTGCAAGCATATCGGGATGGATACGTTTTTATCGCCGCTATATATCCAGTCGGCTCCCAGGGCTCTATTATGGGAGCCATTGTGACTAAAGTGAGGAGATTTGGTGAGTTTTCCTTGAGCTTTCAGATGTGGAACGTATGGATTGTTTCTTGGTTCAACAAGAGTAGTTTTGAAAAGACAAATTGCAAAAATTTCGTACGCATCTTCTTCATAAACTTTAAATTTAAACACCCCTTTTTAAACACTCCTGTTTTTGCAACCCTTGGTTTGGCGTATAAAAATAAAATGTATTAAAACAAAAAATTACTTTTTGCCTTAAGCTTACAAGATACAAAACTTTAACTTGAAAACACGTTTGGAAAAACGTACCAAAATATAGATATAAACAACAAATTACCTACAGTTGGTGCATCATAACATCCCATGAACGTCCACTACAGGACAGGGAGCTCCCTCCAGAATTCTAGCTTTTGCTGGAAAAATGTGGAGGGGAAGTACCATAGTCACCTCGCTTGTTAGCGTTACGGCTGGCACTATGGGCCGCGGTTGTAGGTGACCGCAGTAAGTAAGATGTTAGATACAAAGGAGGATGCTGCTGCCCATCCTTCAGTTAACCCTTAGTCACCTCTTACGACACCCACGGGTATGTATGGGTTGGTACTATTCTTCGCCGGCACCACACGGGACATAAAAAATTGTAATTGTACTTTGGACTTTATGGCATGGTAATAGAGTTACTAATGTTTGTACTGACATGCGATTGGCTGTATTACCATTAACCAAAGTGCACAAAATTACCTGCCTACATACAGGTGTCGTAGATGGTTAATGAAGGAAGAAGCCTATTTAATACTATTGAAAATAGATGAAGGACAATGTTGGGATATCTGATAAGACACGAAAAATTCGTGAAAACCATAATTGAGGGAAACGTTGAGGAAAGAATAGGTAGAGGAAGGCGCAGACGGTGCGACCTGGATCAGATCAAGGAGAAGGCGAATGTCGTGTCTTATTAGAAAGTCAAGGAAATTGCAGCGGATAGGGAGGCATTGAAGTCACTCAACCGACAAGAGCATAGCTCTTAAAGAAAAAGAATGAAGAAGAACATACAGTAACATCTGACATATGTTTTCTTCTAAGTCGGTATCCATACATACAGAATTTTTTATACAGTCATTTAATTACTTGGATAACAAAAGCTTTCCTTTAAAAAATCTTCCAATAACTTGAAATTAGCATTCTACTAATGAAAGCGCAGAACTAATTAAAATCAAATTTATCGTTAAAAAAAGGAGTGACGTGAAATTGACCGTAAAATTGTTGAAAGAAAAACAATGGGCCTCCACGATAACGGCTGGACTTAAATTAAATCGCACTCGTTTCGACGAACCCTTCACTTTGGAAACATACGGGAAAGGATTGCGTTGGAAACCGCTATACTCGTACTTAAGAAAAGACAAGAAAAATTTACTTTCAGTAACATGGCAAATACTCAACCATCCAAATAATTATCTTTTTATTTAACATAAGAATCTTACTTAACCTATAGCGTTTCACTGCTGGGCATAGGCCTCTTCCTCCATTGGTCCCTATCCAAAGCCTTTTGTTGCCAAGTCTTGCAAAAGGCGGCAAGTACATCGCACCATCGGCGCCTAGGTCAGCCTCGAAGCCTTCTGTCTCTTTGTGGCTACCAGGTGGTCTTGGACTATAGTTCTTGTGGCATACGGGACACGTGGCCCGTCCAATCCCTCTTGAAATTAGCGGCTTAAATAATTGTAATTATAACTCTCCACACTATTCATATAATCTTTTATATTTTTCAGTTCCTGTACTGAATTGTTTTTTTTTTTTATTTTGATGTCCCTCTATCAGGTGGCCTAGTAAACATATACGGGATGCAAACTAATTCTAGCCCTGACCGATAATGCGCAGAACTTCAAATATAGGCGTAGGGATGAGCGAATCGTTCATTAGCTCGCCGCCTGTCTCCCAAGTGCAGAACATAACCGTCAGATCTAGAGTTAGTTTGCAGAGCGTATATCCTATTTGAATCTGTGTAAATCCTTTATCATTATGAACAAATAGAAACCCAAGTATTTTGTATAATCGATGTTCTAACTTGAAATAGATCATTGATCATCATATAAAGGGCATTGATTAAACTTGTATGGGTCCTTGGCGTCTTTCTTTTTTCAGCGGCCACTAATAAATATTTTATTAAGGCATCTTTTGATCAGAATTTTTCTCTATATCTATTTGATTTTAATCAAAATGTAATTAATATCAAGCACAACAAAGTTTTCCGACTAAAATAATAAAGAAACTGCCGCGTTTACTTTTTCAATTTCATCCCGTACATTTCAACTTTTAGAGGGTTAACTCTAAACTCGCGGAGGTATGAATATTTACGAACGCATTAATTATTTTTTAACTTCTCCCGTCTTGGAACCTCGCAAGGTGGAGGGAAGTCTAAACGACTGGGTAGTTACCCACTAGGTATAGGGTGTTGTTTTCTCACTAGAGCTATGCTAGGTATAGTATGCAACAGCTCAGGAGTGCGGGCAGCTACGGAATTCAAACCAATAAGATTGCTCCATTTTCCTAGCTTCGAGCATACGGAAATTCTGTAAATTTTAGTTTTACTGCCGAAAAGACAGATAAGTATTGAACTGGAAAAGAATTCTTGGATATCAGATGATAGTTTGTTAAACTTTTGCGAAAATACTAGGTAAGTTTGATACTAGTTTTATTACTCTGTATCACAGAATAAAGTAATAATACTATCATACAGAACGGACACTCTTCGCCCCCCTTGCAATCTACCCTGCACCCCCGCGCGCACCCGCCCGCGAGATTCTCGTGGTCCTTCTGATGGTCTTTTGTACTGAATATGCGGGCCTACGGGCCAACGCAAGCTGAGGTGCAGGCCGCAGGACGCAGGCCGCAGGACGCAGGACGCAGGCCGCAGGCCGCAGATTTTGCAGGCCGCAGACGTAGGTGACCAACGCAAGCTAGGACGCAGTTACTAAACACATGCGGGCACAGAAAGAATGACAACTTATAGTGAAAAAAATTAGACTTTTTTTTAAATATAATAGAAAGAAGGTTTGAATTCTCCCTTCTCATAAACTGTAATGCTATCTTGTACTGTATCTATTATCTACATAGGGATTTTAAAAATAGCTGTAAAATCTATTAGGAGGCTAAATGCAAGAACTTTTTAGGGTTCCGTAGTTAACAAGGAACCCTTATAGTTTCGTCATATCCGTCTGCCTTTCTGTCCGTCTGTCTGTCTGTCCGCGGCTTAGCCCAGAGACCCTTAGTACTAGAAAGTTAAAATTTAGTGTAGATATGTATTTCATCTACGCCGAGAAAGTGGTCAAATAAAAAATATAAAAAAAATTTTTTGGAACCTCCCATAAAAGTAAAGTGGGAGTGATTTTTTTTTCTTGTTAACCCCATCGTGTGGGATATCGTTGGTTAGGTCTTTTAAGAATAATGTACAGTCAAGAGCAGGTCAAGCTTTTCATTCGCAGCGCGACTTTAGCTCCTACAGCTCATTTAATTGTCAATTTTTTAAGCTGTTATCCGAAATGTAGATCTCATCCGAAATGTAGATCTCATCGAGACCTATCATTTGTCTCAGCACAAGAATAGTCTAGGATCAGTAGTTTTCGAGTTATAGCGATTTTTAGGTTGACAGCTGTCATCTGAAATGTAGATCTCATCGATACCTATCATTTGTCTCAGCACACGAATAGTCTAGGGTCAGTAGTTTTCGAGTTATAGCTAATTTTAGTTTGACAGCTGTCATCCGAAATGTAGATCTCGATGAGATCTATTATTTTTCCCAGCTCAAGAGTAGTCTAGGGTGAATAGTTTTCGAGTTATAGTGATTATAAATTTGACAGCTGTCAACCAAAATGAAGATCGCGACGAGATCTATCATTAACAAAAAAAATAGAAAGATTTTTGCCATAGACAAAAGGTGGACCACGGGCGATAGTTTTGAATTAGTTTTATTTCAAAAGTGATCAGGTTTTCCACGGGAGAAAAAAATCTTCCGTGGTACACCCAGGTGAACCACGCGGGTGTACCACGGGCAATGCCTGCGCTAAAGTACTAACCCATCGCTACCGGTGTCGTAAGAGATGATTATGGAATTATGAACAGGAGGATAGGCAGCAGCGTCCTTTTGTGTATCATACCACCTTATTTTCTGCGGTCACCAGCAATCGCGGTCCTTGGTGCTAGCCGTAACACTAACAAGCGTGGTGACAATAGTACTTCTGATCAACATTTGAGCAGTTAACCACAGATGTATTAAAAAAGCATGCAAAATTTATTTTATCTGTGGCATAACTTTTTGTTGTTTCTAGTTGCATGAGTCTGAATTCACACGCAATAGTGTGTTATTTATTCTGTGACACGCAGAAACAATTGCCGGCAGAAACAAGGCGCAGACATGTGTCTGCGTACACATGTCTGCATCCCAGCTTGCGTTGCTCTATGAAGGTTCATACATTACAAAAATCTGCTCTGCTCTGCTCTGCCCTGCCCTGCGCCATCTGCGTGGCAATATACGCTAAGCCTACTACGCGACCGTCCAATTTCAAATTGCAAATTCGCGCCGATGCTCTAGTGATGTGTAGCGTATATTTAAAACAATTTTGGTATATTGTTCGAGTTTAGGGTGAACTAAAACCGAACTGTTGTATTTCTTGTGGTTCAAGGACCCATCTTTATCCACATTCACGGACTTCCAAATTATGTGACTGTTTTTTTGTGAGTTCATTATACATGACGAATTATATTTTGTATTAGTTTCAAGAAATGGACGTTTTGTGAGCAATTTCGTAACAAAAATGTAAATTATGCGATGTTTTGGAGCAATACTAGTATTTTCTCAGAACGGCGTTGTAAATAGAAATTAGTTTTATTAACATTTAAGTGATGTGTTGTAAATTATTTTCTTGTATGCGAGTTTAAGGCGAGACGGTAAAGTCGGATTTGAATGACTCGTAGTTAAGAACCCAGTCGAGTCTTTCACCCTTTTCCAACTTTTCCAATCATTATTCAACTTTTTTAAGGTCATTGAAGCGTTTTCAATTGAAGTCAAGCTAGTATTATAAAGTAAACACGGCTTTTATATTATTATAATTTACTTAGTACTTAGTTTACTTATTACTTTTTATCAAATTTTGCAGAACATACTTAGACAAAATTTATGTTTTTTATTTTGTTTTTATTAAAAGCAATAATTACTTTTATATAAGATACCCACATAAAAAATATTTATTTATTTTGTATATATAAGAGATAAAACAAAAATATTTTTTTTTCTAAAGTAAGAATAGTAATAATAATAGATAGTTGTAATAATAATAGTCCAGAGGCATCTCTCCACCCTTCAGCCGCTCAGCAAATGTTGCCCCCTTGCAGCACCGTGCGTGCAGCCGTTTTCGGGGGCCCATTGATTCGAGTTGGCTAGTCACCGTCTGCCCATTTTGTCCGTGTTATTAACATTGGTCGGGCAGGCGCCATAGTACCTCCCAGAGTCCCAGTTACCCAATCCACGAGCACCTCAACCAAATAACCCAATTTCATTTTTGTCCAATTCTTGCAATAGTCCTACACTTACCGGGGATTGTCCTTGGATGCATTAGGTATTAATGTAGACAGGGATAATCGCCGGTTGGTGTCACATCACTTTTGTAAATTAAACTGTTTAACGGGCCTCTACGTGTTGGCTTCGGCCCCACGCACGCCTTCCAAAGGTCCGGGACTTAATTGCCCGAGATTCAGGAATGATAAACAACATAATAATAATAAGAAAAAATCAATTGTTTGTAACTTGGAGGAGCTATCAATGGCAGCCATGAAAATCCAAATAAATGCGTTCTCACTCTCTCTCTCTCTCTCTCTGTTTTTTTTATACCAGAACAACCCTTAACAAATCCTCCTTATACTTTAAACTCTGATATTTCAAGTCTGCTAAATATAATTTAAGTTTATTTTTCTTATTACTCGTACCAGGCAGCGGGTGTTATCGCAGAGGCCTGAGCGTAGTTAAAACGAATTTATACTTTCGATTACGGCCGTGGATGAATAAAAAACAAATGAGCCGGGAATTTGTTGGTGCTGCTGGATGCGGCTAGACCTAGTGTGGATAAGACGTGGGAGTTGTAAATGGAATTAAAAGAACAGGGTTAAAAATTACTCCCTGTTACCTTTTCGTCCAAAACACTACGTTTATTCGGGAAACTTAGCTTCAGTTTGCAATGAAAAGGTTTAAAATGTCACGTTTGCAAAATGACACATTCGCAAAATTACACTTTTACGAAAGGTCACGTTTGCAGAATATAACTGTAATACTGAAATATGTGACATTTTGCAGAATGACATGATTTTTAAGATTACCAGACCGGACCGCATGAATTTTAAACATTTCATACAGTATTACCTCGGGTGAAGCATGGGTTTTCACTGTTATCTCTTTATTTAAGGTTTATGACGCCTACAACGTAAACAAAACTTATGGTTTTACGAATTTATTAAAAGCAATACATAAAATCTGAGCCTGTTCTCGGAAGTTTTATCGGAGCTCCGATATTATTGGATTGACAACAACAATTACGTTCGGAAATTTACTTTGTATGGGAATTTCCATGTCGAATGCCGAACCATAGACTAATTACCGGCGCGATATTAGTTTACTTCGGAGCAAGACAGCAGCTCATACAACACTATGCGCTAATTGCATTTTTTGGATGTCAATACAACTTCTTTTATTGACCTTGATTAAACGATATGACATTATTATCTATCAAAATTTACTATTTTTCATCATTATACAATCTTAACACAGAAGGTTGCTTGTTATATTGTTTTTTATTCCTATAAATTAAACATGTAAGATAGCCCTACGAAATGGTGTCTCGATCCCTACTTTTTCCGAGGGCTTGTCCATATTCCGCTTTCGTCGTCATCTTAAGACGGTGCAGACCTCGCTATTATATTTAATGTGTATGCTAGCTTGATTTGAACGTAGTATCAAACTTGCGCATTCCTTCTCTTTCTTATTGCTAATTTGTCGTACTTTCTTGTAACAATAAACAGAGATAAACAATTATTATGCGCTCACGCTTTTGTAACTGTAAGCTACGAGGCGTAGGCGGCTACGGATTGTCTACGCGTTTGCTACGAAATGAGTTTTGGATCACGTTGAATGAAAAGTTACTATATTGTGTTTTGTATTTAGTTTTATTTGGAAAATTGAAAATGTTATCAACTCTTAAGAGATCCAAATCTCTCTTTATAGTAGTATCCTTAAAGCAGTTATAACTCTAAGAAAATTACCATTTGACAAAAAAGTTAGTAGTAAAATCATTTTTTTTTTTCGTTTATCCCCACGCTTACCATCACATTTTGCAGCCATGACACGAAAACCAGAGTATATTGGACGGTAAAAATAACATTGTTTTACAAACTTGTTTTTTTCTTACAGCTTTAGCCGATTGCTTTTGACATAACTTCAAAATGTGTTGGTAAGCAATGGAAGAAATAAAAAATGGATCGTAATTAAGTTTTTATCCATACCCATTTTATCTACAGTTATACTTGCTCAGGCACAAGTAAGACAGTAAAGGTACGTTGCCCACCCTTAGAACCAAAAATAAAATTTCGCATATGACGGTAATTTCACTGCCTCTCCCACCATTTGAATACTAACACATAAAATAGCGTTGCTTTGTAACAAAGATAGGCAAAGAGGATCGGCTGGGAGAGAGCTTTTTTCTCAGACGGACATAGCTCAAGGCCCTACTTGAGCACAATAAATAAATAAATAATGGGGGACAACTCACACAAAGTCATTTGATCCCAAACTAGGCAAAGCATGTATGGGAACCTGAGACCTATATACATACATAAATAGATAAGTTACACCTTGACCCAGAACAAACACTCGTGTTCATGATACAAATTTTTACTCTGGGCGGGAATCGAACCTGCGGTTCATGGCGTTGAAGCCAGGCTCATTACCAAACCACGCCAACGAGCGTCATTTTATTCTGTATTTAGAATTTTCATAGTTATAAAATAATAGCCTATTAGATTAATGATATCACAACCAAGGTCATCAATAAGTTTTAGGTTGATATGAAAAATATGAGTCACTGGCTGGTGCCCGCGACTTCGTCTGCGCAGGTTTATAAATTGTAGCCTATGTGTTATTCTGATGTATAAGCTATATTATTGTAAAGTTTCATTAAAATCCATTCATTAGTTTTTACGTGAAAGAGTAACAAACATACCATCCATATATACATGTTTACAAACTTTATAATATTAGTAGGATTTATTTGGACAGTTTAGTTACCATTATCGCTACAGCCAACTGGACAGTACATCCTAGCTATCAAATATACCCAAAATCCTATGAAATTGATCGTGCACGGGGTATCGTATCATAAACAAGACGTAACGGTTCGCCGACACGACGCGCGGCGCGTGTGACCGCACGATACGCCGACACTGTCCGTCAGGCACTCGTAAATTGAGGGGCAATTTGACTATGGGATCAATTTCAGAAGGGGTGAATTGGACTAGAACTTTATGATCTGAATTGTAGCTACAAATAAGTTTACAGTTAAATTACAAGCATAGTTATTTTTTAGAAACCTAGTCACACTTTTGAAGCTATTCAAACCTGAAAAGCGAAACTTATTTCGGGTATTTTCTACAAAGTGTAAAGGAAAGGTGTCATAATACTGAAGAGTGTGAATCTGCCCATGAAATTGAACAACTTTTACTAAGGAACATTGGTCGAAATACGAAAAACCAAATATGACCTCCCATACAGAATGCGCTATCATCTGATGCCTTTTCTATGGGAGGTCGAAAATTGTTTTTTTCTATGACCTAAAAAAAGTTGTTCAGTTTCATGGGCAGATTCACACCCCTTAGTATTATCACACCTTTCCGTTACCGTTAGTGAAATTTGCATGAGAAGACTAATAATTTATTCCCCTTTTGACTTATAGTTTAACCACACAAACCATTTGCCACATAAAGTGGAACTTGAATTCCAAAACAAAAATTTATTTTTGTCACTTTTCAATCCACATTACTTTGGGTTTTTATAAAATCATATATTGGGGAAATTTTTACAAGATTCGCTATAAGTACTATAATAATCTTGTATTCATCATAGAAAGTTTTGATTTCTGTCATTTTTAAAATTTCTTTAATTATAGGGTCAAATTAGCCACAATACAATACAATATTCTTTATTGTACACGAACACACACACAACCACAAACAACCTAGCAACATATTTAGATTATCTTTAAGTTTTTGAAAATAAATATTTTATTATTTTATTTGATCTTTTTATTAAAAAGCTTGTAATATACGACTGTTTATAGTTTCCGATCATATTTTACAGACATTCAGACATTCATGTTTCCAATCATATCTTAGTAGACCTTTTGATAATTTACTAGAAGACATCACACCACCGTTTGATGTTAGTTATAATATTTTCCGTTGGCCGTTTGGCACGCTGTTGTTTTCGCAATGTGTTTTTACAACAAAACGAAAAAATAAAAACCTCTTTAGCATAAATTAGGTTATTCAAAGCGCATCATTTGTCCATAAAAGTCGTAAATAACAATTTTTCACTCATTAATGGTCGGTACCGCTCATTCGCAGTAATTAGCACGTCTTAACGAGTTTGTTATTTGTAAAACGACGCCATGTTGTGACGTCATTGTTTTGCTATAATTACATATTTTTTGGAACATAAATTTTAATGTTTAAAAACATTGTGTTTTATAAGCTTACATGAACATCATTTACCTAAAAATTTATCAATTACATAAAAATTGTCAGGCATAATTTGCATACTAGAAATAAGAACAAACTTGATGAACCATATACTACTTAGATTAGCGAAAGTCAATGCATCTTTCGTTGGTCTGTGTGTACGATACTACAACAAAATACCTGACAATATAGTTCAATTACCTGAGAGAAAGTTTAGACAATGTGTAAAGCAAACTTTATGTAAAAAAGCTTACTGTAGATTAGATGACTATATCAATGACAAAGAGGTATGGTGCGCTGATATTCCAACGAAACACAAGAAACACATTGTAAAAAGCTGACTCTTAAAAAAAGTCGTGCTGCAGTGGTTTCTTGCCGTTTCTTTTACGCTGCCAAACCACGATCCGGAACGGTGTAGACACGCTCTATTTGCATTGTATTCTGCATGACATTCAATAAGTATTCTGTAAAGAATCTACATTGAAAAAATAATATCTGAATCATGCCTGTTTTCCGTATCTAGTTATTTTGACCACATCCACACCTGTCCCTCGCTTCTTCTAGTGTCATCAACCCGTTAAGGTAAAAGTACCCTGCCCATAAAATTGGTCTTGGAACGCCGTCCAAGCTCTTCCTCTTCCATCGTGAAAAAAAAAACAGCGAATAAAACGCTCATTTTTGATATTTAAAATAAATTACTCGTTCGTAATACAAAACTATTGATACCTGCCACAGTAAAACGAAACTTATTCCCATTATTACCCGGCCAGAGTGAATAGTGTACGTAATTAAGGTTAAATGTGCGCATGTTTATGTATTTTTAATTCCGGCGTATAATACGTGCGCGATCGGCCGATAAACGCGCAATACGCTGCATTCGAAAATCGCCGCGAAATAAACTTGCGTTAATGTCTGTGGCGATAGAGAGGCGTTACTATTGGTTGGAAACTTTCTAATTAGTCTGAAGTCATTATTAAAATTTCCTACATACGTCCACTAGTGGACAGGAAATTGTCCTCAGAAATTCACAGAAAAAATACAGTAGTAGTCACTCAGTGTGGTGACAGTAAAGAATAGTACCACTCCATTTCTATCATGTATGATATCATATCCCATTACATTATGTATAAAAAGCAACTAAGGAATTTCGAATGGGGGGAGTATCAGTGTCCTTCTGCGAATCGTAGCATCTTACGCACTGCGGTCTCCAACAACGGCGGTCCATGGTGCCAGCCGCAATGCTAACAATGGTGTTTACACTTCCTTGAAAAATTTCCTTGCCAAATATAGTATAGATTTTCAGATTTAGATCATAAATCTAAACAACTTTCCCATACAAAATTTTTCCCAGAGTTTCCTAAAATAACCGTGTTTGCGTTGATGTCTTTTCTTAGGCTATAAGGAAAAACGTTCTTAAAGATTTTAAGATCTATGCGAATTCAATATAATTTAATATAGTTCACAAGGCGTGTAATTAAAGGCTCAAATAAAAACTACATAGTGCCACAGTTTGACGCAAAAATAACTTCGCGCCTTGGGAGTCCCAAAAAGATTTGAGTCCAACTATTTGATTCACACAAGTCGTAGAGGGCGCCACCATGCTATAGGGTGGGGTAAACAAGATTATCGTAGTTTTTTATTGTTAATTTGAAAAACATTGAAATGTTATAAGTGCTTAGTATGCAAGTGTTTAATTTATAAGTTTATTATTTATAAGTTGACATAACATATAAATAACAAAATATAACACGTAGTGGCGCCTCTTACGGAAAAAATTGGCTGTTATGTTACTTACCGCTAGAGAAAACGAGAAATGTCCCTTTTGGTGTATTTTAATACCAGCACGGTTTTCAGTTTTTCGGTGATTTTTCGGTGAAGTTAATGGACAACTTTTTCAACCCAACACACCAACTTAAATGAAAACCCATAGTAGCTGCTATCGGACAGCAGAAATTTTACGATCATGACCACCATGAGCGCCATAAAGTAGCTCAACGATCAAATTATTGACACTAACTAGATTCAGTCCATTCTACCGGCTCATTTGCCGTGGGTGACTGTTTAATAAAAGCCGTAACGTGTGCTGCCATCTAGCGGGATGTATGTGAAACGATAAGTTTAAAATTTTCTTCGTTGATACAATAAGATGGCGTCTTATCGATCATTTTATTACAGTAGGTATTAGTAGGTTTAGAATATGGTTGCCCAACTTAATTGCACATGAAAGAATTTTGAAAAAATTCTGATTATTAATGTAAAGGGGCCCGAAATAGGGGGGCCAAATTTCAAATTGACGCCACTAGGTCGAGCGGGGTATCATATGAAAGGGCTTTACTTGTAAATTCTAAAATATATTTTTGTATTTTTTTTACGTCTCTTAGATTTCAAGTTATGATGAGAAATTACAAAAAATAATATTCCCCCCGCCCCCCCTTATCTCCAAGGTTTGTGAAAGGAAAAATCTGAATTTATTACAGTTACCAGAAATTTATGTAAACATTACAGCGAAAATAAAAAGATCTTTCTAAGATGCACAGTTTTTTAGAAATCTGCAAATAACCTTTATAAACAAATTTAGTTTTGCTGTCCTAAAAATGGACTTTATTGCTTCCAAAAATACAAAAATTGTTTCGGAACCCTCGGCGCGCGAGTCCGATTCGCACTTGACCGGTTTTTAAGTAGCAACTGACGCTTTTTTTGTTTATACAGTTATATTTGTCAAAATATAGAAAAATCTCACAAGGGAACCATGAATGCTAAACACTAACAAAATGTTCGTACGCTTAATTTTGAATCTTTGAATATTTTAAAGAGTAACTAATGTTTTTTTGAAACATTTCTCAACGATTTTTTTTTCAATTTTCCAATTTTTCCAATCAGTCGACTTTCCCGTTCGATTTACTTTAAGAAAAAACAGTATTTTTCAACAGATAACATTGGCGCGCGTGGTGTGTTGTTTTTATAACTACGATAGATAAAAATGTATTTTAAAAATCTAACCTACAGGGTGCCCGGTAGCTTGATATTGAAGCAGCCGCTATAAAGTGTCGTCTGCCGTCCGGTTGCAGTCCGCACGCACTGTGAGCCGTAACTTTGACCAATGCGGTTTGTAGCTGGGAACTTTACAGAGCTGTTACTACTATAATTAAAATGAAAATCAAAATAACTTTTTTTCATATTTGGATACCTACATTAAATTATATCACTTTAGTCGCCTCAGAAAAAATTTGGCGTCTTGTGGAACTGACAAGAAAAAGCCGCTTCGAAACATCATTATAAGACAACTGCAGAACGGGGGGCTTCCCTTATAATTTCATAGCAACAATGCGTGATACAAAAGAAAACCCTACTATCAAACATTTTTCGAATTTTAGTTTGTTTGTTTATTGGATCGAGCATCAAGCAAAAACTGCTTAACCGTTTTTAATCAAACTGCTTTTGTTTGATAGCTAACAGTTTGACTTAAACCCTGGGTGCACTTTTTTTTACATGCGGACGAAGTCGCAGGCAAAAGTTAGTGTCTTATATAAGTAAAAAAAAAATATAGGTTTTCAGTTCCTAACTAACAAATTCTAATAGGTACCTATGAAATTGCCGAAATTTTCTTACAGATTAATGAGATCATAATTCCTATAATTCTAATGCTATTTTTTTCATTTTTTTTTTTTTTTTTTTTTAGTTTGATATATAAAATTAAAGGTTCGAAAATTGTTCGTCTTAATTGTCGTCCGATTTCATCGTTAGATTGGTTATATTTTTTTACAGATAATATTTTTCTAAAATTCAATTTAAGCTTCTGTTTGCTTAATGTGTTCCCAATAATGACAAAAAAATGTAAAAAATTGGATTTATAATTCCTAAGAAAAATGCAAAAATGTTGTTTACGCCTGAACATTTATTTATAATGATGCTTCTCGAACCTTAAACTAGATGGCGTTGTTAGTTTACTTAAACAGGGTAACGGTGTGTCAACGCGATTCCCTTAAGTCGAAGGAAAGATTTTTGATCCTCATTAGGCGCTGAGGAGGTCAGATCCAGTCCGCGCACTTTTTCTGACTACCCACATTCGGTAGATATTACCTCGCGGTGGGTATTCTGGGTTGTTTACATGACGTGAGGAGCCCAGATACCCACAAACCGCGTACGACTCGCCCACCTCCCCCCGGCCCTTCCGGGGGTAGGTTTTCGTCTGCGTGTGGACGTGACACCCAGCACGCTGCCTTCTAGGGAGACATGACTCCCCCTGCCTCCATCGCTAAGGTCAAGAAGCGACCCAAGGCGCCACACAATGTTGCCAAGGCCTTCTACCTTAAAGAAGAAACCGCGAACGAGCGCGCCTTACAGTCGTCCGCCTCGCCGCCGCTTCACCGCACCCCGTCGAAGCCCCCCGCAACCGCGGGCCCCCGACAGCCGCCTCTCTGGGCGATACCGCCCATGCCTCAGAGCCAATCAACCTGGACGCCGCCGACGCAGGTCCCATGGCGTGACCCGCGCCTCGAAAGGAGGGATGGGCCCTCGGGTCCCCCCCCCGCCCCGCAACCGGCACCCCGCCGGCTCACACCGTCGCCGCAGTCCGCGTCGCTAGCCATGCAAGCCATGGACCAGACCACGACGCCGCCGCCGTCTACGTCGACGGCCCCCGCACCGACGCTGCCACATACCCCGCCCCCCGCCTCATACGCGGGTGTGACCGCCAAGTCCCGCTCACCGCCCCCTTCTCCGGTGAAGACGCAGACGCCCCCAACCACGCAGCCAGTCGCAGGACAGTCCCGGTCGACGCGGAAGCCACCGCCCATCGTGGTGGACAGCTTCCCCAACTGGCCCCACCATCTTCGCGCGCTCAAGGAGCAGTTGGGCCGCGCGCCGAATGTGCGTCCCTACGGAAAGGGGATGCGCTTCCTGGCGCAAACCGCTGACGAGTTCCGGACCTACCAGCGCTACCTCACCGCGCTGGAGGGGCAGACCGGACTCTCGTGGTTCGCCTACGCGCCGAAGGAAGAGAAGCCGCTGAAGGTCGCGATCCGCGGCCTGCCAGCCGACACGAGCCCGGACGACATCACCGCCGAGCTTCGCCGCCTGGGCTATGAACCTGAGTTCGTGCGCCCCATCCGTGCCCGCCAAGGACGCCCTGGGTGCATCCATTTCGCCCAGCTCACCTACACGCCAGGCCTCACCCCGGGTATCTACGCAGTGAGCGAGCTCCTGTGCGTACCCGGCGTGAAGATCGAGGGATGGCGTGGCAAACAGAGAGTCCCACAATGCCACCGGTGCCAGCTGTTCCGACACAGCTCGCACAATTGTCACCGGCGGCAAGCCTGCGTCTGCTGCGGAGAGGAGCACCCGGCAAAGGAGTGCCCCCGTCCACGCACCGAGCCCGCCACCTGCGCGAATTGCGGGAAGGCCCATCCGGCGAACAGCCTTGCGTGTGCAATCCTGCGCCGTGAGGTGCGCAATAAGAAGGCCGGCACCGCACCGAGAACCTCCACCCAGCCCACAACATCGGCTAGGGTCGTCGCCGTGCCCAAGGGAGAGTCGAACGCGCCGGGGTCACTCATGGCCTCCGCGAACGAGCCCGGTGGGCCGGCCAGGAAGAGGAGGGGAAGGAGGAGGAAGAAGGGGACCACCTCCGCCACTCCAGCCGCCGCCGCTGCCATTACAGCCGGCCTCATCCCGTCGCAGTTAGCAACTTCGAAAGCGGTCGCCGCCCCGCACACTGCGGGGAAGAAGGCGAAGCTAACGAAGGCGCCTCCCAGCTCAGATGCCACACCTACGCTGACTCAGATGCCCCAGGAAGCGGTCACCGCCCCACAAGACGTGGGCAAGATGGTGAAGCACCCGGGGGCAACCTCAAGCAAAGCTGCCGACGCGATAGACCTCGCCATCGAGCTCCTACTCTCCGTCCTCAAGGCCGTGAGAGCAGGCACTGACCCGGTGGCAATAGTCACGGAGGGTGTCTCCATCCTGGCTCGCATGAGGACAGGATGCTGAGGCCCCTCCCCTCCACACCAGGCAGCCCACGTCCACTACTCCCCGTCGAGTAGTCAGGACTGTGGGCCCCTACCACCAGCCCCCAACCACGACGTGCGCAGTGCGCGCGCGCCGCGCAAGCGTGCCGACGCCGCACCGCGCCCGCCCACCTCCGTTGAAGAGAAGCCGCCGCTGGCTCGTAGGCGCTCACTAGGCCTCCCCCAACGGGGAATCACCTGGTGGGCTGCCTCGCCGCGGCGTGAAGATCGGACTTGACAGGCCCCTCGGGAGGCCGCCCCCGTGACACGCCTGTTGCTGCAGGCGTCGATTGAGACCAGCCTCAGTGGCCCCAGGCCAGAAAGGCTCTCCCCGCTGCAGCTGCGCTGCAGCGAGAAGATCCCACAAGCAAGTGATCCTCATTAACGTCGGCCTTCAAAGAACCTTGTGTTTTATTTAGCAAAGGGTTCCTAGGGCCTTTGGGGACTGAACAGTACTGAAAATTGAGTTTACCTAAAATTAGCCATACAAAACGGCAATTTCATAGGTAAAAACCTATTATTTAGCTATAATAAATTATATTGATTTTTTTTTAATAAATTTGCAACCAAAAGCTCTTAGTCATTCCTAGCCAATCGAGCAATTAAAACAAGGCAAGTCTTGGTCGGCCATCTTAAATCTAGGCGGCGTGTATTGGCAATATCCGCGCACCTATCAGCTACACTGCACCCTGTATTTAGTATCGTAGTCGGGGCACCCTGTGCATAGATTTACTATTGGTTGGGACAGAATGTATATTTTAGATAATAGCGTACAGTATGGCCATGTTATCTGTTAACTTATCAAAAATAGTGAGGAATTTCAACCTTAAGAACACCCCGGGCCAATGAGTGCGAAACCACGACCCGTCAAAATTTGAAATTAGAAGGAGCGTAGCTTGCATTATTAAAAAATTTTTATTAAATAACAAAAAACCCAACTGCTTAGCACAAGAGAGGAAAACAAGCTTAAATCTATTGGATTTGGTAACTTGAATTGTATAAGATACTGCAGGCGGGGACGAAAAAACGTTTTGTGGATGTTTACGACTTAATTTTGTTCGTCCCCGCCTGCAGTATCTTATACAATTCAAGTTACCAAATCCAATAGTCTAAGTCAGTAAGTAAGTCTTGTGCTAAGCAGTTGGGTTTTTTGTTATTTAATAATTTTTTATTTTAAACTTTTTAGTTTTTAGATTTGCTACGTCAAGTTATGTTGTTACATTTGCTTAAACCTTATAATCAGGTTTGTACCAGCTATTGTTTGATACCCATGTTGTAAAAGTAATGATTTTAAAAATTTTATTTCACCCTATTTTTCTCTTCAAAGGTGCGGTACTAAAATATTATACCCTATGACACTCCTACAATAAATACAAATCTAACGACACCTCACATGTTGAAATCTATCAAGCCGTTTAGACATACATACATACATACATCATCATCATAGGCTAAGGCCTAAGGCCTAAGGCCGGCTAAGGCCGTCTATGTCAGACGATTTAAGCAATATTCTGTCGATTTCACCGTTTTTCATGGCTGAATAAGCCTACTCGGGAGCGGCAGGTCCTGCCACACGCTGCCGGTGAAGCTTGTGTTATCAATAACTGATGTTGTGTCGTTATTTTTCACAACGGGCACAACACCAGGCTTCATCGTGTGCCTTGCGTCCATCCAGTAATGATTTACGCCATTTGGTTCTGTCCTCAGCTGTCTGCTCCCAGTCTAGGTGTTCAATACCAAAAGTGATCATGTCTCGCTTGGCGCAATCTTTAAAGCGCAGCATTGGCCTACCAACACTTCTTTTTTCGTGCGCTATAGCACTAAGCAATACACGCTGGGGTAGACGGGTTGGTTCCATGCGGTGCACGTGCCCCAAAAATCGTAATCGTCTCTGCTTCAGCAATGCGAAGAAACTGGGCAGCTGTGCTCGTTGTAAGACCGTTTTTTTTGGTTACCTTGTCCTTCCAGGAGATGCCTAGGATGTTTCGGAGGCAGCGCATATGCAAGGCATTAAGTTGTCGCTCTTGTTTTGCGTACGTCGTCCTTGCTGCTCCATACAACAGTATGCTTGAAATGCATGCTTGGTAAACGATCATCTTGGTGTTCGTCGTAAGATGTTTGTTTTGCCATACTCTTGTATTCAGCCGAAAAAGGAACATGCCCGTGAAAACTTATCGACGATGATTTGTAAATCATATGCAGTGTTGGCCACAAAGACTGCATCATCAGCAAATAGAAGGCTGTCGATAAAAACGTCCTCGCGATGGTGCTTGGACTTAAGAAATGAAATTATGTTGTACAACTCCCCATCAGCCCTTGTATGTAGATTGCCGAATGCTTCTCTTAATAGCAATGAGAAAAATATACCAAACAGGGTGGGTGCTAACACGCAACCTTGGCGGACACCTCTGCGCATTTTGAACGGCTCAGATGTAATGCCACCAGGAACGACAGCGCCATTCATATCTTCGTGGAAGTTCTTTATTAAACTAAGAAGCGATATATAGTCCCTCTCTGCTGACTGTATTTTTCTACATACACCCAACAGCACGTCAGTATAAACACTTCGAACTTTGTGACATAGTAATAGATTTGCAAATCTTTCCATTCACGAGCGGTTGACCGTACGTAAGGTATGGTTGAATTTGGTAGTCACAAGGAGGTTTTAGTCGTTGGTGGTTCGCTTTGGCGAAGCGTGGGCTAAAACTTCCTTGGGTAGTCGACATAAAAAAACAGCTCCTCTGGTATGGAGTAGAAAAGCTACAGTATAACACAAAAGTAATTAATGCTGCATCTTCCAAGGGAAATTTAGTCATTGCTTTATATGTTAAAACTTAGAAAATTATTTCCAAAAGGCCTAGCTAAACCCAAATATTTTATAAAGAAACTTCCCAGAGTTGTTTTATCAATAAAATATTACCAGATGAGCAAGCGACGCTACCCACCAACAGATGGCGCTGTAGGTTTCTAAAACGCGGTAATAAAAACAGCGCCTCTGTTATGGAGTAGAAAAACTACAGTATATTACAAAACTAATGAATGCGGCATCTTGCACGGGAAATTTAGTCATTGCTTTGTATGCTAAAACTAAGTGATTTTATTTCCAAAAGGCCTAGCTAAGCCCAACTATTTCGTAAAGAAACCTCCCAGAGTTGTTTTATCATTAAAATATTACCAGGTGAGCAAGCGACGCTACCCACCTACAGATGGCACTGTAGGATTCTAAAACGCGGTGATATCTCCACCTTTGTATGGATATCTTCCGGCTCCATCATCAGATCAGCTCCAAGTTACAATAATATTGCATTGTCATCCGATTCACATACGTATGCAAAATTTCATCTCAATCGGAACCGATTAAGATTCTCTTTTCAGTCGGGTATTTTCACAGATTAGGGGTATTTTATTTTTTGGGATAGTTTTTTTATTTAGTACTTTTTTATTTTTTTTTATACCCTATGACACTCCTACAATGAATAAGAACCTAACGACACCTCACATGTTGAAATCTACCAAGCCGTTTAGGCTGCAGAGCGCGACAAAGAAATCGACATACATACATACATACATACATACACTCGAAAAACATAACCCTCCTGTCTTGGGGCAGTCGGGTAAAAACTGACCCGCCGATGCACCACGCGAATCGATCGGGCGAGCGCGCGCGGGGATGCGGGAGTGGATTGCGGGCGGGGCGGAGGGTGTCCGTTCTGTATGATGGTACACACGGCCGCACGTCAGTAGAATCACTTTTGGAACTTACGGCGTGGTAATAGAGTTGAAAAAGTTTCTACCGACGTGCGGTTGACCGTACTATTACTTTATTCTGTCACCAAGGTGATGCGATGTATGGTGGATGTATGACAGCGACACCACCGCCTGAACAATGCCTAGAGCCAAGCGGCTTTCTACAATCGCAAACGATAGTAGAATAGACTGCAAATGTATGGCATTGACATTAGCTAACGAAATGTTGCATTGCAGCTAATATCAATTCCATTTTTAGGGTTCCGATACCAAAATGGTAAAAAAAGGAACCCTTATGGTGCCGCTCTGTCTGTCCGTCTGTCTGTCACACCTCTATATCTCAGCAACCACTTACGCTATCGAGCTGAAATTTGGAATAGTTTTAGAATATAGTTGCCCAACTTAATTGCACATGAAAATTTTTTGAAAAAAGTATGATTATTAATGTAAAGGGGGCCAAAATAGGGGGGGCCAAATTTCAAATTGTCGCTACTAGGTCGAGTGGGGTATCATATGAAAGGGCTTTACTTGTACATTTTAAAATATATTTTTGTATTTTTTTAAGTTTCTTAGTTTTCAAGTTATGATGAAAAATGTCAAAAAAAATACGATTCCCCCCCCCTTATCTCCGAAGTTTGAGTAAGGGAAAATCTGAATTAATTACAGTTGACAGAGGTTTATGTAAACTTTACAGCAAAAATAAAACGATCTTTCTAAGTTGCACAGTTTTTCAGAAATCTGCAAAAAACCTTTACAAACAAATTTAGTTTTGCGGTCCTGAAAATGGACTTTATTGCTTCCAAAAATACTATAGGTATATCGGAACCCTCGGCGCGCGAGTCCGACTCGCACTTGACCGGTTTTTTGTTATATTCTATAGCGTTTGCAATAATAGAAAGCCACTTGTCTCAGGGCCCAAATAAGTGGCTGGCAATGTACAGTCAAGAGCAATTCTAGCTTAACACATTGGACTTTGTAAAGTTCTTATTGTAATAGACGTACGGGCTAGTCGCGCTGCGAGTGTCGTTGACTGTACCAATCAATGTACCTATCTGAAACTTAAGAGGCCTATTACAAAATTTCGTAAAAAAAAAATGAAATGTGGAAAATCTCACTCGGCGTCCACATTTTTTGACACTGTTTTGTAGCTACGTACAACTAAACGATATGAAAATAACAACCTGCAAAGAAAAATGAACCCTGTGCGTTGGTGATAAGAAAACGTCAAAACGGACCTCTTACATTGGCCCTACTTTAACAGTTCGAATGCGTGTTTATTCAAGATGTTTCTGCCTTTTTGTTTACTCAACAAAAACAAAGCGACACATTAGCAATTTTCGGCACATTATAATTGAATATTAGGCCATTCTATTTTCAAAATCATGCATAAAACTATGAATCACCCGCTATATCAGTGTGCGTCCTTCGCTGATTATCCCTAAATCATATTTACGGCAGTCATTATCGCGCGCCGATATTATTGAGTGCGCGACTATAAATAACGCACTCTAATTTCGCGAGCGGGTTTTAGAATTGGTGGGTTTGACGCATTGCTGTTTAGGCTATACTGGGAATAAAATAAGTATTCCAACTAATAGGACATTTTATAAATGTAGGCCATTTTTTAAATATGTAGTTTTCCTGTGTTATAAAATGTGGTTTATTGTTATTTTCTATTAATAGGTACTGCATGTCTGTAGACTACTAGGATTAGATGTTAAGGATGGTTAAGGTCATATTTTTAAATTTAATTTGTAAAATTCGAACACAGTAATACTGTTTCTGATTAAATGATGATGATGGACACCAACGGCTAATTAGAACAGAGGTTATAAAATTTTTTAAATCAATGAATAAAATAATTATAATTCATAATCTGCCCGAAGACATTTTTATCGGAAAACAGGAACTTTCTTTTCGCAAATATTTTATTTGTACTTCTCGACATTACATAATTTTTTTCACAGATCTACTGTGAAAAATTTCATTCTTTTTAAGGCTCCACTGCGTGCATTGTGCATCAGTTTTTAGTCAGTTTGAGTTGTTAATTATTTAAAAGTAAATTAATCGCTCGTTCATCGCTTTTGCTAAATCAAAAAGGGATTCTACTTAAGGGCTTTCCTGCAGTCAACTAGGGCCCTTATCAGTTAAATTAAATTAATTTAAAAAATTAATATAATTTTATTTCGAGATTCTTGGTCCCATAATAAAGTACATTATTATAAAAATAAAGTCACAAATAAATTAATAATATACAATAAACAATAAAAAAAAAATCTAAATATAAAATTAACTAATAAGTTAATTAGTTCTTTTAAAAAAAATCAAATTCAATTCATTTCATTTACGTACATAATTCGTCCAAGTAGTCTAAAATATAAATTTACTAAGGACAGCTACAAAAAAATATTACTCGCTAAATACAAAACATATCGAAAATCTGTCTTACCAGATTGAAGTAAAGGTATCTTAGTTTATTTAGAACCTATCAATCCTGAAAAATATAGTTCACTGTAGTTACGGATACAAAAACTGCTAAAAGTGGCCGTTTTTCGCACTTTTCGTAACTACAGTGAACTATATTTTTCAGGATTGATAGGTTCTAAATAAACTAGGGTACTCGTACCTTTACTTCAATCTGGTAAGACAGATTTTCGATAAATTTTGTATTTAGCGAGTATTATTTTTTTAAATGGTGGGGGCTGCAGTTGCTGAACTTTTTTAACGCTGGTTGACTGCACGAAAGCCCTTCAATATTTTACTCGACAAAATTGTTGAAACTAAAGATTGTACAGTTTTTCACAATTCTAAATGGTGTTACAATAACGACGGGGCGATGTTTAAATGGAATAAAACAAGGTGTGTGTGAGATATTAACACAATTATTTGAAAGGTCCATGTATGCCAATTTGTGTGGAATATCATCATAACATCCCATGAAACGTCCACTACAGGACAGGGAGCTCCCTCCAGAATTCTAGCTTTTGCTGGAAAAATGTGGAGGGGAAGTACCATAGTCACCTCGCTTGTTAGCGTTACGGCTGGCACCATGGACCGCGGTTGTAGTGTAGGTGACCGCAGTAAGTAAGATATAAAGGAGGATGCTGCTGCCCATCCTCCAGTTAACCCTTAGTCGCCTCTTACGACACCCACGGGTATGTATGGGTTGGTACTATTCTTTGCCGGCACCACACAGGACTGTGTGGAATATAACATAGTTCAATTTTCAATCACTCTGCCGCAGAGATATCGCTGAATTTTATTGGAGAGATGCATTGCTACGTTTATTAGCGAAATTGCCGTAGCTACGATACGAGTATATGGGACGACGCAAACGCATACTAGGTATGAATCCATTCGCAGAAACTCACTGGGGGTCAATCACCTTTGCAACCAATGATGTTTTATTTCTATTTCTATAAAAACTAATTTGAAATACGCTGCTGTCAGTTTGGTCTAATTTCGCGAGCCGTTTTTCATTACTAGAAATAAAACATCATTGTTTGTAAAGTAAACCCTTTCGCATATGCTAGACATGTTCCAACTACTGTAATAGACCCCGTGTTAAGTGCGGATTTTAGGCTTTCATCGATATTTTTGAAAATGACGTTCGCGGGGCCATCAACGTCAACGGCAGGCGTTACAACTCGATGATTACGAATTTTCTTTGACCCATGATATGGATGTGAACGACCTGCGGTTCTAGCGACGTTCTGCATGAAAGATTTGCGGGTACGATTATTTCCCGCAGACGTGCGACTTGACTCCAGCAAACTTTTCTAGTAGAGTATTCTGAAGTCACAGATCTACGCCAACAATACGCAGGCTATTGCTCAAGGACAGCTAGATCTACAAGGTGTTAGACTTAACACCGTGATCCTTGAAATTGTGCATTGAGACCATGAAACTGAACAACTTTCCCTAAGGAACATAGGTCAAAATACGATAAAAAAAAATTACTTCCCATAGAAACTGCACCAGCTGATTGCGCATTTTGTTTGGGAGATAAATAATATTTCGTATTTCGACCTATGTTCTTTAGGAAAAATTGTTCAGTTTCATAGTCTCAATGCACAGTGTAAAGGATCACACAGTGTTTACACTAACACCCGGTATATGGCAGAGTCATTGAAAAATAGTGCCACCATGAGAAGTTTTGGCGGAAATTTGAAAAATGTCATATTCCACACAAAAGTAGCATTCATGGACCTTTTACAATTTTTTAATCGCAGTTTGTTTTATTCTATTTTAACATCGATTCGTCCTTAATGAAAGGTCCTTTAGTTTAAATCAACGCCTTAATTACGCACTATAATCACAGTTTTGTGCCATAAATTCCACTTAGTATCAAATCTAGCCTTCATTACCTGACACCATAATTTCTAACACATGCTAATTTCGCGAAACAATAACAATATCGTAACTATAACCCGTTCGCTAAATTCGGGTGCAGTATAAATTTTCCTAAGCGCAGCAATGCAGTTGAATCACACGGTCTATCGCGCCATGATGACGGCTTTACGATCGCATTAATGTTAATTTCGCGACGGTTTTGAACGGCGTTGATGATGTTTTGTCATTTTAATGCGCGCACCTTGTTGTGCTGTATTGGCTATAGTTTGGGTTAGATGATGATTTTTATGATTTGAAAGGGTCTCACCGGTTACTGCTAAATTTTCGGACATTAAGCTGACAGATAAAATATGTGCCAGCTAAATACGTTAGATTTTTGCCTGTGTTTATCTGTCAGTTAGAGCAATCAGGTAATAAGGAAACAAAAAAAATCACTATCTGGATCTGGAACTTAGTAGCAAGCGGTGAGCGGGCCCGCCCTTGATGGTTTTTGTTTATTTTGAACTACTATTTTGTTCTGTGACTTTGCGTGTTTTCCTATGGAAACTGTGTAAACCTACCTACTAGAAATTAAGATCTAAATTTTCATTCTAGTTTGTATTTAATAACCTGCTACTCAAAGAATATGGTTACTGGTGTTACTATTTTTTTTTATCTGTGGTGTCTCCAGGAAAATTTTCGCTTTACGGCTGTTCCCTACTTTTTAGTAATTTCCTGTTTTTTGGAATGAGTCCTCTTGCAAGCATATGTTGTAAGAATATTATAAAGTTGTTTTGGCGATTTGTCACTCATGTGATATAAAAGCACTATTACAAGCACTTAAATGCATATTCGTCGCATAAATTTGCCAAATCTAAATAGCTACGTAAATAAATTACAACTATTGCCGGAAAGAGCAATATCTTCACGAAAATATAACTGCCTATGTTCGTCGCAATAACTAAAAGTAATAACGAAACCGTGCATCATGGTGCCATCCAACAGCCACTTAACGAAAACCAACAATCCGTGACACAGTAAACCAATAAACAAAGAATATAAATAAAAATAACTGCCCTGTTATAAATAACTGTTATAAATAATAGTACTCCACTCGAGTACTAGTATATCACGGAGGCTCAGGGCGAAGCGTCACAGTTCTGAGTTATGGCGTCACAGAACATAAAATATACAACAAAAACTGTTGTTCTTCCAACAGTTTTGGCCCATATTAAGAATGAGCACAAACAGAATGTGGATTTGGAACAGAGTTGTGGGTAAAATGTGGAGTCGCTTTTGTTGTTGAAATATTTGTGTTACAGAAACTGCTTAATGCTGACACAGAAAAAGTACGGTAACAAAAAAGACGACTTAAATTGGATAAAAATACTGATCAGACAACCAAGTAAATATTAGGTACCAAATGCACTTTTATGTCATAAAATACAAGTGTAAGTATTGTCGTAACTCAAAATATAATATGAAAAAGTCATAAACACTGCTTGTCTCTTTGATTTCTCACAAAAAAATATCAATTTGATATTTTTTTGGGCAATTTGCCCTAAAGATTGGGTTATTTACTTGATTAAGAACCAACAAGAAATGGTTCAGAGCTACAACAAAATTTTTAAAATGTTCTTAACACTAAAAAGCAGCCGCACAGTAAATTAGTTCTGTTTTTTTTTTGTAACAAAAAGAATCAAAAATCTCATTTACTTTTACCATACTGATACATATTACAAATTAAAGTACCCCGCTGCATTTTGTCTGATAGCGTTGATATCAGAAACTACCCTATGTATTTTGATACAGTTTTCACTTATAGCTAGACTGACATACGAGTACGAGTAAGATTTTATCTACAATTTATACGTATTATTTATTGCAACTTAGCTGAACTTTGTTGATGTTCGTCGATCAATGCAACCCACATTAGAAGGCGTGATAATATGTATGTATTAGAAGCAGAGTTGGGCCACTATACTTGATTAAAACAAAGTTAACAACATCGTTCCCGTTTTCTTTAGATCGTCTCCACTCCACGCCACCTTTGTCCACGTCCTCCACCCGATCCGGGAGTTCACGGGGTAATTCGTTATTTTTATTGTTTTTTGTTATTATGATTCTGTCCGGGATTACTATCCGTGATGCATGGCGGCACTGGATGCGTTTAATTGCCGCAGACGCTTAGCGCAAGCGATGCTATAAATATTAAGATTAAGGTATGTGTGTGACTGCTATAAGTTTTGGGGAGGTTTTTATTTTGTTAGTATTGCTTTCGGTGAGTAACAGCTTTACGTAATATATTATTTACCTAGAACTGCGTTTTTTTGTGAAGCTCGATGGCAATGCGTTTTGCTGTCTTATGTATAAAAGTATGTATGCCACAAGTAAGACAGTAGGAGCTGTGAACCACTCACAATCAGGTGACTCATCTAATGGTAGCTCACTTAAAACTTAAAAACCGGTCAAGTGTGAGTCGGACTCGTGCACCGAGGGTTCCTTACGACTAGGTTAAAAATACCGTCATAGTTATGGACACGCAGTCACCCAGAAGTGTATTAAATGCACGCGAGTAAGACACGAGTTCGACTAGTTTTCTATTTTGTTGTTATGCAATAGCTTATGCACTATAAACAAACCAATTTTTACGCTTGTAAGTGTTCCCGTTTTAAATAAAACAAAAATCGCCTTAAAACACGTTGTTAGTAAATAGTAAAAGTCCTCCTTATTTTTTAGGGTTCCGTACCTCAAAAGAAAAAAACGGAACCCTTATAGGATCACTTTGTTGTCCGTCTGTCTGTCTGTCTGTCTGTCAAGACCCTTTATCTCACAAACGGGTAAAGGTATCACGTTAAAATTAATACCATATATTAGGATCCATGAACCACACAAGATCTGAAAATTTAAATTTTTTACAACGACGCAATCAAAAGATACTCGTATGGCATTTTATGTCCTCATCTCCATACATTTATTCAAAAATTCAAAACCTACAGGGTACTTCCCGTTGACCTAAAATTATGAAATTTGGCAAGAAGCTAGGTCTCACAGTACAAATAATGGGAAAAGTCTGAAATCATTAAATATTACAACTTTTCTCACAACTAATGGTAACCAATTGTGGTGAGCTCCCGTTTCAAGAACATTCATATAAGAGAGGGGTCAAGTTGGATGGTCGCTGAGGCGTTTTTGTTTTAGTTCTATTTAAAAACGGGAACACTTACAGACTTGAAAATTGGTATGTTTATAGTGCATAAGCTATAAAATAACAACAAATAATAAAATTTGGTCAAGCGCGTGTCGGACTCAAAAAATCTTGCACTCAATCATAACTTACTGAAATTTCCACTAATACAATTATGTTTATGTGGTGGTACGGAACCCTCAGTGCGCGAGTCCGACTCGCACTTGGCCGGTTTTTTTATTATTTGTTGTTATAGTGGCAACAGAAATACATAATCTGTGTAAATTTCAACCGTCTACGCTTTACGGTTCATAAGATTCAGCCTGCTGCAGACAGACAGAAAGACATCGGAGGCATGTAACAGGTTCCCCTTTTTTCACCTTTTGGGTATGGAAACCTAACAAATATTATAAAAAAGAAATATGTACGATTATTATTATTATTAGGAGCCTGTGGTGTCCCACTGTACGATTATGATGGTTAAAATCCGTTTCAAAACAACCCAAACAATAACTTGGTAATATAATGCCTCTAATTTAAAAGAACTTTTCAATTGGGCATTCCCATTAATTTCGGAGGATTTACGACTTGCATCCTTTATCGAGTCATTATCATAAATTAATTAGGGAAATAATGCGCTTCCATTACTGCGCTGACTGATACATAGGTTGTTCTGAATACAAATATATTTTTTAATAGATTTGCTCGAAAAACGTACTTACAAGGGCGTCAACATTGCTGCGGTAAGTAAAAAAGTATACTACCAAGGAGTTTTACACTGATCATAAAATAATTTTAACTTTATACGAAAAATAAAATAAAATTTCAGTAATTGTTCAAATTTTACTATTATCGTTAACAACTAGTATTTGTAATTTTAATTTTGTCTTGATTTTATCAGTTGGTCCTTGCAGATGTTCCTTTAACAAGTGTATTACTTATATCTGTTTTCTCACAAATGTATTGAAAAACGTCGTAAGATACACGGCCGTAAGGGTTATGACAAACTCGTGCCGGGGGTAAACCCCCGACTTCGTCTCGGGTTTACAAAACGTCAACTCGTTTGTAATAACCCTACTTACGGCGCTTGTATCTTAAACTACTATTATATTTGATGTTTTGACATTTAATGAGTCTCTGGTTTGGGGCGTTTGTAGCTTAGCATTGGTTCAGCTTATACAGGGTGTAAATGCAAAAGCGAGTTGCTCACACAACAAAACTGAACAAATTTTCCAAAGAAACATGAGTCGAAATCGCAGGTTTTTTTTTGGCTTCTCCATACAAACCTTCGTTAGTCGACAGTGCAATTTGTATGAAACACCCACGAACAAAATTCCGATTTCGACCCATGTTTCTTTGGAAAAGTTGTTTAGTTGTGTGGTCTGAGCATTCTCTTAAAAGGAAACTCGCTTTTGCATTTACACCCTGTATGTTTTCACTTGCTTACTGCTGTTCGAACACACGGCCGCACATCAGTAGAAACACTTTTGGACCTTATGGCGTGGTAATAGAGTTGAAAAAGTTTCTACCGACAAGCGGTTGACCGTACAATGTTTTAATATCATTTATCATAACATCCCATAAAACGTCTACTGCAGGAGCTCTCTCCTTCACTCCAAAACTCCACCAAAAACGCTTGGTACTTTGGAGGGGATTTACATAGTCACCGCGCTTGTAAGCGTTGCGGCTGGCGACCGCTGTTGTTGGTGACCGCAGTATGTACGATGTAAATATGTCCAGCAGCCCTGATTGCTATTATTCGCAGTGGTTCACTTCTTCTTGAGCTAAAACTACTTTTTTTAGGAAAAAGTGTTTATTTTATGTTTTTATGCAACTAATTAGTGACTTAGAATCACCCCTTAGAAGGATCATTGATTTTATTTTCACCCTGTATACAGCGTGTAACGGAAAGGTGTGATAATACTGAAGAGTGTGAATCTGCCCATGAAACTGAACAACTTTTCCAAAAAACATAGGTCATACAACAAAATCAATTATGACCTCCTATAGAAACTGCATCAACTGATAGCGCATTTTGTATGTGAGGTCAAATTTGATTTTTCGTATTTCGACCTATGTTCCTTGGGAAAAGTTGTTTAGTTTCATGGGCAGATTCAAACCCTATAGTATAATCACTTCGGTTACACGTTGTGTATATTTATTTTCGCAGCACCCTGTTTATATAAAATATGTCCAGCAGCCCCGATTGCTATTATTCGGCGTGGTTAAATCAAAGGCGCGACACCGCCAGCTCATTATGACTGCGCCACGCCACGGCATGACTCCCGAAACGGTCGTTACTCATCACAATTATTTAATAATAAGCTGATATATATGAGATATATTAAAATATGAACTATGAACATTTACTGAGCTCAATAATCGGGCACTTGGCTAGTGACGATTTTTCGCTAAAGCCACTTAACTGAGTCTTGTAAGTCAGGCCTCAGCCCGGACATTACATTACTTCTTCTTCTTTAATTTAAGAGCTTGGCTCTTGTCGATGGAGTAACTTCCAGTCCTCACGTTGTATCGCGAGCTGCTTTACCTCCTGAAACGACACGACATTGACCTTTTCTTTAATCTGGTCAAAGTAGCTTCGCCTAGGTCTTCCTCGTCCCCTCTTTCCTTCAATCTTTCCTGACATTACATTACATCGGGCGCGAATTTGAAATTTGAAATTGGAAGGTCGCGTAGGCCCGCATATTCAGTACAAAAGACCCTCAGAAGGACTACGAGAATCTCGCGGGCGGTTGCGCGCGGGGGTGCGGGGTAGATTGCAAGGGGGGCGGAGAGTGTCCGTTCTGTATGATGATAGTACTATTACTTTATTCTGTGCCTGCGTATAATCGCCGGGAAGGTATAGTCAGGTACAGTCGATAGCACATCAAGCTTGACATCGAACTTTGTGCCGTTCTTATTTCAATAGACGTACGGGCTGGAATCGCGCTGCGAGTGTCAAGTAAGCTTAGCTGTACTTAGCTTGATCTGTAGTAGAATGTACATATTGTAGAATTGATAATGAGCACTGGGCAAAAATAAAAGTAGTATTTTTTTATAGTAGATTAGTAGCCAAGGGCTGTAAGGCATCAATTGCAGCCCGAGAACTGTAGTTCGAGGGTGCAATTGATGCTTACACCCGAGCTAACTACTCTGCTTTACATCTCGATTGTGAGGTAAGTAGGTCCTTATTACCACCAAATTGTAGGTGACCAATTAGCGCTCTAGGGTAATAATGTAGCTAGAAAAGCCCTAGGGCGGTAAATAGTTAAAAAAAACACTTCACTCTTTCAAAACTCAATTACTTACCGCCCTAGGGCTTTTCTAGCTACATTATTACCCTAGAGCGCTAATTGGTCACCTACAAGCCCCATTTGGGGGTAATAAGGACCTACTTACCGAATATGAGAGATGTAAAGAAATATTACTACTCCGCATAACTTAACAACATACAAAATTACAGGTTGTTTCCAAAATTGTTTTTGTAGGTGGTAAGTAGGGCTTTTGTGGAAAGTCCGTCTGGGGAAATACCACCCCCACGCTTTTTTCTGCCGTAAAGCAGCAGTGTTTGCACTGCTGTGTTTCGTTTTGAAGGGCAAGGGAGTAAGCGAAATTATCGGCACATGAGACATATCATCTTAGTTTTCAAAGTGAGCAACGCGCTTAGCTGCCTTATTAGTGTTAAAATATGCCATTAATAAGACAGTGGGTGTTATGGGTGGTGGTGACCACTTACCATCAGGTGACCCAACTGCCCGTATGCTCACTTGTAACATAAAAAAATATATACAAAATGCGTTATCAGCTGATGCAGTTTCTATTGAAGTATTTTTTTTATATTTCGAAAGTTGTTAAGGTATGGTTACTGGTATGGTCTAAAAGAAACGCAGTTGATTGATAAGCATCCTAAATATCTGTTCTACTTATTTTAAATCTTTATAACTTTTGAAATTTTATTTAGCTGTGGTAATTTTATTACATAAACAAATTATTATTGTGACTATTGGTTGTGATTATGATTAAAATATAATTAGCTCATATGTGCTACCAACATGTACCGACTAAGAAAGTTCTTTGGCTTACTCTTCTTCTTCTGCCTAGCGTTATCCCGGCCTATTGCTAGGGTCCGCTTTCCGGCTTGTTTTTCTCCACTTTGCCCGGTCTTTAGCATCCTGCGTGGTGAGATTGTTCTCCCTCATGTCAGTCTTCACGACGTCCAGCCAGCGTTTCTTAGGCCTGTGGCGTTTTCAAGGACCTTGTACAGAAAGTGCAAGGCATCTGTTCTGTTTCTTCGGCCTGCTAATAAAACATAATTTTAATTTATAAATAGTGGAAACAAAAGTTTTCAAATGCCTAGCTGATTAAAATCAAATGCTAATTTTAAAATCTAAATATCATTATCCTTATGAAGCCATCTATGTTAATTAGAAGTGAATATAACGATTAAGTAAAAGTAAGTTTTATTATTTAGGGTACTTAATTTTAACAATAAAATGAACAATAATTTAAATACTTGAACGTAATGTTTACTTATAAAACGAGAATTAAACAAGCCCAGTCGTTGCTCGCAAAAGGTACGTTGTTTATGCCAACGTGTGTACAGACAACTCTGAACAACCAACCCATTGTGCTGGTAATTTTGCCAGCGTGTGTATTGCACACGTATTAAAATTTTAACGTTGAATTAGACTGTTTTGTTAAAGTTATGTGTTAATTCTGTTTATGTCTATCTATTTCAGCTTTTAATCAAGTATTTCTGTTCTTTCTTATAAGAAATTAAAAATAAAATTATGTCTGTTACTAGCTAGTTATTTGTAGGTAATTTTTAGGGTTCCGTACCTCAAAAGGAAAAAAACGGAACCCTTATGAGATCACCTTGTTGTCCGGCTGTCTGTCAAGACTCTTTATCTCCCGAACAGGTGCAGGAATCAAGTTGAAATTAAAATAAAGTATTAAAGTCTATAGTCCCTTGAAGCTGTGAAAATACCAAGCTTCTACGACAACGTAATAAAAAGATATGACCATTTATGTTTCAATCTCCATACATTTACGAATCAAACCAAAAGAGTACATCCCGTTGACCTAGATTAATTAAATTTAGCAAGAATTAAGCAAACAAAATAAATAAAGGGCAAAAGTTAGAAGAATACGATATGGTGAATGGGTACGGAACCCTTAGGGCGTGAGTTCGACTCTCACTTGGCCGGTTTTTTTCCTTGTATACTGTATTGTTACAACATGTTTTAGGCTGTAAGCTTTTATCATTATCCTAACGAAATTATTTTTTAAACAATACTTTAACAATACATCATTACAAAATTGGCTCGCTAATAACAACTATTTCAAAGCTTAAAAACATCTGTTATTTAACTTACGATCATTAGTAAGTGCGACACTTCAAATCAAAACAAACATGTGTGAAAGAGACATCATTACTCATTAATTATATGTAAAAAAGAGATAGCATAATTCATTTACCTGCGCATGAGTTTATAAACTTACCTCGTCGGTGTATCATCCAGTCTGTCAATTGCGCTTGCGAAAGTGGTCTACTTGTTTGGACATTTTAGTTTCTTTAAAGTACCACCATGAGTTCTCAGCTAATAGACGCTGATCTAATTCTTTCCTGTAACGAACACTGGATGAAACTCGATGAAGCCTGGAAACCAGTCGACTTAGAGACCGAAGAGGACTCGAACAAGTTATCGCCGGTATTCAGTACCTTGGATCTGCGAAAAACTACATTCGATTCATCATTTCTAATGAAGAAAGTGCGCAAGAAGGTCGGAAGAAAAATATCTCAAATCTCCAAGCAGTCAGCATCAGAATTGGATTACAACGAGTTCCTTCAAGACCTTGAAGATGAAAAAACCAAAGACCTTCCATTGAAGCAGTTTTATTTTATAAGCGGGCAGATTTTATCAGCTTTATCCGTTGAAGAAATTTGCGACAAAATTGATGATATTTTCAAATCTGTTGAAAGGTTATGTTCAGCTACAAGTACGATACGACAGAAGAAAAAACCTCATTTCCCAGAAGTTGTACAATGCAGCATATCAGCTACAGACTTATCTTTCGATGACACCGTAGATTCTGAAAAGGAGAAATGTGATGAAGATGATGTCGACAGATACATAGATGAAGCCTTCGATCATCTGAATTCTACAATCGCAAGTCTAGCTACAGCTGAAAATTTTGATGCTACTGGCAAAGGTACTGTGACGTCATTGGTGCAAAAGTTCAGTAGTTTTTTAAATAATCCTGCAGTGAAGTGTAGTCCTAGGAAGAGGAGGCATTGTAGTGATAAATTTAGGGATTTGGCAGAATTTTGGAGGAATAAAGCATTAGAAAATAATTAGAAAATTCAAATGTGGGTAGGTAGGTTTAAAAATTATTATTCTATTAATTATTAATTATTCTCTTATTATGTTTAAAGGTATTCTGTTTAAAAATATGACAGCTTTTATTTCATAAATAATTTTGTATAATTTTGATACGTAATCTTAATTTGTATGTAATTACAAATATTTTTTTAAAAGTGAGAGTGATTATTAGTGTAATTTTATAAAGGCTTTATTGTAATTTTGTAAGTTAATCATTATCAGTGTTTAAAGAATAATAAATATATGATTTTATACTATTCATTTGTATTCATTTTAGATATTTTAAAACGTTGTATCAATAAATTTGAACTCCGTTACCTTCTCTTTATGCCAGATGCAGAAATAATTTTTAAAATTAAAGCTGCTATAGTTCAACTGCCGATACTTTCTGTTTCATTGTTAAAGAAATTGACAGCATTAAACAGAAAGTGCCTTTAATTTTAGTCATGCTTTCTGTACACGTCGCACAAAGTAACTTTGGCCCTGTCATTGATGCGCAGTAGTCAAAAATGGGCCATTTTTTTCTTCTGCGCATCAATGACAGGGCCAAAGTTATTTTGTGCGTCGTATAACTAGTAGTTTTCCTTTAGATACGTTTTATTTTCATTTATTTTTGTACACAAAAAGCTGATAAGATAATTGATGAAAAATTTAATTCTTGTCATCAGATTATAAAAACAAAATTATTAATATTTTGCAAAAAAGTACAGACAGCTAGTTTACTTTGCCTCATTTTCTTTATCATTAACTAAAAATTTTAACCAAAAATATTTCTATTTGCCTTTGTCGTGCCTTTTTGAAGGGTAAGGGAGCAGTGAAATTACTAGTAAATGAGACGTACACACGGCCGCACATCAGTAGAAACACTTTTGGACCTTATGGCGTGGTAATAGAGTTGAAAAAATTTCTACCGACAAGCGGTTGACCGTACCATCTTAGTTCTCAGGGTGGGTAACGCGCTTTTCTGTCTCATTAGTGTCAAATTATTTCACTTATAAGACAGGTGGCCCACCTCACTAGTGATATACAGGGTGTAAATGCAAAACCAAGCGCCAGCTCAAGGGTGTACTCAGACCACGAAACAGAACAAATTTTCCAAAGAAACATGGGTTGAATCGGAAAAATTTTTATGGCTTCTCCATATAAAAAGCACTGTCCACTGTTGAAGGAAGTGATTATGCTACCTTTGTACAGTCAATATACTGCAGCCCTTCAATTTTTTTTGTATGGAGAAGCCAAAAAAATATCTCCACTTTTGATCCATGTTCCTTTGGAAAAGTTGTTGAGTTTCGTGGTCTGAGCACACCCTTGAGCTGCCGCTCGGTTTTACATTTACACCCTGTGTAAAAACTGCAATATACAAGCATTCTGATGTTTACCTTAAAACATAAATACTTAATACACTAAACTTTCTTGTTTACTCACAATCTCACATCTCATACAAACAACACACCTATTAGTTAATTACCTGGAGAACAACAAATAGAAATTCATGGTTCATTAGGCAACCAGTGGGTTCCGTAGGACCTCCGTCCAAGTTAGAAGCTAAATCACGCGCCGCTCTGGACCTTACGATGGAAACATAGGTGGGAATATTTTGGACGGCACCGGTTTTTACAACCCGTCAGTAAAACCGTCAGTAGCAGTGAGTTCCGTAGGTTCTTCATCCAGGACGAAACCATAAGGGGAAATATTTGGTACGGCGGCGACGAGCTTTATACAGTTACGTACCTATCTTCAGGGTGAATTTGAAAATATTCGACAAATTTTAAGATTGAGTTCAGACCACGAAACTGAACAACTTTCCTCAAGGAACTAGGTCGGTCGACGTAAAACAAAATTCGAATGGTCAGCTGACTGACTTTACTATGAAAGGGTAAAAATTTTGTTCGTCCGATGACGTATTTTCCTAGGTGAAAATTGTTCAGTTTCGCAGTTTGAACTCAATCTCAAAATTTGTCGAATGTTTTCAATTTCACCCTGTAGTTCTTGCAAGTTAGACAGGTCGTCAACATTTTTGATTTTGTGGTACCACCGCAGCGTCTACGCAACCAATACTATATGTCCCCATTATACTGCCACTGACCAGCAGCAGCAATACCGCCTCGTTTATGCGATTTGGACAAGCGAGTTGACCAGTTTATAATTTTTTTTTCACTAAAGCGTCTTCGTACGTAACTGTCGTAGCTATTGCATGTCTCCAATAGTACCGAAATGTCTACCCAACTGTCAAGGCTCTCGTGTTTCCCTATTTCATCTTCACTGAGCGGAAGCAGTGACTTATTCTGCATCGTTCGTGCGAATTGAATATTTTGACAATATTTTAGACTTTTTAGACAATATTTAACTGCTTTATGGTATCTCCGCAGTGTCTACGCAATCATTATTCTCCCGTGTCGAAGCAGCAAGTTATTCCGGCTCGTTCATAAGTGTTGGACAGTCTGTCAATATTTTAGATTTATGGTACCACCGCAGCATCTACGCAACAATTACTCTCCCATATGTCCCCACTACACAGAAGCAGCAACTTATTGCGGCTCATTCATACGAGTTGGACAGTCCGTCAATATTTTAGATTTTTTGGTACTACCACAGCGTCTACGCAACAATTACTCTCCCATATTATGTCCCCACTATACGGAAGCAGCAACTTATTCCGGATCGTTCATACGACATGGACACTCCATCAATATATTTTTTTTTTGGTACCACCGCAGCGTCTACGCAGCAATTACTCTCCCGTATATCCCCACTACACCGCCACTGACCGGAAGCAGCAACTTATTCCGCCTCGTTCATGCGAGTTGGACAGTTTGTCAATTTATGTGTCCCGTTCCTAGAATAGCTTGCTATACACTACACTATATCTACAGCACAAGTGTGCGACCAGCCTAATTGAGTTGGAGTTGGGTGATGTGTGACGTCAAATGGCATGGCTTGTTTAATTTCGCCAAAAGATTTTTCCCTAGGAACGTTAGTACTTTGAACCATATTGCAATCGAAATTGACATATGTGACTGTTCATTGAACCAACAGCTTAGCGCACCTTCTGAAGCACTGTGTAGTTTAGGCAACGAAGCAGTTGACCCTAACGTAAATTTCTCAGGCAGATTTTATTTGACAGGATGATAAAGAATCATGAATTAAATTTAAATTCAAAATATCCGAAACAAAAATTACAAAACAAAAATTCATACATTTTTTGTAATTTTTATATGGAAAAATTAAAAGTACTGATTTTTTTTGGATTTTTTATAGAAGGTTTGAAGGTTTTTTAAAGTTTCATCGACTGAAGATTTAATGCGGGGGTCTTCATACAACGATCCGCTTCGTTGCCTAGACTAGTGTGTGAGGTCACAGTGTTGCTCACTTTCATGGGCAGATTCTTGTTCACCAGACTCCAAAGTACTTTACCTATTATCTTGATAATGTTAAAAGTTATTACAGTCGTTATGAAGTGTGAATTACTTATAGATAGAACTTATGAGCAAAACACTCGGCAACAAAATCACAGGAACCAACTTGCTGTTTAATTAGGTGTTCCAATATAAACAGTGTCGTTGTACTGGCTTGCTCTAGTTCACCAGACTACAATGTGCCATGTTAAGCCGAGTTACACTCAGCAAAATAATTATGGGACGAGTTAAAAAAACGCACAATGGAAATAAAATAATTTCGTATGTATTGTATGCTCTAATATGATGTTACCGATCACAGAAAAGGCAATAAAACCCATTAAAATCATTTATGAGATTTTGGTCCGTTGGTTTGTTTATATTTTGTGCGCCAATAGCTCACAAACTACTGGACCGAATAGGTTTGCTTCTTGCAATCAGCTAACTCAAGCAGAAAATATACGAATATGAAAATTTAAGCGAAAAATCCGGGTAACCTGAGATAACTAGGATACCTTCAAGCTTTTTTCGGTGTCGGTACACCTACTAATTAATTATTTCAAAATGTTATGTTCCCTTGATCATCGCTGCGTGTGTAATTACCGTGGTCAGTTGTAAAGTGTGTGTATTGTGTAAATGGCAGCATGAGCCAGTGTCGGTGCTATGGGAGTTGTTGTCCAAAGGCTGCTTGCTGTAAGCTTGAATGGGGTTAAGAAGTTGAAGTTTGAATTTAGATTTCACGTCTGTTGTTACATATTCAGTCAATGTATGAAAATATGAAAAGCCAGTCACGACAATTGGGTGAAGACTGCCTACCAAAGTAGACTAAACTAAGATATGACAAAACAAGATTTTTCGCTATATTTTGGTAAAGTACTGAATAAATATAACACTGATATTTTGGCTTAACCTACTATCTGTATTAAGATTGACATTATTTCAATATTTTTATACCAAAAAGCAAATCTGCCCCTAAAATAAAATGTAGCCATCAACCTATCAACTAACGAAGTTTCAAAAAAAAAACAGCAGTATCGCTCCATTAGTGACGTCATAGCACACGGGCCCGCTCTCAATCAATTTGGTCAAAATCGGCGGCGTGAAGTGTTTTTAATTAATTTTATGAACGGCACAAAGGTGCTATGGAGTCGCTGGTTTTTCTTACCTAATACACTCACCGGCAGCAGAAAGGACCGGCCGGTCTGTTTTGTTTCATATATTTTCATACAAATATGGGGGCAAACGAAGCGTCAATATCTTACCTAAATTGAATAAAAATACAAATCTGATTGATGAGGTCTTTAGATAAGAACATTATTAACAATATTGTCAAAGATTATAGGTATAACAGGTATAAGAAAACCCGTGCGACTCTTAAAACATTTTAATTCGCTAAATGTAAGAGATTTCTGACAAAATGAAGTATATTTTTCCTGAACGATGCACGGAATTTCCTGGATACCGTGCACAGGTCTAGTCTTCAAGAATCGGTAGTCAGACACCTTATTTAATGATCTCACTGTTTATTCACGGATATTTATTTCGTTTAAGAAATATATTGACGCTTCATTTGATCCCATAATTGTATGAAAATGTACGACAGAAAATAGACCGGCCGGTTATTCCTGCCGGTGAGTGTATATGTCGTCGTAGGCCAGAATCAGATGATAAGTAATAACAATTGGCTCGATTATAGGTGCTTCAGTCAATGGCGCATGAAACTTGACACATTTAGATAGATAGATAAACTCGTTTATTTTGTCTACAGACACACATACCTTGGGGTATGTATGTGTACATTTGAGTTTGTACCATTCATATTTATTTGACTATAGAAGCTGAGGTCTCGTGTGGTGCCGGCAAAAAATACGAAATGTCCCATACGTACGGTCAACCGCTCGTCGGTAGAAACTTTTTCAACTCTATTACCACGCCATAAGGTCCAAAAGTGCTTCTACTGATGTGCTGTTGAGTGTACCCGTGGTATAAATATTTAAGCCGTAAAAGAAATATCAGCTAATAGCATTGTATGAATATTTCCGTATATCTAACCAATGTGGGTTAAAAATGTTTTCCCTATGTCGAGCTGTTAGTTCATGGAATCAGGTTAAAATGTTCGGCTCTCGATCTGGATGTTCTGAGTTCGATTCCCGGTACACTGTCAAACAAAATTCCCTTTGTGTGACTTCTCCAGTGGTGCCGGCAAAGAATACGTATACCCGTGGGTGTCGTAAGAGGCGACTGAGGGTTATAAACTGGAGGATGGGCAGCAGTATCCTACTGTGTATCATACCATCTTACTTACCGGTCCATGGTTCCAGCCGTAACGCTGACAAGCGAGGTGACTATAGTACATCCCCTCCACATTTTTCACGCAAAAGCTAGAACTCTGGAGGGCTCCCTCAAAAAATACGAAAATCTATTTTGGGATGTACAAGTAAAGCCCTTTCATATGATATCCCACTCGACCTAGTAACGACAATTCAAAAACTTTACCCCTCTCCCCCATTAATATTTTGGGGAATCCTATAAAGTTGGGGAATCATATACTAAAACTATTCCAAATTTGAAGTTGATAGCATGAGTGGTTGTTGTGCTGTCACGTCTGTATATGTCAGCGCGACGCCGTTCTTGGTCGTTTGTACAGACGAAGACAGACGAAGTCGCACTATAAGGGTTCCGTTTTTAATATTTTATCTAGGGACCCTAAAAACAAGATGAATTCACTGTTAAAAAAAAAGCAGTGACACCTGCTGTGTCTAAATGTAAAAAATAAATTTAAAAGATGAATTCATTAATTTATATAAAATTACTTCCAAAATAAATCAAAATACCCATTCCGCAACTCTTTTTCACCGTTACACTGATTCCTACTTACACTTTTACTTAGTTAGTTTAAACAAGATCCGATTTCCGAAGGCCCTCTCCACACCACTCATATTCCGGCGACACCGTCGTCGTCCACGCACTAATTCAATATGGCCGACGTAAGCCATTTGTGTTCGCGCTTGACGCATCGCCCGTGAAAAAATCAATTATGATTTTTTGATAGCCGCGCGGTGACTGCTAACATAATGTGGAAATGGACTTTCTTTTCACAAAAAATGTTTTAATAAAATATTACTGGCACATGAGACACACCATCTTAGTTCTCAGGGTGGGCATCGCGTTTTGCTGTCTTGTTGGAATAAATTATACTACTAATAAGACAGTGGGCGCTATGGGCGGTGGTGATCACTTACCATCAGGTGGCCCACAAGATCGCTTGCTCACTTGTTAAATAAAAAAAAGTATGCAATGAAATCACAAAATGTATTCGTTGGATAGTAAAGATAAGTAAGTAAATAAAATATGCAAAAGACATAAAACAAAATAATTCTTCCAAAGCAACGTAGGTTTTGTATAGTGCAATTTATATTACTATACATACCAAGAGAATGAATGAATGAATGAATGAATGTTTATTGTGTAAAGCAATCAGGTACATAGTGCAGATATAATTACAAAAACATTGTCCCATTGAGAGCTACCTTTGCAGGCATGCACACTATTACATTAAATTAAAACTATGAAATTAAGAACTTAACTATTACTATTAATTAATGAAATATTTGTCAAAACATTACTAAATTACTATATAGATACTACTAAAAATACTAATAATTTATATAGTAATTACTATATAAATTACTATATATATATATATATATATATTACTGAGATATTTTTTCTTTCGCGAAAGATATCTAAATTGTGAGCATTTTAGTTTCAAAAGACGTATTTTACATAAAGAAACCAACAACAAGAAACTCACAGTACCAGATAAGAAAAAAGTCAGACCTAGCAAAATGTCTAATCTGAAAGGCAACTCTCATAACTACACCTGAAAAGTGACACCGGTTCATCCCAGCAGCCGGCGATTGCGAGAAGCAAATTACGCCTCGTTTCTTAAAATGCCTATTCTTCTTGTAAAGCGGCAAGTTATACCATTTGTCTACAACCCTAAACTAACAACATAACCTGCTAATTTTATATTAAATTATTATTTTCATATTGAAAAGCGCTTGATGCGAAGTTGTGAAATATTACCCAAGTGGAAGTGAACCCTGCGGTACGTCTGGTCTCCATACTAATCCAACAGTTGTCTACCCGGTGAATATTTTCAATGAAACTACTTTGTCACACAGTGAGGCTGACAACTCAATCTGAATCGCTTTCAGGTGTACGTTTATTGATGCCAATACACGTATAGTTTAGTGGCAAAATATCTGATATGGCTGCATTCAATCGTATAATACTAGTTATCCTATACATACTATTTAACGAGCAATATTTGTACATATATTTGTAATCGGTTTCTCGAAAGCGGATCTAACGATTTCGATTAAAATTACCATACAGAAGTCTTATTTATGTCTAGGAAAATTATATAGATAGTAAAGATTGTGCTTTGCAGAACGAAGCTCGGTTGACCAGGTACTAATCTTCTAATGCAGGTTGTTAGCGTCTATGTGGTGCGGGCAAAAAATAGTACCAACCCTTCTCTGCCCGTTGGTAACGTAATAGGCAACTACGTAACCGCAAATGTGTAAACCGGAGGTTGGGCAGCATCATCTTTCTGTGTATCGTACCATCTTACATATTGCGGTCACCAACATCAGCTGTCACCAGTGGCAATGCTTACAAGCGTGGTGACAAAAGGTAATAAGTTAATTCCGAGCGTTTTCGCTGCAGACATTTCCCTAACACTATAATCGTAGATTTGGACCATGAAACTGAACAACTTTCCTCAAGGAACATAATAGGTTGAAAGCGATAGTGCATGCTGTATTGAAAGTGTAAAAAACCTTTCTCGATCTGTTTTCCAAGCGGTAAGTTGTTCAGTTTTATCGCCTGTATCTGAAGTTTTCGTGTGATGTTTTTTTTTACTCACCCTGTATATTAAATATCGTGAAGTAAGTACTTCTTCTACTAGGTCCTCCGGTAGGCAGACAGAATGGTAGTAATTTGTTCAAAAACACAATGCAACTAGGATCCACAGTGGGCTGTTCGGTGGTGACATTGAAGTATCAGCCGTAGGGTCAGCAGACTTGTCTAATTCGCGGCGGTGTTCAGTGTCACCAGATATTGATGGGTGCAGCAAGAAATAAAGGTTCTAGAATTGGCAGTGAAGTTAAATTATACCTTAGCTACCAATAATGAATGTTCTAGCTAGACAAAGGAAAGGAATAATAATCTTTTGATAAACAAACAGAAATTCTTCAAACAATATCTTTTGAAGGATTTATTTTTGTTTATTTGACATAAAAAAGCAGGTAAGTAAGTACCTACTTGAATATTGAGTGGGTATCAATAACTTTTTCTCAATTCATTGGTTAATCAATAAATTGAGAAGAGTGGAATTATCTGCCTGCATCTGAGTTCCCGAGTTCATATAACCCAAATCTATTTAAGTCGCGATCTCGCAATTAACTAGGCTTCTTCTGGGCAAGCTCTTCCCATCCTCCTGCTTGTTCTTATCTCTATCCTTAGGGATAGATCGAGGTCAAAAAATAAGCCCATTGACAATAAAAATATATGCGCACCCATTTAACTTGTCATTACTTATATCCACTTTGCGTTGCAGTCACGTTTGAAAGTTCTATTTGGCTCACCTCAAAAGTACTTTTATTCAAGAAGATGCCTTCATCAATATCGATGCTTTATATTGGGTATCTTTCCTTCCCTTAGCTTAGATAGCCCTTAAAACCGACGATACTGAATTAATCTTCTTTATTCTTTATTGTACACGAATACATTACAAAAACAAGCACAAGTGAGAACATATAACAATGGCGAGCTTTACTCAAAATTAATCTTAAATTAATCTTCGGTTGCATTCCAAACCAAAATTACTATCAGTACGTTATTAAATAATTTGTTGGTCTCTTCCATTCTGCCTATATCCGAGTAATACGGATCCGGGGTGAGTCCAGGTGATGGCCCCGTTAACCAGAGTAAACTGGATTAATCTGTGGGTTAGCCCGCGCCGAGATTGAGTGCTGGTGCAATTTGCCCCACAAAGGTTAACTAACAACTTTATACTGAGTGTTTATAAATTAATCATAATTTTAAGCTAAATAAAATAATTTGCAATTCTCTATATAGTCTTTACCAACAGATGGCGCTGTAAGGTTTTTGAATAGCGCTGTTTTCGAGAAATACTCAAAAACTGAGAAAATTTATTTTTTAATACAGTTGCTCAAAAAGTGGCGTATTGCAGGGACGTATAGCGTTCGGGATGTGGTGATTACATACTCGAGCTTTTTCTTTACCTTTTCCGAACTCGTGCGTTCTCTTTCCCAACTGTCAAAATAATGTCCATTAAAAAGAAAAAAAACAATTCTTTGCGAATTTAGTTGTTTGTTGCACAAAATGAGTAATTTCGACGATATTTTATTTGAATTAACACCACCGGAACTCAGTATAATTGCGCAAAATGCTTCGGAGAACATTTTACCGGAAAAGTCAAAAAGTCGCTACATATCTACATACGACGAATTTATTGCGTGGAGAAAAGAGAAAAAAGCAAATAGTTTTTTAGAAAATGTTATATTGGCATACTTCTCGGAACTCTCAGCAAAATTAAAACCTTCTACGTTATGGTCGAGGTTTTCGATGATAAAAAGTATGCTGAAAATAAGGAACAACGTGGATATAAGTGATTGCCCAAAACTAAATGCTTTCTTAAAACGACAATCAGACGGTTTTACTACTAAAAAGTCGAAAATATTAACATCGAATGAAGTGGAAAGGTTTTTGAACGAAGCTCCCGATGGTCGTTATTTAGCTACAAAGGTAATTTATCAATAAATACTTAATAAATTCTTTAGTATTCAGTTTACGAAATCGCAAAATACAGTCAATATATTATTTAGAAAAATATTAATTAAATCTCTTTTTTTGTTGGTTGCGCTGATTTTTGGCGTTGTTGGAGCTTAGCCAATATTACTTTAAAAGATATTGAAGCCCATGGAAAAATGCTACTAAATGAAATAAATGATTAGTTAGTTGAGTTTATTGTGTTTTTATTATTTTATTAAATTGCTTAATTTTTTCGCAACTGTATTAAAAAGAGTTATTCAGTACACGTGCGGAACCGTCATTGATACTTGTTCGGGTAGACATTTGTCGGAACTCTTTGCAATGACAGGCTTTCCGCACTCGTAATGAAATATACTATTCCCAGTACAGATATTGTTCAGTGTGTTGTGAAAAAGAGTACTATAACAAGTCGAAATATGTTTGCAAAAAAGCAATAAAAATATTAACCTCAATACAATGTGCAACAATTTTGTTTTGATATCTATTAAAAGGGTAACGCCGGATATTACGCGATGTAACAGATTTTGTTTTACTAGGACATTATTTAGAAAAGAACATTATAGTAATGGTACTATAGCTTACCAACACATTTTCCAGCTACTCGTATGTCAAAAGCAATGGGCAAAAGCTGTCAGAAAAAACAAGTTTGAAAAACAATGTTATTCTTTCCATCAAATAGTCTCATGTTGCAAAATAGATCGGTAAACGTTGGAAAAAACGGAGAATTACAATTTGAAGGAAACATACTGATAAAGCGTTTCCTTGCCCATCACATCGTGTGGATTATAAGTTCGATGACCGAACTCACAAAACCTGGATCAAAGGCATCTGACATGGCTCATTAACGAATACTTAGAAACCGGGACCAACGCCTTAACGTGCCTTCCGCAGCAAGAAATCACCTTACTTTTCGGACCATCAGGTGATACAACAAATTGAGGACAAAGTATTGGATTGATATTGTTTGACAGTGTCCCCAACAGGAATTGAACCCAGAAACTCAAGATCGCGCGTTTCCTTGCTCTATAAAGCTTAACTAAGTTTTAAGGTATTTAGACAATGTCGAATCTACAAAAACAGAAATTTTATAATTTTTCTTCCAAATGCTTCTCAACTATCTTCACAACAAAAACTAGATTTTTTTGGTGTTGCTATAGTCGCTATGCTTGAAATCGATCGAAAAGACCCTTTATAATTTAGATGAACGACTGTTAGTTGTGTAAGTAATTTGATTGAGGAGCGAGGGTCAATAATGTTTGTTGACAAAGAAGCTTGGGTCTTAATTGATTGCATTAATTTTGGAAAATTACTGTGACAGGTCTTGTAAGAAGAGTTTTCTAATAAGTGTTACTTTAGCGAATCATAGTTTTATGGTCGGGAAGCTCCTTAAGAAAGGAAAAAAGTCTTAAAATCATCTCATAGTTAGTGCAAAAATAGCTCATAGATAAAAATACCAGCCAAGTGCGAGTCGGATTCGCGCACAGAGGGTTTCGTACCACTAAGGTAAAAATACCGTCTTAGTTATACGCGCGGTCACGCAGAGTCCGACACGCATATGACCAGTTTTGGTTATTTGTTGTTATGCTATAACTTATGCACTATAAAAGTACAAATTTTCACTCTTCTAAGTGTTCCCGTTTTTACAATACAGCTAAAACAATGGTTGAGCAAAAATTGCCTAAAAACACGTTTTTAGTAAGGAAGCCCAGATAATTTTTTCTATTTTTTTTTTATTAAAGCGTCAACAGAAATACACGATCTGTGAAAATTTCAACTATCTACCTATTACGGTTCATGAGATACAGCCCGCTGACAGACAGACAGACATCAGAGGCATATTAATAGGGTCCCGTTTTTCACCCTTTCGGTACGGGGCCCTAAAAGATGGAGTTTTGTTTTAAAATATTTGTTGGTAAAAAATTGTCGAAGATTTATCATGAGTCAATCGGAATGTGTCGCTTCGCAATAAAAAAATTCTTACGGTAAAGAGGTTCAAAAAACAATTAAATGGCTTGACCCTTGACCTCTCTGTCAACAAAAAACATCAGTAATTTTTTTAGTGTCAAATTCAATACACTTGCATAATAGGTTTATTACGTACATCAGCAAGTTGGTTGTTCAGATACGCCTAGACGTCTTGTGCCTTGTAAAGGAGTAATAGTGCGATATATCGGCCGACTCCATATTTTTCAGTTTTCATAGTCTGAATGAGCTACGTGCGTAGCATCGCTATGGCTACGACGTAGCACCTGTAGCACTTACAAAAGCGTAGACGATTTATTTGGTCAAAAAGACAAAATGTTAAAGCAAAAAAAATGCACATGCGTTGCAATCTCAAAATGCTATGGAAAATTTATTATATTGTAATCTGATCACCATGCAGAAAAAATTATCAATTTTATAACTTTCATATTCTAACCCTAAGCTAGGCAGTGTCTGTACTTTTCTTTATTTTCAAAATATTCAGGGATGTTTTAGACAAATATTTCAAGACTGAAAATCGTGTTATTGCAAAGAGAAAGCAAGCTACAAAAATTTTAATCTTAGAGAGTATAAAACTAGATAGTTATTGCGGTCTGATGATTGCTGTCTATCGAGTATTCTGGTATAGTGCATACCAATATTCAACGTTAGGGTTTATTTTTATTAGTAAACCATGTAAAATTTTTGTACAAACAACAGCACGTTGGAGGAAGTATTTGTAACTCTATTACGACGCCATAAGATCTAGGTTACCTACAAAATTATAAGTCAGCGCCATCTAGTTTATTAAGTGAGTTTTATACTTTTCCAGGTTACAAAACACTCTAGTATGGGATTGTGAGTCTTTTCTTGTCTACGCTGTTACAAAAACCAGCCAAGTGTGAGCCGGACTCGTGCACCAAGGGTTCCATACCACTAAGGTAAAAATACTGTCTTAGTTATGGACACGTAGTCACGCAGTAGTGTATTAAAGTGGCGCGAGTACGCTTTACGAGTAAGCTTATGTACTTTAAACGTACCAATTTTCACGCACGTAAGTCGATAGATCTAAAACAAAATCGAGCGAAAATCGCCTGAAAAGCATGTATTTAGTAGCCCCTTAATTTTTTATTTTATTTTTTGTTATAGCGGCAACAGAAATACATAATCTGTAAAAATTTCAAGTGTCTGTCTATTACGGTTCATGACAGACAGATAGACAAACAGCGTCGCAGGCCTATTAGGGTTTCGTTTTTCACCTTTTGTGTGCGGAACCCTAAAAACTACTCTTGTATCTATACAAAGAAACATCTTTCTTAACATGCACAAGACAAATTCTTTTGGTTGGTCTCACGCATCTCACCACCATTTTTTCTCACTCCCCTTCTCGTGGAGACAAATTGTCTGTCGCGCGACTATTATGTCAGAGTAATCTCGATGTAGTCAGGTCATGTTAGGTACTATTAATCAGTAGGACATCCTGTTGATTCTTGTTGTTGAACTGCTTTTGGGAGCCTTGAGTGACTGTTTTTTCTATGTATTGTAGTTTTTAGGCTAAGTACAGTAAGAAACCAGGTGGTACTGTACCACCTCGTTTCATCTGAACGTACACACGGCAGAAAGCACGAAGAAACAAAACCAGTATAAGCTGAACCAGCGCTACGCTACTAACGCCCGAAACTAGAGACCTGCTCTAGGTCAAAGTGTTACTACTGACGTGCGGTCTAATGTGCCAGCCGCAACGCGAACAATGATGGTGACTATGATACAAGACTTTGAAAGCAACTAAAGGCTATTGATGTGGCTACGTTTAGGGTATTTTCAATTCTTAGTTGTTTATTTTGTTTGCCATATGTCTTAAATAATAAAATAGTCAATGAACGTAGCACCCTGTTGGAGCACCGCAAAAGAGAGATAACAAATGAAATTACAAATGTTAAGTTTGAAACATAATTCAATAGTCACTTTTTTACCATTGACTCGAAAAATCAAAATAATCCACTCGTTTGAGCTTGCAAGTCTTTTGTGGCATTTAAGATGAAACATATAGTAAAGATACTTTATAAGTTATCGACATACAGGATGTTAATTTAATTGCGTGTCATAAGCTTAGGTTTGTTTCAGTAAATATAAAAATATATAAAAAAAATCCTACTTAATATTTTTTTATAATCAATGATTTTTTTTATATAATTTATCGGGTATTACATTTTGACGGTCCTAAGCCCGTTAAAGTATGAAAGGAAAATTGAAGTCACACACAAAAAAATAAAAGATTCCTTGGTACTCTCACGCTGGCTCGGTGATAGCGCGGTGGCCTTCGGCGTTAGTTTAGTTTCAATGGAGTTTAATTTTTTTTAAGTAGAATTTTTTTTTGTGTTCCTTTATCTTTACTGAAACACCCCCTAAGCTATGGCACGCAATTAAATTAACACCCTATATAAACAAGCGCAGAATAAAAATTTTACGCCCACACTTTTGAATTTTGGCCATCTACTTTAACTAACTAATTATTGTTGCAGGGTTGAAGTCAGCTTATGTTACCATGAAGAATTTCTAAGCCGCCGAAACTAAAGGTTTAATGGTTGGTCTACAGTTAAACCAGTGGTCTCATTCAGTTTTCGATTTCAGCCGCCTTTGCTTGACTTTATATCTGGCACAAATTGCAAATTACCAGACTAACAATAAGAAATTATGTAGCTTGATTTGATTATAGCAGAATGGAGCGATACGTAAGATATTGGAGCAACAGAGACACAGATTCAGATAATTTTTATTCAATTTAGATTATTTACAGAATACTAACTGAATGTCCTGCAGAATACAATGCAAATAGAGCGAGTCTACGCCGTTTCGGATCGTGCTATGGCAGCGTAAAAGAAACGGCAAGAAACCACTGCAGCACGGCCTACTTTAAGAGTCGGATTTTTACAATGTGTTTCTTGTGTTTCGCTGGAATATCAGATATCACATATCGCTTTATCTTGCTGTGATTCTTAGAACGCAAAATTATTTCGATCGTATTTAAGATAATGCAACAATTCCTCTTCCTAATGTCTTTTTAATGCTCTAATACCTACACACATGTCCCTAAGACACCCAAGTCCGAATAGCAATTAACAGGCTACACTAAATCATCGTCCGCTTATCAATTTATGGTTCCCTGGTATCGAAACTTGCGCCTCTCCAGACAAACTGCTCAAGTTTGATAATAAATTCAAATGCTACATATATTACGGTTGCATTGTTGCATGCATGCATAGGAAATTATTGGAGAAATTGAATTTTGTTGTGTTTCGAAATGCTGGCTCTTGTTTCTAGTCATCACTATTTAATGCTAGATACGGTTGTAGCCGTGTCATGTGGTAGAATAAGTAAGCAAACGAGCAGGTAGATCTGATGGTGAGTGGTCATAACCACCCAGATGAAAGAGCGTTGCACTCCAAAGGACGCAGGCTTCGGTTCGGCGCGCTTCAAATTTACTTTCTCTATTTCTTTTAAGTATCAGCAAAACAGGGTGTAAGAGACAGCTTTCCGAAAACAAAAAGGGCATGATCAGTCATTGAAACTGAACAACTTTCAGTGAATGAAACTTTCAGGAAATGGAAATAGAAATCTACACCTCCAAATTGTAAACTTGATCTGACAGTTTTTATGGAAACGCCGAATTTTTTTTTCATATCCTGAAAATTTCATTCTATTCACTAAAAGTTGTTCAGTGACGTTGAGTATATGATGCCCTTTTACTTTTCCAAAAGTTTTCCCTTACTCTTTGTATAAAGTAAGTTTTAGAAAGTGGTAAGCACCACCCTCGCCTATTTCTGCAGTAAATCAACAGTGTTTGCACTGCTGTTTTTCAGTTCAAAACGTAAGGGAGAAGTGGAATCACCAGCACATGAGACATACCATAATCTCAGTGTATTAAGGCAGTGGTGCTATGAGCGGTTGCAACCAACTATCCCTCAATGGGGCAGACGTTTATGCAAACTTATTATCCGGAATGGACAGAAGGAACATATTTCCCGCATAAACTAAGGCGATGTGGGAGCTCTATTCCTATTGCCCTTACCATATAAAAAATTTGGGAACATGTTATATTTTTCACCGAGGTTCGCAAAATGTAAAATGCTGGGTGGGAAATATCCTTTTACCCAATTAAGGGTTATCATTAAGGCTGCTTTTCCATCAGTGCTGTACGAGGGAGTTAAGCTGTGCGCTGGAGAAATCAAACCAATAGGATTGCTCCATTTTACAGCGCATTTGACAAGATAGGAAAACGGCACCATCTTAATGGTTAGTATTTTCCCAGCAGCCTTATAGTTTGACCGGCTCGTTAGCTCTCTTGTGAAATAAAAAATACAGATGTAACAAAAATCTAACTAATGGAAAGCTCTGTATTACTAATGGTGCCAATGGAAACTGCTCAGCGGCAGACAGTAGTTGAGGGTCCTCACAGGGTCGTGGTCGAAGGGGTTAGGCAAAAACCAGCGTAAAGGAAACGATTTTAATATGACAATGTTAATACAAGACGGTGGTCGTGCTGCGCGCGGGCACCTCCGAGCACGACCAGGATCTAAGTTAAAACTGACTGGTTTTGACACGAGTGACACCGAAAGACAGAGACAGAAGACATTTGAAATAGGAATTTGGAATTTTGGGCCAGGACGATAGAGCCAGGATCACGAAAGGAGGCAGCATGCGAGGCATGCAGCCCCACTCCGTGACAAGGGCACAACCCGGACACATTACATACATCGAGAGCGAATTTGAAATTGGAAGGTCGCGTGGGCTCGCATATTCAGTACAAAAAACCCTCAGGAGGACCACGAGAATCTCAGGGTGCGGGGTGGATTGCAAGCGTGGCGGAGAGTGACCGTTCTGAATGATAGTACTATAACTTTATTCTGTGCTAATGGTTAGTTATAGGTAAGTCTGCATGTACATGTTAGCCATCGGTTATCTCGGTGATACAGTGGCCGTACGACGCACCTGGGACATAATTAGTGGAGACAAATTTACGATGTGCAGCGGATACTTTTGTAACACAAACGCTAAAGAATGGGGTACGTGATATTCATTTAGAATTTTAGCCATATTGTCATATTTGCAACTTCCAACACCGTTATTTAAAAGAAACTTTTAAAGAAAATACAATGCTGTATTCAAATGACTAAAAATCATTGCCATAAGTATTTGAACTCAAGTTCTCATGTCCCTTGTGGTGCCGGCAAAGAATAGTACCAACCCATACAGTCCCGTGTGGTGCCGGCAAAGAATAGTACCAACCCATACATACCCGTGGGTGTCGTAAGAGGCGACGAAGGGTTAACTGGAGGATGGGCAGCAGCATCCTCCTTTGTATCTTTCATCTTACTTACTGCGGTCACCTAAAACTGCAGTCCATGGTGCCAGCCGTAACGCTAACAAGCTCCCTGTCCTGTAGTGGACGTTTCATGGGATGTTATGATGACTCATGGCAAATGCTGAGTTCAGTTCCATTTCTTTGCGAGATATTTAATTGTAAGCCATATTTTATTTTATGTGTTGTATCGTGCATTGAATAAATTGGTTTCTTTCTTTCTTTCAAATAAACACCTACACACAAATTAACGCACCTTCATATTATATATTTGTACAGTATACTCGTAAGTAGGTGTGGTATGGATGGTATCCTGTTGGAATTTGTGTATGCTGTTGTAAATGTGAACTATAGGTATATGTAATCGTTAAAAAAATAGTACCAACCCTTCCCTACCCTTGGGTGTCATAAGATGCGATTAAGGCAGCAGCATCTTTCTGTGTATCGTACCATCTTACATACTGCGGTCACTTACAACAGCGGTTGCCAGCCGCAACGCAAACAAGTTTCTAAGTTCCATGCGTTTCTGTTTGGGAGCTCCCTGTCCTGTAGTGGAAGTTTCATGGGATGTTATGATATACATACATACATACATAACATCACGCCTTGTTCCCGTCGGGGTAGGCAGAGACCACAGTTCTCCACCTGCTACGATGTTGACATACTTCCCTTGCTTCCTGAACCTTCATCAATCTTTTCATACAAGCTCGTCGGTTTAGGGTACTTTTAACCTGGCCTTTATTCAGAACGTACTGAATTTGTTCCTGGTACGTTCGCCGAGGCCTTCTCCTTCCAACGTTTCCATTCACTCTCGCCTTGTGGATCTCTTTCGTCAATCTTCCTTCATTCATCCTCTCTACATGACCAAACCATCTCAGCAGCCCTTTCTCAATTTTAGTCACTACGTCTTCTTTTACGCCACAACGTTCTCTTATCACACTATTTCTAATCCTGTCACTCAATTTCACACCAATCATACTCCTCAACGCTCTCATTTCTACTGCATTAATTCTACTTTCATGCTTTTTCTGCCATACCCAGCTTTTATATGCAATATTTTTTAATAAAATCAGGTTATTGTTAAAAAACTAGGCTTTTGATAAAAACCTGTAAAAGATAAAATTAAGACTATATTCTGTTATAAACCTATGAAAATCCAGGTGTTTGATCAAAAACCTGAACTTGTTTTATAAAGTCGACAATCTGTTAACCGGAACTCACCAGCCAACCACCATGGGTGATGGGTGTTTGGGTGTCATTTAATACTGGCACTCGCCGTTGCTTAAAATTTGCTACATTATAAGAAAAGCTTTTAGACATTCAAATAAAACAATTTATCATAATTTCCTCTGATCCACGTACGTACCAACCTTAGTTTTGCATGTCAACCTGAAACAACTGACCTTCAAGCCGAATCAAAGCTTTTGCCTTGATTCGACGGTCCGCAAATTAATCTAACGCCTAACACACTAACAACAGTAGGGTGACCATTCTTCATTAGTACAAAGGAGCAGGCCCTTTGTCTCGCGACCATTCATTTGCGATTGTTCACTACATTCAGTGAGGAGACTTATTCTGTGTTTACGTGAGATTTTATGCAAACCACTAAGTAATTAATATTAAATGGTTCATCATCATCATATCAGCCGATGCGAGCAGCGCAGAACCGGTCGGTATGTTTATATTTAGGGGAGGCCTATGTCCAACAATTAAATGGTTGTTCTTCGTTAAATAAGTCTAAGTAAATAGGTATGCTCATGACTTTATATGTCCTGTTCTTATTAAAGCTTCCGATATTTCCAATTAGTAACAGGCAAAAAAATAACAAATATATTAACAGTATATTTTTAATATTTTACTGTCTCAATTATAACTTGTAGTAATATTTACAATAAATTATAGCTTGTAGTATGTTTTTTTACATAAATATTACATTAATATTTCCCGGTAATGTAAAGTTCCACCTTCTATAACTGAAGTAGCAACACACAACTTGATAAATATCTAGTGAGCTTGACGTGAGCCTCTCAACAAAACACTCTAACATTTGCAACAATCAAAACTCGACCCTCCTTCAAAGTAACAGAATAAGTCGCCTGTCGTCGGGACTTGATCCCTGTCAGCAAATCCACAATACACCGTGACTCGTTGTCACCCCAGCCTAACAATAAGGTGATTAATGGTCACATTTCTTACACTGAACTAGTGGTGATCCGGTTTTAACTGGATTGAGGAATGGTTTCGGCTTGAAGAAAAATTTGTTGGCTGACTGAGTGGTTGTGGGTTTATTGTTGTTTTTATTTTGTTGGTATCTATGTGGAAACTGTAATTGTGAATTTAAATCATCAAAGAAATAACAGAAATCATCACATGAAAACGTCTACTATAAGACAGGGAGTTCCCTCCAGCAAAAAAGCGTGGTACTGATGAGGGGATTTACCATAGTCACCACGCTTGTAAGCGTTGTGGCTAGCGACCGCAGTTGTCGGTGCCCACAGTATGTAAAATGATGTGATACTCATCAGCTTCACCTCAGGACTCCGGTTTCGCCTTTTACGATACTTACGGGTACATAGATGGGTTGGTACTATTCTTGCCAGCACCATACGGAACCCTGTGTGGTACCGGCAATCAATGCATATTCAATAAAATTTTACCGGTAACTTTAATCAACTACGTCGCTACTAGACTATACTTGCTGCTCTTCATTATCATATCAGACAAAAGACGTCTACTCCATCTTGTTGTTGAGACTTGATTGCCCCGCAGTTTGGTTAGGACGTTGCTGGATGGGATGGATGAATCACCTGATTTTCTAAAAAGTAAGATGATGCCATCTTAGAGATCGGTCATCATAGATTGTAGGATCATGATTAGAAGTAGGTACAGGACAAAATCATCACCAAAATACGTTACCCGACTCTTCAACGTCACCTCCAAGCCACTAACAAATCAAGCAGGACACAAGACCATTTACACCGTTCCGAATTGCCGTCTCACAGTCTTAGAACACCGCCAGTAAATTGCTCGTCTCAATTTGCCAGGCGCCCATTGCCTACCTTATTGATAGGACGTTGTCGCCAAGAGATATGGCCCCGCAATTTGTACTAGAGTCTGAATTAGTGATAATCAATTAGAAACGCTTGAGAGAAAAATGGCGGACACGGCCGCTATGCAAACGTAATTGGAAGCGTGGGGTGAAAAGATGTTTTGGAGTAGATTGATACTATTGAAAAGGAAGGAGTAGAAATGCGTTAAGTGTTAAAGAAATGTATTAAACCAGTTTAAAAGTAAATTAGGACATGCATTTTTGTTTTGCAGGCTTTTGTGCGTATTCTGAATCTTAATCTAATTACCACTTCAATTCTTCTAATAAATAAGCCATTTATGAATACGAATTTATTATTATTAGGTATAAAGAACGATACGTGCAAGGCTAAAGCAATGATATTAGACAAATGTTTTACCACTATGACGTCAGTTTTTGTCGCTTCACAAACTAAAGCGCCACCGTGTGGTAAAGAAGATGCTACAAGAAAATAAACAATTATTCGTTTCTTTGTTTATACGTTCCAATGATTCATTAAAGGCTGTGTATTAACGTGCCACCAAATTTGAGTAAATTTTTACCAAATAATATCCACCAAATTTTTTCTACCAAAATGCATGAATGTACACCAAATTTGCTTCTGGCACTTCGCCGGCCGCTGCCGCGGCACGCTCGCTCCGCTCGCTCGGCTCGTGCGTTGTGGTCACAAGCTAACCTAACACAACCTAACCGAACCGGTTACCCAAATTTGGTGTACGTTCAGCCAATTTGGTGTACATTCATCCATTTTGTCTGAAGTGTATTGGGGTATAAAAAATTTTTGGGAATCATTTAATTTGTTGACTTCATTAAATATTATAGGGTTAGGACACACAACATGAAAAATTACTTTAACAGTCTAAGCGATATTACATACAAATTAACATGCGCATATTAAATTAACCTTTTCCTTCTACACTTGCAAGTTGTTTGAAAACTCCAAATCCGGTAACGATTTTTTTGACTTCTTTCCTTTACAAAAACCTTTTTTTTTGTTTCAGTAAAAACTTATAATCGTAGCGCAATCATTATGTCGCTATTATTATTGAGGTAATGTAAGTGGCAAAGCGCGGACCGCAAAGCAACCCGTGACGCAGCAAAGTTTGTGAACTGGATTGCACTAGTTCCAACCGGATTTAACCTGCGGGGATGTATTTAGGGCTTAATCTGCGACAGGTGCGGATCAGAAACTACGTAAGTACGTACAATGTACTTTCAACAGCACATCAGTAGAAACATTTTTGGTCTTTATGGCATGATTATAGAGTTGAAAAAGCTTCTACTGACGTGCGTTTGACCGTACATAATACCAAAATAACACGAAATTCTAAATAAAAAATATCATAATCTTGTTGCTGTAAATTGTTTTCTCTGTTGCTGCTATCATAATCGTTGTGAAGTTTTTTGGCCTTTTTTTTTTCATGTTGACGTTAGATCTTAAACCTTGAATCTCAGCTCCTACTATCCGATTCCATTCCATATAAGATCTTCTATGACCTATCGATGTTTTAATGCAAACAAGTATGCGATGCAGTCTTCAGAAATATCTCCAAATACGTCCCTGATAATCAGTTTATCCGGTTCGAACTGGTTAAAACCAGTGCGGCAGTTAGTCAGGTGAGATCCTCTCCCACCTATTGGAATTATTGTCTTTGTGCAGCTTCATATGCGATGCAGAAGAAGTTTAGTTCTGATCCCTGACGCGAGGTAGGATTTAAGTTGATAAGATAGATAAACACTTTATTGCACACAATTACATAAACAAAAACAATACAGTCACAAAATAAACTTAACTAAATATGGACGAAAAAGTGGCCTTATCGCTGGAAGCGATCTCTTCCAGACAACCTTTGGGAGAGGAATCCGTAATAATGAAATGAGTAGTGCAGTGTAGTAACAATAATCATACTTAAAAGATGTTAATGATAAATAAAAAAGTAACTTAAGAGTGCACTCCGCGCACACTAGCGCCCTCATCAGCATTTAATTAATTTCTTTGAATTGGAGACCAAAATGAAAAATTGAAGAACGGCTAAGTGTTCTTTGTCAGGATAGCGTTATTTTAAACTATTACAATTAGCTTTATGATATCTTGTTTATTCAAAATCCTTAAAACGGAAATTGGTGGCCACCGCGTTCGACAGCCAACCTATATTTAAAATAAAATGGAGAGTACCAGGAGAACATAAATCGACAAGAGGCTGACAGTACCCATGGTTGGTTCCATTAACAAGTGTATGACTTATACCTGTTTTCTCACAAATGTATTGAAAAACGTCGTAAGATACACGGCCGTAAGGGTTATGACAAACTCGTGCCGATGGTAAACCCTCGACTTTATGTAATACCCCTATTTACGGCACTTGTATCTTAAACTACTATAGTATTTGCTTTCGTTTATTATGCAGTAGAATTAACGAGAAAAATCATCAAAAACGCACATTCATCCGACATGGCCCGGTGATGTTCATGTCTCAGTGGTCCAACTAAGCAAAATAAAACTAAAAACATCTTGAAAATGTATTGTCGGCCATTTTACACACAAACGTCATCAAGTGAATTTTTCCGCCTTATTGTGTGTTGTCATTATGACCGATTAATAAAAATATATCAGGATATTACAAGTAAACTATGCCGAATAAAACAATATTAATAACATGTTGACGTTCTAGTAATGTACTTAGAGTCAACAAACAAGTGTACAAAGACATGGCCGGGGTCCCATATTAAACTGAAATGACTCCTTTGTTTTTTTTTTCTTTTTGGTATAATCTTCCATACTGACTAACGGGAATACAACGATAAAAATATTTTATATTACTGAACTTTTTTAAAGTCGGAATGAAGTTAGTGACAACACAATATTGTTTGTAAAGTGACCTTATGAATGGGTACAACTCTGATTCCTAAACCATGAAAATTCCTGAGGTACTACTTTATGCATATCACAGTATCTGAACAGTAGTATATCTATCTAAACTCAAAGACCTACAACACCATTCTTCTTCAATGTTTACGACTCAGTCTATCTTACCAACAATCCCATTCAGCACCTCAAGACACGTCTTGGTCTACATGGCGCCATAAACATCAGCCTCTCCACATCGTCAATCCATGTAAACAGGACAGGGCCAATCCTGGCAAGCGGCGACCATTAAATCAATAGGTCTTTGTACAGGTACCCGAAGTGCCATCGAGGTTGATTTAATATAATGGCCATATGTGCGCATTAGACGATCAATTGGCCATCAATTGTGCGGTTAATTTGCAGTAAATACGCGGTAATCCGCTTGAGGGGATTTGACGAGGTTGTGCTGATTGTTGCCTGATCAATATGCAATTTGCTAGGAAATTGTATAAATTACATTTTATATTCATTAGGTGTTGTTTAATTTGTCAAAAATCTGTAAAACAAAAAGTTTACTTTAGACATCCTTAATAAATTGCCAAATCGAGTGTCACTGCAAAGACATATCGTCGTTGCGCGACCAAAACCTGCTATGTAACATTTTTGACGAAACCCCTTTTATAACGCAAAGAGGTGAAAAACACTGCTAAGCGTCTCCTGACAAAATTTGGCGCATATCAAGGAGCTACAACACGACTTATGGTATATTTTCAAAACCTGCCATGTATCTAGGGTCCAACAATATCTGCTATGTGCAAACGTATCTGCACATAACAGCTTTTTCATAGTAAAGTCGGTACCCAACGGTACCCAACAGCGCAGCTTCATTTTCTGGGGGACTTTAATGCCCACCACAGCGAGAGGTTGTTCCCTTACCAGAAAACTGACCATGCTGGGAGAGAGGCGCGCAGGTTTGCATTGTCGCTAGATCTCACCCAGCTGGTGAATGTAGCTACGCGGGTGCCTGATGTAGACGGACACACGCCCAATTGCTTGGACTTACTGCTGACTACAGATCCAGACAGGCACTCGGTGTCGGTTTCAGCCCCTTTGGGAACATCCGACCACTGTCTAGTGAAGTCCGTGTCGATCAGCTCTCCTCCGGATGATAGCCCAAGAGGCACGAGGCGAGTTTGGCGATACGAGTCAGCAGATTGGGATGAGATGCGGCACTTCTTTGCATCCTACCCATGGCAGCCAGTGTGTTTTTCTTCGAGCGATCCCTCTTGTTCAGCTAAAGCGGTTGCGGATGTAATACGGCAGGGGATGGAATACTATATTCCGTTCTCCGACATACCGCTTGGTCACAAAGCCCGACCTTGGTTCAATGCGGACTGCGCTCGCGCTGAAGCTCGAATGCAGTCCGCATACCAAGCCTGGGTTCAAGCCCGTGATCGCAAAGTTCGAGCTCGACGGGTTCGCGCGAAGAAAAAGGCATTCAATTATGCTGCAAAGTTCTGCAAGAGGGTGATCCGAAAGGCACGTTACGACCATGTCAGTCGTATAGGAACCAAACTTGCATCCTACCCCTCTGGTAGCAAACAATTTTGGTCCCTATCCAAATCGGTCGAAACAAACTTCTGCCGTCCTACATTACCTCCCCTGCAAAAACCTGACGGGTCGCTAGGTCACTCTGCAACAGAGAAAGCAAATTTATTTTCGTCTCTATTTGCAAGCAATTCTCGTTTAGATGCTGGCTCTTATCAGCCACCAACAATTCCTCGCTGTGACTCTTCGATGTCGGAGGTCACAATACACGCAAAAGAGGTTCGTAGAGTACTCCGAAGCCTAGACGTGAACAAAGCAAGCGGTCCTGATGGAATACCAGCAAAGGTCTTGAGAAACTGTGCGCCTGAGTTGTCTCCTGTGCTAACACGTTTGTACCGCCTCTCTCTAAAAACAAGAACGGTGCCAAAATCTTGGAAGGTTGCCAACGTACAGCCAGTGCCCAAGAAGGGTAATCGTAAAAAAAACGCAACGTTGGAATGCGTATAGAGGTCGCTAAATTTCACAACATCAGCAGGACCACAGTAGCCTAGTTCGTAAAGCGTCTGCGGTACTTACGCAGAAGACGCAGGTTCGAATCCTGCCTGTGGTTGTGAAATTTTGCGATTTTCTACTTTGAAGGGTAGTCGTGCCGACCCCAGCAACTATTGGCCAATCGCCATCACCTCCATACTCTGCAAAGTTATGGAAAGGATACTCAATGGAAAACTGCAGACATACCTAGAAGCTAACGACCTACTCAGTGACAGTCAGTATGGCTTTCGCCGAGGACGATCAACTGGGGATCTTCTAGTGTATGTCACGCATTGCTGGGGGGAGGCCATCGAGAAATACGGCGAAGCCCTTGCCGTGTCACTAGACATCTCGAAGGCCTTCGACAGGGTGTGGCACGCAAGTCTGCTGAGCAAACTTCCTGCATACGGCATTCCCGCTGACTTTTGCTCTTGGATTTCTGACTTCCTGAGCGAACGGTCGATCCGAGTAGTCCTTGATGGCTGCTCCTCTGACCTCGTGGCTATTGATGCCGGGGTTCCTCAGGGGTCGGTTCTCTCTGCGACTCTTTTCCTGCTGCACATCAACGACCTACTTGGTCCTAGTATTGTTGGGTACGCAGATGACAGTACTGTCGTCGAGAGATATATGTCAAGCGCAAAAGCCAGCAGTGACGAAATACGTTCTTTGATAGAGGCCATGGTAGAGCGTATAAACTCAACCTTAAGTCTTGTCTCCGACTGGGGTGACAAAAATCTGGTAAGTTTCAACGCCACCAAAACGCAGGCGTGTCTGTTCACCGCCAAAAGGAGTCCGTTCAATCTGGCTCCTACTTTTCGAGGTAAAACTGTACCAGTTACCGACAGCCTCGAGCTACTTGGCATGAAGTTGTGTGCAAATCGGCGCTAACATTGAGTCAAAAGCCCAAACTGCGGCAAAAAAGCTGGGCATCCTCAATAAGGTTAAGCGTTACTTCACTTCTGGTCAGCTCCTAGTTTTATATAAAGCCCAAGTCCGATCGTGCATGGAGAATTGCTGTCACCTTTGGGATGGCTCAGCCAAATACCAGCTAGCCGCACTTGACTCGATAGATCGCAGAGCCAAGAAGCTCGTTGGTGATGAGATGCTGGTGAAAACCAAGTTTCACAGTCTGGCCCACCGTCGCAAAGTTGCATGTCTGTCGGTCTTCTACAGATTGTACTTCGGAGAGTGTGCTCTAGAGCTCCACGAGCTTATTCCACCATCTTCCTTCTACCATCGGGAGTCCAGAAGCACCGCAGGATATCACCCATACTTGGTTGATATTCCGCACATTCGCACAAAGCGCTTTGAAACATCTTTTATAATGCGCACGGCTAAAGAGTGGAATTCTCTGCCTGCGCCTGTGTTCCCGAGTTCATATAACCCGAATCTATTCAAGTCGCGAGTGAATAGGCCTTTTCTGGGTAAGCTCGTTCCATCGTCGACCTCATCTCTGTCTTCAAGACTAGATCGAGGTCAAGAGTAAGCCCATTTTCAATAAAAAAAAAAAGTCGTCGCAGTCAAAACCTGCTATGTCTAGCTAGAGCTGAGGTTGACGAAGGAACGAGCTTGCCCAGAAGAAGCCTATCTATCTGCCTCTTCCAGTCAAATCACGCTTCAGTAGGTCTGCTGGAAGAAATTTCTGTGTAAGCAGCACCTGTTGTGTCTTTTTTCTTGAATGTAATTTTATTTTGTTTTATATTGTGTACAATAAACTGTAAATAAATAAATAAATAAGCCTATTCGGGTTATAAGAGCTCGGGAACACAGACGCAGGCAGAGAATTCCACTCCTTAGCCGTGCGCATTATAAAGGATGTTTTAAAGCGCTTCCAACAAATTTGGGTGATATCCTGCGTTTGCAAACCCGATGGTAGAAGGGAGATGGCGGAATTAGCTCATGGAGCTCTTGAGCACACTCTCCGAAGTACAATCTGTAAAAGACCGATATACATGCAACTGCGCCGGTGGGCTAGGCTGTGAAACTCGGTTTTCATTAGTATCTCATCACCAACGAGCTTCTGGGATCTGCGGTCGATCGAGTCAAGTGCGCCGACTTGGTATTTGGCTGAGGCATCCAAAAGGTGGCAGAAATTCCCCATACAAGATCGGACTTGTGCTTTGTATAAAACTATCAACTGTCCAGGAGTGAAATACCGCTTAACCTTATTGAGGATACCCAATTTTGGCCGCAGCTTGAGCTTTTGACTCAATGTTGGCGCCGAAGTTCAGGTTTGCACACAGCTTTATGCCAAGAAGCTCGAGGCTGTCGGTGACCGGTACAGATGTATCTCGAAAAGTAGGAGTCAGATTGAACGGACTCCTTTTGGCAGTGAACAGACACGTTTAGTTTATGTTTTGGTGGCATTGAAATACATTTAGTCACCCCAGTCGGAGAGAAGACTTAAGGTTGAGTTTTTCGCTCTACCATGGTCTCTCTCGAAGAACGTATCTCGTCGGCGCTGGCTTTTACGCTCGATCATACCTCTCCACGACTGTACTGTCATCTGCGTACCCAACAATACCTGGACCAAGGAGGTCATGTATGTGTAGCAGGAAAAGTGTTGCAGAGAGTACAGACCCCTGATGAAACCCGGCGTCAATGGCCATGAGATCAGAGGAGCAGCCATCAAGGACTACTCAGATCGACCCTTCACTCAGGAAATCAGATGAATCTTACCAGGAAAAGTCAGCGGGAATACCGTAAGCAGGAAGTTTGCTCAGCAGACTTGCATGCCATACCCTGTCAAAGGCCTTTGAGATGCCCAGTGATACGACAAGGGCTTCGCCATGTTTCTCGATGGCCTCGCCCCAGAAATTAAGTAATATACACTGGAAGATCCCCAGTTGATCGTCCCCGGCGGAAGCCATACTGACGATCACTGTGTAGGTCGTTAATTTCTAGGTATGTTTCTAAAATTCTTCAGCAGTTGACTGGTTATGGGTTGTTGATGTGATGTGTGTAAGTGGATAAACAATAATAAAACAATAACATCTGTAAAGGTCGCACTAGCACTGAGTAAATTCTGCTAAGCACTGTTGATGCCCTGGAAAAATCTGCCATATGCATGATGATTTCCTAATTCTTGTTTATTTATTTTTTTAGATGTAATCAGTTATATAACTTATAATAAAAATGAAGGTACTAATCCCAGTCATAGATGTTCAAAATATCACCATTCGCATCAATAAGCCTAAAAAGTTATTAAGTTTTTTTTGGCTCCTGTAAAATTTAAATTTTGTTACTTAGCAGGTTTTGGTCGCGCAACGACGATATATAGGGTGACTTTTAGTTCGTTAGTTCTTGTTCTAGTTAGTTCTTGATAGAAAAAGGTATGAATGTACTCATGATACTGAACAACTTTCCCCAAGGAACATAGGTCGAAATACGAAAATCAAGTTTTGATCTACCAAGGAAACTGCATCAGCTGATAGCGCATTTTGTATGGGAGGTCGAATTTGGTTTTTCGTATTTCGACCTATGATCCTTGGGAAAAGTTGTTCAGTATCATGAGTACATGCATATCTTTTGCTATCAAGAACAAATTAAAAGTCACCCTACATAAGGGTGAGCGTAAGCAAACGCGTCTTTCCCCACATTTTTTTTTTTCTTTTTAATTATATTAATTTTAATCATTTTTTTTTTCTTTGGCCTGGATCTAGCCCTGAGGACAGAGATGAGGTCGACGATGGAACGAGCTTGCGCCCAGAATAAGCCTATTCACTCGAGACTTAAATCGATTCGGGTTATAAGAGCTCGGGAAAACAGACGCAGGCAGAAAACACACTATATTCATATTTATTTGCTTTCAAAAAACTTCTCACTTTATTACAAAGAAAACTGGAAGATAGGAATACTATTCTGTGCTGACCTGCGCCGTCTACGTCATAGCTTACGTATACCCTAAAGTGTCATCATGTCGAGAAAAGTGCTATACAAGCCTTGGCCGCAACCAGGTATTGAAGGACTCACGCATGTGGGCCTCGGCTTTGCCTCTGCCCACATTATAATTAACACGTTCGTCCTTCAATACATTTATTTATCAGCCATGGCAGTAATGTACCCTCTTATACTTAATGCTTTGTAAATGCCCTTTTTTAAGTAATTTTCTGTTTGTTGATTTGCAATAAAGAATACATAAAGTTGCAATGTTAAAAAGCATTTTAAGAATGTCTTAAGGGCAATGTGACTGTAACTATCCCGTTACCCTTTACCAAATTGTCACTTTACCACGACGACGCTGAAATAAAAGCAAAATGTCTGGGAGTTAAAATAACGAAGGTGTTAAACGCACCGTGGTACAAGGTGTTTTGGACCATTGGTTGTGGTGATTTCTTTGATCTTTGCGGTGTGTCTTTATTGCAGAAAGAAATAGGTAGTCTGTAAAATGGTACTGTAACAAGTACACCGCGCTTGCTATGCATTCTCCGCGGTGATTTCTTGTCGAAAGGACATTTGGTCCAGTAATATAAAATAATTTTTAAACGCCCTTCATCGAATATGCCAATATAAATTCTCTTTGTGACCTTGAATGTGATAACACGTGTTTTATATATGCGCATTTCAATATAGCGTTCTAGTTTTACTAAATGTGTTGCGAATTATAGGCTGATGTAGCCTGAAGTGTTTTAATTCTTTCAACAGTGTAATCAATGTTTACATCGTAATAAATGTGATATTCGTTTAAACTCGAAGCGTTGTTTAAATGTCGAGGATCAGCTGATAGGACTTACAGGTAGCAAATTCTATCTATGAGCAAACGCCCCCACGAACCCCCCAGGTTCATTATATATTGGTGGAAATACCATCATTATAGTACCTACTAATGGAGGTTTTAGAAGGTGGTAAAGACTCTAGTTATTTATTAAAGGTCGTCTTATACTTGTGTTTTTAAAAGTACATCTTGTGATTTTATGAGGTTTTACAACCTTTTCCTTTAAGAGGCTACCTCCGGTCCACTAGCGCCCCCATCAGTTCAAAAATATTACTCACTAAATACAAAACTTATCGAAAATCAGGTAAGACAGATTGAAGTAAAGGTATCCTAGTTTATTCAGAACCTATCAATTCTGAAAAATATAATACACTGTAGTTACAGATACAAAAAGTGCGATAAAGGGCCACTTTTAGCAGTTTTTCTATCTGTAACTACAGGGAACTTTATTTTACAGAGTAAATAGATTCTAAATAAACAAATATACCTTTACTTCAATCTGTCTTTCCGGATTTTTGATAAGTTTCGTATTTAGCGAGTAATATTTTTTTAACTGATGGGGGCGCTAGTGGACTGGAGGTAGCCCCTTAAATTTCAGGTCGAGGCACTTTTCACAGTTTTTTGGTTTTTCTCTAGACACTTCTCTTCCCTGAAGCTGAAATAAAATTTTCGTAGTTTTCATAGTATGACAAAACAGTCCATCACTGAACAAGGACCTCCCCCCACAGAATTTGTACAACAATAATGCGTGTTATATTTTTGGGGAGATGTACGGTCAACCGCTTGTCGGTAGAACCTTTTTCAACTCTATTACCACCCCATAAGGTCCAAAAGTGTTTCTACCGATGTGCGGCCGTGTGTACCACAGTCACCACGCTTATTAGTGGTATGGTGGTAAGATAAACAGAAGGACGTTGCTACCCATACTCCGGGTATGATTCCTTAGTAACCTTTTACGACACCCATCGGAAGTGATGGAGTGGTACCATTCTTTACGGTACTACAAAGTCACTGTCCCTGGTTCTACACAGCTAAAATAATAAGTAAGTACTTATGTATAGGATGACTTTTAATTATTAGGGTTCCGTACCTCAAAAGAAAAAAACGGAACCCTTATAGGATCACTTTGTTGTCCGTCTGTCTGTCTGTCTGTCTGTCAAGACCCTTTATCTCACGAACGGATAAATGTATCAGGTTGAAATTAATATATTAGGATCCATGAACCACACAAGGTCTGAAAATTTCAATTTTTTACAACGACGCAATCAAAAGATATGGCATTTTATGTCCTCATCTCCATACATTTATTCAAAAATGCAAAACCTACAGGGTACTTCCCGTTGACCTAAAATTATGAAATTTGGCAAGAAGCTAGGTCTCACAGTACAAATAATGGGAAAAGTCTGAAATCATTAAATATTACAACTTTTCTCACAACTAATGGTAACCAATTCTGGTGAGCTCCCGTTTCAACAACATTCATATAAGAGAGGAGTCAAGTTGGATGGTTGCTGAGGCGATTTTTGTTTTAGTTCTATTTAAAAACGGGAACACTTACAAACTTGAAAATTGGTATGTTTATAGTGCATAAGCTATAAAATAACAACAAATAATAAAATTTGGTCAAGCGCGTGTCGGACTCATAAAATCTAGCACAATAACTTACTGAAATTTCAACTAATACAATTATGTTTATGTGGTGGTACGAAATCCTCAGTGTGCGAGTCCGACTCGCACTAGGCCGGTTTTTTTAATAGCAAAAGATATGCATGTAGTTACTCATGATATGACACTGAACAATTTTCCCCAAAGAACACAGGTCAAAATACGAGAAAAGAAATTGGCACCCCCATACTAAATTGCCGATCAGCTGATCGTTTTACTATGTTGAGTCGAAAATTATGTATTCATATTTCGACCTTATGTTCCTTGGGGTAAGTTGTTCAGTATCATGAGTACATGCATACCTTTTTCTAACAAAAGATATGATAGTAAAACATATGCACTCATAATACTGAACAACTTTTCCCAAGGAACGTAGCTCGAAATACGAAAAACCAAATTTGACCTCCCATACAAAATGCGCTATCAGCTGATGCAGTTTCTATGGGAGATCAAAACTTGATTTTCGTATTTCGACTTACTAACTTTACGGCATCATAATATAGTATACAAATGTTTCCACTGACGGGCGGGTGACTGTACAACATCAAAACTTTAATTCAAAACCAGACAAACCGAGTCCTATCTGTAATCTGCGTCCCAACACGTCCCTGCGACCTTATTACCCACTATTACCCATTATCAACGAAACAACAAAAGCCATAATTATTTACAACTACCCGCGTTTTAAAACTACCGCCGTTTGATAGCGGCTATGAGAAGCCTTGTTTATTGAGGACGTCAGCAGGGTCTCTGTGTACAGAGTTGGGGACTTTTCATAACATATTTAGTTAATGCCATAAAAGTTTACATAGTACTAAAAATTATGATGCCTTAAATTTTGGGTACGTTTAAATGTAATAATGATTTTCTATGTCGAAACTAGACATCGTTTTCATCATATGATATTTGAAAATATTGTTCGATGTTTCATCACAGCTAGTGATGCGTCCCCAATGTCTTTCCTTGACTTAAAAGCTAAGACTCCCTGAATGACCTTGAGGTTGAATAACTTCGTAATCACTTTTTACTTTATGGTATTTATTTTAGCAGATTTTTTTTTTATTAATGAACAAGATGCGAGAAGTGATGTGGTCGAAAGAGAATTTCAATTACATATAAATGAAGAAAAAAAAACTCTAAAATTACCATTATTTGGTTAACTTTTTCCCATCTGTAACCATTTAAATGCTACATTTTCTATAAAAAAAAATTAACAACAAATCATCAGCAGGTGAGCTATCTTTGCCGTAGGCCGGAGTTGCAAAAATATACAAAAATATATTTTAGAATGTACAAATAAAGCCCTTTCATATGATACCCCATTCGACCTAGTACCGACAATTTGAAATTTGGCCCCCCATATTACGTTAATAATCATAATTTTTTTTTATTCTTTCATGTGCAATTATGTTGGGCAACCATATTCTAAAACCATTCCAAATTTCAAGTCGATAGCATGACTGGTTGCCGAGATATACAGGTGTGACAGACAGACGGACAGACAGATAAAGTCTCACCATAAGGGTTCCTTTTTTTCCATTTTGGTATCGGAACCCTAAAAACGAACTGTCATAGGAAGCATTATACTGTTCAGGGGAAAGGCAGAGCGATGCACAATGGTATAGAATAAGCTGGTTTATTAGGAAAGATACAAAAAGGCATGAGAGCCGTGTGATGAACAAAATCGAACGACAATAACAGACATCTATCAAAATATATAAAACACTTATAAAAACGGCCAGCTAATAGTGGCGTCAACCATGAAGGTGCTTTACACCAACACACCCCCTCAACTCATGGCTTAACGTCACGCAGCCCTAACGCAGCCGTCAGTAGCTCGTGCCTTATACGAGGCAAAGGTTTGGTGAGGATATCTGCCAACATCTTGTCAGTCGCCAGATATTCCAAAGTTATGGCTTTGTTGTCACGCAGCACATCTCTAATAAAGAAATGTCTAATATCAATGTGCTTGCTCTTTGCGTGAAATACACCGTGATCTTCAGCAAGGCAGATAGCACTTAAGTTATCAGCATGCATTCTTACCTTAGACAATGTGTGAAGACCTAGCTCCTTCAGCAGACTATTTAAGTATACAGCCTCTTTCATAGCTTCCGCCAAACTCACAAACTCAGCCTCACACGTAGAAGTCGCAACAATGCGTTGCTTTTGTGAAGTCCAAGATATGGCTGCACCACCTAGTACAAAAACATATCCAGTAAATGATCGTCTATCGATTACACAACTACCCCAGTCTGCATCCGAATATCCCTGAATACATAACCCTGTCGGTTTAAATAACAAACCATGCGTTATTGTACCTTTTAAATATCGCAAGATCCGCTTTGCAGCTTTCCAATGGGTATCTTGTGGATTTTCTGCAAACTGTGCAAGTTTTGCCGTAGCATTAGCAATCTCTGGTCTAGTTGCCACACTTAAATACATGAGTGCTCCGATCAGTTCTCTATAAGGAAAAGATTTCTCTGCAACCTTTTTCTCTTCACTTATCACTTGTTTTCCTGTCTCCATTGGAGTCTGAACAGGATTACAGTCTTCCATGTTGAATCTTTTCAATATATCTTTAATATATTTTTCTTGTGACAAGTAGTAACCATTACCACTTTTCTTTATATCTATCCCAAGACAATAAGTTGCAGGACCAAAGTCTTTTAACTCAAATTTCTTGGCCAGTTCTTGTTTGAACTTATCTATCACATCTCTCCGTTGCGAGCAGATCAAAATATCATCGACATAGATAACTACAAAAAGATCAGCTCCATCTTTAGTATGTTTATGATACAAGCAAGGTTCACTCACAGTAGGTCTCAACCCCATCTCTTTCAGCTTTGAATCCAGCTTAATATTCCACTGTCGTCCAGCTTGTTTGAGACCGTATAGTGATTTCCTTAGAAGACATGTGTCACCACCTGCTTTTATTTCTTCAAGCATTCTTATTGCCTTTTTTCCTGTTTCACTTTTACTATCTATTTCGATTAGTTTCTTTAGACTTTCTTCCAACAGTTCTGGAACCTTCATATAAATGTCTTCGTTTAAGTCTCCGTTTAAATATGCCGTGTTGATATCAATTTGGTCTATGTCCATTCCCATCTCAACGGCTAAAGCAACCAACAGACGTACAGTTCCAATTCGCGCAACTGGAGAAAAAGTCTTATTATAATCCAGCCCTTCTCGCTGACTATACCCTTTCGCAACTAATCTCGCCTTCTTTTTCTCTGTTTTGTCAACGTTTAACTTTGTTGTCAGTACGTATCGACAACCTACGACATTTCTATCAGGAGGCTTCTTCACAATGTTCCATGTATTATTTTTTACAAGGCTCCTTATCTCAGATAATATCGCTTCTTGCCATTTGTCTTTTTCATCACTACTCAAGGCCTGCTTTAACGTGATCTCAATAACTCCAGCAAAGTCATCAGTGTCGGCGTATTCCTCTGTTGATGCTTCGCTTTCATTATTTTCAGTTTCTTCAATCTCGACCATATTATACAGCTTTCGAGGACGCCCGACGTGCCCTCTTTCAATTCTTGGTCTTCCAGGACCTCTTTTTAGAGTGATATTCCTCTCTAAAGCCTCATTGCCATCACTATCATTACTAACTCTAGTACCGTCTCCACTAGTATACGTACTACCGCTTGTTTCATCGCTCAATGGCAAAACTGGTGGCCTTTCTGATGAGATTTCTACACTTAAGGGTTGTCCCGTCAAAGAACCCGACTGTCCCGCTTGAATTTCTATTTCAACAGTCTTTTTATCACTATTCTTTTCACAGTGTGGTTCAATGAGTGACTCTTTTAAAATATTATCATTATTTTCAGGTAGCTTACCTTCTTGAAAACGAACATCCCTCGACACTATTATTTTTCTGTCTTCAGGTATCCACACTTTATATCCAATAGATTCAGCTGGATAACCAACAAAAATGCCGAGTGAACTTCTTGGTGCAAACTTATCCTTTCCTGGTTCTTTGTTCAAGACGTGTACTTTTGTACCGAACGATCTAAAATATTCGATATTCACAGGTCTCCCGAACCATTTTTCATAGGGAATTTCACCGTTCAAGCTACTACATGGACACCTATTACGTATGTAGCACGCCGTCACAACGGCTTCTGCCCAAAAACTTGCGGCTAGTCCCGAGGATAAAAGCATACATCTTGCCTTTTCAAGCAATGAACGATTCATACGTTCAGCTGTTCCGTTACTTTGGGGTGTATGCGGCGTTGTTAGTCGTCTCGTAATTCCCGCACTTTGTAAATATAAATCAAAATTTTTATTTACAAATTCACCACCGTTATCCGATTGTAAACATTTGATTTTCCTATTTGACATATTTTCAACCTGACACTTGAAAATCTTGAACTTTGACAATACGTCACTTTTATTTTTTAGCATGAAGACTTCACACCAACGAGTACAGTCGTCAATAAAAGTAACAAAATATTTATTTCCCGCGTTCGATTGAACTCTCATGGGACCTACCACATCAGAATAAATTATTCGCAACTTCTCATTGCAGGGTCCACTGGACTTCACAAAAGGCAACGAAACCATTTTCCCTTTAGCACACACATCACAATCACGCAAGTCACAATCAGTATTTACCGGGTCAATACCTGATTTCTTAAGTAATTTCATAAGATCTCTTCCATTCAAATGTCCCATACGCTCATGCCATCTATACAGATCGACATTCTTACTTCCTGATACCACAGACGCTGAAGCGTCCATTTCCCTCAAGTAATATAAATTACCTCGCCGGTCAGCGGTCAGCTTTACTTCGCCATCCTTGACTGCGTATGCTACATCACGCTTAAAAGTGACTACACAGCCTCGTTCAGTGAGCTTAGCGATTGAAATTAAATTACTTCGTAAGTCGGGAACTAGTAAAGTATCTTCAAATTTTATGAAGCGCGTACGGTCGTCATTGCATGCTAATATCTTAACTGTACCCTTACCTTGCACGGTTGTAAAAGATTCAGTGGCTAACTTTAACTTTTGGCTCGAAGGCAGTACCTCCTCAAACCTTGCCGCGTCGTTGCACATGTGAGCACTGCATCCGCTATCAAATAGCCATTCTTGACAGCGCTTAGCTCCTACAGCCAGGCAGTCTGAAATTTGATTGATGGTTAATGCTTCACATTCTACAGTTCCATCTGGTTCTGCGCAACTTTCAGCGCACCTAGTTTCCGAAGTTTTCTTCTTCTTTTTACAGTCCGATGCCTTGTGTCCAAATATATGACATTTAAAGCATTTATACTTAAAATTCGTTCCAGTTCCGTTCCCTTTCTTCTGACTACTTGTTCCAGCTCCAGATCCATTCACGTTTTTCTGACGTCTACCCACATACATAGCACCTTCGATATCTTCAACTTGAGCGTTTCCTCTCGAGGTATACTCCTCGACGATCTTTACTCGAAGTTGTTCGGGTTTAGGAAGGTTGTCCCTAGACTCTATAGCGCAACGAAAGTTTTCAAAACTAGAAGGCAGACTATACAAAAGCATGATTGCCAATAAATCATCATGGATTTGGATGCCCATCTCTTCAAGCTTATCTACAGCTTCAAAGAAAGAATCGAGATGTTCGCTTACATTTTGATTTTCGCCCATCTTCTGCAACATCAACCTTTTCAACAGCGTTGCCTTTTTCGCAGGACCTCTCGACGCAAACATACTCTCCAATTTCAGCCAAACTTCTCGTGCAGTTCCCACCTTCTTTACATGATGAACAACACTTGGATCCAACGATAAAATCAACTCGGATTTAGCTTTTCTGTCAGCTGCCTTCCACGCTGACAAAGTGGCATCTCCGTCGCTGGGCTTTGGCTTCTCACCACTAACATACTCCCAATAATCGCCTTTGATCAATAAAGCCTCCACTTGCACTTTCCAGGTATCATAGTTGTCTCTTGTCAATGTTTGGATACGTATACTCGAAGACATTTTTGGATCCGACTATACCTAATTTACCAAATATTTTTATGACTACTATTTTTTTACCAGCTCTGGGCCCATAACCCTTGTTCAGGGGAAAGGCAGAGCGATGCACAATGGTATAGAATAAGCTGGTTTATTAGGAAAGATACAAAAAGGCATGAGAGCCGTGTGATGAACAAAATCGAACGACAATAACAGACATCTATCAAAATATATAAAACACTTATAAAAACGGCCAGCTAATAGTGGCGTCAACCATGAAGGTGCTTTACACCAACATATACAACATGCATGTTTCTGGACGAAGTTCTAAATTGGATATAAATTCAAGAGTTCAAGAACCCTACTCTGTACGTTCACGTAGGGTTATATATCCGCCGATAAGGCCTTTTGTATCTCAAAATAAATAAAATAGCTTAAATATGTCCGGCGTGGGACGCAAATATGGCGCGTGTGCGTAAAATCGTCCAACGGGGCAGTTCCAAAGGTACACCCGGCCCGATAGTACAGAGATATGCGTAATTGTGCCAAATTTCACCAAATTACACCAAAAGGTTGATGTTTAGATCACAAACTTTGGTACCATAGTTTAGAGAATCTATGCCCAGAAATAATAAAAAATATATGTTTGAATTATTTTTATATTATTTACCTTCATATTAGATTAAACGTAGTAATCTTATCAATTTATATTTGCAGCCCAAATTTATAACAAAACGTTTTACAGTGTCTCCAAGTTATGAAAAAAGTCTTCGAACGAACACCCAAAGATTACCGAGAGATATTAATGATACAAAACGTATTTTATTTGATATATAGAAAGCCGTTAATAAACTCAACTAACATAAAATAACGATATCCGTAGGCGATACATCGCAACAGATCCCTCGAAAAACTTCCATCAAACTTGGTGCACCTAAATCTGAGCCTCAGAGGACGCTCTCATACTCCTTCGATCGAGGCCGTAACATAAACATGGCGCTACACTATTAAAAGTTGGAGTCGTTTTGTAAGCCAAAATATTATTCGGACTACCTTCCCTCTATCTACGGCCGTATTGGACTAGGGCTGCCAAAACATTAGCATTTTTATTTTATTTTATTACGCCACGTTCGGTTTGCTGTTTTAAAGTTTGTGCATGGAGTTTGTTTATGTAGGTGTTTGTTTGGAGTTTTGTCAGATAAAGGTTGGTTTGTGAATTAGGTTACGACGGTCATTGTATCGTGTTTGTCGTCGAGTAAGACGGGATGTTTTTGGGTTAATACAAACATTAGAATTCCATATTTTATACATGAATAAGTAATGAAACTACTGATGCTTACTTCAATGAAGCAATGTTATAGATTCTTGCAACAACTTTTTACAAATAGACAACAGCAATATTATAAGTTGTAGTGTAAAAATAATTTGGCGCCCAGTATGGGACTACCTGTCACAAAATTGGCGCCCAACATGTGAATACATTAAAAACAAATCGTTCCAAATTCGAATAACTTCCCAACCCTAACTGGCCAGATAGAGTCCGGCCGGACTCCGGGCTGTCTCATAAACATGCTCCTGTATCAGCGCGTAATCTGCCGGATTTGTCGATCAGGCTGGCTATCCACTGCCCAGATTTGTACCCGGCTTTGCCGCCGATACGGCACATACGTTTTGCTTTTCTTGTCCGCTGTTTATGGCCGCGTGGCCAGGTGGAATGGCCACGGAATTTGTTTATTGGACGTGTTTGATTGGGCCGTTTTTGGATTTGGTTGGGGTAGATAAAGCTTGTTGATTTAAAAGCTTACTCGAAACAAGAGGTTCAGTCAATTGTTTGTTAGACTGTACATAATGTTCAAATGTTGAATACTTTTATATCAAGTGCGTAAGAATAAATCAGTTACGATATAAATTACGTAGATAGAAAAAAGCCAACATTAGTGTCAGATTTGAAATTAAACTAAGGAAGCAGTCCGACGGCAAACAAATCAAAATGCTATAGAATAAAATATCTAATATTTAAGCCGTAAAAGCTAAATCAGAGAGATTTGAGAACCCATGTAACCAATGTTCGAAAACTGGGGATGGGTTAAAAATGTTTTTCTTATGTCGAGCTGTTGGTTCATGGGAATAGGATAGTGTTCGGCTCTCGATCTGGATGTTCTGAGTTTGATTCAAATTATTGACAATTGACACTGTCAAACAAAATTCCCTTTGTGTGACTTTCCCAGTTTGGCTAGGACATAGTAGGACGAATCACCTGATAGTTAAAAAAGTAAGATGATTCGATGAAGACATGTTAACACGTCCGCCCCAGCTACTACTGACAGTCATCATAACATCCCATGAAACCTCCACTACAGGACAGGGAGCTCCCTCCAGAATTCTAGCTTTTGCTGGAAAAATGTAGAGGGGAAGTACCATAGTCGTCTCGCTTGTTAGCGTTACGGCGGGCACCATAGACCCCGGTTGTAGGTGACCGCAGTAATTAAGATGTAAGATACAAAGGAGGATACTGCTGCCCATCCTCCAGTTTACAACCCTTAGTCGCCTCTTACGACACCCACGGGTATGTATGGGTTGGTTCTATTCTTTGACGGCACCACACGGGACTACTGACTGTAGTAGTCGTAAAATCGGCCATGTAGGAGACCTTGGGCGGCTCATAAATTCTGACACCAGGGAGTGGGAAAAATTGTTGGGTTGGCTTGAATTTGTTTGGAATTTTTTTTTATGTTACAAGTGAGCAAACGAGCAGGTGGACCACCTGATGGTAAGTGGTCTCCACCGCCCGTAGCACCTACTGTCTTATTAATGGCATATTTTGACACTAATAAGACAGCTAAGCGCGTTGCTCACTTTGAGAACTCAGATGATATGTCTCATGTGTCGGTAATAGCTGTCGCTTTACTCATTTTTCAACACGCTTTTATTAGCTCCACCTGTAACTATGGAAATTGGATGGAAATGCATGGCTAGCTAAGTGAAGTAATTCTAAATCCAATATGGTGGCCTCCTAAACATGGCGGACTAGTTTATCAATAAATTTAAAGTTTTTAGTACTTGACCAAAGCGTGTTTTTTAGTTTAATAATAAATAATAATCTTCAATATTTTATTCTAATAAATTTTATTTTAGTTAAATCATGTCTCCTGCCAATCTTATTATTCACACTGCGTCAAATCTATTTACGCATTACCGGCGCCATCTTGCTTATCGTCGCTCTGATTTCCTCCAACCCGATGCACATTTGACGGACGTGAATATTCAACATTTAAATATATTAAATATTCATGCTGCCACTAACTGGGGCAGTGGGGCGGTTGTATTTTTGGTGAGACAAAATGGCTTATTTGTCTGTCAAGTAATCGATTATGTTAAATACAATGCAATGAATGAAAATGGCGATGTACTTTTTTTTTTGTAAAAATGATTGACTTTTACTAGTACCGTAAAAGTTATATGCCTTCTCCTTTCAGAATTTCCTGGAAAAGTTCGTAGTATGTTTTGGGGGTTGTACCATAGTCACCACACTAGTCAGCGTTACGGCTGGTACAATAGACCACAGTGGTTGGTGATCGCAGTATGATGGTATGATACACGGACGCGCTGCCCATTTTACGGGTTATCAGCCTATAACCACACTGATAGAATAAATAGGGTAGACAGGGTCATACTATTCTTAGCCGGCATCATACGTCCAACACCAAACATGGTAATGTAATGAAAAAAAAATTAACTAAGCTCTAAAGAGAATGGCTCTCTCGGAACTCGATATATTTATTGTCTGTGCCATAAATAATAGTCCGGTCCATTATAGTCTTACGAGTATATCGCCAAATCCACCAAATTGCACCAAATGTTTTCCAGTTACTAGTTAGGTACATAGCTCTCAATTTTTGATAGTAGTTCTTGAATTTTATATGGAAATTTTTTGAAATTCAATAATTGGATACTATCAAAAATTTAGAGCTATGTACCTTACCTGTACCTGGAAAAAATTCGGTGAAATTGTAAATCGTGTCTACGTGAAACAGCTAACTGACCGCACTATAAATGACCTTCGCTAACAGTATTGTCTATCTCTCTTCCCTCATTAACCTTACCTTCGCTCTTTTGATTACCTTACTTGTTAATTCGTATCAATTCGTACGCACTTGCCGTTTCTGTAACTCCAAAGAGTAGCATTTTTTTTTATGTGACAAGTGAGCAAACGAGCAGGTGGGCCACCTGATGGAAAGTAGTCACCACCGCCCATGGAGCCCACTAATAAGACAGCAAAGCACGTTACCCACCCCGAGAACTAAGATGGTGTGTCTCTTGTGCCAGTAATTTCGCTAGCTCCCTCACCCTTCAGACCGAAACACAGCAGTGCAAACACTGCTATTTCACGGCAGAAATAGCCAAGGGGGTGGTACTTTCCCAGATGGACTTTGCACAAAAGCCCTACCACCTTGAAAGCAGCATATTATACTTCCTCCCTCCTAATCTAATACAATTTACAAAAGCGCAATATCTTGAAACAGTCGCACTTTCAATCCCAATTATCCCCCTCTCTTTCCCCCAGCAGTAACAATAACAATAAAAAAACTTTAATAAACAATGGAACGCGAGCCGCGTGTAAATTCGCCAAAAACTGCCTCCGCGACGATTACTCCCCCTTAAGTGGGGTAATTACGGTCTTTTGGTGTCATCTTACCCTTAATGAGATCATCAACATGGCGCAGGATTGGTGCTGGATGGAGGTATGAAGGTTAGTGTGCACACAGCCTAAGGGTAGATTAGATGGCCGTTTGTTTATCCAGTGGTCAACTTTATTAACCCCTTTTTTAGTGTTAACACCTATTATATAAACTGTGATATTATTTACATAACACGTATAAATATTCTCATAATCGTTTTGCACACTCTGATTGGCTGAAAGAACTCGACATTTTCGATCTCTTCTCGTCGCACTTGCAATAGACAAAGTAGGCTTTGTAAATAGGGTTCCGTTGACACTCATTGGGTCGAAACTTTAAACAGACCGCTCGGTGAAAAGATGTTCCATGAATAGCAATTCAATGAAAAGCAATTCAAGCAAAAAGTCTGTCCGGTGAAGATAAATTCAGCAACAAGAACTATCGGTAAAAAGCGATTTAGTGAAAGATCTTTTGGTAAAACGCATAGGACTCTAAAAATGCTACTTACTTTCTCAGCTTCAGGCTGCGTCTTACAGATTTAAAGCTCAGTTGGACATCACATGTCATGGCAATCTGTGTCTTGTTGTGTCTCTATCTCACCTTGTCCCATGTGGTGCCGGCAAAGAGTAGTACCAACCCATTACTACCCGTGGGTGTCGTCAGAGGCGACTAAGGGTTTATGAACCCGAGAATTGCAGCATCTTTCTGTGTATCGTACCATCTTACATACTGCGGTCACTAACAACAGCGGTCGCCAGCCGTAACGCTTACAAGCGTGGTCACTATAGTAAAACCCCCCCAATATACCAAGTGTTTTTGCTGGAGTTCTGGAGGGAGCTCGTCCTGCAGTGGACGTTTCGTGGGAAGTTATAATGATGTGTCTCTATCTTACCTCATTAGCAAGATTATTTTATCATATATGCCATAAAGCCCTATCCACAACTTCGCACATCTCCAAAAATAAAGCCCAAAACAATAAATAATATTTTAAATTAATGCTAATGCCTGTTGTAAATGTGGGGCGGTAGTTATAACTCAGCCAAGTGACGCGTGCCCCTTGGTTAATGCCCGAACAAGAGTCGAGTGTGCTCCTTTATTTATTATCATTATACTGGTTTAAAGGTAATAGATAAGGCGGTTGGAGTAATTGCCCTTTGGCTTGAAAATTGTAGAAGGGTTCGTAGGCGCAGCTTGAAAGATGAGATTTCAAGCTTTTTCATGTGTGAAAGTATGTTTTCTATCTTTATTTTTTTATGAAAATTAACAAATTGTGCATGGTCAGTCAATCATAAAATGGTGGAAAAAACGCGTAAGTTGCGCGTGACGATTATAAAACTACGATAGTGTCAACCTAGATGGCGCTAATCTTAATTTGATTCAAAACTAAAAATAGGAATTTCCAAAAGTTTTTTAATTATTTTTACGAATTTTATGCCCAAAAGAGATGTAAAATTTTACTATGGGGGTTGGATTTTTATTTCGAGGGAAAATTAACAGGGTTCAAACCAAGTTCATATGATAGATAGAATAGTAGATAATATTGTGGTGAAGAAAGAAAATTTTTACAGGCCACCATTTTTTTACAATCGATTTTTAAAGTTATTGAAATACGGCATCACTGATTGGAATATGGCAACACAGATTGGACTATGACAACCCTACTTACAAATAGTGTTGCGATCTATCGATTATTTATTTCGAGATATTAGTGTGAGTCAGGTCACCTGCGTCAGTTTATACCTCGTAACGTCAAAAAATTACATTTGCCCTTTGCCTAGAGGCTCGTTCTAAGTCGGCAGATCATTTGACTGAGAGTTGTCAGTTTCTATGAGTCATATTAATGAGTTAACTCATTTAAATAATTTGAACCATTTGGTCAGTTTCTATGAGTCATATTAATGAGTCAACTCATTTAAATAATTTGGACCATATGAGTCCGAGAAGTAATACAAGATCTTATGACACGCACGACAAGCAGTCATCCAAGTACTATTAGGCCGGATATAAAGCAGGTTGTAGCAGACAGACCTCTGTGAAATATTCCCGCGCAACGTTGGAATTGTTCTCTAATTGCGTCACTGTCAGTGTTCAATTGTCAAGAAACTACCTAGTAAGAGCAGGCAAAATGTCAATCTCGTGGGCCGACAATTATTGAGGGATCGAGGGGAGTCATGGCTCCCCCTGCCTCTACCACGAAGGTCATGAGGCGACCAAAGGCCACTCACAACGTCGCCCAGGCCACTTACCTTCGCGAAGAAATCGCCGCCAAGCTTTGCAAAAGTGCAGTCGCCCGCCTTACCGCCGCTTCACCGCACCCCGTCGAAGCCCCCCGCAACCGCAACCGCGGGCCCTCGACAGCCGCTTGCCTGGGCTGTACCGCCTTTGCCACAGAGCCTATTAACACGGTCTTCTCCCCACAAGCCGTGGGAGTGAAGACGAAGCACCCGGAGGTGTCAACAACTTCAGTCACACACGAAGCCATCGACCTTGCCATCGAGCTCCTGCTCTCCGTTCTCAAGGCCTTGAGAGCAGGCACAGACCTGGTGACAATTGTCACGGAGGGTGTCTCCATCCTGGCTCGCATCCCCTCCCCTCCACACCAGGTAGCCTACGTTCACTACGCCTCGTCGAGTAGTTAGGACTGTGGGCCCCTCACAAAACTGATACAGTGGATTTATTTTTTATACAAGAGAAAAAAAGAAAAAAAATGGGTTATCACTTTAAGGTACTAAAACGATAAAAACTAAACTGCGTTAGTTTTAATCGTTTTTGTACCTTATATTCCTTGAATTTTCATCGTGTTCAGGTCTAAATCGACAATTTCAGTTTCATTTCAGGTTACTCTTTATTATTTCATTTACCTATTTTAAAATAGCTCCGCTACATATTACAAGAATTAAGACAACACATCAAACAAATACACTTAACTAATTCAAGTGAGTGAACTGACTCACTCATTTGAACTATTGATACCGTTATCTCTACGGCTTTCAAAATGAAACGCTTGTTTGACAGATATAACCTAAAATACGTAGGTAACCTTTTTCCTCACTTCTTTGATATTGGCTAATTAAATAAATAAATCAAAGCAGTATTGATAAATATGTGTATTTTGTAGAATCGGGTTGTCAAGCTCACGAGATGTCTGTGAAAGTACATTCTTGGAATAAACGATTAAAATGAAATACTGGAGTTGAAATCAATGCTTACATAGCCAGATAATTTACCACACAAAATAATAGATAGGCTCTAAGTCACCAGCCACTTTTGGCCGCACCGTGTAACAAGCTACCCAAAGAATACATCTATACATAAATAAATACAACAAAGACTTACAAGAGGAGACACAAGACTACTCAGAAATTAATTAACTTGAGGGATCAAAAACTAAAACAAGGAATGAGTGCAGACTCACAAGATCTTAATATTGTAATATCAAGTGCCTTCGGACAATACTACACTAATATGTTATAATGTGAGAATACAATCATCCAGGCTCTACAAGCAATAAAATCAAGAAACATTACAAAAATAAATATTAGTATAGTGTAGGACAGCACATCAGTTCTACTAAAGCTGAATGGCCGCTATACAACCTCAGGATTGATACTACAATGCGATGAAGAACTATAAAAGTCATCAGTCATCACAAAATAGCATTATTAAAGGACATTTCCCTGGGAAATGATGCAACGGACTAACTGGCCATTACTTTTAAACCAGTTCCGGACTGAAATACAGATACAAATGTCCTTCACTCGTGCACAAGCCCCTACCAGGATTCAAACCTAGGACTCTCGGCTTGGCAGGCAACCGTACCAATCTGGGTGTCAACACCATTCTAGTCATCTGGCTGATGACATTGGTATTCCTATGTATTTCTCATCTGAATTCTTTCTAATTAAACCATGAGTAAAATAATCACAAATACCTGTGTTTAGATATTATCTTCCTTAATCAACCAGTCTACAAAGAATATAATTTTAAAAAATTATATATTGGGAGACATTTCACACAAGGTTATCTGATCCCAAACTAGGCAAAGCCTGTACTATATGGGTACCAGAGACTGATATACATACATAAATAGATAAATAACACCCAGACACAGAACAAACACTTGTGTTCATCACACAAATGTTTGCCCTGGGCGGGGATCGAACCCGCGGCCCATGGTGTGAGAGGCAGGCTCACTACCAACCACACCAACGGGCTTGTCAACCCAATGTAAAAGATCGCACATTTTTACCCGCAGCAATTATTATAATTAATATTTATGTTCATCTGTTGCCTCATAACTTCTATACAACTTATTGTAGTTAAACAAATGAGTAGCGTTAGATTAGAAGCGTCTTGATCTTCCTCTGGTTATAGGATATAAGATGTTACATTACATTGAATGTGGCGCCATCAGGACATTAACTCATGAATGACCAAAATAATATTTTTATATGATACCATGTTGGGTGTCAAATAAAAGGACATTATCTGAACATCACTATGAATATTTAGTGGCAAATAAGCATGCTGCTTCACCCAAGGGCAACTGAACATAGTGGGTCTTACTCCGTGGTCTTACTACAAAAAAGTTAGACATCTGTTGAACACTTGATTAAAAAAATGCGCACAAAATAACTGGCTATGTCAGTTGATGCGCAGAAGTCAAGTCATAATAAAATAAGTCATTTTTGACTTCTGCGCATCAATGACATAGACAGAGTTATTTGGTACGATATTTTTAATCAAGTGTTCAACAGATGTCTAACTTTTTTGGTGTAAGACGGAGTGTGTTTGCTTAAGATGAGGCAACGAGGCATGTCCAAGCAGCTTCATGCGGCCAATAACAACTTTACACTAAGTGTAATATTATTCATCTTATATTAATATCTGTTCATCTAAAAAAATCTTGCTAATTGTGTAACAGATAGTTAACACTTTGAATTGACATAATAAGCCTATTATTATTATTTCTGGTGGAGAATCTGCGCAGACGGGTGATCAGATCACTTAAATAGCTATTTCATTCACTATCCCAGCTAGAAACGGACGGTGTGGCCTGCTTCACTGTAAGCCCCATCCAGGAAGATGGCCAGTTTATGCGGCAAGCTGCTCTTTTGGCTTCATTGGGGTATCCCCATTTTCCATTCCCCCTATCTACTGATTGAGATGTACTAAATAAGGACCCTGAGAGGACCTCCGAAGCTTTTCACACACAATTCTGTGTCCCCTGGTGTGAGGCTCTCTGCACCACAAGCCAATCTGCCGAGGGCACTGGTTTACTGGTGCTGTTAAGTCTTTTTTCTATCTATATCCCTTGATGAAGAGTTTGGATTGATGATACCCCTCCACATTTTCCAACTGTGTGATAGTTCGTCTCCATGTCCTGTATCGTTGCATTCTGTCGGGTTTTCTTGTGCTTACGGTAAATGAACAAAAACGCGTAACACCCGCAGTAAGCTAAATCAGTCGAATTCTTCATTTTTGTGCACTTTTAACATATTTTCCAGCAAAATACACTATTTTGATCACTTTAACCTCTTTCGTTTCACAAATGCAAAATCTCTGACACAGCCAGTTGCACAAAGCTACTTTAAAATTAAAGCTCCTTTAAATCTACTGCTGTCACTTTCTTTGTCAGCAGAATAGAAAGAGTCCGCAATAGACTTAAAGGAGCTTTAACTTTAAAGATGCTTTGTGCAACTGGCGGTGAGAGTAGGATAGCTTTATGTTACGTCCATGTGTGTGGTTGAAACACACTGCTGTCAAAAAAAATATTACTTTGAAAAACATTACCCTTTGACAGCAGTCTGTCTGTGCGTTCCATATTGCACTAACAGACTGCTTTAGAGCACTGTGAGCGCGCTTAAGTCGGTCCAAATTGACCAAAAGCGTGCTCTAAAGCACTCGCTCGTTCACCGCCTTACGTCATTGATGACGTCATCGTTTCTGCTATCAGTGCTTTAGTCAAATAGGTGGAGCAGTGAAAGCGCTAATGTCAAAATCGATTTGACACATAAAATCCCACACATTTGCAGCCAGCTGATGTCTTTTAAGTTTTGATTTTAATCAGTTTGTCTCTAATGGAAATGAGAGTGGATTTGGCGCACATTTTTCAGCGATTAGCTTAGGCTTTGTTAAAGAAAATAAAAACGAAACTGACATTTTGACAGATGAACACGTGAGCGCGCTTAAATCCATTCCAAATTGACTAGAGCCATTAAAGCAGTGATAGCTTTGTGAGCGTGCAAAATCAATTTGGACCGTCCGTCAGTACTGTATACGCTTTTAGCAGCGTTTGTACAATTTGGAACACAGCCTGTCTTGACCACGCACACGGGCGTCATATACAGCTATCCTGCTGTCAAAATAATATTTCCTGTTCTGGAACGCACGTCTATACTAAGAAAAACGAAAAGGCAATTGAGTGTTGCCAGTTTATTTTGCTTTGGTGGTGCCAGTACTTAAAAAAAAAGTCCACTACAGATTTTTTTTAAAAATTATTTAAAAAAAAATGGTGGCATTAAAAAAATAATTCTTAGTCATTCTTCTTTCTTCTTTTTATTCTCCTTCATGTAATATAAATTTCAAGTCTGTTAATTTTATCTTGGAATAAAAAACCACTAGTATACATGTCTTTTGGAGTGCAAGATTTGTATATGTTTTAAGCTTATTATTGTTTACATAGAAGATGTTTTGTAACCAGATAATTCATTATTGATGTTCAGTCTAGAAAGATTACGAACTTTTTACCTTTTTTATAGTCACTTTTATATAAAATCTTATTCGAAATGTCAAGATTGACGTGGTCTTGACTCTATCTTGTAATAATATCTTTTTTCGTAGCTATTTAAGTCATATTTACGAGCATAACAAACTGCAACTACGAAGGTTATTTCTCAGGAAATGGCTACACTAAATTACTTTAAGTTGAATAAAAACACTCGCTAACAGAGCTGCTTTTCTTTTTAACTTATTATCAGTTTCTTTATATTTCTTTTAAGTAAATAAAAAAATATGCTCTCAAAATGTTTAAGTTACCGAAACAGAAAAAGAAAAATACCTTTTCACCTCCAAAGCTCAGAAACATTTGTTTTAAATTCTGCGGCCAAAAGCGATTTTTGGCCCCTAGCGGGCAAAAGGTTTTTCTGCGGCCAAAAGCGATTTTTGGCCGCTAGCGGGCAAAAGGTTTTTGAAATTCGAACGTGATGCAGTATGGCAGACCTCCACGCTGCGGTACTGGCTGCTTCCTCGCTTTAGTGAGGTGAAAAATTTTGTGTTTCGCTCGGCAGCAAAGTTATTTTGCGTTTCGTGCCTTGAAACCTTCGCTAGGCTCAGGATTCTTCTTTTGAACCACTCGCTTCGCTCGTGGTTCAATTCTAGAATCCTTCGCTTGCTCAGGTTTCAATACAAGGCACTCACGCCAAATAACGCTTTTGCTGCCTTGCATAACAAATAACTATTTTCAATATAATTAATAAAGTTAATAAAAAGCAAAGATTATTCGAAGTACATCCTTTCCTATAATTATTAAAAGTATTTTCAATTAAAAACAAAAAGTCAAGTCACCCAAAAATCTTCCCCTGGTATTAGGGACACTTCATTTAAAATTCATTCGTATCAGATCGTAGGGTAGGTGAGAACGTAAGGGTTAAACTTTTGAATAAAAACAAAATTGGAAGGAATCTTATTTTCTTTGCTATTTCGTCTATGTAGCAGGTGTAAAAGTAAGCAAAATTATTTTTTACAATCTGGAGAAAAAAATTTTGGTAAACCTTCTGTTAATAAGATTTTTTAGATTCTATGCTCTTTATGTATGCGACCTCTATCAAGGTATAGGAATCTATTATTTTTTACTTTTGAGTGGAGCGAAACAGGTATCGTCACTGTGTGTGATATAAATTAAACTGAATCGTAAGTTGATTAATTAGTCTAGGCAACGAAGCGGATCGTTGTATGAAGACCCCCGCATTAAATCCTCAGTCGATGAAACTTTCCTAGGGTATTAAACTATATGAGACAAGCCTTCTATAAAAAATTCAAAAAAAATCCGTATTTTTAATTTTTCCATACAAAAATTACAAAAAATGTATGAAAATTTTTTTTTGTATTTTTTTTTGATATTTTGAATTTACGTTTAATTCATGATACTTTATCATCCTGTCAAATAAAATCTGCCTGAGAGAATTATGTTGGGGTCAACTGCTTCGTTGCCTACACTAAATTTCCTAGTAACTTGATCAACTTTCGAAAAATAATAAACTATATACCGAATTCGCTTTTGGTCGAAATAGACCCTAAGACAACTTGTGTTTGCCTTACCTAAAGGACCAATGGATTCACGAATTTCCTACAAATTTATAATTTTACGATATTTAATCAACTTACCATTCTTATCATTTCCCGGTGAAACACATACATCATAAAAAGCAAGTTTCCCAAAAAATGTCCGTCCGTCATCAGTCGGTCGGTCAATTTGTCTATCACGCTTTGGCCTAGCGGCTGAACGAATAGTCTTATCGATATCATATTTAAATTTAGAATTTGTAGGCAAACTCGTCGAAGGGTTTTGAATGGTTTGTTGCTCGCTCTCATTATGAGGGTAGGTGTAGGTATCAAACAACAAAAATAATTGCAATTTTCTCAAAAACGAAACGCTCTAACGATTTTAATGAAACTTTGTATGACTTATTCATTATAGTATCCATTATTCTGTAAAATTTCGTATGGGATGTTCCAGTATTACCAAAATGTATACGTCAGGGATGAGCAATCGCGCAGAAGTGCATTAAATACCTACGTGCGAGTCTGACTCGCACTTGACCAGTTATTATTATTTGTTGTTATTTTATAACTTTTGCACTATAAACATACCATTTTTACGCTTGTAAGTGTTTCCGGTTTTACTATAGAGCTAAAACAAAAAAACACTAAAATTACGCGTATCTTATCTGGTCATTGTTTTTATCATTTATCAGTTAATATCCGTCATATAAAAACATATTCTGTGAAAATGTTAATCAAATAGCTACTACGGTTCAAAAGATGCTGTATCTATACTAAAGGTCAGACAGAGACAGACTCCCTTTCGGTACGGAACCCTAAAATTTTCACAATGATCGTTATCAATAGTAACAAATAATAAGTTCGAAGACAATGCTCCTAAGACTGGTAGTATGTCACAGAGCAAATGTGTATGTATAGTTAAACAATAGTGGTTTGCGTACAGTAGAGTTAAGAGTGAGTTATAGGGCAACTTGTTCTTCATATTGTTTACCTTGTCGCGGGCCAATACCAATGCTAAGTGATTAAGAATATTCTAGCATGGACAGGAAAAGGAATGGAGTAGCTGTATCTTTGTTAGCAAGACAAGTTAGTACTGGGATATGCTTCTAACAGTCATATTTTAAGAAAATTTGTAAGAGTGAGGTTTAATCTCTGGATATGTCTAGTACTCACTACGGTCCAAATAATGTAGCTTAATTAGAATGACAGAAGTGTGAGAGCAGGACGGAGCGATGCACTCCACATTGGAGCGACAGAGACAAGTATCGATCCAACCTGCTCTCACGCATAGTTTTTCCTGCTGTCATTCTAATCAAGCTATATTATTGTGATTGTAGTTCACTACTCTTAATGAGTGAATTACTGTGGTCTCTGCCTACCCCGACGGGAACAAGGCGTGATGTTATGTATGTATGTATGTATGTATGTATGTATGTATGTATGTATGTATGTATGTATGTATGTATGTATGTATGTATGTATGTATGTATGTATGTATGTATGTATGTATGTATGTATGTATGTATGTATGTATGTATGTGTATAATACTACTCCTACTAAATACGATTCAATTTAGTACGATTTAAATTTTTGCAAAAAAATAACCTTCTCGTAAATCTTGATTTTTTTCTCTTCTTTTTATTTTTTTGTTAATGGCGAAAATGATTTTATAACAACTTAGCCCAAAATGTGGCTTCATCAATAGTCATTGGTTGCCTTTTGAGTAAATAATTACTTACCTATTCAGCAGATCATGTTTTAAACATAGTCAAAAAGTTTTATGTGAAAATTCTTTGTAGTTGTAAAAATGAAGTTGATAGAGTGCGTCTATTTACAAACTTTTTGTCACCACTGCGATATAAGAACCAAATCATTGGTTTTTATCACAAAGTCGCAGTTATACGAAGAAGTTTGTTGGCGTGAATTGGCGCTAGCTTTGCTGCACCAACAAAACTCTGTGCTTCATAGTCCTGACTTAGCTCTTTGTTAATAGTTTTCAAGTAACCAAATGGCATAGGCCTCCCCTAAAGAACTCCATGACGACCGGTCCTGCGCTGCTCGCATCCAGCGGCTTCCCGCGACCGCCACCAGATCGTCGGTCCACCTTGTGGGGGGCCTACAAACGCTTCGTCTTCCGGTACGTGGTCGACACTCCAGAACCCTCTCAGTGGACGTCTTTCGGATGATATATATGATGAACCAAATGGCCTCGCTTTAAATGCTATACTTACTGTCTGCGATAGTTGCATAAACAAAACGTTTGACGGGCCCAACAAATCAAGTAAAAACAATTATTCAGCCAAAACTGACGTTGAACACTTTTCCAAATCGGAAAGAAAATCGATCGCTACATAACCTTATGCCGATTGATGCTGACGTCACACATCTTAGGGTCATATTTAATAAGTTATTTATTCCTAACCACTCCATGACTCTGTTTTGAAGTTTACGGCCAAACTACAAGATACAGTTCTCAGCTGAAATTCTAACGGTCTCTAAGTCAAACTGAAATAACTTACGCGAATCGGGCGATCGCCTTTGTCGTCTAAGCTAGCAGGCAATTATCATTAATTATTATTAAATGTGACAGTTCGTGATAAACGGTGGGCCGATAACTTGGCCAAATAATTCAGAGAGGGTTCCATTCGGTTATAGGTTCAGTATCAGTTTGAGGGCCGAGATTTTGGAAGGTTTGATTTGAATTCAACTTATTTGATATTGATTAGACATATTTGATATTGAGTCCGTGTGGTGCTGGCGAAGAATAGTAAAAATCCATCTCTACCTATGGGTGTCATAAGAGATGACTAAGGGCTTACGAATCAGAGAATGGGCAGCAGCATCCTTCAGCATCCTTCCCCTCCAAATACCACGCATTTTTGCTAGAGTTCTGGAGGGAGCTCTTTCCCTGTGGGCGTTTCGTGGGATGTTGCGTGTGATATTGATTTGATTTGACCGTGGATATGAGATCGATAATGAAACTAAAAGAGCTTATTTCAAGCCTGTTTATAGAGAAGATTCCTCAGGTCCATATTCTGTGTCACAAAATATGTCAAGTTTTACACCCGTGGTAGTCTTGAAAAGAAAAACGAAATTAAAGAAAATTTTAAGGAGAAAAGTTCTCCACCGATTAACAAAGTGAAGTTGAAGGTACCTCCAGGTATCAGAGACTATCAGTCTGTCTGTTTAATTAACATTCTCGTACCTCCGTCTACGTCAAGGCAGCGAATTAAACCGGTATCACTTCGGCACTTATTGACAGCCGGCTGAGGGAATAGGGAGGAGATGTATCTTGAGATAAAGCAATTTTTTGCCACGCTGTTTTTTTTGTTAGGCTTGCCTTTACTGAAGCCATGGTGGCTTGTCAGTCTTTGTGGGTCGCTCATTTCTCTTGCGCACATCCAGAATGTGGAACGATGTTACCCCTACGGTTTTCCCTGGTAGTTACGACATGGGGTCATTCAAAAAGGCTGGTAACGCATTAGTACCACCCCTCTAGGTGTTGCAAGTGTCAATGGGCGGCAGTGAAACTTACCATCAGGTGAGCTATCTGCTCGTTTGCCTGTTCTTGACCAAGGTTGACCGTGAAACAGGTGGGTAATGAGATGAGTTAGGATTTGTACCATCGAAGTTCTTTTCTTTTTTTTCAGAACAGGTTTTTTAGAGCGGCGGGGAATGATTTCCTGAAAATTCGAAGACTAAGGGCAAAAGAATTGTGAGGGAGAATTTTTTTATTGGGAATTAATGTGGTTATTTTTTCAATTACTCTGAATCTAAATCCATCCAAAGGTATTAAAGTTGTTCAAAATTTGAGTTGAAATTGACTATTCGACGAAATAACATGTCCAATACCCAGCAATTTTACGAGAATCAACTTAAAACCGAATCTAGTTACAAAAAATAATATCTTTCTTAAATGATCCTTAGTAAAAAATTATGTTGTTCAGTTTTAAGTACAACACTAGCGTTCAATTCCTAATCGAGACGCCAGAATTCAGCGTTACAGTACTTTCGGCCGTTTAGGTTTTAAAATAATATCTTTCTTAAATGATCAAATTTAAAAATAATATCTCTCTTAAGTGATCCTTAGTAAAAAATTATGTTGTTCAGTTTTAAGTACAACACTATTCAATTCCCTGGTGTATTCGCGAGACGAACATTCGACAGCAATCGAGACGCCAGAATTCAGCGTTACAGTACTTTCGGGCGTTTAGGGTGCAACTTTTGAATTTAGCTGCATTTGATGTCATTATTTACAGTACAATAATTATTAATGTCGTACAAGAGTGAATAATTATTCATATAAATTAGTTTATAGTAAAATAAAGAACTCAGTATGAAAAAGCCAAGCTATTTAAAATGAAATTAAAACGGTGAACTTACAGAAACATTTTGAAAAATTGAATTTCGTTCATATGATTATTATTGAAGTTTGTAGACTTGTAACAAAATCAGCAACCACTTATGCTATTGACTTGAAATTTGGAATAGTTTTAGAATATTATTGCCCAACTCAATTGCATATGAAATAATTTTGAAAAAATTATGATTATTAATGTAAAGGAGGCCAAAATAGGGGGGGGGAGGGCAAATTTCAAATTGTCGCTACTAGGTTGAGTGGGGTATCATATGAAAGGGCTTTACTTGTACATTGTAAAATATATTTTGTATTTTTTTACGTCTCTTAGTTTTCAAGTTATGATGAAAAATATAAAAAAAATACCATTCCCCTCATCCCCAAAGTTTGTGAAAGGAGAAATCTGAATTAATTACTGTTGACAGAAATTTAAGTAAACATCACAGTAAAAATAAAGCGATCTTTCTAAGTTTCACAGTTTTTTAGAAATCTGCAAATAACCTTTACAAACAAATTTAGTTTTGCGGTCCTAAAAATGGATTTTATTGCTTCCAAAAATACAAAAAGTATAGCGGAACCCTCGGCGTGCGAGTCCGACTCGCAATTGACAGGTTTTTTTTTTGTGTGACCACTTACTTAACTGAAATTATTATTCTGTTATAAATCGCACCGTATTCAACAGAACACACAATCCCGTGTCTATATTAATGCGGCCAATTTGTAAGAGGGCGCGATCGGCTCATTTGTCGGCGGAGAGTAAACGCCTCTTGTATCTACGCTGGTTGTACATATATGAAGAGTAATTGACTGTTTGTTAGTTCATCACAAAAGTTACTTTTAACCTCTGTAACGACTTAATTCTATGTCAGTACCTATAAATTTGTTTGGTGCCGGCAAAGAATAGTATCAACCCATCTCTATCCGTGGGTGTCGTAAGAGGCGACTAAGGGCTTTTGTACCGAAGGATGGGCTGCTGCAGCATCTTTCTGTGTATCGTACGGTCTCCAGCTGCAGGATGTTACGACGACCTATAAATTTAATTCTCTCTATAAATTTAATATTTAAAAGAGACAAAGTCATCTCATTCTACGTACAGTCATAAGCATGACAAGCCTGGAACATTGGACTTTGTACCGTTTTCCAATAGACGTAGAGACAAAAGTTGCGGTGCAAGTGTCAAGCTTGGTCTACTCTTGACTGTACACACCAGGTCAACAATTAACATAGGCGATCGGTGGCTTTTAATTGCTACGCATTTAGCCCGCGGTGACTTGAAACGTCAAATAACCCTTCCAAATTAGGGAGTTCGTAAAACTATCGATTTAAGGAGGTATGTAAATTTTGCGAATCCGCAAACGTCACTTCAATTTCCCTAAAGTCCCTAAAGGTTAATAAATCGACTAAAACATTCTCGCATTTTACAAAGCCTTTATAATAAGACTGCCAATACGTACAACGAGCTTCTAATCTACTTCTTATGCAGCAAACAATCTTCGACAAAAGTTGTTTAGTTCTAACAAACGTAAACAAACCCGTCTGAACAAACTAGTGTTCCTGTGAACAACTTTACACGTCTTCAGTTAATCGGCGCTGCTAATTCGAGTTTAATTAAACAACGAATGGGAACAAGGGCCCCACTTTGCATGCTCGGAAGATGGGTAAGAGGAACACTCTGTTTTTTTTCGTGTCGGGTAAATTTGTTAGTACTTATTTGCATAATTTGTTAAAAAATACAAAATACAGGAAGGGGGGCGATTGTTGTAATTTGAACGATATTACAAAACGTTTGCCTCGAATCGGTCCCGTTCTCTTCTCGATGAGCAATGTACTATTTTATGTTCTCTGTTGTAACCACAGAAATATAAGGGTAATTAGAAGAAGAATTAATAATCGTTCGTAATTCGTAATTAGTAATTCGTCACAAGGTAGTGAAAGTCAAAGTCAAAATCGTTTTCATTGTTGGATATTAAAATCTCTTAATAACGACAGCTAAACTACATCGCTTCACAAACAATGAGCGCCATAGTGTGAAAAAAGACGCGACAATAAAAACCCACGCGCTCTTTTAAATATGTTTTGATATACAACAAACGTAAGTCAGTTTTAATTTTGAATTAGCCTGTTAGAACCGTAGCATAAAGTGAAGGCGTCGTTCTACGGACTTGACGGGTTGAATGAATTTAGCAAAAAGTGAGTGAGGGCGATAAGAACGGACTAATACTCGTAGAACACAAAAATATTTTTTTTGGACTTTTTGTCTGTCTGTCTGTCTGTTTGCGCTAATCTCCGAAACTACTGAACGGATTTTCTTGCCGTTTCACAGGTAGATTAAGCTTAGCTCCGAGCAACATATAGGCTATGTTTCATTAAAATCGGTTCACTCAATCAGAAGCTACACTAATTTAAAATATAAAACTGCCTGTGCGACAATAACTCACAAACTACTAAACCGATTCAAACAGGGTTTTCAATCGCATGTTTGCCGTACTTTCATGCAAAATAAAATCTTTGTTTCATTGCAAACGGTTCACTCAAACAGAAGGTACCCGAAGTTTCATGCGACGGCGCAAATTACTCACTCAACTGAACTGATTAAAACGGGGTTTTTAATAACGTATTTAACTTACTCAGTGCAACAAATAAGCTTAGTTTCATTGCAAACGGTTCACTCAGACAGATGGTACGCAAAGTTTCAAGCGGCGACATAAATAGTTCGCAAACTACTGAACTGATTAAAACATGGTTTTCAACAACGTATTTGACTTGCTCCGTGCAATATATAAGCTTAGTTTTATTGCAAACTGTTCACTCAAATGGAAGGTACACGAAGTTTCAAGCAGCGGCGCCAATAACTCATAAACTACTGAACGGATTCAAACGGGGTTTTCAGTAACGTAAGTAATGTGTTGGTCTTCTTTCCGTGCAACTAAAAGCTATTTCATTACAAACTGTTCACTCAGACACGAGGTACGCAGTTTCAAGTTTGTATAGAATTAGAGTCCTAAGAAAATGATTTTATTTTAACACTTCCTGTGTTCGGATAAATCTACAAAGTAGAAAATCGCAAAATTTCACAACCACAGGCAGGATAAACACAACGACAAACGCAACGTTGGAATGCGTATAGAGGTCGAGTTGTATAGAGGTAGAGTTGGTAAAGCGTCTGCGGTACTTACGCAGAAGACGCAGGTTCGAATCCTGCCTGTGGTTGTGAAATTTTGCGATTTTGTACTTTGTAGAGTCCTAAGGTTTTGTATGGAGGAACATGTACAGTAAAAGCATGTGAAACTAGACACATTGGACGTTGTAGCGCTCTTATTTCAGTAGCTACAGAAGCTAAAGTGACTGAACGTCAAATTTAGTCACAGGATTTGTTTTGTCCAAGAAATAAAGAAACCGTATTACACTTCGTGCGCGTAGGATTCGATTATAATTTTGCACATACGAGGATAGTGGGCAAACTCCCACACGTAGACACGAGGTATTTAATTTACAAAAAAATCGTACTATCTGTACTTTGTATAATATTGCAAAAGCAAAAATAAAGGTAAAAAGATAGTTTGATCCGTGGTAAAAAGTTATTAGCTAAGTTTTACAGAACCCCACGCGGACGAAGTCGCGGGCAGCAGCGCTAGTTTGACATAAAAATTTGGGACATGTTGGCCGATATCATCCCATAGTAAAATATATTAGCAAGGTATCTATTCCGAGCGAAGCAAGGAGATCCGAAATCTTTGGTTGTAATGTAACCTACAGTTTAAGATAATATTGAAAGGCTACAACAACGTAGCTTTTAACTACGAAAACGTAGCATTCATGTCGGTTTGCTACGGAAACTCTACACAGACATACAAAATTGCTGCGAAAAGAAGAAAACATCTGAAAAAGATATCAATTACGATTTTATCCCACCCGTTTTATCTTTCTGACTTCATTTTCATTCTGGAAAAAAATTATATACCAATATTAATTGCAAACAGAGAAAATAATAAAACATGTTTAGTTGAATGCGAGTTTTGAATATATCGTTAATTCAGGTTTTTCTTAAAATATTCATTGGGAAGAATTTAAGCGGATATTGGGAAGTAAGGGTATCGGATTGAAAGCAAATTTTGTACAAAAGTAAGATCACTTATTTCGCAAATGGCCTCCCAAAAGACTCGACCAACCTTTTTAAAAAATCTGTTCCTTTCTTTTCACCATTCACAATTCCTTCGACAAACATCTATTCTCATAACCAGGTAAGTAAGGGTACTCCCGCACTGATCTATCAGTGCAGATAACGGGATCTCGTTAACAGTGTTCGGTTGCGTATTGTTGTTGCAAGTTTTCACATCGACTCGAATTTGTTCGTGGAACTCTTCGAGTTAATGGGATGTAAGGATGGGACTGGGATCATGGAAAAGTGAGATGTGGTATTAAGGTCAACTCATGTTTTTTTAGGGTTCCGTACCTCAAAATAAAAAAACGGAACCCTTATAGGATCACTTTGTTGTCCGTCTGTCTGTCTGTCTGTCTGTTAAGACCCTTTATCTCACGAACGGGTAAAGGTATCAGGTTGAAATTAATACCATATATTAGGATCCATGAACCACACAAGATCTGAAAATTTTAATTTTTTACAATGACGCAATCAAAATTTATGTCCTCATCTCCATACATTTATTCAAAAATGCAAAACCTACAGGGTACTTCCCGTTGACCTAAAATTATGAAATTTGGCAAGAAGCTAGGTCTCACAGTACAAATAATGGGAAAAGTCTGAAATCATTAAATATTACATCTTTTCTCACAACTAATGGTAACCAATTGTGGTGAGCTCCCGTTGCAAGAACATTCATATAAGAGAGGGGTCAAGTTGGATGGTCGCTGAGGCGATTTTTGTTTTAGTTCTATTTAAAAACGGGAACACTTACAAACTTGAAAATTGGTATGTTTATAGTGCATCGCTATAAAATAACAACAAATAATAAAATTTGGTCAAGCGCGTGTCGGACTCAAAAAATCTAGCACATTAACTTACTGAAATTTCAACTAATACAATTATTATTATGTGGTGGTACGGAACCCTTGGTGCGCAAGTCCGACTCGCACTTGGTCGGTTTTTTCTTGTTTTTAATTTGTTCTTTATGTTTATTATTTATCTATACATTAAATGATTTTTTGACCGTTAACTTAATAGAGCAATTTTTAAATAATTTAAAGAACTTTTTAACTGTAATATTGTGATTTCTGAATCAATTTACCTTTAAGTTTATTATTAAGAATTATTTTATATTTCATGACAATTATTGCTAATTTACTGACCAGTCAAGTAGTTACCATATAAATAAGAAATACATAAAATATTTTTATGTGAACCATGAGATACTTTCTGTAATCGTTTTGACATCTTACTACTATTAGTTCTAGCAAAATAAAAAAAATATTAATTAATAAATTTCATTACACTCATTTCATTTATTACCCTAGAAGAAAACTTAAAAATTTAAAAAATATATAAATCTATCGTTTTCCGAAGCGTCTCGTTCAATGAGAAAGCATATCTGTTGGGAAATCTATGAGAACAAAAACAACTTAAAGGCTTAGCTTTGATAATTAAATAGATTATAGATTGTTATAAATTTACAAACAGAAAATTTTGAAATCCGATACTATACGAGCTATATTTGTAATCGGTTTCTCAAAAACGACTCTAACTATTACGGAGATTTTCGGGGGCGAAAAATTGATCTAGCTAGGTCTCATGTCTGTGAAAGTTCATTTTCTTCGTTTTCTTGAAGACTTCTTGAAAAACAGCTCGTTCCAAAAACCCCATAGCGCCATTTATTTGCGGGCTTTGTTAAAGTTTATGCAGAGCAAAGCTCGGCCGCCCAGGTGGATGTCCGTTATTCGTAGCCGTTTCTATGGCCGGCCTATGTCCAGCAGTGAATATCTTTCAGCTGTTATAGCGATGAAGATGCTTAGTTCAAGAAATTTTGCTTAAACGTGCAGTTATATTTTGTGGATTAAAAAAAGTTATTTATTGCTTTTAAAGGCAAGTGGACTTGGCAATCTCGATTACAGGCTATCATACCTCCATCAAACACTTATTTATACGACAAAAGTGCATTTATTGTGAGTGTTGACCTTTATAATAAACTACCGAATGACGTGAAAGTTTTAATTAATAATAGATTTAAAAGAACAGTATGCGAATGGCTGAGTAAGAAATGTTTTACTCTGTCTAGGAAAACTTGGAATATATAGGTAGATATAATTAACTAAGTATTAATTATAATTAGATTTCTTTAAGTTTGATTAGGTATTATTATTAATGCTGATGTAATACTTATAGGTAGAGTACATGAACAAATATAATTATAAGACCTATGATATACAGTGTTCAAGCAAGTAAAATATTGATTGATTGATTGGGTATTAACAAAAATCCAAGGCTTTATTTCTAGTGGGGGCGCTGCGTTGCGACACACGCAGGCGGATGATCGAATCACAACCATGGAGCCATGTCACCCTGACACTAAGGCTTGCTAGATAAGGATAAAGAAAAGGTTGAGATAAGAAAAAGAAACAAGATGTCTTTACCACCACATCCTAAAATTTCTGTTTACCACCTCCACTCTCCAATAAGGGTGTCACTCGGCTCGGACTGTATCAGTGATCTCTTTGTTGCTCTCTCATAACGCCACGGATTAACTGAAACTCCCACCTGATAATATAAGGCAGGTGGGTAGGACAGAATTTTACTGGATGTACCACAAGAATTAAGTTGATAAACCACAAATGATAAAGTACGCGACTGCGCAGGAGTGTGTGCAAAATGTATCGCTCGCCTTATGGAGTACGCTGCGTCAGGCGAGATCATGACGCAAAGTTGCACGCGCTAATAAATTCAGCAAAATACAAGAGCACCGCTAGCTACATACGGCGCGTTTCACTCGGGAGTGTTTTTTTTTTTCGAAATTTAATCCAGCCGCTACTTCAAGCGAGGTGCACGCGGCGTATTGAGTTCGTAGAGTCCGGTACACAAATCACGATGTCTATTGATATTGAACGTGTGATTTATAGTACTGGCGGCGCTGCGGGAAGCGTACTCGCCATGCGACGCGTATTTTGCAACGCGGGTCCACGTCGCGCGATCAAGGCGCGTACAAGTTAATACCACATCCAAAAATTTCTGTTTACCTCCTCCACTCTCCAATAAGGGTGTCACTCGGCTCGGACTGTATCAGTGATCTCTTTGTTGCTCTCTCATAACGCCACGGATTAACTGGAACTCCCACCTGATAATATAAGGCAGGGGGGTAGGACAGAATTTTACTGGATGTACCACAAGAAGTAAGGTAAGTAAAGCAAATTTGGTAAAGTACGCGACAGCACAGGAGTGTGGGCTTACGCTGCGTCAGTCAGGCGGGATTACGACGCGTAGTCGCGCTCGCGTAGTAAATTCAAGAAAATACAAGAGCACCGCTAGCTAGCGCGTGGCGTCCGACCACGCAACGCATGCTGGGGAATACGCAGCGCGATCACTCTGCACGTTCTCTTCGGTGTGTTTGTTCTCCCTTGTATTGGCGTACTCGCCACGCGACGCGTACTTTACTACGCAGCGGGTCCGCGTCGCGCGATCACGACGCGTAGCTACGCTATGGCGATAATCATCATCATTTCGTGTGGATTGCAAGTTCGATAACCAACCTCACAAACCCTGGTGTCAGAGTTGTTGAGCCGCCAAAGGCCTCTTACATGGCTCATTAATGACTAAATCTGGATAGTAGTCGGGACCAACGGCTTAACGTGCCTTCCGAAGCACGAAATCATCTAACTTTTCAGACAATCAGGTGATTCATCCTGCAATGTCCTAACTAAACTGGAAAGGTCGCACAAAGGGATTTTTGTTTGACAGTGTCTCCAGCGGGAAACGAACCCAGAACCTCCGGATCGATAGTGACTCTAAAAGTAACACTTTATCGTAATCCATCTAGTTTCTCTTCATCTTTGTACTAAAGGAATTTTGGGCCTTTTAATATGAGACGCTGGCGTTAAGATCCTATCGTGCAGTTTGTATTGAGGTGGATAAATGAGTTCTATCTATTCTAATTCAAAGTTCACAGTATCAGAAATCAGAAATCGCTTTGTCTTCGATGTGAAAGGTCGTCCTGAAGTTTCCTAAGTTAAGTTTGTTTAAATTGGATTAGGAATGCGCAAAACATTCATCCTTAAATTAAATGCAAAAATACTGTTTCTGTCAGTTGAGTGTAGATTCACAAGGTCAGTTGTCAGTTGAGTGTAGATTCACCGAGCCTTATCTTTCTTAAAGTGTGAAGATTTTGTTAGAAAATTTAAATTTCTTACTTGCAAGAAAATATTGATACCTTCGAAATGATATTTCATTAATATTTTGGTAAATTTGTTTGTTTAATTTTAACAGTTGCGGATGTATAAAATCTGATCAGTTTAGAGAAAACAAACTAAAATCTAAATGGTCGTGTGGATAAAAAAAATAATATTTATTTTTACTTTAACTGCTTAGACATTCAAAGTCAATTGTCATCTTCATGAAAAATTAATCCTTTTAGCTAAGTATAATGTTCACTCAAGACATGTTTAGGACGGAAGACGTTTAAAATTACGGAATCACATTATCTGAGCGGCTGAAAAGTATTCCAACAAAAGTATGCATACAACGCACTGTTTATTGCACAGTTTATTACAAAACCAAACGAAACCTCTCCATTTCCGCTTCCAAATTCAAATTCCGAAAAAGAACTCATCTTCGCTAACGGTTTGCAATAAAGGAGCGCTCTGATTGGCCAGCAGACACACACGGTGCGAGACGGAGGGTGCATTCGTGGAAGGTACAGACTATGTAGGATGTGCAGAAATATGTGGCCGGTGCTAAACATTAACGATTATAGTCGCCAAGTCACGTCTAATTGCAGCTGGTGGATGAGACTGTGCAATACTATGCCAGGCAAAGTGTAGGTATGAATGCTGCAAACCAAGTCACAAGGAAGAGTATAAGGAATTGGATTTATAGATTACAGTTAAGTTTTAGATTTACATTGACAAATATTACCAAAAATATACAGTGTTGATTATTATGTGACTTTGTCCAAATATAAATGTTTTGGGTTGGTAAGATAGAATGAAATTCTAAGAGTTTTGGATTGATGCGATATGGTTTGTTAATGTTTAAGAGATGTCAAATTGCATAATAAGAAAATTTTCTATAACGTTTGTCACCAAAAATTTTTTAAGTGTCGATAGGTGACAGGCTCATAACTGCTGATAATTTCTTTTTTGCAAATTAAATCCTTTTAGAACAAAACAAATTACAGACATTTGACAGTAACAATCAAACTGACTTAATAATTTTTAATCTGGGTGACCGGTCTGTATCAGTGTTTCCATTTTCTACTTTCCTGACGATGATCAGCAGCGCCATCCTGCAAAACTTTCAGAATGTGCTGAAAAACGCCCTGTTGTTGATAATTGAAAGCTGAAATCATCAATTCAATTTTCTTTTATTTCACTATGATTCACTAAGAAAATTGTGTTTATACGAAATTGTTAATTGAAATCGCTTGCTTGAACGCACGATAAAGTTTTAAAATTTCAACCTACATATGTCTTGGTATTACTCGACTTCCCTGAAGTAAGGGTTGTTGAAAGTTTCCATTGTTGGTTCCATACTCGAACACAACCGTCCGTGCTAATTGTAAGCGCGCGTTATCGCGAGACAAACGCGTTGGCTGCAACGCATAACCATTACACTTTTTTGTTTCGCGAAATTAGCGCCTTTTTGCGTCTCCGTACGGTGATAGCAATTGTAATTTGTCCGTATTGCCAGCACTGCTGTTCCTTTTCGCTCTTTGTTCGTAAAGTTTATGATCATGGATACTAAAAGGCGATTTGATATTCTTTCATGTCTTGAGCCATGACTTTAAAGTCATGGCTCCTTTTTGGGGTTCTGTACCTCAATTGGAAAAAACAAGGATCCCTTAAAGGATCACATTGTTGTCCGTCTGTCTGTCTGTCAAGCCCCTTTTTCTCACGAATGGGAAGAGGCATCAAGTTGAAATTAATACCTAATACTTAGGTCTATAATCCCATTAAGGTGTAAATATTTGAAGCTTCTAATTCAACACAAAAAACCGGCCAAGTGCGAGTCGGACTCGCGCACTAAGGGTTCCGTACCACCACATAAACATAATTGTATTAGTTGAAATTTCAGTAAGTTAATGTGCTAGATGTTTTGAGTCCGACACGCGCTTGACCAAATTTTATTATTTGTTGTTATTTTATAGCCTATGCCTTATAAACATACCAATTTTCAAGTTTGTAAGTGTTCCCGTTTTTAAATAGAACTATAACAAAAATCGCCTCGGCAACCATCCAACTTGACCCCTCTCTTATATGAATGTTCTTGAAACGGGAGCTCACCACAATTGGTTACCATTAGTTGTGAGAAAAGTTGTAATATTTAATGATTTCAGACTTTTCCCATTATTTGTACTATGAGACCTAGCTTCTAGCCAAATTTCATAATTTTAGGTCAACGGGAAGTACCCTGTAGGTTTTTCATTTTTGAATAAATGTATGGAGATGAGGACATAAAATGCCATATCTTTTGATTGCGTCGTTGTAAAAAATTTAAATTTTCAGATCTTGTGTGGTTCATGGATCTTAATATATGGTATTAATTTCAGCCTGATACCTTTACCCGTTCGTGAGATAAAGGGTCTTGACAGACAGACAGACAGACAGACAGACAGACAGACAGACAGACAGACAGACAGACAGACAGACAGACAGACAGACAGACGGACAACAAAGTGATCCTATAAGGGTTCCGTTTTTTTCTTTTGAGGTACGGAACCCTAAAAATACAGTAATTTATGTCCCCATTTCCATACATTTATGAACCAAACTAAAACCTGTGAGATACTTCCAGTTGACCAAGAATCATAAAATTTGGCAAAAACTTAGGTCACAGTACCAGTAAAGGAAAAAATGAAAAATCATTAAATATTGCAACTTTTCTTACAACCAAAACTAACCAATTTAAGGTGATCTCCCATATAAAGTATATTCATATCAAAGATTGAGTGGTTCTTGAGTTCAGCCATCTCCATCTGGGTCTACCGCGTCGCCTTACATTGTTAATTACTATACTATTAAACGAGTAATATTTGAATATATATAAATATATATATTTGTAATCGGTTTCTCGAAAATGGCTCTAACGATTTTGATGAAATTTAGTATCCGGGGGTTTTTGGGGACGAAAAATCGATCAAGCTGGATCTCATGTCTGGGAAAAATCGTTTTGCCCGTGTTTTTAAGCATTTAAACGAAATTACCGCGTTTTAGACAGAAACCTAGAGCGCCATCTGTTGGTGAGTAGCATAGCTTGCTCACCGATATTTTAATATTGAGGCGGCTATTATAGAGCGAAGCTCGGTCTACCAGGTACTAGTAATTATAAAGGGTTTGAGGGACGGTGTACCGAAAACTTAACAAGCGTGCTCAGTCAACGAAACTAAATAACTTTCCCAACAAAACAGAATTGGGAAATTAAAAAAAATTTTGACCTCTCCATACAAATTGCTTAATCTGATCGAATAGTTTGTATGAAGAGGTCATTCTTTTTTATTGGGAATTTGTTGTGTGTCTGTGCACGCCCTTAAAGTTTTCGGTACACCGTCCCATCTGGGTCCCTTACAAGGTTTTTTTCGTACCTGACCTCCATTTGCCCACTTATTAGTGAGGTCGAACCCAACAAATTTTGTTCTAAGACTTTTCTAACAACGCTCAAAAAATATTCAACTTCCCACACAAAATTTGTTACGTTAATTTTGATCAAATGAAATCAAAACGTTTATATGCTAGAATACTGTGAAAATAAAAGGTCTTTAAAAGGTAATCATGTACAAGTATTCGGCCTGTGTACAGGCGTGCAAATTTTTAGTGTTACATACTTATTACTAATAGTACATTAAGATGCACGTGCGCTATTTTGGATATTACGGCCGAGGCTCAGAAATTGCAGCCCGAGCCGCAGGCGAGGGCGTAATGGAGCCGAGGGTGTAATTACCAAAGCGCACAGGCTTCTTACGACATTTTTTAACACATTTGCGAATAAAAACGAATCAAATTCGCTTACCTTTATGCGGTTCGGGCTGCAATTCCTCAACCTCCATTTTTCGTTCTCACAAATACTTTAACAACATGGAATAAATACACCACAAAGAGCTAGGTTTATACTTATTCGCCAGCTCATTGAAATAAGCCAAAAAGACATTCTCTGAAAATGAATTGGCATTTTTGCTGTTCTTCCATTCAATGAACTTTTCGTAGGCAAGAATGTTTTTATCCTTTGATTTTCACACTTGCATTTTGTGCTGCAGTAATTATTTCCTGTGGGGTTAAATTAAGTTCTTCTTCATTGCTTGAAAACGAGGACGACATTGTTAGTTAGTCACAAAAATCATAGAAAATGAAAATACTTCTGAAAATGCCGCGCGGAATTCTTGTTGCGCGCGCATTTCTTTTTTCAAATGAGGAGCTGTGACGAGGCAGTGGCAATGCTCCCAAACAGTAGTCATTGAAAAAGTACAAAAACCTAAAATTTATTGCTTAAAAAATCGATTAATGTTAGTTTGTTGTCAAATTTAACAAATACCATGCAACAAACTGTTTATATATCACATATTTTCATCAACATTAGGTATATATTTACGAAAATGTCATAAATATTTTAGACATTAGAACTCCTTGCTCTTTGTTAATATAAAAAAAAACCGGCCAAGTGCGAGTCGGACTCGCGCACTGAGGGTTCCGTACCACCACATAAACATAATTGTATTAGTTTAAATTTCAGTAAGTTAATGTGCTAGATTTTTTGAGTCGGATATGCGCTTGACCAAATTTTATTATTCGTTGTTATTTTCTAGCTTATGCACTATAAACATACCAATTTTCAAGTTTGTAAGTGTTCCCGATTTTAAATAAAACTAAAACAAAAATCGCCTCAGGGACCATCCATCTTGACCCCTCTCTTATATGAATGTTCTTGAAACGGGAGCTCACCACAATTGGTTACCATTAGTTGTGAGAAAAGTTGTAATATTTAATGATTTCAGACTTTTCCCATTATTTGTACTGTGAGACCTAGCTTCTTGCCAAATTTCATAATTTTAGGTCAACGGGAAGTACCCTGTAGGTTTTGCATTTTTGAATAAATGTATGGAGATGAGGACATAAAATGCCATATCTTTTGATTGCGTCATTTTAAAAAATTGAAATTTTCAAATCTTGTGTGGTTCATGGATCCTAATATATGGTATTAATTTCAACCCGATACCTTTACCCGTTCGTGAGATAAAGGGTCTTGACAGACAGACAGACAGACAGACAGACGGACAACAAAGTGATCCTATAAGGGTTCCGTTTTTTTATTTTGAGGTACGGAACCCTAAAAAAAAAATAACTAGTGCTGTAATAATAGGTCTTTACCTATGAAATTGCCGAAATTTTCTTACAGATTAATGAGATCATAATTTCTATAATTCTAATGCTATTTTTGTCATTTGTATTATATTTGAAAGTTGACTTCAAGGTTATCAATTTACGCATAAAATAAAGTTTTTATTTTTAGTTTGATATATAAAATTAAAGGTTCGAAAATTGTTCGTTTTAAATGTCGTCCGATTTCATCATTAGATTTGTTATATTTTTTTACAGATAATATTTTTCGAAAATTAAATTTAAGGTTCTGTTAGCTTAATGTCTTCCCAATAATGTTCAAAAAAATGAAAAAAATTGGATTTATAATTCCTAAGTAAAATGCAACAATGTTAGTACTGAAAAATGAGTTTACCTAAAATTCGCCATACAAAACGGCAATTTCATAGGTAAAGACCTATTATATAATGAGAAAAGCACGCGTTTTAATAAGCTGGATTATGAACCTAAATACAGTGCAAATGGAGCTGTTTTATGAGCAAATGTGTTGAAAAGAATATTATACATCACTTAAACAATCAATTTACATTTTTCTATTTCCTATATATTCAAAATATTCCTTCAAACTATAAAAACAATGATCTTTGAGCCATTTCGTTAAATAATATTTAAAACTTGTCCCCTTCAAAATCCTAATCTCTTCCAGCATTTGATTGTAAATGTCTATACACATATAAAAAGAATTCCTTTTACTAATGTCAGTACAAGGTGGTTTATGAAGTAAATTTTTAAATTTTGACCTTATTTGTCTTGCATTAACATCACAGTGTTTTTTTGTATGATGGGAAGTACAATTTTTTTTGTGCATGGTACAAAAAATAGCCTTGAAGTCCTCAGTACAATCGAGTACAACATTGAAACTGATATGAAAAAGGATATTGTGTGGATTTTAGACAAACCAGGAAAGCTAGATCATTAAACCTAGGTATAAAGGTTGGGGCCAGAAAATATTGAGGATTGACAGCTTATTTTTAGACTGGGCGCTGATTCAGAGATTACAAAATTCTTGCTAACTAAAAACAATAGAATGACGGGTCATAGAACATGAAATTGATGGTTTTTGAATATGTAGATTTTACTGAAAAACGCTTTATTACATTATTTTTTTTGACGTTCCTTGTTTTTCCCCTGTAGTCTTCAAATAGTATTGTATTAAAACTTACACGATTCTTCAAACTTTAATTGTTGCCACTATGTAAATAAACGAATAAACTTTCAAAATTTTCCGCTTTTCCTTGATGCATGATCACAATTTATATCTCTAATTAAAAATCCAAGATGTAGTAATTTTATTTCCTTTTTAGTTCAGAAAGTTCTTTATTCGAATTTCAAATATATCTCCAGGTCTCTAGTTTCCTAGCTGCACCTAATAAAAGCGCCCCACGTCGCCATCAAACGGAGAAGCGCCCTGGAGAAATCAGCGCAGGCGATATGTGCGCAGTTAATGAGCCGCGCCACTTCCACTGTAAATATTGCTTATTTTACTTCTACGGGACGGGGCCTAATGGAAGTCTAATTGAAAGTGCATACCGTGGAATTACACATTTGCTTGTATGAAGGGACAGATGTGTACATTCATTTTGGTTTAAGTTGATGATATTTTATTTTATGAATTCGTTATAAGCTTACTGAAGTAATTGTCTGTAAATTTAATTTTTGTATTCAAAAGCTTGAACTTGATACTAACTTCAACTTGATACTTTTACCTGATGCAGAACATAAAGGTCGTGATAGAAAGATAATAAAGTGATCTTACAAGAGTTCCATTTTGTTCTTTTGAGTTCGGAATCTAACAATATTACGAAGTATATATCGAGACCGGTGTTCTAAATAGGTTGCTAGCTGTAAATGAATAAGAAGAAATTGAAACAAAAAAATTATAAAATCTTACATATAAAGCTAAAATAAAACTTCTCAAAGAAAATCTATCTACTGCATCATGTCTCAAAGTACATTTTATCAGCCATCCATCCAGTCTTTATTTAACTAAATTGAAGAAAGTTTCAGAGATCTGTATTATGAAGTTCTTAAGATGGGACGACCGGCGCCGGCGACCGCTCGAGGCGAATGTTGCCAACTTTATTTTATGAATGTTGCAAAACATATAAAAAGTTTTCATTTTACAAGAAGCTAAATTTAAGAAACACCATTCCTTAAAAAACCTAACATGTATGAAAGAAATTGTCATAATGTGGAATATAGCTAAAAAGCTTAAAAAACTGATACATCTAGTAATGAAATATTTAAGTTGGCAGCACTGCTCGAGGCGAACTGACAAACTTTTAATTTCTTCACCGCAGACGTCGACGTGACGGCACGATTGGCGGGAAACTTGCATTGCACAGATAACCAGATAGTTTGAATTTCGAACAGGGTCGATGGATTCTGGAGATTGACTGGATAGTTTTATTTTTATTTCAAAAAGTAGTTCTGCTTTAACATTTTCTTGGTCTTCCTCTCCGTACTAATTTGAATCTTGATTCTATGATTGTTCTAACCTATACAACGTGTTAATCTTTCAAAAATGTGAATCTGCCCTTGAATATAAACGTCCCATGAAAAATAGATCGGAGTTCGAAAAAGTTTCAACTTGCCATAGAAGTGCTTTAGCTGCGCGTATTTTTTATCCAATTTTTTTTTGGGCAATTTCTTATCCTTTAAGCTTATACGCTTTCTGTTACACCTTGTAGAGTGCAATTTTTTTACCTCAAGCTACTTTTATGTTCGAAGAAAATAATTGTTTATAAACATTACGTAAACATGTGACAAATATATTTAGGTAGAGCCAAATAAGATAGCTCCCAAAAGAAAAATCACATCCAAAATAAAATCAGCAAAATATAACCTTAATCCCGAATATAACCTACCCAAGCCTAATTGTAATCAAGAAAAAACCCAGCCATTACGAGTCAGCGATTCGCTAATGACATGTGCTGGACGGCTAAACAATGTTTTAATGTCGCAGCTCCCTTACGCAGATGGCTGGTGTATTTGTTTAGGACAAGCTAACTGCGGACCGTTTAGCGACCGGCCGACGACGTAGGGGTTAAGGTATAAGCTTCAGCGAGTTATTGTTTAGAAGAAACGAAATCCTTTAGACGCATAACACCACCCACATACGCAAAACACCAACCTAGCAAAATACCACTTACGCCAAATACCAACTACGCGTAACACAAACTTACAAATGAAAGTGAATGAATGAAGTGAATGAATGGTGTTTTGCTTAAATAAGCAAAACACCAATTCAAGCTTTCAAGCAGTTAAGGGTTCCGCAGTCAAAAAACTCTTATAGTTTCGTCATGTCTATCTGTCCGTCCACGGGTTAAATGACAGATGACTCGTGTGCTGTTGCTGACACAAATGATAGATCACGTCGAGATCTTTATTTTAGTTGACAGCTGCCAAACTTAAAGCCGCTATAACTCAAAAAATTATGAACCTAAATGTTTAAAATTGTCCATGTTGACAGAAGCCATATTGTCAAACTTTAAACTCGGAAACTACTGACCAATTCACTTCCTCCAGCTACCAATCATAGAGTTTAAACCTACAGTTTTAATTTTGATGCTTGATTCGGAATAATTTAGATGGAGCTATGCGTGAGATATTGGAGTGATAGAAACACGTGTCACTCCGTCCCGCTCTTATGCTCTGACCTGTTGTAATTCCAATCGAGCTACTTTATTTCCACAGTGGTCAAATGAGCTACTCTTACTTTATAGGAAGTCCAAACACAATTTTTCTTTAGATTTATACAAAATTCACGAACCACCATCATTAATGAAGTAATATCCCTATACAAAAAATACAACTGTTAGTTTTCCACCACATCACATGATACTTTCTAAGATGGAAACAGCATATTATCATTTTTACTATTTTATTTCATATATGCACCAAAAAACTATCAGGCACAATAAACCGCAGTGATTGGTGTCCACAGTACTACTATAATACGCAGAATTTTTGCTACTGTCCATCTTACGTGAATTGCTAAGGCAATCTTGTAGTGGTTTTTAATAGAATTTTATGATAAAGATGTACCTGTAGAGCCCCGGTGTATCCCGAAGGATACAGAAGAGGATCGAGTTCCCGCGCTTTATATTCTGCCTTATTGCGTCGAAACTATGGTTTATTTTGGTTTGGTGTGTATAGGGCGTAACGACCTATTGAAATCACCTTTCGAATGACGTATAAACCATAGACTAAAGTTGGCGGGAATCGGACGGATGACGCGCCAAAGTTCAAAATTTTTGAAAATCTTGGTCACGTGGCATTATCCGACCGATTTGAGTCGGTCAATGGCGGCCGGGGTTCAAGGCCATAATATACGACCGTAAAAATTCGCAACCCTCTTTTTAATTGCATAGATTATTGCGAATTTTTTGTATGATAGGGTCAGTGAGGTTAAAGTAATTTTAATGGAATTTATAATGATGATGTCGAAGATTCACAGTTAAAGCATTTAGTTTTTGGACGGTTTCTTTAAACCGCTCCATTCTCACACCTTGCACCAAGGCGATATACAGCATGATACAGGTGCGAGATTAAATGGCCGCCGTGTACCAGGGTGTTCTGTTCATTACGATATTGCTGCGAGTATAGCGAATATTGCGTCGGTTTTATTAGCCCGTCATAACCCTACCTTTTTTGATGAGAATTGAAAATGTGTTTGATCTGGACACCCTCTGGTCAACGTTCTGATTGTTTATCGTTTTTGGGATTAGAATTTTCGGGTGTTGTTTTTATGTTGGCCGTTTTGTCATCCGTTTCATTAGGTATGTGATGAAGTGTGATTTTTTTAAACGATTGTTGTTTTTTTTGTGAAAAAACTAGGAGTAGAAATTATCATAAAACTAGCTAGGGTTTTACTCCTCTCAATGCAAATACAGCTATTTTAAGTTAATGAAAAATGTCGAGAACTATTGCAAATTATAAAGAGAAGAAAAGTTGAGTACCTCTAGATGTATTGCGGCTTTACCGCCTTTTCCAACTAATTAGTTAATTACTTAATTTAACTAAATACTTAGTTGGAAAATGAATAACTTGCACAGGTGCTTAGTTGGCAGGCCAAGACATCGTTGTTCTCGCACTTTAAAGAATAGAATGACACTGCCAGGGTTGAAGACTTAGAATCTAATTCAACCAATTATATACAGTCGTCAGTGGTGCAATTTATAGTATTTCTAAGTTTACGTTTCCGACAGCTACGAGTAATCAATCACAGATGAAATAATAGCTCTATAAAAAAATTTGTTTCACAGTTCTCAATCTATTAGGCCCATACGCAAGTCTCAGACACGGTGTATCACTTCTTACTAAACACAAGCTAATAAATTCACAGCTAAGGCTCCTAAGAGCTAAAACAAACAATGGTCCAGAAACGGAGCGGTGTACGAACTTTCTGTCTAACTTGGAGTAAGTATGATGTATTTGTCATGTCTTACACTTAACTGTTAGTTGAGTCTTTGTTAGTTCGATTTAGTGTGAGTTTAGGTTCACAGTGTGGTGTTGGAGTTTTGAAGTATTTAGTATCGTATTGGGGTCAGCTTTATTTTAATTACTTGGTTAAAAACTTACTTGGCGTTCAAAATTATTTAGAAAAGGTTTAAAATTATTAAGTAATTATCCTAATTAATCCTTTTCTGAGGATACAGGCCTTTCACATGTACCTAGTTTAGGAGGCCAGCATCTACATCATATCAGCCGAAATACGTCCACTGATATCCACATGATGACCGGTCTTGCGCTGCTCGCATCCAGCAGCTTCCCGCGACCTTGATCAGATCGTCGGTCCACCTTGTGAATCCGACTCGGACGGGCAGCGTTCGGTAAGCTCCACAATATCTTCACGTCCAAAATACCGCAGTGTCTCAAGACAAAAGTCTTTGACCAGTGTGTGTTGCCAGTGATGACAAATAGCACCGAGACGTGGCTGGTCACGATGGGCCTTATCAGGAAACTCAAAGTCACCCAAACTACCCAAAGGGCTATGGAAGGGGCTATGCTCGGAGTCTCTCTGCGGTATCGAATCAGAAATGAGAAGATCCGCAGAAAACTAAAATAAGTAATCGATATAGCCATCAATTTTTAGAAAAGTGTAAATAGCAACTATATTCTAAGAAGCAATAAGCAGCGTAACGACCTTCGTAAGCCTGCACGTATAGATCAAAGAAGACCGAGCAATCAGTATACTTATGTGGGCCATCAATTTTTTTTATAGAATACCAGACGAAGTGCACAAGACCCCTTCCGACCAGTGTTTGAGCTTGAATTTTATGATTTTTCAGATTTCATAACTTATACAATTAATGTAATTTAATTATACAGGGTGTAAGGGACGGTGTACCGAAAAGTAAAATGGCTTGTTCAGTCAACGAAACTAAACAACTTTTCCAAAGAAACATTTTTGAAAAATGAAAATAAATTTTGACTTCTATTCTCCATACATACTGTTCAATCAGAGTGAGCAATTTGTATGAAGGGGTCAAAATTTTTTCTCCTTTCCCAAAATGTTTCAAAAAATGTTTCTTTGAGAAATTAGTTCAGTTTCGTTGACTGAGCACGCCCTTTCAGTTTTCAGTACACCGTCCCTTACTCCCTGTATATAAATCGACTTGTAACAACTGTTATCAATAATTTTTTTATTTTCAAGGTCGTAGCAGGTAGAAAAGTGTGGTTTCTAATACCTAAGGTGCAAGCCAGACAGAACGGGCGCGGCGCGCATCGGGTGTGTCTGTGGCACGCTACGAGCGCACATAGTTTGCGCGTCACTCACAGCAGACTGTGCTGTGCGGCGGCATGCACCACCGTCGCGCCGCCGCCGGCGTAACCGCCGGTGCGCCGGTGGTGCACCGACAGTGCGCCTTTGGCATTCCGTCTCGTCGCCTGTTCAAATCACTTGCATACAAAATGTAGGAGAACGACGCAGCGCAGGCCAGACAGAAGAGGTGCGCTGAAGGCGTGCCGTACGGCGCACCGCTGCTGTCTGGCCTAAGCCTAAGAAGCGTGATCTTTACATGTATTTACGTCGAGAAGTTTTTTACTGGCTATTTAGGTGACCTCCTGTACATAGTAAATGGGGCATAGTCTGTCAGTGTAAAGTGCAGGGAGGACTGTTAATGTGTATGGAGCATCGATTACAGTAACAGGTGGACGGAACTGCCTCTCTGAGTTACGGTTATATTTACAGGGTGTGCCGAAAGGACGTAACTCAACTTACGGCGCATCCGTTTTGTTGCTCGCTTTATGAATGGTGTATATTTTAAAATCATAGCTCAACTGTACAGATAGCGACACTCATAACAGACGATTGAAGAAAAACACAGAAGCAGATTGCTCGAAAAGGAACTTTATGTCGCAGGAATTCGATAAAATTTCCATTTTATTATTTCCCAGATTTTATTAGAAAGGATCATTGAATAAACACAAGTATATAAATGCATTCTTTTTCTAGTCAAAGAATGTACACATACCTAAATAATAAATTAAAAAACAGGTAGCAACCCAAATAACTTACAGAGACTGTAAATATTGTAATAATATATCTTAAGTAAGTACTTGTTTATTTATTTTGAAACCAATTTCTCAATTTTAAAAAACTTCGACAAAAAATCCAGTGTCATTTGTTTAATATTTTAAAGCATATTATTTTTTATGCTTCCTAAGCTTTATTTTATGGAGTGAACCACAGTCACATTCGCACCTCATCGCCAGAGATACCTACGAACACCAGCAGTAACGCCATCTATCGACCACTCTCTACATGCAAAGGAAATACCACACCATTACGTCCTATACAAGTAACAAAATCTACAAGGTGTCTACAGCATAATGGGGAGATTTTCGGGAAGCATAGAGTGGCTATTTACGCGGGCGAGAGTGGAAGAAACATGAGAAATTATATTGCAGCGTCTTTTAGGAGAGAAATACAACGTCACATCTATTCTTAAACCATATGCTTCTTTGGACAACATATTAGAAAGTTGTAGCAGTGACTGTCAAAATTTCACAAAAAACGATTTTGTAATTATTCTACCTGGTACAAATGATACGGATGCGGCTGTTTTCGAAAGATCTCTCCATAAGTATATGGGCGCTCTACCCTACACAAATGTGCGAATTGGCGAGGTTTTTCAGAGTGTTAGTGGACTCATAACTTACTTGAATAGGGCAGTAAAGTACGAGTGCATGAATTTTGTAAATGCAGGTGTGTTTGAAGTTTTCGAATCACTGTACAACCCTCATAAATTAAGCAAGTTGGAAACGTGTAGATCAATTTGGAGGTCTATAATGCATGGAATGCCTATCCAAACTGAAACCGAAAATATAAACCATCAAACGTGTACAATAGAAAATTCGGGTAAAAAATTTTTTCATTAACAACTACGAGACAAGCCATATTAATTTAAATAAGTCAATTAATGAGGAGTCAAATTGTAATTTAAAGATTTTTTACCAGAACGTATCTGGAATAAATACCAAAAAGGATCAGTTAGAATTATTTTTAGAAAATGAAGAACAAAATTATGTTTGTATAACTGAACATTTCTTAAATAACAAGTCCATAAATTTTTTACACTTTGAAAATTATAATTTAAGTACCTATTACACAAGAAGTACTAAAGTTAGAGGTGGTTCACTAATATTATCTAACAAAAATAGTCATGTAGAGGTTATCGATTATTGTAAAAAAGTTAGTAAAGTGGACTGTTTTGAGGCATGTGGTGTAAAAGATGTTAACACAAACTTACACATTTGTTGTGTTTATCAAAACAATAAAAATTACGACGCCTTTATGGAAAGATAAGAACTATTGTTACAACATTTTTTCAAAAAGAAATGCGTGATAGGTGGAGATTTCAACATTGATATGTTAAAAGACCATGACAAAAAAACCGAATTACTAAATCTCTTAAAAAGTTACAATTTCAGGCATCTTGTTAACACGGTTACTTTTAGACGTAATGATATGCAATCGTGTATTGATAATGTTTTCACCAATATTCCGGAAGATGAAATAGTAAATGTAGATGTAGATTTTAATGGGTTATCTGACGGCCATGCAGCAATATTGGTAGAATTTGAAATGGAACGCTTAATTAATAATAACAATCGAAAAGAGTATGTCGTTTACGTAAAAAGGCGGTTGTTCAACGACAAGACCTGAGAGACGTTCAGAAAATATTTAAAACAGGTAGACTGGAAGCAATATGGTGTTAATGGTTTTTTAAAAACATTTAAGGACACGTTCACAAAAAGCTTCAAAATGGTTCGCAAAAAAATCAATTTGAAGAAGAGTAAAAAGCTTAAATGGGTGACAAAAGGCATAAAAGTTTCGAGTGGAATGAAACGGGTGCTATGTTCTCTTAACACAAATTTTAATCACATATCATTAGTAGAATATAAATTGTCATATTTGAAGATATATAAAAAGGTTTTAAGAAGAGCGCGTAAATTGTCTGTACAATCTAAAATAAAAGCTGCCAAAAACAACGTTAGGGAAATATGGCAAGTTGTACATAAGCATACAAATAAAAAAGCTAAGAACAAAAACGAAAAAATTCTTCTTAATGTAGATGGATCTATTGTAGATGATCCCACACAAATAGTAAGTATCTTTAATTGTAATTTCAATCATGGGCAAGACCTATTTAAAATAGAAGACATAGAGGAATCTATGATGCTACTTAAGGATTGCACTAAAAGAATAGAAAATGAAATGTATTGCAGACCGACGAATCGAACTGAAATTGATAAAATTGTTAAACAAATGGCACCAAAAAGATCAGCAGGTTACGACGATATACCTATTACCTTAATTAAAGAAAATATTGACATTTTGGCAGATCCTTTGGCTTATTTATACAACTTATGCATTCAACAAAGTGTGTTTCCGGAACAGCTAAAGATTGCAAAGGTTGTACCCATACACAAAAAGAAATGCAAAACAGACCCTAATAATTACAGACCAATTTCATTACTTCCAGTTCTATCTAAAATTTTTGAGAAAATCCTAAAGTGTAGGTTGTTATCACACTTAAACTCAAACTCTGTACTGCATAAAAGACAATTTGGTTATCAAAAAGGAGTAGGAACAAACGTGGCTATAGATACATTACTTGATGATGTCATCCAATATATAAATGGTAAAAAAAAAGTAGCAGGTTTATTTCTCGATCTTAGTTCTGCGTTTGATACGATCAACCATGACATTTTACTTCGTAAGCTGGAGCACTATGGGATAAGAAATGGAATATTTGAACTGTTTGCGTCGTACCTACGCAACAGACAACAGTTTGTCGAGGTAAAAGATATTGACGGGAATGTGGAAAAAGAGTATCATTCAGCTATTACTAAAGTAACTCGTGGGGTGCCTCAGGGGTCGGTTTTAGGTCCAATATTTTTTATTATATTCCTAAACGATTTAATATATTTTATTACTAAATACATTATTGACATAAAATTAGTAATATTCGCTGATGACACTAATGCTATTCTATCAAGTGATGACATTAAAAATTTAAATACAAAAGTGAATGACGCCTTAAGCATTTTCAATAAATGGTTTCAATGCAATAATTTAGTGTTAAATACTGCCAAAACAAATATTCTGCTTTTTAAAACTACTTCACGAAATAATGATAATCTTAATGCTGGAACTTAAATGGAACGGTTATTCAGAGTGCAAATGAAGTCAAACTTTTAGGTGTTCACATTGATGCAAGTCTGAATTGGAAACCAGAATTAAACTATTTGGAGAACTCTATAAGCTCGGCTTGTTACGCATTACGTAGTCTCCGGGATGTGCTAACAATGGAACAGTTAACAGCAGTTTACTATGCTTTAGTAGAATCGAGGCTTAGGTACAGCATAAAATTCTGGGGCAATAGTTATCAGTATAACCTAAATAAGGCATTTGTAGCACAAAAGAGAGCCATCCGTACTATGGTGAGGATTCCACCATGGGAGTCGTGCAAAGAGCATTTTCAGAGGCTAGGTATTCTAACGGTCCCAAGTCTATATATATTGGTTCTCCTTACTGATGTTGTAAAGCACAGACATATTTTCGAAAATGATAAGGATATGGAACTGAGGGAATCCACAAGAAGAAAAGATATGCCCAGAATTATACACCCTACTCTTACCGTAGCAGAACATTGCTCTCGGAATCAGTCTGTCAGACTGTTTAACAGAATGCCTATAGAATTTAAAACTATTAATCTTCGCATCTTCTGGAAAAATTTTGTTATTCAACTGATGAGTTCTAATTTTACCACTTCTAACTTATGATAGTTTTATTTTAGGTACTTTTGACATTAGACATTTTTAATACTCCCCTTTTTATTAAAATTTTTTTTTTGACATATCATTAGTGTTATTTGAAATTCGTAGACATTTATTACTTTTGACATTTTATTAATTTTAAACTTCGTAGACATTTTTTTTTTGACATTTTATTTTATTCAACAAATTTCTATTTAATATGACTTTTTTGTATTTTTATAATGTTTTAGATAGACAATGTATTTTATATTTTATTTTTGTTAAATTTCAAACACAATGTATATTGTAAATGAATAAACGTAATAATAATAATAGTAATAATAATAATTCATTTTAATTTAAAAAATATATTTTTTAAATTATACTTGCCCTTTCGTTTGTTATTATTACCAGAGTTTCTTTAAAATCAATTTCAATCATTCGAAATTCATTCATTCAAGAGCAGTTTTTCTAATTAACCCGACCCAACCCATTTTACTTCATATGACAATAATACATAATAAATACAATTAGGAACATAAAAGGTCCCTTCTGTGACACTTGTACGGCGGCGGTCACACTAAAATTTTAATTAAATATATCGTAATAAAATCATAAATACGAACAGACGTAAATTCGTACCTTTATTAAAGCCATTAAGAGGGTCTCTTCGTCGTGTATCAGCCTGTTATTGTGTTTCCTCACACGATAGGGATGAGAGTCAGCTGGTATTTTGTAACCTAGTATAATAGCTATATTTGACTAAAATCACTATAGGCACTATATTATGTCAAATATAAACGATAAATCGACGATTCAAACGATAATCTTTTACAAGCCGTAGGAGATAAGATATTTTCATAATGTCTAGAGTTTCAGAGAGCCTATTTATAAGGCCCGAAACGTCAGGAAAATGAGATACCAATTTTTAAGTAGGTAATGTAAAATTGTTGAGAAAAATAATGTGCCCTTGAACTACTGAAAGTCTTTGAAATTTAAAGCAGTTACATAATATTTGATTTACAACTTTATGAGGACAAATTATGTACAAGATCCTAGAACAGCACATATTTTAAAGATCAAAGTCGAAAAGTAAAATTATCATAAAAATCCTATCTAATCAATAATGGTCTCACCTGTGCAACTACGTAAGAGTTTTATTACTTTTAGATAATTGCACAAGTAAGGGTAAAATTTTAAGAACACATAGACCAAAACCAAGGACTATTAATTATAGAGTAGAATAAGATTTTAGAGTACGAATGCGGTTGTTAGGATATTTAATAATTTTCGGAGTAATTTGGTCTTATCTATTATTTTATACTAGTTACATTTCTAAGCTAGTATTTTGATCAAATTTTTTTATACATCTCTAAAAATCTAAAGTGGACCACCTCCCCCTAATTCGAGGGTTGGTCAATACAATTAAGGTCGCGCAAGATTTTGTACCAACCATTTGAATTTTAAACAATAGTTTGTCATATAAATTTAATTTTATGTCCCCGTGTCTTGTAACAGGATGTTTCATTTTAGTTAAATTTTACAGTATGGTAATCATTTATTTTTATTATACCAACTTATATTTTTTAGGGTTTGCTCTTTTGCTTTATTTTTAAAAATGGCAAAAAGAAATAAACTTTTCATATTATTTTGTCGCTTATATAAAAGAAAACTCTTTATAATTAGTATAGCTTCAGACGGAAGTTTTTAATTAATTTTGAACAAAATTCTAAACAGCGTTCACACAATAAATATGAATCTCGGTGAAACAAAATCAAACATGTTTATTGTAACATTACTCTTAATTTATCATCGTAATTTAAAATGATCACAAAATGTCACTCTGACTGGACCAATTGGTATAGATGGTAGTGAGCCTACATTCTACGCCGTGGACTGCAGGTTCAATCCCCACCTAGGACAAATATTTGTGTGATAAACTCAAGTGTTGGTTCTGTGTCTAGGTGTTATTTATCTATTTCTGTTTATATCAGTATTTGATACCCATAGAGGCTCAGCCCAGTTTGCGATCAGATAACATCGTGTGAAATGCACCCCAATATTAAAAATTAAATGTTTTTAAAAACATACGTATTCGAAATTTTTACTATAATTAATAAAGTTCTCTTTTGATACAAAAAAATGCTGTTACTAAAACACACCCTGTACATATGACTCGCAACAATATTCAAAATAAATGTCATTTTAGAACTAGCGTTTGGACAAGGGTCGTCGCAATTAACTCTCGCGTCGTAAAGAATACAACCACCCTGTATAATATTAGGCCCACGTCACAATAGTTAAAACTGTAGTAACTTTTCATAGTTATGCTATAATATAAGCCGATGAGCGGTAGTATGAAAATATTGTCTGTTTGAATAAATTTTTTTTCGAATTTGAAGTGGTGTAAAAAGGAAGTTACAAGTTCTAACAGTAACACTATTGATATATTTTTTGGTTATGGTTTTAGTATGTTTCTACAAAGTAGAAAATCACAAAATTCACAACGTCAGTATTCAAACTTGCCTGATGCTGTTGAATAGACGCATTTTTCTTTACATTTTACGTATATAAATAAATCCTATATAAATTCTGATGTTAAATAAGTAGTAGTTAATATCTAGCAGCCATTAGCAGAAAACTTCTTAAAATAAAAAACTCCGTCACATTACATCCTTTGCTGTCAGTTAATTTTTCATCAGTAGAGCAATAACACAGAATAAAGTAATAGTACTATCATACAGATCGGACACTCCGCCCCCCTTGCAATCTACCCCGCACCCCCGCGCGCACCGGCCCGCGAGAATCTCGTGGTGCTTCTGAGGGTATTTTGTACTGAATATGCGGGCCTACGCGACCTTCCAATTTCAAATTCGCGCTCGTTGTATGTAAGTCCGGTGTCGTGGAAATCTTTATTAACATTGATAAGTTGGGTTAGTAGCAATTTAGTATAGATAGTAGAATGTGCATCGTTATTGTTTGCCGTATAGGCCCCCTATGCACCCCGAACATTACATACAACGAGCGCGAATTTCGAATTTGAAAATGGAATGGCATATTCAGTACAAAAGACCCTCAGAAGCACCACGAGAATCTCGCAGGCGGGTGCGCGCGAGGTTGCGGGTAGATTGCAAGGGGGGGTGGAGAGCATCATATCTGTATATTACTATTATTCTGTGGTATAAGCATACAATATTTCAATTCTATTCTTAAAAATCTTTAAAAAAATAGTATGTAATGGCTGTTAGTTGTCCTATTACAATTTTTAGGGTTCCGTACCTCAAAAGAAAAAAACGGAACCCTTATAGGATCACTTTGTTGTTCGTCTGTCTGTCTGTCTGTCAAGACCCTTTATCTCACGAACGGGCAAAGGTATCAGGTTGAAATTAATACCATATATTAGGATGCATGAACCACACAAGTACTGAAAATTTCAATTTTTTACAACGACGCAATCAAAAGATATGGCATTTTATGTCCTCATCTCCATACATTTATTCAAAAATGCAAAACCTTCAGGGTACTTCCCGTTGACCTAAAATTATGAAATTTGGCAAGAAGCTAGGTCTCACAGTACAAATAATGGGAAAAGTCTGAAATCATTAAAAAAATACAACTTTTCTCACATTTAATGGTAACCAAATGTGGTGAGCTCCCGTTTCAAGAACATTCATATAAGAGAGGGGTCAAGTTGGATGGTCGCTGAGGCGATTTTTGTTTTAGTTCTATTTATAAACGGGAACACTTACAAACTTGAAAATTGGTATGTTTATAGTGCATAAGCTATAAAATAACAACAAATAATAAAATTTGGTCAAGCGCGTATCGGACTCAATAAATCTAGCACATTAACTTACTGAAATTTCAACTAATACAATTATGTTTATGTGGTGGTACGGAACCCTCAGTGCGCGAGTCCGACTCGCATTTGGCCGGTTTTTTTAGTTTCGAGCGGAGCGAGAAAGGTATTGTATTCGTAAAAAAAAAGTTTTTCTAATTTTCTCAAAAATGTGTTCTATATCACTTATACATCATAAAAAACAAGTCTCCCAAAAATGTCCGCCCGTCGGTCGGTCGGTCGGTCGGTCCGTCGGTCGGTCTGTCCGTCCGTCATGCTTTGGCCTAGCGGCTAAACGAATGGTCCGATTGACACCATATTTTGAATTTAGTAGTTTTATGCAAATCCATCGAAGGGTTTTGAGTGGTTTCTTGCTGGCTCTCATTTTGAGGGTAGCTGTCGTACTCGTACAACGAAAGTGAAAAATTGTTATTTTCGCAAAAACGTCTCTTACAATCTTGATGAAACTTTGCATGACCAAGCATCTCTATTTAAGTCTGTGAAAATTCATAAAAGGGGTGTTCCCTTACTACTAAGATTTAAAAATGTGATTTACTCAAAATCGGTTTCGTTGAGCTTATTTTGATGTTCTACAATTTGGATTCTAAAATGGTTTTCTACCTGACTGCATATTTCATTAAATCATTTGTACATAAATTTAAGTAGCTATAGGTAAGTTTGTATTTTCATATTATTTGTATGGAATTATAAACTTAAGTTTGCAGTTGGTACTTATTTAGTCATTACTATCCGCAGCCTTTATAATATAGTAGTTAGAGCATTCGGCTCTTGATCCGGAGGTTCTGGCTTCGACTCCCGGCGGGGACACTGTTGAATGATGACTCTCGTATATCGCGAGAAAGTAAGTGCAGTGCTGCTGTACCATTTATTAGCTCTACCTTCACAAACTCAAACAATAAAATCTGATTACCTGTATGTTTATCCATCAACAAATTCAAATTAAACTTAACCAGTTACCAAAAGGCCATGGCAGTTTCGGCACCGGCTTTTATCGCGAGTCACGCCACGATATACTAATTTAACCGAAATACCCGAAATTCGACTTTACAACGGTATAACTTTTCTAATTATGGCAAATGTGATGGCCTGATGTACCCTTTTTGGTTGTTGCCTGTTGCAATTTTGTCAAAGTATAACTGGTTTTGGTTGGTTGTCTTTTTCGTGTTGTTCTTATTTGAAATAAGTAAGTAACTAGTTGGGACTATTATGAAGCTATTAAAATGTTTTTTTTTTTGCTGTATTTTTGTATATTTTGTGCCAGTGTATGAAAAAATAAACAAGTATTTTGTTATTACAGATTTCGAACTCTTCAAATATTGAGATCCATAATTCCGTTAGGTAAGACAAACACAACCTAGCCGATCCCGAACGGTTAGGTTCCCTTTCGACCAAATACCATAAGCGAATTCGGTACAGTTTAATATTTTTCGAAAGTTGATCAACTTACTCTTATTATTATTAAAAAAACTTACCATGAAATTTATCAACTTATGATTCCGTATCATTTTCTGGTGACATACGTGGGACACTCAGAAATATTTGCGACACTAAAAAAAATTGTTCTACAGGTACATATATTTTTATTAAATCTTTTCAAAGTACTCTCCACCAGCCTCTATACAAAGATTCATGCGTCTGAACCAGTTTTCAAAACACTTTTTCCAGTCCGCCGTAGACACCTCGTTTACAGCCTGCTCAAACGCAGCCAGCGCATCTTCCGGCGACGAAAATTGTATCCCCATGAGCTGATTTTTTATTTTTGGAAATAAAAAGAAGTCACACGGTGCTAGATCAGGGCTGTAAGGAGGGTGACCCAGGAGTTTGACTGGTGTGCTGTCCAGGAAGTCCCTCGTTTTGAGCGCGGTGTGTGCAGGCGCATTGTCGTGGTGGAGCAGTAGTCCGCGGAGCCCTGTGTTTGGTCGCTTGTTGCTCACAACAGAAAAAACTTCTGGTAAACATTTGGTAGTATACCATTCGGCGTTGATGCTTCTTTGATCTCGTAAGGGAATTGAGGCCAAGTGGCCAGTCAAATTAAAAAAGCTGGCGATCAAAATCTTCCCCCCGCTTCGAGATCGCTTCACTTTGGTAGGCGTTGGTTCATTTTGAAACACCCAAACTGTCGACTGGCGCTTGGTTTCTGGATCGTATTGATAAATCCAGGACTCATCACCTGTTACGATGTCGTAAACACGCCGAGACGAGCCTGCTTCAAATTTGTTCAGCATATCACGGCACCATTCCACCCGGGCCTGCTTCTGAGCGTCGGTGAGGTAGTGCGGCACCCAGCGCGATACTATCCTCCTCACGCGAAGATGCCCGTGTAGAATCTCGTGAACGCTTCCCGATCCAATCTTTAATATGTGCTGAATCTCCTGATATGTAATTCGCCTATTATCTTGGATTAAAATTTTCACTGCTAGCACGTTTTCTTCCGTAATAGCCGTCAAAGGGCGACCGCTTCTTTCTTCATCCCCCAAGGTTGGTCGACCGCGCCTAAATTCGTTATACCAACGATACACGGTTGCCTTGGAGGGGCCTTCATCCATAAATGCTATTTGAAGTCTATCGAACGATTCATCCGGTTTCAGGCGACACTTGAAATCGTAAAAAATCATAGCTCTAAAATGTTCCCGGCGCAGATCCATTTTTCAGTAAGACACGATACTTTGAATTGGCTCGCAAAAAATGTGGAGGGAAATTTTGAAAATGGAACACACATATTTTTACTTACAAGTAATCATATTTTCGAAAAAGATTCTGACCGGCCAGTCTCCCATATATAAAAACTATTTTTCGCAATACTTTCTGAGTGGCCTGGTATACAAAATCGGTGTTTTGGCGGGAACTCGGCGTGGGCTCTTGCCTGCTCGGTTAAAATTCTTGTTTTTTGTGTATTAAGTGGAAAATAAAGATAGTGTTTTATGCAGTGAATTAACTACGGAGTACGCAGCTGATGAAGTACCCAGTTTGTGTTGTCTCAAAAAGTATTAGAGTTTTATAAATATTGTGCTTGCCATAGCAAGTAGCATACTACTACGTTGAAATTCTTAATGGAGGTCTGCCAAAGTTTCAGCCAAAAGGCCCTCTGTATACTTTAATCAATAAATAAAAACAAATCTATGTCGCCCCCTTCAAACCAGTAACATCTAACAATCTGCCATAACATTTCAACAGGATCGCGCTTTTAACGTTATATTAACGTTATCCAACGTTACGTTAGCGTTATGACAGAATTAAATGCATGCGCGTCCATGCCACGAACAATTAGACATATAAATAAATTCTCTTTAGTCCCGACAGATGGCGGCAGTAGCGCGGGCCGCCATCTTGTGAAAATTCATAGGTGATCTAATTACAATGTTGAGTGTTTATTTTTGGTAATTATTTTAAGAGAATAAGGGATGAAAATTACGTGTTATGCTTAACTGCTTATTAAATGCGTTATTTTATGGCAATAGGAGTATTTAGATTACGCTGTATGGAAATTTATTCGCGGCCTTTTGTTACTTGGTTCACCATTTTAACACGTAATGGCGTCAACTTCACAACTTGTAAATCGGAACGTTCAAATGTTTTGTGACTTATTTTTAACCGTTTTGCTGGCTGTATCTGTTCATGAACATCATGTAAAGCATCTTTCACCATCGCCTCTCAAAAAAGGGCATTTGACAGTGAATAAAAAGCACACATTTTCACTGAATAAAAATACTTTTTGAACTTGAAAATAAAACGTGCTGAACATCCTGGTGATTGCACAGAATACCATTTAGGAAAAAAGTATTGCCTCCATTTTTACTTTTATTGACAAATAGTTTCTAACTGTGGCTTCTAATTAATAATTTTCTTAAAATCAATGGTGAAAAGTAGAGTACTACACGTGAAAAAAAGTCATCTCGGGCCTCGTGTCCCTCGTTCTTCTCAGGATTCTACTCTAGGATCCCTCGTTACGCTCAGGACTCTACTTTAAAATCCTTCGCTCTTTTTGGGATACAACTTCATCACTCGAAGAAAGTTCCTTGTTTTTCACTTCTTAGGTAATCTGCTATTGTCACACAATAAGTAAGATCAGGATAAATAAGATCGTCGCTAAGCACTGAGAAATGCTTATACTACTGCAAAGTTTTTTCTCCTTAACAATTTTAATAGCTGCAACAAATACCTATTAGTCTCCTATCTTTGAAGCCTAGTCTATTAACTTTCTAATTAAAAGCTATAATTTCTTCTCAAACACCATTCCGATTCTAAATAAACAGCTACCATCACCAATTTGCACAAATTAAACAAAAAGAACAACAAAATGTAAATCGGGTCTCGCAATAACAATCGGCATTAACTAACGGAACACATTCTCTGGTAATCTGCAATTAGCAAGCAGGTAGCGTAAAAAGATGCCATTACAGACAGCTTTCCCGCCAAAAGGTCGGCGGCCATCTTGCCTGTATGTGTTACTTCGGAAGGCCTACACACAAAATGCAAAGCAGTTTCTAAGTTTTTGTTGACGTTTTAGTTTTATGAGTCGTGTTTTAAATCATAAAAGCGTATTTGCGCTTTATAAGGGTCCATTAATTTTGTCAATGCAAATATTTTACCTGGATACTGAGGGCGATTCTAGCGTGGTCGCTAAATTTATGATTAAAATTTGACAGGTCTAAAAGTGATGCTGTCTTTTTTCAGTCTATAGGTACAAAGATGGAGATGTGTGAGTGGCGATGCTAGAATCGCCCCCATCAACTACCTACTAACTGACTCTTCTGTCGCACTTCGAGTGCAATAGTCATTACATCATAACCGTGATTGCCTTGAAATGATGCTCGCTGCACGATATAAATTTATGATACATTTCTATGTATGTATGTCCTTGTTACCTATATGTGTATAACTTTTTTTCTCTATGTTGTAGCTGAAAAACTGCGGCTTGCTGTACAGCAAGTACCGACGCTGAGTTACGGCCTTTTTTACACTGCTGCAGCACAGATAAATACCCCAGACGGGACTATATTTCATCGTTCCGACTGTCGTTATTATACTTGTCACAGTCTAAACTGTATGTGTGTGTCTGTAGACAAAATAAAAGGTTTATCTAACTATCTATCCATCATCATACTAAACAGTGTTTAAAAATCTTGTCTCATCTAAAGTATCCTATAAGTACCTTATTTAGAATCGCGCTTATAAAACTTAAAAATCCCTTTATTTAAAATACACAGAAGATTAATACACCATGAATTTTCATTTGCTTTGCTCCCGAAACCCAATAATTGTACTAATTGACAAGCAACAAATTCAAATTCAGATTATTTATTCAATGTAGATTCTTTACAGAATACTTATTGAATGTCATGCAAAATAAAATTCAAATAGAGCGAGTCTACGCCGTTTCTGATCATGCTATGGAAGCGTAAAAAAAACGGCAAGAAACCACTGCAGCACGGCCTACTTTAAGAGTCGGCTTTTTACAATGTGTTTCTTGTGTTCAACTTTCCCGAAGAAAATTTGTTTTACTTGAAAAGACTTTTGACTCCATAGTAAAGTGGTCACGTGATCGAGCCATTTTTCATGGAAAGACTTAAATTTTTTTTCGAGTAATAAGTTTTTCTTCGGGACATTTGCTCGTTTTCATGACTATAATCACTAGGCTTCGGGAGCAATACCAATGAAAATTCACGCTGTTTCCTTTGGCTGGGTATAGACCAACTGAAGTAACCAACATTCTTCCCGTCCGATACATTCGAAACGCGCGTGCGAATTATAGTCTATGGCTGCATATGTGATGTTGTTTATTGAATTAATTTCGGTCATTCTGCTTCTGTTTTCTGCTCATTTTTGTTTATTGACTGCAATTTCCTTTTTGTCTTTTACTGAAGTCCTTTTTGGCAGTATTTCGGAGACAATTAAGAAAAGATACTTGATATTGCCTGTTTCTAATAATTTTAAGCTTTGCGTAGTAGTAGGAACATTTACTTATGCTATACAAGTAGGAACCTAATTATTTCTTACAAAAAGAGTAGGTAGGTATAGCAACCCTGAATTACATGTGCATCTGCTTGTGAAACTAAACAATGTTTCTTAATAGGTCAAAATACATGATAATATTTTTGGCCTCTCATGCGAAATATGTTATTATAAATGAAATATAAAGTTGTAAGTAATTATATATTTTTTATTTACTTTTTCAGTTCTAAGGACAAATTGACATCCTTCATAGTTTTGTAACCTTTTTTGTACATACAAACATTAAGTACCCGTGGGTGTCGTAAGAGGCGACTAAGTTGTTGTTTGACTTGTAAAGCTAGACTGAAACATTGGCTTATCGAGCAAAATATATATTCTTTTAACGAATGGCACAGTAACAATAAAGGCTAAGCTGTACCTAATAAGTACATTATAAGTACAATAATGTAATAATGACAAAAAATGTTGACAATGTATGTTTAATACTAATTAAATGAATATGAATATGAATAATAGTAGGTATTCACTAACTATGGCTGATATATAAAATGAGAAGAAATCAATTATAATTATAATAATTATTATGATTGTTTAATTTTTGTGACGTGTAATGGAATGATTATGAATAAATTATGTCTTATGTCTAAGGGTTAATAAACCAGAGAATCATCAACATCCTTCTGTGTATCGTATCATCTTACATTCTGCGGTCACCAACAACCGCGGTCCATAGTGCCAGCCGTAACGCTAACAGGCGTGGTGACTACGGTAATTCCCCTCCACATTGTTTCAGCCAAATCTGGTATTGAAGGAGTTCCCTGTCCAGTAGTGGATGTTTCATGGGATGTTATGATGATGAACATTAACTACTACAAAAGATAACCTAATAATAATATAACTAGTTAATAATTATGATAACTAGACCAACTGCAAACCAATTTTACTATACAATTACAATAAATTCATATTATAAAACAAATAATCATAAAATTCTGACATTAAAACCATCTTGAGACATTAAAACCATAAAGAATAAATCATGGACACATCAAAACGCAACAGCACATGTGCACCCCGCAACAAAACGCAGAAGATGCCATTACTGCGCAGTATTGCCATAAAATACGCGTAATATGCATTAAAAACATTAGAAGCTGCATCGATAGATACGCGGCTGCTGTGGGGTGATACGTGGTAAGAAGGAAATGGGTAAGTTACGGTTTCATTAATTTTATATAGATTTTTTACAAAACACGTGTAAAAATCTATTATACATCAAAATGTTCTTTATTCATTATAGGATATTAAAAATCTCTTAATGACGTCAGTTACATTTACGTCGCTTTACAAATAAAGAGGTGCCAAGTGAAAAAAAAAAGTGACAATAAAAAACCCACGCGCTCTTTTAAATATGTTTGATGTACAGGGTTGATAAAAAAAACATAAGTCAATTTGAATTAGCCTGTTAGAACCGTAGTTTAATCCCATGGATTATTCTGTTCTAAGTAATCTGGTATTTTATAATAATCTTTCTTGTACAATTTAGTTTAGTATGTGTTTTTCGAATAAGTTTTGACCTTCTTATTCCAATAACCATCAATCAGGTGGTCCACCTGCTCGTTTGCTCACTTGTAACATAAAAAAGAAAAACTTGGCCAAAATTACTTCGTCTAGGTCTTCCTCTTCCTCATCAATAAGTTTACAAGGTTAAATAAACAAACATCTTATAAAAAAATACTTTATTAAGAAGTGGAGTATCTTACTTTTTGAGTGCTTTTGACAACGTTGAGTTAATATATAAGATTACGTTGATTACATTGAATTAGAGTTTATAAGAAACTGCCATGTCGTATCAGGTATCCAATCATCTTGCCTATTCTAATGCCTATTCTTTTAATTAAACCTTTCTTCCTCTATTATTGTAAACCTAATCAGTCTTTATGAGTTCAAATTCGTAATTATTTAAATCAGTTACCTTGTTTTGAAACTCACCAAGCGAACGAAATAAATCTCGAACATAACACGACCGCGTGACGAGTTACACTTTTTATTGCCTGTGTCTAGTCATTACTAGGGGTTCACCCCCTAGTAGGGGGGTCTAAGGGGGTTCTCGGGGGGTCCGACCATCTATCAACACAATATCTCTGTTTATTTGTTTTTATATCTAGGATAATATTTCCCGAAGAACATTGCGAGCCATATTGTAATGGGCTATGCTCATTTCTTAGTTGATATTGTTTTTGGCTAGTGGGATAGTTTTTGTTTAATAATGTGCGCTATGTTTTTAAAGTTTTCTTATTATTTAATATCTGAAGTAAATCTATTTTTTCAAAAGAGTAATAAGTTTACAAGGTTAATTAAAGAAATATCTAGTGAAAATAACCTTTATTGAAAAGAGGAGTATATTACTTTTTGAGTGCTATTGACTACGTCGAATTAAAATATAAGATTGCTTTGATTACATTAAATTTGTTAAAATTACGTTTATGTTAAAATACTTTTTACTTGCTAACAAAAACTTGTGTCGAATCATTTATACCATTTATTTTCATATACAAGAAAGATTTATAAAAGACATTATTGTTATTACGTCTCGTAGTTTTGAATACTTTCAGTGCGTAGCTAGTCTACGACCGTAGCAATTGCCTACGAAATATTCATCAGTAGTTGCCAAACCCAAAGCAGTTTAAATAAACAGTATCCTAAACAGTTTTAATTCAGGCCATTTCAGGCACACCCTATTTTTAGGCGATTCCATCAAAACCAACCGTTGTTTAGTGCAAATTAAACGCAATTTAACCCTCAAAAAGCATTTCGACATTCCACAACAAATTCTGAACCAAATTGGCGGATCCAAAACGCGGGGGATGAGATGTTTATTCTAAGATGCTTTTGCCACTTCCTTAATCCGGTATCGCTTCCCGTTATGAGTTTTTCAAGTAGTGAAAAAACCCTACACATACCAAAAAATGCCCAATATGAAGGTTGCATTGTAAGGAATTTATATTATATGCTGTATTGCTGTAATGTAAGGAATTTTTTAAAGCTGACCATACATTCATGAGTGCCCACAGGCCTATAATTAGCCATTCATTGCAGTTGGCTTATTATAGGCCTGTGGGCACTCATATCACCTGTCAGATAAATATTGTATAAAACTTATAATAACACATTTTAAAATAAGATTAAAAATGTAAATAACAAAAATAATTTTACCCGCAAAAACATCCATATAACTTTTTTTGTGAGATCATTTAATGCGACACACTTATGCGATTTTTCAAAAATTTTGTTGTAAGTTTATTTTCTTTAGCTTAAAATTTCTGGTGTAAAACGCTTACGTAGAAACTTTCAACGAATAATATTTTGGCATCAAGATTTCCGGTTCATGCCCTTGTCTGGTGTAGTGGAAAAGGGTTCCGGGGTGGGAAAAGTAAAGTAACCCATTTGAATGCATACTTGTCCGTCAGTCACGGCGGTATCGGCAAAGAGAGAGCGGAGCGCGTGTTACCGGCCTCCCAGTTTACATTGAGCTCTTACTTTGAACTACAGTATTGCGATACTATGAAAGAATACTTTCATAAATAAAAGTGATCAGAGATATCTCAATATCGTTCAAATATTGATTGATTGATTTGTCAAAAGAGAAATAAAAACCACAGAAAACAATGAACGAACGGTTGTGATCGATTTCGTTGGAAAGCTAGGAACAAGATGTTTGTCTTAGAGAAAGTAAAAAAAAATATTTTATAATCAACGAATTTGTTGTTTATAATTCTGTATTGGAAATAAGTACGTAATTACACACGAAAGTGAAAACAACACCTGTATAAGCTGAACTAGCGCTACGCTTCTAACACCCAAAAACAGAGAGCTGCTCAAGGTCGAAGTGTCTCTACTGACGAGCAAAGGTGACAAAACGGTTATTTAATTTTGTAAAATAATCAATTTTTTATTGTAACCAGACTCTTAAAGTAGGCCGTGCTGCAGTGGTTTCTTGCCGTTTCTTTTACGCTGCCATAGCACGATCCGAAACGGCGTAGACTCGCTCTATTTGCATTGTATTCTGCATGACATTCAATAAGTATTCTGTAAAGAATCTACATTGAATAAAATTATCTGAATCTGAATCTGCTGTAATGCAACATTTTGATAGGTAATGTTAATCCTATACATGTTTATTCTACATGAATGACACTTGTCTACGGCCCTTGTGGCTGTTAAGAAAAATAAAATTCACGTCAGGGCTCAACCATTACTGGCAACAAAATCGAACGAGGCAACTTGTCACACACGCGATTAAACCTGATTGTGATGTAGGCTCACAGGATAACTGTTGATTTGATTTTATGTCACGCCGAAACGTCTGTTTGCGCCTTTATTGCGTATAAAGTCTCGTTACGTACCAACTGTATCGACAAATAAAATTGACTGCTAAATGGTTATGATTGCAAGTGGATTTTCTGTATTGAATACCGATTATTTTGAGTGTTTGATATAATTTTTGCCTTCTAAACAAAATTGTCTTTTGGTATTTTCTTTAGGTACCTATTTGGATTTTTTGTGAGATTATGATGTTACTGGCAAAGGTTTGTAAATGAGGCTTCTGCTAGACTATTTTATAATTTACATAAATAATTCGATGTCCTTTCAAGTGCTTATTCTGGCTGGACTTGTGTCAAACAGGCAAGAAAGCAATTTGGACACTCCATTAAAAGTATTAAGTATCTGATGGTTAAAATTTTAGTGACTCTGGCAGAAAATATTAAAACAAAGTTACATTTCCCTGATCAAAGACAATACAATTAATTGTCTTTGCCCTGATAAAAGAAAATTATGCTTTTGTTAGTAAGCTTTTAAAGATTATAAAAAATGCCTTTACTGTTTCTGTGGTTTTTCACGTGATATTCAAGGCGAAAACGAGATGTCTCAGTAGATCGGGACAATGAGAGGATCCAGAAAAACCATATAAGAACTTCTAGACCAGAGCCTGGTGTTAAGGAGGTCTTTTTACTTTCGAGCGGAGCGAGAAAGGTATTGTATTCATGAAAAAAAGTTTTTCTAATTTTCTCATAAATGTGTTCTATATCACATAAATGTGTTCTATACATCATAAAAAACAAGTCTCCCAAAAATGTCCGTCCGTCGGTCGGTCGGTCCATCGGTCGGTCTGTCCGTCACGCTTTGGCCTAGCGGCTAAACGAATCGTCCGATTGACACCATATTTGGAATTTAAGAGTTTTATAAAAATCCATCGAAGGGTTCTAAGTGGTTTCTGGCTGGCTCTCATTTTGAGGGTAGCTGTGATACAACGAAAATGATAAATTGTAATTTTCTCAAAAACGGCTCATAGAATCTTGATGAAACTTTGCATGACCAAGCATCTCCATGTAAGATATCTTGCGCCAGTATCAAATGATCTGTGTAATTTCATATAAGGGGTTTTCCTGTACCACCAAATCGTAAATATGTGATTTACCCAAAATTGGTTCCATTGAGTTTATTAAAATTTTCTATAATATTACTCCTGGATTGGTTGTCTACCTGACTGGATATTTTTTATGATTTTTTTGAATAAAATTTAGTACACAGGGTGTACCAAAAACTGAAAGGGCTTGCTCAGTAGACTAAACTGAACAATAATCCATAAGGAACATGTGTTGGGAAATAAAAAAAATCTCCATGCAAGTATCCTACGGTAGTATCTATTGATCTTTGAAAATTCATATAAAGGGTGTTCCAGTACTACCAAAAGTTAAACATGTGATTTACTCGAAATCGTTTGATGTTTGTTTGTTTTAATGTTTGACAATTTGAATTCAGAATTGATCTGTATATTTCATTCGAACATTTTTTTGAAAAACGTAAATAAAAGTTTGTATTTCCATACTATCTGTATGGCATTACAAATTTAAGTTTGCGGTTGATAGTTTTTCCTTGAGTATTGCGAGAAAGTAAGTGCAGTGCTGCTGTACCATTTATTTTATTTTCAGGCGGTTTATCTAAATCCCCCGACTCTCTTGTCAGGAAAATGTTTATTAGTATCACCATAAGCAACCACTTTGTTCGCCCTAAATATTACCATTATATCCAAATAGATAAGGCAATGTTTTTGTGATATTATGGTGATATTCAAGGCGAACAAAATTGATTGCCGGTATAGAGTAGCTTAAAGTGATACTAAAAACATCTTCTAGACAAGAAAATCGAGGGCTTTAGTTAAAACAGACCAACTTGAAATAGGCCTCCTGAACCCCGGGCTCCGGTCTGGAACATATCACATGGTTTTTCTTGAGGCCCTTTAATCATCCCCAATCTATAAAAAAAAGTCTCGTTTTCGCCCTGATCACGTGAAAAAACCTTCTTGACTCCCGTTCCATAAGAATCTAAAGATTTCAAGATCTAAACTTATTCATGACATATTAACGCAAAAGAAATATCATTTTTCGATGAACACCTTTAGCCACTCCACTAAATAACCGACTAAAAAACTTATTCTCCAATAGGTACATACTAAACAGATTCCATTCGAAACTTCTACAAACTTGTGCGCCCTCAAACGTCCCATAAATAAGGGGGGGTGAGGGGGCGAAAGGGGGGTTCACAACAAAAACTCCCAAGCATCACCTACCATCACCCTGCTCAGATTTCATTACCATAAAGAACTGGAGGCCTTAAAACCCCCCAGCAGTCTAAAAGGTGACGTATACCGACCAACAAAACTTTACCCCTCATTTTCTTAAAGCTGTGAATGTAGCAGTACCTAAAGAAGGGTCTGTGTGTTCTGGTCGGTTCGAATCCCTGAGCGGGCCAGTCCCTGCGTCGAAATGTGCCGTAAATCGTCATAAAACTGTCTGGATCCATGATGTGACGCTGCCCTCGGGTAATTAAAGGACAATTTATAGTTTTGCGGGGCCCCTTACAGACGACGGATGCCGAAGGATTTTGTTTAGATGTTTTATTACAGTTGTCTTGGTGTGGAGTTTTTAGTTAATAAAAAATTTTGTAATGTCATTACCTACTGTTCTGGGTGCGAGCTACGTCCCTGTTTTATATACGCTAAGGTTTTTTATTAATTAACATAACAATATCGAAAGTAGTTGATACAAAACAGATATACACTGTGTCTGCAGAAATACGGAAATAAAGATTTCGACCTCCCATACAAAATGTGCTTGTCAGCTGAAATGGGAAATCGTTTTTTTTCCATATTTTAACCTACGTTCCTTGAGAAAAGTTGTTCAGTTTCATAGTTAGAATGTGCCGATTAAGTTTGTAGAGTCTGTCATCCGACATATTGTATAGATAGATAAAGACATTTATGTAAACTGTTGCACGCAAGATGCTTACTTGCTGTTGGGAATCTCCAAAAATTGGAATCGCTAGATCATTTTGCCCAGCAGTGAGGCTAATATTATAAGGCTGGCAAACAAGATATTTTTTTTCTGTTGAGTGCAGCTTGTTCTTTTCTATAGCTCAAACAAATCACGTCAAATGCTCACGTCATCACGTAATACATTTATGGTAACAACGTCATACAAAAATATTAACTTGTTCATCACGACGACTAATTAAATGATAAAAAAGGGTTTTTTAGTGTGGTTGGTCCAAAACTGACATAAAAAAGATAAAATAAGATGTCTTCTTGCATCCCAACTTATCTACTCTTCATCATCATTTAAATTAGGCCAGATAATACCAACCTTTATAAAGGATCTTAGAGTAGAAGATATTATTTCATATTTGCGTATTTTTTTTTTCATGGACTTATAGTAGATTTTACAACAAGTGCACAAAACGAACCATTTTTTCGAGACTTTTAGCAGCCCGAACCGAAGGCGAGGGCTGATAGTAATGTCGAGGATAAAATGGTTTTGTGGACGAATTGGTTTTGTGGAAAATAATTGGAATTCATTTATTTTACCAAGCCTTAAAAAATAAATTCCCAACAGTGATCAGCCTACCACCTATCGACAATTAAAAAATCGTGACAATCGTCATAGAGCACCCTATCGACGAATCAAGGAGAGCTTACGGGCTCGGCTCCTTTCAAAGTGAAATAAACAACTATTTGAGTGGTTCTTGATGGATTGAGCAGAGGCACTTTAAAATAAGACACTCTATTAATAATTCACATTATATTATAATATTCCAGACACGTTTTAGTTTTACATCTTGAGGCTCGGGCTACAGACTACAGACTCCAAAGTCAACTGTCAAGTGAGCTGTCATGGTTGACGTTTGTTTCGTTTCACTCATACTCATAACATCTCCCTTTTTTTTACAAAACAAGAATAAGCTGATATGAGACTTAATGAGTCAATAATAATTAAATTACAAATTTTAAGTTACATGACAATATGAGAGTCATATCAATGCAACATGCGACATACATTATTACTAGATTATTACATATTACATTACAGTGCATAACATAGTCAGACTTAAATTCATAATACAATTGTCATCACAATAATAAAATTAATAAAACATTGGTAACCTAGTAGGTATATAACCAGTCATTAGCATAGTCATAATATTTATAATACAGTCAATCAATTTCAAGCGCAAACCTAAGCGGCGGCTTGACCTGTCTACCACTCCTAGTCTTCTTCAGACATGAGTTAGGCTGTTGTATGTGACTATCAGAATCTGTTGAACTCTCTACTCGCTCGATAGGTGTCTCTCTAGGTACTTCTTGGCTCTGAAAAGAAACTTCTTTTCTCTGTCCTGTCATACTATAACTTCCTTCTCTTCTGGAAATGTCCTGATTTCCCTCTCTCTTTACTTCATCACGAGTTTGCTCTTTTCTTGATAAATTCTGACTTTCCTCTCTGCTTGATATATCCAAATTTTCCTCTCCATATCCTTCATTTTCCTGATTGTTCTCTGCCCATTCTTCTCTCACTATTTCCAACCAATCTCTCCTTCTTTCTTTTTCTTTTCTTTTATCAGAAAATGACTGAGAAACTGTTGGTATTTTCCGTGACGTTTCAACTGGTGTGACAGAATGTTTTAGAATATGCTGACGGTTCCTTCGGTATGTTACACCTTCAGAAGACTGTATGATGAAAGAACGAGGTTCCTTGCACTGTCTTATTATTCTTCCTGAGGTCCATTTAGCATCAGGTGACTTCTTGAATAATATGTTATCTCCAATAGACAATACAGGTAAGTTTCTTGCCTTCTTATCATAATAAAGTTTTTGTTTGCCCATATTCTTTGTCTTATTTTTTATATATTCCTTTTGATCGACCACTTTAGGCTTTAGATGTTGTAAGAGTGTAGGTACTTGTGTTCTTAACGACCTTGACATCAGTAACTGAGCTGGAGATGGCAGGTTACCTCTTGGTGTAGTTCTGTATTGTAGTAGAGCTAAGTATGGATCATCTCCGGCTTCTTCACATTTAGTAAGTATATGTTTCACAATTATCACTCCGGACTCGACTAGACCATTGGAACGTGGCAGGTAGGGACTCGAGGTTTTGTGCTCTATTCCCCACTCCTTGGTGAATTGTTTAACTTCTGCGGAATTAAAAGGTGGACCATTGTCACTAATCATTTGTACCGGTATACCATGACGACTAAATGCCGATTTTAAAACTTTAATAAGTTCCTTGGCATTTGTACTACTGACATCAGCTATTTCGATATAATTTGAGTAGTAATCTTCAATGACAAGAATGGTTCTCTTCTTATACTGCAGATAATCCATTCCTACTTTTTCCCAAGGGAAATTAGAAATCGAATGTGGCATGAGAGGTTCTGGTGGATTGGCACTTCTGTTAGCCATACATGTAGGACAACTTTCTACTGTATTCTGAATATCTTGTGACATAAAAGGCCAGAACACCACGCCTCTAGCAAAATTCTTTGACTTTATGATGCCTTGATGACCACTGTGAATCAGTTTTAATATATCTGATCTTAATTTAGTAGGTATTATGAGACTGTTACCTTTAAGTACCAGCTCGTCAATAACATGAATCTCATGACGGTTATTCCAATAAGGTAGAGCTAGTGTATGAATTCTTGACTTGTTCTCCGGCCATCCATCTTTATAATACTGTTTTAGCAACTGCATGGTGTCGTCTAACATGGTTGCTTCTTTTAGCCATTGCATTCGTTCAGCTGAAATTGGTAAATTATTTTGCAAAAGATTGACATGTACGACAACATCTTCATCAAGCTCTTCTTCACTAGTCTCCGGAAGAGCTGCTCTCGATAAAGAGTCTGCTATGTACATTTTTGACCCTGACTTATACTCAACCCTTAAGTCATATGCTTGAATTTTTAGCATAAGTCTCTGTAAGCGTGTTGGTACTTCAGCTAACGGTTTGTTGAAAAGTGTAATGAGGGGACGGTGATCAGTTTCAACACTTACCACCTGACCGTAGATGTACTGATGGAATCTAAGACATCCGAAGACTATGGCATACAGCTCCTTTTCAATCTGTGCCATACGTTGTTGACAAGGAGTCATGCTTTTAGACGCGTAGCAGATTGGGTGATTATCCTGTAAAATTACAGCTCCGACAGCAGACTGACTAGAATCAACTGACAAAACAACTGGTTTCTTGACATCAAAGTGGGCTAAGACAGGTGCCTCACAAATAATCTGCTTGAGACGGCAAAATACTGCTTCTTGACTTGCATTCCACTGCCAGTCACTTGACTTCTTTAATAGATCTCGTAGCGGTTCAGTCAGTGTTGCCATGTTTTTGATAAATCCTCCTAAATAATTCAGAATTCCTAAGAATCGTTGCAAGTCCTTCAGACATGATGGTGACTGCATATCCTTTATAGCTCGTATTTTCTCTGGATCAGGGGAAACTCCATTTCTTGAGTAGACATGACCGATATATTTTACTTGTGTTGTGCCAAACACACATTTATCCTTGTTGAATTTCAGGTTGACTTCTAGAGCTTTTTTCAAAAACTCGCTGCAAGTTTCTGTGATGTTCTTCTTTGGTAGTTCCATAGACAAGTAAATCATCAGCATAGACTATTACGCCTGGTAACACACCGAAAGTTTCAGTCATGATGCGATGGAATATTTCTGGTGCACAGTTTATACCATAGGGTAGACGCTTAAATCTATAACGTCCAAATGGAGTATTGAATGTGCACAAGAAAGAACTTTCTTCGTCTAATTTACACATCCAAAAACCACTGCTAGCATCCAGCGTAGAGAAGTATGCTGCTCCATGTAGTTTAGATCGTACATAATCATTTGTAGGTATTGGATAGTGTGAGCGTTTGATGGCTTTATTCAGATTCCTGGGATCTAGACAGACTCGTAGACTACCATTTTTCTTCTCAAGTAAAATCAGTGAGCTTACCCATGGTGTTGGTTCGGTGACCTTGACAATGACATCCATTTCTTCCATTAGACCTAGTTCCTTTTTCAGACGTTCATGTAGTGAGAAGGGGACCTTGCGAGGAGCATCAATTCGTGGTAACACATCCTTGTTAGTCTCAAAATGACATTCACCTGGTAGACAACCCAAGCCTTTGAACACCGAGGCATATTTTTTAATCATAGCCTGTAAATCCTGTAAATTACAATTTTTGTTAGACTTTTCTAGATTATAAATTCGTTTTACAAGTCCTAGCTCAGAGCATGTCTTTTTTCCAATAATAGTAGGTGACTTAATATCAGCAATAATAAATAAAACCTTGTGAGTGACATTTTGACCTTGACGCCTGAATTGACATTCAATATTTTGTTGACCAACAATTTTCACTTCATTTCCAGTATAGGAAGTCACTTTGGCATTACAAGTTGACATATTATTTAACTGAAGTAAGTTATAGACATCTAAAGACATAACATTAGCATCGCTTCCTGTATCTAAAATACATTCAATTTTACACTTGTTTATGAATAAATCAATTGTCCACTCTGACTTACATTTTGAATTTAAAAGTCCAATGAAAAAGTTATCTTCATCTTCTTCACTGTCCTTCATGTCCATGTGGTTGACTCGCTTTGACTGTTTTGGCTTACACAGAGCTTCATAGTGACCACGGACTCCACACCATCTACATTTGACATTTGTTGCGGGACACTTGTATCGGTGGACTTGACCACAGCGACCACAAGTTGAATGTGATTGACTGGACACTGGTTGTTGACTAGATCGATGCCTGGACCTTGACGTGTGACGATTATGCTCTTGATTCATTTTGTTTCTTGACATTGACCTCTGCCTGCTCTGATGACTAGTTCTTGCTTTGTGACTTGTATACAAGACCGTTGATGATTGATTGTTTCCATTATTTAATGTTACAGCTTGTGACTGTGTCTGAATAAGTGTCTTTGCCATTGAAATAGCATTTTCTAAGGTAAGATCTTGTTCTAACAAAAGTTTTTCTCTGACAAATTGATATTTCTCATGTAAATTACAGATGAAAATATCTTTGACTAACCTGTCTTTCAAGGTATCGAAATTACAGTGCTTGCTCTTGTTTATTAAGTCCATCAAAAAGTCTTCAATCGTTTCATCAGGTAGTTGTTTTCTTGTGAAAAATTTATAGCTCTCGAAGGTAATGTTCGTTTTTGGTACAAAATAATCATTAAATTTCTTTACCAAGTCGTCAAATTTCACCTTTTCTTCGTCCATTTGAAAAGAGTTAAAAATGTCGAGTGCATTTTGTCCTAGCATATGAAGTAATACGGCGACTTTTCTATCGTCTGACTCATCGCAGATGCCGGTTGCTTTCAGATAGATTTTGAACGATTGAAACCATTTTTTCCAGTTATGCGACGTATCTCCTTCAAGGGATAAAGGTTCTAGACTTCCGTTCATGGTGATTTTGCGCTTTGATGACCCGTTTTCTCCTTCTCCTGGCATGATTTCGTAACGATTTATTGCCTTGACCTTGAAAATTTCCGTTGGCGGCTTCACTCAGCGATTCATCTCACGTTACACTTCTGACACCATATTTGAGTGGTTCTTGATGGATTGAGCAGAGGCACTTTAAAATAAGACACTCTATTAATAATTCACATTATATTATAATATTCCAGACACGTTTTAGTTTTACATCTTGAGGCTCGGGCTACAGACTACAGACTCCAAAGTCAACTGTCAAGTGAGCTGTCATGGTTGACGTTTGTTTCGTTTCACTCATACTCATAACAACAACATAATTTAGTTGACGTATTTTTAAGACCCGGTATTTGCAAATGGCCGCCATTCGTCGAGGACCCGCGAGCGACGTGACGTAATCCGTCCACACATTTTTCCACCCAAAGGCTAATTAAACTTAACGGGACTCGGATTTGCAAGCACTAAATCTGGGCCCCTTGAAGCCTGTTCACATGGAGATAGTAACTGGAATACTGGATTGCCACATTGTCTACAAAGTATAACAGACATCTACCAACCACTGACCTAACTGAAAAACAATTTCTTAGAAACAATTGGAATGAAATAGGTACGAAAATATATATAATTTTTACCTTCAATATAAAACACGCTATCAGCTTTCGCAGTTCCTATGGGATCTAGAAATATTTTCATTCATATTTCGACAGTGAGTATGGTTAGAGGCGAAAGCGAAGCAACTAGCTCATCTCGTTACGGTGAAGCGGCTCTAAAGAGAAAAAGGCGGCGAAGCAATTGACTTACAGATGAATTAATGTAACTCTAGCGCTGACCGTAGATGCGCAGAACTCAAAAAATGTGTCGCGGGGGTGCGAATCATTCATTGACTCTCCACCTATCACTTATGAGCAGAATATAACTGTCTGTGCTTTAGAGTTATCAAAATCGAGCTTTACCACGCGATAGGTTGGTTTGTCGGGAGGCGGAAAAGCAGCTTGCGACGGTGAAATGGCTAAATTGTTCAGATACTGTGGCAGATTCACATCTTTCGTGGTTATCATACCTTTATGATTTCACCTGTTATGCTGCATTTTTTAGGCGCTATGGCGATCGTCTTCCCGTGTTGTGCCCGCAAAGAATAGTACCAACCCATTTCTACCAGTGGGTGTCTAGGCGACTATGAGTTAATGAACCAGAGGATGGACAGCAGCATCCTTCTATGTATCGTATCATCTTACAATATGCGTTCATCAACAACCGCGGTCTACGGTGCCAGCCGTAACGCTGACAAGCTTGGTGACAAAGGTACTTCCCCTCCATATCGTTCCAGCAACAGCTGGAAATCTGGTGGGAGCTCCCTGTCTGTAGTGGACGTTTCATGGGATGTTATAATGATGGGCAGGTTCATATCTTTCGTGGTTGTCATACCTTTATGGACCTGTTATGTTGTATTTTATAGGCACTATGACTGTCGTCTAAACACTCCTCGACTTACCCCGCGACGTAAAGCTCATACGTTTCGCTGTAAAAGAATCACCGTCTAAACCTCAGCTTCTGAATGAAATGCTGTGTTTGCTAATTAGTTAATTAACGCTAATGGTACACGTATAATGAGCCATCTTAAATCCCTCTCTTTGTCACCAAAAGTAATGCGTTTTTTGTATTTGTTTTTGAATGACTACGATAACTCTATAACAAATTAAAATGCACCAAGATTTTTGTTTAAATGCGATGTGAATATGTAACACCAATAGAGTTATGATCATTTTACTCCTTTTTTATTTTTATTTTATTTATTTGGCTCTTCAACAATATGTACGAGTACACTGTATAAATACAAGAAGACAAACATTACTTAAATCTAAGTATCATATCACTTAAAGAAGAGCACAACGTGCTCTGAATAATTTAATTGAATAGATTCGGGTTATATGAACTCGTTAAAGTTAAATCACTATACTGTTGCAACTTTCTTTCTCAACAAAACAGAGGGAGTCGGCAATATATTTGAAGGTGCTTTAACAATTATGATACTGTCTGCAACTGACGGTTAGCAATGGGCACTTATATGGCAGCAGCGTCCAATACTATGTTTCGTGCCGTCTTACTTTCTGCGGTCACCGACAACAGCAGTCCATGGTGCCAGCCGCAACGCTAACAAGCGTGGTGACTGTAGTAGGTACTTGCCCTCCATATTATTCCAAGAAAAGCTGGTGGACGTTTTTACGGGATGTTATGATGATGATGATAATGTCACATCAACCAAAGCTGTAAGCTTACCTAACTTTGTTGTTTAGATTTGTTGATACCCACAAAATATTACTTTTATTTCAAATATCATAATACGCTGGTTTCGCAGCGATGTACGCGATTTATCGTTTGCGTTAGAAAAGCTATTAGAAACGCGAATCCGCATACATTGCGCGCTTGTCAACAAGATTATTTCAATGCGCCAATGAAAGAGATTTGAACCTCGGCGCCAATGGTTAGTTTTTTTGTCTAAATCCTTCGGTCCCGCCCAGCACCTATACCAGTAGCGGTCACCCACTCATACTTAGTTATTTATTTATTCATTCATACATTTATTCAGCCATTCATTTATTTATTTATTTCATATTAGGACGGTTTACAGCAACTTATTTATCAATAAGCTATAGAGCTAAATTTTATATTATACGTGTATTGTGACAATAACAAACCTCATTATAACAAACATACGGACATTTAATACGGACACAAAAAAAAATTTAGTTCATCTGTATGTTTTAGTCAATACTGTTTTTTTTAATTGTCAAAATTTATGTGTTTGCATTATAGTGAATTTCGTTAAAGTGGACGCCCGCGATACAGGTTTACCTAGTGCGGGGTTCAAGTTATTGTAAATTGTGCAAAAGTTTCGTAAATAAAGATTTATATTTCTATATCATCAGAAAAGTGGCTAACCTAACTAACCCTCTGTTGTCAGGGCTTTCAATCCGCTGGCCTCTAATAATCCCATAATTGGGTAAAAGGAATATATTTCCCACCCATACATGCGGGCCTCGGTGAATTTTATATGGTACGAGTATGGGCATAGAGCTCCCACATCGCCTTAGTTTATGTGGGAAATATGTTCCTCTTGTCCATTCCTTACAAAAAGTTTGCATAAAAGTCTGTCCAATTAAGTGTTAAATGGCTACAAACACATAAAAAACCGACCACTTCATTAAATTGTGGCTTGGAGCAAGGGCTCAACCTACCTTTTAAAGCACAAAAAACCGGTCAAGTGCAAGTCCGAGTCGCGCACCGAGGGTTCCGATATAACTATAATATTTTTCGAAGCAATAATGTCCATTTTTAGGTACGCAAGAAAAAATTGTTTCTAAAGATTTTTTGTAGATTTTTAAAGAACTGTTCAAGTTAGAAAGATTGTTTTATTTTTCCTTTAATATTGATATAGACCTCTATCAACTATAATCAATGAAGATGTTTTTTTCGTAAACTTCAGATATAAGGGGATGGTATTTTACATTTTTCAACATAACTTGAAAACTAAAAGTCTTAAAAAATACAGAAATCAATTTGGAATGCAAAATTAAATCACTTTCATATGATACCCCACTCAACCTAGTAACAACGATTAAACTTTTGCCCCCCTATTTAGGCCCCCTTTACAGAAATAATAACAATATTGTTTTATGTTTTAGTTTGCAATTAAGTTCGACAATCATATTCTTTTTATTAACTAACTAGCATCCCGCCCCAGCTTCGCACGGGTACAAAAATACGTTCAAAAATACCTTATTTTGAAAATCAACTTTTTTGCTATAAATAGTTGGTTACTGTGGGTTATCCTTAAAAGATAGACAAATACTATCACGGACTTTTCTTTAGAGCTCTTAGAGAGCAACAATTCTTTCATACATAACTTTGGTATAAATTAAACCGTTTACGCAGCGCACGCCCAGAAAGCTCTCAAGAGGCACGTTTTTTCCGACTCCATCGACAAACATCATCACAGTTCAGTTAATTTGCACTCAATATTTATAAATTATAGGTTTAAACCTTTCTATTGAATTAATCTATCTATTAGTGAAAACCGGATCGAAATAAATATGGTAATTCCTGAGTTTAGCGATCACAGACAGACATGATGCATGGATGACGACAGAAAAACGTTTCGGGGGACTTTCTTTTATAATATGTAGTGATAGTGATTCAAATTTCAAGTCGATCGCATGAGTGGTTGCTGAGACATACAGGTGTGACAGACAAACAGACGAAGTCGCACCAGTGTATTGAAGTCTTTAGTAATAGTGTAGTAAACTTGAAATTGATTTAAATTAATGTTGACTTTAAAATTTACACGCTGTTTAGGCAGATTTTCGCAGTACTTATAATTAATCTTATGTTGTATCATCTAACTATACCGACCGGAAATCAGTGCAAAAAATTATGTGATTTGATTTGACCATAAGGGTTCCGTTTTTACCATTCCGGTTCGATCCTTACAAAACTTTTTTTTATTTTTTATTTATTGTATTTAGAAACACAAACAGTCTTATATAAACATGTTTAGTTAAAAATATATAGTATAAAGACCTGGAGGTTCATAAAAAATATAAAAAGAAGACACAGACAAAAGTAAGGTAATAGCTACTATATAGTTAAGGAGGAAAGATTTACAAATTCAAGTATAGTGAGGATTACAGAACAAATTATTTGGTTTGAAATGAGATAAAAAAATAAATGGTACAGCAGCACTGCACTTACTTTCTCGCGATATACGAGAGTCATCATTCAACAGTGTTCCCGCCGGGAGTCGAACCCAGAACCTCCGGATCAAGAGCCGAATGCTCGAACTGCGGACAGTAATGAGTAAATAAGTACCAACTGCAAACTTAAGTTTGTAATTACATACAAATAATATGAAAATGCAAACTTACCTATACCTACTGTAAATGAAATATGCAGTCAGGTAGAAAACCAATTTAGAATCCAAACTGTATAACATCAAAATAAGCTCAAAGAAACCGATTTTGAGTAAATCACATTTTCAAATTTTAGTAGTAAGGGAAGACCCCTTATATGAATTTCTACAGACCAATTGATACTGCCGCAAAATACCTTAAATGGAGATGCTTGGTCATGCAAAGTTTCATCAAGATTTTATGAGACGTTCTTGCGGAAATTACAATTTTTCATTTTCGTTGTATGTCAGCTACCCTCAAAATGAGAGCCAGCAGGAAACCACTCAAACCCCTTCGATGGATTTGCATAAAACTCTTAAATTCAAAATATGGTGTCAATCGGACTATTCGTTTAGCCGCAAGGCCAAAGCGTGACGGGCAGACCGACCGACAGACCGACCGACCGACCGACCGACGGCCGGACATTTTTGGTTGACATGTTTTTTATGATGTATAAGTGATATAGAACACATTTTTGAGAAAATCAGAAAAACTTTTTTTTTTCACGAATAAAATACCTTTCTCGCTCCGCTCGAAAGTAAAAAGAAACTTAATACACTAAGTGCTTAGATTTTACAAAATTTTTAATCTTGTTTAACGAATCATGGAAAGGGTCAACACTACATAAATTCTTATTATAAAAATAGCAAACTCGTGTGAAAAACGTGTATTGAACATAATTAGTTCGGGCAAAACTTATATCAAACAAAGCTCGTATACGAAGAGAACGTTGCGGAATACGAAAGTTTACTTCTTGCAAGAGGTTAGGGCAGTAAAACTGTAGTTCTTGTGCCAATGGTCATCACACTCGTCACCCAACCACGAATCTGTCAGAACCAATATTGAACGCGCAGTGGATTGCAAACTGGCTGGGTAGCGGCTGGAGTTTGAAAGGACCCAGGTTCGGTTCTCCGGTCACGTGCGCTGGGACGGGTGTCCGTCACGAGCCCCTCTGATAGGATGATTTGGACGTGTGACGTGTATTGGTGTGTGGGCCAGGGAATAAGATCCCGTCCAGGAAAAGTCAAGATACAGCGGAGTCGATTCCGGCAATCTAAAACTAAATTATCTGCCTGCGTCTGCGTTCCCGAGTTCATATAACCCGAATCTTCAAGTCACGAGTAAATAGGCTTTTTCTGGGCAAGCTCGTCCCATCGTCGACCTCATCTCTGTCCTCAAGACTAGATCGAGGCCTAGAGTAAGCCCATTGTCTATAAAAAAAAACCGGCCAAGTGCGAGTCGGACTCGCGCACTGAGGGTTCCGTACCACCACATAAACATAATTGTATTAGTTGAAATTTCAGTAAGTTAATGTGCTAGATTTTTTGAGTCCGACACCCGCTTGACCAAATTTTATTATTTGTTGTTATTTTATAGCCTATGCCCTATAAACATACCAATTTTCAAGTTTGTAAGTGTTCCCGTTTTTAAAATAGAACTAAAACAAAAATCGCCTCAGCAACCATCCAACTTGACCCCTCTCTTATATGAATGTTCTTGAAACGGGAGCTCACCACAATTGGTTGCCATTAGTTGTGAGAAAAGTTGTAATATTTAATGATTTCAGACGTTTCCCATTATTTGTACTGTGAGACCTAGCTTCTTGCCAAATTTCATAATTTTAGGTCAACGGGAAGTACCCTGTAGGTTTTTCATTTTTGAATAAATGTATGGAGATGAGGACATAAAATGCCATATCTTTAAATTGCGTCGTTGTAAAAAATTGAAATTTTCAGATCTTGTGTGGTTCATGGATCCTAATATATGGTATTAATTTCAACCTGATACCTTTACCCGTTCGTGAGATAAAGGGTCTTGACAGACAGACAGACAGACGGACAACAAAGTGATCCTATAAGGGTTCCGTATTTTTCTTTTGAGGTACGGAACCCTAAAAAACTAAATTTGACAGGCTTTATAGTGTTGCTGACTTGGTTACCCCCTGTATGTTCGACAAAAGACAACAACACTTTTAAACGTGTCAAAAGTTTAGTTTTCATTTGTGTCTGCAAAAATAGACATCAATGTGATTTTTGACATTTGGCTAAACAAAGCCAAGTAATATACCAAGAAAACTTTCGTGAAGAAAAAAATTTTAATACGCTCAGGAGATTTATTTTTTTCGTACTTTCTGTTTTTGAGAATTACATACATAGTTGATCGGTTTCACGGACACATTACATAGGGATATTCCCTCTTAATGTTAAAAGCTGCATAATGGTAAATAGCTACTACCTCTATGAGAAAATTCTTATAACTTGGACCATTGTAATAGTTTTTGTACCAATATGAGTTAGACGTTTAATATTATTGAAACAAATAAATTGAACCGAAAAATAGCGGAAATAGAAATATTGTGAGTGTAGAGGCAACAGAAAGGAAATCACATCATTTGTGTCTAGTTCTTTAGATATTTGTGCGAAATCTGTACTAGTAGGTAGGTTAGGCTAGGTTATATCCCAAACTATAGCTTAGATATAAACATTATGGCAACCTAAGATCTTGTTTCCTTTGTATTTATTAATTGTATACTTTATGATCAGTGTGTAAAAATTAGTGGTTTTTTTAAACTCAGATAGAATGTCCCTTGTGCCGGTAATTTCACAGGCACCCTTACTAGTCCGGTCCCTTATAGTCTTATATCGCCAAATTTACCAAATTGCACCAAATTTTTTCCAGTTTTCTAGTTAGGTACAGTCAAGAGCACATCAAGCTTGACACAATGGACTTTGTACCGTTCTTATTTCAATCGCCGGAGGAGCTAGAGTCGCACTACTAGTGTCAAGCTTGACCTGCTCCTGACTGTATATAGCTCTCAATTTTTGATAGGAGCCAATTCTTGAATTTTCTATGGAATTTTTAAAAAAATACAAGAATTGGCTCCTTTTAAAAATTGAGAGCTATGTACCTAACTAGTACCTGGAAAAAATTTTGTGAAATTGTAATTCGTGTCTACGTGAAACAGCTAACTGACCGCAATATTCCCTTCGAATCAAAACACTGCTGGTTTACGGCAAAAATAGGGAAGGGAGTAAGGGAGTACATACTTCTTATCTTAAGGCGGACTTTTTCCAAAAGCCCTAACAAGAATAAGTATGTAAATAATTAATTTAGGGTGACTTTGAAGACATCATACATATTTTGAGGGTAAGTTGTGTTTTTATTTAAAATTGATCAACATTCCAAATATACTTAGACTCTAAGGATATTTGGAATTGTAATTGACGACTCCTTAAGGGAGTACAAGCTTCTTTAAGATTATTTCCCTTAAGTAATAATAATTAATTTGTAATTTAATTATAATAACAAGTTTCATTTTTTTTTATTTCATTAAGTTAAACATACTTGCAATCGATACAAAAAGGTACTTGCATAAAAATAATAGTAATAAAATTAGCATAAATTATACTAAAAATAAATAATGTATCATTTATGATTATTTTATATTTTTTTGGGTAAGTACGTTTGTGTATCAGTTTCAAGAACTTACAAAAAAAACTACAATTCCAAATTTCCTGAGACCTTTACAAAATTGATTTATATAGGGTGACTTTTAATTAGTTCTTGATAGCAAAAGATATGCATGTACTCATGATACCTCAACAATTTTTCCCAAGGAACATAGGTCGAAATACGAAAAACCAAATTTGACCTCCCATACAAAATGCGCCATCAGCTGATGCAGTTTCTATGGGAGGTCAAAACTTGATTTTCGTATTTCGACCTTTGTTCCTTGGGGAAAGTTGTTCAGTATCATGAGTACATTCATACCTTTTTCTATCAAGAACTAATTAAAAGTCACCCTATATTCATCAGAACTTTAACTGACCCTTTTTAACGAATGTCTTCAAATTCACCCTGTAATCGTAGATAATAATTAGAACTAAACAATAGAGTTTCATGAATAGCTTTAAAATAAAAAAAATATTTTTTGAGCGTTTATGGAAATAAGTTTTTACCACAAAAATAAAAAATTTCTAACCAAAAAGTAACCCTTTCTCTGCTTAGTTCCTCAAAAGTCACGCCTCAAATGATACTGGTAATAAAACGGCCATTAAAATGAAACTGAGCAAATCAAATGTGCAGAGTTTGAACCCTGATTTATAACTCATAAGTTATAAATTATAAGTTATATTTCATCGGGAATCGGAGAAGTTTCGAACGGTTAATTTTTGGCATTACATTATTTCACACTCGTCCGTCCGTGAAGGGTTAGGTTTGCAGATGTAGAGATTAATAGATGAGCTATAAAAAAATATACTAAAGACAACGGACATGAATTGATCCAGTCAGACCAATTGGTCCAGTCAGAGTGACATTTTGTGATCATTTTAAATTACGATGATAAATTAAGAGTAAAGTTACAAAAAACATGTTTGATTTTGTTTCACCGAGATTCATATTTATTGTGTGAACGCTGTTTATAATTTTGTTCAAAATTAATTAAAAACTTCCGTCTGAAGCTATACTAATTCTAAAGAGTTTTCTTTTATATAAGCGACAAAATAATATGAAAAGTTTATTTCTTTTTGCCATTTATAAAATTATAGCAAAATAGCAAATCTTAAAAAAATATAAGTTGGTATAATAAAAATAAATGATTACCATACTGTAAAATTTAACTAAAATGAAACATCCTGTTACAAGACACGGGCCATAAAATTAAATTTATATGACAAACTATTGTTTAAAATTCAAATGGCTGGTACAAAATCTTGCGCGACCTTAATTGTATTGACCAACCCTCGAATTAGGGGGAGGTGGTCCACTTTAGATTTTTAGAGATGTATCAAAAATTTTGATCAAATTACTAGCTTAGAAATGTAACTAGTATAAAATAATAGATAAGACCAAATTACTCCGAGAATGATTAAATATCGTAACAAGCGCCTTCGTACTATAAAATCTTATTCTACTCTATAATTAATAGTACTTGGTTTTGGTCTGTGCTCTTAAAATTTTACCCTTACTTGTGCAATTATCTAAAAGTAATAAAACTCTTACGTAGTTGCACAAGTTGTGAAAGCTGGGTATGGCAGAAGAAGCATGAAAGTAGAATTAATGCAGTGGAAATGAGAGCGCTAAGGAGTATGATTGGTATTAAATTGAGTGACAGGATTAGAAATAGTGTGATAAGAGAACGGTGTGGCGTAAAAGAAGACGTAGTGACCAAAATCGAGAAAGGGATGCTGAGATGGTTTAATCGTGTAGAGAGAATGAATGAACGAAGATTGACGAAAGAGGCCTAGGTAGATACCTAGGCGAACGTACCAGGACCAAATTCAGGACGTTCTGAATAAAGGCCAGGTTAAAAGTACCCTAAACCGACGAGCATGTATGAAAGGATTGATGAAAGTACAGGAAGCAAGGGAAGTATGTCAAGATCGTAGCAGGTATAGGACTGTGGTCTCTGCCTACCCCGACGGAAACAAGGCGTGATATTATGTATGTAACTATGTAAAATTTTGTGTGTGAGTGTGGGTGTGTGAAAGTGTGTGTGTGTCAGAGAGAGAGTGTGTGAAAGTGTGTGTGTGTGTTGTGTTGTGTGTTTGTTGTATTATGTTATGTTTATGTATTATATCCAGCTACAATGACAAAAGCTTAAAATATAACAACAAAAGTTAAGCGTTTTTTCGATTATAGTTTCTCTGGACTAGTATTTAGAGCTTTCGGCTCTCATATCGGAGGTTCTTGGTTTGATTCCTGGGAAAACTGTCAAACAAAATAATCTATGTGTGACTTCGTACAAGTGAATTCCCTAGTTTATTAAGATGCATGATGAATTAGGTAATTAATGGTGGAAAAGAAAAATGATACCGTGCATTGAAATGCACGTTATGGCATTGCTCCCAGCTGCTATCAAAGGAAGGAAGTAGTCGTTGATGTAAAAGATCAGGCTCAACTAATCTGACACCAGGACTTGTGAGGTCAGTCATCGACCTTACTACCCACACGATGCAATGATGATGATGATGATAACATTCATATTAAAGGGCTAAATAGAGTGAGCGGCCCTTGCCTCATAGGCAGAAAATAGTTAAACCTCTTGGGGAATGACTGCCCCCTTGGCAACGTCCATGTACAAACTACCAACTTCACTTTATCTGCAACCTAGCCACTTCCACAAACGAATGTTTCCTTAAGTAGCAGATACTACTAATTATCACAGACGCTAATTGCACCCGAAGGCCTGAGATGCGCCTCTTACTTAAAGATAACTTAAGGTGATAAGTTGAGCCTAAGAATATTGATCAGGGGTGTTGAACATTTAAGATTTTTTGTCTCCTCTTTGCAAAATTGCTACCAAATTATAAATGAGGCCGTATTGATATTTGACGGCACAGCTACAGAAATTACTCAAAATTGTACTTAAAAACTTAAAAAACCTTTAGCGCCATCTGCTTAAAATTATACAGGGTAACAAAAAGGGTATACTAATCCTGAAGGATGTGAATCTGCCCACGAAACTGAACAACTTTCCATAAGGAACATAGGTCGAAATACGAAAAAAAGTATTTTGACCTTCCATAGAAACTGAATCAGCTGATAGAGCATTTTGTGTGGGAGGTCAACATATTTTTTCCGTATTTCCACCCAACATGGTCCACCCAACTTAGGGAAAGTTGTTCAGTTTCGTGGGCAGATTCACATCCTTCAGAGTTGATATGACTTTTCTGTTACACCTAGTAGAGAGCAAATCTCGGTTGCCCAGGTACGGCCAACCGCTCGTCGGTAGAAACTTTTTCAACTCTATTACGACACCGTAAGGTTCAAAAGTGTTTCTACTGACGTGCGGCCGGTGTACTAGTCATTACATTTACCTAGGGTCCGAGTACGGTCCCGACTGAGAAGTACGTAATAGGAAGTAAGGCTGGCGTATAAGACGACTGAAGGACCTTGAACCAAAATGGGCCACAGCGTCCTTCTCCTTATCTCACCACCATATTGCGATGTCCATCCACTCTGCTGTCCTTTGTGACAGCCGCAATTCTAATATGGTACCAATGGTTTATCTGCCTCAGATAATTGCCACAAATTGATGCTATTCTGGGGAGAGCTGCAATTGACTTTTTATGGGATATTAAGGTATCAAAATGATTGATGATGAACAGTTTTTAATATTAACGAATATTCATTCAAAATACTCATTCAAATTAAAACAAGTAAAAATCTGAGACAAAATACACCCAAAATTTTTTTTCACCCCGGATATTTTAAGAGATGGTTCTGCCCATGAAACTGGACAACTTTTCCCAAGGAACATAGGTCGAAATACGAAAAAAAAAATTCGACTTCCCATACAAACGAGGACGTTGAAATTTTTATTTTAGTTTTCGACCTATGTTGCTTGGGAAAGTTGTTCAGTTTCAAGACCAGAAAATAGCTCTTAAAATATTCGGGGTGATAAAAAAAAATAATGCTGCATTAACGAGACACAAAAGTTTTTTGAAAAAAAAAAAAACTTTTCTTTAAAATCTGAACCAAAGGTTTTCGTAACCACGAAAATGAGATAGGACTTCGAAAACTTTTATGCAACTGGCAAAGGCCAACGGTAATTATAATAATTCAACGAAAATAATGAACTAAAGAAGTTAAACAGCTCTTTGAAACAATTTGGAATATTTGCGACGTATCTTAGTCGCATAAATTGTTGGATTTAAGTTTGTGACTGAGATTTGGGCCTAGACTGAACCTATATTTCATACTTAGGCTTTAAAAAGAATAACAAAGATTTGTTAAAAAAAGATATTAAATAACAAACTTTTATGTAGGGTCGTTTCCTTCTACGTTTTTGACATACTCCCCTTTCATACACGCGTCGGTTTAGGGTACTTTTAATCATCAATATAAATACCACACCATTTTTTTTAGTTCACCTTGAGAAGGTGTGATGCTGTCTGCTTGTGATGAAAAAAAAAATACAACTTCTTATTGAATTGCATTTTGTAGAAATGTGAAATTAATAGTAGATTAGTAGCCAAGGGCTGTAAGGCATCAATTGCAGCCTGAGATATTTAGGCGCACGAGCGCTGCGAGGGCGCCTATAGTTCGAGGGTGCAATTGATGCTTACACCCGAGCTAACTACTCTGCTTTACATCTCGATTGTGAGGTAGTAGGTCCTTATTACCACCAAATTGTAGGTGACCAATTAGCGCTCTAGGGTAATAATGTAGCTAGAAAAGCCCTAGGGCGGTAAGTAATTAAAAAAACACTTCACACTTCACTCTTTCAAAATTTAATTACTTACCGCCCTAGGGCTTTTCTAGCTAAATTATTACCCTAGAGCGCTAATTGGTCACCTACAAGCCCCATTTGGGGGTAATAAGGACCTACTTACTGAATATGAGACATGTAAATTACTTTTAATTCATTCACCTCCCGTGTGGTACCGGCAAAGAACCAATCCGTCTCTACCCATAAGTGTTTAAGCAGGCGACTAAAGTAGAGCCAACGTAAGAAGTCCGTTTTGACGTTTCCTTAACACCATCACACAGGGTTCATTTTTCTTTGCAGGTCGTAACTTGGCATACGTTTGACAGCTGTCAGAAAAGACCTATTACGGTGGCCTAACTTTAAAAGTTTATGAACCGGTCACCAACAACAGCGGTTGCCATAACCGCAACGATTAAGAGCGAGGTGACTATGGTAGTTTCCCTCCAAAGTACTACGCGTTTTTGATGGAATTTCGGAGGGAGCTCAAGGGTCATGTTATGATGATGATGACATTCACGTCGGTCTGCCAATGTACAACCGGTCAGGTTCAGTACAGTTGGAGAGAAAACTTGTACAATAGCCAAAAATCTATCCTGAAGTCTTAGAAGAAGCTGCATTAGTGACACACCAAGTATGTACTATCAACAAAGTTGGCGCCTTTAAGTTTAGTGCAGTAGTGGCTCGCGGGAACCTCCGCTGGCTCCGCCTTGCTAGGTTCGTCCACTAAGTGCAAGTTTTAACTGACTAACATGTGACAGAAGGACCCAAAAAAGTAATGAAAACTAATAAAACGAAAACTATCGTCTGTCAACTTTGACAAACATACTCAAAAGTTAGCTTGTTTAAAAATTGTATCCCTCCTTTTGATATACCTACACGTACTTTATTCAGCAGTATAATTTTGTTTTGGTTGAACCCCTGCTGATACGCAGTGCGTTTAAAATCGCAATGGAAATAGTGGGACAAGCAGTCGCCAACAGTCTCACTATTTCCATCAATGGAAATTCGGAGTGGGATACACCGTCATCGCCTCTTATTTGTAAGGGCGGAACGGTCTAAGATCGCTACATGCAAGCAACAAGGTTTCAAAAGTGGTCAGACGCCAACTTTGTTGATTGTACTTACATGGTATTTACCTAAGCCGTAAACTCAAAGTCCATTTATATTGTTTTAAACTCTATTATCAAACAAAACTAATAAACTGTGCAACGCATCTGACGTGTTGACGTCCAACGTGTCGGGTATATCGCCTGACATGTCGGGTGGTATCGTCCAACATGTGGGTAGCGATGTTGTCAGCCGTCCAGAGAATCGACGTGTTCACTATGCGTGGTCGATCGAACTAAACACTGGTGGATAGGCAGTGTTTAAATAAATAATAGGTCAATCTATAAAGTTGCTGAAATTTTCTTACAGATTAATGAAGCATCTGTAAGCTTAATGTCTTCCCAATCAAAAATAAATGGTACAGCAGCACTGCACTTTCTTTCTAGCGATAGGCAAGTAAAAAGTATCAACTGAAAACTTAAATTTGTAATGCTATACATATAGTATGGAAATACAAACCTAAATTTAAATTTCTACGAATAGTTTTTTCATGAAATATACAGATCAATTCAGAATTCAACTAACCGTAAACCATTTCGAGAAAATCACAAGTTTAAATTTTCGCAGATCTGGAACACCTTTATATAATTTTTTACGGATCAATGGATATTACCGTAAGATACTTGCATAGAATTTCCCAACACATATTTAGTAGGAAAAGTGGTTCAGTTTAGTCTACTGAGCAAGCCCTTTAAGTTTTTGGTACACCTATATACTACATTTTTGCAAAAAGACTCAAATAGAATATCCAGCCAGGGATATAACCAATTCAGAATCCAAATTATAAAACATTAAAATAAGCTCAATGAAACCAATTTTGAGTAAATCACATTTTTACATTTTAGTAATAAGGGAACACCCTTTATATGAACTTCCACAGACAAGTGAATACTGCCGAAAGATACCTTGCATGGTGATTCTTGGTAATGCAAAGTTTCATCAAGATCGTTTGAGCCGTTTTTGCGCAAATAGCAATTTTTCATTTTCGTTGTATGACAGCTACCCTCAAAATGAGAGCCAGCAAAAAACCACTCAGAATCCTTCAATGGATTTACATAAAATTCTTAAATTTAAAATATGGTGTCAATCGGACTATTCGTTTAGCCGCTAGGCCAAAGCGTGACGGACAGACCGACCGACTGACGGACATTTTTGGGAGGCTTGTTTTTTATGATGTATAAGTGATAACAAGGTTATTTTTTGGACCTGATTTCCTTTTGCCTACTTATTAGAGAGGTCAAAAGCAACATCTTTTGTTCTACGACTTTGTTAACAACGCACAAAAAAAATTCGAACGCACTAAAGTGGTCACGTGACCGACACTCTCCGAAGTACAATCTGTAAAATACCGACAGTTATGCAACTTTGGGACGGTGGGCCAGACTGTGAAACTTGGTTTTCACCAGCATCTCATCACCAACGAGCTTCTTGGCTCAGTAGTCTTGGTGACAGTAAAGAATCTACAATTAATAATTCTTTAGTAAGTCAACGGAATGGGTCGTTTTGTCTGCATACACAACTTACTTACTATACATATACTCCAAATTATTAATCCCGCAGTCATAATTAAGGCTCCCCACACACGGAGCACATGCAGCGTTCTAAATCCAAATAAGCCCAATTGTCCGTTAAATCGGTCGTCAATCGTTGCCGAATCTCGTTGCGTTGGTTTACGATTATAGTCGTGTTCGCACCGACAGGCAGTGAGATTTCAGCGTGTTTATCTACCATGTAGTGTTGTAGAAAGTACACAGGGTATAAAGGACATGTTGGCAAATACTGAAAGGGCATGATCAGTCAATAAAACTGAATAAATTTTATCGCGAAACATATCACAGGAAACGTAAAAAAATCTGCCTCTCCGTACAAACTTTCTAATATTTGTACAAACAAACTCTCTGTTGTGTTTCTTAGAGAAAATTTTGTTCAGTGTCATTCACTTTTTCCACACTTCCAATAAAAACCGTTTTGCTGGCAGAGGGGGCTCGACCCCAACAAAAAATAGCGCTTTCAAGCTTAATATTTCGCAAACGGATCCCTAAATCGAAAAATAACTATTGTAAACTCATATTGTTTTTGAAAGACCTATCCAACAATACCCCACACTATCGGGTAGACAAGAAAAATAAATGGTACAGCAGCACTGCACTTACTTTCTCGCAATACTCAAGGAAAAACTACAACCGCAAACTTAAATTTGTAATGCCATGCACATAGTATGGAAATACAAACTTTTATTTACGTTTTTCCAAAAAAATTTTCGTATGAAATATACAGATCAATTCAGAATTCAAATTGTCAAACATTAAAACAAACAAACATCAAACGATTCCGAGTAAATCACATGTTTAACTTTTGGTAGTACTGGAACACCCTTTATATGAATTTTCAAAGATCAATAGATACGTACTACCATGTTCTTTATGGATTATTGTTCAGTTTAGTCTACTGAGCAAGCCCTTTCAGTTTTTGGTACACCCTGTGTACTAAATTTTATTCAAAAAATCCTAAAGAATATCCAGTCAGGTAGACAACATTCAGGAGTAATATTATAGAAAATTTTAATAAACTCAATGGAACCAATTTTGAACATATTTACGATTTGGTGGTACAGGAACACCCCTTATATGAAATTACACGGATCATTTGATACTGGTGCAAGATATCTTACATGGAGATGCTTGGTCATGCAAAGTTTCATCAAGATTCTATGAGCCGTTTTTGAGAAAATTACGATTTATCATTTTCATTGTATGACAGCTACCCTCAAAATGAGAGCCAGCCAGAAACCACTTAGAACGTTAGAACCCTTCAATGGATTTGCATAAAACTCCAAAATTCCAAATATGGTGTCAATCGGACCATTCGTTTAACCGCTAGGCCAAAGCGTGACGGACAGACCGACCGACCGACGGACCGACGGACCGACCGACCGACCGATGGACGGATATTTTTGGGAGACTTGTTTTTTATGATGTATAAGTGATATAGAACACATTTTTGAGAAAATTATAAAAACTTTTTTTTTTCACGAATACAATACCTTTCTCGCTCCGCTCGAAAGTAAAAATCATTCCTACTTACTTGTTGGCGAGGTACACTAAAAAAAATATTTTTCAAAATTTTATTCTACCACTTTTTCGGCGTGAATGGATATGTATATCTGTACAAATTTTCAGCTTTCTAGTACTAAGGGTCACTGAGCCAAGCCGCGGACAGACAGAAAGACAGACAGATGGACATGACGAAACTTATGGGTTCATTTTTAACTAGGGAACCCTAAAAATGATTTTGAGTACAAATTGACTAAATAAGATTTATTTTTAGGGTTCCGTACCTCAAAAGAAAAAAACGGAACCCTTATAGGATCACTTTGTTGTCCGTCTGTCTGTCTGTCTGTCAAGACCCTTTATCTCACGAACGGGTAAAGGTATCAGGTTGAAATTAATACCATATATTAGGATTCATGAACCACACAAGATCTGAAAATTATTTTTTTTTACAACGATGCAATCAAAAGATGTGGCATTTTATGTCCTCATCTCCATACATTTATGCAAAAAAGCAAAACCTACAGGGTACTTCCCGTTGACCTAAAAGTATGAAATTTGGCAAGAAGCTAGGTCTCACAGTACAAATAATGGGAAAAGTCTGAAATCATTAAATATTACAACTTTTCTCACAACTAATGGTAACCGATTGTGGTGAGCTCTCGTTTTAAGAACATTCATATAAGAGAGGGGTCAAGTTGGATGGTCGTGGAGGCGATTTTTGTTTTAGTTCTATTTTAAAAACGGGAACACTAACAAACTTGAAAATTGGTATGTTTATTGTGCATAAGCTATAAAATAACAACAAATAATAAAATTTGGTCAAGCGCGTGTCGGACTCAAAAAATCTAGCACATTAACTTACTGAAATTTCAACTAATACAATTATGATTATGTGGTGGTACGGAACCCTCGGTGCGCGAGTCCGACTCGCACTTGGCCGGTTTTTTTTATGGAGAATCATTTCTTTTTATTTTAATTTTCAAAAGTTGTAGAACAAAATGTTGTTCAGAAACATGGGTAAACCGTTTAGATTTAAAGGAGATTTAGCTTTAAAGAAACTTTCTGGGACTTTTGTTACCGCTACGAGTCGAAGCAGGACTCGTAGCAATATGCGCACGCGTCGATTCAAATCAAATGTCTTTGTAAATAGGTAGGTATTAAAAAGTTTTAACCTTCATAATTATACACTTCATGCTTGCTGGCTAACTTTTGAAGCAAAACCACAGCAAGCGTTTTTATTATTTTATTTCTAACATATGTAAGTTACATCCCAAAGCGCCAATACGACTCATAGTCTCCACACATTTCATTTCCACAACGCAGTCTACATTTTTCATTTATTCAAGAAAAACAAATAAAATTACGCACAGAGTAAAAAAGGCGCTACAAAACAAGAGAATTCCCAGCTTCCGCATTTTGAGTGACATGTTGCGCCATCTATCGCATGTTGGCGTGACCAGAGTGCAAATTTCCTCCCCCCGGCGCTAGATGTCGCTGGGCGACGGCGGCCGTCACTCGCGACATATTTATGGGCAAAAAACGGCATTTTCGCCAGAAACGGAATGGGTTTTAAATGACTCGGTGAATTTGCGCGCGATCTCACGAATTTGTATGCAGATTTAAGGAGAAAGATGTCTGTGAGGAGACAATGTGTTTTTCGCTCGTGCAGACAGTTTTGTTATTTATTTGCTGTGCGCTAGAGAGGTTACCTACTTTTATAAATCTCTCGACTTATCTCCCTCTCTCTGAAAAGAAAAGCTTTAGATGGAACCATAAAAATGTTAGCCTCGACAGGTTCGTAATCTTAATTTCTTAAATATCACAAATGAAAGCTCGAGCGCTGCACGTTGATATTTTACGTTGTATTTTATTTTTAAAAGCAACTTAGTTTATGCAATATGGAATAATTAGGTTTGGGAATTATTGGTTCAAATAGTTTTAGTGGGTAAGTGGTTACAAATACAAATATATTTATTCGCAAGAAAACAGTAGTTGAGGATCTTAAGTTAAAAGAGTACAGTGTTTTCAGCTTACACGTAAGCATGCAAATATATCTAATGGGAATTAAAATTATATACAATGTGTCAATATTAAATATGTCAAAATTAAACTATTCATTAACTTTAAAATCTAGAAATTCTTTCACACTGTAAAAGCAATGTTTTAATAGCCATTTTGTCAAACAATTTTTCAGTACATCTTTAGTAATAATTTTAAAATTGTCAGGTAGCTTATTAAATAACAAAATGCTCATATTAAATATGTTCCTCTTGTAAATGTCTTTCCTAGCAAGAGGTTGATACAGTAAATTCATAATCTTTGATCTTGTTTGTCGTAACGTAACTTCTCCACGAGTTTTCCAATAATTTGGGTTTGAGGCAACAAAAATACACACGTCTCTAATATACATACAAGAAAGGGGTAGTATATTAAGTTGTTTAAAAAGAGGTCTACAGCTGTCATCGAATTTAGCGTTGCATATTGCGCGGATGCACTTCTTCTGGAGTTTAAAGGCCCTATCAATATCTACAGAATTACCCCACAGTATCAATCCATAGCCAAGGATAGAGGAGACATAGCCATGATAGGCCATTAAAGCTGCTTCAACTGATATAGTTTGTCTCAACCTTTTGAGTGCATAAACAAAGCGATTTAATCTGTTACAAACCAGCTCAATATGACATTTCCAGTTCAAATGCCTGTCTATCGTGATACCAAGAAATTTGAAAGTGTCAGTTTCATCAACCATTTCGTTGTAATCACTCACTTGGATCGGTAATGGGTTAGCATTATACGAGATAAATTGCATGAACTTAGTTTTACTAACATTTATACGTAAGTCAATATTATTTAGCCATTTAACCAATTCACTAAGAGCATTATGTATGTCGTTTTCAAACGTAGGTCCATCTTTATTTTTACATTCTATTATGAGTGTTGTGTCATCTGCGAATTGAACACAACTATGACAAGTAGCCTTAGGAAGATCGTTTACGTACAAAAGAAACAGTAACGGCCCAAGAACACTACCTTGCGGCACACCTTTATTAGTGACTCTAAAATTGGAACGATAGCTTTGCTTCGTGATAATGCCATTCGATTCATTAACATTACATATCACAGTACACTGTTGCCTATTTTTAAGAAAGCTTTCTAGCCAATCAAATGCTGGACCACGAATCCCATATAGTTTTAACTTTTGTAAGAGCAACTTACTTTCCTACCTTCTTATCACGTGACCGACCGACAATGCATTGATTTAAGTGATAATTTCATTTTCTTTATCTATATAGTTCTTGAACAGACAGTTTGTGTTGTCTTACAAATTTTTTTTTGTAACGAACCTAAAATTTTTTTTTATCGGTGTTTGCTTTCTGTATGCTTTAATTTAAATTCACGACCATAAAACTACCACTACATAAGTCAACTAACATTTTCAAAATTGCTTTCTTTCTTCCTGATTTTACACTATGTAAAAATTTTGGTTTCTCTACTATCTTTGTCTTAGTTTAAACATTTTCTACTAAAATACACCTTGCTAAACTTAAAATGCAGATCAGCATGCATAACCAAAGTAAATTAATTTCGATTTTCCCCTCCAATAGTTAATTGAAACTATCAACTTGAGTTAGCGAGTCAGACATACATAAAACTTTGGCTTCTGACAGACGGGGGGCGAGTCCGGCCCGGCGACGACGGGGGCCTCCATAAATATCGCCCGTCTGAGACATTGTCAACCGGCCACCCTAATTTACTGCCAGTAATTAGGAGTTTGCACTTTGCCAAAGCGATTTGCATCGACCCCACCGATATTAGTTTTCTGTTTTGCATTTACATGATTTTTTTATTTGATGTGTGCATACGGCGTCATTTGTACGCCTAGGGAAATTATTAATTATTTTGATTTCTCATATCTTTCTCAAATATTTTGATAACTTACCAAACCAACTTTTATCATCGGAACTTGGTACTCGCTTTCGAACTTAGTATGCTAGTTTTTGTTCTCATAGCGACATCTGTGGTTATCATAAGATACTTAGTTAGCTTGACTGGTTTTCACAATGCACTAAACTTGTGAGTTGCGTAGGTTGCGTTGTATCCGAAGTAGTTTATTGAATACATGAGAGGTGGCGCTAAAAAGGGTCAAGTCATTCTCCCTACGTTCCAAATTGCGCTATTAGCGTGCTTTGAAGCACTGAGAGCGCGCTTAAGTCGGTTCGAATTGTTGAAAGCATTGTCTATAGCACTTAAATGTTCAAATACCTTACGTCATTATTGACGTCATCGTTTCTACTATCAGTGCTATAATCAAATAGGTAAAGCAGTGAAAGCGCCAATGTCAAAATCGATTAGCGGCCGGCTGACGTTTCTCAGGTTTTATTTTTTAAGAGTTTGTCACAAATATAAATGAGAGTGGATTTGGCGCACGTGTTGGAGGGATTAGCTCAGGCAGACTGATAAACAAAATAAAAACAAAACAAACTTTTTGACAAATTACCTAACTGGTAAGCGCGGATCTTTGATTTTTGATTAGAGCCATTTTAGCGATGTTAGCTCTGTTAGCGTGCAAAATCAATTTGGACCACCTGTCTTCATCTTCTTCTTGTCAATGTATAAATACCGGATGCTTTCAAATGCTTTCCTCCCAAAACCTTGCCACTTCTATAGCTTTATTCGACGCCTCACGAAGATCCTCGCCAGTGCAGGTAGAGGGGCACAGAGGACAAGAGAGCAAGTGCGCCATGTTCTGAGATAGAGCTCCACAGTCACAGTAGTTTAGCAACTGGTCTGCGAAGCCCCACCTATAGATGTAAGGCCGTTTAAAACGAAAAAAACCGTTTAAAACGGATATAACGGAGTACCTACCTATCAATTGTGTTATGTAAAGATTTTTTATAAGTGATATACTGATAGTGATATACTTTGCGGGTTTGGTCCAAAAGTTACAAAATCTCTGTGTTGGTAAATAAATATGTTTTTCATTGTTTTCAAACGATGTAAATAATCAATTTGATTCGGTTTAAAACCAAACTCACACACTCGCACCTGTTCAGTGTGTTTATACCCACTCGCGGCAGCGGTGGCGGCGGTGGCGGCGCGGCGCGGCGACATAATATCGTTGTTTCTTTCATGCGCAAGTAAAACGGACGGCATTATGTTATTGATGTCTTCCACGTCTTCAAATCTAGTATGTGTAATATAATAAATAAGTATTGTATAGGTATACCTACATACTTATGTTTTCGTTTAGGTAGTAGGTAGGTACTTTCTATGGATTATCTATAAACTAATTAAACGAAACATGACGTCAGGAGACCAAAACTTTCCCATAACGACGTGTAAAACACAGTTCTTTTATTTTTGTAGGCGAGTTTTCAACCGTTTAAAACGGTTTTTTTGGGGCTTAAAACCGCGACATTTTGTTTAAAACGTTTTAAATCCGGTGTTTTACATCTATAGATGATTTCTCTGCACCTGTGAATACCGTGTACGCTTTTAGCAATTTTTGCGCAATTCGGAACACGGAGTCTGTTACAACTACGCGCCCTTTTTGACAGGAGGACTTTTTGGCGGGAACTCGACATGGGCGTTTGCCTGCTTAATTGAAATTTAGTTTTTTTGTGCATTTAGTGATTTAGTGGATAATAAAGATAGTGTGTTATGCAGTAAATTTACTACGGAGTGCGTAGCTGATGAAGATTTCAAGTGGTCTCGTGTTTAAGCCCCGTTTGTGTTGTCCCAAAAAGTCACGAACATCTTCCTTCGTAAAGTTCACTATCGCTTTACGAGGGGAGCAAAAAGAAAGATTAAACACATCAGACATGGCCGTATGGGCTTTGTACTCTTTGCCTTTCCGAAAGGAAGAATGAAACAAAAAAAAAACCTTTTTGACAGTGACACTGACAGACAGACAGTAAACAAACGTCAAGGCTTTTTGGCGGGAACTCGACGGCGGCGTTTTCTATTTCGATTGATTTTTAGTTTTTTGTGTCTAAAGTGGTTTAATGGATAATAAAGATAGTGTGTTATACAGTACACTAACTTAGGAGTGCGAAGCTTATGGAAATTTCAAGTGATTCAGTGTATATTCCCCGTTTGAGTTGTCTCAAAAAGTCATTGCCATTTTCCCTCGTAAAGTATGCTATCGTTTTACGAGGGGAGCACAAGGATACAAAGAAAACCATACCAGATGAAGAGGGACGTACATAATTCGATAAAACCTACTGATGAACATGGGGGACTAAAGACCTTCAATTCGCATAGGAAACGTATGTGTAAGGTACCTCGAAACTTGGCTCATAGACAGGGATAAGGTCAATAAGAAAAAATTAAAAATACGAATTTTTTTCGGTTGCAAATAATAAAGTAAAAAAATAATTTTGTTATAGTCAAATATCGATAGGTCGTATGGCAGAATGAAAACTGTTCTTTGTAGTCTGTGGTCGGTTTATACAGCTGTTAGTTTGTTTTTTTATGATAGGCAATGACTACTCATCACATTCTGCCATACGACCTATCGATATTGGACGAAAACATAATTTTTAGGGTTCCGTACCTCAAAAGAAAAAAACGGAACCCTTATAGGATCACTTTGTTGTCCGTCTGTCTGTCTGTCAAGACCCTTTATCTCACGAACGGGTTAAGGTATCAGGTTGAAATTAATAATATATATTAGAATCCATAAACCACACAAGATCTGAAAATTTAAATTTTTTACAACGACGCAATCAAAAGATATGGCATTTTATGTCCTCATCTCCATACATTAATGCAAAAAAGCAAAACCTACAGGGTACTTCCCATTGACCTAAAATTATGAAATTTGGTAAGAAGCTAGGTCTCACAGTACAAATAATGGGAAAAGTCTGAAATCATTAAATATTACAACTTTTCTCACTACTAATGGTAACCAATTGTGGTGAGCTCCCGTTTCAAGAACATTCATATAAGAGAGGGGTCAAGTTGGATGGTCGCGGAGGCGATTTTTGTTTTAATTCTATTTTAAAAACGGGAACACTTACAAACTTGGAAATTGGTATGTTTATAGTGCATAAGCTATAAAATAACAACAAATAATAAAATTTGGTTTAGCGCGTGTCGGACTCAAAAAATCTAGCACATTAACTTACTGAAATTTCAACTAAAACAATTATGATTATGTGGTGGTACGGAACCCTGGGTGCGCGAGTCCGACTCGCACTTGGCCGTTTTTTTTAAAACCTCGCCATTTATGGCCGAAAAAAATTGGTACGAGTATTTTTTATTTATCTTTAATGATCCTATTCCTGTTTATGAGCCAAGTTTCAAGCTACCTTAATGTAAGTTTCCCTTGCGAAACTGAAGATAGATGTTCAATTTGATGGCGGGACCGCGGGATTTCAGATGAAGAATAAAAACAACGGACGTAACTGACGGTGCAGTCATCAATCGGCATTAGCGCTGAGTGCCGGGGGATGACTGCTTCGTCAAACAAAACAACTGAAGAAAGAAGACGTTACATATTATACTGATGAAACAAAATTACTTCTGAAAATGAAGAACTTGGAGTAGTTCAACTAAAAATGTTCAACTTAACAAACTAATGATGAGAAAGGGGGACTGAAGACAGAATTGAACGGACGAGAAAAGAAGAATAACTGAAGATGATAGGCGAAAACCTACTAACGAAGACAGAATTAAGTGAAGAAGAAGAAAAAAAATAACTGAAGAAGTTTTATTGAGAAAACCTACTGATGAAGAAGAAACTTAAGACGAGGCAGTATGGTCTTGATACCTTCGCCTGTCCCTAACAGGCTGTGCGTTCCAATATGCGCTAACAGACTGCTTTAGAGCACTGTGAGCGCGCTTAAGTCAGTCCAAATTGACCAAAAGCGTGCTCTAAAGCACTCGCTCGTTCACCGCCTTACGTGATTGATGACGTCATCGTTTCTGCTATCAGTGCTTTAGTCAAATAGGTGGAGCAGTGAAAGCGCTAACGTCAAAATCGATTTGACACATATAAAATCCCACATGTTTGCAGCCAGCTGATGTTTGTCAAGTTTTGATTTTAATGAGTTTGTTTCTAATAGAAATGAGAGTGGATTTGGCGCACATTTTTCAGGGATTAGCTTAGGCTTTGTTAAAGAAAATAAAAACAAAACTGACATTTTGACAGATGAACACGTGAACGCGCTTAAATCCATTCCAAATTGACTAAGGCCATTAAAGCCCACGTCACACAGAGCGGTACAAGCGGTAAAGCGGTCCGAGGGCGGACCTGCGGGAAGCGAAAGCGTTCCGGGACCGGTCACACAGAGGTACCGCGCGGAAACCGCCGCGGCGGGACAGCGGGGCGGTAGTGGTCGGTGTGACATTATTTATCTGTGATTATTCAAAAGACGTTAATCCTTTGCTCTAAATAAAAAACCAAACTGATAACCTAAAAAAAAGTCTGCGCAAAGCCGCAAAACTCTTGTAAAAAAATACAACGACAAAGTTCGCGCCCGGACCGCACCGCACCGCGCCGCGCCGCGCCGCGCCGCGCCGCTGCCGCTCTGTGTGACGGGTTGCATTGAACGCAATGGAATACAGTGCCCGCTCCCGCCGAAAGTTCGGCCCCGCGCCGCGCCCGGTCCGCGGGGTTGTACAAGCGGCCCGGCCGCCCCCGCGCCGCGACCGCTTTCAGTGTGACAGGGTGCATAAGAACTCATACTTTACAAAAAATACCGGCACCGGAACGCTTCCGCTACCGCCTCAGTGTGACTTGGGCTTAAAGCGGTGATAGCTTTGTGAGCGTGCAAAATCAATTTGGACCGTCCGTGAGTACCACGGAGTAAGGAAGGGGAGAGGAGCTGCCCCTACGAGATTTTTGTACGACACGAAGCGTGACAGTGCGCGGGGGTGAAGATCGAGTCACGGGTTCGCGGGACATAACTAGACTCCACCTACTTATATAAAATCCATCTAGTGGCAAATAGTGAAACTACTAGCACTTTTTGTCCTTACGCACTTTTTGGTGGTACTGCTATACTCTACTAGATGGCGTAAAAGACACTATAAAGAGACTATACTACAAAAATAAATTGTTTGTGCAGGGTGTTTATTTAATTGCGTGCCATAGCTCGCGGGTTCAGTATCAGTATCTGAACGACTTTCCTTTGTATACCTACTTAGTAATCAAATTAAAAATAAGAGGCATTCCGCTATTCCTACTATGAGAAGTAGGTATGTTGTTCACGATTTTGTTTGCGATGAGGTAAGGTTGCTGACTTCCCGGTCTCTATCTACTGGGTGTTTATTGCCAAAGTTTAGAAGATGGTTCGGTAACGATAAAGGAACACAAAAAAATATTTAAAAAATCCTACATAAAAAAACGAAATCTCCTTGACTAACTAAAACTTGAAATTGAAACTAAACTGACGCAAAAAAGAAACAGTTTCAGTTATGTATGTGCCTACCTAATCCACTAATACTTGCGCACTGGTTTGATGATCTGGGTCATTGCGCTCCGCGTTAGTTTAGTTTCAATGAAGTTTTAATTTTTTTAAGTAGGTTTTTTTTTTCATATCTTACTTAGCTATGGCACGTTATTAAATTAAGACCCTATATACTACTTACTTAATGAAATCTGGAAGACGGTTCTTGAACCTAACTCTGGCGAGTTTGTCCACTGCATACTAGGTGGCGCTACTACAACAACATAACTACAAACTACAAATATTTCTCCAAATAAATAAAATATTCGCGATATTCACGTAATTTTTATCAAACTATTGTTAAAGCTAAAGCCAGAAATGTAAATTGAGTCTGTGGAAGTAAAAAGAAGGGGTGAATTTCGATCGTCTACAAATATTCCCAAAACCATCTAGCGACATAAAGCAGAACTAATGTTACGGCCACATGGCTACAGTACATGGATAGCAAATTTTATTGAAAAATGTTACTTACAAGTGAAAAGACACTTTAAATGCAGTTTCTTTTTGCCTTTCTGACGAATTTAAACACAAAGGCACACAACACTTCATAGTGGGAGTTGTTTTTCCAACTATTTAAAAAAAATTTTGCAGAGCGTGTTTCGATGTGATCACTGGTAAGTTCAAAGAGGAAATGGCGTATGCCCCGCCCCCTTTCGTGACGTCATGGCTCAATTGATTGAATCACGGCTCGACTGATATCATCATCTCCTCTACCCTTCTTTACTCCGTGGTGAGTACTGTATACGCTTTTAGCAGCGTTTGTACAACTTGGAACACAGCGAGGGACGAATGCGAATGGAATAAAAAAAAAAACAAACGTCAAAACAAAGTTTCGGCTTGAGTCCGTTTATTTCGTTATTTTTATTAATTTCATGTGATAAAAGCACAAAAATTCGATGTGAAAACGTAACTCAAGCATCAACTATGGATCCCTACGAAATAGAATTCATAGCTGAGAACAGAATCATTAGTATTATACCGAACTTCTCTTATGATAAAATCTACCTCATATGTGGTGAGTTTGGACCTTTTCGGGCTGGTTTGCCAATGAATGTGCCTTTATGGTTGGCTGTGATGTTAAAACAAAAGCAGAAGTGTAGAATAGTGCCTCCAGACTGGATGGAAATTGATAATTTAGAGAATATTAAGGAGGAAGAGAAACGCTCCAGGTTCGTGGTATTTTGTTGTATTTGTTCTTGGAAGTGTACATAATCTGTACAAAAAGACCGACGCGGTGAACGTGCTTTAAGTATGGGTTTCTTGTGATCAGAATCTACGATTATATTAATATTTTAGGTTATGTTGGATAACATTGTAGATAAAAAGGAACCGTGTCTAATCTAGAGGCCGTTCCATTTTGGGTAACAACTACCCTTTCACAGCAGTCTATCTCAACCACACATATGGACGTCATATAAAACTATCCTGTTGTCACGGTAATTTCTACCCAGTTCATAACGCGCCCGTATTAATACATAGCTCGAACCACTGAATGGATATTGGGCTTCAGCCCACACATACACATATTGTTATTATAATGTAGACATCAGCTCAAAAAGGATTTTACTAAGTTCGCCCACCTTATAAATCTAAGGAAAAGTTGTGGGTATCGGCTAATAAGCCATAAGTTACAACTAGTTTTCCAGTCATAATTCTGCCAACAAAACAATTTTTTAACTTTATTCATTTAATTAATGCCAGGTTCTTCACAAAAATGCCAAATGAACACTACATGATAGAAGCCAAACTCATTCTTGGTGTAGCAGCAGAAGATGTACCGAGAGCTGCTGAAATCAAGACTATCGTAAAAGACATCTGGGACATCCGCATGTCCAAGTTACGGACATCAATGGATGCGCTGATGAAATCTGGTGGGAGCTACGGTAGGCTGGACCATTTGACCATGATGGAGATTAATTCTGTGAAGCCATTGTTGCCGGCAGCTATGGATGAGCTGCTTAGGATACAGATTGTATGTATTATTCGATGTATTTTGCATGTAATTCTGAATTCTGACCAGGTAGAAACAAACAAAGGTACCTAGTTTGTAAGAAAGATCATGTCAATAATTAATACAAGAATAGCAAGTTGTATTTCATATTGTATTGGTTTTTTTACTTTAAATTGACTTGCATTTTAGTATTGTACAGTCAACCAATTTGAATCATGATCCGGCTTGCAGCTATTTTTGTGCTTAGATTCAAGTACAAGTAGGTTGAATTTCGCATCACCATTCATTCAAAATGTCAAAGAAGAAACCTTTGACAGATGTTAAGTAAATTTTAAAAGAGGTTTTAAATCAACTTTCAAGCTATTCAATTTGCAAGTTAATGGGCTTCTTCTGGGCAAGCTCGATCCATCATCCTCATCTCTGCCCTCGAAAGTTAGATCGAGGTCAAGAGTAAGCCTATTAACAATAAAAACTTGATAAATTAAAAAAATACCTTTGTATTTGTACCGGCGATTTTAGTCAATATACAATATATTATACAATAGAAACTTAAATATTATGTTAAATGTTTATGTTTCTTCTATTTTCAGGAAACCAAAAAGAGTGCACCAGCCAATCTGAACAACACAACATTCAGTCAATCAGGGAGCTCACAAAATATTTAATAAGTTTTTACAGTTTACTTTTAAGTGCCTTATGTAAGTACAAATTTTTATTCATTATACTTTTTTCCTATAATATTTATCTTTTTATTTGATATGTTTAATGGTTCATGAAAAAAATGGAATTTATAGAAAGCACTTACCAAAATAGTGAGTGTGGCATTTTGTTACAAAATGCAATCTAATAAACTAGGACTACAATTTGATGATCAAATGATGTGGTTGGTATAGTCTGAACGCAACCACTGTACCGCTGTATAGGCATGCTCACGACGAGACGGGGACATCGCTCGTCATCGCTCCCGGCGGTAACTAGTTCTTGCCCTTTCCTTCCCACTCCCCCACCTCCCCGCGCATACCTAAGGTGCGGTACAGCGGTTGCAGTCGACTATATAGTGACATGCTTCTTAGGTAATTTCTTGTTCATTAATTGAACCTGATAACTGAACCAAATAAACCTAATTAATTCGTAACACAATATCAAGAAGACTGAATTTATTGATGCAGTTATTATGATATTAATAATTGCATTCAATTACTTTTGTAATCATTTGTTTCTTATCAAATTAGGTTTCGCGCCTAATGGGATCTTCTTGAAATATGACGTAATCTGTTGCCCTAGGCTCAAAATTATGTTAGGTGGTCAAAAACAAGTAGATGTAGTTATTTTACTATTCTGTATCCTAAACAATATTTGTACAAGCTATTGCTCGTACAAATATTTTTGTATCCCCTTCTCGGCATTCCAGACGCACCGCAGGATATCATATCAGCCACACTTGGTTGATATTCCGCACATTCGCACAAAGCGCTTTGAAACATCTTTTACTATGCGCAAGGCTAAAGAGTGGAATTCTCTGCCTGTGTCTGTGTTCCCGAGTTCATATAACCCGAATCTATTCTGCAATCTACAGCGAAGCTCATTACGAGCGTATTCGCAGACGGCGGAAGATCACAGGAGCAATAAGGCAGGGGCAGCACAAAAGATTCCACAGGGTCCAAGTGCTCCGAGGTCCATTAAGGAACTCAGCCCCACGTCATAAGATAAGATAAGCCCATTGACAATAAAATATGTATATATTTATACTCGGTTTCTCGAAAACGGCTCTAACGATTTCGATGAAATTAACCATGGGGGGTTTTCGGGGCAAAAATCTCTATTTAGGTCTTATGTCTGGGAAAATTCGTTTTCCCCGTGTTTTTAAGGATTTTTTGAATGCTGCGTTTTATACAGAAACCTACAGCGCCATTTGTTGGCGGGTATCATAGCTTATTACCCACTGATTAATTTTGAGGCGGCTATTACTTATAGAGCGAAGCTCGTTCGCCCAGTTACTTACCATAATTTGCCTTATTGAATGGAAGAGCCTTTCCTTTCACACTAACAGCCAGTTGCAAAAAGCTCCTTTAAAGTTAAAGCTCCTTTAAATCTATTACTGACACTTGTCAACAAAACAGAAAGAGTCGGTAATAGACTTAAAGCAGCTTTAACTTAAAAGATGCTTTTTGCAACTGGCCGTAAGTGTTTTAGCAGCAAATTAATTGACATGCAGTTGCCAGCCGCAATGCTATAAGCGTAGTGACTATGGTACTTCCCCTCTAACTACCACGCGCTTTTGCTGGTGTTCTGGAGGGAACTCCCTGTCCTGCTGTGGACGTCTCATGGGATGACATGAGCCGGTACCAAAGGCTTAACGTGCCTTCCGAATCACGGAAACACTGTAGCTGTGCCACTAGCGTTCATCCATCCAGCCTGCTTAGCACGCTTCAGTTGTCAGTTTATCTAGGCCCATAGATAAAAGACTTTATAAGCATCGTCACGTTTTTTGACATCCAAGCAGTGCGACACATTTTGAAAGATAAGGACGGCTACATGTATTAGTGTGTAAAGCTATCTCTGTCTAAAATATCAAAAACGTAATTTGTGGATTTGCTAAACATTTTCCTATATAGACATTTCTTCGCGCTTGGAGGTTATAGATTAGATGACATAATTCCCCAATTAAAGTGACATTTCTCCGAGATAAATTTTCTCTCGGGGAGCGTGCTAAGCAGGCAGGTTCTGGAAAGGCCAACATTCCTTAAGGTAATCTGTTGTGGCCAGCTTAGCCCCGAACGCAACTAGATGGAGCCACTGCTGCAAATATAGTTTTATTTTTTAATGCAATAAGTACCAACTATATATGTGCAGAAAGTTGATTCGCGTAAATTTCATCGTGCAACTTCAACGCCTAACAACAATTTCGATATGAAAAATATCTCCATATGTCCACTAAAGTCAATTACTCTCGTCAGTACGTGTTTACATGAGTACGATTACTCACACATGGACACAAAGCACAACCGTACAGTTTTGACCGCACGCCCAGAATCGTATTATTGAACCAAAAATTGCTAACAAAAATAGTACTTTTAGAACATTAACTGTATTTTTGTAGTAATTGGCGAAAAATTTAACTAAAAATAGCAGTATTCGTTCGTTTTTCAACAGAATTTTATGTCCCGCGTAAGAATGCATGAAAAACAGATCGCCTTAACTTAAGTTCAATTGTATCAAATTCAAAGTTTAAGTTCAATTAAGGGCGCTGATTTAGTAAGAAATTACCCTGAGAGCAGGATAGCTTTACACTTAGATTATGAATATACGGTAGGCTTTACACTACGACTACAGGGTGTAACAAAAAGGGTATACTAACCCTTAAGGACGTAAATCTGCCCATGAAACTGAACAACTTTCCCTTACGAACATAGGTTGAAATACAAAAAAATAATTTTTCATCCCATCTATTCGAAAATTGCTGAACGGTTCGTCAATAAAGGCGAACAAAATAGCTGTTTTCTGCAAGAGACTTTCGTAGCGGGTAAAAATGGGATTTAAAATTAGAATTTGAACTTAGATCCACCATAGGGATATTTTAGGTCAACCATAGAACTCGAACCAATATATTGTATGAAAAATGATACTGGCTGGTTGCACTATTAAAATTATTATGAATATAAAAAAAAACAAATATACTTGAAATGTAAACAAGACTACCAACCAAAGAGGTTCTGTTCCTAGTCGATACAAAAATGTCAATAAAATTTTCAGTGGTTACAAATAATACTTAATATGATTTTTTGTATTGTTTCATCAAGTAGGTAATAATATTGTAATGGTATTTTTTGTTTAAAATTAATGACGAGTGTGACTTAATGAGCCTCTTATTCTTTTCTCTTAGAGGGAGATGAAAAGTAGAGTGTATTACGCGGCAGCAAAAATATTTTTACCTTGGGCGACCTATTGAATCCCTCGCTACGTTCAGGATTCTACTTTAGAATCCTTCACTTCGCTCTGGATTCAAAATAGCGCCCTCGCCTTATAAATATTATTTTACAGCCTTGTGATACAATCTACTATTAACCTCACATAGAAACAGAATCAGCTGATATCGCAATTTGTATGGTAGGTCAAACATTTTTCTTCGTATTTCGACCTATGTTCATTGTTCAATTTTATGGGCAGAATCACATCCTTCAGGTATTGTATACAGAACCGTTACTTTTTTGAAACCCAGCCTAAAGTTATAAAGTCATAATAAAACAAAGCAATAAAAAAAGAAAATATATTTCCATCTTAAACTAAATCATGTACACTTTTGCCTTAAGCTAATGATAAAAACACTAATTCTAGCAGTAGTCTTACCTACACTAAGCCTATTTGTTAGTCTCATTCCTGTTACTGATAAGGTACTAAATTATAATTAGGTATATTTCAATGCCTAGGTTACCTAAATAGATAATTAGTTTTATGCAATTAAATGGTTAAGAAGCTAGTGGCTTTTGTTTGGCTGTAGATTGTAGGGTTTTGTGTAAAGTCCGTCTGATGTTTTAACACCCCTTTGCCAATTTCTGCCGTAAAGCAGCAGTGTTTGCACTGCTTTTTCGGTTTGAAGGGTAAGGTAAGGTGAAATTACCGATACTTTCTTGGCTTTCTGGGTGGGCAACGCGCTTTGCTGTCTTATTGGTGTCAAATTATTCCACACAATAATGTCCGCACTTGTAACATGTAAAAAGATATGGGACAGACATGAAATATCGGAGTTTCTGGTGGACCTATCCTTATATGATTAGGATTAGTCCACCTAAAACAGACTTTAAAAACTCAGTAATAAAAACCTTACAAATACCTAAAAATAAAACTAAAGTTTATTTCAGTTTCATTAATTTTACTTAACTTCATGCAAATAGCAACTCTTGTGAAAGATAATTAAGTATTTGATGCAGCTTGCACTTTATTTTTACACCTATTTTTCCCATTTTTGGGAAAGTTTAAATATGCCCATTCATCAGTCTTCACTGCAATCGAAATCTTTGGAAATCAAATAATAATAAAAACCACTAGCTTACCAAATCATTCTTCAGTCTCAGTTAAACAAATGTAAAATATGAATTAGTTATTTGTTGTTATTGGTTCAATGTCAACCATTCTTACAATAATGTTTTAAAATTGGAATGTTACATTTCGGTTGAGATTTGCTTATTTAAGAACTTTAAGAGATCTAATTTATATGGAGTTTATTTATGTTCAAGAACATTAAAAACGTTGGGATTTAAAAACTTAATATATCAGAAAACACACACGAGACCAAATTGAACTGATTCTTAAAAAATAATAAAATAGATATATAGTTACATATAGCTTTAGCCATGTCATACATATTTTATATTGATTGATTACGTTTGCTGGTTACAGTTAATGTACAGTTTATTTTTAAGCGACCTCAAAATATGAGTTTACATTTGAAATGAAATCGCTTTATAAAACATTCCTTCTATAATGCAAAGTAATCAAAACACTTTGGTCTAACTCCAGCTTTTAAACACACATTATAAAAGACTTCAATTAGTACTTTTTTTAGTTTAAAAAACATATTTACAAAAGTGATACTGTTTAGACTGTATGTACAATAAACAAAAAGATTTTTTAACAAAAAACTTTCGTTGATAAATTATTTTGTAAAAAAAAACAGAAATATTATACAAAGATCTGCCGATATAACAAAACCAAACACGTCTCAAAGTTGTTTATTGACGACTTTTGGTTGTTCCTAAGCATTTTTCAGTTAGCCTTCGTTGTAGTCTCTTAAAGGCCAACAAAAACGCATTTTTGGACTCTAATATGGAATGAACACACAATTTTTGCAGTTACCTATAAAAACGTGTGTATTATACTGATAATACATCTGTTGATACAAATTATAAGTCAATATGGCACGGGACATGTTTTAAGGCACCTCGAAATGTCAGATTAGTGCGAAAAACCAAACATTCTCTGTTAAGTTGTTAATCTTTAATCTCAGACCATTTTCAACGCATGTGTGTGGCAACTACTTGAACAATGACCTTGGCTGCGCAGAGTCGATTTTACATACAAATTGACGTGCGCAAAGCTTCCACCACGCGATTATTGTTCAAGTTGTTAGCTCCGCAGTATACAAGTGCTTACTGCTTAACTACATATAGTTGTTAGAGAAAAGCCATAAAGCTCTTGGTTTTAAAATTAGGCAGTAGATACAGACTTTGGAGTAACATAAGTCTTCTAAATTGTAAGATAAAAGGCAGTTAAGAATTTCGAGGGGCCATTTCCGCAGATTTTTTGGTATCCTTTGAAACATTGCTTAGTTTGTTACGTCTCTTCTGGCGGCATTGAAACTCAAGAGATCTTCAGTGAAAGGATAACAATGCTGCTTACGCGCTTCTTAAACTAATTATTTACAAAATCATACAAAAACCTACCTTAAACTTATGCTAGTACTGTACAATTTACGCTATGACTTTTAAATTACTTAGGACTAAATAACAATGACTTCTTTTAGATTTTTGTGCGCTGATTTCAGCTGTATTCTACTCTATAAGATAATAGTACGTATATGCGGAGATTTTGAAATTGGAACTCAAAACAGCTAGCATACAAAATGCTTTAGATATACGCTAACAGTTGGCAGCATTGACTTGAAATCAACCAATCACAGCACGCGATTATAGAATAGTGAGTGAGCTATGATTGGTTAAAGCTCGACCAATGATGTAATGAGCGGAAACCAAAAGACACTTAACTAGTACTGACTCTATTGGATCAAAACTACAGTCTTAACTTAAACAGCTACAATCTTGCTAGGATCAACCTTGACCCTTAAAAACATGACATCATCCTTGACAAAATTCCTTTTCTTGAGCATCTCATGAGACACAAATCTTGGGAAACCGAATCCTAACGCGTCAGGTTCCCTTGAAGGTCTTTGGAAGTTTTTCCACGTGGGGTCAGGGACGAAGCTCTCGACTATATTGCAGGCTCTGTCTGGGCTGGAGCTTTGGTCGAAGAGTGTGAAAGAGACGGTATGAGCGAAGGGCCAGCGGAGGAGAGCGTCGTATTCGCCCGGAAGAATCTTGATGTAGACTGACATGTGGGTAGCTTCGCCAGCTCCGTTGCCGTTTAGGAAAAGTGACGCCTGGAAAGATATAGAATAGATGTTGGAGACTTTGTGACATCAAAACGGCAACTAAATTTTGGTAACGTTGATTAGTAAATTGAATTAATTCATTCAAATTGAACTAATTCATTCATTCAAATTCAATGAGTTATTTCAGACTCATCTTTGTAAAGTCTATCGCGTGATTTTCATTGATTTCGCTCCCGAAGCCCGCGCAGTGATTGAAAACAAGCAACTTTCCCGTTGATAGAAAATTCGCCTCTCTATACTAAAGTAGTCACATGATCGACCAATTTTATATGGGCAGTCTGACACAAGGGGCAGTCGAACAACTTTTATCGAGTAAATTTTTGTTTTCTTCGGGAGAGTTTTGTTATCAAGAGTAGAATCACTGGGCTTCAGGAGCAAAACCAATGAAAATTTACGTTGAATACCTAAGGATTAGGTACCCAGGGGTCGTATTAATAAATCCCTCTCAATATCGCTGCTGAGAGCGTATCAGTCAAGTACCTAGGTATCTACTACTAACTAGTAAAGCGAAATAGCGAAGCGACGCGAAGTAGTAGTGAAGCGATATTGGGAGCGATTTATTAATACGAAACAACTTTTATACTCGGCAATAATTCAATGTCTTGAGACAATCTTACACTTTAGAGGGATTTATCTATAGTAAACGTCGCACAAAATAACTTTGGCCATGTCATTGATGCGCAGACGTCAAAAATGACTTATAAAACTTCTGCGCATCAACTGACATCGCCAAAGTTATTTTGTGCGACGTCTACCTATGGAACAGTCAACGACAGGTCAACCTTGACACTCACAGCGCAACTCTAGCCCGTACGTCTATTGAAATCAGAACGGTGCAAACTCCAATGTGTCAAGCTTGATGTGCTCTTCACTGTACCTACCATTAGTTAATTTTTCTTTGACCTAGGTTAGGTAAAATTCAAACATTTTATTAGAACGTGGATATGGACGTGAATTATAAGGTCCTTATGAAATAGGTAGTGAACATAATTTTAGTATGTTACTCAGACCATGAAACTGAACCACTTTCCACAAAATACGGAAGGTCAAAGATTGGTGTTCGTATTTCGACCAAAGTTCCTTGGGGGCGTCCATAAATTACGTGAGATGTTTAAGGGGGGAGGGGGTCGAGTCAAATCTCATCTAATCTTACGTTGGAGAGAGGGGGGTCTCGGCAAATATCACGCAATTTTTTTTTCTGATTGAAACAACAAAAAATGATTGTATTTTGGTCCATTTAATCCAGATTGTACATGCTTAACATTTCATCTTCAGCGTAATCGTAATACGATTAAGATCATTCACTAATTCGTTAGAAAGAAAATAATTTCATTCATACTTCAACGTTATAAATCTACTGACTGACAAACCACCATACGAATTTGTTTTGTAGGAAATAAATGATAATTAAATTTTCTCAGAACTAAAACGGGACCATTTTTGACAATAAAGGTTTTATGGGGTTTTGGACATCACAGAATCCAGAAATCAATGTTGTCAAACCGAAATTCTACTAGTTCAAAAAATAACCCTAGGCTAATTTTTATTACACTTATAATTAAACTCTCAGCAATATTGATTAATAGTCTTACTCGTAACTACTTAGTCGTAAATAAAAGCACGAAGCAATATTTTTTTCTTTTTACAATATTTTTTTTTTAACCAACTCGTTTACGTAAGAAACCCACATTTTGAAAAATCTCACGTGAGATTGGGGGATGGGGAGGGGGTTGAATAAAATCTCACGACATCTCACCAGGGGGGGGAGGGAGGGACAGAAAATTAAAAAAAAAAAACACCTCACGTAATTAATGGACGAAGTTGGGGAAAGTTGCTCAGTTTCATGGTCTGAGACATACTTAAATTATGTTCACAATTTCATTAGGACCTTATATTTACTTCAATATGTCATAGGTTATCGCATTAAATAGTTATCGTAGTAAATTAGAATAGATAAACCAAGTTTTGGTAGGTATCTAGGTATGTATATCAAAATCTGAATACCTACATCTATTTGATCACTATAAAACTTCGTAAACTTTAAAACTTCTTTAACCACTTAGACACTTTCTTTATTAACCACAATACATGAAGTATCAGTAATAAATTTAACAGAGGTTTAGGGATCCCGCACACGACCGAGAATCGGTGACCGATTTTTTGTTGGCATCCCGCTCTGACATGTTATCACCTGAATCTTCCGTCCTTGTCCTGGCCGATAATCGCCCGCCGATTCTCGGTCACCTCGGTTAGTGACTTTTTTTATCTTTATTTTTATCAATGTGCGCTGTTTCTAAAAGAATGTGGATTGGGCTGTGGTATTTCGCCGACATTCATAACATCCGCGGTAGTATAGTGGTAAGTATCCCCGCCTGTCACGCGGGAGACCGGGGTTCGATTCCCCGCCGCGGAGAACCCCTTTTTGTTTAATTGTTTTTTTTATTATGTAAAAATTATTGTTTGCAATCCCTATTTACTGTGGTGTTACTTAAAGCATGCTGTTTGATAATTATTTTTTACTATAAAAAAATGTAGGAAAACATCCAACAAAGCTCCTACTTTTGTAAAATCAAAATCAGGTCAAGCTAGATAATACAGCGCGACTTAGGCTCCTACGGCTATTGAAATAAGAACAGTACTAATTCCAATGTGTCTTGCTTGAATTAAATTGTATAGTACGCGACTGCTCGGGAGTGCGAGCTACGCGTATAGCGTACCATACATTTCGCCCGCACTCCTGGGCCCTGAGACAAGTGGCTTTCTCAGATGTTGTCTTGTAAAACAGAAAGAAAAACTCCGGCCAAGTGCGCATTCGCGCACCGAGGCTTCCGTACCACTGAGATAAAAAAATACAGTCTTCTTTATGCGCGCGAGTCCGACTCACACTTGAGAAGTTTTTTTCGTTCTCTCTTGCTGTTTTATAATGTGACACGTTTTTATTTGAAAACCTGAGACTGTGATAATGTTTCAGTTCTTTTTCTACGTCTAATAAAAGCTTGTTTTAAAAATTATTTTATAAGTACCATTATTTACTCATGTCACCATCATCATCATTATAACATCCCATGAAACGTCCACTACAGGACAGGGAGCTCCCTCTAGAATTCTAGCTTTTGCTGGAAAAATGTAGAGGGGAAGTACCATAGTCACCTCGCTTGTTAGCGTTACGGCTGGCACCTGTGGCTGGCACCATGGGCCGCGGTTGTAGGTGACCGCAGTAAGTAAGATGTTAGATACAAAGGAGGATGCTGCTACCCATCCTCCAGTTTATAACCCTATATTTGCTGGCTTGGTTTCGTCTCGATGGGTAAATGGCCTAATAATTGTTTTTTTGACACATTTTGTTTTTTTTTGTTCCGCAGTAGAAATTATTTGGTTCTTATGACTACTTAATGACTCTTTGTCAAACACCCTTTATAAGCAAGTCTAAATCCGGTTCACGCATAGCGTACGCAAGCTTACTCATCACATTAGATATTATTCACCAGATCAAAATAACCCTTCTTTGTTAGTAAACAGAAGGGCGAGTTTGTCATAACGTTGCGATTTGGTCCAAAAATAAATAAATGAACTAGTTTTGTACCTATGACTCATAATGGTGATTTGTTAATGAAGTGCCGATTGAGATAACTAAAGTCTCTAATGAGTTTTGAGATAGTGATATTTTTATTTTCGACAATTTTAAGAACTGTAGAATTTTAGGTTTTGTTGAAAAGCTAGAATTGAAATGTTTAAATCCCTACCCAAGCTCTTATCAGCTGTATACAGCCACCACTTTCTGGATTGTGCTTTAGTTTTTATAATGAGACTATTTTTCAATATGGCCGTGGATCTTTGCAGGACATTTTATTGAGGTTTTCGTAAGTGTCTAATTAACGCATAACTATGGCATGGATCAAGAAATTGATCTGTCAGCTCATCAACTTGATAATTTATTAAATCTACAGCAGCTTCGGCATACTAAAGCGGTGCGAAAAAGTGGAACGATGATCGTGGAAAAAAAGCAATCTATTGGGCTGTTTATGGGATATATTATGCGGTAAAAAAAATGTGTTGGTGTTGGTGGTCGATTATTTCCGCTAGAGCTGTAACGTGCTAAGCTAACAAAAGCTAGAAAAATTCCGACCAATAGGATTGTTCACCTTTCCTAGGTTAGAACTGCGTTGTGCGCTATGGGTTGAAATTTTCCAGCTCACAGCTTAGCTATTTCGCACAGCTCTAGTGGAAAGGCACCCTTACCCATCGCTACACTTCGCACAGCTGTGGTGAAAAGTTTCTTTGAGAATCGACAATCAATCAAACAATCAAAAGGTTTTAAAAACCCACCTGCAACTTATATCCATACTGGCTGGTGTAAAACGCTGGGGAGATCAGCTCGACGCCGTCTTTGCACTTGGCCTCCGCCATCTTGGCCGCCCAGTCCGTGATCCGCCACACGAGTGCGCCAGAGCAGTTCACTGAGAGACGCGCGACGGCTGCTCTTAGGGTTTCCAGCTGTCTGGCTTGGCGCGAGGCTAGGGCTGACACGAGTGCTAAGTGCTGTTGGCAGGATTCTTCCGTGTGTCGGTCTAGGGCTTGTCTTGTGCCCTGGAAAGATGAAATGAGGTATTTTAATGAAATGAAGAGACTTCTGGAATTGCTTAAACATCACTTAGATGAATAGGGATCAACGGCTACGTGACGTACTTTCTGGAGCACAGAGAACGCTCCATTTAGTAAAGCACAACTAATCACCCAGCTACTACACCCATTTTACAACTCTTGTGCTTAGGAAGAGAGGTTCAACCTACACTTGATATTATCGTAGAGATACTCAACACAATAAGACTTTATTTTTTACTTCATAGGTACACACGGCCGCACATCAGTAGAAACACTTTTGAACCTTATGGCGTGGTAATAGAGTTGAAAAAGTTTCTACCGACAAGCGGTTGACCGTACAAGCATTGCTGGAAAGCAAACCAAAGTAACTCTATCGTTTTTCCAATGATGTGCGTTAGACTGCACTTATCTCAAAAACCACTTCGCAAAATATATTTATTAGAAGAACGATATGAACCAGAACCCAGTCATAAATAATCTGTAACCCAGTTAAGTCCCATCTTGCAATAAAAACCTACTTAGCACTTTACTGCCACGTTAATTCAACCTATTTCAGGTTTACGACTTGCCCATAGTCGGTCATTTGCCACGATTCGGCAAGTGGCAAATGTTTAGCAATGACTAATTTAATGTGCACTGAATGTGTGAAGTATTTCGAGAATATTAGCTGGTATGGTGAAGGGAAACCATGATTTTATGGGTTGTAAACACGACATCTCTTATGGGGCCGTAAATTTTTATGATGGTTCATAAAAACAATTTTCGATTTCCTTGAAAAGGTAGTGAACTGAAAGCTTTTTTGCAGTTCCGTTAGTAGTAAAAGTAGATTTTAAGACATCTATATACGAAATCAACATTTTTTCGTTTAACTTTATGGGATTTGGATTTCCAACTTGAAGGGAGAAATAAACTTTCCTACTTTTAAAAACTTTTTACAACTGAACGGTGGAATTTGTATGAAAAGCTTATGTTCAGGTACTCTATTATAAGATTGACAAGATCATTCTTCCTCAACAATTATAACAACCACAATCGATGTTTTGCGATTGCTTGAAGGAAAAACAATGAAGCAATAATTAATTTCAATTCATTCAACTGGCATACCTAGCGCTTATCTGAGTAGGTTCCTGAAGTAACTGCGCGGTGCGGGTGGGGTACTGCCGGCCCTAGAGTGACAGAGCAACCTATACATCTGCACTGCTCACACCAACGATGTAACCACTTCTCCTGCACCACTGCACTACCACAGGAACCACAGTTATGCAACACTCCGGACAATACATACATCGAGCGGGAATTTGAAATTGGAAGGTCGCGTAGGCCCGCATACGAGTATTCAGTACAAAAGACCCTGAGGAGAACCGGGCGAAACGCGTGTGCGGGGTAGATTACAAGAGGGGCGGAGAGTTTCCGTTCTGTTTGACAGTACTATAACTTTATTCTGTTATGGTTATGCCTATTAAATGAGAAAAAGCCCGTATTGCATACCTTGAACCTGCAGCCAGCATCTCTGAAAGCGCACGCGACGCCCGCAGCCGTGCAGTGGTCGCGCAGATGTGCGTCCAACTCGTCACGCGGCACGGCGGCGGCGGCGCAGCGCTGCGGGCACGGGACAGGTGCGCGGGCGCAGGTCGCTCCGTGCGCTGACACTGTATCCTGGGGATAGCGTCATTATTAAAGTTCATGGCTTAAAAATTTTAATAAAATAAATAATTACTAATGCAAAGCACTGAAGAAATTAATACATACTAAAGACATTCTCGCCCCCCCTTCGCCCCGCTAATTATGATTTCTGTTACTACAGGCCGGCGGGGCATGAAGGACACTCATCATTATCATATCATAACATTCCATGAAACGTTTATTGCAGGACAGGTAGGTCCCTCCAGAAAAACGCGTAGTCCTTTCGAGGGGATTTACCACAGTCACCACGCTTGTAAGCGTTGCGGCGGCTGGTGACCGCAGAATGTAACGATACCTACACAGAAAGATGCTGCTGCCCATCATCCGGCTCTTAAGCCCGCCTTTTACGACACCCACGGGTAGAGATGGGTTGGTGCTATTCTTTGCCGGCACCACACAGACGCATGCCATGTGCCATGAGCTATTATTTTTATTTTGTTTTAACTAGTACAGTCATGACCAGGTCAAGTTAGACACTTCTAGGCCCAACGGTGATTCACAACGGTACAAAATCGAACGGATCAAGATAGACAAGCTCTGGTCTGTAGGTACAAGCTCGTTTTAATAGCGGAGACATGAACTGAACCAGAAGAAATTTTTCAAGGATTGCGTTCTACTCGTACCATGATACCGAAAGACATAAACATAGAAATATAAATCAATACCTCCAAGTGTTTAAAGCAAGAGTGAACCGTGTTGACAGTTGTTATGGGTTAATTAAAGGTTGCTATATGTGGAACAAATTATTTTCTACCGAACCTCATTCGTACAAATTAAGGTTCGCCTCTCGAGTGTAAAGTTTTATTTTCTGATCGACTATTTTAGGTGGGGTTGGCTTTTTAATGGGTGTTTTTGATGTTTTTATGGTGATTGAATTTGGATTCGTTTGTGTTATTACAGAACTGAGTTGAGTAATTACTAGACAAAATCCAACTAAGTGTGGCGACATACATACCTTCCTGCGAAAATTCCACTCTAGTGTGTCATACATACGGAAAGATCCGTCGCGGATCGTTAAACTTAAAATGATATTTTTTGAAAAAAGGTAATCGTAATTGAAACTACAGGTATCATTATCGTCAATACCAGCCAGTGAAGGTTTTCCAATCGTCAGCCAAACGACGTTGAAACACTTGCAGTGCTGTAAGCGTCGCTATGAAACGTGTGAACAGTGGTGGACATATTGCAGATCATTTATTGTTATCAAAGACCTCGTAGTACGCTGCGAAGTTTGACGATAGGAGCTGACAGTCATCCCGACGCATAATGACCTAATTCCGAAGTCCTAAACGCATAATGTCCTAAATGCATAATTTCTTAAACGCATAATGCCCTAAACGCGTAATGCAATAAACGCGTATGTCCTAAACTCATAATGTCCCCAACGCATAATGTCTTAAACGCATAGTGATATAAAGTTTTTTGGCAGTTTTTAGCCATTGTTATTTTACAGTCACTGTAAACGACATAATTAGTTGGTCTAGTGACGACACATTGCGTTAAAGTAATCTTTGATTATGTATTTCCTCTTTCGTACTTTTTCACTATACAGACACCTTAAAAGACATTAAAGCCCAAGTCACACAGAGGCGGTATGATTGCGAAAGCGGTCCAGGGGCGGACCTGCAGGAAGAAAATACCGCGCCGCGACCGGTTTTCAATGCGACAGGGTGCATAAGAACTCATACTTTACAAAAAATACCGCCCCCGGAACGATTCCGCTACCGCCTTGGTTTGACTCGGGCTTAAAAATAACTTCTTCTCACCTGCGTGTACCTCTGCCCACAATGTCTGCATGGCACCAGACGTTTACTGCAGTGCTGCTGGATATGCTGTTGGGTATGCCTTCTCTGAACCTTGGCTCCACATTTGTTTTCGCAGTATACTGGTTCATGGCCACAATTGCCTTGGTGCTCCTGAAATGGCAATAAAAGTCTCCAGTCAGTCAGTATAATAAACACACCATCTTCAAAGACTACTACTATAAGGGCTTAGAAATCATTAGCTGTCGCACAGTCATCAGTTATAAACGGTAGAAGATTGCCAATGGTAATGTCAGTCACATTAGATATTTTAGCACATTTGAAAGATACAAAGGAATTCTTAAAGCAGGTGGAAGGAATGTGGTCTTCGTCTAAGCTTACGTAAAGAAGTTGTGATGTTTAAAAAAGAAATGCCGCGAAGCAAGAAACTGGAAACTTTTCCCCACCAACTCCTTCACAACTTTACACCATGATTCTAGTAATTCCCTGATTCAACTCATGACATTACTTTTGTCTCTTTTATCTACTTTAGACACGTAATGGGGATTAAGTCCTCCAAATGGTAACAAAAAATGCAATTAACATTGTAGAGAATCGTTAAGGAGTTCTGTCGAATCCTCGTGGACGATTTTGGTGCGTAAGATTGCCTTTTCGACTAATTATGATAATCTTAACGTCGTCTTCATAACGATGTTTATTTTGTATTTCCAGTAACTATCATTTGTTTTAAACGATTATTGTGTCAGGAGTGTTTGTAGTGATGCTCTTGTGACCTAGTAGAGATTGCTTTCTTTCCAACGTTGGTCTTGTCTGAAAGCTAGATGCCTTGTTCTACCTTTCGCGCTCTCTGTAATTGAAACGCACATTGATCCCGATCAACCACCAACCTTTTGGTGGTAGAAAACTCTTAATAACTGAGTTAGGCTTGCCCAGTGGTAAGTCTGACTAGGCCAGACCTAAATCGGATTAGTTTTAAAACTAGGCACTTGTATACCTACCTAATTCATCATAACATCTCATAAACAATTACTCCTGGACATGGACCTCTCTACAAAATTTTAAAGCAAAAATTATTGGTGTATTCTGGAGGAGTTTCCACTTAGCCAGTCACCACGTTTGGTAGTAGTTATATTTTGCAGTGTTTGTAGATGATTCTCTGCTCACATATAGCGTGACTGTAGCGTACTTGACATTTATAGAACATCTATACTTCGCTTCTACACTTCCTACAATGTTCAAGTTTCCGAATCACCTTCTGTTTGTTGCTTATAGCATATCAAGTGTTTATTTTCTTATAACAGCCACCGTGGTCTAGTGGCCAGAGTGCTCGGCTCTAGATCCGGAGGTTCTGGGTTCGACTTCCGATGGGGACACTGTCAAACAAAAATCCCTGTGTTCAACCTCCCCAGTTTGGTTAAGACATTGCAGGATGAATCACCTGATTGTCCGAAAAGTTAGATGATTCCGTGCTTCGGAAGACACGTTAAGCCGTTGGTCCCGACTACTATCTACGGATGTAGTCGTTTATGAGCCATGTCAGAGGCCTTTGGCGGCTCAGTAACTAAAAAGACACCAGGGTTTGTTAGGTCGGTCATCGACCTTGCAACCCACACGATATGATGATGATTTTTCTATATCAGGTTTATTTATTAAGATACTACTAAGTTACTGATGTTGCATGCGGCTATTAAACATTTAGCATCACTATAAATCTAATTTAGCACCGTATTAATTGCAGATAATAAATGATTTTGCAGTTGTTAAAGAGGTTTTAGTCACGGTATAGCCATTTGTCTACTTTGGAGTTCGAATCATGTAAACTTTATCCAAGTTCTGTTTTGTTGTTTTCAATGTTGTTTACGATAAGTAGTTTATGATACTTATCTATAGCAGAATTTCAAATTATTACTTTCTTATAATATGGAAGCAATCGTAACTTTATTTAGAGACTTGTAACGATACCTTTTCATCATGAAGCATTCTAAGTTCTAGTTCCCATTTGTAGTCATAGATGGCTCTAAATCCAAGCACAAGATAAGGATATTAACCAAAAAATATTATCTCATCGGCACACTTGCCGCGACTGACATTAAGGGTCGCGTCTTGTTCTCTCTACCCTTACATCCATCTTACAGTGCGGTTCATTAAGGAAATATTTTACCAACGCTGCAATCGGCGCATTCGAGTCGGATCGTTTTCATTAGCGTGCAAACGTCGAACACAATCGAATATCTAAACGATCCGATATGACTGCTCTTATGTCAATGTCACTGTTCGAATCAAAGTACTTTTTAGCCACAAAGTATTTGGACCCTGTGAATTGTATCCATTTCTTTAGTTTGCTTTCGAACTCCAAGCAAACCGAAAAAATCCCACGAAACTCAAATTAATTTTGACGTTTAATTTGACGTATCGCACACACTGCACTACCTCATTTTCGTATGCAATGATAGCGCGCTAATGTGACGTCACTGATGACGTCACGTCGCTTGAACGAGTGAATACGAGCAAGGTTTGATCCGACTTTGAGCGCGCACACACCGCACACAGTGCTCATATGCGGGTGACGAACCGTAGTGCTATTCGCCAGAGTGAGTCGAGCGTATTTCGTTATTGTCATAGTTAGATTTATTTTATTTATTTAGAGGATATCCTACAGCTCACAGATAGTTCTGTGGCTTAATTATAAATACAAATATTTCTTATTAAAACAATTACGCCAATCACAGGATACCACAGTAATTTTAAGTAAAGAAACTCATATCGTAACATTATAAAAGTAAATTGAAATGAAGTTACGGCTACTAAATACTAACTACTTATAAAGATTACGAGTAATAAAATAGCATTAATAATGTTAAACAGGTTTTGCTTAACAAATTGAAAGAAAAACTGATAGAAACTAAAAATTAAAATTAGAAACTATGAAAGACTAAATAAACTAACATCCGTTGCCTTAACAATATCTAGAAAATAAAAGAAATTAACACGATCCAAAACGAGAAATAAGAAAGTGTAAAAAATTAAAGAATGAAATCACAGTCGTTTTAAAATATTTGATTTAAATGTAGCTTTAGTGAGCGAGAAAATATCCAAATCGCTAAAAGTATTATTGTAGTTAGAGGTGGCCCGACTAAAGAAATAATTTTCCCATAGTTGTTGTGAGTGCGGGGAACATCAAAGACTCTGTAAACAGAATACTTTGGTTTTTGTGCAAAAGTGTTGGGACTTCTCACCTCAAGTGCACTCCCAGAGAACTCCTTCCCACAATGCTCGCAGTTAGCTCTGCGACGAGGACACGTGTAGCGGAGGTGGTCCTGCATTAGCACTCGCGGGATCATAGCGCCACATTGCGCCGCGCAGAGGACCGCGTCGTGCTTGCACGTGTTGAGGTGCGCCTGCGCAGGTGGAAAATAACTCGTTTATTTCAAAATAATGCCATGAAAATTGTTTTTTTTTTTCTTGTTAGGATGTCTACATAGGTACTAATTAGAAAAATATATTTTAAAGCCTTCGAAAATTTCTAAAAGCTAAGTAACAGCTTTTGTAGGCAGGATTCATGAGGATTCGAACCTGTGAATGTTTTAATAAAAACCCAAAAAATAGTGAATTTTTAATCGGATACACGTCTACTTAAAAAACTCAATTAAAAATAATTATTTTTCAAAAAAGTACCAAATAAACAGTAGAAAAAAGGTTGGTCAAAGAATTTTAAACGTTTAAAAAGCAAACTAAATATAAGCCTATCTTGATCGTTTAGGTAGGTACTTTATTTCTTGAAAAGCATCACAAAGTTATTTAAAAAAAAATAGAAAATGGTACAGTCGAGGGCATATCAACGTTGAAAGTTGAGTTCAACTATTAGTACGAATACTTATGTCATTCTTATGTCAAAAGTCATAGGAGCTAAAATCGCACTGCTAGTGTTAAGCTTGATCTGCTTGACTGTACACCCAACAACACGTCAGTAGAAACACATTGGACTTTTTTGGGACAGTAATAGAGTAGCAAATGTTTCTATTCACGCGTGGTTGACTTTACAAGAGCCAGACTCGTAGTCGCCTTAGATAAAATTAACGTAAACATTGTAGTCAAATGATAAATTTGAGTTTAACGTCACTATTATTGAATACAGATAATGTAAATGTGTCAAATAGGGCACAAGGACAAACTATGTTCCCATTTAATTTTGGTGTGGGTTCCGATTCTTGATACGGTGCATCGGAAGGCACGCATAGCAAAAACTTACCTACCCTCTCTCCCCTACATTGTCCACGCCCAATATCAAAACTCAGTTTGAAAATTCTTCCAAATTACTTACAGCCAGTTGCAGAAAGTATGTATAATGTTAAAGCTACTTTATATAATTTAAATTGAAATAGGTACACTGGTACACTCAACAGCACGTCAGTAGAAACACTTTTGGACCTTATGACGTGGTAATAGAGTTGAAAAAGTTTCTACCGACGTGCGGTTGACCGTACATTCATATTGCTGACACTTTCTGTTACGAAACTGTGAAACCAGCAATACAGCAGGAGCTTTAACTTTAAAGAAGGTTTGCGCAACTCGCAATTATTTTCCTTTTAAAAAGTTCAACTAGATGGCGCTGCCGATCAACATAAGAAAAAACCGAAATCGGTATGAAAATGATTAAGTCTTTTTGATTGATGCTGTCAAGTCCTTGTTTTTTTCTTGTAAAAAGTTTTCATATTTTTTACTAAGCCTCAAAAAAAGTTATTACCAACAGCGATGAGCTTTCCTCCTATCGAAACTTAAAAAAACCTAGTTGACTAACGTCACAGAAAAATGGCACTTAAAAGCAAGATTGACTTTAAATCGACTTCATCAAAAAAATTTGAAATCGGGTGAAAACGGGACGGGTGAAACTGGGAATGGGGTAAAACGAGACCAACCCATTCTAATTTGGCACCTCGGTCACACAAAAAAAAAGTTAAATGAGTTAAAAAGCACAGATAAAATAATAGTTTGGACTTGGTTTGGACTGAGGCAATTAGGATCGCTGCCACTTTCAGTCCCTTTTTAAATTACTTAGTTATATATTACCTGTGATTGATGGGTCGGTCATCGACTCACAAGGAAATAGAAAGGGATTGTATGTATATCTCTCTGTATATCTTCAAAAGTATTCATAGGAATAAACTTGGCTAGCACATACCTTGAGTTTACGAAGTTCGTCAGACCATTGGCATCCTTCTTTATGGTGGATGCAATAAACCACAGATCCCATAATAGCCTTTTCAGACTCCGGATCTGGATATATCTGAAACAAAAAAAAAAAACAACATTCAAAAACACGTTTGGATTTTTCATAATAAAACAAAAACAAATTCTTTGACACCTTTTTCAGCTTAGAAAGTAGTTTTTTAAACATTTTTGAATAGAGAATCTCTGAAACAGAAAACACAACGTCAAAAGCAACGGCTGCTGCTAAGACTGATTGAGGCGCTGGCCACGCTGGCATAACGGATTAAATAGGACAACGCGATTAAAAATAAACCAACTGAAAAAGAGAATATCAAACCAGCCAGAGCTGTACTCATACACACCGTGCGTTCGAATATGGAACACATCGTTCAGAAATATGCAAAATGGCCGCCGTTTGTTTTTCGCGCGTAATAAATTCTAAATTCAAAGCAGGAGTGTTCACTAGAAGGGCCTGATACGAAATGAATGCGTTCCCTCCCGTTTGTACTTTTACGTTATCTTTATGGGTGCAACGAACAGATGGCTGACTGTGGACCACCGCTCCTTGTGTTTGCACTGAGATAAGCGTGATTTTTCACTTCCCAAACCAGCTGGGTAATGGAATGAGCAAATAAGCTCGTTAGATTCCTTTGAACGAGTTTCTTTCACATGCCCAAGCTAATATTTCTCGGAATCCCTTTAGCTTTAATGAGATAATTCTTATTTGTTGCTCCGACTGTTGAAATAAATAAAGTTAGTGAAAGTATACATAAAGTTGTTTGTAAACAACTCTCTGAGTTACGATTTCAAGCATCCCAAGCGTCTTTTACTAGCAGAGATGTCACTAGCGAGCGCACATGTCTTCAGATCTTTATTAACGATCTCTTATAACATACAACAGCGGCCTGAACTTCTAAATCCAACGAATCATCACTACACGTGGCTACGGTGAGTCAATGAGATAAACTAGCATTGGAACTGGCGCGGCTCGAAAATGTGAAAGATCAAAACGATCTTATAGTACGAGTAGTTCTATTTACAAACATTGATGCATGTGGTCATCGGCATGGCTGCCGCATAACCGTACCACCTTAGGATCTATATTCTACACGAGCTAAACAAAGTACCTAATCCTAGCTGTCAATACAATCGAGTATATTTCTTGAAACCGCAGTGGTAAAGGCGAAAATCCTGTGTGAACTCTGAAAAACATAGATGCTCTCAAAGTTGGAGGCGTATAAATTTACAAATATAGAATGTTATTTGTGTCGTATTCTAAAAAGATGGACCGCGATGTGTTGAACTCTCCCGCATCGCTCAATTATAGAACTCGTTGTATCGTAAACATTTCAGAATTAGAACGTCAAAGTTTCCAGAACTGCGCTGGCGCTTATACCTTTTCGGGTCGGAAGGTAACTGAAGCAAAAGGATAGAGAGAAAATGAGGATGCTTCTCTGCCATTTGTTGGATATCACTCGTTTAAAACTGACATTAACCACTCTAAATCCACAGATAAAATTAAAGAAGACAGACTTGAAGTCATAAATCGTTAGAATATACACAGTCCAAATACGGGTGCCATTAAGTAATATTTCAGGGTAAATTAATCAGAGGTAGACTTAATTCATGCAAATGATAAAGCGAGAAGCTTACGAAACGCAGTAAAGTAAACAAGAAGTCTATAATAGGCAGTCGAAACGCCTACACCTGTCTTAACACCGGGAATAGAATCAAATTAAAAGTCAATTCGATTGGTTTCAATTAATTATAAGACACGGAAGGATTGCGAAGGCGTAACGTTACAATTTGAACATTGAAACGGGCGTTCAAAGTGTCGATAAAGTGCAAGATAAAACAACTAACAAAGTTGCAGCACTAAAGAATGCACATAATGATATGAACAGGAACTAACATGCAACCAAAGAAGTATTTCCTACAAAAACAGATCAGTACTATGATTCAAGCTTGCAAAAACACAAACGGCTCGACAGCTTTGAAGAAAGTTGAAGCTAAAAGCAGACCCACAAGACACCGAGTTTACACACCAACTTATATCTGCTCAGTATATTTGTGCGCAAATCTAAAGCAATAAAAGGTGTGGATTTGAAGTTGTAGGTACTACCAATGATCCGCGAAAGTCTATACCAAGTTGTTGCTGTATGGACCCGCTCTAAGTGTTGAATGAGGCAATTAAGGAACTAAGACGAAAGAGATTTCAATGCGTCATTCAATCATTCATTCATTGGCCAAGGTCTTACAAGTGAAGGTTATGAATGCGTGGGTTACATGACATGATGCAACGTTATCGTATCTTGTGGGCGTTTACTAGGTATTGCTAGGTGATTAGTTATTTTATTCCTTATCCGATTTACTACCTGTGAGAACTAGATAGGAACAATTTGCAACAAGACAACTTTTACTAAATCAATGCCTAAGTTAATTTCGTATGTAGGTAGTGTAATTGATGCAGTTGAGAACTTTTCAGAAACTTTGTTTTGAAATGTGAAGTATTCTTCGAGTTGACATGTAATAGTGCAAATTCCTCTTCAGAATATTGAGATCTAATTTTGAGCTCTTGCAGCTTTTATCATGTGTTCGCAATACATCTTTATTAGATAGTAAAGTCAAGCCTTATAATTGCTAGCTATATTTTTAGTCTCTTAATTGTGCTAAATTCATTGTAAAAACGTGTCCGGTACTTTGCATGATAAATGTGTTTCCTTGTTAGTATTTTTTTATTTTAACGTTAATTTTGTTCTAATATTGACCTAAACGGATGAAATTAACAATAACGTTTTTACTGAAAATGATTTTTATTTTAACACTTCCTGTGTTCGGATAAATCTACAAAGTAGAAAATCGCAAAATTTCACAACCACAGGCAGGATTCGAACCTGCGTCTTCTGCGTAAGTACCGCAGACGCTTTTTTTTTACCAACTAGGCGACGCAGGTTCGAATCCTGCCTGTGGTTGTGAAATTTTGCGATTTTGTACTTTGTAACGTTTTTACTGTTTTAATAGACTTTGTATTTTAAAGCCAAGGTGACCATTTACCATAAAATAATACAGAACTTAGAAGATTAGTACCCCACAACATCTCGTAAAAACGTCCTCTGCAGGACAGCAAAAACGCGTGGATTACCACGCTTGTGAGCGTTGCGGCTAGCGACCGCTGTTGTTGGTGACCGCAATATGTAAGATGGTACTATAGACGATACACAGAAAGATGCTGCTGCCCATCCTCTGATCGTCCGGTTCATGAGCCCTTAGTCGCCTCTTACCACACCCACGGGTATAGATAGATGGGTTTACATTTGCACTATTCTTTGCCGCACTAATGAATGAATGTGTTTAATGAATGCGTGAATTTTAAGTTCTAATTTTGAAAACTGTAGGAGTCTTGATATTCTTTTTCTGTTGCCAAACAAAAGTAATACATATATTTTTTATATATTAGTTATTTTTTAATAGTTTCTACTTTAGGTACTTACACCTTTTATTTTAAATCTCTACATTATCTGCAGCTGCAGCTCAAAAAGCCTTGTTTCACGGTTTTACACTTTCTGTTTCTGTTTACTCTATGGTGGCGATAGATTGACAACTGACAGCGCTCTACGAAACAATTTTAACTTTGCCATCTACAAAATCCTTCCTAATCTTTATTGCTTTATAAATAAGGTTGAGTTTACTTAAACAGTCGTTTGTTAATTGCATGTTATCGATAGTTTTGGCTAAGCTATCGACATACGTTGACGTGGGAATGTAAACAGTGAGCTAAATATAATCGGGATTGGTTTCAAGTAAACCACTTTTGTAAAGTTAAAGTTTTACGTTTCTTTCTATGCTGTTTGAAAATTGTGGCTGTAAGAGTACAGTCAAGAAAACATTAAACTTGACACATTGGACTTTGCACCGTTCTTACTTCAATAGGCGTACGGGCAAGAGTCTAGTCGCACTGCTAGTGTCAAGCTTGACCTGTCGTGGACTGTACCGCTATTGTTAAAAGTTTTTCAATCAATGTTATAGTTATTTATTAAAGTTTTTTCAGGGAATAAAGTAAGGGTCTATTCATGTTAAATGCTTAAACTTTTTGCGTAAATAAAAAAAATAACCCTCACTTAACGCATAATGCGAGCTGGTGGGTTTTGTATGGGATTCTAAATTTCGAGATAGAAAAAGCTTAGACCTAAAGAAAAATATAGGTATTAACCTAAAGTATTTTTAAATTAGCTATGAGTGCTAAAAGTTTGAAAAAATCCAGCATAAAAAACTTGCCAAATTTTTCTTAACCGCAATAAGTAATTTGAACAGTAAACTGATGGTTATCTTCGAGTAAATGACACGCGAACATCCACATGGAAACGAACTTTGGCCAATTTGCTTTAGCTACCTATCTTTTTCTTACTACTATGTTACTACTGGAATAGAAAAGGCTAGCGGTTTGCCTAACATGAGCCAACAAAAAGAGTTCGATGTCCTGCCAGCGGAATCATACCGTATTATACAGCGGAATTGTACAAACGTAATAAAAAACTATAAAATGTAAGCGACTAAATAAATCAGCAAGTTCTAACTAAAACAAAAACCCATCAACATAACGTCAAAACAAACGTCATTTTTAATCGATGTTTATCTAGACGATTTTTTCATCACAGCTGAATCTTATATAAGCAATTATAGTAAAAGTATCTTCAATTAGACAACAGACACTGTATAAGCACAATAATGACACAGGAAGTTTAAACAATAAATATATCCAAACAATGGTATGTAATTTTATTGTTACCAAACTTTCTTTCCGTAGTAGAAAAAAAATTGACACCTATTAAAAAGTTCGTTCAGAAACACATAACAACGCGTGGGAGTGATTGTACTATTATCTCATTTCATTCATAAACTTAACATTCAATGAACTGGCTGGTTATGATAAATCATCATCCAATGCTAATGCATCTTTTATTTTTGTTTACACAACCAACGTCAATCGATGTCAGAGTCGATTATTGGTCGATTACTGTACCGGCACAAAACAACAAGCAAAAAAATATAATTCGAATTTGTTTTCCCGCGCAAAAGGGGCATTTGAAAATAGAACACTTCATTCGAATGGGTATGGAACATGATATCAATTAGGTTGGCTGTCGACACGACATGCCGGTGTCAAATTACATTTGAGTTTTCATTTCTAGAATCCACTTTCCATTAACTGACTGAGCATTTGGTTTTAATTTATTTTGGCTTTGTGTAAATAAATAGGTATGCGTGTTAATGTCTTTCATGAAGCAAAAAGGATGTAATTTCTCTTATGAGTCCGCTAATATCCAAACTGGCAATATGAGCTGTATGTAAATAGGTAGGTACTCTGTATTGAATGTTTACGTCATAAAGTGATCAAATAATTCCCATATGAAAAAGTATACTTTGACTTTTGACTTTATCAAAACAGAACTCTTCTATAAATTTTGTATCATATTCGTGACATTATTATAACATCATCATCATCATAAGATCCCATGAAAAACATAAGTAACATAACATAAGTTAGTCTAATTAATTTCTTGACATCGTATGCCATAGTTTATTAATTTCTTGTTATTTTTAAATAAAATTGTTGACTTTGATTTAATAAATTTTAAAAAAGGTAATAATAATGATTATTTTTCCATAATTTTTGACATGATTAGAAAACAGAATTTTGTTTCTGGCTTAGAAAACATCCGTAAGGATTCCAATTTCAAAATTATCTGGCATAAGCTTTAAAAATGTGCAACTGCCGACATAAAACCCCTACTTATTTTTAATCGTATTCTTGAAACCATCTAAGTAATCCTATCAGTCAAGACTGCTCTAAACAAGCTGGATAAATAGCATTGCTGGAATACCAGTGATGGCGGCGGCATTTGAAGATTTGAACATCGAATGCGAGATTCCCAGCAACCACAGCTATGCGCTATAATGCGCATGCTTTAAGACATTTGAAGCATTGAGCAAGTACTGTTATTTCGTGTGAATCTGATCGTACGTCTAGTATTGCAATGGTGTTTTGAGACCTACTTTTAGCTTAGAATCAAGATAAAGCCCATATTAAAGCATTGATAATAATGAATAAAGTAATACTTTATTACCTACTATGAGACTAATGATTTTGTAGCATTGTTGCAAAAAGTCTTTCGACTTCTATTTCCTAGTCCTCCATTTCGTGCCACTATGGTTTATGAAAGTTGGCACTAAAATAAATCAAAAATTATTAAGCATAACCACAACACAACGGGTTTTTGATAAAATCAGGGTCGCTATTCTCCTAAATTTCTTAAACTTGAGTTAATATTAAGAGTACGGAATTTGCTATTGGCGACAAAAAATCGAAAACATCTGTACATTGCGTACTTTGTACAAGAACAACAAAACAATTCCATACATAACCAGCAGCGAGAAAATTTACATTCATTCAATCATTCATTCATTTACAAATTAATCAGAATAAGCAGGTTTTTGATCTGTCAAAACCTTAAGTATAAAAACTTATACTTAACGTAAGGGAAAAGAGATGGAAGATCAACGACGCTATGAAACTGAAAGAGATGGAACATTTATCTTATACGTCACACACACACACACATACGTGTCCAATGTCGTCCATTATGAAATATGAAATATTTATTAAATAAGCCAAATTAGTAAAAAAGCGGCTTGTCGGAAGGATATATAAAGGGTAAAAAACAAAACCTTTGTAGAATGAGTGTAAGTAACTAACCTATGACGAATATGAATGTTACCTAAAGACTATGAATATTTACTTTAACCTCAAATACATCCAGCGTTTTTAGTTTGTTTACACATGTATATCAGTGCAGTGTCTCATTGCAAGTTTGATTTAGGTATTACAGGGTGAAAACTGTTGTCTTGCAAATATCTGTCAGAACTGTAAACCTACCTAGTGCCTATGGATGGACACATACATATTGCTATACCTAATGTAAGTACAAGTCCAATGTCTCCTCTTAACAGAAGGACCCTACCTCATACTATTGGAACCTAACAAGTAAGATTGACATGAAAGCACTGCAACTGTTTTATGGTAAACTGCTGTACAAACCATTCCTAACCATACAATAGGTAATCAAACAATAATAGAAAATCCAAACAAAGCTAATACCTAATAAAAAGACCCACTACACTTATTTATCTCTCTTACGGCTATAATACGACACCAAACACAGAAAATGGATCAACTTAAACAGATTTATAAACACCTTTGCTGGCCAACCACTCCCACCTTAACCAACAGGCGCCTGTATCTATGAATAATAGTATTAAGGCTTACTAATTAGGGTGGTTTAAGCATAGGTACTATAAGTAAAGATCTATTGTAGCCAACCCTTTATGCTAAATCTACTAACACAGCGACAGCCTCTAATAAGACTCAGATTCCAAATAATTTTTTCAATGCAGATTCTTCACAAAATACTTATTGAATGTCAGAACATGCAGAATATAATATAAATAGAGCAAGTATACTACTCTTTCAGATTGTGCTATCGCTGAGTGTAAGAAACTAATTTGTGTAAGAATTACTTATTAAATATTTTTGAAACCACTGCATCATCGCCTAGGTACTTTAAGAGCCGGCTTTATACAATGTTTTTCTTGTTTTGCTGGAATATCAGCACCATACCTTGTCAATGATGCATTCATTTAATGTATAATAAGCATTCTTACATTATGTTTGCTGTACACATTCCTTAAATTTTCTGTCAGGTTAATGCACTACACATACTGCGGTTATCAGCTGCAACGCTTTCAAGCATGGTGACTAAGGAAAATTCCCTCCAAACTACCACACATTTTTGCTGAAGTTCCGGAGAGAGCTCCCTGTCCTGCAGTGGACGTTTCATGGGATGTTATAATAATAATAATAATAATAATAAATTTCTTTATTTCAGACACAAAGATCCATCTTATATACTACTTATCATACCATACATAGAAACATAAGAACGGTTATAGCCAAGAGCTACATTGTTCTTAAAAATAAATAAATAAAAGTTATAAGTTATAGTATTATAATAATTAGGCTATGAGCTCGAGCCATCGTTTGTACCATTGGGTACTAAAAAGTCTTTCGTACAATCCCCCCAGGATTGTGTTGCCAGAATGACGCAGAGTGGTCAAGAAGGAGGCTATCCTGTGTCTCACAACAGCATCAAATGAGTTTACACGTGCCTCAAAAAACATACCGGAGGCACTGCAATACCTTTTTAAGCCCATCAGGTGCCGAAAACAGTTATTGTACTGTACTCTGATGCTGTCGCGAGACCTCTTAGTGTAGTTGGTCCACAGCTGGCAGGTGTACAGAGACTGACAGAAGGTCTTGAACAACAAGACCTTCACATCATCTTCACATTTTTGGAACCTACTGGCCAGCATGTTGCCAACCACGGAGAGCCCCCTTCGTTGCCTCTCTATGTCGTCGTCGTCACTCAGAGTTGACGTCACAATGTGGCCAAGGTACTTGAAGGACTCCACAGTCTTAATAGGTTCGCCATTCAGCAGAACTTCAGGCACCATATCCGGACCCCTCCCGGACCTGAATATCACCATTTCCGTTTTTTTAACATTGTACGTAAGACCATGACTACAAGCATACTCCTCGCAAATGCTAATAAGTTTGCATAGACCTTTGATTGAGGGACTAAGCAGCACCATATCGTCAGCATAGCTAAGGTTATTCAAGTATCTGTCACCAATTTTTAGACAGACATTAGTGCTGCTCAGTCTCACAATCAGGTCATTAACGTAGGTGTTAAACAGGTCCGGGGAGGTCAGACCGCCCTGCCTTACACCACATGGCAGTGTATTAGGTACCTACATTATGATGAATTGCACTTTATTGTCAAGTTTTATGTCCCTAGTAATATTGTACATGCAGACTTGTGCAAATCAAGTATGTGGTTGATCCAGTTTGCACTTATTTCCAATACTATTTATTGATTATGGCTGTCACAATTTTTTTATTTTCTGTATTGGCATGATCATGTCATGGTACTGTCATGTTATTCTTTTATATATTCAATGGACATTGTCTATTTTCAGGTGTACACCTGAAGCGCAAAGTTTTTAACACTTGCATCCTCCCTTGCCTAACATATGGTTGTGAGACTTGGACATTAAACTCATCCCATAGAGGTCAGCTGATAAGATGTCAACGCGCCATAAAAGAAGTATGGTGGGTATAAAGAAAATGGATAAAGTTAGATGCTCAGATAAAAAACTAAGGTTACAGATGTTTTTAAAAGGATAGACTCGCTGAAATGGAAGTGGACAAAGCACATGATCAGGGAAGGTAGGGAAAAGTGGTGTAAAGAGGAACAGAGGGAGGCCCACTAGGAGATGGGAAGATGAAATTAAGCTTACTGCTGGGCCTTACTGGAGAAGGGTCTCAGAAGACAGAGCGCAATGGAGAAACCTGGAGGAGGCCTTTGCCAACAGGCACTCTGAACTGAGAAACTTTTTGTGATTATAATTATTAATGTAGGTACCTAATGTAATTTTATATAAATTTAATGTTAATTTTATGTAGGTAATTTAATAATGATGAAAATGTAATGATATAATTGATGTATTAATTGTGTATAGGTATTCAGAATAAAGGCATATATATTATTATCTGCCTAGAATTAAGAGTTTGGCATCTTCAAGGTGTAATATGTGTCCTCCTGTTCAAGTAAGTACTTAGATAGGTAGGTACCTAAACTATAAAGTTGAAGACAAACTTGAGAATGAAAATCACTGCCCTCCATAAAGCCTAAGTACCAGTCCTTTTCCTAACTTTATGTACTACAATCAATAATATATTAATATTTAAATTATTACTACTGAAGCGCTTGTAATGAGTTTCTCTTTTCTTCTGATCACCAAAATCCAGTCACTCAGTGAGATGGCAGTAGTTTCTAAAAAGAAATGCCCTCGTCAAATTCCTAATGTTATGGTAGCTAACTCCATGAAAAAGAAATACTTTAAGGCTAGGAGATAGGCAATGGTTTTGATTCAAGGCAATAAATTATGATTTAATCAAGCAATTTTTTATGATAAGTAACACATTATTCCTACCCTACAAGGTGTAATATTTTAACCTTTTTTGCTGTAATATTTACATAAACTTCCATTGACTGTAATTAATTCAGATTTTTCCTTTCACAAACTCGAGATAAAAAATATTGTTCACCCCCGAAAGGTATTTTTTTTACTTTTTTCATCATAACTTCAAAACTAAGAGACTTAAAAAATACAAAAATATATTTTAGAATGTACAAGTAAAGCCCTTTCATATGATACCCCACTCAACCTAGTTACCACAATTTTAAAATTTGCCACCCCTATTCGGGCCCCCTCTACATTAATAATCCTAATTCTTTTTTTATTCTTTCATATGCATTTAAGTTTGGCAACTATATTCTAAATCTATTTCTTTCAAGTCGATAGCATGAGTGGTTACTGAGATATACAGGTGTGACAGACAGACAAAGCGGCGCCATAAGGGTTCCTTTTTTTTACTGTGTGGTATCGGAACCCTAAAAATATGGCAAAAATCGCCTAAAAACTCGTTTTAGTAGGGAATTACTTTTTTCTTATTTGTTGTTATAGCAGCAACAAAAATATATACCAAATCTGTAAAAATGAATACTGTCAACCTAAAATGGTTCATGGGATACAGCTCGCTGACAGACAGACATTGGAGGCATATTAACAGGGTCCCATATCACCCTTTGGGTACGGCACCTTAAAAAAATGCAGTGTTATAGCATAAAAATATTAATATTTTCACTTATTTATATTTTAAAGACAAGAAAAACAAAATTAAGCTAAAATATATTTATTAGGTCATAATAATTTTATGGGCTGATCGCGGTTCTTAAAATTTTTAGGATTGATGTTTTTCTTCTGAGTTGGGCTATCATTTCTTGATAAATTTCTGCTGTTTTTCGTTCCACTTTTTTGTCCCTAAAGGTTTTAAACTTTTCATATAAATTATTATTTTCTTCAGAGACAAAATCAACCAAAGTAAACAATATTTTTAAATTTAACAGGATTTTCATCATTATCATGCAAAACAATAAGAGCCTGGATCTTTTGGTCCAAGTTGAAAAGGCTTTGTTTTGAAAATTTCTTTGCATTGGACTGTGTCTTGTCGTGCAGCAGTTAAACTAGACTTGAGCTAATAGCTCTGCACACTGGTTGGGGAAGGCTCGGCACTTCGTTTTTACAACCAGTATAAAAACACAACTCTGTGTTTACAGCCTCCTGAAAAGCAAATAGGCATTCATTATTTTTTATTATAAATGTAACTAGAAAGACAATAATAATAATTAATCCCATGAAGCGTCCACTACAGGACAGGGAGCTCCCTCCATAATTCTAGCTTTTGCTGGAAAAATGCAGAGGGGAAGTGCCATAGTCACCTCGCTTGTCAACGTTATGGCTGGCACCATAGACCGCGGTTGTAGGTGACCACAGTAAGTAAAATGGTATGATACACAGGAGGATGCTGCTGTCCATCCTCCCTTATTGGCCTCTTACGACACCCACGGATAAGTATGGGATGGTTTTATTCTTTGCCGGCACCACACAGGACAATAATACGAGTATCATGTTATTATGGTATAACATCAAAGCAATATACAATGTTTACCAGCTGCAGCCGCACAGCCATCTAATGATTTGTCTCCAGTTGTGTCTAATGTCTCATTAATGTGTACTGTTGCAATATAAGTAATACCTGTTAGATATTTTTTGCTCCGGAACAATTTTAGCTTGTATGACATATCCTTCTCTTTTTACTTGACTCCCACGACGACCTGTTGTGAAATAAGTAATTAATTTAAAGTCAAGTTGCAAGAAAGACATGTGCCATGGTATGCATCTTAACCCAACGCAACTTACATCAAAGCTTTTGTGCCTGTGATTTCAGCAACATTGTGCTTGTCTTTATAAACTCCATTAACATGAGAATATCAACTGTAGGCAAATTTGATGAATTCGCTCGAAAAAATACAGCCATATCGTCAGGTTTTATACATATCCAGATTTCGTAGCAGGGTTAGTGTTGTAGGCTTCCGTGATCAAATCCAGGGTCAGAAGCGAAGGTGTTCGTTGGTATTCAGCATCGTTCGAACTCCGTGGGAATGTGCTAACAGAGGAAATCCAAAAAAATCGCTATGTATACGAGAACGCAGAACGAAAAGTGAGGTTATGTATGTGTCAAATGTCATTCGTTTGCACTACGGTTTGTTTCTTGAATTCAACGCACACATCACATTCACTGAATATAGTCGGTTTATTTCTATATGCGTGCATTCGTCGAATACGAACCTGCTCATGAGCTTTGTGTGCGGTTTTAGCGCGCTAATAGTCGGTTCAAAACTTGCTCGTATTCACTCGTTTAGGCGACGTGACGTCACTTTAGCGCGCTATCATTGCATACTAAAATGAGGTAGTGCAGCGTGTGCGAAACGTCAAATTCATAAGACATTTGTCATCAATCTCGTTTTCGAGAGGGTTTTTTTCAACTTTTTTTGGGGTTTTTAGATTTAATTATCTTATCGAATAATCATTATCTCTCAATAATTTCTTAAATCGCAAAACAAAATCAAAATTTTATTTTTTCTCAGTGACATTGACATAAGCGCGCTCTAGTCTGGTTTAAAACTGTATTCGACGAATGCACGCATATAGAAATAAACCGACTATATTCAGTGAATGTGATGTGTGCGTTGAATTCAAGAAACAAACCGTAGTGTATCTAAAGACTTGCTTTTTTTATGCATGGCAAAGAACATTGTGTCCGTCTCCCCAGCAACCCATGCGAGATATGGCCAAGTGGCATACACCAAAATTTAGTGGAAATTGGTTCATTCCATCAGTAAAGTGTCAGATTCAGTGCATCAAAACTGATGACACTACGAGCTGAAAACTTTGGGTGGCTGTAGAGACGTCTCGTCAGCCAGCCCATTCTATACAGGGAAAACTACGAAGATTACATAAAAGCAAAATAGTTCCACATTTACTGCATGTCTAGTGCAATTGATTGTAAAAAAGCCGAATCGAAAATGTCCATATGGTAGGAGCCCTTCATCAATAATTATGGGTGGCTGGAGAGACGTTTTCCCAGCCAGCCCATGTGATATCTCGGAACATATAGTAGGTAGGAAGATAAAACAAAGCTTAATATTTACTACCTACTCGGAATAGTAGGTAGCAAATATTTCAAAATCCTAGCTCCACTAACTTTTGAGATATTTGTATTTTTTCATGGGCTTGCTGGGGAGACGTCTCGCCAGCAAGCCCATGCTGTAACTCAAAAAGTACTGCACGTAGAATGCTGAGCGATATACCAATAGAGAGTGCATATTTGATGCAATAAGCACCAAGAAAAGTGAGTCCCTAGGTCTTACGGTTTCGGTGCTAGAAACAAATATCATTTTCCCGCCGAAAATTTTGAATGCATGATGTGAAGTGCGACGTTGCCGTTCTGTGCAACTCTACATGTTGCTGTTAGAGCATTCAAAAATCAATCTTGTATCCTTATAGTTAAAAGGTACTGTAGACGCACGTGTAGATTATTTGTAATTTGAGAATAGTTCGGGAGACGGTGTACTTAGTAAAAGACTGATTGGTTATCAAGAAGTTTTTATTTATTTGTGGACGACATGTTAAGAACGAAAGAGATAATATGTATTTTAGCTAACGTGAAGACTAACTGGTGCCTCAATCTCTTTTTAGCAACCGTGACAACTGTATTCTAGGAGGAGATGTAGGTTTAATGGTCTCAGTAACAAACTAAAATTTTTAAAGTATTCTTAAATTGTTCTGTAATTAATAAGTTAAGAAAACTGATTTATTAAATAAATACGTGAGCCAAAATACATATTATGTCTTTTGTTCTTCACATATTGTCCACAAATAAATAAAAACTTCTTGTTAACCAATCAGTCTTTTAAGTACACCGTCTCCCGAACTATTCTCAAATTACAAATAATCTACACGTGCGTCTACAGGACCTCTTAACTATTAGGACACAAGATTGATTTTTGAATGCTCTAACAGCAACATGTAGAATTGCACAGAATGGCAACGTTGCACTTCACATCATGCATTCCAAATTTTCAGCGGGAAAATGATTTTTGTTTCTAGCACCGAAACCATAAGACCTAGGGACTCACTTTTCTTGGTGCTTATTGCATCAAATATGCACTCTCTATTGGTATATCGCTCAGCATTCTACGTGCAGTACTTTTTGAGTTACAGCATGGGCTTGCTGGCGAGACGTCTCCCCAGCAAGCCCATGAAAAAATACAAATATCTCAAAAGTTAGTGGAGCTAGGATTTTGAAATATTTGCTACCTACTGTTCCGAGTAGGTAGTAAATATTAAGCTTTGTTTCATCTTCCTACCTACTATATGTTCCGAGATATCACATGGGCTGGCTGGGAAAACGTCTCTCCAGCCACCCATAATTATTGATGAAGTGCTCCTACCATATGGACATTTTCGATTCGGCTTTTTTACAATCAATTGCACTAGACATGCAGTAAATGTGGAACTATTTTGCTTTTATGTAATCTTCGTAGTTTTCCCTGTATAGAATGGGCTGGCTGACGAGACGTCTCTACAGCCACCCAAAGTTTTCAGCTCGTAGTGTCATCAGTTTTGATGCACTGAATCTGACACTTTACTGATGGAATGAACCAATTTCCACTAAATTTTGGTGTATGCCACTTGGCCATATCTCGCATGGGTTGCTGGGGAGACGGACACAAGAACATTCACGTATGACTCTGAAAAGCCTCACTGTTGGTGCTTTGGCTGGCCTGAAAAATCTTAGAATTATTCTTTTAAACAAGGGACCTTATTCCTATATCCAAAAAAAAATATTGAGGCATTATGAGAATTTCATACATAGCCAATTCTATTTGTAATCGGTTTCTCGAAAAATGCTCTAACGATTATGATGAAAATTACCATACGGGGGTTTTCGGGGGCGAAAAATCGATCTAGCTAGGTCTCATGTCTGTGAAAATTCGTTTTCCCCGTGTTTTCAAGCATTTTTGTAATGTAACGCGTTTTAGATAAAAACCTACAGCGCCATCTGTTGGCGGGTAGCATAGCTTGCTCACCCGATGATATTTTAATAGTTCGTTTCTATAATTCGCAAGGGAAACTTATATGTAAGGTACCTTGAAACTTGGCTCATATACAGGAATAGGATCATTAAAGATAAATAAAAAATACCAATTTTTTTTCGGCCATAAATGACGAGGTTTTTCAACCGCGGTCCATGCCAGCCGTAACGCTAACAAGCGAGGTGACTATGGTCCTCCCCCTCTACATTTTTCCAGCAAAAGCTAGAATTCTGGAGGGAGCTTCCTGTCCTGTAGTGGACGTTTCATGGGATGTTATGATGATTATGTTCCTTTACTATGTTTGTAATATGTTGTGTTGTGATGTCCAGGAATAATAAACATATCTGATTCTGATATTATAGAGCGCAGCTCGGTCGCCCAGGTACTTACTGGATTTAATATGGCTGTGTATTAACTTGCCACCAAATTTGAGTAAATTATTACCAAATAATATCCACCAAATTTTGACTACCAAAATGGATGAATGTACACCAAATTTGCTTCTGGCACTTCGCCGGCCGCTGCCGCAGCACGCTCGCTCGGCTCGTGCGTTGTGGTCGCAAGATAACCTAACACAACCTAACCGAACCGGTTACCCAAACATTGTGTACGTTCAGCCAATAACCAATTTGGTGTACATTCATCCATTTAGTCTGAAGTGTATTGGGGTATAAAAAATCGTTTGGGAATCATTTAATTTCAGTGCGGTTCATTAAGGAAATATTTTACCAACGCTGCAATCGGCGCATTCGAGTCGGATCGTTTTCATTAGCGTGCAAACGTCATGTCCCTCAACACAGAATCCTCAGAGAAAAAAACTGCATAAAAACTTATTTTGACGATGCCAAAAAATTGTCATGAAATAGTCATAAATAGTCACCATAAGGAAAAAAATAGTCGCGTTACAATTCTAGAGTTATAGCTATGGTTTGCTGAGGATTATGGGCATAGGCTATATACAGAATCCTCAGTTCTGATGCAAGCAAACCGTGGGGACTATCGACTTGGTTTTTATTTTAAAAAATAGTCATGAAATAGTCGTCTTGACTTCCAAATTCTCAAAAATAGTCGTTCAAGGATTTCAGAGTTACAGGGGTAGCTTGCTGAGGATTCTGTGCATAGTATTTCACGGACGCAGATTCCTGCAGAACGGTTAGGTTTTTCTATTTGATACTGATGTCAAAAAATAGTCAACAAATAGTCGTCTCAAACCATAATCACTTTGGTCTGGTTTACCTTGTAGAAGTATGTTAAAAATGCATGTTAACTTCGCCATACATTTTTCATTTGTACAGTCGCGTACACAAAATTATTTGATATTGATTTCAAGTTGTCAAAAAAAATGGATTTTGATATTGTTAGAGGCTTTTATTTTTATATATTGTTGCAGACCCTATTTCTGTGTTATCTATTTTTATTAGGTAAATAAGAGTATAAACCGACTGATATATCAGTGCACAGACCCAACCTTTTGGTCTAAAAACTTATAATGTAGGTTCCACGTTTAAGGAAAGGTAAAACTAGAATATCGGGCTTAAGCCCAGATGCATTCAGTAAATAAAAATACTTTAATAATAATTGGTAGGTTCGCAAATATTACTAAATTAACTATACTAACTTTACTAATTTCTTGATTGATCAAAGTTGTTTGCCTACGCATTTAACTATTCATTAAAAATTAAAATGTCGCTGCATATGTGTTTCTTTTACCCAATAGCACATCAGTAGAATAATACAAATCAGTGACTTAAGGTAGTTGCTGAGCAGAAGTGCTGCCACTTTGAGAAATAAATTTATTGCGTCATAAATACAAGACATATAATAAGGATTGTTTGATTGGCGGCAATTTGGGGTCGTTCTATATTTTATTATCCACCACATCACAACTTAGCTTATCGTGAATAGCTTTGTATTGTAAAACTGCCAAAAACGGCCACTTTTAGCACTTTACCAATACAAAGCTATAAATGATAAGCTAAGCTATGTTGTCATGGGTTATAACATATACAGGGTGTTAATTTGATTGCGTGCCATAGCTTAAGGGGTGGTTCAGTAACGATATAGAAACTCAAAAAAATTATTTAAAAAAATCCTTATAAAAAAAAATTCAAACTCCATTGAACCTAAACTAACGCGGAGGGCAATGACCGCGCGAATCGGCGCGCTATCAAAAGCACGCGAAAGAGTTTCAGTTATGTAGTCGTCATCTTTAGGGAGGCCTATGTCCAGAAGTGGACGTCTTTCGGCTGATATGATGATGATGTGCCTACCTTATTCACTGATACTCGCGCGCTAGCGACGTTGCTCCGCGTTAGTTAAGTTTCAATGCAATTTTAGTTTTTTTTTTCAGTAGGATTTTTTAAAATATTTTTTTGTGTTCCTTTCTCGTAGATGAAACACCCCTTAAGCTATGGCACGCAATTAAATTAACACCCTGTATAACTACCATATATTGCCGCCAAACGAACAATACTACCGAAAAGTTTTGTATTTGCGACGCAATAAATTTATTTATAAAAGTAAGGTGCTGCCACCCAGCAATCGCCTTAATGGCATAGTAACAGAGTTGGAAATGTTTAACGTAAGTCGTATAATAGAAAAAGCACCAATATTCTGAGACGAGATATGTTTAACCAATAGTATGGCGGCGTTCGGCTTGACCGAATTGTGTGACCGAGCAAGCGCTCGCCGCCGCCGCCGGCGCGTATTGAAGTGCCCTACAGTGTTGCTATTACAACGACAATTGCCGTGTTTTACGGTAATTATATGTAATGTAAAGTTAACTTACACTACAGCCTATGGAAGCAGTAAATACACAACGCGTTATTCCAAATTAGGATTTCCATTTTTTCAATAATCCTACTTAAAAATTGAATGTAAATTCTAAAACTAACAGCAGCTCGTTAAAAGCGCAGCCTCGGTTGGGTCATTGCGCTGCGGGTTATTGCCCTCTGCGTAGGGCAAATTTTAAAATTTTCAGGATTTTTTAAAAGTAGATTTTTTTTTGTGTTCCTTTATCGTTACTGAAACACCCCCTAAGCTATGGCACGCAATAAAATTATCACCCTGTATTACTCATTTAACCATTTAACGGACATAAGTACGAAGACTGTGATTTATACAAAAAACTAACTTAAAAATAATCTGTAGGTACTGAATATATTCATAAAGAAGATTATTTTTATTTTAGTTTAAAACCAATTATTGTAGTTTATTAAGCTATATTATTTAACATGAAAACAAATAAACTTTGCTTTTTATTACCCGACTGCCCCAAGACAGGAGGGTTATGTTTTTCGAGTGTATGTATGTATGTATGTATGTATGTCGATTTCTTTGTCGCGCTCTGCAGCCTAAACGGCTTGGTAGATTTCAACATGTGAGGTGTCGTTAGGTTCGTATTCATTGTAGGAGTGTCATAGGGTATAAAAAAAAATAAAAAAGTACTAAATAAAAAAACTATTTCAAAAAATAAAATACCCGACTGAAAAGAGAATCTTAATCGGTTCCGATTGAGATGAAATTTTGCATACGTATGTGAATCGGATGACAATGCAATATTAATGTAACTTGGAGCTGATCTGATGATGGAGCCGGAAGATATCCATACAAAGGTGGAGATATTACCGCGTTTTAGAATCCTACAGCGCCATCTGTAGGTGGGTAGCGTCGCTTGCTCACCTGGTAATATTTTAATGATAAAACAACTCTGGGAGGTTTCTTTACGAAGTAGTTGGGCTTAGCTAGGCCTTTTGGAAATAAAATCACTTAGTTTTAGCATACAAAGCAATGACTAAATTTCCCGTGCAAGATGCCGCATTCATTAGTTTTGTAATATACTGTAGTTTTTCTACTCCATAACAGAGGCGCTGTTTTTATTACCGTGTTTTAGAAACCTACAGCGCCATCTGTTGGTGAGTAGCGTCGCTTGCTCATCTGGTAATATTTTATTGATAAAACAACTCTGGGAAGTTTCTTTATAAAATATTTGGGTTTAGATAGGCCTTTTGAGAATAATTTTCTAAGTTTTAACATATGAAGCAATGACTAAATTTCCCGTGCAAGATGCAGCATTAATTACTTTTGTGTTATACTGTAGCTTTTCTACTCCATACCAGAGGAGCTGTTTTTTTATGTCGACTACCCAAGGAAGTTTTAGCCCACGCTTCGCCAAAGCGAACCACCAGCGACTAAAACCTCCTTGTGACTACCAAATTCAACCATCCTTACGTACGGTCAACGGCACGTGAATGGAAAGATTTGCAAATCTATTACTATGTCACAAAGTTCGAAGTGTTTATACTGACGTGCTGTTGGGTGTATGTAGAAAAATACAGTCAGCAGAGAGGGACTATATATCGCTTCTTAGTTTAATAAAGAACTTCCACGAAGATATGAATGGCGCTGTCGTTCCTGGTGGCATTACATCTGAGCCGTTCAAAATGCGCAGAGGTGTCCGCCAAGCTTGCGTATTAGCACCCACCCTGTTTGGTATATTTTTCTCATTGCTATTAAGAGAAGCATTCGGCAATCTACATACAAGGGCTGATAGGGAGTTGTACAACATAATTTCACTTCTTAAGTCCAAGCACCATCGCGAGGACGTTTTTATCGACAGCCTTCTATTTGCTGATGATGCAGCCTTTGTGGCCAACACTGCAGATGATTTACAAATCATCGTCGATAAGTTTTCACGGGCATGTTCCTTGTTCGGCTGAATACAAGAGTATGGCAAAACAAACATCTTACGACGAACACCAAGATGATCGTTTACCAAGCATGCATTTCAAGCATACTGTTGTATGGAGCAGCAAGGACGACGTACGCAAAACAAGAGCGACAACTTAATGCCTTGCATATGCGCTGCCTCCGAAACATCCTAGGCATCTCCTGGAAGGACAAGGTAACCAAAAAAACGGTCTTACAACGAGCACAGCTGCCCAGTTTCTTCGCATTGCTGAAGCAGAGACGATTACGATTTTTGGGGCACGTGCATCGCATGGAACCAACCCGTCTACCCCAGCGTGTATTGCTTGGTGCTATAGCGCACTCAAAAAGAAGTGTTGGTAGGCCAATGCTGCGCTTTAAAGATTGCGCCAAGCGAGACATGATCACTTTTGGTATTGAACACCTAGACTGGGAGCAGACAGCTGAGGACAGAACCAAATGGCGTAAATCATTACTGGATGGACGCAAGATACACGATGAAGCCTGGTGTTGTGCCCGTTGTGAAAAATAACGACATAACATCAGTTATTGATAACACAAGCTTCACCAGCAGCGTGTGGCAGGACCTGCCGCTCCCGAGTAGGCTTATTCAGCCATGAAAAACGGTGAAATCGACAGAATATTGCTTAAATCGTCTGACATAGACGGCTAAGGCCTACGATGATGATGTATGTATGTATGTCTAAACGGCTTGATAGATTTCAACATGTGAGGTGTCGTTAGATTTGTATTTATTGTAGGAGTGTCATAGGGTATAATATTTTAGTACGGCACCTTTGAAGAGAAAAAAAGGGTGAAATAAAATTTTTAAAATCATTACTTTTACAACATGGGTATCAAACAATAGCTGGTACAAACCTGATTCTAAGGTTTAAGCAAATGTAACAACATAACTTGACGTAGCAAATCTAAAAACTAAAAAGTTTAAAATAAAAAATTATTAAATAACAAAAAACCCAACTGCTTAGCACAAGAGAGGAAAACAAGCTTAAATCTATTGGATTTAGTAACTTGAACTGTATAAGATACTGCAGGCGGGGACGAACGAAATCAAGTCGTAAACATACACAAAACGTTTTTTCGTCCCCGCCTTCAGTATCTTATACAGTTCAAGTTACTAAATCCAATAGATTTAAGCTTGTTTTCCTCTCTTGTGCTAAGCAGTCGGGTTTTTTGTTATTTAATAATTACAGAATTAATTATATTGGGTTCCAAATACATAAAAAAAGTAACTAAATAGTTACCATCAAAGATGATATGCATTTTGAACACGACTGTACTCGAGTTGAAAAATGTATGGCGAAGTTAACATGCATTTTTAACATACTTCTACAAGGTAAACCAGACCAAAGTGATTATGGTTTGAGACGACTATTTTTTGACTATTTTTTGACATCAGTATCAAACAGAAAAACCTAAACGTTCTGCTGGAATCTGCGTCCGTGAAATGCTATGCACAGAATCCTCAGCAAGCTACCCCTGTAACTCTGAAATCCTTGAACGACTATTTTTGAGAATTTGGAAGTCAAGACGACTATTTCATGACTATTTTTTAAAATAAAAACCAAGTCGATAGTCCCCACGGTTTGCTTGCATCAGAACTGAGGATTCTGTCTATAGCCTATGCCCATAATCCTCAGCAAACCATAGCTATAAGTCTAGAATTGTAACGCGACTATTTTTTTCCTTATGGTGACTATTTATGACTATTTCATGACTATTTTTTGGCATCGTCAAAATAAATTTTTATGCAGTTTTTTTCTCTGAGGATTCTGTGTTGAGGGAAATCGTGTTAAGCTGCCACCACCTTTATCTTTTTAATCAACTTCAAAAAGAAGAGGTTATCAATTCGACCCGTCCTGTCAAAAATACACAGTTTATGTAGCTTAGCTTCAAAACAAATGAACTAAGTTTCATAAGCAACGAGGAAGGGTTACCGACTGCCCGCTCTTAGTCTATACAGGTTATAATTTAATTGCGTGCCATAGCTCTGGACCGAGATCAGTATCCGTAACTGAACAACTATTTCCAAGGAACATAGGTCGAAAAACAAAAAATAATTTTGAACTTTCCATACCTACTGAGTGACCAACACAATTGTATGGGAAGTCCAAAATTTATGTCCTTTATCGAACTATGTTCCTTTGGGAAAGTCGTTCAGATACAGATACTGAACCCGCGAGCTATGGCACGCAATTAAATTAACACCCTGTATAAATAATTCATTTTTGTAGTATAGTGTCTTTTACGCCATCTAGTAGAGTATAGCAGTACCACCAAAAAGTGTGTAAGGACAAAAAGTGCTTGTAGTTTCACTATTTGCCACTAGATGGATTTTACATAAATAGGTGGAGTCTAGTTATGTCCCGCCAACCCGTGACTCGATCTTCACCCCCGCGCACTGTCACGCTTCGTGTCGTACATAAATTTCGTAGAGGCAGCTCCTCTCCCCTTCTCTGCTCCGTGGGTTGGATACATTAGTATTTGTTGTTATAGCGGTATCAGAAATGTGGAAATACATAACCTGTGGAAATTTTAACTGTCTACCTATTACATACAGTTTATGAGATAGGTACACACGGCCGCACATCGGTAGAAACACTTTTGGACCTTATGGCGTGGTAACAGAGTTGAAAAAGTTTCTACTGACAAGCGGTTGACCGTACAGCCCAAAAACAAAATTGAATAGAAAAACTGACTATCTTATTCCCTTTTTTTAAATATTTTTAAAACAAAAAATACAGTAGTATTCTCAGAGTAGAAAACTATAGTGTTACGGAGCGCGGCGCTAGCATCGCCACAAGAGGGCGCTGAGACACGTTCGGGTTGCAGGCGCCAGTCTGTCGGTACGGTGCGCGCCAGGGAGTTCGGTTTTGACAAGTAGAGATTACTGTAATTCTGTATTTTTCATTGATATTCGAGTAAAACTGTTAAAAACGAAGTGAGTTGTTTACCTTTTGTAAAAATCAGAAGTGGATATTTCGGAACCTGTGGTAAATGAAACGATTTCGTAGTAATAATAACAATGAAAGTGTATTTACTCGTGCAACGAAGAAGTCGCGGTCAAAGATTTCGGACCTCCTTGCTTCGCTCGGAATAGATACCTTGCTAATTTATTTTAGTAGGGGATGACATCTGCCAACATGTGACAACCCCATCATCGATGATCCATAGAAAACATTCAAAATAACCTGTCAAATCCATAGGAAAACGCCTACACCACCTAGTGACGAATTATTTCTATAATCCTCCTTCTAAGTACCTTTATTTTTCTGTGGTCGCGGCTATCAAAATGTGCTGCAGCTACAAGCGGGACCTTTCATGTGGAGCCCTTACGAATTAACGACACACAGGCTCTCGAAAATCAACATGATTCGGATGATGAGCCGCCAAATGTGCTATTCGAGAGGTTAGTTAGTCAAAAACTTGAAAAGATGGTAGACAAGTTTTGTACATCCCATGGCACCGCCACAAGGCCGTTGAAATCAATATCTGGTGAGAAGATAATTCCTGTTTTTGACCCTGATAACCACGAAACTAATATAAAGAATTGGCTTGCCAAAATAGACCAATTAGGGATGGTAAGGTTGCCTGGAAGAAGGGGCAGAGTAAATTAGGGGGCACAGTGGTTATTCATTAATATCTCGCGCGCTATTCATTACAAACACACACTCACTTCGAACGATCGCATGATCTATCCAATACCCCTCCTTCCCACCGGTCACCGTCACGTTCTCACTGCTAGAGATCGTGCTGCAGCCGCTCCGCGAAACGTAAGCCGCCATTTTATTTTCTTGATGTTATTTTGTGAATTTTTCTTACAAAAATCTTACTTACAAGTGAAAAGACACTAAATGCAGTTTCTTTTTGCCTTTATGACGAATTTAAACACAAAGGCACACAACACTTCATAGTGAAGGTTGTTTTTCCAACTATTTAAACAATTTTTTGCAGAGCGTGTTTCGATGTGATCACTGGTAAGTTCAAAGAGGAAATGGCGTATGCCCCGCCCCCTTTCGTGACGTCATAGCTCAATTGATTGAGTCACGGCTCGACTGGGTGTCTACTCTCAAAGTCCGAAATATCGAAACGATACTACTCGAAACATGCAAATGCAAAACTTCGTCTCTTGACAATAGAGTAGAATATTGGTTGGATGAATTTTCAAACTGCATCCAACCAATAATCTACTCTATTGTCAAGGGACGAAGTTTTGCTGTTGCATGTTTTGAGTAGTATCGTTTCGATATATCGGACGTTGAGAGTAGACACCCTGATATCAACATCTCCTCTCCCCTTCTCTGCTCCGTGTTTTAAATAAGTAAAATTTTTTTTTTTTTCAAATATGGTGCAGCTGGAAATAAAAATTAAAAGCACTGTCATCAAGCTTGCCGAGCCGGCGCGGCCAACGGTTGGCCCAACGTGAACTGGGGCCTTAACATAGAACAAAACGCAACGTCAAAACAAGACGCAGTGACGTTTTCAGCCAGCTGACATTTGACGTGTTTACATCGCGATCGATTTATTATAAACATAAAAAGTTTAAATTAAGTGAGATCTATGCACGATATGTGGAAAAACACAAAAGGAATATAAAAAAAATTGTGCATACCCTACATATAAAAAGCAAGTATACTCCGGCAAAATTGGGAAGACACGAGCAGAAAACTCCAAACGGAAACATTGTTTAATCACTGTTGCGCAGTTGAGTTTTTGGGGTGCAATTCCATGATCTACGGGCGGTCGAAATACATCCTGCCGGGTCTTAGTCAAAAATTCGGTGATAGTGACCTTGGAACCCTTTAACGTCGTCTTGCTCCTCCATATCTCGGAACGAGGCCGCACTGAGGTAAACCGAACAAGCACGGGGCGGGCTGAGTCCTTCTTAACACCCAACCTGTGACAAGCCTCAATCTCATTGGGACTAATACCTGCCAACTTCATTTGGTTGGTTATCACGGTGATAATCTTCTTCAGCACAACCTCCTGAGGTTCCTCTTTAATACCATGAAAGAGAACTTTCCTACGTGACTGCGTCTCCATACGGTCCAGACCGAGGACCAGAAGCTCCACCTGCGATTTGAGGATGCTGAGAGACTTCCACACAAAGGTCTTGAAGGATGAAAACTCTGCTGCCAAATTCTTCATAGTAGGATTAGTGAAATTCACCCATCCTTGTTGAAAACACGGCTGACAGCTCCTCTATGCTCTTGATAAGCTGTTCTGCTGTGTTGTCCATATTTTAGTGGTGAAAGTGAGTGTGTGAGTTAAATTATATTCAACCTACATAGTTTAATTTTAATACATATATGTAAAAACTATTTATTTCAAATAAAATAACAGCAGAGCTATAAAATGCTTCTAATCACTTTCGAGGGTACCCGCCGAAACCATAATGATATTTTTAAAATAATAGTATTTTAACTCTTGTTTAAAATTTAGATGGGCAATCATATTCTAAAACTATTCCAAATTTCAAGTGAATAGCCCCTGACAGACAAATGAAGTTGCACCAGAAGGGTTCCGTTTTTACCATTTTGGATCAGAACTCTAAAAAGGAGGTCATCGATTCAACTACTATGTATAACATGCACAGAATTTGTTTAGCTCTGACAGCTATTTTCTGCGCATTTGTGACAAGCGGATAGCCAATGAATGATTCGCACCCCCCTGCAATAACTTTTTTGAGTTCTGCGAATCAACGGTCAAGGCCAGAGTTATTTTGTATGATGTATAAAATTGTTGAAAATATACACATTTTCGCGTATCTTAGTCTGTACACAGAGTAATATAATACGGGTCTGTACAACCTTCTAAACAAATGTAGGTACTTACCTTACTAACTTCACTTTCATAAGTGCATATTTGTTTCCCCATGCATATCTCAACGACTAAAAGTTACATCGCAATAAAAAGAAATAAAGCAGTCAAATTAGGGATTGTCATATCAGTGTTAGTTTCATCAAAATCGGTTCCTTTTATTTTTTCCTTTTTTTAAGTGTTTTTTTTTTTATAATTACATATTTTATATAGAATCGCAAGTTCAGGTACTCGATTCTTGAAAATCACCGGGTGATAAAATATCACTTTTGAGACTTTAAAAATTCACATTCACCCTGATTAACTGTTAAAAGGTAAATTAGAATACATGAAAACGAACAATCAAGGACTGCTTTATATTTTACGAAGATCAATCTTAACTTTTGAAAAGAAAAATATATGATTTTGAATTTTTTGAGTGATATTTTATCACCCGGTGATATTCAAGAATTGGTCCCAGGAGCCTAGATCACTGTATGGCGGCTAAATTAAAATGAGTGCAAATGCTCTTATAAAGGTGGGATAGACCCAAAGAATCGCCCAGGAATCGCCAAATGAAACAATATTCATTGTTTCATTTGGCGATTCCTGGGCGATAATGATAGTGAGTGAAAAGTATACACCAGTTTTCTTCAAATAGGTTCCAGCGTGCGCGATTGGTAAGTGTCCCCAACTCACCGACGGTATGAATGAATTCTAGGTCTTAATGGTAATCATACCCATGCGCCCGTGTGATGCCGGCAAAGAATAGTACCAACCCATCCCAACCCGCGGTTGTCGTAAGAGGCGACTAAGGGTCTATGAACCGGAGAAAGGGCAGCAGCATCTTTCTGTGTATTGTATCTTACATACTGCGGTCACGAACCACAGCAAATGCAACGCCTGCAACGCTTACAAGCATTGGTGGTTCTTTCCATGATTAGATCAGTAAAATTGTGTCCGCAAGTCATCGTTATGTCGATGAATATCGAAGGAAGAACAAAAATTAATTCGTTTATTTAGCCAGAGGAAATAAGTGATAAAATACGATGATTCAAATACCTACGTAAACTTTAGTTAATTCGTAAATTCGGACTCACCGTAAGCATGTGTGAGGAAATTTAGTCTAAGTTATTTTTTCTGTCTATAAAATTTATAATTACATTCTCTTTTGTCCAATAGTATAGTAAAAAAATCTTTTAGCTAATTACAAAGAGTTTTGAACCTCGAGCATACTCACATTGCCATCTATAAAATTTGTGAGGAACATTCACAGGAAAGTCTCTCATTGTAAGTACTAAAATGAAAAAAGAATTATTTTATGCAAGGGTTCTGCTGATAGATGTTATTTATACTCATAGATAATTATAATAAAATAGATCAATGAAAATCATGCATAAAACTGTAAAATATTCTACAAACTTTCTGAAAGCTTATATCGTGCATAAAATTAATTTCTCTTATTTTTTTTACTTGCGCTAATACAATAACAATAAAGTTGGGCAAGTATGACAGACATAAGAAGTCGCATCATTTTGGGAACCCTAAAAATAATTAAAATTTGGTTCAGTAGTTTATGTGTGATGCTCAAACGAACCTATAAACAAGCAGACAGACCAAAACTCAAGATACTGTGATTTGGATAAGTAAGTTTAGTATATTTGTTTTGTGATATATCTTCTGTATACTGGAGTTCCAGAGAGCTGTGGGAAGAAGTATTTTAGGGGTAAAGGAATCAGACTGAGTAAGAATCAAAGACCCCGTTTGGAGGAGAGTAGTACTTGGCATAACTCCTAGACTTGCTAAGAGACACGGGATGTAACAAGTACAAAAGCTAAAACATACAATCGGCACAAATTGAAGGGGCTATAAATTGCAAATTAACCAAAACAAAACATTGCTTTCAACTTTTTTATATACAACGCGAAAAGTACACAAAAATCAAAACAAGTAATTAATATTATTCTTTATTGATTTATATTTACAGTAATAGTAAAGGCTTACATAAAAAAACTCAGGATTGTTAGGGTAGCCAGAGGCCGCTTTCCTTCATCTGGTCTTTGTTCGTCTTCCTTCATATCTAATCTTTATTTATACCCCAAGGCACCAATAGTCTGAAGAGGAATTCATAACTGGGTCATATTCAAGTTCAAATAACTGAAGGCACCAAGAGCATCCCTACCAGCTTTTTTTCTGTTCTTTCTTCACAAAGTTCCCGAAATGTGTCTCTCATATTTGGCCTTTCTTGGTGTTATAAGGCAATGAAAGTATCTCCATCTAACTTTTATTGGTTTTTGAAGGCACAAAAGCCTGGCTTTTCATATATATATATATATGTAAACATCCTTGTATCTACAGTTCTTCTTTAATAATATATTTTCATTGAGTTGACTTAGAAGTATGAAAATTCAACGCATTCAAGGGACTATTGACCTGCGCATTAGATAATAATATTTCATTTGTCATTTTCATGATCAGTGGCTTTTGTGTTGGCACAATAAAATTCTGCCAATACCATATAGATACATTGTTAAGAATCATCATAATCATTCAGATTTGTAGAGTAAATATCCATTGAATATTCCTAGGACAAGACAAACACTTAAATAGGTAAGTAAAACATTTTCCCTTCACTGTGTTTTTTATTGTTCCATCAATACCCAAAAGATGCCAGGGGGACCCTTTGTTGTCTAATGTATGTTTTGAATGGATATAGTTAGGTGGTTGAAATTTTCAGAGTATGTGTTATATTATAATGATAAATTGAAAAGATTTTAATAAAAGGGTTTCCTTCCTTACAAAGAAAAATTATATTAAGTAAAATGGCAACAGATACAAGTAGAAAACTATAAAATATAACATGATAGAAGAATAACAAATTATTAAAAGTGGTTAGTGCTACAAATAAATAATAAGTCAGGAACACTAACTCAGAACAAATTCCAAATAAAAAGAGGCCCTTTGTGAAACCAAAAGGACATATATTCAAAATATGAATCAATTGGTTCAAATTCAGAACGAGAGCAGGGATTGGTTTGCGCACGTGCTGCAATGTCAGCTAGTAGTAGTTGAGGAATTGACCCGTGGAATGACTTCTTCTTATAGAACGACTTTCAGTGGGTCGTTTTTTGAGCGCAGTTAATATTTCTTGACTTATTATTTATTCGTTCGGTTAGTGCGAGTCAAACTCAACAAAATAAGGTAGAGCATAACACAGCTGTAAGTAGGTAAATGACTTATTTTGAGTGTCTTATTGGACATACCTTCGGAAGTATCTTGTAGTTCGTGTTTTAATTGTCCAAACAGTGAATATTTATGCGGTCATGGTTGTTTGGAGCGGTCTTGATGGCTTATTATTAGGCGTTTATATGGGTACCCCTTCGAGGGAGTAAAATCGTGATCGGTGTACCATGAGACAACCTCCGGTGTGCACCTTCTAGGAACCACCACCAAGTACTTTTGAGGTTAATGGAAAGGCATATAAGTGTAACCTGTCGAATCGAAAAACGCACCACAAACGCACATTGATTTTACACAGCACAGGTATAACTGTTTTTAACTAAAGAAGCCGTTTCATCCGCCGTTATATCCGAAAATTTTGTGAATTGGTTGTAAAGAAACTATAGAAAAGTTTTCATCAAAACGTAAAAAGTGAATTATAATTTATTGGTTGATAAAACAAAATACGTAAACAATAGTGAATGACAGACCATTCGACGCCGGTTTAACTTTGACGTGTGTTTAAATCGAGATTTACTTTACTTTACGTCCTTACCAGTGTTGCCGGCAGTCAAACGAGAAAAAGTCCGAAACCAAATAAAAGATTACCCGAAATTACCCGTTTTCTGTGGCAAAAAAAAAACCGGTCAAGTGCGAGTCGGACTCGCACGCCGAGGGTTGCGATATACCCATAGTATTTTTGGAAGTGTGGTGCCGGCAAAGAATTGTACCAACTTATACATGCTCGTGGGTGTCGTAAGAGGCGACTAAGGGTTATAAACTGGAGGATGGGCAGCAGCATCCTCCTTTGTATCTTACTAACTGCGGTCACCTACAACCTCGGTCTATGGTGCCAGCCGTAACGCTAACAAGCAAGGTGACTATGGTACTTCCCCTACATTTTTTCTAGCAAAAACTAGAACTCTGGAGGGAGCTCCCTATCCTGAAGTGAACGTTTCATGGGATGTTATGATGATTTTTGGAAGCAATTATCGACCGCAAAACTAAGTTTGTTAGTAAAGGTTATTTGCAGATTCCTAAAAAACTGTGCAACCGTCGTTTTATTTTTTGCTGTAATATTTACTTAAACTTCTATAGACTGTATTAAATTCAGATTTTTCCATTCTCAAACTTTGGAGATAAGGGGGCGGGAACGGTATTTTTTTTGTAATTTTTCATCATAACTTGAACACTAAGAGTCGTGTAAAAAATACAAAAATATATTTTAAGAAAGCGCGTGAGCGTGCCACGCTGCAGTTGTCAGTTTATCTAGGCCCATTTCGTTGACTCAATACTCAATACATTTATTGCCTTCATATGGTACATAACAAGATGGTATTATAAATAAGGTATCTCATATGAGCCCATTTTCAGAGGCATTGCAATAATTAAGATAGACCGAGATTTTAAATAGTTATCAACAATATTTAATTATGTATTTATATAATGTAGGTATATTTTTTTAGTTTATTTATTTTTATCATTGATATATTCGTTTAAATTATGGTAAGTTTTATTTATTAGGTATTCTTTTAATAGTTTTATCATCTTATTATAAGAATTTTCTATTCTTATATTTAGCGGTAGATGATTATATATTTTTATTGATACACTTAAAGGGCCAGAACTATGTATTTTTAATTTAGAAGGTATAATATTGATTTTATTTGTTTTATACCTGCGAGGGTACAGTCGGGGCTGATTATCTTCCATTTCGTAGAACTGTGGGTTGTTCTTAATAAATTTGCAAGCTTCTAGAATGTATAGAGAGGTTAAAGTTAAAATTTTCAATTTAGTAAAGGTCGACCTACAGCTTTCATCATTTTTTAAATTTCCTAATATGCGTATAATTTTTTTTTGTAATATGAAAAGATCTGATACGTTTGTGCTATTGCCCCAAAGAATAATGCCGTAGGTTAATCTTGAGTGCATATATGCATAATAAACCGAGAGGGCAGTTCCTAAATCGGTGGTTTTTTTCAATTCACGGAGAGCGAACGTGAAGCTTGATAACTTAAGACTTTATTTTTTGAATATGATTTTTCCAGTTGATATGGGTATCAATATTCAGACCTAATAAGCTAAAATTACTAACACATTCGAGTGTCGTATTATTATATGAAATATTAACGTCTAAAGCCGCTTTCTGATATGGTCGAAATTGCATGACTTTGGTTTTATTAGAGTTTATTTCTAAACAGTGGTCCGTCATCCATTGATTTACGTTAGTCAAAATGTTTTGAGCTTTTGATGTTAACTCAGAGGAGCCTTTGCAGGTTATTAAAATTGAAACGTCATCTGCGAATAAGGCACAGGGTTCATTAAAAGCGTCTGGCAAATTATTTATGTAGATGATGAACAAGCAGCATCCAAGAACTGTACCTTGAGGAATTGAATTTCGCATGTATTGTACATCGGATCTTACATTGCAGATGAGGCCGGTTTTATAATTGAAATTTTCAACTTCGACATACTGCATTCGGTTACTTAGATAAGACTCAAACCACTTATGGGTTGGACCGCGTATACCGATATCATAGAGCTTCTCTAGGAGAATATTGTATTGGACTTTGTCGTACGCCTTTGTCATATCTAACAATAGCCCTACGGCGTATTGTTTTTTATTTATTGCTTCTAAGGCTTGTTGGATGAAGTTAAATACCGCCAAAGTAGTTGAATGCTTTTTCCGAAACCCATTTTGAGACTTGTGAAAAATATTAAATTTCTCGCAGTAAGAATAAAGACGATTACACATTATTTTTTCAAAAATTTTTGCTGACGTAGGTAGGAGCGCTATGGGTCTGTAGTTATTTGGATCTAATTTTGAGTTTTTTTTATGAATCGGTTTTACGAGGGATATTTTTAATAAATCTGGAAAGGTGCCTTCATTAAATGATTGGTTTATTAGTAGGTAGTATGGTAAGAGTAACTCATCAATACATGCCTTTATAAGAGTGGGGGGAAGTTCGTCTATGCCGAAACTATGTTTGTTTTTTAGATTGCGGATTGCATCTTTTACTTCCTTTGGTGTAACAGGACTTAAAAACATACTGTTTTGCATACGCGATGTAGAAATATTCGATTTTCTATCAGCTTTTGAGTTGTTTCTGTCGGTATTATTACCAACTGATGCGAAAAAAATATTCAAAGTATATCTGCGACTTCTTTAGGTTCATTAATGTCTCTATTATTAAATGTTAATTGAATGTTTTGTTTATCTTTTTTAGTGTTTTTATTTAATTTTTCTTTTATTATTCCCCACATGCACTTAATTATATTATTAGATTTTTTTATTTGGGAAATGTAGGATTTTTTTTGCTGTATTGACTAGTTTTTTAAGAGTTTTACCATATTGTTTATAATATTGTTTTAATGGTGAACTTTCAAAGTATTCTTTTATAGTTTTTGACATGATATTTTTAGACTTTTGTTAGCCAATTCTTTCGCTTTTTTAGGTTTAATTTTACTGTAACCTTTGGAAAACATTCGTTTAATAATTTATTAAGTTTTTTATCGAATAAGCTATAGTTTTTATTTACGTCGTTACAAGGGTTTAGTATATTATACCAATTCACTATCGTTAGTTTAGATTTAAAATTGTCTATATTTTTATTATTGTATATTCTCTTCTCTACTTTCCACAATATAGGTTTATTAGTATTTAGTTTTGTATTTGCAACTACGCCCTTGTGATCATAAAAACCTAAATCCTGCACGCTGACTTCAATTGCACTTTCCGTAAAATTTACAAAAACAAGGTCAATGCATGTTGAAGCATCTTTGATGGTCCTAGTTGGCTTATCAACAAGTTGAGTGAAATTATATTCTTTCATAAAATCCAATAATGTTCTAGATTGGATTGAGTTTTCTAAAACGTTTATATTAAAGTCACCGCCGATAATAATTTTCTTTTTATTATGTTTTTTTGTTATGTATTCCAGAATAGATTTTAGTTGCCTATAAAAATGACATCCGAGCACTGCGACACATTTTGAAAGACAAGCACGGCTACATGTATTAGTGCATAAAGCTATCTTTGCCTTAAATATCAAAAACGTAATTTGTGGATTTCCTAAACATTTTCGTTCACTGACATTTCTTTGCGTTTGGAGGTGATAGATTAGCACTACGGTTTAAAACCTGCTCATGAGCTTTGTGTGCGGTTTTAGTGCGCTAATAGTCGGTTCAAAACTTGCTCGTATTCACTCGTTTAGGCGACGTGACGTCATCAGTGACGTCACTTTAGCGCGCTATCATTGCATACGAAAATGAGGTAGTGCAGCGTGTGCGAAACGTCAAATTCATAAGACATTTGTCATCAATCTCGTTTTCGAGAGGGTTTTTTTAAACTTTTTTTGGGGTTTTTAGATTTAATTATCTTATCGAATAATCATTATCTCTCAATAATTTCTTAAATCGCAAAACAAAATCAAAATTTGATTTTTTCTCAGTGACATTGACATAAGCGCGCTCTAGTCTGGTTTAAAACTGTATTCGATCGTATTCGACGAATGCACGCATATAGAAATAAACCGACTATTTTCAGTGAATGTGATGTGTGCGTTGAATTCAAGAAACAAACCGTAGTGTAGATGACATAATTCCTCAAATAAAGTGACATTTCTCCGAGATATATTTTCTCTCGGGCAGCGTGCTAAGCCGGCAGGTGTGACAGAGAGACGGACAGACAAACTTGCATCATAAGGGTTCCTTTTTTTACCATTTTGGCATCGGAACCCTCCTTTACCATGTTCTGTTTCGCTTGTTCTTTCGGGAACTTCCTATAGGCATTTCTTTCTCTGTGATTCCATTTTTTGGTTAATTTTTTTTTGTTTGACACACGCAACTGCAAAGCCAAACCAAAAAAAAAGGTTGGCGCGATTTTTGTGTAACGGAGAACCACTTTTTTTCTGACGGGTGGGATGTTCTGTTAGGTAGGTTCATTGACGTAAGAAAAACTAAACGCCCCCTGGCGTAGTTTCAAAATCTTTGGGTAGGTTTGATTTGTCTACGATAGACAATGATTTTATATATGTTAACGATAGGTTTTTGCGAAAATACCCGAAATTACCCAGCTGTAAACGTTACCCGAAAGAAACCCGCTGAAGACCTAAATTACCCAAAATCGGGTAAAAATACCCGTACCGGCAACGCTGGTCCTTACGTTTACCTAAGTCTAGTTTATTTTAAACACGGGTTGCCAACTTTTTTTTCGCCAATCGACTAAAAGCGGTTGTGGAATCCACCAAAAATCCACTTAATAAGAATTTTCTCAATTTTTATATATTTATTTTTAATTTCTACATATTTATTAAAAATGTGAAAGAAAATGGAATTAAAAGTCATCACCAGAGGAATAGTCTTTTCTGTTTTCTTCAGCAGGACATGCTGATGCATAACTTTCCTTGGTTTAAATTTTTTCTACAACACTATTAGTGGGTGTCTATTAGGAATCGTTTACCTACCTAGATGACTAAGTCAGTTTAGGGACATTAATGGGGTTAACATTCATACTGAAAGGTCTAGTCTTGCCACATTAGCGTTAAATTGCGGAAAAAGTAGCATAGAGATTACGAAAGTAGCTAAAATCTTGGAATCTGTTAACACCAGACATGTTTGATTGACTCTTTACATCACTCTTTTGGAGCAGTGGTTACCAGTAGGTTAAACATGTGAAACATTCCATTTTATTTTAATATGGCTTATTTGTGGATTCAGTGGTCATAAGAATGTCTTTCCACTAACAAAAATAAAGTAATCTACTAGAAAAAACCACTAGCCACTTAAACCAAAATTTGCCCACTGACAAGAAGGTCTAAACCACCAGTTTCAGTGGATTTTCCACTAAGTTGGCAACCCTGTTTTAAACTAAATCGAGATTTAGTGAAGTGCGACTTAGACGTCGTCGCTGAATCTACTCGCTAATTAGAGCGGTAATGCCAGGCCTGCCAGAAAACAGAACAATTAGTAAAACGGTAACTAGCTTTTAATGGAACTTTTATGGCTGTCCCGCAAGTGTCATTCAAAAATTTGTGATTTAAATAATACAAACGCATATAGTTACAAATTTATTAAACGGCACCTGGCATTGTGGGTCACGATCCTCAGAACTGAGGGAGCGACTAAGAAGAAGAATTACTTTTGACCGCCTGTTACTGGCAACTCCAAATCAGCGCGAGCTAAACTATTAACGACGTCTAAAGGGGTTTTTATATGTGAAAAATAAATGATTTGGCTTTTCGTGGAAAAAATTATTAAATTTTAGTATTTCCTATGTTTATTTGTTTAATTTTGCAATTTTTATAAGGTATTTAAAGTAAATTTTTGTCTAAAAATAAGGAGAAGATAAAAACTATATGAAAAGGAACGTAGCTGATCTCGATTCTACTCTATGATATCGATTAATATCCTAGGAAGAATGAACGAATCAATCAACGAACGGTTCGACTGAATGAATGAATGACGTGTGATGTCTTTTGTTTCATATTCTCTATAGAGACAGAGTAAGACGCACTATTGACTATGGTATTGATGTCGTCATCATATGGTGAAGATAAGGATTCAAGTTTTAATAATTTGTTTTTTTTTTATTTAACCATTTTAAGAACTCTATACATTGATTCTTTGTGTAATATACAACAAAGTGTTTACTAAGAAAACAGTCGATGTAACAGGATATTTAGTCGTTATTTTTAATAAATTCGCCGGATAGTCGACAGGAACTCTTAACTTGCTTAAGATTTAGGAGAATTGCAACCCAGGTCTTTTGTCAAAAACGGGAAGAAGAATAAAATGCTAATTCTATGTTATTTCTAGCTTAACTAAACCTAACTTAAAGATGCATTGCATACGCTCACCTTACCTAACTTGACCTAAGGTTTATGAAAAAATTTGGTTTTTAAACAAAATACTGGTTTTATATAAAAAAATTGCGACATATACAAAAGAAAGAAATCAACCATTTAGGTACCAACAGCATAACACACATATCCTAATGTCAATTTGCTCGTAAAGCCCTCTCCACATTCCATTAGCAGTTTAAATCACGGCATAAACCGAGCTCTACAATTGAAGCCACTGAGTTACAAGGGAGTAGAGTGTAATCTTCACCTTCTTCTTCAATAAGAGCTTGGCTCTTGTCGATGTAGTAACTTCCAGTCATCACGTTGTATCGCTAGCTGCTTTACTTCCTGAAACGACACGACATTGATTGACCTTTTCTTTTATTTGGTCGAAGTAGCTTCGCCTAGGTCTTCCTCGTCCCCTCTTCCCTTCAATCTTTCCTTCCATAATGTTTTTCAGGAAATTGTCGTGCCGTATCAGATGTCCTATAATTTTCCCTCTTCGGTTCTCTATTGTTTTTAGTAAACACCTTTTCTCTTTAACTATTTCTAGCACCTCATCGTTTGTTTTCTTTCAGTCCAGCAATGTCCAAAATATTTGGATAAAATCCACGCCCACAATCTTGAGCATGAGTGAGATCCAAAATTTACTTAAAAACATCCACAGAAGCAAATTTTGCTCAACATTACATGTCACTTAAGGGGCTACCTCCGGTCCACTAGCGCCCCCATCAGTTAAAAAAATATAACCCGTAAATAATAATAATAATAGTAATATATAATAGTAAAGGTACATTTGAGAAACTATTTACTCTGTAAAATAAAGTTCACTGTAGTTACAGATACAAAAACTGCTAAAAGTGGCCGTTTTTCGCACTTTTGTATCTGTAACTACAGTGCATTATTTTTTTTTTCAACACATTTGCTCACAAAACAGCTGTATTTGCACTGTATTTAGGTCCATAATCCAGCTTATTAAAAACGCGTGCTTTTCTCATTATATATTAAAGCACTAGTTATATATTTTTTGTTTTTTTTTTATATTAACAAAGAGCAAGGTGTTCTAATGTCTAAAATATTTATGACATTTTCGTAAATATATACGTAATGTTGATGAAAATATTATTAGTTAAATTTGACAACAAATTAACATTAAATGATTTTGTAAGCAATAAATTTAAAGTTTTTGTACTTTTTCCATGACTACGCTGTTTGGGAGCATTGCCACTGCTTCGTCACAGCACAGCTCCTCATTTGAAAAAAGAAATGCGCGCGCAAAAAGAATTCCGCGCGCCATTTTTCAGAAGTATTTTCATTTGCTTTGATTTTTGTGACGAACTAACAATGTCGTTCGTCGGTTTCAAGCAATGAAGAAGAACTTAATTTAACCCCACAGGAAATAATTACTGGGGCACAAAATGCAAGTGAGAGTCTCCTTCCAGCAAAATCAAAGGAAAAATAGGTACCTACATTCTTGCCTACGAAAAATTCATTGAATGGAAGAACAGCACAAAATGCCAATTCGTTTTCAGAGAACGTGTTTTGGCTTATTTCAATGAGCTGGCGAATAAGTATAAACTTAGCTCTTTGTGGTGTATTTATTCCATGTTGAAAAGTATTGTGAGAACGAAAAATGGAGGCTCAGGAATTACAGGTAAGCGAATTCAATTCGTTTTTATTCGCAAATGTGTTGAAAAACGTCGTAAGAAGCTTGTTCGCTTTGGTGATTACACCCCCGGCTCCATTACGCCCTCGCCTGCGGCTCGGGCTGCAATTTTTGAGCCTCGGCCGTAATATCCAAAATAGCGCACGTGCATCTTAATGTACTATTGAATTGATAGGTTCTGAATAAACTAGGATACCTTTACTTCAATCTGTCTTTCCGGATTATTGAAAAGTTTTGTATTTAGTGAGTAATATTTTTTTTAACTGATGGGGGTGCTAGTGGACGGGACGGAGCCTCTTAAAATGATTCTTAGGGGACATGTTGCTATGGAAGGTCGGGGGCACAGTGAGTTCCATTTCTGCTTCCCAATGCAGGCTGGCGTGCTCTCAAGTTTGTTCTCTCTCTATGTCTGTTTCAGTACGTTGATAAATAATAGTTCAATGGCAGTCACTAACCGTTTGATTCGATTGGATAATGGTGCGAGGGTATGCGCCCGCGCAGATTGATCGATCGCCGGAAACCGCCATTTTGTTATTACGCGAAATTGCCGGTTCCGTCTCTTGTGCAGGACAAAGACCAAGATCCTTGAACCTTTTTTTTATTGTATTTATTTACCTACTTACCTTCCTATTTATTGTAGCCACATTATATAATAATATGAGTCAATATCCATCAAGGAATATACTCCCTAGATCTCCATATTAAACATACACTTTTATACGTGTTTTCTAAAAGTTAAATAGACACGAAAACTTAATACTTACGAGACTTGCTTAAATAAAATTCTGACTTCATTTTAATAAATCATTTTAATAAATAACGGTAGGGCCACTGTGCTGGCGCTACTTGATTTCTCTCGGGCTTTTGATTCGTTAAGTGTTAGTCTTTTACTGGCTAAGCTTACGTACTATGGTTTTGACTCTCACACTGTATCCTGGTTTCGCAGCTATTTCGAGTCGTTAATGCAGGTTAATGCAGTCGTTAATGCAGGTGGTAATATAGCCATGTCATCTACAGAGGATGTATTCAGGGGTGTACCGCAGGGATCGATCCTGGGGCCTATTCTGTTCATTCTTTATAGTGCGGACATAATTAAGCATATACAACACTGCCATTATCATCTTTATGCAGATGATGTTCAAATCTATGTACATACTAAGCCTCAGGATCTCTCATCGGCAATTCAAAAGCTTAATCATGATCTCGACTCAATTTCTAAATGGTCTAGCCGCAATGCGCTAATACTCAACCCTACCAAATCAAAATACATGGTTCTGGGTTCCAAACTGCAAGTTGCAAAATGTCTATCCCAGTCTCCTAATGTATGCATTCTGGGATCGTCTGTAGAACTTGTATCAGAGGCTAGGAATCTGGGTATCATCATGGACAGTAAATTGCGGTTTGAGAATCATGTAGAGAGTATAGCTAGATCATGTTTCTACCGTCTTAAAGTGCTCTATAAGATCAGACACCTACTTACTGAAGATGTGAGGCTTAAAATCTGTGAGTCCCTTATTCTATCCAGACTTAACTACGGAGATGTAGTTATCGGATCCTGTCTGCTCTCTGTCTCTAAAAGGCTTATTCAACGTGTTCAAAACGCTTGCATTAGGTTTTGTTACAAGGTTCCTCCTAGAAGTCATATCACGCCTATATTAAATAAACACGGAATTTTAAACATGGAATCCAGGAGACAACTTCATTTTACTAATCTTATGCACTCAGTTGTCCGATTCAAAAGACCACCTTATTTATATGCCAAATTGAAATGGGCTACCTATACTTCCAATTCGCGATTTAAAAATAGTTTCTTGCTCGTGACTCCATTCCATAAAACCAGAGCTTTCGAGGGAAGTTTCCGGTACCAGGCTTCCAAATGCTGGAATAATCTTCCACCCCCACTTAGGAAACCTATGACTAAGTCAGTTTTTAAAAAGTATATAAAAAATATGCTGCTCGAAAAGCAAAGGATGTCCTGATACCGGACTTTAGTTTGGTGTTGTTGTTATTTAGTATTTTATATTTATTTTATTTTTAGTTATCGAGTACAATGTCATTATTTATAAATCATTTCATAATGTATAAATACCTTCCTAATCGCATTATATGTATTTAATTATTACTATAGCATTATTACGTAATTGTATTTTATTTTCAATCACAAACCCCGCTGGGATCCAGCCGACGATTTTACTTGGTACGACTGAAAAACAGCGTCCGTCTCTTCGAGATGGACTTTTTGCTGAGTCGTTCACCTTTTCGCTATTGCGCCACCTTGCATACCTTAGTGCAGTTATTTAAGTTTCTTTTGTTTATGTGTTAACATATTGTTTTCTTTTATATGTGTACTTTATTGTACTTTGGTTTGTAGTGTCACAATAGTTGAATAAATAGTTTTTCTTTCTTTCTTTTCTTTCTTTCTTTCTTAATAATCTTAAGTTATTATTTAGAATACTTTGGTCGTTTAGTTTTTATTTTTAATTCAACTTTGTGAAAGTTCTTCTCGTATTGAACAAAATAAAAAACAATAGCTTACAACTCACTCAAAATATGTATACTCTAGAAACAATAGTCACTTAAGTAGTTACTATTATAATTTCTTCAAAATGCGTTTAGTTGTCATAAAAATTATAAATGTACCATCCTAATTTTAAATCTAAAAAATTCCCGCTATAATAGAGTGTATTGTATTATTTATCCGTATAATGGTATTATGGTAGCCACAACGCATATTATAACAGATAAGACAATAAAAAAATTATTACGTACGTGTCATGTAGCAAAATTACTGCAATGAGGAAAGAAATGCTACTTTTCTGCGGTTTCGTACAGTTATGGTTAGTGTTTGATACAGTTTTGCGGATCCAAACATGCGCTTTACTCTACTTACATTTTACTCTATATAAAAAACCGGCCAAGTGCGAGTCGGACTCGCGCAACGAGGGTTCCGTACCACCACAGTTTCAGTAAGTTAATGTGCTAGATTTTTTGAGTCCGACACGCGCTTGACCAAATTTTATTATTTGTTGTTATTTTATGGCTTACACTATAATCATACCAATGTTCAAGTTAGTAAGTGTTCCCGTTTTTAAAATAGAACTAAAACAAAAATCGCCTCCGTGACCATTCAACTTGACCCCTCTCTTATATGAATGTTCTTGAAACGGGAGCTCACTACAATTGGTTACCATTAGTTGTGAGAAAAGTTGTAATATTTAATGATTTCAGACTTTTCCCATTATTTGTACTGTGAGACCTAGCTTCTTGCCAAATTTCATAATTTTAGGTCAACGGGAAGTACCCTGTAGGTTTTGCATATTTGAATAAATGTATGGAGATGAGGACATAAAATGCCATATCTTTTGATTGCGTCGTTGTAAAAAATTGAAATTTTCAGATCTTGTGTGGTTCATGGATCCTAATATATGTTATTAATTTCAACCTGATACCTTTACCCGTTCGTGAGATAAAGGGTCTTGACAGACAGACAGACAGACAGACAGACAGACAGACGGACAACAAAGTGATCCTATAAGGGTTCCGTTTTTTTCTTTTGAGGTACAGAACCCTAAAAATGCCATATCTTTTGAATGCGTTGTTGTAAAAAAATTTAATTTTCAGATCTTGTGTGGTTCATGGACCCTAATATATGGTATCAATTTCAACCTGATACCTCTACCCGTTCGTGAGATAAAGGGTCTTGACAGACAGACAGACGGACAACAAAGTGATCCTATAAGGGTTTCGTTTTTTCTTTTGAGGTACGGAACCCTAATAATGAAAAAAAAATGTCTAACATTTTTGTATAGGTATGTTATTTTGACAGAAAAAAGTTAGTCTCGTGTGGTGCTGGCAAAGAATAGTACCATCCCATGAAATGTCGACTACACAACAGGGAGCTCTCTCCAGAATTCTATCTTTTAGGTACTGGAAAAATGTGGAGGGGAAGTCACCTCGCTTGTCAGCGTTATGGCTGGCACCATGGACCGCGGTAGTAAGTGATCGCAGTAAGAAAGACGGTATGATAAACAGGAGGATGCTGCTGCCCATCCTCCAGTTTATAACCCTTAGTCGCCTCTTACGACACCCACGGGTATGTATGGGGTGGTGCTATTCTTTGCCGGCTCCACACGGGACACACGGGACTTAATTCGCGTTTAGCGCTTCGAATATTTTTTACTCAATCTCAATCAACTCTTGCTTAAATTAACTTAATTACGAAACCATTTGATGGTGCGCGCGCGTTGACTCCTGACCTTACTCGTTTCCGGTGTGGCGATTGATTTATGCCCTTTTGTGTTCCTTATCGGCGCGTACGCACATCGGCTCTTTAGATGATACTGCTCAAATGAACTTGTTGCACAATGTAAAAGGTGATATTTTATATTATCTGTAGTTATTTAATGTCTTTTTAATGTCAATTGCGGCATAATATAAGTAAATATTTTCATTGATTTATTGGAAATTGTATTTTATGTGATTCTAGATGTCAACGACACGGTTTTTGTAAGTACCACTATGTAAACATTTTACTTTGTAATGAAGTAAATTAATGACACTTTAGTATCAAGTAATCAACCTTGCCTATACTGTCGTAATTTTTTGTTACTGAAGGGAGTTCACTTAATTGGTTTACTTTTTTTACCGGTTTAATATGTGTTATTATGGTGAATTACCTAAGTAATAATAAAAACAATGAAAGTTTAAAAAATAATGGGACTACAAGAAACGTGGCTCTTAAAAAAAGATATTTTTTTTTTCAGCTCTATCGTAAAAACGGGAAAACTTATAAGCGTGAAAATTGGTAATAATAAAAACTGTTTAAATGCGAGTCGGACTCGCGCGCATTTAATGCGCGACTGCGCGTCCCTAAGACGGTATTTTTACCTTAGTGGTACGGAACCCTCGGTGCGCGAGTCCGACTCTCACTTGGCCGGTTTTTAAATAGCCATCTTTGATCCTTTTAGCTTCTACCCTCTGTTGACTCCACATCCATTATCTGCATATTGTATGCTCTTATCTCTGCATCTCGAGTCAATTAGCATTGCAAAAACGTAAGCGCGGTTGCGTTAAAAGGTGGTTAACAGTAAAACATAACATTATTATCGCAACGCAAGCAAAACGTAAGAGATTCGAGTTTTATTAAAACAAACAGAACGCATCTCCGGTCAGGTACACTCGGCTACAGATAAATGTTAACAAAACCAGTGTACGCCGAACCATCGCTACTACGCTACGAACCGTAGAAAACCAGAAACCCGCTGAAGGTCACAGTGTTACCACTAATGTGTGTTCGGCTGTACTTCAGAGAAGAATGTTATTGTTATGAAGACAATTAAATATTTTTACTGTTTTTATGCTATAGATGATGTAATAGTAGTTTAAGATACAAGTTCCGTAACTAGGGTTATTACAAACGAGTTGACGTTTTTAAGCCCGAGACGAAGTTGAGGGTTTACCATCGTCACGAATTTGTCATAACCCTTACGGACGTGTATCTTACGACGTTTTTCAATACATTTGTGAGAAAACAGGTATAAGTAATACACTTGGTAAAGGAACCAACCATGGGTACTGTCAGCCTCTTGTCGATTTTTGTTCTCCTGGTACTCTCCATTTTATTTTAGACATAGACATAGACACACATTTATTCAAAGGAAACAAGCACAGTACATACACAAAAAACAGAATCGAAATTATATAAAATTATTAGGTAACACATAAACACTTGAACAAAATATAAACTAAGCTAAAACCACATACTTAACCTAATTCAGCCCCAATGACAAAGTCCCATAGATATGGTTTATTATTTTTTTTTATCGTATGTGCCACTAAGGCAGGAAACTTGTATGTACTGTGCCAGGCCAGTGAAATGGTCCTGACTCAGCTTAATGCCACAACTTACAAAGTAAGTGTGACGCTGATCATTCTGCCAGTACCAGGTGGTGAGAAGCCGAGATGCGTCGATGCAGAGATGGGAAGCCAGCAATAAACATGAGCTTTAATAAAATAGGAAAGTGAAAATAAATTAAATAGGAAAATAAATAAAATAGGAAAATACAAAAAAATAAGTAAATAAATACAATAAGTAAATAAATAAGTGTTGTAAGAATTATTGTTATGTACCTATAAGTGTTCTGTGCAGTGTATACCTATACTTAAGTTAAATAGATTTAATCTATGTACACCCAAACCTACCTGCGAATATGTCATCAAAACAAAAGAAAAAATTTCAGATACACGCTTCTAATGTTTTTTGCATAAGATATGTCTTGTATTTTAGTTTAAAGCCATTTTTTGAATTGACATTTCTTATGGGTGGTGGAATGTCATTCCATATCTTTGAAGCGGTGTATCTGAAACTCCTACAAAATGCAGCTGTTCGATGATCAGGAATGAGAAGCGGCGGGACACATGTGCGAAGATTGTCATTGTTCCGAGCAGAACGCCACTTAATTTTTTTGTTTAAATATTCCGGTGTTCCGCTTTTCAATACATCAAACATAAGTGATGCTATGTAAAGTTTCTGTCGCTCCTTCATTTTTAGAATTCTTGATGAGTTTAAATAAGGTGTTATATGTGTGCGCGGGGGAATTTTAAAGCAAAACCTGGCACAAGCGTTTTGAACACGCTGAATCAAAGTCTGTGTTTTTGCTAGGAGACATGGACATATACTGATATGCAATAATTTAGCTTTGACAGGACTAGTGCATCGCATAAGGATATACGTAGATTCACGTCAATCAGATCACGGATACGGTAAAGAACCTTCAACCGATAAAAGCACTGTTGTATAATCTGCGACACATAGTTTTCGAATCGCAATCTACCGTCCATTAATATACCCAGGTTTCGGGCCTCGTCCACACGCTCGATATTTACGCCCATCATAGTAATTATTGGGTTTTGGTTGATTGCATCGACAATTTGTTTAGCCGACCCAAGTATTAAAAACTTTGACTTTAGCGGATTCAGCACGAGACAGTTTTTGGTAGACCATAGGGCTACTCTGTTTAAATCCTCATTTAGCTTATTTATGCTGTCATTCAATTGTAGTTTACTAAGGGGGAGATACAGTTGTAAATCGTCCGCATATATGTGGTAATTACAGTGTTTTATGCATTCTGCTAGATCAGCTGTGTATAAAATGAACAGGAGGGGCCCTAGGATAGAACCCTGTGGTACACCTCTATTAATAATGCTTTTTTCAGATGACAGAATCTTTCCATCATGAGTACTAATTTCAACTTGCTGCATGCGGCCACTAAGGTAAGAATTAAACCAATTTACCGTCGATGTATCAAAACCGTAGTAAGTCATTTTGGATAGTAATAACGGTATATTAATGCAATCGAAGGCACGGGAATAGTCCAAAAGCACTAGAATGGTAGCACTGCCGTTGTCCTGAAATGACAATATGTTATCGACAACATCAATCAGCGCGGTAGTTGTACTACGCCCTTTCCTAAATCCTGACTGGAGTTCAGGGAGAATGCCATTGGACTCTAAGTATTTAATCAGTTGATTGTATACTACTCTCTCTAATACCTTCGATAGATAGGGGAGAAGACTAATGGGACGAAGATCTTGAAAGCCGGAAGGATTGCTATTTTTAGGAATAGGGCGAACAATGGCAGTTTTCCATTGAGTAGGGAAAGTGCCTGATGAAATATAGGTAGGCAGTCGTCACCCAAGTAAAAGTCACCACTGTAGTATTTTTACAAAATAATTTTATGATCAGAGTGTAAAAACTCCTTGGTATTATACTTTTTTTACTTACCGCACTAGTTCGGTAAGTAACGAGCAATGTTTACGTCCTTGTAAGTACGTTTTTCGAGCAAATGTATTGAAAATAATTCTCCAGCTAGACAAGAATCATGTGGACTATAGTCATTAATAATCGGGTAAAACACATAATCTAGTCTAGATGGCATATCCTTTTACATAACATCCCATAAAACGTCCACTGCAGGACAGGGAGCTCCCTCCAAAACTCCAGCAAAAACGCGTGGTACATTGGAGGAGATTTACCATAGTTACCACGCTTGTAAGCGTTGCGGCTGGCGACCGCTGTTGTTGGTCACGCAGTATGTAAGATGGCACGATAAACAGAAAGATGCTGCTGCCCATCCTCATGCTTATGAATACTTAGTCGCCTCTTGCGACACCCACAGGTAGAGATGGGATGGTACTATTCTTTACTGGCACCACACGGGCTATGAATCCCCCGTATAGGTACTTAAGCGAAATAATTTCCATTATATGTGTGAAGTTTACAAAAATATTACACTTTTCAAACAATTCAAACATCAGTTAACTCTCCGATTACTATTTCGAACCCTTTGAAAACCGTATGTTCAATGTTAGTTTTGTTTACCACTCGAATCAACTATAAACCTATTTTTAAATTAATTTTACGTTCACCACTTCAAACGCTACACCTTGCCTCAACCCATTTCTTTCTTTAACTTTAATGATCGCATAGAAGGAACTTAGAACATACGTAAATAGACATCTTTATTACTTTTGAGACTGCTCTCCTTATCTTTTGTATTGGATTAGAAAGAGAGGGAGATGACAAAATGGCGCTGATGATATAGTTACGATGCGCATGAGTGCCTTGATGAAAACTTGAGGTTCATGACGGTAAAGTTAACAAGATCGTAAGGGTGACCGTTAAAAGAATTAATGCTCTTGTTATGGGTTGGTAACTCATTTCGTAGTTTAAGTTTACATGGCAGTTAAATACCTATCGCGGTTATTTCGACGGCAATAAAGTTAAATTTAATTCCTCTTTTACAGAAGATAAGTTTAGTTTAACTGTCATCAAATTTTGAAAATAGAATCAAAAATTTTTTTCGTTATTTCCATTCCAACGCCTGCCAACACATTTTGCTGCTATGTCAAAAGCAATCGGCTAAAGCTGTCAGAAAAAACAAGTTTGTAAAACAATGTTATTCTTTCCGTCAAATATACTCTGGTTTTAGTGTCATGGCGGCAAAATAGATTAGTAAGCGTTAGAATAGACGAAAAAACTGGATTATAAACTATTTTTGTCACCTGCTAGAACCTTGTTTATCCCACATGGAAACAAATGAAACTGTCCACCGAGTGGGACAGTCGCAGTATCGTCACAGAATAAAGTATAAGTACTGTCATACAGAACAGACACCCTCCGCCCCCTTTGTTTCCCCTGCAGCCCCTCACGCACCCGCCCGCCCGGTGCTCCTGAGGGTCAGTTGTACTAAATACGAGGTACGAGGTTCGCCTCTCCCCCGTTACCTGCACTGCAAGTACTGTAACAATGGAAAGCGCAGTGCGGAAGACCCACAGACCTATCGTTCGTTCCAATTTCAAATTCGCGCTCCTCGATGTATTGTGGTATCGTCATTCGTTCGTCAGGAAGACGTGGACACAGTTTGGTTTATTTGTATGCAGTATACAAGCAAGATACAAACAACCGTAAAATAACGAAAGCGTGCTTATGATGTGGCCTTTATGAACAACAAACCTTACCTTAGAAGAGAAAAACAGAGACAAAAATATTCGCAAAATAAAAATTGGGCCAGGTAAACCACAGTTTCAAAAGAAATTCACAATCACAACAACTCGCACAATTCTGTTCTTATTTCAATCACAATAGAAGCTAGTGTCAAACTTGCTATGCTCTTGACCGTACTATAAAGGTAACACAACTTTCCCAATACATCAATGAAAACCGCAAAATGAGAAAATGTTGGTAGTCACATACTTATTCGCGCATTACTGTGAAGTTGTGAATAATTTCGCTACGCAAGACATTTACTGCATATTTATCAATGAGACTGGTCAGTAACAAGTAAAGTGAGTAACAAAGGGACTTGGTTGATTCATCGCGTCGTCATTCTGTCTCACTAGGATAGGAGGAATTACGGATTTTAACTACCACAACGGTAACATATGTATTTAGAACGGAAATAACTGTTTAGTAACAAATGCTTACATGAAATGGTTTTGTAATGGAATTAAACTTGTGAAAAAGAAAGAAAGAAGTAGAAAGGATAATCTAGATTCTATACAAAGAAAGAATTACCGCGGGTAGCTGCTAGTTTGTTCATAATATCTTAGAATACTATAGTTGAAAAATCCAACCTTTATCTATATCCTCTTCATAAAAAGCCCCTTCGTTTATATTGTGGCAACAACCTATGATGGCAACATGTAAGTTGCGTGTGCGCATCCTCTGATAAGATGGCTGCAAACGTGGTGCCAATCAGAGTCAGCCTGACTGGCACTTCGGAGAATTTCGCATTTGATATTGATAGTGCGTATTTACACTCCCTCTGTCAATATTTGTACAGGTCATTAGATACCTAATGATGAGATTTATCGTAGGTGGAAACTTTGCACGCAAAATAAATTTCAACCAGAGACCCGTTCAAGGTCGATGTGTTTGCACCGACGTTCATCCGTGTGTAACTATTGCTTACATGTGACATAAAAAGAAGGTATATTTTTATAATCCCTTAAATACCCATTTAAAAAAATCTCATACTCCTAATCAGTACTTAATCAACAGTTGCTACAGTAACAGTTAAACGTAAATAACAAGTTGAAACTAACTCTCATCTTTCCCAGTGCTATCAGGAGCAGTTAATCAGTTATGTAACGTTATTGTTCTCGTGTTTTACTGTTTGTTTATGTAGACGGAAGCGTAGAGTGAATGGAGAACAGTGTAAGAACCTTCTTAGTAAAGTTTAGATAGTAGAGATTTGGTCGATTGGGTAACTTCTTATTTTATTATCACTGCTTTTAAAACGGTCAAAACACTGAGGCGGTTGCGAAAGCAATCCGGGGGCGGTATTTCTTGTAAAGTTTGAGTTCTTATGCACCCTGTTACATTGAAAACCGGTCGCGGCTCGGTATTGTCTTCCCGCAGATCCGCCCCCGGACCACTTTCGCAATCATACCCTCTGTGTCACTTGGGCTTTATACCCTAAAAATACGTAAATTTAAGTCAGAAACTTTACAGGCCCTGATTTTACTGATAATTTATTTGTAAAAGTGGGACTCACATGAAACTGGTTATGTTTATGTTTTGAGGGTAAAGAGGCCGGGCTCCTAGTTCCCAACGGCCTTTATGAACAACAAACCTTACCTTAGAAGAGAAAAACAGAGACAAAAATATTCGCAAAATAAAAATTGGGCCAGGTAAACCACAGTTTCAAAAGAAATTCACAATCACAACAACTCGCACAATTCTGTTCTTATTTCAATCACAATAGAAGCTAGTGTCAAACTTGCTATGCTCTTGACCGTACTATAAAGGTAACACAACTTTCCCAATACATCAATGAAAACCGCAAAATGAGAAAATGTTGGTAGTCACATACTTATTCGCGCATTACTGTGAAGTTGTGAATAATTTCGCTACGCAAGACATTTACTGCATATTTATCAATGAGACTGGTCAGTAACAAGTAAAGTGAGTAACAAAGGGACTTGGTTGATTCATCGCGTCGTCATTCTGTCTCACTAGGATAGGAGGAATTACGGATTTTAACTACCACAACGGTAACATATGTATTTAGAACGGAAATAACTGTTTAGTAACAAATGCTTACATGAAATGGTTTTGTAATGGAATTAAACTTGTGAAAAAGAAAGAAAGAAGTAGAAAGGATAATCTAGATTCTATACAAAGAAAGAATTACCGCGGGTAGCTGCTAGTTTGTTCATAATATCTTAGAATACTATAGTTGAAAAATCCAACCTTTATCTATATCCTCTTCATAAAAAGCCCCTTCGTTTATATTGTGGCAACAACCTATGATGGCAACATGTAAGTTGCGTGTGCGCATCCTCTGATAAGATGGCTGCAAACGTGGTGCCAATCAGAGTCAGCCTGACTGGCACTTCGGAGAATTTCGCATTTGATATTGATAGTGCGTATTTACACTCCCTCTGTCAATATTTGTACAGGTCATTAGATACCTAATGATGAGATTTATCGTAGGTGGAAACTTTGCACGCAAAATAAATTTCAACCAGAGACCCGTTCAAGGTCGATGTGTTTGCACCGACGTTCATCCGTGTGTAACTATTGCTTACATGTGACATAAAAAGAAGGTATATTTTTATAATCCCTTAAATACCCATTTAAAAAAATCTCATACTCCTAATCAGTACTTAATCAACAGTTGCTACAGTAACAGTTAAACGTAAATAACAAGTTGAAACTAACTCTCATCTTTCCCAGTGCTATCAGGAGCAGTTAATCAGTTATGTAACGTTATTGTTCTCGTGTTTTACTGTTTGTTTATGTAGACGGAAGCGTAGAGTGAATGGAGAACAGTGTAAGAACCTTCTTAGTAAAGTTTAGATAGTAGAGATTTGGTCGATTGGGTAACTTCTTATTTTATTATCACTGCTTTTAAAACGGTCAAAACACTGAGGCGGTTGCGAAAGCAATCCGGGGGCGGTATTTCTTGTAAAGTTTGAGTTCTTATGCACCCTGTTACATTGAAAACCGGTCGCGGCTCGGTATTGTCTTCCCGCAGATCCGCCCCCGGACCACTTTCGCAATCATACCCTCTGTGTCACTTGGGCTTTATACCCTAAAAATACGTAAATTTAAGTCAGAAACTTTACAGGCCCTGATTTTACTGATAATTTATTTGTAAAAGTGGGACTCACATGAAACTGGTTATGTTTATGTTTTGAGGGTAAAGAGGCCGGGCTCCTAGTTCCCAACGGCCACTGCGACCTGCGTAGATCTATTGTAGCCAACCCTTTATACTACATCTACTCGGCAACACCGACAGCCTCAAAGAAGCTGACGATCTGCCTAGGGTAGGGTGCCTGCGGCCATCCTCAGGGTGTAGTATACGTCTTCCTGTTTCCCGAATTCTGCTGTGAGTTTGTGCATCATAGTGGCAAATAAGGTGTATAGGCGTTTCTAAACTGTTTACGGAGCATTGGTTTCGTAGGCGGCCGAAGGGGTAGCAAGCAATACTAAAGAAATTCCGAGTAAACTGCTAATTACATGTTTCTAGTATTTACGTTTCGAAATTATAAGTATCGTTCGATTTAAGCTCTTGCGCCAGCTCACAAATTATAAAGGTTCTTTTAGTTAATAGTTACTTATCTAGTTATATCTAAGGCTTAATTATTTCTAGTAAGGACTTATTTCATAACCTAATGAAATAAATTGGCTTGTCGGTAATATAAGTAACAAATCATTTTAAAATACTTTGAAAATCTAGGAAATATTTGTGCTATTTCTAAGTCTAATTTGTGTCATTATACGTTATCCAGGACACAATACGTTTCCAGCGCCAGGTCAATTTGAGGCCAACTGATTCCTAGTAAAACTTTTAAACATGTTCAAACTCGATTCTTATAATAGTTAACTGACTTCGACGCGCCCAGAATACATAATGAAGCAACTTCCTTAAAAGGCAGTTATTCGTTTTTACACTTAGGGTGTTTACGCACTACGTCCGATCCGAATCCGATCCGAATCCGTGAAAATAAGAATCAATAGTTAAATCTAATGACGGAAGCCGATTTCACTATTGATTCTTATTTTCACGGGTTCGGATCGGATTTGGATCGGACGTAGTGCGTAAACACCCTTAGATTTAATTTTATTCAAAGTTTCCTTATAAAGCCATACTTGTCAAGATGGATACAATGGAGGTAAAGTCAACGACAGGTCAAGCTTGACACTCGCAGTGCGACTCTAGCCTAACGCACATTGAATATTTTATTTTATTTTTATTCCCATTACGTCCCATTTCGTTTTTTATGACGTTTTATAAGGAAAGTACTGCTAACAACAAAAGTGTTTTCAAAATATTTATTATTATTTAATGTTTGCAAGATAGTGAAACACAGAATATGCAAATATTTTGTAATTGATCCTGTCATCAGACTAAAGGCTTATCTGATAGTCGACTTATGGTAGTTAACTCTACCTCAAATGTTTCAATGTAACATTATTTACTATGAAGATAGAAGTTTAGTTATAATTTATCAATCGGGTTTTCAGAATTATTTATGAATTAGAGTACAGGAAAACCAATTAGTTAACAATACTGTTTATTTTATGGTTGTTTTTAGTATTAAATTAGGGTAATATAACATAAGACTGATTTTGATTATAATGTATTGTTGAAATTTTAATTATTTAAACTGTTAATTTTTATTCAAAATAAGAGTAAAATTTGGTTCAAAACGCGATTATTATGCCTACTTTTAATGAAGACTGATTGATGATGCTGTGATTTCACTGCAAAAAGTATACTAGAAAAATCTGCCTTTTATTATGATAACTAAATAATTAATTAAAAATTGTGACAGTTTTGTTTCCGAATGTAGTAAAGTTTCTATAAAAAAAAGCGTTGAGCCGTACTGGGAATACAAAATTGCAATGTCCACGAACGCACCAACTTGGTGCGTAGGTATTGGGACGTAATGGGAATCACTCAAATAAGAACGGAGCAAAGTTCAATCTTACAAGCTTGATGTGCTCTTGACTGTACCTATAATTTCATTTAGCACGTTTGGTGCCGATAAAGAATAGTACCAACCCGAGCCGCACTCTTGTAGGTGGAGCAATCTCCATTTCTCTCTGTCCTCTGCCAATGATTTGATATTCTGATAAGACTCGACGTTTACCCTCTCTTTTATCCGTTCCTTCCCTTCGACACCACCAAACGACACCACCAGGGGTGTCGTGGGGAATCACTACTGGTCAAAATAAGTGCGTCTTGGTCTTCCTCTTCCTCTCCTGTCTTCTACTTTTCCTTCAATAATATTCCTTATGAAAGTGTCATGTCTTATCAGTAAGTGTCTCTATTTCGATGAAATTTATATTTAAATAAAATTTGATAAATTTGATTAATTTTAAGTATTGGGGTTTCGGGGGCGAAAAATCGATTTAGCTAGGTATCATGTCTGGGAAAATTCGTTTTTTCTTGAAAATTGCGCGTTTCAGAAACTCTCTAGCGCCATCTTTTATTTATTGGGCTTTCGTTAAGAGCAAAGCTCTGTCGCCCTGGTACTATCAAACTAATCAGAGTAGCTTCTCACGCTTCTTTACTTACTTTAACGTTCCTTACATGTTCCTCGAACACTTATCTTAATGTCGTCTTCCAAACTAATTGGAAGGAGGCTACTTAGGTTACTTAACTTATTACTCAAGCTACTTTAGCCTTTATTCATTAAGAATAAGACAGTTTTTCAGTTGATTGTTTCGTTGTTTGATGTTACACAGATTTTAATGATAATTGTAGTAATTAGTCAAATTGTGAGCTTTTGTAGTTCTGATGTGTTAATTTAGAAGCAAAGGGCCGACTTAAGTGATTGCGTATTTACTAGCAGGAAGTAATGTTTCAGAAACACACATTATGTAAAATTGTAATGTTGAAAACACTAGTATTTAGGGTTCCATATGCAAAAGGTACCTATATTTACTACCCTGCACTTCTCATAATATTATTACGGCTTCCTCTACCAAAGGTTGTCTGGAAGAGATTGCTACCAGCGATAAGGCCGCCGTTGCTCACATTTAGTTTTGTGACTGTATTGTTTTTGTGATTATTTTTTTTTAATTGTGTGGAATAAAGTGTTTATCTATCTATCTAAAAATTTAACAATTAACGATATGCGATAAAAGAAACGTTATTTTTTGTTTTAGCTTTATCATAAAACCTGGAATACATGGGTACAGTCAACGACAGGGCAAGCTTGACAGTCGCAGTGCGAATCCAACCCGTACGTCTATTGAAATAAGAATGGATTTAAGTTCAATTATGAGCTCTTGACTGTACAAGCGTCAAACTTGGAGTAATTTGATAATAGTGCATAACCAAAAGTAACACAAAAAATAATAAAAAAATATTAAGTGAAAGGCAGACACAAAAACTTACGCGAGCACATTTTATATGTAAATTCTAGTGAAAAAAAATTCAGTCGACAAGATTTTTTTTGACGAATTTAAAACGTACTAAATAATTTATATACTTACCAATGATATACATATTATTAAATTTAAAATATTTTTAATCTGATATTCAGACAAAGATAGGTGTAAATTTTAATCTTCTCTTTATTTATTTAAATATAATAAAATTATTTGCCAATGACAACTTTTTTAAAATAGTGTTATATTAAATTTAAATAAAAGTAATTAATAAAATTGGAACAAAAACAATAGAGATTGACTACGTTAACATGATGTCCCACCTCCCCATTTGCTTTTGTTTGTGGTATAGTTTTGAACTGAAAGTAATATGGAAGGGCGGGCCATGTTATCGTAGCTTATCTCTACCACTAAACTTACCTCTAGCAGGTCATAAAGAAACTCCACGTAGCTCATCATCACAATTCCCTTACACAAATTAAATTTAAAGAAATATATTCAAAATTGGAATCACATCTGCCCAATACGACAGCTGACTGCAGAATTACCAGAATCGGAACCACACCTCGACTCCTACGCACTTCCATATACGGTCACTAATCATCAGGTTACTTTTTAATCTTGCTGATTTTAAAAGTTTTCTTAGCAGCCAGTTTTAAATTAAGTGTTGTTTCTTTAAAGGTTGAGAAAAGAGTATTGAGCAAGGAGGTTTTGACTGGAATATAAAGTGGTGTAGGCCTACGTGTTATGACATGTAAAGATCAGGTTAGAACTTGGCAATGGTAATCTTTTTCCATTGTTAATGACCCATGAAATGATATCATATCCGGTAGGCAATGTAAAACCTTATATGGCGCATCTGACGATCGGAGATTTTTAACTACAAAATCTTGCTTAGACAAGTCTATGACTAACGCTTGTTAAAAGGTCGTCGTATGCAAATGTAATTAGTAAAAATCGTTAAAGTAATGAAACTCTTCTGAAAATGCGTAGTTAGATACCTAATTACTTCGAGATTAAATGTCTGAACTTTACCAGTCAATTCAGGTTACATTTCCCAAGCTTCAGATTGAAGTAAACACCTTAGGAATTCTCCAACAACGCCTCGATATCAACATCCATTGCTGCCTTCAAATACGATTCAAAACGGAATAAGATCAAACCCAGCAATGAAAAACATAAATGTAAGTACGTTTACGTCGGTCGCTCAACTCATCGATGTCATTTGAGAGTGGGTAGGCCGGCGCATTGACACACAACCGGTCCGCAAAAGTAGGCTTGCAAAACAGTGTAGTTAGCAATCAGGTACAAACAGATCTTGGGCAAAAAGCTTAGAGCTAAAGATTTTCTGTAGCACATTGATTTGAGACCTGAATAGGCGAAAGCTGCTTGCGTACTTGGTTGACAAAAAGTTATTCAATCTATGAAGTAACAACAAAACGCAAATGGTCGCCATATTGGTTGGCACTTTACCAATAGACAATAATTTCGAACAAAAGCCCGTTGTAATTTTGTAAACAAACCAAACCTCGGACTAAGACTAAACCGAATGTAAGATAACCATAGACAACACAATCGAAAAACAAATAAACAGCGTGTCACTAAAAAAGAAAAATCTCAACGGTAATTTCGAAAATGGAACAAAAATAGCCCCGAAGAAAAATACTAGTAGTTAATCGGAACAGACGAACACCATATGGACAGGCAATTTGGAGATGTACTCCTAAATACAGATGATAAATCACACCACTTACACACGTCAAAAAGTGCTTACGCATCGGTAGAACCATAGATAATACACACTAATGATAGAGTGCCACTATCCCGGTAATCTTACGACTATCAAATGAAAGCACGAGTTTTATTTCTCTGCTCCTTTGCGCCCGAGGCACGGATGCTGTAAAAAGAGTAAAAAGAAAAGAAAAAAATATAGTCGCGCTCGCGTGCACTGCGCGTGGGAACGACGAAACAATAAAAAGGATTTTAAGGGTGGGCAGTTATTTGCGAAAAGCTGCCAGTTATTTTGATGATCGAGACGCCCGCGGCAACACTTTATTCTAATTTCAAATTTAGAAGTCAAGGGCGTATTCAACGGTCGTTGAACACAATGGCGATGCGAATGCGACAAGCTTTTTTGTGGTTTATCAAGTGAGATAGTAAAAAAAATGGCGGATGTAATTACCTAACCTAAAGCGAAACTAGGATAGTTTAAAGTCAGAAGTTTTGTTATGGTTGCTATTGAGAGACAATCGTGATTTCACACTTGTAGAAAAAAAAAACTTTCATTATTTTAAAATATGAACAAACTTTACAACAAACTTTTAAACTACCTTAAAAAGGAATGCGCTCGCGCATCGGAATTCGGAAATGCCTGTCTTTGGGCTGCCGCAAAAAACTCAGCGATCGTTGTTGCATTCTTAATTTAAATTCAAGAATTCCATAAGTAATTTTGTGCTCATAACACACCTACAGTTAGTGAAAACAAAACCAGTATAAGCTGAACCAGCGCTACGCTACAAACGCCCAAACCTAGAGGTCTCAAGGTCAAAATGTTTCCACCGACGTGCTGCCGTGTGTACACTTTTTCTGTTAATATAAAAACAAAACTGCTTCTTGCAAAGTGCAACAACTTTTGACATTTACTTGAAGACAAAAATAAAAAAAGGTTTGTGTTCCCAAGAATCGAGGTACGGATCTTCTCTTTTGATTTAAATTCAAGCATCGATCGTGAAGAGGTCTAATAAATTAAAAGCTGGCTGCGCTTACGCATGTTAAAAAGATGACTTATCCAGTCTTGTGAACTTGTGTATGAGAATGACTAACTGTTAACCCTCATTTCAGTATTAAATTTTTTTGTAATAGTAAACAGTTTTTATGCATTTTAATTTTAAAACTAGCTAAATTAACTACACTTTAAAAACAAAACCGACATCTTCCTATCCAAGGACATAATTTTGTGAATTTCTTATATTAAGTTTTTTTTTTACTTCATGTTTTACCTAAAATAGGTTCTTGAAATAAATAATAAATAAATAAAAAGAAAATAATACTTAATTCTGAATGTTTCATATGGTTTTCTGTATAACGTTGCGTCCATAATTTAAAAAATGAAGGTACATTTTCTTTTTAACGTCTTGACCCGATTACCAAAGGTCATCGTTATCGTTAACCAGTCGTTAAGTGATCGCTAACCCGTGAAATTGGTTCTATTCTTACAAAATTAAGGGAAAATTGCATTGACAATGCGTTGTTTACTTTAATTTGATTTTAATCAAGATGTGTTCATCAAATTCTACCGGCATTCAATCATGGTACGGTCAACAAAAATAGGAATATGTTTGACAGAATAAAAACAAATGAAACGATTTGCTTAGTGCATAGAAAAATAAGGGTAACTAGAAGGAGGATTAAAGAAATAAGTTGTCACAAGGTAGTGAAGGCGTCGTTCTATGGATTTGACAGGTTATTTTGAATATTTCCTAGTGATCACTGATGATTTGACATAAAAATTTGGGACACGTTGGCAGATGTCATCTCATAGTAAATTAAATTAGTAAGGTATCTATTCCGAGCGAAGCAAGGAGGTCCGAAATCTTTGGCTTAGTGCAATATTTGTAGACATTGAATCCATAACGAATAGATGTAAAAAAAGCGTTTTTTAAGCGAATAAACTGAATTTAATTTCAGTATTAGCATAGATTACCATTGTAAAACATCTTATGAATCAAATTTAAAAAAATATACTTATAATTGGCTGCTGGGTTGCTATTGCTTTTTTTTGTGCTGACCACCCCAGTTGACCATCCCATTTTCTTGAAATCTCACATTGAATAATACAATTGGATATGTCCTAATTTGTTACCTCCGATCCGCTTCACAGATTTCTCCCACGATTAAAAAAAACGATTCGTTGTACTGTCAACATCTTTACTGATCGATCAGACAATTTTATTTCCTAAAATCAAGATGTTAAGGTTTATTATCGCAGATAAACAAGGAAGTTGAAGGACGCCGGAAGTCAAGTGCGGTCGAATTATTTGAATCGCGATTCCAAGTTCAAAAAATATTGTAATGGCCGTCCATCCGGTCCATTGGGCGTTGATGTTACTAATCAAGTTAGCTCGAAGATCTAGATCTAGAATTTCAAATATTTCTTTTATAAAAGGAAATAATTTAAATTAAAATTGGGTATACTTACAAAATTATCGATATGGAAACCTAAGCTCAAAATTACACCTTTCCTTTAAAAGTTACATTATAATTTGAATCAAATAAAAAAAATCAGAAAACCTTCCAAAAAGTTTTTATTTAATACAGTCCCGTTTTTAAATTATAAATTGATCTTTAAAAAACACAGTAAATATCACAAACGCATCAGATTTCAAAAGGGTTTAAATTGATGGACCTTTTTTGATGCATCAGTGATCCTAATTATAGTCTAGGAGCCATTTGGACAACGTATCATTTGGGACTTCCAACGTTTTGGACTTTATCGAAATTGATGATAATTATATGGTTGATTTAATTATCTTATTGCCTACGATTGGTGTAACGGGTGTAGGATTGAAGATTGATGATTTGTGTTTCGTTTGAAAAAAGTCGTTCTGGTCATCTTTGAAACTAATAAAAAACATGACATTTAGAACTGTGTTAAGACATTTAGACTGTAGTTACTTATGCTATCTATAATGTTATTTAATTGTTTTTGTAGATCACATTTTCTACTAAACAAAAACTAATATTTTGTAAAAATATTCGTTATTTTAATTTAATAAAATTTATTTTTGGAAACGTTACGTCATAATTGGTTTTAATTAACGAAAGAGACACTAGCAAAAAAAAAATAAAGACTCATCTCTTAAACGTGTTCCTTAAGAAAAGCCTAATGTCGTTGATGGACTACTATCACCTACATATACATAATCATTATTATTAAGGATCATTAATAATTTACAATAATAAGCACCATAATCTCTAACAATGCTTCTGAACGATTGACTGATGATTGTCAGTTCAAAAGATAACTGATTACTGATTAACAGCTGATTAGTCAAATCAGAAACCTTTATTGAAATAAATGAGCCCTATGACTTACTAATCATTGGTTAAAGCTATTAGCCAATCAAAGAGAACAGATTGATAGACTTCATTATCAATGGTACGGTGTATTTTGTATTCTTTATTCAAATTAATAAGGTAATAAGCCCAAATTACACAGTCTTAGTTCCTTGAAAAATAGCCCGGTGTTATTTTCAAAATTACAGAGCAACGTGAGAAAAAGTTTTCAATTTTCCGATGTATTGCCGTTGGATTTCTTTTGTGACAGATTAAAGATTTTCTATACTACATATTAATAAATAAATAATAATAAATAAATATTGGGGGACACTTCACACAAGGTCATCTGATCTGGTTGATTTTGTCTGTACCTACATTGTTGATATTTATAATAAAAAATATCACGTTATGCTATTTTAAAGCCCCTGAATCCAAATCACAGATTTTTGGACATTTTGTTTGTTTGTTTATTTGTTCGAGCATCACGCAAAAACTACTGAACCGATTTTTATGAAACTCTTTTGTTTGATAGCTAATATTTTGACTTAAACACTGGTATATATTTTATTTATATATTTTTTATCGGACAAAGGCAAGCGCGCAAAAATAAGTTTATTTAATAATATATTATTAAGTTAAAGAAGTTATATAAAAGCAAAAAATAAAGCTTTTCTTTTTTTCAAAAAAATCACCCACAAAAACCAAATAAAAATCAAATAAATCAAAATTACGACTAGTGATCACGAGCCCTGTGCAGGTGTAAATTAAAAATAAAACTAATGTAAATCCGTAAAACTTAGATAATTGAAGGTCTCCACGAAACCTATCAATAATCTAAGCCGTAAAAGTTACTTGAATTTTAATGATAAATACTCTCGAAAATAAAAGACATCTTGAAAATAGAAGATATAGTGATAAAAAAATATGCTGATTTTATCATAAATTACTTAGATTATTTCATATTCATTATTTGATAGAATGCTTTTTGAAACACAAAGTGTATATATTTACCGACCTTTCACCAATATCAACCCATGATTACACCTAAACACGGAAGCTCCAATATTCCTAATTGGAATATCTTGATGGTCAAGCCCGTATACTTTTTACCCAAGTTTTTTTTATTGCATGACTGTTTTAATAAAGCTTGCTCCCGGCCTATAATGTGATGTTTTAGCGTAATTGGTAAGGCTTGTCGGCTGTTTTTTGGGGGTGATTAGAATGATAGCCTCATTTCTACGTTCTCATTTAGACATGTTTTTTGGAAATTTGGAACCTTCATTCTAATTGTGTTGTTAAATCAACGAACTAGGCAAAGACAATACAATTTAAAGACCTAGGCAAGCCCTAGTAACTGAGCTATTTTTAAGCAGAATATCAGCCTATGATATCATCATTCTATCAGCCAAAAAACGTCTACTGTTAGGCATACGCCTCTACAAAACATCTCTCAGAAGTTTCTGACATATAATATAATCATTCATCACTAACTACCAACAAACTTAATTACTTAAAACAATGTAACAAAACATACAATAAAAATAAACATTTATTTGAAAAATGTGTAAAATAGTAGTTTATGCAACTGTCATGTAAAACAGGTTATTAAAACACGAGTTTGGGTTCAATCAATCAAACAAGTGTTTTAATACCATATTATATGCAGTTGTGTATACTACTTTATCTTCACTCATGCATTCTTTACTTATAAAAATGATAAAATTTAAACAAAAGTAAGTAAGCAACAATGGTAACTTATATTATGTATATTACAGTTCTGATATGAGTCTGAAGAAGCGGCCTTAATATATCCGCTTGGTCTTCTTTGAAATATACAAGCAGAACATTTTCTAAACAAGACATGGTTTTCTTTTCGATTTTCATTCTTTCCCAATTCATTGTAGGTTATGTCATAAAATGTCCTAGACTATTAAGGGAGAAGATCATAAGTTATTGAGTATCTTCTGGTGTAGGTAACTGCAGTATCCTGACTGCACCACTTTATCTTCTTTCTCAATAAACTTTCACATTACTTTCACGGGCACAAAAAACTTGAAAAAGGTAAATATTTGAAAATGGCGGCAAATCTAATATCTATTTCCTTCTAATTTCAGGCTGCGCGCGCATATTTTCCACTACAGATAAAATTATTGTAACTATAGTAACTGCTACTGTAACTGCTCCAAAATAATAGGTTGTTTATAAGGCACACTTTGTAAATATGCTACTAATATTTGACAGCTACTAAGAAAAACTGTTACATTTATAACCGTCTCTCTAAAAGACCTTATATTCAGTCTTCTTTAAAAAGGTTTAGGTTCAAGAAGAATTTTATCCAAGTGTTATGTTATGATTAAAAAGTTAAATTACGTAACACCTTTGCAAAATTTTCATACAAAAATCGTTACGTAATGGTAACTTTTTAATTTTTTATGCATACTCTGCGTAATATTCAGCCTTATGTACCAACTTTTTGAATCATAATTCAAAGATTACGACATGAGTGTAGATAAAGACCTTTATTTAGTGACATCTGCTTTGATTTTGGAACACATTCTTTTATTCCATCAAATTATATTTATTGAATTAAGAACAGACCAATTCGAATAAACAAACTTCGAATCCAACAACTCTATCAAGAGTACTTAAAAAACATAAAGTACATTATAGAGGGTGCTCCAAACATGGAAACAAGGGCTCCTAATGGACATGTACCAATAAACAGGAGGGCTCTGGATACAAAACAGACGTTTTCCTGAATAGAACACCCTTTGTTTAGATCTGCTTTTTGAGATATACTTGTTCTGAACAGTCTATTTATAAAGTTCTTTGAAGAATTTGTTTTTGGAAATATTTTCAGAAATTAAAATATTATGACAGTAAAACCCTCTACGAAATTCTACTCCAAAGTCATACAATTGTCTAACTGGTCGCCTGAAAAGCGTGACGGCACAAAAAAATTAAAAAAACTGTGTCATAATTTTGAGAAACCCAAATGTCAAAATAATTAAAGATTAAATAAAAATTATATACTACGAGTATATTACCTAGTTACATACAAATTTCTACGAAGTTTCGTGTTGTAATACTGTAGTTACTTTAATATTACGGTAAAGCCTATTAAAATAATGTAATGAAGATTATACCTACTTATGTAATTATTGTTATAGATTCTCTATCTTGATGAAAAACAGTAAATATAAAGTCTAATTGACAGGCAAGTAGGTTAAACGTTTAAGAGTGTGCTTGTTTTAGTCATTTCGTAAATAATATTAAAAAAAATAATTATAATATAAATATTTGAAAGTTCTCGTGGCAGAGTGGTAGTTGCTCTTTCTTCCCAATCACGAAAGTTAAGCAACGTTGGCCGTGGACGGAACCCAGATAGGTGACCGCTAGTGGCACAAACAACCAGACCGTCTCCGTGCTTCGGAAGGCTCGTTTAGCTGTTGGTCACGTTAATGATGATAGTAGTTAAGATAAGTTAGAAGAAATTGGCTACCAACCTGGCAGAGCCTAATCTAAGATTGGATCTGGTTTGCCCTCTGGGTTACGGAGGTCAAATGGCAGTCGCTCTGTGTAAAAACCAGTGCCCTCGGCAAACCCCTTATAATAGCAATCCCTTATGTAGCAGACTTCAAAAATAATTGGTAAAAACGGAATAAGGCTAGGGCACTGATGATATTTTGTAAAAATATCAGAAACTTAACAATAGGGTGCTTTCAACCAGCTTTTAGAAGTTCAACTAGTTAGCGCTGCTAGTTAGAAAATTAGTTAGCAAACACTGCTACTGAATGTTCACTCAATATGAAAATTATTAAGTCAGTTTGATTGCTGCTGTCAAAGTCCGTGATATATTTAATGCTAAAAACAATCAATCAATTTTCAATTATTTTACTAAGCCTTAAAAAAAGAAATTATCAACAGTGATCAGCGTACCACCCATCGGCACATAAAAAAAACTTCACAAGTTGACAAACATCAACGAAAACTCCCTATTGGAATGACACATAATCCGTTACATTCGTAACATCTGCCCTTTTTTGCACGAATACAAAACTATAAACATTTTCGATAGGAATAAATAAAGTTCTACCAACTGTCCACAATCAGCTGATCGTCATCCAAATCTCTCCAACAGCCTATCTTCCATAATTCCACTCAAAAGCAGGTAAACCTTTTTTCTGGCTGTAGGGCTTTACAGCCTCTGTCAGCTGTTGCTATAAAAAAAGTTCGATGCAAGCGCGTGCGTTCGAAAATCTCCCAAATTTTATGCTTTAACATTAACAAGGCCTCCGCCTTAATGCTGTTGCTTAACATCTGCTGCTGCAGGTGCTTTTCTGGAATTTTTGACGCAGCCGTTCGAAAATTGAAATTATGGTTTGCCTGCCAGGATGTTGTGGATTTGGCTTTTCACTTTTTCAATGCTATCGACTTCTTGCTCCTACGTGAATGATTTTCCTCTGTTTAAAATTTTTAATACATTTTATTTATTTTATGTAAGTATAAGCATAAAAAAATAATAACAATAATGTCGGTGTGTTCAAAAATTCTTTCTTTACTCGACTATATAAATTTTTTATCTTCTGTCTAATATTATACCCTGACTGTATGCTTTTAACAAATCATACAAATAAAATCCTTTGCAAAATCTGTCCGGAAATAATTTTATCAGTTCAGTTTTTTTGCACATCCGTACCCTTCTTATAATATTCTGATATCCTGACGTCGTGTCGTATCATGTAACATATCCGTTTGGGCTTCATTCATGTCAAGAATCATGGCATTTGATAGTGTAATGTTATATTTTGCGGGGCGAAATTCGATCTCAATCATAATGTACTAAATTTGAATTAAATCAATGGCCATTTCTTTCACTTTCAATAAGTACTACAATTATAAAAAAGTTTTATTCTTAGATTATATTTTAAAATTGTCTGGTTTTTTATATTCTCATTAATTTTTCTATCATAACTCTATTTAAAAAATATATTCAAAGATTAATTACTTCGTAAGACAATCACCTATTATAATAGGTAAATACATTTATAATTGTCTTATCTTAAAGAATGCAGTTGGAGTAATGCTATCTTTACAAAGTGACCTTCATACTCTGATCAAAGATGACTTCGCATTCTATGACGTGCTTCGGTAAGAATTTCACTCAAACCATTATTAATAACGCGATAAAACCTTCTACTAATACACTGTTAATATTTTGCTAACATCAAAAATTTACAAACATTCCATCAAAAATCAATAGGTAAGCAAAAAGAAGGATAGAATGTCTTAAAGGAATGTTTCTTTTCGTTGAAATCTCTTTTGTATGTAACCGGTTTCAGGTTCCGCAACAGCTGACGTTTGAAAAAAGAACACCCTCTTCCTTTATCTATGGTAGCATTCATACGGCCACTTGTGCCTTTAAGAGCCTTAGAAAAAGAGTCCGCATTTATTTTTAATAAATTCTCAACTGACAGACAGCTTTTTGTCGCCTTAAGTAAGTTGTATTTAAATATTGACCTTAATAAAGATATGTTAGCAAAATATTTCGATTAGAATGTTAATAGCGATCTATTTTAAGGAAACAAAGTATTTAAGATCTTGTTACTTCCAAAAAAGGATAATCATAATCTTAAATTATAATTTCATGAACTGGCCGACAAGAATCTAGAAAGCCCCATCATTCCAAGTTCAAACGCTTGAACCAACAGCGCACCATTCGAAATTCAAATGTAGTTTTTTGTTACTCATGTGTGCACGGTTCGTTTCCCACCAGCCAGTAGCTTGCACATGGCACAGAGGAATTTGACACGCAGATGTTTCGTTTCGTCGACATTATAAAATACCTAATAAATAGTGCGGCAGTGTACTTTCCAATTAATTATTTGCGATCCTAGATAGTGTAGCTACATAGGAACTTTTACAATAAAAGCCATGAAATCGTAGAGCGAGTCTATGTTTACTTATAAACGCCGCATCTTATTTAATAATTATTGTTTATGTATATAAACTTTAAACCATAGCTTTAAACTCAATAATTCTTCCATTTACTACACCACCTGTCATTTAAGTACAGAAAATTGGTACTGTAAACCTTTAGAAAGTATGCAGATATGCAGAAGTACTAAAATACTAAACGGTTAAACCGTGCCAATGTGTGGGAACTTGTTTTCTGCACATTCCTTCACACAGTAATAGTTTAAGGTTAAACAAAGGCTAAAATACAGCTAAGCTTTTATTGTTCTATATTTGAAATGATTTCATCATAAATGAGAGAAAAGCGTCTCTGATTCGTGATCCGAGTCAATCTATGTGACTGTATGAATCATGCCATTAGCCATTTGACCGATTAAAAAGTGGGAGCAAAACGAGAAAGCTTACTGTTTTGCTTACTGCGACGTCCATTAACGCATTCGTGAGTTAAATGTATGGAAAGATAATCAACTCTTTCTGATTTATTGCCTTTATAGTAATTACAAAGAGAAAAGCGTTTTGATAATAAAATGACGTAATTTGACACAAAAAAGGAAGTTATTTGGTTTTTCAAATCATATTTTAATACGACAGAAATGACGACAGCACAATTTTTTGACAAAGATTACATAATTCAACAACCAAACATTCTATCCGATGCCCTAAATGTTTCTATCTGTGAGATTGACAAAGACCTCTCAGTAAATAATAATGATAGCGAAAAATACACAAACATCTTTGTTCTTTGTTATTTACTTTAGTTTAAACTTTTTAGTACCTAATTGACTCCAAGCTCGCATAAAGTGCTTGTAACTTTCTTAGCCTAAAGGGAACAAAACATTGTATGTCCCTGGCTGCATGCAATCGAAGACCATTTGTATAAAATGAAGTTCCATTTTCAAATTACGAGGCAAGAATTTACCGCCAATAAATGACAGGCGTCACATAAACTTTTAGAATTCAGTTACAAGAATTTAAATAGAGTCATAAAATATTGACATTTGTTTGCTGTAATAGTAAATCAATAGTATACATAATGTGGCATAAAAAAGGCATCACACAACATGTTCAAGTCTTAATTAAATACTGAATAGCTAGAGTAGCAAACGACTGTTTTGTTTTGAATGTCAGTACTCAGTTCTATCTGAGTTCTATATTTAAATTTGTCTGCCTATTTGAAGACTGTCTTCATAATTTGTAGCTTTTAAATCCATCACAACAAAACGCCAACGCATGCGCGCAATAAATTCCAAATGGCTGTTCGATTTTGATGGCTTTCTTTCAAAAGTTTTATCGTGCATTTCTTAATTTATTGCCAAAAGGGTTATTAAGGTGACATCTTGTTACATCTTCAGCTTGAGCGAAATCAGTAAAATGTTTTTATTACTTTGTTCGGTGAAGTGTATTGAAAAACTTTTTAGTGTGCATAACAGTTGCTAGGAGCCTTTATTCGCCATATATACACAAATAAGAGTTGGTGTGGCAAAAAGTACCGAAGTAAGTATGCTATTTAAATAGCTTTTTCATAAGCTTTAATATTATAAAAATCATTTAGATTAGTTTTTAGGACTTTAAAGAGTGTTTTCATAAGTTTTTTTATCACAACTCTGGCTTAAATTAGTTTTAGTAGGACAATATAGAGCTTTTTTGTAAGCTTTGATGTTATAGAAATCGTAACAATGACTTAAATAAATTTTCTAGGATTTAAGAATAGAGCTTTTTCAGAAGCTCTAATTGTACAAAAATCATAATACTAACTTATATTAGTTTTCTAGGACTTTAGAGAGCTTTGTCATAAGCTTCCATTTAAAAAAAAATATTACACTAACTTTAATTAGCTTTTTTAGGACTTATAGAGATTTTTCATATAATGCTTTAAATTTTAAAAAAAATTATAACACTGACTTAAATTAGTTTTGTCGGACTTTAGAGAGCTTTTTCAAAAGCTTTGATTTTATTAAAACATCAACAGTGACTTAAATTTGTGGTCTAGGTTTTAAACAGCTTTTTCATACATAAGCTTAAGCTTTATAATAAAAAACACTGACTTAAATTGGTTTTTAGGACTTCATAGAGCTTTTTCATAAGATTTAATTTCATAAAAGTCATAACACTGAATTAATTAGTTTTCTAGGACTTTCAAGACATTTTCCATAAGCTTTGGTTATTTAAAATCATTACGCTGACTTAAATTAGTTTTTAGGACTATGAAGAGGTTTGCATAAGTTTTATATAAAAATCACAATGACTTAAAATAGTTTTTAGGCAAGAACTAAATTAGCAGTAGTCGTTTTTCGGATGATATTATGCTGATGATAATCTGAAGGCTAGACGGAAGAAGACAATAAGAATAAAGAAGATTTTTTTTAATTTAAAAGTGCTGAGATATTCTTAAATAAAGTTTTCTTCAATAAAGTTTTCAGTAGGAAAGGCAAATTGCAATTAGTTTTATTAATGTTTTTTTTTTAATTATTATTATTCCAAGGTCACTGAGGCGGGACTAGGATCTGGTTTTAAATTATATTTTTCTAGTGCAAGCAAAAATTGGCTTAAGTTGTAGTCAAGCGGGATTGACCGCGATAGGACCAGTACCTACCTACATATTGCTTTTGCATTTTGCCTGGATGAACTTAAATATATTATAAATGATAACAGTTAAAATCTAATCAAGCACGATACAAGGCATATTTTAGGTCCCAGACTTCAGCATTTAGAAAGGCTGTTAAAAAGGTGAAAGTCATATGCTCTCATGCTTTGCAAAAACTCTCATCTTGACGGCCTTGCGAAGGTGAGTGCAAGGGGGACATAACGGTCTGCGCAGGCGCACCGGCTTCCTCTACCACAAAACTCAACAGTCAACTTTACGTCGCAATGTCAACCATCCAATAACGTTTTGAACGCTTCAGTTAAATCAAACGGCACAACAAAACACGCAATGTATGTATTATTCACAGAAGTCTTCGTGAATTTATGATCTTTGTAAATTATGTATTACACGTTCCTGTACTTCCTTCCAATAATAATAAAAGTAATGATCAACCTAATACGGCAAACAACAAACGTGCATCAAATTTTATATAAACTTTGTCATGTGAAAGCAGTTAGGAATAACTGTGACCATCCTTATAAGAAAAGGGACGAACTATGTCAATCGTTTCAGACTTAACATTTGTAAACAAAGACCTATTTACAAATTCCTGGCTTAATAGTTTTGGCCTGGTTTCAGATCTAGACAATTTGGATGAGCCAGTTTCAGAGAGTGGTTTTTTAGTGCAGTGTTGCAGTAATTATATCCTCATTGGTGTTGTAATGAATGTGTTGTTACATGGTTACTCAATGTGTAAACCATATTGTCATCATGGTGCAATGTTACGTTTATGATCCTCAATGACGATCTCTTTTCCGATTCTATCAATTTTCCTCATTAATGAAGAGATAAATAATATTAATAAACCTAACACTAACCTTGGCTAGTCACTGGTATTACCTAAAAATATATTTAAACCACGCATTCTTAAAATGTTTTTTGTCAAAATAATTCTTATCAGAAGTTTGGTTTGCGGAATCTTAAATCAAGACTTTTTGTAACAATAAAATATAATTCCGCAATTCTAAATGATCGCAAAGTTGATACAATCAACATTGCATATAAAAACACGCGTAGTTTAACATAAACTTACTTAACCATAAATACAGACAGTAAAAATAACATTAAACTACGTTTAAGGAAATTAAGCTCTTTGAATGCAATGCGCGTGAAGTGCAGTTGCATTGCAACACGCCGTTTTAAAAGCTCTTCAGACACCTTTTCCTTATTTCACAGAATTAAAAGGTGAAAAAGACTTTTCAAATTATTGAAATCAACTTACGATTTGACTGATTTCTGTGATGGGAATCGGTGAAACAGTCTTGTCCGACCCCTGAGGGAGCGATGAAGCGCTGGGGGTTGGTGAAACTCCAGGAGAACTCGGCTGGACATTGACGACGCTCTCCTTTGATGTCCTGTTGGGAGACAACCTCGCTGGGAAGCTGAGGGTCTTCGTCCACTGCGATAGACTTCGCACCATGTTGGAACACTTCACTCACTGAACAACGAGCACGTCCTGACCGCGCGACGATCGGCGGACGAATGGCGCTCGGGGGCAACAAACAACGGCCGCATGTGGCAAGTTGCGACTTGTTGGGGTCCGCTCGTCTGCACACATAGCTCCCACAGCCTGTGACTCTGTTGGCTGGCGGCCATGCATGTGTGATAATGGTCGACCACCTATTGGGAGGTCTGCTTTTGTTTACCGGAGCGGCGACCTCTTGAAGTTGCAGCAAAAAATTTAAAGGTCCCCGAGATTTTTGCAAAAAGCTCTGACCGTTTCAATTTCATTTCGTGAATTTGCTGACAATTCGCATTCCCCCGTGGGAATCGTGTAGGGAATATTTTAAAACCTATAAAATTTTAACAGTTCCCAGTCTTTATATTCTAATTATTTTAGTTGATTTAGTCAAGCATAAATCAGTATATGAAACGGAAGACGAGATGAATACTCGCCAAGGTACTAGGCGCAAAGACATGAATCATGTGATACAACCATGTTTGAATATTGTGAAGCACTGCTATAAATATCAAGCTATTGCGTTTTTCAATGGACTTCCGACAGAATTAAAAATTATAAATAATGTTAGTGTGTTCAAAAACAAATTGAAGTTATTACTACTAGAAAAAAATTGCTATTCTTTTAATGATTTTTATGAAAATTGACATTTTGTTATAATTTTAATATTTAATGACCTTTTAATTCTTTTTGTTTGTAAGTGCTTATTGTTTTAATTAATTTTCTTTTGACATTTCCATATATTAATTTTATTTTAGTTTTATATTACAATCAATAATTTTTATTTATGTTAAGAAACTTATACTTACTGTAAATATTTCGCACACAGAAATTCTGTTTTTGAATAAAAAAAAAAATCAAATTCTCTTGCTCTTTTCTTGGACAATCCTTGTTTTCATACTAATACTAGGTATTAAAGGCACTGATACATTAATATTTTCTTCAAATGAATTCTTTACCAAAGACGAGAAGAGGAAATATTGTAATGATTACATCAAATGGTGCAAGATACAGTTCACTGACCCTGCTAATAATGAGCGCAAACACGTCGCAAAAAACTTGAATCTGAAACCACTGTTAATCAAATGAGACATAAATAGATCTTCCTTTGAAAATCCTTAAACAGCTGCAAAAAAAGGAAAAGAATAAGTTACTAACAAAGAGGAATAAAAAGTACATTTGGTACTAAAATCATTTCCTTACGCGACCCATATAGGACCGGATTATCAACGCCCTTTGCCATTTGCAAAAACTGGTATGAAGGGTGGCACCCTCGGTATCCCGCGATGAATTTAAAAGTGCATAAGATGTTGGTTTCTTATACAGAGTGAGTTTTATGACTTTCTGCAGTTCTCCTAATTTATCTTGAAATACTTTCACTCTTTTATTCTCCTAAGGGTTGGTCAAATTTCTTTATTTTTCTATTGCCAGATTACAAATACTTCCAACTTTCCAATAATTATCTAAACACTTTCATTGCGTGCATCTATTTCTTTACTTCAAAGTCTGCTGTATTAGTTAAAATCTTTATTGTTTCTTTCAGCTGCTTGCAAAAAGCTATTTTAATTTAAAATTAAAGCTGCTTCAAATATTGGGCCTTAACTATGAAATTGCCGTTTTGTATGGGAAACTCAATTTTCAGTACTAACATTTTTGCATGTTTTTTAGGAATTAAAAATCCAATTTCTTTATATTAAGCATGATTAATTTAATTATCGAAAAAAAAAGCACCCATCATATATAATTATTCTCTTCATGGCAAAAATCTGAAACGTGTGACCGAGGTGCGTGACCTAGGGGTACAACTTGATAGCCAGCTTCTGTTTAGCCCTCATATGGACCAAATTAACGCAAAAGCATACAAAATGCTTGGATTTATATTTAGACAGGGCAAAGATTTTAAAAATTATCACTTTGTTACTTTTGTTCAACGCATTCGTTAGGTCTAACCTAGCATTTGCCTCACAAGCCTGGAACCCTCAGTACTCAGTTCATATAAACTCCATTGAGCGTATACAAAATAAACTTTTAAAACGAATTAAATCCAAGTTCCGTGGTTGCACGCACACTTCATAACGTTATATCTCTTCAAGAACGTCGTAAACAGAGAGAGCAGATCTTTATAAAATATTGAACGGTATTATAGATTCTCCATATTTATTGAGTAAGATTTGTATAAATCGTCCACGAGTCAATGTTCGCTCTTGTAATGCCCGCTTGTTCACCCCACCTTTCTGTAGGACTAACTATGCTAAAAACCGTTTTATTGTCAGGTCCTGTTATGAGTATAACAAATCCTACAGTCACATTGATATTTTACATGAGAAGTATCACAACTTTGTCAAAGCAATCAAAGGTAAATGATATTACCCAATATGTTTTAGATTTGTTTTTTTATTATAATGGTCGGTTCTTAATCTTTTTAAAATGTTTTATTGTTTGATGCTGTTAATATATATTTTTTGTAATTGTCATTTAAACTCTCTGGTTATATAAGGTAAAAAGTTCATTCTTATTAATATTTCAATTTATTTATTTTTTTTAACTTATGTTCTCTTGTCTTTTTCGACGTAGTGTATAATTTTATGTGGATACTTAATTGGCTTATGTGATTACCTGTAACATTAATTTTTATGTATTTATTATAGCTGTATGTTTCCCTATGCTTAAATAAATAAATAAATAAAGAATTTTCGAACCTATAATATTATATATCAAACTATAAATAAAAACTTTAAAGTCAACTTTCAAATATAAGACAAGTGAAAAAAATTGCTTTAGAATTATAGGAATTATGATCGCATTAATCGGTAAGAAAATTTCGACAATTTCATAGTTAAAGACCTATTTTGACACTTGCTTTGACAATTAAACAGAAATTTTCAGCAAATATGAAATTATTTTAGGCGGTTTGTCAAATAAAAATGTACTAACGTGCAGAGTTAAGAAATGTGATGTACGAATATCATTTTAAATATATTAAACTCTTCTTTCTCCATCACCCTATATCTTTCAATTATCTGAATGCTCCCGACCTTAGGGTCTCCCCTCACCCACACTCTCTATAGATCCTGGTGCTCCCTATCGTCTCACTGTTCTCTGCAAACACAAGACAATGCGCAAGCGCCACATGCGTTTCCTTGCCACGTGCAAGCGTAAGCTTTGTTTGATGAAGTGGAGGATTTATGCTGGGTTTGAACGTTCAGAATCTTTGGCACATTATTTTTGGCTATTTGCCTACTTTCCTATACCTTACTTACATAATTTACTTCAATGTTTGAGTTGAGAAATCAAACAGCAAATAGTTAAAACACCTTCTTCTTGACTATAAACCAGAGGATGGGCAGCAGCGTCTTTCTGTGTATCGTACGGTCAACCACACATCGGTAGAAACTTTTTCGATTCTATTACCACGCCATAAGGTCCAAAAGTGTTTCTACTGATGTGCTGTTGAGTGTACCATCTTACATACGAGTAGGTCTGCGGTCACCAACAACTGCGGTCCATGGTATCTCCCGCTACGCTAAAAAGCGTTGTGACTATGGTACTTCCCCTCTACACCACGCGTTTTTGCTTTTTGGACGGATCTCCCTGTCCTGCAGTGGATGTTTCACGGGGTTTCATATATATATGATATATATGATATGATATATGATGAATTGCCAACAGATATAAGAAAATCAGGTGTAAGAACATGAAATTAGCTAAAGAAAGCATTTTTGAACAATTTAAGAACTCCGATCTATATGTTTCTTTCTTCCCCCTTTTTTCCAAAACAATGCGCGGGCGCACCGTTTCCCCGCCACGTGCGCACGCAGCTGCCACCCGCACGCGCAGCTTTAGTTGACAATCCATGTACGAGGAAATTGCTCTTAAGATCCTAGAAATGTCAGGATGTCGTCGGATATTGGGACACAGGATGGGTTTAACCTGAAACAGCCACTTGCACGAAGCATCTTTAAAGTTAAATCTCCTTTAAATATATTTCTGACACTTTCTTTGTCAACAAAACAGAAATTTAACGGAGCTTTATTTTTAAATACGTCTTGTGCAACTAGCAGTAAGACATAAGTATAGGTGACTTGACTACTTAAGTACGGTCAACCGCACGTCGGTATAAACTTTTTCAACTCTATTACCACGCCATAAGGTCCAAAAGTGTTTCTACTGACGTGCTGTTGAGTGTACCATCGCCCTTTGTAGGGTTCCATACCTCAAAATAAAAAACGGAACCCTTATAGGATCACTTTGTTGTCCGTCTGTCTGTCTGTCTGTCTATCAAGACCCCTTTTCTCACGAACGAGAAGAGGTATCAGGTTGAAATTGATAACGAATATTAAGGTCCATAAACCACACAAGATCTGAAAATTTTAATTTTTTACAACGACGCATTCAAAAGATATGGCTTTTTATGTCCTCATCTCCATACATTTATGCAAAAAAGCAAAACCTACAGGGTCCTTCCCGTTGACCTAAAATTATGAAATTTGGCAAGAAGCTAGGTCTCACAGTACAAATAAAAGGAAAAGTCTAAAATCATTAAATATTTCAATTTTTCTCACAACTAACCAATTAAGGTGAGCTCCCGTTTCAAGAACTTTTCTATATAAAAGAGGGGTCAAGTTGGATGGTCGCTGAGTTTTTAAAATCAAAGAGCAAAAGCTTTTAGTATATCATATGGTAGATAGGTACGGAACCCTTAGGGCACGAGTCCGACTCGCACTTAGCCGGTTTTTTTTATGTTTGCAAACCAATTGACATAAGATAAGAAATGAAAGTAAAAGGAAACTAAAAATGCATTTCAGGAAAGAGATATGCGTGAAAGCAAGACGGAGCTATATAGGTCTCTGTCGCTCCAATATTTTTCGCATCGCTCCGTCCTGCTCTCACATTGCTGTCATTTTAATCAAGCTACATTACTTTGACTGTACGGTAGCCAGCGTCCCAATAGTCTTTGAAAAGGTCCAGCACCATGAGTTAACTTATGTGTTAGAATCAGCAGAAAGTAAAAGACACATATTGTAATTCGGACTTATTTAAAACTACAAAAAAGGTTCCAAAAACATTCCAAGTAGTATATCCCGCAAGGTTCAATTTTTGGTCCGAACTTCTTTATCGTATTTAAATAACCAAAATGTGTTTAAATCTAGATGATTTTATACAAAATAGTTCTTATTTTACACTCCTTATTGAAAGACTTCACATCCACTTATAAAATTTTAATCACCACTCACACAATCAATCAGCCTCAATCCTTTCAAGTAGAAAAGGACCAGCCCTTTACAAAGGAGGGATCTTTAGAACAAAGGTTTGTCTAGGGCTGTTCAGACTTGTTCGCCCCTGGTTGTAAACTGGGAACAAAAGATGAGGAGCAGACCCCTTTTTTACATTGACGCAGAAGCTGATGGGGTTTTGTAAAGAATTTATAGCAAGTTGCATAAATTAGATGCTTGTACAAAATGAAGAAAACACTGACTAGAATTGAAGTAATACCGCGCCTAAACCTGCTTTAACTTTTTTTGTTGTTGATATGGTCAAGTAAAGGGAATTTGACGAAAACGAACGTCATGAAATGTATGAGATGACATTGGACATATTATGTCATCCCATACATTTTATGAAGTTCGCTTTCGTCATCTCTAAATTTTATGGCACGTTGCCTGGGTGGACCTTCAGGGAATATACCTTTAAGTACTACGTATGGTAGTCAAGTCGAAGCAATGTTTTTAGGTATGTTTAATACTGAAATAGGCGCAGAAAGGAAAATTCTTTCGATATTTTTCTGGTGATATTTTTACTTTATTTGTACAAAGTCAAGAAAATTAGAACCTCCTAAAAAAGTCTTTAATTGCACCCATTACATTCTCCATTGTCACCGAGAGGGGTGATTATTCAAACCGCTCGAAATTAGTTTCACGTCAATCTGCTGAGTTGTACAGTTATTTTCGGGCGCTCGTAAATTATATCCTAGCACCGTAAAATGCCACCCTGTCGGTTTTGTTATGAGCTAATTACGAGTGCTTTGTGCACACTAAAATTAGAGACTCATCGTCATCGTACGTACCTACACGAGGTAAATGTCTTTTCATTAATATTAGGGGGTAATTTTTGAGATGTCTTTTCGTAATGATTGATTGGTTTGACAAAACAAAGGGACAATATAAATATAGGTGTTTTGACGTGAAATAAAACATAGGCGTAAGCTAAAGCAAACAAAGACAAAGAGTTTATTTTTTGTTTTCTACAACTACAAAAAACGGATTCTAAAAAGATTTCCAGTACCTAATGAAAGTTACACAATCCCTAATTGCGAAATAATCTGAAAATGTCACTTTAGATTTAATTAGATTAGATTTACTTTATTTGCCAAAAATATGGTATTACAGAAGTTAAAGAAATTAAATCATGTTCTACTATTTAAAGTATTCTTTCATGCTATAAAAACAATTAAAATTTAACCATGCATGCTTATCTTTCTTAAAAAGTCTTACATTTTTTTTATTGTTTGGAATATGATTATTAATGTGGACACCCATTGCAAGGCAAATTTTTTTTGGCATGTCTTCAAAATCAAGCCTTTGTGGATTTCCTTGGATTATTTGATTATTTGCACTTGCTTTCATATAAAGCTTATCATGTCTTTTTTTATAATTACACATATTTTTATTTCAAAACTGTAAAGGGATGGTAGTGTTAAAAATCCAAGTTTCTTAAATAGAGGTTTGCAGGAGTCCCGAGGACCCAATCCACAAATAGCACGCACGTAATTTTTTTGAGCTATAAAGCTCTTTGGACATGTACACTATTTCCCCAAACTACCAGTAACTACAACTAAACTACTAGTGGGAAAAACGTTGAACTGTAGAACTACCGAATCGATTCGGAAAATTCTTTTACTAATCGATATGGAATTAATCCTTTAGTAATTTTAGATACTTTGTATATTATGTCACGGGCAAACGTTTCGTACCTATGAGAAAATGTTTAATTAAAGGCATCCTGGTTTTTTAGTAATTACTATCGATTTTTAATAAACTGACATCATTATAATCTTCCCAAGCTTTTGTTACACACATTATGGAAGGGGGTTAAAATTATATCCGGTAAAACGCAACTTTTTTCAATTAACAGGCAATGAACAGCCATTCATTCTGCCAAAAACAATTTACAAACAACAGGGAGAATAGACAGAAACAAAAAACAGCAATTAGGAGACTTACATTGTTTGCTCAGAACACGTGTGTCTTTTATTATTTTTGGGGGATACTCCGTTTTGTGTGATGGGCAATAAATTTTTAACAACAATTATCTAGTTTTATTTATATGGGAAGAATAAATACGTAATAAGCCCCTTGTTCAATTTATTTAGGGGAGATACTTTATTTTGAACCTCTTATTTATTTATATTTTATTAAAATTCTTTGAAAATCATATTTATAATTATAACGCATTTTATATTCTATTTTATTTATACAGCGTGATTTTTTATTCGTTTTAATCCCGAAGCCCAGTGACTCTACTCATGAAAACATGCAACTTTACCAAAGAAGAAATTGTTTTACTCAAAAATAATTTTTCACCTTCCCATACAAATTGAGTCGATCACGTGACCACTTTACTATGGGGAGACGAAAAAATTTTGTCGCGTTAAAAATTTTTTCTTCGGGAAAGTTGCTTGTTTTCGTGAAGGCTTCGGGATTAAAACGAAGAAAAAATCACGCTGAATACCATTTTAATTATATTATCTTACCATATTTTTTTAAGTTTTTACAGTCCTCAATAGACTACAATATACATACAAGCTCATCGAATGAAACAAAAAATCCCACCCTATATTTTTCAACACATCAAAATTAACGATGATTTGCCAAAATCCCTTACATTAGCATCCCATCTGTGACCATATGTTCGAAATAACAATTTGACAACCCAGACCGATAAAAAATTAACACCATCTAACACCATGTGTGTCACGGAATGGCCTTTAAAAAAACAACGTTTTGGCAAAGTGACCCAGAGGTTTTACTGCCCATATGGGTAAGGAATGTGTCTTGAAGGAAGTAGGGTACGTGTGGATGAAAAAACTGCATCCGTGGCAGCTTTTGGTTACGCCTGGTTGTATCGTCACGATTAAAGGACAATGAATGTATGAATATAGTACAACTATGAAATTGTTTCTTTCTTACAGTTTGCCTGTTAGTGGTACTTATAGCGCGTTCAGGATAAGTCGGACTATCACGATTATTTTCTGCGCATGGGCATGACAGACGGAGAGCCAATCAATGAACGATTCGCTCGCCTCCCTTCACATGCCGCGCTCACCCCCGCGACTCATTTTTCGATTTCTGCGCATTAAAGGTCACAGCCCGAGTTATTTTGTACGCCGTATACCTTCATATTCAACGCTACTATACTAGCTTGCCCATAACTGGCCGCATTTTTAAAGGAGTGCTTATTATTTTGATTGCTATCTCTAGCTCTACAATTTTGTCTTCCTCACATTTACTTATATATAAGTACTAGCCCATCGGCACGTTACAATGTCCCCAATTCGTTGGTCCGAAATCTGACGTTTAGGACCAACAGACGTCAGTCGTTGTCAGTCATACTGTCAACATTGGATGCAAATAAACTTACCAACAAAATGGAATGTTGTTTGTTGAAGAAACAATATACACTTATTATTATTATTGTTATTTCTTATTATTGTTTTTGACTATAATCCAATTAATGAAACTGAAAAAACAGGCCTAAATCACATATAAACAGTAAAAAGTTTGTTTTGTTTTTTCCCGCCATATTATTTCCGTTCCGTGTATTTAGCACCGACCGAAGTACTACACAACGTAGTTCACGCGATTTTTCACAGATGGCGCTATTTTTTCTTGTATGGGGAAATTTTGAACCGCTTGTTCCCAAGACCCTATCTTGACTATATAAATCTATGCTTCCTCACGTATGTTTTCCATGTCTTTGTTACCTTCCAAATTAGGTACGTACGCATGGCAGCAAGCAAGTGGAAACACAACCAGTATAAGCTGAACTAGCGCAACACTACACACGCCCGAAACCAGAGACCCGCTCAAGGGCAAAGTGTTTCCACCGACGTGCGACCTACCCTACCAGTGTGCATCGCTCTGCCCGTTTCACGCATTATTTATTTTCACGACTAGAATAGCAATTTTTGAAAATAAAATAAAAACTGCATTAAGCTTAATTATAAAAAAATTGTTTTCTTAAATTTCTCCATACTAAGACCCTGTCCAGCAAGAGCGAATTCGCCGCGAATTGTTACGCTCGAGTTTCTACGCGCGTCGGCGAGGGTGTCAATACATTGCGTCCAGAAGCATCGCGCGAATTTTCTCTGCTCGCGCGAGTCGAGATACTAGGAGCGCCTTGTTTGCGTCCAGATGAACGCGCGAAACACGCGCAAGTAAATCGCGGCGAATTCGTCCTTTCTGGACAGGGTCTAAGCAGCAAATTAACCTGAAATGGGTGAGGTGCATTTTTTTACTAAGTAAGTACGTACATAGATTAAAACTTAAACTGGAAAACTTTACGAAAGGTTGGTTGTCGAGGACAGACTAAAAACAAGTTAGAGAATACAAGAAAATTGATCTATGGTAATTTTTTATTGTTATTATTATTAGCCCTCGAATAACCTCGATGTCCCACTGCAAGTCAAAGGCCTCCTCAAATCCTCCTTCCATTTATCCCGGCTAAAAGCCAACACCCGCCAGTTCCCGCCAATAATTGCGTTTAGATACATATTAAACGTAATAAATAAAATATGTATGAAATGTTGTTGTACTGTACTTTTGTTCAATTAACGTACCCTTCCGTAAAAACCTAACCCTCGAACTAATCTACATATTCAGCCCATTTCCTATGCATACCAATTTCTTTCCTTTCATCTTCCTAGAAAGCTTCAACCACATGGAACAGACATGTTCACGGTCACTGACTCTTATTCATAAATTAACAAGTAAATAATTATTATTACATAATCGGAAAAGTCGTGGGCACGAGCCAGGGGTGTGGAAAGAATGGAATAATAAAGCTTTAATAACTATTGTAATGTAACCTCTTTGGCGCCATATTGTTTTTGTTTTTCCCGCCAAGCAGTTACGTTGTAATGGCGGACGTGGTCACGCAGTGATCCGTGACTTGATGTGAGGAATTTAAAAAATAGATTTATTACCGATTGTAAGTTTATTTCAAACATAACAGCTAGCAAGAAGTAGTTCTTTTTTTCCAAATAATGTTTACATTTATAATTCCAAAAGAATCAAGCTGTGTCTATGTAGGGGTAGCTGTAGCTATGTAGGGGTTAAGATATGGGGCCTAGCAGGGACTAGATAAGTACTATACGTACAACGGGTCTAGAGACAAGTGGCTTTCTATAATCGTAAGCGCCAGTAGAATAGAATAAAAATGTATGAAGTGACATAAACCCATGAAATGTTGCGTGACTGTAAACGTCAATCATACATTTTCATTCTATTCTACCAGCGTTTTCGATCATAGAAAGCCTTATCCTGCCTAACACCTTAGTTGAATCTATTGCTAACACCTAGGGCTGACACTTTATTTCTTAGTTAAACAGAAAGTCTAAAGAAGCTTTCTGCAACAGGTGGAGGAAGTATTTAAAACAATACAGAATTAATTTACATTTCTTTTAATTTATATTTCATTTGTCTTTGACATTTCTTGAATTTTTTCATTGTATTTTTGACGATCACGTTATGCTCGGTAAATCGATCATGCTAAATCTAATCTAATAAAGGGATTGAAATTATAAAAAATAAAAACACCAGCTAAGATAGACAGAACATAGATTACCTACCTAACTAATACGAAGTTACGTAGAAGTGTAATCTAATAATCTTACGGTTCGTTAGGCTTGCTTGTAATAAAAGGTACAGTCAACAGCAGCTCAAGTTTAACACTTACAACACGACTCTAGCTCCAGAACGACACAAAATCCAATCTGTCAAGCTTGACGTACTCTTTAATGTACAACTTAAATTCCAACGTTGATTTACGAAAAACCTAAACTTAAAAGCGGAAAATAGGTACAATGAAGTAACCCTGGAATTCGCAACAATCTCTCAAACTTCTAAATAAAAAAATCACTTTTTGAACTACCGACCGTGGTCCTACAGCTGAAAGTTGACAGCCGAAATGCGTACGCGCATCTGCTCTATTGTACAGCAGCTGATGTGGGCGTCCTTTTTATGTCTGTCTACAGACTATAATATTCAATGTTCGAATTCCGAAGGGATTAATGTATAAAGGTTTTGATTGAATTCTATGGAATTAGATAGTAGGAGGTCGAGTTATTGAAAAGAGGTAGGTATGTATGAGTGACAAGAATTTGTTATTGTTAAGGTTGTTAAGACTGTATTTCTATCGTCATACGAATAGTCAAGGCTATAAATTAATCCTTATTGAATTTTTAGATTCTAGATTTCGTCATTTAATAGTTTCTATATTAATACTTGACTGGGTATTCTTTCTATTACTATACTATCAAATTATGTCAGCAAAGAATAATACTAATGCATCTCTAACCGTGAGTGTCGTAAGAGGCGACTAAGGGCTTATGAACCGGACATGGGACCGGAGGATAGGATCTTTCTGTGTATCGTACCATCTTACATACTGCAGTTACCAACAACAGCGGTCGCCAGTCTTTTTTCTAGAGTTCTGGAGAGTTCTGTCCTCTAGTAGACGTTTCATGGGATGTTAAAAAACATATGATTGAATGTCGCGGATGGTATTTACTTACAGTTGCTACTCACGCACGTGAGCAACCATTTAGATCTTAATGAAAAAGATCTAAATGAAATAGTTTATGAAATAGGTCTAAAGCTGTGACTGCACTGCAAAACATCTTCAAAATGCAAAATTATCCAATCACGCGCTCACACAAAAAAAATTTTTTTAGTACATCTCACTTGGGTACCACTGATACCCAAAGACACTTAGGTCACCCTAAAAAGCAACCTATCGAAATATTTATGAGCTCTACCAGATACCTAGCTCCTAGTATTATTTCTCAGAATGCAAGTCCTAAACAACCTTAGTTTACGGCATCCGGTATCCGGGATGCCGACTGAGGCCGGCTCGGAGTGCAATAAAAAAATTTGGGTACCACCAGTACCCAAGAGCGCGTGAGGGGAGCCCTGCATTAACTGCAGTTTCATCTTTGTTTTCATACAAAATCGACGGTGCGCTTTTTTTATGACGATAGTGCAGTCTCACATTTTAACTAGAGCTTTCTCCGTGCTTCAAGAGGCAAGTTGACTTAAAGTTTCTAATAATAAAAAAAATATTGTCGATAGATGTCTTAAAGACAGAGATGAGGTCGACGATGGGACGAGCTTGCCCGCAGAAGAAGCCTATTCACTCGCGACTTGAATAGATTCGGGTTATATGAACTCGGGAACACAGACGCAGGCAGAGAATTCCACTCTTTAGCCGTGCGTATTATAAAAGATGTTTCAAAGTGCTTTGTGCGAATGAGCGGAATATCAACCAAGTATGGGTGAATCCTGCGGTGCGTCTGGACTCCGTAATATAAAATATTACAACTGCACTAGAATTACTTACTTGCCTACTTAACCTAATAAATATAGTCAATTACGAAAAATTAAACTGATTTCCTAAACCGGATATTGGATGTAATAGTAACTACATCTTCCGTCCGTTTTAGTCAAATTAAAGTTGAACTTAATCAATTTTAAACCAGCAACCCGCGTTACGCTGACGCAATAAGTTGATGCTTATCTTAATTGAAGGAGTTTGGGAGATTCTATCAGCTTTTTAATTTAAAGCCATCTCAGTTAACTTCTGTTGTCCTTTAAGTATTTTAATTTGTATATTTTTTGAAGTAAGCCCATTCTGGGGTGCAAGAAAGTAACATTAATAAATAAAAATAAAACGATTTTATTTTTATTTATTTTTTATGTTATTAGTGAGCAATCGAGCAGGTGGGCCACCTGATGGTATGTGGTTACTACCGCTCATAAAACCCACTGTCTGATTAGTGGAATATTTGGATACTAATAAGACAGCAAAGCTCGTTGCTCACTTTGAGAACTAAGATGGTGTGTCTCATGCGCCGGTAATTTCACTGGCTCCCTTACCCTACCAACCGAAACACAGCAGTGCAAAAACTGCTGCTTCACGGCAGAAACAGGCAAGGGGGTGGTACACTCAACAGCACATCAGTAGAAACACTTTTGGACCTTATGGCGTGGTTATAGAGTTGAAAAAGTTTCTACCGACGTGCGGTTGACCGTACTTCTCCAGACGGACTTTGCACAAAAGCGCTACCACCTGTCTATTTTGTATGAGAAGTCGAAAAAAATTTTTTCTTCTGGAAAGTTGCATTTTTTTTAATGAGAAAAATCTCTGGTATTCGGGAGCAAAACCAAGGAAAATTCACATTGTATTATTATTTAATTAAAATTCTAAGACATCTGTCAAAAAAAGCAATAAAACCTTTTTACACCCAATTGTATCGATTGACCGATCATTTTGAACGAAGGATCTGATTGCTACCGCTATACCGGGTGTTAAGGACAGGTTTCCGAAAACTGAAAGGAAACTGAAACAGTCAATGTAACTGAACAACTTTCAGTGAATACAACTTTCAGGAAATCACAAAATTAATCGGCCTCTCCCTACAAACTGTTTAATCAAGTTTGCAATTATGTATGACAAGGCCAATATTTTTTTTCATTTTCTGAAAATTGTTCGCTTTAGTTGACTGATCCTCCATCTTCCGTTTTCGGAAAACTGTCCCGTACACCCATTATAAATCAATTATGTTTTTCTTTTACGCACAGCCACTTAAAAAATAATCTAAATCTTTTATCCAGCTTAAACCTTTTAGAGAGGCGCCACTATAACTCTTTAACGACTTGATTGCCCATCTGACCTGTCAAACGTTTTAATCCACTAATAAGTATTGACAAATCTTTTCACTGAATATTTACTGTCACCGTTGCTGTAAAAAAAAAAGTTAACCCTTTCCCGCCAACGCTTGTCATTGGGAGGCGCCATGGTTATGATTACCTGTAGTGCAATCAGAGTCGGAGGATAGGAAAATATAACAGTAAGTCTACTAAGATTTTATGGAAGACTTCCCGTGTGAGGTGAATTATGCCATCAAAAACATTTCATGTAAAATTGGTTGCTAAGACAACATTGGCTTTTAATAAGCTAATAAAGCTTTTATAATTCAAAAGTTATCAAATTCCTTTCCTATGTAGAGCCAATTCGCTTCTGCAAGACCTAATGTTACAAGCCTTAACTCTACAGAACCTACCGTGCCCACAAAGTAAAAGGAAATTTAAAAAAATGAAATCCACGTTTAAATCCTGCATAATGTGTTATTTAAGTAATTTGCGTGAGATGACTTGAGCAATTCAACGTCATAAAAAAAGGTAGTATAATCAGACACAATCTTAGAAAAACAGTATAAATCCGTGCAAACTATTCTAATATCGGTTGATTTTATGTACTGCGGGATTATAATAAATTCATGTTCAATGGTAATGGATAATAAATCACCCACTACAATATAGAAACGCTAGGGTTTTGTAAATAAAATTATAATCACAGATTCATGTAAAAAAACGCAAAAATTAAAGATTTTTCCAAGTAGATGTAATGTGAGGCGATAGTCTAAGCGTTGTGTTACAATCGTGTACCTCGTGTAATTAGAGAGAAATCTTATAATGACTGAAAAATATTTGTTTACAAAGATTCCACTGTTGTTAGTTAGGTTTAAAAAAAGTTTAAGATGTACCTTGTAAACTGATTAATTTATCTTTTTCTGCGACAGAAACTCAAATTAAATATGCTTGACGTATTTTTAATAATCCAGACTTTATTACAATAGTAAAATAAGTAATTCAAATGAACTAGTACTACTGATACGAATATAACAGATCAAATTTTATTACTCCTTTTTTCGATTGCCCGTCTTGGCTGTCGAACGAATTACTCTCTCTAATGCCCGAAACCACATTGTCAGCGGTTGTAATTAGTCACTTAACCGACTATAACACTTATAACGACTCTAGAAATAACTTTATGCAGCTACAATATGACTTATTTGATGTTATGTGGGTGTGGTGCGTTTTATGATGGGCGTTACATTGACAGCATTTTTCTCTTTCAAAATTAACATTTAGGACAAGACATCCATAATTAATTACTTAGGAGAAATATATATTTTTGACTCTTATTTTACCGTGAATTATTTGCAAAATTAAAAGGTCGTCGGGAGAAAGAACAGTTGTACGGTATGTGTTGTCAATGTAAAAAAAAAAAATTACTTAATTTTATAAAAATTGTAAAGAGTGCGTTGGCATAAAGGTACTTCAAAAATACAGGTTAAACATATTCACCACTGTCATCTTCCTACTTAAGACACTTGTTAACACTTGTTTTAACTGGGCATAGACATAAAGCATCAACGTAAATCGCATTAACTGCTTAAGATGTTAAAAAACTGTCTTAAAAACAAAATGTGAAAGTAACCAGTAGCTTATCCTTCCAAAGTTAAATCTTAAAACACACGTTCGGCTTATCACAAATTAAAGTTGAAAACTTATGGGCTGTCAAATATAAGCACCACGAAGTGACAGGAGCAATAAATGTGTCACTAACTTTATTTTCTTTTTTTTTTGTAGCACTGCCATCAATGTCAAAGCACTATTCCATGATTTAAAAGTTCCCTGCCCTTTCTTTGTTACGGAAATTTTAAATTGAGAACGTTGTCTATGACGCAATGGTTTTGGCGTTCGAATATGGAATTGGAATTCGATTGAGGAGGCAACTCCACATTTCGTTTTTGTTCGATCGGTTTACTTTGTCGAATCATTGGTTTACTCGTTTTTGATTTCCATAACATTCGAATTATGACTCTTAATAAAGACAATAATACTTTTGCAGCCTTAAAAATATTATCAAATAAAATCAATACACGCACCTGCTTAATAATTTTACAGTTTTGCAAAAAAGAAAAAATCATACTATGGTGCTAAATTCTGCTCCACAATCTCTCAGAACATAATTGTGGAATCCTATAACAAATCACAAAACTTTACCCTTCCTCTCAATTTGAAAATAGAATGTTTACAGATCGGCGCGCTGAACAAAAGGGGGTAGGATTACTAATCGTCATAACGGTCGATAATGCATTCGAAAGTGACAGCTGATTTATGAAAAGACGCCATTTTGAATCCTGTTTTCATTTCGAGTTCAACTAGGAATTTTGAGTTGTAATTTATTGATGACTGAATTAGACTTTGGGCACAGCTTTGGGTTAGCTTTGAATTCAGTGGATTTCAAGCGGTATACTTTGAGTAAACAATGTGGAAATAACAGAGAAATATTTTTGTGAAAAAATTCTGTTGTGTATATTTCGGATAGGAGGAATAAATGTAGAATTATGTAAGGCAAGTAATATAGTTCGAACTTCGAGGTCATGTTTAGGTATTTAATGTACCAGAATTCACAATAGTGATTCTTATTTGATATAAAAATTTAACCTGAAAATTATGTAAAAAGTGTTAAAAATTAAAATATATCTGACTAGATGCATTTAAAGTAAAACGATAGCCTTAGCGTTTTTCAATGTATGTATTGTTGTCACAAAATGTCTATTTCGTGTAATTGAAGGAAAATATTTTCACCATTGCCATTCGAACAAAAACCCCTGATTCATCAAAATCTGTGGAAAAAACGCTCATGTTTTCACTAAGTGAAAAAAGACTTTGAATTTGAAACAAACGCGAATATGCGAATTGCATAAATAATGAAACGTACGGAACATACTGGGATGTTGCAAAGAATATAGCTCATTTTAAATTAAGAAAAACAAATGCAGCCAGTCTTACTTATGTTTTAAAATAGTTTCTGTAGTCAATAGTGAAAAGTAGCGTACCTAACACGTGAAAAAAAAAAACATCTCGGGCCTTGTATTTCTGTCACCGCTCAGGATTCTAGATCTTTGCTGCTCTTGGGATCCAATTTATTCTCTGATCATGCCCTATCAGTTTTCTTAAACCTGTACATTACACCCTGTATAAGATTTCGGTCCTCCTTGCTTCGCTCGGAATAGATACCTTGCTAATTGATTTTACTATGGGATGACATCTGCCAACATGTCCCAGATTTATATGTCAAATCATCAATGATCACTAGGAAATATTCAAAATAACCCGTCAAATCCATAGAACGACGTTTTCAATACCTTGTGACGAATTATTTCTTTAATCCTCCTTTTAATTACCTTTATTTTTCTGTGATTAATACAATACACTCAGGATTTTTTTTAACATATTAGCATAACGATACTTTATTGTATACTGCAACAATAAAATGCGATTTATTGTATTGCAATTATGTATACCGTAAAAGGTGGGGCTGTCTGTCCGACAGTCTGATGCGTGGGCGTGTCGATATTGAGTTCAATTTGATGACTTGTCTGTCTATAGTAAATTGTAGGTTGGTTTAATTCTTGTTTTTTTTCTTACTATAAACAAAAACCGGTCAAGTGCTAGTTGGACTCGTGTTCTAAGGGTTTCGTACACATCCACCATATCATATTCTTCAAGCTTTAGCACCTTGCTTTTAAAAACTTCGTGTCAACTCTGACCTGACCTCTCTCTTACATGAATGTACTTGAAACGGGAGCTCATCTTAGCTGGTTATGATAACTAATGAGAAAATTTGTAATATTTAATAACTTTAGACTGTTTCCTTTGTTTGTGCTAAGACACCTAGCGTCTTGCCAATTTTCATTATTCTAGAATTCTAGATCAACGGGAAGTACTCTATAAGTATTGGTTTGGTTCTTAAATGTACGGAGATGGAGATATAAATGGCTGTTGGAGTTTTCACAGCTATAAGAGTCCATGAACTAATTTTATATTAATTTCAATTTGATACCTTTACCCGTTCGGTAGAAAAAGGGTCTTGACAGACAGACAGACCGACAACAAAGTGATCTTATAAAGGTTCCGTTTTTTCCTTTTGAGGTACGGAACCCTAAAAATATACCAGAGATTAAAATTGAGTGAGTCGCCGCATTACCTGAAACAAAAAAAAAAGAAAAGTTGTTACTAAAGTTGTGTTTTATTTTTTATCGAAGATATTTTATATTGAAGTAAGTATTTACCTATCAGTACTAATATTAGGCCATAGTTGGGTGATAGAGAGCAAGCTAGAAAAACCAGTATAAGACAGCTCTGTCACTGTTTTAATGAAAAACTGAAAGCGCGCTATCACAATCATTTCATTATTTATTAAAAAACACCGTGCCAAAACTTTTTCTAAGCAACTCGCAATTATTATTTTCAAGAATACGCTATCTCATGGAACACTTTTGATGGTGCATCCTACTTCCTACTTATATTATAAATGCGAAAGTTTGTAAACATGTATGGATGTATGTTTGTTACTCTTTCACGTTAAAACTACTGAATGGATTTTAATGAAACTTGGCACACATATAGGTTAGGTCCTGGAATAATATATAGGCTACTTTTTACCGCAGGAAAACACTTCATTCCCACGGGAAAACGCATTTAATGCGGGTGAAACCGCAGATTCTGCGCAGACGAAGTCGCGGGCACCAGCTAGTACAGAATAAAAATTCTGTGGTAAATTACTATTTATGGTTCTACAATGTGAAACGGAAAGGTGTGATAATACTGAAGGGTGTGAATCTGAACAACTTTTCCCAAGGAACGTAGGTCGAATCGAAATACGAAAAACCAAATTTGACCTCCCATACAAAATGCGCTATCAGCTGATGCATTTTCTATGGGAGGTCAAAAATTTAATTCGTTCTAAGACCTATATTCCTTGGGAAAAGTTGTTCAGTTTCATGGGCAGATTCACACCCTTTAGTATTATCCCTATCCCTTACCCTTTAGACTTATTTTAACCAAACAGGATCCCCTATTTTAACTTAAAATTAAAATAATAAATAATTTATTCAAGACATTTAACTATGATGTATGTATGTATGTTGAAACCCCTTTAGCTCAAATCCACATAACTAACTGCAAACTTAGCAAATCGCGTCATATTGCTCGCCGGACAATGGAAATAGTGCTCAGTTCTCACACGATAAGCCGACAATTAACTTTAGAACAGTTACGTAACGCTACAAGCTCTATACAAGCTTTACTAGTGAAATGCCCGAGTCTTTATTATTTCTACAGGATCTTATGAAGTTCTAGTTAAAACTTTGAACGGGCTTATTTTAGAGAATAAATTCTGTAACTTGGATTTTATGACTTTTTCGCAAAAAAAATACATTGGCTCACATTATCAGCCGATCAGATCCATCGGTGTATGGCAACATTTTTTTTTTGAAATTTCAAAAAGTTGTGCACCCAACAGCATATCAGTAGAAACATTTTGGACTTTATGGCGTGGTAATAAAATTATTAATGTTTCCTCTGACGTGCGGTTGACTGTACATACTTAGAGCAAAATTATGTAGCTATAATCCGTTTTATGAGTCAATGTCAAAGCTTACCAACACATTTTGCAGCTATATCAAGGCTATTGTAATCAGCTAAAGCTGTAAAAAACAAGTTTGTAAAACAATGTTATTTACCCGTCAAATATACTCTGGTTCGTCTGGTTCGTGGTGGTTTGTCTGGTTCTATGGCTGCAAAATGTGTTGGTAAGCGTTGGCAAATCTCGTAAAAAAAACAGAAAGTGAGGTTGATTCCTGCGTGGCTACATTTCCCTCCGGTGCGAACGGTCCATTTTCCCGATCTTAAGCATATTGGATAGGTAAAAATAGTAGATTGTATACCAAGGGAGCAAAGAACAGTTTTAAGGGCGAGAGCGTTTTTTGAATCCCGAGCGGACTGAAGGATTCTACAGCAGTCGCTCGAGCTTTGAAATAGTGTTGCTCCTTTTGCTCCATGGCTGCTCCCGATGTGGACACTCTACCTTTTATTACGATCTATGAGAAAATAAGTAAATGCAAATATGAATATGTAAGAGAAGTACCTACGCTTATTTATTTACATAAAAACTATAAGACGTGACATAGAAATAATTAGAGACTAATAACAAGATCCACATTCCATATTCAAATGACTTTTAGTCCGTTAGGGATTAACAGTGATATTAGTCCCTGTTAACGTAGAACGAACTAGCTTTTTATGCGTTCCCTTCCTAATTGAAATCACTTTTAGTCCCTTAGTGTTTCCGCACACGGGCCACCGGCCACAGCCACAAACGTCGCCACAAGAAGCTAGAAGTGGCCACGAAAGTGGCTGAAGCGCGCGACAGCCACTTGTGGCCGGTGGTCAACACTTGCGGTCGGTGGCTGCTACTTTTTTTAACCCATGCGCGTAGTATCATAATGGATTCTGACGAAGATTTAATTGCGCTGCTTCTGATAAAAAACCGTCGTCGTAGAAGACGAAACCGTAGTTATCGGATACATCCAATTTTAACAAATGTACAAAAACGTAACGAGCATTTCGATAATCTTTTAAACCATCCAGAAAAGTTTTTCCAACATTTTATACATACGTTTTGGGAAGTACTGGCTTTATTATACAGGTTGTTAATTTGATTGCGTGCCATAGCTCAGGGGCGGGATCAGTATCAGTAACTGAACAACTTTTCCCAAGGAACATAGGTAAAAATACTAAAATCTATTTTTAACCTCCCATAGAAACTGCATCAGCTGATAGCGCATTTTGTATGGAAGGTCAAATTTGGTTTTTCGTATTTCGACCTATGTTGCTTGGGAAAAGTTGTTCAGTTACTGATACTGATCCTGCCCCTAAGCTATGGCACGCAATCAAATTAACACCCTGTATAATGGATTAAAGCAACACATCACCAACATGCTTAAAAGTATCGCCCCCGCGGAAAGACTAGCTATCACATTATGGTAAGTAGAAACAATCACTAAAAACTCCACAAAAACTTGCACAGGTTAAGTAAGGTAAAGGAGAGAGGGGTGGGGAACCCCGCGAGTGGCGCGTGGTGGCGTTTTGTATCGTCGTTTTGTGGCCGGTACGGGCCACAAGAAGCGAGCAACGACCATTTGTAGCGTGTGGCGGCCACCGGCGTCCACCGGCGTCAACCGTGTGCGGCGAGTCCATATAAAATGTATGAAACTATTTAAGTCGCGAGTGAATAGGCTTCTTCTGGGCAGGCTCGTTCCATCGTCGACCTCATCTCTGTCCTTAAGGCTAGATCGAGGTCAAGAGTAAGCCCATACATAGTAAAAAAAAAAAAAAAAAACTACAGTGGTTGTGGCCGGTGGCCCGTGTGCGGGAACCCTTAGGAATTAAAACGCGATTTAAGTCCCTGTTAACTTAGGACGAACTAGCTCTTTTCGAATTTCATACCTAATAAAAAACATCCTAACAATTATTACGCATCTCCTTCAAAATATGGTAAGGTTTCCATTAGTACTAAAACGTCTAAAATAAGCATAGTAGTTAATTATCACGAACTTAGTGAAATAATAGAAAACAACCAAGCCTATCTTTGTATTTTAATTTTTAAGGGGCTGATAAGAGCTAAATATGCTTCACTTGAGCAGGTTTTTAACGAATAGTGATGAATATATAGCCGTGAAAAATAATTGTGGGATAATTGAGCATCATATATATATATATATTTAATCGTATTTGATAATCAAATACGATTAAATATATTTTGTATGCTATAAAAAAAATTCAAAGTTACCTCTGCTTTTTGCTTTTATACCTTGTTTGTGAAAGTTAAAATATATCCTTTTTACTTGTGAATTGATCATTAATACCTACTAAGAACAAAAGCGTAAATGATCCTGATTTTCAACACCTTTTTTTTCCTGAATGGTAAGTATATTCACTAGAAAAACTGAGGTAATAACATTTATTAGTCCCAAGTCACATATTTCACAAAGAGAAAGATAAAAACTTCACGTTTTTAGGATTTGATAAAAATTTAAAAAAATGGATACGCTTAAGGCTCCATCCTTAGCAGAAAGTGCTGCTACTTGAACATCTTTGATTTATACTCTAAAAACTATATACCTAGTTAGTCGCATTTATGGCATAAGGCTTCTTCTTCAGCGCGGGTGACACTGTCAAAGATTTCCCTTTGCACTCGAATTTGCAAGTATTTGGGAAGATTACGTGTCTTTTGGCATAAACTTTCGAAAAGGTGCGATAGTGCATCTTGCGAGCTGCTTGTGCTAGCCGCTTGCTGGCCTGTATCTTCTACTTGCATTGCTATGTCTCTTTTGCTGCCTTCGAATAAAAAAATCTCATTTACTGCTTTATTTCCTTGGTTTTCCACAGACTCTATAACAACTGGAGACGACGGTGGCGAATGTTTAGTAATAGTTATGTCATCAAGACAGTTCGCTTCATTTGAATCGTTGCACATGAAGGTGTGGTCTTCAGAATCCGATAATAAAAACTTCATCTGTTCTTCATATTTCCATGGGCACATATTTGTTCCTTTCTCACTTATGTAGATTTTTCGGCGTCGTAGAGCTTCGCGATGGCTGTAGCGTAGTTTCCTCCAGTGCAATTTGGCAGCTCGACCTGGAAGTAATTTTATTTGGTACAGTCAACGATAGGTCAAGCTTGACACTTGCAGCGCGACACTAGCCCGTACGTCTATTGAAATAAGAACGGTACAAAGTCAAATGTGACTAGTTTGATGAGCTCTTGACTGTACAGACAAGGCTACCCGCGTAACTGCAAGGTTAACAATCTTCTTCTTAATTTTTCTTGCAATATTTACAAGTAAGATGTCTTTACTTATCTACAAAGATTGTTACGCACACTCGTAGATACCTGGTAAAAAAACAGTAGGTTAGTACAAACCGCCGCACGTCAGTGTAAACCTTAGATTATGAATAACGGCAGCTTACTGCCTATAGATAAACAAAGAGCCCGAAAACGCGTAACCAATTTTGATTTGTCAATGTGTGCGTTAGATAGTGATGTACATTTTGGTATCGATATTCGTGTACCCTGGCGACATTGACTTGTCTGTTCAGGCGGTAGCGTCACTGTCAACAATCGCAGTGTTCCACTTGTAGTAGGTAGTAGTGTCGATAATCCTCCATTTCTCCGCCTGGGGCCGTAGATAAGTGGATTTCTACTATCGTAAATGCCAGTAGTATAGAATAAAAATGTATGAGATTGATATTCACTGACGAAATGTTGCGTGACGGCTATGGCTATACAGCGTGAATTTGTGTTGGTTTCGCACCCGAAGCCCAGTGACTCTGCTCATGAAAACAAGCAACTTTCCCGAAGAAAAAAATTTTTTACTTGAAAAAAGTTTTTCGCCTCCCCATACAAAATGAGTCGGTCACGTGACCACTTTACTCGTACTATGGAGAAGCGAAAAAAATTTTACGAGTAAAAAATTTTTTCTTCGGGAAAGTTGCTTGTAATCATGAGTAGAATCACTGGGCTTCGGGTGCGAAACCAATACAAATTCACGCTGTATTATATGCAACTACCGTTTACGATTACAGAAAGCCCCTTTTCTAGGTACCAACCCAAAAAAGTCGGTGGAACTGTAATTTATGTTTCTTCGTTCAAATCCCATTTTTTTATCTTCGTCACTGCACGACCAGTGCCACCAGCATGAGCCCCTATCTTAGGCCAAATGTATTTTTTTTATTTTTAATGTATGGAGGAAATGTCAAATTACAGCATTTGAGGCCGCCAAAGGCCTCTGACATATGGCTCTTTGACGACTACATCCATAGGTAGCAGTCGGGACCAACGGCTTACCGTGCCTTCCGAAGCACGGAATCATCCAACTTATCGGACTATCAGGTGATTCATCCTGCAATGTCCTAACCAAACTGGGGAAGTCGCACAAAGGGATTTTTGTCTGACAGAGTCCCCACCGGGAATCAAACACAGAACCACCGGACTCCGGATCGAGAGCCGAGCGCTCTAACCACTAGACCATGGAAGACGTTAATGGCTGATAATTCTACAAAGCAGAAAATCGCTAAATTTCACAACCACAAACGCAACGCAACGTTGGAATGCGTATTGAAGACGCATATTTCACAACATCAGACAGAACCACAATTTAGCCTAGTAGGTAAAACGTCATCGGTACTTACGGAGAAGACGCAGGTTCGAATACTGTCTGTGGTTGTGAAATTTAGCGATTTTCTACTTTATAAACAAAAATTTTAAAATAGTCAGTTTTAAGGAAGGAATGACATTATATTTTGGTAACAATTTGTTTGAGCCGATAATAACTATACGGAAGTGCCTCCGCTGCTGCCGGCGCTGATTTTTTTAAAATTGGTAACAGAACTAAATTAATCAACCCCGATTCCAAGCTGCCGAATCTGTTAGCTCCTTTTAATAAAGTTGTATTTAGTCAACATTTTCTTTTATATACCTACATCTAGAAAATGTTTGCTACAAACTTAAGAGTATTTTTTAGGATTCCAACTCGTCCAATCACCCTTATCAATTTTCCTTTTATATTCGAATCCTTTGGAAACTGTTGAACAAAATGGCAAAACAAAGTTATGACTGACCTACTTCTGTTTATTTCAAGACGAAAATGGTAAATCAAGTATTTCAGTACGCGACGCGTAACAATGCGTCTGTGAGCTCGTATTATAAACATAAAGGAAATAGGTATCGATAAATTTGAGTCAAGCCCTAGCGTAAATGTGAGCTATATTGATGAAAAATATAACACTAAAATTCAGAACATTATCAACAACTTAACTTATTTCAATGCAAAATACGAAAATTAGCAATTCAGAAGAAGCTATTCTATATTTTAAACATGAAATATAAGTTATTTTAAGCAAAAAAACACATAGTTCAAAAGTAATAACGTCCTAGGAATTTACCCGTGAAATATACATTTCTCTGGACTATTTTTGTGATTAACACCACATCCAACTACACTACACACCGTCATAATTAAAAGTATCCTTATTTTTATATAAATATGTAGTTTTTACGCAATTTTTTACAAAAAACTGGAAAGCTGGTTTTTCGCGTGGCTCCAAGTGGCCCCCTGTCATTCAAAATCGGTTACAGAGCTATTCGATTCGCTATCCTTTGCTATCTTGCAGTATCACCGTAAGAGATTTGTTTCTCGCTCGCACTCATTGTTGGTCTTCTATGCTTATGTCTATGGTGTAAACACTTTGACCTTGAGCTGGTCTCTGGTTTTATACAATGTAGCGTAGCGCTCTTCAGCTTATACTAGTTTTGTTTCTAAGTATTAGCTTGCTGCCTTGTGTACCCGTATAGGCGGAACCAAAACGAACCCAAGAAACCACTCAAGGTCCCACTGACACTGTCGACCTGTCGCACGGAATAAAGTAATGGTACTACTAAGGGCTCCCGCACACGACCGAGAATCGGTGGCCGATTTTTTGTCGGCATCCCGCTCTTACGTGTTATCACCTGGATCTTTCGTCCTTGTCCTGGGCGATAATCGGCCACCGATTCTCGGTCGTGTGCGGGAGCCCTAATACTACTATCATACAGAACCGACACTCGCCGCCCCCCTTGCAATCCCCCGCGCCCCCGCGTGCACCCGCCCGCAATATTCTCGTGATCCTTCTGAGGGTGTTTTGTTAGCTCCTCCAAGGTCTTTTGTACTGAACGCCACCTTCCTATTTCAAATTTCAATTTCGCGCTCGATATATTTAGTGTCCGGGTGTGTCTTTCCTGCGGCTGGACAGTTGACGGCTGGTAGGTAGGTACGCATATTAATAAAAATAAGTGTTGCTGAATAGTTAGTTACTTACCATTGGCTAAACCGCAGTCTTTAGCTACACGATCCCAAGTTTTATCTTTTTTCGCATTATCCCGATAGAGCAAATGATCCGTGTCCCACAACCAAGGGTAACTCTTTACTTTTTCGATAAATAAATACATAACAACCGTTTGTTTATAATGTCTGGTGCAAACTGACACGCGGGCGTGAGAAAATGGCCGCCGTGTACCCCCTTCTTCGCCCCGCAAACCCGCGTACATCCAAATCGTGCCACGCTGTGCATTCATGTCCCGTTGAAGCTGCGTGCGTCACGCACCATTGCGTGCTTCGCGTGTTATCGATTATTATGAGCGTGTGCGTACTCTTCGTCGTCAGTACTCGCACGTAACATGCTGCCCATTCGTGTGCGTGAGGTAACATCCGAGTCACGAGGGGCACGCATTACGTGATTAACAATTTGCCATTAAACTCAGAATTACGACCTCCTCAAATAAAATACAATTTCTGGCTGCCTACACCCAGCAAAAACTACAACTTTTCGAGCATGAGAAGTGGAAAAAATATTATATCGCCGGTACCCATTATCGTAGTAAATTTCATCTAAATCGGTTTATAAGTTTTTGAGCGATGCTCGAATGAACATCGAAACAAACAAACAGACAAAAAGGCCAAAACTAAAACTGTTCATCAAAATCAAAATACTAAAGGGTGTAAGGGACGGTGTACCTACCGAAAACTGAAAGGGTGTGCTCAGTCAACGAAACTGAACAAGTTTCCCAAATAAATTTCCCAACTTATGTTTCTTCGGGAAAGTTGTTCAGTTTCGTTGACTGAGCACGCCCTTTCAGTTTTCGGTACACACTCCCTTACACCCTGTATAACTTGATGATTTTTTTGTAAATAATATCTTCAATGTACAAACAAAATTGATTTAAGATTTTATAATATGGATAGATGAAGTAAAGAACGCTTTATTAAAAGAGTGAGCAACCTGTTCCGAGTCCTCAGTCAAATAATATACAGGGTGTAACAAAAAGAGTATACCAATCTGCCCATAAATCTGAACAACTTTCCCCAAGGAACATAGGTCGAAATATGACAAATTTTTTGACCTCCCATAGAAGCTGAATCAACTGACAGCGCATTTTGTATGACGGTTCAAATTTTTTTCTTCATATTTCGACCTATGTTCCTTAGGGAAAGTTGTTCAGTTTCATGGACCGAATCACATCCTGCACCTTCCCCTTCTGTTACACCTTGTATAATATTACGCTAACGCCCTCAGTCCTCACTTTCTTACGGATATATTTCAAAAAACTGACAGAGGGAACGTCAGTTTTGTTTATTTTATAATTTTACTTCGACTGGACCACCCCTACTATCATAATAGGCTTTAATTGGGCCAGAGATTAGGAGAAGATAAAATTATATGTCGTAATGCGTTGTGATGTTGTTGACAAAGGCCTATAGCGTCCTGTTTTTTAGGGTTCCGTAGTCAACAGGGAACCCTTATAGTTTCGTCATCTCCGTCTGTCTGTCCGCGGCTTAGCTCAGAGACCATTAGTAAGTAAAAAGTTTTAATTTGGTATGGGTATACATAATTAATCACGCCGACAAAAAAACTTTTAACTCGTTTACCCCCATATGGTGTGGGTTGTCATAGATCTTTTAAAAACATTGTAAGTATTCTGAGAACGTTTTAAAAACTATTGAAAAAAAAAACTTTTTGGTTTACCTCCCCTAGACATAAAGTGTATGTTTAAACTACGATGATGTTGGGGCGCTGATGTATTAAAGAAAAGAGTAGAATTTGATGCCTGATGTTTAATCGCACAACCGTACACGATTACAGTTTGTGGCAGAGAGCGCCATACATGAATTGCTATACTTAGAACTTATAAAAACTACTATTTTCTGTTGGGTGTTGCCAACATGCTGGGGGCGGCGGCAAGAAACTAAAAAAGGCAAAGATACAATGCAAGTAAATAGCAGTACATGAAATTATAACTGAAAACATATGATTGCCACCAGCAAATCTAGAGGTACATCCTAAAGTATGTGGTTATTTACACGTTATTCATAAGTTTAAGAAAATATTTGAAATAAAGCAATATTATCAACAATGTTAAACAACATGGGTTTCATTTTCTAATCTTGTTATGTATGAATTACAAATTATATAGTAGAACAAGTACCTATCTTATACAATTTGCAAATTTAAAAACACATTACTTGTACAATAGTAAGTTAGGTATTTTCCTTATGAAATTGAACTTAATATTAACTTAACTAAATTCTGCTTAGTTTTTAAAGAAATGAACTAGCTTTACTCAGAGTTATTTAGAGGGAAAGCAAAGCTTTTTTATCAGAGGTACAAAACTAGTGCATTTTTATTAAAAATCTCAACTAAACTTCTAGAAAACTAAAGTTTCTTTACACGAAATCCTAAGAAAGGTTAAAATCATGTTAAAATACATGTTTAGAAAAAAACTGTAGGTACGAGTATTTTTATCTTAGGAGTCTAGATAAATCTAAAAATTAGGTAAATAGTGAAATATACTATTTATTTATTCTAATGGTAAGACACAAATACCAGACAAGGAACGTCTATACACTTTCTTATTTGGAGCCATGACGTCAACGACACGCACCCTATTATCAGGGCCTTGAAAAACCTTTACTATTCTACCTAAAGGCCACGAAAGTGGAGGCAAATTTGGTTCTCTTAACAGTACCAACATTCCTTCTTGTATATTAGGTAGGGAATCGCGCCATTTTGGACGTGATTGCAAAATATTTAAATAATGTTTATGCCAAACATTCCAGAAGTGTTCCCTTACTTTGTTACATAGTGACCAGAACTTTAACCTATTTGTAGGCGTATCAACGGTGTTTTCTTCTGGAAAGGAAGTTAAAACTGAACCGATCAAGAAGTGACCGGGTGTTATGTAGCTGAAGTCGTTAGGGTCTGAAGCTGAGACCGGCAAGAGCGGCCTTGAGTTTAAGACAGCTTCGATTTGCGTTAAAATAGTGTTTAACTGTTCATAAGTTAATACATAATTTTGAATTATGCGCTTCAAATGAAACTTCGTACTCTTAACACCTGCCTCAGCGAGTCCTGCAAACATCGGCGAAAAACTTGGTAAAAAATGATATTTTATACATTGGCTGGTAGCAAAGCCTTGCACCGATGCTTGGTGGTCACGCCCAGAGTGAAAGTTATACAATCTTTTCAGCTCATTACTTGCCCCCTTAAAGTTTCCTCCATTATCGCAAAATATATCTGACGGTAAGCCTCGCCGCGCTATAAAGCGCTTTAAGCAAGCAATAAAACAGTCAGTCGTTAAGTCAGAACAAAGTTCTAAGTGAATCGCCTTTGTGACGAAGCATACAAATACACATATGTATCCTTTTGTTTGTATGGCTCGTCTGACGCGAGAGTTTTTTACAGTTATAGGTCCGGCCATGTCCACACCTACTTTTTGAAATGGCCTACAGGCAGTGACCCTTTGAGGCGGCAAGTTACCCATGAGCTGCTTAGCGCATTCTGCTTTTAATCTGAAACACACCAGACACTTATGAACAATTTTCTTGACGTGCCTAATGCCATTGACTATCCAGAACCGTTGGTTTATGCTAGACAGTAGTAATTTTGGACCGGCGTGTAATAATCGCAAGTGCTCATGGTGTATGATGAGATCAGTAATTCGTGAATGTTTAGGTAATATTACAGGGTGTCTCTGTGAGTATGAAACTTCTGCATTTTCTATTCTACCACCTACTCTGATTAGACCTTGATTGTCTAAAAATGGATGTAAGGGATGTAAGGAGCCCTTTATTTTTTCATTATTTTTTAAGCATTTCAGTTCTTCACTGAAATGAAATTTTTGCTCTTGACCAACAACCCAAAGCAATGCCTGTTGCAATTCATTGACGGTCAAATAATCATTTTTATTTTTATTATTTTTATTTTTTAAATTGTAACAAAATCGACGCATATAAGCAACGACTCTTGTTAATTTATTTAGATCAGAGAACCGATCGAAATATTTGTAAAAATCCGTTTCTTGTTGCGTGACCAGAACGACCTTGGGAGCGGACTTTTTCATCTCAGGTAAGTTGTCAACTGGAAGAGGGGAAACCTGACCAAACTCGCACTCAGTGCTACGCAAAAAGGCTGGACCATGCCACCATTTAGAGCAGTGAGAAAGAACACTCGGCTCGACGCCCCTGCTGACCAGATCAGCTGGGTTATCTTCTGTGTTGACATACAGCCATCGCCAGTCCGCCGTCTGCTCGCGAATTAATTTCACTCTATTTGCAACGAAGGCCTGAAGCTTAACGGGGTCTGTCGCTAACCAAGCCAGAGCAATTTGTGAGTCAGAGAACAAATAAACATCATATATTTTAATTTTAGTTGACAGTGTATCATGCACCTTTCTCATCAGTTTTGTTAGCAACAACATAGCGTTAAGCTCCAGACGTGGGATGGTGAGAGGATGTTTAGATGGATTAATTCGAGACTTGGAACAAAGCAAGGAAACCGATGGAGTACCTGTACTATCCAGGACCCTTAGATAAGCGCAGCAGCCATAGCCCGTCGAACTTGAAGCGTCGGAAAAGCCGATGAGTTGCACGCGGGAAGCTGTCGACGAAATAGGTACATTCCTAGCTAACTCTATTGGTTCCAATTCTGATAAACTTCCAGCAAAGGACAACCACTCATTTTTTAAATCATTTGGTGGGATAGCATCCCAAAGAACCTTCTCTAACCACAACCTTTGCATAATAGCCTTGGCCTTGATGACAATAGGAGATAGGAACCCCAACGGGTCATAAAATTTCGAAATATAGCTGAGAATTTCTCTCTTGGTGGAAGACCGGTTGTTGAATGGCTCTGGACACGACAAAATAAAGCAGTCCTTTCTAACATCGAGAGTTATACCCAGAGTCTTCATACAATAATTATCTCTTTGAAAATCCAATTCATCGAACTGTTGCTTGCCAGCCGGAATGTCAGCTAAAACCTGAGAACAATTGGAAGCCCACTTGTGGGTCTCGAAGCCACCCTTAGCTAATAATTCGCATAACTGTTTTTTAGCATCAAGTAAAACGTTTAAGCTTGAATGTGAGAAACACGCGTCGTCGACATAAGTCGAGTCTTTTATTATGAGAGAAGCCAATGGAAAGTCAGCTTTATATTTCTCGGCTAATTCATACAAACACCGAGTGGCTAGAAAGCTTGAAGCCTTTTGACCGTAAGTAACAGTATCGAGCTGAATGCATTTAAGAGATTCAGAAGGATCCTTTCTCCAAAGGATATTTTGGAGAGAAGTATGTGCAGGGTTAAGTGCAATGCAGCGGAACATGCGCCTTATATCAGTGGTGAATGTGTAGTCGCCTAAGCGAAATAACAACATGATGTCAAGCAAATCTCTTTGCACGGTTGGGCCATTTAGCATGATATCGTTAAGCGAAACTTTCTTATCAGTTTGCATCGAGGCATCAAAAACAATTCTGGTTTTGGTACTCTTACTATTCGAGTTATGAACGGAATGATGGCTCATAAAATAGACAGGATCGTTTTGAAAGTCAAAGGAATTAAAATCAACATAGTGACCATGGCCCAGTTCTATATATTCATCGATAAAGTTCTGATATTCAGAGAGCAGATTTATATTTTTGTGTAGCCGCTTCTCCAAATTTAAAAACCTGTAGTAAGCAAACTCAAATGAGTTACCTAAAGTTTTGTTAATTTCATCAATTGGTAACTTTAAAGGCAACTGTACTTCAAATTTATTATTTTCTAATTTGTGAGTTGATTTAAATATTTGCTCACATTGCTCGTGCTCTGAGAAAGTCTCACTGAAGGACTGCGGAATGCTTTCAGTTTCAAAAAAATTCTCAAGTTTATTATTTATGCTTGAATTACAAGTAACACATAACAAGGATACCTGTTTGTTAGTTGCAACCGGCTGATATGGCAAAGCCCCACAGACAATGTGGCCAAACCTCGTATTAATGAAGCGGGGATGTGGCTGTTGGTGAGGAACATGGCCCTCAGTATGCTGGGAAGCAGGCTGGCTCGAAGAAGATTGTTGCTCTGAGCGTTGCTCCAGCATTAACACCTGGAAAAATATGTCCGCTCCCATTAGCATATTGATCTCGGACGGAGTGTCGAATTCAATGTCAGCGAGCTTTATGCCGGTTGGAATATTCAAAGAAGATTTCTCTACTTTGTATTGAGGAAGTTTGCAGGTGATCGTGTCAAGAACATGACAATTTATTGTCACTTTGTAAGGCGTGGCCAAAGAGTGGACCTCTAAAGGAACCGCAAATTTTGCATTGCTGGATGAGTTCGTGACCCCAATGATGTTGGTATTATCCACTGCTGGCTGGATACCTAAAACTTGTATGACTTTAGAAGTGACTAGCGACACCTGTGAAGCAGAATCAAGAACAGCCTTGATGTGCACCGCCTTGCCTTGCTGAGAATATAGCTTGACTTTAACTGTAGGAAGTAAAACCCTATTGGAATCCAAATTTGAAATTAAAGTCACAGGCTTCTCTGGAGGAGGGTCAGAATGTAGCAAAGTATTATGATTCTGTTTACATATTGTACACCGGAAATGATATTTACATTTTCCAAGGTGTGGGTTTAAGCATGTTGTGCATAACTTGCTTGTCTTGCAGAAATCTATTCTATTCGCTGCAGACAAGAGCTTGAATTTATTGCAAGAAAATAACTTGTGAGTATCACACTTACAGTATGTGCATGATGACTTGTTCACCGAAGCCGACTTGTTCCCAGAAGCTGACTTGCTTGCAGGTCCCGTTGCTGCGAAGTTGACCACCGGAGGCTTGTTGGATTTTGCAGATGCTGCTGGTTCCAAATTTTCCAGGCCTAAGGCTCTTTTTTCCAGAAAGAGCAAGAAATCCGAAATTTTTTGTTGTGGCCCATCGTTACTCTCCAGCTGATAGGCCCTCGCGGTGTTTGAATCTAATTTGCGCAACAAAATAGCCATTATGATGGGATCCCAGTTTAGAATATTAACATCTAAGTTTTTAAGAGCAGACAGGCATTGCTTTACCGTTGACACAAATTCTCTAAGAATGGTAGGACTAGACCTAGCTACAGGATTAAGATCAAGAATAGAATTTATGTGTTCATTAATGATTTTGCTTTTATGGTTGTAGCGTTGGTCAAGAAGCTTTAAGGCTTCATTATAGCTGCCATCAATAAGAGGCAGGTTTTTTATTAAATCGAATGGCTCCTTTTCTAAAAAGGAACGTAGGAAGTATAGTTTCTGAACATTGTCAATTGCCCTATCATTATGAATTATAGCACGGAACAAGTTTGTGAAAGGTATATACTCACTATATATTCCTGTGAAGTGTGGTATTTCTATAGTAGGCAACTTTGCCTTGTACATGCTCGTTTGAGCATCGGAGTTGGGGGAAGCCTTCTTCTGAATGACTTCATTAAGCACGGTTAGGATAGAGAAATATTTGCTCTCCACTTCCGCCACATTTTCCTCATCCTTGTCTTCTATTGCGAGTATGCGTTTGTTGTATTCCTCATATTCGGCAAACAGTGCCCTTATCCTATCTCTCTTGGTTTGTAATGTGGATACCGGAGCTTGCTCCACATCGGCTATGTTGGATGTGAAGAGATACAGACGGGTAATGGCAGCTTTGGTATAACCGCGGGCGTTTCGCAACGCCTTAATATCGTCATCGGACATTTTTTCAGTACTCACACTTCTAAATATCCTATACAGCAAATTTATTTAACTAAATAAAAAAAACGCACAGAAAAATAGCGAGTGTCGTGGGCTACTTAGCGACGATCGAACGAAATGACGAAATGTTAAAATCGAAGCGAATCTATGCTTGATTCACTGACAAAGAGAATCGATTCGAAGCTCGCTATTGGTTCTAATAACTACCAACGCTAAATAATCTACCAAAGTAAAGTCTGTCTTGCTTGCACTCGATGCAGTTGACAATCTTCTGTTTCGGTCACCCACGAATATTTCCGTCCAAACGGAACGCGCGTTCGCTCGACCAAGCTTCCAGATGCTGCGTCTCTTTCGCACTTGCGTGAAGAAGTCGTATGCGACTGGGCGCGAAAGTTTGAAAATGCACCGGTGTTGCTATTTATCAAAATATACAGGTGGAGTGGTAAGAGTGTGGGACGATGGAACTTGCTTCGTGATCGTGAAGAAATGAATGCACAAACACGATGATTCTTAGAATTAGCGATGACACGAAGGTTTTACCTTGGCTGGTTGCGCGTCCTCGATGTGCTTCCTCTTGAATTTGCTCTGACCACAGAATGTGTAGCGATGACACGAAGAAATATGCTAACTTCCTGGTTAAAAGCGTGTCCTCTGTATGAACAAATACCGTATTTTTCTTCCTGAAGTCGCTGCTCCGTCGGATGTATGTCACGATAAGTTTTGCGTGGCACTATAAGTAGGTAGAAACAGGAACCTGGATTGCCGCCGAGCTGTTTGTAGCAGGAATACGATTCTTGAGTTTCTTCAAGGGTTTGTCGAAGCGTAGATATTTGCAGGAAAATGTCTTGAATGTGATGCGTGATTCGTCTTCCTGAGATTGCAGACGGTTAGTGAGATAAATGTAGGTATGCCACGGATGGTTGTAAATGATGCGTGACACTCCACTCTCACCAACAGGATTGCCGCCGCAACGATGATGCAGGACTGCAAATCACGATTTATTGTGAAATCTCCCTGATTGCTTCCTCGAAGAATAGATACTTCGACCAAAGTGTGATTGCGTGGGCCGCGATGGTTGAAGGCGTTGCGCAGCGCCACGTGTTGCGTGAAGACGAATTGTGTTTCGCAGGCAATATTTCTTAAATCCTCCTCTTCTCTCGGTGTCGAAGGACCATGTTTAAACTACGATGATGTTGGGGCGCTGATGTATTAAAGAAAAGAGTAGAATTTGATGCCTGATGTTTAATCGCACAACCGTACACGATTACAGTTTGTGGCAGAGAGCGCCATACATGAATTGCTATACTTAGAACTTATAAAAACTACTATTTTCTGTTGGGTGTTGCCAACAGTGTAGATGAAAAACTCCGGATCCGTTTGCGAAATATTTAGCTTAAAAGCACTATTTTTTGTTAGAGTCAAGTGTCGTCGTCCCCCCTCCCCCCTCTGTCAGCTGAACGTTTGAAATCAGAAACGTGAAAATCACAGTGGTAGTACATTGATGAATTTAAAAGGAAAACTATCACAGCTAAAAAGACTTTACAAGTCAAAATACTGAAATAGTAGATTTTCCAACAAGTTCACAAAACGAAGCCCGAGCCGAAGGCGAGGGCTGATAGTAATGTCGAGGATAAAATGGTTTTGTGGACGAGTTATAAACTCTGCTTTTCACTTCTGCTGTAGTGAAGAATATGTTGACGCGCGCGCGGCGCGGGGGGGGGGGGGAAGCAGGCCCGCGCAGGGCGTACACCACCGCCATTACTTTTTTGCCCTAGTGCACAAAATTCGATTTTGTGAAGCCTATATCCTGCACAAAGAAGCACTTTCAGAGCATGAGAAGTGAAAATAATATAAATAGCAATCAGGGGATCTAGCCTACTGATGCCTACATCTAGACATCGAGGAGGGAAAATGTTGTCAATGTATGTCCATAATGATTCCCGAGACAAATACGGAACCCTATACTGCGTGAGCCTCGACACGCATTTGGTCGGTGTTTTTTAACATACGGATGCATGTGAGGTATGATTGATGACTCATATTCATAGTCGACCAACGATATTCCTATAATCTGTCGTTTAGGTATTTATAGAATGTTTACAATCTTGACACTTTTAAATTATAATACTATGCCATTTTGTTTGTGAAGCGATGTAGTTTAGCTGACGTCAGAGATTTTAATATCCAAAAATGATTAAATGATATTGAGTTTGAGGTGTAATAAAAACAAAGAATGTTTCGACCTCCCATATATAGGTATGTATATTGTGCACGTTTATCTGCCTCTTCCAGTGCCATTTCACTTGCCTAGGACTGCTGGAAGAAATTTCCTAGTTGAATAAGCAGTACCTGTTGTGTCGTTTTTCTTAACCTATGTTTTGTGTGTTCTTTTCATATATGTACAAAAAATAATTAAATAAATAAATAAAAATAAAATGCGCTCTGAGCTGATAAAGTTTAATATATTAAAAGTAGATTTTTGTTGTATTTCAACCCCTATTCCATGGGAACAAAGTCTTATGGGTAATTGACATCGCTTTTGTTACAAGTTGATGGTATTGTCCAACTAAAATAGTTTTTCAACCTCGTTGTACGGAAAAAGAGTTCATAAATTAGTAGTGTTGTAAAAAAGTCGAATCCGTGAGTCTACATTTAAAAACCTGACTTAATTTTGCAGGGCTCGGTGGCTTAAAACAATCACGATATCAGAGCTGAGTCGATCGTGGTTTAGCTCATGACCTCGATCTAGTCTTGAGAATAGAGAATAGAGATAAGATCGTCGATGGGACGAGCTTGCTCAAAAGAAGCTTATTTACTCGCGACTTAAATAGATTCAGGTTGTATGAACTCGGGAACACAGACGCAGGCAGAGAATTCCACTCTTTAGCCGTGCCGTGCGCAGACTAAAAGATCTTTGTGCGAATGTGTTGAATATCAACCAAGTGTGGGTGATATCCTGCGGTGCGTCTGGACACGATGGTAGAAAGGAAATGGTGGAATAAGCTCGTGGAGCTTTTGAGCACACTCTCCGGTAAAGAGATAGGTGACTTTTGCCACCGAATTTTGCTGGGTCAATTATGTATCACAACATCCCTAAAAAAAGAAGAAGTTGTAATGTATTGGAATAAAGTTGCTCGACCGCGAACTTGCTTGCTGGCAAGACTGCGGACGAGAGAATCGAGGCAAGCGGGTGTGCGGGACAGGCTCCCAAATAAATCTGTTTTTAATTAATATATCACCTTTACCCGACCCTGAATAGGAGACGCTGAACACCACAGAAGTAGTAAACAAACTTTGACATAAAATATCATAAAGATCTCTACCAAAAGGGTGTAAGTATGACAGCCGAAAAAAACCGTGTCACATCACAAATAGACGAAAAAAAAACTAGTTCTATGAAACATCCTTGTCTAGCCCCATAACATAGCCCCACCATATGATTTTAAAGGTCATTCTCCGATATATATATAAAAACTTAACGACTGTCTGTACGTCCGTTAACAGCAAACCTGTCCTCGGATCAGCTGTTGGCAGCCAGACTGGTTTTCATGATTAATTCGCCAACGAACTGACGACTTTCGAAAACATACTTAACTATTAAAACAGGTATGGGATTCCCATGATTAAATACATCCTTGAAGCCTAAAAGAAATATGTTGGTAAACTTTTTACAATATAAACTGCGGGATTACACCTGTAGGCCTCTAGCTACGAATTATGCTTTCTGTGACTTCAGTAATTATTGTCGGCTGCAAGCCAAGACTGCTAAATTTATGGTATATTTTTTATTAAACCTCGTTTAGTTCAAAATTTATATTGTTTAACTTATTTATTGTGCTCTTGTTTCATTAGTAAAATAACGAAACAAATAGACATAATTTGCGATACATCTGAACTTAGTTTCGCTCGCGCTATGTAGTCTTTGTGTCATCCTAGTGTCCCCTACAGGAACCGTGCCTTATTCCGGGATACATTTTGGCCTATATGTTAGTCCAGTGCTTGATCTATCTACTTCCCAAATTTCATCGAAATCGGCTCAGCCGTTTACGTGTGATAGTGGAACAAACAAACATCTATACTTTTGCATTTATAACATTAGTGAGATAAACAGTAAACAGTAAAACCCTACAACGTGATGACTGGAAGTTACTCCATCAACAAGAGCCAGCTCTTAAATTAAAGAAAGAACAGTAAACTGAGTATGTAGATTCAACTAGCATTTAAACCCGACTTCTAAAATATCGAATTTGAAATGAAAATGTAAAATAATACATAAAATTTCTCAGAGCCATTTTTTTATGTAATTCTGTCAACGGCCATTCGGTCAGTACACTGTCTGAGGCATTAGACTCAATAAATCATTCATTTGCATATTCCGTTCCTAATCGCTGTTTTGATTATTGTTATTCAGAATACCTATCGACTCAGTTTAAATATCTAAAATCACTGGACTCCAACTAAAACCCACAAAAATTAACATTTTTAACACAATTTTTAACTAATTTCTAAATTAGATAACAAATGGGTCAAACGGTCTTAACATTCAATTTCTCAGGACCTCACAAATTGATGGAATTCAAAGTTTCTTCAAAAAGCCGCCTTTTAAAATATGCTCTTTACAAAGTTTCAACAATGTACATTGCTCTTTTAACGACACTTTTTTGAAAAAAAGTCGATGAAAGGCAGTAATGTTCACTAAACATTTTAAGAGATCTCAAAAGTTCTCAAAGCTTTTGTAGGGTAAAAGCACCAATGATGGGCACCGCTCAGACAAGCGGTATCTTTTATGACTCATTACTGAGCCCGGAATGTGTCCAAATGGGTGTGCAAACAACACCAATACGTTGACCATCATAAAATAGAAGAGTTTTTATGGTAACCATAAAATCTAGATAGATAAACATGATACAATTTTATATTTTGTCAATATAAATAAGGCTTTCTTGGAACTGTTAAGATTAGTTCCGTAAACCAAGATGAACCTTATAAGTTTGTAGATTGGTTCATGATAAAATACAAATGTTTAAGTTTAGCTTTTTATGTTTTGAGTTAATGGCCATAAAATCAGTTTTTAAAACACTGGTTACATGTAATAACAGCGCAATGGAAATATGGAATAATAAAATTTTATTTCTTAAAACTTGGTCACCCTAATTGCTTGTAAAAGCTCCAATTTCAGTGAATTTGTTTGTATCTGTCTTATTGCCATTTCCAATAGTGTCATATATCGTGTTGTCAACGTGCGATTGATTCTTTCACCTTTGTAACGCCGATGTGGCAACAATAGTTGCATCTGCTTCATTGTTTTTCAACCTTATATCCTTGACGTTAAGAGTTATTGTAAGAGTTTTTATAAGATTGTTAGATTCTTCGTCGGAGGTTCTACTGTATGCAACGACTTGTCACCTTGTTAACTAAAAGTTTTATCAAAATTTGTACCTAATTTCTTTCTAAATAAGCTTCCATTTCCTACTAGTTAGTACGTCTCTAGCACCTTCACTGCCTTCATTCAAATATCGACGGTATGCGTGTAGGTTTAAAGTAGAATTTCTTTTGTTGAATGTGAAGATAGGTGGTATGTTTTGTGCCTGACTCAGCGGGTGCTTGGCGGTGTGATTGACTAAAGTTTTAAATCGGCATTGTAAGAGGTGGATTGTCATTTTGTTTATATATTTCTGGCCAGTATAGTTTGGGAGGTCGACCAATTCTCGGTAATGAATTTGTTGGCGGCAAACATGTCTTTGAAAATTCTCTTCGACAGGCAGTAAATTTATGTTTAGTGAGAATTATCTCTTTAACAAGCCGATGCGTTTGTTATGGCTGTATTTGGAAATACAAATACACATTTTTAATTTAAACAAAAGACAACGATGACTTTTATTATTTGCAAAATAATTTATCTTTCATTGCTATCTTTTGGATTGATCAGACTATATTAAATTGAATCAAATTTAAACCGAAGATGCTTACTTCAAATAGTAGCTACCCCGTTATCACCAAAAGGTGTCATCTTCAAAATAAAGATGTCAGCTGATATCTACTAGACATGACTGGAAAAAGGAAAACAGATAAATCAATCTGATCTTCGTAATCAATCAATGTCCTTATTAAATCTCCAACTGCGGGCAACTCACTCCGAAAAATATAACGGAATATCTAAGGCTAGGACTATTATGATGAAGGAAATCGTAAAAGAAAAAATCCGGTCAAGATTAAGTATTGTATTTGTTTAGTGGTGATGATAATATTGTAATTTCTATTGGCTGTCCTTAAATAAATAAATAAATAAATAAAATAAAGTGTGAGTCGGACTCGTGCGTCGAGGGTTCCGATATACCTTAACTATTAGGTCTTTACCTATGAAATTGCCGTTTTGTATGGCGAATTTTAGGAAAACTCAATTTTCAGTACTAACATTTTTGCAGTTTTCTTAGGAATTATAAATCCAATTTTTTTCATTTTTTTAAGCATTATTGGGAAGACATTAAGCTAACAGAAGCTTAAATTTAATTTTCGAATAATATTATCTGTAAAAAAATATAACGAATCTGATGATGAAATCGGACGACATTTAAGACGAACAATTTTCGAACCTTTAATTTTATATGTCAAACTAAAAATAAAAACTTTATTTTATGCGAAAATTGATAACCTTGAAGTCAACTTTCAAATATAAGACAAATGAAAAAAATAGCATTAGAATTATAGGAATTACGATCTCATTAATCTGTAAGAAAATTTCGGCAATTTCATAGGTAAAGACTTTTGGTAAAAGGTAAATTTTGGAAGCCATAAAGTCTATGATTAGGACCGCAAACTAAATTTGTTTGTAAAGGTTCTTTACTGATTTCTAAAAAACTGTGCAACTCAGAAAGATCGTTTTTATTTTTGCTGTAATATTGACATAAACATTGGCTCATGCGCATAAGTCCTTTATTAGGTTCCAGTTATTTTGCTCAACAATAATAAAACTAAAAGAATTTTCTATTTAAATGTCTTTCTTTAGAATATAGGTCTATCTATAAGCCTTTAAGTGTTATTGAGGGACAAAGTAATATTCTTTTGTTGTGGTATTGTGAGCATCATTTTGAGATTTACTGCCTTCTGTACTTCTGTTGCGGCCGACCGGTAGCAAGTATTTCATTTCAATAAGTAGTTGTTTTCGTTTAGTTTTATTTCGTGTTGAAAAACGTTTTTAACGTAACATTTTTATGTATAATTTTTATTATCTTATTCCATTGTGTTTTTTTTTTTGGATAAGCTAACAAACCTTGAGCGTTTGGTGAGGATCGACAATTCGACACCCATAGAAATTGCACCAGCTGATTGCGCATTTTGTATAGGATATGTGTTTTTTTTTTGTATATTTCAACCTACGTTCCTTAAGGAAAGTTGTTCAGTATCATGGTCTGAATGCACAGTTTTAAGCACAGAAAAATAAGGATAATTAGAAGGAGGATTAAAGAAATAATTCGTCACAATGTAGTGAAGGCGTCGTTCTATGGATTTGACGGGTTATTTTAAATATTTTTTAGTGATCATTGACGATTTGACATAAAAATTTGGGACGTGTTGGCAGATGTCATCCTATAGTAAAATAAATTAGCAAGGTATATCTATTCCGAGCGAAGCAAGGAGGTCCGAAATCTTTGGTTTTAAGAATCACAGTGTTTACCAAGGGAATCATGCTATTAAGATACACACACTTACTTACTTACTTTCGCTGGCTCAGGGACCCAAAGAGGATCTTGGCCTCCGACACCAAAAGCCGCCAGTCGGCCCTTTTCTGCACCTCCTCATGCCAATCGGGTCTTTGGAGAGCGCTCAGGTCCTTCTGCACTTCGTCACTCCAGCGGTACCTGGGACGTCCGACAGGCCGCTTTCCCGTCCGTCGTCCCAGGTACACTCTTTTGACTGCACGGTCTTCCTCTATCCTCTCTACGTGGCCCAGCCAGCGAAGTCGGACTGACTTGGTTATTAGACCAATTTTGATGTACGGATGCGAATCATGGACACTGACTCAAAAAGAGGAAAGTAAGCTCTTAGTGGCAGAAAGGAAGATTTTCCGGAAGATCCTGGGACCAACTAGGCGTGATGATGGCACTTAGAGGTCACGAAAAATCAGGAGATAGAAGACCTAGTGGCTGAACCTAATATTAAGATACACACTCCATTATTTTTTTTATGTCACAATTTAGACAAACGAGCAGGTGGACAATTTGATTTTATTTAGTCACCGCCGTCAATAGCTTATTAGTGGCATAATGGGACACTAGTAAAACAGTAAAGCGCGTTGCCTAACCTAGAACTCAGACTTGTTATGTCTCATGTGTCACTTACTCCTTACTTATACCCTGCATAAGCACTGCTGCTTTACGGCAAAAATAAGCACGGGGTTGGTACACTCAACAGCACGTCATTAGAAACACTTTTGGACCTTATGGCGTGGTAATAGAGTTGAAAGAGTTTCTACGTACTTCCACAGATCGACTTTGCACGAAAGCAATACCGCATTCAAAAATGTTTTTCCTTCACCATCTCAATCAATCTCGCAATGTTACTTTAATAAATAGCTTAATTTTATTCTTGTTGTTGTCGAAAAGTAGAACATTCTCACCACCTGTCTTAAGAATTATGAAATGGAGCAAGAGTCAAATATTCGACTTGAAAGAGTTTTTTATAAGTTGGTGAGTGCAAGGTGAATGGACGACCTTGCGGCGGCTAGGTTCAGATTTGCGGCTTGATGTTACTAAAGCAAAAAGATAATCATCATCATCATGACATGCAATGAAACGTCCACTACATGACAGGGAACTCCCTCCAAAATTCCAACTTTTGCTGAAACAATGTGGAGGGGAAGTACCATAGTCACCACGCTTGTTAGCGTTACGGCTGGCACCTGGACCGCGGTTGTTGGTGACCGCAGAATATAAGATGATACGATACACAGACGGATGCTGCTGATCCTATGGTTCATCAACCCTAAGTCGCCTCTTACGACACCCACGGGTAGAGATAGGTTGATACTATTCTTTGCCGGCACTACACGACCGGGCCGTTCAGTTTCATTAGGTACATTATAATTATATATTGAAACTGAACACTGTATGTTAACAAAAACTAGAGCTATGTGCTAAATAATGGGTAGCCATTAAAACTCCCTTTCTTTCCTCTTTATTATTCTTTTGGTTAAAAATAAAACCAACTGTGACTACTTTGTTTGGCACAAAACAGTAAACTGCAAAACAAATTAAATTCGTTAAACAGTAACAGAAACGAAACTATTGACCAAACTGAACAATACGGTGTCTTTAGAAATAATGCAGGTGGGTGAAATTGAACCGTTAACACAATTTGAACAATAGACACTTCTGTTCCAAAATTTGCTTAAAATGCCGTAACGAAAACGAAAACTGGGGACGATTTATAGATTTGGATATGGAAATAGTGTTGTGTGATTTTACATTCGATTTAAGTCAGATGAGTTGGGATTTTAAAACTGTCTCAGAGTTATGTCACATATGAAAAGAACTCAATAAGGTGAAAAATTAATTGTGTTAGCGAAAAGTAACGATTTTAATTCAACTATATTCTGAGATAGTGACTAACTATTGTTATTGAAATAAAATATGTGGGATATTTCATTTTTCATTCAAAAATATTTCACTGGTACAAAATATTCGTATTTATTAAGTTCTTCTTTCGAGTCGAAACAACTTTAAAGTCAATGTTCATAGTATTACTAACTTTATGTTTTTTCCAACCGTGGAATACAATTAAATGTTTTTTTTTTTAATAAAGAGAAAAACAAAAGGGGGCTTTGTTTGACCTTTGTTGTACCGTGTCAAATATCTGTTGCAAATATAAATGACTCAACTCAGTTAAAAAATAATCAAGAAGCCATTCTATTCATCATTGGCACTGCAGTAAAATTAACGCCTATTTCGCCACAAAATTCCATATGTCATAGATATAGAGGAGTTCTTTTTTAAAATGAATCAAGTCACTCACTCAAAACCAAACTATTACTTCCGTCCCTAGCGCTGTAGCAAAATCGACGCCTATTTTACCCCAAAATTGCGTATTCCGAATAAATATAGATAAAGGAGTTCTGTTTAAAATAGGGGTGGGCAAAAGGTGGAAGTGTTTTATTATTCATTGAAAGGTGTGACGAAAGGTGATGAAGGTTGCTTATGGAGACTTTTATTGTAGAAAGGACATTTTTATCACCACTGTTTGTCGCCGAAAAGGTTTTATTTACATCATGGGTGGTAATTTGCCAATAAGCAGTTTTAATTATATGGTAAAGTTCATGTACGGTCAACCGCTTGTCGGTAGAAACTTTTTCAACTCTATTACCACGCAATAAGGTCCAAAAGCGTTTCTACTGATGTGCGGCCGTGTGTACATGGATTGGATGGTATACTGTTATCTTCTTTTACAGTCGCACCATGGGTTCTCTAGTTTGCTGATGGATGAAACTGGAGGATGAGCAGCAGCTTCATACTGGTTATCCCTTTAATACAGGGTGTTTTGGTAAATGTTTGCAAACCTCCCAGGTGGTTGCTTGACCATGAAATTAAACCAATTTCCATAAACATAGGTCGAAATACGAAAATAAATTTCAATGTCATATAAATTTTGCACCAGCTGATTGATAGCGCATTTTGTGTCGAAGGTAAAAAAGAATTTTCACATGTCTCATATTCGGTAAGTAGGTCCTTATTACCCCCAAATGGGGCTTGTAGGTGACCAATTAGCGCTCTAGGGTAATAATGTAGCTAGAAAAGCCCTAGGGCGGTAAGTAATTGAGTTTTGAAAGAGTGAAGTGTTTTTTTTTTTTAATTACTTACTGCCCTAGGGCTTTTTTAGCTACATTATTACCCTAGAGCGCTAATTGGTCACCTACAATTTGGTGGTAATAAGGACCTACTTACCTCACAATCGAGATGTAAAGCAGAGTAGTTAGCTCGGGTGTAAGCATCATTTGCACCCTCGAACTATAGGCGCCCTCGCTGCGCTCGTGCGCCTAAATATCTCGGGCTGCAATTGATGCCTTACAGCCCTTGGCTACTAATCTACTATTAAGTTTTAGAAAGTTGTAAATATTCATAAATAGAGCAACAACCTGAGAGGTTTGCAAACATTTACCAAACACCTTATATATTGTGGTCACCAATAATAGCGATTCATTTGTGCCAAGCTTGGTGATAGAGCCGTAACAAAAAGTAGGTAATATAAATATTATGTTATAAATTTAATTATGTCACCAAAAAATACAGGCAAATATAAATAACGAGCCTTAAGCCCAAGCAATCAGAATATACTGGAGTTCACGAGAGTCAGATGTTTTGTAAACGAAGGAAAAGTGGAATTCTCTGCCTGTGTCTGTGTTCCCGAGTTCATATAACCCGAATCTATTCAAATCGCGAGTGAATAGCCTTCTTCTGGGCAAGCTCGTTCCATCGTTAACCTCATATCTGTCCTCAAGACTAGATCGAGGTCAAGAGTAAGCCTATTGACAATGAAAAAAAAACTAAATCATTGCCTCAAATTATTGTATCAGCACCTACACTCGTGAGCATATAACTTAGAACTTTATTTTATATAAAAACCTCAACAAGCCTTTTTATAAATCTAAATCGAATCAAACCAGATCGAATCAATTAATCAGCACGACTGTAGACTATTGACCGATCCTGTTCCGACGAGGTCGTACAAGGACGTTTACATTATAACTTACAACTGACAAAAAAAAAAAAAAAAAAAATCATGACATGATAAAAAATATATCTTATATTAAGATTAATAAAAGACCTAGCTTATTACAATATTAAGAAACCCTGTCCCCGTAGCCGTGGTATAGTCAAGACCCATGGTCAAGACCCTTCAAGCTTGACACATTGGACATTGCACCATTCTTACTTCAAAAGCTGTAGTAGCTCACCCGTACACTACATACATCGAGCTCGAATTTGAGATTGGAAGGTTGCGTGTAGGTAGGTTCACATAGTCAGTACAGTCAACGACAGGTCGAGCTTAACACTTGCAACGCGACTCTAGCCCGTACGTCTATGAAATAATAACGATACAAAGTTCAATGTGTCAAGCTTGATGTGCCCTTGACTGTACAATGAAGGACCACGGGAATCTCGCAAGCGGTGCGCGCGGGCGGGTGCGGGGTGGATTGCAAGGGGGGCGAAGAGTGTCCGTTCTGTATCATAGAACTTTTACTTTATTCTGTGGTAATAGCTAAAGTTGCGCTGCGAGTGTAAGCTTTACCTGCGCTTGTCTGTATAACTATGTTCAGCAAAAAAAAACTATTTAACAGAATCAAAATTAAAATGATGGAAGAAACAGTACAATTACTTATAAGCAGATAGAGATTTTCTCAGAAAATAAGCTGCTTGTCCCGCAACGACCATGAATACCGCACAAAATACCCCGAACTTAGGCAAACATCATGTTTTCGAATCTATTTTTAATTTAATCTTTTGCTTCCCATGCCACTTTACAAATAAACAACTACTTAGACAAAACATCCCCATCAAGCCACCAACCCAGTTTTTTCTTGCCTTTTTTGAAGCGAGGGTGAGACCTCGAACAATGCGAGCGTGAACAAGTCTCGACATGTCTACAGTCGCCACCGGGCAACCTGTTCTCTATAGACGTCCTTGCGGACACTGGAAACAGGCCCAGACAACGGTCTAGCTAGCTGATGTGGAATTTTCTCGATAAGCTGTAAAAAAGGACTTATACATCTATATAAATACGATAATTCGCATGATCTTTCACCGAATAGATGTTTTTACGAATTGCTTTTCACTGAAAATGCTGCTTGTTAAACTAAAGATTGTCAGTAGGTACCAAAAAAAAGCAGGTTCTTAAATTAGGATGTGGTTTCTTGCCGTTTCTTTTACGCTGCTATATTAGAACGATCCGAAACGGTATAACCCAATTTTTTAAACTGCACTTTGAGCCGACAAAATATTAGCTTATCATCAATATTGATATGGTCAGCATAAGCCTAATTTTACTTTTAATAAGTACAGTCAAGAGCACTTCGAGCTAGACATGTTGGATTTTTTACCATTCTTACCATAATAGCTGTAGGAGCTAAAGTCAGCTCGAAGTGCACATTTAAAAAAATTGGGTTTTAGTAGACTTGCTCTATTTGCATTGTATTCTGCATATTATGACTTAGTATGCTAAGTATTCTGTAAGGAATCTACATTGAATAAAGTAATCTGAATCTGACATAATTAAAGAAGAGTCTAAAATTTTTTGGTTAGCACTCGGTCACTGGCAGTAAAATTAATCCCATATTTTCCACTGTAAAACACGAAGGTAACTCCACCTTAACAAAGGTTTAGCAACACCTAAAACCGGTCAGAACTAGGAAGGCTGCGCCTGCGAATTGATACTGGATCTTAATCTTAGTTAAATAATTCAAAAGCTCTTTGGTGGGAAATCTGAAAAATATTAAAAAATATTTTTCAATTATGCTTGCTGCAAATACCCTCTCATATTAAGGCGGTTGCTGGGTGGCAGCACCTTACTTTTATAAATAAATTTATTGCGTCGCAAATACAAAACTTTTCAGTAGTATTGTTTGTTTGGCGGCAATATAGGGTAGTTATATATGTTATAACCCGTGACATCATAGCTTAGCTTATCATTTATAGCTTTGTATTGGTAAAGTGCTAAAAGTGGCCGTTTTTGGCAGTTTTACAATACAAAGCTAGTCACGATAAGCTAAGATGTGATGTGATGGGTAATAAAATACAGAACTACCTCAAATTGCCGCCAATCAAACAATCCTTATTAAATATTTTGTATTTATGACGCAATAAATTTATTTCTCAAAGTGGCAGCACTTCTGCTCAGCAACCACCTTAACTACAAACTTTGATATATCTGCAGTTTCTTTGAAACCATGTCTCTGACCACAGTTTTACGCATCTTGGGAATTTACCTGTCTCCGTTTTCAACATAAACTATTGGTACTTACCAAATTATCTGGAGCTCTTTTGAGCTGTTCTTTTTCATAGACAGAAAAGAACATCTTTCTTTATCAGAAGAGAGCTATGCGTGCAAATATGCGTGAGAGCAGCAAAGAGCGATACGAGTCTCTGTCGATCCAATATCTGCTGCGTCCAGCACTATGTTCACAGCCTCCGTCGTCTAGTGGTTAGAGCGCTCGGCTCTCGATCCGGAGGTTCTGGCTTCGATTCCCGGTCGCGATACTATCAAACAAAAATCCCTTCGTGCTTCCTCCCTAGTTTGGTTAGAACATTGCAGGTTGAATAATCGGATTGTCCGAAAAGTTGATGATTCCGTGCTTCGGAAGGCACGTTAAGCCGTGATCCCGACTACTATCTGCGGATTTAGTTGTCAATGAGCCACGTCAGAGGCCTTTGGCGGCTCAACGACTTTGACACCAAGGTTTTCGAGATCGTTCAACTGTTCTGAAAGATTTATACGGAGTCAGTAGGAAATACATTGCTTGTTTAATATGCTATCTTTACGAAAACACTCGAGTTTAGTAAGCAATGTACGTCTACTGTTCCGTTTTACCCAGTGTAAATTCAGCATAATATTATTTTTTCAGATCCTGTATCTCACAGGCACGCTGGTTAGGCAAGCTACGGAATTTGCGGTGCGCCAGGCAGGACATGTGTAAAGTGATGTATCGCTGACGTAATGTGCGAGGACCTCATAGTTAACCTTTTTAACGAGCTTTTTTATTAGACTAGACGAAAAATCCAAATTTTCAGTCCCCTCGAATAGTCCAAAAAGTAATCGTTAGTTTCGGAAATAATTAAACCAAAGCATGACGCGATACTTAGTTGCATGTCTTCTAGTTTGAAACGAAATTTGATTATGTATCAAAATTACTGGGAATAGAAAGCAATCAATAAATCATTATGCACTACAATTTTTACACAACAGAAAGAAGTCTGAAATAATTTACAAAAAAGAATCATTGTCTAACTATGTAATTTTTTTTATTTTTCGAAACGTGATACCTTTGTTAGTAGGGAAATTACAATTATTATAAGCTAGAAATAACTTTTCTTCAATAAAAACCCTCTCATATTACGAACTTCGATCTTTAAAAACCCAATCATTAAACGCAGGAGAAAGGCTCTCAGCAACAATAAAACAAAGCTGCGCCCGCGCAAGGTCCACCACACGTGCGCGGGCAGCTGCGCAAGGTGCAAGTACGCAGCTGTCGTATGCCATGCCGTATGCTGCGCGCAAGGTAGGGTGGGGATATGGTTCGTATACTCTGTTATTTTTCGACCGACAACCAAATTTTTTTTACTTGCAATGGGCTTACGTACTCTTGACCTCGATCTAACCCTGAGGACAAAGATGAGGTCGATGATGAAACGAGCTTGTCCAGAAGAAGCCTATTCACTCGTTACATTCGGGTTATATGAACTCGAGATCACCGCGATGAAGGCAAAGAGCTCCCGTTCCTTAGTCGTGCGCATTATAAAATATGATTGAACATAAATCTGACTGAACATCTTCACCAAGTAAACATGGATCTGTGGGGCTAGGCAACTGTCTGTAAGGCGTAGTTATTTGCAATCACATTTGAGGCTCATCGCCCCAGTCGCTCAAAGCTCGGCGCCCAGGGCCTGGCTAGTCACTATCGAAAACGCCAGTAGAATAGAATGAAAATGTATGGGATTGACATTAGCAAACGAAATGTCACGTGACAGCTCATGTCAAACCCATAGAGTTTTATTCTATTCTATAGCGTTTGCGATAATAGAAAGCTACTTGTCTCAGGGCCCAGGTCGGTTAGGGCTTGTAATAGTTCTCGATAAATTAACAATACACGCACCTTTAAATATCTTTACTGGTTTCACTTACTAAATAAATATAACAGTTCGAAAAGATTCCTCTTGTAAAGGTAGTGATCACTAATCTGTTTCATACTGTTTTTCAAGCTGAGTCACTACGGCATACAAGGGCCTCCTTTACAGCTCTTCGCGTCCTTCTTGTCAGATAGAACACAATCGGTTGTGGGAAATGGGGGTCGTATAGCGTCCTCTGAATTACAAAATACTATTGGCGTGCCGCAGGGGTCTCGCCTTTCAAATACCCTAAGTTTACTGTTGAGTGACCTACCAAACACGATCGAAGGTGCTGAAGTTTACATGTACGCGGATGATGTCGCTGCTGTGATCTCTGCAACCACGCATCCTGAGCTCGAGATCAAGCTCAATAGATCTCTCCAGCACCTTGACCTGTGGTTTCGGATTAATGGTTTTGCCCTAAACCTAGATAAAACATCGTTTACGTGCTTTAACTTTAACGGGAAGGAGCACAAACCACTTAAAGTATGTATAGGTGGGACGCAACTACAGCAAGTACGAACAGCTAGGCTGTTGGGGTTCCAGATTGAAAGCGCCCTAGTGTGGGAGTCGCATATCGACCAGCTCTGCACCAAACTCGGTCGTGCATGTTTCGCTCTTCGACGCCTTGCAGCCACAGCTTCTAGGGAAGTAGTAAGAGCGTGTTACTTCGCAACCGTCCACTCCACCTTGACGTATGGTCTCGAGCTATGGGGCAGAGCTGCCGATGTCGAAAGAGCGTTCATTGCGCAGAAACGCGCCTTACGTGCCATTGTGGGCGTGAAGGACGATGTATCTTGCAGACCCTATTTTAAGGACTTGGGAATTTTGCCTATGCCGTGCGAGTACATCTACCAACTAGCGCTATTTGTTCGCACTAACCTAAATACGTTCAAGTATAAATGGAAAAATAGAACTCATAATCTACGTAGCAACGTCAACGGGTATGACTTGGTCACCCCATTCCATAGGCTTAAAAAATCAGAGCAGTCGATATATATAGCTGGACCAGCTATCTACAATAGGTTACCAGACACGGTACGAGATGCAGCCTCTACCCGTTCATTTAAAATTGAAATTAAAAAGTTTCTTACAGCAATGCACTTTTATAGCTTATCAGAATTTTTAGATATAAAAACTGATCAAAGTAATATTTGAAATACATGTTATGTAAAAATCTATGAATTTTGGGTGTAATATGAAAAATGTAATGATTTCTACATTTTCATTAATATTATTATTTTTATTTTTGACCTGTAATCTTGAATTACCAATAAATTGTATTGTATACAATATTTATTGTAACACTTTTACAGTATTATATGGATGATATGGGGAAGCTTAGTCCCTCAATATTTCATGATCGGAAACCGGGCACATGTGCTCATATGTAAACCAGCTTACCTCTTTCTTTCCTGTCGTTACTTGTTTATTAACAAGATAAATGTATCCTGTCATGATCTTGTCATGTGTCAGTTAACATATGACAGTTGAGCTTAAGGGTTGGGCTTAAGGGTTAGTAACTAAAATTTTGAATTTCAACACACTTTTTGTAACTGCAAAATGTTTTTTATTGACGCTGCTATATTGCGTATATCGTCTAATTAAATACCTATTAAGGTTTTCGGATGCGGACGTAAATAGTTATTCATTACAATATTCGAACACGAGACATCACTAGCAATGAGTTTAAAAATCTCACCGCGTCCGTCGTATGCGCACCTTTCACTCCTCATGTCGAATACACCTCTTTTAGCTACGATTTATTGTAATCTTACCTGAAAAAAAAGAAATACCGTCTTATTAGCCTTCGATTGTCAAGCATCGGATTTATTAACCTGTACATATAATCTAAATTTTATTTTTTCAGGCAGCTGGGATCCACAATAGTTACAAAATAAAATAAATCAATATAATAAAATCACATTATAGAGATCAAATGAAATACAGCTTTTTGAACTTAGAAATAAAATACAAATAAAGTTACATATTAAATTTAGATTAATCAAATATGATTGAGAAAAGGTGAATGATAAACATTTGTGGTGATTGTTGATTAACATTAATGGGGAATGATCACCTTCGTGTTGATAGTTCATTACTTACTTGGGCTTCAATTCATACTTAAAATGAGTGTTTTAAAAATTATTGAAGAATCTTAATTCTGTTATTTTATTTTAAAACCAAACCATAATAGAATAAGGTAATCATATAATCGTCTAGGCTAAACAATATTATACTCTACCGATAAGTATTACAATACGTAAATTCTAAATGAATGCCTCAGTTGGTTCAAACATACAAAAAAATAAATTTTGGGGTCAAACTGACAGCAAGCAAACCACTGCAGGACTTTAACAAATGGAGAACTCAAAATTCAACTACATTATTCATTACCATCCATACAATATGCAACAGCTTGTGGACGGTGGAACTACCTATAAAAAATCGGCCAAGTGCGAGTTGGACTCGCGCACTGAGCGATTGGTAAAAATACCATTTTGTTAACGACGCGCAGTTACGCAGAAGTGTATTGTATGCGCGCGAGTCCTACACGCACTTGACCAGTTTTTACTATTTGTAGTTATTATATATAGCTTATGCACTATTATCTATACATATAATAAAAGAGTAGAAACCGCGTGTCTGTACTTTTGATAAATTTATAAAAAAATTAGTGTGGGCGATAAGAAACGACTAATAGAACTCAAAAATATGTTTTTTGAACTTTTTGTCTGTCTGTCTGTCTGTCTGTCTGTATGTTTTCGATAAACTCCGAAACTACTGAACGGATTTTCTCGCGGTTTTCGCAGATAGATTAAGCTTAGCTCTGAGCAACATATAGGCTATGTTTCATTCAAATCGGTTCACTCAATCAGAAGCTACACTAATGTAAATTATCAAATTGCCTGTACGATAATAACTCACAAACCGATTCAAACTGAGTTTTCAATTACGAGTTTGGCTTACTTTTGAGCAACATAAAAGTTAAGTTTCATTGCAAACGGTTCACTCAGACAGAAGGTACGCTAAGTTTCATGCGGCGGCGCAAATAACTCACAAACTAATGAACGGATTCAAACGAGGTTATCAATAAACTGTCAAGCTTACTTCTTTGCATCATATTGGCTTACTTTCATTGAAAACGGCTCACTCAGACAGGTGCGCGAAATTTCCAGCGGAGGCGCTAATATCTCACAAACAACTGAACCGGTTAAAACGAGGTTTTCAGTAACGTGTTCGGCTTACTCCATGCAACAAGTATGCTTAGTTTCATTGCAAACGGTTCACTCACACATAAAATTCACTAAGTTTCAAGCGGCGGCACCAGTAACTCACAAACTACTAAACGAATTTAAACGGGGTTTTCAATAACGTGTTTGGCTTAATTCTTTGCAATGTATTAGCTTACTTTAATTGAAAACGGTTCACTCAGATACAAAATACTCGAAGTTTCAATAGGCGGCGCCAATAGCTCACAAACTACTGTAGCGACTCCAACCGGCATTTCCATGACGTGCTTGGATTAGGTACTTCCGTGCAACATATAAGCTTAGGTTAGTTGAAAACGGTTCACTCAGATAAAAGTTATGCAAAGATTCAAGCGAAGGCGCGAATAATTCAAAAACTTTTTATCAGATTCAAACATGGCTTTCAATAACGCGTTTGGCATACTCCTGTGCAATAAATAAGCTTAGTTTCATTGCGATAGGTAGGTTCACTCTGACAGAAGATACGCAAAGTTTCAAGCTGCAGAACCAAGAACTCACCTACTGAACTGGTTCAAAGTCAAACGAGGTTTTCAATGATGCATCGGTCTTCTTTCTGTGCAACATATAAGATTCATTGCAAATGGTTCACTCAGACAGAAAGTATGCGAAATTTTAAGCGGCCGCACCAATACCTCACAAACTACTTGAATGACTGAAACTGGGTTTTCAATTACGTATTTGGGTTGCTTTCGTGCAATATTTGAACTTTTTTTATTGCAATCGGTTCATTCAAACAGATAATTAGGCGAGTTCAAAGTTTCAAGCAGTGAATCCGAGCTGAAATCAAACAAAGCTTATAATTTTGTACGGAAGAAAGCCAAATACGTTGTTGAAAATTCCATTTGATCCGGTCCAGTTGTTTGTGTAAAAGTTGTATGTATGTATGTATGTAATCATTTATTCAATAAAAATAATTATTATTTTACAATTTTTACATTCTGCCAAACTGCGTAGCAGTTTATTGGCAGACCAGCTCTCATTTCACATTCTTTTAACCCAACATACATTTTGCTAAAATTTTGAAATTTTATAATGCATGCAAAACAGTGCTTTGTTATATGTAACGAGTGAGCCAAGTGGCAGTTGATACCTTATCGAATTAAAAATGTCACCTAACAAGTGAACTCGCCAATGCTCACGCGTTTCATACGAGTACTACATTGTTCAAAATACTGTCATGTAATGATATGACTTTTAAATCAGTTATAGAAAAAATAAAATAAATTATAAACAAAATGGAAAAAAAAAGATATTAAAACATAATAAACGTATCTTTATCATATTTTGTCCTTTATATTTTTAAGAGACCAGTCTTTGATTTTTTTTCTGAAATGACTTTTTGAGTTACAGTTACTGACACAATCTAGAGGAAGTCCATTAAATATCTTAGACACTAGGTACTGGTAGGTTCTATCCCCATAGTAATTTGCAGGTTTGAATTGGCTAACAATTAACTTCGGCTGTCTTCGTGCAATACTAGGTTTATAATTATTCACCGCATCTTCCAAAATATTGTAGTATTTTTCACATGAGGAAAACGATATTTTAAACTGTTCTTGAATAGGTAACATTCGGCAGACCTCAAATAGCTTTTCTTGGTTATCTTTACACTGCTGTTTGATTACCGGGTTTACTAAAATTTTCATGAATCTTATTTGTAGTTTTTTTAACCTGTCAAGATAGGTTTTAAAAGTTCTGCCGTATGCTACCAATCCATACTGTAATGATGAGTCGACTAAGGCGTAGTATACACAATAGAGAATAGATTTGGGTACTGTTCTCTTAAGGAGATGCATTTTGTTTAGCACACATCTTAAGTTATTACAGACATTATCTACATGACTTTTCCAGCTCATACATCTGTCTATAGTTAGGCCTAGATACTTAAATTTATTTACAAATTCAATCGTGTTACACGAACAACCCTGCAAGTTATCATGCAAACATTCATATGAATGACCTGTTATTTTATAGTTTATCGCTTTCTTTATATTTTGCGGGGACGAAATGTGCATGGCTTTTGTTTTAGCTGTATTTAAAATTATGCCATTGTCATGGGACCATTTGATTATGTTATTAAAATCACTTTGTATTTTATTTTGAATTTCCATCTAGCTTGGGCAGCATAAAGTAAGCACATATCGTCCGCGTACATAAAGACTGTGCAGTGTTCTATAATGTTAAATATACTATTGACATGCATAATATAGCCAACTGGCCCAAATACAGAGCCAGTAGGTACTCCAGATTTTATGTCAGTATCCTCTCCCTTGACGTTTTTTATAACTGTAGACATTTTCCTGTTTGCAAGATAACTTTTTAACCAATTTTGTACAGGGCCTCGTATACCACACTCTCCTACTGCCTGAAGTAAAACATTATGTTCTAGCGTGTCGAAGGCTTTTTTAAAATCAATAAAAACCCCAACTACATGCTTTCTTTCGTTAAGCCTTTCATTAACAAAATCAGTGAAATTCGCAAGTGCAGTAGCTGTACTTCTGTTTCTACGAAAACCGTGCTGGTGACTGCCTAGGATGTTATTTTGTTCCAAGAAATCTGAAATCTGTTTTACTATTACTTTTTCAGTGATTTTGTTAATGACCGAGAGTATGGCAATCGGCCTGTAGTTACAGTAATCTTCGTGACTTCCCTGTTTAAATATTGGGCGAATCTTGGCAATTTTTAGTGTATCAGGGTACAATCCTTTATCTACGCTTAAATTAATGAAATGTGCTATGATTGGGCTAATTTTTTTTTTGTGGGTACAGCTAAAGATTGGTAAAATCTAGATTTAGTTTTATTGTAAAAATAATAATTAAAAAAATCCTGTTTCGGCATGGCGGTGCAACAAATGTAAAAATAATTATGAAAGTTCTAAAGTTTTGAAAACTTAGGAATTAGGTACTTATAAACGAAATACTTCAAAAAACAAAGAAGAGAAGTGAATCATTGTTTTTAGGAATTGTATTTTAAGGGGAGAGATGTTGCAAAGATTGTACGGAAGTGAAGTCCAACAGTTTTGTATGTAGGTCATTGTAGGTACATGTAGAGTTAAAAGCATGTGAAGCTAGACACGTTGGACTTTGTACCTCCTTTTTTCAGTAGCCACAGAAGCTAAAGTGACTGAGCCTGAGATTTAGTTAGGCTTTGTTTTGCATAAGAAATAACGGAACCCGTATCGTTACTCCGCGTGGAATTCGACTATGATTTTACACTTACGAGGATAGTGGGCGACCTAACAGTCCACACGTAAACAAGAGGTGTTTAAATTACAAAAATCCGTATTATCGGTACTCTGTATACCTAATAATATAAAGGCGAGAACTGCACGTCTGTTTGTCTGTCTGTTACGCTTTTATGACTAATCCGATAAACCGATTGTGATAAAAACTTGGTTTGAAGATAGTTCGAACCATGGGAAAAGTCATTAGCTACTTTTTCTGAACCCCACGCGGACGAAGTCGCGGGCAACAGCTAGTGCACTATAAGTATATCGATTTTCACGGTTATAAGTGTTTCCGTTTTAACGATAGAGCTACAACAAAAAATTAAACAAAAATCGTCTAAAAGGCACGTTTTTAGTATGGAAGCCCCATAATTTTTTTGTTATTATTTGTTGTAGCGGCAACAGAAATACATAATCTGTGAAAATTTTACCTGTCTACCTATTACGTTTCATGAGAAACACTCTGCTGACCGACAGACAGACATTGGAGGAATATTAAAAGGGTCCCGTTTTTCACATTTCGGGTACGGAACCCTAAAAAGATTATAATAGTTGACGTGGCTCATTTTATACGGTCGACAGCAAGTCAAGTTTGACACATTAGAGATTAGACCGTATGGATTGTTCTATTTCAACCCACTAATCTGCACATTACGGGTAGATATCGGGTGCAATAATACAATTCCAGAATATTTAAAATGTGGATTCAGACAAAGAAATTGACTGATATCTTTTGAGGGTTCCGAACCAAAATGGTAAAAGCGGAACGTTTTCAAGTCATAATGCAAAATCCAAAAAAAATACCACCGTACCCTTATCTCCAAGGCTTTCTTGCCGAAAAATCTGATAATTATAGTCAATAGAGGTTTATGTAAACATTACAGCAAATATAATCTTTCTAAGTAGCACAGTTTACTAGAAATCTGCAAAAAACCTGTACAAACAAACTTAGTTTTCGGTCCTAAAATTGACTTTATTGCTTCCAAAAATACTATAGAGGTATTTCGGAACCGTCGGAGCGCGAGTCCGACTCGAACTTGACCGGTTTTATTTTATTTTATCAAGTAACAGTCAAAATTATTGCAAGTACTTAAGTTAATTTAAATTAAGGAAAAAGTTACTGCTGAAATTATTAATTAATAAGTGATTACAGTTAAAATGCGGCATAAACTGTTATACACCCTTATTTTACAATATCAAGACTGGTAGATTTGCTCTATTTAATAAGTACGAGTATTCTGTATAAATGTTAAAAACATGAAGTCAATAAGCAGAAATTCTGTTACACGGTAAACATAGTAAAACTCAATTTTAAAAAATATCCATGTCTTTTTTCTATTAAATTACCCGTTGAACTTAAACGTGTTAATTTTAAAAGATGCAAATTGTCTATAAAGTAAGCAATTTGTGGCATTATTATGTTTGTTCGTAATAAGTGTATTTTAATGGCTTCGGGACATACAATCATTATTGTACGTAGTACGTAAACATGGTTTTTGAAAACATCTTTTTCATTTTTCTATTTAAGTTACAGTTAGCTAACATGAACAAGATCTTACGCATAAAGTTTTTTTTTAAGTTTTCACTATCAATTTTTTTCCGAGTTGGTATAACCCGAAACTATTCAAGTCTGAGTGAATAAACTTCTTCTGGGCAAGCTCGTTCCATCGTCGATTTCATCTCTACCCTCAGGGCTGGATCGAGGTCAAGAGTAAGGGCTTACTCTTCACCTTACGCTTAACTTCTGTGATCGGACAGAAGGAGCAACTACCGTCCCGCCACGATGCAGAGCAATTACAATTTCGATTACAAATTTACAACACTCTGTCTACATCTACACGAAGTTTTAATTCTATCCATTTATAATCTGTGAAAGATCTCTATCAGTAATTTGTTAGTGTGAAATGATTGACTACTCGTTTCTCAACTAAGATGTACAAAGTGTAACAAACAAGCAAAAGTGATAATATTAATAAAATTGAATGTATAAGTAAGTAATGCTTTATTGCGCACTCAGAAAAAAAAGCATACTTAAACTTGTAAGTGTGGGAAAAAGTTTACTTTATTTTAGAGTAAATTTCATTTAATGGGCATTTTCTAATGTCTCTCTCCATCCATCCATCGCTATTATTTCTTCAATATAACGAACATAATACTATAAATGTCTTTATTTACGAACAAAAATAAACTAAGAATAACAACGACTTACATTAGGAACCAAATATTATAATTTCCCAGACGCCGATACAAAAGACTTCAACGCGCGCCACCATTATTAAAATTCTAACTCATATAGTTTCTCTAAGGCTTAACTACTCAATATCACACTATACAAATTAAGTAACTGCTTTTTATAAAAATCTATACAATCTACGATTAAATAAACGTCCATACAGACTCGTATATCAATCAAGACCAAACAAAACAGTCATACAAAAAATCATCTGAAGAGTCATCTCTCTTTAGAAGAATCTATCACATTGTCACATACGGAGATTTGTATTTATAGACCAAGAGTACCTATTATAGATAAGAGGTAATCATAATCTATCATACGATGTAAGCACGTACAGACAGACTCTTTGAAAAGGTCATGTTTTGAGTACATCGCTGCTTCAAAAAATAATAATTGACGTATTAAACGAAAATATAAGGTTCTAATGAAATACTGAACATAAGTTTACCAAGTTACTCATACCATGAAACTGAACAACTTTTCCCAAGGAATATAGAACGAAATATGAAAAAAAAAATTGAGCTCCCATACAAAATTACTATCAGCTGATGCAGTTTGTATGAAAAGTCGAAAAATGTTTTTTGTACTTTGATCTATGTTTCTTGGGAAAAGTTGTTTTATGGATAGAATCACTCTTAAAATATACGGTGTATGGGTTAAAGCGGGTATACTTACCTTTTTATTGCGATATCTTATCGATAATAAGTACATTATTTGCAAAAATCACCCCACCTTTAAAATATGGGTGACTAGCTGCTGCCCGCGACTTCGTATGCGCAGGTTTATAAATTGTAGCCTATGTGTTATTCTGATGTATATTATTGCAAAGTTTCATTAAGTTTCGTAGTTTTACGTGAAAGAGTAACAAACATCCATCCATACAGTCATGTTTACAAACTTTCGCGTTTATAATATAATAACGGCGGTATTAACGGCGGGATAAAAAATAACGGCGGTATTATTTCGGCACTTTCACAAACAAAACACAGCAGCATCTTATTTTCTAACTTATAAAATAAACTACAGAACCAATACCGGTCTGAGTACTCTAATCTCGTTGGGTCAGTCATCGACCTTACTATTCAAATGAGGAGTAATAAACTTCATACACAAAAGCCAATGTACATGGAAGTAATCTGAAAGTATAAGGTGTTCTATTTTATAAAGTGATGTGTAAAAATGGGACTGATGTCAAAGGCGACACGCGTTTGGAGCAATCGGGAAGGTGATTAGGGTTATTCTATACTGAAATGTTAGATAAATAGATAGATAGATAGACACTCTTTATGGCACAAAAATTTACAATAATTACGTACGAACAACATATCTTATTGCGCGCAACGGCGGCCTTATTGCTTAGAGCAATCTCTTTCAGGCAACCATATAATTGGGAATCACTGAGATGTTAGACTCATTTTCATTAAAACAGTGTGTAACGGAAAGGTGTGATAATAATGAAGGGTGTGAATCTGCCCATGAAACTGAACAACTTTTCCCAGGAAACCTAGTTCATAGAATAAAATAAATTTTGACCTCCCATACAAAATGCGCTATCAGCTGATGCAATTTCTGTGGGAGGTCGAAAATTTATTTTGTTCAATGACCTGTGTTCTTTAGGAAAAGTTGTTCAGTTTCATGGGCAGATTCACACCCTTCAGTAATATCACACCATTCTATTACACGTTATTTACATGAAAATTTTCCAGGGAGGTGCTTGTCAAATAATGAACTTTTAAAGGCTGTAAAAAAGAAGATAGACAAACTGATACAGAATCTTAAACTATGCGAAACGTATTGTAGAAAATTCATTCAATAATTAGTTTTTCACTTCTCATGCTATGAAAGTGCTTTTTTGTGCAGGATATAGGCTGCACAAAATCTAATTTTGTGCACTAGGGCAAAAAAGTTATCGCGGTGGTGTACGCCCTGCGCGCGGGCCTGCTGCACCCCCCCCCCCCCCTCCCCCCGTGCCCCGCGCGCGTCAACATATTACAATACAATATTCTTTATTGCACACGAAATTTTGTGAAAAGTACATATTTTTCACTAAAGCAGAACAACTCATTCTTCAGTTACATTTAAAAAGTACTTTTTCGTTTTATTTCCTCGCAATCAAAGTGAAAAGTAGAGTTTATAACTCGTCCACAAAACCATTTTATCCTCGATATTACTATCACCTAAAAGTCTCGGTTAATGGTTCGTTTTGTGCACTTGTTGTAAAATCTACTATTTACCCGTGTTTCAAAAATTACCTTTTTTTATTAGTGAAAATCACAGTTCTTGTTTTCGATAGAAAAGAAAATTCACTGTAGTGAAACTCCTTGCTTCGTTAACAAATTTTTTTAAGTCTAGACCTGTACCATTAAGACGTATATTGTATTAGAGAATAGCCCTCCGTGGTTTATCCACGAAGAGTCAAACGTATGACCTTATGATTCACTGTCGATATGACGTCTGTCCATCCGCTAAGCTCCACGGAATGCACTAAATTACCAAAGAGTAAGTAGTCCAGCCCGTCCGTGTGGTGCCGGCAAAGAATAGTACCAACCCATCTCTACCCGTGGGTGTCGTAAGAGGCGACTAAGCGTCATAAACTGGAGGATAGGCAGCAGCATCCTTCTGTGTGTCGTATCATCTAACATTCTGTGGTCACCAATAACCGCGGTCCATGCTAACAAGCGTGTCACTAATGGTACTTCCCCTCCACATTGTTTCAGCAAAAGCTGGAATTTTGGAGGGAGTTCCCTGTCCTGTAGTGGACGTTTCATGGGATGTCATGATGAAGCAGTCCAGCCAACATGGTACCACCTTTTTTTCTGCTCTATGGGTGGCTTGAAAACTCTGATAGCCAGGTTGGCCATTAACCTAGGATTGGGCCTGGTTTGCCCTCTGGGTTGCGGAGGTCAGATGGCAGTCGCTCTGTGTAAAAACCAGTCCCTTGTCGAATCCTCTAGGTTAGGTAACCGACTCCGTAAAAACCATTAGCAAAAAAAGCTAAGGCAATGAATGACTGAAGGTTAGGCAGCGGCGTTTTTCTGCGTTTCGTACACAGATGTGGTTTCGTACTACCCATACTGCCTGTTGGTGTGGTTGGTAGTGAGCCTGCATTCTACGTCGCGGGTCACTGGTTCGATCCCCGCCCAGGGCCAACATTTGTGTGACGAACACAAGTGTTTGTTCTGTGTCTGGATGTTATTTATCTATGTATATCAGTTTGTGATACACATTACAGGCATTACCTAGTTTGGGACCAGATGAATTTGTTTGATATATCCCCCATATTTATTTATTTATTTACTCAAAAAAATATATACTGCGTGCATCTACAGAATCAGTATGTTACTAACAATAAGTCAGTTAAAAAAAGTGTTGCCATGTAGGGAACAAAAAAGAAGCGACAAGAAAAACTACACCATAAGAAATTAATCCATTTCAATTATGGGTCTTCTGTTACTTCTACCTAATGCATACTCTTATACTAGTATTGCTGGTCCACACAATAGGGACTTTCACCCTACATGCGTGTGCGCATGACAAATAAAATTCCTTAACTTTAGCTTAACGTAACGTGAGAAAGTTCAAGATAACACAAATGACCGTTAATATGGAGCTTTGACCATAGCTTTTGTTACAACTTTTTATCTCTTATGGAAATGAAGTTTTAGGTAGATACGAGCTTCTATTTAAAAGGTAGTAGTGTAGTCAACGAAGCAGTTGACCCTAACTTAAATTTCTCAGGCAGATTTTATTTGACATGATGATATAGAATCATGAATTAAATGTAAATTCAAGACTATAGATTAAGAAAAAGAACGTGTGATCAACAGCATAAAAATGTATGAAACTTTTTCTTTTTTTGAAAACATGACTATTTTAATGAAAAATATTTCCCGAAACTTATATTAAAGAGCGTGTCCCGCTCATACAACAAAAACAGCAGTGTTAAGAAGACGTTTATACGGTCTTAGACATAAGTTGGGTTTTTTAGGGTTCAGTACCCAAACGGTGAAAAACTTGACCCTATAATTATGCCTCTGATATCTGTCTGTCTGTTAGTCTGTCTGTCTGTCAGCGGGCTGTATCTCATGAACCGTAATAGGTAGACAGTTGAAATTTTTACAGATTATGTATTTCTGTTGCCACTATAACAACAAATAATAAAAATAAAATAATAAATTAAGGGGGCATCAATTTAAAATGTAATAATACCTAAAAATAAAATTTGTAAACAAAAACCCCAAGTGACACATAATTGATGTATGTATAAGCACAAAGCATTGCTCTTGATGTTAAGAAGCTGCGCCTGCGTTCCCTCACGTCCAATATCTCATTGTTTACACCTATTTTACATCAAAATGTGGCTCTTAACTATTCCAACCCTTAGGAGGTTATTCTAATACTGACTGGTGGACTTACTAGCTCGTTATCCACTGCTTGTTTATAACTACGTTTACAAATTAAAGAATGTAATGTTTATTATATTCCAGGAACGCCGGAGCCAGCTGCGAGTTTACTAAATCAAAAATAAAACTCTGTTGCATCATAGAAAAAATCTTTTAAAAAATTAATGAAAAGCCACTAATCTAAAATTATACATTATACTTTAAAACGTATATAATTAATTTAGTTTTAAAAAGTTACTAAAGTTCAAAAACTTCATACAAAATCTATGGAACATTTCTGTTTTGACAAAAACTCGCGGATTCGAAATAAGAGCTAAGCTAAACAAAAGAGACAGCTATACATAGATCTCTATGGAAACTGGTCCAGGAAGCCATTGCTAAACTGCCCTATTTAGCTTATTTAATAGGTAATCAAAATTGAAAGGCCATATTGTCATCAGCCACTGATACTCGTAGGAGAGAAAACTAAATTTGTACAATACTGCGGTGTTGCCAAACTTCACCTTCGGTCTCTAAAGGAAATCTAAAGCAAAAATACAAAAGCTAAGACATAATCTTCGGAGGCTCGCCTTCTGGAGCCAAATCGTTGCCAGTATGGACTTAAAAAAGTGGCCCATCCATCCATGTAAAGCTACTTATTTTTGTTACGAGAATAGCCCACCTGCTCAATATTAAAAGACCCCAACACATTACTCCACATGAATACACCCAAATTGGACCTTTTCAGAGGTCATTCGCCTATCTCAGACTATCTTGTAGGAATTAATCTTTAATTTCAAAATGTTTGACAAAGAAACGGTCAGAATACGTTATGGGGACCGCGGTGTTTTGTATGGTGTATGGTAATAGATAGAATCTGTCTTGCTTGTGATCTAGTGATATCTTTTGACATGTGTTCTGTGATGGACTTTCGAGCGTGTGAATGGTATTTAATAACATTTTATATATGAAGGCACAGCTAAAAAAAAATAATACCTCTTCTATAAGAGGTATAAAAAGGTCAAAAAGAGAACTTAGGATTATGATCAAACTTCCCAAGTAAAGGTCAATTAAGGAGGATTTTTAGCAATTTCGTTCCTTAGGCAATTTATATTCTAAGGGTGTCATTCAGAGACATTTCGCTAGGCCAGCAAAACCCAGGTCTAACCTTGGTCTAGCTCTGTCACTGGTCAAAATTACCTGTCACTCAACATGACACGGGCATAGACCAAGAATAAATGTAGTGCTAACTTATTACTAGCGAAATGAGTTAGACCAAGGTTCGACCTGGGTTTTGCTGGCCCTGTGCTAGCGAAACGTCTCTGAATGACACCCTTAGAATAGCAAATAATTCGCTTTAATAATTTTACTTTTAGTTTCCATATCATTACACAACTCAATCTTGATCATAGGACCCACAGAAAAATTAGGGGATTTACAAGAAGGATCAAAAAATTAATTCGTCACAAAGTAGTGAAGGCGTCGTTCTATTGATTTGACGGGTTATTTTGAATATTTCCTAGTGATCATTGATGATCTGATATTAAAATTTGGGACATGTTGGCAGATGTCATCAGTAAAATAAATTAGCAAGGTATCTATTCCGAGCCAAGCAAGGAGTTCCGAAATCTTTGATAGGACCTTAAAGATAAGGAAAAATATGACTGATTTTAGTGCATCTACTGTCAATGTCACAAAAAAACTAGATTGTTTTAAATGTTTTTTTTTTCTTTCGACACAATTTTCCGATAGTTGTCACGATCACACGGATATTAAAATTAAACAAATATAATTTGAATAATAAAAACCGTCCCAAATAAAAGAAACTAGACACCTCACAATTAAACTAACCACCATAAAAAAGAGGAGAATTGAAAAAATATAGAAAGGGAAATCAGAAATGTATACTTACCCTTTTTACAACCCTTTTGAGTTCAAAAAGGCATAATGATCCATGTTTAAAATTGGTTCAAATAATAGAAACTTGATCTTCTATCTGTCATCGAAGCATGAAAATGTTCCATACAAGGGTAGGGAAGCGTGGCTAGGAAAAAAATACTTACCCTTTTAAAAGTTCTTCTACGCATCAAATTTAAATGACAATTTTTTAATTTATGTATACAGAAAGTTAGGGTTTTTTTATGCTTAGACGTTGCTGTGCTGCCAATACCTAGTTCAAAATGCCTTAGTCGCCTTTTCGATTCCCACCTTAAGAATTTCTGCTTATAAATTATATGCAATTGGGTTTTTTGTTTTTTTTTTTTATTAAAAACAAAAACCCGACTGCGTTACAGAAAAAAGGAAAACAAGCTCTACGATCCATACTGTACGATTCGGTTAACTTGAATTTTATAAAGATTGAAATACGTTTTGTGGTAGTTTACTTTACATAATTTTGTTCCCCGCCTGCAATATCAAAATTCAAGTTAACTAATTAACTATATTCCATAGACCGTAGACTGAGATCTTAGAGCTTGTTTTCCTCTCTTCTGTCACGTAGTCGGGTTTCTTGTTTTGTTATCTCACGGTTCTTGTTAAAGAGGTTGTTTGTGATGCTTAATTTGGCCCGAAAATTCAACATACTTAATAGGTATTATTATTTCATAATTTTAACAAGTGTCATTCGCGCTATTAATGTGGATGCTAAGCAGAGGTCCTGCCACATTTAGAAATAAATTTATTACGTCGCAAACACAAAACCTTTCTTTCGTATTGTTCGTTTGGTGGCAATATAATCCTTATTTAAAGTTTTGTATTTGTGACGCAATAAATTTATTTCTCAAAGTGGCAGCACATTTTAACGACGTATAATTCATCAAAATCGGTTCAGCCGTTTAGTGGTTACGATTACGAGGTCAAACACATAACCCTTTTTTTGGGCTTCGCCGCAGTCGGGTAAAAAGCTTATAGCCTTTACAAAAAAAAACGGACAAGAGCGATTCGGACTCGCACCCTAAGGGTTCCGTAACCTATCTACCATATGATATACTAAAAGCTTTAGCTCTTTGACTTTAAAAACTCCGCGACCGTCTAACTTGACTCCTCTTTTATAGAAAAGTTCTTGAAATGGAGCTCACCTTAATTGGTTACTATTTTAGAGTTTTCCCTTTATTTGTACTGTAAGACCTAGCTTCTTGCCAAATTTCATAATTTTAGGTCAACGGGAAGTACCTACCCTCTAGGCAAAGAATATATAATATTACGCTAATCTAGGTTTTGCTTTAGTGCATAACTGTATGAAGATGAGGACATAAAAAGCCATATCTTTTGATTGCGTCGTTGTGAAAAATTGAAATCTTCAGATATTATGCGGTTTATGGACTTTAATATTCGTTATCAATTTCAACCTGATACCTTTAACCGTTCGTGAGAAAAAGGGTCTAGACAGACAGACAGACGGACAACAAAGTGATCCTATAAGGGTTCCGTTTTTTTATTTTGAGTTACGGAACCCGAAATAGTATGCCAAGTCGACATACTTAATCTTAATAATGCATTTTTAAGATTTATGTAATCAAAACATCGATGTTATTACAACAGCTTATTATTTTTGGGTTTAGCCCGGTTACCTAGGCTACGTTAGTGCGTTTCTATTGTCCGGGTAAAAGAACAATCTAGAACTTCTAGTCCTTGAGCCCGTGACAAAATCACCTACCTGTCATGAGAACATCTTAAGATGTATGGCAACAGATCGCCAAAGTGGTGCTGAGCAAGAATCAGTTACATTTGGCATCCGAAATTTGCCGGAAGTCCGAGAATTTCTTCCACTTCCGGTCAAAATTTGGGGGTGCAAGTTACGTGTCATGAGAACACTCTGAAACCCTCGGCAACATGTAGTCCTTCATTGACAGAGTAGCAAAATACGAGTCTGCCAGTTCCTAGTTTGCCGGAAGTACTTGGTAGACGGTCTCAAAGGAAGTCCGCCACCCAGTAAACAGATCTAAGTTTTTCACTATAAAATTAAATACGTATTAATAATCGTGCAAGTCTGCTACGGCTATGGTTTTTTACTAGTCATCGTAACTGAGTACTCCGAGGGTCTGATGATAACCAGCTGTCAAGCAACTGGATCTAAGGACGAACTACACCCAAGAGCTCTAGATTTCGACTCAAATGCTTTGTAGGTGGCTGCCGTTCTTGGACCTGCTGGCTCGAGGGTCTGATACTGACCAGCATCCAAGCAAATGGCTGTATTTGAACTTGACGACTACTCAATTAAATTTTGAACTTAATTATAACTAGAAATACTAAATCTAAATATATATGTCGTAGAGCGACTCTCATTTCGAATTTCCCGCGGTATTTTCAAAGACGTTCATGCCAGCAGCACCCATGCAGTGGCCCAAGCACGGCGAAGCTACGCCAAACGTCAAATTAGTACTGAATTTCCGTACCGTAATTTGGAGGGGGAGGGGGAGAGGGAGAGAGAGAGAGGGAGAGAAAGAGGGAGAGGCAGAGAGAGAAGGAGCTGCACAATACTGCCCATTGTCTGAATTCCACGCGGGCGAAGCCGCGGGCATAGCTGGTTGTTTTTATATTTAAGTGAAACCGAGTCGCCAGCTCAACATAAACCCCAAGGGTTTCCAGGTTTGTTTAGACATAACATAATATTAAGTTTTTCTTGATAATAAACAGTTTTAATTTTTTTATTATTATTGGCCAACTACGCCCAAGAGGTCCAGGTTTTCACTCAAATGCTTGGAAATTTGAATAAAATACTTTTTTTAAATGATTTTGAATGATGATGATTCTATTGACAATTAGGTATCATAAACAAGCCATCCAGCAAGCCAGTCGATTCCAAAGTCGCTAAAACGGCAGCACTGCTCGCGACATTTACTTCCTCTGTGGCTTGCGATGCGAAGTTGCGTGCGAGCCCTATTAAGGTTAAGAAAATTTTGTCCGTTCGATTCCATTGGCTGGGCATAGGAGGTAAGCTAAGCTTGTTTATGATACCTAATTGTCAATAAAAATTAATCTTTTTTGATAGCTGGTCATCAACAGACCCTCGAGCCAGCAGGTCCAGGAACGGCAGCCACCTACAAAGCGTTTGAGTCGAAATCTGGCGCTCTTGGGTGTAGTTGATCCTTAGATCCAGTTGCTTGACATCTGGTCATCATCAGACTCTCGAGCCAGCAAGTCTAGGAACGGCAGCCACCTACAATGCATTTCAGTCAAAATCTGGAGCTCTTGGGTGTAGTTGGCCCTCAGATCCAGTTGCTTGATAGCTGGTCATCATCAGACCCTTGGAGTAATCAGTTACGATGACTAGTGAAGCTAAAAAACCAAAGCCGTAGCAGACTTGCACGATTATTAATACGTATTTAATTTTATAGTAAAAAACTTAGATCTGTTTACTGGGTGGCGGCTGGCGGCCATCCTTTGAGTCCGTCTACCAAGTACGTGGGACACTCAGAAATATTTGCGACACTAAAAAAAATTGTTCTACAGGTACATATATTTTTATTAAATCTTTTCAAAGTACTCTCCACCAGCCTCTATACAAAGATTCATGCGTCTGAACCAGTTTTCAAAACACTTTTTCCAGTCCGCCGTAGACACCTCGTTTACAGCCTGCTCGAACGCAGCCAGCGCATCTTCCGGCGACGAAAATTGTATCCCCTTGAGCTGATTTTTTATTTTTGGAAATAAAAAGAAGTCACACGGTGCTAGATCAGGGCTGTAAGGAGGGTGACCCAGGAGTTTGACTGGTGTGCTGTCCAGGAAGTCCCTCGTTTTGAGCGCGGTGTGTGCAGGCGCATTGTCGTGGTGGAGCAGTAGTCCGCGGAGCCCTGTGTTTGGTCGCTTGTTGCTCACAACAGAAAAAACTTCTGGTAAACATTTGGTAGTATACCATTCGGCGTTGATGCTTCTTTGATCTCGTAAGGGCATTGAGGCCAAGTGGCCAGTCAAATTAAAAAAGCTGGCGATCAAAATCTTCCCCCCGCTTCGAGATCGCTTCACTTTGGTAGGCGTTGGTTCATTTTGAAACACCCAAACTGTCGACTGGCGCTTGGTTTCTGGATCGTATTGATAAATCCAGGACTCATCACCTGTTACGATGTCGTAAACACGCCGAGACGAGCCTGCTTCAAATTTGTTCAGCATATCACGGCACCATTCCACCCGGGCCTGCTTCTGAGCGTCGGTGAGGTAGTGCGGCACCCAGCGCGATACTATCCTCCTCACGCGAAGATGCCCGTGTAGAATCTCGTGAACGCTTCCCGATCCAATCTTTAATATGTGCTGAATCTCCTGATATGTAATTCGCCTATTATCTTGGATTAAATTTTTCACTGCTAGCACGTTTTCTTCCGTAATAGCCGTCAAAGGGCGACCGCTTCTTTCTTCATCCCCCAAGGTTGGTCGACCGCGCCTAAATTCGTTATACCAACGATACACGGTTGCCTTGGAGGGGCCTTCATCCATAAATGCCATTTGAAGTCTATCGAACGATTCATCCGGTTTCAGGCGACACTTGAAATCGTAAAAAATCATAGCTCTAAAATGTTCCCGGCGCAGATCCATTTTTCAGTAAGACACGATACTTTGAATTGGCTCGCAAAAAATGTGGAGGGAAATTTTGAAAATGGAACACACATATTTTTACTTACAAGTAATCATATTTTCGAAAAAGATTCTGACCGGCCAGTCTCCCATATATAAAAACTATTTTTCGCAATACTTTCTGAGTGGCCTGGTACTTCCGGCAAACTAGGAACTGGCAGACTTGTATTTTTCTACTCTGTCAATGAAGGACTACATGTTGCCGAGGGTTTCAGAGTGTTCTCATGACACGTAACTTGCACCCCCAAATTTTGACCGGAAGTGGAAGAAATTCTCGGACTTCCGGCAAATTTCGGATGCCAAATGTAACTGATTCTTGCTCAGCACCACTTTGCCGATCTGTTGCCATACATCTTAAGATGTTCTCATGACAGGTAGGTGATTTTGTCACGGGCTCAAGGACTATTCTGGATCAATTGGATTGATCATATATTTCATTTGTTTACAAAATGATAGAGCTATCTGGATGGCGTATGCGTCTGCAAGTCCTTTACAGTTTTGTAAACAATACCTAGCTGCGCAATGCTGACCTGATTAGTATCTAGTATAGTAATCATCACACGTGATTTACGGTGCATGCAGTACATACAATGCTTTGAAGTTTTTTATGCATGTCGTAAAGTATCATCGGCGTTGAAGCGATCGTGGCAGGGTGGTAGTTGCTCATTCTTTCCGATCAAGAAAGCTTACCAATGTTGGCTCACCAGAGCTAGGATGAGTGACCGCTAGTAATTTTACAGTCTTGTCACTCGTCAAACTAAACACTTCTTTCAAGCAAATGGGATCTTCTATTCAGCCATAAACCAATAATCGCTTCAAACAATAAACCCAAAAAAACATGGTCCTATTTCACGGTCTAAATTTTAAACTTGGACATATGTTGCGCACATTACGATACGCAATAAAATGCGAAGTTAACCTAAAATAACATGGATCTATATAACTTTAGACCTCCCAAGTCTCATGCAAGTCTTACACAGAAAACTCAAGACGACGCGCGACGCGTTGCCGGTGTGCGGAAAGCGCTACTCCGCGCGTTGCAGTGTTTGTCCGTTCTATAAGTTATAGCATAGATGGGTTATAGTATACATACATATAGAGCCCCTATACTATATCCATATCAACGTTATATAAATCTAGTTTCTAAATAAATGATTCGGTTGAATAAAACTGGTGCTTGTGATATGTTTTCTGTAAAAAGCATATATTGCTGGGACGCTTTGTTCTGTTAATTTCAACATTCTTACTTCAACAAACAATGTATGCTGAATTAGTTTCTGAATTAAGAAAAGTGTGATAGCGGCTTAAGACCTGAAGCTGGAAGGTGTAGTCGTTTACTAACTACTCACCGCCATGGCTGAAAAGATGCAATCTATATTTTAGAAGTTCTCCAAAAAATCTTTTGTAAAATACACCATAACATGACTCGCTTCTTAAAAACAATGGAACCTTGAAAATGAGAAGAACGTTTATTCCAAAGCAAAGGAATTTTAATGTTGGTATAATTACAAAATTATAAGAGAGGCGTGATGTGTATTTATAACTATTTGCTTATTCACAACTTGGGCTCGTGGTATAAAGGTACAGGTAAATACGACTACTTCGCTTGGACCTTCGTCGGCATTACACCTGGAGGCATAGATTAGTCACATAATAAACAGCCTGGGTGCTACCGTGCCACTAATATCTAAGTCAAAACAGCAAGTAGATTTTCAATCTGATTAATGATCAGTATTAATAGCAGTGAATTAAAAATTACTCGTCACTCAGACCATAACAGTTTATGAAAGACGCACAGGCAACAACAATACAGTGAAAGGGATATTGAAATGGTTTGATCATGTAAAGAGGATGAATGAACGAAGATTGACGAAAGAGATCTACCAGGCAAGAGTGAATGGAAATATTGGAAGGGGAAGGCCCAGGCGAACGTACCAGGACCAAATTCAGGATCTTCTAAATAAAGGCCAGATTAAAAGTACCCTAAACCGACGAGCATGTATGAAAGGATTGATGAAAGTACAAGAAGCGAGGGAAGTATGTCAAGATCGTAGCGTTAGCACGTATAGCGTGGAGGACTGTGGTCTCTGCCTACCCCGACGGGAAAGAGGCGTGATGTTAAGAGCGTGCCAAATTTTACATTAGACTTTGTAACGTTCTTCTTCCAAACGCTTTACGTGCTAAAGTCACCCTGCAAGTATCAAGCTTGACCTACTTTTGACTGTACAATAACGCTCGCTGTTAAACGTTCCAGTGTAAGATCTTCCTATTGTTATGCTTATGTGTGAAACCCGCATACACGTTCCTAAGTGAGATTTTCTTTGATATGCGGGTAACTTTGTAGTTCAGAAATAGATAGAATCGATGGTTTGATCGACATTTAGGAGCCCTTTGATCTTAAGTCTCACTCATTTGATGTCTACATAGAGTACCTATAGTTTTCCTATTATGGGCTTCTCGAACAAACAATAATAATACTTTTAATGGTCAGTTGCCGTTAGGCCCATTAATATTAATACAATATTATGTCACGCCATCATCATCAACATCATGACATCCCACGAAACGTCCACTATAGGACAGGGAACTCCCTCCAAAATTTCAGCTTTTGGTGAAACAATGTGGAGGGGAAGAACCATAGTCACCTTGCTTGTTATCGTTACAGCTGGCACCATGGACCGCGGTTGATGGTGACCGCAGAATGTAAGATGATACGATACACAGAAGGATGTTACTGCCCATCCTCTGGTTCGTTAACCCTTAGTCGCCTCATATGACACCCACGGGTAGAGATGGGTTGATACAATTCTTTGCTGGCACCAAACGGGGCATGTCACAGGCTGGGAGCCAATTCTTGAATATCACCTGTCTAGTATTTTTTACAAAATGTTTGAGCAAAAGATTAAGGATTCATTTAACTTTCATTAAGCTTTATGCAACTGACTAACCTTTTTAGGGTTCCGATACCAAAATGGTAAAAAAAAGGAACCCTTATGGTGCCGCTCTGTCTGTCTGTCTGTCCGTCTGTCTGTCACACCTCTATATCTCAGCAACCACTTATGCTATCAACCTGAAATTTGGAATAGTTTTAGAATATAGTTGCCCAACTTAATTGCACAAGAAAAAAATTTGAAAAAAGTATGATTATTATTATAAAGGGGGCCAAAATAGGGGGGGCCAAATTTCAAATTGTCGCTACTAGGTCGAGTGGGGTATCATATGAAAGGGCTTTACTTGTACATTTTAAAATATATTTTTGTATTTTTTTAAATTTCTTAGTTTTAAAGTTATGATGAAAAATGTCAAGAAAAATACCATTCCCCCCCCCTTATCTCCGAAGTTTGAGTAAGGAAAAATCTGAATTAATTACAGTTGACAGAAGTTTATATAAACTTTACAGCAAAAATAAAACGATCTTTCTAAGTTGCACAGTTTTTCAGAAATCTGCAAAAAACCTTTACAAACAAATTTAGTTTTGCGGTCCTGAAAATGGACTTTATTGCTTCCAAAAATACTATAGGTATATCGGAACCCTCGGCGCGCGAGTCCGACTCGCACTTGACCGGTTTTTTTAACGTGACCTAATTATACAAAAGCAAATGTGTCTACTTCACGACAAAAGCACTGAAAAGTGGAAAGGATGAAGAGCATAGGCATTTATTTTAGTCTAGATATCTGCTAGTGGCATTAATTTGAATATGCTTTCTAATTTTGCTCGGTAGCTTTATAATTTTTAAACCTAATCATACCTAATGCAGTAAAACTTGCCTTTACATTGGCGCCATCTATTCCAAAGTTACTGAACTACGTTCAAACTTCAAACCACAACAAACACAATAATACAATAACAGTCCCCCGTACAGCACTAAAAAGAGACAGCCCAACTATTCATTTACAAACTTAATATGTGCGAACGAGACGACACTAATGCTGCGTGACTGGTTAGCATTGCAAGGTCGACTCGTGGGGTGAGTGACACCTGCGCGGGCGCACATTGCGTGCTAAATCCTCGTGTTTGGTTGCTAGGAACTGAACGACTATTGATTTTTAATCGATTGATACTTGATAGGCAGATAATTACTGTTAATTGACATTGCTTTTTCAGAAATGTATTCGGAACGTAGCTGTAGGTTGACCTATAGATTTAAGAGATTGCTATATTGATAAAATTTTGCCAACACAAAAACAAAATATTTTTGCCAAGTCTTTGAAGTTTCTTCTGTTTGAAAATCTACTCTTTCCGTTATAGATGTTACTCCAATTCCTTACAAAAAAAGTCTTAATTTAAGACTGTTCTAGGTTGGTCTCTGTTGTACAATTTCAAAAAAAAAGTATGCCAAATCAGACTTATCTTCTTCAGCAAGATATTTCACACCTATTATAAAGCCAGACCTTGACAAGGCTGTCTGGTTTATCCCGAATGAGTCATAGAACTAAAAAAGTATCTATTAACAATTTTGGACAAATACCGCAGAATATATATTCCTCTAGACCTTGAAAAGGCTGTCTGGTGTATCCCGAGTCATAGAACTAAAAAAGTATTAACAGTTTTGGACAAATACCGCAGAATATATATTCTTCTTTGTAAAGTAATTGATTTTACGATCAATATGATCTACACCTCCGCCCGTATATGGTGGAAAGGCTAACTATGTATTTACTTCGACGGATAAACTCACGTTTTATATTGACGGCATGGGTGGGACCGACACGTTTTGATCCTGTACTCGACGAGACACGGAGACAGGTGGTGGTCCGTGAAACTACTGATCTTCTTCTTCAAGAAGATCCTCGTACAGGATCGAAACGTGTCGGTCTTATGCCGTTAATAATAAACGTGAGTTTATCCGTCAAAGTATATAATTACTCTTATTTGTAACACTCACGAGTCGTTAGGTGCAAAGGCTAACAAGAACAGTATTTACCAATCTATCTTTTCTCATGGTATATTATTATGTTAAAGATAAGATAAAAGCAAGTAAGGCGACTACTTACTTGATTTTATATTATCTTTACTTGTTTCGTCTTGTTTTGAACGGTCTACCATCAGGTAATATGCAAATGAACTAGGTAAAGTGCGAAATTCAGCTTTTAACGGCACTAGGGGGTTGCTGAGTGGCAGCACCTTACTTTTAGAAATAAATTTATTGCATCGCAAATACAAATCTTTTTTAGGGTTCCGATACCAAAATGGTAAAAAAAAGGAACCCTTATGGTGCCGCTCTGTCTGTCTGTCTGTCCGTCTGTCTGTCACACCTCTATATCTCAGCAACCACTTATGCTATCAACCTGAAATTTGGAATAGTTTTAGAATATAGTTGCCCAACTTAATTGCACAAGAAAAAATTTTGAAAAAAGTATGATTATTAATATAAAGGGGGCCAAAATAGGTTGGTCTCTGTTGTACAATTTCAAAAAAAAAGTATGCCAAATCAGACTTATCTTCTTCAGCAAGTTATTTCACACCTATTATAAAGCCAGACCTTGACAAGGCTGTCTGGTTTATCCCGAATGAGTCATAGAACTAAAAAAGTATCTATTAACAATTTTGGACAAATACTGCAGAATATATATTCCTCTAGACCTTGAAAAGGCTGTCTGGTGTATCCCGAGTCATAGAACTAAAAAAGTATTAACAGTTTTGGACAAATACCGCAGAATATATATTCTTCTTTGTAAAGTAATTGATTTTACGATCAATATGATCTACACCTCCGCCCGTATATGGTGGAAAGGCTAACTATGTATTTACTTCGACGGATAAACTCACGTTTTATATTGACGGCATGGGTGGGACCGACACGTTTTGATCCTGTACTCGACGAGACACGGAGACAGGTGGTGGTCCGTGAAACTACTGATCTTCTTCTTCAAGAAGATCCTCGTACAGGATCGAAACGTGTCGGTCTTATGCCGTTAATAATAAACGTGAGTTTATCCGTCAAAGTATATAATTACTCTTATTTGTAACACTCACGAGTCGTTAGGTGCAAAGGCTAACAAGAACAGTATTTACCAATCTATCTTTTCTCATGGTATATTATTATGTTAAAGATAAGATAAAAGCAAGTAAGGCGACTACTTACTTGATTTTATATTATCTTTACTTGTTTCGTCTTGTTTTGAACGGTCTACCATCAGGTAATATGCAAATGAACTAGGTAAAGTGCGAAATTCAGCTTTTAACGGCACTAGGGGGTTGCTGAGTGGCAGCACCTTACTTTTAGAAATAAATTTATTGCATCGCAAATACAAATCTTTTTTAGGGTTCCGATACCAAAATGGTAAAAAAAAGGAACCCTTATGGTGCCGCTCTGTCTGTCTGTCTGTCTGTCTGTCCGTCTGTCTGTCACACCTCTATATCTCAGCAACCACTTATGCTATCAACCTGAAATTTGGAATAGTTTTAGAATATAGTTGCCCAACTTAATTGCACAAGAAAAAATTTTGAAAAAAGTATGATTATTAATATAAAGGGGGCCAAAATAGGTTGGTCTCTGTTGTACAATTTCAAAAAAAAAGTATGCCAAATCAGACTTATCTTCTTCAGCAAGTTATTTCACACCTATTATAAAGCCAGACCTTGACAAGGCTGTCTGGTTTATCCCGAATGAGTCATAGAACTAAAAAAGTATCTATTAACAATTTTGGACAAATACCGCAGAATATATATTCCTCTAGACCTTGAAAAGGCTGTCTGGTGTATCCCGAGTCATAGAACTAAAAAAGTATTAACAGTTTTGGACAAATACCGCAGAATATATATTCTTCTTTGTAAAGTAATTGATTTTACGATCAATATGATCTACACCTCCGCCCGTATATGGTGGAAAGGCTAACTATGTATTTACTTCGACGGATAAACTCACGTTTTATATTGACGGCATGGGTGGGACCGACACGTTTTGATCCTGTACTCGACGAGACACGGAGACAGGTGGTGGTCCGTGAAACTACTGATCTTCTTCTTCAAGAAGATCCTCGTACAGGATCGAAACGTGTCGGTCTTATGCCGTTAATAATAAACGTGAGTTTATCCGTCAAAGTATATAATTACTCTTATTTGTAACACTCACGAGTCGTTAGGTGCAAAGGCTAACAAGAACAGTATTTACCAATCTATCTTTTCTCATGGTATATTATTATGTTAAAGATAAGATAAAAGCAAGTAAGGCGACTACTTACTTGATTTTATATTATCTTTACTTGTTTCGTCTTGTTTTGAACGGTCTACCATCAGGTAATATGCAAATGAACTAGGTAAAGTGCGAAATTCAGCTTTTAACGGCACTAGGGGGTTGCTGAGTGGCAGCACCTTACTTTTAGAAATAAATTTATTGCATCGCAAATACAAATCTTTTTTAGGGTTCCGATACCAAAATGGTAAAAAAAAGGAACCCTTATGGTGCCGCTCTGTCTGTCTGTCTGTCTGTCTGTCCGTCTGTCTGTCACACCTCTATATCTCAGCAACCACTTATGCTATCAACCTGAAATTTGGAATAGTTTTAGAATATAGTTGCCCAACTTAATTGCACAAGAAAAAATTTTGAAAAAAGTATGATTATTAATATAAAGGGGGCCAAAATAGGTTGGTCTCTGTTGTACAATTTCAAAAAAAAAGTATGCCAAATCAGACTTATCTTCTTCAGCAAGTTATTTCACACCTATTATAAAGCCAGACCTTGACAAGGCTGTCTGGTTTATCCCGAATGAGTCATAGAACTAAAAAAGTATCTATTAACAATTTTGGACAAATACCGCAGAATATATATTCCTCTAGACCTTGAAAAGGCTGTCTGGTGTATCCCGAGTCATAGAACTAAAAAAGTATTAACAGTTTTGGACAAATACCGCAGAATATATATTCTTCTTTGTAAAGTAATTGATTTTACGATCAATATGATCTACACCTCCGCCCGTATATGGTGGAAAGGCTAACTATGTATTTACTTCGACGGATAAACTCACGTTTTATATTGACGGCATGGGTGGGACCGACACGTTTTGATCCTGTACTCGACGAGACACGGAGACAGGTGGTGGTCCGTGAAACTACTGATCTTCTTCTTCAAGAAGATCCTCGTACAGGATCGAAACGTGTCGGTCTTATGCCGTTAATAATAAACGTGAGTTTATCCGTCAAAGTATATAATTACTCTTATTTGTAACACTCACGAGTCGTTAGGTGCAAAGGCTAACAAGAACAGTATTTACCAATCTATCTTTTCTCATGGTATATTATTATGTTAAAGATAAGATAAAAGCAAGTAAGGCGACTACTTACTTGATTTTATATTATCTTTACTTGTTTCGTCTTGTTTTGAACGGTCTACCATCAGGTAATATGCAAATGAACTAGGTAAAGTGCGAAATTCAGCTTTTAACGGCACTAGGGGGTTGCTGAGTGGCAGCACCTTACTTTTAGAAATAAATTTATTGCATCGCAAATACAAATCTTTTTTAGGGTTCCGATACCAAAATGGTAAAAAAAAGGAACCCTTATGGTGCCGCTCTGTCTGTCTGTCTGTCTGTCTGTCCGTCTGTCTGTCACACCTCTATATCTCAGCAACCACTTATGCTATCAACCTGAAATTTGGAATAGTTTTAGAATATAGTTGCCCAACTTAATTGCACAAGAAAAAATTTTGAAAAAAGTATGATTATTAATATAAAGGGGGCCAAAATAGGTTGGTCTCTGTTGTACAATTTCAAAAAAAAAGTATGCCAAATCAGACTTATCTTCTTCAGCAAGTTATTTCACACCTATTATAAAGCCAGACCTTGACAAGGCTGTCTGGTTTATCCCGAATGAGTCATAGAACTAAAAAAGTATCTATTAACAATTTTGGACAAATACTGCAGAATATATATTCCTCTAGACCTTGAAAAGGCTGTCTGGTGTATCCCGAGTCATAGAACTAAAAAAGTATTAACAGTTTTGGACAAATACCGCAGAATATATATTCTTCTTTGTAAAGTAATTGATTTTACGATCAATATGATCTACACCTCCGCCCGTATATGGTGGAAAGGCTAACTATGTATTTACTTCGACGGATAAACTCACGTTTTATATTGACGGCATGGGTGGGACCGACACGTTTTGATCCTGTACTCGACGAGACACGGAGACAGGTGGTGGTCCGTGAAACTACTGATCTTCTTCTTCAAGAAGATCCTCGTACAGGATCGAAACGTGTCGGTCTTATGCCGTTAATAATAAACGTGAGTTTATCCGTCAAAGTATATAATTACTCTTATTTGTAACACTCACGAGTCGTTAGGTGCAAAGGCTAACAAGAACAGTATTTACCAATCTATCTTTTCTCATGGTATATTATTATGTTAAAGATAAGATAAAAGCAAGTAAGGCGACTACTTACTTGATTTTATATTATCTTTACTTGTTTCGTCTTGTTTTGAACGGTCTACCATCAGGTAATATGCAAATGAACTAGGTAAAGTGCGAAATTCAGCTTTTAACGGCACTAGGGGGTTGCTGAGTGGCAGCACCTTACTTTTAGAAATAAATTTATTGCATCGCAAATACAAATCTTTTTTAGGGTTCCGATACCAAAATGGTAAAAAAAAGGAACCCTTATGGTGCCGCTCTGTCTGTCTGTCTGTCTGTCTGTCCGTCTGTCTGTCACACCTCTATATCTCAGCAACCACTTATGCTATCAACCTGAAATTTGGAATAGTTTTAGAATATAGTTGCCCAACTTAATTGCACAAGAAAAAATTTTGAAAAAAGTATGATTATTAATATAAAGGGGGCCAAAATAGGTTGGTCTCTGTTGTACAATTTCAAAAAAAAAGTATGCCAAATCAGACTTATCTTCTTCAGCAAGTTATTTCACACCTATTATAAAGCCAGACCTTGACAAGGCTGTCTGGTTTATCCCGAATGAGTCATAGAACTAAAAAAGTATCTATTAACAATTTTGGACAAATACCGCAGAATATATATTCCTCTAGACCTTGAAAAGGCTGTCTGGTGTATCCCGAGTCATAGAACTAAAAAAGTATTAACAGTTTTGGACAAATACCGCAGAATATATATTCTTCTTTGTAAAGTAATTGATTTTACGATCAATATGATCTACACCTCCGCCCGTATATGGTGGAAAGGCTAACTATGTATTTACTTCGACGGATAAACTCACGTTTTATATTGACGGCATGGGTGGGACCGACACGTTTTGATCCTGTACTCGACGAGACACGGAGACAGGTGGTGGTCCGTGAAACTACTGATCTTCTTCTTCAAGAAGATCCTCGTACAGGATCGAAACGTGTCGGTCTTATGCCGTTAATAATAAACGTGAGTTTATCCGTCAAAGTATATAATTACTCTTATTTGTAACACTCACGAGTCGTTAGGTGCAAAGGCTAACAAGAACAGTATTTACCAATCTATCTTTTCTCATGGTATATTATTATGTTAAAGATAAGATAAAAGCAAGTAAGGCGACTACTTACTTGATTTTATATTATCTTTACTTGTTTCGTCTTGTTTTGAACGGTCTACCATCAGGTAATATGCAAATGAACTAGGTAAAGTGCGAAATTCAGCTTTTAACGGCACTAGGGGGTTGCTGAGTGGCAGCACCTTACTTTTAGAAATAAATTTATTGCATCGCAAATACAAATCTTTTTTAGGGTTCCGATACCAAAATGGTAAAAAAAAGGAACCCTTATGGTGCCGCTCTGTCTGTCTGTCTGTCTGTCTGTCCGTCTGTCTGTCACACCTCTATATCTCAGCAACCACTTATGCTATCAACCTGAAATTTGGAATAGTTTTAGAATATAGTTGCCCAACTTAATTGCACAAGAAAAAATTTTGAAAAAAGTATGATTATTAATATAAAGGGGGCCAAAATAGGTTGGTCTCTGTTGTACAATTTCAAAAAAAAAGTATGCCAAATCAGACTTATCTTCTTCAGCAAGTTATTTCACACCTATTATAAAGCCAGACCTTGACAAGGCTGTCTGGTTTATCCCGAATGAGTCATAGAACTAAAAAAGTATCTATTAACAATTTTGGACAAATACCGCAGAATATATATTCCTCTAGACCTTGAAAAGGCTGTCTGGTGTATCCCGAGTCATAGAACTAAAAAAGTATTAACAGTTTTGGACAAATACCGCAGAATATATATTCTTCTTTGTAAAGTAATTGATTTTACGATCAATATGATCTACACCTCCGCCCGTATATGGTGGAAAGGCTAACTATGTATTTACTTCGACGGATAAACTCACGTTTTATATTGACGGCATGGGTGGGACCGACACGTTTTGATCCTGTACTCGACGAGACACGGAGACAGGTGGTGGTCCGTGAAACTACTGATCTTCTTCTTCAAGAAGATCCTCGTACAGGATCGAAACGTGTCGGTCTTATGCCGTTAATAATAAACGTGAGTTTATCCGTCAAAGTATATAATTACTCTTATTTGTAACACTCACGAGTCGTTAGGTGCAAAGGCTAACAAGAACAGTATTTACCAATCTATCTTTTCTCATGGTATATTATTATGTTAAAGATAAGATAAAAGCAAGTAAGGCGACTACTTACTTGATTTTATATTATCTTTACTTGTTTCGTCTTGTTTTGAACGGTCTACCATCAGGTAATATGCAAATGAACTAGGTAAAGTGCGAAATTCAGCTTTTAACGGCACTAGGGGGTTGCTGAGTGGCAGCACCTTACTTTTAGAAATAAATTTATTGCATCGCAAATACAAATCTTTTTTAGGGTTCCGATACCAAAATGGTAAAAAAAAGGAACCCTTATGGTGCCGCTCTGTCTGTCTGTCTGTCTGTCTGTCCGTCTGTCTGTCACACCTCTATATCTCAGCAACCACTTATGCTATCAACCTGAAATTTGGAATAGTTTTAGAATATAGTTGCCCAACTTAATTGCACAAGAAAAAATTTTGAAAAAAGTATGATTATTAATATAAAGGGGGCCAAAATAGGGGGGGCCAAATTTCAAATTGTCGCTACTAGGTCGAGTGGGGTATCATATGAAAGGGCTTTACTTGTACATTTTAAAATATATTTTTGTATTTTTTTAAATTTCTTAGTTTTAAAGTTATGATGAAAAATGTCAAGAAAAATACCATTCCCCCCCCCTTATCTCCGAAGTTTGAGTAAGGAAAAATCTGAATTAATTACAGTTGACAGAAGTTTATATAAACTTTACAGCAAAAATAAAACGATCTTTCTAAGTTGCACAGTTTTTCAGAAATCTGCAAAAAACCTTTACAAACAAATTTAGTTTTGCGGTCCTGAAAATGGACTTTATTGCTTCCAAAAATACTATAGGTATGTCGGAACCCTCGGCGCGCGAGTCCGACTCGCACTTGACCGGTTTTTTTTTTTAGTATTGTTCGTTTGGCGGCAATATGGGGTAGCTATACATGTTATAACCCATAACATCATAGCTTAACTTATCATTTATAGCTTTGTATTGGTAAAGTGCTAAAAGTGGCCGTTTTTGGCACTTTTGGAATACAAAGCTATTCACGATAAGCTAAGGTGTGAGGTGATGGATAATAAAATATAGAACTACCCCAAATTGCCGCCAAACAAACAATCATTATTAAATGTTTTGTATTTATGACGCAATAAATTTATTTACACAAAGTGGCAGCACCTCTGCTCAGCAACCACCTTAACGTATCAAATCAGGTAATCTGCAGATTACCTAGTTAATGTACACATTAACGAATTCCGCACTTTAACATTAACAATATAACTAAATATATAGGTAAGGTAGGTACCCTATCGGAATTAGATCTCTAGCGCATGTATGCGTAGTTGCGCGCACGCAGTTCACACGAGCTATCTCCAATTCAATTACTGCGAGTACTGTGAAGTATCAGCCCGTTAGATCAGTTAATTGACTGGCGTATGATTCTGTTATATTAGTGTGCATTCCTAGGCGGTCTGGGTTACTGTTAAGTCGACACTTAGGTCAAAGATGTGCCGGTAATGTATTGTCTGTTTAAGAATTCTGCAGCGTTAGCACGTGCTCAGAACATGATATGAAGATGTTCAAAAATCAATTTAGGTATAAGTTCATTCATATTTGGCCACTAGAAGAATGTTAATGCAAATTATAAGTAACTGTTTCACCAATTTTATTACTTTTTTGTTTTTAGTTTGTATTTAAGTTAGAAATCAAGAAGGTGCTTAAATTGATATTCTTATCAACCAGTTAACAGAAACCTACTACAGAGCGTTTTAAACTTAAAGCTCCTTTAAATATATTGTTGATACATTTTCGTCAGCGTCATCAATAGATTTAAGGAGTCTTCAGATTTACCATTGACAGATAATCTGGTATTGATACAGGGTGTAAAAAAAGTATGATGATCCTTCTAATCTAAGGGGTGATTCTACATCAAATCAAATTTCATAATCACCCAAAATAAATACCGGCCAAGTGCGTGTCAGACTCGCGCGCCGTGGGTTCCGATATACCTAATGTATTTTTAGGAGCAATTAAGTCCATTTTTAGGATCACAAAAATAAACTTGTTTGTAAAGGTTTTTTCGGATTTCTAAAAAACGGTGCTACTTTGAGAGATCTTTCTATTTTAACTACTATATCTGACTATAAATAACTCAGAAATGTAAAAAATAATAAAAACAATAAATAATTTATTATGAAATGTAAAAATGAAGTCCTTTTATATGGTACCCCACTCTACCACAAGGTTGTTACTAAACGACAATTTAAAATTTTGACCCCCCCCCATTTGGGCCCCCTTCATAATAATAATATTTTTATGATTCTTCCATTTGCCACAAAATTGAGCAATCATATTCTAAAACTATTCCAAATTTCAAGTCGATAGCACGAGTGGTTGGTGTGACAATGAGGTGTGACAGACGGACGGACAGACAGACAAAGTCGCACCATAAGGGTTCCTATTTTGACCATTTTGGTATCGAAACCCTAAAAAATAATTATAAAAAAAAAAAAAAAATTTACAATCTATTAGTGATGTAGAATCACCCCTTAGAAGGATCATCGGATTTTTTTCTTATACACCCTGACCCTGTATAAGTACGTTATTGTCTTACTCTTTGGTCTTAGAATTGCGTGTGGTCCTTGTGTGGTCTCTTTATCTAAGGCGGAAGCTAAATAAAGAATCCATTGCAATTAAACAGACTATAATTCAACCCTTTCAAGCTACCAGTTTTACGATTTAATAAAATCTTTCTTTCTTTCGGCAAGCACTTGCGGTCACGTTCCGTTTGTGCCGTTGTTATTGTAAGAAGCGCCATCTAGGTTCAGTCGGCTGAACTTCTTTGTGTGTGTGACCTCCCGCGCGAGTCACGCTGCGCTGGCGATCATTGTGTTTACAAAACTAGTCGCTTGGTGGTGTTAAGAATTACTTACTTCTTGCACGGAAGCACGAGTGTTGTTTGAACATATTTTTCTTATATTCACTTTTAATTTTTGTCAGTTACAAAGGGCCTAATAATGTATCACATCAAGTCTCGTACTGTTTTTTTTCTAAAGGAGTATTAATTTAAATAACGCTTTCTGCAACGACGGTTATACTCGACTCACCTTCGCGTAATCCACCGGAGAGGCATTCACAGGACAAGTGAACAATCCCTCGCTGAAACAAATGAAAAGAAAAATTAGTTTTTGGAAAGAGATTACACTATAATATAAGTCTGTTCTTGAAAATCACCGGGTTACAAAATATCACTTTTGAAACTTTAAATACTTAAATTCACTATGATAAACTGTTAAAAATTAACGATCACACAATACTTTATATATTTAAAGAATATCAATCTTCACTTTTGAAAAGACAAATCAGAGATTTTTAATGATATTTTATCACCCCTTCTTCAACTGGATCCCGGATTTCATCCGAATCTGAAAACACGGTCAAAGGTTATGATCACAGGTTGGGACAGAGATCAAATTCAGGAAAGAATCAAGTAAAGTCTTGGAAAGTTGGGTTAACAATCTTTCATTCAGTAAAATATTTGATGTCAACGGCAAAACAATGAAATTGCGACATCAGCATTGGCACCAATAATTATCTCCATTGTTTAGACTATAAAGTACTCTTAAGTTTAGGTACAGCATAAAGTAATAGTACTTACAAAACAATACGTTTACTATTATATATTCTGTGACAATACAGCCTGTATTCTGTAAATTTGACGGTTTTCAAACCATAAATCCAAACCTGCAAAAAGCGGAGAGTGTCGGGAAAAGCGTAATACCAAACACTTAAAACTACAAAGTAAAAAATTTCCGCCTAATCTTTCTCGCTACTGCCAACACCAGTCCATCACACATCGGCTAACAATTAATACAATTATTAATGCAATTATCGCAGACGTATTGCGGAACGATCAACGAACGGACAGACGGACGGATCTCGTAAATACTCCGCATGTCTTCATAATGAGACATAACATACATTTCTGTAATGGATCTCTATAGAATATTCCAGAAATTCGTTGGAGAAATTGGAGGACAGAGAGTAAAAGAGGTGATCTTCTCGCTGTTCTCAGGACACATTATCATGAAGTTCTGAATAAAGGCCAGGTTAAAAGTACCCTTAACCGACGAGCATGTATGAAAGGATTGATGAAAGTTCAGGAAGCTAGGGAAGTATGTCAAGATCGTAGCAGGTGGAGAACTGTGGTCTCTGCCTACCCCGACGGGAACAAGGCGTGATGCTATGTATGTATGTATGTATGTATCATCATAACATCCCATGAAATGTCCACTAGAGGACAGGGAGCTCCCTCCAGAATTTTAGCTTTTGCTGTGGAGGGGAAGTACCATAGTCACCTCGCTTGTCAGCGTCACGGCTGGCAAGTAAGTAAGATAGTATATGATATACAGGAGGATGCTGCTGCCCATCCTCCAGTTTATAACCTTTAGTCGCCTCTTACGACACCCATGGGTATGTATGGGTTGGTACTATTCTTTGCCGGCACCACACTGGACACATCATATAGTTATTGTCGTGTTTGTTACACTTTTTTCGGCCTAGACCCTTTTCAGTACCTAACATATATGTTTCAGTACCTAACATATATGTATCAATTCATGAATATTTTTTAGACTATAAAATTTTTAAACAGCCGTAGATAAACCCGATTCAGCAGTAGATAAAAATTAGACGAGTCTTTTTTCAAGCTAGTTGGTTATTTTTTATTATTTTCGATAATATCTAAGAATTTTTTTATTGAAAAAGCAATTAACTAAATTTGAACCTGATCACTCTATGATTTCCCAAGGTTTCGCTCTCACTTCATTTTGAAAACCGCAAACACGACACGCATAAATCAAGCATGTTGTACAGTCAAAAGCACATCAAGCTTGACCGATGGACTTTGTACCGTTCTTATTTCAATAGACGTACGGGCTAGAGTCGCACTGCAAGTGTCAAGCTTGACCTGTCATTGACTGTACCTTCTGCCACAGTGTAAATTAATACCGCAAAATCACTTTTACGCTATCAATATGCGTAACACGGATTCAAACTGTTATAAAAGAAAACGGACTAATTAGTATAATGCCTATTTAATCTATGAAGCCGCAAGCTCATCTTCATTTCACATTATCATAACAAATTACTAGCAATTAATAACGTTATGGGTTCGCTTTTATGTACGTACTCTGTTGATTTTTATCGTAAGGTCTAGGTCTAGTCTCTGGCAGTAGAGATAGGATATCCCACAGCATCACAGCCTAATTCTTGAATATCTCCCAAAAAAATCTAAATCAGGTTTTCTTTTTGCAAAATTGAACTATTGAAAATTGAAATGTTCTTTGAATACACCATTATTTTTTATCTCCCCTTGTATTTCAAGAGGTGGTTCTGTACGTAAAACTGAATAACTTTTTCCAAGGAACATAAGTAAAAATACGAAAATAAAATTCCGAACGTCCCGGACGGGACGGGACGGGACGAATGGGACTTTCGGACGAGGCGGGACGGAACAAGAACGGTTTTTAACACCCCGGATATGTTTTAAGAGATGTTTCCCACATGGCGCTACTTTGTTTGTGAAGAGACGTAAAGGTAATATTCAAGAACATTTTGAATTTGATTTTGCCCATGAAACTGAACAACTTTCCCCAAGGATCATAGGTCGAAATGAAAAAAAAAAAATGACCTCCCATACAAAATACGCTATCAGCTGATTCAGTTTCTATGGGAGGTAATTTTTTTATAATATTTCAACCTATGTTCCTTAGGGAAAGTTGTTCAGTTTCATGGCCAGAGATTCACACACGTCCTTCAGGGTTGGTATACACTTTTTGTTACACCCTGTAGATTAAATCCACGTACTCTATAGTTCACCCGTGTGGTGCCGGCAAAGAGTAGCTAATAATTAATGATGATTATGAACCTATACATACCCGTGGGTGTCGTAAGAGGCGACTAAGGGTTATAAACTGGAGGGCGGGCAGCAGCATCCTCCTATGTATCATACTATCTACTTACTGCGGTCACCTACAACCGCGGTCCATGGTGCCAGCCGTAACGCTAACAAGCGAGGTGACAATGGTACTTCCTCTCCACATTTTTGCAGCAAGTGCTAGAATTCCAGAGGGAGCTCCCTGTCCTGTATTGGACGTTTCATGGGATGTTATGATGATGATGACGACTCTATAATTTGTAAATACAGCCATTGATTTATTTCAATGACCCGTATCAATGCTGATTCGATTCTAAAGCTGTACAAAAATTAATTAAATAAAAGCCATAATAATCTTAGACGTTGATTAAGCAACATAAGTTAACTAGGTATTAATGTAATTTTAACACCTTCTGTAATTAAATTAATTAGTCATTTAATATTTAACGGTATATGAACGTTGATTAAAGTTTTTGTAAGGAATTAAAATGGCGTAAAAGGTTAATCTTTTAAATGCTATACTATTAAACGAGCAATATTTGTATACGAGTATAAATATATATTTGTAATAGGTTTCTTGAAAACGGCTCCAACGATTTCGATTAAATTTACCATACGGGGGTTTTTGGGGGCAAAAAATCGATCCAGCCAGGTCTCATGTCTGGGAAAATTCGTTTTCCCCGTGTTTTTAAGCATTTAAAAAAAAAATACCGCGTTTTAGAAAACCTACAGCGCCACCTGTTGGCGAGTAGTTTGCCCACCCGATGATATTTCAATGTTGAGGCGGCTATTATAGAGCGAAGCTCGGTCGCCCAGGTACTAAAATCTTAAATAAATAGGACATAGCTTCTTAAAAGTCTATCAATAAAGCATAAATGAGTTAAGTTTTCAGCCGCCTCTACAATGTAGTGGTGTAATAAAAACAATGGGTTTTTATCAACGCGTCCGTAATTAGAAGATAATGCGAGGAAAATTATGGACCGCCTCTTGCGCGTGCGCTTCATGGAGGTTTTTGTCGTGTCTCGTTTCCGGTAAAGCGTTTTGCTCCATTTTTAGGGTTCCGTGTGTAAGATGTCGATTTTTTTTTGTAAATTCACAACCGTCCTAACTCATCCAAGTTACAACTAGAACATTAAATCCAAAATTTTGGTTATACTAATGCTCTCTTTTTGTCTTGAAAATGGAAAATTTATGAAATTTTTTTTGAAGTTTATTCAAATATATACCTTATTACGTAAACAACTACATTTTCTTTTTGATTCCTTAAAATTTAACTTAAACTTATAAACTTTTATCAACTATCATGTTAAGCTCGTCCAGTATAATGCGTTGCGGCTGGCTACTGCTATAAGTAGTTGGTGACCGCCATGTGACTGCAGTATGTATAAGATGGTACGATACACAGAAAGATGCTGCTGCCCATCCTCCGCTTCATAAACCCTGTCAGAAGCCTTTGGCAGCTCAAAAATTCTGACACTAGGGTTTGAGGTCGGTCATCGACCTTGCAACCCATACGATATGATGATGATAAACCCTTAGTTGTCTCTTACTACAACCATGAGTAAAGATGGGTCGTTGTTGAATTGGGTACAATTCTTGGCCAGCACCACACGGACCGGGCGTGGTGACTATGTTAATCTCCCTCCAAAGTACCATGAGTTTTTGCTGTATTTTGGAGTGAGCTCTCTGTCCAGCAGTGGACGTTTCATGGGATGTCATGATACTGTTGTCCTAGCGCTTAGTCGAAAATCTAATCTAATCTTCTTTCTTGCTGTATTTTTTTTTATACGGAACCTTTGCATCAAAAACTGTAGTTACGCTTGCCAATCAGTCATAATAATCGGTATAATAAGATCAATGGATCGTAAACTCTCGCGCAGATTTATGTTGTGGCCGGTACATCCTCATTATGACCATATAGCCATCAATCTTGCGGTCGCATATTAATACGATAGTCGCTTTGTCGCTACAAGATAAGGCTTTTAATTAAGACATCGTGTAGAGAAGATGCCGGCAAATATAAAATCTGAAATAATGTACACATGTAGGTAAGTGGTTACAAAACTAGTGTAAGATGAACGATCACTGCACTAGAAATACTATAGAAACCAAAGACACAGTAAAGAGATGGGCTTATCAGCAGTATGGAAGCTTCATACAAACGTCCAAAATGGCGCACTCACACAGACGCACGTTTCTACAGGCCGCTAAGCAAAGTTCGCCCTGAATTCTATCGCGGTTGTCGCCTGACAGGAAGCGGTGGGTTAGTTTGCTGTCGGTTGTTAATTTTTATTTCTGCCCTGCCCTTGTGTGATAAATGGCGGCTAAGTGACGTTTTGCGATTAAAGGTGACTTAGAGACTTACCCTTTCAGGGTGTGATAAAAGGCGACTAAGTGTCTTAATCATCCACTAAGTGTCTTAATCTGCCCTAGTGTCTTAAAAGGCGACTAAGTGCCTTAATCTGCCATTGTGTCATAAAAGGCGACTAAGTGTCCTAATCTTTGTTTGAAATTGAATTTGTTTTGAATTTGTTTAAAATTTGTTTTCGTTTTTCATTTATTATTTAATGTATGTATTTATAATAATAAATTTAGTTATGCAATGTATGGGTGTTTGTTGCTCGAAAAATAAAATTTTGATTTGATGTTCGAATTGTTTCCTTTCTACCTTTCCTTTATTTTTCTGTGTTTGTTACAACCCTGACGTTCCAATCATGCAATATTCGATTTTCAAAAAATAGGCCGAGTTTCCATACTGCTGATAAGCCCATCTCAGTAAGCCCATCTCAGTAAGCCCATCTCAGTAAGCCCATCTCTTTACTGTGCCAGAGACCAGCCACTGACGTGCGGCTGCTGGTAAATGGATATCAAGTTTCGTGCCTTCGTGGTTGCTCTTCAAAAACATATTATAGCATCCCGTACAAAGTCTACTGCTGGTCAGAGAGCTCCCCAGGTCGCTCTTATAGGATCCAAATTGTTAACTACTGTACCGCCTCTGTGGCCTAGTGGTAAGAGCGCTCGGCTCTCGATCCGGAGGTTCTGGGTTCGATTCCCGGTCGGGACATTGTCAAACAAAAATCCCTTTGAGCAACCTCTCCAGTTTGGCTAGGACATAAAAGGCTGAATCACCTGATTGTCGGAAAAGTTAAATGATTCAGTGCTTCGGAAGTCACGTTAAGTCGTTGGTCCCGACTACTATCTACGGATGTAGTTGTTAATCATTAACGTTAACGTTCGTTAACGCTCATAACATTGAGCGTTAACGAACGTTGCCGAACTTTCAGCTTAGAATTCACGATAAAAATGCATGATTATAATTGGCTTTTTCTAAGAAAATCGAAATTGTTACCTATTGCCAAATCAAGTAAACCCGTAAATAGATCAGCCTATAAATAATGAATGGAAATGTTGGAAGGGAAAGGCCTCGGCGAAAGTTCCATGAATGAAGGCCACCTTAAAAGTATCCTAAACCTACGAATGGTTCTTTTTCCCACATGACGCCACACTGTTTTTGAAGCGACATAAATGTAATTGACGTCATTAAGAGTTTTTTAATATCCTACAATGAATAAATAATATTTTGATTTTTTTCATTTTTAGGGTTCCGATACCAAAGTGGTAAAAAAAGGAACCCTTATGGTGCGACTTTGTCTGTCTGTCTGTCCGTCTGTCTGTCAGCAACCACTCATGCTATCAACTTCAAATTTGGAATGGTTTTAGAATATAGTTGCCCAACTTAATTGCGCATGTAAGAATTTTAAAAAATATATTATTAATTAATGTAAAGGGGCCAAAATAAGGGGGGCCAAATTTCAAATTGTCGCTACTAGGTTGAGTAGGGTAGCATATGAAAGGGCTTTATTTTTAAATTCTAAAATATATTTTTGTATTTTTTTACGTTTCTTAGTTTTCAAGTTATGATGAAAAATGTCAAAAAAAATACCATTCCCCCCCCCCTTATCTCCGAAGTTTTTGTAAGGAAAAATCTGAATTAATTACAGTTGTCAGAAGTTTATGTAAACTTTATAGCAAAAATAAAACGATCTTTCTTAGTTGCACAATTTTTCAGAAATGTGCAAAAAACCTTAACAAACAAATTTAGTTTTGCGGTCCTGAAAATGCACTTTATTGCTTCCAAAAATACTATAGGTATATCGGAACCCTCGGCGCGCGAGTCCGACTCGCACTTGACCGGGTTTTTTTTTTAAAGAGTGTGAAAGTAGAGGAAGCAAGGGAAGTATGTCAAGACCGTAGCAGGAGGAGGGCTGTGGTCTCTACCTACCCACAAGGAAAGAGGCTATGTTGGTGTTTTTTTTTATTATTATTTGTTGTTATAGTGGCAATCAAAATACATAATCCGTGAAAATTTCAGCTGTCTACCTATTTCAATTCATGAGATACAGCCCGCTGACGGACAGATAGACAGACATCGGAGGCATATTAATAGGGTCCCGTTTTTTACCCTTTGGGTACGGAACCTTAACAAAGTATTCAGCTGCGAATTCTGGGGAAAGCTCCCTATCCTGCAACGGACTTCTTATGAGATGCTGTAATGGGGGGGGGGGGACATTTCAGACACGATCGTCCTGATCCCAAACTAGGCAAAGTCTGTACTACCGGTATCAAATACATAATTAGTGGTAAGGCTTTTGTGCAAAGTCTATCTGGGGAAGTACCAGTGTTTGCACTGGTGTGTTTCGTTTCGAAGGGTACGGGAGCCAGTGAAATTACTGGCACATGAGACATAACATAACATCATAGTTCTCAAAGTGAGCAACGCACTTTGCTGTCTTATTAGTGTCAAAATATGTCATTAATAAGACAGGGGCTGCTATGGGCGGTGGTGACAACTTACCATTAGGTGGCCCACCTGCTCGTTTGATCACTTGTAACATAAAAAAAATAAATGGTACAGCAGCACTGCACCTACTTTCTCGCAATACTTAAGAAAAACTATCAACCGCAAACTTAAATTTGTAATGCCATACACAAAGTATGGAAATACAAACTTTCATTTACGTTTTTCCAATAAAATGTTCGATTGAAATATACAGATCAATTCAGAATTCAAATTTTCAAACATTAAAACAAACAAACCTCAAACGATTTCGAGTAAATCTCATACTTAACTTTTGGTAGTACTGGAACACCTTTATATGAATTTTCACAGATCAATGGATACTACTGTAGGATACTTGCATGGAGATTTTTTTAATTTCCCAACACATGTTCCTTGTAGATAATTGTTTAGTTTAGTCTACTGAGCAAACCATTTCAGTTTTTGGTACACCCCGTGTACTAAATTTTATTCAAAAAATCATATAGAATATCCAGTCAGGTAGACAACCAATCCAGGATTAAAAATAATAGAAAATCTTAATAAACTCAGTGGAACCAATTTTGGGTAAATCACATATTTACGATTTGGTGGTACAGGAACACCCCTTATATGAAATTATACAAATCAATTGATACTGGCGCAAGATATCTTACATGGAGATGCTTGGTCATGCAAAGTTTCATCAAGATTCTATAAGCCGTTTATGAGAAAATATTAATTTCTCATTTTCGTTGTATGACAGCTACCCTCAAAATGAGAGCCAGCAAGAAACCACTTGGAACCCTTCGATGGATTTGCTTAAAACTCCAAAATTCAAAATATGGTGTCAATCGGACCATTCGTTTAGCCGCTAGGCCAAAGCGTGACGGACAGACCGACCGACGGACCGACCGACGGACCGACCGACCGACCGACCGACGGACGGACATTTTTGGGAGACTTGTTTTTTATGATGTATAAGTGATATAGAACACATTTTTGAGAAAATTATAATAACTTTTTTTTTTTCACGAATACAACTAGACTAAACCAACAATTACTTCTTTGATTACGTAACGTTAACAAATATTTGAGTTATTAGTTGTAGCTCTAATTACTATGTTTATTGAGTTAGTAAATGAGTTCTAAACCAATTTGGGACATTCCAACGATATCTTTATTTTTACGACTTTCCGTTGAGCAACCTAAACAACTTTTACAAAGTCTATGAGATTTAATAATAATGCTTTGAGTTCTGAGGTATATTGTAATTTATAGGTTGGCTATAAAAATAACAAAAACAAAAGATAATAGTACATTAAAATGCAAGTGCGCTATTTTGGATATTACAGCCGAGGCTCAGAAATTGCAGCCCGAGCCGCAGGCGAGGGCGTAATGGAGCCGAGGATGTAATTACCAACGCGCACGAGCTTTTTACGACGTTTTTCAACACATTTACCTTTAAAATACTAAACTTTGCTAACCTTACGTCCACTGTACGTCCACCGGAACATTTTGTCGGCTCCATATGTTCATGCTTCCCTTTAATTTTACCAAATTTCAAAATTGTATTTCGTGTATGAGTATTTTAGACGGTTCAGGATCAGTTTTTTATATGTAGAAGTCGACACTATTAGAAATAATTACAACAATAAACACGACAAATATTTGTAAAATGGCGCGCATTCTTTCTTTTTCAGCGGTCACAGATTATACGTCGCGAGAGGAGCGGAGCCCCCAAAACATTACCATGTTATCTTACACCATCAATCTTTTATCAATTATTAGTCAATCTAGTAACCAAGCTATAAAAAAAAGTAATTGTCACTCGGTACCCAAACATCCTATTCCATTTACCTTGAAATAAATTATCAAAAATTGAATATCTTGTTACGTAAATTACAAATTTATTGTTAATTAGTTAATTACTATAAATAATTTCATAAAATCAACATTCATTTATGATATTTTCTCGAAGTCAGCTTGAAAATTTTAGTAACATTAATAAGCATAAAAACTCCTTGCTCTTGGCCGATTTAAAAAAAAACTATAATAAAACACTAGTTAAGTAATATTATGACAAAAACACGCGTGTTTAATAAGCTGGATTATGGACCTTAATACAGTGCAAATAGAGCTATTTTATGAGCAAATGTGTTGAAAAAATATTAAAAGGGTAACAAATGAAAAATTGGAGGAAAAATAAAAGAAATAAGCTTGTAGAGATAAGCCCGCCTTTGTAAATGTCCTGTTGTGTGTAAATTTCTATTTGTTAAATGTGCAATAAAGAATATATAATAAAAATCTTTATTTTCTCTCACATACATTTAAAAATTCAGGCATATGAAATTAATATGAATAAATATGAATGATACTTTAGGTATTCACTATGCCGGTTTTTTTTAAAGCTTATCCTATACTATTAAACGAGCAATATTTGTATATATATAAAAATATATTTGTAATCGGTTTCTCGAAAACGGCTCTAACGATTTTGATGAAATTTACCATACGGGGGTTTTCGGGGGCGAAACATCGATCTAGATAGGTCCCATGTCTGGGAAAACTCGTTTTTCCCCTGTTTTTAAGCATTTGTGTTTTAGACAAAAACCTACAGCGCCATCTGTTGGCGGGTAGCATAGCTTGCTCACCCGATGATATTTTTATTATGTTTATGACCGACCGGTCGCCCAGGTACTGCATTATAAACCCACCAATTTTGCTTGTAAGTGTTCCCGTATTTACAATAGAGCTAAAACATTAAAGCGAGCAAAAATCGCCTAAAAACACGTTTGGTTTGTACCTAGTTGGGAAGACGCCTTAATTTTATTTTTGTTGTTCTTATAGCTACAACAGAAATACAAAATCTGTGAAAATTTCAGCTGTCTACTTATTACGGTTCATGAGGTACATCCCGCTGACAGACAGACAGACATCGGAGGTAGGTATATTAATAGGGTCTCGTTTTTCACCATTTGGGTATAGAAGCCTAAAAATGTTTATGATCGAAAATATTCGCCGTGTTCCAAAATGTACAAACGCTGCTAAAAGCGTATACAGTACTGACGGACGACGGTCCAAATTGATTTTGCACGCTCACAAAGCTATCACTGCTTTAATGGCTCTAGTCAATTTGGAACGGATTTAAGCGCGCTCACGTGTTCATCTGTCAAAAAGTCAGTTTTGGTTTTATTTTCTTTAACAAAGCCTGAGCTAATCCCTCAAAAATGTACTCCAAATCCACTCTCATTTCTATTAGAGATAAACTCATTAAAACCAAAACGTTAGCTGGCATCAAATGTGTGGGATTTTATAAGTGTCAAATTGATTTTGACATTAGCGCTTTCACTGCTCCACCTATTTGACTAAAGCACTCATAGCAGAAAGGATGGCGTCATCAATGACGTAAGGCGGTGAACGAGCGAGTGCTTTAGAGCACGCTTTTGGTCAATTTGGACCGACTAAAGCGCGCTCACAGTGCTCTAAAGCAGTCTGTTAGCGCAAATTGGAACGCAGAGTATGTGTCGTTCTTCTGGTTTTTAATCACGCAGACACCTGATTTAGAATTTAATAACACATAAAGTAAACAAAGAAACCTTTAAAATGATCAATCAAATTCTACACGACTTTTAGCAGCTTAAAAATTACATAAATCCTTTATTGGAGTAAAACTCAAGCGCAGACAATTTATTATGCAGATTGTGTTACGGCAATATGTAAATTGCATCAACATGCATGCTCGCGCGCACATGCGTCGTCGTTGAGAATGTCACTTGCGCAGTGACATGTCGGCAGCGTGGTAAAGTGTTGTAACTTGGACTTTGAAGAATACTCTTGTGTTGTTTTCTTTTTTCTTCTGATCACAAATGGGAAATGATGGACACAATAATGGTCATTTTAGATTTTTTATCTTCAGTTATAATAGTTAAAATTAAAATTGTATCTCGACCACATCACTACTCATATCTTATTTATTACTACGTTATTTCAGCTAAAATGCCATATTTAATATGAAAAGTGGTTACGAAGTTATTTAATCTCAAGGTCATTCAGGGAGTATTAGCCTTAAGTAGCACACGCGACATAGACAATATCATCTGACCATTTTTAGGGTTCCGTACCTCAAAAGAAAAAAACGGAACCCTTATAGGATCACTTTGTTGTCTGTCTGTCTGTCTGTCTGTCAAGACCCTTTATCTCACGAACGGGTAAAGGTGTCAGTCTGAAATTGGTACCATATATTAGGGTCTATGAACCACACAAGATCTGAAAATTTCGATTTTTTACAACGACGCAATCAAAAGATATGGCATTTTATGAGGACATCTCCATACATTTATGCACTAAAGCAAAACCTATAGGGTTGTTCCCGTTGACCTAAAATTATGAAATTTGGCAATAAGCTAGGTCTCACAGTACAAATAAAGGGAAAAGTCTGAAATCATTAAATATTACAACTTTTCTCACAACTAATGCTAACCAATTGAGGTGAGCTCCCGTTTCAAGAACATTTCAACTAATACAATTATGATTCTGTGGTGGTACGGAACCCTCAGTGCGCGAGTCCGACTCGCACTTGGCGGTTTTTTTTTTTACGCATCTTCTCCTTGGTTGCTTGCTACAGACTCCTTTACCGCTCTGGTCCAACGTCTGGTCCTTGCCAAGTGTTCAACCCTCGATAATAAGGCTTTTCTATTAATACATTTTCTTGGTAAACACCTTGAAAATGAGTATTTTTAATAGACTTTACTCTCTCATCTTTTTATGTAGAATGTATTAAAATTTAAACGTAAATAATAATGAAATACCAGATACGACATTATTCACACCTACCAACGATTACAGTTTATATCGTGTGTTGCTCTTGACATTAACACGTTGTCTTTTCTTCCTTATTTTTCTAAAGTCCATTGACCCTAATTAGTCACACATGAACTAATATTGACATAAAGCGAGTTTGTAGAGTATCATACGAATAATGTAACAAGCCGCGGTAGACATAATGACAGTGAGAGCAAAGAGCGCTTGAAAATCAATTTCTCCTAACATAAGCAACGTCAGTCTTGACCTGACCGGGAACCAGCTGGATGACCGCTAGTGGTATTATAACTGCAATTTTTCTGTGCTACAGAATGCACGTTCTCTCGTTGATCCCTGGCTGCTGTTAAGTGTAAGGCGAGCGCGAGTTGGACTCGCGCGCATTTTATTACGCTTCTGCGCGACTGCACGTCCCTGACGAAGGCTAGTGGTACGGAACCCTCTATGCGCTAGTGTGACTTGCAATTGTACGGTTTTTTCGTATTTCAACCAATTTTTGAAGATTGTTAAAGAGCTGAACTCTTGTCAGTGGAGCTACTTTCTGATAAGGAACGACATCTGTCTCCTTTAGTGGCTCCTCAATCCTTACGGACATTTTATTTTGATCAAAGTAACAACGTTTATGCCTCCTTCGTCTCCTGCCTTCAGTTTTCCCTTCTTCATCATTATCATCATAACATCCCATGGAATGTACACGTACACTGCTGGACAGGAAGCTCCCTCCGAAATTCGATAATATACATTATTAACATAATAAAGATTATTAACTCTTTGTGCCTCATCATAAAAGAGGAATATAATGAAACTATTGCGAGATAGGGCTTGATACACTGATTACAAAAGCACTGTGACTGTGGAGCTCGAATCTATCTCAAAACATTTTGGTCCCTTGTCCACCGTGCTCTTTCATTTTGGTCCCTTGTCCACCGTGCTCTTTCATTTTGCTCCCTTGTACACCGTGCTCTTTCATTTTGCTCCCTTGTACACCGTGCTCTTTCATTTTGGTCCCTTGTCCACCGTGCTCTTTCATTTTGGTCCCTTGTCCATCGTGCTCTTTCATTTTGCTCCCTTGTACACCGTGCTCTTTCATTTTGCTCCCTTGTACACCGTGCTCTTTCATTTTGCTCCCTTGTACACCGTGCTCTTTCATTTTGCTCCCTTGTCCACCGTGCTCTTTCATTTTGGTCCCTTGTCTACCGTGCTCTTTCATTTTGCTCCCTTGTACACCGTGCTCTTTCATTTTGCTCCCTTGTACACCGTGCTCTTTCATTTTGCTCCCTTGTACACCGTGCTCTTTCATTTTGCTCCCTTGTACACCGTGCTCTTTCATTTTGCTCCCTTGTACACCGTGCTCTTTCATTTTGCTCCCTTGTACACCGTGCTCTTTCATTTTGCTCCCTTGTACACCGTGCTCTTTCATTTTGCTCCCTTGTACACCGTGCTCTTTCATTTTGCTCCCTTGTCCACTGTGCTCCTCCACCTATACAAAGGAAGAACCATGTGGGGTACCATAACAGTAGCCAAATTTTAAGTTATTTTTAAGTTTCATCATCATCATAACATCCAATGAAAAGTACAATACAGGACAGGGAGCTCCCGCCAGAATTCTAGCTTTTGCTGGAAAAATCTAGAGGGGAAGTCACCTCGCTAGTTAGCGTTACGGCTGGCACCATGGACCGCGGTTGTAGGTGACCGCAGTAAGTAAGATTTAAGATACAAAGGAGGATGCTGCTGCCCATCCTCCAGTTTATAACCCTTAGTCGCCTCTTACGACACCCACGGGTATGTACGGGTTGGTACTATTCTTTGCCGGCACCACACGGGACAGTTTTTAAGTTTAAGAGATGAATATTTAGCACTCACGATCATTGGTACGAACAAGAACTTTCATTGGAAAGGCACTTTCATTATTTCACACTTTTACCTATAAATCATTAGACTACATAATAATAGGTTTTACTGAGCTCATTACCATAATAATGCCTACTTAAGTGTTACTAATTAACAAAACATAAGCAATATTACGTGCAGTTAATGCGTTGTTTGATAGACAAATTGGTTTCAGTTTTGTAAAAAAGTGTTGGTAAAGTTATTTGCAGTTACCGATACCTCGTAATCGTTCATTTTGAACCAAAGATTGAAGTAAACGATTTATTATAGCAAACATGCAATTTGAAACTCAATTCAGCCTGTCAATTAAAAAGACACTGCCTAATCTAACAAATAGTAGTCCAACTTATTAATCCGTATGCTGTCGGAAAAGTATCTCTTCTAGTGGGTGTCGTAAAAAGTGACTAAGGTAATCTAAACTGAGGATTGTCTGTAACATCCCTGAGTATATTATGCCATCACACAGAGGTCGCCAATCACATCTTGTGTGGGGACGCTTTCATGATGGTAGTTGGTGTGTGAACTTTAGGGAGAGCCTTTGTCTGCTGTTCAGAAGAAATCAATTTATTGATTCTATATTAAGATTAAGATTATGGGTCGAGTTTAGAGGTAGAGTGGTCTTCTTACATCCAACACCAATACCTTTAACCTTCTGTGTTTACGAGGGGGGTCATCGACCTAGCAACCTACACGATATGATGATTACGACCACCTATCTGAATAATTTTCCATAAGCAAAGCACCACTCAGTATATTTTCTATTATCATTGAAAACAAATACCACAGTACAACCACTCAATATGTACTATACAAAACAAAACAAACAGAGACCAGCTGTAATATAAACCGCTGGGAATGGTCTGCGCCCGCGCCTGTCCACCGATCGACGCTAACGTCGTGGTCAACTTGTATCCGCACTATTAGGTTACTATCTGGTAAAACACAGTCAAGGGGGTGTTTATAACCATCTTTTGAAATGTCCACTGGATGGCGCTGCTAGTCAGCACAAGGAAAAATTATCATAGTGCCACCATGTAATTAGTATGAACATGATTACTTCATTGTTTCAGTCAAATGCCTATAACATTTTTTCATGTAAAAAGATCTTATATTTACTATGTCTAAAAAAAGGAATTTACCAAAAGTGATTAGCGTACCACCCATCGACACTTAAAAAAACGTAGTTGACAGACTTCAAGGAAAACTTAAGAAAAGGATCCAAAACAGGAACGAGGAGAATGTTGTCGGAAAATTTACAAATTTCAGATCGCTGTCTGCAACTTTCCGTTAGGGGTAAGCAGAGACCACATCCCTGCACATGCTACGATCTTAATCATGAGTTAAGTCAACCACATTTATAGCACATAATAGCCTCTGACTTCCACATCTAAGATTTTATCTGACAGTCACTAGGTTCTAGGTTAAAATGTCCTTAATCGAGTTGTCTGCCCCACAACTAACATTGTCTGAAAAAATTATGCGATGACGAAATTACTGTCACAGTATATTGCTTTGTTGATTGGAATAAACTGGATTCATAATGCCTTGTTGAAATTAATTCAATAATAGGTGAACATGTTGGTAGGTAAGACTTCAATATTGAAATCGTATGCTGACATTTAGCACGATTTGAACTTCCCTAGAAGTTTCGCAAAAATTGCGTTAAAGGGTCAACATTTGCAATTATAGTAGCTTTTAAGGTGATCTGAGCCACTGCTGCAAATATAAGGTTTTATTTTTTAATGCAATAAGTACCAACTATATATGTGCAAAAAGTTGATTCGCGTAAATTTCATCGAGCAACTTCAACGCCTAACAACAATTTCGATAAGAAAAATATCTCCATATGTCCACTAAAGTCAATTACTCTCGTCAGTCTGTGTTTACATGAGTACGATCATTCACACATGCACATAAAGCACAACCGTACAGTTTTGACCGCACGCCCACAATCGTAATATTGAACCAAAAATTGCTAACAAAAATAGTACTTTCAGTACATTATAACTGTATTTTTGTATTAATTAGCGAAAATATTAACTAAAAATAGCAGTATTCGTTCGTTTTTCAACAGAATTTTATGTCCCACGTAAGAAGAATGCAAGTCATTTGAATTTTTGTATGGAAAACGGATCACCTTAAGGTCTTAGTAAGTTGCTCAGAACATGAAACTGAACAACTTTCCCAAATGGGTCGAAAAACGAGAAAAAATTTTGGTCGTCCCATACGAATTCTACTGTTGCTGGTGCAAGGTTTGTGTTAGACCCAAAAACAAAATTCTGTTTTCGACCCATGTTTCTTTGGGAATTCAGATTTGTGTTCTGAGTCTTTTACAAAAATTTGGCTAGGGGTCCAAAAATAACCCTGTATATTAGGAAATGAAAAAAAAATTGACCTTTCCATACAAACTATTCGACCAGAGTCTTCTTCTTTTCGAGTCAATGGCAAAACTGACTATAAACGCTTAGCCCAAAAAGTAGCCACATCAATAGCCTTTTGGTTGCCTTCAAAAAGGTCCCTCCGAGTGCAGGAAACTGGAGAAGTAGGGCACGACAGCAAGTGTATCATGGTTTGAAAAATACCGCATTCACACTTGTCGTTATCAGAGAAGCCCCACCTCTTCATGAGTTCCCCGCACCTGCCAACGCCCGACCGCAGTCTGTTTAGTGACTTCCATATGGACCAAGGAAGATCGTGACCTGGTGGCAGCTTATCGGCAATTGCGATATAAATGTTGTCAGGAGGGTACCTTTTTGACCACAGTTCTACCCTAGCCTTGGATGGATCTAAATCGAGCGGCATGGTGTCTTTGATAAAACTGTGACGGCTCTTAAGGCGTGAGGGTGGTGGGTTATGGCCGTAAAGTAGGTGTCTGCTGTCTAATTCCTGTTTTTGCTTCTCAATAGCACAGGCTACCCGACGCCTGACGTCCGGAGGAGCTATTCCAGCAAAGGAGTATAAGTGGCCCAGCGGTGTTGACTTCAGGGTGCCCGTAACTATTCGGCAGGTTTCGTTGAGAGCAGTGTCCACATCCCTCGAATGAGCCGATCGCCCCCACACGGCGCATGCGTGCTCACCTGCTGAGTAGCATAGCGCTAGGCTACTAGTACGGAGGACATGAGGCACTGCTCCCCAACGGGTGGTTGTAAGACGGCGGATGATATTATTTCGGGCGCTAACTTTGCTTTTCAAATTTTGACAGAGTGGGCAATTTGTATGAAGAAGTCAATTTTTTTTTCATTTCCCAACATATGTTTCTTTGGGAAAGTTGTTCAGTTTCGTTGACTGAACACACCCTTTTAGTTTTCGGTACAGGGTCCCCTACACCCTTTATAAGCAAGGCAATACATATTGCCACAGCCAAAGAGTAGGATACTCTGCCTGCGTCCCTATTCCCGAGTTTATATTTTTATTTTATTTAATTAGGTTTACCAACAATTGTTTACACTGTTTCTTACATACTAACACAAGTATTCAAATATCTTTACACGTGTAACAATCACTTACAGGTAAACACCACATGCTTAAAATTACATTAGAAGACGGTATACACAGCACCGAAATCATTCGACACTCTTAATCCAAAAGGCCAAGTATTCTTAAGATAGGTAAGGTACGGTAAACCATCATATAGCCTGAATCTATTCAAGTCGCGCCAAGAGAAGCTTGTACAGCCAAGAGCAGGTCAATGTTGACAACGTAGAGCGAATCAAGCTCCTACGGCTATGGATATAAGGCTGAGATTCACAGACAAAACTAAGCGTGAGCTCAGTCTCAAATGTCAAAATCCTATACAATTTTGACACTTGTGAGATTGAGGGTACGCTTAGTGCTTAATGTGCTCGTGACTTTACTTCCATTGTCGACCTCATATCTGTTCTCAGGACTAGATTAGGTTATTATTGAGGTCTGGGGCAAGCCATGGATTGTCATCATAACATCCCATGAAACGTCCACTGCAGGACAGGGAGCTCCCTCTAGAATTCTAGCTTTTGCTGGAAAAATGTAGAGGGGAAGTACCATAGTCACCTCGCTTGTTAGCGTTACGGCTGGCACCATGGACCGCGGTTGTAGGTGACCGCAGTAAGTAAGATGTTAGATACAAATGAGGATGCTGCTGCCTATCCTCCAGTTTATAACCATATTAGTCGCCTCTTACGACACCCACGGGTATGGAAGGGTTGGTACTATTCTTTTCCGGCACCACACGGAACCATGTCGGAGCCATGGATTGTACGAGTATACTGTTTAATTCATCATCATCATGACATCCCATGAAATGTCCACTACAGGACAGGGAGCTCCCTCCAAAACTCCAGCTTTTGCTGAAACAATGGAAGTACCATAGTCACCACGCTTGTTAGCGTTATTTGTGACCACAGAACGTAAGATGATGCTATACACAAAAAGATGCTGCTGCACATCCTCTGGTTCATTAACCCTTAGTCGCCATTTACGACACCCACGGGTAGAGATGGGTCGGTACTATCTTTGCGTACCACATGGGGTGCCGTTGTTTAATTACAAAGTGTATTTTTCAAAACTATTTTGATTTACAGCTATGTAGGCGTGAAATTGCCTTGAGTTCCTGAGATACCTATACAGAATGCAGTATTGATGCAAGTTAGTTCTAGGTTGTATGCACACTGCATTAGAGGCAACTAAAGATAAATAATTTAACGTCTGAATCTCATTGGCACACTTAGAAATCCATTGCGCCTGCGAAAAGGCACTTAGGTGTCATGGGTATGGTTAGGATTAGGTATTTTCTTAGATTGAACAAATATTACAATATTTTAAGATAAATGTTTGTTTCAAACAAAAAGGACTTTCAATCCTAAACTATACAATGAGTAATATTTGTATATATAATTTTAATCGGTTTCTCGAAACGGCTCTAACGATTTCGATGAAATTTACTACCTTGTCAAATGCATTTGGTTTTCGGATTTTTTTTTATCGTTTCCTGTCTGGGAAAATTCGTTTTCACCGTTTTGTTTTAAATAATTTATTTGCGCGTTTTAGTGCGTTCAAGAAACTTAGAGCGCCATCTGTTGTTGAGTAGCATAGCTTGTTCACCCGATGATATTTTAATCATACAGAGCATAGCTCGGTCGGCCAGGTACTGTCTGTAAAATGTTGTCGTCGACAAAAACAGTATATATTTGAAAAAGAACCCGTTTTTGGGTATGTTTAACTACAGTCAAGTACAGGTCAAGCTTGACACTTACAGTACGACTTTAGCTCCTGTGACTATTAAAGCAGGAACGATACAAAGTCCAATGTGTCTAGCTGGAAGTGCTCTTGACTGTACAGGGCAAAACAGAACACTCTTTCTGTTTTCTGTTTTTTTTTTCTGTCTATGGGCTAACTTTTGACCTCGATCTAGCCCCGAGGACAGAGATGAGGTCGACACTGGAACGAGCTTGCCCAGATAGATTCGGGTTATAAGAACTCGGGAACAAAGACGCAGGCAGACAATTCCACTCCTTAGCCATGCGCATTATAAAGGATGTATCAAAGCGCTTTGTGCCAACGTGTGGAGTATCAACCAAGTATGGGTGATATCCCGCGGTGCGTCTGGATTCCCAATGGTAGAAGGGGGATGGCGGATGAAGCTCATGGAGCTGATGGGCACACTCTCCGAAGTACAATCTGTAAAGACTGACAGACATGCAACTTTGCGCCGGAGTTGTCTGCGTCATACATTTGCTTTATATACGCTCACCCTTATTGAGACGCTTTTAAAATGTGATTGATAAATATTTACGAATTTTTAACCGGGCGCTTAAATTTTTTAGACAGAAACCCTAAATTACTCTTAAGCTTTTAATCTAAAAGTTTACAACATTGTTCCCATATATGTATTCAAATTCTTACTTAACTAAAGATCAAAATACAATACCGTTTATAATAAATTGTCCGTATCGAAAAACATTTAATTTTATAGATGTAATAACTTTTTAGTGGCTGAGATTCCAGCTTTTGTTTGGGGGAATATTCTCATAGTTTTAAAACGTTTCTAGCCAATTTTAATTTTTTTCTTTAGCCTGTGCTGTCCTACTAGCTAAGTAATATTCTAGTCATCGTTTAACAACTTCAGCCAGTGACAAGCTTGATTAACAGCCAGTGACAAGCTTGATTAACCGCTAGTTGCAGAAAGCGGCTTTAGAGTTAAAGCTCCTTTACATATTTTGCTTAGACTTTTCGTTTCATTGGCAAAGAAAGTATCACCAAAAGATGTAATTGGACTTTAAAAGAAGCTATTTGCAGCTGGCTGTAACTCTATTAATTGAAACAGTAGCTAGAACCAACAGTTTAACATGCCACCTGATGCACAGAAAACGCTTTAGTTGCTTTACCACTAGCGGTACGGTTTTCCAATAAAAATAATTACCAAAATAAATATGACTATCCATAAACCTGAAAAATGCCCCGTTTTTCCGCCGTATTTAGACGACTACCAAAAAATTTTGCGGTTTTCAAGACAAAAATAATTGAATCAGCTCAGTTTTGAGGGAAAAGAGGAATGTCGTTTTGTAGGTAAAATCGGTCTAAGCTATTGTAGGTTGTCACAATCACACACTACGGGAGGATTGTTAAGCCGCTATCACACTTTCCTAAATTCAAAGACTAATTTGGCATACATTGCTTGGAGGCTTGGTTCTGTTAATTTCAATATCTTTGCTTCACAGAGCAATGTATGCTGAATTGTAATGAATTTACGAAGGTGTAATCGCGGCTTTGATGTCCCCAGCGCAGCGCAACTGTCAGAATAGTTTGTAAAAATACCTATTTCTCTTAACACATCTAGCCAGAACGCGGATATGAAATATCAATCCAATGATAGGCTTAACATCATTGATGATGCAGAAAGCCATAAAAACCGGCTCAGAGTCAGTCTCGATTTAGCTAATACCAGCCATGGATGCGCATACGCAAACCCGAGTACCGTTCGACATTCACACGCAAGTTAAGCCACGATCACACCTAGCTGAATTCAAAGACTAATTCGGCATACATTGCTGGGAGGCTTGGTTATGTTAAATGCAATATCCTTACTTCAACGAGCAATGTATGCCGAATTTGTCTTTGAATTCAGCTAAGTGTTTGTGGCTTTATTGTGGAGTGTGAGCACTGTGAAACTTGTAGTTATTTTGTATTGTATGTGATAGTTAATTACTTAGTTGTTGTTGATAGTTAAGCTTGTCATTAGCATTACAATATAATGAAATTCTTTATTAAATTAGTGCAGGTAGTAGGGCTTTTGTGCAAAGTCCGTCTGGGGAAGTACAACCTCTTTGCCTATTTCTGCTCTGAGTCAGCACTGTTTACATTCCTTTTTCGGTTTGAAGGGAATACCGGCACATATGAGGCATACCATCTTAGTCTTAGCAAAGAATATATAATATTACGCTAACGGTCTTAGTTCTCAGGGTGAGCAACGCGATTGCAATGCAACTAATAAGACAGTGGGTGCTATGAGTGGTGCAGTGGTGGTGACCACTTACTATCATGTGGCCCATCTGCTCATTGAATACTTGTAACATAAAAAAGTTATTTCAACATTACTTATACTTTGTGCAAAGTTTTATGCTTCGATATTTTAATAATTGTTATGAATAGAATGAACTATAACTTATATTTCAAAATATCCAGTCAATTTAATTAAAAATTAATAGAGTAATACTCCTAAAATGCGATTGAAAAACTAGGTATAAAAATAAAAATTATTTACGTAAGCATTAGCATTGTTCATGTTTGTCAAGTGTTGAGTTTATTTATATTAAAGTGTCTGACTGTCTCTCTCACCCCGGCAGACATGAGTTTCTTGTGAGTGCAAGAGCGACCTTTACCACAGAATCCTACTAATAAAGTTTCTAAGAATAGATGTTTGTTACTCTTTCACGTAAAAACTACTGAATGAATTTTAATGTAACTTTACAATAATTTAGCTTATACATCAGAACAACACATAGGCTACAATTTATTAACCTGCGCAGACGAAGTCGCGGGCACCAGCTAGTATAGTAATCGTACTATCATACAGAATGGACACTCTCATCCCCCCATGAAATCTACTCCTGCATTTGTAATGCAGGTCTACGCGTTCTAATTTCGAATTCGCTTTCTTTGTAGTAGCGTCTGGGATGTGCCTTTACGTCGTCTGCACTATAACTAATAATAACAGGGTAATTTTCCCATTATCGGCCAGGTGATGAAACCATCATAACTGCTTGTTTATCTTAAGAGGTCAATTACAAAACTATACAGCAGGTGCCTAGCTAGACTTCTTCGAAGAGTAAACTGCATACCAAGTAATAATCATCTTTTTAACTTTCTTGCTTTCTTTGTATCTTGTTATAGTGCCGTCTACTATACCTACATAAACTTTTTATTTTATCTTTATCATTAAATAAATATATTTTTTTAATATTTAATTTAAATTCATAATGCTAGAAGCGGTAAGAAAACTGGGTCGGTGGGTAAGAAAAGTTTGAAGACCGACTACAGACCCTGATGTCAGAGGTTTTGAGCCGCCAAAGGTCTCTGACGTGGCTAATGGCTGATGATGTTTAAAGATCAAAAAAGCACCATTCTGTATACAACACCTCATATAGTAATTCTCGGTATTAAATGAGGTACAAATCGCCGCAAATAACGGGCTATCAGCCGTTGCATCAGCGTGCCTATTATTTTCACATTATCAGTGACTCTCTTATAGGAAAGTGGAGACCACAAGTAATATGAGTCTGGCAAGAGAATATCGATGTCATCTCTAGTACGTCTTGTATGCAAAGTTAGTTTGACAATGACTCTGGAGCCTGACGCCCAATTCTTGTATATCACCAAGTTGTTTTCGAGATTTGAAACATTAAAAAAGCCCTAAAAGTTCCTGAAAAGAACATTCATTCTATTTCATAATAACCAAATCATATAGGGTCTTTGAATCTTAAATAACCGGCCAAGTGCGAGTCGGACTCGCGCACCGATGGTTCCGTACCACCACATAATATTAACTGTATTAGTTGAAATTTCAGTAACTTACTGTGTCAGTTTTTAGAGCGCAATTGATCAGTATTTATTATTTGTTGTTAGTTTATAGCTTATGCACTATAAATATACTTACAAATCTTCACGCTTGTAAACGTTCCCGTTTTTACGATAGAGCTAAAACCAAAAATCGAGCAAAAGTCGCCTAAAACACGTTTGTAGTAGGAAAGCCTACCTTATTTTTTTATTCTTTTCCATTGACTCGAAAAGAAGAAGAAGAAGAAGTATAATAATAATAATAAAGGTAAAAACGGGAACATTTACAAGCTGACAATTGGTATGTTCATAGTGCATAAGCTTTATATAGGTAGAATTACAACAAATAAGAACAACTGGTCAAGTGCGTGTCACACTCGCGCAAATTTAATACACTTCTGTGTGACTATAAGACGGTATATTTACCTAAGTGACACGGAACCCTCGGTGCGCGATTTGACTCGCACTTGGCCAGTTTTTAGTTTGATTTTATAGGTTTATTATTGGCCAAATTTATGGCCCATACTTAATTTACGTCCAACTATTATTTTTGCGTTATTCCAATAACTTCAATAAATAAATAAAACTTATAGTTACTTTTTAGTTATTTATTATATTGTATCGACAGTTATTAATCACTAAATAATGTTAATTGGTAGTTATTTTGAGTTATCAGCTCGTTATTAACGTCACGAGATGGGTTCATTCAAATAAATCATCAGTCCATAAATAATGCTTGATTTATCAGCAATCTTACCAACTTTAAAAATAGGAATAACAAATAACAGGCTCTGTTTTCGAGCATTACGAAAAGTCGTTGGACAAAAGTTGTTTGTTAGCCCCTAGTAGAGTAAGCCCTCAAAAGGTGTTGCCAGAACTTTTAAAGCCCTGTAGGTCCTATATGTTCACTATTTATATAGGTCTTATATAAATAGTGAACATAATTTACTTAGATCATGAAACTGAACAACTTTTCCCAAGAAACTCAGGTCGAAACACGAAAAACCAAATTTGACCTCCCATACAAAATGCGCTATCAGCTGATGCAGTTTCTATGGGAGGTCAAAACTTGATTTTCGTATTTCGACCTACTCGTATGTTCTTTGGGGAAAGTTGTTCAGTTTCATGGTTTAAGTAACATCCTAAAATTATATTCACTATTTTATTAATCTTATTTAAAAATTTCAAGAAAAAGAAAGAAAATTGCAAGTGTCAAGCTTCATCTGCTCTTGGCTGTACCTTATCCACTGAACTATAACTAATATAAATGAAACGAGTGTAAGACAGTATGCCTTATCCATTTCCTGCTAATCGTCGCATACGATACGACAGGTTCGAACGAGGCCCGTTACTTCCACCGGTAATTATAAGCATCTTCCTCCCAAGCCAGTCTTTGCAACCATCCACGGAATATATGAGGTTGCATCTCGTTTGTATGTCGCAGGCAAAGTGTAAAATGGCGTCGGCAGTTTAAAAATGCATGTCAGGTTCGTTGGCCAAGGCAAACCCAACCTAACCGATCCTGAATGGGAGAGTAAAGTTTTTGTAAAAGGCCTAGGTTTTATGAAAAAGTGGCGAATTTCACAACTTCCCTACCAAATATAAATAAGTATGTATACGTGTGTATATCTGATTCTACTTAATCTTGGTTCTTGTTATACATATGTCGCAGGCAAACTGTATATTTCGACGTTTTTAATTTTTCCTTGGCATTCTACAAAATGCCCAGAAATTTTTTGTTTGTTGTTGTTTTTATATAATCTTTATTGCACGAAAATTACAAAAATACTATTCTCGGAAAGCTCAAAAGCATAGGTGGACTTAACCCTAGGTGAGATCTCTACCAGTCAACCTTCATAATTCGTTTCTGGCACTCGCCGGATGTTAGTACCGGCTATGCTACTGGGCTCGTGCGCTGTGGTCGAAAGGTAACCTATCCCAACCCGCCGCCGTTTGTAAACGGCGAATTATACGATTTGCCTGCGACACAGACCAATAACTTAAGTGATAAAAAGAAGTTTCATCTACCACCACTCGGCCAAAAGCGCTTCTTTGCTCTGCTGTCTACGACTTTGATTAATCTTTTGTTAATTTAGTTGTACTTAAACTTCCATAATCTTTAAATTTTGCCATAAATGTTAACAAAATTCATTCATTCAATTTTCCGATTTGGCCTGTTTCCCAGAATTTTCGTCGGATTATTTGGTTTTATTTTTTCATTAATTAAGGATATCCAACAGCTTTGTTTTAATACAATTTTTCTACGACTTTAGAGATCGGTTCAATATGTATGAAAAGTCGAAATATATTTGAAAAATCCGAAACATCGCAGAACGAAAGTTGTTGCAAGCAAGTTACAAGCAAGACCTTAAAGATTTTAAACGAATTGATGAACGACCTGTATTGTATAGTCACCATACTTGCTAGAGTAGCTGCACACAACCACAGTTAAGAGTGAGCGTAGGCTAGGACGCAGATGGCGCAGAGCAGGGGTAGAACGCGTCTTCTCTCTCACTTTATTACGAAGAAAACAATAAGATAGAAATACTGTTCAGTGCTGCACTGCGCCGTCTGCGTCTCAGCTTACACCCACTCTAATTGTTGACAGCAGATAGTACAGTCAGCCACACGTCAGAGGTAACCACGTGGTAACACTTTGAAATTGAGCGGATCTCTGATTTCGGTCATTTCTAGCGTAGCGCTAATTTACCTTGTACGGTCAACCGCTTGTCGGTAGAAACTTTTTCAACTCTATTACCACGCCATAAGGTCCAAAAGTGTTTCTACTGATGTGCGGCCGTGTGTACATACCTACTGGTTTTGTTACCACTTACTTGCTGCAGTGCGTACTATTTGACTAGTTCCAATTTGTACCCATACTTCGGTTAAGATCCCTTAGTCGCCTTTTGCGACACCCACAGGAAGAAATAAGGTGACAAATGGGGTGACAACATGTAATTCCAAATACGCAAAACCTCTCGGGGGATAGTTCTACCCATGTTACTGAACAACTTTTGTTCTACAACTTTTAGAAATATTTTTTTTTAAATTCGGATCTCCATACAAAACGTGAATCTGATTCAGTCAATTTGTATGGGAAACCAAATTCTTTTTATTTTAATTTCCCAAAATTGCAGAACAAAAGTTGTTGAAAAATTGCAATAACCTGTTTATCGTGTTAATATCGTGAAATTACAAACTGACCTGAAAGTGTTTACAGTTTTCAAACAGTCAATTTCAACCTCGTCTTGCCCAGTGTTATTTAAAAAGAACATTTTTTTTTTAATTTCCTTGTTTACCGATTATTTTTAAAGGATATTGAGCAGTACTGGTGTTTCCGCCTGTTGTCTTTTATAAATGACAAATAAGATATTTTAATAATTCTATTAAATTCTGTTCTTGGCAGGACGATATCTTTTTTTAACAATAATCATAGAACCCAGCTCTACCTATCGGCTACAGATTATTTATTTAACACATGTTGAACGACAAACGTACAAAAAAAACAATAGGTTATCGGTACATGTATGGCGTGAGCAAACGCATCCTATTGGAACCCCAAGCCCTAAACATGGATGTGCATAACCGCATACAAATTGACATGTTGTTACCGGGCAAGTTTGAAGGACAAACAAGGCTCTGAAGTCCATATTTAGTAAATAAAAAAAACCGGTCAAGTGCGAGTCGGACTCGCGCGCCGAGGGTTCCGATATACCTATAGTATTTTTGGAAGCAATAAAGTCCATTTTCAGGACCGCAAAACTAAATTTGTTTTTAAAGGTTTTTTGCAGATTTCTGAAAAACTGTGCAACTTAGAAAGATCGTTTTATTTTTGCTGCAAAGTTTACATGAACCCCTGTCAACTGTAATTAATTCAGATTTTTCCTTACTCAAACTTCGGAGATAAGGGGGGGGAATGGTATTTTTTTTGAAATTTTTCATCTTAACTTGAAAACTAAGAAACTTAAAAAAATACAAAAATATATTTTGAAATGTACAAGTAAAGCCCTTTCATATGATACCCCACTCGACCTAGTAGCGACAATTTGAAATTTGGCTCCCCCTATTTTGGCCCCCTTTACATTAATAATCATACTTTTTTCAAAAATTTTTCATATGCCGTTAAGTTGGGCAACTATATTCTAAAACCATTCCAAATTTCAGGTCGATAGCATAAGTGGTTGCTGAGATATAGAGGTGTGACAGACAGACGGACAGACAGACAGACAGACAGAGCGGCACCATAAGGGTTCCTTTTTTTTACCATTTTGCTATCGGACCCTAAAAATCAGAAAAAGATAACTTATTTTTAAATAAACTATGTAAACATACCTAAGTTAGCTTATTTTTGAAGTTGTTTTATTTTACATTACAACCTATTTTTGTATTACAACCTAATAAGCAAACTAATTTATATTATAACTCATCATCATCATGACATCCCATGAAACATCCACTGCAGGAGGACTCCAAGATTATAGCAAAATGCTAAGAAAAGTTCGGGAGAAAGTGCCATAGTCACCCCGCTTATAATTATAACTACTGCAAATTAATTTAGGTACAAAATTTGAGAAATAAAAATCTCTTATTTTTAATTAGTTTGACCATCCGTGCATTCAAATATACAAAATTTTTACACCATCAGCGTATTGTCTTTTTCATTATCAGGTTTTGAAATCAGTAAACAACAGTAGTGTTAAATACAAGTCGGATGTCATAAAGTTGTGAATCGAGGGCGGAAAAATGTTCTGCGTCCTAGATATTTACTTATATTTCGCTGCTGATTGTTTCCAAAACCTATAAAAATGAATAAGACAGTACGCTACTCGTACTTTGTAAAGTTCTGTAACGGTTTGAACTTAGTGCAACTTTTACGATCAAACAACTTTACCCATCTTCTAGTTAATACAATTTGTTCTCAATTGCCTTGCAACAGTTGCTTACAACGTCCGGAACTTGTGACTTGACAAATTGCCCGCATTCAAACTTGCCCTGCAACTACACTTAGCAGGACTCTGTTAACTGAACTCACCTGTTCACTTTGAACAAAAGTCCCACTGGGGTCATCTCCACTCTATTGTCTTAAACACTTCACTACTTTAAAACTAACGTTCAATTCGGTTGCACTATATAAAGTCTATTTTTATTGTTTGACTACAACAAAATACGAAATGTTCGATTTTTGAAAATCTATATTTTAATTAACAATTCCAATTTCAAATTTAAAATGAAACTTTTTAATCGAAATGGAGCGTTCTATTTTTAAATAAAGACGCGTTCGTTTTATCGCAAATTCGATTGAAGTGGCTGTCGCAGCGTTGATCGACGCGTGGTGTTAGGACGACCGTCGCGACCGTTCTGCGACTGTTCGCCGGTGGACGGTGACAAACAGTCAACAGACAATAGGCTGGTAATTATACATACAGGTTCTGTGTGTTTGTACCCGTAGCAGGTGGGAAGACCTTAACAATGTTAGGGTTTTGAACTTTTGACGTACAGTTCAAGGCAGTTACGTTACGGGGTCTGAAGCAAGTGTTTGCAGAATCTTTTAAAGTTAAAATTGATTCAACAGTTAGAAGAAGTAGGTACGTCAGCCGTACGTCAGTGGTAACGTAGTAGGTCCAAATACAAAAAGATAGATCGATAAAGCATTTATTGATACAAAGGGGAGACTCTTAAATCCAAAGACCGTCTAAGCCGCAATCACACCTTCCAAATTTCAAAAAACTAATTCGGCATACATTGCTGGAATGCTTGGTTCTCTTAATTTCAATAATATCTTTACTTCAACCAGTGAACAAAGGAGCCACCCGACGGTAAGTGGTCACCACCGCCCATAATGTCCGGAGTCTTATTAGTCTCATAATTTAACGCTTATAGTACAGCAAAGCGCATTGATTAAGATGGTTGATAGCAGAATTAGAAAAAGGAGGCGGTACTTCCCCAGACGGACTTTGAACAAAAACCCTACCACCTTCGATCGCAAGTCATCATCACCGGTGGTTACCAGGGTTATGCTTGCGCAGTTTTAGCCCCGTGCAAGCGGAACGTTTCTAAATGACACCCTAAGGAAAAATTTCCACCACTGCTGTGCGAGAGAGCTAAGCTGTGAACTGGAAAATTCCAGCCAATAAGATCGCTCCAATTGACAGCTCACAGTTTTTTTTTACTTTCGAGCGGAGCGAGAAAGGTATTGTGTTCGTGAAAAAAAAAAGTTTTTCTATTTTTCTCAAAAATGTGTTCTATATCACTTATACATCATAAAAAACAAGTCTCCCAAAAATGTCCGTCCGTCGGTCGGTCGGTCGGTCGGTCGGTCTGTCCGTCACGCTTTGGCCTAGCGGTTAAACAAATGGTCCTATTGACACCATATTTTGAATTTAAGAGTTTTATGCAAATCCATCGAAGGGTTTTGAGTGGTTTCCTGTTGGCTCTCATTTTGAGGGTAGCTGTCATACAACGAAAATGAAAAATTGAATTTTTTGCAAAAACGGTCATAAAATCTTGATGAAACTTTGCATGACCAGGCATCTCCATGTAAGGTATTTTGCGGCAGTATCAATTGGTCTGTGTAATTTCATATAAGGGGTGTTCCAGTAATACTAAAACGTAAACATTGATTTACTCATAATTGTTTCGATTGAGTTTACTTTGATTTTCTATAATTTCAATTCTGGATTGGTTATTTACCTGACTGGATAATATATTTGTTTTTTTTTTGTGCGATTATCTAGTATACAGGGTGTACCAAAAACTGAAAGGGCTTGCTCAGTAGACTAAACTGATCAACTTTCCCTAAGAAACATGTGTTGGGAAATTAGGAAATGTAAAAAATCTTCATGCAAAGTATCTTGCGGTAGTATCTATTGATATGTGAAAGTTCATATAAATGTTTGTTCCAATACTACCAAAATTTAATCATGTGATTTACTCAAAATAGTTTACGGTTAGCTTCTTTTAATGTTTAACTATTTGAATTCTGAATTGATTTGCATTAGATTTAAAAAAAAAAAAAACCTAAATATAAGTTTGTATTTCCGTACTATGTGTGTGGATTTACAAATTTAAATTTGCAGTTCATACTTTTTTCTTGCATATCGCGAGAAAGTAAGTGCAGTGTTACCATTTATTTCTTATTATTGTCAATGGGCTTACTCTTGACCTCGACCTAGCCTTGAGGACAGAGATGAGGTCGGCGATGGAACGAGCTTACCCAGAAGAAGCCTATTCAATCGCGACTTGAATAGATTCGGGTTATATGTACTCGGGAACACAGACGCAGGCAGAGGATTCCACTCTTTAGCCGTGCGCATTATAAAAGAAGTTTCAAAGCGCTTTGGAATATCAACCAGCGGAACCAACCAACTGGTGGAAATTCAACATTAGTGTTTATGTAGCTGAGTGTACTGAAACAAAGTTCGACATAAGTTAAACTTGACCGATGGACTAACGAGAAAGCTAATAAGTTTTGTAGGGTCATCTATATCTTAGTGACATCCATTGTTCTGTTAAATTTTTCAAATTACAAATTGCACTCTATCGATCACACCTAGCTGAATTCAAAGACTAATTCGGCATACATTGCTGGGAAGCTTGGTTATGTTAATTGCAATATCCTTACTACAACGCGCAATGTATGCCGAATTAGTCTTTAAATTTAGCTAGGTCTGATCGTGGGGGCGATAAATCGATCTAGCTAGGTTTCATGTCTGGGGAATTTCGTTTGCCCTGTGTTTTTATTTACTATACGGGGAATTTCGGGAGCGAAAAATCGATCTAGCTAGGTCTCATGTCTGGGGAATTTCGTTTGCCCCGTGTTTTTAAGCATTTTTAGGGTTCCGTACCTCAAAATGAAAAAACGGAACCCTTATAGGATCACTTTGTTGTCTGTCCGTCTGTCTGTCTGTCTGTCAAGACCCTTTTTCTCACGAACGAGAAGAGGTATCAGGTTGAAATTGATAACTAATATTAAGGTCCAAGATCAAGAAAGAAAATCAAGATCTGAAAATTTTATGTCCTCATCCTCCATACATTTATGCAAAAAAGCAAAACCTACAGGGTACTTCCCGTTGACCTAAAATCATGAAATTTGGCAAGAAGCTAGGTCTCACAGAATAAATAAAGGGAAAAGTCTGCAATCATTAAATATTTAAATTTTTCTCAAAACTAATACTAACCAATTAAGGTGAGCTCCCGTTTTAAGAACTTTTCTATAAAAGAGGGGTCAAGTTGGATGGTCGCATAGTTTTTAAAATCAAAGAGCCAAAGCTTTTAGTATATCATATGGTAGATAGGTACGAAACCGGTTTTTTTTTAAATATCGCGTTTTAGAGTTAGACAGAAACCTACAGCGCCATCTGTTGGCGGGTAGAATAGCTTGCTCACCCGTATTAAAATATCTAGACGGGTATAGATATTTTAATGTTGAGGCGGTTATTATACAGCGAAGCTCGGTCGCCCAGGTACTGCTAATAGTAAACTGACATAAAAGCGTATAAAAGCTGCTACTATTATATTGCCTGGTTAACAAAAATTTTGCATGAAAAGGCTTGTCAGAAGAACAAGTACCTAAGGTGAAGGGACGGGGGAAGGAGATACTTATTACGTCTATATATTTCGAAGTTTGATATTTAAATATCCCGGAAACACTTCCTACCAATTACTACCAAACCACAAAATAAAAAATGATCTTTTTCTGAGACTGCATCCACCATTGGCTTCTGCCTTATGGTTTTATTGGATCCCACATCCGCGCAGGCACATCACATGAAACACAACTCTATAATTTCATTTGTTTAGATCAAATGTTCAAACATTTACGGAACATTTCACAGTTTTCTGAGTGAAAAATTACGTTTGTCAGGCTCTATTCGTCAAGGATATGAAAACAGAGTTAAGTTTTCTCTATGTACAGGAAAATAAGATTGTCTTTTAGTTTCGTAGCGGAAAATATAAACTTGTTGGGATGAAAGTTATGCACAAGTTCCTTGTGCTGATAGAAATAAAGTCTAATTTGAATAGTTTTTAAGATAGTGGTTATAAAATGGATTCTTATCTCTCTTTTCGTATATCGATTCGCGGTGAAATGTAATGTGTACACACAATTTTTTGTAGTTAAGCTTAGATATTGTGGTCTACACTTTATAGTAGTGTCTTTGAAATTTACATACAGGGTGTTCAAACACCCAAAACTGATTGAGAAAAATCTGAAAAAGCCGTTAAACTGAACCCGAAAAAAGAGTTAGAGTCATGGCTGCAAATTATGTTAGTAAGCGTTGCAATTAACGAATGAAACGGATGATACGGCGCACAATAAGTTTCGCCTGCACTCCTGACCTATCGCGTACGGTGAACAGCACGTCAGTGGAAATATTTGCAACTCTACAACGTGTTAATTAAATAACGTAGAACCTCTCGGGTGGTGGCTCTGGACATGAAACTGAACAACTTTTGTTCTACGACTTTTGAAAACTCACAAAAAAAATTTTTTGCTTTTTCACACAAATTGGCTTGGTCAGTTTATCGATTTTTATGAAGGAGCAATTTTTTTTGCGAATTTTCAAAAGTCATAGAACAAAAGTTGTTCAGTTACATGTACAGAGCCACCACCCGAGAGGTTTTGCGTTATTTAATGAACACGTTGTAATACAATGCCACAAAGTTCAAAGTGTTTCTACTAACGTGCTGTTGGGTGTACTAATACGAGTATCACCTGTTGTTCCATTGAAGTGGAACATGCAAAACTGGCTTATCTTGTCTAGTCCAGTCTACTCCAGTTGACTATTTATAACACAAGCAATCCGTTTTTCTGATGGAGGATTGACAAGGTGTAAAGCGAGGATCGAGTTTATTGGAAGTTATTGTGTTCATGTCGCAGGCAAAGTATGAAATTTGCCATTTTACATAATTTCTAGGCTTTAAGCTTCATCATCTTCCATCCTATTAAACGTCCACTGCAGGACAGGGAGCTCCCTCCAGAACTCCAGCAAAAACACGGGGTAATGTGGAGGGGATTTAACATTGTCACCACGCTTGTAAGCGTTACGGCTAGCGACCGCTGTTGTTGGTGACCGCAGTATATAAGATGGTACGATACACAGAAAGATGCTGCTGCCCATCCTCTGGTTCATAAGCTCTTTACCACACGGACGACTTAAAGCTAAACGGCGATAATTCTGAAATTCGAAACTAGGTATTTTACAAAATTCGATTCTGGAACTCACCAGAGCCGCTGCCACGGCACACTCGTTACGCTCGCTCGGCTCGTGCGTTGTAGACTTGTAGTCGAGAGATAATATAACCCACTCTAACAGATCCAGGGTGTCTACTCTCAATTTTCGATACATCGATACGATACTACTTCGATACAGTCGAATTCATAACTTCGCTTACTGACAATAAAGTAGAATATTGGTTGGATGAATTGTCAAATTCGGAGTGATTAGCAACCATTCAATATCCTACTCTTTGTCTTGCTTGGCTAACGAACCTAAAATGTATCAGTGATTCAAACCCGAATACAACCTGCCGAAGCCGTTTTACAATTTTCCGGCTGTTTCTAAAACGACGGGTAACAAAAAGATAATAACGGAAAGAAGGTGAATCTGCGCGCAAAGTTCTCGCCAAAAATATCAACATTTTCACAAAATCAACTGTTAATATTTTTTGTAGTTTTGAAACTTTTGAACTCTGATGCACAAAAAAACTTCCTTACCATTCTCGTGTAGTGGGAGTGTAACAGTTCAACACCACCATTGTTCGGTTTGTATGCGCGGGCGCACGCAGGAATGCAAACAGGAACCGCGCGATAACAAACACTAGCTAACGGTTTCCTGATTGTTGACGTATCATGTTACCTATTACCAACACAACAAACAATATAATTTATGCATGGAGAAAATGCTTGGGACATTTTCGTTTTGCGTTTCTGATAAGCTGTAAGGAAAAAACTGAAGAAAACAATAAGCTTGACACTTGCTGCGCGACTCTCGCACGTATAGCAATACAAAGAACGGTACAAAGTTCAATATGTCAGACTTGACGTGCTTTTGACTGTACCATTCTTATTTCAATCTAAACTAGATCATGACGTAAAGCTCAGAGATGTTATGTACACACGGCCGCACATCGGTGGGTCTCTGAATGGTAAAAAGTCCAATGTATGAAGCTCGAAGTGTTCTTGTCTGTACAAGTGTACTCCGTGAGAAATATTGAGAGGTTTGCAAGAATTGTCGCGATTCAGCGGAAACTACCTTCCCCTTGCTACATAGTTACTTGCTATTATCCCATAGTTAATTGCAGAGATTATTTTATTTTTATAACAAGTGCTTTGTCGGTGTATCTTTGTTTTACAGGTAGAAGTGTATTTATATCGTGGCATAGCAGCAAGTAAGTAGTAACAAAAACCAGTATACGAGTAAGCTGAACCAGCGTAACGTTACCAGGGCCTGAAAACGCGCTTCAGGCGCTTGTAATACGGTAATTCTATGTTTTTCAGACAAACAAATTAATAAAATTTTGAAATTTATGTAGGATGATACCTTTGGGTGCGGTGTTCAAAACTAATTACTCTCCCCTCCCCTCCACCTGACGCTTCACCCCCCCTCACCGTGATATGTGTCCCGTTAACCGATTTTTTCACTTTTTTGCGAAAACTGTTATAGATACGAAAAAAGTTTCAAGCGAAAAAATAATCCTTATAAAATTCTTAACAAAACATCGGTTATACAATTATAGGGTTCCGTATCCAATGGGTGAAAACCGGAACCCAATTAATATGCCTCTGATGTCTGTCTGTGTATCAGTCAAAGGGCTGTATTGTATCTCATGAACCGTAGTAATAGCTAGACAGATGAAATTTTTACAGATTATGTATTTCTGTTGTTATTTCTGTTGCTAACAGGGGAAAAGCGCTGACAAAGTTACGAGCAAAAACTGTACTTTTTACTTACTCATAGTATCGCTTCTATAAGCGCTGTTCTTTTATTTTATCGGTATCGGCTCGGAATCGTCGCGGTGGACAAACAGCGTAACCCGCTCAAAGTCAAACTGTCGATGTAACTTAGGCAAAGACCATAAGTTGCATGTTCTTTAATAATAAAATAAGAGACCAATAATGTTACAAGAACTAGTTCAAATAAAAAAAACCGGCCAAGTGCGAGTCGGACTCGCGCCCTAAGGGTTCCGTATTGATTTCCGGTTTGATTTTAAAAACTCCGTGACCATCTAACTTGACCCCTCTTTTATAGAAAAGTTATTGAAACGGGAGCTCACCTTCATTGGTTACTATTATTTGTGAGAAAAATTGAAATATTTAATGATTTTAGACTTTTCCCTTTATTTGTACTGTGAGACCTAGCTTCTTGTCAAATTTCATAATTTTAGGTCAACGGGAAGTACCCTGTAGGTTTTGGTTTTTTGCATAAATGTATGGAGATGAGGACATAAAAAGCCATATCTTTTGATTGCGTCGATGTAAAAAAATAAATTTTTCAGATCTAGTGTGGTTCATGGACCTTAATATTCGTTATCAATTTCAACCTTATACCTCTTCTCGTTCGTGAGAAAAAGGGTCTTGACAGACAGACAGACCAGACGGACAACAAAGTGATCCTATAAGGGTTCCGTTTTTTTTATTTTGAGGTACTGAACCCTAAAAAACGTGGCATTGAAGTTTTTAACCTAGGTTTGTATTTTTTTTGCATGTTCAATATACAAATCTGTTTTACAGGTGCAACTAGAGGGTATAGACCACGTAGCATTTGTCAACTTTTAAACTTGGCTACTATTAATATTCCGAGCTTTATGCTGTGCTGTAGTTAACTTGCGCTTACCTCAAGATTTTTCTTTTACTCGAATATTACCACGTAATTACCTAAGTTGAAACGAACTATAGGTTATAAACAATGACAGCAATAAACATAATAACTATAGGCAGCTAAAGATCTGGCAGGCTACAGTCTAGAAACCTACAAAGCATGAAGTTGGTAGGTACAATTATCGCATACTTATACCTAGTTCCCTTGGAACCTTGAGCTGTAATGGTGGACGATGGTGACCACCAATTAGAAAGCCTAGTTATTAGTAATAAGAAGTTACAATACAGCCAAGAGTAGGCTTGCCTTAGTTTATGTTACATTGTTATAAGAGTTGTCATTGTTATTTATAATACAGGGTTTAAGAGACAGGTTGGAAAAATCTACAAGCTTATGATCAGTCAACGTAACTGAACAACTTCCAGTCAATAAAACTTTCAGGGAGTGAAAAATTAAATCAGTCTCTCCATACAAAATTGCAAACTTGATTGGACAATTTGTCTTATTTCATTTCTTGAAAGTTGTTCAGTTACGTTGCCTGATTATACCCTTTCAGTTTTTGTCAACCTGACTTTTAATTAGTTCTTGATATAAAAAGATATGCATGTACTCATGATATTGAACAACTTTCCCCAAGGAACATAGGTCGAATTACGAAAATCAAGTTTTGACCTCCCATAGAAACTGCATCAGCTGATAGCGCATTTTGTATGGGAGGTCAAATTTGGTTTTTCTTATTTCGACCTACATATATGTTCCTTGGGAAAAGTTGTCTTTTGCTATCAAGAACTAATTAAAAGCCACCCTATAAGTATAAAAAGGTAAGTGCAACGCGACTCTAACTTATAAAAATACGATACAAAGTCCAACATGTCAAGGTTGAGCTGCTGTTGACTGTACAAGTTACAGAAATAACTAGATAACTTACCGTACAATATAAAAGAGAGTTTATTAGGAGTTTTAGGAGGAGAGTTTTAGATCAGGACGTTCTGAATAAAGGCCAGGTTAAAAGTACCCTAAACCGACGAGCATGTATGAAAGGATTGATGAAAGTACAGGAAGCAAGGGAAGTATGTCAAGATCGTAGCAGGTGGAGGACTGTGGTCTTTGCCTACCCCGACGGGAAAGAGGCGTGATGTTATGTATGTATGTATGTTTAGGAGGAGGAGTAAAAATAATTAAGAGATTTCGTATCAGTACAAACTTGTTTACTATTATATATTCTGTGTCAGTACATAAACAGAAACTTCATCTTTATCAAGATTTGATAGATTATTTGTTTTTAAATATTTTTTATGTACAAAAATCTGAATAGTCATAGTATTACCGGCACTAACGTACGCCCAACTGTACCTGTCATCTATATCTTGAGAACTTTTTCAAAGATACATAGGTAAAAGAATCTAATCTGTATAAAAGCGATCGATAGCAAATTGAATCAGATGATCCTCTATCAAACAAAGAAATCAACCTACCAATTACAACAATTTAAAACAATAATAAAGATGACGATAAGATGATCTTCAATAGATATGCGCAAACGCACTTAGCAGTGTGCTTTTAGTATGGAAACACGTTCACACGCTCATTGTTTCAATTTGCCGACCGGTTTGATAAATATCTGAAGTAGGAAAAGATTAAGAAGCTTTTAATTAGATGTAGACTGTATACAACCAATTATAAAAGCAAAGTAAATAAATTAAAAAAGCAAACTTAATTTTTTCGATAATTAAATTTGTTTTTTTTGACAGCTTTATCCGATTGCTTTTCACATACGAGTAACTGCAAAATGTTTTGGTAAGCGTTGGAATAAACAGAAAAGCGGTTCATAATAAAGCCATGCACTAAAAACCTGCGAGCACCCTGCGACTAACAAAACAAAGACACAATTAACTTAGCATATAATTCCATAGTATTCAGTAGAAATCGATTACTTCCAGTGCGGTGACGACAATGCATGGCATTTGTAAGGAGAAATCATGGGAAAAGCCATAGTATGCTTGAGGTTTTCTATCAGTGTATGTAGGGTAGGTAAGTAGGCAGTTAGCGTATCGAAGAAACAAGTGATTTCTGACTATTTCTATGCAATTACGCTGCAGCTGCACTTTGTGATATGAGTAGTTGAAATTTGTTGTTAACTACATCATGAAGGGAAAGATAGAAGGAAAGTGTGGTAGAAGGAGGCTAAGGTTAAGCTTTGTTTCACAAATAAAGAAGAAGATAAATGTCAGATCGTATAAGGAGGTAAAGGAAGAGGCTTTGGACCGAAAAAGATGGAGGGAGTTTCACAGTTGATTTGACAGAGATGCTGCACCGACAAGAGCCTAGCTCTTAAATTAAAGAAGTTGAAATGAAACACATGCCGCCGGTAAGCGTGGAATACCTTTATAAACAATATTTATTAGCAGCGCCAATTAAGTCGGATCACGCAATTGTCAAGAGATTTAAAGGCCTGTTTATTTATGCGAAATAGGTCAGGATTTGACTTTGATCTCGCCTAGTGGTAAGTGACAATGGGGTGTTGATGCTCACCTAGATAATGCCTCTTCACTATTGCCTTGAAAAGATGAAGGAGGAGGAGGGTGTTCTACTCCTTGGCTGTGCGCACTAAGATTGAAGATGGATGTGGGACGGTGGAATCGTCGTGCAAATCAGACGCACGACCCCCAAAATGTATCCTGTACAATAATGAAGAAAGTAGAAGTTCCGGAATGTGTCAGCTACTAATGGCTTTACGTGCTTTCTGAATCACCGAAAAGGCTCTACCCCTACCAATAGTGGCCACCGTGGCCACCCATCCAAATCTTAGCCAGAGCCAAGGCTTTATTAGACTAGGCAACGAACGAGCACTTTAAGATTGAGTTGGTAATTGTAAAAAAAACTGTGGTCGCACACATGTCGCATTCCTTGCGTGCGTCGAAGCATAACACAATGTCTTAAAGTGTGGGGTGATGCCCCTTGGATGAATAATTACGGTCTAATGCTGTTAATTTGAAAAACAGTATTATTATTATATTTTACATAAGAAATATCGTTGTTTGTGACTACCTTTATTGTTCAAGGATGATGTTATGGTAATCGTAATGACGCCATTTTCGTGGTACCAGCTGTAGAAACTTTACATGCACACTTTCGCTGACTCAGGGACCTAAAGAGGGCCTAGGCTTCCGATATCAACGGCTGCCAGCCGACTTTTCTGTGCACCCATTCACGCCAGTCAGGTCTTCGGAGAGTTTCAGATCCACAATGCACCTAATAGGACAACTTTAAGAAAACAGCTGGCCACCAACCGATGCTTTTATGGCTGAGATGATGAATAGTCGCAATATTGGCCAAAGTCAATAAAGTTTTATGTAAAGGCCAGGTTTAAACCGAAGAGCATGTATGAAAGAGTAATATTGACCAAAGTCAATAAAGTTTTATGTAAAGGCCAGGTTTAAACCGACGAGCATGTATGAAAGAGTAATATTGACCAAAGTCAATAAAGTTCTATGTAAAGGCCAGTTTTAAACCGACGAGCGTGTATGAAAGAGTTGATGAAAGTAGAGGAAGCGAGGGAAGTATGTCAAGGTCGTAGCTGGTGGAGGGCTGTGGTCTCTGCCTACCCCACAGGGAAAGAGGTGTGAATTAATGTATCTGTACGTATTTATCTGAACTATTATGTAGGTATCTCTAATAGCCCGTTCTCGTTTTGATCAATATCATATATCAAGAGAAATACATTTACATTGCCTTATAGTCTGTCGTCCTACTAAGGATGTAAATCCATATAAGTGAAACAATTCTTAAAAACTGTTTTCTAAAATAATCTTTTTGTACGGTCCCAAATCTAAAAAGGATATAACAACTTGGAACAAAGAAAAACCCGGCTAATTTAATCATAATTTATTTAAATCAAATGCAAAATTATATGCTTTAAATCTACCTTATTTTGATTAAATAATGGGTCTGTTCCACACTTCGTTTTAGGGTTTCTTCAATTCTTTGTTGTCTGCACCAAGATTAGCCGTATTCTCATAGACAGTATAATGTAGATCCCGCGAAATATCCATTACAATATTTTTAGTTACTCGTTTAGTTTTATCTTGACTCTGTGGGTGGAAATATGTTTGTAAAACAAAAGCAACTATAGTCTATTTGGGCCCCCTTTTACAATAACAATCATCATAACACCATAAAACGTCCACTACAGGACAGGGAGCTCCCCCTAGAATTCTAGCTTTTGCTGGAATAATGTAGAGGGGAAGTACCATAGTCACCTCGCTTGTTAGCGTTACGGCTGGCACCATGGACCGCGGTTGTAGGTGACCGCAGTAAGTAAGATGTTAGATACAAATGAGGATGCTGCTGCCCATCCTCCAGTTTATGCCCCTTGTGGTGCCGGCAAAGAATAGTACCAACCCTTCCATACCCGTGGGTGTCGTAAGAGGCGACTAAGGGTTACAATAACAATAATAATAAAAAAAATCTTTTGTTTTCAATTTAGTTCGCTATTATATACTAATTTCAAGTCGATAGCATGAGTTGGGTCTGAAATATACAGAAGTGACGAACAGACAGACAGACGAAGTCGCACCATAAGGGTTCCGTTTTTACTATTTTTGGTTCGGAACCCTAAAAAGGAAAGTACCAGGGTAGTATAACTTTGAGACAAGTGGCTTTCTATTATCGCAAACGTTATAGAATATAATAAAAATGTATAGGACTGACATTAGCTGTCACGCAACATTTCGTTAGCTAATGTCAATCCCATACATTTGAATTATATTCTACTAGCGTTTGCGATTGTAGAAAGCCGCTTGGCTATAGGCCAAGGGCAGGCTTCTGGGTTGCTCGGATTTGACACGTGTTGCTCTAAGTTTGAGCAGAATTGGACCTAAATGTGAACTTCGCGCCACTTTCTCGTAGGGGTAGGTCTTGGGGTTAGGTAGAGAATACATCTTTCAACCGAGGAGGTATAGTGCTCTGATATTCCAGCGAAACACATTGTAAAAAGCTGACTCTTAAAGTAGGCCGTGCTGCAGTGGTTTCTTGCCGTTTCTTTTACGCTGCCATAGCACGATCCGAAACGGCGTATACTCGCTCTATTTGCATTGTATTCTGCATGACATTCAATAAGTATTCTGTAAAGAATCTACATTGAATAAAATTATCTAAATCTGAAACCTGCTACGATCTTGACATAGCTCATAGATTGGTTTAAGGTTGATACTTTTGACCTGGCCTTTATTAAGACTGGAGTTTTATTCTCAGAAATCAACTGAGTCATAATCATGAAACGTTTGGGGCACCTCAAAAATGCAACGAAATAAAAACTATTAATATGATCCGTTACATCTTTTACATTATCTCGTTTAGCCATATTTAGCTTTTCAAATCGCAAAAACAATATTTGACCCCAGTATAAATGTAATTCATTATCCAAATTTTTATCGATTGGAAGTTTTTGCCAGCTCCTATATTTGGTTAGATCCTAAATGCGCTTACGTTCACAAGAATCGGCTGCGTAGGCGCAACTTTTGGACAGAGAAGGATTCGGGATTCTTGCGAGGTATTAAAATGTTTTGATATGGTAAAAAATGTTTTTACTTGGTTTTTAATGATGTTGTAAATTAGTTTTTGTTTAAAATAGCGTTAAACAAGCTTATAATTTTATGGCTCTACTATATTTTGTCTGTCTTGTGGGTGTCGAGAGTAAGTTTGTGAAAATATTGTATGAAAAATAATACGGAAAGTACCTAAGTTAGCAGAATTCTGTAAGTTAATTTTGTATTACACTGTTTTTCATGGTTTTGTAATCAAAAATGAACCCTTATAGTTTCGTCATGTCCGTCGTCTGTTCACGGCTTAGCTCAAAGACCCTTTGTACTAAAAAGCTGAAAATTTGTACGGATATACATTTCATTCACACCGACAAAAGGTGAAATAAAATCTTGAAAAAAAACTTTTTGTAGTAAAGTGGGGAAGATTTTTTTTTCTGATCTTCCCCATAGTGTGGGGTGTCATTTAAAAATAATGCGAGTCTGAATAGATCATTTTTCGATTTTGGGGTCCGTTTGCGAAATATTAACCTTGAAATCGCAATTTTAAGTAAGCATGTCTGCGTCTGGATGGTCTTCGCAGCGACGTTGAATGATAAAAGTTAATAACATCTATGAAATCTAATAACCCAAATTTCACGCTCAAGCGGTTTAACGACGATTCCGCAATTAATCAGATAACTAGAAAATATTTTTTACTTAGTATTATGGTAGGATACACATCAATGAATAGCCTAGCTGTAATTTGATTTGCATTTTGCAACACTGCTACGAGTACTAAAGAAATTCCATCGTCATGTTCGATCACGGCGTTAAAAAAATTGCCTGTGTGGTGCCGGTGCAACTTAAGAATAGTATACTATCTCATCTTTTTAAAAAGTTTACTACTATAGCACGTCACATTGAGCTTTATGGTATAGTAATAGAGTTGCAAATGATTCCACTGACGTGCGGTCAATGTGGGCAGTAGCATCCTTCTACGTGAGTATGCTTCCTTCACGTTGCGGCTATCAATCACTGCAGTTACCATTGCAAGATTCCTTCAAAATAAAACAGTAATCCAGCTGCAGCAACCTTAGACATTGAAGCCATTTCAAAACCCAAATGGCAATTTGAAGACTGTTGGTCCGATATGATTTTAAATAATAATATTGTAAGTCCGTGATACAGCAAGCAATCATAATGTATTAGGTACAGCCACGATCACATGAATTCAAAGACTAATTCGGCATACATTGCTGGGAGACTTGGTTATGTTAATTGCAATATCCTTACTTCAACGAGCAATGTATGCCTAATTATTAGTCTGAATTAAGCTAGGTGTGATCGTGGCTTAAGTAACACTCGAGATTCATTTAGTGATAAAAAAAAAAAAAAACTCTTGACCATGGGATAGTTAGACTTACAACTGACTTGAACACGTGTTTCTACTATGCCTTAGTCCCACAGTATCAAGTCTATTTAAAATTTTCTACTTTGAAGTTTTAGATTAGTGAGTCTCCGTGCGCTCCGATTTAAGTTTCAGGTGTTCCACAGTTGATTTAAAATTAAACTTGTATTTTATCTCATTCCAGATTATGTCCAGCAAAGTTGAAAAAACTTACAACTCACTATGCATCCGGAGCTAAGTGGTTGTAATGAAAATGCAGCCAAGCACGCAAGAAAAATCTAAACCAAGGCTTTGCAAGCTAATAATTCTGTCAATATTTAATATCTCAACAACGTTTTATACTAAATGATAGCGAAATATAGCCATAATTCTTTATAAATACATGGATATATTTCAAAAGCATCGGAGCAAGAACCATGAAAATTCTGTTCATCAATATGCAGTTTTCTTTAATGTGCTTAACTTGATTATAATAACCAGACGATTAGTTAGAGAATGTGTGCGTCGGAATGGAAAATCATATTCGGAATTTGAAAGAAGATTTAAGTAGCCTTGTCAACGATGTTTACATTGAGAATATATTCACATTTATCCATTTCATAAGGAGAGACTACCTACATACAATACGACGACATATTATAATGAAAACATGAGACACAAGAGGTAGAGGGAGAGACCTAGTAGGAGATGGTCCAAAAAGCTTTGCGTCCAAAAGTAGATCGTCCAGTCCAGATGCACTTCGTCCGAGTCGCAGTTAGTCCAAGTACAGTTGCATGAGAAAATGTCAAACGTGTGAAGAATTCTGTACTTATCAAGTCTCTAGCTTTATCCAAAAGGAAGTTACAGGGGGTCAAAAGGGCCCTGAGTGGCTTTGAGAAAAGGATGGTGCGGCTGAGCCTTTGTTTGCTCGTCTCGTGCCCCCAGATGAAAGAGTCGATGACAGTAGAGGAAGGTGAGGGTAGTACGTCAAGATCGTAACAGGTGGAGAGCTGTGGTCTCTGTCTACCTCGATGGGAAAAAGGCGTGATGTTATGTATGTATTCATGCATGTGCTATACAAGGCATCTATGAACTAGCTCTTTCTAGTGTTATGGATGTGCTGATTAACTGTTATTAAAAAACTTCTGTCACAAAAAATATCTGTCGCGTTACTATTTACCATATCCATCTCAAATTCAACATAATCACAAATTCTTCGAAGTCTTTAATTGCCAATAATAATAAATTTTTCAAAAACGCGTGGGTTAGAATCGCTGAGTACGTTGACTCGGTGCAGTTAGTACCTAATGCATTTATTGCAATTTATTTCTGTTATCTGAAAATCTGACAGTGTGTGGTTTGATTAATTGTGATGTTTAATAAGCTCAACCCGTGAATTAATTTCAAACTTTAAATTAAAGTTGATCTTTAGAAGGCCAGAATGCATAAACTATCTAATATTACTTCGTCATTTATTATCAACATACATACATAATATCCCGCCTTGTTCCCGTCGGGCTAGGCAGAGACAACCATTCTCCACCTGCTACGATCTTGACATACTTTCCTAGCTTCCTGAACTTTCATCAATCCTTTCATACATGCTCGTATTATTAAACGTGGTATATTTCAGGAGGGATGTACGGTCAATGGGATGTATAGTCACCACCACCAACGCGGTGGTGGATAACCGCATTGAAGATGGCCATCCTCCGATTTACGATTTTAGCTGCCTTTTACGTTGTTACACCTATAGGGTGAAAGGGGCCACCCCCGAAATAAAAACCGGTAAAGTGCGAGTCGGACTCGCGCGCCGAGGGTTCCGATATACTTTTTATATTTTTGGAAGCAATAAAGTCCATTTTTAGGACCGCAAAACTAAATTTGTTTGTAAAGGTTATTTGCAGATTTCCAAAAAACTGTGCAACTTAGAAAGATCGTTTTATTTTTGCTGTAATGTTGACATAAATTTCTGTCAACTGTAATTAATTCAGATTTTTCCTTTCACAAACGTCGGAGATAAGGGGGGGAATGGTATTTTTTTTTCATTATTCATCATAACTTGAAAACTAAGAGACGTAAAAAATACAAAAATATATTTTAGAATGTACTTACATGTAAAGCCCTTTCATATGATACCCACTCGACCTAGTAGCGACAATTTGAAATCTGCCCCCCCCCTATGTTAGCCCTCTTTACATTAATAACCATAATTTTTTCACAATTATTTCATGTGCAATTAAGTTGGGCAACCATATCCTAAAACAGTTAAAATTTCAAGTCGATAGCATTAGTGGTTGCTGAGATATAGAGGTGTGACAGACAGACAGACGGACAGACAGACAGACAAAGCGATACCATAAGGGTTCCTTTTTTTACCATTTTGGTATCGGAACCCTAAAAATCAATTATTGACCTCCCATAGAAACTGCATCAACTGATAGCGCATTTTGTATGGGAGGTCAAACTTGGTTTTTCGTATTTCGACCTATTGTTCCTGGGGAAAAGTTGTTTAGTTTCATAGCAGGGCAGATTCATACCCATAAGTAAAACTTTTCCCAAAGACATAGGTCGAAATAAGAAAAACCAAATATTACCTCCTATACAAAATGCGCTATCAGCTGATGCATTTTCTAACTATGGGAGGTAAAAAATTTATTTTCTGTATTTTTCTGTGTTCTGTTTTATGTCTAAATTTAAAAAAGCTATCAAAAAGATCAAAACCCTTGTCCGCGCGGCGACCACAAAAAGGCATGCGTACGCGCATCCGGTGTCATTATCCAGTTCCGCCGCTACCGGTTCCTTGCAAGTTGCCACTTGCCAGCCTTTCATTATGTCACGGTCTAGGTCGGTTTTTAAACTATTTGTTACTTTATGTTCACTGTAAATTATAGAAGACATTTTATACTCTTATACAAGGTGTTACGGTAATAACAGAAGTTGACACGTCTTCTGGAAGGAGCTCATTCACAACAAAAAAGGTAAACAACACCCCAACACCCTTGTTAGCTTTACGGCTGGCACCAAGACCGCGTTTTTTGTTGACCGTAGTGTACACACTCGTAATATTTCACATCACATTTTGAGAAAGTCAGAAGGACTCTGCTACCAAATTGCCCATCCTCTACTTTATAATCCCTCTAGTTTCTAGTCCCCTCTTATGACACCCACAGGTAGAGATAGTAGTAGTTAGTAATATACTTTGTTTTCGTATGTACAAACAGCCAAGAGCACATCAAGCTTGACAAATTGTACCTTGTATCGTTCTTATTTTCATAGACATATTATTATGGGCTAGAGTCGCACTTCAAGTCTCAAGCTTGAACTGTCGTTCACTGTACCACACGAGACGTGAGTAAGTTGGTATATTATCATGATTATCAGATCATAAATTAGAACACAAAAAGAAGGAGAGAAAAATATTGGTTAATTCTTAATTCGTCTGGTTATGGGAGAGCCATCTAAAGTTGAAAGACCATAAAAAAATCCCTGCTGACTTAGCACGCTGCAGTTGTTAGTTTATCTATGCCCATAGATTAAAGACTTTAAGCATGGTCACGTGTTTTTGACATCCGAGCAGAGCGACACATTTTGAAAGACAAGGACGGCTACATGTATTAGTGCATAAAGCTATCTCTGTCTAAAATATCAAAAACGTAATTTGTGGATTTGCTAAACATTTTCCTCCACTGACATTTCTTCGCGCTTGGAGGTGATAGATTAGATGACATAATTCCTCAATTAAAGCACAGATAATATAATACAATACTAGTATTAAAGTGACATTTCTCCGAGATATATATTTTCTCTCGGGCAGCGTGCTAAGCCAACTGGTTGGCTGAATACTTCATACGGCCGTAAGTTTCGATGGCATGTTCAATCACTCCCTCAATCCCCCCCCCCCTTCCCCTCAACCTTTGTATCATCCAAAGCTCGTTGTAGTATAAATTTTTACCGCCAGAGGGCCTATAATTTTACAAGAATCGAAAGCTTGGACGAATCCACATCAAAAGCCTAGAAAATAATGACTGTGTATATGACTGTGATAATTACATTACCGTTTAATAATAGCCGTTAATTTCACGCTTCATTTAAAGCCGTCGATGGACTAATTTGTCTCATCTGAAAGATCTTCACGGATCATGGTCTCTTGGTTGAACGCCTCCAGATTAAATCTACAGGATAATTCAATAATATCAGTGAATTTTTTTTATTGGATTATGGTGGTTTAAATTCCTGATGGACAGTTGTAAGGATATGGTAGAGTTTTGTGAAAGAGCGCAAAGTGCCAATTACAGTACAGTACGGCGCATATTAAATTAAAATTAATTTTTAAAAAAGGAACGAAGAATCAAAGTGCTACATAAGCTGCCGTTATTCATAATCTAAGAAGTGCTATGTGTGAAACGGTGATCACTTCACTCGACTTCTTGCCAAGTACGACTGCATTGTGGAATCAGTTTCCTGTGCATGTATTTCCAGAAGGGTACAAAATTGCAGCTTTTAAAAAAAAGCCTACAAATATCTTAAAGGCCGCAGGGTTGCGGGTGTCCATTGGCGACGGTGAACACTTACCATCAGGTGACCCGTCTGGTCGTCTGCCCCTATTTTATATTTAAAAAAAAAACTTAACCTAGGGGATTGGTGAATTGTACTGTCTTTGACGAGGGCAATGGTTTAAAATATATGATGCTACAAAACTCCCCCAAGTCTGTCTCCCGAGTGTCTTAAATTCTGCGCCAAAACGTCATCAACCAATCACAGCACTTCTAGCCGTCTCACGCGCATATCACTGTCCGTAATAATCACGTGTGATAGAAAACGTGCGCCTCACGCGCAGATGCATCTGGAAGCGAATATGTGACCATATTGAGGGCGTATCAAGCATGACTCTTATTCGACGTATTTAGAATATTATGCCTAATATTAATACGAAGCAGGGTAACTTTCATGATTAAAAGACGTTTGAAAAATGTTAAAAGGAATGTTTGCCATGTGGAATTTTATATGAATTTCTGCTCGCGGAAAAGTGGAGTTAATAAGAGGAAAATATCTTTGAATCATTGACGGTTTCATTTATTTAATATCCATTGTAGCTGTGAAATGCTAAATATTTTTCAGATGGCAGCTTATATTACGGGTGTTACCCCGTGGCCCTTATAATTTCTCCCCGTTATGACGTTGCACCTAGGGATTTCTGTGACATCGAATTTGTAATCCAAAAACTATCGATACATGGACGGTCGGCGGGCGTATACAGGGTGTTGCAAAAGCGTACTACAGCTCAAGGGTGTGCTCAGATCAAGAAACTGAACAATCTTTCCAAAGAAACATGGGTCGAAATCGGAGAATTTTGTTTGGCTATTCCATACAAAATGCACTGTCGACTGTTGAAAGTTTGTATGAAGATTCCGATTCCGTGGTCTAAGCACTCCCTTGAGCTGTCGCAGGTTTTTGCATTTACCCCCTGTATAATATTTCACCTAACTATTAGGCGCCCTTACTTTTTGAGACGTCCGTGACGTCACTGAAACTAAAGCGTTTCCTGCCTTCGGAAAACACATTCAACCATAGACTTACTATTTTATGTCGTATATCGTTGTCAATGTTTATTTTGGCAGTTCGAAAACTTTTCAGTTTGGAACCTGAGTGACTAGCCTGACTTGACCTACACCTCTACTAATACTTACCAAAGAACAAAGATAAAGGTAGTTACGATAGATAAATAAAAACTCAATCCCATACAAACGTTGTATGAGTAAGGAGGGTAATTTTTTCGACTATAGGCGCCTCACGAGCTTGCTACTTGACCTGCAAGATAGCTACTTACCACCAACTAGGTACGAATATAACAGTTCCGTATTCAAAATAACAAGCTACAATCTATAGCCTAGATTCTAGGCTATCACGCAGGTGCCTATCTACCTAAATACCTATCTAAACAGCCTACCCATTTACAGCGCAATGACAAACGGCACTAAATCATAATAGCAGCCATTAGGTAGGTATATATCTATTATCCAAGGTGTTTCTACACAGCTGCAATAGTAGAATTAAATACCACTTGTATAGGGGTTCGTCCTTTTTTCAACCATTCGACCTATGTTCCTTGGGGAAAGTTGTTCAGTATCATGGTCTGAGTAACATGCTTAAATTATGTACACTATTTTATTAGGACGTTATACAAGGTGTAAGGGCATGATCGCAGTCAACGTAACTGAACAACTTTCAGTAAATAAAACTTTCCAGAAATGAAAAAAAATCGGCCTTTAGAGCATGATTTTTTTTCGTTGTCTAAGCCAAATGACTCAGATATCCTTATAAGTATCAAACTTCATGATAAATATTTTGAAGATGCGTTTCTTAGAAATACAATTCTTGAAGCCTTTTCTATACAAAGAAAGTCCTTTAATTCATACAACTAAAAAACCTTTAAAATAACGTAATTAATACCTGCAGATCTACGAATAAAGGCTAGGTTAAAAGTACCCTAAACCGACGAGCATGTATGAAAGGATTAAAGTACAGGAAGCAAGGGAAGTATGTCAAGATCGTAGCAGGTGGAGAACTGTGGTCTCTGCCTACCCCGACGGGAACAAGGCGTGATAATATGTATGTATGTATGTAGATCTACGACAAGAACTACCTATGCAATGAAATGAACCCTGTCAAGGCAACCAAAGAGCTTTTGATGTAGTAACATTTTGCGGTAAGTTATTATAATATTTATTTTTAGTTGATATGACAAAAAATATTTCAATTATTTCTAGCCACAAAAGTTTGAGAGCGTTTTTTTTTCAATATAGGTACGCACGGCAGCAAGCACGTGGAAACAAAACCAGCATAAGCTGAACCAGCTCTACGCTACAAACGCTCGAAACCAGAGACCAGCTCAAAGTCAAAGTGTTACAACCGACAAGCGGCCGTGTGACACAGAGCTTAAATGACAAGAGGGTACACAATATCAACGAAGCAAGGATTTAGAAAACCTGCAAAAGAATAATGTTGGATCACTATAAATAAAATATTAAGTAAATGGTAACTTTTAATTTATTATACTCTGTATTTCCTTTGGTGAAATGTGAAAAAAAAGTTTGTTAATCCGTTAGCCCGATCCACTTTTTTATATGCGATTTTGCAAATTTTCGACCTTCAATTAAGGGCTTTGCATCCTGAAAACTCTCCCTCTCAAAATCTCCCCAAGAAATACCATCGGCGATCACTATTGCTGGAGTATCATCTGATAAACTTTTTTGAATTATGAGTTTGCTCCAAGCATTCATTTCTCCATCCACAAACACTACTTGAGTCACATTAGGAGTTAGGCCTCCGTATTTTGCGTTGGTGTGAGCTATATTTTGTTCAATTCTGTTTTCACTAAAATCTGGACCAAACAAAATTGTACACATTTTTGTGAAATATTCTAGTGGAATATGTCTACCGAAGGGCTGATTGTCGGAATTTGTAGTGAAAAACGCTCCAAATTCATTACATTGTTGATACATTTTAAGAACATGTGTTGAATACATATTCGAAAAAATATCCTTATAATTTAAATTCCAACACGGTTCAGATGTTTTGGTTGCACTTGAAGAAATCCATGTATTACTCATTATATAGCTACATATTTTATCAATGTCATTAGGGCCGTTACCATACGCAGCGGCATCACTATATTCATATATTACACGCTGATAGAAATTTGCTTGGTTTAGAGGATCTGTCATATCGCAGAAGTCACAAATATTAAAATCCTTTTTCAGTTTCTTTATTCCATCAGCACTTTGTAATAATTTAGCATATCCGTCGAATATTTGAACAATCTTATCGTAACATTCAAGAGATCCGTACTTTTTGTAATTCTCACCAACCCTTTCATGGAATTCAAAAACATCTGTTTTAGCTAGTACAGGTGCCGAGCTGGCCCAGACAGCGTCTACAATGTGAGGGTACTTAAGTTTCATCCACGCGGCTCTGCTACCACCTTCCGTAAAGCCAAGCACGACTACCTTTGATGCTTGATATTCAGTTGACGATTTCACAGTTCCAATCAGGTGCGCCAAATCTGCCATCACTTGCTCCGAATTAAGGTATTTAATGTTACCTGGTTTAAATAAAACAGTTTCATTGAAGGGTAAACTTTTTCCGTAAAATCTGTGTTCATTATAGAACATTGCACCGTTTGTCTCTTTAGCTAGATTATAAATTACAAGAAGCTGAAGGTGTACCTCAGCAGCTTCAAGCCAATTACCAACTAAGAAATATAGCGGCCCTTTAGGTTTAAAAAATTCCAGATTCTTGAAGTATCTCATTTTCCACCTGCGTGTATCCTTATCATTGAAGTGGTCTACGGGCTGTTCGAGCCAATATTCGGTTTCGTTGTGTGGAGCAGTCCATATTTTTGCCTTACTACGCAAAGCACCAGACAAGTTCATGGAATCAGGGGTGATAGATACTATTCCACTCTGGGATGTCAACATAAAGACCGCAAACACTTCTCACAAAAAGTAAATACAGTAAAATAAACATTTTAATTAGCGCTAGACAGAACAGCTCAGAATGGTATTTGGCAACGGATATGCAGCTATTTATACGCTTCTTTTGATAGGTATAGGTAAAGACACAAAAGCTTATCTATTGAAATTTTTAAAATATGTTAAGGCCATCTTACTTATTTTTTTATGGATTTCTAAATGCCAATAGGCGTGCAAATGTGCATAGTTGTTTATATGTTAAAATTTATATAGCGGTTGCGGCGCTACCGGTATAAATAGCGCGTGCCTATGAAAAGCTGTGAACGTTGTTTAAAAAAAACCGGTCAAGTGCTAGTCGGACTCGCGCGCCGAGGGTTCCGACATACCTATAGTATTTTTGGAAGCAATAAAGTCCATTTTCAGGACCGCAAAACTAAATTTGTTTGTAAAATTTTTTTGCAGATTTCTGAAAAACTGTGCAACTTAGAAAGATCGTTTTATTTTTGCTGTAAAGTTTACATAAACCTGTGTCAACTGTAATTAATTCAGATTTTTCCTTACTCAAAATATATTTGTCGAAGACACGGACTGGGGCGGAAGAGGGACGGCACTATGTGGGCAAGGGATAGACATCAGGAATAGCAGAGAACACGGTATTGGCCGAACTATTGGTAGTGGACATCGATAACATCTTCGACAATCGCCTAATTCATTCGAGTGTGACTTACTTGCATAACGATCATTCATCCTGACCTGCCATCGAACTCTCATACGGTATTCTCCTCCATCGAGTCGTCGGTAAAGACAGCGGTATGCAGGTTTCGTCGTCCCACCTGTTGTTTTATTTTAAGAAGATTAACTAAGTGCCACAATCCTGTCAACCCCAAAGTTAGAGGCTTTCATAAGAATCTATCCACATGTTCAACTACAGCAAACTCACAGTGCACCGTGTTTTACTATCACAAAAGGTATTCGCGTATCATAACCTAAAATCTCACAGTCTAGGGCAGAAAAGACTATAAACACTTAGCTGAAAGGGTCGCTCCTGGCATCGCAGAACTGCCACGGCTCATTCGCCAGTGGCTGCAGGCTTCATCTCGCGGCCAACTATCACTTTAGAACTTAACGTGGTAAAATCTCGAACAAGAATGAGCTGTTGAAAATGGCGGCCTCATCTTCACTTTGCTACGTGTTGGCTATACTGACACAAACCACGCCCCTTTACGCGCCATTCGTTGTAGTAGTACCAACCTCACGATCTAAATAAAGCCATCATTGCCAACATCATCGTCAAACATCGACAATCTACACTGGTACAGAAATTCAGTACTAATTTGACGTTTGGCGTAGCTTCGCCGTGCTTGGGCCACTGCATAGGTGCTGCTGGCACGAACGTTTGTCTTTGAAAATACCGCGGGAAATTCGAAATGAGTGTCGCTCTACGACATATTTTAAAATGTACAAGTAGAGCCCTTTCATATGATACCCTACTCAACCTAGTAGCGACAATTTGAAATTTGGCCTCCCCTATTTTGGCCCCCTTTACATTAATAATCATACTTTTTTCAAAAAAAATTCATGTGCAATTAAGTTGGGCAACTATATTCTAAAACTATTCCAAATTTCAGGTCGATTGCATAAGTGGTTGCTGAGATATAGAGGTGTGACAGACAGAGCGGCACCATAAGGGTACCTTTTTTTACCATTTTGGTATCGGAACCCTAAAAAGACATTCTGTAGTTTATTTTGTATCAGCATTGCACCCGTGCGAAGCCGGGGCGGGTCGCTAGTCGACTATAATTCAGATTTTTCCTTTTGCAAACATCGGAGATAGGGAGGGGGAAATGGTAAATATTTCTTTAGACATTTTTCATCATAACTTGACAAACAGACGAAGTACAAGGGTTCCGTTTTTATCATATTGGTTCGGAACCCTAAAATAGAAAATTTACAATTATACACTACTTTATATTAAACTAATATACATCCTCAATTTTCAAGTGAAAAATGTGTGATTTTGAATTTTTGAGTGAAATTCACTGGCTCACAGAGTGGGTCAGGGCCGTAGCTAGGGGGGGCATTGTAAGCCAATGCCCTACCTTAAAATCACAATGCCCTACCTTAAAAAAACCAAAAACTAAGATAAATTTTTATAAAAAAATATAAAATTGTTTGTTCATAGTTTGTGATAAAAAAAATGTATCTAAACTTTTACGAACATACCACAGTTTGTGACATTCATTTCATATTTTAATAATTTTTTGTTCTTTGTGTTTGATGGCATTTGAAGCGCCATCACATGAAACGATGGGTCTATTCAATAATAATATCTGTGATGCAGTGGGGATTCCCCGTACCATAAATTGCCATATGCAATCTATGGTACGGGGAATCCCCTTTTGAACTAAAATTAAAATAAACATAAACTAGACATAGAGATCGATTCAGGCGGGGCCTCTAAACTTAAATATATTTAAGCGTCGCTAAACCTTTTGCTATTCTGTACGCAAATGTCAAAATCAAATGACGGGAGCTAATTAATTTTGACATTTAAACATTTTAACCAATCTACTAAATTTCCGTTTAACTACAAAATGTTATTCCACAAGCCTTATTTTCAGCGAAACCATAGAAAAGGTCAGGTAATTTTAACGGCGATTATAAATATGCTTGTTAACATTAAATACAGCGGTTTTTTTTTCAAATGCGCAGAAGCCTTACTCTTTCTGTTGCATTTTCTGAACTTGCAGAAGGAAAGTAAGAAAGGAAAAGTAAGAATAAAACAACACAAACACATTTCGCTGCGGACTAAATTGGCCCGGCTATCGCCAACGAGGACATTATTGTCGGCAAATAAGTTAGAATAGAATAGAATAATTATTTATTGTCCACTGTGTCAAAAAGTTCTTAATTTACAATGATACAGATGCAACAGTGTGCCCATTTCGAACGTACAACATTCGAAAAATTGAATTAAAAAAAAAAAAAAATGTCACATGCAAAATTAAATAAAGTTGTCCATACAAAAACAGATAATCACATCAATTAAAAATAACCTACTTCAAGAAAGAGAAGGCAGAAACATTACAGTGTATAGTTAGCAGTACCAAAATATTCATTTAAGTTATAAAAGGCCTTATCTATGAGCCATTTTTTTAATTCCTTCTTAAATCTAATTCCGCTCCACATCTTGATACTGTTTGGCAAATTGTTAAATATTTTTACACCTCTTGCAAGAGTGCTTTTTTGCATGATTGCACTTCTGATGCAGTTACTTGTTAAGCATAAATCATATTTATATTGTTCACGTACATTTCTTTTAACTTCAGATAAACATGCAATATAATCTCTATGCATCTTTACAAAAATACAAATTTCAAGTATATAGATACAAGTTAAAGTCAAAAATTTCTTATTTACAAATATATTTCGCAGAGTATCAGTGTTATGCAGTCTGTATATAATTCTCAAGCACCTTTTTTGCAAGACAAATGTCGACTGGAAGTCAACGGAACTACCCCAGAAAATGATTCCATATGTTAAGACGGGATAAACATAAGCAAAATAAGCGTTTCTTGCTACATCTTCTGTGGTCACATTTCTTAATATAGAGATTGCATAACAGTAACCAGACATTTTTTTATTTACTTTTTCTACGTGAGGCTTCCAATTTAAATGAGTGTCAATAGTAACACCTAGAAAACTAATATGGCCCACTTCTTCAACTTTTTGATATTGATTTACAACATGTAGATTTAAAGCTTGTTTTTGTGAATTGTAATATCTTCGTCTTGTTCACATTAACCTTTAAATTTAATGACTCAAGCCACGTAACAATTGTATTTAAGGTTTTATTTATTTGTGAATTGTACTGAGAGTCATCATTATTCAATTTTGGTATAAATATAGTTGTATCATCAGCAAACATGACGCACAGGTGATTCACTACTAATGGTAGCTCATTTATGTATATCAAGAATAATAAGGGTCCCAGAACGCTTCCTTGGGGAACTCCTAGTGTGATAGGCTTTAGGTCAGACGAGACCACCTCTATGGTTTTTGTCACATTATTAAAAGATTCGAGAGCAGTAGCTTGTTGTCTATTGTTTAGATATGATTCTAAGAATTTAAGCGCATTTCCCCGTATTCCAACACGTTCAAGTTGCAGTAAAAGAATATCATGAATGACACAGTCAAATGCCTTTGACATGTCTAAGAATAAGCCAATGCATCCTTTTTTATTATTCACTTCCCTCCAGACTTCAAGCAAAATCTTATAAACGGCTAGAGAAGTGTATTTTCCTTTTTGAAATCCAAACTGGTTTTTATTAAGTATATTATTAGAATTTAGAAATGAAATTAGCCTCACATGAAAGAGTTTCTCTAAGATTTTTGCAAAGCAAGGTAGCAATGCAATAGGCCTATAATTGGTCATTTCTTTTTTTGAATCTTTTTTATGTACAGGTCTTACTATAGCCTTTTTTAGGTCATCTGGGAAACAACCAGTTTCAAGACACAAGTTTATGACGTAGACTAGAGGGTCAGATATGTAATGAATACTACGTTTAATTATTTGGATAGGTATATTGTCCATTCCATAACTTTTTTATTTTTAGGGTTCCGTACCTCAAAATAAAAAACGGAACCCTTATAGGATCACTTTGTTGTCCGTCTGTCTGTCTGTCTGTCAAGACCCTTTTTCTCACGAACGAGAAGAGGTATCAGGTTGAAATTGATAACGAATATTAAGGTCCGTAAACCACACAAGATCTGAAAATTTCAATTTTTTACAACGACGCAATTAAAAGATATAGCTTTTGATGTCCTCATCTCCATATATTTATGCAAAAAAGCAAAACCTACAGGGTAATTCCTGTTGACCTAAAATTATGAAATTTGGCAAGAAGCTAGGTCTCACAGTACAAATAAAGGGAAACGTCTAAAATCATTAAATATTTCAATTTTTCTCACAACTCATCATCATCATAACATCCCATGAAACGTCCACTACAGGACAGGAAGCTCCCTCTAGAATTCTAGCGTATGCTGGAAAAATGTAGAGGGGGTGTACCATAGTCACCTCGCTTGTTAGCGTTACGGCTGGCACCATGGACCGCGTTTGTAGGTGACCGCAGTAAGTAAGATGTTAGATACATAGGAGGATGCTGCTGCCCATCTTCCAATTTATAACCCTTAGTCGCCTTTTATGACACCCACGGGTATTTATGGGTTGGTACTATTCTTTGCCGGCACCACACGGTTCTCACAACAAATAGTAACCAATTAAGGTGAGCTCCCGTGTGCTCCCGTTTCAAGAACTTTTCTATGAAAGAGGGGTCAAGTTGGATGGTCGCGGAGTTTTTAAAATCAAAGAGCACAATCTTTTAGTATATCATATGGTAGATAGGTACAGAACCCTTAGGGCGCGAGTCCTACTCGCACTTGGCCGGTTTTTTAAGGCAAAAACTACTTTTATAAGTTCTAATACGGTGACTGGTGTAACAAACATGGAGTTACTGTTTGATGAACTTAGTGATTTGTAGGGTGTTCTAGAAGGGTCAGGTTTACATAGATTTATATAATATTTATTAAAAGTCTCAGCAATGTGTATTGGATCACTGATTATACGTCCAGCATCGTTAATCGATGTTATGGTTTGACTTATGGTATTCCTTTGCGTGGTATTTTCTTTAATTACATTCCACGTAGCTTTGTTTTTATTTGCACTTTTATTTTATTTATATTATAGTTCGTCTTCTATCTTGCAAACACGCTGCTGACAAAATTTTTGAAAGGCGCACGGCACGTGAATGACCCAAAGATTTCAAAAATATTGCTGCGAAGTTGACGACAACATCGACACGACCGGGAAAAAATAAAATTCTTAATTTTGACAGGTTGAGGAAATGTTTGTGTCAATTTTGCCCGTTTTCCGAAACTTGGGCCATCAAGGGTAAAATTTTGGCCAGTTGTCTAAAAAGGGATGAATTATGTGAATGGACATCTAAGGGACGATTCGTTGCCAAAAGGATCGAAAATCGCCCCTTTTTGGTCAATCTGGCAACTGCGTTCCGATTCCAACTTGAATCCCAATCTGGAAGTTCAACCGTCTTGTTCGCTTGTTCTTCATCATTGAGGATTTAATAGTTTTTAGATCCATGCTCATCCTCTGTTACAGAAATTATTTGTCTAAGAATAGCTATTGAATGTACACCACTGACCAGTGATATACATGGTGATTGATTTAGGAGCCCATGCTTCGAGGGCAGATCAATTATGATAAATTTTTTACTTCCGCTCTACCTGTAACCCACGCTGCCCTACCTCATTCGACGCTAGCTACAGCCCTGGAGTGGGTTCCCTGGACCTAACTGCTTCAAAAATAGAAAACACTTGCTTGAGAAACTATGAAACATAGGTTATAATTTAGTGCAGAAAGAATCTAGTTCACTCTCGGAAAAATGTCTAAACCTAATAACCGTGGGCAAAGAAGCATGCTGTATTACCTCGAGACAATTTGTAACTTGTGAAATATTTTGCGATAAAATTGTATGTCACTTTTATTATAACTGTGTGGGAGTAACTTATTAAACGTTGTCTGACTTTTGAAGAGAATGTAAGTAAGGACATTGGAAATATTGTGACTTGAATAAGTTTCAAATTACAAGGTGTCATAAATGGGACTTAACTAGTAGAAATTGAAGAATGGATGAAGATGATATTGATGGTATCCAAGAAAGAAGTCTTATGTGTCGTTTCTGGTAAGTACGCTGCTGTTATGAATGAATATGAATACTTGCAGAGCTCTGTTTATGTATCCCTAACATCAAAGGTTGCCTGTAAGAGATCGCTTGCAGCGATAAGGCCGCCTTTGCCCACATTAGGTCAAGTTCTCCATGTACATTTGTTTTTTTGTTGTTATGTGAGCAATAAAGTGTTCTATCTATCTATCTATAACATGAGTTGACAGACTCACAGATACCTATATTCTGCATATGGGTATATGCTAATCACTACGTTCCTTTCACTATGTTACTCTCCCCATGAAAATTGAACAACTTTCCCCATTATAGGTAGAAATACAAAAAATCCGGCCAAGTGCGGGGAACTTAAACTACTTATGTGAAACGGACTCTAGATTATTGTGAAATTGTATTTGATGAGACAATCGCATTCTCAAAAATGGCTCTATCGTTTTCCATGGAATTTACATGAGTTTTGTGGTGGCAAAATCGAACTTATAAGATCATTTTGAGCAAAGCTTGTTTGCTCAGGTACCTACTTGCAATATCAAAATTGGAAATTCCCAACTTTACACTTACAAATGCTACACATATCCCTTCTTCCTATTTGGTGTATCCGCTTGGCACATTCCCGGCCCCATATGGCCACAATGGCCTTACAAAATGATATTAGTATGTGAGAAGTATTAACCTTAGTCGAAAAGTAATGGTGTATTGCTGGTTCGGAATTGATAAGTATTATGTGCGAGCTTTTAGGGATGTGCCTTTCTATACTGAGTTATTTTTGCCTTTTTGGACCCCTTAGCCAAATACTAATCCATTCTGATTTGCTCTCTGTGTTGCGGAGGTCAGATGGCAGTCGCTTTGAGTAAAATCGCATCGTCTGTTACTGACACACGTATATCAATTTGCTCCGTCAAAATTATTCATAATTATCATATAAAAGTGTCTATTTACAAGAAAAATTGTTAGAATATTGTGGAAAAAAGTTGGATCTATATGGTAGTGAAAGTTTTATCCGGATATCTTAAAAGACGTGGAAGTTACAGCCAAAAACATCCGTGAGTTTTTAAAAATCTATCAGTTTATCGCTGACAAACGACAATCCGAAGTACGCTCGCTGAGCTCCGGCGCAACGCAACCGGTTTCTTACTATCTATCGCCTCGTCGCCGTGCGTCATAATCACTCGGTTTGACTGTTACTATTGAGCATTCTGGACATTAAATTTTATTAAAAATGTCGATGAAGTGTGATACCTGTGGAGTCTGCATAACATCTGCGAGGTTCATGACCTGCTCAAAATGTGTCAGGCAATATGATTTGGATTGTCTACAAATAACAATATCTTCATTTGATGAACAAACCGACCTTTTTAAGGATTCTTGGTTGTGCCCGACCTGTACAAGTTCTATAGCGAAAACGGGAAATACAAGCACTCCGATTCGTAATCAGTTGCATAATAGCTCCAGTTCACATGAAAACATCAACACAGTGCGCGGCTCACAGCGTGTCCCGAAGACCATAAATCCCGTAGACAACGATGTGGGTGGTATCCCAGAACTACTGAATGAGATCCGCGAATTAAGACGCGAATGAATGAATCTTTATTTGCATTAGACAAGGTAGGTACATTAGGTGTTGTGATAAAGATAGGAACAAGCGAGTCTAGCTATGTTAAAAAGCATGCAAATGTTCACAATCAATAAACAAAATAATATCCATAATATTACAAAATTAAATGTCAAATGATGTGAAGACAAGTTTATAAACGTAAAACAATTTCATGCAATGTCAAAACAAAATTAAATAATATGTCACTAAGCACTACTACAAAACAAAATTGATACCACCCAACCTATGCATTTGTAACACCAGAATTTGTCCAATTCAGAAATTCGCCCACTGAATAAAAAGTATTCTGAATCAGCCACCTGCGCAAATTACTCTTAAACTTGTTAAAAGGTTGTTCTTTAATATGTTGAGGAATTTTATTAAAGATTTGTAAACACATCCCAAAACAATTTTTTTGATAACGCGTGGTTTTTGGGACTGTAGTTGATACTAGTCTATTAGGATATCTAAGGCTCCTCTGATCAGTGCGAGTACTTTCTGCGTTACTGAATAAATGAAGGTTCGTCCTAACAAATCTACCTATTTCGAAAATATACAGACAAGGTAATGGTAATATGTTTAGCGATTTGAAGTAAGGCCTACAGGAAACGTCAGGAGCGATTCCACAAATTGCCCTCAAGCAGCGTTTTTGAGCAATAAATACCTTTTGAATATCGGTCCCATTACCCCAAATTAGGAGTCCATATCTCAGCACAGATTCTACATATGCGTAGTAGGCAATTATTGCAGTATTCCGGTCTGTAACTCTAGTTAACTTATAAAGTGCAAATGAAAAACTGTTTATTTTATTGCAAACTTTATCAATCTGCTCTATCCAGTTCAGTTTTGGTGTTATAATTAAACCTAAAAATGTCACATTATTGATAAATTTTATAATTCGTCCATAAAAATTAATATGAGTCAATGGATTTTTTTTCAGATTATTGAAATTAACGAAATTAGTTTTATCAAGATTGATTTTCAAATTATTATTGTTTAACCAGTCAATAAGTTGGTGCATAGTTTTATTTATGTCCTCTATGTGCTTGTCTAGAGAAAGTTTATTGTTAGTAGTTACTAAAATAGAGACGTCGTCAGCAAACATTATTGTTTTAAAATCAAATATATCAGGGAGATCGTTGATGTACATTAAAAACAAAAGCGGGCCCAATATGCTGCCTTGAGGTACTCCGCTTCTATTGTGTTTAAAATCCGATCTATATGTATTGTTAATGGAATTTTCATCGAGCTGCGAAATTTCGACACATTGCTGTCTGTCTTTCAAATAAGACTCAATCCAGGCGATTGCAGGTCCCCTAATACCATTAGCTTCTAATTTACGAAGTAATTGTTCATGTGAGACATAATCAAAGGCCTTGGTCATGTCCACGAATATTACAGTTGTGTAGTTCATATCGTTTACATTTTGCAGTATTTCATTAACTAAATCAAAAGCAGCATTTGTAGTTGATTTGTTTTTTTGAAACCCATACTGATTGCATTTTACAACTTGAAATTTGTCAAAGAAGGCGGTTAGGTTGTTAAGCATTACCTTTTCGAAAACCTTTGATAAAACAGGAGTTAAAGTTATCGGACGATAGTTTTTGATATCTGTTTTTTGACCTTTTTTATAGATCGGTTTCACTATAGCGGTCTTAAGCTTTTTTGGAAATTGTCCTGTCTCAAAAGATAGGTTTACTAAAAACGCTAGTACATGACAGATGTTTTCTTTGCAGGCTTTTAAAATTTTCGTACAGATACAATCGTATCCTTCTGAATTCGTATTATTTAGGGATGTTATAATTTTATTTATAGAATTTATGTCAGTAGGAAATAGAAATAAAGAGTTATTTATTTTATTACAATTATTGTATGTCATTTTCATTAACTGGTTTGTGTTATTAGGTAAATTTGTGAAATAATCATTAAATTCCGAAGCAATAGCCACCGGTTCTATGATGTTTACACCACTATTTTCTAATTTGTTTATATATTTATCATTGGACGAAGAGTTGCAGGTTTCAGTTTTTATAACCATCCAAGTTGCTCTACATTTATTTTTACTATTTAGAACTATTTTTTTATTATTTTTCTTTTTAGCTTCATAAGCGCATTTTTTAAAAAGCTTATTAAAATTTATGTATTTATTACGATCATCCATATTTTTTGACCTATAATAGTTATGACGGAGTGCACGTTGTGTCCTAGAGCTTTTCCTTAATCCTTTTGACAACCAATTTAGTTTTAAGGTAACATTTACTTTAAACCTTTTTACTGGAAAGCAAAGTTTATTTAAAAGGCAAAACATATCATAGAATATGTCAAAGGCTGTATCGAGATTTTTGCTCTCAAACACCTCAGACCAAGACAATGCTTGCAGATGCTGGTTAAATTTTTTAATGTTTTCTTTTGTGTAACATCTTTTGTAGTTAAATATATATTTAGGAATAGGAGTTTTTTGTTTAACTGGGAACCTTAGTATTTGCGCTGTGTCATGGTCAGATAACCAGAGAGGTAAGATAGTACCAGTTGCTTTTTGCTCATTACTCATTATCAGATCTAAGCAAGATGTTTTCCTAGTTGGCTCATTTATATGTTGTTTGAGGTGGTAGTGCTTTACTATGTCAGATAAACGAGACATTTTATCTGTGTTTTCTAATAGATTTATGTTCAAGTCACCCATAATAACTAGTTTGTGCCTAGAATATTTGGACAAAAGTCTATGTATCAACATCTCAAAATTAGTAAAAAAAGAATCCAAGTGATGTTTAATATTTGATGGAATTCGATATAAGCAGATAACCAAAATGCAGTTAAAAGTTAGATTGATCGCACAATATTCGAAGTGACGTGGTAAAATAAGATTATCAAAAGAAGTAAGTTTTTGATATTGTATTCCTTTTGAGACTAATATGCATGTACCTCCGCGTTTTTGGTCCTTCCTAGAGAAGTGGGCTGCTAGCTCATAATTATTAACCTTAATGTTTTTTTCCTCACCATCCAAGACAAATGTTTCTGTAAAACAAAGTACATCGGGGCGAGTATGGATACTTATATCGTTAAGAGTGATTTCTAATAACTCCCTTTTCCCTAATAAACCACTTATATTTTGGTGAAAGAAGGTAAACGTGTTAGGGTCGAAAAAATGTTTCTTTTCTAATGTTTCGAGTAGGCGACTTAGAATCCGGCTCATTGGCCACAGGCACAGTTTCAGGGCTTACAAGCGGTGTCGACTCATGAGCTGGCACAGTTTTGCAAGTCGTAGGTATTACAAGTTTTTTTTGTAGAGTTTGGAAATAGTACGGTATAGTTCCTTTATTACATTTTGGAACATCCTGAGCACCGATTTCATCGCTTTGCTGACTATATTCCCGATTTGAAATACGTTTTTTTTGACGAATTGAACGACACGAATTGAAGAAACAAAATTCAGAATCTAATTTGCTCAGAAAAGATTTACTAGAATTAAAAGCTCAGTACGCAACTATTTCGGCATCATTAACAGAATTAAGAGAACTAAAGAAAGAAGTTAAGAATAAAGATATTGAAATCACAGAACTGAAGGCTATCGTCACAGAATTACAAAATACCGCTAAAATTCATCAACAAAACTCTCTGCGAAATGATCTTGAAATATGTGGAGTTTCTGAATTAAGTAATGAAAATTTGACTCATATAGTCAAAACTATCTCACAAAAGCTCAATGTGGATCTTAATGAAACCGACGTAGATGACATTGTAAGAGTAGGACCAAGAATGAGCGAGACTAATGATTCTCAACAACGTCAAGTAAAATCCCGTCCAATTGTGGTCAGACTGCTGCGCAAGGCCAAGAAAGAAGAGTTATTGCGTGCTGCAAGAACCAGAAAGAACGTTACTTCTGCAGACATTGTAAATGCTCCACCAGCAAAAGTCTTTATCAATGAACGTCTCACAAAAGAATATCGCTTATTATTTCGGGAGGCACGAATCCGAACGCAACACCATGGCTTTCGTTTCTGCTGGCTTCGAAACGGATCTATATTCGTTCGTAGAGAAGAAAGCAAAGACAATAAAAGATATCCTGCAATCCTCATCAAAAGTATCGAAGACCTGGATAAACACGTTGGACCAGTGGTTTGAACTCTACATTAAATTAGGTATCATTAGTCATTTGTACATGCTCTTGTTACTCTCACAAGTTTTTGTATGTATCATACCCACAGTTACATGCACCCAAGAGTCAACTCAACTCAATCTCACTTTACACCGACACTTCCATGATATTTCATACGAAATGGCATTTTATAGAATCACTCAACAAACAATATTTAGCGACAGCTTTATTCTGATTATCCATGACTACACATGATATTATTCAAGATATTGATAATGACGTCATAAAATGCCATTTTGTAAACAGAGCTGAAGATTGCAACAGTATTATCACTAATTACAACTTTAAAATCCTAACTTTTAACATCAGGAGCCTCAATTGCAACTTTAATAGCTTCCTGGTGGCTCTGAAAAGAATGAATGTGGATGTAGATCTTATCATTCTAACGGAATGCTGGATTGACGAAAGCTCAATAATTCATCAAATTCCAGGTTACAATTCAAACTTTACTACAAAGTATGTAAATAAGGCTGGAGGCGTTGTAGTGTATATTAAAGACAAATGGTCGGCACATATTCACGAACCTCTTATCGATGATGCTAACTGCATAGTTGTACGCATCCCTGGTACAATAACAGTGCTAGGTGTTTACAGGTCTCCCTCTTTTAAAAACCTGAACAACTTCCTTAACTCGCTGAATCGTGTAGTGGCAGGCCTGAACCAAAATCCTTGCTTTGTGTTTACTGGCGACATTAACATTAATATCATCAGCCCAACCCCAGACGCAGGCATATCAGAGTACCTTTGCTTGATGGCAGAACTAGGTTTAACAATGGCAGTTGATAAACCAACTCGAAAAGACTCTTGTCTTGACCATGTATTTTATAAAGGCAAAGTTAATGTAGAAACGATTGTATGCGTCACGTCGATAACAGATCACGATATGGTCATTACTGGAATCTCGACAGAAAAATCAAAAACCATACAACCCTCACGACGAAAATTGCTTCTTCGTTATGATTCCATTGTAGAAGAATTGAGCAATGTCAACTGGTCAGTTCTACAAGGTTTGCCTAATGTGTCAAAACAGGTGGAGGTATTTGTAGGAATAATAAAAAACGTTGTCGATTCTAACTCAAAAATTGTTTCAATTAGTCACTCTAAAGTTATTCTCAAACCATGGATGACTCTAGGCTTGCTTCGATGTTCTTACGTAAGAGATAAACTACATTTAGAATCTAGAAAATCGTCAGAGGATAAAGTTAAGAAGCTAATTTATAGTCGGTACCGAAACTTTTATATAGATTTACTCCGTAGGCTTAAATGCGAATATGAGTCTGGTCTGCTAGAAAAGCACCAAAGGAATCCTAAAAAGCTTTGGCAAACAATAAATAGTATTTCTCATAGGAATAAAAAGACTACCAGATCATCAAATGATCTTGCCACAATAAAAATAACTCCGCAGCAATCTGTTGACCATTGTAATCTCTTTTTTGCCACTGTGGGAGAGCGTTTAGCTAGCCACACGTTACATGCACTGAAAACAACACAGGAGCTTTTAGCAGCCAAAGTCAAACTAAATGTCCAAGCTTGCTCATTCTTTTTCGAACCAACGGATCCACATGAAGTTGAAGCAATAATAATGGATCTAAAATCTGATAGTGCACCGGGCATTGACAATATTACAAATCGCCTCATCAAAACTGTAAGGCATTGTATTGTAGAACCACCTACCGTTATCATTAATCAAAGCTTGTCATCCGGAACGGTACCTGAAGATTGGAAAACCGCGATTGTAACACCTATTCACAAAGGAGGTGCTACAGACACTCCTGATAACTACCGACCAATATCCTTGTTACCTACTTTCTCCAAAATATTGGAAAAGGTAGTTAATAAACGCCTTATTAAGTATCTGGAGAAACAGGGTATTTTGGCCTCCAATCAATTTGGTTTTCGGCGCGGAAAATCGCCCGAGGATGCAGTAAGTGTTTTAATCAATAAAATTTCTGCATATCTAGATGATGGTCACTGCTGTATCGGAGTCTTTTTAGATCTTGCAAAAGCCTTCGATACAGTAGCCTTCCCTATATTATTGAGTAAGCTTGAACGCATCGGAATACGGGGTAATGCTTTGGACTGGTTTTGTAGTTACTTAACTTCAAGAAAACAATGTTTGAAGATTGACAGCTGGACTAGTGATCAGCATGATCTGTCATTTGGTGTTCCTCAGGGAAGCGTTCTGGGTCCGACCCTGTTTTTGGTCTACATAAACGACCTGGCTAACCTCTCGTTAAGAAATGCAGACATCATATGTTATGCAGATGATACAGCTATCGTCTTTAATGACACTACTTGGCAGCAATGTCTTAAAACAGCAGAACAAGGCATGGCAAACGTAGAAGATTGGTTAGGTGCGAATCTCTTAACACTGAATCGAGAAAAAACAAAGTTTCTGTGCTTCCACAAAACTGCAGCTACATATCCATCAGCCTGTGCTGAGATCATTACTCATAAATGCATGCATGGTAAATCCACAAGCTGTACTTGTGTGGGAATTCAGAGAGCTAGAACGGTTAGGTATTTGGGTGTAGTGGTAGATGACAAGCTTTCTTTTAGAGATCACATTGAGACTGTATCTGCAAGGACCCGCAGACTTATTAATGTGATGAGAACTTTAAGGGATGTTGCAGACATTTCTCTCCTGAAATCTATTTATATATCTTTATGTCAGTCGATTTTGGGTTACGGCATAGAAGTCTGGGGCGGAGCTGTTGCTACTAATTTAATAACAGTAGAGAGAGCTCAAAGATCCCTTTTAGAAGTTATGTTTAGGAAACCATACCGTTTTTCAACCTCACAATTGTACGTGCTGAACTCGCCTGACTACCTAAACTTATTAAAAAAGAGAATTTTTAAAGCACCTTCTACAACGATTCGTACCACATTCGCAAGACGTTTTTCTTTTTATTTGTTTCCTTACGTATATAATAAGATTGTAAGTGTGATAAATATAAAGAACCTGTCAGTGAGAGAAGCGAAAATCAAGATTACAAACTGTTTATTGACTTGGGACTATGAAAAAACTGAAAAAACATTAAAATCTCTTATTTAAGTAATTGTTGAAACACTGCCCAACTTTTTCTGCTTATTTCAGCTCACCATGTTTAAAGCAAACACACACACACACACACATTCACACACACATACACACACACAGAATGTATGTTCGCTTGTTTTGTTTTAGGCTAGTTTTATCGCGTTTTTAAAAAAAGTTTATAGTAAATAATTCTAATTCTATTGTTTTTGTATCGCTCGTATTCTGTAGTAGAAAGTGTAGTAGTAGTAGGTACCTTTGATTTTTAGTTTTTATTTTCTAAATTAAGTGTCCTGTTTAATCATATGTAAGCAGCAGTAACCACGACACAGGCTGTGCCTAGTGTGGGTACTATTGTAAAATTTGTTAAAGATAGCTGGACCATTTTAATAAATGATTTATTTTATTTATTTATTTTATTTTTAAAAATCAGTACCCTCATCTAAATCCCCTAGCCTCCAGACGCCCAGTCGTAAAATCTGGCAAGAATATTATGTACTTTACAAATAAATAATAAATTTTGTTCTACTTTAAATGATTGGTCCTATTTTTAGGCCCTTGGGCGTCAGGAGGCTAGGTTAGGTAGCCGATTCCGAAAACCCATTGACATAAACGGAATAAGGATACGGTATTGATATAAGGTCAAATACTAACCACAAAGCTGAATAATTTTCTCAAAGAAACAGATCGAAAAACAAGATTATTTTTTCTTTTTCATAATCCTTTCGCCGAATGTATGGGAGAGTTATTACGTCCTTATACGTAGGACGACTAAATTATTTTGCCATTTATTACCTAAATTTTTTTAGGAAAGTTGTGTGTAAAAAGAAAAGTCGTCTCAGTGCTCTAGGGTCAAAAAATAACCCAGTATACAGATTATTTCTTCTATCATATTCCGTAAGTTTCTCAGGCTAACGTTGTTTAAAAGTGCAATTAAAACTTTGGTCCTTATTTACTACCTTAGGTTTTAGTATTTGTCTATTTATGCAAACAGTGTTTCGACAACCCTAAAATATTCCTACCACGTAGAAACTGTTTACTTCCTAAACAGGCTCGAGCTTGGCGGAAGCTCGCACCGGACGGGCGGCGACCGACGAAAGCTCGTAGTAGCACCTATGCGCGCGCGCAGCTTTTATAATATCGATCAATGTTGCAAATTTTAGCACAAATAAACTTGAAAAACAAGAAGATAGCGTAGATGTTGTTATTTTACCTTAACTAAAAATATAAAGCTCCCCAGAATGGTTGCATAATTTTTGTCCAAGATGTCTTCTCTAGTATACTTTCCTGAAACTGTTGCATAATTTTTGTCCAAGATGTCTTCTCTAGTATACTTTCCTGAAACTGTATTACATTGATTACATATTTCCACCATATTTCATAACTATCTGGTGCCCGCGACTTCGTCTGCGCAGGATATATTGTAGCCTATGTGTTATTCTGATGTATAAGCTATATTATTGTAAAGTTTGATTAAAATCCATTCAGTAGTTTTTACGTGAAAGAGTAAAAAACATCCATCCATATATACTTACAAACTTTCGCGTTTATAATATTAAGTAGGATATCTTATCTTCTAAGCCATTCCTATCCCACTGCTGGGCAAAGGCCTCCCTCCATTCCTTCCACAGCTGGCCTAGCACGCTTTAGTTGTCAGTTTATCTAGGCCCATAGATTAAAGACTTTAAGCATGGTCACGCTTTTTTGACATCCGAGCAGTGCGACACATTTTGAAAGACAAGGACGGCTAAATGTATTAGTGTGTAAAGCTATCTCTGTCTAAAATATCAAAAACGTAATTTGTGGATCTGCTAAACATTTTTATCCACTGACATTTCTTCGCGCTTGGAGGTGATAGATTAGATGACATAATTCCCCAATTAAAGTGACATTTCTCCGAGATATATTTTCTCTCGGGGAGCGTGCTAAGCAGGCAGGGTCTCTACTCTGAGCCTCTTGTTGCCAGTCTAATATGGGGTGTAAAAAATGTATTAATTCATCATCACCATCATAACAGCCCTTGAAATGTCCACTACAGGACAGGAAGCTCCCTCCAAAATTAGTAATTAATTAATTGTAATTAGCCTGTTACTAAGATCATGGGACTGAACCATTTCCCTGAGAAACATAGGTCCAAAACAATGTCCAAAATAGTACACATACGAAAAAGTCCAAATAAAAAAAAATACCTCTTATAAAAAATGTGCAATCAGCTCGTGCAATTTCTATGGGAAGTTGGAATGGTTTTTTTTTTCGTATTTCGACCTATGTCCCTTGGAAAAAGTTGTTCAGTTTCAAGGTCTGAGTAACACGCTAAAACTGTCTATATGTCTATATGTCTACACTCCTTTTCCAATTTTAGTTACCATCTTTTTTTAGTTACGTTCAAAATAAAGAAGTTATAAAATCTAAAATGTGCCCCTGCTGCCCCTGGCACATAAAATCCTCGTAAAACCCATAATGACTTACAAACTAATAACTTTAGGTTAATTATAGGTACTACATCTACTACTTATCAACTGACATCCTGTTCCCTGTCTAAAAGTCCCCCTGTATATGTAAGACCCGTTAAAAAGTAGTAAAATTCTAATTTAAATTATTGAGTTGAAGAAAAAAGGAATGTTGGTCTATGAAAGAAATAAGTTGGATATATGATCCATTTTTTCCGTTTTACCAACGCTTACCAACACATTTTGCAGCCGTGACAATGAAATCAGAGTCTACTTAACGGAAAGAATAACATTGTTTTACATCTCTCGTATTCGGTAAGTAGTTCCTTATTACCCCCAAATGGGGCTTGTAGGTGACCAATTAGCGCTCTAGGGTAATATTGTAGCTAGAAAAGCCCTAGGGCAGTAAGTAATTAAAACGCACGCCGCCCCGCTGCTGGAGGCGGCCATCAAGGCGGACGTTACAATTACTTACCGCCCTAGGGCTTTTCTAGCTACATTATTACCCTATAGCGCTAATTGGTCACCTACAATTCGGTGATAATAAGGACCTACTTACCTCACAATCGAGATGTAAAGCAGAGTAGTTAGCTCGGGTGTAAGCATCAATTGCACCCTCGAACTATAGGCGCCCTCGCTGCGCTCGTGCGCCTAAATATCTCGGGCTACAATTGATGCCTTACAGCCCTTGGCTTCTATTCTACTATTACAAACTTGTTTTTTCTGACAGCTTTAGCCGATTGCTTTTGACATAGCTGCAAAATGTGTTGGTATACGTTAGAAAAAACGAAAAAGTCGATTATATGTATATCGGGTGTAGAAAAAAGAGTGAGCACTATTTTAGGGTGTTTCTCGAACCGTGACACTGAACAGGAGCTTTTCCCTAGGATCGAAATACCAAAAAAAAACAACATTTTCCCATAGAAACTGCACCAGATGTTTGCGCATTTAACTGTTTTCGTATGGGTAGCAAAAAATTAGGTTTCGTATTTCGACCTTTTTTTTTCTTTTTTTTTAGTAGCCCTAAATGTCCCACTGCTGGGCAAAAGCCTCCCCTTTTTCTTTCCAAAGATCGCGACGAATCGAAAGATTTCGACCTATGTTTCAGAAAATTAAAAAACTTTCAGAAAATGAAATAAAAATCGGCCTCTTCATACCAAATTGTAAACTTGATTTGACAGTTTGTATGGAGAGATCTATTCACTGAAAGTTGTTAAGATACTTTGAAGTTAGGTAATCGATTATGCCCTTTTAGTTTTTGGAAACCTGTCCCTTACACCCTTAATGGGAAGAAGATTTTTTCTTCATATTTCTAAAAAGGTCGTTAATTTTCATACGCAGATTCTCACCTTTCAGGAAGGTTATGCTCTTTTTTGTAAAAAAGAAGAATTCCACGGACGGAGCGGCAGGTATGAAATAATTAAAAAAAATATCCTACCTGCTTAGAGACACGAAGATAGGGAGTGTAGCCATTATGTTGTTTCTTCTTCTTCTGAAAGAAAATTAATCCTTTATTAATTTAGAGCTAACAAGAGCGGGCACAGATAAGCGAGGAGAGGATTAGAAGATAGGAAGGGAAATCATTGCCTTGCAATGAGATGGTATAGGGCAATATTGTACATAGCATTGGTTTATTTTTAAACAAGAAGACAAAATAGTCCAAATTCATAAATATAATACACATGTTATCATATCAATCAAAACATCTCTACATAGTATAAAACCAAGTCGCTTCCTGTCGTGTCTCCTGCCCTCTGTATGGTATAAACTACTAAACTGACTATACATCTCTCATATTCGGTAAGTAGGTCCTTATTACCCCCAAATGGGGCTTGTAGGTGACCAATTAGCGCTCTAGGGTAATAATGTACCTAGAAAAGCCCTAGGGCGGTAAGTGATTGAGTTTTGAAAGAGAGAAGTGTTTTTTTTAATTACTTACCGCCCTAGGGCTTTTCTAGCTACATTATTACCCTAGAGCGCTAATTGGTCACCTACAATTTGGTGGTAATAAGGACCTACTTACCTCACAATCGAGATGTAAAGCAGAGTAGTTAGCTCGGGTGTAAGCATCAATTGCACCCTCGAACTATAGGCGCCCTCGCTGCCCTCGTGCGCCTAAATATCTCGGGCTGCAATTGATGCCTTACAGCCCTTGGCTACTAATCTACTATTAATGCGCTTTTTATCAATAGATACTTCTCTACCTGTCTCTGTGTTCCTAAGTTAATATAACACGAATGTATTCAAGTCGCAATGGAAATGGGCTTCGTCTGGGCAAGCTTGTTCCATCATCAACCTCATCTGTGTCCTCAGAGCTAAATCGAGGTTAAGAGCAAGCCCACTTTAAAAAAAAGAAGATTTTTTTTTTTGCGTAAGTTAATCAGAAATCAGAAAGCTTTATTATTACTACCATGGACGAATGGACTAACACAACAAAAGGAACTTAATGGTTAACAATACCACGTTAAGAGTAGGTCATATTACGCCCAGTATTATATTACTCTATGGTCATATCTATTACTTATTCCTGTACCAGAACCACACCCCGCCCGGACACTACGTACATACATACATACATAACATCACGCCTTGTTCCCGTCGGGGAAGGCAGAGACCACAGTCCTCCACCTGCTACGATCTTGACATACTTCCCTTGCTTCCTGTACTTTCATCAATCCTTTCATACATGCTCGTCGGTTTCGTACATCGAGCGCGAATTTGAAATTGGAAGGTCGCGTAAGCTCGCATATTCAGTACAAACTAAGATTATAATAATACTAACGTATGAAGTACAAAATACCCTCAGAAGGACCACGATAATCTCGCGGGCGGGTGCGCGCGGGGTTGCGAGGTAGATTGCAAGGGGGGTGGAGAGTGTCCGTTCTGTATGATAGTACATTCAACAGCACATCAGTAGAAACACTTTTGGACCTTATGACGTGGTAATAGAGTTGAAAAAGTTTCTACCGACGTGCGGGTGACCGTACTATTACTTTATTCTGTGCCAGAACAAAAATGACCCATCAATTTCACGCCGAAAGCAATTAAACCATTTACCAATTTACCACCCAAAGCAGGATAGAATATAAAATAAAAAGGTGTCTATTGTGTGAGGTGGCTTGGAACAACGGATGGCTCAGCGTATCGGATCGTGGCATTGTCTGCAAGCCGCAGGCCCATCACATCCGGTTGAACTTGAACCCTAATTGAAAAGTTACATTATGGCGGCGTCTTGCGTTATTTTTTACTTCTTAATTCGAACAGAAGCCTCATTTTTAGGGTTCCGTACCTCAAAATAAAAAAACGGAACCCTTATAGGATCACTTTGTTGTCCGTCTGTCTGTCGTCACCCTTTTTCTCACGAACGAGAAGAGGTATCAGGTTGAAACTGATAACGAATATTAAGGTCCATAAACCACACATGATATGAAAATTTCACTATTTTACACAATCCAAAGATATGGCTTTTTATGTCCTCATCTCCATACATTTATGCAAAAAAGCAAAACCTACAGGGTACTTCCTTTGACCTAAAATTATGAAATTTGGCAAGAAGCTAGGTCTCACAGTACAAATAAAGGGAAAAGTCTAAAATCATTAAATATTTAAATTTTCTCACAACTAATAGTAACCAATTAAGGTGAGCTCCCGTTTTAAGAACTTTTCTATAAAAGAGGGGTCAAGTTGGATGGTCGCGGAGTTTTTAAAATCAAAGAGCAAAAGCTTTAAGTATATCATATGGTAGATAGGTACGGAACCCTTAGGGCACGAGTCCGACTCGCACTTGGCCGGTTTTTTTCTAGGCACTTAGAAAACATCAAATCACAGGTTTTTCTTTTCAAAATTTACAGTGCTTTGAGTTAAATATAAGGTTGTTTGATTGCTTTTTACCTTTTAAGAGCTTTTCTAGGCTATATTAATTTTTAAGTCTTAAAAATCATTATTATATCATGCATAGGATGGATGATGAAGTAACGTTATCTCCTGAGCTATTTCTAGAGCTAATTTAAATTTTTAAAACCTTTAAAAATACGAAATGACGATGTCACAGCACCATCATTTTTTTTCCACTTTTGTGTTTTACCGTCATGATAATATTTATTTGATGTTTCTACCCATTTATTTTTGTAGAGTTGTGTTGTGATGTCTTAGTGTTAATAAAAATTTCTCATTTCTAAAAATAATTATTATTTATGTATGTGTCACCGGAAAATAAAAGAATCGAAAGTTGATCAATTTCCCCACCAGTTGATAAACTGTCGAAAAACAATAAACTCGTAGGTTTGTAGATGCATAGGTCCGTTAGGTGAAGCCAGGATCACACCTAGCTGAAATTCAAAGACTAATTCGGCTTACATTGCTCGTTGAAGTACGGATATTGGCGATATTGCAATTAACATATCCAAGCCTCTCAGCAATGTATGCCGAATTAGTCTTTCAATTCAGCTAGGTGTGATCGTGGCTTGAGGCAACCACAACCTAACTTTTCTGTGACCTACCTAACTGATCCCGAATGGGCAGCAGCCGACGAGCGCCAGAAGCGAATTCGGTACAGTTTAAATATTTTCGTCAGTTTATCAATTTACTAGGAAATTGATCAACTTACGATTCCGTTTTATCTTCCGGTGACATAAACATACATGCCTAAATTTTATTAAAACCATTCAACAAGTCTGACTAATCGATTAGGGACTCCAAACACCCCAAATGTACTGAATCGATTTTCGGGGTGCGCTTAAATAAATAGAGGTCAATTTGTATGCGAATACAGAGACGCTTTTAGCCTTAGATAAATGATTCGTCGGAGCGCAGCGAATCATTTATCTAAGCTTTTTGCATAGAGTATCGATTTTATTTAGGTAGGTACCTATTAGGTACTTATTTTTTTTTTGCTATTAATTGCTAAACTCAAGTATAGAGCAAATCCTACTACTTACTTATTTTCGATAGTTATATTTTTTATTTGTTTGTTTTTAGAAGAGCTGCTTTTAGAGGATGTAAGAAGTAATGAATGATATTCGCACGGCAGCGAGCACGTAGAAACAAAACCAGTACATATAAGGTGTTTTTAAATAAGACCCAAATATTTCTAGGGGTGGTGTAACTATGATAAAGAAAAAGGTTTACCAAAGTTTTAGAAAAATCCTACCGCTAGTTTTTTTTTTATAACTTTCAAACAAAAAAAAAAATATTATTTGCAATCATCCTGTAGTAATGATTTCGACCGTACTAAGAGCCCGAAACCGAGCCGAACCGCGCACTCGGCTGGCGCGTGATTGGCTCACGACTCCGCGCTGCCGCCTGTGCTGATATGGAGTGTTCATTTTACGATATTTAACGGTATTGTTTTTAGGATTTTTCTCGAAAACTAGCGAATAAAAATGTAAAAAAAATAACACCAATAGTATTCATTTAGGTCCTTGAGGTAACCCTTACCATCATCATCATCATCATATCAGCCGAAAGACGTCCACTGCTGGACATAGGCCTCCCCTAAAGATCCCCATGACGACCATATTTGGGTCTAATTAAAAAACACCTTATATAAGATGAACTAGGGCTACGCTACAAACGCTCGAAACTAGAGACCTACTCAAGGTCAAAGTGTTTCCACTGACGTGCGGCTGTGTATACAGTCAAGAGCACATAAAGCTAGACATATTGGACTTTGTACCGTTCTTATTTCAAGAGACATAAGGGCTAGAGTCGCACTGCGAGTGTCAAGCTTGATCTGTCGTTGACTGTACCTACTTAGATAGGTACTTAATCAATTATTAAGACTTATTAAGAATTGCTTATAATCATAGGTACGTACAAAATCTATCTTCAATTCGTACTTAAAAGTTCAAACTGCCGCACTCAGAGACGCAACTTATAGCTAATCTTTAATTACTTAATTCTCGTGTTGTCTTTTTCTTTGTCAAGAAATCGAAAAGGACAGCATGAGACCTCTGACTGGGTGCAGCAGATTATCAGCCAGTTGTACAAAATAGTCTTTAAAGTTAAAGAAAGCTCCTTTGAATATACCTGCTACTTACTGTCGCTTTTTGTTTTGTTGACAAAGTAAGTGCTAGCAATATATTTAAAGGAGCTTTAATTTAAAAGACGCTTCCGGCTTCGTGCAACTGACAGTAAAAGTATAAGATTTTAACTCACCTACTTAGCTCTCCGAAATCTCAAAAATTACTAGAAAAATTACGAATAAATCACCATGACGTCCATTGACGTAAGAAAAACGCTGCGCTTTGGCGTAGTTTCCAAAATCTTTGATGACGTCACAACATTCACATAAAAAAACTATTGACGTTAAAAAACTTTTTATCACAGTTTGCACAGATTATTAATTAAAAAGAAACGCACAAATTCGCACCATATTTTCCCGCGCTTTTGGTCCTCACACCGCCGGCTGTCTCCCGCCTTGTTTATGGAAAAAATGGCGTCGCATCAGCTACTTTTATGGGACGCTGCATGGGGTATTTGTGGTAAATTGGGGCAACAAGTGGGTGAATTATCGGATCCGCGCATGCGTGGTGGTCGCGCCGAGTAAGTATGAAAATAAGCAGTTATTTAAAGGCTAGAAATGGCGTACTTACAAAGGCAATTAATTGATACTGGAGAAGGTTAGACTGAGCAAGGAGGTCAGTAAAATTTTGCGTTTTCTTATTTGAAATTTCAATCAACCCCATCCCTCCGAAATGCAAAACCTTGCCGCAGACTCACAAGTCACAATAATCTGAGCTAACACTGATATCATTCTACTTATTCGCAATAACGTGAAAATGATTTTTAACACTTCCTGTGTTCGGATAAATCTACAAAGTAGAAAATCGCCTGTCCTGTGGTTCTGAAAAGTTGCGATTTTCTACTTTGCAATAAAGCATTTAAAGTGACTTTTCCATCCTTAGCATGTAGTCAAGAGCACGTCAAACTTGGCACATTGGACTGTGTACGATTCTTATTTCAATAGCCGTAGAAGCCTAAAGTCGCGCTGCGAATGTCTAGGTTGACCTGCTCTTGACTGTACTGTACATACATTCAATTACTTTCTTTCATCCATTTTTCAAAGCATTTTTTTTATTGACGCGTGCGTGGGCGATGCCATTTGAACTCTAGTTTTTATCAGGAAATTACGAAAGAATTATGAGTTTTCTTTGCAAATCGTTATAACAATCGGTGAATAAATCAATCTGGTTTTTATAGGCCCATCAATAAATGTATCGCTCTGGTTCACAGTGTGTTGACCTGCTGGTTTTATGGTGTACTAATAAACTATATTGTTTCACAAAAAATATGAACAGAACACTGGGTTTCCTTACCTCATTTTGAAGAGGAAGAAGAGCTTCCTAGCTCTTTTTTTTATTGAAAATGGGCTTACTCTTGACCTCGATCTAATCTTGAAGGCAGAGATGAGGTCTACGATGGAGCGAGCTTGCCCAGAAGAAGCCTATTCACTCGCGACTTGAATAGATTCGGGTTATATGAACTCGGGAACACAGACGCACGCAGAGAATTCCACTCCTTAGCCGTGCGCATTATAAAAGATGTTTCAAAGCGCTTTGTGCGAATGTGCGGAATATCAACCAAGTATGGGTGATATCCTGCGGTGCGTCTGGACTTCCGATGGTAGAAGGGAGATGGTGGAATAAGCTCGTGGAGCTCTAGAGCACACTCTCCGAAGTACAATCTGTAGAAGACCGACAGACATGCAACTTTGCGACGGTGGGTCAGACTATGAAACTTGGTTTTCACCAGCATCTCATCACCAACGAGCTTCTTGGCTCTGCGATCTATCGAGTCAAGTGTGGCTAGTTGGTATTTGGCTGAGCCATCCCAAAGGTGACAGCAATTCTCCATGCACGATCGGACTTGGGCTTTATATCGAAGTGAGGTTTTTCTTCTTCTCATACAAAATTACGTGTCGGTAATTTTTTTCTTAGCCTATACGACCCCACTGCTGGGTAAAGGCCTTGCCCGTGGCTTTCCTTTGGTCAAGCTCTTTTGTAACCTGTTCCCAATTCTTTGAGAAGGCATCAAGGTCGTCACGCCATCGCTTTCTTGGTTTACCTCGGCGTATGGACCCGACATGTGACACTAGGAGAATCAAGTGATGTATTTTTATGTATTTAAATTCTGAATCCACTGGTACATAATATAATAATACACAACAACCACTGGGCTCAAATGCTTCCCTGGGCGAGGCTTATGAACTGGAGGATGGCAGCAGCATCTTTCTGGGTATCGTACCATCGTTCGTACGTAATGCGGTCAGCAACAACAGCGGTCGCCAGCCGCACCGGTCTCAAGCGTGGTATTGGTGACTATCAATGGTAATCCCCTCCAAACTACCACGCGTTTTGTTGGAGTTTTGGAGAGAGCTCCCTGTCCTGTAGTGGACGTTCTTGGGTTGTTATGATGATGTTTCGTAGGAAAAATTGTTCAGTTTCGTTAACTGAATGTGCCCATACAGTTATCACAAATAAAAAAGAACATGGTATATTTTCAGTTATAAGGCCAGGGCTCCAGCCTCCAAAAATAGGTATAATTCGAGGCAAACAACTTGAACAATAATCGCGTGGTGGGGGAAAAAAATCGACTCTGCACAGCCAAGGTCATTGTTCAAGTAGTTTGCCTACACCTATAGGGTGACTTTTATATTAGTTCTTGATAGCAAAAGATATGCATGTACTCATGATACTGAACAACTTTTCCCAAGGAACCTAGGTCGAAATACGAACAATCAAATTTGACCTCCCATACAAAATGCGCTATCAGCTGATGCAGTTTCTATGGGAGGTCAAAACTTGATTTTCGTACTCGTATTTCGACCTATGTTCCTTGGGGAAAGTTGTTCAGTATCATTAGTACATTCATACCTTTTTCTATCAAGAACTAATTAAAAGTCAGCCTATATACAACGCAGAACGCGCAAGATTTTGTCCTTGACAAAACGACTGCACGAGTTCGATAATTATTAAAACGATGTATGAAACAAAACCATGTCATGTTTTTTATACGTACTCGTACAGGCGGAGACAGACCATCCCGGGGTAAAAATATGACAGGGCCCATAAGGTCCGCCATGCTTGGCCAAGCGCGATTCATGGGGTTATCAACACGAGCGGTACGTAGATACATTACGATTTTCAACCCTGTAGTCCAATTCCTAAATATCACTGAGTTATTAAATATCGCTTTAGATATTATGAAAATTAAAATTTACCTGATAACTGTTAAAATGTACAGTCAACTACATGTCAAGCTTGACACTAGCATTGCGACTCTAGCCCGTAAGAACGGTACAAAGTCCAATGTGTCAAGCTTGATGTGCCCTTGACTGTAACAACATTGCCCAAAATTTAACGAATATCGTCCTTCACTTTTAATTTAAAAATGGCAGACAAAAAATACATTATTTAGTATCTTTTATTTTAGAGCCAAATTACTTACCTCCCTTTATTTCTAACAAAGGACAGAATTCGCGTGCTAGAACAGAGCGGATTCGCGCTGTTTAACATTTTTCGATCATTTTTGCATTTTTGTCAAAATCTGTACCCATAATATTAAAAAATTATAAAACAGCTATATGATAATGCATAATATATTAAATAATGTGTAAAAGTTTTAGCATCATAGATTAATGGGTACCTAACTACTCGTACTTAAGAAAATAGGTTTAAAAGCAAAAAGTAGAGGTAACTTCTTTTTGTTAAAAAATTGCTCAAGTGAAAAGTATTTAGCTCTTATCAGCCCCTTAACTCAAAAACGCAGCGGCGACGCTCAAAAAAACTTGATAGGACCAAATAGATTCATATTGAGCTGATCTATCATCCCTATTAATATGAATCATGAGCAAATAATATACCCTAATGGCAGCCAGCACCCTAACTAGTAACGTCAAATTGTAAGGGTAATATTCATCATCATCATAAATTGAACGATAGTCTAAAGAGCTGTCTTGGCATGTACTTATTTATTGTCGTTACTTGTCTCGTGTGAATGAATAGAAATCTAATCCTGCTGGAAAAATTATTACTAAACGTCCGTAACTTTCGTGGAGTCAGATTTACTCTGAAGCGAAATAAAAATTCCAAGGCATCGTTTTTAAAAAGGCTACAAATTTATATGAAAAATTAAATAATAAAATATACAAATCTGCCTACCCCGACGGGAAATAGGCGTGATGTTATGTATGTATATACAAATCTCGAATGTGATACAATCTTCTACAGCTCTCCAGGCTTCAAGTGGCAAGCATCGGGTTTCCCCAAACATGCCTGTTCGTGGCAGAAGCAGGGGTCTTGAGGTAAATCTAAAGAAAAAAAATACCTTTATTGAAGGTCTGGGGACGTGGAAACAAAACCAGTATAAGCTGAACTAGCGCTAGCCTCACAAGCAACAACAACTGCCCTTGAGGCAACACTTTGCCTCAAGGGCAAAGTGTTGCCTCTGATGTGCGGCCGTGTGTACCATCCCTTTGCCAATTTCTGCCGTAATGTAGCAGTGTTAGCACTGCTGTATTTCGGTTCGAAGGGTAAATAAAGGTTCCAGTGAAATTACCGCCACATGAAACATCCCATCAGGTCCTAGGGTCGGTAACGTGCTTTACTGTCTTAGCAGGTGTTATGGGCGTTGGTGTGGTACCCACTTACCATAAGGTGTCCATCTGCTCGTTTGCCCATGTGGGAACAATACAATGGCTTGGAAACGGATGGGTAACCGCTAATGATAAGACTGAAAGAGACAGAACGCACGTCCAATGACGGCCATGCTACTCAGCTACGGGGGACAGAGAGTTTCGCTTCTTTACGCATAATGTGGCTCCGAGTGGTGGTAGCTTATGATGGGCCTTATTAGGACGCTCGAAGTCACCCAAAGGGCTATGGAAATTGCTATTGGTCTCTCTGCGGGATCGAATCTAATCAGAAATGAGGAGATCCGCAGAAGAGTTTAAGTAATCGACATTGCCCTGAGAATCGGTAAACTAAAGTGCCGTGCGCTAAACCGATGGCCGATGGGCCGTAAAGGTGTAAAAGTGGCGACCACGTACACGTACGCTTGAGCCGCTGGATGCGAGCAGCGCAGGAGCGGTCATCATGGAGATCTTAAGGCGAGGCCTATGTCCAGCAGAGGACGTCTTTCGACTGATACGATGATGATGACGCATAATGACGTAAATGTTCTTCACCGTCACACTCACCTTCAGTCAAATCGTCGTTATAATAGATCAATATAGCAGGAATGTGCATATTTTCCGGCAGAGCCACAGCATTGAACCTTTCCCTCTCATCTGGAATCCCGTTCTCAGCCAAGGTTCGGTTGTAGCAGAGAGGCTTGCCGAGGTAACGCCAGGTGTATGAGTGGAAGTGGTGGTTATGGGGCATGTAACGCATCATTATCTCGTAGATCGTCTCTTCAGAACACACTTCTAAAGTGACCGTCGAACCTGGATGTATAGAGTATGAAAATTTCTGTTAGGCTAAGGCTGAAAACGCACTTCAGGTGTTAGCTTAACGCCTAAAGCCTTGTGAGTCGCCTGCGCCTAGTCAAATGGCTTTCTATTATCGTAAACGCTACTAGAATAGAATAAAATGTATGAGTGATAGCTAATGTCCATACATTTTCAATCTGTTCTACTAGCAGCGTTTACGATTATAGAAAGCCACTTTCTCAGTCGGTACCCTGGATTTCGGTTCTACTAATGCTCTGATAACCCTGATGTACAAACGCTTGAAATTTTTGGAATAGGCTGCAATGCAGGCTTGGCTGGCGCCTGGCTAGTCACGTGCGTGACAATTGTGAAACAAGTATCGAGGCAAACATCAATATTAAGTATAAAGGAACAGGTTTTCGAACACTGAAAGGGCATGATCAGTCAACGTAACTGAACTATAAAAATTTCTGGAAATGAAAAAATAAATCGGGGTCTCCTTACAAACTGTGCAATCAAGTTTGGATGCCGATATTTTTTTCATTTCCTGACAGTTTTATTCACTGAAAGTTGTTCAGTCACGTTTAGTGATCATACCCTTTAAATTTTTGGAAACCTGTCCCTTACACCCTGTATTGCTCGTGAGAAAAAGTTTCTTGATAGATAGACGGACAACAAAGTTCTATAAGGCGCTCCGTCTATATATCTAAGGGCTCCGTCTATATATCTAAGGGATCCGTCTATATATCTAAAGGCTCCGCCTATATATCTAAGTGCTTCGTCTATATATCTTAGGGCTCCATCGGGCTTCGTCTATATATCTAAGGGCTCCGTCTATATATCTAAGTGCTCTGTCTTTTTCCTTTTGAGGTACCAACGGATCCCTTACAACTAGCTAGAGCGTTTTCCGTGTGTTGAGGCATGATAAGTCCTTAGATCCCGGCTACAACTAACTTGTGGTCCTTAAAGCCACGATCACACCTACCTGAATTCAAAGACTAATTCAGCATACATTGCTCGTTGGAGTAAGGATATTGCAATTAACATAACCAAGCCTCACAGCAATGTATGCCGAATTAGTCTATGAATTCAGCTAGGTGTGATCGTGGCTTAAGACATGACACAGGCCAACTGGCGGCTTTTTATTTGTACATATACTTAACATAAAAAAAAATAAAAAAACGTAATAAATAAATAACTAGCTTGATTTAATTTGTAAAAGGTATTTTTTTTAATATGGTTTTAATATTATTACTAGTAATTTTATTTTTCAGATTTATAGGAAGTTCATTTATTAATTTAGGTAAAATATACTTTAAACATTGTTTACCATAGTCGTTTTGGACTCGGGGCACTATTAGTAAGGATTGGGTGACGCTTCGTGTGACCGGCTTATGGGAGACAAAGTGTTGAATTGATTGGTTAAAAAATTGTTATATTAATAACGTATATTAATTTTCTTTGTGAATGGGCATAATTTTGAAGTAATCAAATAATTCGTTATAATTATCTTTATATTTGGTTTTAATGTTTGTAGGGGTGATCGTTTTTAAGATACAGAGTTGTAGTTGATAAATGTTGTCGAGGTGTGACTTGTAAGTTCGTCCATAACTACTAAGTCCATATGATACGAGTATGATTGACTCTGCTAGCGCTTTGTAAAAGTACAGTAGTATTGAAACAGGTACTTTAGCTTTAATTGAAGAGAATTTGGCCAGTATTGCTCGTAACTTATCGCAGACGCTGGAAATATGAGCAGTCCACTTGAATCTGCTATCGATAGTTAGTCCTAGATATTTTTGTGTGTCTACAAGTTCAACGGGTTTACATGTGCACGTAGTGGTCGTGTGCGATGAGTTGTGGCACTGTTTTTAATCTGTTCTGACTAGAACTAATATACATAATTTTAGTTTTGCCAGCATTCAGCACCAGACCAGCATCGTGAGACCACTTGATGAGTTGCGTAAAATATTATTGCAGTCTGTGCATGCCATAATCTATGTCTTTGTCTGCGGAAAGTAAACAAGTGTCGTCCGCAAATTGGTAGACTTCGCAACTGTTAATTACATTTGCCATGTCGTTAACATAAGTCAAATAGTGTAACGGCCCTAGTACCGATCCTTGGGCTGTGCCTTCTGTAACTGTCACTTTGTCACTTAGGGATTCTCCGACTTTGACAAAGAAGGATCTATTAGAAAGATAGTCTTTACACCATGTTTTCAGAGGTCCACGAATACCACAATCGTCAAGTTTCTCAAGAATTGTGTCATGCCGCAGTGTGTCGAATGCCTTGCTGTAGTCAATAAAGACTACTAACACGTGCCTTCGATTATTTAAATGGTCACATATAGAGTCCGTAAAGTTACTTAATAGTTGAGTTGTACTTTTTTGAGTCTGAAATCCAAATTGTTTTTCTGACAAGATATTATTACTACGGTAGAAATTTAGAGTGCGACTCTATCAGACATGATAGCCTCTAAGCTGTGAGCGAATTATACGATTGTATTGTTTCCTTGCTCACCGCTTATTTAAGTACACATCTATGATGGAGTTGCACCCTTAGGCACAGTAAATATATAAGCTAAAGCAGTATGGAAACTTGGGCCTTTTTTTTTAAAAAGAACTATTCTGCGTCGGAGCGTCAGGGTTGTAACCCAGATGTTTTGAAATAAGAATAGTATGATGAACTCAAATATTGGGGTGCTTCTATCAACTTAGTTCCTTTCAGCATGTTTTCGGACCGTAAAACTAAACAAATTTTTCCGAAACCCTTAGTCGCCTTTTACGACACAAGGAAAGGTTAAGAAGTCACTTAGTCGCCTTTTACGACACACGGGAAGGTTAAGTCACTTAGTCGTCTTTTATGACACAAGGGCAGATAAAAACACTTAGTCGCCTTTTATCACGCAAGGGCAGATTAAGATACTTAGTCGCCTTTTATCGCACAAGGACAGGGACATACTTATAGGAACTGTATATACCAGGCCACTCAGAAAGTATTGCGAAAAATAGTTTTTATATATGGGAGACTGGCCGGTCAGAATCTTTTTCGAAAATATGATTACTTGTAAGTAAAAATATGTGTGTTCCATTTTCAAAATTTCCCTCCACATTTTTTGCGAGCCAATTCAAAGTATCGTGTCTTACTGAAAAATGGATCTGCGCCGGGAACATTTTAGAGCTATGATTTTTTACGATTTCAAGTGTCGCCTGAAACCGGATGAATCGTTCGATAGACTTCAAATGGCATTTATGGATGAAGGCCCCTCCAAGGCAACCGTGTATCGTTGGTATAACGAATTTAGGCGCGGTCGACCAACCTTGGGGGATGAAGAAAGAAGCGGTCGCCCTTTGACGGCTATTACGGAAGAAAACGTGCTAGCAGTGAAAAATTTAATCCAAGATAATAGGCGAATTACATATCAGGAGATTCAGCACATATTAAAGATTGGATCGGGAAGCGTTCACGAGATTCTACACGGGCATCTTCGCGTGAGGAGGATAGTATCGCGCTGGGTGCCGCACTACCTCACCGACGCTCAGAAGCAGGCCCGGGTGGAATGGTGCCGTGATATGCTGAACAAATTTGAAGCAGGCTCGTCTCGGCGTGTTTACGACATCGTAACAGGTGATGAGTCCTGGATTTATCAATACGATCCAGAAACCAAGCGCCAGTCGACAGTTTGGGTGTTTCAAAATGAACCAACGCCTACCAAAGTGAAGCGATCTCGAAGCGGGGGGAAGATTTTGATCGCCAGCTTTTTTAATTTGACTGGCCACTTGGCCTCAATTCCCTTACGAGATCAAAGAAGCATCAACGCCGAATGGTATACTACCAAATGTTTACCAGAAGTTTTTTCTGTTGTGAGCAACAAGCGACCAAACACAGGGCTCCGCGGACTACTGCTCCACCACGACAATGCGCCTGCACACACCGCGCTCAAAACGAGGGACTTCCTGGACAGCACACCAGTCAAACTCCTGGGTCACCCTCCTTACAGCCCTGATCTAGCACCGTGTGACTTCTTTTTATTTCCAAAAATAAAAAATCAGCTCAAGGGGATACAATTTTCGTCGCCGGAAGATGCGCTGGCTGCGTTCGAGCAGGCTGTAAACGAGGTGTCTACGGCGGACTGGAAAAAGTGTTTTGAAAACTGGTTCAGACGCATGAATCTTTGTATAGAGGCTGGTGGAGAGTACTTTGAAAAGATTTAATAAAAATATATGTACCTGTAGAACAATTTTTTTTAGTGTCGCAAATATTTCTGAGTGTCCCACGTATGTACCTATTTGTTTGTATTATGGTTTTAGCACCCACGACTTACTTCAGCGCGAAAACTGCTTATTTTCCTGTAGCGGTGTGTGCATGTGTGAGTGCGCCAGTTTTGGACGTTTGTTAGGAGTTTCCATACTGCTTTAGCTTATATATTTACTGTGCCTTAGGTTTGTCACTGGCCTGGTAATGCCAACACGATATTTATATTACAATGATAATCTAAATAAAGATTAAAACTTAACCTGTAATTGTGTTAGTGATCCGAATAGACCTTGTCTTGGCTGTCGCTTTGCCTTCAACGTAATCATCGTTCAGCCACCAAGGATCTTGAACTGGGCGCCATCTTGTCGATGGCACTACTGGCTGTCGCAACCCATGTCCATGGCGTTGGTAAGTAGTGACCGAGCCCACGATTGGATGCGTATATTTTACCCAATCGTCACCCTTGAACCAATGGCTAACATCTTTGCCTGCGTATGCGACGATGGTCATTGCTAGCTGGATTTTAATAAAGAATAACATTAAGAAATTTATGACACCGCCCGAGTGATGCCGGCAAAGTAGCAACACTACCAACCCATATAAGATAAGACGCGACTAAGGTATTATGAACCGGACGATAGGCAGCAGCGTCCTTCTTTCCTTTAGGCCAATAAGGACCACTTCCCAAAACGTCCACTTCCCAAAAGACCATCTTTCATTCTGCGGTCACCAACTACAACAGCGGTCCATGGTGCCAGTCGCAACGATAACAAGCATAGTGAATTTTGATAATTCTCCTTCTCATTGTTCCAGCAAAAGCTGTCATTCTGGCATGAGTCTGTCCTGCAGTAGACGTTTCATGTGTGGGATGTTATGATGATGATTACAAGAGAGCTGGAAACTCAATGGCAGCGCTACAATAGATTTTTCAGTTGATTATAAAAATCACAAATATGTCATACATACGTTATTAAAAACAACAACTTTATGCTAACCGCTTGTTAGGTTGAATGAACTAATGAAAATAGGTACAGTCAAGAGCCCGTCGAGTTTGGTATGGACTGCGCCTCATCCAGTCATAGATTTTGGCAGATATTTTATTTTTATTTTATTTGGGATACTTACGGCCAATAATAAACTTAAGTTAATAAATGCTTAGAACTAAGCTAATTACAACCATCCACCGATAGCAAATAAAAAATACATTGCTAATACTTAAATATTAAAGGTAAAAACAACAGGAAAAAAACCGGCCAAGTGCGAGTCGGACTCGCGCACTGAGGGTTCCGTACCACCACATAAACATAATTGTATTAGTTGAAATTTCAGTAAGTTAATGTGCTAGATTTTTTGAGTCCGACACGCGCTTGACCAAATTTTATTATTTGTTGTTATTTTATAGCCTATTCCCTATAAACATACCAATTTTCAAGTTTGTAAGTGTTCCCGTTTTTAAATAGAACTAAAACAAAAATCGCCTCAGCAACCATCCAACTTGACCCCTCTCTTATATGAATGTTCTTGAAACGGGAGCTCACCACAATTGGTTACCTTTAGTTGTGAGAAAAGTTGTAATATTTAATGATTTCAGACTTTTTCCATTATTTGTACTGTAAGACCTAGCTTCTTGCCAAATTTCATAATTTTAGGTCAACGGGAAGTACCCTGTAGGTTTTTCATTTTTGAATAAATGTATGGAGATGAGGACATAAAATGCCATATCTTTTGATTGCGTCGTTGTAAAAAATTAAAATTTTCAGATCTTGTGTGGTTCATGGATCTTAATATATGGTATTAATTTCAACCTGATACCTTTACCCGTTCGTGAGATAAAGGGTCTTGACAGACAGACAGACAGACAGACAGACAGACAGACGGACAACAAAGTGATCCTATAAGGGTTCCGTTTTTTTCTTTTGAGGTACGGAACCCTAAAAAGAAAACATCTACTTCTCTGAGTATCCTCAAAATACACATTGGCAAGTCTCTGTTTGATCACACGAGTACTGGTTGTGAAGATGTCTATATCAATGTAATAAGAATAAGAATAAATTTATTAATTCCACACAGAAATAATTTACAAAAGAGTGCACTAGAGGTTCCCAAACTAGGACGCAGCCTGTCTCTTGGGCAACCGATTAATAGTTACTTTATACAAATAATTTACATAGGACTAGAGGGACGTTTAACATAGTTACATAGCTCAGTTGTAAGGAAGTTGACCAAGTCACAATTTATCTAAATTAAATAATTTCAGTGATGTGTGCATGTGTGTGTGTGTGTGTGTGGGAGCGCATCTGTTGTGTTGCTATTAACTAGGTACCATGTTCTTGAATTCTTTAACAGCTCGAACAAAAAAGGAGTTCATTCGATAGTTAGTCCTCACATTAGGTATGTAGATAACTGATCGCTCTCTAAGATTTAGTATATTTGTCCTTAAAGAGATTTTTGACAAGAGTACTGGACTGTCGATCAAGCCCTTCATAATACTCGTATTGATAAGGTAACATATGTCGCTTATACCACGTCGCACGCGTAGAGGTAAGAAATGGTATCGCACGCATCTATTACTATAATCGGAAGATTTAGTACGTGCCCTATAATCTAAATACCGTAGGAACTTTTTTTGTACATTTTCAATACGTGTAATGTATTTATCATAAAAGGGATTCCATACGGGGGAAGCGTACTCTAAGTGACTGCGCACAAAAGCGCAGTACAGGATTTTAATTGTTTTTATGTTTTTAAATTGGGACGAAAAACGCATACGATACCCAACGATTTAGTTGCCCTTTTCACTATATGATCAAAAAAAAGCGCTGGCTCTCAAATAACAACTTGGAGTCAAAGTGCACACCCAGGTCTCGAATAGTATTGACTTTAGAAATTTCTTCATTATCAAATAAATATTTTGAATCGATTGAATTTGTTTTACGTGTATATGAGCTATAATAACATTTCGATATGTTTAGATCCAACTTGTTCATCCGACAATAATTTTGAAATGAATTTAGGTCACAGGTCACAGGTTTATGAGGAGTCAAAAGGTGTCTCACAAGGCTCGTTTGGCTGTTCATGGGGGAGTTTTGGTACCAACACTGATGTATGGCAGTGAAAGCTGGGTATGGCAGAAGAAGCATGAAAGTAGAATTAATGCAGTGGAAATGAGAGCGCTAAGGAGTATGATTGGTGTTAAATTGAGTGACAGGATTAGAAATAGTGTGATAAGAGAACGGTGTGGCGTAAAAGAGGACGTAGTGACCAAAATCGAGAAAGGGATGCTGAGATGGTTTGGTCATGTAGAGAGGATGAATGAACGAAGATTGACGAAAGAGATCTACCAGGCGAGAGTGAATGGAAACGTTGGAAGGGGAAGGCCTAGGCGAACGTACCAGGACCAAATTCAGGACGTTCTGAATAAAGGCCAGGTTAAAAGTACCCTAAACCGACGAGCATGTATGAAAGGATTGATGAAAGTACAGGAAGCAAGGGAAGTATGTCAAGATCGTAGCAGGTGGAGGACTGTGGTCTCTGCCTACCCCAACGGGAAAGAGGCGTGATGTTATGTATGTATGTATGTATGTTTAGGTCACACTGTAACTCCAAAGTATCCTCAATACAGCCACATTCAAGACTCGAACGTGTCTTAGTATTTTCTTGAGCTTTGTTTTATTTGTTTTATTTTCTTGAGCCCTATAGGGAGAGCACAGAGAGGCTTAGGTGCACTTTTTACGGTGCAATTTTTTAGCAGCAATCGTTCATCTACTTACCAAAATTAATGATCAAAGTACCACACTTTTCTTAGTCAACGTAGAAACGGCGAAGTCTCAGCTCGAGTGTCAAGCATGACCTGCTCTTGACTGTACTAATGTAAAGAAGGAATCTATAAAAGTAGATTAACAATAAGTATGTCAAACAAACACCAGATCTCAAATCATACTCTTCTACATGTACAAAAATAGTTTTAAATTGATGTTCAGTAGCAGCTTCCAAGGACCTTGTTGAGGTAGCTAGAAACTATTGGATGCGAGCAGTGCATATCTAGAGATGTTTATGGGAGTCATAATACCAACTCATCTCTACTTGTGGGTGTCGTAAGAGGTGATTAAGGGTTTATGAAACGGAGGATTGGCAGCAGTGTTATACTGCGGTCACCAACAACCGCCGTCCATGGTGGAAACTGCAACGCTAACAAGAGTGATGACTAGTACCTACTTCCTTTCGAAAGTGTCTTACGTTTCTGCTGGAATTCTGGACGTCATGCTCATGTAGTGGACGTTTCATGGGATTTTTTTTAATGTTACAAGTGAGCAAATGAGTAGGTGGGCCACCTGATGCTAGGTGGTCTGCAACGCCCATAGCACCCACTGTCTTATTAGTGACATACTTTGACGCTAATAAGACAGCAAAGCGCGTTGCCCACCTTGAGAACTAAGATGTTATGTATGTCTCATGGGCCAGTAGTTTTACTGGCTCCCTTACCCTTCAAACCGAAACACAGCAGTGCAAACACTGCTGCTTTACGGCAGAAATAGGTAAGAGGGTGGTACTTTGCACAAAAGCCCTACCAACAATTTTTTTTTTGTTATCATGATTATGTGAGTCCGTTGTCCAGCAGTAGGACATCCTAGAGCTACTAAGATGATAATGATGAAAGGAGCTCACTCTCTTAGCATCGCAGTAGAAGAACCCTCGCTTGAAACAGTTGCAGTACTCAACGCAGTCCTCCCAGCAGTACCAGCTCTTTACTGGACAGGAGCAGGTCTTGGTACACCTGCATAACTTGAACTGTTGCTCCAACCAGGGGGTCAGGTTGAATACCTTGAGAAATTAATTTTGAACCGAAAATTAGGAAAGTTAAGGTAGACTCAAATCCCATACATAACCGTGGGTGTCGTAAGAGGCGACTAAGAGTTACTTATAAACTGGAGGATGGGTAGCAGCATCCTCCTGTGTATCATACCATCGTATTTACTGCGGTCACCCACAACTGCGGTCCATAGTGCCAGAAGTAGGTAACGCTGACAAGCGAGGTGACTATGGTACTTCCCCTCACATTTTTCCAGCAAAAGCTAGAATTCTGGAGGGAGCTCCCTGTCCTGTAGGTGACATTTCATGGGATGTTATGACGAAGGTAGACTTATCGAGCCTTTATCGTAATTATAATCAAGCGACAATGTACGAACGGCAACAAGCACTTTGGTTCAACGTCAAAGTGTTTCCACCGGCGTGCGGCCATTTGTACTTAGGTACACACACATGCGTGGACACTTCGCGGCGAAACCATCCGCGGGGATATATCCGCGTATGCGCGGGCTGAATCTTCCTCTAGCATTGCGTAACGTTTCGCCGACGGCGGAAGTTTGGGTTGGGTGCTATGTCGATTGCGACGGAAGGTTCCTTTGATGTGCCATAGGTAAAAAAACATTGAGTGTAATTAGCGGAAAGTTTTGCAGGTGTGTCGTCCACGGTTTCTGTGGCTACACTAAAGAATCGTAAAGAAAACATGACGACTGTATGGTAGCCATTGAATGTTATAGTCTGACCGCAACCGCTGTACCGCGCCTTATAGGGCCGCCACACTATGCCCATCGCGCTGCTCCTTGCTCTGCCCCTCGCGCTGCCGCGATGTTGCTCTCTCTAGCCACATACTGCTCTACTCCCGCGATTAATCGCGACGCTTAGGCCACTTGCCATTGCTACACGATGGACGTCGAAACTGTGGCAAGATGCGCGCTATGTATTTTAAGTAAAGCTAATTATATCAATTTCTTATATAGAAATATACGCCGTGCTAAAGGAGTTGATGTATGACATCTATTTATTGAAATAAGAATAGATAATTATTGTAAATCGTCCTCGCGAAAGACGCGCGAGTATGTGGCTGGCTACTCGCGCACATATTGCCGGCCCTTTGACTCGCGCACAAAAAACCGACAATCAAGGGATCGATGGGCATCACGAGGAGCAATGCGTGCGGCATGACGAGTAACGCGGCCACACTACGTCTCTGCCTCCTTCCTTCGTTACTTCTCACGCCACTCGTCGAGTATGACTGAGCTATAGGAATGCTCACGGCGAGACGGGGGGGCCATCGCTCGTCATCGCTCACGGCGGCAACTAGTTCTTGCTCTCTCCTTCCCACTCCCCCACCTCCCCGCGCATACCCAAGGCGCGGTACAGCGGTAGAGGTCAGACTATAGCCAGTTGGTTAACAAAGAGAGTATATAATAGTATTCTTTGGTTAACAAGCGTAACGTGTTCAAGTCAAGTTCACCTTTCCGTTCAGAGAGACCCAGCAATCGGTAGCTTTGTTGTGCACAGCCACTTCAGCGGGTGTATACCACTGCTGCTTCGTATAAATCATTTTCAGTTTAAGTTATCTCCTCCAATTATCTTGGTACACAAGTTGGTGTGTTATAATTATAAAAAATATCACGTAAAATCACTAAGCATAAAATATCCCAAAACTTGACACCACCTGACACCTGCCATTGTCAAAAATACATGAAAAAACCGGCCAAGTGCGAGTCGGACTCGCGCCCTAAGGGTTCCGTACCTATCTACCATATGATATACTAAAAGCTTTTGCTCTTTGATTTTAAAAACTCCGCGACCATCCAACTTGACCCCTCTTTTATAGAAAAGTTTTTAAAACGGGAGCTCACCTTAATTGGTTAGTATTAGTTGTGAGAAAAATTGAAATATTTAGTGATTTTAAACTTTTCCCTTTATTTGTACTATGAGACCTAGCTTCTTGCCAAATTTCATAATTTTAGGTCAACGGGAAGTAGGTACCCTGTAGGTTTTGCTTTTTTTGCATAATGTATGGAGATGAGGACATAAAAAGCCATAGCTTTTGATTGCGTCGTTGTAAAAAATTGAAATTTTCAGATCTTGTGTGGTTTATGGACCTTAATATTCGTTATCAATTTCAACCTGATACCTCTTCTCGTTCGTGAGAAAAAGGGTTCAAGACAGACAGAATGACAACAAAGTGATCCTATATGGGTTCCGTTTTTTTTTATTTTGAGGTATGGAACCCTAAAAATAGGATGAGTGAAGACGGTGAGGTTTGAAAAGTTTGCATCACTTTTCGAACTGTGAACTTTTTGAACCGGAATATAGAATCCGTGCTAAATTATTTTACTATGGGATGACATCTGCCAGCATGTCCCAAATTGCAATGCAAAGATTTTGGAAACTACGCCAGGGGGCGTTTCGTTTTTCTTACGTCAATGTTGCAATGCCATATCATCATCGAGCATTATGAAATATGCAAAACAACCCTTCAATACGTATGGTTCCTTGTCTACTAGTATTATATTATGATCTGTGACCCTATCAAATCAATAGATCGACGCCTTCACATCTTTTCAAAAGTGAAAATTGATATTCACTACTCCTTGGTCAAGTGAAACCACACTGAAAAGATTTTGTGATTCAAATACGGATAGGAGGCCAGTGAGTGGCATAGAATTACACGAACTTCCGCGCAGGCTTACCTTATAATACTAGTTTTATAGGTGTATATGATCTGTGACCCTATCAAATTAATAGATCAACGCCTTCACTACTTGGCCTAGTGGTTATAGAGCGTTTGACCCTCGATCAGAGTTTTTGGGTTCGATTCCCGGTGGGGCCACTGTCAAACAAAAACCTCTTTGGCGACCTCCCTTGTTTGATTAAGACATCGCAGGATGAATCACCTGATTGTCCGAAAAGTTAGATTATTCTGTGCTTCGAAAGTTAAGCAGTTGGTCCAGACTACTATCTGCAACACGTGTCGTGTTGCTCTATCTAAGGCACAGAATAATAAGGGTAATAGAAGGCGGATTAAAGAAATTATTCGTTACAAGGTAGTCATTTCAAATCGTGTGGGTTGCATGGTCGATGACCGACCTCACGAACCCCAGTGTCAGAGTTGTTGAGCCGCCAAAGGCCTCTGACAGGCTCAGTTACGACTACATCCTTAGATAGTAGTCTAGGATTTAGTAATCTGTGGTCTGGGCCAACGGGTTAACGTGCCTCTCGAAGCACAGAATCATCTAACTTTTCGAACAATCAGGTGATTCATCCTGCGATGTCCTAACCAGACTGGGAAGGTCACACAAAGAGGTTTTTGTTTGACAGTGGCCCCACCGGGAATCGAACCCAAAAACTCGGATCGAGAGCCAAACGCTCTAACCACTAGGCCAAGTAAGGCGTCATTCTATTAATTTGATTGGGTCACAGATCATATAATACCAGTTAACACCTAGTAAACTAGTATTATAAGGTAAGCCTGCGCGGAAGTTCGTGAAACTCTATGCCACTAACTGGCCTCCTATCCGTATTTGAATCACAAAATCTTTGTGTCCGTCTCCCCAGCAACCCGTGCGAGATATGGCCAAGTGGCATACACCAAAATTTAGTGGAAATTGGTTCATTCCATCAGTAAAGTGTCAGATTCAGTGCATCAAAACTGATGACACTACGAGGTGAAAACTTTGGGTGGCTGTAGAGACGTCTCGTCAGCCAGCCCATTCTATACAGGGAAAACTACGAAGATTACATAAAAGCAAAATAGTTCCACATTTACTGCATGTCTAGTGCAATTGATTGTAAAAAAGCCGAATCGAAAATGTCCATATGGTAGGAGCACTTCATCAATAATTATGGGTGGCTGGAGAGACGTTTTCCCAGCCAGCCCATGTGATATCTCGGAACATATAGTAGGTAGGAAGATGAAACAAAGCTTAATATTTACTACCTACTCGGAACAGTAGGAAGCAAATATTTCAAAATCCTAGCTCCACTAACTTTTGAGATATTTGTATTTTTTCATGGGCTTGCTGGGGAGACGTCTCGCCAGCAAGCCCATGCTGTAACTCAAAAAGTACTGCACGTAGAATGCTGAACGATATACCAATAGAGAGTGCATATTTGATGCAATAAGCACCAAGAAAAGTGAGTCCCTAGGTCTTATGGTTTCGATGCTAGAAACAAAAATCATTTTCCCGCTGAAAATTTGGAATGCATGATGTGAAGTGCAACGTTGCCGTTCTGTGCAATTCTACATGTTGCTGTTAGAGCATTCAAAAATCAATCTTGTGTCCTTATATTTAAGAGGTCCTGTAGACGCACGTGTAGATTATTTGTAATTTGAGAATAGTTCGGGAGACGGTGTACTTAAAAGGCTGATTGGTTAACAAGAAATTTTTATTTATTTGTGGACAACATGTGAAGAACAAAAGACATAATATGTATTTTGGCTCACGTATTTATTTAATAAATCAGTTTTCTTAACTTATTAAATACAGGACAATTTAAGAATACTTTAAAAAATTTTGTTTGTTACTGAGACCATTAAACCTACATCTCCTCCTAGAATACAGTTGTCACGGTTGCTAAAAAGAGATTGAGGCACCAGTTAGTCTTCACGTGAGCTAAAATACATGTTATCTCTTTCGTTCTTAACATGTCGTCCACAAATAAATAAAAACTTCTTGACAACCAATCAGTCTTTTACTAAGTACACCGTCTCCCGAACTATTCTCAAATTACAAATAATCTACACGTGCGTCTACAGTACCTTTTAACTATAAGGACACAAGATTGATTTTTGAATGCTCTAACAGCAACATGTAGAGTTGCACAGAACGGCAACGTCGCACTTCACATCATGCATTCAAATTTTTCGGCGGGAAAATGATATTTGTTTCTAGCACCGAAACCGTAAGACCTAGGGACTCACTTTTCTTGGTGCTTATTGCATCAAATATGCACTCTCTATTGGTATATCGCTCAGCATTCTACGTGCAGTACTTTTTGAGTTACAGCATGGGCTTGCTGGCGAGACGTCTCCCCAGCAAGCCCATGAAAAAATACAAATATCTCAAAAGTTAGTGGAGCTAGGATTTTGAAATATTTGCTACCTACTGTTCCGAGTAGGTAGTAAATATTAAGCTTTGTTTTATCTTCCTACCTACTATATATTCCGAGATATCACATGGGCTGGCTGGGAAAACGTCTCTCCAGCCACCCATAATTATTGATGAAGTGCTCCTACCATATGGACATTTTCGATTCGGCTTTTTTACAATCAATTGCACTAGACATGCAGTAAATGTGGAACTATTTTGCTTTTATGTAATCTTCGTAGTTTTCCCTGTATAGAATGGGCTGGCTGACGAGACGTCTCTACAGCCACCCAAAGTTTTCAGCTCGTAGTGTCGTCAGTTTTGATGCACTGAATCTGACACTTTACTGATGGAATGAACCAATTTCCACTAAATTTTGGTGTATGCCACTTGGCTATATCTCGCACGGGCTTGCTGGGAAGACGGACACAAAATCTTTTCAGTGTGGATTCACTTGACCAAAGAGTAGAGAGTTTTTTTTTTGGTTTCATTCTTCCTTTCGGAAAGGCAAAGAGTACAAAGCCCATACAGCCATGTCTGATGTATTTAACTGTCTTTCTTTTTGCTCCCCTCGTAAAGCGATAGTGAACTTTACGAAGGAAAATGTTCGTGACTTTTTGGGACAACAGGGTGTCTACTCTCTAAGTCCGATATATCGAAACGATACAACTCGAAACATGCAAATGCAAAACTTCGTCCCTTGACAATAGAGTAGAATATTGATTGGATGCAGTTTGAAAATTCATCCAACCAATATTCTACTCTATTGTCAAGGAACGACGTTTTGCATTTGCATGTTTCGAGTAGTATCGTTTCGATATTTCGGACTTTGAGAGTAGACACCCACAAACGGGGCTTAAACACGAGATCACTTGAAATCTTCATCAGCTGCGCACTCCGTGGTAAATTTACTACATAACACACTATCTTTATTATCCACTAAATCACTAAATGCACAAAAAACCAAAATTTCAATTAAGCAGGTAAACGCCCATGTCGAGTTCCCGCCAAAAAACCAGAGTAGAGAGTATATTGATAATAAATATATTGATAATCTATTGAATAGATTGAAAATTTCGGAGAAGCAAGGAGGTTTTTCTTCTGAGGAAAATTGTTCAATTTTTGAAAAGATTTTGAATTTGTGGGTGATATTTTATCACCCAGTAAAATTCGAGAATTGGACTAAAATTGAAACATCTTGATGGTGGAATAAGAAAACGCTATTTAGGTAAAATAAACAAGGTTTATTGCATAATAATATTATATCATTTTATCATCGAATATAACTACTAGCATCAGAAGAGCAAATTGCTGTAGAGCCCATATAACATTTGCGAGCAACAAAATTGAGTCGACTCAATCAGACTCACAATCGCAACTCAGGGACCCAATTCTACAATATCATGAATTTTGAGATTTTAAAATTAAAGTTAGCCCTTAAAATCCGGGTAAGTGCGAGTCGGACTCGCGTGCTAAGGGTTCCTTACCTCTCCAGCATATGATACTACAAGCCCTTTGACTTTAAAAAAACTGTGCGTCCAAACAAACTTGAACCCTCTCCCATCCACTAGCGCCCCCATAAGTTAAAAAAATATGACTGGCTAAATAAAAAACTTATCGAAAATCAGGAAAAACAGACTGAAGTAAAGGTACCCTAGTTTATATAGAGCCTATCAATTCTGAAAAATATAGTTACAGATACAAAAAGTGCGAAAAACGGCAACTTTTAGCAGTTTTTGTATCTGTAACAACAGTGAGCTTTATTTTACGGAATAAATAGTTTCTAAATCTGTCTGATGGGGGCGCTAGTGAACGGGAGGTAGCCTCTTAATATGAATGTATTTGAAACGGGTGGTCACCTTATGATTGGTTGTGAGAAACGTTGTAATATTCAATCATCATCATCATATCGTGTGGGTTGCAAGGTCGATGACCGACCTATATATAATATTCAATGATTTTAAGACTTTATGATTTGATTGGTTTGGTCATGTAGAGAGGATTAATGAACGAAGATTGACGAAAGAGATCTACCAGGCGAGAGTGAATGGAAACGTTGGAAGGGGAAGGCCTAGGCGAACGTACCAGGACCAAATTCAGGACGTTCTGAATAAAGGCCAGGTTAAAAGTACCCTAAACCGACGAGCATGTATGAAAGGATTGATGAAAGTACAGGAAGCAAGGGAAGTATGTCAAGATCGTAGCAGGTGGAGGACTGTGGTCTCTGCCTACCCCAACGGGAAAGAGGCGTGATGTTATGTATGTATGTATGTTGTTCTTGCCAAATCTCATGATTCTAGGTCACCCCGGAAGTACCTTATAGGTTTTGGTTTGGTTCATAAATGTATAGATGGAAATTAGAACATAAATGGCCGATCTTTTGATTGACTTGTTGTAGAAGCATGAAAGTTTCACATCGTCAAGGGTCTATAGACTTTTATATAAGAAAAAGGGTCTTGACAGACGGACAACAAAGTGATCCTATAAGGGTTCCATTTTTTTCCCTTCAGAGGTACGGAAACCTAAAACTCAAAGTTATTCATCTAAAAAATCTCGAAAATCACGCAGATGTACAAAAAGCTTTTTGGGTTAAAACTCACAGGCTGGATTTCTTCTAAGTGCTGTGCGAGGGAGGTAAGCTGGGAAAATTCCAACCAATAAGATTTCGCCATTTTCCTAGCTTGTCAAATGCGCTGTCAATATATTTTTTTTTAATTTTATTAATGTTTTGTATTTTAAATGACTATTTTTTTTTTCATTTGTTCGCTGGAATTTTGCATACCTATTCAGGTGAAATAGTGTCGGATGTATATTAAATGACCAACATAACAAAAAGTACCACTATTTTTGGCAAATAAATTATTTGATTTGATTTTTTATTTGATGCAGCAATCTTATTGGTTTTAATTTTCCAGCGCACATCTTATCTCTCTCGCACAGCTCTGGTGGAAAACCACCTTTAGGCCTGGATTAGACGGACCGCAAAATGTATGAAGCCTATACAATCCTTAATCCGTTCACTCCAATACCGAGCTATCCGCTTCGGACCCGCTCCACAACGCTCTAAACGGGGACTACACAGGCAAACCACGGACACTACTTACTAGTCTAGGCAACGAAGCGGATCGTTGTATGAAGACCCCGCGTTAAATCCTCAGTCGATGAAACTTTGCTGGGGTATTCTATAAAAAATCCAAAAAAAAATCGGTACTTTAAATTTTTCCATACTTACAAAAATTACAAAAAAAAGTATGTTTTTTTTTTTTTGGATATTTAGAATTTAGGTACATTTTATTCAAGATTCTTTATCATCCTGTCAAATAAAATCTGCCTGAGAGAATTAAGTTGGGGTCAACTGCTTCGTTGCCTACACTATACAACGAGCGCGAATTTGAAATTAGAAGCGCGCGTACATACAACATCACGCCTTATATTCAGTACAAATGTCCCGCAGGAGCACCGGGCTTGCGCTGCAAGGTGGGGCGCCGTTCTGTATGATATGATATAGTCTGACTGCAACCGCTGTACCGCGCCTTAGGTACGCTCACGGCGAGACGGGGCGTGGGGGGGCCATCGCTCGTCGCCGCTCCCGGCGGCAACTAGTTCTTACAACGCGGTCAAATTAACTTGACGCATCGCTGGAATGCGAACCCCCCGCCCGCTTCCCCCCGCATCTGTGACGGCCAGCTTAGCCCCGAACGCAACTAGATGGAGCCACTGCTGCAAATATAAGGTTTTATTTTTTAATGCAATAAGTACCAACTATATAAGTGCAAAAAGTTGATTCGCGTAAATTTCATCGTGCAACTTCAACGCCTAACAACAATTTCAATAAGAAAAATATCTCCATATGTCCACTAAAGTCAATTACTCTCGTCAGTCCGTGTTTACATGAGTACGATCACTCACACATGCACACAAAGCACAACCGTACAGTTTCGACCGCACGCCTACAATCGTAATATTGAACCAAAAATTGCTAACAAAAATAGTACTTTCAGTACATTAACTGTATTTTTGTATTAATTATCGAAAAATTTAAGTGAAAATAGCAGTATTCGTTCGTTTTTCAACAGAATTTTATGTCCCGCGTAAGAATGCAAGTCATTTGAATTTTTTTGTATGGAAAACGGATCACCTTAACTCGCCCGGCAAACGCCAAAATGACGTCATCAAGCCCATGCGTCTAGTTAGTGACCGTGTTGTACTCTTTCCTTCCCACTCCCCCACCTCCCCGCCACTACCTATACAGCGGTTGCGGTCAGACTATAGTACTATTACTTTATTCTGTGGTACTCGTATAGGCTTTACTCGGTTGATGTATAAAAAGGGACCGGTTGATGTCACTTTCTGTTTTGATAACGTAGAAAGTGTCAGCAATATATTTAAAGGAGCTTTACCTTTAAAGAAACCTTCTGCAACTGCCTTTCCTTCCTTTCAGCCAGTTGCACAAAGCGACTTTAAAGTTAAAGCTCCTTTAAATCTATAGCCGTCCCTTTCTTTGTTAACAAAACAGAAAGAGTCAGCAATAGACTTAAAGGAGCTTTAACTTTAAAGACGCTTTTAGCAACCGGCGGCTTAAGTCGTTTTATAAAAGATTGGATATTTAGAAGTAGTAGCAAGACTTTGTTGTTTTAAAAGGGATAAAACTCCACTACAGGACAGGGAGCTCTCTCCAGAATTCCAGCTTTTGCTGGAAAAATGTAGAGGGGAAGTACCATAGTCACCTCGCTTGTTAGCGTTACGGCTGGCACCATGGACCGCGGTTGTAGGTGACCGCAGTAAGTAAGGTGTAAGACACAAAGGAGGATGCTGATGCCCATCCTCCAGTTTAAAACCCTTAGTCGTCTCTTACGACACCCACGGCTATGTATGGGTTAGTACTATTCTTTGCCGGCACCACACGGGACATTAGATACCTAAGCATTTTTTTTAAATAACGGCTAAATAATACAATTTATTAATACAGTCAATAATAAAATACATTTTATACAAATTATAATACATCAAGTTTGTATCTAAATATTAATTTAACATATTTTTTTTGTCATTTCAAAAATCTTACACTGAAGAAAATAAAAGTATTTATTGTGAATTTACGGCTTTTTCTTCTCGTTTTTCTTTTCGTCTCAATAGTTGAATTAGTAGTAATATTTAAAGGCAAATTTGTTTAAGGGGATTCCTGCAGTCAACTAGCGCCCCATCAGTTAAAAAAATATTGCTCGCTAAACAAAAAAAATTATCGAAAATCCGGAAAGACAGATTGAAGTACAGGTACCCTAGTTTATTTAGAACCTATCAATTCTAAAAAATGTAGTTTACTTAGTAACCACTTTTAGCAGTTTTTGAATCTGTAACTACAGCAAACTATATTAAACCGTTTAAGTAGGTTCTACATAAACAATGGTACCTTTACTCGTACTTCAATCTGTCTTTCCGGATTTTCGATAAGTTTTGTATTTTACAAAGTAGAAAATCGCAAAATTTCACTACCACAGGCAGGATTCGAACCTGCGTCCTCTCCGTCAGTACAGGAGACGCTTTACCAACTAGTTTTGTATTTAGCGAGTAATAATAGGTCTTTATGTATGGCGAATTTTAGGTAAACTCAATTTTCAGTACTAAAATTTTTGCATTTTTCTTAGGAATTATAAATCCAATTTTTTTAATTTTTTCAAGCATTTTTGGGAAGACATTAAGCTAACAGAAGCTTAAATTAAATTTTCGAAAAATATTATCTGTAAAAAAATATAACAAATCTAATGAAGAAATCGGACGACATTTAAGACGAACAATTTTAGAACCTTTAATTTTCTATATCAAATCAAAAATAAAAAGTTGTTTTTATGCGTAAATTAATAACCTTGAAGTCAACCCTCAAATGTAAGACAAATGAAAAAAATTGCATTAGAATTATAGGAATTATGATCTCATTAATCTATAAGAAAATTTCGGCAATTGCATAGGTAAAGACCTATTATATTTTTGACTAATGGGGGCGCTAGTGGACCGCAGGCAGCCCCTTCGTTTTATGGTCTAAACTGAATAACATACAAAATACTTTCGCATGGTTCAAAAGTGTTTGATTCATGTTTGATTTGCGACCGTTCCAAAGCTACATAATATGGATGGGTATAGGTGTGGGCAAACTACTTGAACGATGACTTTGACTGCGCAGAGTCAATTTTACATACAAATTGACGTGCGCGAAGCTTCCCTCACCACGCAATTATTTTTCAAGTGGTTTGCCCCGCAGTATACATCCACCTCTCGACCGATTAAATCGACAATGTACCTATCATGATCCATTTTTTCAGTTATTCCAACGCTTACCAACACATTTTGCAGCTATGTCAAAAGCAATCGGCTAAAGCTGTCAGAAAAAACAAGTTTGTAAAACAATGTTATTCTTTCCGTCAAATATACTCTGGTTTTAGTATCATGGCTACAAAATGTGTTGGTAAGTGTTGGAATAGATGAAAAAAAATTATTATAGTTATGCGATTCTTCTCTGTATTCTGGAGCCCAATTCTTGAATATCACTCGAGTGACTTGATATTTTAAAAAGCACAGGATGTTTGAAAATTAACTATGAAATAATATATTGTTTGAGATGAGAGTTTTGCGGTCACCACCACTATTATTAAAACAACGAGTTTTTCCAATTTTCATAACAATCAAATATGATTTCATATTTGACTGTGATATTGTTGATATTTTATTTATCGTCTAATATTTTCTTTTTATGTCAATGGTTTGCTCTTGATTTCGATCTAGTTCTAAGGACAGAAATGAAGTCGACGATGGAACGATGATATTCAAGAATTGGACTTAAACTTATATTCTCAATTTTGATTACTCCACTTACACTTCTTAGGAAGGTAATATTGATAAATCCCTCTAAAGTCTAAAACAGCACCTCAGATCTACAGGCTGTAAGAGACTGTGTACCGAAAACTCATGGCGAAAACTGAATGGGCGTGCTCAGTCAACGAAACTTTCCCAAAGAAAAAATTTGGGAAATATAAAAAAAAATTGACCTCTCCATACAAACTGTTCGATTAGACCGGGCAAATTGTATGGAGATGTCAATTTTCTTTTTTTGAAAATGTTTGTTTGGGACAGTTGTTGTATAACCTTTATTGCACGAAAATTAAAAGAAGTACTATTTGTGACAGTTGTTCAGTTTCGTTAACTGAACACGCCCTTTCAGTTTTCGGTACACCGTCAATTACACCCAGATTCAGATTCAGATAATTTTATTCAATGTAGATTCTTTACAGAATACTTATTGAATGTCATGCAGAATACAATGCAAATAGAGCGAGTCTACGCCGTTTCGGATCGTGCTATGGCAGCGTAAAAGAAAAGGCAAGAAACCACCGCAGCACGGCCTACTTTAAGAGTCGGCTTTTTACAATGTGTTTCTTGTGTTTCGCTGGAATATCAGAAAACCATACCCTGTAATAATTTATGAGTGTAAAGCAATCTCCACCTTTATAGGGATTTATAAACATCAACCCTAGTCACGGCAACCACTATTATGGAATATCCTAAGCATGGACGAACAATAAGAAGAACTGACTATCCAATTTTAACCCGGAAAAGTATAAAACTAGATGGCGCTAATAAATAGTCCGGGAAGTTTTTATGTATTATAGAGTATTCTGCTAAAAAATAAACCGAATTTCAATGTTAGCGTTTCTTTACATTCGTATCTATTAATTATATGTTTGTATTATTTATTAGTCTATATTTTTATTTATTGTTTATGATACTTACCTACATATTTGTTATGTCAAAATGATATTACTATTTTTTTTTTAACTTTTCTGCACTATTGTGTTCCCATCGATACAACTTTCTCACTGCCTTCGGTTGGCTGGAAGAAATATTTTTAGAGATAAGCCCGCCTTTGTGTATATCCTTTAGTTATAGTCTTTTCTGTTAAATTTTGTGCAATAAAGAATATATACGTATATAAACTATGTTGAAATTTTTAATGATTTTTTGGCAGAATACTAGGTAGACCATAATTAATTTCCAGATTATTTGAAAGCGCCATCTAGTTTCCATGAGTTTTATGCCTTTCCGGGTTACGTTTTCTTGTATGGGGATTGTAAGTGACAAGTGTGCAAACGAGCAGGTGGGACACCTGATGGAAAGTGTTCACGAGTCCATAGAACCCGCTGTTTTATTAGTGGCATTACTTGACACTACTAAGACAGCAAAGCACGTTGCCCACCCTGAGAACTAAGATGGTGTGTCTCGTCACTCATGTGCCAGCAATTTCAGTAGTTTTATTATTATTCGTCCATGTCCTAAGGTATATCAGTGTCATGAGGTCGCGGTGGGTGTATGCGGCACTTGCGACAGATGTCTCACGATGTCCACCCAGTCCCATCCTCTTGGTTTCTCGCCACCTTTCCCAGACTCAGCTTTATCCCATACTCGGCGTTTTTGAGCTTTTGTTAGTTGTTCCTTCTTTTCTATTTTCTTTGTGGGTTCATTCTGAAACAAAATAAGTTTTCGTTTGAATATTTCTGTTTATTTTTGAAAAGTCGAGCGAGCCTGCCTGTTTCAGCTCTATTAGTGTAGGCAACGATGCAGTTGACCCTAACATAATTCTCTCAGGCAGATTTTATTTGACAGGATGATAAAGTATCATGAATTAAATGTTATTTCACAATATCCAAAAAATTAATTTCAAAAATAATTTTTCATACATTTTTTGTAATTTTTGTATGGAAAAATTAAAAGTAAGTACCGATTTTTTTTAGATTTTTATTATAGAAGGTTGGTCTCATATTGTGTAATACCCCAGCAAAGTTTCATTGACTGAGGATTTAATGCAGGGGTCTTCATACAACCATCCGCTTCGTTGCCTAGACTATATCGTAATAACGGGAACACTATCAAGCGTCAAAAATGGCATGTTTATACAGCGTGAATTTTCATTGGTTTTGCTCCCGAAGCCCAGTGATTCTAGTCATCTACTTTCGCGAAGAAAAAAAATTTCGTCTCCCCATAGTAAAGCGGTCACGTGATCCACTTATTTTGTATGGGAGGACCAAAAAATATTTTTTCGAGTAAAAAAATGTTTTCTTTGGGAAAGTTACTTTTTTTCAAAATTTGACAAAGTGGCTGCTAGAGCACTGTTTTTATAGTAATAAGGAATTTCTAGACCATAAAACTGATAAGTTCTAACATTCTATTTATGTTTTGCTTAAATTTCATATTGACATAATTTTTCATTTGACATTCAATATTATTAATCTTAACATCTTTAATTCTTTGACATTTAATTGTATAAAATCTTGAAAATTTGCATGCTAGTATTTCTAGCTGAAAACATTGTACTTACTTCATTAATTATTAAGACCTTTTTTACTATTTTCTGGCAAATAAACTCATTTGATTTGAATCATGAGTAGAATCACTGGGCTTCGGGAGCAAAACTAATAAAAATTCACGCTGTATACGATATACAATAACAGCAAATAATAAAAAAACCGGCCAAGTGCGAGTCGGACTCGCGCACTGAGGGTTCCGTACCACCACATATACATAATTGTATTAGTTGAAATTTCAGTAAGTTAATGTGCTAGATTTTTTGAGTCCGACACGCGCTTGACCAAATTTTATTATTTGTTGTTATTTTATAGCTTATGCACTATAAACATACCAATTTTTAAGTTTGTAAGTGTTCCCGTTTTTAAAATAGAACTAAAACAAAAATCGCCTCAGTGACCATCCAACTTGACCCCTCTCTTATATGAATGTTCTTGAAACGGGAGCTCACCACAATTGGTTACCATTATTTGTGAGAAAAGTTGAAATATTGAATGATTTCAGACTTTTCCCATTATTTGTACTGTAAGACCTAGCTTTTTGCCAAATTTCATAATTTTAGGTCAACGGGAAGTACCCTGTAGGTTTTGCATTTTTTAATAAATGTATGGAGATGAGGACATAAAATGCCATATCTTTTGATTGCGTGGTTGTAAAAAAATTAAATTTTCAGATCTTGTGTGGTTCATGGATCCTAATATATGGTATTAGTTTCAACCTGATACCTTTACCCGTTCGTGAGATAAAGGGTCTTGACAGACAGACAGACAGACAGACGGACAACAAAGTGATCCTATAAGGGTTCCGTTTTTTTCTTTTGAGGTACGGAACCCTAAAAACTGATCAAGTGTGAATCGGACTAAAACATTTATCTGTGACAGTGCATCCCTAAGAAGGTTTTTACCGTAGCTGTAAGGAACCCGTAGTGTGCGAGTTCGACTCACACTTGGCCGTTTTTAGGGTTCCGTACCTCAAAAGAAAAAAACGGAACCCTTATAGGATCACTTTGTTGTCCGTCTATCTGTCTGTCTGTCAAGACGCTTAATATCACGAACGGGTAGAGGCATCAGGTTGAAATTAATACCACATATTAGGGTCCATGAACCACACAAGATCTGAAAATTAAAATTTTTTACAACGACGCAATCAAGAGATATGGCATTTTATGTCCTCATCTCCATACATTTATTCAAAAATGCAAAACCTACAGGGTACTTCCCGTTGACCTAAAATTATGAAATTTGGCAAGAAGCTAGGTCTCACAGTACAAATAATGGGAAAAGTCTGAAATCGTTAAATATTACAATTTTTCTCACAACTAATGGTAACCAATTGTGGTGAGCTCCCGTTTCAAGAACATTCATATAAGAGAGGGGTCAAGTTGGATGGTCGCTGAGGCGATTTTTGTTTTAGTTCTATTTAAAAACGGGAACACTTACAAACTTGAAAATTGGTATGTTTATAGTGCATAAGCTATAAAATAACAACAAATAATAAAATTTGGTCAAGCGCGTGTCGGACTCAAAAAATCTAGCACATTAACTTACTGAAATTTCAACTAATACAATTATGTTTATGTGGTGGTACGGAACCCTCAGTGCGCGAGTCCGACTCGCACTTGGCCGGTTTTTTTTGTTTTGTTTACCTGTTCATCATCAATAATAGCAATTTTTTCCACCCTAGCTACAATAGGTTCATCCATCTGTTCGGATAATATTTCTGATGTTTTCTCCTTAAGGCATTCAAACAGTGTATATGTCATAGCACAACCCACCCATTGGTCGGCTTCTGTATCCAACATTGAGAGGATTTTTTGTTTTATTGAAGGCAACCTGAAATGGAACAAAAAAAGATATTAGGTGAAAAATATACAGAATCTAACGGAAAAGTCTAATAATACTCAATTATGTTTAATAGTATACGATAAATTCAAATAGAAACTCAGATGAACACTTTATTGCACACTAAAAACAAATACAAATTACAAAAAGTGAGCAAAGGCGGTCTTATCTCTTCCAGACAACCACAAACAAATGACAAACAAAACACGACAAATATTGATTGTTTACTTACAAGTGCTGATTGTAAAAAATATCGACATTAAAATTAGGTTTTTCTGTGGGATATGTTGGCCCCCATAAGATTTCCAAGATAAATGACTTTTCTCCATCTTCGTACTGTAATGGAAAAAAATATGCATATAAAATCTAGGTCATCACTCATCAGTATGTAATAAATTCTGCAACTTCAAAACAACACTTAACTAAAAACAAATTATCATTAAGTTTAGTCTGTCTATTAAGTTTATTTTATATTATCAGTTAAGTTTATTTTATATTATCAGACAGTCAGGGGGTACACATCTCAACTACCCTCTCCTTGGGAGTTGTTGTATTGTATACGGGTACGCGACCCCGGCTCCCCGAGCTATTACTAACTAATCCTGATCCTTCCGAGAAAGTAATATCCTTCTTACCCGATTCCTTTCCTATACCAATTATTCCTGTCCCAAGAAACCTATCCCTCCCGTTCCTTTTATTCCTGCCCATTCCGCCAATCTAAGGTTGACCGTGCCGATGGATGCGTGGCTAGAGGCGAGTCTAGTCGATAGCGGTCACAACGCCCTGGGCCCGGGCGAACCCAGAAATAGGCTAGCCTTGTCCTGGTATGTGGGGCTCTGCCAGAATGGACCACCTGAATATCCCTTACTGCTCGTGGGAACGCAATGGATTCTACTAAAATTATAAATTCAAATGGCGGCGATGTGATTCGCAACGCATCACGTCCCGTTCCTCGCGGGGGCGAATGAATGGCAAAATAGATGAAGTATGTCAGATGATGGATGAAAGGCGTATAGACGTACTGTGAGAATGAGACTAAACGGAAAGGTTGTGACATCACAGAACATGGCCCTTACACAGCGTACTGGTCTGGTGTTCCCAGTACCAGCAGAGGCTGTCAGGGAGTCGGTGTCATACTTTCCGAAAGAATGGTAGAGTGCGTGAAAGAAGTCGAGTGTGTGAGCCCAAGACTCATCTGGGTCAGGCTAAAAGTCGGACTGACTCGAATCTTCGTTCTGGGTGCATATGCACCTACGGATGTGGGTTCGCGAAGGTCTCCAAAAGCCCAAAAAGAGATAGATGAGTTTTGGGAAAATATGAGAGATACATTAGCGAAATGTGAACAGAATGAACGAGTTATCATGCTAGGTGATTTTAATGGATGGGTAGGAATCAAATCAAATCAAATCAAAATCGTTTATTCATTGTTGGATATTAAAATCTCTTAATGACGTCAGCTAAACTAGGAAGAAAGCGTGACGGTTATGAAAGAGTTGTTGGTAAGTTTGGTGATGAACGTGTGAATGAAAATGGTGTAATTCTGCTTGAGATATGTTTGGAATGGAATCTTTTTGTGGCAAACACTACGTTTGACCACAAAAGTATCCATATGTATACAAGAGAGGAGGGTGATGCGAGAAGTATGATCGATTTTGTAGTTGTGGATGAAAGATTGAGGAAAAGGGTTCTGGACGGTCGCGCATATCGCGGAGTCGGCATCGACACAGACCACCACCTGGTTGTAACCCGAATTGATGGTCTATTTAATCGGTGGCGGCATAAAGCACAAGAGCAGACGAGCGTTTTGGAACGAATTAAAGTGGAGAGATTGCAAGAGGAGGATGTCAGAAGTGAATACTTGAAAGGCTTGAGTGAAAGATTTGAGAACCTAGATATAGTGAATGATATTGAATGCTTGTGGAATGAATTTAAAGATGGTGTAGTAGGAGTAGCTGTCAATGTTTGTGGGGTGTCGAAAAGGAGAAATGGTGGAAAGAAGAAGAATGTGTGGATGGATAAAAGTGTACAGGCAATTGTTTGTGAGAAGAAGAAAGCATGGTTAGATTGGTTAGCTGTAAAAGCTAATCAAAGAATGCAGAAGGCCACAAGTGATGATGTTAGTGTAGCACGAAAGGAATATAAAAGAGTGAAAGGTATTGTAAAGGATGTTGTTGAGAGAAAGAAAGAGGAGTGTAAAGATGAGTTTGACAGAAGGCTTTCTGAAGATTTCCAGTCAAACCAAAAGTTTTTCTGGAAATCCATACGGACAGCCCGAGGAAAGTTTGGAACATCGGAGCTGAGTAAAATCAGAAGCCAGGATGGAAGTATTATAAAAGGTGAAGAATGTGTGCTGAAGAGATGGAAGGAATATTTTGAAAGTCTGTTTGAGAGAGAAGAAGCAGAGGCCAGCGTACCGAGGTCTTCTGTGGAATTGCATGAGAATGAATATGAGAGTAATGTAAGTGAGATAAGTATGGATGAGATAATGAAAGCAATGAAAAGTATGAAATCAGGTAAAGCAGGTGGGTATGATAGTGTCGGTCGAAATGTTGAAGGCTGGGCGAGGCATTGTGGCTAGTCAGCTGTACCGCCTTTTCAACCTGTGTTGGACGAACGGCCAAGTACCAGGTGACTGGTGCAAGGCTGTGATTGTGCCGCTGTACAAGGGAAAAGGGTCACAACAGGAGTGCAAAAATTACCGCGGGATAAGTCTTCTCAGTGTCGTCGGCAAACTGTATGCAAAGGTTTTGATTGAAAGAGTGATGAAAGATACTGACGAAAAAATATGGGATGTACAAGCGGGATTTAGAAAGGGAATGGGATGTACCTACAGATCAGGTCTTTTCCTTGCGGTGCATAGCTGAAAAGTTTTTAGCCAAAAAACAAAAAGTCTACTGCGCGTTCGTGGATTTGGAAAAGGCCTATGACCGAGTGGTGAGGAATGAATTGTGGTCGGCATTGTCTATGTATGGGGTGGACGGTCATCTGATTCAAGCACTGAAATCTCTCTATGAGGATTCCAGTGCTTGCGTCAGAATAAACGGGGCGTACACTGAATGGTTTAGCATCGAAAAAGGTGTTAAGCAGGGATGTGTAGCGTCACCTTGCTGCTTAACCTATTCATGGATAATTGTTTGACTGATCTGAAAGAGAGTATGTGTGGACTGAGAATGAATGAGTTACTGATCAAATGTCTTCTCTACGCTGATGACCAAGTTATACTTGCGTCATCTGCTGACGAGTTACAGGAGATGGTAACAATGATGAATGTGGCTTTTGACAGGAAAGGAATGAAAGTTGATGTAAGCAAGACGAAAGTAATGGTACTTGAAAGAGAAGAGTGTATGACAGAGTGTACTATATTAATAGGTGGTGAACAAGTCGAACAAGTGAAGGAGTTTGTGTATCTGGGTTCTAAGTTTACGAGAGATGCAAAGTGTGAAAGTGATATAGAAAGAATGCTGGAAACATGGTGAATGGTGCTCTGCATGCTTTTATGAAGAGTCAGAAGGTGTCTTACAAGGCTCGTCTGGCTGTTCATAGAGGCGTTTTGGTACCAACACTGATGTAAGGCAGTGAAAGCTGGGTGTGGCAGAAAAAGCATGAAAGTAAAATTAATGCAGTAGAAATGAGAGCGTTGAGGAGTATGATTGGTGTGAAATTGAGTGACAGGATTAGAAATAGTCTGATAAGAGAACGTTGTGACGTAAAAGAAGACGTAGGACTAAAATTGAGAAAGGGATGCTGAGATGGTTTAGTCATATACAGAGGATGAATGAAGGAATATTGACGAAAGAGATCTACAAGGCGAGAGTGAATGGAAACGTTGGAAGGGGAAGGCCTCGGCGAACGTACCAGGACCAAATTCAGGACGTTCTGAATAAAGGCCAGGTTAAAAGTACCCTAAACCGACGAGCATGTATGAAAGGATTGATGAAGGTTCAGGAAGCAAGGGAAGTATGTCAAGATCGTAGCAGGTGGAGAACTGTGGACTCTGCCTACCCCGACGGGAACAAAGCGTGATGTTATGTATATATGTATGTATATTATCAGTTATCACTAGTTATAACCTCTACATTGAAGTCGTTTATAAAAAAATATATAAAACTATACCTAAAATTTTTTTGATTGGCAAACGCTTACCAACACATTTTGCAGCCATAGAACCAGACAAACTACCACGAACCAGACGAACCAGAGTATATTTGACCGAAAAAATAACATTGTTTTACAAACTTGTTTTTTCTGACAGCTTTAGCTGATTACTATTAATCATGGAGCACAATAGCCTTGATATAGCTGCAAAATGTGTTGGTAAGCTTTTGCCATGCTAAAAATTTTTAGGTATAGCTGATACCTGCGACTTCATCCACGTGGATCTAGCGAAAAAGAAAACACATTTTCCCAAGGAAATACTTTAAATTTTCCCCAACAAAGTCAATCTTATGTTTTTCTGGATTATAATCTACATCCCTGCCGAATTTCATTAACTTCTATTTAGCGGTTAGGGTGTGAAAGAGTAACAAACATCCTAACATACAAAATTTCACCTTTATAATATTAAGAAGATGCTATTATGGTGCCCCTGAATCCAAGTCACTGTTATTTGGACTTTTTGTCTGTTTGTTTATTTGTTCGAGCATCATGCTTAAACTACTGAACCGATTTTAATAAATGAATTATTTCACAAAATATTTAATTCTCTAAAATATATGTGTCTAGTCTAGACCAGGGGTCGCCAAACTTTTTTAAGTAGATTAAATTACCTTGTATTGATAAGTCTTATCATTTATCTGTTTGAAGTTCTCATCTCCTTCATAAATGGACTTTAACACCTCAATTTCTTCAGCCTGCTGTTCTGCATCATCAGACATTACTGAACTGACTCCAAGCACCTGGAAATGAGAAAGCATCTAGCTTTATTTCTCTACTTATGTCTTAAAAGCAGAATTCTAAAGAAAACCATTTATTCAGGGTACCTGAATCATTCCATGTACTATGTAGGTGGTCATTCCATGTACTATTAGAGGTGGTAGGGCTTTTGTGCAAAGTCCGTCTGGGGAAGTACCACCCTCTTGCTTGTGTTTCGGTTTGAAGGGCAAGGGAGCCAGGGAAATTACTGGCACATGAGACATACCATCTTAGTTCTAAGAGTGGGTAACGCGCTTTGCTGTCTTATTAGTGTTTAATTATTTCACTAATAAGACAGTGGGTGTTATGGGCGGTGGTGACCACTTACCATCAGGTGGCCCACATGCTCGTTTAGCCACTTGTGACATAAAAAAAAGAAGGTGAAAACTTTTAGAAGCATTTTTTTTACTCTAAAGTTTAGACTTTAGATTTAGTGGGTTGAGACTCAAAACCAAACACAACTTTACAAATGGACTAGGTACTACAATTTTACACACATGCATATATAAACATCATTCCTTTTGATAGCACTCCCTTCCATAGAGAGCATTGAAAATATAAAAAAAAAAAAATTAAAAAAAAAATTAATAAAATAAAATAAAAATAAAATAAAATAAAAAATAAAAAAAATAATAAAAAAAATAAATAAATAAATAAATAAAAATTTTTCTTTCTTTCTTTCTTTCTTTCATTGTATGGGTAGTGGATAGAGAGTACTCCCTTCTTTACACATGGTCATCTTTTCTTGCATATCTACAAATTTCTGATTTCAGAAAACCTTGTTACCTCTGGGTAACTCGATAAGAGCTTTTTACTTACCGCTGGTCAGATGTGATTTGCTATTTGTTTTGCTTATTACATAGAAAGATAAGTATAGTAAATGCCAATAAAAAATAATGAATGAAGATCAAAAGTAGTTAAGCCTAAACAAATTTCTATTTTTAAAAGTGCAGCCTCAAAAGTTTTCTTTAGCACCTGCAACCTTATGTCTTTTTTGTAAGTAAGCAACAGAGTAATAGAACATCTTCTATTATATTATATGTCTTCTTTACTACTACAAAAGAATATTCAAGACCCAGCGTCACTTTACAAAGAACAAGAAATGTGATTTAGTAACGGATAAATACATTTGCTTCTGAATTTATAACTCTGCCACTAATGTTGTAAGTCAGCTACTTAATTAATATTTTTTCAAGATTCAATATCTGACTTTTAATGAATTCGAATTCTAGCCTCAACAATTAGGCATCGAACATAATTATCCCACAGGTAAATTAATATATTTTAATTCTTTATTTTTGAAAATACAAACCCAAAAACAACCATAAAATCAAACATAAAGTGCAACAAAACTAGGTATGGTTTTTCAGGAAAATATTTCATGAAAAATTTGCTGCACATCAGTTCAACAAACATCAAAAATAAATATTTAATTTACAGCAAAACTATCATAGGTCCGAATCTCGTTTGGGATCAGTTAGGTTGGGATAGGCTCTCTTGCAACCTCAATGAATGCTAGGAACAAATTCCTTTGATATGCATAAATTGCTGCCCAACTAATTATAAATTGCGAAAACAAAAAAGCGAAAAGTATCTCAACCACAGAAGTCATTCAATGCCCATACATAACCTAAAAAACTTTCACTTCATGAAATTTAATTGTGATAAGAATATCATCTAACGCCAGCTTACATAGTGGGTTGATTCGATTTGGGTTTCAAAATCACGCGGCATTTACACCTAGAAAATAAAATTATGAAGGGAAAATTGGTCAAATTGTTAAAATATTTTACTTACGGTTTTTCGAGAATACTGCTAAGAATCACTTTCTGTGGAAAGGATCTCGAGACAAGAAATGTTTAAGTTTCTAAACAATGGGCAACAGTTATAGAATTTTTTCGCAAAATGAGATTGTCAGATACTGTACTGTCAGAGGCGAATACAGAATTTTTTGACAAACAGCTGTTTGGCTGTTGGTGAAGTATGTCAAAAAAACTACCAATAAGTTTACGAATACTGAAAGCAAAAGAGTAAAATAGTTACAGAAACAATGGATAAAAGATAATAGGTAAACTTTTATATTAAAAAACAATGTTTCCATCACAAACGTGCTTCGGCATCGAGCGAGTGCTGATCAAGGCTGTGTTCCAAATTGTACAAACGCTGCTAAAAGCGTATACAGTACTCACGGACGGTCCAAATTGATTTAGCACGCTCACAAAGCTATCACTGCTTTAATGGCTCTAGTCAATTTGGAATGGATTTAAGCGCGCTCACGTGTTCATCTGTCAAAATGTCAGTTTTGTTTTTATTTTCTTTAACAAAGCCTAAGCTAATCAATGAAAAATGTGCGCCAAATCCACTCTCATTTCCATTAGAGACAAACTCATTAAAATCAAAACTTGAAAAACATCAGCTGGCTGCAAACGTGTGGGATTTTATATGTGTCAAATCGATTTTGACATTAGCGCTTTCACTGCTCCACCTATTTGACTAAAGCACTGATAGCAGAAACGATGACGTCATCAATGACGTAAGGCGGTGAAAGAGCGAGTGCTTTAGAGCACGCTTTAGGTCAATTTGGACCGACTTAAGCGCGCTCACAGTGCTCTAAAGCAGTCTGTTAGTGCATATTGGAACGCACAGCAAGTGAAGCGAGAGTCCAACTTGTTTATTCTAATCTTTTTGACGTACAGAAGGTCTAGCTGTGCGTTCCAATTTGGCCTAACAGACTGCTTTAGAGCACTGTGAGCGCGCTTAAGTCGGTCCAAATTGACCAAAAGCGTGCTCTAAAGCACTCGCTCGTTCACCGCCTTACGTCATTGATGACGTCATCGTTTCTGCTATCAGTGCTTTAGTCAAATAGGTGGAGCATTGAAAGCGCTAATGTCAAAATCGATTTGACACATATAAAATCCCACACATTTGCAGCCAGCTGATGTTTCTCAAGTTTTGATTTTAATGAATTTGTCTCTAATGGAAATGAGAGTGGATTTGGCGCACATTTTTCAGGGATTAGCTTAGGTTTTGTTAAAGAAAATAAAAACAAAACTGACATTTTGACAGATGAACACGTGAGCGCGCTTAAATCCATTCCAAATTGACTAGAGCCATTAAAGCAGTGATAGCTTTGTGAGCGTGCAAAATTAATTTGGACCGTCCGTCAGTACTGTATACGCTTTTAGCATCGTTTGTACAATTTGGAACACAGCGTAGGTTTCAAAACATGCTTCCAACACGCACGTATATTTTGTGTTACCAGAATACGGAAGGTATATCGTTTATAGTAGTCGTTGCATTAAAGTAGGGTCAACGTGAGAACTAGGGTTCTAAGAGTATCTTTGAAAAACCTACGAATCTTTATAGTAGTTTGTTTTATAGATTGATTTATCTTACTTTCAGGATTACTCACTTGCACATTATCTTCTTGTAATAGGTAGGTATATAAGTAGGAATATTCTGATAATGATGGCAACCTTTATTTCAAAAGTGCCAACGGCTGGGAAAAAACGTTACTCCAAAATTGTGAATTATTTCGTAAAAAAATATTGATTTACGTCGCATTACCTCACAGAATCTTGTCAAGTTTTGTGAGGATGGAAGCTAAAAAATGCGACTGTAAAGAAAATCGCCCGCCCCGGTCGGTGTGTACCTGTACTGCGAGCGGATCAAAAAAATTACCAGATTGTGTTCCTGACTTTAAAATCCCAGCTGTACCGAGCAGAGCCCTCCAAACAAGCGCGAAAACAAACCAGAACGAAGTTAAAGATGCTGCAGGCAAGCCTGAACCACCACCGAAGCAGAAGGTTGACAAAAAGTGGTCTCTCTCTGACTTCGACCTAGGTCGTCCTCTCGGCAAGGGAAAATTTGGAAACGTATACTTAGCTCGAGAAAAGGAGTCACACTACGTGGTCGCGTTGAAAGTGCTCTTCAAAAGCCAGATCCAGGATTCAGAGATCGAACACCAGGTACGCCGCGAAGTCGAAATTCAATGTCGCTTGAGACATCCGCACATTTTGCGCATGTATGGATATTTTCATGACGAGAGAAGAGTTTACTTGATTTTAGAATATGCAAAGTTCGGCGCTTTGTACAAGCTGTTGAAAGAACATGGGCGTTTCGATGAAAAGACTGCAGCTATCTACGTTAGAGATGTGACCAAAGCATTAATTTATTGCCATTCAAAGAAAGTCATTCACAGAGATTTAAAGCCTGAAAACTTGCTCATTGGACACAACTATGAACTGAAAATGGCAGATTTTGGCTGGTCCGTCCATTCCCCTTCATCTAGAAGAATGACTTTATGTGGAACTGTGGATTACCTGTCTCCAGAAATGATCGAAGGAAAACCGCACAGCTATGCTGTTGATATCTGGAGTCTTGGAGTACTCTGCTACGAACTTCTTGTTGGTCTTCCCCCATTCGATGCAAAGGAAACCTATCTGACATATAAAAAAATCAGATATGTGATATTAAAGTACCCAGATTATATATCAGATGGTGCTAAGGACTTGATTGGAAAGTTGCTAGTCATCAATCCGGAGGAAAGATTCCCTCTACTAAGTGTCCTCAAGCACCCCTGGATCTTAGAGAATGCCCCAGAAGGAACGCATCCTCCAGATTTTAGTGCCATGCCTAAAAAACCTATTAATTCTGTAAAGCCAATGAACTTTTAGATGAATGTTGAGTTATTTTAGTATGTAATCAAAATACTTAAATTAATTTAGATGAATATGTTATGTGTAATTAATTATGGGATTGTGATTTAATTTGTATTTAATTTTACATAGGGGTTCATCAAAGTATACATTTGCAAACATTTTATTATAGTATGGGACCTATTAGCTGGCTGGTTAAGTTGCTTGTATCATGTATGCTAAGGATGTTTCTCCAGTCTCGCTGATTTGAGTCCGCATGCGGATCTGGTACGCATGCGTGCTGTTTGCATAAATTTGATCATTTCATACATGCTTCTCCTGTCTTGCATGCCATCCGTATGCATGACGCGGAAGCAAATCTGCATGACTGGAGAAGCGTCGTAAAAGGCACTTACACAGCTTCTTTCAAATTAAAGCGATTTTAATGAGCTTTAACTATAAAGATGCTTTGTGCCACTAGCAGTAAAGTCTTAGGTTTGTTTGCAGTAAGTAACTTTAATTAAATTGTTTACATTTAATTTCTTTGGGAATTCAGGGTTAGTTGCAGAATGCCTCATTAAAGTTAAAACTTTAATTTTATATCTTGACATATTCTCAACAAAACAAAAAGAGTTGCAAAAGGATAAAACTTTATCAAATCAATTGTTCTCATTTTCTGTTTGAAACTTGGAATGACAAAGACAGTGACATCCTTAGATTTAAAGGAGCTTTAACTTTAACGATGCTTTGGGCACCTGACTGCTAGTCTTTTTGTTTTGTTGACAAAATGTCTGTAATAGATTTAAAAGAATGTCAACTTTAATGAGGCATTCTGCATCTCATCGTAAGACTAAAAAAAGGGACTGAAGAATTTTAGAAGTAATTTATTTCATCTCAAGATAGAATCATGTTATAATTAGCTAAAAATAATTTATATTATATTCTTAGTTCCAATACATTGCTTATTTGTCAATCAATGTTTTTTATTTTTCTTCATGTAGTAAATATCAAGGGCGTATTTATCAAAATTAGGATCTCTTTTTACAAACCAATGCCAATGTATAAGTTCTCCAATCAAACAGATGGTGCTGAAAAAATATCCTATGCCCAAAGCTACAAAAGCTCCATATAACTTTTTCAAATTCATTAAGGCCTTAATTTCCTCATCACTGGTGTCTAATGATCTTATTGTGTACATTGCATCATCTAACCACTTCTCTACTAGTCCAACTTCAACAATTCTTCTGATATAAAGATCTGCTAATGGTTTAAGCGGCGAATTTTTATGAAATCCTACAGAAATCGGTACATTGACTACGCAATCTGTCATGATGTGTAGATTTCTCTCGTCTTCGCTAGTTTGTATTGCTACTTCGTTCGTCGAATTTATTGTAGAATTGTCAAACTCATCAACATCCATTAGAACATTCTTTCTTTTCACGCTTAGGTACTTTAAAAATTCTGCGTTATCGTAATAAGCGTAAGTTCCTTTGGCAACTTTCGCAGCAGCCTCAAAGGGATCTTCAGCTATTTCAAATCTTTGCCCAATCTTCTGTCCGATATCATCTAATGAATCTTCGAAAAACTTCTTAGTTTCTGTACCCCAACCCCCACAAGTTACCTTACTGTCGACCAATTCTCTCAATGTATCTATAGTAACTCTAGGGGCTGGATTTGCTAGTATAGCAGTCATACTAGCTCTGTAAGATACTACTAACAGTATACAATATAGCCAATACCAGCCAGTCAAAAGTCTTATAGACCATCCAGTGGGTAGTTTAGGTAGAGATACAACAAGCAACATTCCATACGTGTATAAGATGCTGTTAATGATTTCGCCAAACAAGTATAAGCCAGGTTTCTCGTCTGCAAAGTAAACAGTTCATTAGCATACTAATGCGAGCTAAAGTAAAAGGTTATAAAAAGATTTCTGTTCAGGCTTTGACCTTAAGAGCAGTTGAGATAAGAAATTATTATTTTTGCGGGCTAACATTTCTGCGCATAGCAATGCTCTTATGCAGGGTGTAAGGGACGGTGTACCGAAACCAAAAGCAAGGAGGTTTTTGTTCTGAGACCGAAACCTAAAAGGACGTGCTCAGTCAACGAAACTGAACAACTTTCACAAAGAAACATTTTTGGGAAATAAAAAAAAATTGACCTATCCACACAAACTGTTCGACCAGAGTGAGCAATTTGTTTGGAGAGGTCAAAATTTTTTTTCATTTCCCAAAAATGCATCTTTGGGAAAGTTGTTCAGTTTCGTTTACTGAGCACGCCCTTTCTTTCAGTTTTCGGTACACCGTCCCTTACACCCTTCATACATGGTTATTTTGTTTTAATGCAAGCTTGTCGCAAGTAACTAGAAAGTTTACTGCAAGTTTCTGGTTTTGCAAACTTGTTGTTAATTTGAAACAAGTTTGCAGTGCTATTAGGGTAGATCTGAATTTTTGTCTTAATAAAAATAATTATTGTTAGTCTTTCAAGTAAATCGTAATTCTGTTCTATTATACAGGATGTTTTTTAAACCCTGTCGACTGTTAATATCAGAAACTATGAATTTTATACAACGAAACTGTACAACCTCTCAAGGAACAAAAGTCGAAATATGAAAAATTTCAACTTCTCGTAGAAACTGCATCAGATGGTTGTGCATTTTATATGGAAAGTCGTATTATTTTCTTATTTTGACTTATTTATGTTCCTTAAGTAAGTTGTTCAGTTTCATGGTCTATGTTCACGGTTTCAATTTTCGATAATATACCTTTTTACATCCTGTATAGGTACGACGTACAAAATAACTAACTAATAATGCGCAGAAGTTTAAAAATGATACGCGGGGGTGAGCGCGGCAGGTGAGGGGAGGCGTGCGAATCGTTCATTAGCTCTCCGCTTATCGCCCATGCGCAGAAAATAACCGTCAGAGCCAAACTTATCCTGCACACGCTTTATTATATTCTAGCAAAGTGTGGAAGTGTGTGGTACACACACTCTCTGACGTAACATTAGCCGACGCTGCATCCATGGCGATCGAGTGGCAGACGTAGACCAGGGAGCCAATTCTTGAATAACACTGGGTGATAAAATATCAAAAAAATATAAATCACTGATCTTTCGTACGTGTAAAGTAATGTTTGATTGTTAATTTGATGTAGGTATTGATTTATCTTTCAACGGTCTAACAGTGTAAATTTGAATTTGCTTGAGTCTCAAAAGTTATGTTTGATCACCTTAGATTTTCAAGATTTAAGCTCTTAGGCGTCCCGTACACACCTGATGACGTACAGTCAACGACAAGTCAAGCTTGACATTCGCATTGCGACTCGTCTAGCCCGTAAGTCTATTGAAATAAGAACGGTACGAAGTTCAATATGTCAAGCTTGATGTGCTCTTGACTGTCCATGAAGAGCGAGTACAAGGCTGCTGGACTGACGTGGGAAGAAGCAAGAAGAACGGCGCAAGACAGGGGCAAGTGGAGACACCTCGTTAAGACCCTATGCACAGAGGGGTGCCCAAGGATGACAACAACATCACTACTTATTACCCTAAGAGCTATCTTATATTTTGGAGAAAAAATTCATATCAGGCCAAATTTTTGTAAACGGGTTTTAAATGCAATTCTAAGAGACTATATTTTTGAATCCACCCAATTTTCAAACTGGATGGTACAATTTCAATTTCATTTTCTGGACGTTTCAATTTCCATAATTTTTTTTGTTGGATTTAGTACACTATATGTTAAGGGACGTTAATGAAACAAAAGCATTGAAGAACTGATCTGAATCTACTGCAACTTTGAGATTTACGTAAATTTGTTTTTTAGATTTAATTGTGTTTCTTTTACAAATATAGGAGGATTATATACTTAAAAAAGATAAAAATAAAGGTAATTAAATGTAAAGTAAATAATATTTATAGCATTTTTGCCCTTCTTTTGTGGAATTTATAATACCTTTATTATTATTATTTTTAAATCATGCGGTCGTAAATTTGGGTGGATTACTAATGAATTATTTTATAGACCAGCTAATCAAATTTTTGACGAAAAAAAATTGCTGATATGAAATTTTGTTGAATCTTCATCTTCATCTTAGGCTATATGGGGTTTTAAGGACAGCCTTTTGAACTGAACAAATTAACCGTTAACATTTTTAGGAAATGAAAGAAAAATCGGCTTTTCCATAAAAAATTGCAAACTTGATTGGACAGTTTGTATGGAGTCCGATTTTTATTTTCATTTCCTGAAAGTCTTATTCGCTGAAAGTTATTCAGTTACGCTGACTGGCCATGCCCTTTCAGTATTCATAAGGCTGCCCCTGGCCACGAGCGCTTCATACTAACCAACATCATTCTCATCTTTTTCCTTGAAACCAACTTTACGTCTGGTCCTCTGTTCCTTCTTGTAATCCTGTAGGTTCATATAAAAGCGAGCCAGCCCGTAGAATATGACTCCAGTTATTAATAGAACTAGGAGGACCGTTACCCACATGTATAATCTGTTGAATAAGCAATGTACAAGCAGCCTATTAAAACGTCAGTTTACTATTATCTAATACTAGCTGTACCCGCGGCTTCGCCCGCGTGGAATTCAGACAATGTGCAGTGTTGTGCAGTCTCTGTCTCTCTCCCTCTCCCCCATATTGATTTTTAGACATTTCAACCCTATCGCACCCCAACCCCATCTCCAAGGGATGATGGTATTTCACGTCCACCGCGTTGGATTTCAAAATTGTTATAGTTTTCGTAATCAGCGACCCGATAAAACTTACAAACGACACCCATATTGATTTTTAGACATTTCAACCCTATCGCACCGCAACCCCATCCCCAGGGGATGTAGGTATTTCACGTCCACCACGTTGGATTTCAAAATTGTTGTAGTTTTCGTAATCAGCGAGCCGATAAAGCATACATACGATACCCATATTGGTTTTTAGACTTTTTCACCCCATTTTCCTCTTTTAGGGGTTGAATTTGGGGTGGAACTTAACACATAACAGTGATTTACGTTCCACAGAATTACAACCCTAATGCCTAAACAATAAATATAGTGGATATTACTTTGAAAATTAAGAATTTTCAACTTCATCCCCCTTTTCACCCTAGGGTGTAGAATTTTCAAAAACCCCGAGACACGTAAAACTTAATTTTTAGTCGTCAGCCTAAATACAAATTTTAAAGATCCTACTTCAAAACTGACGGACATTTAAATTTTTGCCGCTTCTATTCTAAACATTTCTGTGGATACGCGCGCTGCCGGCCGGCGCCGCGCGGTTCATGAGCGGTGAGGAGGGGAGGGAATTGGGCGTGGCGTGAGCGGAGCGCGCGGACTAGAACAACGATGAAACTAGAACAATGCTGAAACTTTAAAATAACAATACCTATCTAAAAAAAATTCTTTAAAAAAAAATGTATTTTTTTTTTATTTTTTTTTACGGGAATGGATTAATTTTAATAAAAATCAGTTGGGGAGTATGAGGGTTTCGCTTATTCCATTAACACGTTGTATAGATGTGCTATTAAGAGTACGAGTGTTAAAGTAGGTAACCTATCCCACCTATCCCATCCTATCCTTTCAGGTGTTTGCTCTACCTACCCATGAAACTGAACAAAAGGAAACTTAGGTCGAAATATGAAAAGCTTTTGACCTGTCATACTAAATACGGTATCAGCTAATGCAGTTTGGAACCTATGTTCCTCAGGGCAAGATTTTTTTGGACATGGGCAGAATTACATCCTTCAGGGTTGAGATACCCTATTCTGTTACAAGTGTATTGATTAATTGTTTTTAATTAAAAACCTATTTCAAACCATTTACATCTTATCCGATCGTATGTAAAAAAAATTTGTCATAATGTGTTTATTTAGTTTGAAAGTTATCGCAAAAGTTAGTGTGTTGGAAATCACAGCTCCAGGGGACCGCTCTCATTCAGACAGAACTACTTCTTCTGCGGATATCAAAATAAAAACTTACTTGAACGGTAAAATTAGAGTCTTCCAAGAATTATCGGTCAAAGCTTCAGGCGTGACGAAAGTCCAACACTGCGACGTATAAGGAATGCTCATGTCTGTCAGTTCTAAGTGATAAGGGGTATATTGCAAGTTTCCTAAGGCTACGTCCGCATGGCCGTTGACCATTTCACCAAGGAGCCCCGAGAAAGAACCGTTGGCTTGCTTCTGGCCCCATTTGTGCAGATCAGCGTTTTCTGGTTGATAGAGTCTGGGTTCGAAGTTCATTTTCTTGGCTAAAGTGTTCAGAATCTGAAATAAATAGCGATGAAGTACCTACCTGTGTCGGTTTTTGTTAATGTGTAAATAACAAATAATAAAAACTGGTCAAGTGCGGGTCGGGCTCAAAAAATGTAGCACAGTACGTTAGGTACTGAAATTTCAACTGATACAATTAATATTATGTGGTGGCACGGAACCCTCAGTGCGCGAGTCCGACTCGCACTTGGCCGGTTTTTTACATAACGTTTGCTTCACACAATCTTTAAATTTTCTCTCAGGCAACAGTTTCCTCAACAGGATTCGAACCTAGAATCTCCGGACTGAGCCATTTTCATTCAAATACTTTCTCTTTTTATACTCGTAGGTACTAGCAAAACAAACTCATTGATATACCTATTTATTTACCTCAATCTCAACCCCGCCAATTTTTGCCGTCTCATTCGTTTTCATGACCACCACAGAGGGCACATGATCTAAATACACAACGTTCAACACCTCCCCGTTCAAATTCGTTGTCTTATCCGCAAACAAAGATCTGTTGTAATGAAACCGGCCGTTATTCCAAATATCCACTCTTTTTGGAACGAATACTCCGCGAATTGGATTCGGGAACGGCACAGTTGACAACTCAAACCTAAAAAGTGAAAAGGATTAAGATCTGGTCGTCGGCAACCCTTCCTTATCGCATACCAAAAATAGAACAAACTAAAGAGCTGCATCATCATAACATCCCATTAATCGTCTGCTGCAGGACATACCTCCAGAACTTCAGCGAAAACGCGTGGTAATTTGGACGGGATTTACCATAGTCACCAGGCTTGTAAGATCGTAAGATACACAGAAAGATGCTGCTGCTCATCCTCCGTTTCATAATCCCTTAGTCGCCTCTTACGACACCCACGGGTAGAGATGGGTTGGTACGATTATTTGCCGGAACCAGACGGACAAGAGGTGCATAATTTATAATAGAGAGGTGCGACACTTACTAACAACTCTAAAAAATACCACTAGAGACACAGTATACAAGGTTATTTTTTTGGACCTGATATGCGTATGCCCACCTTGTTAAAAAGGTCAAAAGTAACAACTTTTGTTCTACTTTTCTAATACGCACGAAAAATTTTCAACTTCTCATACAAAATGGGTCTGTCACGTGACAACTTTAGTATGGAGAGTCCAAAATTTTTTGTGCGTTGTTAGCAAAGTCGTAGATCAATAGTTGTTGCTTTCAACCTCTAATAAACTAAAAATAACCTTGTATATAACGAAAATCGATTATATTTCGGTTTTTGCGTTTATTCCAGCGCTTAACAATACATTTTGCAGCTGTGTCAAAAGCGATCGAAGCTGAAAGTTTGTAATACAATTTTATTCTTTCCTCCAAATATTCTCTGGTTTTAGTGCCATGGCTGCAAAATGTATTGGTAAAGAGCACGTCAAGCTACCACTCACGTCCACTCCCCCCCCCCCCCCCTCATGCCCTGACTCATCCAAAGCTCGATGTAGTACCAACTAGCTGGGGTACCCGGCTTCGCTCAGAGAGTTGTTATGAGATTATGTGGTAGTTGGAATAAAAGACTTAACTTTCCACAATGTTCCAGAATCATCATCATCATATCAGCCGAAAGACGTCCACTGCTGGACATAGGCCTTCCCTAAAGATCTCCATGACGACCGGTCCTGCGCTGCTCGCATACAGCGGCTTCCCGCGACCTTGACCAGATCGTCGGTCCATCTTGTGGGGAGCCTGCCAACGCTTCGTCTTCCGGTACGTGGTCACCACTCCAGAACCCTCACGCCCCATCAGCCATCGGTTCTTCTTGCGATGTGCCCTGCCCACTGCCACTTCAGTTTAGCGATTCTCAGGGCTATGTCAGTTACTTTAGTTCTTTTGCGGATCTCCTCATTTCTGATTTGATCGCGCAGAGAGCATCCGAGCATAGCCCTTTGGGTGACTTTGAGCTTTCTGATAAGGCCCATCGTGAGCGGCCACGTCTCGGTGCCATATGTCATCACTGGCAACACACACTGGTCAAAGACTTTCGTCTTGAGACACTGCGGTATGTTCCAGAACACTTTACAATATTCAAGGGTTCTGGAATGTACCACAACAATCTGGGATATTCCCGAACATTCCACAACATTCCAGAATTTTCGAATCCACGATAGATCTTGCTTTATATATACCCCAATCAATAGGTAGCTCCACTCATACAATAAAGTTTTCGAATGGTCCACAATTTTTTTGGATATTCCACAACATTTGAGTGTTCTGGATTATTCAACAATGATCTGGGATGTTCACGAACATTCCACAACATTCCAGAATGTTGTAGATTGCTCTCGAATACTCTCGAATGTTCTGGACTGTTCTTGAAATTTCTAGAGGGCGAAACTTCCAGCCCTTATATCTTCAAAAGCACGTCCTTCAGGTAAAAACGGGAACCTTCTTCATGGACGAGAGATAGAGGGCTACCACACCGTATAACTCCCTTGATCGAACCGGGACTCATTTCTGAGTTTTAGCGGCACGCACATTGTACACTTTCTATTATATTTTTGAATTTTTCTTTTCTTTCTTTTGAATTTTTGACCTCCCATACATGTTCATATTTCGACCTATGTTCCTTGGGAAAAGTTGTTCAGTTTCATGGGCAGATTCACATCCTTTATTATTATCACACCTTTCCGTTACACGTTGTATATTGATTATTGCCGCTAGAGGGCCTACATCCCCTTTCCACGAAAAGAACCCAAAATCGAAAGCAACGTCTATGCTTTCCACTTCAATAGAGGAAAATGAGTCTGAATCAAACCAAGATTTGCTTCTGATGTTGCCGGTGATTTTCTTGTGGTGCCGTAGGAATATCACGTTGACGATTCTCTTCCAAATGTAGTGCAGGTCGCTATGGAACAACCGGAAATCGTGGAGAAAAATATACTTCGCTCTGGTGTCTAGGATACGATGCCTATGTACAGAAAAAAAAAATTATACATACAGTCAATAACATTGAAAGACTAGCGAATTGGACATACGTTAAACCCCACTGGTGCTTATGCCTGCTTGATAATTTTTTAACAAACAACTTTGAATACTATCCGCACCCAATTTTCAATTCTTGTGAGTGCCAGAGCCCTCAAGCACACACAGTATCGGCACAGAATAAAGTAATAGTAAGCTATCGTACAAAACGGACACTCTCCGCACCCCTTGAAATCTACCCTGCGCGCACCCAGCCCGCGAGATTCTCGTGTACTGAATACCCCCCTGTGTTATTATAGTACTCTTTGACTGAATATACGAGCCTACGAGACGTCCCAATTTCAAATTTTAAATTCGCGAACGATGATGTATTGTAGTTTTCGGGGTGTGGTATCGGTGCCCCTGATCATTACAACATTTTATAAAAATGGGGCTCCATCAGAAATCACAGCAAAAAATTCGTGGTTTGTTTTGTGAAGTTAACGACCGCAGTATGATGGTACGAAACACAGAACGCTGCTGCCATCCTCAGTTTCAAGATCCCTAAGTTTCCTTTTACAACACCAACTGAAAGAGAAGAGGTGGTACATTCAAGAGAAGCTTAAGACATTGGACTTTTTACCGTCTTTATTGTAAGTACCTACCTGGGCAACTGATCTTCGTTCTATAATAGCCGCGTAAACATTAAAATATCATCGGATGATCAAGCTATGCCACCCGCCAACAGATGGCGCTGTAAGCTTTTGTCTAAATCGCGGTATTTTATATAAAAAGCTTAAAACACGGGGAAAACGAATTTTCCCAGACATGAGTTCTAGGTAGATCGAGTTTTCGCCCCCAACGCCATGAAAACTGATTACAAATTTTTAATACTTAGTACATATAGGATAACGGTAGGTAGGTAGGAACTAGTAACGCTGATAGTGTCTAGTATAACTTGCTTTTGACCGTGTTATTCCTAGCCGGTACCTGGTGCACGGACTACTTATTTAGTTATTTATGCAACTGTTGCGTAATGAGAGTAATTTTAACACGAGATCTGGTTTTTGATACGAGGCGCAGCCGAGTATCAAAATCTTAGAGTAATAATTACTAGTAGTATAGAGCGCGCGCAACAAAGTGGGAACAGTAGGCACGGGTGAGAACAAAACGACGTTCCCGTCGCGATCGCTTATAGTCGTGGTTGAGCGCTAGCAGTGTGTGTTCCTCCAGAGATCTTTTTCATAATTTACGTACCCAAATGGTCAAATGTGCAGTTTCATCTTGCAAAAAAGATACTAGGAAACACAAATATTTGAAATCCAGTATCACATATCATCGGGAAGTTGATTTTTATACTTATTTTTAAGAAAACAAATCGCGCATCGCGGGGGTGAAGAAGACGTGGGAGGCGGGCACGCACAAGCTCGCCTACGCACCGCTCTCCCCGCCCGAGACTGTAGTGATGTGACGCGACCAATGCTGTAGTCGATATGTATAATATCAATGTAACTTTATACACAAAATCTTATAATTACAAATAATTTTGATGTGTGTTTGAAAGTATTGTAGCGTAAATGTAAAGTATAGAATGTTGCGATATCATGTATGAACTGCTTAATTGATTGTGAAGAATTTTGGTAGGTATAGTAAGGTGTAAAATAAAATAAATCATTTTAAATTAGTGAATGAGACAACATTTTGGGAAAACCTACAAAAAAGGTCCTACATATATAGTGTCAAATATTTTAAGGGATAAACTTACACAAAATACTGAACAACTTTTTATTATTTAAAAAATAAACACGAATCTCGATTTTTTATTTTTTAAATCTTAGTAACAAGTCCACACGATTTTCTGACATTTCTATCACACATTACTTTTGAATTAAAATTAAAACAAGAATAACATTAATATGGATGACTCATTTATTTCATTCATTTATCTATATTTTCTTTGTTTGTTCTATGTATCGAGAATATGATTGCAAACAAATATATAAATTAATAGTTTACATTTCTCGTTTAACAGTATAGAAAATGACATATGGAACATAAAAAGTACCTAACAAAGATATTTATTTACATAACTTATCGATAGCTCCTTGCCGATCGGTACCTTGCACATCCCTGTCTGTCATATACTTATCAATATAGTATCTATAGCTCATTTGCCTACGATGCGTACTAAGCAATTCGTGCAATATGCGCGCTCTATACTACTAGTAATTATTACTCTAAGATCAAAATAGTATAGATCGAGTGTTAAAATGACTAATTACGTATAGTTGCATACAAAACTTTATCTACGACCGACAAAATAAAATAAAATTTTAAAAAGTAGTGATCAATTCATGGAAATAAGAGGACAGTTAGCTAGTACAGTTAATTAAAGTTATTCCGTTATTCCAGATCCAGAGCTTGTGGATGGAGTTGCTTTAACAATAACTTCATGTTACACCCGGTATATGGTTACTGACAGCCTCTTGTAGACTCATGTTCTCCTGGTACATACTTTCCATTTTGTTCAAGTCACTTCTTTTGTTGCTACGGTCACTTTATATAGAAGCGAGCCAACTGTCAGCCTCTTGTCGATTTATGTACTCCTGGTACTCTCCGTTTTCTTTTAAATATAGGTAGGCAGTCGTCACCCCAGTAAAAAGTATTTTTACAAAATTACTTTAAAGTAGGCTGTATGTAGTACTGTGGTAGTATTGCCTTAGCCTATGCAGATTGAAAATTATGTATTATAACAGTTGCGGAATGAAAATCCATACTCCATTTCCGTACTGCTCGTAGTATGGAACAGTGTGGAAATGAAAATGATAGCGGACAATGACCTCAATTTCGAATCTGTCATTGGTTTCGAATTTGGAATATTCCGGTACGGGAGTAGATAAAAGTATATTACCTGTCTCCAAATCGAAGCAGCCGGGTAGTTTGAAAACTGTTTGCTAAAAGTATCACGTAGACATTGCATCCTTCTTTTCTTGCTTCTCTTAGTGATTCTAATGTGTCGTAATTTGGCGATAGAAGGTCTTCATATTCTTCGACGACTGTCTAGAAATTAAATTATATCCTATTATGTATCCTATATTAATATACACCATCGAATTAATGGTCCCAATTCTTGAATAAAATATCACTTTTGAGGTTTTCTTTTTTTTATTTGTAGGCAAAATAATGAAAAGGATTTTTTTGGGTCATACTTTATTCAAGAATTGGTTTCCATGTCATAAAAATGCTAAGCTACAAGAATACGGGCAAGCCAAGCATATTATAAAAGTATTCCCAATTTCAAGGCGATAGCGTGAGTAAGTAGTTGCCGAGATAAACAAGTGTGACAGACAGACGAAGTCGCACCGTAAGGGTACCGTTTTTACCATTTTGGTTCGGAACCCTAAAATTGTGTTTTTATCACGTCTATTCGAAAAGAGCTAGTTCGTTCTACGTTAACAGGGACTAAAATCGCGTTTTAAGCCCTTTGGCCGGTATTTCACTGGGACACCATGGCAGCGCAACCAGTCGCAGCTACCAACAAAATGTATACAGCTCTGTAGAGAGTTACTCATCTGGTGTCCGTTTGGTTGCGCAACCAATCTGGCGGCGCAACCAGCTCGGATGCTGGTCGCGCTACCACTCTGTGAAATATAGCCTTTAATATTGTGGCCGCAGGGTGTGGAGACTCTGGTGACTTTACTGGTCGCGCCACCGTGGTGTCCCAGTGAAATATCGGCCTAAGTGACTAGAAACCTAGAAGTGATTTGAGTGAGGAATGTGGAAAAAGATGCTCGTTCGACGTTAACGGGGACTAAAATCACTTTTAAAGGGACTAAAGGTGATTTGAATTAGGAATGTGGATATATTGTATATTAGGACCAAAAAGTCGCGTAATCGGTCGCCTTATTATACTGACAACTTCTATCCTCATACATGTAAGGTTTAAACCAATATATTTATTTCTCTTACCAACACATAAGGCACCCTACGCATTCTTCTAAACATCGCTCCTTCCAAAACATTCAAGTACACTGAGTCAGTTATAAAAGCTATGCAAGTGACGTCATGCTTCTTGATCAGTCCGTTTAGCAGGTCTAAGAGGATGAACTCCAGGTCTTTGCGTTCTGTGATCTCTTTGAGGATTGGGTTAAGGTCCGCGGTGGTTCTGAAAAGAAAAGTCAGAAGAACGGAAGAAAAAATCTCAACCGCCGCAGCCAAATGCAAATCGGACTCGCGCACCGATGGTTCCTTAACACTATGGTTAAAATACCGTCTTAGATACGCGCAGGGACTCAATTCTTAAATATTACTCAAAAAATCCAAATCACTAAATGTTCTTTTCAAAAGTTAACATTTATATTTGTTAAATACAAACTAATGTATTGTTAATTTCCATGTATTATGATGAATGGGTTTAACAGGGTATAAATTTGAATTTTTAAAGCCTTTAAATTAATATTTTATAACCCGGTGATTTTCAAGACTTGGCCTCCTAAAGCATACTTAATGCGCGCGAGACCGTCTCGCGCTCTTGTAGTTTTTATTATCTGTTCTTATTCTGAAGCTAATATTATTTTTGGTTATTCTTAAGATTAAGCACTTAACTAAAAACATACCAATATCATGCTTGTCCCGTTTTTAGAGTTCCGATACCAAAATGGTAAAAAAAAGGAACCCTTATGGTGCCGCTCTGTCTGTCTGTCCGTCTGTCTGTCACACCTCTATATCTCAGCAACCACTTATGCTATCAACCTGAAATTTGGAATAGTTTTAGAATATAGTTGCCCAACTTAATTGCACAAGAAAAATTTTTGAAAAAAGTATGATTATTAATATAAAGGGGGCCAAAATAGGGGGGGGCCAAATTTCAAATTGTCGCTACTAGGTCGAGTGGAGTATCATATGAAAGGGCTTTACTTGTACATTTTAAAATATATTTTTGTATTTTTTTAAATTTCTTAGTTTTAAAGTTATGATGAAAAATGTCAAGAAAAATACCATTCCCCCCCCTTATCTCCGAAGTTTGAGTAAGGAAAAATCTGAATTAATTACAGTTGACAGAAGTTTATATAAACTTTACAGCAAAAATAAAACGATCTTTCTAAGTTGCACAGTTTTTCAGAAATCTGCAAAAAACCTTTACAAACAAATTTAGTTTTGCGGTCCTGAAAATGGACTTTATTGCTTCCAAAAATACTATAGGTATATCGGAACCCTCGGCGCGCGAGTCCGACTCGCACTTGACCGGTTTTTTGTTTTTACGATAGAGCAAAAAAAAAACACCAAAAAAGATACGTTTCTTAAATGTTCCTTATTTTTAAACTATTCGTTGTTTAAAAAAAACATCCGACTTCCCACAGAAACTGCACCAGCTTGATTGCGAATTGTGTATGGGAGGCATTTTTTTTCGTACTTCGACTTAGGACTTTGTATTAGGGAAAGATATTCAGTTTCAAAGTCTACGTATAACATGCTAAAAATAGTACATACAATTTTTTTTTTTTCACCCAATATACTTTAAATATAAAAATAATTGAAATAAAATACTTACATAGACACAAAGAAGAAAAGGAAAATAACACTTTTGATCTTCATCATAACACACAGAAGAAAACAAGTCGGTTAGCTAACTAAGCAGTACAACATCAGTATTCAGGAACTTTTAGATAGAAATACGTCGTCACCTTTATAAAAAGTTCAAGGTACAGTTAAGGACATCTCAAGCTCGACTTTGCACCAGTCTTATTTGAAACAACGTAAGAGCTAGCTAGTCCCACTAAAAGTGTCAAGCTTGATGTGCTCTTGACTGAACAATGTTTGGGCTTTTATGCACTATTCCGATCCGATTCGTAATCGATCCCAAATGTCAGCACCGCCGGCCTCCTTTTGTCACTTAGCTTCAAGAACTAGAAAATCAAAGTACTGCAACCACGCCACGACGAAATGCGCAGGGAAAGCGTTCGTCGATCGGAAAGAAGAGCTCCATGAGCTTATCCCGCCATGCACCTTCTACCATAGGGAGTCCAGAGTCAGGACGCACTGCAAGATATGTGTGTTCTTCTTAGTGATAGATATAAGCATCAGCAAAAAGTAAAACTAAACTATTGCTTTTACGTGTAAATCAATTGTGGTCAAAGTGTAGTGCTTAAATATGTGTTTTGTCATAAAATACCGGCATCGATGCTGTTAACTTTAAGAGGCAATTCCTGGCCTGTAAGTACCTTATTTTATTTGTAGATATAGTTGTGTTTTTACCTATTATATTCTGTTAGTTATAGTATTATGATCAAATAAAGACCTTTGAAAACAAACAACAACTGCAAGATATCACCCACACTTGGTTGATATTCCACACATTCGCACAAAGCGAAACATCTTTTATGGAATTCTCTCCCTGCGTCTGTGTTCCCGAGTTCATATAACCCGAATCTATTCAAGTCGCGAGCGAATGGGCTTTTTCTGAGCAAGCTCGTTCATTCGTCGACCTCAGGGCCAGATTGAGGTTGAGAATAAGCCCACAGACCATTAAAAAAAAGAAAGGCCATTAGAGCTACTTCGGACCAACAATCTCGATATCGGATAGGAATAAGTCTACGGACCGTATACCATTTCAGTCAAGTGATTGACAAGTCTCATTCGTAATTTATATGCAATCAGTAGTGTTGAATAGTTTCACGGGAAACAAATTAGATTCATTTATTTTTCAACCAATGGAATTGGTCCAATCAGTGGTTCCTTCATTTAGGAGCTTCAAGATAATTTATAAAAAAAATCCTTATGTATACAGAGTGTAAAGCTGTACCGAAAACTGAAAGGTCGTGTTCAGTCAACGAAACTGAACAACTTTCACAAAGAAACATTTCTGGGAAATGAAAAGAATTTTTGACCTCTCCATACAAATTTCTCACTCTGGAGGTAATTTTTTTTTTCATTTCCCAAAAAATGTTTCTTTGGGAAAGTTGTTCAGTTTCGTTGACACCGTCCCTTACACCCTGTATTATAGGTAAATCGTTATTTTTGAGCTCCGTCGCATAACACTGGTGCAAATTCGCCATAAAACTGAACGGCACGTGCCACCAAATTTGAGTAAATATTACCAAATAATATTCTCCAAATGTTGTCTACCAAAATGGATGAATGTACACTTCAAATTTGCTTCTGGCACTTCGCCAGCCGCTGCCGCGGCACGCTCGTTCTGCTCGTGCGGTGTGGTCGCAAGATAACCTAACACAACCTAACCGAACCGGTTACCCAAATTTGGTGTAGGTACGCTCAGCCAATTTGGTGTACATTCATCCATTTTGTCTGAAGTGTTTGGGGTATAAAAAATTATTTTGGGAATAATTTAATTTGTTGCTAATCTGAACTGTTTTACGTATTTAACTTGGGTCAAAAACCTTTTTTTGTCGTGCTTGGCTTATTCTGGAGACCAAATCCAACAACTTCTGTTCTACAACTTTCAGAAATTCGTAAAATAAAATTTGACTTTTCATACAACATGTAGAGTCTGTGCGGAAAGAGAATGGGCATAAGAATTGAGGTCGCAGCTGTGCTTAATTAGCGTATTTGTCGTGCTGTCAATCTAAAAACATTCCATCACAGCCTCAAAATATCAAGATGTTAGAGTCGCTCTATAACGAACGAGAGTGACTTATCGGTGTTGAAAGCACGACAAATACGGTAATTAAGCACAGCTGCGACCTCAATTCTTATGCCCATTCTCTTTCCGCACAGACTCTAACGGTACCTAAGGTGTGATATGATAATACTAAAGAGTGTGAATCTGCCCACGAAACTGAACAACTTTTCTTAGAAAAAATAGGTCGAAATACGAAAACAATTCAACTTCCCATACAAAATGTGCTGTCAGCTGATGCAGTTTGTATTGGAAGTCCAAACATTTTTTTTCGTATTTCGACCTATGTTCCTTGGAAAAAGTTGTTCAGTTTCATAGGCAGATTCACACCCTTAAGTATTATCACACACATTTCCGTTACACGTTGCATAAATTGGACCAATCAGTTGATCTTTTTGTATCAACTCATTGATCTTTTTGTATCAACACAAAATTATTTTTTTTGCGAATTTTAAGTTTTATGGGAGAAATAATCCCGAATTAAATGCCATGTTTATTTCGGAAAGTTGTTTGGATTAATGTTTTGAGCAACATGCTAAAATTCATTCCACTCCCCGGACCGCGTACGCAGTGGACGTGCATTTTGCTTACGCTCTGTGAGCACGAATTTCTCAATTTTACTTTAAATTCGTTCAAACAATTCAAAGTTCGGTGGCTCCTGTTCTTTCTTAGAGAAGTTCCCATTAATCACCGCGGCCATATTTGATTATCTCGGACCTCTCGTTCGTTTTCTATACTGGGACTGTTGACGTCAGCGTCTGCGTGAGTGTTCTAGATAACAAATCAAGAAAACACAAATATTTGCTGTGCCCCCAGTCAGGATCGAACCGGTGCTCGCTGCGTGTAAGGCGGGGCTGTGCGCCACTGGACCAAGTGACTCATACGACGCGTCGCGAAATAGCGGCTCTTATCGTACTAGAAGGCGGCACTAGATTGGAGTTGAACTTCAAGTTTAAAGGCGGCTTAAGTTGAAAGTACCGCGCGCAGCGACATATTAAAATGCGTCGTACTCCACCGCCCACTGGGAATTCTCTAACATCAGCAGGATCGGATCCTAACCTACACTGCGGATCCGATGAAAGTATTGATACTTTGATAAACAAATCAAGAAGGATGAGACGAAAACTGGATGGCTCCCATGAAGATTCAGATATGGCTGACATAAAGGCAATGTTCTCAGTCATTCTTCAAAAACAAGAACAAAGGTTTACGTCTTTAGACCAGGAAATAAAAAACTTAGTTGAACAGAACAACCAAATTAAACAATCTGTTGATTTTTTTTCAAAAAAGTATGATGATTTACTGGAGAAGACCAATCAATTGGAAGACGAAAACAAAGATTTCAAAAAACAGATCAAGGTATTAGAATCTAGACTAGATCAACAAGAAAAATATTATAGAACAACAACACTTCAAATAAAAAATATCCCCAAATTTGAAAATGAAACAAAACAAAATCTCAGCAGTGTAGTGAAAAATATCGGATCTGCTCTTTCGGTCGAGTCCATACACGATACAGAAATACGCGATATTTATCGTACGGCAGATGTTATTGTGGTAGATTTTACAACAACAACTAGAAAAGAATCTTTTATAAAAAACTTCAAGTCATTTAATAAATCCAAGCGAGAATCCGGGCAACAACAGTTCAATACTCAAAACATCAACCTTTCGTGTCTACCCGCAACGATTTACGTCTCTGAATTTCTCACACGAAAAGCTAACAAACTCTTCTACATGTCAAGGCAGCTAAAGAAATCGGGAAAAATTGTTGGATCCTGGACAGCATTTGGAAAAATCTACATAAGAATAAAGGAAGGACAGTCCGCTGTGCGTATAGATGAGGAGGAGGACTTTAAGAAGTTTTTATTGTGACTTAATTTTGGATATGTTTTACTTACAATCTGTTTATTTTGCATGTTTTTGAATGTAGACACTTATATTTACACACTCACTTTACACCGGCTATGCGATTACACCCACAACACACAACATAAAACCTTACCTACACAACCTTACCTACACAAATACGCTTATGGAACAACTGCATATACTTGCATCCTGCTAATCAACTTTGTAGTCCACTTTTGTAATCACACTTACCTAAAATGTTTTACCCATTGAAAATAAATATTTAAATTTGACGAATTAAGTAATAATATTTACTCTGATTTAGACTCATTATCGCTCGCTACCTCGACAATATGTGACGTAGAAAAATGTTTCAATTTAATTAACTACCCAATAAATAACCTAAAAATAATCACACAAAATATTAGGAGTGTGACTCGCAACTTGCCAGACTTTACTACGCTTTTATTAAGATTAAATATTGACTGGGATGTCATTATTCTAACAGAATGCTGGCTTTCTTCTACTAGGCACATTCCTGACTTAGACAATTATTGTTATGCTTCAACGATTTCTCACAAAACCCAAAATGAGGGTGTTATTATTTACTATAAAAAAGAGTTAAAGTTGCAAGTCGAACTCCCAATATTATCTGATGCTAACTGTATCTCAATAAAAGTTAATTCCGATACAATTATTTTTGGCATTTACCGACCCGCTGGCTATAAAGATGCTACAAATTTTATTGTATCATTAGATACCTTATTAGCCAACAATGCGTGTTACAGCAATATAATTTTAGTAGGGGATATTAATATAGATATTTCTGATCAGTCAAAAGACAGATTTTACTCAGATTATTTAAATCTAATGGCAAGTCATGGAATCTTATCAGCACATAACCACGCTACCCATGGATCTACTTGCCTTGATCATGTTATGCTGAAGACAAAAATGCGAGCTGTTTGCTGTGTTGTAAGTTCCTCGGTTACAGATCACGACTGCGTTACCCTAAATATTGCTTTGCACCGATGTAATAGAACCAACCACTCGGTATTTACCATAAATAAAGTTGATAATGAGGGTCTATATACAGCGTTACAAAACATTGATTTCAGTTCGTTGTATAGGATAAAAGATGTTAATTTAGCTGCTAGTTTCCTTGTTGATTCCTTAAATAATGTTATCATAAAAAACACTAAAGAAGTTTGTGTACCCAGAAGAAAAAGAACAATAAAGACCTGGATAACACCAGGACTTGTACGGTGCATGCGAAATCGCGATAATCTCCACAAGAAACTTAAAAAAATCCAGGAAATGTGGAATTAAAAACTATATTCAAAAGGTACAGAAACTTTTGTAATGCTTTATTGCGAAAACTTAAAAGGGCCTATGAAAAAAATGAGATCGTAAAGGCTGGTAATAATAAGAAACTTCTCTGGGATACAATTAAAAATATTACATACACCTCAAAACCCAAGGATACAGCTGTCGATCTTGTCTCTCAAAATAATCCAAGCGATAGTCTTGACAAAGTTAATAATTTCTTTGCTAATATAGGGCAACACCTTGCTAATAATATTGTTCAGGATGTCGAGTACCACTACCAAGCGCATGTTTATGCTGACTCCACGAATTCGCTTGTTCTTCTACCTACCGATGTGCTAGAAATTAAAAATCTGATAATGAGTTTGAAAAACAAATGTGCTGTAGGATTAGATCGAATCTCCAGTAAATTTTTAAAACAACATTTAGATTTACTGGTAGAACCTATCACCTATGTGTGTAATCTTGCATTAGATTCAGGAGTCTTTCCAGATATTTTCAAAAAATCTGTTATAACTCCAGTTCACAAGGGTGGGGATAGAGACCAAGTAAATAACTACAGACCTATCTCAGTGTTGCCAACTATATCTAAGATTTTGGAAAGAATTATGAACCAACGACTTGTAATTTTTTTAGAAACAAATGATCTCCTATCTCAATCTCAGTATGGTTTCCGTAGTAAGAGGTCTACTGAGGAGGCGGTTCATCATTTAATAGATTTCATTGTTACCAGACTAGACAAAAAAGAAAAATGTTTAGCAGTTTTCCTAGATTTGGCAAAAGCGTTTGATACGGTCTCTATCCCCATCCTATTGAAAAAGCTTGAGAAATTAGGTGTAAGAGGTGTTCCATTACAGCTATTTAAAAGTTACCTATCAAATCGTGTACAACATGTTAAAATAGGAAAACTTGTTAGTGGAGAGCTACCTGTCACTATTGGTGTCCCCCAGGGCAGTATCATAGGGCCAACATTGTTTTTAGTCTATATTAACGACCTTTGTCAGATGAATCTTGAAAATGGAAGAATCTTTACCTATGCTGATGATACTGCCCTTGTGTTCACGGCCAGTACCTGGGAAAGGGGTTACGAGCTAGCTCAGAAGGGTTTAAATAGTGTATGTGCTTGGTTAAGAAATAATGGGCTCACTCTTAACGTAAGTAAGACAAACTACCTTCCTTTTGCCACCAAACGCAACCTTTTGCCATCAGGTCTTACTCTCGTAGCTCATGCTTCCTTGTCTTGCGCTAGTTGCTCCTGTCCAGCTTTAAAATGTATGAATGAAGTGAAATACCTGGGAGTTATTATTGATCATACGCTTACATTTAAGTCTCACATGCATCTCCTTTCAAATAGACTTCGAAAAATGATATACATTTTTAAATTACTAAGACATGTAGCTGACCAAAAGATTATCAAAGGAGTTTACCTTGCCCTTTGCCAAAGTATAATCAGTTACTGTATCACATCATGGGGTGGTGCTGCAAAATCTAATATAATTGAAGTTGAAAGAGCACAAAGAGCTATCCTTAAAGTAAGTCTGTTTTTGCCTTTTTATTTTCCCACCTCTAAACTGTACGTCGTATGGAATGTCTTAACGGTTAGACAGCAATTTGTGTTGAGTACCGTACTCAAAAAGCATTCTGAGCTTGAATACAATCCAAGTTTGCTAGATGGTAAACGTAGAAAAGGTGCAGTCTGCCCATCTGTCAGTCTCAGGACTAGCTTCTCTCATCGCTTTTATTGTTTCCTTGGTGGATTTCTTTACAACAGACTGAATCATGTTTTAGCTTTCTACCCGTTGCCTAAGGCTAAATGCAAAAAGGCCCTTGTGCAACATCTTAAGTCTATGACATACGATGATACTGAGGTTCTTCTTGCAGTTGTTTCGTAGGTTCTGTTGGTTAGGTAGGTTTTCTGTTGTTCTCATGAAGTGGTGCTTGCAGCTTCATGTTCGATCAACCAAACACACATACATACACACACACACACGCACATAGAGACATACACACATACAGATGCACGCACACATCCAGACGCACACACATATACAGACATACACATACATCATTCACATGCACACACAAACATACACATACGCACTCAGTGTCTACAATACGTTAAGGTTTTATCCTCTTTTTTTTTTTCTCTTTTTCTCTTTTATTATTCTATCTTTTATATATTGTCTTTTTTATGTAGGAATGTCATGCTGATCTTTTTTTTGTTACCTTTAATAGTACGAGTCCCATGCAATATGTACCAATCCGAGGAGTGGGAACCTGGTGACCTGTACTACAGGTCTTTGACTTATTTCAGGCGCCAGTCTCCCACATTCAAGTGTTTAATGACTCCAAAAATGTGATTTAACTAGTTTTAAGTTTAACAATGACACTTCTGTGGTGAGAAAATAAATACTTTTATTATTTTATTATTATTATTATTATGTTTTCCGCCGTCCACCGCATCACCTACAAACTAAACTCAGCTGCAAATAAAACGGGTGGGTCAGTTTTCTGCCATACATTTTCATACAATGCCGGAGGTCAAACTTAAGGGTTAATTTAATTCATTAACCAAATAAAAATACGAATGAATTAGACATTTCATCAAAATTAGACAGTTACAAAGACGGGCTTAGCCCCGAACGCAACTAGATGGAGTCACTGCTGCAAATATAAGGTTTTATTTTTTAATGCAATAAGTACCAACTATATATGTGCAAAAAGTTGATTCGCTTAAATTTCATCGCGCAACTTCAACGCCTAACAACAATTTCGATAAGAAAAATATCTCCATATGTCCACTAAAGTCAATTACTCTCGTCAGTCCGTGTCTACATACGTACGATCACTCACACATGCCCACAAAGCACAACCGTACAGTTTTGACCGCACGCCCACAATCGTAATATTGAACAAAAATTGCTAACAAAAATAGTACTTTCAGTACATTAACTGTATTTTTGTATTAATTAGCGAAAATTTTAACTAAAAATAGCAGTATTCGTTCGTTTTTAGGGTTCCGTACCTCAAAAGAAAAAAACGGAACCCTTATAGGATCACTTTGTTGTCCGTCTGTCTGTCTGTCTGTCTGTCTGTCAAGACCCTTTATCTCACGAACGGGTAAAGGTATCAGCTTGAAACTAATACCATATATTAGGATCCATGAACCACACAAGATCTGAAAATTTCAATTTTTTACAACCACGCAATCAAAAGATATGGCATTTTATGTCCTCATCTCCATACATTTATTCAAAAATGAAAAACCTACAGGGTACTTCCCGTTGACCTAAAATGATGAAATTTGGCAAGAAGCTAGGTCCCACAGTACAAATAATGGGAAAAGTCTGAAATCACTAAATATTTCAACTTTTCTCATAACTAAAGGTAACCAATTGTGGTGAGCTCCCGTTTCAAGAACATTCATATAAGAGAGGGGTCAAGTTGGATGGTCGCTGAGGCGATTTTTGTTTAAGTTCTATTTTAAAAACGGGAACACTTACAAACTTGAAAATTGGTATGTTTATAGTGCATAAGCTATAAAATAACAACAAATAATAAAATTTGGTCAAGCGTGTGTCGGACTCAAAAAATCTAGCACATTAACTTACTGAAATTTCAACTAATACAATTATGATTGTGGTGGTACGGAACCCTCAGTGCGCGAGTCCGACTCGCACTTGGCCGGTTTTTCAATTAGAATTTTATGTCCCGCGTAAGAATGCAAGTCATTTGAATTTTTGTATGGAAAACGGATCACCTTCAGAGATTGGCTTATCTTATCTCTTCAAGAGATTCCCTAAATTCCCGAACTAAAACTTTGAAGTGACGCACGGGTTTTCTTCAGCGCAATGAAACGTGAAAATATTGTTGATTATGTTGAATCTTTGATAATATTGTTGATAAGGTTCCTGTGTAAAGAACTTAGTTTCGTATTTCTTTTCGATGTAGATAAGTTATTGACGCTAACTTTGACCCCGACATTGTATGAAAATGTATGGTGGAAAACCGACCGACCCGTTTTCTTTTCATTTGCAGCTGAGTGTAGTTGAGATAGAAGATATCTACGTAATGTAGTAAGTACTATTCATCTGCGATAACTAGTTGCAAAACACATTTGCGAAGGCAAATAAAAAATCCTATGGGTAATTCATAAAAATATATTGATATTATTAAAAATCCCTGTTTCATGCCATAATATAAATAAAATCAACAATATAAAACATTTGCAACAAAATAGATTTGTAAAAATATTTTTACTTAAGTAGCTAAGATAAGATATTTAATTGTTATTGTTACTATATAATTATTATTGTTTTAATAATATGCACAATTATAATTTTTTGAAAAGTTTATACTTTATCACACAAACATCACAATAAAAATATACGTATTACTTACCAACCCTTCCCCTTCAAATTAAAATAATAGTTTTGATAAAAGGAATGTAATAAATGTTATACAGTTTAAAAGGAGTATTTTTTCTTAACATTATAATGTCGTACGTCACTGGGCTTGTACGGTCAACCGTTCGACGGTAGAAACGTTTTCAACTCTATTACCACGCCATAAGGTACAAAAGTGTTTCTACTGACGTGCGGTTGAGTGTACACGTCGCAACCAAATGAATAAAAGTTATATTTTGCACAGTTGCAAATTTATACAGGATCTAAGGGACGGTGTACCGAAAACTGATAGGGCGTGCTCAGTCAACGAAACTGAACAACTTTCACAAAGAAATATTATTGGAAAATAAAAAAAATTACCTCTCCATACAACTTGCTCATTCTGATCAAACAATTTGTATGGAGATGTATTTTTTTTTTATTTCCCAAACTAGTTTCTTTGAGAAAGTTGTTTAGTTTCGTTTAGCACACCCTTTCAGTTTTCAGCACTAAGTTCCTTATACAGTTGCAAATTGTATAAGGTCCTCAATAGTGAACATAATTTTAGTATGTTACTCAGACCACGAAACTGAACAACTTGCCCCAAGGAACATAGGTCGAAATACTTACCAAAATAATTTTTTGACCTCCCACAGAAACTCAGCAGATAGCGCATGTCGTATGGGAGATCAAATTTAGTTTTTCGTATTTTGACCCTAAGAGTATACTAGTATAAGTAAGTTACGACCTATGTATCTTGGGAAAAGTTGTTTAGTTTCATGGTCTAAGTAAAATGTTAAAATTATGTTCACTATTTCTTAAGGACCCTATATAAGTGTCAATAATTCGCATAGGAAACGTATTTGTAAGGTACCTCGAAACTTGGCTCATAGACAGGGATAAGGTCAATAAGTAAAAATAAAAAATAAGAATTTTTTTCGGTTGCAAATAAAATGGTTAAAAATTAATTTTGTTTTTGTCAAATATCGATTATCCGTATGGCAGAACGAAAAGTAGCCATGGCCAGACCCAAAAAAAAAAAACGGACAACAGTTGTAAGTAGTCTGTGGTCGTTTATACAGCTGTTAGTTTTTTTATGATAGGCAATGACTAATCATCACATTCTGCCATACGACCTATCGATATTTGACGAAAACGATTTTTTTTTTAAAAACTTCGTCATTTATGGCCGAAAAAAATTGGTATTTTTAGGGTTCCGATACCAAAATGGTAAAAAAAAGGAACCCTTATGGTGCCGCTCTGTCTGTCTGTCTGTCTGTCCGTCTGTCTGTCACACCTCTATATCTCAGCAACCACTTATGCTATCAACCTGAAATTTGGAATAGTTTTAGAATATAGTTGCCCAACTTAATTGCACAAGAAAAAATTTTGAAAAAAGTATGATTATTAATATAAAGGGGGCCAAAATAGGGGGGGCCAAATTTCAAATTGTCGCTACTAGGTCGAGTGGGGTATCATATGAAAGGGCTTTACTTGTACATTTTAAAATATATTTTTGTATTTTTTTAAATTTCTTAGTTTTAAAGTTATGATGAAAAATGTCAAGAAAAATACCATTCCCCCCCCCCCTTATCTCCGAAGTTTGAGTAAGGAAAAATCTGAATTAATTACAGTTGACAGAAGTTTATATAAACTTTACAGCAAAAATAAAACGATCTTTCTAAGTTGCACAGTTTTTCAGAAATCTGCAAAAAACCTTTACAAACAAATTTAGTTTTGCGGTCCTGAAAATGGACTTTATTGCTTCCAAAAATACTATAGGTATATCGGAACCCTCGGCGCGCGAGTCCGACTCGCACTTGACCGGTTTTTTTTATTTATCTTTAAGGATCCTATTCCTGTTTATAAGGCAAGTTTCAAGGTACCTTACATATAAGTTTCCTTTGCGAATTGTCAAGGAACACATTATTTGTTCTTTTTTGTTTTGTATCATTTTTTTTGTACAAGATGTCACGTGGGCTGAGCTGTAACTATCAAATACTAACTACAGTACATGCAGACGTAGTCGCGGGCAAAAGCTCGTATACAAGGTGTAACAGAAAGGATAACAAACCTGAAGGCTGTGAAATCCCATAAAACTGAACAACTTTTCTTAGAATTTTTTTTTTAAATAGAACCAATCTAAGCCTACGCGTGGGTGTCGTAAGAGGCGACTAAGGGTTATGAAGCGGAGGATGGGCAGCAGCGTCCTTCTGTGTATCGTACCATCTTACATTCTGCGGTGACCATAGACCACGGTCCAAGGTGCCAGCCGCAAAGCTAACAAGCGTTTTGCTGGAATTCTGGAGCTCTCTGATGTTTCATGGGATGTTATGATATTATGGTGAATTTTTATCTTCGTATTTCGACCTATGTTCTTTGGGAAATGTTGTTCAGTATTATGGGCAGACAGCGAATAAAATGTCACAAAAAAAATGCAAAATCAGATTTTTTTTTTCAATATTTGTTGGCTGATATTCATTTAATATATAGCAGTGTATTAGTAATAATTTTCATATTTTTTCGTTTAATTTTTAACAGTTTATCAGAGTGAGTTTGAATTTCTCTCTTAAGTGAAGTATCAAAAGTGATATTTTATGATCCGGTGATATTCAATAATTGGCTCCCAAATTCACGTCCTTCAAGCTTCTTACACTTTGTAAATGAATAAAAATATAAACACCTATCTGTATAATTGTCTATAACTTGGAAGGTATGTACGACTGCCAGTACACGACATCGCGCCACCACTCTGGACGGGTCATTGACCCCGGGTACGTCATACAACTCGCTTGGATGTGCTTGTATGCCTGGAACAAATTTATTAAGGTTTTACGAATTCACTACGAACAAGGACGGACGTTCGGACGGACGGACAGGACGTTCTGAATAAAGGCCAGGTTAAAGTACCCTAAACCGACGAGCATGTATGAAAGGATTGATGAAAGTTCAGGAAGAAAGGGAAGTATGTCAAGATCGTAGCAGGTGGAGAAGTGTGGTCTCTGCCTACCCTGACGGGAACAAGGCGTGATGTTATGTATGTATGTATGTACTACGAACAAACGAACAGGTCTTTTACAGGTTGTACTTCAGAGAGTGTGCTCAAGGGCTTCACGAGCTTATTCCATCATCTCCCTTCTACCATCGGGAGTCCAGACGCGGAATATCACCCATACTTGGTTGATATTCCGCACAATCGCACGAAGCGCTTTGAAACATCTTTTATAATGCGCACGGCCAAAGAGTGGAATTTTTTGCCTGCGTCTGTGTTCCCGTTCATATAACCCGAATCTATTCAAGTCGCGAGTGATTAGGCTTCTTCTGGGCGAGCTCGTTCCATCGTCGACCTCATCTCTGTCCTCAAGTCTAGATCGAGGTCAAGAGTAAGCCCATTGACAATAAAAAAAATACATAAGTTCTACCTTTGAGGGTTAACTTAGTACTTTTAGGGGTGGATTCAAAGCGTTACCGCCTTCTCCAACTGTTATTGAATATTGGACGAGGTGGCAGGCAAGCGCCGCGTTGGTAGACCGAAGCATAATATGTGGGTCTCAAAGATAGAAGAATGGACAAGCGTTGCCAAGGTTAAAAAGCTGTTAGAGCTCGCAAGAGACGGGAAAAAATATGGCGAATTGACGGCCACCCTTCAGTAATAAAGAGGCACCACAAGAAGAAGAGGGTAAATTAATTAGGTGCAAGGTTGTAACAAATTATGTAGTAGTAAAAAAATAAACAATTAGGTAGGAATTATTTGTTTAAATGGCGCTGAATCCATGGTTAGGTCATTAACAGACATGGATCTTTATCTGTGACCCACTGTGTTTTCATACAGTGCTGCAATTCCCTGTCTGTATCGTCACTTGACTAACGTACACCCTTTTTAGATCCTTGTAACCCTGGGCTGAATTTAAAAGATCAAATTACAATTCACAGTCAAATAAATCGACTTTCTTCTGTCGTATTTCTGCTGTGAATCTATTGCCCTCGCGGAGGATCAGACTTTGATCTACTGGTCTACTCTCTCCATCAGACATGCCCAGCACGGGGTTAAGACCCCAGTCAGGAGTCTGACGGCACCGCTACAGGATCCCTCGCAACAATTAGATCTTGGTCTACCGGTCTACTCACCTCTCCATCAGACATGCCCAGCACGGCGTTAAGACCTCAGTCAGCAGTCTGACAGTACAGCTACAGGATCCCCTCGCAATATCAGACCCTGGTCTACTCATTTCTCCATCAGACATGCCCAGCACGGAGTTAAGACACCAGTCAGCAGTCTGACGGCACCGCTACAGGATCCCCTCGCAACAATCAGACCCTGGTCTACTCACCTCTCCATCAGGCAAGCCCAGCACGGAGCTAAGACACCAGTCAGCACTTTGACGGCACAGCTATAGGATCTCCTCGCAACAGTTAGACCCTGGTCTACTGGTCTACTCACCTCTCCATCAGACATGCCCGGCACGGAGTTGAGGCACCAGTCAGCACTCTGACGGCACAGCTACAGGATCCCCTCTCAACAATCAGACCCTGGTCTACTGGTCTTCTCACCTATCTATCAGACATGCCCAGTACGCAGTTGAGGCACCAGTCAGAAGTCTGACCCTTGTGTTCTGGTCCACTCACCTCTCCATCAGACAAGCCCAGCATGGAGCTAAGACACCAGTCAGCAGTCTGACGGCACAGCTACACGATCCCCTCTCAACAATCAGACCCTGGTCTACTCACCTCTCCATCAGACACGCCCAGCATGGAGCTAAGACACCAGCCAGCAGTCTGACGGCACAGCTACACGATCCCCTCTCAACAATCAGACCCTGGTCTACTCACCTCTCCATCAGACATGCCCAGCACGGAGCTAAGACACCAGTCAGCAGTCTGAAGGCACAGATACACGATCCCCTCTCAACAATCAGACCCTGGTCTACTGGTCTACTCACCTTTCCATCAGACACGCCCAGCACGGAGCTAAGACACCAGTCAGCAGTCTGACGGCACAGCTACACGATCCCCTCTCAACAATCAGACCCTGGTCTACTCACCTCTCCATCAGACACGCCCAGCACGGAGCTAAGACACCAGTCGGCAGTCTGAAGGCACAGATACACGATCCCCTCTCAACAATCAGACCCTGGTCTACTCACCTCTCCATCAGACACGCCCAGCACGGAGCTAAGACACCAGTCGGCAGTCTGACGGCACAGATACACGATCCCCTCTCAACAATCAGACCCTGGTCTACTCACCTTTCCATCAGACACGCCCAGCACGGAGCTAAGACACCAGTCAGCAGTCTGACGGCACAGCTACACGATCCCTTCTCAACAATCAGACCCTAGTCTACTCACCTCTCCATCAGACACGCCCAGCATGGAGCTAAGACACCAGTCAGCAGTCTGACGGCACAGCTACACGATCCCCTCTCAACAATCAGACCCTGGTCTACTCACCTCTCCATCAGACATGCCCAGCACGGAGCTAAGACACCAGTCAGCAGTCTGAAGGCACAGATACACGATCCCCTCTCAACAATCAGACCCTGGTCTACTCACCTCTCCATCAGACACGCCCAGCACGGAGCTAAGACACCAGTCGGCAGTCTGACGGCACAGATACACGATCCCCTCTCAACAATCAGACCCTGGTCTACTCACCTCTCCATCAGACACGCCCAGCACGGAGCTAAGACACCAGTCAGCAGTCTGACGGCACAGCTACACGATCCCCTCTCAACAATCAGACCCTGATCTACTGGTCTACTCATCTCTCCATCAGACACGCCCAGCACGGAGCTAAGACACCTTTCAGCAGTCTGACGGCACAGCTACACGATCCCTTCTCAACAATCAGACCCTGGTCTACTCACCTCTCCATCAGACACGCCCAGCACGGAGCTAAGACACCAGTCAGCAGTCTGACGGCACAGCTACACGATCCCCTCTCAACAATCAGACCCTGGTCTACTCACCTCTCCATCAGACAAGCCCAGAACGGAGTTGAGGCACCAGTCAGGAGGCGCGAGGGTGTCAGTCAGCGCCACGCTCTCCGCAGCCGTCTGCCGGCATAGCTGCAGGATCCCCTCGCGAAGAACCAGACCCTGGTCTTTGGAGAAGTAACCACCCTGAAAAAAAAGAGACAGCCATAGATTCTCAACAACTCTAAAGTCGATAATACAGGGTGTAAGGGACGGTGTACCGAAAACTGAAAGGGCGTGATCAGTCAACGAAACTGAACAACATTCCCAAAGAAACATATGTTGGGAAATCAAAAAAAATTTACCTCTGCATACAAACTGTTCGACCAGAGTGGGCAATTTTTACGGAGACGTCAAAATTTGTTTTCATTCCCCAACATATGTTTCTTTGGGAAAGTTGTTCAGTTTCGTTGACTGAGCACGCCCTTTCAGTCTTCGGTACACCGTCCCTTACACCCTTTATAGCTTGAATAGAATTTAGTAGGTGGTAGGGCTTTTGTGCAAAGTCCGTCTGGGGAAGTACCACCCCCATACCTTTTTCTGCCGTAAAGCAGCAGTAATTCCACTGCTGTGTTTCGGTTTCAAGGGCAACGGAGCCAGTGAAATTACCGGCAGATGATACCATCTTAGTTCTCAGGGTGGGTTACGCGCTTTGCTGTCTTATTAGTGTCAAATATTTCACTAATAACACAGTGGATGTTATGGGCGGTGGTGACCACTTACCACCAGGTGGCCCACCTGCTCGTTTGCCCACTTGTGATATAAAAAAAAATTACAGCAGGAAAAACTATGCGTGAGAGCAGGTTGGATCGATACGTGTCTCTGTCGCTCCAAAGCGTAACGCATCGCTCCGTACTGCTCTCACACTGCTGTCATTCTCAAGCTACATTGTTTCGACTGTTGTAGATATCAGTTGTGACAGACAAAAATCAGACACTCAGCCAAGAGAGCAGAAAAGTGGGTTAAAAATCAACCTTGACAAAACAAACATCATGACCAATAAACAAAAAGTACCCATAATCCTAAACTCATCAAACATAGAATATGTCGAAGATTATATTTATTTGGGACATCTTATTTCATTTAATCAATGCACAGAGAAAGAAATAGAACGGAGAATAAAAAGTACTTGGAATAAATACTGGGCTTTGAGGGAAATTTTCAAAAGCAAACTACCAGTAAACTTAAAAACAAAAGCTCTGGAAATCTGCTTATTACCATGTCTTACTTATGCCTGCCAAACTTGGCCTTTAACTAAGAAAAATATGCATAGAAAGAAGTTTTATGGGCTTCAAACTTAGAGACAAAGTAAGAAACAGTAAAATAAAAAGCTTAACAAAAGCTAAAGATGCAGTAAAGAAAATACTAAAATTAAAGTGGAAATGGGCAGGACATATCCAGAGAAGAACCAATGGAAGATGGTCCCACTTAGTAACCAACTGGCATCCAATGGACAAAAAAAGAAGACTGGGAAGAACATATAAAAGGTGGAGTGATGACATCGTAGAAGTAGCAGGAAAGCTGTGGAGTAGAGCAGCAAGACAAAGGACACAGTAGTCTAAAATGGAGGAGGCTTTTACCGCAAGAAGCGGTCCTTACACAGAAAACTAACACAACTAATTATAGATTCAGAACACACTAACAAATACTAACCAAAACTTAAGTCATATCATGTACCATATTGTGTAAGGAAAAATAAAAGCTTTTTTATTTTATTTTTATAATGGGCAACAAAGACATTAAAGTTTAGGTTTAGTTTGTATGTTAAAATTACACCAATTCGACACGCCCCTAGATAGCTGTTAACAAATTTTGACTTATATTACAACAGATGGACAGGCAACAAGAGGCTCAAAGTAGGGACCGATGGAAGGAATGGAGGGAGGCCTTTGCCCAGCAGTGGGACAGGAACGGCCAATAAGATTAAATAAAATTACAAAAGATGTCACCTTGAGTTTTAGTTCCAAAGATACGTGCAACAACAAAATACAACTGCCAATCTTTTACTTGGAGTATATTTTGAGATCAGTGGACATAGTTGTTAGCACAGCGACGTCTGGTTTGCTAACAGTTAGGAGCTAAAGTAGGAGTCAAAGTGGTGCCAGCAAAGAAGAGTACCAACCCATCTCCACTCGTGGGTGTCGTAAGAGGCGACTTAAGGTTTATGAGCCAGAGGATGGGCAGCAGCATCTACCTGTTTTCTTACATACTGCGGCCAACAACAACGGTCCCCAGCCGCAACGCTTACAATCGTGGTGACTATGGTAAGTACCACGCGTTTTCTCTGGAATTCTGGAGGGTGCTCCCTGTCCTGCAGTGGACGTTCAATGGGATATTATGATGAGGAGCCAAAGTGTACTTACAATATACAAAGTAGCCAAATGTTTCTCCAGCATAAAAGATCCGTACAACGCGACCAACTTGAGAAGCACGTTTCGGCACGCCGCGTCCTCAAATGAAACAGCTGTCTTGTAGAAGTGGTTTATTATGAAGTTCTGAAACAAATGTGTTAGATTACAAGAGGGCGTTTTTATCTGTAAACCGATTGAAGCCGGTTTTGATACAGGGTGTTAAGAAAAGTACGGAAAAATCCTTTTACCCATGAAACTGAATAACTTTGTCCAAGGAGCATAGATATCACTAGTTGGCTATATCCTTGACACGGCGACAAGATTTACGTACGGTCAACCGCACGTCGGTAGAAACTTTTTCAACTCTGTTACCACGCCATAAGGTCCAAAAGTGTTTCTACCGATGTGCGGCCGTGTGTACATGGATACGTCTATGTAGGTAGAGTCAAGAGCACGTCAAGCTTGACACACTGGACTTTGCAATACGTTTATTTAAGACAGCGTAGGGTAGAGACAAAAATCTCTTGTCTGTACTTTTAAGAAAGAATATTCGGGTACTAAAACTTCCACAAATACACGATCTTGGTTTAGTTTTCGAAACAGAATTTGTTCAGGAACCTCTTTTAGACAGAGTTGTGTGAAAGCATATAGAAGTTGATTATTTTCAGTTTTTCGCAACCTCCCCCCCTCCTCTCAGCCCCTCACCTTCCTAGCCACCCCCTCACCTTCCCTCATTTGTGACTTCTTTTTTTAGGGTTCCGTACCTCAAAGGAAAAAAACGGAACCCTTATAGGATCACTTTGTCGTCCGTCTGTCTGTCTGTCTGTCAAGACCCTTTATCTCACGAACGGGTAGAGGTATCAGCTTGAAATTAATACCGTATGTTAGGGTCCATGAACGACACAAGATCTGAAAATTTCAATATTTTACAACGACGCAATCAAAAGATATGGCTTTTTATGTCCTCATCTCTATACATTTATGCAAAAAACCAAAACCTACAGGGTACTTCCCGTTGACTTAAAATTATGAAATTTGGCAAGAAGCTAGGTCTCACAGTACAAATAAAGGGAAAAGTCTGAAATTACTAAACATTACAACTTTACTCAAAACTAATGGAAACCAATTGTGGTGAGCTCCCGTTTCAAAAACATTCATATAAGAGAGGGGTCAAGTTGGATGGTCGCGGAGGCTATTTTTGTTTTAGTTCTATTTTAAAAACGGAAACACTTACAAACTTGAACATTGGTATGTTTATAGTTCATAAGCTATAAAATAACAACAAATAATAAAATTTGGTCAAGCGCGTGTCGGACTCAAAAAATCTAGCACATTAACCTACTGAAATTTCAACTAATACAATTATGATTACGTGGTGGTACGGAACCCTCAGTGCGCGAGTCCGACTCGCACTTGGCCCGTTTTTTTTTCACATGTCGCCACTTCGTGAAGTGAGTAGCTGACGTCATAAAGTTTTAACAATTAACCTATTACGAATAACAGCCTCCGTAGTCAAGTGTTTAGAGCGTTCGGCTCTTGATCCGGAGGTTCTGGGTTCGATTCTCGGTGGGCACACTGTCAAACAAAATTCACATTTTGCAACTTTCCCAGTTTGGTTAGGATATTGCAGGATGGATCACCTGATTGTCTGAAAATTAAGATAATTCCGTGCTTCGGAAGGCACGTTGAGCCGTTGGTATATACCGTAATGTCAGAGGGCTTAGGTAGCTCAACAACTATGATAGTCCGGTCGCTTAACGGGTTATATCGCCAAATTCACCGAATTGCACCAAATTTTTTCCAGGTACTAGTTAGGTACAATGCTCTCAATTTTTGATAGGAGCCAATTCTTGAATTTTCTATGGAAATTTTTTGAAATTCAAAAGTTGGCTCCTATCAAAAATTGAGAGCTTGTACCTTAAGATTGATTGTACCTAACTAGTACCTGGAAAAAATTTGATGAAATTGTAAGGCGTGAAACAGATAATTGACCGCACCATGATGCCAGTCGAATTGACTGAGATCGGCGATCGACCTTACAACCCACTTGATATGATGATGACTCTCGCATATCGCGAGAAAGTAACTGCAGTGCGACTGTCAAGGAGGTTTAAGTAGCAGCTCTTTCTGCCATAAGCGTAACACTTTCTTGCGAGGGACCTCCATACTAAAATGTATGGATTTTTTCAAATCTTAAAAACGTAAAATTTTTATCTTTCTCTCTGAGAAATATGTGACATAGGACTAATAAATGCTACTACCACAGTTTTTCTGGTGAAAACACTTAACACTCAGGATAAAAACGGTGTTATAAATTACGCATAAAATGGCTATTACGGCTTATTTACGCTTCCGTTCTTAGTATTAATGATCAATTCACAAGTAAAAAACGATATATTTTCACTTTCGCAAACAAAGTTTATACTAAAACATTAGATTTTTAAAGATATCTTGATTTTTGTAAAACTTAACTGAGTTTTTTGACCGACTAGCATGGGCGACAGTGAGACGCTTTACACTTCACTAGCTCATACAGAATATGTATATGGCGGACTCTATAGTTTTTTACTCTGAGGCTGCTGTACTACTTATTTATATCCTATCGTAAGTCTAAACACTCTCCAGAAGTTAAAATTTCATCCATACCACCTAGATAACTGGCAATCTTCCACTGTACGTTTTACAAGTAACTTCTTACCACGTAAGACCGCACGTAGAAGCCTTTAAAAATAATAAAAAGTGAAAAAAATCACAGTAGGATAAAACCCATTCGAAAAGAAGGAGAATATTAAAAATTAAAGGAAATAGTAGTTTAAGATAAAAGTGCCGTAAGTAGGGTTATTACAAACGAGTTGACGTTTTGTAAACCCGAGACGAAGTCGAAGGTTTACCATCGGCACGAGTTTGTCATAACCCTTACGGCCGTGTATCTTACGACGTTTTTCAATATTTGAGAGAAAACGGGTATAAGTAATACACTTGTTAAAGGAACCAACAATGGGTACTGTCAGCCTCTTTTCGATTTATGTTCTCCTGGTACTCTCCATTTTATTTTAAATATAGGTAGGCAGTCGTCACCCAAGTAAAAAGTCACGACTGTAGTATTTTTACAAAATAATTTTATGATCAGAGTGTAAAATCTCCTTGGTAGTATACTTTTTTTACTTACCGCACTAGTTCGGTAAGTAACTACTTACGAGTAATGTTAACGTTCTTGTAAGTACGTTTTTCGAGCAAATGTATTGAAAAATAATTTATCTACACTCATGTCGTAATCTTTGAATTATGATTCAAAAAGTTGGTACATAAGGCTGAATATTACGCAGAGTACGCATAAAAAATTTAAAAGTTACCATTACGTAACGATTTTTGTATGAAAATTTTGCAAAGGTGTTACGTAATTTAACTTTTTAATCATAACATAACACTTGGATAAAATTCTTCTTGAACCTAAACCTTTTTAAAGAAGACTGAATATAAGGTCTTTTAGAGAGCCGGTTATAAATGTAATAGTTTTTCTTAGTAGCTGTCAAACATCAGTAGCATATTTACAAAGTGTACCTTATAAACAACCTATTATTTTGAAGCAGTTACAGTAACAGTTACTATAGTTATAATTATTTTATCTGTGGTGGAAAATATGCGCGCGCAGCCTAAAATTAGAAGGACTTGGAAATAGATATTAGATTTGCCGCCATTTTCAAATATTTACCGTTTTCAAGTATTTTGTGCCCATGAAAGTAATGTGAAAGTTTATTGAAAAAGTAGATAAAGAGGTGCAGTCAGGATACTGCAGTTACACCAGAAGATACTCAATAACTTATGATCTTCTCCCATATTAGTCTAGGACATTTTATGACATAACCTACAATGAATTGGGAAAGAATGAAAATCGAAAAGAAAACCATGTCTTGTTAACAAATTTTCTGCTTGTATATTTCGAAGAAGACCTAGCGGATATATTAAGGCGGCTTCTTCAGACTCATATCAGAACTGTAATATACATAATATAAGTTACCTTTGTTGTTTACTTACTTTTGTTTAATTTTTATAAGTGAGTACCTACCTATTGCATGAGTGTAGATAAAGTAGTATACGCAACTGCATATAATATGGTATTAAAACACTCGTTTGATGCTATTATCAAACTCGGCTACGCCTCGTGTGATAAACCGAAACTCGTGTTTTAATAACCTGTTTTATATGACAGTTGCATAAACTACTATTATCTACACTCATTTCGTAATCTTTGAATTATGATTCAAAAAGTTGATACATAAGGCTGAATATTACGCAGAGTATGTATAAAAAAAAAGTTACCATTACGTAACGATTTTTGTATGAAAATTTTGCAAAGGTGTTACGTAATTTAACTTTTTAATCATTACATAACACTTGGATAAAATTCTTCTTGAACCTAAACTTTTTTAAAGAAGACTGAATATAAGGTCTTTTAGAGAGCCGGTTATAAATTTAACAGTTTTTCTTGGTAGCTGTCAAATATCAGTAGCATATTTACGAAGTGTGCCTTTTAAACAACCTATTAATTTGGAGCAGTTACAGTAACAGTTACTATAGTTACAATTATTTCATCTGTGGTGGAAAAGATGCGCGCGCAGCCTGGAATCATAGTAGGCCTTGGAGATAGGTATTAGATTTGCCGCCATTTCTGAATATTTACCTTTTTCAAGTAATTCGTGCCTGTAAAAATTTATTGTAAAAGTAGAAACAGCGGTACAGGCAGGGCACATGCAGTGACACCTAGAGATTCTCTTGAAGTGGCTACTAAGATAACTTACGATCTTTTTCCATAGAAGTCCATAAAATTGAACGACAAAACCTACAGTGAATTGGGAAATATCGAAAATAAAAAAAAACCACGTCACTTTAAGAAAATGTTTTGCTTGTTTATTTCAAAAACCTAGCAGACAAATATAAGGCGACTTCTTTACACACATAACAGTAAACAGTAACTGAAATATGTATAGGTACATAATGGAAGTTGCCTTTTTTGTTTACTTACCTTTGTTTAATTTATAAGTAAGTACCTACCTATTGCATGAGTGAAGATAAAGTAGTATACGCAACTGCATATAATATGGTATTAAAACACTCGTTTTATCCTATTATCACACTCGGCTATGCCTCGTGTGATAAACCAAAACTCGTGTTTTAATAACCTGTTTTATATGACAGTTGCATAAACTACTATTACGGGCGATCTGAGTTTGGGAAGGGGAAGGGGGTGAGTTTTAAGGGTAAAAAACGGTTTATCTCGTTTTCCGGCAAAACTACAAGTCCTATGGAAAAAAGTCAAATGGTAAAGTTGTAGGTAATAAAAAGATCTACAACTTTTGTATTCACACTTTTTTCACATAACCTCAATATTTATGTGAAAAATTCAAAAAACCAAAATTTTGGTTCTTATTTTTATCTTTGACAATTTTTTTTTTTCAAATTTGGTAAAAACTTACCTTTTAATGTCCCAAATACACTGTAATTTATTTTAATTGAAATAGTTATTTTTTCACCTTATTTTGACTTAAAATCGAAAAAACCATCCTAATTTTCAATCGAAAATTCAACCGTCAAAATATCAGCTTTTTTCAAAAAGTTGGTGTGCTTTCTGTTCGTTGAAATCTGTACTTTCCGATGGTGTAAAAAAATATATTTTACCTGGTCGTCGTCGCATCGTCTGTTACTGACACACGTATATCAATTTGCTCCGTCAAAATTATTCATAATTATCATATAAAAGTGTCTATTTACAAGAAAAATTTTTAGAATATTGTGGAAAAAAGTTGGATCTATATGGTAGTGAAAGTTCTATCCGGATATCTTAAAAGACGTGGAAGTTACAGCCAAAAACATCCGTGAGTTTTTAAAAATCTATCAGTTTATCGCTGACAAACGACAATCCGAAGTACGCTCGCTGAGCTCCGGCGCAACGCAACCGGTTTCTTACTATCTATCGCCTCGTCGCCGTGCGTCATAATCACTCGGTTTGACTGTTACTATTGAGCATTCTGGACATTAAATTTTATTAAAAATGTCGATGAAGTGTGATGCCTGTGGAGTCTGCATAACATCTGCGAGGTTCATGACCTGCTCAAAATGTGTCAGGCAATATGATTTGGATGGTCTACAAATAACAATATCTTCATTTGATGAACAAACCGACCTTTTTAAGGATTCTTGGTTGTGCCCGACCTGTACAAGTTCTATAGCAAAAACGGGAAATACAAGCACTCCGATTCGTAATCAGTTGCATAATAGCTCCAGTTCACATGAAAACATCAACACAGTGCGCGGCTCACAGCGTGTCCCGAAGACCATAAATCCCGTAGACAACGATGTGGGTGGTATCCCAGAACTACTGAATGAGATCCGCGAATTAAGACGCGAGGTACACGAATTGAAGAAACAAAATTCAGAATCTAATTTGCTCAGAAAAGATTTACTAGAATTAAAAGCTCAGTACGCAACTATTTCGGCATCATTGACAGAATTAAGAGAACTAAAGAAAGAAGTTAAGAATAAAGATATTGAAATCACAGAACTGAAGGCTATCGTCACAGAATTACAAAATACCGCTAAAATTCATCAACAAAACTCTCTGCGAAATGATCTTGAAATATGTGGAGTTCCTGAATTAAGTAATGAAAATTTGACTCATATAGTCAAAACTATCTCACAAAAGCTCAATGTGGATCTTAATGAAACCGACGTAGATGACATTGTAAGAGTAGGACCAAGAATGAGCGAGACTAATGATTCTCAACAACGTCAAGTAAAATCCCGTCCAATTGTGGTCAGACTGCTGCGCAAGGCCAAGAAAGAAGAGTTATTGCGTGCTGCAAGAACCAGAAAGAACGTTACTTCTGCAGACATTGTAAATGCTCCACCAGCAAAAGTCTTTATCAATGAACGTCTCACAAAAGAATATCGCTTATTATTTCGGGAGGCACGAATCCGAACGCAACACCATGGCTTTCGTTTCTGCTGGCTTCGAAACGGATCTATATTCGTTCGTAGAGAAGAAAGCAAAGACAATAAAAGATATCCTGCAATCCTCATCAAAAGTATCGAAGACCTGGATAAACACGTTGGACCAGTGGTTTGAACTCTACATTAAATTAGGTATCATTAGTCATTTGTACATGCTCTTGTTACTCTCACAAGTTTTTGTATGTATCATACCCACAGTTACATGCACCCAAGAGTCAACTCAACTCAATCTCACTTTACACCGACACTTCCATGATATTTCATACGAAATGGCATTTTATAGAATCACTCAACAAACAATATTTAGCGACAGCTTTATTCTGATTATCCATGACTACACATGATATTATTCAAGATATTGATAATGACGTCATAAAATGCCATTTTGTAAACAGAGCTGAAGATTGCAACAGTATTATCACTAATTACAACTTTAAAATCCTAACTTTTAACATCAGGAGCCTCAATTGCAACTTTAATAGCTTCCTGGTGGCTCTGAAAAGAATGAATGTGGATGTAGATCTTATCATTCTAACGGAATGCTGGATTGACGAAAGCTCAATAATTCATCAAATTCCAGGTTACAATTCAAACTTTACTACAAAGTATGTAAATAAGGCTGGAGGCGTTGTAGTGTATATTAAAGACAAATGGTCGGCACATATTCACGAACCTCTTATCGATGATGCTAACTGCATAGTTGTACGCATCCCTGGTACAATAACAGTGCTAGGTGTTTACAGGTCTCCCTCTTTTAAAAACCTGAACAACTTCCTTAACTCGCTGAATCGTGTAGTGGCAGGCCTGAACCAAAATCCTTGCTTTGTGTTTACTGGCGACATTAACATTAATATCATCAGCCCAACCCCAGACGCAGGCATATCAGAGTACCTTTGCTTGATGGCAGAACTAGGTTTAACAATGGCAGTTGATAAACCAACTCGAAAAGACTCTTGTCTTGACCATGTATTTTATAAAGGCAAAGTTAATGTAGAAACGATTGTATGCGTCACGTCGATAACAGATCACGATATGGTCATTACTGGAATCTCGACAGAAAAATCAAAAACCATACAACCCTCACGACGAAAATTGCTTCTTCGTTATGATTCCATTGTAGAAGAATTGAGCAATGTCAACTGGTCAGTTCTACAAGGTTTGCCTAATGTGTCAAAACAGGTGGAGGTATTTGTAGGAATAATAAAAAACGTTGTCGATTCTAACTCAAAAATTGTTTCAATTAGTCACTCTAAAGTTATTCTCAAACCATGGATGACTCTAGGCTTGCTTCGATGTTCTTACGTAAGAGATAAACTACATTTAGAATCTAGAAAATCGTCAGAGGATAAAGTTAAGAAGCTAATTTATAGTCGGTACCGAAACTTTTATATAGATTTACTCCGTAGGCTTAAATGCGAATATGAGTCTGGTCTGCTAGAAAAGCACCAAAGGAATCCTAAAAAGCTTTGGCAAACAATAAATAGTATTTCTCATAGGAATAAAAAGACTGCCAGATCATCAAATGATCTTGCCACAATAAAAATAACTCCGCAGCAATCTGTTGACCATTGTAATCTCTTTTTTGCCACTGTGGGAGAGCGTTTAGCTAGCCACACGTTACATGCACTGAAAACAACACAGGAGCTTTTAGCAGCCAAAGTCAAACTAAATGTTCAAGCTTGCTCATTCTTTTTCGAACCAACGGATCCACATGAAGTTGAAGCAATAATAATGGATCTAAAATCTGATAGTGCACCGGGCATTGACAATATTACAAATCGCCTCATCAAAACTGTAAGGCATTGTATTGTAGAACCACTTACCGTTATCATTAATCAAAGCTTGTCATCCGGAACGGTACCTGAAGATTGGAAAACCGCGATTGTAACACCTATTCACAAAGGAGGTGCTACAGACACTCCTGATAACTACCGACCAATATCCTTGTTACCTACTTTCTCCAAAATATTGGAAAAGGTAGTTAATAAACGCCTTATTAAGTATCTGGAGAAACAGGGTATTTTGGCCTCCAATCAATTTGGTTTTCGGCGCGGAAAATCGCCCGAGGATGCAGTAAGTGTTTTAATCAATAAAATTTCTGCATATCTAGATGATGGTCGCTGCTGTATCGGAGTCTTTTTAGATCTTGCAAAAGCCTTCGATACAGTAGCCTTCCCTATATTATTGAGTAAGCTTGAACGCATCGGAATACGGGGTAATGCTTTGGACTGGTTTTGTAGTTACTTAACTTCAAGAAAACAATGTTTGAAGATTGACAGCTGGACTAGTAATCAGCATGATCTGTCATTTGGTGTTCCTCAGGGAAGCGTTCTGGGTCCGACCCTGTTTTTGGTCTACATAAACGACCTGGCTAACCTCTCGTTAAGAAATGCAGACATCATATGTTATGCAGATGATACAGCTATCGTCTTTAATGACACTACTTGGCAGCAATGTCTTAAAACAACAGAACAGGGCATGGCAAACGTAGAAGATTGGTTAGGTGCGAATCTCTTAACACTGAATCGAGAAAAAACAAAGTTTCTGTGCTTCCACAAAACTGCAGCTACATATCCATCAGCCTGTGCTGAGATCATTACTCATAAATGCATGCATGGTAAATCCACAAGCTGTACTTGTGTGGGAATTCAGAGAGCTAGAACGGTTAGGTATTTGGGTGTAGTGGTAGATGACAAGCTTTCTTTTAGAGATCACATTGAGACTGTATCTGCAAGGACCCGCAGACTTATTAATGTGATGAGAACTTTAAGGGATGTTGCAGACATTTCTCTCTTGAAATCTATTTATATATCTTTACGTCAGTCGATTTTGGGTTACGGCATAGAAGTCTGGGGCGGAGCTGTTGCTACTAATTTAATAACAGTAGAGAGAGCTCAAAGATCCCTTTTAAAAGTTATGTTTAGGAAACCATACCGTTTTTCAACCTCACAATTGTACATGGAAGCGCAAGTTCTTAGTGTGCGTCGTCTGTATATACTAAGAGCTACGCTCACCATGCACAAATCCATGCTGAACTCGCCTGACTACCTAAACTTATTAAAAAAGAGAATTTTTAAAGCACCTTCTACAACGATTCGTACCACATTCGCAAGACGTTTTTCTTTTTATTTGTTTCCTTACGTATTAAGATTGTAAGTGTGATAAATATAAAGAACCTGTCAGTGAGAGAAGCGAAAATCAAGATTACAAACTGTTTATTGACTTGGGACTATGAAAAAACTGAAAAAACATTAAAATCTCTTATTTAAGTAATTGTTGAAACACTGCCCAACTTTTTCTGCTTATTTCAGCTCACCATGTTTAAAGCAAACACACACACACACACACATTCACACACACAGAATGTATGTTCGCTTTTGTCGCTTGTTTTGTTTTAGGCTAGTTTTATCGCGTTTTTAAAAAAAAGTTTATAGTAAATAATTCTAATTCTATTGTTTTTGTATCGCTCGTATTCTGTAGTAGAAAGTGTAGTAGTAGTAGTAGGTACCTTTGATTTTTAGTTTTTATTTTCTAAATTAAGTGTCCTGTTTAATCATATGTAAGCAGCAGTAACCACGACACAGGCTGTGCCTAGTGTGGGTACTATTGTAAAATTTGTTAAAGATAGCTGGACCATTTTAATAAATGATTTATGATTTATGATTTTATGATTTTATGACCATAGTAAATCTTCTCAGAAAAAGCAAAAAATCGAAAAAATACTCGAATTTGAAAATATTTTTATAATTATTATATAGAAATTGATAATGAATATTAATGAATATTAAGGTCCATAAACCACACAAGATCTGAAAATTTAATTTTTTTACAATGACGTAATCAAAAGATATGGCTTTTTATGTCCTCATCTCCACACATTTATGCACTAAAGAAAAACCTAGAGGGTACTTTCCATTGACCTAAAATCATGAAATTTGGCAAGAAGCTAGGTCTCACAGGGCAAATAAAGGGAAAAGTCTAAAACAATTAAATATCACAATTTTACTCACAGCTAATACTCGAGCTGATGCTAGAACTTTTCTATAAAAGAGGGGTCAAGTTAGACGGTCCCGGAGTTTTTGTGGTTTATAGACCTTAATATTTGTTAATATTCATTATCAATTTCTATATAATAATAAAATAAAAAAAATTCAAATTCGAGATTTTTCGAATTTTTGCTTTTCCTGAGAGGATTTACTATGGTAATATTCGGAAAGTAAAGATTTCAACAAATAGAAAGCACATCAACTTTTTGAAAAAAGCTGATATTTTCGATTGAAAATTAGGGTGGTTTTTTCGATTTTAAGTCAAAAAATGCCCTGTGTGGTGCCGGCAAAGAATAGTACCAACTCATACATACCCGTGGGTGTCGTAAGAGGCGACTAAGGGTTAACTAGAGGATGGGCAGCAGCATCCTCCTTTATATCTTACATCTTACTTACTGCGGTCACCTACAACCGCGGTCCATGGTGCTAGCCGTAACGCTAACAAGCGAGGTGACTATGGTACTTCTCCTCCACATTTTTCCAGCAAAAGCTAGAATTCTGGAGGGAGCTCCCTGTCCTGTAGTGGACGCTTTATGGGATGTTACGAGTATGGTGAAGTCAAAATAAGGTGAAAAAATAACTATTTCAATTCAAATAAAATACAGGGTATTTTGGACATAAAAAGGTAAGTTTTTACCAAGATCTTTTTATTACCTACAACTTTGCCATTTGATTTTTTTCCATAGGACTTGTAGTTTTGCCGGAAGTCGAGATAAGCCGTTTTTCACCCTTAAAACTCACCCCCTTTCCCTTCCCGACCTCAGATCGCCCGTAAATTATTTTTCCTTTAATTTTTATAATATTCTCCTCCTTTTCTAATGGGTGTGATCCTACTGTGATTTTTTTTTTGTTTCATAAATTATCGACTGGTCTAACTGTCGAATCATTTTCCTTTTTCGGATGGGTACAACAAGGCAGCCTTTAAAAAACGAGCCTGCAAATATCTTAAAGGCCGGCAGCGCACCTGTGACCCCCTGGTGTTGCGGGTGTCTATAGGCGTCGGTGATCACTTACCATCAGGTGACCCGTCTGCTTGTCTGCCTCCCTCTTCTATAAAAAAAAAAGTCTTACCTCTCCGTAGACCACTGATAAAGTAACAGCATTGAAGGATTGCGACTCGTTTTTGGCCTCTAAGTTGCTTTTGCCAGCGTTTCGCAGCTTAGTCACTTTCTCGTGGGTCATTTTTAGCATGTACGCCGTCAGCCATTTGTACATTTGTGTTATATCTGTGGATTTAAAATAAGAATAGAGGAAGAATAATACGTGACAATGTATGACAATTTCCTAGTTGCAATCAGCACTATAATGCGCGCCACGAAAGATGAGACCTGTCAGATAAAAGTAGAGGGGATTTTGCGCAAGTACAGCCTTGCGTCCTCCCCGCTTACCGCCAAAATGGCCTGCGAACTGTCTACTGCGCAGGTTAACCACGTGATCCGTCAAGTCTCATCTTTCGTGGCGAAGACCTATGTTCCTTGGAAAAAGTTGTTCAGTTTCATGGGCAGATTCACACCCTTTGGTATTATCACACCTTTCCGTTACACACTGTAAATCGAAACACGATAAGTAAAGCCTGCCCTTAGAAAAAGCAAAATTGGAATTCTCAGCCTGCGTCTCTGTTCCCGAGTTCATATAACCCGAATATATTCAAGTCGCGAGTGATTAGGCTTCTTCTGGGCAAGCTCGTTCCATCGTCGACCTCATCTCTGTCTTCAAGACTAGATCGAGGAGGTCAAGAGTAAGCCCATTTATAATAATGAAAAAAAAGCACGATCACTTGACGCATTGATGCTGAAAAGGCTATCACGTGACGCAGAAAAAGCTATTTTCGTGCTTCGAGTTCCTGCGGGAGCTTTCTGTCTAGGCGTGGTCATTTTGTAGGATCTTATTATTAGTGTTCGCCCAGCTTGGTCAATATTGGTCAAAAACTCTAAAGAGCCGTTCGGTATAGCAAGTATCTTTGGTGTAGAATAGCAGCAGGGTGACAACATGACGGAGTGATGCGTAAGATTTTGGAGCGACATTAACAAGTATCGCTCCGTCTTGCTCTCACGCATAGCTCTGTCGTGCAATCCTTCAAGCTAAATTGTTTTAACTTTAGTTGCTTAGCTTTCTTGATTATAATCCCTTTCACGAGTCAATGCCAACGCTTACCAACACATTTTGCAGTCATAGAACCAGACAAACCACCACGAACCAGACGAATCAGAGAATATTTGATGGAAAAAATAACATTGTTTTACAAACTTGTTTTTTCTGACAGCTTTAGCTGATTATTATTAATCGTGGAGCACAATAGTCTTGATATAGCTGCTAAATGTGTTGGTAAGCTTTGGCAATGACTCGTGGAACGGGCAGAAAGAGTGCAAATACTCACTTGCAGGATTGATCATTTCATCAATAGTGTTCCATCGACAAGTTTCGCCCAAAGTCTGGTCAACGTTGGTCAAAAACTCCAAGGACCCGTATGGGGTATCCTCTTTGGTAATCTGGTGTCTTCTGCCCCAGACGTTAATAAGCCAGTTGCTGGCTTGCTGCAGTAACAAACTGTTTTCTCCTTCGTACGTACAGTTTGCGTCGTTATCGTTGCGAAGGTCACCAATTCTTGCAGCTGTAAAAAAGAAACTTTAAATAAAATTTTGTAGGATTTAAAGGAGAACCTACCATTTAGGTAGTCGTATAAAGATTCTTGGTAGCGGAGTACCCACCCTTCCCATACCCATATTTTAGGAAGCCATATTCCGATAATCTTCCTTTTAATATATATATTCCCAAAACTCACCCTTTATGAAGCCTACCTTGAATCCTATACTAATAAACGAGAAAAATTTGTATATACATATACATTTTTTTTTATATATATTTGTAATCGGTTTCTCGAAAACGGCTCTAACGATTTCGATGAAATTTAGTATACAGGGGTTTTGGGGGGCAAAAATCGATCTAGCTAGGTCTCATGTCTGGGAAAATTCATTTTCACTGTCTTTTTAAATATTTCTTAGCGCGTTTTAGTGCGTTTAAGAAACTTACAGCGCCATCTGTTGTTGAGTAGCATACTTGTTCACCCGATGACTTTTTAATTATACAGAGCATAGCTCGGTCGCCCAGGTACTGTAGCCTTATGCTCACTCAATCGTTAGAGCTATAGTCCCAATACCCACTTTTTAGCCCCAGCAAGCCTCCCCCTACAGTTCGACGATAGAGTGTATAGTACTATGCTCCATGATCCCAAAGCCCACCCAGTACAGACCCTTCATACGCCATTTACTTTTGAGGTAGCAATGCCACCCGCAAGCCTCTCTACAGTTCTGTATGCCGTCCCGTGCCATCCATCCGCGAACTGGCTTCACGGCGGACGAGAGCGTCTTTGCTGCATCTTCCCAAAACCCAATCAACCCGTCATATCGCCATGTTTATACTATATTTACCCTTGAAGTAGCCGAGTCCCCCGCAAAACAGTTCTGTATGCCGTCTCGCGCTATCCATCTGCAAGCTGGCTTCACGGCGGACGAGAGCGTCTTTGCTGCATCTTCCCAAAACCCAATCAACCCGTCATATCGCCATGTTTATACTATATTTACCCTTGAAGTAGCCGAGTCCCCCGCAAGACAGTTCTGTATGCCGTCTCGCGCTATCCATCTGCAAGCTGGCTTCACGGCGGACGAGAGCGTCTTTGCTGCATCTTCCCAAAACCCAATCAACCCGTCATATCGCCATGTTTATACTATATTTACCCTTGAAGTAGCCGAGTCCCCCGCAAGACAGTTCTGTATGCCATCTCGCGCTATCCATCTGCAAGCTGGCTTCACGGCGGACGAGAGCGTCTTTGCTGCATCTTCCCAAAACCCAATCAACCCGTCATATCGCCATGTTTATACTATATTTACCCTTGAAGTAGCCGAGTCCCCCGCAAGACAGTTCTGTATGCCGTCTCGCGCCATCCATCCGCGAACTGGCTTCACGGCGGACGAGAGCGTCTTTGCTGCATCTTCCCAAAACCCAATCAACCCGTCATATCACCATGTTTTACTATATTTACCCTTGAAGTAGCCGAGTCCCCCGCAAGACAGTTCTGTATGCCGTCTCGCGCTATCCATCTGCAAGCTGGCTTCACGGCGGACGAGAGCGTGTATAGTTCTTTGCTGCATCTTCCCAAAGCTCATTAATATGCGGCCATGTACCACCCATCATATCGCCATGTTTTTACTATATTTACCCTTGAAGTAGCCGAGTCCCCCGCAAGACAGTTCTGTATGACGTCTCGCGCTATCCATCTGCAAGCTGGCTTCACGGCGGACGAGAGCGCGTATTGTTCTTTGCTGCATCTTCCCAAAGCTCATTAATATGCGGCCATGTACCACCCATCATATCGCCATGTTTTTACTATATTTACCCTTGAAGTAGCCGAGTCCCCCGCAAGACAGTTCTGTATGCCGTCTCGCGCTATCCATCTGCAAGCTGGCTTCACGGCGGACGAGAGCGCGTATTGTTCTTTGCTGCATCTTCCCAAAGCTCATTAATATGCGGCCATGTACCACCCGTCATATCGCCATGTTTTACTATATTTACCCTTGAAGTAGCCGTGTCTCTCGCAAGTCTGCCTACAGTTCTGTATGCAGTCTCGCACTGTACACCCGCAGACTGATTTCACGGCGGACGAGAGCGCGTATAGTTCTTTGTTGCATCTTCCCAAAGCCCACCAATATGCGGCATGTACCACCCTTCATACTTCCATGTTTCCTACACTTACCCTTGAGGTAGCCATGTCCCCCGCAAGCCTCCCTACAGTTCTGAATGCCGTCTCGCGCCGTCCACCCGCAGACTGGCTTCACGGCAGACGAGAGCGCGTGAAGTTCTATGCCTTTTCCCGCTGCGTTGTTGTCTATACCTGTAAAACATATTAAACACAAATAAGTTATTTTAAAATAAGAGTACTACAAAATTTTTAGTTTACTACTCAGACCACAAAAAATCATATCTCATATACTTAAAATATAAACAGAAAAAGAAAAAACAAATTTGATTTTTTAGATCGACGTTTTTTTTTTGAAAAGTTGATTAGTTTTAAAGTCTGAGACACCTACTGCTTTTATCAATTTCAACATACCTATCATCCGTTCAACAGTGAGTTGTACATGTATCTTGCCGAACCAGTTGCAAAACACTCGCAGAGCGAATGTGGCTGCCAAATACGGTAGCAGACGGATTTGCTGAAAATATAAATATTCAACATTCGATCAAAGAATTTTGAGGAAACTAATAAACGAAAAAGTAAAAATCAATTGAGACAGTTATCACCAAACAGCTTCCCTAGTCTTCTTCTTTCGTGTCGGCAATAACACGGGCTAAATCTTACTTGCCCAGAAAGCGACTACTGTGGTAGCGGAACAATTAGTGAGGTGTGTCATGGTTTGCAGGGGTTCTCCACATTCACAGCTGGCGTCTGCGCTACTTCTCTTTAGGTTTAGCTTCCCTAGTGGTTAGATCAAAATCACTTTGAGAGATTGTTCCTTGCACGACGAATCAATCCGGATTGTCCGAAAAATTTGATGATTCCGAGCTTCAGTAAGCACACCAAGCCGTTGATCTCAGATGCTATCTAAGATCTAGCCACGTCCGAGGCCTTTGACGGCTCAACGACTCCGACACCAGGGTTTGTGAGGTCGGTCATCGACTTTACAACCCACCCAACATGACGATGAGTACTGACCTGTTGCTGATACTCCAAAACAGGTGTTTCTTCCTTAGCATTCTCTGGTCCGAACTGTTTCCTGACAGCTGAGTAACGAATCGCTATCACTATAGCCTTCTGAAGGTAGTTTGTTGATATACTGGTTATGTGTACTCTGCCACCTGAAAATCATGGCTTATATCGGATTTTTGTTGAAAGAAAATCAAGATAACACAGGAAAAAAAATTGTAATCTAGACATGAAATTTTGAAAAAGATTTATAAACTACATATGTTTAAGAGTTATTTATATACCAGGCTCTGGTAAAGCATGTCATAGTCTAAATATTTTTTTTTATTGTCAATGGCCTTACTCTTGACCTCGATCTAGTCTTGAGGACAGAGGTCAACGATGGGACAAGCTTGCCCAGAAGAAGCCTATTCACTCGCGACTTGAATAGATTCGGGTTATATGAACTCGGGAACACAGACGCAGGCAGAAAATTTCACTCTTTAGCCATGCGCATAGTTAAAGATGTTTCATAGCGCTTTGTGCGAATGTGTGGAATATCAACCAAGTGTAGGTGATATCCTGCGGTGCGTCTGGACTCCCGATGGTAGAAGGGGGATGGTGAAATAATTATGCACTTATCTATGACCTTACGTCTTATATCATGTTTTGTTCAAATAAATAATTTCATTTCATTTGACTGATTTCTTGATTCTTCTATTGATACGATTTCTTCGATTGATTGCAAAGCATTACCTGACAATATCCCAAGCGCAGCTCCAAATCTCTTGCTGGCATCCCTGAACGGTGTTTTGTAGTCGCCATTATCATCCACGCCTCCAAGTTTATCCAACAACACCTCTTTAGGAAGATGGTAGTTGTTGAACATAACAAATCTGTAAATTAAATTATAATAATGTAAAGTGGGATTCCCTTATTTCTGAAGTCCAGACTTTTCTTTGACACTTAAGTGAAAACTCGTAGATATTGATAGAAATGTGTATTCTGTCCATCCTAACCTACGGTGGGCAAACATGCTCTTTGACAGAAGCACAAAAATCCAAACTAAAGGTTTGCCAGCGTGCGCGCAGCATTTTAGGTTTCAGGAGGACAGATCGCATCCGGAACAAGACTTTGCGCTCCAAAACCGGCATCGCAGACGTGGGTAAAATGTCAGCAAAACTAAAATGGAACTGAGCTGGAAATGGCTCTCGTATGCATTCTGAAAGGTGGGCCAAATTGACCACAGATACCATGGATCCCGGAGGACGGGCGACGTCGCCGTGATCAGCTCGGGAGATGGCGCGACGAATTAGATACATTTGTGACTGACTGACAGTTAGCATCACAGGAACGTGACGGATGGCGAAAAGAGGGGGAGGCTTTTGCCCAGCAGTGAGACACACTACAGGCTACATAATAAAAAGTGGGATCCACCCATAGGAAACACACATTGGGTATCTAACTGTCAGCTGATCGGGAAGTGGATTCTTTTTTTTGCGAAGTTGCAAAAATCATAGAACAGTTCTCACCAATAAGAGGGCAAACGGATACCAAGTCAAAATAATAACTTTGTATAAGAGTTATACCAAGTTTTTATTCAAAGTTATTTCAAACTTGTTTGAGCGCAAGTCAGTGCTATCTATTAACCTATGACGTAATAACAAGTATTACCAGAAACTTTGACTATTGTTAGCACGCTTTAGATTTGCTTATCGAAGATTGCGCTAATCGCAAAAAGATAGACTTTGGAACAAATCATTAGCACAAGCCATCTAAAAGAGTCTATGGATCCAAATTTTCGAGGTTCTCAAGTATCAGCTTTTTTGCACTTGTAATTTCTAAGACGAACAGAATAATGAGTTTGTACTTTTAGTATCAGAAACAAAACTAAATCAAGGGACAACCTTCCGAATACTGAAAGGGTATGATCGATCAGTCAACGTCAAGTCAACTGAACAATTTTCAGGAAATTAAAAAAGAATCGGCCTCTCCATACAAACTGTTAAGGTGATCCGTTTTCCATACAAAAATTCAAATGACTTGCATTCTTACGCGGGACATAAAATCCTGTTGAAAAACGAACGAATACTGCTATTTTTAGTTAAATTTTTCGCTAATTAATACAAAAATACAGTTAATGTACTGAAAGTACTATTTTTGTTAGCAATTTTTGGTTCAATATTACGATTGTGGACGTGCGGTCAAAACTGTACGGTTGTGCTTTGTGTGCATGTGTGAGTGATCGTACTCATGTAAACACGGACTGACGAGAGTAATTGACTTTAGTGGACATATGGAGATATTTTTCTTATCGAAATTGTTGTTAGGCGTTGAAGTTGCACGATGAAATTTACGCGAATCAACTTTTTGCACATGTATAGTTGGTACTTATTGCATTAAAAAATAAAACCTTATATTTGCAGCAGTGACTCCATCTAGTTGCGTTTGGGGCTAAGCTGGCCGTCACAGATCACCTTAAATCAAGTTTGCAATTTTGTCGGAAGAGGCCGATTTCATTTCATTTCCTGAAAGTTTTAATTACCGAAACATGTTCAGGTATGTTGACTGATTATGCCCTTTCAGTTTTCAGAAAGCTGTCCCTTACACCCTCTATATTGGGGACAATTCACAGAAACGTCCACTGCAGGACAGGGAGCCCCCACCAGATCTGCAAAAACGCATGATACTCTAATAAGGGGATTTACGGGGATTTATTTTAAAAACGCATGATACTCTAATAATAACTTCCTACATGACCATCAATTTGGTTTTACGAAAGGGCGCAGTACAACGGATGCCGGAACTGCACTTTTAAAATACATTTTTGGCGCGTGGGAAAAATCTGAAGATGCTATTGGTATCTTCTGTGATCTATCCAAAGCATTTGATTGCGTAGATCATAGCACATTGTTGTTAAAACTTGAACATTACGGTGTTAAGAATAATTCACTTAAACTACTTAAGTCATATTTGGAAAACAGGATTCAAAAGGTACAAGTAAACAAAACGAAATCACTGGGATCTGTTGTCAAAATTGGCGTACCTCAAGGGTCCATATTAGGGCCATTTTTATTCCTTATTTATATTAATGACCTCCCTACTATAGTGAAGAATCTGTCAAAGATTGTGTTATTTGCTGATGATACTTCATTAATATTCAATGTAAGTAGAAAATCACAAAATTATAACGAAGTCAATGATGCACTTGGACAGATTCATGCATGGTTTACTGTTAACAATTCAAATCAAATCAAATCAAAATCGTTTATTCATTGTTGGATATTAAAATCTCTTAATGACGTCAGCTAAACTACATCGCTTCACAAACAATGTGGCGCCATTGTGGGGAAAAAAAGAAGCGACAATAAAAACCCACGCGCTCTTTTAAATATGTTTGAATGTACAAGGTTGATATACAACATACATAGGTCAGTTTTAATTTTGAATTAGCCTGTTAGAACCGTAGTCTAATCCCATGGATTTTTCTCTTCTAGATAATCTGATATTTTATAATAACCCTTCTTACATAATTTCTGCTTGATTACAGTTTTGAATTTATCTAACGGTAAACTTTCAATATCAGTGGGTACCTTATTATAGAAGCGTATACATTGACCTTTATATGTTTTACTAATTTTGTGAATACGGCTGACATGAGAAGCAAGTTGATTCTTGTTTCTTATGTTGACACTGTGCCTGTCACAATTTTTATCAAAAATATGTATATTCCGTTTAGCATATATTAAATTCTCATAAATGTATTGCGACACAAAAGTCAAAATGTTGATTTCTTTAAATTTATTTCGAAGAGATTCTCTAGGCTTCATTTTATAAATTGCACGAACAGCTCGCTTTTGTAGTAAAAAAATGCTGTTTGCATCCGCAGCATGACCCCATTTTAGTCCTAAACGCCAAAAAAAGTAAATGTATTAAATTTGCACTACCAAATGTAAGGTCTACTTCACATAACATAGTATTGAATAATGAACCATTAGATTTTGTAAATAGTACAGTTTTCTTAGGGTTAATACTAGACTCTAAACTTCAATGGGGCCCTCATATAACGGCTCTTTCTGGTCGATTGAGCTCGGCTGCATATGCTGTCAGAAAAATCAGACAACTTACTGATGTAGCTACCGCAAGGCTGGTTTACTTTAGCTACTTCCATAGCATTATGTCTTATGGCTTACTGCTTTGGGGCCGAGCAGCTGATATACATTCAATATTCGTTTTACAAAAGAGAGCTATAAGAGCAATTTATTGCCTGAAGACTCGTGATTCCCTGAGAGAACTGTTCAAGGAAATCAACATAATGACAGTGCCATGCCAGTATATCTATGAAAATATTATGTATGCTAGAAAGAACATTCATCAATTACCTAAAATTTGTGACAGGCATAATTTTAATACTAGAAATAAGCACAAAATTGATCAACCATATACTAGATTAACTAAAGTCAATACATCTTTCGTTGGTCTGTGTGTACGATACTACAACAAAATACCTGACAATATAGTGCAATTACCTGAGAGAAAGTTTAAAGAATGTGTAAAGCAAACGTTATGTAAAAAAGCTTACTATAGATTAGATGACTATATGAATGACAAAGAGGTATGGTGCTCTGATATTCCAGCGAAACACAAGAAACACATTGTAAAAAGCCGACTCTTAAAGTAGGCCGTGCTGCAGTGGTTTCTTGCCGTTTCTTTTACGCTGCCACAGCACGATCCGAAACGGCGTAGACTCGCTCTATTTGAATTGTATTCTGCATGACATTCAATAAGTATTCTGTAAAGAATCTACATTGAATAAAATAATCTGAATCTGAATCTACCATAGTCACCACGCTTGTAAACGTTTCGGCTGGCGACCGCTGTTGTTGGTGACCGCAGTATGCAAGAGGGTACGATACACAGAAAGATGCAGTTGCCCATCCTCCGGTTTATAATCCCTTAATCGCCTCTTACGACACCCACGGGTACAGATGGATTGGTACTATTCTTTGCCGGGCACCACACAGGCGACCAAATCATTTTACCCCAAATGAAAATAAAATTTGTAAAAATAAATACTAACCCGTTATCAACTCCATTCAACCCGATTTTCTCCCCCAAATCACCCACGGTGACACCAGGGTAGGGTAGCAAGGTCTTAGGGTCACGGATTGGGACCACGAATGTATGGAGACCATGATTCTTCCCTTTTGATATCAGCATAGCGTAGATTAACGCGTGAGTCGCACATTTTCCTGAAAAGTTTGGGATATTAAAAATATTTTTATGAGGTGTACATATGCAAAAGATTTTATGTTATCCAGACCTTAAAATTTAATAAAGTCAAAAACTATATATGTAGGATATTGAAAATATTTTTATGAGGCAAAAGATTTTATATGTTACCCAGACCTTAGAATTGAATACGGTCAAAAAATATATACTCCCAGACACATATTGGCTCACCTTGCATATGCTTTGCATTTTATGTTTTGAAAAACCCTAGCTAAAATAAATGTTAGGCTGATCACAAAGTTTTAATGCAAGCCAAAGAGTTGGCAAATGAGCCAGCTTCAATATTGCATCATTATTGCTTAGAAAATTTTGCTCAACTGTGCATTATTTTATTTTAAGCTAGGGTCCATTAAAACTCAGAATGCTAGGTGGGCCGATAGATGTGTCTGGAAGTGTAGTTTAGGAACTAGTCGAAAATGGAGAAATAAAACTAGTAGGCTAAGATCCCACGACAAGATTAGGCACCTATCTGTTATTTGAACGAAATGTGGTTTATATGGAAGGTTATACATGGGGTCATACAACGCCCTAGGGTTGCCTATAAATTTCTTGCCGCAAGTACCTCAAAAACACATATCAACATTTTGGTTGTATGGGAACAACCCTTTCATTAATTTTGGTAGAGCAATGTATATTGCCGTAAGATACCTTGAATAGAAATTCTCGGTCATGCAAAGTTTCATCAAAATCGTTACAGCTGTTTCCGAGATAATTACAATTTTATTTTTTCTTGTATGACAGCAACCCTAAAAAACGGAGCGGATTCGCGCTGATTTACGTTTTTCGCTCATTTTTGCATTTTACTCAAAATCTGTACCCATAATATTAATTATAAAACAGCTATATGATAATGCATACTATACTGAATAATGTATAAAAGTTTTAGCATGATAGATTAATGGGTACTTAAGAAAAACTGTTTTAAAGCAAAAAGCAGAAGTAACTTTGAATTTTTTATGGCGTATAAAATATAATTTAATCGTGTTTCAAAGTCAGCCATCTTCTTGGAAAGATGCTTAATAATTATATTATCACGGTCATACTCGTATATTCATAATTTTTCGTTAAAAAACTGCTGAAGTGAAGCGTATTTAGACGAAAAAATAATAAACCCGTATGACATAATTAAGTTGTAACATTTAAGATTATCGTTAGGCGCCCTTACCCCTATTTATTTGAACAAAACAACCTAATCAAAAAATATTGTAAAAGTCGAGATAATTTTTACAATTTTAGATGATAGGCAGGCGATGTATCGACCTAATCAAATTGTATAACAGGATATTAGTAAAATCATATCTTATCATCTAATTTGTTATTAAATTCCTTACTTTGGTACAGTCAAGAGCACTTCAAGATTGATACATTGGACTTTGTACCATTTTTATTTCAATCAATATAAAGAATAGTACTAGGTTGGTCTAGTCGTGGGTGTCGTAAGAGGCGACTAAGGGCTTATGGATTTGGGCATGGGCAACAGCATCTTTCTGTGTATCGTACCATCTTACATACTGCGGTCACCAACAACAGCGGTCTACAGCCGCAACACTTAAGCGTGGTGACTATGGTAGTTAGTACCACGCGTTTTTTTTTTGCTGCATTTTGGAGAGTTTCCTGTCCTGCATTGGATGTTTTATAGGATGTTATAATGATATGATGATGAGGAAATAAAGTCGCACTGTCAATGTCAAGAACGACCTGCTTTAGACTGTGCATAGTCGAGTCAATGTTTCTATTGTATTTAAATGCGTCATCTTTTAGGCGTATTTTAATATGTATTTAACATGTTGAAGGTCAAGCAAAGCAAGCTTAACTATTTAAAAGTAGAATATTAATTTTGAGAAGGTAGCAAGTATATGAGCTAAACTAGCTTGTGCCCGCGACTTCGTCTGCATGTGTTATTCTGATGTATAAGCTATACCTATTATTATTGTAAAGTTTCATTAAAATCCATTCAGTAGTTTTTACGTGAAAGAGTAACAAACATCCATCCATACTTACAAACTTTCAATATGAGCTAAAAGCTAAATAGGCAAAGGTAGTTACTATCGCTCAAAGTACACCAGAGGCCACATAACTGAAACAGTGTCGCTGAATGAGCAGAAATAAAAAAATGTTTTCCGGGGGATAGCGTGGTGCGCGGGGCAGGCGTGCGGATCGTGCATTAGCTCTCCGCGAGGCATACAACTTGAACAATAATCGCCTGGTGGGAAAAGTTTTGTGCAGGTCAATTTGTATGTAAAATCGACTGCGCAGCCAAATTCATTGTTCAAGTAGTTTGCCCACACCTATACCTATGTGCAGCAAATAACAATCACTAATATGTGAAAGCCATATTGAAAAAAAAAAAATTGTTATGTGCTGCTGTAGGTACAATTTTATTGCTTCTCGAAATCCATGTTTGTTGTAGTGTTATCAACTTTATCGAAATATTCAGATTTGGCTTGCCTAAAACACTTTTTATTCTGTGGAGGAGTTCCTTATACAATGTGTAATGGAAAGGTGTGATCATTCTAAAGGGTTTAAATCTGTCCATGAATCTGAACAACTTTTATCAAGGAACATAGGTCTTTGATCTTTTGATCTCCCACACAAAGTTCGCTATCAGCTGATGCAGTTTCTATGGGAGATCAAAAATTCATCTTCGTATTTCGTATATAACATAGTTACTGTGGGGGCAAACAACTTGAACCATCGTGCACGTCAATTTGTATGTAAAATCGACTCTGCTCAGCCAAGGTCATTGTTTAAGTAGTATGACTAGATCGAGGTCAAGAGTAAGCCCAATGACGATAAAAAAAAAAGTTTGCCCACACCTGTACTCGTTGGGGAAAGTTGTTCAGTTTCATAGAAATAGTATATGCATCTGATCTTTCAGTATTATCACACCTTTCCATTACATGTTGTTAAATATATTAGTTAGTTGATTAACTTTAGTTAGTTGATTAACTTTAGTTAGTTGATTAACTTTAGTTAGTTGATAAACTTTAAAATGTATGTGGGCGGGCATGCAGACCCCACAAAAGATGGAGGATGAAATAAAACAGATAGCAGGAACAACATGGTATCGAGTGGCGAAAATGAGAAGCAAATGGAAGAGGTTGGAGGAGGCCTTTGCCGAGTGGCAACCAGATTGGCTAAAAATATAGAAGAGGCAAATTGTAGAACGTATATGGGTAATGTGTACATTCAAAACTGAATAAATAATGAACGAGACATACCCAAGCAGCCAACCCAGCACTTAGCAGCTTCAAAGTCCGGAGTGTGCAACACAAACTGTTTCTTTTCTGGAATGTAAGTGGCTGTCGTTCTCATGCCTTTGGCATTTGACCCATGAGATACTTCAGTTAGAGCGAAGCAACCGCCGATTTTTCCTTTTTGGATATCCTCTGCAAAAAGTATGACAAATAAATTATAATGCGCACGGCAGCAAGCACATAGAAATAAAACCAGTATAAGCTAAACTATCGTTACGCTACAACACATGAAACCAGAGACCCGCTCAAGGTCAAAGTGTTTCCAGCAACATGCCGCCATGCCAACAATAAACTGTATTAATTAAGCAATTCTTACTATATCTAAAACTAGAGATTTATCAGTACTTACCAATATACTTATAGTGGTGCTCAGAACCACTTCCCTGTATAGTATTGGCAAACATACTAAAGGTCAACGACAGTTTGACAGCCAAAGAACTGTCAAACATGAACAATGCCTCAGTTTGAGCTTGGAAGAGTTCTGGCTCTTCTGGTAACTGCAACAAAACATCAGTGACATAAACACTCTTAACTGTAGGGCTAGGCAATCTTGACAAGGATACAATAGATCTGAAAATCAAATCAAAAGGTAGGTAAGGCCTTAGTAATTTGGACCCAGCCTATTAAGAATGTCCTGAAATTATCCTGGAATGTTCGACAAGGCTACCTAACTTTAGTTGTTGTTTTGATTGCATAATTAATTAATCAGTACCTGGGCGATCGAGCTTCGCTCTATAGTCGCCCTAACCTGAAAATATCATCGGGTGAGCAAGTTATGCTACTCGCCAACAGATGGCGCTGTAAGTTTCTTCAACGCACTAAAAGGCGCTAAGAAATATTTAAAAAGACGATGAAAACTAATTTTCCCAGACATGAGACCTAGCTAAATCGATTTTTTGCCCCCAAAAACCCCTGTATACTAAATTTCATCGAAATCGTTAGAGCCGTTTTCGAGAATATATACAAACATTGCTCGTTTAATAGTATAGGATACAAATAAAAATATTATTATTATATAGTCAATTTATTATTATAGAGACATTGTTTTAAGAAGAGATACTATAGAAAATTTTAGTTTTATTTCTTACCTGAAGTTGAGGCACAAATGTTTCATTATAGATGGCATACATCCGCTTAACAGCAATATGTCTTTCTTCATCCAAAGACCTAGAAGCTGGTTGATGTTGGAACAACGGGTTGGCTCTCATGAAGGAGTAGATTTGATCCTACGAGAAAAGGTTAAGCAGTAACACCTACTCGTAACTTTTAATTAAAGGTAGTAAGGCTTTTTAGGAAAGTCTGTCAGGAAAAGTAACCATGATTTTGCCTATTTCTATCATTAAAAAAAAAAATTTTGCTATAGGACAAATTTATATACAGGCTGTAAAAAAAAGTGTAATGATCCTTCGATGATTATAAATCACTAATAGATTGTTAAAAAATATAACAAGTATTAAAAAATACTTTTTTTGAATATTTTTCATTGTTATTTTGGGTGAACATAAAATTTGATTTTCCTTCTAATTACATGCCAGTAATTTATTGAAATGGATAGGTACTTGCGACTGACTGGATATTATAATGAAAAACATCTTTGATGATTGAGGTCATTTAACCCTCCAGCACTGCATTTCTTCTTGAGCAAAAAATCCTTTTTTTAAGAAATTATATATTTTATTCAATCTATTATTGAGTAGAATTACTTAGAAGGTAGAATTTTTTTACCCCCTGTCATCGAGATATAATATAGTTCAATGCCCCCTGTATGGCCTGAAGAGTAATTGTTCCGAATTTCATACCCAATCTCATTTTAACATCACTTGCGGTATTTTACTGACTTTTGGATTTACCCCTAGGACTATAGGTGAGGCTGCTTTGACCAAATACAAGGTCAATGTCATATTATTTGAGGAAGTAAGCTGGCGGTACAATGACAAAAATTAAGTCTGAACTGAAAGTCACTCTATCAACAAGGGCCAAGCTTATAAATTAAAGAATAAGAAGAATTTCATTGGCTGTACTGGTCACAGAAAGTAACACGTCCTTGTCCAGCAGTGGACAAGACTTACCTTTAATTTTATTGTGCCGATCGTATCGTAGGCAAGTTTCATCCGTCGCCAGTCGAAAGTAGCTAGTTTTCTGTACTCATCCAGTGGACCCGACGGCATATCTGGATGATATCTTTTTAGCTCGTCGATCGTATCATCCTGCTTTTTAAACTCCATTTTAACCAATTTTCACTTAGAAACAAGCTCAGGGAACAAGTTTTAGCGACTACGCTTTCACTACCCACTTAACTTTATAGTTATTTTGATAACAAAAGTAGGAACTAGGCGTATTGCTACTATCGCAGGATAGATAATAACGACACTTATTCTACAAGAATGAAGGGAGATAATGAGTTCAACTTAGTTCTAAAGTTCAACAATCAAATCAAACAAAACAACAAAAAACTGCCTGGCCTGCCTGCACAGTAGGAGGTCGCGTTTCAAAACAGTGTGATAAGGGTTGCGTTGCAAATCGGGTAAAAATTAATCTGACAGCAGGATAGCGTTATGTGACGTCCATCGGTGTGGTCGAGACAGACTGCTGTCAAACTCACTCAAGAGACGATAATTCATCCTGACTGACAGCAGGATAGCTATATAATACGTCCATGGGGCCTACTAAGAGCTCTTAAAACAGGACCTAAACTGAACTCATGAACTGCCCTGCTATTTCGTACCATGAGCAGGCCTGCATCAAGTGTGTGGTCGAGACAGACGCTGACAGATGTTGTCAAAAAGAAATTTTACCCGTTTTGGAACCCGGCCTAGGAGTGGACGTCGGTGTTGTATAGTCAAAAGCACATCAAGGGTGATAAATTGGACTTTGTACCGTTCTTATTTCAATAATAGTACGGGCTAGTCTCACACTGCTAGTGTCACGCTTGACCTGTCATTGACTGTACGTACAATATGTCCCTGACGTCGGTCGACTCCTCTACGTAATCGGCGATTGCAGACGATTAGGGGCGCGCACGATCGTGTAGACTGTGCGTAAGCTGTGCGTGTAGAGGACATACTGGGCTGTACTCGCTTTTGTATGTACAGTTTTGTTTCTTTTACTACTTTCTACTGCATTTGTAACAATTTTGCCACCAAATTTTGGTATTTAATTTATTTAATTAATTACAACGGGTTTAACCCAATTACAGCAATCAATAAAAAAATACCGAAATACTATACAATTTCAATTCTAATAATAATATAATCAATACATACAACTAGACACATTTACAACATTATTCTTCTGCTTCTTATTTAAGAGCTACGCTCTTGTCGGTGGAGTAACTTCCACGCCTTCCTATCATTCATTCATTTATCGGCGCAGGAGGCCATAAATATCAAAATCATCTAGGATTATTGTGGGTTCAGGTATAATTAACCAGGATCGAATTATTGTCACATCACGTTTCGTGATCCGGGCTTATGATGAGGCACCCGGACCCTTCTGTTCCAGTCTGACCCTGGGTAGCTATTACAGCTGACTCCATGTTTGCACATCCTGTGCTGTGATACCACAAATCATTAGTTCAGGAGTTGTTATTATGATTCGTTTTGGGTTCAGGACGATCGCAACCCTCCACTAAGATGGTTTGTTGTGACGTCCTTTCACCTTGACGCTTCATAAGATCGACAGCTAACTAAATACTCAGCTGCCAGTCTATTCCTGAAGCAAGGAGGCCTCACTCGGTGTCGCTAAGAAGGTGCTGCTAGTATGTGCCTACACGGCCGTCCTGACAACACGACCGTCCTCGGGCGTTAATCCATTAACAATGTCCTAAAACAAATAAAAACAAGATCACCAAGCAATCCGCTCGTCTATCCTGACAATCAAGATCATCATCACACACAAAACTGAAACCACTCATTGTGAAGTTACTCTGAAGGCATGTGCCCCTTCAACCCAACTCTGAAAGCATGTACCCTTTCGACCATCTCACTATGGACCGGATGACATCTTTCCCACATAAATCACGGACAGGACCAGTGTGTCCATTCGACCATCCCTAATGGGCACGGTGACCAGATCCACCACTGTCCTTCCAACCATCAACAAAGCCTGGCCCGGACCAGTGTGTCCCTTCGACCAGCCCCGATAGGCATGGACCGGATCCGCCACTGTCCGACCAGCTTCGCAAACACAGATTGGGCCAATGCGAACCTTCAACCACCCAACCAAGTCGGGCTGGCCCGTACGACATTGCCCTCTCTATCAACTCCACAAACATAGATTGGACCAATGCGAACCTTCAACCACCCAACGAATCGGGCTGGCCCGTACGACATTGTCCTTTCTATCAGCTCAACAGTAATCACCCTACAACCACCCAAACCAACTGAGTAACTTCAAATCATATTATCAACATAGCAATTTCAAATTACGTGCGTCACAATATCATACTATCTCACAATAAGGAACATGCTCACCAGATATCCATAAGGTAGGTATCAACAACATAATTCTGTCTATGTACAGACAGTCCACATTATTCGAAATTCCCATATATTCCATTTCTGCTGTTCGATATTGCTAAGAATATGGCTCTGGCTTGTTGATTTTCATCATCAATCACAATGTATCAAAATCAGTACAATGTCTATCTCTTTTCTTCCTCCATGCCTCTTCCCATTTTAATTTGGAATCGACCCCCTGAATATATTTTCAACCGTTGGCTCTGTCGTTATAATCGACCACAATATTTTTTGTAAGTTCTTACATTTTCATCCACCAAATAGCTCTTTGGCATCCCAGGGGTTATTTAGATTTGTTTCCCTTTGTCAATATTTAGCACAGACTCAAAGTGGTGCTCTTCTTCTCAGCGCATCACATAATCCGTACCACCGGAGCTGACTTTATTGAAGTTTGTCTAGAATAGGCGATACTTTGAAACTGCCACTAACATGTACGTTCCTGAGTCTATTCAATTAAGTGCCAACAGCCCATCTAAGCATTTTCATCTTAGTTACGTGGATTTTTGTTACGAAGTCTTATTAAGTATCCAAAATTCGTCCCTGTAGAGCTTCGCGGGTCTATCACAGATTTTCAAACAATCAATCAATCAAATCATTTGTTTGCTAGAAGAACATCTTTTAACTTGAACACATCCTCTAGATCAACGCTGTGTAATAAATAGCACACCATAGCTAAGGACTGACGACAGATATGCATGATATGTGGTTAGTGTAGCATCTTTTGAGATTGTTTGAGAAATTCTCTTTAACGCAAATACGAATTTACTGAGTCTTTCACGCATTGAGTTGATACGAAATTTCCAATTAAGATGCTCATCAACATTGAGACCCAAAAATGTTGCTTCTCCACTATTTTGTATACTTGTATTTAGTGCTCTTGGTTTCAACTGGCATCCTACAGTCACAGCGATCACCATTTCAACCAGTCAGCATTAGCTGTGTGATCAAATTATTTTGTTTAATTTCATTTCATTGCATTTTGTTTTTATTTAATCGGTATTCATTCAGATTTCGTTATTTCCATTTTAATTTTACAGACATCTGGTTAATCTGGTTAATGTTGTATAAAAACACCGTAGGAACACATCGTCGCTACCGTACGTAACTTTGATTCCATTCTACAAAGTCGAAAATTACATGATTTCACAACCACAAACAAGTCTTGTCTTCTTCGTATGTACCGTAAGCGCCTTTAACATCCTTTTTTTAAAAATTCATCTACGCCTTTCTAATTTACGATACTTTTGCAAATTACGCTTTTTGTCACCATCTAAGCGCATATAATTTTGAACATTACGACATATCAGGTATATTAAAACTCATTAAACTTGATTCCTTTTTATCATAAAATGTATGTACAGCACCTAATTTTCTTGATTGTACTTGTTGCTCAACAATTTCTCGGCACGACTGTACTTTTACGCAGATCCATGAAACTGAAATGCTTGCACACATGATTAAAATATTGAGCTGTGTCTCTTTATCCCACTTCTGATATCGGCGCAGGAGGCCATAAATATCAAAATCATCTACGATTATTGTGGGTTCAGGTATAATTAACCAGGATCGAATTATTGTCACATCACGTTTCGTGATCCGGGCTTATGATGAGGCACCCGGACCCTTCTGTTCCAGTCTGACCCTGGGTAGCTATTACAGCTGACTCCATGTTTGCACATCCTGTGCTGTGATACCACAAATCATTAGTTCAGGAGTTGTTATTATGATTCGTTTTGGGTTCAGGACGATCGCAACCCTCCACTAAGATGGTTTGTTGTGACGTCCTTTCACCTTGACGCTTCATAAAATCGACAGCTAACTAAATACTCAGCTGCCAGTCTATTCCTGAAGCAAGGAGGCCTCACTCGGTGTCGCTAAGAAGGTGCTGCTAGTATGTGCCTACACATTTATTAGTTGTAATATATTTACATCGTCAAAAAATACAATCCGAAAATATTAAAAATAAAAGCACAGTGATACATTAAGTTGTACACTAAAGTATAAAAATATAATAGTTGTACACTAGAGTATACAAATAAAATAAAAATGAAATGTCAATTATTAAATTATGTCAATTATTAAATTAAATTACATTAAGACTCGTCAAGGAACTCCTTCACACAGTAATATGCTTTCTGGGCGAGAAATTTCTTAAGTTTATTTACGAAAGTGGAATCATTCATAGATTCTTTCACTTCCGTTGGCAACTTGTTATAAATAGTGGGCCCCATAACGCACAGCGCGTTTCCGGTCTTCTGGAGTCTGTGGAAAGTGGGTTCCAGTTGTGGTTTCCTCCTGGCGGAATAAAACCGAGCAGCAGGAAACTCACTTAAGTGGGTCCTGACATACTTGCCTACTTCTAGTATGTAGAGGCAGGGTACTGTCAGCACGCGCAGGTCAATAAACAGCTGTCGAGCGGGCTCGTCAGGTGGCACGCGGCACATCATGCGAATTGTCTTTTTCTGTAAGATAAAAGGTCTGTCCCTGTCAGCAGCAAGCCCCCATAAGTCTATGCCATATGTCAGGTACGTATGGAAATATCCATAATACGTCACAAGTAGGCTTTTTCGCGACAATGTTTTTGATAAACGAGAAATGGCGTAGTAAGCAGAATTTAATTTCATGCAAAGTTTGTCAATATGCTCACTCCATTGAAGGCCACTATCAAAAGTGAAACCAACGAATTTTGCACTTGAAGTTCCTAATAGATTATAGCCGTTCACGGGAACAATTAGGTTATCATTGTTGTTTTGCTTTAATCTAAATCGCACTAAATTTGTCTTATCGACATTGAGTTGCATTCCATTGGCTTGGAACCAAGGTGTCAGATTCAGATTCAGATAATTTTATTCAATGTAGATTCTTTACAGAATACTTATTGAATGTCATGCAGAATACAATGCAAATAGAGCGAGTCTACGCCGTTTCGGATCGTGCTATGGCAGCGTAAAAGAAACGGCAAGAAACCACTGCAGCACGGCCTACTTTAAGAGTCGGCTTTTTACAATGTGTTTCTTGTGTTTCGCTGGAATATCAGAGCACCATACCTCTTTGTCAGTTTTTCAACAACAGATATGATGTTGTACAGCAATTCGTTGTCGTCAGTACCTTTAACAATGGCACATATGTCATCTGCGTACATGACGAATTCGACAAACGGAGACTCATAGGGAAGGTCGTTCATTAACAAAATGAACAGACTGTTGCCAACATTAGAACCTTGGGGTACCGATCTATCACCAATGAACTCCTCATCAGAGCAGTCGTTTCTAACCTGTGTCACTTGCCTACGACCAGATAGGAAAGAGTTCAAAATCCTCAACCCTACGCCGCGTACGCCATAATGTTGCAGCTTTGCAGAGATGAGCTCGTGGTCTACAAGGTCAAACGCGCGGGACAGATCGAAGAACAGGGCTGCCACATGCATTTTCTTCTCCAAGCCAGTCAAAACAGAATTTAATAGTGTTCGTGCAGCAGCCGTCGTAGACCGGCCCTTCTGGTACGCATATTGCTGGCGACTCAAGAGCTCACCCCTGCCAAGAAAGCCATTAAGGCGAGTGCAAATGCCAGTCTCAAATATTTTTGAGATGGCAGGCACTACGGAGATGGGTCTGTAGCTCTTTAGCTCCCTCCTACACCCTTTCCCTTTATAGACAGGAGTGATCTTAATCTTTTTTAAAACTTCAGGGTAGACACCATTACTAATTGATTCATTGAAATGATCACACAAGCTAGTTATAAAGTTATCAGGCAATTTCTTTAGGAAAAATGTTGGAAGCCCATAAATATCCTTAGTCTTTTTTGGTTTAATCTGTTTAAGGATTTTCAATACCTCACTAGGAGTAAATGGTGAGAAGAAGAATGTATTAGTTACACACGGTATTACTGCACGGAGTAAACCCATAGCGTCCTTCACATTCGACCTAAGTGGAGTGTCCCGCACTACCGATAGGTAGTAGGTATTAAGGGCTTGCGCAAGGTCACGGTCAAGACCGCCTGTTCCGCAAATCGCCTGTCGGAGTACAGCAAATGAATCTCCACGCTGATTTCCCTTGTTTGTTTTCATTTTAGCAATATCCCATACAGCTTGACTTTTTTTGTCACTAGATTCAATTATGTCATTTAGAAACATTTTTCTAGTCTTATTTAGAAGGCAAATGTGGTAACATTTCTGTCGCAATAACATTTGCTTGATCTGTTCATTCTCATGATAAAATTTTGAGATCATAATTAATAGTTGCACGTGATCATTACTATTAACTATGTCATTCGTTTTCCAGACTTTGTCTCTCGGCTTTATTTGAATGTTTTTTATTGGACAGCTAAGGTAAAACAACTCTAAGAAAGAATTAAATAGTCGACTAAAGTCACCCCCACAGATAGAATTGATCCAGTTGTCATTACTAATATTTTCTGATAGCTTCATCAGATTAGTTTTACTTGTGGTCCGTCTAGCTATGTGTCTAGTAGTTTGAGTACTTATAGGTATGATAATCTCAATGCATACACCGCGGTGGTCACCTATGTTAGTGTCGATAGGGAAAGCTTTCATACGTTCTAACATATCCGTATATACGTGATCCAAACAGGTGCTAGAACTATCTTTAATTCTAGTTGGAAAGTTCACTATATTCTTTAAATTGCCACTACTGAAGATGCTGATTAGTGTACGTTTTTGTGTCCGTTGTTTAGACCTTTCCAATACATCGACATTAAAGTCACCCACTATTACTATATTGGCATCCTCATTAGTTAGACTGCATAGAAGGAGCTCTAATTGACGAGTAAAAATGTCAAAATTACCTTCTCCACTTGAACGGTATACACAAATTACAATGATATTACTATCAATAAGCTGCACAGCAGCTAATTCTATATGCATTTCTACAGAGAACCTACATAAATCCGGCCTTTCTAAAATTTCTACACTATTGTGTGCATAAATTGACACTCCACCATGTATCCGAGTTGCACGACAATATGATGAAATTAACTTAAAATTCATAATACTAGTTACAGTTAGTTGGTCATTTCGCATCCAATGTTCAGATAACATAACCAGGTCATACTTCGGTCCACTTTGTAGCACAGATTCAATTCGAGAAATCTTATTGGATAAACCTTGCACATTGTGTAGTAACATGCGTAGTTGCCGTTTACTTGCGCCCGTGGCAGGATCTACTAATGGGGTGGGTCTAGTTAGTTGTGGTGCCATCACTTGTGGGGTTGGCGTCATTGCCCCGCTCCACTCGGGGCTTTCGTAGAAACCAGTCAGAGAACCGAACGCGCGGTGGCCAAACAGTAGGTGAGTTGAATTTGGGGTAAAGTCCCTCTGGTATTCCTATTATAAATGACGAATGTTTGTTAGTTTTAATTTTTCGTTTTTCAACAAAATAATAATTCGATTGCTCAACTTTTTTCAAAAATTTCAGTACTGATTCTGCTGTAGTTTCAGGTCTAAATTGCCACGCTTGAATATATTTGATTCGCTCAATAGTCAATAAGTCCTCGTCTTCTTTACCAGTACCAACAGTGACTTTTCTACTGGGTTTCTTTTTCTTATTTATGACTAAATTCCACTTGCCATCATTATAGTCATTTCCACATTCAAGTGAGTCCTGCCGCTTGCCGTTCGCAGATTGCGTGGCTCTATCCGACGGGGGTCTGTCCAGCGATAACTCTGGAGATTTACGGCTCTTCTTTGTAGGCGGTCTCGCCTTAGGTTGTACAACAGGTTTGATGAATGTATCAATTTGGCGCTCCGGTAAGATGGGCTGTTGAGGTGTCAGGTGCCGATGAGTGTCCGCGGACGTCGTCGAATTTGATGCGATTGACTGCTGTGTACTAGCAGGAGGCGTAGTAGGGGCAGAAATACTGCAGCTCGCAGCTTTTGCGTAGTTAGCCGTTAGATTGGTTACAACTTCCTTCGTTTCTGCACTGGCAGTAGGGACTATCAGTTTGTCTAGCATCGATGAAGATCTGATAGCCATCAGCGTTTTGCACTCAATAATCTCTGTATTCATGACGTCAGATTTACTACTGATTTCTTTAATTTCTTGTCTCAGATATATTATTATTAGTATCTTCTGCAACTTGTTTGACTTTCTGATACGACACGACATTTATTTTTTCCTTAATCTGGTCCATGTAGCAACGTCTTGGCCTTCCTCTCCCTCCCTCAACCTTTCCTTCTATGATAGTTTTTAAAAATTTGTCGTATCGTATCAGATGTCCCAACATGTTCCCTCGTCTATTTTCAATAGTATTTAATATGCTTCTTCTATCATTAACCATGTTCAACACCTCTTCATTAGTTTTCTTTTCTGTCCAGCTGATTTTCTCCATCCTCCTCCAACACCACATCTCGAATGCTTCTAATCTTTCTCTATCTCTTAGCGTTAGGGTCCACGTTTCACAGCCGTAGAGCGCAATACTCCATATAAAGGCTTTAATCAATCGTTTCCGCGCTAATTTTGATATGTTTGCTTTGAACAGATGTTTTTTATTATTGAAAGCTGTCTTTGCCATAGCTATTCTTGAAGTAATCTCGGGCGTGCATCTGGAATTGTCTGTGATCAGGCTACCTAAATATCTAAAGCTTTTTACTTCTTCAAGCAGACTGCCATTTAATATGATTGGTCTATTTGATGTATTATGTTTTTTCCTGGACATTATCTTTTCCACCGAGCGACTATGTCATTATTGTTTAACAATATTTTTCCGTGTTCATCGAGTATGCTCATACTTCGTGTTTTATGATTTCTGTTCAAACCTTTTATTTCGTTGTAAGCTTTGTCCATCTGTCCTCTTCTCATAAATTGTTCTATCCTTTAACATATTTCAATTATCTCGTTTTGCCTTTGTTCTCTGCACGTTGTGGTAATTTGGTTGGATAATCGTCTATATTTGTCTATACTAATTGCATCACTTTTGTTCTTTAACTGTCTCCTCTCTAACATTATATCAATAATTTCTTGATTAAGCCATTTTTTTCCTAGGCACTAGCTTTTCAACCTGCAAACAATCTTCTGCAGTTGTTTTCACAATATCTCTTACGTTAGACCATCTATCGTCTAAACTGTCTTCTATTATATTAGTATCTTTTTTTTATTTTTACGTAACTCTATTTTTTCTCCTATCTTATTGCTATATTGCACTCTATAATTACTTTTAGGATCCTTAAGTGTAATGAGATCAATTCTCTTTGGTTTATGTTTTCTTGTTTTCTTCTGGGTTACAAAATTGTGTTTGCTTATAAGTTGATATGATCTCTTTGTTCAAGTGATTTTGGCAACCGTTCATCTGTGTCAATCTATCAATGTCTTTAGTTTACCATGCTATATTTTAAAGTTGAATAAAGCCAATATTCTCTTGGTTTTGTCTTTAAATGTATCAATTTATTCAACTTTAATTTTTTCTTGTGTTTTGCCGTTATAAAAATGCCAGATGAAAAAGAAAAATGTTCATCGATGTCACGATATCTGCGTCCCGAACGTTTTGACGTCGAACCTGCTATGGCTGGCTCAGACCTGAAGTGGGCCCACTGGAAATACTCATTTGAAAATTTTATCGTTCAAGACGCTTCCGCAGCTGATGACAAACTTAAGTACCATCTTCTTGTCAATCATATATCACCATCAATATTTAATTTGATTCGAACTTGCACCACGTATACTGAAGCCATCACCACTCTAAATACGGCATACGAAGCTAGACAAAATATAATACTCGCTCGGCATCGCCTGAATACCAGAAAACAACAGTCATCGGTTTTTACGAATCTTTCGCCAGATATTAAACCTATAGCAATTCGCTCAAGACGTCATTCTCAGGAAGACCAAGAATTCATATCGAATGAAATAAACAACTTGTTAAAAGATAAAGTTATTGAACCCTGTGTCTCGCCCTGGAGAGCACAAGTACTTGTTGCTGGGGGAGGTTATCATCGGAAGCGTCTCGTCATTGATTATTCGCAAACCATCAACAGATTCACAGAGTTAGACGCCTATCCTCTACCAGGTATAGAATCTATCGTTACGCAAGTCGCAAAATACAGTGTGTTCAGTCAAATTGACCTCAAAAGCGCTTATCACCAAGTCCCCATTCTTGCAAGAGAAAAAGTGTATACTGCATTTGAAGCATGCGGGAATCTTTACCAATTCACCCGCATACCGTTCGGCGTAACAAATGGTGTAGCGGCTTTCCAACGGACATTACAGTACATAATCGATTCTGAAAAGCTTGAAGGTACATATGCTTATCTAGATGATGTAACCGTTTGTGGGAAAGATAAACAAGATCATGATACAAATCTCCGTAGGTTCATGGAAGCCGTTAAGAAATACAATCTTACTTTAAATACCAACAAATGCACTTTTGAAACAGAAACCATTAATCTTCTTGGTTATACCATTCATCATAACGTGATAAAACCTGACAAATCTCGATTAGAACCACTGACGAACTTTCCGATCCCTACTGATACTGCTACCTTAAAAAGGGCACTCGGATTATTTGCCCATTACTCTAAGTGGGTTAACAATTTTTCTGCCAAAATTAGACCTTTGATCGAAGCTTCTTTTCCGCTATCCGAAGACGCAGTTAACTCTTTTAATAGTCTTAAAACTGACATTTCGAAATCAGCATTAACTGGAATAGATGACAATAAAATATTTTCTGTCGAAACTGACGCTTCTGATTTCGCTATAGCAGCGACATTGTCACAAAAAGGACGCCCCGTTGCGTTTTTCTCACGTTAGCTTAACGATTCTGAAAAGCAACAACCTTCAATAGAAAAGGAAGCTAGTGCGATTGTGGAAGCTTTACGGAAATGGAGGCACTTTCTTAATCGGAAGACATTTTCTACTAATTACCGATATAGCGCCACCAATTCATATTAGCCGCGCTTCACGCGGCGACCGGGGGCGCCCATTGCGCATGCCCGCGCGACTGCGTTCGCCATCTTGGTTATTGACATGAGGTTGTTTTGTTGTAAGCTCGGACATTAAAAATTGGAAAGTGAGTAATAAATACGTAAAAAGGTCCCCAAGTGTTATTATTTGTTATAAAATTGGCTGCCCGACGTGGGACCGAACGTGATTTATAGTTAAAGTGTCATTTTTGGGAGATTCTACTTCGTGCCGCGCCAAGCTGACGCCATTCGGTGCCTCAGTTTTCATAGTGAAATTGTGAATAAGTATATACGCTACCTGTGTGATAGTGCCATGGTGGTCACAAGATCAAGAGCGGCTTCTTCATCTCAGGAGGAACCGTCTGAGGACATTGATATCAGACAGGATTGGTTACCACAAGTTGAAAGCCGAGTGGGTGCGTCGGCCGCACCACCTGTCTCCACCTGTGTGGTGAGTGCGCTAGTCACGCCGCTCACCTCCAGCAATGAGGGCGCGCTGCTCACGCCGCCTGATGCTGGTCATGCGGGTGCGCCTGCCGCGCCGCCCGTCTTCTCACATGCGGGTGCGCCTGTCGCGCCGCCCGCCTCCTCACATGCGGGTGCGCCTGCCGCGCCGCCCGCCTTCTATGCGGGTGCGCCTGCCGCGCCGCCCGCCTCCTCAAATGCGGGTGCGCCTGCCGCGCCGCCCGCTTTCTCCTATGCGGGTGCGCCTGCCGCGCCGCCCGCCTTCTATGCGGGTGCGCCTGCCGCGCCGCCCGCCTCCTCATATGCGGGTGCGCCTGCCGCGCCGCCCGCTTTCTCCTATGCGGGTGCGCCTGCCGCGCCGCCCGCCTTCTATGCGGGTGCGCCTGCCGCGCCGCCCGCCTCCTCATATGCGGGTGCGCCTGCCGCGCCGCCCGCTTTCTCCTATGCGGGTGCGCCTGCCGCGCCGCCCGCCTTCTATGCGGGTGCGCCTGCCGCGCCGCCCGCCTCCTCATATGCGGGTGCGCCTGCCGCGCCGCCCGCTTTCTCCTATGCGGGTGCGCCTGCCGCGCCGCCCGCCTTCTCATATGCGGGTGCGCCTGTCGCGCCGCCCGCCTCTTTATATGCGGGTGCGCCTGTCGCGCCGCCCGCCTCCTCATATGCGGGGGCGCCTGTCGCGCCGCCCGCCTCCTCACATGCGGGTGCGCCTGCCGCGCCGCCCGCTTTCTCCTATGCGGGTGCGCCTGCCGCGCCGCCCGCCTTCTATGCGGGTGCGCCTGTCGCGCCGCCCGCCTCCTCATATGCGGGTGCGCCTGCCGCGCCGCCCGCTTTCTCATATGTGGGTGCGCCTGTCGCGCCGCCCGCCTCCTCATATGCGGTTGCGCCTGTCACGCCGCCTGCCTCCTCATATGCGGGTGTACCTACCGCACCGCCCGCCCGCGCTCCTATGGGTGTGCCTTTTGCTCCGCCTGCCTATCCACACGACGTCGTTTCAGCACCACCTGGATTTCTATACACTCATCACACACAACCGCCTCTCCATGGTATACCAGCACCACCGCTGCATTATCAATATACCTTCACGGCACCAATGCAAAACACTTCTTCTTCAGTAGCCATGACGGACCAACAATTGGCCTCCTTGTTACAGACGATTAGATCACCTTCTAGTATGAACACTGGAAATTTTGCAAAATGCACAGCGCGCTTTGATGGAGAAGGAGATGTAATTGCATTTATCGATTGCATTGAGGTTTATAAACAATGTGTTAGTATGGACGAAGGTGTGGCATTGAAGGGGTTACCAATGCTTCTTATAGGCCATGCTGCAACCTGGTGGCAGGGCATCAAACATTCTATTGCAACTTGGGATGATGCACTCGCTTTATTAAAACAGACTTTTGGACCGCGCATGCCCCGGCCTCGTGTTTATAGAGAAATTTTTGCAAAAGAACAGGGTGGTGAAAGCACAGATACTTTTGTATGCCGTGTGAGGGCACTGATTGCTCAATTACCTGTTAATTCCCTTCCTAATGAAGTTCAACTTGATATGACTTACAGTCTATTACATAAGCGCATCCGAGAGAGGTTACCACGTGGATCCTTCGACACCTTCGATGACCTGCTCATACTAGCTAGGAGAATAGAAGATATTTTAAACGAGGGCCACTCTCCATCTGTCAAATCAACAGAAAAGACCGTTGAATTAAGAAATGAGAAAACAGATAAGCCTTCAGATAATAAGTTTAGAAAATGCGTCTATTGCAAGAATTTTGGCCACATGAAGGAGAATTGTAATAAATTAGCAAGAGCCAAGAAAAATGATGAAATTAAGAAAGAGCCACCAGAAACGGAGCCACACCAGCCGCAGATTACATGTTTTGGATGCGGGGCCCCGGGTGTCATAAGGTCAAACTGTAGCACCTGTAAAAGGAAAAGTACACGATCTACTGCGTTTCAGTCTATGGATTCGGACTTCGGAAGAAGCATGGCACGTAGTCGACCAATACTGCAAATAAAAATTCTCGGAGGAGAAGGCACAGCATTATTGGACACGGGGGCTAAACAATCCATAGCTAGTGATAGTTTAACTAAACATTTGTTAGCCAGAGGGCATTGTTTCGACAAATTAGAGACTGTAATTAAATTAGCTGACGGTTCAAAACAGACAAAGATTGTTGATACCACTACTGTTGAGGTTATGATACATGGATTGGTGGTGCCAACACTATTTATTGTTCTCCCAGGGGCTACAGAATCACTGTTAGGTATGAATTTCATGAAAGATGCTGGCATGGTTCTTGACTTAGAGAAAGATCTCTACACACTAAGCTCTATCTCTCAATCGTTTCCCCTCAGCTATGAGACTGGCGTGCAAGATGAACGAGATGTGGCCTGCTCCTCCGCTGTCCTTCGTATGGATGAAGGTACTTTACTTCCGGGTAAGGACCGAGACTTGCTGAACGCGCTCTTAAGACAAAATGAGGACATTTTCGAGCCAGGGGGAGGCCCCACTACGTTCGCAGTTCACCGGATTGATACAGGTACGCATCCTCCTATTAGTGTTCCACCGTACCGAGTCCCACCTGGAAAGAAGGAGATTATGAAAAAAGAAATAGAGAAGATGCTCGAAGAAAATATAATTGAAGAAGCTGAGTCGGAGTGGGCGTCGCCTGTAGTACTAGTTCCCAAAAAGACGTCTGAAGACGAGGTACGTTTCTGCGTCGATTACCGGAACATCAACAGTATTACTAAGACTGATAAGTATCCCTTGCCGGTCATCGACGATATTCTGCTTTCGACCAAGGTAAATAACGTCATGTCAACTATAGACTTAAAATCTGGATACTGGCAGATTGAAGTGGACCCCGCTGATCGCGACAAGACCGCGTTCGTCTCACCATTTGGAACGTTCAGATTTCGCCGCATGCCTTTTGGGCTCAAAAACTCTCCGGCAACGTTTCAGAGGATGATGGACCGCTTCAGGGCTGGCCTCAAGGATATGACGGTGGTTATCTACTTGGACGATATTTTGGTGATGTCTGCAGATCTACAAACTCACTTACGTGACCTCCAACAGGTCTTTGACCGGTTACGTTTGTTCAACTTGAGGGCAAATCGAGGTAAGTGCATGTTTGCTAGAGAGAAGGTGTCCTATCTCGGACACATCATTTCGGCCAAAGGGATTGAGCCGGATCCAGCTAAGGTAGACGTTCTTTTAAAGAGAGACCCACCGTCGAACCTGAAGGAATTGAAGACCTTCCTACAGACCTGTTCGTGGTTCCGTAAGTTTATTCCGGACTTTTCGAATATAGCTCAACCTCTCACAATGTTAACCCGCAAGAATCAGTCTTGGAAGTGGGACAAACCGCAGATGCAAGCTTTCGAAAACTTGAAATCACGCTTGACATCGGCGCCGATTCTTCGCCAGCCGGACTTTGACAAGCCGTTCGTGTTGAGGACTGACGCTAGCGCCTACGCTCTTGGCGCTGTATTAATGCAAGGGGAAGACTCTAAGTCTGAACGACCAATTGAATATGCGAGCAGACTACTCACAAGCGCTGAACGCAACTATAGTACCACCGAGCGAGAAGCGTTAGCCGTGGTCTGGGCTTTAGAGCGTTTCCGAGGTTATCTTGAGGGAGCTGAGATATGTGTGGCCACCGATCATCAGCCATTAAGATGGTTACTCTCTCTAAAAACACCTAGTGGAAGACTGGCTCGGTGGGCCATGAAAGTTCAGTCCTTCAACCTCAAGGTAGAGTATACCCCTGGAACAGTAAATGTGGTCGCAGATACCCTCAGTCGGCCAACGAACACTTCGGAAGGTAACATATGCTATGTACGTCCCATTGCAGTAGATTTACCTCATCGTGACCCTTGCGATATCCGCACAGCTCAGCTAGAAGATCCAGACTGTAGGAAAATAATCGAAGCAGTAGAAGACGAAAACCCGGAGAAATCTGAAGCCTGGACTGGAAAAGGGTTTTATGTGACCCAAGGTGTTCTTTTTCGTTGCGATCCCGAAGGTGAGTCTGAAGAGCCTCTGCTGGTTCTACCGGCATCCATGCGTGTTGATGTACTCAAACAAATACACGACGCTCCCACTTCTGGACATCCTGGTATTGACCGCACGCTCCTGAAGTTAAAGGAAAGGTATTATTTCCCAAATTGTAGACAGTTCGTGACGCAATATGTAAAATCTTGTGAATTGTGTCAAAAGTACAAACCCACCAATCTCAAACCTGCGGGACTACTGCAGACTCCGACTCCGCAGCAGCGTTTCGAGGTTCTTGCCATGGACTTGTTTGGCCCCTTACCAGAAGCCAACACAGGTGAGCGTTGGATTTTCTTGATAGAGGATACCGCTAGTAGATGGGTGGAACTTTTCGCCATTAAAGACGCCACCTCAGAGACCTGCGCCAAAGCTTTGATAGAGGAAGTATTTTTGAGATACGGCTTGCCGCGACGAGTTATCTCAGACAACGGGACTCAATTTGTTTCGGGTATCATGCAAAAGGTAATGCTGGCTTTCGGAATAGACCAAAGCCTGACTCCCGTATACCATCCCGAAGCCAATCCCGCAGAGCGTAAAAATCGGGACATGAAACAAATTCTAGCCATGTTGCTGTCGGCAGATGAAGACCACAGAGATTGGCCAAGTAAGGTACCTGTAGTGCGTTTTGCACTCAATAACGCCGTTAACCAGGGAACCGGTAAATCTGCCGCTTATATTACTTTTGCACGAGACTTGCGCGCACCTGTCAACTTATTTGACGATATCAGGCAAGTAACTGAAACCCATAATTATATACCTCAAATAACACCCTATCTAACTAAATCGGTTCGCTGACGAGCTGGAGGAGATCCAATTCTACATTTTAAATCAGCAGGAACGCAGGAAGGCTACGGCTGATAAATCTCGTCGCACCGGTCCTGATTATAGTGTAGGTGATCAAGTACTTATTGAGTCTCACCCGATAAGTAGCACCGCGAAGGGTCGTACTCGCAAATTTGCCCCACGAAGAGAAGGACCGTACATAATTACTAAAGTGGTTAGTCCGACCACTTACGAGGTAGAGGATAGTGAAGGCCGAAAGAAAGGGAAGCACCATGCCAGTGCACTTACACCTTTCCATTCCCCAATGCCGTTAGCCAAGTCTCGTACGGGACGTTTGCGAGACTTGGAGGGGGAGACTATAGCGCCACCAATTCATATTAGCCGCGCTTCACGCGGCGACCGGGGGCGCCCATTGCGCATGCCCGCGCGACTGCGTTCGCCATCTTGGTTATTGACATGAGGTTGTTTTGTTGTAAGCTCGGACATTAAAAATTGGAAAGTGAGTAATAAATACGTAAAAAGGTCCCCAAGTGTTATTATTTGTTATACCGATCAACAATCTGTAGCGTTCATGTTTAATCAGACTCATTCTAATAAGATTAAGAACGAAAAAATCGAGAGATGGCGCCTGGAAATGTCTTGCTTTAAATACGATATTATTTACCGATCAGGAAAAAATAACTTCGCCGCTGATGCTCTCTCTCGAGTATGCATGTACATGGATTCTGCATCTTCTAACTCAAAACTTATTGAACTACACCGATCTCTCTGTCACCCTGGAATTGTGCGTATGATGCACTGGGTCCGGTCGAAGAATTTACCACACTCAATCGAAGATATCAAACGAATGACAGCGGCTTGTCCTGTATGTGCCGAAATCAAGCCTCGCTATGTACGACATCAAGGACTTCTCATAAAAGCAACTGCGCCGTTCGAGAGACTGAATTTAGATTTTAAAGGGCCGATTTCCTCCAAAACCCAAAACAAATATATTTTAACAATAATAGATGAATACAGTCGATTTCCATTTGCTTACTCTTGCAAAGATATCACCTCCAAAACGGTGATAGAATGTCTGAGAGATTTATTTTCCATGTTCGGTACTCCGGCTTATATTCATTCCGACAGAGGAACCTCATTTTTATCAGATGAATTAAGAATGTTTTTAACCTCACTTGGAACATCTTGTAGTCGAACAACGCCATATAATCCTCAAGGAAATGGTTTGGTAGAACGCTTAAATGGCACACTGTGGCGTACCATTCAATTATATATAAGATCAAATAATGAAGACATCGGTAACTAGGAAAAAGGTTTACTTCCAGCACTACACTCAATAAGGTCCCTTTTGTGTACGGGAACAAATGCTACGCCACATGAGCGCATGTTTAACCATCCTCGCCGCTCAATAAATGGTCAATCTTTACCGACCTGGCTTCATTCACCTGGACCTGTCTATATGAAGAAAAATGTAAGAAATTCCAAATATGACTCGGCTGTAGAGGAAGTGCGGCTATTACAAAGCAACCCTGAATACTCTTACATAAGACTGCCAGATGGACGTGAAACGACGGTCTCAAATAGGTCTCTAGCACCTCTGCCTCAGACAGTCGAAGACGACTCGTCAGATGACGAAGAACCTGAGCAACTTGAAGCGAACGAAGCAAATGTTATTCCGCCTGCTAACCGGGAAATAGCGGATGCTCAAACTCGCCGCTCTGATCGCGAGCGTAGGCCACCAGCCTATCTCCAGGACTACGTTACGTGTCTTCACAGAGGGGGGTGAATGATATGATCTCTTTGTTCAAGTGATTTTGGCAACCGTTCATCTGTGTCAATCTATCAATGTCTTTAGTTTACCATGCTATATTTTAAAGTTGAATAAAGCCAATATTATCTCGGTTTTGTCTTTAAATGTATCATAAGTAGACTGTGGTCTGTATTCAAATCAGCTCCTGGTAGTGTTTTACATGAAGTTACTTGATTGCAGCATTTAGATCGTACTAGAATGAAGTCAATTTGGTATCTTCCAATATCTCCCGGCATTTTCCATGTATACAACCTTCTATATGGTTGTTGAAACATTGTGTTAGTAATTAACATATTATTTTCTTTACAGAATTGCACCAGTCTATCACCTCTTGAATTTATTTTCCCTAAACCGAATTTACCTACAACACACTCATCTGATCCCTCCCCAACGACAGCATTAAAATCACCCATTATAATTAAATAATCCTTTTCCTTAACTGTGTCTAATATTGTATCAATATGGTTGTACATTTCTTCAATTTCGTCGTCGTCATGGCTTCCGGTGGGCATATATAGGTACCTGCAGAATTACGGTATCTACTGGAGAAGATTTAATTTTTACTACAGTTATCCGGTCGCTGTGATGAATAGTATTTTCTACTAAATTACCCCATTTCTTATTCAAAATTATAGCTGTACCGTTTGTTCCTTGTTTTTCTCCCGTGTATATAACTCTGTAATCTCCATCCCAATAATCCCCACTTCCCCCCCATCTAGTCTCGCTTATGCCCATAATGTCTATTTTCAATCTATCGATCTCAATTTTCAGCTCTTCTACCTTTCCCTTCGTCAACATAGTTCTCACATTCCACGTCCCTATTTGGCAAAGATTTCGCATGATGACGACCGATTCAGCCTTGCGTCTAAACCTGCGTCTAAACATTATTACGTACACAAAAAACTTTCTGAATCTGACTCCATGAATCATTGAAGATGTCGGTGTACAAAGAGTAGTTGTGGACTGAATTCAGGCCACTGATCATTCGGCAGAGAGGGATCTTGGCCGAGTGGGTCGAATCCTAACAAGGTACATACTTATCAGCAACATGCAGTCGACATAATTGCACATGCAGTTCAAAGCAACATAATTGCACATGCAGTTCAAAGCAGTATGTGAATCATGTTGATCGCTGGCAGTCTGGCATCACTGCAGCCGTTTAAAGGGCCCCATACAAAGCCCTGCCTGCAGGGCCCTGCTTGCAGTGGCACTGCCAATCGTACTTTGTGTGGGCATGCAGGGCCGACAAAATGGCCGTTACATCGGCCCTGCAACACCACACACGGTACGATTGGCAGTGCGCTCTGCAAGCAGGGCCCTGCAGGCAGGGCTTTGTATGGGGCGTTTATGGATACAGACCAAAGATTTTGGAAACTACGCCAGGGGGCGGCGTTTTTTCTTACGTCAATGATACAGACGAACATGCACTCTACATAAGCGTGTTGGCCTATATTTGCCCAACACCGACGAATATGTCAATTGGCAAATAGAAATACGTTTGCGAGATACCACTACCGCCAGCCAGTCATTAAAAAAAAGAAAAGTGTAAATAAACAAATCAGTGAAATGAATATTTCTTTTTCAACGTAGATATTGTGTTATTTTTCCAGAATTTATGACAAAAATGGATAAAAGTAAGTGCAAAGTACAACTATTCATGCGCATATTGTTTTTATTTTGTGCTGTGTTTTATGCGTAGGAATTAGGTAGAACTTGTTGAAACTTTTCTTTAGTTAAAATTAAAAAAAAATCTAGTATATTCCTTAAATCCAACATATGCTTTACCAAAACCACAAATTAAAGTAGGTATATTACTGTATTTATCAAGGAAGTTAGTTAAAACAAAGTTTGGTTTTAGGTTATGTAAAAATTCGAATTGTGTGATGCTCTGCAGATGTGAGCAAAAAATCCACAGTGTGGCCTATCGCTTTGATCTTTATAAAATTCAAACTTTTAAAAATTGCAATATGTTTTGAACTAAATATCTATCATACTGAACAACTCTCCCAATTGAACAATTTTTCAGGTTAACTTCCTTCCAAACTACTTAAATAAACAATTAACATTAAACTAAACCTGATACCTATTATCTAAAAAGAATTCATTACTGGGGCCCCACTATTTCAAATTTGATTTGGGGTGTGGCAGTGCATGGGCAGTGCCTTAATTTTTTAAAGTGTAACAAGTGCAGGTGGGCCACCTAATGCCACCCGCAATACAAATAAGAATACAAATATAAATAAAATAAATAACTAAAATAAGATATAAATAAGACAGCTTAGCATATTTGTTGGCCACCCTGAGAACTAAGATGGCATGTCTCATCTGTCTCTCTTTGAACTTGTGTGGTGCTGGCAAAGAATAGTACCAACGCATACATACCCGTGGGTGTCGTAAGAGGCGACTAAGGGTTAAAAACTGGAGGATGGGCAGCAGCATCCTCCTTTGTATCTTACATATTACTCACTGCAGTCACCTACAACCGTGGTCCATGGTGCCAGCTGTAACGCTAAGAAGCGAGGTGACTATTGTTACAAAATTATTTGGATTATTAAATAACAATGCGTTTATTAATATTGTGTAAATTAACAATGTATTTATTTATTGATCCTTTGTTATTAAAATTAACAAGTAGTTGTAATGATTCTGTGGTTCGAATCCTCCACCAATCATGTGAGTTGACCGACCGCAGAGCTCGACCAATCGGCGTCGAGTAGTGAAGTGAGGTAAAAACGGAAACGGAAGGGGAAGGATTGGTGGTGGAATCGTACCACTACTTTACTTTAGAGGCAGTCACTTCTGTACGTTGGAGACGGCAAGTCGCTTATAAAATATATTTCAGTGGTGTGAATTGCTGAAGAGCTGTATTGTGTACCTAGTGTTTGAGTGTAATAAAAAGTGTTATAAACTGAATTATATCGTTTGAGTTTTTAAGAACTCAGAAGTTGGATCGATACTGTTCACGACCACAAAAGTGGAGTAAAAAGAACTTTCAAGTAAGTAAAACACATATATTTTCTTTTAGGTAGTATGTATGTATTATTTCTTATTTTTCTCGTTTTTTTTTGTGAAATGTGTGTAGGGAGCCATAAGAGCTAAATTAATATGGATACGTACAGGCATAAAGGTTTTTTTTTTTATTTTGAAAACGAGGTTGAGCCCTAAAATTTGTGGTGACTTATGATAATGGTAGTTTAAGCCTTTCATTTAATAACAATACCTATACTTTCACCTTTGTAATAAAACAACCGATTGCTAGACAAAGACTGATTTATTTTCCTACCCACATCAATATATGACAGACCTGGGTCGCTATTCTCCTAAATTTCTTAAACTTGAGTTAATATTAAGAGTACGGAATTTGCTATTGGCGACAAAAAATCGAAAACATCTGTACATTGCGTACTTTGTACAAGAACAACAAAACAATTCCATACATAACCAGCAGCGAGAAAATTTACATTCATTCAATCATTCATTCATTTACAAATTAATCAGAATAAGCAGGTTTTTGATCTGTCAAAACCTTAAGTATAAAAACTTATACTTAACGTAAGGGAAAAGAGATGGAAGATAAACGACGCTATGAAACTGAAAGAGATGGAACATTTATCTTATACGTCACACACACACACACATACGTGTCCAATGTCGTCCATTATGAAATATGAAATATTTATTAAATAAGCCAAATTAGTAAAAAAGCGGCTTGTCGGAAGGATATATAAAGGGTAAAAAACAAAACCTTTGTGGCAGTATGGGCTCTGCTGCCTTTGCCCTGATTTTAAAAAGCAACCACTTCCCTTTGGGACTTTGTCTATAGCACAGAGCTTGTCCTTGTTTTACCGTCTTATGTCAAGCACGCTATTTTATCTTAGCTTATGTAAATATTATAGCTATAATTGATTCAGTAATACACGCCGGTGAAATCTACATCATCTAGTTGTTATTTATTTATGTCGCCGTATCGGCGACTAAAATGGTGACTCCTTCGTTGAAATTTGAAAAAACAGTTGCGTGTAGCTGACGCCATTTTAAAATGATTCTTCATTGAACAAAATAATTTATTTCGGCGAGCGTCGTTGGCGCGGTGGTGCGAGGCAAAATTCCGCGCTGCCTTTTCATCCAGCAAGCTGCCAATCTTGACGGCGCCTTACTTTTAAATCGGGGCGCCCAAGCACCGTCGTCGGAGCAAACGATCACCGTGCAAGTCTGGAGACTTTTGAAATTGAAATTGTGAGAGTTGCCCGTTTCGTATGAGATTTTTGGTACGCCGCTGTTTTCCTGAGGAGCGTTTCATCAGGTCCACCCACGACGCTTCGTTCCCTTGTTTGGTGAAGTAGACAATGCAGTTTTTTATTTTCATTTATAGCCTAAGAAAAGTGAAGTTGCCAATTCTTTGAACTTCAAGGCGAAACTTTTTTTTTTTTGTATATACACCTATTAATTGCCCAAGTGCGAACATTTATTTTATTGCTTGTGTGTGTTTTATTTTGATTTTTTCAATCATAATTATAACCCGGACTGTTATAATAGTTAGTTATTGTTTAAGTTATTGTTTTTCTGACTGGGTGATAACAAGTTGCTGGTTTACTAACACTTTGCTTTGTTTTTGTGTGTAATACTAATATGGCAGAGTTGGAGAAAGCTTTAGCTGAGCTTGAAAAGCTTCGATTGCAAAATGAAACTCTAGCCTTTCAACAAAAGGAGCTTCAAGATAGGCTTGCTCAGAGTAAAAATACTAATCCATTTGCTGTTCATGGGGTCCGTCCTAATTTGGCTCCTTTTTGGCTCGATCGACCTGCGGGTTGGTTTGCTCACATCGAAGCTCAATTTTGTCTCTGTGGTATTACTGCAGATGACACGAAATACAATCATGTTGTCTCTCAGATTGATTCCAGGATGTCCAGAGAAATGGAAGACCTTATTGTCAAGCCACCAGAGAAAGGTGAGAAAAGGTATGAATGGCTGAAAAAGGAAATGATCCGCAGATTCAGTATTTCGGACACTCAGCGAATCCGCCAACTGATCTCTGGGGAAGAACTGGGTGACCGCAAGCCTAGCCAGTTCCTCAGACACCTAAAGTCTTTGGCAGGTAATTTATCTGATGATACTATCCTTCGTGAACTTTTCATGCAGCGCTTACCCAAGTCGGCCCAGCAAATTCTTGCCACCCAGGCAGACATGTCCCTGGACAAGGTTGCTGAGTTGGCTGATGCCATATTAGAAGTAAACTGTGCATCGGTCAATGCAGTCCAGACTGATCAGAATACTACTGGTCTTGCTGCCCAGGTGCAAGAACTAACGCGGCAGGTGGCAGCGCTTGCTGAAAGGCAGTATGGGCCTCGGTCTAGACGCATGTCTAGATCTAGGTCTAGGACTAGATCGGTTTCACCTGACAGTATGTGCTGGTACCATCGCAGATTTGCTGCAAAGGCCACTAGATGCACAAAGCCTTGTTCTTGGTCTGCAAGATCGTCGGAAAACCAACAAGGCAGTCAGTAATGGCGACGGCTGACTGCACTTATACTGGTCGTCGTCTATTTGTTACAGATAAGGAAACAAAGTATAGATTCCTTCTTGACACTGGCTCAGACCTTTGTTGTTTCCCTCGACGGTTTCTTTCCTCTAGGGCATGCCAGTCTTCTGGTTATGACCTATGTGCCGCAAATGGCACTACAATAAAAACATATGGCAGTCGGTCATTGACTTTGAACCTCGGGCTACGTAGAGATTTCAAGTGGAATTTTATAATTGCCGATGTTGATACTGCCATCATTGGCTCAGATTTCTTAGCCTACTTTAATTTGTTGCCTGACTGTCGCAATAGGCTTCTTCGAGATGGATTGACTGGGCTCTCTGTACCAGTCTCTGTTTCAAACTTTAATCAGCCTAGCATCCGCACTGTAACCACAAACACAAATTCACCTTTTTCAAAACTTCTTCTGGAATTTCCAGCTCTAACGAAACCACCTGGCATCAACCGCGAGGTGAAACACAACACTACTCACCACATTAAGACGACCGACGGACCGCCCGTCGCTGCGCGTCCCCGTCGTCTCGCTCCTGAGAAGCTGCGCATCGCCCAGAAAGAGTTCACCGACTTGGTGCAGTCCGGTACGGCGCGTCCTTCTAAGAGCCCGTGGTCATCACCGCTCCACCTCGCGCCTAAAAAGGATCTAACATGGCGTCCATGTGGTGACTATAGGGCATTAAATGCTCGTACAGTGCCAGACCGTTATCCTGTGCGTCATATAGGGGATTTTGGCCACAGTTTAGCTGGTGCTACCATTTTCAGTACTATTGATCTAGTGAAGGCCTACCAACAGATTCCTGTAGAGCCAGCGGATGTTTGCAAAACTGCTATCATCACGCCGTTCGGTCTCTTTGAATTTCCCTATATGACGTTCGGGCTACGGAATGCAGGGCAGACATTTCAGAGATTCATGGACGAGATGGTCCAAGGACTGGAATTCTGTTTCCCTTACATTGATGACATTTTAATTTTCTCGCGTGACGCAGAGGAGCATATTTCGCACCTCCGAATCCTTTTCCAGAGGTTGTGTGATTATGGTGTAGTGATCAACCCTGGAAAGTGCGTGCTCGGTGCTGCAGAGGTGATTTTCCTTGGCTATAAAGTCTCCAAAGATGGCATTCGTCCTCCCGAAGAAAAGATTTCTGCTCTGCGAGAATTCCCGCTTCCTAAGACGGCGCAAGGTCTAAGGAGGTTCTTAGGTATGATCAACTATTATCGACAGTTCCTACCTAAAGCCGCTGACACACAGGCGCCGCTTATTGATTTCCTTACCGCCAGTAAACTGAAAGGTAACAAGCCCATGCCTTGGACACCAAACCTGGAGCGTGCTTTCCACGCGTGCAAAGACAGCTTATCCCAGGTTACTATGCTCGCTCATCCTATACCTAATGCCCGCCTTGGGCTGTATTCGGATGCATCCAGCACGCACGTGGGAGCCTGTCTCCAGCAGTGGTCGAACCGGGGTTGGGAACCATTGGCTTTCTTTAGTAAGAAACTGACTGCAAGTCAGTCTACCTGGCCGGCTTACTACCGGGAGTTGCTGGCTATTTATGCTGCGGTGCAGCACTTCCGTCATATATTAGAAGCACAACATGCTACTATATATACGGACCACAAGCCTTTGTTATACGCATTCACTCAACGTAGAGAGAAGCTGCCACCGCCGCAATTGAATCAGCTTACCTTTATATCACAATTCACCACGGATATACAACACGTAAAAGGTGAAAACAACATAGTCGCTGACACGATGTCCCGAATTGAGGCAGTATCATTAGACGTCGACTATGTCGTTCTGGCTAAAGACCAGGCAGTTGACGACGAGCTCAAGGCCATGCGCGACAACTCGTCGCTAAAACTTGTGCCTACGCCTATTACAGGGACCGACGTTACCATTCTCTGCGACGTGTCGACGGGTAAGCTGCGGCCGTATCTTTCGCCTGCGCACCGCCGGCCGACGTTCGAGCGCCTGCATAGCCTGAGCCACCCGGGTGCGCGTGCCTCTGCTCGCCTCGTGGCCGATCGCTTCGTGTGGCCTGGCGTGCTCAAGGACTGCCGCCGCTGGGCGCGCGAGTGCCTGCCCTGCCAGCGCTGTAAGGTGACGCGCCACGTCTCCGCGCCGCTCGGTACTATAGCAACGCCCTCGGCACGGTTCAGGCACGTACACATAGACATAATCGGTCCACTTCCCATTTCCGACGGTTATTCCTACTGCCTGACGGCAATAGACCGTTTCACCCGTTGGCCAGAAGCTTGGCCGATGATGTCTATTACTGCGGAAGAGGTGGCTAATTGTTTCGTGCGCGGTTGGATCGCGCGCTTTGGCGTTCCCTGCACGGTCACTACTGACCAGGGCCGCCAATTTGAGTCTGTATTATTCAACCGCCTCTTGGATATTGGCGCCACCAAACGCGCACGGACCACTAGCTACCACCCACAAGCTAATGGTATGATCGAGCGTTTTCATCGCCAGCTTAAGGCTGCTCTCATGTGTCACAAAGACACCTGGCACCAGGCTCTACCATTAGTCCTGTTGGGTGTTCGGGCCGCCCTAAAGGAGGACCTAAAATGTTCTTCTGCGGAGCTTGTGTACGGTGAGCCGCTGCGGTTACCCGGTGAACTTTTGATACCCAGCAGCTCTCAGCCGGAACCCTCGGACGATTTCGTGAGCCGACTTCGTCGCAAGATGGCCAGCCTCCGTCCTGTTCCTGGATCTGCACATGCCACACCTGCAACTTTCGTGTTTAGGAATCTTAAGGATTCATCTCACGTTTTCCTTCGCGATGACTCTGTTCGGAGAGCCCTTGAACCACCTTACACTGGCCCATACAAAGTCGTTGGTCGCTCCCTCAAAACTTTAACCTTGGACTCTGCCGGAAAGAAGGTTGAGGTCAGTATCGACCGCACTAAGCCGGCTTTCATCGCGCCTGACCCTGATATAGTCGTCCTGCCCGCCTCTCCCGCAGCTGCTGCAGCGCCCTCCGCGCCACCCGTGGGTCCGCCCGCGTCGGCTCGTCCTTTAGCTCCTCCTATTGTTTCCGCACCTGGTAAACACTCAGTACAGCAGCCTGTTATCACTCGGTCAGGACGAACTGTTAGATTTAAAACTGTTTATGACGTATAGCTGTTTAGGTTTGAATATTTTTGTAATGTGACTTCAAATCTTTGTTACATTTGTATGCATTTTCTGCATTTGCGAAGTTTGATTTTTTGTTTTTTGTTACGTTTTGTTAATTTTTTTGTGTAACTATTTTTCTCCGTAGGGGGGTGGTTGTGGCAGTATGGGCTCTGCTGCCTTTGCCCTGATTTTAAAAAGCAACCACTTCCCTTTGGGACTTTGTCTATAGCACAGAGCTTGTCCTTGTTTTACCGTCTTATGTCAAGCACGCTATTTTATCTTAGCTTATGTAAATATTATAGCTATAATTGATTCAGTAATACACGCCGGTGAAATCTACATCATCTAGTTGTTATTTATTTATGTCGCCGTATCGGCGACTAAACCTTTGTAGAATGAGTGTAAGTAACTAACCTATGACGAATATGAATGTTACCTAAAGACTATGAATATTTACTTTAACCTCAAATACATCCAGCGTTTTTAGTTTGTTTACACATGTATATCAGTGCAGTGTCTCATTGCAAGTTTGATTTAGGTATTACAGGGTGAAAACTGTTGTCTTGCAAATATCTGTCAGAACTGTAAACCTACCTAGTGCCTATGGATGGACACATACATATTGCTATACCTAACGTAAGTACAAGTCCAATGTCTCCTCTTAACAGAAGGACCCTACCTCATACTATTGGAACCTAACAAGTAAGATTGACATGAAAGCACTGCAACTGTTTTATGGTAAACTGCTGTACAAACCATTCCTAACCATACAATAGGTAATCAAACAATAATAGAAAATCCAAACAAAGCTAATACCTAATAAAAAGACCCACTACACTTATTTATCTCTCTTACGGCTATAATACGACACCAAACACAGAAAATGGATCAACTTAAACAGATTTATAAACACCTTTGCTGGCCAACCACTCCCACCTTAACCAACAGGCGCCTGTATCTATGAATAATAGTATTAAGGCTTACTAATTAGGGTGGTTTAAGCATAGGTACTATAAGTAAAGATCTATTGTAGCCAACCCTTTATGCTAAATCTACTAACACAGCGACAGCCTCTAATAAGACTCAGATTCCAAATAATTTTTTCAATGTAGATTCTTCACAAAATACTTATTGAATGTCAGAACATGCAGAATATAATATAAATAGAGCAAGTATACTACTCTTTCAGATTGTGCTATCGCTGAGTGTAAGAAACTAATTTGTGTAAGAATTACTTATTAAATATTTTTGAAACCACTGCATCATCGCCTAGGTACTTTAAGAGCCGGCTTTATACAATGTTTTTCTTGTTTTGCTGGAATATCAGCACCATACCTTGTCAATGATGCATTCATTTAATGTATAATAAGCATTCTTACATTATGTTTGCTGTACACATTCCTTAAATTTTCTGTCAGGTTAATGCACTACACATACTGCGGTTATCAGCTGCAACGCTTTCAAGCATGGTGACTAAGGAAAATTCCCTCCAAACTACCACACATTTTTGCTGAAGTTCCGGAGAGAGCTCCCTGTCCTGCAGTGGACGTTTCATGGGATGTTATAATAATAATAATAATAATAATAAATTTCTTTATTTCAGACACAAAGATCCATCTTATATACTACTTATCATACCATACATAGAAACATAAGAACGGTTATAGCCAAGAGCTACATTGTTCTTAAAAATAAATAAATAAAAGTTATAAGTTATAGTATTATAATAATTAGGCTATGAGCTCGAGCCATCGTTTGTACCATTGGGTACTAAAAAGTCTTTCGTACAATCCCCCCAGGATTGTGTTGCCAGAATGACGCAGAGTGGTCAAGAAGGAGGCTATCCTGTGTCTCACAACAGCATCAAATGAGTTTACACGTGCCTCAAAAAACATACCGGAGGCACTGCAATACCTTTTTAAGCCCATCAGGTGCCGAAAACAGTTATTGTACTGTACTCTGATGCTGTCGCGAGACCTCTTAGTGTAGTTGGTCCACAGCTGGCAGGTGTACAGAGACTGACAGAAGGTCTTGAACAACAAGACCTTCACATCATCTTCACATTTTTGGAACCTACTGGCCAGCATGTTGCCAACCACGGAGAGCCCCCTTCGTTGCCTCTCTATGTCGTCGTCGTCACTCAGAGTTGACGTCACAATGTGGCCAAGGTACTTGAAGGACTCCACAGTCTTAATAGGTTCGCCATTCAGCAGAACTTCAGGCACCATATCCGGACCCCTCCCGGACCTGAATATCACCATTTCCGTTTTTTTAACATTGTACGTAAGACCATGACTACAAGCATACTCCTCGCAAATGCTAATAAGTTTGCATAGACCTTTGATTGAGGGACTAAGCAGCACCATATCGTCAGCATAGCTAAGGTTATTCAAGTATCTGTCACCAATTTTTAGACAGACATTAGTGCTGCTCAGTCTCACAATCAGGTCATTAACGTAGGTGTTAAACAGGTCCGGGGAGGTCAGACCGCCCTGCCTTACACCACATGGCAGTGTATTAGGTACCTACATTATGATGAATTGCACTTTATTGTCAAGTTTTATGTCCCTAGTAATATTGTACATGCAGACTTGTGCAAATCAAGTATGTGGTTGATCCAGTTTGCACTTATTTCCAATACTATTTATTGATTATGGCTGTCACAATTTTTTTATTTTCTGTATTGGCATGATCATGTCATGGTACTGTCATGTTATTCTTTTATATATTCAATGGACATTGTCTATTTTCAGGTGTACACCTGAAGCGCAAAGTTTTTAACACTTGCATCCTCCCTTGCCTAACATATGGTTGTGAGACTTGGACATTAAACTCATCCCATAGAGGTCAGCTGATAAGATGTCAACGCGCCATAAAAGAAGTATGGTGGGTATAAAGAAAATGGATAAAGTTAGATGCTCAGATAAAAAACTAAGGTTACAGATGTTTTTAAAAGGATAGACTCGCTGAAATGGAAGTGGACAAAGCACATGATCAGGGAAGGTAGGGAAAAGTGGTGTAAAGAGGAACAGAGGGAGGCCCACTAGGAGATGGGAAGATGAAATTAAGCTTACTGCTGGGCCTTACTGGAGAAGGGTCTCAGAAGACAGAGCGCAATGGAGAAACCTGGAGGAGGCCTTTGCCAACAGGCACTCTGAACTGAGAAACTTTTTGTGATTATAATTATTAATGTAGGTACCTAATGTAATTTTATATAAATTTAATGTTAATTTTATGTAGGTAATTTAATAATGATGAAAATGTAATGATATAATTGATGTATTAATTGTGTATAGGTATTCAGAATAAAGGCATATATATTATTATCTGCCTAGAATTAAGAGTTCGGCATCTTCAAGGTGTAATATGTGTCCTCCTGTTCAAGTAAGTACTTAGATAGGTAGGTACCTAAACTATAAAGTTGAAGACAAACTTGAGAATGAAAATCACTGCCCTCCATAAAGCCTAAGTACCAGTCCTTTTCCTAACTTTATGTACTACAATCAATAATATATTAATATTTAAATTATTACTACTGAAGCGCTTGTAATGAGTTTCTCTTTTCTTCTGATCACCAAAATCCAGTCACTCAGTGAGATGGCAGTAGTTTCTAAAAAGAAATGCCCTCGTCAAATTCCTAATGTTATGGTAGCTAACTCCATGAAAAAGAAATACTTTAAGGCTAGGAGATAGGCAATGGTTTTGATTCAAGGCAATAAATTATGATTTAATCAAGCAATTTTTTATGATAAGTAACACATTATTCCTACCCTACAAGGTGTAATATTTTAACCTTTTTTGCTGTATTATTTACATAAACTTCCATTGACTGTAATTAATTCAGATTTTTCCTTTCACAAACTCGAGATAAAAAATATCGTTCACCCCCGAACGGTATTTTTTTTACTTTTTTCATCATAACTTCAAAACTAAGAGACTTAAAAAATACAAAAATATATTTTAGAATGTACAAGTAAAGCCCTTTCATATGATACCCCACTCAACCTAGTTACCATAATTTTAAAATTTGCCACCCCTATTCGGGCCCCCTCTACATTAATAATCCTAATTCTTTTTTTATTCTTTCATATGCATTTAAGTTTGGCAACTATATTCTAAATCTATTTCTTTCAAGTCGATAGCATGAGTGGTTACTGAGATATACAGGTGTGACAGACAGACAAAGCGGCGCCATAAGGGTTCCTTTTTTTTACTGTGTGGTATCGGAACCCTAAAAATATGGCAAAAATCGCCTAAAAACTCGTTTTAGTAGGGAATTACTTTTTTCTTATTTGTTGTTATAGCAGCAACAAAAATATATACCAAATCTGTAAAAATGAATACTGTCAACCTAAAATGGTTCATGGGATACAGCTCGCTGACAGACAGACATTGGAGGCATATTAACAGGGTCCCATATCACCCTTTGGGTACGGCACCTTAAAAAAATGCAGTGTTATAGCATAAAAATATTAATATTTTCACTTATTTATATTTTAAAGACAAGAAAAACAAAATTAAGCTAAAATATATTTATTAGGTCATAATAATTTTATGGGCTGATCGCGGTTCTTAAAATTTTTAGGATTGATGTTTTTCTTCTGAGTTGGGCTATCATTTCTTGATAAATTTCTGCTGTTTTTCGTTCCACTTTTTTGTCCCTAAAGGTTTTAAACTTTTCATATAAATTATTATTTTCTTCAGAGACAAAATCAACCAAAGTAAACAATATTTTTAAATTTAACAGGATTTTCATCATTATCATGCAAAACAATAAGAGCCTGGATCTTTTGGTCCAAGTTGAAAAGGCTTTGTTTTGAAAATTTCTTTGCATTGGACTGTGTCTTGTCGTGCAGCAGTTAAACTAGACTTGAGCTAATAGCTCTGCACACTGGTTGGGGAAGGCTCGGCACTTCGTTTTTACAACCAGTATAAAAACACAACTCTGTGTTTACAGCCTCCTGAAAAGCAAATAGGCATTCATTATTTTTTATTATAAATGTAACTAGAAAGACAATAATAATAATTAATCCCATGAAGCGTCCACTACAGGACAGGGAGCTCCCTCCATAATTCTAGCTTTTGCTGGAAAAATGCAGAGGGGAAGTGCCATAGTCACCTCGCTTGTCAACGTTATGGCTGGCACCATAGACCGCGGTTGTAGGTGACCACAGTAAGTAAAATGGTATGATACACAGGAGGATGCTGCTGTCCATCCTCCCTTATTGGCCTCTTACGACACCCACGGATAAGTATGGGATGGTTTTATTCTTTGCCGGCACCACACAGGACAATAATACGAGTATCATGTTATTATGGTATAACATCAAAGCAATATACAATGTTTACCAGCTGCAGCCGCACAGCCATCTAATGATTTGTCTCCAGTTGTGTCTAATGTCTCATTAATGTGTACTGTTGCAATATAAGTAATACCTGTTAGATATTTTTTGCTCCGGAACAATTTTAGCTTGTATGACATATTTATTTATTTATTTATTTATTTAATCATAGGGAAACATACAGCTATAATAAATACATAAAAATTAATGTTACAGGTAATCACATAAGCCAATTAAGTATCCACACAAAAAACATACGCTACGTCGAAAAAGACAAAAGAACATAAGTTAAAAAAAAAAAAGACATATTAATAAGAATGAACTTTTAACCTTATATAACCAGAGAGTTTAAATGACAATTATAAAGAATTTAATAACAGCATCAAACAATAAAACATTTTAAAAAGATTAAGAACCGACCATTATTATAAAAAAAAAATAAATCTAAAACATATTATACATATATCCTTCTCTTTTTACTTGACTCCCACGACGACCTGTTGTGAAATAAGTAATTAATTTAAAGTCAAGTTGCAAGAAAGACATGTGCCATGGTAAGCATCTTAACCCAACGCAACTTACATCAAAGCTTTTGTGCCTGTGATTTCAGCAACATTGTGCTTGTCTTTATAAACTCCATTAACATGAGAATATCAACTGTAGGCAAATTTGATGAATTCGCTCGAAAAAATACAGCCATATCGTCAGGTTTTATACATATCCAGATTTCGTAGCAGGGTTAGTGTTGTAGGCTTCCGTGATCAAATCCAGGGTCAGAAGCGAAGGTGTTCGTTGGTATTCAGCATCGTTCGAACTCCGTGGGAATGTGCTCTTAAAGAGGAAATCCAAAAAAATCGCTATGTTTTTTTTTTTTTTTTTTTTTCAATATGGCTTTCACATCTTTTATCAAGACGTATTTGGCCAAATTCATAGTAAATATAGACTCGACACACACGTATACGAGAACGCAGAACGAAAAGTGAGGTTATGTATGTGTCAAATGTCATTCGTTTGCACTACGGTTTGTTTCTTGAATTCAACGCACACATCACATTCACTGAATATAGTCGGTTTATTTCTATATGCGTGCATTCGTCGAATACGAACCTGCTCATGAGCTTTGTGTGCGGTTTTAGCGCGCTAATAGTCGGTTCAAAACTTGCTCGTATTCACTCGTTTAGGCGACGTGACGTCACTTTAGCGCGCTATCATTGCATACTAAAATGAGGTAGTGCAGCGTGTGCGAAACGTCAAATTCATAAGACATTTGTCATCAATCTCGTTTTCGAGAGGGTTTTTTTCAACTTTTTTTGGGGTTTTTAGATTTAATTATCTTATCGAATAATCATTATCTCTCAATAATTTCTTAAATCGCAAAACAAAATCAAAATTTTATTTTTTCTCAGTGACATTGACATAAGCGCGCTCTAGTCTGGTTTAAAACTGTATTCGACGAATGCACGCATATAGAAATAAACCGACTATATTCAGTGAATGTGATGTGTGCGTTGAATTCAAGAAACAAACCGTAGTGTATCTAAAGACTTGCTTTTTTTATGCATGGCAAAGAACATTCACGTATGACTCTGAAAAGCCTCACTGTTGGTGCTTTGGCTGGCCTGAAAAATCTTAGAATTATTCTTTTAAACAAGGGACCTTATTCCTATATCCAAAAAAAAATATTGAGGCATTATGAGAATTTCATACATAGCCAATTCTATTTGTAATCGGTTTCTCGAAAAATGCTCTAACGATTATGATGAAAATTACCATACGGGGGTTTTCGGGGGCGAAAAATCGATCTAGCTAGGTCTCATGTCTGTGAAAATTCGTTTTCCCCGTGTTTTCAAGCATTTTTGTAATGTAACGCGTTTTAGATAAAAACCTACAGCGCCATCTGTTGGCGGGTAGCATAGCTTGCTCACCCGATGATATTTTAATAGTTCGTTTCTATAATTCGCAAGGGAAACTTATATGTAAGGTACCTTGAAACTTGGCTCATATACAGGAATAGGATCATTAAAGATAAATAAAAAATACCAATTTTTTTTCGGCCATAAATGACGAGGTTTTTCAACCGCGGTCCATGCCAGCCGTAACGCTAACAAGCGAGGTGACTATGGTACTTCCCCTCTACATTTTTCCAGCAAAAGCTAGAATTCTGGAGGGAGCTTCCTGTCCTGTAGTGGACGTTTCATGGGATGTTATGATGATTATGTTCCTTTACTATGTTTGTAATATGTTGTGTTGTGATGTCCAGGAATAATAAACATATCTGATTCTGATATTATAGAGCGCAGCTCGGTCGCCCAGGTACTTACTGGATTTAATATGGACAGCGGCCGGCGAAGTGCCAGAAGCAAATTTGGTGTACATTCATCCATTTAGTCTGAAGTGTATTGGGGTATAAAAAATCGTTTGGGAATCATTTAATTTCAGTGCGGTTCATTAAGGAAATATTTTACCAACGCTGCAATCGGCGCATTCGAGTCGGATCGTTTTCATTAGCGTGCAAACGTCGAACACAATCGAATGTCTAAACGATCCGATATGACTGCTCTTATGTCAATGTCACTGTTCGAATCAAAGTACTTTTTAGCCACAAAGTATTTGGACCCTGTGAATTGTATCCATTTCTTTAGTTTGCTTTCGAACTCCAAACAAACCGAAAAAAATCCCACGAAACTCAACCAAAATTAATTTTGACGTTTAATTTGACGTATCGCACACACTGCACTACCTCATTTTCGTATGCAATGATAGCGCGCTAATGTGACGTCACCGATGACGTCACGTTGCTTGAACGAGTGAATACGAGCAAGGTATGATCCGACTTTGAGCGCGCACACACCGCACACAGTGCTCATATGCGGGTGACGAACCGTAGTGTTTGTTGCCATTTAATATTGTCAAAACGTTGTTCAGAAATAGGTACACAATTTTCGCATATCATAACTACTAAACATATGAACCAACAAGTGCGTTTAATAACTTTAATAAAATAACATACAAGCCTATGTTTGGATGTATGTTTGTCCACACATATGTCAGGAACTAAGGTCAGATTGCAATAATATTTTTTTATTTGAACTAGGTAATAATATTTATTTGAATTAGTCAACTTAGGGTAGAGTGCAAGTTTCATTAAAATCGGTTCAGTAGTACCTACCTACTTAGTTGATGTCACCTAAGGGCTCCCGCACACGACCGAGAATCGGTGGGCGATTATCGGCCGGGACAAGGACGGAAGATTCAGGTGCTAACACGTCAGAGCGGGATGCCGATATAAAATCGGTCACCGATTCTCGGTCGTGTGCGGGAGCCCTAAAGCTACAAAGGAAAAAGAAATACTCGAACAAAAAATATTACTTTATTTAAACTAAAAAAAAAACCAGCCAAGTGCGAGTCGGACTCGCGCACCGAGGGTTCCGTACCACCACATAATATTAATTGTATTAAGTAGTAGTGTAATAAACTTGGATTTGTTATTTTTCCTCGAAGTACTTTAAATAAATAAGATATCAATGCAAGGTCCCTTCGCACATCCAATTTATTGTATCGAACCATGCCCAGTACAAATACGGTTGGATCACGGAGCAGAGAAGGGGAGAGCAGATGTTGATATCAGTCGAGCCGTGATTCAATCAATTGAGCTATGACGTCACGAAAGGGGGCGGGGCATACGCCATTTCCTCTTTGAACTTACCAGTGATCACATCGAAAAACGATCTGCAAAAAATTGTTTAAATAGTTGGAAAAACAACTTCCACTATGAAGTGTTGTGTGCCTTTGTTTAAATTCGTCATAAAGGCAAAAAGAAGCTGTATTTAAAGTGTCTTTTCACTTGTATATAAGATTTTTCAATAAAATTTGCTATCGATGTACTGTAGGCATGTGGCCGTAACATTAGTTCTGCTTTATGTCGCTAGATGGTTTTGGGAATATTTGTAGACGATCGAAATTCACCTCTCTTTTTTACTTTCACGGACTCAATTTACATTTCTGGCTTTAGCTTTTACAATAGTTTGATATAAATTAAGTGAATATCGTGAATATTTTATTTATTTGGAGAAATATTTGTAGTTTTTAGTTATGTTGTTTGTAGTAGCGCCACCTAGTATGCAGTGGACAATCTCGCCAGAGTTATGTTCAAGAACCGTCTTCCAGATTTCAGCAAGTAAGTAGTATATAGGGTCTTAATTTAATAACGTGCCATAGCTTAGTGGATGTTCAGTATCGATAAAGGAACACAATAAGATATGAAAAAATACCTACTATTATTTTTTTTTAAACTCTATTGAAACTAAACTAACGCGGAGCGCAATTACCCATATCATCAAACCAGCGCGCAAGTATCAGTGGATAAGGTAGGCACATACATAATTGAATCTGTTTCTTTTTGCGTTAGTTTAGTTTCAATTTCAAGTTTTAGTGTCAAGGAGATTTAGTTTTTTTCAATAGGATCTTTTTAAAAAAAATGTATTCCTTTATCGTTACCGAACCATCTCCTAAGCTTTGGCAATAAACACCCAGTACATAGAGAGCGGGAAGTCAGCAACCCTACCTCATCGCAAACAAAATCGTGAACAACATACCTACTTCTCATAGTAGGAATGGCGGAATGCCTCTTATTTTTAATTTGATTATAAGTAGGTATGCAAATGAATACCTATTGTTATTTTTTTAATTTTCAAATAAATATAGTTGGCTCTATATTTATATAGATAGAGGGAGCATAACGTGTTAAATGTCCCTCAACACAGAATCCTCAGAGAAAAAACTGCATTAAAATTTATTTTGACGATGCCAAAAAAATAGTCATGAAATAGTCATAAATAGTCACCATAAGGAAAAAATTGTCGCGTTATAATTCTAGAGTTGTAGCTATGGTTTGCTGAGGATTATGGGCATAGGCTATAGACAGAATCCTCAGCTCTGATGCAAGCAAACCGTGGGGACTATCGACTTGGTTTTTATTTAAAAAAATAGTCATGAAATAGTCGTCTTGACTTCCAAATTCTCGAAAATAGTCGTTCAAGGATTTCAGAGTTACAGGGGTAGCTTGCTGAGGATTCTGTGCATAGCATTTCAAGGACGCAGATTCCTGCAGAACGTTTAGGTTTTTCTGTTTGATTCTGATGTCAAAAAATAGTCAACAAATAGTCTTCTCAAACCATAATAACTTCGGTCTGGTTTAACTAGTAGAAGTATGTTAAAAATGCATGTTAATTTCGTCATACATTTTTTCTTTGTACAGTCGCGTACACAAAATTATTTGACGTTGATTTCAAGTTGTCAATAAAAATGAATTTTCATATTGTTAGAGGCTTTTATTTTTATATGTTGTTGCAGATTCTATTTTTGTGTTATCTATTTTTATAAGGTAAATAAGAGGATAAACCGACTTAAATATCAGTGCACAGCCCCAACCTTTTGGTCTAGAAACTTATAATGTAGGTTCCACGTTTAATGAAAGGTAAAACTAGAATATCGGGCTTACACCCAGATGCATACAGAAAAAAAAAACTTTAATAATAATTGGTAGGTTCGCGAATATAACTTAATTAACTACACTATTTTACTAATTTCTTCATTGATCAATATTGTTTGCCAACGCATTTAACTATTCATTAAAAATTTAAATGTCGCTGCATATGTGTTTCTTTTACCCAATACTACATCAGTAGAATAATACAAATCAGTGACTTAATGGCATAGAAACAGAGTTGGAAATGTTTAACGTGGATCGTATAATAGAAAAAGCACCAATATTCTGCGACGAGATGTTTCGTTCGGCTCGACCAAATTGTATGACCGAGCTAGTGCTCGCCGCCGCCGGCGAGTATTTAGGTAAGTGACCTACGGTGTTGCTATTACAACGACAATTGCCGTGTTCTACGTTAATTATGTGAAATGTAATGTTAACATACACTACAGCCTATGGAAGCAGTAAATATACAACGCGTTATTCCAAATTAGGCTTTCCATTTTTTCAATAATCCTACTTAAAAATTGGATGTAAATTCCAAAACTAACAGCGGCTGGCTCGTTTAAAGTGCAGCCTCGGTCGGGTCATCTGGTCGGGTCTCTGCGTAGGGCTAATTTTAAAATTTTCATGATTTTTTGTTGAATTTTTTTAAGGTTTTTTTTTGTGTTCCTTTATCGTTACTGAAACACCCCCTAAGCTATGGCACGCAATAAAATTATCACCCTGTATTACTCATTTAACCATTTAACGTACATAAGTACGAAGACCGTGATTTATACAAAAAACTAACTTAAAAATAATCTATACTGAATATATTCATTAAGAAGTTTCTTTTTTTATTATTTTAGTTTAAAACCAATTATTGTACTTTATTAAACTTTATTAAACGGCAACAAATTAAATGATTCCCAAAATATTTTTTTATACCCCAATACACTTCAGACAAAATGGATGAATGTATACCAAATTGGCTGAACGTAAACCAAATTTGAGTAACCGGTTCGGACAGGTTGTGTTAGGTTATCTAGCGACCACAACGCACGAGCCGAGCGAGTGGAGCGAGCGTGCCGCGGCAGCGGCCTGCGAAGCGCCAGAAGCAAATTTGGTGTACATTCATCCATTTTGGTAGATAAAATTTGGTAAATATTATATAGTAAAAATTTACTCAAATTTGGTGGCACGTTAATACACAGCCTTATTAAAAATGAAAACAAATAAACTTTGCTTTTTATTACAGAATTAATTATATTGCATGGGTTCCAAATACATAAAAAAAAATTCAAGTAACAAAATAGTTACCATCAAAGATGATATTATGCATTTTGAACACGACTGTACTTGAGTTGAAAAATGTATGGCGAAGTTAACATGCATTTTTAACATACTTCTACAAGGTTAACCAGACCAAAGTGATTATGGTTTAGGACGACTATTTGTTGACTATTTTTTGACATCAGTATCAAACAGAAAAACCTAAACGTTCTGCAGGAATCTGCGTCCTTGAAATGCTATGCACAGAATCCTCAGCAAGCTACCCCTGTAACTCTGAAATCCTTGAACGACTATTTTCGAGAATGTGGAAGTCATGACGACTATTTCATGACTATTTTTTTAAATAAAAACCAAGTCGATAGTCCCCACGGTTTGCTTGCATCAGAACGGAGGATTCTGTCTATAGCCTATGCCCATAATCCTCAGCAAACCATAGCTATAACTCTAGAATTGTAACGCGACTATTTTTTTCCTTATGGTGACTATTTATGACTATTTCATGACTATTTTTTGGCATCGTCAAAATAAATTTTTATGCAGTTTTTTTCTCTGAGGATTCTGTGTTGAGGGACATCGTGTTAAGCTGCCACCACCTTTATCTTTTTAATCAACTTCAAAAAGAAGAGGTTATCAATTCGACCCGTCCTGTCAAAAATACACAGTTTATGTAGCTTAGCTTCAAAACAAATGAACTAAGTTTCATAAGCAACGAGGAAGGGTTACCGACTGCCCGCTCTTAGTCTATACAGGTTATAATTTAATTGCGTGCCATAGCTCTGGACCGAGATCAGTATCCGTAACTGAACAACTATTTCCAAGGAACATAGGTCGAAAAACAAAAAATAATTTTGAACTTTCCATACCTACTGAGTGACCAACACAATTGTATGGGAAGTCCAAAATTTATGTCCTTTATCGAACTATGTTCCTTTGGGAAAGTCGTTCAGATACAGATACTGAACCCGCGAGCTATGGCACGCAATTAAATTAACACCCTGTATAAATAATTCATTTTTGTAGTATAGTGTCTTTTACGCCATCTAGTAGAGTATAGCAGTACCACCAAAAAGTGTGTAAGGACAAAAAGTGCTTGTAGTTTCACTATTTGCCACTAGATGGATTTTACATAAATAGGTGGAGTCTAGTTATGTCCCGCCAACCCGTGACTCGATCTTCACCCCCGCGCACTGTCACGCTTCGTGTCGTACATAAATTTCGTAGAGGCAGCTCCTCTCCCCTTCTCTGCTCCGTGGGTTGGATACATTAGTATTTGTTGTTATAGCGGTATCAGAAATGTGGAAATACATAACCTGTGGAAATTTTAACTGTCTACCTATTACATACAGTTTATGAGATAGGTACACACGGCCGCACATCGGTAGAAACACTTTTGGACCTTATGGCGTGGTAACAGAGTTGAAAAAGTTTCTACTGACAAGCGGTTGACCGTACAGCCCAAAAACAAAATTGAAAAGAAAAACTGACTATCTTATTCCCTTTTTTTTAATATTTTTAAAACAAAAAATACAGTAGTATTCTCAGAGTAGAAAACTATAGTGTTACGGAGCGCGGCGCTAGCATCGCCACAAGAGGGCGCTGAGACACGTTCGGGTTGCAGGCGCCAGTCTGTCGGTACGGTGCGCGCCAGGGAGTTCGGTTTTGACAAGTAGAGATTACTGTAATTCTGTATTTTTCATTGATATTCGAGTAAAACTGTTAAAAACGAAGTGAGTTGTTTACCTTTTGTAAAAATCAGAAGTGGATATTTCGGAACCTGTGGTAAATGAAACGATTTCGTAGTAATAATAACAATGAAAGTGCATTTACTCGTGCAACGAAGAAGTCGCGGTCAAAGATTTCGGACCTCCTTGCTTCGCTCGGAATAGATACCTTGCTAATTTATTTTAGTAGGGGATGACATCTGCCAACATGTCACAACCCCATCATCGATGATCCATAGAAAACATTCAAAATAACCTGTCAAATCCATAGGAAAACGCCTACACCACCTAGTGACGAATTATTTCTATAATCCTCCTTCTAAGTACCTTTATTTTTCTGTGGTCGCGGCTATCAAAATGTGCTGCAGCTACAAGCGGGACCTTTCATGTGGAGCCCTTACGAATTAACGACACACAGGCTCTCGAAAATCAACATGATTCGGATGATGAGCCGCCAAATGTGCTATTCGAGAGGTTAGTTAGTCAAAAACTTGAAAAGATGGTAGACAAGTTTTGTACATCCCATGGCACCGCCACAAGGCCGTTGAAATCAATATCTGGTGAGAAGATAATTCCTGTTTTTGACCCTGATAACCACGAAACTAATATAAAGAATTGGCTTGCCAAAATAGACCAATTAGGGATGGTAAGGTTGCCTGGAAGAAGGGGCAGAGTAAATTAGGGGGCACAGTGGTTATTCATTAATATCTCGCGCGCTATTCATTACAAACACACACTCACTTCGAACGATCGCATGATCTATCCAATACCCCTCCTTCCCACCGGTCACCGTCACGTTCTCACTGCTAGAGATCGTGCTGCAGCCGCTCCGCGAAACGTAAGCCGCCATTTTATTTTCTTGATGTTATTTTGTGAATTTTTCTTACAAAAATCTTACTTACAAGTGAAAATACACTAAATGCAGTTTCTTTTTGCCTTTATGACGAATTTAAACACAAAGGCACACAACACTTCATAGTGAAGGTTGTTTTTCCAACTATTTAAACAATTTTTTGCAGAGCGTTTTTCGATGTGATCACTGGTAAGTTCAAAGAGGAAATGGCGTATGCCCCGCCCCCTTTCGTGACGTCATAGCTCAATTGATTGAGTCACGGCTCGACTGATATCAACATCTCCTCTCCCCTTCTCTGCTCCGTGTTTTAAATAAGTAAATTTTTTTTTTTTTCAAATATGGTGCAGCTGGAAATAAAAATTAAAAGCACTGTCATCAAGCTTGCCGAGCCGGCGCGGCCAACGGTTGGCCCAACGTGAACTGGGGCCTTAACATAGAACAAAACGCAACGTCAAAACAAGACGCAGTGACGTTTTCAGCCAGCTGACATTTGACGTGTTTACATCGCGATCGATTTATTATAAACATAAAAAGTTTAAATTAAGTGAGATCTATGCACGATATGTGGAAAATCACAAAAGGAATATAAAAAAAATTGTGCATACCCTACATATAAAAAGCAAGTATACTCCGGCAAAATTGGGAAGACACGAGCAGAAAACTCCAAACGGAAACATTGTTTAATCACTGTTGCGCAGTTGAGTTTTTGGGGTGCAATTCCATGATCTACGGGCGGTCGAAATACATCCTGCCGGGTCTTAGTCAAAAATTCGGTGATAGTGACCTTGGAACCCTTTAACGTCGTCTTGCTCCTCCATATCTCGGAACGAGGCCGCACTGAGGTAAACCGAACAAGCACGGGGCGGGCTGAGTCCTTCTTAACACCCAACCTGTGACAAGCCTCAATCTCATTGGGACTAATACCTGCCAACTTCATTTGGTTGGTTATCACGGTGATAATCTTCTTCAGCACAACCTCCTGAGGTTCCTCTTTAATACCATGAAAGAGAACTTTCCTACGTGACTGCGTCTCCATACGGTCCAGACCGAGGACCAGAAGCTCCACCTGCGATTTGAGGATGCTGAGAGACTTCCACACAAAGGTCTTGAAGGATGAAAACTCTGCTGCCAAATTCTTCATAGTAGGATTAGTGAAATTCACCCATCCTTGTTGAAAACACGGCTGACAGCTCCTCTATGCTCTTGATAAGCTGTTCTGCTGTGTTGTCCATATTTTAGTGGTGAAAGTGAGTGTGTGAGTTAAATTATATTCAACCTACATAGTTTAATTTTAATACATATATGTAAAAACTATTTATTTGAAATAAAATAACAGCAGAGCTATAAAATGCTTCTAATCACTTTCGAGGGTACCCGCCGAAACCATAATGATATTTTTAAAATAATAGTATTTTAACTCTTGTTTAAAATTTAGATGGGCAATCATATTCTAAAACTATTCCAAATTTCAAGTGAATAGCCCCTGACAGACAAATGAAGTTGCACCAGAAGGGTTCCGTTTTTACCATTTTGGATCAGAACTCTAAAAAGGAGGTCATCGATTCAACTACTATGTATAACATGCACAGAATTTGTTTAGCTCTGACAGCTATTTTCTGCGCATTTGTGACAAGCGGATAGCCAATGAATGATTCGCACCCCCCTGCAATAACTTTTTTGAGTTCTGCGAATCAACGGTCAAGGCCAGAGTTATTTTGTATGATGTATAAAATTGTTGAAAATATACACATTTTCGCGTATCTTAGTCTGTACACAGAGTAATATAATACGGGTCTGTACAACCTTCTAAACAAATGTAGGTACTTACCTTACTAACTTCACTTTCATAAGTGCATATTTGTTTCCCCATGCATATCTCAACGACTAAAAGTTACATCGCAATAAAAAGAAATAAAGCAGTCAAATTAGGGATTGTCATATCAGTGTTAGTTTCATCAAAATCGGTTCCTTTTATTTTTTCCTTTTTTTAAGTGTTTTTTTTTTTATAATTACATATTTTATATAGAATCGCAAGTTCAGGTACTCGATTCTTGAAAATCACCGGGTGATAAAATATCACTTTTGAGACTTTAAAAATTCACATTCACCCTGATTAACTGTTAAAAGGTAAATTAGAATACATGAAAACGAACAATCAAGGACTGCTTTATATTTTACGAAGATCAATCTTAACTTTTGAAAAGAAAGATATATGATTTTGAATTTTTTGAGTGATATTTTATCACCCGGTGATATTCAAGAATTGGTCCCAGGAGCCTAGATCACTGTATGGCGGCTAAATTAAAATGAGTGCAAATGCTCTTATAAAGGTGGGATAGACCCAAAGAATCAATGAATATTGTTTCATTTGGCGATTCCTGGGCGATAATGATAGTGAGTGAAAAGTATACACCAGTTTTCTTCAAATAGGTTCCAGCGTGCGCGATTGGTAAGTGTCCCCAACTCACCGACGGTATGAATGAATTCTAGGTCTTAATGGTAATCATACCCATGCGCCCGTGTGATGCCGGCAAAGAATAGTACCAACCCATCCCAACCCGCGGTTGTCGTAAGAGGCGACTAAGGGTCTATGAACCGGAGAAAGGGCAGCAGCATCTTTCTGTGTATTGTATCTTACATACTGCGGTCACGAACCACAGCAAATGCAACGCCTGCAACGCTTACAAGCATTGGTGGTTCTTTCCATGATTAGATCAGTAAAATTGTGTCCGCAAGTCATCGTTATGTCGATGAATATCGAAGGGAGAACAAAAATTAATTCGTTTATTTAGCCAGAGGAAATAAGTGATAAAATACGATGATTCAAATACCTACGTAAACTTTAGTTAATTCGTAAATTCGGACTCACCGTAAGCATGTGTGAGGAAATTTAGTCTAAGTTATTTTTTCTGTCTATAAAATTTATAATTACATTCTCTTTTGTCCAATAGTATAGTAAAAAAATCTTTTAGCTAATTACAAAGAGTTTTGAACCTCGAGCATACTCACATTGCCATCTATAAAATTTGTGAGGAACATTCACAGGAAAGTCTCTCATTGTAAGTACTAAAATGAAAAAAGAATTATTTTATGCAAGGGTTCTGCTGATAGATGTTATTTATACTCATAGATAATTATAATAAAATAGATCAATGAAAATCATGCATAAAACTGTAAAATATTCTACAAACTTTCTGAAAGCTTATATCGTGCATAAAATTAATTTCTCTTATTTTTTTTACTTGCGCTAATACAATAACAATAAAGTTGGGCAAGTATGACAGACATAAGAAGTCGCATCATTTTGGGAACCCTAAAAATAATTAAAATTTGGTTCAGTAGTTTATGTGTGATGCTCAAACGAACCTATAAACAAGCAGACAGACCAAAACTCAAGATACTGTGATTTGGATAAGTAAGTTTAGTATATTTGTTTTGTGATATATCTTCTGTATACTGGAGTTCCAGAGAGCTGTGGGAAGAAGTATTTTAGGGGTAAAGGAATCAGACTGAGTAAGAATCAAAGACCCCGTTTGGAGGAGAGTAGTACTTGGCATAACTCCTAGAATTGCTAAGAGACACGGGATGTAACAAGTACAAAAGCTAAAACATACAATCGGCACAAATTGAAGGGGCTATAAATTGCAAATTAACCAAAACAAAACATTGCTTTCAACTTTTTTATATACAACGCGAAAAGTACACAAAAATCAAAACAAGTAATTAATATTATTCTTTATTGATTTATATTTACAGTAATAGTAAAGGCTTACATAAAAAAACTCAGGATTGTTAGGGTAGCCAGAGGCCGCTTTCCTTCATCTGGTCTTTGTTCGTCTTCCTTCATATCTAATCTTTATTTATACCCCAAGGCACCAATAGTCTGAAGAGGAATTCATAACTGGGTCATATTCAAGTTCAAATAACTGAAGGCACCAAGAGCATCCCTACCAGCTTTTTTTCTGTTCTTTCTTCACAAAGTTCCCGAAATGTGTCTCTCATATTTGGCCTTTCTTGGTGTTATAAGGCAATGAAAGTATCTCCATCTAACTTTTATTGGTTTTTGAAGGCACAAAAGCCTGGCTTTTCATATATATATATGTAAACATCCTTGTATCTACAGTTCTTCTTTAATAATATATTTTCATTGAGTTGACTTAGAAGTATGAAAATTCAACGCATTCAAGGGACTATTGACCTGCGCATTAGATAATAATATTTCATTTGTCATTTTCATGATCAGTGGCTTTTGTGTTGGCACAATAAAATTCTGCCAATACCATATAGATACATTGTTAAGAATCATCATAATCATTCAGATTTGTAGAGTAAATATCCATTGAATATTCCTAGGACAAGACAAACACTTAAATAGGTAAGTAAAACATTTTCCCTTCACTGTGTTTTTTATTGTTCCATCAATACCCAAAAGATGCCAGGGGGACCCTTTGTTGTCTAATGTATGTTTTGAATGGATATAGTTAGGTGGTTGAAATTTTCAGAGTATGTGTTATATTATAATGATAAATTGAAAAGATTTTAATAAAAGGGTTTCCTTCCTTACAAAGAAAAATTATATTAAGTAAAATGGCAACAGATACAAGTAGAAAACTATAAAATATAACATGATAGAAGAATAACAAATTATTAAAAGTGGTTAGTGCTACAAATAAATAATAAGTCAGGAACACTAACTCAGAACAAATTCCAAATAAAAAGAGGCCCTTTGTGAAACCAAAAGGACATATATTCAAAATATGAATCAATTGGTTCAAATTCAGAACGAGAGCAGGGATTGGTTTGCGCACATGCTGCAATGTCAGCTAGTAGTAGTTGAGGAATTGACCCGTGGAATGACTTCTTCTTATAGAACGACTTTCAGTGGGTCGTTTTTTGAGCGCAGTTAATATTTCTTGACTTATTATTTATTCGTTCGGTTAGTGCGAGTCAAACTCAACAAAATAAGGTAGAGCATAACACAGCTGTAAGTAGGTAAATGGCTTATTTTGAGTGTCTTATTGGACATACCTTCGGAAGTATCTTGTAGTTCGTGTTTTAATTGTCCAAACAGTGAATATTTATGCGGTCATGGTTGTTTGGAGCGGTCTTGATGGCTTATTATTAGGCGTTTATATGGGTACCCCTTCGAGGGAGTAAAGTCGTGATCGGTGTACCATGAGACAACCTCCGGTGTGCACCTTCTAGGAACCACCACCAAATACTTTTGAGGTTAATGGAAAGGCATATAAGTGTAACCTGTCGAATCGAAAAACGCACCACAAACGCACATTGATTTTACACAGCACAGGTATAACTGTTTTTAACTAAAGAAGCCGTTTCATCCGCCGTTATATCCGAAAATTTTGTGAATTGGTTGTAAAGAAACTATAGAAAAGTTTTCATCAAAACGTAAAAAGTGAATTATAATTTAGATAGATATTTATTTAATGGCGTCACATCTCAGATGTATTTTGCACAATGTCAAGTTAACAAATTATTATAAAATTATGGCGAGTTCGCCAATGTCAAGTGAAAGATTTACACTTGGTTGATAAAACAAAATACGTAAACAATAGTGAATGACAGACCATTCGACGCCGGTTTAACTTTGACGTGTGTTTAAATCGAGATTTACTTTACTTTACGTCCTTACCAGTGTTGCCGGCAGTCAAACGAGAAAAAGTCCGAAACCAAATAAAAGATTACCCAAAATTACCCGTTTTCTGTGGCAAAAAAAAAACCGGTCAAGTGCGAGTCGGACTCGCACGCCGAGGGTTGCGATATACCCATAGTATTTTTGGAAGTGTGGTGCCGGCAAAGAATTGTACCAACTTATACATGCTCGTGGGTGTCGTAAGAGGCGACTAAGGGTTATAAACTGGAGGATGGGCAGCAGCATCCTCCTTTGTATCTTACTAACTGCGGTCACCTAGAACCTCGGTCTATGGTGCCAGCCGTAACGCTAACAAGCAAGGTGACTATGGTACTTCCCCTACATTTTTTCTAGCAAAAACTAGAACTCTGGAGGGAGCTCCCTATCCTGAAGTGAACGTTTCATGGGATGTTATGATGATTTTTGGAAGCAATTATCGACCGCAAAACTAAGTTTGTTAGTAAAGGTTATTTGCAGATTCCTAAAAAACTGTGCAACCGTCGTTTTATTTTTTGCTGTAATATTTACTTAAACTTCTATAGACTGTATTAAATTCAGATTTTTCCATTCTCAAACTTTGGAGATAAGGGGGCGGGAACGGTATTTTTTTTGTAATTTTTCATCATAACTTGAACACTAAGAGTCGTGTAAAAAATACAAAAATATATTTTAAGAAAGCGCGTGAGCGTGCCACGCTGCAGTTGTCAGTTTATCTAGGCCCATTTCGTTGACTCAATACTCAATACATTTATTGCCTTCATATGGTACATAACAAGATGGTATTATAAATAAGGTATCTCATATGAGCCCATTTTCAGAGGCATTGCAATAATTGAGATAGACCGAGATTTTAAATAGTTATCAACAATATTTAATTATGTATTTATATAATGTAGGTATATTTTTTTAGTTTATTTATTTTTATCATTGATATATTCGTTTAAATTATAGTAAGTTTTATTTATTAGGTATTCTTTTAATAGTTTTATCATCTTATTATAAGAATTTTCTATTCTTATATTTAGCGGTAGATGATTATATATTTTTATTGATACACTTAAAGGGCCAGAACTATGTATTTTTAATTTAGAAGGTATAATATTGATTTTATTTGTTTTATACCTGCGAGGGTACAGTCGGGGCTGATTATCTTCCATTTCGTAGAACTGTGGGTTGTTCTTAATAAATTTGCAAGCTTCTAGAATGTATAGAGAGGTTAAAGTTAAAATTTTCAATTTAGTAAAGGTCGACCTACAGCTTTCATCATTTTTTAAATTTCCTAATATGCGTATAATTTTTTTTTGTAATATGAAAAGATCTGATACGTTTGTGCTATTGCCCCAAAGAATAATGCCGTAGGTTAATCTTGAGTGCATATATGCATAATAAACCGAGAGGGCAGTTCCTAAATCGGTGGTTTTTTTCAATTCACGGAGAGCGAACGTGAAGCTTGATAACTTAAGACTTTATTTTTTGAATATGATTTTTCCAGTTGATATGGGTATCAATATTCAGACCTAATAAGCTAAAATTACTAACACATTCGAGTGTCGTATTATTATATGAAATATTAACGTCTAAAGCCGCTTTCTGATATGGTCGAAATTGCATGACTTTGGTTTTATTAGAGTTTATTTCTAAACAGTGGTCCGTCATCCATTGATTTACGTTAGTCAAAATGTTTTGAGCTTTTGATGTTAACTCAGAGGAGCCTTTGCAGGTTATTAAAATTGAAACGTCATCTGCGAATAAGGCACAGGGTTCATTAAAAGCGTCTGGCAAATTATTTATGTAGATGATGAACAAGCAGCATCCAAGAACTGTACCTTGAGGAATTGAATTTCGCATGTATTGTACATCGGATCTTACATTGCAGATGAGGCCGGTTTTATAATTGAAATTTTCAACTTCGACATACTGCATTCGGTTACTTAGATAAGACTCAAACCACTTATGGGTTGGACCGCGTATACCGATATCATAGAGCTTCTCTAGGAGAATATTGTATTGGACTTTGTCGTACGCCTTTGTCATATCTAACAATAGCCCTACGGCGTATTGTTTTTTATTTATTGCTTCTAAGGCTTGTTGGATGAAGTTAAATACCGCCAAAGTAGTTGAATGCTTTTTCCGAAACCCATTTTGAGACTTGTGAAAAATATTAAATTTCTCGCAGTAAGAATAAAGACGATTACACATTATTTTTTCAAAAATTTTTGCTGACGTAGGTAGGAGCGCTATGGGTCTGTAGTTATTTGGATCTAATTTTGAGTTTTTTTTATGAATCGGTTTTACGAGGGATATTTTTAATAAATCTGGGAAGGTGCCTTCATTAAATGATTGGTTTATTAGTAGGTAGTATGGTAAGAGTAACTCATCAATACATGCCTTTATAAGAGTGGGGGGAAGTTCGTCTATGCCGAAACTATGTTTGTTTTTTAGATTGCGGATTGCATCTTTTACTTCCTTTGGTGTAACAGGACTTAAAAACATACTGTTTTGCATACGCGATGTAGAAATATTCGATTTTCTATCAGCTTTTGAGTTGTTTCTGTCGGTATTATTACCAACTGATGCGAAAAAAATATTCAAAGTATCTGCGACTTCTTTAGGTTCATTAATGTCTCTATTATTAAATGTTAATTGAATGTTTTGTTTATCTTTTTTAGTGTTTTTATTTAATTTTTCTTTTATTATTCCCCACATGCACTTAATTATATTATTAGATTTTTTTATTCGGGAAATGTAGGATTTTTTTTGCTGTATTGACTAGTTTTTTAAGAGTTTTACCATATTGTTTATAATATTGTTTTAATGGTGAACTTTCAAAGTATTCTTTTATAGTTTTTAAAAACCTTTTATTTTGACATGATATTTTTAGACTTTTGTTAGCCAATTCTTTCGCTTTTTTAGGTTTAATTTTACTGTAACCTTTGGAAAACATTCGTTTAATAATTTATTAAGTTTTTTATCGAATAAGCTATAGTTTTTATTTACGTCGTTACAAGGGTTTAGTATATTATACCAATTCACTATCTTTAGTTTAGATTTAAAATTGTCTATATTTTTATTATTGTATATTCTCTTCTCTACTTTCCACAATATAGGTTTATTAGTATTTAGTTTTGTATTTGCAACTACGCCCTTGTGATCATAAAAACCTAAATCCTGCACGCTGACTTCAATTGCACTTTCCGTAAAATTTACAAAAACAAGGTCAATGCATGTTGAAGCATCTTTGATGGTCCTAGTTGGCTTATCAACAAGTTGAGTGAAATTATATTCTTTCATAAAATCCAATAATGTTCTAGATTGGATTGAGTTTTCTAAAACGTTTATATTAAAGTCACCGCCGATAATAATTTTCTTTTTATTATGTTTTTTTGTTATGTATTCCAGAATAGATTTTAGTTGCCTATAAAAATGACATCCGAGCACTGCGACACATTTTGAAAGACAAGGACGGCTACATGTATTAGTGCATAAAGCTATCTTTGCCTTAAATATCAAAAACGTAATTTGTGGATTTCCTAAACATTTTCGTTCACTGACATTTCTTTGCGTTTGGAGGTGATAGATTAGCACTACGGTTTAAAACCTGCTCATGAGCTTTGTGTGCGGTTTTAGTGCGCTAATAGTCGGTTCAAAACTTGCTCGTATTCACTCGTTTAGGCGACGTGACGTCATCAGTGACGTCACTTTAGCGCGCTATCATTGCATACGAAAATGAGGTAGTGCAGCGTGTGCGAAACGTCAAATTCATAAGACATTTGTCATCAATCTCGTTTTCGAGAGGGTTTTTTTTAACTTTTTTTGGGGTTTTTAGATTTAATTATCTTATCGAATAATCATTATCTCTCAATAATTTCTTAAATCGCAAAACAAAATCAAAATTTGATTTTTTCTCAGTGACATTGACATAAGCGCGCTCTAGTCTGGTTTAAAACTGTATTCGATCGTATTCGACGAATGCACGCATATAGAAATAAACCGACTATTTTCAGTGAATGTGATGTGTGCGTTGAATTCAAGAAACAAACCGTAGTGTAGATGACATAATTCCTCAAATAAAGTGACATTTCTCCGAGATATATTTTCTCTCGGGCAGCGTGCTAAGCCGGCAGGTGTGACAGAGAGACGGACAGACAAACTTGCATCATAAGGGTTCCTTTTTTTACCATTTTGGCATCGGAACCCTCCTTTACCATGTTCTGTTTCGCTTGTTCTTTCGGGAACTTCCTATAGGCATTTCTTTCTCTGTGATTCCATTTTTTGGTTAATTTTTTTTTGTTTGACACACGCAACTGCAAAGCCAAACCAAAAAAAAAGGTTGGCGCGATTTTTGTGTAACGGAGAACCACTTTTTTCTGACGGGTGGGATGTTCTGTTAGGTAGGTTCATTGACGTAAGAAAAACTAAACGCCCCCTGGCGTAGTTTCAAAATCTTTGGGTAGGTTTGATTTGTCTACGATAGACAATGATTTTATATATGTTAACGATAGGTTTTTGCGAAAATACCCGAAATTACCCAGCTGTAAACGTTACCCGAAAGAAACCCGCTGAAGACCTAAATTACCCAAAATCGGGTAAAAATACCTGTACCGGCAACGCTGGTCCTTAAAGTACTAATAGACGATCGGATCGGACTGCTCTGAATTTAGCTCCGTACCACGATTTTGGCCAATAGCAAAATTGTCGTTAGGGTCAATCCGCAACTCTATTGGACAAAATCGTGGTCCGGAGCTAAATTCGGAGCAGTCCGATCCGATCGTCTATTAGCACTTTTACGTTTACCTAAGTCTAGTTTATTTTAAACACGGGTTGCCAACTTTTTTTTCGCCAATCGACTAAAAGCGGTTGTGGAATCCACCAAAAATCCACTTAATAAGAATTTTCTCAATTTTTATATATTTATTTTTAATTTCTACATATTTATTAAAAATGTGAAAGAAAATGGAATTAAAAGTCATCACCAGAGGAATAGTCTTTTCTGTTTTCTTCAGCAGGACATGCTGATGCATAACTTTCCTTGGTTTAAATTTTTTCTACAACACTATTAGTGGGTGTCTATTAGGAATCGTTTACCTACCTAGATGACTAAGTCAGTTTAGGGACATTAATGGGGTTAACATTCATACTGAAAGGTCTAGTCTTGCCACATTAGCGTTAAATTGCGGAAAAAGTAGCATAGAGATTACGAAAGTAGCTAAAATCTTGGAATCTGTTAACACCAGACATGTTTGATTGACTCTTTACATCACTCTTTTGGAGCAGTGGTTACCAGTAGGTTAAACATGTGAAACATTCCATTTTATTTTAATATGGCTTATTTGTGGATTCAGTGGTCATAAGAATGTCTTTCCACTAACAAAAATAAAGTAATCTACTAGAAAAAACCACTAGCCACTTAAACCAAAATTTGCCCACTGACAAGGTCTAAACCACCAGTTTCAGTGGATTTTCCACTAAGTTGGCAACCCTGTTTTAAACTAAATCGAGATTTAGTGAAGTGCGACTTAGACGTCGTCGCTGAATCTACTCGCTAATTAGAGCGGTAATGCCAGGCCTGCCAGAAAACAGAAAAATTAGTAAAACGGTAACTTTTAATGGAACTTTTATGGCTGTCCCGCAAGTGTCATTCAAAAATTTGTGATTTAAATAATACAAACGCATATAGTTACAAATTTATTAAACGGCACCTGGCATTGTGGGTCACGATCCTCAGAACTGAGGGAGCGACTAAGAAGAAGAATTACTTTTGACCGCCTGTTACTGGCAACTCCAAATCAGCGCGAGCTAAACTATTAACGACGTCTAAAGGGGTTTTTATATGTGAAAAATAAATGATTTGGCTTTTCGTGGAAAAAATTATTAAATTTTAGTATTTCCTATGTTTATTTGTTTAATTTTGCAATTTTTATAAGGTATTTAAAGTAAATTTTTGTCTAAAAATAAGGAGAAGATAAAAACTATATGAAAAGGAACGTAGCTGATCTCGATTCTACTCTATGATATCGATTAATATCCTAGGAAGAATGAACGAATCAATCAACGAACGGTTCGACTGAATGAATGAATGACGTGTGATGTCTTTTGTTTCATATTCTCTATAGAGACAGAGTAAGACGCACTATTGACTATGGTATTGATGTCGTCATCATATGGTGAAGATAAGGATTCAAGTTTTAATAATTTGTTTTTTTTTAATTGAACCATTTTAAGAACTCTATACATTGATTCTTTGTGTAATATACAACAAAGTGTTTACTAAGAAAACAGTCGATGTAACAGGATATTTAGTCGTTATTTTTAATAAATTCGCCGGATAGTCGACAGGAACTCTTAACTTGCTTAAGATTTAGGAGAATTGCAACCCTGATTAATAGAACTTTATGTGCCTACCTACAAGTAACATCAATATTATAACAACCCTGTTGTGTAATTAAATACATCTGAATATGGTTATTTACTGTAGTTTTAACCAATACTTATAACTAATGGTGAAATAATAACAATATTTCTCTTTGTAAGTAACAGAATTATTTTAATAAAATGTGCTATGCTCATTTACTTTTATTGCTTGCGGCTAGGATTTGCGGTAGCTTAATATATAGTTATTATTTCTGATGGGGCTCGCGCAGACGGGTGATCGGATCACGTGTATGGAGCTATTTCACACCCTGTGTAGTTGGTCACTCTCATAGTTATAGGCATTTGTTTTCCATAGTTTAGTGATGTGTTCTAATGAGCTGTTTTCACAGTCCAGTGTAAACTGAGTGTCGATAGATTGCGCTGAAGAGAAAAACTTAAAATAAATCTGTCGTAGATGAAGTGTGTAGTAAATAAACCTCCTTAGGCAACACTTACACTTACTTAGACGTGGAAGTTTTTCCTTCTAGAAAAGCGTTTTTCCTTTTTTTAAAAAAAGTGAAATACATATGTGAATAGTTAAGGTTAGTATTTTACAATATAAAATACGAGCTTAGTTCTTACCAAGCTCTATTACAGGCAGCTTCACCTACTCCTTAATGCTTGTATTTCAATATTTTTTTTCCTGTAATTACTTTGACGGTTTGTGATAAGCAAGGGCAATGGAAAGGTAATTAAAACTAGTACCTACGTTATATTTATTTTACTTATTAAAAACAAACAAAGAAGCTTGGTTTATTCTTTACACTGCATTTATTATTTGTTTTTACAACGTTTTTATGTGAGTTTCAGATAATGGAGACACGTGATGAAGACGATGGAAATAATTACCCGCTAAGTCCGATCATCAATATAAGACCTGGACAAGTTCGAGAAATAAACGCGGAGTATGAAACACCACGTGGTGGCCGAACCTTACGATCTACCGGAGAACAAGTAAGTGGAACACATTCCTTATTTCGAGAAAGCGTTCCAAGGAGTGAGAGGGAACATTCCCTTCGTCGACCGTCACCAGGCGATGAACTAGAGAGACGTCTGCATAATTTAGGGAGAAACTTGAGTGTGGAGCTTGAGCGACACTCAAGTGACAAAAGGCGTGGTGAAGAGCTTGAGCAACACCATACTGCCTTACAAAACATGACTATTGAACAGTTAAACGATGAGCTTGAGCGACGTTTAACTGAAAAACATGAACTTGAACAGAGAAGACGTGAGCAAGGAAGAAAACGAGTTAGGAGTCCCACCCCTGAAAATTTGAGCTTGTTAAGGGAGCAGTGCTTCCGCCGTCGCCCGAATGAAGACTATACGCCATCTTCACGAAGACAGCGCACCAGATTTATTGAGACTCCGACACGGAGCCCTCGAGTTGAAATTCCTGATTCTAATCGACGAAGTAGGTCTGAGTATTCTACAAATGATAGGTCTACTCCAAGGAGCCGTGATCTCTCTCGATTCCGAAATGAATCTCAATCATTCAGGAAACGTGATCAGGCAGGAACTTCTAGTTTATTGCATGAATTTGTAGATGTATTGAAAAATATAACCAAGTCCGACAACCATAAGCTTAACTCTGTCAATAATGTAGTCCCTGAATTTGACCCATTGTCCAAGAATCAAACTATTGAAAATTGGCTTATCAAAGTGGAAGAATGTGCCGAAATTTACAACTGGGATGAGCGCGAGAAAATCCATTATTCTCTGCCAAAACTTACAGGTTTAGCAAAGTCTTGGTATGAAAATTTGCCAAGCGTGCGTCTCAATTGGTCGGAATGGAAGGCAAAGTTGAAGGAAGCATTTCCTTGTCAAGAAAACTATGCTGAATTACTATCGGATATGCTTGCCTTAAAAGTTCGTTATGGGGAGCCTCTGGAACCATATTTCTATGCTAAACTTAACTGGTTAAATCGTTGTCAAATCACAGGTAGAAGAGCCGTGGACTGTATTTTACATGGAATCGAGGACAGGAGTATAAGGCTGGGAGCTCAGGGAGGTCAATATGAATCTCCAGAAAACGTGCTTAAATATTTAAAATCTGTACGAGTTGGTAACATTAAAGAAAGTTCCAGCAAATCCAATAGAGTTGCGAATGATAAAAAATCTAATCAGGGCGGTGCGTCGTTTTCGGGTAGAGGCACGAATGCTTCTGTGAAACCTCCTATTAAGTGTTTCAACTGTGGTGTGGAGGGTCACCCAAGCTTCCGCTGTAATAAACCAATTGAAAAATGTAGTAATTGTTTTAAGTTGGGTCATAAAATTACATCTTGTCCCACTATCCAAACAGAAAAGAGTGGTACCAATGATCACACTAATACTAAAGCAAAAGAAAACAATAACTTAAAGGAAAAACAAGTATTAAAAGTCTCATTAGACCGACCATTAGACACTCAAATCCCTGATCTCTTTTCAAATGATTATATAAATACGAACAAACCAAAAGTTCCCCCCGAAGAGAGTACAAAAGATAAATATAATATTTTTATAAATGTGAACAACTTGACATTCGATTGCTATGTAGACCTTGGTAGCGAATGTTCCTTGATTCGGAAATCTGACGCAGATGCCCTAAAAGTCCCTTTAAAAACTGATAATTTGCCCTTTTTGAAAGGCTTAGGTAGTGGAATGATACAGCCTCATGCACGCATTGCCGTCTCGGTGGAGGTACAGGATATTATTCTACCGATTGAGATGTATGTAGTGCATGATGACGTCATTAAGCAATCTGTGCTTTTAGGTCATGATTTTACAGAGCACCCCAATATCGTAATTACAAAAACGCCCTCCCAGTTAATTTTTGAGGATATTACAGAATCAAATAAATTGTTACTTACAGTTGCAAATGATGTGATTATCGAATCAAACGACTTAAAAGCTGTCCCTGTAACAAGTAATAACTCGTATTCTGGTAAAATATACGTTCACGGTTCTGTAAGAGGTCAAGTAGGCAGTGAGTTTTACCTTCTTCCAGGCGAGTACATGATTCAGAATGGAAAGGGAAATCTATTAATTCAAAATGTAGGTTCTAAAACTATAATATTCACTCAAAATTCACTTGCAACTAGAGCACTACCAATAAAGTGCACTAAAGAGGTTCAAACTATTCAAAAACATTTTGACATAGACGACGACTCCATCAACATTGGTGAAAATGTTACTGAAACACAAAAACAAGAATTGTCAGCGCTTTTAGATGAGTACAAGGATTGTTTCTCTAAAAACCTTAAAGATCTCGGATTCACTAATGCTGGAGAAATGGAGATACAACTGACTGACTCCGAGCCTGTTGTATACCGACCCTATCGTATGTCATTTAGCGAAAGATCTCTAGTACGAGATATGGTGCAGGAAATGCTCGATGCCAACATTATACGCGAGTCTTCCTCTCCTTACGCTAGTCCGATTGTACTTGTAGAAAAGAAAACTGGAGAAAAACGGCTCTGTGTCAATTACAGAGCCCTAAACCGTAAGACGAAAAAAGACCACTATCCCTTACCTCGGGTCGAAGACCAACTAGACATGCTTGCCGGTAACTCGGTGTTCATAACATTGGATTTGGCATCTGGTTATTACCAGGTGCCCATTACGGAGGAGTCTCGACACAAAACCGCTTTTGTCACTCCAGATGGACAATTTGAATACCTTCGAATGCCCTTTGGCTTGGTTAACGCCCCCTCTGTCTTCCAACGCACAATCAATAAAATCCTTGCTGATGCAAAAATTAAATTTGCTATAATTTACATGGACGACATATTAATTCCAGCTCGGGATTTCATTGAAGGTATGACTCGTTTGCGTGAAGTTTTAAATCTCTTGCGACAAGGAGGCTTAACTTTAAAGATGTCCAAGTGTCACTTCTTTTATGACACCATTGACTACTTGGGATTTGAAGTCTCTAAAGATGGCATTCGACCGGGCGCTAATAAGACAGATGCAGTTTCAAAATTTCCCAGACCTACAAATCAACACGAGGTTCGGCAATTCATCGGGCTGGCTAGTTTTTGCTAGTCCCATGACCGATCTTTTGAAAAAGACCGCTGTTTGGGAATGGACCGACAGACATGAGGCTGCTTTTGAAACCCTTAAAAAAACTCTAATTCAACGTCCTGTACTTGCTCTTTACGACCCTTCATTAGATGTGGAATTGCATACAGATGCAAGTAAATACGGTATAGCCGGAATACTTTTTCACAAAAGCAAAGAAGGCCTTCTTAAACCCATCTCATTTTATAGCCGCAAAACCACAGACGAAGAAAAAAACATGCATTCTTACGATCTTGAGACCCTCGCCGTTGTAGCTTGCCTAAACAAATATAGAGTATATTTACTTGGGATATCGTTCAAAATTTACACCGATTGCAACGCTTTACGCGCAACGCTAACAAAACGTGACCTAGTTCCAAGGATAGCACGTTGGTGGATTCAGTTGCAGGAGTTTGATTTCTCCATTGAATATAGAGCAGGATGCCGTATGGCCCATGTGGATGCTCTTAGTAGAAACCCTGTTGACCCCGCGACTGAAGACACCCATGTGTTGGACGTACTTGTTGTAGATACAGAAAAATGGATTAGTACAGTTCAGTTGGCTGATGAAGAAATTAAATCCATAAAAAACACCTTAAATGATCCCAACCTTGACAAAATAGTTGATATCCACAATAACTACTCCATTAGGAACGATCGCGTTTATCGCAAAGTTAACGGGGAGCTGCGTTGGGCTGTGCCTAAGGCGGTTCGTTGGCAGGTGCTTAAAATGAACCACGATGATGTGGGTCACTTTGGCTATGAAAAAACTTTATCCCGTATTAAAGAGTCATACTGGTTTCCAAAAATGCGACGCTTTGCGAAAAAGTATGTAAGTTCGTGTTTGGAATGTGCACACCATAAATCGCAAGGTGGCCCACGTCCAGGCGAACTCCACCCTATTCCCAAAGTCGAAATTCCGTTTCACACTGTGCATGCAGATCATCTTGGCCCTTTTGTTAAGAGTAAACGAGGAAACTCATACTTATTGGTCATTGTTGACAGTTTTACTAAATTTGTTAATATCTCTCCTGTGCGCAATACTAAGGCTGCAACTACGATCAAAATGTTTAAAGAACACGTCAGTTACTTTGGCACTCCCACGCGTCTTATAACTGATAGGGGATCTTGTTTTACGAGTCATGCGTTCAAGAAATTTGTACAAACGTCCGGTATAAAACATATACTAAATGCCGTTTCCACCCCGAAGGCAAATGGCCAAGTGGAACGGTTTAACCGTACAATTTTGGATGCATTGTCAACAAAGACACATGGTCAAGATGACAGGACCTGGGATGAATACATACCTGATATACAATTAGGGCTAAACACTACAAAACACAGCACGACACAAAGGAGCCCATCAGAATTACTTTTTGGCTGCAGGCTATTGAGTGCTTCTGAGGGGATCTTAAGTGGGGTTATAAACGATACCACAAGTGTGTACTCACCGGAACAACTGACTAACGTTCGTCAAGAATCTGGAGATCGCATTAGAGAACAGCAGAAGAAAGATAAAGAGAGGTTCGATAGTAAAAGAAAACAAATAATTCGATTTAAAGAAGGACAGTTGGTAAGGGTACAAAGAGACAATCATGTGAATGATGGGAAGTCAAAAAAATTAGTTCCTAAATTTCAGGGCCCATATCGAATAACTAAAATTCTCCCTAACGATCGCTTTGTCATAGAAGACACTCCTCTGACTAGGAAAAATAACCACAAATACGAAGCCATTGTCGCAATTGATAAGATTCAGCCTTGGCTGAGATTCACAGAAGACATAAATAGCAGTAGTGATGAGTCAGAAAAAGATGAGCATAATAATGATGAGAACTTGGACAATGGTGTCGATTCTAATTAATTTTTAATGTAATAGTAGATATGTCAGTCTAAGATTAAGCATTTTTCATTAAAAAAAGTTTTATTCTAGTTGTATATAGATAGAGGTATGTTTAGTCGCATTAAAATTGTACTGTATATAAAGGAGGCCGAGTTGTTACATGTCGTCATCCTTTATTTGATTTTGTTAAATATTATTTTTGCTAATTATTAAACACGAGGACGTGCTACAATGCAGATGGCCGAGTTGTTACAAAATTATTTGGATTATTAAATAACAATGCGTTTATTAATATTGTGTAAATTAACAATGTATTTATTTATTGATCCTTTGTTATTAAAATTAACAAGTAGTTGTAATGATTCTGTGGTTCGAATCCTCCACCAATCATGTGAGTTGACCGACCGCAGAGCTCGACCAATCGGCGTCGAGTAGTGAAGTGAGGTAAAAACGGAAACGGAAGGGGAAGGATTGGTGGTGGAATCGTACCACTACTTTACTTTAGAGGCAGTCACTTCTGTACGTTGGAGACGGCAAGTCGCTTATAAAATATATTTCAGTGGTGTGAATTGCTGAAGAGCTGTATTGTGTACCTAGTGTTTGAGTGTAATAAAAAGTGTTATAAACTGAATTATATCGTTTGAGTTTTTAAAACTATGGTACTTCCCCTCTACATTTTTCCAGCTAAAGCTAGAATTCTGGAGGAAGCTCCCTATCTTGTAGTAGACGTTTCATGGGATGTTATGATGATGATGATGACTCTTTGAACCATAACACAGCTGTGCAAATACTGCTGCTTTACAGTAGAAATAGGTGAGGGGGTGGTAGTTCCCCAGACGAACTTTGTACAAAAGCCACTTAAAAAAGCCACCACTAACACCTCAAAAATAAATAGTTAACTTCATAATGATGGGGATATTACACTGTTAAGTACTAGATGTCTTTTTAGGGTTCCATAGTCAACAAGGAACCCTTATAGTTTCGTCATGTCCGTCTGTCTGTCTGTTAGTCTGCGGCTTAGCTCAGAGACCCTTAATACTATTACGAATGTACACTTCATCTATGCCGACAAAGTGGTAAAATAAAATCTAGCAAAAATATTTTTTTTAGGGTACTTACCTACCTCTCCTACAAGTCGACAAGTAAAGTGGTGGGTGAATTTTTTTTTGCGAAATATTAAGCTTGAAAGCGCATTTTTTTGTTGGAGTCGAGTGTCCCTCCCCCTACCAGCTTAGCGGTTGTTATTGGAAATGTGAAAAAATTTACAATAGTAGCGTATATTACGAAATTAAAAGGAAAACTATCACAGCTATGTAGGCTTCACAGGTTATTGAGCTATAGCCGAAAAAGTGGAAATAATAAAAATAGAAATGACAATCATGCACTAGGAGTGCCTTACTGAGCATTAGGAGGTAAAAAGTTTATCTTTTAAACATTATAAAATACTTAATCAAAACCTACTTTGCGATAAAAAATCGTAATAAAACTACGGAACCCTATACGGCCCGACACGCACTTGGCCGGTTTATTAATAATTTAATAATCTGAAATTTGGATAATGTAATTAATTTGCAAAGCCAAGCCACCTGTTTCCAAATCTTGCTATCTGGCCTTAGTAGTAGGTATCAAGTTTATAGTCTGTTCATACGTTTCGTGATATTTGTTGGTCCTCCTGCAGCCTATGCTATTGCAAAACCATTTCGTTATAACACCCTACTCTGCTGCCTATCATCCAGTTCAAGATCGTTTACTCGCCTTTTATGACACCCACGGACTACTAGCCGGCACCATACGAACTGTAACGAAACACAACAAGGTTTAGTATAGTATAAATTCTTTTACTGCGTCCGAGGGGTTGTATAAAGGGAGGTCCGAAGAAGTTAATAGCTTACGTGCATATTGCATCCTCCATTCCGTGATTGGCTTTTTATATCGCCGCCGCTTCTTTGTTGACTTATTTGAGTGGGAAACTCGAACGCGACATCTTAATGGTTTTTTGTGATCGGCTCGTTTTGCATGTTAAGTTGATTCTTTTTATAAGAGATTACTTTTTCTTCGGAAAAGTTGCTTATTTTCATTAGTTGAATCACTGGTCTTCGGGAGTACCTAAAACCGATAAAAATGCAAGATGTATGAGTAGTGATCATCCTAGCCGAGGGAAGTGAGTGTCCATAAATGTTTGTCCTGCACGGTATAGAACCCGCGTTACGGATGAAGAAGGTAGGCCACTATACAGGGTGTTAATTTAATTGCGTGCCATAGCTTAGGGGGTGTATCAGTAACGATAAAGGAACACAAAAAAAATATTTAAAAAAATCCTACTTAAAAATTTTTTAACTCCATTGAAACTAAACTAACGCGGAGGGCCACCGCGCTATCACCGAGCCAGCGCGCGAGTATCAAGAAATTCTTTCTTTTTTTGTGTGTGACTCCAATTTTCCCTTCATATTTCAACGGGCTTAGGACCGTTAAGTTCATCGCGCCATCTGCGCCGTGGTCGGCCTCGACGCCGTCTGTTACTTGGCGGTTGCCAGATAGTTGTGGTCTTGGCCCAGAGCTCCAGCGGCATGCGACTTACGTGACCAGCCCAGTCCTACTTTAGCTTGGCGGTTGCGTGGGTCACATTGGCAATTTGTGTTTTTGAGCGTATGTGCTGTTCCTGACCCTATCGGTCAGATTCAGGCCCAACATACTACGCTCCATTGCTCGCTGGCAAACTGCGAGTCTGGACCTTTGAGCTTCCGTCAAAGACCAAGTCTGGGCTCCGTAGGTGAGTGTTGGGAGAATACACATGTCCACGAGTGTACGTTTTAATGACAATGGTAGGTCACCTTTCTGTAAAGACTGGCAACAAGAGGCTCAGAGTAGAGACCAGTGGAAGGAACGGAGGGAGGCCTTTGCCCAGCAGTGGGACAGAAATGGCTAATAAGATAAGATAAGGACCGTTAAAATGTAATACCTAATAAAAAAAATTACTGATAAAAAAAAATAAGTAGAATTTTTTTTTGTATTCCTTCATCGTTACTGAAACACTCCCTAAGCTATGGCACGCAATTAAATTAACACCCTGTATACCAACCGCGTTATAGCACTGGCAAAAAGAACTCGGGCGATCGCTATCAGAGAATATTCCACAATTTTTATAAAAGTTTGCTAAACACACGATCTTAAAAACTTGAGTCTCCGTCCCGCGTGCATCGTAAAAGTATTTCATTTTTAAGAGAACCATCAGACATTTTACTACTGAAACGTGTATTCTGCAGGAAAAGTAGACAGGGTGTACACTTTCTGGAAAATCAGGGAATACTCAGGGAAGCTATTAAAAGTGGCAGGGGTTTTGTGCAAAGTTCGTCTAGGGAAGTACCACCACTTGGTCTATTTGTTTGTGCATCGTTTGCACTACCTACTGTTTTCGACTCAAGGGATAATGGTGTCAATAAAATTACCGGAATGGACGGAATCAGCTTCCTGTGTAGGTATTTCCGGACGGGTATATGAAACGGGCCTACAAATATCTTAAAGGCCGGAAGCGCACATGATCACCCTGGAGTTGCGGGTGTCCTTGGGCGATGGTGAACACTTACCGTCTGCCTGACACTTTTATAAAAAAAAAAAAACCGGCCAAGTGCGAGTCGGACTCGCGCACTGAGGGTTCCGTACCACCACATAAATATAATTGTATTTGTGCTAGATTTTTTGAGTCCGACACGCGCTTGACCAAATTTTATTATTTGTTGTTATTTTATAGCCTATGCCCTATAAACTTACCATTTTCAAGTTTGTAAGTGTTCCCGTTTTTAAATAGAACTAAAACAAAAATCGCCTCAGCAACCATCCAACTTGACCCCTCTCTCATATGAATGTTCTTGAAACGGGAGCTCACCACAATTGGTTACCATAAGTTGTGAGAAAAGTTGTAATATTTAATGATTTCAGACTTTTCCCATTATTTGTACTGTGAGACCTAGCTTCTGGCCAAATTTCATAATTTTAGGTCAACGGGAAGTACCCTGTAGGTTTTTCATTTTTGAATAAATGTATGGAGATGAGGACATAAAATGCCATATCTTTTGATTGCGTCGTTGTAAAAAATTTAAATTTTCAGATCTTGTGTGGTTCATCGATCCTAATATATGGTATTAATTTCGTGAGATAAAGGGTCTTGACAGACAGACAGACAGACAGACAGACAGACAGACAGACAGACAGACAGACAGACAGACAGACAGACGGACAACAAAGTGATCCTATAAGGGTTCCGTTTTTTTCTTTTGAGGTACGGAACCCTAAAAACATCTCACAGTTCTCATAGTAAGTAAAGATATCATATCATATCGTGTGAGTTGCAAGGTGATTGACCGACCTCACTAACCCTGGTGTCAGAGTTGTTGAGCCGCCAAAGGCGTCTGACATATATGGCTCATTATCGACTTCATCTGTAGATAGTAGTCGGCACCAACGGCTTAACGTGCCTTCCGAAGGACGTAATCATTTAACTTTTCGAGCAATCAGGTGCATCATCCTGCAATGTCCTAACGAAACTGGCGAGGTTGCACAAAGGGATTTTTGTTTCACAGTGTCCCTCCCCACCGGGAATCGAACCCAGAACCTCCGGATCGAGAGCCGAGCCCTCTATCAACTAGGCCACGTAGGCTGTTACTTCTCCAATTTGGTTTATATTGTAGAATAAATCACACGTGATTCAGAGTCAAGTCATAATTTGGCAAAATAAAAGAGTCTGAGTTTTTCTTTTAGCATTTTTGTGGACACCCTAGTAGATAATTTTTGTGCCAGAAGTAATGGCTGCTTGTTAAAAAGTCGTACAACTATTGTTATAAAGATTACCTTGTTCAGAGGTAGAATTTTTATGAATATGACGTGTCTTGCAGTTTTTCGAAAGATAAGGAAGACAAAAGAAATCAAAATACTCAGTATTTTTGTTCATTTTGCTTTCCGCCCACTGTAGGAAGGGTATTTAAAGTTCTCTCTTTGTTTTGTTAGCTAAATATAAAAATACATAAATTTTAAAGACACAGCAACTGGTTGTGCAGTCCAACACACAAGGTTCCAAAATAAACACCTTTTCATAATGATTACTGTTTATCCCAAAATGCCTATTTTATTTCGATAAAGACATTTTAAGCGGAATCAACATGAATCACAATAATAAGCTCCGGCCCCTAGTCCCCGGCGGCACCGATATTCCTGGCTCCGGTAGCGGCCATGGTAACGGTGGGGCAGGGGGTGCGAAGAATCCCCGGCAGATGTCGAGCTAAGCGTTGGCAGGCCCCCCACAAGGTGGACCGACGAGATTCAGATTCAGATTCAGATTATTTATTCAATGTAGATTCTTTACAGAATACTTATTGAATGTCATGCAGAATACAATTCAAATAGAGCGAGTCTACGCCGTTTCGGATCGTGCTGTGGCAGCGTAAAAGAAACGGCAAGAAACCACTGCAGCACAACCTACTTTAAGAGTCGGCTTTTTACAATGTGTTTCTTGTGTTTCGCTGGAATATCAGAGCACCATACCTCTTTGTCATTCATATAGTCATCTAATCTATAGTAAGCTTTTTTACATAACGTTTGCTTTACACATTCTTTAAACTTTCTCTCAGGTAATTGCACTACATTGTCAGGTATTTTGTTGTAGTATCGTACACACAGACCAACGAAAGATGTATTGACTTTAGTTAATCTAGTATATGGTTGATCAATTTTGTGCTTATTTCTAGTATTAAAATTATGCCTGTCACAAATTTTAGGTAATTGATGAATGTTCTTTCTAGCATACATAATATTTTCATAGATATACTGGCATGGCACTGTCATTATGTTGATTTCCTTGAACGATCTGGTCAAGGTCGCGGGAAGCCGCTGGATGCGAGCAGCGCAGGATCGGTCGTCATGGAGTTCTTTAGGGGAGGCCTATGCCCAGCAGTGGACGTCTTTCGGCTGATATGATGAAGCGGATTCTTGAACTTAAGTATTCTTCAAAGTTCAGGTTGAAGAAATCTCTAAAGTTTTTACGTGTGTAACAATAATACTAAAAACTTCCCATCAAATTGGCCAGTGATAATTTTTTTTTAATCACGACGAATCAATCACATCAGAATACATGAAAATTAACATCAAGGACTGCTTTATCTTTTACTCAAATTCACTATTGAAAAGAAAAATATGTGATTTTGAATTTTTTCGGTAAAATTTTATCACCCGGTGATTTTCATAAATTTTCTTCCTATCCGATCAGCTAGCTGGTAAAAAATTTTTTTTTTTTTTTTCAACTCGTTTTTAACCTATTTGTGTGTCCATTTTAGGTCTACTTGGCCGTTTTGCTTGCTTTGAATTCAACTCTCTCTAACTTTTAAAACCCTCGTCAAACAATGAAAAACAAAAAATTGGTGAATATTCATTCAGAGAGTAAAAAATGCAAATAAAGGAGCCTAATTTATTTACTCCTCATTAAAAAACACAACCCCGTACGTCCAATATCCCAGAATAAGCGGGAATTGGCAATCTGGGAAAATTACTCGTCCGCTCTTCGTTTGTACACACAGCGGCACGTCAGTGCTAACACTTCGAACTTGTGCGAGTCTCTGCGGGTTTGGGCGTTTTTAGCGTGGCGCTGGTTCAATTTATGCTTTTTAGGGTTCCGTACCTCAAAATAAAAAAAACGGAACCCTTATAGGATCACTTTGTAGTCCGTCTGTCTGTCTGTCAAGACCCTTTTTCTCGAGAAGAGGTATCAGGTTAAAATTGATAACGAATATTGAGGTCCATAAACCACACAAGATCTGAAAATTTCAATTTTTTACAACGACGCAATCAAAAGATATGGCTTTTTATGTCCTCATCTCCATGACCTAAAATTATGAAATTTGGCAAGAAGCTAGGTCTCACAGTACAAATTAAGGGAAAAGTCTAAAATCATTAAATATTTCAATTTTTCTCACAACTACTAGTAACCAATTAAGGTGAGCTCCCGTTTCAAGAACTTTTCTATTAAAGAGGGGTCAAGTTGGATGGTCGCGGAGTTTTTAAAATCGAAAGAGCAAAAGCTTTTAGTATATCTTAAGGTAGATAGGTACGGAACCCTTAGCGCGCGAGTCCGACTCGCACTTGGCCGTTTTTTTATTTTATTTTAAAAGCAGGCAAACGAGCAGACAGCTCACCTGATGGTAAGTGTCACTGCCGCTCATAGATACTTGCAACACCTGGGGGGGGCACAAATCACTTTCCCAAGGACTGGAGGGTTGGGAAAGTGATCATGCTCCCCAAACCAGGCAAGGACAAACGACAGCCGGGCAGCTACAGACCCATTACGCTGCTGTCCCACGTCGCGAAGCTCTTTGAGCGTTTGCTTCTCAGGAGAGTTCGTCCCCACATCCAGCTGAGGGACGAACAGTTCGGCTTCCGAGGAGCACACTCAACGACGCTCCAGCTGGTGCGCGTCCTACACCATCTCTCGGAGGAGAGGGGCCTGGATCGGTACACGGTGGGTGTCTTTCTCGACATCGAGAAGGCATTCGACCGTGTATGGCATCCGGGTCTCCTCTACAAGCTGATCTCCACGGACGCGCCACCAGGGCTGATAAGGACAATAGCGTCCTTTCTAGAAGACCGCTCCTTCTTCGTTGCCGTTAGCGGCGAATTCTCCACTACCAAGCCTATCACGGCAGGAGTGCCACAGGGTAGCTGTTTGTCCCCTACCCTCTACGCCCTCTACACCAACGATATCCCCACCCTGGAGGGCAACCTACAGGATGGGGAGGAGGACGTAGAATTGGCACTCTTTGCCGACGATAGCGCGTACTTCGCGACCTCACGCAAGGCCCCATTAGCCGCTGCAAAAATGCAGAGGCTATTGAACATTCTACCCAGCTGGTTGGACAGGTGGCGCATGGCTGTCAATGTTGGTAAGACAGCCGCACTCCTGACTGGCCAACAGAGGAACTTGCCCCCTGACCTAACCCTCCGAGGTCAAAACCTCAAATGGGTACCCTCAGTGCGCTATCTTGGATGCCATATTGACAGGTCACTGCGCATGGTGCCTATGGTGACGTACGTCACCAACCAGGCGAAAGCCGCGCGCGCACTACTCAGACCTGTCATGGCATCCAAGCTACCGCTACGAACCAAACTGAGGGTTTATAAAACTTACATTCGGTCAAGGCTGACATACGCGGCACCCGCGTGGTACGCCCTATGTTCAGCCTTCCAACGCCAAAAGATGGAGGCCGTCCAGAACGTGTCGTTGCGGATGATCACTGGTGCCGGTAGATACGTCCGCAACGACATTATCAGGACGGACCTCAAAATCCAAACAGTGGGCGAATTTGTACGCCAGTTGGCACGGCGCCTCTTCGACCGGGCCGACAATGGGCCACATCGCCACCTACGCGGCATAGCGCCGCTGCACGCCAGACCGCCAGACGAGAGACGACCCCTACCCCGCGATCTCCTTTCCCCTCCCACTTCTCCATCATCTTCCTCCTCCCAGTTGCCCGACGGAGGCAGCACTAACACCCGCGTAACATCCGCGGGAAACCCTCAGTCGCGCGTACCATCCGCGCCACTACCAATCCTGCGCGTCAGAGCAGGTACGGGACGTGCGAGAGACGCACCCCCTACCCCGGCTGCGCAGGCCCAGGCTCCTCTGATTTGGCCAGTCTTCGACGATCAGCCTGCTGATCGTCGGAGCTCTGAATCAGAGGAACCATGATCAGGGCATACGCCCAAATTAATTGACCGTTGGGCTACTTAGCCCATCGAGAAGCGGCCCGGGTACGAGGTTCGCCTCATCCCCGTTACCTGCACTACATAAACAGCGCAGTGCGGAAGACCCCGTTCGTTCGTTCCTGGGGGGGTGGTACTAGTGCGTTTCCGGCCTTTGAGAAGTTTGTTAACCCGCTTTTTGAATGACCCCATGTCGTAACTACCAGGGAAAACCGCAGGGGGAAGATCGTTCCACATCCTAGATGTGCGCAAGAGAAATGATCGCGCAGACCGCGTTGTGTTGCAACGCCATTTCTTGTTTTATTATTATTTGTTGCATTGCATACCTATCTACAGTGGAATGTGTCTGTGTACTAGTTAGCCTTATTTCTTTAGACATATGGTTGATATTAGCAAAGCACTGTGTCTATTGACAAGCAGTTTACCGTACGAGTTTGCTCGAAAAGAATTCGGGAAAAACCCCAATTTATTTGGAACAAAAATATGTCTGTTGAATAGCCCAATCAAGTTGATTGGTTGGTTGTACGTCAAAAATAAAAATAAATCAATGGTTTATCTGGAGCTGAAAGAATCAACTCATTTGTCTCGTGACAATTACTACTGACTGTAGATCAGAACTCCTTAAAAGTAAAAACAATAAAAAAAATATATATACTAAAAATATATATTCATGTCAGGATAACTCGATAACTCTCACTTTATGAAGTCAAATTGTCATCATCATTATATCAGCCGAAAGACGTCCGCTGCTGGACATAAGCCTCCTCTAAAGATCTCCATGAAGACCTGATACCTTTACCCGTTCGTGAGATAAAGGGTCTTGACAGACAGACAGACAGACGGACAACAAAGTGATCCTATAAGGGTTCCGTTTTTTTCTTTTGAGGTACGGAACCCTAAAAACGGCCAAGTGCGCGTCGGACTCGTGTCCTATGGGTTCCGTTCCATACCATTACCAGCACCACCTACCATATGATATACTAAAAGCTTTTGACCCCTCTTTTATAGAAAAGTTCTTGAAACGGGAGCTCACCTTAATTGGTTGTTATTAGTTGTGAGAAAAATTGAAATATTGAATGATTTTAGACTTTTCTCTTTATTTGTACTGTGAGACCTAGCTTCTTGCCAAATTTCATAATTTTAGGTCAACGGGAAGTACCCTGTAGGTTTTGCATTTTGCATAAATGTATGGAGATGAGGACATCAAAAGCCATATCTTTTGATTGCGTTGTTGTAAAAAAATTAAATTTTCAGATCTTGTGTGTTTTATGGACCTTATTATTAGTTATCAATTTCAACCTGATACCTCTTCTCGTTCGTGAGAAAAAGGGTCTTGACAGACAGACAGACAGGCGGACAACAAAGTGATCCTATAAGGGTTCCGTTTTTTTATTTTGAGGTACGGAACCCTAAAAACAGAAAAAAACGCTGCTGGCCATGCTCCGGTTCATAATTCCTTAGTCGCCTCTTACGACACCCACGGGTAAAGATGGGGTGGTACTATTCTTGGCCGGCACCACCCAGGCTACCCTGTATTTACCTTCAAGCAGCTTGAAACTGTAGGACCAGCAGTGAAACTAAAACACGCAACTAAAATACTGATCATATTATTAGAAATAGCATTATTTATAATTAAATCTCCGGTTATTATTCAGATTATTGTTTGCTCGGTAACTTGGACGGAATATTTGATTAAATAGAAATGGAGCTAAGATAGTCGTAAAGGAGTTAGCATTTTTGGTTTTTTCCTGTCTTTTATTTACGTTTTTAGGGTTCCGTACCTCAAAAGAAAAAAACGGAACCCTTATAGGATCACTTTGTTGTCCGTCTGTCTGTCTGTCTGTCAAGACCCTTTATCTCTCGAACGGGTAAAGGTATCAGGTTGAAATTAATACCACATATTAGGATCCATGAACCACACAAGATCTGAAAATTTCAATTTTTTACAACGACGCAATCAAAAGATATGGCATTTTATGTCCTCATCTCCATACATTTATTCAAAAAAGCAAAACCTACAGGGTACTTCCCGTTGACCTAAAAGTATGAAATTTGGCAAGAAGCTAGGTCTCACAGTACAAATAATGGGTAAAGTCTGAAATCATTAAATATTACAACTTTTCTCACAACTAATGATAACCAATTGTGGTGAGCTCCCGTTTCAAGAACATTCATATAAGAGAGGGGTCAAGTTGGATGGTCGCTGAGGCGATTTTTGTTTTAGTTTTATTTAAAAATGGGAACACTTACAAACTTGAAAATTGGTATGTTTATGGTGCCTGTAGGTTTTGCATTTTTGAATAAATGTATGGAGATGAGGACATAAAATGCCATATCTTTTGATTGCGTCGTTGTAAAAAAATGAAATTTTCAGATCTTGTGTGGTTTATGGATCCTAATAGACGGAGAGCGCGTGGTCATCAACCCTACCTCATCGATTACCAAGATGCGACTAATCTAGGGTGATGCACGTTAAAAAGTTATATCCGAATCAACAGGGTTGCCTGGGCGCAACCTGGCAGGTTTTGTACAGTGGGCAAAAAACTTGTCATTTTTGGGCAAAAATTACCTCATCGAATACCAAATAGGTACATAGTACATTCGATAGTACTCATCAAGGAGTGCCTAAATCAACAGGGTTGCCTCACTCAACCCTGGCACATTCGGGAGTCGGCCTGATTTTAAGGTGGTCAAAAATGGCAAAAATTACCTCATCGATTACCAAGTAGGTACTTATTACAACTGATAGAGCTCTTCAAGAAGGGGCAAAATCAACAGGGTTGCCTCGCCAAATCCTGGCACATTCGTGAGTCGGCCTGATTTTAGGTTGGCAAAAAAATACAAAACTTACTAACGTATCTGAGTAATGAATTGAAACTCATACCATTTGAAGGTTCTAGACATCTTAATAATATTTGCTATGGTATGCCGACACTTAAACTAATGTTTCATATTATTATACAGGACAGAAAGTTAAGATGGGGTACACACGGCAGCTACTATAAGCATTATAGCTACAAAAAAACTTAGTAGAGAGACTGACCCTAATTTTTAGAGATATTTTGACCTACATTCACAGATTTTGGAAAAAATATACAGTCAATAAGAAAAATTACAATTTTTACATGTTTTTTTTTTCATTCCATTTGAACTTCTTATTGATAAAGAACATATTTTCTATGGGGTCAACCGACGTTAATGTATAAGAACTGACAGAAATCACAAAATTATTTTCCCATACATGTAATAGGAGAAACAGAAATTTTCATGTACCTTTTTTACGAAACATTCTATCCTCTTGTTACTAAGAAACAGAAGTCTTTAAAAGGTCCACCAGGGTAAAGGTATTAGAACTTTTAGAATCCTACGAGTATATATCCTAAATATATATCCTAAATAAGATGGGTAATGGCGCCTTCAATTAGTAACTTCACCCGAAGAAGTCGGTCGCTCAGCCTGTCGACTTCTACAAGACCCTTCTGGAAGTCTTCGGAGAGCACCACCGCGACGCCGTTTCTTCCTGTGGGAGAGCTGAATAAGAAGATCAAATGGAATGAAAAAAAAAGTATGCGAAAATTGCCATTTTTCTTGTTGACTGTACATTTTTTCCAAAATCTGTGAATGTAGGTCAAAATATCTCTAAAAGTAAGGGTTAGTCTCTCTACTAAGTTTTTTTGTAGCTATAATGCTTTCAGTAGCTGCCGTGTGTACCTCATCTTACCTTTCTATCCTGTATAATAATAATATGAAACATGAGTTTAAGTGTCGGCATACTATACCAAATATTATTAAGATGTCTAGAACCTTCAAATGGTATGAGTTTCAATTCATTACTCATAATCGTAAGTAAGTTTTGTATTTTTTTGCCAACCTTAAATCAGGCCGACTCACGAATGTGCCAGGATTTGGCGAGGCAACCCTGTTGATTTTGCCCCTTCTTGAAGAGCTCTATCAGTTGTAATAAGTACCTACTTGGTAATCGATGAGGTAATTTTTGCCATTTTTGACCACCTTAAAATCAGGCCGACTCCCGAATGTGCCAGGATTGAGTGAGGCAACCCTGTTGATTTAGGCACTCCTTGATGAGTACTATCGAATGTACTATGTACCTATTTGGTATTCGATGAGGTAATTTTTGCCCAAAAAATGACAAGTTTTTTGCCCACTGTACAAAACCTGCCAGGTTGCGCCCAGGCAACCCTGTTGATTCGGATATAACTTTTTAACGTGCATCACCCTAGATTAGTCGCATCTTGGTAATCGATGAGGTAGGGTTGACGACCACGCGCTCTCAGTCTATAATATGTGGTATTAATTTCAACCTGATACCTTTACCCTTTCGTGAGATAAAGGGTCTTGACAGACAGACAGACGGACAACAAAGTGATCCTATAAGGGTTCCGTTTTTTTCTTTTGAGGTACGGAACCCTAAAAAGGCGAATTGTTTGACAAACGAGCAACCTTACGTGACGTTTTGGGCTAGCGCTTGCCATTGGGTTGTTGTTTAGAATTAATTAGCATGTTTGTTGTCGTTATTGCATGCTATGTCATACCAAAACCCCTGTTTGTAAATCTAATGTCGGTTGCAATACTTACAAATTGCAACTGCTTATGCTCCCTCCGCAATCTTTTCTTTCCTACACAAAAGTTTCCACCGAGTTTTCCGAGGTAGAAGCTCCGCCCAGTTCTTCGGTTCAGTTCATTCGAATCATTCATTCAGTACCGTTCCAACTGCCGAGGAGGGTGCACGCGTTTTGCTGAAAGTTTCCCGCCAATATGCACGCGAGAGGTATAAGTTTATAAAAGTGGTGTTCTGTTTATCCTGATTTTAGTTTGTTTATAATAAAAAACCAGGCGATCGCGATCAGTGTAATAGAAGAAGGGAGGTCTTTGCCCAGCAGTGGGACACATAATGGCTACCAAAAAAAAATACGATTCAAAATATTTGATTTGTGTGGTTCAAAAGTTATATCTCGTGTCACAAACAAATTGGTATTTTGATTTTATGGAAACCAAATATACCTATCATAAAATTACGTAGTAAAATGAAGTTGCCATCTATTTATTTATAAAAATTCTTTGTTACAGTTGCAACTTTGGTGCTAACTCTCGCCTTTATACAATTAGTGACAAGTTTTGGTAAGTAATTTTAATTTTTTCACTCATTTTGTTAAATAAGACGGCCTTGGCCCATTCACGTCCATGGCTAGAATGATACCCACCTTGAGAAGGATTGGGCTGTAAGGATTTACTTATTACTTAAATAATTAAAAACAAGGGGTTTTATGCATATCACATAAGATTATCTGATCTGTGACACTGATTCTACATAAATGGATATACTAGGTCTTTTTAGGGTTCCGTACCTCAAAATAAAAAAACGGAACCCTTATAGGATCACTTTGTTGTCCGTTTGTCTGTCTGTCTGTCTGTATGTCAAGACCCTTTTTCTCCCGAACGAGATGAGGTATCAGGTTGAAATTGATAACGAATATTAAGCTCCATAAACCACACAAGATCTGAAAATTTCAATTTTTTACAACGACTCAATCAAAAGATATGGCTTTTTATGTCCTCATCTCCATACATTTATGCAAAAAAGCAAAACCTACAGGCTACTTCCCGTTGACCTAAAATTATGAAATTTGGCAAGAAGCTAGGTTTCACAGTACAAATAAAGGGAAAAGTCTAAAATCATTAAATATTTCAATTTTTCTCACAACATATAGGAACCAATTAAGGTGAGCTCCCGTTTCAAGAACTTTTCTTTTAAAGAGGGGTCAAGTTGGATGGTCGCGGAGTTTTTAAAATCCAAGAGCAAAAGCTTTTAGTATATCATATGGTAGATAGGTACGGAACCCTTAGGGCGCGAGTCCGACTCGCACTTGGCCGGTTTCTTTGTACCTGACATCCGTTTGTCCAATCAAAAGTGAGGTCAAAAGCTAAAATTTTTGTTCTGCGACTTTGCTAACAACGCACAAAAAAATTACAACTTCCCATACAAAGTAACGTAGGTACATAAATATTGGTCACCAGAAAATGATACGGAAAAGTAAGTTGATCAATTTCCTAGTAAGTTGATCATCATATCATCATCATCACATAACATCCCATTAAACGTCCACTACAGGACAGGGAGCTCCCTCCAGAATTCTAGCTTTTGCTGGAAAAAATGTAGAGGGAAAGTACCATAGTCACCTCGCTTGTTAGCGTCACGGCTGGCACTATGGACCGCGGTTGTAGGTGACCGCAGTAAGTAAGATGTAAGATATAAAGGAGGATGCTGCTGCCCATCCTCCAGTTAACCCTTAGTCGCCTCTTAGGACACCCACGGGTACTATTCTTTGCCGGCACCACACGGGACCTTTGCCGTTGCTCCACTTTCGAAAAATCATAAGAATTCCGAATTGGCTGCTGTCGCAGCATGCTCGATTCGCTTGCTCAAACCTTGTGTTGTCCTTACCTAACGGACCTATGGATCTACGATTTTTTTTTTTAATTATTTTATTGAGTAATAAGAGTGGTAAATAGGACTTAAGCTAATAATAGGTTATCCTAGCGTACCTTTACATTTAAGTACAAATAGCCGCGTGTCAGTGAAAACGCTTAGGATAAAAATAAATTGTGTTACAGGCAAAGATCAAATTGTTTGCACTGACATGCGGATGATGTACGGTTATTAGATTATTTCGGTTATTAGATTTAGGTAGATTATTTTTCGAAAGTTGATCAACTTGCTAAGAAATTGATCAATTTACGACTCCGTATTATTTTCCGGTGACATATAATTTTTATCTTGAGACTTGTCTCGCCTCGCCGAGGCTACTGGGGACGGCGGGCTGGCAGCTTTTTCGCTCAAAGGTTGAGCCTCTGTATTCAACGAGGTAATGCTGCCAGCCTTCTAGGTAGGCATTAGATGAGGTTTTTTATATTTAGTTGCTGTTTTTTGACATGTAATTTTATTGTAAAATTATGTACTCTTTGACCGCAATAAATGTTTAATTTTTATCTATCACACAAATATTGAACCGGCGACCTAAGGCTTACACAGCAGGATCACAAATAGTAAATTGTATTGTCTTTGCTCAATACCAATGTTAGTCAAATAAGGTACTCGCGCTTTATCATTCACATCGTTATTGATTATCAATAAAATTACCGCATTTCACAGCCTTGCGAATCGAGTGCCGGGATCGTAAATTTTCCTATCGCCCGGCTCCCTTTACAGGTGAAAATAAAACAGGCAGTAAAATAAAAATAAAGGGAGTTCGATCTTAATAAGGAACCCATAAAAACATGTTGTCCTTATTGATAGCTTATATAGTTTTCGTTTTCTTTTTGTCGTGTTGTTAACTGTTATAATTTATTATCAGGTTATTGAAATTGGCGTTTTGTACACAGAATTTTAAATAAACTAAATTTTCGGTACTAAAACTTTTCCTTTTTTAAAATTAAGTACAAATCTAAATTTTGTATTTTGTAAGTTTGAATGGGAAGACATTTAGCTTACAGCCGTTTAAATTTAATTTTTGAAAAATATAATCCGTGAAAAAATTAAACTAATGTAAGTAATGAATGATGAAAACGGACGACATTAAACAATTTTATAACCTTTAATATTAGATGTCTAACTAAAAATAAAACCAATATTTAGGTAATGCGTAGATTGATAACATTAAAAATATTAAAATCAAATTTAAATATAAAAAAAAATAATGAAAATAGCTATAGAATAGAATCCGCAAGTTTCCGACCTAGTCAATTGACCTACTCTTTATTGAACGTCAAAACAGAAATCTTCCATAGATTTTTTATGAAGTTTTTGAACAATGCGTCATAATTCTAGCCATCGTTTAGTTACTTTTTAACACTAAATTAATTATTAAAAATTTAAAACTACCTATGAAATTTAAAATTACTTGGTTTTCATAAATTTCAAATGATTCTTTCTTAGATGCAAACAGGATTTAATATTAAACTCGCGGAAATTTCATTAATCTCCAAGAAAATTTCGTCAATTTCATAGGTAAAGACCTCATTTTATGAGTTATATCCTAATTAGCTTGACCCAATGTTCATTTATTAGCGCTGTCAAGGCTGTCAAGGCAAGGCAAGGATTTAGTAAACTGCTTGGAAAGGTGGCTACATTTTTTTTTTCTGATAGTTTATGGCAAAATAACTCAATATAAAAAAGTAATGATTTTCTAATGCATTACATTTTTCACAATGATTTTTCGAAAATTGTCTCGTCCTCTCAAAATAATGTCATTAGGACAACAAAAAAAAAAATGCCGAGTTGACGTGAAAATTACACCCACATCAGAATAAGTTGTCATTAATTATTCGCAGCGAATCATTTATCTGAGGTGGTCATATTATGAAAAAATATTGTAAAAATATAATGCATTGAAAAATCATTAAATTTTTAATTTTCGGTTATTAAACCTTAATCTCTGAGTAAAAAATAAAATATGCCATATTTTTAAGAAGTTTACTAAATCCATTGCTCTGCGGGGTGTGTTAAGTTGAAATAAAAGCTATGAAGTTAAAGTTTCCCAAAGAATCCAAAAATGTCGTAACTATGGTACAACCTGAAGTGGATTGTACTCGTACACTACCTTTATGTACATGAACGCTACAGAAAAATATTTTTTCACCAGCAGCAGTCTAAGCCATATGCCCCGCTTACTGCTGTTACTTATTTTTTTGGAAATTTATATTTCTTTTTGTAACTGTTTTTTGAGCAAAAGTAAAATATAGGAGCATGCCTAGAGTAGACCTAAATTTTATTAAAAAAAAGCATTGCTCTACGGGTATTACCCAGGAAGAAAACAGAGAAAAACATTTGTATGGAAAAATCCAACTGCTATTCCCTCTTAAAACTAAGGAAACCATTTAGTTATTACATGCAACAAAAAGGTCCCGCTCAGCAATAAGCTACGGTTGGACCGTCGCGCTGATCTTCCGCGAAACCCAATATACCTAAACTATTTAAAAATATTTAAAACTAACACAGCAGGTTTGGTAAAATGTTAAACATATATTTAAGTATACATACAGGTGGCAGTACGTTTAAGGAAAAAAAGTTTGTACATAGTAGTGTAGACAGAATGGGTAAGTAAAGAATTGAGTAAATTGAGACTATTGCACAGTAAAGCTGCTCAAATATTTTTTTGTTAAAGTACTAGATGCTGCCTGTGCTTGGTAGTTCTTAAGAGCCTGTGTTTGTTTTTTATCTATTTACTAAGATTAGTGACATTTATCAAAATATTTTACTTTCATCTAACTTCAGTACACGTCTCCATCCTTCCTAATCCTTTTAATCATCAAACACCTGAGGACCCACTTTTTAACGAGGCACTCAAATGGCTCGCAGCTTCCAAACGATTGCACTTAACGATTTGCTTGAAGAAATCTCTTAGATATTCGCTCATGTGGAATCATTCTGTTTATTTATTCAAAGACGGAAGACTTCTTAGATCTGGTAAAAATTTTAGGAGCCCAGTGACGTGGTTTTTCAAGTAAAGTTACTTTATCCTATTTATTTCATACTGTTATACAACGTGTTACGGAAGGGTGAGTATTAACTGATTAGTGTGAATCTGCCCATAAATCTGAACAACTTTACATAATATGTCGAAATACGAAAAACCAAATTTAACCTTGCTTACAAAATGCGGTATTAGCTAATACAGTTTCTTTAGGAGGTCAAAAATTTATTTTGTTCTATGACCTATTGTTCCTTAAGAAAAGTTGTTCAGTAATGGGCAGGTTCAAACCCTTTTAGTCACACGTTGTATGGAACAGTAGCTGTTTTAAACATTTCGTGAATACAGATTGAAGTCAATAATCGATATTTTAATCGATGTCGCATGTTTTGTACCGTTTTTGGTTAGGTCCAGCATCGAGGATCATAACCCAGCGTTTCTTCAGAACGAACACTGTTGTGTGAGGCACCTCTTCATCGATAGAGTGACTATCTGAACGCCATCCGCAAATACATTATTTTAGTCTGTTCTGTCGTATTGGCCATAATGTTCCTTGAGAAAAGTTGTTTGGTTTCATATTCTTAATTCGCACTTTCAGTTTTAGGCAGATGTCTTTTTAATCGCGATGTAAGAGTGAGTGTTTTCATATGTTTTCAAAGTCCGTCTGGGGAAGTACCACCCCCCTTGCCTTTATCCGCCGTTAAGCAGCAGTGTTTGCACTGCTGTGTTTCGGTTTGAAGGGTAAGGGAGCCAGCAAAATTACTGGCACACGAGACACATCATCTTAGTTTTCAGGGTAGGCAACGTGCTTTGCTGTCTTATCAGTGTCAAATTATGCCACCAATAAGACAGCGGGCTCTCATGAGCGGTGGTGAACAATTTCCATCAGGTGCCCCACATGCTCGTTTGCACACTTGTCACATTAAAAAAATAGGTTTGTGTATCTATCTGTACCATCTGTCTCCATAAGGTTTGTTCCTATCTGTACCACCTGTCTTCATGAGACGAGATTTGAACGAGAGATTTTAACGAGACACTTGAAGCAGGCTGTTTCTTCCGAACGATTGAACTCGGCTTGTCTGAACGATTGCCTGCTCGAAGTCTCACCATATTCGCTCAAGTGGAATCAGGCTTAGAAGGTTGTTTGATTTGATTATTTATTGAGGAAGTTTATTTCTAATCGTTTGTGATTCCAATTTGTTGAAGATTTGGGTTTCTTGGCTGTCACTGAAATATTTATTTTGATGATTCCGTGAGAGGTTGATTTTTATCTTCCAAGATTTCAGTCTAGCCAAAAGATAACATTAATTTTCTTAATCAGGCAAAAAAAATCTAAACATGGACGAGTCGTGATGACTGTAAGACCTATAAGACCAAAAACGGGTTAAGAACTTCTAAAATTATAGGCTTTTCCCGACAGTAAAGTTATGAAACGGTTAGTTAAGCCAATTTTCCTGATAGTGGCTATTCATATCTTCCCGTGGGTGTCGTAAAAGGCGACTAAGGATCCCTAAAACGGGATTACGACGTGGAACTATTCTTCGCGGTGCAACACGTTCAATACTTTGCTCTTTTATGACGAATATTTCCTATTGTATTACTTAAGTTATAACAAAGAAAACTTAGTTAAGTACCAACGGTTAAGTAACAAAAACGCCTAACTTGTAAGTGGTATAGCTTAGATTGATGAAGCTTGTCCTAAGTTAGAGTTGCAAAGTAAAGTTGGTAAGTAACTTGTGAACAATAGGGTAGTCAGGGGTTGGTTGGTGTTCGATAAATATCTTCTCTAGTAATTCGAGTCACCAAAACAGGCGTACGTACATACATACATGTAACATCACGCCTCTTTCTCGTCGGGGTAGGCAGAGACCACAGGCACCACAGCCCTCCACCTGCTACGATCTTGACATACGTCCCTCGCTCCCTCTACTTCCATCAATCCTTTCATACATGCTCGTCGGTTTAGGGTACATTTAACCTTTAGGCCTTTATTTAGAACGTTACATTGTGAGTGCCCTGTAGACCCGGGCTTAGAATAGGGCTACGGTATTTCCTGCCTGTCGTAAGAGGCAACTAAAAGGAAACCTTTGGAGACGTTTTTATTCAGAGCGGGGGCTCGGAATAACCAAGGAGCGACTCCAAGGCGGACGGTAACGCACAGTGGCCGTGTGCTATCGCGGCACCCAGACGGTGCTAGGGGGAAGCCAAAACTTCCCTGAGGTGGGTCTCTGCTTTGGCAGCGACAAGGCACGGAGGGTACCGGCCGTATGCCTGTGGCGATTCCCGGGACCTCTCCAAATGTGCCAGAGTTGGCCACCACGGGGTTTTAGTCAGTAAGACTCTGACATAACACTGTCGTTCCCCCGGACGGCAAAGTATCCATGACGGATTTCCCCGTGTAAAAAAAGAAAGGCGTTACATTGTGAAGGCGTTTTGTGTGTTAGCGACAGTTTGTTTTACGTTATTTTCCCTAAAAAATAAATAACGTTTGAAGATTTCTTCTTAATATTATACAAATGTTCTTATTCTTTTTCTTTTACAAGAAACACTGGGAGACTTAATGTGACGTTAACTAATATCTTCCATTCTCTTTACATCGAACGCTTTTCTAGTGAAAGATTTTTAAATTCTCCACATATGGTTATTTCTACTAATAAGAAACCTAACAATTTATCGGGTTGAAAATAAAATAAAAGTAAAGTGGCACAATTCACTCAGGCACACACGGCCGCACGTCGGTGGAAACTCGTTGACCTTGAGCGGGTCTCTGGTTGCGGGTGTTTGTACGGTCAACGGGTTGTCAGTAGAAACTTTTTCAACTCTATTACCACGCCATAAGGTCCAAAAGTGTTTCTACCGATGTGCAGCCGTGTGTACCGTAGCGCTGGTTCAGCTAATACTGGTTTTGTTTTACGTGCTTGCTGTCGATAGTCAGGCCACGTCCTTAAATTATAAGCTTATTATACACAAGGAAACACTCCTAAATGAACAAAGCAATAAAATTGAGTTAAATAATTAAACAATTCAACACACAGCGTCACACAATTTCTTGCAGCTGATTTGCATTCATACCCCGTTCTGCATACATTGTGATTATAACATTATGCCGAGTACACACCACAGGGCCCTGATTTGTTCTCGTTGTAAGAAAGATTATAAAATTATCATTTATCACATTACCAAAGAATATAAAGGGTGTAAGGGACGGTGTACCGAAAACTGAAAGGGCGTGTTCAGTCAACGAAACTGAACAACTTTCCCAAAGAAACATATGTTGGGAAATGAAAAAAAAATTGACCTCTCCATACAAAATGCTCAATCTGGTGGAACAGTTTCTGGTGAAAGAAATGAAAAAAAAAACTTGACCTCTCCATACAAATTGCTCACTCTGGAGGAACAGTTTATATGGAGAGGTCAAATTTTTTTTCATTTCTTTGGGAAAGTTGTTAAATTTCGTTGACTGAGCACGCCCTTTCAGTTTTCGGTACACCGTCCCTTACACGGAAATTAAAAAAAACATTACTATGGAAAACCCAATGCTGGACAGGTAAGTCAACAAAAGTAGTTATTTGCTATGCAAGGCAGCAAAAGCGTTATTTGGCGTGAGTGCCTTGTATTGAATCCTGAGCGTAGCGAAGGTTTCAAGGCACGAAACGCAAAATAACTTTGCTGCCGAGCGAAACACAAAATTTTTCACCTCACTAAAGCGAGGAAGCAGCCAGTACCGCAGCGTGGAGGTCTGCCATACTGCATCACGTTCGAATTTCAAAAACCTTTTGCCCGCTAGCGGCCAAAAATCGCTTTTGGCCGCAGAAAAACCTTTTGCCCGCTAGGGGCCAAAAATCGCTTTTGGCCGCAGAATTTAACCGACAGAACAAATGTTTCCGAGCTTTGGAGGTGAAATGTATATTATTAGAAGGGCTGGGTACCTAAGAATAGTACCAACCCATCTCTACCCGTGGATGTCGTTAGAAGCGACTAAGAGATTTTGTGCTGAAGGATGGGCAGCAACATCCTTCTGTGTATCGTACCACATCACATACTGCGGTCACCAGCAAACGCGGTCCATTATGCCAGCCGCAACGCTAACAAGCGTGGTGACTATGGTACTTACCCTCTACATTGTTTCAGCAAAAGCTGGATTTCTGGAGGGAGCTCCCTGTCTTGCAGTGGACGTTTCATGGGAGGTTATGGTGGGTACCCAATATGGCTACGTTTTGTGGGGATCAGTACGCAACTACAGTTCATTTTGTTTGTTTGTGCCAATAAAGATTTATTTTTATTATACGGATTCAAACTAAAAACAAAAATGCTTAGCTGCTTTTGATGCTGATGCACGGCAGAAAGAAACAAGGTCAAACTAGTACAACTTATGTACGGAAGTTTATCATCATAACATCCCATGCAACGTCCACTTCAGGACATGGAGCTCCCTCCAGAATTCTAGCTTTTGCTGGAAAAATGTGGAGGGGCAGTACCATAGTCACCTCGCTTGTTAGCGTTACAGCTAGCACCATGGACCGCGGTTGTAGGTGACCGACCGCAGTAAGTAAGATGTAAGATACAAAGGAGGATGATACTGCCCATTCTCCAGTTTATAACCCTTAGTCGCCTCTTACGACACCCACGGGTATGTATGGGTTGGTACTATTCTTTGCCGGCACCACACGGGGCATGGGTTGGACGTTTATACACCCCCCTAAACTTCTACGCCTTTTGCTGTTATTTTTAGGGTTGCGTACCTCAAAAGAAAAAATCGGAACCCTTATAGGATCACTTTGTTGTCCGTCTGTCTGTCTGTCTGTCAAGACCCTTTATCTCACGAACGGGTACAGGTATCAGGTTGAAATTAATACCATATATTAGGGTCCATGAACCACACAAGATCTGAAAATTTAAATTTTTTACAACGACGCAACCAAAAGATATGGCATTTTATGTCCTCATCTCCATACATTTATTCACTAAAGCAAAACCTATAGGGTACTTCCCGTTGACCTAAAATTATGAAATTTGGTAAGAAGCTAGGTCTCACAGTACAAATAAAGAGAAAAGTCTGAAATCATTAAATATTAGGTACACATTCTCACAACTAATGGTAACCAATTGTGGTGAGCTCCCGTTTCAAGAACATTCATATAAGAGAGGGGTCATGTTGGATGGTCGTTTAGGCGATTTTTGTTTTAATTCTATTTTAATTTGTAAGTGTTCCCGAACACAAATTGGTATGTTTTTAGTGCATAAGCTATAAAATAACAACAAATAATAAAATTTGGTCAAGCGCGTGTCGGACTCAAAAAATCTAGCACATTGACTTACTGAAATTTCAACTAATACAATTATGATTATGTGGTGGTACGGAACCCTCGGTTCGCGAGTCCGACTCACACTTGGCCGGTTTTTTTTTGTGGATTTGATGTTATGATTATGATTGCCTCGGTTACCTCACTCAATCATACCACATTTCATACATACATACGGCTGAATCACCAGTCGTTTGATATCGATAATATTTGCATTTGTGAATGTTTGTTTGAAATTTTTTGTCATGAGTATAATATATTCCATACCATACATATAGATTAGGTACACACTCGTTTAAGTTTGACCCGTGTGGTGCCGGCAAAGAATAGTACCAACCCATCTCTACCCGTGAGTGTCGTAAGAGGCGACTAAGGGCTCATGAACCGGAGGATGGCCAGCAGCATTTTACTACATACTGCGGTCACCAACAATAGCGGTCGCCAGCCACAACGCTTACAAGCGTGGTGACTATGGCAATTCCCCTCCTAAGTTCCACGCGTTTTTGCTGGAGTTCTGGAGGGAGCTCCCTGTCCTGCAGTGGACGTTTCATGGGATGTTATGATGACCTTTTGGGTTGAGCAGAGCCTTAGGGCGAACGCTGCGTCAGGCGTGCTCACGTCGCGTGTCTACGCTCCGTTATCGCGCGACGTGGACACGCTGCGTAGCAAAACATGCGTCGCCTGGCGAGCACGCCCCACGCAGCGCCGCCAGTTAGGATCCGCGCAGACCGAACGTCGAGCATGCGCGATCAGCCATGTTACTAATTTGTAGAGATAATTCAATAATGGGACGTGTACGAGTATGCGTGAATGTGATGGACTGGGATATTGTAATAATGCACTTTTGGCGGAAGAGGAAGAAACGGAATTATCAATAAATTTACATACATACATACATAACATCACGCCTTGTTCCCGTCGGGGTAGGCAGAGACCACAGTTCTCCACCTGCTACGATCTTGACATACTTCCCTTGCTTCCTGAACCTTCATCAATCCTTTCATACATGCTCGTCGGTTTAGGGTACTTTTAACCTGGCCTTTATTCAGAACGTCCTGAATTTGGTCCTGGTACGTTCGCCGAGGCCTTCCCCTTCCAACGAAAATATCTAAATTTTGAATCCCTTGAAAATCCCTTGAAAATATCTGTATTTTGAATATAATTGGCACCCTTATAATTGGCGGCCTTATCACTTTTAGTGATAAGGCCGCCTTTTGCCCACTTATTGTAAAACCGTAATTTTTAATTTTTATTCCTAGATGTGTGCAATAAAGAGTTATTCATTCATTCATTCATTCATAATTGGAGGACACCTGACAGGAGAGATATCTTTGGAGAATTACAAACCTTTTCTAATAATTTTCCATTCAGAAGAACTTTATTTTGTAATTTTTCGTAATAGAAAATTTCAATTACGAATATGAATTTATGCAGAAACTGTGATTCGGTGTTAACAATTTTCAAATTAGCCCTTTTCGAATTAATTACAAATAGTATAAATGCTACATTTATTCCAAAAACGGTCAAGCAGGCAACATTGCGACCTTTTATGCCTGTCAGGCAATTTTGCATTTTATTTCTATGGAAATAATTTCTTAATCTGGCTGCGAATTGCTAAGCTAGCTAACTTAGCTATTCGCAGTCAGATTAAGAACAGATTATAATAATGCATTACAAGGTACTACGAGTACGTACGCTGACATTATAATTCTTTCTGCTTTAACCACGTCAACACAAGGTTATTTAACTTTGAATAATTCTTCATTCACTTTACCATTGTCCCCAAAATCTCACAAAGAGCCATGCCTCTAAGCCCTCACTGAACCCAAAAGGCCCAAAATAAGTTTTTAGTTTAAGCTGCTTTCAGGTATCGTGCATAATTTACAAAGTGTACTTTAACGTGAAACCGGTTCAAAGATTGCTTAGAGCTTAAATTGTTAACTTAGTAATAGTACCTGGACTACCGAGCTTCGCTCTATAAAGTACAATATAATTTTACTAAAATGGAACTAATCATCATACGCAAAGTTCACCCAATTTCTGAAACGCGTTATTCAAGAAATCCTTAAGGGCCATCTAGTATGGAGTAAAAATACTATAGTTTATAAACCGAAATTCTGCACCGGGTGATTTTTTTTAGGATGTAAAAATTTAAATAAGCCCTTATAAACTCTTTAAACGTACGTTAATCAATAATAGTATTAATAACAATAAATATTATAATACCTCTGTAGCCGCTTTATATAAGTCAGCTATGCTACCCACCAACAGATAGCGCTGTAGGATTCTGAAACACACTAAAACGCGCAAATAAAACGGAGAAAACTAATTCTCCCAGACATGAAACGACGATCGATTTTTCGCCCCCGGAAACCCCCGTATGGTAAATTTCATCGAAATCGTTAGAGCCATTATCGAGAAACCGATTACAAATATATATACAAATATTGCTCGTTTCTTAGTTTAATACTTTTAATGCTAGAAGTTTTTTTTTCTGTGTATGTTAATGGTGATTAATTGATTATTTTCGGTCAAATATTAGGATAGAGCAATGAAACAATGAAAACACTTCATAAGGTCTTCGTAGTAATGAATGAAGATTTGTTTTCATTGTAACCATTAGGTTATGAAATCCTGGTTACGAATATAGCTGAAGGGTTTTTTTTTGTATTTTCTATTGTATCCTCTGACATGATGATCACAGACGTTAAGCCAAGAAAGGCCATTTAGCGGCTTTAAATTTCTGACAGCGAGGTTGTCTACTATCACCGGTTTTGCTGAGGTCTTAATCTAGACTAGGAGATGATGTAATGCTTGGTTACCGTGGTTAACGGGAAGAGATCTGAAGGAAAAGATGCACAAGTTAAGAGGCCCACTCCTTTGTCATGAGTACTTACAAAAAGAAGCTGAAGTTATCATACTTCATCATAACATCTCATGAAACGTCCACTACAGGACAGGCAGCTTCCTCTAGAGTTCCAGCTAAAACGTGTCGTATAATGTGGAGGGGAATTACAATAGTCACCACGCTTATTAACGTTGTCTACTGCAGTTATTGGTGACCGCAGTATGTAAAATGGTACGATACACAGGAGGACGCTGCTGCCCTTCCTTTCTTAGGCTGCCCTTCCTTTCTTAGGCTGTTTTCTTGTCTTACTAACAAATGGGCGCTTGTTGCCATAATAAATGAATTTAATTATTATTATTGATTTTTGTATTGTTTTTATTCACCCTTATGTGGGGAAATACGACACTTTCGCGGGCTTTTGGCCAAAACGAAAATGAAGGGAAGAGACAAAGAAGTAGAAGGGTAGTAGAAGTATATTAGTTGGAAGCCGAAATAAACTTTCGGACGATGCGGCACGTATTCAGTATAACTGCTTTTTGGAGGAGGATGTAAGTCATTGGGTGTATCTGTAGTGATTTCAAACTGGCATGTAAGGTGTGCGGTATTACTCCTGTGGCTGATAAGATGATGGGTATTGTTTTGACAGTGTCTACACGCCATTGAGTCTTAATTTCAATTGCTAAGTCAGCATATTTCGTAATTTTTTTCAGTGTAAGTGGATTGGAGGTTATGAGTGTTCGGTACGGCTATGTCAATTAGGTAAACGGTTTTATTATGTTTGTCATGAATGGTAATATCTGGTCTATTGCAGTGTACAGTTTTGTCAGTGATAATGGTTCGGTCCCAGTAGATTTTGTATTCATCAGAATCTAAGACAACGTCCGGTTTGTATTCGTAGTAGGCAACTATTATTATTGTTCCATGTGACAGCGCATGTGACAAGCTGGGAAAATGGCGCAATCCTATTGGTTGTAATTTTCCCAGCCCACAGCTTAGCTGTCGCACAGACCTGGTGCAAAGGTAGCCTTAGTTGCCTCTTACGAGTCTTACTCCTTCGACAACCGCTAGTACTCGTATGAGATGGGCTGTTACTATTCTTTGCCGGCACCAAACGGGCAGTACATACCTAAGTTATCACATATCGATTGCATTCACATACAGGGTGTAAAGGACGGTGTACCGAAAACTGAAAAGGCGTGTTCGGTCAACGAAACTGAACAACTTTACCAAAGAAACATTTCTGGGAAATGAAAATTTTTGACCTCTATACAAATTGTTTATTCTGGCCGAACCGTCGAAGAGTTTGTTTGGAGTGGTCAACATTTTTTTTCGTTTCCCATGAATTTTTCTTTGGGAAAGTTGTTCAGTTTCGTTGGCTGAGCACGCCCCAGCAAACATTTTTGGTTGAAATTACGGTTATATGACCAATTTTAAGTGTCAATTGTTACATCTACGTTGGTGTAAAATTACGTCGAAACGACGTAATGTTTCTCTAGTTTGGGGAATGAATGACACGTGCCATGGCACGTAAATTCGAGGTAATACTAGTCACAATAACCATGAAGTCAACGCTCAAGTCACCTTATCGACGTAATTTTGACGTCGTTACGGATTGTTTTGTAGACTTGAATTAGTTGTATTCGTTAGAAAACAGCAAATGAAGTTTTTAATTTATAAAATATTTCTACATTTTAGACTTACAAAATGGCGATACGACTTGGTAGATAGATTTACTTATGAATTGACTTATAAGTAACCCGTAAATAAAATAGGTCAGACTGACATAAATTTTAAGACTCAGTAGTTACAGTTACCAATTTTGGTTATATTTTCTTTGGAGTTACGCGTCTATAAGATAATTTTTGCTACTTATAAGTAATTAAATCTGCAATGTCGATAATAGGTGTTTAATTAGGTCAACGCGACGTAATAAATCCTTCAGTAATGTTCTCGCAACGGCCGTGGTGTTTTGTGTGTGCGTGCAATAAAATTGTGAAAAAGATTTTATGCAACTGGATTAAAACGGTAAGTGACATGATACAATACCTAATATTTCCAATTAATTTTGAGGTACGAATCTTTCACCACTAGGTATAGGTAGACCAATAACTCCTGAATAATAAAAAAAAAAAACCACCAAGTGTGTGTCGGGCCACGCGCAGTATAGGGTTCCGTAGTTTTTTAGGATTTTTTACAAAGCATGTTTTGATTTAGTATTTCATAACGTTCATTACATAATTTTTTTACCTCCTAATGCTCAGCGAGGTCGTAGCAACTGATTGCTATTTTTTTATTATTTCCAGTTTTTCGGCTTTAACTCATTAATTTGTGAAGCCTACTTAGCTGTGATAGTTTTCCTTTTAATTTTATCATATATTCTACTACTGTGAATTTTTTCACATTTCCAATAACAACCGTTTAGCTGGTAGGGCGGTGCATGTTTCTATGGTAAGCGCAACATGACGCGGGTCGTCTGGCACGGTTGTCATTCGCCCGGGCCCCAGTATCGCCTGCCTTATGCGGCTGCGGTCAGATTAGTCAAGTTCGTCGTCCGGGTCGAACGCTGCGGTTCATGTACTTTTGCGGGCTTTAGCGCTTGATCATCTTTTTTTAAGTTGTCGCCTGTTAGGAAAGTGATAACGTGATTCAAGCGCAACCAGGGATCGACAGTCAATCATGATTTTAGTTTTAAAGAAGTATTAAAGTTCATAAAAAATCCAAAACATTGGTATAATTATTTTTGTCATACGACCAAAAATGATGTAGAAGCAATCAAATTAATTAATGCAATAAGATTTAGCCATATTAAGGTGATCTGTGACGGCCATCTTAGACCCGAACTCAACTAGATGGAGCCACTGCTGCAAATATAAGGTTTTATTTTTTAATGCAATAAGTACCAACTATATATGTTCAAAAAGTTCGTGAGTACTCGTAAATGACGGACACCCGCTTGAAATTTTAAATTCGAATATTTTGTGTTATAGTGAACCGATTTCATTGAAATTAAACTCATGCATTGCAAAAACTTATGATTGACACATTATAGAAAACACTGTTTAAATCTGATCAGCAGTTTGCGAGTGAATCGAATCTGTGTGTTTGTCTGTTTTTGTCTCTGTCCGCGGCTTAGCTCAGAAGGCTTCAGTACTAGATAGCTGTAATTTGGTATGAATATATGTATAACTACCCAAACAAATTATTTAAAAAAACAATGCTGTGCACCCCTACAAAAAAATAATATTCTAACCAAAAAAAATATTTATTTATTTTTATTTTTTGCATGGAAAACTTACAGCCTATAACTATATTACATGGGCATTAACTTAAGATAAGGCCAATTACAAGTTTTCGCCTTTAGTAATTAATTAGAACATATAAATTCCCTTAATCGAAAAATGATCTTAATTTACTCACAATGTTTTTAAAAGACCTTTCTAATGATACGCCACTCTATGTGGTACACCAAAAAAAAACCCCTTCACGTGTAGGGAAGATAATTTTTTTTTTACTGATTTGTCCGGGTAGTTAATACGTATATTCATACCAAATTACAGCTTTCTAGTACTAAAGCCTTCTGAGCTAAGCCGCGGAGAGGGAGAAATACAGATAAACACACAGATTCGATTCACTCACAAACTACTGATCAGATTAAAACAGGGTTTCCAGTAATGTGTCAATCGCAAATTGTTGCAATGCATGAGTTTTCTTTCAATGAAATCGGTTCACTATAACATGAAATATTCAAATTTTAAATTTCATTTACTCTCGAACTACTGAACCGATTCAAATGAATTTTTCAATAATGTATGAAACTTACGTTGGTGCATCATATACATTTTGTTTCATTGCAATCAAATAAAAGTTAAAAGCGACGCAGCCGCAATCAACACTTCACACAAGCGAAGTCGTAGGGCACAGCTAGTTATGTATAAGGAAAAAGTTGTGGTAAATTTACATCTATCTTTGAAAGCCTTGCCTCTAAGACGCACCGTTTTCAAGTTAAAGTCCTAAAAAAGGACCTTTCTCGATTCCTCTTGCGGGTAGCCCTGACAATAATCGAGAGGAATTTATTTGAGGTTGTGAAGAGGGTCAACGACTACATGAAGTTAAAACTTTTGGTATCGAATAAATTTGTTCCGCTAATATTTTCATTCTTCCCTGACTAAATGTGCACATCCTCAAGTTGCCGCGGCGCAGTGTGTGTGACGTCACTAGGACCGTCGCTGTCAGTTAGCCGTTGCCGCCGATAAGGCGTGCAGTGTTTCGTTTGGTTAATTTGTGTCCCGTTGTTAAAATATATTTTAAATGTCCACTTTATGCCCAGGCTACAAGATATTTGATTTTCGTACCTATACGGGGTGTTAGGAAAAGTACCGATTTCCTTTAAACCACATGTTCTATAAGTAGAATAAAGAACAATAAGCATGTTTAAAAGAAAACAGAAATAAAAATTTCATACTAAAATTTCATTGTGTCAACCCTAGCCAGACTTGCGGCGCACACGTAGGTACTTATTTTACTTGTTTACAATTGGTGCGCCGGGGGGGGGGGGGGGGAGTATAGGAAGTATTTTATTTTTATGTTATTTTTTATTATCAGTATGTATAATGTACTGTATTTTACTTATACAACATGTGGTTAAAAAGGAAATCGGTACTTTTCCTAACACTCTGTATAACATATAGATAAAAAATTTATTCATAACAGAATACACAATATTTCATACCTAAACTAAACTTCAGTAATAAAATAAACTCAAAAATCCGCTCGTAGCTACATCAATCAAAAAGTCCCCCCTGGATGTTCCTGGTGCAAAAGTGCCAATTACGCTAGCAGCGTTCCCTCGCTGAATAGCTATGGACAACCTTTGCATCAGGAACGCCCCTGAACGAGGATCTAATATAAGATTTGAAGCCGACACCACCTACTTCCCCAAGATACGACTTGATTGTGACTAAAACGAGCCAACTTTAAAGTTACCACCAGCAGCTGCGACCTTATAGTTGAAATCTTAAGTAAATCTGAATTTGAAGTCCTTTGAATGTGACCCTCTAGTAGCATTATTGCTTTGAAAGTAATTTAAGTCGAATACAGGTGTTTTCTGGAGGTAACATTTACTTCAGAATTGGTTGAGAAATTCACCTTAAAGTCGGTGACCCACAGGTCAAAATTTTGGTAATTATTACGTCGCAAATACCAAGAAAGAACTTTAAATTATTTGTGACTTATTGGTTCATATTTTACGTCAATTTCACCATCATTTTCTACTTATTTTCAACTTTTAAGTCCCTTTACTTTAAAATGGACTTAATAAGGAAATTTTACGTTATTATTCACCTAAATATTGACCCATTGGTAAATGTGTGCTATAAGTGATGAAAAATGGTGCATGTTACGTAATAATTACCTTAATAGGTAACAGTGTCAGGAGCTCAGTAAAACTTACTTAAAATGTTTGCTGGGGCCCTTTCAGTTATGGTACACCGTTCCTTTACCCTTACACTCTGTATATGTATTAATTTGTCTATTAAAGTCTTCGAACTGATTCCCATTAATCTTACCACGAAAGGGAGTGACAATTACCACAACATACTCGTAAATAAACCATCTTCATCAAGGATTTGTCATAATAACATTAAAGTACCTCCCATTACATGAATTCGTAATTCTGATTGAATAGGTACAGTCAAGAGCACTTCGAGCTTGATACTCGTACAATGGAATTTGTACCGCGCTCATCGTAGTAATTGTAGAGACGAAAATTGCACTGCGAGTGTCTAGCTTGACTGTACATACTTACTGATTTATTTTATTTTATTTTCTTTTCTTTATTAGGATCACCAACAGATAATACATATCAAACAAAAGTTTTATACACTAAAAAAAAAGGATCTTATATATATGTACATCCAATTATAGGTAACCACAACTTACACATGAGACACTTACAATGATGCAAATATATACAGATACAATATTAATAATGATAATATTGATGAGTACGTATACCTGGGACAAACAGTCCAGCTGGGTAAATCCAACTTAGAGAAAGAGGTTACTCGTCGAATCCGACTCGGATGGGCAGCGTTCGGGAAGCTCCGCAATATCTTCACGTCCAAAATACCGCAGTGTCTCAAGACGAAAGTCTTTGACCAGTGTGTGTTGCCAGTGATGACATATGGCACCGAGACGTGGCCGCTCACGATGGGCCTTATCAGAAAGCTCAAAGTCACCCAAAGGGCTATGGAAAGGGCTATGCTCGGAGTCTCTCTGCGCGATCGAATCAGAAATGAGGAGATCCGCAGAAGAACTAAAGTAACTGACATAGCCCTGAGAATCGCTAAACTGAAGTGGCAGTGGGCAGGGCACATCGCAAGAAGAACCGATGGCCGGTGGGGCGTGAGGGTTCTAGAGTGGCGACCACGTACCGGAAGACGAAGCGTTGGCAGGCCCCCCACAAGGTGGACCGACGATCTGGTCAAGGTCGCGGGAAGCCGCTGGATGCGAGCAGCGCAGGACCGGTCGTCATGGAGTTCTTTAGGGGAGGCCTATGTCCAGCAGTGGACGTCTTTCGGCTGATATGATGATGATGATGATGATGACAATATTAATACAGATAACTAAGAAGAATTATGTGATATTCAATAACTAAAAACATTATCATGATCAAGAATAAAAAGGAACATTATAATAGGTAAGAGATCATAATAGAAAATAGTAGTACACAATACAAAATCGGACTTTAATTAGCATAGTTTTGGTTATATTTTGGTTTAGTTCAGTTTTCGGTAACGTGAGATCTTACTTTATTTTTGAAGGTAGCAAGTGAGTCTTGGAATATATCGATGCAGAGCTGCTCGGGCAAATAATTGAAGAGTTTAACCATTCGGGTGATTGGCGAATTCCGACCAAGATTGGATTTGTAACTTCTACAGACAAATAATTTAAAATTCTGTCGTCTTGGCAACCTTTTAGGTGTCGAAAACAAAATCCTAGCTAAGATATCTGGGCAATCAATCTGATTATTTAGTACCTTATAAAAGAACGCCAAGTCGAGCAGCTTTCTTCTTTTATCTAAACTAACCATTTTGTAGTACTTAAGTCGCTTACTGTACCGTTTCTTACTGATCACATGAAACTGTTAATTTATGAAGGAGAAAGGTTGTAGGTATGTTTATATTTTTTTTTCAATGGTCTAACTCTTGACCTCGATCTAGTCTTGAGGACAGAGATGGGGTAGACAATGGAACGAGCTTACAGTTATATGAACTCGGGTCGGGAACACAGACGCAGGCAGAAGATTCTACTCTTTGGCCATGCGCATTTTAAAAGACCTATCTAACGACACCCCCTCTCGATGGGGTAGACGAGAAAAAAAAATTGGGGAGGTACAGTAGAAAAAAAATTTTCAAGTTATTATTTTACCACTTTGTCGGCGTGGATGAAATGTATATCCGTGCCAAATTACAGCTTCCTAGTACTAAGGGTCTCTGAGCTAAGCCGCGCTTTCTTATTGACTACGTAAAAACCGGTCAAGAGCGAGTCAGACTCGTACACTTTTGCGCGATTGTGCGTCTTTGACTAAGACGGTATTTTTATCCTAATGGTACGGAACCCTCGGTGCGCGAGTCCGACTCGCACTTGGCTGGTTTGCATTGGTTTCGCTCTACCTCCCACCACGGTACAACACCCCGGTACAAAGAAACAAAAATCTTTTGTTCAACAACAGATGGCGCCACTGGTTACCTAAAACGCGCCACCGTTGTGTTTACCTGATTTAGTGACTTTCGTATGTATCGGACCATACACTTCGATATTTTCAACTTGTTCATTACAAATTTTTGTAGCACGTCTTCAGCGACGTGTTTATTACACTACGGATCAAAACCTGCTCATGAGCTTTGTGTGCGGTTTTAGCGCGCTAATAGTCGGTTCAAAACTTGCTCGTATTCACTCGTTTAAGCGACGTGACGTCATCAGTGACGTCACTTTAGCGCGCTATCATTGCATACGAAAATGAGGTAGTGCAGCGTGTGCGAAACGTCAAATTCATTAGACATTTGTCATCAATCTCGTTTTCGAGAGATTTTTTTCAACTTTTTTTGGGGTTTTAGATTAAAATTATCTTATCGAATAATCATTATCTCTCAATAATTTCTTAAAACGCAAAACAAAATCAAACTTTTAATTTTTCTCAGTGACATTGACATAAGCGCGCTCTAGTCTGGTTTAAAACTGTATTTGATGATATTCGACGAATGCACGCATATAGAAATAAACCGACTATATTCAGTGAATGTGATGTGTGCGTTGATTTCAAGAAACAATCCGTAGTGTTAAAAGCCAGTTGCGTGCGAGACGTTTTCTTACAAGTTATGTTTTTGACAAAAACATACCTTGTAAAAAAACGTCTTCTACCGTAAAAAGTTGTGAGATCCATGTAATACCAAGTCGGTTAATTTATTTAGTTCCTACTTCTGTCTTAAGTTATTAGGTAATTAGCTAACCTAACAACATCTTATAGTGACCATGTCAATATTAAAAAAAAACGGCCAAGTGCGAGTCGGACTCGCGCACTGAGGGTTCCGTACACACCTGTACGTATATAAGTAAAAGTTATGGTATTTTTATTGCTATTTTTTTTTATTATGTGATGTAAGTAACAAAAATTTTTATTTGAGTTGATTGAATGAAAGATAAATTGCGGTTTACGATTTATGACGAATTAAAAAAAACTACTTACTACTCGTAGATCTCGTTCAAACCAATTTTCGGTGGAAGTTTGCTTGGTAATGTACATCATATATTTTTTTGAATTTTATTTTTCTCTTATTTTAGAAGTTACAAGTTACAGGGCACGTATGTACACGTAAATAAGACTTTCAATTACTACTCGTAGATCTCGTTCAAACCAATTTTCGGTGGAAGTTTGCTTGGTAATGTACATCATATATTTTTTTGAATTTTATATTTCTCTTATTTTAGAAGTTACAAGTTACAGGGCACGTATGTACACGTAAATAAGACTTTCAATTTCTTGCTTTTGTCACTGGTTTATTACATTTTTTTTATAGCCCGTCTTCAGCGACGTGTTAAATACTTAAATAAATGTCAAATTCAGTTTTTGAAACGACAAATCGCGGTTTGCTATTCTTCCGTCGCCAATGTCGCCATTAAATTAACATTAGTAAAATTAGTTTATGAATTAGACAGTCATAAATGACAAAAAGCTATTTTGATGGTCAAAAACTTGTCGTTTAGAACGAAGTTTTAAGATCAGTGCGACTTAATTGAGTCGACAGCAAAATCGCGTTGATTAAAATTAAAACGAGGTTTGTTTTCCAAGAAAATCGTAGAAAAGATTGAAAATGTACCTATTACGCGTTAGCGGCTGTAGCAGATGCTAAGTTATGTGCTGTACAACAAATTAGAGGCGTCGTCGTTGTCTTCTTTTTGTCTTTCAGCAAAAGCTCTTAAAGGGGGGGGGGGGGGCGCTCTCAGTCCTTACGGATGCGTGTGATATAGAAAGGCGCCCTGGAAAATGAAAAACCAAACCTGCAGGGTTAGGGGTGAGCTCAAGGCCTTCGATAAGATGAAGAGTCAGAGATCTTCTTCTTCGTGTCAATGTACAAATTCCGGATCAAATACTTTCCTCCCAAAACCTTGTCACTTCTACGGCTTTATCTGAAGCCTCGCGTAGATCCTCGCCAGTGCAAATGGTGGGGCACATTGGACAAGAGAGCAAATGCGCCATATTCTGAGATGGAGGTGAAGGAGTTCATTCCACTATGAAGAATCGAATCGCAAGCTTACTCGATGTAAGCTCCATGAAGAAATACAAGCAGAAATGAGGGTCGTCCTCAGTTTCCTTGATCATGAATCTAGCCAGACAGATGTGTCTTAGGGGGCTATCTGCCCGCCCACCCGATCCTTTTGTTTGAATGTTTTCTTGAAGACGGACTTAGCCCTACATAGATTTTTTTTGCTTGTGTGGTGCCAGAAAAAAATAGTACCAACCCAGCACTACCCATGAGTGTCGAAAGAGGCTACTGAACTGGAGGATGGGCAGCAGCATCTTTCTGTGTATCGTATGCTTACATAATGCAGTCACCAACAACCGCAGTCCATGATGCCAGCTGCAACGCTAACGACCCTCCACTTTGTTCTAGCAAAAGGTGGAATTTTGCAGTGAGAATGTCCTGCAGTGGATGTTTCAAGGGATGCTATGATGATGAGTCTTTTTTGGTTCAGTCAGCCAACCAATAGATTTGATGTGCAGTAGGCTCACTTTAACCTGAACTGCTAATTATTGTGATGATGCTTGTTCAAATTAAAACGATTACAACAATCAAAACATATATATTTTTTACTTTCTAGCGGAGTGAGAAAGATATTGTTTTCGTAAAAAAAAAGCTTTTCTAATTTTCTCCAAAATGTGTTCTAACATAGTACATCACTTGGAGGAACTCCTACAAGGTACATCATAAAAAGCGCGTCTTAAAATGTCCATCCCGCTTCGGAGCGCTTTTGCCTGTAGCGGCCAAACGAATAGTCCGATTGACACCATATTTTTAATTTAAGGTTCTTGTGCAAACTTATCGAAGAATGTAGCTGTCATACAACAAAATTATACAACAGAATTGAAATTTGCTATAAAATGGCTCAAATTATTTTTCTGAAACTTTGCATGACCGAGCATGTACGTGCGTACGTACGTATGTTCTGTGTACATTCATATAAGGGGTGTTCGAGTACTACCATAACGTAAACATCTACTCTTAATTTATTCAATTGAGTTAGTTTTAATGATCTATAATTTTAATTCTGGACTGGTTCGGTTCTCCCACTAGCTTGCAATAAAAATGTCATACTACCTATATTAGTTATTAAATAACTTTTTATTTCTATTTACATAAACGTCTATCGACTGTTATTAATTCAGATTTTTCGCTTTGCACAATGCGGAGATAATAAAGGTGGTATTTTTTTTAGACATTTTTGATCGTAACTTGAAAACTTTAAATAAAATTTTTAATTGGGGGACATTTCACACAAGGTCATCTGATCCCAAACTAGGCAAAGCCTGTACTATGGGTAACAGAGACTGATATACATACATAAATAGATAAATAACACCCGGACACGGAACAAACACTAATATATAATAATTAATAATCCTCCTGTTCCTCTATTAATAATCCTCCTGTTCTTCTTCCTGTCTGTTCCTGCGCCACACAGAATTACATCCTTCTAGCTTTTTCCTTCCTTTCTATTACAGATAATGGAACAACGATATTATAGTATTCATATTTTTGCCGTCGATGTATTTTTAGCAAGAACTTAAAACACTCTGTTTACAAAATTACAGTATATTTTGCATATAAACACCCCGTAAACATAAGGAACTAACCCTGTTATTGCCTTAACAACGATTTACCAACTTTACCTTTGGAAACTTCAATATTACCGCCTACACTATAATTTTCTTCTACGCGTTATAATTTTCTAAACTCTTTAGAAAAAGGAATTTTCAATACATTTGTTCGAAAAACGTACTTACAAGGACAGGACGTAAACATTGCTCGTAAGTAGTTACTTATCGAACTAGTGCGGTAAGTAAAAAAAAAGTATACTACCAAGGAGATTTTTATACTCTGATCATAAAATTATTTTGTAAAAATACTACAGTGGTGACTTTTTACTTGGGTGACGACTGCCTATCTATATCTATACATATAATAAAAGAGTAGAAACCGCGTGTCTGTACTTTTGATAAATTTATAAAAAAAATTGTGTGGGTGATAAGAAACGACTTATAGAACACAAAAATATGTTTTCTGAACTTTTTGTCTGTCTGTCTGTCTGTCTGTATGTTTTCGATAAACTCCGAAACTACTGAACGGATTTTCTCGCGGTTTTCGCAGATAGATTAAGCTTAGCTCTGAGCAACATATAGGCTATGTTCCATTCAAATCGGTTCACTCAATCAGAAGCTACACTAATGTAAAGTATCAAATTGCCTGTACGATAATAACTCACAAACCGATTCATACTGAGTTTTCAATTACGAGTTTGGCTTACTTTTGTGCAACATAAAAGTTTAGTTTCATTGCGAACGGTTCACTCAGACAGAAGGTACGCTAAGTTTCATGCGGCGGCGCAAATAACTCACAAACTATTGAACGGATTCAAACGGGGTTTTCAATAAACTGTCAAGCTTACTTCTTTGCAACATATTAGCTTACTTTCATTGAAAACGGCTCACTCAGACAGGTGCGCGAAATTTCCAGCGCAGGCGCCAATATCTCACAAACAACTGAACCGATTAAAACGAGGTTATCAGTAACGTATTTAGCTTACTCCATGCAACATGTATGCTTAGTTTCATTGCAAATGGTTCACTCAGACATAAAATACACTAAGTTTCAAGCGGCGGCACCAATAACTCACACACTACTAAACGGATTTAAACGGGGTTAACGTGTTTAGCTTGATTCTTTGCAATGTATTAGCTTACTTTCATTGAAAACGGTTCACTCAGACAGAAAATGCCCGAAGTTTCTATAGGCGGCGCCAATAGCGAACAAACTACTGTACCGACTCCAACTGGCGTTTCCATGACGTGCTTGGATTAGGTACTTCCGTGCAACATATAAGCTTAGGTTAGTTGAAAACGGTTCACTTAGATAGAAGCTCAGATCAAATAAATAGTCTAGATGTAGCGCTGTGAACAAAAAAGTGAGGCCGGTAAAACTGTGACTCGCCATGTACGTACACAGTCACGCACACAAATGCAACAAAACTATGACTCGATATTCTATCTAATCTATGGACTTGCCAGTCAGTCGAGTTTTCGCGGCAAGTACAAACATTGTGGTAAAAAGTTCAGTTTTTTTAAATGGAAAATGCCAAACTGTGTTGTTAAAGGGTGCAATAAACAATCCACAAGAGATAAAAAGCGGGATGGAGTCACATTTCACGCGTAAGTAAACTTGGAAGCTAATATTTGTAGTAAAACAAAATAAAATTTGAGGTTATTGCTTGGAACAGTAAGTGTTGTAAAAGGGTGCAATAAACAATCTACAAAAGATTAAAAGTGGGATGGAATCACATTTCACGCGTAAGTAAACTTAGAAACTAATATTTTTAGTAAATAAAATAAAATTTTAGGTTATTGCTTGGAACATAAGTGTTGCCATTATAAATAATATCCTAGTATTGGTAACTGTGACAAGTAACGTTATTTTATGAGGAATGAGGATATGATAAATATTTTAAATACTTAGTAATCATATATTTAACGCTTATCGTTTATTTTTCAGATTTCCGGATCGAGTTAAAAAAATAAACAAAAATGGATAGCAGCCATACGTCAAAGACGACAGGAACCATTATGGCAACCAACGTACTTTAGTAGAGTATGCTCAGAGCATTTTAAAGCCACCGATTTTTACTACACCAAGAAAGGGTTACGTCGTGTAACAAAAACCGGATATCCAACGGTAACTTTCTAATAATTGCAATTTTTACACTTTTATAAGACATGTTGATGTAATTTATACAACACTGATTTGTTTTGCCTATCAGATTTTACCAAACATCGTAGTAGAGGGATTAGGTGAAGTGGACCTGAGACAACCTCCAAATCTTGTGAGTATTTCAAGAATTACCATTCTCTTCTAAAAATTACCATTCTCTCGAACCAATCTCAAACGGTCTTCAGCTGATTCTAGGCTAAGCCGTAGCTACAATGTCCTTGGAGGTACCATCGACATCTTCAAGGATTCATATAAGTGCTTCAGAAATAAAGTTTTGCTCGCTGCAAGGGAATAGCAGTCTGTTAGTTAACTTTTTCCTGCACATTTAGCATTAGTTACTTCTGTTTTTTAGGGTTCCGTACCTCAAAAGAAAAAAACGGAACCCTTATAGGATCACTTTGTTGTCCGTCTGTCTGTCTGTCTGTCAGTCTGTCTGTCTGTCTGTCTGTCAAGACCCTTTTTCTCACGAACGGGTAAAGGTATCAGGTTGAAATTGATACCATATATTAGGATCCATGAACCACACAAGATCTGAAAATTTAAATTTTTTACAACGACACAATCAAAAGATATGCCATTTTATGTCCTCATCTCCATACATTTATGCAAAAATACAAAACCTACAGGGTACTTCCCGTTGACCTAAAATTATGAAATTTAGCAAGAAGCTAGGTCTCACAGTACAAATAATGGGAAAAGTCTGAAATCATTAAATATTACAACTTTTCTCACAACTAATGGTAACCAATTGTGGTGAGCTCCCGTTTCAAGAACATTCATATAAGAGAGGGGTCAAGTTGGATGGTCGCGGAGGCGGTTTTTGTTTTAGTTCTATTTTAAAAACGGGAACACTTACAAACTTGAAAATTGGTATGTTTATAGTGCATAAGCTATAAAATAACAACAAATAATAAAATTTGGTCAAGCGCGTGTCGGACTCAAAAAATCTAGCACATTAACTTACTGAAATTTCAACTAATACAATTATGATTATGTGGTGGTACGGAACCCTTAGTGCGCGAGTCCGACTCGCACTTGGCCGGTTTTTTTTATATAATTTTTTATTTCTATTTGTTTGTTGCAATGTAATAAATTTAAGCATGTTGTGGCTGCCTTAACAAGCAGTGCATTCAATTATGTTTTTAGAAGTAAGTTGTTAATATAAGTGTCAATGTAATTTGCTTATGGCGGTCCTTAAATAAAATAAAATAAAAATAAAATAAGAGTCTTTACACAAAAATGTATTAAGATCTAGTTCTAGTGGTTTGCCATAAAAGCTGTAATTAGTGTTTAAAGCATCGGAACGATTGATCTTTGAGCCATATAATTAATTTGACCGGTAAAAACAAAAAGAATATGTAAAAAATCCTACAGTTCAGGTGTTTATTACGGATTAGTATTGGTTATGAAGTAGTCCTATGGTAGAGCTAAAAAATTAATTAAGTTTTAATCATGTTTTACATGAAGTTCACGAGAAAAATGTGTATATTTAAAATTATTAAAAAAAAACTGGGATGCACTCAGTTACGCTATTTGCTAAGCACACAGTACCGCTACCATGAGTTGCTATCGAAAAACCACATTACGTTACTACAGTCGATAGCGTATAAACGCGCATCGAATAGTTTTCGATTGAACTCGTACCATGAGTTACGATAACCGTAACTACACTCGCTAGCGTGAACTCGATTGTTTACGTAGTAATCCTACAGACGCATCTAACTTCACACCGAATAGAGCTGTTTCTTTCTAACTATACTCAAAAGACAGGGTAAGATAGATGTTCCCAAAAAATCTTGGTATTCAAGCCTAATAATTAAAAACTTTGAAATAACCCTGCTAATTAAAAGTGTAATTGAGTAGTGCCTTTATCCTTAGTACAAGTGATTTTTTATTTAGAGGGGTTATATTTCGTCAATGTGTGACGTGGCGTTGTGATTTGTTTACGTTGTGCGTTTATTTACTTCACAAAATTTTAGAATTTTACGGAATTGACTCAGAAGTTGTACAATAAATGATATTGTGATTCCGTTTGCGTTGGCGGAGTATGGAAGGAAAAGTATGATTCAGACAATATACATATTTTCAAAAAGAAAAATATGCTAGAACTTTGAACTTGTGGGATGGTAAGGATGTTTTAATATATTGTTTCAAGTGGTTAGTTATAAGTGGAGGAATGTAGTTGAATGTTATTTCTTAAGAGTTTTTTTTGCAGTTACCTTGGCAAGCTCTCTGGGACCACATAATGAAAGAGCCATTAACGTCCAGGTTTGGGCTAAGCAAAACAAATCTGCTAAACACGGTTAATATGAGGACGACGGAAAAAAATTATTGGAACAAAATTTAAATAAAAGCAATACTTTGTGAATATTTATTTGTGGTTTTTATTACATATAATGATAGGTTCTTACTGTTTTCAACAAAAATGAGGTAGCTGCCATCAATTCATCCCTATTCCCCTTGTATATGATTCCGTATCCACTAAAACACCACTTCCGTGAATAAAACACGTCACAATTCTCAAAAATTCTCCATTAAAAACTTCCTTGTTTAACTTGTTCTCACTGATAGCTCAAGTGGATTCCTTTTTTTTCATGTCAGCTTGAAAATGGTTTTGATAGCGTCATTTTTCTCCAAATGCAGCCGCCGCTGATATATTTCAAACCAAATCATGTCTTGCCGACATGATTTCGAGGAAAAGTACTCAAATTGCACCAAAGAAGTAAAAGAAATAAAAAATTAAGCATATCCAAAGCCTTTCACTGTGTATTCACACTTCATTTGGACAGTGAGTAACTTTACTACTATCGTTACGGTATTTCTCGATGACATCTGTCAAATTTGCAACTCATGGTACCGATTTTCTATGAAAACCTATTGCAATACGTTATCGCTAGCGACAACAATTCGATACGTATTTTACTTGTGGACTCATGCTACCAATTTTAGTTCTTTCAGTGACCGCTAGGGGCGCTGTTCAATTTCCCATACAATTTTTTTACGCCGTCGCTAGCGAGTACGAACACTGTAAACTCATGGTAGCGGTACAGAACAGAATTTCAAATAATTCTGTTTTTAACCGACTTCAAAAAAAACAGGTTATTAATTCGACCCGTAAGTATGTAGTTTTGTCAAAATACACAATTTTCGCGTAGGTTAGACTATTTAAGCTTCTAAACACCAAATTTCATTAGTGTATTTATGTTTTTCTTAAATTATTTCTTTTTAGGGTTCCGTCCCTCAAAAGAAAAAAACGGAACCCTTATAGGATCACTTTGTTGTCCGTCTGTCTGTCAAGACTCTTTATCTCACGAACGGGTAGAGGTATCAGGTTGAAATTGATACCATATATTAGGGTCTATGAACCACACAAGATCTGAAAATTTCAATTTTTTACAACGACGCAATCAAAAGATATGGCATTTTATGTCCTCATCTCCATACATTTATGCAAAAAAGCAAAACCTACAGGGTACTTCCCGTTGACCTAAAATTATGAAATTTGGCAAGAAGCTAGGTCTCACAGTACAAACAATGGGAAAAGTCTATGCCACTAATAAGAAAGCGGGCTCCATGGGCGGTGGTGACCACTTTCCATCAGGTGGCCCACCTGCTCGTTTGCTCACTTGTCACATTAAAATAAAAATAAAAATCATAAAATATTGCAACTTTTCTCACAACTAATGGTAACCAATTGTGGTGAGCTCCCATTTCAAGAACATTCATATAAGAGAGGGGTCAAGTTGGATGGTCGCGGAGGCGATTTTTGTTTTGGTTCTATTTTAAAAACGGGAACACTTACAAACTAAAAAATTGGTATGTTTATAGTGCATATGCTATAAAATAACAACAAGTAATAAAATTTGGTCAAGCGCGAGTCGGACCCAAAAAATCTAGCATAGTAAGTTACTGAAATTGCAACTAATACAATTAATATTACGTGGTGGAACGGAACCCTCCGTGCGCGTGTCTGACTCGCACTTGGCTGGTTTTTTTGGAACTGATATGCGTATGCCCACCTTATTACAGAGGTCAAACTCAAAAGCAACACGACTTGACTACGACTTTGCTAACAACGCACGAAAAATTTTCAACTTCTTATACAAAATGGGTCCACTTTATATAGTATTAGCTGAGTTAAAAAAATAAAAAAAAAATTGCAAAAAAATTTTTTCTAAGCGAAGCTTGTACGTACTTAGATGCTAGGTAACTGATAAATGTAATATCTGCTTATATTTTTTTCTTTTTGCTGAATATGTTAGTCATAGTCGTTTATGTAAATATTACAGGAAAAACAAGTCAGTCATTAAATGCACATACAAATTACCCAGTTATTTTATTTCCCAAAACTCCCTATTTGCTTTCTACTACCGCCATAACTTTAATTAATTGCATGACCAGGCGCTAGAACCGAACTCAATCGTTATCGATTCTGTCTTTTTTTCTATACAAGAAGAAAAGAGAGATTCGATAACGATTGAGTTCGGTGCTAGCGCCTCAGGACACTTTCCAAGTATGTGATAACGTTATTACGTAACGTTATTTTTGTTACATTGGCACAATTTGATTATGGCAACACCGGTCCATGCAACACATGTTTAAAAAGTTGGCCTCAGTTTTCTGTTCACAGCGCTACATCTAGACTATTTATTTGATCTGAGGATAGAAGTTACGCAAAGTTTCAAGCGAAGGCGCGAATAATTCAAAAATTTTTGAGCAGATTCAAACGTGGCTTTTAATAACGCGTTTGGTTTACTCCTGTGCAATAAATAAGCTTAGTTTCATTGCGATAGGTAGGTTTAATCTGACAGAAGATACGCAAAGCTTCAAGCTGCAGAACCAAGAACTCACCTACTGAACTGGTTAAAAGTCAAACGAGGTTTTCAATGACGCGTCGGGCTTCTTTCAGATAAGGTTTATTTCATTGCAAACGGTTCACTCAGACAGAAGGTTCGCGAAATTTTAAGCGGCCGCACCAATACCTCACAAACTACTTGAACGACTTAAACGGGGGTTTCAATAACGTATTTGGGTTGCTTTCGTGCAATATTTACTTTACTTTTATATATAATTTTTTTTTATTGCCATCGGTTCATTCAAACAGATAATAGGCGAGTTCAAAGTTTCAAGCTGTGAAATCAAACAAAGCTTATAATTCTGGAAGGAAAAAAGCGTTGTTGAAAATTCCGTTTGATCCGGTCCGGTTGTTTGTGCAAAAGTCGTGGGTACAGCTAAAGATTGTTAAAATCTAGATTTAGTTTTATTGTAAAAATAATTATAAAAATATTCCTATTACGGCATGGCGGTGCAACAAATGTAAAAAAAAATATGAAAGTTCTAAAGTTTTGAAAACTTAGGAAGTAGGTACTTATAAACGAAATACTTCAAAAAATAAAGAGAGAAGTGAATCATTGTTTTTTAGGAATTGTCTTTTAAGGGGAGAGATAAGTTACAAAGATTGTACGGAAGTGAAGTCCGACAGTTTTGTATGTAGGTACATGTAGAGTTAAAAGCATGTAAAGGTAGACACGTTGGACTTTGTACCGCTCTTTTTTCAGTAGCCACAGAAGCTAAAGTGACTGAGCCTCAGATTTAGTTAGGCTTTGTTTTGTATAAGAAATAACGAAACCCGTATCATAGTTAGATTTTACACTTACGAGGATAGTGGGCGATCTAACATTCCACACGTAAACAAGAGGTGTTTAATTTACAAAAATCCATATTGTCGGTACTCTGTATACCTAAAAATATAAAGGCGAGAATTGCACTGTCTGTCTGTTACGCTTTTATAACTAATTCGATAAACCGATTGTGATAAAAACTTGGTAGGAAGATAGTTTGAAGCATGGGAAAAGTCATTAGCTACTTTTTCTGAACCCCACGCGGACGGAGTCGCGGGCAACAGCTAGTTTAAAATAAAACGGAGAGTGTCAGGAGAACATAAATCGACAAGAGACTGATAGTACCCATGGTTGGTTCCTTTAACAAGTGTATTACTTATACCTGTTTTCTCACAAATGTATTGATAAACTTCGTAAGATACACGGCCGTAAGGGTTATGACAAACTCGTGCCGATGTTACAAAACGTCAACTCGTTTGTAATAACCCTACTTTCGGCACTTGTATCTTAAACTGCTATATTGTTGGCAATGTTTCTGTTTGAGTATTCTTCAGATTTTTCAATTTTAATTACACGAATAGATGTCCGCCCAGTAAGAGGAATTTTTTTTAATTTAATTTTATTAATTTGTTGTTGGTGTATTTAGTTTTAAAATTCCATTTATGAAACTTTAAGAATATTTAATATTATAAACATTACAAAGCACATAGATGTAAACAAATTTAGTATAATGTTTATTTATTTAGTGGCATATTACAAAGAAAAACATTAAATCCTATACTATTAAACGAGCAATATTTGTATATATATATATATATATTTGTAACCGGTTTCTCGAAAACTGCTTTAACGATTTCGATTAAATTTTGTATACAGGGGTTTTTGGGGGCAAAAAATCGATCTAGCTAGGTTTCATGTCTGGGAAAATTCGTTTTCACCGTCTTTTTTAATATTTCGTAGCGCGTTTTAGTGCGTTCAAGAAACTTACAGCGCCATCTGTTGTTGAGTAGTATAGCTTGCTCACCCGATAATATTTTAATCATACAGAGCATAGCTCGGTCGCCCAGGTATGAATTATAAACCTAGATCATCTGCTTTTTTATTACATCCAAAATTAATTGTAATTCAAATTTTTTATGTGGACTCAGTAAATAAATAAAGACATTTTTTTTTTTAATCCGTGATATCTGCTAAAATTGGAGGCTTCATCCTGAAAACAGGTTAGTCAGGCTTTCCAATGACCTGACGGTCACGGTGCCTACAACATACTAGCTATACCCCCTATTTCATTAATAATGTAGCACTGTTCGAATTTGGTTGTCCCCATGGATTTTATCGCACCAGAACTGTACTTCTCAGGTGTGTCAAAGGACCAAAAGTTTGAGAATAATTTATCACACAGTTACATATGTAAACGCGCTTTGGGATCAGGAGGCTCTTAAAAGTTTGGTCGGATTTTGAAATGTACGTTATCGGTAATAGATTTGTTTACATGTTCGTGTTTAATCCTATTCCTACCGTCCACTAGCGCCCTCATCAGTTAAAAAAATATTACTCGCTAAATACGAAACTTATTGGAAATCCGGAATTTTGTAGATTCCAGGTTGAAGTAAAGGTACCCTAGTTTATTTAAAGAACCTATTAATTCTGTAAAATATAGTTCACTGTAGGTAAATAAGGTAAATGGTAGAGAATAGGTAGTAAACATCCATACTAAACCAAAATTTACCTTGGTACACCCGCCATCCTGACGCACACCAAGCAAAGCATTTGAAAACGTCGAATTCAAATCGTCTACATTGTTGTTCTACCCTCAGCAAAGCAAATCTTTTATAGAATCTCGACTCAAATCTTATAAAGCACTGCTGCCGCCAAACGTTTGTTTAAAATCTTTGAATTCAGTCTTTCTAGGATTTGAATAACTCCGTGCAAGATTTTGCTCCCAAAGCTCAGTGATTCTACTCGGGTTCCCTACTTTCTCACAAGCAACTTTCCCCAAAAAAATGTATGCCTTCTCATTCAAATTGTGTCGATCACGTGACCACTTTACTATGCAGCCAAAAATGTTTTTTCGAGGAAAATTTTTTTTTCTTCAGTAAAGTTGCTTGTTATCATGAGTTTCAGGAGCAAATAAAATGAGTGTCATGAGTTTCACTGGGCTTCGGGAGCAAAACCAATGAAAATTCACGCTATGCTTACGGTTTCATCGGGTAGTTGTTAATTTATTACGATGGTATTAACCATAAAGCCTTTTGTGCGAAGTTGGTCTGTTCTCCTTTAGTTTTTTGTTGTAGAAAACGTATAAAGTATATTTTCATATGACAAGCCCGTTGGTGTGGTTGGTAGTGAATCTGCCTCACACGCCGTGGGCCGCGGGTTTGATCCCCGCCCAGGGCAAACATTTGTGTGATGAACACAAGTGTTTGTTCTGTGTCTGGGTGTTATTTATCTATTTATGTATGTATATCAGTCTTTGGTACTCATAGTACAGGCTTTGCCTAGTTTGGGATCAGATGATCTTGTGTGAAATGTCCCCCAATATTTATTTATTATATTTATTTCTATAAAAAAAGGTGGTAGAGCTTTTGTGCAGTCTGTCTGGAGAAGTGCCAGCCCCTTGCCTATTTCTGCCGTAAAGCAGCAGTGTTTGCACTGCTGTGTTTCAGTTTGAAGGGTAAGAGAGCCAGTGAAATAACTGGCACTTAAGAAACTCCATCTATTCATACCATCTTAGGTCTCAGGGAGGGCCATATCTTAATTATGTTAAGTATGCCTTATAATAATTCTTTTTTCTTTTTTTCCAACCCTTACTAACACATTTTGCAGCCGTGACACTAAAACCAAAGCATATTTGACGGAAAGAATAACATTGTTTTAGAAACTTTTTTTTTCTGACAGCTTTAACCGATTGCTTTCGACATAGCTGCATAATGAATGTAGCTGTAAATGAAAAAAAAATTTATCATTTAAGCGTTTGCGACCACTTATACTTACAGGTGTTCCAGCTGCTCGTGTGCTCACATGTAACATAAAAAATAATGAAGTAATTGTATCTATTTGCTTCTATTTCCAAAAGTTTTTGTCATGTTCTAATTTCCGATAGCAACTAAATTATTATTCTAGTAATTACCCACTAAATTAGTCTTGTAAAGTTCTCGGTTCTAATTACAAAGAAGTATTTAAAATATCGTAAACTAAGTAATCAAACTCATGGAAACTTTCTGTTCTTGTTGTACCTAAACTTATTTTATGTTTGTCTTTCGGCCAGTTTTACATATCGTCTTTAAAGGTAAAGCTCCTTAAATCTATTGCAGTCACTTTCTTTTTAAGAAAACAAAAGAAGACAGCTACTAATTTTCCATTAAGTCTCTTATACAAGCTTTTTGTAAAAAGTTTTAATGAAATATGCAGTCAGGTTGATAACTAATTCAGAATCGAAATTATAGAACATTAAAATAAGCTTAATGAGACCGATGTTGAGTAGTAATATATTCATTCTAGATTTTTTGGCGGCAAAATTATTAATTAGATTTTAATGTTGCTGTGTTATACCTATAAGTGAGTACATTATAATATACAACTCTCCCTCCCCCCCCGCCTTCGGCTTCACCCTCTTCCCCCTTGAAAAGGGTCCCGTTTTAGGGATTGTCTCAATTTTCAGGAAAACGATTCAAGCTAGGACAAAATGGTCAAAGACTAAATTGTTTATTAGTAAATTACCTACAAATAAGTACTCGAAATCATTTTGATACGAGTTACAGTTTTCAAACTACAGTGTGTCAAAATTAACGAAAATCGATAATCAGCAAATAATCACAGTTTAAATACTCGCGCCGCGCCGGCGTTAATTACGTGAAGGATTTGCGACGTTGCCGGTGCCATGCCGGTTAGAATGAACCAGGTCTTTAGCACTGCGCTTTTGTTGCAGTGCAGGTACGGGAAATGAGGCGAACCTCGTACTCGAGCTGCTTCTCGTTGGGCTAAATAACCCAACGGTCAAATTTTATATGGGCTTACGTCTCCTGGTTACGGCTCCTCTGATTCGGAGCTCTGAGTACCAGCAGGCTGGTCGTCAAATACTGGCCAAATCAGATGTGCCTGGCCTGCGCAGCCAGGGTAGTAGGGGGTGCGTCTCTCGCACGTCCCGTACCTGTCACAACGCGCAGGATTGGTCTTGGCGCGGGTAATACGCGCAGGTGTGTATTGTCCGCGGATGTTACGCAGCTGTTGTTGTTACCTCCGATTGAGGACTGGGATGAGTTGGAGGTCGAAGGGGGGGGAGAGAAGGTTTCTCGGCAGAGATCGGTGCTCATCTGGAGGCCGTGCATGCAGAAGGGCAATGCCCTGAAGGTGGGGGAACGGCCCATTGTCCACGCGATTAAAGAGCAGGCGCGCCAATGTACGCACGAATTCTCCCACCGTCTGCATCTTTAGGTCCATTTTGATAATATCGTTGTGGACGTATCTACCGGCACCGTTGATCACCCGCAACGACACATTCTGAACGGCCTCAAGCTTCTGCCTTTGGTAGGCTGAACATAGTGCATACCAAGTGGTGACGCATATGTCAACCGGGGTCTAATATATGTTTTGTAAACCCTCAGTTTAGATCAGCGAAAAATTAAACATACGAGTATTATATGCAGAAAACAGTACATAATAATATTTATTACGAGTATTAATTTTTACATCTAAAACAAATCAGCATCGTCAACACTATCTTCTAGAATTTTGTTGAAGCAACTGAATGGCACCGAGACGTGGCCGCTCACGATGGGCCTTATCAGAAAGCTCAAAGTCACCCAAAGGGCTATGGAAAGGGCTATGCTCGGAGTCTCTCTGCGAGATCGAATCAGAAATGAGGAGATCCGCAGAAGAACTAAAGTAACTGACATAGCCCTGAGAATCGCTAAACTGAAGTGGAAGTGGGCAGGGCACATCGCAAGAAGAACCGATGGCCGATGGGGCGTGAGGGTTCTAGAGTGGCGACCACGTACCGGAAGACGAAGCGTTGGCACCCCACAAGGTGGACCGACGATCTGGTCAAGGTCGCGGGAAGCCGCTGGATGCGAGCAGCGCAGGACCGGTCGTCATGGAGTTCTTTAGGGGAGGCCTATGTCCAGCAGTGGACGTCTTTCGGCTGATATGATGATGATGACTAAGGTCCTGACAATGTATGCACATGGTGGAGCAACGCAATCCAGCTTTGAAACATCCACATCTTTTTCCACAGCCTTTTTTACAGCCGCATGATACTATTTTTAGTATCGACTGTGGAGCTGGTGATACCATACCCAGCTTTCTGGATTTAATGCATTTCCTCGCCATAATTGTACTTGATGGAAAGTACGCATTGAATGCTGACAAGCTGCGGCTGAAGAAGGTGGTAATTTTGATAATATTACCGTGTTTTTTTTTTCAGTCCAACGTATTTGTTGAAGTGGACATATCGTTATTCATTCAGATTTTTTTCGGTTTGCTTAGCTCCATACAAGGCAAGAATACGAGTACATCTTTCTCCTGCTTCTTTTACTTGCTCGTAATGCCGAACGAACGTACTTAATTAACGCCGGCGGCGCGGCGCGAGTATTTAAATTGTGATTATTTGCTGATTATCGATTTTCGTTAATTTTGACACACTGTAGCTTGGAAACTATAATTCGTATCTAAATTATTTGTATTACTTATTTGTAGGTAATTTACTAATAAACAATTTGGTCTTTGACTATTTAGTCCTAGCTTGAATCGTTTTCCTGAAAATTGAGACAATCTGTAAAACGGGACCTTTTTCAAGGGGGGAGAGGGTGAAGCCGAAGGCGGGGGGGGAGGGAGAGTTGTGTATTATAATGTACTCACTCACTTATAGGTATAATACAGCAGCATTGAAATATAATTAATAATTTTGCCGTTTCGCCCATACATTGAAATCTAGAATGAACATATTACAGGTAAATCAAATTTTTACATTTTAGTAGTAATGGAACACATCTTGTTAGAATTTCCACAGCCCATTGGATACTCCCGCAAGATACCTTGCATGAAGATTCTATTTCGTGCAAAGTTTCACCAAAATCGTTTAAGCTGTTTTTGCGCAAATAAAATTTTTCATTTTCGTTGTATGGCAGCTACCCTCAAAATGAAAGCCAGCAAGAAAACACTCAGATTTATTCGATGGATTTGCAATACTTAAGTCTTATGTCAATCGGTCTATTCGTTAACCGCTAGGCCAAAGCGTGACGGACAGACGGACCGACCGACAGCGACCGATCTTATATGATGCACAAGTGATATGGAACAGCGGAAAATTAGAAAAACTTTTTTTAACCACTTTTTCTCCCTCCGCTCGAAAGAAAAAACTAGAACTAAAGTCCACTCGTTACAAGTCTAGTTCAGTGATATTTGAAAGGCACAACAACTGCAAGAACTTGCTTTTTTCATGGGCTAGATATTTTTCAAAAGGTACATCTGGCCCGCGGACCAGTTTTTGAGGGGGTGAGATGTACCATATACAATTATTTATCCGGTGACCTTCATCATCATACCGTGTGGGTTGCAAGGTCGATGATCGACCTCACATACCCTGGTGTTAGAATTATTGAGCCGCCAAAGGCCTCTGACATGTCTCATTAACGACTACATCCATTAATAGTAGTCGGGACCAACGGCTTAACGTGCCTTCCAAAGCACGGAATCATCTAACTTTTCTGACAATCAGGTGACTCATCCTGCAATGTCCTAACCTAACCTAACCAAACTGCACAAAGGATTTTTTGTTTGACAGTGTCCCTACCGGGAATCGAACCAAGAACCTCCGGATCGAGAGACGAGCCCTAGACCACGGAGGCTGTTAAAACAAACAAACCCGGTGAAAACAATCAAACTCAAGAATTCTTCACAAAACATATCCTAATTCCTCCTAATACACGTTATTCTCTTTATCTGAATCCGCCCCCTTTCGCCCGGGGTTATAAAACACTCGAATGTGATTTTAATGTGTCCCACCTCAGTCCTTGCATTATTCATGTGCGGGATTCGATTCTCGGGTTATGATCTTCGGTTTACTCGGTTGGAGAATTGCTTGCTGATTGATAGGTATTTAATGGGAGACTGCTGAAGTCATGTTTATTTAAAGCTTTATAGTTAGGGTGCTGGCTGCCATTAGGGTATATGATTTGCTCATCATTTATATTAGGGATGATAGATTAGCTCAATACAAATCGATTTGGTCCTAACAAGTTTTTCTGTGCGTCGCTGAGTTTTTGAGTTAAAGCAATAAAAATAAGATACTAAATAATGTCTTTTTTGTCTGCCTTTGTGGCTGCTGTTTAAAATACTTCAGAAGAAAATAGTTAAAACTTAATTCCTCAAAAACGCAGGGGTGTGGATTTCTGCCAATATTTTTTTTATCTTTTAGAGGATGCTTCTTTTCATCAGTCAAAGAGGCAGACATGAACAAATCATATAGAAATTTTGTCCGTCAGCACCCTTACTATTAGTTAGTGGGTGAAAATATACAGGTCAATTGCCCTTGATCGTCTTGACTGATTTGATTTTATGTTTTTCTTTTGTCGCAAGTGAGTGAAGAAGCAGATTGGCCATTTGATAGAGGGCACTATCGCCAATAACACCTGCGTCATTTGTGACGCACTTTGACACTAATTAGTCAGCAAAGCGCATTGCTCATTTTATGAATTAATATGGATTGTTTCATGTGCTGGTAATTTTACTGACTCCTTTGTCGACGGCGAGAGAAACACTCATATTACCTAAATACCTTCTAGGTTCAAGAAGGTGGCCAATGAAAGAAGGCAAAGCATTACGAGTATGAGTCAAAAACCTGATCGAAATTGGGTGTAAGAAAATTATTAAGCACTATTTTAGCAAGTCAGACTATGAAACTGTACAACTTTTCCCAAGGGACAAACGGTCGAAATATGAAAATATATTTTTTACCTCCCATACCAAATGCGATATCAACAGAAACATTCTCAATGGGGAGTTGAATTTTGTTTTCGTATTTCGACCTATGTCCTTTAAGGAAAGTTGTTCAGTTTCATGGTTTAAGTAAAATGTTATAATTATGTTCACTATTACATTAGTTCAAACCCTATAATACTGTTTGCTGAGAGTAGAACAAAGCGAATGCTTCATATGATACTTATAGTGCCTCTAGTGCTCTCGTGGATCCCGTAGGATGGGAAATCCGTGCATACTTAGAATTATTGATAACGCACTCAGCGTACATCTATCTTACTTAGGACACAGACAGACTAGCAGCAGTTTAACGACGACGGTGCTGTGACTGCAGCTGCTGATTCCGGCCAAAAGAAGCTTCTAATCGGAAGGTGACAGGTGAAAAGTTGACCACGCTATACAAATTTACGTTAACCTAGTAATATAATATTGAATGGAGAAGGCGGAAGTTTTTATTACAATAGCTGGTTCTTTGAGAATACTCGTGATGTTTTTGTACATTATATCATCATATAATAACATCTCATGAAATGTCCACTGCAATACAGCCTCCAGAATACCAGCAAAAACGATTCACCGTGCTTGTTAGTGTTGCGACTGGCACTATGGACCGCGGTTGTTGGTGACCGCAGTTAATAAGATGGTATATACGAAACAGAAAAACGCTACTGCCTATACTCCAGTTCATATAATACCTTAGTCGCCTCTTTCCACACCCACGGGTAGAAATGGATTGGCACTATTCTTTGCTGGCACCACACGGGAAATTATTGCTTTAAAACCACATAATTATTGACAATACTAACTTGCGTCTAAAACGTCGCAAATGTTTGGTCAAGGGGACGCTCTCCTTTATAAATATGTGGGTGGAACGTATATTAAAAGTTGACTGTTGTTATTGTTGTTTTATTTTCGAGAATAATAGTGACAGGCATAGAATCAACTTGCTTCTCATGTCAGCCGTGTTCACAAAATTAGTAAAACTTATAGAGGTCAATGTATACGCTTGTATAATAAGGTACCCACTATAGTTCTAAGTTAGTGTGTGGTTTCCGCACTTAGTACGGTCACAGAATATATAATAGTAAACAAGTTTGTAAGTTGGTCTGTGTATACGATACTACAACAAAATACCTGACAATATAGTGCAATTACCTGAGAGAAAGTTTAAAGAATGTGTAAAGCAAACGTTATGTAAAAAAGCTTACTACAGATTGGATGACTATATGAATGACAAAGAGGTATGGTGCTCTGATATTCCAGCGAAACACAAGAAACACATTGTAAAAAGCCGACTCTTAAAGTAGGCCGTGCTGCAGTGGTTTCTTGCCGTTTCTTTTACGCTGCCATAGCACGATCCGAAACGGCGTAGACTCGCTCTATTTGCATTGTATTCTGCATGACATTCAATAAGTATTCTGTAAAGAATCTACATTGAATAAAATTATCTGAATCTGAATCTAAGGTACTTTCGGTGCATTAGCTGTATCTTAGGTTTAAAGATACTTTATTTCTCATTAAAGACATTTACGTCACTTACATGAGAACAAAAAATAAAACAAGGTTAACAATCGTTCGTTTTGCATCGAGAAATTACACACTTTTATGCTCACTAAAAACTTAAAACTTAACTGCCTTTTCACAACCTAAAATCACTTGTAACAATTAAATCATTACATAGACTTACTGATAATATGATTAGCTAATTTAGCTTTAAATGTTATGATTGAATTATTATTTTTTAGAGATGACGGTAAGTTGTTAAACAGTTGCGCACCCTCATAAGTGAACATTCGCTTGCCATAGTTCCTTCTATGCCTCGGTAATACTATGTAGGTAGCTGGCCCGTCTCGTGCTGCGTTTAGATACATTTTTGGTTTGGGTAAGTGAAATTGATGTATGGATGGATTTATGTAGGATTTTTTGTATAAGTATGCATGTGTGGTAGGTGTAAAGTTGTTTAATGTTCATTAGGTTAGTTTCTTTGTATATTTTATGAGTAGGAGTTAGATACGCATAGTGGAATAACATTTTAATGAGTTTGTTTTGTATAACTTGTAATTCGGACAGCTTGGTTTTAGGAGCACTACCCCATAATTCAATGAGATACGTATGTTGTGACTTAACTAGAGAGTTGTATATTAACATACGAACCCTCCGAGGCATGGAACGAACTATGCCACGTAAGGACGTAAGGAACCCATCAGAGAAGAAAGTTTTTTCTTTATGTGGTCTATATGAGCACTCCACATTAGTCGGCTGTCTAACAGCAAGCCTAAATATTTTTCGACGTGTTTTTCTTCTAAAGAGACGTTATTCACTGTTAAGGGTTTATAGGGAGGTAAAGGCTTATTTTTGGCCTTAAAAATAATATAGGAGGTCTTTGCAGCATTGATAGTTAGTAAGTTTGACTGAAGCCAGTTATGCAAAACGTTGAGGTCCCTTTGCGCTAGATCGATAATATCGTTGATAGATGAGCCAAAATAGAAAAGACAAGTGTCATCAGCGTACAAAGTAATATGACCGTGTAGTCCAAGTTTCGCTATCAAGTATGTAGTGTGCCCACTACTGCCACCGCTAGATGGCGGCACTGGGATATTGCAACTCGGTATTGTTAGTGTTACGGTGTTTATTTATGTATGACCGAAAGATTTTGATCCGCGTCTTCCTGGTAACCTGAATTGTATTGTGATATATTATAATAAAGTGATAGTACTGTGATAAGTGGTTTTCCCTTCTTCATAAATAGCGAGGGTCATCCTCGCTAGAGGTGGGTCGTTTTCGTTTTTCGGAATACCGAAACTAGCTATCGTTGTTGTAGCCGATAGCGGCTTTTGAAACTATTTATTTTAATAACTATTTATTTTTGAATATCGCTTGACGTTCGGAAAACGAGTATCAGAATAACCGAAATGCGTGTTGGTTATTTTTATAAAATACGTGATTTAGTTAGATTAGGAATATTTTCGGATTTTTGACTGTAGATTTAAACAAATATCGAAATCAAATTAACTTCGCGCTGTAATCAAGCTTCGTTCGTTCACGCGTTGAGTCGCGCGATCTCAATGGTTTTCGGTTTTCAGAAATAACTAGTTTCGCTCGATAGATAGTTTTCGCAATAGCCAATAACGTAATGAAGCTATTGCACCAATAAATAATTATCAAAACTATTTACGTTATTTAACGCCCACCTCTAATCCTCGCTATAAGTATCTTTGTATTAATCAGCGAAAAATTTAACTAAAAATAGCAGTATACACTCGTTTTTCAACAGCATTTTATGTCCCGCATAAGAATTAGAGGTGGGTCGTTTTCGTTTTTCAGAATACCGAAACTAGCTATCGTTATAGTAGCCGATAGCGGCTTTTGAAACTATTTATTTTAATAACTATTTATTTTTGAATATCGCTTGACGTTCGGAAAACGGATATCAGAATAACCGAAATGCGTGTTGGTTATTTTTATGAAATACGTGATTTAGTTAGATTAAGAATATTTTCGGATTTTTGACTGTAGATTTAATCGAATATCGAAATCAAATTAACTTCGCGCTGTAATCAAGCTTCGTTCGTTCACGCGTTGAGTCGCGCGATCTAAATGGTTTTCGTTTTTCAGAAATAACTAGTTTCGCTCGATAGATAGTTTTCGCAATAGCCAATAACGTAATGAAGCTTTTGCACCAATAAATAGTTATCAAAACTATTTACGTTATTTAACGCCCACCTCTAATAAGAATGTGAGTCATTTGAATTTAGTATGGAAAACGGATCGCCTAAGCCTTGGTCTTGAAACTAACCCTTTCTGAAAAAAAATTCTGAATACCACGCAAAATTCGGTGAAAACTTACCTTACTATAAATCTATCCAGACAAGTTTATTGAATCGTGTTGTCCAGTAAATATGATCATGATGTGAAAATGTGATCCACATCGCTACTAAAAATGACATATATGTCAAATCAAATGCATCCTATAATCCATTTTTTTTTCGTTTATTACAACGCTTACCATCACATTTTGCAGGCATGACACTAAAACCAGGGTATATTTTGACGGAAAGAAAAACATTGTTTTACAAATTTGTTTTTTTCTGACAGCTTTAGCCAATTGCTTTTGACACAGCTGCGAAATGTGTTGGTAAGCGTTTGAATAATGGATCATACTTTTATCACGGCTTGCCCTTAAGTCGCATTGTGTTGTGAAACTTGATCTGCTCTTGACTGTACAATTTTTATGTGACGCAAAATCCTTTGAAAACTGAGCCAATGTGCTATCTCTGAGGGTTTGAATCTGTGCACATGTGCTCAGAATTATTGATGGCGGCACTCAACCTCTATCCCTCTTAGTGCTACATAGTCTGTGGCACTCGGGGCTTTGAACGATACAACAGAATCCTAACAAAGTAGTATTTAAATGAAAAAGTTTGTTTGTTTTGCATTCCTTATCTACAGATGTTTAGATTTTGCTTTTGCAGTACCATAGTTCTCTAGTTAACTAAATTAAAAGAGCATATACTTATGTGTGTGTATGTCGTAGGCAAATGGTTTCACCGCTTTACAAATTGCGAGCAAATTGTGAAACAGCGTCGGCAGGTTCAATTGGGTTTACATCACAGATGCATTTAAGGTTCGTTAGCCAAGGCAGTTAGGCTATCTCGCGACCACAACGCACGAGCCGAGGAAGTTAGGAATTATTTGTTCGGTCGAATTTCACAATTTCTCGCTGTTTTGCAAGATGCCTAGACATTACCAGACAGACAGACAAATAAATAAATTCAAATTGAAAGAGAATTTCACGCCTGCGACATTTATAAGTAGAGCCTATAGAGACAGAGTATATGTAAATAAAAAAATAAAATAAAATCAATTTATTTCAGACTGAGTCCATAATTATGTTAGTAAACAAGTAACTTATAAAACTATGTTAGTAACTTAAATAACTACAGAATAGACAATGAAAACATGATGAGGATTTTGAAATCCGTCAAACTGAAAGCAAGCCTCAAATATTGTGTTACCTACGTACCTCTAGCTGTGGCTCTTAATAAATGTTATACTATACCTCAGACGATAGATCATCATCATCATAACATCCCATAAAAAGTCCACTGCGGACAGGGAGCTCCCTCCAGAACTCCAATAAAACGCGTGCTACTTTGGAAGGGATATACCATAGTCACCACGCTTGTAAGCGTTGCAGCTGCGGCGACCGCTGTTGTTGGTGACCGCAGTATGTAAAATGGTACAATACCCAGAAAGATACTGCTGCTCATCCTCCGGTTCTTAAGCCATTACAACACTCACGAGTAGAGTGTAACATGGGATGCAATTAAATTAAAATCATTCTATTTCAGGATTCTTAGTCGCATAAAAAATTAAGTACATTACAATAAAATCATCATAACATCCCATGAAACGTCCACTACAGGACAGGGAGCTCCCTCCAGAATTCTAGCTTTTGCTGGAAAAATGTGGAGGGGAAGTACCATAGTCACCTCGCTTGTTAGCGTTACGGCTGGCACCATGGACCGCGGTTGTAGGTGACCGCAGTAAGTAAGATGTAAGATGCAAAGGAGGATGCTGCTGCCCATCCTCCAGTTAACCCTTAGTCGCCTCTTACGACACCCACGGGTATGTATGGGTTGGTACTATTCTTTGCCGGCACCACACGGGTTCTTTGCCGGCACCACACGGCACAATAAAATAAAATCATAATAATAATAAAGAATTCTCAATAAAATAAAATTCTCAAATATAAAATTAACTACATACTTATTTAAACAGCCTCCGTGGTGTAGTGGTTAGAGCGCTCGGCTCTCGATCCGGAGGTTCTGGGTTCGATTCCCGGTGGGGACACTGTCAAACAAAAATCCCTTTTTGCGACCTCCCCAGTTTGGTTAGGACATTGCAGGATGAATCACCTGATTGTCCGAAAAGTTAGGTGATTCCGTGCTTCGGAAGGCACGTAAAGCCGTTGGTCCCGACTACTATCTACGGATGTAGTCGTTAATGAGCCATGTCAGAGGCCTTTGGCGGCTCAACAACTCTGACACCAGGGTTTGTGAGGTCGGTCATCGACCTTGCAACCCACACGATATGATGATGATGAGTTAATAAGTTTATTAATAATTTCAAATTTAATTGGTTTCATTTACACAATTCGTCCAAGCAGTCTAAAATATAAATTTACTGAAGACAGCTACAATTAGAGCATTACTACATTTAGGCAGTCGATTGTAAAAGGAAATCTTAAGCCTCTTTAAAATGCTTGGGAAATCGTCAACTTTATGTTCATCATACATGCCAGTCGCACTACCACTGTAATAAATGTTTGACTATGTGCAATAAATGTTTGGCTATCTATATATATAAAAGAAGAAGGTGACTGACTGACTGACTGACTGACTGACTGACTGACTGACATATCAACGCACAGCCCAAACCACTGGGTCTAGAGATTCCAAATTTGGCATGTAGGTTCCTTATGAGGCCTAGGGGTGCACTAAGAAAGGGTTTTACAAAATTCCACCCCTAAGGGGGTAAAATAGGGGATGAAAAGTTTGTATGAAAGTCCGTCAGTTTTGAAGTTAGGATCTTCAAAATTTGTATTTAGGCTGACGACTAAAAATTAATAATTACGTGTCTCAGGGTTTTTGAAAATTCGACACCCTTAAGGGTGAAAAGGGGGATGAAGTTGAACATTCTATATTCTTAAAGTAAAATCCACATAATTTATTATTTAGGCATTAATGATGTAATTCTATGCAACATTCATCACTGTTATTGAAATTCCACCCCAAATTCAACCCCTAAAAAAGGGAAATGGGGTGAAAAAGTCTAAAAACCAATATGGGTATCGTTTGTATGGTTTATCGGGTCGCTGATTACGAAAACTACAACAATTTTGAAATCAAACGTGGTGGACGTGAAATATCATCATCCCCCTGGGGATGGAGTTGGGGAGCGATAGGTTTGAAATGTCTAAAAATCAATATGGGTGTCGTTTGTATGGTTTATCGGGTCGCTGATTACGAAAACTACAACAATTTTGAAATCCAACGTGGTGGACGTGAAATACCATCATCTTTCTGGGGATGGAGTTGGGGTGCGATAGGTTTGAAATGTCTAAAAATCAATATGGGTGTCGTTTGTATGGTTTATCGGGTCGCTGATTACGAAAGCTACAACAACTTTGAAATCAAACGTGGTGGACGTGAAATACCATCGTCCCCTGGGGATGGGGTTGGGGTGCGATAGGTTTGAAATGTCTAAAAATCAATATGGGTGTCGTTTGTATGGTTTATCGGGTCGCTGATTACGAAAGCTACAACAACTTTGAAATCAAACGTGGTGGACGTGAAATACCATCGTCCCCTGGGGATGGGGTTGGGGTGCGATAGGTTTGAAATGTCTAAAAATAAAAATTGGTGTCATTTCTATTTTAGGGATAGCGGTTAAATTGGCGTAAGGGGTAGAGATAGGGACAGGTAGAGGTAGAGGTAGAGAGGTAGAGAGGTAGAGAGGTAGAGTGGTAGAGAGGTAGAGAGGTAGAGTGGTAGAGAGGTAGAGAGGTAGAGAGGTAGAATGGTAGAGAGGTAGAGAGGTAGCGACGTAGAGACGTAGAGAGGTCGAGAGGTAGAGGGGTACAGGTACAGGTAGAGGGAGGAGGAGGGGAAGGGGGAGAGGGAGAAGGAGGGGAAGGGGGAGAGACAGGGGGAGGGGGAGAGACAGAGGGAGGGGGAGAGGAAGGGGGGAGAGGGAGAGGGTTTTAGTTTTTCTCAATTACTTCTGCGAATTGGCTCTGTTTTGAAATATTACATAAAGGTGTCTCTCATCTCTCTCTTTACATTCGTTAGGATACTGCTGCTAAGTTCCTCTGTTCTGAGTAATTTATGAGTAACGTCTGTATATTATATAAAATTCAGCTGGATCTTGAATTATACTCATTGATTTGCGCAGGGTTAGTCCTGTTTTTCCTTAGTTTAAAATTACCCCGAAATGACGGGAAAATATCTCATTGCTTCGGAAAACCGGTAACAACATAAATACGAAGCCGCGGGCAACAGCTAGTGTGCAATAAATGTTTGACTTTGACTTTTGAGTTTTTGCCGGTACCACACGACGCGACCGACAGATATAGTTTTATATTTTTTCATCCTTATTATTTTGTGCTTAAGAGCCCGAATTGTTGTTTACTATTTTTAAAAGCCGTAGAACTAAAGTTGTTGCATTTAGCCTTTGCCGTAAAAGAGTTTGTATCACAAAAGCCCTGTAGAAATGCTATTCTATTCATCCCCATGGAATCCAACGGCAGACACACCATCTGGCGTGACGAGCGAGAATTATTGATGAGTTCACTCGATTGTACTGTCCTCCGCTTCTATCTCAGATTTAGCAGTTTTACAATACCTGAAAGTGAATCTCTGCGGAATCAAAGTGAGCATAGTTCAATATCTGCATTGAGTACACTCATACATAAAATCACGCTTAATTTCCCGTCGGGGTAGGCAGAGACCACAGCCCTGTACCTTCTACGATCTTGACATACTCCATCAAACCTTTCATACACGCTCGTTGGTTTAGGCTACCTGACCTTCATTTAGAACGTCCTGAATTTGGGTTTAAACGTTTGCCGAGGCCTTCCCCTTTCAATGTTTTCGTTCACTCTCGCCTGGTAGATTCCTTTTGCCGTTCTTCGCTCATTTATCATTGCAATATTGCACTGCAGTGAGTGATGAATGAGAATCACCTAACAATGTTTTAGTGACTAGTTATCGTGAAGGCTAGGCTAACTGAGTTTTCAGGCCGCCTGATGACCGCTGACTACCCTCTGTATATGGCAAAACGACCACTAAATCGGGTATAAAAAAATTGTCAGCACTATTTTAGCCTGTGAAACTGAACAAAGGATATGGGTTGAAATAAGAAAAATAAAAAAATAACCTCCCATAGGTAGTATGGGAAGTAATTTTTTTTCTCGTATTTCAGTTTCGTGGTCTTAAATTCTAACTATGAATAACACGCTAAATATTACAACTAGTATTGGTTGCCAGCTGGTTCTTTCTTAGCAGTCATCTAAGAGCAACCTGTTCTGCTGCGCGTGATCAACCATTCGTCTGGCTTCACTCTGACCACGTTCAAAAGGAGAATGGGCAAAATTGTATGGAGCGTGGGCGAATCGCGGCCAAGAATGTTTTTTTTTATTGTAGATTAGTCCTGTGAATTACAGAGATATGTCCTTAATAAGAAATGTTTAGAAAAAAATGTCCTTTCATTTGGTACTACTTTCATTACTGGCCGCCGTTCGCCCAAAAGTGCTCATTCTCCTTTCTTAACTTTTGAGATTAAGACAATAACTACTTGGCCAAGAGTGCTAACGAACGTTTTTTTTTATGTAAAATTCCATCGAATCGGGACGCAAACCCGAGTCATCCGGTGTCCGGTAAACCGCCGTACCAGCTGAGCTAGAGTTTATTTTTAATTCTTCAGTACAGGATGTAAAAAAAGTACGATGATCCTGCTAAGGGGTGATTCTACATCACCAATAGATTGTAAAACAAAACATATTTTAATTTTATTTTCTTTAATTTTGGATGATCAATTTGATTTTTCTCCGAATTTACATTCCAGTAATTTCAGTAATCGACACAAAAGAAGAAGAAGAATTAAAATGAATACTTGCTATTGTTTGTATAATAGGTCTTTACCTATGAAATTGCCGTTTTGTATGGCGAATTTTAGGTAAACTCAATTTTCAGTACTAACATTTTTGCATTTTTCTTAGGAATTATAAAACCAATTTTTTTATTTTTTTTAGCATTATTGGGAAGATATTAAGCTAACGGAAGCTTAAATTTATTTTCGATAAATATTATCTGTAAAAAAATATAACAAATCTAATGATGAAATCGGACGACATTTAAGACGAACAATTTCCGAATCTTTAATTTTATATATCAAATTAAAAATAAAAACTTTATTTTATGCGTAAATTAATAACCTTGAAGTCAACTTTCAAAAATAAGACAAATGAAAAAAAATAGCGTTTGAATTCTAGGAATTATGATCTCATTAATATGTAAGAAAATTTCGGCAATTTCATAGGTAAAGACGTATTATTATATAAAAAAAAAACATCTTTGTCTGCATCACCAGCTGATCATAGAGGTATTGAACCCTCCAGGCGCTTCACTTAAACTTCAGCTAAAACTACTTTACTCATTTATATTTTATTTCATCATAATCTAGTTTATAACTGCCGTACCTGTATAGTAATTTTTTAAATTTATTAAATTAGTATTTACCTATAATTATTATTTATGTTATTCCCTAATACAAGCAAATGATATATAAAATAATTTATTAGCCACATTATGTAAATTCCGCTCGCGATGGTTAAGCTGAGCTTGCAAAATTAGGTGCGACTGAAAAACAGCGTCTAGCTCTTTTTGAGATCTAGACACAATGCTGAGTCGTTTCCTTTTTCATGGTTGTGCCACGATACATATTATGATGTAAAGAACTCTTTATTTATGATGTTTAATCTGTGTAGTGTCACAAACTAATGAAATAAACATTATTATTTATTTTTCTTTCTTTACTTTTTTATGAAAATATCTAAATATATAAAAGAGCATGTCCTGACTGACTGACTGACTGACTGATTCATCAACGCCGAGCCGTAACCGCTATAGATACAGATCTGAAATTTTGTACACAGGTTCCATGCACGTCAAAACCACCCACTAAGAAAGGATTTTGGAAAATTCATCTCCCAAGGGGGTGAAATAAGGGATGACAGTTTGTATGAAAGTCCTTTGTTTCTTGAGGTAGATTCATACAAATTTGAATTTAAGCTTATGGTAAAAAATAAAGAAACACGTGTTTAAGCATTTCCTAAAAATCATCCTTCAAAGGGGGTGAAAAAGGGGATGATTTTTTTACCGTATGTTGGTCTATAAGTCTTTCATTTTTAAAGGTAGAATTATAGAAATTTGGTTCCAAGCTCATGGTCAAAAATAAAAAAGTACATATTTAAGAATTTTTCAACATTCAGCCCCTAAGGGGGTGAAATAAGGGATGAAAGTTTGTATGAAAGTCCTTTGTTTCTTGAGTTAGATTCACACGAATTTAACGTAAAGCTTTTGGTTAAAAATAAAGAAATACGTGTTTAAGCATTTCCTAAAAATCACCCTAAAAGGGGGTTAAAAAGGGGATGATATTTTTTCCGTATGTTGCTATAAGTCTTAAGAATTATAGAAATTTGTTTTTGAGCTTTTGGTAAAAAATAAAAAAGTACGCGTTATAGAATTTTTAAAAATTCATCCCCTAAGGGGGTAAAATAAGGGATGAAAGTTTCTATGAAAGTCCGTCAGTTTTAAAGTTAGGATCTTCAAAATTTGTATTTAGACTGATGACTAAAAACTAAGTTTAACGTGTCTCAGGGTTTTTTAAAATTTTACACCCTAAGGGGTGAAAAGGGGGATGAAGTTGAAACTCCTCCATTTCAAAGTAATATCCACTTTTTATATTATTTAGGCTTTAGGGTTGTAATTTTGTGGAGCATGGATCACTGATATTGTAATTCCACCCCAAATTCAACCCCTTAAAGAGGGAAATGGGGTGAAAAAGTCTAAAAACCAATATGGGTATCGTTTGTATGGTTTATCGGGTCGCTGATTAAGAAAACTAAAACAATTTTGAAATCTTATGTGGTGGACTTGAAATACCATCACCCCTGGGGGATGGGGTTGGGGTGCGATAGGGTTGATATGTCTAAAAATTAATGTGGGTGTCGTTTGTACGGTTTATCGGATCGCTGATTACGTAAACTACAACAATTTTAAAATCTAAGGTAGTGGACGTGAAATATCATCATTCCCTGGGGAAGGGGTTGGGGTGCGATAGGATCAAAATGTTTAAAAATCGATATGGTTGTCGTTTCTATGTTTATATAAGGATAGGGATAGCGGTTAAGACGGCGTCAGGAGTAGGGTTAGGAGTAGGGGAAGGGTTAGGGCCAGGGATAGGGAGAAGGAGAGGGAGTGGGATGGAGGTAGAGAGAGGGAGTGGGAGAGGGAGAGAGAGGGGGAGAGGGAGAGACTGCACATTGTCTGAATATCACGCGGGCGAAACCGCGGGCACAGCTAGTTTTTTATAAAATCTTAGTGTTGAGAAAACCCATTAGAAGGATCGTCGTACTTTTTTTACACGTCGTAAATCATACTTTTGAATAGTCGCCCACATCTATGCGTACCAGTTTACAGGATGACAGGATGATAAAGAATCATGAATTAATGTAAATTAAAAAAAAAATTACAAAATAATTTTTCATACATTTTTTGTAATTTTTGTATGGAAAAATTAAAAGTACCGATTTTTTTTTGGATTTTTTAAAAGAAGGTTTGTCTCATGTAGTGTAATACCCCAACAAAGTTTCATCGACTGAGGATTTAATGCGGGGGTCTTCATACAACGATATTTGAGGTGGACGAATTTCCTTCCTAGTTAGGGTGCTGGCTGCAATTCGGGTATATGATTTGCTCATGATTCATATTAATCGGGATGATAGATCAGCTCAATAAGAATCGATTTGGGCCTTACAAGTTTTTCTGTGCGTCGCTGCGTTTTTTATTTAAAGCAAAAAAAAAAAAGATAATAAATAATGTTTTTTTGGTCTGCCTTTGTGGCTCCTGTTTAAAATATTTCTGAAGATGTAGAAAATCGAAGAGGCAGACATGCAGGGCTCTGCATTATCACGGGACGAATTAGTGAATTTTTGCATTTTGAAGAGCTGTAACTTTACGACGCAGGGCTATTATGGTGGCAGACTATTTTTCTAGGGTTTTATACATTGTATTTAATCAGATAGTCATAGTCTGCCAGGTGTACGTTTCATTGTCAAATTTCAAAATAGTTAAAACTTAATTCCTCAACAACTCCTTATCATCAGTGAAAGAGGCAGACATGAGCAAATCATATAGAAATTTGTCCTTCATCACCCTTACTATCCAACCTTGTGTGCTTTAAAAACTTCGAGGTTACACTCAAACCCCGAAAACCTTATCGAAAACCGAAAGAATTATTTTCCCGATAATGGACGAAATGAACTTGCAAGTTTAACTTCATTCATGCATTATTCAAGAAGCGATAAGTTGCAAGTTCGAACACTTTGAACTTAACTTTGACGAGTAGATTTATGGCTGGTCCGATCTGGCGAGCTGAAGGCATTTTAAAAGGAAAGAAAAAAGTAGCATGCGACAATAAGTCCTTTTTAATTTGTTTAACTAGAAAGTAATAATAATTTGATAGATGTTTTTATTTTAACACTTTGTTTGATTATACCCGCAACGTTGAATTACGTGCAAACGTGCCTTGAAACCCTCGGCTACGTTCAACCACTCGCGTCGCTCGGGGCTCAATCCTAGAATCCTTCGCTTGGTATCAATACAATGACTCGCGCCAAATAACAATTTTGCTGCCTTGCATAACAAATAACTATTTTTCATCCCATCTATTCGAAAATCGCTGAACGGTTCGTCAATAAAGGCGAACAAAATAGCTGTTTTTTCCAAGAGACTTTCGTAGCGGGTAAAAATGGGATTTAAAATTAGAATTTGAATTTAGGTCCACCATAGGAATATTTTAGGTCAACCATAGAGGTCGAACCAAAATATTGTATGAAAAATGATACTGGCCGGTTGTACTATTAAAATTATTCTGAATATAAAAAAAGAAATATGCTTGAAATGTAAACAAGACTACCAACCAAAGAGGTTCTGTTCCTAATTGATACAAAAATGTCAATAACATTTTCAGTTGTTACAAATAATACTTAATATGATTTTTAGTATTGTTTCATCAAGTAATAATATTGTAATGGTATTTTATATTTAAAATTAATGACGAGTGTGTGTCTCAATGCGCCTCTTATTCTTTTCTCATAGATGGAGATGAAAAGTAGAGCGTTTCCTTGGTGTGGAGATAGATAATCAACTTAGATGGTTTCCTCACATTGATCACATCAAGAAAAAGTTAGCTGGTGCATGCTACTCACTTAAAGCAATGCGCAGGCTGGTAGACACTTGCGTACTAAAGCTTATGTACTACGCGTACTTTGAAAGCATCATGAGATACGGACTTGAAGTGTGGGGCAATTCATCTGCAATTTCATCCATACTAATTCTACAAAAGAAAGCAGTTAGGATTTTGGATAATGCGCCGTATCTAGAGCATTGCAAGCCAATATTAAAAAAACTTAAAATACTGACCGTAATTAACTTATACATTTACATTCTTTCGATTAAAATGTTTGAGGCAAAAGATATGTGTCTTCAAAAAAACCAGAGCAATCGACGTGAAGTTCAAAGAGGAAAACTTGAAGTACCTCAATACAAATATATTGTTTTTAAAAGAAGTTTTACCTATGTAGGTTTCAGTATATATAATGCCTTACCTATTCGCCTACGTGATAGTCCGAACCAAAAGGTATTTTCTAGGCAATTAAGATCATTTTTACAGGATAATCCATTGTACGATTTTAATGAATATTTTGAACTATGTAAGACTACAAAATAATTTTTTACGTTCATCTGTTTTATTAGTTAAATATGGAAAAATAATAATTAACAAATATCTTTTTTCATACCTTATTTTAACATTTTATTTTTCAAATTGTATTGCTTATTTTAATTATTTTTGTTTATTTTATAATCTATATCATATTTGTAGTTTTTTGTGTTTATTTTTTATAATAATTTGCATACTAATGTAAATATTGGTGATATTTTGCAAATAAATAAATTGAATTGAATATTACGCGGCAGCAAAAATATTTTTACCTTGGGCGAACTACTGAATCCCTCGCTACGTTCAGGATTCTACTTTAGAATCCCTCGCCATGCTCGGATTCTACTCAAGAATCCTTCACTTCGCTCTGGATTCAAAATACCGCCCTCGCCTTAAAAATATTATTTTACAGCCTTGTGATACAATCTACTAATTACTATTACTTACCATACAAAATGTGCCATCAGCTGATGCTTTTTCTATGGAAAGGTGAAATTATTTTTGTATCACGACTATGTTCTATGAAAAAAGTTATTCAGTTTAATAGGGAAGTTTACGTACTTTTTATGCAGCAAATTTTAAAGGTCGGGCCATTCTTGTAGCCTGGTTGGTTAAGGCGTCTCCGGTACACACCGAGATGACACAGTTTCGAATTCTGCCTGTGGTTGTTATTTTAGCGGTTTTCTACTTTGTGTAATAATGAATTGATGGAATAATTTTTATTCCTATAAAAAGGTGATTGACAGGGTTTGTATGTAAATCGGTTTAAGTATTGCTCATAAAAGGCTGTTAGTGCATTATGGCTTTGTAAAGTAATTGATAACATAAACATACATAAACATAACGGGAGACAATATTCGCACAAAGTCATCGGATTCCAAACTAGACAAAACCTGTACTATAGGTACTACCAGGTCTACCAGAGACTGATATACATACATAGATAAATAACACCCAGACACAGAGCAAATACTCGTCTTCATGACACAAATGTTTGCCCTGGGCCGGGATCGAACCTACGGACCACGGCATAGAAGTTAGGCTCAATTTGGGCTCAATACCAACCACGCGAAATGGGCTCGTCAAACGACATTAAACAGCCATAATAAAAAGCCAATTTCAAATTTAAAACACCGTTTGTATTTGTCAATTTCTGAATACAATATCTTTCAAATTGTAACAAAACCAAAATACAGACATAGGCATCATAATATCTAGGAAGGAGACTTATTTCATTTAAATTAAATTTATATCAAAGTTTTTTCAGACGTCTCGGTTCGGCTTACATTATTTAATCTGCAGACAAGAAGGCTGAATTATTTTAATTTCAAAGCTAAAAAAAAACCTGAAAGAGAAACCTGATATCTATTGTTTTCTTTGGTTTGCGCGAGTATTCATGATTAGAATTAAAACAGTTTTCATGATATTAATTCTAACTGGTAAAGATTATTTACAAAAGCAAAAAGAAGTTTATTTTTCACCACGCCATGAAAACTTGATTTTGTTCCTCCAACCTTGGTTTTCTGACTTTGTCATATCGAAAATTTTGATATCAGATATCAAAGGCACAATCATGGAAGTCTGACGGGCTTAAAAAATCTGTAATTTTCTTGAAGAAATCGGACATGACTGTAATAGTTTTAATATACGTCACCTGCTGGCCAAAGCTCTCCCTCAAAATTTGGATTTTGGGCTTATTTGGACTCGGACGGTATACTCGTAAAAACCCTATTTGTCGAGACCAAACTACTTTGACGAGTGGCAAATTTATTAATTTTAATTTCGTGACTACAGTACAATCCGTTTAGTACGACGTTGTTTATAACGACTGACCGCTTTTAACGACGCATATGTTTCGTAGATTTGTTTAGAAATAACGTAAAAAAATTACTTCTTTAGTACGACGTCCGGATAGTACGACGTTATATCACCGGTCCCTTGACTGTCGTTATAACCGGGTTCTGGATCATTTAATACCTCCTAAGGAGAGTTTCCCACCTGGTCATGACTGCCATGGCTGACCTGGAAGTCTCTTTACAGACATCGAACTCAAGTCGGCCGGTGCAAGGAAAACCGACATTGGTGGGACGCTGAAGAGACGAACATTTCATGCGAGTGCGGTTATTCCCTCCCCGCGCAGAGTATGGCTCACCTTACATCCTTCCCCGAGTGCCCTAACACGTGCAAGCGGGATGAACATCAGTTCACTAGAACGGCATTTTGTGTAGCTTGCATCAGCAGCAGCCGTTCTCGTAGCTGGCTGAGTACTGGGCAAAATTCATTTAATTCTATTGGAGTTGCGTCGACACGAAAAGAAGAAGTCCGGGTTCTACTGTAATAATTTCAGAATCAGTCCATAAATTTTATCAATCACTTCTCTGATTGATGTTTTTACATATTTGAAAAAAAGAAGATGAAAGTAAATTATTAATTTAGGTTTTATTTGTTTAACACAAATGAGGTTATTTGTACTGTTTACCTTTAGAGCCAGTTAATTTACCTTACTCCTGCCCTGTTCTCGTTAATCCTGCAAATTGGGATATTTCTCGTTGTAATTAGGTACTTTGTGATAGGTCAAGTTTCTGTTCCGTTTGAATAGTTTGCTTTAATTAGATCAGAGTGATAGTTTAAAACTGGCCAAGTATGTGTCGAGCCACGCGCAATGTAGGGTTCCGTAGCAGGTTATGATAAGGGAGCAGTATTCCAACTGCCATGCAGTTTGGCAGATGTTATAATTTTAAGTAAATATTATGCTAACCAGAATAAACTCCATTTTTCATTTTTTTTCTTAAACCTTTCCTCCTAACGACTAACGAGGTCCACCGCTTGATTGCTATTGATATTTCCACTATTTTTAGTTTTTCGACTATTACTCCTTAACTTGTAAAGTCTTCTTAGCTAAACGGAACCCTACTAATATGCCTCCGATGTCTGTCTGTCAATCTGTCTGTCAGCGGGCTGTATCTCATGACCCGTAATAGGTAGACAGTTGAAATTTTCACAAATTATGTATTTCTGTTGCCGCTATTACAACAAATAATATAACTTAAAAAAACTAAGGGGGCTGGCTCCCCTACTAAAAAGTTTTTTTTTTCACATGATTTTTGCTCGATTTTTGTTTTAGCTCTATCGTAAAAACGGGAACACTTACAATCGTGAAAATTTGTAGGTTTATAGTGCTATTTAATAACAAATAATAAAAACTGGTCAAGTGCGTGTCGGACTTGCGCGCATTTAATACACTTCTGTGTGACTGCGCATCCATAACTAAAACGGTATTTTTACTTTAGTGGTACGAAACCCTCGTTGCACGAGTCCGACTCGCCCTTGGCCGGTTTAAATTTTTACTTCACTTTTTCTTTGTTCTAAAGTGACCTCACTAGAGTCCCAGAATGGTGGCACGATACAGAAAAGATGGCAACTTTCCACCTATATCTTCAAGGTCTTCTGTCGAAATAGTATCTAATAGCTTGATAAGAATGACAGCAGGAATAACTATGCGTAAGAGCAGGTCGGATCGATACGTGTCTCGGTCGTTCCAATGTGTAGCGCATCGCTCCGTCCTGCTCTCACAATGCTGTCATTCTGATCATACTTTACTTCTACTGTAGATTCTTTAGTCGCCTTTGACGTCATTCTCATGAATAGATAAGGTAAAACTCATCTTAATCAGCACCATACGGCCAATCAAAGCTTAAATAAACTAGAAAAATCTACAAATCATTGGGAGACATTTCACACAAGGTCATCTGATCCCAAACTAGGCAAAGTCTGTACTATAGCTATCAGAGACTGATATACATACCATACAGCACACCAAATAGATAAATAATACCTAGACACAGAATAAACACTTGTGTTCATCACAGAAATGTTTGCCCTGGGCGGGGATCGAACCCGCGGCCCACGGCGTGTGAGGCAGACTCACTACCAACCACACCAACGGGCTTGTCAATTGTCATTCAAACCAAAGTTTAAAGTTACCTCTACCGTCAATTCATCAACGTAACTTACACCCACCCGTCAGTATGAAAGGAGAACGCCCAACTTTACATGATTGATGGTTTTGACTCATATAGCTTGCTGCAGTCGTCGGTCCCACACGAAGCTATTTGTCATAATTCGACGCTGATCATTATACCACCCGTCAGGTTACGCCAGGTTTGATAGCGTGTAGCTTATATTAGGTAGATGAAATGCATGTTTGAGCTGTTTACAAAGCTAGTGTATCGATAGAGTGATATATTATCTCTGTTTAATGCAGTTTTCTTGTAGTTACATTAACGGTCAGATCTCAAACAATAATTTTAATAAGTTATACCTGCCATTTAAAAGATGTCAGTCCACTAGTGCCCCCATCTGTTAAAAAATATTAATCGCTAAATACAAAACCTATCGAAAATCCGGAAAGACAGATTGAAGCAAAGGTACTCTTACTCGTACTTACTTAGAACTTATTAACTCTGTAAAAATGGCCACTTTTAGCAGTTTTTGTATCTGTTACTACAGTGAAATATATTTATCAGAATTTACAGTCTAAATAAACTAGGGTACCTTTACTTCAATCTGTCTTTTCGGATTTTTGATAAGTTATGTATTTAGCGAGAAGTATTTTTTAACTAATGGGGGCGCTAGTGATGGACTGCGAGTAGCCCCTTAAGTTACTTGAGATTTATTCATCCTAGTAAAAATGCTTACCCAAATCAGTGTTTTAGATTTGAAGAAATTCTAGGTTTGATATATTTTTTCTTTGTTTCAGACTCTAGAAGAATAGTGTTTATTATAGTAAGTCAACGGGAACCGTATCACGCCAGCGTTGCGGCACGGCTCAAGCAAGACATTGAAAATCAAGTTCAACAGTTAGAAGGAGTAAGTGATTTACCATATTTTTTTATTGCTTAAGCCGTCCGCTATAGTCCGGTCCCTTATCGTCTTATATCGCCCAATTCACAAAATTGCACCAAATTTTTTCCAGGTACTAGTTAGGAACACAGCTCTCAATTTTTGATAGGAGCCAATTCTTGAATTTTCTATGGAAATATTTTGAAATTCAAGAATTGGCTCCTATAAAAAATTGAGAGCTATATGTACCTAACTAGTACTTGGAAAAATTTGGTGAAATTGTAAGGCGTGTACTCGCGCGGGCGCACAGACTGGGTGGCATGTCTCGGCATTCACTGCGTGTCACACAGCACCGCGCTTACACAACTTTCTTACTAAGCACGCAGTGAATGCCGAGACATGCCGCCCGGTCCGTGTGCCCGCGCGAGTTTAGCGGACGGTCTTACACATAGTTTTAAAAGTTTATTTTCAAAATTCTATTCCATTTGATTCATTTTAGTTTATTAAAGTAATTTTATTTTAATAATTTAACCCTAATCATCAATAATTGTTTTTTACTAAAAGTAGGTTTTACTAACAGAATATGGACTGTTATTGTCTGAAAAGAAGTTATTATGATTATACAACGTGGAACGGAAAGGTGTGATAATACTGAAGGTTGTGAATCTGCCCATGAAACTGAACAACTTTTCCCAAGGAACATAAGTCGAAATACGAAAAAACAAACTTGACCTCTCATAAAAATTCGCTATCAGCTAATGCATTTTCTATGGGAGCTCAATTTATTTTGTTCTATTACCTATGTTCCTTAGAAAAAGTTGTTCAGTTAAGGGCAGATTCACACCCTTTATTATTATCACATCTTTTCGTTACTCACTGTATGAGGGCTATCTTATACTATGATTGTAGACGTTTATAAAGGGGAAGATAGGTTTTAACTTCGATGTCGTAAACATAAGCTCACGAGTCCTTAAAATGTGTGTACTAGTTGTTGAGATTTAATTTACTTTCTTTCCTGAATATAATTAAAAACTTAAATTGAATAAATACATTCTCCTTTGTTTAATAATTGTAGTGACGTCAAATGCTCGTAGCAAGTCTCTGCTACGCTTCGTAGCCATTTCCGTAGACTGAGTAATCTCTGTCATTGCAACGCCTACGCTGCGGTTTTGCTTGCAATTTATCACGAGCTAAATCCTAACACTATCAAGTGTCGTACGGACGTTGAAGCTTAGTAAAATTAAGCGAAGAGATTTACTATAGGTGCTAGGAAACTGGCTTAAATGATCGCCATCTCATGACGTCCATCGTATCATTGCCACCGGCAAGATCAACAAGACAGGTTTAGGGTGACTTTCCATGAGACCTGTGCGAGGTGGGGTAGCTAAATTATGATCTGGAAAGTTTTAACCAATTGTATTGCTCCCTCTTTAGGGTTCCATACGACATAAGGAAAAAAAAACACGGAATCCTTATAGGATCACTTTGTTGTCTGTCTGTCTGTCTTTCAAGACCCTTTTTGTTACGAATGAGTTGAGGTATCAAGTTGAAATTTATATAATATTTTAAAAGTATTCCCTGCTGAGATGAAACAGGTATGACAGACAAGACAGACGAAATCGCACCATAAGGGTTCTTTTTTAACCATTTTTTTCGGAACATATTTAAAATTTTAAGTTTATCCATCGGTCAGAATGACCTTTAAAGGCCAGTAAAAATAAAATAAGACTAGTGACAGTTAAGCTGCATGTGGACATTCCATGTCATTAACGCTTATCATATTCGCTAGTTTTAGCGTAAAATGACGCGATAGCAATAATTTATACGTTTATTGCTAACAAAGCAAATATTAAACAAACTACGCTATGACTGTTACTTCTACTCTATTTGCTTTAGCCCTATTTTTGCTTTTGCCTAAATTATTAATGCTTTATAGTCTGACCGCAACCGCTCTACCGCGCCTTAGGCACAGATTAGAGAACTGACGTTTAACTTAGGTAGTGGCGGGGAGGTGGGGGAGTGGGAAGAAATGAGCAGGAACTAGTTGCCGCCGTGAGCGATGACCCCCCGTCTCGCCGCTCGCATGCATAAGGCACGGTATAGCGGTTGCGGTCAGACTATAGTAAATATCCTAACACTAAATCATCCATATTTAAAAATTTTGAATTATCAAATGAAAGTTTTGTTTTATAATGCAGAATTTTTGTTTTTGCTGAGATGGAGACCAATTTATCAATAAATACATACATACATACATAACATCACGCCTTGTTCCCGTCGGGGTAGGCAGAGACCACAGTTCTCCACCTGCTACGATCTTGACATACTTCCCTTGCTTCCTGAACCTTCATCAATCCTTTCATACATGCTCGTCGGTTTAGGGTACTTTTAACCTGGCCTTTATTCAGAACGTCTTGAATTTGGTCCTGGTACGTTCGCCGAGGCCTTCCCCTTCCAACGTTTCCATTCACTCTCGCCTTGTGGATCTCTTTCGTCAATCTTCCTTCATTCATCCTCTCTACATGACCAAACCATCTTAGCATCCCTTTCTCAATTTTAGTCACTACGTCTTCTTTTACGTTGTTTTTCGTTCTCTTATCACACTATTTCTAATCCTGTCACTCAATTTCACACCAATCATACTCCTCAACGCTCTCATTTCTGCATTTAGGTAGAATAACATTAAAATCGCCTTCGTCCCATAGAAATGAAATGTTTTTTATGGAATGTTAATATTTTTTTCGTATTTCGACCTAAGAGACGCGAAACAGAACAACTTTCCCAAGGTAATATTTTGGGAAATACTGTTCGATCTGAATAAGCAACTTATATGAAGAGGTTAAAATTTTGTTCAATTAAGTACCATAACTTTTTTTATTTGAATTTTTTTTGACTTTCCAGTTTTCGGTACACCGTCCCTTGCATCCTGTATGTTCCTTAGGGAAAGTTGTTTAGTTTCATGGGTAGAGCAACCACCCAAGACGTTTGCAGATATTCACCAAACACCCTGTATATGTTGCTTTAAATAAGGTAGCGTGATTAAAATTTCAGCTGTGTGAGAGCAGGATAGAGCGATGCGTAAGGCATTGGAGCGATAGAGACACGAATCGCTCCGTCCTGCTCTCACGCATAGCTCTGTCAATCAAGCTGCATTATTTCAACTGTTGTGTATACAGCGTACGATATAACTCTGGCTGTTACCGTTAATGCGCAGAAGTCAAAAAATTTGTCGCGGGGGTGAGCGCGGCATGTAGGGGGAGGTGAGCGAATAGTTCATTGGCTCTCCGCCTGTCACTCATGCGCAGAAAATAACCGTCATAGCCAAACTTATCCTGAACGCGCTATAGTAATTACGGTATTCGTTATTTAGCCCTAACAATATTTTCCCTTACAGCGTAACCCAAACGTTCACCTAACCCATGAAGACTTCAGAATACCTGGAGATTGGACCATAGTGCCATTACTAAGACCTTTAGTATCAAAATACAAAGGGAGCGATGTTCGGTGGGCGTTGTTCATCGAGCCACACACGGCTGTGAGATGTGCCAAGTTGATACAAGCGTTGGCCGCTGCTGATGTGCAGCAAGTAAGTAATCTTCTTCTTCTCGTATCAATGGCAAATAATTTTATAGTAACTTACCAAAATGTGGCTACAGCAATAGCTCTTTGGTTGCCTTCAAAAAGGTCCTCCCGTGTGCAATAAACTGAGGAGGTAGGGCACGAAAGCGTGTCATAGATTGCAAAATGCCGCAATCATACTTGTCGTTATCAGAGAAGCCCCACCTCTTCTTAAGTTCTATATACGTTAGTTAGTTATTATGTAGTCATTATCAGTCCGAAACGATAGTTTTAGCGTTAGCGTTCACCCATCCGGTTCGGCGCAATTTTTTTCTGGCTCAAGTTGTTATAATTAAAGTGCCTGTGCACCTCGCGTCTATGGAGTTGTATTTCGGAGAGGTTATATATTTTGACGGTGATATATTTAACCAACACTTATTTATAAAGACGCTCATGACAACTTGCGTGTTTTGTTCTGCAACATTTACGACGACTTATTACAATTCAGATATTTAGTTAACCAATCGTTTGTATTATAGCGGGTAGTCAGAAATTATCCTACCTCATGTTAAGTTATTATTTCAAGGAAGAGCATAAGGGTTTTTGAAGTGAAAATTTCTTTGGCGGCGCTTGGCACTTTTTTAGATGGGTAAAAAATGTTAAACTCACGTCAGATGTCGCGTCAGATGTCGCATCAGATCTCGCGTCACATGTTTAAGTTTTGAAGTAAAAACTTCTTCAGCGGCGCGTCAGATCTGACGAAGATTTTATATATTTAATGATATATTATTTTATTTTATATATTTTTGATTTTATGTATTTATATTTATTATATATATTATGTATATAGTGTTTATATAGTATATATTTTTATATACAGGTATTAATTATTTACTATGAAATTGTAGGTATTATTTATTTATTTTTGTTTTTTTTTCCATTTACATGCACGAATGTATCCCGCTATGAATATTCTCTCTCACAACCATGGGTTGGCTGGAAGAAATCTCTTGTAGAGATAAGCCCGCCTTTGTAAATGTCCTTTTGTTTGTTTACTTTCTGTATGTTAAATGTGCAATAAAGAATATATATATAAATTGTCATGTTTGAATACGAGTATTGTATGTACTTTTATACTGAAAAATAAAACAATTCGTGCGAAATTATTCCCTAACCATTCCAAAATATTCAAAATAGCACAACATTGATGTCTAAGTATTTCACTTCTGCCGGCACTCCCGGAGTGCAACTCGTCCTTTTTTTTTCAATCATTCAAAACTGGTTAACCTTACCTCAGAAGAAAACAAATTTTGGTTTGGTACGCGGTTATTGAAATTTATTTTATTTATTTGGCTCTTGAACATTATGTTTTCAACGCTCTATTTTCATGTTCAGGATATAAAATGGATAGGCTACCCCCTGAGCGATGCGGAACCAACCATCATCCATCACTTTACCATCTACGAAGACTTGGAGGAAGAAGGCGGCTTCGTCTTCCCAAACTTTGCTAGTTGTTTCGCTATGAAATTGGAACTAATGGAAACGTGAGTATTAACTAAGGTTGTCTGGAAGAGATCGCTTTAAGCGATAAGACCGCCTTTGTCCACCCTAGTTTTAAAAGTCTCCTGTGTATTGTTTTGTTTTTGTGTGACAATAAAGAATTTATCTATCTATCGGCGTAGGAGGCCAATAGTCCAGAGATATGAAATACGTGCAAATCATATAGCGAAAATGTCTGCGAGCTCCTTATCTATAGTGGGTCCAGATATAATTTTGTAGGCACATCAGTAATTTGACTATTATAACTGAAGTACTATTGTCTGCTAATTATACACTGAATCATTATTTTTGATGATTCCACTACTGGAATATTATTACAATTTGCGGATAAAATAGAACTTGCACCAATCTTTTTCAATTGTAGATTTCTGTGACGTGTTCTTTGACATCCGCACTTTGTCAGAGCAACAGCTGTCTAGTCTTACTTAGCTGAAACTCTATTCCAGAAGCCACGACCATGGAGTCTTCACTCGGACTAATGAGGCGCTGTTAGTAATATTCCAACATATCTATCTTAAGCTCTATGCTCAATATTTTTGTCTTTTTGTGTATTTCACTCCATTGTATTTACTTAATCATGTTAAGTTCTAATAATCGATGACGTATCATCATAACATCCCCTGAAACGTCCACTACAGGACAGGGAGCTCCCTCCAGAATTCTAGCTTTTACTAGAAAAATGTGGAGGGGAAGTACCGTAGTCACCTCGCTTGTCAGCGTTACGGCTGGCACCATAGACCGCGGTTTTAGGTGACCGCAGTAAGTAAAATGGTATGATACACAGGAGCTTCCATGCTGCCCATCCTCCAATTTATAACTCTTAGTCGCTTCTTACGACACCCACGGGTATGTATGGGATGGTACTACTCTTCGCCGGCACCACACGCGACCGATGACGTAGCACCATAAATAAAATAACTGTACATTATAGATTTTAGCCAAGTGTATCAACGAAAGGGACAGAAAATATCCCTCTGTTTAAGACAATTTAGCTTTATGTGATGTTACGACCGTCAGAAGACATCGGTTTTCATAGTAAATATATCAAAAATCATAATTTAGAAACACATTTATCTGATGTGATGTCGCTAACGTACACACGGCCGCACATCGGTAGAAACACTTTTGCACCTTATGGCGTGGTAATAGAGTTGAAAAAGTTTCTACCGACAAGCGGTTGACCGTACCTAAATCCCAGTCTACGTGTGTTGCGTGTGCGTAAGATCAAGTGTATTGCGTTAACACGCACAGTGGCTTAACAGCCACGATCACACCTAATAAATTCAAAGACTAATTCAGCATACATTGCTGGGAGGCTTGGTTATGTTAATTGCAATATCCGAATATAATGTATGCCGAATTAGTCTTCGAATTCAGTAAGGTGTGATCGCGGCTTTAACATGCAATATGACGCTTGTTTGTCCAGATACATAATGCTGTATTAGTAAAATACTGTTATTTATTTATTGTAGCCTCCTAAACCAAATCGAACAAGGCGGACGTAAACTCAAAGAAGAATTCTCAATAGACCCATCATTCGAGCTGGCAAAGCTCATCTACGGAGACAGCACGAACCGTGGACCTCTCCTGTCTGCAGACTTGAGTTTCTGCATCGTGTCTGCTGATAACTGCGCCACTTACCCCAGGCAGTTTGATATATGTGTGAGTATGCCTACATTGGTACTCATCATCATCATCATAGAGCCTGGCCAACGAAAGCTGTCCATGGTGGGTTTAAAACATGTTAATTTTTAAATTTCCCGCGGTTTTGTATGAACAGCTTTCGTTAACCAGACTCTTATCATGTGGGTTGCGAGGTCGATAATCGACTTCACAACCCCTGGTGTAAGAATTATTGAGCCGCTATAGGCCTCTGACATTGCTCATTAACGACTGCATCCGTCCACTGCAGTCGGGACCAACGGTTTAACGTTTCTTCCGAAACACGGAATCTTCTAACTTTTCGGACAATCAAGTGATTCATCCTGCAATGTCCTAACCAATTTAGGGAGGTCGCACAAAGGGATTTTTGTTTGACAGTGTCCCCACCGGGAATCTAACCCAGAACCTCCGGATCGAGAGCCGAGCGCTCTAACCACTATGATATGTTGGAGGATATTTCGTACAAGGTCTTCTGATCCCAAACTAGGCGATACTTGTACTATGGCTATCAAAGACTGCTATACATAAACAAGTACGTAAATAACAACCAGACACAGAACGAACACCTGTGTTCGTCTCACAAATGATTGCCCTGAGCGGAGATCAAACGGAGCCGAGGTAGGCTCACTACCAACCACACCAACAAGCCAGTCAATAGAATAGAAACAGTATTGGATATGATAGTAGTAACTGACATTGTCCTAAGAAATCGCTAAACTAAAGTGGCAGTGGGCAAGGCACATCGTAAGAAGAACCGATGGCCGATAGGGTTCTAGAGTGGCGACCACGTACCGGAAGACGAAGCGTTGGCAGGCCCCCCACGAGGTGGACCGACGATCTGGTGGCGGTCGCGGGAAGCCGCTGGGTGCGAGCAGCGCAGGACCGCGAGTCATGGAGATCTTTAGGGGAGGCCTAGGTCCAGTAGTGGACGTCTTTCGGCTGATATTACATGATAACTGTTATAAGTACATCGACTAAGGAAACTTAACCATTGAAAAGACAGCAGCGTCTTGCATATTGTGCCATAAGGCTAGTTTTCCACAAGAGCACTGAGAGGCAGCGGACCGTTTTGAGGTTGTGTAGCGAAGCTATGAAACGGCGTTTCCTTTCTTTACAAAGCTGTGCGAGGAAGCTGACCAGTGAAATTATTTATTTAGTTATTTATTATATTAACGTTGTCGGCAGGGCAGTGCTATACCTGAGCGATCGATCTTCTTTGCGGTGAAGACGTGGAGCGGATATCATAATACCAGGGCCAAAATTGTCAAGAAGACCTGGGGCAGACACGTCACTAATCTGATGTTTTATAGCGATAAGACTGGTAAGACTTTCGAGTTTGATATGTGAGCGATATATCTTCTGTTTAGAGGGTATCATATTACCAGGACCAAATTTGTTGTTTTAAGGATGGTTTTCATATTTATTTATTAATTAAAGATATGAACACAACATATAACAATTATATTATTATGGTTAGACAATACAATTAAAGGTTTGAAAATTGTTCGTCTTAAATCTCGTCCGTTTCTCGTCATATTAGTTATATTTTTTACAGATAATATTTTTCGAAAATTAAATTTAAGCTTCTGTCAGTTTAATGTCTTCCCAATCATGCTTAAAAACATTTTGAAAATTTGGATTTTTAGTTCCTTAAAAAATGGAAGTGTACTGAAAATTGAGTTTACCTAAAATTCTCCAAACAAAACGCCAATTTAAGGACTTAAAATTAATTGACCCGAGACTAAATAAAACGTAATGAACATACAGTGTAGGTATGATAAATATGAATTGTATAAAAATTACTTTAAATAAGGTTAGGGAAAGAAAAATTTAAATACCAAGAGACAAAAATAAAGCTAACTACAGGATGACTGAAGACATTCGACAAATTTTGAGGGGAAGTTTTGTTACGGATATAGATAAATTTTGTGTAGGACAGGCAATTTGGAGTTGGGGAAAATTATTTTTTGTGGTCCGATCACATGATGCAGTACCCTTAAAGTTACACAATACAATACAATACTCTTTTATTGCACACAGATAACAAACAGAACAAAAAATCATATGAGGACATAAAATTGGAGCACAATAAGGCGGCCTTATTGCTAAAAAGCAATTTCTTCCAGGCAACCTTTGGGTGCAAGGGAAAATAAAGTTAAGTTATTACTATAGAGGTCTTTATCCTCCACTCGAAGTTTTTTGGGCTAATAAGGAGAATGGGTACACTCACTCACTTAATTACTTCTTTTATTAATATTACCGCGTCACGTTTTATAATAATAATAATAATTTATTTCAAGTAACTATGACTCATTACAACTACATTAAAATATAAATTAAATCAATCAAAACAAATAAAATTAAAATACACAATTAATTATGCAAAAGGTCATAAAATAAAATACAAATTAAATGTCAAAACATAAAGGTATAACTGTCATCATCTTTCCTGAATTCTACGTGAAACACTGCTACTTAGCAGCCCATGGGAAACCAAGCAACAGTGCCTCACGTATGAAAGATCTAACCTTTCCGCCATCATCTGCAGAATACTGTTGGAGCTGGCCCGCACGCGGCGCACCATGGAAGCGCAACGTGTACGTTTACAACGCAACGCAACTTATTATTCGTCCATGAAGCAACGTTTATATCAACGTGTGGTTGACTGTAAATAAAGGATTATAAAAAGACTGACATTACATTCTAGATCCGGCCCTGCCAGCGATAGACACAGGAGTCCCTAACACAAAACAAGGTCACTGTCAAAAAACAATGACCATTTTAAAAATGGCCGTAAACAGAGTCAAGAACATGCCTCATGTAAAATGGATATTTTTGGCTGATGACGATACTATACTTGGGTAAATATAATGAAAAAACCGGCCAAGTGCGAGTCGGACTCACGCACCGACTGGTCCGTAGCACTAAACACAAGAAAACATACGAAACATGCACACGCACACACACACACACACACACTCATACACACACAGTCACACACACACACAGTCACACTCACACTCATAAACACACACACTCATACACACACAGTCACACACACACACAGTCACACTCACACACGAAAGACGAAACTACATGAAAACACACACGACGTTTATACACGTCATTTCAGTGGTCGATTCAAAACTACTGTGTCCAATTTCGTTAAGTCCGACTCGTACTTGACCAGTTTATATTATTTGTAGTTATGTTTTAGCTTCTGTACTTCAACCATTCCAAGTTGATGCTTGTATGGTTACTTTTCTGAAATATTTGTAAGGATTTCTGCTATGATCATATAAATTCTGTAAAAAAAATATTTTTCTTATTATTACGGTTCAAACATAATAGCCTTTTAAATTTTGACAGACAGATAACGAAGGCTTAGTAATAAGGTCCCGTTACGTTGGCACCCTTTAGGTAGGGAACCCTTAAAATTTAACGAGTTTAGTCCACCATCCTCCTTCAGGATGTAAGGGACGGTGTACTGAAAACTGAAAGAGCGTGCTCAGACAATGAAGCTGAACAACTTCCCAAAGAAACATTTTTGGGAAATGAGTAAAAATTTTGACCTTTCCATACTAACTGTTCGGAGTGAGCAATTTATATGGAGAGGTCTAAATTTATTTTCATTTTTCAAAAATGTATCTTTGGGAAAGTTGTTTAGTTTCGTTGACTGAGCACGCCCTATCAGTTTTCAGTACACCGTCCCTTACACTGTATAATACGCACAGCCAAAAATAACTTTGTGTAAGTTAAAAAATGAGTCGCGGGGGTGAGCGCGGCTCCCCCCAGGAGGCAAGCGAATCGTTCATTGCCTCTTCGCCTGTCACCCATGCGCGGAAAATAACCGTCATGGACAAACTTGTTCTTAACGCGTTGTAGGACTTGTATGTAGTGCAGTTCTGTGCCTGCGGCTGTTTTCACGAGTTCATATAACGGAAATTAACGGAATCTGTTCAAGTTGCCATTCGGTAGATCTTTTCTGGTTGAGCTCGTTCTATCTGTCCCCGGGTCTAGAATGCTAGATAGAAAGCTTAATGGCCAAGTTAAAAAAATCCTTAAATCAATTTTCTTTTTTATTGGAACCTTGGTATTATGTCATTTTGAGGATCTAAATATAGCAAAAGCAAAATGGATTTAGGGTCTTCTTGAATTTGACCATTTATCGGTGGAGTAAGTTCCACGCCTCCCTATCCTCTGCATCTCCCTTGATTGTCTGATACAACTCAACATTCGTATTTACTTTAATCTGGTCCATGTAGCAACTTCTGAGCTTTCCACTACCTCTCCTTCCCTCAACCTTTTCACTACCTCTCCTTCCTTTCCTACTGTGATAGTTTTTAAGAATTTGTTGTGTCGTATCAGACATCCCTTAACTAGACAGTTTAATTTGAAATCTGTTTGCAGGGTCCAAAGACTATGTGAAGTATTAAGCTGCTACCGAGGAGGAAACGATATTACTGTTATAGGAGAAAGATACGGTTACGGATATGGCAAGAAAGGAACAGCATCCAAAGGTAAGTAGATAGAATAGATCAAAAATAAATAAATAAACCATTCGGGATATTTGATACATGGTCGTCTGATCCTTGATACAGTCGAAATAATGTAGCAAATATTTTATTAATTTACCTACAGAGTATACATCAATTTTTTTTTAAACATACATTCATGAGACTTGACTCTACTCTAATTACAGGGAACTAATGTATAAAAAGTAAATCATATTATTAGAAAAAAAAATACAAATTAAAAATAAATTAATAGAACAAATTTAAAAGATATAAAAATTAAGTTAATTGCTTGCGTGGTAGGACAGCGTTTCTGAATGAAATATATGAGTCGACAGAAATGTCGACATCTTTACCTTTAAATAATGCCTCATTAACAAGCCTTATAAAATAGAATGACAGCATGAAAAACTATGCGGGAGAGCGGTCGGATCTATACGTGTCTCTGTCGCTCCAATTTGTAGGGTGTCGCTCCGTCCTACTCACCCTAATCAAGCTACATAACTTCGACTGTACTCGTAGGCAGCTTACCAGATTGTCAAATAGTGAATGAAATTCTAGGCATCGAACCCACGTTCTACGGTGTAGAAGGCTAGGTCACAACGAAACTTGCAAAATAAGTTTTTCAAAGAACAAGTAGATTTTTACATGCTGTACAACCCTGTAGTGATAATCTCCTTCAGAGTTTGTAACAGCAGGTATCTACTTAATTTTTTTTTATATTATAAAAGCGTGGTTATTCTCCCCAAAAAACATCAGTAAAAAAAAATAATTTAAAATAATAAAAGAATGTGTATACTATGTGTCTCCTGTGAAGAGGTTTTGTCCAGTAGTAGACATACATACATACATAACATCACGCCTATTTCCCGTCGGGGTAGGCAGAGACCACAGTCCTCCACCTGTAACGATCTTGACATACTTCCCTTGCTTCCTGTACTTTCATTAGTCCTTTCATACATGCTTGTCGGTTTAGGAACGTCAGTTTACTATTATTTAATCTGTGCTTTAGGGTACTTTTAATCTGGCCTTTATTTAAAAGGTCCTGAATTTGGTCCAGTAGACTTTGTAAGATTATGATGATTATGAGATCTACTTTCCCATGTTCCCTAGGTTTCGACTACATGACCCTGGGTGCCGGCGCAGCATTCAGCGTAGGCGCTGCGGCTGCACTATCCAGCTGCCCTTGCTCAGCACAATCAGCTCCTGACGATATGGCGCTAGGCGTTTGCGCGAGGACCAGGAACATCACTCTTACGCATTCTCCATTATTCCATCAGGTGTATATGTGTCTATAAGATGTCATGTTTATAGCAAAACATAATTTTGTGCAATGGAAGCGTTGACATCATTAATAAATACAATAAATAAAAAAGGACCAAGCAGTGAGCCTTGCGAGATTCACTTAAGTTCTTCATTCAATTTGATATCTTGTTCATTCAATTAACTGCAGCTTGCGTATGATTTTTGATGTATGATGAATACAACTTAAGCAGATCATTCCTCTTGCCTGTAAGTTCCATCCTCTTTAATAATAGTGCATGGTCAATCCGATCAAACGCTGAATCCAAAGTTTTTTTTTGAATAAAATAAGTTGATTAATGTTGCTGTGAAGTAACAGGCAAACATCCTTTCACTTCCTATAATCATAGCATTGGTGTGGAGGTGAATACATATTTGTTATGTGGCAGCTCTTTTATCTCTTTTTTTTCTATGTTCCGTGTGGTTCCGGTCAAGAATTGTGCCGACCCATCTCTACCTGTGGGTGTCGTAAGAGGCGACTATGAGTTTATAAACCGGAAGATGGGCAGCAGCGTCCTTTCGTTTAACGTACCATCTTACATACTGCTGTCACCAACAACCGCGGTCCATGATGCCAGCCGTGACGCTAACAAGCGTGGTGACTGAGGTACTTTCCATCCACATTCCTCTAGCAAGAGCTGGAATTTTGGAGAGAGCTTCCTGTCCTGTAGTGGAGGGAGGTATTATGGGATGTTTTGATGATGATGATGATGAGGTTTTTTATACGTGATGTTTTGTCTACAGAACCGCCCTCAAGACTACCCGCGCGAAATGTTAGCCCGCGACCGGCCAGTTTCCTTTCACCGGCACTCGTCGCCAGAACCCATCAAGGTGTACTCCACTTGGTTCCACCATGACGACCTGGCCATCCGAAAGAGGAGGAAGGACGAACTCTAAGTGGAGTGGTCACCACAGAGTTCAATTGACAAATGTAAATGTCGTCAGATTCTACTTCTGAAAAATTCTTTAAGTAAATACCAGATACTCCAATGTCAAATTCTACAAATGACAATTCTATGAATCACAAATTTCATGAAAAAGTGACATTTGCTTTCAAACACCAGATCTTTTTTGTACAGATGACAGATTTAATTAACGAATTCTTTTTGTTGGTAAAATTTTAAAGAAAAATAAAACAGTGGCAAAAGTGAAATTTGTGGAAAGTTACATTTGTAAAAATAGCAGTTATAGAACTAACAATGTGTAAAATGTACAGGGTGTAAGAGACAATGTACCGAAAACTGAAAGGGCGTGCTCAGTTAACGTAACTGAACAACTTTCCTAAAGAAACATTTTGTGAAATGAAAACATTTTTTGAAATTGTTCGATCAGAGTGAGCAATTTGTATGGAGAGGTATTTTTTTATTATTATTTCCATTTTATAAAAGTTGTTCAGTCACCCTGTATAAGGTCATTATGATGTGATGTTTGTCGACTGCAATCACAAGAATACCCGCGTGAAGTGTTAGCCCGGGACCGGCCAGTTTCCTTTCACTAGTCACAGTCAAATCAACGACTTGCCATCTGGCAGAGGAGGAGACATGAACGGTATACGCTCTCTAGGCTTGACCACAACCATTACATACATCTAGCGCGAATTTAAAATTTGAAATAGGAAGGTCGCGTAGGCTCGTATATTCAGTATAAAAGACCCTCAGAATGATCACGAGAATCTCGCTGGCGGGTGCGCGCGGGGGTGCGGGGTGGATTGCATGAGGGGCGAAAGTATTCGTTCTGTATGTACTATTACTTTCTGTACCTTGACGGTCATTTTCTGCGCATGGGTGACAGCCTGAGAGCCAATGAACGGTTCGCACGCCAACTACTGTGCTCACACTTGAAACTCAATTTTTAGTTCTGCGCATTAAACAGTCAGGGTTAGAGTTACTTTACGCCCCGTATAATGATGTTAGTGCCATGACGTGTAGTGTAAGGCCGGTATTTCACTGGGACACCATGGCAGCGCAACCAGTAGCCGCTACCAACAAAATGTATACAGCTCTATAGAGAGTTACTCACCTGGTGTCCGTTTGGTGGCGCAACCAGCTCGGATGCTGGACGCGCTACCACTCCCAGTCTTCTTCTTCTTCTTTTCGTATCAATGGCAAATGATTTTATAGTAACTTAGCCCAAAATGTGGCTACAGCAATAGCTCTTTGGTTGCCTTCAAAAAGGTCCTCCCTGGTGCAAGAAACTGAGGAAGTAGGGCACGAAAGCAAGTGTGTCATGGATTGCAAAATGCCGCATTCACACTCGTCGTTATCAGAGAAGCCCCACCTCTTCTTCAGTTCTCCGCACCTGCCTGCGCCCGATAGCAGTCTATTAAGTGACTTCCATATGGGCCAGGGAAGATCATGTCCTGGTGGAATATAGCCCTTAATACTGTGGCCGCAGGGTGTAGCGACTCTAGTGTCTTTATTGGTGTCTAGTTACGGACACCAGTGGCGCAACCAGTCGCGCCACCGTGGTGTCCCAGTGAAATATCGGCCTAAGTGTCGATCAAAAAAACATATCGATGATAGTATTTTTAAATAATTATGTTGCAATAATTTTAAAAAGCATTTCGCTCATTAAGCTCTCTGTTGTAGTAAATTGCTTCTAAGAGCACTCAGTTACTTATTAAATTATAGTTTTATTGTATACTTATCATACTTTTTAGCGAATCATTTTATCCTAAATAAATTTTTACTATTTTTGTAATATGGTCGTTTTATTAATTACACCATGTGTTGCCGGTTAAGAATAGGTCTCACCCCATTTCTTTCCATGCTAAGATTATTTTTGAGGTCAAAAACAACAACTTTTGTTTTTACGGCTTTTGGATCTTCGCGAATTTTTTTCTTTATTATCAGGTCTAATTAGTTTGGGAATTTTCTTTCTCTACGAAGTTGCAATAGCCGTAGAACTAAGCTTGCTTTTGACCTCATTCTTGAAAAAACATGCCAAGTGCGAATCGGACTCGCGCACTTAGAGTTCCGTACCTGTCTACAATATGAAACTGCAAGCTTTAAAAATCTCCTGCCTGACCCCTCTGTAATGAGAATTTACATGAATCGGGAGCTCACCTTAATTGGTTATTATTGATTCTAAGAAAAGGTGTAATATTTAATAACTTTAGACATTTCCCTTTGGTCGTGCTATTAGAACTAGCTTCTTGCCAAATTACATACAAAGGTCTGCTGGAAGAAATTTCCAAGCTGAAATAAGCAGCACCTGTTGTGTCTGTTCTCTAAATGTTTGTTTTATTTGTATTTTTATGTGTACAATAAACAGTTAAATAAATAAATAAATACATGATTCTAGTTCAACGGGAAATACCCTGTAGGTTTTAGTTAATATTTGATGATAATTTGTTGTCCAAGTGATCCTATAAGAATTCCGTGTTTTTTTCTTTTGAGGTACGGAACCCTAAAAATAATCACGTATAGGTATGCTTCGCTTGCGTCTTCCCTAGTGGAATCGTTCAGGAGGTACAAAATATTTTTGTTATGTTATTTGACCTACCGTTGTTGAAAGTATTTCAGGCTTATATTTTTTGTAACCACCGTACCATTTGCTGCCGGCAAAGAACAGTACCAACCCATACATACCCGTGGGTGTCGTAAGAGGCGACTAAGGGTTAACTGTAGGATGGGCAGCAGCATCCTCCTTTGTATCTTACATCTTACTTACTGCGGTCACCTACAACCGCGGTCCATGGTGCCAGCCGTAACGCTAACAAGCGAGGTGACTATGGTACTTCCCCTCCACATTTGTCCAGCAAAAGCTAGAATTCTGGAGGGAGTTTCCCTGTCCTGTAGTGGACGTTTTCATGATTGATGATTTTTTGTAAGCTGCTTAACTTATTTTCTAAAGAAAGCAAGGAAATAAATAACTCTTTGATTAGACTATGAATCTTGCTGGCTATTCATTAGAAAGGGATCATTAATTAGCTGCTCTTGTTTGGCTAATGGATGTATTCAATAGGATATGTATACCTTGTGAGTTAATTAATGATGGGAAATTGGGAGCCAAACTCTCCGTCTGCACAGTACCGGGAATCAGTTCTTGAATATCACTGGGTGATAAAATATGGCTCAAAAATTACAAGTTATGGATTTTTCTTTAAAAATTGAAGATTGATATTCGTTAAATATAAAGTATTGTTTTATTGTTAATCATAATGTAGGTATTATGATTTACCTCTTAACAGTTAATGAGGGTAGGTAAATAAGAATTAAGTCCCAAAGTCTTACATCTATCTAGGTAAATTGGTTTCATTATAATCAGTACCTGGGGACCAATTCTTGAAAATAACCGGGTGATAAAATATCACTTTTGAGACTTTAAAAATTCACATTTGCCCTGATGAAAGGTCAATCAGAATATATGAAAATTAACAATCAAGAACTGCTTTATATTTTACGAATATCAATCTAAACTTTTGAAAAGAAAAATCTGTAATTTTGAAATTTTTGAGTGACATTTTATCACCCGGTGATATTCAAGAATTGACTCCCAGGGCGACCGAGCTTCGCTCTGTATTATCTTGACCAAAGCACACTAACAGATGGCGCTGTAGGGTTTTTGAAACGCTCTTTTATTTTTTAATGCTCAAAAACCCGGAGAAAACGAATTTTCCCAGACATGAGACCCATAGCTAGATCGATGTTTCACCTGTGAAAACAACTGTATCGTAAATTTCATCGAAATTGTTAGAGCCGTTTTCGAGAAAGCGATTACAAATATATACAGGGTGTAAGGGACAGGTTGGCAAATAGTTGGCTAAATAATCAACGTAACTAAACGACTTTCAGTAAATAAAACTTTCCGAAAATTAAAATAAAAATCGGCCTCTCCATACAAAATTGCAAACTTGATTGGACTGTTTGTATGGAGAGCCCGATTTCTTTTTTCATTTCCGGAAAGTTTTATTCACTGAAAGTTGTTCAGTTACGTTGACTGATCATGCCCTTTCAGTATTTGCCAACCCGCCCCTTACACCCTGTATACAAATAATGCTCGTTTAATAGTATAGGAATCGTGAGTGTTTCTTGTTTTGTAAATTTCTGTCCTGTGGTGTGCAATAATAGTAGATTTCACAACAAGTGCACAAAACGAACCATTTAACCGAGACTATTAGCAGCCCGAGCCAAAGGCGAGGGCTGATAGTAATGTCGAGGATAAAATGGTTTTGTGGACGAGTTATAAACTCTGCTTTTCACTTTGATTGCGAGGAAATAAAACGTAAAAGTACTCTCTAAATGTAACTGAAGGATGAGTTGTTCTGCTTTAGTGAAGAATATGTTGACGCGCGTATATCCTGCACAAAAAAGCACTTTCAGAGCATGAGAAATGAAAAATATATTTGTATTGTAGTTTGTAAGATCGATGACCGACCTCACAAACCTTGGTGTCAAGAGCTGTTATTGTTAAGTAGCACAAAGCTTCTGACATGGCCATTGATGACAATAACGACTACACGTAGCCGGGACCAACACGCCTTGTCGTACCTTCCGAACCATGGAATCTTCTTACTTTTCTCACAATCAAGTGATTTACGAGTATATCTTGAATAATGAGTTATGGAAGTTGAAATTATATTTTTATTTAAATTTTTTTAAATTATTCTGTAATCTTCTTAACATCCCATAAAACGTCTTCTGCAGGACTGTACACCCTCCAGAACTCCATCAAAAACGCGTGGTGCTTTGAAAGGGATTTACCATGGTCACCACGCTTGTAAGCGTTGCGGCCGGCGACCGCTGTTGTTGGTGACCGCAGTATGTAAGATGGAACAACAGAAAGACGTTGCTGCCCATCCTCTGTTTCATAAGCCGTTAGTCGCCTCTTACGACACCCACGGGTAGAGATGGGTTCCTACTATTATTTGCCGGCACCACACGGACAGAAATTATATATATATATTTTTTTTTTGTTCGGAAAACTTACAGCCTTATTTTGAACACATTAGCCATTATACAATAGGTAGGATCTGGGCCATTAATAAGTTTTCACCTATAAAAATGGAACTTAAGAGTAACAAACATCCATCCATCCATCCATACTTACAAACTTTCGCGATTATTTTTTTTTTCTTTTTAGAATATTTTTATTGTATATTTTTTCGATATGTCTTGGAGAAACTGGCCGAGGGTGATTGTTTTTTAGGGTTCCGATACCAAAATGGTAAAAAAAAGGAACCCTTATGGTGCCGCTCTGTCTGTCCGTCTGTCTGTCACACCTCTATATCTCAGCAACCACTTACGCTATCGAGCTGAAATTTGGAATAGTTTTAGAATATAGTTGCCCAACTTAATTGCACATGAAAATTTTTTGAAAAAAGTATGATTATTAATGTAAAGGGGGCCAAAATAGGGGGGGCCAAATTTCAAATTGTCGCTACTAGGTCGAGTGGGGTATCATATGAAAGGGCTTTACTTGTACATTTTAAAATATATTTTTGTATTTTTTTAAGTTTCTTAGTTTTCAAGTTATGATGAAAAATGTCAAAAAAAATACCATTCCCCCCCCCTTATCTCCGAAGTTTGAGTAAGGGAAAATCTGAATTAATTACAGTTGACAGAGGTTTATGTAAACTTTACAGCAAAAATAAAACGATCTTTCTAAGTTGCACAGTTTTTCAGAAATCTGCAAAAAACCTTTACAAACAAATTTAGTTTTGCGGTCCTGAAAATGGACTTTATTGCTTCCAAAAATACTATAGGTATATCGGAACCCTCGGCGCGCGAGTCCGACTCGCACTTGACCGGTTTTTTTCATATGCTGTTGTCAGTTCTCGGATTTGGTTGTCGAATTTATTGCTTGCTGGTTTTCGATAGTTCATATTTTGTTTGTTGAGTTTGAAGCTGCAACAAAATTAGGTAAAAATTAATTTGTATAAAAATACAATATATTTTTTAATATAAAACTAGAACTTACTTAGATTGTATGATATCATAATGGTCGATGTCATTGGCTACTGTTTGTAGAAAAAACAGCTACTTTTCCTCACTTGAGATTTTAAAATAAATTAATTCATAAACCGTAACACTTTTCGTTGCAGCAGTCCGTGAAATTGATTCGTGATCAGATGGCACTTTTTGATAGGTATTTTTAAAGCGTGACTAGGCGGGAGTGTGACTAACTGGAACTAACTCATACAGACATACATATCACGCCCTTTACAGTTTTAAATCAAATGAAAACCTTTGGTACCAATATTTCTTGACGAATTTTTAAGCTTGTGCCAATACGTGTCACCTTAAAGCAGAAAATTTGTTAACCACTTTGCGCTGGCCCAGCGTCATAAGCCTTCGAAAGTTGTCGCGATGAAAAATGCAAGTTGTGAGTTAGTCAAGTTTGCTCGGCGGGCGCGTGACGAATGACAAATGGCTTCACTCAGCCCCTTTTGATCCGTTCTCACCAAGTTTAGAAAAAAAACCTTTGGACAGCTTCGTCTTCGTCAACCTTAAGGGTATTTATTATTTCTGCTTCTCTACCTATGAATCTGATACCTATGAGTCTGATCACCGAAGAATAACAAGAACCGAAAGTTGATCAACTAACTTAGTTAGTTGAAAAAGTGTGGAAAAATAGTTAACTACAGTTTACTACACCTAACGAACACTGGTAGGTACTAGGTACACCGAATAAGCGCTGGCTTCGCTCATATGCGTTTGGTCGTAAGGTAACCTAACCCAACCTATCCGATCCCGGATGACCATTCAGGAACAGTTAACACGTTCGCAGATGGTGCGGCACTAGCCGTATTATGGCTGGAAATGCATAGTGACCATACGGCGTATTCCGTATTTACTTCACCCTCTCTAAAAGCCACTACGGTTATCCCAATGCAAAATGCATTGAATGTAGCCCAAAATTACAGTAATTCTAAATAGTCACGCAATTTCCTATTGCCACTACACTAAGTCTCACATGGTCACACACACATGCGAAAGAACAAATTAGACACTACTGCATAGGCCGTAGTCCTTGTATGGAGTGAAGTGGGGCGGGGAGGTTTAGTATTTCGCTGAGTGCACTACGGTTATAGCCGAACCTTGCGAAGATGATAATCAATGAAGACAAAACTTGGCAGTACGGCTTTGACCGTATTTAATATTTGTATGAACAAATTTTATGTCTCTAGTGAACATCGGGGTCCGGTTACCGCGTCCGAACGTATTAAGTTGTTATTGTCTTACCTAACGGACCTATGGATCTACGAGTTTCCTGGGAGTTCAATATTTTTATTTTTACCATTCTTGTTATTTTCCGGTCCGAAAGGCTTTTAGGAAATATTTATCAGAAAAGTTGTCTTGAAATAATGTTAAAATTATTATATGTACCTACCGACTCCCTATTACACGATTTTCAAGAATCTATGTTCTCATCATAGAGCTCGACGTAGAAATACGAGCCTGTCTTTACGATGGCTCCGGGCACCACGATATAAAGAGCAATAAAAGAAATTGGACATCCCATCGCTCCCTTATACCAAGTTATGTTTTCTTGTCCATTGCGCTCTGGTTAGCAGGCACGGACTTAGGCACCATGGTACAGGCAGACCCCGGATACGATACTACATGCAGTCATACAATGAGTGCGAATTTGAAATGTCAACGTAGTTTATCTTTACAACGGAATAGTCAAATCGAATAAAAAACAGGGGATAAAATTAATATCTCTTAATAACAACCGTTTAATCACTAAACGTTTATTTTATACGTATTAAAATACAGTCACAAAATATAAAATAAATTCAAAACAATTCTTCGTCATTCAAGGAACATCCCGATGCGGGACAATCCTGGTCCAAAGGTTCCCATCACGCTGGCAGCGTTGCCGCGCTGGATGGCCACTGACAGCCGTTGGACCAGGAAAGACCCGGACCGTTTAATTATATCGTTTTACTAAATAGCGCTACAGAATAGATCAGACAATAGTCTGATAGCAAGTAGTGTAATCGCCAAACTGTAATAGTTTGATAGTAATTTGGCGATACAGTTTGGCGAGTGTAAGTTAAGCACTTAATTGTAATATGAAGAATAAAATTAATTAAAGAATATATGTGCCATGTGAGAAAAAAAGTTACAAGATATAACCCACAAGCAGGCACTATGAATAGAATCTACCAGAAAGGTATAAGAATTGGAAAGGACTTAGGAACTGAACAAATCCAAAGAATCATTTGGTGAAAAATAAAGCTAACAAAATAAGTTCCACAACGGTTCTCTTAATTTAAAAACTCGAGAAATCAAAACCAGTGACATTCTCGTTTTTTTATAAAAAAAATCGTAAATTGCGACTCCGTAAAACTCAAAACTTGTAAATATAACTTGACGATTGCCGTGTCTGTTTCAATCGTTTTTGGATGCCCCCCTGAATGAATCCTAAATACGGCCCTGTCAACGCTTATCGTAAACGATGTGAGCCTGTTTGCTGCTCAAATAAGCTAAATCCCAGCTCAATTTTGTTCAGATTTGTTGCCTGAGAGGGTGTGACCTCTGCACTCTTACTTATCCCTAAATTCAGAATTAGGTCAGACATACTTACAAGGTTCTTGTACGCAATCGTAGTGCTCGAGGGTTGAAGATTACAGAAGTTGAGCTAACTAAGTTCGGTCGGATGGGTCATCATCATCATATCGTGGGTTGTAAGATTACTGACCGAGCTCAGAAAACCTGGTGTCGGAGTTGTTGAGCTACCAGAAGCTTTGACACAGCTCATTAACGACTACAGCATAAATATTGGATTTGCTCTCGAACTTTCCCGAAGAAAAAATTTTTTACTCCTAAAAATTTTTTTGCTTCTCCATAGTAAAGTGGTCACGTGATCGACTCTTTTTGTATGGGAAGGCGAAAAATTTTTTTCGAGTCAAAATTTCTTTTCTTCGGGAAAGTTGCTTGTTTTCGGGAGCAAAACCAATACAAATTCACGATGTATATTTGCTGAGGATGTCTCAAAAAGTGATTTAGTTTGATTTCGGGATTCGATCTCAGAACCTTCGAATCGACAGCCAGACGCTCTAACCACTAGACCACGAATTACGGACGAACACGCAAGCAAATAGGTTTGTGTATGATTTTTATATTTCTATTTTCAGAGCAGTAAAAAGGGGTTTTTCTTTTAAAAGTAATTGCTTTTCAAAGGCTTGGCAATCGACTTCTCTGCGTGAATATATTTTTGATAAGTGCGCGTGGTTATCGCTTAGAGCGGTACGTTTCCATTCGAACATCATTCGAGAAAGGCTCGACCGATTTAGCAGATTTTTTTTTGTGTTTGAATTTTTCAGGAAAGTGTATGTATGAAAAGTAGAAGTGGAAAAGCTTCCTGCAAAAATTGCGGAAACGAGAAAAAATATAGTTAAAATGGTAAAAAAAAGAACCCTTAGGCCGGTATTTCACTGGAACACCACGGTGGCGCGACTGGTTGCGCAACTGGTCGCTCGCTCCGCTCGCCTCCGCTCAATTCCGCCATACCCTTCGAACCTAACCAACTGTGTCGGAGTGCCCCGAACTCTTTTGCTCCCTTCGCTCGCCTATTATCCATTCTACTAAGCCATTGCCATTAACAGACAAGTAAGCAAGCATTCAAGCATGCATACAGCAAACATGCATACAGCAAGCATGCATACAAGCAAGCAAGCAAGCATGCAGGTAAGCAGGCATACGCATGCATTCATGTCAACCTAACCTGAAGGGTATGGCGGAATGGAGCGGAGCTCGCTCCGCTCGCCTCCGCTCAATTCCGCCATACCCTTCGAACCTAACCAACTGTGTCGGGGTGCCCCGAACTCTTTTGCTCGCTTCGCTCACCTATGATCAACTAACTAGTACCTGGAAAAAAATTGGTGCATTTACAAGGCGTGTCCACGTAATCTATGAAATTTGGCAAATTGCTTCAGTATTATATGATTATGTCGGTACAGTTTTATCTCTGTACTTGCAATAGGCACTGAGCTACAGGGGGTTCAAAAGTGGGTCGAAACGGGTCGTGTAAATAGTGCACGGCATGCGCGTGGCCTGTTGCGGGAACTTGGCCTGCGCACTGCCGTGCGCTTAGATTTTTCGGGATTGATGGGTTCTAAATAAACTAGGGTACATTTACTATTACTACTACGTTCAATCCGGTAAGACAGATTTTCGATAAATTTTCTATTTAGCGAGTAATATTTTTTTTACTCATGGGGGCGCTAGATGGCTGGGGGAAAGCTCTTAAACATTTATCAACATATTTGGCCATGAAAGAATGAACAGCCCACAAATAGTCTTCGTTAAGGTCAGGTCAAAACTTTTTAGGAAATACGACTTATGAAGTTCAAACATATGTAAAATCCTTTCTATCGCTGGACAAAGACTCAGCCAGCGCGTCTTTGAATGATAAAATATTTGTTTAAAATAAATGTCTAATTCAGAGCTAATACGTTTGAGTTACTCTTTACGTACGGTAAATGTAGCAAAATGATTGTGTATCTGCATGACAATACTTTCAAAACACAGTGGCAATAAATCAAGAGCACTGTGGACAGAATTATTAAAAATCCAATCCGAACACACAGCCATAGAAAAATGAGGGTAATTAGAAGGAGGATTAAAGAAATAAGTTGTCACAAGGTAGTGAAGGCGTCGTTCTATGGATTTGACGGGTTATTTTGAATATTTCCTAGTGATCATTGATGATTTGACATAAAAATTTGGGACACGTTGGCAGATGTCATCCCATAGTAAAATAAATTAGCAAGGTATCTATTCCGAGCGAAGCAAGGAGGTCCGAAATCTTTGCACACAGCCGAATCCAATAATATTCTAATTATTCGTTAGAGATTTTAATGTAAAGAAAACATAATTTTGTCCTCCTCTGTCTTTGCCGCCAAATGTAAAAAGCCTAACAAAAGCCGAACAGGCCGGACACCGTTTATTATGGCCGGACACGCAATCAAAAAACCTACCTATGTCCGATTTTATCCGGACGCCTGGCAACGCTAGGTGTGACACACAGACGAAATTGCACTTTCAGCTTTATACACTTTGTTGTCCGTCTGTCTGTCTGTCACGACCCTTTTTCTCAGGAACTCGTGGAGGTATCAAGCTGAAATACGTTAATCAAATGGTCTAGAACTGTCCCTTGGAGCTGTAAAAAAAATCAAACTTCTAAGCCGACGCAATCAAAAGATACAGCCGTTTACGCCGCAAATTTTATAGTTTTTCGACATTCGCAAGGGAATCAAAACCTACAGGGCACTTCCCGTGAACTCAGAATCTTGAATGTTGGTACGAAGCAATAAAGGAAAATTTGCGAATAGCATACATTTTTAGTTACATCATATCTATACAATATAATAAAACAGTAGAAAACCGTGTGTCTGTACTTTTGATGACTTTATTTAAAAAATGAGTGTGGGCGATAAGAAAGGACTAATAGAACACAAAAATATGTTTTTTGAATTTATGTCTGTCTGTCTGTATGCATTCGATAATCTCCGAAACTTCTGAACGGATTTTCTTGCGGTTTTCGCAAGAAGATTAAGCTTAGCTCTGAGCAACGTATAAGCTATATTTCATTTAAATCAGTTCACTCAATCAGAAGCTACACCAATGTAAAGTATCAAGCTGCCTGCGCGACCATAACTCACAAAATTCAAACGGATTCAAATTACGAGTACTTTCCTACTTTCGTGCAACATAAAGCTTAGTGTCATTGCAAACGGTTCACTCAGACAGATGATACGCGAAGTTTCATGCGGCAGCGCAAATAAATCACAAACTACTGAACTGCATAAAACATGGTTTTCCACAACATATTTGACTTACTCTGTGCAATATATAAGCTTAGTTTTTTACTGCAAACGGTTCACTCAGACAGAAGGTTCTCGAAGTTTCTTGCAGCGGCGCTAATAACTCACAAACTTCTGAACGGATTCAAACGGGGTTTTCATTACGAGTTTGGCTAACTTTCGTGCAACATGGAAGTTTAGTTTCATTGCAAACGGTTTACTGAGACAGAAGGTAAGCGAGGTTTCAAGTGGCGGCGCCAATAATTTACAAACTACTGGAACGATTCTAATGTGGTTTTCAATGATGCGTTGGGCTTCTTATCTTGAAATTTGGCATGAAGCAACGTTTTACAGCACACATAAAGGAAAAATTCCGAAAACCTTAAATTTTTAGTCACATCACATAATAAAATTATTAGCAATAAAAATACCTCAACTTTTTCAGGACGTTCTGAATAAAGGCCAGGTTAAAAGTACCCTAAACCGACGAGCATGTATGAAAGGATTGATGAAGGTTCAGGAAGCAAGAGGAAGAGCGAGAGGAAGTATGTCAAGATCGTAGCAGGTGGAGAACTGTGATCTCTGCCTACCCCGACGGGAATAAGGCGTGATGCTATGTATGTATGTATGTTTTTATTTACTTATATACCTACAGGTTTGTACGGAACCCTCGGTGTGCCAGTCCAACTCGCACTTGGCCGGTTTTTTTAAATTTAATAGATACGAGTATCTATGCAACGCCGGTTCGGGCCGCTAGTTTGTAACTTTCCCATATTTTTCGATTTGTAAAAATAAAACAGTTCAATGGAAACTTACATTCCATCTTACTCGAAAGGAACGAATGCGAAGGAGATTCAAAGCCTACGTTTTGTTCAGCGGAGTGCCTTGATTTACGATGGAGCAAAATGCGCGACGTATTTGCATTTCGGAGAGCACAGACGCTCGCTCAAACCAAATATAATATAGGATAAGGATAACGTTTTTGGATAGCCGAGGTTCATGAAATGGATTTGTATTTTTTTTTTTTTTTTTTTTTATGTTTGAAGTGCTTTGGCTTAATCTTCTTTGCTATAATTTTCATTTTTTTGGGGCCTTCACATGATCGATACAATTTTCTCCAAAGGCGTGGAAAATTGGACCCTGCACAAGAAAAGAAGACGTAAAATCTAGAGGTCCGTGGGTTCCAATATACCTATACTATTTTTAAAAGCAACAAAGTTAATTTTTAGGACCGCAAAACTAAATTTGTTTGTAAAGGTTTTTTGCAGATTTCGAAAAAACTGTGCAATTTAGAAAGATCGTTTTATTTTTGCTGTAAAGTTTACATGAACTTCTATCGACTGTAATTAATACAGATTTTTCCTCTCACAAACTTCGGAGGTAAGGGGGGGGAATGGTATTTTTTTTGAAATTTTTCATCATTACTTCAAAACTAAGAGTCATAAAAAATACAAAAATATATTTTAGAATGTGCAAGTAAAGCCCTTTCATATGATATCCCACTCGACCTAGTAACTTTGCCCCCCCGATTTGGGCCCCCTTTACATTAGTCATCATATTTTTTTCTAATTCTATCATGTGCAATTAAGTTGGGCAACTATATTCTGAAACCATTCCATTTTTCAAGTCGATAGCATGAGTGGTTGCTGAGATATTTAGGTGTGACAGATATACAGACAAAGTCGCACCATAAGGGTTCCTTTTTTTGGAATCGGAACCCTAAAAATGGCCCACTTTCTATCTTGTCCTACTCTTGCGTATATCCTCCATCTGCACGCAGCAAGAATTAATGCCACGCAAAATACAGTACATGTAATCGAATTTTGAACAACCAAAATTTGACGATTGCCATGAGGGAGACATTCAGACAAAAAAAACCGGCCCGGAGGGTTCCGTACCAACACATAATCATAATTGTATTAGTTGAAATTTCAGTAGGTTAATGTGTAAATTGTTTTGAGTCCGACACGCGATTGACCAAATTTTATTATTTGTTGTTATTTTGTAGCTTAAGCACTATAAACATACCAATTTTCAAGTTTGTAAGTGTTCCCGTTTTTAAAATAGAACTAAAACAAAAATCGCCTTAGCGACCATCCAACTTGACCCCTCTCTTATATGAATGTTTTTGAAACGGGAGCTCACCACAATTGGTTACCATTAGTTGTGAGTAAAGTTGTAATATTTAATGATTTCAGACTTTTACCGTTATTTGTACTGTGAGACCTAGCTTCTTGCCAAATTTCATAATTTTAGGTCAACGGGAAGTACCCTGTAGGTTTTGCATTTTTGCATAAATGTATGGAGATGAGGACATAAACTGCCATATCTTTTGATTGCGTCGTTGTAAAAAATTTAAATTTTCAGATCTTGTGTGGTTCATGGACCCTAATATATGGTATTAATTTCATCTTGATACATTTACCCGTTCCTGAGATAAAGGGTCTTGATAGACAGACAGACAGACGGACAACAAAGTGATCCTATAAGGGTTCCGTTTTTTTCTTTTGAGGTACGGAACCCTAACAAGCTGCTGCAGGCCACGGCATAACGACCACCATCTGCTAAGATAAGGACCTATATGGTCGGGACCACGACTTAGAATACTTTACAAAGCACGAAAAAAGGTCGTCTAAGAAAAACTAGTCTGCGCTAGTCCGTATCGTCATAATCGCTTACAAACGATAAAAATTACTACTTACTTAATTACAAACAGCAACACGTATTTCATTAGAAATAATTTGTTGCAGCCAAAGGAAATTAACGAAAAACATGAAAAATTAATGAGATTCAAATACTTACTTAATATACATTTTAAAGATTGCAACTTTATGAATTTATTTTATCAAAAGTCAAATAATGACGATACTGGTCACACGTAAGTAATTTTGAAATATAAGAGTCAGAAAAGAATAAGTAGGCGAAGAAGGTGTAAACGGCTGCCCGTCGGTGGAAACATTTTGACCTTGAGTTGGTCTCTGAGCTGGTTTATTTATTTATTCAACTTCAAGCACAAAGGTACATAGGTTTATCTAACTAGTTTTGTTTCTATGTGGTTGCTGCTGTGCGTACGGTCAACCGCTCGTAGGTAGAAACTTTTTCAACTCTATTACCACGCCATAAGGTCCAAAAGTGTTTCTACTGACGTGCTGTTGAGTGTACAATGTACATAGTGTAGAGTTTTTACGGCGGCCTCTCTTCTGGTACTATCTGCGAATGTGACATTTTGCGAAAGTGTCATTTTGAGACCGTGATATTATGCGCCTATGAACCGTCTCAAGGCTCTCCCAAAATCTTCGAGATCCACCTACAGGTTTATTTTTAAACCCCTTTTGATTTTGGTTTTTCCATTTTTTTCAGTGCAAAAAGGTCTCTTTTTTGACCTAAGTTTCTATAAGAAAGTCACAGTTCAAAGTAACAGTTTGGCTACTAAGGGTGCAAAAATAACCCTGTATTTTGAGGAGGATGATTATGTACATAGTGACCACGCTACAAATTATCATAGTGACCCCTACGACTGTCGACCACGGTGATGGTCGTTGATAGGATACGAACATTAAGGCTAGATTTACATGGAGTCAGTAAAATGGGGTCACACTTGGATGCAGTAATCAATGTACGTCTATTGACCGGTTTTTAGGGTTCCGTACCCAAAGGAAGAAAACCGAGACCCTATCAATATGCCTACGACGCGCGAGGTCCGTCTGTTAGCGGGCTGTATCTCGTGAACTGTAAGGTAGACATTTCTGTTGCCGCTATAAGAAAAAATAATAAAAATAAAAAATTTTAGGGGGGCTTACCTACTACGAAAGTGTTTTAAGGCGATTTTTGCTCGATTTTTAGGGATCCGTACCTAAAAAAAAAACGGAACCCTTATAGGATCACTTTGTTGTCCGTCTGTCTGTCTGTCTGTCTGTCAAGACCCTTTATCTCACGAACGGGTAAAGGTATCAGGTTGAAATTGATACCATATATTAGGGTCCATGAACCACACAAGATCTGAAAATTTCAATTTTTTACAACGACGCAATCAAAAGATATGGCATTTTATGTCCTCATCTCCATACATTTATGCAAAAACGCAAAACCTACAGGGTACTTCCCGTTGACCTAAAATTATGAAATTTGGCAAGAAGCTAGGTCTCACAGTACAAATAAAGGGAAAAGTCTGAAATCATTAAATATTACAACTTTTCTCACAACTAATGGTAACCAATAGTGACGCTCCGCGGAGGAACATCATCTGTTCCTTTTGTACAGGTCTTCCTAGTAAAGGAATTTGATGATGGACTTTGCCCTTACATACGATAGCGTACAACTGACTGTATTCATAGAAATTACTTAAACATGTTAATTATTTTTGGTTATACATGAATAAATGATTTATTTATTATTTATTTAATTGTGGTGAGCTCCCGTTTCAAGAACATTCATATAGTAGAGGGGTGAAGTTGAATTGTCGCGGAGGCGATTTTTGTTATAGTTCTATTTTAAAAACGGGAACACTTACAAGCTTGAAAATTAATATGTTTATAGTGCATAAGCTATAAAATAACAACAAAATAATAAAATTTGGTCAAGCGCGTGTCGGACTCAAAAAATCTAGCACATTAACTTACTGAAATTTCAACTAATACAATTATGATTATGTGGTGGTACGGAAACCTCGGTGCGCGAGTCCGACTCGCACTTGGCCGTTTTTTTTTAGCTATATCGTAAAAACGAGAACACTTACAAGCATGACTCATACACCTACTTATATGTAGTGCATAAGCTATAGAATCACAACAAATAATAAAAACTGGTCAAATGCGTGGCGGACTCGCGCGCATTTAATACACTTCTGTGCGACTGTGCGTTCCTGACTAAGACGGTATTCTTACCTTATAATAGTAGTACGGAACCCCATACATACACGTGGGTGTCGTAAGAGTCGACTAAGGGTTAACTGGAGGATGGGCAGCAGCATCCTCCTTTGTATCTTACATCTTACTTACTGCGGTCACCTACAACCGCGGTCCATGGTGCCAGCCGTAACGCTAACAAGCGAGGTGACTATGGTACTTCCCCTCCACATTTTTCCAGCAAAAGCTAGAATTCTAGAGGGAGCTCCCTGTCCTGTAGTGGACGTTTTATGGGATGTTATGATGATGATGAACCCTCGGTTCGCGAGTCTGACTCGCACTTGGCTGGTTTTTATTGGTTTCGCTCTCCCTCCCACCACGGTACAACACCCCGGTACAAAGAAACAAAAATCGTTTGTTACACAACAGATGGCGCCACTGGTTACCTAAAACGCGCTATCGTTGTGTTTACCTGATTTAGTAACTTTCGTATGTACACACACGCACGCTTACCTTCGAGTGGTATAGGGTCTCTCACACTCTTTTATACTCTGTTGCACTTGAGTTACTTACTTTTGCAAATTTTTGTAGCACGTCTTTTTTTTAGCGACGTGTTTATTTTATTTGTGTCGTGTCGAGTCTGGCAGACACTACTAAATTTAATTTAGGTGTATTTGATATTTAATCACATTGTTTCCCAATGTCAGTTCAGCCTAATGCTACATAACATTTTTTTCACTTTTGCAGTAACAACAATGACAGTAATATGCATCACTGCAACAAACGGAGCAGGCATGTGCTTCTGTCCCCCGCAGAAGATGTACGTGTGTGCTACTGACAACGTCACCTACGATCATCCGTGCTTCGTTCAGTGCGAGAACATGAGCAGAAAGTATTCGAGACTAGAGATCAAATGTTTTTCGAAATGTGAGAGTTGCCCGTACTCGCGCAACCCTTACCCTTGGACCCCTGGTTTGGCCTCTTATGTAGAAGAAGGGGCTGGATGATACCGTACTATTGGATCCTTAGGCTAGTATGTTACTCAGAATGCAAATCTGAATAAATTGCCCAGAGAATCCTGGGTCGAAAACGAGATTTTTTTTGGCTTTTCCATAAACCTTGCACCGGCAATTGTGGAATTTGTATGGGACAGCCAAAATGTCTTTTTTCGCCTGTTATTGAGTTTCACATTCTTAGCAACATACAAAATTTTGGCCAGTTCTCCAAAAATAACCCAGTATAGTCCGATGCGTTTTAACATTTAGAATGTCTAAAATTACTCCTATACTAAAGTCCGATGCAAAAAATAATGTCGAGAATTATAGACTATGCTATGCTAAAATATTAGAAAGCATTGTTTGTGATCATGTTTATAATCTGTTCTTGAGACAGCTCTGTCGCTGGAGAGTCTGCTCGTGTATGTGAATTTCCTAACAGACGTTTTAATAAAATAAAACAGATTGATGCTGTTTATTTAGACTTCTCCAAAGCTTTCGACTGTGTCACTTTATATTATTAAGCAAGTTATATCATCTACGAAAACACGGTGATCTTTACTTTTGGCTCTCATTTTATCTTCTGAATCGCTCACTGATTATGGCTATTACCGGTTTCAACTCTTTCCTCTTTTGCACAAGTTCAGGCGTGCCCCAAGGGTCAAACTTGGGACCTTTACTGTTCCTTGCATTAATTAATGATCTTTTAAGTATAGTTGGCATGTTATAGTTGATATAGTTTAGTATGTTTGGCTTATGCCGCATAATTATCAAAATATTTAGAAACATTCGAGGTGATAATGATTGCAAGTTCTCAAAGGAGGACATACAATTTATACAAATTGTAAGGTAGGGGTAATTCGTCCGGACTATGATGATTTTGTGAACTTAAAGATTTTTTTTGAATTGTTGTGTTAGTTACTGAGAAATAATAGTTATCTAAAAGTCGAAGTTTATGTGTTATAGTTATAGTGTAATGAATACTAAAATTACTTAGATTATCAATTATATTTTTCAACGTTTTCAAGTAACCTCCTTTTTACAAGATTTTATTTAAGTATTACAAGCTTTTATTTAACTTGCCCTATTAGTTTGTCTGTAATCTGTACAATTTATGTTTGTGTGGGAAAGTTTTAGACCAAATATCCTCAATCGATTGGGCTGAACTTATGTAAGTTCGGTGACATCGAGCTGGTCTGATGAGGTAGACTATTGGAGACAGAAGGTACGGCCACAGGAATTCCTAAATGAAACAAGATAGATCCGTCGTGTTTGGTCTCGTTTGATTTAGCTTGGCAAATAATGTGCAACTAAAACTAAATTACTGAAAAATCTTGCTCTAAAAATATGAAACAAGATGATATTGTCATTTGAAATGATTATGTACATGTTGTATTTAATGAATATTCATAGTGATGCTCAGAAAATAGCTCTAATCATTTATCAGTTTGCCCTAAAGCTTGTTCTTTAAGTAGGTGACGTATGGGTACAGCTATGCTCTGACCATCACTATGAATATTTATTAAATACAACAGTTTGTACATAATAATTTCAGATGACAATATTATCTTGTCTCATACTTTTTACAGCAAGATTTATCACCTGTCGGGTTTTTGTTTTTGAACTTATTTAAGTTTAATAAAATTTTATTAAAGTTATTTTTTGGGTTATAATTTTATTATATGATTAAAAACAACAAGCAACAAGCTGTTGTTTAAGTAGGTAACCGAGGCTATTCTCTGATCATCACTGTGAATATTTATGAAATACAATAGTGTGTACATAATATTTTCAGATGACAATATTATCTGGTTTCATAATTTTTACAGCAAGATTTTTCAGTACCAGTCGGGTTTTAGCATTTGAACTTATTTTATAGTTAGGGTACTGACGGACAAAATTTCTATATGAGTTGCTCATGTCTGCCTATTTGACTGATGATTAAAAGCATCCTCTAAAAGATACAAAAAATAATGGCAGACATCCACAATTCCACACCCCTGCTTTTTTGAGGAATTTAGTTTTAACTATTTTGAAATTTGGCAATGAAACGTACATGTACCTAGGTAGACTATGACTGTCCGATTAAACACAATGTATAGAAGAACCATAGAAAAATGGTATGCCACCATAATAGCCCTGCGTTATAATGTTAATGTTACAGCGCTTCAAAATGTAAAAAACCAATACTTCGTCCCGTGATAATGCAGAGCCCTGCATGTCTGCCTCTTCGATTTTCTACATCTTCAGAAATATTTTAAACAGCAGCCAGAAAGGCAGACAAAAAAAACATTATTTAGCATTTTATTTTTATTTTTTTTGCTTTAACTCAAAAACGCAGCGATGTACAGAAAAACTTGTTAGGACTCGTATCAAGCTGATCTATCATATGCCCAAATGGAAGCCAGCACTCTAACTATTCGAAACGACCCCTGCTAAAAGATATTATTTTTCTTCTTAGTACAACTAAACTTTTAAAGAAAAGCTTGTTTTTAAAAAATGGTTTTTTTATTTATATATTTTATTTTCAACTTTTACCCGACTACTGCAAAAAGGAGGCTGGGGTGTGGATGTCTGCCAATATTTTTTGTATCTTTTAGAGGATGCATCTGATCACCAGTCAAAGAGGCAGACATGAGCAAAACATATAGAAATTTTGTCCGTCAGCACCCTTACTAGAAAGCTTGTAGAGCAAATAAAAATCAAAATTAATAAATTTCATGCGCAATACAAGCTTTCGAAACGTCTTCTGCACAAAATTATTATTTAAGTTTTAGTACAACAGATTTTTTTAAATAAAAGTTTGTTTTTTTTAAAAGATTTTTTTTATTTATATTTTTTTTCCTAGCTATTGATTCCCTCCATCTAGCCGTGAATAAGCATCATCGAAACTTTTACAAAATTAGTGCAGTTTTTTTTAATTATCAGAATGAAATTAAAATACCTCCAAAAAAAATATAGATAGATAGATAGATAGATGTACACTTTATTGCTCACATAAAAGAAAAATACAAACATACACGGACAGCTTAACCTAATGTGGGCAAAGGCGGCCTTATCGCTGCAAGCGATCTCTTACAGGCAACCTTTGACGACAGGAATACATTTTCAGAGTCTGCAAGTAATTATGTGATAACAATATATATACATATATATATATATATATATATATATATATATATTGTGTCATTTGTTTATGACATTAAGAAAAACTGTAGATATTTACTTGTTATAGCGGCTGCTTTTTTGATAAATAGGTTATCATATCACTTATGAAGTGTTCCCGTGACCTTTGAGTACTCTGGGCATGCACAAGCATTTTATTAATATTCATTTTTAGGGTTCCGATAACAAAATGGTAAAAAAAAGGAACCCTTATGGTGCCGCTCTGTCTGTCTGTCCGTCTGTCTTTCACACCTCTATATCTCAGCAACCACTTATGCTATCGACCTGAAATTTGGAATAGTTTTAGAATATAGTTGTCCAACTTAATTGCACAAGAACGATTTTGAAAAAAGTATGATTATTAATGTAAAGGGGGCCAAAATAGGGGGGGTTAAATTTCAAATTGTCGCTACTAGGTCGAGTGGGGTACCATATGAAAGGGCTTTACTTGTACATTTTAAAATATATTTTTGTATTTTTTTAAGTTTCTTAATTTTCAAGTTATGATGAAAAATGTCAAAAAAATACCACTCCCCCCCCCCCTTATCTCCGAAGTTTGAGTAAGGAAAAATCTGAATTAATTACAGTTGACAGAAATTTATGTAAATTTTACAGCAAAAATAAAACGATCTTTCTAAGTTGCACAGTTTTTCAGAAATCAGCAAAAGCCTTTACAAACAAATTTAGTTTTGCGGTCCTGAAAATGTACTTTATTGCTTCCAAAAATACTATAGGTATATCGGAACCCTCGGCGCGCGAGTCCGACTCGCACTTGACCGGATTTTATTATTTATTCCAACGCTTACCAATCTATTTTCCAGCCATGACACAAAAACCAGAGTATATTTGACGGAAAGAATAACATTGTTTTACAAACTTGTTTTTTCTGACAACTTTAGCCGACTGCTTTTGACATAGCTGCAAAATATGGTGGCAAGCGTTGTAAGAAACGAAATAAATGGATCATTCTCAGAACAGTCTTGCTTATGCCTATACACTTGCTACTTCACAATCATGTACTACGAAGTTCAATAAGTCATCATCATCATATCAGCCGAAAGACGTCCACTGCTGGACATAGGCCTACTCTAAAGATCTCCATGACGACCGGTCCTGCGCTGCTCGCATCCAGCGGCTTCCCGCGTTAGCGTTACGACTGGCACTATGGACCGCGGTTGTAGGTGACCGCAGTAAGTAAGATGTTAAATACAAAGGAGAATGCTGCTGCCCATCCTCCAGTTAACCATTAGTCGCCTCTTACGACACCCACGGGTATGTATGGGTTGGTACTATTCTTTTCCGGCACCACACTGGATTGTCGATTAGTAATATTATATTAAATTAATATAAATAATTTCATAAAATGAATTCAGCTTAAATTCATAAAATGAATTTCATTTCTCGAATAGGACCACTTAATTTCATAAAAATTTTACTAACGTTATAAACTTATAAGCATAAAAACTCCTTGCTCCTAGCCGAGATAAAAATTAAAATAAAACACTAATAAGCTGGATTATGGACATTAACTTAGTACAAATAGAGCTATTTTATGAGCAAATGTGTTGAAAAAGTTTTTAATACTATGTCCGACTGAAATTATGTTTTTTAAGGTACTAGCTGTTGCCCGCGACTTCGCAGGCGTAAAATTTATAAAATAATAGCCTATTTCTTTCTCAAACTATCTGTAAATCAAATTTCACCATCATCGATTCAGCCGTGAAAGCGTAACAAACAGACAGACAGTTACTTTCGCATTTATAATATTAGTTGGGATTTGGATAAACTTTAAGATATTTACCATTTAAGTTACCCAAACGTACCCGTGTTTTTAAATTGTCATTATCAGTTTTAACAGGAGGTGTTTTTGGGTAATGATATTAATTACGAGCCCTGAGGCTCACTGAGGCATACTGATATGGAGCGAATTATTTTTATTATAATAGTGCTTTTTGTAAATTCTTTGAGTGTCGCAGAAAGTGACACTTATGTTTCAAATAGCTTTCGGTATACAACGGTTGTTGAATCAAATAGAGAAGTTGATTTGAAATCAGTTTCAGAAGATAGTACGAAAAACAAGGAGACATTGAAAGGACTTAATATGGATTCTACAAACAACAAACATTATGAAGAAGAAAAGTCAACCAATCAATCTGAAGAGTCCAATAACAAAATGCAAGAACGTAACAATACAATTGAAAGCAACGAAACTGATCAAGATTTTACAACAACAGCTTTCCCTGATCTAGCTTGTGTGTCTGGCGCCATAAGAAGTATATATGGTGAATGTGTCCCAGAAGGAAACATTACAGATTATTAGCCTTTATTTATAAAATAAATATTATTTTATTTATTATTGTAATAATATTCACGAGAATTACACAAAAACTAATTAAGGTAGAAAGAAGCAGCTGAGCAGTTATATAATTTTGGTGGATTGTTTATAACTTTGGTGGCATTTATAAACAGTAGAGTAATAACTACTAAACGAACACGTTTTTAAAATAGTGTTTTCAAGAATGACGATGTTTGTGAAGCAATTTTCAATTATTTTCTAAAGTTTTTGTTAAATTAAATCAGGATCTAAAAAAATTATACATATATAGAAATTATACTTTATGAATGCAGTGTTGACTTGTAAGTGTGGTACAAAAAAACCTTAGCCTTGTTTATTAAACCTTTGTAAAATAACTTTATGTACTATTTTAGTTAACCAATTTAAATAAATAAAAATCAATCAATGTCGTAATTTGGAATTTGCTTATGTCTAAGTTTAAATATACATATTTACAGAAGCCTGCCAGCATCAGGCTAGCAGGCAACCTCCGTCGTCGACAGTAGGTACAACTAAAAGAAAAATAAATTAATAATAAACTTCACCAAAATTACAAAAAAATACTGCTTGTCCAAATTGACCCTTAATACTGACGTCATAAAGTGATCAAAGAATCCTAATATAAATAAAGTATACTGCCAAAGAAACATAAAATATTGTGTTGTTTGTTTATGACACGAGGACAACAGTAGATGTTTACTAATATTTTTTTTTCTTGTAAATAGGTAATGTTATCACTTATCAAGTTTTACTTTGACCTAAGAGTACACTGGGCTAGTACCGGTTTTTTAATATTTAGGATACCACATAAGCAAGGTCAATTTGATGAGGTGGCGGTGACGGTGTGGTGTTGTATGGTGTTCACTCGCGAATTGATAAATAGAATTGATGTATTAACTATATCTACGCAATCCGTAAAGTCCAATCCCGATTTGACGTGCGAATTACAAATAAGTATGTTTATCAAACTCACTCACCCATTTAAGGCTTTTTGGAGTAGATTGCACCAGTTTTCGCCAAAATTCGCCTAAATTGCACTTCGAGCCATCCACAGTCGAAATCCTGGATACCGGATGCCGAAAACAAAGGTTGTTTAGGACTTGAATTCGGAGAAATAAAACTTGGATCTAAGTATCAGGTAGAGCTCGTGAATATTACAACAGCAGGATTGGTAGGTTGTGAGAAGTGGAGGGTGCTGGGGGCGCGCAACTTGGCTTGTCTAGTTGTACACAAATATGTCGTCTGTATACTCATGAAAGGAAAAACTTTAACACCTATTATGGGAAATTTACCTTTTGAACGGTTAGAGGACTGTTTTCCTTTCATGCGATGTGGGGTCGACTACCCAGGGCCAGTGTATATATTGACTCGAAAATGTAGGGGTTCGAAATTAATAAAAAGCTATATTTGTTTATTCGTTTGTTTTTCATCAAGAGCCTTTAATTTTGATTTAGTTAGCAGCTTGAGTACACAAGATTATTTGCTAGCTTTAAAACGTTTTATATCACGTCGAGGCAAACCGTCTCAGATTTTCTCGTAATGGGAAAAATTTCGTTGGGGCTGAAAAAGAAATTTCTGTTGTCTTTCTTAGATTCTGAGTCGATTATTGACTTTGCTACTAACCAAAGCATACGGTTTAGCTTCGTACCTCCGTACGTTCCTAATTGTGGTGGTCTTTAGGAGGCGGGGATAACGTCGTGTAAGCATCACCTTAGACGAGTTATAGGAAATGCACACTTAACTTACGAAGAGTTGAACACGATATTGACGCAAGTCGAAGCCGTCCTCTACTCGCGTCCTTTGTCCCGTCTGTCAGCAGATCCCAACGACTTCCTCCCGCTCACACCCGCTCATTTCCTAATCGGCTGACCGTTAACCGCGCCTACTCGCGAGGACCTCACCAGGGCGTCATCGACAAGATTGGGGTGCTACGACAGGCTGGAGCAGCTGAGGCAACATTTTTGGGCTCGCTGGTCAAAAGAGTATAAGGTTAATAAAAAAGATAATATCTTCACTCGATAAGTATTTGTTTTGAAAACTGTAACTCGTCAAAGTTTTCTATGTTTCAATTGTCTTTAAATCTGCAATATACGTTTAAGAAGCATTAAATCGTCGTTCTTTATTGAAGAAGACCTTCCCGTCTATCAAGAAGAAAAACATTAAAAATTAAATGATCACGTGAAAAAATATTTTTTTGTAATATTGCTAGTAGTTCAATACAGCACTGTTAAGAGGCATTGTTGGAGACATTCATGTGTCAAAAATAAATAAAAAGCAGAAAATCCTGAAGTCTTTCAGTCCATGGAGGTGAAACTGGAAAGTATACCGAAAAAAATAAATATTTTAAAGTTAGAACTTTTAAATGTTTAACAAATACTGTTTTTTTGCTTGTATAACAAAACTATGGACATTTAAAAAATAACTAAATTATATTTAAAAAATAAGAATTCGGAATTAAGATTGATACCCACTTTAGCCCTATCTACCCAGACTCCAGAGCGTCAGATATTAAGAAATACCCAGTGCCCTCACGAGCCCTTCATAACATGGAGCTCATTGTGTTTGTTTTACTCTCGCTCGGGGTAAGAATTGTAATTACTAAGGAGATTTCATCAATCGCCCTGCAAAACTTCTCAAAATTCTTTGAAGATAGTGCATATGAAAATTTTACTACAGAACCTGTTAATATTATCAAAGAAACTAAATTACCAAGTGAAGGGGGCATAATTGCTCAAGAAAATAATGGAAGTGATGCTGAAAAACCAAAAAACTCCCAAACAACGGATGATACAAATCAAAATGAAGTAAATAAGTTAGATCGAAACATTACTGAAGTTCATCCTCAGTCTGTTTTCGAAATTATCGGTTATGTTTGCCCACAAGGATACGTTAAATCTTTAGATGGCAGCTGTGTTGATGAAAAAATTATTCCCGACTACTAAATCTATCTTTTATGTGCTATAAATATTTTTTTTTTATCTGAAATTAACGTATCTACTATTTTATTTACCCAAACATACTCGTGTCTTTAAATTGCTATTATCAGCTGCAGACGTCTTTTGAAGTATGACGTCTTTATTTATTTTGATTGCCCTTGGTGTAGTTCATATAAGTGGCGCAGAAACTATCAGCAATATTTCAAACAGTTTTTTGGATGAAGATTTGAAAAAGGATACAAAATTGGTAAAAGATAATAATGCAAACAATTACAAAAGTTTTAAAGATGCAAGCAAGATTGACGCTGTCATTCAGAATGTAACATTAAACGATCTACTTAAAGATAATTTTGAAGCAGACCACAAAGGCGTAATTGCCGAATTAAATACAAAAGTTGGGTCAAAAGCAACTTCGGGAGATAGTACGAAAAATACAGAGACATTTGAAGGACTTAATGTGAATTTAACAACAGACAAAGAACATTCTGCAAAAACAGCAATAAAAAAGGAATCAGAAATATCAAAAAATGAATTTGCCATGCAAGAACCTAACAACACATTAATTGACGGTAACAAAACTGATGATGACCTAACAGTATATAGACCAGTAAAAATAGTTCATAGAAAGATTTTTCGAGGTGGATTTTGTGTGGCTGGCTACATAAAAACTATAGATGGTGCATGTGTACAAAAAGAACATATTACAGATTATTAACGCGTGCCGAAAGTGTTGAAGTAGGTAATGAAAGGATGAAGATTGGGGAAAGGGAGAAGATTTCGTCCCTCTGAAACAAACAAGAAGCAAGGCTAAAGTTGAAAGAATTTAGCTTGATTAGAATAATAGCAGTACAAAGCGTTGCTTGAAAGCAAGATGTAGCAATTAGATTCAAGACTGTCGCTCCAATATCTGACGTATCTCTCTATCCTGCTCTCTCACTACTGTCTACATTATTTCGACTGTCGTCGCCAGTAAAGATACAAAATCATAGTGGCATTCCAGGCTTTCCGGTGCATCAGCTTCTGTGTGTATCTTTAGCATTAAGGTGATTATAGCACTCAAATGGGCATTTTGTAAAGCCTACTCTTCATTTATAGCTTGTCAAGAAAAGTTGAAATAAAATATAATGTGAACCATCAGTTCAAGGATTATATTTGGTACATTCATTTTTCTTTGTGTCTTTTTATTCTATATTTAACAAAAAAAAACTACGGTACATCGATTTTTGACGTTAATGCCCTACTGCTCTTATAGCGCTATGATATTTGGAAACATTTTTACACTAATAAATAAAGTAAGTTTTCCTCATTTTTGCCAAAATTCCGTCTCATCGTTGGTCGTAAAAGCCAAGTTGAAGAGCACTCATAAGTAAACACTATTCACGTGTTAATAAGGTTGATATTTGCATTGTCGATCGCGTCGCTTCTAATTTGAGGGCTATAATCGCCTTAAGTATTATTAATATTTTTTTTAATAAATATTAAAATTGAACTGTTTCAATGTTTTCGCATACAAGCGCTAAAATATGATACCTTCTTAGTCATAGTTGTGAGGACTTCAAAAGCATACTATTGTTAATATTGCGGTCTGCATCAATATATTAATTAACAGAAAGGTATGTTCTAGTGCACAACTGCACACCATAGGTTAATAATTATAATAAAGTTTTTCTTATTCGTATCAAATAAATTTAATTGAAATTTTTGGCCTCGTATATATTATATTCCAAAATCCAACAAAGTTCTAGAATCTGATGGGTAAGCCTGTGAGGTAAGCTATCGTACACATGCAGCAAAATTTGCAAACTTTCAGCAAGCCGGCTTATGAAAGATGACACAAACTTCAGCGTAGAACAAGTTTAATTCAGGGATTAGGTGCATCATGGAAATTTTATGTATTACTCGTACATCTACAACACACCTACAATACAACTTTTATGAATACCAGAATATTGTTATAAATCAAAAGAAATAAAATGAAATATGAAATTGCCGAAATTTTCTTACAAATTAATGAAATCATAATTCCTATAATTCTAATGCTATTTTTTTCATTTGTCTTATATTTGAAAGTTGACTTCAAGGTTATGAATTCTCGCATATAATAAAGTTTTTATTTTTAGTTCGATATATAAAATTAAAATTAAATGTCGTCCGATTTCATCATTAGATTTGTTATATTTTTTTACAGATAATATTTTTCGAAAATTAAATTATAGCTTCTGTTAGCTTAATACTGTACATAATAAGTACTGAAAATTGAGTTTACCTAAAATTCGCCATACAAAACGGCAATTTCATTATTGGCCTATTATTGGCCTTCCTCATTTCTGAAAAAGAATATACAGAAGAGTTAATTCGGAAAGGTTTATGCAACAACTTTCGTTCTACGATTTTTCACAATTCTTAAAATAAAGCGACTTTTCTATTTCCATTTTGCTTGGCTGAAAGTCGCCTAGGTACAATGTGTAACTAGTTATTTGTTTTTTTACATCGTTGTAATTTTTTGGGTGTAAGAAAGGGTGGAAGGAAAAGTACCGATTTACTTTGATCCACATGTTCTATAAGTAGAATAAAAAATAATTAGCATGTCTAATAATTTAAAAAATAATAAATAACAGATTTTAAAAATTAATATTGTTTAATTGTGTCAACCCTCACTAGACTCAATACTATCGCACCGATAAGCGTGAGTATTTGCCTCAAGTGTCGTCGCCACGTAGTTTTCTATCTCCTATCTCTGTTGCACGCTAGTCAATGACGTTCGTTAATGAATGAGGGCACGTGCCCGTCGTGATTCTTAGAATAGGGTTTGCAACTTGAACTTTTTTTCATAGAAAGTATTTTATTGTTATGTAATTTTTTTACTATTAATATGTTTAATGTACCTACTTTATTCTACTTACACAACATGTGGTTAAAAGGAAATCGGTACTTTTCTTTACACCCTGTACATTCAGGCATACCGAATTCAGTGTCCATGTTTGAGGGTTATATGTGGCTAACTCTATCACGCGGGTATTCTTTATTGACACAATAACTACAGGCAGCGCCACCGGCCGGCGTCGTGGCCCGAATATCAGATGGGCTGCGTAAGAATGCGTGTTCCCATTGTCTTACGCCTGGGTACCGGAATTTAACAAAACCATGATAAGGTTTAGGTTTAGATTAAGGTTTAATTTGTTATATGACTCACCGGTTGGTGCGGTTGGTAGTAGTTAGTCCTGCCTTCAGCACCATAGGTTGCAGGTTCGATCCCCGCTCAGTGTGTAGATTTTTTTTTGTATGACAAGTGAACAAACGAGCAAGTGGCAGTTCTGTTTCTGTTTGCGTATACGTAATAGTCTATGATAATCATTAAAGGTTTTGCCTAAATTGAGATTAGGGGGGTTATCGTGGTAATTTCAATGATAATACCAAAACAAAAACGTTTGCTTAAAACACTTAGTTGCGACTTAACATAAAAGCAAGTGAGCAAACGAGCAGGTGGGCCACCTGATGGTAAGTGGTCACCACCGCCCATAACATCCACTGTCTTATTTTGGTAATGTCGTTGAAATTACCACGATCACCCCCTAGATGTCTGTGTGTAAAATGTCCTTCCTATTTTTAAATTTATTAATCTTCAAAATAGCTTTTATTTGGTCACCAACTTGCCAGATAGCAACTAAATAAAAGCTCACATTCCTTATGTTACTTTACTTACAAATTCATAGGAAATCGAGCTTTTGGCGGGCAAAAAATTACAAAGTTATTTTACTTTTTTTATTATTATTATATGATTTTTATTTTATTTTTTCTCGGCTTATGCCGGTTTGCTGACATGCACGGGCCTAAGCCAAGTCCATATCAGGTTGTATGTTACGTTGGGTAGTGACGGGTTGCATGCTAGTTTGTATTGTAGGTTGTTGGCTAGATTGCGTGACAGGTTGTGTAATAGGTTGTATGGATGTTTCAGGTTCTATTTGCAGAAATTATCTAACGATGCGGCACGTGTTAAGGATTACTGCCTTTTGTAAAAGTTTGTAGGTATTGGGAGGTAGTTTTAGCGTTTTTAGCGATTGGTGCAGTTGTTTTGGGATTACGCCTGTTGTGGAGAGTACGATCGGAACTATTGTTATTATTAGCCCTCAATGATCCATTGTAGGGCAAAGGCCTGCCTTTCCTCTTTTTTTTAAATATGTATGGGCTTACTCTTGACCTGGATCTAGCCTTGAGGACAGAGATGAGGTCGACGATGGAACGAGCTTGCCCAGAAGAAGCCTATTCACTCGCGACTTAAATGGATCCCTCCTTTCATTTTTCCCGTTGCAAAGCCAACTCCCGCCAGTTACTTATGTGGTTGTTAGGTTAGTTGCTTTGTTTTCAGTACCCAGTTTGTTTTATACTGGCCCAGAATTCAGAGGGCATTCGTGCTACATGTCCAGCCCAGTCCCATTTCAATACTGCAGCCTTTTGAGCTACGTCTGTTATTTGTGTTCGGTTGCGCATTATTGTGTTTCAGACGCGATCTATTAACTAATTTGACTCCAAGAATACTATTCTCCATGTTTCTTTGACAAACACGTTGTTGAGCTTGAGAATGCACATGTCCATAAGTCGACATTTTAAAGTTAGCGGAAGGTCACCCTTCATTAATTTGATTACAAGTGAGAAATTATTATGCCCTAAAACTCGTGTCGTCCAAACTAATGGACACTTTTCATCTAATGCGAACACAAGAGGAATCCCAAACGAGCTCTTAATAATACCTCTGTTCTGTATGATATTACCCGAATCCGGTAAATGTTTGCTTACTGACGTCCCGCTAGTTACGAACCTCAACTCTCCATCTAAGGAGATAAGATTCAGATTCAACATGACTCCAAATCGGTAGCCTTAAGGGAGTGATAATAGGGGTAGATTGAATTTTCGAGTATAGGTCGTCATGAACGAGTTTGTTGCGTGGAAATGGGATTTCTTATATTACGGTTTTTCGATTTGAGAGGGTATTAGTCAAGTTACAAATGGTACAGTTTGAGGTTCTTACTTGTTGGGTGTTTTGGAAAGATGCCACTTTGGACGGCGGGATTTATTATTCTACTTATACAAGATAGATTTAAGAGAGACTAGATTAAAGAGATTAGATTAGAGATTTAAGAGATTAAAGATTAAGAGATAGATTAGATTTAAGTAAGAGTCTCCTTTTATTGTTAATGTGTTCTGTTTGTGACAATAAAGTATTTATATATCTATCTGTCTACAATTCTATAACGTATTTGGCTTACTTTCGTGCAACATTAATGCTTTGTTTTGTTGCAAACGGTTCACTCATACAGAAGATATGCGAAGTTTCAAGCGGCGAAGCCAATAACTAAAAATTTACTGAACCGATTTAAACGGGGTTTTTAATAACGATTTGGCTTACTTCTGTGCAAGATATAAGCTTTTTTTTTTCATTGCAATCGGTTCTCTCAAGAGAAGATATTATGCGAATACAAAGTTTCAAGCGGCGAAGCCAATAACTCACAAACCACCAACCCGATTCAAACAATGGTTAAAATAATGTAATTGACTTACGATTGTGTAATATAAACGCTTTGTTTCATTGCAAACGGTTCACACAAACAGAAGATATGCGAAATTTTAATCGGCTGCGCCAAAAATTCTCAACCTACTGAGCCGATTTAAACGGAGTGTTTAATAACGTATTGGGCTTACTTCTGTTTAACATATATGCTTTGTTTCATTGCAAATGGTTCACTTAAACAGAAGATATGCGGTTACAAAATTTCAAGCGGTGAAGCCGCTAGACAGAAAGTACGCGAAGATTAAAGTGGCGACGCCAATAACTCTCAAATTACAAAACCGATTTAAACAGGGTTTTCAATTACGTATTGGCGTTACTTCCATGCAACATTTAAGTTTTGTTTTATTGCTGAAATAGAAGATATGCGAGTACAAAGTTTCAAGCGGCAAAGAGCTGGAATGAAAGAATAGTAGATTAGAAGCCAAGGGCTGTAAGGCATCAGCGAGGGCGCCTATAGTTCGAGGGTGCAATTGATGCTTACACCCGAGCTAACTACTCTGCTTTACATCTCGATTGTGAGGTAAGTAGGTCCTTATTACCACCAAATTTTAGGTGACCAATTAGCGCTCTAGGGTAATAATGTAGCTAGAAAAGCCCTAGGGCGGTAAGTAATTAAAAAAAAAACACTTCACTCTTTCAAAACTCAATTACTTACCGCCCTAGGGCTTTTCTAGCTACATTATTACCCTAGAGCGCTAATTGATCACCTACAAGCCCCATTTGGGGGTGATTTTATTTTTATTTTATTTTATTTTATTTTATTTGGGTAGCTTACAGCTGTGTTTACAAAATAATACACTTAGTAAATATCTAGGAGCCAATTACAAGCTTCCACAATTTAAAAGAAATAAATATTATATAAAAAAATAATCTTAAGTAACTAATTGAAAAGAAGGTACCTAAGCACCATTATTGCTTAAAATCTAAATTTCAAGTATTGTTATAAACACTAACCATAACGCCTTTAGTTGCATCTATACTGCCAGCAAACAGATCTAAGGAATTGTTATGATTCAATGAATTAAATAATTTCATGGTTCTGGGAAAGAAACTATTCAGTCTATATCGAGTGGTACAAGATGGGACATGAAGCAATAAAGGGTTTCTTAATGTTCTAAATGGAGTTAGCAATTTAATATTGGATAAGAGTTCTGGACTATCAATTTTGCCCTGAGCTATTTTCATAAGCAGCACTGTATCGTTAATTTCTCGCCGTAATTTCAACGGTAAGAGATGAAATTTTAAACACCGTTGAGGATAATCAAGGTAAGGTAATCCAAACTTATATGTCAAGAATCTGGTAAATTTCTTTTGAATTTTTTCAATTTTAGTTACATAGACATCATAGCATGGGTTCCACACCTGGCACGCGTACTCCAAGTGACTTCTTACATACGCACAATACAATATTTTTATGGTTTTCATACGTTTAAAATGTTTTGATGCACGAATAATAAAACCGAGAGCTTTATAGGCTTTATCTGTTATTTTAAGTATATGTTGATCAAAAAGCAATTTCTTGTCGTGAACAACTCCCAGATCATTAGAGGATGGAACAGAGGTTAAAACTTGGCCGTTTATTTTATAACCAAAGTTTAATATTTTACTTTTACGTGTGAACTGAATAGAGAAACATTTAGCAACATTGAGATCCAGTTTATTCGACCAGCAGTATTTTTGGAGTCGGAAAAGATCTTCCTGCATAAGAAGCGCATCTTCCACAGTATTAACAACTCTAAACATCTTCAAATCATCAGCAAACAGTACAAATTCTGAGTTAAGGAAGCAGGTGTGGATATCGTTTATAAACAAAACAAACAAAAGTGGCCCTAACAGAGAGCCTTGAGGAACACCGGAGGGAACTTCTATCCAAGATGAAGTAAAACCATTTAAAACTACGGCCTGAGACCTATTCTTAACATAAGAGCAAAACCAACGATATAAATCCCCACGAATACCCAATGCAAAGAGTTTTGATAGCAATATGTTATGATCAATGCGATCGAACGCTTTACTAAAATCGGTGTAAATAGCGTCGACCTGATTACCTTGTTCCATTTTATCAGTAAGATAGTCATTAAAGGTAATTAGATTTGTTGTGGTAGATCTATTCTTTAGAAAACCATGTTGTTGTGGTATGAAAACTGATTTAATGTTGTCATACAATTGGTTGTAAACTAAGCGCTCAAGAACTTTCGCTAATAGACAAAGTTTAGAGATAGGCCTATAGTTTTCAACTATATTCTTAGGACCTTTTTTATGTATGGGGGTAATAAAGGCTGACTTCCAGATAGTTGGCATAACCCCTTCTCTCAAGGATCTTGAAAATAATAACGATACAGGCACCGATAACTGTTCAGCACAGTTAATGAGAAATATTGCTGGGAAAGTATCAGGGCCAGCTGATTTACTCAAATCTAGTCGCTTAAGTAGAGTGCATACTGTACTAACTTTAACATCAACTGAAGACATATCACAAATGGAGGGCAAATCTAAGTTGAATGTGTTTTGAGGACTTGAAGGAGATATAAGAAATGTTGATTGAAAGTAAGAGGCAAAAAATTCGGCAATACCAGGTCCTGTGTTGCACGATTGGTTGGAATAATTCATAGAAGCTGGATATGAACTGCTCCCTCTTTTGCTTTTGATGTAAGTCCAAAACAATTTTGGGTTAGTAGTAATGAGTGATTCAATTCTGCGTATATAGTTTCTATAACATTTTTCTTCAACATTTTTTAACCTGTCACGTAGTAAAACAAAAGTTCTGTTATCTGACTTGTTACCATAAGTTTTAAATTTAGATAGGTATTTGAACTTTTCTTTCAGGATTTTAATTAATGATGGACTGTACCATGGTGGATACCTGCAATCTTTAACACGACGCGTGGGAATAAATTCCTCTCTGAGTTTGGAAAGAATTGAGTAAAAACAATTCACTGCGTCGTCTACAGTACCTACATTTAGAATGGTCTTCCAATCCACATCTGACAAATTCTCGCAGATTTTATCAAAATCCCCACGGTTATAAGAAAATTTTATTCTCTTAGGTGTCTCAAGGGCATTTAATTCAACAAACAACGGCATAATAACTAAGCTCGGATGATATGGATCCTCCGGTACCAATGGTTCCAAGCATGTAGAAACAGAGACCATATCATTAGATAAAACTAAATCAAGAATACCATTGTGTTTATTTTTGTGCAGGTTGAATTGACGTAAATTGCATAAGTTAAGAATATCAATAAAATCACTTTTGTGCGAGCCTGAAATGTCAAGCGGTTGAAGACCAATGTCCGAGTCGGAGGGAGCCCAAACTATATCACTCATATTAAAATCTCCAACTACAATAAATTTGTCAAGCGGATAATCGTTTACTTTGTCCTTAAGATTATTGGAGAAGTTTGTGAGTTGATCATTAAAAGAGTTACCACATTTTTGATTACATAAGTACAAAACGCATATGTGGAGAGTTATGATCTTTCTTTTAGAATTACGTAATTTAACCGAGATCCAAATATCTTCAGCACTAGATTGCCAAGTGATGTTATACGATGTCTGAATCTCACGTCTCGCAGCTATTGCTACACCTCCACCTCTCTTTTGACGAGTTAGTGCATAATTACGATCAGCTCTATAAACAATATACCTATCGTCAAATAACTCATTATCTAATATACCATCCGGCAACCAAGTCTCTGTTAGCAAGATCAAGTCAAAGTTATTCAAATGCAAGTTACGTTTGAAATTTATAGTTTTGGTTCGAAGTCCTCGACAATTTTGGTAGTACATAGTTAAGTTAAGCATTATTAATTGATTGTCCACAAACTAACTTACTATAATCGTAACTTAAGAAAATGTTATATGAATCAAATCCCATCTGTAGCAATGCGACAATACTTAAAGAAATGAAAAAATGTATGCAGTACAAAAAAATGGCAGTTAACTTAAAAAATAGCGACAAAAACACATTCAGTGCATATAAGAATCCAGAAGGCGTAAAAAAGCGATAATCATCAAAATTAGGAGAGATCCGGTAGTTAACAATACATAAAATAATACAGTGAGTGTTGAGATAAGTTAAAGATACCAGACTCTCTGTAAAAATTTTTAAGAAAAAGTAAGAACTTAAACAATTTTGGCCAGATCCTTTTCGGTTCTTATAGCGATAACTTTGGATTCTTGATTCTTCCGCGCGAAGATTTTGCAGTTTTTTACCCAAATGTAATTATATTCCTTGTCATTCGCTAATCCCTTCGCATCTTTCAAAAGAATTTTGTTGCCTACTGTCAGGTGGTCATTAACGTAGATCTTGTTAGTACCCTCGATGTTTATGTCAGCCGGACATAATGTTTTCAAAGACCGGGCAGCGGCAACAAAGTCTTCTTTTGTATAACGATTTATAAACGATACTATAATGGGCTTGGTTCTGCTGTCTTTTGATGGTACTCTCGCTACGAAGTTTATGTGGTGTTTAGATATCGGATGTTGAATTTTAGCTCCAATTTTGCTCACTATGTCGAAGAGATTTTCACAATCCTTAATGGGGACTCCCTTGATCTCGACATTGTTAAGTCTCGCCCACTGATTTTTCTCATTGAGATCTTCTTCAAGTTTGGAAATGCGATCTTTTAACTGCAGAACTTCAGATTGAGATTTTTCGATAACCACTACGCGTTCCTCTAGACTTTGCAGTTTAGCAGAAAATTGGCCCTTAATCTCACTTAATTCGGACTTAATGCTATCAAGCCCTTGCATTGCACTAGACAATGAAGCGATAGTAGTTTTAATATTTGTAAGCTCTTGCATGACTTGGTCCAACGTTACCGGCTTAGGTGATCCACTACCAGTCACTTTGCATTCTGCACACTTCCAAGCCGCTTGACGATCCGAGCCTAGGTTGCGATACCCCCTCTCAGTAATTCCCGAGCAAGGGAAATCGAAGTGCTTGTTACAGGAACTGCACTGGACAGCATCTCTTGCTTCCTCATCGCATCTCGCGCAGATGACCATTATAAATTCGGTTATAACAAATAAAGTGATAAACCGAAAAGTTGATATCCTCTGGGAGCCAAGTGATATTCCAAAAGCGCGCTAACTTACTGCGTACACTTAATCTTTGACGGATCGACGTCACGTCACTATCAGATCTCGCACGCAAATATGGAGCTACCGCAGACCGCGCAACCGTGAGAATCACCTGAGCGCGGGCACTTTGCACCAATGACGGTTATTGCCGAGTAATTGTCCTTTATGAACTTTGAATCACTAATAACTCAATTAATACGTCACAAAATAGTAATGTTTATCTGAAGTACACTGGGCTTAGTATCTATTATTACTTAAGGTAAAAGCAGAGTTTTTACACAGAAGATAATATATTTGCCTTTTACACAGAGTGCAGTTTGTAACAGACTGATTGACAGAGAACACTCTTATAAAAAATAATATTTAAAAACTGTCAAAATACGGCCAGGATGTTCTCATTGTTACGAAGGAGTTTCAACAAAACCTAGTTCGTTTTTTGATTGTATTTTATAGTTTGTTTATTTGTTGTTAAAAAGGTGTGTATAGTTAGTGATAGGAAGGTGTATATACAGGTTGATTTTTTTTTTTTGGTGTGTAAATACATATGTATAGGTTGTTTCTTTTTTGGATGTGTGTACAGTGAACTTTGATATACAGGGTGTTCTTATTGCGGGGGGGTGTTGAAACTCCTTCGTAACAATGAGAACATCCTTATTATTACTTAAGGTAAAAGCAGAGTTTTTACACAGAAGATAATATATTTGCCTTTTACACAGAGTGCAGTTTGTAACAGACTGATTGACAGAGAACACTCTTATAAAAAATAATATTTAAAAACTGTCAAAATACGGCCAGGATGTTCTCATTGTTACGAAGGAGTTTCAACAGTATCAAACACTACAAATTTAGAAAAAAATTGATGAATTTAGCACTTTTAACGATGTTATTGAATTAAATTTGCAGACAGATTAAACGATAATGTTGCTTGTTTAACAGAGTTGACAAAGATGATAAGGACCTAATTACAGAATATGAGAGATGTAAAGCTTATTAATCTTATTATACAGGGTGTTAATTTAATTGCGTGCCATAGCTTAGGGGGTGTTTCAGTAACCATTAAGAAACACAAAAAAAAATCCTACTTAATTTTTTTTAAATATCGATTTTTTTTTCTTTTTTATCACATATTAGGTATGGGAGTCACACACAAAAAAAGAAAGACTACCTTTACCACTGATACTCGCACGCTGGCTCGGTGATAGCGCGGTGCTCCGTCCGGGTCATTGCCCTCCGCGTTAGTTTAGTTTCAATTGAGTTTGTTTTTTCTTAGGACATTTTTTTTAAATATTTTTTTTGTGTTCCTTTATCGTTACTGAAACACCCCCTAAGCTATGACACGCAATTAAATTAACACCCTGTTTATGTCGCACGGAAGTAAGCCAAATACATTATTGAACCCGTTTGAATTGGTTCAGTCGTTTGTGTGCACTGTAAAAGTCCAAACTCCTCGCAAACAAAGTCGTGGGTACAGCTAGTGTAAGTAATGTTTGGTATAACCATTTTACTAGTCATTATATCAGTATAACAGACACATAAAAAAAAGCTCGCAATCTGGGTGCTTCATCATCATATCAGCCAAAAGACGTCCACTGCTGGACATAGGCCTCCCCTGAAATCATTAAATTACCAGGTGTAACAGAAAGGATATATCAACCTTAAAGGATGAGATTCTGCCTATGAAACTGATCAACTTTCCCCAAGGAATATAGGTCGAAATACAAAAAAACCTATTTGACCTCCCATACAAAATGCGCTATCAGCTGATTCAGTTTCTATGGGAGGTACCACAATATTTTTCATATTTCTACCCATGTTCCATAGGGAAAGTTGTTCAGTTTAATGGGCAGAGTCACAACCTTCAGGGTTGGTATACCCTTTTTCTTGCACCATTTATTTCTTTCAAACACGTCACTGCAAAGATAGGAATCTTAATAGGCATGCAAAATATACAATGAATAAAATCATCAATACTTATGCAAGTTTAGTTTGTTCTACAATAAATAAAAACTCATAACTTTTTTATTTCAGTATTATCGATTTACGTATTACCAGTTCTTATCAGCTACTTTACCCCAACTCTTAGATGAAATCTGGTTCTTACAGACAGAGTAAATTTTGTCGTGCAATATGAAACACTACTTGATAATAGAAACAATATTTTCAATTTTTATTATGTGCTGTGAATGTGGAGAATCAGAAGACATCCATGTTAATTTACCTGAGAACTTAACTGAAAAATATGTTGAAAAAGTCACTTCATGGGTGGTTTCTTCTCTCAAAGCTGTGCATGAACCAGAAAGGAATAACATACAAAACATTACCAATATTGAAATCTATGCCAATAAGACAACTGAAAAAGATACGAAAAACGGAACAGAAAATATTTTATCTATTTATGAAGCAAACTCAAACGTTGAAATCTCTAATTTTCGAAAGAACATTCGCAAATCTTTATTAGGCGAATCCGATGAATCAAGGAAAGGGATTTTCGGTGAGTTTTTTGAATCCGTTGCTAATAAAGCGGAAGAGATTAGACAAGGTTTTAATAATTTATTCTCAAAAGGAAATAGCATGAGTGTTAAAAAAGAAACAGTATCAAATGAAAACGTAGCAAATGAAACCGTAGCAAATGAAACCATGGCAACTGAAACCGTAGCAAATGAAACCGTAGCAAATGAAACCGTATTTGCAAATGACATCAGACAAAATAACGTGACCATCGAAAATGTAGAAGACAGAGTCGAAGAAACAACGCACATAAATATAGACCAACAGAATCAAACAAATGACAAAGAAATAAATAAAATTGAAACTAGCTCTAGTTTAGCTATAGTTGATGCAAATAAGAAAGAGTCGCTCAATAATGAAAGAAGTACAATAGATCCATTAGAAAGTTTACGAAACAAAGTCAAATCAATAGAAAACACGTTGAAACATTTATCTCAAAACATAAAAGTAAATATGCAAGAAAACGAAGAACAAAAAAGAGAAAAAAATGCAGAAGAAGAAACCTCAGTAACTGTCAGCGTCCTAATTAAAGAAGAAGCAGCAACAACCCAAAAGGTTTAAATAAAATTTAAAATACATAAATAGTATAGACATGACACTATACGGACAACACACACGGGCTTGAGGTTCATCTTGACTGAAATCTATCTTTATTAGAACTTGATTTATTTATTTTTTGTTCGTATTTTTTTCACTCGATCATTAGAAAAGCGCTGATCATTTAAAACTATAATTATTATTAAGAAATCAGTTCCAAAACTAGAACCCGACTACTGGCAAATCTTGCTCTAAAAAGTATGAGCCTGGCCTGCAATGTTTCTGAACCTCACTCTTGCATTTGCGGCTCAATGGTGGATGCTCGCGGCTTGCACGCTTTGAGACTGCTGTCGTTGCGCTGGCAGATTTCCCCGCTACCACCTTGAATGATATCCTTCGTCGCGCTCTCGTGACAACGGGTATCCCGTGCGTGCTCGAGCCGCCTGGCCTCAGTCGAACCGATGGCAAGAGACTTGACGGTCTGACCTTAATTCCCTGGCAAAAAAGGAAGTGCCTGTTGTGGGACGCAACGTAATGTCAGCACTTATGCTGCCAGCTCCCTTGGTCAGACCGCGCAGGCTCCTGGTGCGGCGACGGAATCTGCGGCCTCGGGCGGCGGCTTAGGGAGAAGACGAGCGATCCCCGCACTAGGTCATTCCTGGTGCAGAGGTTGGCCATAGCCATTCAGCGGGGCAACGCCGCAACTGTTATGGGCACCTTTGCCCCCGGAATGACACAGAGTGGTGTGGTATACAGGGTGTAAGGGACGGTGTACCGAAAACTGAAAGGGCGTGCTTAGTCAACGAAACTGAACAACTTTCCCAAAGAAACAATTGCCGATTCTGGTCGAAGGATTCTGGTGTATGGAGAGGTTAATTTTTTTTATCATTTCCCAACATATATTTCTTTAGGAAAGTTGTTCAGTTTCGTTGACTGAGCACGCCCTTTCAGTTTTCAGTACACCGTCCCTTACACCCTTTATACTGGGTGTAAAAAACAGGTTCGAAAATACTGAAAGGGCATGATCAGTCAACGTAACTGAACAACTTACAGTAAATCAAACTTTCTGGAAATTAATAAAAAAATCTGCCTCTCCATACAAAATTACAAAATTATAGGACAGATTTTTTTTTCATTTCCGGAAAGTTTTATTCACTGAAAGTTGTTCAGTTAAAATAAAAACCGGCCAAGTGCAAGTCAGACTCGCGCACCGAGGGTTCTGTACAAACCTGTAGGTATATAAATAAAAGTTATGGTATTTTTATTGCTAGAAAACTTTATTATGTTATGTAACTAAAATTTATAATTGAGTTGATTGAATAAAAGGTAAATTGCGGTTTACGATTTATGACGTATTAAAAAAAAACTACTTACCTACTAGATCTCGTTCAAACCAATTTTCGGTGGAAGTTTGCATGGAAATGTACATCATATATATTTTAAAGTTTTATCATTCTCTTATTTTAGATGTTACAGGGATGTTACAATGTTACCACTTTGGAAGTGTCTCTCGCGCAAACTATTCTGTTTGGAAAAAAAAATATTAGAAACCTCAATATCATTTTTGAAGACCTATCCATAGGTACCCCACACGTATGGGTTTGATAATATTTTTTTTTAAGTTTCAGTTCTGAGTATGGGGACCCCTAAAATTTATTGTCTTTTTTTTCTATTTTTGTGTGACAATCTTAATGCGGTTCACAGAAATCATCTACTTACCAAGTTTTGACAGTATAAGTTTCGGAAAAAAGTGGCTGTGTCATACGGACGGACAGACAGAAATGACGAATCCGTAAGGGCTCTGTTTTTTGCCATTTGGCTGCGGAACCCTTAAAATATTTGGCCGTTAATTAGTTTTTAAGGACTTTTTGAATTTATCAAAGCTTTCTTCATCTTGAATGTCCTAAAGGCTATAGTATTATTTTTTTGCTGCCATGGCTACTGGTTACCTGGAACTTACCTAGTTACATAGTTATATTCTTATGTTTTGGAAGAAAATCGACTTGTTTAGATATTCGGCAACTCTTCATGATTTATACCTGTTCGTGCGAGAGTCGGCGCCATCGCGACAGGTTTACGTCTATTGAGGGCCATTGTTTTGCTGTTGGTACCTCTTGGTGCCATCGCGGCCCATATAAGCAGAAGAGGCCTTTCCTAATCGAGTGCTTTGGGGTGACAAATCGTTTTGAGAGGCGATAAGAATCGTTAAAAACATGTTGTGGTTTTTTATATTTTCTTCTTTTTGATACGATGATGATGAAGTGTTTTTTAAAAATCTAAAGTTTTTTTCAACTCGGGCAGGAGTCGCTGTTGTTTTTGCAAGCCATATTAAGCTCCTAATACAATAAAATGCTACAAGATTGCCAATACCTCATCTCTATAAACCTTGCCATAAACTATCTTAAATTGTGTTTCCTCGGTTAATATAAACAGCTTGACTGAGACAATAAAATTTATGTCCTGATCGAGGGCGGAATTCGGCGTAGCTCCGGAGAATCGCGATTCCGTCTGTGTTCTGCTCGATTTGCGACAGAGGGACTAGGTGAAGCGTCAACAAAAGCAGTTGCATTTAAAAAGATAGTACAAGATGTAATATTTGAATCGATAGACCGCAAGTCCAAGAAGCTCGTTGGTTCAGGATTCAAGATATTTATTATAACCACATGTTAAGAAGTTGTCAAGACTAATGTAGTACAACATATGGACCCGGGAGGGCACAGCAGTTGATGAGATGTTGGTGAAAACCAAGTTCCTCAGTTTTGCCCACCGCACCGTCACAAAGTTGCATGTCTGTCGGTCTTTTACAGATTGTATAGTAGGAGTACTTCAGAGAGTATGCGGAAGAGGTCCTTGAGCTTACCCCGATGTCCCCTTCTATCATCAAGAATCCAGACGCACCGCAGGATATCACCCACAGTTGGTCGATATTTGAGCGCTTTGCAACGTCTTTTATAATGCGCACAGTAAAGAGTGTAATTCTCTGCATGCGTCTATGTTCATGAGTCCATATTTAACCGAAAATTTTTAAATTGCAATTTAAGCCGTAGGATCACTAAACTTCTAAAAAACCTCACATAGTAGCAAATTGTAACCTTAATTTAAGTTACTTTTGATTTTCAATAAACTTATATATTGTTAACTAGCGGCCCGCCCCGGTTTCGCACGGGTACTAATCTACGGGTAGAGGTGGTGCCTTTTATTGCGATATATGACGTTGTCTTCAACTTGCTACACAATTTTTAAAATATTCTAAAATATTTCGTTGTACCTCAGGACGACAACCATAAAATCAAATCAAATCAAAATCGTTTATTCATTGTTGGATATTAAAATCTCTTAATGACGTCAGCTAAACTACATCGCTTCACAAACAATGTGGCGCCATTGTGGGAAAAGGAATATACATAAAATTTAAAAAATCAGGCTTCGGACGACCAGTCGCAACGATGTGCGTTATTATTAAATTTATTAATTTTCAAAATAGCTTTTATTTGGTCACCAACTTGCCAGATAGCAACTAAATAAAAGCTCACATTCCTTATGTTACTTTACTTACAAATTCATAGGAAATCGAGCTTTTGGCGTGCAAAAAATTACAAAGTAATTTTACTTTTTTATTATTATATGATTTTTATTTTATTTTTTCTCGGCTTATGCCGGTTTGCTGACATGCACGGGCCTAAGCCAAGTCCATATCAGGTTGTATGTTACGTTGGGTAGTGACCACAGAGCAAAAACAAAGTAGAGGTGCTGTAGGCAATGTAGCCTTGATGCAATCAATGTAGTCCTGACGTCACATACTCTTTGGTTCTGATACTCCACGCTAGGAGCGCTGACATCAGTACGCGACTAGTTCTCGTGGAGTGTGCACGTTACTGTTTCTCGGAGATCTTTATTTTAACGTGTTTCCCAGTGCAAAATGAAGTTTTGTATCATTGGATGTAAAAGCTGTACGGATTTTCCAAATAAAATAAACGGAAAAAGATTTACTTGCCACTCCTAAGTATTTTATTTGACATTTATTATTATCTTTTATGTAGAATATTCTAGAACATTGAATTTAGTATACAATCCTGCATCGCGATGGCAATTTTCTTAATGCCACCTAGTGCCAAGTAGATGTACTTGGTAGGGACAAATTTCAGGGACGTACTCGAGAATAAAGTAAAACGGGGGGTCAAAAATTTTTCGATCTTTCAACTGAGAAATCAAAGGCGTTAGAATTAAAACCGGCCAAGTGCGTGTCGGGTCAAGTGCAATAAAGGGTTCCGTAAATATTTTACGATTTTATTTAGCAGGTTTTGATTAAGTACCTATGTCATAATGTTGTAACCGGTTATAATTTTTTTGTAGACCTTTTGAAGGTGTACAATACATTATATGCAATACATTATTTTGATCTATCTCGCAGGGTTCAGCCAGCGTTTGCAATGTAAGCGCAAAAAAATGTGTTCTTTTACGACGTCACATTAGAAATCTCTAAAATTGTCAGTATTTTTCTACTATATTATGTATGTATTATACATAAAAACCTTTCTCTTGAATCACTCTATTAAATAAACTGCATCAAAATCCGTTGCGTAGTGTTAAAGATCTAAGCATACATAGGGACAGACAGACAGCGGGGAGCGACCTTGTTTTATACTATGTAGTGAAGACAAAGCTAATTTATTTCATTTTGAATTATTTCTTATCTGTACCTAGAACCCCCCGTGGGGGGTTTTTACGTTGTGCCTATTGTACGTACCTGGTCGAAAAAATTTATTAGCCATCTAGTGCTGAATAGCGGTTAACAACATAAGCACACCCCAGATTCCACTAGGTTCTATTCTAGAGCTCCACTTGGTTCTAATACTCATTACTAGGTAGCGGTGGCATCGCTTAACGTCCCCCGCACCCCCGCTTGCCAGTTTCACCTGATTCTATATAGAAAACAAGAAAGGGCAACTCTACTTTGTTTGGATCTCGCCTGTCGCGTCGAGGAGGTCAGATCCAGTCCGCGTACTTTTTCTGACTACCCACATTCGGTAGATATTACCTCGCGGTGGGTATTTCGGGTTGTTCACATGACGTGAGGAGCCCAAATACCCACAAACCACGTACGATTCGCCCAACTCCCCCCGGCCCCTCCGGGGGTAGGCTTTCGTCTGCGTGTGGACGCGACACTTACTTGTTGGGTGTTTTGGAAAGATGACACTTTGGACGACGGGATTTATTATTCTACTTATACAAGATAGATTTAAGAGAGACTAGATTAAAGAGATTAGATTAGAGATTTAAGAGATTAAAGATTAAGAGATAGATTAGATTTAGGAGTCTCCTTTTATTGTTAATGTGTTCTGTTACACATGTAGACCCAGAAGGGCACAACAATTATTATTACTAAGTTACTATAACTCATCATAACATCCCATGAAAAAACGTCCACTACAGGACAGGGAGCTCCCTCCAGAATTCTAGCTTTTGCTGAAATAATGTGGAGGGGAAGTACCATAGTCACCTCGCTTGTTAGCGTTACGGCTGGCACCATGGACCGCGGTTGTAGGTGACCGCAGTAAGTAAGATGTAAGATACATAGGAGGATGCTGCTGCCCATCCTCCAGTTAACCCTTAGTCGCCTCTTACGACACCCACGGGTATGTATGGGTTGGTACTATTCTTTGCCGGCACCACACGGGACTCGACTATAACTATATTATAATAATTTGAATTAAATCAGAAATTAATTATTAGAAATGGAACGTGGCAATAACAATGAATATAATTTAAATATTAGAAATTAGTATTTTTAAACATTAGAAATTAAAATTTGTCAGTCAATAGTTATAAAACGTAATACAGTTCAACATAATAAATAGTCACATAAATAAAATCTAAGGAAAAGGAAAAAGGAAAAAAAGAAACCAATTCAATTCGACAGTCAGTTAAGATTAGTCATTAAAAAACTCTTGCAGTGTGTAAAAACATTTTTGAAAGAGAAAGTTTTTCAAGCGCATTTTAAACTTTTTATGTTCTGTTCTTCCTGCAATTCCTTTGAAATCTTATTGTAAATTTTTACTGACATCGCAAATGGGCCAGAAGTTATCATTGTCATGTTAGTTTCGGGAAGAGCTAATAGTGTATTTGTTGGTCTTAAATTAGCCGGACGAGAATATTTTGGGAACAAAGAGAGATTTTTTTTTACGAATATGCACACTTCCAATATGTAGATAGACGTCAGGGTTAAAATTTTGTACTGTTTAAAGTAGGGTTTACAACTAGTCATTGAATCAACATTTGCTATTATTCTCAGGCATCTCTTCTGTAACCTAAATAAAGTTAAAATATTTGTGCTATTTCCCCATAAAATAACACCATAAGAAAGCCAGGCATGAGCGTACGCATAATAAGCCGTGAGGGCTGTATCAATATTAGTGGCTCTTTTTAGCTCATAAAGGGCATAGGCAAACCTTGAAAGCTTTGTAGATATCTTTGCAATATGATCCTTCCAGTCAATATTAGAGTCGATATTTATTCCAAGTAGTGGGTAAGAATTTACGCATTCAAGCTTAGTATTTAGGAACGAGTAGGTGATATCTAGAGGTCGCTTTTGATAGGGCTTAAATTGTATAATCTTCGTTTTTGTGAAGTTTATTTTTAAATTATGTTCATGGAGCCAATTATTTATATTAGTTAAAGCTGAGTCTAAAGAAAAATTCAAAGTTACGTTATTTTTACATGGTACTACTAAAGATACATCATCGGCAAATAAAGTACATGAGTGTTCTATTGTTTTGGGCAAATCGTTTATATAGAGTAAGAACAGAATACACCCAAGAACGCTACCTTGGGGTATGGATTTAGTAACCTTTACTTTGTCCGATTTAAATTTGAATATTTCTCCTGACATATGATTGTAATATTCTACCTCCACATATTGGAAACGGTTGGCAAGATATGACGAAAACCACTGATATGCCACACCGAATTATACGAATACAAAGTTTTAAGCGGCGAAGCCAATAACTCACAAACTACCAAACCGATTCAAACAATGGTTAAAATAATGTAATTGACTTACAATTGTGTAATATAAACGCTTTGCTTCATTGCAAACGGTTCACACAAACAGAAGATATGCGAAATTTTAATCGGCGGCGCCAAAAATTCTCAACCTACTAAGCCGATTTAAACAGAGTGTTTAATAACGTATTGGGCTTACTTCTGTTTAACATATATGCTTTGTTTCATTGCAATCGGTTAACTTAAACAGAAGATATGCGGTTACAAAATTTCAAGCGGTGAAGCCGCTAGACAGAAAGTACGCGAAGATTAAAGTGGCGACGCCAATAACTCACAAATTACAAAACCGATTTAAACAGGGTTTTCAATTACGTATTGGCGTTACTTTCATGCAACATTTGAGTTTCGTTTTATTGCTGAAATAAAAGATATGCGAGTACAAAGTTTCAAGCGGCAAAGAGCTGGAATGAAAGAATAGTAGATTAGTAGCCAAGGGCTGTAAGGCATCAGCGAGGGCGCCTATAGTTCGAGGGTGCAATTGATTCTTACACCCAAGCTAACTACTCTGCTTTACATCTCGATTGTGAGGTAAGTAGGTCCTTATTACTACCAAATTTTAGGTGACCAATTAGCGCTCTAGGGTAATAATGTAGCTAGAAAAGCCCTAGGGCGGTAAGCAATTAAAAAAAAAACACTTCACTCTTTCAAAACTCAACTACTTACCGCCCTAGGGATTTTCTAGCTACATTATTACCCTAGAGCGCTAATTGGTCACCTACAAGCCCCATTTGGGGGTAATAAGGACCTACTTACTGAATATGAGAGATGTAATAGTAGATTAGAAGCCAAGGGCTGTAAGGCATCAATTGCAGCCCGAGATATTTCGAGGGTGCAATTGATGCTTACACCCGAGCTAACTACTCTGCTTTACATCTCGATTGTGAGGTAAGTAGGTCCTTATTACCACCAAATGGTAGGTGACCAATTAGTGCTCTAGGGTAATAATGTAGCTAGAAAAGCCCTAGGGCGGTAAGTAATTAAAAAAAAACACTTCACTCTTTCAAAACTCAATTACTTACCGCCCTAGGGCTTTTCTAGCTACATTATTACCCTAGAGCGCTAATTGATCACCTGCAAGCCCCATTTGGGGGTAATAAGGACCTAATTACCGAATATGAGAGATGTAAAGCTTATTAATCTTATTATACAGGGTGTTAATTTAATTGCGTGCCATAGCTTAGGCGGTGTTTCAGTAACCATTAAGAAACAAAAAAAAAATCCTGCTTAATTTTTTTTTAATATCGAAAATTTTTTTTTTCTTTTTTATCACATATTAGGTATGGGAGTCACACATAAAAAAAGAAAAACTACCTTTACCACTGATACTCGCACGCTGGCTCGGTGATAGCGCGGTGCTCCGTCCGGGTCATTGCCCTCCGCGTTAGATTAGTTTCAATTGAGTTTGTTTTTTCTTAGAAGATTTTTTTAAAATATTTTTTTTTGTGTTCCTTTATCGTTACTGAAACACCCCCTAAGCTATGGCACGCAATTAAATGAACACCCTGTATATGTCGCACGGAAGTAAGCCAAATACATTATTGAACCCGTTTGAATTGGTTCAGTCGTTTGTGTGCACTGTAAAAGTCCAAACTCCTCGCAAACAAAGTCGTGGGTACAGCTAGTGTATGTAATGTTTGGTATAACCATTTTACCAGTATAACAGACACATAAAAAAAGGCTTGCGATCTGGGTGCTTCATCATCATATCAGCCGAAAGACGTCCACTGCTGGACATAGGCCTCCCCTGAAATCATTAAATTACCAGGTGTAACAGAAAGGATATATCAACCTTAAAGGATGAGATTCTGCCTATGAAACTGATCAACTTTCCCCAAGGAATATAGGTCGAAATACAAAAAAACCTATTTGACCTCCCATACAAAATGCGCTATCAGCTGATTCAGTTTCTATGGGAGGTACCACAATATTTTTCATATTTCTACCCATGTTCCATAGGGAAAGTTGTTCAGTTTAATGGGCAGATTCACATCCTTCAGGGTTGGTGTACCCTTTTTCTTATACCATTTATTTGTTTCAAACACGTCACTGCAAAGATAGGAATCTTAATAGGCATGCAAAATATACAATGAATAAAATCATCAATATGCAAGTTTAGTTTGTTCTTCAATAAATAAAAACTCATAACTTTTTTATTTCAGTATTATCGATTTACGTATTACCAGTTCTTATCAGCTACTTTACCCCAACTCTTATGGATGAAATCTGGTTCTTACAGACAGAGTAAATTTTGTCGTGCAATATGAAACACTACTTGATAATAGAAACAATATTTTCTATTTTTATTATGTGCTGTGAATGTGGAGAATCAGAAGACATCCATGTTAATTTACCCGAGAACTTAACTGAAAAATATGTTGAAAAAGTCACTTCGTGGGTGGTTTCTTCTCTCAAAGCTGTACATGAACCAGAAAGGAATAACATACAAAACATTACCAATATTGAAATCTATGCCAATAAGACAACTGAAAAAGATACGAAAAACGGAACAGAAAATATTTTATCTATTTATGAAGCAAACTCAAACGTTGAAATCTCTGATTTTCGAAAGAACATTAGCAAATCTTTATTAGGCGAATCCGATGAATCAAGGAAAGGGATTTTCGGTGAGTTTTTTGAATCCGTTGCTAATAAAGCGGAAGAGATTAGACAAGGTTTTAATAATTTATTCTCAAAAGGAAATAGCATGAGTGTTAAAAATGAAACAGTATCAAATGAAAACGTAGCAAATGAAACCGTAGCAAATGAAACCATAGCAACTGAAACCGTAGCAAATGAAACCGTATTTGCAAATGACATCAGACAAAATAACGTGACCATCAAAAATGTAGAAGACAGAGTCGAAGAAACAACGCACATAAATATAGACCAACAGAATCAAACAAATGACAAAGAAATATATAAAATTGAAACTAGCTCTAGTTTAGCTATAGTAGATGCAAATAAGAAAGAGTCGCTCAATAATGAAAAAAGTACAATAGATCCATTAGAAAGTTTACGAAACAAAGTCAAATCAATAGAAAACACGTTGAAACATTTATCTCAAAACATAAAAGTAAATATGCAAGAAAACGAAGAACAAAAAAGAGAAAAAAATGCAGAAGAAGAAACCTCAGTAACTGTCAGCGTCCTAATTAAAGAAGAAGCAGCAACAAATCAAAAGGTTTAAATAAAATTCAAAATACATAAATAGTAAAGACATGACACTATACGGACAACACACACGGGCTTGAGGTTCATCTTGACTGAAATCTATCTTTATTAGAACTTGATTTATTTATTTTTTGTTCGTATTTTTTTCACTCGATCATTAGAAAAGCGCTGATCATTTAAAACTATAATTATTATTAAGAAATCAGTTCCAAAACTAGAACCCGACTACTGGCAAATCTTGCTCTAAAAAGTATGAGCCTGGGCTGCAATGTTTCTGAACCTCACTCTTGCATTTGCGGCTCAATGGTGGATGCTCGCGGCTTGCACGCTTTGAGACTGCTGTCGTTGCGCTGGCAGATTTCCCCGCTACCACCTTGAATGATATCCTTCGTCGCGCTCTCGTGACAGCGGGTATCCCGTGCGTGCTCGAGCCGCCTGGCCTCAGTCGAACCGATGGCAAGAGACCTGACGGTCTGACCTTAATTCCCTGGCAAAAAAGGAAGTGCCTGTTGTGGGACGCAACGTAATGTCAGCACTTATGCTGCCAGCTCCCTTGGTCAGACCGCGCAGGCTCCTGGTGCGGCGACGGAATCTACGGCCTCGGGCGGCGGCTTAGGGAGAAGACGAGCGATCCCCGCACTAGGTCATTCCTGGTGCAGAGGTTGGCCATAGCCATTCAGCGGGGCAACGCCGCAACTGTTATGGGCACCTTTGCCCCCGGAATGACACAGAGTGGTGTGGTATACAGGGTGTAAGGGACGGTGTACCGAAAACTGAAAGGGCGTGCTTAGTCAACGAAACTGAACAACTTTCCCAAAGAAACAATTGCCGATTCTGGTCGAAGGATTCTGGTGTATGGAGAGGTTAAATTTTTTTATCATTTCCCAACATATATTTCTTTAGGAAAGTTGTTCAGTTTCGTTGACTGAGCACGCCCTTTCAGTTTTTAGTACACCGTCCCTTACACCCTTTATACTGGGTGTAAAAAACAGGTTCGAAAATACTGAAAGGGCGTGATCAGTCAACGTAACTGAACAACTTACATTAAATCAAACTTTCTGGAAATTAATAAAAAAATTTGCCTCTCCATACAAAATTGCAAAATTATTGGACAGATTTTTTTTTCATTTCCGGAAAGTTTTATTCACTGAAAGTTGTTCAGTTAAAATAAAAACCGGCCAAATGCAAGTCAGACTCGCGCACCGAGGGTTCCGTACAAACCTGTAGTTATATAAATAAAAGTTATGGTATTTTTATAGCTAGAAAACTTTATTATGTTATGTAACTAAAATTTATAATTGAGTTGATTGAATAAAAGGTAAATTGCGGTTTACGATTTCTGACTTACTAAAAAAAACTACTTACCTACTAGATCTCGTTCAAACCAATTTTCGGTGGAAGTTTGCATGGAAATGTACATCATATATATTTTTAAGTTTTATCATTCTCTTATTTTAGATGTTACAGGGATGTTACATACAATGTTACCACTTTGGAAGTATCTCTCGCGCACGTTGGAAAAAATATATATTAGATAATGATAATGATGATAATGATAATTTATTGCATAACATTCGTTACATGTCATATAAACATTTTAGTATTAATACTATTCAAAACATTTTAGGTATAAAAAACTATACAACGTACAAATTTTTTATAAGCATTAAAAATATATGAATCAATTAATTAATTGATGAACTTTAAAAAATTATCATTAAATCAGAAACCTCAATATCATTTTTGAAGACCTATCCATAGGTACCCCACACGTATTGGTTTGATAATTTTTTTTTTAAGTTTCAGTTCTGAGTATGGGGACCCTCAAAATTTATTGTCTTTTTTTCTATTTTTGTGTGACAATCTTAATGCGGTTCACAGAAATCATCTACTTACCAAGTTTCGACAGTATAAGTTTCGGAAAAAAGTGGCTGTGTTATACGGACGGACAGACAGACATGACGAATCCATAAGGGCTCCGTTTTTTGCCATTTGGCTGCGGAACCCTTAAAATATTTGGCCGTTAATTAGTTTTTAAGGACTTTTTGAATTTATCAAAGCTTTCTTCATCTTGAATGACCTAAAGGCTATAGTATTATTTTTTTGCTGCCATGGCTACTGGTTACCGGAATTTACCTAGTTACATAGAAATATTCTTATGGTTTGGAAGAAAATCGACTTGTTTAAATATTCGGCAACTCTTCATGATTTATACCTGTTCGTGCGAGGGTCGGCGCCATCGCGACAGGTTTACGTCTATTGAGGGCCATTGTTTTGCTGTTGGTACCTCTTGGTGCCATCGCGGCCCATATAAGCAGAAGAGGCCTTTCCTAATCGAGTGCTTTGGGGTGACAAATCGTTTTGAGAGGCGATAAGAATCGTTAAAAACATGTTGTTGTTTTTTATATTTTCTTCTTTTTGATACGATGATGATGAAGTGTTTTTTAAAAATCTCAAGTTTTTTTCAACTCGGGCAGGAGTCGCTGTTGTTTTTGCAAGCCATATTAAGCTCCTAATAAAATAAAATGCTACAAGATTGCCAATATCACATCTCTATAAACCTTGCCATAAACTATCTTAAATTGTGTTTCCTCGCTTAATATAAACAGCTTGACTGAGACAATAAAATTTATGTCCTGATCGAGGGCGGAATTCGGCGTAGCTCCGGAGAGTCGCGATTCCGTCTGTGTTCTGCTCGATTTGCGACAGAGGGACTAGGTGATTTACTGTGGGAAGTAGCGTCAACAAAAGCAGTTGCTTTTAAAAAGATAGTACAAGATGTAATATTTGAATCGATAGGCAAGTCCAAGAAGCTCGTTCTTTCAGGATTCAAGATATTTATTGTAACCACATGTTAAGAAGTTGTCAAGATTAATGTAGTACAACATATGGACCCGGGATGGCACAGCAGTTGATGAGATGTTGGTGAAAACCAAGTTCCTCAGTTTTGCCTACCGCACCATCACAAAGTTGCATGTCTGACCACAGATATTATATATAGTTATGTGTGTCTGACGGTCTTTTACAGATTGTACAAGTAGGAGTACTTCGGAGAGTGTGCGGAAGAGGTCCTTGAGCTTACCCCGATATCCCCTTCTATCATCAAGAATCCAGACGCACCGCAGGATATCACCCACAGTTGGTGGGTATTTGAGCGCTTTGCAACGTCTTTTATAATGCGCACAGCTAAAGCGTGGAATTTTCTACATGCGTCTATGTTCATGAGTCCATATTTAACCGAAAAATTTTAAAACCTTTACCATAATTTGCAATGTAAGCCACAGGATCACTAAACTTCTAAAAAACCTCACATAGTAGCAAATTGTAACCTTGATTTAAGTTACTTTTGGTTTTCAATAAACTTATTGGCGTTTTCCAGTACGATCCCCTATTGGGATCCCCTGGGGGATCTATACTCGTATTGTTAATTGAGTAATTCATTCAACTGTTTTTATTTCGTTTTCGAGTCGTATTGCTGACCATACTTTTCTATTTAATTTAATCGGCGTTCTCTGCAGAGGCTAGTTTATCTTCTTCACGATATAAGGACAGAGGCCACAACTGGGTGATTTACCCTACGCAGATAATTGGACACATTAACGAATAGCTACTTAATTTTGGGATAGTATTCTAGGGCACTGAGCAAAGAACCACGTATAGGTACGGCCTGAAACGGAAAGGCGTGATAATACTGAAGGATGTGAATCTACCCATGAAACTGAACAACTCTTACCAAAGAACATAGGTCGAAAGACGACAAACCAAATTTGACCTCCCATACAAAGTGCGCTATCTGGCAGTTTCTATGGGAGGTCAAAAATCGATTTACATCTCTCATATTCGGTAAGTAGGTCCTTATTACCCCCAAATGGGGCTTGTAGGTGACCAATTAGCGCTCTAGGGTAATAATGTAGCTAGAAAAGCCCTAGGGCGGTAAGTAATTGTAAGCACCTCCACCTCCACGCGCGGCTCCGCCTTGATGGCCGCCTCCAGCATTACCGCCCTAGGGCTTTTCTAGCTACATTATTACCCTATAGCGCTAATTGGTCACCTACAATTTGGTGGTAATAAGGACCTACTTACCTCACAATCGAGATGTAAAGCAGAGTAGTTAGCTCGGGTGTAAGTATCAATTGCACCCTCGAACTATAGGCGCCCTCGCTGCGCTCGTGCGCCTAAATATCTCGGGCTGCAATTGATGCCTTACAGCCCTTGGCTACTAATCTACTATTTGTTTTATGATCTTTTTCCCTTGGGAAAAGTTGTTCAGTTTCATGGCTAGATTCACACCCTTAAGTATTATCACACCTTGCCGTTACACGCTTTATTGTTCTAGGGCGTAAATACCTACACGATTAAATAGCTTCTACGCACTGCAGCAAGGAAGTAGTGACAAAACCAGTACAAGCTGAAACAGCGCTTCTGTACAAAAGGCCGAAACCAGACACTCGTTCAAGGTAAGGTATAACTCGTTGAAGGTATTGCCATTGACGTGCGTGCGGCCGAGTGTTCTACTTATATTGTTATGTGAAGCACCAAGTCATCAGGGGGACTCCTCATCATAATATCCCATGAATTGTCCACTACAGGACAGGGAGCTTCCTCCAGAATACCAACAAAAAGAGCGGAAGAACCGTAGTCACCACGCTTGTTAGAGTTGCAGCTGGCACCATGGACCGCGGTTGTTGGTGACCGCAGTATGTAAGACTGTACGATACACAGAAGGACGCTGCTGCCCATCCTCCGGTTTATAATCCCTTAGTCGCCTTTTACGACACCCACGGGCAGAGATGGGTTGGCATTATTCTTTGTCAGCATCAAACGGGTAACGGCACCAGGGAGACTAAAAAAGTAATAAAATTGTGAAGTGTTTAATATAAAATTTTTAATTGCACTGAAGAGCAAAGAAAACGGGTCGGTAGATTTTGCTCAAAGTTATCTGCAATATCGTTTCCAATTTGTATAAAATACGAATCTGATTGATTAGTCAGACCTTTAGATAAAAAACTTCGAAGATCACACCTGTCTTTAGTATCCAGGATAGTCAGTACATCACTAAGAATAAAAACACCATATTTCGTCAAATTTCCCGTGCCCAATTTTGAAGTGACGCACGAGTGTCCTAAATATTTCAGATAAGATGCAAACAATGTTTTAGTTTGTTGAAAAGGTTGTCAACTAAAGATTTGATTAATCACATTCGTATTTTGGGCAAGTTATTGATCATTGAATGAAAATGTATGGCGGTAAAACTACCGACCCGTTTTCTTTGCTCTTCAGTGTAGTTCCATTTGGCAGCTTGATAGCTTAAAAGAACCTGGGTCACAAATAATATATTATTACTAGTAAACTAGTGCCTGGGTTAATCGGACTTGCCACAGGTTTAAGGGTGCCAACATAATTAGGTACTAAATGACTTTATCATAATATGAGCCGAAAGACGTCCACTGCTGGACATTGGCTGCAACTAAAGATCTCCATGACGACCGGTCCTGCGCAGACCGCATTCTTCTATAGGCAGTTGCGCCAGGCTGGTATTTTCTTTGATTGTAGCCGATTACGCAAAACACCAATTTTACCAACTTCAGACCTCCAACACACAATGTTTTAATTTTAGTAGATATTTCTTGACTTCTTGTGTTTATTTGTTTCATTTTGCGATTTTTCGAAGGAATAATATTTTTTTACAAAGATAAGTTAAGACTTAAGAAACTACATGAAAAGAAACGTAGCCTTATGTTGTTGAACGATTTTAAGAACTCTATACATCGATTCTTTCTTTGTTCGGGCTTGTCGTGAGTATAACACTGTAGATGATACAGTGGACATATTTTGTATGAGCTCCTTGACGATCAAGCGCATGCTTACCTCTAATATGTTTCATGTTATATCTCTTTAATAGTTATTATACTCGGCTTCGTCCTCGAGATTAGCAAATAGGTAAATACTTGTAGTAACGATCAGTGATCGCCATTCTTGCACCCTTCGGACGAAGCCTTCGTATAATTACGATAGAACTTCACTTACAGGTAAGTTCGTTTAATCACTAATTATTCTATTATTGTCGAATCTCTGTACCTTTTCTCTTACTTTTTATTTCTTAACAGTCACTGAAACTTTACTTTGTTTTTTTTTACCTATAGGTACCTATCCAGTTTCCAGTTTTATGTATTTCTCTTATCCTAAGAACATGTAATCTGTAACAAACCTAATTATATATTCTAAAGGTGAAGATTTATTATTAGTACTGATTTTATGTATATGCAATACTTATAAATGAAATGTATCTGTTAATCTTCCGAATATAAATAAATAAATAATTCTTCTGTAATATACAACATGTTTTCTAAGAAACCAGTCAATGTTACACGATAATAAGTCGTAATTTTTAATAATTTCGCCGGATAGTCGACAGGAACTCTTAACTTTAAGGAGAATTGCAACCCTGGACATTTTCCGAGCTGTGCCTGTTACTTTAGTTCTCTTATTTTGGCAAAGAACGTATTTTACTAGACCAAGTTTTTGCGTTTGTGGAATTTTACGTGGTTGGTATTTCATTTTTGAAATTCCGCAAAACACCACAAAACCTCGAGTGGGTGTTTTGCCTTATGCGTCAAAAGGGTTTCTGCCGATCTCCTCGTTTCTGATTCGGTTCTGCAGGGAGACTCCGATTTCTGGTCTATACAGGGTGACTATAGAAATAGTGTATTAGCGAGAGAATATGAAGGCTCGCGCAGAGGAATGGACGAAGCGTGGAAACAGGCGTGGCTGGTGAAGACTGCAGCGGAGATGAAAAATAAACTTGAGAACTTTATCACCGGCTTTTATTTATCAAAATGAAAGGCACGGGGATACGATGTAAACTAAGATTATTACATTTTATTAAGATTGAATTAAAATTAACATGAGCACACAACGGGTGCAAAGGAAGGAAGGAAGTGATGAAAAAGCAGTGACGTTTCAATATGACAGTCGATGTCAGATAAAGCTTAGTTGCTACTATGGTTAATAAACCATACAGCCTAGTTCCATGTAACTAATGAATACTATTTCAACACTTCCCCTTATTCATTATACATGAACTCTTATCAAGAATGAAAGTTTTCATACAATTACATGATTATTACATAAACCTAACAATACATGCTTAAAAACTCTCATACAAAACATCTCAAAACCTTAACAAAATAACATGCTCAACTTTACATTATGTCACATTATAATATTAAAATTTAAAATACAAAAGTCAGGACTCTACACATTTTACATTAAGTTCACTAATAAAATACTTGTGCTTTGTGGAACCTAGGGGCTTGGTAAGTACATCTGCTATCATATCTTGAGTAGAAAGGTACTTTACTTTGGCAAAACCGTTTTGAATTAAATCTTTTACATAGTGATATCTCAAATCAATATGTTTAGTTCTTTTATGACAGTACTCTTTCGCTTCAAGTAATTTATGCGCACTCTGATTATCATTGTAAATTACAATATCAGACTTTAAATTTAATATTTCAGACAAAAAGTTTTGTACAAAATACAAATCTTTACAAACATCACTAATGGCAAGATATTCAGCCTCAGTACTACTTAAAGCTGTACAACGTTGCTTGCGAGATTCCCAATTAAGTAAATTCCTACCTAACTTTATCACAAAGCCGGTATAGGATTTACGGTCCACAATGTCGTTGGCCCAGTCAGCATCTGTAAAAGCAGTTAAATTTAAATTACGGCTCCTATAAAAATATAGTCCATAATTTAACGTCCCTGCCAAATATCTTAAGACGCGCTTTGCCGCTAACCAATGACTTTTATCAAAACCATTATTGAATTGGCTTAACTGACTGCAAGCAAAGGATATATCAGGGCGTGTACACACTGATTAGTACATTAGCGATCCTAGCAACTCTCTATAGTGATAAACACTATCATCAAGCAAATTGCCCTCTGGCTTACATAATTTGGAATTTAATATCATGGGTGTACTGACAGGTTTACAGTTTTCCATCCCATAACATGACAAAAGTCTTCTAATGTAATCAGATTGATCCAATGTCAAAATACCCTTTGCCCTGTTTCTTGTCACATTCATTCCTAAACATACTTTTAAAGTACCTAAATTCTTGACTTTAAATTCATTTTGTAACAAGTTTAATAATTCTGTTTTCATATCAGAACAATTACTGAAAATATAAAAATCATCAACATAGAGAGCCACTATAATTAATTTCTTATTTTTATTTTTAATATACACACATGGCTCACATTTACTCTGTGTGAATTCACCTTTAGTCAAGAATTGATGTACTTTTAGATTCCACATCCGACTAGCTTGTTTTAGTCCATAAATGCTCTTAAGTAAAAGACAAACTTTATTTTTATCTTTAGCAAAACCTTCAGGTTGTTCCATAAAAATTTGTTCATTGAGTTCACTATTCAAAAAAGCTGTCTCTACATCTATATGATCAATATTCATATTTAATTCATTCGCCAAAGAAAATAAAGTACGCATCGTGCTGTGGCGGACCACAGGAGAAAAGGTGTCACTATAATCTACACCCTCTTGCTGAGAATAGCCACGAGCAACCAGCCTAGCTCTATATTTATCTTTTCCCGAAGAATCTTGCTTTGTTTTAAAGACCCATTTACACTTGACTATGTTTTTATCTGTAGGTCGATCAACGAGTCTCCACACTCCATTCTCGATTAGCGCCTGATACTCCTTCTCCATTGCTAAAGACCAGTCCTTACAGTTTCGTGATGACATAGCTTCCTTGTAGGTGACAGGATCCGACTCCCTTTGCACTAACATAGATAAGTCATATTCATCATACCTGACCGGCGGCTTGCCACGAGTACTACGCACAGGACGCCCAGCGACAGTCTCCAAAGGCCCAGGACGATCTACAGCGAAATCCACAGGTCGCGAAGTAGCAGTCACTGATGGCACATGACTCGTCGCGGCATCTTCCCCTCCAAGTGACGTTATGTACTGCTCGACCCAGTTAGTATCCTCAGCTGTTGAAGATGGACTACAACTGACAGCGGCCTCATCACCAGTGCAGTACTCAGACTCTGGAGCTGAAATTACAGAAATATTCTGATTATTAATAATATCACAGTTTGTTTTGTTTTCAGTCTTATCTAAATTAATTTCACTATTATTATTCAAATTATTATCAGATTTGCTTAAAATATTATCATTATTGCAATTATTATTTAAATTATTATTGGAATTGGAGACTATGTCAAAATTATAAAAAATCACTTCCTCTACAACCTCATTTGTGTCACTCATTTTTAAATCTTTCAGAAACTTGTTTTCTAAAAATGCAACATTCCTGGCATAAATAATACGCTTTGGATTTGAAGGGTTCACCAATCTATACCCCTTAGTAGTGTCACTGTAACCCATAAACAGACACATAGTGGATTTAGCATCAAATTTTCTTCTTTTCTGCTCAGGTATCAGTGTATATGCAACGCAACCAAATACTCGCAGGTGACTAAGTTCTACCTTTGAACCGGTCCAAACCTCCTCAGGTACTGATCCCTCCAAAGCGCGGGTGGGACTTCTGTTCTTTAAATACAATGCTGTCATAACAGCTTCCCCCCAGTAACGCTGGCAGAGACCGGATTCCTGCAGCATGCAGCGTGCCTTCTCTATGATAGTGCGGTTCAGCCGTTCCGCTGTTCCATTTTGTTGTGGACTGTAGGGAACCGTGACCTGATGTACTATACCTTCAGATTTTAAATAATCAGTAAATTTATTATTACAGTATTCAGCACCACCATCAGACCTGAGACATTTTATGGGAAAACTGGATTGTTTTTCTACTAAAGCTTTAAAATTTATAAAACAGGACATTACCTCACTCTTATTGTGAAGCAGATAACCCCAGCTCTTTCTGCTGTAATCGTCCGTGAATGTCAGGAGGTATCTGGATCCTCCCCAACTGACTGTTGACATTGGGCCGCAGATGTCAGTATGAACAAGCTCTAGTGGCTGATGAGCACGCTTAGCTTCACCGATGGGGTAGGGTTTGGCAGCCATCTTCCCCTCAAGGCATGCAGTGCAATCATCCAAACTAGTCTGAAACATAAGACAGTTATTCCGCCGCAGAGCACACATACCATCGTAGCCAAGATGTCCAAGTCGTTTGTGCCATGTCGCAGTCGGCACACTCGCCGTCAGCGCACTCTTATCCCCCTGGCCTTCATACGTCAGGGTGGCAGAAGAATGACTTGGCTGCTGCGAACATAACCTATAAGTTCCATTGACATTCTCAGCTTTACCCAAACATTTCCCATTAATTTCACAATGTTTATAAAAGTGACACCCTTTCTTATTAAAAACAATAGAAAAACCTGCCTCCGCTAGCTTACTTACAGATATAAGATTTGTTGATAAGCCCGGCACAAGCAACGCATCTTTCGCTATAACACACTCATTATTAAGATTCAATTTCAATGTACCAACACCTGTACTGTCTAACATGTCATTATTAGCCACACAAACTTTATTTTGAACTGATTTAAAGTCTCTAAAAAAGTCCTTGTTGTTACTCATATGATTAGTACAACCTGAGTCCACAATCCAGTCACTTTGCTTCACATACAACGCCTTCTCAGCCACTAAGAAAGTCTGTGTATCAGTCTTACCAGAGTGTTTTCTGTCACGGCGGTACTTAAAGCATTTCGACTTGATATGGCCTGGTTTCTGGCAATAGTGACATAATAATTTCTTGTTCTTCTTCACAGTAAATGCTGTCGCAGTCTCATTGTTATTGTTCTTACGAAATTCCTCTTGCAACAAACGAGTGCGTACCAATTCACTATTCAGAGTAGCAGATATACAGGCCGTTTCCATGTTCGAGACAAGTATGTCATATTCAGCTGGCAATCCGCTCAACATTATTTCTGCCACTTCTTCATCTTCAATAGTGCGACCAATATCAGCTAATTGCTGGACTATTGTCATAATGGTATTAATGTACTCACTCATATTTTCAAATTGTGTGTATTCGATGTGATGCAGTTGTCTTAAAAGAAGCACTCGCCGATACAAGCTTTTGTCATCAAAAATAGCGGCTAGCTTGCTCCAAGCATCCTTGGCTGACTTTGCCTTCTGGATATATTGAAATAGTGCCGGCTTCACTAGCAGGCTGATGCGCGCCAGCGCACGCTGGTTCTTTGCCGCATCTGGATTGGGCTTGTCTATTGTTTCCCAAAGACCTTCCAAGATTAAAAGGTTTTTCACCATAAATTTTCAATCTGAATACTCCCGCTGCCGTACGTCGTATGCCGTGGAGTCTCCTCATTGTTCTCAGAGTTGTTCTCACCTTCACGGTGCTCTCCGTTGCCGTTTGATTCCGCCATATTTTGTCAGCAGCTCCACACGAAGAAATCGCCGATATAATTCCAACCGTCTTCCGTTCCGTTGGCACTGGGCCGCAGAACCTATTAGCGAGAGAATATGAAGGCTCGCGCAGAGGAATGGACGAAGCGTGGAAACAGGCGTGGCTGGTGAAGACTGCAGCGGAGATGAAAAATAAACTTGAGAACTTTATCACCGGCTTTTATTTATCAAAATGAAAGGCACGGGGATACGATGTAAACTAAGATTATTACATTTTATTAAGATTGAATTAAAATTAACATGAGCACACAACGGGTGCAAAGGAAGGAAGGAAGTGATGAAAAAGCAGTGACGTTTCAATATGACAGTCGATGTCAGATAAAGCTTAGTTGCTACTATGGTTAATAAACCATACAGCCTAGTTCCATGTAACTAATGAATACTATTTCAACATAGTGAATATAATTTTAGCATGTTAGTGAAAGTGAACAATTTTTCCCAAGGAACATAGGACGAAAGATGATAACTTGAACTCCCTTAAAAACTGCATCAGCTATAGAGCATTTTGTATGGGAGGTCAAATTAGATTTTTCATATTTTGACCTCGTTCCTATGCGAAAGTTGTGCAGTTTCATGGTCTAAGTAATATGCTAAAATTATGATCACTGTATAATCTAGAAGTAAGTTCGTAAGCTTTTAACCATTTAAAAAAACTCAATTAGGTTTATTAAAAACATTTTATTACGAGTTTGTTTTTGGTAAATGCAAAATTGTTACCGAGACAAAAACAACCAAAAAAAAATTAATTATGGCATCAAGATCTTTTAGTTTACCTATATATAAGTAGAAGCAATACTTAACCCAAAATGTCAAAATAAATAATTAAAAAATAAGAAAATTAACAATGGCATTCTAGCGCTAAAAATCTGAAAGCATTTTTTCACAGAAATTTTAAACAGTATCTTTTTGAATTGGAAAAATACAACCTTCACTCTTACGGCTTCTATCCGACCTGGCCGCTACGGTCTAAGCGCCGAGCGGTGTTTCAGATTACTATGTAACCCTGGCAGGCCAGGCCGACCAGACAAGGACATTTTTATGACATTTTCTATTTAATCTTAGACGGATCATTAAGACATTGATCGTTGGCACGTCGTATATTGCGCGAACGTACATATTTTTGTGATATATGATATTTCACATTATATCTACAGCATTACAAACGAAAAAGTTACTACTGGATTTTTTTTTTTTTTTAAGCAGTCCGGAGATGAAACTTTCAATATTTTTTAGAATTATACCTAATTTTGCGGATCTCACGATACTAGCTACCTTTTATTAACTTTGTATGATATCATTAAATACAAATATTGTTCTTGATAAAAAATATTTATCTATGGATATTAAGGACTTAATAATTTAAAAACTTACCGCTCCCGATCTAACCCCAACATACTCATAACAAACAGACAGTAACTTAAAAATATTAAGTACACAACCAAAAAAAAAAATTAAGATATATTATGTGAAAAAATGCTTGCAACATACCCACTTATAAATTAATAAAAGTAGTCTAGCTAAAATATTTACATTAATATTTTATTTATTACAATTAGTAACTGGCAGTTTCAGAAGGCACATTTCGCATTTTGAAATATTTTTTTACTTATTTTAAATTTAAATTTGATATGTAGATGGCATCGTCTACGATGTCGTCGTGGAAACGTCTTTCCGTGAAAAGAACCTATCCTAACAAAGACGTTTTCACGCAACTCGTTTGAAGTAGGACTTTAGGGCATAGATTCACTACTTATACCAAATTCACATGCTGTCCAGCTCTTTTTCCTAAGGCACTATGATACAATTTAACTTTAAACTCGAAAGAAAATTTAAAATTATTTATAAGTATTTTTATGAAGCGAGATCATGCCTCCTAAAAATATTTTAATAATTATATATCCTATTAGTTACTTCAATTTAGTCGGCTATTTTTTAAGATAATGTACATCCTCCAGAATCAATCTGTGTAGACCGCAGAGATATAGTATTTCTATGTATGTTTTTTAAGTGGAATGAAATTAGTAGCCAGAAAAAATCTATTTCTGTTCTTCAAATAAGAACAAGCTTTTTTATGAAGAAGCAATTGAAGTGTTAAAAATAAAACAGTTTCTGTACATTTTTTAGAATTCTTACCTTTGTGGTCTATTACATTTCATCATTCATTAGTTAAGTATTCTAAATATTATTAACTTAGATCACATTTCTCTTTACCTCACATACATAACACACTTTTTACAGTATATCACACGTCGAGATTTTTACATACAGTCATACATATTTTTTCACAAATTTTATTTATTTTCTAAAATATGGCGTAGTACCAAAATGAATATTTTAAAATCGTGACTAGTAAATTATTTATTACAACAATATTTTATAAAATTATATTTCATTTACGTAATCTATAAAAGCCTTAAATATAAACTATCCAAGGCACCATTTAAATCTTTTGCTTTTACAAATCTCATCAAGGCACGAGTTTTTTGATACCTATTGTGTAAAAATAGTAATTAATCCTTTATTGCAAAATTTTTTAAAAAGAATGTTCCTAGTTTTTAAGTTTATGACCTTTAGATAATAACTCTTTATTATTTTACACAAACAATGAAGTAAAAGTCAAAAACTACTAAAATAAAGACACATAAAAAGTTCCGATGCGGACGATAAACTTGTCATCTCTTTTATACTTGACTGAAATTGCTTAAAAAGAGTGAGCGAGTCACCGTCCGTCAAAAAGACGCTAGTATTACCAATATTTAAGTTACCTGAATAAGTACCTCCTACTTTGATTCGAAAGTTACGAAAGATTGTTGTTCTCAAAATATGACTGTTATGGTTGTGTCTCTTTCTAAAATTCTACTTTTCGGAAAGGACCAACCATTAAAAATTATTTTATCCTGAAAGACAATTTAAAATAGCTACCGGCACGAATTTCGAGAGTGAAAGCCGCGGAGATTGTTGGCGATACTTCTACATACGCCTCACTTTTCCCACCAATCAGACCTAAAAAGTTATAGGTAGGTATCTGTACATTTTCGACTATGATTAAGACCCGTGCCAGCCAGGGCGTCCACATTCATGCCAAGAAGTCTCGTATAAATTTCCTCTGGGACGTCACTTTCGGTTTTTTTTCTATAAGTGGAGGAGATAACGAGACGGCGAAAAACTATCTTCTTTTATTCACGTTTCTCGGCAAAAATAGGGCTGTTTTCTGCCACTAGAAACAGATGGATTACTGTTTTCTTCTTTTGAGGTGGAGCAAGAGATACATCTGTTGCCGGTGACAAAAAATTTACCCCTTTGTGCTTAGCTTTTTAAAAGCGGATAGTAATCAGTATCGGTCTAAGCTAGTAGAGTCTCGACTAGTGATGTCACTGGCGGCGTCAGTTGACGAGCTGGAGTCAGTAACGTCAGTGGTACCAACGTCTGTTGTCCCTCCGCCAGTGTCAGTCACGACGCCTAAGTCAGTGGTCGGATATCAAAGATGTTCGTCACGACCGTTCAGAGGCTGTCGCTCAGCGTGGTCTGAAGGGCGGTTGCGCTTGAAGAAACCACACTGAAAGAGACAAGCACGTTAGTAAGTTTGATGCAGAAGCAAAGGAGCAAGCTGCAAAAATACAGAAATTAGGTACGTAGAGTTCTTTTCAAGTCTGTGTTCAGTTTTCAAATGCGAGGGCTTTTCTAATTACGACTAGTGTAAGTATAGTACGGCGATTTGCAATCCAACTCACACTTGCTGTCGTGCCCTACTTTTCCAGATTCCTGCATTCGGAGGAACCTTTTTGAAGGCAACCAAAAGGTTATTGATGTGGATAATTTTAGCGCTGAGATTTTGTAGACACTTTGCCGTTGTCTCGAAAAGAAGAAGTTTTCGAACACACAGAGACTTTGCCGAAAGTCTCAATTTAGATAGCAGTGATCAGTGACAATGTTCAACATAAAATTGAAAAAACTCGCTCATAATTTGGAGACTCCTTGTTTAATGTAAAACCGTATATTACAAAGACTTACTTTATACAAAGCGAAGATCAACAACAGCAGTAGAAGCGCTCCAATAATTGCAGCGAGGACTACTACCCACAGCGGTATCGACCCACTTTCTAGTGCTTCAAGTTGTGGCGTCACCACAGTTTGGGCTTCGGCCGTGTGCCATGTCGGGTCACTCGGTTTGCCTACTAAAGGAAGTTGTGATACTCGACTAGCAGCGAGGGTTGATAGCTTCACGGCGCGGTCTTTTGAGATCTGCAAAGAAAGTGTACGAGTAATTTTTAAATCTCTTTAAAAAATAGTTTAGTAATCGTAAGTAGGTTAATTTGCAAAGTAGAAAAAAGAGTAAAATCATTTAGGTTAATTTGATTATTTTCTTTGTTGAAAGGGTCGGACGCCATGACCTTCTTTATTTCTTTCCACAAAATACCACTTTGTTAGTGACGCAACGTAGTTTAGATTTCAAAATCCAGTAAGTATATCGTATTTCCGCACATCGAAGTCGATATACTACTCTTAAATTAAAGTTTAATTTACCTCATTGAGCACAGAAGCATTAAACCGCGAACGTAGAGCGAGCCACACTTCTTGTCCCTTCTGCAGAGGACCAGCAGTGCAGCGGAATACTTCGCACTTGTACTTCTCTTCACACCTTTCCAGAATTTCTTTCAGTTGAGGATCCACCTAAAGATGAAAGAAACTTATTATAGGATTTAAGCACAATTGTGATTTGGATACAGTATTTAATACAGATACATAACATCACGCCCCTGTCCCGTCGGAGTAGGCAGAGACCATAGTCCTCCACCACCTGCTACGATCTTAACATAACTCCCTCCCTTCCTCTACTTTCATAAACCTCCTTCCTATTTTTTCTATATAGGTAATGACATTTGTTTATTAGAACTTACGTGATCTTGACGGCGCTTCCTTGTGTTCTGTCTTTGTGTAAAGCCACCAGCTTGAGATCCATACTGCACTTGTCCACCTGTAAAAAACCATCGTGTTAATACGCTCTTCAATTCTTTAATGAAATTACTAAATCTTGTTTGGAATGTTTACCGGAATGAGATGATGATGAAGATGAGTAAGAGTATCCTCCGCCGGTTTCGTAAGATCCTCCACCGACGGCACCACCTTGATAGGTTTGAGATCCTCCAGATCTGTACCCTCCTTGGTAGCGACCACCCGTCTGGTGGCTACCTCCCCTTTGGTAGCTGTCTCCCCCATTTTGGAGGCTACTTCCTTGGCCACCAGAGCCAGCATTGGTAACATCAGCCAAGCCGTATTTGAACTCGTTGTTAGACCCTTGAGCAGCATACGCTCCTAAACCTCCAATTTCATCTTCCTCGTCACCAACGACGGTCACTCCTCCTTGATATATCGATGAACCTGCACGCATGACGTCAGAGTTGACAGTTTCCGTCGTTGCCCAATTGCCGTGAACAAAACCTTGACCAGAACCAGACTGTCTATTTTGAATTCCAGCACCTTGGCTTTGATAGCCAGCGCCAAGGCTCTGGTAACCTGCGCCTTGGTTTTGGTAGCTAGATCCTTGAGCCTGAATTCCCGATCCCTGACTTTGGTACCCAGCGCCTCTGTTGTAACCTCCTGCTTGATAGCTACCTTGAGTGCCTTGACTATAGCTACCTTCATGACTTCCTTGGTTAAATCTATCTTGGGCATACCTGAAAGTTGAATTATCATGATATTTAAGACGTTACTTTTTGTTTTATTTAATGTCATTTTCATAGAGTATAAAATACAACTTACTTATTGAAAGAGCTGCCCGCTTCACCCTCATGTCCCAAACTTCCATATTCGGTACTCGTCTCAGACTGAGAAATAATGTTATGGTTTTCATCATACAAGATAGTTTTATTCCTTACTCTGATGATTTCACCTCCATTGCCAAATCCACCCTGGATTCCTCCTTGGTCTCTTCCAAGGGAAGCGATCAAAACTCTTCTAATATTATTTTGTTCTTCATCAGTAAAACCTTCACTGGTTTCTCGATGTACAGCACTTGCTAAGTTTCTGCGGATAATGTCTCTCTCCTCTTGCGTTAGACTTCCCCAGTATACTTTAGTTTCTTCATAAGTTCCTTGTCTATGGCCACTGCCTTGAACTGAAGCTGCAGCAGCAGCTAAGTTCTGTCTGACCACTTCTTGTTCGTCTGCTGATAAATCTTCCCAGGTGCTCCAGGTTTTAGAATATGTGTTAGAAGAGCCTCCTCCATATCCTTCTTTGTATCTGCCACCACCGTACTCGTTGGTTGTGATATGACTGCCTTGGTATACTCCACCACCATAAGCACCGCCTCCTTGGCTGTTGGATCCTGACGATTGACTGTGGTACTGGTTGCTTGATTGCGCGAATTCTGAAAAAAGTGAGATCGCCTGTTAAACGATTATTCTTTCTATTATTGATGGTACGTTTGATTGGGATAACGTCAGGCAAAAGCTAATGATTGTGAGTTTACTTACGTTCCCTATTGTATCCGCCTCCAGTTATTGCGGACATCTGAGACTCACTGTACATCTCACTGCTCCTCATTGCTGCAAGAAAAATAAAATGTTAAATTATTCTTATCACACCTTATTTAGAACCACGTCGTGAACTATTGGGTACTAGAGCCCTTACCTTCAATTTCTTTAGTGAGTAGGTTAGCGTAAGGAATTTGGATTTGCAAGTTATCAGGGTTGATGTTCCTGGCATAATCACATTTGACATTTCCAGCCCATTGAGGTTCGACGAGCATGTACATAAGATTTTCACCTGCAAAAAAGAAGAATTGTAAACTAGAGACAGGCTGGATATTTAATACATTCAGTGTGGCGCGTTTCTCCGTGGTGCACGATCATCATTATATCAGCCGTAAGACGTCCACTGCTGGACATAGGCCTCCCCTAAAGATCTCCAAACCGACCGGTCCTGGGCTGCTTGCATCCAGCGATCTCCCGCGACCTTCGTACTTACTACGTCTTCCGATACGTGGTCGCCACTTTAAATGGTGCAGGATGGAATGTTGTATCTTATTGCCTAAGTTAAAGGGAGTCAAATCTATTTTTTATAAGATATTCTCAAGTAGAATTCAAGGGTAAAAAAAACTCCACAATGTTTTACAAAATTTCAATTATTATGGATTGTAACTGCAGATAAAATTTAAATTTTAAAACACTGAAAACTTTCATCAATTTACCAGTGAGTGTCTGATAAGGCCACATGACGTAGATCTCTGCTTCCTCCACGTCGTATGGTCCTTCGTTCTTGATGTTGTATTTGTGAATAACTTGGGGCCCGAGTTTGACGTCATCCGTCACGCCTCCAATGTCGTACAGAGACGCGTTGTAGTGAAGCTCTGGAGGGTCTGATGTGCTGGAAATGTACAAAATTCTCTCTTATTTATTGCTATTGTTAATAGTTTTTAGTTAAGGTCTTATTTTGAGCCACAACTTCTACGAAATCTACTAGAAAGGAAAAACCAAGATTGTTAAGATTTTGTTTGTATAATGCTAGCATCATATTAAATTACAATGGCACCCTAAGCCATGTCAGAGACCTTTAGCGGCTCAACAACTTTGACATCAGGAAGGGTTTGGGAGGTCAGTCATCGACCTTACTAACCATACGCTATAATGATACTGATTGAAGCACTCAACTTGCATACAATGTTAAACATCCATGTCAACTAGGTACCCAAAAAATTCGTTTTCGGGCGTCTCCTTTACGACCTGCCCACAAAGAACAATGGCAAGGTCCCATACTTCATTTTATTTGGATTAAAATCCCAGCGTCTTCAAATCAAAAATATCTTGGATGATTCGTCGTCACTCCCCGATCTCAGAACTATAATATATGAATTGTATGCTTAAATTTTTAATTTTGTTAAATTTCCTATTTGCCAAATAATATATTTAATTAATACCTACCTATATTTACACGCCTAAACTGGCAGAATAAAGTTAAGTGCATGCTAAATTTTAAGACCCTATTGTAAAAACCTTTATTCGTGAATAAATTATCTGAAAATATAAATTTTTTTTTTGGAGGAAGCCAGGAAAAATATATTTACTTTTTTTATTTTTAGGTTATGTTTTAATATTAGCCATTAGTATGCGTTGGAATAGTTATTTTGAGAATAAAATAAAATGAAAACATGATTTAGCTACCAATTAAACCCGAAAATACTGATTGATAGGTACTGTGCACTTGCGGAACCCTAAAAAATTTTAAATGCATAAAATACTATTTAGAGGAAGTGTCAAGAAGTGTAACGATAAACGGGGAGTAGAAAAATATGACAAGGAGTGACAGTCGAGACAGGGTCGGGAAAGAGTCGAAAAGGAAAAATGAAGGAAAAAAGCTATTTTTGCTGATAAAAGGGAATAGTTGCTAAAAATTTGATAAACGAAAGCAACAGAAGAAAACTAAGAATCAGGATTTGTTGAATAGTGAGGGCAATGGAGCTCAAATAGAATTTTAACATGTTTTAAAGTTTCAGGTGAGAGAGATTTTGGTCCGTCAAGCAAGGAAAATTTGGGAAAAACGGAGAAAAATGGAAGAATGGAATCGGTAAACGTTCCAAATATTCTTGATGTTACTTTGAGACGTCTGTGAAAGAAAAGTCGATAGTATGCTGGTTTTCTGTGAGTTATAATTTTTTTTGTTTTGTAGCTCGCGAAAAAAATAGAATTCATACAGCTGATGAGACGAATCTTTTGAAGGAGGCTATGATCCTGGATTGTGGATTCCTTCAATTGAGATAAAGATAGGGATTGCTTCGTGTAGGATATAGTATAGGAAGGTTTATTTGCGCATAATTTCAAGATGCTAACATTCAGGGTTTGATTCCAAAGTGTAAAGAATAAGTGGAGTGAAACTAATGTTATGTAAGTATTCAATTTTGTGGTTTTCATCTTTTATTTATTTTCGGTTCAAAGTTGTTGTGTGTATTTGAGTTAAGGTGAAATGTGACTTAATGAAATTTATAGTTTCTTCCAGGTTATGTGAGCTAAATAACGTTGAGAAAATCAGATTTCAATGTCAAAAGAGGAAGAGTTGATTGGAGAATATTTGCAGCTTTACAGATCTACCTGCGAGGTCATAAGAGGCTTGTACTGTGTGATACTTTAAGTAAATTGATATTCCCACTTAATGATTTTCGTTTGTAAACATTAATAACTCTGCGGAAATTATAACATACTGTGTTTCTAATCTGAGTCGTTATTTGTAGATAGTAATAAAGATTTTCTTTTCCCATAATTAAGTATAAACTAGTTCTACAAGTGTCTTTGTTCGCGTATAGCTAGGCAGGATAATGTTCTATTTCTATACAGGTACAGGAATTACAAGGAACATTATAGACATGGAAAAGCAAACCACAAATGATAAAACGTGAAGGCTAAAAAAAGGTATTGCTTGGATTGTAAAGGTAATGTAAATTTCATTGTGTTTAATTCTTTCCTTTACAGAGAAATTGATTAAAATAGTCCTTGGTGAAATCATGGAAACTAGACTCTGATGTATATATATTGTCATCGATTAGGGGTGGCTTTAGATGTTGTATATTTTGTCAACATTTCAAAAGTGACTTTGGACGATGTATATTATTATCATCAAGTCAAGGAGACTTTAAATGATGTATATTTTTATACTTTTTTAGGTAGAATTGTCTATTTGACATTATTGTCAAATAGTCAACAAATAAATCATTTTTGATTTAGTTTTACTCAAAGCTAGACGCTATTTTGAAACCTTTATAAATTTTTTATCTCTTTAACAAAAAATAAATCAAAACCCAAAATCAAAATGGAAGAAAATATTAATACATTAAATAATTACCATTTTTAGAAAATAATATAAAATCTTTGGCCCTAAATCAAAATTCCAGTTTTTAATATACTAATGTCTTCATATGATAAAATTTAAGAAAAATATTCCGTCAGATCAAAAGAATTAGAACGTCAATTCAAAATCTTAAAATAATATATCTGAAAACTAAAACTTGGATATAGATTGTGATATTTTATTGTGAAATAAAGGGTAAGTTTAAGTAGAGTGAATATTATAAATAATAATATTTCAAGTAATAATAAATTGCTTTGATAGTGATTTTGAATCTTTTACCTCAATTTCCCAAAATTGGAACATGCTGAGAGCATTACTACATCTCAGTACTCAAGCTCATAGGAGGTGCTTATCTTTCCTTTTACTTTCATACTATAGGAGTCCCAGATTTTGAGATTAAGAAATGCCTGCTCTCAGGTTTATTTAGTTCAACCAAGCTTGGATGGGTGCCCTCGTGACTTGTGTCCCCGATGTCCACTATATTGGTTGTGGCTAATGTATGTCGCGTGTCACTGGAGTATCTGTCTAAGTCTATCTGATAATATCAACCTTCGGATTTATTTATTTTAATCATTCTTGGGCCGGAGCCCTCAAGCCTAAAAGGGTCTGATACTAAAGTTCTTCTCGTTCTATTTGTGTGAGATTTCGCTGATTCATCCTGATTCTTCCATCTGTATGTATGGGATGAATTGGTGTTACTCCAGTACAAATGGAGGGATATTAGCAAGGTGTTTTAACGTTGGATTTTGGAAATAATGTTTCTTGTGTTATGTGCTGACAACGCTTGCCCACTATTGGTTGCGTCGTTTGAGTGGCATATACCGCGGGAGGACCTCCTGATCTTAGCGTTAGATTACCAAATGTAGTGTAGTTAGACAACATAAAACTTTCTTCTTATGTGAAGGGACATTCTAGTTTAGTCTAATGACATTAAATTGTTTATAAGGAATAAATTAGAATTGTCCTGAATCAATAGGAAGAATGTTCTTGATGGAGACATTACGTTCGTTCGTGGGTTGCTTCTTGTAAAGTGTGTTGACGACGTTCGCCCATAAGGCTGCGACGGCTGTACGACACTCTGACCTTGGGGGACCTCTGAACTTTATGTGTGTCATCCTAAAGTAGTTAAATAATTTATTTAATCTTCATTGAATCATACAGGAATCTAAACTTTATAAGATTCTAAGTTTTAATTTTCCCTTAATAAAACTTGTCATAAATTATCATACTTAAAATTATACTTTGACTCAGTGTGAAACCACCTTAACTTTACTAAATAGATTCTTGAAAACAAAAATGGAACAGAAATTATAATGTTTAGTTTCTTTTCATTGTAAATAAGTTCCGAATATTTAAGTATATACAATAACCCCATTTTTATACTTCTTTTGAGTCCTCTTTTAAAGAACATCGAGTTTTAGCTAGTGTTGTTTACGCTAAATTCTCCCAGTGTTCTTGGTTTTGAATACTCGATGCTTTTGATTTTCCCTTAAGATCTTAAATCATAAATGTTTGGCCCAACCTAGCTTAGATACTACTATCCCGTATCTTCTCGGTTCTGGTCATCATACTTAACTTTTATTTAAGGATTACCTTCAGTAATCTTTTGTCATACTTACTTCTTATATGTTCTTCTTCGAAATATGCTGGGTAATCCCATTATAGTTTAGATGCTTTTCATTTTATTTAAATGAGTGTTTAGACTGGGGTTACTCTACATAATTCTTGTCCTGCGTGGGTTGGTAACGGAAAAGAGATTTAGCTACGCATCACAAGTGAGAGCTATGAAGGATATACGGAGACCTTGTTGGTGCAATAAAGTCACTCAGTGACTGGGGGGAGGGAAATTGCCCTTCAAACTCTTTATGTCTCTCGTTATAAAACCGTTATTGATCTAGGCTGGCCATGCAAGCAATAATACTATACCCGTATCTAGTACAGACTTCACACTTGGACGTGTGGAGCTGGCTAATTATTTTCAGTTTAACTTATTTCAAAACAAACTAAGGGATTCGATGATGTCGATCATTGTCTGCCCGGAGGGATTACAGGAAGAGCTCTTATAGCTCATGATGGAGAGTGCCCTGTTTTCCTAAAGGAAGACTGTATGCTTCGTGTGCCTGGCGGGCTCGGTGACCAGCTCTGGTATGGGTGACTAAAAGAAATAGTCAATACCCTGTGAACCCTGGATGAGTCAGTGATCGTCCCTTAAAGGTGGGCCACGTGGAAGTCGGGTTTGACGCGGGGCATGAACATACCGGGGGGAGACATCATCACCGTCTGGGTTGTACTGTGGTTAGTTAGTTCCACTCTCCACATACATTAACCCTAGTCTTTACTGTAGTTTAAGGTTTCGTTGGGATTTCCAGCTTCGCGAGGATGATCAGAATCCTGACGATCCAGTTGGATTGTTAGGGTAGTTTAGCGTCATGTCATCGTGAGCTGGGTGATGATATGCCTCGGACCTAGGACTTAGGGTAGAGGAGGCCTAGGACGAGCTGCTTGGGGCGATGGCGGTGCCCCAAACCTGGGGATTGTCCCCACATTATTTTTATTACTTCGTTTATATTAACATAGGTTTCTTTTCAGAAACTTATCGGCTCTAACATTGCATTGTAAATGAGATGAAACCTTTCCTAAATTGATGAAACTACATGAATTCAGATGAACTACTCCCGTCAATATGAGACTAAATATAAATAAATAGTGATCCAATATAAAATAAATAACACAAATTAGACATGTGAAGATTAGGTTTATATTCTAATATAAGTATTAAAATAACAATTGTGTTTCTTTTTCATTCTTCTATTGCCACTCTCCACCGAGCAGAATCTGTAAATTACAAGATATTATAAATATATAAAACGGAATGACGTAGGATTCAGGAAAAATATAATATTCTTAAAGGATATTATTCTAGACGATCAACCTTGGCCAAAACTTTCACGTATCTGATTTGAGGATCCTATATGAAGGGACTTCAGATCTGTACAGCTGGTGCCGTGACCAGGATATGCTGGTTTCAAGCGAGAGAGGTATTGAAGAGTGAAAAAAGAAACAAAATGAAAAATACACTAATTTCGAGTTTTGAACTGAAGAAACTTGAGAGTAAAGTTTATCTAAGTTAAAGTTGTTAAGCGGGACGTTAGAATTGGTTTTAGCTTAGGGTTATTTGTTTTGGAAACCATAGAAAATATGATGCATTCCTTGTTTCAGAATAAAGATGGGAAATTTTACAGTCTCAATAGAAGGAAACATAGGGTCAGGGAAGTCTACTTTGTTGGCAGCTTTGGGAGGCAACTCTGATTTTGAGATAATACCAGAACCAATTGATAAATGGACTAATTTATCTGGCGTCAATCTCTTCCAGTTATTTAAGGAAAATCCTAAGAAGTGGGGTTTCTGTTTTCAAAATTATGTTCTTCTAACAATGTTAGAGAATCATACGAAAGAATCTAGCGCTAAGATTAAAGTTATGGAACGTTCCATCTATTCAGCCAAAAATTGTTTTATTAGGGAATTGCAATAGAGTGAATTGTTGCACCCGGCTGAGTTTGCAGTTTTAGATGAGACCTATTCTTATTTCAAGGAACAGTTTGTTACTCGAATTAATTTAGTAGTTTATCTTAGGACTTCCCCTATGGTTTCTTATCAGAGAGCCCTAAGTCGTGGTCGACCTGAAGAGACAGGGATAACGTTAGATTATATAGAGAGGATTCACAACATTCATGAGGAATGGTTATTGAACCCTAATATAAAGGAAGATTTTGACAGGATAGAGATTATCGATGGAGATCAAAATATTAGCTCCATAAAGCAACAGTTTTGGGAAGTTAAGGAAAGAATATTAGATAAGCTTTCTATTCTTTAATTTAAACAAAATTCCAACCTATAATTTGTAATAAACTTTCAGTATCCAAAGAAAAGAAAAAAAATGCCTCCTCGTTATAATCTTAGATCATCTCAGGGACAAGATGAATTAGAAAGGACAGGTCAGCAAGAAGAACGTCCACGACCTTCTTTACGCAACTCCACTATGTTTCGCCAACTTCGAAGAAACATGGGAATTCTGACACAGAAGGTGTCGAACTTAGAGAATCAGCTGTCGCAAGCTCGGGAAACTAACGCTGCATCAGCTTCGTCTGAAAGGCATGAAGCACCGATTAATATATGCCCGGTGATTGATACAAGAGTCGAAAAACCACGTTTTCCTGGAAGATTTGGGGTACATCCAGTGTCGTTTTTGGAGGATCTTCAGAATTATTTACGGAGGATGCCTAATGAAGATGCTACAATTGAAACTATAATCAGTTGTTTAGAAGGTGATGTTCGTAAATGGGCCAGAATTTATAGACAGAGATGGTTTACACAGTCGGATTTCAAAAGAGATTTTTTGGATGCTTATTGGGGAGAAGCCGAACAAAACACCTTGAGAAGAATGATTGTAAATGGCACTTGGTCTAAGGAAAATGGAACAATGCTAGAACATTTCGTTAGTTTAGCAGGGCAAGCAAAGATGATGTCTAGACCAATTCCTGAATGGCAAATAGTGGAGGATTTGATGAGACACTTTCCGAAGGATGTACAATATGCTTGGCGGATGAAGAAAGGAAATACTTTGATTGAGGCAACAGAGTTTCTTCGTGAATTGGATGACGTGAATAAACAATGTGGATCTTCTTCCTTTGACTCCTCTACTGGAGCTGATAGGGGAACAAAGCGTCAAAGTCCTTTCGTTTCAAATAAAGACAAGCCATTTTATAAAAAACCAAAAGTGGTGGCTCACATCGAGGGGGAGACTTCAAGGGGAAGGATCACTGATGAAATAATTCAAGAAGAAGATTTAAACTAGTTGGGGCCATTTCCAATAAGCAGGAGGTGGCCGCAATTAACAAAAAACTAAATTATCTTTTTCCTGTAAAATATTTAATAAAACAAGGTTGGAAGCCAGGGGTAGGATTGGGTTGTGACCAAGAAGGGATCTTATATCCTGTTTCCTCGAATAATACTAGAACGAATTGTGATAGAGAAGGTTTAGGATATTCTTCAGAAGATTATAATAATAAACAAACAGTCGTAAATTTAATTAAAGTTTTTGACGTTTCGGTGATTAAACAAAATCAACCAATGTATAATCAGTTCATTAGAGAATATGAAGGTAACTCTTTATATGATGAAGAGGTTTGCTTTGAGAATGAGGGGCCCAAATTTAAATCAGAAATAGAGTTACAAATTTTGGGGCAATCTATAGTTCTCTTGGTAGACACTGGAAGTGAAGTAACTTGTATTTCGGAAGAATTCTTAGAGTGTTTACAAGGAGAATTAAAGTTAAAATTCCCTGCGTTACCAGTTAGACCAATATGTGTGAGGGGAGCCGTTGGACAAAAGAGTCTCCAAATAAAAAAACTAGTCTCTATACCGTTGACGTGTGGTTCAGTTGATATTGATACGGGATTTTTAGTGATTGCTAAATTAACTTGTTCTGCTATCCTTGGGGTAGATTGGTTAGTTGCGCACAACGCTGTTTTGCATTTAAAAGAACCACAAACATTAGAATTGGGTATCGTTGGACAAGGAGAAATTACTATTCCGTTTCGAAATCTTACTAGTGGGTTTTTAGAAGAGAATCGAATAAATCTAATAGCTGGAGTAGAGGAACAAAACGAAAAGGAAGGCGGTGAAGAAAAACAATTATTAGATTTGTTTAAAAGTATTCGGTTGGGAATGGATTTGTCTGATGTAGAGAAGGAACAAATTTTTAATGTTTTGAGAACCCATATGCAAGTTTTTACAAAGAAACTTGGAAGGGCAAACTGTTATACTCATGACATTAAAATGATTGAGGGTACTCCAAGGATACAACGAACCTATCCTATACCATATGCACATAGGGCAAAAGTAGAAGAAAAGTTGAGGGAGATGGAAGAATTAGGGATTATATCGAGGAAAACTACAAATTTTTGTAGTCCTCTAACTTTCACTGGAAAACCCGATGGATCTGTTAGAATATTACTTGATGCTAGGGAAATCAATAAATATATGGTTCCAGAAGTAGAAGCACCGCCTTTACAGATTGACATACTTAATGCTTTTCTTGGTGTAAAATTTATAACATTGATTGATTTAAATTACGCTTATTTTCAAATACCGTTGACTGAGGACAGTAAAAAATATACTGGATTTACAGTTAATGGAAAGTCTTACGTATACAACGTGCTTCCGCAAGGACTTAAAACGTCAGTAGGGTCCTTTTGTCGCGCAATGGACATTATATTGGGTCCTGGTGTTAGAGAGTTTTGTGTCAATTATTTGGATGATCTTGCAATCCTAACGAGTGGGACTTGGCAAGACCATTTGGATCATATTGATATAGTTTTGGATCGTTTAGAATCAGCTGGAATGACTTGTAATTTTGCAAAGTGCAACTTTTTCTGCAGTGAAGTAAAAATGTTAGGGCATATAGTTACAACTTCGGGAATTAAACCTAACCCGGATAAAATAAAAGCTATAAAGGAATTCCCTATTCCAAAGAAACAAAAACAGTTAAGAGGATTTTTGGGACTTTGTAATTATTATAGACGTTTCATTAAGAACTATAGTATTTTGACTGCTCCGTTAACTAGGTTATTAAAGAAAAACCAAACATGGTTTTGGGATGAAGAATTAGATCGAGCTTTCAATAATATAAAGGAAGAATTTATTACAACGATTCTATTGAGCCATCCAGATCAGGATAAATTATATTATTTACAGACCGACAGTTCAGGGATCGGAATAGCCGGATCATTGTTTCAGATTGGAAATAATGGTGAGGTTAAAATTTTGGGATTCTGTAGTCGTGCACTACGGGGTTCTGAATTACGATGGACTGTAACTGAACAAGAGTTGTGGGCTATTATTTATTCTGTGAAAAAGTTTGAGACTTATTTAAGAGGAGCGAAATTTGTTGTTCGTACAGATCATAAGGCATTAACTTTCATGAAACAAATGAAATTATACAATAGTAGAGTCACACGTTGGATTTTATTTCTTGAACAATTTGACTTCGAAGTCGAACATGTAAAAGGTGTAGAAAATATTGGGGTAGATATTTTATCTAGATATCCGCCAGGGGGAGTTTTGCAAGAAGAGAAGGTGTGGTATCCAACTGTTATGTATGTAGGTGTTTCTACTGACCGTGACTTGAAAAATAAATTACAACGTATGATGGAATATCAACGGCTTGATAACGTCATATGTGGGATTAAGGAGAGAATAAATGGTTCTAGAGTACCCGAAAGAACAGATAGATTTACACGTATAACTTTGCGCTGTATTGTCAATAATGATCTACTTTATTTTAAAACTGTACGTGGAGATTACGTTTTGTTTATGCCCAAGGTTCTACAAGAAGAGATTTGTAAACAGGTACATATAGAGATGGGTCATCTTGGCGCATATAAAACTTTGAAATATTTACAATTAAGGTGTTATTGGATAAATATGGGTAAGACAGTGAAGTCTTGTATTCAGAAGTGTCATGTTTGTCAGCTTTCTAGACCTGACTATATAAAAGGGGTAGGGAAATGTAAAACGATTTTAACTGAAAACCCGGGTGAATTAGTAATGGCTGATATTTTCGGACCACTACCTAAAACTGAGGCTGGTTATATTTACATTTTTGTAATACAGGATTCTTTTAGTAAATTTATTAAACTTTTCGGACTTCGTGGAGCTTCAGCAGACTCAGTGCTTTATTGTATGAGAGTGTTCACTGAAATAATACAACCTAAAGCTGTTATGACAGATAACGGAAAACAATTTATTAGTCACAAGTGGAAAAATGGACTCAGAGCTTTGAGAATTAAGACTTTGTATACTACTATTCGTAATCCTCGACCTAACACTACCGAACGAGTGAATAAAGAATTAAACAAATTCTTTAGAATTTATTGTCATGATGACCATACTAGATGGGATCATTACTTGTTGGAGATTGAGGAATTGTATAATAATACGTTCCATGAGAGTACGAAATTTTCTCCTAATGAAATATTATTTGGAAATTCAGAGAAACTTAAAGTAGACCGTTTTCTACCACGGGCACTCACGAATAAAACATTAGACCAAATTAGAGAGGAAGTTAGAGAAAACCTTAGACTTTCGAGTCAGAAGCGGCGGGATAGATTCAATAGAACTCATAAGTTGATAGATTTTCAAGTTGGTGATTTGGTAAAATTAAGGAGGCTTAATAAATCGGATTCTAGTCGAAATAAAACTAAGAAATTTGATTTATTATATGATGGACCGTATCGAATTGGAGGAATAAAATATGCTAATGTGTATATTCTCGTTGATCCTGAAACTCAAAGTGTCAAAGGAGTTTATAATGCAGTCCATTTGGCTAAATATTATACTTAGGATGTTAGCTATTGAGATTTTCACGGGATTATATCATAAATTTTAACTTTAGAGGAATTGAGATATTCCTGGTCACAACCTAATTAATATAATTTTATTAGTTTTAATTTAATAATTAATATTAGAAGACTATTTTGATTATAGTATATAGTGAGTCAATTTGTTAGTGAATTGACTGGCATTATTAAATCGACTTCGTTTTAAAAATATAATGAATTATAATAATTTATAATTTAATACAAATTTAATTTGGTTATATAATCAGGGTTGAACTGAAATAAATCTAAATTTAGATAAACATGTTAAATAATTTTAATAATTTTGAATAAAAAATTAATTTAGTTTAATGATTTATAATATTAGTAGTTTAGTTATTTGTTTTGTTTATTGTATTTGTGAATAAAAAAATTTAAGGGCCAATATAGGAGGTTTTATTTTAATAAAATAATAATAATAATAAAAAAAAAAATTAATTTAAAATTGAAAATTTTAGAATTCTCGAAAAAAAAAAAAAATGTTTTCTTAGATTTTTCGAAATAATAAAATTTTGGGGGAGGCTGTGCACTTGCGGAACCCTAAAAAATTTTAAATGCATAAAATACTATTTAGAGGAAGTGTCAAGAAGTGTAACGATAAACGGGGAGTAGAAAAATATGACAAGGAGTGACAGTCGAGACAGGGTCGGGAAAGAGTCGAAAAGGAAAAATGAAGGAAAAAAGCTATTTTTGCTGATAAAAGGGAATAGTTGCTAAAAATTTGATAAACGAAAGCAACAGAAGAAAACTAAGAATCAGGATTTGTTGAATAGTGAGGGCAATGGAGCTCAAATAGAATTTTAACATGTTTTAAAGTTTCAGGTGAGAGAGATTTTGGTCCGTCAAGCAAGGAAAATTTGGGAAAAACGGAGAAAAATGGAAGAATGGAATCGGTAAACGTTCCAAATATTCTTGATGTTACTTTGAGACGTCTGTGAAAGAAAAGTCGATAGTATGCTGGTTTTCTGTGAGTTATAATTTTTTTTGTTTTGTAGCTCGCGAAAAAAATAGAATTCATACAGCTGATGAGACGAATCTTTTGAAGGAGGCTATGATCCTGGATTGTGGATTCCTTCAATTGAGATAAAGATAGGGATTGCTTCGTGTAGGATATAGTATAGGAAGGTTTATTTGCGCATAATTTCAAGATGCTAACATTCAGGGTTTGATTCCAAAGTGTAAAGAATAAGTGGAGTGAAACTAATGTTATGTAAGTATTCAATTTTGTGGTTTTCATCTTTTATTTATTTTCGGTTCAAAGTTGTTGTGTGTATTTGAGTTAAGGTGAAATGTGACTTAATGAAATTTATAGTTTCTTCCAGGTTATGTGAGCTAAATAACGTTGAGAAAATCAGATTTCAATGTCAAAAGAGGAAGAGTTGATTGGAGAATATTTGCAGCTTTACAGATCTACCTGCGAGGTCATAAGAGGCTTGTACTGTGTGATACTTTAAGTAAATTGATATTCCCACTTAATGATTTTCGTTTGTAAACATTAATAACTCTGCGGAAATTATAACATACTGTGTTTCTAATCTGAGTCGTTATTTGTAGATAGTAATAAAGATTTTCTTTTCCCATAATTAAGTATAAACTAGTTCTACAAGTGTCTTTGTTCGCGTATAGCTAGGCAGGATAATGTTCTATTTCTATACAGGTACAGGAATTACAAGGAACATTATAGACATGGAAAAGCAAACCACAAATGATAAAACGTGAAGGCTAAAAAAAGGTATTGCTTGGATTGTAAAGGTAATGTAAATTTCATTGTGTTTAATTCTTTCCTTTACAGAGAAATTGATTAAAATAGTCCTTGGTGAAATCATGGAAACTGGACTCTGATGTATATATATTGTCATCGATTAGGGGTGGCTTTAGATGTTGTATATTTTGTCAACATTTCAAAAGTGACTTTGGACGATGTATATTATTATCATCAAGTCAAGGAGACTTTAAATGATGTATATTTTTATACTTTTTTAGGTAGAATTGTCTATTTGACATTATTGTCAAATAGTCAACAAATAAATCATTTTTGATTTAGTTTTACTCAAAGCTAGACGCTATTTTGAAACCTTTATAAATTTTTTATCTCTTTAACAAAAAATAAATCAAAACCCAAAATCAAAATGGAAGAAAATATTAATACATTAAATAATTACCATTTTTAGAAAATAATATAAAATCTTTGGCCCTAAATCAAAATTCCAGTTTTTAATATACTAATGTCTTCATATGATAAAATTTAAGAAAAATATTCCGTCAGATCAAAAGAATTAGAACGTCAATTCAAAATCTTAAAATAATATATCTGAAAACTAAAACTTGGATATAGATTGTGATATTTTATTGTGAAATAAAGGGTAAGTTTAAGTAGAGTGAATATTATAAATAATAATATTTCAAGTAATAATAAATTGCTTTGATAGTGATTTTGAATCTTTTACCTCAATTTCCCAAAATTGGAACATGCTGAGAGCATTACTACATCTCAGTACTCAAGCTCATAGGAGGTGCTTATCTTTCCTTTTACTTTCATACTATAGGAGTCCCAGATTTTGAGATTAAGAAATGCCTGCTCTCAGGTTTATTTAGTTCAACCAAGCTTGGATGGGTGCCCTCGTGACTTGTGTCCCCGATGTCCACTATATTGGTTGTGGCTAATGTATGTCGCGTGTCACTGGAGTATCTGTCTAAGTCTATCTGATAATATCAACCTTCGGATTTATTTATTTTAATCATTCTTGGGCCGGAGCCCTCAAGCCTAAAAGGGTCTGATACTAAAGTTCTTCTCGTTCTATTTGTGTGAGATTTCGCTGATTCATCCTGATTCTTCCATCTGTATGTATGGGATGAATTGGTGTTACTCCAGTACAAATGGAGGGATATTAGCAAGGTGTTTTAACGTTGGATTTTGGAAATAATGTTTCTTGTGTTATGTGCTGACAACGCTTGCCCACTATTGGTTGCGTCGTTTGAGTGGCATATACCGCGGGAGGACCTCCTGATCTTAGCGTTAGATTACCAAATGTAGTGTAGTTAGACAACATAAAACTTTCTTCTTATGTGAAGGGACATTCTAGTTTAGTCTAATGACATTAAATTGTTTATAAGGAATAAATTAGAATTGTCCTGAATCAATAGGAAGAATGTTCTTGATGGAGACATTACGTTCGTTCGTGGGTTGCTTCTTGTAAAGTGTGTTGACGACGTTCGCCCATAAGGCTGCGACGGCTGTACGACACTCTGACCTTGGGGGACCTCTGAACTTTATGTGTGTCATCCTAAAGTAGTTAAATAATTTATTTAATCTTCATTGAATCATACAGGAATCTAAACTTTATAAGATTCTAAGTTTTAATTTTCCCTTAATAAAACTTGTCATAAATTATCATACTTAAAATTATACTTTGACTCAGTGTGAAACCACCTTAACTTTACTAAATAGATTCTTGAAAACAAAAATGGAACAGAAATTATAATGTTTAGTTTCTTTTCATTGTAAATAAGTTCCGAATATTTAAGTATATACAATAACCCCATTTTTATACTTCTTTTGAGTCCTCTTTTAAAGAACATCGAGTTTTAGCTAGTGTTGTTTACGCTAAATTCTCCCAGTGTTCTTGGTTTTGAATACTCGATGCTTTTGATTTTCCCTTAAGATCTTAAATCATAAATGTTTGGCCCAACCTAGCTTAGATACTACTATCCCGTATCTTCTCGGTTCTGGTCATCATACTTAACTTTTATTTAAGGATTACCTTCAGTAATCTTTTGTCATACTTACTTCTTATATGTTCTTCTTCGAAATATGCTGGGTAATCCCATTATAGTTTAGATGCTTTTCATTTTATTTAAATGAGTGTTTAGACTGGGGTTACTCTACATAATTCTTGTCCTGCGTGGGTTGGTAACGGAAAAGAGATTTAGCTACGCATCACAAGTGAGAGCTATGAAGGATATACGGAGACCTTGTTGGTGCAATAAAGTCACTCAGTGACTGGGGGGAGGGAAATTGCCCTTCAAACTCTTTATGTCTCTCGTTATAAAACCGTTATTGATCTAGGCTGGCCATGCAAGCAATAATACTATACCCGTATCTAGTACAGACTTCACACTTGGACGTGTGGAGCTGGCTAATTATTTTCAGTTTAACTTATTTCAAAACAAACTAAGGGATTCGATGATGTCGATCATTGTCTGCCCGGAGGGATTACAGGAAGAGCTCTTATAGCTCATGATGGAGAGTGCCCTGTTTTCCTAAAGGAAGACTGTATGCTTCGTGTGCCTGGCGGGCTCGGTGACCAGCTCTGGTATGGGTGACTAAAAGAAATAGTCAATACCCTGTGAACCCTGGATGAGTCAGTGATCGTCCCTTAAAGGTGGGCCACGTGGAAGTCGGGTTTGACGCGGGGCATGAACATACCGGGGGGAGACATCATCACCGTCTGGGTTGTACTGTGGTTAGTTAGTTCCACTCTCCACATACATTAACCCTAGTCTTTACTGTAGTTTAAGGTTTCGTTGGGATTTCCAGCTTCGCGAGGATGATCAGAATCCTGACGATCCAGTTGGATTGTTAGGGTAGTTTAGCGTCATGTCATCGTGAGCTGGGTGATGATATGCCTCGGACCTAGGACTTAGGGTAGAGGAGGCCTAGGACGAGCTGCTTGGGGCGATGGCGGTGCCCCAAACCTGGGGATTGTCCCCACATTATTTTTATTACTTCGTTTATATTAACATAGGTTTCTTTTCAGAAACTTATCGGCTCTAACATTGCATTGTAAATGAGATGAAACCTTTCCTAAATTGATGAAACTACATGAATTCAGATGAACTACTCCCGTCAATATGAGACTAAATATAAATAAATAGTGATCCAATATAAAATAAATAACACAAATTAGACATGTGAAGATTAGGTTTATATTCTAATATAAGTATTAAAATAACAATTGTGTTTCTTTTTCATTCTTCTATTGCCACTCTCCACCGAGCAGAATCTGTAAATTACAAGATATTATAAATATATAAAACGGAATGACGTAGGATTCAGGAAAAATATAATATTCTTAAAGGATATTATTCTAGACGATCAACCTTGGCCAAAACTTTCACGTATCTGATTTGAGGATCCTATATGAAGGGACTTCAGATCTGTACAGTACCTACAACCCACGGCACAAAAGAACGATGCTCAGCTAAAAAATACTAGTCACGAGGGTGCGCGCGAATCGTCATTGTCTTCCCGCCTGTCACCCATGTGCAGGTAATATTTAACGGTCAGCACGTCTAGCTTGACACATTGAGTTTATAGGTAGGTACTGTTCTTATTTCCATCACCATTTGTGCTAGAGTCGTGCTGCAAGTGTCAAACTTGACCTACTCTAGACGGAACAAGCAAGAGCACGTCTAGATTAACACATTTTTAGGAAGGTACTAACCGGTCTTATTCAAACGTATTTATTACCACTTCATGTTTGGCTACGTACATTCTTAAGTATACAATACCGATACGATACCGACCGATACCGATTACATCTCAGAAACGCAAACCAAAACAAGAATTTATTTATTCTTACTGACAGAGTCTTAGATCAGTATTGGACGCTTGTATACTGACAGAAATAAACCCACTTTCTTTTTATTTTCGTCTCCGGGATTCACCGGTATACCAAGTGAACTTTTCAATTCTACTTACAATAGTCAAAACAAAAAACATCAGATGGCAACACCGTTAATGAGAAAAAAAAACTTAGAGTGAGTTCCAAAACGGTAATAATTACCCTTTGACAGTAGTCTGTCTCGACCACACCGATGGACGTCTTATAACGCTATGCTGCTGTCAGGGTAATATTTACCCGATTCGGAACGCAACCTTAATGCATTCTGTACACATTCAGTGTTTTATTACAGGAAATAGTCGAATAAAATACCAACAAAAAATATTATTTTTCCTGACTTCGATGCGAATTAATGATACTTGAAAAAATTTCAGAAAAATAAGTTAATGAGTTTAGTTTTAATGATATTTTAAGACGCTTACAAATATCGCAAATAATATCTCGCCATTGTTCTTTGAGTCTGCTATTATGCACCGTACAGGAATGCTATTATAATAATGGTAAAAAATCGCTTGCCACCTTAGATTATGAATAACGTCAGCTTACTGCCTGCCTACTTGCCACTAAGCCGCATACTTCAAAGTCGTAGATGTTACATGCAAAAGACGTATTCACGCAAAAAAAAACATTTTCACGCAAATAGTCCTCACGCAGAAAACTAAACACTTACCCGATGACAGACAAGATAGCTCTGACGACCACTCCGATAGCCATATGCATCGTGTTGTCATATTGCGTTCCTTGTTCAGGGTTAGTAGAATTGGTCTCCATGTCAAAGTTCAGGGATTTCACACGGGCGTCCACTTCTAATACGATGCGGAATTTTATCTGGAGTAAAGAAAACAAGTGTCATACAATCTTTGTATTTGTAATAGGCTAAAGTTAAACAAGGCCTCGTCTACTTAGGTGAGGCTCTTTAGCCAAAAAGAAAAAGTTGGCTGTTTTGGAAAAAAGAAATTGACATCAAAAATGTGATAAGATAATAAACAGAAAAGCTGCTTCCCATTGCTGGTAGCTTCCATCTTGTGTGTGGAAATTCCAGTTCGGAAAGATCCGCTACGGGTCTTTCCGTCAAGTGAGCGGAATTACGGCGTCGGAACGATCCACAACCACGAAGCAAACGTTACAAGTGACAAGACCTTGACCTTGTTCACCGCTATGTACCGACGCGGAATTAGGAATTTTGCATACATTTTTTTAGTCCCATTTATTAACAAGATATGAAAATACCGTAGTAGAGATGACAAAAAGTGAAATTAAAATTAAAATCGGCTAAAAAATACGGCCGATATAAGCATTTAAAACTATTAATTACGCGAGACATCCGACATGAACAGTGACGTCACATGTCACTACGGCCATATAAACTCCGTGTTAAATTTAGTTTTGCTAGAAAGAGAGAGAAACAAATCTTCGATGGCTTATATCAGTTTTAATTTCATAGTTATTCGAAAAATTGTTTTACTAATCTTATTAATGAGAACATCTTTTTTTTAAATCATGCATATTCCCAAATCCGCTCCAGTATGACAGACTTAACGGAAAGGTCCGTAGCGGATTTGTTCCGATGCGGGATATCCGCAGGTGTATCGCTACAAATCAAATCAAATCAAATCAAAATCGTTTATTCATTGTTGGATATTAAAATCTCTTAATGACGTCAGCTAAACTACATCGCTTCACAAACAATGTGGCGCCAATTGTGGGAAAAAAAAGAAGCGACAATAAAAACCCACGCGCTCTTTTAAATATGTTTGAATGTACAATGAGATATATTCTACGATGTCGAACGGAAAGAATAAATAAATAAATATGAATATAAATATGAATCATTCGTTTGAACTTGATCTGTCGTCAACCTCATCTCTGGTCAGATCCCGAACGATTAACCGGTAAATAGTGTAACCGTACTAAGGAAGGTACTGATACCATCTATGATTGCGGTCATTATGCTGTTTCAGAAAAATTGCAAACTTTGATAACAGGACAAGAGTAGCAACTTCTACTTTCACGATAACCTTGGTTAACTTTCAAGGTAAATTGTGCACATTTATCTGCATTTTCCAGTGCTAAGTTAGCTGGAAGAAATTTCCTAGTTAAAATAAGCAGTACCTGTTGTGTCGTTTTACTTAATCAAAGTTTTGCTAGTTTTTCATTTGCACATTAAACAATTAAATATATATAAAATGGAAACATACCTTCTGACCACTTTCCAAAGGATTTCCTAGATCACATTTCAGAGTCGTATTCATCCCTTTAGTTCTGGTAGAGCAGTATATGGGAGTATTTTCAGCATTTTCGTCCAGACGTTCCATTCGAGCATACGTCACTCCAGAAGGTACTTGAAGGTAATAAGCCGCCTCGAAGGCATCTTCGCCTGCGTTTTCCACTTTTACATCCAAGTTGACGTTCTCTCCGGAGCCCAGGACGTAATTGATGGTGGGACTGTAAAAAAAAGTTTATCCTCGTAATATTTTTAACACTTCCTGTTTTTTTTTGGATTATTGCATGAGCTTTAAAACTTTCAGGTTTTCAAAAACTGAAGGTCGAACGTGACCTGTCAACGAAACTGAACAACTTTCTGACGTATATTATTATAACCGGGAATGAAAAGTGTCTCCATGCTAAACTATAAACTTGATTGTTTAGTATTTGCCACCCTGAGCTTTTTAAGTTTTTAATTGCGTTTTGCCTTGAACAAAAAACTAAATATGGAACGAGTTGAAGCAGGAAAGATTTCCATGAAAAAGTTTTTGCTGTTGGAATTTAAGCCATTAGACATGCACAAACACACCTAAACATAAATCTTTTAAGATGTTTGGTGTTTGGGTGCCTATGGCACAAATAACAGCGAATCTTTTTTCATAGATTTAGAGGATTTCATTTTATGTGGCTTGTCGACGAATTAACACAGGAACAATAGGCAAATAGGCAAGAACCGCAGACATGAACATCTTCATATCAGCCGAAAGAAGCTGGACATAGGCGTCACCTAAAGATCTCTCCACTTTCTCTAAAGATGTGCATGTTGGGTCGTGGAGACATGAACATATTACTATCAAAAAATTTACCTATTTCTTTTTACAAGCTGTACTTACGTCGTAACAGCCATCCTCAAATCAGGTATACAGATGTTATCAGGTCCACAGTTCTTCTGGATGTTCAGGGAGTCGGTATGCTCGATGGTCTGCGTCAGGTCCAGCACTGGAGGCACGATGTGGCCTCCCGAAGGTGGATTGATCAGGTCGTAGGTCATTTTGACTTCGATGGGTGTCAGTTTATCGCGGATTTCCTCCTGAAACGTGATGAAGATAAGATAATGAGCTTTGGCTCGGGTGTCACAACTGTCAAATAAATAATGGGTTCCATGTTGAAAATAAAATTATAATAATTATTGTTATAATTATTTACTTTTTGTAGACATCACTTAAAGTATAGCCAAACAATAACTTTATAACAGCATAGTCATACGCTTGTTAGCGTTGCGACTGACACGATGGACAGCGGTAGTTAATGACCGCAAAATTTTAATACGATACGCAGAAGAAAGCTGCTGCCCATCGTCTGGCTGCAAGCCTTTAGTCGCCCTTAACAATACCCATAGCTGTGGTTAAAAAGATACCCTCTTGATAGCCTATACATCCCAAGAGTGGAAGTCTCTATATAGAATGCGATCAGAACTTAGGAAGAGGTAGGGTTTCTCTGATAACGACAAGTGTGAGTGCGACGTTCTGCAATCCACGTCACACTTGCTGATGTATCCTACTTCTCCAGTTTCCTGCTCTCGGAGGGACCTTTTACAAGCCAACCAAAAGGCTGTTGATGTGGCCACGTTTTGGGCTAACATTTTGTAGTCACTTTTTACCGTTGTATTGACTCAAAAAGAAGAAGAAGAAGAATACCCATGGATATGGGGTGGTTCTATTCAAAGGTCGACACCACTACACGACTCAGTAAGTCATCATGACATCCCATGAAACGTCCACTACAGTACAGGGAACTCCCTCCAAAATTCCAGCTTTTGCAATGTAGAGGGGAAGTACGTCACCACGCTTGTTAGCGTTACGGCTGGCACCATGGACCGCAGTTGTTGGTGACCGCAGAATGTAATATGATACGATACACAGAAGGATGCTGCTGCCCATCCTCTTGTTCATTAAACCTTAGTCGCCTCTTACGACACCCACAGGTAGAGATGGGTTGGTAGGTACTTACGTCTAAATAAACGTTGACTTCTTTACACTCCTGTCTTCCTTGAGTGAGAAGAATATGAGTGGTGTATGTGGTCTCTCTGCTTTCAATCAGGAACAGGCGTTTAGATGTCTTCTGCCTCGAGTCCAAGTCGAGGGTCACTATGAAGTCTGTAATTTATTTGAATTCAAGTTTAGGAACGAATCCACGTAAAAAGTAGGCTTTTCTAACATTAAAAGCACATGTAGTAGCACTGTTGTGGTTTCTTAGTGCATGTTCACGTTATTTTTCGTTGATTTTGTACAGGGTGTTAGTTAAGGGGCTACAAGGCGCTTAGAGGCGCCTCCGTCAGTAAAAAATATTACTCGCTGATTACATAATGTATCGAAAATCCTTAAGATATGACGGAATATAAAGTAGTTTGCTGTTTTTTCTCTTTTACCGTTTTTGCTTTTTCAGTATCAACTACAGCGAACTATTTTACGTAGTTAATAGTTTTTAAATATAATATAAAAAAACTAAACTAAAATAAAAAAAAAATCTGCGTGCATTTTTTTTGTGATGGAGAAGTCACTGTGCGGCGGTTAGCCCCTTAACGAATTCGTGTAAGACATTTTAAGTTGTTTTTCTTCCGGGCTTATTTGAACAAGAACTTCTTAACGACTTTTTTAAATATAAACACACACCAATCGATTTTCCATAATACGAATTTGAGCAGTCAACAGATATTTTAGGGACTAGTTTTAACTAATTTGTTTGTTGCAATATTTTTTAAAAAGCTTTGGTATAATCACTAAAAAGATTCTACACGAATATGTTCACATCTCTTTCATTGCTTTATACTTTTGACCACTTTGGAACACCAAGTGCTACTAAAGTGATACCATTTCTAACATCGATCTATGAGTGGTATTATTTACATAAATCTCGTTATTAATTTTAACTTCAAAGGATCAATTAATTTTGAAAAAAAAACCGTTCATTTAAAAGTCAGAGTTACTTATAATTAGGAAGAGGATAGAGCTACAACCCGACTCTAAAATCATGGTGGGCGAATACCAAGGCTGCAACGCTTCGCTGGCTCGGCCACTTGGAGAGGATGGGTGAGGATCGAGCCGCCGAAAGAGCTTACATGGGACGACCAAGTGGGATACGACCAGTCGGTCGTCCCAGGTACAGATCAAATCAAATCAAATCAAATCAAAATCGTTTATTCATTGTTGGATATTAAAATCTCTTAATGACGTCAGCTAAACTACATCGCTTCACAAACAATGTGGCGCCATGATGGTTCGGAAAGACCTGGATGCCCTCCAAAGAGCCGATTGGCAAGAAGTGGCCCAAAACAGGGAAGAATGAACTCTTGTGTCGCAGGACAAGATCCTCTTTGAGTAGATGAGCCAGCGTAGTTACAAAGTAGTACTTATAATTTTATAAATTAATAACGAGATTTCATTTTTGGTGGTTGTTTCGTGGGTTACCAAGCAGTTGCTACTTCAACCACTCACCAAAGTAGCAGATGTATCCCTCCGCTTGGAAAAAAGAATACATCATGTGACTACAAAGAACAGAAGGAGACACTATTGACCAACTTATAATAAAAAAAAAAGATGAGTAATATACAAACGGACGAAAAACCTTTTTAACCATTTTGGTCGAAACCTTAATAAGGCGGAAACACGATAGCCCAGTTCGACAGACCGTCCGAAGCATGAATTTGAAATTAGATATACACATAAAATTTATATATTGTACCTAAACATCTCTAGACTAGTTTTAAATTAAAATGAATCAATCGAATTTAAATGTATTTTTTTTTACAAAATAGACTACCACACAGCAGAAAGGCGTTTTTATTTCGAAGATAGTGTTCGTTCGATTTTTCTATTAGATAAACCTTTTAACAAAATGACTAAAGTGAATATGATCTCCATTTTAATAAAATATAATAGAATAATACACTTACAGACCTACTAATAAACTCTAGAAAAATTGATAAACATTGAATTTCTGAAAATAAAATTGATTAACTCACTGATTTGTTGATCGACGTTGACGCCATTATAAGTAAGACAGAACATAAGCTGCGCGCACGCAACCCGCGTCCCATTTGAGAGTCGGCATCGCTTGTCAGTCATGGAGATCAGCTTCGTCTCACCCATGAAGCGGACTTCCGCCATCACTTTGACTACCGGACGGGCTCTGGAAACACAAAAAATTGAGTTCCGACAAATTCGAAACTATGTTTTTTTATGTTACAAGTGAGCAAACGAGCATACTTATTTATTATATTTAATTATTAAAACTTTATTATGCAACCATTATGTACAGTATAGTAGACTTAAGTGTCGGGCACTGAAAGGTTTTTATTTTGAAGTAGGTGCTATAAGGAACCTCTACTTATTTTCAATCTTTTTATCCCGATGGATGTTTAAGAAATATTTGGGATATTGTTAACCGTACACCTGCGTGACCACCTGGGTCAAAGAGCTCGTATAACAACATAGGGGGGGAAAGAGTCACACCTTAAATATTTCAGAAGAAGAAGTTATTATATCCAAGGACTGGATTTGGCCTGGCCTTTATGTAAAGATGACCTAATTTACGGCCTGTATGTAATGATGGCCTACTTTATGGTCTTTATTTATGTGTGCCTAAATGGCCTTTATTTAATGATGGCCTAATGTACTCACTTTAAGAAAACAACAGAATCGGACTTGTACGCTCCAACGGCAAGATCCGTGTAGTTATTATTGTCCAGATCCACCCCTCCAGACAATGAGAAGCCGAAGGTGGTAAGATGAGGAGAGATCTCTTCAGCTGTGATGGCTTGGGAGTACTTCTCACGGATGCCTGCTTCGCTGCCGTGGTAGATGAACACCACGCCACGGCCGTTGGCTCCGCCGTATGGAGCACCTACAGCTATGTCTGCAAAATGAAAGTTACTATGATATCCTGTGGGCCTGGCAAAGAATAGTACTAACCCATCTCTATCTGTGGGTGTCGTAAGAGGTGACTAAGGGATTATGAACTGGAGGATGGGCAGCAACATGCTTTTGTGTACCATCTTTCAAGCTGCGGTTACCAATACCCGCGGTCCATGGTGCCAGCCGTAACGCTAACAAGCTTTATGACTCCTCCAAATTGTTCCAGCGAAAACTGGAATTCTGGAGAAAGCTCCCTGTACTTCAGTGGACGTTCCATGGGATTTTATGATGATTTGATCCTGTAGACTGTAAGATTGATGACCAACCTCACATAACCAAGTGTCAAAGTTGTTGAGCTGCCATATGCCTCTTACATGGCTCAATAAGGACTATTTGGACAACGGCTTGACGTAACTTCCAAACGTTGAAATCATCTAAGTTTTAATCGGTTATAGCATAGTAGAGTATAAAAGTAGAAAGCCTCACCTCCGAAGCCGTCGTAGTTAATGTCACCAAGAGAAGTGACGGCCAAACCGAACCTGCCTCGAGACACCTCCCCAGTTCTGGCGTGGTTCCTTGTGAAGACCTGCAACAAGAACCAACAGACTTTTGCATACTGATTAAGATAAACAGCCATTTGCACAAATTGTCTTTAAAGTCGAAGTTTTTCGGAAGTTAATCAACTTACGATTACTTCTAGATCTTCCGGTAAAATATAGATCTTGCAACGAGACACTAACCCAACGCCAGTGGAAATAAGAACGGCACAAAGACCAACACCTTAAGGGGCTGATAAGAGCTAAATGACCTCCTTTTCTAACAAAGGACAGAATGCGCGTGTTAGAAGAACGCGCTGTTTCATGTTTTTCACTCATTTTTGCATTTTTCTCAAAATCTGTACCCATAATATTAATTCTAAAACAGCTATATAATGCAAAATATATTGAATAATGTGTAAAAGTACTAGCATCATAGATTAATGGGTACTTAAGAAAAAAGGTTTAATTAAAAGATTATTTATGGCGTATAAAATATATTTAGAGTCAGCTATCTTCTTGGAAAGATGCTTAATTATCACATAATTTTTTTTCGAGGCCATATATTCATCAATTTTCGTTAAAAAAAAACTGCTCAAGTGAAGCGTATTTAGCTCTTATCCGCCCAATGTGCAAGTGGGTCTTTGGCGCGGATTCTGCTTATTTGTACTTACGGGTTCTTTCCGCAAACAATGGCATACCTTTTGACCTGAGTGACCAAAAGTGCCCATTCACCTGCTCACACGAGGACCTTTACAATGCTACCAATAGTGATTTCTGTGTGGTGGATGTAGTATAGACAGGTCTAGACCAATAAAGTATAAACACATCACGCCAGACACGAGATTTGACTTAAAATAAATGTTTTGACTGTATGGGTACGATAATTACTTATGGTTTGTTAAAGAACTAAATAAAGAAGTGCCTTTACCTATCAGTGTGTGCGTACAAAGCAAAATAAGGCAATAACTACAGTATACTTCCCAATACAATACAAAATTAGTAAAGCAGCCTCCGACACAAACGACTACGTGTGACGACGACTTGGTGTCGGAGGCCAAGATCCACTAGGGTCTCTGAGCCAGTGAAAGTAAGTAAAGCAGCACTTACAGCATTCTTGTCTCTCCCTTGATAAATAACGTAGATCCTGCCATGTTCATAGCCGTCGCTCTTCGGCCTGGTGTACATGGGAGAGCCGACGATGACGTCATCAGTGCCATCACCGTCGATGTCTCCGGAGGCGAGGCTGTAGCCAAAGTAAGCTCCGATCTGGGAGCCGGTGATATTTTTGATATTCTGGAGTTCCCAAGTGTAGAGAACCACCTGAAACAGAATAATATTTTATACGAATAAGTATTAAAAAATATAAAATAGACGCGTTTTCCCCCCGAAGGGTAGAAAACGCATATTTAGGTTTCAGCCGTTCGGCTTGACCCACCGGTTGAGATTACACTTCGTATTCTGTCAATCTGTACTGTGAAGTTAGCTAGTTTATCCATACTCATGTCGTGGTTCCAATGTCAAGAGCAGCAACTTCACTCTGGACTAGTGTGATGGGCAGCGCCGTCTGGCGGAGTTCCTCAGTACCTAGATAAAAAGCCGGCAAGGGCTTAAAAGGTGGTGGGTCAAGCCGAACGGCTGAAACCTAAATATGCGTTTTCTACCCTTCGGGGGGAAAACGCGTCTGTTTAGGTGTTCGAGCCTAAAGGCTTGACCCACCGGTTGAGACGTGTTTACTATCTGCCGACGCTGAACAAGCGTACTGTGATTTAGTTTTTACAGGGACTTATTATCTAATATGTTTCAAATTAGAATGATGTTTTTAATAAAACGGAATTTATGTAAAATTTATATGATTATTATTGAGTAGGAACAAATAACCGTCTTCTTAGTAAGTTATTAAAGAATTAACAACTGTTATTTCAATGAGTATTGTTTTCAACAAACGACATAGTTGTGAAATATTACAATAACAATTTTATAACAGAGTGAATGTTTTAGGCAACAGAAACAAAATTAGCTCAAAGAAATGAAACAAATATATAGCCACCTTCCGCAACAATGATGGATGCTATGTACTCACTGTGCACCGCCCGCCCGCCCACCGAGTGTGTTTGGCACTGGTCGGTCTAACATCTCCTGAGGATGCCTCGTGTAGAGGCGAAACACGTGTAGAGTGTTTTTGGGTGGTTGCTGTGTTGCAGTTGCCTGCGCATGCGCATTTATTTGCGGGCGGGCGGGCGGTGCACAGTGAGTACATAGCATCCATCATTGTTGCGGAAGGTGGCTATATATTTGTTTCATTTCTTTGAGATGGACTTCCGCAAAGTAACGCCTGATTCTATTAACTACAAAATTAGCTTATATTAAATGGGTGTAAAATCATTAGAAATGCTCACAGTGTTTTGTCAGTCATGCGGGTTGATCTCCCAAAAATAGTGTTTGAAAAAAATACTTCCTCTTTGCCAGTTCCCTTTTCTTAAAACTTCTTCTAGATCCATCCTCTCCTCTACCAAGTTGTGTGATGTCACTGCTGATCGGCAGCTACCCGGGGTCGCAATGATCTTTGCTTCCGTAAACAAAGTTCGAATCCAGCCCGCAATGGTAGCCCGGGAAGCCTGTTTAACTTTACCTCGAGTGGTAATAAATAGGCTTGTAATATTTCCTCTTCTTATTTCAGTGACCTGAATGAGGCGTCTGATCCAGTGCAACAAATTAAGGTTCTTTTGTGGATTTTCTGTAAACTCTCAGCCTGATTGAGTGTAAGTAGACGAGTCGGTCTTACTACCATATTTAGGCCAAAAGATTATTGACCTTCCCTTATCCTCAAAGAATCGTTGATTGATGTCCAATAGGGTTAGGTCGTGGATCCTGCGCCCTGTAGCTAAAAGTAGTAAGGCAGCCACTTGACGAGATACTTGAAAATAACTGTCTTCATTAATGGTATTAGTTTTCATCCATTCTATTAAATGTGAAACATTCCAAATAGGTGGTCGTTTTTTAATTGGTGCTGTTTTGGCGGCAATCCCTTTTATCACATGCTTAGTGAAGCCCTAGTGAGGGCGTGAGATGATAGCGAATCTCCTATTTCTGGACCCGCGATGGTACAAACCACAGACTTATGAACCAAAATAGTGCTTAGCGATAGATTACCTTCAGTAAATAAATGACAAAGGAAGCTTGCTACATCTCTTGGTGTCGGTCTATTTGGTTGTATTTTGTTCAATGAGGCCCACTTTAACCACCTGTTCCACGCGGGGCGATATGTCTTCAGGGTAGATGTTCGCCACGACGCTTGCAATATTTGAAAATGTGATTCGTGTCTTTCGATCGAAGTCTGACAACATTTTGCGGGCTACATTAACACGGTCGGGCTACTACAAGGAGTCTTTTGCTTTAAAATCTGCTCAACTGTGGAATAATTTGCCCTCTGAAGTTCGTCACTCCGAGTCGCTTGCTATTTTCAAAACAAAACTGCATAATTATCTCCTAAGTCGTTCCTCTTCTGTTTGCAACTGAGTATACATGTATTCGTAACACTATAGTTATATATATGTATATTTATTTGTTTATATTTTTGTATTTATTTTATATTTATATTTTATTTATATATATATGTGTGTTTTTTGTATGCAATTTTTTATTGGTACACTACCTGCTGTGATTATTTATGTATGTCTTTTCCTCTATACAAAGGTTGTCTGGTAGAGATCGCTCTCAGCGATAAGACCGCCTTTGCCCACTATACCCTTAAGTGTTATTCTTTGTGTGTTCTTATGTTTATGTGTGCAATAAAGAATTTATTCATTCATTCATTCAGGCCAACCCTCTAGTGCTTCGCTCCAGCCCGAACTTTCCAGACCTCCAATATCATATTGTCTACTTCGGGTGGTGGTCTGTTCGTCTTGAGGTCTATTAAGTGCTTCCGTAGATTGTGAATCCGGAAGGGGTTGGTCAAGGCTTTCCTTTTGAGTTCTGGTCTCCAATGAGCTTTCTCCCACATTGGGGTCACTATAAGATAATGCCCCGAGCTGAGTTCTAAATGGCGAAGGACTCTGGGGATCAAGTCTGGTGGTGGGAATATCCATCCAAGGGGAAGTGCCATGGGCGACTGAAAGCATCGATGAACAAACTCTGACGGTCGTTCAAGTCCTCGCTCACATAGGGGTGTATCACGGCAGATCTGTTCGACGCGAAAAGGTCTACGTGAGGTGTACCCCACAACTTGAAGATTTCTTTTCGAATTTGTGGTAGAAGATGCCATTCCGGTAGGGCGTTTCCCCTTGACAGACTGTCGGCGAGACCGTTGAATTTTCCGGGCAAGTATCTGCCTGTCAGTTGTATGTTCCATGTTTTGATGAGGCGTAGGATCTTCGCTGTCGTTGATAGCAGTATCATTGAGCGCGTCCCCCCCTCCTTGTTTACGTAGGCTATCGCCGTCCTGTTGTCCGACTGGAACATCGCAGACTTTCCTTTTAACTTTGCAGCGTTCAGTTCTAAGACTTTGTAAAGAGTTCATAATTCTTTGGTATTGCTGTGCCAGTTTTGTTGTTGTTTGGTCCAAAGTCCACAAAATCTCTGGCTGTTCAAAATAGCTCCCCAGCCGTGGTCTGCCGCGTCCGTGGTGATAAAAATTGAGGGTGCTTGATGATGTATCGGGGATGTCTCTTGCAAATGCTTTTGCCACCATACCAGTTCCTGCAGTACTACACTTGGTATGTGAAATTTTCGATTCCTTCTCGATTCGGGAAGTCGATTGGCGAATCGTTGTATGAATCGACAATGGAGACGGCCCATAGGGACAACTTCGGAAGCAAAATTTAGCTTTCCGAGTAGGATTTTGGCATCCATCCAACTTCATAATCCTTTTTCGAGAAACGTTTTTATGTATCTTTGGTAGTGGGTCACTTTGGGTGTTGGGAGCCGTTTTTCGTTGGTTTCCGAGTTCTATAACACTCCCAAGTATTCGATCTCTCTCATTGGGGTTGTATTTGATTTTTGACGATTGATGCACCAGCCCAGCTTTTCTAACAGCTTCAGCGCAAACTCTCCTTGTTGTTGTAAGATTTGCGGGTTCTGGTGCATAATTAAGAAGTCGTCTAAGTAAACTACAGTTTTGATATTTTCGTGTCTTAGATATTGTGCAACCCAATTGCGAAGATCGAGGGAGCGCTGGCCAGGCCGAACGGTAGGCAGGTCATGTGATAAAATTGCTTTTTGTGTAACAGTGACAGGAATCTTTGATGAGTTTCGATGATAGGAATGTGATAATATGCTTGGGATATATCTATTTTTATCATGTAATCTTGTCTTTGCAAAAATTGGGGAATGTCGCGAGTGTTGATTAGACGAAATTTTGGTGTTGCTACATAGTAATTTAGGCGTTTCAGATTGAGGATGGGTCTGTTGGACCCGTCTGGTTTCTTTCTGAGAAACATCGGCGAAACAAATACTTTTGTAAACACTTTCTTCCTTATGGCACCGGACGAAGTTAGAGTCGCGATTTGTTCGTCCAATTCTTCGCTTTCTTTGCAAGCGATGCCCTGGAACTGTTTCACCGAAAGATTTGTTAGTGGAGGTTTTTTGATGAATGGTATTTTGTAGCCTGTTAATACTGATAAGATTGTTGTAGGTGCTCCTAGTTCTTTCCACGTCTGAACTTTTGTATGTAGTTGGCCTGCTTGAAAATAGTCAAAATCTTTTTGTTTCTCTCTGCTTTCCTTTGGTTTGAAACTTATGATTGTTGTCTTTCTGTTTATTGAACCTTGGTTTATCTTGCTTGTAGTTGTAATCTTTTCGTCGGAATGAATTTGTGTCCTTTCTAATCGTCGATGTTGTTGTTGTTCTCTTCTTAGAGGTTTTCTTATGTTTAGGTGGAAATATTTTGTGAGGGCCCCCTTGGTCTTTAACGAGTTCTGCAAGTTTTGCTTCCGAGAATAAGTGAGTGTCGTAAGGAGGTATATCGTGCAGAATCTCATTTAGTACTTTATTTGGTGATTTATACAATTCACGCCTTTGCTGTATTACTTCGGCTCTTTCACCACATGTGAATTGTAGTATTCCGTCTGAAACTTTCTTAAAATTTGAGTCCGAAGAAAGCAATTTTTTGTTCAATTGGTCTTGTATCTCCCGAGCCAAGTTTTGACAGGCCTCTTTGAATGCCTCTCTTTGTTGTAGAAGGCCATGACAAATGCCCGCCAAGGTACTATCAATCTTTTCCAATATGGTTACACTATGCCAGAAAGGTGTGGCCAAAGCCAGTTGAGGGTTAACTTTTAAGGCTGTGAAGACTGGTGTAGCCTGAAAGTTTTTCTGGACGTCTTTATATTTAATATTTTTCCAATTACTTGTTCCCAAACGCTGACAGTGAGACCCCTGCTTTACTAGCTTTGGGTCTGCGTTAGAGATTTTCGCATCCGACTCTATAACATTCGGTGTAAAGTGAATACAGGTTCCAGGATTGTTTTGTAAATCGGAAAGCTTTCTCTGTGCTTCCGCAATTTTTTGTCTAAGTTCTTCGGTTTCATCTTTATTCGAGCGATTTTCCGAATTTATTGGTTGCCAAATATTGTTGAATTCTTCACTTTTGTTTTCCTCGTCCTGTGAAGTGCTATCAGCAAATGATTGGTTGAGGTCTTGGCTGTTTCGTGTATCATCTTCATTATCATTTTGAGATAACTGAGCTTTAATTTCTTCTATAGAATCTTTATGTTTTTTGGATAAGTTCAGTTGGAGTTGAACATGAATTCTTGCATCTCAATTAACTTATCTAAGCGATCATCATCACGTTTCTTTTTTGCAGGAGGTTCGTCATTTGAGCTTGTTCTGGCACGCTTGGAAGCAGGAGTGCTCGATCTTCTAGCTAAGCCTTGGTCAGTTAAGGTTCCCTGAGAATCTTCCTTAAGAGTAGCTGTTGACGCTTTCCTTGATAAGATGCGTGGTTTCAAGTGGCGTACCACGTCCATAAAATTGTTGTATGATTGAGGATCTTCATGAACTTTAGCAATTATATCGTGTGGAGAGAATAACAGCGTTCTGCCGAAGGGCCAGTTAAGCAAGCGTCTGCGTATCTCACGAAAAGCTCTTTCGGAGGCTTGAGCGGCAATTGGATTCCAAGCTCGGACGAGTTCTACTGACGGCAGAGCGAATCGAATTTTCTTCTCTAGATCAGGGTCTATCGATTCTCCAAACAAGTCGGCATAAGGTAAGTCCTTGATGATCCATGATTGCCAGTCTGGTGTATAATGTTCGTGAACTAAATCTATAACATTTGCGTAGAACTCGTTGTCCGAAGGTGGCGGCCGTTGGGCCAGTTCGCCCATCGTCGTAAACGACATGGCTCTGTAAATAAATCCAATGGCTTAAGATATAGCTTTTAGGTTTAAAAAATAAATTAGCGTCGTTTCATTTAGACGACGTTTCGTTTAAGCGACAAGATTGTCGTACGGCTTACTACTAATCTGCTATTAAAAATGTTGTCGTTTGAATTTCGAATACGACTATGACTCTTTAGTGAAGCGACATGCTACGCAACAGTTTTGTCGTTTGAATTTTCAATACGACTTTGGCGAAGCGCCATGCTACGCAACAGTTTATGGTACTACCTACTATATCGTGGTGATATTGTCGTATCAGTATACGACAGTGCATCGGCGGCCGAAGGGCGCGTCGTGCAACAGTTTTTAGTACTACCCACTACATCGTGGTGATATTGTCGTATCGCTTATACGACAACGCATCGGCGGCCGAAGGGCGCGTCGTGCATTAAAATTTTGAGGGTGAGATGCCCTGTGAAACGACGACCTGTTAGGTCACGTCGTCGTATGAAAATAAATTGAAATTTGCACTTACGTTTTTCCGTAAAGTGCACGCGTGTTACTTCCACAGAATACAAAAGCGTACTGAGGAACTCCGCCAGCCGGCGCTGCCCATCACACTAGTCCAGAGTGAAGTTGCTGCTCTTGACATTGGAACCACGACATGAGTATGGATAAACTAGCTAACTTCACAGTACAGATTGACAGAATACGAAGTGTAATCTCAACCGGTGGGTCAAAGCCTTTAGGCTCGAACACCTAAATACATTATTTTTTTGTCAAAAAAGAAGAACTAACAGACATGTTCTAATCTAAAGAACAGGAAGATACAACAGCAATAAAAAGAGAAATGATGGCTGAAATGAAGAAACAGCAACTTAGATCTATACCTAGATTTAATCAGCTACCTCTACTACCCACTGAGCTCTTAGGAAATCAATGGGTTAGGATTAATATAAGGTCTTAATGAAATAGTGAACATAATTTTAGTATGTTACTCAAACCATGAAACTGAACAACTTTTCCCAAGAAACATAACTTAATTTAAAAAAAAATATGAAAATTAATTTTGGACCTCCCATAGAAACTGCATCAGCTGCATCATTTAGTATGGGAGGTCAAAGTTTTCCGTATTTTGACCTATGTTCTTTTAAGAAAGTTGTTCATTATCATGGTCTCAGTAATATGCTAAAATTATGTCCTAATTAAATACACTATATACCTACTGCTGGGAAGTTAAATAGAAGAACAGTCACGAACAGTCACAGCTATAGCAATACTTTGTGGTTCTCAGAGGCTTTGATCAACATAGCAAGTTTTTTTTCTTTTAATGAAGGATAACCCACCAATCCTTTCAAATCAGCTCCTCTAGGCACACCGACAGCCACACCCTGGACGCCGTTACCAGCGAAATCACCAACCGTGATGGAATAACCCATATACGAGTCGTCGTATCTGGGACTCGCTTCAGGAGTCGAGAGGATCTTGGGTTTCGCGCCTGGTCCGTATTCGTAGAGCTGACCTAGAAGATTTCGGGGTTTTAGAAAATGGTTTAAATTGAGATTTAAGATGTTTGAACGATACGTGCAGTTTTACAAATAGATCATAAAGGAACTGAAAAATAACAAGTCGTAAGGGATTCGTTTGGCCAATACTGAAACGGCATGATGAGTCAAAGTAACTAAACAACTTTTCACAAAAAAATGTCACTGGATATAAAAAAGTTTCCTTTTTAATTTTTAGTGATATGTTTCTTGCCCATAGTCGCAATAAATAGGGAGGAATGGAAATGTATGGGGGAGGCCTTTGCCCAGCAGTGGGACAGTACAGGCTAGTAAAAAAAAAAAAAAAAATGTTTCTTGGGAAATTTTGTTCAGTTTTGTCCACTAGTCATACTGTTTTATAGTTTTTGAAACTCGTCCCTTACAACTTGCATTACAAATATCAACCAACATTTTCGGTCTTGTAAAAGGTAATTTTTTTGTTACAAAAGCATAAAATTTTAGACTGAAGTATCGTCCAAACGAAGGATGAAATTATAAAACATCATACAACAGAAAATGATGAGAATGACGTTTTTATCATTCATGAATTTATGAATGTAAAATTCATGAATTGGCAGTAGCATGATAGCAGCCAAAATTTTTTATGTGCTTTTAAATAATGAGCATCGCACGAAAATTTGAAGCAGGTCTTGTTTAAGGTACCTATTTAGTTTAAAATGCATTATAGTAATTTAGTTTGTTCATATTTTAATTTATTACAATTCTGTTTAAATGAAGCCCAAGGATTTGAAGATATTTAATGTCAATTGAAAATATCATAAAACCCTTGGCAGCATCAAAAGCCAATGAAACAAAAAACGTTATTTTTAGTAAAGTTTTAGAATATTTTTTTATGTTTACCTATTTAATATAAGCGTTCACCTTAAAATCTTATTGTAAGCGTTAAACCTGTTTGTCCCGTTTTTCAGTAAATTGGGGATTTTTAAAGGAACTGGCATTCCTATTTACATTATATTTATGTGCAAATATCGCTAAACCACATTACATCTAAGACAATTAAGAGAATGACAATTATTCTAACTTTTTAATTCTAACCTTTGGAAAACAATAATGGATCATCTACGTAAATGTCCGTTAGCACAGAATGGTTGAAGTACTATAACTAAAGATAAATTATTTTTTCGTGCATTACTGTATGCTATTCGGGTTCTACATGTATAATATATCTACGCAAGGTATCGAAGTAGTTGATGAGAAACGGAAGCCATAGGTATTTGATGGAACCCATGGATTGGGGTGATCTACTCATGTTCAAGGGGATGCTAATGAAATTTCAATGTTATTTTTATCACTCATTGCTTTAATCGATTGTGATTTGTCCATGATGGATATATTTCAATGAGCAATAAAAATATCATCGACATATCAGTTTTAAGTTCAATTTCATCCAGCGAGTTTGAGTGCAAAGTCCACACTTCAAAAACCCTGCGATTTTTTTATTAGAACCCACCAAAAAGCTAGGATTATATTCCCAGTTTGTAAAAATTTTGAATAGGGTATTAATGTTGTTATTGCCAAAGTTGTTAAGGGATTCTAATTTCAAATTCACCAATCAAAGTCTGGAGTTAGATGGAGCGGGCACACATAACACTACAGAAGTTCTAGGCAGTTACTCGTAGCACAGAACTTAATAGTGTAAAGAATCCTTCACACTATCCGATATAATCATCTGCAATTTAGTAGGAAAAACGCTATTGCCTCTAGGTTAGATCTAATCAGAAAAAAGATAGACAGAGCCTACTAGAAAAAAAAATATTGATACAATCATTGACAGATTTCTGTAAACAAGAATTTTTTTTTCACGTTTTGTAAAATATTCGAAATCACAACTTTCAAGATTTTTCAATCTATTTAAAATAAGTAGAGAACATAATCAAATCATCTACGTATAATGATAATTGATAAAATAATGTTATAATCATTGTGCTTCAATTGATTATATACACAAACAGTAGAGCTTCTAAAACAAAGAGTTTATTTCGTAATTTTTTTCACGAATGATTCAAATTTCATACATTTTCGCAAAATAGACACTAACATCAGATAGTGCGAATCATATAATGCGCCCAAGTTAGGAATGTTACACTCAAACAGCAGGATTGAGATTAAAAGTAAAACTGTTTATGAATGGCGAGGCGTTTAAAATTAGGCGCTCGTAAGCCTGGGCTATGTTATTTGTTAGGGTTACATCATACGTCAACCTGTTCTAGGTTAGGACTTTTTACCTTCGTCGTCTTTTATTTTCGGCATAAAGAAGAGGAACCTTTCGCTAGGGTTTATCGAAAACGTTTGTCCTGTGGATATGTAATAACGTTAACATCATTGAAGTAAGGCCCATCACACACACATCACGAATGAAAAATGAAAATGAAAATGAAAAATGTCTTTATTCAGTCAGAAACTAATCATAATTACAGATTGTTGGGATCTTCTTTTAAGTAGAATGTCATAGAAAAGATATTTATTAGCTTGTACAGCGTGAATTCCCAACAGAAGCCCAAATGTAAGGGACCTCGAAACTTGGCCCTTAAATAGGGATAAGGTCATTAAAATCATTTTTTTTTTCGAAATACCGCATTAACCATTTTCTTTATTTTCGTAAAATATAGTTTTTTTTACCTATATAAAGAATTAAGAAAGAATAACAACACGTCTCCTAGTGACATGACAGCTTTTCTTAAATTCTGTTATAGGCTGCGACAAATTTTTTTTCCAAAAAAAAATACTGCTTTATTCGAAAATATTTCATATTTTTTATAACAACTTAATGACCCTATCTCCAAGTTTCAACGTTTCTTACATATGAGATTCTGTTGCGAATTTTCATTGGTTTTGCTCCTAAAGCCCAGTGATCCTACCCCTGACAACAAGCAACATTCCCCAAAAAAAAATTTTTACTAAAATAAAAATTTTCGCCTTCCCATATAGAATGAATCGATCACATGACCCCTCTACTATGGTATGTCGAAAAAAATATTTAGTAAAAAAATATTTTCTTCGGGAAAGTTATTGTTCTCATGAATAGAATCACTGGGCTTCGGGAGCAAACCCAATAAAAATTCACGCCGTATACAAGAAAGTTGATAGTCAGAAATATTTGGACTTTTTTTACATTGAAAAACTGGTATTGCTCTATGAAGATTATTTTACAATATCAAGGATAATACTGTCAGAATATTAAGAAAACATCAATTAAAATAGTAAAAATCTGTACCACCTATTTATACTATAACTGCATAGAGAGTAAAAAACCGGTCAAGTGCGAGTCGGACTCGCGCGCCGAGGGTTCCGATATACCTATAGTATTTTTGGAAGCAATAAAGTCCATTTTCAGGACCGCAAAACTAAATTTGTTTGTAAAGGTTTTTTGCAGATTTCTGAAAAACTGTGCAACTTAGAAAGATCGTTTTATTTTTGCTGTAAAGTTCACATAAACCTCTGTCAACTGTAATTAATTCAGATTTTCCCTTACTCAAACTTCGGAGATAAGGGGGGGGGAATGGTATTTTTTTTGACATTTTTCATCATAACTTGAAAACTAAGAAACTTAAAAAAATACAAAAATATATTTTAAAATGTACAAGTAAAGCCCTTTCATATGATACCCCACTCGACCTAGTAGCGACAATTTGAAATTTGGCCCCCCCTATTTTGGCCCCCTTTACATTAATAATCATACTTTTTTCAAAAAATTTTCATGTGCAATTAAGTTGGGCAACTATATTCTAAAACTATTCCAAATTTCAGCTCGATAGCGTAAGTGGTTGCTGAGATATAGAGGTGTGACAGACAGACGGACAGACAGAGCGGCACCATAAGGGTTCCTTTTTTTTACCATTTTGGTATCGGAACCCTAAAAATAATAAGTACTAAAAAATTTATCATTAGGTAAATGACGTGTGTGATGGGTTTAACATAGAAAGAACCACCACCCACAAAATCGTGACATTGTGAAGAGGATGATTTTGTGAGGAGTGGGAGACGAGGACCTGATGATTACCTTGCCAGTAGAAGCTGCCGGGCGCACCCATGAATAGCCTTTGCCCATCCTGGAAAGAAGAAATACTCAGATTAATTCAAACGTGTCTCTGAAACAAAACTTTTGTTGAAATGTTGTATTCATAAAATTAAGGGCCTGTATTAATGTTAATAACAGTTTATCACGGAATTTTAAAATTTTCAAAGAACCGCGGTAATGAGTTTAAAAAATTTGTAAAAAGTAATGAATCTGAACACATTTAAAAGCCGAACGAAATTCGGCCTTCCATCGGATGTTTAAATATGGTTGTGATAATATTACGCTCAAAAACATTATCATAATATCAGCCGAAAGACGTTCACTGCTGGACATTGTATTCGGACCAAATAATTCGAACGAAATTAATTATTGTTGTTGAAATATTTATGTAAGTATATTTAAAATTATTATTATCCGAACTAGAAACGATAAAACTTAAAATCTCATACAAATTTTGATGAGGTATGAATTAAATTTGTATAACATTATAAGCTAAATAAGGCTAATAAGGTTGCCTAGGTGCCTAATTGGATAGAAACACTAAAATCCCTTAGAAAAGCACCTAGCAGTATATTTTATAGCTTTCTAAGGGAGCTTTTACTATAATCTCTTTAAATATTTTTGTAGATGCGTTGTGTGTTACAGGTTTTTTAATTGAACAAAAGCTGGGATATTATTAGATATACTTACAGGGTATACCAAACCTGGATGTGAATCTGACCATGAAACTGAACAACTTTTCCCATGTAACATAGGTCGAAATACGAAAAGGAAATCTACCTTAGCATAGAAACTGAATCAGCTGATAGCGTAATTTTATAGGTGGAAAAAGTATTTTCGTATTTCGATCTAATGTTTCAGAAAAATTATTCGTCACACTAGTCTGTCACGGTGAGAAACTACATATTTTAATGTTAGCTTTCCATGTTATAGGTAGAGTCAAAGACTAACTCTTTGCAAATGACGTTATAAAACGCTATAGCTATCTTTTTCAAGCTACCTATAGATTCATTTTTTTTTGTAAAACACAGACACCTTTGAAATGCGTTCAAAGCCGAGGTTCAAAGCCATTTTATTTATTATCTTCATTTATGTTCATTCTCCAGAGTGGCTATATTACAACTCTCTTGGTAGAGTCGGTAAGTGTAAACTCACAATAACTGTATAACCACAAGTGGTGAAGGCGACAGGACAGGACCCGCCATGTTTTTATGGCCCACTTATGGTAACGCGGGGAATCCTCTAATTGGTGCCTCCTGATAAACTATATAGCTTCGTAATGCCTCGAACTCGTTGTGTCACTTCCTCTTAAAAGGCGAGATGGATTCCAATAGTAAAAGGATTGTGGGTATGTAAGTACTACGTGTAGGTGTAGATAGGTGAAGGATTCAAGGTTGAACTTTCTTCAAATATAATCGTTGCACAAAAACATTTTTTCCAGGAAGTCTTGACCTCCCCATACTAACTCGTCAGTGACTAAACATTTTGAAAGGATCAAAGAAAAAGGTTTTCGACATAGCTCTTAGGATTCCGTACCCAAAGTGTGAAAAACGAGACCCTATTAATATGCCTCCGACGTCTGTCTGTCTGTCAGCTGGCTGTATCTCAAGAGCTTTTCAAAACAACACTTGGAAAATAACTGGAAATAAAATGTTACCAGATCACTAAGCCTGAAAACTAATATGATCAATCTAATTTGTACGAGGAAAGTTTATAGCATACATACATTTTCCTGAAAAGATTCTCGAACATTCGCCGTTGAAGTCAAAGATCAAGGTGAAGCATCTTCAAAGAGTCAAAATCGTATAAAAACCCCAATTTCTATTGATTTAACCGCCACTGTTCAACAGATTGTAAACGAACCGTTCGAGAGCCGGCAGGCAGAAATCTTCAAGTGTTAACTAGTTTGCCTTTTAAGGCATAAGCGCCATAAGAATTTCAGAAAGTGCGTACTCAATATTTGTGTGTCAAAGATTTGACTGGTCCGTTGGTGTAGTTAGTATTGTGCTTGCCTTCTACGCCGTAGGCCGCGGATTCGATCCCCGCCCAGAGCAAATATTTGTTCTGTGTCTGGGTGTTATTTATCTATGTATATCCGTCTCTGGTACCCATAGTACAGTTTGGAATCAGAAGAATGTTGTGAATTGTCCCACAATATTTATTTATTGTTATTCCTATAGCGGAGAACCTCAAATTGTTTAAATTTCTGACTTTCTGTATGTAAAACGATAGACTAAGCGTTAATCCGTGTGCGTAGGTATTGTGGTTTCAAACGTGTACCTCGTGTAATTGAAGATGAAACTTATTTTAACTGAAAAATGTTCGTTTACAAAAAAAAACATCTGGACCTTTCGTGAACTCTGTTATAATTATAATCAATATTTGATTTAAGGATAAAATAGGGTTCCATTTTTGTACAAGAAACGTTATTTTTAGTCATTTTTTTTGGTTTAGCTCTAGTTAGTAAAAAATTATATATTTCAAAATTTCAAAAATTTTAAACTTATAGTTGGTCTTAATAAATTGGCACAAATTGTTAATTGTTTTAACAAATACAAATATTGTGTGGTGGTGTGACCCTTAGTACGCGGGTCGAACTCGCACTTTGACAGTATTTTTGAGTAACTTGCTAAAAAACGAAACGGAGTTCCATTTAGTTTCATAACGCTCGGTCCTATCCCATGGCCCATACAAAAATCCAAAGACAAAAAACAGACACGACTAAATCCCTCGTGTGAACGCGCGAGATAAGTCTCAATGGGTCGTCGGGTGACGGACGATAAAAAACGACCATACAAAAAATGTGTGGAAAAAATCTGTTAACATGTGTATCGATATCATCTTAATTTATTCATCTTATCTGTGAATGAACGTATGAATAGAGATAGTATTGGGTATAAATTAAATTGGAACTCCTAAAAATTATGCCTAGAACGTTAACTTACTTTAATTTAATGAATGATATACAGTGTTGTAACAGGTTGGCAAAAACTGAAATGGCAAAATCAGTCAATAAAACTGAACAACTTTTATCATGAAAATCGGCCTGTCCATATAAACCGACTAATATTTTTTTTTTATGGAGCGGCCGATTAAATTTTTTTTTAAATTGAGAAAGTTGTTTCAGTTTCATTGACTGATCATGCACTTTCAGTTATTGCCAACGTATCCCTTACGTAAGTAGTAATTTTAACTAATTTAAATTAGATCTATTGAAATAAAAATAACTAGGTATAAGAACAACTAAATAATGGACCCAGATATTAATTACAAAAAAAATCGGATTCAGTTCATTAAATATCTACGTAGAATGTTAAGGAATACCTAGCCGATCTTATGGTCCGCATTTAAAAAAAAACAACACTTGGGTGCTTTCGGTTGCTTTTTTTTACACCCAGGGTCATACTAGTGGATTTTTGCCCAAAATTGCAGTCAGAAAAGAGTCTTTTTTCTCTTAATCTCTACGTTGACCTCCTTTGCCCTTTTCCCATCCCTGCTTTACCCATGCCTTTATAAAAATGATTTTACACAAAGTAAAACTATGTTGCTTTCCAAAACGGTATTTTATAAATAACACTATGACGTAAAATGCTTATTACCGACGCTAATATTTTGATAAATCACTTAAAACTTCCATTATTTAACGCTACTTAAGCACTCCTATAAGACTTAGCGCGTTAAGCGCAACCATAAAGGGATTTAACTCGTTCCTCCTAACATTGTATAGCATTTTAACCGCTTCTAGTGTATACTAACTCACTGAATTTAATTGAAAATTCTATAGTTTTCAGTTTTATGCTTTCCTTTGACTGTAACTCATTAAAGTTACGGCACATTTTATTAGTTTTCGAACAATGTCGCGGGCTAAAGCTAGTAGTTAGGGTGCTGGCTGCAATTTGGGTATATGATTTGATCATGATTCATATTAATAGGGATGATAGATCAGCTCAATACGAATCGATTTGGTTCTTACAAGTTTTTCTGTGCGTCACTGCGTTTTTGAGTTAAAGCAAAAAAAAAAACCGGCCAAGTGCGAGTCGGACTCGCGCCCTAAGGGTTCCGTACCTATCTGCCATATGATATACTAAAAGCTTTTGCTCTTTGATTTTTAAAACTCCGCTACCATCCAACTTGACCCCTCTTTTATAGAAAAGTTCTTGAAACGGGAGCTCACCTTAATTGGTTTTTATTACTTGAGAGAAAACATTAAATATTTAATGATTTTAGACTTTTCCCTTTATTTGTATTGTGAGACCTAGCGTCTTGCCAAATTTCATAATTTAAGGTCAACGGGAAGTCCCTGTAGATTTTGCTTTTTTGCATAAATGTATGGAGATGAGGACATAAAAAGCCATATCTTTTGATTTCGTCGTTATAAAAAATGGAAATTTTCAGATCTTGTGTGGTTTAATGACCTTAATATTCGTTATTAATTTCAACGTGATACCTCTTCTCGTTCGTGAGAAAAAGGGTCTTGACAGACAGACGGACAACAAAGTGATCCTATAAGGGTTCTGTTTTTTTTTATTTTGAGTTACGGAACCCTAAAAATGAAAATAAGATACTAAATAACGTTTTTTTTGTCTTCCTTTGTGGCTCCTGTTTAAAATACTTCTGAAGATGTAGAAAATCGAAGAGTCAGACATGCAGGGCTCTGCATTATCACGGGACGAATTAGTGAATTTTTGCATTTTGAAGCGCTGTAACTTTACGACGCAGGGCTATTATGGTGGCAGACCATTTTTCTGGGGTTTTATACATTGTATTTAATCAGATAGTCATAGTCTGCCAGGTGTACGTTTCAGTGTCAAATTTCAAAATAGTTAAAACTCAATTCCTCAAAAACGCAGGGGTGTGGATGTCCGCCAATATTTTTTGTATCTTTTAGAGGATGCTCCTTATCATCAGTCAAAGAGGCAGACATGAGCAAATCATATAGAAATTTGTCCTCCATCACCCTTAATATAGTAAGAATCGGTGTTGCGAGTCGTAGAACAAAAGGACAATTTTCATATGGTTGCTATAGTACTCAGAACGGCGTGTATAAACGGTCCTTAAGGGGTGTTGTGGCGTAATGAGCCGGTTTAAAAAAAAGAAAAACTAGTTTTAATTTTCTTGATAGATAGCGTTGTTGTAGGAAAATTTAACTGTCAACTTATTTTTCCTATCTGTTGTAAGTATTGCTTGACCTGTAAAGCCCCATGTCAAAATTTGCAGGAATTGAAAGAAAATGTAGTTCTTTACGTAATAAGGTATATTTTTGAATAAATTTCACAATAATTTTCATAAATTTTCCATTATCCGGGAACTCTATGCGAAATTGACATAGGGGTCATATGTCAAAATTTTCCGGGTTCACATGTGAACCCACGGGGCAACTGAGGCTAAGGAGGTTTATTTACTTCACGCTTCATCTATGACAGATTTATTTTAAGTTCTTTAGCAACTGTCTTCAGAGCCATCTATCGACACCTTTGAATACTCAGTTGACGCTTAGCTGCGAAACTGGCTCATTGTAAACCAAATTCAAGTATAACCTTTGTAGCCTTTTCAGCAGAAAATCATTGTAACCGAAACCTTCATACACCGCAAAAAAAATTAGGGTTTTCGAACCAAAATGGTGAAAACAGAACCCTTATGGTGAGCCTTCGTCTGTCTGTCTGTCACACCTATTTATCTCAGCTACTACTCATGCTATCGACTTGTTTGGAATAGTTTTAGAATATGTAATTACCCAACTTTATTGTAAATTAAAGAATAAAAAAATATTATTATTGTAAAAAGGGCTCAAATAGAGGGGGCAAAATTGAAATTGTCGTTACTAGGTTGAGTATGGTATCATATGAAAAGGCTTTACCTGCTTGAACATTCCAAAATAGTTTTTTTTTATTTTTCTACGACTTAGTTTTTAAGTTATGATAAACAAAAGTTTGCGAAAGGCAAAATCTTAATTAATACAGTCGATAGAGTTTTATGTAAATATTACAGCAAAAACAAAACAATCTTTCTAAGTAGCACAGTTTTTTTAGAAATCTGCAAAAAACCTTTACCAACAAATCAACGGTCCTTAAGGGGCTTATAAGAGCTGAATACGCTAGTACTATTACCTATTCTGTGCCTGAATTACCTCCCTTTCTACCAAAGGGCAGAATGCGCGTGCTAGAACGGAGCGGATTCGGGCTGTTTTAGGTTTTTCGATCATTTTTGCATTTTTCTCAAAATCTGTACCCATAATATTGATTATAACAGTTGTATTATTATGCATAATGTATTGAATAATGTGTAAAATTTCTGGCATCATAGATCAATGGGTACTTAAGAAACACGGTTTAAAAGCAAAAGCAGAGGTATCTTTAGATTCTTTTTTATGGCGTACAAAATATATTTAATCGTGTTTCAGAGTCGGCCATATTATCGTAAAGATGCTTTATTATCACATAATTGTTTTTCACGGCCATATATTCATCATTTTTCGTTAAAAACCTGCTCAAGTGAAGCATATTTAGCTCTTATCAGCCCCTTAATGGTTTATGTGGCGTATAAACCAAAGGCATATTGCAACCTTTGTAGCCTACTCTCAGCAGAAAATCGTTGTAAGTAAAATATTCATACACCGCAACATTTTTTAATTTAGGTTTCAGCTCATTTCCTAGAAGCCAGTACCAGCAAACGTCTGGACTCTAGACTGCAAATGATAGGACCTCAATACCTATAGTCTATACACTGTATTTTATGGTGGTAGAGCTTTTGTGCAAAGTCCGTCTGGGGCAGTACCACTTCCTAGCTTTTTTCTGACGTAAAAAGCATTGCTGTGTTTCGTTTTGCACGGTAAAGGAGCCAGTGAAATTAACGGCACAAGAAACATACTTCGTTAGTTCTCAGGGTGGGTAACACGCTTTGCTGTCGTATTTAGTGTCAAATTATTTCACTAATAAGAGAATGGGTGTCATGGGCGGTCGTGACCACTTACCACCAGGTGGCCCGCCTGCTCGTTTACCCACTTGTCATAAAAAAAAACATTACTCTCTGGTTAACATAAAAATCATCATACACCGCAAGATTTCATTTCCAAGCTCTGTGGCTCACTATGTCCAAACAATATACCAGGAAACCAGTACCAGCGAAGGTCTGGATTTAGGGGACCTCAATACCTATCGATAATTCTCAAGTCATAACATAATAAAAACATCCATATTACTATGAGTACTGCACTACGCTTCTATGATGCTGCTGCGACATAGGTGTCAAGTAGCCGTACAGCCTTACTCGAAGATAGATAAAATTAGAAGGGGCAAAAAAAATACCGCTGAATAAATTATATTCTCAAAGGTTGGGTGCTTCGCACTTAATAAAATACTGTTTTATAGAATACCACAAAAGTAATCGGTATAAAGTGTCGACTCGACCCATGGCAAAGTAAAAATTTTACTGTACGAGTAACAACTAATTAAACCCAAAATGTTCACAAAAATATTGCAGAATTTACATCTTGCACAGTTTGATCTTTCTCACGAAACACAGTCAATTGAAAACGGTAGCGAGGTGACACCGACACTGAGCATGACTCAAAGGCGGACGCATGCGCACTGTGCATGTCGCGCTGTATATGGGTGCGCGAGAGTCGGTAGAGTGGCGCCAGAGCTTGTAAGGTTAGCTTTTTACTGACCTAAATATTAACAGAAGATATTAAGATTAAATAAGATTAAATTTAAAAATTAAATAAATAAGATTAAAAATATATATAAATCAGATTAAAATATTTAACAGAATTAAGTATTTAGAAAAAATCTTCCAAAAAGCCTCTTCTATTTTAATAGGTGTATTGGTATTTAACTGTTTGATGAAATGAGCGCAATTTACAAAATAAATACTTACACTACTTTTTGTCGAACATAAAGTCGAAAGCTTTGAACATTTTGAACAGACTGTTAAATAATTGATCAACTGAAACAAAATATAAAAATTTTGGATGGACTGAACTGGTTAAATTTTCATCACATAGGCTTTGGCAGACATTGTGACATCTTTTTAATCTAGCTAGACACATTAAAATGTGACAGCCAAGTTGGCAAAAGAAAGGGTGTTTTGAGGCAACTAAGTTCTGCAAAACTTAGAATACCCTTAGTTTATTTTCCAAGCTATTGCAACGAATTCTGCCCCTTTTCATATAAATAAAAAACACTCGGTAAAGACATCGCTAGACAATCGACAAAGATTTATCAATCGAAAATAAATCGTCAATTTTCCAAATAAAGGCTTGTGGACAAATCCCTGGACATTGCCGGTTTTAGCGTGCGCATACGCAAGGGTGCCGCCATTGTCTGCAAATGGCCGCCGATCGGAACCCATGTTCGGACTTCCAAAGCTCCATATGGAATGTTAAGCCTGTACCATAGAAAAAGACTTACTGAAATAAGCCAGTGGCTTTGACAGGGTATTGCAAGAATTTTGTTTTGCATCGAAAGAGGGAGTGCGATGGGATAAGTAACTAGTTGTATAGGGTTATTTTATTATCACCTTGGAATAAGAAGTGGTTCTGGAAACTCAACAACTTTCCCAACCAACACAGGTCGAAACACGCAAAAAATATTTCGTCTACTTACCCATAGATTACCTTTCTATGTTCTATGGATAAAGTTGTTCAGTTTCATGGAGGGAACCACATTTAAAAAAAAATTGGGTTGATTAAAAATAAACCCAAAAACTTGATAAGATTTTCTTTACAAGATTTAAGTTTTATACTAGAAAATCATTGATTGGAATATTATTTTATGGTTTCAGCGAAGATTAATAAGAGAATCGCTTTCCTAAACCAAAATTCTGAGAATTACAAAAATACAGTCGTTTTAAAAAAACTAACTAAACTAAAAAATGTAATAAGCTGTTCTCTAAGATAGTAGCAACGGAATGCTGTCCTTCTGAAGCACCAAGACGCCACTAGCAGACACGTTGCCTATCGTTCCTACTCGCAAAGAATCGCTTTGTTACAATACTCGCAAAGTTTAACAAATTCAACTTATAGCTGTAGAAATTCTTAACTCGTTTACTGCGCCTGCCCATTAGGATTCAACACGATGTAGCAATGAATAGCGATGAATTGCACAGGAGTTCACACCTCGCCACCACTATACGACCTGCCACTGGTATTGTGGCCATGATTGATTTTATATGAGAGGATATTTAAGAAACTGAAATATCACAGTGCACAGCCCATTTTAACCAAAGATTTTGATTTTTTATACATACGTGGGATTTTTCAATGACGCATAACAAAAATCTTAAAACAAATAAAAAAATAACAAGTTAAATAAAAATAATAAAATAATAATAAAACCAATAATATCACAAACCACAAATCATTGTAGAGACACAGATTAAATAATAGTAAACTAACGTTTAGTAGATATTAAATCACAATAATTTAGGAAAAAAAGATATAGAATGATGCTTTATTATGCACATAAAAAGCACAAGCGAACTGTGTGACATTTTTTCGTGTGCTTATAAGGATTCCATGACGGAAATAGTAGTTAATAATAAAAGAAAAAGTAAACCGTGGATAACAAAAAAGATTAAAAATATGATTAAAGTTAGAGATAGGCTATTTAGAAAGTGTAAAAGTAAGCCGGGTGATATGAACCTTAGACTACAATATAATAAATATAGAAATAAAGTTAATAAATGCATTTTTAAAGCTAAGAATTTTTATAGACAACAAGAAATTTTAAAATGTAATAAAAACTTAAAGAAAATTTGGGCTAAGATTAATTCATGGACGGGACAGCATAAAAAAAGGCTAGATAATATTATACTAAAATACCTAGGGAGAACTGATAGTACTATAAATGTGTGTAATAATTTTTCAAATACTTTTACAAAATAAATTTTAGCGATTAAACATGAATGTAATCTAAAATTTTTAGATAGGTCTGTGTATGTTAAGGAATATGAGGTTTCAATGAGGTTTAAAAAGGCGTCTCCTGAGGCTGTAAGTAAAATCATATGTCATTTAAATTGTGATAAGTCGCCCGGAGCAGACAAGGTTAGAGTTAAAGAAATAAAGTTGCTAAAAAATGTGCTGAGTCCAATATTGGCCTTATTTATTAACCTGTGTGTTGATAAGGGTGTATATCCAAATAAATTAAAAACAGCATTAATACGACCTATCTTTAAACAGGGTTCACATTCAGACTATTCAAATTATCGCCCTATAGCTATATTATCAGCGGTCAACAAAATTGTGGAAAAATATATTGTTGGTCAGTTAAGTACTTTCTTAGAAAGATATAACATAATATCTAGCTCGCAGCATGGTTTCCGGCGGGGCCTCAGCACGGCTACGGCTTTGGCAGGGTTTACGGATGACGTCAACGAAGCTCTGGATCAGCGGAAGCAGGTGGTAGTCGTATACATAGATTTCAAAAAAGCGTTCGACACTCTGGAACATCACCAGCTGCTTCAGGCCATAGAAGAGTGTGGGGTCGCAGGACCACTGAACAGGTGGCTCCGTGCTTATCTCACAGAGAGAACCCTACAAACAGTTGTTGACGGCGTAAGCGGCGAGTCAGCGCGTATCAGCTCTGGCGTGCCAATTGGCAGTATTTTTGGTCCCGTCGGTTACTTAATGCACGTTAATAGTATGTGTAATGTGGTGCAAAATTGTAAAGTCTATATGTACGCAGATGACACATGTTTGCTATACGCGGATAAGAATTTAAACTTAATAGAAAACAAAGTTCAAGAAGATTTTACCAACATTATAAAATGGGCGCATGATAACGGTATTGTAATTAATATAAGTAAAACTAAGTGCATGCGAATATGTTCTCCACACCTTAAAAATATAGACAGCCGGACACCACGAATAGTGGGGCATAGCTATATGTGCCTACATAGTGGCGAAGTGGCGTGTGTCTGCAAGGAGCTTGAGGTGGTGGAAGAGTACAAGTACTTAGGTATGGTTATAGATACCAGCTTCTCGTGGAAAACACATATAATCAACCTGTGTGGTAAACTAAGATCAGTACTTGTAAAATTCCACCATCTTAGCTTCATATTAGATCGGGCAACTATGTACACATTATATTACGCACTTGTAGATTCTCTAATCTTTTATGGACTGGGAAGTTACGGAAGGAGCTTTAAAACTTACCTTAATAAAATAAAGTCTTTACAAAAAAGATTTCTGAAACTTTTAGTAGACAAGAAAGTAAAATATCGTTGTAAGACTAGTGACTATGAGCAGCTCTTTACGGAATGTAGTATTCTACCAGTCCATGAGAAATTTATGTTATATACTGTAGTTGAACAATTTTCCAGAGAGGAATTTAAGAGCTATGTAACAAATCCTAGACTTGCTAGGAAAAAAGAAAATAAGGTGCTGGAAGTCCCTAGATGTAACAATTACTATGGCCAAAGACATAGAAATTATCTAGTCCCGAAATTTATGAATAATGTCCCCTTAGATATTAAAAGTAGTTGTGCTTCAAAAAATGCATTTAGAAATAAAACTAAGCAGTATTTATTAAGAACATTAATTTAGTGATAACATATCAAAGCTTTGTAACATGTAACATTGCATTTAAAATTAGATTCTAAATAAGACTCATGTAAAAAATAGCAACATAACTTCCTTCTTAAATATATTTCTTAGAATAAACAAGTAACTTACTTCAGAGTTAAGCAGGTGAAAAATAAGCATAGATAAGATAGTGATAAGGGAGCAGTATTCCAACTGCCAACAAACTGCCATGCAGTTTGGCAGATGTAATAATTTTAAGCAAATATTATGCTAACCAGAATAAACTCCATTTTTCATTTTTTCATTTCATTTCATTTTCAACTTAGTAGGCTCACCCTGGCCTTAACTATTTATCAAAAGAGTTTTATTTAAGGCAACCTTTGATACCAGGAGAAATACAAACAAAAACATATCTATCTGCATGTATTGGAAACAATGAGAAAGCAAAATTCAATAATTTTAAATAAATGTCATACATATTGTTAGAATTAACTGTTATTCATAAAATTGTTACACAGCATCCGGAACCACTTTGGCAGCATGGTTACCCTAGTTACAAGACATGTTTATTGGAGCATCAGGGTGACTTCGATTGGCATTCGGAATGGAATTGCAATTTTAAGCTAAATGTAGAGCCTTGCTTGACATGAGGTCCTACTGGTCTACTCTTGTGCTTACCTACCCACTGCTATTCAGAGAAAGTTCAATTATTGAGTGTGCAGTGTATGATTCTGATTCAGATAATTTTATTCCATGTAGATTTTTTACAGAATACTTATTGAATGTCATGCAAAATACAATGCAAATAGAGCGAGTCTACGCCGTTTCGGATCAGGCAAGAATGGCAGCGTAAAAGAAATGGCAAGAAACCACTGCAGCACGGCCTACTTTAAGAGTCGGCTTTTTACAATGAACACTATGGACACTAAGACGGGACCTTAACTAAGCCTACGTTCTATCTTTTGAATCGTATAATATCCAGCTATCCAAAATTTTCAAAGAATATGAGTATATGTCGTTATGGGGAAGTTCTTCACAATTTGTTGATGTAGCAGCACCAAAACCGCCTCATAAAATAGTAAGTTACCCGAATGCTAATCTGACTGAATAAAATTCAATCAAGTAGTTTTAAACCTACTATACTATTACATTTTGTGGTAAGTGCGCGACTCTGACTGACTCGCACTTTGCTGGTATGCTTTTGAAAAATGCTGCGCAAGAGCTTAAAGAAAATATTTTTTTCACCTCCAAAGCTCGGAAACATTTGTTTTGTCGGTTAAATTCTGCGGCCAAAAGCGATTTTTGGCCCCTAGCGGGCAAAAGGTTTTTCTGCGGCCAAAAGCGACTTTTGGCCGCTAGCGGGCAAAAGGTTTTTGAAATTCGAACGTGATGCAGTATGGCAGACCTCCACGCTGCGGTACTGGCTGCTTCCTCGCTTTAGTGAGGTGAAAAATTTTGTGTTTCGCTCGGCAGCAAAGTTATTTTGCGTTTCGTGCCTTGAAATCCTGAGCGTAGAACCACTCGCTTCGCTCGTGGTTCAATTCTAGAATCCTTCGCTTGCTCAGGTTTCAATACAAGGCACTCACGCCAAATAACGCTTTTGCTGCCTTGCATAACAAATAACTATTATTCTCAATCATATCAAAAGAAACCAATTTATAATATCACCTACCTGCTGATTCAATTTGCCAAAAGAAAGTCTTACAACATACAATTTGTGAATGGGACGTGTACATGAAAACATTAATGACATAACTGTGGATGAAATTAAAGAGTCATCATTATGCATTTGTCAGATTGTTATTGGCAAATGACCGAAAGGAGAAGTAATATTGAATTAAATAACCCTAATTTTGTCTTATTATCGGTTTAGTCACGCAATTCTGCAATTTCAAGATAAAGAAACGAGAATTTTAACATGTTTCGAACAGTTTGGATGTGTTAACTGGTATTTTATTAGAATGGAGTATTTTGTCGTTTTGTTTTAGTAGTAATTCCTTAAATTACTGGAGACAAATTATAAAATATCACATATAGACTTATGAGATTTGAAAAAATTGAAAAGCCCAGAAACATTCCTTAAAAGTTAAATCATAAAAAATACAATGAAATTGACAATTGACATTTTTATTTCTAATATCTAATACATCACTTGGTGATATATCAGTTTTACATAGTCTAATAATCATAGGCACAGGGGATCCAATTAGGGAATCGGACTGGAATCTAGGACAGAAATTATTTTTTTGTGTTTTTTTATAGATAATTCTAGGTTTTTCATAAGGAAATATATGGAAACATATTCTTATGTTCTTACCCATAAAAGCTTTGTGTATCCAACAAACGGTGAACTTATTTTATTGTATTCTAATACAAGAAGCGATGACATATCACGATCGCAAAAACTTTCAGATCCTAGAGACGTTTATGTAAAACATCGTGATTTTACGATCGTGGGAATCGCATTATTTTTGCTGTACAGAATTATCATCGCAATCGCATCGTGTGCTCAAGCGCACCGCACGTGAGGCGAAAGCATGCGCGGCGCAGGCGCAACTGCATCCGTGCGCTTATGAATTATTAACAACTTTTATTGTGCACGCGCAAAAAACAAAAATTGCCGCTCGTTCCTATTTTGAAAATAGCGAATTGTTTTACTGTCGTTTTATTAAGCCTCTATATTTGGTGGACAATCGAGTTTTGTCGCTCTTAAATGCATGAGCTGACGTTTTTTATGGCAATACGAGAGGGTACATTTCTTCGTTGAATATTAATTCATCTTGATGTATTGTGGCTAGCTGATTCACTGACTTAACTATTTTCTTCTGATATATGGCAATTGAAAGCTACCTTAAAGATTTTTCTTCATGTATGTATGGAAGCGAACATTAAAAACTTGCCCCTCTTTCCCTCATACATAAATTAAACTCTTTTGTATGAAATAATATTTGGAAATATTTTTACACGAATAAATAAAAAAACCCTTATTCTTTATACGATACATACGATTTTTTTAATCTGTTATATTTCATATGAAAAAGTAAGTTTTTCCTCATTTTTGTCAAAATTCCGTCTCATCGTTGGTAGTAACAGCCACGTTGAAGAGCACACTAATGTAAACGCTATTAACGTGTAAATAAGGTCGATATTTGCATTGACGATCGCGTAGCTTCTAATTTGAGGAGTATAATCGCCTTAACAAGGAATAAAAGTTTTGACAGTTTATACAACCAAACATATTTCATCGAGCATTTTGCTTCGTCGCTTCTTTTAATTCCTCGTAAAGCCATTTTTTTGAGAAACGACACTAACATGTCTTCGGTAGTACATCATGCTTGACAAACTTAAACAAGTCAACTTAAAATTAAAACAAATGGTCAAGTGCGCGTTAGACTCGCGCACCGAGGGTTCCGTACCACTAAGGTAAAAATACCGTCTTTAGCTATGGACGCGCGGTTACGCAGAAGTGTATTAAAAACGCCCGAGTCCGACACGCACTTGACCAGTTTTAATTATTTGTTGTTATTCTATAGCTTATGCACTATAAACATACAAATTTTCAGGCTTGTAAGTGTTCCTGTTTTTACGACACAGCTAAAACAAATCGCCTCAAAAAACACGTTTTTAGTAAATTATGTAGTTAACAGCCTCCGTGGTCTAGTGGTTAGAGGGCTCGGCTCTCGATCCGGAGGTTCTGGGTTCGATTCCCGGTGGGGACACTGTCACACAAAAATCCCTTTGTGCGACCTCCCCAGTTTGGTTAGGACATTGCAGGATGAATCACCTGATTGTCTGAAAAGTTAGATGATTCCGTGCTTCGGAAGGCACGTTAAGCCGTTGGTCCCGACTACTATCTAAGGATGTAGTCGTTAATGAGCCATGTCAGAGGCCTTTGGCGGCTCAACAACTCTGACACCAGGGTTTGTGAGGTCGGTCATCGACCTTGCTACCCACACGATATGATGATGATGAATTAATTACTATTGTTTTTTTTTTAATTTTTAGTATTTGTTGTTATAGCGACAACAGAAATACATAACATGTTAAAATTTGATCTGTCTACCTATTACGGATCATGATACAGCTCGCTGCAGGCATACATCGGAGATATTAAGGGGCTACTTGCCGTCCACTGTCGTTTTAACAAAATTTGAAAATGGTATGAGCTAAATTTGTCAGGGTTCCAATTGACGTAAGTTTACCAGAATTTAGTATTATGCCCACAAGGTATTTTTGAAATACTGACAATATTGGAAGCTTAGGCAAGGTGTAAAATAAGGGACAGCCTTCCGAATACTGAAAGGGCATGATCATTGATCAGTCAACATAACTGAAAAACTTACAGCAAATAAAACTTCCAGGAAATGAAAAAAAACCGGCCAAGTGCGAGTTGGACTCGCGCACCGAGGGTTCCGTACCACCACATAATCATAATTGTATTAGTTGAAATTTCAGTAAGTTAATGTGCTAGATTTTTTGAGTCCGACACGCGCTTGACCAAATTTTATTACTTGTTGTTATTTTATAGCTTATGCACTATAAACATACCAATTAACAAGTTTGTAAGTGTTCCCGTTTTTAAAATAGAACTAAAACAAAAATCGCCTCCGCGACCATTCAACTTGACACCTCTCTTATATGAATGTTCTTGAAACGGGAGCTCACCTCAATTGGTTACTATTAGTTGTGAGAAAAGTTGTAATATTTAATGATTTTAGACTTTTCCCATTATTTGTACTGTGAGACCTAGCTTCTTGCCAAATTTCATAATTTTAGGTCAACGGGAAGTACCCTATAGGTTTTGCTTTAGTGCATAAATGTATGGAGATGAGGACATATAAAAATAATTTTAACAAAAACTAATCACCTCCTTCAAAATTTTATAAGGAATCTATTAGCACTAAAAAGTATAAAATAACCATAGCAGTTAATTATCAGTAACTTAGTGAAATAATAGACCACCAAGCCAATGTTTTTTTTTATTTTAACTATAAGTTTAAAATATCTGTTCATTTTGGAGTCGGTGCCAGCCAAGAAGTTGCATTGCAGAAAACAATATCTTATCCAGTGTTTTTACTGTAGAAGACGTTGAACTGCTGTTTTGTTTACTGTCGAGGGGATCTGGGGATTCCATATTAAATTGTGAGTGGTAAAGATTTGATAAAGAAGTGGGCACGAGATGGAGTATGGAAACTTGTCGTAATTTGGTAATGGTATATCTACAGCTTATGTAGCGCGAGTAAGCTAGTGCACTTAAAGGATAGTTGTCTAGAAGCACATACTTCAATTGGTTTTGCGACTTGGCTGGCACCGACTCCAAAATGAACAGATTTTTCTAAATTTATAGTTAAAATAAAAAAAACATAAAGTCAAAAAGTCAAAATCGTTTATTCATTGTTGGATATTAAAATCTCTTAATGACGTCAGCTAAACTACATCGCTTCACAAACAATGTGGCGCCATTGTGGGAAAAAAAGAAGCTACAATAAAAACCCTCGCGCTCTTTTAAATATGTCTTGGTTATTTTTTATTATTTCAATAAATTACTGATAATTAACTGCTATGGTTATTTTATACTTTTTAGTGCTAATAGATTCCTTATAAAATTTTGAAGGAGGTGATTAGTTTTTGTTAAAATTATTTTTATTTTACAAGTTTTAGTGTTAATGCCACCAGGTAGTTGGTAACCCTAACTGATCCTGTTGTACACTCAATAGCACATCAGTAGAAACACTTTTGGACCTTATGACGTGGTAATAGAGTTGAAAAAGTTTCTACCGACGTGCGGGTGACCGTACAACCATGACCTGATGATCACTCCATAAGATTTTAAAGGCCTTGTAATTTTTTGATACACAAAAAACGCGGTGTTGTCATGTGAATGATGATGTCACTAAAATGCCAAGAGCATTTCACGGATAAATCTCTGAATCTCTAACTCTAAAATTGATGATCAGTAAAAAGTAACCCACTTATAGATAGGCATGTACACGCGGCTGCACGTCAGTGGAAACAATTTGACCTTGAGCGGGTCTCTATGCTTAAAAAGCGTTGTGCGAAATGCAATGATTGAGACAATTGTAAATATGTTAATTAGAACAATAAGACAAGCTTCAACTTAAGAAAGGCCAGTGAAAAGATTTTGTTTTTAAAGTTGCTTAGTTTTCAAAGTTGTTGTCAGCAAAAAAATATCAATATTTATTTCGCAAATTTAAAAAAGTCGTACAGCAAAAGTTGTTCAATTTCATATGTAGAGCTTCCATCTAAGAGGTTTTGCGTTATTTATCTAACACGTTGTAAATAAAACACGTAGGGAATACGTGCCTATACAATTTGATCCCATAATATATTCTGACTTGGTGACCATGGGACAACTTCAGATGTATGCTTTACGAAAAAAAAAAGAAATTTTTAAAATCGTTCTACAATTGACAGAATGCTCTAATTGTTGTGCCACTAACGGTCACCCATCCTGGTTCTAACTACACCACGACCAAAGTTATTTAATTTTCGTGATCGCAAAGAAAGAGCAACTTCCACTCGGCCACAAATGCTTCGAACTATCGATCTTAAAGAACGTAACTACAATTTTAAATAATTATCCTCCAACTCCTAACCGTTAAGGAGTTGTTTCATCCATCAACAGATCATCAACATGAGATGATGAATACCTGGCGCAAATACTTGAATCACAACACCTCATAAAACGTTCACCACAGGACAGAGAGCTAAGCTGCCTCCAAATTTCCAGCTTTTGCTGGAACAATGTGGAGGGGAAGTATCATAGTCAACACACTTGTTAGCGTCACAGCTGGCACCATGAACTGGCGACTCAGATGATACGATACACAAAAGGATCATCATATCATCCCATGAAACGACCATTGCAGGTTAGAAAGCTCCCTTCAGAACTCTGGCAAAAAAGCGTAGTATTTAGGAGAGGATTTACCATAGTCACCACGCTTGTAAACATTGCGGCTGGCGACTGCTGTTGTCGGTGACCGCAGTTTGTAAGATGGTGCGATACACAGAAAGATGCTGCTGCCCATCCTCCGGTGTATATTCCTTAGTCAACTTTTACGACACCCACGGTTAGAGATGGGTTGGTACTATTCTATACCGGCACAATACGGGTGACTCAGAAGGATGTTGCTGCCCATTCTTTGGTTCGTTAACCCTTAGTCGCCTATCACGACACCCACGGGTAAGATGAGTTGATACTTTTCTATGCTGGCACCACACTAGCGACACAAAGGTGCTGCTGCCCATTCTCTGGTTTATTAACCCTTAGTCGCCTTTCACGACTCCCACGGATAGAGAATATTAACCCTTAGTCACCTCTTATGACACCCAAGGGTTGGTACTATTTTTTGCCGGCGCCACACGGGCTACATACTTGTATAGCTTTGAAAAATATATGAAACACGTAAAAAGCGACACAGAAGAATGCTGCTGCCCATTCTCTGGTTCATTATCCCTTAGTCGCCTTTTACGACACCCACGGGTAGAGATGGTTTGGTACTATTCTCTGCCTGCACCACACGGGCGACACAGAAGGATGCTGCTGCCCATACTCTGGTATTTAACCCTTAGTCGCCTTTTACAACTCCCACGGGTAGAGACTATTAACCCTTAGTCGCCTTTTACGACACCTAAGGGTTGGTACTATTCTTTGCTGGCACCACACGGGCTATATACTTGTATATAGCTTTGAAAAATGTATGAAAAACGAAAAAAGTGCCTATAAAATTTGAGGGTTGCCCTCGATTTCACTAGGATCCCATCATCAGATCCTGACTTGGTGACATGGGACCACCTCAGGAGTATACCCTTTCGGTTGAAAAAAAAAATTGCAAATAGGTTCACAACTGACGAAGTAATCGGTGAACATACATAAAAAAAAATACATACAGTGGAACATAGAACCTCCTCCTTTTTTGAAGTCGGTTAAAAATACCATATCTTTTGATTGCGTCGTTGTAAAAATTTCAATTTAATTCAATACATTTATTTGTCAGTCATATGGTACAGGAGAAAGGGCGCTTCTATGCTTAAGTCAACATCGGTTCTGTGTTCTTATCGAAATTAAAATAAATAAATGGTACAGCAGCACTGCACTTAGTTTCTCGCAATACTCAAGGAAAAACTATGAACCGCAAACTACAATTTGTAATGCACATAGTATGGAAATACAAACTTTTATTTACGTTTTTCCAAAAAAATGTTCGAATGAAATATACAGATCAATTCAGCATTCAAATTGTCAAACATTAAAACAAACGAACATCAAACGATTTCGAGTAAATCACATGTTTAACTTTTGGTAGTACTGGAACACCCTTTATATGAATTTTCAAAGATCAATAGATACTACCGTAGGATACTTGCATGGAGATTTTTTTAATTTCCCAACTCATGTTCCTTATGGATTATTGTTCAGTTTAGTCTACTGAGCAAGCCCTTTCAGTTTTTGGTACACCATGTGTACTAAATTTTATTCAAAAAATCATAAAGAATATCCAGTCAGGTAGACAACCAATCCAGGAGTAATATTATAGAAAATTTTAATAAACTCAATGGAACCAATTTTGGGTAAATCACATATTTACGATTTGGTGGTACAGGAACACCCCTTATATGAAATTACACAGATCATTTGATACTGGCGCAAGACATCTTACATGGAGATGCTTGGTCATGCAAAGTTTCATCAAGATTCTATGAGCCGTTTTTGAGAAAATTACAATTTATCATTTTCGTTGTATGACAGCTACCCTCAAAATGAGAGCCAGCCAGAAACCACTTAGAACCCTTCGATGGATTTGCATAAAACTCCTAAATTCCAAATATGGTGTCAATCGGACCATTAGTTTAGCCGCTAGGCCAAAGCGTGACGGACAGCAGTTTTTTGGCTCAAAGGTTGAGCCTCTGTATTCAACGAGGTAATGCTGCCAGCCTTCTAGGTACCACGCCCCTCGGCGATGCATTAGACGAGGTTTTTTATATTTAGTTGCTGTTTTTTTTTATGTACAAATTATGTACACAGATTAAAATCTCAGAAGAAAAATAAATGAGATAAAAATCTTTACAAATGACACAAAGAGAACAGTTTCAGAAATATTTATTGTACAAGGACTTTAAATTTAGGGACCACGTGGCATCATAATTTTTCATAATAATTAAATAAATAATATAATAAGTAATTAGAGAAATTAATGCATGCAATTTGAAACACTATATTAAAAATATACTTATATAATATAATAATAAATTTTATAAGATAATTGTAGAAATTTGTGGTAGAATAAAGGCTATTTTTATTTTATTTTTATCATATGATACAATTAAGGTGTTATAATAATTCAGACTTAGAGCTATACCGCCCAGTATTATATTACTCTATACATATGACACCCCGTAGGGGCACCGCAAAGATTGATTAAGAGAGGAAGTACATAATTTTAGTTAATTTAACATTTTGAATCTGTTGATGTCTAAAGATAAAACCTTATTACTATCCTTATTCTAATACTGTAGTCAAAATAATCTTTTAGTCAAATCTTATATTCCTTAACCTAATACTCTAGTCAATTTAATATTTTAGTCAAATTTATCATTAAAAAATTCTGCTAGTGTATTATTGATTTATTGATTAGGATTTTTTTAAGATGGTTTATGAAAGTTGGGTATTTGTCATGATTTTTTATACTGTTTGGAATGTGGTTATATACAGGCTGTTAATTTGATTGCGTGCCATAGCTCAGGGGCGGGATCAGTATCAGTAACTGAACAACTTTTCTCAAGGAACATGGTCGAAATACGAAAAACCAAATTTGACCTTCCATACAAGATGCGCTATCAGCTGATGCGGTTTCTGTGGGAGGTCAAAAATTGGTTTTCGTATTTGGATATATGTTCCTTGGGAAAAGTTGTTCAGTTACTGATACTGATCCCGCCCCTGAGCTATGGCACGCAATCAAATTAACACCCTATATAGGGTGACTTTTAATTAGTTCTTGATACAAAAAGGTATGAATGTACTCATGATACTGAACAACTTTCCCCAAGGAACATAGGTCGAAATACGAAAATCAAGTTTTGACCTCACATAGAAACTGCATCAGCTGATAGCGCATTTTGTATGGAAGGTCAATTTTGGTTTTTCGTATTTCGACCTATGTTCCTTGGGAAAAGTTGTTCAGTATCATGAGTACATGCATATCTTTTGCTATCAAGAACTAATTAAAAGTCACCCTATATACGAATTGTCCGGATCTGTATAAGTTGAGAGTTGTTTGTGGTAGGTTTAATTTATTCAAGTTTCTGTTATTTCTTTTAATTGTTTTGATTGGAGAATAGAGATTTATGTGTTTTCTGACAAATTTACAGCATTCTAATATACCATATACAGGGTGTCTCATTCAAATCGGTCAGTATGGGAAAGTCTGAAACTATAAGACATACGAAGATTTGTTCTTAGGAACCATGTCACCGATTTTGATAAAAAGAAAAACTGCATTCATACATTTGAAAAAAAAAAAGTGTACCCAGCTGGGGAATCGAACCCGGTAGTTTTGAAAAAAAAGCTTACAGTTTTTCTGTTTAAATAGCGGTTGCGTAGGTCTTAAGCAGTAAATGTCTCTATGAAACACGATGTCTAAAATGAATAAAATGCATTGTTTTTACATACTTTAATTTATCATAGTAGGTGTTCGAAGTGACCACCGTTTTTTTCAATACAATATGGGTACACTTTTTTTTCAAATGTATGAATGCAGTTTTTCTTTTTATCAAAATCGGTGACATGGTTCCTAAGAACAAATCTTCGTATGTCTTATAGTTTCAGACTTTCCCATACTGACCGATTTGAATGAGACACCCTGTATAGTGAAGTAACAGTTAATATTTTGTATTCAATAAAAAATGGTTTACATGTATTGATTTGTTTAATATTTGCAAGAGTATTCTTATAATTTTTTTTGTATCACAAAAATATCGTGTATTTGAGAACAATTTCCCCACAAAATTATTCCATACGAGAGTCTCGACTGGACATTGGCGTAGTATGCGGTTAATGAAGTTTTAAAATCTGTTGTTTTTTTAAGTTGCATAAGAGCATAAGCTAAAGAGGATAATTTTTTGACAAGTTGAAGATATGTTGTTTAAGTTAGTGTCGATTTGAATTCCTAGCAGGGTAAAAGTATTAACTGTAAGTATTTTGTACTACGAGTATTGTAGTTATATTGTATGTGGAGTGATTGTTTTTGAAAGGGCCGATCCGAGGCCGAATTTTCAGATCTTGTGTGGTTCATGGACCCTAATATATGGTATCAATTTCAACCTGATACCTCTACCCGTTCATGAGATAAAGGGTCTTGACAGACAGACAGACAGACAGACGGACAACAAAGTGATCCTATAAGGGTTCCGTTTTTTTCTTTGAGGTACGGAACCCTAAAAACAATCGGCCTGTCCATACAAACTGTCCAATCAAGCTAGCCTAACAAAATCAACGAAGACCGTTTCCGAAAGGGTCTTCTAGATGGCGCTATACGGAAATTCTTCATTTCTGAATCGCGGTATCGAGGTGTAATCATGATTTGGTAGGGTTCCCGGCGAACTTCTCGACCCTCACTCACACAAGTTCATCAACTTGAATTTTTGAAAGCTTGCGTTCTGTATCTAACTGCAGAATGCAAGCAAGCAGGCAGATCATGTTCTTTGTGAGTACTGAGTACTGGTAATAGTGGTAATTGCCGAAAACGTTAGTCATATACGTGGGACACTCAGAAATATTTGCGACACTAAAAAAAATTGTTCTACAGGTACATATATTTTTATTAAATCTTTTCAAAGTACTCTCCACCAGCCTCTATACAAAGATTCATGCGTCTGAACCAGTTTTCAAAACACTTTTTCCAGTCCGCCGTAGACACCTCGTTTACAGCCTGCTCGAACGCAGCCAGCGCATCTTCCGGCGACGAAAATTGTATCCCCTTGAGCTGATTTTTTATTTTTGGAAATAAAAAGAAGTCACACGGTGCTAGATCAGGGCTGTAAGGAGGGTGACCCAGGAGTTTGACTGGTGTGCTGTCCAGGAAGTCCCTCGTTTTGAGCGCGGTGTGTGCAGGCGCATTGTCGTGGTGGAGCAGTAGTCCGCGGAGCCCTGTGTTTGGTCGCTTGTTGCTCACAACAGAAAAAACTTCTGGTAAACATTTGGTAGTATACCATTCGGCGTTGATGCTTCTTTGATCTCGTAAGGGAATTGAGGCCAAGTGGCCAGTCAAATTACAAAAGCTGGCGATCAAAATCTTCCCCCCGCTTCGAGATCGCTTCACTTTGGTAGGCGTTGGTTCATTTTGAAACACCCAAACTGTCGACTGGCGCTTGGTTTCTGGATCGTATTGATAAATCCAGGACTCATCACCTGTTACGATGTCGTAAACACGCCGAGACGAGCCTGCTTCAAATTTGTTCAGCATATCACGGCACCATTCCACCCGGGCCTGCTTCTGAGCGTCGGTGAGGTAGTGCGGCACCCAACGCGATACTATCCTCCTCACGCGAAGATGCCCGTGTAGAATCTCGTGAACGCTTCCCGATCCAATCTTTAATATGTGCTGAATCTCCTGATATGTAATTCGCCTATTATCTTGGATTAAATTTTTCACTGCTAGCACGTTTTCTTCCGTAATAGCCGTCAAAGGGCGACCGCTTCTTTCTTCATCCCCCAAGGTTGGTCGACCGCGCCTAAATTCGTTATACCAACGATACACGGTTGCCTTGGAGGGGCCTTCATCCATAAATGCCATTTGAAGTCTATCGAACGATTCATCCGGTTTCAGGCGACACTTGAAATCGTAAAAAATCATAGCTCTAAAATGTTCCCGGCGCAGATCCATTTTTCAGTAAGACACGATACTTTGAATTGGCTCGCAAAAAATGTGGAGGGAAATTTTGAAAATGGAACACACATATTTTTACTTACAAGTAATCATATTTTCGAAAAAGATTCTGACCGGCCAGTCTCCCATATATAAAAACTATTTTTCGCAATACTTTCTGAGTGGCCTGGTATAGTGTCTATGTCTGTCTAGCGATGCCAAGTTCCATTCATAAATTAAAAGTATAACCTCAACCAAATCGAGGATCCGCATTTTATATAGGGTGACTTTTAATTAGTTCTTGATAGAAAAGGTATGAATGTACTCATGATACTGAACAACTTTCCCCAAGGAACATAGGTCGAAAAACGAAAATCAAGTTTTGACCTCCTATAGAAACTACATCAGCTGATAGCGCATTTTGTATGGGAGGTCAAATTTAGTTTTTCACCTCACGAGCTCGGAAGTATTTGGTTTGTCAGTTAAATTCTGCGGCCAAAAGCGATTTTTGGCCGCTAGCGGGCAAAAGGTTTTTGAAATTCGAACGTGATGCAGTATGGCAAACCTCCATGTTGCAGTACTGGCCGCTTCCTCGCTTTAGTGAGGTGAAAAATTTTGTGTTTCGCTCGGCAGCAAAGTTATTTTGCGTTTCGTGCCTTGAAACCTTCGCTATGCTCAGGATTCTTCTTTTAAACCACTCGCTTCGCTCATGGTTCAATCCTAGAATCCTTCGCTTGCTTAGGTTTCAATACAAGGCACTCGCGCCAAATAACACTTTTGCTGCCTTGCATAACAAATAACTATTTCGTATTTCGACCTATGTTCCTTGGGAGAAGTTGTTCAGTATCATGAGTAAATGCATATCTTTTGCTATCAAGAACTAATTAAAAGTCACCCTATATAAATTCGGACGGGGCGTCAGATCTCAATCATACAAAGTGCAAGGGACAACTTTAAATTTTCAGGAAATGAAAAAAAAATCGGCCTTTCCATTACAATTTTGTATGAAGAAGTCGATTATTTTTATTTCCTGAAGGTTTCATTCACTGAAAGATGTTCAGTTACGTAAACTGATCATGCTCTTTCAGTATTCGGAAGGCTGTCCCTTACACCCTGTTTATCCAGTTTAATATTTTATTTAATGCAGAGTGTTAGGGTAAACACTGTAATACTTGAAACTATGCATTCAGAGCAAGACACTGAACTACTTTTTTTAAGGAACATAGGTCGTAATACGAAAAACTATTTTTCATTTCGCGGACAAAATGTGCAATTAGTTGGTGCATTTTCTATGGGAAGACAAACTTTAATTTCGCATTTCGGGGCTACCTGCCGTCCACTAGCGCCCCCATCAGATAAAAAAAAATTACTCGCTAATTACGAAACTTATCGAAAATCCAGAAAACAGATTAAAGTAAAGGTACTTTTGTTTAATTAGAACCTGTTGACTCTGTAAAATAAAGTTCACTGAACATCTGTAACTACAGTGAACTATATTTTTCAGAATTGATAGGTTCTTAATAACCTAGGATACGAGTACCTTTACTTCACTGAATATATATATTTGTAGAAGACACGAACGGGGGCGGAAGAGGGATGGCACTATGTGGGCAAGGGATAGACATCAGGAACAGCAAAGAACACGATATTGGCCGAACTATTTGTAGCAGACATCGATAACATCTTTGACAATCGCCTAATTCAATCGAGTGTAACTTACTTGCATAACGATCATTCATCCTGACTTGCCATTGACCTCTCATACGGTATTCTCCTCAATCACGTCGTCGGTAAACACAGCGGTGTGCAGGACTGCTTGTGCCACCTGTTGTTTTAATGTAAAATTAACTAAGTGGCACAATCCTTTCAACCCCAAAGTTAGAGGCTTTCATAAGAATCTATCCACATGTTCAACTACAGCAAACTCACAGTGCACCGTGTTTCACTATCACAAAAGGTATTTGCGTATCATAACCTAAAAATCTCACAGTTTAAGGCAGAAAAGATCATAAACACTTAGCTGTCATTAAAGGGTCGCTCCTGTCATCGCAGAATTGCCACGGCTCACCCGCCAGCGGCTGCAGGCTTCATCTCGCGACCGACTATCACTTTAGAACTTTACGTGGTAAAATCTCGAACAAGAATGAGCTGTTGAAAATGGCGGCCTCGTCTTCACTTTGCTACGTGTTGGCTAAACTGACACAAACCACGCCCCTTTACGCGCCATTCGTTGTAGTACTACCAACCTCACGATCTAAATAAAGCCATCATTGCCAACATCATCGTCCAACATCGACAATCTACACTGGTACGGAAATTCAGTACTAATTTGACGTTTGGCGTAGCTTGGCCGTGCTTGGGCCACTGCATGGGTGCTGCTGGCACTAACGTTTGTCTTTGAAAATACCGCGGGAAATTCGAAATGAGAGTCGCTCTACGACATATTCTTTATTGTGCACAAATTACATAAAATTGTATTATTGTTTTCGCCCTTTGAGTACGGAACCCTAAAGAAATTTTATTTTTATTTGATTTGTATGGTTAAAAAAAAAGTTAATAAGGTATAATAAACTCCTTCTGATGACACTTTAAACCCGAGCGTGCTACCTGATGCTATCTGTTTCAAGGAACTAAAGAGCCGAGGTGGAGAAACAGTATAAATCTGTTCTATGTGAGCACACCTTTACGTGCGCAGTTTATTAATATGGTTTCTGTGTAGTTACTGTTTGTAAAAAGCTTTTAATACGTTGGTATATGGAATTATATTTAAATCAACAAGTTTTTTTTTAAGATAATTTTTGTAAAACTCAAAAAAAAAAAAAACAAGAAACAGGTTAAGATAAGAAAGAAAATTTACAGCTTCCCATAGAACTAATAACATAGCACCAATAAAAGTGAAAACGTATTGAGTTGATTTTTTTTACTTTTGTACTAAGGCAAAAAGTCGTCTAGTTTCATTGGCATAAACTATAAAAAACCTGGGACACAACAAATACAATTTTTTTCTTTTTTTTTTTACTTCTTTTGTTTAGCTGTATACAGGCTAAAAAAAGAAGTAAAAAAAAAAAAAGTAAAATAATTAAAAACTAACCTTAGCAATAGCCGCTGAAAAGCCTGCTTGGCACACGCCTGTCTTTCGCTGTCCGTGACTCGCTGGAAAAGTAATACAACTCAGTTTAGTAAAATGTACGAAACAAGTATTTGTAATAAATAGTAGGTACAGTAATGAGCACATTAAGCTTGGCACATTACACTTTAGAATTATCTTTTAGAATTATATTTTTCATACATTTTTTGTAATTTTTGTATGGAAAAATTAAAAGTACCGATTTTTTTTTTATTCTTTTATAGAAGGTTTGTCTCATATAGTGTAATACCACAGCAAAGTTTCATCGACTGAGTATTTAATGCGGGGGTCTTCATACTCGTACAACGATCCGCTTCGTTGCCTAGACTAGTCTCATGATGAATTTTCTATACAAGACACGTCTAAAAATTGCGCTATTCGGTCAGTTTCTTCTTACAAAACGTGTACAAAACTTAATGATACAGGGTGTAACAAAAAGGGTATACCAAACCTGACTGACGTATGTCCTGCCCATGATATCAGTATCAGACAACATTTCCTAAGGAACAGGTCGAAATATGAAAAAATATTTTTGACCTCTCATAGAAACTGAATCAGCTGATAGAGCAATATGTACAGGAGGTAATTTTTTTTTATCGTATTTTGACCTATGTTCTTTGGGACAAGTTGTTCAGTTTTATGGGCAGAGTCACATCCCTCAGGGTTGATATATCCTTTCTGTTACACCTTGTAGAATCAAAGCAGTCGGCCTTATGCCGTCAGCGCAATATTATATAGGGTGCGTCCTAAACTAATCAGGTGCGTTCCCTTGAGTATGTTTCGTTCAATCTTCTTTTGATTGTGAAGATTATGAGTGAGTGAGTCATCACCGTTTGTTACATGCTTTACGTTCAAGCTAACATAGAAAATGTTGTAAATTCGACAGGATTTAGGTAATAAAACGTAAAGAATTTTGACCTCTTATACAGCGTGTATCGGTATGGTGTGATAATACTGAAGGATATGTATGTCTCCATGAAACTGAACATAGGTCGAAATACGAAAATCAATTTGGTATTTAATTTTTCGAAATATACAGGTTGTTAATTAGATTGCGTGCCACAGCTCAGGGATGGGATCAGTATCAGTAACTGAACAACTTTTCCCAAGGAACATAGGTCGAAATACGAAAATCAATCTTTGACCTCCCATAGAAACTGCATCGGCTGGCATTTTGCATGGAAGGTCAAATTTGGTTTTTCGTATTTCGACCTATGTTCCTTCGGAAAAGTTGTTCAGTTTCATGGGCGACGCCCTTAAGTATTATCACACCTTTCCGTTACACGTCGTAAAAGATCGCTATCAGCTGATACAGTTCCTGTGATAAGTATTTTTTTTTTCAAAATGAGACCTGTGTTTCTTAGAGAAAGTTGTTCACTTTTATGTTCCGAGAAGCAAGGAACGCAGTTGATTAGAAAGCACCCTATACAACATGAATTTTTCATTGGTTTTGCTCAGCCCAGTAATTCTATCCATGAAAACAAGCAACTTTCCTAAAGAAAAATACTACTCCAAAAATTTTTTAAATTCTTCAAACTAAAGTGGAAAAGTCTTCGGAAAAGTTGCTTGTTATATAATGAGTAGGATCACTAGGCTTCGGGAGCAGAACCAATGAAAATTCACATTATAAGTGAGTATGTACTCCTACTAATTATTTTAAAGAAGTTATTATTTATTTTTCACTTCTCATGCTCTGAAAGTGCTTCTTTGCGCAGGATATAGGCTACACAAAGTCGAATTTTGTGCACTAGGGCAAAAAAGTAATCGCGGTGGTGTTCGCCCTGCGCGAGGGGCTGCTGCACCAACATGCGTCAACATATTCTTCACTAAAGCAGAACAACTCATTCTTCAGTTACATTTAGAGAGTACTTTTACGTTTTATTTCCTCGCAATCAAAGTGAAAAGCAGAGTTTATAACTCCTCCACAAAACCATTTTATCCTCGACATTACTATCAGCCCTCGCCTTCGGCTCAGGCTGCTAAAAGTCTCGGAATAATGGTTAGTTTTGTGCACTTGTTGTAAAATCTACTATTTATTTAAGTGTAGGTATAGAAAATTCACCTTGAATTGTATTTTTAACTTATGAATAAGTACAGTCTAATCTTTTAACTTAATAGAAGGAAAAAGTAAAGCATACTGTTACAGGATTACTAGGTAACGATATAGGACATTAATTTACATTAATAAATAAGTAAGAAATAAAAAGATAGGTGGAGAGATAGGGCTATTCTATATACATACATAGTAAGAAATTAAAAAAAACTACGTATCCGTTACAACAAGTAATTCGTGCAAGTAGCGAAGTCGGTTAGATCATATACCTACCTATTGAATTTTTTTGTGTAATGAAAAAACATTTTATTCAATTTATCACCCGATTACATAGACTTTTATAATTTTCTTCACGTTTTGACACAGACACTGAGTCACTGATTTATAATTTTATTTTATACATTGTAGCTAAAAATCTATTAACAGTCAGGAAAAGGAGTAAAAAAGTAGTAACATGAACCAATTTTTATTATATTTTATTATTTTTTAACACCACAATATCTACTAAAATATCATAATTTTATGGTAAATATCGAATGATACAAACTTAATTTTTTACCCGACTGCCTCAAAACAGGAGAGTTATAGCCTTCAGTTTAGAACAATTCCGAAGCACGAAGTAATAACTAATGTGATTATCTAAACTATTTCAAGTTTGTAGAGTTAATAGATTACGTAGTGTACTATTATTTATACAGTGGATTACTAACATCGAACTTTACCTTATCTTCTTAAAAATACTCACCCTCGTCCAAAGAGCGGAACCCTGGACAAAATATGTGCTGTATATTCTATAGATACCAACCCATCTCTACCCGTAGGTGTCGTAAGAGGCGACTCAAAGATTATGAGCTGGAGGAGGGACAGCAGCGTCCTTTTGTTTATCGTACCCATCTTACATACTGCGGTCACCTACAACCGCGGTTCATGGTGCCAGCTGCAACTCTAACAAGCGAGGTGACTATGGTACTTCCCCTCTACATTTTTCCAGCAAAAGCTATAATTCTAGAGGGAGCTCCCTGTCCTGTAGTGGACGTTTCATGGGATGTCATGATGATGATGATGAAATATTTTATTCCATATTTTTTGTGGGAAAGTAAAAAATATGTGTGTTGTAAAATACTGATAAATAGTAGATGAACGACAAAAATTAATAAGTTAATATGAGAAGATGTATCTTTGTATGAGATTGAAAGATTAAACAGCAGACAGGCAGTTTTGAAAATTTCAGTATTAGCTGAATGAAAGGATAGATTTCAAAGTCATAGAAGAACCTGAAAAACATTAAACACGTATTTCTGACGATGTTATAAGCAAATTATGCTACTTGAACATAAGTCCAATTATGTCATTATACGTCACATTCATTAGGGTTTGTTTCGGTGGAGATTTTACAACTTGTAAAATTATAAAGGAAGCGATTTCGAACTACGAGTATATGTTATATAACTTTATTTACTCCAAAAAAAAAGAATCGTTGGTTAAAATATTTCGGGTTACTCAGGCTTACGTTGTGTAATTTCATGCAACTCAGAGGCTTAGTAAGAGAAAAACAATACTTATAATTTAGTGAGGGGTCAATCATGCTGTGACATAAGGCAGTTATTATTTTACTATGAATCGATTAATGAACGAATTTGCTTTCTGATACCTTTCCCATAGGGTGTTAAAAGAAGCACAGCAATCTTTCATATAAATAGAAAGAAAAAACAATTTTTAAATTATGTAATAATTTAAATAAAACAATTTTGAACGCAATCCAATTAAGGGGCTTCCTGTCGTCCACTAGCGTACCCATCGGTTAAAAAAAATCCGGAAAGACTAATTGAAGTAAAGGTACATTTGTTTATTTAGAATCTATTTACTCTGTAAAATAAAGTTCACTATAGTTACAGATACAAAAATGCTAAAAATGACCGTTTTTGGAACTTTTTGTAACTGTAACTAGAGTGAACTTTATTGTTCAGAATTGATGGGTTCTAAATAAACTAGGGTATCTTTACTGCAATCTGCCTTTCCGTATCCGTTCCGATAAGTTTTGTATTTAGCGAGCAATATTTTTTAACTGATGCGGGCTAGTAGTTGACTGCTTCTTAAGACATGCGAAAGAACAGACAACTTGAACATTCTTCTATCGAAGGGAGACGTGACCGGGCAAGTTGTACTGAGGTTGGGAAGATAAGTCGGAATCCCAGTGCTTTCATTAACACCCTGTATAATACCAAAATACCCATCAACTGGTAAACCGAATGATGAATTAATGATGAAGATGAACATGGAATAGGTTAATGATTTTGATAATGACCACTTCACCACAAACCAGCCAATTATATAATAACTAGCTAATTGAAATGTAACCACTTTCAATAAAAACTAATATAAAAACTACCTATACCTATGTTCTTTTTAATAAAAAAAAACAACGCCATTATTTTCATAGCTGTCATACTATACCATAGTAGATACAATACATACAGCCATAACTTCTTGTGTCTCCATTGCATGTTTCAGGTCACTTTAAGATTGGTTTCAGTTAAGATCATAATCATACATACAACCATACACCAATATTCCATACAACAATAGACCAATGTTTAATAGTCCGAATGTTCTCAATGTTCTCTTTGTTAAAAGTGGGAAAGAGAAGGCTCTTGATAGGGTCGAAAAGAAAAAAAAGAGGGAAACCTTTGCCCAGTGCAGATAGACACTAAAGGCCCGATAAGATCAGATATGTGTGCTTGGCTAATGAAGACAAAAGAAAGATCATCCAAAATATCGGTGTTGACTCACAGACTGTATAAAAGCTACTCGTGTAATATTAAAATTGTGTAATTTTAACAGACTCTGTGGTCTATTGGTTAGAGTGATCCATGTCAGAGGCCTTTGGCAGTTCAACAACTCTGACACCAGGGATTGTTAGGACGATCATCAGCCTTGCAACTCCCACGAAATAATAATAATAATTAAGTCAATTTCTTTACAAGTTATATTTATTTTACCAAGTTTGGCAACTATCCATAAAGGTGATATAAGAATGAGATAAAAATAATCCAAACTTACAAGTGCGACAAGGCGAGAATTCGTTGACGTCGGAGGCATCAGAAGACTGGGCGACGAAACAGGAGCCGACTGGATCGCGCTGGTTCAGCTTAGCAGTCACGTAGGACACGTAGCGGGGGGCACAGGCCTGGACACAAAACACAGAAGATTTTAGAAGCAGTTTTAAGAAGTTCTAAGCAGAAAAAGTTCTAAGAAATAGTAGTTTTTAAGAAGTAAAATTTATATGAAGTAGAAATTCTAAGAAGTAGAAGTTCTAAGAAGTAGAAATTCTAAGAAGTTGAAGTTCCAAGAAGTAGAAATTCTAAGAGTAGAAGTTCTAATAAGTTGAATTTCTAAGTTTAAGTTATGGTTTCCGTTCCGCACTAAGTCCTTAGTTGTGGATTATCATGCTGGGTCAAAAAGGCCGTCTTTTTAGCCACCCGAACTCTTGCCAGAAACATGCGACTAGTTGGAAATGTTGGCTACCCGGTGGGTCAACACGTTTCAATTGTTTCAAATGACAATTTTAACAAGATAATTCGAGCAGGTGGAAACCAATATCACATAACTAAAAATGAACTAAATTAATACTCCAGTAGATCAAGATACATTGCAAAAATCAAACTATAACATGACGAAGTAAACTCTGTAGACAAGGAAGAGATCTATACAAAAATATACTTAATTGGAGACTAGACAATATAATACAAGGCTGTGCATATTCCGTGTGGTGCCGGCAAAGAACAGTACCATCCCATACATACCCGTGGGTGTCGTAAGAGGCGACTAAGGGTTATAAGCTGTAGGACGGGCAGCAGCGTCCTCCTTTGTATCATACCATCTTACTTACTGTGGTCACCTACAACCGCGGTCCATGGTGCCAGCCGTAACGCTGACAAGCGAGGTGACTATGTTACTTCCTCTCCAAATTTTTCCAGCAAAGGCTAGAATTCTGGAGGGAGCTCCCTGTCCTGTAGTGGACATTTCATGAGATGTTATTATATGATGCATTTTTCTATGGAACTTTAATTACTACCTACATCGTAAGTAATAGGCCTAAAGAAGATTTCATTATAACAACTAGTACAGATAATACTAGGAAGAATTACATTGCAAAAGTTCCAGCCAACAGTCAACGAACTCACATCGTTCACACAACTCCTAAATCTCAGGAAGCAAGGATATTGCACAATATTTATGTTTCCATAACTCCCTTTGGTTCCGTTCACCTTTCCATAGAACGTGCTCAGATAGAAATAGCTCCGTAGAAATAATACCATCTGTGTTATATTTATACATATATTTTAGGGAGTTTGTATGAACTTGACTTCGGCAGTTCATCTCTGGTGGTAATAACATGAGGTGTTATGTATGCGTAGGGCTGCCTGTAGTAAAATTTTATTATAGGTAATCATTATTTACGCTTGTTTTATGAAAACCTTACGACTCATGATAGAGCTTCAGATTTAAAGAAGTGTAAAAAGACTTGTCCAGAAAACTTACCTTTATACAAAACTGAACAACATTTTACAAAAAAAATACTTTCTATACAAAATTTACTATCACATGAAGCAGTTTCTACTGATATTATTTTTTTTTTGTATATCGACCTAGAAAGTTGTTCAATTATACACTAGTTGTTCAATAAAACCATTTTAACTGAATATTTCCTACTTATAGGGCCAGAGCTTTTCGAGAAGCTTTGTAGAATTAGTTCAGCGACTTGGAGGTTGCAACATTTAATGTAAGTCACAACCCTACCATCCCCTATAAACACAAAGATTGAAAGAAAACAGTCGCACATGCGCTCATTGCACTGAAGTTAATAAAGCGAGAGCGATGTGCGTGATGCGCGCGCGCAGCGTTATAGAAAACATACTGACATCTGGCGGAAACCGCTCTGTTTACGCGGGAGGACCATAAAATGGTGACGGTGAAAAAATTTTGATTTCCGCTGATGCCATTTTGAGTTTTCACTTAAAAGTCATGGTGGCGACCGCCCATTGTGTTGTATAATATATCATGACTGAAACATAGCTCATCTTCTGTATAGCTTGTGCAGGATAAGTTTGGCTCTGACGGTTATTTTCTGCCCATGGTTGACGGGCGAAGAGCCAATTAACGATTTGCTCGCCTCTCCCCACCTGCCGCACTCAACCCCGCGACACATTTTTTTATTTCTGCGCATTAGGGTTGGGCCACATTGATCGACGGCGATCGACGGCTTGCCTATACAAAACGAGCGCAAAGTATGGAAATCCTTTCGCATCCTTTCGCCACGTCGATGCGAAAGGATTTCCATACTTTGCGCTCGTTTTGTATAGGCAAACCGTCGATCGCCGTCGATCAATGTGGCCCAACCCTTAACGGTCACAGCCAGAGTGATTTTGTAAGTACACTCAACAGCTCGTCAGTAGACACACTTTTGGACCTTATGGCGTGGTAATAGAGTTGAAATAGTTTCTACCGACGTGCGGTTGACCGTACGTAAAGGTACCTTTCTTTGACCGTTTGATACAACACAACTTTCACTATACACAAAGTCCACTCTTCCACTACCACTCCTGTCAAGTCTGTCTGGGCCCTCCACTATCTCATTTTCTCCATACAGCGTGAAATTTCATTGGTTTTGCTCCCTAAGCCCAGTGATTCTAAAAGCAACTTTCCAGAAGAAATTTTTTTTTCAGCTTAGTCACGTGATGGACTCATTTTGTATGGGAAGGGGAAAATTCTTTTTCATAAATTCTTCGGGAGCAAAACCGAAATATAAATTCACTCCGATTAACTTATTAAATTTTTAGCACATCTCAAACAGCCCGATATCTTACTCTTCTATTTTTGAAAAATTCTATTGATTCAGTTACTTAAGATGTGGTTACTTGGAAAATGATTCATCGTGAATACTTATTTGTTTTTCAAAACTCTCTCTCTTAAAATGATTCACGCACGGTCAAATATGGACAAAGTATACCTACCATGATTCACCTCAGTCGAGGTATTCAATTATACGACCACTGACCACTAAACTGCAGTGTTATAATAAAACCTAATTCAATGATTATCTTGTTTGTGTTGTCTGAACTCTAATTCTGTAGAGTTTAGGTAATCAGTTAATTAGAATTGTTGTTCTTAGTTTTATTCCCTAATAAGTAATTTAGGCCGACGTACTCAGAGACGTCACCTTTTGTTAAGTCTCATGCTATTCTTTTCGATTTGTTTATTCGTCGTTGCGCGACCAAAACCTGCTAAGTAACAAATTTAAAATTTTACAGGAGCCAAAAAAAACTTATTTATTTATTATTTATTTATTTATTAATAACTTTTTAGGCTTATTGATGAGAATGGTGATATTTTGAACATCTATGACTGGGATTAGTACCTTCATTTTCATTATAAGTAATTATGTTACAAGTGGGAAAACAAGCAGCTAGGCCACCTGATGGTAAGTGGTCACCACCGCCCATAGCACCCACTGTCTTACTTACTTACTTACTCCCCTGGCGCAACGACCCAAAATGAGTCTTGGACTCCGAAACGAGAATCCGCCACTGGTCCCGGTCTTGTGCGGTGGTTCGCCAGTCGTCTGCTTGATGCCACTGTCTTATTGATGGCAAAATTTGACACTAATGAAAGAGCACAACGGGTAAGTCTCGTGTGCCAGTAATTTTACTGGCTCCCTTACCCTTCAAACCGAAACACAGCAGTGCACTCGTTCCTGCTTTACGGCGGAAAAAGGCAATGGAGTGGTACTTCCCCAGCGAAATTACCGGCACATGAGACACACCATCTTAGTTCTCAGGGTGGGCAACGTGATTTGTTGTCTTATTAGTGACAAGTTATGCCACTAATAAGACAGCATGCTCTATGGGCGGTGGTGACCACTTTCCATCAGGTGGCCCACTTGCTCGTTTGCTCACTTGTCACATAAAAAAAAGATGGAATTTGCACAAGGCTTTTGGTAAATTTACATTGACAAAGTAAGTGGCAGCTTAAGACTTAATGATTGATTACCTTTAAGAGACTTTTCTGAATGTGGCACTTAATAATGTAAAGTTAATTGTGACAAATCCTCATTGTTAGATGCTGGTCAGATTCCTGCTTAACGGTAATATAAAATAGCTATTGCCGACGACTTCATTTTGCCTTAATCGTTTTCCCTGTGGCAATAAGATGTTTATCCGCGGTAAAGGATAACCTGTGTTACGTTGTTTTTAGAAGTGAAGTATTTCTAGTATAGAGATAACTTACACAATAATGCAGAACATGCCTACATACATACCTACATAACATATTCACACATTTCTCCACCTTTATATACAGGTAACTTTACAACCAATAGTTCCACATCATTTTTAAAACCTCCATCTCATTTTTTAGGTGTGATTATGATTACGTCACCTGGGCAGTAATACACTAATAAGATTTTACTGCCCATCCGAGCGGCTTTTTCATCAGCATCAGCTGATGAGTCATAGAGTAGGTTCTTTGCCTGTATTTTAGTGTCTTGGTCGACGATCTCGTGGGCCAATATTTTGGGTCTTTTAAACAGAACCACTAAATGTGGTTGAAAAAAAAATACTGAATAAGTTTGCAATTTTTTAATAACGCGATCGTGAAATTCAGATTCCAACAATCCACGCAGCGAAACATTTAGATTGTTCGAAATCATTTTATTTAATGGATTTCGCAATATTTTTTTCTAAATTAAGAGTTGGTTCTTTTAGCTGTTATTTCTAAGCACCCTGTATACTAATTCTTGGATTGTTGGTCTGTCTGTCTGTTTATGGGCAGATACGGGCAGTTTACGACCAGCAATCAATACGCTGTAAAGGGTCAGATGCGGCCACAACACCGAGTATGTGCCTTATAGACACGTATTCGGACAAAGCAATTGTCACTTATATGATATATCATATAATCGACAGAGTTAAGAACTTCCTATATCATCACAATGACCGGAAAACAGCCTCGCCTTACCTTCATTCTTTTCATAACTAAATATGGTATGTTTTCGAGGGTGTTGTAGCATAGTCGCCACTTTTAATATCGTTGCAGCTAACGCAATTATTAGACCCTGTTGATTTGTTACCGCAATGTAATAAAGGACGTTGCACTAATCCAGGGGCTCTATAGAACGAGCCATTAAATCAGAAATAACGAAAGGGAACGAAGTGTATGGGATGACATAATATGTCAATGTCCAATCAAGTCTGCAGTTTTGTATGAAGAGGCCGATTTTTTGTTTTTATTTCCTGAGTTATATTCGCTGAAACTTTTTCACTTACGTTGATTGAACAATGTTCAATAAACATGCCCTTTTGAGTATTCGGAAGGCTGTCCCTTACACCTGGTATTACGCTCCCTACGGTTAGAGATGGGGTGGTGCTTGCTACTCTTAAACTCATCTATTACTAATACAACCCATTTAGTACACATTATTGCAGAGATAAGCCCGCCTTTGTAAATGTCCTGTTTTTTGTATATTTCTATGTTTTAATTGTGCAATAAAGAATATATATTGGAACGATTCCTATTTACAGTGCCTAATTAGCTAGCGTAATTTAACGCAACACGTGCAATTCGGCGTACCATGCCCTTTACATTCTATCTTCCGTAGTTTTTAACTCTAGAAGCACAACCAGATTTAGACGCATTAGATTTTTGACAGTTTAAGGTTTTTACCCGACTACGGCAAAAAGGAGGGTTATGATTTTGACCGGTATGTATTATCCGGTATTACCACGGCTATTATCTGAACATCGCTATGAATATTTATTAAATACCATAGTTTGTACATAACAATTTCAGATGACAATATTTTCTTGATTCACACTTTTTAGAGCATGATTTGCCAGTAGTCGGGTTCTAGTTTTTGAACTGATTTTTTTGTTAACTATTCTGCTCATTTCGGTCTAGGTTATATGCTCGATGGGCTTAAGTGACCTCATTGTGGCGATGAAGAGTGTTGTTTAACAAGACTTGGGACGCTTTTAAAGTTGTTTGTTGATGATGGTGTTTGTATAAAGACATTGATGAGCAATCAAATCAGTCGTTGTTTGAAGGCATTGAATAAATATCTTGTCAGTGATTGGCTTTATCAAGGCATTGGGGTACAGGAAAAGCTGAATAGTAACCCCAAAAACAAAAGGATTTCTGCTTAATACATTCGCTGAAGAATGAATGAGTGAATACCAAGGCTCTGAGTCAAGTGACTTTCTACAATCGCAAACGCTAGTAGAATAGAATTAATATGTATGGGGTTGACATTAGCTAACGAAATGTTGCGTGACAGCTTATGTCACTTCCATACAATTTTATTATATTCTATAGCGTTTGCGATAATAGAAAGCCACTCGACTCTGGGCTAGGATAATTTATTTTTCGATTCATGCAAGTGCAATAATTAATTTATTTTTTTACTACCTAAAAAGATGGTCTAACATTAAAGTAAAAAAAAACTTACAATCAAAATCAGTACAAGCAAAACATACACAATCCACAAGAAAACCAAACAAACCATCAAAAGGCTATAAAACACACACAAGCAAAGATCCTCCATTTAAAATGACGAAACACCAATAGTCGAAGATGGGCGAGCGATAAATCAAAATTTAAAGCTTGCATTGCACAAGTAGAGCAATTGACATGCATGCCCTGCTTCTGGAATAGCGAATAGAATGTACCAGTAAGCTTAGTGAATGAATGTACCGACTAGAGCGATTTTAAGTCATGCTAGAGTCATTATTCAATTAGAGGTAACTTTGTAAAACTCTGGTAGCTCTGGTGTTGATGACTAGTAAGGCAGATAGGAAATATACCATGCAAAGGTCAATAGTTTCTCTTTTACCCAGAACATTCAATTGTCTCAAAGATACTTTCCAATATCCGCCAAATTGGTCCACCTTATTAGCAGCTGGTTAACTATCTAGTAAAGTAATCGTTCTGAGTAAAATCAGTGCCTGCGCTAAATCTCCTAGGTAAGCAGTTTGTGAAGAATAGTGTAGAAACAAGGTCAGAGTAAAAAGTATTGCGCAAGCGAAGCAATGGACATGGTGCACGCCCTGCTTCCAGGAATAACGTATGGAATGTGGCAGTGAGCTAAATGGGTCAATTGAATCCAGACGTCTTGCAATCTCGGCCTATTCGAGTTTGCGAAAAAAAAGGAGTACTAATAATTACTGATTCATGCAAAAGGTAATTTGGGAGACTACTTGAGATTTGTCTCCTGACACAAAAATCACGTGCAGTTATAGTCTTTGTGATCATTACCTACAAAACGTATCAGTTTCCTGATGCTTAAAGAAATGTAGTTCTATAAGGAATCTTACTAAAAATAACGCACGCATTTCCGCGTTGCCAGAGAGGCATAAAAGTTATAAAGGGTGTAAGGGACGGTGTACCGAAAACCAAAAGAGCGTGCTCAGTCAACGAAACTGAACAACTTTCCCAAAGAAACATACTTTGGGAAATGAAAAAAAAATTTGACCTCTCCATACAAACTGTTCGACCAGAGTGGGTAATTTGTATGGAGAGGTCAATTTTTTTTCCTTACATCCTGTGTTTCTGTTCGAATTATCACAGAGTACACCAATCACATTTTCCGTATATATGTTCGATGAAATTATGACGTAATTTTGCAACGATTTTGCAACCACCAATCAAATCTGCACTGTCATGGCCCATCAAAAGCCCATATTTGTCTTGAACAAAGCTGTGTTAAAAGGCATTGTCACAGACATAGTACTGTAGAATTACATACCTACAATAAACTACCATTAAACACTACATTCGCAACTTCTACGACAACAATACTTCGAAAGATGTCCACAAAATAGTCACGAAAGCTCGTCAAATTCAACAACTGTCACCGAAGTTTATAATTATAATACTTCCTCTTTAACTTCGCCATAAAGATTGTCTACAAAGTCCATTGGTAGAGCGGGCTTAACCTATTTTGTAGTTGGTAGTTTAATGTCTCTTGTCAGACGTCTGTCCGTCTGTCACGGGCGTAAATCAAATGCGTTGCGTATGCTCGCTCAGCCTCTGAGATTAGAGTTTTGGTCATAGAAGTATTCAACTGTGCATTGATGTTGGTTAGTATATTAATTATCTGTTTTGGATTGAATGAACATCATAACTTTAAAGTATACTTTTTAGTTTCTTTAGCCGCATTTGTTTGAATTTTTTATTCGAAAATAAGTATATGGTACATAATCTTTCGTTGATATTCCAAATGATCTTTTAGTTACAAAGTATTGTTCCTTGTGGAATTAATGTTTGTAGCACTAATGCCAGTGAATACGAAGCATCCAGTCGTGTAAGAGGGTACTAATCTGTGGTACTAATGCTACTACGTTCCTTGCATTGTCTCGTTTTATAGTGTTTTTATTGTTTGTATCTCATTTAAATGCTTTCTCGCTGCTGTTTTGGATTACTAAGGGTATTCCGATGTAGGTGGGGGATTTCGCAGTTAGCTGAAGGGGCTTCAACTTCACTGATTTCCGAAATAAACTTCGTCAGTATTTTGTCACATTCAATTTTGGAACAATATTAGAAACAAAAAAATCGTAATAAAAAGAAAACAGAAAGAAAGAAAGTAAGAAAATAAAGTTATAAAAAGTGTCTTGCTTAGATGATTGTGTGTTGGTCATCTTGTAAATGTAGTAGTTAGTTGCAACATTTTGTCAATACCGGTATGGATATACCCTAATAACTCTTCAAGTCGTTTTGGAGTCGTTAAACCTCTTTCTACTGTGGTTTTATCTTTATTGTGCTCTTTATGAAAGATTGTATTATCCTCTCTACCTGTATTGTCATAGACTAGTATTGTTTATATTGTAAGTGTATTGTCTCCTTTACGATCTTTGCCTTGTTCAAAATCTTCAAGTATAGTAGCTATAAATGTTGTTTTATTTAGCGAATCTGTTTTGATGCTTTTTTGTGTGTTTGTTTGACATTACCATGTTAATTTGTTAGCATGAGTGCAGTTTTTATTCAAAATAAAAAGTTATTTATTCAGAAAACTGGAACCCTCCTTACTTACAAAATACAATGAATCGATACAATGATATCTTATTAAAAATAAAATCAAATAGGTGCACAACTTGAATTAAGATTAAACGTTAATTCAAATCAGTTAATTTATTGATTGGGACCACAGGCAAACGCCCAATACTTTACCACAGTCTATTCTCGAACTCATATACCTATTCATAGGGCCATTAGTGCTGCGTTGATATAAATTTTGGACATCAGGGTTCTTTAATGTAAACTTGAAGTATTATCGTCTCGACTGTACAGAAATGTCGGTAGAGGAATAGACTACATAAACTAGTTCCTCCATTTTTTTTCGCCATCTACAATCGTCATTCAAAGCAAGCGACCTCCAATTGAAGCGTCCGGCATCCCCCATATAAAGATAGCACCGCTAGCTGCGCGTGAGCAACCGATGTTTTTCTTCCCTTCAGTCGCAGGGTTCCAGTAAATTAACAGCATTCGTACAAGATCCTGCTTTTTCCGATACACCGGTTAAGTATGGCCTACAAGTCTTAATGTGCTAGAACGGTACAGCTTGAAATCGAAACGGTATCTAGATGTTTTTATTTACTTCTAGACTATTTGACCTTAGTATAATACATAATAACCTAACCCTTACTTAAATGAAAACAGGTATTTTGGATGACTGTTTATAAAAAGCAAGGAAATAATACAAGTAATTAAACCATTTGTTAAGACACTAGAGAAGAAAGATTTTTTAAGTTGATCTCGAATATAAATTTCGATTATTTTTAATGAACGTTTCAGATTCAAGAAATATGCTTTTACGGTAGGTAGATAAAATCTGGGTCTATATTTAAGCACATACATAACATCACGTCTCTTTCCAGTCGGGGTAGACGAGACCACAGCCCTCAAACTGCTACGGTCTTGACATACTTCCCATGCGTCCTCTACTTTCATCAACCTTTTCATACACGCTCGTCGGATTAGGGTAAATTTAACCAAGGTGCGAAAAGATGAAAAGGAACTGCAAGTTCCTCTGTAAGTACTAGTAAAATAGTAGGCTGTTAAGTGTTTAAGGTTGTTAACTGACAATCAGCAGATAGGAGCCCCGTCGTTCTACGTGCTATTGTTGAGTATAGAACACTTAAAATCAATTGTGCGGGTGCGATAGGCTCTCCTTGCGTGATATTTAAGTGGAATGTTATGTTCGCACATTATTTTGCAAGAAAAGAGCCAGTGCTTAAGAAAAGTTTAAATTTGTTGCTACAGTTATTGCACCTTAAATGGAGAGCATGAGACGTGACCTTAAATGGAGAGCATGAGACAAGTATATGGCGTGAATTTTCATTGCTTTTGCTCACAAAGCCCAATAATTCTAAGAAAAAAAGAATAGAAAAATTACTCGAAAAACCAGACTCTCTTCACAATCCAACTTATTTCCGTCACGACTTACTAACGGATCCATACCTAACTCAGACAGCCTAACAGTTACTCCACTTAGCACCACAGTTACAAGACGCAGGTCCTCAACAAGACCTAACTCCATTCCTACAAGTCCTAGGCCAAAAAACAGCCGACTGTCCCTTTTATAGCAAGCAGTTCTTGGAGATAGTGGAACAAGATACCACTCTCATTGATAACGGTTGTAGGACATTATTATGGTAGATGGATTAGACTTGGCAGATGGAATTGGTCTATACAGCATGAATTTCCATTGGTTTCGCTCCCAAAGCCACACATGAAAACAAGCAACTTTATCGTAGAAAACATTTTTAAACTCAAAAGTTTCCCATACAAAAAGAGCCGATCACGTGACCACTTTACAATGGAGAGTTGAAAAAAATTTTTCAGGTGATAATTTTTTTTCTTCCGGAAAGTTATTCGTTGGGCTTCGGGAGCAAAACCAATGAAAATTCACGCTGTAAAAGCGCTGCTCTCAAGTCCCGCTCTGATAGCTTTGGAAAGTTCAAAAATAAAGTTTGAGAACAATATAACTAACCTGTAGGCTTAACTTACCTAACGTTTTATTTTAGGCAAAAAATTTTGGTTTGGTTAGCTATATCGTTCTAATTAGCACAAACATAATAACCCCCAAGTCAAAAAAATAAGAAAACTTATTGCACTATGATTACTTTCCTAAAAGACGAAAACTTTTAAGGAGTGTGCTCAGCTCTTACGCAGGATTTAGACGAAAGTTGTGTCAACTGGGTAGGCAGCAATGTTCATGATAGTACGTAGGTACAGGGGGCCAATTCTTGAAAGTCACCGGGTGATTTTTGAGATTTTTAAAATTAAAATAAGCCCTGTTAAACTCCTCAAAAGTAAGGATCAATATTTGTTACTTATAAAATAATGTTCAGTTTTAAAATTACCATCATAAAAAAATTGTTTCATGAGTTTATCATGTCGTTTATTAATTTTATCTACTCTCATATCGTTAATCCTCAATAATGCGTTCAAAAATTGTAGATTAACATCTTCATAATGTCAATCTGTGCTTAGAAACACTCTTAGCAGCATTTTTTTATCTGTGGGAGTGTATTATGAAGTATTGAATTTACTAACAGTCATCGCGGGAGACCTATTAACAATTTTTTAATTTTTATAGGCGCGCCATTGACAGCTTGATGAGTTTGTAGTCTGTGGCTGCAAGGAGGTTTCATTGCAATAACGGAAAACTCAGCAAACAAAAGTTGTATTTACATATTTAATTAGTTTTGCAATGAAATAAGTGACAAAATCGTTTACGATTTGCCTTCGAGTGTTTTCAAAGCAGCTATAGGAACTTCGCTTAGTAGTTATCACCGGAAAAAGAGAAAACATTAAGGTTTGTTTTTGAACACATTATTTTAGGGTTCACGATATGAGAGTAGATAAAGTTGTGTATGCAACTCCACATAATTAGGTATAAAACACTCGTGTCTTCTATTATGGAACTTGGCTCGCTACGCTCGCCTGCTTCCCATAAACCGCCACTCGAGTTTTAAACCCTTCATTATGTACCGTTGCATAAACTACTATTAAAAATCTTGGAAATCACCCGGTGACTTTCAAGAATTGGCCCCCTGGATATCCTTTTCGCGATGACCCGTGATAGTGTCGCCTCCGTAATAACTCACGATTACCATCTGCGCCTGCGCAAGTGTGATCGCTATCCAAACGAGACAGGTAATGAGCGTTTTGTCAGTGTCTTCTTAAATTATTGCACTTGCCGAGGTTCATGATAAATTTTCTTTTTCAAGAATTTGTAATAATTTACAATCAACAGCAGATAAAGAGTGACATTTTGAACTGGAGTTGACTAACATACTTACTTAGTTTTGTGTGTGTTCATTTTTCTGTTTGACCCAAATCTAGCGCCGAGTACAGAGATGAGGTCAACGATGGGACGAGCAATAAGAGCATGCCTAGAATATTCAGTCTCGTTTTAAATAGATTCGGGCTCCTTAGCCGTGCGCATTATAAAAGATGTTTCATTTCAAAGTGCTTTGTGAATGAGTGGAATATCAACCAAGTATTACTGATATACTTCGGTGCGTTTGGAATCCCGGTGGTAGAAGGGAGGGATGGCGGAATAACTTCATGGAGCTCTTGTTGACATGTCTCGTGCTAAACCACTGACCTTGTACACAAATAATGAGGTCCTAATGGAAGCAGCGCCGAATAACGAAGGTTTCATCAATGCATTATCGCTTAGTGCCTCGAATCATAACCAGCACTACTATGACCGTGCTATTACAGAATGCTGAGGTGTGGTCTAGCGTATAAAGCTGTTACGTTGTTGCATCAATTCAAGCCGTTAAGCTAAGTTATAAAAGTATAAAATTTTAAGAATATGACTCCTCGACCGTATTTCCCAGTGTCAACCTTCCTTGTCCTTCTTTTCCACTGAACTCGATTTTGTACTAACCTAATATTTGAAGTATCCAAGCTTTATCCAAGCTAATATTTTAAATCCAAAAGTAACATTGTCTCTCTATCTGTCTATTTGTCTGTCTGTTACTCTTTCATAACTGATCTGCAAAAATATTTATTTCTCCAAAATGTCGGCGATCCGTGAAACTGTCGGCCTCCCTGAAGAAGATCTTCGTAAAAGATTGAAACTTGTCGGTCCTACGCCGTCCATATAAAACGTGAGTTTATCCGTTAATGTACATAATAAAAGCTTCATAATTCGCTAAGCTAAATAAATAAAAATAATTTTTTTATATATTTTTAACTGAAAATTTAGACTATTTTAGGAAATTAATTTGTTTTTTTCTGCCTAAACTATTATTATTTTTTTTAAGTATTAAAGTTGATGACGTCATTTCACAATAGACGATGAAACGAACGTTACATAGTGCCACAGTGTGGTTACAGTTAAACTCGAAACGTCAAATGGAATCGTTTGACAGAAAGAGCACAGAGAATAAAAGTTTTCTTTTATATTTTTTTTTTTTACTTGTGGAATGACGTCACTAAGTGGTCAAATGAATGTCACAACTGCCGCAGCATTCTTGAATATATTACCGCAATCAAATTACTTTTCTAGTCGAAAATAAAAAAATATGGTACGAGTATGATACAAAAATATCTCGAAATGGTTTTTGTATTTTAGTGTTATATCATATGTAGCTTTGCCAATTCAAAGAAAAAGATTTTTTGGCGAAACCTTGCGGCATGTTCCTAAAAAGTAGTATACAATAACAGTTACATCCTTTTCCGTGTTCTTAATAATTGCTAACAAACTATCTCCTAACATCCATCGTAGGGAATAATCGAATCACGCGCATATTCATTCTATTCGCGCCACACCCCTCGATGCGCACGCCGACCGTGACTGTGCACGCGCACAATAAAGCTTTGTGCGCGCGGCTTTAATTCGATCTATAGATTTGCGCTTTTATTCCTCCCTTTGTTAGTAGGTGAGAGATATTAGCCACTTTAGTGAGTTAAGGAATTAAGTACAGTCGAAAGAAAATATTCTTGTACGCAATCACAAATGTATGAAATAATTTTGTAACAATATCACCTTTGTCATCATTATTTTTTATTTTTACGCTGCAAGGCAAAACATGCATCTAGGTAGGTATTCTATTTGATTTACTCATGTTTAGCCTAAATGACTAATTAGAAATTCAACAGTGTGGTAAATAAAATAAAAACCTCGCGAGAATTATTCCAAGACCTATGACTTTGACAATCTGTTTTGTTTACAACTACAAAAAAAAATATGAAAAAAAATTATGCAAAAACGTCACTATAAACAATAACATGGTCAACTGCCATTCATTTGCCGTTTATTGTCTTTAAAAAAAGTTAGTAAAAAAATTATCGAGACAAGACAGCATTTTCTTCAATAATCTGCAAACAAACATGGAAATATACTAACACATTACAGCTTTCTAAGTCCCAATAACCACAAATGCAGAACTGTAACAACCTAATATCCATAAAACAGCTGCCTGAGGCTTGGCGCGATTTGCAGCCACCGTTTCCATTCGGGAGGTGAAAGCTCATGGCCATAATCTCTTCATTCTGGGCTGCAGAAACACTAGGAAACGAAATTGCTACGAGTGTAAGGGATAAGATTCAGAAAACTGAAAGGGCATGACAAGTCAACGTAACTGAACAACTTTCAGTTTCAGACATTAGACAGCCATTCGAACCATTGTCAGAATACCCCAATGGGAATCTTGCAGACCTCATTTCATTAGGTTAGGCATACTAACGGCTCCTTCTCTCTATATATTTGTGATGCTCATAAACTTTAAAAGAAAGCTCTTAGGTGAAGAGACTGAAGAAGATAGGGTCTCTAGGATTGGTACTCGCAGACGAGATGTGGCACGTACAGCGCCGCCTCCACGTCTTGACGTAGTGCGCCACGGTGCACGCTACAATGAGGTGCGTCTATTTAACGCGCTGCCGGTAGAGTTGAAGGGTGATCTTTCGTTACTCAGCTTCAAATCAAAACTAAGGGCGCTCTTGCTGAAGGAGTGTTTTTACGAATTAGACGAATTTCTTAGGTATAAGCATAATTGACGTTAATTATTATTATTTTCGTAATGATGACATTTTGGTTTTGTTTGTTTGACAATTTTAGATTAATTCAATGTTATTATGTATTTTGTTTGAACTTGGAAATAGTCGTCGATTGAATTTAGTTATTATTATAATTGTATTATTTTCGAACACAAATGTTATTTTGTAACCGAATAAACTAAACTGAAAACTGAAACAGTTTGTATGAAGAGACCGATAGTTCTTTTCATTTCCTGAAAGTTTTATTTACTGAAAGTTGTTCAGTTACGTGAACTGATTGATCATGCCCTTTCAGTACTTGCAAACCTGTCTCATATCCCAACCTCTGTCCCAACTGTATACCTCTTTGGGCTGATTTACACTTCAGTAAGTACATACACACGGCCGCACGCCGATGGAGACACTTTGGACTTTGAGCGGGTCTCATTTGTAGCGTAGCGCTGATTCAGCTTGACTGGTTTAGTTTATACGTGCTTGCTGCCGAGCTACAATAGCGAGTTAAGTGACAAGTAAAAGCACATTTCTTGGTATAGGCACAGCAGACGGTAGACTTTATGCCGTGATTGTCCGCCAGTGTGGCCGGTACTGCTATTTTTTTTCGATATTCTTATAGTTTTAAAATATCATTGTCATGAGAAGTCGCTTCGCTTCTATGCGCATTACTGCGCATAGTTTCCAAAATGTTTGGTTTGGAAGGAAAGCAGCTTGAATAGTTGTTCAGTTAAAAGAGTTATTTAATCGAAAAGATTGTTCAGATGGATTGTTATTAAGTAGTTCAAAACGTCAAGCAATTTTGAAAAAATTATAAGTTTGAATTTTATTCTATTTTAGATAATAGTTTTTCCAATACATGCCATTTGTAGTACAGGTGTGTATGTAATACATTTGTAATGTCATTTTTGAGAATTTCAAAATATGTGGTTTGCATTTAGTTAACTTGCAAAATGACCAGATATTTTCCATATTGCAAGTTTAGGATAATAAAGTTGTTACTTTGTTTTCAGCCTGACTGTACCAACCTCCTAGAGGGCTGTATGGAGAGCAAATTGCACGTCGACATTGCAACTTCTCATTGTGCTCCGTAACGTATGGAGGTGCTACAAGCTATTTGGAGTCGATAGTACTCGACGGGCAATTTATTATTCAACCCACAGAAAAATAAAGGTAAAAGGTAGAAGGAGGAATAAAGAAATATATTAATTCGTCACAAGGAGGTGAAGGCGTCGTTCTATGGATTTGACAGGTTATTATAAATATTTCCTATTTTGGTGATCATCGATGATGGGATTGTGACATGTTGGCAGATGTAATCCCCTAAGGTATCTATTCCGAGCGAAGCAAGGAGGTCCGAAATCTTTGATTCAACCACACTTTTTCACAAAGAGATTTGAACCTCGCTACGGGTTCAAATCTCTTTGCTTTTTCATACAACATTTACGGTACACACGGCCGTACATCAGTAGAAACACTTTTGGACCTTATTACGTGGTAATAGAGTTGAAATAGTTTCTACCGACAAGCGGTTGACCGTACTATTCGGAGAATGTGTTTGGTCAAGATTGTCGCTGAAAAAAACATTGGAAAAGTAAATTCGCTCCACCCACAATTTAGTGTAGTCAACTAAGCAGTTAACCCCGGCATTAATTCCTCAGTCGATAAAACTTTGCTGGGGTATTACACTATATGAGACAAACCTTCTATAAAAAAAAAAAAAAAAAAATCGGTACTTTTAATTTTTTTATACATTTTTTGTAATTTTTGTATGGCAAAATTAAAAGTACCGATTTTTTTTATAGGATGTTTGTCTCATATTGAAAATGATTTTATTTTACACTTCCTGTGTTCTGTTTTTTCTACTTTGTAGATTTGTCTCATATTGTGTAATACTCCAGCAAAGTTTTAATCGACTGAGCATTTAATGCGGGGGTCTTCATACCACGATCCGCTTCGTTGCCTAGACTAATTCCTTTGCTCTACATTTTATTTTTGGAAGAGTGTGTGATTGTAGCTAAACTTTCAACATCCGATAATACAGGATTATTTTTGGACCCAAGGCAAATTTACGTATGTTGCTCAGAAAATGAAACTGAACAACTTTCCCAAAGAAACATAGGGTCGAAAAACTAGAAAAAAATTTTGGTCGTCCCATACAAATTCCAGTGTTGCTGATGCAAGATTTATATGTCAGATCCAAAAACAAAATTCGTTTTTCGACCCATGTTTCTTTGGGAAAGTTGTTCAGATTTGTGTAATGAGTCACATACAAAAATTTGGCTAGGGGTTAGCCGTTTAGCCGTTAGTAGGGGTAAATAAATCTCCACAATGAAACGAAATATCAATAAGGATGTAATCACAATGCACCTTTTCAATAGATTTATCTTGTGTTGATTTCAGAATTAATTTATCGTCCATCGCCTCTATTATTAAATGCGGCGCTTGCGCAGATCGGCACAATGAAGGTAGGTACAGTCATAAGCACGTGAAGATTTACTCTTAGCTCTTCGTGCCGCTCTTATTACTTTGAAATAGGGCTGTTTGAGCTGCTGTTGCAAAGCTTGATTTTCCCATTATTGTAAGGATAGTATACTAACGTTCATGAACTTACAATAATACATGCATTTCCTGATAAGATAAGATAAGATAAGATAAGATAAGATAAGATAAGATAAGATAAGATAAGATAAGATAAGATAAGATAAGATAAGATTGTTTATTTGTAGAACTTAGGTAAAGTTACAAAGGTCTTACATTGTTACAGTCGTACCTCTAAGTCCTGCCATTATAGGCATACAAATTTTTTTACACCACATGACATTAGACAAGAAAGTATTCTAATTTTAATCACATGACAAATAAAAATATGTATAATGTCAACAAAATTACAAATTCTATAAACATTTAAATAATCAAATTCATTTAAAATCTTCTAATTTATAAATACACTTTTCTAATAAATATTCTTTGAGTCGTTTTTTAAATAAATTTACACTTGTCAGTCTTATGTCTTTTGGTACCTTATTATATATTTTAGGAGCCATGCATAACACGCTTTTATACATCAATGCCGTGTTGGCTTGAGGAACGTATATCAGATCCATATCCCTTCTGTTCCTATTGCTAATAACACTTTGTTTTTCAAATAAAGCGGGATTTTTTCTTACAAATAAGGCTAATTCTAATATATAAGTGGATGGATATGTAAGTAATTTATGTTTTATAAAATACGGTCGACAGCTGTCTCTTTGTGACACTCCGAACATTGACCGTATACACTTTTTTTGTGCTCTAAATACAAGTTCCCTATCGGTTGAATTACCCCAGAAGATAATTCCATACCTAAGGTGTGAATCCACAAGACCGTAATAAGCCGTCAGTAATGCATCTTCATTAACGGTTCGAGATAGTTTGTAAAGTGCATAGGCTGACGTACTTAATTTTTTGCACAATTCTTGTACGTGGATTTTCCAATTGAGCTTACTGTCAATGATCATGCCCAGGTATTTGGTGTTATTGACGATTTCAAGCGTTTGATTTTCATAATTTGTATTAGTTTTTTGAACTTGTCCGCGTTGACTGAAATGTAAAATTTTTGTCTTACTAAGATTTATTTTTAAATTATTATTTTCTAGCCATTTTGCTACAGAATTGATTGTCTCGTTGATGTCTTTTTCATATGACTCTGTGTTATTACATTTTATACTTATAGCACTGTCATCGGCAAACAACGACATGTGTTGGCCCGTTACGTTGGGAAGATCGTTTATATAAACTAAAAATAAAAGTGGGCCCAAGACACTGCCCTGTGGTACACCAAAAGTAACTGTTCTTTCTTCCGATCTATATACGTGTTCTTCTTTGGTTTCTGTAATTATCTTTGTGATTTGGGTAACTTGTTTCCGATTCGACAGATATGATTGCATAAGACTTAATATGTTACCTCGTATCCCATAACATTCGAGTTTTTTCAAAAGGATATCATGTTCAACGTAATCGAACGCCTGAGTCATGTCACAAAATACTGAACATATTGGAGTTCTTGTGTCTACATTTGTCATCACTGGATATAAGAAGTCATATATAGCCATATTGATGTTCATGTTACGTCTGAATCCTTTTTGCTCTTTTACTAATATACAGTGTTTCTCTAAAAAAATTTGAAGTTTGGAATATAAATATTTTTCGAAAATCTTAGATATTATCGGTATCAATGCTATTGGTCTGTAATTATTCATTACTTCTCTTTTGTCTTTTTTATGAAGTGGTTTAATTATTGTTAACTTTAGACTTTCTGGAAAGACACCTTCACTAATGCACAAATTTAGAATATAACAAAGGTGACTACTTATCACTTCGGCAACAAATTTTATGACTTTAGTACATATATCATCATGTCCTACGCTAGTGGTATTTTTTAATGAATTAATTATTTTTGTGATTTCTGATGGTATGCATGGTGCCATGAACATAGAATAGTTGTTTGGTTTTATGGTGTTGGTAACGTTTTTACCATCACTAGTTGAAGGAACGATTTTGTCCACAAAGTAATTATTGAAAGCATTGGCTATATCTACTGGTTGAGAGATTACTTTACCATTTAATTCTATTTTAGTTATCAATTCCGTTGGCAATTTTAATTTTGATGAATTTATTATATCCCATGTTGCTTTTGCTTTGTTATCAGCTATATTGATTTTGTATGTATTTTGGGACTTTTTTGTTTGTTTAATTATTGTTTTTAAAAGCTTAGAATATTTTCTGTACTCAGATTTATGTAAATCGTTAGGTTTACATCTATATTGCCATAACATGTGCCTTTTCTTCTTACTACATGCTTTAATGCCTTTTGAGATCCATTGAACTTTCCTGCATGTTTTTATTGTAATGTGTCTTATCGGAAAACATAAATCATAAAATAATTTAAAGACTGATATAAAGTATTAAGAGTGTGGTAAAAGCTTTAAATTATTAGCGGTTTTGTTCGATTTAAGCGCCTGCGCACGAGTATGAACCAAACAAAAGCATCTAACAAAAGCCTCCGTGGTCTAGTGGTCATAGTGCTTGATCGTGCCGTCAAACAAATATTACTTAGTATTTTATAGGATGAATCACCAGATTACCTGAAAAGTAAGATGATTTCGTGCTTCAAAAGGCACGTAAAGCCCTTGGTACCGGCTAATATATACGAAAGTTGTCGTAAATCAGTTATGTCCAGAGCCTGTGGCGGCTAAGGCCACGTCCCGATTAGCCGACTGAATCTGGCGTATCGGTCGCTTACTTGATTCGTTCCGTCAGCGTAGTGAGCTGACTGAGCCGCCGACCGGGAGCATAGTTCGCGGCGACTCAGCTGCTCACTGAATGAATCCGCAAGCGTAATGCCGCAAACTGCGTACAGTAAGCGCTGAATGGATACTCCGTTTCAAATATATAGGGAGGCGTACTAGAGGCAGACAGTGAGCGGCTCACTGTGAGCCTAATGGGGACATGGCCTAAAATCTCTGAAACCCTAGGTTCGTGAGGTCACCCATCCGGCTTCTGCCCGCGGCCAACGTTGCTGAACCTTCGTGATTGGAAAGAAAGAGGAACTACAACTCGGCCACAAGCGCTCCGTATCAAAAAATATTTAGAAATATAGAATTGACTATATGGACCTTTTGCCCTTTTAACTTAAACCATGTCCACCTATGGGCAAGAACCGGAAATTCGCAAGTCTGGCAACACTATAGGCGACGACGGGATGCGGTATAATGCTGCCATAAATACTCCATTGTCTCGAGGCAGATAGCCGACGCGAATAAAACGAAAACTACTCGTATTTCAATTACTTAAGCTAATTTTTCAATTGGTAGAAATATTGCGCGCAAATGGGTATAGGATGTTGCAATGAATAGGTAGGCGAGTGTACAAGATTAATCGTAGATATTATGAATATAATAATACCGATATCGTTCACATATTTGTAGTCAATGTAGCTATTATGAGCTAATTAAAAATGTGTTTCAATAAATATGTACCTGAGAGCCAATTCTTGAATAACATGAGGTAATAAAATATCACTTTTGAGATTTAAAAAATTCTAATTTACCCTGATAAACTGTTAAAAAGTACCGACTATCAATCTTCACTTTTGAAAAGCAATCTCTGATTTTGAATTTTTACTACTACTACTACGCTGGCTCAGCGACCCCAAGAGGATCTTGGCCTCCAACACGGGAGTAATTAAATTAATTTATTTTATTATTTGAATTTTTAAGTAATACATAATTTATCACCCGGTAATATTCAAGAATTCGCTCACAGAACTACACAACGGGTTCTTAAAAACTGTAAGTTTACTTTTGTAAAAAATACATAAATTGAAATAAAAAATCTGATAGCTTATTGCGACGATGTTTTCTCTTTATTATAGTTTAATTTTCATCTGTGTTCATATTATTGATTGACTCATGTACAGAAAAACCGGTCAAGTGCGAGTCGGACTCTAGGCCAATGGACTTTCCATTTTTAGAACCGCAAAACAAAATTTGTTTGTATAAGATTTTTGCAGATTTTTAAAAAACCGTGTAGCTAATAAAGATTGTTTTATTTTTGCTGCAATATTTACATACACTTCTATCGACTGTAATAAATTCAGATTTTTCCTATCAAAAACTTCGGAGATGATGGTGTATTTTTTTTAAACTTTTAGGGTTCCGTACCTCAAAATAAAATAAATGGTACAGCAACACTGCACTTACTTTCTCGCGATATGCAAGGAAAAAGTATCAACAGCAAACTTAAATTTGTAAATCCATACTCATAGTATGGAAATACAAACTTATATAATTAAGTTTTTTTTAAAAAATGTTCTAATGAAATATGCAGATCAATTCAGAATTCAAATTGTTAAACATTAAAAGAAACTAACCGTAAACTATTTCGAGTAAATCACATGTTTAATTTTGGTAGTACTGGAACAAACCTTTATATCGACTTTCACAGATCAATAGATACTACCGCAAGATACTTGATAAAGATTTTTTACATTTCCTTATTTCCCAACACATGTTTCTTAGGGAAAGTTGATCAGTTTAGTCTACTGAGCAAGCTCTTTCAGTTTTTGGTACACCCTGTAAACTAGATTTTTGCAAAAAATAAAACAAATATATTATCCAATCAGGTATAATAAAGTAAACTCAAGCGAAACAATTATGAGAAAATCACATCCCTTATATGAAAATACACAGACCAATTGATACTGATACTCAAAATGTGAAAGTGTGAATGCGGCATTTTTCAATCCATGACACACTTGCTTTCGTGCCCTACCTCCTCAGTTTCTTGCACCAAGGAGGACCTTTTTGAAGGCAACCAAAGAGCTATTGCCGTAGCCACATTTTGGGCTAAGTTACTATAAAATAATTTGCCATTGATACGAAAAGAAGAAGAAGACCCTCAAAATGAGAGCCAGCAAGAAACCACTCAGAACCTTTTGATGGATTCGCATAAAACTCTTAAATTCAAAATATGATGTCAATCGGACCATTCGTTTAGCCGCTAGGCCAAAGCGTGACGGACAGACCGACAGACGGACCGACCGACCGACCGACCGACCGACTGACCGACCAACCGACCGACGGACGGAAATTTTTGGGAGACTTGTTTTTTATGATGTATATAGAACACATTTTTGAGAAAATTAGAAAACTCGCTCCGCTCGAAAGTAAAAACGGAACCCTTATAGGATCACTTTGTTGTTCGTCTCTCTCTCTGTCAAGACCCTTTTTCTCACGAACGGGTGAAGGTATCAGGTTGAAATTGATAACGAATATTAAGGTCCATAAACCACACAAGATCTGAAAATTTCAATTTTTTACAACGACGCAATCAAACGATATGGCTTTTTATGTCCTCATCTCGATACATTTATACACTCAAGCAAAACCTAGAGAGTACTTCCCGTGGACTTAAAATTATGAAATTTGGTAAGATGCTAGGTCTCACAGTAGAAATAAAGGGAAAAGTCTAAAATCATTAAATATTACAATTTTTCTCACAACTAATAGTAACCAATTAAGGTGAGCTCCCGTTTCAAGAACTTCTATAAAAGAGGGGTCAAGTGGATGGTCGCGGAGTTTCTAAAGACAAAGAGCAAAAGCTTCTAGTATATTATGTCAGCCAGCTACTTTTGGCTCCAAAACACCCCAAGAGATAGAGGACTCCTTTGCACATTTCTTTCAAAGCGTCTTTTTACCAAGTCAGCCACGCTTAACTGTAGAGGATGCAATGCCGCTGCCGCAACTAGAGCTGTCACCGCTTCAACAAATGTAAATGTAAAAGCAGTCAGTGAAAATGATGTTCGCCGTACAATAAAGCAATTGGCACCAAAATCTACGCAAGGACCTGATGGTATTCCTCAATTCGTTGTCAAGGACTGGAGTGACATATTTTTGAAGCCACTTTGTTTCATGTTCAACCTCTTTATTAGGACAAACACTTATCCAAAGCAGTGGAAAATATCCAAGGTCATACCAATACACAAAAAAGGTCTAAAAAGCGATGTGGAAAATTATAGACCTATTGCCGTGCTGTCCGTATTTGCAAAAATTTTCGAAGCCGTACTTTACTCCGCAATATCAGACCAACTGCGCGGATGGTTTTGTGAGGAACAGCATGGATTTTTACCACAAAGTTCAACGTCGTCCAACCTCCTAAACATCACAACTCTGATAATTAAACGCAAGTTGATGTAACCTATTTTAATTGTAAAAACGCCTTTGACCGGGTTGACTGCGACCAATTACTCGTCAAAATGTCTATGGCCGGATTTACGACTCCATTACTAAATTTCTTTCACGCATTTCTTCAGGATAGATGTCAATACGTTGAATACCAAAACGTTCGGTCTCTGAATTATACAGTAACTTCGGGTATTGGACAAGGCAGTAGCCTAGGTCCTCTTCTCTTTCTGATACTTATTAACGATCTTCCGTATTCAATTAAGTCATCAACGTGTCTCATATTTACAGATGATGTTAAGCTTGCCATGCCCATAAAGAGTGCTAATGATTCTGTATTGCTACAAGCGGATATCGACAATGTCATCGCATGGAGCCATGAGAACTCTTTAGAGTTGAATGCTTCCAAATGTTCTGTGATGTCGTTATCGCGTAACATCCCCATGTTGTACTCATATGCGCTTGGCGACACACCTTTTTGTCGAGTGCAATCCACACGCGATCTTGGAGTCAAATTCGATCCCGAACTTAAATTGATGACGTTCATATTATTGACATCTCCAACGCAGCGCGGAAAAGTCTCGGCTTTATCAAACGCCAATCGAAGCTTTTCGACCGTAGGGAAATTGAAATTGAAATCCATTTATTGTCAGATTGTGGTATGTTACAAGTTCTTGATTATATACATAAGGGTCTCACAATCAACCCGGAATGGGCATACGATAGTAAGTTAAATTTAAAGATTGAATAATTAATGAATCTAATAATAAAATAATAAATACCTCTAAAATTACGTCAAAGAATACAAATGTCAAAAATATACAGGGTGTCTCATTCAAATCGGTCAGTATGGGAAAGTCTGAAACTATAAGACATACGAAGATTTGTTCTTAGGAACCATGTCACCGATTTTGATAAAAAGAAAAACTGCATTCATACATTTGAAAAAAAAAAGTGTACCCAGCTGGGGAATCGAACCCGGTAGTTTTGAAAAAAAAGCTTACAGTTTTTCTGTTTAAATAACGGTTGTGTAGGTCTTAAGCAGTAAATGTCTCTATGAAACACGATGTCTAAAATGAATAAAATGCATTGTTTTTACATACTTTAATTTATCATAGTAGGTGTTCGAAGTGACCACCGTTTTTTTCAATACAATATGGGTACACTTTTTTTTCAAATGTATGAATGCAGTTTTTCTTTTTATCAAAATCGGTGACATGGTTCCTAAGAACAAATCTTCGTATGTCTTATAGTTTCAGACTTTCCCATACTGACCGATTTGAATGAGACACCCTGTATATTACAATGTCATCTTAAGTTTTATTCTATATTTTTATCTTCGAGAAATTCCTTTATCGAGTAATACATTTTCTCGAGCAGCCATTCTGATAACTTATTTTTAAAATGTAAGAGAGTACATTCTTTCAAATGAGATGGCAAATGATTAAATATTCTGATCTCCATACAAAACGCACTATCTCTATATATATTTACCTAAAGCTTGGCATACACAGGCGATGTTTATGCCTAGACGGTCTATCAGGGAAGGCATCACTATGTTTCACAAAATACTCAGGGTGCTTCTTTACAAATATTGATATCTGTTTAATGTACATGCACGGTAAAGGGAGTACTTTTGTATCCAAACTAATATTATAAATGCGAAAGTAACTCTGTCTGTCTGTTACGCTTTCACGGCTAAACCGCTGAACCGATTTTGATTAAATTTAGTATGGAGATAGCCTAAACCATGGGAAAGGACATAGGCTACTTTTGATTACAAAAATGGGACTGTAAGGGGGTGAAATAGGGGATGAAAGTTTGTATGGGAAATCAATTAAATGATATATGTTACTCTTCCACGGGTAGACCGCTGAACCGATTTTGATGAAATTTTGTACGGAGATAGTCTAAATCAGTAGAAAGGACATACGCTACTTTTTATTTTAAAATTGATACTGAAAGAGGGTGAAATGGGGGATGAAAGTTTATATGGGAAATCAATTAAATTATTTATGTTACGCTTTCACGGCTAAACCGCTGAACCGATTTAGATGGAGATTTTCTAAACCATAAAAAAGGACATAGGTTTCTTTTGATTGCAAAATCGAAACTGGAAGAGGGTGAAATAGGGGATGAAAGTTTGTATGGGGCATCCATCAGGTGACCCGCCTGCTCGTCTGCCTCCCTCTTCTATAAAAAGAAAACCATACTTTATTGCGTTTTGAACTATCCATCCATATCCATACTATCCAAACTATATTATTATATTATATTATGTTATGTTATTATATTATATATTATAATATTATAAATGCGAAAGTAACTCTGTATGTCTGTCTGTCTGTCTGTTACGCTTTCACGGCTAAACCGCTGAACGGATTTTGATAGCCTGAACCATGAGAAAGGACATAGGCTACTTTTGATTTCAAAAATGACACTGAAAGGGGGTGATATAGGGGATGAAAGTTTGTAGGGGAATCAATTAAATAATTTATGTAACGCTTTCACGGCTAAACCGCTGAACCGATTGTAACGAAATTTAGTATAAAGATAGTCTTAATCATAAGAAAGGATATAGGCTAATTTTCATTTCAAAAATGAGACTGGAAGATGGTGAAACAGGGGATGAAAGTTTGTATAGGAAATCAATTAAATAAGTTATGTTAGGCTTTCACGGCTAAACAGCTGAACCGATTTTAATAAAATTTTGTACGAAGATGGTCTAAACCATGAGAAAGGACATAGGTTTCTTTTGATTGCAAAGTTGAAACTGGAAAGGGGTGAAATAGGGGATGAAAGTTTGTATAGGGCATCAATACTTTATTGCGTTTTTAACTATCCACAGAACTATAATGTCTGAATATCAATATGAATGTCGTTTCTATTTTTATATAAGGAAGGATAGGGATAAGAATAGCGGTAGGGGTAGGGGAAGGGATAGGGGTAGAGGTAGGGATAGAGGCTGAGATAGAGTTGGAGATAGGGTTGGGGTAGGGATATGGGTAGGGGTAAGAATAGGGGTGGGGAAAGGGATGGGGACAGGGGTGGGGACAGCGGTGATGATAGCGGTGGGGACAGTGGTGGGGACGGCGGTGGGGACAGCGGTGGGGACAGGGAAGGGGACAGCGGTGGGGACAGGAGTGGGGACAGTGGTGTGGACAGCGGTGGGGAAAGTGGTGTGGACAGCGGTGGGGACAGGGGTAGGGACGGTATTGGGGACAGCATTGGGGACAGCATTGAGGAAGGCAGTGGGGTCAGCTATGGGAACAGGCGTAGAGACAACGGTGGGGACAGCGGTGTGGACAGCGGTGTGGACAGCGGTGTGGACAGCGGTGGGGACATATGGATAGATAGGGATATACAGGAACAGGAAGGTATAGATACAGAAAGATACGGCAGGATAGAGATAGATAGGGATAAGAAAGGATACATAGGTATAGAAAAGGATAGATAATGATGAATGGGGATAGTTAGGTGTAAAAAGTGATAGATAGGGGTAGATGGGGATGGATAGGGACTTTTTTGACTTTTATGAATACCTCCTCGATACCCATTCACTCCCTTTATTGCTTTCTTTTTAAGGTTCGGAAGCATTCCTTAAATTATGTTTCAGTTGAGATCGAGTTCTGTTTTTTCATAAAATCCACGCGGACGAAGTCGCGGGTAACAGCTAGTCTTTATATAAAGGCCGGCATGGTTCTAGAAAATGTGCATTGCTAACAGCTCGTATGCATTTTTTTGGGCTAAAAATGCTCTTTTGGCATCCACAGAATTTCCCCATATATAAGCAAGCCATAACTGAGAATAGAAGAAACGTGTCCATGGTATGCAGTTAATGCAATATCTCTGAAGGATGTACAGCATAGTCTTCTTAACGCAAAAACAAAGTCTAGTCGTTCGCACACATTCTCTATATGATTTTTCCAACTGCAAAATTTGTCAATGTGCAGGCAATCTCCAGTCTATATAATGCGTTCGTGCGGAGCAGACTGGAAACCAATTCTGGTGTTTGTTTGGTGTCCGCACAGTGAGGTGTATGTGACCATGATTGAACGAGTACAGAAGTCGTTTCTTCGATTCCTGTATAGGAAACTGGATATTACCCGTTATTGTACCCAACTGTCTTCATTTTGGTCTCATACAGGTCTCTCGAAGTGAGGTGTAAGCTTTCTCTTGTGAAATACTTCTTCAACCTAATCCGAGGCCATATCAGTAATCCATCGTTATTGAAGCAAGTACCTTTCTTCATTCCGCCATTTCAACGGCATTCCTTGCGACCACGCATACATCTTTTGTTTGCCCTCAATTTGCCGCGTACGGTCACATTAAAACGCACACCTTTTTATGAGGCCCTCCCCTTAATTAACTCTATCGCATCACATAAAGATGCTGACTTGTTCAGTAGCACTGAAACAAAATTTCTGACATCCGCTGGTCATTACTTGGAAGTGGTCACTGCCCGGAGCACTGTGGTCGACATACCGCGCCCCCCGTGCCCCGGCCAGTAATCTATTCTAACCCTATTTTATTTGACTATGGCTTACATGTTTAGTATTAACTGTTAGTGTAAGTTGTATTATTATGAATAAATGAATAAATCATATGGTAGATAGGTACGGAACCCTTAGGGCGCGAGTCCGACTCGCACTTGGCCAGTTTTCATTGTAACTTGAAAGCTAAGAGTCGTATCATAATTTTATATAATGTATGTTACATATATATATATTTTTTTTTTATATTTTATATGTGACAGACAGACAAAGTCGCACCATAAGGGTTCCTTTTTTTCATTTTGGTATCGGAACCCTAAAAAGACAGCAACAGATTTAGACCTGTCTAGTTTAGTTTGTGTCTGCCAGAATCGACCGACCGACACCAAATGACGGTAGCATTTTCAGTAATACCAGTACTCACAAAGATACTAAAGAATGAACATGACATGATTTTGCCTGCATTCTGCAATTAAATACAGGACGCAAGCTTTCAAAAATTTATGGTTTGTTTCTTATAGGTAATAAGCGATTACTGAAAAGTTCGCCGGGAACCCAACCAAATCACGATAACACCTCGATACCGCGATTCAGAAATGAAGAGTTTCCGTATAGCGCCATCTAGAAGACCCTTTCGGAAACGGTCTTCGTTGGTTTTGTAAGGTTAGCTTGATTGGACAGTTTGTATATCGACTAATTAATTCAGATTTTTCCTTTCACAAACTTCGGAGATAAGGGGGGGGTTGGGTGGTATTTTTTTTTTCACCATTACTTGAAAACTAAGAGTCGTAAAAAAATACAAAAATTTATTTTAGAATGTACAGGTAAAACCCTTTCATATGATATCCCCCGACTCGACTTAGTAACGACAATTTAAAATTTTGCCCCCTCCCATTACATTCATAATCATAGCTTTTTTACATTCTTTCATGTGCAATTAAGTTGGGCAACCATAGAATGAGTGGTTGCTGAGATATGACAGACAGACAGACAGACAGACAAAGTCGCACCGTAAGGTTTACTTTTTTTACCATTTTGGTATCGGAATCCTAAAAAGTGTGAAAACACTATTCTCTATTAAAGAAAACTTTTATATTTTTAATAACCAGAACTAAAAATCCCGTTAACAACACTTTTCAATATATTCTCAATTAATTTTGATGTTAATTTTAAGTTGACTTGTTTAGTTTAAAGCATAACTAGCGCCCCCATCAGTTAAAAAAATATTACTTGCTTAATACGAAACTTATCAAAAATTCGGAAAGACAGATTGAAGTAAAGGTACATTTGTTTATTTAGAAACTATTTACTCTGTAAAATAAAGTTCACTGTAGTTACAGATACAAAATTGCTAAAAGTGACCGTTTTTCGCACTTTTTGTGTTCACATTTTTCACAATTGATAGGTTCTGAATAAACTAGGATACCTTTACTTCAATCTGTCTTTCCGGATTTTCGATAAGTTTTGTATTTAGTGAGCAATATTTTTTTAACTGATGGGGGCGCTGGAGGTAGCCTCTTAAGACATATTATTTTCTGTTTGAATGCAAAATAAATTAATAAAATATTAACAATTATGTACTTAGACGGAATAACTACTGTAGACATGTATTTTGTAAATTTTAGTATATATAAATTTAATTTAATTGAACTCACGTTTTACATTTACGGCATAGAGCCGACATTTCATAATTATGTGTAACACTCACGAGTCGTTTAGTGATAAAATTTATAAATCCTGTATAAAAATAATAAATTAAATATAATTATACTAATTTGCTCTCTGCCACCGATCGAGGATGTAATACAGGTTTGTAGATTCCTATCACACTGTGTAAAGGCGCCGACTTTTTCACTTCATACTGTGTAAGCTGGCTGATAAATTGATTGTGGAGATATGGTAACTGGATTAAGATTTTTTTCCTGTTATATTAGTGAAGCAGCTTTATAACTTAATAAGTACCTGGTCGACCAAGCTTTGCTTATACAATATTAGCCAAACCCAAAATTTTCAAGACAGGCTAAAACACGGAGTAAACGAATTTTCCCAGACATGAGACCTAGCTCGTTGAGATTTTTCGCCCCCGAAAACCCTAGTGTAGTAAATTTCATCGAAATCGTTAGAGACATTTTCGAGAAACAGATTACAAATATTGCTCGTTTAGTATAGGATTATTTTTCCATCAACAATGGGTATAAAAATCTTAGTCTTTTTACCGCGAGTCCGACTCGCACTTGGCCGATTTCTTTAAGGACAAACGTGAAGGTTTTTAAAAGTGTAGTTGTGTTTTGTACCGACTTTGTACCGTTCTTATTTCAATAGACGTAATGGCTAGAGTTGCACTGCAAGAGTCAAGCTTGACCTATCGTTACGAGTATCTGTACAAGTAAAGTCGGTACGCACGGCAGCAAGCACGCAGAAACAAAACCAGTATAAGCGGAACCAGCGCTAAGCTACAAACGTATGAGACCAGAGGCCCGCTCAAGGTCAAAGTGTTTCCATCGACGAGCGCTCATGTGTACAAAGTGCCGATCTTGATGTATACTTGGAGCTACAATAGGGCCAACGTAAGAAGTCCGTTTTGACGTTTCCTTATCACCAACGCACAGGGTTCATTTTTCTTTTTCTTTTCTTTCATTTCGTACGTTTGACAGAACGGACCTATTACGGTGGCCTTACTTTAATAATTAGACACTGATTGATTGGAGCGGATTTTGAACTTTTTAACTTTCCTACTTTTTAAAAAAAAATTATCAATTTCAATACATTGTTTGTTTTCTATCCAGTTGAGTATACGACGCACAAAATAACTTTGGCCCTGTCATTGATGCGCAGAAGAAAAAAATGGCCCATTTTTGACTTCTGCGCATCAATGATAGGGCCAAAGTTATTTTGTGCGACGTGTACCTTTATTAAGTTCTTTTGTGAAATGTTTTGCATAAATAAACTATTTTTTATTGTACATCAAACAAGATTTAAAAACCTAAACAAACAACTAAGAAACATCATACATATTAGAAACTTAATTTAATTACAACGTTAGTTAATTTAATTTTGACTTGGACGGGAATTAAGGCCAGTCTATCAAAAAGTGTATGGAAAAAATAATGGTGAAATAATGAATAGGCTTTGATGAGGTTTTAGAAAAATAAAAACCATCAACATGAGAGCTTTTTTCAAATTTTGGGATCCGTATTCAAAGGTTCATTTTGTAAAAATGGGTGACCATCAACTTGTTCATAGTGGATTTATAATAGATACTTGGTCGGTCATCGACCTTGCTACCCACACGATATGATGATGATGATGATTGATTTCTTGACATAAAGAAAATTCATACCAATATAACTATAATGGAGATCACGAAAGACTCAGTCAGGTGTTTTGCAAACAAAATCATAGCCTCAAATTCATGTAAAATGGGTTCAAAATATATATATTTCTGGCTTTTTTTATGTAAAACGATAGGCTAAATGTTTTTCTTTATGCGTATTGTGGTTACAAACGTGTAGTAATTTACAATAAATATTTTAATAATTGAAAATATCATTCATTATAATTATTCTTATACTTATATTGAAGTTAATAATAAACGACACAAAATTGAGATTGATAATCTTAAACGTAACTAAATCCAGCTAAAATTAAAATTATTAAATGGTAATATAAATCTAGATATCAAATATATACATATATATACAGAAATATATAAACAGAAATATATACATATCAACACAAAAAAAAGAAGTTTGAGTCCATCTGTGTGTTCCGAAAGAACCACATTTCTTGTCGCTTCTTTAAAAGCGGAGCGAAAATCATATTGTACAATTGTGAAAAAAATAAAATTGTAATTTTCACATAAATGTGAACTCGGATGCGTCGCGTTGGAAAAACAACCTTAAAGTGATAAAAACCTTCCTTATATGCTTTGTATGTACTTTGATTTTGGACTTAGACGAATGAAAAATTCCAATCGTCGACAAAAATCATCATTCCAACACACCAAAATGCTTTTGATTTAGTTAATGAAATACTGCAAAATGTAAACGATATGAACTACACAACTGTAATATTCGTGGACATGACCAAGGCCTTTGATTATGTCTCACATGAACAATTACTTCGTAAATTAGAAGCTAATGGTATTAGGGGACCTGCAATCGCCTGGATTGAGTCTTATTTGAAAGACAGACAGCAATGTGTCGAAATTTCGCAGCTCGATGAAAATTCCATTAACAATACATATAGATCGGATTTTAAACACAATAGAAGCGGAGTACCTCAAGGCAGCATATTGGGCCCGCTTTTGTTTTTAATGTACATCAACGATCTCCCTGATATATTTGATTTTAAAACAATAATGTTTGCTGACGACGTCTCTATTTTAGTAACTACTAACAATAAACTTTCTCTAGACAAGCACATAGAGGACATAAATAAAACTATGCACCAACTTATTGACTGGTTAAACAATAATAATTTGAAAATCAATCTTGATAAAACTAATTTCGTTAATTTCAATAATCTGAAAAAAAATCCATTGACTCATATTAATTTTTATGGACGAATTATAAAATTTATCAATAATGTGACATTTTTAGGTTTAATTATAACACCAAAACTGAACTGGATAGAGCAGATTGATAAAGTTTGCAATAAAATAAACAGTTTTTCATTTGCACTTTATAAGTTAACTAGAGTTACAGACCGGAATACTGCAATAATTGCCTACTACGCATATGTAGAATCTGTGCTGAGATATGGACTCCTAATTTGGGGTAATGGGACCGATATTCAAAAGGTATTTATTGCTCAAAAACGCTGCTTGAGGGCAATTTGTGGAATCGCTCCTGACGTTTCCTGTAGGCCTTACTTCAAATCGCTAAACATATTACCATTACCTTGTCTGTATATTTTCGAAATAGGTAGATTTGTTAGGACGAACCTTCATTTATTCAGTAACGCAGAAAGTACTCGCACTGATCAGAGGAGCCTTAGATATCCTAATAGACTAGTATCAACTACAGTCCCAAAAACCACGCGTTATCAAAAAAATTGTTTTGGGATGTGTTTACAAATCTTTAATAAAATTCCTCAACATATTAAAGAACAACCTTTTAACAAGTTTAAGAGTAATTTGCGCAGGTGGCTGATTCAGAATACTTTTTATTCAGTGGGCGAATTTCTGAATTGGACAAATTCTGGTGTTACAAATGCATAGGTTGGGTGGTATCAATTTTGTTTTGTAGTAGTGCTTAGTGACATATTATTTAATTTTGTTTTGACATTGCATGAAATTGTTTTACGTTTATAAACTTGTCTTCACATCATTTGACATTTAATTTTGTAATATTATGGATATTATTTTGTTTATTGATTGTGAACATTTGCATGCTTTTTAACATAGCTAGACTCGCTTGTTCCTATCTTTATCACAACACCTAATGTACCTACCTTGTCTAATGCAAATAAAGATTCATTCATTCATTCATTCATTCACCCTTAGCCATGTTTTGGTTCCCCATAAACCGTTTTGGCTCGTGCGTGACGGATCGCCGGGTATTCTTCTCCGGAGTAGGGAGAATGGGAAATTAAGTACCGTGATATTAATGGTTTTTGAAGGTTTTTGGGTACCATATGGTATGCGTTTGAATGCAGTCAACAAAAAAAGACAACTTAGGTTTTTTTATTCATTAAATCGTAACTTCTGAACTCATTACGTACTCCATACTAAAATTTGTGTTGAAACTGGTTTTAGTTAGGGTATGGTATGCTCGTTCCATCGTCTACCTCATTTCTTAGGGGGCACGGCAGTGCCCCCACCAAGTCGAGAAAAAAAAAAGCGGCACGGCAGTACCATCCTTTTCTCGAAGCAGTTCAGGCCATTTTCGACCCCCCTATAACTTCGTTATGGATAAAACTAGAAGCCTGAATTTTCAGTAACCAAGCAGGCATTGTATAAACACGGTATATTTCAAATTTCATGCAATTTGTACCAGTAGTTTAAGAGTTATAACTACCCAAAGTTTCTTAATTCTGTCACTGACTGACCGATCATCAAAACTCTAAAGCACTTCTAGCAGACATAGAAGCTTCAAATTTAGAATAGGGTTATTGTTTACTGGTATAAATCAAGGAAAAACTATAATATTTTTAAATTTTCGTTCAGTTTTCTAGTTTCACCAACTACAAAAATAACTTTGTATTCCCATATAAATATATAGGATTACAAAGTTACGTTTGCAGTAAATAAAGTTCTGGCCATTTTCGACCTTCGTTATGGATAAAACTAGAAGCCTGAATTTTCAGTAACCAAGCAGGCATTGTATAAACACGGTATATTTTAAATTTCATGCAATTTGTACCAGTAGTTTAAGAATTATAACTACTCAAAGTTTCTTAATTTTGTCACTGACTGACTGACCGATCATCAAAACTCTAAGGCACTTCTAGCAGACATAGAAGCTTCAAATTTAGAATAGGGTTATTGTTTACTGGTATAAATCAAGGAAAAACTATGATATTTTTAAATTTTCGTCCAGTTTTCTAGTTTCTACAACTACATAAATAACTTTGTATTCCCTTATAAATATATAGGATAACAAAGTTACATTTGCAGTAAATAAAGCAGTGTACCTGTATATGTAACCTAAATATAATTATGTTCAAAAGTAACTTGTTAAATGGTCAACGTAATGAAAAAGCAAGAACGGGACATGTCTTATGAAGTTGTTGCGGGATTTTGGTACCGTAATCCCGCAATGTACCTATGAAGTAGACTAAATTATCCTAAATTTCCATGAAAGAAAGAACACTTATAACCATAACCGCGGTCGTCACGGAAAGGCAGCCACTTTCTTCCAGGCAACCTTTGGGTTTTACTGCGATATCGCAGGCATACACACAAACCTCGTTTTATTTAACCTACGAAAATTGTGTCAGTTAGTGTGTTAGTGTATGTCAATAAATTCAAGTTAATCCGTTGTTTGCCCGTGTGGTGCAGGCAAAGAATAGTACAAGCCCATACTCTACCCATGGATGTCGTAAGACACAACTAAAGGTTAATGAACCTAAGGATAGGCAGCAGCATTCTTCTGTGTATCGTATTATCATATCATCTTACACTCTGCGGTCACCAGCAACCGCGGTCCATGGTGCCAGCGGTAACAAGCGTGGTGACTATGGTACTTCCCCTTTACATTGTTTCAGCAAAAGCTGGAATTTTGAATCGAGTTCCCTGTCCAGTAGTGGACGTTTCATGGGATGTTATGATGAATCCTTTGTTAAGCTTGATGTTACAATAAATTTTCTGTTTGGTACATTGACAGTATTTATAGTGAATGAGAGAGATAACAATTTTGATAAGGATTAACTTTTACAGAACTTTAACTTTGGCAGAAGAAGCATGAAAGTAGAATTAATGCAGTGGAAATGAGAGCCCTAAGGAGTATGATTGGTGTTAAATTGAGTGACAGGATTAGAAATAGTGTGATAAGAGAACGGTGTGGCGTTAAAGAAGACGTAGTGACCAAAATCGAGAAAGGGATGCTGAGATGGTTTGGTCATGTAGAGAGGATGAATGAACGAACATTGACGAAAGAGATCTACCAGGCGAGAGTGAATGGAAACGTTGGAAGGGGAAGGCCTAGGCGAACGTACCAGGACCAAATTCAGGACGTTCTGAATAAAGGTCAGGTTAAAAGTACCCTAAACCGACGAGCATGTATGAAAGGATTGATGAAAGTACAGGAAGCAAGGGAAGTATGTCAAGATTGTAGCAGGTGGAGGACTGTGGTCTCTGCCTACCCCGACGGGAAAAAGGCGTGATGGTATGTATGTATGTATGTATTAACTTTAACAGATGTTTGACGAGTGTGGCCCTAAATACTCAGAATAATGACCTCCTTGCTTCGCTCGGTCTAAATATTACTAACTAATGATAAAAGAGAAATATTTTAAAATAAAGAAAACATCGCGCGCAGAGGTGAATGTTCCCGAGCGAGTGACAGCCGCGCTCATAGGCGCGAGTTGGGCGCGAACATCCTCTTGCTGTTCGGATGTGCCTAGAAATCTTACCTATAACTTTGCGATTTTCGTTCATACTTTCAATGGCTATATTAGTTTGATGACTGAAAGGCTTACTCATTGGTTTACTGATTGTTTGGGTAATTTTAAAATATATTAGTACGTTTTAAATACTAGTAGTAGTAGTAGTAGTCTTGTAGTTTTCGGGGATCTCTTACAGCTTCCGCCGGTAAAAGAAAAGTCACCTTTTGAAAAACTGTCAACTGCTGAAACTAACAAGTTGTTAGGTTCCCTCAGTATGCCGAATCTGTGGATTGAACTGTTCATATACGATGAACTTACAATTAACAGGTCAATGATTCTGACTTTGTTGAAATGCTAAATAGAATAAGATTAGGTATGACTACACAAAAAGACCGCCACCTACTGTCGGCTAGATTAATAGCTCTCACATCCGATTCAAATGAAAATAGATTAATTGAAATAATTGAACACCTCTCGAAACTTCCTGATGATACCGTTTGCTTATTACCAACAAAAAACATGTGTCAACAATTAAATACTGCAATGCTTGGATCTCTCCCACATCCTGAAATAAAACTTACAGCTGTAGATAGCATAGATTGCCCCAGATACCTAACAAAAAGAGCTCGTGAATGCATAAAAATATATGACGACGATGCTTCTATGACTGCGGGCCTGGAAGAGAATATAATTATAAAAATAAGATCAAAAGTCATGTTAAGGAGAAATATTGACGTGAGTCTTGGTTTAGTTAATGGTTCTATCGGTATAGTGCAAAGAGTAAAGGTTGATTCGGAAAATACAAAAATAATTAAGAAAATATACATAACATTTAATAAAGAACATGTTTACGAGCTTGGTCCGGTCAAAACTAAATTTGAAATTATTAACAGAGCTTATGTTCATCGCGAACAGTTTCCCATATGTATAGCCTATGCTATAACAATACACAAAAGTCAGGGCCTAAGTCTAAATAATGCACTGAAGGATATCGGTCCTGCTGTATTCACATCCGGTCAAGCTTATGTGGCACTTTCGAGAGTTACAAGTCTGGGCGGCTTACATCTAATTAATGTCGACTTTCAAAGTATTAAAGCGCAGGAATCCTCTATTTGTGAATACAATAGACTAAGAAGCATTTACCGTCCTGACTTGTCAAGAATTGTTACATCAAAGCCTCTAAGAAATAGCCATAGAGACAGAGAGTGGGCTTTGAGGAAAACTGTAGCTGAAGCTCAAGAAGTAGTACCGGAAAATAAAAAGAGGAAGACTACCTACAAAAATAAGAAAAGCGCATAAGACAGCCTACGAGTACCTTAACCTACTCTAGGTTTTAAGAAAATCGGTTGTTGGTATTTAAGGAGTAGAAGGTACCGGAGAGAAAAAAAAAATAGGACTATCTACAAAAAGAAATGAGATGCCATCAAAAACATAACTTGTAAAAAAAAAACCAAGTCTCGCAACTCAGTTCTTCTACCGTAAAAAGTTGAGAGATCCATGTAATACCAAGTCTGTTAATTTATTCAGTCCCTACTTAAGAATCCTTCTGTCTTAAGTTATTACGTAATTAGCTAACCTAACAACATCTTATAGTGACCATATCAATATCAAAAATCTTTTATGTTTTTAATAAAAAGATTGACTTGGCCATCGCATGAAAACACAATGTATCTCACAAATAATACATATTATATTAAATTAGATTGTGTAGTGCGATTGCCAAGTCATTCTATTTATTAAAAACATAAAAGATTTTTGATATTGATATGGTCACTATAAGATGTTGTTAGGTTAGCTAATTACGTAATAACTTAAGACAGAAAGATTCTTAAGTAGGGACTGAATAAATTAACAGACTTGGTATTACATGGATCTCTCAACTTTTTACGGTAGAAGAACTGAGTTGCGAGACTTGGTTTTTTTTTACAAGTTATGTTTTTGATGGCATTATCTTTATTGCGCACAAATTCTTTCCCCAGTGTAATGTATTTGAATAAAGTTGCTCGACCGCGAACTTGCTTGCTGGCAACACTGCCAACGAGAAAATGGAGGCAAGCGGGTGTGCGGCGACAGGCTCCCAAATAAATCTGTTTTAATTAATATATCACCTTTACCCGACCCTAAAAAGGAGACACTGAACACCACACCCAGGGCTAGACTAGAAGCAAACACCTTTAATATTAAAACCAATTGATATTAATTGATTGATTGATTTGTAAATTAGTATTAAGATTAGTATTTAATTCTTTTAAGTAATAATAAAAATATTTAAAAAAAATTCAAGCTTGTTCACCGGAGCACTACTAATTCTATCCCCTGACCAGCTAGTTAGATTTAGGTCAAGAGGAAACCTATTCTATACAAGGTTATTTTTGTGGTCACGTGACCGACCCATTTTGTATGGGAAGTTAAAAATTGTTTGTGCGTTGTTAGCAGTCTTAGAACAAAAGTTGTTGCTTTTGACCTCTGTAATATCAGGTCCAAAAAAATAACCTGGGTAAATATTTAGGGTTCCGTGGTGAAGGAACTGGCGGAAACAAGGAAACATTGGCGATTACTCCACCGACAAGAGCACAGCTCTTAAGTTTAAAGAAGAAGAAGTCAACAAAGAACCCTTATAGTTTCGTCATGTCTGTCTGTCTGTCCGCGGCTTAACTCTTAGACCTTTAGTACTAGAAAGCTGTAATTTTGTGTGGATACAAATATGATTCATGCCGACAAAGTGGTAAAAGAAAAGAGTAAAACATTTTTTTCTTACGGTACCTCTCGTAGACGTAAAATGAGTAGGACCCACGCATGTTGTGGGGTGTCGTTAGATAGGTATTTTAAAAATATTGTAAGCATTCTAAAAACGTTATCTAAATAAGCTTTTTCTTCAGGCTCCATGCAATGTGATGCATGGGTGCTCAAAAACTTTGATAGTAGAAAGTATAAAAAGCACAAAAGACCTTTTTCCGGATCCTACAGAAAACACAGAACCTTGTAAACACCAAATCCCAAATAAAGAATTGGTGGCCACAAAAAAGTATTCAACGAGCTGAATTAATTGCCAGACCAAAAACCGTATCTTTTTAACCAAAAAGTGGAAAAGTGAGGTATTCGGAGAATCTCGACGGATTACCTGTGAAATTGTTTACAAACAGCAAGACAAAAGAGAAATGGTCCATATATGGGGGGATCGTTGAACAAAAATGCCAAGAGGGACTTAAGACGACATAGACATATACATATCTTTCCATGGCCGTTTTTGCTTTGGGCCAACGTAAGAAGTCCGTTCTGACGTTTCCTTATAACCAACACACAGGGTTCATTTTCCTTTGCAGATCATAATTTTTCATACGTTTGACAGGTGTCAGAATGGACCTATTACGATGGCCTTACTTTAAAACACCGTTAAGGCAATGGGAGATATCAACGTGTCTATTAAACTTAACCAGGTTTCAGTAACAAACATGTCAAAAGTCCAAATTAAACCATCCTTGGAATAGATACTACTATAAATGATGTATTTTAATGAGAGTTCAAAAATAAAGTTTACGTCGTCATTAAAAAGTAAACTACCTATGTTTTCCCCACAGAGGCGGATTAAAGAAATAATTCGTCACAAGTAAGTGAAGGCGTCCGCTCCGGACCCACCATACCACTGCGTCGTGCTGTTAATTTGGTAGGGTTATTTTAAATATTTCATAATGCTAGATTATGATGTGACATTGCAATTTGGAACATACTGGCAGATATCATCCAATAGTTAAATAATTTAGCACGGTTTCTATTAGAGCGAAAGAAGGTGGCGGACGTTCAATTTTCTTGGTTCCAGCATGGTAGGCACTTGTAAAAAGTTAAAATTTATGAATTTGTTTACACAGTTTGTAAGTTCTATTGACGTTCTATTTTGTTTCTACCTTACATCCTCCGACTACACTGCTGCCTGTGCCCTATTTTAGCATCCCTTAGTCGCCTTTTACGACATATATTTTCTTTATCAAGACCTAGAAAAAGCTCTTACCAAGAGCTTTGAGCCTTCATTCCGGTATACACGCTGTCTCATTAAATACCAAATTAAAGAGACAGCATAAATACAGAAATTGCAAATTATTTCGAACCATTCAAATTAGCAGAGATGTAGTATGAAAGGTATAATTTTCGTGTCTTCAGGCCCAGGAGCAGTGCTGTCACTCCAAATAAGGCGCAAGAGCGCAAGAACGAAAGTATTCGCCGCTGACAAATCGCACGATAATTTTGCGCATTCACGAAATCATGCGCAGCGTGAACTTAATAAGATGCGTTCATTTCGCTAATTAATTTGGGAACCACGACCATTTACGAATTTTACGAACCCATTTTAAATTGCTTAGGTAATTTGCCATTGACAGGCATTAAAAGAACCTTTCTACATAGTAGTAATTAATTTATTTGCATGATGAATAAAATTATATACTTTTAATTTCACAACCCCATTTCTAAACGAAAAACTAATCTTTCCGACATATTTACAACGTGTAACGGAAAGGTGTGATAATACTGTAGGGTGTGAAACTGCCCATAAAACTGAACAATTTTTCTCAAAACCAAAGACCTCCCATACAAAATGCGCTATCAGCTGATACCGTTTTTGTGGAAGGTCAAAAATTGAATTTGTTCTATGACCTATGCTGCTTGGGAAAAGTTGTTCAGTTTCATGGGCAGATTCACACACACCCTTTATTATTATCACACCTTTCCGTTACATGTTGCATTTTTTTTTTTTGCTACAGGGTGTTAAATGGTGTTCGCCCAAAAAGTTAATCTTTTGATTCAGATCCTAAAAGTGAAAAACTTTCCTAAAGGAATACTAGGTTATTTTTTTGGATCTGATATGCGTATGCCCACCTTATTACAGAGGTCAAAAGCAACAACTTTTGTTCTACGACTTTGCTAACAACGCACAAAAAATTTTCGACTCCCCATACTAAAGTGGTCACGTGACCGACCCATTTTGTATGGTAAGTTGAAAATTTTTCGTGCGTTGTTAGCAAAGTCGAAAAACAAAAGTTGTTGCTTTTGACCTCTGTAATAAGGTGGGCATGCGCATATTAGGTCCAAAAAATAACCTTGTATAAGTCGATTTTTAGGGTTCCGATACCAAAATGGTAAAAAAAGGAACCCTTATGGTGCCGCTCTGTCTGTCTGTCTGTCTGTCTGTCCGTCTGTCTGTCACACCTCTATATCTCAGCAACCACTTATGCTATCGACCTGAAATTTGGAATGGTTTTAGAATATAGTTGCCCAACTTAACTGCATATGAAAAATTTTTGAAAAAAGTATGATTATTAATGTAAAGGGGGCCAAAATAGGGGGAGCCAAATTTCAAATTGTCGCTACTAGGTCGAGTGGGGTATCATATGAAAGGGCTTTACTTGTACATTTCAAAATATATTTTTGTATTTTTTTAAGTTTCTTAGTTTTCAAGTTAAGATGAAAAATGTCAAAAAAAATACCATTCCCCCCCCCCCTTATCTCCGAAGTTTGAGTAAGGAAAAATCTGAATTAATTACAGTTGACAGGGGTTCATGTAAACTTTGCAGCAAAAATAAAACGATCTTTCTAAGTTGCACAGTTTTTCAGAAATCTGCAAAAAACCTTTAAAAACAAATTTAGTTTTGCGGTCCTGAAAATGGACTTTATTGCTTCCAAAAATACTATAGGTATATCGGAACCCTCGGCGCGCGAGTCCGACTCGCACTTGACCGGTTTTTTTAATTTCCTATACCAATTAAATAAAGCATATTTTGTACTGTAAATTATTTTTTTTGTATTTCGATTAACGTTTCCTGGTGACAGTTGTTAATTTTTAATCTGTATCCAAAGTTTCAGTTTTTTTCGGGTGTTTTTTTTTTCAAAGCTTGTAAATCAACAAGTAAGTAAATCTTCTCCTCACCATCTCAATACATTTCCTTACAAACACGAGAAAATAAATCCCGCGATTTATCTCAAGACACCTTCCCATAAACCCCCAATTCTTCGTCCATCTCGCTATCGGGTCAAACATGGCGTCCTATAAATTTGCGCACGTCTTCCAACAATGCGACTAGGCGAGATATCGCATCAATCTGTCCTACGACTAATGCCTTATACAGACCCTGCGCAAACGCACGCTGAATACGCGAATGTAAGGGATACGTCAAAGAATAAGTGAATTTAGATTGTTTTTAATATTTGTCTTGTTTTAAATAAAAATCATTTATTTCAGGTACTGAGTCCCATAAAATTACATACATTAAAATAATTTAAAATTAAGATTAAGATTATAAATTTTATGTCAAAGATGTCAAAAATATAAAAAATACAAATAAAAAATTTTAATTTTCAAAATAAAAATTCAAATTAGATCTATACAATAATTATACTATAACATCCGTTATAACCTTAAGCTAAATTTCAGTCAAAATCATCTCCAGTTAAAACTGTTAAAGTTTTTGTCATACCTAAACATAAGTGGTGTATAGTACCGTACTTATGATATCGTTATCGCACACCAGGAGTCTGTTACGAAAGGAGGCTTTCATTCTCCGCATCACTGCATAAAAATCGTCCACCCTGTGATGAGCGAACCAAATCTGCATACAAAGCTTTAGAACAAAATATGAATGAACAGGGCCCTGAGACAAGTGGCTTTCTATTATCGTAAACACTATAGAATAAAATAAAAATGTATGGGATATTGACATTAGCTGTCACGCAACATTTCATTGTCAACAATGTCAATTCCATACATTTACATTCTATTCTACTAGCGTTTGTGATAGTAGAAAGCCACTTGTCTCTATATAGGCCCAGAGCAACACAATTTTCCGGGGGTGATTTTTCGTGTTGTGCTTCCAGACAATGGATTTTCAAACACTACATAAGTTTGAAAATACCTGTAATGACATAACAGTCTATTTTATTTTTTATACGTTGAATTATAAAGTGTTCATTTTTATTTTCGCTGTCCGTTTCGGTGGAAACAATGTGACACCGTCTTTACGAGTATTACGTAGGCATAAGTATTCATATTGTAAGTACAAGTGATTTAATTGATGTGCGTTTGACCGTTAATTAATACTTTTATGATAGATCTCGTACTATGGATAGTGATTATTATAATATTTCAAATTCAACGTCAGATTTTCCCATAAGGTCCTTAGAAAATTGCTTTTAAATTAATCATGAGTTTTATTAATATTTTACACATTTTAATGCATAAATTAATCGACGACACATTTTATTCTATGGCACGGCCAGTGAAGCGTATGCGCAGACGCAGCGTGACAACTGCAGCGATATCTTGCGATTTATCGCAGGAAATTTATTTGCAATTACAATCACCAAGACTACTTAGTTGATCGAAAAGGGAATCAAGGAATGCCAGTACAAGTTTTGAATCCGAATGTTTTTTAAATTGAATAAATTTCGTTAAGTCCATTTGAATTATGGCTATCGTGGTCGTATCTTCCGTTAAAGAAAACTAGATTTTCTTTGCTTATTTTACTGATAACATGGTTATTCTAGGTATCAATTATGTTCTCTCTGGTTCTATGATACCTAAACAAATAAAACAATGACTTACTACTGCATTGGCCAGTTCGTTAGACCTGTTTGGCACACATAAAGTTGTGACACAGGTTGTGATGGTAAATATTGTTCCGAAGTCAATGGGTTGAATTTCTGGCCGCTGCGGATATTTAAATATTAAATTATGATGTCAATTTCTGGATTTACTACAGCATAGAATAAAGTAATATCTCCTCCCCCCTTGCAATCTATTCCGCACCCCTGCGCGCACCCGCCCACGAGATTCTTGTGGTCCTTCTGAGGGACTTTTGTACTGAATATGCGGGCCTACGCGACCTTCCAACATCAAATTTCAAATTCGCACTCAATGTAGGTATGTATTGTCCAAGGTGTCACTACAGTCTATATGGATCGTCTTGAAGGAACTATCGTTTATTTTGTTTAGCATTCAATATCTTGAGTAAGCTATTGTTAAAAGGTCCAAAGAAAATGAAAGCGATTTTTTAAATAAAGAATTTCAAACTTTCCCACAAGTTAAATATAGGGTGGTTTAAAAATTCTAGATGCGTTCAAAGCTCTATAAGTATCGTAAGATCACAGATCGTAAAGAATCAGCCACAAAAACTTGCATCAATTAATATTCATGTCATCACTAGAAGGCAAGAAAACAATTACACGGCTCAAAGTAAGCCCTTTAGCGAACGATTTGTAGTCTGTGGCAAAAAGCGCGCGCGCAGTCGGACAGCAATTATAAATCAATATGTTAGCTTATTTTTAGATTCTCCTGTGCAGTACAGGGTGGATCATACTCGTATCATAAACTATTCTGTAATTGCTTACTTACTAACAAACACCAGAAAGTTTAAATCTAATAAGTTATCTTTTTCTTTTCGAAATTTTTCGGCCCATTATCAGAGTTTGTTCTTAAATTTTCAGCATTCTACATTCCAAGCCAAATATTGAAACAAAAACAACTAATCAGCTGATCGAAAGATACATATAATATGAAATATTACAATATCAACTGCTACTTACTGTATTAACTCGTACAATATTTTTGTATTTTTTACAACAAATTTATCAATTGAAACACAGCAAGCATTTACATAAACGAAGAGAAAAGCTTAACAATAAGTAAAACTAATTAAGGAACAAATTAATTACCAGAAGCTAATTACGCACCCTGTATTCGGGTAGCATTTCAAATTCCGAACGCGCCGAGACGTCTTTGTATACAGGGTGCAAATGGAACAAAATGCCTAAACAAATTGCGGGCTGCCTGGGAGCCACCGCTTTTTGTACTAATTCGGCATTCCGAAATAAAAATGCCGACTCCTTATTTAGAACGGAGAAAAAGTGTCTCATTTCCGAACGCAGTTGAATGTTTCGGGGAATTCGCGGGTGAGATAGGGATGTGTTTATATTGGAGTTATTCTATTGCGACTTTTTACTGGTAATTTTTGATCTACATCGAAACGGTCAAATTAGAGTAGAATGCCGTTAGATCATTTGCCATACAGTGATAAGGAATTAGGTCTATATCATTGGACGAAGCTTTTGAATTGACTTTTTTGAAGTGTAAAGGGGTGGGTCAGGTTTTCAAAACTGAAAGTGCATGGTCAGTCAACGTAACCACACCACTAGGAAGTGAAAAGTTAAATCAGCCTCTCCATACAAACTGTCCAATCAAGTTTTTTCAATTTTGTATAGAGAGACCGATGTTTTTTTCATTTCCTGAAAGTTTTATTCACTGTAAGTTGTTCATTTAAGTTACTGACCAAACCCTTTAAGACATCGTATCAAATGAGAGACTCGTAGGTCAGAATGAGGTCGAATGTAGTAGTAATCTTACCTGAATTTGGTTAAGATATGGTCAAATGTGAGTATTAAATTTTATCCCCTAACTAACACCAAAAACTATATGGAAAGATTTATTCTCTACTAAGAAAATATTTTTCTGAAAGAAAAGTTTTAACACATCCGGTTATTTCAACAAATTAGAAAGTAGCAGAATTTATAATTTTAATTTGTTAAAATAAGATAGAAAAAATAATGGAACCCCAATTTCTTTATTCTGACATCTAACTAAAACCATGGAAGCGTGCCTTTAGGGCAGTTTTTAAATATGGAATGCAAAAAAGTTCCGAAAACGAACCGCCGCCTTGGCCGATGAAATGAATCATATGCATGCATTCGATGCCGCAACAATCATTTTCAATACTTTATTTATATTTATTTGCGACATAATAAAATTTCATTGCGCTCCCATTCGTCAAACTTTCAAAAACCACAGACGTAAATTATACCTCTTTTTTATTTAAGATCCAACCATTGGTAATCAACTGCATTACAGCCCCTCGTAATCAAGAGAGAACCACTCTTTTAAAATGACCGATAAAACTCCAAAACATCATCGATTCTTCAAGCATATTAAACAGTTTTTTGTACAAAAATTACTTAAACATAAAACATGAAATAGTTTTATCTTTTTGCAATATTTCAAAGTAACGTAAAATCCAGTCAAGTGCGAGTCGGACTCATGCGCCGAGGGTTCCGATATACCTTTAGTATTTTTAGAAGCAATAAAATCTATTTTTAGGACCTAAAACTTAATTTGTTGGTAAAAATTTTTGCAGATTTCTAAAAAACTGTGCTATTAAGAGAGATTGTTTTATTTTTTCTGTTATATTTATATAATTCTCTATCCACTACAATTACTTCAGATTTTTTCATTTCGTGGTAATTTTTTTTAAGCTAAGATGACACACCATTATTATAATAGAATGTTTGCCATTCTATAGCTACTCTCTTTTTATTTCTATACTTTTACCACTTATACACAAATTTTTAAGCACCCTATATTTATAAGTAGAAATATACAGACAGAAAGGGAAATCAGGGGTCACGGAAGACCAGCGCCACAGCAGCGCAAGGTGCTGTAGCATAAGCTGAGTGGCTACTTTTTTTAGTATTGTTTTACTAAAATAATTTTTTTTCTTTCTTTCTTTCTTCTTTCTTTCTTTCAAAATTACGAAGTCTTTACGGTTTACGTAAACAAATTTATTTCTTTTTTGACTTCCTATTATTTTAAATGAAAAGTCGAGCCCAGAGAGAGACTTCTGATATTTAATTCTTACAAACACTTCTACTAAAAATGTTAACAGATAAGAACATACGCACACACACACATACAAACATTCTCTAACCCCAAACGCATATACCGCCTCCGTTCCGTCGTGGGTAAAAAGGTAAGTAAAGGTACATTTTTTTATTGGCTTCACTAAACCAACTATCCCAGTTTTCCTAACCCCGTTCATCCATCCCACTGACCCAAATAACTTAATCTAGGAACCCACCTACCACTATATCAACAAATCGTAAATGCTCGCGTTGTGCCTTCACAGAATATAAAACTTTACACAGAAAGCACAGGGTGTAGTCTAGTACCCTACCCTCTGGCTACCCCTAAAGCAAAGAAACGTAATTTTTATATGGTTAAGAAATCGGGTTAAAAAAATCATGTTAAACCTTTTAAGCGCTTATTCTACGGGCTTAATGCAATAACTTTTGGAAATTCGCACGAATTGATCGGTCTACTCGTATCAACATTTTAGGCATTTGGTAGTGAACGTAATTTGTATGAAAAGTCGATTTTTTAACGTATTTCTAAAAGTCGTAGAACAAAAAAATTGTCCCATCAAACCCCCTATGGGGTATTATACGATTTTTTTTGTTTGTATGTATGTAATTATATATTAATTGAACTATCGCACTCTAAGGAGAAGAAATGTGGACATGATACAAAGAGAAAGAGAGAGGCTGGAGCCGTTCGAGACGTGGTGTTGGCAAAGAACGGAAGCTGGACAGAAATGGTGTTAAATGAAAGGGTACTCGAAAGGGTTAAAGAAAAGAGATCTATCATAAAAACTATAGAGGAAATATGAGTGACCATCATAGAATAAAAAATTGAGGGTAAGAGAGGAAGGGGCAGACCGAGGAGAACCTTTGTAAATAGAAAGAGATAAATATCTGATGACTTCAAGACTATCAAGACAGATAGACCTTTTAGCAGCTTGACAACTCTGCCAGACAGCATGGCGACTGCATTGGCGTAGCCTCATATAAGGTTAGGTCTGCTTTGCCCTCTAAGTAGTTTTTAGAGGTCGGGTGGCAATTATTCTGTGTAAAAACTGGTGTCCTCGCCAAGTCCTTTAGGTTAGAAGCCGACTTCGAGAAAACAGAAGAATTGTAATGTATTTCTAAGAAAATCAAAATTCAGAGTATTTTTATCTTTTCTGACAGTTCGCGTCTCATATCAAAAATATTTGGCGTAGTTTCGCACCTTCAGTGTACATTCTTGCCCCTGTAGCTTTTTATTCCGTGCGGCTGTATCTCCCTGACCCAGTCCAGCACAATGGGCCATTGGGCCATCATGGGCCAGCGCCATCAACTCGTCTGATGGGGTTGGGGGATCTGACCTAGATAGAAATGCCATGGATTGATGAACTTTGGTTGCCTTTGTTTGAAGTCTTGATGAGTAATGCTGATTTTCAGGAATTTTTTGGAAGATATAGAGTAACGAAATAATTTTAATTGCACAAAGGAAATTTATGATAGAAGTAAAAAAAAGTAAAACTTTGCCCAGCAGTGAGATACTGTAGCTTGTTCTAAGTGATCTGTTTTAGAGTAATGACTTTACTTACAAAATGTAAACAGAAACATCTAGATCTTCAATAAAATACGGTCAACCGCACGTCACTGGAAAGATTTGCAACTCTATTGCCATGCCGTAAAGTCCAATGTGTTTCTAATGACGTGCTGTTGGGTGACTTTTGAAAGATATGAAGAGTTGATAAGAAATTATGAGTTCTAATAAGAAATTATGAGTTCCGTCCAATAGGCGCGATCCTATAAGGTTATGGCAAACTTAATAAAATCACCCTTTAAACGCATGATGATTCTACTATTATTGTTTCTAGGTACTTTAAATTTAAAAAGCGTACAAAACCTGATACATTTTATTTCCGAATTACAGATAATTACCGATAATTACGCGTCATAACCATATCAATGTAAAAGCTTCACTTAACAAAAACAAAAGCTCAATAAACGTTCGTAGAACTACAGAATGACACTATCACATAGTATTACGTAACAAGACGAACACACCAGACGAACGCCCGCGAGCAAAGAAGTATCTCGGCATTTTTTGTGTGGCAATGTCTTTTTTTTGTGTGACAGTGGTAGGCTTCTATTACAGACAAGTCAACAGCCAGATAGGTTTTTAATCAGAGGCAAGAAGAATCAAATTGCCTGCCTGTCTGCGTCTGTGAATTAGTAATTAATAACTCGAACCTATTAAACTCGCGATTGAATAGGCTTCTTCTGGATAAACTCGTTCCATCATGAAACTTATCGCTATTCTATGGCTAGATTGAGGTCTAAAGGTGGAGGTGGGACTCTTAATTGGCTGTACACTAATTTATTAAACGTGTCCATTTGATTAAAAGTAACGTGCTGTGAGGTTTTCTGATAGGTAATAGTAGTTTTTACAACATGTGCATAAGGCTTACGTATTCGCACGACCCGCTTTTCACTTTGATTGCGAGGAAATAAAAAGTAAAAGTAGTTTAGAAAAGTATTATTTTCATTGAAGTTGAATTAGAGTTTTATGGTATGACTGACTGTCAATTTAGAAGAATAAATTACTTTTTTGACCAAGAGCATAAAATACAATTTTAGGCTGCCTATACCCAGCATAAACTACTGCTTTTCGAGCATCAGAAGTGAAAATAAATAAAAGTAACAAATCTTTTGAGATTTGATCCGCCTTTATTTCAGAGTGAGTGAACATGTAATTTTTCTCGTACTAGTATATCGTAAGCCACAGACTACAATGTAGTCAAACCACCACTGTTCAAAGCATCTTTAACAGACGGATGATGGAAAGATAATCTTAAGAAACATTTTGAAATAATCCTTCTACTTACAAAACTTACGGAAATTTCCAACTTGTTCGTGAACATTGCTTAGTGTGTACTCGGCATGAATCGGGTAAAGGCGAAGCAGGAAGGGTGCGCCAAGACGTCCCATAAACTTTATAGGGCACTGGATTATGAGGTCACTATCCACCATGACGAGATAGGTAGGAATAGTAGGCAGGCCATATGATTTTTAAGGTTCCGAACCAAAATTGTACTTAAAAAAGGAATCCTTATGGTGCGATTTTGTCTGTCTGTCACACCTGTTTATCTCAGCAACCACTCATGCTATCGACTTGAAATTTGGAATAGTTTTAGAATATGATTGGCTAACTTTACTGAAAACAAAAGAATTTATAAAATATTATTATTATCAGTGTAAAAGGGCCCAAATAAGGGAGGCACAATTTTAAATTGTTGTTACTAGGTCGAGTGGGGTATCATTTAAAAGGGCTTTACTTGTACATTCTTGAGTAGACTTATGTATTTTTTACCACTCTTAGTTTTCAAGGTATGATGAAAAATTACAAAAAAATACCATTCCCCCCTTTTCTCCAAATTTTGCAACGAAAAAATCTGAATTCATTAGTCGATAGAAGGTTATGCAAATATTTTAGCAAAAATAAAACAATTTTTTTAAGTGGCATGATTTTTTAGAAAAGTGCAAAAATTACAAGGAAATTTAGTTTTGCGGTCCTTAAAATCTCTTATCGGTTCTATCGGAACACTCGGCACGCGAGTCCAACTCGCACTTGAACGCGTTGCAGCCACTACATGAAAAACTGTTTGTCAATACCGAAATCGTGATTTTCAATTTCTTTAAATGGTTTTTCTTCTTCTTCTTCGGGTGCCATATCCTCAGCGGATGTCGGCGACCACCGTCCGAAACTCGTTTCTATCTTCGGTCTTCCTGCTTAGAGTAGCAGCGTCTAATCCGGTCCAGTTCCTCAGATTGTCCATCCAGGTTGTTCTCCTCCTTCCTCTGCCTCTTTTGCCCTCTATTTTTCCTTCGACTATGTTTTTAACAAACAAGAATTCGGCTAGAGATTTTTGAAAAGTCGTGTGACAATTTTTTACGTTATCGGTTCACATTTTCGAAAAACATATTCTGTGCTCACAATAAAAATAAAAACGTGATCTCCATTAGGCAAAGACGACGAAGATGACACGATTTAATATAGGGCAGTAAGGCGAGGCAACTGTTGACACAAGACGCTATTAAATCTACTAGTGAAGGCAGCTGTAATTCAGCCACTGCCAGCCACATTATTTACCAAGGCTACAATAGTCCGGTCCCTTGTCTTATATCGCCAAATTCACCAAATTGCACCAATTTTTTTCCAGGTACTAGTTAGGTACATAGCTCTCAATTTTTGATAGGACCCAATTCTTGAATTTTCTATGGAATTTTTTTTGAAATTCAAGAATTGGCTGCTATCAAAAATTGAGAGCTATGTACCTAACTATAACCTGAAAAATAATTGGTGAAATTGTAAGGCGTGTCTACGTGAACTACAAAGAAATCGTACTATCATACAGAACGGACAGGCTCCGCCCCCCTTACAATATACCCCGCACCCCCGCGCGCACCCGCCCGCGAAGGGTCCTTTCTCAGCGATCTTCCAAATTCAAATTCGTGCTTGTTGTATGAATTGACCGGGGTGTGCCAAAGCATACAGCTTGGCGTATAACATACAGGGTGTTAGTGTAAACACTGTGATCCTTGAAACTGTGCATTGAGACCATGAAACTGAACAACTTTACCTAAGGACCATAGGTCGAAATACGGAAAAAAAAATCATCTCCCATACAAAATGCGCGATCAGCTGGTGCAGTTTCTATGGGAAGTAAAATTTTTTTTTTCGTATTTCGACTTATGTTCCTCAGGGAAAGTTGTTCAGTTTCATGGTCTCAATGCACAGTTTCAAGGATCACAGTGTTTACACTAACACCACGTATAACACCTTAAGGGGCTGATAAGAGCTAAATACGCTTCACTTGAGCAGGTTTTTAACGAAAAGTGATGAATATATGGCCGTGAAAAAAAATTATTTGATAATTACGCCTCTTTCCAAGAATATGGCCGACTCCGAAACACGATTAAATATATTTTGTACGCCATAAAAAAATCCAAAGTTACCTCTGCTTTTTGCTTTTGAACCGTTTCTCTTAAGTACCCATTAATCTATGATGCCAAAACTTTTACACATTATTCAATACATTATGCATAATAATATAGCTGTTTGATAATTAATATTATGGGTACAGATTTTTAGAAAAATGCAAAAATGAGCGAAAAACGTAAAACAGCGCGAATCCGCTCCGTTCTAGCACGCGTATTCTGCCCTTTGTTAAAAAGAGAGGTAATTCAGCTCTAATCAGCCCCTTAAATCTTTGAACCTTGGTTCTCTACGTCTGTATTCCAGAGTTGCCGAATCATTCGTAGGCTTCCACTTAAGACGGGTTGTCAAACAAATCATCGCTTATTTCACCCCCTTGGGAGATGAATTTTGGAAAATCATTTTTGAAATACAACTTTATGTAATGCATGCTCAAAAATTTCTCTTGTAAGTATTGGTTACATAGTTACTTGTAATTGTAACGGAAGTTCAGGTTGGAACGATCGGAATGCAAAAGTAATTTAATCGCTTTCACCAATGAACCGATTTTGATGAAATTTGGTTTAGATGTAGTATGAAACATGAAGAAGGACAAGGCTACCTGTCCTAGTTCCACAAACTCGCGGGCAACTGCTTGTCATTTTTTGTATAAAATAATTATTAAATATAAAAATAAATAATTTTGTGTCTCTTTTCAATACAATAGTGTTACTTTTGCGTTACTTGGCGAGTGAACGTCTTCAAAACTACAAATAAAGCCATACTTCCTCTTCCAAGATTCGCAAATAGCTAATGACATTATCCAAAACAGGTTTTTGAAAAAATTTTCATTTGACTATACAGGGTGTTAATTTGATTGCGTGCCATAGCTTAAGGGGTGGTTCAGTAACGATAAAGAAACTAAAAAAAAATATTTAAAAAAATACTACAAAAAAAAATTCCAACTGAACTAACGCGGCAATGACCGCGCGAATGGGCGCGCTATCAAAAGCGCGCGAAAGAGTTTCAGTTACGTAGTCGTCATGGAGATCTTTAGGGGAGGCCTATGTCCAGCAGTGGACGTCTTTCGGCTGATATGATGATGATGTGCCTGCCTTATTCACTGATACTCGCGCGCTAGCGACGTTGCTCCGCGTTGGTTAAGTTTCAATGCAGTTTTAGTTTTTTTTTCAGTAGGATTTTTTTAAACATTTTTTTGTGTTCCTTTATCGTAACTGAAACACCCCTTAAGCTATGCCACGCAATTAAATTAACACCCTGTATACTAGCTCGGCAGAGCTTGTTTGCTTCGTCTAGTTCGCAATTTGTATAGAATTTGTTTGAACAAAATGTGAAAATGCTATGAGCTAACCTGTTCAAAGATGGAATCTACGTAATGTCCATATAAGGTATTTATAAAACTCTGCAAAAAATCTGGTTAGACCTAGTGTAAGGGACAGCCTTCCGAATACTGAAAGAGCATAATCAGTCAACGTAACTGAACAACTGACAGCAAATAAAAAAATCAGGAAATAAAAAAACAATCGGCCTCTCCATACAAACTAGCCTAACAAAATCAACAAAAACCGTTTCCGAAAGGGTCTTCTAGATGGCGCTATACGGAAGCTCTTCATTTCTGAATCGCGGTATCGAGGTGTAATCATGATTTGGTTGGGATCCAGGCAAACTTATCAACTCTCTTTAATACCAGGTCAATTTTAAACTTTTACTTAATTTTTGAAAGCTTGCGTTCTGTATTTAAATGCAGAAAGTAGGCAAAATCATGTTTCTTATGAGTACTGGTAATTGCTGGACTGTCTGTCTAGCGATAGCACAGAATATATAAATAAGGCGATGCCAAGTTCTAATAACGTCAACGAAATCGAGGATCCGCTTGTTTCATGAATTCGGACGGGGCGCCATAATATATTCATACATCATGACATACAAAGTGTAAGAGAAAGCTTTCAACTTTCAGGAAATTAAAAAAAATCGCTGATGGTTGTTCAGTTACGTTAACTGATCATGCCCTTTCAGTATTCGGAAGGCTGTCCCCTACACCCTGTATATTCAGTATCAGTTCATTATTTTATTTAATACAGTGTGTTAGGGTAAAAACTGTGATCTTTGAAACTATCCATTCAGACAATGAAACTGAACAACTTTTTAAGAAAAATAGGTCGAAATACGAAAAAAAAATTTGACCCCGCATACAAAATGCGCTATCAGATGATTAAGTTTTTATGGGAGGTATCTTTTTTTTTTACTTTTAACCCATCCTTGGGGAAAGTCGCACCATAAGGTTCCTTTTTTACTATTTTGGTATCGGAACCCTATAAAGGACGTTAGTTACGGCATCAACACCGCTAGACAGCTAGATAAATTCGTGTCCCGGGATTTTATTATATTTATTAGGTTACCAACAGAGTATACATCTCGACTCGACTCGTCTACTCATGTACTATCAGGAATGCAAACGAGCACATTGGCTGCCAGTTCTAAATAGCTTTGAGTGATTTTTAGCTTAGTCACTTCAATAAAATAACCCTTAATAGGACTGAAGGAATATATTGCCCATCCAGCGTTTTACATTTTGTGAGCCTCGGTGAAAAATATACATACATACATAACATCACGCCTCTTTCTCGTCGGGGTAGGCAGAGACCACCACCAGTGAAAAATATAACATCTCCCCAAATTATTTATACGGGAGGAGCAATCTTAGTGTATGTGGGAAATATATTGTTCCTTTTGTCCAATCACGACGTCAACTTTACAATCAACGTAAAAAAGACGAAATGCATATATTTTCATAAAACTAAGGCTTCTGAGCCCCCTTTACTCCCAGATCTGAAAATACACTCCTGTGGCTGTAAGGCTTCTATAGCATGCAGCTGTGAAACTTTGGGTAAAACTACCGTCATCAAATATTTGGGTGTACTGGTGGATCAAAAGCTAAATTTCAAGGAACATATTGCATGTCTGTCTGGCCGTGTTAGAAGAATTATAAACATAATGAGGAAACTCAGAAACTCTGCTAGTCTGGAGATTCTGAAAATGACGTACTATGCACTTTGCGAGTCCATTATAACATACTGCATATCTAGTTGGGGAGGAGCAGCAAAAACACACAACTTACAACTCGAAAGAGCTCAACGAGCTGTGCTTAAAACTATGCTCAAAAAGTCGCGCAGGTACCCAACCACAGAATTATATCGAGAAACTGGAGTGCTTAGTGTTCGGAAATTGTTCATACTTAGAATAACGCTCCTAAAACATGTCTCTGTGTTACATTCTGACGAGTACCATATTATGACTAAAAAACGTGTTTATAAATTGCCACTTCCCATCATACGTACAACTTTTGCTCGACGTTTCAGTCCATTCATTGCAGCCTACTTATATAACAAAGCTGAAAAATACTGTAACATCATGAAATGTTCCAAAATGGAAGTCAAACAAAAAGTTAAAGCATGGCTTGCTGATAAAAGTTACGCTGAAACAGAGTCATTACTCGAACCAGTACTGTGATCACTGTGGGTACACCCAGCAGCGCATCGGTGGAGACACTTTAGACTTTATGGTATGGTTACGGATGGTTCCACTGACGTGCAGTTGTTTGTACACATAGTGTGCATTTAGTGTAGTTATGGATGTATTGTATATGTATAAAAACTTGTATTTATCTTTATTATGTGTGTTTTGTGTGTATTTATTTATATGTATGTATTTATGCATGTATCTATGTATGTATTTATAAATAAAAACTATTTAAATCATAGAAATATAAACAATATCAACAGTAAAATTAATTATAAAATAAATTTTCTTTATAAACTTAGTACCTACCTGTAATTGAGTAAATTCCGAGTATACCGTTAGAATATAAAGTTCCTATTATATTAATGTAAGATTAGAGGCTAAGACGTAATGTAACAGCTGAAATTGGGACCCCACGATACAGGCTTGCCTAGTGTGGGGACCATGTTAAACTCATTTGTGTAAAAACTGAATGTTAATAAATATATTTGTATTTGTTTGTATTAAGGGATAAATGCCCAAAAACTGAAAAGCTTTTTCTAATAACAAACAAATTTAATTACATGTCAAATTCTTAACAACTAAATATTAATCATTAAAAATTCCTAAACTATAATCTAAATTAAACTTAAAAGTTATAGATTAAAAGTCAGTCGAAGAGCCCGCCCCGAAGCGTACCCGGTTCAAAAGTTCCCATGATGCTGGCTGCGTTTCCGCGCTGAATGGCTAGCGATAAATGCTGACATAAGGGCCGATCACACCTGACTGAATCCACACACTAAGTCAGTTAGTCTCCTACGTAGGAAAGGAAGGTAGAAAGATGGAACTTGGTAAGTCACTAACTGAGTAAGCCGCATAGTAAGCAACGCAGAAAGGAACTTTAGTGAAGGGCCAATACGAATAGAACACCTCATCGTACGGAAAATATTAATAAGGGCTAATTTATGTTGTATAGAAAAACACTAGAATAACTACAAAAAAAACCACAGAATTACCGGTATACTAAAAAACAAACAAGGGATTAAAATTAGGTTGCACCAGTCAAGTAAACACAAAGAATTTGAGTGCTTTATTCATTCTTTTAGTTAGAATAAATTTTTCATTCAAAATCGTACGAAAAGCGAATAATGATTCCAATGAAAAATAACAATTGAATGATAAAAGATTATTTGGATAGTACTAAGTAGTACATTCGAATATTTCGATTGTTGCTTCTTGAAATAATTGTACATCACTATTAAGGAACATCAACATAGTAGGGATCATAGTCAGTTCACTAGTTGTGCTATACGTTAGTATACCTCTATATTTTCTGTGCTGGTACACTTTATAGCGCGACTGATATGTTCAGATACTTTGTATAAAGGCTTCTATAAGTATTTTTAATGACCTTAAAATAAATTGAAAAGCAAGCTAAAAACTCGTTTATACTTTTATATTTAGTAGTAGAAGTAGTTTTAGAATACGACTGTCTTACTTTATTGCAATTGAAATAATTATAATATTATTATTATTGTAAAGGGGGCCCAAATGGGTAGGTCAAAGTTTTTAATTGTCAGTACTAAGTCAAGTTAGGAATCATATGAAAGTGCTTCACTTGTACATTCCAAAATAGTTCTTTATATTTTTAACGACTCTTAGTTTTCAAGTTATGATGAAAAAAGTTTTAAAAAATTACCCCTTCCTTATCCCCGAAGTTTTCCGAAGAAAAAATCTGAATTAATTAAAGTCCATAGAGGTTTATGTGAATAATTCAGAAAAAAAACAATCTCTCTAAGTAGCACAGTTTTTTGGAAATTTGCAACAAATCTTTACAAACAAATTTAGTTTTGCGGTCCTTACAATGGACCTTATTGTTTCTAAAAATACTATAGGTAGGTATATCGGAACCCTCGATGCGCGAGTCCGACTCGCACTTTAACATTTTTTTTTGTTGTGTATAGATGTATGTATGGTGAAAATCGTTAATTTTTCATGGTATGAGTCCATTGATGAAGTTTTCAGGAGATTGTTTGACACCTTGTACTTGTCCGTAATTTTGTTAGACTTCCTTAAAAGAGATACTTTGTAATCCTGACAAAATTTTCAATTCATGTCTAAATCAGTTGTCCCTTTCATAAAAAAATGTATAGGATCAAAACTGTTTAGTTTTCGCGTCGAGTCGGAAGCAACAGTAGTGTGCGTATGATCGAACACACACATGCGCGCAGTCCACGCGGAGTCGTAGTGCGTCATTTCACCCGAGACGCGTTTTCGCCCGCTCGGAGGAAACGACTCCTTTTAAAAAACTGTGTTTTGAATGGAACTTTTTTCTCTCAAGGTATTTTTAATGAACTCTACTAATATAGCTCAGCGCAACGATTGTATAACGGAGGGTTACTCGAGGGGAAGCGAGGGGCGACAGGGAACAGCTCTTCAAGTTTGTATACTCAACAGCACGTCAGTAGAAACACTTTAGACTTACTCGTAATGACATGGTGGTAGAAACTATCATCCGCACATCACTTATTATCCGAAAATCACTCATCATCCGCTCATCATCATTCATCCACTCATCCACGCATCACTCATCATCCACTTATCATCATTCATTCACTGATCAACTATCATCCGCGCATCACTCATTATCATTGATCCACTCATCAACTATCATCCGCGCATCACTTATCATCCGCTCATCATCATTCATCCACTGATCAACTATCATCCGCGCATCACTTACGAAAATCACTCATCATCCGCTCATCATCATAATTCATCCACTCAACCACACATCACTCATCATCCACTGATCAACTATCATACGCGCATCACTTATCATCCGAAAATCACTCATCATCCGCTCATCATCATCATTCTGACATGGTGGTAGAAACTATCATCCGCACATCACTTATTATCCAAAAATCACTCATCATCCGCTCATCATCATTCATCCACTCATCCACGCATCACTCATCATCCACTTATCATCATTCATTCACTGATCAACTATCATCCGCGCATCACTCATCATCATTGATCCACTCATCAACTATCATCCGCACATCACTCATCATCCACTCATCATCATTCATCCACTTATCAACTATCATCCGCGCATCACTTATCATCCGAAAATCACTCATCATCCGCTCATCATCATCAGTCATCCACTCATCCACGCATCACTCATCATCCGCTCATCATCGTTCATCCACTCATTAACTATCATCCGCGCATCACTCATCATCCACTTATCATCATTCATCCACTGATCAACTATCATCCGCGCATCACTCATCATCATTGATCCACTCATCAACTATAATCCGCGTATCACTCATCATCCTTTCATCATCATCATTCATACAGTCATCAACTATCATTCTGCCTAAGTTTGGCGCCGTTTGCTTAAAAAAAAATAATCCATTTAAATCCGTGCCATCGCTGTACATTTCGTTGATTTTGTGATCGAAAGATCGAAGGACACATACTAACGACCAAAAGGCAGTCTTATTTCGGAAAGCCATGCCATGGAAATCCGTCTAAAGAGGAAAATCTAACAGACCTGACGAAATAATGTAGCCTGTTTCCTGCCTACGTTTGGCGCGGTTTGCTTCTTTAAAAAAAGTAATCTATTTAAGTCCGTGCCATTGTTGTACATTTTGTTGTTTTTGTGATCGAAATATCAAAGGACACATACTAACGATCAAAAGGCAGTCTTATTTCGGAAAGCCATGCCATGGAAATCCGTCTCAAGAGGAAAATCTAACAGACCTGACGAAATAATGTAGCCTGTTTCCTGCCTAAGTTTGGCGCCGTTTGCTTCTTTTAAAAAAGTAATCCATTTAAATCCGTGCCATCGTTGTACATTTCGTTATTTTTGTGATCGAAAGATCAAAGGACACATACTAACGATCAAAAGACAGTCTTATTTCGGAAAGCCATGCCATGGAAATCCGTCTCAAGAGGAAAATCTAACAGACCTGACGAAATAATGTAGCCTGTTTCCTGCCTAAGTTTGGCGCCGTTTGCTTCTTTTAAAAAAGTAATCCATTTAAATCTGTGCCATCGTTGTACATTTCATTGTTTTTGTGATCAAAAGATCAAAGGATACATACTAACAATCAAAAGGCAGTCTTATTTCGGAAAGCCATGCCATGGAAATCCGTCTCAAGAGGAAAATCTAACAGACCTGACGAAATAATGTAGCCTGTTTCCTGCCTAAGTTTGGCGCCGTTTGCTTCTTTTAAAAAAGTAATCCATTTAAATCCGTGCCATCGTTGTACATTTCGTTGTTTTTGTGATCGAAAGATCAAAGGACACACACTAACAATCAAAAGGCAGTTTTATTTCGGAAAGCCATGCCATGGAAATCCGTCTCAAGAGGAAAATCTAACAGACCTGACGAAATAATGTAGCCTTTTTCCTGCCTAAGTTTGGCGCCGTTTGCTTCTTTTAAAAAAGTAATCCATTTAAATCCGTGCCATCGTTGTACATTTCGTTGTTTTTGTGATCGAAAGATCAAAGGACACATACTAACGATCAAAAGGTAGTCTTATTTCGAAAATCCATGCCATGGAAATCCGTCTCAAGAGGAAAATCTAACAGATCTGACGAAATAATGTAGCAAGCAGCACGTTCAAGTTTCCGATCATCGACCCTAAACAGCTCTACCAATTCCGACCACTGCCGATTACCCATCATCTACCGGTCACCCATCATCTACCATTGACTCGTCTTCCGCCGGTCACCCATCAATATCATCCACCGGTCACCCATCTTCGTCCGGACATCAATCACGTACCGAAAATCTATTACTCTGATAACCCTTCTGACCCATCATCTACCTATCTTCCTCCGCCTACCCTTCATCACCAGTCACCCATCACAAAACAAAACTACCTAGGTATGGTATATAAGTAGGTACTTACTTGGTTAAAGGAATAGATATTTTTTTAATTTTTGACGGGATACATAATATTTATCTTTGCGCTTCCCCATTTCTCTAAAACAAACACTTTATAAATACAAGGAAAGAAATATCTTACTTTAGAAAATAGTAAAAAACAAAGTTACCTTGTTACACTATGAAAGCAGAGAATGTGTATACGTTGAAACGCGATCCATAATTTTGGCGCGTCGCGGTGCAAACTGACGTTGTCTCACTTCGAGCTCTTGTGGGTATCGGCCGCGTGTCAGAGCTATTTATTAGACTTCGCGCGGTCATACTAAAAATGTATGGCGTAATCGTAATGGTTTTAAAAAAAATCATATTAAATATGTAAGCAATATTAAACCGTGATTGCCGTTTTGGTAGTTTTTACGTGGTGCAGTCTTAAGTAAAATATTTTCGGCCAACGATATTTTTACAGTAACAAAATGCTGAAGTCAATTCTTTTTATCTAGAAGTTTATTGATCTTATTTGGATTTTTTTTTTCTGTATGTAAGTTTATTTATTGTTTGCCATAGTTTCTCATTATCTTTTGGATATGGTTTTAAAAGACCTCGACTAACAATGAATACTTTCGGGCGAAATGCCCAACCGGGCGAACTCGCCTCGGAGGAAATGACCACCAAAAAATGACATCGGAACTTTGTAAGCCACTTAAGTTAGGAGGTTTAGTGATGGGCAAATGCGAATGATTGACTCGAATCGAACAACTTGTCGAACAAAAAATAATGGCCTAACTGATGGTATACTTTTTTACTTAAAACAAGCGCTCCTACTAGAAAAACAATTAAAGACCGCTATATTCAAAACTAACAGTGTTGCACTAGTCAAGTATTCTACACGGACACATCTGACTCCGTCGCGCTTTAACTGGCGATTGATTGAGTACCTAACCAAACCGTAAATTTTGAAAATTATTGAATCAGTGTTGCTGCGATAACGAGATCGATGGTTGAATTTTAAAAATACAGTAACTCTACCGAATATTCCTATAGAAAATATCGAGAATATCGAATTCTTAAAAGTACCGGTAATAATCGATACTAAATAACCGACCAAGTTCGTACTTCGTGTCAAGCCACGCGCAGTGTAGAGTAAAGGAGTGATCACACCTAGCTGAATTCAAAGAATAATTCGGCATACATTGCTCGTTGTAGTAAGGATATTTCAATTAACATAACCAAGCCTCCCAGCAATGTATGCTGAATTAGTCTTTGAATTCAGCTAGGTGTGATCACTCCTTTACCTAGTTCTTTTTACGATTTTTTTTGTTGCAAAGCAGGTTTATTAACTCTACTGAACAGTCGTATAGAAAATATCTGAACCTTTCAAGTATCGATGGTAATCTATAGTGAATTTTTTAATTTTTTTTTTAGTACTTGTTATTACACCATGAATAATAATTATTTTTTATCGACAAGTTGTTCATCATCATTCGCAAAATTTACCCATCACTAAACTTCCTAAGTTCTTTACTTGAAGGGAGTAAGGAGGTTTAGTGATGTCCGAGTGCGAATGATTAATTTTAATTTAATTCCGTGTTGGCATCGAAATTAAATTGACCAATACATGGTCTAAGGGACTGGTTTCCGAAAACTGAAAGGGCGTGGTCAGTCAACGTAACTGAATAATTTTCAGTAAATAAAACTTTCAGAAAATATTAAAATAATCCTCTTTTCCACAAAAAAGCCACGATCACACCTAGCAGAATTCAAAGACTAATTCGGGATACATTGCTCGTTGAAGTAAGGATATTGCAATAACACAACCAAGCCAGCAATGTATGCCGAATTAGTCTTTGTATCCAGCTAGATGTGATCGTGGCTAAACTGTCCATTTGCAATTTTATATGAAGAGTATTGAAGAGGCTGATAGTTTTATTTACTGAAAGTTGTTCAGTTACGGTGAATGACTATGTGCACCTGCAAGAGTAGAAAAAGAGAAAAAATGTATCCACTTCATTTACCACAGCCATTGTTTTTGTTTGATCATAAATACTCTCATTCATAAGATTTGGCACGGCAATGTTCAGGTCTCATTTGTCCATTTAAGGTAAATAAAAATAAAAACATCACGGAAATGTATTGTCAGCCTATTAAAGCCACGATCACATCTAGCTGGATTCAAAGACTAATTCGGCATACATTGCTGGGAGGCTTGGTTATGTTATTGCATTATCCTTACTTCAACGAGCAATGTATGCCGAATTAGTCTTTGAATCCAGCTAGCTGTGATCACTCCTTGACTCAACCGAACAGTCGTATACAATTTTTTTATAGTGAATTTTTTAAGTTTATTATTAGTACTTATTATTAAACCAAGATAATGCTTTATTTTTATTTTGCATGGACAAGTTGTTCGATTCGAATTAATCATTCGCAAATTTTTCACATCACTAAACCTTCTAACTCCTTTACTTGAAGGGACTTAGCATGTTTAGTGATGTCCAAGTGCGAATGATTAATTCAACATATCGAACAAAAATATACTTATATTAAAAAAAACGGTCAAGTGCGAGGCAGACTCTCGCTTCGAGGGATTCGATATTCCTGTAGTATTTTTAAAAGCAATAAAAGCCCATCTTTAAGACCGCAAATAAGTTTGTCTGTATTTTTTTCTTCTTTCAATTATCGGTTGTATTTGTCTTGAGGTTGTATCAGCCATTTTTTAACAATCGATAGCATTTTATTGTACAATAATTATTTTCGATAAGGCTATTCAACAGAGTTACTGTATTTCAACATTAACTACCGACAGCGAAACTATCGCTATCGGAACATCACTATTCAGCAACTGTATTAGTAGGCACTTTTTATACTTAGCTTCCTAGCTAGAACTCTGAATTCACAAACGTCTTTTTCAACGTAGCCTCCTAGGTAGATTTCTTATTCAGTCGTCAAATTCAAGCAGGTGTAATCGCGGCTTTAGGAACGCTCCGGAGCGGGGGTCACATCCACGATCCCGCAGGCGTCGCCCCAATTCCCCTACAAAATGTTTTGCTTCCTCACACCACGGACCAGACGTTTTCACGGCTAAAGGCACAAACATATATTGGCCTTCCAGGTCAATATATTTTGTGCGCTTTAACCGGGCTGCCTGTTCTGCAGCAGCGCCTGCTTTACGTGTGGTGAGAGGAGCATGAGACGTCGCAAAAGTACTCACGCAGGTCGCGTCCCACAACAAGCAACGTCCTTTCTCCCACGGGATGAGGGTGAGGCCGTCAGGTCGTTTTCCGTCCGTGCGGCTTAGGCCGGGTGGTTCCAGCACGCACGGAACATCTGCTGACACCAGCGCCTTCCGGATGATTTCATTCAACGCATGATGTCTTGGGAATCTGCCAGCGCTCCTTGCACAGCTGAGCCCATGGTGTGCGTACTCATCTACTCTAACGCCACAGGGGCAACGGTGCACCTCGCACAGCTTGCACCCTAGCCTCAGCGCGACCGCCACCCGTAATGAATTATCATCGAGGTGCGTGCCGAGCTGAGGCGAGGGTAAAGCGTGCAGCCATGCGCCTGACTCCGGGCAGGCTACGGCTTTAATTCGTGCCTGGTCCACCCCTGTGAGCGGTTCGGACAACTCCGATAAAAAGAATTTTGTTTGAGCTCAAGTCGTCCCAGGCTCGCTGGGAGTCTAGCTTTTCCGGTACGTTTACGCCAGGACACATTACCGCCCAAGCTTCCATTGCGTCGTTCTGAAAGGGGATGCTGCAACTATCACCATGAATTTGTAGAATGCTAGTAACTAGTGCAGCAACCCCGTTCGAAGACGCAAGGAATGCAGACAAGCCAACGGCCTGAACGCTCCTGATGCCAAGACCCCCATGCCTGATCGGTAACATCGCCTGTAACCACCTGGAATCGTCAAGAGTGACGTTGATTATGGTTTCCAGAGTGGAACGGATGGAGTTATCTAAGGCGGTGACCTCTTCGGGGAAGAGCCAGGTTGGAGTTGTCCGAACCACATATGTGAGTGAGGGCAAAGAGAAACAGCTGCGGAAAAGAGTTAAAGCAACGTGCGCTGACACATTCCTCAGATGTTCCTGGACCCGGATAATTGTGCGGTTTTTAACATCCAGAGCAGCAGGAATGCCGCTCGGGAATATGGGCGCTCCCAGAAGGGTAAAAGAACTTTTGTCCAATACCCTTAGACCGGGCATCATAGAGACTCGAAAGTTGGGATACTTTCTCTCGCCCGGTCACTGCAAGAGAATATCTCACATTTCGAGGAGTTGACCTGCAGCCCAATCCGCGCCAAACTTGAAGAAAGAGCGCCCACATCCGCAGCCACAGAATCAATTTTGCCTCCGATTGTGCCGTCGTCAAGGTACCAAACATTTAGACTTGATTTTAAAGAAGTGACTGCCTTGTGAATGGCCAGACTAAACACAAGTGGGCCAAGGGGATCGCCCTGTTGAGCTCCAACTTGCGAAAGAATCTGGCAACCATTTAACGACAAAACGCTCAGTGAAATGTAACATTGCCGGAGGAAGGGGTACAAAGAAGGAATGAAATCTTTCACTTCTGTCAAAATGGTCTCCCTTTCGACACTGTTAAATGCGTTTTTCAGATCCACCTTAACGACGACACAATCGGCGTTTTCTGGGTCCATGACGAACGATCTTGTGGCGTGAATTGCGGCCTCACAACCCAAGGTAGTGCCAAATCCTACTTGATGCGGCTGTAAATGGGCCGCCATACTATCTTTAACTGCTCTACAGCCGAGTTTGGCAACCAGACGTCGCAGTGTGCTCCCTACCGCAATTGGCCTGATTCCCCCGTCCTTTTTCAAGAGACCACAAAGTGATGCACCATATAAAAATGGACATACCTCCGTGTTGAGTGAGCCCGTCAGTAGAAAGTTGCAAAGGCGGGTGAGCGTCTCAAGTAAGCGTACGCCATTACTACCCGCGGACGCTGACACGAGCTCCTTGAGATGTTGTGGCCGGATCCCGTCAGGCCCCGACGCGGAAGAACTGTGAAAAGTGCTTAAAGCACTAGCTACTTCATCGACTGACACTACGAGTGGAGTTAAGCTTTCGTCTGGTGGGAAATCAGCGGACCAGTGTGGACGTGCCGATGCTGGGTGTTTTTCCTTGAGCGAATTAACAGTATCTGCATTATAAGGAGCCACTTTGCACTCCGATACAAGTAAGCGTGCCGCTCCAGCCAGGTCCCCTTCATATACTTTGGCCTCCACCCTCTTATAAAAGTTATAAGCTCTGGAGGTCGGCTGCTCTGAGGGTTCAGGACATGTGCTATTAATATTTTCCTTCACCTTGGCTGTAAGTGAGGCAATCCCTTTTTGCTCAGGCACCTTTAGGGCTGTATACGCGAAGGATAATACCGCGAACCACGCTTCTCTGGTATTCACTCTTAAAGCCTCCTATATTAAATCCGATAGTTTACCGGCTGCTAGGCTCCTTGCGCCCTTCGGGACGTGCTTCAAAACACGGATACTGGCTTTAAGTTTTGAAAGGCTCTCCAGGCCCAAGGAGCCCTCTAGATCAGACACAGGGTTTAATATAGCTTCAGGGTCAAATCGGGACGCCGCCAGACTCCTGTGCATACGACTAATATGGATATTTAGTCCACGCGTTCCTGCATAACGACGGGAAGAGTTGATGCAATGGGGACACAAAACACCTGCGTTATCGCAATTAATCTCCATTATAACATTCACTATTAGGTATTATACCTACTAATACATAGAATTTGAATTCTTAATTATAACTAATCATACATTGTAAATTAATAAAATAAATATGTCAATATAATGTTTGCAGTAAAATCACTAAAAATTAAGAAAATAATTTGAGTTCTACAATACACTAAAAAGTATTGTTTTAGTTTTACTGAGATATCTTGTATGCTCAAAAGTCAAATAAAGTAAAAATATTGTCGGATCAGAGGTATTCCTACGTATACATGTGCTTCAAATTTTTTTTTTTTTAATAATATCTAAGTCCTTCGTCAACCAATAAACAAAAACAAACAGAGATTAAAAAATAAATAAATAAATTTCAAACACAAAGGTCATTAATTAATTAATTAGTTCCCCTAGCATTAAAAAAAAAATATATCTTCAGACAAAATAACAGTAGGTACTAAAACCTAAATGCAACTTAAGGGAATAAAATTAAAAGGTAACTAACTAGAATTTAAATTACATCATGGATATAGTATGTACAAAAAAAACAATCATAATATATAATAAAAATTCAAATAAATCAAATATTCAATCTAGTTCAATTCAGAATAATAATATTATTAAAATAAAACTTTAAAATCTAAATGTCAGACAAATAAAAATTGTTTACTTAAATTACAATCGCGATGAATTGAAAAAACTCCAAAAGTCTTTGTGAACTTGTAGCATTTTATCTTCAAATATTGACGGTATAAAATCAATCCAAACTCCACATTATGATGCGTAGGACGGAACGGCGGTAGTCGCCGGCTTTGTTCGTTGACAGGTGATTGTTGCAATGAGAGGTTTGCGTTGCGCGTGCGCAAAACAGCTGATCTGCCACTTTTGTGTTGTGTTTATCCGCAAAGTACTCCAAAAAGCAGTTTTGTGCATGTGTGGGTGAAATTTTGAAAATAATAACTGTCTAAAACCATCCCCAAAGTGATAAAACAACAAGAAAATGATAATACTTGCTTTCTAATACGGCGCTGGGGAGGCTATCAGGGATCCTCGTGTTGTCATGACAGATATTCTGATCTCCAATATTATAATATTTAAGTCACCAGTGTTTACTAACTTTTCATAGCTTTACGATATTGTTCCTAAATGGTTGTTGTATTGACTCCTTTGTACAAACTGTCAGAGCGCGGCGGCTTTTCGACCAATCCCAGCGTTTTATAAAAAGGGTAATATTGTGGTGGGAGAGGTCTCTTGAACGTTCGAGGCTCGAGCCAGCCTCGCTCAGGCAGTCGTATTTTGTTCTTCAAACTGGGAGATTCTACCTTTAAAGGAGTAATCACGTATTGTGTAAAATTATGAAGACTCTTCTTCATATGTATGGTATTGTGTTAATATACCCATTTTAACACTGTGTAAAGTGAATAACTTATTACAAAACGTAAGTAGACTTCGAGTGTTTTATTTAACATATTTCTCAACTCCCTCTCATTTGTTAACATGTCAGAAGCGGGATACGAGCCCTCACTTCCCACAAAGTGGACTGATAATGTTCAAAAATACATCTGCTGTATCTCAAAAACTGACTTGTTTGAAATGAGTGGAAAAACTGGAAAATCAACTACTTGTTTTTTTTTCTCATGTGGTATTTTTTCACCTTTTTTTTAACGTTGTGTTAAGGACGAGTGATTATTTAAAGTAAATAGTTATGATTGTATACTACCTACATGCTACCTACATTTTAAATCATTTTTGCACAAAATCGTTAGACGTTGCTAAGGAATAAGTGTACACAGTTCACTTTAACCATTTATCAAGCCTGAGTTTAAAACAAACAACATTTCGTGCTTTCATTCAGACAAATTAATCTTTTAGTTGTGTTTTACATATGGTTGTAATAATTTTTGGTGTAGGTACGTATTCAAAATAATAGTCTGAAGGTCTATTGGTTCGTATTCCCATGCGTAGTTCACTGTTTCAATTAATTATGTTCTTTATTTTGTTTGAAATTTACTGCTGCAAAAAACACGTAATATCTAACTACGAGTAAAAGCTACTTTAAAGGTGTCCACTATTACGTTTATAGATTTCATTCAATTTAAAGCCTTAAAAGCGTTTCAAACATTGATCGCTTCTATACAATAGATACTCGCGCTGGAATTTTTACATTTCAGCACGTCATAATGGACAAAATCCGTAACCGTGGCAAGAGTCTAGCTTCGATTCGAGCGTTGCCTAGCTGTGCAGCGCAGCAGACTGCGCCGGGCGAGCAGCAGGCCAAGCAGCCAGCCCACAGCAGTCGGGGCCTCGTGGACAGCAGGCCATGCAGCCAGACCACAGCAGTCGGTGCTTGGTGGACAGCAGGCCATGCCGTCAACCCACAGCAGTCGGTGCCTGGTGGACAGCAGGCCATGCAGCCAGCCCACAGCAGTCGGGGCCTCGTGGACAGCAGGCCATGCAGTCAACCCACAGCAGTCGGAGCCTGGTAGACAGCAGGCCATGCAGCCAGCCCACAGCAGTCAGGGCCTCGTGGACAGCAGGCCATGCAGCCAGCCCTCAAAAGTCGGTGCCTGGTGGACAGCAGCCTATGCAGCCAGCCCACAGCAGTCGTCACCTGGTGGACAGCAGCCCATGCAGCCAGAACCACAGCTGGCAGTCGGCGCCTGGTGGACAACAGGCCATGCAGTCAGCACCACGGTCATCCGCGCCTGATGAACAGCAGGCTGTGCAGCCAGCGCCACAACACAAGGCGACTGGTAAGCGGCAGGCTGTGCGTGCAACCAGCTGCCACTCGCACAATCAGCCCAGTGAGTAGTCAACTCCGGGCATATGGAGGTAACACCAATGACTTGGTTTTTGGTTCTTTTTATAGAGTCTCAGTAGTTCGGCTTTGTAGTTAACCTTCCTTGACCCTGATGCAGCAGACACCCATAACAATGCGGTGACTGATTTCGACAGTACAAAAATAAAAATTGTAAACGATGTCGTTAAGTTTAAACAAATTTTAACAATCTTCTGTTGGACTAGGAAACAATGTCCTAAAATAGCATGAAGGATATACCCATGGTACTATTTTGTTAGAATGTTTCAAGCCAATTTAGTCCTATACTATTAAACGAGCCATAATATATTTATAAAATGTTTGTCGATAACGGCTCTAACGATTTCAATGAAATTTACCATACGGGGGTTTCCGGGGGCAAAATCGATCTAGCTAGGTCTCATGTCTGTTTTTCCCCGTGTTTCTAAGCATTTTTTTAAAACATCGCGTTTTAGACAGAAACCTAGAGCGCCAACTGTTGGCGGGTACCACAGCTTGCTCACCTGAGGCGGCTAAGAGCGAAGCTCGGTCGACTAATCGAACAAACTGTCCAAATTAAAATATTAAAAACGAAGAAATAAAGAACTGCTAAAGCAAATAAAATAAGTTTCATAATAAATGTCTCAACTAAGCTGCACTTCTCTTCAGAATAGGGTAGAAGAATTTATTAATCAGTAGCTTTACAATTTAATATTTAAAGGTTTATATAACAGTGACTAATACCGTTAAATTAGTTCAAGGCACATATGAGACTAGTCACAATTTAAAACTGAAAACCTACTCATCTCAAAACATACCAATTTCTATAAAAAAAAAATCGTAGCTTATGTTAGGGATAGTGTTGTATTTTTTTGAAATATGAACAGTTAAATCTGTTCTGTAGTAATTGATTAACCCAGTGACATTTTATCTGTAATATTATTGTAGCGTAGATTAGTGAACAATCTTATTTCCAGCGAGGGACACCCTAACCACTCAAATATTTTTAGTTATTACGCTGAATTTTACATAGTTTCAATTCGTTTGAAAGTTTTGACAGCTTGTAACTCGGTCGAATAGTTCCTTGCTTTGGTTTTAAATATTTTTACGAGTGGATTTCCGGTCGTTTCTCTATTCTGATTGTTGAGAATAGACACCATTCGCCCAACCGTTTTGCCGAATCAATCAAATAAGCAGCTTTGCCTGACGTCTGTCACTGCGTTTTTTCGGTGTCGATGGGTGGTATCTGTATCTGTTGGTAGTTAATCTTTATAATCATAGTAAAATATATAAAATTTTAATTAATTTCATACCGATTACACGGTGGCATTATTTTTTTCCTCGTGCTGATTTGCAGCGCCATCCAGTGAACATTTCAAAATGTGGTCGAAAACACTCTAAGTGTGCTTTCTTGTATCTCTGGGTGGATGCTCGCAATAAATTTACACTCGATTCTATATACATAAAAATAATACGAACTAAGTGGTTTTTCTATGCCGCATAGATCTGTGTTTTATTCAGTTTTATTGGTATCTTTTGTTAGGTAGTTTTATGGCAAAGTCCCCTTTTTATGGTGTGACAAAATGACATTATAAGTAGTTGGGTAAAACAAAAAAACAAAAAATTATATATATTGGAAGTTCTCTTTAACCTTTCTTCAACATGCTTATTGAAATAAAAAAAAAAAAAAAAACATATACTTAGATCAATTATATCAATAGTTTAGACTTGACACTTTTGAAAATAGACCGAAATGACAGCCTGGTCGATAGGAATCACAATTTTATTTATTGTTAATTTAAGCCCTTAAGCAGAATAATCACGAACACTAAATATCGTTAGTATTATCTGCGCTATGTCGGTAATTAAAACATCGTCATATCAGCCGAAAGACGTCCGCTGTTGGACATAGGTCTTCCCTAGAGATCTTCTTGATGCCCGGTCCAGCGCTGCTTGCATCCAGCGGCTTCCCGCGACCTTGACCGGACCGTCGGTCCACCTTCTGAGAGGCCCGCCTACGCTTCATCTACTGGTACGGGAGTCGCCACTCTAGTGCCTTTACGCCTCTTCGGCGATCGGTTCGTCTTGCGATATGCCCTGCCCATATGGTGAGCCCTGCCAGTAAAACATAATTAATTAAAATCTTCAATAAAACAATATTCGTCAGAATGTGATTTTGGCCGACTTAAAGTATGTGAGATGATCGGCGGCATAAGCATAATCGACGAAGTATTGTTGCACTTACAAAAGAGACTGCTGATATATACCGTGGTAAACTGACGATTGAAGTATATTTATTTTGGCTAGTCGGTGAACACTGCACTTCACTATTTTTCGTTGCTGTTGGTCACAATTCACACTAATTGTATTCCTTACTTAACTAACTCTTTTAGTAAGCGAGGTTTAAATTACTTTAAAATAACAAATTTGATGATTTTGACAAATACCTTCTTTTCAAAATTCGTTGATTAACCAATCACGTTATACAATCGCTCGTCTCTTGAAATCTTATCAAAACAACGAAGACGGTCACTTTTATCGATTAATTATAATTATAATATCACTTTTATCGACCGAAGTGATGTACACAAAAGAGAGAAAATGAAAATTGTTCGGTTGATAGTAACTAATTAATAGTTAAGACTTGATAAAGCCCAACTCATTACATTAGATCAACTTTCTGATACTTTTATATATTACCATACCTATAATGTAGTTAAACTTTCCCAAATTACACGTAACTTGACTATAAATAAAAGAATATATATATATTGGCGTATAGACAAACATGTATCACGATTTCACGTCACCAATTTTGATTTGACAATGTGTGCGTTAATTTGAGTCAAACCAAAAAAAAAAAAAAAATTGGTTTAGAAAAATACTGTATTTAAAATACATATGATTATTCCATACATTGAACGATAAATATCAGTTATATTAAGCAGAAATAAAAGCGAGAATATCTTTAACTACCTATTACCCGCGACTTCGTCTGCGATGATCTAGCGAAAGAGTAAAGAAAACACATTTTCCAAAGGAAATACTAAAACTTTTCCCTATGTTTATCTGAATCTTTTCAAAGCTAGAGTGAACAAGCATTAGCGAGGCTTACCTCCTTTCATGCTTGCATGCTACATCAAAATAATAATAAAACAAAAAGATGGTGTAGTTATTGTAATTAATTAATAAGAAAGAAAGGAAAGAATCATAAGAAATATGACACTTCAAACGAGTGTGAACATCCTCTAGAGTTCTTAATACTCGATTGGACACGGGAATATATTGATTATAATCCCTAAGTACTAATTATAATCCCTTTGTAAATTTTTCATAGAGTTCCCTGAGAATTTCTGGAAAATGTATTGCACTTTATGTAGAATTGCCTTAAGGCGTAAAGAGCTACATTTGCTTCATCTATTGTCTTATCTTCAGAGGTTTTGTGATTTTGTAGGGTGGCTCTTTATTGCACTTCAATTTATTGAGACGTATTACTTAAGATCCATTACAACACATGAAAATGCGGACTTACCTCGAAATGGAACTTCTTCCAGTCAATTATTGAGGCTAAAGGTGATATACATTGCAAAATAGATGTGCAAGTTACCTAGCACTGTGCAAATCCCTAACTAACAATACAGTTAAAGAAGCTTAATAAATTTGGCTAACTAAATATTACTTTAGTTTAAGTGTCAACATTTTAATACCTCTACTGTTCCCAAATTGTAATTTTGAAACTCTATTACCATACCATAAAGTCCAGAGTGTTCCTACTGACGTGCAGTTGGGTGTACCTATGCACATAACACCTTTCATTAAGGAAAAGGCCCTTATTCACATATTATGAGTATGCATGTTTTGTATAAACAATGATACTACGTTTCAATAAATTTTTCGCATCTATCTTCGGCCACTGAGATTAAAATTTGAATGAATAAATCTTAAATATGCGACTATTATTAATAATTTGCTAATTATTTATAATCCCACCTAAACTGTTTACTTTGTAGTATTTTTACTACACTGGGCATAACCTTAAGGCCTTTGGTGACGATAAATAAAGCTTTCATGAAAATTGGAACCTTTAACCTTGCACTTAGGAACTTACCTATTGCCTTGTTGCGCAACTTATGCGGCCTTGTAGCCGAACTCATTGATATACGGCCGTGTAGCCCAATTCATTGACATATTATGGTCTTATAGCCCAACTCATTTACATATAAATAACAATCTTTTATTTCATATTTCAACTCATTGTCATATAAATAATAATCTTTTATTTCAGATTAGAAATAATGGCCTTGATGCCGAACCATGGCCTTGATGCCAAACCATGGCCTTGATGCCAAACCAAACCATGTAACAATCTTTTATTTCATATTTCAACTCATTGTCATATAAATAATAATCTTTTATTTCAGATTAGAAATAATGGCCTTGATGCCAAACCATGGCCTTGATGCCAAACCCTGGTCTTGATGCCAAACCATGGCCTTGATGCCGAACCATGGCCTTGATGCCGAACCATGGCCTTGATGCCGAACCATGGCCTTGATGCCAAACCAAACCATGTAACAATCTTTTATTTCATATTTCAACTCATTGTCATATAAATAATAATCTTTTATTTCAGATAAGATATAATGGCCTTGATGCCAAACCATGTCTTTGTTGCCAAATCCTGGCCTTGTTGCCAAACCGTGTCCTAGTGCCAAATTTTGGTTTTGTTATCTACAGTTCTACATAATTTTTATTACTATCATTGTTTGTTTGTTGCCATGTTGCCTTGTATTAGACTTAATATTATCATAATTTTATTGTAAGTAGTAATGTTATATAGGCATTGTTGCCCTATGTACTCGTAATAACTAAAATCTTTTTGAATCTATTGTACTTAATTCGTACGTACGTTACGTGATAACAACTGATGTAAACAAACTATATTTCAAAGAACTACGAGTTCCCAACCTTTTTGTTATTTAGATTTTGTATGAGACGTCTTGTAATATTCAACGTCAATATTTCTTGACAATCTTTATTAATTCTGTCAGATTACTTCATAATCATAATCAAATCATGTGTTTGATCAATTTCACATAATGTAAAAGCACTGTTAAATAATATTGTGCCATATTATAGCAAACATTCGGATCTCTATAACTTATAAAGAAAAGTGTTGTACATGTATTCGTTTTTGAGAGACGGTACGAGGACGTACCTATCACAATCGGATGGCCGACTGTTGTCATGACAGATATTCTGATCTCCAATATTATAATATTTAAGTCACCAGTGTTTACTAACTTTTCATAGCTTTACGATATTGTTCCTAAATGGTTGTTGTATTGACTCCTTTGTACAAACTGTCAGAGCGCGGCGGCTTTTCGACCAATCCCAGCGTTTTATAAAAAGGGTAATATTGTGGTGGGAGAGGTCTCTTGAACGTTCGAGGCTCGAGCCAGCCTCGCTCAGGCAGTCGTATTTTGTTCTTCAAACTGGGAGATTCTACCTTTAAAGGAGTAATCACGTATTGTGTAAAATTATGAAGACTCTTCTTCATATGTATGGTATTGTGTTAATATACCCATTTTAACACTGTGTAAAGTGAATAACTTATTACAAAACGTAAGTAGACTTCGAGTGTTTTATTTAACATATTTCTCAACTCCCTCTCATTTGTTAACACTCGTAACCCGCAAGTAAGAAAATAGTGCTTTGTACGTCTAATTTGATCCACTTTCTTCAAAAATATTCACTCAGATGTTTGTTGCTTAATACTGAGCATTTCGTCAGGATAACACTATGCCGTAATATTTCAGGTGAGATGAACAAATCATCACTATTTGTCGGTCGTAATATAGCTATTTGGTAATATTTCAAATAAATAATACAGAGACGACTTCTTTACCGTGACAGTGGCGCCACTTATCCGGGATAAAGGGATAAATTAGTTTGTTGAGAGACTTACCACAATCGGGCCATTTCTTCCAGTGCTGGTGAGAGTCGCTCCAAACCACTGGTTTGACTTCTGATCGATTTGTCGATGCGAACTGTCTATGTTGTTGGCTGAAACAAGACAAATAATTCTATTAGACAAGGACACAAATACTCCAAACCTCAGACATAGGACTAGAGAAGCAAGGTTCACAACTCTTGTTAAAAAGTTAAAAACAGGTATCAAAATAAGTTCGTGCAAGACGCAAGGTCTGTCAGAACGACGAACGTGTGGTTGGATAGGGTCGTATTTATTAATTCGTTTCTTTAATCTTGATTCTTAACAGAATATTTTATTGAACACCATGATAACATTTAGAATACAATGCAAATATCCTTCTGTACAATAAAGGTTGTAAATGAAAAAGCGTGCGACAGCTGAAAGGTGTGCTCAGACCACGAACAAGTTTTCCGGACGAGTCAAAATCGGAGAATATTTTTTTAAATTTCACTATCGACTGTGGAAGTTACAGTCAAGAGCACATCAAGCTTGACACATCGGATTTTGTACCGTTCTTATTTCAATAGACGTACGGGCTAGAGTCGCACTGTGAGTGTCAAGCTTGACCTGTCGTTGACTGCACACCCAGCTTTAGCCAAAAAAACAATAAAGACAAAACTGGTATCATTTTGGAACAACCACCGAAGACGCTACTTTCAACATGTAAACATTATAAAATATAATTGAGTCATTAAAAAGGATCTCCCATCAGATTTATCGATCGATCACTTATCGTATCATAACAGTATCTTCGCAGCCAAACATGGGTTGCGATGGTCAGAAATCAATATTACGACGTATGAAAAATGTTCGATAATAACTTAATTTTGAAGTCTGGGTCGTATATTTTGCTTGTCATGTCGTAACGCCGAAAATGATGGACGCGACTTTAGGTCAAGTTTGGAGGGTCAGTTTCCAATGTCCAGTGACGTCATCCGTCTGGTATATAAGGGTGATTTATTTATTTAATTATTTTTATACTAAAATTAACAAAATACAATGTCTACAGGCATATCCCAATAACGACAATGCACATTAATAATGGTAAAATTAAAAATAATTCCATAATTAAAACACGCAAAATACTTAATTAAAACTAAAAGAAGAATAGTCAATAAATAACCAATAACCTTAGATAAATGATTTAAACATAATTTAGGTAGTCAGAAATATAATTATCACTTAGTCAAATAACATAGCCTCTGTGAACTCCGTCAGTTTGCAATGAAACAAGTCTATACAGTCTCTACATATCTCATTTAGTAAACGAATAGCGACTGTTGGCGAAGCTTATTTTAATAGATTAGTTCTGCACGTTGGTATGGCCAAACCTCCGAGATATTTACATACTGTTCGGTAAGCCAACAATAGAAATAATAATAACATCAGAGTGGCAATTACAGGCTTACATTACTAAGAATTCAGTAAAATACCACAAAAGCAAACTAAGCTGCGCAGAATTAAGTATTTGTGCGCATGCTGGCACAGTTGAAAGAATCAAAATAAACAATATGACTAACACAAGAAAATAAAATAAAACATTTTTGATGTGACTAAATTAAGAGCTGGTGATACGAACTGCTGAAATATCCAATAATCAAATTCTTAAATTAATATAGTTGTAAATATTACGACAATACAAAACACAACAATCGATAAAAGCAGATAGGTTTACTATGAACACTGCGATATCTCGAAGAACTTATTGCTCAACTGACGTCTTTGATGACTAATTATTACAAAAAGTCTAGTAATAGAAAAGCATACTGACTTCACCCAAAGATAGTAATTGGTAGCAAGCATGAAATTTGAAACATAAGACAAAATCGTTAAGTGTAGCCGCAACTTGCGGAAATTACTACGAGGAGAGTTTCGCGGACAAAAATCCGTCATGTATTACACCAACGGAAATTCCGACAGATGTGTCATAGGTAACCTATAAAGCATTACGAGTATAATGAGCGGATTTTCCTTTCTTGTATTCATTCCATAAAATATAAGTTTCTTTCTTTTTCTTAAATTGTATTCATTCCATAAAATATAAGTTCCTACTGAAATTGTGAACATAATATTAGGATGTTACTCAGATCATGAAACTGAACATTTTTCCCACGAATCTATGGTCAAAACACGAAAAAAGAATTTCAACTTTCCTTGCAAAGAGCGCATTTTGTATGGAAGGACAAAAATCTATTTTCGTATTATGACGTGTGTTTCTTGGGAAAAGTTGTTCAGTTTCGTGGTCGTAACATCCTAAAATTATGTTCACTATTTCTGTAGGACCCTATTGTATGTAGGTTCTTGTCGGTCCAAGCTTACAATTACTCTTCATGTTCCTCATGTCAGCCGAAAGACGTCCACTGCTGGACAGAGGCCTCCCATGATATTTCAAACAATGGAGATGCACTTGAGGGCGTACCAGAACCCCCATGATAAACGCGTAGCCGTCAAGCCAATTCTCGGGCAAAACTCAATTCTGAACGATAATTAATATTTAAGTGAAACCAGTCATTATTTTTAATTAATATTTCTCCAGACGAGTCAAAAATAATAACGGGTTACATTCAAAACGGGATACCAATGCGAGGATTGTTTTTGAAACCGTTTATTAATATTTTGACGTTTAAAGTTCGAGTGAGTTATCTTGTGGCATTTTAAAAGTAAATCACTATTATGGCTGTTGCACAAAGATACTTCAAAGTTCAAGCTTCTGATAAATCTGTTGATGTCCTTTCTATTTTTATGACAAATAAAGTGATAGCTTATATTTAAAAGGGCTTTAAATTTAAAAATATGGTGCAACAGGCAGTATATAAAAAAGATGTAAAAAAGGTATAACAAAACAACCCTGATAAGGAAGGCCGAGAAGCTGCCAATGAAAGTGATCAACTTTTTCTACAGAATTTTGATCTCACAATAAAACGCGCTATCAGATGCACTTCCAATGTATATCTTTTTCGCAATTCAACCTTATGTTCCATGACAATGGCAATTTCAATGACATTTTATAATTATTAATATTTACAGTTTTAAAGTGTATTTTAAAAAATCTATTATTTTGTAATCTAATTAAATAAGAATAAATTACCTCAGAATGTATTATTACATGTAAAAAAGGATTCTAATGACTTGTAACCATTTGTTATAAATAAATTTTTCATTTCATTTTCATTTCATTTCGAAAAAGTGAGGGAAAAAGTTGTTCAGTTGCAAAGGCTATTAACATCCCTCAGGTTTTTGTATTGCCGATATTGAAGCCAGATTTTCTCTACTAATTTTATTTATATTTATACTTAGTATAATGACACAACTGCAGAAATCCCAACGCGGAAAGTAAAGTTCCGCGAACGAAATATCTGTCAAGTATGACAGACACTAGCGGATATTTCAAGAACCATAGGTGCGCCGCTACAGATACTCGTACTACAAACACCACGCACAGGTCCAATTTTGAAATTATCATAATTATGGACCAAACATCTTTATTTTCGTTATCATATACCTATTTGGAAAAAAAATAAAAAGTGAAAAACTTCCCTTTAATTTTTTTTTTACTTTCTGATCATTGTGTGGGTTGTAAGATCGATTACCGACCTCAGTCACTGGTATCAGAGTTATTGTTCTTATCCATGGCCTTTGACATAGTTTGACATGGCTCAACTCTGCTTGACCATTTCATTTTCCTTATTCCGTTTCTACCAATGTTTTTACGGAGTCGGCTACCTAACTTAGGGAATTTGACGGGGGAACAGGTTTTTACACAGAGCGACCTGCCATCTTATCTCTGTAACACAGAGGGCAAACCAGACCCAATTCCAATCCCAATGGCCAACCTGGGTGTCAGAGTTTTCAGCCGCCAAATGGCCTCTGACTTGGCTTAACGACCACTATCATTGACAGTAGCCGGGACCAACGGCTTATCGTGCCTTCCGAAGCACGGAAACGCTCTACAGGGTGAATTTGAAAACATTCGACAAATTTTGAGATTTTAATTAGCTTTGTGTTAACTCGTTTATTCAAAATCCTGAAAACGGAGATTGGTGGCCACCGCGTTCCGTTCAAAGGATTTTGAATAAACAAGATAACATAAAGCTTATTGTAATAGTTTAAAATAACGCTATCCCGACACAGAACACTTTATCGTTCGTCAATTTTTCATTTTGGTCTCCAATTCAAAAAAATTAATTAAATTCTGATGAGGGCGCTAGTGTGCGCGGAGTGCAGTCTTAACAAAATATGTAAATACCGTAGTAGAGATGAAAAAAATTGAAATTAAAATTTTAATCGGCTAAGAAATACGGCCGACATAAGCATTATTTAAAACTATTATTAAGCGCCTATTAGACAGAGAGATCCGACATGAATAGTGACGTCAAAGTTCACTACGGCCATATAAACTCCGTGTTAAATTTCGTTTTGCTAGAAAGAGACAGAAACAAATCTTCGCTGGCTTATACCTTTTTTTAATTTCATAGTTATTCAAAAAATTGTTTTACTTAACAATTTATTACGTGAATGAGAATATTTTTTTCAAATATAAAAAATCATGCATGTTCCCTATTGTAACGCGGAAAAGAATAAGATGACGATAATAAATAGCCTGAGAATTTATTAGGATTTATCGAGCATACTGCTAAAAAAAATACAATCAGAAGCAACGTCTTTGGATCCAGATACCGCTGTATAAATATGTTTTTTCAGTATCATAAGTTTTAGGTATGTGATTCTTCTAGCAATGTTCTCCACTAAGAGGTTAAATAAGCACTCTCATTCACTGGCTTCCGCTGCGACAAAACTAGCGTTTAGTGGGGAAATTTAATCTTACGTCAGCAGTCATGTTTTAGTTTTTAACTTAATTTTTTTAGCAGAATACTCGGTATATTATAATTACTTTCCAGATTATTTGAAAGCGCCATAGTTTCAATGGGTTTTTTGCTTTTCTGGGTTACGCTTTCTAGTAAGAGGTGTCAGTCTATGGGGTATTATTATTTGTCCATGGCTTTCAGCTTGCTGGATGGTTTGTTTCAGATCCAGTAAAAAATTTTTTAAAAGGGAATGAATTGATCGGAGAAAATATTTTACATTGCTTTGAACAACCAAACGAGAGTTTTAAAAGGGTGACCACATTATCACGCCAACTACGGACAGTCCTAAATTAATGTTATCGTTGTGACGTCACAATGTAACGACAACACTCGTTAATGAGTTAATGACCACCCCCCTCTACCTCTCGCCCCTCTCTTTCTAATCAGAGCGGGGTTAGGCTTTTAAACAGATTGAGTACAGATGTGTACAATATCTTAATTAAATATTAAAATTAAGAACTTTTTTGAGTTATTTATGTCATTTAAAACTTAAAGAATAAGGTAACCTTCTCGAACAACCTGATTATTTTAAGAACACAGTTATCAAACTCAAAACTCTACCTACAAATGTAAGTAGGTACTTATACGACATCGGATCGCCAGAGCACACATTACTTCAATAAATTAATTGTCAACCTTTTTATTGTTCTTATCAGTTTCGGTGCCACTGAAAATAAAATATAATGGACTGCGTAATATATTTTTTATACATTTAAATACTTCGTAAAATTAATAACAACACACACACCCACCACTCCATTTTACACATTTAAACTTTTAACACTTTTCTTCCTGCCTATCCTGACAATGACATGTTAGTCTCATTAGGCAGCTACCGCGTATCAGACAGAAGGTTGATTTTTGTATTATTATTTTGTTTCAAGGATAGTTTATAAGAAAAATGGACGACATAATGCTTTAGCACTTACAAACTGTACGGACATTCTTTTGAATCATGTGGGTTATAAGGGGTGTCAAAATATTTGCATAACGAATTTTGATAATGTGTTATTTTACGTATTTGTAATAGTTTGGTGGTGTTTATTTTATTATGGTTTTAGAACTATTTTTCAAAGTTGATATTAATAATGATGATGACTAAGCAGTGAGCGAATGAGAGCTAAAAATAGAGATATATAAAATAAACCATCATTGGACTATATGGCTTTGTAGAAAGTCCGTATGAAGAAGTCCTTCAGCAGCAGTGCTTGCAGTGGTGTTTTGGTTCAAAGACTATGAGGGCTAATGCAATTACTAGCACATGAGACACTACATCTTTGTTCTCAGGTTGGGCAACGCGCTTTGCTGTCTTATCAGTGTCAAAGTGTGCCAAAATTGAGCTATTTACAATCAGATGGTCCATCAGCTCGTTTGCTTATTAGTGTGTAAAAAAACTTTATTAAACCTCAATATGTTTCAATGAAAGTTAACATAAAACTGAGTGTAAAGGACAGCCTGTATAACACCATATGATTATGACCATACATCACTCTTGTCTTACCATGACTCACTGAACTAGTATTTTCTTGTTACTATTATTTGTAACCTGTTCCTATCGTTGTAACGCAAAGAACGCAGTGAATGACTCGTATAACTTTCTAGCGACATGACATAAATACATATTTTTATCGTATTTTATGCTTTAAAATACCAAAACGGAATAACAATGAAGCTTTTGTGTCATTTTTATGTTTTTAACACTCTTATAAAACAAGCTCTGATGACAGAGCTTTTGAACAGCCTATTTGGCTCTGACATATTAGAATTATCAAGGTTAGTAAAATGAAGAAAATGAAGACCCTTTGTATCATGAAATCGTGTTTCTTGATTATAACAAAAAAGTTCTCCTAGACCACCTGTTTCTTTGCCTACGTACTTATTTACTTAGAAAACGAGTCAAAGCTAAACCAGCAAAGTAGAGACCATCAAAATGAAGAGCCGTTGTAGCAAGAAATCGTGTTTCTTAAATAAAACAAAGCTCCTAGGCCACCTTCTTTTTTACCTACGTAAATACTCGTTGACTTAGAAAACAACTCCATAAAGAGGTTCAAGCTCCATTGTCTGAGGAACCCTCAACCATCCAAGAGTTTCATTTCACCAATAAACCACGAGGGCACCCAGGAGTTTTATCATTTTTACTTCACCCCTCCAACAAATATCAAAAACATAAAAAAGGCAAATGGCAAGCACCGCAGGCGGGAATATTTTAAAGTTCACTCCTGCAATACATCTTTACGTATCCTTAAAGGCCATCTGCAAAATCAACCATAAATTTTTATACTTCCATAATTTTTGAACATCCAAAAACATTTTTCTACACCTGACATCTATAATTTTGAATGTCGTCCGAAGCTCTTCATCTCCACCCTATGTTTGTTTTTTCAACTAAAGTGTGTCCCAAAATGCTTATCTGTTTTCATCTTAATGGTTTACCTTATTTGTAACCGAGATTCGATCCGTGGCAAATTATAGGCCGTGTCAAATAATGATCGTGTTATGAGATAGCCCCAAGTTTTTGGCAAAGGGGTAATTATTTCTTGGACATAGTTTGGTTTCGAGATTTTTTTGTTATGGTAGTGTTTCTTAAGTGTCGAAAGTTAATTAAAAACGCTTAAACTGAAGTTATTGACCATTCGAACTCATGAGAATCAGAATTTTTTACAGTCAAGAAAAAAAACAATAAAATTTCATGTTTATTCCCCGTATAAGCATTAAAAATCGGTACCTAATTAAAACCGGGTTGTGAGTGAAAAGTGGTGATTGGGGAAGTCGTGTTAATTTTAAGCAGATTTCATGAAAATATGAAGTCGAGTTACTCTCAAATTCGTACTTAGACATGTTTATACAAAATACAAAATTTTTTGCATTATAAGCCTCCAGAATAAACCGTGAAAGCCCTGTATTCACATCGATCATAACATTTTTTTTTTAATTAAATTAATGTCCAAAATTCTAAACAATCCTTTAATATCAGATCAGCCTGTACACGAGTATCTAAATAAAGTAGTTCATCTCCGGTTTATTAAGACATCGAATTTTGACAACACGTATTGTTAAGGGCAACCTAACTTGATGTTCTGACGAATTCGGCCGGGCGTTATCAGTGCTATTGATCGATATTGATGGTTAAGCCGAACCGTGCTGATGTAAGATTCATCAATAATTAAGTCGTCGGTCGATTTATCGATTATCTTTCGGTTCGTGATTGATGGATTGACAGGCAGGTGAGAGAACATCTGTTTTGATTTTATCTTATGTTTTATGCTCGTTTTGTACGTAGAACCGTTATTGGTAAGAACTGAGAATATTCGTGTACTAGAGATAATTTTTTATATGACAAGGCCTGGAACACAATTTCTTAAGACTGCACTCCGCGCACACTAGCGCCCTCATCAGAATTTAATTAATTTCTTTGAATTGGAGACCAAAATGAAAAATTGAAGAACGGCTAATTGTTCTTTGTCAGGATAGCGTTATTTTAAACTATTACAATAAGCTTATCAAATAAGCAAATAGCTCATCATCGAAAATAAATTTGTGGAGCAGCGGCTATCAAATAACGAAATATTCAGAAAATTTGGTTTACTTTTGTTTTTATATCCCAGTGAAAAATTGGTTTAGTTAGACGTACATTTTATTGTTTTTTTTTTTTCATTTTATTTTATGATTTTTTTGTTTTTTTTTATCTATTTTGACCTTTGTAATACAGGCTCTTAGCTTAGAGGTCAAATTGTCAAGCTTTATATGACAACTAAGTGCAAAAATGACATTATTCAATGTACCTATATTCTGTTTTATTTGATTGTTGTAACTTAATTTTTGATGAATAAAAATATTTATTATTAAATTATTATTATATATTATTATTGCCTATTTGCATATGTAGTACATAATTTATGTGACATTATAACTTAGCTATATATTTTATTTCTCCTATATGACACGTCTAACATCCCATGATACGTCCACTACCTGCAGGACAGGGAGCTCCCTCCAGAACTCCAGCAAAAACGCGTGGTACTTAGGAGGGGATTTACCATAGTCACCACGCTTGTAAGCGTTGCGGCTGGCGACCGCTGTTGTTGGTGACCGCAGTATGTAAGATGATACGATACACAGAAAGATCCTGCCCATTCTCCGATTTATAAGCCCTTAGTCGCCTCTTACGACACTCACTGGTAGCGATGCGTTAATACTACTATTTTCCGGCACCACAAGGGCGTCTTTGCCGGTACCACACGTCTTACAGTTTTTAGAAAAACCAAGTGAAACTTTTATTCATTTCATTTTTAATTTTTCCAAATTCAAAAACAATACTTAATTTTATTGACCATTACAAAGGAACACCTCAAAAATTATTCCAGCAACCATCAGAGCATAAAAACTATACAAAAGACACAGCAATGATCCGACCCAGTGACCACATCGCACGAGGTGTGGGGACAGTCGTTACTACAACACTGCATAATGTCCATACCGTCACGAAATGAATGGACACAATAGTGCAATTGTTTGCTACTGTTTGTATGAAAATGTATCAATAGAAATTGATAAGTGAGTTATTGTTCTGTGATTAGTAGTGAAATGTAATTTGTTGCAGCAATGGAAACTATAATTACCATGTATAATTATTACTTGCATTAAATAATAGGTAGTTAACATATTTTACATGCACAACTGGCTAAACATGTGATACTTTTGAAAGACTCTGTCATTGTATTATCCTAAATTACCATGTTTACGCAAATAAAATATTAATATTTCTAAGAAATAAATTATGTCATATGGTAAGTAAGTAAGGATGTAACGAAGAAAATTTATCTCTAAAAGAGTTTTTTCTTTGCATTGCGATGACCAAATAAAATTTTGAAAACTTTAGTGGCTTAATGTGCTATAGATAAATGAACTTCATAATGTTATAACTTAATAGAAAGCATTCAATAAAATTGAGATTGTATTTTATTTTAAGCATTTCTAGCATGGGTGTGAATCTGCCCATGAAACTGAACAACTTTTCCTAACCAAGGAACATAGGTCGAAATACGAAAAACCAATTTTGACCTCCCATACAAAATACGCTATCAGCTGATGCAGTTTCTATAGGACGTCAAAAATTAATATTCGTATTTCAACCTATGTTTCCGAATTTTTTTTTTACCTATGGTTCTTGGAAAAAGTTGTTCAGTTTCATGGCCAGATTCACACCCTTTAGTATTATCACAACTTTATTGTCCGTTACACGTTGCGTAGGTTTGGTTTGTGTAGACAATTTCCCGATATATACTAAAATGATGTCCACCCTACACGGACTACCGTGCCTCTTTCACACTAGGGTGCATTTTCCGGTCCATCATATTTATGACATGTCTACGGAAATAAATCAAAACTATTACATTATAACATGTTATTAACGTTATTAGAAAGGGCCCGGTTTACAAGGATGCAGGCGATATAAAGGGTCTTTACAAATCAATCACGAACCATATGCCACTAGCAAATAGTTGATGATAAAAAAAAATTATTAGAATTTTGGGTCAGGTGCGAAAAGTAAGATGGAGTCTAGATAATTGGATACTGGTAGTTTTCGCAAGTACCGCGGTTCATCTTTAAAAATGGGTTAGTAAATATTTTAAGTTCTAGGTCGCTTCTATGATAAGGTATCCACTGATATTGAAATTTTACTGTTAGATAAATTCAAAACTGTTATCAAGCAAAAATTGTACAAGAAAGGCTATTATAAAATATCAGATTACTTTGAAGAGAAAAATACATGGGATTAGACTACGGTTCAAACAGGCTAATTCAAATTGACTTACGTTTATTGTATCAACCATCAAACATATTTAAAAGAGCGCAGGGGTTTTTTTAAGTCACTTCTTTTTTTTTTTCACAAGCGACGTAAATTTTATTGACGTCATTAAGAGATTTTTAATATGCTACAAGCAACAATGAATAAAGAAAATTTTGATTTTTCGGAATAACCCGAATGCATTTTCCTAAAAAAATATTTAAGTTCATTAAACACCCAGTATTAAATAATATCATAACATAAAAATAGGTGTGTTTTCACAGTTCATTAAATAACAATTCTTTAATTACACTGATTTATTAAAGCCGTTAATTATAAGGCAGCTGTTTTAAAAAAAATATACGACGAATTTGATTAATAGGAAAAGGGTGAAAACATATTGTTGTTGTTAATCATTTTAATTGATATTAAGTTACGGTTTTACTAGCTTTGCTTCTACTGAAACTAGCAGTTACCCGTGACTTCGTTCACATAGAGTTCAGAAGAAAAGTAGCCTCTGTCCTCTTCCAGCTTCAAACGGGGTTATTGCTTGGTTATACGAGTAGTCACTTAGGGTGGAAAGAGCATCATCATCATCATCATAACATCCCATAAAAAGTCCACTACAGGACAGGGAGCTCCTTCCAGAATTTTTTGCTGGAAAAATGTAGAGGGGAAGTACCATAGTCACCTCGATTGTCAGCGTTACGGCTGGCACCATGGACCGCGGTTGTAGGTGACCGCAGTAAGTAAGATGGTATGATACACGAGCAGAGGAGAAGAGAGCAAGAGGTGTATATTCGGTTATGGTTAAGTAAGATGGTGCAACTGCACTGTAAATAGGTAAAAACCCAGCCAAGTGCGAGTCGGACTCGCGCACCAAATGTTCCGTACCAAATTTCAGTAACTTACTGCGTTCGATTTATTGAGTCCGACTCGCAGTTGATCAGTGTTTATTATTTGTTTTTATTTTGTAGCTAATGAAAATATACAAATTTTCACGCTTGTAAACCTCCCCTTTTTTACGATAGAGCTCAAAGAAAAAATCTAGCAAAAATCGCCTAGAAACGTTTGTAGCAGGGAAGGCTACCTTAATTTTTTTATTATTATTTTTATTTTTAGTAGTCGTAAAAATTTCAACTGTCTACCTTTTACTGTTCATGAGATAAGAAATTTTGTAAAAAAAACTGACTTTGGTGGCATCTTATTCTTTTATGTGTAAATATTTTTTTAAATAAAAAATGCACTATGAACTCTAAATAACGATACCACACTCGACGGGGTAGGTTAAAACTTTTTTCGCACCCCCCTTTAGCTGCTGGTAGATGACCGACCTCACTAACCCTGGTGTCAGATGAGCCGCCTAAGGCCTCCGACATGGCTCATTAACGACTACATCAGTAGACCGTGCTTTCCGAAGCACGGAATCGTCTAACATTTCGGATAATTCAAATTCGAATTCAAATAATTTATTTGCATTAAATAGGTACAATACAGATCTTATAATAATTGTAATGTATGTAAATAAATAAATAAATCTTAAATTTAATAAGGTGTCTCTATTTAGCTTATAATAGCATGCAAAAATTTCATTTTCTTTTAAATTCAGGCAATATACATTAATAAATAAATCATAACATTAGTCGTAGTAATAAAATTAAATGTCACAAAATAGAGAAAAAAAAACAAACAGTCAATACAAATTTCAATAAAACCTAAAAATTATTACATGTCACAAAAAGTTCTTGTAAATTATAAAAACATTTCTTATTATAAAAACATTCGGTTGTTTTAAATTTTTGTATAATATGTAGCTCTAGAAATTCTTTCGGTATATTGTTATAAATCTTAATGCACATATGATGCATCCTGCAATGTCCTAACCAAACTGGGAAGGTCGCGCAAAGGGATTTTTGTTTGACAGTGTCCCCACCGGGAATCGAACCCAGAACCTCCGTATCGAGAGCCGAGCCCTCTAACCACTAGACTACGGAGGCTATTAACATCCACTCATCCATTCATCAACACATACATACATTCTTATCAGCTATCAGCTTAGCGTACTTTAACTTGGCCTTTATTTAGAACGTCCTGTATTTGGCTTGGAACCTAGTCTTCTTGTTCCAACGTTCCCGTTCACCCTCGGGATGTAGATCTTTTTCAACAATCTTCGTTCATTCCTTCTATCATCAAGACCAAACTATCTCTAAATTCCTTTCTCAATTTTAGTCCTACGTACTCTCTTCGTCCGTGTGGTACCAGCAAAGATGAATACTAACCCATCTCTACCCGTGGGTGTCGTAAGAGGCGACTAAGGGATAATGAACCGTAGGATGGGCAGCAGCATCTTTCTGTGTATCACACCATCTTACATATCGCGGTCACCAACAACAATAGTCGCCAACCGCAACGCTTACAAGCGTGGTGACTATAAAATCCCCTCCAAAGTACCACGCGTTTTTGCTGCAGTGGACGTTTCATGGGATGTTATGATGATGGGTATTCCCCCAATGCACCTGTTAAGGTGATCCGTTTTCCATACAAAAATTCAAATGACTTGCATTCTTACGCGGGACATAAAATTCTGTTGAAAAACGAACGAATACTGCTATTTTTGGTTAAATTTTTCGCTAATTAATACAAAAATACAGTTAATGTACTGAAAGTACTATTTTTGTTAGCAAAATATTACGATTGTGGGCGTGCGGTCAAAACTGTACGGTTGTGTGCTTTGTGTGCATGTGTGAGATCGTACTCATGTAAGCACGGACTGACGAGAGTAATTGACTTTAGTGGACATATGGAGATATTTTTCTTATCGATATTGTTGTTAGGCGTTGAAGTTGCACGATGAAATTTACGCGAATCAACTTTTTGCACATATATAGTTGGTACTTATTGCATTAAAAAATAAAGCTTTATATTTGCAGCAGTGGGTCCATCTAGTTGCGTTCGAAGCTAATCTGGCTGTCACAGATCACCTTGGTACGGAACGAACGGATCTACTAGATGGCGTTGTTTGTTTCTGAATCGCGCTATTGAGGTGACATCACGATTTGATTGGGTTCGCCAACCAACGAAGTAATTAGAGGGAATTCGAACTTTACTGTACTAATTTTTGACAGCCTCGCAGCCTGTATATGTAATTGCAGAATGCAGGGTTACATACTTATGACAAACTTGTATATGAATTAAAATTCATTATCCATAGTGTTGCAGAGCAGAGGTGCTGTCACTTTTTATTGCATCACAAATATACTAAATTTTTATTAGTAGGCATTGTTCATTTAGATTAAAAAGCATCAGATCTTAGAGCCTATGCAAACCGCGACTATTTTTCGCTATCCCTGTCCTGCAGTGGACGTTTTTTGGGATTTTATTATTATTTTACATCAATTTTCATTTTCGTTCCATGCAGTCCCCACCTTTTTGATCGGAAATGGGATAAAAAAAATTCTCAATAAATCAATAAGGCTCGCGTTGCATCATCCGTGTAACATCAGCCTCAATAACATGTACGGTCAACCGCTTGTCGGTAGAAACTTTTTCAACTCTATTACCATGCCATAAGGTCCAATGTGCGGCCGTGTGTACAGTGAACTGAACAACATTTTTAATGTTCCGCTAATTGGACAAGACAATCCCCTTTTACTACGGTACATTAGTGTACAAAAACAGTTTTTACTGGTTTTTCGAAAAGGATTCGTTGTTTTTTATTTATGGTTTTGTTATAAACTAGCGACCCGCCCGGGTGAAATGCTGATATACTAAATATGCTATTTATGGGCACGCGCCGCCGCCGCCTGGCCCCCCGGCCGGTACCGCCGCAAATGGCTATGTCCCTGCAATTTAAATCTGTAGTATCTTCGAAAATGGATTAATGCTGTTTTGCTTAAAATCGCTTCGTAATAAGAATAAAGGATAAAAACTGGTTATTGTGGGTTATCCCTAAAGCCCAAGTCACATAGAGCGGTATAAGCGGTAAAGCGGTCCGGGGGCGGACCTGCGGGAAGTGAAAGCGTTCCGGGACCGGTCACACAGAGGCACCGCGCGGAAACCGCGGCGGGACAGCGGCGCGGTAGCGGTCGGTGTGACACTATTTATCTGTGATTATTCAAAAGACGTAAATCCTTTGCTCTAAACAAAAACCAAACTGATAACCTAAAAAAAGTCTGCGCAAAGCCGCAAAATTCTTGTAAAAAAAATACAACGTCAAAGTCCGCGCCCGGACCGCACCGCGCCGCGCCGCTGCCGCTCTGTGTGACGGGTTGCACTGAACGCAATGGAATACAGCGCCCGCTCCCGCCGCCGAAAGTTCGGCCCCGCGCCGCGCCCGGTCCGCGGGGTTGTACTAGCGGCCCGGCCGCGGCCCGCGCCGCATCGCGCCGCGCCGCGCCGCGACCGCTTTCAATGTGACAGGGTGCATAAGAACTCATACTTTACAAAAAATACCGGCCTCGGAACGCTTCCGCTACCGCCTCAGTGTGACTTGAGCTTAAGAGATTTTTAAGGTGTACAATACTGTAGTACATTATTTTGATCTATCTCGTACGGTTCAGCCAGTTTGCAATGTAAGCGCAAAAAATGAGATTATTTACGACATAATTATCAGTGTTTCTCTACCATATTATGCATGTATTATACATAAAACCGCATCAAAATCCGTTGCGTAGTTTTAAAGATCTAAGCATACATACAGACAGACAGCGGGAAGCGACTTTGTTTTATACTATGTAGTGATAGTGATTAATCATTTATCCATTTGTTTGATAAAAATATTAGACTGCCAATATTGGAGTAAAATAAAAGGAGTAAGTCTAAGTCTATTAATATCGCTTATTCGTAAAGCCATACGATTAAATTATAAATTTTGTTGAAAAAGTTTACAGTGTGTTCATAGAGGTTTTATTTTTAACTAAGCTTTTTGCAACTGGTAATGTTTCACATCGTCCTTTGATGGTCCTTTGCTAATTTCATCAATTCCCTGATCCCACAATCCGAAACACACTTACGTTTCTTTGCGGCAGGAGGATCCTACCTCACCCCATAATAAGGCGCTCAGCAGAGGAAGGGGCGGGCAGACACGGGCAGTCACGCACATTGTCCTCCAGTGTGGCCGGTATTGCGAAAATTATAGTTTTTATCAGAATAAAATTCACTTATAATTTTTCAAAATTGCTCTACGTTTTAAACAAAATAGCATTCAATTTGAACAACCTTTTCGACTGAATACCTCTTTAAATTGAACAAATTCAAGCTGTTCCTTCCAAACCAAAGATTTTGGAGCGTTTTTCTCATGGTAGTCACTATAATAATACGAAAATTATTGCAGTACCGGCCACACTGTCAGGACAAATAGTCTGCCGTGATGCCGTCTGCTGTGCCTCTAAGCAATTCATAAAAAAAATTAAGATGCTGTGTAGCCGGCTGTACGGGCTGTTGTATCAGCATACACAAACACACAAATACTCGATACGTTGTTGTTTAGCTGGCAGTTTTATAGAGGCTGTATAACAGTATCGTAAGTGTGTCGCGATGTCTTTGTTTTAGGCAATTGATGATGAAATTCGTATCCTCAATATCTTTGTAAGATAGTAAACAAACACACGGTAATTGAATATCTCTTTGTTGGGTTTGTAATAGGTATTTGTGAGATTTTTGTTTGAGATTAAAGGAAAAGCTATCACAGCTATGTAGGCTTTACACTTTTACTTCACGTTGTCGATAAAATAAAAATAATAGAAATATCAAATCAATCAGGTTTTAGGAGAGAAAAAGTTTATGAACAAACTAGCTGGTGCCCGCGACTTCATCTGCGCAGAATCTGCGGTCTCACCCGCATTAAATGCGTTTTCCCGTGGGAATGAAGTGTTTTCCCGCGGTAAAAAGAAATCTATGTGTTATTTTAGGACCTAAACTATATGTGTGCCAAGTTTCATTAAAATCCATTCAGTAGTTTTTACGTGAAAGAGTAACAAACATACATCCATACTTACAAACTTTCGCGTTTATAATATTACTAGCTGTTACCCGCGACTTCGTCCGCGTAGATTTTATAAAAAAACAGAACTCGAACTTAATTGAAACATATTTTACGGAGCGCTTATCCTTCTTGATCCCTACGTAAAAGATGCATTTGTACTTATCCAAGTTGAATAAATGCATCTTACTACAAACTTAATTATCTTTTGATTTTATTTAACTGGTAGGTAGTGCGGAATTTTCATTGTCAACCGTTACAGGCGAACTTAAAAAAGAAGGCAATAAAGGGAGTGAAGTGAATGGGTAGCGAGGAGGTATTCATAAAAGTAAAAAAGGTCCCTATTCCTCCCTATCCTTTTGTATCCCCCCCCCCTACATTCCCACTCCCCCTCCCTCACCCTCTCCCACTCTCTCTTCCTCTCCCTCGCCCCTCCCTCTTCCCCCCCTCACCCTTCCTTCCCCCTCCATTTCCCCCCTTCCCCTCTCCCCATCACCCTCCCTTTCCCCCCTCACCCTCCTCCCATTCCCCTCCCTTTCCCCCTTCCCCTCACTCATCCTCCCCTTCCCCCTCTCCCTCCCTCTACCCCCCCCTCCCTCTACCCCCTCCCACGCCCTCTACCCCTCCCTCCCCCTTTCTCTCCCCTCATTTTCCCCTCCCTTACACTCTCTCCCTATCCCTCCCCCTCTCCCTCTCCCTATCCCTGACCCTACCCCTATCCCTGCTTCTACCCCTAACGCCATCTTAACCGCTATCCCTATCCTTATATAAACATACAACTGACACTCATATTGATTTTTAGACATTTCAAACCTATCGAATCCCAACCCCATCCCAGGGGTGGTGGTATTTCACGTCCACCACGTTGGATTTCAAAATCATTGTAGTTTTCGTAATCAGCGACCCGATAAACCATACGAACGACACCCATATTGATTTTTAGACATATCAACTCTATCGCACCCCAATCTTATCCCCAGGGGATAATGGTAGTTTACGTCTACCACGTTGGATTTCAAAATTGTAGTAGTTTTCGTAATCAGCGATACTTAGTTGAATAAAAAAAGTCCCATCAAAATCGGTTAAGTAGTTTCGGTGTGCTGTAGCAGATACAACCCCGCTAGAGTATTATTGTATGTGTAGATTCCCATGGGAATGAGATATTTTCCCGGGGTAAAAAGTAGCCTATGTCCATCTCCAAGTTACCATCTATCACCATACCAAATTTCATCAAAATCCGTTCAGCCGTTTAGGCGTGAAAGAGCAACAAACAAACAAACAAACAGACAGACAGAGTTACTTTCGCATTTATAATATTAGTATGGATAGTATGGATGGATAATATATATATATATATATAGGAAAGTAGGATAAAAACCTTCCGAAAGCAACATTAGTAGGCAACACTACACTGCGCCCCGTGTGGAGATGAAATGAAATTATTTATTGCCCAATTACAGTGGTGTAACAAGATGTTAGTTTGTTGATAGTTCCTTTACTGTAAGCTCGATTAGAGCATAGCAATTTTAGTTACAATTGTCATATGTATTCACAATAGCACATTTAGTCGGAAAAATTAACATTGCATGCGTAAAACAAAACATAATTTAAAGAAAGTCAAAACAGTATACAATCAATTAAAACAATAAGAAAATGTCAAATACAGATTTTAAATGTCAAGAAGTGCTTATTAATAATATTTTATAACAACATTAAGAAAACCCTAAAGTCATATATATCCTAATCATGGAGAGTGTCAGTTTCAAAATATTCCTGTACTGAGTAAAAACATTTCTGCACAAGCCATGTGTGCAGCTCTCTCTTCAACATGTTTAGCGGCAATGTTTTTATTGTGCTCGGCAAGTGATTGAATATTTTTGTGCACATGTAGTTACAGTTTATACTATATATATAGTTTTTGGGCACTATAAGTACTAGCCTATTTGGGTACCTAGTATTAAAATCACATACGTCAACCTTTCTCAAGAATAGATTTGAATGACTTTTAACAAAAATACAAATTTCATAGATGTACAAACAGGGCAGTGTAAGCAACTTCATATCATGGAATAGAGGTTTACAACTTGTATACGGTGGTACATCACATATTGCTCTGACACACTGTTTTTGTGCAATAAATGCTCTATGTGTTTCAACGGACTTGCCCCACAACACTAGGCCATATCTCAGGTTTGAAACGACATATGCATGATAAGCTTGCAAAGCAGTCTTTTTGTTACTAATTTTAGATAATCTCCAAAGTGCGTAAGCGAATTTATTAATCTTTGTACATACTCTTGCCACATGAGACTTCCACTTACAATGCTCATCTATAACAAATCCCAAAAAAAGCGTTTCTTTTTCCTTATTCAAAGTTGTGTCCTTATACATCAGATTAAGATTTACAGGTTTAGCACCTTCATTATAGAATTGTATGTATTTAGTTTTGTTTATATTTACGTTTAAATTGTTATCATTTAGCCAGGTTACGATAGATTCTATTGTTTTATTTATATTGCCGTTATGTTCCGAGTCTTTAGTATCTGAGATAATAACAGATACATCATCCGCAAATAGTACGCAAGGATATGAAGTGACAGATGGTAATTCGTTGACATAGAAACGGGCCAAGTATACTGCCTTGCGGAACTCCATAGCAGTTTATCAATGTATCTGACCGGTAAGTTTTGACCTCATCATCAGTTTCGTCGAGGCGATTTATTTCAATATACTGTTTTCTGTCTTTTAAATAGCTATGCAACCATTCTAAGGCTTTACCACGTATTCCACAATTTTCACATTTATGAAGGAGTAGTCTATGAGATACGTAGTCAAAAGCGCGACTCATATCAAAGAATACTACTGTAGTTTGATTCTTTTGCACAATGCTATTTGTGATTTTATCAACCAAGTGAAATGCCGCTAGAGTGGTTGATTTTCCCTTCGTAAAGCCAAATTGTTCTTCTTTTAGAATTTTGAAATTTTCAATAAAATTTGATATTCTTTTGTGCATTACGCGGCGACTAAGGGTTAATGAACCAGAGGATGGGATGCAGCATCCTTCTGTGTATCGTATCATCTTACATTCTGCGGTCACGAACAACCGCGGTCCATGGTGCCAGCCGTAACGCTGATAAGCGTGGTGATTATGGTACTTCTCCTTCCACATTGTTTCAGCAAAAGCTGTTATTTGAGGGAGTTCCCTGTCCTGTAGTGGAAGTTTCATGGGATTTCATGATGACTACACTGCGCATGGCCCTACTTGCACTAAGCCGGTTTTTAACGATCTTATAAATGTAATAATAGGTCTTTACCTATGAAATTGCCGAAATTTTCTTACAGATTAATGACATCATAATTCCTATAATTCTTATGCTATTTTTTCCATTTGTCTTATATTTGAAAGTTGACTTCAAGCTTATCAATTTACGCATAAAATAAAGTTTTTATTTTTTGTTTGTTTTAGTTATAAAATTAAGGGTTCGAAAATTGTTTGTCTTAAATGTCGTCCAATTTCATCATTAGATTTGTTATATTTTTTACAGGTAATATTTTTCGAAAATTCAATTGAAGCTTCTGTTAGCTTAATGTCTTCCCAATAATGCTTAAAAAAAATAAAAAAATTGGATTTATAATAGCTGAGAAAAATGCAAAAAAAATTAATTTTACCTAAAATTCGCCATACAAAACGGCAATTCCATAGGTAAAGACCTATTATTATTTAGCACTGGAGTAGTAATTTTAAAATTTGTGGGAAATCCTTGACAAGCATAAGACCAAGGTGAAGAAGAAAATTAATTCTAATAATTTGCTTAAACGCATCACGACGATTGGAAAAGTGTTAAAAACGTTTTTATTTTTCGTTTTTCCCATGACCATTATTTTATCAATTTTGTAAAATTTCTGATAATTTCCTACTTATGTCCACTTAGTCGGACCCATAAACTCCCATTCATTAAACAAATTCCCATGACCACCATAAACAGACAGACAAACAAAACAAGTTGATATATCGACGTGTCTAACTGTACTGCGCATGCGTGGATGAGTAACACAAGTATGTGCACCTGGGTTTGTTTGTTTACGGTTTTTCGATAGCGGTAGCAAAATATGTAGAATCAGCAAAATGTATAGGGTTGGCAAAAACCGATTTTAGGTAGTTTTTGGGGTTCCCTACTAAATTCATAAAAAAAACAGGCCAAGTGCGAGTCGAACTCGCGCACCGAGGGTTCCGTACAACCACATAATCATAATTGTATTAGTTGAAATTTCAGTAAGTTAATGTGCTACATTTTTTGAGTCCGACACGCGCTTGACCAAATTTTATAATTTGTTGTTATTTTATAGCTTATGCACTATAAACATACCAATTTTCAAGTTTGTAAGTGTTCCCGTTTTTAAATAGAACTAAAACAAAAATCGCCTCAGCGACCATCCAACTTGACCCCTCTCTTATACGAATGTTCTTGAAACGAGAGCTCACCACAATTGGTTACCATTAGTTGTGAGAAAAGTTGTAATATTTAATGATTTCAGACTTTTCCCATTATTTGTACTGCGAGACCTAGCTTCTTGCCAAATTTCATAATTTTAGGTCAACGGGAAGTACCCTGTAGGTTTTGCATTTTTGAATAAATGTATGGAGATGAGGTCATAAAATGCCATATCTTTTGATTGCGTCGTTGTAAAAAAAAACCGGCCAAGTGCGAGTCGGACTCGCGCACTGAGGGTTCCGTACCACCACATAAACATAATTGTATTAGTTGAAATTTCAGTAAGTTAATGTGCTAGATTTTTTGAGTCCGACACGCGCTTGACCAAATTTTATTATTTGTTGTTATTTTATAGCCTATGCCCTATAAACATACCAATTTTCAAGTTTGTAAGTGTTCCCGTTTTTAAATAGAACTAAAACAAAAATCGCCTCAGCAACCATCCAACTTGCTCACCACAATTGGTTACCATTAGTTGTGAGAAAAGTTGTAATATTTAATGATTTCAGACTTTTCCCATGATATGTCAGTCAGTCAGTCAGTCACCTTCTTCTTTTATATACAGGGCGTCCCACGGCGATGCCACACGGAGGGAAAGTACCTTAAATATTAATGATAGGATATTTTACTGAAAGAAGACATCGTTTAATTTTTAATAATAAGTAGAACTGCATTCACAGATTTTTTTAAAATCGCCTACCTCAACCGGGAATCGAACCCGCCAAATGTGACAGTAAAATTACATGTATTTTATAATAGCGTCTGAAAGGGCTACTCATAAGCATTATTTTTTCCTTAATAACCTAGCATATTAAATGAAACTAAAAACATAAAATTTTACATTTTATTTAAAATTTTGTTTAGAGAAATTTCCTCTGATTTGGCCATGCTTCCAACCATTAACATTATCATTTCAAAGATCTACCCACTTGAGATACGAGATTTCCGCGGTATAAGTACATGATAATAATAAAGCGATATATAAAGTGTAGGAGGTACTTCTTCATGAGCTCACAATTACCATGCAACTGGCTGATATTAGTAAAAATAAATAATTCGAAAATGGAACACTTAAATTTTCAAGCGTCATGCAACTGGCTGATATTAGTAAAAATAAATAATTCGAAAATGGAATACTTAAATTTTCAAGCGTCTGTTCACAAAATAATGCTTATGAGTAGCCCTTTCAGACGCTATTATAAAATACATGTAATTTTACTGTCACATTTGGCGGGTTCGATTCCCGGTTGAGGTAGGCGATTTTTAAAAAATCTGTGAATGCAGTTCTACTTATTATTAAAAATTAAACGATGTCTTCTTTCAGTAAAATATCCTATCATTAATATTTAAGGTACTTTCCCTCCGTGTGGCATCGCCGTGGGACGCCCTGTATATAGATTAATTTCAACCTAATACCTTTACCTGTTCGTGAGATAAGGGGTCTTGACAGACAGACAGACAGACGGACAACAAAGTGATCCTATAAGGGTTCCGTTTTTTTCTTTTGAGGTACGGAACCCTAAAAACAGTTTACAACGTGACATACCTACTCGCTCGAAAATTGAACCTTCTCAATTCACTTTAAGGTACAAATTTTATCAGCTAATTACTTGTGGTCGAATAACATTATTTTTTAACCTACCACTAACGGCACGATATTTATTTTATGTAAACAGTCGCTGCTGGCTGCCTAGACACTTCCTATTTTATATGTCTCGTTAGAGTCATAAAGTGTTGGAAAAAAAATACAAAATAACAATTTATTTTATGAAATTAATAGTAGATTAATAGCCAAAGATGTAAAGGCATCAATGCTTTACATCTCGATTGTGAGGTAAGTAGGTCCTTATTACCACCAAATTGTAGGTGACCAATTAGCGCTATAGGGTAATAATGTAGCTAGAAAAGCCCTAGGGCGGTAAGTAATTAAAACGCCCGCCGCCCCGCTGCTGGAGGCGGCCATCAAGGCGGAGCCGCGCCTGGAGGTGAAGGTGCTGCCGGGCGGGGGCGTTACAATTACTTACCGCCCTAGGGCTTTTCTAGCTACATTATTACCCTAGAGCGCTAATTGGTCACCTACAAGCCCCATTTGGGGGTAATAAGGACCTACTTACCGAATATGAGAGATGTAAAACTGTTTACTGTATCAACCCTGTACATCGAACATATCTAAAAGAGCGCGTGGATTTTTATTGTCGCTTCTTTTTTTTTCTTCATGGCGACACTGTTTGTGAAGCGACGTAAATGTAACTGACGTCAATGTTAAGAGATTTTTAATATCCTACCATCTACGATTAATGCCTACAATACATACATAACATCACGCCTCTTTCCCGTCGGGGTAGGCAGAGACCACAGTCCTCCACCTGCCACGATCTTGACATACTTCCCTTGCTTCCTGTACTTTCATCAATCCTTTCATACATGCTTGTATGTTTCATGCTTTTATTTCTCTCTTTCTTTCATGCCTACAATAAATAAAGAATATTTTGTTTTTCTTTTTAAGTAAATTTTTTTTTTATCATGGGACCTATAACCAAATTTTTGTATTATTATCACAAACTGAATAGCTTTTCCAAAGAGATATGGCAAAAATAAAATATAAATTTTGGTTTGCCAATTTAAATTTCACTTTTGCAAGCGCACAGTTTGTAAAGGTCGAATTATACTCGTCTTTAGATCCTTATTTAATTTGGAAACTTGTTCAGACATAGTAAAATTTTGCTAGGGGTCCAGTCCAAAAATATTCCGATGTAGGTTATTTTTTTGTACCTGACATCCGTTTGACCACATAAATGGGAGGTCAAAAGCAACAAATTTTGTTATATGACTTTTCTAACAACCCACGAATAATTTTCAACTTCCCATACAAAATTAAGTTTTTTTGAAGTGAAAACTTCTTTAGCGGCGCTTGGCACTCTTTTAGATGGGTAAAAAATGTTTAACTCGCGTCAGATGTCGCGTCAGATGTAGCAACAGATTTCGCGTCAGATCTGTAGCCTGATCGTAAAAGCGTCAACTGTCAACCGTATTGTTATTACAATACGGGTTTTTATTCAGTGACATCAAAAAAGTACGCGAGCAATGGCGCGATTAACCCTTTAAAAATCATAAAGTCAAAGTCAAAATCGTTTATTCATTGTTGGATATTAAAATATCTTAATGCCGTCAGCTAAACTACATCGCTTCACAAACAATAATATTCAAAAATGCTAGTTTTCACTTCTGCCGGTACTCCCGGAGTGCAACCCGTCCTTTTTTACCCGACTACGGCAAAAAGGAGGGTTATGATTTTGACCGGTATGTACCAGGCCACTCAGAAAGTATTGCGAAAAATAGTTTTTATATATGGGAGACTGGCCGGTCAGAATCTTTTTCGAAAATATGATTACTTGTAAGTAAAAATATGTGTGTTCCATTTTCAAAATTTCCCTCCACATTTTTTGCGAGCCAATTCAAAGTATCGTGTCTTACTGAAAAATGGATCTGCGCCGGGAACATTTTAGAGCTATGATTTTTTACGATTTCAAGTGTCGCCTGAAACCGGATGAATCGTTCGATAGACTTCAAATGGCATTTATGGATGAAGGCCCCTCCAAGGCAACCGTGTATCGTTGGTATAACGAATTTAGGCGCGGTCGACCAACCTTGGGGGATGAAGAAAGAAGCGGTCGCCCTTTGACGGCTATTACGGAAGAAAACGTGCTAGCAGTGAAAAATTTAATCCAAGATAATAGGCGAATTACATATCAGGAGATTCAGCACATATTAAAGATTGGATCGGGAAGCGTTCACGATATTCTACACGGGCATCTTCGCGTGACGAGGATAGTATCGCGCTGGGTGCCGCACTACCTCACCGACGCTCAGAAGCAGGCCCGGGTGGAATGGTGCCGTGATATGCTGAACAAATTTGAAGCAGGCTCGTCTCGGCGTGTTTACGACATCGTAACAGGTGATGAGTCCTGGATTTATCAATACGATCCAGAAACCAAGCGCCAGTCGACAGTTTGGGTGTTTCAAAATGAACCAACGCCTACCAAAGTGAAGCGATCTCGAAGCGGGGGGAAGATTTTGATCGCCAGCTTTTTTAATTTGACTGGCCACTTGGCCTCAACTCCCTTACGAGATCAAAGAAGCATCAACGCCGAATGGTATACTACCAAATGTTTACCAGAAGTTTTTTCTGTTGTGAGCAACAAGCGACCAAACACAGGGCTCCGCGGACTACTGCTCCACCACGACAATGCGCCTGCACACACCGCGCTCAAAACGAGGGACTTCCTGGACAGCACACCAGTCAAACTCCTGGGTCACCCTCCTTACAGCCCTGATCTAGCACCGTGTGACTTCTTTTTATTTCCAAAAATAAAAAATCAGCTCAAGGGGATACAATTTTCGTCGCCGGAAGATGCGCTGGCTGCGTTCGAGCAGGCTGTAAACGAGGTGTCTACGGAGGACTGGAAAAAGTGTTTTGAAAACTGGTTCAGACGCATGAATCTTTGTATAGAGGCTGGTGGAGAGTACTTTGAAAAGATTTAATAAAAATATATGTACCTGTAGAACAATTTTTTTTAGTGTCGCAAATATTTCTGAGTGTCCCACGTATGTATGTTCATCTGTTCCATCATAACTTCTAAACTACTTCTCATATTTCGACAAATGAGGTGTCGTTAGAAGCGTCTTAATTAGCCGCTGGTTATAGGATACAAGAAATTTCGTATTGTATGTGGCGCCCTCTAGAGCAGATTAAGTCAAGGACTCATAAAAAAAAAATTAATCGTACCGTGTTGGGTATCAAATGAAAGGGCTTAACGAGCACATTTCAAAAATATATATGTTGTTAGCTTTTTTATGTATTTACAACCCCAAAATAATTAAAATAAAAAATCAGTTCAAAAACTAGAACCCGACTACTGGCAAATCTTGTTCTAAAAAATATAAAACAAGAAAATATTGTCATCGGAAATTGTTATGTACAAACTATGGTATTTAATAAATATTCATAGCGATGTTCAGATAATAGCCGTGGTCATGTTATGCCACCTATCCGAAAAAAGCGATCATAAACTTCAGGGCAAAGAGGCATAACAATATGACCACGGCTATAATCTGAACATCGCTATGAATATTTATTAAATACCATAGTTTGTACATAACAATTTCCGATGACAATATTTTCTTGTTTCATACTTTTTAGAGCAAGATTTGCCAGTGGTCGGGTTCTAGTTTTTCAACTGATTTTTTTATAAAATCTTGTTAGTTACAACCCCTATCACAAGTGAAATATGGTGAAATGGTTCAAACAACATGTTAGAGCATAACACCTGTTCCGAGTGAAGTGATTTGAGTGTTTATTTTGTAATCCAATAACAAGTGAGGAGTGAAATGGTATACGCTTGTAATGGTACAGTGACATACACAAATATTTGGGTACATGTATGACGATAAACATCAAACGCCGATTATTGTAAAAAAAAAACACGAAACAGCACGTTCCCCTAGATAAACGCTTTATTTACACAAGCGCGACGAAATTGACGTTTGCTTCATATATACCTATGGAATTGCCGAAATTTTCTTACAGATTAATGAGATCATAGTTCCTATAATTCTAATGCTATTTTTTTCATTTATCTTATATTTGAAAGTTGACTTCAAGGTTATCAATTTACGCATAAAATAAAGTTTTTATTTTTAGTTTGATATATAAAATTAAAGGTTCGAAAATTGTTCGTCTTAAATATCGTCCGATTTCATCATTAGATTCGTTATATTTTTTTACAGAGAATATTTTTCGAAAATGAAATTTAAGCTTCTGTTAGCTTAATGTCTTCCCAATAATGTATTAAAAATAAAAAATAAATTGGATTTATAATTCCTAAGAAAAATGTTAGTACTGAAAATTGAGTTTACCTAAAATTCGCCATACAAAACGGCAATTTCAAGGTAAAGACCTATTATTAAAAGTAAAAAATTACATTTAAGATAGAGTAACTTTTAGCAGAATCGTGCTGCCGCTGCAGATGGGTTTGTATAGCTACTACAGTTGCTAACCCGTTGCTAAGTCTGCTGTGGCATTTATTACAAATACCTACTTTTTTAAGTACTCTTTCTGATGGCATTTTATAAAATGAAGATACATTACATTTACTCAAATGACTTAAGACTGTAAAATCATCACCAATACGTCCCATACAGAAAACACAACCAATCTACTTAAGGAATCACAGCAAAATAACTTTTACTCAATGAGTAGTAAGCCTTTCAAAATGTTTCAAGTTTTTTTAACATGTAATGTAGGTACTATTTAATAGCCAGATTGGCTGGCTGGCTGACATGGCTATAAACCTCTCAAAATATTGAATTGAATGCAATCAAGTATTTCTCGCACGCTATTTTCAAAGTGCTCCACATAAGTAGTGTTTGGATTGAGGCGAGCACTCGAAATCGCATTAAAATCGGTTGGAAGCATTGCGCTACATTAACGCATCGTGTGTTGATATCGTATAAATCAACGAATGTGTACTTATTGATTAGGGTGACCATAAACCTCGCATAGGTCAACCCATAGATCAGAAATAAGTCTAGATAACGCAAACTCCGCCGTTTGTATGAAAACGAAGCGTGTCAAGTTCTCGGTGTTGTTACGAGTACAAGCCCATGACAAGCAAACTAAGTGTTTTGAGCTTAGTTTGGGCCACGGGTTTGGGCACGCAAAGTAGGTACACTTGAGTCATCTAGACTTATTTCTGATCTGTGGGTCAACCAGATAGCGGAATCAAGTTACTTATCATCATCATCATCTCGTGTGGGTTGTAAGATCGATGACCCGTAATGTATGCATGTCTATTCCTTGGTATATATGGTAATATTTGCAAGCTACTGCAAATTCTTGTCCCTAATATGACAGCTGTCATATTCAAGGTGTAACAGAAAGGGTATATCAATCCTGAAGAATGTGAATCTGCCCATGAAAGCGAACAACTTTCCCCAAGATAGGTCGATAATGAAAAAAAAATTTACCTACCATACAAAACGCGCTATCTGCTAATTCAGTTTCTATTTGAGGTAAAAAAAAAAATCGTATTTTTACCTATGTTCCTTAGGGAAAGTTGTTCAGTTTCATGGGCAGATTCACATCCTTTAGGGTTGGTACACCCTTTTTGTTACACCTTGTATTATACTTCTGTCATTTCATTATATAATTAACTTTCCTATCTCCTCTAAGATTGACTCTGTTATTTACTGAATCAAGACTGAATTTCTATAAGAATAAACTAGCTTTTTCATTCCGGTCTCGTCGCAATATTTACTGTTGTTTATTTTTCAATAAAGTCGGAAGATAATTTTCTTCTAGTAATTTAAACTTAGCATACTTTTTTTAAGAACCATCGCGTGTTCAATTCAATTTATTCTAAAACAGTACATGACTCTGTGCGAAAATATTAAACAAATAATTTATAAACACTAAACAAAAAATAATCAGATTATCACATACTTATCAATCAAATATCACAATGTTAAAATACAATATCACAATGTAAAAAAAAATATTATCACAGTCAGCAGGTACTAATTATGAAATAACATGTCATTCTAATAGTTAAATATCATCAATATTATTTAAAACTTTATCAAGAAAGAACGCTTTTAACTTTTTCTTAAAATCCATAGGATCCATAATTATTTTCAGTTCTAACGGTAATTTATTAAATATATTTACGGCTTGATATCTAGGACTATGTTTTACAATGTCAAGATGCGGTTGAATTAAATTATTTAAATGTTAGATGTGAAGCAAGGAACTTGAACAATATCCTAAAATTTCAAACTTTGTACTAACCCTACAAGAGCATCGGCGCACCAGACATAACTCTTCAAAGCTGGGCGCCTTCAGAGGCGCCATTTATTTCCATTTCATGCGCAAGAGCAGGGTCAACGACCTCTGCACATGTTGCTGCATATGAACAACTGCTGAAATGTTTATTGCAACTGCATAAAATGAATCTAAATTGTGTTGCAGTTTTTTGGGTGCAAGGCGATTGGATTGATGGGTCTTTTTTAACATGGCGTATTTTTTTACAGTATTTTTTGTTCTAAACAAGGGTTTTGAGTTGCTATATAGCGCTAATGACCTAGAAACGATTGTTAGAATACGACAACTATGCGGTCTGGCCACGAGACCGCGCGACCGTAGGCGCGACCAACGAATTTCCAATACGAGTACAGCGCCTACACCCCGCTGCGTGCGTCCGTGCGGAAAAGTTGGTACTCAACGTTCCGTGGCCGTGCCGTAACGATTACGTACTCGTACTTTGGCAGAAAAGTTATTGTGATTGAAAAGGATACAAACTACCCAACTACTACACAATGTCAGACCTTATCTCTGTCCTCAGGGCTAGATAGAGGTCATGCAAGAGCAAGCTCAAAATATATTTTCTGGTCATGAATCTGAGGGCCATTGTCCAATAGGGTCGCGGGCCTAATTGGCTGAATTGCGGCCCACTTGCCACTAATTGATCAACAAGTACCATCTTATTTATTGGGTGATCGATTGAAGAGCAAGCTTAAAAAATTTGGCCGAATTTTGTAGCAGCATGCTTCGTCAATGATGAGCTTGTTAATTTAAATTGGTTATAAAAATCATTTGAAGGAACAATTTAGTTAAACTAATAAACTATATTACATATATCGGGTGTTATGGTAAACACTGTGATCGTTGAAACTGTGCTTTCAGAGCATGAAACTGAACAACTTTCCCTAAGGAACATAGGTCGAAATACGAAATATAAATTTTCATCTCCCGTACAAAATGCGCAATCAGCTGGTGCAGTTTCTATGGGAAGTCAAAAATTTGGTTTCGTATTTCAACCTATGTTCCTTAAAAGTTGTTCAGTCTCATGTTCTGAATGGAAAGTTTCAAGTATCACAGTGTTTACCCTAACACTTTGTATTAAATATAATAATAAACTGAATATACAGGGTTTGACAGCCTTCCGAATACTGAAAGGGTCAGTCAGTAAACGTAACTGAACACATTTTAAATCAATGAAACCAGAAAGAAATAAAAAAAATCGACCTCTTAAAAAAAACTTAAGTGGACATTTTGTATGGATTTTTTTTTATTTCCTGAAAGTAGAAAGTTTTCCCTTACACTTTGAATATCATTCTTGATGTATGATTGATATATGGTCCCCCGTCCGAATTTATGACAACATGCGGATCCTCGATTTCGTTGAGATCATATATACAGCGAACTACGATACTATATATAATATATACTTTTAATTTATGCATGGAACTTTGCATCGCTAGACATTGGTGTCGATTCTGGCAGACACAAACTAAAACTAAACTTTTGACAATTCTAAAAGTGTTGCTCTTTTTCTCAGACGTAGTGGATTATAAAGACAGCACCAGATTTAGACCTGTCAAATTTAGTTTAGTTTGTGTCTGCCAGAATCGACACCAAATGACGGTCGGTAGCATTTCCAGTGAATTCAGAACTCACAAAGAACATGATCTTGCCTGCATTCTGCAATTAAATACAGGACGCAAGCTATCAAAAATTTATTTATAATTTTCCTCCGAAGGTAGGTTATAGGTGGGCGAGAAGTTTGCCTGGAACCCAACCAAATCATGATTACACCTCGATACCGCGATTCAGAAATGAAGAGCTTCCGTATAGCGCCATCTAGAAGACCCTTTCGGAAACGGTCTTTGTTGATTTTGTTAGGCTAGTTTGTATGGAGAGGCCGATTGTTTTTTTATTTCCTGAATTTTTTATTTGCTGTTAGTTGTTCAGTTACGTTGACTGATTATGCTCTTTCAGTATTCGGAAGGCTGTCCCTTACACTCGGTCTAACCAGATTTGTTGCAGAGTTTTCAAGCCTCCAATACGTGGGACACTCAGAAATATTTGCGACACTAAAAAAAATTGTTCTACAGGTACATATATTTTTATTAAATCTTTTCAAAGTACTCTCCACCAGCCTCTATACAAAGATTCATGCGTCTGAACCAGTTTTCAAAACACTTTTTCCAGTCCGCCGTAGACACCTCGTTTACAGCCTGCTCGAACGCAGCCAGCGCATCTTCCGGCGACGAAAATTGTATCCCCTTGAGCTGATTTTTAGGGTTCCGATACCAAAATGGTAAAAAAAGGAACCCTTATGGTGCCGCTCTGTCTGTCCGTCTGTCTGTCACACCTCTATATCTCAGCAACCACTCATGCTATCGACTTGAAATTTGAAATAGTTTTAGAATATAGTTGCCCAACCTAATTGCACATGAAAGAATTTTGAAAAAAGTATGATTATTAATCTAAAGGGGGCCAAAATAGGGGGGGCCAAATTTAAAATTGTCGCTACTAGGTCGAGTGGGGTATCATATGAAAGGGCTTTCCTTGTACATTTTAAAACATATTTTCGTATTTTTTAAAATTTCTTAGTTTTCAAGTTATGATGAAAAATGTCAAAAAAAATACCATTCCCCCCCCCTTATCTCCGAAGTTTGTGTAAGGAAAAATCTGAATTAATTGCAGTTGACAGAAGTCTATGTAAACTTTACAGCAAAAATAAAACAGTCTTTCTAAGTTGCACAGTTTTTCAGAAATCAGCAAAAAACCTTTACAAACAAATTTAGTTTTGCGGTCCAGAAAATGGACTTTATTGCTTCCAAAAATACTATATGTATATCGGAACCCTCGGCGCGCGAGTCCGACTCGCACTTGACCGGTTTTTTATTTTTGGAAATAAAAAGAAGTCACACGGTGCTAGATCAGGGCTGTAAGGAGGGTGACCCAGGAGTTTGACTGGTGTGCTGTCCAGGAAGTCCCTCTTTTTGAGCGCGGTGTGTGCAGGCGCATTGTCGTGGTGGAGCAGTAGTCCGCGGAGCCCTGTGTTTGGTCGCTTGTTGCTCACAACAGAAAAAACTTCTGGTAAACATTTGGTAGTATACCATTCGGCGTTGATGCTTCTTTGATCTCGTAAGGGAATTGAGGCCAAGTGGCCAGTCAAATTAAAAAAGCTGGCGATCAAAATCTTCCCCCCGCTTCGAGATCGCTTCACTTTGGTAGGCGTTGGTTCATTTTGAAACACCCAAACTGTCGACTGGCGCTTGGTTTCTGGATCGTATTGATAAATCCAGGACTCATCACCTGTTACGATGTCGTAAACACGCCGAGACGAGCCTGCTTCAAATTTGTTCAGCATATCACGGCACCATTCCACCCGGGCCTGCTTCTGAGCGTCGGTGAGGTAGTGCGGCACCCAGCGCGATACTATCCTCCTCACGCGAAGATGCCCGTGTAGAATCTCGTGAACGCTTCCCGATCCAATCTTTAATATGTGCTGAATCTCCTGATATGTAATTCGCCTATTATCTTGGATTAAATTTTTCACTGCTAGCACGTTTTCTTCCGTAATAGCCGTCAAAGGGCGACCGCTTCTTTCTTCATCCCCCAAGGTTGGTCGACCGCGCCTAAATTCGTTATACCAACGATACACGGTTGCCTTGGAGGGGCCTTCATCCATAAATGCCATTTGAAGTCTATCGAACGATTCATCCGGTTTCAGGCGACACTTGAAATCGTAAAAAATCATAGCTCTAAAATGTTCCCGGCGCAGATCCATTTTTCAGTAAGACACGATACTTTGAATTGGCTCGCAAAAAATGTGGAGGGAAATTTTGAAAATGGAACACACATATTTTTACTTACAAGTAATCATATTTTCGAAAAAGATTCTGACCGGCCAGTCTCCCATATATAAAAACTATTTTTCGCAATACTTTCTGAGTGGCCTGGTACGGTCTTCGATGATTTTGTTAGACTACCTTGATTGGACAGTTTGTATGGAGGCCGATTGTTTTTTTTCATTTCCTGAAAGTTTTATTCGCTATATGTTGTTCAGTTACGTTGACTGATGCCCTTTCATTATTCGGAAGGCTGTCCTTTGTTACACCCTGTCTGAGCTTCCAATATTTTCAGTATTTTAAAAATACCTTACGGTCATAATCATTACACTAAATTCTGGTAAACTTACGTAGATTCGAACCTTGAGAAGTTTAGCTCATACCATTTTCACATTTTGTTCAAACAAATCTTATACAAATAGCGAACTAGTCGAAGCAAACAAGTTCTACTAAACTAGTATTTAGTCAAATGATAATTTGTTCAAAAACCTGTTTCGGATAATGTCATTAGCTATTTGCGACTCTTGCAAGAGGAAATATGGCTTTATTTGTAGTTTAGAGGACGATCACTCGCCAAATAACGGAAAAGTAACACTACTATACTGAAAAGAGACACAAAATTATGAAATTTTTAGGGTTCCGTAGTCAATAATCAACCCTTATAGTTTCGTCATGTCCGTCTGTCTGTCTGTCCGCGACTTAGCTCAGAGATACTAATACCAAAGAATATATAATATTACGCTGTAATTTTGTGTGGCTATACATACAGGGATCCGTTTACGAAATATTTAGCTTGAAAACGCAATGTTTTGCTGGAGTCTAGTGTCCCCCCCTGCCAGCTAAAAGATTGCTATTGGAAATATGAAAAAATTCACAGTTATTGTATATATGATGAAATTAAAAGGGAAACTACGACAGCTAGGCAGGCTTTATAAGTTAATAAGCTATAGCCGAAAAACTGGAAATAATGTAAATAGTAATCAATAGGCGTTAGGACCTCGCTGAGTATTAGGAGGTAAAAGGTTTGTTATGAACGTTATGACATTCTTAGTCAACACCTGCTTTGCGATAAAAATCGTAAAAAAAAGTAATCCTATAAGCGCGTGGCTTTGATATTTAATTATTATTTAATACAAATAAAGACAAGCTGGCGCCCGCGCCTTGCTACGCGTGGACATACAAAAGATAGCCTTGTCCTTCTTCATGTTTCATACTACATCTAAACCAAATTTCATCAAAATCGATTCATTAGTGGAAGCTACAAACTTACTTTTGTATTCCAAATTCCAATCGTTCCAACCTGAACTTCCGTTACAATTACAAGTATCTATGTAACTAATACTTAAAAGAGAAATTCTTGAGCATGCAATACATAAAGTGGTATTTAAAAAAAAAATTTTAGCATTTTAGACGAAAATCTTAAGATTATCATAGGGGTCCAGTAGGGGTCTAATAAATCTGACAAGGACTAAAGCCACGATCACACATTCCCGAATTCAGAAAGTAATTTGGCATACATTGATAGTTGTAATAAGGATATTGGCATTAACAAAACCAAGCCTCCCAGCAATGTATGCCGAATTAGTGTTAGTGTATAGGGAGAAGTGATTATGCCTAAACTACAGGACTCTCTCTTAAAGCCGTCAGGTAGGATTTAAAACAACTTTAAAAACGAATAGAGTATTGAAAATTCGTAGAGTCTAGCCATGTAGCAGGTTAACTTGATCTCCAAGTAAATAAAATCGGTGTAACATATTTATTTCCAATGATATGAGGGGCATTTTACACAAGATTATCTGATCCCAAATTAGGCAAAGCTAAAACGTATATAATACGTGATTCCTTGCTCAGTGAGCAAAGCATTTTTTTTTATAAGTGCTCGCAATAGTCAGCTGTGAACGCGGCAGGATTCGCGTTGTAGCAGCTTCAGAGCGAACTAGTAGTTTGGCGAGCACTATCATACATAAACTACTAACATACTCGTAAATATGTAGATAAATAACACTCAAGAGTCCAGAAAGCAAACATTCACCTATTTCGACACTCGAGATCGATCCCGCGACCTGCGGCGTAGAAGGTTTGACGCTGACTTCTCCCAACACGCCAATAGGCCAGTCTTATCATAATTTCGAATTCATTTATAAAAATCTTACAACCGAAACCAAATCAAGTCAAGCGCAAGTCAACCCGCTACGATATAACGGAAGCGGTGTCGAGTTGCCGACTTTGTAAAGGAAGACGTCACATCCTGGAGACGATGAGAGAATCAGGAAATGATGGTCAATGGGAGAACGAACTACAAGGAAATTGGCGTTTGATGTGAAACTTTACGCTGAAAGAATTCTGGCTTTATCACTTCACACAGGTTGAGAATAAACTGGGTTTTGGGAAAGAAATCTAGCAGGTACCAATTAGATCTGAACATTTTTTGTGTATCTCCTTCATAGTTAGTTTAAAGTTTAGGAAATTAAGAACTATTTTCATGTGTAATAAAGTACGACGACTGACCCCGATCCCCGATCCGTGGTGTCAAAGTTGCTATCACTACGAGTAGACAGCACCTACAAAGATACTTTATAGCGCATCAGAAAGACATAAAAGTACAAGTAAAAACAAGCTAGAAATCTATTTCGCACTACTACACCTGCATCTAATATTGCTTGTGTAACAACAACTACCATGCGAGATATCATTGAGAGATGACCACGACTAAGGGAGGGAAGATTACCTTTGTGTACTTTTATAGCCCTTTAAATGATGTTAAACATCAGTTACTTTAGCATATTGATAGGTCTCCACGCCAATAATCAAATAAATTGTTTCAAAAGATGTAAAATTTTTCGTGACATATCGTGACTACCAGATCTCACTAAAAACTTCAAATACTAATTTGACTCTATATTTTTTTTTTCATAACGAAATATCTGCAAGCAAGTTGACCCTATCAGTAGTGGTCATTAAAACCAGTTAAAATCATCAACATAAACTTGATCTTAATAACAATGACCTTGAAACGAAATCAATGATAATATTTCCCATTACACTTGATTAACGACCTTGTTACATCTGTGTTCTAAAGCTCAAAATATAATCATCATAACATCCCATGAAACGTCCACTACAGGACAGGGAGTTCCCTCTAGAATTCTAGATTTTGCTGGAAAAATGTAGAGGGTAAGTACCATAGTCACCTCGCTTGTTAGCGTTACGGCTGGCACCATGGACCGCGGTTGTAGGTGACCGCAGTAAGTAAGATGTTAGATAAAAAGGAGGATGCTGCTGCCCATCCTCCAGTTTATAACCCTTAGTTGCCTCTTACGACACCCATGGGTATGTAAGGGTTGGTACTATTCTTTGCCGGCACCACACGGGGCAACAACAACAACGGGACAAAATATAATGGGTGGTACCATTTTGTAGGCGAAGTACTACAGCGTGAATTTTCATTGGTTTTGCTCTCGAAGTTCAGTGATTTTACTCATGAAAACAAGCAACATCCCCGAGGAAAAAAAAAATTACACGAAATTATTTTTCACACAAAATAAGTCGATCGCGTGACCAACTATAGAGGCAAAAAATAATCTTTCAAATAAAAAATTTTTTCTTCAGGAAAGTTACTTTTTATAATGAGTAGAATCACCGAGCTTCGGGAGCGGAACCAATGAAAATTAACGCTGTATAGTCCGTATAATCTAGTCATCACTATTCTTAGGGTTCCGGCTGGCACCATAGACCATGTTCAACACTTTTGGACCTTATGGTGTGGTGATAGAGTTGAAAAAGGTTCTACCGACAAGCGATTGACCGTACGTATACAGAAGGGCAAAATCCCTAAGGTGGTAGGAACTGGTAGTCCACACCACAAGCATGTTCAATCGTATTTTTGTTTATCATAACATTCTATGAAACTATCACTGCAAGACAGAGAATACGGGCGTGGTACTTTGGAAGGATAAAGGGATACGTGTTAGGGACGTGGTACACCCGACCGCACATCAGTAGAAACACTTTTGGACCTTATGGCGTGGTGATAGAGTTGAAAAAGTTTCTACCGACAAGCGGTTGACCGTACGTTTTTCATAATTAGTTTCAATTATAAAATATTTCACATTTGCCCGTGTGATGCCGGCAAAGAATAGTACCAACCCGTCCTTATCCGTGGGTGTTGTAAGAGGTGACTAAGGATTAATGAACCTGAGGATGGGCAGCAGCATCCTTCTGTGTATCGTATCATCTTACATTCATCATTCATGCGGTCACCAACAACCGCGGTCCATGGTACCAGCCGTAACGCTAACAAGCGTGGTGACTATGGTACTTCCCCTCCACATTGTTCCAGCAAAAGATGGAATTTTGAAGGGAGCTCCCTGTCCTGTAGTGGACGTTTCAAGGGATGTTATGATGGATAAAATATTTACTCACAAAATGCGTTTCCCTTTCACCAGATTTTCTTATAGTTTGCGTCATATATTTCGGCCGGATGCGTCCCATTCACAAAACTGTTATTGCCCACGCGCATATATCAAGTACACGGACAACTGACTTGTCCACAACATTTCGTCACAGTAAACACCTCTACGTGGGAATCAAATGTCTTCAAATATTAATATTCTTTGTCATTTGAAGATAAGGATCCATTGCATTAGCATAGCGAATAGCGGAAGAGGAGTGTTGTCAAAAATTTTGAGGAAAAATCATACAGAAAATAATTTGACAAGCACTGCTTCTTACATTTTCAAAAATATCTTCGATGACGTGATCATAAGCGGGTCTCTGGTTTCGGGTGTTTGTAGTGTAGGGCTGGTTCAGCTTATATTGGTTTTGATGCCAGTTACTTGCTGCCGTGCGTAAAAACATAGTTTTTTGTGATCGTCCCAGCCCTCTAAGGCCGGTATTTCACTAAGACACTGATAGCGCGACTGGTAGCGCGACTGGTTGCGCCACTGGTGTCTGTAACTAGACACCAGTAAAGACAGTCCCTGCGGCCACAGTATTAAGGGCTATATTCACAGAGTGGTAGCGCGACCAGCATCCGAACTGGTTGCGCCGCCAAACACCGGGTGAGTAACTCTCTATAGAGCTGTATACATTTTGTTGGTAGCGGAGACTTGTTGCGCTGCCATGGTGTCTCAGTGAAAAACCGGCCTAACAGATGGCGTTTCGGTTTCTGAAACGCGCTTTTTCTAGCATCTCTTAAAATAGTGCGTTTCAGAAATCCTACAGCGTCATCTATTAGCAGGCTTTGGTAGAGATTATACAGAAGAATCTGGCTTTTCAGCACCTGCCACTACTTTTCCAACGGCTTAAACGCCTGCTAATTTTATATTCGAATTCAGTCAATTATACGACGCAGAAAATAACTTTGGCCCTGTCATTGATGCGCAGAAGAAAAAAATAGCCCATTTTTGACTACTGCGCATCAATGACAGGGCCATAGTTATTTTGTGCGACGTTTACTAGCTTTAGCACCACACACGTGGTAAAGTGGTCACCTGATTGACTCATTTTGTATGGTAAGGCGAAAATTTTTTTGCTCGTTTTCATGAGTAGGAATCACTGGGCTTCGGGTGCGAAACCAATACAAATTCACGCTGTATTAAACACTGGTTTCATCGAACATTGCACAAGGAATTAAGGCAAAGAGATAACTCGATAGCTTGTTTTAGAAACCACGTTGTCGAAAACATTTATTCGTTTTTGCTGTTAAGCGATGGTTTAGATTCAGATTCAGATAATTTTATTCAATGTAGATTCTTTACAGAATACTTATTGAATGTCATGCAGAATACAATGCAAATAGAGCGAGTCTACGCCGTTTCGGATCGTGCTATGGCAGCGTAAAAGAAACGGCAAGAAACCACTGCAGCACGGCCTACTTTAAGAGTCGGCTTTTTACAATGTGTTTCTTGTGTTTCGCTGGAATATCAGAGCACCATACCTCTTTGTCATTTAAATAGTCATCTGATCTATAGTAAGCTTTTTTACATAACGTTACACATTGTTTAAACTTTCTCTCGGGTAATTGCACTACATTGACAGGTATTTTGTTGTAGTATCGTACACACAGACCAACGAAGTATGTATTGACTTTGGCTAATCTACGAGTAGTATATGGTTAATCAAGTTTGTACTTATCTCTAGTATTAAAGTTATGCCTGTCACAATTTTTAGGTAATTTATGAATGTTCTTTCTAGCGTACATGATGTTTTCATAAATATATTGGCATGCCACTGTCATAATGTTGATCTCCTTAAACAGTTCTCTCAGGGAATCACGAGTCATAAGGCAATAATGTGCTCTTATAGCCCTGTTTTGTAAAATTTACTTTAATTTTCAATATCCAAATAAGTTACAATTTCATCACCGTTTTAAACCGTATCTAACCAACATTATCACTTTCAAGCTTATCGTGAAATCGTATAAAGACAAAAATTGCCCCTATCATCGTAAACAAAGATGGTCAATCATTGAATTGTTATGTTTGAATGCACTAGAATAGAGACCGATCGAAACTGTGTTATGGTACAGAAGATTTGGATTTTACTAATTTCTGACTGCTGTTTTATTTGCGTGGATTACCTACTTACCATTTATTATAAAATAATAAGGACTTTCTCGTAAGAATGAGATGTTTTTCAGGAAATTTTCTTTCTTTTCTTTTGCTTTCTTTGTTAAGAAATTACATAACTGGAACTAAAATTATTTGTTTGATTGTTCTCCAACAAATCTTTTTCCAAAAAATAACATAGATTTGTAACGACGACACATCAAGAAAAATTTTTTTTTCTTAAATTAGTAAATAAACTCTCCTCATTTGAATAAAAATGCCATAAAATAACTTTGTAGCAGGATTTGTCAGTATAATCCGTTTCACGAGTCAATGCCAACGCTTACCAACACTTTTTGCAGCTACCTATATCAATAGTAATCAGCTAAAGCTGTCAAAAAAACAAGTTTATAAAACAATGTTATTTTTCCGTCAAATATACTCTAGTTTTAGAGTCATGGCTGCAAAATGTGTTGGTAAGCGTTGGCATTGACTCATGATACGGATTATATGAGTAAATATCTGCTTCGTGGTGTCTTCTGACTTCTCTTACAACTCGTTGATATATAAATGGTCACATTATCAAATCAATGGGTCCGGGAATCGAACTGCCTACGCCCGACCATGGTCCGGCGCCCACACCGCCAAATATCGAACCTACACTGATGAAGTAACTACTGCGGATAGCGTTTAAACATTGTTTATTATGTGTCGATGTATAGCTGTTAGCGTTTATAAATATATTTTTTTATTGTTCACATACATTATATTATACAACAGGAACGAATAATGTGGCCTATATAGTTTGTACAAGTTGTAAAAAGTAGTTATTGTGATATAACTGTAATAGTTATACGTATGGTAATGCGGTTTTTTGTAGATATTGATGCCATCTATAAAACTGTAGTACATTTGATCAAAAGTCAATAGTTTCCGCAGCGTACGCTATAAGGATGCTATTTGGTATTTTTTTTACACCTTGTGTTATGTTACTAAAGTTTTAGTAAGGATCCCTAATTTTATCTAGCAATAAATTAGATACTCAGGATGAATGTAGCTTTCTAATGGTGACAGTAGTTTTTGAGTTTATTCATTACAAACATACAAAAATACAAATCTTTCCTCTTTATAATATTAGTGTAGATCACGCCTCTTTCCCGTCGGGGTAGGCAGAAATTCAGGACGTTCTGAATAAAGGCCAGGTTAAAAGTACTCTAAACCGACGAGCATGTATGAAAGGATTGATGAATGTACAGGAAGTAAGGGAAGTAGGTATGTCAAGATCGTAGCAGGTGGAGAACTGTAGTCTCTGCCTACCCCGACGGGAACAAGGCCTGATATTATGTATGTATGTAGGCAGAAACCACCCCACAGCTCCCACTTGCTACGAATTTGATATACTTCCCTCGCTTCCTCTAATTTTATCAACGCTTCTATACACATAAACGCTGTATACTAAAAAAAAAGAGCAAAAATATAACTTTAGGGGACAATAAAACGGCTCTATAGACCCGATTCAGATATATTTTTTTGTCTGTTTTCATGCAAATCAAACGCGATGCGATCATCAAACTACTGAAGTGACTTGGACAGAGAGACCTTTTATAAGGAAACCAAAAGGCTATTGATGTGGCCACGTTTTGGACTAAGATTTTGTAGTCACTTTTTGCCGTTGACTTGAAAAGATGAAAAACCGACTTTAAGTCGCAGAACCAAAGTTTTTAACATACCGTGTAGAGCCTTAGGATAAAATTTATAAAGTTCACACCCAGTATTAGAGATAAGTAAAACTCACTCAAACGGGCAGGCATTAGCAACAGGTGTCAGGCGTATTTCCAAAGAGGATGCTAGACCTCTTATCAAACTTACGTGAAATACTTACTGTACTAGTTTGAAAACTAGGGTTGTCAAAGCTTTATATTACTTTTTTAAACAGCCTCCGTCCGTGGTTTAGCTGGTTAGATAGTTCAGCTCTCGGTCCGGATGTTATGGGTTCGATTCCCGGTGGGGAAGGTGTCAAACAATAATCACTTTGTGAAACTTCACCAGTTTTGATAACATTTAAGTACTAACATTGAATAAATAAATAATATAATATTCAGACACTACATAACTTGTCCCACAGTAAAATCTCTGAGGGCGTTATTTGAGTGCAAACAAATCAAAGAAATATAAATACGTTAAATAAATATAGAGGACTCTAATCGAACCCGGGACCTTAGGATTGACAGGCAGGGTAACTACCAACTTCAAAATAACAGTTGTCGAAGACACAATCAATTGTCACTAATTCGACACGATCTCGCCTCAAGCCATAAATGTAAAGTAAGTATTCTTTAAACATGCGCGTGGGCAAGTCGGTCTGTATTTGGCGCGCAGATGGTCACAGATAGCGCATGAATTTGTCCGGTGAGACCGTTTGCTCTTGCGCATAAGAAGTGCATTGAAACTTTTTCAACTTTATAGCGTGTATTTATTAACTATACTTTAACTATTTATTGATTCCGTAATACAGAATAAAGCTAGTATAGGGGTATGTTACTTAAAGTTTAATGAGCCCTGAGACAGAAATGAAGTCAACGATACGAGTTTGCCCCGAAGAAGCCTATTCATTCGCGACTTGGTTGTATATGAGCTCGGGAAAACAGACGCAGGCAGAGAAATGTGCGAAATATTAACCAAGTGTGGGTGAAATCGATATCCTGCGCTGCATTTATATTATAAAACGCTTGCGAAAAATAAGCTTCTGAAATTGAAAAGGAAAGGGCTACTTCGTGTTATACGAGTATATAAGCAAAGCGATGTACTTAAAGTTACAAAAACCGGCCAAGTGCGTGTCGGGCCACGCGCAATGTAGTTGCCTTGTATAGCAAGTTATAAATTTTTCATTAACTTTTCCCCTCCTGACGAACAGCCAGGTCCAGCACCAGATTGCTATTGCTATTTCTATCATTTTCAGTATTTTGACTATAAAGGAGTGATCACACCTAGCTGAATTCAAAGACTAATACGGCATACATTGCTGGGAGGCTTGGTTATGTTAATTGCAATATACTTACTTCAACGAGCAATGTATGCCGAAGTAGTCATTCAATTCAGCTAGGTGTGATCACTCCTTTACTCGTTAATCTGAAAGTCTCCTTAGCTGTGATAGTTTTCTTTTAAATTCATCATAATATGTATACACTACATATACACTACCACTTCGAATTTTTTCACGTTTCCGACATCAACCGTTTAGCTGGCAGAGGGGTACACTTACGAAAATGCGAAATATTTCACAAACGGATCCCTTTTCATCAAAAAACGTTTTTTTTAATTCTCATAATAATTTTAAAATACGAGTACCTAACCAACGACGCCCCATTTTATTGGGTAGACGAGAAAGAAAATTCATCCCTGCTTTACGTCGTCTTTAGGACTACAATTTTTTTTAAATCTCTGTCGGCGTGACTAATATGTACCTATGACTAAGGGAAGGGTCACTGAGCTTAGTTGCGGACAGACAGACCGACGGACATGACAAAACTATGAGGGTTCCTTTTTGACTACGAAACCAAAAAAAAGGTTATTTTAATGAATAAAAATTTTTCTTTCAAGAAGTTAACTAGTCAAATTGGTACTTACATAGATAGACACTGGTACGATAAAAGAAACCCTCCATACTCCATTTTGTCAATTCTAATTTTATAAAATACTTAGCATCCATTTCCCGTCTGTCACACTCGGGGTGCACGGTAGCTGTAGCTGTTTATCAGTAAGCGCGAGGCATTCCACTCACGCGCACCTGAGCATTGTATGCGGGTCGACGTTTAGAAGCCGGTAAATGGATTGTAGCGCCTTTACAATTTATGTTATTGTCGTGATACTGTTATGGAGAGCTACTTTAGTAGTTGTTAATGTCCGATCTTCAGTAGTAAGGTTATCTACACCTACAGCCTTAACTAACAAACTTTTGCAGCTTACTGTATATTTTAAAAGTTTTTATTGCGTTGCATTTTGTGATGAATCTACAGCATTCTACAGATCGTTTTTCTCAAAATGTTGATCAATAATCTTATTTGATGTAAATATTTTATATTTCATTTAGTTGCTTCAGAACTAGCGAACACAAGAAAACATTGGTGATTTTACTCCACCGACAAGAGCACGGATTTTAAGTTCAGAGAGAGGAGTCCCTATTTGTAATAAATTTTAATTTTAATAAATAGGGATGGTCAAAGTCGATCTAAAAAGATATTATACTGCCGACAAAATAAACTTCATACATGTAGGTTAATCTATGGTAGGGTAATGATAAAATATATGTCTTACCAACAAGATTCTTCCAAGCAACTATTTATCCTTGGACAACCTTTAACCAATGCTAATATACATTTCAATCGAGCTTCTATTCCTAAACACGACATAACTGGATACTTCAACAAGGTATAAATATGCATAAACGTAAATATCTTTCAGCTTAACTCATGACTAACTGAGGCAATAAGTTTGTAGAGAAAACGTCGGATTTTGTATATAAACTGCACGCTTAGTTAAGCTGTAGTTAAGTCGTGCATGACAAGATCGGTCGGAGTTTCATTCAAGTATTTCCGCTGATAGTAATAATCTGCTTTTATTCTAGACTAACTGTACCCCGTGATTTCGTATGCGTAGAATTCAGATAAAAAGTAACTTATGTCCTTCTCCCAATCATAGTTCAAATTATCTTCATACTACGACGTTGAATAAGTAGTGAGCATCACCTAGAAAACTAACGACTGTTGATAAATTAATAATGTACATTTTTACGTAGCATTAACATCATTTAAGACCTTGAATACCTTTGTGAAACAAAGCATTCATTTTGTTCCTACCAAAGATCAACGTATGGGATTCATGACTTCGATTTTGGTTCCTGCTTCGTAGTTTCTCCTTCGGTGTTGGGGAACAGATAGAAGTTACTATGAGTAGATAACTGCCAGTTAAATCTACGAGTAGTAAGTTGGGGAGTGGTTAATTTGTTCAAACTCGGTTTGTTGAATAGCGTCTATCGAAAGTATTGTTTTTCTTAATCTTCAAGTTGCTTGCTGTATTGTATTGGCTTATTGGTGAACTGAACTGTTGAACTTTACCTCACTATTCATACCTTTCTAAATATTGATACTATCTTTTAAGTGAAATAAACTATCAATACCTACTCATAAACATCAAAACACTTTAAAGTCAAAATGTTGTACATTCTCACTACTTATTGTACACCCTTACCTCGTACCTAATATCAAAGTCAAAATCGTGAAAGCTTAACAGAAAGACCGACAGACAGTTACTTTTGCATTAAAAATTAATAAGGATACTACCGATATTTTTTTCACAAAACCCAAATGAAATCAGGCGACTTTAGCAAAGAAAAAGAATGTTTACTTAAAATACACCAAATAATAGGAAAATGCCAAAATAAATAGGTACTTAAAAATATATATAGATAACATTGATGTTTTGTAATAACAAAACAACCTCGGAAGTAATAAGTAACTATTATCATTTTAATTGCTCAATAAACGCATGCGCAGGTCGCGGGTTTATCAGAGCCCTCTAGGAAGACGCATTCAATTTCACTAGCAAGATAACTGGGTTCAGAGATCCCGGGGATAGGGCATGCAAATAAATAGGGATGGGGTGAAACGGTGAACCTGTTGTAGTCGATAAAGTTGTTATTTTTCAAAAAAAATTATTATCTGCTCTTGCCCAGCTCAACCAGCTTGCCCTGAAGAAGCCTATTCACTAGCCACTTGCATAAACTCGGGTTATATTAACTCTAGAAGTTAGTCAAGGACCACAAGAAGCCTAGCCTCAACTCATAGTTTCGTAATCCAAATTCTAACATCTGCCCTGGAAGCCAACTATGTCACTCACTGCGCTAACCAAGATGTCATTCAACAATTGAAGTATACTTTACCCAAACACAGTAAAAGGCGTTTTTTTAGTGTAAACAAATCCTGACATGGTAATACTATTTTCTGTATGCATATGTTCTCAAAAAAACTCTGTATAAAACATTCAGATACTTACTTATGTTATGCGCTTGCTTTTACACAATATGGTATCCCTAACCATAAAAAACTGTGAAGTATGCGCCATACTTACAAGTTTTATATCGACAATGCCCCAACTCTACAACTCAACTTATCACTAGTGTGGTATTTCACAAACTCCATTGTGGCAATCGACGGGGCGTGTTCTGTCAACAGTCTTATCGTTTATCGTCGAGTTGTGTCAAGTTGAGACGAGACATCCCATGTCTATCTAGAGACGAAACACAAGACGTATGAACGGATGAAACAAGAACTTTGATGAGAAATGGGAAAATAAAAGTACATTAAACTGATGAAAGTTTATAAAAAGGACAGGTTGATGATGAGACTAGAAGAAACGAATGGAAATCTGTGAAAGTGTGTCTTAGGATGTGGTCTCTGACTACCTCTATGGAGAAGAAAAGCGATGTTTAGTTTAGAATGTTTGAAAATACTACAATGGATAGGGTGATTTCTTTACGGAAAGGCACTTGGCGAATGGAAGTGGATTGTGACATCATTTGGTTAAACGATTCGTACGACACATTAAAGAAGCGATGGGATATCACTATAAATAAGTATGGGGGACATTTGACACAATCATCTGATCAAAAAATGGATATCAAAGACTGATATACAAAGGTAAACAAATAAATCACATCCAGACACGGTAAAAACACCTGTGTTCATCACGCAAATAGATGCCCTGGGCGGATATCGAACCCATGATCTACGGCGCAGAGTGCAGAGGCACTACCAACTACAACAACACGCTAGTCAAATTTAACATTTTTAAGACAGTATACGGTAAACGGCAAACCCACATAAAAATTTTAAAAGACGATTTACGAGTACCTATCGCAAAACTTACTAAAATTAATACAATACAAAATTTAAAATTCAAACAAAATCAGATAAACAAAAACTGCGGAAAAAATAAATTTCCCCAAAGACTCATGAATGTTTATGAATCAAGTCAATCAATGGCGAATACCAGTAGTGGGAGAGCGGGTCCCACCCACGCCCACGATTGCCCACGCGCAGCCCACGGTGACCAAGTTTCGTAACCCGTACTAATTACTACTCGAGCACTGGAGCTAATGTCATTGAGTTAAGAGAAATTTAGTATAGCACACCACGAGATTGACGTAAGATAGTCGTGAGATGTTCAAAGTTCAAAATAAACTTCAATTATTTCCATGTTTTTGGAGCCAAACTCCTCAAACAATGACAAAATAGTTATTGGAATACGTCAGCGCATTTAGAAGCGAGAACTGTTTTGACGCAAATCTTTATAACAACTAAGCGCAGTGCTCAGAGGATATGAGGAAACTTCAGAGGGTAGTTTGAAAGTGCCCTATAGGGCATGAGGCATCGTATTACTCAGTAAAAAACTAAAAATCCAAAAAGAAAGCACGATTATAAAAACATAACGTACACAATTTTTTAAATACATACCGCTAGCACTAACAGTAAATAAGCTTAACATTGAAAGTGTTAACTGCAATCAACAAATTAAAACAGTTTAAGAAAAGTACTAACTACAACTGAATGGTGCTAACCTTAATACAGGTTAAGCTAATACAAAACGGTGAAAGTCGAAAAGTGAATCTATTATTGCAGAATTATGCAAGAATGTGCCTAATTGGGCTAACAATATGAAACTTTTAATTTTCAAGGCTAAATTTTCATATCTTAGACATTATGTCTTCTAAATTAGATGATAACGTTAATTAAAGATTATGTTTAATAAATAGCCATTCAACGATAATCTATAACTATGTCGAGATATTTATTGAAATTAAAGAGATTGGTTTAACTGACTTCGAAATAAGAACACTAAATATATTAAAATTTGATATGATTTTTAACTTCTATCTTCAAATAACTCATGAGGCTGTCATTTGGGAAAAATGTTACACGTTGTATTTCTTACTAGCTCGAAGAGAAAAATAGCGAAATTTAACTATATTTACGATGCGTGTGGTATTTAAGTGTTTTTTGAAAGTTTTGTTTAGTTAGTGCATTACATGGTGTACCCATAGTACCTAAGTGTTTTAGAATTCCCTTGAGTGAGTGTGTGCGATGCGTTGTGTTTTTTTTTTGTTTACGTCAGAGTGTGTAGTCAACGCCAAGTTACCGCAAAAAGTGTCGTAGCGTTGGTCCATATTATATCGACTCTCTAGGTACGCCCCCTGAAAACTGAAGCAATTCTATCACAGATGAATGAGCCCAGGTCCCGACGTTTGGTGAGATCTTTCTAATTACATATATGTATGCATGTAGCAGCGATAAAAAATGATTAGTCAGTGTCTCTGTAGTGAGTCAGTTTGTAGTCAACACCAAGTTGCCGCGAATTTACTATAGAATTGGACATGGAAGCGTCGTATCGTTTGTTCATAAGTTATATCGAATAAATAGGTACGCCTCCTGAAAAATGCGGACATATTTATCATGGACGAAAATGACGAGGCGCCGATGTTTGGTGAGATCTGTCTGATTACATTATATGCATGCAAGTAGCAGCAGATTCAGGTACTACCCACGACCACGTACTTCTACATCATCGTTTACAGAAATAACACTGTTTATGCACGATGCAAACAGGGAGTTCGAAACTCTAAAGCCCGCGCCCGATATATAGAGAAAACAAAAATGGAATGGCCGACTGTTCGTTTTATTTATAAAATGGTTATTGTACCAACCATTACGTATGGTCTGAAAGCCGCAGCACTAACGAAAGCTAATCTATCAAAATTAAGAAGATATGAGCGTCTCATATTTCTAGACATGGTTAGCCACTCGCGAAATCCTCCGGTGAATAAACGGGTACACGATCTTCTTAAAGGCAAAACTATTACAAAACAAATAAAATTCCTGCGGCGGTTTTTTAAAATTCCTTAGGACACAAAAACCACATCTTCTACACGCAGCGTTAAAATACCAAGGCAGAAGACGGAAGGTGGGCAGACCCATTTTTCCCTGGAACAACTCGATTAAACAGGTCATGCAGTACTTCGACGGGACCTCGAGGAGTGGCAGCAACTTGCTCTTGACAGGAACGATACGAGAGCGGCAGCACAGGACATTTTTAAGTTGGAAGAAACTGACAGCGAGGAAGAAGAACCCGATCAAGATATCTAATCAGCTAAGGCACTGAAAGCCCGACCATCATCACCATCAACGCTCAATCCTACTACGATTAACCCGTCTCTCCTATTTTCCTATACTGGCTACAGGCTGAACAGTCGGTCGGTTGAGGCCTCTGGTTGCGATCAGTTGGTCATCCCCTCCACTTCCAGAGCGTGTCTTTCCTTAAAAAAAAAAACGCGCCCTCTGGTGTTACCCGGCTTGCCGGGGACAGGTCTGCCTGGCTGGATGTGGTGCTCTATCTATCTATCTCAAATAACTCATGAGGCTTAAAAATTCAACATTTTTTACCTAAAAATTGGAGCAATAGGATTCCTGACCACAATTAGGGATAATAAAATATATATGTTTTTGAATATTGGAGTCCTGAAAAATAATTTAATATAATTTATTACACACCACAGGACATGAAACAGATACAGAACAGAAAGAAAAAGATAACAAGGAAGGACGAAAGCCTCCCTTATTGCTAAGGTAGCAATTTCTACCAGACAACCTTGTTAGTCCTACTACTTCTTTTTCTTAATCATAAGTTCTAATTCCAAGTTTTTGTCTTCCCTTGAATCTTTTTTATCATCATCAGCAACTATTTTAATGCCTCTTTTTACTGCACCATGCATATTTCGGTCTCTCCTATCCGTCACCACTCTCGTTCGTTCGCGCCGTCTCGAAATAGAATTTAGGGCAAGCTTCGGTCAGCATATAGTTAGATACCTTCTACTCCAGTGCTACATTGCAGAGATGTGGCAAGATTTTTGCCTATTCACCTTATTTTTGTGACCAACTAAAAAAATCTAATTGCTTGTGATTTTGCAAGTTTCAGTTCTGTTACAATATGAAGAAGCAAAATCGTAACTAGACCGAATCCTAATGAGTTATTTTATTATTATCATAGCTAGGTACACACGACCGCACATCAGTAGAAACACTTTTAGACCTTATGGCATGGTAATAGGGTTGAAAAAGTTTCTACCGACAAGCGGTTGACCGTACTCCTGCATTAATTTAGTTTGGGGATCCAAAAAACCTCATCTATCAATCGATATCAATGGATATAACTACAGCTACATAAATTCTATTTGGGTTTCTGTTTTTTTTGTTCTTTTGACTGCCTATATTTTGTTATCTCATTTATTTTTCATAGTCGAGTCGAGTATCTAAGGGACTCTCTTCTTTTGTAAGTCTTCTTCAGTTATCTTTTCATCATTAAAAGCCAAGCTTTTGTCTGTGTAGCTGTATCTCACTCTGTCTTTACTTTAGTATGTTCTTGATGTTCATGTAAGAATTACTCCTTCATGTTCCAAAAAGAGAACAGGCCCAAAACAGCATCATATTTTACAACACTTTATATCCTGCACACGTAAATACCTTATTCGCTGCGCAAGCACATCCATTGTACTTCCACGGATTATTCGCGTTCCGTTCTCTTTATACAGAGTGTTGTATTAAGATAATAAAATTTTAAGTTTTACTAAGAGGGAGAGACCAGTGGAGAGAAGGAAGGTATGCCTTTGCCCAGCAGCGGGAAATAGTTTTGATTATAATATAAAATAAAGTTACTTTTTTTTATTAAAAATGGGCTTATCTTGACCTCGATCTTGTATCTGTGTGAAGGGCTCGTTTCCTCAACTAGACGATTATTTGCCTTTATTTCTTGGTTACCTATATTATCAATAGATGAGTTGAGTTGATATAGTTATACTGAGCTAGAAGCTTTTAATGACAACGCCGTGTCATACCTGCTAGTTAATCTAGCAACACACCAACGAAAATTAAAAAGAACGACCTACTATTATATATTCTGTGCCCGTACCGAATCTTATGTCAAGTATTACAAGAGTGGAATTTCAGCGTCGTCGGAATATGGTCGGAATTTGGTCGGAATGATCCGCAACCACAAAGTAAATATCACAAGTGATAAAGAGGTGTTTGATCAATAATGGATATTTTGGGCTGTTGTGATGATTAACTATCGGTATCTTGCTTACGTGTACAATATAGGATAGAAATTAGCTAACGTACCTTCCAAAACAAAAAGAAAGCACTGATTTCGAATAAGATTAAAAACAACTGTATAGCCATCAAAATGTATTGTGTTTATTCACTACCTGTCCCAAAAAAAACTAAGTTCTGATTGTAGCACAGCCTATGTTACTTGCGGAACTTATCCCTCCTTGAGGAATCTTAAGAACCAAGGAACTCGAGATTCATGGTGCCTTCAGGGTGTATAACTCTATAGAGTTTATGGGGACTGTTATGGGGACAGCTAAAAGGTAAATTAAGGTTAACGATGCCGTTAAAACTGTTAATTTTGGTTCGGTATCTTATTGTGTTGGTTCATTAATGTATTTTTCATGATGAAGACAGTTAAGTCATAAAGTGAGACCGCATTATCGTCAAGGAGTGCCGGGAAGCGGTGCGGTATGTCATCATAGTCCTGTAGCTCGTGGACATTCAAATTACGAAAAAGGTTACCCTTTGTCTCTGAATTTCACCATTTCACATACTAATAGTGAAGTCAAAGATCGTAACCCGCCGTAACCATATATATATAGTGACAAGTGATGTAGTCCGGTCATAATATTATATAATTTACGTTTTTGAGTTACCGTTTCAAATTTATACATCTGTTAATAGACATCTGAACAAACCATATACCTATTTTAAGACTGTTTCTGTGGCCAGTTCAGATTTTAAGACTCATTTGGTCTTAAATTTGTTTTTGGAAAATTTCCATAGTCTTACTATTACGTATGCTAATTCAACAAAGATGTACAACATGACAATAACGAAACAATGCGGTAACCTAGAAATGTATATACCTATGGAGATTATAGTTTTGTCACTATAATGGTTATGGCGGGTTACTAACGATCTCTAAGACGACTAAGACTTCGCTTTTAGTATTGGCGAAATCTATAACAATTTCAGAAAGACAAAGGGTAACATTTTTCGTAATTTGAATGTCCACCCACGCCTCCACGGGCTACAAGCTGGTGTTTGTTATAGTACGAGTAGTACCGCCTAAATGAGTCCTCGCCCGCGGGGTACAAGGGCAGGTGCGGGGTGCGGATGCGCGTAGAGAATCAGAATGCCCCGCTGCCCGTTGCCGCCCGCACCTGTTTCGTTCCCCTTTTGTCGTCTTACCCCCGCGCCCCTGTACCCCGCGGGCGAGGACTCATTTAGGCGGTTTATCTATAATTCCGTGTATTTAACCCTGCATTCTGCAAATACGAGTACATACAGGATGCGAGGTTTCAAAAATTATCACAATTGAATTGATAACGGATAACCCAATCAAATCGTGACGACCCTCAATAGCGCGATTCAGAATCAAACAACGCCATCTATTATTTGCAGCCGTTTGTTTGGATTATTCGTAGCATCATATCGTGTAGGTTGTAAGATCGATATCAGATATAACTAAAAAAGTAACGGCAAAGACACATTAAATCATCATCATATCGTGTAGGTTTGAAGGTCGTTAATCGACCTTACTGACCCTGGTGTCAAAGTTGTTGAGCCGCCAATGGCCTCGTTAACGACTACATCAGTAGATAGTAGTTCGTTAACGACAACATCAGTAGATAGTAGTCGGGACCAACGGCTTAACGTGCCTTCCGAAGCACGGAATTATCCAACTTTTCGGACAATAAGGTGATTCATCCTACTATGTCCTAACCAAACTGGGGAGGTCGCCCAAAGGGATTTTTGTTTGAGAAGAAGAAAAGAAGAAGAAGACCAACGTTTCAGTAAAGTCCATATCAAAATAATGTCAGTCAGTTTAGAACGCTTCCTTTACTTAGTATGGTCTCATCATCACCATGATGAGTATTGTCTCATCTGTAGGTTTAAAATGATAAACGTACGCAATTACCCAAATACTTGCGCTCCTAATTTTATTGCGAGCACATGACGATATCGAACAGGAATTTATAGTAAATAAAATATTGCTAAAATTTAAAAAACAAGATGAGATAGAGAAGAAATCTAATGAAGGCACAGCTCTTAGTAAAACGCAAGTTTCACTTTTGTGCTAAAATAAACACAAACAAAACCTCCTTCACTTAACAATAACGCGGAAAGAAGACTGCAATAACTCCACTTGACATGCGCGTGAGCAAAGAGCCATCTAATCATCTGTCACAACAAACAAAGCGCATGCTCCCGCGCATCTATTCGCCAGCGTGCTCGACGTAAATCTTGCGTTTACGCAGTAGCCGGTAACAGCAGGGAGCCCGGTAGTTTGACATGTTGGATAGCCCAAGTTTGCAGTTAGAGTGTTAATAATGACGGTCTTTAAGGGTTAAATAGTGATCTTAAAGGTAGATTAGATTGTAATAAGGATCGAGAGTTATCTTTTATGGATAACGGTAAGGCATTCGAATTGAGCTTAGTAATACATAAATCAGAAACTGCAAGGAAGAAATCGAAGTAATATATTTTAAGAAGCATACATATCCATGTACCATTTCATATTTCATAATTTTTTATTTGATCAGAATGGGCAGGGCATTAGAGGTTTAATGATAGTAAATGTTGACAAGGGATTAAAATGCTTCAAGATGCTAGAAACGTAGATTAAAATACTTGAGCAAAAATCAAGATCTCTTACTGTTTACTTTTCTCTGTATTTCAACCTATTCTCGTTCATAAAAGGTTTCAATGTCAGGTGTGATTATCAGACAAATTAAACATAATGAGAACTCAACTCAATGGGAATGCAACTTTCGGAGAATCAAGGTCTTCAAGGAAAAAAAACATATAGTTTTTTAAATCATCGATCAGTGCTATCACATGAACATGAAGAAATCCATAGTTTTTCTTACTTTATCATTTCTGACCTAGAAGTAAAAATCCTATCAAATCCTTGTCCGCTAACGTAAATCAATTCGCCTTTGTTGACCTACATTGTACAACACTCCCTAAAGGTCTCACGTCTTATTGCACAAGCGACATATAAACTGCAACCTGTGTGGGTGTCAGTACTCAGTACTGCAACATTGGCCTTATTGCCTTCACTGGCTGGATTAATTCTACTAAATTCAATGGGAGTCATTCTAATATATTTTGCTAGCACAGTAATAGCACTAGCACTACCTTTAGCCCTTGGTCTATGCCAGTGATAAGAAAAATGTCATCTAAAGTGACAGGTTGCTGGTAGTAATAATCACCGGTTATACAAGACCAAGGTGTTGCCTATAAGCGGTTTAGGCTCCGTGCTAACGAAAAGTCTCTGGAATATGTTTAAGAACTTAATAAATTTACGAATTGGACTAAAATCTCAAATGGACAGGGCGTCTTTCCAAACAGTTAAAACGTTAATTGATATTATACTTTTCCTAAGTCCCACGTGTAAAATACGGCGTAAGCGAAAAAAACCGGCCAAGTGCGAGTCGGACTCGCGCACTGAGGCTTCCGTACCACCACATAAACATAATTGTATTAGTTGAAATTTTAGTAAGTTAATGTGCTAGATTTTTGAGTCCGACACGCGCTTGACCAAATTTTATTATTTGTTATTATTTTATAGCTTATGCACTATAAACATACCAATTTTCAAGTTTGTAAGTGTTCCCGTTTTTAAATAGAACTAAAACAAAAATCGCCTCAGCGACCATCCAACTTGACCCCTCTCTTATATGAATGTTCTTGAAACGGGAGCTCACCACAATTGGTTACCATTAGTTGTGAGAAAAGTTGTAATATTTAATGATTTCAGACTTTTCCCATTATTTGTACTGTGAGACCTAGCTTCTTGCCAAATTTCATAATTTTAGGTCAACGGGAAGTACCCTGTAGGTTTTGCATTTTTGAATAAATGTATGGAGATGAGAACATAAAATGCAATATGTTTTGATTGCGTCGTTGTAAAAAATTGAAATTTTCAGATCTTGTGTGGTTCATGGATCCTAATATATGGTATTAATTTCAACCTGATCCCTTCACCCGTTCGTGAGATAAAGGGTCTTGACAGACAGACAGACAGACAGACAGACAGACAGACAGACGGACAACAAAGTGATCCTATAAGGGCTCCGTTTTTTTCTTTTGAGGTACGGAACCCTAAAAGTAGCAGTACTTGTAAGTAACAGTGTCACATCCTATGAACGTTTACTTTTGAATAAAGAAAGACATTGCTCTTTTCCTAGAATTGTTTGTTTTATTAAAATACATTGAAATTTTTATCATTACAATGATATCGTAACAGTAGAATAACTCCCAACAGTGGACAATGCATCAAGCGATGAATTAATGGTACTACCTGCTTGTCCCTGCGATATTTATTTGCCATAATAAAACTCAAGTTATTCATATGACCATAACTTTGACTTGCCCTTGTGGATTGGATACTATCTTAGTTATATTTGTCTGGCAGTCATTGTATGGAATTGCTGTAGTAATTCATGCAGTGGCATGTTTGATGAAATTATGGACCCCACGGTAGATATTGACATCACTATTATTATTATTTATCATAGCAGTAGCATTGTTATTTAGCTAGCTCTGCATGCGACTTTGTACTTTATACGTGGTCATGTTTCTTCTTATCTCTTTCCCTTCTTTCCGTTCATGAACTAATATTTTTCCCCAAGCTGTCCATCTCCTGCAGATTCATGTGCTTCTGCTACTACTCTACTTTCTATTTTCATTGTGAAGGAGCTGTCTTACTGAAACCTCAGTTTCTACCTAACGTCTTCTGCAAGTTCATATTTTATTGGTTCTTTTTTAATTTCTTCAACAGGCATGCAAGTTTTATTTACTGAACTTGCAACAATCTAGTGATTTTTAGGTTTTATGTTACGAGTATATGCATGCTGTAGAAATATCTACACGCGTGTAATTGAGGTTGACTTCCAAATTTTAGATGTTATTGAAAAGCACAATAATTTGGCCTACACTTGGTATTCTGTTCACAGATCCACCTAATTCGGCAGCTATGAATGCCAAATGGCACATGATGGACAGGGTGAAAACACTAGAACTTACCACCATTCTTATCAAACACCATGACCTCGCACATCTCCAGGGGTCGGTCTTCGGAAGGGTATCCCCTGTACCCTGGCTCGCACCGGTACACCGCACCAGGTCTCGTCACGTTCAGTATGTGGTACGGCTCGTCTTCAGGAGCACCAACAAGAATCCTGAAGAAGAAGAAGAGGAGCAGATAAGTACGATACATTTTTAATGTCATTAAAGGAGGAAAGGAAACTTGACAGAAAGCCCTGAGGTTTCTTTGTAGACAATCGAAATAAATTAAAGGGGAAAGATGAAACTTGACGAAAAGGTTATAGAATACCTAGAATTTTTGCGGAGCTAGTCCAAAACTTTACTTTTTCAGTATTGTTTACACAGACATCTAACAAATCTGTTATTTCTCGGAGACTAGAAGTTCCTAAACTTTACACAAAGGTCACTATGGACCTGCACAGCGCAGCAGTTTTGATGAATGAATAAAAAACAATGCATTATCTATCTTTTGATAAAATTATTAATCTGAAGACTAATGCAACCACCGCTTAAGCTCAAGAGCTCCTAAAAAGGGCTACTAGTGGATTTAAGCATTGGATTTAGTGAGGACGCGATCTGTACCAGCGAAGGTTTTTTTTTAAATTGCAATTAGGCCTGTTATTGTGTCAAGTCCATTGCACCCCAATTCTAGGAGATTTGTTTACAAAAGTTATTTCGAAAGTTTTCTAACGCCGTTATTCGAAATTTCATAACTGGACCATAAATTTCGTATATTTCTCGCAGCAGTTTTGCTTTTAGTTTTGCTTCTCGCTAAAAATACCGAAGTAGGGTGTAGACAGACCGTGGCCTACAAAAGTAGTGGGTGTTTTTCTTGTCACTAATTTTTTTTTAGTCCAATTTTGTTTGTAAAGAAACGTTTAAATCGTGGCGTAGATTGTTTAAGCGCGCGGAGATTTATAATATTTTTTGACAAATCTTTCATTGCACGTATATGAAACTGAAAAACGAAGTTTTACTTTTATTCCAAATCTCAATATCGATGCAGAATCTCGATAGATGGATGGATGATAATGTACAGTCAAGAGCATGTCAAGCTTATTCTATTAACTCTGTACCGATTTTATTTAAATTTTTTTACCATTTTTCGTACTGTGGTATCAGGACGGATGCCGTCGGGATGTGTCAGTGGGGTGGCTTGAAGGTGGTGATGGAAACAGTAGAAACTCGTCACATGTTGTTAAGTATTTATTCAGTAGGACGTCCTTACAGAATGGGTTCCAAATTAAGTCTGTCTTAAATGTACGATGCGCGTTACAAGACAAATAATGCTTAGTCTAATTTAACCTAGTTACTTACTTATTTAGCATACTATGCACATACACTACATCTTCCCCGTTTTTGAGAAAAAAAAAATAAGGATAGATACTCAGACTTATTTTTTTTTTTACATACCCATATTAGACACTAAGTAACTATCTTAACTCAATCTTATTTTACATACTCATAATATCTTACTATTTATTTATCTATACATTTTTGTCCTATTTTTATGTACAATCACCTGTTTACCATTTATGTCTATTTTTACATTTGGCGGCAACTCTTCAATTACGTCATATGGACCTAAATACAAACTATCGAGTTTGTTGCCGGTTTCATTTTTCAATAACAATTTATCGCCGGGCTTGTAAACAATCGGATTCACACTTTTATCATAAGTTTGCTTTCTAGCAATTTTACTCTTAATCAAGTTATTTTTAGCATCTTTTTGTGCTCTTTGCAACCTATACTTAAACTCTATTGGATAACTCTCATAATTATACATGGGATCTACTATATTGTTATCTATACTCAAGTTATGAGGTAACCTACATACTTGGCCAAACACTAGTTCAAATGGTGAATACTTGGTTTCTGTATGCACACAAGTATTGTATGAAAAGCTCCAATAGGGAAGCCAAGAACTCCACGAAGAAGGGTGGTTATTCGTCTGGATTCGTAAGTATGCTCCGAGTACTTTATGAGAATTCTCCAAAGATCCTATACTCTGATGATGGTAAGCAGTAGCAAATGTTTGCTCGATTTTTAATATTTTACAAAGTTCTGACATAGTACTTGATATGAACTCTGTGCCTCGATCAGTAGCGATCTCTTTCGGGATTCCATATCTCAAGATAAAATTTTCGGCAAAAGATCTTGCAACTTCTTCCGTTGTCTTAGATCTCAACGGGTACGCTTCGGTGTACTTTGACAATTCGCATTGTAATGTGAGAATATAGCAGTAACCATTGTCGTCTCTATCAAGAGGTCCTACTAGATCTAAAAATACTTTCTCAAACGCAGTTGAAGCCGTTGTTGTTATATTCATTTGCTCCTTAGTAATGCTAGTGTACTTTTGTTTTTGACACTTTTCGCATTTATTTACGTAACTAGAAATATCTTTTTCCATTGATGGCCAATAATAAAACTTTTTAATATTATTTAACATACGTTTAATTCCTACATGACCACTACTTGGTAATAAATGAAAATCATTCATGATTACTCGCTTCGCATGTTCTTCGTCTATTCTTTGTACGTCACGTACAATACAAATTCTGGGTCCTTCCCATTTACTACTCTTTATATATTTCGCTAACCACTCAATAAACTCTTTGTTTGACTTATTTTTCAAAATAACAATTTCACTTATTTGTTTAATCTTACATAATTCTGCCAGTTCTTTCAACAACTCGACTCGCGATGAAGCTGATAAAGAATTATGGCTTATGCAGAGATTTGACTTTTCTTCTAAATAAATAACCCTACTATTCTTAGATACACATAACTTTTGTCTCCTCTGATTTAGTAGTCTACTTAACTTAAAATCTGTCATTATTATTAATTCTACGTCCTTATCCTGTTTTTTTGAGTACTTCCACTACTTTAGGTTGATCAGACCTGCAGCAAATGGAATCCTCACCTTTGAGATCCGACGCTCCCTGCGCATCTCTCATTCGTCTCGTCTGGGCTCTCGTCATCACACATACTGATTTCTCTGCCATACTTTTCAACTCGTTAGATGTCAAAACAATCCTAGATAATGCATCGGCCGTCACATTATCTTTCCCTTTCACGTATTCCACATCGAAATCATACTCTTCCAAACTTAATCTAAACTTAGTTAATCTACTGCTAGGATTAGTCATGTTAAATAAATAAAGCAAAGGTTTATGATCTGTGCGAATCACAAACTTTCTGCCATATAGGTAAGGTCTAAAGTACTGAATCGACCAAACAATCGCTAGCAACTCTTTTTCTATAATCGGGTAATTTAGTTCTCCTTTATTTAATGCTCTACTCGCATAGGCAACTGGCCTTTCGTTCGAATTACATAACACGCTGCCAACCGCAAATCCAGAGCTGTCAGTTTGTAGAATAAATTTATTATTTTCTGTCAAATCTGGGTAATCCAAGACTGGTGGTTGAGATAAGGCTGTTTTTAGGGTTGTAAATGCCTCTTGACATTCTTGGGTCCATCTGAATTCTACGCCTTTCTTTAATAATTTATTTAAAGGTGAAACTATTTTGGCAAAATTACGTATGAATTTACGGTAATAGTTGGCAAATGCGACAAACCGTCTGACGTCATCCGCTGACTCAGGTATCGGATAGCGTTCGATTACTACAATTTTTTCTGGGTCGGGTAAAATGCCTTCTTTAGAAATTACATGACCTAGATACAATATTTGCCGTTTCAGAAACTCACATTTGCTCGGATTTAATTTTAAATTAACTTTTCGCAATCTTTGAAAAACAGACATTAAGTTTTTATTATGCTCTTCCAAGTTTCTTCCATACACAATCAAATCGTCTAAATAGATCAAACAAGCTTCGTAATTTAGTCCAGACATTGCTACTGTCATTAATCTACTGAAAGCTGACGGACTTATTTTCAGACCCATAGGGAGTCTACACATTTGGTATTGTCCCTTGTCAGTAGTGAACGACGTATACTTCCTACTATCCTCTTTAAGGTTACATTGGTAATATCCTTGACTTAAATCGCAATGACTGAAGTACATTGCTCCAGATAAAGATTCTAATATCTCTGTTATATTAGGAAGGGGGAACTTATCGTCCTTCAACTTCTCGTTTAATTGCCTGTAGTCTATGACCACTCGCCACTTGCGGGCACCACTGCGGTCAGACTTCTTAGGTACTAACAGCAAAGGACTCGACCATTCGCTAGTACAGGGTTCTATGATTTTATTTTCTAACATTTCTTGAACTTGCCTGTTAAGTTCATCTTTTTGCGTAAATGGGATCCTATACTGCTTCCTATAAACAGGAGTCGCGTTGTCTTTTATTTTAATGGACTGCTCGTACACGTTGGTAACTGTGAGCTTATCTCCTGGTAAATGGAATATGTCTGGATATTTAGCACATATCTGCTCAATCGACAATTGTTCTTCCCCATTTAAGTAAGAACCTAAGTTTAAGTGCTTAAATAACTCTTTTACCCTATCTACAGACACATCCGGTCGATTAAAGTTACAATACTCATACCGATCCAAACGATCAATCTCCAAATCCTTCAAATCTACACACACTTCCACATCCGTAGTGTTCTTAATTCTCACTGGTATCCTTCCATTTTTAGGGGTTGTTACTATGCTAGCAACAAACACACCCTTTTTCAGCTCTTTAGAAAGCACAACACAATCATAGTTATATCGCGTTGGAATGTATTTGATCACCTCGCAACGCGGTGCAATCGTCAAAGAGTAACTCGATAATTGTATAGGTATAAATACCTTCTCTCGCTTTCCTCTCAGAGACAAAGTATCTCTTCCAAAATCTATCACGCCATTATATCCTTTCAGAAAATCTTGTCCTAAAATTCCTACGGTAAAACAAGGAATGTCAGTAAACACGTAAAACTTGTGCTGAAAACTTTGATGATTGTATTTTAAATTTAAATAAATAAAACCCACAGAAGTTAAGCTACCTCCTACTCCGTTGATTTTCAAGTTACACTTCTGTATTTCACCTAACAAATTTAAATCCTTTAAAACTTCGTACTTAACTACCGATAATGACGCACCTGTATCTACTAACCAATCTAAACTAACACTATTAATACTTAAGTTTACCCAATTAACATTATCGCATACCATAACTTGATTAGGGACGAAAAAACTTACTGCTTTCATAAACATTATCAATGTCTTGTCTACGTACCGGTGACGTATTACGATCACTTTCATTAGAACCTACAAAGTGATTCATATTATTACCGTTCGTTGAACGACGGGCAGACCTGTAGGCATTATAGTTGCCATGTCCGCGAAAGTGCTGACGCGAACTCTCAAAACCTCGTTGACGTCCACTGCTTTGTGTATGAGCTGCGCGTGGCTGTGACCTACTTTGAGAAAAGTACGTTCTAGACTCAAAATTTCCACGATTTTGCCCAACACGTGTAGTACCACGACCACCACGTGAATTATAAGCAAAACCACGGTAACTTCCACGATGAGTTCCACGCTGACCTCTATTATGGGAATAAGAAAAAGTTTGGTTCGAGGAGGATGAAGTGACCTCATCTTCGGCTACTTGTATCGCCTCTCGTAATGTAGTCAGACCTCTTGCTGATATGATCGTTCCTAATCTCTGACTACGGAGACCTTCAGCAAAACGTTTCACAGCGTTCTTCTCGTTCAGAGGGCGCAAATAAGAATAGGCGGTATCGTCGTTACCTGCCTGAGAGATAGTGAGATCGACGAACAACTTCTCTATCTCTTCTCCAAAATCTCTAATCGATCTGTCGCCTTGCCTGGCGGTTTGTAATTGTGATTGCAACGCAGTGTCAGATTTCACTGTCAATAGGTGCAATTTCATGTCAAAAATTAAATCTTGTATGGAATCGTATTTGTTTTTTAAACGCATTTTAGCACCAGAATTCAATCGAGTCTTAAGCACAAAATTAATTAAACTTTTGCTATCGCTTTTGTCTATCATCGAGTCGTATAACTCTATTGCCTCTATTAATTCTAAAGTTACAGATTCTTTACCGTTCATTTTTGGCAATAAACTCACTGCCGTTTTGAGGCAAAACTTCTCAGATATCGGTTCAGGAGCCATGTTGTGTTTTTGTGGCTGACACGTTAAGCTTAAAATACCCTGATAAGTTTCCTCTATTTTACCACATAAAGCAATAATATCAAAGAAATATCTACTGGAATATCTAAAGTTACATAGCTAATATACGAACACCCTGACTAAACATAATCAATTAAATCTACTTACATAATACACCGACTTTACTTTGCTAATTAGGTCATCACTACGCGGGGCGGGCGGGGCACACGGTGAAAAACGCTCGGTGCATCGGGCGCTGCGCTGGCGCTGGCGATACGTAGGCGGGGGGTGACTCGTTGGCTGTCATCTACTTGCTGAGTGGGCCGGGCATGGTCCCTGGACTCCCTGGAATACGGGCCGGGCATGGTCCCTGGCTCCCTCGTACGCTTCTCCCTTGAACGATGACATTTCTTCTTTCTTCATGAAATAATTTTCTTCGCTCTTCTAAAATGTTGTTTCTAAATTCTTCTATAATGATTGCAGGCTTCTTTCTTGATATATTTCATGAATTTCCTCTCATTCTTCTGTAGTTTATGTAGGCTTCATTCTTGATTTTCTTCATTATTTTTCTTTCTTCAAAGTTCCATTGTAGCTCGAAAGGCAAGGGTCGCCATGTGGTATCAGGACGGATGCCGTCGGGATGTGTCAGTGGGGTGGCTTGAAGGTGGTGATGGAAACAGTAGAAACTCGTCACATGTTGTTAAGTATTTATTCAGTAGGACGTCCTTACAGAATGGGTTCCAAATTAAGTCTGTCTTAAATGTACGATGCGCGTTACAAGACAAATAATGCTTAGTCTAATTTAACCTAGTTACTTACTTATTTAGCATACTATGCACATACACTACAGTACCGCGTACAATTTAGGGCGAGCATTTTGCTGAACGGTTTTTAATAAGGATCTAGTTTTCTTTTTGTTTTTGATGACGCTGTGTGGTATTAGTTACAAGAACTACCTATTAATGTTTTTGGTTGCTAAGTGCGTCTGACTATCAATATAACATCAGTCACACACGAACACATATTTACAAAGTATTGTAAACATAGTGCTGAGTCAGTACACTATAATAGTGAGGGACGATTTGGCATGAGCGGGAATTGAACCCGGACTATTTGTGTCTTTGGCGGACTGCCAATAGGATTGTGGGATTGTTTTAACAGATCAATGTGGCGATCATTGGTTCTTACTGTTTAGTTTCGGTCATTTGTTTTTTTTTTTTTTATTAAATGGTGAGTTAAAAAATGCAATATATGAATCTTGATTGCAATTTCTTTGGTACTTTAATTGTGATTTTAGGGTTCCGAACCAAAATGGTAAAATCGGATGATGATGATGATGGTGATGGTGCGACTTCGCCCGTCTGTCACCTTGTCTCTCACACCTGTTTATCTCAACAACCACTCATGATCGACTTGAAAATTGAAATAATTTTAAAATATGATTGCCCAAATTGTTATAAGTTATTATGAAAAATGATTAAGAAAATACCATTTCGACATTTACTTAAAGAAAATTTGAATTAATTATAATCGATAGAGTGTAAATATTATAAAACGATCTCACTAAGTAGCACCGTTTTTAAGAAACATGTAAAAAATCTTTACAGACAAATTTACTTTCGCAGTCCTAAAAATGGACTCAATTGCTTCTAATAATACTATAGGTACGAGTATCGGAACTTTCGGTGCGTAAGTCCGACTCGCATTTGACTGGTTTTTTTTATAAAATTATTATATTTGTAGCTGTTTAGTTTCAAGCCACCGTAGATGCACTTTTGTAAAGAAAGGTTTTAGGTGGAGTAAGTTTATTTACCTAGGATTTTCTGTCTGTGAAAAAAACACTCATTGATGATATTCAAATTTCTTGAATTCCGTCTCTCATCATTTGATTCAACGAACATGTATATTGGTTCCAAAAAAGGAGCAAACTTGTAGAGCGGACCCTTTACGTCACGGTAGATTTTGTTGATAAATATAACATCTTATCAGACAGAAAGAATGTTTTTATTGGGTACGATGAGATGGACGTTTTTGATATAATGAAACTAGAGAAGTTTTTACAACCAGGAGTTAAGATTTGTCTACATTCAAAGAAAGACTATAAAGTTTTTGTATAGAAAGAATAACAAAAATATATGATAATAGTTTGATTCTTTAGCTTCATTTTTAAAGGCAGAATTTTGATGAGATTTGTATTTGAAAATTCATAAAATTACCACCGGGCAAGGAGGGGGAGGTTAGTGAGGAGTAGCAGGATTAAATAGAACGGACTATAGAAAGGATAAAAGAGAACGGAGTAAAGGAGAGGAAGGGAAGTATGATGAGAAGCCAATCATCTTGGTGCAGTAAAGGTCGTAATGATACTGAATACATTGCCTTGTTGAATGAAGATGGACCCTGGAGACCTTTTAACTAATTCATATAAAACGCTAGCTGGTGCCCATGGTCACAGATCATATAATACTAGTAAACTTACAATGGTTCAAACTATTTTCTACCAAATTTCATCAAAATCGGTACAGTGATGTAGCCATGAAAGCCTATCAGACAGTCAGACAGACAGTTTGGAAGTTTAAATTTGTGTGGAATAATTAATTCAATTAAAATAATATTTTAGTTTTATAGTTGAGTATAATATGTTCGTAGCTACCAAACTCCCCATCAAACGTTGCGCAGGAGTCTCGGAGTCGCGTCACGTTATTTCTGTCGCCGGAAAGGGGGGTATTTCTGGCGACAACTCAGGTGGTGTAAATAGCATAAAGCTTTGAACTCAGTGGCGATGGATGAAGTCATCTTGATCGTTACGAGTGCGCTTTTAGTAGGTTAGTACCTGGGCGACCGAGCTTCGCTCTAAAATAGCTGCCTCAACAATAAAATATCATCGGGTGAGCAAGCTATGCTACCCGCCAACAGATGGCGCTGTAGGTTTTCGTCTAAAACGCAAATGCTTAAAAACACGGGGAAACGAATTTTCCCCGACAAGAGACCTAGCTAGATCGATTTTTTGCCCCTGAAAACCCCCGTTTAATAGTATAGGATATTATTAAGGAAACTATCAATAAGTTTCTCTGTCTGTTTTCATACTAGAGAGAGCCAAAAGTTTGTTTTCAAAAAAAACGTATTCGTTTATTTTTGCCGGTATTTCTAAAAAATATAGAAATATTAAAAGTTTATGTATTTACACAAATAATTCAAAATATAATCTACACATTACATTTAATGAATACTGACGCTTCACGCACAGGTCACAAAACGTAACAGTTTTTGTAACAGATGGCACACTACAATTTCGTAACAAAGTTGATGTTAAAAAAACTAAAAACAAACCAGGTGTTTGGCAGGCCGCCAGCCACCAGGAATCATCTGTGAGTCACACCTGCCAAAATGTAATTTGCTGACCCACATGTACACTCACGAGCACGTCAAGCTTGACTCACTGGACTTTTGGTAGACTCACTGACTGATTTTGGGCACACATAATAATTTGATCTGAAAGTAGTGAAGTATTACAATATATACTTTGGGGAAAGTAGTGGCACGAAAATTCTAGCAAATAGTTTTGTTAGGTCATCATAATGCAGTTCTTATAAGTATTAAAGAAGTCCCGCGTTGCTATGTTTTTTAACCGACTTCAAAAAAGGAGGAGCTTCTCTATTCGATCGTATCTTTTTTTTTTATGTATGTTATTCCATAACTCCGACAATAGTCAACCGATTTGAATGATTCTTTTTTTTTATGTCATAAGTGTGCAAACTAGCAGGAGGGCCACCTGATAGTAAGTGGTCACCACCGCCCATAGCACCCACTGTCTTATTAGTGCCATAATTTGACACTAATGAGACAGCGAAGCGCGTTGCCAACCCTAAGAACTAAGATGTTATGTCTCGTGCGCCAGTAATTTCGCTGGCTCCCTTACCCTTCAAACCGAAACACAGTAGTGCAAACACTGCTATTTCACGGTAGAAACAGGCAAGGGGGTGGTATTTCCCCAGACGGACTTTGCACAAAAGCCCTACCACCTATAAAAACAACGAATAACAGCAAATAAAACTATCAGAAAATTAAAAAAACGATCGGCCTCTCCATATACAAACTGTCCAATAAAACGAAGACCGTTTCCGAAAGTGTCTTCTAGATGGCGCTATACGGAATCTCTTCATTTCTGAATCGCAGTATCGAGGTGTTATCGTGATTTGGTTTGGTTCCAGGCAAACTTTTCAGCATTCGGAAACCTAAATCTTATAGCAAATTTTTAAAAGCTTGCATTCTGAATTTAATTGCAGAATGTAGGCAAAATCATGTTCTTTGTGAGTACTGGTGGTACCACTCACTGGAAATGCTACCGTCATTTGGTGTTTATTCTGGCAGACACAAACTAGACAGACAGGTCTAAATCTGTTGCTGTCTTTTTAGGGTTCCGATACCAAAATGGTAAAAAAAGTAGAGGTGGGTCGTTTTCGTTTTTCGGAATACCGAAACTAGCTATCGTTATAGTAGCCGATAGCGGCTTTTGAAACTATTTATTTTAATAACTATTTATTTTTTAATATCGCTTGACGTTCGGAAAACGAGTATCAGAATAACCGAAATGCGTGTTGGTTATTTTTATGAAATACGTGATTTAGTTAGATTAGGGATATTTTCGGATTTTTGACTGTAGATTTAAACAAATATCGAAATCAAATTAACTTCGCGCTGTAATCAAGCTTCGTTCGTTCACGCGTTGAGTCGCGCGATCTCAATGGTTTTCGGTTTTCAGAAATAACTAGTTTCTCTCGATAGATAGTTTTCGCAATAGCCAATAACGTAATGAAGCTATTGCACCAATAAATAGTTATCAAAACTATTTACGTTATTTAACGCCCACCTCTAAAAAAAAGGGAACACTTATGGTGCGACTTTGTCTGTGTCTGTCACACCCATGTCACACCTGTATATCTCAGCAACCACTCGTGCTATCGACTTGAAATAGAATATGGTTGCCCAATTTAATTGCCTATGAAATGATTTAAAAAAATTATGATTATTAATGAAAGGGGGCCCAAAATAAACCACCTCCCATAGCACCCATTGTCTTATTAGTGCCATAATTTGACACTAATGAGACAGCGAAGCGCGTTGCCAACCCTGAGAACTAAGCTGGTTATGTCTCTAAGGGGGTGTTACTTCCCCAGACTGGCTTTGCACATAAGCCCTACCACCTTTAAATATGTAGTACCTATAGGCTCATTTTTTTATCTACTCCGTGAAATCGCATGCCTGACAGTCTTTTATGCGTAGATTGTTCTATATTAAGTGCCCATGGCTTTATGAGTTTATTCTGCCATCGCTTTCCTACTGGAAGTCCAGATGCGCTGCAGCCCTGCAGGCTACCACCCCCACTTCTGTGATAACACCACTCGTTAGCGCTCATCGTCATCTTTTATAACGCACATAGAAGGAGTGGAATTCCCTGCCCGCGTTTGTGTTCCCGAATTCATACAACTCGCGAGTCAACCTCATCTTTGTCCTCGGGCTACACAAACAAAAAACTAATTATTTATTATCATTCATAATATTTGACCATGTGGTGCCAGCAAAGAATAGTACTTACCAACTCATCTCTACCTGTAGGTGTCGTAAGAGACGGCTAAGGAATTATAAAACAAAGGATGCGCAGCAGCGTCTTTCTGTGTATCGTACCATCTTACATACTGCGGTCACCAACAACCGCGGTCCATGTCGCCAACTTATACCACGCGTTTTTGCTAGTATACTGGAGGGAGCTCCCGGTCCTGCAGTGGACGTTTCATGGGATATTTTTATTCATAATATTTTGGGTCTTATCTTTAAAACAATAAAATTGTTTGTCCAGTTTTGCGGTAAAACATTTTAACCGACCTTTACCGCGACATTCACCACTCAAAAAATCCAAATCTCCCAAAAAAGTCGTCTAAATGTACTCCAGAATTAAGCCTGATATGCTGATACCTGTATCATACAATTATTATACGATTATGGTGGTGGAATCACCTGCCCGGAGTGTGTTAGCGCATCGACCGCTCAAGATAATGCATTATTGATAACCAGGTTGTTTGGCAGTATTTCATTGTTAAAGGATCCCGAGTTTTAAAGTTTTAGGTTTTTTTTATTTTAAATTTTTAGTTTTAGGTTTAGATCTAGGTGGAGATTCTACAGGTACAGTCAAGAGCACATTAAGCTTGACACATTGGACTTTGTACCGTTTTATTTCAATAGAGACGTACGGGCTAGAGTCGCACTGCGAGTGTCAAGCTTGACCTGTCGTTGGCTCTACCAAAAATTATCAATTTGAATTTGATGAATTTTCGATGCAATCCATACAAACAGTCCTAAAAATTAATTACAATTATTAAAAAATTATTTAAAGGGGCGGGGAGAGGGAGAGGGAGAGGGAGAGGGAGAGGGAGTGGGAGAGGGAGCGGGAGAGGGGGAGGGAGAGGGAGAGGGAGAGGGAGAGGGAGAGGGAGAGGGAGAGGGAGAGGGAGAGGGAGAGGGAGAGGGAGAGGGAGAGGGAGAGGGAGAGGGAGAGGGAGAGGGAGAGGGAGAGGGAGAGGGAGAGGGAGAGGGAGAGGGAGAGGGAGACGGATTGGGACACGGAGAGGGAGAGGGACACGGAGAGGGAGAGGGGCAGGGACAGGGATGGTTTGACGGACGGTTGGACAGATGGTTGGACGGACGGACGACAGATAGTAGATGGATGAATGGTCAGATAGATAGATAGATAGAATCCCTCGCGGACCGTCCGCGAGGGATTCTATCTATCTATCGCGGACGAAGTCTCGGGCAACAGCTAGTTAACTATAAAATCACATTTATAAGACGCCCTTTGAATTAAGTAACTTTACAGAGGAATCCTTAATACAGATTTATAAATCAATGGACCATGAAATATAATGATCATCATAGCATCCCATAACACGTCAACCATAGGACAGAGAGTAGCTGGAACAATATGGAGGGGAAGTACCTTAGTCACCGCGGTTGTTCGTGACCGCAGTATGTAAGTTGGTACGATACAAGGAAGGACGCTGCTGCCTATCCTTCGGTTTATAAACCCTTAGACACCCACGGGTAGAGATGGGTTGGTACTATTCTTTGCCGGCACCTCACGGGTCACCATGAAATAATAGGTCTTTACCTATGAAATTGCCGAAATTTTCTTACAGATTAATGAGATCATAATTCCTATAATTCTAATGCTATTTTTTTCATTTGTCTTTTATTTGTAAGTTGACTTCAACGTTATCAATTTACGCACAAAATAAAGTTTTTATTTTTAGTTTGATATATAAAATTAAAGGTTAGAAAATTGTTCGTCTTAAATGTCGTCCAATTTCATCATTAGATTTGTTATATTTTTTTACAGACAATATTTTTCGAAAATTAAATTTAAGCTTCTGTTAGCTTATTGTCTTCATAATAATGCTTAAAAAAATAAAAACATTTGGATTTATAAGTCCTAAGAAAAATGCAAAAATGTTAGTACTGAAAATTGAGTTTACCTAAAATTCGCCATACAAAACGGCAATTTCATAGGTAAAGACCTAATATATTGATGATACAAAAGTCGAATCCTTTTTGTTCCCAATTTAGGAACTTGCAAACTTGGAGCGCATATCTAAATACCGAATATCGTATAGTAGAACCAAACATCACTCCCTTTCCAGGACGCGTGAACGAACTGTGTAAAATCGTAACTAATGAAGGCGTTTCCGAGTCCCATAGAAGGGCCGTGTCCAATGCCCGCAATGCGCCGCAAGAGCCGCAAATCGCCGGAACGGGGGAGCTTTGTACGACGGGCTTGGGTGTGGAAGATAAGGGAATGGATATTGAACGGTCGTGGTTGATAACATTGTTAGGAGTTTTGTTCATTCATGACATGGGAATTATCTAATGCACGTACGCGAGAGACACTTCCAAAGTGGTAAAATGTGTCCCCCCACATTTTACCACTTTGGAAGTGTCTCTCGCGCAAACTATTCAGTTTAGAAAAAAAATATATTAGAAACCTCAATATCATTTTTGAAGACAGAAGACATCCATAGACACCCCACACATGGGTTTGATGAAAAAAAAAACATTTTGGGTTTCAGTTCTAATAAGGGTTCCGTTTTTTGCCATTTGGCTACGAAACCCTAAAAATCCCATGTCATAACTATACAGCAATAAACAAGAGATATCGGAAAATATGTAACAAAAAACTCATTAAGCTTTGTCAATGAAAATCGTAACCAAAACCTCAAGTAACACAATCGTATACACGCATTCACAATCTTAATTCAACAAATTAACTGTCTAAAAAAACCGTTAATTACACACACATTCTATGTAAGGTAACGATCAAAGTGGGGTAACCAAAGCCATCTGTGGTTAACAGAATGCATATCCAATCGGTCACATGTGTTATGACCCGGTATATCCAAAACTGAGGGCCCCAGGTATCTTTAAATAGTGATATGTTTTTTTGTAGAAGTAAATGCAGTCATGATTCCTTAGGTGGAATGATTGATTATTTATATGATTTAAATGTGATTTTTAAAGATATTTTTTTTCCTTTTATCAAAGTTGCAAAAGTATTAAGGTTAGAATTAGAACACACTTAGTTCAATATCGTTGAGTGATTCAGTGCATTTTTAGGGTACCGAACCAAAATAGTAAAAACGGAACCCGTAGGTATGTTGCGACTTCGTCTGTCTGTCTGTCACAGCTTTTTAGTTTTCAAGTTGTGATGAAAAATGTATCTCCTCCTCCCCTTATCTCCGAAGTTTGCAAAAGGAAAAGTCCGAATTAATTATAATCGGTAGAGGTTTATGTAAATATTACAGCAAAAATAAAAAGGCCTTTCCAAGTAGCACAGTTTTTAGAAATTTGCAAAAAAAAAAACCTTCACAAACTAATTTAGTTTAGTCTTATAAATGGATTTCATTGCTTGCAAAAATACTATAGGTACATCGGAACCCTCGGGCCGCGAGTCCGATTCGCACTTGACGGTTTTTTTATCTGCCACAGATAAACAAGATTATTCGATGAATTGTCGATGACTACTTGAATTAAGTTGAAATAAATATTACTTACAATCAATGATCTAGATAATTGTTGTACATACAATAACAATGTTTTCCTGTCCAATGCTATGCTACAAATAATACTATAAAGGAAACAATACTAATAAATAGATAAACAAAACCCCAATCAATGCTTACGCATGAAAGGTAAATGAAATTGACAAATGAACGACTTAATGCGCACGCGCTGACATAATAATAATTGATGTCGGTAATGTTCTGCGTCCGATAGATGTATTGTTACGAACAATAGTCATTGATGAGGTTCAACGTTCTTATCTGGACCAATGGTTGCGAGGTTGGGCGAGCATTGGCCTTAAGATAGTAATAGGAGTTCAAGGCGAAAACTTTTACTAAGGTGAAAATTTTCTCTTTATGTCATTCAGAGAAATTAATAAAGTGATGATGATTGTATGATATATATTTTTTAAATATATTATTATCAAATATCTGAATAACGCTTCGAGTCGCCTTCACAAGATAAGTTATATTTTAATCCTGTTTTTTGTTTTACTTTGTACGAAAAATGCAGCTATGTAACTCAAAAATTGTGGTTAGAAATACGTTGATCAGGAACGATGCCATTTACAAGTTTACTTATTGTCTAAATAAATGGTCATGATAATAACATTACACAATATTATGGAAAAGTTTGTTAATTATGTTTTTCAGATTAATCTGTTATTTTCAATTATATTTTACACTAACTAATAAAAGACCTGTAATTATCGTCAGCATTAAGTAAAGGTGAATGCCATAATGTCCTAAACTTATAATTTTATCCGTAGTGTAATCCTTCTCTCCACATTACAAGAGTTCAAATCGATCCGCAAGTGGAACTACACAGTGGCCCAACATCGCCCATCGCATCCTATGTATATCACAAGTCATGGGTATGGATCACGTACCCTCGACCCCTGATGAAAGCTTGCGACTTGATTGACTCCATGTTTGTAGTGAGTAGTGTTTTCTTAGTATCCTATGTTGAAATGCTTGTGATTGTTATGCGGTGTCATGTCAAGATAATACACGTGTTTTTAATTTTGTTTTCATCTATTAAGATGGATTTGTCTTCTCTTTAAGCACTTTTAAATTTATCATTTCATTCTCATCAATATTTTTTTTATGCTCGTTTTGAGATCTACATGCAAAAACGCCTGTTTTTTATAAGAATATTGCATTTATTACTTCAAAATATTTCAAAAGTCTTTTAAGTAGGTCTTTTTTTAAGCGATGAATCTATTGTGCTTAAGAAACAATTGGCTTTTTTGGGGTTAGCTCGTTCCACTGAACACCTCATCATAGCTTCAAGGCTAGATTGAATTCAAGAGCAATAAAAAATATTCTGTCATACAAAGAAACGAACGTTCGCATAGCATCTTCCCTTTAGTTTCATATCTAATGTAAATGACCTTATAAAGTTATTAATACCTCAAAACCCGTCTGCCTCACTAATGTACAGCATCGAGCGATTCGTCGCGCTAATTGTGTCCAGTTAGCGGCTGACTCGGCATGACCAACTGCGATTCTTTGTACGAAACATGAATCATCGTTACGTGAATTGTCCACCTAATTCTTGTGCTTGTGAGCAACTTGTGAGTGAGCTATTACGCAGGTGTATAATTGACGTATGACCAAGTACTTACCTTTGTTTGAAAAATAGCAGTGCATTTGCGAGTTAGACTTATTCTTACAAAATAGGTCCTAAATGCGGGAGTGATTAGGGTTCTTCTGGGAAAGCTCATCTCATCGTCGACCTCATCTCTGTCTTCAAAACTAGATCGAGGTCAAGCGTAAGCCCATTGATGATAAAAAAAAGAGTAGAACCATGCAAATTTAATATATTTTTCTAATATTGGCTTTTCTTTAATTTTATGACCAAAAATGTATTGCACAGTATCAAATTCCAAATCAAATATATCACTGTCAAGCATAAAAACACTACAAAAATGAATACAATGTTACTTCTCAACTTTACTGCTCTTATTTCAAAACATGACAAGTTAATGATAAAACGATAATAAAGATTGTATAATGTTTACTAACGAGCCATTATCAGATTGTGTTTGCTGATACCACGCTGCAGCGAGAATGTGAACAAAGACGCTCGTAGACGATAAGGAAGCAATTTAAAGAGATATGCCTCAAGTCGCAATTAATATTTTAGGATGAAGGGAGGACCTAAATTTGAACCCTGTTATAGCAAGCAAGTTTGTATTTTTGCTTATTAAGAAGCGCTGGCAATATCCCGTTAATCAATTCAATTGACGTAACAACACTTACAACAAATACCTATGCTATAAAGAAAGGACCTAAAGTTGGGCCCTGAAATGTAATTGCATGCGACTTAACCTAGAGTTGAGTCTTGTGAAACTCCAAAAAGTTTTGACTGCAACAAAAAACTAATTTGCTATTTTAAATAGCTAGAAAACTGCCAATTTAATAATCTGTGGCTCAATTTGCGTGCGCACCCGCATGGTTCTCCCTCTTGCTGATTGTTTCAATGAGAAGATTGCAAGCCAGGCGGAAGTCTACGATGTTTCTACTTGCAATGGGTGATTGCACGATAACTTGGCAAAACATAACCTATATTTAGTTATTTTATTTATTTATTTATTTATTTATTTATTTATTTATTTATTTATTTATTACTTAACAACATCAACAGTACAGTCATGACAGGTTATCCCAAATCGACAATGTAGCTTAAATAATTGATTAAATATATTGAATTAGAAATTAAAAACATGTCAAAACACATAAAAAACATAAAACAGTCATTAATAATACTACATAAGATTACTCAGTCTCACTACACAGATTCTCAGTTAGTAATTTACCTAGAAATAGTTTGTTTAAAAAAATTATAACAATATCTAAAATGATATTAAAAAATAATAACTACTAAATTTATGTCAGGTTATCACATAATCACAATGTCAATGTCATAAAAAAAACTGTATTATTAATTCTGCTGATTCAATAAAATGTAAATGGAAGAGATTAATAATATAACAACACTTATAACTACCTATTCTTTAAAATTTTACATGTAAATATGATGGAGATTTATAATATAACAGAACAAGCAATCCATTGACATAATAGTACAAATTATTTTCGCATTCATGTTCTTATCTTAACTAGGTAGTTAAATATTTTTCTAATACATCTACAAGATTTGACAGTGAACAACAAAATAAATCAATTTCCCTAGTCACAGAATTAAGTGTTCGAAGGGCTGTGGTAAGCGGAGCGTGTTTAAGTAAATTTGTCCTACATTTTGGTAACTCGAATACATCGTACCTTTGCTCCCTTCTCAACCTAATATTTGGTACTTTTAGTTCAATGGCCTCCAACAGTTGCGGATTGTTTAGTTTTCCGATAAATACTTTGTACACGTATATTGTGAGTGCTAATTTCCTTCTAGTTTCCAGTGAGTTATATCCGACCATTCCTGTCACAAACAGTGTTGGATACATCAATGGAAAGAATGGATAAACGCCATATTGTTTGTAGTACAGGTATCGCAAGAATTTATTTTGTAATTATTTTTATTAATTATTTATTATTTTTATTTTGTTATCTCGACGTCTTGTTGCTATCTTTGCGTTTAATTGTCCGACAAATGTTATACTGCCGGTTGGTAATGGTAACAAGTGGAGGCATTCAGTTTACCTTTTGAGACACTGAATAATTAAATATCTTATTAGAGCGGATAATCTTAGAAGATTTTTTTTACAGAAATAGAAATTGAAATTGGTATGGGAAGTGGATTTCTTTTTTCGATTTCTACATTACGTCTTTTAGGGTTCAGAATCATAGGTAGAACATTTGGTATAAAGGAACGCGCATCTTTTTCTGACACGCTAGGCAAAAAAGGATTAACTATTCTAGGAATTTCATATAGTACCATAGAAGGTCAGCAGTGAAACAGCCACCTCCACCATGCGTATCATGTATTCAAATCAAGTAAAGGTAATAAATATCAAACTACAGTCAAAAAACGACAAAACACATTTAAACAACTTTCAAAACCGTTTGTTTACAAATTCAAGACGCATCCATGATATTGCTAACGTGCCCGCATTCGGGTCACCTGTCGGCACATACAAAAGGCTATTTTGCATAACGTAAGAATATGGTGGATGTACCGGCGCTTTGCCATGCAAATCACAAACTCAACTAGATACACGGATCGCAGTTTATGGTAAGCAGTTGGTTGAATTTACGAGGATTGCAAATTGAGTTATTTAAAAGGTTGTGTTTGTTTTGGTTGGGAATGTTAAAGATGAACGTGTTGGGAGATAATTTCTTCATTAGTTAAAGAAAGAGTTTGCGGTAGGTCTATTTTGTCGATTCTGGCAAAAACGTATAAAAAGTTACATAAATAAACAACGGCTGCAGTGGCTCTTTTGTCTTACATTTCTCTATCGATAAAAGCGTGAACTCAATCTCCGAAATTTCAAAATCTCATACAATTTTGACACTTGTAACACAGTAAGCACACGTTTCTATATCACGGCCCATGACACAGTGTACCTCATAGGTGTACCTCACAGACTTGGCGTTCTCCTTTATAATCTGTGGTGTACCTACTCGTACACTCCCTACCTACTAAAAACATTTCCGGTCTTGTATTTTTTTTAACACCATTCAGGGTACTTGATGTTTTTGCGAATTTCGAATAGTAGTAGATCAAAAGATGTTGGATTTAGCCCCTAGAGCAAGCCTATAAAAGGTTCTCCACAATTTTTTTAAAAGCTCGATATATCGGCTGCTTGTTCGCCCTCGGGAGACTCCTACACCGATAGTGCTTCCAATCCACATTTTTTTGAATTGACAAATATGGCCAATGACACCAACTACAATCATACCTTGCTAGACAAAATGGATTTGATGTATTTTAATTCCAACGTTTACCAACACATTTGCAGCTATGTCACAAGCAATCGGCTAAAGCTGTCAGAAAAATCAAGTTTGTAAAATAATATTATTCTTTCTGTCAAATATACTTCGGTGTTAGTGTCATGGCTGCGAAATGTGTTGGTAAGTGTTGAAACAAACGAAAAAAAAAAAAGGAATTATAAACTTCTAAAACAATAAGAAGTCATGATCATGCGACATCCCATAAAACGTCCACTAACAGAAACGTCAACGTCCACAGAGAACTCCGTCCAAAACTCCAGCTTTAGCTGAAACAATTTGGAGGGGAAGTACCATAGTCACCACGCTTGTTAGCGTTACGGCTGGCACCATGGACCGCAGTTGTTGTTGACCGCATAATGTATGCTGCTGCCCATCCTGTGGTTTATTAACCCTTAGTCGCCTCTTACGACACCCACGGGAGAGATGGGTCGGTACTATTCTTTACCGGCACCACACGGGGCGTGAAGGGTTAAGAAGAAGCGGGGTAAGAATTCATAGTACTACACTAATCCCTAAACAATACCAGCAGCTTACTATGAAAGAATGAGCCTAAACGTCAACAACTCTTGCGCAAGCCCTTATGCAAAGTGAGAGAAAGTGCGCATGCGTAGGAAGGTTTTTATTAGGGCGACGTGTGGTTTGCGCGGGCGGTCCTATGAGGTCACATAGTTAGTTTAGTTGTTACTTTGCCTTTAAGATAAGGTATGTAGGGCAGGAGATGTAGGTGATAAGAAGCTTGTGTTTCAATTAGAATTGAGTTTTCTCTTTTATTCTGCGCAGTACTTACTTTGTCTCTCCTTATATGGTTTATGTTTGATTGTTTGATCATGCAAGAGTGTGGATTTATACATCTACGAGTAGTTTATTTGAAAAATTAAATAAATTATGTATACTCACTGGTGGTCTTCTTGATATAGCGAAAAAATCAAATTCAATACAGTAAAATAAATAAAGAAATAGTCATGTTACAATATCAATCGGATGAATAAATAAATCGATGACAGTGTGCGTAGAAAAGTTGCTTTCTACTAACGCAAACGCTAGTTCTACCACATAGTTACAAACGAAAAAAGGGAAAATGAATGAAAATGTAAACAATAAAAATGTCACGATCCCGTCCCGTGTGGTGCCGGCAAAGAATAGTACCATCCCTTACATACTTGTGGGTGTCGTAAGAGGCGACTAAGGGTTATAAAACTGAAGGATGGGTAGCAGCATCCTCCTCCATCTTACTAACTGCCGTCACCTACAACCGCGGTCCATGGTGCTAGCTGTAACGCTTACAAGCGAGGTGACTATGGTACTTCTCCTCCACATTTTTCCAGCAAAACTAGAATTCTGGAGGGAGCTCCCTGTCCTGTAGTGGACATTTCATGGGATGTAATGATGAGCTAATCCTAATAATACGCTAACTAGTAAAACTATTAGAGTATACGATGACAGAGAGCCACTTACCATAGCCCAGTAATTAGAGCGATAAAGAATAACTATCGCGAGTTAAGAATAAACCCCCTGATTTCAGACACGCACACACAACACACATGAATAATGCTGAACCCGCAATATAATATTTGTATTCGGTCAACATTATTTTTTAACATGCGTTTTACTCCATTACTTTTATAAGAACTTTATTAGAATCAGGAAAACCGCAATACCGCAAGTTAGTGGTAGCGTGACCATGTAGGTACGGTCAAGAGCAAGTCAAGCTTGACACTCGCAGTTCGATTTCCGCCTCCACACTGACTAGGATAAGCGCGGTATAAAGTGCAACGTGTCAAGCTTGGCGTGCTCATGACTGTACGTAATATACAGAGTGTAAAACAGTAAGATGATCTGCATCTGTAATAACTTTTCAAAACACATATGTACATGCCATGCATTCATAATTCATACATACACCAACTAACATTTCGTCTCTTTCCTGTCGGGGCAGGCCTTTCCTACTACGATCCTGACATACTCCTCTCGCTTCCTCTACACTCATCATCAACTTAAAAGTTGGAATTCTTGCAGTATTTACTGCTCACCTATATGTTTACCTAATTCAAATAAACTTATATGAATCTTGATCAATTTTAATAACTCATTTTGCCGTTTAGTGCTCCGCTGTTTTAATTCTAACTTCTAACACATTGTATAAATTGTGGTTTAGGTGTAAAGTTACGTGAAGTATCACTTCTATGTCTAGAAGGTGTAATGACCTAGTTTCGAAATTGAAAGTTTAGATAATAATAGATGTAGGAGATCAAAGGAATGGGAATGAGAGCATATAAAACAGTTCTTGGTACGTTCCGACGTAGAATGTCACGTCCGCAAAATTATACTTTCGGAAAATGAAGAAAATTCTAGTTGGAAAAGTAATAGCCAAAAGACTTCCAGAGTTAGATAAAGCCTTGAAAAAAGTGATACGTTTAGTCGACTAAGTCTGTGTGATCTATTCTGCGGTAATATACTACTTACGATAGAACTTTCGGAAAAGGAAGAAAATTCTAGTTAGAAAAGTAATAGCCAAAAGACGTCCAGAGCTAGAAAGAGCCTTGAAAAAAGCAATACGTGTAGTCTGCTAAGTCCGTGTGATCTATTCTGCGGTAATATACTACTTAGATAAAGGCTTTAAACATAGCGAAGGAACAGAAATAAGCTCAGATGGGCTTGGCACAAAAGCGCTGCCTATGAAAAACAGTCAGAAAGACCTTTCGGCCGACAACGCATTTATGAAAATATTACAGCATATTTTATACAACAGCTTATACAAAACCATAAACGCATTAATCGTCCCACTTAATAAAACCCGTATTATGACTATGGCCCCAGTTAAACCGATAATTTAAACCAATTACCACTTAACCCGAGGCAAGAATAAATCTTATTGGTGCAAGAGTAGGCCCGTAACAAGAGTGGGCCATAACGCACTTGTGGGTCAAAAACTTTCACTGGACCACTATCTTAATGAGAATCAACAATGAGCTTACAAAATAATTACGCGGCTAATCCGTGTTAAATCAGTCGTGTGAAGTTGGCCTAAGTTATGTGCTAGCGACGGATATATGCGTTAATAAACTGCTTGATGATGAAGATTCTGAGTCAGGCTTATCCGACACCAAAAGAGTACAAGCTCCTTCCGCTATCTTCATCGAAGCTCATAACGAGCATATTTGAAGACAGCGGAAGATCACAAGAGCAGTAAGGTAGGGAAAGCACAAAAGATCCCATAGGGTCATAGTACTCTGAGGTCCTATAAGGAACTCAGCCCCTCGTATTAAGATAAGATAAACTAAACTCTGCCTGCAGAGAGAATTAACCCCTAGATAAAAATTATATCTAAGTTCAAATTGCCTTTTGAATTTAACATTATGTCATTTTTGTCGGACGAAAGTAAATAAAGCGTCTCTAGGGGCTCCTGTTGGACTTCATCTTTAACGTAAGGGCTTGACTGAGATGAAGACCAATATGAACGGAGATATCCACGGTGGGAATGAAGTACTTTTCTTTAAAAAAAAATGTCATCTCATGGGCAGCAAAAGTGTGGTGACGCCTTTGGTGTCGCCAAATTTTAGGTTTTATGCGCCCTATTTCTTATTTTATTGTAGGAAACATTAGTCTAACCTTGAATTGTATATGCATCTAGATAAATTAATTTGGTTTAAATTCAAGCACTCATTTTTTACTTTCGAGCGGAGCGAGAAAGGTATTGTATTCGTGAAAATAAAAGTTTTTCTAATTTTCTCAAATATGTGTTCTATATCACTTATACATCATAAAAAACAAGTCTCCCAAAAATGTCGGTCCGTCGGTCGGTCGGTCTGTCCGTCACGCTTTGGCCTAGCGGCTAAACGAATGGTCCGATTGACACCATATTTGGAATTTAGGAGTTTTATGCAAATCCATCGAAGGGTTCCAAATTTTTTTTTTATTATTATTTATTAAATATTTTACAACTGAGTTTTACAAACTAAATATATCGCCAAACTGCAAAACAGTTTGTTGGCGATCAAATGCACTCTTTTAAAATTAATTTTAATCATAAACAATCATGCAACTTACAACTAAGACTTACAATTAAATGTACAGTTTATGTGCTAGCAGAGGTAAATATAATAGGGGACAATATAGTTATTAAGTTTCTTCCTCAATTGTGTTTAACAAGGAAATTTTCAATTTGTTTTTAAAAAAATTTTTGCTCATGTTTTCATCAGAAATTAAGGAGTTAAACAACTTTGGTATGATACACCGTCGAGTTCTGTCACTATAATAATTTGTTACAAGTGGCTCTTCATATCTTTTCCTTACTGTTGTTCTCTGTGTGGTTTCTGGCCGGCTCTCATTTTGAGGGTAGCTGTGATAAATTGTAATTTTCTCAAAAACGGCTCATAGAATCTTGATGAAACTTTGCATGACCAAGCATCTCCATGTAAGATATCTTGCGCCATTATCAATTGATCTGTGTAATTTCATATAAGGGGTGTTCCTGTACCACCAAATCGTAAAAATGTGATTTACCCAAAATTGGATCCATTGATTTTATTAAGTACAATATTAATTCTGGATTGGTTGTCTACCTGACTGGATATTCTTTATGATTTTTTTGAATAATATTTTGTACACAGGGTGTGCCAAAAACTGAAAGGGCTTGCTCAGTAGACTAAACTGAACAATTATCCATAACATGTTTTGGGAAATTAAAAAATCTCCATGCAAGTATCCTACGGTAGTATCCATTGATCTGTGAAAATTCATATAAAGGCTGTTCCAGTACTACCAAAAGTGAAACATGTGATTTACTCGAAATCGTTTGAAGTTTGTTTGTTTTAATGTTTGACAATTTGAATTCTGAATTAATCTGTATATTTCATTCGAACATTTTTTTGGAAAAACGTAAATAAAAGTTTGTATTTCCATACAATTTGTATGGCATTACAAATTTAAGTTTGCGGTTGATAGTTTTTCCTTGAGTATTGCGAGAAAGTAAGTGCAGTGCTGCTGTACCATTTATTTGCTCTCTTTTTTGGCTTATTTTTTCTATGCACTGATTAAACCGTTTAAGTTTTCATCCTAAAAAATTATAATAATTTTAAGTCCAACCGTACCTTCCATCCGAAAACCCATCAACAGTAGCTTATGGTTTAACCCATTGGTGATATATTTACGAGGACTAAAGTATGGAAATTTATGACTTACTGAGCCAAGAGGGGGGATGTAATGTCGTTAGACCACCCGCGCGCGCGCATCTAAGATCTATGAACGATGGAGTTAGCGGTTTGTAGTGATTTGTCAGTATAACATGGCAATTATACCGGATGTTAGAGCTCTTGGCCCAGCCTCAATTGGTATTTCGTTTCAAGCACACTCTTAGTGTCGGAGGCCAATATCCTCTTTAGGTCGCTGAGCCAGGATAAGTTAAGCAAAGAAATATGAAAGATAAGCAATGGGAGGCCAGGAAACGGGTGATAGCTAGTTTTCGATGTTGAATCGTCCTGACTACAATTTTGGTTACTGGTCGCAAAGACTTTTTTGGTTTTGGCCATTTATTGGCTTAAAAACTGTTGCTAGTAGGGTTAGTGAGCTTTGTCACTGGCTAGGTGAACTCAAGATGACTTCGTCCATCATATCCCATGACAAGTCCTCAGTTGGACAGGAAACTTCTTCTTCTTGTTAGAGTTGTGGCTGGCACCATGGACCACAGTGGTTAGTGACCTCAATACACAGAAGGTCTCTGCTGCCCATCCTCCGGTTCAAGATCCCTACGTTCCCATAGCTAAGTTATTTTTTTTAAATAATTCTCTTTTTCCAGCAAGTTTTCGTTTCGCATGTTCCACTGCCGGGGTAATAATAGCCACGATTCTTAATAGTACATTAAGATGCACGTGCGCTATTTTGGATATTACGGCCGAGGCTCAGAAATTGCAGCCCGACCCGCAGGCGAGGGCGTAATGGAGCCGAGGGTGTAATCACCAAAGCGCACAAGCTTCTTACGACGTTTTTCAACACATTTGCGAATAAAAACAAATCAAATTGGTTACCTTTAAAATACTAAACTTGCTAACCTTACGTCCATGCGTCCACCGGAACATTTTGTCGGCTGCATATGTTCATGTTTCACTTTAATTTTACCAAATTTCAAAATTGTGTTTCGTGTATGAGTATTTTAGATGGTTCAGGAACAGTTTTTTATTTGTAGAAGTCGACACTATTAGAAATAATTACAATAATAAACACTTCAAATATTTGTTAAATGGCGCGCATTCTTTATTTTTCAGCCGACACAGATCGCTCGCGTGAGGAGCCCCCAAAACATTACCATGTTATCTTACACCATCAATCTTTTATCAATTATTAGTCAATCTAGTAACCAAGCCATAAAAAAAGTAATTGTCACTCGGTACCCAAACATTCTATTCCATTTACCTTGAAATAAATTATCAAAAATTGAATATCTTGTTATATTATGTTAATGACAAATTTATTGTTAATTAGTTAATTACTATAAATAATTTCATAAAATCAACATTCATTTATGATATTTTCTCGAAGTCAGCTTAAATTTTTTTGTAACATAATAAGCATAAAAACTCCTTGCTCTTGGCCGATTTAAAAAAAAAACAAAAATAAAACACTAGTTAAGTAATATTATGACAAAAACACGCGTGTTTAATGAGCTGGATTATGGACCTTAAAAGAGTGTAAATAGAGCTGTTTTATGAGCAAATGTGTTGAAAAATCTATTTGTGTTAATTAATATTATTAAATTTATTCATATTCACTTTATTTTACGAAGTACAGCATTTTCAAAAGCCATCAAAATTAATATAATATTTACATAGAGCAAGTGCCTTAAGTGGCTTTCAGTTTGTAAGACCCTGTTTAAGACTATACCAGCGGTTTTCATTATACATCTATCAGTATTAACAGCTAATTATGACCATTACGTATGGGAAAATATCCCATGAAGATGACCCGATAGCACTAGACAAATTATTAATTTCTAAGGTTGACCTTTTGAAGCCATAAAAGTAAATTATTTTATGTTTAAATTTAATTAAATTAGTGAGTAATAGTTATATTAGACGGTCGGTAATCTTATAGTTAAGGGTCGTGAGGTCGGGACCCAACTACGTACAGTCAAAAGGTAAACTTTGACACTTGCTGCGCGATTCTAATCTCAATAGTGATAGAAATAAGAACGATACCAAGTCCAATATGTCAAGCTTGACGTTCTCTTGGCTGTACCTATTGTCAGCATCTTTTTTCAAGAAAAACGTAGTGTATATTTTTCAATGCAAGAGCGTTATTATAAAAAAAAAACCGTTGTGTTATCTATGAAAGTTTTCAAAAATCAAAAGTCAAGAACAAGTCAAGCTTGACACATTGGTCTTTGTACCGCGCTCATCATCATCATCATATCGTGTAGGTTGCAAGGTCGATGACCGACCTTACAAACCCTATAGTTTTTGTGCCGCCAAAGGCCTCTGACATGGCTCATTAACGACTACTTTCGTAGATAGTAGACGGGACCAACGGCTTGACGTGCCTTCCGAAGCACGAAATCGTCTAACTTTTCGGACAATCAGATGATTCATCCTGCAATGTCCTAACCAAACTGGGGAGGTCACACTAAGGGATTTTTATTTGACAGTGTCCACCGGGAATCGAACCCGAAACCTCCGGATCGAAAGCCGAGCCCTCTAACCACCAGACCACGGAAGCGCGACCGCGCTTATTAGCGTAGAGAAGGTAATACACTGCGAGCGTCAAACTTTACCTCACCAGTTTTCTAGCTAACGACTACTGTCAGTGACGATGACAGAGACCAACATCTTGACGTGCCTTTTAAATCACAGAAAACGCTCGAGTTCGGTCACCAATCTAGGTTTTGACCAGCCTCAACATTGTTTAATTTTCGAAAGAAAAAAAATATGATAAAATAATATGTATACGATGAAAATAAAGATTTCCTATTCTGGTAGAAAGCTGCTTAGAGGGATTGATGACCCTAAAAATGGGATTATCTGTTGAGAGTACTTCGGAGTTATGCTTAAGTGAGGATTATAAAGGATTATAAATGGTAAATCTGGATTAGCTACTGGTTTTACAGTTTACTATGGTAATAGTACAAAACATAATCTATTCTCGTAGAAATATTACGATACATTTACTGTACGAAAACAGTGTATAAAACTATTACGTTAAACTCATAAATGTACAAAATAGGAAAACTTAAAAAACTATTTTTAGTTTTATGACACTAAACCTAAGATTCCCAATTCCCTCGCGGCTTTAACTTTTAACAACAGGCTAAAAATCCTGCATAAAACGGATTTTAGAGGCAGTTAAGAACTAAAAATAATTTTGTTCCCCTTCCAATTGAGCTTCCTTTTGGAGGTATTTATGTTCTGCTATGTTTGGTTCTATTTTTTGCTGGTGTGGTTATGGGATTGTGAACAGGAGATGGGCAACAGAACAGCGTCCTTCTGTGGATCGTACCATCTTACAAACTACGGTTACCAACAACCGCGGTCCATGGTGCCAGCCGCAACGCTACTGTAGTCTTCTACTTTTAATTGTAGCACGCTTTTTTGCTGATATTCTGGAGGGAGCTCCCTTTCGCGACGTTTCGTGGGATGTTATGATGATGAAGATGGGACGGTAATATGAGAAATGAGAATTGATGACTTTGTATGTAAAAAATCGGTTGAAATTAAAAGAATTGTGATTGGAAGTTTTTCTATTACTCATTTCGATTGGCTCTACATAGGTACAAAAATAGTTGGTCAAGGATGAAAGCTCGGTGCTTCGGAAGGTAAGCCTATTTTATCTTAAACCATGTTAGAGGCCAAACCATGGCGGCTTAAAAATTCTCAGGTCAGGTTAGTAACCTATGGTACTGGTACTGGTCTAATGGTGCCAATATATCAGTAGACAAACAATAGTTAATTAGTTAGTTACGTACTAGCTGTATCTCCACTTAAACATTTCCTTGATTCTTAAAATATCAAAATAAAAGTCACAAAAATTTGTAGACTTAATAAAATCTCTAATGAGAGCTTTACTTTTAAAACTAAACCCTTCTTTCTATAATTAAGAAGATTAATAGACTCATCCGGGCTATTTTTGTTTTTAATTAAATCACTCTACACCTGTGCCCCCCTCGCCTCTCCTTTCCCCTTTCCGTTGCGCGTGCGCACGTGCCGCGCCTTTTATAAACATAGTTGTATAAAAGTGTTATTAGGGTTATTGTATTTATAAGGAAGATAACCATCTGTGATGAAGTATAACATTGTAGATAGATAGATAGTACCTATTTGTTTAAATAAGTTAATCCAAATAATATAAATATTATTTCCTCAGATGAACATGGATCTATTCATGTTTTTAGACTAAATGAAGTTAGTTTGTGAATAAGAATAATTTACTTTGTGATAAGAAATAATAAAATTTAGTTTAGTTTCTACAGAAAATTAGAAACTAGCCTGATGCAAATTAAATTTCTAGGTACCTAATCCAGATATGGATAGCGATTTTTACAACTCCATCATCATCATATCAGCCGAAAGACGTCCACTGCTAGACATAGGCCAGTAATAATTATTCACAACTTATTTCAAAATAATTATTCATTGTATTACATTATCTTTTCAGCCGTAGACATGCAGCTTTCTACTACGTAAATGCTAGAAGAATAGATTAAAAATGTGTGTGATTGACATTAGCTAACGAAAGGTTACGTGACCGTGACGGCTATTGTTGATCCCATACATTTTATTATATTAGTACCTCAGTAGAAAGAAATCCACTTGGCTCTTGTGGCCCATTTCAATAAACAACATAATTATCTGTTTCAAATGTAACAATAAAGCTGCGATTATCACCTTCGTGGAACCTTAAGTAACCGTTGATTCTTAGCGCTGATTAATCATCACATAACTGTCCTGACACCACAGTGTCAAAGTGTCAAGTTGACAACTGGCTGCCGGTTGTAGCACTGCCACCTTTCACTGTCACACCTTAGCACGTAGCTACCAGATTACTTAAAGATAGTGTGGGAACAAGATCTTCGGTTATTCAGTTACCGATCTAACACGTTCCCGAAACTATGCTTATGTTACTGCTTTGTCAATTATGTATGAAGCCACTAATTCAAACTGTTAAGTTGGCAATTGGTTGACAAAATTTGCACTATATAATTTTTCACTATCGCACCTTGCTACCAGTCGAACTACTGAGATTAAACGGTGTAATGCACCGTGCAAACTTAATGTGCGAAATATTAGATTTGCGGTCATTTACATACCGTTAATCGTCTCATAGTAGAGTCAAGTTGAGAAAAAGGAGGGCTATTGCCCAGCAGTGGGTTAACCATGTCTTATAAGATAAGATCTGTCATACTGTCGATTTCAATAAACATTTTGTCTCATACAATTGACTCACATAAAAAAACTGAAATAAGAATATAAATCTTTCGGTTTTTGAAGAGGGAAAAATTAAATAAATGGTGGTCCAAGTGAGTGTTGATTCCAAGGGAATCCAATTTTCTGAAAATAAATTGATTGATTGATTGATTATTTTTATCAAGGACAAATTCATCATCATCGTCATCATTAACATCTCGTCATATGCAGCATACATACCAATGTGGGTTGTAAAATCGACGGCCGACCTCAAAAACCCAAAGAAAAATTAACATAATATTCCTGCGTTACAAAATTTTACTTATAAACAACGATATAAAGAAAATTACAATAAATAGAATAAAAATATATCTTTTAATTTCATCATGACATCCCATGAATCGTCCACTACAGGACAGGGAACTCCCTAAAAATTTCAGCTTTTTCTAAAAAAATGTGGAGGGGAAGTGTGTTTTAATTTATTCAAGTGAAATCGGTACGTATTTTCAGTTATTTATTTTCGGTCAAAGGTAAAATAAACTCTGGGCACACAGCGCAGCTCTATCAATTAGTATTACCATACAACGCGGAAGCGATCACATTTAGAACAGTGCCATCAATTATTAACACACTAAGCAAAGAAATTTCGTAACTCCAAATACAGAAGTAAGTAAGTTTGTATTTTTACATTTTGTTTCACTTTCTGGTTGCCATTTTTGGCGATGAACTAAATTCCTTCTTGTTAGAAATATTGTGTTATCTTCTTGATGTTTACTCAATGTGCAAGGTTCTAATTTGATAAATGACCGACTGGAAGTGGTAATGACATCTGTATTAGGAAGTGCTGAGTGAGTTATTAGGGCCGCCAGGCCGAACTGAGGTTTTAATCGTCACTGTTAATATTATATTTTACTACGCAAATATGTACTTTCAGCACACGTACGAACATTTCCCAACCAAAGCTCGACGTAGTAACAATGATTGCCGTCAGATGGCGTATTAACTCCTGTTCACGAAATGACCTCTAAACGAAAGCATACACGTATCCACGTCAAACCCTTTATCTCCGACTGATGTACCATTTTCATGCCGGTTTCTTAATAAGAGCTGCACAGGAGAAGGTAAAAGAAGGTAATGTCTGACCGCAACCGCTGTACCGCGCCTTAGGTATGCGCGGGGAGGTGGGGGAGCGGGAAGGGAAGAGCTTAAACTAGTTGCCGCCGTGAGCGATGCCCCCCCCGTCTCGCCGCTCGCATACCTGTTACAACGGTTGCGGTCAGACTAGATCATCCTGACAAGACACTCCTGCCAATTCCGATATCTCATCTTTTCCGCTTTTTTGGTGGCGATTGCGGGGGTCCGAGATGTACTTGAGGCCAAAAGCAAGACGAGGGTTGTGGTTTCACCCCTATGTCGTCGACATACCACCTATTCGCACAAAGCGCTTTGATTCTTCATTCTATGCGTACAGCTAAGGGGTGGAACTCCCTCCCTGCCGATCTTTTCCCCAAACAATATAAGGGGGCGTCCATTTATTACGTGAAAAAAAGGGTAAAATTGCAAGCAAACTGGGTTACATTCAGCAAAAAAAAACTTCTACTAAAATATAGCAACATATCCTACACAATATTATCTCCGTTATGGGAACTCATAGCAGTACAGATAAAAGTGTTTACACTAAAAATGGGTATTGGGTAAAAATCTCAAGTGAGATTATGGGAAGAAAAAGGGGGTCGAGCCAAATCTCATGACATCTCACTAAGAGGGGTGAGGGGATCAAAAAATCGCCAAAATCGCCTCACGTAATTAATGGACGCCCCCTAATCTGGATCTTTTCAAGGCTAGAGTGAACAGGCTTTACCTAGTACGATCCTCTTGCCTTTTTCTGCCGTAAAGCAGCAGTGCTTGCACTGCTGTGTTTCGGTTCGAAGGGTAAGCGAGCCAGTGAAATTACCGGCACATGAGATATACCATCTTAGTTCTCAGGGTGGGTGACGCGCTTTGCTGTCTTATTAGTGTCAAATTATTTCACTAATAAGACAGTGGGTGTCATGGATGGTGGTGACCACTTACCACTAAGACCACTTACCACCTGCTCGTATGCCTACTTGTGATATAAAAAAAAATCTAGATAAGCATGATACTTTCCCATCGTCCGTCACTTACAACCAGGTGAATTCAGAGTCAAATATAGGTTCCACACGGCCAACTTTACACCCAAACTGATTGGCAATTGAATTGGCGATCAGTTTGACCACCCGTCTACACGTACACAATCAGATTGCCAATTTCATTCGATTTTGTGCTTCATGCTGGACGGACGTCAGTCAATAATGCCGTAAAAACAAATAAAATGTTTTGGTTGCAGCTTTGTGTATCGAACGTGAAGAAAAGGTTGTGGAAAAAGGAATGGCAATCATCATCATCATGTGGGTTTCAAGGCCGATGACCGACCTTAAATATCCTGGTATCAGAGTTGTTGAGCCGCCAAAGGCCTCTGAAATGCCTCTGATGAATGAGAATAAATGAATGAATAGTTATTAAAAAGAAAACAACTTAAAAAGCCATTTAAATGTTATTATAGAATACAAGGACGTCCGCTCAGCAAGCCGCATGTATGCAGACTGTGCCGAAATTGCCCAATTAGCGTCCACACTACCCAATCTGATTGCCAATCGATCAAATCGGCCGATCTCGACTCCTAATTTCCTTGAATTGGCCAATTTGACCCAATCGCCCTCCACACTACACAATCTGATTGTCAATCTAGTCAGATTGGCAATCAGATTGCCGTGTGTGGACGAGGTTTTACCTATCCTATACTATTTAACGAGCAGTATTTGTATATATACATATTTGTAATCAGTTTCTCAAAAACGGCTCCAACGATTTCGATGAAATCCTATCCTGCTTATATTATAAACGCGAAAGTTTGTAAGTATGGATGGATGGATATTTGTTACTCTTTCACGTAAAAACTACTGAATAGATTTAAATAAAACTTGGCACACATATAGGTTAGGTCCTGGAATAGCACATAGGCTACTTTTTACCGCAGGAAAACATTTTGTTCCCACGGGAAAACGCATTTAATGCGAGTGAAACCGCAGGCGGAAAGCTAATTTACCATATGGGGGTTTTCGGGGGCGACAAATTGAGCTAGATCATGTCTGGGAAAATTCGTTACCCCGTTTTTTTGGGTATTTCTTGAAAATAGCGCGTTTCAGTATGGGTATACAGCGCCACCTGTAGGCGGACTTCGGTTGAGATTATGCAGAGCGAAGCTCGGTCACCAGGTACTTTCACATAAAAAAGCATGCTCATTTTATTTTTGTGGAAGTAAAACAAGAATAGAAGCATGGACGAACAATAAGGACTGACCATCCCCTTTTAGAAATCGTAACCCGGAAAAGTATAAAACTAGATGGCGCTGATAAATAATCCGGGAAGTTATTATGATTTATCGAGTATTCCGCTAAAAAAATAAACCGATTTTCAATATTAGCGTTTCTTTATACTGAAAATATGTTGAAATTTTGAATTGTTGTTTGGCAGAATACTCGGTACACCATAATTAATTTCCAGATTATTTGAAAGCGCCATCTAGTTTCCATGAGTTTTATGCCTTTCCTGGTTACGTTTTCTAGTATGGGGATTGTCAGTCTTATTATTATTCGTCCATGATAGAAGCAAATAAACCTATGTAAGTTAAGTAACCTTAGGTATAAGTTTTATGTACGGACGACTATTTGAGTTTGTTGACTAGATAATGTATGCGCTAGACTGTGGGACAATGGGCCGCGAACACTAATTGTACGATAGTAGTTTATTAACCATGCACATGAACATTCTGCCCTTGGACTCATATTGGACTATTATTATGTAAGTAAGGCGTTTGAAGCAGTCTAGAGAAAAAAAAACGTTTTTACTTAAGCGACAAATTAAAAGTTTACGATCTACAATAACTTCTAAAAAGTATTGCCTACAAAACTTAAAACAGTTATACAAAACTTTTTAAAATTGTTTTTTTTTAAGATCAATGGACCTTGACCTCGATCTAGCCCTGAAGACAGATATGATGGTCGATGGCGGGACGAGCTTGCCCAAAAGAAGCCTATTCTCTCGCGATTTGAATATATTCGGGTTATATGAACTCAAAAACACAGACGCAGGCAGAGAATTCCACTCCTTTGCCGAGCGCATTATAACAGATGTCTCGAAGCGCTTTGTAAATGTATGGATTATCAACCAAGTATGGGTGATATCCTGCGGTGTATCTGGATTCTCGATGGTAGAATGGGATGGTGGAATACGCTCATGGAGCTCTTGGGCACTCTCTTCGAAGTATAATCTGTAAAAGACCGACAACCATCCAACTACATCATACATCTATTGCTGTCACTTGTTGTTTTGATAATAAAGAAAGAAACAGCAAGAGATGACGGAGCTTTATTTAACTGTAAAGTTGCTTTTTGCAACTGGCAGTTAGTTAATAAAATCCGTGATATTCAATTAAAGCCAACTCGTGCACTCATCACTTCCCAGAAATTCCCGAGGAGGTCCTTTTCTATGTTTCTCAGAAGGTGTAGCTACAAGCCCATGGACGCATCAGTTTAACTGCAACAACTTCATAGTGTCGACTACACAGAAATGAAGCCATGAAAATACTTTAACCTTATACTTACGTAGACTTACCTACTGGTTCTTGTTTAAAAGAATGTACTTACGTACGTGTACGTTTTATTTATCTAACTTTATGTCGCAGGCAAATCATATAATTCGCCGTTCACAAACGGCGGCGCGCGGGCAAACCGTAAATGATCGGAAAATTGTAAAACGGCGCCGGCAGATTGTAAACGAGTTAAGATAACTGGTGCATTTTAGGTTCGTTAGCCACGGTAAACCCAACCTAATTTGAACACCAGGAACGAATTGCGCACCGTTTTGTTAATTGCCGCGGCATTTTGTAAAATGACGAATTAAAAAAAAATCGGCATGTTGTAGAATACCTAGGCTGTAAAAGGACGAATTGTACAATTTGTCTGCGACATATAGATTCCATCAATGTTATGTTATGGCCCATGTACTCGTAGGTCGATTTAGTAGAGCAGTTTTCATGAACTTTAGATATTGCTCGTACAAAATAGGTAAAGTCAAGAGCAGCTAGAGCTTGACACTTCTAACTAAGGAAAAATTATGGTGACAGAGAAGATCAATTGATAAAAGTATTCCAAGCCCGTTGATGAGCCCTTTGGCGTGGTTGTTAGTGAGCCTGCCTTTCACGTCGTGGGCCGCGGGTTCGATTCCCGCCCAGGGCAAACATTTGTGTGATAAACAGGTGTTATTTACCTATTTAAGTATGTATATCAGTCTCTGATACCCATAGTACAGGCTTTGCCTGGTTTGGGAAATGTCCAACAATATCCTACAATAGGTCCCTCAATATGCACAAATCGCGAGATCACGGTCTTCTGCAATGCGGAGCCGATTAGATGCGCATGCGTTTTGTCTGTGCTGGTTTTCAAGATTTTGTGCTTAGTGTCATAACAAGAACCAGTATCAACAGAACAGTTAGGAACCTACAATTCACACGCTACCGTCCCGGTGGTCCGTTCATCACTCGACATGTAGTGTAATCGGAGCGGCGCATGCGCGTAATTCGACACCGACACGATTTATGGGCAGAATGACCCTACGGCAACGCAAAACGGGTCTTTGGTAGATAAAACGTAGTACGGTCATTCGCAATGAAAAACGGACTATAAATATACTACGATTAATGTAACTCTGATGCTGACGGTTATTTGCTGTGCATGGATTTCAAATGGGGACCAATGAAAATTTCATTAATTTATCTCACAGAGGGAGAACCAGACGTAATCCTAGGCTTTGCAACCCGTTAAACCGTTGGCCCCGACTACTAATGGATATAGTCGTTAATGAGACATGTCAGAGGCCTTTGGCGGCTCAACAATTCTGACGCCAGAGTTGGTGAGGTCGGTCATAGACCTTGAAACCTACACGATATGATAATGGATTGTGTCCAGTTCTCCCTCTGAATTGGAAAGGACAGATGCAGCACTCAGAGAATAAGACTAGGGCAATGAAGATGACAGGGATGCTGCACCGACAAGAGCCTAGCTCTTAAATTAAAGAAGAAGAATGAAGATATGGTCACCGTAAAGCCAGTAACCAGTCAGAACATCCCTGAAATTCATGTGTTCAAGGGTTTTCAAGTGCGGTAGTTTTGATAGTGACATTTTGTCTCAAAAATAGCTGAAAATTTACAATATTTTAGACAAAACAATATTTAATGATGTGGTAGTTTTACATTTTTGATATTTATAAAATAGGAAGTGCAAGGCACGGTTATGTGAACGTTATTAACGTGTAAATGAGGTCAAAATTAACATTGATGAGCGTGATGCTTCTAATTTTAGGGAAGGTATAGCCTTAATTTTGCTTTTGGACGCACAAAAAGTCAAAATATTATGCCTAGACTTTGAAAAGTTCTGATCAACTTTAAAGAGTTGATTGTTATGTTGTCTGTTGATTTGTTAATAAATAAAAAAATCCATCGTTTCTTTCACAGCTTTGTTATTTTTACTCTGTGCAAGGCGAGATCCATCACCGTTAGTATAACGTAATGGTCTAAAATAGCCGCGTTTCCGTGCCGAGGTGACCGCTGTTGTTTGTATTGATAATAACACTGTTTAACGACTCCTGCGCAGGCCCGTGTCTGGTTTAACGAGTGCTTGTAAATTTGAGCAGAATGGAGTGTTCTATATTGCTTAGGATTTACAAAACATCATCGAGTGTGCTTAACTTATCCAATGATGGACATAGCATAAAATGGTAGAAAAGTATGACTCCATGTATTTGCCAGTTTTTGCTGCTTCTTGACTTTTACAAGTCATAGGTTCGACCAAGCAGAAGACGAGATAAGTGAAGACGAAGCGTTGGCAGGCCTCCCACAAGGTAGACCGACGATCTGGTCAAGGTCGCGGGAAGCTGCTGGACCGGTCGTCATGGAGATCTTTAGGGAGGCTTATAGAGGGAGGATTAATATGATGATGATGAGGTTCGACCCGTCCCCAGTTTCACTTCAAAATGATAGCGTCGGCGTCAGCAGAAGAGCCCCAAGATACACTCGGCGTCAGCAAAAAGCCCTAAGCGATACTGATAGGTAATGTGCTGATAGTCGAAACAGTAGAATGATGGATATGGGCTCCAGTACTAATACAAAATCTACAAAGTTGTAAATGATTTTTATTACACACTATTCAAGTAGGTAACGTCAGCATTTTAGTCGTGTCGTGATCCGGCCATATGGCAACTTGTCATGCGTGTGGGCACAACATTGCAATCTTTCTTGGAACTTTAGAAGCTGATTCGACAAAGGTTTAGTTGAGTTAGCTGTTGTGCTAGTAATAATAAGTGGGCTAGTTATGTTTCATACAATGTTGTGTAATTATTGCTTATTTAATGCATACTATAGTGGAGTTTTCTCAACGTTTGCGAATGCAATTCTCTAGATGTCAATTTTTTTTTATAATATATTTAAAACTCACTAATAGCTTGGTTTTTTTTATGTCACAAGTGTGTAAACGAGCAGGTAAGCAACCTGGTGGTAAGTGGTCACCACCGCCCATGACACCCACTGTCTTATTAGTGAAATAATTTGACACTAATAAGACAGCAAAACGCGTTACCCACCCTGAGAACTAAGACGGTATGTCTCATGTGCCGGTAATTTCACTGGCTCCCTTACCCTTCAAACCGAAACACAGCAGTGCAAACACTGCTACTTTACGGCAGAAAAAGGCAGGTGGTACTTCCCCAGACGAACTTTGCACAAAAGCCCTACCACCTACAATTTACCTGAGCTTTAACTTTAAATAAGATTTTTGCAACTTCCTGTAGGTTCGATATTCATGTGAACTAACAATTTCAGGCACGTTAGAACGTAGAATAAGGAACTCATTTTAAATAGGGTAGGAAAAATAATAGCTACTTTACACGCTTCAAACCTCACCCTTCCTTGTGCATCCCTAATGCACAAAATATTAATACGTTCAGGGGTTCATAAGTGCCGCATCGCTAGTTATTATGAGGATTTCCATAATCATTTTATTTCAGTACAGCACACTACTATAAAGATCAATAATTTAAAGATATGGACGGTTATAATTTCAAACGTCGTCGTAAGGGACAAAAACGCTACAGAATAATGCGATTGCAAGTTATTGGGAAACAATCGAAAATTGGACAAAAAACTAAAATTTGAAAAAGACAGAAATTTTCTATAGACGTTGTACAACGTTCATGAACTTTAACGTCATAATTTCTTGCAGTCAATTACGATCGTTTTAACACTTTTTTTATGTAAAAAGTCAGCAAGTGAGCTTGTGGTCCGCCTGATGGTAAGTGGTCACCACCGCCCATAGCGCCTTCTGTCTTATAAGTAGCATAACTGACACTCACAAGTCAACAAAGCATGTTGCCCACCCTGAGAACTAGGATGGTGTGTCTCATGTGCCAGTAGTTTCACTGACTCCCGTGCCCTTCAAACAGAAACACAGCAGTGCAAACTCTGCTGCTTTACGGTAGAAAAAAGAAAGCAATTAATTTGTTACATAAATAAGTAGGAACATATTATAATGAACTACACAACCCCAATTGTCAATCAGTCCAGTTTGTGTGTTCTGTAACAACCCAAGCTTTAAGCGAACGAAGTCGTTGGCACAGCTAGTCTACCTACTACCAAAGAACGTATGTAAATGTTTTTACAATAAACCACATGCTCCAAATAAAGCCTCCGCCACACAAGACCCCGTAGTTGGTAGTGAATGGCGGTGACGTCACGCTCAATGGTTGCCCACGCGCATCGCACACCATATGGCTGTCCGACTGGTCAGGCCAGGGTCGGATGGAGATTTGATTTAAAAAATATTTCATTGACACAACAAACAGCCGTTTCACGGTTTATAAATATTAAGTAAACACAAATAGCAGATATGAGATATAAAGAAGGATTTTCTTGTCTTGGTGAACTCGTTTCAATGAAGACCTCGTTCCTCAGCGGTAGTTCTTTTTACTGTGTATGGGCTTAATTTTGACCTCGATCTAGGCCTGACGACAGAGATGAGGTCGACGATGGAACGAACTTGTCCAGAAGTAGCCTATTCACTCGCGACTTAAATAGATTCGGGATTTAGGTCAAAATATAATTCCCATTAGTTAGACCGGCGATCTGGTGTATCGTCGCGGGACTCTTTTTTAAAAGCCCGTCTTATTAGACCACCAGTATCAAAGAAGTCTAATAAATAAGCAAATCTGATATTCTAGTAAGCCAAGATTGTCGTAAAAGGCTGCTAAGGGTAATTGAGCTGTATGCAGCAGCGTCCTTCTGTTTCATTGCCTTAGCTTTAACCCGTTTTACGAATTCGGCTAACCAAAGTAGGAGACACTGACTTTACAATAGACTCAATACCATTTTTGACGTCCAAAACCCAAAGGGAAAACAAGACAAGTGTAAACGTCAGTAGAAGAGAATGAAAATGTAAGGGATTGACATAAGCTATCACGCAACATTTCGTTCGCATGTCAACCTCATATTTTTATCTACTGGCGTTTGCGATTATAGAAAGCTTCCTGTCTCCAGGCCCAGACTCGAACACAGATTAATGTTGCAGCTTTCTTCTGTGTATCACGCTATAACATTACCTAAGGGTGCATTTCATATAGGTCTCTCTAAAACAAACCAATGGCCAAATGTAAAATACCTATACCTATATCAAGTGGCTTTCTACAATCGCAAACGCTTGTAGAATAGAATAAAAATATATTGGATTGACATTAGCTAACGAAATGTTGCGTGACAGCTAATGTCACTCTGTACATTTTTTTTCTATTCTATAGCGTTTGCGATAATAGAAAGCCACTTGTCTCAGGGCCCTGGACATACACGAACTTGATACATCTCTGTTCTAGCTAACCTGATTGGAAATGCTTGTTCAAGAACTTTATTAGTATTTTCTTCCACCATCGGTAGTGGGTAAAGTAGCTAAATCACATAAAAATCTAGCCATTAAATTTATCGTGTTCTTGTTAAGAAACTTGACTACCTTTCGGTACTTTTGTATTAAAATTGTGGTTTATATTTCATGGCTGGTCATTATTTATTTATTGAGTAGTAAAACAATATAGTTTCCGATTAAATTACAGATGAAGAAATAAAGAAAGGTTGGATGAAACTGTTTTGCAATGAGTAAGACCACCACTTTGCGCCATTGTTTTCTTTCTTTTTTTTATCTTTAAAACCAGCAAAGTCCGAATCTAACTTTTGATCCTTATATTATTTTTAAAATGTAACGTTTCTTGTAGAGTCTCCCTTAACTTTCTACTTTTTCATTTCTTGTCATTTACAGGGTAGAATGGACGGACGGATAAACTAGGCATAGTAAAAGGGTCCTATTGGCCCCGTGTGGTGCCGGCAAAGAATAGTAGTAACCCATCTCTACCCGTGGGTGTCGTACAGCATCCTTCTGTGTATCGTATTGTCTAACATTCTGCGGTCACCAACAACCGCGATCTATGGTGGCAGCCGTAACGTTATCAAGCGTGGTGACTATAGTACTTCATCTCCACATAGTTTCAGCAAAAGCTAGAATTTTGGAGAGAGTTCCCTATCCTGTAGTGGACGTTTTATGGGATGTCATGATGATTGCCACCTTTTTGGTACAGAACCCTAAAAATTCTTTCTTATATGAAAATGTTAACCTTTAAGAATCAAACAAGGGCTTATGGTTTCAACAATAACCATTTAAGATGGCGGCCTGAATTTTTAACCTGTTTTAATTACATTCTTATGGATTTATCAAGTAAGAGAATGAGATTTATTGTTCAGTAATTTATAGCTTCAATTAAACAACATTAAAATTGTAGGTAAGTAAAAATTTTAATACTGTACTATCGCGGAATTTTCCGCCTGACCAAATTACTTTTTTATTCAAGCTACATTATATTAACTGTAGATCTCCGAGTGTTAGAAACCACGATATACATTGATTGATGACCCTTGGCCATAAAATAATGATTTGGTTGGTTTGCAGATACTAGGAACAATATTTTCTGGCTAGGATCTTTTGAGTCACTAAAACACTGTTTAGTGTTTCAAAATCAGTCACCATGCGTCATTGTTATATGGAGTGACAAAATCAGAATTTTAGATTTATGACAGCATCCACTCACTAGAATTCTGACACCCACCTCCGAACATGATCTCATTGCCATTACAGAAGTACAGTCAAAAACAGGTCAAGCTTAACACTCGAAGTGCGACTTTTGCTCTTTGAGCGATTGAAATAAGAATGGTACAAAGTCCAATGTGTTAAGCTTGCAGCGCTCTGGGCTGTACAATCGCGGCTACTCCCGCCTGGTCACCACTGAGTACTTTTTTGCACTCGAAATTTATACTTATTATTAATTAATTATTATAATGCTTTCTAGCTCGACTCGGGTCATTTTGCAAATAAATACTTACTTAAAAGTAGAGCGAGTAAAAATTAACTACGAAGGCAGAATTCTAAGAAAAAAATATTAACTGGGTAAGTAGGTACCAAAGTCCGCGATGGTACGTAAGTACATTGTACGCACGGCAGCAAGCAAGTGGAAACAAAACCAGAATAAGCTGAACCAGAGCCAAATGCCCGAAACCAGAGACCCGTTTAAGGTCAAAGCGTATCCACCGACGTGCGGCTGTGTGTACAATCTACAACACTCTAACTTATTGTTCGTTGTTCTAATGTTTTAACCGGCGCTGCGCTTATCTCAGTCATCGCAGTACAAACCTTGACGTGCTTTTGACTGTACCATACGATCAATGTTTCGAAACGTTTTATAATTCTGACTAGTCGACGACGTGTTACGAAAACAAGCTTATTCATTCACTGACGTTATATGGCGGATATAAAACAGATATTTTTGGCCGGTCCCTGGGCAAAAATTATTCCGAATGGCAAGTATGCAATATATTGTACTGTGCATACGAGAAACGCACGCTTTTTACCCGACTGCCCCAAGACAGGAGGGTTATGTTTTTCGAGTGTATGTATGTATGTATGTCGATTTCTTTGTCGCGCTCTGCAGCCTAAACGGCTTGGTAGATTTCAACATGTGAGGTGTCGTTAGGTTCGTATTCATTGTAGGAGTGTCATAGGGTATAAAAAAAAATAAAAAAGTACTAAATAAAAAAACTATTTCAAAAAATAAAATACCCGACTGAAAAGAGAATCTTAATCGGTTCCGATTGAGATGAAATTTTGCATACGTATGTGAATCGGATGACAATGCAATATTATTGTAACTTGGAGCTGATCTGATGATGGAGCCGGAAGATATCCATACAAAGGTGGAGATATTACCGCGTTTTAGAATCCTACAGCGCCATCTGTAGGTGGGTAGCGTCGCTTGCTCACCTGGTAATATTTTTATGATAAAACAACTCTGGGAGGTTTCTTTACGAAATAGTTGGGCTTGGTTAGCCTTTTGGAAATAAAATCACTTAGTTTTAGCATACAAAGCAATGACTAAATTTCCCGTGCAAGATGCCGCATTCATTAGTTTTGTAATATACTGTAGTTTTTCTACTCCATAACAGAGGCGCTGTTTTTATTACCGCGTTTTAGAAACCTACAGCGCCATCTGTTGGTGGGTAGCGTCGCTTGCTCATCTGGTAATATTTTATTGATAAAACAACTCTGGGAAGTTTCTTTATAAAATATTTGGGTTTAGCTAGGCCTTTTGGAAATAATTTTCTAAGTTTTAACATATAAAGCAATGACTAAATTTTCCTTGCAAGATGCAGCATTAATTACTTTTGTGTTATACTGTAGCTTTTCTACTCCATACCAGAGGAGCTGTTTTTTTATGTCGACTACCCAATGAAGTTTTAGACCACGCTTCGCCAAAGCGAACCACCAGCGACTAAAACCTCCTTGTGACTACCAAATTCAACCATACCTTACGTACGGTCAACCGCACGTGAATGGAAAGATTTGCAAATCTATTACTATGTCACAAAGTTCGAAGTGTTTATACTGACGTGTTGTTGGGTGTATGTAGAAAAATACAGTCAGCAGAGAGGGACTATATATCGCTTCTTAGTTTAGTAAAGAACTTCCACGAAGATATGAATGGCGCTGTCGTTCCTGGTGGCATTACATCTGAGCCGTTCAAAATGCGCAGAGGTGTCCGCCAAGGTTGCGTGTTAGCACCCACGCTGTTTGGTATATTTTTCTCATTGCTATTAAGAGAAGCATTCGGCAATCTACATACAAGGGCTGATGGGGGGTTGTACAACATAGTTTCATTTCTTAAGTCCAAGCACCATCGCGAGGACGTTTTTATCGACAGCCTTCTATTTGCTGATGATGCAGTCTTTGTGGCCAACACTGCAGATGATTTACAAATCATCGTCGATAAGTTTTCACGGGTATGTTCCTTGTTGATGATGATGATGATGATGATGATGATGATGATGTATGTATGTATGTATGTATGTCTAAACGGCTTGATAGATTTCAACATGTGAGGTGTCGTTAGATTTGTATTTATTGTAGGAGTGTCATAGAGTATAATATTTTAGTACGGCACCTTTGAAGAGAAAAAAAGGGTGAAATAATTTTTTTAAAATCATTACTTTTACAACATGGGTATCAAACAATAGCTGGTACAAACCTGATTCTAAGGTTTAAGCAAATGTAACAACATAACTTGACGTAGCAAATCTAAAAACTAAAAAGTTTAAAATAAAAAATTATTAAATAACAAAAAACCCAACTGCTTAGCACAAGAGAGGAAAACAAGCTTAAATCTATTGGATTTGGTAACTTGAATTGTATAAGATACTGCAGGCGGGGACGAACAAAATTAAGTCGTAAACATCCACAAAACGTTTTTTCGTCCCCGCCTGCAGTATCTTATACAATTCAAGTTACCAAATCCAATAGATTTAAGCTTGTTTTCCTCTCTTGTGCTAAGCAGTTGGGTTTTTTGTTATTTAATAATTTTTTATTTATATTCACCTATTAGAAACGAGATAATTTCACTTGTTTTATTTATGAATCGTCTTTTACTGTTTTTTTATTTTCTAGACCATCAGGACGGCGCTATTGTAAGTGCTCCTTTTCGAGTACAAGCAAAGACTTACTGGTTGATCAGGCAAGTATTTCCGCGATAGTTCGGTCGGCCAGTTCATCTTACGATCTTGTACGTTCCTCGTTTCCTCTCACCAACCCGATCAGAGGAAACGAGGAACGAATGTCAATATCGTAGTAGCTGGTTGTGATCTTTGTCTACCCCGAATGAAGCGTGATGTTACGTGTGTAGTATATGTTTCTCATCATGACATCCCATGAAACGTCCACTACAGGGCAGGGAACCCTCCAAAATTCCAGCTTTTGCTGAAACAATGTGGAAGGGAAGTACCATAGTCACCAAGCTTGTTAGCGTTACGGCTGGCACCATGGTCCGCGGTTGTTGGTGACCACAGGATGTAAAATGATACGATACACAGAAGGATGCTGCCGCCCATCCTCTGGTTCATTAACACACCCACGGGTAGAGATGGGTCGGTACTATTCTTTGCCAGCACCGCACGAAGCCTATATATGTTATTTAGCAAAAAAAAACAAAGAAATATTACCAAACAGGTGTCAAGATATAAACACACACGTGTCATAGATTCAGATATTTTTATTCAATGTAAATGCTTTATAGAATACTTATTGAATATCATGCAGAATACAATGCAAATAGAGGGAATTCACACCGTTTCGGATCGTGCTACGGCGGTGTAAAAGAAACGGCAAGAAACCACTGCAGAGTTGGCTTTTTTTTTCATAGCCATTCGTATGGTCATGTAAAATACAAATACATGAATCGAAATGTAATATGTGGTTTCCATATCCCCCTACCCTAAGGTTAAGTTTGTGTGGTTTTGGTTAGTCATTCTTACATTAAAAAGGGTGCATTCGTCAGCCGCAGGAAAACCCCAAAGTGTGCGTGATTCGCGAAAATAGTAGGGGTGGCTAGCTTTATTATATCTTTCTTTTGGTTACTTTGTGACTAAATGAGGTTATTTGCACATTAAGAGCGCGCACGGGTAACATATTATGTCATTCGCAAAGAGCACAATTTTCAACAGTAAGTTCCGGCGCAAGATAGAAATTGTCTCCATGATTGCTCCAAAACCAAAATTGTTTTGTTCTGTCTCGTCTCCTCGTGTCTCCATCTTAGTGTTGAAAAATGAGCTCTTTGCGAATGACGTATATGAAGAAAATAAAATCATTGAATCAGCTAGCCTGCTCTTTTGATTTATATTAAAACTAATACCCTTATGTGTGGTGTGCGATGTAGCAAAATCGCGAGGTTTAAAAATTTCATCCAATAGAATTGCCGTCATGTTTATGTTACAAATTGGATAAATTATAAATTGTCATACATAATTCAAATCACCTCATAATCTAAACTAAATTAAAAATATCACCCAGATCGTCATACAAAAAATTTTTATAAATTGAAATCTGTCAATAATGGTTCCGTTTTCCTAGCTCAGAGCTGCGCTGCGCTAAGTTAGAAATTTCTATTTTATTTTACTAGGCAGGGAGCCGAACTGCTGATAGTTCTAGATTGTCATAGAAGAAATACGAGAATGATCTCGGTAACATAATTAAAATTCTTAATGAAGTTAATCTTAGAGAGGTACTGGGTGCGTACTCCGAAGTTTTATCGGAGCTCCAATATTATCAGATTGACAACAACAATTACGTTCGGAAATTTACTTTGAATGGGAATTTCTTTGCCAAAGGCTGAACCATAGACTAACTATCGGCGCGATATTATCGTAGTTTCACTTCAGAGTACGGCAGCTCAGTGGTATTTCTAATTACTATTTTCATAACTTCATTAATATCTAGCCTCACAGGATATATATTGTAGAATTAAGTCTAGCTATTGATACCAATGCTTTTATATTTACCAGGCCACTCAGAAAGTATTGCGAAAAATAGTTTTTATATATGGGAGACTGGCCGGTCAGAATCTTTTTCGAAAATATGATTACTTGTAAGTAAAAATATGTGTGTTCCATTTTCAAAATTTCCCTCCACATTTTTTGCGAGCCAATTCAAAGTATCGTGTCTTACTGAAAAATGGATCTGCGCCGGGAACATTTTAGAGCTATGATTTTTTACGATTTCAAGTGTCGCCTGAAACCGGATGAATCGTTCGATAGACTTCAAATGGCATTTATGGATGAAGGCCCCTCCAAGGCAACCGTGTATCGTTGGTATAACGAATTTAGGCGCGGTCGACCAACCTTGGGGGATGAAGAAAGAAGCGGTCGCCCTTTGACGGCTATTACGGAAGAAAACGTGCTAGCAGTGAAAAATTTAATCCAAGATAATAGGCGAACTACATATCAGGAGATTCAGCACATATTAAAGATTGGATCGGGAAGCGTTCACGAGATTCTACACGGGCATCTTCGCGTGAGGAGGATAGTATCGCGCTGGGTGCCGCACTACCTCACCGACGCTCAGAAGCAGGCCCGGGTGGAATGGTGCCGTGATATGCTGAACAAATTTGAAGCAGGCTCGTCTCGGCGTGTTTACGACATCGTAACAGGTGATGAGTCCTGGATTTATCAATACGATCCAGAAACCAAGCGCCAGTCGACAGTTTGGGTGTTTCAAAATGAACCAACGCCTACCAAAGTGAAGCGATCTCGAAGCGGGGGTAAGATTTTGATCGCCAGCTTTTTTAATTTGACTGGCAACTTGGCCTCAATTCCCTTACGAGATCAAAGAAGCATCAACGCCGAATGGTATACTACCAAATGTTTACCAGAAGTTTTTTCTGTTGTGAGCAACAAGCGACCAAACACAGGGCTCCGCGGACTACTGCTCCACCACGACAATGCGCCTGCACACACCGCGCTCAAAACGAGGGACTTCCTGGACAGCACACCAGTCAAACTCCTGGGTCACCCTCCTTACAGCCCTGATCTAGCACCGTGTGACTTCTTTTTATTTCCAAAAATAAAAAACCAGCTCAAGGGGATACAATTTTCGTCGCCGGAAGATGCGCTGGCTGCGTTCGAGCAGGCTGTAAACGAGGTGTCTACGGCGGACTGGAAAAAGTGTTTTGAAAACTGGTTCAGACGCATGAATCTTTGTATAGAGGCTGGTGGAGAGTACTTTGAAAAGATTTAATAAAAATATATGTACCTGTAGAACAATTTTTTTTAGTGTCGCAAATATTTCTGAGTGTCCCACGTATAGAGTTGTTTGCTAGAGGTAGTAACAGGTAAGCATAAAACCGATTTAATTACTTGAAATCGGTGTTACTGGAACTTAATTAGAGATATTTTAATAAGACGTTTTTATTGAGTGACATTACGAGTCTGGTAAAGATTCAATCTGCTCCAGTTGCAGAAAGTTTATTTAAAATTGAACCTTACTTAAATCTATTTCTGAGAATTCTTTGTTAATTTGACAGAAAGGGTCAGCAATAGGTATTAAAGTTAAAAGAAGCTTTTTGCAGATAGATACATTGTTACATAATATTAGTGTAGGCAACGAAGCAGTTGACCCCCGCATAAATTCATCAGTCGATGAAACTTTGCTGGGGTATTACAAACCTTCTATAAAAAAATCCAAAAAAAACCGGCCAAGTGCGAGTCGGACTCGCGCACCGAGGGTTCCGTACCACCACATAATCGTAATTGTATTAGTTGAAATTTCAGTAAGTTAATGTGCTAGATTTTTTGAGTCCGACACGCACTTGACCAAATTTTATTATTTGTTGTTATTTTATAGCTTATGCACTATAAACATTTCAATTTTCAAGTTTGTAAGTGTTCCCGTTTTTAAAATAGAACTAAAACAAAAATCGCCTCAGTGACCATCCAACTTGACCCCTCTCTTATATGAATGTTCTTGAAACGGGAGCTCACTACAATTGGTTATCATTAGTTGTGAGAAAAGTTGAAATATTTAATGATTTCAGACTTTTTCCATTATTTGTACTGTGAGACCTAGCTTCTTGCCAAATTTCATAATTTTAGGTCAACGGGAAGTACCCTGTAGGTTTTTCATTTTTGAATAAATGTATGGAGATGAGGACATAAAATGCCATATCTTTTGATTGCGTCGTTGTAAAAAATTTAAATTTTCAGATCTTGTGTGGTTCATGGATCCTAATATATGGTATTAATTTCAACCTGATACCTTTACCCGTTCGTGAGATAAAGGGTCTTGACAGACAGACAGACAGACAGACAGACAGACAGACAGACAGACAGACAGACGGACAACAAAGTGATCCTATAAGGGTTCCGTTTTTTTCTTTTGAGGTACGGAACCCTAAAAAACGGTATTTTTAATTTTTCCATACAAAAATTCCAAATAATGTATGAAAAAATTAAAAGTACCGATTTTTTATTGGATTTTTTTATAGAAGGTTTGTCTCATATAGTGTAATACCCCAGCAAAGTTTCATCGACTGAGGATTTAATGCGGGTGTCTTCATACAACGATCCGCTTCGTTGCCTAGACTATATCTTGTTATAGTTAGTTTATTTATCACTGCTATTCTCGCTCTTACTTAAATACGTCATTTGCTTTATTGATTGGCTGGAGATACGACGAAGGATAAACAACAACTAATAAACGTTGCAAATGTTGAAAAACGTTTCCCGAAATCAATGGAAATGCGCAAGTTGTATTCCTCTTTTTAACCAACTTTCCTAACATGGGTTATGTTTTTTATTAACCAACTGCCCCAACACAAGGTTATATTTTTCAACCCTCTGGCGTCCCTAAACTTCACTGCATTACAAAGAGTAACAATTTCATTCGCTCAAAGTTCCTTCACAGTAGGAGTTCTAGGTCAACACCACATGTTTAAAGACAATAAACGTTCGTCGAATGACCATATTATACCGAAAACAAAGGACCAAGACAATGGTCAGTGTTCCCTAATAGCGATCACAGATGTGCGCATAGTTTCGTATGCGCACGCGCACACCGGAAACGACGCCATTGCCGGAAGGAACGTCACATTCTAATTGATATTTAAAGTATTCAAATGCATTCGATATGTCTTGTGTAATGGCGGCTTTGTCTGGCGATAATAACAGTTGTTAAGGGATATGAAACAGCCTCCGTGTTCAAAAAAAAAATATTTTTTATTGAGACTAAAAACCCGCAACCCCTTTGTCAGTAATGCTAACTTAACCAAAGATCCAACTTGCGATTCATATAAATGTTCCAGTTCAAAAAAGTGTTAAAAATAAAACAATAATGTGTTTTGTATAGTCTGCCAAGTTTTTTTGCAATTTCAACTGGGTACACAGAGAACACTTTAACTTACAGCCTTTGATGAGCTAAAAGTAACTGTGTGAAAATATAAGAAGCACACACGATAACTATAAATTGGTACAAAACATGCCATCACAGCTACTTTATAAGTCTTTCAATTAGCGCGTTATAGACAGTCAAATAATCAACTTGCTAATAAAAAGACAACGCAAATCATGCGATGTTCTTAGTATTTCACACTTGATGACAAATTGGTGAAAACATCTGAGTGTTTCGATTGATGATGCAAGGTTTCTTGGAAGCTCAATTTCAATTGAAGTAATCTAAAATTTGTACCTATTCATTTCATGACGAATTTTTGGTACCAGTCTGATTTCAGTCCAATTTTTGGTACCAGTCTGATTTCAGTAAAGTTTTTGGTACCAGTCTGATTTCAGTATCCGCGAGGCGACCCGACAACCGCGATCCGGCAGTGGCGACCCTCACTAGTTCGGTCAACAGAACTATTCAACAGAACTAGTGAGAATAAAGGACCTGGTCGTTACGCACCGCTCTATACCTACAGGTATTTATGTAGGAAATCTGTACCATCTAGTAACCACCGAAGGACAGAAGGCATCGTGGTTGACTTCGGCGTAGATGGAACAATGTGTTCGACGACCTTTTTTCAAAGACTGGCTATAGGAGGCTCAGAGCAGAGAACAGTGGGAGAAAAGAAAGAGGCCGTTGCCCCGCAGTGACAAATACATGGATAAGATAGGGATCTCTCTGAATTCGGTCTGCTTAGAGCCTCTCCCCATAAGTACAAATCCCTATAGAACGGGGCTCGTGGCACAGTTGAAACAACAGTAAACATATCGTGGACAGACGACATCACGAATACAAGATTTATCTTATCACGCTTTCCAATTATGCTAACCCCGAAAAACAAGCTAGGTGTAATAGGGATTTTAATCCTAAACACCTGAACTAACGTTCAAACTCAAGCACAATTCCGAACATGTTTGCAAAAATAAAAACAATTTTCAATATTTTCATAGGATATTACATAACATTATCTTTCACAATATCACGTGGCTGTTGTTATGAATAAGATCTACTTCAAGATCTCCCCACCACCACCTGCGCACACGCAGATCGCGCTCACCTTGACTCATCGTGTTATGTCACCCACTCGCCGCTACAACCTCTAAACACAGGTTGTGGTGATACCTACCTATCTACTGCCGTATCTTATTGGCTAATCCATTAATATCGATGAATCACTTATGAATTAAAATAGGTTTAGCCGCAATCACATCTTTCTACATTCAAAGACTAATTCCGCATACATTGCTGATAGACTTGGTTTTGTTATTACCAATATCCTTACGTCAACTAGCAATATATGCCGCATTAGTTTCTGAATTAAGGTAGGTGAGGTAGCGGTTTTTTGCCTTGTCGTATCACCCTGTCTCTTCCCTTGGGTATCGTAAAAGGCGGACTAATGGGGAGCATGAATCAAACGATCGGCAGCAGGCAGTGTCCTACTGTGTATCGTTCGATGTACTTAGTTGCTGTCACTATTTCAAGGGAACATGGGAGACTATATCAATCACCCTAAAATAAACCACAATAATCATAAATGTGGTAATTCTGAGACCTCTCTACAAGCATTTTTTTATTTCTGCGCATTAATGGTCAGCATCGGAGTTAATTTCATTTCCTTATTTTAAATTATCCGGATTTTTAATTGGCCTCCTCTTGACTCGACCGCCCTGAAAACTAGGATAAGTTCAACTATGATAGATAGATAAGATATGATAGATAATTAATTATCTTTATCTATCTATGAAACAAGCTCCTCAGGAGAAGTTTACTCACTTTGCGACTTGAAAAGATTCGGGTTATATGCATTCGGCAACATAAACTCAAACAGGGAATTCCACACCTTGGTGTAGCCTAAAAGTATGAAAATATAGAGAAGAATCTATTAAGCAATGACATATTTCAATCTTTGAAGGAAGGTTCATCGCATCATGTTACTCATTTTACTAGTGTTATAATGACTTCGATCCATTATATCGATGAATCACAGTGACATAAAGATTGGAAATACCTTTGAAATGCTTGATAGGTACAAACGGCAGCAGAAACGTGGTAACACAACTAATATAAACAAAACCAGATCTACGCAACAAAATACATGAAATCAAAGACCCGATCCAGGTCTTAGTGTAAAATAGTGTTACCACCACTGAATTGCGGCTGGCTCTACATTACGAGTATATTATGCAATTTTACTATAACAACATCATCGCAAACTAATAGAGTACTTAGCTAACTGTTTATCTTATTTGAATGTATATTCTGCTCAGTTATTTTAATTGAATTCTTCATTCAATAGAGTGGGTAGTGCCTTATTCTTCGAAGTTATGCGGTTGGTTCAATTAAGGCATTGAATTGTAGACGAGCAGGTAGAGAATTTAGAATAAGTAATTACAAAACCGAGGAAGTTTTTTAACAATACTTTAACAAGTGTTTCTTACTGAATTATGTTTAATTAATATCTGGACATCTAAGCTATGCTCGCTCGAAATAATTTAAGACCAAAGCGGCACAACAGATGGTGCTGTACGGTTTATTCAATCGCGCTATAGTATTTTTTTCTACGAGAAAACGAATTTTCGCCCCAGATTTTCGCAAATTATCTCGAACAATATCTCACGTGATTTACAATATACAAATGTTGCTTTTTAGTATAGGATTTTAAAAAAACTTTATGATTATTATTTACCTCTTTGTTTTAAATTTCAAGAGTACACTTATACACTTCTTTTAATTTAATATTATGTTCTCTACCGTTTTCGGCGAATTTCAAGGCAGCAATTCATCTTTTTTAAATTCAAATTAAATTACACACGGCGGCATCATTTCATGGTCGTAAGAAGAAGCAGTTTTTTGTGAAAATCGGTCAATTATTATAATATAAAGTACTGACCCGACAGGACCAAAATTGATGGTGTTTTAAACGATGTCTTTAACAACAATTAACATTTTGGAACTCCAAAACGAATGATAAATATTTAATCAACTGTTCTTTACCAATTTTAGATAAGACACTTGTCTTGTAACTGGAATTCTTTGTTCGTTAGTACAAAATGAACTCTTTGAAATATTTCGTAATTAAATTGTTGTATATTACAGATAAAATAATGGTAAACTATAATGTATTATTGTGTCTGGATTACTTATTAATTGCAAGTCTTGGCTATACTTTCTAGATATTTTCATGTAACTACAATCAGCTAACCTAACTTTCATTTTACTAAAATTAACTGTCGCAATCAAAAAGTGGAGTGAATTAAATTTATACTTGCGATTGTCGGCACTTGGTGAAACTCCATTTCAGTTTTGTGTTAAACGCTCGAGAAAATTTAATTCGTGAACCAATGTACAAGTGTTTTAATACAAAACTGTGGAGTGGATATGTATGGGGAGGCTTTTATCCAGCAGTGGAATAGTACGGGCAAGGAAAAAAAATGTCCTGTTAACGTTGGCACCGTAATAAAATAACACACGAAGAAAGGCGGAATCGATTCCGATATTACAGTCGTAACTATATAAAGCCAGAATATTTCTCACAAACGCTTTCAAAAACTCCCTTCACATTAATGATTGATAACAAAACGCGATCGTTTAACCGAACCAAATGTCAGTAGTTGGACCACCTCTCTCCAGGATAATACGTGTTATCATTCAACATAAACCGATTTCTGAATTGACTTCACTTTTCCACTGAGGTTTGGTACAAGGTGCACAAAATGTACTGAATGGCGCTTTTGGCATTTTTTTACATTTAACTGATGCACTCTCTCTCTATTTTTTTATGCGACACGTGAGCAAACTGGCAGGTGGGCAACCTGATGGTCAACACCGCCCAGGCCTTTAGCGAAATAACGAATAACTTACGAGTAACACTAATAACAAAAAAACACGTTAAAACGTAAATCACGTTGCCGACCCTGGGAACTAAGATGGTGTATCTCGTGTGCCGGTAATTTGACTGGCTCCTTTACCCATCAAACCGAAACACAACAGTGCAAACACTGCTACTCTACAGCAGAAATAGGCAAGAGGGTGATACTTCCCCAGACGGACTTTGCACAAAAGCCAAAATTTTAATAGGTATTGGTAGTTCTGCCTTAATTTCTTATTTTAACAGCAATAGTTTTCCCGTTTTGTCCCCTAAAACCCTCTCCTGTGTTGAAAGTTGTTATTTATTTATTTCAATAACTTCTTTAACCAGCCTACGGAATTAATGGCTATCGATGGGGAGGACTTTTGTTTAGTGCATGTAGCTCTGTCTAGTGATTAGTTAGTCCTAAAGTTAGCAGCAGCACACGTGACACGATGGATGCGAGCAGCGCAGCACCGGTCATCATATAGATCTTTAGGGGGAGGCATATATCCAGCAGTGGACATCTTTCAGCTGATATGATGATAATGATGACACCCCGGTCACTACATACATCAAAATAAAATTTAAATGAATATTGGAGGTTTTGCTCTAAATTCTTACCGATTGTAAAAAAACTTTATGTATGAAATCGCTTTTTCCACATGTAATTTTTACACCAAGCTACATGATACATGATTTTGCAACATTGCTCTTGTTAACAACTTTCTCTTCGGCTTTGCACCAGTTAAGTGCAAAGTTTATTGGTTTGGCTCGAGCAATTAGTGGTGTCAAGTCGATTAAAGAAATCCATTAAAATATGTTTTGTAATAATAGCAGTTTGTGCAATTTTTACGTAAACATGTTTAAGTGGACAGCTTTTTTGCAGCAAAATGTATAGTTATAGGTAGGTACACAGGTGCTCTATTTTGTAAATTTTTTTTCGTCTTCATAATGCTCACGGCCCGTGGATCCCCACACCCATTTTGTATTATTGGGTAGACGAAAAATTTTTTTTCTTCGGTAAAGTCATCATCATCATATCGTGTGGGTTGCAAGGTCAATGACGGACCTCACTAACCCTGGTGTCAAGAGTTGCTGAGCCGCCAAAGGCCTCTGCGACATGGCTCACTATTGACTACATCCGCAGTAGATGTATCGGATGACCCTGTCACTGTAGAACCTACTCTCTGTAGGTGATCACTTAGATAGGTGATCACTTAGATAGGTGATCACTTAGATAGGTGATCACTTAGATAGGTGATCACTTAGATAGGTGATCACTTAGATAGGTGATCACTTAGATAGGTGATCACTTAGGTAGGGAAAGTTATACGTAGATTCTATGAGCTTCGGGAGCGAAACCAATGAAGATTCACATTTTATATTATCAGCCGCTATAAACAGATTGAAAAGATATTTTTTGTTCCAAACTTAATTGAAAAAATTCATACTCCCATCGCAGCAAATTCCAGCACCTGTATAAAGAGACTAGCCATCCTTACAGCGAATTATGCGCTTGCGCATGTATGTCAAGGCAGTCTGGCGAATCATCTGTGGCTCATTGTTTTTGAGGAAAATCATATCGATTCCTTAAAATACCTGAGTACATATGTTTTGACATTGACCTGGCTTTTTGTGATTCATCCTGTGTTTTTCTGCTGCTTGGTGACGTATGTTTATATTTAAGTGCAAGGATGATGCACTAACCTTGTGACCTCATTAAATTAAGTATGAATATGTAGACATCACTCTTCTTTCCCGTAAACGAAGAGGAAAGTATTTACAAAAAAAAATATCCCAAACTAGGCAAAGCCTGTACTATGGGTAGCAGAGACTGATATACATACATAAATAGATAAATAACACCCAGACACAGAACAAACACTTGTGTTCATCACGCGAATGTTTGCCCTGGGCGGGGATCGAACCCGCGGCCCACGGCGTGAAAGGCAGACTCACTACCAACCACACCACACCGGCGTGTAAAATGTTTTTGGTGTACTTATAGAAATCGACGATTTCCTAGAAATAGTCGAGTTTATTATTGACAACTTTGCATAAGTATAATAAACACGAATATTTCAAAACCCTGTGTTTATTAGTTCTGCCTCCGAGAAATAAATCTTGATTAAACAAAATACCATAGACATTAAATACTGATACCCATCAGAAGGTTTGTTTGTTTGTTTGATTTAATCTTCGTCTATGTGATTGGAAATCGATCTCTTTGGATTTCAAAGTCCGAACATTCACATTGGAATGACGGAGACACCTTTCTTTATTCAGACCTTCTAAGGGAGAGGCACAGAAGGTCTTACACGAATTTGTTAAACAAAACATGTACAAGCAAGCCTTTTCGAACCGCCAAATGGCCTCTGACATTTCTTAAAGACTGCTGTCTAATAATAGAATAGCCGAGGCCAACAGCCTGACATGCCTTCCGAAGCACAAAACTGATTTATTACGAACTATTTAGATACAGTCAAAAGCGCGTGAAACTGCATGAATTGAACTTTGTACTGTAGCTTAAATCGCACTACGTGTGTCAAGCGCGCGCTCTTGATTGTAGTTATTAAATTCTTCGTGAACGTGACAAACGCGCCCCAGATTTTAGCACAGACGATTCGAACAAGACAGCACAGAACATACAAACGCCCATTCAGTACAGAGTAGTGTTGAAAACAGAGAATACACTGTTTATTCAACGAAATAGAGTGCGCCCTCGACACAGTTTCGAGGCAAATACAGCATGCGTTGAAGGTGAAAGTTTAAAGACAGTTTACGGAAAACTGACAACTTATTAGCATTAGTAGGTATGCTATATATATATGCCGGCTCAGCACGAGCCTCTAGATAAAAATATATCTAAAGCCCTTTTTTTTACTTTTCACGTATGAAGCAAATATAAATTTTCTCGCGCGAGTAAATGAAAAGCGTTTATCTACGGGCCTTGCCGGTGCTGCAGGTGTCTTGCGGAGCGCCTAGTGACTCGCCTTGGATTGAGTTCAATAAATTATTTAAAAAAAGCTTCCATTTGTCATATTGGACTACTTTCTACGATAGAGAACATGATAAAAGAACATGATCTTATGCGCATGTAAGTAAGACGTGTTATTATTAATTTATTTTTTTCACTTCACATGTCGGGATTCGATTCGATTCAATCAACGATATGTAAAAGTTTCAGCATAGCATTTAGCTAAATATTCCACTTAGCATATTTTAATTTAATAGCTTAAATAAAGCTCGCTCAAAACAACGTAAATTTTGGTTTAAGACAAAATTTAAAGCGATATGAAGTTACCAAGTATTTGTTACTTGAAGATTTATAACAGTTCAGTAAAAGACAAGTTAAAATGGCTTTACGATGATGGTGAAAGACATTGTGTACCACGCCCTGACATTTGATCACAATAGAACCGAAGCTGTTGGTATAAGAAGCTACCTAGGTAACTACTCGTAGTTATAGGAAAGTTACATAGTGTGGCAATGTCACTATTTGCACTGATGTCATCAAATCACTGTTTAAACATTACATCAAGCTTGTTCTTACTAATATTCTATTCAACCTATCACAACACACGTTTCAAGTGTGCATGTGCACTAACTTCAAAAACTTGAAATAAAATCTGAACTAAAAACCTTTTGCCAACGAAAAAAAATTCGACCGCCCATACAAAATGTGCTCGAAGTCGAAATTATTTTTTCGCATTTCGACCTATGTTCCTTGGAAAAAGGTGTTCAGTTTCATGGGCAGAATCACCTCTTAAAATATCCGGGGTGATAACAAATGCGGGTGTATATTGGACGTGAGTTTACTATTATCTGATCTGTGATATTGGCGCATTGCGATGACGGTGATAGGCAGGCGCTGATGTCATAATTTTCTTAACATTTACCTCGTAATGTGTCAAATTACCAGCGCAGCGGCATCAGTTACGATTTTATCTCTATACAGGGTGTAAGGGACGGTGTACAAGATGTAACAGAAACCATCCACCCTGAAGAATGAGATTCTGCCATGAAACTGAACAACTATCCCTAAGGAACATAGGTCGAAATACAAAAAAAAATCAACCTCTCATACATTCTTTTTCTATTGGAGGTAAAAAAAAATTTTTCGTATTTCGACCTATGTTCCTTAGCAAAATTTGTTCAGTTTCATGGACAGATTCACATCCTTCAGAGTTGGTATACCCTTTTTGTTACACCCTGTATATCTACGCTCATTCTTCATTCATAACCAAACTGAAACTAAACAACCTTACATAGTAATTTCAAGTGAGACTCGAACCTAAAACCTCAAAGACTCGGAAAATGAATAGCCATCACTTCAAAGTGTACGTACAGTCAACCGCAAGTCATTAGAAACATTTGCAACTCTATTACGATTCCATATAGTCCAACGTGTTGCTACTGACGTGCTGTTGAGTGTACTTAACATTTTCTTGACAATACGAAGCGCGTTTATGTAAAACAGTTCAGCCGCAATAATAGTGTTGTATTTGTTATTTGCAGACAGCTATTATTACGAATATGAGCAAAGCGCGAGGTCTGTGAACGTCATATTGGAATGAGGTCAGGGAGAATGCGTCCACGCACTTGAGTTGTCTATTTTGTACAGGATTTTCATTATAAATAAATATTTGGAAAAAATTAGGTGTATTTTATTTTAAACTACCATTACCTCCTAGCTTACCACGTCAGGAAGATCCCTGACACCCAAGACCCCCAAGACACAAGACAGAGTCTTATTCAGACTCTATATTTGTACTGCACATAACCAATTATATTGTATTCTACTCAATTTGCCTCTTCCTTAGTTAGTTAAGTCTTGCTGAAACTAAAATACTCAAAAACCCTTTTTTTCGTACATCTTTTTTTTGTCGAATAAATCAAAAGATTAATTTTCAGGTTCAATTCTTCATTGATCGGGTTACAATTGTTTTATTGCAATGTAGGTAGGTAAGGACTTTATATTAATTTGCACAATCAAACAAAATTACAGTCAAGCAAGGGGAGCGGCTCTTTGATGTTACCGCCAAACTGAACTGCTAACTTCTTTGAATTGCCTTGTTCGCCTTAATTTCTCTGAATTGAAACAACAACGGTAGGTTGTTTATTAAATTTTGTTTCGTATTAGCTATTGCTCCTGACTTCTTTCACGTAGCTTTACGTTCTTTTACGGGTCTGAATGAACACGTTCCATACAAAACTTCATCAATATCAGCGGATTTTAGCGGTTTGAAAGCGTAACAGACAGACAAGAACAAGACTGTTTTAACAAGACATATTTAATAAATAGCTTAATTTTTTACCCGCTCAAAGCAAGAAGCTTTTACCGAAATAGGAGAGCGACTCTACCCTCGACCTGTCCAAAACATAATTTTGGTTCTTTTCGGGCCAACTAAAATAACTTATTTGATATTAGAACCACCGGTTCTGCCCAATTTCCTCTAAAAATCACATAAGATTTTTAATCGGAAAATTAGTAAAACTAAAAAAAATTATGTCCTTTTGAAAGAACACTGGGCCACTTGATTTAATTCATGACAAAACTACAGACAAAAAAACACTTTTCAACCACACAAAATTTTGTATTGCAGCAACGGGAATTGGAAATTTTTAGGCTACCATAAGTGTCATTGACAAACTTGTTTTTTAAGACCAGCCAGCATCATCTTTGGCAAGAGTCATGTTATACTCGTATTATAGTAAAAATTAAGATGACAAAGCATTATGTATATTATAACTTTCGATACCAGATTTGTTAGCTGGTATCCGCATCTCGCGTGCAATGAAATAAATATAAAGCTACTTATCGTAATTGTTATGTAAGACGTCTCAATATAAGACTTGGAAGTAAAAAAAAAAAAAAAAAAAAAAAAAAAAAAAAACAACAGAGTGCATGTACAGTTTGTTTACATTTCGAAATATTAACCAATTATTGTGTTTTACGCGTGGAAATTGTGTTTCGATTGAAGTTCATTACGTAATTATTCACTGTGATTGTTATACCAGTGTGCCGTGATACGTAAAGACATTATTTATTTCGTAAAAATATTTGCTAGTCATCGGCTATCCGATCGACAACACAACAAGTGCCTTTACACTCAAAGATTTCGTGCTGGGTTTCTTAACACTACGCGACTCCTTTGCTGGATGCCCTTTACAGTGCACAACAAATCACGTTAATTAAACTAATATGGCAAAGATATGTGCGGCATGTCGGGTTGACATTTCAACAAACAAATTTCTAAGATGTTCCCTTTGTGAGGAATTTTACGACCTAGAGTGCTGCCAGACGACAGTGAAAGAATTCCAAAAGCTTTCTGTGAATTATAAAGCCACCTGGAGCTGTGCTACTTGCTGTGGCAGGCGTAAAACTAAGGGTGATAACACCGATACCCCAATACGTTCCGTAAGTGCCGCAGGTGCTTCGCGTGATGTGACAGCTTCTGAGGAATATAGCAACGTCAATGTCCACCGCGGAAGCAGTCGGCCTACAATGAAAACATCTTCTCTGCCCTCGCAAGTATCTACGGCGCAACAAATAGACCCGAGCGTGGTGAACTACGATCCTTCTTCCGGCGCTTCTAATCCTCGCAACTCAACGAGTGAGACACTGTCCGTTGATGCTGTCGAATCTGTTGGAACTCATGGAACGTCGTCTGTGCTTGAGAAAGAATCATCGTTACCGTCAGTTCATGTCCCAGCGGCGGCGTCCTCTTCTCCTAACCATTCGTTGACTATTGAGATGGTTCGTCTCATAATAAGAGAAGAGATCACCTTGGCTATAAAAAGTTCTACTCAACTGATGGAAATGAATGCTACAGTCAGTTCCCTGGAGACCTCCTTTTCGTTTTTCAACACAATGTTTGAATCGTTCAAAAACACTCTAGATGCTAAAACCGAAATAATCGATCAGCTACAAGCGTCTAACAATACCTTACAGACTTCAGTCAGGGACTTGTCCGCGAGGCTTGATACAGTTGAGAACATGCTTCGCGAAACCAATATTGAAATAAATGGAATTCCAGAGAACCGTGCAGAAATCTTGTCCAATACTATCACTCAGCTTGCCAACGCTGTTAACTGTCCTCTGACTGACGGAGATCTCATAACTGCAACAAGGGTTGCCAAATTGAACAGGGATAATGACCGTCCTCGTGCTGTGGTAGCAAAATTAAAGAGTCGCTCATTGAGAGATAACCTTCTGGCAGCCGTGGCAAAGTTTAACAGAAGCAACCCAAAGGAAAAGCTAAGTTCCCACCATCTGGGCATTGCTTGTTCTCGTACTCCGGTATATGTGTCCGAGCATCTGAGCCCAAGTAGGAAACAGTTGCATGCTGCGGCCAGAAGGAAAGCGAACGAACTGCATTACAAATTTGTTTGGGTGCGTGATGGGCGGATTTACGTTCGAAAAGTTGAATCCAGTAGTGCTATTCTTATTCGCACTCAAGAATGTGTTTCTAAATTAAGTTAAGTTGTGTGTTCTGAAAATATTTTGTGAGTGATCTATTGGCTCAGTATAGTAAAATTCACTCTTTACTACCAAAATGTACGTGGTTTGAGGACTAAAACAAATGACATTTATAAAAACATATTACTTAATTCATATGATGTATTAGTTCTAACCGAGTCGTGGCTCAATTCCAGTATAGAAAACGGTGAATTAATAGACTCTAGGTATGTTGTATTCCGACGCGACAGATCAAGCTCTATGTCTACAAAGTTGGATGGTGGAGGTGTTTTGATAGCCGTGTCACGCGAAATTGAAGCAAGCAGAGTACCGTCTTGGGAAACCACGATTGAGGACATTTGGGTTAAAGTTAGAATAAAAGTTGGGAAGGCGTATAAAAATCTTGCAATTTGTGGTGTCTACATGCCTCCGCCAGCCACTTGTAGTTCTTTAAAATTATTTCTTGATAGTGTTGATAGTGTCATGAGTCAAGTCGAGGATGTAGTTGTTGTTGGAGATTTTAACCTGCCTTTTATTAAGTGGGAAAAGTCATCAAACTCTGTAGCCACGACACCCTCCAACTTTAGCTGCACCCTCGGCTTGTTGCTCACTGACTTTATGGCTGTTAACAACTTCATTCAATGTAACCATATTACCAATGTTGATGATAGAGTTCTTGATCTTGTATTGAGTTCATGTGATAATTTTCAAGTAAGCCAACCACCTGGTGTAATAAGTAAACTTGATCCAAAACATCCACCGTTGCTTCTGACTTTTATAGATGTTAGCATTAAGTCCCTCAGACACAATAATCAACCATCCTTTAACTTCTACAAGGCGGATTATGTAGCTATCATGGCGGCTTTAAGCGAGCTGGATTGGGATGCTATCTTTAGCGATTGCAATGATGTAAATGAGATGGTTTCATTATTCTACAGTATACTAAACTCCTTAATAAAAGATCATGTCCCAATGCGTAAATACAATAGGTTTAGGTATCCACCCTGGTTTAATAAACGACTCATAAAACTTCTGGCTGAGAAGGATAAGATTAGGTCTAGATATCGTCGATATAAAAATCCTCGTGATGATGTAGAGTTCGGGTTGCTGCGTGACAGGTGTCATAAACTGCATGATCAGCTCTATACAAGCTATATGGCTGGAGTTGAGGCAAATGTTGTCAAAGACCCTAAATCCTTCTGGAGATATGTGGAAGATAAGAAAGACAAGCGATCGAAGTTTCCTTCGACTATGCATTTGGGAGATAAAGTAGCACACACTGGAACTGACATCGCTAACCTCTTTGCGGAAAAATTTTCAAGCGTATTTGTACCTGGCGGGGGATATGTCGATCCGTGCCCTAATCTACCGCCATTGTCTGTAAACACAGTCAACTCTGTTTTTGTAACGGAACGGGAGGTTTTACGTAAAATCAAAAACCTTAAAGTATTCCAAGGTGCTGGTCCGGACGGCATTCCTCCGCTGTTTATAAAGCGCTGCGGTGGCGTTCTTGCATATCCTCTCTCTGCTATCCTAAATAGGTCACTTTTGAATGGCATTTTTCCTGAGGAATGGAAGAAGGCTACCATTCTTCCGCTTCACAAGAAAGATGATGCCAGTGATGTCGCAAACTACCGCCCCATCTCTATTCTTTCTTGTTTTTCCAAGATTTTTGAGTCATTACTCTGTCCCGTTATTAGTCGCCAAGTAGATCAAGTCCTGTCTGGTCATCAGCATGGTTTTAAGAGAGGCCGTTCGACTGAAACAAACCTTGTCTCTTTCGTGTCTGAAGTCTCAACTGCCATTGACAAGGGCAATCAAATTGATGCTGTCTACACAGACCTGACTAGCGCTTTTGATAAGGTGAGCCACACGTTGTTGCTAACTAGGCTTTGGCAAGTGGGAATCGATGGTTCCCTACTCAATTGGTTCCGCACATATCTAACAGGGAGACCTCTCATGGTGTCGGTAAATAATTTCTCTTCTACCGTATATAATTCTGAATCAGGGGTACCTCAGGGTTCGCATTTGGGCCCAATACTGTTCTCCATCTTCTTCAATGACATTACAAAATGTATACACCACAGTAGTTTCTCATTGTTCGCTGACGACCTCAAAGTCTACCGCGTCGTGAATTCACGTCAAGATATGGACTTACTGCAAAGTGATATAGATAGGATTTCGCAGTGGTGTGTCGAGAATGAGATGGTTTTGAACACCAGCAAATGCAACCACATAAAGTATACACGTAAGAAGCAACCTTTTGACTCAACTTACCATCTAAATGGTTACCCCATTCAGGAGGTTAAGGAAATGCGTGACCTTGGTGTTGTAATCGATGGGAAACTATCATTTCGTTCGCATGTTGATAACGTTGTTAAAAAGGCGTCACAAATGCTCGGTTTCCTCAGGCGCAATACTCGTAATTTTCGTTCCATGAGACCCAAAATGACATTGTATAATGCACTGGTGCGTAGTCGCCTTGAATACTGCTCTACCGCTTGGTGTCCCTTCTATGCAGCACAATCTCAGCGCATTGAACGAATACAGAGGTGTTTTACTAGAACGCTAGCCTTTACATCGAGCAATATTTCCCATCGTTGCCCTTACGAGACACGCTTATCCTTTTTTAGTATGAAAACCTTGAGGACTAGAAGGAAAATTCGCGATATTATGTTCTTATATAAGCTTATAAACAACTTCATTGACTCTCCGTCCATCCTAGGCTCTGTCGGTCTTGCAATTCCTTTTCGTTATCCTCGTGCTCCGATAGTCCGGTTATTTTCACGTCCGCATTGTAGAACAAATTTAGGCTTAAACTCCCCCCTATCTCGGATTTCAATGGCATATAACGAACTTACTAAGCTTAATGCTAACATCGATATATTTAATGACAGTTTGTGCAAATTTAAAGAAAAAATTACTTCTGTGTTGTCTTGACCGCCATTTTATTTAAATTGGTGTTTAATTTTGATCACTGTTAAAATTTTCTATCTATTAGTTTAAAGTTACTAACCTTACTATTTAATTAAATTAAGAGTGCTGTGCTCGCCTATAATAGGTCTTGGTGTCAGACCGTTTCCCTATGTATGCTTTAAGTAAGTTTAACACCATTACTGTTGGCGTTCCTAATTAATAAAAAAAAAAAAAAAAATAAAAAAAAAAGTAATGTTTGTTTGATAAAACCGCTGCAATGTTAAGGGTTATCACTGCATTCGGCGACGAAGTCCGTGGAGGTATAAATTGACATTCTTGCGCATGATAACGAAATCGAGTAACTTCTTAGTTGAAGTAATAAACCAGTAATTGAGTGAACTTAACTACGAATAGTACCGCCTCATCTCTACCCGTGGGTGTTGTAAAAGGTGACTAAAGGTTTTTAAACCGTAGGACAACAGCGTCCGTCTATGAATACTTGTTACATACTGCGGTCACCAACAACCGCGGACATCAGAGTCATCATATCATCCCATGAAACGTCCACTACACGACAGGGAGCTCTGTCCAGAATTCCAGAAAAAACGCTTGTTTTATTTAGGAGGGGAGTACCATAGTCACCACGTAGAGAAGAAATTAGACTATAAGCACAGAATAAAGTAATAGTACTATCATACAGAATGGACACTCTCCGCCCCCCTTGCAACCTACCCCGCGCGCATCCGTCCGCGAGATTCTCGTGGTCCTTCTGAGGGTCTTTTGTACTGAATACGCGAGCCTACGCGACCTTCCAATTTCAAATTCGCGCTCGATGTATGTAATGTCCGGGTTGTGCTTAGTACATGAAAAAACTATGAAGATTGTGAAAATTATGCAATGATTTGTAAATCTATGGAGTGGCAGCGGCTAGACGTTCTGCTAGTCAATCACACCTAGCTGAATTCGAAGACTAATTCGGCATAAATTGCTCGTTGAAGTAAGGGTATTGCAATTAACATAACCACGTTTCCCAGCAATGTATGCCGAATTAGTCTTTGAATTCAGCTAGATGTGATCGTGGCTTTATTCAATAGCCGTTGAGTCGTGGGGTTATCGCTGCAGTAGGCCGAGGTAAGGCGCATTCGCCATTTTGATAAGATGAAGTCGTTTTGCTGATTACAATAAATGCCTTTATACTTGAAGTTCTCGTAGCCGAGTTGGGTTAGGTCTTTCTTTTCGATCTCGAAAGTATATACAGGGTGTAACAAAAAGGTTATACCTACCCTGAAGGATGTGAATCTAACCATAAAACTGAACAACTCTCCCTAAGGAACATAGGTCGAAATACGAAAAAAAAATATTTACCTCTCGATAGCGCATTTTGTTTGGGAGGTCAATATTAATTTTTCGTATTTCGACCTATGTTCCTTAGGGAAAGTTGTTCAGTTTCATGGGCAAAACCATACCCTTCAGAGTTGATATACCCTTTCTGTTATTCAAGTGGGTGACCGCTTGTGGCATTACAACTAGAACTAGCTTCTTTAGAAGGCACGAGGCAGTGGCTCGAGGCTACTAGAGATAATTTAAGCCGTGTCAAAGACAATTTGGCAGTTTGAAAACTATTGACAACAGAGTTATGCTGTGTTAAGTTAGGTTTTCACCTTAGACTATATAATACTAGCTCGACCTCAATGTGCTGCCATGTTGTTATTTTTAAGCTGTCTCTTAGTAGGCAGGCAGGACTAACTTAATCTACTGTAACGCTATCTACTGTAGGTAGGACTTATATTTTGCTTTTTGAAAATTTTAAATAAATATAGGTACATTTTTAGGGTTCCGATACCAAAATGGTAAAAAAAAGGAACCCTTATGGTGCCGCTCTGTCTGTCTGTCTGTCTGTCTGTCCGTCTGTCTGTCACACCTCTATATCTCAGCAACCACTTACGCTATCGAGCTGAAATTTGGAATAGTTTTAGAATATAGTTGCCCAACTTAATTGCACATGAAAATTTTTTGAAAAAAGTATGATTATTAATGTAAAGGGGGCCAAAATAGGGGGGGCCAAATTTCAAATTGTCGCTACTAGGTCGAGTGGGGTATCATATGAAAGGGCTTTACTTGTACATTTTAAAATATATTTTTGTATTTTTTTTAAGTTTCTTAGTTTTCAAGTTATGATGAAAAATGTCAAAAAAAATACCATTCCCCCCCCCTTATCTCCGAAGTTTGAGTAAGGGAAAATCTGAATTAATTACAGTTGACAGAGGTTTATGTAAACTTTACAGCAAAAATAAAACGATCTTTCTAAGTTGCACAGTTTTTCAGAAATCTGCAAAAAACCTTTACAAACAAATTTAGTTTTGCGGTCCTGAAAATGGACTTTATCGCTTCCAAAAATACTATAGGTATATCGGAACCCTCGGCGCGCGAGTCCGACTCGCACTTGACCGGTTTTTTTTACAAAAATCCAGCTTGGCATTAAAACAAAATAGTCCCTCATTGAAAATGTAGAGTTAAAAACCACCACTTTCTTAACCAAACACATTATTCAAAATCGAACATAATCAACTCTTGAAACCACATTTCAACAAATCAATAAAAAGAACATCTGCCTTAAGTCATTACTTATCTCCATTAGGATAAAGACCACTTGTATACCAGGCCTTAATGTTAATGACATCAGCTTGAAAAAACTCTTTTGTAAGTAAAACTTCATAAATCAAGAAGAGTTCAACCGTCCCACCCTGTGTAACAGATATTACCCCAAAAAAGCATTAAAAAAACGCCCAGTTCACGACAAAATTGAGTGAAAAAAGTCCAAAAAGGGCGAGCGGTCTGCGCCAGCGCATGTGTGACGCATGTGACGTTTCCGGTTCGAAATTCGAATTTTGCGGCTCTATTGTCTATTGGGGTGGCAGAGATAATGCTATATTTATTAGTAACAAGTTTTATTTTTTGTTGAAAACAGTAATTTTTGCGTTGGGCTATAGGGGTTGGGGACATTTTGCTACTATATAATGCGGGTAATTTCCATAATAACACAAAACATGAGTTGGTATTGTTGCTAAAAATAAAATTTATTATTCACTTCAAATAAAAAAAAACTTGTTTATAGAAGAAGAAGATTAATAGTATTTTTGTGCATACTTTTGTATTAAATAAAAAATTACACAGAAATATGTATGAAAACATGATTTTGTTTTATCTTAACCTTTGTCCAAACGCGCGTATACTCGTATTAGTCACAAATGTAATAATTCAATAAAGAACAGATAAGAAATGAATGAATTAAAAATAAAACTATAAATAATTGTACAAAATCACTTAATTTAATATCAGACTTCTATCTGCACCTGTTTCTAAATATCTATTTACAAATAACTAACAACATGTCATAAATCATAATTAAATAACCTACTATTAAGGTAATCACTCAGATTACGACAAACAAGATTATTAAGTAGTTAAATTAAACATTAACAAGTTGTCTAAAGGTTGGTTTGTTCTAAGTTCTTTTTTAGGGTTCCGATACCAAAATGGTAAAAAAAAGGAACCCTTATGGTGCCGCTCTGTCTGTCCGTCTGTCTGTCACACCTCTATATCTCAGCAACCACTTATGCTATCAACCTGAAATTTGGAATAGTTTTAGAATATAGTTGCCCAACTTAATTGCACAAGAAAAAATTTTGAAAAAAGTATGATTATTAATATAAAGGGGGCCAAAATAGGGGGGGCCAAATTTCAAATTGTCGCTACTAGGTCGAGTGGGGTATCATATGAAAGGGCTTTACTTGTACATTTTAAAATATATTTTTGTATTTTTTTAAATTTCTTAGTTTTAAAGTTATGATGAAAAATGTCAAGAAAAATACCATTCCCCCCCCCTTATCTCCGAAGTTTGAGTAAGGAAAAATCTGAATTAATTACAGTTGACAGAAGTTTATATAAACTTTACAGCAAAAATAAAACGATCTTTCTAAGTTGCACAGTTTTTCAAAAATCTGCAAAAAACCTTTACAAACAAATTTAGTTTTGCGGTCCTGAAAATGGACTTTATTGCTTCCAAAAATACTATAGGTATATCGGAACCCTCGGCGCGCGAGTCCGACTCGCACTTGACCGGTTTTTTTTATACCTAATAAGTAAAATGATATTATTCAAACACCTTTTAAGAATAATTGAAGACATAGGGAGCCCGTATGGTGCCGGTAAAAAAAATTACCAACCCATCTCTATCCATAGGTGTCGTAAGAGGCGACTGATCCATTTGTGTATCGTACAGTCAAGAGCAAATTAAGCTTAACACATTGGACTTTGTACCGTTCTTATTTCAATAGACGTACGGGCTAGAGTCACACTGCAAGTGTAAATCTTAATACTGCGGTAACCAACAACCGCGGTCCATGGTCCATACTGAGCCGCAACGCTAACAAGCGTGGTGACTATGGTACTTCCCTTCCAAACTGGTGGGAGCATGTGATGCAGTGGAAGTTTCATGGGATAGGGAGGCCTCTCTAGACTGAACGAGATAAAGAAGGAGGCAAATATCGTGTCTTATCGTATAATATGCGAGAAGATGGAAGAGCATGTCGGACATGATACCAACTTCAAAAAGCGCTGGTCTCATAAATAAGAAGAAAGAGAAATACGTAGATAATTATAAACTTTCTTGGGACTAGAGACTATCAACACAAAAAAACAACAACCTATCAGGACTTAAGCCCACCTACGTAACAAAGATAACAAAACGGTATTATGCTCAGTAGGTAGCCATCTTCGAAAGGAGCTCCGAAAGCTAGAGACTAAAGGTCAAGAATGCATGGTACAGAACAGTCCCAGTGTGATAGGAATGGAGGTAGTAGATCCTCGTATTATTTGGTAGATGGGTACATGATAGAGAAAAGGATAGATAAGTGTAGAAAATACCCATATATGTACGAGATGTTAAGAAGAATTCAAACTTTATGAAATCCAGTAACTTGGAGTTAAGTGAAAAAATAATTGTATGTTTTAAATCGCGAGATGACCGACCCCTAGGTCGAAATATAACTAATTTATTTTAAATAGTTAAAGAAGATCAAAAATATGACGCGAGCTGGATTACAACCCGCGACTAACGGAACTAAAGTGTAATATAAAATAAAATATCTGAAGAAGAATCATGCAGATGACGATGTCTAAGCATCATGTAGTAAATCTGTTTTCCTGGTTTGATTTTAATCAAAAAGTATTATGTTGGTAAGTATATAGGTTATTTAATTTGACTAGTTTGTAATTTGATAACGAGGAAAACTGTGCATAGCTCTAAAATTCTTGCACGGAAACTAGCGAAAATTGCAGAATAGATAAAAAGTCAGATGTGTTTCACAAATATTTGTAACGAACTGTAGAATAACAGATAAGTAGGTATGTAAGATTCAAAAGCACGCGAATTTTTTTAACAATAATATCGATGTAATTACCGGAAAGTAACAATAGAATCGTAGGTTAATAATTTTTCGAGGTAGTTGATAAATTGTCGAAAAATTTTAAACTTGGAGGCAACTCGTAGATAAGTGCGTTAGGTAAGACAAACACAACCTAACCGATCCTAAATAGGCGCTCTTTCGACCAACACATAGCTCAGCAGCCGACGAGTGCCAGAAGCGAATTCGGTACAGTTTACTATTTATCGACAGTTTATCAACTGACTGAGTTTCCTCCCGGCGTATAATACTTATTTTTTACCGGTGACATTATATAAATAAACTAAAAGCGTAAATAAACGCAGACTTTGTCCCTTAAAGAAAGAATATCATCATTCAAAAACCGAGGTCAAAAGTCAAGTCAAAAGATAGAGATAAGGTAAAAAACACATTAATCTTTCAGCCGCATTGTAGTCGGTGTAACCGTCACCTTCCTATTTTACGGTCTATGGAGGAAATAAAAGAATATATTATTTACCAGAGAAGGGAAAGAAAAGGAGTCTCGTAAATCATAAATTCATAACCGAGTTTCGTACTTATAGAGGGCAAAAAAGCTCAAATATCAATTCCATTACTTTTATTGTTGATGTGTACTTGTAACTGAGAAAAAATCGACCAAGTGTGAGTCAGACTCGCGCACCGAGGATCCCGTACCCCCTTTGCGGTGGTACAGATCCGCGCGCAGCGAGGTTCAAATCTCTTTGGTACAGACAAACACAGCATAGAGACTCGTACGCTCCCTGCGAGTACTTAAAAGTTACATGGCGAATCCTCAATTCAGTCGAAATAATATTCAGTGACTTAATTAGGCTTTTAAAACGGATGTAGAGAAAGATACACTACGTTAAGATGGTCCGCCCCTTCACATCGTTTTTAGTACACTCAGCAGCATATAAGTAGAAACACTTTTGGACTTTATGGCGTGGTAATAGAGTTGAAAATGTTTTTACTGACGTGCAGTTGACCGTACAAAACTATTATAGGGGTGGGCCATGTTACTGAAGTTTACCTCTATATTGCGATTATAATAAAATTTGTTAGGGTGCTTCGGTTATGCCACTACTCTTTGCAATGCTTTCGCTTTTGAAGCAAAGTAATTTATGCGTCATGCTCATGAAAAGAACAAAATGTTTTTGGTTTGATTTAATTTTATTATTCTACTCAAACAATTCACACAGTAAGTAACTGCCTTACTCAGAATATTTCATTAAATTCTCGTTAAACGATAAGGACAGCATGAGACTTAATGGAAAATAACATCTTAAGTGACATATGAGTTTGGCAGTAAAATACTGACGATACCTCTGAAGGTTTAAATTTTCTTTTCAACACATTTGTTCAAAAACAGCTTTATTTGCACTGTATTAATGTCCATAATCCAGCTTTTTAAAACGCGTGCTTTTTGCATTGTATTATCGTACTAGTGTTTTATTTTTGTTTTTTCTTTATATATCGGCAAGGAGCAAGGAGTTTTTATGTCTATACAAATCATAATATTTTCATGATATTATTTACATAAACCAAGCTCAAATCTCTTCCAGCCAACCTATCCAGTGTGACAGAAGGAGTTATATAACGGTTCTACGACTGAAGGTTCCAATCTCTTTGGAAAATATTAATTAATCACAGAAATCATACGGACTGCGCCAAACGCTAAGTCGCACGCGCCGATTCTTGCTGATATTGAACTTCTCGGGGAATGATGTCATATCGATAAAATAGCTTCGAGTCAGCGTCAGCGCAGTTGTGTACAGAGGTGTTGTTCATGAAACCTTGTAGGTGGTATTTATAAGAATATTCGTAATTTTCTTGTTGGAGTTGAGTCAGACACTTTATTTAAGCTATTTTCGCTCCCTTCGACAGCAAATTTAAGGGAGATTTTATTTGCCAAAAGTTACATCAAAACTAGTCTTTATCAGGGGCCGAGATCTGGGGGGTGTGGGACGCAAAAGTACGTTGAAATAATGTTTATAAATTTCATAAAAATATATTAATTTCTTTATGAAAACAGAACTTGTATAAAATCTAACAAAGGTTTATCTAAATATTTTTTTTATGCTTAGGAATAGAGCACACATCAATTTTGTCGCGCGACTATAGTTAACTGTGAATAATTCTTCTAGCTCTGTAGATACCATAGACCATATGACAGGGGTAGGAGTCGAAAAAATATTACTAAACTGTGAGCGCTTTTTAAATTGCCGCCAAAAAGTTCTGAAACTCTACACTTCAAACTTCATTTCCGCTGAGTAAAGATAGCATATCTCTTCAAAGGAATGTAATTAATATCTACAATACTTACATTTTCCTGTCTCCATCAATATGAGATTGCACAGTAAATCCAAACATGGATTGGTGGTTACCCCTGTAAACCACCCTTGACGGGATGTCCACATTGAAAGCGAAAGCACCGGCGCAAACGCACAAAAACACACTAACAAATAACGCCATCGTCAAAGTCACTGACACTTCACAAAAAAATATTTAAATAATTAAAGCACTTATTTAATATTTAAATTACATAATTCGTCCGCATGTTTCGTTCGATGCGAGTTCGACTTCGATGCCGTACGGCGATTGTTACGTGTTTACCGCGCGACGGCTGGCGATAAACTGAATAAGACTGGCTGGCTGGTTAGCGCGCAAGGCCACATGAGGTGAGGTAACGAAGAAAAATAATCGGAAAACACTAGCCGCATCTGTAGACTTTTCGCGGGTTTTTCTCGGAGTTCTAAATGGCTGAACTAAGGCTGAACCTTTGCGCTGAACTGGGTATTTTTTAAACGCGCGTAAGTGGTACTAAAAAACAAATAAGCGCTGTTTCTTGACCAATTTTACTGAATGATCAGTTTACTTGTAACTCATAAGAGCAAGGTTTTTGAAAATAAATGTTTTCATGTTTATAATTTTTTTAACTATATGAGCCTAGGTATTGGAGTTTTGTTAGTACATATTAAATTCGTAATTTATTTAGTTATTTTTATGTATTTACAAATTATGTCATTCATTTAGAACAAATAAATAAATATGAAAAATACAGCGTTGAGTCACTTTGAATTCACCCTAATACAAGGTTTTAACAATAGTACAAGTTAGACCGGACAGCTAATCATTTTGTATGGTGAAACAATTTATTGAGTATTTTCAAACAGCTACCAAGTGCCCTTACTTAGCCCCCAAAATTTATTAAAACTCTGTAAAAGGGTATTTCTACGGGTGAGGTATTTTTTTACCATTCTCTATTATTGATATTCTCAAAATGTATACTCGTTCATTAAAAGGATTGAGTCCACCGCAACGAATTAAGAAATAATTGAATTAGGTATCATATATTTAGAAGTATCGTTGTTCAGTACTCGTTAGAATAGAATAAAATAATAGGTATTTATTTTTATGGATTAAACTTATCCTTTTTGCAAAAATTCTGAGTGAAAATTTCTCACCAAAGCAAAATAGAAATGAAAGCTAACTTAATATCGGTGTAGCATCTGTATGTCTTTTCTATGTAGAGATTTTATTTGCAAAATTAAAGATCAAAGCAAGGAATCCCAAGATTTATGAAAGAAAAACACGCGCAACCTGGGATTACGAAAACTTTTCCCAAGACCTAATTAACTATTACTGAACGGGTCCGCTAAATGGCGTTTTACAAACAATGTTTATTTCTGTACTAGCTGTTGCCCGCGGCTTCGCTCGCGTGGATTTCGTATTTAGGTTGTCACCGGTTTATCGAAGCAATTAGATATTTTCCCGTCATTTCGGGGTAATTTTAAACTAAGGAAAAACAGGACTAACCCTGCGCAAATCAATAAGTATAATTCAAGATGCAGCTGAATTTTATATAATATACGTTACTCATAAATTACTCAGAACAGAGGAACTTAGCAGCAGTATCCTAACAAATGTAAAGAGAGAGATGAGAGAACTAATTGAGAAAAACTAAAACCCTCTCCCTCTCTCTCCCCCTTCCCCTCCTTCTCCCTCTTACTCTAATTTACCTGTACCTGTACCTCTCTACGTCTCTACCTCTCTACATCTCTGCCTCTCTACCTCTCCCTAGCTTGCCCCTATCCCTAACCCTAACGCCAATTTAACCGATATCCCTAACATAGAAACGACACCCATATTTATTTTTAACATTTCAAACCTATCGCACCCCAACCCCATCCCCAGGGGATGATGGTATTTCACGTCCACCACGTTGGATTTCAAAGTTGTTGTAGCTTTCGTAATCAGCGACCCGATAAACCATACAAACGACACCCATATTGATTTTTAGACATTTCAAACCTATCGCACTCCAACTCCATCCCCAGGGGGATGATGGTATTTCACGTCCACTACGTTGGATTTCAAAATTGTTGTAGTTTTCGTAATCAGCGACCCGATAAACCATAGAAACGACACCCATATTCACATTTCAACCCTATCGCACCCCAACCCCATCCCAAGGGAATGATGGTATTTTACGTCCACCACGTTGGATTTCAAAATTGTTGAAGTTTTCGTAATCAGCGACCCGATAAACCATACAAACGATACCCATACTGGTTTTTAGACTTTTTCACCCCATTTTCCTTTTTGAGGGGTTGAATTTGGGGTGGAATTTAAATAACAGTGATGAACGTTGCATATAATGCCTAAATAATAAATTATGTGGATTTTACTTTAAAAATAAAGAATTTTCAACTGCATCCCCCTTTTCACCCTTAAGGGTGTCGAATTTCCAAAAACCCTGAGACACGTAAATATTTATTTTTAGTCGTCAGCCTAAATACAAATTTTGAAGATCCTAACTTCAAAACTGACGGACTTTCATACAAACTTTCATCCCCTATTTTACCCCCTTAGGGATGGAATTTTGTAAAACCCTTTCTTAGTGCACCCCTAGGCCTCATAAGGAACCTACATGCCAAATTTGGAATCTCTAGACCCAGCGGTTTGGGCTGTGCGTTGATATGTCAGTCAGTCAGTCAGTTGGTCAGTCAGTCACCTTCTCCTTTTATATATATAGATAACGATATAGCGAGGTGCACTCAAGATTTGCTTGGGTTCTCAGTCAGAATTCTTAGTTTCAGAGTATACCTTTAAGTCAATCAAATTCTCTGCCTGCGTGTGTTCCCGAGCTCTTATAACCCGAATCTATTTAAGGCGCGAGTGAATAGGCTTCTTCTGGGCAAACTCGTTCCATCGTCGACCCCATCTTTGTCCTCAAGGCTAGATTGAGGTCAAGAGTAAGCCCATAAACAGCAAAAAAAACCTTATATCCTGTATTTAATAGGGTATTTCCCAACACCTTTTAAAAGTTCGACTGGGTAGCGCTGCTGATTATCGGTAGCAAAATGGAAAATAGAAACACTGACACTAAACGGTCACCCAGTATGAAAATGATAAATTGATTGCTAATATAATAACAATTGTCTGTACTATATTTTCGTCTATTTTTAGGGTTCCGTACCTCAAAAGAAAAAAACGGAACCCTTATAGGATCACTTTGTTGTCCGTCTGTCTGTCTGTCTGTCTGTCAAGACCCTTTATCTCACGAACGAGTAGAGGTATCAAGTTGAAATTAATACCATATATTAGGATCCATGAACCACATAAGATCTGAAAATTTAATTTTTTTACAACGACGCAATCAAAAGATATGGCATTTTATGTCCTCATCTCCATACGAAGACAAGCCCGTTGGTGTGGTTGGTAGTGAGCCTGCCTCACACGCCGTGGGCCGCGGGTTCGATCCCCGCCCAGGGCAAACATTTGTGTGATGAACACAAGTGTTTGTTCTGTGTCTGGGTGTTATTTATCTATTTATGTATGTATATCAGTCTCTGGTACCCATAGTACAGGCTTTGCCTAGTTTGGGATAAAAAAAAAATACATTTATTCAAAAATGCAAAACCTACAGGGTACTTCCCGTTGACCTAAAATTATGAAATTTGGCAAGAAGCTAGGTCTCACAGTACAAATAATGGGAAAAGTCTGAAATCATTAAATATTACAACTTTTCTCACAACTAATGGTAACCAATTGTGGTGAGCTCCCGTTTCAAGAACATTCATATAAGAAAGGGGTCAAGTTTGATGGTCGCTGAGGCGATTTTTGTTTTAGTTCTATTTAAAAACGGGAACACTTACAAACTTGAAAATTTGTATGTTTATAGTGCATAAGCTATAAAATAACAATAAATAATAAAATTTGGTCAAGCGCGTGTCGGACTCAAAAAATCTAGCACATTGACTTACTGCGGGTGGGGAGCGGAAGGCTTTACCCAGAATAAATATGTTAGGCCACAAGCCTAAAGGCGCCTCGCGGGGATCGGACCTCGGCTTAGGTTGTTGCGTGGGATCGGGGAGAAACGCTGCACCGCTATTGACAGACGCTGAGTGAGAAAGAACCCAGCGCAGAGATCTTCACTCTTTTCCTCAGTAGCCGTCCCATACCTCTGATGAGCTCCTTGGCCTTGAAGCCCCACGTGCCAGTACAGTTTTCTTAGGGTTAACACTGGACTCTAAACTTCAATGGGGCCCTCATATAACGGCTCTTTCTGGTCGATTGAGCTCGGCTGCATATGCTGTTAGAAAATCAGACAACTTACTGATATAGCTACTGCAAGGCTGGTTTACTTTAGCTACTTCCATAGCATTATGTCTTATGGCATACTGCTTTGGGGCCGAGCAGCTGATATACATTCAATATTCGTTTTACAAAAGAGGGCTATAAGAGCAATTTATTGTCTGAAGACTCGTGATTCCCTGATAGAACTGTTCAAGGAAATCAACATTATGACAGTGCCTTGCCAGTATATCTATGAAAATATAATGTACGCTAGAAAGAACATTCATCAATTACCTAAAATTTGTGAGAGGCATAATTTTAATACTAGAAATAAGCATAAAATTGATCAACCATATACTAGATTAACTAAAGTCAATACATCTTTCGTTGGTCTGTGTATACGATACTACAACAAAATACCTGACAATATAGTGCAATTACCTGAGAGAAAATTTAAAGAATGTGTAAAGCAAACGTTATGTAAAAAATCTTACTATAGATTGGATGACTACATGAATGACAAAGAGGTATGGTGCTCTGATATTCCAGCGAAACACAAGAAACACATTGTAAAAAGCCGACTCTTAAAGTAGGCCGTGCTGCAGTGGTTTCTTGCCGTTTCTTTTACGCTGCCATAGCACGATCCGAAACGGCGTAGACTCGCTCTATTTGCATTGTATTCTGCATGACATTCAATAAGTATTCTGTAAAGAATCTACATTGAATAAAATTATCTGAATCTGAATCCAGCGGTTTCGAAAGCTACTGGCACGAAGACTTATGGCTAATGTTCTTCTAAAAAGATTTATTTCAATTTACAAAGCCATAAAAAAGAAATTACAAACAGTGATGAGCGTGCCATCTATGGACACTTAGAAAAACGACTTAGGAAATTGACTACTACAGGATGCAGAGAAAATTTTCGTTCTTATCGCGGTTTATGGGTTCCAAGGAGGAAGGATTAGCAGCACTTTCAGTTTTCTTAAAAAATGTATATTTAAAGTAATAGTAGTTTAAGATACAAGTGCTGTAAGTAGGGTTATTACAAACGAGTTGACGTTTTGTAAACCCGAGACGGTCGGTTTACCATCGGCACGAGTTTGTCATAACCCTTACGGCCGTGTATATTTCGAAGTTTTTCAATACATTTGTGAGAAAACAGGTATAAGTCATACACTTGTTAATGGAACCAACCCTGGGTACTGTCAGCCTCTTGTCAATTTATGTTCTCCTGGTACTCTCCATTTTATTTTAAATATAGGTAGGCGTAGGCAGTCGTCACCCAAGTAAAAAGGAATGTCACCACTTAAGTATTTTTACAAAATAATTTTATGATCAGAGTGTAAAAACTCCTTGGTAGTATACTTTTTTACGAGCAATGTTCACGTCCTTGTAAGTACGTTTGCTCTTTATTAGTAAACTGGACTGAGTAATATCAAGTTGTATTCGTGCTTATTCGATTGACGTCATTTTGGCTCTGTAAACCATCGGCACAGTAAAGAGATGGGCTTATCAGCAGTATAGAAACTCGGCCTATTTTTTGAAAATCGAATCTTGCATCATTGGAGCGTCAGGGTTGTAACAAACACAGAAAAATAAAGGAAAGGTCCGAAATCTTTGGCAACAAATCAAACATCAAATAAAAAAAATTTTTTTCGAGTAACAAAGACCCATACATTGCAGAACTAAACAATAAATAAATACATTAAATATGAAATAACAAACGAAAACAAATTTTAAACAAATTCAAAACAAAACAAATTCAATTTCAAACAAAGATGACACAAGGGTAGATTAAGACACTTAGTCGCCTTTTATCACACAAGGGCAGATATTCATATTCATATTCGTTTATTTGTATTTATCATACATTGTCATTTTATGTCATTTAGTAATACAATATTACATATTAGTCAAATTATAACGCATTATTACATAATAGTTCAAACATTAGTACCATAAAGACACTTAGTCGCCTTTTATCACACCCGGAAAGGGTAAGTCTCTTAGTCGCCTTTTATCACGCAAGGGCAGGGCAGAAATAAAATAATAATAATATATCCATATGCCGCACAATATGACATGATGAAACGACCGAAAGCGAACTAACCCACCGTTTCCCTTAACGCGACAACCGCGATTTATTTCAGGGCGAAATGTGCTTAGCGGCCTGTAGAAACGTGCGTCTGTGTGAGTGCGCCATTTTGGACGTTTGTATGAAGCTTCCAAAGAGATTTGAACCTCCCGAGCGTAGCGAGGTTCAAATCTCTTTGGAAGCTTCCATACTGCTGATAAGCCCATCTCTTTACTGTGCCATCGGCGTATCAAAATTTCGAATTAGTGTCCATGGAACTAAAACTTGTTTACTAGGATATAGGGTCATACAGAAATATTAAACATAATTTTAGCTTGTTACCTTAGACCATGAAACTGAAAACTTAGGTCGAAATACGAAATTTGACCTCCCATACAAAATGCGCTATCAGCTGATGCAGTTTCTATGGGAGGTAAAAAATTTTTTTTGGTTTTTCGACTTATGTTCCTTGGGGAAAGTTGTTCAGTTTCATGGTCTGAGTAATATACTAAAATTATGTTCACTATTTCATTAGGACCTTATATATTCTGTGCTAAAACCACAAAGTCGCCGCCGCCATCTTCAAATTGTGATAGTATACGTCAAAATTTCTTCTGGATACGAAATTACAGCTTGACCAACTTTTCTGTAGAATGGCCAAAAGCGGAACTACTTACGTCATTTTGAAAACGTCATGTTGTTTTTGACAGTCCTCAGAGTAAAATCTGTAGAGTCCGTCCTAAACATAGTCGTGTAAAGCGTCTCCTAGTCGACTATGACAAGTCGGTCAAAAATTTAGGTTACGTTTTACAAATATAAAAATAAATCTATAAAAAAATCTAATGTTTCATCCAAACTTTATATGCGTAAGTCAAAATATATCATTTTTACTTGTGAATTGATCATCTATTCTATACATCTAATAACTCGCCGATTCTGTTCATTGAAAATTATCGGAAAAAAATGATCTGGGGGGTCACAAAAAAGGTAATAAAAACCATTCGGTTCATTTATGGAATTTTCGTCTGTTGGTCTGTTTGTCTGGTTGTGTATTCGCGATAAACTCGCAAACCACTGAACCGATTGGACCCAGTTTTCGATAGGTAATGTATTAAGCTTATTTCCGTGCAACACATAAGCTTAGTTTCATTGCAATCGGTTCACTCAAACAGAATACAATCGAAGTTTCAAGCGGCGGCGCCAATAACTCACAGACCACTCAACCGCTTGAAATAAGGTTAACAATATCACATTAGGCTTAATTTTATTTCATTGCCCAGATTATTTTGTTTCATTGCGAACGGTCAACTGAAACAGAAGATACGTGAAGTTTCAAGCGGTGGCGCCAGTAACTCGAAAACCACTGAACTCATTTACTTATTTTGAGATCATTTACTCAGCTTTAGATCATTGTAATCGGTTCACTCAAAAAGAAACAACTTAACTGATACAAACGGGGTTTTCAATAATGTGTTTGGCGTTCTTTCTTGCAATATAGAAGCGGTAATCGGTTCACTCGAACAGAAGATACGCAACTCATAAAAAAATATACGTATGAAACTTCTAGAGTTTTGAAAACTTTGGTAAAAAAAATAGATAAATAAAATACTATAAGAACTAAAGAGAGATGTGAACCTTCATGTTTTAGAAATCATCTTTTAAAGGGGGAAATAAGTGTTCAAACAAAGTTTGTATAGAAATACTACAGTTTTGTGTTCAGGTAAATATGTATCTTGACACGGTGGCCTTTGTACCGCTCTTTTTTCAGTAGCTACAGAAGCTAAAGTGACTGAGCCTCAGATTTAGGTTTTGTTTTGTATATGAAATAAAGAAACCCGTATGACACTTCGTCCGCATTTTACACTTACGAGGATAGTGGGCGACCTAACAGTCCATACGTGAACAAGTGTACATACATTTTAGTATCGAGGTCCCTCGCAAGAAATGGATACGATTATGGCTCCCTCCTTAACCTGCTACTTAAACCTCCTTGTATCAGTCAGTGTTGTCTGTGTTGTTCTTGTTTTTCTGCATATTTCCAAGTATTTTATGAGAAAATCGTTCCAAAAACGATGGAAAGTGGTGTGCGAGAAATGATTCTCATTAATAAAATAATAATTAATAATAATTCTCATACATAATGAAATCATTAATCCATTCGGCAGGTACTTTCTACCTGGAATCAATTGCGAATTTAATGTAATTTTGTGATGTTGTTTTAGGATAGTGTGGGGTATAGAACCTAAGTTGTTGACCTCGAGGAGCCTGTGGAAACTTGGTGAGGGGCCAAAAACCTCAAAAATGATTCCGAGGCCAATTTGCCTAAAAACCCTTACCGTTTAGGCAAGGCCGTTGTCTTTATCATCGATCTTTGTATTTACTTATACAGGGTGTGAAAAACCGGCCAAGTGCGAGTCGGCCTCGCGCCCTAAGGGTTCCGTACCTATCTACCATATGATATTATTATGCTAAAAGCTTTTGCTCTTTGATATTAAAAAACTCCGCGACCATCCAACTTGAACTTCCTTCCTATTTATAATAAGTACTGTTGTTGTCCCAAATAAACAATAAATAAAATAAATTATAGAAAAGTTCTTGAAACGGGAGCTCACCTTAATTGGTTACTATTAGTTGTGAGAAAAAATGAAATATTTAATGATTTTAGACTTTTCCCTTTATTTGTACTGTGAGACCTAGCTTCCTGCCAAATTTCATAATTTTAGGTCAACGGGAAGTACCCTGTAGGTTTTGCTTTTTTGCATTAATGTATGTAGATGAGGACATAAAGAGTCATATCTTTTGATTGCGTCGTTGTAAAAAATTTAAATTTTCAGATATTGTGTGGTTTATAGACCTTGATATTCGTTATCAATTTCAACCTGATACCTTTTCTCGTTCGTGAGAAAAAGGGTCTTGACAGACAGACAGACAGGCAGAAAGACAGACAGACAAACAGACAGACGGACAACAAAGTGATCCTATAAGGGTTCAGTTTTTTTTTATTTTGAGGTACGGAACCCTAAAAAGTACGATGATCCTTCTAAGTCGTGATCCTACATCATTAATAGATTGTACAAAAAATATTAAAAACACTTTTTCTTAAAAAAAGTAGTTTTAGCTCAAGTAGAAGTGAAGCGCCCGGAGAGTTATTAAATTATTACGAGTAGGAAGGATCATCGTACTTTTTTTACACCCTGTATAGGTATCTTTTATCTGTGATAGCGAGCAAGGAGGCAAACAGTAAAAAGTAATGTCATATTTCATCATGTAGATAAGAGTATTAAAAAAGTCTGAATTTGTTTATTTTTGTAATAGGTGGCAACCCTTTTCGATCGTAGCGCCATCACGAAATTCTCCAGATAAGTTGGTCAAGCTGTAGCTGTCATTTCTAAAGGAAACTCAAATCTATAGTCAGTTACGGGACACCTTTAAATAAGACAACAAAAATATACAATAACATTTAATAAATTAAGTAGGTATTCATTTATATTCCTATCTAAACTAGTAGGTAGGTATAAGTTCACAGGAAATTATTTAACTTTAGCTTAAAAAATTAAATAGTTTTGAAATACTGAAACGAGATGAGGTAATCAATATCTTTTAACCGTAAGTCACATAAAGCCTAAAAATAATCCTCCTTAAAAATGTACAGCTGATACTTTCCTTTTGAACAAGACAATTGAAAAGGTAGCACGAGACATAATGTTAGATTAAAATTAATGAGCCTTTGTGGAATTAGCGGTCAACTTTCGATCGGTTGACACAATCATTAGAATGATACAAATATTCGTTAGAAGTAGAAATACCCATATTAAATCTGTTTCGCACCTTTTCATTTTTATTGCCAAAGCAGGATTAATTGAGGCTTCACGCAACCGACGGTAAAACAGTAACTAATGTTAATAGATTTTTAAAAAATACGCAGGATATAGAAAGACATCTACCGAAAACTTGTTTGTGAGGCGAGACCAAAAATCTTTAAAACTTTCAAAGGAACATTTTAGGGCTCCGTATCTCAAAAAGAAACGGAACCCTTATACGATCCCTTCGTTGTCCGTCTGTCATTCAAAGGTATAAGGACCCCATTTATGAAACAAACCAAAACCTATAAGGTACATAAAATCGTGAAATTTGGAAAGAAGCTGGTCTCATAGCACACGAAAACGGAAAAGTCTAAAATAATTAAATAATAGGTATAAAATTGCCGTTTTGTATGGCGAATTTTAGGTAAACTCAATTTTCATTAATAACATATTTGCATTTTTCTTAGGAATTTAGGAAGACATTAAGATAACAGAAGCTTAAATTTCATTTTTGAAAAATATTATCTGTAAAAATATATAACAAATCTAATGATGAAATCGGACGACATTTGAGACGAACAATTTTCGAACCTTTAATTTTATATATCAAACTAAAAAAAAACTTTATTTTATGCGTAAATTGATAACCTTGAAGTCAACTTTCAACTATAAGACCAATGAAAAAAATTACATTAGATTTATAGGAATTATGATCTCATTAATCTGTAAGAAAATTTCGGCAATTTCATAGGTAAAGACCTATTATTACAGCAAGCTCCCGTTACAAGTACACTTATATAAGAGGAGTCAAATGGAGTTTTTAAAATCAATGAGCAAAACCTTGTATTATATCATATAGGTACGGGACCCTTAGTGCGCGAGTCCGATTCGCACTTGGCCGGTTTTATTTTTTCATCTTTCTTGGGGTAAATTAGATGTCTTTTTATACCATGATCGCAATAATATTCAGAATCTTAATAGAAAATAGTTTCGACAAGATATATTGTTTATGAAAATTGAAATTATGAAAATTGCATTAAAAATCATAGATATTTAATTTAACGATAAAATAAATTGTATATTTTGATTCAACCCTATGCAGTCTTTCTTGCAAGATATCTTTCATTGGTCAGTTTTTGCTCAATCTACAAAAACACCTAAAACAGTAAAAATGTTCTGCAGTCTGTTTGAACAGGTAGCCCAGACGACCGCTTTTATGGGGCATCAAGAGATAGGTAGTTATTATCCTACATGAATACAAATCTTTCGACTATTTTTTTGCTTTTGGGTGCAGTGGTTCCAAAATTCTCAGACTAAAACGTAAAAATCCAGATTATTACCAATCAGGATAAATACAGTACCAGTACAGGCAAATAATAGTACCAACCTGTGGAAACCGAAAGAGGCGACTAAGGGTTTATGAACCAGAGAATGTCCAGCAGCGCCCTCTGTATATCTCTCTATCTTATATACTACCGTATATAACGCTCAAAATTTTTGTAGGAACGGTCGTCTGCGCTAGCCGTAAGGCCGATATTTCACTGGGACACTGGGGTGGCGCGACTGGTTGCGCCACTGGTGTCCGTAACTAGACACCAGTAAAGACACCAGAGTCGCCACACCCTGCGGCCACAGTATTAAGGGCTATATTTCACTGGGAGTGGTAGCGCGATCAGCATCCGAACTGGTTGCGCCGCCAAATTGGTTGCGCAACCAAACGGACACCAGGTGAGTAACTCTCTGTAGAGCTGTATACATTTTGGTGGTAGCGGCGACTGGTTGCGCTGTCATTGTGTCCCAGTGAAATACCGGCCTAAGAGATAAATGCTACAATAATAACTTATTTATTATGCTATGATTTGGAAAACTTGAATACTCCTGGCGTGCTTTTTTTCTGATGTTTGTTCTCTGGTACCTGAAATATAATTGTCTCATTATTTACAACACATTATTTATAAATACTTTGAAACTGTTTTAATAAAAAAAATAACGAATTGGAAAATGTAATATTGTTTAAAGATCGGAAAAATAGTACCAAAACGGAAAGAGATGGATTTAAAGAGCTTTTACTTTAAATAACTTTTGTGCAACTGCTTGTAAAATTAACTATGTCTTCATTACAAAGAAATAAATAAATATTCAAACAGGACTTCAAAGGACAAACGATTGCCAAGAGCTGTTTGTCTAAACTGTAAAAGTTATAAGTCACGGGGTACAATTTCGAAGCTTCGAGAAACATAGCACTGAAATAATAATTCTATTTTAAATCAGAAATAAAATTCCATAAATTACTCACAGTTCTTTCTCCCAGTAGAAGCCTGGCCTTGTCTTCTTCATGCGGTTCGGGCGCGGTGGCTTGTCGCCTGTGTAGTTGCAGCTTTTGACGGATCGTTTGCGATAGAATCTCCCTGCGCAAACATTATCGATTAACGACATTTACAAGGAACCTTCAGTCTATTGTATTTGATTTTTAAGAATTATCACGGACATCATAGAATATGAAAAGGATACTTCTTAAGATGGGGCAAAATTGCTGAAAAATATGGGCCCAAATCCCAGCACCTCCACCAAGTTTTAAAACATCGAAAAGTTTCTCTACATTCTTTTCTTTGCTTCTATGTATAACCTAGTGGTCATAGTATCTCTTGGTTATATTAGTTGTCTCCTATTGTCCGTATTGGTAGCTAGTTCTAGCCAGGTCTAGGTGACATAGCGGTACTACAAGATGTTGAAACGAAACGACGGAAAAGCACGGGAAGGGGGTAAAGGAGTCCGTCATTTTATGGAGTTTTAGTCGCAATGGAGCAGCACCCGGGAACGCATGGCGCTATTTGCGTACGAGCGTATTATCGTAATGCTTGGCTTTGCTTTGGGATAGATAAAGATGGATTTTGATGAACTAACGCCTCCACTTCTTCGGCTGTTTCCTGGTCGCGGACTGAACGAGGGCGATCAGAGTTTTGAATTTTTACCGTCGCACTTGTATTTTTGAATATACGGATCCATTTTCTAATTAGTAAGTTAAATCACCATTACGATAATACGCTCGTACGAAATAAGCGTGATTCGTTCCCGGGTACTGCTCCAATGCGACTAAAACTCCACTAAATGGCGGACACCACGCTTCTCTTCACAAGCTTTTCAAATTCAAAATTCAAATTCTTTATTTCAGACTATAGTCCATATTGTTAGTAACCTACTCCCGCCGTTCCGTTTCAATTTCAGCGTTAAAACAAATACCTAGTACTCTTTTGGGACACCTTGTGTTATATAATAATAACAAATGTCTTTATTTGAGGTAATAAAAAACCCATATAGTTAAAAACTAAACTGAAAAATAATATAAATTACATTGGCTCAACTCAATAAAGTTAAGCCTTGTCCGGTTTATTTTTTGTTCTGGTTCTGATGCACACTTATCCTATACCTAAAAATAGGACTATCCATTTCGGCACAGATTGCGTTAATAATGCTGTTTTGCGAGCGATATAACCGCTCCCAAAAAGCAGCGATTCGCGTTCGCAAAACAGCAAAGAAATCAGGCACCCGACCCTCAGCAAACATGCTTGTGGCACTGCAGTAACGCGGTAAACCCATGAGGATTCGGAACGAATCATTGTACTGGACCCTCATAGTCCCGTATGCCTTTCTATGGAAGTGCACCCAGAGTTGGCAAGTGTAGAAACATTGACAGAACGCTTTAAATAAAGTGAGCTTAACTCCATCGCTACACTTGCCAAACCTACGCGCAAGCATGTTGCTTCGGATCGATAGTGCCCTTCTTTCTCTCTCAATGTCTTTATCGTCATTTAAGGTTTCGGTGAGAATGTGTCCAAGGTATTTGAACTGGCTTACAACCTGAACCACTGAACCATTCAGTCTAACTTCTGGAACATTTTCCGGACCTTTCCTGCTCTGAACACCATAATTTCGATTTTAGCTGAATTATATTTCAGCCCATGAGCATCAGCATAATGCTCACAGACTGAAACAAGCTTTCTCAGACCTTTGATTGAGAGACTGAGACCATATCATCAGCGTAACTGAGACTATTGACACAGACACCACCCAGGTGGCAGCCAACCCTGGTTCTTCTCAATTCCCCTATCAATTCATCAATATACGCATTGAAAAGGTCTGGAGATGTTAGCCCTCCTTGGCGAACCCCGCATTCCAATCTGTAGTCATGTAAAGCATTGCGGTACCAAGGGTAAAAGGTATCCGAGATTCTTCTCCTTGTTTGTATGGCACTGTATAGTTACCTCCTTGTGTCTGTCTTGGTAGCTAGGAGCAGGTCTAGCCAGGTCCAGGTGACGTTGTGGTACTCCAGAGTGGGCAGAACCAAGGGTAGATCCCGAACATCTTCTAGATTCTTCTCTTTACTGCCTTTGTATGAGACTCGTACGGGCACTTCCGGGATTTTGATGTAGATGAATAGTTTGTTCTTTTCAGCGCGTTCCTGTTATAAAAAAAAATATTGAATGTTCTAAATAAAACAAAAAGAAAATGGACTTAGAAATTTCTGGAAAATGGTCATTCATTTTGATGCGAGTGTGTGCGATAAGGAACTTCCATCCAAAATATTTATGTGTTAAAAGTATTCTTTCATCTTTTTTGACAGACTTTATACATGATCTCCTGAAAAGCTTCGAACAAGAGTAAAGGAACACGCGCACACAAATACACTCCGACCAGGGAACTAGTTCCATGGACGATACACAGATGCGTACAGCCCCAAAATTCTCAAAGACACTTGAACCGCCAATCAAATGTAGGCCTCTCCATACAAACTGTCCAATGAAGTTTGCAGTTAAGTATGGAAAGATAGATATTTCTTTAATTTCTTATGATGTTAAGAAGAATGAAAATTATGTAGTTTCGTGATTCATCATAACATCCAATGAATTGTCAATTATAAATTTTACAACGTTACACTTCTTGAAATCAATATCTATCCCGTACCTTCATCTTTTCAACATCATCTTTATCCTTCTTATCTCTCTTGACGTAGAAGTTGGAGTTAGAGTCTTTCCCCTTCTTCTTGGTCTTCTTGGTCCCAGTGGAGACGAGGCTGGCGGTACTGGTACCAGATTTGAGGCTCCCGTCGTTGTCCTCGTCAGCATCTTCTATGGCGTCCGGGTCGCGCTCAGGGAAACAGAACTTGAGCATCGTGTTGAAGAACTTCTTGGTCAGACCTGGGGGTACAAAGTTGTTAATAAATTTTATCTACTAAATGAAATATGATTCAAAAAGTTGATACATAAGGCTGAATATTATGCAGAGTATCTACAAAAAAAATAAAAAGTTACTAGGTGCTCCCACACCGTATTTGTATCTGTTGCAAACAGTTTTTTTTCGTCTCCAAATGTTACTAAATGTTTTGTTTATTAATGTTTTGGATTTTATCTGAAATGTTTCTAGACATTTGGAAACGTTTCCAAACCTTTATAAACATTTTGCTCCCACACCGGATGTTTATAATTGATTGGAAATGTTTCTAAACACCGGTGTGGGAGCACTCGTAACAATTTTTGTGTGAAAATTCTGCAAAGGTGTTACGTAATTTAATTTTTTCTTCATACTCTGATAAAATTGTCTTTGCAATAAAAACTTTTTCGTATAATTTTAAGAAGACTGAATACAAGGTCTTATAGAGAGCCCGTAAGTTTTTTTCTAGATTATAATTAAATTATTTTTATTATTTAGAGGTATTTATTTTATTTTGTTCGGAAAACTCACACCTACTTTTGCTTTGTTATTTTTTTTTTAAAGTGAACTGACCTATCCGTATGGGGACGATATTGACTTCGAAGTGCTCCTTGACGGAGATTCCCCCGACGGGCGGGCGGTCTCTACAGAACACGCGCAGCGCCGCGCGCCGAGCCAGTGGCGCCCTCCCTGACGGCGCTTGCGGTACTAATACCTGTACAATAATAGTTATTAGTTACACAAGGCTGCAAAATTGATATTTGGCCCAAGTGTTAGTATTGAAACCCGAGCAAACGAAGGATTATCCAAGATTGAACAGCGAAGTGAACAGTTAATCAAATCAGGCGTTACTTTGCGGAAGTACATTTCAAAAAGTTATGGAATGGTGTGGATTTGGGTGGTTGCTGTGTTGCAGTGGCCTGCGCATAAGCATTTATTTGCGGGCGGTGCACAGTGAGTACTTAGCATCCATCATTGTTGCGGAGGTGGCTATATATTAGTTTTCTTAATTATTTTAACATTTTATTATATTACTTGTAAAGTATATCAATAAGTTTTATGTCATTTACTTTACCTCTGGGAATGGTTCATTCGGTAGAAGATTGGTGACCCTCACGTAGCCAACTTCTAACTGATGTTCCACTGAATCATCTGATCTAGATGTTTTAGTATATCTGAAGAAAAAGAAATTCGATCATCAAAAACATTTTTTTTTTCACTATAGGTTAAAAAAGATATCATCCCAGTAGGGGTTGACAGTTTCTATGCTTACGGTAAGAATTAAAGTACCTAACATATTTATCAGCGTTTTCTGGATATCATATCCAGGGGTGGAAACTGATTCTATGGTTAAAAATACCGATCTTACTGACTAAAAGACTCTGAAATACTGACTATTTACTGACCATCTTTACGACGCACAAAATAACTGTGGCCCTGTCATTGATGCGCAGAAGAAAAAAATGGCCCATTTTTGCACATTTTTGACTTCTGCGCATCAATGACAGGGCCACAGTTATTTTGTGCGTCGTATACTGACCTAATCTCAATGATTGGTCAATTTTGCATCGAAATGGGTATTTATGTGTTACTTGAGACATTTAATTACTGCGACAAGCATTTCCAATGAGCTAAGCAGCAGTGTAGCAATTACGGAAGGCACACACAGCCCAAGAGTCACTACTAGGGCCCTTTGACTATTGATATGACGAACCTAATATCTGCGAAATTGTCCAGTTCGGCGACGATTTTTGCCTAATAGTTGGCCCTATTTCAACTAAAAACAAGTGTTTACAGTGTTGGTTAAGTGGTCGCTTGATGTCGGATTAGGGCTACGCAGGTAAAACGAAGTTTGTCCATTGTAAATTATTAGCGGTTTTGCTCCCGAAGCCCAGTGATTCTACTCATGAGAACATGCAACTTTTGCGGAGAAAAATTTTCGCCTTCCCACAGAAAATGTGTTGATCACCACTTTAGTATGAAAAGTCAAAAAAATATTTTTACCTTACTAGGTAGAAAAAGTTTACTTTATACTTCGAAATTTGCTTACAAGTGCTTTTATTTGAAATTAGAATGTGATGGAGTACCAGTATTTTTCTTTTTCTTAATGCGGTACTGGCCGTGTTGACAAGCCAGTTCTTGACAGTTATTTTCCGTTGAGTGCCTTTTTGAAACCACGACGCTACGCTCAAGATTCTTTTTTTGCGCCTCTTGCTTCGCTCGTGGTTCAATCCTACAACTCTTTTCTTGTTCAGGTTTTTGCTACTTTGCAGCCTTGCATAAGAAATAACTATTTCCGATATCAATTTCTTCTTCGCAAATGTTGCTTGTTTTCATGAGTAGAATCACTTGGCTTCGGGAGCAAATAATAATCATAATAAATCTTTATTTCAGGTATACACCCATAGACATAGTACAAAACCACCAAAAAATCACGTTGTATAATATCAGCTTAAAGGGTCAAGATGGAAGACACACGACACCCTGTGCACAACCACGAACCAGTGCCACAGAGGCTAAAAAGCCGCAAAATTTTTGTCAACTGTGTCGATAGCCTGACCTCCGATCCTTCATTCACAGGCTCGCTGCAGACTGTAGTGTGGCTTGAAATAATTTAACTTCCTTCCCGTTTTGTTTAGCCTTCAGATTCGAGTCTTTCGCCTGGCCAACATTTACCATGGCTGACCTGGAAATCTCTAAACAAACAGACTTCGGATCCAGGTTGGCTGCAGTAAAGACGACATGGCCAGGAGAGGTTTTTAGAAGATCTTAACCTGGACTACACGAGCGGTGTTACACAAACAATCGCCCTCCTAACATCACGTTTGGCGTCCCCCTTCCTCCTGCATGCAGCAAGATTTAATTGACGCCACATAAAATGCAGTTCATGAGGCCGAATTTTCGGCTAACAAAGTATAACGATTGCAATCGATACGCACAGAAGAAGCTCAAGTCAAAACAGACTGCAGACGCCACTTCACCTAGTTGCCCATAAATTCATGTTCACATTCTGATGGCAAGGGTTGCATTCCGAGTTTCTATTCTAGCAAAATTTTGTTGGGCCATTGCTGCGGGCTAAAAATACAAAGAGGGACAGAAATTATAAAGTCACATGTTTGTCATCTCAATTTACAGAAAATTTACCACTTTTATGAAAAAAGTGAATGCCCTTGATCCCAGATCCTCAAAATACTGGCTTTACTGACCATTTTTAGAAAAAACTGACTTTTACTGACCTTAGTAAAAAAGACTGACTTTTACTAACTTTACTGACCATTTTCCACCCCTGCATATCCCAAGGGTCGAAGATTTGTATGAAACTTATGTTCATTTAACATCTGACACTCTCCTTATTGATGGTACGGCTTTTGTGCATCTGTCTGCGGGAGTACTACGCCTTTGTATTTCCGTACAGCAGCAGTGTTGTCAGAAATAGGTAACTTAGCTTAAGTAAATTTTAAACCTATAGTTTCCACAGATATTTAAACATGTAGTAAAACTATAGCGTAAGGCATATCTAATAACCTCATTAGTGATGATAAAGTAAATCAGATCCCACAAATTTAAGACCTATTTCTATTCTACCAACTCTTAGTAAGATATTTGAAAAGATAATTTTAAATCAGATTCAGAGCCACTTTTATCGCAACAACTTGATGCACCTCAAACAGTTCGGTTTTACGAGGGGTCGCTCAACAATTGATGCAGGTGTTGAGCTGAATCAAAGTATATTTGACGCCTGGGAGGAGTCAAGTGATGCCATTGGCGTTTTCTGTGATTTGTCCAAGGCTTTCGATTGTGTGCATCATGATATCCTTATCAGGAAATTACACCATTATGGAATTAGAGACCAGGCTCTACGGCTTCTGGAGTCGTATCTAAATGAAAGGATCCAGAAGGTTGATATAAATGGGAAAAGGTCACTAGGATCAAAAATTTGTATGGGCGTTCCACAAGGCTCAATTCTGGGACCATTCCTGTTTATTGTATATATTAACGATTTGCCAAACCTTGTAAAGGACAAGAATGAGATAGTACTATTTGCAGATGATACGTCTTTGATTTTTAAAGTCAAAAGTATGTAGTTGAGTGGTTCACCGTAAATAATCTATTACTTAACGAAAAGAAAACTAAGTGTGTTAAATTTGTTTTGCCTAATGTAAAGCCAACGGCTACAAGCCTATTAGTGAAAAACGATAAATTGAGTCTTGTGGAATCAGCTGTGTTCCTAGGTATTACCTTAGACAACAAATTACAATGGGGACCGCATATTAATAAATTGTCGAACAGACTCAGTTCTGCAGCATACGCAGTGAAAAAAATAAGAGCTCTGTGTGATGTGGACACCGCGAGGTTAGTCTACTTCAGTTATTTCCATAGTCTCATGTCATATGGCCTTTTGTTATGGGGTCATGCTGCGGATGCAAACAGCATTTTTATACTACAAAAGCGAGCTGTTCGTGCAATTTATAAAATGAAGCCTAGAGAATCTCGAAATTCTAATTCTCGATATTCGAAATAAATTTAAAGAAATCAACATTTTGAGTTTTGTGTCGCAATACATTTATGAGAATTTAATATGTTAAACGGAATATACATATTTTTGATAAAAATTGTGACAGGCACAGTGTCAACATAAGAAACAGGAATCAACTTGCTTCTCATGTCAGCCGTGTTCACAAAATTAGTAAAACATATAAAGGTCAATGTATACGCTTCTATAATAAGGTACCCACTGATATTGAAAGTTTACCGTTGGATAAATTCAAAACTGTTATCAGGCAGAAATTGTATAAGAAGGGTTATTATAAAATATCAGATTATCTAGAAGAGAATAATGCATGGGATTAGGCTACGGTTCTAACAGGCTAATTCAAAATTAAAACTGACTTATGGTTGTTGTATATCAAAACATATTTAAAAGAGCGCGTGGGTTTTTATTGTCGCTTCTTTTTTTCCCACTATGGCGCCACATTGTTTGTGAAGCGATGTAGTTTAGATGACGTCATTAAGAGATTTTAATATCCAACAATGGTTAAACGATTTTGACTTTGAAAGATTAATAAAAAACAGAAAGTAATATTATTACGAATTTGTGATTTCTAACAACCTCATTCTTGAAGCCAAAAGATGTAAGTAATAGAAACAGACAATTAAATCTGTACGACACTAAACTTGCTGGTAACCTTCCTCTTAAATGTTATAAAAGATGTTACAAAAAGATCAATATCATAAAATTAAGCATTATATGAAATAAAGATCTCTGAATAAATAAGTTTGAAGCATAATTTGTTTTAACAGAAGTATAACAAAACAGCTCTCTGCGTCTGACATTCTGTCTAGGGCCCTGAGTCAAGTTGCTTTCTACAATCGCAAACGCCAGTAGAATAGAATGAAAATGTATGGGATTGACATTAGCTAACGAAATGTCACGTGACAGCTTATGTCAAATCCATAGAGTTTTATTCTATTCTACTGGCGTTTGCGATTATAGAAAGCCACTTGACTCAGGACCCAGGACACCTAATACCAATAATACTGAGAAGATAAGGTCAATCAACTCCATTGTGCAATATTTTAACTATAATAGAATCCCTGATAATGCGACGGTCTTCAAGATAAATAATTTTGAGATTTTCTTGTTTTCAAGTAAAAGCTTTAAATAAGAAAGTATTAGTGTGTAAGTGTTATAGACGGTGGTTACCACTTATCATCAGGTGGCCCACCTGCTCGTTTGCCCACTTGTGACAAAAAAAAACCTCGTCTCCCCCGCTGGGGTTCATTACTACGGGGCAAGGGAGCACACCATCTAGACGATACTACAAATCAGCCACATAATCTAGAGGTGGTGATTTAGTGCGATATTGTAGTGTCCGAGAGATAAACCATGGCACACCTCACTAATTGTCCCGCGTGCCCGACCACCTGCTCGCGTGAGGTCTTACTTAACGGTAACCAGAGAGCTACCACGGTAGCCGCTTTCAGGGCAAGAAATATTTACCTCGTCTTCTTGCCGACACGAAAGAAGATGAAGAAGAATAAAGAAATAAGACTGTTAAAAATATGCTTACAAGAAGTTAGTCAGCAAGAGATCGGCAATCCCCAGTTGTCCATCGGCGTCTGTAAGTCTCCACCGCGCGCTTTTGAAGCAGATTTCGTTATACCTGTGAAAATAGTAGTTTAAGATACAAGTTCCGTAAGTAGGGTTATTACAAACGAGTTGACGTTTTGTAAGCCCGAGACGAAGTCGAGGGTTTACCATCGGCACGAGTTTTTCATAACCCTTACGGACGTGTATCTTACGAAGTTTCTGAATACATTTGTGAGAAAACAGGTATAAGTAATACATTTGGTAAAGGAACCAACCATGGGTACTGTCAGCCTCTTGTCGATTTATGCTGTCCTGGTACTCTCCATTTTATTTTAAATATAGGCAGGCAGTCGTCACCTAAGTAAAAAGTCACCACTGTAGTATTTTTACAAAATAATTTTATGATCAGAGTGTAAAAACTCCTTGGTATTATACTTTTTTTACTTACCGCACTAGTTCGGTAAGTAACTACTTACGAGCAATGTTTTCGTCCTTATAAGTACGTTTTTCGAGCAAATGTATTGAAAATTATATTACAACACACTACAGGCGAAATAATGTAACTTGACTAGAATAACAGCATTACAGGAGACACATTTTTGAAGCGTTCGAAGTGAATCTTTAGTTTGCATACGAAAACGTGTACGAATTTAATTTGTAATGCTTTCAATTTTACGCATTTTTGAATCATTCGAAAGCAATGTTGCCATTAAATTTAAAGCTTTTAACAATTTTCTTTTCACGCAGAAAAAATAAAAAACGGAAAGCAAATACACATTGATTTTAAAAACCGGTAATGAATTCCAAGGGAATAGAACGCAAATAAAAAAATTTATATGTCAGTATAATGTCATATGTGAAAAAAAAAATAACCTCCCATACAAAACGCAGCAGAAAATGCATCAGATGATTCAGTTTGTTTGGGAGGTCAAATATTTTTATTCGTAATTCGACCTATGTATCTTAGGGAAAGTTGTTCAGTTTCATGGGCAGATTCACATTCTTTAGGGTTGGTATACACTTTTTGTTACATCTTGTATACAGGGTGTAAGACGGTGTACCCAAAGCTGAACGGTCGCGCTCAATCAACTAAACTGAACAACTTTTTCAAAGAAACAGTTTTGGGATATGAAAAAAAAATATTGACCTTTCCATACAAATTGTATATAGACAGGTATTTAACAATTTTTTCTGTTATTTGTGTCACTGTTGTTGTGTTCAATAAACAACGTGTTAACGGAATAAGCGAATCTGAGAAAATAGTTTGTTCAGAATCGAGAGTCGAATTAATTTCACGGGTTTTTGATAGGGGTAATTTTTTTCTATTTTTATCGTTTAAATTTTTACCACTTCTATTCTAAATATTTCTGTGGATACGCACGCTGGCGGGGAGGGAAATTGGCGTGGCGTGCGCGGAGTGCGCGGACTAGAACAACGATGAAACTAGAACAAACATGAAACTTTAAAATAAATATATCTAGAAAAGAAATACCCTTTATAACTTGGCACCACACGCTCTCCTCACACTGTTCACCTGCCTGTACCCCACACCCTTTACCCCGATCCCTGTACTCCGCACCTGGTACCCCGCGCACTGTACCCCGCACCCTGTACGTAACACTGTACCCCGCGCCATGTACCCCGCACACTATACCCCACACACTGTACACCGCACCCTGTACCCCGCCTAGTACCCCGCACCCTATACCCCGCACCCTGTACGTAAAACTGTACCCCGCACCATGTTCCCCGCTCCCTGTACCCCGCACACTGTACACCGCACCCTGTACCCCGCTCCCTGGTATACACTCACCTGTGCGGCGGCGCGTGCGCACACCGCACGGCGGGCGTGCTGCCGCGCGCGTGCGCCGCGCTCAGCTCCCGCCACGCGCGCACCATCGCGTCCAGCTCTTCTCCCAGGCACCACACGCTCTCCTTACACTCGTTCACCTGCCATATCATTACTGATGAGCTTATAATAGTAGTTTATGCAACTGTCATATAAAACTGGTTATTAGAACACGAGTTTGGGTTTATCACACGAGGCGCAGCCGAGTGTGATAATAGCATCAAACGAGTGTTTTAATACCATATTATATGCAGTTGCGTATACTACTTTATCTTCACTCATACAAAAGGTAGGTACTTACTTATAAAAATTAAACAAAAGTAAGTAAACAACAAAGGCAAGTTATATTATGTATACTACAGTTCTGATATAAGTCTATAGAAGCCGCCTTAATATATCCGCTAGGTCTTCTTTGAAATATACAAGCAGAACATTTTCTTAACATGGTTTTCTTTTAGATTTTCATTCTTTCCCAATTCATTGTAGGTTATGTCGTAAAATGTCCTAGACTAATATGAGAGATCATAAGTTATTGAGTATCTTCTGGTGTGAGTGCAGTATCCTGACTGCACCACTTTATCTACTTTTTCAATAAACTTTCACATTACTTTCACGGGAACAAAATACTTGAAAAAGGTAAATGTTTGAAAATAGCGGCAAATCTAATATCTATTTCCAAATCCTTTCTAATTTCAGGCTGCGCGCGCATATTTTGAGCCACAGATGAAATAATTGTAACTATAGTAACTGTTACTCTAACTGCTCCAAAATAATAGGTTGTTTATATGGTACACTTTGTAATATGCTACTGATATTTGACAGCTACTAAGAAAAACTGATATATTACTAACGGGCTCTCTAAAAGACCTTCTATTCAGTCTTCTTAAAAAAAAGTTTAGATTCAAGGAGAATTGTATCCAAGTGTTATGTAATGATTAAAAAATTAAATTACGTAACACCTTTGCAAAATTTTCATACAAAAATCGTTAAGTAACTTTTTAATTTTTTATTTATACTCGGCGTAATATACAGCCTTACGTATCAACTTTTTGAATCATATTTCAAAATTTACGACATGAGTGTAGATAAAAAAACTAAACCAATCTTTAACGCCTCACGAATACACTATAGTCTGACCACAACCGCTATACCAGTGTATAAGTATGCTCACGGCACGACGGGGCGCGGGGGGGGGCACCGCTCGTCATCGCTCCCGGCGGTAACTAGTTCTTACTCTTTCCTTCCCACTCCCCCGCGCATAGCCAAGGCGCGGTAAAGCGGTTGCGGTCAAAGTCCTTTGTTTTATTAATTTTAAGAAGACCAACAGCTAGATTTAACTTGATTAATAATTAATTACATAAGCACCAAAAAGCCAATTACAGGTCTCCACCAGGACTAAAAAGTCACGACGAGTTTGTATTGTAGTCTTTTAAGCTTAAAGACTAAAATAACACTCATCGTATCGCCTTAAGGAGTAACACAAATAAATACACCGTTGGTATTTTTAACGCCCACATATTCAGTCACAAATGGGAGTGTTACGTACTCCTGCAGTCAACTAGCGCCCCCATCAGTTAAAAAAATATTGCTCGTTAAACACAAAATTTATCGAAAATCCGGAAAGACAGATTGAAGTAGAGATACCCTTGTTTATTTATTTAAATAGAACCTATCAATTCTGAAAAATGTCGTTGACTAGATACAAAAAGTGCCAAAAGCGGCTACTTACTTTTAGCAGTCTTTGTATCCTATAACTACAGCAAACTTTATTTTACAGAGTAAATAAATAGGTTTTAATACATAAACAATCAATACATCATACCCTTGCTTGCAACCAGACACACTGGTAATTTACTAGTTAAATGACCCTGCAGAGCAGGGTTCCAAAAACTGGGTAAGACTCATTTGAGTGTTCCCCTCCACGGAAATCTTTAGTAAAAGGCGAAAGATTTATACGTTTTGAAGGGAAACCAGAGTGACGTGAAATTTGTTCACCGGTGAACCCAACCAAATCGCGATGACACAACGATACCGCGTTACAGAAATGTCGCATTTATGTACAGCGCCATCTAGGAAATCCTATCGGAAACGCCACCAACGATAAATTTTGCGCCAACACTGGTGATTCCACGGTGATTCATATGTAAGACACCGACTAATTTATAACATGACTGTTCTAAAAATAAATACCTGATCATCCAATGCTTTGAGTTCGGCGATGGCCACAGGGTCGTTAGTCGTAATAGATCTGTTCTTGAGATAATACTCCTTTTCTAATCGACGAAGTCTTGCTAGCGATTCTCTGACCTAATAAGTAGAAAAAGAGAAATTGAAGTATACTAGAAAATGTAACAGGAAAATAATATGGGACTTGATGACGTCATGAATCAGTGATAAGGTAGAAATAAATTGCTTGTTTAACATGCTGTCAAAGTCAAAATCGTTTATTCATTGTTGGATATTAAAATCTCTTAATGACGTCAGCTAAACTACATCGCTTCACAAACAATGTGGCGCCATGGTGGGAAAAAAAGAAGCGACAATAAAAACCCACGTGCTCTTTTAAGTTTCCAATGTAAATTCAGCCTAATAATACCTAAACCGTAATTTCGAGGCGGTGATAACATCCGCGGTAGTATAGTGGTAAGTATCCCCGCCTGTCACGCGGGAGACCGGGGTTCGATTCCCCGCCGCGGAGAATCACTTTTTACACATTTAACTTTTTTTTTATATTTATTGTCTTTTAATTTTTCATTGAATTTTTATAGTGCTATTTTTTTACATCTGCATACAATGTAACATGGATAAAAAATGATTTTGCTAAATTTGAAATTTGTAACCGAAGCTGTTCGTGAATCTAAGCAACTTGTTAAAATTTGCGTTTATGGTAATTAATTAAAGAAGAGTGAAGAGGTTTGCAGAGCAACCACCAGTTATATTGTTTCAGGAAGAGTAATTATAATAAAAAAAATCGGCCTGCCATACAAAATGGGCTATCAAATGATGCAGTTTGTATGGGAAGCAATTTTTTTTAATTTCGACCTATGTTCCTCGGAAAAAGTCAATCAGTTTTGTGGTAAAGTCAAGAGCGCTTCGAGCTTAACACATTGGGTTGAACCAATAAAATCTTTGTGGTGAAAACTTTTGTGTATGAAATGCAATGGACCCTAATCAGTTGGAAGCCGCTCCAGGTAAGGTTTCCAGCAGTCGACTTATCATCATGCGTGTAGGTAAGGGAGGTCGGTAACCGAGTGTCAGAGTTGCCAGAGGCCTCTGACGTGGCTTAGTAATGGCTTGATTAGAAAAAAACCAGTATAAGCTGAACCAGCGCTACGTTACAAACGCCCGGAACCAGAGACCCGCTTAAGGTGTTTCTATCGACTTGCGGCCGTGTGTACCTTCCGAAGCACGGAATTCGCATAGGAAACGTATGTGTAAGGTACCTCGAAACTTGGCTCATAGACAGGGATAAGGTCAATAAGTAAAAATAAAAAATACGATTTTTTTTAAAACCTCTTCATTTATGGCCAAAAAAAATTGGTATTTTTTATTTATCTTTAATGATCCTATTCCTGTTTATGAGCCAAATTTCAAGGTACTGTACAGATCTGAAGTCTCTTCCAATAGGATCCTCAAATCAGATACGTGAAAGTTTTGGCCAAGGTTGATCGTCTAGAATAATACCCTTTTAGAATATTATATTTATTCTGAATCCTACGTCATTCCGTTTTATATCCTTATAATATTTTGTAATTTACAGATTCTGCTCGGTGGAGAGTGGCAATAGAAGAATGAAAAAGAAACACACTTGTTATTTTAATACTTATATTTGAATATAAACCTAATCTTTACATGTCTAATTTGAGTTATTTATTTTATTTTATATCACTATTTATTTGAATTTAGTCTCATATTGTTTGGTGTAGTTCATCTGAATTCATGTAGATTCATCAGTTTAGGAGAGGTTTCATCTCTTTTACAATGCAAAATTATTATAGCCGTTAAGTTTCTGAAAAGAAACCTATGTTAATATAAACGAAGTAATAAAAATAATGTGGGGACAATCCCCAGGTTTGGGGCACCACCTTCGCCCCAAGCAGCTCGTCCTAGGCTTCCTCTACCCTAAGTCCTAGGTCCGAGGCATATCATCACCCAGCTCACGATGACATGACGCTAAACTACCCTAACAATCCAACTGGATCGTCAGGATTCTGATCATCCTCGCGGAGCTGGATATCCCATCGAAATCCTAATCTACAGTAAAGACTAGGGTTAATGTATGTGGAGAGCGGAACTAACTAACCACAGTACAACCCAGACGGTGATGATGTCTCCCCCCGGTATGTTCATGCCCCGCGTCAAAACCCGACTTCCACGTGGCCCACCTTTAAGGGACGATCACTGACTCATCCAGGGTTCACAGGGTATTGACTATTTCTTTTAGTCACCCATACCAGAGCTGGTCACCGAGCCCGCCAGGCACACGAAGCATACAGTCTTCCTTTAGGAAAACAAGGCACTCCTACAAAATGAGCTCTTCCTGTAATCCCTCCGGGCAGACAATGATCGACATCATCGAATCCCTTAGTTTGTTTTGAAATAAGTTAAACTGAAAATAATTAGCCAGCTCCACACGTCCAAGTGTGAAGTCTGTACTAGATACGGGTATAGTATTATTGCTTGCATGGCCAGCCTAGATCAATAACGGTTTTATAACGAGAGACATAAAGAGTTTGAAGGGCAATTTCCCTCCCCCCAGTCACTGAGTGACTTTATTGCACCAACAAGGTCTCCGTATATCCTTCATAGCTCTCACTTGTGATGCGTAGCTAAATCTCTTTTCCGTTACCAACCCACGCAGGACAAGAATTATGTAGAGTAACCCCAGTCATTTAAATAAAACACTCATTTAAATAAAATGAATTGCATCTAAACTATAATGGGATTACCCAGCATATTTCGAAGTAGAACATATAAGAAGTAAGTAAGACAAAAGATTACTGAAGGTAATCCTTAAATAAAAGTGAAGTATGATGACCAGAACCGAGAAGATACGGGATAGTAGTATCTATAGTAGTAGGTTGGGCCAAACATTTATGATTTAAGATCTTAAGGGAAAATCATAAGCATCGAGAATTCAAAACCAAGAACACTGGGAGAATTTAGCGTAAACAACACTAGCTAAAACTCGATGTTCTTTAAAAGAGGACTCAAAAGAAGTATAAAAATGGGATTATTGTATATACTTAAATATTCGGAACATATCTACAATGAAAGAAACTAAACATTATAATTTCTGTTCCATTATTGTTTTCAAGAATTTATTTAGTAATGTTAAAGGTGGTTTCACACTGAGTCAAAGTATAATTTTAAATATGATAAATTATGACAAGTTTTATTAAGGAAAAATAAAACTTAGAATCTTATAAGATTTAGATTCCTGTATGATTCAATGAAGATTAAATAGATTATTTTACTACTTTAGGATGACACACATAAAGTTCAGAGGTCCCCCAAGATCAGAGCGTCGCACAGCCGTCGCAACCTTACGGGCGAACGTCGTCAACACACCTTACAAGAAGCAACCCACGAACGAACGTAATGTTTCCATCAAGAATATTCTTCCTTTTGATTCAAGACAATTCTAATTTATTCCTTATAAACAATTTAATGTCATTAGACTAAACTAGAATGTCCCTACACAAAAGAAGAAAGTTTTAAGTTACCTAACTACTCTACATATGGTAATCCAACGCTAAGATCAGGAGGTCCTCCTGCGGTATATGCCACTCAAACGACGCAACCAATAATGGGCAAGCGATGTCTGCACATAACACAAGAAACACTATTTCCAAAATCCAACGTTAAAACACCTTGCTAATATCCCTCCATTTGAACCGGAATAACACCAATTCATCCCACACATACAGATGGGGAAAATCAGGATGAATCAGCGAAACCTCACACAAATAGAACGAGAAGAACTTTAGAATCAGACCCTTTTAGGCTTGAGGGCTCCGGCCCTTGAATGATTAAAATAAATAAATCCGAAGGTTGATATTATCAGATAAACTTAGACAGATACTCCAGTGACACGCGACATACATTTGCCACAACCAATATAGTGGACATCGGGGACACATGTCACGAGGGCATCCATCCATGCTTGGTTGAACTAAATAAACCTGAGAGCAGGTATTTCTTAATCTCAAAATCTGGGACTCCTATAGAATGAAAGTAAAAGGAAAGATAAACACCTCCTATGAACATGAGTACTGAAATGTAGTAATGTTCTCAGCATGTTCCAATTTTGGGAAATTGAGGCAAAAGATTCAAAATCACTATCAAAGCAATTTATTATTATTTGAAATAATATTATTTATAATATTCACTCTACTTAAACTTACCCTTTATTTCACAATAAAATGACACAAACTTTATCCAAGTTTTAGTTTTCAGATATATTATTTTAAGATTTTGAATTGACGTTCTGATTCTTTTGATCTGACGGAATATTTTTAAATTTTATCATATGATGACACTAGTATATTAAAAACTGGAATTTTGATTTAGGGCCAAAGATTTTATATTATTTTCTAAAAAAAGTAATTATTTAATGTATTAATATTTTTTTCCATTTTTGATTTTGGGTTTTGATTTATTTTTAGTTAAAGAGATAAAAAATTTATAAAGATTTCAAAATAGCGTCTAGCTTTGAGTAAAACTAAATCAAAAATGATTTATTTGTTGACTATTTGACAATAATGTCAAATAGACAATTCTACCTAAAAAAAAAAGTATAAAAAATATACATCGTCTAAAGTCTCCTTGAAATGATGATAATAATATACATCGTCTATAGTCACTTTGAAATGTTGACAAAATAAACAACATCTAAAGCCACCCTGGAACGATGACAAAATATACATCAGAGTCCAGTTTCTATGAATTCACCAAGGACTATTTTAATCAATTTCTCTGTAAAGGAAAAGATTAATCACAATGAAATTTACATTACCTTTACAAACCAAGCAATACCTTTTTTAGCCTTCACGTTTTATCATTTGTGGTTTGCTTTTCCATGTCTATAATGTTCCTTGTAATTCCTGTACCTGTTTAGAAAAAGAACATTATCCTGCCTAGCTATACGCGAACAAAGACATTTGCAGAACTAGTTTATACTTAATTATGGGAAAAGGAAATCTTTATTACTATCTACAAATAACGACTCAGTTTAGAAACACAGTATGTTTTAATTCTCGCAGAGTTATTAATGTTTACAAAAGAAAATCATTAAGAGGGAATAACAATTTACTTAAAGTATCACACAGTACAAGCCTCTTATGGCCCCGCAGGTAGATCTGTAAAGCTGCAAATATTCTCCATTCAACTCTTCCTCCTTTGACATTGAAATCTGTTTTCTCAACGTTATTTAGCTCACACAACCTGGAAGAAACTATAAATTTCATTAAGTCACATTTCACCTTAACTCAAATACACACAACAACTTTGAACCGAAAATAAATAAAAGATGGAAAACCACAAAATTGAATACTTACATAACGTTAGTTTCACTCCACTTATTCTATACACTTTGGAATCAAATCCTGAATGTTAGCGTCTTGAAATTATACGCTAATAAACCTTCCTATACTATATCCTACACGGAGCAATGCCTATCTTTGTCTCAATTGAAGGAATCCGAAATCAAGGATCACGGTCTCCTTCAAAAGATTCATCACATCAGCTATTTGATAGCTTCCTCCACGAGCTACAAAAAATATATAAAAATGACTTACTGATGTCTGGAATCAAAACTTCCCTTTTTACCAAGACTATTGATTGGTCCTAAGATTCTTCCAAAAATTTACACAGCCGCAGATCACTTCATTTCACAATTTTGCATGTTAGGCTTTTGCCCAGCAGTGGACCTTTGTTTTTCCGGGATTACCTGAAACTAAGCATTCACGTTAAAATTCTATTTCAGCTCCATTGCCCTCACTATTCAACAAAACCTGATTCTTAGTTTTCTTCTGTTGCTTTCGTTCTTAACATCTTTGCAACTATTTTTTTATCACAATTTGACTCGCAACTCTATTTTTAGCTATTACTCCTTTTTTTTCAGCAAAAATGCCTTTTTTCTCCATTCCCCTTTTCCGACTCTGTCTCGACTCTGTCTCGACCCTGTCTCGACTCTGTCTCGACTGTCACGCCTTGTCATATTTTTCTACTCCCCGTTTCTCGTTACACTTCTTGACAGTTCCTCTAAATAGTATTTTATGCATTTAAAAATTTTTTAGGGTTCCGCAAGTGCACAGCCTCCCCCAAAATTTTATTATTTCGAAAAATCTAAGAAAACAATTTTTTTTTTTATTTTTTTTTTTTCGAGAATTCTAAAATTTTCAATTTTAAGTTAATTTTTTTATTATTATTATGTTGTTTATCATTCCTGAATCTCGGGCAATTAAGTCCCGGACCTTTGGAAGGCGTGCGTGGGGCCGAAGCCAACACGTAGAGGCCCGTTAAACAGTTTAATTTACAAAAGTGATGTGACACCAACCGGCGATTATCCCTGTCTACAATAATACTAATGCATCCAAGGACAATCCCCGGTAAGTGTAGGACTATTGCAAGAATTGGACAAAAATGAAATTGGGTTATTTGGTTGAGGTGCTCGTGGATTGGGTAACTGGGACTATGGGAGGTACTATGGCGCCTGCCCGACCAATGTTAATAACACGGAAAAAAATGGGCAGACGGTGACTAGCCAACTCGAATCAATGGGCCCCCGAAAACGGCTGCACGCACGGTGCTGCAAGGGGGCAACATTTGCTGAGCGGCTGAAGGGTGGAGAGATGCCCCTGGACTTTAAACGACGATCACGCGCTCCCTGAGGGTCCAGCATCACGTGCCCACTCGCCACTTACGCAGGCACGTCCACCCTTCGAGCATAAAGCTCTTGCGACTCCACTCTGGCCGGCCAACCAAGGCAAGCCAAAGGTGAGGGATCTGTTCCTCGTCAGTGTTCACTCCAGCCGGCCGGTGAAGGCAAGCCGGAGATGAGGAACAGGACCTTCCCCCGGGAGCACTCGGGTCCGTGGGGTCGCTACTCCCCAACAGCTCGCCACAAGCTGCCCTGCGGGCTTATTATTATTATTATTATTTTATTATTATTTTTTATTATTATTATTATTATTATTTTTTTTAATAAAAACTCCTATATTGGCCCTTAAATTTTTATTCACAAATACAATAAACAAAACAAATAACTAAACTACTAATATTATAAATCATTAAACTAAATTAATTTTTATTCAAAATTATTAAAATTATTTAACAAGTTTATCTAAATTTAGATTTATTATAGTTCAACTTTAATTATATAATCAAATTAAATTTGTATTAAATTATAAATTATTATAGTTCATTATATTTTTTTAAAACAAAGTCAATTTAATAATGCCAGTCAATTCACTAACAAATTGGCTCACTATATACTATAATCAAAATAGTCTTCTAATATTAATTATTAAATTAAAACTAATAAAATTATATTAATTAGGTTGTGACCAGGAATATCTCAATTCCTCTAAAGTTAAAATTTATGAAATAGTCCCGTGAAAATCTCAGTAGCTAACATCCTAAGTATAATATTTAGCCAAATGGACTGCATTATAAACTCCTTTGACACTTTGAGTTTCAGGGTCAACAAGAATATACACATTAGCATATTTTATTCCTCCAATTCGATATGGTCCATCATATAATAAATCAAATTTCTTAGTTTTATTTCGACTAGAATCCGATTTATTAAGCCTCCTTAATTTTACCAAATCACCAACTTGAAAATCTATCAACTTATGAGTTCTATTGAATCTATCCTGCCGCTTCTGACTCGAAAGTCTAAGGTTTTCTCTAACTTCCTCTCTAATTTGGTCTAACGTTTTATTCGTGAGTGCCCGTGGTAGAAAACGGTCTACTTTAAGTTTCTCTGAATTTCCAAATAATATTTCATTAGGAGAAAATTTCGTACTCTCATGGAACGTATTATTATACAATTCCTCAATCTCCAACAAGTAATGATCCCATCTAGTATGGTCATCATGACAATAAATTCTAAAGAATTTGTTTAATTCTTTATTCACTCGTTCTGTAGTGTTAGGTCGAGGATTACGAATAGTAGTATACAAAGTCTTAATTCTCAAAGCTCTGAGTCCATTTTTCCACTTGTGACTAATAAATTGTTTTCCGTTATCTGTCATAACAGCCTTAGGTTGTATTATTTCAGTGAACACTCTCATACAATAAAGCACTGAGTCTGCTGAAGCTCCACGAAGTCCGAAAAGTTTAATAAATTTACTAAAAGAATCCTGTATTACAAAAATGTAAATATAACCAGCCTCAGTTTTAGGTAGTGGTCCGAAGATATCAGCCATTACTAATTCACCCGGGTTTTCAGTTAAAATCGATTTACATTTCCCTACCCCTTTTATATAGTCAGGTCTAGAAAGCTGACAAACATGACACTTCTGAATACAAGACTTCACTGTCTTACCCATATTTATCCAATAACACCTTAATTGTAAATATTTCAAAGTTTTATATGCGCCAAGATGACCCATCTCTATATGTACCTGTTTACAAATCTCTTCTTGTAGAACCTTGGGCATAAACAAAACGTAATCTCCACGTACAGTTTTAAAATAAAGTAGATCATTATTGACAATACAACGCAAAGTTATACGCGTAAATCTATCTGTTCTTTCGGGAACTCTAGAAACATTTATTCTCTCCTTAATCCCACTTATGACGTTGTCAAGCCGTTGGTATTCCATCATACGTTGTAATTTATTTTTCAAGTCACGGTCAGTAGAAACACCTACATACATAACAGTTGGATACCACACCTTCTCTTCTTGCAAAACTCCCCCTGGTGGATATCTAGATAAAATATCTACCCCAATATTTTCTACACCTTTTACATGTTCGACTTCGAAGTCAAATTGTTCAAGAAATAAAATCCAACGTGTGACTCTACTATTGTATAATTTCATATGTTTCATGAAAGTTAATGCCTTATGGTCTGTACGGATAACAAATTTCGCTCCTCTTAAATAAGTCTCAAACTTTTTCACAGAATAAATAATAGCCCACAACTCTTGTTCAGTTACAGTCCAACGTAATTCAGAACCCCGTAGCGCACGACTACAAAACCCCAAAATTTTAACCTCACCATTATTTCCAATCTGAAACAATGATCCAGCTATTCCAATCCCTGAACTGTCGGTCTGTAAATAATATAATTTATCCTGATCAGGATGGCACAATAGAATCGTTGTAATAAATTCTTCCTTTATATTATTGAAAGCTCGATCTAATTCTTCATCCCAAAACCATGCTTGGTTTTTCTTTAATAACCTAGTTAACGGAGCAGTCAAAATACTATAGTTCTTAATGAAACGTCTATAATAATTACAAAGTCCCAAAAAACCTCTTAACTGTTTTTGTTTCTTTGGAATAGGGAATTCCTTTATAGCTTTTATTTTATCCGGGTTAGGTTTAATTCCCGAAGTTGTAACTATATGCCCTAACATTTTTACTTCACTGCAGAAAAAGTTGCACTTTGCAAAATTACAAGTCATTCCAGCTGATTCTAAACGATCCAAAACTATATCAATATGATCCAAATGGTCTTGCCAAGTCCCACTCGTTAGGATTGCAAGATCATCCAAATAATTGACACAAAACTCTCTAACACCAGGACCCAATATAATGTCCATTGCGCGACAAAAGGACCCTACTGACGTCTTAAGTCCTTGCGGAAGCACGTTGTATACGTAAGACTTTCCATTAACTGTAAATCCAGTAAATTTTTTACTGTCCTCAGTCAACGGTATTTGAAAATAAGCGTTATTTAAATCAATCAGTGTTATAAATTTTACACCAAGAAAAGCATTAAGTATGTCAATCTGTAAAGGCGGTGCTTCTACTTCTGGAACCATATATTTATTGATTTCCCTAGCATCAAGTAATATTCTTACAGATCCATCGGGTTTTCCAGTGAAAGTTAGAGGACTACAAAAATTTGTAGTTTTTCTCGATATAATCCCTAATTCTTCCATCTCCCTCAACTTTTCTTCTACTTTTGCCCTATGTGCATATGGTATAGGATAGGTTCGTTGTATCCTTGGAGTACCCTCAATCATTTTAATGTCATGAGTATAACAGTTTGCCCTTCCAAGTTTCTTTGTAAAAACTTGCATATGGGATCTCAAAACATTAAAAATTTATTCCTTCTCCACATCAGACAAATCCATTTCCAACCGAATGCTTTTAAACAAATCTAATAATTGTTTTTCTTCACCGCCTTCCTTTTCGTTTTGTTCCTCTACTCCAGATATTAGATTTATTCGATTCTCTTCTAAAAACCCACTAGAAAGATTTCGAAACGGAATAGTAATTTCTCCTTGTCCAACGATACCCAATTCTAATGTTTGTGGTTCTTTTAAATGCAAAACAGCGTTGTGCGCAACTAACCAATCTACCCCAAGGATAGCAGAACAAGTTAATTTAGCAATTACTAAAAATCCCGTATCAATATCAAACGAACCACACGTCAAAGGTATAGAGACTAGTTTTTTTATTTGGAGACTCCTTTGTCCAACGGCTCCCCTCACACATATTGGTCTGACTGGTAACGCAGGGAATTCTAACTTTAATTCTCCTTGTAAACTCTCTAAGAATTCTTCCGAAATACAAGTTACTTCACTTCCAGTATCTACCAAGAGAACTATAGATTGCCCCAAAATTTGTAACTCTATTTCTGATTTAAATTTGGGCCCCTCATTCTCAAAGCAAACCTCTTCATCATATAAAGAATTACCTTCATATTCTTTAATGAACTGGTTATACATTGGTTGATTTTGTTTAATCACGGAAACGTCAAAAACTTTAATTAAATCTAAGACTGTTTGTTTATTATTATATTCTTCTGAAGAATATCCTAAACCTTCTCTATTATATTTCGTTCTAGTATTATTCGGGGAAACAGGATATAAGATCCCTTCTTGGTCACAACCCAATCCTACCCCTGGCTTCCAACCTTGTTTTATTAAATATTTAACAGGAAAAAGATAATTTAAATTTTTGTTAATTGCAGCCACCTCCTGCTTTTGGAGATGGCCCCAACTAGTTTAAATCTTCTTCTTGAATTATTTCATTAGTGATCCTTCCCCTTGAAGTCTCCCCCTCGATGTGAGCCACCACTTTTGGTTTTTTATAAAATGGTTTGTCTTTATTTGATATGAATGGACATTGACGCTTTGTTCCCCTATCAGCTCCAGTAGAGGAGTCAAAGGAAGAAGATCCACATTGTTTATTCACGTCATCCAATTCACGAAGAAACTCTGTTGCCTCAATCAAAGTATTTCCTTTCTTCATCCGCCAAGCATATTGTACATCCTTCGGGAAGTGTCTCATCAAATCCTCCACTATTTGCCATTCAGGAATTGGTCTAGACATCATCTTTGCTTGCCCTGCTAAACTAACGAAATGTTCTAGCATTGTTCCATTTTCCTTAGACCAAGTGCCATTTACAATCATTCTTCTCAAGGTGTTTTGTTCGGCTTCTCCCCAATAAGCATCCAAAAAATCTCTTTTGAAATCCGACTGTGTAAACCATCTCTGTCTATAAATTCTGGCCCATTTTCGAACATCACCTTCTAAACAACTGATTATAGTTTCAATTTTAGCATCTTCATTAGGCATCCTCCGTAAATAATTCTGAAGATCCTCCAAAAACGACACTGGATGTACCCCAAACCTTCCAGGAAAACGTGGTTTTTCGACTCTTGTATCAATCACCGGGCATATATTAATCGGTGCTTCATGCCTTTCAGACGAAGTTGATGCAGCGTTAGTTTCCCGAGCTTGCGACAGCTGATTCTCTAAGTTCGACACCTTCTGTGTCAGAATTCCCATGTTTCTTCGTAGTTGGCGAAACATAGTGGAGTTGCGTAAAGAAGGTCGTGGACGTTCTTCTTGCTGACCTGTCCTTTCTAATTCATCTTGTCCCTGAGATGTTCTAAGATTATAACGAGGAGGCATTTTTCTTTTCTTTGGATACTGAAAGTTTATTACAAATTATTGGTTGGACTTTTGTTTAAATTAAAGAATAGAAAGTTTATCTAATATTCTCTCCTCAATTTCCCAAAACTGCTGTTTTATGGAGCTAATATTTTGATCTCCATCGATAATCTCTATCCACTCAAAATCTTCCCTTATACTAGGGTTTAATAACCATTCCTCATGAATGTTGTGAATCCTCTCTATATAATCTAACGTTATCCCTGTCTCTTCAGGTCGACCACGACTTAGGGCTCTCTGATAAGAAACCATAGGGGAAGTCCTAAGATAAACTACTAAATTAATTCGAGTAACAAATTGTTCCTTGTAATAAGAATAAGTTTCATCTAAAACTGCAAACTCAGCCGGATGCAACAACTCACTCTCTTGCAATTCCCTAATAAAACAGTTTTTGGCTGAATAGATGGAACGTTCCATAACTTTAATCTTAGCGCTAGATTCTTTCGTATGATTCTCTAACATTGTTAGAAGAACATAATTTTGAAAACAGAAACCCCACTTCTTAGGATTTTCCTTAAATAACTGGAAGAGATTAACGCCAGATAAATTAGTCCATTTATCAATTGGTTCTGGTATTATCTCAAAATCAGAGTTGTCTCCCAAAGCTGCCAACAAACTAGACTTCCCTGACCCTATGTTTCCTTCTATTGAGACTGTAAAATTTCCCATCTTTATTCTGAAACAAGGAATGCATCATATTTTCTATGGTCTCCAAAACAAATAACCCTAAGCTAAAACCAATTCTAACGTCCCGCTTAACAACTTTCACTTAGGTAGACTTTACTCTCAAGTTTCTTCAGTTCAAAAACTCGAAATTAGTGTATTTTTAATTTTGTTTCTTTTTTCACTCTTCAATACCTCTCTCGCTTGAAACCAGCATATCCTGGTCACGGCACCAGCTGTACAGATCTGAAGTCTCTTCCAATAGGATCCTCAAATCAGATACGTGAAAGTTTTGGCCAAGGTTGATCGTCTAGAATAATACCCTTTTAGAATATTATATTTATTCTGAATCCTACGTCATTCCGTTTTATATCCTTATAATATTTTGTAATTTACAGATTCTGCTCGGTGGAGAGTGGCAATAGAAGAATGAAAAAGAAACACACTTGTTATTTTAATACTTATATTTGAATATAAACCTAATCTTTACATGTCTAATTTGAGTTATTTATTTTATTTTATATCACTATTTATTTGAATTTAGTCTCATATTGTTTGGTGTAGTTCATCTGAATTCATGTAGATTCATCAGTTTAGGAGAGGTTTCATCTCTTTTACAATGCAAAATTATTATAGCCGTTAAGTTTCTGAAAAGAAACCTATGTTAATATAAACGCAGTAATAAAAATAATGTGGGGACAATCCCCAGGTTTGGGGCACCACCTTCGCCCCAAGCAGCTCGTCCTAGGCTTCCTCTACCCTAAGTCCTAGGTCCGAGGCATATCATCACCCAGCTCACGATGACATGACGCTAAACTACCCTAACAATCCAACTGGATCGTCAGGATTCTGATCATCCTCGCGGAGCTGGATATCCCATCGAAATCCTAATCTACAGTAAAGACTAGGGTTAATGTATGTGGAGAGCGGAACTAACTAACCACAGTACAACCCAGACGGTGATGATGTCTCCCCCCGGTATGTTCATGCCCCGCGTCAAAACCCGACTTCCACGTGGCCCACCTTTAAGGGACGATCACTGACTCATCCAGGGTTCACAGGGTATTGACTATTTCTTTTAGTCACCCATACCAGAGCTGGTCACCGAGCCCGCCAGGCACACGAAGCATACAGTCTTCCTTTAGGAAAACAAGGCACTCCTACAAAATGAGCTCTTCCTGTAATCCCTCCGGGCAGACAATGATCGACATCATCGAATCCCTTAGTTTGTTTTGAAATAAGTTAAACTGAAAATAATTAGCCAGCTCCACACGTCCAAGTGTGAAGTCTGTACTAGATACGGGTATAGTATTATTGCTTGCATGGCCAGCCTAGATCAATAACGGTTTTATAACGAGAGACATAAAGAGTTTGAAGGGCAATTTCCCTCCCCCCAGTCACTGAGTGACTTTATTGCACCAACAAGGTCTCCGTATATCCTTCATAGCTCTCACTTGTGATGCGTAGCTAAATCTCTTTTCCGTTACCAACCCACGCAGGACAAGAATTATGTAGAGTAACCCCAGTCTAAACACTCATTTAAATAAAATGAATTGCATCTAAACTATAATGGGATTACCCAGCATATTTCGAAGTAGAACATATAAGAAGTAAGTAAGACAAAAGATTACTGAAGGTAATCCTTAAATAAAAGTGAAGTATGATGACCAGAACCGAGAAGATACGGGATAGTAGTATCTAAGCTAGGTTGGGCCAAACATTTATGATTTAAGATCTTAAGGGAAAATCATAAGCATCGAGAATTCAAAACCAAGAACACTGGGAGAATTTAGCGTAAACAACACTAGCTAAAACTCGATGTTCTTTAAAAGAGGACTCAAAAGAAGTATAAAAATGGGATTATTGTATATACTTAAATATTCGGAACATATCTACAATGAAAGAAACTAAACATTATAATTTCTGTTCCATTATTGTTTTCAAGAATTTATTTAGTAATGTTAAAGGTGGTTTCACACTGAGTCAAAGTATAATTTTAAATATGATAAATTATGACAAGTTTTATTAAGGAAAAATAAAACTTAGAATCTTATAAGATTTAGATTCCTGTATGATTCAATGAAGATTAAATAGATTATTTTACTACTTTAGGATGACACACATAAAGTTCAGAGGTCCCCCAAGATCAGAGCGTCGCACAGCCGTCGCAACCTTACGGGCGAACGTCGTCAACACACCTTACAAGAAGCAACCCACGAACGAACGTAATGTTTCCATCAAGAATATTCTTCCTTTTGATTCAAGACAATTCTAATTTATTCCTTATAAACAATTTAATGTCATTAGACTAAACTAGAATGTCCCTACACAAAAGAAGAAAGTTTTAAGTTACCTAACTACTCTACATATGGTAATCCAACGCTAAGATCAGGAGGTCCTCCTGCGGTATATGCCACTCAAACGACGCAACCAATAATGGGCAAGCGATGTCTGCACATAACACAAGAAACACTATTTCCAAAATCCAACGTTAAAACACCTTGCTAATATCCCTCCATTTGAACCGGAATAACACCAATTCATCCCACACATACAGATGGGGAAAATCAGGATGAATCAGCGAAACCTCACACAAATAGAACGAGAAGAACTTTAGAATCAGACCCTTTTAGGCTTGAGGGCTCCGGCCCTTGAATGATTAAAATAAATAAATCCGAAGGTTGATATTATCAGATAAACTTAGACAGATACTCCAGTGACACGCGACATACATTTGCCACAACCAATATAGTGGACATCGGGGACACATGTCACGAGGGCATCCATCCATGCTTGGTTGAACTAAATAAACCTGAGAGCAGGTATTTCTTAATCTCAAAATCTGGGACTCCTATAGAATGAAAGTAAAAGGAAAGATAAACACCTCCTATGAACATGAGTACTGAAATGTAGTAATGTTCTCAGCATGTTCCAATTTTGGGAAATTGAGGCAAAAGATTCAAAATCACTATCAAAGCAATTTATTATTATTTGAAATAATATTATTTATAATATTCACTCTACTTAAACTTACCCTTTATTTCACAATAAAATGACACAAACTTTATCCAAGTTTTAGTTTTCAGATATATTATTTTAAGATTTTGAATTGACGTTCTAATTCTTTTGATCTGACGGAATATTTTTAAATTTTATCATATGATGACACTAGTATATTAAAAACTGGAATTTTGATTTAGGGCCAAAGATTTTATATTATTTTCTAAAAAAAGTAATTATTTAATGTATTAATATTTTTTTCCATTTTTGATTTTGGGTTTTGATTTATTTTTAGTTAAAGAGATAAAAAATTTATAAAGATTTCAAAATAGCGTCTAGCTTTGAGTAAAACTAAATCAAAAATGATTTATTTGTTGACTATTTGACAATAATGTCAAATAGACAATTCTACCTAAAAAAAAAAGTATAAAAAATATACATCGTCTAAAGTCTCCTTGAAATGATGATAATAATATACATCGTCTATAGTCACTTTGAAATGTTGACAAAATAAACAACATCTAAAGCCACCCTGGAACGATGACAAAATATACATCAGAGTCCAGTTTCTATGAATTCACCAAGGACTATTTTAATCAATTTCTCTGTAAAGGAAAAGATTAATCACAATGAAATTTACATTACCTTTACAAACCAAGCAATACCTTTTTTAGCCTTCACGTTTTATCATTTGTGGTTTGCTTTTCCATGTCTATAATGTTCCTTGTAATTCCTGTACCTGTTTAGAAAAAGAACATTATCCTGCCTAGCTATACGCGAACAAAGACATTTGCAGAACTAGTTTATACTTAATTATGGGAAAAGGAAATCTTTATTACTATCTACAAATAACGACTCAGTTTAGAAACACAGTATGTTTTAATTCTCGCAGAGTTATTAATGTTTACAAAAGAAAATCATTAAGAGGGAATAACAATTTACTTAAAGTATCACACAGTACAAGCCTCTTATGGCCCCGCAGGTAGATCTGTAAAGCTGCAAATATTCTCCATTCAACTCTTCCTCCTTTGACATTGAAATCTGTTTTCTCAACGTTATTTAGCTCACACAACCTGGAAGAAACTATAAATTTCATTAAGTCACATTTCACCTTAACTCAAATACACACAACAACTTTGAACCGAAAATAAATAAAAGATGGAAAACCACAAAATTGAATACTTACATAACGTTAGTTTCACTCCACTTATTCTATACACTTTGGAATCAAATCCTGAATGTTAGCGTCTTGAAATTATACGCTAATAAACCTTCCTATACTATATCCTACACGGAGCAATGCCTATCTTTGTCTCAATTGAAGGAATCCGAAATCAAGGATCACGGTCTCCTTCAAAAGATTCATCACATCAGCTATTTGATAGCTTCCTCCACGAGCTACAAAAAATATATAAAAATGACTTACTGATGTCTGGAATCAAAACTTCCCTTTTTACCAAGACTATTGATTGGTCCTAAGATTCTTCCAAAAATTTACACAGCCGCAGATCACTTCATTTCACAATTTTGCATGTTAGGCTTTTGCCCAGCAGTGGACCTTTGTTTTTCCGGGATTACCTGAAACTAAGCATTCACGTTAAAATTCTATTTCAGCTCCATTGCCCTCACTATTCAACAAAACCTGATTCTTAGTTTTCTTCTGTTGCTTTCGTTCTTAACATCGTTGCAACTATTTTTTTATCACAATTTGACTCGCAACTCTATTTTTAGCTATTACTCCTTTTTTTTCAGCAAAAATGCCTTTTTTCTCCATTCCCCTTTTCCGACTCTGTCTCGACTCTGTCTCGACCCTGTCTCGACTCTGTCTCGACTGTCACGCCTTGTCATATTTTTCTACTCCCCGTTTCTCGTTACACTTCTTGACAGTTCCTCTAAATAGTATTTTACGCATTTAAAAATTTTTTAGGGTTCCGCAAGTGCACAGTACCTTACATCTAAGTTTCCCTAGCGAATTGTCTTGCTTTTCGAACAATCCTGCAATTAAGCCGCTATGTAAATATGACCTGTATGGGGCATGACCATAGAAATAGAAGGAAGATTAATGAAAGTATGAGTCACAAGGTGTTCTGACTTTCATTCAGTCATTGTAAATACGGCATAGGCATCGTTCTGTAAATTTTGAACATGTCAAATCACGTTTGATGATTTGACATTTCATAATCATAATCATGCAGCTGGAAGCTATGAGCTGTATGGGGGGTGAGTGTGACGCTGACCTGTGTCTGCAGCTTGTGTATGAGGTGGCGCGGGTCCTGGCCCTGGTGCAGCTGCAGCTGGAAGCTATGAGCTGCATGGGAGGGGGGTGAGTGTGACGCTGACCTGTGTCTGCAGCTAGTGTATGAGGTGGCGCGGGTCCTGGTCCTGGTGCAGCTTCACGTGAAGCTATGAGCTGTATGGGAGGGGGGTGAGTGTGACGCTGACCTGTGTCTGCAGCTTGTGTATGAGGTGGCGCGGGTCCTGGTCCTGGTGCAGCTCCACGTGAAGCTTTGAGCTGTATGGGAGGGGGGTGAGTGTGCCGCTGACCTGTGTCTGCAGCTTGTGTATGAGGTGGCGCGGGTCCTGGTCCTGGTGCAGCTCCACGTGAAGCTATGAGCTGTATGGGAGGGGGGTGAGTGTGCCGCTGACCTGTGTCTGCAGCTTGTGTATGAGGTGGCGCGGGTCCTGGTCCTGGTGCAGCTGCAGCTGAAAGCTATGAGCTGTATGGGAGGGGGGTGAGTGTGCCGCTGACCTGCATCTGCAGCTTGTGTATGAGGTGGCGCGGGTCCTGGTCCTGGTGCAGCTGCAGCTGGAAGCTATGAGCTGCATGGGAGGGGGGTGAGTGTGACGCTGACCTGTGTCTGCAGCTTGTGTATGAGGTGGCGCGGGTCCTGGTCCTGGTGCAGCTGCAGCTGGAAGCTATGAGCTGCATGGGAGGGGGGTGAGTGTGACGCTGACCTGTGTCTTCAGCTTGTGTATGAGGTGGCGCGGGTCCTGGTCCTGGTGCAGCTCCACGTGAAGCTATGAGCTGTATGGGAGGGGGGTGAGTGTGCCGCTGACCTGCGTCTGCAGCTTGTGTTTGAGGTGGCGCGGGTCCTGGTCCTGGTGCAGCTGCAGCTGGAAGCTATGAGCTGTATGGGAGGGGGGTGAGTGTGCCGCTGACCTGCGTCTGCAGCTTGTGTATGAGGTGGCGCGGGTCCTGGTCCTGGTGCAGCTGCAGCTGGAAGCTATGAGCTGCATGGGAGGGGGGTGAGTGTGACGCTGACCTGTGTCTGCAGCTTGTGTATGAGGTGGCGCGGGTCCTGGTCCTGGTGCAGCTCCACGTGAAGCTATGAGCTGTATGGGAGGGGGTGAGTGTGACGCTGACCTGCGTTTGCAGCTTGTGTATGAGGTGGCGCGGGTCCTGGTCCTGGTGCAGCTCCACGTGAAGCTATGAGCTGTATGGGAGGGGGGTGAGTGTGCCGCTGACCTGCGTCTGCAGCTTGTGTTTGAGGTGGCGCGGGTCCTGGTCCTGGTGCAGCTGCAGCTGGAAGCTATGAGCTGTATGGGAGGGGGGTGAGTGTGCCGCTGACCTGCGTCTGCAGCTTGTGTATGAGGTGGCGCGGGTCCTGGTCCTGGTGCAGCTGCAGCTGGAAGCTATGAGCTGCATGGGAGGGGGGTGAGTGTGCCGCTGACCTGCGTCTGCAGCTTGTGTATGAGGTGGCGCGGGTCCTGGTCCTGGTGCAGCTGCAGCTGGAAGCTATGAGCTGCATGGGAGGGGGGTGAGTGTGACGCTGGCCTGTGTCTGCAGCTTGTGTATGAGGTGGCGCGGGTCCTGGTCCTGGTGCAGCTCCACGTGAAGCTATGAGCTGTATGGGAGGGGGTGAGTGTGACGCTGACCTGCGTCTGCAGCTTGTGTATGAGGTGGCGCGGGTCCTGGTCCTGGTGCAGCTCCACGTGAAGCTATGAGCTGTATGGGAGGGGGGTGAGTGTGCCGCTGACCTGCGTCTGCAGCTTGTGTTTGAGGTGGCGCGGGTCCTGGTCCTGGTGCAGCTGCAGCTGGAAGCTATGAGCTGTATGGGAGGGGGGTGAGTGTGCCGCTGACCTGCGTCTGCAGCTTGTGTATGAGGTGGCGCGGGTCCTGGTCCTGGTGCAGCTGCAGCTGGAAGCTATGAGCTGCATGGGAGGGGGGTGAGTGTGCCGCTGACCTGCGTCTGCAGCTTGTGTATGAGGTGGCGCGGGTCCTGGTCCTGGTGCAGCTGCAGCTGGAAGCTATGAGCTGCATGGGAGGGGGGTGAGTGTGACGCTGACCTGTGTCTGCAGCTTGTGTATGAGGTGGCGCGGGTCCTGGTCCTGGTGCAGCTCCACGTGAAGCTATGAGCTGTATGGGAGGGGGTGAGTGTGACGCTGACCTGCGTCTGCAGCTTGTGTATGAGGTGGCGCGGGTCCTGGTTCTGGTGCAGCTCCACGTGAAGCTATGAGCTGTATGGGAGGGGGTGAGTGTGACGCTGACCCGCGTCTGCAGCTTGTGTATGAGGTGGCGCGGGTCCTGGTGCTGGTGCAGCTCCACGTGAAGCTATGAGCTGTATGGGAGGGGGTGAGTGTGACGCTGACCTGCGTCTGCAGCTTGTGTATGAGGTGGCGCGGGTCCTGGTCCTGGTGCAGCTCCACGTGAAGCTATGAGCTGTATGGGAGGGGGTGAGTGTGACGCTGACCTGCGTCTGCAGCTTGTGTATGAGGTGGCGCGGGTCCTGGTCCTGGTGCAGCTCCACGTGAAGCTATGAGCTGTATGGGAGGGGGTGAGTGTGCCGCTGACCTGTGTCTGCAGCTTGTGTATGAGGTGGCGCGGGTCCTGGTCCTGGTGCAGCTCCACGTGAAGCTATGAGCTGTATGGGAGGGGGTGAGTGTGCCGCTGACCTGCGTCTGCAGCTTGTGTATGAGGTGGCGCGGGTCCTGGTCCTGGTGCAGCTCCACGTGAAGCTATGAGCTGTATGGGAGGGGGTGAGTGTGCCGCTGACCTGCGTCTGCAGCTTGTGTATGAGGTGGCGCGGGTCCTGGTCCTGGTGCAGCTCCACGTGAAGCTATGAGCTGTATGGGAGGGGGTGAGTGTGCCGCTGACCTGCGTCTGCAGCTTGTGTATGAGGTGGCGCGGGTCCTGGTCCTGGTGCAGCTGCAGCTGGAAGCTATGAGCTGCATGGGAGGGGGGTGAGTGTGACGCTGACCTGTGTCTGCAGCTTGTGTATGAGGTGGCGCGGGTCCTGGTCCTGGTGCAGCTCCACGTGAAGCTATGAGCTGTATGGGAGGGGGTGAGTGTGACGCTGACCTGCGTCTGCAGCTTGTGTATGAGGTGGCGCGGGTCCTGGTTCTGGTGCAGCTCCACGTGAAGCTATGAGCTGTATGGGAGGGGGTGAGTGTGACGCTGACCCGCGTCTGCAGCTTGTGTATGAGGTGGCGCGGGTCCTGGTGCTGGTGCAGCTCCACGTGAAGCTATGAGCTGTATGGGAGGGGGTGAGTGTGACGCTGACCTGCGTCTGCAGCTTGTGTATGAGGTGGCGCGGGTCCTGGTCCTGGTGCAGCTCCACGTGAAGCTATGAGCTGTATGGGAGGGGGTGAGTGTGACGCTGACCTGCGTCTGCAGCTTGTGTATGAGGTGGCGCGGGTCCTGGTCCTGGTGCAGCTCCACGTGAAGCTATGAGCTGTATGGGAGGGGGTGAGTGTGCCGCTGACCTGTGTCTGCAGCTTGTGTATGAGGTGGCGCGGGTCCTGGTCCTGGTGCAGCTCCACGTGAAGCTATGAGCTGTATGGGAGGGGGTGAGTGTGCCGCTGACCTGCGTCTGCAGCTTGTGTATGAGGTGGCGCGGGTCCTGGTCCTGGTGCAGCTCCACGTGAAGCTATGAGCTGTATGGGAGGGGGTGAGTGTGCCGCTGACCTGCGTCTGCAGCTTGTGTATGAGGTGGCGCGGGTCCTGGTCCTGGTGCAGCTCCACGTGAAGCTATGAGCTGTATGGGAGGGGGTGAGTGTGCCGCTGACCTGCGTCTGCAGCTTGTGTATGAGGTGGCGCGGGTCCTGGTCCTGGTGCAGCTCCACGTGAAGCTATGAGCTGTATGGGAGGGGGTGAGTGTGCCGCTGACCTGCGTCTGCAGCTTGTGTATGAGGTGGCGCGGGTCCTGGTCCTGGTGCAGCTCCACGTGAAGCTATGAGCTGTATGGGAGGGGGTGAGTGTGCCGCTGACCTGCGTCTGCAGCTTGTGTATGAGGTGGCGCGGGTCCTGGTCCTGGTGCAGCTCCACGTGAAGCTATGAGCTGTATGGGAGGGGGTGAGTGTGCCGCTGACCTGCGTCTGCAGCTTGTGTATGAGGTGGCGCGGGTCCTGGTCCTGGTGCAGCTCCACGTGAAGCTATGAGCTGTATGGGAGGGGGTGAGTGTGCCGCTGACCTGCGTCTGCAGCTTGTGTATGAGGTGGCGCGGGTCCTGGTCCTGGTGCAGCTGCAGCTGGAAGCGCATGCGCGCGCGCCGCTCGAGGGTCCGCCGCCGCTCCGGCTCCACGTGGAGCACCACGTTGTTCACCACGTCAAGCAGCATCGTGTACTGAAACAATATCAAACCTTCTGGTTATTCTAGGGAGTATCCTTTGCCAATAAACTGCCCTGCAGTTTGGCAAAAGTAATAATTTTGTATAAAGGCTTATTATTCTCTGAATATTTTTTCGTCTGCGCTGGTTTATAAATTGTAGCCTTTGTGTTATTCTGATGTTTATCTACACTCATGTCGTAAACTTTGAAATATGATTCAAAAAGTTGATACATAAGGCTGTATATTACGCAGAGTATATATAAAAAATTAAAAAGTTACCATTACGTAACGATTTTTGTATGAAAATTTTGCAAAGGTGTTACGTAATTTAATTTTTTAATCATTACATAACACTTGGATACAATTCTCCTTGAATCTAAACTTTTTTTAAGAAGACTGAATAGAAGGTCTTTTAGAGAGCCCGTTAGTAATATATCAGTTTTTCTTAGTAGCTGTCAAATATCAGTAGCATATTACAAAGTGTACCATATAAACAACCTATTATTTTGGAGCAGTTAGAGTAACAGTTACTATAGTTACAATTATTGCCGCTATTTTCAAACATTTACCTTTTTCAAGTATTTTGTGCCCGTGAAAGTAATGTGAAAGTTTATTGAAAAAGTAGATAAAGTGGTGCAGTCAGGATACTGCACTCACACCAGAAGATACTCAATAACTTATGATCTTCTCTCATATTAGTCTAGGACATTTTACGACATAACCTACAATGAATTGGGAAAGAATGAAAATCTAAAAGAAAACCATGTTAAGAAAATGTTCTGCTTGTATATTTCAAAGAAGACCTAGCGGATATATTAAGGCGGCTTCTATAGACTTATATCAGAACTGTAGTATGCATAATATAAGTTGCCTTTGTTGTTTACTTACTTTTGTTTAATTTTTATAAGTAAGTACCTACCTATTGTATGAGTGAAGATAAAGTAGTATACGCAACTGCATATAATATGGTATTAAAACACTCGTTTGATGCTATTATCACACTCGGCTGCGCCTCGTGTGATAAACCCAAACTCGTGTTTTAATAACCAGTTTTATATGACAGTTGCATAAACTACTAATAAGCTATATTATTGTAAAGTAGTTTTTACGTGAAAGAGTAACAAACATCCATCCATCCATCCATACTTACAAACTTTCGCGTTTATAATATTAGTAGGAAGTAGGATAGGATTTTATTCATCAATCATCTCTTCTTTACTTCAATGGAGTTATTCTTTACCTCGATCTAGCCTTGGGAACAGAGACTAGGTGGACGATGGAACGAGTTAGCCCAGTATGCCTATTAGCTCGCGACTTGAACAGATTTGGGTTATATGAATTCGGAAACACAGATGCAGGCAGAGAATTCCACTCCTTAGTGTGCGCATTATAATAGTAGATTACGCACCTGGGAAGGAATAATAAAGAATGCTCTAGATTGTGTGCATCGCGGCCCGAAGGCGAAATTAGTTTTGTCAATATTAATTTATAGCTTATAAAACTGTAACCATCTAATTAAGTCCTCAAGAGCACTACTAGTATTTGCTTCTAACCTATCTCTGTCTTTACATATATATTCTTTATTGCGCACAAATAACATAAAGTTGTCAAATGAAAATTGTTCACAAAGGCGAGCTTATCTCTTATAGAGATCTTTTCCAGCCAACCTATCAGGTGTGGAAGAATGTCGTTAAAACGGGCACAAGGATGTGCGTTAATAATCGTGATAAGAAATTTTAAATTCAAATAAAAGTTTAAAATACAGTAAAATAAAAAAATAGGGATAAACCTACTTAAACTACACACGAATATACTTATACCTAATCACATTATATTAAGGTACATATAAAAATTTATAAACTTACTTAAAAATACATAAAAATAATACATAGACATAATACATAAAATAAATATACATTCATATCATCAGCAAATTGAAGACAGTTTTGGTTAGTTGATTCGTTCGTTTTTTTCGTCTTCGTTGATTTTGTTAGGCTAGCACTAGAGACGGGATAGCTAATGGTGCGCGCGATTATCTGGGATGACCTCAACGGCGGTTTTTCACCGATTTATTGCCTGTGGTACACACGGCCGCACATCGGTAGAAACACTTTTGGACCTTATGGCGTTGTAATAAAGTTGAAAAAGTTTCTACCGACAAGCAGTTGACCGTACAAGTAGAGGCTCGAAACTCTAGCGCTGACTTTTATTGTTCTCTCTCTCTCTGTTATAATAGGGAACATGCACGATTTTTTTTTATTTAAAAAAATTATTCTCATTCATGTAATAAACAGTCTTACATACATACATAACATCACGCCTCTTTCCCGTTGGGGTAGGCAGAGACCACAGTCCTCCAAGTGCTACGACCTTGACATACTTCCCTTGCTTCCTGTACTTTCGTCAATGAACGCAATGTAAACAGTCTTCTAAAATAATTTTTCGAATAACTATAATATTAAAAAAGATATAAGCCATCGAAGATTTGTTTCTGTCTCTTTCCAGCAAAACGAAATTTAATATGGAGTTTATATGGCCGTAGTGCATTGTGACGTCACTATTCATGTCGGATCTCTCAGTCTAATTAGTAGTTTTAAATGCTTATATCGGCCGTACTTCTTAGCCGATTTAAATTTTAATTTCACTTTTTGTCATCTCTACTACGGTATTTTCATATTTTTAGGGTTCCGTACCTCAAAAGAAAAAAACGGAACCCTTATAGGATCACTTTGTTGTCCGTCTGTCTGTCTGTCAGTCTGTCTGTCTGTCAAGACCCTATCAGGTTGAAATTAATACCATATATTAGGATCCATGAACCACACAAGATCTGAAAATTTCAATTTTTTACAACGACGCAATCAAAAGATATGGCATTTTATGTCCTCATCTCCATACATTTATTCAAAAATGCAAAACCTACAGGGTACTTCCCGTTGACCTAAAATTATGAAATTTGGCAAGAAGCTAGGTCTCACAGTACAAATAATGGGAAAAGTCTGAAATCATTAAAAATTACAACTTTTCTCACAACTAATGGTAACCAATTGTGGTGAGCTCCCGTTTCAACAACATTCATATAAGAGAGGGGTCAAGTGGGATGGTCGCTGAGGCGATTTTTGTTTTAGTTCTATTTAAAAACGGGAACACTTACAAACTTGAAAATTGGTATGTTTATAGTGCATAAGCTATAAAATAACAACAAATAATAAAATTTGGTCAAGCGCGTGCCGGACTCAACAAATCTAGCACATTAACTTACTGAAATTTCAACTAATACAATTATGTTTATGTGGTGGTACGGAACCCTCAGTGCGCGAGTCCAACTCGCACTTGGCCGGTTTTTTTTATTTAATAAATGCGATAAAAAAATATGCATGTTCCCTATTGTACTGCGTGCGCGGTTGCATCCATGCGCATTGCGCAGCTATCCCCTCTACATTTCGCTCAGCGTTTAACTTACGTGCCGCGTTGTCCTACCAGTAGTACCAAGGGCAATTCCTTTTACCTGTGGTCATACCAAAAAAGTGTTTGGACCACAGACAGGCAATTTTTTTCTTACCCGTGGTCTTATCGATAAATGTTGCTAGTACGAAACAAAACTTACATATTTATTTCATGGTTTTGTCAATAAAAATATAACTTGTACAGAGTGTAAAAAAGTACGATGATACTTCTAAGGGGTACATCACATATAGATTGTAAATATATATATTTTTTTTATTATGGGTGATCATGAAATTTGATTTTCCTTCGAATTACATTACAGTCATTTATTGCCCGTGTGGTACAGTCAACCGCTTGTCGGTGGACACTTTTTCAACTCTATTACCACGCCATAAGGTCCAAAAGTGTTTCTACCGATGTGCAGCCGTGTGTACCAACCCATCAACCGAAATGAAGATCTCAACGAGATCTATAATTTGTCCGAACATATGAGTAGTCTAGGCTCAGTGGTGTACTAAAACTTTTTATCAGCAGCTCTATTTCGTTTGGTAGGACCATGGGTAAGAAAAAAATGCCCGTGCTATGACAATTTTTTTTTGGTAGGACCACGGGTAAAAAAAAAATCCCGTGGTACTACTAGTAGGACAACGCGGTAAAACCACGGGCAATAAATCTTTTCGCCGCAATAAATCAAAGAATCAGTATACAGGGTGTACACATAAATCTCCCTATAACTGAAACCGTGGATTCGGACCATGAAACTGAACTTTTCTCAAGTAAAAATGCAACGAAATATTTTTTTTTATTCCACTACCACGTGAGTGACACGTGATGCAATTCCCGTAAAAAGTAAAAATATATTTTTGTTTCGACCAATGGCAAAGTTTGTCAGTTTCATGGTTGGCGAGGAGTTGGTTTTGAAACTGTCCCTTTCTAACAAACGACAAATTGCGCGTGTGAGAACAGAGTGGAATCGAGCGGTTTTCATGTATTTTGCGTTCTTTTTCGTTGAAATCAAAAAGTAAATGACGATAATATTAGTATGTTTTTTATCTTTCATTATTTTTTAGTTTTATTTAGTTTTAACTAAAATGAAACTAAAATAATGACAGCATCCAAAAAGCCAACGAACAAGAGACCTGTTAAACTGGGTAACAAACAACATAATAGAGCAAGTGAATAGTGTTAAATATTTTGGAAGCATAATAAATAATGACTCTCGATGTACACAAGACATAATAGCCAGAATTGCAATAGCCAAACAAGCCTTCAACCGGAAGAAACATATACTTAAAACTAAAAAGATATCACAAAAAAAATAGAAAAAGGATTATTAAATCTATCTATTGGATTTATCTGGACTATCGCACTCTATGGGGGAGTAACGTGGATAATGATACATAGAGACAGAGAGAGGCTGGAGCTGGGATGGCGTTTGAGATGTGGGTTGGCGAAGGATGGAAGGTATAAGCTGGACAGAAATGTTGTCAAATGAAAGGGTACTTAAAAGGGTTAAAGAAAAAAGATCTATCGTACAAACTATAGAGAAACGGAGAGAAAATATGCTTGGCCACCTGATACGACACGATTCGTTTATTAAGAACATCATAGAAGGGAAAATTGAGGGAAAGCGACGAAGGGGCCGACCGAGGAGAAACTTTATGGAACAAATAAAAGAGAATGTACAGGTCGAGTCGTATCAGGAGGTGAAGGAACTGGCAGAAACAAGGCAGCATTGACGATTACTCCACCGACAAGAGCACAGCTCTTAAGTTTAAAGAGAAGAATAGGGTGTTTTCCAGCACCTTTAAAAAGTTAAACTGGATGGCGCTGCTGATCATCGTTAGGAAAATGAAAAATATCACCCAGTATGAAAACTATTAAGTCAGTTTGATTACTACTATCAAATGTCTGTAATTTTATTCCAATTGTTTAATCAAAATATTGACTGAATAATAACAATGCATGCAGATCTGATGTATGTAATGAAATGTTTAATTTAATTGTCCGGATCCTACCTGGCGCAAAGGTTGTCCATTGCCATCCAACGCGGCAACGCGGCTAGTGTCATGGGCACCTTTGCGACTGGCACGATTCGGGGCGGACTGTTCGACTAGATGTCCGTCCAGTTTGGACATTGTTTATTTTTTGTATGACATTTTTAGACATGAATAAAATTTTTAATTTAAGGTTTAACATTTAATAGTTTTTGAATATATTTTTTTATTTTTAAATGTAATAATTATGGTAACAATTTGATATGTGGAGTGGAATTCTCTGCCTGCGTCTGTGTTCCCGAGTTCATATAACCCGAATCTATTCAAGTCGCGAGTGAATAGGCTTCTTCTGGGCAAGCTCGCTCCATCGTAGACCTCATCTCTGTCTTCAAGACTAGCTCGAGGTCAAGAGTAAGCCCATTTTATATTTAAAAAAAAATTTAAATAATGATGTGTTTGTGACGCCCCAACGGGGTTAATGTACTGGACATATTGAAATATTTTTTAACATGTTTACAGTGTATATGAATACAACTAAATAAATAATAATAATATGTTTTCTTCTAAAAAGATTTCATTCATTTAAAAAAGCAAATGAATAAAGAAATTACCAACGGTGACGAGCGTCATAGGAAATTGCCTATTAAGTACCGCACTTTGGGAAGGCGTTATTATTATTTTTTATTTTAACTGACCTTAATTTGAAACATAAATCTATAGGTCATGATGCATCAGTGTGACGGAGCTGTAGGGCTGTGAGTCTCCTCGTGTTACAGTAGATACCTGTAGCGAGTTGGTGCACACGAGGTCATGATGCTAGGGCTGTGAGTCTCCTCGTGTTACAGTAGATACCTGTAGCGAGTTGGTGCACACGAGGTCATGATGCTAGGGCTGTGAGTCTCCTCGTGTTACAGTAGATACCTGTAGCGAGTTGGTGCACACGTCCAGGTCATGATGCATCAGTGTGACGGAGCTGTAGGGTTGTGAGTCTCCTCGTGTTACATAGATACCTGTAGCGAGTTGGTGCACACGAGGTCATGATGCATCAGTGTGACGGAGCTGTAGGGCTGTGAGTCTCCTCGTGTTACATAGATACCTGTAGCGAGTTGGTGCACACGTCCAGGTCATGATGCATCAGTGTGACGGAGCTGTAGGGCTGTGAGTCTCCTCGTGTTACAGTAGATACCTGTAGCGAGTTGGTGCACACGAGGTCATGATGCTAGGGCTGTGAGTCTCCTCGTGTTACAGTAGATACCTGTAGCGAGTTGGTGCACACGAGGTCATGATGCTAGGGCTGTGAGTCTCCTCGTGTTACAGTAGATACCTGTAGCGAGTTGGTGCACACGAGGTCATGATGCATCAGTGTGACGGAGCTGTAGGGCTGTGATTCTCCTCGTGTTACATAGATACCTGTAGCGAGTTGGTGCACACGAGGTCATGATGCATCAGTGTGACGGAGCTGTAGGGCTGGAAGTCTCCTCGTGTTACATAGATACCTGTAGCGAGTTGGTGCACACGTCCAGGTCATGATGCATCAGGGTGAAGGAGTCGTAGGGCTCCTGGGTCTGCGCCCAGCTGGCGCCGGCTGTGCGAGACGTCTCCGCCTCTTCGTGAGATATGTAGTAGAACTCCATGGCACAGCGGGATACTATACGTTGCAGCTGGAAATTTAAAAAAAAAATAAGTGAGTAAATAATAAATCCTATACTAATAAACGAGCAAAAAGAGACTGGACAAATATCTCACACAAGTGCAGCGATATACACGCATCAGCACCATGTGCTGCTAGCGCATTGATAAATAATAATAATTTACAGGGTGGCCCATTGATAGACGTCCAAAAGAAAAAATTTGATGCGTCATGTTAAGGGGTATCCAAATTACCCCCATGTATGTTCCACGATTATTTGTAGTTTTCGAGTTATAAACTATTTTATTATGTATTTTTAAAATTTTCTGCCGAAGGAGTTTTAAAAATTCAAATCTTTTTATGTACTGGATATTTTTCCAATTTTCTTCATGTGTCATGATTGTCTTGAATGTAGCTTTTACACATAAAATAATGAACTTTCATACATTGCTGCTTATTACTCAAAAAGTATGGTAAATAAAATTTTCAAAAAATATATGGCCGATGCAAACTTTGATCATCAATTTCAAAATACAAAAAGGATGTTCCATAGATTGTGGACTTTGAAAACATTGCAGGTCTCTAGGCTATCCAAAACATTAAAAAAATATAGGGCATTTTTCGCTGAAACCGGCGTTCAAAAGTTGAGATAAAAATCTAGAATCTTAATTTAGGCTCCAAGTAATTAAATTAATTTGCCTATTTTTGTGATTCCTATTGCAAATTCTAAAGATGGTAGGGCTTCTGTTACCGCCTCTTACCTATTTCTGTCGTAATTTACACTGCTGTATTTCGGTAGAAGTTTTAAGAGCTGGTGAAATTTCTAGCAAATGAGCCATTCTATCTTATTTCTTAGGGTTGGCCTTCAAAATTCTGATATTTTTGACGTAGGAATGACAACTTGATAGGTTATTTTGGGATTGAGATGAAAATGGTACTATTCGCTGAAATTGGTGTCAAAAAGTTGAGTCGTTCGTCAACTCGCTGGTTTAAATCTCGCGCGAATCCCGCGAGTTGGTGAAACCAAATTTTGAATATTTTTCATGCGTCAACTCGCGTGCTTTTTTTTTGTCTTTTCTGATCAAAGTAACATCAACAAGAAAAGTTTGAATAAATATAATATTGAAAGTAAAAATAAAAATTGCTGCATTTTATTTCAATCAGACAAATATAGGGTGACTTTTAATTAGTTCTTGATAGCAAAAGAAATGCATGTACTCATGATACTGAACAACTTTTCCCATGGAACATAGGTCTAAATACGAAAAACCAAATTTGACATCCCATACAAAATACGCTATCAGCTGATGCAGTTTCTATGGGAGTTCGGAACTTGATTTTCGTATTTCGACCTATGTTCCTTGGGGAAAGTAGTTCAGTATCATGAGTACATTCATAACTTTTTCTATCAAGAACTAATTAAAAGTCACCCTATATAGAAGAGAGAGACAGAGCTATTTGGTCGCATTTTTTTTTTGTAAAAACGCCTCGTAAAGTATGGCGCATCGTGTTCATTGTTTTCTTCTCAACCAATCAGCGTCGTCTGGCGATAAGACTCTCCTCGATTATTACTGTCTTACAGTGCGCACGTATCTAATGGTGTTTTTAAGTGCATTAAAATAAAGGTAAGTCGTGGTTATTATTTGCTTATATAAATTGTATGTTGCGTTACAAAACTTTCAAGGGTCGTGAAACAAATCTTGCTCATAAAGTTGTTTAAATTTTTTTTTGTAATTTGCTGTCTAACAAGTGAAAAGACTTTTTTTTTAACAGTATAATTAATTTAATTAATTAATTTTATATTAATTTTTGAAATATGAAGATAATACATCAAGTTGATTTTGTAATATTTTAATTATAGTCGAAATAAATAAATAATATTACAGCAGTGAGACAAGAGTACTGAGCGATACGTTAGTAACCAGAGAGACAGACATGTATAGCTCCGTCCTGCTCTCACGCATAGATCTAATCATCATCCTTCTCTCATTCTAATCATTATTTCAAATATTCTGATTCTATATCTGTGCCTGAATAAAAAAAAAGAAAAACAAAATATTCCTTATTCATTGTAGGATATTTAAAATCTCTTATGTAACTTCACACAATTATTGTTAATAACAGTTGATTTATCTGAAATTTTATAAGACTGTTTTTATTAGTTCTTAATTTTTGAAATAAGTAGATAATATATCAAGTTGATTTTGTAATATTTTAATTATAGTCGAATTATAGCAGTGAGACAAGAGTACTGAGCGATACGTAAGTAACCGTAGAAACAGACATGTATAGCTCCATCCTGCTCTCACGCATAGCTCTGTCCTTCTCTCATTCTCAAGCGTAACCTCTAAAGAAAACATGTTTGTATTCTCTAATGACATAAAAGCTGTGAACATTGTATATAAAGATATTCTGTTGTTAGCTGCAACCACCACGCAGCACTGGCCACACGAACCAACGTCGCCTATATAAGCAGGCTGCACACCTGCTTGGTCTCTCACTTGCTGCTCGACGGTTGAAACGATCGGACGTCTTAGGAGCGTTATAGTTGGCCGTTGTGCCTAGGTTGTATCTAGCCCTTTTAGGTTTCCTGAATATTGTCCTTGTTGTGTTAATTTGATGGAAGTTAGGTTTTGTCATCAAATGTGGTGTTATTCCAATAAAATGTTGGTAAGGTTTATCTGTGCCTCATTTCCTAAGAACAACCCCTTACCTTCTGGTTTGTAAAATCAGAAGTGTGTAGAAAATCTTCACGCGTCTTTGCTCGTGTCCCATCCATTTTGTTCAGTTTTGCGTGTTTTCCTTTGTGTTGGTTAGAAGGTAAGTGGTGTTGATAGTTCTACAAGTCTGACTGTGCTGTGGATCTAGATCGAGAAATCGCGCTTATTTCCTGCATTAACGGCATTCCTGCGATCATATCTTCGTGTGATAAGCCACGTGGTTATGGTGTTTTTCAACATTTGTGGCTATACACAGCGATTGCTTCCGCTCAGCATCAGTATATTTCATTTCTCTTTGACACGTAGACGATCCACAAGACATTCGAAGACATCGTGATTTTTCATATAGTTGGCGTCGCAACGGCGGTTATTTTAGAACCCAATATTTTGTTTGATGAGTATATTTAGGAATGAAGGTTGACTTATAATTTTTCTTCAAAGTTTTCTTAAGCAAGTTGAGATAATTTCACATGTTCTTTTTGCGTCAACCCGCAAAATAGAATGCAAGACAGTCGGCCGGACGTCGGTAGTGACACATTGACCTCTAGTGATTCTAGTTTCGGTTGTTTGTACCTTTGTAGCGTGGCGCTAGTTCGGTTTATACAGGTTTTGATGTCAATTATTTGCTGTCGTGCATACCGAGTTGTTACCCGAGTTGTTACCACCAACTTTACTTGGCAGTCTGGAACGCGATTCCACGAATGTTTTAGAAGATAGCTGAGAAAATCATCACGTAGTTGAACGTTGTTGTGAGCAAACCTTGTTTGTACAGGAAGGTTGATATTTTCGGATGACGGTACGTGTTCAATAGGTGTTTGGTGAGAAAAGTCTCGTTCCTTTCTACACAACCGAGTAGTAAAGTTTCGTTTTTAATTTGAAAGTAGGTAGCAGAGCAGTTTTGCAAAACAAAAATTGTGTCTGTAGTTGTACGGGTTGGAATCGTGCACACTCGTACGAGGTCGTACGTAAGGTCAAGAAGGCCGAATCGTAGAAAGAAAGGGTCAGGAAAAAGTGATTCTTGGGTTTACATGTGGATTTTTTTATGTAAATTTTTTGTGCAGGAACATTTATTTGATTGTTTTTGCACCATTGTGGGTAATTTTTCCGTAATTGGCAAAGTTTTTATTAAGTGGAGAACAGCATAGGTTGAGTTTTGTTCCTCGTTTCGTGGAATAGCCTCATAGCAACCAAATGGACGGAAAGTGTTATTTTCACGGATGACTTTGTAGCGTTGTTCAGTTACTCAAAGGGCTTACTGATTCAACAAAACGAGTAAAAATGGAGTGTTTAGCCGTAAATTATATCTGTGTCTAGTTCACTTATTGGTTAATCGTGTTTCGGCTTTCTTTGGTGAAAAGAAAAGACAGCAAGGATGTAAGGTACACGTGGTATGGAATAGTGCGTCGTAACGTAAAATGATGTGGTGCTGTGATGGCATAAATTAAAAATTCTTGTTTGTATTTTCGTATCGATTTATTACCGTCTTATTAGTGTCGTTAGAGACATTCGACGAGCGAGCAGTAAAGTTTCTTCGAGCTAGTGTGAGTCAACATCAAGCAAGATGGGCCAATATCTACTAGTAGCTCAAGTTGTCGGCTTGTGGTCAAGTGGTTGGTTGGCAGTCAAGTGGTTGGTTAGCGGTCAAGTCGACACGCTTGCCGGCCGTGGGCGCCGGCCACACGCTCTGCTCTGAAACCACCCTTATGAAAGAAAACACGGGTTTGCTGTATTCATAGACCTGTTATCTGCTCGGAATGGCCTGTGTTGGGCTGTTATTTTAGTAACAGGTTTTTGGAACTGTTATTTTTACGGAACAGGAACAGTGACAACAGGTATTGAATTTGACCTGTTACGACCCACCCCTATTTCCTTCCAGGAATACCAGTAACTCACTCAAAGAGTACATGATCTTGCCTGCATTCCGCAATTAAATGCAAAACGCAAGCTTTCAAAAATTAATGGATTGAGAACCAAAGTTCGTGGTCGAGGAGCTCGCCGGGAACCCAACCAAAACATGATGACACCTCGAAACCGCGATTCAAAAATAAAGACTATCCGTACAGCGCCATCTAGTAATCCCGGAACTGGGTATAATTCTGTAGATAAAAATGCGCGTATAGGGAATTTTATTTCAGGAACTAGCCGTTGCCCGCGACTTCGTTCTTTCAGTGAAAAATGTAACATGTTCTGCAACGGGTTTTGAGACCTGTGGTGAGGTCAATTAGCGGAGAAAAGGTGTATGGTTTTCTGATGTGTCATGCGTTGAACCACAGCATTCAATAGATAGTGCATCTATAGAACGCTGGCTGTCTAACGTTTCACTCGCACCAGAAAGAAAGTAAAATAGCTGATATGTAAAAAAATAATTAGAAATGAGACTAAGATGTTTTTTGAATGTTTCTGCGTTTCGCCTTTTTCTATTAAGCCACACTTTCCACAGTAAATTTCACCTTAGGATCGGCAGAGTTCAAATGTGCGGACAACAAATCCATCTATATGCCGTCAATATAAAACGTGAGTTTATCCACAAAGTAGAAAATCGCAAAATTTGAGAGTGAATTCGCGAATTTTTTGTGAGTTTATCCGTTGAAGTACATAATTATGTGTAACACTCTCGAGTCGTCCAGTGATAAAATAGCTTGCATTCTGTATTTAATTTAAGGGCAAGATATAGCAGGCCCTTTTGGAAATGGCAAAGAATTCGGTAAACGGTCTTCATTGATTTTGAGATAATGTTTTGGGGTGACCTCGGAGTCAGTTTTTAGACGCACAAAAGGAATCGGTACACAGGCTGTTAGGGTAAACCACGGAGGTTATATCCATTTCTTGCAGGGGACCACAGAGCAGAAACAAAGCAGAGGTGCTGTAAGCAATGTAGCCTTGATGCAATCAATGTAGTCCTGACGTCACATACTCTTTAGTTCTGATACTCCACGCTAGGAGCGCTGACATCAGTACGCGACTAGTTCTCGTGGAGTGTGCACGTTACTGTACCTCGGAGATCTTTATTTTAACGTGTTTCCCAGTGCAAAATGAAGTGTTGTATCATTGGATGTAAAAGCTGTATGGATTTTCCAAATAAAATAAACGGAAACAGATTTACTTTCCACTCCTAGTATTTTTTTTGACATTTATTTATTTTTTATGTAGAATATTCTAGAACATTGAATTTAGTATAAAATCCTGCATCGCGATGGCAATTTTCTTAATGCCACCTAGTGCCAAGTAGACGTACTTGGTAGGGACAAATTTCAGGGACGTACTCGAGAATAAAGTAAAACGGGGGGTCAAAAATTTTACGATCTTTCAACTGAGAAATCAAAGGCGTTAGAATAAAAACCGTTTTTACGTTGTGCCTATTATACGAACCTGATCGAAAAAATTTATTAGCCATCTAGTGCTGAATAGCGGTTAATAACATAAGCACACCTCAGATTCCACTAGGTTCTATTCTAGAGCTCCACTTGGTTCTAATACTCATTACTAGGTGGCGGTGGCATCGCGTAACGTCTCCCGCACCCCCGCTTGCCAGCTTCACCTGATTCTATATAGAAAACAAGAAAGGGCAACTCTACTTTGTTTCTGCTCTGTGCAGGGGACCTCCATTCTAAAACGTAAAAGTTTTATCTTGTTCTCTGAGAAATATATGACTTAGGACTTATGAATGTTATTACTACAGTTTCTCTGGTAAAAATACTTACCATTCAGGAAAAACCAGTCAAGTGCGAGTCGGACTTCCGCGTCGATGGTTCGATATACCTACCGTATTTTTAGAATCAACAAAGTCTACTTATAGGCCGAGTCCTGAAGCTGTAATTTTTAATTGGCTGGACATAAATCGAAACCGTCAATTTACTATAAAGTTGCTATGTATTATAATAGGTGGTGGAACACTTATGTAAAAAATAATTTTTAATGAATTGGCTGGCTTTTAGATTCTCCAGAAAATATATGTTTTTGTTTGTTTATGCATGTGAAGTCAAGCCAAAAATTGTAACTAATATCTGATGGGGTAAACTTTTGATGTGGGTTCCAAGGTACCTACTTCAATTAAAACTAAGCAAAAAATATTTGCGCATATATTTTTATTAGCAAATTTGTATGCAAGTTACATAAAAGTCCAGGCAAAAATGGCAACCAAATTATTTTAATTTTGATAGACTTTCCAGGACAGTTTTTGAGCAAATTACCTAAAATTAAGCATATTAGTCTAAAGTTAAATATTTTCGTATTTAATGTTGAAGCAAAAATACCAACTGAAAAACTTTTGTTTAATTACAGGTTTCATCGTGTGTTCTTTCCTTTATTTATAAAATTAAGCATAATTATAAAAAGATAAAAAAGTTGATTTTCATTTCAATAGATCGCGTCAAACGAGCGAGAACCGGCGTAATATTATATGTTCTTTGGAACCGGTATGGCGTGCCGTGCGCCCCGAGACTTTTTTCTTCTACGTAATGTCAAGAGTACGTCAAGCCTGACATAATATTAGACCTTTTAGTGTACTTATTTCAACAGTCCAAGTAGCTAGAGTGGGCTGCAAGTGTCTGGCTGCCTGCTTGTACAAACAACAACACTTCAAACAGTCCATTGAAAGGAGAAAATATCATTGTGGGATACAGTGTTACAAAAAACCGGGCAAGTGCGGGTCGGACTAGCGTGCTAAGCTTTTGCTCTTGACCCCCCGATCTTGACTCCTCTTTAATAAGAATTTACTTGAAGTGGAAGCTAGCTAGCGTTAATTGGTTGTGAGGAAGGTTATAAACTTCAATTATTTCAGACTTTATGGTTCCGTACCCATAGGGTAAAAAACGGGATCATACTAATATGCCTCCGATGTCTGTCTGACTGTCTGTCAGTGGGCTGTATCTCATGCTGCATAAGCTATAAAATATAAAAACTGATCAAGTGCGAGTCGGACTCAAAAAAGGACGAGTTGCACTCCGAGAGTGCCGTCAGAAGTGAAAACTTGAATTTTTGAATATAATGTTTTTGTAAGGGTCAATCGCGTCATTGCTCGTGTACTTCTTCATCGAGACCTAAAATTTGTCTCAGTACATGAGTAGTCTAGGGTCAGTAGTTTTCAAGTTATAGCGATTTTTAGTTTGACAGCTGTCATCCGAAATGTAGATCTCATCAAGACCTATCATTTGACTCAGCACACGAGTACACTAGAGTCAGTAGTTTCCAAGTTATGGGGTTTTTTTAGTTTGACAGCTGTCATCCGTAATGTAGATCTCATCGAGACCTATCATTTGTGTCAGCACATGAGTATTGTAGAGTCAGTAGTTTCCAAGTTATGGGGTTTTTTAGTTTCACAGCTGTCATCCGAAATGTAGATCTCATCGAGACCTATCATTTGTCTCAGCACATGAGTAGTCTAGGGTCAGTTGTTTTCAAGTTATAGCGATTTTTACTTTGACAGCTGTCATCCAAAATGTAGATCTCATCGAGAACTATCATTTGTCTCAGCACACGAGTAGTCTAGGGTCAGTAGTTTTCGAGGTATAGCAATTTTTAGTTTGACAATTGTCATCCGAAATGAAGATCACATCGAGACCTATCATTTGTCTCAGCACACGAGTAGTCTAGGGTCAGTAGTTTTCGAGTTATAGCGATTTTTAGTTTGACAGCTGTCATCCGAAATGAAGATCTCATCGAGACCTATCATTTGTCTCAGCACACGAGTAGTCTAGGGTCAGTAGTTTTCGAGTTATAGCGATTTTTAGTTTGACAGCTGTCATCCGAAATGTAGATCTCATACATTTAGGATTCGCTATTAAATAACGATCAAAACCAGTACGTCAAGTCTGTCGTGCACATATCACGTTGTGCACAGCAAAAAAAGCTGAGACTATGACCACAGAATATATAATAGTAAACAAGTTTACAGGAGTCGCACTCCTTTGATCTTGGAAAAAGCTGCCTATTTCACAGACAGGCCTGCTATGACAAAGACAAAAAAGATGTTTTGGTCTTTATCACACTTTAGAAGTTTTGTATATATTGAGCCTGCTCTAACTTGGTATGATTATTTGCAAATCAATGTCTACACTTCATCCGAGATCTGACGCGACAAAGATAAAAAAGATGTTTTGATCTTTATTACACTTTAGAACTTTTGTATATATTGAGCCTGCTCTAACTTGGTATGCTTATTTTCAAATCCATTTCTATTTTCATCCGAGATCTGACGCGACTTCTGATGCGAGTTAATAATTTGTTCCCCATCTGAAAAAGTGCCAAGCGCCGCTGAAGAAGTTTGCACTTCAAAAATGGACCACAGTAAGTTACTGACATTTCAACTTATACAATTTATATCATGTGGTGGTACGTAACCCTCGGTGCGCGAGTCCGACTTGCACTTGGCCGGTTTTTCCCTTTCATTAGATCAAATCAACAATTATTTTGAGTCTCGTGTCAAACCTGTAGAATATTCTTACAAACTTCCACCCCATTTTCCAACCGCTCAGGGGATGAATTTCAGAAAAACCTTTATTAATGTGTAGTCTTGACGTACAAAAAAACTACTTACAAAATTTCACATCTGTAGCTTTATCGGTTACGGCTCGGCGTTGATGAATCAGTCAGTCAGTCAGTCGGTCAGGGCATGCTGTTTTATATATTTAGATTTAGATCAGAAGATCAAAAGTATTTTCAGCTTACTACAACCGATGTAAATTTTCATCTTTCATGTTTAACTTTAAATTCCGAAGCGAGTACCGAAAAAAACAGCGAAGCAATGCGACGTTGCCGTACCGTGCAATCACGAGCCGTGTACTATGTTAATGTCAATTATGAGCTTTATTTAAACTTCTTTAGGGTCGATATAAAGCGCTACATAATGTAATTTTTATATAAAAAGATACGCTATTGCCTGAAATGTTTAATTTTCAAAGTAATCAACGTAAGTACAGTTTTAGAGTATAATCAAACACTTTTCATTCAGTTAACTATTTTGGCCAAAGAGAAATCCCTCAATAATTATACCACTGTAAAGCTTTAACATATTGTGTTCACTTTTATGACTGTTTGATCAAGTACAACAAAATTTTGAAGTACAAAAAGTCACGAGATAGTTATGTATTTTGCCCGAGCAGACAAAAAGAAATAAAACTTTTAGTGGGATTTTTTTAATTTTAGGCTTTACCTAAGAACTTAGGTGCTTAATTAGTTTGTAAAATACTAAAAGTTTATCATTGAACGAGCCCAGAAAACATTTCGTTTAGTTGGCATTTTTGCCACAGTAACTATTTATATAATAGGGTTTTTTTAATCTGCCGCCTTGTCCCATTTGGTGATATGCTTAATTTTAAGTAATTATGTAATTACTTCCAAGACTTCATAAACCACAAAAAGAAAATCTTGGTTCCGATTTTTGTCTAGGCCAAAATCTAATTATCTTGGGGTATTATATTTAGGACCGCAAAACTAAGGTATAGTAAAGGTTTTTTCCAGATTTCTACAAAAATAACAATCTACTATTTAAAAGCGTTCCAAATATAAAGTCGATAGCGTGAGTAGTTGCTGAGATATTAAGGTGCGAGAGACAGACAGACGAAGTCGCACCATAAGGGTTCCTTTTTTACCATTTTGGTTCGAAACCCTAAAAATTTACGCTTCCTTTCTTATTATTGATGATCTATACACAGGCAAAAATATGTTTTAAATTTCGCAAATGAAGTTTAGGTAAAACATTAGACTTCAAAGATTAAAAACTTAATCGGGTTGTTTGATAACCCATTATCAGTTCGTAAATTATATATACTACAAATTATTTTGAAAACACACAAAACAATAACGTTTGACCCTAACTTAAAAGATAAGAGAAGGAAAGACATTGTGACTATTCATAGAACTAAAACGACTTTTGCGAGCGTACAGTATAAAAAGCGTTCAACTTATCTTTACAATAAAGTTAATAAAAAGCTTCAGCTTTATACCAAAACTTACCACGAGTGTAAAATATTGCTGGTTACATGGCTAAAAGAGTTGAGCTATGATGAGTGTGAGGTGTTCCTTTCTAATTAGGGCTAATATAATATTTTAGGTATAATGCTAGTGGAAGTTGCAATACTTGGGCTAGTAACAACAACAAAATAATGCATCAGTTCAAAAACCTTACTCTTAACCATGACCTTCATGCGCACACACACTGGTACAAACACGCACATACACACACATGCATGCAAAAAAAAAAAACATATAACATATAAAGTATTTAAAATTGTCATTGTTTCGTATAATTTATCTTTGGCATCCTAATGTACCTACAGTTTACTAAAGTTTGCAAATTAGACTTGCTTAATATAATTCTAATTATTTTCAACTTGCTATAAAATTATAATCAGTAAATGACTGCAAAGTATGTGTATTTACGTTTTGTCTTAATTAACTTCATATTACCCTGTCTGTGCTTCACCTCTGTTTCTCTTTTGGATCGAAAAGAAAACCATAGGTTAATTAAGGTTAAAATGTTTAAATTATAATTTTCAAATCTTATTATAGTATCAATTTAATATGGAAATAATATAATAATTAGTAATTGATTGCAAAATATGTGTATTTACGTTTTGTCTTAATTAATTTCAGATTACTTATTTAAGTTTTGTCTTAATTAACTTTGTCTCTCTTTTGGACTGAAGGGAAAACCAAAGGTTATTTAAAGTTGAAATATCTAAATTAATATTGTAATATTTAAATCCTACAGTCATCATCATCATCATCATATCAGCCGAAAGACGTCCACTGCTGGACATAGGCCTCCCCTAAAGAACTCCATGACGACCGGTCCTGCGCTGCTCGCATCCAGCGGCTTCCCGCGACCTTGACCAGATCGTCGGTCCACCTTGTGGGGGGCCTGCCAACGCTTCGTCTTCCGGTACGTGGTCGCCACTCTAGAACCCTCACGCCCCATCGGCCATCGGTTCTTCTTGCGATGTGCCCTGCCCACTGCCACTTCAGTTTAGCGATTCTCAGGGCTATGTCAGTTACTTTAGTTCTTCTGCGGATCTCCTCATTTCTGATTCGATCGCGCAGAGAGACTCCGAGCATAGCCCTTTCCATCGCCCTTTGGGTGACTTTGAGCTTTCTGATAAGGCCCATCGTGAGCGGCCACGTCTCGGTGCCATATGTCATCACTGGCAACACACACTGGTCAAAGACTTTCGTCTTGAGACACTGCGGTATTTTGGACGTGAAGATATTGCGGAGCTTCCCGAACGCTGCCCATCCGAGTCGGATTCGACGAGTAACCTCTTTCTCTAAGTTGGATTTACCCAGCTGGACTGTTTGTCCCAGGTATACGTACTCATCAACAACTTCGAGCGTAGAGTCTCCAACTTTGAGTGGAGTGGGTACAACAAGGGCGTTAGACATAATTTTCGTCTTAGCCATGTTCATTTTAAGACCCACTTGTTGTGAAACTCTACTGAGGTTATTGAGCATCGTGCCGAGATCTTCCAGGGTCTCAGCCATTACGACAATATCGTCGGCAAATAGAAGGTGGGTCATGTACTCGCCATTGATGTTGATGCCAAGTCCTTTCCAGTCCAGGAGTTTGAAGACATCTTCCAATGCAGCGGTGAACAGTTTAGGAGATATGACGTCTCCCTGTCTCACTCCTCGCTGCAATTGGATAGGTTTCGAGTCCTGGTCCTGAAGACGAACTGACATAGTGGCGTTTTTGTACAGGTCCTTCAACACTTCAATGTACCGATAGTCGACTTGGCACCTCTGGAGAGATCGTAGCACGGCCCACGTCTCGATCGAATCGAAGGCCTTCTCATAGTCCACAAACGCTAGGCAAAGTGGCTGGTTATACTCTTCGGTCTTCTGTATAACTTGCCGTAGCGTATGTATGTGGTCTATGGTACTGAAGCCTTTACGAAAACCGGCTTGTTCGGGAGGCTGGAAGTCGTCGAGCCTGCGCGCGAGACGGTTCGTAATGACTCTCGAGAACAGCTTATAGACATGGCTCAGAAGTGAGATGGGTCTGTAATTCTTCAGCAGGGTCTTATCACCCTTTTTGAAGAAGAGTACTACCACACTTCTGTGCCATGCCTGTGGCGTTTTCCCTTCGAGTATGACAGAATTAAACAGCTTCTGAAGAGCTTTAAGCACTGGCCTTCCGCCTGCTTTCAGAAGCTCAGCCGTAATTCCATCGTGCCCGGGTGCCTTGTTGTTTCTAAGCTGTCTGAGAGCCATTCTAATCTCGTACAAGCTGACGTCCGGGATATCTTCGGTATGGTGTCGGGTAAGTCTAGCTCTTGGATCGTTGGCCAGACTGCTAACGGGTGGGCCGGTTGATGTGTATAACTGCCCATAGAACTTCTCGACTTCCCTCAGTAGCTCAGGCTTGGACGATACGGTTCTGCCATCCTCGGTCTTCAGCCTCGTCAACTGGCTCTGTCCAATAGACAAATCTCTTGCGAACACTTTGGAGCCTTTGTTCCGCTCAATCGCTTCTTTAATATGGTTAGTGTTAAATAGCCGAAGGTCGCGAGTCAGAGACTTAGAGATCTGTTTATTGAGCCGCCGATATTGAGAAGCATCTTCCGGAGACTGCAGAACCATTTCGCGTCTTTCTTCCATTAGCTTGAGGGTATGGTCAGAGATCTTTTTGGTTCTTTTAGTACGGCGGGGTCTAAAGTACTTTGACCCAATTGTATGGACAGTTTCCACGAACTCGTTATTGTAGTCGTCCACATCTACACATTCACCAAGGCATTCAAAGCGGTTTTGCAGTTCGAGCTGAAAGCCGTCGGGGTTTTGGATATTGGTGGGTACTGGTCGGAGCGTAGACTTCATCAGTCGAGTTCTTTCCAGCTTTACGTTGATATTCAATGTGCCTCTTACCAACCGGTGATCGCTTCCGGTTTTAACCGCATTGATCACAGAGACATCATTGAATATTTGCTTCTTCGTCGACATGATAAAGTCAATCTCATTTTTTGTAGCACCATCGGGACTGATCCAGGTCCATTTTCGGTTTTCCGACTTTTTGAAGAAGGAATTCATCATAAAGAGTCCTTCTTTCTCCAAAAAGTCGGCTAACATGTGGCTTCTGGAATTCCGATATCCAACACCAAATTGCCCCACCCTCAGCTCACCATCGCCTCGCTTGCCTAATTTCGCGTTGAAGTCCCCCATGACAACGGTATAGTGGGTCTTAGGCGTATGTATGGCTTTAGATATATCCTCATACATAGCCTCGACTTCATCATCAGAGTGTGTCGATGCGGGGGCGTATACCTGTATGACTTTCAGCGAATACCTTTTGGTGATTCTGAGTATAAGGTACGCTACCCGCGACGACACACTCTCGATCATGACCACGTTGTTCACGAGAGACTTGTGGACCATAAACCCGACACCTCCCTGGGACAGTTGGTCGCCCTCCCGGAAATAGAGCAAGTTACCTGATTTTAGGATTATCGAGTCCTCCCCCTCTCTTCGGACTTCAGATAGACCTAAGATGTCCCAGTGTAACCTGCTCAATTCTTCTTCGAGTTCTGCAACCTTCTCGTCGGTCCGCAATGTGCGCGTGTTATAAGTTGCCAGGGCCAGAGGTCGTCGTTGTTGGTAGCTCGACATCTGCCGGGGATTCTACGCACCCCCTGCCCCACCGTTACCATGGCCGCTACCGGAGCCAGGAATAGCGGGGCCGCCGGGGACTAGGGGCCGGAGCTTATTGTTGTGATTCATCGATTCTTAGGGGGTTTTACCATAGTCGCCACGCTTGGCAGACGGGTTGGCGCCCGCAGTAAGATGAAATAATACACAGAAGGACGCTGCTGCCCATCCTCTGGATTTCATTTCCCTTAGTCGCCTCTTACGACACCCACGGGAAGAGATGGGTCGGTACTATTCTTTTTTAGGCCGGCACCGCACAGCTTTCCTACAGTATCATTGTAATATTTGAGTCCTACAGCATCTTTTTAATGTCATACGGAAGAGCGAGGCCTCCTAATACAGGTATCTTTTTTACTTAAAGGGAGCGTCTCAATAAAAATAAAAAAACCCTATTTGGTCACCAGCAGAATAAGTTTTACACTTCAGCACCTCATACAGACTATGTACGTGTGTAGTGTACAGAGTACTAGCCCCCCTTCCGGCAGTGTAACAGTCCCTACCTGTGCCAGCCCCGCGTCCGCACTGGGCCCCACGGTCCGGCCGATGACCCCCCCCGCGGAGTGACCGCTGCCAACTAGTCGCGGCACGTCTGGCAGTGTACTAATCTCGGCACCTTGCCATCGCTCTTCGATCTCTTCCACGGACACCCATTGGATGTTTTCTGTAAATAGATAAGCAAAAATTAATGTATTTTGCATTCAACACCCAGCCCGTCTCACTAACTCTCCACCCAGCCCGTCTCACTCTCCACCTAGCCCGTCTCACTCACCACCCAACCCGTTTCACTCACTCTCCACCCAACCCGTTTCACTCACTCTCCACCCAGCCCGTTTCACTCACTCTCCACCCAGCCGATCTCACTCACCACCCAGCCGATCTCACTCGCCACCCAGCCCGTCTCACTCGCCACCCAGTCCGTCTCACTCGCAACCCAGCCCGTCTCACTAGCAACCCAGCCCGTCTCACTCGCAAGCCCGTCTCACTCTCCACCCAGCCCGTCTCACTCTCCACCCAGCCCGTCTCACTCTCCACCCAGCCCGTCTCATTCGCCACCCAGCCCGTCTCACTCTCCACCCAGCCGATCTCACTCGCCACCCAGCCCGTCTCACTCGCCACCCAGCTCGTCTTACTGGAAACTCCATGTCAATATTGTGTGTGACAAATTAAGGCTGATCTTAGGGTCATTTCAACAGCTAAAATATGTAGTGGACCGAGCAACCCTGCACACTGTGTATCACGCTCTAGTGGAATCTGTGCTTTCTTATGGACTGGCCAGCTATGGACGGACATTTAAATCATATTTGTATAATTTAAAACAACTACAGAAAAGATTTCTAAAACTACTCGTTGAATGAATGAATGAATGAATAAATTCTTTATTGCACACATAAACATAAGAACGCACAAAGAATAACACTTAAGGTTATAGTGGGCAAAGGCGGTCTTATCGCTGAGAGCGATCTCTACCAGACAACCTTTGTATAGAGGAAAAGACATACCTAAATAATCACAGCAGGTAGTGTACCAATAAAAAAATTGCATACAAAAACACTATATATATATATATATATATATAAATAAAATATAAATATAAAATAAATACAAAAATATAAACCAATAAATATACATATATATAACTATAGTGTTACGAATACATGTATACTCAGTTGCAAACAGAAGAGGAACGACTTAGGAGATAATTATGCAGTTTTGTTTTGAAAATAGCAAGCGACTCGGAGTGACGAACTTCAGAGGGCAAATTATTCCACAGTTGAGCAGATTTTAAAGCAAAAGACTCCTTGTAGTAGCCCGACCGTGTTAATGTAGCCCGCAAAATGTTGTCAGACTTCGATCGAAAGACACGCGAGCGGTCAGCACCTAGGTACTGGAAACTCTCCTTAAGGTAGGAAGGAGTGCGTGGGTCATACAGAACATTGTACAGAAGCGTCAGGACGTGTTCTTCACGGCGCAACCTAATAGGAAGCCATTTTAACTTGCTCCTGTATTCAGACACATGATCGAACTTACGCAACCCATATATAAATCTGATGCACATATTTTGCAAGCGTTGTAGCTTATTGAGCAGGTCCTCATTGAGGTCAATGAGGCATACATCTGCGTAGTCCAGAATCGGAAAAAGTAGGGATTGCACAAGTTCGATTTTAGTCTTCACGGGGAGCAAGTTTTTCCACCTTTTTAGCAATCCAGCAGCAGCAAAGGCTTTTCTGCTGGTTTGGGTAATGTGCGGAGCCCAAGAGAGAGTGCTATCGAAAAGAACCCCAAGATTTTTAACCACTTTGCTAAAAGGCAAAGTGACACCACTGAAAGTAATAGGTCGAATCAGATCGAAGTTGAGCCGTGAAATCTGTTTCGAGCCTCCAATGATGATAACCTGTGACTTATCAGGATTGACGATAAGGCCATGCGATTGACTCCATCTATATACAGTAGCTAGGTCATCGTTAAGTTTGGAAATCAAGACGTCGATATCATCAGTGGAGGCTCGAGAATAAATTTGCAGGTCGTCAGCATACAGGTGGTAATGACAGGATAGGAAGGGAGTCAGGAAATTAATGAAAATAGGAGAGGGGAGAGGACACCGCCCTGGGGAACACCGGCAACTACATCGCAGTAGGAAGATAATTTGTTGTCTACGCGGATACGCTGTCGGCGTCCAACGAGGTAACTGCGGAACCACTCCACTGCAGAGTCCGAGACAGAGAGAGATTTTAACATTGCTAGTAGAATGTCAAAATCAACGCTGTTGAAGGCATTACTAAAGTCTAGCAGCACTAGGGTTGTGACCTGTTGATTCGACATTCCAAAGCGTATGTCATCGGACACTTTAGTTAGAGCAGTAACAGTGCTATGGCCAGGGCGGAAACCAGACTGGAAAGGGCTAAGGACATTATTTGTATTAACAAACACACTAAGTTGGTGTTGGACGAGGCGTTCGAGGACTTTTGAAAGGAAGGGGAGGATGGAAATAGGCCTAAAGTGTGAGGGTATCGAAGGTTTTGAAATTTTTGGAATGGGGATAACTGCTGCCTGACGCCAACAGCTAGGGAAAGTACTGGTACTAAGCGAGAAGTTGAAAATGTGACAGAGAACAGGTAACAAAAATTCAAGTCCAAGAACAATCATTCTGCGGCTTATGCCATCAATCGTTGATGAAAACACTACAAATAAATGCAAAGAGACTTACTATGAAATAATTTTCAATGTATGTAAAGTGCTGCCAGTTCATGAGAAAGTACAACTACTGGTGCTGTTGGATCAGCACGGAAATAATGAGTATAAAATTCCTTCTACGTATAAATATAATAGTCGTCTTAAGGAAATGAATATGCTGTCTATAGCTGAAAAGAACAACTATTATGGTGAACGAACTAGAAAGTTCCTTGTACCAAAACTGTTAAATGATATGCCTAAACATATCAGAGAAGAACCTATTAGTAAACATATGTACAAAAGGAACATTCAAGCTCATTTACTGGAGAACATATTAAAAGATTAGATAGACAAAGGAAAGCCGGTATGCTAACAATGTGTTAAAACTAACTTTGAAAGATTTTCTTTCTGCCAACAAACTGTCATGCAGTTTGGCGGAGGTTTACATGTAAAATATGTGTGATATTTTTTTAATAAAGGCTTTTTATTACTTTCCACCCAGCCCGTCTCACTCGCCACCCAACCCGTCGCACTCGCCACCCAGCCCGTCTTACTCTCCACCCAGCCCGTCTCACTCTCCACCCAGCCCGTCTCAGTCGCCACCTAGCCCGTCTCACTCGCCACCCAGCCCATCTCACTCTCCACCCACCCCGTCTCACTCTCCACCCAGCCCGTCTCACTCTCCACCCAGCCCGTCTCACTCTCCACCCAGCCCGTCTCACTCTCCACCCAGCCCATCTCACTCGCCACCCAGCCCGTCTCACTCGCCACCCAGCACGTCTCACTCTCCGCCCAGCCCGTCTCACTCTCCACCCAGCCCGTCTCACTCGCCACCTAGCCCGTCTCACTCGCCACCCAGCCCGTCTCACTCGCCATCCAGCCCGTCTCACTCTCCACCCACCCCGTCTCACTCTCCACCCAGCCCGTCTCACTCTCCACCCAGCCCGTCTCACTCGCCACCCAGCCCGTCTCACTCTCCGCCCACCCCGTCTCACTCTCCACCCAGCCCGTCTCACTTTCCACCCACCCCGTCTCACTCTCCACCCAGCCAGTCTCACTTACCACCCAGCCCGCATTACTCTCCACCCAGCCCGTCTCACTCATCACCCAGCCCGTCTCACTTGTCACCCAGCCCGTCTCACTCATCATCCAGCCCGTCTCACTCATCACCCAGCCCGTCTCACTCACCATCCAGCTGGTCCCTCTCGCCGGCACTGACGGTGGCATAATACTGCATGGCGGACAGGGCTCCAGACCACGCGGTGGCGGCCGGCGCTCGTCTCACTCGCTGTCTCACTTCCGCTCGCGCCGCGCAAAGGATCACGTAGCCTCGTGTCTCACACCCCTTTAGGACCACTTGGGAATTTACGAGCTCAACTGAAAAGGAAAATTTTCTTTTATAACGTTTGAAGCGCGAAATTATAGTCAGATGGCATTGTCTTTCCCTTTGAAGTGCCAAAATTAAGTTGGACTAGTCGAACGAATGAACGAAAGAAATTTATACGCCAGTTATTACTTTTACGAGTGAAAAATAAATAGACGTCCCAATTTTAGTAGAAAAACTAGCTGTTGCCCGCGAATCCGTTCGCGTGGATTTCTGTGGATTCATAGTGGATGTGAATTTTACAAAATAGTTTTTTAGTAAATGTTGTATTCTTCCTACGCTTTAACTATCTATGTACCAAATTTCAACCCAATCCGTTCAGTGGTTTGAGCTATGCGTTGATAGATCTGTCAGTCACAGTTTGTACATAAAAGCCAGGTTAAAAGTACCCTGAGCTTGTGGAAGGCTTGAAGAAAGTAGAGGAAGCGAGGGAAGTATGTCAAGTTAAGATCGTAGCAGGTAGAGGTCTGTTGTCTCTGCCTACCCCGACAGGAAAAAGGCATGATTTTATGTATGTATCTCTACTGTTATAAAATAAATTGATTTTGTCTTTACACAATTGCTGCGTTCTGAATCAACGATTATATCGCTGCTATCGCTCACAGCGCTTTCAAAAGAACGCCAAAAGTGATTCGGGACGCTTTTGAGCGCGTTGTGAGCGATAAAATCGATATTGATGTTGATTCGGAACGCAGTTTATATAAAAAAAATATGACGTTATGCCGCTTTGATTCCTTTGAATCCAAATCATCGATTTATTGGACTTTTTGTCTGTTTATTTGATTGAGCATCACGCGAAAACTACTGAACCAATTTTAATGAAACTTTTTTTTATCGCTTAGTTTGATTTAAACACTGGTATGGTGTTTAATAATAGGTCTTGAACTATGAAATTGTCGAAAATTTCTTACTGAGATCATAATTCCTATAATTCTAAAGCTATTTTTTTCATCCGTCTTCTTGAAAGTTAACTTCAAGGTTTTCAATTTACGCATATATTTAGTTTGTAAAGGTTGAAGGGGCCGGTCCTAGTCGTCAGACGGGTGCCTTCTCGTAAAAGGATAGACGGTTGAAAGTTAACTCGTTTATTAGAGGGAGGTACACAGGATTCGGGGCTGTGTATCTCTGATGTTGTTTTAGTAGTTGATGTTAGAACACTAAATTAATACGACGCAAAGCGAGCGTCGCCGTCGACTAAATTAGGTCACAACGCAAGCAATATTTTGTGCGGTTGTAAACCGTACAAAGGTTCTAAAATTGTTCGTCTTAAATGTCGTCCGATTTCATCATTAGATTTGTTTTATTTTTTACAGACAATTTGGATTTTTAGTTCCTAAAAAAAAATGCAAAAATGTTAGTACTGAAAATTGAGTTTACCTAAAAATCGCCATACAAAACGGATATTTCATAGTTAAAGAAGAGAAGAAAGCTGATCTTGAATAAAAAGGCTGCGTACTCAGGCAAGCGGTGTGCGCGTTGTCATCATCGAGCGCGTGCCTCGGGTGCGGCGCGTGCGGCGCGTGCGGCGCGTGCGCACTGCCGTCCCCTGTGGCGCCGCTCAGCTCGTCACTGAACACGACGGGCGCCTCCCCGCCCGCCTCCGCCACCAGCGCCGCCAGCATGCCCTCCGCGCACGCGCCCGGCCCGCCGCCGCCCTGGACACATTCACACATCGCCACTCAGTTAAGTAATACGAGTACCACACCCCGGGCCGGATGTAGAGTCCGTCCGTTCGTTTAAAACGTATCCTGCTGCGACAGACTAGGGTTTTCAAGCAACCCGGTTAAGTTTTACACAAATCAAAAAATCTTTCTTACACATCTCAACTACTCTCTCCCCAAGCTATAACTAACTCATCCCGAACCATTATAAAAGTAATATCCTTCTTACCTGATTCCTTTCCTACACCAAGTATTTCTATCTCAAGTAACCTATCCCTCCCGTTTCTTTTATTCCTACCCATTCTGCCAATCTAAGGTTGACCGTGCCGATGGATGCGAGGCTAGAGGTGAGTCTAATCGAAAGTGATCACAAAGCCCTGGGCCGGGCGAACCCACAACTAGGCTAGCCTTGTCCTGGCATTGCGGGGCTCTGCCAGGATGGACCACCTGAGTATCCCTTGCTGCTCATGGAAACGCAATTAACTCAAATAATAGTATATTATGAATTTAGTGAATAAAAGACGAATTTAAAGCAAGGGCCAGAGATGAATCACGAGCAAGTGAAGGATTCTAACGACTAATGGAAGTTCCGTGGTCTAGTGGTGAGAACGTTCAGCTCTTGATCCTGAGGTTCTGGTTTCGATTCCTAGTGGGGGCATTGTCATACAAAAATTACTTTGTGAGATTTCCCCACTTAGGTTAGAACATAGCAGGATGAATCAACTGACTATTCGAAAAACAAGATGATTCCGTGCTTCAGAAGGCGCGTCATGTCGTTGGTCCCAGCATAACTCTGACACCAGAGTTTATGAGGTCAGTCGTCGATCTTAAAACTTAAAATAGAAAGTTTGGTTGGTTCTTACTTGTGTGGAAGCTGAAGGTGGTGGGGATACGACCTCACACTCTCTTTGGTGTTTGGGAGACGTAGCTGGCTTTTCCTCTTCCTTGAGAGCCTTAGTTGACAAGTTCTTCTTGAGTTGCTGTAACAAAAAATAGAGTAATTAATCGTTTTTAAGTCGAAATTTAAAAATCACATCCATTAGGAATATTTTAGTCAAATAGCCAAATTTCAGAATGATGCTCAGAGTGTAAAACTGGACAACTTTCCCAAAGGATAATAATAGGTCGAAAAACGAAAAAAAATTTTGGTCGTCTCATATAAATTTCACTATTAGCGATACAAGCTTTTATTGGGCCATTGGGCCAAGAATGGGCCCAATCATGACCCATTTTTCTTTGAGATAGTGGTTCAGGCGTATTAAAAATTTTGATTTAATTTATTCTGATTTGGCTCATTATCATAACATCATATGAAACGTCCACTGCAGAGATCCAGCATAAACGCGTGGGTACAATTAGGACGGGATATATACTCGTAGATAGTCACCACGCTTGTTAGCTTTGCGGCTGGCACGATGGTTCAAAATCACTGGATTATCTTGTCTTTATTTATTTCAAGTTATAGTTAACCTCTAAAGCCCCGTTGTGCCGAAACGGGAACACTTTGACAATTGACATATGACCCCTATGTCAATTTCCAATAGAGTTCCCGGAAAATGGAAAATTTATGATAATTGTTTTGATGTTTATTCAAATACAACGTGATTATGCAATGTCGGACCATACTTGAGTATGGTACTCAGGACATGAAACTGGACAACTTTCCCAAAGAAACATAGGTGGAAAAATGAAACAAAATTTTGTCTTCACCATACAAACCTTGCGCCGTCAATACTGAAATTTGTATGGGACGACCAAAAAAGGATCTCATTTTTCAACCTATGTTTCTTGGGGAAAGTGCCATACTCAAGTATAGTCAGACATTACAAAATCACGCTGCATATACCTTATTACGTAAACAACTACTTTTTCTTTTTGATTCCTTAAAATTTTGACATGATGCTTCAAAGGTTAAGTACCTGAGTCTTGATATACGTATCGATGAGAGCGAAGGCCAGATCCCTGTTCAACTTGGTCCAAGCGCCCCTCAGGTCGTGGACGGCGAGCCTGTGCGTAGGCGCAGGTGTGGAACCAGCGCCACTGGCTTCTCGCCCGTAAGACACACGCCGAACAGACAGGCAGTAACACTTCTCCATAGCCGCTGGAATGAGGACTGTTGAGTTCTGAAAATTTAAACAAATTCTGAAATTTATACAAATACATTTCCCTATTTTCTTCCTGGGTAATGCTTGTAGAGCGATGGTATTTACTTTTCAACCAATGGGCACGCGCCGCCGATTGGAATCGTGTCTTCGTTATGCAGAAGCGAGCGGTACGGGCGATGGCGGGCATACCAGACGACGAATCTGCGCGCGAACATTTCGCAAAGTTTAAAATACTGCCACTACCCTGCCTCTTTTTGCTTCATGTGGCCCTTTTTGTGCATGAGCACCTAGATTATTTTCAGCGGAAGGGTGTCAATCTTAACATTAACCTCCGCAGTAATAAATACAAAAACAGGCTTATCGCAGACCCGCATAAATTGTGTAAGTCAGAACGTTCCGTGTACGTAATAGGTCCTGAGGTTTACAATCGTTTACCAGACCTAATACGTGATGCACCTTCCACTCAAATTTTTAAAAACAAAATGAAGCTTTGGCTTCACGAGGAATTATTTTATGATTATATTACCTTTTTTAAATTACCCTTGCAATTATAAAATATTTCTTATTGTATACAATTTATAGACGTGTAACAATGTTACCAATAAATTATTTCATTTCAATGTCTACTTTAGGCATGCCCCTATGACAATTTTATCACTAAACGACTCGTGAGTGTTACACAATTATGTCGATCCTATGCCGTCAATACAAAACATGAGTTTATCCGTTGAAGTACATCATTAATCTTCTTCTTCTTATTTAAGAGCTACGCTCTTGTCGGTGGAGTAACTTCCACGCCTTCCTATCTTCTGCAACTTGTTTGACTTTCTGATACGACACGACATTTATTTCTTCCTTAATCTGGTCCATGTAGCAACGTCTTGGCCTTCCTCTACCTCTCCTTCCCTCAACCTTTCCTTCTATGATAGTTTTTAAAAATTTGTCGTGTCGTAACAGATGTCCCAACATGTTCCCTCGTCTATTTTCAATAGTATTTAATATGCTTCTTCTGTCATTAAACATGTTTAACACCTCAACATAAATATGACTACCCAAAAAAAAAATACCTCGTTTTACCACCATTTCTAGGCGATTACCAGTAAAATTTTCAAAATTAAAGACAAAAGGAGGAGCGTAGATCTGCTCTTCCTTTAAATTTTGATACCAAAAATGGGAAAGTGGAGCGTCGTTTTACAGGTAAAATCGGTCTAAGTTGTAAGTTGTCCCTATCGCACACTACGGGAGGATTGTTGAGGCAGAGCGCGAGCAATAGTTTGTTCAAATACCTATTCCGCGGACTAGAATACCCTCTTAAAAAGAAAGATGAGCAATGTTGAGAGGGTATTCTAGTTTGAGTGGCCCATGCATTAGATGCTACGCGGAAGTTTGACGAAGTGCATAATTAGTCTAGGCAACGAAGCGGATCGTTGTATGAAGACCCCCGCATTAATTCCTCAGTCGATGAAACTTTGCTGGGGTATTACACTACATGAGACAAACCTTCTATAAAAAAAATTAAATAAAATCGGTACTTTTAATTTTTCCATACAAAAATTGCAAAAAATGTATGAACAATTTTTTTTGTGAATTATTTTTTGGATATTTTGAATTTATATTTAATTCATGATTCTTTATCATCTTGTCAAATAAAATCTGCCTGAGAAATTTATGTTGGGGTCAACTGCTTCGTTGCCTACACTAAAAATTCAGTCTCGCACTTGCTCGGTTATTTTATCTTATCAGTAAAACGTTCTTCAGGTTGTTATATCTACATTACATTCAGATAACAGTTCATATAAACCGTGGTGTAGTTAGCCCGGGTCCGTCTGATCAGCCCATCGTTGGTTGGCCCGCGGGCCAAGTAGTAACTAGTATCTACACTAACCTCATCACTATCCTTATCATCGAACACAGCAGACGGAGTCTTCAGCCAGATCTCAGCGTCGTTGAGATCACAGTTCATGTAGACCGTGGTCCAATTGGCCCGGGGCCGTCTGATTAGCCCATCGTTGGTCGGTATCAATGACAAGTGGTGTTTGGAGCCACACGTTACACGAACGCCGAGCATTTCTATACCACGCTGCATGGATGAGGAGGACCAGTAGAATACCTGAAATATATATATATATATTGTTTATTGTGCACAATAAAACAAAACAGTAGTGATAGAAGAGGTTCACAATGGCGAGCTTATCTCTATGAAGAGATCTCTTCCAGCCAACCAGAGTTTAGTGTGAAAAAGTATATGACGGGGACAAGAATAAGTACACATCAAATAAAAATAAAAAATAAGTATAAGTACATATATAATATTATAATAATACATAGTAATAACTACATACATATACCTACTATAGACTACATATATTAATATACCTACAACATAATAATACATATATTATCAAGATAAGTTCGAGAAGAAGTGCTCTTTCAGCATTTTCTTGAAAGAAGTGACGGATGGGCTGTCTTGAATATATTTGGGAAGCTTGTTCCACATTAGAGTAGCACGCACGGAAAAGGAATTGAACAGGAATTTTGTGTTGGCACTAGGACATTCCAGCATCTTAGTTATACAGGGACGCCTAGGGCGGGGATCAGGTGGCAAGCGTTGGAAACGGGATCGAAGGTATTCAGGAGTAGCGGGATCATTAAGGATGTTATATAGGACAGTAAGGATGTGCACATCACGGCGAAGTCGGATAGGGAGCCATTTTAACTGGGCGCGAAACTGAGAGACGTGATCGTATTTTCGAAGTCCAAAAATAAAACGTATTGCAAGATTTTGAAGGCGCTCCAGTTTATTCAGTAGCTCCTCTGTCGCATCCAAATAACAAACATCAGCATAGTCTAGGATAGGAAGGAGAAGGGATTGGGCAAGCATAATTTTCGTTGTAAACGGAAGGAAGAACTGGAATCGCTTGAGTGAGTGGTACGAATAATGCATGCGCCTGCTCACTTCATTGACTTGAGCAGTCCAGGACAGAGTGTCGTCTATGATAATATATATTAATTAAAATAAATATATATTAATTAAGAAAAAAGAATAAGGGTCTTTGCACACTAGCGATTTTTCCAAGCGTGACAACGCGGCGATGGCGATAGGTACTTTGATACTAAAAAATCCCAGCAATATCGCCGCATGCGCACTGCGTTCTCGCCTAAAATCGCTAGTGTGACACAGACCCTAAAAGAGGTCACCCTGGAAAGAACAAGCAACTGTCACTCGACCACAAGCGCTTCGGATTTAAAGAATATTCCTCTTAAACATAAACAGTACAGTTGAAGTAATATCGCTTCATTAGAATGACAGCAGGAAACTATGCGTGAGTACAGGTCGGATCTATACATGTCTCTATCGCTCCAATGTGTAGCGCATTGCTCTGTCCTGCTCTTACTCTTCTGTCATTTTAATCAAGCTACAATATTTCGACTATAATTAGATTCACAGCCACTTGTTTTCTTTTCGTTTAAACAACAAGTCACATGACACCAATCCATCGAACATAGAATGTAAAAAACCGGTCAAGTGCGAGTCGGACTCGCGCGCCAAGGGTTCCGATATACCTATAGTATTTTTATAAGCCATAAAGTCCATTTTCAGGACCGCAAAATTAAATTTGTTTGTACAGGATTTTTGCAGATTTCTAAAAAACCGTGCAACTTAGAAAGATCGTTTTATTTTTGCTGTAATATTTACATAAACTTCTATCGACTGTAATTATTTCAGATTTTTCCTTTCACAAACTTTGGAGATAAGGGGGGGGGGTATGGTATTTTTTTTGACACTTTTCATCATAACTTGAAACTAAGAGTCGTAAAAAAATACAAAAATATATTTTTGTAACGACCTTTACCTTCTAACGACAATTTGAAATTTTGCACCCCCCCCCCCCCCTCTTTGCATTAATAATCATAAGTTTTTTTGAATTCTTTCTTGTACAATTAAGTTGGGCAATCATATTCATATCACATGGATAATAGTATATTATGCAATTAGTGAATAAAAGACGGATTTAAAGCGAGGGCCAGAGATGTATCACGAGCAAGTCAAGGATTCTAACGACTGAATCACGACCGCAGGGAGTGATTCATGACGATTGAATCACGAGCCCAGCGAGTAATTCAAGTGTTAGAATCCTGAGCCCTCGATTTAAATCCCTTTTATTCAAGAGTTGCATACTATACACCATGACCGCGAGAAAAAGAAAGATTTAAGCGAAAATATTTATTTATTTATTTATTTATTTTTATTTACAATCAACACTACATTGTTCTTACAGGTAACCCCAATCAACAATGTTAGGACTTATATATATAGCATAAATAATATAAAGTAACCCTTTCGAATTCCGACAATGAACAACAAAAAATATCAATTTTATCGGATATACCGTTAATAATTCCTATTGCCTTAGATACCGGGGCAAACTTCAAGAGATTGGTCCGGCAATATGGAACCTGCAGTAGCTGCATCCTCGGCGTCCGCCGCAGTCTGCTATTAGGAACCTCTAATTTAAGCAAGTCTAAGATAAACGGATTAAACAATTTTCCCCGTAATAACAAAAAAATATATTTGGTCAACGACAAGTCTCGTCTTACTTCCAATTTATAATAGCCCACCATACCAAGGACAAACAATGTCGGGTACATGAGAGGATAGAACGGGTATACCCCATATTCCTTTAAGTATACAAACCTCAGAAACTTATTCTGCAATTTTTCCACCATTTGCTGATATTTAGCTTCATGAGGGTTCCAAATAATACTCCCACTCTCTAGTCTACTTCTAACCAGCGCATTATAAAGGGCACGAACTGCAGCTGTTCCTTTAAAATCCTTTGCTTCACGCAAAACAAACCCTAGATTCCGAAATGCTTTAGCACAGATGGTAATAATATGCTTTCGAAATGTTAGGTCATTTTTAATTGTTACACCCAAATCACAGGTCTCAGTTACTCGCGGAATAACTACACCATGTATTTCATATTCGAATTGTCTTGCGCTATTTGATCTACTGTAGGTCATTATTTTGCATTTTGATGTATTAAATAGCAGCTTATTGTTTTTAGCCCAATTGATTACCCTATCAATGTCTTTTTGCAAATTTTCGCAATCTTCCCTGCTCGTAACCGACAAGTATAGTTTGAGGTCATCAGCGAACAGCAATAACTGAGAATCTTGCACCACCTCTGGTAAGTCGTTTATCATGATGATGAACTCCAGCGGACCCAAACTGGTTCCCTGACCAACGCCTGTAAGAGTGTAATAAGGATCTGACTCGCTTCCGGCATACTCCACATATTGCTTCCTGTTTTTGAGGTAATAGGCAAAGAAGCGCAACAATTGCGTCGAAAAACCCATCCTTGCTAGTTTAGCCAACAAGATATCATTGTCGACGCAATCAAACGCCTTTTTTATATCGAAGTATGCAACGTCCACTTGAGAACCAGGTAATGCATCGAGTACCGGAGCTGCGTAATTTATGAAGCAAATCAGATTCGAGTTCGTACTACGTCCAGCACGAAATCCGTGCTGCGAATCAGCGAGACTCGGAGCAATTTGTGCGGAAATAGCTGTACATAATGCAGTCTCAAAGACCTTAGCAAGAGCGGAGAGAACGGCAACAGGCCGATAGTCACTTACATCTGAGCCCCCACCTCCCTTTGGTATGGGTGAAACTCTGGTCAGTTTCCAAACCTCTGGATAATTACAATTGGCTAAACAGAGATTGAACAGGTACTGTAATGGTTTTGCTAAGACTTCCCTGCAATCCTTGACTACAAATGGAGGAATTCCATCTGGTCCTACCGTACGCTTAGGTTTCAACCTTGACAGAGCCGCCTTCACCTCAGTCATTGACAGTTGCCCTACATGTACTATTAAACCACCATCCGGGAAACTCGAGGCAGCCCCAGCGTCCAACTTTGGTGCTTCCTTACCGTAAACTGAACTGAAATAATTAGCAAATTCCAAGGCACATTGGCCTTCAGGAATAGCTACACCATTTTTCAAGACACATGGCTTATGTCGCTTAGATCGTTTGTTGCCAATAAAACCCCAAAAGGACTTTGGATCCTTCTGAAACTGTGTTTCCACACGACTCTGATAGACGTCATATGCCTCATCCAGACTAGTCTTCACCACTGATCGATAATATGAAAACATTTTATAATCACCATCTAAACCCGAAGCTTTATGCTCTTTGTGCCAAAATGCCTTGTACTTTATAGTATTTATTAGCTCCGAGGTATACCATTCCGGATAGCAGTACCGCGATTCCTTAAGCCTACGCTTTTTCCGCGGAGTGGTATCGTCAAAGGCTTTATACAGTATATAGTAAATAAACTCGCACACTTCATCTGTACTAGTTAACCTATACAGTGGTGCCCAATCCACGTCAGCTATAGCTGCATATAACTCTTGAAAGTTTGCCCTATGGAAGTTCCACCGCGGGTACTTTAGTTTTTTCTGTTCCGTGGAGGCAATTTGCGCCGAGTTATGGGGCGCTACCCCAGTATAAATCAACACACTCAAAGGGGGGTGATGAGGGTCTATTACACTTACGTAATCACTCTCCTCTGTTACACTTAATTGATCCTTGCTGTACGTGCTTAAGACTACATCCAGAAGGCGCCTATTACAATTAGTGATACTATTACATTGTTGGAATTCACAAAAGGTTACAAAGTATTCGTAATAACATTGTATATCCTTACTAGCAGAATACATATTAAGATCGGCTACCACTACAACATTATCATACTTCACGCAAAATTGCTCTAAAATGTGAAACATGTACATATAGTCACTGTCACTAGCATCAGGTGGTATATACGCCACACAACATAGGAATAGGAACTTGTTATCCCGATGAACAGTCACACAAATGAGCTCAAACTGTCGGTCGCGTAAGTTCGCGTTGCCCGGAAGCGGAAGCAACCGCAAATCGTATCTTGGCTTTGCAATGAGAAGAACTCCCCCCATCTTGCGACCATCCTCCCGATCGCACCTCACCAATGAATAGCCCTGAGGTATCACTTCCCCATCACTTACAGACTCATTTAAGCCGCTCTCAGTTATGGCAAAGAAATCGTGATTAGAACCCGTTATACTTCTACTAAACGTTTTTAGTTTTGTGCGCAAGCCTCGTACGTTCTGATAGTATAACCTCACAGCACGGCCTCTAAATTTGCGGTTTTTGCCTATCCGATGGTTTTTGATGGAAACGAAATAACTTCCATTCGCTAAAACGTGCATTGGCGGGCCATATTTCTGGCTTAGCTATTTTATCGTACAGACTCTCAGCAATTCCTATTTTGAAAGATGAGTATTCTTTCACCGTTTTGGGAATAATCTTGTCCACTTTTATAGAAGAATTCGCTTCTCCAACGACGGTATCAATGTGGGCCTGAACTGCATCAGCCGTAGTGTCTGGATGCAGAGACCATACATGAAGGTATTTCTTCTTTTCAACAGCCCGTAATCCACGTAGTGTTACATTATCTCCTTTCATTATTTCCGGTCTATTACTTCGCCTGTTTTTTTTCTTTTCTACTACTTTCCAATCATCATTCATCTGTTCATCCTGCTTGCTGAGCTGCGACGGAGCTTCAGTAGAGTTCACTACTTCTAGTGGCGGCTTCGCTGCAAGCTGTACAATTACATTTGCTTCAGGGTCCGTAGCCTGACTGTTGCTGCTGGTGGACGCTGGTACGACCGTTTGTTGTTTTTTATCCTCCCGAACGCTCTGACCTGTCGTCATTACTTTTTCCTGCGAACCGTCCTGCTTATTCTTGGCCCATACGTTTCCCCTTTCCATAAAAGCACACTCTCTCTCTACTAAATTCCTAATCTCATTCTTCAGCATCGAATTTTCTGCCTGTAGCATAGCAAGTGCCTCGTCTTTCGCACTCAATGCCAAGGTCAGTTGATCTACCTGATCAGCACGAGCTATCACTAATTCCCGAAGGTCCTCTAAGGCCTCCTTTAAAGATCTTAACTCCTCGCTCTGGTTCGAACGCCTAATTGCCGTTTTCACTTCCTGTCTAATAATGCTACGTAACAATGCTTCCGTAGTACTCACTTGCTCCGTAGTATCGTTTTCTGTTAACTCCTTTTCTTCCACGGTACAGGCTGGAACCGGACGGTGTTTCCCCCTTCCAGGTATCGAATCTTCAGGCTCATTACCAGTCGTCTGCCGAATTCCGATTATTGCCTCAGGGTCAACTGCAGATCTGATCGGCGTATTCAAGTTACCTAGTTTAGGCTGCTTGCAAATACAACCAGGGCACTTCCATTTTGCCTTGCCCTCCACAGTCATTAACGGAAATAGTTTTTCTGAGACATTTCCGCAAATTAGATCAAACCGGTGCTCACATAGGGAGCATATCATAAACTCTCGCTGGTGGATGTCTTTTTTGCATCCCGCACACACACTCAGCTGTTGAAACATTTCCACTCTCATACAATATGAACTTAACTGTTATACAAAGCAGAGCTGCGTAGCGTCGTAGCTAGTCGTAGCGTTCTCGTAGCACGCTCGGTAGATGACGTCAGATGCGTAGTAAGCAGCCAACTATTTCGCCGCCACGAGACAAGTTACTCTGGCGCAACCGTCGAGCGCTCAACTTCACTCCGAGCGGCAACCAAGCGGGCACGGGTTCAAACCCACACGGATCACTCAAAATATTTTCGTCCCTTTCTAGGACCGCCCAGTGGGCGGGTCCCACTCGTAAAATGATCCTTTGGTAGACAAGGAATCGAATTCAACACAAATTGTCCAATCACAAAATCCAAAACTATCATGTTAATCAAAACGCTGCTCAAACCGACAACACGTCCGTTCACTACAAAAACTGGACGAGACTCCATAATATACATTTAAGGAGGTTGTATAGCATTGAGATGGAGGTCGAATATATTCATGTAACAAATATTTGTTAATAAGGCGCGCATGGCATTCTTTCTTTTTAGCGGGCACAGATTATATGCGTATTTGAGAGGTACAGACTTAATTTCCAAACAGCCATCAAAAATTTATATCTTGTTACTTAAATGACAAATTTATTGTTGATTTGTTAACTAAATATCATTAAATGAATATACATTCATCCTATTTTCTCGAATACAGCTTAATTTTCTGACCACCCCGTTTGCTGACCACCTCTTTTATATTTATGCTTCCCTGGTAGGTGCTTTTTATTTTATGCCCGTCCAAGCCTCCAGTCACTGTCCTTCTTGAATATTCATGTTCTCCTGGTACTTCGTATTGAGTCGCTGCTCTTAAGGTTGTGAAATGGAGGTCGAATATATTGATGCGTTCTAAATTCAAACACCAAAATCGTGATTAAAAGGGCTCTTTATTCACTGTTTTCAGTGAATAAAATAATCTTTTTAGAATCTTCTCTGAAAAGATTTTGATAACGATTTTGGTGTTTGAATTTAGAACACATACCTCCGCCACCTCTCAACCTTAAGAGCAGCGACTCAATATGAAGTACCAGGAGAACATGAATTTTCAAGAGGAGGACAGCAACTGGAGGCTTGGACGGGCATAAAATAAAAAGTACCTACCAGAAGAGCATAAATATAAAAGAGGTGGTCAGCAAACGGGGTGGTCAGCAAATTAAGCTGTATTCGAGACAATATGATGAATGTATTCATTTTATGATATTTAATTCACTAATCAACAATAAATTTGTCATTTAAGTAACAAGATATACATTTTTGGTGGCTGTTTGGAAGTTTACTCTGTACCTCTCAAATACGCGTATAATCTGTGCCCGCTAAAAAGAAATAATGCGATGCGCGACTTATTAAAAAAAACGAAACGTGTGTTGAAAAAACTTTTTAAAGAACACAGCAACTCAACCAATAAAATTTAAAAAAAAATCTATAACTCACTTGTGAGTTATAGCAATGAAAAAGTCACAGTTTGATTATGGGTGTTATTCTGTGCCTAATTGCGGTGACCATAGAGCCACTTTATGAGCAAGTGTGTTGAAAATGAATTTATACATATTTTACAATAATTAAGAATATTTTTCTCAATTTTTGACATATAATTACCCATTTACCTTTTTGACATGTAATTTTTGATAGTTTATTATGAATTGTACCTAAATTATGTTGACGACCTTATGTCAGGTAGCCCTTCTTTACATTGCGTAAATCTGATGTTACCTTATCTTAAGAAATAAATTAAACTAAACTATTCTAAAACTATTCCAAATTTGAAGTCGATCGCATAAGTGGTTGCTGAGATATACAGGTGTGACAGACGGACGGACGGACAGACTGACAGAGTCGCACCATAAGGGTTCTTTTTTTTACCATTTTGGTATCGGAACCCTAAAAACGGTCAAGTGCGACTAAGACTCGCGCGCCGAGAGTTTTTAAGAGTAATACAAAGTCACTACGCGTGATTGAAGTGTCAGTGAAAGCGCTCAGTCATGCTTGCAATCTCCCCCGCGGCCCCGCGCGAAACAAGAATTGTAATGAAACTGCAGTCTTACGGGAGCCAGATGAAAATTGGCCGAAAATCGTTCGGAGTGGTGATAAGAACAAGAACACTTTCAAACTAACTACAATTAACTTAAATACTAAATCTTAAACAAGTAAAACGCTGCAATAAATTAAATGCTGATTTCGAGATGGACCAAAGTCCATCTTGACTACGTGATTAAACTGATCTAGCCCAGGGTTAATCTCAGAACTGAATATCCGCAATGTGTGAGGATGCTCAGGCAGCATCCTTAACTCCTTTGAGAAGCGACTTTGTTTTATACTATGTAGTGAAAATACTTTTCCTACCTATGTGTTCCCTAAATCTGTTAAATATCTATTAAATTGCCAGTCAAGCTAGGTGTCCGTCGTGACAATAAAATAGCATTCAATTTTGTATATTAGTGATTATAGGCGAGGTGTCCCTCAATAAACTAATCTACCTATTCTATTATCCTTACACAAATAATTATCCCTTCAAAATGTATCTATTAAATTGCCAGTCAAGCAAGGTGTCCGTCGTGATAAAGAAACCGCTTTTTAATTCGTATTTTAATGACTAAAAGCGAGTGGGCAACAACAACATTAATTATAAAATTAAATTAAAACTAATTAAATAAAAACAAGGTGAATGGGTGCTTTGTGGATATGGGTGTAAGTAAATGTGTGTGTTTATATGTATGTGTGTATGTTTGTTTGTTTTACTTCTTCCTACTTGATGTTAAAAGGGTTAATTAATTAAAGTAATCCTTCAAATCAAGGCGCTACCTCCGGTCCACTAGCGCCCCCATCACTTAAAAAAATATTACTCGCTAAATACAAAACTTATCAAAAATCCGGACAGACAGATTGAAGTAAAAGTACATTTGTTTATTGAGAAACTATTTACTCTGTAAAATAAAGTTCACTGTAGCACAGACAATATAATACTGTAGTTACAGATACAAAAACTGCTAAAAGTAGCCGTTTTTCGCACTTTTTGTATCTGTAACTACAGTGTATTATATTTTTCAGAATTGATAGGTTCTTTCAATCTGTCTTTCCGGATTTTTGATAAGTTTTGGATTTAGTGAGCAATATTTTTTAACTGATGGGGGCGCTAGTGGACGGGAGGCAGCATTTTTCAGATTTTCCGCCGCAAGTTGCTCTTTAATCAAGGCTGATTTGAATTTTCTTTTAAAACTGTCTACGCTCATTGATTAGATTAGATATAGATTCCGTTGGACTTTGGTTACGGGACGAACAGCTGCACTAGATGGCGTTGTTTGTTTCTGAATCGCGCTATTGAGGTGTCGTCGCGATTTGATTGGGTTCTCTGATAAAAAAAGTAAACATACATATTACCTTACCAGTACCGTGACATACTATACCATTATATTAATTTTTGCAACCTCGCATCCTGTATTTAATTGCAGAATGCAGGGTTAATATACTAGACAGACAGACGCTCAGTCTGATAGGCTAAGATCCCACGACAAGATTATGCACCTATCTGTTATTTGAACGAAATGTGGTTTATATCTACGAATAAATAATAAGTTAGGAACTCTAATTCAGAACAAATTCCAAACAAAAAGTGGGCCTACGTAAAACCAAAATGACGAATATTCAAAATACGAATCAATTGGTTGAAATTCAGAACGAGAGCAGGGATTGGTTGGCGCGCGTGCTGCAATGTCAGCTAGTGGTAGTTGAGCCAATGACGCGGTGGAACGACTTCTGAAATAGATTTACAATTCCTGACTTATTATTTATTAAATAATAATCTTTATTTTCACCACAAAGTAAACTTAGAAATAAAATTAAATAGTTGTGCACAATCTAGTTTTTCAGTTTTAAGTTTGTGTTGTGGAGAACTGGTGCCCGAGCTAGGCTACGAGGCCTGTATTGCAGGTCACCAGGACCCCACCCCATTACACGAAAGCGAACAGCTGTGCGGTGTATGCATGTGTGTGGCAAGTGTTCTGTGTGAAGTGTGTGTATTTATTCGTAGGTTTATATGGAAGGTTATACATGGGGTCATACAACGCCCTAGAGTTGCCTATAAATTTCTTGCCGCAAGTACCTCAAAAACACATATCAACATTTCGGTTGTATGGGAACAACCCTTTTATTAATTTTGGCAGAGCAATGGATATTTCCGTAAGATACCTTGAATAGGGATTCTCGGTCATGCAAAGTTTCAACAAAATCGTTACAGCCGATTCCGAGATAATTGCAATTTTTTTTTGTATCAGAGCTACCTAGCCTAAAAATGAGCCTAGCGGCTTTATGACAATTCTGACTGACACCAAATTTAAAATTAAGGAGTTTTAGGCAAATTATTACAGCACTCTGAGTAGTTTCTTGCTGGCTCTCATCTTGAGGATAGCTGTCATACAAAAAAAATTGCAATTATCTCAAAAACTGCAGGAACTATTTTGATGACACTTTGCATGACTCAGACACATTATATAACGTATCTCATGGTAATATTCATTGGCCTGTGAAAATTTATATACCAGATCATCCGGTACAGCCAAAATGTAAACATGTGATTTAAAGGTACATGCGGCAAGATTTCGATAGGCAACCCAGCGGTGCCATGATACAATGCCACAGAGTCCTACAACTGCCTACGGTTGCCTAGAAAATTCTTGCCGCAAGTATCTTGCAAACACAAGATTTATTAGCATTTTGAGTAGTTTCTTGCTGACTCTCATTTTGAGGGTAGCTGTCATAGAAAAATAAATAAAAATTTCAATTATCTCAAAAAATAACGAACTATTTTTATAACACTTTGCATAACTCGGACACATTAACAACATATCTCATGGTAATATTCATTGCCCTGTGCAAATTTATAAACCAGGTCATCCGGTACAGCCAAAATGTAAACATGTGATTTAAAGGTACTTGCGGCAAGATTTCGCTAGGCAACCCAGCGGTGCCATGGTACAATGCCACAGAGTCATACAACTTCCTACGGTTGCCTAGAAAATTCTTGCCGCAAGTATCTTAAAAACACATATCAACATTTTGGTTCTACTGAAACAGCCCTTTTATAAATTTTCGCAGAGCAATGGATGACACCTTGACTAGAGATTATTTGTCATGCATCAACATAGTACTGCTGTAGCTTAAAAATTGCAATTTTATTTTGTATGACAGCTACCCTCAAAATGAGAGCCAAGAGAGCAAGAAACTACACAAAATGCTGTAATAAATTTGTCTAAAACTCCATAATTTTAAATTTGGTGCGATTCGGACCTGTCGTTTAGCCGCTAGGCTCATTTTTAGGGTTGCTGGCATAAAAAAATTAAATTGCGATTATCTCGGAAACAGCAGAACCGATTTTGATGAAACTTTGCATGACCGAGAATCTCTATTCACGGTATCTTACGGCAATATCCATTGCTCTGCCAAAATTAATGAAAGGGTTGTTCCCATACAACCAAAATTTTGATATGTGTTTTTGAGGTACTTGCGGCAAGAAATTTATAGGCAACTCTACACACATTTCGTTCAAATAACAAATAGGTGCATAACCTTATCGTGGGATCTTAGCCTATGACTGATGGATGACTGACTGACTGTGGGTGGTTTGAGTGACGTGTGATGTGACTGATGTCGATTATCTAGGTATTTTGATATTAGCCTTCAATCATGCCACACCCATGGAGTTCTTTAGGGGAGGCCTATGTCCAGCAGTGGACGTCTTTCGGCTGATATGATGATGATGATGACACACCCCGGACACTACACTACATACATCGAGCGCGAATTGGAAATTGGAAGGTCGCGTAGGCTCACATATTCAGTACAAAAGACCCTCACAAGGACCACGAAATCTCTCGGGTGCGGGGAACTGAGCGTCATGGTTTGCTTTCACTCACGCATTAGTCACGCGTAGTCAGTCGTGATTTGAGCAGCGATGGAAGCGCACGTGAGCTCAGCGGCGCCACCAGCAGCATTGCCGTTAAAAGTTGAAAAATAATTTATGTTAGAAACACCCCGCTTTATCGAACCCGAAATAATATCTAAACAAAACATATTTATTCTTTTTAGGGTTCCGTACCTCAAAATAGAAAACAATGCGATAGGCCGACGCTATTAAAGAAGCTACTGGAGCGACACTACAGGCCAACATTCACCGTGCTCAAGATAGGACGATCTGGAGAGGTGTGGAGGCACAAGCAGCAGCCCACGATTGTCACGTCCCTCAGTCATGAGGATACGACTAAGAAGAAGAAGACCTCAAAATAAAAAAACAGAACCCTTATAGGATCACTTTGTTGTCCGTCTGTCTGTCTGTCAAGACCCTTATCCTCACGAACGACAAGAGGTATCAGGTTGAAATTGATAACAAATATTAAGGTCTATAAACCACACAAGATCTGAAAATTTAATTTTTTTACATAGACGCAATCAAAAGATATGGCTTTTTATGTCCTCGTCTCCATACATTTATGCAAACAAGCAAAACCTACAGGGTACTTCCCGTTGACCTAAAATTATGAAATTTGGCAAGAAGCTAGGTCTCTCAGTACAAATAAAGGGAAAAGTCTAAAATCTTTAAATATTACAATTTTTCTCACAACTAATAGTAACCAATTAAGGTGAGCTCCCGTTTCAAGAACTTTTCTATAAAAGAGGGGTCAAGTTGGATGGTCGTGGAGTTTTTAAAATCAATGAGCAAAACAACAGCAACAGCGCCGAAATATCGGAAACTCATCAAAAATCCATATCGTGGTAAGAATCCGTCAAACTGTTTTATAACAATGAGCAAAAACTTTTAGTATATCATATGGTAGATAGGTACGGAACCCTTAGGGCGCGAGTCCGACTCGCACTTGGCCGGTTTTTTTTTCTGTAATATTTATCTTTTCTTGTATATGGTTCAAACGAAAATGGTAAAAACGTAACACTTATGGTGCGAGTTTCGCTGTCTGTCTGTCACACCTTATAAGTAGTAAGTAGTAACTACTCAAGCTATCGACTTGAAATTTGGAAGAATTTTAGAATATGTTTGTATGTTTGAATAGGTACCGGAAAGGAAATAAGTGGTACAGCAGCACTGCACTTACTTTCTCGCAATACTCAAGACAAAACTATCAACCGCAAACTTAAATTTGTAATGCCATACAAATAGTATGGAAATACAAACTTTTATTTACGTTTATCCAAAAAAATGTTCGAATGAAATATACAGATCAATTAAGAATTCAAATTGTCAAACATTAAAACAAACAATCCTGAAACGATTTCGAGTAAATCACATGTTTAACTTTTGGTAGTACTGGAACACCCTCTATATGAATTTTCACAGATCGTTGGATACTACCGTAGGATACTTGCATGGAGATTTTTAAATTTTCCAACACATGTTCCTTTAGGATAATTGTTCAGTTTAGTCTACTGAGCAAGCCCTTTCAGTTTTTGGTACACCCTGTGTACTTAATTTTATTAAAAAAAATCATAAAGAATATCCAGAATATCCAAAATCCATATCGTGGTAAGAACCCGTCAAACTGTTTTTATAACAATGAGCAAAAACTTTTAGTATATCATATGGTAGATAGGTACGGAACCCTTAGGGCGCGAGTCCGACTCGCACTTGGCCGGTTTTTTTTCTGTAATATTTATCTTTTCTTGTATATGGTTCAAACGAAAATGGTAAAAACGTAACACTTATGGTGCGACTTTCGCTGTCTGTCTGTCACACCTTATAAGTAGTAAGTAGTAACTACTCAAGCTATCGACTTGAAATTTGGAAGAATTTTAGAATATGTTTGTATGTTTGAATAGGTACCGGAAAGGAAATAAGTGGTACAGCAGCACTGCACTTACTTTCTCGCAATACTCAAGACAAAACTATCAACCGCAAACTTAAATTTGTAATGCCATACAAATAGTATGGAAATACAAACTTTTATTTACGTTTATCCAAAAAAATGTTCGAATGAAATATACAGATCAAACATTAAAACAAACAATCCTGAAACGATTTCGAGTAAATCACATGTTTAACTTTTGGTAGTACTGGAACACCCTCTATATGAATTTTCACAGATCGTTGGATACTACTATTTATTAAAAAAAATCATAAAGAATATCCAGTCAGGTAGACAACCAAATTTTAATAAACTTAATGGAACCAATTTTGGGTAAATCACATATTTACGATTTGGTGGTACAGGAACACCCCTTATATGAAATTACACGGATCAATTGATACTGGCGCAATATATCTTATATGGAGATGCTTGGTCATGCGAAGTTTCATCAATATCAGAAAATTTCAATTTTTCATTTCCGTTGTATGACAGCTACCCTCAAAATGAGAGCCAGCAAGAAACCACTTAGAACCCTTCGATGGATTTGCATAAAACTCCTAAATTCAAAATATGGTGTCAATCGGACCATTCGTTTAGCCGCTAGGCCAAAGCGTGACGGACAGACCGACCGACGGACCGACCGACCGACCGACCGACCGACGGAAGGACATTTTTGGGAGACTTGTTTTTTATGATGTATAAGTGATATAGAACACATTTTTGAGAAAATTAGAAAAACTTTTTTTTTTCACGAATACAATACCTTTCTCGCTCCGCTCGAAAGTAAAAAGTAGGATGATCTACAAAAAGAAATGAGATGCCATCAAAAACACAACTTGTAAAAAAACCAAGCCTCGCAACTCAGTTCTTCTACCGTAAAAAGTTGTGAGATCCATGTAATACCAAATCGGTAAATTTATTTAGTTCCTACTTAAGGGTCCTTCTGTCTTAAGTTATTACGTAATTAGCTAACCGAACAACATCTTATTGTGACCATATCAGTATTAAAAATCTTATCTTTTAAATAAATAGATCGGTTGGCCATCGCATGAAAACACAATCACTACGGATTGTTTCTTGAATTCAACGCACACATCACATTCACTGAATATAGTCGGTTTATTTCTATATGCGTGCATTCGTCGAATACAATCGAATACAGTTTTAAACCAGACTAGAGCGCGCTTATGTCAATGTCACTGAGAAAAATTAAAATTTTGATTTTGTTTTGCGTTTTAAGAAATTATTGAGAGATAATGATTATTCGATAAGATAATTTAATCTAAAAAACCCAAATAAAGTTGAAAAAAATCTCTCGAAAACGAGATTGATGACAAATGTCTTATGAATTTGACGTTTCGCACACGCTGCACTACCTCATTTTCGTATGCAATGATAGCGCGCTAAAGTGACGTCACTGATGACGTCACGTCGCTTAAACGAGTGAATACGAGCAAGTTTTGAACCGACTATTAGCGCGCTAAAACCGCACACAAAGCTCATGAGCAGGTTTTAATCCGTAGTGAATGTAACTCACAATCCATACAATTTATATAGTTATACTAGCTGTTGCCCGCGGCTTCGCTCGCATGGATGTCGTATTTAGGTTGTTACCGATTTTCCGAAGCAATGAGATATTTTACTCCAGGGAAATTATTATTTATCCCATCATTTCCGGGTAATTTTAAACTAAGGAAAAACAGGACTAACCCTACGCAAATCAATGAGTATAATTCAAGATCCAGCTGAATTTTATATAATATACAGACGTTACTCATAAATTACTCAGAACAGAGGAACTTAGCAGTAGTATCCTAACAAATGTAAAGAGAGAGATGAGAGACACCTTTATGTCATATTTCAAAACAGAGCCAATTCGCAGAAGTAATTGAGATAAACTGAAACCCTCTCCCTCTCCCCCCTTCCTCTCCCCCTCCCCCTTCCTCTGTCTCTCCCCCTCCTCACTCTCCCACTACCCCTCCCTAACCCCCTCCCTCTCCCTCTCTCTCACCCCCTCCCCCTCCCTCACTCCCTCTCCCCCTTCCCCTCCTTCTCCCTCTACCTGTACCTGTACCTCTCTATCTTCCTCTCTACCTCTCTACCTTTCTACCTCTTCACCTCTCTACCTCTCTACCTCTCTACCCCTCTACCCCTCTACCTCTCTACCCCTCTACCCCTCTACCCCTCTACCTCTCTACCCCTCTACCCCTCTACCACTCTACCTCTCTACCCCTCTACCCCTCTACCTCTCTACCTCTCTACCTCTCTTCATATCTACCTCTCTACCTCTCTTTCTCTACCTCTCCCTATCCCTGCCCTATCCCTACCCCCGCCAATTTAACCGTTATCCCTACCATAGAAACGACACCCATATTTATTTTTAGACATTTCAAACCTATCGCACCCCAACCCCATCCCCAGGGGATGATGGTATTTCACGTCCACCACGTTGGATTTCAAAGTAGTTGTAGCTTTCGTAATCAGCGACCCGATAAACCATACAAACGACACCCATATTGATTTTTAGACATTTCAAACCTATCGCACCCCAACTCCATCCCCAGAGGGATGATGGTATTTCACGTCCACCACGTTGGATTTCAAAATTGTTGTAGTTTTCATAATTAGCGACCCGATAAACCATACAAACGACACCCATATTCACATTTCAACCCTATCGCACCCCAACCCCATCCCAAGGGAATGATGGTATTTAACGTCCACCACGTTGGATTTCAAAATTGTTGTAGTTTTCGTAATCAGCGACCCGATAAACCATACAAACAATACCCATATTGGTTTTTAGACTTTTTCACCCCATTTCCCTTTTTTAGGGGTTGAATTTGGGGTGGAGTTTCAATAACAGTGATGAACGTTGCATAGAATTACATCATTAATGCCAAAATAATAAATTATGTGGATTTTACTTGAAAAATAAAGAATTTTCAACTTCATCCCCCTTTTCACCCTTAAGGGTGTCGAATTTTCAAAAACCCTGAGACACGTAATTATTAATTTTTAGTCGTCAGCCTAAATACAAATTTTGAAGATCCTAACTTCAAAACTGACGGACTTTCATACAAACTTTCATCCCCTATTTTACCCCCTTAGGGGTGGAATTTTTTAAAACCCTTTCTTAGTGCACCCCTAGGTCTCATAAGGAACCTACATGCCAAATTTGGAATATCTAGACCCAGCGGTTTGGGCTGTGCGTTGATATGTCAGTCAATCAGTCAGTGAGTCAGTCAGTCACCTTCTTCTTTTATATATATAGATAGATTAAATGAGATCGTTTAGTGCGATTGCCAAGTCAATATATTTATTTAAAACATAAGATTTTTAATATTCATATGGTCTCTATTAGATGTTGATAGGTTAGCTAAAGAAGGACCCTTAAGTAGGGACGAACAAATTAACCGACTTACATGGATCTTACAACTTTTTACGGTAGAAGAACTGAGTTGCGAGACTTGGTTTTTTTACAAATAATTTTTTTGATGGCGTAAAATAATATGTAAACAAATTTGAAACTATTCCTACACGTGTGTACAAATCGGGACAAACTACTTGAACCTTTGCTGCGCAGAGTCGATACCAGCAATGTTGAGTTGGCTGGCGCGGCAGCACAGTATCTAATAGTTTGCGACTGCCGCGTAAGCCTATGTTCGATGGTTTGCCTCACGAAATCGTGTAACGCCCGGCACGAAACTACGATGCTGGCCGTTAATGCGCAACATTCAAAAAATGCGCGGGGCAGGGCGTGCAAATCTGAACTTGGAAATAAATAACGCTCAGCATCGTAGTTCCGCGCTGGGTATTATAGCTTCGATGCACTCACTCTTAAAATCGATGTTTTTCGTTTTAGCAAGATCTCAGATGATTGGAATACAGCCACCGAAAAAGTATTTGCAGCGCACATTTTATAGGAAATAATAAATCGGAACACCTTTACATCCTTCATACACACCAACAGTTTTTAACGGGAATACAGGTCAAATTCTTAAGCTTCAGAGGTGGCAACGTCATCAAAATCGATCATCAAGAGAAGTACACGAATCAAAACAATCACTATGTCGAGACCCACACCAATGGATGCTGAAGATATAAATAAAATAGGAGAAGAAGATACAGGGTGTTAATTTAATTGCGTGCCATAGCTTAAGGGGTGCTTCAGTTACGACAAAGGAACACAAAAAAAATATTTAAAAAATCCTACTGAAAAAAAAACTATAACTCCATTGAAACTTAACTAACGCGGAGCACCGCGCTATCACCGAGCCAGCGCGTGTGAATCAGTGGATAAGGTAGGCACATACATAACTGAAATTCTCTCGGGTGCTTTTGATAGCGCGGTGCTCCGGGTCATTGCCCTCCGCGTTAGTTTAGTTTCAACGGAGTTTAATTTTTTTGTAGGATTTTTTTTAATAATTTTTTTGAGTTTCTTTATCGTTACTGAACCACCCCCTAAGCTATGGCACGCAATCAAATTAACACCCTGTATAAAGAAAGGAACAAGAAGTGTGACATGCCAAACTGATAAATGTTATTATGTGTCCGATTGCGACGTTGATTATTATATGTGCAATTTAAATAGTAAGGACTATAGTGCAGAGATTAAAGTCAGCATCAAAAAGGATAAAAAGCAAACTGAATAGACTTTGCCACGCAAAAATTAGTTTCTCAAATCATGTAAAGGATTTTATACTCCACCTTCTCGGAAAGTACCTAAGTCCTGTTTTAAAAACTAAGGAGAAGATACGTCATTTCTATGGTATAAATATGTGGGGGGAACAGTTATATGGAAATCCATTGTTAGGGCGGCCACATACAGTCGGAATTCCGAAACGGAATTCCGATTCGAAATATCGATTCGGGTTTCCGAACGCAGTAAATCCATACAAATCTATGGATCTACGAGTACCACATACATACAGTAGGTTTCCGTTCGGAATTCTCTCCGTTTCGAAATTCCGAATGGTGGCCTGTGCTTCCGGAATCCTGTACGGAATAATGCCGTTCCGGACGCAACTCTTCCATAGAATATGTACGAGTCGCAACACACAGTCGAAAATTTCGATAATTCTGAACAGAACGCCAGTCAGGACAGTCAGTGTGCGTCAAACGCACGAAGCAAGTAGGTGTTTGTTTTGTTGTTAACTGACGCGCACGTCTATTTACGCGTGCGATGTCCGATATCGAACACTTATATTTATGGCGGCGGAAGGTTACCCATGCCTATGGGATAGAAGCCACGAAGATTACCACAACAGAGACTAGAGCAATCAAAATCAGAAAATTGCCGTCCATAGTCGCTGACGTCTGAACTTAATGGCTGGCGTCTCTCAACTGAGCCTTGTTATTCCGAACGGATTTAAACGTATGTGTGTGTTGTTAATACGGAATTCCGAATCGATATTCCGAATCGGAATTCTGTTACGGAATTCCGACTGTATGTGGCCGCCCTTAACGTGTTTTTTTTTTCTTAAATTTTGATCAAAATCTGTCGATAACCTTTTTTTAATATCATAATGCCAAAAAAAGAAAAAGTTTTTATCTCTAAGTCCTCGAAATGATGCTAGCCACCTGCACATTTCTGAAAAATACATTAATTTGAAAAACGAACATTTGGAACGAAAGCACGCGCGCGAATAAGGTATCTATTCTTGAAAATCACCGGGTGATAAAATCTTACTCAAAAAATTCAAATTTTAATGCATTAATATATAGGAGTGTTTAATTGTTAAATTTCATAAAGTATTACTAACGTTTTAACACTATCAGGGTAAAATTAAAAAGTTTAAACCTCCAAGCGATATTTATCTCCCAATGATTTTAAAAAATTGGACCCCTGTTTTCTTTACGAAGTAGTTGGAAGTTTTAATTGTAGTTTTGTTGGTGCGTGCTTTTTACAAAAAATGTCGTCAAATAGTGACAGTGATTTTCTCGTAGGTAAAGTAAAGCACTAAGTATCACTCGAAAGAAAGTGCGAATCCCAACTCGGGTGTATTGAGCCCTGAGGCGAACCTTGTTGGGAATCGGTCACTTTCTCCTTTTTTTTTTACTATGTATGGGCTTCCTCTCGATGAACAATGTAATATTGCTTGTGATCCCATTGTTGATCATAGACCTACAATCTATATACTGCTCAGATTTTCATGGTGCTGAAAGTAACTGTAGTAGCATCACAGGTGTTTCTAAATTTACTTCCCTCATGTTCAAAGTCCAGAAATAAATAAACAGAATTTGGTCTGTGGACTGGACTTCGTTATTCTGCATTGAGTGTTTTATTTCAAACAGCGAATTTATTTGCTTATGATTTTTTACTTGAACATTTTAAATTTTTATCATATGACCTTCTAAAGCGACTGTTCAACGTACTATGCCTGAAGCATGTGGCAATCCTCGGTCCCCATTTACTCGTAGTTCATTTTTATGACACTAGCAGCACTTTTTTTGCTGAAAGTACTGCCCTCTTTAGTTTCAGCAAAGTCCCTATACCTAATAATAAAACTGTAACGAATATATTTTTCAAAACGATGAATAGGCTAGACTAGGTTATAGCCTTTTTAGGGTTCCGTAGTCAATAAAGAACCCTTATAATTTCGTCATGTCCGTATGTCTGTCTTTCCGCGGCTTAGCTCAGAGACCCTAAGTACTGGAAAGCTGTAATTTGGTATAGGTATACACATTAGTTACGCCGACAAAGTGGTAAAATAAAATATTGATGAAATTTTTTTTTAGGGTACATTCCCTACACGTAAAGTGAGAATGATTTTTTTTTCTCGTCTGCCCCACGATGTGGGGTGCCGTTAGAAAATATTATGAGTATTCTAAAAACCGGTCAAGTGCGAGTCGGACTCATGCGCTGAGGATTCCGATATACCTATAGTATTTTGTGAAGCAATAAAGTCCATATTAAGGACTGCAAAACTAAATTTGTTTGTAAAGGTTACCTAAACCTCTATCAACTATAATTAATTAAGATTTTTTCTTTTGCAAACTTCGGGGATAAGGGGGGGAGTGATATTTTTAGGGTTCCGTACCCCAAAAGAAAAAAACGGAACCCTTATAGGATCACTTTGTTGTCCGTCTGTCTGTCTGTCTGTCAAGACCCTTTATCTCACGAACGAGTAAAGGTATCAGGTTGAAATTAATACCATATATTAGGGTTTATGAACCACACAAGATCTGAAAATTTCAATTTTTTACAACGACGCAATCAAAAGATATGGCATTTTATGTCCTCATCTTTATGCACTAAAGCAAAACCTATAGGGTACTTCCCGTTGACCTAAAATTATGAAATTTGACAAGCTAGGTCTCACAGTACAAATAAAGGGAAAAGTCTGAAATCATTAAATATTACAACTTTTCTCACAACTAATGGTAACCAATTGAGGTGAGCTCCCGTTTCAAGACCATTCATATAAGAGAGGGGTCAAGTTGAATGGTCGCGGAGGCGATTTTTGTTTTAGTTCTATTTTAAAAACGGGAACACTTACAAACTTGAAAATTGGTATGGTATAACAAAAAATAATAAAATTTGATCAAGCGCGTGTCGTTTTGACTGAAATTTCAACTAATACAATTATGATTATGTGGTGGTACGGAACCCTCGGTGCGCGAGTCCGACTCGCACTTGGCCGGTTTTTTTTTTAATTTACATTTTTCATCATAACTTGAAAACTAAGAGTTGTAAAAAACTACATAAATATATTTGGAATTTAAAAGTCAAGCCCTTTCTTTCATATGATACGGCCTCGACATTTTTTTTTTTTCTAGGGGAAATCCATTATGGATACCCGGTCGCTGCGGGAAAGCGATCGGGTTATGTCAGACTCCACTGACTAAAACCCCCCGGTGACCAACCTCAGCGCATGACGGGTAGCTCTGGGATCTCCTTGGGAACGCGACCAGTGCCACCCTCGCGCGATGCTCGTGCCCTTCCTCCATTCTTTATCCTTCCTTACTGCAAGGCAGTAGCAACACAAGGTCACAATGTGTTACTACCTTCCGCTGGCCGCTTGAACGGGGTGATCAGGTTCCCCATCCTGACCACCTGCGACCTGGGGCGCCCGCACCTGGGGCAAATTGGGGCGTACAGAAGTGGCTCTGCTATTCAGAGCCCTTCGTCGCCTCCTTCTTGCGGGGTCGGCTCTTTCCCGATCCCGCTCAGCTGTTTCCTTCCGGACCATAACAGTCTCGCAGAAGGTAACAGCTGCATCCCAGGAGCTATCTCTCTCTAACATCGCCTCTATTAGGGCCGGTGGAGAGAGATCTTGCCCGATTTCTTGGACCAAGGACAGTTTTCAAGCGTGTGCTGCGCAGAGTCCTGGTCAGCCTCGCAATGATGGCAACCCGCCGTCCGCTCTCTGCCGATCCTGTTAAGATACTCACCGAAGCAGCCATGTCCGGTGAGTACCTGTGTTAAGCGGTATGTAACCCGACCCCTTCTCTCCAGCCACGCTTGAAAACAAGGCAGGATGGCAGCGACTACCCGCTGGCGTAGCGCCCTTGGCTCGTGGAGACGCTCGCGCCAGCGGTTTAACGCCCACTGGTGTGCCCTCTTACGCAAAACCTCTACTTCCCTTTCCGGAGCTGCCCCATCACTCCTTCGTAAGGCACAGTAAATTTTGGAGTCCATGTCAGCTAGGATGTCCAAGGGCGGAAATCGCGCTAGAACAGTTGCCGCCTCAAAGGATATGGTTCTATACCCTCGGACTACCCTTATTGAGATTTGGCGCTGTACAGCGTTTAGCTTCGCCACGCAGCGCCGATTACCTGTCAGCCGGTCGGACCACGCTGGTGCCCCATATAAAGCAATGGATCGTATGACCCCCGCGTAGAGGCAGCGGATCCCTTCCTTAGGTCCCCCGAGATTTGGTAATAGTCTTTGCAAGGCGCCCGCTACCTTTTGGATCCGGGGAACAAGGCGGTCAAGGTGCTCCTCAAAGTTAAGCCGCCCATCGAGAATGAGGCCCAGGTACTTGATATGACGCCCTACCTGGACCTCTGCAACATCTACACGCACCGTCACAGATGGAGGCTCCAGCCTTCTAGGCAGCCTGTGGAACCATAGCGCCTCAGTTTTGTGAGGTGCTATAGCTAAACCTAGCTCGCGGATCTTGCCCACCACCTGTGCGACACCTCTTTCAGCAAGCCTGGCGGTCCCCTCAAAGGACTCCCCTTCAGCCAAGATTAGAGTGTCGTCTGCATAGCAAACAATATTAACGCCATCGGGGAGTTCCAAGCGTAGGACTGCATCGTATGCGAGGTTCCACAGGGTTGGCCCAAGTACCGATCCCTGAGGTACCCCACACACGACTTCCCTCTGCTCTACGGCACCGTCGCGACCCACGTACCTGATGCCCCTGTCCGACAGGTAATTTGTGATTATGGCCCGCAAGTAAGGAGGCACTTGATGGAAAAGTAAGGCCTCCCTTATTGCACCCCAGGGAAGTGAGTTGAAAGCATTGACTATATCAAGACTGACAGCCAGCACCACCCTTCCCTGGGATAAAGCCTGCTCCGACACAGCTCGGACGCGCAGGATTGCGTCCACTGTTGATCGGCCTTGACGGAAGCCAAACTGACTGTCTGACAGGTTCGGACCAACATCTGTCAGGTGTCTGTTGAGCCGGCGGGCAAGAATTCTTTCGAACAACTTGCCCATCTCATCCAGTAGACATATCGGACGGTACGCCGAGGGTGAGTCAGCTGGCCGTCCTTCCTTTCTCAAGAGGACCAGTTTTGCTTCCTTCCAGCTCTTCGGAATGGTACCATAGTGAAGACAGCTACTGAAGAGGCGCCTCAACCTTTCTCCTAGTACCGTTAGGGCTATTGCCAACGCTCGGCCTGGGATGCCGTCGGGGCCTGGTGCAGTATTCCGTGCGGTGAGGCGCTTTATGGCCCACCTCAACTCCGCCTCCGAAACTTCAAACTCGTCAGACCATATCACGATTTGTGGGTTGTCAACAGCTAATTCAACCAGCCTCGGGAAAAGGGTGTCTACTACTCTTCTTACGAAGTTTCCATCAAGGGTTTCTGTCAGTGGAGGAGCCCAGGGACGTAACTTACCTAGGACCAATCGATACGGGCGCCCCCAGGGATCTCTGTTAAGATCCGTCAGCAACTCACCCCACGATTGATCCCTTGCATCCGCGATTGCGTGCTGCAATGTCATTGTGGCATCCCTGTATGCATCGTAGGCAGTTTTCTTTTCCTCTTCTGTAGACCGCCGACGTCTTCGAGCCCTTGTATACTCTCTTCTAGCTGACAGGCAGGTCGACCTTAGCTGAGCAATATGCTCCGACCACCAGTATATTGGCTTTTTGGGCGCCGCTCGGATCCGGGGCATTGAAGCGTCGCAAACCGATGTCATGGTACCTCGAAACCAGGCTGCTTCTCCTTCCGGTGAGGGCCACTGTGTCAGAGATGGTGGTGTCACCCAGTCAGCGACGTGGGCCGCGGAGACTAGACTGTCTCTGTCCAGACGCTTCAGCGCCCAGGCTAACCGATCGCTCCGGTGAACGCTAGCTGGACGATGAACCACGACATCAAATGTGATATGGCGGTGATCTGATAGAGTCACCACATCCTCTGCAACCGTCCAGTTCGTCACCATTTGGGCAGCAGTGGAAGTTGCCCATGAAAGATCCACGATCGATTCGCCCTGCCACCGAACACATGTGGGGACAGATCCCTGGTTTAGGAGCTGAAGATCAAGAGCAGCAGCCCATTCGAGAACAGTACGACCCCTACTGTTGTCCCGCGCACTGCCCCATGCTCTAGCGTGAGCATTGAAGTCACCTAAGATAAGCACGGGGTGGGGCAAACACTGACGGATACAGCTCTCCACCCTGTTTAAGTAGGCTTCGTAATCTGCGAGACTGCAGTTTGGAGATACATAACAGCCCACTACAGCTAAAGAACCCCATTCTACGGCCACTATACCTTCCTGAGACGTCAGTTTTAAGCAGGGAGGATCGCCCTGGCTACCAGCCCAGTATATGGCAACCAAGCCATTATCGTCACCGAACCAGCGAGGGTGATCCGGGATTCTGTATGGCTCCGCCACCACAGCCAGAGTAACCGATCTTTCCGCGAGGGTTTGCAGGAATAAATCCTGGGCTGCGCGGCAGTGATTCAAGTTACCCTGTAGAAATTTAAAGGAGCAATCGAATTTTATTCCTGCATTTCCTCCTGGAGCGGGCTTGGACCCGTTTGGGATTCCACAACCCTCGCTTGTGCGGTACCCCCTGCTTTGGCGGCTGTTGACCTTGCAGCGCTCCCTTTCTTGGTATTACTCTTTTTAAGAGTCGAACAGCCTTTACTGCCCATTCGGTGCTCTGCAGGATTGCCATCAGCAGCGCAGACAGGGCATTTTGGTGTCTCAGCTGGGCACGCACGGACGCCATGGCCGGGCTGACCACATCTGAAGCATAACATGCTTCGATCCAAAGTGTTTTGACAATGAGCGCGGACATGTCCGAACTCTAAGCAGCGGAAGCACTGTAGAGGCCTCGCTGCTAACACATCTACTCGTGCAGATACCCAGCCGACTCTCAACCGTCTACTTGCCGCAATCTTGCGAACAGCTGGCAGCGGACACTTGACCCACACTGAACCTAAAGTCGAAGTTTTAGTGCGACGAATTTCTCTAACTCTCACCTCCCCTGCATTGCAACCACCTGCCTCTGCCACAGCTATTGTGACATCCAACGCTGTGACTGAATCGTCCAGGTCTAACACCCTTATTTCGCCCATTTTCGTTGGACGCGCAACGAGAACTTCCATGCCAGTAAGTACCGTCTGCATAGCTTTGGCCAAAGCATCAGCTTTGGTCGCACCGTCAGCCCCAGCCACCTCCAACAACAGGCCGCCATTTATAGCCCGCTTCTGCCGGACTTCGGTGATGCCGAAGTCAGGCAGTTTAATTTGTTTCTTTACGGCCTCCATTGCTTGGGCGTAAGTAACGGTAGCTCCTTCAAGAATCGTAACCGAGATGGCTGCTGTACGGGGCGGCTTCTGGGGCTTGACTTTTTGTTTTCCCTTTCCCTTGGTGTTTGGGGCAGCTATAGAAGCAGTCTGGCCAGTAGACTCCTTGGTTTGTGCCTTGGTTTTACTCTTTTTTCGGACTACCTTTGCCCAATCCATGGATGAGGTCTGTTGAGTCTGGAACTCTGTTCTCTGTGTTTCTTCTCTGGGGGGCAGGGACACCTCTACTACAGTAGATGTTTGTCCTTTTGCCTTCTTTTTACTCGTCTTTTTGCCTTCAGGCGTCCTGACCTTATCCGACTCAACAGACTGCGGGTTTACCGATTTTTTACCCAGAGAAGGTCTCAACACGCCCTCAGGAAAGAGTTGGGTTCTAAAAAACTCCAGTTTTCCATCAATCATGACCCTGATCTGTTCTAATGTGTCAGGTTCAAGGTCGCTGGTGTTAGGTCTCCTAGGTGACTCCTTGGCCTCTTCTCTTCTTTGACGGTGGAGCTCAGCTACTTCCTCAGTCAACGTGACTATTTGCGTGGAAAAGCTCTCTACTTTGGCACGTAGCATCTCATTTTCCCTTTCCAGGCGCTCCGTTTCCAATCTCTGTGTCAGTTCAGTTGTTGCCGCCTGGGCCAAACTAACTGCCTTCCTCAGAGCTTGCGCAAGATCTCCTCTTATGCGAGATTTGTCTGCCACACTCTCAACGGTTTTGAGGCTCTCTATAACCTGAGCTGCTAGGTTAGCAGTAGGTTGAGACCTCATTTCTTCACAGAAGTCCTCAGCCGTAGGTAATGACACTTGTCTTTTCGCCTTAGGTGGGACCTGAGTGGGTTTGACAAAAGGTTGACCATCCAAATCTGAGTTAGGCTTTCTTTTAGAATCAGGAGAACTGTTAGTGGGAGTGATTCTCCTTTTCCGTCCTTGTGATTTAGATGACTCGGTCGAAACTACAGACAAGAACGATCTATCTGAGTCCTCCCCGCCACTGTTCCCTTCCCAATCAATGGGTGTTCGAGGACGGGAGCCTTGTGAACTTGTCCTTGAGCTCACTCGTTGAGTCCTAGTGCTTGCCCGTCGAGCCCTCTTCTGGTGTTCATTTTGCAGAAATTCGGTGTCCATTTATGGATTTGCCTGGTCGTTGTTTTTAGTATTATCTAATGTTAGCAAATTTTTTGCCCCCCCAGAATACGGTGGGCTGCCCGAGTTTACCTCGGGGAGGGATTCTCCGCTAGCAGCGGTACCCTCCTGGGGTAGTTTGTTTTGAAAATGTGCTTCCATTTTACATCTCCCGTCATACGTCAGTTTGCAGTACGCCCGCCGTAGCGCAATAGCTTCGCCGGCCGCTGCCTGGTACTAGACCCTTGTGACAGAATCTGTCATCATCAGCTCTAGCCCAGTACTGGAAAGTGCTGCGCACATGCCACCTCCAGCTGGTTATGGTTCGCGCCGGGTATACACCCGGTACCACCCATATCTGGGTGGCGTTCCCCTATCCACCACCTGGGGACGCGCCCGATGGGACACTTTAAAATTTTGCCTCGCCTATTCGGGTCCTTCACAATAATAATAACATTTTTCATCCCATGTATTCGAAAATCGCTGAACGGTTCGTCAATAAAGGCGAACAAAATAGCTTTCGTAGCGGGTAAAAATGGGATTTAAAATTAGAATTTTAATTAAGGTCCACCATAGGGATATTTTAGGTCAACCATAGGGATATTTTAGGTCAACCATAGAACTCGAACCAAAATATTGTATGAAATATGATACTGGCCGGTTGCACTATTAAAATGATTATGAATATAAAAAAGAAATATGCTTGAAATGTAAACAAGACTACCAACCAAAGAGGTTCTGTTCCTAGTTGATACAAAAATGTCAATAACATTTTCAGTTGTTACAAATAATACTTAATATGATTTTTAGTATTGTTTCATCAAGTAATAATATTGTAATGGTATTTTATATTTAAAATTAATGACGAGTGTGTCTCAATGAGCCTCTTATTATTTTCTCATAGAGGGAGATGAAAAGTAGAGAGTATTACGCGGCTGCAAAAACATTTTTACCTTGGGCGACCTATTGAATCCCTCGCTACGTTCAGGATTCTACTCAAGAATCCTTCACTTCGCTCTGGATTCAAAATAGCGCCCTCGCCTTAAAAATATTATTTTACAGCCTTATGATACAATCTACTATTTCAGGATTCCGTACCTCAAAAGGAAATAAAAAAACCGGTCAAGTGCGAGTCGGACTCGCGCGCCGAGGGTTCCGATATACCTATAGTATTTTTGGAAGCAATAAAGTCCATTTTCAGGACCGCAAAACTAAATTTGTTTGTAAAGGTTTTTTGCAGATTTCTGAAAAACTGTGCAACTTAGAAAGATCGTTTTATTTTTGCTGTAAAGTTTACATAAACCTCTGTCAACTGTAATTAATTCAGATTTTCCCTTACTCAAACTTCGGAGATAAGGGGGGGGGAATGGTATTTTTTTTGACATTTTTCATCATAACTTGAAAACTAAGAAACTTAAAAAAAATACAAAAATATATTTTAAAATGTACAAGTAAAGCCCTTTCATATGATACCCCACTCGACCTAGTAGCGACAATTTGAAATTTGGCCCCCCCTATTTTGGCCCCCTTTACATTAATAATCATACTTTTTTCAAAAAAAATTCATGTGCAATTAAGTTGGGCAACTATATTCTAAAACTATTCCAAATTTCAGCTCGATAGCGTAAGTGGTTGCTGAGATATAGAGGTGTGACAGACAGACGGACAGACAGACAGACAGACAGACAGAGCGGCACCATAAGGGTTCCTTTTTTTTACCATTTTGGTATCGGAACCCTAAAAACGGTACCCTTATAGGATCACTTTGTTGTCCGCGTGTCTGTCTGTCTGTCAAGACCCTTTTTCTCAGGAACGCGTGGAGGTATCGAGCTGAAATTCATATCAAATACTCAGGTCTACGAAGTCCGGTCCGGAAGACGAAGCGTTGGCAGGCCCCCCACAAGGTGGACCGACGATCTGGTCAAGGTCGCGGGAAGCCGCTGGATGCGAGCAGCGCAGGACCGGTCGTCATGGAGATCTTTAGGGGAAGCCTTTGTATAGCAGTGGACGTCTTTCGGCTGATATGATGATGATTACTAAGGTCTACTGTCCCTTGGAGCTATGAAAATAGTCTAGGAAACGAATCGGATCGTTGTATGAAGACCCCCTCATTAAATCCTCTGTCGATGAAACTTTGCTGGGGTATTACGCTACATGAGACAAACCTTCTATAAAAAAAAAAAAAATCGGTACTTTTAATTTTTCTATTAAAAAATTACAAAAAATTTATAAAAAAAATGTTTTTGTTAAATGATATTTTGGATATTTTGAATTTACATTTAATTCATGATAATTTATCATCCTGTCAAATAAAATCTGCTTGAGAGAATTATTAGACTCTCCGCGCGCGAGTCTGACTCGCACTTGACCTATTCAAGATAGTGCAAGCAACGAAGATCAGACGGCATGTTTTCTAGCTGAATTTTGGACTCTCGCGCGCGAGTCTGGCTCGCACTTAACCAGTTTATGAAAGATAGTGCAAGCAACGAAGATCAGATGGCATGTTTTCTAGTCGGATTTTGGACTCTCGCACGCGAGTCTGGCTCGCACTTGACCAGTTTATGAAAGATAGTGCAAGCAACGAAGATCAGATGGCATGTTTTCTAGCTGGATTTAAATAAATAAATAATAAATAAATATTGGGGGACATTTCACACAAGGTCATCTGATCCCAAACTAGGCAAAGCCTGTACTATGACAATCAGAGACTGATATACATACATAAAATCAAAAATAACACCCAGACACAGAACAAACACTTCTGTTCATCACACAAATGTTTGCCCTGGGCGGGGATCGACCCCCGGCCCACGGCGTGAAAGGCAGGCTCACTACCGACCACACCAACGGGCTTGTCTTGTATTTGTCTTGTCTTGTAGTTGTATTTTGGACTCTGACTGAAGCTATAACGTTCGTGACTTTCGGTTCGGTTCTTGACTGATCGTCTAGGGTCTTGCCTCAGTCAGTGGTTAAAGATCGACCAAATGCTGCCAGTCAGACTGAGTATCTGTCTTGGCGGCGTCATAACTTGAAAATTAAGATTCGTAAAAAATACAAAAGCCCATTTTGGAATGTGCAAGTAAAACTCAACCAACAAGCGACAATTTGAAATTTTGTCCCCATTTGGACCCCATTTTGTATGTATATTTATTTAATGGCATCACATCTCATTACAAAACGTATTTCACCAATGTCAAAGTAAAGGAATTATTACAAAAAATTCTAAAATTCTTTCAAATTTCAAGTCGATAGCTAGAGTAGTTACTGAGATAAGGTGTGACAGACAGACAGCGAAAGTCAATGTCATGTTCCGTTTTTACCATTTTCGTTTGAACCTTAAACACAAAAATATAAATATTAAAAAAACAACGAAAAAAAATATTTAGTTTATTTTATTTCGGGTTCGATAAAGCGGGGTGTTTCAATGCTGCTGGTGGCGCCGCTGAGCTCACGTGCGCTTCCATCGCTGTTCAAATTACGACTGACTATAATCCTTTCACGAGTCAATGCCAACGCTTACCAACACATTTTGCAGCCATAGAACCAGACAAACCACCATAAACCAGAGTATATGTTGTAAAACTTATCATTTCTTACCCTTAGTGCAAAGAAGAGAAATTGCAGACCTCATTTATTTAGTTAAAATTGCCAAGGCAGAAATAAACTCTCCCAGTCTGTTACAAAACATTAATATCCACGTTACTAATAGACTTCCTATTAGACACAACCAGCCCTTAGCAACAATTAGTGCAAAAACCAATTACCGGCGAAATTCCTTCTTCTTAAGGGCTGCTAAGTTATTTAATAGTTTAAGCAAGGGACACAGCGACTTGGAACTATTTTGCTCAAATCATTCAGATATAAGGCGTATTTATAGCAAGATGTTTTTTAAGCCTAACATAAGTTCATAACTATTCTTACCTAATTTAATTTTAGCATTAGTTAATTTCTGTATTCCTCATTTTCCTTAAGTGACTGATTGCAGTGTTGAGGTTTAATTTAACTACTTGGTTTATACTCCAGTGATATTCTTGGCTTCTTCAGTTATTTAGTTAGATTTCAATCTGCGGGTACCTATAAATGGCTGTGTACTAATTCACCTATGTTTATAATTAGATTTAAGTAGCTGTTGGTATTCTGAATAAAAATAAAATAAAAAATAAAATATTTGACGGAAAAAATAACATTGTTTTACAAACTTGTTTTTTCTGACAGCTTTAGCTGATTACTATTGATCATGAATCAATAGATTGATATATCTGCAAAATGTGTTGGTAAGCTTTGGCATTGACTCGCTAAACGGATTATACGCGTGACTGATGCGTGAGTGAAAGCAAGCCATTATGACACAGTTTTGACTTGTTGACTGCATGATTGAAGGCAAATATCAAAATACGAGTACCTAGGTATTTATTTATTTATTTATTTAATTTTTGGAGAACCAACAGCTTATAATAAACATACTAATAATACCTATAGCTACAAACAGCCAATTAAAGGTTTTCACAACTAATGACAAAATTTGACAAGCAAAAGACAAAAATACAATCAAACGCTCACATAAATCACAACGCAACGCAACGTTTAGATAAAAACATACAGATAACAATTACACATTAAAGAACCTGTCACTCAACTGGCGCTTAACACTCGCTATACTAGTGTTAAACAGATCAAGATCAAGCACCTTAGATAAATTGTTAAAGTTGTTACTCGCTCTTAATATAAATGAATTTTGGCGATAATTTGAGAACGCATAGGGAAGGGACACAAGATCGTGAGATCTTAAGTTTCTATTAGGAGCTCTGAGACCTATAGATGATAGCAGCTCGGGCAATCAATAATATTTGAAGTGATTTTGAGTAAAAACACCAGATCTGCGAGTTCACGCCGATTACTTAAGGGCAATAGGTGATGTTTCCTACATAAGGATATGTATACTCGGTTCATAATAAGCTGAGCTGATGCCACTTGAAAATAGTAAGTGCTGCTATCTCGTTTAACTATTGTTTTACAAGTGGTTTGTTTATTGTACTGAAACACGAAAAATATATATTTTTTTTAATTTATTTATTATGCATTAAATTACAAAAATATAATGGACATCGTTAGCACGCAAACCTCTTGGGTTTATCTGCGCTAACGGGATCTTGGGTTTATCTGCGCTAAAATAGTGCGCTCGACGTGTCTTGATCGTAACTCTTGATTGACAATTAAATGATTTTTCACCCCGCGTGGGAGCGAGCTTTCAAGAATACTCTCATGGCCCAGCAGCATGGCCGTATAAATTCTAGTGAATTTATATGGCCTTTTGCTTTGGTATTTTTTTCTTACGGACCTCAGGCTTGTGGGCCGCAGCAAGAGTGTCCACGGGCCGCATGCGGCCCGCGGGATGCCGGTTGCCGACCCCTGGTTTAGACTATCTTGATACCAAATTTCATCAAAATCTGTTCAGCGGTTTAGTCGTAAAAGTGAAACATACATCTTTTAATTAATTTCCCATACAAACTTTCATCCCCTATTTCACCCCCTTCCAGTCTCATTTTTGAAATCAAAAGTAGCCTATGTCCTTTGTCATGGTGTAGACAATCTTCATACCAAATTTCAAATTTACAAAGATTTAACGTATTAAATTAAGTACACACTCCACAAATGTTTTGAGGTTGAAAAATTATTTATTGATAAAAATTTATGGCACTATTAAAAACATTTATTATTATTTGCTGTGCATCACTAATAACATGTTTTCCAAACAGTTCAATTTTGTTATTTGAAGCACTATTAGAGGGTTGCTCCCAGGGTCGAAACATTGTCTCTCACAATGATAACTAAACTGTTACTATGTGTAATTATAATATAATATAACCCTGCATTCTGCAATCACATACAGAATGAGAGGTGACAAAAATTAAATTTAAGATCAATAGGTAAGAATAATACGTAACTATATTGTTTTATGTCGGAGAACCTAATCAAATCGTGAAGACACCTTAATAGCGCGATTCAGAAATAAACAGTGTTCGTATAACGCCATCTAGTGGAGCCGTTCGTTCCGTTACCAGTCCGATAAGGAATCTATACCTAATCATAAAACTGTAACGAGTGTATTTTTTAAAACGATGAATAGGCTAGGCTAGGTTATAGCGTTTTTAGGGTTCCGCAATCAATAAAGAACCCTTAAGTGTCGTCATGTCCGTCTGTCTGTCTTTCCGCAGCTTGCCTCAGAGACCCTAACTACTGAAAAGCTGTAATTTGGTATAGGTACACATTAGTCACGCCGGCAAAGTGGTAAAATAAAATATTGGAGATTTTTCCCTACACGTAAAGTGCAATGATTCTTTTTTCTCGTCTGCTCCACGTGTCGTTAGATAGATCTTTGTTAGTATTGACCCGGGAGCTAAGCTGAAAAATTCCAACCAATAGGATTGCTCCATTTTACAGCGCATTTGACAAGCTAGAAAAATGGCGAAATCCTATGGGTTGGAATTTACTTAGCTCCCTCGCACAGTAGTAATGGAAAAGCAGCCTTGACGTGGCCTATACATACAGCTGCCGAATGCCGCAAGAACTATGGACCAAAATCACTACCACCTGGCAGCCACAAAGCGACAGGAGTCGAGGTCAATCAAGGCGCTGATGTCGCGACAAACTCGACGCCTTTTGCAGGGCTTGAGCGAGAAATATATGGGGGGCCCATTCAGACTTTAAGTTTTTTGGAAACGTCAAAGACTGGTTATATGAGTATTATCCAGTGTTATTTTTTATCGCCCCGCAAATTTCAACCTATATTCCTTGGGGAAAGTTGTTCAGCTTCATGGGCAGTATCATCTCTTAAAGTTTCCGGGGTGATAATGCTGTATTTACGGTAAACTGACCTGCAGGTTGTGTAGAGTGGTGGACACGCTCACGTCCCGGTAGTGGCGCGGCTTGCGCGGGCGCAGGTTGCGGTACACTGACCTGCAGGTTGTGTAGAGTGGTGGACACGCTCACGTCCCGGTAGTGGCGCGGCTTGCGCGGGCGCAGGTTGCGGTACACTGACCTGCAGGTTGTGTAGAGTGGTGGACACGCTCACGTCCCGGTAGTGGCGCGACAGCTGCGGCTTGCGCGGGCGCAGGTTGCGGTACACTGACCTGCAGGTTGTGTAGAGTGGTGGACACGCTCACGTCCCGGTAGTGGCGCGACAGCTGCGGCTTGCGCGGGCGCAGGTTGCGGTACACTGACCTGCAGGTTGTGTAGAGTGGTGGACACGCTCACGTCCCGGTAGTGGCGCGGCTTGCGCGGGCGCAGGTTGCGGTACACTGACCTGCAGGTTGTGTAGAGTGGTGGACACGCTCACGTCCCGGTAGTGGCGCGACAGCTGCGGCTTGCGCGGGCGCAGGTTGCGGTACACTGACCTGCAGGTTGTGTAGAGTGGTGGACACGCTCACGTCCCGGTAGTGGCGCGACAGCTGCGGCTTGCGCGGGCGCAGGTTGCGGTACACTGACCTGCAGGTTGTGTAGAGTGGTGGACACGCTCACGTCCCGGTAGTGGCGCGGCTTGCGCGGGCGCAGGTTGCGGTACACTGACCTGCAGGTTGTGTAGAGTGGTGGACACGCTCACGTCCCGGTAGTGGCGCGGCTTGCGCGGGCGCAGGTTGCGGTACACTGACCTGCAGGTTGTGTAGAGTGGTGGACACGCTCACGTCCCGGTAGTGGCGCGACAGCTGCGGCTTGCGCGGGCGCAGGTTGCGGTACACTGACCTGCAGGTTGTGTAGAGTGGTGGACACGCTCACGTCCCGGTAGTGGCGCGACAGCTGCGGCTTGCGCGGGCGCAGGTTGCGGTACACTGACCTGCAGGTTGTGTAGAGTGGTGGACACGCTCACGTCCCGGTAGTGGCGCGACAGCTGCGGCTTGCGCGGGCGCAGGTTGCGGTACACTGACCTGCAGGTTGTGTAGAGTGGTGGACACGCTCACGTCCCGGTAGTGGCGCGACAGCTGCGGCTTGCGCGGGCGCAGGTTGCGGTACACTGACCTGCAGGTTGTGTAGAGTGGTGGACACGCTCACGTCCCGGTAGTGGCGCGGCTTGCGCGGGCGCAGGTTGCGGTACACTGACCTGCAGGTTGTGTAGAGTGGTGGACACGCTCACGTCCCGGTAGTGGCGCGGCTTGCGCGGGCGCAGGTTGCGGTACACTGACCTGCAGGTTGTGTAGAGTGGTGGACACGCTCACGTCCCGGTAGTGGCGCGACAGCTGCGGCTTGCGCGGGCGCAGGTTGCGGTACACTGACCTGCAGGTTGTGTAGAGTGGTGGACACGCTCACGTCCCGGTAGTGGCGCGACAGCTGCGGCTTGCGCGGGCGCAGGTTGCGGTACACTGACCTGCAGGTTGTGTAGAGTGGTGGACACGCTCACGTCCCGGTAGTGGCGCGACAGCTGCGGCTTGCGCGGGCGCAGGTTGCGGTACACTGACCTGCAGGTTGTGTAGAGTGGTGGACACGCTCACGTCCCGGTAGTGGCGCGGCTTGCGCGGGCGCAGGTTGCGGTACACTGACCTGCAGGTTGTGTAGAGTGGTGGACACGCTCACGTCCCGGTAGTGGCGCGGCTTGCGCGGGCGCAGGTTGCGGTACACTGACCTGCAGGTTGTGTAGAGTGGTGGACACGCTCACGTCCCGGTAGTGGCGCGACAGCTGCGGCTTGCGCGGGCGCAGGTTGCGGTACACTGACCTGCAGGTTGTGTAGAGTGGTGGACACGCTCACGTCCCGGTAGTGGCGCGACAGCTGCGGCTTGCGCGGGCGCAGGTTGCGGTACACTGACCTGCAGGTTGTGTAGAGTGGTGGACACGCTCACGTCCCGGTAGTGGCGCGACAGCTGCGGCTTGCGCGGGCGCAGGTTGCGGTACACTGACCTGCAGGTTGTGTAGAGTGGTGGACACGCTCACGTCCCGGTAGTGGCGCGACAGCTGCGGCTTGCGCGGGCGCAGGTTGCGGTACACTGACCTGCAGGTTGTGTAGAGTGGTGGACACGCTCACGTCCCGGTAGTGGCGCGACAGCTGCGGCTTGCGCGGGCGCAGGTTGCGGAACACATTGCCGCGGCGCGTGGGCCGCGTGATGCCCGATAGGATCAGCTTCAGGCTTTCGAACCATCTGCAAAATATTCAGTGACATCCTATCCGCGTGGTGCCGACAAAGAAAAGAACCAGCTCATCTCCACCAGTGCTGGGCGAGGGAGCTATAGCTAGGGTGCTGATGGACCAAATTTCTATATGATTTGCTCATGTCTGCCTCTTTGACTGATGATAAGAAACATCCTCTAATTGATACAAAAAATATTGTCAGACATCCACACCCCTGCGTGTTTGAGAAATTTAGTTTTAACTATTTTGAAATTTGACAATGAAACGTACACCTTGCAGACTATGACTATCCGATTAAACACGATGTATAGGACCACTGAAAAATGGTCTGCCATCATAATAGCTCTGCGTTGTAAAGTTACAGCGCTTCAAAATGCAAAAAACCACTACTTCATCCCGTGATAATGCAGAGCCCTGCATGTCTGCCTCTTCGATTTTCTACATTTTCAGAAGTATTTTAAACAGCAGCCACAAAGGCAGACAAAAAAAACATTATTTAGTTGTTTCCTTTAACTCAAAAACGAAGCGACGCTCAGAAAAACTTGTTAAGACCAAATCGATTCGTATTGACCTGATCTATCATCCCTTTTAATATGAATCATGAGCAAATCATATGCCCAAATGGCCAAAACCCTAACTAGTATGCTGTGAGCTGGAAAATTCCAACCGATAGGATTGCGCGATTTCCCTAGCTTGTCAAAAACGCTAAATGGAGCTAATGAACACTAAACTCTATTCTTTGGAATTTTCCAGCTTACAGATTAGCTCCTCAGGAAGTTCTAGTGGAAATCAGCCTAGGGCTTATGAACTGGAGTACGGGCAACAGCAGCGTCTTTCTGTGTATCGTATAATATCTTTACATCTCTCTTATTCGGTAAGTAGGTCCTCATTACCCCCAAATGGGGCTTGTAAGTTACCAATTAGCGCTCTAGGTTAATAATGTAGCTAGAAAAGCCCTAGGGCGGTAAGTAATTAAAACGTCCGCCTTGATGGCCGCCTCCAGCAGCGGGGCGGCGGGCGTTTTAATTACTTACCGCCCTAGGGCTTTTCTAGCAACATTATTACCCTATGGCGCTAATTGGTCACCTACAATTTGGTGGTAATAAGGACCTACTTACCTTACAATCGAGATGTAAAGCAGAGTAGTTAGCTCGGGTGTAAGCATCAATTGCGGCCCGAGATATTTAGGCGCACGAGCGCAGCGAGGCCCTTGGCTACTAATCTACTATAAAATCCCTCCGGACTCGTGGTCCCCCTGCGAAGTTACCCCGGGGGGACCACGAGAAAATCGCATGCGCTTGTTGTCCCCCTCGATAAATACTGTGTACACCAACAGTGGCGGTCCATTGTGCTAGCCGCAACGGTAACAAGCGTGGTGACTATACATAGTTTCAGCAAAAGCTGGAATTTTTGGAGGGAGCTCCCTGTCAAGCAGTGGATGTTTCGTATGATGATGACGAACATTCTATACGAGCAATATTTGTATACAAGATATAACAGACAGGACATATCAGCCCTGAAATCTGAATCGGCACATGAAATTCTACCACTTTCCTCAAAGAATTACGAAAAAAATACACTTCCAGGCACATCTATCGGCCCACCTAGCATTCTAAGTTTTAATGAATCCTACCTTAAAATAAAATAATGCACAGTTGAGCAAAATGTTTTATGCAATAATGATGCAATACTGAAGCTGACTCATTTGCCAACTCTTTGGCTTGCATTAAAACTTTTTGATCAAGCTAACATTATTTAAGCTAGGGTTTTTCAAAACATAAAATGCAAGGCATTAAAAGGTGGGCCGATGTATGTGTCTGGGAGTATATTTTTACTTCCAGTACAGGGTCCGTTACCCTACAAAGAAATGGTTTTGTAAATAGTCTTATTCCGGGATGCACTATTTAATAAAAACTACTATTTATTCATGCTACAAACCCATAAAAAAAAATTGTGACATTAAAAATGCTTTTTTTTACCTGAGGGTGCTTCCATACAACAAAAGTATAGGTCCATCTCTCTCAATAGGTTTTGTGTCCATGCTCAAATGAATATCCAGTCCTTGAGAGCGAAATGCTCTATATGAGTCGTGTTCCTGAAACATTTTTTTTTACTTTCGAGCGGAGCGAGAACAAGAATACAAATTATTAAATGAAGTTTTATTAGATATATATACTACCCAATACAAAATAAGGGCCAGCAGGTTTTCTTGATATATCATTAAAATTATAAAAGTAATGTATATTTTTACGTACGTTTTATTTAGCTTATTATATTGTTTACAATTTGAACTAATAAATGTTTCAAATAATACTCAGCGGCAATATTCAACAAACTTTAATAGAAAAATTACAATTAATGACATATCGAAAATACCTGCTGGCCCTTATTTTGTTTTGAGTAGCATAGATAGATAGATAGATAAACACTTTATTGCACACTAAAAAACAAATTCAAATAACAATAATTAATTACAAAAAGTGAGCAAAGGCGGCCTTATTGCTGTAAGCGATCTCTTCCAGACAACCTTTGGGTAGAGGAATCCATCAAAGATAAACGAGTAGGAAGTGCAGTGTAAAAAGATAAGAATAATGATATAATAAGAATACATAAGAAACATCGAATAATTAAATAATACATACATTAACAATATATAAATACATACACATATATTTACATATATAATAACATACATATACGTAAATATATAACACTAAATACATACTACATACATATTATAAATATATCAATATTTATAAATCTACTTGCAAACCGTTTGAGAAAGGAGATGCTCGTGTACATGTGTTATAATTCATTTGTTATATAAATATCCCTTTACCGTGTTGGTGTATCCTACTTCCTACCTATCCTACTTACTTTATAATATTATAAACGCGAAAGTTTGTAAATATGGATGGATGGGTGGATGTTTGTTACTCTTTCATGTAAAAACTACTGAACGGATTTTTACAAAAATATAGCTTATACATCAGAATACAAATTACAAACCTGCGCAGACGAAGTCGCGGGCACCAGCTAGTTCCTTATAAAGTGCTGTGGTAATTTTATTGGTGTGATATTGATTATTAAAAAAAAATCTTGATTTACTTTAAAACATAGGACAATATCAGAGCTGCAGTTGCTAAAACAAATAGGGTACAGGGTATGCCAAAGTACCTGATTGCTTGAGTACTCCGGCAGCCTAGTGGGAGCACAAGGCGAGACCGCGTGATGGTCCCTGGGATCCCCCACGCACTGCCAGCCGAGTTTCACCGACAGTCTCAAAGAGGGAACTCTCAGGACTCGACAATCGTCGTACTTGCTCGCCGTGCGAACGAATACATTCAGTTCACCGAGGAAGCCGAGTTTGCCTGAAATGCAAATTTAAGAAAAAATACAATATTCTCTTCAGAAAAATCTTGTATTAAAGAAAGTACCTTGGCGACCGAACTTTGCTCTATAATAGCCACCGCAACATTAAAATATCATCGAGTGAGCAAGTCATGCTACCCGCCAACAGATGACGCTGTAGGATTTTGTCTAAAACGCGGTAATTTATAAAAATGCTTAAAAATACGGGGAAAACTAATTTTCCCAGACACGAGACCTAGCAAGATCGATTTTTCGCCCCCGAAAACCCCGTATGGTAAATTTCATGGAAATCGTTAGAGCTGTTTTTGAGAAACCGACTACAAATATATATATATATATATATATATATATATATATATATATATATATATATATATATATATATATATGTATAGGATCATTTAATAGTATAGGATAATTCATCACAAGTTAGGGATATCTGTTGTATAGTCACAACAAATAACATAATCCTATTATCTTTGTAAATGCCATAAAGGCGTCGTTCTATTAACTTGGCAGGGTTATTTTGAATATTTCATACAATTCGTCACAAGTTAGGGATGTGTGATATATAGTCACAACAAATTGCATAATTCTATTATCTTTGTAAATGAAATGAAGGCGTCGTTCTATTAATTTGGTAGGGTTATTTTGATGATGCGATATTGCAAAGCAAAGGAGATGTGACATGCTGGCAGATGTCATCCCATAGTAAAATAAATTAGCACGGTATCTACTACGAGAGAATCAATGAGGAGATTGATTGGTCAACGATATGTTTGCCTTTAAAAAAAGGAGTAAAATAAGCTTCTGAAAATTAAAATCGAACCACCAGATATGGAGATACACTCAAACATAAATTGTGCAACTTGGCGGAAAACGACAATTTTTTAAATATTGCTACAGTTGTTTAATAAAGACCCACAACCAACGCGTACATACAAGTGCACGCACACGTGACATGGGCCAACGCCCCGACTATGTGAATCTCCTGATGCGAGCATCATTATCACAGATAAATAAGGGTAATTAGAAGGAGGATTAATAGTAGATTAGTAGCCAAGGGATGTAAGGCATCAATTGCAGCCCGAGATATTTAGTTAGTTCGAGGGTGCAATTGATGCTTACACACGATTGTGAGGTAAGTAGGTCCTTATTACCACCAAATTGTAGGTGACCAATTAGCGCTATAGGGTAATAATGTAGCTAGAAAAGCCCTAGGGCGGTAAGTAATTAAAATGCCCGCCGCCCCGCTGCTGGAGGCGGCCATCAAGGCGGACGTTACAATTACTTACCGCCCTAGGGCTTTTCTAGCTACATTATTACCCTAGAGCGCTAATTGGTAACCTACAAGCCCCATTTGGGGGTAATAAGGACCTTCTTACCGAATATGAGAGATGTTAATTAATAATTTGTCACAATGTAGTGAAGGCGTCTTTCTATAGATTTGACGGGTTATTTTGAATATTTCCTAGTGATCATTGATGATTTGACATACAAATTTGGGACATGTTGGCAGATGTTATCCCATAGTAAAGTAGTATCTATTCCGAGCGAAGCAAGGAGGTCCGAAATCTTTGATCATTACAACGTACCGTTAGTCCAATCCAGCACCAGATCGGTCCACGTGACTTCCATCTCCTCAGTAGTATTGTAAGGGTCGAGTGACACGTGTAACAAACACGTGAACTTGGCGCACTTGGCGGTGAGTCTCCCGTGCATGAGAAGACGCACTTTGTCCCACCAAGCGAGGGGGGCAGACGGGTCCAGAGATGGACGGGAGACTTGATCAAATGCTGTAATAATAACACAAGTACGTATAGAAAACAATATTCAAATTAGTTCGCACAAATTACAAGTCGAAGTCGTCTGTGTGGTGCCAGTAAAGAATAGTACCAACCCATCTCTACCCTTAGATGTCTTAAAAGGCGACTAAGAGCTTATGAACCGGAGGACGGGCAGCAGCATCTTTCTGAGTATCGTACCATCTTACATACTGCGGTCACCACGACAGCGGTTGCAAACCGCAACGCTTACAAGCGTGGTGACTATCCCCTCCTAAGTACCACGCGTTTTGGTGGTGTAGGTAGACTAGGAAGTTTTTGAGAAAAAGGCTTCCGTTTTGCGTCTAGAAGCAAAACGAACATCTGTTATTTTTAAGGTGTTTTTTACGACCCTGCTGAATTCATATATGTTTGTTACCAACCCTAAAGGACGATCCTGTCCATGAAACTGAACAACTTTCCCCAAGGAACATAGGTCGAAATACGTAAAATTTTGTAAAATGCTCTATCAGCGGTTTAGTTAATATGGAACGTAATTTTTTTTTATATTACGACCTGTGTTCCTTAGGGAAAGTTGTTCAGTTTCATATGCAGTTTCACATTCTTCAGGGTTGGTATACCGTTTTTGTTACACACTGTAGAAATATTTCAGAGGCTTGATATGTGACTAAAACCTCGTTTACAGCTGCAAATCATATAAAGTACTTACAGAGGTTACAATGTGCTATTACGGGCTCCCAGCAAGGGCCGAAAGCGTAGCTGTATTGAGACATCTCGCAGCAGAGATCGTAGTACCATTTGAGAGGCATCATGCTTCGCTCCAACTCCTGCTCGCCCCACGGAACGCCTTGGTCTATCATCACTGTTCTTACAGCTGGAAAAAAATATTTATTTCCATTGAAATTAAGCTGACCGAGCCAATTTGTATGAAATAGAAATATTTTTTTTGCGAATTTACAAAAGTAGTAGAACAAAAGTAGTTCTGATTCATGTTCAGACCTACCACCCGAGAGGTTTTGCGTTTTTACTTAACACATTTATAGATATATACACTTCTTATAAAAAATCGGGACACCACGGAAATAATATATAATATTACGCTAACCACGGCAAGTGCTAATTAAGCGGCAATTAAATAAAAAACCGGCCAAGTGCGAGTCGGACTCGCGCACCGAGGGTTCCGTACCACCATGGGGTCTCATTTCGTACTACGGTTTTTTCGACGGAGTAAATAGCCCGAATTCATTTGTCCCTTTTGTTTCTAATAATTAAACTAAATATTACTACTAGGTTGGTAGGTAAAGGTGTAATATATGACATTAATTCAATTTTAACATCCAGATATCAATTTATTCTAAGAAAATATCTTATGGAAAAAATAGCCCGAACAATTTTCGGCACAAATTCGTTCTATGACGTGAGGCATCTGTACTAGTACAGTATTTTATTATCTGTGGTACCGCTAAGGTAAAAATACCGTCTTAGTTATGAACGCGCAGTCACGGAGAAGCGTATTAACAGTAACAACATTAATACAATAATGTATTTGACTTACTTTCATACAACATACAAGCTTTGTTTCTTTACAATTGGTTCACTCAAACAGAATGTATACAAATTACTAGAATGAATTATATCGTCATTATCGATATCACATATGTCAATTATCACAGTTCATTAATAAAACTTATATATTAATAACTCAAATTAAAATTAAGTTACACCAAAATAAACTAGTAAAAAATAAACAAAAATTGTGAAAAAAATAAACAAAAATTTCAGTAACACGATTTAATGTGTATATTATATATAATATTATTATAAAGTTTATGAGTGAAAGTGCCGGTATAATATTTTAGTTATTGTAAAATCTTTAAATGGCATAAATTCCATTCTAACTCATTAACGTTAAAACCCTTAAATCATGCCGACTCACGACATTGCCAGGATTTGGCGAGGCTATTGATGTCGCTACTCATTCATTCATTCGCATACGCACTTGGTAATCGATGAAGTATCTTTTGCAAATTTTAACCACACTAAAATCTGCTATGCTATTCGGTGACGAAAGTTCACTTCATGACTCAATCATTCAGATTCGAAATTCGTATTCTTAGTTGTATAGACATAGAACACATAATGTGGAATTTGAAAGGATCGATCTGAGGAGTGAAATTAACTTTCGGCACCGAAAAGCACCGGGGGCCGACTATTATCCCAATCTTCAACAGAATTCATTTTCAAAATAATATTGCATCGAATAAAAAAAAACTATCGATCATAACATCCTATGAAATTTCCACTACAAGACAGGGAGCTCCCTCCAGAATTCTAGTTTTGCTAGAAAAATGTCGAGGGGAAGTACCATAGTCACCTCGCTTGTCAGTGTTAGGGCTGGCACCACGGACAGCGGTTGTAGGTAACCGCAGAAAGTAAGATGGTATGATACACAGGAGGATGCCGTTGCCCATCCTCCAGTTTATAACCCTTAGTCGCCTCTTACGACACCCACGGATATGTATGGGATGGTGCTATTCTTTGCCGGCAACACACGGGACGATAAACTAAAATAAATACAGATCAGAATGTACTGTACATAATTAAATAAATACATTTTGCCATTAAATGCCAACTTGGTACTCAAAGAGGAACTTATTAAAAATTTTGACCACTCTATCAGGCTGACTCCCGAATGTGCCAGGATTGGGGGAGGCAACCATGTTGCCTACACTGTATAAGGTATCAATGTGCAAAATTTCAAGTCTCTAGGTCCAGCTGTTTGGGCTGTGCGTCGATATATTTATTTATTTAAAAGAATTATCTACTTATATTAATACTAATTTACAATTTATGTAAGGTGTAACAAAAACCTAATTAGGTTTAGGTTAGGTAGGCCTTCTGCGACCGCACGCAACTTAGTACTTACAATATTATTTACTTATGAATACTATGTGGGTAAACCGACATTACAACTGGAAGCGCAAAAAGCGAGGAGGATAACAAAACCAGTTGTTAGGAGTAGGCATTAGTCATTCATTCGGTAATAAAATAAAATCTGGTCGAAAGTGCCAGGATTTGGCGAGGCAACTGTGTTGATATTGCCATTTCTCATACAGCAATATATCAACATACACACACAAACACACACACACACTCAGTCATACACATGCATCCTCTACATCTACATTCGTATAGGTAATTGTTACCCAAAAAGTGTTTTGCCCTCTTAGAAATTAATAATCGCCCTAAAAGTCAGTTGAAAACTTATTTTGCGTTTTCTCAGAATTCTAATACCTTTACCCTGGTGGACCTTTTACAGACTTCTGTTTCTTAGTAACAAGTAGATAGATTTTTTGAAAAAAAGAAAGGTACATGAAAATTTAACCTATTAAATGTATGGGAAAATAATTTTGTGTTTCTGATAATTCGTATACATTAACCTCGGTTGATTCCATAGAAATTATGTTCTTTATAAAAAAATACATCAAATGGAATTATTTTTTTTTGTGGAAATTGCCGTTTTTCTTGTTGACTGTACATTTTTTCCAAAATCTGTAAATGTAGGTCAAAATATCTCTAAAAGTTAGGGTTAGTCTCCGTACAAAATTTTCTTGTAGCTATAAGGCTAAAAGTAGCTGCCGTGTGCACCCCATCTTAACTTTCTATCCTGCCGGCATACTATAGTAAATATTATTAAGATGTCTAGAACCTTCAAATGGCATAGTTTCAATTTATTCGTCATTATCGTAAGTAAGTTTTGTATTTTCACCACCCTAAAATCAGGCCGACTCACGAATGTGCCAGGATTTGGCGAGGCAACCCTGTTGATTTTGCCCCTTCTTGAAGAGCTCTATCAGTGTTGTAATAAGTACCTACTTGGCAATTGATGAGGTATTTCTTTTTACTTTTGACCACCTTAAAATCAGGCCGACTCCCGAATGTGCCAGGATTGAGTGAGGCAACCCTGTTGATTTAGGCACTCCTTGATGACTACTATCGAATATACTATGTACCTATTTGGTATTCTATCAGGTAATTTTTGCCCAAAAAATGGCAAGTTTTTTGCCCACTGTACAAAACCTGCCAGGTTGCGCCCAGGCAACCCTGTTGATTCGGATATAACTTTTTAACGTGCATCACCCTAGATTAGTCGCATCTTGGTAATCGATGAGGTAGGGTTGACGACCACGCGCTCTTAGTCTATAAGCTTTAAGTGTTTTTAATTCAAATATAGTTTTGCTAGCAGTTGACTTATACCACTTTTTCCGTGAATTGTGTTCGAGACAGAACTTTCCCTCCCTGACACTGTTTGTTTAATGATCTGTTACTGGAATTTGTAACAGATTCCAAAAATTATCGCTACAGCATCAATACCTGGAAGCCTACAGTCGCGTCATGAAAATACTTTTAGCTGCTTATTAAAATCAAGTTGACAACTCGATACCGCGTTCTAAATATTACAACGCCAATGTTCAACGCCATCTATTGAACCTGTGATAAACCTAGCAGTAGTTTTGCTATGGCGGGCTTATTTTGGTTTCATAGTCAACAAGAAACCCTTCGAGGCTCAGCAGACGAGAGCCTGGCAGACACGGGCAGTCACAGACTTTGTCTGCCAGTGTGACCGGTGTTGCGAAAATTATAGTTTTCATCAGAATAAAATTCTAACTTATCATTTTTCAAAGTTGCTCTACGTTTAAAACTAAATAACAATAAATCTGAACAACCTTTTCGACTGAATAACTCTTTTAACTGAACAACTATTCAAGCTGTTTTCCTTCCAAACCATAGACTTTAGAATTCATGTCAATGACTATGAAAATAATTGCAGTACAGGCCCACTGGCGGACTGTCACAAAAAAGTCTGCCGTCTGCAGTGCCTCTTATAGTTTCGTCCGTGTCTGTCTATCCGCGGCTTAGCTCAGACCCTTAGTACGGTCGACTGCACGTCAGTAGAAACATTAATATGCCATAAAGTCCAAAGTGTTGCTACTGACGTGCTATAAGATGTACTAGAAAGCTGTTATTCGGCGTGGGGACATATTAATGCATGTGAATGCGTCTTTACAAAGTGAGTCGAATGTCACGCATAGCACGCGCTCAACGGACTGCACGGCTTGAGAGAACAATAATTGAAATATTTTTTTGTGAAACTTTTGAACGATAGATAAGGACAAGAAAATATTGTTGAGTGTACGCGTGCCACGTAAATCGCGTAAAAACAAAAGATGTCGAGATTTTTCACACTGCTTCTGCGCTCTAGGTCTCGGGTTAACCTTCGGGTCTAGTGCTAACCTTTGAATCTGTCATTTTGAGAATTTGAGATTTGTAGTCTAAAGATTGTGTCTTGAAATCTGAAATTTCTAAAATCGGCGATTTTGAGAAACTGTTCTTTGAAAATTTGAGACGATTATTTCGTACTACATGACGCTTTTGAGAATCTGTCATTTTGAGAATTAAACTTACAAAGAATATTTAAATTGAAGATTTTACAATGAAATAATCTGTTATTTTATTCGTAAAATCTGAGATATAGGATGACATTTTGAGATTTTTACTTTTGTAGAATGTCATTAAAGAATATGTAATTTTTGGTACGGAATGGTACGTAGATGTAATTTTAGGATGACAGCTGTGTAAGAGCAGAACAGAGCGATGTGCTCGATATTGGAGCGACAGATACACGTATCGCTCCGTCCTGCTCTCACACATAGCGAGTCCTGCTGTAATTCTAATCAAGCTAAATTATTTAAACAATCTTGTTGTTAGTTCCGTCTCTTAGGGTATAAACAGTCGCCTGGTGATACCAGCACTAACTTTTACTATGTCATTAAACATCATATTGACTTGTAATTATGATGAAATAAATCCTTTGTTATTGATAATGAAAAAAATACCAAACAGTATTAAAAATGAAGAAAAATATCATATTACCCCTTTGAAATCGCGTGTATATTTAACAACAATCGTTCAGTCATTTTCTACCAGGAAGAGTCCAAACTTGGTATGTTTCGATAAATTTTTAAAAAATTTAGAAAACTTTCGACTGAAATTTAAAAAAAATATATTTTTGGAATCAACACAAAAAGCTCTTTCATTGGGTACCCCATATTAATCCACTGAATAGAGAATAAAAATAAAAAATAAAAATAAAATAGAGAATAAAAGTGCAAACGGTCCAGCGACTCTAAATTTTTGATATGTTGTCTAGGATGGTTAGTAAGTGTTTAAAAAGCAAAATGTACAATTCCCCCGCCTTCGGGCCCGCCGCCGCCATAACGGAAAACAAAAAAAATCGGCACTTTCTTCAGATTTTTCGCTTATATCTTCGTTTAGGTGCATTTTAGCTAGAAAAGTGTTCAGTACAATGTTGTAGAGAATTAAATGTCATATAATTTATTAAATTAAATATAATAATTTTGTTATTAGGACTGATAGTTACGGATATTTGCACTTTTTTAAAAAATTTAAAAAATCTCATTTTCGGGAAATTGCTCTAACTTCTAACTAAGAATAGGCCAAAACTGCGCTACAGGCTTACAGCGTTCTAAAGTTAGAAGTTTGAGAATTTCCGGAAAATTTTATAATAATATGTTTAGAAACTAAAAGGTGGTGCCGGTATCACCAGGTGAACTGTTCTGGTCTTTCGAGCTAAGAGCCACGTGGCACCAGTAGCGTCTCACCCTCAGAGTAAAAAAACTATAGAGTCCGTCATATGCATATTTTGTATGAACTAGTGAAGTGTAAAGCGTCTCTCAGTCGCCTATACTAGTCGGTCAAAAAACTCAGTTAAGTTTTACAAAAATCAAGAAATCTTTAAAAATCTAATGTTTTAGTATAAACTTTGTTTGCGAAAGTGAAAATATATATTTTTTTACTTGTGAATTGACCATTAAATACTAAGAACGGAAGCGTAAATAATCAATTGATTGACCATGACATTGTTATCATATGCATGTACAGAAGTCCAAAAAGTAAATCAGTAGCTCAAAATTTTGACATTTTTTTTAATAACCTTTATGACATTTTGCATTTATTTGCTTTTAATAATAAAATAATATTATGCGGAGACTTCGATATTGACATCTTAAAAAAAACTAAATATTCTATGGAGTTCGAAAGAATATTACAGGGATATAATTTGAAATTTTCAGTACGCGCACCTACAAGACTTGAAAGTGGTACATGTCTAGATAATATAATTCACAATGTTCGAGGTAGTAAAAGCAAGATTTTTGAATTTGCTCTATCTGATCATACTGGTCAAGTCCTTCACTGTCCGGTAAAAAAGTTCTGTACCCTACCGGCCTGGTTCAAAATGAAACGTGACTATTCCAAGGATAATATGACAAAATTTTATGGCTATTTAGAGAGTTTGAATTTTACTGACATATTTAACAGTAACTGTCCCAATGAATCATTTAATTTATTTTATGACATGTTTAAATTTTTATATGATCAATGCTTCCCAATCATTAAAATCAAACTTACCAATAAAACTAGACCAACCTGGCTATCCAAAGGCATCAGGCGTTGTAGCAAGCGAAAACGGAAACTTCTTTGGAGTTACAGACTTACAAAAAATAAAAGAGAAAAGGGCAAATTTAAAACATATTCAAAATTGCTAAGCAAAATCATCAATTTAACGAAAAAATCGCAAAATGACTACTACATCTCTAACGCTGAAAACAAGTCTAAAGCTACATGGCGTATAATAAATAAAACAAAGCAACAGTTTCCGAAGGACAGTATTACACAAATTAGGTGTAGCGATGGTAACATCCTAAAAGATCCAATCGATATTGCCCAAGCATTCAATGATTACTTCAGTGCAGATAACAAATCTCAACCACACATATTGCATCGTAATCCAACTTGTTCAAATCAGCAGCGGTTAGGCTCGTTGTTCATGAGGCCTACTGATCCACATGAAGTGTATAGAATAATAAAAAATCTGAAAAATACTCACAGCACTGGCTATGACGACATAAGTACTGTGGTCATTAAGTTTGTTTCAGTTCTCATAGCGGAGCCACTAAGCCATATAATTAACTTATGTATAGCACATGGTGTGTTTCCCGAAAAACTAAAAACAACTGTTATAAAACCACTCTTTAAAAAAGACGATAAAGAAAATGTAAAATATTATCGACCGATAGCACTTATACCGGTTTTTTCTAAAATAATTGAAAAAATTATCTACAATTCTATTTATAATTACTTTGAAAATAGTAATATTTTAGTGGCAGAACAGAAAGGCTTTCGAAAAAATAAATCCGTTAATATGGCTATATATGACATGTTATATACTGTGTATACTAGGATGGATAAGAGGATCCCTGTCTTGGCGTTGTTTATGGATTTGACAAAAGCCTTCGACTACGTTGATCATAAAATACTGTTAAAAAAGCTTGAAACTTATGGTGTAAGAGGTAATGTCCACAATCTCGTAAGATCGTATCTTAGTGGTAGAACACAAGTAACGCATATTACTAGGGTCTGTCCAAAAACAAAAACAGAAACAATATACTCTTCTCGTGCAAATCCTGTACATGTCGGAGTTCCACAAGGAAGCATTTTGGGGCCACTATTATTTATTATTTATATCAACGACATAGTTAATTTGACATCTTATAATAAAATGATTCTGTTTGCTGATGATTGCACAATTCTTTACTCTAACGAAAATGACATTCAAAGTAGTATTTCAGAAATTATAAATTGGTTAGAAACTAATAATTTGAAGATTAATCTAAGCAAAACAAAAATTATAAATTTCAAACAAAGAAATCCCGTGCCACTCAATTCTACTGTAAAGCACGACTCAACAGTGATTGGGCAAACAGATGAAACTAAATTCTTAGGCCTTCATTTAGATTACAACATGAGCTGGAAATCTTATATCAATAGTTTATGCGAGAGACTCAACCAAAGTTCTTTTGCTCTGCGCAAACTTAGCAAAATAGCCAATCGAAATACAGTTTTAATGGCTTACCATGGACTTGTAGCATCAGTATTAAGATATGGTATAATTTTCTGGGGAAACGCGACCGGTATAGATGCAATATTTAAAGCACAAAAACGCTGTATTAGAGCTATCTGCCACTTACGACGAACTGATAGTTGTAGACCACATTTCATAGACTTAAAACTACTAACATTTTCATCGTTGTATATTTTTGAGACTGTAATGTTTGTTCGTACCAATATGCATCTTTTTTCTCAAGTCAAAAGTACTCGTCGACAGGACAAACTGTGTCTACATTCCTGTAAAACTGCACTGCTTCATAAAAGTATAGTTGGAATGGCACCAAAACTGTATAACGCTCTTCCTAAAGATATAATCAATATTTCTAGTCTGGACTCTTTTAAAAAACAACTTCACAAGTACTTAGTTGACAATGCCTATTATAATTTAAGGGAATATTTTTCGAAGAAAAAACCTTAGGTTTAAGTTTGACATTTTGAGATTTATATTTAACAATTTATTAATTTTTATTCCTGACTGATTTGTATTTCTTTTTTTTCGATTCTTCTTGTTTAAATTTAATTTTTAAGGTATTTTTCTAAAAATTTGCATGCTAAACCAAAATTAGCAAAACATGTACATGATCACTTTATATTTTTGTACCACCTCTGTAATCCTTACCATGTTTTCGCAAATAAACGATTCTGATTCTGATTCTGATTCAGTAATAGCCATTTTATGCATGATTCTTAACATGTTTTTTTTCCTGAATGGTAAGTGTTTTCTCCAGAAAAACTGTGGTAGTAACATTTATTAGTCCCATGTCACATATTTCTTAGAGAGAAAGATAAACATTTTACGTTTTTAGGATTAGATAAAAATCCATACATTTTAGTATGGAGGTCCCCCGCAAGAAAGTGATACGCTTATCCCTCCTTAGCAGAAAGAGCTGCTACTTAAACCTCCTCGGTCTCACCCCTGTTGGGCGGCGTCTCCTCGGCCGCGAGCAGGCAGCCCCACATCCGGAGGTGCGTCATGCTGACCAGCGGCTGCGGGAAGTCTCGCAGCAGGATCTGCCACTGCGCGCAGCTCAGGTTGATGCCGCGACACCACAGCGTCGTGAACTGGATGCCTTCTTCTGGCCACGGGCTGGAGGAAACACATGCACAACACTAAATTAAAACGTGATTAAATCATGTATATTTCGTGTAGTCAATGCCAACGATTACCAACACATTTTGCAGCTATATCATAAGATATATCATAGTAATGAGCTAAAACTGTCAGAAAAAACAAGTTTGTAAAACAATGTTGTTTTTTCCGTCAAATATACTCTGGTTCAAGGGGTTTTTTAGAGTCATGACTGCAAAATGTGTTGGTAAGCTTTGGCATTGACTCGTGAAACGCATTGTAATTTTAATGATGTTGGATTTTTGGATGAATATTTAACCAGATACCTATTAAACTCGCCCATGTGGTGCCGGCATAGAATAGTACCAACCCATCTCTACCCGTGGGTGTCATTAGAGGCGACTAAGGGTTAATAAGCCAGAGGATTCAGCAGCATCCTTCTGTGTATAGCATCATCTTATATACTGCGGTCTTCAACAACCGCGGGCCACGGTGCCAGCCGTAACGCTAACAAGCGTGGTGACTATAGTACTTCTCCTCCACATTATTTCAGCAAAATCTAGAATTTTAGAGGGAGCTTCCTGTCCTGTAGTGGACGTTTTATGGGATGTTATGATGACCTATTAAACTCAGTTTCTCTCAATATCTCCGTATCAGCTGTTTGACGCTAACAGAGGCGCCGAAATATTTTTGGACCCATATCCACCTAGTTTTAGCCCACAAAGTATAAAAGCTTACCTATCAAAGTCAATTTCCCTCAATATTTCCGTAGCATTGGAACGATCAGCCAGTACTATGAGTTGCAAGTGATCTAAAAACAAGCGAACAATCTAGCTAGATCGAAGCATCGCAACGTTTTTGGAACAATATGTTTCTACAAACCTACTCGTACCTATCAAAGTCGATTTCTCTCAGTATTTCCGTAGTACGCTTGGTCCCATGTATGGAAGGATCAGCCAGTGCTATGAGCTTGAACTGCGTCAAATAACATGTGAACAATCTAGTTTTAGGCGTCGCAACATATTTTGACCATTATCAAACAGATAATAGAAAAATCCTTACCTGTTAAAGTCGATCGAAGAGCTGGTGAAAAGAATTAAAGGTAAATCCCACAAACATATAAAACAGTCATTAAAACACTATTTAATCGTGGGTCAATTTGAACACAAAGTGACTCCAGACTCTCTTACCAAAACCGTGCGTTAGGTGTATGACCCCTGCCTGCACACAATCTGTATAAGCAGATTTTTTAGCAGTCAGGAATTGTAATAAAATATTTGTCAATTTATGAAATAAATAGATTTATTTATTTATTTTTTTTTTTTTTTTATCTCTCTCAGTATTTCCGTAGCACTCTTGGTCCCATGTATGGAAGGATTAGCCAGTGCTATGAGCTTGAACTGCGTCAAATAACAGGTGAACAATGTAGTTTGAGGCACCGCAACATTTTTTTACCATTATCAAACAGATAATATAAAAATCCTTACCTATTAAAGTCGATCTCTCTCAGTATTTCCGTAGCACTATTGGTCCCATGTATGGAAGGATCAGCCAGTGCTATGAACTTGAACTGGGCCAAATAACAGGTAAACAATGTAGTTTGAGGCACCGCAACATTTTTTTACCATTATCAAACAGATAATATAAAAATCCTTACCTATTAAAGTCGATCTCTCTCAGTATTTCCGTGGCACTCTTGGTCCCATGAATGGAAGGATCAGCCAGTGCTATGAGCTTGAACTGGGCCAAATAACAGGTGAACAATGTAGTTTGTGGCACCACAACATTTTTTTACCATTATCAAACAGCTAATATGAAAATCCTTACCTATTAAAGACGATCTCTCTCAGTATTTCGTTAGCATTCTTGGTCCCATGTATGGAAGAATCAGCCAGTGCTATGAGCTTGAATTGCGTCAAACATCAGGCGACCAGTATAGATTGAGGCGTTGCAACATTTTTTGACAATTATCAAATAGATAATATAAAAAAGCTTACCTATCAAAGTCAATTTCTCTCAATATCTCCGTAGCATTCTTGGTGCCATGTATGGACGGATCAGCCAGTGCTATAAGCTTGAACTGCGTCAAACAACAAGCGACCAGCCTAGTGCGAGGAGGCGGCGCGGCGCGACACCTTTGAACGTAAATCTGCGCGTCTTTCTGACGCAAAGCTGAATACAGTTCTTCGATTTTACCGGCAGGAAGGAATAAGTGAGGTTTGCAGAGTTCTTGGACCTAAAAAAGAAGAAAAATGGTGATAACTTGATAAGTAAAATAAATTTAAAGACTTCACGCGATTCTTTTTCTAAACTACACTGTATTTTTTCCAATTAAACGGCGGCTAAGTGTTTTCTTTAAATACAAGGTGTAACAGAAAGGGTATATCAACTCTCAATGATGTGATTCTGCCCATGAAACTGAAAAACTTTCCCTAAGGCACATAGGTCGAAATAGGATTTTTTTTACCTCCCATACAAAATGCAATATCAGCTGATTCAGTTTCAATGGAAGGTCAAAATTTGTTTTCGTATTTCGACCTATGTTCCTTAGGGAATGTTGTTCAGTTTTATGGGCAGATTCACATCCTTTAAGGTTGAAATACCCTTTTTCTTACACCCTGTATAAGACATTAAATGGTTTTCTATCGGTATCCGATTTGAACATTCTGATTAATTTTGCACGAAAAATAAATTAACTACAACTTTGATTACACAAATATTTGTATTTTTCATCATGCAGCATAGTAAATTTGCATATTGTAGTACCTTAGAATCCAGCATAGTCCTTCTCTTCTGGCTTTCTTTGTACTCATCCTCTAGAAGTTCGTAGTTGTCTCGTAACTTGACTTCGAACGGATCGTCACTCATTTCTATGGTGATTTCTTCAATCTGAAAATAAATATGGGCGATATTTCACACAAGGTCATGTGTTCCCCAAATCATGCAAAGCCTACATGTTTATGTATTAGTTTATGTATTAGTTTATGTATTAGTTTATGTATTAAATAGTCTGTGATAAATAGTACTGTATTATGAGTATTCAAATATAATATTCAAACAAGTCAGAACAAACCCCTCATGTATGGCCGATGTTTGCCGTGAGCGGGGATCAAACCCGCAAGTCCCGCAACCAACGTGGCAGAGGACAGGGACCACTTTGGCAACAGACCAGACCATGAGTGTACGTAAGTTGTTCCTAGTGATTGATTTATAGCCGCATATTGGGGTATGTATGAATGTCGAGAGATGCGGGTACCACAGCAAAGAGGGCACAGAATAAAGACACTCTCCGCTCCCCTTGCGATCCACCCCGCACATACATAGGGGAACATACATAGGGGTGATTCGGGTAGCCCAAGGGGTGGTCCACCTCTGGACCACCGCTTGACAGTGTTTTCTGGGACACCCTGTATATGTATACAAATATTGCTCGTTTAATAGTATAGGATAACAGCCCCTTGTGGTGCTGTCAAAGAATAGTAAAAACCCATCTCTACCCGTGGGTGTCGTAAAAGGCGACTACGGGTTAATGAACTAGAGGATGGGCAGCATCCTTCTGTGTATCGAATCATCTTACATTCTACGGTCACCAACAACCGCGGTCCATGGTGCCAGCCGTATCGCTAACAAGCGTGGTGACTATGGTACATACCCTCCACATTGTTTCAGCAAAACCTGGAATTTTGGAGGGAGTTGTCCTGTAGTGGATGTTTCATGGGATGTTATGATGACTAATACACTTCCAGACACATCTATCGGCCCACCTAGCATTCAGAGTTTTAATAGATCCTAGCTTAAAATCATGCACAATCGAGCAATTTTTTATGCAATAATGATGCAATATTGAAGCTGGCTCATTTGCCAACTTTTTGGCTTGCATTAAAACTTTTTGATCAACCTAACATTTATTTTAGCTAGGGTTTTTCAAAACATAAAATGCAAGGCATATGCAACGTGGGCCGATATATGTCTGGGAGTGTATAACTAACCTTAATATGCAAGTCACTGGGCAACGGGCTCTCAGCGGTGAAAGGTTTCTTCTTGATGCCATGCACTAACTTCACCCACTTGAAGAGCGACACGAAGTCACCTTGCACGGCCTCCGCAAAACGATGCTTGAACGGGAATATTATGCGCACCGATTCCACGTTTACGGCCCTGCAAAAATTTAACAATTCCTAAAAAAAAGGACATAAACTCTTGTAAACAAAAGGTATTCAGGAACGAGACAAAACTTGTCTTTCAAATATCCGCTAGTAGATACAGAGTACTATAGACTGGGCTCTTACATTTACACTAATATGTCTACGATAATATGTATGTAAAATTAATTAATATGATTATAGTAGGTAATGTCTCGAATTACTGAAATATCACACACTATATTGGACACCTTATCACCGTGGTAAAACATCTCACTCTCAACAAAAAGTCAGTCGAAGAGAGGCAACCTGGAATACCTTAAATCTTACATCGTTGAAGAATTTTTACATTAGGAAATGTCTCTTTCCCACTGAAGGAACATTTAAGGCGAACGAAGTCGCGGGCAACAGCTAGTACTATAGAAGTAACAGGAACTGTTGTCGGAATGGCAATGTTTGTGATACTGTTTCCGGTTTCGTATTTCGAACTTTAACAAATGGCAGTAGAAAAAATTTAAAGCGTTCCTCCTTGACAAATTTTTATATAATATTGATGATATTTAACTATTGAATGACATATAATTTCATAATTCGTACCTGCTACTGACTGTGATAATAATTTGTTTGACATTGTGATATTGAATTGATAAGTACGTGATATTTTGATTATTTTTTGTTTATTGTTTACAAATTATTTGTTTAATATTAATTATTCGCACACAGTCATGTACTGTTTTAGAATAATAAATTGAAATTGAATAGAAGTATACCTACCAGACCTTGTTCCATGTGAGAGTGAACCCTTCGCTCGCTTTCCTCTCGACCCTCACGTCGTGGTCGTCTACCGCTCTCTGCTGGCTGTAACCCTCGACTGTCACTACCTCATCACCATTCAGCACCATTTTCAACTGACTCCAGTTTATAGATAATCCTGCTTTGTTATCAAATGCTATTGTCATATCATCTGAAAATGTATACATTTTTAGTATTTACCCACTGATAGAGATGGGTTGGTACTATTTTTGCCGGCACCACACAGTACTATTGACTACTAAATCTATTCAGTCATCATGACATCCCATTAAACGTCCACTACAGGACAGGGAGTTTCCTTCAAAATTCCAGCTTTTGCTGAAACAATGTAGAGGGGAAGTATAATAGAGACACCACACTTGTTAGCGTTAAGGCTGGCACCATGGACCGCGGTTGTTGGTAACCTCAGAATGTAAGATGATACGATACACATAAGGATGCTGCTACCCATCCTCCAGTTCATAATCCCTGAGTCACCTCTTACGACACCCACGGTTAGAGATGGGTTGGTACTATTCTTTGCCGGCACAGCTATTCAGTAATCAATCTAATTTGAATTGATGAAGCAGAATCAATCGATTTCGTCTTTTTTAAATTCTTCACTTTGAACTAATTTTTTTGTCGTAGACCAAAAGTTTCACCTTAATACACACAGTACTAATACAAAATAACTTACCAGTAGCAAACAACATATTGTTCTCTTTCGACAATATCAATCCCAAATTAGTTTCACCTTTAAACGAAACTCTCCAATTTTTCGCTGTCCCTTTCTTACTCGTTTCCTCTTCGATATTTATATCCTCTTCTACCACACCTCTAACCACTTCGAGTTCATCTCTGAACCTTTTCAATTCTCTTACAAAAGCTAGTATTTTCAAGTGCAAATTCGCGCTCCATTCGAAGTCGACGTTTTCTATGAATTGGAAATCTAGGAGAGCGGAGTTCTTTTCTTTTGAAGGTACGTGCTCGATTCTGGCCAAACGGACGTGGAAGAAAGTTGAAGGAATTTCTTCGCATCTCTGACATAGCATGTTACCTGAAAACAACGTGTAAAAAGATATCACTCGAAAACTTTAACTAGATCCCGAACTAGCATTTTCACACGTTGCCGATCCTGAGAAATAAGACAATACATCTCATGTGCCCGTAATTTTAATGGCTCCCGTGCCTTTCGAAACGAAACACCGTAGCGTAAGCACTGCAGTTCTTGGTACCGGTATCTCTTCAGTGGGACTTTACACAAAAGCCTTTCCACCTACCGCATACTACAGATTTATTTTACCCTGATGTGAATAAAGATAATTTGATCTTAGAGTACAGTTGTTCAGTTTCAATGTCTGGTTTTCAGGCGAAGTCTTTGTTATAGCTAGGCTTAACTTTGTTGAAGAAATAGATTGTTTTTTTTTACCTTTATAAGGCACCATATCCACAATCTTCAACCCGGAAACGAGCGCTCCAGCTTTCACAGTCGTCTTTTCTAAGGTCACCGCATCAACCCTCGTCATAAGACACATCGAATCATTTGCTATGAGGAACAAATTGATATGAGACAAGGCGACATTCACTGCTATGTTGTTGTTAGAGTCGCAAGGTTCTATAGGAGGAGGCGGTTTGTGGGAAGGAGGGTGGTAAGAGGTGATGCAGTTGACTAAGGAGATGATAGTTGCGGCGACGGTCGGTGACCATTCGAGGCGTAGGCAGTCCATCATCGCTTCTACCTGAAAATGGTTGACTATGTTGGTTATAAAAGCTTTTTGAGTGAGATAAAAGAACTCCGGCTTCAGACCGCGGTACTAAACAACATATAACGCATTTTATAAGGAGCGTAAGGAACAAAAAACTGAAAAGGCATGATTGATAAGTCAAGGAAACTGAACAAGTTTCAGTCATTGAAACCTTTAGGAAATGAAAAAAAATATCGGTATCAACATACAAACTGTCCAACCAAGGTGACGATTTTGTACTCCTAAAAGTTTAATTCACTGAAATTGTTCAGTTTCGGAAAGCTGTCCCTTACACCCTGTATAAGTAATTTTCCTTATCTGTTTTCCTATTTTTTGTTCCTTGGACATAGTTGTTCAAATTGTTATCTGAATCCAAAATTTCAGTTTTTTACAATATGTAATAATGAAAAATGTTTTCAGCACCGCGTAATAAGCAGGATAATTGAAGAGAATGCAGAAAATTTACAACTTTGAAATTCCATGATGGCTACAATTTCTGAAGAATATTTACAGGTCACAGTGGCAGTGCTTTCACGGCTTTGGTCTGCCAATGCCGAAGGTTCTCATCGTCTGCTTGTAACTTATACAAAATCTCTCAGACCCTGAATACTCCGTTTAACCAGCGACAAAGTCAGTAACAAGAGCCCTAAGAATGTTTCTTCCTTGGCAGGGCCTCTTTCAGACTCAACTAAGCCCGAATATCGCCCATCTTTTACCAGTAACTGGTTGACTAACCTTAGGATCTCTCGGTCCCTGACTGCCCCACTTGACTAGGGCCACATCCAGTAACGCAGAGCCCCAAGAATGTTGCTTCCTTGACAGGGCCTCTTTCAGACTCAACTAAGCCCGAATACCGCCCATCTTTTACCAGTAACTGGTTGACTAACCTTAGAATCTCTCGGTCCATGACGGCCCCACTTGACCAGGGCCACAGCCAGTAACGCAGAGCCCCATGAGTTTGTTTTCTTGGCAGGGCCTCTTTAAGACACAACTAAGCCTGAATACCGCCCATCTTTTACCAGTAACTGGTTGACTAACCTTAGAATCTCTAGGTCCTTGACTTCCCCACTTGACTAGGGCCACAGCTAGTAACGCAGAGCCCCAAGAGTGTTGTTTCCTTGGCGGGGCCTCTTTCAGTCTCAACTAAGCCCGAATATCGCCCATCTTTTACCAGTAACTGGTTGACTTACCTTAGAATCTCTAGGTCCTTGACTGCCACACTTGACTAGGGCCACAGCCAGTAACGCAGAGCCCCAAGCAAGTTGCTTCCTTTGCGGAGCCTTTTTCAAACTTAACTAAGCCCGAATACCGCCCATCTTTTACCAGTAACTGGTTGACTAACCTTAGAATCTCTCGGTCTCTGACTGCCCCACTTGACCAGGGCCACAGCCAGTAAAGCAGAGCTCCATGAGTAGTTTCCTTGGCGGGGCCTGTTTCAGACACAACTAAGCCCGAATATCGCCCATATTTTACCAGTAACTGGTTGACTAACCTTAGAATCTCTAGGTCCTTGACTGCCCCACTTGACTAGGGCCACAGCCAGTAACGCAGAGCCCCAACAGTGTTGTTTCCTTGGCGGGGCCTCTTTCAGAGTCAACGCTCTAGGCCCGAATGCTGCCCAGCCTGCGTCTACTAGTAACTCTGTACTCCAATGTCGAGAGCCAACTACTAGGCGCGCCATTGTTGATTTGTAGGATTCTTCTGCAAATACAACAAAATGTTACTGATTTGTAGAGAGGATGAGTGAATGAAGATTGACGAAAGAGATCTACCAGGCGAGAGTGAATGAAAAAGTTGGAAGGGGAAGGCCTCGAATGTTCCATGACCAGATTAAGGATGTACTAAATAACGGCCAGGTTAAATAATCCTAAACCGATGAGCTTTTTAAAAGATTAATAAAAGGTAGAGGAAGCGAGTGAAGTATGTGAAGATCGTAGCAGGTGAAGGGCTGTGGTCTCTGCTTATCCCACAGGGAAAGACGCGTGATGTTTACTGGCTTTATATTTTTTTAATGAACTTGCTCGCTTGACCTTATTTTAACCCTATTAATATAAAGTCGACGGTGGGACAAGCTTACCCAAAAGAAGCTTTCTCGCGAAGATTCGGGCTATGTTAACTGGGGAAAACAGCACACTCTTTGTCTGTGCGCATTATAGATGTGTGTGGAATATCAACCTTATGAGGGTGATATCATATCCTGCATCATATCCATCTGGACTTCCAAAGGAGTAAGAGTGATGGTGCCCATTGAGCTCTTTGGCACATTCAGCATACAGAATAAAAGTTTAGGAATAATTGCCCATCAACAATGAGAATTATTTTTGCTGTTGTAATTAAAACATTATTTTATCGATCGATCAAAACATGTGAATCGGTATATTCTCAAGGCTTGCACTTTAAACTGAAATCTTTATTACAATTTCAAGAAAATAAATAAGTTTTTTCTTTTATCCAATAGCTGATCCACCTAAACTTTAATAACTCCTGCACTACACTGATTTTGATACGTAACTCAGAAAGAGAGTTACAAATTCCAAACGTTAAAGTTAGGAAAGGTTTGAATTCCTGTTACAAATTACGTTATTAGTTACGTACGACCGCACTGCGGAATCGGCTTCCTGCGCAGGTATTTCCGGACGGGTACAACAAGGCAGCCTACAAATATATCTTAAAGGCCGGCAGCGCACCTGTGACCCCCCTGGTGTTGCGGGTATCTATAGGCGTCGGTGATCACTTACCATCAGGTGACCCGTCTGCTCGTCTGCCTCCCTATTCTATAAAAAAAATGCAAAATACCTCTAGTATCCAACAGCTGGTCCAGCTTGACTTTAACCCCTCCGCTGCCCGCGGCCATAGCACAGCCGGCTCCCAAATGGGCATGCAGCGTCACTGTACGCAACTCCGCACAGCCTTGTACAACGCATGCGGATAACACTCGTAATATCCACGGCGGGGTTGATGGAGCTGTTGGGACAGATAAAATATTATTCTTATCTATGTATTATCTCTTGCCCACTTTGTCCGCATGTTAATTATAAGAGCTAAATTACCTTCCTTTCTAACAAAGGACAGAATGCGCGTGTTAGAACGGAGCGGATTCGCGCTGTTTTACGTATTTCGCTCATTCTTATATTTTTCTCAAAATCTGTACCCAAAATATTAACTTCATATATTGAATAATGTGTAAAAAATTTAGGTAGTACTTAAGAAAAAAGGTTTAAAAGCAAAAAGCAGAGGTAATTTTGGATTTTTTTTATGGTGCATACAATATAAGTGTTCAGAGTCAGCCATCTTCTTGGAAGCTTGTCTAGCCCGTGAGACACCACTGGGCTAGGCAAGTGAACCCAAGGGGACCACGTGTTTATGTAATTCGACACCGCGGCGAGCACTTAACGACCCACTTGAGATTTTCCTCTACCGCGTCGGCCATCAAGGGGAACCCATTGGGTTGTAATTCTAGCCCATCTCTCACTGTAGTTACAGATACAAAAATTGCGAAAAACGGCCATTTATATCAGTTTTGTTCTAAATAAACAAGGACGCCTTATCTTTAATCTATCTTTCCGGATTTTCGATAAGTTTTGTCTTTAGCGAATAATATTTTTTTAACTGATGGGGGCGCTAGTGGACTGCAGGTAGCCCCTTAAAATTAATTGAAAATGTTGACCAGTGTTTAAGTCAAACATTAAAATCCGTTCAGTAGTTTTTGCGTGATGCTCGGACAAATAAACAAACAAAAAATCAAACAAACAAACAGACAGACAAAAATTCCAAAAATCTGTGATTTAGATTCACGGGCATCAAAATAGCATAACGTGTTAGTTTTTTACAAATGTCTTCGATGTACACACAAAATCTATTTACAATTTCATATAGAAGAGAAGAAAACAGAGAGCTGCATATCTTCTGTTTCACTCGCACCAGAAAGAAAAGAAAATTGCTGCTTTGTTTGTGAAAAAAAGAGACAAAGCTTGACATTTTCTGCCCTTAAAAATATCTATAAAATTACAGCTAAAGATTTTGTAACAAAAAATTATCACTTACGTGTTTCTGTTTCAACTTGCATTGGTTTAGGTTTTTTCATTTTACTCTTCATACTGGAGTACCATTTGAATACTTCTTTGTGGTGATATATTATATTCAGTGTACTTATTATTAGGTATAGATTCAATATTCCTTTTTCCAACTGAAAAAAAGATATAACAGATAGGGCTGGGTCGTCTGTCAACTAAGTTTTATCTGTCGATGGGGCTACGCTGATCACTGTTGATATAGGTGTGGGCAAACTACTTGAACCTTGGCTGCGCAGAGTCGATTTCATATAAAAATTGACGTGCGCAAATCTTTCCCCACCACGCGATTATCGTTTAAGTTGTTTGCCCCGCAGTATAACTAATTTTTAGGGTTCCGTGTCTCAAAATACAAAAAACTGAATCCTCATAGGATCACTTTCAGATTCAGATTTATTTCATAATTCAAATAATTACATGTCAAATGTATAAAAATATAGTAATCTAGAATATTATTCTAATAATTAATTTCTTAATTATTTTCAATTAAAATAATTCAATTAAGCATACATTTACCTAAGATAGGTAGTCTAAAATAACTAATTTGTTTGTGTCTGGGATACCGATGCGCGCATGCCCTTATGGAAGTACATACATACATAACATCACGCCTTGTTCCCGTCGGGGTAGGCAGAGACCACAGTTCTCCACCTGCTACGATCTTGACATACTTCCCTTGCTTCCTCAACTTTCATCAATCCTTTCATACATGCTCGTCGGTTTAGGGTACTTTTAACCTGGCCTTTATTCAGAACGTCCTGAAATTGTCTACATACAAAATAAATAGTCTAGAGCTCTAAGTCCTAGAATGCCGCCCTGTTTCACACCAAAGTACCAAGAACGATTATCACTGTAGCTTTGGCGAATTCTTAAACAATCTGTTTTTAGCAAGATAGCTTAGGGCTACGTTTCTAGTGCGCATGTTTTCTATTTTTGTGAAAAGAATTGGGAAGGAGATAGTGTCGAAAGCCTTTGCTACGTCTTGAAACACTACATGTGTATATACAACGTCTAACGGAAAGATGTGATAATACTTCAGTATTAGTCCAGGGAAATTATTATTTGACCTGGAAGTAATTAAGTATGGCTGTTTTTTCTCTGATTCTTGTTAAACAACTAATCTCTCCTATAAGTGGCACAGCAGACGACAGACTTTTTGTTCTGACAGTCCGCCAGTGTGGCCGGTACTGCAATTATTTTCGTATTACTATAGTCATTGACATGAAAAAACGCTCCGTTTCTATGCGCGTATTTTCCAAAACCTTTAGTTTCGAAAGAAAAACAGCTTGAATTCAAAGAATTAATCACTCGAAAAGGTTGTTCAGATTGATTTTCATTTAGTTTAAAACATAGAACAACTTTTAAACTTGTTATATTTGAATTTTATTCTGATAAAAACTATAATTTTCGCAATTCCGGCCACACTGGCGACAATGTCCGTGACTGCCCGCGTATGTCCGCCCCTTCATCTGCTGAGCGCCTAAATGTATAACTATTAAAATCGTATGACCTCGGGAACATATATTTTTATTTTTTATTTATACTAAAATGCTAATGCAATCAATCGATTAGCATTGTTAATAGAACTATAATCATAGGTAGTTTACCTAAAAATTAAAATGTTTTCCCATTTGAATTGCTGAAATTCGGAGTTTCAGTAAGGTAATAAGTTAACTCGAAATTGCACTTAAAGGATAATATGTAATGGAAGTAAGTTTAATGTTTTACTTCTTAAATATTATTTTAAATACATTTTATACAAAATTGAAATGTCAACTGTAATGATAAACTTTATTTTTGAATTTTTCAGTTTAATAGTACATTACTGCAGCGGTCGAAAAAACGGGTATTGAGAGACGAACGTGATAATGTGGGCAGAGGCGTTAGCCGAGGCCCACATACGTCAGTCCATCAATATCTGGTTTCGGCCAAGGTTTGTATAGTGCTTTTCTCAAACAATGCGCGGATATTCAAATTGTTACATAAATTACTTACATTTTCAATCTCTTCTCTTTTTGCCACTGAAAAAGTTCTCATAAGATTTTAAATATTCATGACATACATGATATTTAAGGCACTATTTCTAAATTCCAATAACTTATTAATTTTATTCACAATTACAATCTAAATTGCACTAAATTAAATACAATAAGTTAATATGATATTCCCGCTAATAACTTTTAAGAAAGAATGATGTTCGGGGTACCTATTCTTGAACCTATAAAAACAAAATCTTAATCAAATCTATAAACTTAAAGAATAAAATTTGATAATTTTGAAATAATATTTGATTCCTAATAACACAAATAATTATAATTTACTTTTTTAGAGTTGATCAAGGCATTTCAAATTAGGGAAATTATTTTTGTCATTAGATGAGTTCAAAACTAGGACCCTGCGCCACAGATTATATACTAGTTACTACGGTCTTGCGCGAAATAAACGATGTGTGACCTCCTTGTTCAGAACTCTTTCGTTGGTTGCCATCTCCTTGGTTACCATGCTTTGGAGAAAAAGCTGGTTCCATTTTGAAATTAGATGACAGAAATGAGTTTTCATAGTAGTATAGTAGTTTTCCCGACCGCCTGGCACGGAAGAAATGGATTTTCATACTAACTTTCCCGGCCGCTGCTCGCATGTTTTTTACCAGTACGAATACTTCGATTTTGCTCTAAGAAGGTTGTCAAAATAATAATTGAATTTCCAAGCATGTTTGAGAAAAATGTATTTTTCGTCATCTTCCCTATATTTTTTTTCTTTAATATTATTTTACATATATGTATTTAAACTTAATTTTGTCAATAATAATAAAAAAGTCACATTTATATTTACTTCAAACCCACTCATATAAAAGTTTCTAAATACTCTGGCCTATATGTGATGTGAATGAATGTGTGGTGTGAATCTGCCCATAAAACTGAACAACTTTTCCCAAGGAACATAGGTCGAAATACAAAAAGCCAAATCTGATCTCCCATAAAAAATGCGCTATCAGCGGATGCAATTTCTATGACAGGTCGAAATTAGGTTTTCATGTTTCGACCTATGACATCGAAAAAGTTGATCATTTTCATGCGCAGATTCACACACCTTTCCGTTACTCGCTATACATGTACGAATGTACTTAGTTGACCATAAGAAATTTGACCTACCTTAGCATCCAGCTTGAGTTTATTAACGAACAGTAGCTTATCTTCAGCCGTCGTCAGCTGATATTGGTCCATTTGAAATGCGACATATACTTGTGGGAGACTTTTCACTTCTTTGCCGTTGTCTCCTATGTGCACAGAAGCTGCGCTGAAGCGAGAGTTTATCTGAAAAAAAAAACATGTTTTTCAGAAAGTTGGTTCCTTTCTGTTTTGACTAGAAAGTGTCAGTGTTGGTGTGTTTTGTCTTTGAAGAAGCTTGTTGCAACTGGCATTAGTTCGAACATAGGTCGCTCAAGCTAGTATAATGTACAGTTAAGAGCACATCGACAACGCAAAAAGCCAAGTAACGAAATAGATGTAGTAATAACTTGGATGTGCCCGCCAATCGACCGATAAGATTAACCCGAGTTTTAGTTTTTGTGCCGTGACTTCATCAGTGACCTGTCGAGTGTAACCCCTAGGTATTTCGAGATTAAATTATGACGCACTTAATTACCATCGAAGAACACTTCCAACTCTCGTCGGGCAATACAATCAGTGAGATGGAAGGCCGTAACCTCTAACTTTACGAGATTTGGACAGAGGCCCCACTTTTTGTAGTACTCGTTAAGTGTCGAAAGGTCTTGTGAGAGTGCACTTCTTCTTCTCTAAAACACTTGCTAAAATCACTTTAATGCGCGCCAAGCATAACTTTTATAAACAGAGGGCCTAGCATTAGTAATAAAAGAAGCTTCTTATAATGAGTTATGACACTCAGCTTGTGTAGCAGCCTGTCAACTCAAACAGTGTCATAAACCGCCTTAAGGTGTACGAATCCATCACAGGTCTTCAGTCCCTTTTGGAAACCAGCCTCGATGTACGACGTAAGGACTATTACTTGGTCAGCACAACAACGACTATCCCTAAATCCAGCTTGCTCAGCGGGGATATGGGGGTTCACCATGGGGTATATTCGATTGTCCAGTAAGCTCTATAAGTTTTTAAGTGACACTCAGCAGCGAGATAGGGCGGTAGCTCGCGGGGTGGTCGGCGTGTTTTGGCTTTTTTTATAATAGGTGGGAGAATGCCGTTGTAGAAACCAGTAAGCCTTGCTCGCTTGCCGGGGCTCGCCAGGACTTTTTTATTTACTATTTCTTCATTTATTAGGGTTCCGATACCAAAATAGTAAAAAAAGGAACCCTTATGGTGCGACTTTGTCTGTCTGTCTGTCACACCTGTATATCTCAGCAACCACTCATGCTATCGACTTGAAATTTGGAATAGTTTTAGAATATGGTTACCCAACTTAATTGCACATAAAGTAATTTAAATAAAATTATAATAATTAATGTAAAGGGGGCCCAAATAGGAGAGGCAAAATTTCAAATTGTCATTTCTAGTTCGAGTGGGGTATCATATGAAAGGGTTTTACTTGTACATTGTACAAGTAAAACCCTTTCATAAAAGCTTTTCAAGAGCAAGAGGGAAAGTCAATCTTCACTGCCAGTGAAGATTGAATTTCCCTCTTGCTCTTCATTATCAAGGGGATCATGACTATTATATTAAATTTATCATGAAATAGAAAAAATAATAGTAAATTCAACTTAATATACTTATTTATTAAAATTAAATTATTGTTCATGTGAGTCGAAAGTTGTTGACTTGTTGGTTTGGTTTTGATTAAGTACCTATGTCATAATGTTGTAACCGGTTGTAACTTTTTTGTAGACCTTTTGAAGGTGTACAATACATTATTTTGATCTATCTCGCAGGGTTCAGCCAGCGTTTGCAATGTAAGCGCAAAAAAATGTGTTCTTTTACGACAACACATTAGAAATCTCTAAAATTATCAGTATTTCTCTACTATATTATGCATGTATTATACATAAAAACCTTTCTCTTGAATCACTCTATCTATTAAAAAAACTGCATCAAAATCCGTTGCGTAGTTTTAAAGATCTAAGCATACATAGGGACAGACAACGGGGAGCGACCTTGTTTTATACTATGTAGTGAAGATAAAGCTTATTTATTTCATTTTGAATTATTTCTTATCTTTACCTAGAACCCCCCCTGGGGGGTTTTTACGTTGTGCCTATTATACGTACCTGGTCGAAAAAAATTATTAGCCATCTAGTGCTGAATAGCGGTTAACAACATAAGCACACCCCAGATTCCACTAGGTTCTATCCTAAAGCTCCACTTGGTTCTAATACTCATTACTAGGTGGCGGTGGCATCGCGTAACGTCCTCCGCACAAAACAAGAAAGGGCAACTCTACTTTGTTTCTGCTCTGTGGTTAAGTCACTTAGTCGCTTTTTATGACAGATGATTTTTAGGGCAGATGAAGACACTTAGTGGAAGATTAGGACACTTAGTCGCCTTTTATGACACAAGGCTAGATTAAGACACTTAGTCTCCTTTTATGACACAAGGGAAGGTTAAGTCACTTAGTCGCCTTTTATGACACAATGGCAGAGTAAGACACTTAGTCACCTTTATCGCACAACGACAGATTAAGACACTTAACCGCCTTTTATCGCACAAGAACAGACACTTAGTCGCCTTTTATCACACAAGGGCAGGGCAGAAATAAAATAAGTTATGATCAGAGTGTAAAACTCCTCGGTAGTATACTGTTTTTACTTACCGCACTAGTTCGGTAAGTAACTCATATTAACATCCCATGAAACGTCCACTACAGGACAGGGAGCTCCCTCTAGAATTCTAGCTTTTGCTTCTTCTTCTTCTTTTCGAGTCAATGGCAAAACTGACTATAAACGCTTAGCCCAAAAAGTAGCCACATCAATAGCCTTTTGGTTGCCTTCAAAAAGCTCCCTCCGAGTGCAGGAAACTGGAGAAGTAGGGCACGACAGCAAGTGTGTCATGGTTTGCAAATTACCGCATTCACACTTGTCGTTATCAGAGAAGCCCCACCTCTTCATGAGTTCCCCGCACCTGCCAACGCCCGACCGCAGTCTGTTTAGTGACTTCCATATGGACCAAGGAAGATCGTGACCTGGTGGCAGCTTTTCGGCAGTTGGGATATGAATGTTGTCAGGAGGGTACCTTTTTGACCACAGTTCTACCCTAGCCTTGGATGGATCTAAATCGAGCGGCATGGTGTCTTTGATAAAACTGTGACGGCTCTTAAGGCGTGAGGGAGGTGGGTTATGGCCGTAAAGTAGGTGTCAGCTATCTAATTCCTGCTTTTTCTTCTCAATAGCACAGGCTACCCGACGCCTAACGTCCGGAGGAGCTATTCCAGCAAAGGAGTATAAGTGGCCCAGCGGAGTTGGCTTCAGGGTGCCCGTAACTATTCGGCAGGTTTCGTTGAGGGCAGTGTCCACATCCCTCGAATGAGCCGATCGCCCCCACACGGCGCATGCGTGCTCACCTGCTGAGTAGCATAGCGCGAGGCTACTAGTACGGAGGACATGAGGTACTGCTCCCCAACGGGTGGTTGTAAGACGGCGGATGATATTATTTCGGGCGCTAACTTTGCTTTTCAAATTTTGACAGTTAGCTTTTGCTGAAAAATGTAGAGGGGAAGTACCATAGTCACCTCGCTTGTTAGCGTTACGGCTGGCACCATGGACCGCGGTTGTAGGTGACCGCAGTAAGTAAGATGTTAGATACAAAGGAGGATGCTGCTGCCCATCCTCCAGTTTATAACCTTCAGTCGCCTCTTACGAGACCCACGGGTATGTAAGGGTTGGTACTATTCTTTGCCGGGCTAAAGTATCTACTTACGAGCAATGTTTACGTCCTTGTAAGTACGTTTTTCGAGCAAATGTATTGAAAATATTGTGACTGGCGAGCGATAAATCTCAAGTGGGTCGTTAAGTGCTCGCCGCGCGCCCGCATCCGGTTTCAAATTACATTTAGCTTGACGCATACCGATACGGCGCTGTTCCCCCCTCCCGGGAGACTCAAAGGCTAGTAAGTATTTTACACTCGGGTGGGCATCCGCCAGCTAGTACGTTTAAATTTTAAATATTTCAAATATTTTTTTCCAAAAATGTTTCTTTGGTAAAGTTGTTTAGTTTCGTTGATTGAGCACGCCCTTTCAGTTTTCGGTACACCGTCCTGTTCACCCTGTATATGTATCGCAGCCAACTCCTAGCCGGTTAATTGAATGGCTAGCCTGGCTCAATTGAACGGCAGAATACCGAACGTTGAATGAAACGTTCAATGGGATGGCTAAACGACATTCAGCCGTTATACTCGTAGGTCTGGTAGGGTGTAATCTAACTCACGACTTGCTGGACAGTTGCTTTACACTACTGCACTAATAACTATTCTGCTGCACAAATAATTATTTTGCTCGTTGAATAAATTCAGAGCTGCTTAATTTAGTTTTTTTGCAGGACATAGGGCTGGTTCAAAGTTAGCCGTCTGGGTGTCTACTCTCAAAGTCCGATATATCGAAACGATACTACTCGAAACATGCAAATATTAAGTTGGATATTGGTTGGATGCAGTTTGAAAATTCAAATAACCAATATTCTACTCTATTGTCAAGGGACGAAGTTTTGCATTTGCATGTTTCGAGTAGTATCGTTTCGATATATCGGACTTTGAGAGTAGACACCCTGAATCGGGCTAGCTTTCGATTAGCCAACACGTTTAACGACAAGCTATCGAAGTTCAATCAACAATCGGACTAGGCATTAAACTGAATGCCGGCAGTCACTCAACTGCCTGGGCATTCAATTAACTGCCTGATTATACCAGTTGGCTGCGACATATGTACGACGACAATTTGGCGAATTCAGCACTGAGAAAAATTATGATATACTCGTACGTGTTAACGGAATAAGCGAAACTGAGAAAATAGTTTGTTTAGAATCGAGAGTAGAATCAATTTCATAGGTTTTTGATAGGGGTTTTTTTATGTAAATTTTTGCCGCTTCCAAATATTTGTGTGCAACGCGCGCGGGCGTCGCACGGTTCATGAGCGGTGATGAGTGCTGTAGGTGTGGCTTGCGCGGACGGACGGAATCAGTTCCAATACGAACAGAACTTGCGAACAAAAACCCACGCGTAATCGGTCCGAAGTTTTACGAGCACCTACCCGAACACCTAAAAAACGAGACAAATGACGAAACGTTTTGTCGCCAACTGAAAAACCTTTTGTTGGAAAAAGAATTTTATAATGTAAATGAATATTTAATGTTAAAATTTGAATGATTCTATAATATAATTGATATTGACATATTTTAAAATTATTATTTTGTAAATTTGACATTTCACATTTTATTTTGACATTAAATACTCAAATATTCAATACCTTGACATGTTTTTAAAATTCGATTTTTATTATTGTACTAGATATTTTCAATACTTTTAAGTATTGTTGTTAGATTTTTATTAGACATTTTAGTTTATTTTTGACATTTGTAAAATTCGTATATTTTTACATTATTTTCTATCTTTGACATTTTTTGAATTTTCCTTTTTCATTGTGTAATGTATTTTTGACGATCACGTTATGCTCGGACATATAGACAATTTTTGTAAATTTGAAATTGATAATGTGAGATAATAAAATCTAATCTAATCTATCTAATCTAGCTTAAAATCTACTAAAACAACGATGAATCTTTAAAATAACAATATCTGGAAAGAAAAATCTTTTTTTAAGATTTTTTTTTACGGGAATGGATTTATTTTAATAAAAATCAGTTGGGGTGTATGAGGGTTTCGCTTATTCCATTAACATGTTGTATATGATTACTGGTTGGGTACTTACTTGTAAGCTTTGTAGAGACATCACAAAGTTTGTCTTTATACTATCAGTACATTTGATCGACGTTGTATCAATTTTTAAACTAAACATCTGCAACATTAAAAAGAATCATTTTAGCGGCAACAATTTAACAAAGAATGTTAATATTTTTGTTATTGTTGCCAGTGTTTAAAGTTAAACTCCTACAAAACTATTATCGACACTTTTTTCAACAAAAAACATATACAGGATGTAAGGGACGGTGTACCGAAAACTGAATGGGCGTGCTCAGTCAACGAAACTGAACAACTTTCCCAAAGAAACATATGTTGGGAAATGAAAAAAAAAATTGACCTCTCTATACAAACTCAGGTCAAATTTTTTTTTCATTTCCCAACATATGTTTCTTTGGGAAAGTTGTTCAGTTTCGTTGACTGAGCACGCCCATTCAGTTTTCGGAACACCGTCCCTTACACCTTTAACGCTTAGCAACATATTTTGCAGCCATTTTGACGGAAAGAATAACATTGTTTTACAAACTTGTTTTCGTGACTACTTTAGCCGATAGCTCTTGACAAAGCTGCAAAATGTGTTGGTAAGCGTGCAAAAAAATGGATCATAGAGTCAGGTATAGTAGTTTAAGATACAAGTTCCGTAAGTAGGGTTATTACAAACGAGTTGACGTTTTGTAAGCCCAAGACGAAGTCGAGGGTTTACCATCGGCACGAGTTTGTCATAACCCTTACGGACGTGTATCTTACGACGTTTTTCAATACATTTGTGAGAAAACAGGTATAAGTAATACGCTTGGTAAAGGAACCAACCACGGGTACGAGGGCCACACCGAAATGATCGGGAATAGAAAAAAGTACAAAAATAATACAACAATATTTACTTTCATTGTTTTTCGAAGTATTCTCCGTGACAATCGATGCACTTTTGCATTCTATCAAACCAATGAAATCGTTGACCACATAGCATATCTTTGATTCTTGGGAATGTAAAATAATCATTGGGGCTCAAGTCAGGGCTATACGGTGGATGGTCCATTAACTCCACGTTTTCCTGATTTAAAAACTCGATCGTTTTGCGAGCGGTATGTGAGCTCGCATTATCCTGGTGAAGAATGATGCGACGATTCGGATTAATTTTACGAAGTTCTCTTATGACTTCCGGCAAACAAACTATTGTGTACCAATCAGCAGTAACCGTTCTGCGTTCTTGTAAAGGAATCGTAGCCACATGATCTGTTTTCGATACAAACGAAGCGACCATTTTTTTCGACACGCTACGAGAGCGGACAACTTTTGTTGGCTTGACCTCGCCTTCGAAGACCCAAACAGCCGATTGATGTTTTCTTTCGGGCTCATATGAATAAATCCACGATTCATCACCAGAGACGATATTGTAAACTGCATTTGAGCTCCCTCAATTGAACCGTTGCAGATTAGACCGACACCAATTAACACGAGCCGACTTTTGTTCCTCGGTCAAACGATGGGGCACCCAGCGGGAAACTAACTTCTTGACACCCAGTTCATCATGTAAAATAGTTTGAATCGCTGTCATACCAATGCTGAGAGAAGCCCGAATCTGCTCGTATGTCACATGTCTATCTTCTTTTATTAATTGGCGCACAGCATCGATGTTATCTTGTGTTACCGCTGTTTTTGGTCGACCAGTAGAAGGAACTGTCGTGAGAGAGGAACGTCCACGACGAAACTCAGAATACCAACGATATATAGTCGTTTTACTGGGTGCTTCAAGTTCATAAACAGAAACAAGCTCGGCGAGACATTGTTCTTGAGATAAACCTCGACGAAAGTTGTGAAAAATTATGGCACGGAAATGTTCCCGCGTAAGCTCCATTTTCCCCACTGACTTGTCAAATTCAAATGGCTACTACTCTTTTCTTTTTTACTTTTTTTTAAATTCAAAAATGGAATTGTGTTTGAAATAATACTACATGTCATAAACCAAAAAGGTTTTAATCTAATTTATTCCTGAGTATTCTATTCCCGATCTTTTCGGTTTGGCCCTCGTACTGTCAGCCTCTTGTCGATTTATGTTCTCCTGGTACTCTCCATTTTATTTTAAATATAGGTAGGCAGTAGTCACCCAAGTAAAAAGTCACCACTGTAGTATTTTTACAAAATAATTTTATGATCAGAGTGTAAAAACTCTTTGGTATTGTACTTTTTTTACTTACCGCACTAGTTCGGTAAGTAACTACTTACGAGAAATTTTTACGTCCTTGTAAGTACGTTTTTCGAGCAAATGTATTGAAAAAGATTTAAAGACACTGACCAAATGGCAGTACAACTGAAAGAACTAATTTCGAATGTAAAAAAGAAAAAAATTACAATTTAAAATAAATTAATAAAATAAAAGGATAAAAAGATACCTTTGGTATAACAGGCGAAAGTCTAGGTATAAGTGTTCCTAAATTGTCCTCATTGGAACATTCCATCTGCGGCGCCTTTTTATGTTTTTTATTCTTCTGTATCAAGTGGTAAAGCTCGTCTTGGAATGATAGTATTGGGTTGCTAACTACTGCGTGGATTTTCTGTAAAAAATCAAAACTTCTTAAATGGGTATCCTTTTATCTCTATATAAGGTGTTTTTAAATTAGACCCAAATATTTCTAGGGGTGGTGTAAGTATGATAAAGAAAAAGTTTTAGAAAAATCCTCCCGCTAGTTTTTTTTGTATAATTTTCTAACAAAAAAAATATTATTATTTGTAATCATCCTGTAGTAATGATTTCGACCGTACTAAGAGCCCGAAACCGAGCCGAAACCACCCGAACCGCGCACTCGGCTTGCGCGTAATTGGCTCACGACTCCGCGCTGCCGCCTGTGCTGATACGGAGTGTTCATTTTACGATATTTAACGGTATTGTTTTTAGGATTTTTCTCGAAAACTAGCGAATAAAAATGTAAAAAAATAACACCAATAGTATTCATTTAGGTCCTTGAGGTAACCCTAACAATATTTGGGTCTAATTGAAAAACACCTTATTTATAAAAGAAGAAGGTGACTGACTGACTGACTGACATATCAACGCACAGCCCAAACCGCTGGGTCTAGAGATTCCAAATTTGGCATGAAGCTTCCTTATGAGGTCTAGGGGTGCACAAAGAAAGGGTTAAAGGGGGTAAAATAGGGGATGAAAGTTTGTATGAAAGTCCGTCAGTTTTAAAGTTAGGATCTTCAAAATTTGTATTTAGGCAGATGACTAAAAATTAAGTTTTACGTGTCTTAGAGTTTTTGAAAATTCTACACCCTAAGGGGTGAAAAGGAGGATGAAGTTGAAAATCCTTCATTTTCAAAGTAAAATCCACTAAATTTATTATTTAGGCATTATGGTTGTAATTCTTTGGAACTTACATCACTGTTATTGAAAATCCACCCCAAATTCAAGCCCTAAAAGAGGAAAATGGGGTGAAAAATTCTAAAAACCAATATGGGTATCGTTTGTATGGCTTATCGGCTCGCTGATTACGAAAACTACAACAATTGTGAAATCCAACGTGGTGGACGTGAAATACCATCATCCCCTGGGGATGGGGTTGGGGTGCGATAGGGTTGCAATGTCTAGAAATCAATATGGGTGTCGTTTGTATGGTTTATCGGGTCGCTGATTACGAAAACTACAACAATTTTAAAATCCAACGTAGTAGAAGTGAAATACCATTATCCCCTGTGGATATATTATTAATATATTTTATATTTTATAATATATTATTAATAAATTATTATTATATAATATATTATATAATATTTTCTTCGAGCTAGTAAAAGAAAACAAAAAATACGTGGTCCAGCATTTTCGAGAAATCATACTCAAGGGGGTGAAGCTAAGGGAAAAAAAATTGTGTTAAAATGCGACAGTTTTGACATGAGATGCATAAAAATTTGGATTCAAGTTGCATTAATGCAGCTTGATCAGAATGATAGCAGCTATGGGTGAAAGAAGGACGGAGCGAGACGTGTCTCGCTCTAACATCTTACGCGTCGCTCCGTCCAGCCGTTACACTGCTGTTTTTATAATCAAGCTAAATTATTTAGACTCTATGGTCGTCACCAGAGTTTAAACTTTGCCTAGTTAACAAAGACTTCTCACACTTCCGTATCGATTATTTACCTCAACATTCAAAGGCCCCTCAGCTTTGACCGTCCCCTCAACGAGCACACTACAGGCCGCCTCGCCCATACACTCGGGCCCGCGCACGACCCTGGCCCGCGCTCCCACCACACTGGCCGAGAAGACGAGCGCGCGCGCCGGCCCGCCCGCCGCGCCGTCCGCGTGTACCTCCGCCGCGTGCGCTTGTAGTGTGAAGCTCTCTGCAGACCCGCCGTGGATTGTAACTGACGCGTTGAATATGTGGACGCCCATGAACTGGAAATGAGATTTTTTATTTACAAATTTTGTTTTGATGATATTAATTTCATCATATCATCTTACGAAACGTCCACTACAGGACAGGGAGCTCTCTCCGGAATTTTAGCTTTTGTTGGAAAAATGTGGAGGTGAAGCATCACGCTTGTCAGCGTTATGGCTGGCACCAAGAATCACAGTTGTTGGTGACCACAGTAAGTAAGATGGTATGATACAAAGGAGGATGCTGCTGCCCATCCTCCTGTTTATAGCCCTTAGTCGCCACTTACGACACCCGCGGGTATATTTGGGTTGGTACTATTGTTTGCTGGTACCATATGGGATACAATATATTAATTTAGTGGGATACAACTAAGTCCAGTGAGAGCCTTAAGAGAGTCGTAAAAGCCCGTGTGGTGCCGGCAAAGAATAATACCTTACACAAATGACCTAAGTAATGGTCAGCAGATTTATAAAACCATAATCAAGTAATTTTATTGCTTGGAAAAGAGAGGATTTAAAAGCATAAAATGATAAATAGTGATGAAAAAAAAAAGAAAAAAAAAACGGGAAAACAATGTGTGAGAGCGGTTGGATTGATACATGTCTCTGTCGCTCCAATGTGTAGCCCATCGCTCCATCCTGCTCTAATGCTGCTCTCATTCTAATCAAGCTCAAATATTTCGACTGTACTTTACAAAGAAATTGGACCTCCTTGCTTTTCAGTACAGTTTACCATGAATTAAGGTCAATTTGGCATTTTATATTTTTGTCTGTAATATATTATGTTTTTCTTTATGTTTGTAAAATGCGCGCTACGAAAGATGAGACCTGTCAGTTGAAAGTAGAGGGGATTTCGCGCACAGTCTAGCGTCCCGCCCCGCTTACCGCCAAAATGGCTTGCGAACTGTCTACTGCGCAGGTTAACCACGTGATCCGTCAAGTCTCATCTTTCGTTGCGCGCATTGTAAATAACTTTGATTTGTACCTGAGCAAACATAATCAAACTAGGTGGCAGCTTTTTATCTCTAAAATCCAACAACTTTTTCTGACTTGCACTTCTCAAATGTAAGTTCAAGTCGAAACCATCACCATCGTCTTCTCTGGAACTTGTTGAGTTTTGTTTTGATAATAGCGGTTTCAAAATAGTTTCCACAACTACACTCCTCTTTTCTTCAGCATTGTTAGTTATTTCAAGGCCTTGCATCACAACTGAAACCAGTTTGTTGATTTCGGAGTTGAGGAAACTGCTCCGGAATGATATTTCGTTGATGTGCTGAAAATAGAAAAGAGATATTAATAGGTGATCTGAAAAAGAACTGTGGTTTTTCTTAAAACTGTATTGTTATAGAAAGTTGAAAAGTTGTAGTTATAGAAAGTTGAATAGTTGAAAGTTTAGTGCAATAAAGCATAGTGCATTTTAGTGTAATTTCATGGGCAATAATAGTAGTTTATGCAACTGTCATATAAATCAGGTTATTAAAACACGAGTTTGGGTTTATCACACGAGGCGTAGCCGAGTGTGATAATAGCATCAAACGAGTGTTTTAATACCATATTATATGCAGTTGCGTATACTACTTTATCTTCACTCATGCAATAGTTAGGTACTAATAAAAATTAAACAAAAGTAAGTAAACAACAAAGGTAACTTATATTATGTATATTACAGTTCTGATATCAGTCTGAAGAAGCCGCCTTAATATATCCGCTAGGTCTTCGTTGAAATATACAAGCAGAACATTTTCTTAACAAGACATGGTTTTCTTTTCGATTTTCATTCTTTCCCAATTCATTGTAGGTTATGTCATAAAATGTCCTAGACTAATATGGGAAGAAGATCATTAGTTATTGAGTATCTTCTGATGTAACTGCAGTATCCTGACTGCACCGCTTTATCTACTTTTTCAATAAACTTTCACATTACTTTCACGGGCACAAAATACTTGAAAAAGGTAAATATTCGAAAATGGCGGCAAATCTAATATCTATTTCGAAGTCCTTCTAATTTCAGGCTGCTCGCGCATATTTTCCACTACAGATAAAATAATTGTAACAATAGTAACTGTTACTGTAACTGCTCCAAAATAATAGGTTGTTTATATGGTACACTTTGTTGATATTTGACAGCTACTAAGAAAAACTGTTACATTTATAACCGGCTCTCTAAAAGACCTTATATCACTGACCTCTATATATACAAGTACTTGTATATATAGAGGTCAGTGCCTTATATTCAGTCTTCTTTAAAAAGGTTTAGGTTCAAGAAGAATTTTATCCAAGTGTTATGTTATGATTAAAAAGTTAAATTACGTAACACCTTTGCGAAATTTTCATACAAAAATCGTTACGTAATGGTAACTTTTTAATTTTTTATGCATACTCTGCGTAATATTCAGCCTTATGTACCAACTTTTTGAATCATAATTCAAAGATTACTACATGAGTGTAGATAAAGAATATTGTATTGTTTCATCATCATTGTAACATCACAACTGCAGGACAGGGAGCTCCCTCCAGAACTCCAGCAAAGACGTGTAGCACTTTGGAGGGGATTTACTATAGTCACCACGATTGCAAGCGCTGCAGCTGGTGACCGCTGTTGTTGGTGACCGCAGTATGTAAGATGATACGATACATAGAAAGATGCTGCTTCCCATTCTCTGGTCCTCTTACGACACCCACTGGTTGCGATGGGTTGGTACTATTCTTTGCCGGGATGATTGTGTTGTTTAGTTGGTTATATATAAAGAACAATGAGGGCAATGTAGGAACATCTTAGTATCTCTCTCGCAAATTAACACCATAATGGTGTTGATGATATAAAATGGTATGTGCATTCCTTTTTTTTTTGTTACTTGAAAATGAAGACCATTCCTACTACCAGAATCACAGAATTTTAAAATTTCTTGTTTCTGAATAGTTTAATAAGGACTTAAAAAAAAATTTGAGCAAAAAGAATTGTGTATTCAAAAAGCTCTAACCACAGAATAGAAAATCACACTCACAATAAAGTATCCATCTTTAGACAGACTAACGTCTTTGAGAATCAGTTTAGGTACTGCGATCCTGCCAATTTTTAACTTGATGTTGTATTTCCTCATAAACAACCATGCCAATAGGTTTGGAAACAGCCTATTAAAAAAACACAATGAAAATTAAAAAATCATAGAAAACTAGTTTCTATTAAAATACTTGAATCAATTTACAATCACATTAAAATAGTATCTTGGTTAGTAAGGTATCTCCTATTTACTTGCTTGCAAGTAAAGGAACAAATCTGTCTTCATATTTTTTTAAACAATATAATTGAGTATTAATTTTGTTTATTTCTTAAACAAGGTGATTTTACAATGAATAAATAAAATCCCTTTCCACATTCTGGAGTTTATTGATGCAACATTGGATAACATAATAAAAAAGATACCCAAAAAATATTTTACTTTTTTCATATAGCCTAGATTTAAGTATTTTCTATTTACCAAATCTCATTTATTAAAAATTATTAATTGTAGAATTTTTGGCAGAAACTTGGCTTGGGCGTTGCTTGGTTGAAATTTTTGTTTTTAGTAGTATATTATGCAGTTAGTTGAGTAGGCAGTGCTCAGCTTATGAAGATTTCAAGTGATCTCATGTATAAGCCCAGACATTTTCTCAATTTCTCAAAAAGTCACAGACATTTTCCTTCCTAAAGTTCACTATTGCATTATGAGATATTTTTAACTAAAAACTGAACATGACACATGCATAAGTAGGTAGGTAGACCTTCCAAACTTCCAACTACTCAGCACAGTGTTTATGTATACTCATACAATCCTTTTAGCACTAATAATTAGCATCTAAAGTAGGTGGCTAGAAATTCTGTGCACTCAACAATAAAACCAAATTTACAGCCGCACTCTCATCCAAGACCAAGATTGATCATTAGAATTCTGAGAATATATTGGATATAAACAGTTCTATAGCCCGCTGAATACACAAAACGCTAAAATTTGTAAATAAACAAACAAATTAAATGACACCTTCCAACGAAACTTACCAAGAAACGCAGGAGTAAATCGCCAGAAATATGACGCACAACACTAGTATCGCATTCATATTTAGATCTTCAGCTTCATTTACTATAATTAGTAGTGATTACAGGCGAAAATCTGTTTCATTTTCGTAATTTCTAAGATAACCTCCCAAACGGCGAAATGACATGACATTAATCTATTAATGTTGCCAGATACGGTTGAATCGATTATGTTGTGCCTCTGCCCTATACCTCGACTTATAATCCCTCGAGATGGTCTTTTACTCTAAACGGATCCTTAAATCGAAAAATGATATGTGAAAACTCCATTCTTTTTTAAAGAGCTATCTAACGACATCCCACACAATATAGTAGACGAGAAAAAAAATCACCCTGACTTGTAGGGGAGGTGAACCAAAATGTTTTTTTTTCAAGATTTTATTTTACTATTTGTCGGCGTCGATGAAATATATGTCCATACTAAATAACAATTTTCTAGTACCAAGGGTCTCTGAGCTGAGCCGCGGATAGACAGACATGGCGAAACTATTCATATCGACTACGGAACCCTAAAAATGAATAATACGGTTTATACGGTTATATATGAACCAAGGACTTTTTGGCGGGAACTCGGCGTGGGTTTTTGCCTGCTCGGTTGAAATTCTTGTTTTTACATATTCTAAGTACAGCACTATTGATGTCGATTGTCTTGGGTTGAAAATGAAAAATGAAAATGAAATTTATTATACTCAAGAGGGTTATTTACAGTTTATCTAGTCCTTACACTAGGATTCCCTGTATCGCAAGGACTAGGTATTTCTACCTGGAGTAACAATTAGACTTAAAACTAAACCAATGGTATAAGAACTAAAAAATAATAATAAATATACAAGACCATGTGTGAGTAAGTGATTTGAGTGAATGGGTGTGTTTGGGTATTGTGTGGAAGTGTTTCGATCAAGTTGCGTGGATGTGTTAGCTTAAGTGTAAGTGCATTGGGGACGTGTTGGGTTATATTAGTGTATTGGCGATAAAATTTTAGGTAGGACTGTTTAAATTCATACTAGGGGAATTAAGAGGTTTTCGGTATCATTGTAGTTGAGGGTCAATAGCCAGGTGTAAAGCGATTTTTTACAGCAGTGTTTTGTTAGGGTAACAATTTGTAATTTAGAATTTATTTTGTTGTACAGGTAGGGACCTACATGCCTATAAAATTTTCGAGCAAAACTAGTACGTACAGGTGGTGGAATCCATTTTAAGCGTCGTGAGGTTTTCTGAACAGAAGCCAGTGAGGATTTGTGAAAGCGCAACGTTGTAGATAAGAAATACAGTTGTCTAACACGTAGGAATTTTGTTTCATTATATAGAATGTCGGTTGGGTAACGGAAGGGTTTGTGAAATGCAACTTTAATAATAGCTCTTTGAGCTCGTTCTACTTTAATAAACCGACTTTTGTTAGCTCCACCCCAAGAGACTATTCCATAGTTAAGAAGAGACTGACACAAGGTTATATATACAAGTCTTACCGTATCCTGATCAGCTACAACACGAATCCTTCTAAAGATGTGCATAAGTTTTCGCACTCTATTACTAATTATCTGTATCTGCTGCGACCAGTTTAGGCAGTTGTCGATAATGACACCAAGATATCTTATGTGGCTGACCTGTTCAAGATTTGGGCAATCACAGGTGTTTGAGACTCTAGACTTTATGATACTTCCCTTCTTCCTGTAGACATGTAATAATGTGAATGAATACGAAATTAACTACATAACATTGGTATCAGGGGTAACTCCTTAGAACTTTTCGCAGATTACCTTACTGGAAGGAGTCAATCAGTAATCGTTGATAGCAATATCAGTGATGAGCTTCCTATTCATTTTGGAGTACCCCAAGGATCAATCCTAGGGCCAACTCTTTTCCTTATCTACCTTAATGATCTCTGCTCAATGCAGCCAACAAATGGTAAACTGATTGCTTATGCCGATGATACAGCTCTAATCTTTGCAAATAAATCCTGGTTAGAAGTTTTCTCCATGGCTCAGTCTGGATTCGATGAAGTTTGCAAATGGTTTGATAATAATTTACTTACATTAAATGCCTCTAAAACTAAATACATGACCTTTGGAATCAGAAGCTCATCTCTCCCTCCCCAAGAAACTTTCTCTATTATTGCGCACTCCTGTAGCAACAACAAACCTACTGAATGCACATGCCCAAAACTCGAATCAGTAAATACCTTTAAATACCTAGGCTTGTTGCTTGACAAGAACATGACCTTTATCCCTCATGTTGAACTCATAGCTGCTAGAGTGCGTAAGTTAACTTACATTTTTAAACATCAACGTCACATTGCTGATCCAGATCTAATAAAAGTAGTGTACGAAGCACTTTGTCAATCACTCCTTGTGTATGGCATCACCATCTGGGGTGGTGCAGCTAAAACATATTTCATTAAAATCGAACGCGCTCAACGATTGATTCTCAAAGTGGCTACTTTTCGGTCTTATTTCTTCCCTACTCACGATTTATACAGGCTCTGTAAAGTTCTAACTGTTCGGCAGCTCTTTGTACTTAACACCATCCTCAAACAACACTCGCTCGTCAATCCCTCCCTTCAACAGATAACCCCTAGGCACCGACCCAGAGTATGTGAAAGCAAAAAATGCAACACCGAATTCGCAAAGAAATCCTTTACTTTCTTAGGTCCCCATCTATATAATAAGTTAAACTACAGCCTTAAACTTTTACAACTAAATAAATATAACTGTAAGAAAACAGTCAAGACTTACCTGCTACAATTAACTTATGCAGAAACTAAAGAGTTATTAAAAACACTGCAATAGTTTCACTACCTCTACACACACTTCTCACTCGCGCAGTCTCACACTCACCATACACACACTGACACACACTCACCATACACACACTTCACACAGAACACTCGCCACACACATGCATACACCGCACAGCTGTTCGCTTTCGTGTAATGGGGTGGAGTGCGTAGACTCGCTCTATTTGCATTGTATTCTGCATGGCAGCTCTTTGTACTTAACACCATCCTCAAACAACACTCGCTCGTCAATCCCTCCCTTCAACAGATAACCCCTAGGCACCGACCCAGAGTATGTGAAAGCAAAAAATGCAACACCGAATTCGCAAAGAAATCCTTTACTTTCTTAGGTCCCCATCTATATAATAAGTTAAACTACAGCCTTAAACTTTTACAACTAAATAAATATAACTGTAAGAAAACAGTCAAGACTTACCTGCTACAATTAACTTATGCAGAAACTAAAGAGTTATTAAAAACACTGCAATAGTTTCACTACCTCTACACACACTTCTCACTCGCGCAGTCTCACACTCACCATACACACACTGACACACACTCACCATACACACACTTCACACAGAACACTCGCCACACACATGCATACACCGCACAGCTGTTCGCTTTCGTGTAATGGGGTGGAGGGCGTAGACTCGCTCTATTTGCATTGTATTCTGCATGACATTCAATAAGTATTCTGTAAAGAATCTACATTGAATAAAATTATCTGAATCTGAATCTGAGTCCTGGTGACCTGCGCAATACAGGCCTCGTAGCCTAGCTCGGGCACCAGTTCACCACAACACAAACTTAAAACTGAAAAACAAGATTGTGTACAACTATTTAATTTTATTTTTAAGTTTACTTTGTGGTGAAAATAAAGATTTTTATTTATTATTAATTAAAACATGGATTTCATTAACTACGCCGCCTCCTGACCATGAATCCTCGAGCCTGACCAACAGGCACGAACAAACAAGACTTGTTTTTGTGAAACATAAAAACTACTTTTCATTGCAATCGGTTCAATCAAACAGAAGATATGCAAAGTTTCAAGTGGTGGTACCAATTACTCACAAACTACAAAACCGATTCAAACGGGGTTTTCAATAACTATTCGGCTTACTTCCGTGCAACGTATCTTTATATCATATCCGGCCGACGTCTCTTTTAGACTAACACCTTTCACACCGTGAGAAGTGTTTACAATCATAACTAAAAGAGATAAGCTCGCCATTGTAAAAGAGTTTTATATATATGCATATATAAAAGTCGCAATAAAACCCACTAAGGATCTATACGGAATATCTGTGAAACTGTTGAACTTAATAGCATATAATATTTCTCTTCCTGTTACCGAACTATTCAACAGAGATGTTAAGAGTGGTATATATCCTAAAGTTTAAAGAAATAAGGATTTGTCCACTTTACAAAGGAAAAGGTAGTAAATAGATCCAGGGTCTTATCGCCCCATCTCCATTATACCAGCCATATCAAAAATATTTGAAAACGGCACATCAACTCGCCTAACAAACTTATTTTCCTCTATGAACACTTTATCCGATAGGCAATACGCGTATCGGCCGGGTCGTTCAACGAAAATGTTAGCACGCAAAGTTATACGCTGTGTGCTGGAGCCAAAAGAAGCAAAACAGCATGTGGTTATCCTCCTTAGCGACCTCTCCAAGGGCTTTGATGTAGCCGATCACGATGTTCTATCCGCAAAATTCAAGCACTACGGAATCCGTGGTCCTGAAGCAAAACTTCTGGTAGATTTCATGCGTGATAGAAAACAATACGTTGTTGTAGAGTACGGAAATTTGAAATCCAATGGAATGTGTACTGAGAAGGGTGTGCCACAAGGCTCGTCTCAGTCCAACCTCACGTTCTGTCTGTTGATGAATGATTTGCCGCTTGCGATGACTACAATTAGTGCAGAAATCTTTCTAAACGCGGATGACGTAGCAGTTGTGGTGTAGGAGTCCGGTATAGATTCACTCGAAACAACTCGAAATGACGTAGTGAGTTCTCTACTGCTGTGGTTTAATAACAATGGACTAATCCTTAATGTGGCCAAAACACAATTTGTCTACTTTAACCTATAAGGTCGCAAATACCGTAGTCTATCAGTGTACTTGGATGGCGTCTCGGTCAAGTAGGTTAAAACTGCTACCTTCCTAGGATTTCAGGTCGATCAAGGCCTGACATGGGAAGCACATATCGATAAGCTAGATAATATTCCCTTTATGCCGATGACCTGAAACTATATCGCGAGGTATCCTCGTCTGATGATGCACAGTTATTGCAAAATGATTTGGAAGAAATCCAAAAATGGTGTTTTAGCAATAAGATGGAATTAAACGCAGGTAAATGCTGCCATATAAAGTTCACTAAAAAGAGAAAGGAAATTTCTACCCAATACTTTTTATGTGGAACTATTCTACAAGAAGTTGACCAAATAAGAGATCTGGGAGTCGTACTTGACAAAAAACTGTCATTTATCCCTCATATCGACCATACTGTGGCTAAGGCTTTTAAAATGTCCGGATTTATTAAACGAACCAGCAGAGACTTTACAATTATTCGTCCCCTGGTGATGTTATATAATTCTTGAATGAATGAATGAATAACACTTTATTGCACACTAATAAAGTAACATTTACACATAACCAGTAATAATTCTTTTGTGAGAAGTGTACTGGACTATGCATCATCAATTTGGAATCCTTTCTACAAAGTACACATAGATCGCATAGAGCGTGTGCAGCGTAGTTTTACACGACACTTAGCATTTCGCGACAAAAATGCATGTACGAGATGGAGTTATAAGTTACGACTTACTTATTTTAACATAATATCCTTGAAAGAACGGCGTAGTTTGACAGACTTATTGACCCTTTATAAGATTGTTAACAACAAAATTATGGCCCCAGACGTCCTAAGTCATATAAGCATTTCCGTTCCTCGCTCAGCTAATGTGAGAAGTTGTACTGATCGCCGTATTTTTTCGATTCGCAATAGTCGCACAAACGTGGGTATAAACTCCCCCCTCAACACAATGCTGTCTACATACAATCAGCTGTATAATCTCAAGCCTAGCATCGACATATTTAATGACTCCTTTGTCCATTTTAAAAATCTTATTTTAGAATGATTTTAATCAATTCATTTTCTGTCATTTTTTAGATTACATTCCAAATTCAAAATTGTTTTAGTTTTAGTTGTTTGTTAGTAATTCATTAAGTTTCATTTAGTTTGTGATAAATTTTTGGTTTGTTGTTGGTAATAAATAACTAAGCATAATTAATTATTGGTGAAAGATGTATATGGCTGTAAGTGACATGTTGATGGAGTTTAAGTCCTATTAATTTTTTTGTAAAATTTATGTATGAATGTGTCGTTGGTGTACCTATTTAAATAAAAAATAAAAAATAAGCTATACAACAGACTAGGCAGCAGTATATTCGCCTTGAGCCGTATTAGCTCATGTTTGCCGAAAAAAGCAATTCTGGCGTGCTATTTTGCAGTCGTACAGTCCATAATCCAATATGGCATAGATCTTTGGGGTCGGGCAGCGGATTGAGAGCGTGTGTTTCGCACTCAAAAACGTGCCGTGCGAGCGATTGCCCGAGTTTCCAGTGATGTCTCGGCACGACCTTTCTTTATAAAATTTAAAATAATGACAGTCCCTTGTTTATTTGTTTACCATGTCGCCCTATATGTGTGGGAAAACAAATAATGATATGCGTTGCAAACACACTCGATCTAGTGAGACACTCGCTCGAAAAAACAGCTCGGACAATACATGTCATGGGTCTGAACGAACTTCCTGAATGCATAAAAAAGCTCCTAGCTATAATTGCTTCAAAGCTAAGCTTAGGGCCTGGCTTGTCGAACAGGCATTCTATAGTTTTAAGGAATTTATAAATTATAAAACTACTACCAGTTTGGTAGCAAAGTAATATTATTATTTTTAAATGAATTTATGACCTGTAATGTATCAATAAATTATCTCTATCTCTAACCGGTCGCCATAAAACAAAGATATGATGTGTAGATACGTTGCACGGAAGTAAGCCAAATAGTTATTGAAAACCCCGTTCGAATCACTTGAAACTTCGCATATCTTCTGTTTGATTGAACCGATTGCAATGAAAAGTAGCTTTTATGTTGCACAAAAGTAATACAAATACATAGTTGGTGAGTTTATTCCTGTAGCTTCTGTTTGAGTGAACCAATTGCAATGCTCTAAAGCTTAGATGTCGCCCGAAAGTAAGCAAAATACAATATCTAAAACTCCGTTTCAATGGGTTCAGTGGTTTAGCAGACAAACAGACAAAAATCCCGAAAACTACCTGAATGTACCTTTTTTGTGACCCTCTAGCTAGATAGTATTTCAACTAAAAAATTTTCAATGTACAGAATCGGCGAGTTTAACATTTTATCATATGTAAAGACTAAGTATTGTGCTTATTTTTTCTCACTGGCAACAAAAACATAGAATGCTTCTTCTGAGAGAAAATAATGTATAAATGCCTTAGACTATATAATACTAACGTATAATGCAAATAAATCTGTTTATCTGGCAGCACAGCTAGCTGTCAAAAAAAATTTTTTTTTTTCTTTCGTACTTTTCTTGGACTGGCTTAGGTATCACAGCCATGCTGCCCCGTCATTAGTTTCTTTACAAATGAGCTAGGGTATATATGCTGTAGGGCCTGGTTTGCTTCTTTATCCTCATCTTCTGTACTATACTTACTAATCTGGGATCCTCATCGGGCATCGGAAGACGTATCTACTAATTTTAGGTGTTTTGGACATTGATGAACCCAAACTAAAAAACAATCAAGCCAAAACTTATTTTTCTCCTTTAGCTCAAGACTAAGTTATGTTTGTTTGTTGTCCTAGTATCCTGACCAGGCTAGCTCTTTTTTGCTGTACTGTACATCTTTTTGACTCCTGCAATAACTTACATTTTTTTTACTATGAAAAATGAAGATAGATTTGCTAGGTCGGTTTCAACAACCCTTGTCTAAAACGGGTAGAAAATCCGCTGGCTGACAGCAGTCTCCAGGTCTCCACCATACACACATTGGACGTCATAGAGGTATAAAGCTATCCTGCTGTCAGGGTAATTTCTCACTGTTTTGAAACGCACCCTTAATAATAAAACCGGTCAAGTGCAAGTCAGACTCGCGCGCCGAGGGTTCCGCTATACCTGTAGTATTTTTGGGACCGCAAAACTACAATTTTTACTTTCGAGCGGAGCGAGAAAGGTATTGTATTATAGAAAAAAAAAGTTTTTTAATTTTCTCAAAAATGTGTTCTATAGAAAGTCTGAGTATAGTAGTATATAGTATGAAAAAACACGTCTCCCAAAAATTACCGTCCGTCGGTCGGTCGGTCTGTCCGTCACGCTTTGGCCTAGCAGCTAAACGAATGATCCGGTTGACATCATATTTTGAATTTAGGAGTTTTATGCAAATCCATCTAAGGGTTCTAAGTGGTTTCTTGCTGGCTCTCATTTTGAGGGTAGCTGTCATACAACGAAAATGAAAAATTGAAATTTTCTCAAAAACGGCTCATAGAATCTTGATGAAACTTTGCATGACCAAGCATCTCTATGTAAGGTATATCTTGCGCCAGTATCAATTTCATATAAGGGGTGTCTACCACCAAATCGTAAATATGTGATTTACCCAAAATTGGTTCCATTGAGTTTTCTAGAATATTAATCCTGGATTGGTTGTCTACCTGACTGGATATTCTTTATGATTTTCTTGAATAAAATTTAGTACTCAGGGTGTACCAAAAACTGCAAGGGCTTGCTCAGTAGACGAAACTGAACAATTATTCATACGTAACAATGTTGGGAAATAAAAAAAATCTCCATGCAAGTATCCTACGGTAGTATTCAATGATCTGTGAAAATTCATATAAAGGCTGTTCCAGTGCTACCAAAAGTTAAACATGTGATTTACTCGAAATCGTTTGAGGTTTGTTTGTTTTAATGTTTGAAAATTTGAATTCTGAATTGATCTGTATATTTTATTCGAACATTTTTATAGAAAAACGTAAATAAAAGTTTGTATTCCCATACTATGTGTATGGCATTACAAATTTAATTTTGCGCTTGACAGTTTTTCCTTGAGTATTGCGAGAAAGTAAGTGCAGTGCTGCTGTACCATTTATTTTGTAAAAGATTTTTGTAGATTTCTAAAAATTGTTCTACTTTTCTGCTTTAATATTTACTTAAATCTCTATCGACTATAAATAATTCAGATTTTTCGTTTGGCGAACTTTGGGGAATGATAAATAACAAATATTGTTTTACACTTTTTCCATCATAACATAACATGAAAACTAAATCGTAAAAAATACAAAAACCTATTTTGTAATTCACAAGTAATTCATATAATACCCCTCTTTTAGTTTAGTTTTTACTGTCTGCTACGCACAATCGTTTTGCACGACCAACAGACAGGGATGCAGCAGCGTGAAAGAAAGAAATAGTAGTACCTATTCTATACCACTAATGTGCCTCTCCTATAGCCGCATCCGTTTTTGTTAGTTGTGCATGCTGGATGGTACGGTCAACCGCTTGTCGGTAGAAACTTTATCAACTCTATTACCACGCCATAAGGTCCAAAAGTGTTTCTACCGATGTGCGGACGTGTGTACGTAGCAGGTTTAAAACTATTTCAAGTCGATCGCGATGGCGTGACTGTTTGCTGAGACAGACAGATAGACGAAGTCGCACCATAAGGGTTTCGTTTCTACCTTTTTGGTTGGGAACCCTAATAAAAGAGGCTTGCTTATTAGTAATTAATTTTAATATTTATTTTATTTGACTACATTAACTATTAACAAAGCCATTTACAATTAGTGCATTGGGGAAATTTGAACACTGGAACACACTTTGGTAATTTAAAAAATGTTATTACTTGGGAATCTTGGGATGGGCCCAATATTCTTTTTACGTTCGGTTTCGACAGGTTTCCCGAATATTCGGTACAGAATTCACTATTTCGCCAAACTGCTTTTACCGGACCAGAAGGTCTTTCAAGACGAGACGTGACATCGTTTAATTTCAAACGCAAGGCCATGACGTTGCTCATTTTTGCCCAGAAATAGGATTCAACGTCATATTTCTAGCGTTTGAAACCTTTTGATGGGCTGCCAAACCATAATAAAAAAACATCGGTGAAATCCATATTTGTTCCATCACTCACTAGTTATTACCAAATCGATCGATATTTCTTGCACTGGATTCTACAGCTATAAATATGAATGTAACTAAAATAAAAAACATCAAGAAATATTGACTGGTTTGGTTGTAACTCTTGATTATTGGAATTACCCCAATGCACCATACACTAAAACTAGGTTTAAGGCCATGATCTCTTGGCACTGTAGCCTTCATACTTCTTCCTGGACTTCAAACCTGTCACTATTGTAGAACTCTTGGGGAAGGCTGACACTCCATTGAACATTGTGTCTTTTTCTGAAATATGTATATATTAATGTAATGTACGTATTAATGCATATATGAGGATAATTATTAATCATGTATGGAAATAGGTACGCAAAAACTTAAACACTTTTGACGTGTTTTTTTAATATATCTTTTCTCAAAACATTTCGCATTTAAAATTGACATAATCTTTTTTACTTTAAAATCATTTTTGGGCCTACATATTTTCACCGGTCAATCTCTCCGAGACAGTGTTTTTCCTTTAACTTGAGATTGGCAGGAACCTTTAGGCCCATAAGGACCACTTCCCAAAACGTCCACTTCCCAAAAGGACCAAGTGGTTGGGAAGTCCCAAAAGGACAATTCCCACAAGGACCACTTCCCAAAAGGACAATTTCCAGGAATGGTTGTTCTCCCTTACAACGACCGATTGAAAAAAAAATTAAAAGTGAAGTGATGTCACATTCTTTCGTGGAATTGACTAAATAACACTAGACACAGACTATAGAATTAGTCACATAGTAAAAAATAGTTTAAGCATGTATTGTGGCATCAGAATCGAATTGGTCTTACCTGGATGGAATCTGACATAGTCTTGTTGTACGTGCAAGTTCTTAGGAAGGTCTATTTTTTGCAATGTTTCAAATGGAGTTCTGGTATCCACTGGAGTGTTATAAAAATCTTGTAGCTGCTCTGAAACATTCAAGGTTGTTTTTTTAATAATTAAAGAAGAAGAACAAAAATAAATATGGTCAATCTGATCATGATCTGCTAGAGATGCAGCATCAGCAGCTATAGGAAAGAAAGAAATAGTTGTATACTCCTAGTCTATGGTCTTATAGCTCTCATTCTTTCTTATAGCTGCATTTCTACTGGATCACGATCAAAATTGACTGTGAACAGCACTGACCTGTCTGTGGGCCTGCCTGCACATTCAATAATGAAAAACAAATAATGAATGTCCTACTTTGTTCTACTTTATCCACTGCTGAAAAGGATAGGGCTGACAATTATGACAAACAGCAAAGAAATGACAGGAGCTTTAACTTTAAAGAAGTATTACTGGAGGACTGGAAAACAACCAGTCGGTCGTCCTAGGTACAGATGGGGTGACGAAGTGCGGAAAGACCTGGATGCCCACCAAAGAGCCGATTGGCAAGAATCGGCACAGAACAGGAAAGAATGGAGAACTCTCGTGTCGGAGGCCAAGATCCTCTTGGGGTCGCTGAGCCAGCGTAGTAAGTAAGTAAGTACTGGAGGAAAGCAGGGTTTGAAGTAATAATTATTTCTGATAATTACATGATAATTATCTTGATAATAACAGAAATCATAAATCAATAATTAATCAAATGATAACACTAAACTGTGTCTAAACATGATTTTCCGATTCAAACATATCAACTAAAAAAACTAGAAAACTGCGTGTAGGTTATTTGTAGGATTTGTCATAATTGCCGAAAAATAAAGACCCCGTTTGGAATAAATTAAAACAAAAAACAGCAGCATGTGAGCGAAACCATTTGTAGGTGAAAATTTTTGAAAAATAGATAATTATTTAAAAACTATCCAATATTTAACAAAGAAAATAATTATCCTGTGGTAATTTTGAACCCTGGCTGAAAGAATCCTCAAGAAAAAACAACTTTTAGCATTTCGTGAATAGAGTGTATAATTGATTTTTACTCATAACTTACCGACACATTCAATAGTATGCAGCAATGAATTAGGAACACTGTGTCCTGTTTCTTCATAGCAAGCTTTTAACACTTTAAATTTGACATCAAGTGAATCAAACTCTGAGTCAATTTTCAGGCCATTACTAGAGCATATTTTCAGAACAATCTCATCAATATCAGCTGGTGGATCCCAAGGTTTGTTGGGTCGGAGAAATCTGGAACAAAATATTGTACTTTTACATAAGATTATATTCCTATATTAATATCAATCAGTTCCACATCCATATGTAAGACAGAACCATATGTAAGACAGAACAGAGCAGCACTTAAGAACAGCTCTCTTATATATGTTGTCAAGTGCAGAATATGTTAATGTGCACATTAATTAAAGCTTACCTGATTTGATACATTAAAGTACGAAATTTTACTTACAGAAGCCGAATTATGCAATTTATCTAGTTAATCTGCACATTATGGGATGGTAGACTTTTAAATGTAACAAAATTAACCAAAACTAACCTGAATTCCTCATATTAATATAAACATAATATTTAGTAAGCTTGTCCCCAGATATAGGCCTCCCCAATGATGTGCCACTGGTCACAATTCATATCTACCTTTCTCCAGCCTTTGGGCAGACCATCTTGCAATCTTTTGGTAGATCTTCCCCATGGGTTTACCTCTACTTATTTTGCTGCTTCTCATATACATATTACTAGCTGGTGCCCGCGACTTCGTCTGCGCAGGTTTATAAATCGTAGCCTATGTGTTATTTTGATGTATAAGCTATATTATTGTAAAGTTTCAATAAAATCCATTCAGCAGTTTTTACGTGAAAGAGTAACAAACATCCATTCATACTTACAAACTTTCGCGTTTATAATATTAGTAGGATAGTTATAAAACTCATTGGAGTTCTGCCCAGTAGTCAGTCTATAAAGCTAGAAAAAAAAAGGTATTGCTTACCCTCTAGCAGCTAAGGATTCTGCTGCTGCTTGAAATTTTTTATCAACTTTTGGATACTTTTTCTGGGCATTTCGGACTGCTGTTACCTGAAAGTCGTGAAACAATAATGAAATTTAAAAGTAAAGAGGAACAAACAGGGATAAACCATCTGATGGATAAACATAGAAATTGTGGTGCACATTGAAGCCAAACTTACTTGGATTTTTGTGCGTGCAAGTGGCAGAATTATATTCCTGAACATCTTGTTTACCGCAACAATTAATTAAGTTGCGTAATTTAAGTATTTAGTTTTATTTTCGATCAAAACAATAATTTTCATATACCAACATATGACACATAACCTCAAAGCGGAAAAATTTGTACTCCGTTCTACGCAGACTGTGGTATTTTTCTCTTGCAAATAAATAGGAAGTTTTTGATACTACCTTGAAGATAACTTGCTACATGTGTTTTTGGGCTAAAAGAAGACTTTTTGTAATTTTTTGAATTTGAATAACTGGGAAAATATACTGTATATGACAAAATTAAAACAAATCCGCAAACATATTCGTAGAATGGAGCGTAATAACGTTTCTGGACGATTAGTTCCTAGTCCTACCGATGGTAGCAGCACAAGCGGCTTGGGTTGTTGTTTCCTATCCGCCATTTTCCAGTCGCCATTGAAAGGTGAAAACTTGGCTAAATGTCGGTGATGATTTTACGATTTTGAGTGGTTTCTTTAGGATTTGGACTGTTTTTAGTGTTGTGAAATGAAAATGAAGTGCCCTGGACTACCATGACGAATCAAAATCACCAAACAAACGGTGCAAGTCTCGAGGATTGCCACACAAACTTCTTCGCCTTGGTAAGTCACTTTTACATTGATGAAAGAACTCGTATGTACTTTTCTTTCGAAATCATTACGTTTTTGGTAATACCTCAAACCTTGCGCTATTGTTTACTGGTGTCCAATAGTATATCCAGGTATTCGTCAGAAATGAGTCCACGATGTCCAAGTAGATGATCTGATTATCGTCTGTGGGAGCTGGTAACCAAAATTCACCTTATTGCGATACGGATATTGAATCGATCTATTGCGTTAAAGATTTTGTATGGGATAATTTACGTTTAGGCGGCTAATGACGCTGGGCCGTTAGTCATCCTGGCATCGTTCTCGACGCAGTACGGAGTCATGTTGTGTTGCTAACTCACAAAATGTCAACGCATTCGGCGAGCGAGGCCACCAGAAGCCACCGGCCCATAGAGGTCATTTTGAACTCACCTGGCCGTAACGCGGACCGTAATGTCCGTAATGCGTTCGAGACTAGTTTCGCCAGGTCGAGGGAATAACTTTCTTATTACATTCAAACCGCGTAGTTTGAATAGCCATTATATTAGCGGCAGGTAGCGAGATGTTTATATGAGCGGTCAGGTCATTCATTATCGTAGTAGAGTCGCTTTGCGTAATGTTCATAGCTGGCGCGAATTTTATCAGATTGTGTTCGGGTGAGGATTAGCGGTAGCGGTGTGTGCGGGTTGGTTGGGTAGTGGCGGCGGGGTTGGGAGGTGAGGGGGCGGTGACGAGTCGTCCTCGGCAGTCGGCACTCGACAGAACAGCACGGCGCCACTTCCACCTGACGCGTTGCCACATCTCCGCCACCCGGCGGCGCGGCGGCGCGCGCTTGTCTCCCCAGCGCTCCGCCTATCTTGCCGTGATACAAATTACCGATTTCTTGCCCTGCCTGCTTATTGTCTAATTATTTATGCGTCGTTTGCGGACACCGCGGCTTTTGTCGCGTGGAATTTTCTCACCGCTCGCTCGGTGACGCATCATGCGACTAGGCTGTCGTCGTCGGTAGAGTTCAATAGACTCGTTTCTTTAGTTTGTCTCTTCGGTTAGATGCTTTATAAATATTTAATTTACGTAATTTCGAAATAGGTTATTAGGGCCGATTGAGTACCTATTGAACATTTGATTTGTAATCGCAATTGGACTACTTGTTGCATTCAAGGGCGAAGAATCTGAAGAATGTTTGTTATTTGTTCGGTGACTTCGCACAGATGTGGTGGGGTCCGATGCGCGCGCGCCTCTGTCGGCTGCGCAGGCGTCTTGCGCTCATTCAACCGTTTATGAATGGTTGTAATGATCGTAACTTTCCCATAAGCGGGCCTCCGCCCAAGCCCTACTTCGCGTAGGTACTTGACTACTTATGACTTAGTCATGACTGTCATAAGCTTTGTCTCTGTTTAATTCCACCAACATCTGTATTCTATTTTTAATTGTAGCTTTGCACAAGGCGTTGCGCTTTACTTACTGTTAGTCATACCTACACTTTTGTTATATAGGTACCTATCTGTTGAAAGATTTATTTTCTATTGCCATTGGCCTTGCGCTTCTATCTTCCTATCTAAATTGCAATCTGTGAGCTTGCTATGTCGCGGTATTGTGCAATGAAACCACAAATTCGTTGCTAAGTTATTCATCTTCCAGACAACGTCTGAGCGACGGCAGTTATCTCTATGCTATGCATACAGACACGATTTCAATATCATACTGAATGAGATATTTTTCCTGGCATTATACATAATAAGTTGGACATAGAGGAAAATAATGATGGAAAAGAGAACATTTTTGAAAACTACTTAAAGAGGTACGAAAATCCTGGACAACTTTCCCAAAAAAGTGTACATCGAAATACGATAAAGGTCAACGTGTCGTATCAAGAAGTCAAATAGAAACGCTTCGAAATCTGAAAAGTTCGCCTCATAAATAAGAAGATACGGATACGAAATCTCACTATGCAAAAGGCCTTGTACGTGCCTCGGGGCGGATATCGGAGACATTCTGGCCGCTACGTATGCTGAAGTAACCGCGCTTCTTGGTCGGCGCGGCACGTAAAATCGTATCACACAAGGGCTAGAGGTAAAAATACCTTAAATTGTCCGTTTGTCGCTGCGCCTAGGACGACAATACACGGCCTGGTTACGTAACGAGTACTATATCATCTGCCAAAATAAACAATTCCTCACAAAATCCGGAATACGCCATATTCATTCACACACATCTAAGAAATCTCGCTCGTCCATCTAGGGATTAGAAGTAGCAAAAAATTGTTGATCGCTTAATAAGTCTCAATAACGAGTTTTACCAAGTCCCTTTCAAGGTCTTAAGTATGTACTCGCTTCCTTGTTTGTACCTTAACAACGTGCTATGACACAATCTTTGTAATACTCGATGATCAGGCTTCAAATCGTGACAAAACAAAGATATGATATTATGCAGTTGTAAGTCAAACATATACGTAAGCTGGTATGTGGTACGGTCAACTGCACGTCGGTAAAACATTATGACCTTGAGGCTGTCTTTATTACGTAGCAGTAGCGATGTTGTTCGTAATACGAGTATTTGTATTAGCGTGCGGTTGACTGTACAGGTCAGAAGCATTTGTTGAGTAAATAAACAATCTTCACTTTGCGGCAAGGGCGTGGAAAAATTTATCTACCTGAGTATTAAATCTGCGTTGCACTTGCCAAATACAGCCCATACCTATATGGGTTTGCAGTAACATCCGCGTGAGGCACTTTTCCCTGCAAGGTGACTGTGTTGACCTTTGGAATGTTCTGGTGGCTAATTTATCAGATCGTCCGCTGATGTTACCTTCAAAAAACATGTTTGTTTACATTTCACAGCACAGCGAATTGATTTTTCATTTTCGGCCGCGGCTTTGGCCTACTAACGGGTGACCGATAGTGGTTTTACAACTAGAGCGTTTGCCGTGCGTAATAAACTCTCCAACTAAGGGTCACTGTCCACAGCGGCGACATGTATCGAATGCATGCAAGCTACAAATATCGTTTGGATTTTATTTCTGTTCACGTGAACGACATGCTAGCGATAAAACAGTGACCTAACAATCTATGAACTGCGCGTGACGGTTAAGATGAAAAAAAGTGGCATAAGTCAACCTTTATTCTTCCAGTTAACAGTCCTATGGCAGAATGCATCTGCAGTTACAAGCGAGTGATTAATATCGCTAAGAGTGATTAATGTCGTGAAGTCGTGCGGCGTACGCCGGCACCTGATGATAAGTGTCACACACATAAGGGACACCTGCCGGCGGCCTTTTAGGACTTGGTTGACCCGCTTTTTGAAAGCCCTCGTGTCGTAAAATACAGGGAAAACTGATGAGGGAAGCTCGTTCCACATGGACACGGTTTTGTTAAGCAGAATGCATGTAAGATACTAATTAAGCTCAAGTCACACAGAGGCGGTATGATTGCGAAAGCGGACCGGGGCGGTTTGGCGGGAACAAAATACCGCGCCGCGACCGCTTTTTAATGTGACAGGGTGCATAAGAACTCATACTTTACAAAAAATACCGGCCCCGGAACGCTTCCGCTACCGCCTCTGTGTGACGGGGCTTTAATATCGCTATCGTGCGGCGTACGTGGACAGTGGCCCTTAGGGTTGTTAACAAAGTTTTTTAACCTGGTTAAATATCAAATGTGGTTAATTAATGACAACTTCATACACACACGAAAACATCTTCATTGATTCGGTTTCTCTTGAACGTCTTCAAAAAAAAAAACCTGGTCTAAACCTAGTTTTAGAGCGAACAGGTTTGAGTGAGCGTTGTTGCGAAACCTGGTTAGAAACCTTGGGTTTTTAAAATACCGGAAATGAAAATTTTTGCCAGATCACCAACGCCTACAAGATCGCTAACGGGTACAGATTTGGCGTTAAAAAGCAACTAGATGAAACCCTATAAAAAGACGAGTGCATTTAACTGTTAGTAATCAATTGATTTTAATGTAACTTTCACTATTCCGGTTTGTCATCGTTGATGTGTCGGAAACCTGTCTTCCGATTACATAGTCAAATCGTGAAATGGTTTTGCATCGCAGGTAAATAACAAGTGTTCGTCTATTTAAAGAAATTGTTTATTTGCCTGGCTTGATTTTGGGAAATTACTATGTTAGTACTTATGGAAGCGTACCTATGCAATCTTCGTTCTTTAAAGCTCATGTTGCTCTAAATAAGTGTTTAAAGCTCAAGTCACACAGAGGCGGTATGATTGCGAAAGCCGGAGGCGGTTTGGCGGGAACAAAATACCGCGCCGCGACCGCTTTTAAATGTGACAGGGTGCATAAGAACTCATACTTTACAAAAAATACCGCCCCCAGAACGCTTCCGCTACCGCCTCAGTGTGAATCAGGCTTAAAAGCTTTTTTGACAACCACCTTACACTGGGCGTTCACCTCTTCTTTTGTACGCCACATTTTCCCGCGACAGAGACAAACAAGGTCATCTGACTGTCTGGCAGGCAGGTGGTCGGCGTACAGAACGCTTTCCAGCCCTTGATTGTCACTTCGTTACCGCCCTGAGCCTCCGTCCATCCTCCCCGCCTTGCCAAGTGTACTGCCCGCTTTTCATTCTTTTACCGATGTCCTGCACCGTAGTGTCCCGTCGAAATTAACTGTCTCTTCGAATTAGTAGGTCTCTTTTGCCATATTTGTCGCGAAATAATGCGATTGTCGAAAGCACCGCGTTCGTCTCTCCAAAGGTTGACTATCTTTTAGTACCCAATCCGTAGCCGTCTTAACCCACCCTTCAGGGTGCATCCTGCTAATTCACAAATAACATTTGCATAGATGAAAAATTTCCTAAATTGTACTCTGTTAAAGCGTACTAGAGGTATTTGCTCCATATCATACAATAAAAGTAATTGTACTATCATACAGAACGTTCACTCTCCGCCCCCCCCCCCCCCCCTTGCAATCCACCGCGCGCACCCTGCCCGCGCGATTCTCGTAGTGCTCCTGCGGGTGTTTTGTACTTAATATGCGGGCCAACGCGACCTTCAAATTTCAAATTCGCGTTTTTTGTATGTATTGTCCGAGGTGGTCCCATAGTTTGATATTGTCTCTAAGCTGATATCGTTATCTTTGGCTATCATTAGCAGTTGTTCACTGGTACGGTCAACCGCTTGTCGGTAGAAACTTTCAACTTTTTTACCACGCCATAAGGTCCAAAAGTGTTTCTACCGAAGTGCGGCCGTGTGTACACCACGATTGCAATCGTTCGCATTCACTAATCGGACTACTGGAACTACGCTTATATCAAGTCTTCCTTTTTGTTTTGGTCTAATTTAATTAGGAATTTATTTAATTTCGGTATACTTTTAAGGTAAAATTTTTGTTCGTGACGCTGTTTTCCCAAGATCTAGCCTATGGGAATATTAGTAAGTAAGTAAGTAAAATAATTTTATTTCCTCTACAAAAAACATGGGCAAAAAAGTAGGCACAATAAAATGTCTGTAGAGGCTGGTTCCTAAGCTAGGTAGTCCTGTGTTTTAGGCAACCAGGCCTCCACCTCCAGAATGAATGAATACAATTACAATTAAAACATACTATAAGCTAGACATCGAGGAGTTTTTACAATAATTTTTATATTTGTATTAGTATATATAAAACCATAAAAACTGAAACAAAAATTTAAACTTAAAGAGTGAGCGTGTGTAAGTGTGTGTGTGTGCGTGTCTATGGGTGTGTGCGTGAGAATGTGTGTGTGCGTGTGTATGTGTATCAAGAAACTTAACTATGTTTAGAGGTACTTCACAGAATCATGAGAGAAAAAAAAATAATAATAAATAAATCAATCAATCAATATTGAAGCTGCTATTCTTGTTTTTTTATTCTGTTTAGTTGTTCCTAGAATTGTTTCGTACAAACATACAAATAAGCAATTTATGCGTCTTTCTGATTCATTTATACAAAAACTTGAAGGATGTGAAAGTTCCCATGTATCTGAACAACGTTTTCATATAAACATTGTCGAAATACGATTATTTTTACCTCCCATATAAAATGCGCTATCAGCTGATGCAGTTTCTATGGAAAGTATAGGGAAAGTTGTTCAGTTTCAGGTCTTTTAATAAAACTGGCAAAGTAGACTAAAATAATGCAAGTGTATCTACTTATTAATGAGAGCACTCAGTATTTTTTGTTTTTGTGAGGTATCACTTATCACAAAGTTACAACTAACCATACCATAACCACATTTGAAGTCGTTATCAAACCAATTGGAGGTTTTCAACAGCTGTTTATATTCCACCGGTTCCGATGGTCGAATGTCACGTCACACCGCTATCAGCACTGATAAGAGGCACATTCGCGGTGGCTTATCAACGCTTCTTCGTTTGTTGCCGCTGTAGCTTCTATTTTTCCGTCAACTTTTAAATCACTTTGCGTTGTTGTGATAGCAATTGTTATGGATCCTTTTTCTAATATTTTCAAAATGCGTCCGTTTCGCTTACATCTTTCACAATATTGGCACATTATAACATAATAGTACCAGCGTAAACATCATCGTTCTGTGTGGTGCCGGCAAAGAATAATACCATCCTATACTCTACCCGTGAGTGTCGTTAAAGGTGACTAAGGGATTTTTAATCGGAGGATGGACAGCAGCGTACCACCTTACATACTGCACTTACCAACAACAGCAAACACCGTGGTCTAGCCGCAATGCTGGTGACAGCAGTATGTTATATGGTACGATACGAAGAAGGACGCTGCTGTCCATACTCGATTTTGCGACTAGCCGCCTTTTATGACACCCGCGGTTAGAGTCGGTATTATTCTTTGCCGGCATCACAAAGTTATTAGTGTCAAATCACATGTAAATGTAGATTTATGTAAGTTTTTTATATCCGAATTGGAGCAAGTCTCTAGGTCATACAGTCCTTGAATACAATCCACCCTTGTCCTTTACAAAGAAACGATATGTTCTTTCGTTAGCGGAAAGCAAAATTATGAAATAATAAGCAGAACTTGTACGCAGTCAATAGCAGATTAAGTTTGACACTCGTAGGGCGACTTAAGCTACTAAGGTTAATGAAATAAGGACGTTACAAAGTCCAACGTTTCAGGCTTCAAGTGTTGTTGACTGTGCATTTTGTTTTTACACACGAAATACATTAAGTTGAAGTGAGTGAACGAGCAACAGTGTCGTCCTTTTTCCTCTTGTTTTTATTAAAAGACGTTCATTGTGGGTCAAGGTTCTGTTTTGATGTTAATCTCTCGCGGGAAGACGCTTTCGTTTTGTTGATAAAATTAATATAATGACGTCTGGTGAGTTGCGACCTTTTCGAGATCGTTTAGATGACTGCCCTTTTGGCGCGGATGGTAGTGCCGCGGTCTTCTGTTCTGTGTCTCGGGTTCGGTCCCTACCCTTTTGTGTGATAAACACAACATACCTGTGATCCATATTTTTTTCATTTTATTTAACGCTTACTAAACTATTTTGTAGCCATGACACTATAACCAACCAGAGAATGTTTGACGGAAATAATAATATTTTTTTACAAATTTGTTTTTTCTGACAGCTTTAGCTTTATGTGTTAGTAAGCGTTGTTGGAATTAACGAAAAAAAATTGTCAAAAATAGTTGTTTGCTTTATGTGTTCAATGTTCATGTTCAGATTCAGATTCAGATTATTTTATTCAATGTAGATTCTTTACAGAATACTTATTGAATGTCATGCAGAATACAATTCAAATAGAGCGAGTCTACGCCGTTTCGGATCGTGCTGTGGCAGCGTAAAAGAAACGGCAAGAAACCACTGCAGCACGGCCTACTTTAAGAGTCGGCTTTTTACAATGTGTTTCTTGTGTTTCGCTGGAATATCAGAGCACCATACCTCTTTGTCATTCATATAGTCATCTAATCTATAGTAAGCTTTTTTATATAACGTTTGCTTTACACATTCTTTAAACTTTCTCTCAGGTAATTGCACTATATTGTCAGGTATTTTGTTGTAGTATCGTACACACAGACCAACGAAAGATGTATTGACTTTAGTTAATCTAGTATATGGTTGATCAATTTTGTGCTTATTTCTAGTATTAAAATTATGCCTGTCACAAATTTTAGGTAATTGATGAATGTTCTTTCTAGCATACATAATATTTTCATAGATATACTGGCATGGCACTGTCATTATGTTGATTTCCTTGAACAGTTCTCTCAGGGAATCACGAGTCTTCAGGCAATAAATTGCTCTTATAGCTCTCTTTTGTAAAACGAATATTGAATGTATATCAGCTGCTCGGCCCCAAAGCAGTAAGCCATAAGACATAATGCTATGGAAGTAGCTAAAGTAAACCAGCCTTGCGGTAGCTACATCAGTAAGTTGTCTGATTTTTCTGACAGCATATGCAGCCGAGCTCAATCGACCAGAAAGAGCCGTTATATGAGGGCCCCATTGAAGTTTAGAGTCTAGTATTAACCCTAAGAAAACTGTACTATTTACAAAATCTAATGGTTCATTATTCAATACTATGTTATGTGAAGTAGACCTTACATTTGGTAGTGCAAATTTAATACATTTAGTTTTTTTGGCGTTTAGGACTAAATTGTTAACAGTAAACCATGCATGAATCTGTCCAAGTGCATCATTGACTTCGTTATAATTTTGTGATTTTCTACTTACATTGAATATTAATGAAGTATCATCAGCAAATAACACAATCTTTGACAGATTCTTCACTACAGTAGGGAGGTCATTAATATAAATAAGGAATAAAAATGGCCCCAATATGGACCCTTGAGGTACGCCAATTTTGACAACAGATCCCAGTGATTTCGTTTTGTTTACTTGTACCTTTTGAATCCTGTTTTCCAAATATGACTTAAGTAGTTTAAGTGAATTATTCTTAACACCGTAATGTTCAAGTTTTAACAACAATGTGCTATGATCTACGCAATCAAATGCTTTGGATAGATCACAGAAGATACCAATAGCATCTTCAGATTTTTCCCACGCGCCAAAAATGTATTTAAAAAGTGCAGTTCCGGCATCCGTTGTACTGCGCCCTTTCGTAAAACCAAATTGATGGTCATGTAGTAAGTTATTTCTATTAAAGTGCGAAAGCATTTGATTGAGTATGACCTTCTCAAAAATTTTACTAAGTACAGGTAAGACTGATATTGGTCTAAAATTACTGGGATCCTTTTTGTCACCAGCTTTGAATAATGGAACTACTTTACTTTTTTTCATTAAGTCAGGAAAAGTACCATGATCGACACAATCATTGAATATAACAGCTAAATATGGAGATATAGTATCAATGATCGCACTGCAGACTTTTACTGACTGATGTCTTGGTTGTTATTTACCTTTTTATTTTAGTTTGTTTATCAGATGACCTTGCCTACCTAGATGTTTCTCGTCGCATGTATCCTCGTGTGTCCCACATGTTTATAATTGTTATATATTTCCTCTCCTCACTAGCTTTCCGCCTGCGGTTTCACCCGCTTTAAATGTGTTTTCCCGTGGGAATGAAGTGTATTCCCGCGGTAAAAAGTAGCCTATGTGCTATTTCAGGACCTAACCTATATGTGAGCCAAGTTTCATTAAAATCCATTCAGTAGTTTTTGCGTGAAAGACTAACAAAACATCCATCCTTCTATATACAAACTTTCGCGTTTATAATATTAGTATACTCGTAGTACGAGTAGGAAGTAGGATAACAATTTTTTGCATACATCTTGTGTAAACTTCATAGTACCTAAAATACTAATAAAATCTAACTTCTGGTAGTAATCAATATGGTGCATCAGTTTTCTAAGAGCAATTAGAATCGAATTACAATTGAGGTCTTGGTAGATTAGCGATACCGCGGCCGTGGTAGATTATGTGGGTCAAGATAACTAAGCGTCACTATCCGTCCCACATTTGATGTTCGCCTCAAATGTAACACATTTTTGCTTTGGCCTTTTACTGTAGGTATCGTTTCTCTTTTATATTCAAAAATCCCTTGATGTATAGGTAAAACAGGAAGGGATTGAATCTATCCAAGAGCTATCCAATCTATGTACAGGCCTAATACAGTTAACCGTCCGTTGCGCGTATCCGCGTTGCACTATACCAGCCGGGTTAAGGTGCGCACCGCGACTTGGTTGAGTCGCGCGCAGCTGTCACTTTTTATGTATGAACGCGAAAAGACATAACCGGTTTAGTCTATGAAGACTCGCCAAGTCGCGGTGCGCATGCTCGACTAACAGGCCTTAAGAATGTTAATCTGCCCATGAAACTGAAGAAATTTTCCTTTCCTAAAGAACATAATTTAGAAATAATTCAGAAATACAAAAAAAATTACATCCATACAAAAAACGCTATCAGCTGATGCAGTTTCTACGACAAGTAAATTTTTTTGTTGTTCTAACTACTACGGAAAAAGTTGTTCTATTTCATATGCAGAATCACGTCTCTCAGTGTTTATTTGTTTATTTATTTACCGTTTATTGTAAACAAGAGAATACAAAAAAAAATTACAAACAAGTTATTATAGTTGATATTGTAAATGCGAAAGTATTTGTGTTTTCTTTCTCTCACCTCACATCAAAACGCAACGACGGATCCATCTAAATATATAAAAGAGCTTGTATTTTATATTTTGCATCGAAATAGTTGGAGAGCCTGAAAGTGCTATAAGCTACTATTTCCACTCGTACGAAGTCGCGGCAACAGCTAGTAGAATTATAAAATGACCCGCGTTCATACATCATGATCATGAATCGATTTTAAACAAGTCTCATAGCCTTGTGCTCCACTTTCGCTTTTACTGGCAAAGGTTATTTCCACGTGTAATAAAGACCCAAATTCTTTCTCCAAACTTCAGAATGCAAGGTGAAATGTAAAAACACGTAAACGTGGCTAAGCGTGATTGACCTATATGTTTTGCTTTATTTAAAAAAAAACTTTCATGATTTGTGCTGGGTTTGGTAAAGATTTGACTCCAATCGAACTTTTGTAAATCAACACTCCATTGATAAATCTTTGAGTTAAATTAAGAAGTAGATCTGATGGGCATGGGCAAAACTTTCTTTTTAGTTTAAAAACTGTTGCATCTCTTGCTGTCTCTTTTTTTCGTCAAAACAGAAAGCGACGGAAATATATTCAACAGAATTTTGTCTGAAAAAAGATTCGGTTAGTCTTTAGTATAAGAGGTTATTCTTCTAAGTTGATTTCTGCATTTTTACTGGTTTTTAATTAATTTTGCTATTGCACAAAATTTTTCTCTACCTCAACATTGCTTACGTTTTGACATTACTAGCGCTGGGTTACTTTCGAGTTTCATATAGACCAAAATTAAGTAATCAATTACCAGCAATCAAAACATTTCAAAATCTTTAAGAACATAATCGTGGCGGTGGTTATATGTCAAAAGTCCTTTAAAAGTTTATGAAACAGCATCTAATTTATTTAAAGGCAAATTAATACAATACAACATAATCGCGGCGGTGGTTATATGTCAAAAGTCCTTTAAAAGTTTATGAAACAGCATCTAATTTATTTAAAGGCAAATTAATACAATACAACATAATCGCGGCGGTGGTTATATGTCAAAAGTCCTTTAAAAGTTTATGAAACAGCATCTAATTTATTTAAAGGCAAATTAATACAATACAACATAATCGCGGCGGTGGTTATATGTCAAAAGTCCTTTAAAAGTTTATGAAACAGCATCTAATTTATTTAAAGGCAAATTAATACAATACAACATAATCGCGGCGGTGGTTATATGTCAAAAGTCCTTTAAAAGTTTATGAAACAGCATCTAATTTATTTAAAGGCAAATTAATACAATACAACATAATCGCGGCGGTGGTTATATGTCAAAAGTCCTTTAAAAGTTTATGAAACAGCATCTAATTTATTTAAAGGGAAATTAATACTTACACTTGATTTATTAGTTTGCTATTTATACTGCCATTATTCACCTTCATACAACCGCGAGTTAAAAATATTAAACTGCAAAGTTGAAGAAAGTTCCGCAGGTAAGGCAGGCCGCACCGATGCGTGTTATGTTGTATCTACTTTAAAAACTAGGTGAGCTTCGTTGATGTATCCGGTTTTACCGTTATCGCCTTCAAAACCTATAATAATTATATGTTATATATACGTTATATAACGTTGTTTACATATTTTCAATGATTGACCTTATTTTAATGTCAAAGGAATAGATTTTGTCTCTTGATTGAGTTTTGCTGTTCTTGATTTTGAAGATGGCTTATAAGAATGTCATATTTATTTAATATCTAAGATCATCATCATAAAATAAAACTCCGGTGCTCGACAGAAAGCCCGTGTGGTGCCGGCAAAGAATAGTACCGATCCATGTCTGCCCATAGGTGTCGTAAGAGGCTATTATGGGCTATGAACCGGAGGATGGGCAACAGCATCTTTCTGTGTACCATCTTAAATACTGCGGTCAGCAACAACAGCGGTCGCTAGCCGCAAAGCTTACAAGCTACGACTATAGTAAATCCCCTCCAAAGTACCACTCGTTTATGCTGGAGCTCTGGAGGCCTGTCCTGCAGTTAGACTTTTCGTGGGATGTTGTGTCTGTGCTCGACAGTTAGCGGCCATTTTTATTTTCTTGAGGATGTTTCTTGGCGAAAGTTATTCAGATTCATTGTCTGCTCTTGCCCTTTCAGTTTTCAGAAGACTGTCCTTTACACCATGTATTAATTGGAGTTCGTAAACTAGTGAAATATCTATAGCTGTATCAAAAAGTCGGTCGCATGCAATAACTGAGGGCATACGATTAGATTTAAAACGCTTTCACTCGTTGCTCCTCCCTCCATCGCTTCCCCCACTATTGTGTCACGTGAACTCATTCTGCGATCAGTCTTTAGCTCTGTAAATAATCATATTTTTATTCAAATTAAAACAAACTAATTCAGCAAATTTCAAATTACGTTAGTTTAGTATTTGATTTTGTAATGACATTTTCCTCTTACATCATTTCGAAGTGTAATGAATTTTGCAAGCCTTTGCTGAGTATTTTGTATACCTACCTGTTTAATTGCTAGTTTTGTTATTATATGTTTGTTTTTATTCAGATCACGATATTATGTTATGTAGTGATGGTGGTTTTATATTCGAATGTTCTTGAAGAATGTTATAAAACTACGTAGCAGTACTTCGTGTGCCAGTTAGCAAATGGTGCATAGCTTAACGTGTCACCATTGGTTGGTTACTTGAGGCGTGAGAAGGTAGACTTGATGGTTGAAATCGGAATTGTCAACTTGAATTGCGTAAGTAACCGTGGTTTGGGAACCATTAAATGTAAGTCTAAAGAATCGTAAGGTTGTAGTTGCGATAACGAAAGTTAAGCATGTAAACAGTATGTAAATTCCACTACGCATGCATAAAGACTAGATAGTTTCCTTTCGTTTGAAAGTTTATCCGTTTCAGTTGTCCCTGGACCTTGCACGAAGCAAATAACTCGCGTGGAAAATAGATATATAACTATCTGGTGCCCGCGACTTCGTTGTAAATTGTAGCCTGTGTGTTATTCTGATGTATAAGCTATGTTATTGTAAAGTTTCATTAAAATCCATTCAGTAGTTTTTACGTGAAAGAGTAACAAACATCCATCCATACTTACAAACTTTCGCGTTTATAATATTTGTAGGATGTAGGATTGATAACGCGTTTTGTATGGATTCCTTTTTTTTTTACTGAATCCCTTGGGAAATTTTGTTCTATTTTATGAGTAAAGTTACATCCTTCAGGCTAGAGCTTGAGCCTGTCTAGTCCTTTGTATCAAAAGCCCGACAGCCTTTGGAGTCTGAATCTACATAAGTACTTCAGCCTACTTGAGGCTTCGTCTACAATCTTCGCTTTGATCTTACATAATGTTTATTCAGGTATCATGAGCTCTTTATTTAATTCCCTCCAGGCTTAAAGTACCGTTAAGTTTATCCTTTGCACATTTGTTTACAAGTTTTACTGTCATTATAATAAGTACCTGGGCGACCGAGCTAATGCTCTGTATGATCGGGTGAGCAAGCCATGCTACTCAACAACAGATGGCGCTGTAAGTTTCTTGAACGCACTAAAACGCGCTAAGAAATATTTAAAAAGATGATGAAAACGAATTTTCCCAGACATGAGACCTAGCTAGATCGATTTTTGCCCCCAAAAACCCCTGTATACTAAATTTTCATCGAAATCGTTAGAGCCCTTTTCGAGAAACCGATTACAAACAAATATATATATATACAAATATTGCTCGTTTATTAGTATAGGATAACAATCCGTGAATAGTCCACTGTAGGACAAGGAGCTTCCTCCAGCATTTCGCAGCAAAAATTTTGGAGGAATGTACCATATAGTCACCACGCTTGTTATCGTTGTGGCTGGCACCATGGCCGGTGGCGGCAGGAGACCGCAGTCACAGAAAGTAATAGTTACTATCATACTCGTACAGAAAGGACACTTCGCCCCCCTTGCAATCTACCCCGCACCGCAACCCCGCGCCCACCCGCCCGCGAGATTCTCGTGCTCCTTCTGGTGGTCTTTTATACTGAATATGCGAGCCTAGGTACGCGCCCTTCCAATTTCAAATTCTCGCTCGATGTACTTAGTGTCCGGGGTGTGCCGCAGTTCAGTAGTACGGTCAACCGCATGTCGGTAGAAACTTTTTCAACTCTATTACCACGCCATAGGGTCCAAAAGTGTTTCTACTGATGTGCTGTTGTACGATAAGCAGAAGGTCACTGTTGCCTATCCTCAGGTTCAGGTTTCCTCAGTTGCCTTTAGCGACACCTACGGGTGTTAACTCTTCTTACCCGGAAATACACGATTAAAATCGTTTATGTACAAGATATTCAATGTTGATCCAGTAGGTGAAAAACCTGTATAAAAAAAAATATTTGATTTGACGCTTTTTAAATCCTCTTATGTGATAACATTCATACTAAGTCATAGAAATATCCACCTTTTAACTTTACTTCTTCAGTTAATAAAATAATCAAAATATATTTATTTCACTCAAATATATAAATCAATAGTTACATAATCGAAAATAGTTTTGCCAAAAAACTAGGGCAAATCCTCAAAATTCTAGACGTAAGGTCGGCGTAGAGTTCGTTGACCGCAGTCGGCGCGCCTTTACCGTTACCCGTAGCGTATAGCTCACAACACGTAATCTTACGCCTTTTAATGCAAAATAAGACTTTATTACTTTGAAATAAAGTACAATCAGGTTGAAGTTTATGAGTAGTTGATTGTATTAGTATCGCACAGTGCCTGTGCACCTTTTTACCCTTTCAGGGAAAATGTTCTAAGAATATTTAAGGATCGAAATCTAGTTCAGGTTGGATTTTTATGTTTTTGTTCAATGTTGTTTTAGTTAGTAGATTCTCTAACGCACACAAGTTCTTGTTGTGTTGTTGTTCTTGTTTTTAAGGGGTTTACTCTGAGGGCTAATTAAAAAGAGTTAATAAAATTTTCTATTAAATCAGTTGTTGACTTTAGAAAAGGACAAAACTATAAGTGCTTGTACTTTTTGTAACTAACCGTATGTGAAACAGCACTTTAGCCTACGACTACTTTTGGCTATTTGACGACACCATTCAAAAGTACTTTTCCAAAAATGTCTTATAAGAGAAGGAAGTTGTTTTCTACAGAAAATCGTGATGTAAAAATGTCTTTGTTTACTATTGTTGCACGGCCTTTTTATTTTAGTCCAAAAACTAGGATACAAAGACTATGTTGCAAAAATGAGAGCAAAGTAGAGTAGCTCATATATCCCTATTGCCGTAAATCTTCCACCAGGACTTGATCCTCCCTGGCCCATATTGGAAGTCACTTGATAGACTGCGGTCGGGTGCTGGCAGGTACGGGGAACTCAAGAAGAGGTGGAGGCTTCCCTGATAACGACAAGTGTGAGTGCGGCATTTTGTAATCTGTGACACACTTGCTTTCGTGCCCTACCTCTTCAGTTTCTTGCACTCGGGAGGACCTTTTAGAAGGCAACCAAAGAGCTGTTGATGTAATGGGTTAAGTTACTATAAAATCATTTGCCATTGATACGAAAAGAAGAACTACCTGAGGAGCTGTTTTGTATTTTTTTTTTTATTGTCAATGGACTTACTCTTGACCTCGATCTATTCCTGTGGACAGATAAGGTCGATGAAGGGACGAGCTTGCCCAGAAGAAGCCTATTTACTCGCGACTTGAATAGATTCGGGTTATATGAACTCGGGAACACGGACGCAGGCAGAGTACACTCTTTGACCGTGCACATTATAAAAGATGCTTTAAAGCGCTTTGTGCGAATGTGTGGAATATCAACAAAGTGAGGGTGATATCCTGCGGTGCGTCTGTACTCCCTTGTTGAAGGCTCAAATTCCTCTAGAAGTAATTTACGTTCCTTAGGCCTCGTATTACTTGTTTCACACAGTTCACTGTCCCGTCCAGTGCCAGCCGATTGTTAACTAATGCCATTCGATTATTACGGCACCATAAAACCGCTCAAACAATAGGCCAGAACATAATTTGCAACGATTATTTGTCGACTGCCCACTCGTTGGTAACAAAAACCTTGCTTCTTGTCTTATGAAGTTATTGCGATGTGAGTTTTCTGTACTTCTCATGCATTCCAGTTTCTAGGGAGCTAAATTGGCAATTTATAAGCAAGAAACTTTAGCAGATTGTATTCAATTTACATTAATATTATGTTACGTGCAACGTGTTTTTCTAGAGTTTTAACAAATTTCGACATTTAGAGTATTATTCTCATGTTAAAATTAAGTTTTTACTTGCAAATCTAAACCGAACTAAATCCTTCAAATTAAACCCTAATTTGGAAAATTAAGCATTTTTATTTTTAAGATCTGTAACGATTAGGGAGCCCTGACAAAGATTCATTGCACATAATTATTGGTGTTGAATTAACAGTGCTTCTCAAACTGTGATCTAGAATAAAGTATAATAGATCATCATTATATGGTGTGGGTTGTAAGGGCGATGATCGACCTCACAAACCCTGGTGTCAGTGATAAGCATTAGGCCGCCGAAGGCCTCTGTCGTGGCTCATTAATTACTTCCGTAGATAGTAGCTGTGTCCCACAGAATCGGAAAATATTATGGTTAAGATTTGAACTGGTTTCTTAACGTAATTGTTAGAAAAGTATTTATTTATTTAAATTTATTTAATCCTTCACACCTAACTGAATTCAAAGACTAATTCGGCATACATTGCTGGGACATCTTCTTCTTCTGCCTAGCGTTATCCCGGCCAATAGGGTCCGCTTTCCGGCTTTATTTTCTCCTCTTTGCCCGGTCTTTGACATCCTCTGTGGTGAGATTGGTCTCCCTCATGACAGCCTTCACGACGTCCAGCCAGCGTTTCTTAGGCCTGCCGCGTTAATTGTTAATTGACATATCCTAGTTAATTGCAATATCCTTACTTCAACAAGCAATGTAAGCCGAATTCGTTTCTGAATTGGGGAAGGTGTGATCGTGGCTTTAGTCGTTGTTACCTTTGAATAAACTCCACTGAGTTTGAAATCAACATCATAATAGGGCTAGTCTTGCGCGTGTTAACGTGCTTTGAATAGTTCTAGCTTATTTTATTCCAGTGGGTGTCTTACAAGGCGACTAAGGGAGTTTGAACGAAAGGATGGGCAGCATTGTCTTTCTGTGTATCGTACTATCTATCACACATACTGCGGTGACCGAATTGTCTGCAAATGTTTTGACGTGACAACGTCTTATAATTCGATGGAGCCGGTTGCACGCACGAAAAAATGCGGCGTTACCTCGCTCTGAGGCGTTCCATTGGAGCCGGCTGCACGCACGAAAAAATGCGGCGTTACCTCGCTCTGAGGCGTTTCATTTAAGGGTACGGGTACAAAAAAAAATGCAACCAATCCATCAGTATTTTCTTATGACGTTGCCACGTTCAACTATCGTCAGTAAACCGACTTTACAGACAACCGTTTTTTTTTTATAAAATCTTATTTATAGATAGATAAATGCTTTATTGGGCACATAACAAAAATATAACTAGTTATATTTCATATTAGATACAACAGTTTTTTATTTATAGGAGCGATAGCTGTAAGTGGGTGACTTTCATATGGACCAGGGAAGATCATATGTCCTGATGGCAGCTTTTCGACAATTGGGATATTGTCTTGGCTATTACATCATACTTTTGATCCCTTTGTTAGACCCCTTCATGAAGTTCTAGTTTTCTCTATTCGAGATATAATGATGTCGAAAAGCTTGAGAATAGCCTTATATTGATTGGTTATTAAGTGACTACGCAGCAGAAACTGTGGATTTTCTTTGTTCATAAAACATAACCATCCATTGAGTCAATAATTTAAGGACAAAAAGATTTATCGATTGGAAATAGAATCAAATTACTCTCAAAAGTTTCGAATGACCGATGATTGTGTACAATCTACTCGTAATATGTTCCACATTTGTCTTTACATAATCTCTTTGATAAACGTCAGGTAATTATTATCTAATCTGTTCACAGTGCTTTTGATATAGATGCGTTTATGCAATAAAGATTCTATATAGAATACTTATAAAAAGTCAATGCAAATAGAGCGAGTCTCATCATCATAAGGTCCCATGAGCCGCCCACTGAAGTACAGAGAGCTCCCTCTGGAACTTCAACAAAAAAACGCTTGGAGGGGATTTACCACAGTCACCACGCTTGTAAGCGCTACGGCTGGCGACCGCTGTTGTTGGTGACCGCAGTATGTAAGATGGTACGATACACAGAAAGATGCTGCTGCGGATCCTCCCTTTCATTTAGGGTTTACCCTTAGTCGCCTCTTACGACACCCACGGGTAGATAAGGCTTGGTACTGGTACTTCACCATACAGCACACAGACAACTCGCAGAGACTACCTTCTATCTATGGCAGCCTTAAAGAATCGGCTAGAAACCACTGCAGCCTGTGTAGACTGTTAGGTTTGTACAATATGTTTCACTGGTGTTCCAGTGAAACACATTGTGCAAAGCCGACTGTTAACGTAGGCCTTCTGGTGCTGATCCAGCACATTACTTGTCATTAATGTTGCTAGGAAAGGTCAGAGGTATTGTATCGTGATACAGTTCAGATACATACAGTTTGTACATACTACTTAAATGACTGCAAATTCTATCTCTCTCCTCCTTGTAGTTTATCTTATAGATAGTAGTTTATCTATAAAGAATGAGCAAGAAAAAAAGAGTAGTCTATTCTGTAGTAATTACCGCCGCCCACTCCAAAATTATGGCAGTGAATGTTTGTCTGTATGCGTACTACACTCACCGGCAGAAATAACCGGCCGGTCTATTTTCTGTCGTACATTTTCATACAAGTAAGGGATCAAATGAAGTGTCAATATATTTCCTAAACGAAATAAATATCCGTGAATAAACAGTGAGATCATTAAATAAGGTGTCTGACTACCGATTCTTGAAGATTAGACCTGTGCACGGTATACAGGAAATTTCGTGCATCGTTCAGAAAAAAATATACGTCATTTTGTCAGAAATCTCTTACATTTAGCGAATTAAAATGTTTTAAGAGTCGCACGGGTTTTCTTCAACATTTTAGATATACCTAATCTTTGACAATATTGTTAATACAGTTCTTATCTAAAGACCTCATCAATCAAATTTGTATTTTAATTCAATTTAGGTAAGATATTGACGCTTCGTTTGCCCCCATATTTGTATCAAAATATATGAAAGAAAACAGACCGGCCGGTTATTTCTGCCGGTGAGTGTATTTGTGTACAGATATTACTTTTATGCACGTAGAATAGAACACCACAAAGTGGCAGGCAGTTACATTTTTATGTACTACGATAACGTTTATTTGCTTGTTATTTGTCTACGACTTTAACTAAGCTAAGTGTTATATTATTCTGGTTTTAACTTGTTAATACATTAAACCTTTTTTTGCTTACTAAGTCTACTATTAAAAACTGTAAATTGATTTGAAAAAAAAGTCACGTTCTGCTATTTTGATCCCCCTGAATCCAAATCACAGATTTTTGTATGTTTATTTGTTTGACATAACATAACATCACGCCTCTTTCCCGTCGGGTAGGCAGAGACCACAGTCCTCCACCTGCTACGATCTTGACATACTTCCCTCGCTTCCTGTACTTTCATCAATCCTTTCATACATTCTCGTCGGTTTAGGTTTATTTGTTTGAGCGTCACGCAAAAACTACTGAACCGATTTTAATGAAACTTTTTTTGTTTGATAGCTAATAGTTTGACTTAAAAAGTGGTATACTTTTTTTTTTACATGCGGATGAAGTCGCGGGCAACAGCTAGTAAGTTAAAAACATAAGAAGAGTTGCGCACGGAGTAGTTTCCTGTCGCTGAAGGCGTCTCCGGTAACTATGCGCGCGGCTTTGAATCCAGCCTGTTATTTTATGATGCCTGTATCCTATTTTACAATCTTGTAATGTCTTATTTCTTCTTCTATCTTTTACTTGCCATATTATATTTTTAAGTTTGGTAAAAGTGCCTACGTTGTACCTACGTAATAGTATAATGTAGTAAAGTACAAGGCGCGCGATCCATAATAATGTTGACGATCGCGGAAGTGAACGCTGAACTGTCACGCAAAGCGAGTGATTGTCAGACATCGCATCATTATTTGAAGAGTTTTATGTCTGTTTTTGTAACAAACTAACTAGGAAATTGTAGGTTAAGCCGCAATCACACCCTACTAACATCAAAGACTAATTCGGTATACATGGCTGGGAGGCTTGGTTCTCTGAATTCCAATATCCTTTCTTAAATAAGCAATATATGCCGAATTAGTTTCTGAATTAAGGAGGGTGTGTTTGCGGCTTAAGCGAAGCTCTTGGCCAAGTGTTGGCTGCTCTTGTAACAGTAATTTTGCGATGGGCTGGTTTCCACAACTCGACGTCGTCGATGAGCTTATTTTGCGTATCGATGGCACTGTGAATTATTCAAGCCATCCGATATGGCACGCTGGTCATCATACGATCACGAATGTTAAGCAACGTTTTCCGTGGTTTGAAAGCTAGTGGTATCTTAAGGGGCTGATAAGAGCTAAATTACCTCCCTTTCTAACAAAGGACAGAATGCGCGTGTTAGAACTGAGCGGATTCGCGCTGTTTTACGTTTTTCGCTCATTTTTGCATTTTTCTCAAAATCTGTACCCATAATATTAAAAAACAGCTATATTATTATGCATAATATATTGAATAATGTGTAAAAGTTTTGGCATTATAGATTAATGGGTACTTAAGAAAAACGGTTTAAAAGCAAATAGCAGAGGTAACTTTGGATTTTTTTTTATGGCGTACAAAATATATTTAATCGTGTTTCAGAGTCTGCCATATTCTTGAAAAGATGCTTAGTTATCACATTTTTTTTCACGGCCATTCATCACTTTTCGTTAAAAACCTGCTCAAGTGAAGCTTATTTAGGTCTTATCAGCCCCTTAATTTAGCCGTTAGCCTCGGTGGCTATTGAGAAAATTGAGATGACTGAATCAATGACAAACAGGTATGGTGCTCTGATATTCCAGCGAAACACAAGAAACACATTGTAAAAAGCCGATTGTTATAGACCGTGCTGCAATGGTTTCTTGCCGTTCTTTTACGCTGCCATAGCACGATCCGAAACGCTGTGACTCGTTCTATTTGCATTGTATTCTGCATGACATTCAATAAGTATTCTGTAAAGAATTACATTGAATAAAATATCTAAATTTGTCTTAAATCTATGTCAGACGGCATTTCGGGGAATAGAAAACTGACGAAATGGATGAATTAGGTCGGACGATCACTATACTGTCGTCACCATATCGTGTGGGGTCGATGAACGATCTTCACAAACCCTAGTACCTATCAGAGTTATTGAGCTGCCAAAAGCCTTTGACATAGCCTATTAAACTTCTATGGACAGTGATAGATAGAGAGGATGAATGAAGGAAGATTGAGGAAAGAGATCTACAAGGCGAGAGTGAATGGAAACGTTGGAAGGGGAAGGCCTCGGCGAACGTACCAGGACCAAATTCAGGACGTTCTGAATAAAGGCCTGGTTAAAAGTACCCTAAACCGACGAGCATGTATGAAAGGATTGATGAAAGTTCAGGAAGCAAGGGAAGAATGTCAAGATCGTAGCAGGTGGAGAACTGTGGTCTCTGCCTACCCCGACGGGACCAATGGCTTAACCTGCTTTCCGAACCACGGAGTCATCTAACTTTTCGGACACTCAGGTGGTTCATCCTTCAATGTCCTCAGGTACGCTAAATGGGATGTAAATTCATAACTGTCTACCGCTTTACAGTATCAATGAAGAGGACAAACGGCTCAGTATACGACGACTGAATAATGGATTTGTTTACAAACAATATTCAGTTTGTTTTTGTTAACTTATTGTATGCTTCGTGTTGTAGGAATTTATGTATCAATAATTTGATGCCTTAGAAGACAAAATAAACGACAACTTCGACGAAAACTACCCCTTGACGCCTTATGACGTCACGATACAAAAATGCAGTAGCTAAGTGCACGGCCGGCAAGCCGCACGCGCAGCTCGTCACATCATCCGCGATTGTTTACCCCGCTAGCTAACGTAACCGCGCTGTTGCCGCACCGAGCTCGCCTCCTCTCACTTTCGCGACTAGCCCCATCTCTGTCACACACTCCCCGTCTTCTTCCCTCGAATAGCGGTGTAGCGGTGCTCGACTTTTTTGGACGTGCAGTTTTTTCCGTACTTGGTTATGATCGCAGATCGTTTACTTTACGCAGTTATTATTGTTTACAAGCAACCGTAATTTGGACGTACTTTTTGTTAACCTCCACTGATTGAAGTTACTTGAGTTTATAGAGCGTTATCTTGATTAGTGTAGATTCCGTTGCTTTACTTTAATAACTGCAAAAAAAAAACCATTGATGGAATAAAGCAAAAATTTATGAAATGTTTTAGTTAGTACAAGCAGGAAAAAAACGAGGTATTCGAGTTTCCATACCCGCGACATTGACATTAATAAATGAAATAAAAACATTAGCTACTTATAGACTTTAAAAGCGAAGATAATTACTAGCAATAAAGGGGCGGACACGGAAGTAAACATGTTATAAAGGCGAAAATTCTGGTACATTTGTTATACAAAAAGATGCAAAGCTCTTGTACGGCTACCCTCATTTTGACTCCCAACTTCTCAAAGCTAAATGACGTAACTCGGGAGTAAGGAGGACCGTGAAGCCGGTTAGAGGCGGAATTTTCCGGAAAACCCGGCTCTCGCCGCCTCAACCGGGTGTTATCGTAGGGCTGAGCGACCATCCGTCGCGCGGTTCGCATTTTAAATTCATATAACCGCAGATTTTGCTCGAGAACTTCTTCCAAAGCTTTCCGTTGAAGTGTCTTTGCGTAATATCCCGGCTTCGCTGTTGACATACCGCTAGTCGCGGCTTTAGATGTTTAATTTCAGTGTTGACCTAGTCTTGTGGCAGTATTTTTTTCCCACAATGGCGCCACATTGTTTGTGAAGCGATGTAGTTTAGCTGACGTCATTAAGAGATTTTAATATCCAACAATGAATAAACGATTTTGATTTGATTTGATTTGATTTGATTGGAAAGGCATTATCGTTCGGTGCAGCCATTTTGTAGTCCTGTTTCAAATTGATAACAAGCTGAATAGCTTTTGGCTTTTGAAACGAGGTGAGGTAAACTTCGGCTACTATCGCTAAACCATGAAAATTCTTGCATCAACGTTAATCACCCTGGCCTGACGACACGCCTAGTTCAATAATTAATTTACTGAAACAAAAAAACAATCAATGATCTACTTTCGTTGATCTATAGCTAATAAAATGATTACAAGAATTGTTTAACGTCGGTAAGCGTCAGTCGCGTCACACAATAGAAAGTGAAGCGGCGCTGCGCGGGCGCATCGGGCGTTAGAAAGCGGGCGGCCCCCGACCACGACCGAACGTTCACGAAACCAGACTTGGCGCATTCTTTTACTTGTACCCTACCTACTTGCAGACGCGAGCTTGGTCGCGTTTTATGTCTGTTGTTTTTGCTAAGCGAATTTCCAGTTAATTTGGCTCAAAAGTGCGTAGATGAATTCAATATGTTAAGTTAGAATGTTGGTTGTCCTTCCTTCGAGCATCTAATAGTAACCTATTTGATTTTTTTACAAACACAAGAGAGAAATTACTTCTTTCCACATGGAATTTCATATTGGATAATCGTAATTAATATTTTATTTCTTTATCCTTTATTTTATTGCTAATGAGCCTGCCTGCTCTTGACCCCGATCTAGCCTTAAAGACAGAGATGAGATCGACGATAAAACAAAATCCCTTGCAAAATTTCATGCTTTTCGTCTAAACCCGCCGGTCTAGGCTGTGCATTATCAATCTCAGTATTCGAGTTCTAAAAACATAATGCTTACCATATTACCGTCCTATTAAAACATAACCATTAACCCGCAACGGGCTCATCGCGCCCCGTGCCGTCACTAAACTGGTTTGCTACTGCCCCTTATCGAGTTTGAGCCCCCACACTGCCAGGTGCAGCCCTCGGCCTCGGCCCTCTTCCTGCAGATGCCATGTCGCGGAATGGAGTATATTGACCCGTGGGGTTCTAAATTTGGAATTTACTGTTTGGGAATGTGCAGCTTAGTTTTTAATGTGTTGTAGATTAGTTACCTACGGACAAATTGTTTTTGATAGGGTTGTGATTAGAACGTTGATTTACTTGACATAGCTAGCAAGTGACACGGATGTATTTTTTACTGCTACTGACTTGGTCCTCATCAGTTTCATGTTACGGACTTCATCGCACCAGTCCATGTCGCATCAGTCTACGAAGTTTTAGCACTAGCTACTATTATGTTGTCCCGTGTGGTGCCGGCAAAGAATAGTACCATCCTATACATACCCGTGGGTGTCGTAAGAGGCGACTAAGGGTTATAAACTGGTGGATGGGCAGCAGCATCCTCCTGTGTATCATACCATCTTACTTACTGCGGTCACCTACAAACGCGGTCCATGGTGCCAGCCGTAACGCTGACAAGCGAGGTGACTATGGTACTTCTCCTCCACGTTTTTCCAGCAAAACCTAGAATTCTGGAGGGAGGTTTGTTTGCACTGCCGTATAATCTTTTAAATCGAATATACCGTTTGCCCATCGTCTAATCCGTGTGATTAAAACCTTATTGTGTGTATTAAAATTACGATATATTAAACTCGTGTTAAAATTGGAAAATATCAATCGTTTTCCCTACTCGAGACCTATTATCGTATCACCTTACTGGCAGACGTCCACCGATGTCCAGAGCCAGACTGTCCCGGGTGCTTGACCTGACCCGACGTTACCAATTTGCATAGTCGATCCAAGGTCAGTTCGACCCACCTGCCCCTTATTGGTTAATTTCAATTAAAACTGAAGTTGCACTTGGGTTTATTACAACCAATAGCGGTTTATTCCGACGACTTCATTGTTATTTGTCAATTTAGTTTTATTTATCATTAAGATCGGCTATGCGTAGGTAAAGCTTAATTTTTTGGCTTTTTCGAAACTTGTCCGAAAGTGAAGACTGTTCTGATGATAATTTTGAAGTGTCGTGGACGCATTGCTGACGATATAGCTTATGCGTGAGATAGTTTAAATGAAAGAGATGTAACCGACAATGGCTCCTTGCAAATGAGTTCCGAAAGAAGAGGGATCGCCCTATCAGTAGTAGTACAGGCCGCGCGACGAGTTGAGGCCTCTGGGCGGAGAGGGGGTATGCGCTGTTGCAATATTTGCAAGGAAAATAATACTTACTGCACATACCCCCTCCACTCGCCCAGAGTCTCGTCGCGCGGACTGTAGTTTAGCTATTTTTAAACTTTAGATACAGAAGATATGATAAATACTGTAACACTAAGTCGCAAATAATAATTGTTGAATTTAGTTTACTTCCTCGTAATATTTTCACACTTACGACAATTTAAACCGCATAAGCGATAAATATAGACCGTATTTAAATGCACGTAACGGCGAGTGCAGAGATATTTGCATAGAGAGTAAAGCCACGATCACACCTAGCTGAATTCAGACTTATTCAGCATACATTGCTCGTTGAAGTAAGGATATTGCAATTAACATCACCAAGCCTCCCAGTAATGTATGCCGAATTAGTCTTTGAATTCAGCTAGGTGTGATCGTGGCTTTGAACCGTGCGACCATAATTTCTTGCTCAACAATACAGCTCGCATTGCGCTTGCTTCCGGACAAAATATGCACGTTGTAAACCCTTGCACCTCTTTACCTACGGCTGTTCTGGAATGGTGCCAAATACACTTTTACGACTTTTCTGGTGTCTTTTCCCAAAATTGGATAACTTTCTTCATAAGACTTGAAGTACATTAATATGATAATGAAACTATTATACAATCTTTGTAATTTATACAGTTGGATATTAAGTTTGTAAATTAAAAACTATTATTAATGTAGGTTGGTTGTAATGACAGTAAGAAAGAGCTATGCGTGAGAGCAGGACAGAGCGATCCGTGGCTCTGTCCAACATTTACTAATTGTTAGTAGGTGTTGCACTATCGCTCTAAAGCCACAATTACACCTTTTCTAATTTAGAACCGGCATACACTGCTCGTTGAAGTAAGAATATTGTTTTTATTTTATGTGACAAGTGAGCAATCGAGCAGGTGGGCTACCTGATGGAAAGTGGTCACCACCGCCCATGGATCCCGCTGTCTTATTAACAGAATCATGCCTCCCAGCAATGTATTCCGAATTAGTGTTTGAAATTAGGAAGGTGTGATTGCGGCCTAATATCTTGTGCATCGCTCCGTCTTGCTGTCACGCTGCTGTCATTTTAATCAAGATCGAAATGTTGGTCCATTCAGTACCTATTTTTTTTACTGTGTATGGGCTTATTCTTGACCTCGATCTAGCCCTGAGGACAGAGATGAGGTCGACGATGGAACGAGCTTGCCCAAAAGAAGCCTATTCACTCGCGACTTAAATAGACCTACCAAATTGAGAGTACTCAAGTAATTTCACGAACAACAAATTTCTCAACGGAAAAATTAAACCGAACTTTTCTTCTTTTTTTTTCTACAACGAGTTCTTTTTCTTTTTCAGACCGAGCTCTATGGCATAAAATGGCGTAAGCTGGTATGGGGCGAGAGCGGTGGCAACGGCGACGGGGAAGAAGGGGGGGCACCGTTGACGGACCCGGTGATAAGCAGCTACGCTCGCTGCTTAGCCGGCGACATCCTCTGTGTCTGGCGGAGGGTTGCCGCTCCCCCTCCGTCGGACAACTTCTACGAGATGAGCACCCCTACGCCGCCGCCGCTCTCGCTTCGAGCCGCCAAAGAGCTCTGGATCTTCTGGTATGGTGAAGAGCCGGATCTCAATGGACTCGTTGCGCCCGAGTTGATTGCTAGCCGTAAGTACAAATTTCAAATAAGTCCAAGTCTATTTTTCCACTCATTAAAAAGGTTACAATACGATATGTTTAAAACTATGATCATCTATACTAAGAGAAATCAAAATTTGATTTCCTTGTTCTACTTAATAGATTTAACCCCCAGTTGTACGAAGCGTTTCTTAAATTAAGATTCTGTAAAATCTGTTGCTTACATTTCTGATTTGTTGACAAAGAAGATGTCATCGAAAGATAACAGATTTTTAACTAAATAAAAGTTTTGTGCAACCAACGGTTAAACTTCTAATTTTGAAATATTTTTATACATATTTTTTGGAAAGTGGATTTGGTGTGTAATTAGTTACTCCTGTGCAAAAGCGAGGGGGTCATTTTTTAAATCGGCCTGGAATCTAATCCTTTGCGAATTATTGAAGACCTTGTTTTTATGTATAGTGTATACGTGTAATATTTTGTTAAATTTTAAAAGAAGATGCCTTATATACCTAGCATTGGATTGATATGGACTGAGTAAGATAGATTTAGCACATTGCCATTGCAAATAATGACAGAATATTGAGTTTACAAACACTTTCGTAAACAGCCATTGCCTGTGGCAGGAGGCTCCGCCCTTACATTAAAGATATATCTATTATTTAATATTGCGTATACAGACTTATTAAAACAAACTTGAAATCTTTAAAGACTTTAGTTACAATTTTTAATATGATTTAGCTAAACATATATGTTGAAAATATTTACATATGTAAAATATAAACCTAAGGACGCGTATAATATTTCTTATGTAAATTAAGATGAAGAACATTTTCCCTAAGTAAGGGTTTTGTTTCATGTAATAAATCTTAAATGAGCAAGCTTATCTCAATGCTTGTGGGTGTAAGTTTCGAGATGGGGACGTCCTTGGACCTAAATCTTTGAATATTACAATTACTAACTTTGGTCCTTTCTTATTCGCTTTGCGAGCGTTAAGTTTGGGAATATTATAGTAGGTGGGTTTCTATTCTAAAACATTCAATAGATCTAACCTGACTACGAACTTGCTACTCAAATCAAATGTATAGTTTATTCATTGTCGAATATTAAAATCTCTTAATGACGTTAGTTTAACTACATCGCTTTACAAACAAAGTGGCGCCATGGTGGGAAAAAAAGCGACGATAAAAACGCTACGCATTTGGGAAGTGGGCCTTATGGGAAGTGGTTCTAATGAGCCTAAAGGATCTAAAAAGTCTCATTTTTCATACTAACGCGCACGCACGCAGCAGTGTGCACAGCTTGTATTGAAAAACCATGCGTTGTCATGTTAACAGTCCGTTTATAAAATATCCATAGTCCATATAACAAATACCAGTTTTAAAACCGTCGAAGCTTGAAAAGCGTCGAAGAAGTATTTGTATAAGTTTATGAAAGTTGGCCTTACTCAGAACCTGGATTAGTGAATGCTAGTGACATAAGAACTTGATTATTTCCGTGCTTCGGAATGCACGTTAAGCCGTTAGTCCCAGCTATAAAGCCTTTTAGGCCATATGGGGACTTGAAACTCTGACAACAGCGTTAGTTAGTGTGGCTTTTTGCCCTATAAATAATTTTATATTAATTAAACATAATAATAACATGTTCGTAATAGTGACATGTTCTTATGGACGAACGTACAGACAAGAGTAGAACAAGCTTGACACTCGCAGTGCGATTTCCGTCTCTACGCTTACTAAGATAAGCGCGATAGTCCAGTGTGTCAAGCTTGACGTACTCTTGACTGTACATGAATATAAATCAAGTGACGTCTTAATGTGTTCTTAATACAACAACTAAGACGGACTTCATAACCATACGGAATGCGAATAACAAAACAGGCTCGGTACAAACGTCAATCATCATAAGCGTTGAAAATTGGCAACAAACAATCTAGCTATCTCTGTCTGCATCACTATGTCATTGAATGATAATGAGGGACGGCTATACGAAATGGCCGTAGTCGGAACGCGCTATTAAATTCCAATAATGCTGTTGTAGTATTGGTTGTTGTGTAACTAGATGTAGTTCCGATTAGTATGGATGGATGTCGGGTTTTTGTTTAGAGTATTATGTTGAAACAATGCCTAGATTATAGTTTAGTGAAGCTGTTTGTTGCTCGTTGGGTCTTTGCCCAGCTGTGATCGTATTCAAGACTAATTCAGGCTGTTATAGAGATTTCAGTTAAACCTGTTTGAGAAGTACCTAAAATCTAATGCACATAAGTGTAAAGTACCTGGGCGATCGAGCCATGGGCTCTGTATGATTTAAATATCATCGGGTGAGCAAGCTTTGCTACTCAACAACAGATGGCGCTGTAAGTTTCATAAACTTACTAAAACGCGCTAACAAATTATAAAAAATAAAAGGTGAAAATATTTTTTTCCGGACTTTAGAGCTAGCTAAATCAAATTTTCGAAAATCTCCGTATAGTAAATTTCATCGAAATCGTTAAAGCCGTTTTCGAGAATAGGATCTACTTAATTAAGACAGCCTTAAAGTCAAATTGTTTTAGTTGTACTTATAGTTTTAGAGCTTTTGCTTTCTTGAACTAGAATGTATGCAAAATTAATCTACTGTTACACACGGCCGCACGTCGGTAGGAACACTTTGACCTTTGGTTTCGGGCGTCTCTTACGTAGCTCTGGTTCAGCTTATACTGGTTTTGTTTCTATGTTCTTGCTACCGTGCGTACGAAACCACACCACATAATAAGAAACAAGTCTTATGAACCTAATACATATCCGCATTATAAAGATTCTCGCATAGAAGCGGCGTGCATACAGAATACGAAAAGGAATAAAAGCGGGCAAGGCTTGAAAGGGGCGGAGTCCTAAGGCTGATGACATGGCGGGCAGATTGGGCGGGCGGGCGTTCTCCCCGACACGACAAGTTATGGCGCGGTCGCGGGTACGCCGTAAATTCACAATACTTTTCTAAGTTTGCTTATATTTTCGGGTTTGTGTGTTGAAAAAATATACCTAAATGTACGTAGGTACTGTCTGTATTTTACTTCTTATAGTCTGGGACGTCGACCGTTACTCTTCCACGGACTAAAAATTACGAACAGGGCTTCGCTATTCTAGGTATAAAGCAAGAAGGAGTTAATCTCGTAACCTATTCTAACCGATCTGAAACACAAACGGTGATTCTCTAAGAATTTACCGGTATGCAAGATATTTCACATTTATTTTTCAGGATGGGTAATGCAATTTTGCTATCTTATTGGTATTAAAGTACTTTGAGCCATTTCAGTGCTAAATTGTCGAGATTGTTGTTGTAAACACTTGAAGAGGAATAGTTCGGCTCGTGGATATCCTGAAATGTGCCTAACAAAAAATAGAAGTTGAATAAAATAAAAGTTACATTTTTTTCATTCAAACCCAAAGAGCACAACCAAGTCCTCAATTGAAGTAATAGACCAAAGCTTTTAGGATTAAAGGAACAAGCACAAGTTTTCCGGTCTGTCAGTGTCGCGACAGATCTAATTTCATTAATTTGGCCTTGAAGAGTCGAGATCTATTTAGCCGAGTTACCCTTCATTTTCTTTGTCTTCTGAGAAGCTTTTCACAAATTATTTGAGTGCTCTGTGTAGCAAGTTAACAGAATAACCGTAATACATTAACTCCAAGCTTTTATAGAAGTCAATTGAATTCCGTTAAAATGTATATAAAAAACCGGCCAAGTGCGATTCAGACTCGTGCGCCGAGGGTTCTGATATACCTATAGTATTTTTAGAAGCAATGATCCGTTCTTAGGATCGCAAAAATTTTGTTTGTAAAGGTTTTTTGCAGGTTAATAATCATATAACTATTCCAAATTTCAAGTCGATAGTATAAGTTGTTGCTGAGATATACTGGTGTGACAGACAAAGCCGCCACCATAAGGGTTCCTTTTTTTAGATACTCGTACGCGTAAGACTTATATATTTTTTTTAACATAATATGTATCTGGAAAGTGTTGTGTGTTGACCGCCAAAGAAGACCCGCGTATCAGGTCGAAATCGTCGGTCTTACACCGTCCGTAAAAACCGTAAGGTTATCCGTACACTAGTCATTATTAAAATACTATCTGCGTTGTCTGACTGCAAGAACTCAGCTTATAAGACTTGCCCTTGGTCAAATTAGCCATTATAAAAAGAAGCGTCCTGTAAAACGACCCATAGCTACTTAACAAGCAGTTTGACACCCATTCATTTTTATTTATTTATTTATTTATTTATTCATCCCAGTAATGAGCAGACCGCAGTTGGCGAGATGACGGTGCGATCTTATCTCTTGTAACTGTTAACTTCAGCTTAACGAGCTGTTAACTTCACCTATTGTTCTTCCCTTCTACAGCTGGCTGGATAGTGAGTTTCATACATACAACCTTGTGCTGAAGTTTAGAGTTGAAGGACCTAGTAATTCGGTTATGAATTTATGATGGGTGATGATCAATTGTCCCGTGTGGTGCCGGCCAACCCATACCTACACATCTCCACCAGTGGGTGTCGTAAGAGGCGAGGATGGGCAGCAGCGTCCTTCCGTGTTGGCGTTAAGGAAACTTAAAAACGGACTTCTGTGCTTTGAGAATTGAAATAATAAAAGAAAGATCTAGGAGATCTTTAGCGGTTCTTTTAAAGAAGCCTTTTTATGGGGACACTGCGACGTATCAGGATTAATTGACACTTTTTGAAACAGGTTTTTTTTTGGGTTATCAAATCGCGTAACTATTAATTTTATCCAATTTTTGTCTCTTCTCTTTGATACCTCCGAATTCCATCGATACGAATAAACTAATTATCTTCAGAGTTTGGTTTCGCCTGTCGCCTGAAACTCTGTTCAGGAAGCTGTGAAAACTACTGAAAACGTCACGCTCAGACATAACTGCTTTCCTGCCTTGACCTCATGAGGTTCAGATCATTAAGGGCAGATTTGCTTTTTAAATATATTTTTCAATACATTTGCTCGAAAAACGTACTTACAAGGACGTAAACATTGCTCGTAAGTAGTTACTTACCGAACTAGTGCGGTAAGTAAAAAAAGTATGATACCAAGGAGTTTTTACACTCTGATCATAAAATTATTTTGTAAAAATACTACAGTGGTGACTTTTTACTTGGGTGACGACTGCCTACCTATATTTAAAATTAAATGGAGAGTACCAGGATAACATAAATCGACAAGAGGCTGACAGTACCCATGGTTGGCTCCTTTACTAAGTGTATTACTTATACCTGTTTTCTCACAAATGTATTGAAAAACGTCGTAAGATACACGACCGTAAGGGTTATGACAAACTCGTGCAGATGGTAAACCCTCGACTTCGTCTCGGGCTTACAAAACGTCAACTCGTTTGTATAACCCTACATACGGAACTTGTATCTTAAACTACTATTACTGCTACAAAGGATGTAACATCGTAACGATAAAAAAAAATCATAAGATTTAATTCTTCATAAAGAAAAAAAAGTTATTATTAGAATATTTCCGTTCATGTAAAAGACATCAACGCGCTATAAGATAGCGGCTGGCTAACCAGACCAAGCGTAAAGGTCATTTAATACCTCCCCGTTTCTTGTTAACGTACACCTCCCACCTCCCCCTCCTTATTTTATTATCTGTTAAACTGCTGTTAAGAAATACCGGGATGCCTAGCAAGGTATTAAATGAAGGTACTTTCAGAGTTTCTACACAGACAACTACAGATCTCTTATATTATTTTCTCTATGCTTGCAGTTTAATTAAACTAAACTAGGTAGAGAGTGAGATGTAGAGTAATTGCTTAGGTTTTTGAAAAAAAATTCATCAAGGTTTTTGAAATATTTAAACCCTCTAATACATATTTGTAAATTTTATTTTTTTCGATAAAAATGTAACAATAGGTTAATTTCTTTTTGTTTATAAGTATATATTTTTGATTGAGATGAGATTTGTAACCTGGATATGAAATTGAAATCTAAATTTGAGAATCTCTTTGCTTTGCTCCAATGACAGTAATGGAGAAATCTTTTTCTTTTAGGGTGTTAATTTAGTAAAAGTCCTAGTGTCTCTTCACTACGAGACTACTAACTCATTCCCAATTCAAATACGATACTATATATCTTACATTATAACCTTATTTGCCCCCTTGTCAAGAGCTCAGAGAATATGATTCATCTGGAGAAGACATTTTCGTACGCCTGCGTAGGTGTAGACGTATTTCATGTACGGCCAAAGGTGAGAGCGAAATTGGCTTCATTAGTTAAAGAATACAATAAAAAAAGTTCTTCGTTATTTTTTTAACGTATTCTACGCTGCTGCAAAGTTTGTTTATTTGTTGTTCATCATCTGTATGAAAGTACAGGAAGCAAGGGAAGTATGTCAAGATCGTAGCAGGTGGAGGACTGTGGTCTCTTTCTAATATGTACAGGGAGCTCCCTCCAGAATTCTACCTTTTACTGGAAAAATGTGGAGGGAAACTATCATAGTCACCTCGCTTGTCAGCGTTACGGTTGGCACCATGGACCGCGGTTGTAGGTGACCGCAGTAAGTAAGGTGGTATGACACTCAGGAGGATGCTGCTGCCCATCCTTCAGTTTATAACCCTTAGTCGCCTCTTACGACACCCACGAGTATGTATGGGATGGTACTATTCTTTGTCGGCACCACACGGGACATTTGGCATTTATTGTTATGTAGAAGCATTTTTATTCATCTGTACCGAAGATGTAAAAGTAACGCGATTTCAAACACAACCAGTTATTTATTTTTTCGGTCTAAGCCGCGGGCGGTTTTTCGATATCTAAGGATCACTGTCCACGTACGCCGCACGACATTCGCAAGGTAGCAATATTAATCGTTTGCTTTTTCCGCGAATTTTATCCTTGACCTACAGTCCATAGATTGTTCGGTCATTTATAGCTTGCATGACGATTAATTAAGTAGAACTAAAATGCAAACGATATTTGTAGCTAGACTGCATTCGACAAATGTCGCCGTTTGTACCCCTAAGCCTTGAGTTCTACCCAATTAGTGTGGTTATTGAAAAAAAAATTCATTTATTTGTCTTATTGTTCAGTACAAAATACATATTGACAACGATCCCTGCACTGGGTTGGACCTGTATCGCAGTAGATCGAATACTCATGTTCTAAGAAAGGATTTAACTAAAAGTTTTTGCGTATGTTTTACTTTTAATGAGAAAATTTTACCAAGAAAAACAATGTAAGAACAACTAGCTAGCAAATTAATATTTGATTATCTAGTCTATCAGATTGGAAAGTACAACTCTAGTCACACCCACCCACCCCTGTCCCGTAGCTACTTCAGTAGATTTTAGCTACGGCGTAGAAGCGAATTCGTAGCACCCGTTTTCTCGCGTTGCTACGCCCTACAACGAAAATGGCGTAGGCGCTTTGTTTTGAAGTGTTATGTTAATTTACTTTTCATGATTTTTATATTAAAATTTATTATTTTGTGTCTAGAAAAATTACATTAAGATATTTATTTGATTTGTTTTGCGACTAAACTAATAAAATCGAAAAATATTTTTCTCTAGATTTGCTGCCTACTCATAAATATTTAACGCTCGCTAGGCATACAGTTTTTACAGATTTTTTGGATTGGTGTATGTTTTGGCACTTATGTCGTTTTAGAATATGAAGCGCCATGAAGAAAAAAATATGTATAAAATTGTAATAGATCAAAATATGTTCTAAGTTATGATTTTTATTGTAATTAAATTATAGTAAGTATGAATGTAGTATGTTAAGTCATTTATACCTATATAATAAAATATTTATTACTTAAGTACATGAGTGAATAACGTCTTCGCGATTCATTCGTAGTAATTAATGTTTATGGCTATCAATTTCACACATAAACGTCAAATTTCTGTACGTTTATTTCTCTTCATAAAGTCATAAACTCATTATCACCTTTCCCGATAGATAATAATTATCAACCCACACAGTTCTAACGCCAAGTTCAGCATATTTAATCAAATAGAGTAATTATCTTAATACTGGGTTTTCGCTTGCATAATCAAAATGCTCTTTAGTGAGCGCCTACAATTTTCTTTAGGGTTTAAAGTACTCCTTTAGGTAGGGTATTTAACAATTTAGAATCTATTATAACATAATACGTATAACATACATAACATCACGTCTCTTTTCCGTCCGGATAGGCAGAGACCACAGCCATCCATCTGCTATGATCTTGACATACTGTTCCTCTACCTTTCTTCAATCATTTCATAAACGCTCGTCGGTTTGGGGTACTTTTTCTATTTAGGCAATTGACTTTTCAATTAAATGTACATAAAAAAAATTTAGGCCTACTAATAAAATTTAAATAGGCCTACTAATACCTCTTACTTTTTCAAACTTCTTTTAAATCTCACAAATGAGCAAGCAAGCAGCAGCAATATAAATCATTTAATTAACCTACCTTCTTCGAAATACCTAAATAAACAAACTCCAAAGAATCTCTACAAAAATCAATTCATGAGAAGGTGAATGAATTAGTAATTATTGGTTTCATCTTTAATATCATCGTAATAAGATTATAATCTGATTCGTGTCCGATGAGCAAATGAAAGAAATCGGTCACAGAACGATTTCCGAATCAACAGGTGGTCGGTCGTGTCTTAGAACGAGTCCACGATTGACTTAGTTTAGCTTAACTTGTTCCTCTGAGGTTACAACTTGGCTCTCTTTTATCTTGTTTCAGTAAGGTTAAGTGAAATAAGTTTGTGCACGTTTGAATGCAGGTTTCGTTTTCAAACATTTAATGCACAATTTTTTTTGTTTTGTCAATGGGCTTACTCTTGACTTCGATCTAGTCTTGGGGACAGAGATGAGGTCGAAGATGCGACGAGCTTGCCCAGAAGAAGCCTATTTACTCGAGACTTGAATAGATTCGGGTTATATGAACACGGGAACACAGACGCATGCAGAGAATTCCACTCTTTGGCCGTGTGCTTTAAAAGATGTTTCAAAGCGCTTTGTGCGAATGTGTGGAATATCAACCAAGTGTGGGTGACTCCAGGTGAAGCTCTTGAGCACACTCCGAAGTACAATCTGTAAAAGACCGACAGCCATGCAACCTTGCGACGGTGGGCCTGACTGTGAAACTTGGTTTTCACCAGCATTATGCATCGTATAGCATCCGCTAAGTTTTATGAACTGTGCAAGACTAAGCATGTCATATTATTGTTACTAACCTCACATTCATGACAGTTTATTGGCGAAACATCAGTAGCTACTCTTGCTTGATTTACATAATTTTATTTTCCGATTTGAGCTAACACGTCGGCAAATACAGACAACTTTCTGAAGAGTTCGCAGTTAGAATTCGCACTTGGTATAAATGGCGCAATGAAAGGCGCCTTTGCCCAGCAGTGGTCGACTAATTACAGGCTGTATAAAAAACCAGCTAACTATATTAATTATATTATATTTTGTTATATGCCTTAAATTAATGCAAAGGTGTGCAACGTAAAATTTTAAATACGCAAAGCCTCTCGGGGGGGTTTTATACAGCCGGGTTTTACGCGTGGAACTGTACAATTTTTGTTCTACAACTGTCGGAAATCAGAATTAAAAAAAAATCTCCGTACAAATTTACCAACCAGATCAGTTTTTAATTTTGTATGGAAATCCGATTTTTAAAATTTTAATTTCCGAAAGTTGTAGAATAAAAGTTGTTCAGTTTTATGGCTAGGTCTACCCCCGAGAGGTTTTGCGTATTTAGAATTACACGTTGTATAAAGACTTTACGCTTTGAAAAAAGATATGTTTTATTTCAATCGATTATTTTCATTTTACTCTTATCTTAAGTAGGTATGATTTACAAATGTTGAGTATACTGACTGCCTTTCTAAAAAGAACGTATCCAGGAAAATACTCATTACATTATGGTAAATTTTTGTTGAAAAGTTAAATTCAAGCGGGCGTACACCAGTAGTAGAATAATATCACAATAATTCAAACATATTCAACATTGAGCAGTCCACTGACAGTTCTATACTCTTGTCAACATGCGTACACGCACCCAACCACTCCGTGTGTAACTTCTACTTACGCGACAAAAAACTGCAAGTAGTCGCGTCCGGTGACAAATGGACTGTTTTTATGACTAATGCGAACAAGCTTAATGTCAATCAAATTTTTTTATTTAGTTATTATCTAAGTTACAAATTCACAAACAAGTTAGATATGTACTAGATTTACCTACGTTTTTAGGAGTACCTAGCATAAATTTCACAAATCCCAACCCAATATTATAAAAGAAAATGAATCGTATGTACCTACGTGATTAGGCAGAGTTTTCATCAACATAGTGTTGTGTCACAACAGTGAGAGGGAAACATCCTATCTTTTTGTTTTCCTCATTGACATTAACCATGACCATGTGAGATAAGGTACTTTATTATTATTTTCATAAATTTTATTTTTCCGAGAGCTCTGTCATACTGCTATTTATAAAGCATAGTTTTTATAATTTTATCACAATGACATTGGACTTTCCGGAGCTGAAGAAATGCTGAATTATCTTCCTTCTTCTGGATTCAATCGCAAAGAGTTACCTGCAATAATATGATCGTAATGTACCTTCATCAATACCTTTAGTTAGCATTTATATTTGTCATGGATTGCAAACTCTGCGCTCACACTTGTCGTTATCAGGAAAGCTCAACTTCTTCCTGAATTCCCTGCTCCCACTATCGCCAGACTCTATCAAATAATTCCATATAGGTCAGGGTGACCCCGACGGGAAAGAGGCGTGATGTTATGTATGTATGCAACTAACTATCTCTCAATATACAGATGCGCATCTAAAAACAGATGTTACCATTCATAGGAATTTTCCTTTCACATTTCCATAGTGAATGTCTTAGAGTAAAGCGCGCGTGCGCACTTCACTTGCATGTTCTCGAAATAGAACGTGACATCAATTTACATAAACGAACTTATTTCTGTCCCCACCCGTCCATTGTTTCGGCGCTGTGCTTTATGACGTCATGGGACTTACAATACAGGACATAATGGTGGCGATTCTGGCATACTCAAAAAAGACTAAATTATCCGTACATTTTAAAGACTTTACTTTTACTATCGTTGGAAAAGTAGTTAAAGCATACGGTCCTACTACTTTTAGGTGCGAAGGATAACATATCCTAACCTACAAGACCCATTTTATTATCTAATTGAATTTGTTTTAATGATAAGGAATGAGGTCGCAATTTAATCTATATATGTCACTGGAAAATAACACGGAATCGTAAGTTGATCAATTTCCTAGTATCTTGATCAACTTTCGAAAAATAATAACCGAATTCGCTTCTGGCGTTTGGTCGAAAGAGAACCTAACATCCCGAACGGAATCGGTTAGGTTGTGTTACCTATGGATCTACGAATTTCCTTCGAGTTTATGATTTTCGAAAGTTGATCAAGTTACTAGGAATTGACGATTCTTATCATTTTCCGGTTACAAATATACATTTGTTGACAATTCCTTTGTCAACAAAACAGAAACAGGCAGCTGTAGATTAAATGAAGCTTTATAACTTAAAAATGCTTTCTGCATTTGGCGGCTAGACGCTGTTTTCAGTCGCGACTATTTTCCACCTCGACTTTAACTATTCTAGCTGGACTTGAAATGAAACTATTGTAACAAAACAAACTATCACAATCAAATTACCATGATAGGAAAATCCGCTAAAACATTTCCATAATACGATAACAAAGAGAGGGAAATCCATTTCGCACTCGAACCAATAATGGTGCTATGCTAACCAATGAGTTGTTGTTAAGATTGTTGAAAGTTCACAGACATAATAGCTTATACACCAGGCATGTTAAACTCAAAGGCATGGGTGAGCCGAATGCATAGTGATCGAAGAATCACGGGACGCCTTGAATCCCACAAAAAAATTAAACTAATTAAAATTGATTATTAAAGGCACAGCACAGAGACTACGAATTTATTAATTCTTTGCTTTATTACCGCAATCTGAGATCGCAGACGGTCCTAATTAGGTTATTCTTGAAATTTTTTTTGGCTGCTTGAGACAAAATGTGCCACATATATTTCCGCGGGCCGTGAGTTTGTAATGCCTGATGTACACACTCAGACAAAGATCAGGACAAGGTCGAGAATAACGCTTGACATTGACTTTGTAGCATCCTTACTTGAACGTTCTTGAGGCTTATTTTCTTCAGGCTCGTTAGCATTGATGACTAATTCTTTACTTTTTATTAGAGAAACTTGTAATAAATTATTTTCTTGAGAATCTAAAAGTCAACAGCATATCGGTAGCGTGGATGAATAACAAGAAGGACTGACCAATAACTGGCAATGACCAAGATTTAAACTAGATGGCGCTAATAAATAACATGAGAAGTTATTACGATTTACCGAGTATTCTGCTAAAAAACATACAAAATTTTAGTGTTAGCGTTTCTTTATTCTTGAAATGTTGAATGATTTTTTAGGAGAATACTCGGTAGACCATAATTACTTTCTAGATTATTTGAAAGCGCCATCTAGTAATGAATTTTATGCTTTTCCGGGTTACGTTTTCTAGTATGGGGATTCAGTCAATATTATTATGTATATTATATAGACAAATGTCCCTAGTTCTCAGGGTGGGTAACGCGCTTTGCTGTCTTATTAGTGTCAAATTATTTCACTAATAAGACAGTGGATGTCATGGGCGGTGGTGACCACTTACCATCAGGTGGCCCACCTTCTCGTTTAGCTAGTTTCGACATAAAAAAAAGATATATTATTATCTGTCAATATCGAAGTAACAGTTTGGACTTTACGGCATAGATTACAAATGTTTCCACGTGCTTTTATGACGTGCGGTTGGCTGTACAAAGATCATCCTTATGCTGTTTTATCCACTACATTTTATCGTGTTTTTTTTTTTGCTCTACAAATTTCTATAACATCTTCAAATTGCATGTTTTCCTATCCTTTTAACTCGCCTAGAGATAATTGACAAGAGTACTTCATAGTCTGACACTGGCCATCTGACCTTCACGACCCGGAAAACCAAACTATCTGACCTAATGAGATTTTTACACGCAGATAGATACTTTTTCCATCCAGATCCAGCTTCTTAAACTAGTTCATCATCAATCCACGTTTAACTTTCTCCAAGAAACACAGGTTTTTTTATTACCCAAAATGGGCTTACTCTTGACCTCGATCTAGTTTTGAAGACAGAGATGAGGTCGACGATGGAAGGAGCTTGCCCAGAAGAAGCCTATTCTCTCGCGACTTGAATAGATTCGGGTTATTTGAACTCGGGAACACACGCAGGCAGAGAATTCCACTCTTTAGCCGTGCGCATTGTAAAAGATGTTTCAAAGCGCTTTGTGCGGATGTCAACCAAGTATGGGTGATATCCTGCGGAGCGCCTGGACTCCCGATGGTAGAAGGGAGATGGTGGAATAAGGTCGAAGTGACCAACACTTTTGTATGGGATTTTTTTTGTATTCACCCTATGTACGTACATGAGAGTTCGTTTTGTGTCTGGGTATAGTATGTTTATCAGTCTCTGAAATCCTATTGGTTGGAAGCCGCTGGATGCGAGCAGCGCAGGACCGGTCGTCATAGAGTTCCTTAGGGGAGGCCTATGTCCAGCAGTGGATGTCTTTCGGCTGATATCATGATGATGTCTAGTCTCTGGTACCAGTAATACAGGCTTTGGCTAGTTTGGTATCAGAATTGCTCTTATGTTCCTTAGAAAAAATATTCAGTTCCATGATGGGTAGAACATATTATATCAATCTCATACATTTTTATTCTATTCTACTAGCGTTTAGGAAAATCTCTTCAGAAAGCCTCTTTTCTCTAGGCCCTGTTATAATAATACCCATCATTTGAGTGGTCAACGACATCATCTTTTCTCCTGGGTGTCTACTCTCAATTCTCGATAGTATTCGAAACATGCAAATTCAAAATGTCGTTCCTTAAGAATAGAGTAGGTTATTGGTTGGTTATTAATCACTGCCATGTTGACAATTCATCCAACCAATATTCTACTTTATTCCCAGTGAACGAAGTTATGAATTGGACTGTATCGAAGTAGTATATCGAAAATTGAGAGTAGACATCCTGTTTTGGACAAACATTCTCTTAGTCAACATACAAAGTAGGTAGATGAGTGTAATCTAGAGAACGTCCTCCCAGTTTGTAAGGATCACATTACCATGGTCGCGTGCGGGCGACTCAATTGTTTTGGCCTTGCGATTCTATTAGAGGTACGTCGTTTGCGCGGCTAATAGTCTCGTGGGCATACTGAATGCTCCCCTATTTCGTGTCTTCTAATACTTCCTAACCATCCTAGATTGTGGTAGACACATAAGGAAAGGAAATTTTAAAAGTTCCTTGATTTTTAAATGCGGAAAGCGTGAATTGTCTGGCTGCTACCTGAAACGAAGCAAGATCTTTCTGGCCGCAGTGGCACGTATAAACGTATACATGCCACGGACAGAAATAAGAGAAGAGATTTTTTTTTACAAATTTTTTTTACAAAAATTTGTAAAAAAAATTTGTAAAAAAAAAAATTTGTAATTTGTAATTTGTAAAAATTTGTAATTTGTAATTGTGTCCATTTATCGCTTATACCGACGCCCTCTTGACGCTTTCTGTACATTTTCGGTGTAGCTAGCACAGCAGGAAGCAAGTAGAAATAAAACCAGTGTAAGCTGAACTAGCGCTCCGCAACAAACAACTGAAACCAGAGACCCACTCAAGGTTTAAGTGTTTCAACTGACGTGCGGCCGTTTGTACGTAAGTTATACCCCATACGACGGGACGATAAATGCTGAAAGTATATTTTGTCTGGATAATGCCGGATTCACATTTGTTTGCCATCTTGCTGATCTTTTTTCCTTTACTGTCTTAATTCAGCTTAAAAGCTCAGACATTTATAGTACAGTCAATAGACGTACGGGCTAGAGTCGCGCTGCGAGTGTCAAGCTTGACCTGTCGTTGAGTGTACAATTTCAACTCAGCTATCCTGGAGAAACTCTGTTTTTAAAAGCGTTATAATTACTATTCTATTCATCGTATGTTGGTAAATATTTTTAGCTAACTTATTTGGGTGGGGCTCACAAAATTTGTACCTTCGACAAAAATGCCGTGGACCTAACTTTGAATAAAGAAAAAAGTTATTTTATTTTATTCCACAATTAAAATGACGATTTCTATTAATGCCTATATTCACTTGTGATAGTATTAGGTCAATTTAATAGTTAAAACATTTAAAATAACAACAGAAAATATTTGCCATCAGTAAGAGTAATTTCTAGTTCCATACAAAAAAAGAATGGCACAGCCCCTAGAAACAATCATTACTTTATAATTTCCATCTTGTTCACTATATTTATAGGGTAATTTTATTTACTACACAAAATACAGTAATGGATCTACAAAGTAATGCGTTAATAAACCCTAATTAAACAGATTATATAATAAAATCGTTGAATTTAAAAAGTGTCTCTATTTTATTTCACGTGTGTTATAGTCAGTTTGTTACATGGTAGTTATTTTGTTATAAGGAATACTTCTAACTGCAAATATTTTTATGTGCTGGCAACATTTCGACCATCAAATAATAATGTCAGTGGTTTGACAGCCATCTTAGTTCACCCGAAAAAAGCGTTAGTCGGTGTGTGTTATGTTTTCGTCATTGGATTTTACTGAGTTTTCGGAAGTATTTTTTCATGGTGAGTAATAAAATAGTTTGTTTGAAGTTTATTGACTTAAAGCTTATACGAATTATGAATGAATAATGTGTTTTTTCAAAAAAATACATTGCATTTGAAGTTGCTACACGAGTTTGAGGTTACTTTTTTCACGCGTGTTTATTCACGTGTGTTACGTGTGTTATGATATTGTGTGACGTAACACACGTGAATGACCTAAAGCTAAGTGTACATTACAAGTATGCTTATTTTTACTACCTACCTAATCCACGTGCATAAGTACATTATTTTGTCGAGAACACATTCATTTAGTAAATTGTACCTACATATATTTTACAATGTATTATGTAGGTACTTACCTATACTCTGAATTTTAATTCGACGGTATTCTGACGGTTCTGGGTTTTATTATTCTATTGAGTGAAGAAACGAGATTCGATTAAAATAAATACAGTGTTGGATATTTTTAATTGTAATTTAATTGAAAAATTCAATTTATTACGACTTAGCTAATTTATTTAATTTTTTTAGTACGAAATGACAGTTTGTATGAAGTGACAGCTGCCAGCATTCCGTCGAACTAATCTATTTATCGCCACCTTAGGATATTGTAATTTTTATATGACGTCTTTCGCCAAGCAACAATGCTTGCAATTTTGTTTTTCAGTTAGGGCAATAATTATACCTAGTCAGCAGAATTACAGGCAGGAGACCTTAGTGCATGAGTTCTAAACGTTAAAAACATTAGTATGCAGCTAATATTGAATTCATTAAGATATTTACAAGGTCTAGTTTTGTATTAGAAGTTTTATTTTCTTTTTGTTGTGATTGCATTTAAAAACTATCTGAAGTTAGTTACTTGAATTTTGTATTAGAAGTTTTAAGTTGTATTGTTTGCACGTAAAAACTAACTGAAGTTACTTGTGTTATGTAGGTAAGGAGTAAAGAATTTATTAAAGAAATTTTGCTTAAACAAATATTTTGTATCATTCAAAAGTAAATTTGCTCATGGTTAAGGTTTATAAATCTATAGGTATCATCTCTACATTTATAATATGCTCAATACACTTTTTTCTCCAGTGTATACTTACCTTAACATTAATTCCCGAGTGTTATGCAATTCCAGTGTGTTATTGTGTGTTACAGTTTCCCGTGTGTGATGGTACATTTTTTGCGAGCCCCACCCATTTATTACCTAACACTGTAAGCTAAACATGAGTAAAATCGTAACCCTAATTAGCCTAACGCGTGTGTATCTCGTTTCGCCAGACGCTACCGTTTCGCCGCTGTTTATGTATATCGCACCTAGGTGCTAAGTGAGCGTAAAGCGACGTACAGTCGTCCACGCGGTTACTAAGCATTTTCTATTTGTTTACATGCAAAACGAAGAGTCAAACTGCGCTAGTACTATCACGTTATACTTTGGTCGAACCGTGCGTTGTGTAGACTTAAACATTTTTATCATCGCAAGTGAGCCAACACTAAGCAGATAGGTCACTTATTTTATTTTATTTTGTCACTTTGTCACTTTTGATTCACCCTTAGATTTCCTCAAACAGTTTGCTATCGTGCTAACAATCTCCAGACGCACCGCACGATATCACCCACACTTGGTTGATATTCCACACATTCGCACAAAGCGTTCCATCGTCGATGTCATCTCTGTCCTCAAGACTAGATCGAGGTCAAGAGTAAGCCCATTGACAATAAAAAAAATCTGTGTCAAGTGTCAATAAATTGACTCGTAGAAGGGATTTGATTTTCAGAGAAAGATTTCTTTAATTTTTTACACGTATCTGTCCGAACATTGTGTAGTTGAATGTACAAGCGACTTGAATGAGAATGTTTGCTCGCAAGCGCATCTGATACAGAGGCCATTCATTCCTATTGAAACTATTGAATCTTTCCGTCTCTTTCCGTTTGTCGTATAACTTTCACTTTACATTTCCATATTGTTTATATCGTGAGTGATTTAAGACATATGCCTGACACTCCATTTGAAGCGCGAAAAGTATCTATAGGCCCGCATATTCAGAAGGACTATGAGAATCTCACGGGCGGGTGCGTGCGGGGGTGCGAGGTAGATTGTTAGTACGAGGGCCACACCGAAATGATCGGGAATAGAAAAAAGTACAAAAATAATACAACAATATTTACTTTCATTGTTTTTCGAAGTATTCTCCGTGACAAGCGATGCACTTTTGCATTCTATCAAACCAATTATTATAACAGTAATTCCACTCTGAAGTGGATATAGTCGAAACGGCCGATTTGTAAGCTTCGACTGCCTCTTCTGGGCCTTGAAATCGTTGACCACGTAGCATATCTTTAATTCTTGGGAATGTAAAATAATCATTGGGGCTCAAGTCAGGGCTATACGGTGGATGGTCCATTAACTCCACGTTTTCCTGATTTAAAAACGCGATCGTTTTGCGAGCGGTATGTGAGCTCGCATTATCCTGGTGAAGAATGATGCGACGATTCGGATTAATTTTACGAAGTTCTCTTATGACTTCCGGCAAAAAAACTATTGTGTACCAATCAGCAGTAACCGTTCTGCGTTCTTGTAAAGGAATCGTAGCCACATGACCAGTTTTCGATACAAACTAAGCGACCATTTTTTTCGACACGCTACGAGAGCGGACAACTTTTGTTGGCTTGACCTCGCCTTCGAAGACCCAAACAGCCGATTGATGTTTTCTTTCGGGCTCCTATGAATAAATCCACGATTCATCACCAGAGACGATATTGTAAACTGCATTTGAGCTCCCTCTATTGAACCGTTGCAGAGTAGACCGACACCAATTAATACGAGCCGACTTTTGTTCCTCGGTCAAACGATGGGGCACCCAGCGGGAAACTAACTTCTTGACACCCAGTTCACCATGTAAAATAGTTTGAATCGCTGTCATACCAATGCTGAGAGAAGCCCGAATCTGCTCGTATGTCACATGTCTATCTTCTTTTATTAATTGGCGCACAGCATCGATGTTATCTTGTGTTACCGCTGTTTTGGTCGACCAGTAGAAGGAAATGTCGTTAGAGAGGAACGTCCACGACGAAACTCAGAATACCAACTATATATAGTCGTTTTACTGGGTGCTTCAAGTTCATAAACAGAAACAAGCTCGGCGAGACATTGTTCTTGAGATAAACCTCGACGAAAGTTGTGAAAAATTATGGCACGGAAATGTTCCCGCGTAAGCTCCATTTTCCCCACTGACTTGTCAAGTTCAAATGGCTACTACTCTTTTCTTTTTTACTTTTTTTAAAATTCAAAAATGGAATTGTGTTTGAAATAATACTACATGTCATAAACCAAAAAGGTTTTAATCTAATTTATTCCTGAGTATTCTATTCCCGATCTTTTCGGTTTGGCCCTCGTACTATTACTTTATTCTGTGGTTACGTCCCAGCGAGCACCGGAGGGTGAAGCTGAACTTAGAGAGATACCATACTGTACGATAGTACTTTTTGTTGTATTGTGCTTCAGGCGTCTGATAGAATACATACGTTAACATTACGCCCATTTATACGAAATACAAAATAACTCGGGCTGTGACCGTTAATGCGCAGTCGCGGGGGTGAGCGCGACACGAGCGAATCGTTCATTGGCTCTCCGCCTGTCACCCATGCGCAGAAAATAACTGTCATAGCCCAACTTATCCTAAACGCGCTATACAATGGTGGTAGGCAGGAACAACTAGACTACGTCGTTTCTATCTACTCTCATCAACCCGTTCATACATGCTCGTCGGCTTAGAGACCTTTTGACCTGGTCTCTATTAAGAACATCTTAAAGTATTTCAATAACCTTATTAGAAAAGTTTGGTCCCCCATAAAGCGCCCCATTGTATCTTAATCCGAGACTCATAATAAGTGGTTATTTAAAAAAGTTTTTTAAATAGATCGGATTTTTCTTCCTCTCCTCTTTTTAAAACAATTTCAACAGTGTCACCTTCCGTGTCAGTCTAAAAATATATATAGTTAAAGACAGTAAAATTCAGTAAAAGGTTAAAAATATTAATTATCAGTGCCAGAAATCACACTTTTTCAAGTCGCATTTATAATTTAGCATCATTATCTTCCTCCTTTCCTTCTACGTCACAAATATTTTTACTTACCTATCAATATTTTAATTACAACTTGAGTTTTCCTTGAAGATCCTCTGATTCATCGGTAAGCATTAACATGCACGTCGTATTGAATTGATCAATTGACAAGGTCTCAGACAGTTTTAATTTATGTTAATTGTGAAGGTATAAATCAAAATGCTAATGGTTTAATATTCAGTATCAATCTACATATTATAAAGTGATGACCAGCATGTAGGTAACAAAGAGGATTATGCGTACGAATGTATTTGAATAAAGGGGGCGAGGAAGACCAAAGAAGAGACAAAAATGTGTGAAAGATGATATGGAACTAAGGAAATTGATATTGATCTGACATGACGATTCATAAGGAAGTTTTAAGTGATCGAATTGTCGCGATGACCTGTAATAAATTAACAGAAAAACAGACAAAATTATGATCAGTATGAAAGTCAGTACGTTATTATAATGTATAGAGTTCGTATATTGAAGTATATTCGTGTATTGAATATTGTGCATACAATCTCGGTTGTAAAGAAATGTTAGCAATGTTACCTTAGATAAATGATTACTATTTTACTATAATTATTATTATTTATTACGTAAAGTACATAGGAACTTCCTTAAAATAAAATATAAGACCCCGCTAAACCCGTAATAGGTTTGTCTCGTCCATCCGCACTACATAAATTTATACACTAAAGCTACAAAGAAAATTACTAACAATTACAATACGAGTACCTACCTAATATAAAAACCAATATGAATGATAACAATGTTAAGTTCGAGCGCATAAATCTACACAAACTTCACAGTGCTGAGTACTTGCATCAAAACTGGAGTACGTTCGAGTACAAAAGTGCATGCTTTGCTTCTGCTTTTACACGGCTTGCTTGCAATACTTTAAATACCGACTACTGAAGAATAATAGATTAAAGGACTGACTTACTGAATTCAAAGACTAATTCGGCATACATTGCTTGTTGCAGTAAGGATATTGCAATTAACATAACCAAGCCTCAAAGCAATGTATGCCGAATTAGTTTTTGAATTCAGCTAGGTGTGATGACTCCTTAAACACGCACACATAAATGCAAGTCTTGCTTCATTTCGTTCCCCATTCATTTAATGTTTAACTTCATTTTAGCTATCAGTTTTCCGCTTGTTTTCCTTTCATTATACCTACGAGTACTATTGCCACCTGTGTACTCCTCTTTTAAATTCAGTAATTTCCGAAGACCATTTTCTCCCAGTCTTTCAAAGTATCTACGCACTTGCTCACTTACGTGGCTTGCCGGTTCAATCGTCATACTTATAGCAGTTGCGCAGGCCAAGTAACAATTATATTATTGTTAACAAGTCATGGATGGGTGACCCCTCTTGTCCCGGTGTCTATCATGGGACCATTTGGCGACTTTGAAACTCACAATAAGTTAAGTTAAGCTATCTTGGCGATGCCTATGTTATATAACATACTGACTCAAGCGTGGGAAATACTTGCTTGTTGATTTGCTTAAACAAGCAATACGTGCTCGTATAATAATAGGAATACTTGGCCATCTGTCTGGTCTGTCTTTGAATAGCAAATAAGTAAACAATCGTACGGTAATAGCAGGCTTTGCAAGTGCATTTAGTTCCGCTTAGGGCGGTTTCCGTGGAAGATTTCTTTCTCGTCCTTTTGTCTGTTCAGTATATGCTTCTGTTCAGGCTAGAATGAATAGGCATTATCTAGGTAAAGCCGCTTTCACACCATTCTTAATTCAGAAACTAATTCGGCATACTTTGCTGGTTGAAGTAAGGATATTGTAATTAACAGTACCAAGCCTCCCAGCAATGTATGCCGAATTAGTCTTTGAATTTAGGAAGGTGTGATTGCGGCTTAATCATGCTACATCTTGGAACCCATCGTCACTTAGCACCAGATGAGATTAGTGTCAAATTCACACTCTAAAGCCCGCGTCACACAGAGGCGGTAGCGGAAGCGTTCCGGGGCCGGTATTTTTTGTAAAGTATGAGTTCTTATGCACCCTGTCACATTGAAAAGCGGTCGCGGCGCGGTATTTTGTTCCCGCCAAACCGCCCCAGACCGCTTTCGCAATTATACCGCCTCTGTCTGACTTGAGCTTAAAGGTGAAAGTTTGTGTGTATTGATGTATTGATGTTTTTTACTATTTCATGCCCTTATAAGCAGGATTTTAGATTATGACCCAGAAATAAATACCAAAGGGAAAACAAGGAATATCAGTTGAAATACAATGTGTAAGTACAATTACATAAATTAAAAAAATAAAACTTCAATAATAATTACTTTCCAATCGTGCAATGTGATTTATTTTTCTTGTGAAAAAGTCATTTTGTTTAAGTACAGAAAATGCATGACGAAGTAAGAAATAGGAAAAAATAATTATTTACAGATGCAAGATTTATGCAAGAGGTCAATCATATATTTCTTGATAGTTTTGTTCATAATACATTGTTCATTATACTTGAATTTTATCTACCTAACTTTAGTATAGGAGTTCCACTGACGGATAAATGCTCCCTTCTGTACTCATAAATTATACGTCTCTTGAACGAAAAGTACGAACAAAAGTAATGTCATAAATAGAAGGTTTACATCTCTTCGGTAACCTAAGTTTTTCTCGATATTGCTGCACAAGGCTGCGAAAAGCTTAGTATCCTTGCAGCCTGACGTAGGATTTACTAGAAACCTGCGCTGAATGCTGAAGAATTTTCATTGTACATTCAAGAGCTCGTTAAGCTTGTCACATTGGTCTTACCGCTCTTATTTCATTCACTGTTAGGGTAAGAGTCGCGCTGCAAGTGTCAAGCTTTGTCTGCTCTTGACGGTACATTCGACCGCAAATAAGTAAAAGTACTTGCACTGATAATATCAGCGCTTCTGCTAAGTATTAAAGACGGTCTGTGAATATTCTTCTACCGACGGGGCGTGCGGTTCACTGTAGTATTTTCTTCGGGGGGAACGTTGCATAATAAACTTCTGGTAGACTGGTACAGAAAAATGTGGCCTATTTTCGAATTGATGTCTTACTTAGAATTTTATTTATTTTGTTGTATGCACGTAATAATAGTTCAAAGGTAGATTACCGATAAGCGGCTACGAATGTGTGGAACATATTTATTTTATAATAATAATAATAAGTTATTTATCTCAGCCAATTTAGGGCCATAGAGTCTTAGAAAATACCTTATTCTAACATCAAAACAAATCTTAAAAACTAATTTTGGACCTAACGACGATGGAGATTCGGCATCGCTGAAATACGACTCCCGACGTCAGGAATGCGTCGTTCAGGCACAGAATAAAGTAATAGCAGTATCATAAATTATTATTATACCCCCGACGGGAAATAGGCGTGATGTTATGATGATGATAAAGAACGAACACTCCGCCCCTTGCAATCCAGCCCGCACCCCCGCGCGATTCGCGTGGTGCTCCTGCGGGTCAGTTGTACTGAACATCCAGGCCTACGCTTCTTCCAATTTCTAATTCCCGCTCGATGTAAATAGTGTCCGGGGTGGGAGGTGGTTGGGCTTTTGTGCTAAGTCCGTCTGGGGAAGTACCACCCTCTTGCTTTTTTCTGCCGTGAAGCAGCAGTATTTGCACTGCTGTGTTTCGGTTTGAAGGGCAAGGGAGCCAGGGAAATTACTGGCACATGAGACATACCATCTTAGTTCTTAGGGTGGGTAACGCGCTTTGCTGTCTTATTAGTGTCAAATTATTTCACTAATAAGACAGTGGGTGTCATGGGCGGTGGTGACCACTTATCATCAGGTGGCCCACCTGCTCGTTTAGCCACTTGTGACATAAAAAAACTTTCTATTGGAACTTGGAGACGAGAATGACAAAAGACCTAAAGTTTGTCTCATTTTGTTCCCATGAAAGATTATGTCAAGTATTCCTTTCTCAATTGCAACATCGCATTCTCATGTGAATTTGCTTACTTTTAGACTCAGTAATTACTAACTCGGCCTTTATATTGGGCAATTAATTAATTACATGTTATTATTACAAGTGAGCGGCATATTTGTGTTATCTTATCTAAGAAAATATCAATTTAATAACGATTGTTATCAAATCTAATCAGTGCTCCTGTGCTGTAGCCAAGTGTTTGTTTTTTCTTTATGTGATGATAACTGAGCAAAGAAAATACTTGTTTTTTATCACACCGCTATCTTTCGTATGTAACCTTTATAAATATTAATATCGCTTGAAATCTTCGATACCCATAGTACATACAGGCTTTCCCTAGTTTGGGATCAAATGACCTTGTCATGTGATGAAATTTCTCCCAATATATATATTTTTTAAATAGAAAGATGTAATGTGTCACGTGACTTCACATTGACCTAGAAAGTTTACCTAGGTACTTTGCAAAAAAATGGAATTGCTAATTGCTTGGCAAAAAAAAAATGCAAATATTTTCTTCAGAGATTCGAGCGTTGAGCCCCAAGTATACGCGCGCAGTAGTGTATTGAAAAACCGCTCGCCGTAGATCGTAGCGACAAACTCGCGACCAAGTCGTATACGAATTACGCACTCAAGGCCTCTCAAGAAAATGAAGTCCCACTTTCAGAACGCTCTCGATCTCGATATTAACTCGCACAGAATGGACATCCGAAGGGCTAAATATAAACCCTTTATTGCGACTATAAATCTCCCGGTCACCCAGATTCCGCGTTAAGGAAACTGCGCGAGGACATGTGGTGTTGCCTAATATTTTACATGAGGACGAGTATTTATTTGCCCTGTCTTTCAGTATTGCATATTATTATTCTCTCTGGCAAGACTGAAAATGTTATATGGGTGTTTCAAGTCCCCGCACGCTTACAGTCCAGCTAAGAGAAAGTCGAGTTTTAGCCTCCTTTGCATTCCCTATTAAATAAATAAAGTAGCATAAGGTGCCGACATTCAAATTTAAGCCAACATTCTGTTTACAACCCTTAGTCGCCTCTTACGACACGCACGGGTATGTACGTACGGGTATGTCCCGTGTGGTGCCGGCAAAGAATAGTAACAAATTTAAGTAGACCTAATATAAGAAAGAAGTTCTGAGAATAAGAAGAACAAACCTAAGTCTTTGGTCGGTTCTTTATTCACAGTTTTACTACTGATGTGCCTCCTGATGAATTATTTAAGTTTATTTTCTTATCAAGCATATAAGCATCGTCTTCAAATTCCATATATCTCTATTAGGCACAGATTCAGTATGGCGAGGATCGATGCTGATCAAAATGTTTTTATAAAACATTCTCTTCATAGATACTCGTGACGAAACTTAGAAAAAAAAAGTATTTTTATGGACGGAATTTCTGATTCATTCGAGAAATTTCCCATCGAAGGATTGTTATTTGCTGTCGCAGCTCTTTTGTTTGAAAAACTAGAGTAGGGAGAAAATTATTTTTATTTCTTGCTCACTTGACAGGCTGTTTCTTCCTTTTCCAACTAGTAGAAGATCCAAGGCCGAACTTGTATGGGGTGTTCTGCGCAAAACCTGCTGTGATTCAACTGTGGGTCTCCGTCACATTCTTCTGGGGCGCACCACTTCTTATATGTTACCTATAGGTATGTACTTGAATCGCGCCAAGTTTCATCCCAGCAGGTTTTGCGCAAGGTTCGCCTTGTTGGACCTCCTACTATAATACCTCGACGGGGAAGAGGTGTGATGTATGAACTTATTTATTTTATATTAAGAAAAATCAAATAGCACAAATATCTCTAGTTTTGATACCATTAGAGTTCACCCATCTAGGCTTCTGACCATGGCCGAAGATGCTTAATTTTCGTGATTATACAGAAAAGGCAATTATTAGTTTTTTAAACTTAATTTGTTTTAATTACTTAGTTTATCTAAAAACCTCTGTGGTCTAGTGGTTAGAAGGCTCTGCTCTCGATCCGGAGGTTCGGGGTTCGATTCCCGGTAGGGACAAAAACAAAAATCTCTTTGTGCGACCTCCCCACTTTGGTTAGGACATTTCAGGATGAATCACCTGATTGTCCGAAAAGTTAGATGATTCCATGCTTCGGAAGGCACGTTAAGCCGTTGGTCCCGACTACTATTTAAGGATGTACCTAGTCGTTAAGGTGATCCGTTTTCCATACAAAAATTCAAATGACTTTCATTCTTACGCGGGACATAAAATTCTGTTGAAAAACGAACGAATACTGCTATTTTTAGTTAAATTTTTCGCTAATTAATACAAAAATACAGTTAATGTACTGAAAGTACTATTTTTGTTAGCAATTTTTGGTTCAATATTACGATTGTCGGCGTGCGGTCAAAACTGTACGGTTGTGCTTTGTGTGCATGTGTGAGTGATCGTACTCATGTAAACACGGACTGACGAGAGTAATTGACTTTAGTGGACATATGGAGATATTTTTCTTATCGAAATTGTTGTTAGGCGTTGAAGTTGCACGATGATATTTACGCGAATCAACTTTTTGCACATATATAGTTGGTACTTATTGCATTAAAAAATAAAACCTTATATTTGCAGCAGTGGCTCCATCTAGTTGCGTTCGGGGCTAAGCTGGCCGTCACAGATCACCTTAATGAGCCATGTCAGAGGCCTTTGGCGGCTCAACAACTTTGACACCTGGGTTTGTGAGGTCGGTCATCGACCTTGCAACCCACACGGTATGATATGATGAGTTGTTTACTACTGAGATTTCTTTTCTTATAAGAGCCGCGAAGACTTGGGCGTAATTTTCACCATTGCTGCTTTACTACAAATGAACCGCAAACAAATGTTCATTCGAATCCTGTTCAAAAGTCATCAACCTCAAACTCCGGAAGCGTACAGTTTTATAACGCGCACTCGGATCCTAAATCGCCATAATAAAACTATCAACAACTGGTTTGGTTTACGAGCCATCGTCTGTGGTCAGGATTTGTTTAAACAACTCGTTTTGGTGGTTCCTTTCGCGTGAGTAAAAGTGTAGCAAGTAACGGTAATTAGATTTAACCCGTTCGGGGTTTATTTCCTATTCGTAATTAACACTACATATTACAAACGCGAAAGCTTGTAAGTATGGATGGATGGATGTTTGTTACTCTTTCACGTAGAAACTACTGAATGGATTTTAAGGAAACTTTACAATATTATAGTTTATACATCAGAATAACACATAGGCTACAATTTATATACCTGCGCAGACGAAGTCGCGGGCACCAGCTAGTATAATATATTTGTAATCGGTTTCTCGAAAACGGCTCCAGTGATTTCGATAAAATTTAGCACACGGGGGTTTTCTGGGGCGAAAAATAGATCAAGCTAGGTTTCACGTCTGGGAAAATTCGTTTTCCCGTGTTTATAAGCATTTTTTTTAAATACCGCGTTTTAGACAAAAACTTAAAGCGCCATCAGCTGTTGGCGGGTAGAATAGCTTGCTCACCCAATGATATTTTAATGCTGAGGCGACAATTATAGAGCGAAGCTCGGTCGCCCAGGTACTATACTTCTTAAATATGTAGGATGTATATGGATCAGTAGTTGTCAAGTTTTGTCCATCCCTATATAATCAACGAAATTTGGGCGCTCTACGAGTAGAATAGTAACGGTGAGTGTCCATGACGACTAAAACCAAACGTCGACATTACTCGACATCTGTGATAGATAGTGTACGTCAAAATTTGTTCACGGGGCACTCACCGGGGGCGCTTCAGATTGGCATTCATCTGGAGTGAACGGTTAAAATGATATTAAATTATATCTAATTGTATTGTCAAGTGCAAGTCTCTCACCAGCATTTGTTATTTTAATTATTGAAGGAGCTAGCGTTGCAGTAGTTTCAATATTTACTGGCTCTTGCTTGCAAGATAGGTTTATATAACGTTGAACATTGCAGATGGTCTGGCAAGCCGGTTCGAGCGGGAAATTGTCATTCGTTCGGTTACATCCGTCTGCGGCGCAAACCTATAATGACCTTCAATTCTATGTGCAGATGTGTTGCCAGCTGGATAGAAATTCCTCAATATTCCTAATTTAAGGCCAGCAAAGCTTCTTCTTCTTAGTCGTATCCTCATAACTGAGGGACAGTCGTGCTACTTGTGCCGCCACACCTCTCCAGATCGTCCTATCTTGAGCACGGTGAATGTTGGCCTGTAGTTTCGCTCCAGTAGCTTCTTTTATAGCTTCTGATTTAGTAAGATGTAGCTTATAAGAAACCGTCGAAAATTAAAATATGGTAAAAGTATGTTTACGTTGGATTTATATCAATACGCAATTTCCTAATGTTTTATTGTTGGTAAACAACTCTGTATTGAACATGAAAACGAAGTTTTTTATAAATTTTTGTATAAAAGTTATAAACCGTGATGTCATTATTTTGACCGTCGTTTACGAATTTATTAAAACTAAATAAATCATATACTTAAATTACAAGTACACACTAAGTGTGCCTGGAAGAGATTGCTCTAAGCAATAAGGCCGCCTTTGCGCGCAATTAGATATAAGGTTTCTTACGCAATTACTCTTAATTTGTGTGCAATAAAGAGTTTCTATCTATCTATCTATCTAAGTGTGAAATTATTACTATTTCGAATATTTATGTTTGATAAGTACCTAACCTCGTTGTAAAAATGGCGTTTCTAATACAAACAATGAAAACCACTATGCAAATCTTTGATTTCTTACATGTTATGTGCTAAACAAAACCTTCACAAAGGTACAAGTCAATTAAGGTCATCGAGACGGAGTTTTCTCGTCTGGTATAAATAATTAACCAGAGAGGGAGCGAGAGGTACCTTGACCCTCCCTACTCCCCCCTATTCCCCTCCCGCAGCCATTTGCATAGCACCAGGTGTATTAGGACCAATTTGATATGAATCGACGATCGGCCCACAAATTGTATAAATGATGATCAGGCAATAATATGATTGTTATCGTGAAGGGTAGCTGATAGAATTTTTGTTATTAAATATCATGATAAAGATCGTGTTGGATTTCTTTTTGTGAGAATCAAGTAGACTAAAAATTATTAAATTTTGGGTTGGTGGTGATTTTGAGTGTTCATTTTGTGGTAAATTGTGGCCTATTATATTATTTTTCATGATTGGATTTAATTTGTGTTGGAGACATGACAAATTTAATAATTTATAGTTTATAATATAAACTTTATATAATCTAGTTGAATAGCTTTCCGCTCTGGTGTTGTTCTTAGTGTTCAAAATTAGGTGGCCCACCTGCTCGTTTAGCCACTTGTAACATAAAAAAAAACATTGTTCACTATGCTTTTGGGCGTACTAATTATATGTCAGTTTAAAGAACATAATAAATAGAACATTGGAATTGCTTACGTTTTTAATCGACTGTTAAGATTATAACACGGATTAATTTCAGATTTCTAATTACTTGGTAACATAACAAATAATATTGCGTAACTAAATAGAGTGCAGAAGCGAAGCCACGCAAATCACTAAGTGATTACTGCGCAGGTGTCAAGCACCTAACGATTTACTCCTATCAAACCCGACGCCAAACACCATCAGTAAATGCCAGAGGCGATTAAAAGGCCGTATTTTCCCCGTAATTACCCAATCTATAACTCGAGCGTTTATTAATTTCATTAGCGCGATGCAGCCACGTTCCATCTGTGAGTGCGGGCAGTTCGCCCACTAGAAGGGGGCGTGACATTTAGACCCCCCTCTCACACTACCTCACTCCCTTACTGCCCCCATCCCAACAAGTAGTCGAGCGTAATCATAGTAAACAAAGAGTTGCTCTACATCTAAATATTTTGCAGATATTTTAACCGATTGCTTTTAGAGGAAGCTACGTACGGAATCTATTTCCCTAATACAGCACTAAACTTAAACTATACCTTTTCAGTGAATGCGTATTGGATAACAATATTCGCGAATCTTTACATAAAGAATCCATACAAGTATACACCAAAATTGCTAATACATTTTCTCTACCTCGAGCGTTTCACGACCTTGAACTTTTCTCGTTGCTTATTACATTGAATATGTACGAAGGTAAAGTGTTTCCGAGAATAAACGAAGTTTATACTCGTAACTGTAGTTGGAGTAAGTATTCATTCGATAAAATCTTTGAACGTTTCCTTTTGATCTTGCTTTACTTTAGATTATTATTTGAAACAAAAAGGGATTGGCCGGATTCGAATGTGGTCATGAAACTTAACATCTTTTTCGATGATGTATACGTTTTTGAATACGAATAAATAGCAATTCTTTTAAAACTGAATCAGGTGATATCGCATTTGTTTATGGGAGGTCAAAATTTCATTTTCGTTTTAAACCTTTGTTCCTTAGGAAAAGTTGTTCAGTTTCAGAGACAGATTCAAATCCTTCGGTATCGTTTCGTTATACAATACAACACGGCAAACCATCGCGCATGGATACTCTACCTTTTTACTTAATATTCTGTATCAAACATTGAAATGTCAATCTGAGAATAACTCACCAATTTTGACGTCGTAATGAAAACCCGAAAAGTGACAAACATCCAAAAGGATTTGTTCCTTTTGGAGAAACGGTAATAAACCGATTCTCCAAATGAAGAGACAGGGATGAGTACTAAAACTGCGGTAACTTAGTTACCGTTGCCGGCTTGGCTAAGTTGATTATCCTTCATGTCCGACACAGCCGTTAAATCTTCGCCAGAATTTTGAACACTCGTAAATAATAAGTTTCTTCGACTGAAAAAAAAAAGGAAATTCATAAAAATGCCGCTCTTCATCTACGGGGAAACTAAGCTAAGTTATTATAATACTTACCGCCGCCTACATTAGTCATCATTAAAAAAAATTATAAGAAAAATGGAAGCCGAATGCATCCGCGACGGTGGGCGAGAGTCGTCACCCAATGGATACCGCAAAATGACCAACGCCGCAGGGGTAGACCACGAAAAAGGTGGCGTGACGATTTAGACTCGTACCGTCGCGATTGGCCAGAATTCGCTATGGACCGCGACAGTTGGAGGACCGAAGGGGAGGCCTTTGCCCAGCAGTGGGACAGTATAGGCTAGCGAAAAAAAAAAGAAAAATGGATGCTAGCGAATCTTGAAGATGATACGACGCGACGTCCTTAAGTTCTGTCAAATGATTTTCGCTTCTTCTTGATGAAAAATGCTATTGTCTTATCCACCTGCTAGTAGTTGTTTAAAAGCCCCAATGAATTTTCGTAAATAAGTGTTTAATTAGTTGTTAATTTTGTAACAATCTTTATCATCATCGCTATCTCTAAATTCTCGCTTTATAAAAATATGTAAAAATATTAAGCTAGATTTCACAATGTAAACGAGTGTTACATTTTTTTTGAGACATAAATGTTCTTTAACCACATCTGCTTCATTTATAAATTATAACCTTATTATTTATTCCAAGAGTTAAATCGCTACTATGGCGATTATACTCTTCAAATTAAAAGCTACGCGATCGTCAATGCAAATATCGACCTTGAGAGTGCTCTGCAACGTGGCTGTTACGACCAACGATGAGCCGGAATTTTGGCAAAAATGAGACAAAACTTACTTTTTCGTATGAAATATAACAGATAAAAAAAAATCGTATGTTGTATTTAAAGAATAAGGGCTTTTAAATTTATTAGTGTAAAAATATTTCCAAATATCATAGCGCTTTAGGAGCAGTAGAGAATTCGCATAGGAAACGTATGTGTAAGGTACCTCGAAACTTGGCTCATAGACAGGGATAAGGTCAATTAGTAAATTAAAAAATACGAATTTTTTTCGGTTGCAAATAATAAAGTTACAAAATAATTTTGTTTTTGTCAAATATCGATAGGTCGTATGGCAGAATGAAACGAAGCCATGGCCAATCTTAAAAAAAAAAACAACTGACAACTGTTCTACCGTAGTCTGTGGTCGGTTTATACTGCTGTTAGTTTTTTATTTATGATAGGCAATGACTACTCATCACATTCTGCCATACGACCTATCGATATTGGACGAAAACGATTTTTTTTTTAAACCTCGTCATTTATGGCCGAAAAAAATTGATATTTATTATTTATCTTTAATGATCCTATTCCTGTTTATGAGCCAAGTTTCAAGGTACCTTACATATAAGTTTCCCTTGCGAATTCACGTAAAAAATCGATGTACCGTAGTTATTTTGTTAAATATAGAATACAAAGACATAAAGAAAAAAACTAATGTACCAATTGTAATAATCCTTGAACTGATGTTTCACATATATTTTATTCAACTTTTCTTGGCCAGCTATAAATGCGGAGTATGCTTTACAAAATGCCCATTTGAGGGGTGTATTCCACTTAATTAAAATAAAAATACTGGTGACCTTGAAGCTACTTATTACGCTGGTTTTCGAGTAAAGCTCCAAACGATAATATCAAATTACGCAATCTAAGAAACTTTATGCAAATTCTCTTAAAGCTTTTCAAGTTCAGAAAAATCATCATTTTTAAAAATCACCTTTTGGCATTGCCTTAATCTTAAAAACTCCAAATAAAATAAAAAAAAACTAATTAAAAACGTTTTCATTCATATTGGATCATGACACATTATTATTAAGTCAGTTAAATTGTGAAAAATAAAGCGACAAGATTTCCAAGCAAGACTACTTTTAAATGCATCTTAAATTTCAAATTTGCATGCCAAAATATAGGCTAGATATATGGCACTCTGCGTTTTGTACCCTTCATTTACATGTTACCATAGCTACCGCAAATAAAACCATTTCATTTCAAAGTACCCTAACTCTGTTTGAATCAATTTAGACCAAACGTAGACCTCAACTATACAGGTCAATGGCGCAGGTCAATATCAATATAATGTTATTGTGCATCGAGACGCGTGCGCTGCTGCACGTAGACGCGTAGACGTGCTACGAGCTACGAGCCGCTACGACGTAGTGTAGCGGGTAGAGTTGGGCGAGGCACTTTATTTGTAGTAGACTGACTATGGTTATTAAAGGCTATTATTATCATATTATCCGTTAAGTTTAATTGTTTATGCGAAAAGAGCGTATTTAAAGCGTTGAACATGTTATAGTTTGGTACGAAAGCCAATTCGGTGCACTGTAATCTTCCTGCCTACGCTAATACTTTAGCCTGTCCGGTACAAGCGTCCCTTTTCTTCTCGTAGTGCCAACCACGCAATAAGCTCATTAGAAAAATCCATCGTGGCACGTGGCTCTTAACTTATTTGTTTCCCAGAATGGCATTTCCGTACACGCGTCTCTTCAGACGAAATATTACCATTGATTGGTTCTGTACCTCCATTCCACTTCCCCTCCGCATCAAAACATAACCTATAAACAGACACGTTTCGCGCCATACCTCTCGAGACTCATACTCGTACGAAAGGCCTCAGAGCGTCCAGCTATTGATCCACCCGCGCACCGATTGGGCGCCGCAGTGTGGGAAGTTGTGTATGGGGTTGCTAGACGAAAAAAAGAAGTTGCATTGCTGTATTTAGTGGCTTTCTCTTTCATTGTTTTAGGCAATGCATTCTAATTCGAAAGAGATTTATGTCAGAATTTGTCTCACAATGAATTTTAGGCTACATGATCTACGTGTAAGGCAAATTCTTCAGAAACTTACTACGATAGTAGCAAGTAGTGAACTCACTTATTGAACAAAACTTAATTTCACATTAACAATTATAAGAGCTTGTTTAGAATTAATTGCTGCTTTAATCATAGAAATCCTTACAATCTCGTATTAAAAGACTGAGAAACGTGGAACTAAATTAAGACGCAATATTACGTGCAAGGCTTTTTGTTGCGAAATTTAAATTATAAAAAAAAGAAAATTTATATAAAAACATAATATGGCAACACTTGACCCCTATCTTTACACGCACTCTAATTTACGCAACGACCACGTGTCTCGCGACCTTCACCGGCCCAATACAAATACTGACACATGAAAATATTATGTTTTTGCTTACTAGTGTGCCTGCCATGTCTATGAAAATTATAACTACTTTGCGGTGCTAGCCTGGTCTTTGGACAACAATATGAGATTGACCAGATATTTAGTAGATTTCTAAATATTCTTAATATAGTAGGTCTTTACCTTTGAAATTGCCGTTTTGTATGGCGAATTTTAGGTAAACTAAATTTTCAGTACTAACATTTTTGCATTTTTCTTTGGAATTATTAATCCAATTATTTTTATTTTTTTGACCATTATTGGGAAGACATTAAGCTAACAGAAGCTTAAATTTAATTTTCGAAAAATATTATCTGTAAAAAAATATAACAAATCTAATGATGAAATCGGACGACATTTAAGACGAACAATTTTCGAACCTTTAATTTTATATATCAAACTAAGAATAAAAACTTTATTTTATGCGTAAATTGATTACCTTGAAGTCAACTTTCAAATATAAGACAAATGAAAAAAATTGCATTAGAATTATAGGAATCATTATCTCATTAATCTGTAAGAAAATTTCGGCAATTTCATAGGTAAAGACCTATTACTTAGTTGTTACTAAAGTCTAAAACTTAACGCACTGACTATGGACGCGATAAGTTCATTGTTTTTATTAATTTTAATGGACTTGTTTGTATGTTTTCTCCTTGACGGGTTCTGAATTTAATCTCGAACTTTTACGACTCGCGCGTTCGATAGAATTGTCACGCGTACAAAATACCTTTGGTATCTATGCATGCTATATTCATGCTTACATATCGCGTTTGTATTGCGTCTAGCGCGCATCGTCTGCGCAGGCTCTTAGGATCGAAGGACAGGCCATATTTTAAAAGCATTTGTGGTATTTCTCATTAACTTACGCTCTCTCATTATCACATACTCAACTCATTACTTAAAATTACTACTCCCATTACGCGAGCTTTATTGCTATAAAAAATTTAAAAGGCTACTTTGTACAAACTAACACCGCGCTAAACGCTGTACATTGATTCATAACATCAACATGCGTATTTAACTTGCATACAGAATAGCGGTGTATAGTGAAATGTAGCGGGAGCAAAGGTTAGCATGAATAAGCGCGATTCCGCCGCGATAAATTAGGTGTGAAGTGATAAGTGGGCGCCTGCCGCCGCGACCCGCAGTCTCTTCGCTTTGATCGATATCTTGCTGTTTTGTGCATTTTCCCGTGGGAATAATGGTTTTGTTAGTTTGGTTTTGACTGTATTTATCAGATTACAGGTTTTAGTTATTATCTTTTCTCGTTTTCTACCATATTATGTGAATTTAAACATCATTAATTTTGTGTTTAACAGACAGATAATTGCTATGATGTGGCTTTTTATTATTGCCACTTTGAAGTAAAACAAATCTACTTAGCGTACCCGTACACTGCAGACGTAAGTTTGTTTTTATTGACGTCCGAGTTTGCCGAATGAGTTTAGTATAATGATCGGTGCAATGATCTGCTACCGTTTGAAAAAAAGGTCTTCAATGTCCACCATAGTAGACGATATAAAAGCAACAAACTCTTTACTCACTCTTTGTTCAAATTCCGAATGTAGAAGCTATATCATCTGGTGGAGGTGTAGATTAGGTGTGAAGACGATAAGTGGTGCCTGCCGCCGCGTCGCTCTGATCGATACGCGTCGGTTGCCTCGCCATGCCCTCTTGCATCATATTGTGCTTTACATGCCGCGCTATCTTGCTACTGCATTGGAATAAAGAAGGCTGTGGGGCCTGGCTTTTCCAAACAAGTCAAAGTTGTCGATTTTATCCGGGAAATAGATAGGAAACCGCTAGTGACATGAAAACTACTGTCCATTTTTTTCGATTATTCCAACGCTTATCAACACATTTTGCAGCCGTGGACACTAAAACCAGAATATTTTTGACGGAAAGAGTAACATTGTTTTACAAACTTGTTTTTTCTGACAGCTTTAGCCGATTGCTTTTGACATAGCAGTGAATTGTGTTGGTAAGCGTTGGAGTAAATGAAAAAAAGGGATCATATTGCGTTTTCCGTGCTTCGAAAAGTACTTTGAGCCGTTGATCCTGGCTACTAACTAAGCAATAAGTCATTTTAAAGACCATTTGGTAGCTTAAAAACTCTAAACCAGGATAGTCAGAACATTAAGAATAACCAACTGATCTAACCAACCATCAACCAACTTGCCCCGTGTGGTACCGGCAAAGAATAGTACCAACCCTTACATACCCGTGGATGTGAAAAAAAAAATGTCGTAAGAGGCGACTAAGGGTTATAAACTGGAGGATGGGTAGCAGCATCCTCCTTTGTATCTAACATCTTACTTACTGCGGTCACCTACAACCGCGGTCCATGGTGCCAGCCATAACGCTAATAAGCAAGGTGACTATGGTACTTCCCCTTTACACTTTTCCAGCAAAAGCTAGAATTCTGGAGGGAGCTCCCTGTCCTGTAGTGGACCTTTCATGGGATGTTATGATGAACCACTGAATCTGAAAACTGTAATAGAACATCGAATCGTAGTAAGTGTTCTGTAAATTGATATAAGACCCCATGATACGATCAAATATTGATTTATTTAGTAAAGTAAACGAGGGGTGCAAAGTGATTATGTGATACGAGTACAGATAAGGGTGTCTCGACACAGTTGGAATAAGCTGTGAAGTCACTGTCAACGGAAATATATTTTCGGTTTTGTTGTTTTTGACTAAAGCTCTTATCAATGATCCTTCGTCATTCGTCAATGGTCCCCATCCGGGGTATGCCCAGCAGGACCTACGTTTCCTCACTTTTAAGATCTGAAAGATACTGCAATCAGTTCATGAGCAGCGCTTTCAGATTCAGTATTTTAATGATATGACTGTCCAAAATCAAACAAAATATATACTAAGTCTGGTCTATTTCGACCTGTGTTCTTTGGCAAAAGTTACTTACTTTCATGGTCTAAGACATGCTAAAATTGTGCTTACTAATTCAGGACGTTCTGAATAAAGGCCAGGTTAAAAGTACCCTAAACCGACGAGCATGTATGAAAGGATTGATGAAAGTACAGGAAGCAAGGGAAGTATGTCAAGATCGTAGCAGGTGGAGGAATGTGGTCTCTGCCTACCTCAACGGGAAAGAGGCGTGATGTTATGTATGTATGTATGTACTAATTTTCTCTCTGCATTGGTCATAATGATTTTAGTCTCTAGTTAACCCATTGTTACACTGACAAAACGGTATCGATTTTCTTGTGTCGCAACAAGTGATTGCTGAGCGCTTTTGTGTCGCTGTCGTGATTGGTAAATATATTGTCAAATTTATTTCTTTATTGAACAAATAAATAAACAAAATAGAAGTTCCAATATCAAAGGCGTCGCGGTGTCATGATACCCCCCCATGCGGTAGAACACGGATCAGAGTATAACCGCTTGGACCGCAGAAACGCGGGTTGGGTCCGCAATTACACATTAAACCACCGACCCAACCCTTCTGAAATTAAGTCTCAAAAGGTCGTAAATCTCTGTGTTTATGTCATTCTAGCTGTCCGTGTGAATAAGAATTTGTCCTATGCTGTAAAAAGTACCGTGCGTACAACTACCTCCGAGCAAACAGCCCTTCCACAATAAAATCAATTTTTTACCGATCTATTTTGCAGCCATGGCACTAAAACCGAAGTATATTTGATGAAAAGAATAAATTTTTTAAACTTGTTTTTTCTGACAGCTTTAGCGGATTGCTTAGAATAAAGGAAAAAAAAATGATTATACAAGCCCAGTGTTAAAGTATTCCGTGCTGCAGTGGTTTCTTGCCGTTTCTTTTACGCTGTCAGCGCGCGCGCATCCGAATCTGTAGTAGACTCGTTCTATTTACATTGTATTCTGCATGTTATGACGTTCCTTAAGTGTTCTGTATACAATCTAAAGTAAATAAACGAATCTGACTTCCGTAGGCAATGAAAAAAGGCTTTCGCGCTTACGATACAAGGATTTCGCGCATACATACACAAGATTTTACTAAAAATTTTAACTGAAAAATATTTTTGCGCAACTGTCCGGTAGCCTCTCGAAAGCCTTGTGTAATATTTGATCTAATGCTTGTATTTATTTGCTTTTTATTTTTCCAAGTATTTATTTGCTTTTTATTTTTCCAATATCACCAAAATGTGTCTATATTTCTAATTGCATTTAAAAAAGACATCAAAACATTATTTAGCTGTCTGTTTACTGCTTCCGCCATAATTCTAAAGAATCCAAAGCTATTTAGTACCCGATGCATCAACAGTATAAATCTGACGACAACGACAGACACCGCAAAAGGCTAAGCCTGGTCTTTGCAATCTATTGAAAGCAGATTTACAATCCACTTCCTCTAAAATAAACGATATTGAGTACCACTTTATGACGATGAAGAGCAATAATTTAACCCTCGGTTAGCGAATAAGTTTATACCGGCTATAAACGAAAAGACCGCGTGCTAGACCAATTAAAAGTTCTAATAGTGAAGTCCTAAAACTTGAAACGATTATACGGGGTGATAGAAAAAAGCACAGCGATCGTTTAAACCAGATATTCTACCCATGATATTGAACAGTTTTCCTATGTAAGTGGCAATCAGTACCAACCCATCACACCCACCCGTGGGTGTCGTAGGAGGCGACAAAAGGGATTATGAACTGGAAGATGGGCAGCAGCTTCCTTCTGTGTAATGTAACATCTTACATACCTACTGCGGTCACCAACAACCGCGGTCCATGGTATAGGGTGTGTAATAGATGATATAACAACTTATAATATAACATTTAATTGATATAACAACGTTTCATATAATGATTATTTCGTATAATCGATATTTCCAAATTTTCATTTCATTTAATTTCAAAACGTATAATAAACATTTCCTATAAAAATGTTTCATATAATCATCATTTCGTATAATACCCATTACCCATTTCATATAATATCAGTTCGTTATTTTCATTGGTCAGTTATAATATCCACATTAATTATTAAGTAAATGAACAAGCAAGCATGCATTATGCAAAAAAAAGCAAGCAAAGGCAAGCATTCATGAATGCAGGCAAGCAAACATGCGCATACATTCATGTCAACCTAACCTGAAGGGTATGGCGGAATGAAGCGGAGCTCGCTCCGCTCGCCTCCGCTCAATTCCGCCATACCCTTCGAACCTAACCAACAGTGTCGGGGTGCCCCGAACGCTTCGCTCGCCTATTATCCATTCTACTAACTACTACGCCCTTGCCATTAACAGACAAGTAAGCAAGCAATCAAGCATGCATACAGCAAGCATGCAGGCAAGCAGGCATACGCATGCAGGCAAGCAGGCATACGCATGCATTCATGTCAACCTAACCAACTGTGTCGGGGTGCCCCGAACTTTTTTGCTCGCTTCGCTCGCCTATGATAAATTTAATTGAGCCTTATCGTTTCGTTTTTACAACAATTTTAATTAAATAAGCATATAACTATACAAAATTATTATAAACTAATTGATTACTATATTTTTTTGTTTTATTATTATAAATTAAATAAATAATAAGTAAATTAATAAAAAAATAATGTATCAAATGAATTTTATATGAATTAAATTTTATATGGAAGATATTTAGGTGAAATGATAGTTTTGCCAAATGTTAGTATAGAAAACGTTCATTATAGTAAAGGTACGTTACTTATGTCAAACAAAATTATGCTAATAGTTGTTATATGAAACGTTTATTATATCAATTGAATGTTATTGAAACGTTGATATACGAAAAATATTTATACGAAGTGATGCGCACCCATGGAGCCAGCCGTAAAGCTTCTTCTATCTTGTCAGTCGATAACAATACTCATACTTTTATAGACTAGTATTCGGCAACGCAGATAGCATTTGGTCCGGCCTGGACAGATCCTTTAGCAAGCATGTTGTAGGGCATGATGCGCATGCTGCGAGGTGGGACACAGTTTGTGGCATCACACCGCAGTCGCAGATGTTTTTACTCGTACGTACGCCGTAATGCTAACAGGCGTGGTGACTATAATACTTCCTCACCAAATGGTACCACGCGTTTTCGCTTGTATTCTGGAGGGAGCTCTCTGTCCTGCAATGGAAGTTTCGTGGGATGTTATGAAGTGACAAATAAACGCATTTGTATGGGAAGTTTAAATTGAAGTTCCTTATCGCACGTTACACTCGAATGGGAGCTAGGCGAAAAAAAATTAAAATCAAAATGAATTACAAGTTCAAGAAGTGCCTTAGTCCATTTTCTTTTTGTTCTATTTATTACTTTAGATAGACGTAATTTTTTCATATTTTGATAATTTGTGTTACTCTGACAGATTATTCAGTTTCGTGTAAAGAACATGTGTTTTAAAGAATCACAATACTTTTTGTAACACCGTTTATAATTTTAACTCTTTAATTTTCCAAGCACCGTCAGAAGTTATCAAAGTTTTCAAGTGTTTTATTCTTGTAATTTTGACTGTTTTTCTTTGTTTTATATTACATTTCAGACGTCACGATCCTTTTGTTTATTTTTTTTTTACAATACTATATTTCTTTATTTAAAAAGTCCATTACAATCTAAATACGCAGATCTGTGACTCCTGCACTAAGCTCTAGGCTTGTATCGCAGTTTAGTTGTGTTGTGTGTGAATAGTTATTTTTAGACAGTCCACAAATGGAACTACAGGGTGTAACAAAAGTAGTATATGATCCCTGAAGATGTGAATGTTGCCAATGACACTGAAAAAATATTTTTGACCTCCCATAGAACCTGAATCAGCTGATAGCGCATTTTGTATGGGAGGTAAATATTTTTTTCGTATTTCTTCCTTTGGTCCTTGGGGGAAGTTGTTCAGTTTCATGGGCAGAATCACATCCTTCGGGGTTGATATACCCTTTCTGTTACACCCTGTATAATAGTTAATTTGACGGAATTTTTTAAAATATTTGGGCGATTTCTGGACACTACATGAAGTAATTCTAGGTTTACTGAACATTTTTTTTCATTAAGACTAAAGCATAATAGTCTGCGCTTTTAAGCATAGAATATTATAAATCATTTATATTTATAATATAAACTTATCGTAATTTATCGTTCACTTTGAGTATCTATATTAGCGTATTTTGAACGTATTGTTGATAGAGTAGTTGTGCTCTCTTTAAATTAACTCTCTTTAATCCTGTAGTCTGAGAGAAAATTAGTTTATGTTCTCATATGACATATCTACTACATATTTTCAGCTGAAGCAAAATGCGGTTTTCAAAGTATCAAGTTTATTTTCTGTATATGTTCGCGTAAAAACAACAATCTCTTAGTTATGGCGTCGCACGAAAATAAACTTAAACTGCGTATGATACAGTTTTGAACCGCTGCCAGCTAAATCCCGTAGTATTTCCCGCAGTTCATTGAGGAGTCCAATTCAAACTCTACTTTTAGTGTTGTTGTTTTAAAACTTTACTTTTGTGCGAAGTTCAATATTCTGTTTCGGAAGCGCTCGTGGCTGAGTGGTAGTTGCTCTTTCTTTCCGATAATCAACATTGGCCGTGTTAGAATCCTTTACGTATTTGCCACGGCGGTACAACCAGCGCATTTTCAATACAGCGCCTACATTGCGCTGCGTGCGGGCGCAGTAGTTGGTACTACTTGGTACACAACGCAACGTGTATTGTAAAATCGCATGCGCGCCGCCGGCCGCGCGGTTGACACAGGTTGGCCATTAACCTAGCAAAGCCTTATCAAGGATTGGGTCTACTTTGCACTAAAAGGTCAGTTCAAGGTAGCTCTGTGAAAAACGAGTACCCTCGTAAAATCCCTTATATTAGTTGCTTACTTCATAAAATTTAACAACGCATTGATCGTGACTAAAGGAGTGATCACACCTAGCTGAATTCAAAGACTAATTCGGCATACATTGCTGGGAGGCTTGGTTATGTTAATTGCAATATCCTTACTTTAACAAGCAATGTACGCCGAATTAGTCTTTGAATTCAGCTAGGTGTGATCACTCCTTAAAGTAGGTTACTCTTCGACTGCATAATCGTATTGTAAAACGCATTATTGTTAATGAAAACAGCATAAAAATTTGAATGATGCCATTAAACGCTGCACGTAACTTTATTCCAGTTGCAAAGTAGTATGTTTTGTTTTCAAGCAAGCGTTTTACTCGCTTAATTTATTAGTCTGGCGTTAAAAACTTTGAATGGCTTCAGTCAATCATTGTTTACAAGTTTCAAGTGTATCCTTCACATTCTTTTTTCTTTAAAATCCCCTTGTCTTAATCTTTTGAAAGCCGTGTAATCCAGGTAACAAAGAAGTCTAGACTACGGGCGCTGACTAATTAGTCGATTAATGCAGCCGAGGCTTCCCTATTGTATTCATTCGCGCACTTTTGGGAAGTAGGGAATCTCCCCTAGGGAATTAAAAATATGAATTCTTTTGAACTCTTTAATTTGTGAAAGTCAAGAGATGTTTTTCTGCATATTAATTTTTTTTTTGCAAAATAATAAGATGACATGTTTAGTTTTTGGTACTCGACCGTGTGTTGCCGGCAAAGAATAGTACCAACCCATCTCTACCTGTGGGTGTCGTAAGAGGCGACTAAGGGATTATAAAACAGAGTATGGGCAGCAGCGTCCTTCTGTGTATCGTACCATCTTACATGCTGCGGTTACCAACAACCGCGGTGGTGACTATGGTACTTCCCCTCCGCGTTGTTGCTGGTCAGATGAGATTGGACCACAAATTTGGTCGGACTGGCAAAACTTCCAAGAGGATGCAAGTCAGACCTGTTGTTTTTTACTTATATAGGTACCTCTATTTCTACGAATAGATTTCATTCGTGTATTCTGTCACTTAACCACTTTGCGCTCCGACTGTACAAAACCTGCCTTGTTTCAGATTGGCAGACCAACGTTTTGTCGACCTAGTAGGCCACTACTATCGCTACAAAGTTGCCAATTTCGTGTACTAGATGACGTAGGGTAACATGCAGTGCCCTTAAAGTCTACTTGTCCTGCAGTAGACGTGTCTTGGGATGTTATGATGACTCGCCCCGAATAAAACATCTACATGTAAATAAAAGGTACTGGGTATCTGGTTTGTGTTGTCTTATAGAATTAAACTTAATTTACCAAGACAGTGCGAAATAAGCCAGCGCTATCATTAATCCGAGCGGTACCATTTAGCCGTAATGCAATCCAACAGGTTGTTTTGTAGGCTAATTGTGGCTACAATTATATCGTTTCTTTTCGCCAGGACAGCTCGTTCTAACGAGCCTCAATCTAGATCGTTTTGTTCGCGCTACATTGTTCGTTTAAATTCTAATTGTCTCGCTTTGTTTTAACCTTTTCGTGTCCTGATATCTCTGATGTCTGCGCAGTGTCTGATTTGGATAAGAATTGAAAACATTCCTTCTTTGTTAATAACTCTAGTCTAAGTTTTTCTTCAAATTGTTTTCTATAGTGACGTAGCTGTGTTTTGATTTTAGTTTTTGAATTTTATTCTTGTCATCTCTATCATTGAATTTTTTTTTAATGAATTGAAGGCGACATTTAAATGGTATCCTATCAGAAGACGCCTTGTTTTTTTTTATTAGACAAGCCCGTTGGTGTGGTTGGTAGTGAGCCTGCCTTTCACGTCGTGGGCCGCGGGTTCTATCCCCGCTCAGGGCAAACATTCGTGTGATAAAGTGTTGGTTCTGTGTCTGGGTGTTATTTATCTATATGTATATCAGTCTCTGATACCCATAGTACAGGCTTTGCCTCGTTTAGGATCAGATGACCTTGTGTGACATGTCCCCCATTATTTATATTTACATTTTGTTTGTCCTTTTATCATTCAATAAAGTGTATTTGTATTGTATTGCCTTTTTTGTAGAAATTGACTTTTTAATGTAACTTTTATTGATTAATCTTTAACTCGTAATTGTATGAAACCTAAGGTAATAACTTCATATTATCTTAAAATTTCAAGCGACTACTTACAAAAAAAAATCCGTGTGGTCTTTCATTGTATTGTAAGATATTATGTGCTCAGTGGTCGGTATGAAACAGTAGGGTTCACTGACAGGCGCGACATGCGACTCAACAGGCCCATTGTAAGGAATTCGGTCGGCGCGGGCGCACACACATCGTTTATCGCCAACGTCAATATAAATCTAAACGCGCCGAGCTTAAAGTGATCTGGTTCGGTTTTAAAAGTATCGACTACGTAGTTTATTATTTCTACTGCGCCGATGTTGGTTACTTACTGTAGCGTGCATTATGTTATGTATTTCGATCTTTGACATTGAAATAGAGGACAAAGCTGTGTCATGGATAGATTTAAAACCGAGTAATTTATTGTTATGATTATGCCAAAAGTCACCTGAAGCTGCTCAAATATGCATAGAAAACAGGCAAATTCCCGTTTCTATTTTTATCACGTCATCATATCAGCCGAAAGACTTCCACTGCTGGACATAGGCCTCCTCTAAAGATCTCCATGACGTCCGGTCCTGCGCTGTTCGCATTCAGCGGCTTCCTGCGACCTTGACTAGATCGTCGGTCAGCCTTGTGGGGTGCATGACTACGCTTCGTCTTCCGGTACGTGGTCGCCACTCTAGAACCTTTACGGCCATCGGTTCGTCTTGCGATGTGCCCTGCCCACTGCCACTTTAGTTTAGCGATTCTCAGGGCTATGTCAATTACTAGGTATCACTAGGTGCGGAGAGCGATTCTTTCATACACTGCCTGCATGCGTAGTAGTTGGGACACAACGCTCAGTGTATTGAAAATACGTTCCCGGCTCAGCCAATCGCATAAAGTCTTGGCTTAGCCGTAAAAAGTTCCTTTTACGTAGCCGCATACACTAGTACATTTTATCGACAAATTGAAGAGACCTAAACCTGCTCCTTGAAACATCTGTCTATGTAGTACAGGGGACATGTGTAGGGATCAGGTGTCGCGTCGCACTGACCGTGGCCAAAGCCGGCGGGACGGGTTCGGTTCGGGCCACACGCAAGGGGGGGACAGACATTGTTATAGAAATTATAAACATTTTCAAAAAATCTAAAATTAGTTCAAAAATAAAAAATGAACATTAATTATAGAAATTATAAACATTTTCAAAAAATCTAAAATTAGTTTAAAAGTCAATAATGAATATTAATCATAGTTAAAAAGAAGAATAGGTAGGAGTGAAGTGTATTACCGAGACCCTTAAAGTAGGCCGTGCTGCAGTGGTTTCTTGCCGTTTGTTTTACGCTGCCATAGCACGATCCGCAACGGCATAGACTCGCTCTATTTGCATTGTATTCTGCATGGCATTCACTAAGTATTCTGTAAAGAATAACTAAATTAGGGCTAAAAAAAGTTCGAATAGAAAATTAGAAGTAGGTACAATCGGCGCGACGATTAAAGAGCTCTGGGCGAAAGTGGAGGGGCTATCCGCAGCCCCCTCCAGATTCAGATAATTGTATTCAATGTAGATTCAGATAATTGTATACATTGAATACAATTATCTGAATCTGGAGGGGGCTGCGGATAGCCCCTCCACTTTCGCCCAGAGCTCTTTAATCGTCGCGCCGATTGTACCTACTTCTAATTTTCTACATTACATTGAAAATTTCAACAGATATAAAGGAGCTTTGAAAACCCTTCGTGCAACTGGTGGTGAGCCTAATGTAGTCTGATCATCGAAAGTGAGGTGAGGGATGGGTGACCTTGTCTTCTTTGTCGCTGAAATTCTAAAGTTATGCGATAAATATTAGTTATTTACAATGATCTTAAAATACATATATATACATAAATTCATACCGATGAAAATCATAACCCAAGGAGGGTAAATATTTGCCATAGTCGTACAGAAGGATTTCGGAGATTGGATTAGGACCTTTCATAATAAATTTGGTTCTAAGGTCTTACATGCAAAATAATAATAATATAAATATCGTGCATTTAAATCTAAATCAAATAATATTCGCCCGGCTAAGGATCTAAATAATAAAAAGAAACGTAAGAACAGCAACTTAAAATTTAAATTCTAAAATCCACAACAAATTATTCACTATAATTACGACTCTAGCAATCAAGTAATTTGTAACAGTCATGATTTAACGAGCGCCCTTATTTGTGCGGGGCGTGACATGAGCATACAGAGGTCACTGACCGTTGGCTGAGGTGAAATATTCATCCAGTTTGAGCCATTACACTTGGAGCTTAGAAACGGTTTTATAGATTTGAGATTACTCACATGCACAAAAAGCTGGTCTTTGTTCCGAGATAGGGAGTGGTGGATTGTAAGTTTTAATTTTTTACGTGACATGACGAGTGAGCAAACGACCAGGTGGGCCACATGATGGAAAGTGGTCACCACCAACGCCCATAGAGCCCGCTGTCTTACTAGTGGCATTGACACTAATAAGACAGCAAAGCACGTTGCCCACCCTCGGACCTAAGATGGTGTGTCTCGTGTGCCGGTAATTTCGCTGGCTCCAATACCCTTCAAACCGAAACACAGCAGTGCAAACACTGCAATTTTAGGGCAGAAATAGGCAAGGGGGTGGTACTTCCCCAGACAGACTGCACAAAAGTTCTACCACCTATGAAAATACGAAGGAAGGTAGAATGTGAAGGTGTGGATGCGAAATTGGTTATGTGACATCAAAGAACCAATGAAGAAACAAAAGAATTTTTTACCTATAGTAAAATTTTATCGACTTAAAACTTTAAGCACACCCTGGACATTCCAACCGAAAAATACTATTTTAAAATGATAGCAAGCAAGTGGAAACAAAACCAGTATAAGCTTAACCAGCGCTACGCTACACACGCCCAAACCAGAGACCCTTCAAGATCAAAGTGTTTTCAACGACGACCGACTCTGTGTCCCTATGTCTTCTGTCAATATCATAATACTTTTCAAAGATTTCGAACGTCCTTGCTTCGATCGGAATAGAAATCGTGCAAATTTATTTTAATATAGGCTGACATCTGCCAACATGTCACATCTCCTTTGCGATGCAATGTCATGTCATCATCGACGATTATGAAATATTCGAACTCTACCAAAATAATAGAACGACGCCTTCATTGCAAAGCTTAGGATTATGATATACACTCACCGGCAGAAATAACCGGCCGGTCTGTTTTCTTTCATATATTTTCATACAAATATGGGGGCAAACGAAGCGTCAAAATCTCACCTAAATTGAATAAAAATACAAATCTGATTGATGAGATCTTTAGATATGAACCTTATTAACAATATTGTCAAAGATTAGGTATATCTAAAATGTTGAAGAAAACCCGTGCGACTCTTAAAACATTTTAATTCGCTAAATGTAAGAGATTTCTGACAAAATGACGTATATTTTTTTCTGAACGATGCACGGAATTTCCTGGATACCGTGCACAGGTCTAATCTTCAAGAATTGGTAGTCAGACACCTTATTTAATGATCTCACTGTTTATTCACGGATATTTATTTCGTTTAGGAAATATATTGACGCTTCATTTGACCCAATTATATTGGGTTCAGCCACTAGGTCTTCTATCTCCTGGTTTTTTCGTGACCTCCAAGTGCCATCATCACGCCTAGTTGGTCCCAAGATCTTCCGAAAAATCTTCCTCTCTGCCACTAAGAGCTTACTTTCCTCTGACCAAGTCAGCCCGACTTCGCTGGCTGGGCCACGTAGAGAGGATGGAGGAAGATCGTGCAGTCAAAAGAGCGTACCTGGGACGACCGACGGGAAAGCGGCCGGTCGGACGTCCCAGGTACCGCTGGAGTGACGAAGTGCAGAAGGACCTGAGCGCCCTCCAAAGACCCGATTGACGTGAAGAGGTGTAGAAAAGGGCCGACTGGCGGCTTTTGGTGTCGGAGGCCAAGATCCTCTTTGGGTCCCTGAGCCAGCAAAAATGAAATGAAATGAAAATTCATTTGACCCCTTACTTGTATGAAAATGTACCTACGACAGAAAATAGACCGGCCAGTTATTTCTGCCGGTGAGTATATATGTAATGTCATTTGTAGTGACGAACAAATTTCTTTAATCCTACCTTTTATAACCAGATATTTTTGATTTTAGTAACGATCAAGTTTGAGACTTCAACTTTGGTTCCTACAGCGTTTGAAAGAAGAACGATAAGTCAATGTGTCAAACTTGACGTGCTCTAGACTGTACTAGCCGTTATTAATCGAACAACGAAGTCGCTTGTACTATTATGTTATACTGTGCTTAAAGTATAAGCCAGAAAAAGACGTAAATAAATTAAACAAAGAAGTTGTTATTTTCCAAGTGCAGTGTTTAAAACTACAAAAAAAAAAATAAGTGTGGTCATAAACATGAAGAAACAGAACCCAGCATTGAAAACATTGTATTATTGGAACAGCTACCAATACATGCGTTGATAAAGTCAAATCATGTTCAACATAAAACAAAGTGTATGAATGCACAATGAATCTATAGAAACTAAATTAGGGCTAAAAAAAGTTCGAATAGAAAATTAGAAGTAGGTACAATCGGCGCGACGATTAAAGAGCTCTGGGCGAAAGTGGAGGGGCTATCCGCAGCCCCCTCCAGATTCAGATAATTGTATTCAATGTAGATTCAGATAATTGTATACAGGAACCAAAGTTGAAGTCTCAAACTTGATCGTTACTAAAATCAAAAATATCTGGTTATAGAAGGTAGGATTAAAGAAATTTGTTCGTCACTACAAATGACATTACATATATACTCACCGGCAGAAATAACTGGCCGGTCTATTTTCTGTCGTAGGTACATTTTCATACAAGTAAGGGGTCAAATGAATTTTCATTTCATTTCATTTTTGCTGGCTCAGGGACCCAAAGAGGATCTTGGCCTCCGACACCAAAAGCCGCCAGTCGGCCCTTTTCTACACCTCTTCACGTCAATCGGGTCTTTGGAGGGCGCTCAGGTCCTTCTGCACTTCGTCACTCCAGCGGTACCTGGGACGTCCGACCGGCCGCTTTCCCGTCGGTCGTCCCAGGTACGCTCTTTTGACTGCACGATCTTCCTCCATCCTCTCTACGTGGCCCAGCCAGCGAAGTCGGGCTGACTTGGTCAGAGGAAAGTAAGCTCTTAGTGGCAGAGAGGAAGATTTTTCGGAAGATCTTGGGACCAACTAGGCGTGATGATGGCACTTGGAGGTCACGAAAAAACCAGGAGATAGAAGACCTAGTGGCTGAACCCAATATAATTGGGTCAAATGAAGCGTCAATATATTTCCTAAACGAAATAAATATCCGTGAATAAACAGTGAGATCATTAAATAAGGTGTCTGACTACCAATTCTTGAAGATTAGACCTGTGCACGGTATCCAGGAAATTCCGTGCATCGTTCAGAAAAAAATATACGTCATTTTGTCAGAAATCTCTTACATTTAGCGAATTAAAATGTTTTAAGAGTCGCACGGGTTTTCTTCAACATTTTAGATATACCTAATCTTTGACAATATTGTTAATAAGGTTCATATCTAAAGATCTCATCAATCAGATTTGTATTTTTATTCAATTTAGGTAAGATTTTGACGCTTCGTTTGCCCCCATATTTGTATGAAAATATATGAAAGAAAACAGACCGGCCGGTTATTTCTGCCGGTGAGTGTATATCATAATCCTAAGCTTTGCAATGAAGGCGTCGTTCTATTATTTTGGTAGAGTTCGAATATTTCATAATCGTCGATGATGACATGACATTGCATCGCAAAGGAGATGTGACATGTTGGCAGATGTCAGCCTATATTAAAATAAATTTGCACGATTTCTATTCCGATCGAAGCAAGGACGTTCGAAATCTTTGAAAAGTATTATGATATTGACAGAAGACATAGGGACACAGAGTCGGTCGTCGTTGAAAACACTTTGATCTTGAAGGGTCTCTGGTTTGGGCGTGTGTAGCGTAGCGCTGGTTAAGCTTATACTGGTTTTGTTTCCACTTGCTTGCTATCATTTTAAAATAGTATTTTTCGGTTGGAATGTCCAGGGTGTGCTTAAAGTTTTAAGTCGATAAAATTTTACTATAGGTAAAAAATTCTTTTGTTTCTTCATTGGTTCTTTGATGTCACATAACCAATTTCGCATCCACACCTTCACATTCTACCTTCCTTCGTATTTTCATAGGTGGTAGAACTTTTGTGCAGTCTGTCTGGGGAAGTACCACCCCCTTGCCTATTTCTGCCCTAAAATTGCAGTGTTTGCACTGCTGTGTTTCGGTTTGAAGGGTATTGGAGCCAGCGAAATTACCGGCACACGAGACACACCATCTTAGGTCCGAGGGTGGGCAACGTGCTTTGCTGTCTTATTAGTGTCAATGCCACTAGTAAGACAGCGGGCTCTATGGGCGTTGGTGGTGACCACTTTCCATCATGTGGCCCACCTGGTCGTTTGCTCACTCGTCATGTCACGTAAAAAATTAAAACTTACAATCCACCACTCCCTATCTCGGAACAAAGACCAGCTTTTTGTGCATGTGAGTAATCTCAAATCTATAAAACCGTTTCTAAGCTCCAAGTGTAATGGCTCAAACTGGATGAATATTTCACCTCAGCCAACGGTCAGTGACCTCTGTATGCTCATGTCACGCCCCGCACAAATAAGGGCGCTCGTTAAATCATGACTGTTACAAATTACTTGATTGCTAGAGTCGTAATTATAGTGAATAATTTGTTGTGGATTTTAGAATTTAAATTTTAAGTTGCTGTTCTTACGTTTCTTTTTATTATTTAGATCCTTAGCCGGGCGAATATTATTTGATTTAGATTTAAATGCACGATATTTATATTATTATTATTTTGCATGTAAGACCTTAGAACCAAATTTATTATGAAAGGTCCTAATCCAATCTCCGAAATCCTTCTGTACGACTATGGCAAATATTTACCCTCCTTGGGTTATGATTTTCATCGGTATGAATTTATGTATATATATGTATTTTAAGATCATTGTAAATAACTAATATTTATCGCATAACTTTAGAATTTCAGCGACAAAGAAGACAAGGTCACCCATCCCTCACCTCACTTTCGATGATCAGACTACATTAGGCTCACCACCAGTTGCACGAAGGGTTTTCAAAGCTCCTTTATATCTGTTGAAATTTTCTGTTTTTTTTTTTTTTTTTCAAAGAAAGTGTCAGTAATTTAAGAGACGCTTTAAGTTTTGGGGTTTAACTTGTCAATTTTTGTTAAATAGGTAAAGAAATAACATCCCTTCATAACACAATGATGGTTACATCATCCAGCATCTTATCTCCAAAGTTCGGCGTTAGTTTCGGTTATTTAGTTTAGTAGGCGAGTTCCAAACAGCTCCGTTATCTAATCCACACATTATCTCATCGGTTACAATCTGTTTGTGATTAGTTTAGATAACGCTTCCGCCCGTCTTATGGAAATACTTGAACGTTTTTGCTGAGATTTTCAAAATTTGCCGGCACTCAATTGGAAGGTCTATCTACTTGAAGAGATTTTGGCGATACAGTCTCTTTAGAACGAAGTTTTTCCTCCAGTTTTTACCAATTTTACTCAAGTTCAAATCTAAATTGCCACGATTTCTACCTTGTCCAAACTGAATAAAACGCGGTCTTCATAATTTGTGGTCCTTGCTTTTTAAACTAACCTGGGTAATTTCTACCCAATTCTAAACGCGCTCTTAAGTTACAAACACATCTATTTTAGAAAACCTTGTTAACTACAAAATCGCTAGCTATTTTACGACTTTCAAGTCAATGGGCAACTTATTTCGCATTGTTACGGATGGTCAAACAAGTGAAGAGAGTATGGAAACGATCCGTTAAGTTTATTAATTGGTAGCTAGGGCTGCGTGGGTTAAATGCGCGCGCGCAACCCGACTCGGTTATTGTGGGAATTGACTCGAGTGCGCCGCCGGAGAGAAACGCGTGCATACCATTATAGCGTCGCTTTCTACTGCACCATATTTTGACGGCGATCGTGTGGCATATTAAACTGTGTCAAATACTCGCCTTATTTTTAGTTATTCTATCACGTTTTAGTTTAAAAAATAATCGAGCTGTTTCGAAGGCACTGCTTGTGATTCAGTAGCAAAATTGTTCACAAATTGGTCATTTAGTTCGATAATTACAGAACTAGGTCATTCTCTTACTAACCAGCAAAACATTTTCTTGACTCCTGACTAGCATGAAGAAGAAAGTTAGTAAAATACACATGGTTTCAAAAAAAAGATAACAAGAAATTAAGATGTAAAATCTATTGAAAATTTTTGTTTTGACATTCAATAAAGGGTAACTCAGTTGAGTGGATTGGATACTAGTGGATACAATTACTCAAAAGACGACACTTGCGTCTCCAACAATGATGCAAGCGCTTACGACTGCCGCGAAACAAATCGCGAACTCGAACATTACCGTTAACGCGTTTGCAATACACGGCAACCATAACAGTGCCGCATCCTCCATCGAATTTCATAACCTTTCCGGCAACTCTCTCAATACTAAGCCGTCGATGTATTGTGAAGCGGCAGTAGAGGCCGTGGGAACGCTGTTTGCTTCTTACGCTACTTGTCATACTTCATAACGGGGCCTTATGCTACCTGATGGAACGTTCTTTCTCGAAGATGGTGTAAATTGCGAAGATAGTTTGATGAAGAAGTATAGGGAGACAAATGAAAAAAAAAATAACTTTAGAATTATGATCAAAATGTAAGAAAATTTCGGCAATTTCATAGTTAAGGACCTATTATTTTCTTTTAACTCTTTCGATCGAACGTTTGCAATAAAACAAATAAGGTAAAAAAAAGATATTTCAATATACCGAAGCATGACATGCCGTTGTAATTCAAATACAGTACAATAAACGTTCAAATGAAACTAAAAATATGATGTAACTATAGCTATGCAAGAGAACAGTTAGCGGGGTTGTTGAACGGTACTGCGTCCGCGCGTTCGGCGTTTTATTAATAAAATCGTAGTGACGTGTATCGACGGGCGCGCACGGATCGGTCTATTTATTGATGCGCGCGCGCACCCAACAGGCTATCGATCGGCTGAATTCATTGCTATACAAGAAAAGCCCGCTGTGCGGTTGGAGTCTTCTAATACTGCTAAATAAAATTCGGATTAGATGAGTGTAGTGTCGCCAGAAAAAGATGAGAAGCAGCTAAGAAATTCTTAATGTTGCTATTAACGAAGACCAATTCTTCTGTTTTAAGTATTAGTATTATCTGTGATATGCATTTTTTTGTTCATTGTCATTCAAGCAATATACAAAAAGTGCTGCCTAGAGAATGATATACGAGTAATAGTACCTATTGAGTCCGATTGGAAATTCGAATTTTAATTTATCAATCGCACGCCATTACTGATTCGACTCAGTTGAGCAAAATGGTCGCGAATAGAGTAAGTTGCAACATAGTTCTTAATGCAGCGTTCGTCGGTTTCCACAATACCACAGATTATATAATAGTAAACTGACGATGCGTGACATTTTTAATTGCTTTAGAGGCAGTTGCAGAAAAATCTGTTAGTGTAATATTAAGTTTCGTATTGCCTTTAGCTGTTTTGTTGTTGATGATACTCGTAACTAACGTATCAGCAACAGATTTTAAATAAAGTATTAACTTTAACATCTATTACTCTGATGAATGACTGTATTGTGGTATTGCAGTGAACATGAAATTTTAAACTTTTATCAGGCTTTTCAACAGTAGGTCTCTTTTACATTTATCGTTGTTTTACAGTATGCTTTTTTGACTACTTTCACTTCTTCGATTTCGAGTTTCAAAAAAGTTTCGCCTAAGATGTCATTAATTGCTTAGGTTTTATCTTAAACTTGCTTATACATACAAAAACTTAATCTCCCAACTGTTGAATGTGTGATAAACTTTCTTGAAACGCTTTACTTGTTCTTAGCTGGTGTTCGTATAAAGTTGTACTATGAGTGAAACAAAAGGGGAGGGTGTGTAAGCAAGCAGCTGCCCGCGCAGATGTCTGTCTGAGCCCAGAGATACGCCCCGGTCTGGTGTTTCAGAGTGCTTAGAACCGCAAGCTTGTCTTGATATGTTTACATAGATGATACACTTATGACCGCTCGCGAAATGTAGGTGAAGGAGGCAAGGATGGGAAGTGGGGTTTTGTTACCGGATGGTAGAGATCAAAGTGACGATGAGGATATTTCTGAGTGTTAGATATTTTAAATGTTTAATGTTGTGTTGAAAGGTCTATTAGTAAATCGACCTTGGGTATTCAGTTTTGTGAGCTTAATGCGATTAGAGCCTGATCCTTCAATTAAAATATTGCACCTAATATGCTTAAGTACATCGGCAATAAATACCGCAGCTTCTCTAAGGGGTAGCGCCCTATCGGTCGTTTGCGGGCGAGTAGTGACGTCGGTGGGGCGACGCGCTGTGACGTCACAAGCACGTGGGCGTGTGCGAGCGAGACAACGACACCCCCTCTGTTCAGGAGCGAGGGGACCAGCCGCGCCACCACCCCGCGCGAATTGACAGATTTCCACGCGCTCGATACGATCTTGAATTACATTATCAAGCGGCGCCGATTCGGGTTAAATGCCGTATCCGCCCTCTCTATTGTCTCCCTTTTCAATGATTGCCCTTTTCATTTCATTACCCATAAAATGGAACTAGAAATTCTTGTATTGTTTCAACTGTTTTTAACCGGTTTAGATAACCCGCTCGTTTGTGGAAGCGGCTTGCATCAGTGTTGCGTGAGGTGCTCGGATAGCTTTCGCGCTCGTCAGTGTTGGGTCGGCGAATGTTGCCGCAGCGGTTAACCTCGCGGCTGCCGAGAGCCGGCGCGAGGCGCGGGCTAAGCGAGGTTGTAAACAAAGCGCGCGCAGATTTTTCGCGACGTTGCCGGGTCGTGCCTATCTAGAGCTGTCACTCTATGTTTACTACATACCGCGGCCGCGACCGCTCGCTCGCACGATGAATTTTTAAACTCCATTTGAACTGCCGATGCCTTCAAGGCGAGGACAGTTCATTTGCCTTGAAATATGCAGTCAATAAATAGCCTTAGTCGTATGAACCAAATCCAAAAAGGGCATTTGACGGAAAACGCAAACAATGCTTCTACTCAAGATGCAAAGTACCTGAATACTGTAATGTTACAATCAATTGACTTATTTGATGTCATCAAGGCGGTTAATAAATCCATTTCATCTAATACTAGAATACCTACTCGGATATCAAGCGTCTTGTGTAGTATAGACCTCTGGAATGCTCCAGTAATTTTTGACACTTTCATTCGTTCGAGTACCGACGTATATATCCAAACACCCTCCCCCTCGTATATGTCTAACAGCCTCCGTGGTCTAGTGGTTAGAGGGTTCGGCTCTCGATCCGGAGGTTCTGGGTTCGATTCCCAGTGGGGACACTGTCAAACAAAAATCTCTTTGTGCGACCTCCCCAGTTTGGTTAGGGCATTGCAGGATGAATCACCTGATTGCCCGAAAAGTTAGATGATTCCGTGCTTCGGAAGGCACGTAAAGCCGTTGGTCCCGACTACTATCTACGGATGTAGTCGTTAATGAGCCATGTCAGAGGCCTTTGGCGGCTCAACAACTCTGATACCAGGGTTTGTGAGGTCGGTCATCGACCTTGCAACCCACACGATATGATGATGATGATGTATAGTTTCAAAGTTTTCAAACATGCATGCAAGGTAATAAAACTGCTTACGATATCGAGTAAACATGCACGAAGCTATGATGGTACGAGTAGTTACGACTCGTGCCTTGTCAGGTGTCTATAAGCTTGCTAGTTACCAAGGCCGTAGATCGTTAGATCGTCTGCTTGCGATTAAATCGATAAATTTTATAACGTTAGCTAGCTAGTTTGCCCATGTCGGTTAAGAATAGTACCACCCCATCCCTTTCCGTGGGCGTCGTGACAAGCGATAAGGTACTTAACCGGAAAATGGGCTGCAGCATCCTTCTGTTTTTCATTCTACTCACTGCGACCACCATGCGTTCCATTTGTGCTAGCCGCAATGCAATGATAATAAAATAAGCGTGATCACTATATAACCCCCCCAAAACAACTTTGATTTCAAAATTCTGTGGGGAGGTTTACTGATGTAGTAGTGGACGTAGATACTGTTTATCTCTACAAAAGATCATCATCATTATAACATGACTATTCCTCTGTATTAGCAAAAATACAAGAATTACGTTCAAAACACGTATTGTTTTGTTTGGTTTCCGCGAAAGTCTTGAACGCTTAAACGCTTGTAGAGATTGTCGGATGCATCCAAGGTGCGAGCGAGAGGCCGTTCTGTTATGTTGGTTTTGTTGCATTGCCGCAACCCACGTGTCGCGATAATGTTGTCAAGCTGCCGTCAGCGCCACTAAATCTCCTCCAACCAACACATAACCGTAAATATCCATATTTGCTACCAGACGACCTAAACAGTCGACGAAGTGATTTCAGTTTGTGTAATTTTAACTTGAAATTTATCAGCGCTTTATCGTCTTCAAATCATCTTAAATAACATTATCTATCTGTTATCTGTATCATGCCTCCAAACAAACAATCTAGTACGAGTAACAATGGTGATAATCGCATGGCGATTACGACGGTATTGGTGCGGAGGGTATCGCGGCGGCGCGCGGCGTCTGCCCGCTATTGATCCCGCCGCGGGCTGGTGCCACTGCCAACCAACCACCACCCGGTTACCGCGACAAAACGCAAGACCTTGAACCTTAAACTATCCTCATTATTGCATACAAGAATGCAACCACATTCCGCGCTTATTACACTGCCGGACGTCATGTTTGCGTGAAGCAATGCGAATACTCTTTTTATTGATGGATGCTCTTTTTATTTCGTATTCATTCAAACCTTCCTCTTCCTTCCGTAAAACTTTTGCACAGAGCCATACCTTCGTGAAAATATGCTCAGAATGAAACGGTGTCGAAGTCGAAATTGTTCCATCTCGCCGCAAAACCGCACAATCATCTTGACCCGGCAAACGGTTTCAGACTCAGACATCACCGGGAATGTGTTCCGGCGTCCATTACCTCTTCCAAATTGGAATGTCTTGTTTCTACGGTTGAATGTGGACGATCGATGTTGAAATCCTTGGTGTAATCGCGATGGCTTTGCGGCATCACGGTACTGGCTGAGTCGTGACTCGCTCCGGTATTCGAATACAGTAAGCGAACCGTTGTAGCGCTGGCCTTGAGATGTAGAGAGTCGGTGGTGCCGAACTGAACTACTCAATGTAATGGCTGGATTTGGTACTATGCTTGTAGTGATCGTGTTCTAATGCCACAATCACAGAGACATGTTCTTTAAATAAATGCGTCACATAATATCATTTCATTTCATTTATTCATGCTTACATTGTACAGCTTAAAGTTCTTAAATTAATTGTAGCAGTTAGTACATAAACCCTATATTAGGGCATCGCATATTGTAAGGCATGCATATCATCACCATAAGGCACGAAATTGTAATTCTCTATGGAGCTTTAACGTTATAATCCTCCCAATTGAATTCCTTTCGAGTTCTCAAGTAAGTTATACCCGGGCCTTTTGCTTGAATAGGCGGAACCTTTTGACACAAGTATTGTGTGAAACGCGACCGCGGCCTCGCCCCTCGTTACACTGATCCCAATACAGGGAACAAGCGATCCAATCGAAGACGATTCGTTTGTTACGGTCAGGTTACCATCTTAGTACTTGATGCCCTTGGTTAAACGATTTATGAGCCGCACCGTATTCTATCTATACAACATGAATGTTTGTGCTTTTATTATTTGTATTATCTCGTTGTGAAGTATCCACTTGACTTCTCAATGACCCTTGCAACCTTGCTTTTTCGCTCATGTTAAGCGAACATCCACAGCGATTGTATATTTTACTGTAAACGTCTTAAATTTTAGAATAAACTTTCCTAACCCTCTCAGTACCTATTTAGGAAAGCTCTTCGAGTAACATATACAAATTTTAATCAAAACAGAACATATTCAAGTTCTAGGCAATGTGAATTCTAAGAATGTCAGCTTGTGCTAGATACTGGAAAAACTAGTTCGGCGGATGCGCGGGAGATGGCATGCGTACACCTGGAGCACGAATGTCAAGGCTGAAAGCTTGGAACTGCTCCAGCACTTCTGCAAGCGGATATAAAAAAAACATCTAGTCGTCCATCACACACACCTGAAACAAAGGGCTAAATACGCTTGAACGAACGATAAAGACACTAGAGTCATTATACTTTACTGTTATTGCTTGGGTTTATTCCGCAATCTGCAACCGATAACGCCCGAGGCGAATGATTCAGACATGTACGAGTACCATCGGAAGCAGGAAAATAAGCGTAATAGCATCACCTTCGGGCTCTATTACAAGAAATTTCAATGTCAATTAATATGTTAGCGGACGTTAAAGTGGCTAAAGCTCACATGTGTGTCGTGCGCGCTGCGTGCAACAAACACAAGCACGTGCGATACGAGCGGTCGACGCGTGACGTCACTCGGGTCGCCCCGCCCCGCCCCTTTGCCAGACAAGGACGGCACGCACCGCACTGGACGGCAACGCCGCGCGTGCTGTTTTGTTTTCGCATGTAATGCCGATGATAGGCCGAGTTTATCTTCTGATTGCAATGCAACAGCTATTTCTAACTTTCCTTACCACTGTGCAATAATAATTTTATCGCTTCTAGACTAAATGTATTGCCATTGTCAAGATTTTTATTGTCGATGCGACCTTGACAGGGTTGTGAATATATTCACAATCACAACAAATACGGCGATATTTCTTTGATTGGGATGACGTTATGGAATGCGATGTCGCAATGTGCTAATTCTAGATGCTAAGTAAAGCAAACACGTCAAAAGATAGGTCAAACAATGTCAAGGACAATGATCTATTCTAGTTTTGTTTTGAATTAAAGATGTGTTTTTTGTTTACTTGCAGAAGGCGAACAAGGATCGTGGGAGAGCGGCCTGTCTTACGAGTGCCGCTCTTTGCTGTTCAAGGCTTTGCACAACCTCATTGAAAGGTAAGCAGTAGCGGTCAGACTCGCAAGCAAGCAATCAACGGTTACTGAAACATGTTTGTTATGATGAGAGCCAATCTAGATAATACTCTACCTCTCATTAATAAACACGTTAGTGAGATCATTCACACATTTTTCATGAATCGATATGTTGCTAGAAGTACATTACGAGTCGTAATTTACGACTTACATAAATTTGTATTGCGAGTGCTCAAGAAATGAAAACCGGATAAATTAACATCGGAGAAAGTTTAAGAAATTATTTATTTAACTATTCACTGTACAAATGAAACAATCAAATCAAAAGAAGGAAAACACCAAAGGCTACATACTTCTTTTAACTAGAATTTAGACATTTGGAAGACTTGAATAATAGAATGGTATATAGAGCATAGATAGAATTCGCTAAGCTAAATAAATAAAAATGGTTTTTTTTATATTTTTAACTGAAAATTTAGACTATTTTAGGAAACTAATTTGTTTTTTTCCGCCTAAAATACTATTATTAATTTTATATTAATTTTTTAAGTTTTAAAGTTGATGACGTCATTTCACAGTAGACGATGAAACGATTGCCATACCAAAACGAAATCGCGGGTTGGTAGGAAAAATCTTTAGCCAAGTTATGCTTGGTTTTATATAGAAAACCTTTTTACAGCTAAATCGTTAAAATTAAATATCTTTCGGGTGCTTTTGGTTCTGTGAATTAGCTACTAAACTCTAAAATTTATTTAGATCTAATTGTGTTGTTTATGGTCAAGCAGGTTATGTACTTCCTCATTGGTCATCAACCTTTTTGGTAATATTTTTTTACACATTACTGGTATCCCCGTCTTTGACACATTTTTATGTCATGCTAAATGTTGTTTAAAATCACGCATTTTTTTGCAAAAACAGTGAAATATTGTTGCGTAAATGGCTGCAAAATTAATAGCTATGCTATTTGCGGAATATTCTTCTATGGGTATGCATTATTCCTTTGATTTTTCTATGAAAAAGCCGAATTGTTTTACGTATGAAGTAGGGTGGCTATAATGTACGATGTTTGAATATACAGGAAAACAAAAGGTACAACCATATCAGTACTGTGTGATGTGAATCTGCGGAAACTGCCCATAAAACTGAACAACTTGTCCCAAAGAACATTATGATAGACTAGTCCCAACTAACATTATGGACGACACGCGGGGAGCCAATGAACAATTCGCACACCTGCCCTGCGCTCCCTCGCGATATTTCGAGCCACATTTACGGTCAGCATCGGAGTTTAGTGCCGTGATTATTGAAAGGTATTATGTGAAGTTTTTTTACATTGGGTTGGAATTTATTTAACAGAGTTTCAACTTTCGATATTGGTATGCCTCTTACGGCCAGTTGCATAAAGCGACATTAAAGTTAAATTTCCTTTAATTTTTATGCTGTCAGTTTCTTTATCATCGAAACAGAAAGTGACAACAATAGTGTACCGAATGGCACAGTGCGATCGAAGCAGGAGGACCGGAGCAATAAAAAAAAACGCCTTCGTCCACGGAATACAAAACTTCGTCGTGTAGTAGTAGTTAAGCAAACCACCTCGCTGAGAAAGATGTATTCTTGCTCATATTCAAGTGGTTGGTAGTTAATTTTAAAAGGTATTGTTTTGGAATTTGGGAGAAATTTTGTTTTGTTTTATTCATTGATAGACCGACCTATTTTCTCGATTCATCCATAACTTCATTTAAAAAGTAGGGGGCTCGCGACTAGGCCGAAATGCAGTTGGTTGATGTTGAGTTTTTACAAGAATACCAACAAAGACCTTTATCGGCCTGTTGTTCACGGACGGACAGAAGGGACGCACGTATAGATAGATGGACAGAAAGAAAGCTGATGTACGAGTGGTGTTCAATAAGTAGTGAGAATGAACAACATATTGGTTTTAAGTCTTTTGATGTTTGTAAGTATTGATAGTTTATTTCAGACATTTCAGTAAACCTACCAAAGACTTGGGCCATAATATTAAGAAACGTATAAATGAGGTAAAGTTTAAGAGCCAGTCCATATTTTTGAACCTATTCCTATTCCGTGTCAGTAAAAAAAATGTAAAGTCGGAACTAAATCTATGAATTAAGAAATAAAACCTTTTATTTATTCGATAATTTTGTAACATGTCGTACCTTTAATAAAATTTGTTTATCAATAAACAATAAGTCATAAAATACAAGCCAAATATTATTCATTGCTTTGCTTCTGATGATGACGCATCGTACTCGGACTTTTCTGGAAAGCAAGAAAGGAAGAAGAAAAAATGAAAAAAGGTTTATTTTGGAAACAAACAAAAAGAATGCTGCTGCTGAAAATTACCGATCAAAAATCAATGTACCCTGATAATCTGTTAAAATATGAACCATAATACATGAAAAGTAATAATCCATCCCTACTTTATATTTAACGAATGTCAATCCCATCAAACCGCACTTTTGTAAAGAAAAAATTGTAATTTTGAATATTTCGGGTGATGTACTTTGTACTCATGACATGCTTGAATAATATTCATGACATGCAGATAATATCATGCTTGAATAATACTCTCATGTTATACATAACATCAAATGAAACTTCCACTACAGGACAAGCTCCCTTCAGAACTACTTGGAAGGGGATTTACCATAGCCACCATGCTTGTAAACGTTGTGGCTGGCGACCGCTGTTGTTGGTGACCGCAGTACGTAAGATGAGACGATACATACAGGAGGACGCTGCTGCCCATCCTCCAGTTAATAAGCCCTTAGTCACCTCTTACGACACCCACGGGTACAGATGGGTTCGTACTATTCTTTGCCGGCACCACACTGACTTGACTTGATTTACCTCTATGATTCTACGATTGAGCCACGAGCCAAACCAAAGATGAATCCTCAGCGTTGCAAGGGTTTCAATGCACGAGACGCAAAATACTTTTTTATTGCCGAGCGAAACACAACTTTTCAGGTAGAGACGAAAGTATAAAATCTTGCCAAATAAAATATTGAAAATGAAGCTGCTATTCCAGTGGGCTTCAATAATAATACAACCCCAAGCCTAAAATAGTTTGGTCACCCTACTTTGTGACAGAGATGCATTACCGACTGTTGGCGTTTAACAGAAAGAGCACAGAGAATAAAAGTTTTCTTATCTAATGATTTTTTTTACTTGTGGAATGACGTCACTCAGTGGTCAAATGAATGTTACAACTGCCGCAGCATTTTTGAATATATTACCGCAATCAAATTACTTTTCTATTCGAAAATAACAAAATATGGTATGATATAAAAATATCTCGAAATGGTTTTTGTATTTCAGTGTGTTGTATCATATTTAGCTTGGCCAATTGTCTTTTTCTTAATATAATTATGTAATGTCATCTACATAAAAAGCCCGCTACTAACGGTCACTTATCGCTAACTATTACTTTGTATCGAAGCCGATTTTTTTTGTGCGATATAAAAAAAGTCTAAAACAAAAATTGTTGCTTTTAACCTCAATAAGTGAGCAAACCGAATCAGGTCAAAAATAATAACCTTGAATTTCATAGATGCCAATTATCGCTAAAATTATTAAATTATAACGCCGGTAGTCAATCACGGAGGTAAGATGTAAGACAATGGAAGAAAGACACTATCGTATCTCAAAACATTATCTTTGTCACGTTTTCATGTGTAGTTATACTATCGGTTCATCACGTCCTTACTGATCATAGGATAGGTATTTATCTCTTTTGAACGTACACAGATAATATCTGTTTCACTAATACATAAACGTTTTTAAAATTATTTATCGTGTAGGCAAATGTGTAATTCATTCTACAAAATAAGACGACGATTTTTAGACAATCATCTTGTATTTAATATTAAGATTGCTGTCGTTCGTAAATTGAAAATATTTATTAAAAAAATACGTTATGCCATTTTGATACTCCTGAATCCATAACACTATTTTTTTGACATTTTCTGTTTGTTAATTTGTTCGAGCATCACGCAAAGACTACTGAGCCGATCTTAATAAAACATTTTTGTTTGATAGCCAATAGTTTGACTTAAAAACTGGTGTAAGCGACGGAAAACTGAAAGGGCGTGCTCAGTCAACGACATTTTTGGAAAAAAAAATTACCTCTCCATTCAAATTGTTCGATCAGAGTAAGCTATTTATATGGAGAGATAAAATATTTTTTTCATTTCCTAAAAATTATTCTTTGGGAAAGTTGTAAACTGAGCATGCCCGTTAAGTTTTCGCGCGCAAAAGCTAGTTAGGTACATATAGATAAAGAAAACCGATGAGAATTTCTATAACGCACTTCATTATCACCATTATCTTTTGTTTCGCGCCAAAAGATTGCACCTGGCAGTTGCGTGCACGCAGGCATTGTTTGCGAAGGTCGTTGCATCCAGTCGGGGCGTTCTAATGTCGTTTTTTGTTCGGAACATCGCGTATCGCCTCTTGCGCCTGCGGCTACGACGAATGATCGCTAAACGTTGGGTAGAACAGGTACAGTCAAAAGCAAGTAAAGCGTAACAATTGCAGGCCAATTCTAGCTCTTTGGTTGATTTAAATAAGAACCGTACAAGACCAAATTAGGTATGTTAAAATTGATGTGCCCTCTACAAGATGTAGTTATTTTTGCCGAATGCTGTAGAATTTGTCTGCTTAAGCGGAATCGTCTCATTAGATGCAAATTTGGGCTCGAAATTCTGAGAATTAATTTCAAAGTGATCTTTTCGGTTTTTTCTGGCGATACTCTCATGTTGTGATTTGTTTGTGATTATTTGTTCGCAACTGGTTTTTCTTTTGATGAACTTGGGTAGTAACTCTTACAATGCCAGGGAGCATTGTAAGAGTTACTACCCAAGTTCGATATTGTTGTCAGTAAATTTTATAGATATTGAAAATGTTAACCAGTGACAAAAAGGAATAGAAGAGTCGACCCGAAAATAGGACGAGGCCTGTAGAATAAGAAAAATCTAGCAACCCTAAGGTGACACACACATAGGCAACGTCAATTCAATGTCGCCTAACGTCATTGTTGAAAATCGCGCTGTGATTGTTGAAAATCGCGCCGCTTAGGTCTCCGACCCCAACGCAAATGACCTTAGCTAAGCTTGCTCCAAATGTTTTTTTTTTGTTTAGCATGTGCTATCCCACTGCTGGGAATAGGCTCAACCTTACGTTTCCACTATTTCTATCGCTCCAAATGTTAGCACAACAAATGTCACTAAAAACGATCATGACGATAGCTAAAAACTTTACACTGGTTTAAAATCTAGACATGACATCTTGTTCAAATTCCTTGCTCCACATTGATCTTAAACTCAAGTGTACGACTCTTTGTCGATCATTTGGCTAACAGTACACACGGATGCACGTCGGTGGAAACAATTTGACCTAGAGCGGGTCTCTGGTATCGGGCGTTTGTAGTGTAGCGCTAGTTCAACTAATACTCCAGTAAAATTACGAGAGATTGTATGGCGAAACGGAAATAATTGATAATAGCCGTGATTCTTTTTCAGATCGATAGATTATATTTCTGTGTAAAGCTTTTTAATGGAATCCACCTAAATTTACTTCATTTATTTATTTATTTTGCCGTCCAAACATTATAAAAATATGGGATTTCGGAAAAAAATATTAATAGATTATTTTTTTTATTTACGGCTTGCTACATATTCAGAATTTCATATTATACATGAATCCACCTAAAAATATTAGCATTTTTGTATTGTTTAACTTTTATAGCACGAAATTTAAATAAAGCTTATCTTCGCAACCAAAAATAGTAATAGATCCGTTTTGCTTTCTAATAATTTAAATAGTGCTATATAATCACATTTTTGGCAAATCCAACATAAATGTTTACAAAATCATTGTAAACCAGGGGTTACAAAAAACTTTTTTTTTATTTAGTATGGCATTTTTGGGAATCTATATAAGAATCACTTACATTTAAAAAGGTTGAGTTTAGCTCAGTTTATTTCTATTATTTTACCTCGACTTTATTGAACCTTATGTGTAAAAATAAGTGGAGATTTTATATTTTGAAATAAATTGATATTTTTAAATACATTTATGGTGGATTTTGATGCCTATATGTAAAGTATACGTTTATCTATGATATAAAGTATATAATTGCCTATTACTATTTTTGCCTAGCTGTTATTCCAAAAAAATATTCCGCTTTAAATTTTAGGTGGATTCGTAAATATTGCGTCTTAACATCATATTTAAATACGATATACACAAAAAAGTGGCTATTAACATTTAATGTTTTGCAAAACCGTATTTTTACTGGAGTATAATACAAGGTTTGGTTCCTACGTGCTTGCTGCCGTGTGTGTACCTATTTGGCTAAAAGAGAAACAAAATGCTTCAAAATGCCGTCGTTGCACAGTTTAATACTTCATCAAATAAAACTGCCAAAAATTCGATGACCGACCTCACAAACCCTGTAGAGTTGTTGAGCCGCCCAAGGCCTCTGACATGGCTCATTCTGCAATTTGTCGATTGTACAGTCAGGGGCACATCAAGCTTGTCACATTGGACTACCGTTCTTTACCGTACCGTTCTTATTTCAACAGACGTACGGGCTACAGACTCACTGCGAGTGCCAAGCTTGACCTGTCGTGGACTGTACCTAGTCGATTATCAGCCGTACTCAATTTATGGAATGGTTTGAAATCCGGCGCAAAAATTTTGTTTAGGACTTCTATTTTATTCATAGCAGATCATGAATGAATTATGATGTAACGGCGAGCAAAAAATCAAAACGCAAACTAAAGACGCTCGATATTACATAATGCTATAAAGTAAACACGAAATCAACTCAACAACCTTATTTACATTATAACGTTCACAAAAATGATGCATAAAATAATCAAAAACATATAAAATTGCAGTCTTAAACCGCGAACGCATGCATAAAATACAAATGAAATTAAAACTGCCTTTCATTATTACAAGCTGCTGACTCGTTAGCACAAGGTCCTAAGTGTTTTACATGTAGAACATAACGTGGAACCGTGTATTGATGAGCGATGGAAGTATGTGAGTATGGTTTGTCGTTATAAAATCGTCGCGATCGCGTCCCGGCGAACGCATTGTTTCTTTGACGTGCCGCGGGGTCATCGACTCGTCTGGATTTCGTCCGTATCGGAGATTGCCGGCGGTGGGATGCATGCTCCTACTCACTACTTTACAGCCACACATGTACTTATTGGGTGAACGTGTGGTGGACTGGCGATTTTAGGTCTTTATGATTACGAATGACGAAAGCTGTACGAGTATAAATCTGGAATAGTTTTGGCTATGTAGCCGTAAACCTAATAGGTAGCTTTTCCTGGCGGCTATCTCGGACTATTAAAATTTGCGCGGCCTCATCATCATTTATTTTATTTTTATTTTTGACAAAACCAACAGTTTATGCACTAAAGTTTTAACATTTTAAAAAATACTTAGAGAATGAAGCCAATTACAGGTTTTCAAAAGATAATCAATAAGTGCTAACGACTACTTATTTAAATAAACAAACAAACAAACAAATAGTTTGTACGCACGGCAGCAAGCACGTAGAAACAAAACCAGTATAAGGGCTACCGCACACGACCGAGAATCGGTGACCGATTTTTTGTTGGCATCCCGCTCTGACGTGTTATCACCTGAATCTTCCGTCCTTGTCCTGGCCGATAATCGCCCACCGATTCTCGGTCGTGTGCGGGAGCCCTAAGATGAACCAGCAGCGCCACGCTACAAACGCCTTAAGCCGGAGGCCCACTCAAGGTCGAATGATTTCCACCTACGAATGGCCGTGCGCACAATATTGTTAGTACATTAGTGTTTGTGTACATGTGTATGTAAGGGCATGTGTGTGTGAATGTGTTTGAGTGTACGTCTGTGTGTAAGTGTGTGTCTGTGTGTAAGTGTGTGTGTGTTTGTGGTGATTGGATAAGTGAGCCTAGTTATTGTAGTGATTTCCGGACTTTAGACTTAAAAAGGTTTTTGGATTCGTTGAATGGATCCAGATCGGCAAACTGTGTGTTATATGTTGTGAAGATTCGGGTAAGTGGAGAATTTTCATATCATCATCATATCGTGTGGGTTGCACAGACCTCACAAACCCTGGTGTCAGAATTGTTGAGCCGCCAAAGGCCTCTGACATGGCTCACTAACGACTACATCCGTAGATAGTAGTCGGGACCAACGGCTTATCGTGCCTTTCGAAGCACGGAATCATCTAACTTTTCGGACAAACAAGTGATTCATCCTGCAATGTCCTAACCAAACTGAGGAGGTCGCACAAAGGGATTTTTGTTCGACTGTCTCCCCACCGGGAATCGAACCCAGAACCTCCGGATCGAGAGCCTAGCGCTCTAACCATTAGACTACCAAGGCTGTAAGTCTGAAAGTCTCCAATTAGTATGTAACTTCTTAAATGATTAATGGAATGGATTTTGGGTCTGACTTATCAATTAGGTAGAAAGACTGTTTTAATCTGTTCATTATATTTTTCAAGCCCTGAACTTACTAGGCCTAATTTAAATATTTGAAACACAGGTTTGCATAACACTGTATGCAGTGTTCTCAATGTCCAGAGATGAACAGGGTTGATGTTTAATGTGTATATGTCTATGCGTGTGTGAAAATCTATGACTGTATAGCGCGTTTAGGATAAGTTTGGCTATGACGGTTATTTTCTGCGCATGGGTGACAGGCGGAGAGCCAATGAACGATTCGCACGCCCCCACCTGCCGCGCTCACCCCCGCGACTCGTTTTTTGACTTCTGCGCATTAACGGTCACAGCCAAAGTTATTTTTCACCTCCAAAGCTCGGAAACATTTGTTTTGTCGGTTAAATTCTGCGGCCAAAAGCGATTTTTGGCCCCTAGCGGGCAAAAGGTTTTTCTGCGGCCAAAAGCGATTTTTGGCCGCTAGCGGGCAAAAGGTTTTTGAAATTCGAACGTGATGCAGTATGGCAGACCTCCACGCTTTTGTGTTTCGCTCGGCAGCAAAGTTATTTTGCGTTTCGTGCCTTGAAACCTTCGCTACGCTCAGGATTCTTCTTTTGAACCACTCGCTTCGCTCGTGGTTCAATTCTAGAATCCTTCGCTTGCTCAGGTTTCAATACAAGGCACTCACGCCAAATAACGCTTTTGCTGCCTTGCATAACAAATAACTATTGTACGCCGTATATTTTACTATCAAAAGCAGATCAAGTTCAACACTTGCAGCGTGACTCTTGCTCCAACATTGATTGAAATTAGAACTCTAAAAGGTCGTTGACGAGCACTTGACTGTACGCATGTCAGCAAGCACTTAGAAACAAAACCAGTATAAGCTGAACCAGCGCTATGCTACAAACGCCCGAAACCAGAGATCCGCTCATGGTCAAGGTGTTTTTACCGACGTGCGGCCGTGTGTACCTCAATTTCTTCATTGGTTGAGCGAAGGTGTCTGCCGTTTAGTTTTTGGTCATTCTCGCAGCTTTTTTTCTATTATTTTGGGAATTACATTAATAAAATTTAGCATCAACTTTAACCTTGGTAACTCATTGATTATCGATTCCCTTCACTTCAAAGTCAAACTTGAAACTGTCAGAACAACATTCTACCCTTATCAAAGAAAATCAACGTCTTAGTAAATTAACGAGTGTGAACCGAGCATCAAAGGTTCTACAGGGAAAATAGGTATCTGATCTTTCCATGAAACGGAACTAACAAATTTTCCCAAAAAATATCGAAAAAAAAAACTTCTCGCCATACGAATTGTTTGTTACGCAAAAAATTGTTAGTCGCTTTCATTACATATGTATTAGTAAGTATAGATAGGAAGGAAGGAAGGAAGTAAAAAATATTTTTTTCGTATGTTGACGTATGGAAAGTTGTTCAGCTTCATTGAGAGCACATTATGGTTTAGTTAAAGGATCGAAGTGCTTTCCCTAAAGCCTATCAGCCAGTTGCACAAAGCGTCTTTAAAGTTAAAGCTCCTTTAAATATATTGCTGTCACTTTCTTTGCAAACAAAACAGAAAGAGACGGCAATAGAAAAGGAGCTTTAACTTTTTGCAACTGACGGTAAGTCTGTAATTAAAGATAATAAGATCAACGGTTCAAAATGCCTTCCAAAGCATGAAAACGCTCATGTGCCAGTAGCGGTCACCCATCCGGGCTAGGACCACGGCCAACGTTGCTTAACTTTCGTGGTCATAATGAAAGCAATTGCAACTTCGCTACAAGCGCTTCACAAAATAATGACCGAGCGAAAGAGACACAACCAGTTTTAATAAGCAAGCGAGTAAGGGACAAAACAAATAGCATTCATTGTAGGGCGAGACTGTTGAGTGTTGAGTAATACGCGTAAAGTGGATTGTTTATGGCGAAGCGAACGCGCCTGCGCATATCTCGAAATAAACCGTAGGCGATAAGTAAATAAGGTAAATTGAGTTGGCCTGGAGTTTCAGATCATTCAGTTGCTAGCAGGGATGATAAAATTTAGTTAGTTAGCATGTAATGATATGAAATGGTTTTATTTGCGATAGATATACGAGTAGTAACATTTTGATGAAAGCATGGACGAATAATAATAAGACTGACAATCCCCATACTAGAAATCGTAACCCGGAAAGGCATAAATCTCATGGAAACTAGATGGGGCTTTCAAATAATCTGGAAATTAATTATGGTCTACCGAGTATTCTGCCAAAAAATCATCCAAAATTTCAACATGGTTTCAATGTAAAGAACCGCTGACATTGAAATTCGGTTTATTTTTTAGCAGAATACTCGATAAATCATAATAACTTCCCGGACTATTTATTAGCGCCATCTAGTTATATACTTTTCCGGGTTACGATTTCTAAAAGGGGATGGTCAGTCCTTCTTATTGTTTGTTCATGCTGAAAAGGTACAAAATGTAGAGTGCCATATATCTAACCTATATTTCGGCATGTAATTTTCTTTTGACATAATTGTTTTGTATGAAAAGGTTGATAAAAATAGAGAAAGCGAGGGAAGTATGTCAAGCTCGTAAGAGGTGAAGGGCTATGGTATCTGTCTATGAGAAATAGGCGTGATTTTGTGTATGTATTGACCGAAAAGATTTAAAAAAGGTTCAGAATTCCTTTTATGGGGTGACTCAAAACATGAAAAATTTAATTTTCCAAAAAAAAAAACCAAAAAATATAATCTTTCACCAAAAGATAAGCACGTCAGTTACTTCTTGTATAGTTTTAAAAAATATTGTCGTTTTTCGACAGTTCGTTGAAGGGTTGTCGTGTTTTTACCCCCTGTAAAATTATCAGTATACAAATCGAAATAAGTATCGATATTGCTGTACATATTATAAGAAACAGTTGACAGTTTAGCTTCCTGCTACTGCTACGTCGATATATTATCCAAATATAATAAAATTACGTATCTGATTTATCAGGTCTTTAGATAAGAACCTTGTCAACAAATTTCTCGAAGATCACACCTGTCTACAGTATCCAGGAAAGTCAGTACATCACTTAAGCCCGCGTCACACAGAGGCGGTAGGGCCGGTATTTTTTGTAAAGTATGAGTTCATATGCACCCTGTCACATTGAAAAGCGGTCGCGGCGCGGTATTTTGTTCCCGCCAAACCGCCACGGACCGCTTTCGCAATCATACCGCCTCTGTGTGACTTGAGCTTTAGAAGAAAAAGCACGACTTTTCGTCAGATTAGATTCGATACACTTCTTCTGGGCAAGCTCGTTCCATCGTCGACCTCATATCTCTGTCCTCAAGGCTAGATCGAGGTCAAGAGTGAGCCCATACATAGTAAAAAAAAAATCCCATATATTTTCCGTGATCTTGTTGAAGTGACGCACGAGTTTTCCTGAACATTTTAGATGTGTACAATATTCGAGAAATTGTTGACGAGGTTCTTATCTAAAGATCTGACTAATCAGATTCGTTTTTAGGGTTCCGATACCAAAATGGTAAAAAAAAGGAACCCTTATGGTGCCGCTCTGTCTGTCTGTCTGTCCGTCTGTCTGTCACACCTCTATATCTCAGCAACCACTTATGCTATCAACCTGAAATTTGGAATAGTTTTAGAATATAGTTGCCCAACTTAATTGCACAAGAAAAAATTTTGAAAAAAGTATGATTATTAATATAAAGGGGGCCAAAATAGGGGGGGCCAAATTTCAAATTGTCGCTACTAGGTCGAGTGGGGTATCATATGAAAGGGCTTTACTTGTACATTTTAAAATATATTTTTGTATTTTTTTAAATTTCTTAGTTTTAAAGTTATGATGAAAAATGTCAAGAAAAATACCATTCCCCCCCCCTTATCTCCGAAGTTTGAGTAAGGAAAAATCTGAATTAATTACAGTTGACAGAAGTTTATATAAACTTTACAGCAAAAATAAAACGATATTTCTAAGTTGCACAGTTTTTCAGAAATCTGCAAAAAACCTTTACAAACAAATTTAGTTTTGCGGTCCTGAAAATGGACTTTATTGCTTCCAAAAATACTATAGGTATATCGGAACCCTCGGCGCGCGAGTCCGACTCGCACTTGACCGGTTTTTTTTTTTCTATGTGGATAAGATATTGACGATTACTTTGAGCCCATCATTGTATGATTTACGACGGAAAAACTACTGACCCGCTTTCTTTGCTCTTCAGTGTATTATGTTATAAGATTTTCCTTGATAAAAAATATACATTATTCACAAAGGAAACATAAAATAACACAGAATTACTCACTCATCGATTTAATCGATAATACTGCCTCGCGTATAATTTCAGTTTAATGTTAGTTAGTTTGTTTAGTACTTCAGTGAGAAAACACGATAAACCTTATTGCACAAATGCATTGTGAAGTTAGACACAGTATTAACCTTGTTTTACTAGTGATACTACTAGTATACCCAACACCACGTCAGTAGAATCACTTAGACTTTATGGCATAGTAATAGAGTTGAAAATCTTTCTACGGACGTGCGGTTGACCGTACTAAAGACGGACTGTTTATAGTTTTACGTTGTAGCTCTATGCGAAAGTGTTAGTTTTATGTATTTGTTTGTAACGTTTTACGCCTCAATGGGTTAATTGATTTGGATGGAATTTCTTGTAGAGATGTATTTTCTCTGTTTTGTATTTATTTAAACCACAATTCAATTCAATCACTTCATTGCATTCCATCAACCACGTGTAATTAAAAGTTCTTAAATAATACTAGGTTATTTTTTTTGTACCTGACATCCGTTTGCTCACTTATTAGTGAGATCAAAAACAATTACTTTTGTTCAACGACTTTGCTCTACGACACACAAATAAATCAAAACTTAAGTGACCAACACATTTTGTATGAGGAGTTGTCTGTCCCACTCATTTCCCCCTCTAACTAGCATTACAAAATTGTGTCTTGTTAGGGAAAAATGTTCTTCGAAAGTTTTGGCGAAGAGTTCAACCAGAAAAAGCCGATTAAAATCCCTAAACGTAGCGTCGATATTAGCTAGACTTTTTTCAAATTTAATCCTTTACATCTGGATTTGACTTTAGCCTTACACTGTAAGCCCGCAACGAAATTCGCGACGCCATATAACCGCAGTCCGACATTACTTCAATATTCGTACAATCCATACACAATCGTATGATTACGACACCACAGTCGCTGACTTATAATGAGCTATATCGCCTCTTTGTATTACTCCATTTGTAAACTCTGCTATAAAAATATTGCTATGCCCGTCGTCGATAACAACCGATTCAATGTATTTACAGCTTGTAACTTGTAACTTAGTTTTATGCGGATTGGGAAAACGTGGCGATAATTGTGACGGTTTTATGGTTTTTGAAAAGGCGTCACAGTATTAACATTTACATGTGCTATAAAATTCAAAAGCGGTCAAATACTATTAATTTTAGTTGTGTTAGTCAAATATAACTCTTAATTTTTATATATTTCGCTTAAGAAGACGCAGGGACGAGCCGGGCGCGTTGTATCCTTTAAATCATGCTGGCGGGTCCCATTCTAGTTTTGAAGGTAATGGTGCTTTTGTGCATAGTCCGCCTGGGGACGTACGAGCACTTGCCTGTTACTGCCATAATGCAGAAGTCTTTGCACTGCTGTATTTCGGTTCCAATGGTTAGGGAGCTAGTAACCTACCTGCAAGCTTGTGCTGTCTTCTTTCGTGAATGGTTACTGGCAAATGAGATATACCATCTTAGTTATCGGGGTCGCTATGCTGTCGGTCACTAATAAGACAGCGGGTGCTGCGGGCGGTGGTGACCTCTTACCACCAGGTTAATCAGGCTCGGTTGCTCACTTACAATAATAAAAAAAATAGTTCGCTGGCATAAACCGGCGGCTCTAGGCTTCCGATGTTTAGTGCGTCACGAAATAAGGCAGCTAATTAAAGCTACCTGCAAGCTTCTCGTGTTGTCTTCTTTCGTGGATTGTATTCTAGCCGTTTCATTCATTATAGCCCATAATTCTTTCTAATTCTTTCAAAATATTTTCTACATTTTCTGCCCGATTTATCTGGTATACTTGTCAAAACTCGTTAGTCTCTTGACATCCAGTCGTTTTCTAAAGTGATAATTTTCTTGTTAAATAATAAATGAAATGTTGAATTACTATCGAAATAATGTAGCTTGATTAGAATGAAAGAAGTGTAAGAGCAGGATGGAGCGATGCGCTACACATTGAAGCGACAGAGACAAGTATCGATCTGACCTGCTCTCACGCATGGTTTTTCCTACTGTCATTCCAATCAAGCTTTGTTATTTCGACTGTAGTTTATGTGGTGCTTACATTTATGCTGGCAAAGCTTTCCCTAACCGTAGCGGCTACCGTCAAAAGAGCACTTATGTGAATCGCAGCATTTGTCGTAAAAATTCTAGAGATTTGCAATACTGAAGCTTAAAGAAATCTGCAGACCACTGATACAATTTTTGTCTGTTTGTTTCCAGATGCCTGTTATCGCGGGATTTCGTGAGGCTGGGCAAGTGGTTCGTCCAACCTTACGATGGCGACGAGGAAGACGTAGGAAAGAGGTACTATATTTATATACAGGGTGTTAATTTAATTGCGTGCCATTGCTCAGGGGCGGGTTCAGTATCAGTGACTGAACGACTTTCCCAAAGGACAAAATTTTGAACTTCCCATACAATTGTGTTAGTCACTTAGTATGAGAAGTCCAAAATTATTTTTCGTTTTTCTACCTATGTTCCTTGGGAAAAGTTGTTCAGTTACTATGCTGAACCGGCCCTTGAGCTATGGCACGCAATTAAATTAACACACTGTATTTTTTCCCTTGTTATGTGTAAAGAATCAACTTGTTTATAATAGATTTCATAGAAAAAGTCAGGTGCTCTGTAAACAAACATTTTCTATTAAGAAAAGATTTATTTTCAATAACACGAGGAACATGTTTGTAACCACAATACACACTCAGAAAAAGTCCTCTCGTTTTACAAATATAAGTCAGTAATATCTAAATTTTTAACACATTTTACATAAATTCAGGTTATGATTTTGTTTACAAAACACCTGACTCTTCCGTGATCTATCTTGAAATCATAGTTACCTGGGGGTAGAAGCTCCTTAAGAGGATGTCCGAGACGACAGTATCGACTAATGCTATCGATCAAATTTTATTGTGACCCTTCTTGATGAGAATTCGTTTAAAAATGTCAAGAGAGTAAGGTGCTCTTCTTTAACATTATCAAAGAATTTTTAGGCGAAACTAGACCAAATTGCATAAGATTGTCTGTACGAAAATAAGCTTAAGACGGGTCATGGTTCAGATTAGTCTATCGTACATTTCGGGCTTGGATTTCGAGGGCCTTTGGTTCTTTCATAAGCACAATCTTTATCAAAATTTGTAACGCGTGATCAGGTCACACGCAGGTCAGGACCCATTGCGTGAAAACTAGTGCTTCGTTTTTGTCGCTGAGCGAACATTGTATACAAACTGTTGTGGGTGGGTTGGTGGCATAATCATTATTTAAATTGTAATATGATGTTAAAGATTGCAATCTCGTCCATTCAATAATTTCAATGTTTTTTATAAATTTGGAAGCTATATTTGAAGCAGTTCTATTCAATGAGCTGTTATCAAATTAGTCGGTGGCAACACTGGCTGCTTCCTATATTAAAACGAAGTTTTCTGTATAGCGCTCGTAAAGACACCAGGGCGTTATTTCGTTCCACTTCGCACACTTCTTCAACATCGCAACGTAAGGTTGAACCTCTTTCAATATGTACCAAATTAGATTTGCCCTTACGCCACCGTGAACGTACGGTTGAACTTTATAAAGAATTTGGGATTCCTCTTCATAATCGGCGATTATAGACGATTACGGGCGAGCACGATTCGAATCGCCGCGTTGTGCGTTGAGCTGCCCACACGATCGCCGACCACTCATTCTGTGAAAATATCATAACATCCTGTGAAAACGTCAACTGCAAGGCAGGGAGCTCCCTCCAGAGCTCCAGCAAGAACGCGTGGTACTTAGGAGGGGATTTACCATAGTCACCACGCTTGTAAGCGTTGTGGCTGGCGACCGCTGCTGTTGGTAACCGTAGTTAAGATGGTACGGTACACGGAAAGATGCTGGTCCCCTTGGATTATGAACCGGAGGATGGGCAGCTCGTAAGGACGAAACCCACGGGTAGAGATGGGTTGGTACTATTCTTTACCGGTACCACACGGACAACATGTCTCCTTAGCCGCCGGTCTAATCTAAGAAGTGCGATGCGGATGCGCGCATCATGCGCGCAACCGGCAGCGCCGGTGCAGTACGCAAGAAGTGCGCGAAAGGTGTGGTGCGGGCGTCGGCAGTGGACGTATTTAGGGCATTCTAAATTTCGATTTCAATAAGACAACATGTCCTCTTCATCTGATGATGAAGACATGCTAGCTTTGATGCATTTAGCAAATTTGCATAACAGGAGATACGCATTTTCCCTGTGTCCGTACTCCGTCCCTGTGTGTATCGTTCGGCGTGCAGCTTCAAACTGATGCGCGCATCGGGCGCACTGCACGACCGCGCCTCACCCTCGCCGCACTGCGACGACGCGTCGCTTTGTATGAAACAAGTGACAGGTGGCGTGCATCATGCGCGCATCCGCATCGCACTTCTTAGATTAGACTAGCGGCTTAAAAACTTTATTACCCACACTACTTGGACAAAGACTACTCTCCCCCAATTCTCTACAACAAAGAATCTTTTCTTCTTTTTATTTATTTTAAAAGTAATAAAGTGATCAATCTAAAAAGTGAGTAATGTGAATGCAATATATTCAGGCAAGACAAGCAAAAATCGGTACTACCTTCATAATATTTCTACCAAAATCATGCCCATTTAGTAGAGACTGTTCAAAATATTTTAATAAAAAACATCATACGACGAATGTTTCCTCCGATTATTCCTTCAATAGATTAATCGCTGACTAAATAAATAAGAACAAGATACAGTACGTGACAGCCCAGAATTGCGGGTGAAATGAATGACGCGCCATACATTTCGAACGCACTCCTGAGCTGTCGCGTACTTGACAATGGAGTGTTTTAACAAATAGGTGTAGGCATAAGTCGGCCTATACAAAGTTATTTTTTTGGACTTGATTTCCGTATGCCCACGTTATTACAGAGGTCAAAAGCAACAACAACGCACGAAAAATTTTCAACTTGTTAGAAAAGTGGTGGAACAAAAGTTGTTGCTTTTGACCTCTGTAATAACGTGGGCAGGGCCAAAAAAATAACGTAGTATATTAGTAAAGTTGATAAAATAACATCTTTCAATAACATGGTTTCATCTCTTTCCAGCCCATGGCACTTGTCTTTCTCTTTCGCGTTCTTCCTCCACGGAGAGAGTACGGTGTGCGCGTCCGTAGATGTCAGGCAACACCCGCCTGTGAGGACGCTCACTGCCAAGCGTCTTGCGCGTCTCAACCAGCCCGACCACCATAGCGATGCTAAGGGTAAGATATCTGACATCTCTTTCCAGCCCATAGCACTTGATATTCTCTTTCGCATTCTTCCTGGGCTTGTGAGTCTCAACCAGCCGGACCACCATAGCGATGCTAAGTGTGGGTATCTAGCATATCGTTTGGAATATTTATCATCATCATAACATCTCATGAAATGTCCACTACAGGACAGGGAGCACCCTCTAGAATTTTAGCTTTAGCTGAAAAAATGTGGAGGGGAAGTATCATCCTCCCTTGTCAGCGTTACAGCTGTCACCATGGACCGCGGTTGTAAGTGACCGCAGTAAGTAAGACGGTATGATACACAGGTGGATGCTGCTGCCCATCCTCCAGTTTATAATCCTTAGTCGCCTCTTACGACACCCACGGGTATGTATGGGATGGTCCTATTCTTTGCCGGCACCACACGGGACGAATATTTATATAGTTTCAATAAAACCGGTAGATGGCGTTGTACCAACTGAGACAAATAATTAGTATTTGCATACTGTTAGAATACTATTTCGCATACTATCCGCTCAGCTAATGACTGTATGGAACAGCTTATTATTTTGACAATATTAGGCTTGCTTTTGACATCTATTCTTCAAAAAATCAGGTGAATAGTGGAACAAACTAACCCTGACTAAAACTATCCATTCGAGTAGTACTCGAATGTCTGTAGACTAGATTTAATGAAAATCCTGTAAAGATAACATATAAGTACAAAAGTATCAAATCTGTTAGCTTAATGTATGTAAGGTTATAAAAACATCAAGAAACTTAAGTCTCGGCTGAAGTCGTAACATTTTGTAAACCTATCTTGTTTAAAGTTTACGACGTGAGATCGTCACTTTTTAACGGCTCTAGTTTATAATATGACCCTGAAACTTGTACCTTTTGTTTCTTGAAACGATGTTATGTGTGACACACTCAAAAGTGTCAAATCAGGTTATAAATGTCATAATGTGGTCGACAGGTTAGACAAAGTGTGGTAAGGTGGAAAAAGGTCGGAAACTAATGAGACTTTGAGATATTGGTCAAGAATGGTTAATTTATATTTCCACAAGTTTTGGACCTCGAGGGTACCCTGTGGGTAAAGAGGAGGAGACTACAAAATTTTCGACCTTCCTCCGGTTATTCCTTAGTAACTTTTTTCTCTTACGTTCTACAGCAAAAGCATGTAGAAGTCTTTTGTAAAGCATTAAATTTCCTACAACATTTATAATACAAACATGTTTGTATGTCAATTAGTTTCCGAGATAAAGCGCTTCGAAAAAATTACTATTTTCGTAATTCGCAAAAAAATTACAAGAAATGCAAAATTCGATCTTATTTTTTCCGTTACACCCGAATTATGATGAATGATGAAATGTTGTTGTAGTTATGGTTCCTGGTTACAATCACTAGCTTGAACAATATCTCAAAGTCTCATTAACTTGTCAGCGATGTAACGCAAATTGAGATTTATCTCCGTTAGAAAAGGCACAAGACCTATCTATTTGACCAAATTTTTCGAATTCGTCATAGCAGCCGAAAAACGTCCGCTGTTGCGTAAAGGCTTCCTTGAATAACCTCCACAACGACCGCTCACGCGTTGCTTGCTGTTACAGCTTCCAAGTGCTTTGCCCATAATTGTATTTTTATTCCTTTAGTCCAGGTTTCCTTATAAACTGTCATCCCCTAGTTGACCCTCTAGTGCTTGCCTACGTCCTACCCATCTAAGATCAGTGTTGGCCCTCAGCCTCATCTTCATGAAGTCGATTGTAATGTTCTTTTTTTTCTTGTATTTCAGTGATACTAGCCCCTTTCGGACTGGAAGGTACGGTGACTGGCAGACAGTGGAGCGATAGCGACGCTGGCACCGCCCGGCTGGTGGACGCGTGGCGACAACTGTACCCTCTGGAGCAGGGCTGCGGGGCGGTCGAGGTGGGTACACAGTGGTACTACAGTCGAAATAATGTAGCCCGGTTAGAATGACAGCAGTGTGTTAGGAGGATCGAGCGAACAAGACGGCTCCACACAGTTCTAGTCGTGGTAAGGTTTCGACCGGAATATTAGACTCGAAGGTTATTCATAACAATAAAATTGTGTTGCAAACATTATAAATTAATCAATCAATGAAATTACTTATAGTCAGTCAATTATTAACATAAAAAAAAATATAAATTCATCTCTAGTCTCTCGCAAAAACCATAACATAGCTTGATTAGAATGACTGCAGAAAAAGCTGTAAATGTGAGCAGGTTGGATCGATACCTGTCTATCGCTCCAATGTGTAGCGTATCGCTCCGTCCTACTATCAAACTGCTGACATTCAAATCACTGTAGGGTGTTGTATCAAAATGTATGATATGTAGTAACGTCCGTGTGTTTGGTGCAGGTCGTGTGCGGCGGCGTGCGCATGCGCTACCCGCTGCCCTACGTGCTGGAGACGGAGATGGCGGCGCCCCCCGCGCCCCCGCCCCCGCCCGCCGCGCTCGCGCGCCGCACGCTCACCGCGCTCACCACGCCCGCGCCGCACCAGGTACACAAACTACAGGTTGCGAACAGAAGCTCGTTGGTGATGAGATGCTAGTGAAAACCAAGTTTCACAGCCTGGCCCACTGGCGCAAAGTTGCATGTCTGTCGGTCTTTTACAGATTGTATTTCGGAGAGTGTGTCCAAGGACTCCATGAGCGTACTCCGCCATCCCCCTTCGAGCCGTTTTCGTATGCATATATTACTCGTTTTAATTACGATGAGTACTCTATAATCGACTATTTATTGAATGTCAAAACGAAAATCTACCATCACATAGCTATAACGTCACAGCTCAGTTTCATCTCTTACGATAAATAAATATAAATAAATAAAATATATAAATAAATATAAGGTAAATTTAAAGCTGCTCACTAAGTTTTAGTGATTTTGGTTAGTTTTTCAACAACTTCGCAGGTTTTATTGTGTTGTTTAAATGCTATGATAACAGAAACGAACCTTTAGAACACTATAGCATTAAATTCGAACACTAGTTTTGTATAATTTGGAAGCTGGAAACAGAACCATCTTTAAAGCTTAGATAGTTTTGAGTATGCTTCCTACAGTATATAAGGAAAGTAATTTTATTGTGTTGTGCAGAAGCTAAGACAACAGTAATATGTACCTTTCGAACACTACATAATTAAATTCGAACACTAGGGGAAGGGTTTGTGTAATTTGGAAGATAGAAACACAACTATTTTTAAAGATTGGGTAATTTTGACAGAATAACAGCATCGCAGGTCCTGGCAAAATAACAGCATCGCGGTCCATGCTGAGCCGGGCACCTTTTCCCTAACACAGTGCACCATAAAAATAATTAAGATTTTATTAAATTTTTTCCTTCATTGTGTAAGCGAATAAATGAATTTTATTATTAATAATATGCATCTGTAGTAAGAAAGCTATATAATTTTTTGTGACATTATTAAACCTTTGAAACCAACCTCTGGAACATTATTAAATTCATATACTACATAAAGGTTTTGTATAATTTGGAGACAAAAATAGAACTACCGTTAAAGCTTGGGTAGTTTTGAGCATGCTTCATTGCATTTTTTTGTGATGTGTAGAATCTATGACTACAATAAGGTATCTTTCAAACACTACATTTTTTTAATTCGGACTACATAAAAAAGAATTTCGATGATTTTTTGCCAATCGATTCACATGGCCTGGTTATGGCCACAGCCTTGTCAGGACTGGGCCCTTTGTCGTTTCCCTTTCAATAACGTGTGCCATTTACCTGTTTCTTTAAGTTGGTGGAACCTGATTTTCTGGTACCATATTTGTCCTAACTGATAATCTGGCTCTTTATGTTTTCACCCTTATGGTTGATTTACACGAAGGTTACATTTTGGCACCATAAAAGAAGGAAAAAGAAAAAAATTGTCGAACGGCGACTATCTGTAAGTTATCAATAAGATTGTGTGGGGAAAAGAGGGAGGGCTTTATTAGTGGAACATTATAGGTACATAAATAAAAATACATGGCCAAATGAGGTGAGATAATTTATTTTTATTTATTTTTTAGGCGGCTGAAATCTGCTACGGGGACGCGATGTCAGGCGACAAGGTTGAGGACTTCGTGGACCCTACTCGCAAAACTCCGTGCACGTGTGCCAAGTAAGAAATTGACGAGTTACCTTCTAACGAGAATGCCGTTTGACGTGTCGTGTGGTAGTCGTGATGAGTGGAGCGATTATCGTATACAAGCTATTATTAGTTATCTATTTAAGTCGCGAGTGAATAGGCTTCTTCTGGGCAAGCTCGTTCCATCGTCGACCTCATCTCTGTCCTCAAGGCTAGATAGAGGTCAAGAGTAAGCCCATACATAGTAAAAAAAAAGCTGGTGACTATATTGTCAGGAGTTAAGGTTGTTTCCTGCGATTTGGTTGTAAATTGAAAAAAATAAAGAGTTAAGAAAACTTACTGTGGATTCAGATGATGAAAGTCGAAAGATTACAGCTTGAAACTGAAACATTTATATACAGGGTGTAAGAGACGGTGTACCGAAAACTGAAAGGGCATGCTCAGTCAACGAAACTGAACAACTTTCCCAAAGAAATATGTTTGCGAAAAAAAATTTGACCTTTCCTAACAAATTGTTCGTTCAGAGTGAGCAATTTGTATGGAATGGAACGGTAAAAATTTTTTGCAAAAATGTTTCTTTGGGAAAGTGGTTCAGTTTCGTTGACTGAATATACCCTTTCAGTATTAGGTACACCGTCCCTTACACCACTGCTGGGCAAAGGCCTGCCGTCTATTTCGCCATTCGTGTATGTTCTGAGCCTCCGGTTTCTTCAGTTCTCTGAATAGGTAGTTGTTTACACATGAAAAATAAGTACGTACAGATTGCAACAAAAATATCCCATAATGGTTACTGCGCAGAAATAATGCGGAGATGCGGTTCTTTAGTACTTAAAATGCTAACCAACTTTTCTGTTATAAACGCCCTTATCAGCAAAAAAGTGAAACAAGATAACGAACTCAACCACAATATTGTTGCTTGCACTTTTGAACATAATAATTATTTATTATATTAATCTATCCACTTATCACGACTTTTAACTGCACGCCAACGTTTTAAATGTAGTTAGGATGATAGAATGTAGCCTTATGGACGTGTGTCTTGCATTTTTATTATTAATAATAATTATTATTGAAATTATTTATTATATATATTTTTTTAAATGCATATTGATGAGATTCGTGGATCACAGTTGAAATCGAAACATTTTTAGAACATGTCATTTAAAGTTTCAGACTTGATGGAGGATTTTTTTATATGATGAATATTTTTAATCGATTTGACAGTGATCTACAAAATTATCTATTAGCTGACAAGCGACAGGGCGTAGATGCCAGTAGATATAGGTAGATGTTATGTATGTGAATGTTTTATATACAGTTTTTTTATATTAGTTCTTTTAATATAATATGTAGTATAAATTCTAAGCCGTAGAGGGATGCAGTAGCTTAACCAGTGAATATGTGTAAAGGACATGTTTGCTGGTATTTTTATATGAATTTGTCGAAGGAATCTATACTGTTTTCAGTATGTTATTAAGTCTAGATTCCTTCGCGATGTGATGCGTGCAAGCTATTTTCACACTTTTACATTATATCGTTTGAGTATAAGAATATAGCATTATTTTGCTTCTTTGCCATGAATGCTTTTTATTGGGTGATTTGATTCGAATATTATGACTTAAATTAATTCTGCGGACGATTACTTTTATACGACAATGCCTGCAGCATGAATGATTATCAAAAAGTAATTTTGTATTGCGAAAGAATAAGAAAAGTCTCTTATGTAATTTGCTTATATTCGTAGATTAGATTTGGGAGAACCACGAACATAAGATAGGTAACTATCAACTTTTGCACCGACCGATAAATAAGAAGGCCCACGGAGAGGACTTTCGTTAAACTGGTCAAGATTCAGTAGATTGTTATAAAAGAAAGGTAAGTAATTGCCTTTCTCCCTTGTGCGCCAAAATATCTCTGGTTCAGAAAATGTATTTATCACATCTACTAATTTACTTTATTGTATGGTAGTGAAAACTATGATAATATTATAAATTAGCTCTGAACATTTGAATCTTACATATTTACCTCGTTGTACGGAAAAAGAGTTCATAAATTAGTAGTGTTGTAAAAAAGTCGAATCCTTAAGTCTACATTTAAAAACCTGACTTAATTTTGCAGGGCTCGGTGGCTTAAAACAATCACGATATCAGAGCTGAGTCGATCGTGAATTATCGGAGCACGGATTTCAGTCTTAAAAGAACTGGAGTCGTAAACCCAACCCGAGGCGTGAACCAAACTCGACTTTTGAACTAAACTTGTAGCGACTCCTACTCAATAAATTCGCGAGCCCTTCTGAGTAAAATGTACAATATGTAAAATGAGGACAATAGTACAAAACGCATAATAAACAAATTGCATTATGCAATCGTAATACCTAACATACACGAAACTATACTAGTACAGTGCTCTGCAATAACACTGCTCTGTTGGTACTTGTCGGACTTGAGCTCGTTACTTAAACAGACTTAAGCGAACAAACAGGCTCTAGCACTAACGTCGTACTCCAGGATATTCGGAATCTCCATAGCATCGAGCAGTAGAGTCCTTGGCGTTATGATTGGTCTCGTGGAATAAGCATCAGTGCTGTGCGAGCTAAGCTATGAGCTGCGAAAATTCTAACCAATAGGATTGCGCCATTTTCCTAGCTTGTCAAATGTGCTGTCAAAAGGAGCAATCCTATAGGCGACTATTAGACGCTCAGTCTGACTGATGGATGACTGACTGACTGTGGTTTGAGTGACGCTTGACTGAGCGTGTAAGTACGTTGACTGACGTATGACTGAGTCACTGTGACGTCAGTCATGTACTTACACGCTCAGTCAAGCGTCACCACATCTTATATCTCAAACTACAGTCAGTCAGTCATCCATCAGTCGGACTGAGCGTCTTATAGCTGCCATAGGTTGGAATTTTCTAGCTCACAGCTTAACTTTTTTGCACAGCACTGATAGATATTCACCCTAGTCGAATCCTAAAATGTAGACTCTGTGATTCAAGTTTTTTACTACACTATAGATTAGTCGAAATTCGCAAGAAATGTAACGTTAGTCGCTTGTAAATTGGTTGTTGACCGCGATTTCGTACGAGAAGAAAAGTAGCCTATATCCCTCAAGGTTTAAATTTAAAGTGTGTTCACCCCAAATTTTATCAAAATCGGTTCGGAAAAACGTCACAGGAAAGAGTTACTTTCTCGTTTCGCATTTATAAAATTAAAATGTTAGGGATAGTATGAATTCGTATGAGCAAAAGTTTCAGTAAGATTAGTAAAAAGTGTGAGGTTAGCTTGGCACTGGGTACGCACGGTACGGTGTCGCGAGTCGTGGGCTGTGGCTCGGTGCAGGTGGCGGCGCCGCTCGCGCCCCCCCCGCGCGCCGCGCCCCCCGCCCTTCCACCGCCGGCACGGCACCGCCAGCCTGCGGGGCCACGCGCGCGCAGCCAGCACTCTGTGAGTACCACGCCACGAGAGGCGACCAGGGTTGGCTTCTTTTCCCCCGACACAAACAAACCCACTGGGTTAAACTGGGTAAAAGTAAACACTTTTTGCATGAAACCATTTTATATATCTTTTTACTATACATACATACATAACATCACGCCTTGTTCCCGTCGGGGTAGGCAGAGACCACAGTTCTCCACCTGCTACGATCTTGACATACTTCCCTTGCTTCCTAAACCTTCATCAATCCTTTCATACATGCTCGTCGGTTTAGGGTACTTTTAACCTGGCCTTTATTCAGAACGTCCTGAATTTGGTCCTGGTACGTTTACTATACACGTGTAAAATCATTTATCATTATTCACTCTCATTTTTAAACAATTAACCATTAATAATAATGTACTGTAAGTAAAACAGTATCGCTAAGTTTGGATAAAAGTAACTGTTACAAGGTTCTAAAAAGATGGAAGGAACCGTTAAAAGTCTCGTCTCATATAATAAAATGTGTGTGGTAAAAATCTCGACTTGAAGTACCCAAAAATCCCCTTAAATCCCGAAATAATCCAGTGGGTAGATCATTCTTGAAAAAAAAACCGGGATATTGCCAACCCTGGAAACAATTCAAGCGGCCACTAATCAGACATTAGTCACCATCATCATTATGGCTGAAAATCACGCCAGAAGATTTCCTATGTTGTCTGTTAGAACCTATTCAAACAGCGTTTAATGTTGGTAAAGCTATTGGACTCACCTAACAGCCACTGCGACCTGTAAAGTTCTATTGCTGCCAACACTTTTCACGTTTTTTTACGCGCGCAAAACTTGCGTTCAGACGAGACTCGGTCTCATTTTGACTCGCAATCACTACTCATTTGTATCAAAGAAACGGTAACTTCGTGTGCGCTCTCAGATCACTTTTAAATCCGGTAGCAAACACTAAACACACAATCATCCACGACGTAAGCCACAAAATATGTAATGCAATGCTCGAATAGTGCATGTAAATGCCTATAGAAATATTATACTTGCTATTTATTGCATTGTAGAACTTTATAGTGCATGAATAAAGTGTTAGACTGCCATATTGCATGTTTTGTGTCTTTAACTTTTCATATTGTATAACTATTATAATGTAAGTTGTACTGACATTTAACAGAAAACTGCTCCAATTTGGGCCGCGTTCCAAAAGTGAAAAATTACCGTGTATATATAACGTCCATATGTGTAACCGAGACGGACTGCTGTCAAATGTAATTTCTCTCTGGTTTGAAACGCGTCCTTAGTTGCTGTTTGAGATTCAGGGCTTAAAATATCGGTATTTTTGTATTACCGGTATTTGGAAAAACGGTTAAAATATTGGTGGATTATTTCATTTATCTTACGTAGTTATGGAAGATTTGTTTGGGCTCATAAATTGGTAATCAGGGTAGAATGGGGTTTGCTATCTTACTTTTAAAAAGAAGTTCTACCTCTTTCTCGATCAATTTGGCGTCCTATAAGTTTTTGGAAGCTGCTTTTTCCTTGGCACACTTTCCGTAATGTCACTTAAATATGTTTGATACGTACACGTCAATCACTAAATTCATCAACCGTTCTGATTATTTTCAACCACTGGGTATTAAAACTGTATTTCATGAGTTGAGTGACTTGCACTTTTTATTGGGAAATTCTATATGCCTAAACGCTATTAATCTTATTACAATCTATCAATTTCTAAAGGTATATTTGTCTATCTTTGGGCGGCAAAAGAACTACTTTCTTGAATGGTAGTATAATAGCGTTGAGGCACATTCTCTGTTTAGATACAAATTTAAACTACTTAAGTGTTCTTTTTATAAAATAGTTCAGGGAAGTTTGCCCGCGGTTTTGATGCAGTTGTAAGCATCATGATCACATGGCAAACGACGAAATTTTTTTTATGGTTAGGGTCAAACTTATCTGAAGTTATCTGTCTACCCTCTTTCTGCTGCATTTCTCAATGTTGCCTACTTAATTTTAATTGTTTGAAAATAAGTGTCCAAATTACACTTGAAATGTTAACCTTTTTTCAAGTATCTAAACAGAGTGTACCCAAAGGCTCCTCAAATTTTCATATACATATAACATCTACCTTCCATCGAGGCTACGAGGCTAAAACTACCCACAGTTTGTGTCGTCAACTTGTCACTCTTCATCGACACACATCAGTTCATCGGTTTCAGTTTGTTGGGCACTGGTCAGTCATTTGTTTTGAGGGTTGTGATGTGACGTCACGGGGTTCTAGAAGAAGAAAAATGTGCTTATTTCTAGCCTTAAAAATAGAATTAATATGGGTTTATGGAAACGACAACGAAGATGCCTCCTTTAAAGCTAACCAATGCACATTTTCTTTCTTCAACACCAACTTATCATTGAATGTTTTGCACATAAACACAAATTGCAATTTTCATAATTAACACTATTATAAAAACAGTTTGATGGGTTCTTACCACGATATGGATTTTTGATGAGTTTCCCATACTTGGGCGCTGTTAAGAACCCGTCAAACTGTTTTTATAATAGTGTTAGTGACCGCGAAACTCTCAAAAAATATGTTTCATAATGAATGTGGCAACACCTTTACTTTCTAAACTTAATACAAAAAAAATATCTGAAATTGTTGAATAATTTTAAAAATCCATGTTGTAAAATTTATAAGCATTTCGTGTTTTGAAAAAGTATAGCGCTCTATAACATTTCAGTAAAAAGTCATGTTAATTAACACTTTAAATTAAAACATTAACTTCACATCTTCTTAAATAAAGTTAATCTATCTAGAAAACTTTCAACATACTAGTTACTTGAAACATACTAGTTATTTGAAAAGACCAACTGAAGACGCCGAACTTAATATTGTTCCAAGAGTAAAATTGGAAATTGCAATTTGTTACCTTATTCCAAAGTTTATCGTTCGTGCTTCTTATTAGTTGTTTTATGAACCACAGAGCGACGAGCGGCGCGACGGTTTGCTCGCCGGGCAGCTGCGGCGGCGGGTCGCCGGCACAACCCACGTCGGCGCCCTCGTCCGCCGGCGCGCAGCCTCCTTCCCCGCATCATCAGCCCAGCACGCAACTCCAGGTAAGATTTGTGAACACCTGGGATATCCAGCTGGGAAGGGTAAACTCCGGAAGAACGAAGGTGACACTCGACAAAACGCAAACGAAACTTGGTCTACAGAAGCTGTATTTCTGATTCGCGGGTCTACTGATTTTCTTTTGAAATCCAAAATTTCCCATTTCTTAATCGTTCGACTCGTCCAACCTAGCGAGCGATAGACTTAACTTTAACTTCAAATAAGCCTTCTAAATGTCAACCATACGTTCCGTATCACATGTTACTGGTTTAGTAAAACTTTCCTTTATTTCAAAACCGGTCATTTTATTTCATTCTGCGTGAACAGAAAAATGTTAAAATTTTCATTATGGCAACACTGTAGGCTAATGATTCAAAAATACAGAAAAACAGCATCATGCGACCTTGGACTCAATTAAGCTTGGTCGGCGTATACGCCAGTAGTCACTCGAACTCGAATCAAAAATATAGCTCCATGAAAGCTATCGAAACGGTTACACTTTCTTGTACGAACTACATGTGATCCATCTTGAATCGGACGTAAATCAACGTCGATCGAGGATGATAAATTGGTTACGGTTTATATAATCGTTGACCGACCGACAGTATTATCAGTTACTCTGATGTAACCGTACGATCTATCAACGTTGATCGGTCTTCAATAAATCCACCGATCTATGATCGTGCAGGTGTAATAGCCATACACAGCTACTTGATCAACGCGGCTGCTAGATGTGTCAGCTCTTCCAAACTTTAAATCACCAGCGTGGCAGCAGTCGCCATCGATTGAAAGTTTTTGTGTTGGGACCCACTTTTTTGTGTTAGAATAGTTACACTTCTCTACATTGAATCGCGCAAAATCGCAACCACCTGTTGAATATGTGGCTGATTTGACGAACCCCAACAATAGCCACGCGACAAGTGGGGTAGGTGAGGTATGGAAATTGGCGCGGGGCGGAGAATTTACTTTCTAGACAGCACTTCTTCTGTGGCGTAATATACTGCATGTTATGATATGACTTCTCAATAAATAAGGTAAATGTGACAAATGTACAACGTGTTTAACGAAATAACCGAAACCCCAACATTTTTTTGGAAAGTGATTATTCTGATACATTTCTAGCTTAGTGAATAGCCGTAGTATCATGCGCGCAGCTTCGGCAAAAAAAAATTACATGACCTCTATGGCTTTGCTATTAAAAAGATTCTACTTTTATTCGATTCAACTCTCGAAAATCGATTCTACTCTAGATTGTCAATAAATTATTTTCTAAAAGGAATGCAGAAATTGCCGCGGGATTTTCAGTGTCGTTGGCAAACATATGACTGTATGCAAAGGTTTTGATTGAAAGAGTGAAGAAAGATACTGACGAAAAATATGAAATGTACAAGCGGGATTTAGAAAAGTAATGGGATGTACGGATCAGATCTTTTCCTTGCGGTGCATAGCATAGCTGAAAAGTTTTTGGCCAAAAACCAAAAAGTCTACTGCGAGTTCGTGGATTTGGAAAAGGCCTATGACCGAGTGGTGAGGAATGAAATCTCTCTATGAGAATTCTAGTGCTTGCGTCAGAATAAACGGGGCGCACACTGAATGGTTTAGCATCGAAAAAGGTGTTAGGCAGGGATGTGTAGCGTCACCTTGGCAGTTTAACCTATTCATGGAAAATTGTTTGACTGATCTGAAAGAAAGTATGTGTGGATTGAGAATGAATGAGTTACTCATCAAATGTCTTCCCTACGCTGATGACCAAGTTACACTTGCGTCATCTGCTGACGAGTTACGGAAGATGGTAACAATGATGAATGTGGCTTTTAACAGGAAAGGAATTAAAGTAAATGTAAGCAAGTCGAAAGTAATGGTACTTGAAAGAGAATAATGTTTGCTTTATTGGGAGGTTTACGTGCTTTAGCTCAAACAATTTTTTGTTTATAATACGAGGGGTATTAATAGTAACAAAATAGGTGGTGAACAAGACGAACAAGTTTTTTTATCTACTCCCGTACCGGAATATTCCAAATTCGAAACTAATGACAGATTCGAAATCGAGGTCATTTTCCGCTATCATTTTCATTTCCACACTGTTCCATACTACGAGCAGTACGGAAATGGAGTATGGATTTTCATTCCGCAACTGTTATAATACATAATTTTCAATCTGCATAGGCTAAGGCAATACTACCACAGTACTACATACAGCCTACTTTAAAGTAATTTTGTAAAAATACTTTTTACTGGGGTGACGACTGCCTACCTATATTTAAAAGAAAACGGAGAGTACCAGGAGTACATAAATCGACAAGAGGCTAACAGTTGGCTCGCTTCTATATAAAGTGACCGTAGCAACAAAAGAAGTGATTTGAACAAAATGGAAAGTATGTACCAGGAGAACATGAGTCTACAAGAGGCTGTCAGTAACCATATACATGAAATTAATGTTAAAGCAACTCCATCCACAAGCTCTGGATCTCGAATAACTTCGGGAATAACTTTAATTAACTGTACTAACTAACTGTCCTCTTAGTTCAATAAATTGATCACTACTCTTTAAAATTTTATTTTATTTTGTCGGTCGTAGATAAAGTTTTGTATGCAACTATACGTAATTAGTCATTTTAACACTCGATCTATACTATTTTGATACTCGGCTGCGCCTCGTATCAAAAACCAGATCTCGTGTTAAAATTACTCTCATTACGCAACAGTTGCATAAATAACTATTTTATTATTGTCAATGGGCTTACTCTTGATATCGATCTAGTCTTGAGTACAGAGATGAGGTCGACGATGGGACGACCTTGCCCAGAAGTGAAAGAGTTTGTGTATCTGGGTTCTAAGTTAACGAGAGATGGGAGATGTGAAAGTGATATTTAAAGAAGAGTGAATGGTGGAAACATAGTGAGTCACCTTTGCGCGCTTTTATAGGGAATCAAATGGTGTCTTTCAAGGCTCGTTTGGCTGTTCATAAAGGCGTTTTTCACCAAGATTGATGTACAGCAGTGAAAGCTTTTGCGTTAAGGAAGGATTGGTGTGAAAGTGGATTAGGAATAGTGTGTTTAGAGATGTTTGTACCTTGAAACAATACGTAGTGACTAAAATTGAGTAAAGCATGCTAAAGATAGTTTGATCATGTGGAGAGGATGAATGAACAAAAAAAAAGCATGGGCGAGAGTGAATGGGAGCGTTGGAAGGGGAAGGCTTCGGTAAACATTCCAGGACCAAATTCTAAAATGAAGGCAGGGTTAAAAGTACCCTAAACTGACGAGCATGTATGAAAGGATTGATGAAAGTATAGGAAGCGAGGGAAGTACGTCAAGATCGTAGCAGGTGGTGGGCTGTGGTCTCTGCCTACTCCGACGGAAAAGAGGTGTGGGGGTTTTTGTATGTATTTTTTCACTTTCGGCTATTTTTGAACACGTTGTATATAACAAAGAATGTATAACAAGCCTAAAGGATTTGAAACTGTTGATAAAACTGAACAGTTTTTCCCAAGAAACGGGTCGAAATACGATAAAAATCGCGGATTTTGTATAGGTGGCCACATTTCTTTTGAATCGACCTACGAGTATGTTTCTTTTGGAAAAGTTTTCCAGTTTAATGGTCAGTCAGATTCACATAGATCAGACGTTTAAGCTTTTGTACGGCAAATAATTTTGATGCTGACGATTTGCTGCGCATGGGTGACACGCAGAGGCAATGAACTATTCGTTGAGTTCCAATAAACTATTCGGCACGCCTGCCCAGCAGATTCCGCGATACATTTCTGGGGGTTTGGTCATAAACGGCCAGCATCAAAGTTGCGTCACAGTTAATATACATGCTAAAGCATTATGGAAACTTCTAACAAACGTCCAAAAATGGCACTCTCACACAGACGCACATCTCTACAGGAAAATAAGCAGTTTTCGCGCTGAAGTTAGTCGTGGGTTGTGATTGCTTTCAAAATCCTACTTCACCTAGGTGCACTAAGTTAACTTGGAAGGTTGTTTAGTTATTCAGTTTGGAAGGTTGCTCAGCTTGGAAGGTTGTTCAGCTTGGAAGGTTGTTCAGTTTGAAAGGTTGTTCAGCTTGGAAGGTCGTTCAGTTTGAAAGGTTGTTCAGTTTGGAAGGTTGTTCAGTTTGAAAGGTTGTTCAGTTTTGAAGTTTGTTCATTTTGAAAGGTTGTTCAGTTTGGAAGGACGTTCAGATTGGAAGGTTGTTCAGTTTGGAAGGTTTGTTCTGTTTGGAAGGCTGTTTAGTTTGAAAGATTTGTTCTGCTTGGAAGATTGTTCAGTTTGGAAGGTTGTTTAGTTTGAACGATTTGTCTGCTTGGAAGGTTGTTCAGTTTGGAAGGTTTTTTCAGATTGGATGGAACATGGGTAAAGCAAATATCCGAGAAGATTGCAAAGAAATACTCAACAATCTGTATACGCCATACTTTTCAAATTTAAAAAATACAGAAAAGCAACCCTGACGCTTCAATACAGAAGTTTGCCATTTTGACAAATGGGCCGAGAGTCCATACTGCTTTAGCTTGGTTGCGTGCCGCGGATTAGGTAGATGGTAGATGAGTATGAGTGACTAACCCGGTGTTCCCGGCTTGGCTGCAGGCGGGCGGCGTGGCGGTGCCCACGACGCTGCACACGCCCGCGCCCACCCCCGACCCGCTCGCCCCGCCCACCCCCGCCCCGCCCTCGCACACCAAGCTCTACCCACAGGTCAGTTACATTACAACAAGTAGCTGTCGTATACTATGCGGCTCAAATCAAACAAACAAATGTTTATTTTAGTTACATAACTAAAGAGGTAGCCACTCAGCTTATGCTACAGCACCTCGCGCTGCTCTTCCGTGACCCCTGAGTATATGTAGCAGCCGCTGACGTGTCAACACACAGACAACACACATACATGAAAATAGTACTGTTTAGTTAAATTGAGTAGGTTTAGCACAAAACTTTTCAATAGCCATGACAATCACAGTGGTTGGTTGCTGTCACCAGATTTTCCTAGTAAGTTTATCAACTTTCAAAATTTCATAAACGGCAGTTGAAATGTATTATTTTACGTATATATTTCAGGTAATTGATAAATTTACGGAATCTCGCGGTAGTATTATCCGACGAACGCAAGGCGTACTTTGATTGGATTGTCAACTTTCGACCAATCAGAGTACAGTGTATTATTTTACGGATGTCAGTTTAACGTAAAATTGTACACTGAGCAGTGATAAGTCCATACGTGTATGATTTTACGTGTGGCAAAATCGTTAGTTTATGAACTTACCGCCAGGCAGCGTAAGTTGATCAATTAACTGAAATTTATTGCGTTAAATAATACATTTCAACTGTCGTTTATGATTTTGCGAAAGTTATCAACTTACTATTTACCGTGTCATAGCTAACTTCACAGTGGTTCCCAGTGGTTGTGCGAAACTAAATCGAAACAGAGTGAAGTTAGTTTGACAGCTACTACTTCATATGATTGCAGCCGCAATTATATTAGACTCAGTCTCATTCTTATTTGAAACGCATAGTAGTCGCGTCGTCGGCGGAGCTTGGAAAGCTGTTCTTTTTTCAAACCGGTTTTACCATAAGTACAAAGAGAGTGAATTATTTATATTTAGTTAGATTAATGGGTTTGAGTTAATTAACCGGTTAAACCGAATTATTCTATTTTAGTAGAAACACGACTTGGCAAATTGCGGCGTGGCGCTGTTCCTGTTGCCGCGAAATAAACCGATCAATTGAGGTTTTTAAAAAGCTGGCATTTCGATTTCACTTTGAGTAAAAACTTAGCAGTTTTAGCCGTTACTAACGGATATTTTAAACCGGTTCCAAGCCCTGTTCGTCGACTTTTAGTTATAATTAAAATTATTTTAGTTTGTTTAGAATGATAGCAGCATGATAACAGAACGGAGTGATGAGTAAGATATTGGAGCTACAGAGACACGTATCTCTCCGTCCTGCTCTCACGCATAGCTCTCGCCTGCTGTCATTCTAATCAAGCTGTATAATTTCCACTGTAGTCCATCTTTCAGAACGCATGGTGCTTACGTGTGTGTAGTTATAAACTTCTGTTAATCTTAAATCTTTATTTCCAGGGTGATTCCCCACCGACAACGGGCGCGACCAATACGAGCCAAAATCAACCCGACATCAAGCCTTTAGAGTTGGCGAAACGGCCCATGCTGCCTCAAGCAGAGTGCAAAGTGGATCCGTTAGAAGATGAGCATTCTTTACATATGCTGTACGATTATACCACCGTGCACGCTTGGTGAGTATTTAATTTTTTATTTTATTTGTTTATCGGAAAACCATCAGTTTTAAAAACCGTGTATATAACCTAAATACATAATATACAACTAATTATAGGTTTTCACTACTAGTTTCATGGTAAACATTTATATTTGGTTAAGAACTCAAGGTATATAGGTATATAAGTAGTTAAACAAAGCAAACAAATTAAATTAGAAAACTACAATTATGAAGAAAGGTACGCTTAAAAGTTTCGCTAAAGTTACAAGACAAGTAACTAATTAATGGAAAGAAAAAGGTTCCAAGCCTAGTCAGGCAACACGAAAAACTCATTGCTTAGTAAGTTTCTAACTGAACTTACACTAGTGTTAAAAACGTCAAAATCTAACGATGAAGCTACCGAATTGATTAGGCTACTTGCGCGATAAATTAAGCTGTTCTGCCTATAGTTGGTGGATGCACTCGGTAAAGAGAGTACGGGCTTGCGACGACAGCGATTAGGTACTGTATACACGATAGGCGACCATCGACCGACACCAAAGAGATTTAAATGTTTCCACATACAGCTAGACAGTTTGCGTTACCGTTTCAGCGGTATGTTAGAAAGAGAGAGGCCTATTTAGATGGTGAGTTCTTAGGAAACGTGAAGGACGGTATTTTCATTCGCATGAATTCTCTGGTTGTATCTTAGCCAGACAACCAGTTAGACAAAAGTCATTACAACGGATAGAAGCGACCCAATTTATATGGTGTACCTGATGTAGGCAAATTCTATGATTCGTCGTTTTACATTTTGCCTTGGCATTCTATAAAATGCCGAGAAATTTTTTATTTAACATAATGCCGCGACATCTCATATAATGGTGTGTAATTCGTTTCTGGTCGTAAGATAACATAACCCAACCAAACCGATCCGATTTTGGTATCGGATAGGTGTTGGGATAGTGATCTAAACCTGTTTATCTACACTCATGTCGTAATCTTTGAATTATGATTCAAAAACTTGGTACATAAGGCTGAATATTACGCAGAGTATGCATAAAAAAATAAAAAGTTACCATTACGTAACGATTTTTGTATGAAAATTTTGCAAAGGTGTTACGTAATTTAACTTTTTAATCATAACATAACACTTGGATAAAATTCTTCACTAAACCTTTTTAAAGAAGACTGAATATAAGGTCTTTTAGAGAGCCGGTTATAAATGTAACAGTTTTTCTTTGTAGCTGTCAAATATCAGTAGCATATTTACAAAGTGTACCTTACAAACAACCTATTATTTTGGAGCAGTTACAGTAACAGTTACTATAGTTACAATTATTTTATCTGTAGTGGAAAATATGCGCGCGCAGCCTGAAATTAGAAGGACTTGGAAATAGATATTAGATTTGCCGCCATTTTCAAATATTTTCCTTTTTCAAGTATTTTGTGCCCGTGAAAGTAATGTGAAAGTTTATTGAAAAAGTAGATAAAGTGGTGCCGTCAGGATACTGCAGTTACACCAGAAGATACTCAATAAATTATGATCTTCTCCCATATTAGTCTAGGACATTTTATGACATACCCTACAATGAATTGGGAAAGAATGAAAATCGAAAATAAAACCATGTTTTGTTAAGAATATGTTCTGCTTGTATATTTCAAAGAAAACCTAGCGGATATATTAAGGCGGCTTCTTCAGATTCATATCAGAACTGTAATATACATTATATAAGTTACCTTTGTTGTTTACTTACTTTTGTTTAATTTTTATAAGTAAGTACCTACCTATTGCATGAGTGAAGATAAAGTAGTATACGCAACTGCATATAATATGGTATTAAAACACTCGTTTGATGCTTTTATCACACTCGGCTACGCCTCGTGTGATAAACCCAAACTCGTGTTTTAATAACCTGTTTTATATGACAGTTGCATAAACTACTATTACAATCTGCCGGCGCCGTTTTACAATTTGCTGACCGTTTACAGTTTGCCCTCTGTTTGTAAACGGCGAATTATACGATTTGCCTGCGACATACCTATGCTTAAGTCTTGAATTGATAGTCCGTCATATATCATTCTCATGATGAGATTGAAAAAGTGCTGAATTCCCAACACGTTTTTACAAAACAAATCTACTTACTTTTTTCAATTGCCATTTGTACCTATAATGCAAAATTTTTAAAAACTGATTTGTGTGTCTGTAACTAAACCTCTGTATGTTCAACGCTAACTATTGGCGATCAGGTATGAAATCCTTACCTTAGTTTAAGACACGAATTATTTTCTGAAAATTTTCCATTTCATTTTCATGTTCTTTTCGTTTCCATTTGTTTAATGCAGTTTGTAAAACCACTCTTGTGCCATTAAATATTCGCGGTCATCGTAGCTATTTGTCCTGAAACTTTTCCGTAGAAATTACTTTTAATTGACATTGGACAAGCCATTCATTCATTCTATTTGCGAGTGTACACGGGCGCATCTGTTCGAGTCATATGGATGTGAATCTTTTGCCTCGCTATAGTGAACACCAAACGCGCAGCAGCATCGATCTAGCTATATTATGTTGTGTTCATGTTTGGTCACAAATAAATTGTCCTTTTAGTAACAATTATAAGATCTAAAATGTAGAATTTTATCGTATTTAGAAAAAGCTTTAGTTTATTTTTGGTTGAAATATCATCATCATAATATAAACCGAAAGACGTCCACTGCTGAACATAGGCCTTCCCTAAAGATCTTCATGACGACCGGTCCTGCGCTGCTCACATTTCGCGGCTTTCCGTGACCTTGGCGGTCGCTCCACCTTGGGGGGCTGTCCAAGTTAGGTCTTCCGGAACGACCTTCCTTTTAGGTAATCTTTACCTAACTACTAACAAAAGATATCGGTATTTTCCCAGGCTGGAGCACCCAGTGAAGCGTTTCAAGACGGAAGAGCCCTGCTTCCAAGAGGAGCTGGCGCTGGGCAGCAAGTTGGGAGACGACCTGTACGCGGGGCACCAGCACACGCGCATGGCGGCCGTCACCGCGCATGCTTACTTGGACACGCGGCCCAAACACGAGCTCGACGTGAGTTCACTCAATTGACATCTGATCTGTACTGCTAGTAGCTTGTGGTCTGACGAAACTAGAGGGCGTTAAACGTAGAGAAAAAGATAACTTCCGTTTCAATCCTTTTTGACTCAAAGGTATAACTAACTATAGGTGTGGGCAAACTACTTGAACAATGACCTTGGCTGCGCAGAGTTGATTTTACACACAAATTGACGTGCTCAAAGCTTCCCCCCACCACGCGATCATTGTTCAAGTTGTTTTCCCCGCACTATACCTTAGATATTTCTTGTCCCTATCAGTGACACGCTCGGCCAGTCTGTAACATAGTGTATTACTTTGTCTAAATAAGCAACTTTTGACAGCGCACTTGACAAGCTAGGAAAATGGAGCATCCCTATTTGGTTGGAGTTTTCTCAGCTCACAATTCCCTCGTAAAGCGCTGGTTGAAAACCAATGTCAACCGATCATACTGCAGCTCCTCCATCACTATCATATCGAACGTCATGCTTTATTCCCATACTTTGGAAAAAAATTGTACAAAATTTTTTTATAAACTAAACCGGCTAACTCTGTTTTAGAGTTTCCCTAGGTGTTGTAAAAAGTACTTTAGAAACTGAGGGATGTGAAATCCCCATAAAACTTAACTTTACCCAAGGAATATAGGTCGAAATTTGATAAGAAAGAATTCAACTTCGTGTTTTCTACGAAACCTGATTCTTATAGGTAGTAATTATGAAATGGTTGTCAAAATACCCGAATAACCGAAAACTTTATTTTCGCAGGAGGACGTCAAAGAGTACAAGAACCTATTTACATCAGACGGACTATGCCCTACATTGAAAGACCTTGACCAAATATTTGATAACTCTGACGACGCTGCCAGCGGGGATGAGACGGTAAGACTTGTGAGTGTGCCCCTTCTATACCTATTTATTACTTAACTCTATAGTTTGGATTTTGGTTGCTAATATGGGATTTTTGTGGTGGGATATGGTTGATGAAATGGATGTTTTTTTTTTGACACTTATAAAAGTGTCCAACTTTTGAAACTGCATAAACAGCTCTTTTTGTTAACTATTGGCAATAAAAAACATAGACAGTGTTGCCAGTTATTGATAACTTATTTGTCGTTTCTTTTGTTCTTCTCATGGCGCCACTTTATTTTTTGTAAAGCGACGTAATATCATAATTCTTGCCATTGTTCAGTAACTTTTTTACACTAAATTAATTATTAAAAATTTAAATCTACGTATGAAATGTAAAAATACTTGGTTTTCATAAATTTTAAATGATTCTTTCTTAGACGCAAACAGGATTTCATTTTATTTCTGACCCAGGAAACTCGCGGACTTTAGGATAAAAGTTAAACGTTTTTCAAGTTTGAAAATGAGATGGATTTCTTTTGATTTTTTGATCGCGTTGGGTAAAGGTTTGCTTCATTAGGGTGAATTTCATTAGGGTGAAGTGCTGTGCGAGAGAGCTATGCTGTGAACTGAGACAATTCAAACTAATTAAATGCGTAGTCAAAGGGAGCAATCCTATTGGTTGGAATTTTCCAGCTCACAGCTTAGCTTCTGTGTGTAGCATTGGGGTGGAAAATTACCTTTATTTTGGAATGTAAAGCGACTTAATATTTTGGCAATTCTCGTATTTATAAATTTTGTATGAAGTTTTTGAACGATGACGTCATAATTTCTTGCCATCGTTTGGTAACTTTTTAACACAAAATTAATTATCAAACATCTCAAATTGCTTACGAAATTAAAAATTATTAGATTTTCATAAATAAATGTTTCTTAGTCGCAAACAGAAGACGAATAGAAAGTGAGTGAAACCTGATAACTTGTTTGTTGGCAGCTGCAAGTACAAACGCCGCCGGACTCGAACAAGTCAATGGACGAGCGGTGCGGGCTGTCGACGGGCGGGGGCGGGGGTGGGGGGCGCTGCGTGCGCGCGGAGGAGCTCAGCAAGATGTTCCCGACGCCGCCCAGCCTGGAGGCGCACGCGCAGCCCTCGCCCGGGTTCTCGCTGCCCGACGACACGCCCACCGCGCCCCACCACGCGCACACACACGCCCACACACACCCCCACCCCCACCCCCACCCCCACCGCCTGCCCGGCTCGCCGCCGCCGGACCCCATCGAGGTGAGGTGCCACTACCTACCACTTTGTTATTAAATTCTACTATTTGGTAATATTATTCTACCAGTCTCTTTAATATAAATCTACCTCTCCATAATGTATCCTACCAGTCTTTTAAAATATTACCAGTCTGCAATGGTTGTACCATTCGATAATGTTAACCTACCAATCAATTTATAAGCTACCAGTCTGTAATAAAATTATATCATTCAGTTATGTTATCCTACCAGTATTATATATTTTAATAAAATCGGTTTTTAATGAAATTCTACCACCGTAATATTAACTTGTCCGTCCATTTAAATACTACGTACCTCTTCGTAATATTCACCTACCAGTCTATTTAAATACAAATTCTGTTAATAGTTTATTTTACTACTGTTTGATAAAATGTTACAAGTCATTCAAAATTTAGAATATTTTAATACAGAGTTTTTAAATTTGAGAGGGTAAAAAACGCTCAAGTATTGCTAGGCACTGTAACACTGTCAAGCCATCGCAAGCTGACAATCAATAGCTTCCTTATTCGGAATAGAACTGCAGTTTTCATGGTATTTAAATTAGTTTTTCTTCCTTCTCTAGGACTGGTCATACGTATTCAAACCGCCAACGATGTACAAATACGTCGGGTCATCCAAATACGCGCCGCTTGCGACGCTACCCAGCCAATTACTGCCGCCCGTCACCCTGCCCCCGCATGCCGTGTACCGACCGCGGTGGCAGCAGGACACCAAAAGGGAACCTGACCCTGAACCGGATACGCAGAGGACTGGAGGTACGAATACTTGATATATAAGATCTGCAGTTTTAGTAGGTGGCATTTGTGACCATACTCAGCCAGTTACTGCCGCCTGTCACCCTGCCGCCACATGCAGTGTACCGACCGCGTTGACAACAGAACACCAAGACACCTGACCCTAAACGGGATTCGCAGAGGACTGGAGGCAAGGATTTGAGCTTTCTTCTGATGTTTTATAATAACGCCCAGCTCTAGTCTTCAAAAATAAACGTCGTTTGCGAAGGTACCTAGCCAGTTGCTTCCGCCTGCGACCCTACCCCGCATGCGCATACGGATCGCGTTGGCAACAGGTCACCAAGAGGGACCCCGATCCTGAACCGGATCACAGAGGACTGAAGTTTACGATTTGAGATTTTTACTTGACTTATATAGCAAGGCCCATAATCTCAATCTAAATAAGACTTCTGTAGTTTTTGTGAAAATTATTTAATACAAAACTAATTGAAGGCGCAGTAATAGAGTTGGCGTTAAGTAAAATAAGGTATTAGTAGATTTATTCGTAAATATGAAGCCGAAAAGCGTAAATTGCCAATGAACCATTTCAAAGGCCTTAGGTGGTTCAACAACTCTGTCATCATTTTTAAAAGGTCGGTCATCGCGATCATGATTGAAGACCTCCACGATATGATTATGTAACTACTCATAAAGTAACGATTGAATTTAATCTTGTAGTTCGTTCGATTGGCGTTTGAACATCTAACACTCGTACGAGATGCTAGAGGTACGAGATACGTAAGTAAGTATCTCGTATCGTGTCTCTAGTTACTTGAGTCTAGTATTGTGCTTGTTTGTGAAAAATAAAGTGTTTATAATTCACGCTCCGATCCAGAGAGGCACGTCCACACCGATCGCGCATTTGGTTCGCATTTTTGCCGCACCCGATCGGAGCGCATTGGAGCGTCCGGTGTAGACCCAGCTATTGACATTTGTATGTTTGTTCTGTAGGGGTGAAACGCTCAAGCTCGCCGACAACAGAAAGCCGGTCGACACCCGGCCGGCGACCGTGCGACACCCCCGCCGCGGGGGGCGCGGGCGCGGGCGCGAGCGCGGTGGCCAGTGTGGCCAGCAACGCCGCGTCCCCCTCGCCCCGCCCCGCGCGCGCCGACCTCTCCCCCGCCGCGCCCTCGCCCGGCTCCGACCGCGCGCCCCGCGCCGCCTGTCCGCTGCTGCTCAATGTCTTGCTGTCCGATACTGTACTCAATGTGTATCGGGATCACAACTTCGATAGTTGCACGCTCTGTGTCTGCAATGCTGGGCCTAAGGTGAGTTTTCATATGCGCTTTTTCGTACCTCTTCTTCCAGTCATACATAATTTATTTTTCAATACATTTGCTCGAAAAACGTACTTACAAGGACGTAAACATTGTTCGTAAGTAGTTACTTACCGAACTAGTGCGGTAAGTAAAAAAAGTATAATACCAAGGACGTTTTACACTCTGATCGTATAATTATTATGTAAAAATACAACAGTGGTGACTTTTTACTTGGATGACGACTGCCTACCTATATTTAAAATAAAATGGAGAGTACCAGGAGAACATAAATCGACAAGTGGCTGACTTTTGTGGTGGTTGGTTCCTTTACCAAGTGTATTACTTATACCTGTTTTCTTACAAATGTATTGAAAAACGTCGTAAGATACACATCCGTAAGTGTTATGACAAACTCGTGTATCTTAAACTTCTATTTATTTATATTTTTCTATTATTTATATAACTTGTATCTTAAACTTCTATTTATTTATTAAGGTTTGCCAACAGGTAATACACATAGATTTAACTCTACTAACATTTTTTACAGGACTTACATATAGGTACACCCAATTACAGGCAAACACAACATGCAATTTGAGTTTTTAACGTAAATACGCTACACTAAGAAACACAATTTAAAATTTTGAATAGTAGTTAACCTAAAGTATAACATAATATGTGAACTCCATAAAAAGCAGCCAGGTCGTCTTGTTATCATTATTGGGTCTACCCGCAAACGTACCATAGGGCTACTCAGAGTTATAGATTTAAATTGAAATACCCGTTCTTCTTCCCTATTAAAAAATTGAGTAAGCATGACTCCTACGCCCGTCTTGAAGCATCCACTTAGTGAAGACTTTTAGGTCATGTGTGTGAAGTTAAGCCAAATAATTACGGTTATTGTCTTCCATCTTGCCTCATTCAAATGAGAGCGCCTAGAACGCATATCCTGCTTCTTACTGTGTTATTATTATGGGATATTGTACTGAATGTGTAACAAGATCACCACTGCGATAGTTGCACGCTCTGTGTCTGCAACGGTGCTAGGTCTTTCTAAAACGCGAAATCAATTTTATTTGTTTTATATGGAGGCAGATTGATCCAGAAGCGCTGGGTCGAAAGACTATAAACTAATATTTTGGATGTCTGAATAGCTTTTAGAAATACAGCCAGAAGCTTGCTAAAGTTTAAAAATGCACTCAAAAGAAATATTTTTTGTAACAATGTCATTAATTTATTTTTCTCAGGTGGTCGGCAACATCCGTGGCGCGGATTCGTCGACGTACTTAGCGGGAGCGTGGGGCGATGAAGAAGGAAACAATGCGCCACCGGACGATGAGCCCTCCCGCTGCTCTTGTGGGTTCAGTGCTATTGTCAACCGGCGGCTGGCGCATCGGGCCGGACTGTTCTATGAGGTACTGTGCCCTCTCTAGATACACTCTCGTCGATGCATTTAGCGGGAGCGTGGGGCGATGAAGAAGGAAGCAATGCGCCACCTGACGACGAGCCCTTTCGCTGCTCTTGTGGGTTCAGTGCTATTGTCAACTGGCGGCTGGCGCATCGGGCCGGACTGTTCTATGAGGTACTGTGCTCTCTCTAGCTACACTCTCGTCGATGCACTTAGCGGGAGCGTGGGGCGAGGAGGAAGGAAGCAATGGCCAAAATTGCCAGATTGTTCTATGTAATACTTGTGCTCTCTTTAGCTAGATATTTGTCGACGTACTTAGCGGGAGCGTGGGGGCGTGAAAATTTATGATTCTCTTCTTTAAAATGATTTTTTGTTCACTTTTTTAGTTTTTAATATAACAATTTTTTTTTTTGTAGGACGAGATGGAAATCACCGGTTTAGCGGAGGACCCGAGCATCCGCGGCGCGAACCGCGGCCTTGCGGACATAGCGGACGTGGTGGTGACGCAGTGCGCCGCGCCGGCGGGCGGGGCTGCGTCTGCGCTGACCCGCGCGGCCCGGCTCGCGGCGCAGCAGCGGGCGCCCACCGAGCTGCGGCTCAACCTGCTCGAGTGAGTAACGGGGGGGCGGGCGTGAGGACACTGTAGTCATCATAACTTCCCATGAAGACGTCTTCTGCAGGATAACTCACTCCATAACTCCAGGTTTTGCTGAAACAATGTGGAGGGGAAGTAGTCACCACGCTTGTTAGCGTTACGGCTGACAAGCATTTGTTAGCTTTAAGTCATGTTATCCTCAGAGAAAGAGATAAAAAAAATACATTTAAATTGAGGTCCTTTGTCAGAAATATATATACTTTTATGGCTTTCTCCTTAGCATAAAGTTTTACTACTTAAACCTCCTTGTCTGTAACAATGTATTGTTTTGTCTAAAAATAACAATGTGTGCAGATACTCTGACGGCGGCCTGGCGGCGGCGCGCGCGCTGCGGGCGGCGGCGGGGGCGGGCGCGGGGGCGGGTGCGGGGGGCGCGGTGCACCGCTGGCCCTTCATCGGCGCGCGCGCCCCCCGCTCGTCCCGGGACGTGGTGCGGCTCATGAGGAGGCTCCGACCGCTGCTGCAGGTACCTACTAGTTGACCGGTGGTATTACACATTTGCCAAAATGTCAGATCCTTCATTTTACAAGAAAGAGGACAGTTGGAGCATGAGTCTGTATGTCATCGACACTTTTCGATTTTGCATACACTTTTTTTACCGAAATTAGTTGCATTTTTTTTGAGTGGCAACACAGCTGTCTTGTATAATCTATTTTCAGAAACATGGTCTCTTTTCGTATTACAGACACATGGTATTTTTTGAATTTTGACCTTTTTTGTTGAAAATATTATATCATTTTGACTAGGCATGCTCTTAATGCCTAATTTTGATTACAATTGTGTTGTAAATTGAAAAGACTATTTGACTTGTTTGGTGATTGTTGGAGGTTGCTTAATTTCTTCCAGTTTTCTTTTTTTATTCAAACCGTATCGGCGTCGATAGCACACATATTTGAGTAATAAACCTCAGTGTTTTTACAAATGCCGTTTGTTTCCCCCCAGGACGCGATCCAGAAGCGTTGCTGCGGCGCGCGCATGTGGGACGGAGTGACGGGCCCGCTCACGTGGCGACAGTTCCACCGGCTCGCCGGCCGCGGCAACGAGGACCTGTGCGAGCCGCAACCCGTGCCGCCGCTACTCGTGGGCCACGACAAGGTTAGTAGCGAGGTCTCACCTCACAGGGAGGAGGCAGCATGTGGGACGGAGTGACGGGCCCGCTCACGTGGCGACAGTTCCACCGGCTCGCCGGCCGCGGCAACGAGGACCTGTGCGAGCCGCAACCCGTGCCGCCGCTACTCGTGGGCCACGACAAGGTTAGTAGCGAGGTCTCACCTCACAGGGAGGAGGCAGCATGTGGGACGGAGTGACGGGCCCGCTCACGTGGCGACAGTTCCACCGGCTCGCCGGCCGCGGCAACGAGGACCTGTGCGAGCCGCAACCCGTGCCGCCGCTACTCGTGGGCCACGACAAGGTTAGTAGCGAGGTCTCACCTCACAGGGAGGAGGCAGCATGTGGGACGGAGTGACGGGCCCGCTCACGTGGCGACAGTTCCACCGGCTCGCCGGCCGCGGCAACGAGGACCTGTGCGAGCCGCAACCCGTGCCGCCGCTACTCGTGGGCCACGACAAGGTTAGTAGCGAGGTCTCACCTCACAGGGAGGAGGCAGCATGTGGGACGGAGTGACGGGCCCGCTCACGTGGCGACAGTTCCACCGGCTCGCCGGCCGCGGCAACGAGGACCTGTGCGAGCCGCAACCCGTGCCGCCGCTACTCGTGGGCCACGACAAGGTTAGTAGCGAGGTCTCACCTCACAGGGAGGAGGCAGCATGTGGGACGGAGTGACGGGCCCGCTCACGTGGCGACAGTTCCACCGGCTCGCTGGCCGCGGCAACGAGGACCTGTGCGAGCCGCAACCCGTGCCGCCGCTACTCGTGGGCCACGACAAGGTTAGTAGCGAGGTCTCACCTCACAGGGAGGAGGCAGCATGTGGGACGGAGTGACGGGCCCGCTCACGTGGCGACAGTTCCACCGGCTCGCTGGCCGCGGCAACGAGGACCTGTGCGAGCCGCAACCCGTGCCGCCGCTACTCGTGGGCCACGACAAGGTTACTACCACTCATGCTAGATATATAATTCATAATGTATTGCACAACTAGTCAAACATTTCGATCTAGACTTGTCCAACACGAGTGCCGATTCGGCGAGGCGTTTAATAAATAGGATTTTTTTTTACCGTTCAGTCAAAAAAAATAACATTAAGTTCAAACTTAATCATACTTAATCTTTGCTTAAATATGTGTTATGTCATAAAATACTGACTTTGATGCTGATAACTTTAAGAGGCAATTCCTAGCCTGTAAGTACCTTATTTTATTTGCAGATATAGTTGTGTTTTAACCTATTATATTCTGTTAGTTATAGTATTATGATCAAATAAAGACCTTTGAAAACAAAAAAAAACAAACAACAATCTTTGCGAGCGAAAAGTTTATATCCTAATAAGTGTATAACAAACAACCTTTTTCTTTAAAATGCTTTGTTATTTAGTGGTGGAGACCTGTAATTGGCTTCTTGGTGCTTGTGTAATTATTAAGTTAAATCTAGCTGTTGGTCTTCCTAAAATTAAATAAATAATAATAATTCGGGTAGGTACACTAGCCAGAAGTAGAACCACAAAATAATTTACACCTCTGGCAGCTCTGCTATCTACTATTGCTCCACAAAGTATATGAAATGTTAAAACAGTTTTTGCATGTTAATTTTGCAAAGAATTAGCGTACACTCAAACCAACTGTATCGTAACCCTTTTTGAAATCATGTGAAATTTTCAAAAATATAACGTTTTCTTCTTTAACATTTACGCGAAATTCAACCCACTTGTATTTGAATGTATACACGAAAATATCAAGCCGGGTCATGATTCAAATTGGTCGACCGTACACAACGCAAAATCTGTTACACTCTCACATCACATACCCCCCATAATCCCCATATTGACCACCTTATTAGTCTCAAGAAGCAAAATTTCCCGTTCTTTGAATGTTCCTTTACCAGCAAGTTTCGCCCCCAAAACGTCTCAGGATATCTATAAATGGGGAAGGCACATTTTACTCCCAAACAATTATATTAACTATCGTTTTTTTTTTTTTTTTAAGGACTGGATATCGCTCTCACCGTACGCCCTGCGTCATTGGGAACGCCTATCCCTCGAGCCCTACTCCTATTCCCGCGACGTAGCGTACGTCGTAATAGCTGCAGATTCGGAGCTACTGACAGAACCACTCAAGACCTTCTTCAGAGAACTTTCCACCGTGTACGAGTCGTGTCGGCTGGGCAGGCATCAGCCGATCACGAGGATAGCCAAAGACGGTTTGATTAGGACGTCACCTGGTGATAACAATAGGTGAGTGAATAGACGATTCATCGTCATCATGTCAGCCGAAAGACGACATAGGCCTCCCCTAAAAATTTCCATGACAACCGGTTTTGCGCTGTTCGCATCTAGCGGCTTCCCGGGATTTTGACTAGGTCGTCAGTCCCAACAATAATTGCTTTGCTTTTGAATTTAAATAATTTTTGTTGTACCAAATTCAAATACGGGTTTTTATGTAATACAATACTTCGCCATCGTTTATAGTCGAAATAATGTAGCTTGTTTAGAACGACGACAGTGTGAGAGCAGGACGGAGCGATGTGTAAGATATTGGAGCGACAGAGACACGTATCGCCCCCTCTTGCTCTCACGCATAACGGTCCTGCTGTCTTTCTAATCAAACAGGGGCCAAATCCAAGGAGATCATGCAAGTTTTACATACATAATACATAACATCACGCCTTTTTCCCGTTGGGGTAGGCAGAGACCACAGTCCTCCACCTGCTACGATCTTGACATACTTCCCTTGCTTCCTGTACTTTCATCAATCCTTTCATACATGCTCGTCGGTTTAGGGTACTTTTAACCTGGCCTTCATTCAGAACGTCCTGAATTTGGTCCTGGTACGTTCGCCTAGGCCTTCCCCTTCCAACGTTTCCATTCACTCTCGCTTTTTCGGAGTTTTCCTAAAGTAAAATGTCCGTTGCAGAGAACCAAACACAGAAGAATGGACGGGCGAGCTGCCGGGGGGCCGCTGCGGAGAGTACATCCGCTCGTACGCGGCCGCCCTCCGGAACCTGGTGCCGCAACTCGCCACTCTCACCGTCGACCGCACGCTCATAGAGACAGAGAAGGTAATATTTAACCATAGATTTATATATTCAAGATAGGGTCTTGGGAACAAGCGGTTCAAAATTTCCCCATACAAGAAAAAATAGCGCCATCTGAGAAAAAACGCGTTAACTACGTTGTGTAGAACTTCGGTCGGTGCTAAATACACGGAACGGAAATAATATGGCGGGAAAAAACAAAACAAACTTTTTACTCTTTATATGTGATTTAGGCCTGGTTTTTCAGTTAAATTAATTGGATAATAGTCAAAAACATAAGAAATAACAATAATAATCATAAGAGTATATTGTTTCTTCAACTAAGAACATTCCATTTTGTTGGTAAGTTTATTTGCATCCAATGTTGACAATATGGCTGACATTTGTTGGTCCTAAACGTCAGATTTCGGACCAACGAATTGGGGACATTGTAAAGTGCCGATGGGCTAGTACTTATATATAAGTAAATGTATTTAACACGAAATTTTTAATAATTTTCGTTTAGCAGCAGCATCATACAAATTGCTAGCATTTTCTCTAGTCCTTTGTAAGAAAATATTTAAAAAGTCATCAATTTCCTACATGTGTAGTGTGTCACAATTTTGAATAAATGTATTTTCTTTCTTTCCTCGTAGATTTTCCAACGAAGCATGAATCGAAAGATGTCTAAATTCTATACATTTTTTAAACTTTTGAAAAAGAGTTGTTATGTTACTTCGACTCTGAATCTCGGCCTGTATCTTCGCCACATATTATCTAGGTATACAGGGTGTTAATTTGATTGCGTGCCATAGCTCAGAGGCAGGATCAGTATCAGCAACTGAAAAACTTTTCCCAAGGAACATAGGTCGAAATACGAAAAACCAAATTTGACCTCCCATACAAAATGCGCTATCAGCTGATGCAGTTTCTATGGGAGGTCAAACATTGATATTCGTATTTCGACCTATGTTACTTTGGAAAAGGTAAAAAGAAAAAAGAAAAGACCTATGGCACGCAATCAAATTAACACCCTGTATATAAAATAGTTATTCAACTTAAATTGTTTAATTTATGTATAGACGACACTCATCGAGAGACCATCTCCTTCGCCCATGCGGCCGCCCTCCACGCCTGACCACCCCCCGACGCCTTCAAGTCAAAGCGACCAGGAGGAAACTATGACCAATTGTACGAATAACACCAGTGGCAGCAGTAGTAACACGCCTGGAGGTAAGTTTATATCACTTATAATAAAATAAGTTTATTTCTCTCTCACTATAGATTTTGTGACAAACATCTTGATTAAGCACTTAGCGAGAGACAGGAGCCTAAACTAGGTAGACCCTGTGCTATAGGTCTCCTGGTCAAGACTTACTTATATGCCAGAGCACTTGCGTAAAACATTGAACGAATATAAATAACACATAGTAACATCCTCAGAACTATTTACGCTGTACACACGACCGCACATCAGTAGAAACACTTTTGGACCTTATGGCGTAGTAATAGAGTTGAAAAAGTTTCTACCGACAAGCGGTTGACCGTACGTAGAAAATAATTAGCACGTGTGGCGCCGGCAAAGAATAATATCAACCCATCTCTACCTGTGGGTGTCGTAATACTAAGAGCTTATGAATTAGAAGATGGCTAGAAGCATCTTTATGTGTATCGTACCATCTTACATACTGCAGTCACCAACAACAGCTGTCGCCAGCCACAACGCTTACTATTTTACTTACTATTACTGACGTTTCATGGTACGTTATTTTGGAAACTACGCGCGGGGGCGTTTAGAAGTCTTACGTCAATGGTATTTACCCAATGCACCTGGTAAATACCCAATCCTAATCGGAGTGGTTACGGAACGAACGACTGCACTAAATGGCGTTGTTTGTTTTTGAATCGCGCTATTGAGGTCGTCACGATTTGATTGGGTTCTCCGGACGTGAAATACCATCATCCCCTGGGGATGGGGTTGGGGTGCGATGGGGTTGAAATGTCTAAAAATCAATACGGGTGTCGTTTCTATGTTTATATGAAGATAGGGATAGCGGTTAAGGTGGCATTAGGGGTAGGTAGAGGGAAGGGGAGGAGGAGAGGGGCAGGGACAGGGTTGGTTTGTCAGATGGTTGAGCGGACGGACGGACGACAGATAGACGGACGGGTGGATGGATGGATTTTCAGGTAGATAGATAGAATCCATCGCGGACGAAGTCGCGGGCAACAGCTAGTATTTTTATAAATTTACCCAGGACAGGACACAGCAAAGTTGAATAGAGGTCGCAAATTTCACAATATCAGGCAGGACCACCGTAGCCTAGTTGGTAAAGCGTCTCCGGTACTGACGGAGAAGACGCAGGTTCGAATCCTGCCTGTGGTTCTGAAATTTTGCGATTTTCTACTTTGTAGATTTATCTGAACACAGAAAGTGTTTAAATAAAATCATTGTTGCAATTTTTATCTCAAATATCAAGTTGAATGTTACTCGTTTGAACGATAATCAAGTAGAAAAGTTGTTCAATTCGGAGGGTTTCTGTCTGATGAGCCCTGAAATCTAAAGCATAACAGAAGATTAAGATCGTTTAACCAAGCGCCGCTTGACCACACGCTCTTGGTAAGCTGATTGAGAATAATTAAGCATTGACAGAAATCTCCGATTCAGTGTGGATGTATAGTGTGGGGGTTTCTAAGAAAAACAAATACGACAGACGTTTTATTATAATTCATTCTACTTGAGTTTAGTTTTATCGTTTTATTCTGATGGCTTTTAACGAATCGCTACTTTGATAACGTTTTTTTGTTCATTTAAATATTGACTTACAGAAGGTAAAATTTTAAATTTTTAAATTCACTATGCCGAAATTTTCCGTTTAAAAATGTCTTTATTCGGTCAACAAAAAGTACTTGGGTGACTGAGATCTGCTCTGGGCAAATGTGTAAAAACATCACAAAATATTTTTTCTCACAAACCATTTAAGTAATCACCATTTTGTAAATTTCATCGAAATCTCGATTTCGTCGAACTTGCGCGGCTGCCTGCTTTCGTGTGCGTTTCGCAAAGCGTTCTGCAACATCATTCAATGCGCATAGCTAGGGAGTGGAATTCTCGGTCTGTGACTGTGTTTCCCAGTTCATATACCTCGAATCTATTCAAGTCGCGAGTGAATACCCTTCTTAATAAATCGGCTCTCTCAAAGGTCGTGGATACTGCTTTCAATGAAACCTGTCGAATAGTCACAGGCACCTTTAAGCCAACATCGCTGGGCCATTTATACTCCCTTTATGACTTATAACTCCTTTAGCCTCTGCACGTCCGATGTCAGGTATAAGGCGTGCAAAATAACTCTGTCTGTGACCGTTAATGCGCAGAAGTCAAAAAATGATTCAGAAAAATGTAGAGGGGAAGTACCATAGTCACCTCGCTTGTTAGCGTTACGGCTGGCACCATGGACCGCGGTTGTAGGTGACCGCAGTAAGTAAGATGTTAGATACAAAGGAGGATGCTGCTGCCCATCCTCCAGTTTATAACCCTTAGTCGCATTTTACGACACCCACGGGTATGTAAGGGTTGGTACTATTCTTTGCCGGCACCACACGGGGCGATGACAAGTGATTGCAGCGCGTAAATTTGAATAAGGGCAGGTGAATGAATAATACAATTTCACGGCACACCGCGGAAACTACATATAAAAAGAGCGCGAAACCACGAAGTACCAAAATTTAAAATTAATAGAAGCGTAGGGCTGCATATTCAGGACAACTATACCCGGTTGCGAACGGTTGCGGAGAGTGTTTCTTCTGTTTGATTAGTACTATTACTTTATTCTGTGATCACGGTGTGACTTTAGTTCCTGTTGCAGGCGGCGGGTCTTGGGAGGAGGAGGAGGGCGGAGCACCCGCGCTAGTTGTGTACATAGTGGAGCCCCCCGGGGCACACGCCTACCGAGCGGCCGCGCTGCATGCTCTGCTGAGGCTAGCGGCGCGCGCCGTCCAACATCTGCATTCTCACAACCCGCTCATAAAGGTGAGTTTACCCCCATACAGGAGCCTCGGTGGGTACATAGTGGAGCCCCCCGGGGCACACGCCTACCGAGCGGCCGCGCTGCATGCTCTGCTGAGGCTAGCGGCGCGCGCCGTCCAACATCTGCATTCTCACAACCCGCTCATAAAGGTGAGTTTACCCCCATACAGGAGCCTCGGTGGGTACATAGTGGAGCCCCCCGGGGCACACGCCTACCGAGCGGCCGCGCTGCATGCTCTGCTGAGGCTAGCGGCGCGCGCCGTCCAACATCTGCATTCTCACAACCCGCTCATAAAGGTGAGTTTACCCCCATACAGGAGCCTCGGTGGGTACATAGTGGAGCCCCCCGGGGCACACGCCTACCGAGCGGCCGCGCTGCATGCTCTGCTGAGGCTAGCGGCGCGCGCCGTCCAACATCTGCATTCTCACAACCCGCTCATAAAGGTGAGTGTACCCCCATACAGGAGCCTCGGTGGGTACATAGTGGAGCCCCCCGGGGCACACGCCTACCGAGCGGCCGCGCTGCATGCTCTGCTGAGGCTAGCGGCGCGCGCCGTCCAACATCTGCATTCTCACAACCCGCTCATAAAGGTGAGTGTACCCCCATACAGGAGCCTCGGTGGGTACATAGTGGAGCCCCCCGGGGCACACGCCTACCGAGCGGCCGCGCTGCATGCTCTGCTGAGGCTAGCGGCGCGCGCCGTCCAACATCTGCATTCTCACAACCCGCTCATAAAGGTGAGTGTACCCCCATACAGGAGCCTCGGTGGGTACATAGTGGAGCCCCCCGGGGCACACGCCTACCGAGCGGCCGCGCTGCATCCTCTGCTGAGGCTAGCGGCGCGCGCCGTCCAACATCTGCATTCTCACAACCCGCTCATAAAGGTGAGTGTACCCCCATACAGGAGCCTCGGTGGGTACATAGTGGAGCCCCCCGGGGCACACGCCTACCGAGCGGCCGCGCTGCATGCTCTGCTGAGGCTAGCGGCGCGCGCCGTCCAACATCTGCATTCTCACAACCCGCTCATAAAGGTGAGTGTACCCCCATACAGGAGCCTCGGTGGGTACATAGTGGAGCCCCCCGGGGCACACGCCTACCGAGCGGCCGCGCTGCATCCTCTGCTGAGGCTAGCGGCGCGCGCCGTCCAACATCTGCATTCTCACAACCCGCTCATAAAGGTGAGTGTACCCCCATACAGGAGCCTCGGTGGGTACATAGTGGAGCCCCCCGGGGCACACGCCTACCGAGCGGCCGCGCTGCATGCTCTGCTGAGGCTAGCGGCGCGCGCCGTCCAACATCTGCATTCTCACAACCCGCTCATAAAGGTGAGTGTACCCCCATACAGGAGCCTCGTTGGGTACATAAAGGAGCCCCCCGGGACACACGCCTATCAAGCGGCTGCGCTGCATGCTCTGCATCCAACATCTGGTCATTTTGTGTAATTTTATGTTGCAATCGCAACCGAACCGTGTCAGTTAAAAAATGACGATTAACACTTAATTGTTCTTCATTTTCTTAACTAAGCTGTTCTTGATAAAATTAAACAATCTTTATTAAGTCTTGTAAGTTATCAAGACAGCTGGACACGCACAAAATTGTTTCAGCATTCAACGTTATAATTTTATCGATTGTATTTCAGATAATATCCCTAGAAGGCGTATGCGAGACGTGGGGCATCAACGGAGGGTGTCCGTCGGAATTACGAGCGCTCGCTTTTAGCGTGTTCAGCGGATCCCGACGGTTGCTACAACATCACGCCAACGGGAAGTCTCTCACCGGCTTCGGCACCGCCGCTAATGCCAACTTGTTCCTCAATTCCAAAGATGTAAGTGCTAATATATTTTTTTTTTTAATGTAGCCTATATGGTGTCCCACTGCAGGGCAAAGGCCTCCCCTCTTCTTCGCCATTCGTCTAGGGTGTAAGGGGTCCTAAAAAACATCTCCCGGGACCCAAGCCAACCTCACCTGCTCGCGGTGCGCCCTGCTGACTGACAAACGAGCTCTGGCGATCCGCCAACTTGCACTGGCACCAGCATGGCGGGTAGTTTGGTCCAAACCCCCTCAAAGTGCTAATAATTAAGTTTTAATTTTTTTGTCATTTGTTTCGTAATCCGCCATAATAATTTAAGCTACTAAGGTTTAAAGGTCGGACAGATGACGTGTAGGGCTCCGTTTCAACCCTTCGGTTACGGAACCCTAAAATATGTCTTGTGCCTTTGGTGCCTTTAGTTGGTTTAATTAAAGCAATGTTCACGAATACATTCAAACTTTTAGTATGTTTTTTTGGTTCATTTTTGATTGGAAAACTTACAGCCATATTATTTACACATTACTCATTATACATTAGGTAGGATCTGGGCCATTAACAAGTTTTCACCTATAAAAAAGAAACTTAAGATAAAAAAGAACTGAAGGTAGGCTTTAAAAAACACATCAAAATCTAAATTCTATAGGTAATATCAAAAGCAGGTCAAGCTCGACACTTACAGCGCAACTGTAGCTTCTATGCTTTATGAAATAACTAGAACAATACAAAGTCCGAAGTGACGAGCTTTAGGAAGCATGGTTACGTAACTAAATGGCAAAAAAATATGATGATTTAGATTTTAGATTAACAAAATATTTGGAAAACTTCTAAATTAATTAACTTCAGAGAAGCTTCAAATCACTTCACTCATTGGCAAACAAGTCGCATTCGGTTTTCAACTGCATCTGGCAAAGTGTCTTTCTAATTTTTTAGTAATTACAAAAACAGTGCTCGCACGTACAAAAATAAATATGTTAATAAGTTTTCCGAAAAAAAAGGGTACTGGGCTGTCAAGTGCTCGTACACTTACAGAACTTTTTTGTCTACCCTTTTTATTAAAACTGTTTTTGTTGTTACAGGAGAAAAACCGAGCACCGTACAAGCTATTCTCTCCCGCGTGGGTGTTAGCGCCCCCGCGAGCTCTGAAGGAAGTCGCCGAGACGTGGGGGCAGGCGGGGCACGCGAACGAGGCGGGGGGAGGGGTGTTGTTTGTGTCCTACTGCCTGTCGCACGACCAGCGGTGGTTGCTGGCGGCGGCTACTGACGCCCGCGGAGAGCTGTTGGATACTCACGCTGTTAATATACATGTTCCTGCTCGGTGAGTGTATATGTATCTTGTTAACGTAATAAGCGAAACTGAGAAAATAGTTTGTTCAGAATCGAGAGGAAAATCCATTTCACGGGTTTTTAATATTTTTGTTTCATTTTAATCATTGAAAATTTTTGCCGCTTCTACATATTTCTGTAGCTATGCGCGTAACTAGCGCTGGCGGCGGCGCGCGGTTGATGAGCGGTGAGGAGGGGAGGAAAGTGGGCGTGGCGTGCGCGGACGAGTGGCGGACTCGCCATGATAGCTTAAGTGTCTACTAGAACAACGATGAAACTTTAAAATAACAATTTCGGAAGAAAAAAAATGGTTTTTTACGGGAATGTATTTATTTTAATTAAAATCAGTTGGGGTGTATGAGGGTTTCGCTTATTCCATTATAACACGTTGTATAATCCAATTACCATTAGAGGTAGAAAGAATCGGACAGACGGGCAACGCCAATAAAGCGGGCGGAGAAGTTTCGTTTGTGTCCTACTGCCTATCGCATGACCAATGGTAGTTGTTAGCTGCGCTGCCGCTACAGATGCCCGTAAAGAACAGTTAGGATGCCCGCACATGGTCAATCCGATCGCGATTCGGTAAAGATATAGCTATAGCAAAGAACGAAGTTCTCGTATACACCTGTTGTGTGGTCGTATAGATTTCTCTTTCTTTTTATAGCTGCATCTCTACCGGCTTGCGATCAAGATTTTCTGTGTGTGGTGGGCACCTTTAGATACACACGCAGTTAATACACTTATTTGAGCAGGCGAGAAATGCCAAAGAAGTAGGCGAAAAGTTTTATTTGCCAATTTCGATATGAAATAAATACCTCCTAATCACCACTGCTTGATTCGTCTGGAATAGACGGATGATGGCAATGATGATTATTCACTTTTCAAAGTTAAAAGTGTAACATTATTTAGTAAACAAACCTCTAATACTTATTCTTTGTTTTCAGATCTCGTCGGCGGCGCGGCGGAGGCGCGCGAAGGCTAGGGTTGACAAAACTTATGGACTGGGCGCTCGGCGTGATGTCGATGGCGGCGCAGCCCTGGAGACTGGTCGTCGGCAGGGTGGGCCGGATAGGGCACGGGGAGCTCAAGGGTGAGATTGCAAAGCGCAGAACTTAAGCGGAAATTACACTATCCAATAGAGCACTAGCTCAGCTAGACGCAGCTAGAGTGTTCAGTGTGGATCTTGTAAATGCAGTTAGACAGCTAGATCACTAACTAGTTCACTACCTGTCTAACTACAGTTACATAATCCAAACTGTCAGCAAGTGCTCTGCAGATAGGATGATATGCCGCCTCCGCTTTAGTCAGATATTGTTATGGCACCGACAGATAATCCTGACTACCGGTAGCTTTAAAAAAAATTTAAGACCCCAAATACTCTAACTAAAACTGGGGAACAAAGAAATCCACTAAGTTGCAGACTGTAGTCGTGTTTTACCAAAAGGGACAGAATTTATCCCTTTTTAAAGTAGTTATTCCTTGAGTCAGTACGAAAAGAGCTTAGGAGTGAGGAGTTTCAGCTAAAAAGTGGGACTCCCTCTACCGATCTTTACCCCGAACATCTAGATCTCTTCAAGGCTAGAATTAACAGGCATTTTCTAGGTCAGTATGCTCCATCTTCGAAGGTGAAGTCGGAGTCAAATGCTCATCTATAAAACATTTATAAAAAGGTTTCACGCAGAAAGGGACATTAATGTCAAGCTTTGTCTCTTATTTCACTAGCAAACCAGCAGTTATTCTTTCTCTTCTAAAATACTGTCAAAATTATACCGAGTACCTTTCTTCTCACTCGTTTAGTCAAATAAGATGCCATAACAATCATGTATCTGTATCACTTCCTATGCGCAAGCAAGGACGATGTTTTATTTTTCTTTTTAAACGTTTGTAAACTTATATTCAACTTAACCATCTCTTCCAGGCTGGAGCTGGTTACTCTCCCGCAAGAATCTGACCCGCGCGTCGACCGTCCTACGAGAAATCTGCAACTCCTGCTCAGTTCTTTACCCTGCCAACGTTCCCTGCATACTATCAGCGTGCTTAGTGTCAACAGAGCCCGACTCCTGCTTACGACTGATGGCGGACCGATTTACACCGGATGAACGGTTCTCGCAAGCCTCCATACAGTCGCATCTGCATACGCCGAGGGATGTCACCGCCACGCATATACTCGTGTTTCCTACGTCTGCCACAACGCAGGTAATTATACTATCTAGAATCGGTAGCATGAGTGTATACTTAAAAGATTTTTACACGCTTGCGCTGCGCTTGCAATTTGAATTTTTGAAGGTGGTATGGCTTTTTGTGCGATGTGCTTCTTGGGAAGTACAACCCCCTTGGATGTTTTGGGTGTAAATGGTCCATTCGAAGGGTAAAGGGAATTACCGTCACATGAGACAGAGATATCTTTCTCAGGGTGGGCAATGTGCTTTGCCGTCTTATTGGTGTCATAATACTATGACACCAATAAGACGACATACGCCACTAAAAACATTTCACCTACAGACCTTTCACCTATAAGTATTGGTTGGTACGTACAAACATAAATTCGTAAGAGTATCTTGAAGACACTATAACTCAGTTGAAAGAGGGTTAGCACGATACGCCGACGGTCGCTAGTTCAAACGCGGCTGCCATCTTTTGTCTAACATCGAATTATTTTTTCCACAGTCTAACCAAATGCCCTTCGAGCCACCAATGGCGGTCGGCGAAGACAACGATATGAACATGTTTCTTGGAGTGGACATGGTTGACGAAGATATGGGAGAGGATAATATCAACGAGCTATTCATTGGTAAACTATTTTTATTAAAACTTCTTTGAAAAACAATGCTCCTACTTGTTCTTATACCAGTGGCCCTAACACCTATAATTTTGATGTAGGATTTTAGCTGTTATTTGTAAAGCAAAATATGAATCTATAGAATCTTTCGATTTGGGAAATAATTTCCCTTTGACAGCAGTCTGTCTCGAAAAAACAAGGTAATTTCTACCCAAACGTGCCCCTAGTGTGTATTAAAAATAAATGGTCGCTGTTTGATGCACGTATATATATTTTTTTTATATAACCTAGATAAGGAAGCACATACATGCATCAACTTATTTTCTGGTCCTAGATAAAAAGTGCATTATCATAAGGCGAACATGCGATCCTTAAAGGTCATTATAATTAGTGTTCATTATAATATTTCCAGCAGTGGACGTCTTTCGGCTGATATGATGATGATGATGAAGACGCGTATCGAGCAATTTTTTTTTGTCTTTATCCCGTTGATCACTCACTGACATTTTGCATACATTTGACATCTTACATTGACGATTGCATCATACACACTATAGTTAAAATAATGTAGTTTGATTAGAATGACAGCAGTGTGACAGTAGAACGGAGCGACGCTTTAGATATTAGAGCGACTGAGACACATATTGATCCAACTTGCTGCTACACATTGGAGCGACAGAGACCCGTATCGATCCGACCTTGTCATTCTAATCAAGCTATATTATTTCGACTGCACGTTGTCTTTTATTTGGTCCTTAAAGTCGTATTTTTCGGTCCAGGCCTTACCACGACTAGAACTATGTGGAGCCCTCTTACTGGCCTGACATCATCCCGTCAAATTTTGGTGTTAGAGGTGTGGTGATTACAGTCGTAATAGATCGATCGATTAGAATGACAGAAGTGTGAGAGTAGGACGGAGCAATATGCTACACATTAAAGCGACAGAGACCCGTATCGATCTGAACTGCTTTTACCATAGTTTTTCCTGCTGTCATTCTAATCAAGCTATATTATTTCGACTGTACATTGTCCTTTTTTGGTCCTTTATGACTTCCTTACCACGACTAGAACTGTGTGGAGCCTTCTTACTGGGCTGGCATCATCCCGTCAAATCGTGGTGTTAGAGGTGTGGTGGTTAGGAACGGTTTGTCACAATAGGCGGTATGTTTGCAGGCGACATGTTCACGATGTGGGCGGCGCCCGGCAGCCCGCAGCGCAGCCCGCGGCGCCAGGACGAGGACGAGCGCGAGGGCAGTCCGCAGCGGCAGCACCATCTGCACAGCCACGCGCATCCCGACCACGCGGCCGTGAGTACATTACATGCCATTCAACGTCCACTACAGGACCATACCATCTAAATCGCGTGATACAGTTTAGAGCAGAAGTACAATAGTCACCACGCTTGTTAGCGTTGCGGCTGGCACCAAGGACCGCGATTGTTGGTGACCGCGGTATGTAAGGTGATGCGATACACAGAAGGACTGTTCTGCCCATCCTCTAGTTTATAAAACCTAGGTCGTCTTTTACGACATCCTCGGGTAGAGAGGGATTGGTACTATTCTTTGCCGATATCACACGGGATAAGCTGCCATGAGTATTTACTATACATTCAGGGTAGTAAAGGAAAGTACCTTAACCATTACAGCTACACGAAAATGGTCTTAGGAGATTATCCATATTTTCTATTGTGTAATTTGGACCCACAATTGAGTTTTTTATGCCAATCGATCCTGTTTCTAATACCTTTCAAAAATGTCTATGGAGCCAACCCGGAAATAACTTTTAACATACATTCTGTATGAAAATTTATTATAATAACTATGAATTATGTCCCCCTATTCGGGTAATAATGGTCTTCTTTAGTAAGGCTTTATACGATAAGTTTAATAAAATTTACCAAATTGTAGGAATTTTATTGCTTTTAGGAGTGTCCCTATTCAATATGACTAAGTATTTAGTTTCGTTCACAGGAGCAAGTGGGCACAGTGTTGCAACAACCCCTGGCTCTCGGCTACATGGTGTCGACTGCCCCTCTGGGCGCCATGCCCGCGTGGTGGTGGGCCTCGTGTACCCACCTGCGCGACGCGTGCCCCGCCTTCCTCAAGAACGCGCTCCATCTTCACGCGGGCAGCTTGCAGTCCGCTGATGACTTCACGTCGCTCACGCAGCGCCGAGACCACAACACGCATCCGCTGGATTCCACCACCACTACTGATGTGCTTAGGTGAGTGGAACTACGCTCAAACAGTAGACAGTCCGAGGTCATGAGTAAGCCCATTGACGATATAAAAAAACTTGGGTAAAAGCAAAAGACAGAAAAAGGAAGCGGAGAGGGATTCGGCTGGACCTAGAGGTTCTAACATTTACTTATATATAAGTAATCGGTACATTACACTGTCCCCAATTCGTTGGTCCGAAATCTGACGTTTAGGACCAACAAATGTCAGTCGTTGTCAGTCATATTGTCAACATTGGATGCAAATAAACTTACCAACAAAATGGATGTTTTTATTTGAAGAAACAATATACTCTTATTATTATTATCGTTATTTCTTATTATTGTTTTTGACTTTAATCCAATTAATGAAACTGAAAAATCAGGCCTAAATCACATATAAACAGTAAAAAGTTTGTTTTGTTTTTTCCCGCCATATTATTTCCGTTCCGTGTACTTAGTACCGACCGAAGTACTACACAACGTAGTTCACGCGATTTCTCACAGATGGCGCTATTTTTCTTGTATGGGGAAATTTTGAACCGCTTGTTCCCAAGACCCTATCTTGACTATATAAATCTATGGGTTCTAACCACAACTTTGTTTACAGATACGTCCTGGAAGGCTACAACGCGTTGTCCTGGCTGGCGCTAGACGGCAGCACACACGACCGGCTGTCCTGCCTGCCGGTGCACGTGCAAGCCCTCATGCAGCTCTACCACACCGCCGCCGCGCTCGGCTAGGGGACATACCAACACTAATTGGTTTGCTCTAGTCCAATACAGCCAGCGAGATGCGATCCTGACACCTGTCCAACTTATAGTAAATAGAGATCTGCATGGGAAACTGCACCCTATAACTGTGACTGAAAAGATCGTCAGGGCAAATACAGTACCGTTAACTCAGGGTCAGCCTACATGAAAAAACAGGTATATCGGAATTTACAAAAGAGTCGGGTGTTATGTAAACACAATCGTATCCTCAAATTCCCGCTAACAGATGGCGCTACAGGTTTCTGTCTATAACGCGGTATTTAAAAAAATCTTAAACACGGGGATAAGAATTCCCAAACATGAAACTTAGCTAGACCATTTTTTCGCCCCCGAAACCGCCGTATAGTAAATTTGTCGAGAAACCGATTACAAATACATACAAATATTGCTCGTTTAATAGTATAGGAAATGATACCCTTACCCAATTTTCTTGCGTACTTGTCTCTGTAGCTGATCTTTATGTTTGAAGAATATGAGGGAGAAGAAATGTCAGGAATATGGTGTCCCATGCAGATGTCAATTTACAATGTAAGGTGTCCGCATTTTCTTAACGGTCGAAGTGTAAAAAATTATTCAGCTTTATTTGAATGAACAAAATGTTATAATTTGTTACGGTGATATTGGTAGATTTGAAGTTTGTGCTTTTTTAGAGATATTGAATAGTTTATGTAACTATATAGAAAAGTCGTTGTTTTTATCTTATCAAAATGAAATAACTCCATTGCATTGATAGAAATGGCATCCTCATTTTTATACCGTGTTTCATTGAGAATCAAAATTATTGCGAACTTAAGAAAGTTACTGTTATATCATTCAATATCTTTAAAATAATGCAAGAATACCCTATTTATTTTCCTCTATTTATTATCAACTTAACAATATCTAGCAATTCACCGTAAAGATGAAAGCTTAGAAAGAGACAGTACTTAGATAAATAAAATTATACTGTAGGCGCGTATTTAAGAGGGCTTGGTTAGTTAAAATGGTCCAAACATTTAAAGTTAAAGACAGCCTAGGAATACGAATCGTATTTGGACACAGTTGCGAAAAGCACCATTAAGGTTAATCCTTCGTTAAAATGAATTTATATTTTAATGAAACAGAAAAGGATTGCACGAGTTTCAATGCGACTAACAATAAACATTTTTTGTGTAAAAGAGATGCAATGACGACAGTTTTTCGAGTATACCAATTACATTTCGTTAATTCTGACATCTATTTAGTGATTGGCCTGATAAGATCAAATTAGCGCCAAAAAATATTTATCAATATTTTAAATTGTGGACTAACTAACGAAAAATAGTGTTACAATTCAATGGTCCAATTTGGAGCGTGGGTTTTAGGAAATAGGTATTTTAGCATACCTTATGTTTTGCTAAAGGTTTGTACTGATATGGCGTTGTTTATGAGTAGAGCTGTGTTACATCTGATCTCAGCGATAAAGTTTTCAAGCCGACAAGTAAATATCTCTGATGAGATAAATGTATCTACCCGACAAATATCTTGGATGGATCTCGATAGCAGTTGACATTTATCAGCCGATAAAATATCGGTCTAAACTATAATGTAAGACAAGAGTAAACTCTTTTGTGACCATAAACACTGAACAACTTTTTTCGAAAATGGTCTAAATATAAAAAAAATTGCTATCGCTATCTCGTAATTCCGTTTCTACCATCGATACGCAAAGAAGTTTCCAAGAGTCAATTGTCTATTTTGTATTTTGACCAGGGTTTATTAGGGAAGGTTGTTCAGTTTTATGCTCTGAATCCACTATTTATATTTCCGGGAAACGTCCTTTTCTACATCAGATATTTCTATATCTGAGCACATTTCGGCTTTCGATCCGGAGATTTTCTGGGTTCGATTCCCGGTGGGGACACTGTCAAACAAAAATGCTTTTGTGCAACCTCCCCAGTTTGATTAAGACATTGCAGGATGAATCCCTGAATTTCCGAAAAATTAGGCACGTTAAGCCGTTGGTCCTGATTTCTATGTACCGATGTAGTCGTTATTGAGCCGCGTCAGAGGCTTTTGATTCTTCACTCGATATGATGATGATGATGCTGGGATGATAAATATCTCTGTTCGACCTCATGTGAAACAACGTCATATCTGTACAAGTTTTGAAAATAAGGGCATTTTCATTTTAATTTCCTTCGTACTTCCATCCGAGTCTCGCTTGATTCATACTTCCATGATCTCTTCACTCTATTTCCATTTAACCTCATTTTCCGTAGCCAATAGAGTCCAATTTTACTCTTCAAGTAGTGTAACTTGAACATCCCTGGGGTGTAAACCTGTTACTTAATTTATCAGTGATGGTAAACGAGGAATCGTTATTTATATACCGATTATAAGATACGTCCACACAGAGGTTACTTTCTATTGTTATCGCGTTCCGTAATGTTGCTACACACAATATAACTTCGATGTGGATGTACGCTTAATAATGGGCTTTTGCTTGACCCAATCTATATAGCCCTAAAGACTAATAGCGTACAGTCGACACAAACCTCCAGTTGCAGATAGCCTTAGCTTTAATCGTCCTTTAAATATATTGCTAACACATTCAGTAAATAAGGCAGAGAAAGGACAGAAAAAGACTTGGCTTTATGGCAACTGTTTTAATGACATAGTTAATTAATTAAATAAACACTGACAGAATCGGACGCAAACTAAAAAATCTTTACTTTTTGCAAAGAATAAATAATAACAGAAATCAACTAAAAGGCCACTGACCTCTCACTTATATAAAAGTGAAGGCTACATACAATTACTTTACACAAAATGTTTATAATTTTTTAAACATTTACAAAAACCAGCTCTTAAACGAAAAAAATATTTATTCAATCAATGAAATCATTAAAATCAATTCTTTACCATTTTGGGTTATTTTTGTAGCCAAATTTTAGTAGGTTACTTACTATAGAAATAATCGAATTTTCAAAGAAACAGATCGAAAACGAGCTATGGTGTAAAAGACAGGTTTTCGAACTTTCCAGTCAAGTTTGCAATTTTTTATAGAGGCCGATTTATTTTTATTTCTAATAATATTCTATACTGAAAGTGGTTCAGTTACGTTGACTGATCATGCCCTTTCAGTTTTCGGAAATCTGTCCCTGTAGTTTTGGCTTCTCCATCTATTTGAAGTTTTTTTTTTGTTTTTTGACCCATGTTTCTTTGGAAAAGTGGTTCAGTTTATCATCTGAGTAACATACTAAAATTTGTATACTAAAACTCTGTATATTCACGTCACAAGTTATGTATGTATTGCAATTTTATTGTAATTTAAATTATTTATTATGTAAGTATGATGTTTTTAGTATTATTTTTTTACATTATTGTACAGACCGGTATGTTTTACCAAAGGAGTTAGCTATGTGTAGATTTTTTTATATTTTACCATCTATTTTATTTATGAATAACAAACACTCGATTTTCTTTTAGAGTTTTAGCGAAATATAAATGAGATATGCTATCTAATGACTTAGTTAAATATATTTTGATTTAATATTTTGATTTTGAAATGTTGCACATAGCATTTCTTAAGTTAATCAATCAATCAAGCCCAAGTGAGTAAGATATAATCGTGAAACGAATTGAATAGCTTCGGGTTATAATGAACTCTATATATATTCGAAAATATTTAAAGAACATTGAAGAAATATAAATAAATATCAAAGATTTACCCGCAGCCTTATGTGTGCTGAAGTCAAGAGTTTATATTTTTAAAATCAAATCTTTTGCTAAACAACTAAAAGAAAATTCAGATTTATGTTATTGATTACATAGACCGTCTCATTGCCACAGGGTTCTCAATTCGTCTCAACCATTAATTTAAATTATAATTAAACCACCTTACTCATTAAAATTAACACCATTATTTTTGTAAGATTTTTACGTTGCATGAAATTTTAAATTATTTTCTATCTTATTTTATTTTCGACCTGAATTTGAATCATGGTGTAAATTGGATACGTTTTTATGTATTTATAATAGAACGTTCGTTCTAACAATTCTAAGAGGGAACAAAAGCTCAATCAGATTTACAATACATGAAATAAAATTCACGTCATTTAATTTATACTAAGGGGAGAAAAAACGTTGCCCTAAAATAAATCAATTGTAGCGGCAACATGTTATCATATTCTAAAAACGTACATTTCGTGGTGTATTCCAATTGACCCCACTTCATTCGCCCCACTGGTGGAGAAAACGAAAAATAACTAACTACCGGTATTTGATTTACAAACTTATAATAACAATGAAATTATATCATTTCAATAATAAAATTTAAATAAATAAACGTCCATTTTCAAGGGCATATCTAGCTACAGAATTAGTGTAGCAAATATGCAGATAAATGAACTGCGGCTTCGCAGCATGAAAAAAAAATGCCTGATGCAGAAAACTTCCTTAGTTTAACCTTCCTTAAAATATATTGCTTTAAGTTGCAGTTAATTTAAGGTAGGTATAAATAGAAGTATGTGCAGACAGTCTTCCAACCAGTGGGTATACTGAAGTGGCCGGAATGGCACTTCATGTTTTAATTACCAGCTAAATTTTGTCTTCGATGTAAAAAATCCCTCTCGATTGTATTAAGCATTGTAACATAAACACCAATAGTTTACGGATAGCTAAAATAGTTTTAAAGAGAGCCCCCTAGGTCGTTTGAAGTAGATTTTTGTATAAAAATAGACATTCGTTTTATAAAGATATATTTAAATTGAAATGGAGCCTAAAGACACAGCCCCATTGTTAGTGAAAGCGATGGAAAGTGCTTTTCATAACATAGTCTAAGTCTTCTTATAGTGTAGGCAACGAAGCAGTTGACCCCAACATAATTCTCTCAGGCAGATTTTATTTGAAAGGATGATAAAGTATCATGAATTAAATGTAAATTCAAAATATCCAAAAAAAAATTACATAAAAAATTCATACATTTTTTGTAATTTTTGTATGGAAAGTTAAAAGTACCAATTTTTTTTGGATTTTTTATAGAAGGTTTGTCTTATATAGGGTGACTTTTAATTAGTTCTTGATATCAAAATATATGCATGTACTCATGATACTGAACAACTTTTCCCAAGGAACATAGGTCGAAATACGAAAAACCAAATTTGACCTCCCATACAAAATGCGCTATCAGCTGATGCATTTTCTATAGGAGGTCATAACTTGATTTTCGTATTTCGACATATGTTCCTTGGGGAAAGTTGTTCAGTATCATGAGTACATTCATAACTTTTTCTATCAAGAACTAATTAAAAGTCACCCTATATAGTGTAATATCCCAGCAAAGTTTCATCGACTGAGGATTTAATGCGGGGGTCTTCACACAACGATCCGCTTCGTTGCCTAGACCGTTATCAAAGTCAAAGTATACTTTATTCATATGAGGATTTTCTTTCAATTTATGGCTTTAGTACCTGGGCGACCGAGCTTTGCTCTGTGTAATCTTAACTCAAGCTCACTAACAGATGGCGCTGTAGGATTTGTGAAACGTGCTATTTTCAAGAAATGTTCAAAAAAACAAACAAAACTATTTTTGCTGCATGATGGGCGATAGATATTTTTATACTTTTGCAATTGAAAGAAGTTTTATTGACATCCAAAAGCTTCATATTAGACTAAAGTTCGTTTCCAATACATTTGTTTCCCTGTCATTTCTGTTAAATTTGTTAATCCGCGAGGTTAGTCCCATCTCACAGTGTAGATCAGTGTCTCATACGGCCTCTACATGTTGGACCTACGTCCCCACTCAAGCCTAAGGCCCGGCTTTTGGCCCGTGAACTCAAGCCAGAGACTATAATGTTTGCCATCATAACTTCATTATCGCAACACACAATTTTTATAATTAATTAGATACAGCTCATAATAACCATCAATCAATATACCTATTTCTATAAATAATGAGAGCATTATACACTTTCTGTCGCTTCTCCGACGATGTATTAGCAAAATTTGTCGATCTGCTGAATCTCCGACAGTATAAGTAGATATGAAATTTTCTATTTTAATATATTTAAACCATAAGTTAGGGAGGTGTGCTGTGAAACATGTAAATACCGATGAGTGTTATTGTATGATGTATGAATAGTGTAACCCTTGTCGTTGTATGGTAATCTCTGTCAACTGGAAAAAGTAGTTTTTAGCGCCGGTGATTTTTTTTTCTCTCTCAATTAACATTTCTTGTAACGTGAAATTATATTATATTAATTCTAGTGATTCTTCTAATAAAAATAAAGCGAAGCTCCCGAAAATTTTGTATTTACTCAAAAAAAAAATTATGCACTCATTTTGTGTGGGCAGTCGGAGTTTTTATTATCGCGTAAAAAGTATTTTTCTTCGGGCAAAGTCTGTTGATTAGTAGATCCATTAGGCTTCGGGAGCAAAAAATAAATAATTGTGTAAGCGAGAGGAAAATAGAGTCGCCGCCATTATCAATCTCTTTTTTTAGTTAACTGAGTAATACTTTCTGAGAACGACTGTTGAATCACGTTTAAAGAACAAAGTAAGCATTCGTATTGTAAATTTTTGTTGCTTAGTACCTAATTATTGATGTTTTTTTTTATTTTATCTTAATGTCGGTCGTACGACCTTAGGCGAATTGTACAGGTTGTATTTAATGGTTCTGGGTAGAAAATACCTTTGAATGGCGATGTATATTCCAAAATACTGCTACTGTTTGTAAAAATAATATCGAAAGTCATTTGAGGTATTTTCTAAACGGAATGTCAAAACGCAAGATGCGCGCGCAGCCGACGACATCGGTAGAAGTGCGCACGCGTCGATTACCTAAATTATTATTTAACGTAGAGGCGGGCCGCCGCGACTTAACTGAATTATGCCTAGTTGAATATAAAATGTTTTAAATGTGTTACAGCATTTGAGAATATTTAATGATGTTGTATATAGTTTATATTTTGTTTTGTAAACGACATTTTGTACATAGACGGACGTAGATTTGGATATCGTTCACCTTTTGCCCACTTAGCCTGAACGGCCGCACGTTTTAAAGAAAACACTCGTAATATTTTGTACAGTTGTTAGAGATTCGTAGTTGAATGTATTATTTTTAAGATTTCGTTTTTGAACATTTTTGTTATTGTGAATTTGTCAATTTTTTAGGGAATCGGGATCGTACTTGTAAATATTTGTCACCGTTTTGTCATATATTAGCCGTAAGCATCGAATCTGATGATTGGTGTGGAAATCAAATTTTCTAAATGGAGCAATCATTAGGTTTCGTAAAACAAAATTAGTGTAATACTTGATATTAATATAACTTTATAAATAACTGTGAAAATAGGTAATAATAATTACGAATAAAATATTACATATTTAAGAGCATTGTTTCATTTTTTGGTTTATATTTAAGAGAATATTATTTTAATTTAATACTTCCTTCGTTCGGATAATTCTACAAAGTAGAAAATCGCAAAATTTCACAACCACAGGAAGGATTCGTACCTGCGTCTTCTCCGTCAGTGCCGACGACGATTCGTGATGTTGTGATATTTGCGACCTCTACCAAAGAAGGTAATCACGACGTAAAAGCATACAACGCAGGTTCGAATATACCTACCTGTGGTTGTTGTGTCTGTTGATTCAGTTAGGACACCTAAGGCTATTGCTTTTTGTTGCCTTTATTAATGACCTTGTCAACAATCCTAGCCTTCTCTATGCTGATGACCTTAAAATATACATGACTATCAACAGTATCAATGATTGTACACTCTTACAAGAAAACTTAAACAAAGTTGCTGAGTGGTGTTTCTAATTTTATGTTTCTTAACATTCCTATAAATGGTAGCTAGTTTTTTGCTTTTGTTTCCCTTGGCCTCTACTGTGTGGCACTACCGGTAGAGTCTTGGAGGATTTTCCTTTCCCACCACTGGAACAGAACCTTACACTGTTCCTGTTCCAATTTCATGTGGATTTCAAAAAATTACGAAATTGAACTGTTGAAAGAAATAAATTCTTAAACAACCTGAAAGCTCCTGGAATAGACAGTATAAGAGCAATAGTAAGACTTTGGTCGGAATGTTGTCCCACCCAGTTGCGCAATCAGGACGTAAGGTACTGATCAAAGACTCGACGTATGCTTTCTCATCTGGCAGAAGTGCAAAAGAATTACACGCTACATCCTGGTGGAGCGCTTCAGAACTCATCGATATCTTTGACAGGGGTTTGATATTTGATGATGCTAATTTTCTACCTATATTAACAAAATACGAATTGACATTATTGATTGATGTTTGCATGTCGGCATGAATTTTCAATAAATCAGTAGGAGGCTGTTTCTGAACATTAGTCTGTGCGATAGTTTTGACAACTTTCCATGTAGCCTTAGGATTGTTTTTGGCCTTACCGAATTCATCTCTTTCATAAGCGTGTTTTAATTTCTTAATAAAGAGTTGCAAAAGTTTCGGTACCGCGTGTAAGTAGTACGAAATATTAAATTATCAGGATGTTTACGGGATTTGCGATGCAGTTTGTCACGAGTACGCATACAACGCGTCATCCATGGTTTTAGAATTTTAGTTTTATTTCTAACTTGAATAAAACACGTATGTTTGTGGATAATTGTTGAAATAATATTTATCAAAAGATTAACTGACACATTTGGATCCATTTCTGAAGTCACAGGGCAATCTGCATTGCTAATATCGGTTTCTATATTTTTGTAGTTTAGACGGGGGTTCGTCTGATAGCCGTCATATTTCAGAGAATTTTTAAATTTTAAACAAAGAATTATTGGGAAGTGGTCAGTAATATGAGTGTCTAGTACTAGAGCAAGAGCAGTCTTCTTAGTTCTTTATAAAAGGTGGTCAAGGCAGTAAAGCCCTTTCATATGATACCCCACTCGACATAGTAACGACAATTTGAAATTTTGCCCCCCCCCCCCCCCCCCCCTATTTTGGCCCCCTTTACATTGATAATCATAACTTTCTTTTAATTCTTTTATGTGCAATTAAGTTGCGCAAACATATTCTTAAACTATTCCAAATTTCAAGTCGATAGCATGAGTGGTTGCTGAGATATACAGGTGTGACAGACAGACAGTCGCACCATAAGGGTTCCTTTTTTTTACCATTTTGGTATCGGAACCCTAAAAAGTAAGAATATCTACAAAAAGAAATGAGATGTCATCAAAAACATAACTTGTAAAAAAAAACAAGTCTTACAACTCAGTTCTTCTTCCGTAAAAAGTTGTGAGATCCATGTACTACCAAGTCGGTTAATTTATTCAGTCCCTACTTAAGGGGTCCTTCTGTCTTTAGTTATTAGCTAACCTAACAAAGTCAAAATCGTTTATTCATTGTTGGATATTAAAATCTCTTAATGACGTCAGCTAAACTACATCGCTTCACAAACAATGTGGCGCCATAGTGGGATAAAAAGAAGCGACAATAAAAACCCACGCGCTTTTTTAAATATGTTTTGATATACAACAAACATAAGTCAGTTTTAATTTTGAATTAGCCTGTTAGAACCGTAGCCTAATCCCATGCATTATTCTCTTACAACAACATCTTATAGTGACCATATCAATATTAAAAATCTTTTATGTTTTATATAAATAGATCGATTTTTACTTTTTGCATGAAAACACAATGTATGTCATTACATTGACACAATGATTGATTCAGTTTCTATGTGAGGTTATTTTTTTTTTCATATTTCGACCTATATTCCTTATGGAAAGTTGTTCAGTTTCATGGGCAGATTAACATCCTTGAGGGTTGGTATACCCCTTTTGTTATACCTGTATAAATAAATAAATTACAGCGTACCACAAAATCTGCTGCATCAGCAATTTGTGTAACCCCAACATAAATTTCTCAGGCAGATTTTATTTGACAGGATGATAAAGAATCATGAATTAAATGTTCATTCAAAATATCCAAAAAAAAAATTACAAAAAAGTTTTTCATACATTTTTGAAATTTTTGAATGGAAAAATTAAAAGTACCGATTTTTTTTTTTGGATTTTTTTATAGAAGGTTTGTCTCATGCCCCAGCTAAGTTTCATCGACTGAGGATTTAATGCGGAGGTCTTCATACAACGATCCGCTTCGTTGCCTAGACTCATAGCGTACGCACCATGTACGCACGCACAGAAAACCTAAGGTACTTTATTTTCTATCCCTAAATTCCTACCTGTATTTCAATACAAAGCTTTGGACAGAGGTATAAAGCTTTTATGAATTTGTAATCTCACTACCGGTTCCATACAAATGAATCGTTCGTGTTGTACTTTCTATCGGGTTTGTTAGATGGCGCTATACGGAAAGTCAGTATTTCTAAAACGCGCTATCGTTGTGTCATCGTCATTTGGTTGGGTTCCACAGTGAAAACTTTCGCGTCACTCTGGTTTCCCTTCTAAACGTATAAATCTTTCGCCTTTTACTAAAGATTTCCGTGGAGGGGAACACTCTAATGAGTCTTACTCAGTTTTTGAAACCCTGCAAAGGGTCATAAGAAAGTCCATCCTCTTGGCAGTTTCGCCAGTCCGACCAAATTTGTGGTCCAATCACATCCGACCACATTTGTGGTCCCACTAGCGAAACTGCCAGTAGGATGCAAGGCAGATCTGTTGTTTTTTACTTGTATAGGTACCTTCTATTTCTACGAATAGATTTCATTCGTGTAATCTGTCATTTAACCACTTTTCTCTCCCACTGTACAAAACCTGCCAGGTTTCGGATTGGCAGACCAACGTTTTGTGGACCTACTAGGCCACCACTATCGCTACAAAGTTGCAAATTTCGTGTACTAGATGACGTAGGATAACATGCAGTGCCCTTATAGTCCTATACTTGACTTTCTTATGACCCACCCTTTGCAGGGTTTCAAAAACTGAGTAAGACTCATTTGAGTGTTCCCCTCCACGGAAATCTTTAGTAAAAGGCGAAAGATTTATACGTTTTGAAGGGAAACCAGAGTGACGCGAAAGTTTTCACTGTGGAACCCAACCAAATGACGATGACACAACGATAGCGCGTTTTAGAAATACTGACTTTCCGTATAGCGCCATCTAACAAACCCGATAGAAAGTACAACACGAACGATTGGCTGTTTGAACTTGCGACAGTTTCGTTTGATGAAACCGAGCATTGAGGCGGCTTTATTGACTATCTAACGATATGGGCTGCAAAGTATAATCGGCTGTCAAGGGTGATGCCTAGGTCTCTAATTTGGGCAACTTTCGCTAGTTCTGTATTATTTAGCTCATAGGTTGTAAGCGTGGGATTGACTTTTTTTGTAAAAGAAATAAATACAATGTATAAAACCGCCACCATAATAGCCCTGCGTCGTAAAGTTACAGTTCTTCAAAATGCAAAAATTGTCTTCCCTGCATGTCTGCCTCTTCGATTTTCTACATCTTCAGAAGTATTTTAAACAGGAGCCACAAAGGCAGACCAAAAAAACATAAAACGCAGCGACGCACAGAAAAACTTGTAAGGACCAAATCGATTCGTATTGAGCTGATCAATCATCCCTATTAATATGAATCATGGGCAAATCATATACCCAAATTGCAGCCAGCACCCTAACTACTGTCACCGTGACTGTCGTTCCGGTTACAAAAAAAGCAGTAAAATGGGAAAAAATGAACAAAACGAGGGTCATTTTAGATTTTTTTTTATTAAATTAAAATTCTATCTCGACCACATCACCTTACATTTTGTTTATTACTATGTTTTTTCCTGCTAAGATAAATGTAATGTAAAAAGTGGTTACGAAGTCATTCAGGAAGGCCTAGCGATTTTATATATAGTTGTTTGGCATGTTGGTGGTCCTATGCTGACGCGCATGGGGTTCGATATTTTAAAATTTTATTGTTGATGGCACTTTGTATAGAAAATTACCTTCGGGCGAATCGCCCCATTCAAAGTGTAAGTGTTTTAATAAGTAGCATTTCGCCCGATCGGACGGAAGCATCTCGGCCGAAACGACGTTCTACTCATCGAAACGTATTTCGTATGGCGCCATACGTTTCGCCCGCATTCTTACATATATTTTATATTATCATACGTCGCAGGCTTTCGGCATTTTACGGTTGCATGCTGCCATGCTGCATAGAAATATGATTTTGCCTGTTCAACATTTTAGATACCTAACTTAATATTTTGATAACGATGGCGACGACACGTAAATAAGCGGTTTGGCCACTCCGTAAACACAGAGTTTGGCTATTTAAGATGCTCAGACACTATGAATGTATGAGGAGTAATTCTGAAACAAATTCTGCATACATTGCTCGTTGAAGTCAGGATACTGGCACAAACAGAACCAAACCTCCCAGCAATGTATGCGCAATTACCTAGTCTTTAAATTTAGGATGTGATTGCAGCATTACGTGGACAGTGACCCTCAGACAATAAGTAATACTAACTCCTTGCAATAAGCACAAATACTGTGCACAAATATCGTTACGTTAGGCCAGTGAGATGTCATGCCTGGCCGCCAATAGGGTGTTCGAAGCTTTTTTTGAAAACATTCGACAAATTTTGAGATTGTGTTCAGACCACGAAACTGAACAACTTTCCCCAAGGAACATAGATCGTTAGACGTAAAAAAAAATCGATCTCCCATACAAAATGTATGACTGACTTTACTATTAAAATTAAAAAAAATAAAAACTCTATTTATTCAGGCATCTGTGACCCACAAATTTAAAAATACATATTTAAACACAACAAAACTATGAAAGGGTAAAAAATTATTTCGTCTGATGACCTATATTCCTAGGCAAAAATTGTTCAGTTTCGCGGTCCACTCTCAAAATTTGTCGAATGTTTTCAATTTCACCCTGCAGATAGCGCTGCTAATTAGACTAAGAAAATGGAAACTGATACTGAACGTTTACCCAGTATGAAAATTATTAAGTCAGTTTGATTCCTGCTCTCAAAGTCCGTGATATATTTTCTTCTAAAAATCCTGATTCGGTGTGATAATGGAGTATATTTGCTGGTAATTAATACTCGTATATACAAAACTATACATAGGTACATTTAGTAGAGGGTTAACCATGGGTTAACCATTCTCAGTACCGGGGCGACCGAGCTCCGCTCGTTAAACTTGTGACTAACCCCGGTTATTTTTTTCTACGTATTTTTTTCATGCAAAGTTGGCTTAGTTAGCTTTTGGCAAAATATTGTTGGCTGTACCAGAATTGTTCAGTTTCGTTGACTGAGCACGCCCTTTCAGTTTACGGTATACATACCGTCCCTTACACCCTGTATTAAACAAATTTCAATCTTCACTTTTGAAAAGAAAAACTATGATTTTGAATTTTTCTAGTTATATTTTTACCACTTTTTTTTTGTTGGATCTCGGAAATCATTCGGTGACATTCAAGAATTGAGCCCCTGAAGTAAAAACGAATTTCTTCTCTATATTCAACAAATATCGTTGTTCACTAAAAAAAAATATGTAAGTACATTATTATGTACTATTTTATATTTTGGTAAAATGGCGCCAAAACTGTTCGGTAGTTAGGCAGAAGTTAAAGTACAGCGCCATCTTGTACGGAGTAGAAAAACTACAGTTTACCGACCAATTATATTATCTGTGCTGGTAGTCAATTCTTGAAAATCACCGGGTGATAAAATATCACAAAAAAAATCAAAATCAGTTAAGTACCTACTATTTTATTTTATCAGGAAGCCAGTTCTTGAATATCGCCGGGTGGTGAAATTTCACTTTTGAGACTTTCGAAATAATAAAAAATATGAAAACTAACAATAATCACTCTTTTATATTTAATGGATCAATCTTCACTATTGAAAAGAAAAACTGTGATTTTGTATGTTGCGAGTAATATTTAATTACCCAGTAATATTCAAGACTTAGTTTTCTTTGTTTTCAAAATCTCACAAATCATTTGGTGAAGAATTGAGCCCCTGAGATAAAAAACAAACACATTTCTAACACTTTAAAAAACATGTAAGTAGACTATTTTATTTTTTGGGTATTGTTTTATGTATGTGTAATATTTAATAATCATTATTTTTCTTTCTTTATTATTCAGAAATTGGGCCCCAGGTCACAATACTATGAACTAACGTTAAAAACTGAAAACAGTGCCATCTAGTATGGAGTCATAGTATGAAGTGGTACTGACAGGCGACGGTTGCCAAATTATACCGGGTATTATTCTGGGCCCCTAGTAAAATTTTAGTATGTTTTTTATTCATAATAATAGTTTATTTTTGGCTTTACTGTACAAATCAGATGCAGGCAAAAGTGGTATTTGTATGAGACATTCAAAATGTTTTTATGCCAAGGTATGTATTTTTTTATTATCACTGAGTGATTTATGAGATTTTAATTTAAATATACAAAGTCCGAAAATTAAGTAAACATTAAAAACAACACTACACTTAACGAATATCTTATCTTATTTACTCTTGGTGAAAGTTGTCGAGTCTTATGTTTCCAAAAAGACCTTATATTATGAAGCCTGTGAACTGTTTTATCGATAGCTCTGTTTTAAAGGTTTTAAATCAAATTGAGCGCCATCTTGTATGGAGTAGAAAAATCATGTTACCGAGCCATCTAGCGCGGGAAAGTCTGTTTTTTTCATAATCTAAGGTTTTATCGATAGCTCTGTATAGAATGGAAAATTCCGACGCATCTAGCGCGGGAAAGCACAACGTTGCTTTGTGTGTGAAAGAAAACCTATAAAATCTTCCCAAAAGATCTATCGAAACACAAATTAACATTAAAATATCTCCAAGTGAGCAGGCTATGCTACCCGTCAACAGATGGCGCTGAATGAAACAGTATTTTCAAAAAATGTTAAAAAACACGGGGAAAACGAATTTTCCCAGACATGAGACCTAGCTAGATCGATTTTTAGCCCCCAAAAACCCCCGTATGGTAAATTTCATCAAAATCTTTAGAGCCGTTTTCGAGAAACCGATTACAAACATATAGGTATATATATATATTGCTCGTTTAATAGTATAGGCACAGGTATAGGATACCACGACCCCGAGTTTCAAATTTGAAATTGGAAGGTCGCGTAGGCACGCATATCAGTACAAAAGAGAAGCACCACGAGAATCTCGCGGGCGCGAAGGGGTGCGGTAAGGATCACGGAGTAGAGAAGGGGAGGATGTTTGAGTAGCAGCACTTCCTGCTAAGGGCGTATCACTTTCTTGCGAGGGACCTCCATACTATAATGTATGGATTTTTATTAAATCCTAAAAACGAAATTTTTTTATCTTTCTCAATATTTCAATAAATGTTACTACCACAGTTTTTCTGGTGAAAACACTTACCATCCAGGAAAAAAAAAAGAACCTGCCAAGTGCGAGTCGGACTCGCACCCTAAGGGTTCCGTACCTATCTACCATATGATATACAAAAAGCTTTTGCACTTTGATTTTAAAAACTCAGCGACCATCCAACTTGACCCCTCTTATAAAGAAAAGTTCTTGAAAAGGGAGCTCACCTTAATTGGTTATTGTTAGTTGTGAGAAAAATTGAAATATTTAATGATTTTAGACTTTTCTCTTTATTTGTACTGTGCTTAGAGTAATAATTACCAGTAGTTATAATTACTACTGGTAATTATATACTCTAAGGTACTGTGAGACCTAGCTTCTTGCCAAATTCCATAATTTTAGGTCAACGGGAAGTACCCTGTAGTTTTTGCATTTTCATTTTCATTCATTTGCATAAAATGGCCATTATGGATTATTTACGCTTCCGTTCTTAGTATGAATGATCAATTCACAAGCAAAAAAAGGTACATTTTCACTTTCGCAAACAAAGTTTATACTACTAAAACATTAGATTTTTAAAGATTTCTTGATTTTTGTAAAACTTAACTGAGTTTTTTGACCGACTAGTATAGGCGACTGGGATACGCTTTACACTTCACTAGCTCATACAGAATATGTATATGACGGACTCGGAGTGCGGGGTAGTTTGCAAGGGGGGCGGAGAGCTGATTGATAGTACTTTATTCTGTGACGTATCATCATCATAACATCCACTACAGGACAGGGAGCTCCCACCAGAATTCCAGCTGTTGCTGGAATAATATGGAGGGGAAGTACCTACCTAAGTCAATACGCTTGTCAGTGTTACGGCTGGCACCATGGACCGCGGTTGTTGATGACCGCAGTATGTATGGTACGTTACACGGAAGGACGCTGCTGCCCATCTTCCGGTTGATAAACCGTTAGTCGCCTCTTACGACACCCACGAGTAGAGATGGGTTGGTACTATTCTTTGCCGGCACCACAAGGTTCAAGCTTCAAGGTTCAACTAATAAGTATCCATAGCATAAACTTCAAGAATAGTTTTTTTTACATCATGCACATTGTCATGCACGAATGAATTCCGATGTCAAAATGGTCGTTGAAATTGACATCGTTGAATTGATTTTTACACTTTGGAATTTGCAGATATAGGTACTTTTTCTTTGGGATTTGCTTCGCCGCGGCTGCCTGACCCTGTCATCTGGTCGTCATCAATCTGCCAACTTGTCAACCCTTGTCACTTGTCACTAATACAGGTTCCTAATGGGTTGGTTCACAGGTTTTTAGGATTTTTAAATATATTTATTTTATAAGTATTTTTATATTTATATTACCACACATGCAATGAAAGACACAGAAACAGACTTCATACGCAATGAAAAATACAGACGAGGCTGATAAAGAATGGATAATATATGCACAAAGAGTTGTAGCTTTTCTCTTTTCTTCAATTATATTCATAGCTATTGCTGTTGTCTTTGGCATGGGATACTCAAAAAACGGTACCTATTCTACTCTACCTAATTGTATTACTTTTGCTTTCCGTGCTTTGGGAGGCATATTATGCCGTTGGAGTAGCTAGGTACTATTTGCGGAAGAAGTCGTTACATGAGCCATATCATCGACCTTACAACTTTAACAGCTAGCACACACTCCTATCATCATATCAGCCGAAAGACGTCCACTGCTGGACATAGGCCTCCCCTAAAGATCTCCATGACGACCGGTCCTGCGCTGCTCGCATCCAGCGGCTTCCCACGACCTTGACCAGATCGTTGGTCCATCTTGGGGGGCCTGCCAACGCTTCCTCTTCCGGTGCGTGGTCGGCAATCGAGAACCCTTACGCCCCATCGGCCATCGGTTCTTCTTACGATATGCACACACTATTATTTTTTATTATCGTTGATTATTCTGTTAATTTTAGTTTATGAGAAACGATCCAAAACGAAGCATAGACGCAGAATCTTTCTTTCTGGACCTTGAGAAGTTCGTATTCTTAACACAACTACACAAGTCTAAGTTGAAACACAAAATATGAAGATGCCAAGAGTCACAGGTATGAGACTACTTATTACACATTTCCCTGTCTGCGACTCTTCCTGCTAATTGTATGCTGACTGAACCTAAATGAAATTTTGTACTGAATAAATAGGTCCTAATGAAATAGTGAACATAATTTCAGCATACTACTCAGACCATCAAGCTGAACAACGTTCCCCAAACAAATTTTAGATCTCCCAAAGAAACTGCATCACCTGATTTGCGCATGGGGTCAAAAATATTTTTTCGTATTTCGACCTAAGTTCCTCAGGGAAAGTTGTTCAGTTTTATGGTCTAAGTTACACATAGGTACATACATACATAATATCACGCCTTGTTCCCGTCGGGGTAGGCAGAGACCATCATATCAGTCGAAAGACGTCCACAGCTGGACATACTCGTAGGCCTCCCCTAATGATCTCCATGACTCGCGGTCCTGCGCTGCTCGCATCCAGCGGCTTCCCGCGACCTTGACCAGACCTTGTGGAGGGCCTGCCAACGCTTCGTCTTCCGGTACGTGGTCGCCACTCTAGAACCCTTACGCCCCATCGGCCATCGGTTCTTCTTGCGATGTGCCCTGCCCACTGCCACTTTAGTTTAGCAATTCTCAGGGTAGGTTAGTTACTTTAGTTCTTCTGCGGATCTCCTCATTTCTGATTCGATCAGCAGAGAGACTCCGAGCATAGCCAGAGACAGAGACCACAGTTTCCCATTATGTTCACTATTTCAGTAGGCATCTACATGTTAACAGAACAGGGTTGTTATTGCGCTATTTGCAGCGAATTTACAACGTTTATCGTTTGGTCGTCAAACGGCTGTGCCTGCGATGCAAAAGCAGCTCCTGATCCAACTTTAGTTCGATCGCCATAATCATCCAAATTCGAATCATAGCACGATCTGAACTGATAGAGATGTATGTAACACTAGTATTTTAGTGTTATTCTGTTACCAATATAGTACGCGACGACTCGAAGTGCGGGCCAAATGTATGGCGCTCCATACGTTTCGCCCGCACTCCCTTGATGTCGGACGCTTAACAATTGAGCATCAAAAGTCCTGGCAACACTCGGTTTAGATAATGCAAGAAGAGCATGAATCTGCAAGAGGAGGACAGCAACTGGGGGTATAATAAAAATATAAAAGTGGATACACATATTTTTCAAGGTATTGTGAATTTGTGACAGACATCTCATGGTGGGATACTTATAGGCATAGCCACGATCACACCTTCCCTAATTCAGAAACTAATTCGGCTTACATTGCTCGTTGAAGTAAAGATATTGCAATTAACATAACCAAGCCTCCCAGCAATGTATGCCGAATTAGTCCTTGAATTCAGTGTGATCGTGGCTATAATGACTACATTTACGCTTTTAAGCCAGTGACGATGAAGTACATTAATTAACAAACTCTAACCTTCTCCGAGGGAAGTGACTAAAATCTCGTTAAAGACATCCATTTGATCGGGCTCCTACTTTCTTTCGAACGCTTGCACGATCAACAAAGACATCGAGTAAGCCTAAATTGCGGCAAAAAAGCTGGTATACGTACGGTCAAGCGCACGTCAGTGAAAACATTTGCAACTCTATTAAGTCAATCTCAGTACTCAATACAAAGCAAAGGTTTAAGGTCGTATCGGGCAAGGAATATGTCATGTCATCCACATTTGGATGATTCAGTCAAGTACCAACTAAGTATATCCGCACTCGGTTTGGTAGAATGCAGTGCCAAGAAGCTCGTTGGTGACGAGAAGTTGGCGAGAATATACTCGTAGCAAGCCTGGGCCACATTCGTAATAAATATTACAAGCTTGTCGGTCTTTCACAAAAGTAGGTCAGTAGGTAGTAAGTGTGCCTATAAGCTTATTCCGCAATCCCTCTTTGTCTGTCGGGAGTTCATCCAATTTGTAGGATCACCTCCACCAGTTTGATATTCCACACAGAAAGAAGGTAATCACTATTACGTTTATCCACACATACGCAAGGAACCATAGAAGAGCTTTGCTTTTTTGAATGCTTTCTGTAAAGCGCACAGTCAAGGAATGGAAGTCTCTACCTGCGTCTTGCATATCGTACCGTGGTTACATCCCATTTACATCCTCTTTGTTCATAGCAACGCGTGTCAAATCAGAGCAATTCATTCGTGGGAAAAACTGGACTTTACGGATAGTCGCCCGAAAGACAGACGGGCTACAAAGTGATCCTCTAGGGTTCTATGTTTTTCTTTTTGAGGTACGGATCCCTAAAAAGGACAGTGCATTAAGTAGGGTACCATTAGCACTCTTTGGGTTCGGAACCCTAAAAAAGATTTACAACGGTTCACGTTTGAAAATATTATTTCTGATGAAACGAAACGCACATTGATTTGCGAGCGATTTGTCAAAAACAGCTGATTGTCAATTTTTTGCGCAATTTGTTTTCCTCGTTACATTTTTGATTTTTATAATAACAAAAAAGACATAAACTTCACAAAGTTTTACCTTCTAAATTCAGTGCGTCTTTGCTTCTACATAAACAAACCTTCTGTACTCTTACTCGAGTTTTCATACATCTCAATAACGCATTGTTATCATAATATTTCATATATGCCTATTGTTTATCGTAAAGCATTTCTATGAATAAAAATCCAAATATGAAGATTAACGAAAAGAATCTTTGTGCGTTCGCGTCATCAGCGACGCCGGTGGACCGTGAAGGGTGGCTAGAACTGAGGTGCGAAGTCGGGAAAAGCTACCAAAATCGGTGGTTCGTTTTGAAAGGAAATCTTCTGTTTTACTTTGATAAAAAGGGAGATAAAGAACCAGCTGGCGTTATTATTCTCGAAGGATGCACTATTGGTAAGTTTTTTACGTTTTAAATATATGTTTAAGAACCTGTTTTTAGGTTATAATACCATGTTGCTAGATTTGAAGTGCCTACAGTCAAGAACAGGTCAAGAGTGACACTCGCTGGGCTACTTCAGCTCCTGCAGCTACTGAAATTATAACAATGCAAATGGTGCATCTTGTATCTATAATCCATTCCACGAGTCAATGCAAAAGCTTACCAACACATTTTGCAGCTGTAGAACCAGACAAAGTACGACGAACCAGACGAACCAGAGTATATTTGACGGAAAAAATAACATTGTCTTACAAACTTGTTTTTCTGACAGCTTTGGCTGATTACTATTGATCATGGAGCACAATAGCCTGGATAAAGCTGCAAAATGTGTTGGTAAGCTTTGGCATTGACTCGTGGAACGGACTGTACACAATTACTGTTTCGCCAGAGTTTTCTATTTTCAAAGTTAATACTTAGGTACTAAGGTCTTAGACCTTAATTTATGAAGCATTTTTAATAACTGACTATATATTGAACTGTTTATAATTTTTTTCTTAGCAATTGATGTATTTCACAGTTTGCTTCCAATGAACTAGACCAAATTTATGTTAAAAAAAGACATCCATGTTTGTAGACGGTTGCCCTTAGCAACACCCCAGTCAGTAGGTACCTACTCTATACAGAGTATACTAATTATGTAACATTGTTCAATGCTGGGTTTTAAAACAGGTAATAATTTTCCTTCGACAGCAGTCTGTCTTATCCACACTTATGGCTATCATATAAAGTATTCTGCAGGGTAGTTTCTACCCAATTTGAAACATGCCCCACATGAGGATCATGAAATAACTTAAGTAAAATAGTTTTGTGTCTCCATGAAATAGTAAGTTGGTAAGTTCTGCAATGCTGCTTTTCATTTAATTTTACTTGCTCTACTTGATGCACATGAACGCGTTCATTTCTTCATTTCTTGTTGGGGATGCCACGATGCACGCAGACAGGTGATCAGATCGCATTAGTGGAGCCATTTCACCCTTCAAAATGCATATGAGCTACTTTGTTTTGGAGATAATCAACGGTATATTTTGTTATACTTATTTTATCTGTTAGATAAGTGTTGCATACTTAAAGAGAAGAACGGAAAGTGGTCTGTGGGGCAAAGGAAGGAGCCCTTAGTACACTACAAACGAATATATGTTTGTTTTTAATGTGTACAAGAAACAATAAAAAATAAGTAATAAAGATGCTAACTTATAAAGAAATAAACAAAGCACTATTTAAACTGACATAATATTGAACTCGACACTAAAGGCCTGTCTGACCGCTTGGTGCTAAAGTGATAGTAAGCTGACAAATAAAGTATCTGCCAGATATATGCCTGATTTGGGCCTGTGTTTATCTGTTACTGGAATCAATCAGACTCTAAAACAAAACATTTTTCACTATCTGACAGAATGATTAGTAGATAGGTAATCTGGAAGTTAACAGCTTTTATTGTTAGATAAATAAACTTAAACCTTCTTACAATTTTGTCTTGAATTTTAGAAATTCTTATTATCCCACTTAATTTCTTTTTAGTATACCTAGTCTGTCTTTAACACTATCTTTTACACACCCTCTCACACACATGCATTCATTCTCACAATTACACAAAGAGAGGATCATAAAGCATCCATTTTTTATGTTTTTAGTTTTAGTTTTAAAATAATTTCTAGACTAGTTTGAAACAGTTTTCTTATATTTTTGTGAAAATAATAACAACCAGTCAGATTCGAGGAGAGGCACTGAATGCTGAAACACAGGTTTTTACCCAGTTCGGCAGCAGATGGCTCAATGTTTACCCTTTACATATAAGCTTATGCTTTGTATAAATAAGATCAATTTGTTACCAATTTATGAAATAAACCATTATTATTATTTAAAAAAAATTGATTTAGTAGAATGACAAATTCTATTTTTAAAATTAAATAGCCTTTTAAATATAATTTATCCAATAATAGCATATTTATTTAAAACTTACCAACAAATGTACATCAAACATTTGGTTGACAACTTTTGTGTGGTTGGTAGTGACCCTGCCTGCTAATCCTTAGGTCCGTGATCATTTGCGGTGCATAGTATAGTATGATGATGAATGTGGCTTTTTTGACCAAACTATGGGCAATGAAATGTACCTATACATAAAATATATTTATTTATTTTATGTATTTACATTTGGTTGCTTAGCCTTAGTACACACCACAAGGCTGTCAGGGATCTCACTGTGAGACTTGAGTTAATCAGTTGTAAAGAGTGAATATTTATTTCCAGAACTAACAGAAGAAGAATCATACAGTTTCAAAATAGTGTTCCACTGCGAAGGTGGTCGCACATACTACCTCTGCACCAACTCCCAGTCTTCTATGGAAAGCTGGATGAAGGCGCTTGCCTGTGCCAGCTATGACTACATGAAGCTAATGGTGGCCGAGTTGCAGAGACAGTTGGATGAAGCCCAAGGTGAGTCTACTGTGAAGGTCACCAGCTCCTAACTTCTTTGGAAAGCTGGATAAAGGGTCTTGCATATGTCAGTTACGATGGTATGAAGCTCATAACTTCCATGGAAAACAGGATGAAGGCACTAGCGTGTGCCATTTGCGACTATATGAAGCTACTGGTCGCCGATCTGCAGAGACATTTGGATGAGGCACAAAGTGAGACTACTGTGAGGGTCAGGGATCAGCTCCTTACTTCCATGAAAATAACGGTCACCAGCAAACATCCATTCGCAGCTGGAAAATGCTAACAAGCATAACTGCTTGGACATTAGCCCGCAAGCTAGATGATGATGAACAAGATACTTATAGTCTAGGCAACGAAGCGGATCGTTGTATGAAGCATGAAATCCTCAGTTGATGAAACTTTGCTGGGGTATTAAACTACATGAGACATACCTTCTATAAAAAAAAAAAACAAAAAAAAATCGGTACTTTTAATAATTCCATACAATTTTTTTTTTTGATAAATTGAATTTACATTTAATTCATGATTCTTATCATCCTGTCAAATAAAATCTGCCTGAGAAACTTATGTTGGGGTCAACTGCTTCGTTGCCTACACTATTATTTGTAGTTGAACAAGGTTTTTGGTGATAGGTTAATTTAATACCATACCTCAAGGTTGCTATTATAATAAGAACGAAAAAGAGATATTGACTTCTGTACTGTCATTGCAGAACAGATTTAAACTAAATTAATTGTCTAAGTTGTGTGGCCCTTATTATATGACATTATTTAAATATTATTTCACATGATAAGCTTGTTAACTGACACTTAAGCAAACATATGGCTGATATTTGCTGTTCTATTTGTTAAACATTTTCCTGTAATATAATTTGTTCATTTTATTTATGTGCTTTATTATAAGAAGGGGCTTGGTCTTTACTTGTTCTTTACAATTGAATTTCAAGGGAGTCCAAATAAAAAAACCTAATTAAATAAAATTTTTGTGAGATTTTAAAACTTGTATTCCATTCATTTATAGCCAAGTAAGTTGTAATTTGTAACTGACGGCTGTTATTTTTATTGTAAATTTTAAATAAGCTAAAAATTGTTCTTAAAACCACGACAAATGTTTTGAGGGAAAGGGGTTGAGTGAAGTCGAACTTCCCAAATTTTAACGGCGCACAGTGGCAGCAGAGATCTATTTGTAGCCACAACAAAAGTTGTTTACATAATTTTACCTTTTGGTTGTCTATTCCAGTGGATGCGGCGGAGGATGCAGCGGCAGCCCTAGTAACAGTAACCCCTCCGGAGGACGAACCTAAAGTCCCTCCAAGAGGGCAGCGCCACAACCCCTTCAACAAACCTTCAGAAGGCGATACTAAAAGTGTTCCTGGGAGCAGACATCGTGAGTACTAGAATGTTTATAGAAACCTCCTTACAAAGCCTTTGCTTTAATCATTTATAACTCCTCCAGAGGATGAACCTTGAGTGTCTCTGACAGGGCAGTGCAGACCCTTAGATGGAGACACCTAGATATTTTGAAACAATCTCTTCAGCAACAGTTTCAACTACTATTTCTTCTATACAGGGTATAAGCAACAGTGTACCGAAAACTAATAAGCCATGCTCAGTCAAAAAATAGGGCAAAGAAATATTTTTGGGAAATTAAAAAGATAATTGCCGGCTCCTTACAAATTGCACAATTTGATGGAAAAGTTTGTATGAAGAAGCCAATTTATTTTTCATTTCACAAACATATTTCTTTGTGAAAGTTGTTCAGTTTTGAGCGTGCCCTTTCAGTTTTCGGTATACCGTCCCTTACACCTTTCATACCATCATATCATCCTTACCTTTTTCATACCATCTTACATTATAGACTTTGGCCGAGCATGTCATCAAAAGAAACAGAAAATATCCCTCTCTAACGTACTTTCACATACCTTTGTATGAAAAAGACCGCATAGAGAGAACAAAAAATTAGGTCTTTTGTCTCTTTTTTCTCTCAACGAGTGAAAGGGAAGATGTAAATATCTATAGCATTTTCTTATTACGTGCGTCATAAGGTTTTACCTCAGCTGTTCCCTCCGAATTAAACAAGTTTTCAAACTATATTCCAAACTAAGTATACTAAAACATTCAACTTAAGGTATTATCAAAATAAAAAAAAAATTGGCACCACTGGTAGACTTTTAGTTCTCTTCTGATAAGCCACTTATAGACTATTCATATGATTGTTTTCAGACAAAGAAAACCTGAGACCAGACTTACCGCGCAAGAAGCACAATTTCCGCGACATCCACTCTTCATTCGGTCGCAAGATCCTAGCCGACCGAGTTGCGTGGCGCGCGCGAGTGATGAAACAACGAGGGGATACCGACAAACCGCTCATACAGCTGTAATACAGAACTGACAAACAACAGCAAAACAGTATTCTTGGACTTCTGAACAAACTGGTATGTGACTCAGATCAAAATGAAAAATCAATTCCGATGAAATCTATATTTCAAGCTCGAAAGACGGGAAATTTTTTAGTATCTAAATGAAACTATTCCTAAAAACCACCGAAACAAAAGAAGAGCAAATTTTGTTTAGTAGCGGCCTGCTACAATTTTACATTCATGACAGTTAAGAGAATTAGGAAAATGATTAAGAAAAGATTGGCTGTATTTGGCTTGATGATAACTAAAAGTTCATTAATTTTGAGCATTGGAATGTAAAATCTATAACCAGTAAAGAATATTATTTTTCTGCGCACAAATCCTATTTAATTTTCTTAGCTGTCATGAGGCTAATTGTGGCGGTCGGATAGCTTGCGCTGTTTATGATTGATGTGGACTATACGGTTGAAATAATGTAGCTTGAAAAGGTCAGCAGGACAGAGCGATACGGGTCTCTATCGCTCCTATATCTTATGCATCGCTTCGTCCTGCTCTCACATTCCTGTAAAGGGCACTACACACCAAAGTCGCCGTCCCGCCGTCATATGTTGGAAACTTTTTGTCGGCGGGCTATGTTGGCGACTTCACTCATTGCAAGGCGGAAAACTTTGTTGGCGACATGTCGGCGGCTCGACTTGAGGAACTTATTTTGCAATACGAGTACTACACGTCACTACAGCTCGAGTGTCTCCGGGCAACTGAGCGAGCGCTTGCGTGCGTTCGCGAGTCGCCGGCATGTCGTCGGCGGGTAACACGCGCGGGCGCATGTTGCCGACGTGATTCTTTTTATATAGGCCGCCGGGTTGTATCGGCGTGTGTGTATTGCCCTAATAATCAAGCTACATTATTGACTGTTATTATATTTTCTGGTCTTCGACCCATATTTCCTGTGGTTTTAAGATTTCATACTAGTGTTTTTCTTTATGTTCTATACTTTTTCCAGTAATGGTCTGTTTCAAGTGCACGTGATGCTTGAGCTTGAGTATAGCTCCTACGACGTTTGAAATTAGAACGGCACAAAGTCCACTCTGTCAAGCATGGCGTGCTCTTGACTGTACCCTAGCTTAAGCCATGATCACACCTAGCTTAATTCAAAGACTAATTCGGCTTACATTGCTCGTTGAAGTAAGGATATTGCAAATAACATAACCGAGCCTCCCAGCAATTTATGCCGAATTAGTCTTTGATTCAGCTAGGTGTGATCCTGGCTTTACATTATAACCTTTAGTCGATGACGCGTAGAGCGCGCCGCAAAAATATCTTGAACTCATCGAGAAAGAGATGAGCACCTTGTCTTAGATCAAATTACTTTGGTGGTAGGGCGCCTCATTTTAAGACTAGTTTATTTTTCTGAAAGCCTTTATATTTGACTTAATATTACTTTGTATCTTAAATTATGACTGTGTTAAAATGAAAAGTGTTATTTTTGTACCCATGCCCTTGCCGAAAGGAATGTTACTTAATTATGTTCCAAATTGTTTTTTAAAGAGAAAATAAAACAAACTGATTGTATTAAGTAGTTTATTTAAAAATCTTTGTTATGGACCAACACTATACAAAAACTCAGACAGGGAGTTTAACACAAGTTCTTTTTAATTTAGCCGCGTAATCTAAGGCGAAGCACATACAATGCGGATTTGGTATTTCATTTTCATTTAATGAAACTAGATAACATTGAGCAAAACAATTTGACGCCTTAGAGGTTTATATCGCAGTTTTTGGCAACTCATTTGTGTACTTTTTATACTCGTATCACTGTCCTTTTCAGACAATAACGACTTTAAATATCTCCGTCTCGTTCGCACAAATCAGTTGCCATTGACTGTAATTGGTTTTTTTTTATGTTTCACGTAAACCCATCGATTTCGCGACTGGTTAGGGTAGTGACACACTATACACAACAAAGTGAAAGCGAATGGAAGACAGATTTCAAATGCCCAGCGAAAAACATGGTAACAAACAAAACACACGGGTGAGGTGTCAGAAAAAAACTGAAAACTATAACGTTATGTGTTAATGTTACAAAAAAAACACAATATAATATGCCTCTATAAATAATTGCGTGATAAAAAAATTACATACTGCGACTTTAATGCCAGTTTCAAACAGCTTTCTTTAAAGATAAAATTCTTTTAAATTGATTTTTCAACAAAACAGAGCCTCAGTAGGTTAAAGGGAGTCTCAACTTTAAAGAACCTTTCAGCAACTGACTGTTAGTCGTTAATATCGCAGTGTGTAACTCGCCTAACAGCATAGCCATTTAAACACGCTTATAAATCGGCTTTAAAACTCTAAATACATAATATCTCCCATATTCCGTATATTCACGTAAGTCATGTTTAAATCTAAAAAAAAAGATATAAAGGGACGTCTACACTAAGTTTGAGGATGTAATACATTGTAAGAAAGTACATGATATTTACAATGTATGTACGAACCTCCATACAAGATGTAACAAAAATGCCTATGAAATTAAAAAAACATTTTCAAAGGAACATTTGTCGAAATAGAAGAAAAATATTTTTTTTTAAAAGAGAAAAAATTCATTTTATAAGGGAGGTCAATATTTTTTTTTATTTCAACTAATGGTTTCTTAGGAAATGTTGATTGTTAGGACAAACAGATTAACATCCATTTCTTTATATTTTTGTTACACATTGTTGTAGTGAAAAAGTCATAAATACGATATATTTGGTAACAATTTCTTAGATTAAAATGGATAGTACTGTGCACTAGAAAACAAATGAACAGGAAAAAGGTTACGTTAGTATTTACACAAAAGATTGTTATACTTTTTACACAATTTTTAAACACATCACTAACCAAATTCTCTAAGGCTAACTTACAGGAAAATTTGTTACAATAAGGAAACAAAATCAAAAGAAAAGTAATGAAAAAAAATATAGTAAAAACTACATGAAAAGAAGTAAAATCTATATCTACAAGTAAAATTAAAAGTAATAAAAAACAAAGTTCAAAAAAAGGATTTATACAATTGTGTTGGTGGGAGTTAAAAAGTTCTGGCCACTTCAGAAAAAAGTTATTTGGTTTTATTTACCATACATCTTAAACTATTTCATAACATTTTAAATACTCCAAAACCGCGACACAGTTGCATAAAAGTCCATTACGTTTCCTGCTGTTCTTTTTGTTGACAAACAAATTGTCAGCATTATATTTAAAGGCGGAATAATTTAAATGAGACTTTTGCGCAACTGACGGCGAAACAATCAAACGTCATTTAAATTAATATAACATGATAAATACATAATATCAAAACAGTTGTGAAATCAGCAATTACACCCTTTCTTTCAATAGGAACCATTCCTAAATTTCACATCTGGCATTTTACAGCTAAAACTATTCTAACGCGTTACATCTGTCGCATAATGTCACGAACACACATAAATAGGGTCATTATAACTTAGTAAATACAGGCTGTACCGAAAAATGAAAAGGCGTGCTCAATTAACGAAACTGAACAACTCTCCCAAGGAAACAACAATATTGGGAAACTGTTCGATCAAAGCGAGCAATTTGTATGGAGGTCATTTTTTTTTTCATTTCTTAAAAATGTTTGGGAAAGTTGTCCAGTTTCGTGAACTGAGCACGCCCTTTCAGTTTTCGGTACAACGTCCGTCACTCCCTTTATAGTTTATATTTAGTATATTTGTGATACGATTCTATTAGTACTAAACATGTTAAATAATTTATCTGTTTTAAGTTACAAATATCATCTGTGTCGATCATCGTCAAAATAATTTATTTTTAAGAAGAATCAAAATCAGGTCAAAATCTTAAAATAAATAAGGTTCAAAATCATAACAGTATCTAAAGTTATTAGGTATGTTGTATAGACAATGAAAGACAAGATATCTTTGTATATATCTTTCTAAAAGAAAGCAAAGTGGCCAGGTGCTAGCATGGTGGGTGGTAGCTATTTTATTTTATCGTTTAGATAGCGCTGAATATATTCTCACATTCAGTATTGTGTAAATTAAAACAATCTAATTTTGCAATTCTAGTTTGCGGATGGATACTTTTGCCAAACTTAGACGGACTGTTCATACGTCATAAATCATTACTTTTGTTTAGATCGTTAATATCTGGCAGTCGCGGCAAAACTATATTCTTTGATTTTTGAACTAGTTTCTCAATCGAAATACAAATCGCCTTCTTTGTTGATTTATTTTTTTTGACTAATTTTAATCATTTTATAATGTGCTTTATTATTGTCCATCCATATTCTCGCCGCGAAACGTGATTGTGGATGAGCACTTATTGTTCGAATTCTGTATTTAGCTCTAGAATAGACCCAAGCATATTAATATTCAGCGCTATACTAAAACACAAGGAGGATATTCGTCAATTAAAGTCATATGGACTCGTTACATTTCAAAGCGTTTCTTCCTCTCTGCGACCATTCCAACGAGCGGGGCGAGCGGCGATCGCCCGCCTTCTGAACAGCGGCGAACTGCTTTTAGTTCTGTGGACAAGACCAGTTTACGTTATAGTAATGTATAAATAATAGATAAAACTCGTGCCTCACCTCCTCCCGATACATTCAACGCGCAAAAAAAACAATATATATTCTTTATTGCACACACATTGAAAATAAAATGACAATATTAAAGGACTTATACAAGGGCAGGCTTATTTCTAAAAGAGATTTCTTCCAGCCAACCTAAGGTAGGCTAATTAACAGGATCAAGACCCAAACGCTCTCTTAATGACGTCAGCTAAACTTCATTGCTTCACAAAGTGGCGCCATGGTGGGAAAAAAAGAAGCGACAATAAAAACCAACGCGCTCTTTTAAATATATTTGAATGTACAGGGTTGATACAATAAACATAAGTCAATTTGAATTTTAAATTAGCCTGTTAGAAGCCTGGCCTGCCTAGCCTAATCCCATAGATTTTTCTCTTCTAGGTAATATGATATTTTATAATAACAGCTTTGAATTTATCTAACGGCAAACTTTCAATGACAGTGGGTCAGCGCAGTGGGTCGCTAACCACTAGACCACGGAAGGTGTTTTTTTTATGTGACAAGTGAGCAAACGAGCAAGTGGGCCACCTGACGGAAAGTGGTTGCCACCGCCCATAAAGCCCGCTGTCTTATTAGTGGCACAACTTGACACTAATAAGACAGCAAAGCACGTTGCCCACCCTGGGAACTAAGATGGTGTGTCTCGTGTGCCGGTAATTTCGCTGGCTCCCTTACCCTTCAAACCGAAACACAGCAGTGTAAACACTGCTGCTTTACGGCAGAAATAGACAAGGGGTGGTACTTCCCCAGACGTACTTTGCACAAAAGCCCTACCACCTTTGAAAGATCTAACGTCTGGGATACTCCCCGAAAATTCTCTATGGAAAAGCTAGAGTTTATTGGAAGACCCATTTCTTCCAATAAACTCTAGCTTTTCCATAGAGAATTTTCTCTTCACGTTAGTATTCAATAAGCCAAGTTAGGGCACCTAAAGCAGACGATGGAGTATCGGTCTTTAGTATATCGCGCCGCGGTCTTTAGTACCATACTGCAATAAGTATAGTCGATGCTGCAAAACATACATAAAACTACACACAATACACATAACATGAAACTCGAAATTGAAACACAAGAAATAGCAACCTATTAATGAACAGCATGCGCATACGCACCTGAACGGGCTGGCGGTGCGCGCGCGTCGGCTCGGTGGAGGCGAACTGTATCTTGGGGCGCGCCACCGCCGCGCGCGCTGCCTCCACCAGGGGGCTCGCTCGCGACGACTTCCCCTACAATGTGCACCAGTTGAACAAAGAACGGAACGGAAGAGAAGACAAGACGTTTGGCAAGAAGAAGAAATTAGGAAGAAGAGAGTAGGTAGTAGTAAAAAGAAAGGGTCTTGAACCGTACCCTGTACAACAATTTTGGACTAATTGCGATTTTTTTTACCGTGTATGGGATAACTCTTGACCTAGATCTAGCCCTGAGGACAGAGATGATGTTGACGATGGAACGAACAAGCTTGCCCTGAAGGAGCCTATTCACTCGCGACTTAAATAGATTCGGGTTATAAGAGCTCGGGAATACATACGCAGGCAGAGAATTTCTTCTTAGCCGTGCGCGCATTACAAAGGATGTTTCGAAGCGCTTTTTGAGGATGTGTGGAATATCAACCAAGTATGGGTGATATCCTGCGGCGCGTCTTAAAATTGGAGGAAGTGCGTCTAAACAATCTGCGTTTTAAACGAAAAGCTTGTTCCATCTGCTACGAGGTCGTTCTTTCCAAGTTACCGCGGAAGGTTCATTACGGCTGATATTTAAAAAAATGTATTTATGAATGATGACTACTGCTTTTTAAAGTTCCTGTCAAGAATTGTTAACGATTTAAATCATAAGATAAATTTGACGAACCTCTAATATTTTAAGCAATACTCCTTTAGAACATACCACGTTATTTCTTCTTCTTGATAAATGTCTTTTCAATCGTTTTAATAAACCAATTAATATCAATTTCATGAACTACTTATTATTTAATCATAAAAAGGTGAATAAAACACGCCAACGTGTAATTATAAAATTATGTATCATATTAGTGCATTCACACTTTACCATAAAACCAAAGAAAAATAATATTAATAATTAAATAATTTAATTTGTTTTTATTAGCCAGCAAAGAAGCATTTTGTTAATTTTTTTGTGTAAGTAGATTGTTTTAAAATAATTATTTGATAACGATAATTTAAATAAAGTTTAATTATATCATGCATAAGATGTATGTAATAAAAGCTATGAACTTAATGCGAGAAATTAATATTGTTAAAATTATTTAAAAAGTAAATTTACCGCCTTCATAATAAATAAAATAAAAGTAGATCGAAAATGAGTTTGTAGAAGACAAAGTAGGTAATTGTGCTGATTCTACTAAGTATTTACATTATTCTAATATTCTACTACAATTAAAAGGTGCTAATTGTCTACATAAACAAGTCAAGCCTTTTCTAAGATTCATCAGAGTCAAATACTTATTTCCAGTTCTTTAAAGTACGAAACAAAAACCGTTTACACGCATAAGGGCCAATATTTGTTAAAGTTTCAATTGCAAAAGGACCAAAACGCATTGAGAAGAATAGTCAATACGCAAATAGACCAATTACATTTAAAGACCAATACGCACATAGACCAAAAAAAAAAAAAAGGTCGCCTTCCAAAGGTCCGGGACTTAATTGCCCGAGATTCAGGAATGATAAACAACATAATAATAATAATAAAAAAAAATATATTAATTTAAGAAGAAGAAAATATTATAAGAAAATAATATTAGTTTTTAAGTCCTATCGTCATAGATTCATAAGCATAATAAATATATGTATATTTAATATTGACGTTTAAGTGCAAGGGTACAGAATGCAACACTTTAAAGGACACTACACACCAAAGCCGCCGGCCCGCCGACATATGTTGGCAACTTTGTGTCGGAAACATGCTTCTTTTTAATATGCCGGCAGGTTGTGCCGGCAGGTTGTGTCGGCGGGCCGGCGGCTTTGGTCTGTATTGCGCTTTACATGTGTGTATCAAAAATTGTCCTAATGCGTATAGGTCCAAATGCGTATTGGTCCAAATGCGTATTGATCCAAATGCGTATTGGTCATTTTATCTGTGTTGATCCTTATGCGTGTAAACGACAAAAACATAAATAAAATAATGTTTCGATAAGCATTTGTCAGAAAGACGGAGCGATGTGCAAGATATTGGAAAGACAGACACATTACGCTTTGTCCTGCTCTCACATAAAGCTCTGTACTGCTCTCATTGGGGCTGTTACACTATCAATACGTATCAACATATAGTGATGCAGCAAGGATCCAGCTAAAGGAAAGAAGTGGTCGTATAGCTTTCTCTTTCTTTCCTATAGCTGCTTCCCCACAGATAATAAGCTCTAGATCGGGTATTTTAAAAATGACAATTTGCGTGCCAATTGAAAGCGTCCTATGACGTAAATTAACAAAGATTGACATTGACATTATTACATGACATTACTTATTCTGTGGTTCGTTCTATGGGCGATTTTTCGATAGATCTACGGCGTAAAGCGCCAAAATGGCGTTGATCAAATAGGCACTACTACAACTTGACATATGCTGATTCAGTATACTGTGAAGGGTGTAAGGGACAGGTTTCAGAAAACTGAAAGGGCATGATCAGTAAACGTAACTGAACAACTTTCAGTAAATAAAACTTTCAAGATATAAGAAAAAGATCGACCTGGTTTGATTGTGATTTCAGTTTTCGGAACCTGTCCCTTAAAACCTGTATAAGGAGTATACCTATAGTATATATATTTTCAAATCATTGTGCATCCCTCCGGTCCATATGGGGCCGGCATAAATAGTACCAACCCATCTCTACCCGTGGGTGTCATAAGAAGCGACTAAGGGCCAGCATCTTTGTGTGTATCGTATCTTACATTCTGCGGTCACCAACAACAGCGGTCGCAACACTTGCAAGCGTGTTGACTATGGTAAATCCCCTCCAAAGTAGCACGCGTTTTAGCTGGAGTTTTGGAGGGAGCTCCCTGTCCTGCAGTGAACGTTTTATGGGATGTTACGAGTGAGTGTGCATCCCTCTATATCACGATACGTATTGATAGTGTAACAATCCCCATTCTAATCAATTTCCATTGCTCCAACTGTAGAAAAGGCCCAACTACTCCTGTGATCAATAACCAATGAGTTACCTGTGTTGTTGGCGCGTTGCCAGACGGCCGCCAGATGCCGCAGGTGCGTCCACAGCGGCGCCTCGCCCCTCCCATGCTGTTAGTTGCCCAAATATACCGAATTGCAGTATTACACAGTGGCCACACCTAGCTAACTGTCTCACCAGCTTTATAAGTTACATCGACTACGTTCCTTGACGCAGAAAGGGAAATCTTATCCTCATTAAAACGATTGTTAAGTGGATTGTACGAAAAAGTCGTACGTTTAAACAAACATTTGACAAGCAGAACGAGATTTCTCTTTAATTACACGTGGCAGATTTGTAAGCACGCACAGAAAACCTCTTTTCCATAGTCAGCAACGTTCACATTTTTAGTTTATACATACAAGAAAATTTACGTTTTGTTTCGTCGTATTTTTTCGCGAAATCCGCTTTTAACTTTAATGAATTAGGTCTTGTTGCTTAACGTTTAGATTCAAAATACAACAGCAGAAAGAGGCTACCAATACCAGAAAAAATGTTTTAAGCGTACATGTGGTGCATTGAAAAAAATTAAGTCTGCGTAGCTACGTCGTAACTTATAAACTTGGCAAAACTGTACTACAACTAGACACAGACGGCCAAAGAACTATATTCCAGGCCGGAAAACTTTGAAAAACTAAACTAGCCATAGACATTGTTTCGCAGTAAATGAGCCTAAAATTTAAAATTATGAACTTTTAATTTGCATCATCCACAAGAAGTCCGCTGCTGGACAAAGGTGTGGGCAAATGAGGTGCCGAAATATAAATCAAATTGGTTTAGTAGATTTTGAGTTTTGGTCATGGCAACACTGATCAGTACTTGTTGGTTTGAAACTAACTTTTTTTGAGACCAATTTGGAATAGTCGGCTCAGTTGGTGCGAAACGAAACAATTTCAATTTAATTTTAGAACAAGAGACACATATTTACAAAAAGGGTGCGCAGAAAGTGTCTAAAAAAACGAAAGTATTTAAAATAGCTAAAAAACCTAACTAAAGAATCTACCAACTAACAAAATAATTAGACAATGTGATGTTTGTTAAACATGATTTCTTGTTATGTGCGTACGCATGTATTCATGCAAGCAGTGAGCAATCTACATCGCTATGAGTGAAGGTGACGTGTTCAAGCTCTTCAAGCGCTATAAAGCATTTGGCTGTATAAGCGTGTTCCGTGGTTTTCAGTGTAGGTTTAAAAAGTTATTTTCGATTTTGGAACGTACCGGTCCGTCTTCGATGAGCTGGGAGAGAGATGATGCTTCAGAGTTCTTCATTTCGTTAGCTTCAGACATTATGTGGGCGCGCAGTTGTTTATTTCTGTAAAAAAAATGTTAAGGACATTTTGAGTAAAGGAACTTACTTAAAACTCCTTACTGCATTGCGTCCCATAAATATGAGACGAACGTACAAAAAAATAAGTGGCTACACTGATCGCAATAAAATAAGCAATGCATCTGGCGGATGCTTGCTTGCTAACGATGCACATCTAAATCATTCTGCGATTCTACAATTTCTGGTCATTGTTCAAATCTTTCCCTCAAAAATTCTGGCATCAACCACTGTGCCTGATATTGAAGTCCCAGGACAGATTGTAAAAACTTTCTAAATTAAAAGAAATGAATGTCCACCTGGCATCAAGCTGCATGATGTGGTTGTGCGCCTGCGCGAGCTGCGCCGTGGCCGTCGCCAGCCGCTCCTCCAGCGCCGCCGACTCCACGCACTTCACGGAGTACTTCTCCGACAGGGAGAGGATCTCCCGCTTGATCTCCTCCATCTCTTGTCTGGAAGAGAACAGACTATTACACCGTTAGCGGCTGAACTAGGGCTACAACATGGAAAGTGTGGGTAGGGACAATCTATGTTAAGTTGGCATGGTTATGTTATTACTGCTGCCACTCTTTCTAGCGCCTGCTTTTACAACAGTTTTGACAACTGTTCTAAAATCATCATTATATCGTAAGGGCTGAAAGATCGATGACCGACCTCAAAAACGGTGGTCCTGGTGTCAGAGTCGTTGAGCCACGAATGGCAGATATGCCTTTGGCGAATTTAACAGTTCTAAAATAAAACATATTATTTCCTACAATACTACAATAAAATTTAAAATAATAATGAAATTATAGATTACATAGAGACACGAACTAATGAATAATTGGATATGGCACATGGCCGATCTAAATGTCACCATCCATTTTCAGATATGGCATGGCATTAGATATCAAAGACAACAATAGCAAAGACTAGACGTAAACGCAAATATTTTAATTTAAAAATTTACCGTTAAAACTAATGCGTTTTTCGTTTCGTAACAACACTTACTGGTGCCTCGAGCTGAGTTGATTCAGTTCTCCACTCTGCACACCCCTACTGAGGAACTCTGCTTTGAACTTGTCCACTTCCCTCCGAACTTCGCTCTCGTGGGCCTTCCGCATCGCGTCCAGGGCGGCCAGGGTCGCGCGTGTCTCTTCTGCCAGGGCTTGCTCTTTGTCCAATCTGAAATCGAAGATTTAAGTAGGTTAGGGTATAAAAAAGTGTGGCAAGTTAGTAGAGAATGTTTCTACTTCCAATACATTTGATAACTCCTTCTTTGCTTTTAATCATCCTTCCCCAACCCCTCCGCTACAACGGGCGACTGGCAGGTTTCCATTGTAGTGTATTTTTGACGCATTTATTTTAAACGGAGTTATGATCACATCATCGAATATCATCTAAGAGCTACAGATGGCGCTGCACTAGGCGACTTTCCCAAATCGCGCTAATTTTGAAGCTATGCTAGAGTGTCAGCTCAGGGTGTCTTCTCTCAATTTTCTATATATCGATTCGATACTATTCGAAATATGCAAATACAAACCTTCGTCCCTTGACGATATAATAAGATATTGTTTAAACGCTAATCACTGCCAATTTGACAATTCGTACAACCAATATTCTACTCTATTGTCAGTGAACGAAGTTATGAATTCGACTGTATCGAAATAGTATCGTACAGGATTTCTTACCGGAGTTGTTCTCTCTCCGCGCGATGTTTTTCCTCCATCTCCCTCACAATGCGGCGGTGGGAGCTCTCCATAGCTAGCAGGCCCTTTTCACACAGAGCACGCAGTTGTTCAATCTCTTGTTGGTAGCGCGCGCGCAGACCGTCGCCATGAGTGTCGGCTGCTACCGCGCTCTGTAATACAATAGTTAAATATTACTTATCAATTCACAAGATGATCAGCATTTTTTTTTCTCTTATAGAAAAAATATGATACTGTCTACTATCTTTTTAGAACAGACGCATTAGGTACCTAACCGTATTTCATTTTATGGAGTCGTCTAACACAACATTAAGTTTAGAAGAAAAAAAATGCTGCAAGTTAACAGAGACTATTGAAATTGTTGAATAGACGTGGTTGTCTTTATTTCGTCGTTATTCGTTTGTTCATCACTTAGAGCAACGCGATCATATTCAAATTAAGAGTTAACTCATCCTTGCTCATAAATATTTTTCTCTTGGCCTTTGTATTAAAATTTTTTGTTCTTATTTGTATTATATATTAGTTTTGTCATGATCCGACTAATATCCTACTAATATTATAAACTCGAAAGTTTATAAGTATGGATGGATGTTTGTTACTCTTTCACGTAAAAACTACTGAATGGCTTTTAATAAAACTTTACAATAATATAACTTAAACATCAGAATAACACATAGGCTACAATTTATAAACCTGCGCAGACGAAGTCGCGCGCACCAGCTTGTTATCCCATAATACTCAACAAGAAGCCAGTAAAAATGCAATAATCTATTTTTCGGACTTGTGGTTATAAAGTGGGCATGTTTGACACGCTACACATTCCTCCTCTCTGCGACACGAAGACTTTCACTTAGGCGCTTAGCAGAAGAAGGGGCGGGCAGCCGCGGGCAGTCACGGACATTGTCCTCCAGTGTGGCCGGTATGCGAAAATTATAGTTTTTCATCAGAATAAAATTCAAACTTATAATTTTTCAAAATTGCACTACGTTTTAAACTAAGTAAATAACAACCAATCTAAACAACCTTTTCGACTGAATAACTATTTGAATTGAACAACTATTCAAGCTGTTTTCCATCAAAACTAAAGAATTTGGAAAATGCTCGCATAGAAATGGAGCGTTTATCCTATGTCAATGACTATAATAATATGAAAATAATTGCAATACCGGTCACACTGGGGCGGCGGACTCTCAGAACAAAAAGCCCTGCCCGCATATGCCCGCCCCCTTCATCTGCTGAGCGCTTTAGTGGCACAACAGACGGCAGTCTTTTTGTTACTTGTTTCTTACTTTGTTTGGCCGGTACTGTAATTATTATCGTATACCTATAAAAACGCTCCGTTTTTATGCGCGTATTTTCCAAAATATTTGGTTTGGAAGGAAAATAGTTTGAATAGTTGTTCAGTTGAAAGACTTATTCGGTCGAAAAGGTTGTTCAAATTGATTGTTATTTAGTTTAAAACAAAATTAGTATGTTACATTTGAATTTTATTCTGATAAAAACTATAATTTTCGCAATACCGGCCACACTGACGACAATGCCCGTGACTGCCCGTGTCTGCCCGCCCCTTCATCTGCTGAGCGCCTTATTTTATTTATTAATAATAGCAAGTTAAAGACAAATCGTTCAAAGGTAAAATCAAATATTTTGGAAACCCAAGCGCACGCGTTTTTCTTTAGGCAGTGCCTAAAATACAAATCCTATACCTGATAAGATAAGCAGCTCAGAGGCTATCCACCTACTGCTACAGTGTAGATTATCACATACCAGATCGCCAGTGTGGTGCCGGCAGAGTATAGTACCAATCCATCTCTAACCGTGGGTGTCGTAAGAGGCGATTAAGGGCCGCAGCGTCCTTTTCGTACCATTTCACACACTGTGCTACTCGTACTCCCTTGCAATGAAAGTTTCAGGGTATGCTATAATGAATATACCTGATAAGCAGCTCGGAGGCTGTCCAACTGCGCGGAGTACTCCGAGTCTAGCGCGGCGAGGCGTCTCTGCAGCGTGCGCGCGCGCTCCCGTAAGGCCGCGCGCTCCCGCTCGTGCTGCTGCGTGAGCTGCGCGCGCGCCCGCCGCGCCGCCGCCAGCGCGCCCGCCTGCTGCGTGAGCGCGCACTCGCTGCGGGCGCGCTCCTGCTGTAACCTGCACCAAACGGGACATCACGGTTAAAAGTCATTCAAATTCGACTCGGATTTTAAATAGATTAGTCAGAGTACAAAAACTAATTAAAACTCCCTCCCACACACTGTTCGCGATAGTCCCTCTATCGCTATCTTTAAAAAACCGGCCAAGTGCGAGTCGGACTCGCGCACTGAGGGTTCCGTACCACCACATAATCATAATTGTATTAGTTGAAATTTCAGTAAGTTAATGTACTAGATTTTTTGAGTCTGACACACGCTTGACCAAATTTTATTATTTGTTGTTATTTTATAGCTTATGAACTATAAACATGCCAATTTTCAAGTTTGTAAGTGTTCTCGTTTTTAAAATAGAACTAAAACAAAAATCGCCTCCGCGACCATCCAACTTGACCCCTCTCTTATATGAATGTTCTTGAAACGGGAGCTCACCACAATTGGTTACCATTAGTTGTGAGTAAAGTTGTAATATGTAATGATTTCAGACTTTTCCCTTTATTTGTACTGTGAGACCTAGCTTCTTGCCAAATTTCATAATTTTAGGTCAACGGGAAGTACCCTGTAGGTTTTCCTTTTTTGCATAAATGTATGGAGATGAGGACATAAAAAGCCATATCTTTTGATTGCGTCGTTGTAAAAAATTTAAATTTTCAGATCTTGTGTGGTTCGTCGACCTTAACATATGGTATTAATTTCAACCTGATACCTCTACCCGTTCGTGAGATAAATGGTCTTGACAGACAGACAGACGGACAACAAAGTGATCCTATAAGGGTTCCGTTTTTTTATTTTGAGGTACGGAACCCTAAAAACGATTCAAAGAGCACTATCTTTCCCTGTCTTAGTTATCCATATATTTATTTATTAGTTAGGTATTATTTATGTATAATATCATAACATAATATGTATTTTATATATACAAATATATATCATATATTTATTATTATTAATTTTTTTTTTATTTTGTGTAGAAGGTTTATATATTTTAATACCTATGTGTAATTTATTATTGTTACTTTTATGTATAATTTTTGAGTTTGCGCACGATCTATCTGACTTCTCCAATACTATTCACGCTCGCCTAGGTCTGCTGGAAGACATTTCTTTAGTGAAATAAGTAGTACCTGTTGTGTCGTCTTTTTATATGTACTGTCCATTGTGTTTTCTTGTGTGCAATAAACTATAAATAAATAAACAAATAAAATAGGTATATGACAAATCGTTAATTACAGAAGCATGTGTATTTTTTTGGCATGCCAAAAGATGTTCACACCGTACTTATACTGCCATGCCTGAATTTATATGCCAAAATTTTACCTCAAGACTGAGGATTATTAGTTGTGGGACTCTTCGACAAAAATATGTAGAAGCCAAGATAGGGTTTATAAAAATAGGTTTCCTTACGAAAACAGGAGAAAGTATGTATGGAAACCCGGGCATACGACTAGTAATTTGTAAAAAACCTTAAGATTTATTGTAAGTAAAAACAGAAAAAAAAGCATGGAAAAGAATGGATGGATGGTCTGCATCTATTGATCATGCAGAAACTCACTCTGAAGTAATGACGTCTGGATTTGATTCGATGCTAGCTGATAAGAGGCGAATAATGCTGCCAATAGAAAGTTTAATAAGCAAAAAGCAGAAGCAAAAGTTTGTACATGTCATACCTATTCCATATATTTCAGAAGTAAACTGTTAACGCAAAAAACATAAATGACTACGAACTTTTTCAAAAGAAAATACAATCTGATACTTGAACTTTAAAGTCTAAAATGGAAATGTCGGGTAAGTACTCCAGCTCTGTTCTGAAATACATAGAATATCTTTGAATCGATCGTTGATTCTTCTTAAAATGGTGTTTACCTGTCAAGTGCGTCCTGAAGCTGCTTGCAGTGCTGGCAGGGCACCAGCGCTTGCAGAGCTTCCACGCGGCGCCGCAACGCCTCCACGCGGTCCCGCACCCCCCCCCGCGCGCGTCACGTCATCCACCTCGCCCCCCTCCCCCTGCTCCCCCTCCCCCGCGAGGCTCCTCTGCACCCCCGCCACCAGCGCCTCCACCCGCTCGAGGCTCTCGCTAATCTTCATCGAGTCTTCACTGTTGCTCGAACAGTCACTGGAGAAGAGCGCGCGACACTCGTTCGAAAAGTGCTGGAATAAGTACACGAACTCCGCCTCTTGGGACGGGTCCGAGTCCAGAGAGGATATTGCGTCTGATCGTTGATTGGCTTCCTCTTGAGGCGATGACGCTCGGTACGTGCCTTCGACCACAGCGATCCTTGCGTCAACTAATGCTTTCTGTGCCAAAACCTCAGCCAACTGCTGCAAAAGAACACGGCTGTCAACCCCTGGTGAGCTTTCCTTCGTACGACGGTCTCCTGTCAAACATTCTCTGTAACGGGACGCGATATCCCTGACAGCGACGTCCATTTCACAGCGAAGGTGATCATGCGCCGCTTGCCACCATAGCTCTAAATCTGCGCGATCCTGAGCAGTCAAAGTTAGGCGACATTTACGAGCATCGTCTAGTTGGTCTTCGCAGAGTAAGGCGGCGCGGCTTAAAGCTCGAGACACCTCAGCTTGAACCAGTTCAGCGCCGAGTGCGTCTCTTGCGGCTGCCCAAGCTTCGCGTACCCTCGCCGCTTCCACATTCGCTCGTTGCTGATCGAAGTCGCTATCATTAGGCGTGACGTAGCTGAGAGTTTCACAAGCCAGCGCTGAACACAGCTCCACTAGCTTATCCGTCTTGTATCTATTAACTGCATCGGCGACTTCTTTCTGCGATGATTTCAAAGCTTCAAGGTCCGCACTGTGAATTATCAATTCAGACTTGCGAATATCTCTGGTCTCTTTAGCGTTGTTCATTATGTCGATCTTCCTTGATAAGATCCTGGCGAGATAGTCCAAGGAACTCCTGGTGCTCATGATACTCTTGTTGCTGTCACCCGTCATCTTACATTTAAGGTTATCGATTAATTGACTAGTTTCGATTATTTCAGACTTTATTAATCTAGCGAAGAATCGGCTCCCGTTGGACGATTCTAAAGCCTCTTGGATCCTGCTGATCAGAACTGCCTCGTATGCCAATTTTTCGGCCAATATTTCTAAGTTCTTCCTCTGTGTTAGTTCTCCAGCTTCGTACAAAGCTGCCTTCCTTCTAGAGATTTCTAGAAGTTTTGTCCTTAACTGTTCTTCCAGTTGCACCACCACTTGAGCCACGCTGTCGTTGATCTCCTGATCTTGAGTTTGGTCACAATCAACTACGCACTTGTCAAAGCAGTCTTGTAGCCTTTTGCTGACTTCAGTCAGACATTTCTCCATTGATCTGATACTGTATTTTTTCTCAAGACTAGGTGAAGGTGATCTTCTCGTTTTGGCTGCCCTCATGGCACTCATTTGACAGAGACACTCGTTGACTTTATTTCTTGAATGTATTACGACACTTTCTAAACTCTGAAGTCTATCTAGAAGATGTCTTTGTGACTGCGTACCGATACTCGAGCTGGAACCTTCAGGACTCTCATTAAATATTGGACTGTCGGAAGACCTCGTGGCCTGACTCAAAGACTCACACGAATTCGTGAGGTCTTTTCGGTTTTCCAAGGCGGAAGCAACTTTGGTTTCTAGCGAACTCAATCGAACAAGCATCTTCATTGGTTCCGAACTCGTTGCGCTGTCTAAAGACTTTCGCCTGAGCCGCGCCGCTAATCTCTTCATTCGTTTTTCGTCTGTCATGGTGTCTGTTTTGGAAGGTTTTTCTTTGGCAGGTGAGGCACTTTTAGAAGGAGAATTAATGGTTGGAACTGGCTCTCCTGTTTCTAGCATTGTTATCTTATTTTCCAGTTCTGTCAGCTTTTCTTCAACTTCTTTACTAAGTGTTAAGGATTCTCTACCTTTCAGGGAAAGACTGCGTCTCTTTTCTCTAGACTCTGTTTTTTGGATCTTGTGTTTTAAAGTCCGTACTTGCTTATCTGATGCTGTTAGTTTCTGTGTCAAGTCGAGGATCCTAGCTGCCATCAGGTCTATTTCTGATCTACTGCATTGCTCTCTCAGCTTCATCTCGTTTCGTAGCTTCATGTTTGTTATTTCAAGCTCGTCATACATGTTATGTGATTCGCGGAGTTCCTTCTTCATAGCCTTGATTTCTTGAATCGCTTTTAGGAATCTCCCTCGCAATTCTACGTACTCTTCAATTAATCTCGACTTCTCTAAAGTCTCAAGATTCAAATCTTGATTTAAATTTGAGAGATCACTGAGAGAACCAATACTTTTTCGTTTTTCTCTTGAAGGTGATTCTGCGGGGATCCTTCCTTCAAGATCTCTTATTCTTGAATATAGAATTTCATTTTCCTTTACACTCTTGAGAAGTTTTTCGTTAAGTTCGTTTAGTTCTCGTTGTAATTGTTTGATCGTTTCTTGCGCTGACGTCAACTGTCTCGTCAACAACTCGCAGTGTTCTGTGGACTCCTTTAAGAAGTTCTGTGTTTCCGTCAATTTGTTCTCCCACAATGACTTGTCTTGATTATACATCTGCTTGATTGTATCTAAGTTTTCTGCTTCTTTTGTTCTTATCGATAGTTCTTCCTCTTTCTGTTGCAGGGTTGTGACTAAATCTTCCATCTTTTTCTCTCGTAGCGCTGCTTCTGATTTTAATTTGCGTAATCTTGCAAGTTCAGATTCAGCAGCGTTGACGTCGCTCAGAGCAAGCTTGAGCTGTTTACGCAAGTCATCGATCTCGATAGATTGTTTATCGATAGTCGATATGTAGCTGCGCTTTCTTGGTTCGTTTGGTTTTTCATTTTCGTCGACTTCAACGGGCGGGTTGTCTTTATCTTTGGTGGAGTCAATTTCGTCTTTGTCTTTAGGCGTATCACCTCTTGGTGGTGTTTGGTGACAGCCTCTTGCTCGAACTTTTTCTTTGACTTTGGATATCGGAGTTCGATTCAAGATTGGAGATGGGGGTGGTTGGGGAGCCACTTCACCCCAATCAGCGCTGTCTCTTCTTCCACCTTCAGAAGCCGTTCTATATTCATCGTCTGATGAAAATGGAGCTGATCTAGGCGTGACTGGAGTAACAGGTGTGACAGGAGATGCTGATGATTCTGAACTCTGATCTACAGCGTCTTCTCGTAGCATTAGCGATAATGGTGCCGTGTCAGGAAGTCCAGCCGTTCTTCGCATTGCTGACACCCAGTTCGCTCTGATGCCTGCTGTCACCGCTGCTAGGACTATGTGTTTTCCATCCCAAGTCTGAAATAAAACAATGGAAATTAAATTTTAGATATGAATACTCGTAAAATTGAAAATCGGTAGTGATACATACCTCAGTTTCAAAAGCATATCCATTCGTAGAAGCAGAAGTGGGAAGTTCCACAACTCTGGCAACACCGCTAAGATCGATGACTCCATCCATCAGGCCTCTGTGTTCAGCATGAGGGTCTCTGAAGTAGAGCAGGGCAGCCCCTCGCAGCACAAACCAGTGCCGTGACCAGCCAGCCGGTCCTCGTCTCTGAAGCCAACCAGCTCTTGCGTGGAGCAGTCTTTCTGCTGGGAGCTCGACCCTGCCTCCTTCGTTGTTTTCCGTGGCTTCTGTCGCGTCTGCTGGTTCGCTGCCTTCACTTGCTGAACTGGAACTGCCTTCTTCGGGTGGTGCACCACCATCAGGTGAGCCTCTTGCCTGAAATAAGTTTACGTTGACGTTAATGATATGTCAGTTAACTTACTTAAACGGTAAGATTCTTCATTCTAGCTAGACAGAACTATATGTATAACCATGTTTTTTTACCGTTAGTCTATCAGGAGGCAGTCTCGTTGGTCGTTCGAGGGTTGGAGGCAAGGCTCGTCGCGATCGTGGCCTGGTGAGGGACGCCGCTATGTCTCGGAGCTGTTCGTCATACTGCTGATGCTGGTGAAGCAACGGGGAGCGGACTTGGGCTGAGGAAAAAAGGAAATATATGAAGATTACGGAATACTCTGAATCCTGAGCAGCTAATGGCTTTGCAGGCATTTACGAAAGTAAAATAATGTAGGTCTGAAAATCCCCTACTATAGAAATGATAAGTCCTTCGATTGTTCTGCCAGAAAGATTACAGAATTTCAACATTGTTTCAATAAAAAAGTTCTCGATATGTTTTCAGCAGGTTACTCGATAGACCATAATTACTTTACAAGGTCATGCATGAGTCAGTGTTTTCCATGTTACGATGACCATAAGCCTTACAGAAATCTCCTTATATAAGAGAGAAGGTAATCACTACGGTTTAATACCTACAAGAGGAATTATAACTAGAGCATCTTAACGTGAGACGCAGCTACTCTTAGATGCCTCTAAACTGCTAGGAAACTCTTGAAAAAGTGATAGGTTAACCGTCCGTAAACTCATCGGACTTTTAGCATATAGCATTTTAAGAAATACTAGCAAACAAGATCATCTCATGCACACAAACCCTTACCATCTTCAGGGACAGTCGGCGTGGTAGGTTCAGCCCAGGTGTCCCGCCGACGAGACCTGGCTTTCTCGTCTCCGTTGATCTTGTCTCGAGTGGGAGGAGACGCTGAAGACACAGGCTGGTCTGTGTACACTGCAACAAGGAGATTTATTGTTAGATTTGTCAAGTAACCTCCTAGTGGTAGTAGTCGCCTCCACAGTCTTTGTCAAGTCCATTAAGTATCTAGGATAGAACAATGATGATTTGTCTCAAAGGAAAGAAATCAGGTGCAACTTACAATCGCGTGTAAGTCCAAGTGGCGAGCACTTTACTTACCGATCATGAAGGTTAAGGTATGTGTGATCGTTATTGGCACAACAAAAAGAGCTTTCTTCGTGCTTCGATTAAGCCGTTAAAATCGGCTACAAAGTTAGATTTCAGTTGATAAACTTAAAATCTCTTGAAAAAACAAGGAGGAGGCTTTTGCCCAGCAGTGGGACACATTAGAGGCTACATAACAATAATAATAAAATCTCTTGACAATATACGACCTGAGCTGACGGTAACCAAACGATAGATGAACTTTTTAAGGTATATTCGCTGCAACTGACTTTTCAACACGACTGTGTTCGTTACAGACCTATAGAACTGCTGTTAAAATATAAAATCTCTTATAACAGTTATTTATGCACACCCCCAAGGTTAATGGTTGTTGAAATAAGCAAGCAGTCATCACAACCAACCCGAAAGTCAATTTTAAAACATAACCAATCTTATTTAAAAGTTATCTCAAAAGATGAACCCTCAATTTTGATATCTGCATCGGAGGCGTTCAATAATTGAACGCATTGTAACGAGAGCATCGCATGCGCCCGCGCAAGGTCGCAAACAAGAGCAAGATAGAAGATATATGCGCCTTTTAGCCGATTATTTACGAGTTAACGTTCCGTTGGTGACAGTGAAGTATTCAGATTGAGGGCCCTTTGCCTTACCCTCTTGCTTGGGCTTAGCCTACGTTTGTCTTGTTTTAACCCTTTAGAGGCCGTTGTCAAAAGTTATCTAATAGTCGATACGATAGTCAGTACCGTAACTAACTCTTTGCTGTGCCTTTTAAATATTTATGAACAAACGTAAGATAAAAGTTATTTTTAGACTGGAACTAATATTTGGGAGTTGGTTTTTGGTTTAAGTTTCGTTTTACTATTTATTTCTGGATAAAGGCGCACTTTTGCTCATGGATTTGTCTTGTCAAGTGAGCCTTACTCCGGCAGTTACTAGTTACACCTTGCCTTTCGTACCACAGGTAGCGGATTGTCTTTGCTTAACGTAATGTAAATCGATACAATGTTTGCAAAGTTTAGGATCACATAACCTTGTGTGAAAAGTCCCAAATTTTTTTTTCTTTGTTTGAGACCCTTTTAACATTGATCCTGCATTCCTCCCTGGCTATCGACTCATATCTCGGCGGTCCGAAGATCAAATAATACAAATGAACCCGTCATTATGTGAAATTGTAGCGCAGTTTCTGTGGAACCATTTAGTGGCCCCGGCACACGCGATCCACTTATTATAAGTATACCCTGTATCGGGTCTTAATTATCAATTCTTAATTTTTTTTGGAGTATTTTATCGAAACGAAAATTATTCCAACCAACTTATTTCTTTTTAATTGTTTTCTTAGATTGGCATTCCAGGTAAGCGAGTAAAAATCACGTAATATTTAATGTGGTAAGGGCAATATTGTAGATTCCGTAAAAATAATCGAGAAGTCATTAAACTCGATAAGTCAAGACAGATTTTCCGCAAATTCCCAAAAGGAAAACAAAAACGGTTGCTTTCAGAAACCCCTTGTATACTTCTGGTTTTCCATACACGATCTGAAGATAATTATTTTAAGATAAACGCGGATAAGTCTAGTGTTTACGTACAGACAACAGCACAAGAAGAGATACGCTTAATCTTCAAAGTACTGTAGAACTTTCCCTAATAATTTGAAAAATATCTTCAAATGCTGAAAAAAGAAGGGGTAAGTAGTACACACAAGCTAAGCTAGGCTGAGCTAAGCCCCGTGTTGTGTTGTGCTAGGGCAAACCTTCTTTTTAAAGATGATATATTTTTTCTGCTTAGGAGTCGTCTACACCTATAACAATAAGGCTTTTCAGTATTTAGCTTTTACTTCAGTTTTCCAATCATACTCTTGTTGTGTTGCTGCCTGTACACTATGAGCTAATGTTGTCAGCAGCCATAATAAACGGTAAACTTTTTAAATCATACATGGTGCCAGCCATAATGCTCTCAATGCGATTTATGTCAAAAATGCTTTCCACTTACATAATGCATTTTACAAAACGACGGGTAATCATTGACGGCCTGCCTACGCCGTTTTACAATTTGCCGGCCTTTTGTGAACCGCGAATTTTACTATATTCCTGCGGCATATAGCGAGATATACGTGTTCTATAATTAAATACCCTGCATAAACTGCAGGATTTCAAAAATTGCTCGTGAAAAGATTGATTACTTTTTCAAATTGATTTGCAGCAAACCCAACCAAATCGCGAAGCCACAGCCATAACGTTATTCAGAATTACCGAGTTTCCGCATAGTGCAATCTAGCAAAACCATTTAATAACGGTATAAGGGGTGTAACTGAACAACTTTCAGCGAATAAAACTCAAGGGGCTGGAGCAAACCTCCTTTTTGAAAACGACATCTTTTTTCTACTTAGGAGGAGGGATTCAGCTTTTACCACAGCTTTCAAATCATACTCTTGTTGTGATGATAAACAGTAACGATTTTTAAATCATACATGGTGCCAGCCGTAACGCTAACAAGCGAGGTGACTATGGTACTTCCCCTCAAAAATTTTCCCGTAAAAGCTAGAATTCTGGAGAGAGCTCCCTGTCCTGTAGTGGACGTTTCATGGGATGTTATGATGATAATTATAGACCCTGCATAAAAGTGCAGGATTTCAAAAATTGCTAGTATCTAACAAGATTTACAGGTTTAAAATTGATTTACTCAGCAGCAAACCCAACCAAATCGCGAAGCCACAGCGATAACGTTATTCAGAATTACCGAGTTTTCGCATAGTGCCATCTAGCAAAGCCGAAGGACAACGGTATAAAGAGTGTAAACACAGGTTTTTAAAAACTGAAAGTGCATGATCTGATCAGTCAACGTAACTGAACAACTTTCAGTGAATAAAACTTTCAGGAAGTGAAAAATAAAATCGACGTCTTTTTTAAAAATTGCAAACTTATTTTGACAGTTTGTATGGAGAAAGCGATGTTTTTTATTTCCTGAAAGTTTATTCACTGACAGTCGTTCGGTTATGTTAACTGAACACATTCTTTCAGTCTTCGGGAACCTGTTCCTTACACTACTCTTGACCTCGATCTAGTCTTGAAGACAGAGATGAGGTCGACGATGGAACAAGCTTGGTCGGAAGAAGCCTAATCGCACTTGAATAGATTCGGGTTATATGAACTCGGGAACAGACGCAGGCAGATAATTCCACTCTTTAACCGTGCGCATCATAGAAGACAGCCAGTAGGTATATGGTCTCTGAACCGTCAATTGCGGTAAACTACTAAATCAAATCTTCAGGGTGATTTTGAAGATATTAGACAAATTTTAAGGGTAAATTCTGTTATATGTAGGTATAGATAAATTTTGTACAGATCTAAGGAAATTTGGAGTAGTCGAAAAACATTTTTTTCATCATGTTATATTACTCTTGAAACCGATACACAAATGTACCTACTTATAAAAAAATATAAAGGAGCCTAAATAATGCATTTTTATTTTTATAGCATAAATTATGCAAGTTTATGCAAGTTTGCAAGTAAATTATGCAAGATTTCAAGAAAATCTAAGACATAAACAAAATTGATGTTTATCGTTAACAGAACTCACCCTCAAAATTAGTCGAATGTCAATGTATGTAGTCAAACGCAGAGCAAGTTTGACATTCGCAGCGCAATTTTAACTCCTACGGCCTACGGCTAACGGCGAACTTATCTAGTCAATCTAGAAACGCGAATATAAATCGACAAAATAAAGAAGTCCGCGTCATCGCTTTGGCGGCGCCCGCGCAGCCGTGTTTCAATTTATCCACGTTTATAGAGACACATTATTATCTTCAGCAAGCACAAATCATCATTAAAGTTAAAGGAGTTATTTACTTACGCGGTTGCGAATCTACTTCATCAAACTGATACAAGTTTGATGAAGCAGATTCGCGACAAAGAACCCAGGAGTGCGAGCGAAATTTACAGCGCCCTTTACAATTCACCTGCCCTTTTTTTTTGTTTTCCATATTGCCTAGCTTATCGTATTTTTGACATTGTATTCATCTTGAGATTGATCTGGAGGTGGAGGCCTGGTTGCCTAAAATAGGAACCAGCCTCTACAGACATTTTTATTGTGCCTTCTTTTTGTTCATGTTTTTTGTAAAGAATTTAAATTATTTTTACTTTTGACTACTTTTAACTACTTTTACCTCTGACCTTTCGCGTACTATAACTACTTATATTTATATCACGTACGAGTAGGTATCGTTATCATCTTCTACGGCTAGATTAGCTTTGGATTTTTTTTCACTCTTCGCTTGAGCAGTTTTTTTATCGTCAATGGGCTTACTCTTAGGTTCGATCTAGTCTTGAATACAGAGATGAGGTCGACGATGGAACGAGCTTGCCCAGAAGAAGCCTATTCACTCGCGACTTGAATAGATTCGGGTTATATGAACTCGGAAACAGAACTCTTTAGCCGTGCGCATTATAAAAGATGTTTCAAAGTTATTCGTAGTGTTTGTTAATTTTAATTCGTTAGTATTTTTCTCGCATAAGTGAAGTGAAAATGTGTGTTTTGCTCGGCAGATAAGCTATTTTGCGTCTCGTGGCCTAAACCCAAAAACCCGTTCCGCTCAGGTTTGTATAGATTCCTTCGCTTGTTCGGGTTGAGCCCATTGAGCCAAATAATAACTTTGCAGCCTTGGATAATAAATAACTATTACCCTCCTGGAAAACCAGGAGCCGCTACACTCAGAAATATTAAATTGATCAAAGGCGATGGATCGTTCAAAATAAAACCTCACATGCGCAGGCGCAAAGAAAATAATCGAGTTTTATGGAACGCAGCGCTAGCCTGAATAGCTCCATGTCGGGGTGTCACATACGTCATAGTGGCTTGATTTAGTGGTGAAAAAAATCGGCGGGTTTAATAAATATGAATGAAGGAGCGCGTAGACAAGACGGCGTAAATCATCGACACCCACTGCGCGCGCGCACAGAGAAACCCGCTTACAATAGGGCTGGTAAAAATAGTCATGAAATAACAAATTTTAGGTTAGGTAAGCCGAAATAATAATATAATAAATTAAGTATCAAGTATTTAATTAGTCTTAAGTTGTACAAAAAAAAATTGTTTCGAGGCAAACCCTTTTTAAATGTGTTATGAAGAAAGGATGAAAATCGCAAAACACTCATATAAAATCATAGTTTTTGAGTAGTGTTATCTATCATAGATTTGTAATTTAAAAATACATGAAAAACCCAATCCCAAGAAAAACTAAAAAATCCTATCATCAACCCTATTGCAACTTGCTCGACCCCTGGACCTAGTCTTTAAATTAATGTGCAGACATTGTCATACTAGCACTCTTATACTTACAAAGCACATGAACTTACTAGCTAACACAACATACCACTTCGATTTTGGAAAGTTGTAATAAGGTGTTATTCTTCATGTACGTACTACATACTGTCCTAACGTAGTATGTACGGACACGAGGAATCTAGCAGTTTTAGCATCATTTGACGGCTATACTATTACATTCAGAGGAATCCGGATTTCTGGGGAAAAAACCAACAAAGCCTAGTGCTTTCCGTGTAGCAGAAGTCAGGTGGCAGTCGCGTGTAAAAACCAGTACATTCGACAAATACTTCAAAAAATTAGTGCACTCGACAAATGCTTCATTCAGATTCAGATTTACATAATTTTATTCAATGTAGATTCTTTACAGAATACTTATTGAATGTCATGCAGAATACAATGCAAATAGAGCGAGTCTACGCCGTTTCGGATCGTGCTATGGCAGCGTAAAAGAAACGGCAAGAAACCACTGCAGCACGGCCTACTTTAAGAGTCGGCTTTTTACAATGTGTTCTTGTGTTTCGCTGGAATATCAGAGCGCCTTACCTCCTTGTCATTGATATAGTCATCTAATCTATATAGTAAGCTTTTTTACATAATGTTTGCTTTACACATTCTTTTAAACTTTCTCTCAGGTAATTGCACTATATTGTCAGGTATTTTGTTGTAGTATCGTATACACAGACCAACGAAAGATGTATTGACTTTAGTTAATCTAGTATATGGCTGATCAATTTTGTGCATATTTCTAGTATTAAAATTATGCCTGTCACAATTTTCAGGTAATTGATGATTGTTCTTTCTAGCGTAAATAATGTTTTCATAAATATATGGCATGGCACTGTCATAATGTTGATCTCCGTAAACAGTTCTCTCAGGGAATCACGATTCTTCAGGCAATAAATTGCTCTTATAGCCCTCTTTTGTAAAACGAATACTGAATGGATATCAGCTGCCCGGCCCCAAAGCAGTATGCCATAAGACATAATGCTATAGAAGTAGCTAAAGTAAACCAGCCTTGCGGTAGCCACATCAGTAAGTTGTCTGATTTTTCTGACAGCATATGCAGCCGAGCAGTTTCATTATTCAATACTACGTTATGTGAATCAGACCTTACATTTGGTAGTGCATTATCATCATCATATCGAGTGGGTTGTAAGATCGTTGATCAACTTCACAAACCCTGGTGTCAATGTTGTTGAGCCACCCATAGAGCCACCAAAGGCCTCTGAAATTACTCATTAACCTCTACGTCCGTAGATAGTAGCCGGGACCACGGAATCATCTTACTTTTCGGACAATTAGGTGATTCAATCAGAGGAAGTCTTGCAAACTTTCGTTTGGCAGTGTGCCCACCGGAAACCGAACCGAGAACCTCCAGATCGAGAGCCGAATGCTTCTAATCACTAGACCACATCAGAGGAGTCAACTCCATATAAAGGGAATGTTTAAGGCAATGAAGAAGGCTGTGAATTTGATCTTAAAACAAAAAGCTAAGTATAGCCTAATAGGCTTTAGCTGTAAGTAAGGCTTCTTGCTCAATAAACAGCTGATCTTATCTAAATGTAAATTGTAAACTTGTATTACGTGATTTATTTAACTATTATGCGATGTTGGACGCCTTAGGATTTAAAGATTTGCGAGTCGGTGATAAAATAGCTTCAGTATTTAATAGGTACTACTCGTAGAAGAGAAGGCGTTCAAACTTAAGACTTCTGATAGTTAATTACAAAGATGTCGGAGGTATGCATCATCAAAACAGCCGAATGAAGTTCACAGTTGCACATAGGCTTTTTTTGTAGTAGACTGTTGCGTTGTTGTTTGCCTGGATTTCACAACTTTATCGGATGGTTTGAGAGCCTAAGGCACGACCCGGACAAGTATAGAAGGGCACCTGCCGACTTAGCACGCTCCAGTTGTCAATTTATCTAGGCCCATAGACTAAAGACTTTAAGCATGGTCACGTTTTTTTGACAGCCGAGCAGTGCGACACATTTTTAAAGACAAGGATGGCTACATGTATTAGTGTATAAAGCTATCTCTGTCTAAAATATCAAAAACGTAATTTGTAAATTTGCTAAACATTTTCCTCCACTGACATTTCTTCGCGCTTGGAAGTGATAGATTAGATGACATAATTCCCCAATTAAAGTGACATTTCCCCGAGATATATTTTCTCTCGGGGAGCGTGCTAAGCAGGCTGGCAGGGCTAGGACCATGGCTTAGGTTGTGGACAGAGATGGACATAGGCTTCCACCAAAGACCTCACTGGCCCTGTGCTGTCTGCATTCAGCGACTTCCTGCGACCTTGACCATATTATCGGTCTACTGGTTCGTGGTCGTCACTCCAAACTTTCACCAAATCGACTATCGGTTCTTTGAGTGACTTGCTCTGCATTTGGTTGACTTTGGTGAATCTATGTAAAAAGGATAATTAAAAAACCAGTTCATCAGCACCCTTTTCTCTTAAAACATTGCGAGTAAACAAAAAAGAAATACATACAAAAACGACTATTAACGGTCAGTTCAATGACCCATCATAGCTCACATCTACTACATGAAGACCCATGATGGATAGCAATGATGGAAGCTTTCGCCGGAGCTAGTCACGACTCTTTTTTTGCAAATCTATGTACAATCGCCTTCAAGTCCCGTCTTAGATTAGAAACGCAACTCTAGCTCCTACGGTAGTTGAAATAAGGACAGTGCAAAATGAAATATGGCAAGCTTGACGCGCTCTTAACTGTACCTAGTTTATGTGAGTTCAAGTGCGATAATTACCAGGTAGGTTGTGGTTTCCATAATGAAATAAGATGGTTTTTAAAAGACATGTGATGCGTCCAAATTCAAACTTAGATGCAATGGTCAAGCTATAGTCAAACTTCGTACGCGATTGCGGAGTCAGACTTTGAAAGTAGGGTTGCCAGATACATGCTCAACATTCCCTGGACATTTGTACTCGCTGTTTGTACTACATACAACACAACTACAACAGCTAGCAAAAAGGCCCAGACTTCATCGTTTGGCAAGTATAAATATGTGAACCCTGTATTACATTTTCTTTTTTGCGGCCTGCTTTTAGCTCATAATCTGCGCAAGTGGCCCCTAGTCCAAATAAGTCTGTGCATTCCTGACTTAAGTGCTAGTAGCCGAAAACAACGGCATAACGTAGACACGTTAGTATTTGTGAAGCAAACGTTTTTCAAGGAGGTAGGGCTTTGTGCAAAGTCCGTCTGGGGAAGTGCAACGTCCTTGCTTAATTATGGCGTAAAGCAACAGTGGTTGCACTGCTGTGTTTCGGTTTGAAGGGCAAGGGAGCCAGTGAAATTACCAGCACATCAGACGCACCATCTTAGTTCTCAGGTTGGGCAACGCACTTGTTGTCTTATTAGTGTCAATTGGCTGGGCGGTGGTGACCACTTACCATCAGGTGGCCCACCTGCTTGTTCAATTTCAAATTCAATTTCTTTATTACATTCCATGTGTGTTTACAGGTTCTTAAATAATATAATATAAATAAGTACAAACATGGACCCTGTCAGGCACAGCAATATTGGAGAGGAAGATAGTTTATAAAAAATTCTAGACTACTTTAATATTAACTTTTTTATTATTATTACATTAAAAAATATTTGCGTTTTCTCGTTACATAAAAAAAAGTTGAAACAAAACTAGCGGTCACCCATCTAGATACGGATCACGGCCGAGGATGCTTAACTTTCGCAATCGGCTACTAGCGCTTCTACATACACGAACATATTGGCAATTACTGTACAAGCTCACAATCACCAGCTCATTCAAAATGAATCACTTCAAAGTCAGCTTCCGCGAAAGATAGGACTTTCTCTTCCACTTATATTGGCACTTTCATTTTCGAGTTGGCTACAACACCTGCGCGTGCGGCCGTGACAATGACCTTCTAACAATGAGTGCACTGTTGTGGGAAATCTTCATTCAGTATTACGTATTCTGTGGTATTCCATTGTAAGGTTATGTTTGTTGATAACATAATAAGTACAAAGGTACTTGTAAAGGTCATGTAAAAGCATTTTGGATGAAAGAGTACAAGTGGTATCGTTTTGTTTATTTTGTTCTATGCTTGAAATATTATTTTTTATATTATATTTGAATCGCTAAAGGCAGTGGGCAAGGCACATCGCAAGAAGAACCGATGGCCGTTGGGGCGTAAAGGTTCCAGAGTGGCTACCACGAACCGGAAGACCTAGCGTGGGCAGGCCCCCCACAAGGTGGACCGACGATCTAGACAAGGTCGCGGGAAGCCGCTGGATGCGAGCAGCGCAGGACCGGTCGTCAAGGAGATCTTTAGGGGAGGTCTATGTCCAGCAGTGGACGTCTTTCGGCTGATATGATGCTGATGATGATATTTTAATTCGACGACTTAATTTTCCCTTTGCTTACAAAACAGTTGTGCAGTGAGAAAAGAATACATCGGTCAAGGTAAATAAGGCAGGTTTTTAAAAATTTTCATTTAAAAAAAGCACTTACAACGATATAAACACTAACCGTCTTACTACAAAAAAGTTTGACATCTGTTGAACACTTGATTAAAAAAATCGTACCAAATAACTGTCTATATCATCCCAAGCAACACAACTGGGTGGCCATTGGGTGGCATATTAGTTAGATATCGCATACGCTTGGAACGCTAGGTGAAAAATGCAGCATGCTCATGTGTTATATAGGATTGATGCGCAGAAGTCAAAAATGACCAGTTATTTTGTGCGCATTTTTTAAATCAAGTGTTCAACAGATGTCTAACTTTTTTGTAGTAAGACCCCAATGCTTTACTGTTGCTGTTGTCGTTAGTAGGCCCCTGCTTTCTGCGCTATGGGTCGCGGGTTATTATTTTATGTGATGGATGACTGATATCGGTGTGTGTTCTGTGTCTGGGTGTTATTTATGTATGAATATCAGTCTGATACCAGACTTTGCATAGTTTGGGATTAGATGACTTTGTTTGAAACAAACAATCAATAAAAAAAAAATCATTTATACCTACAAGGTCAACCTATAGTGCAAAATTTGTCGATCAACTCACTAGAAAATCTTTGTATTTTCTATGCTGTGGCTTATAGAAGTCATAAAATTAGACTAAAACACCTCTACAAGCTAAAGTTACAACAATAATTATTGTTGCAGCCTATTAAGGCTTATTGATAGCCTATCAATGCTTTTATAAGTCTGTTAAGGCTAAGTGCTCAATAGTCATAACTCATAAATTTTCGTTATTGTGTACTTTGCTAGTTGGGATGGCAAGATGAACACTATATGATAGACGAACTATAGAAATATTTTTTTAGACTGAACAAATAATTATTTTTATGTTACAAGTGAACAGACAAGCAAGTTGGTCACTTGTTATCTTAAAAGTGCAAGATTGTGGACCTCCTGGCTTCGCTCGAAATAGAAGCCATGCTAATTTATTTTACCATGGGATGACATCTGCCAGCATGTCACATTTCCTTTGCTATGCAATGTCACATTATCATCGAACATTATGAAGTATTCAAAATAACCCTACCAAATTAATAGAACGACGCCTTCATCGCATTTACAAAGATAATAGGATTATGTAATTTATTGTGACTTTACGTCATACATCCCTAACTTGTTACGAATTATTTATTTAATCCTACTTCTATAACTCTTATTATTCTGAGTATAAGTGTTATAAATTGACACAAGACAGCAAAGCGCGTCGCTCACCCTGAGAACTAAGATGGTAAATCTCTTATGTCGGTAATTTCAGTGGCTTTTACCCTTCGAACCGAAACACGGCAGTGAAATCACTATTTTCCCAGACGGACTTTGTACAATGGCCCGACCACCTTAGAAATTATACTTGAAAGTAATTACTACTACTTCATCATAACATCCCATGAAACGTCTACTACAGGACAGGGAGCTCCCTCTAGAATTATAACATTTGCTGGAAAAATGTAGAGGGGAAGTACCATAGTCACCTCGCTTGTTAGCGTTACGGCTGGCACCATGGACCGCAGTTGTAGGTGACCGCAGTAAGTAAGTAAGATGTTAGATACAAAGGAGGATGCTGCTGCCCATCCTCCAGTTTATAACCCTTAGTCGCCTTTTACGACACCCACGGGTATGTAAGGGTTGGTACTATTCTTTGCCGGCACCACACGGGGCAACTACTACTTACCTTACCAGAAACAATCTCTCTAATAACCTTAGTTCGCTAAATTCCAAAGCATTTAGCCTCAAAGATACTGAACCAGATCGGAATCTAGTTTCAAACTAGGTATCCTAGATCTTAGTGTTTCTATATTGCTATTATTACTAAGTTTTGTTATTTCCAGATAAATACAAGTACGAATTCCTATCTGCGACCTAGGGTGTAGCAAGGCCGTACTAGATTATGGCTCGTTCACACTTAGACAATTTATTGTGTTTTAGATATAATAAACATGACAAACTTAATGTACAAATGATAAATAAACTGATTGTATAAACTAGCACTAGTACCTGATTGTATAGACTAGTAGATAAAGTGTAAGACAGTATTGTGTCTTTCAAAAACTGATTTTTTTATAAAAGCACCACTTTCTTTTTAAAGTGTCGTCATTTACTGACGTCATAGCGTTGTATTACTAATACTTAGAATAATTTAAAAAATAATCGATATACTATAGTACCTTCGTCCATGTAGTGCCGGCAAAGAATAGCCAACCCATCTCTGCCCGTAAGTGTCGTAAGAGGCGACTAAAGGATTATGAACCGGAGGATGGTTAGCAGCATTATTCTGTGTTTCGTGTCATTTTATATATCGGTCCATGGTGCAAGCCGCAACGCTATCAAGCATGGTGATTATAATAAATACTTCTCCTCTACATTGTACACTCAACAGGACGTCAGTAGAAACACTTTTGGACCTTATGGCGTGGTAATAGTGTCGAAAAAGTTTCTACCGACGTGCGGTTGACCGTCCCTGTCCTGCAGTGGACGTTTCAAGGCAAGTTATAATGATAACCTTATTTTCTGCTTCCTATGTGTTACAAAACACATTTCTCATTCATAACAATATTTGCAAACAGCAAAACCCTGCCATAAACGGTTGACAGAGAAAGTCCCATAAAACAATAGGTTAAGCTACTGTCCTAGGCACTTTCACAGCCATAAATCCCTTACCTACTAGCCTAGTATAAACCTACCTTAAAATCCGCGCACGCGCACCTATTCTATTCTAATTAGAAATTACAAACATTGGTTCGTAACTTATCCACTTATTCTACTATCCTCAATTGTAGTACTTAAAGATTACACACAGTGTTAATGAAATTTGCCGAATTTAGAAACTATTATAGATTCGTAACGTACTATGGAACGTCCACTGCAGGACAGCTCCCTCTAGAATTCCAGCAAAATTGCAATTTCAATTTATTGATTAATAAAAACGTTAAAAATTACAGAAAAATCCAAGGCTTTTAACATTTCATAAATTTGTAAAAATAAACATCAATAAAATTATATAAAATATCAAGTCAATTCAAAAATGCGTGGTACGAGGGGAAGTACCATAGTCACTACGCTGCTTGTTTGCGTTGCGGATTGTTATTGACCGTAGATGTAAGATGGTACGATACACAGATGTGATGGAATTTCCATGGCCTTTTTTTCTTATTCCGACTTATGTTCTATAGCAAAAGTGACAATTTAACCATAGATATGCAAAGAAGCAGAAGGACAAGTACTTTAGTTTTATGATTTCCCTCGGCGAAATTTTTATATTCTACTTAGAAACCAAAATCTGAATCACTTTTTCAAAAGGATCATGGTAAACAATATAATATATATTTGTGATTTTCCCTTTTATATTTTTATTTATTTACCATTTCGAAGTCCTATATCAATAAATACCTCAACCTAATAATAAACATTCAAAACGCAAATGTATTAATTTTGTCAGAAATTTTTGCACTCTAATAAAAATAAAGAATTTGTATGAGACGCGAAGACAATTTTTATTTTTGACCCATTTTACTTTGGAAAAGTTGTTCAGATTTAACATCTAAATGACACACAATGTGGCCAGAGTTCCAACAACCTGGTATAATACTATCTTACCTACTGGCCCAGTGTGAACCTAGCATTAGCTGCGCGCACGCACCTGGTTGATCCTAATTACTGATCCAACGCAAGTCGTAACCTTTAATTACAGATAGTAGGAACTGTTTTATTGAGTGCATTAGTGGTTCGGAAGATTTCTAGCAAGTAAGTGGTATAACGTTTCCTCGTTGAGATGTACTTACCTATATTTCCAGTTTCTTGGTACTTTTAAGGAACAGTGATATTTTGACTCCTTTTTTGAGCACACTTTTTCCTCGCGCTGGCCCTCACGGCGTAGAGGAGCGTCCCCGGGTGGCGGATAGGGGAACGGTCGGTAGTACAGCCTAGCTACGCTAACCGGCTAAGTCCGATGGACTCGCTGACCAACGATGGGTGTGGTCCTCCAGCATTTCGGGGGTTGTGCGGCGGGTTAACGGCCCTCCCACGGAAAAAAGACATTGTTACGAAACCAAGAAGAGATAATACCCGATCTGACCCCAAAAACGACGACATACGGCGAGCACTCATGGACCTCCGATTTGCCTCGTGGAATGTACGTTCTCTCTATAGACCGGGAGCCTTGTACCAAGTTAATAAGGAACTACAAAGGTACGGAGTGGGAATAGCGGCGCTCCAGGAAGTCAGATGGCTCGGACAGGGAGAATGTAATGTTGACAATAACTCTATACTTTTCTACAGTGGGGGTGACGATGGACACCACAGAAGCGGCACTGGTTTTATGGTATCAAAGAAACTAATAGGCAATGTGATAAGATTTGATGCTGTCTCTGACAGAATATGCGTCCTCCGCATCAAGTGTAAATTCGCCAACATGTCAATTCTTAATGCATATGCCCCAACTGAGTTATCGGATGAGAGATCGAAAGATGATTTCTATGACGAATTAGAATCTACATACGATCAATTGCCGAGCTTTGATATAAAGGTTGTTGTGGGTGATTTTAATGCGCAAGTAGGACGGGAAGACGTATTCATACCAACAATTGGACGGCATAGCAAACACGAAAGATCCAATGACAATGGCGTCAGACATCAGTTTTGCATCATCTAAAGCCTTAGTGATTAAAAGCACCATGTACCCGCACAAGAACATCTATAAAGGTACCTGGAAGTCACCGGATGGCAGAACAGTTAATCAGATAGATCATGTGCTCATAGATGACCGACATAAAAGCACAATATACGACGTTCGAAACTATAGAGGTGCCGACTGCGACAGCGACCACTACCTACTGGGTATCAAAGTGAAAGTTAGAATTAAAGTAGAGAGAATAAAATTTTGTAAACAAGAAGAACCTATTAACACAGATAGCTTTAAAGATGAGGAATTAAAATACAAATTTGGATTGGAAATAAGCAACAGATTTAATGATCTACCAGTTGAAGAGGACATAGATAAAGGTTGGGAAGGCTTTAGAGATACGGTGAAATGTGTAGCAACAAAAATACTTGGCCGGAAAAAGAAAAGGAAAAGGAGAAAATGGTGGAATCAGGAGTGTGAAAACATCATAGCGGAAAGGAGGAGATTAAAGATCCTAACCGAACAAGATATGCAGTGGGACGATAAATACAAGGAAGTAAAGACGGAAGTTAAAAAGGTAATAAGAAGAGCTAAGAGAGAGCACTTAGATACCATAGTTCGGAATATGGAGTCACTCATCAGAGCAAGTGAGTCGAGAAAATTCTATCAAGAAGTAAGATCCTGTAAGAAAGGCTATGAACCCACTGCACAAATACTTGAAGGTGACGATGGCAACCTAATAACGGCTAAAGAAGAAATCAGGGAGCAATGGCGCAACTACTTTAAAGATCTATTGAACTGTCCTCCGCTCGAAGAGCCCGTTCCTCGTCTGACAGAAGACATCGAAGAGGAAGTCGCGCCACCTACGTTTGAGGAGGTGCGACGAGCCATTATGAGGCTTAAGAACAACAAAGCCCCGGGTATCGATGGATTACCTTCGGAGGTGTGGAAGTACGGAGGTGGAACAGTCCAATCCAAGCTGTATGAGCTGATACTCAGGATCTGGGAAACTGAGCTACAGCCTAGTGAGTGGAATGTTGGTGTCATATGCCCTGTCCACAAAAAAGGCTCCAAAAAGAAGTGCACGAACTACCGCGGTATAGCATTATTACCAACAGCATACAAAATACTAGCTTACGTGCTTCTCAGAAGGCTTCAACCGTACGCAGAGGAAATAATCAGCGACTACCAGTGTGGTTTCCGACCAAATCGCAGCACTATTGACCAGATTTTCCTCCTTAAGCAGATAATGGAGAAGAGATGGGAGTACGCCCAAAGCATTCATGCGGTGTTCGTGGATTTTGCCAAGGCCTATGACAGCATAGACAGAAGTGCGTTATTCACAATCCTAAGGAACTTTAATATTCCGAAAAAACTGGTTGACATGATCCAGGTAGCTACAAAGGAAAGCAGAATGAGAGTCCGAGTGGAAGGCGAACTAACGGACGAATTCTTTGTCGTCACGGGTCTAAAGCAAGGTGACGCCTTGTCACCAATGCTTTTCAATTTGGTGCTAGAATATGCCCTCAGAAAAGTGTTAGCACAAGATGTAGGAGTGCAACTAAATGGAAAGCATAAGGTGATAGGGTACGCAGACGACCTGGCCTTGCTAGGAGAAAACCGTGAAGAAGTGAAGAAATCAGTAGCAGTCCTGGAAACTGAAGCTCAAAAGGTTGGTCTGAGAATTAGCCACGGAAAAACCGAATATCTCTTCATGAGACGCTATAATATCCGCGTAAGACCTAAGGGACTACAAGTTGGAGATATTGAGTACAAGGGAGTGGCTAATTTCAAATACTTGGGCTGTACTGTGACTGATACCAATACACGGGACGAGGAAATCGATATTCGCATCCAGAACGCTTTAAGATGTAGCGCCGCCTTACACAAGGTTTTAGTGTCCAAGCTTCTCAGTAAAAGCACCAAAATCAGAGTCTATAAAACTGTCATTAGACCCATACTCATGTACGGATGTGAGGCTTGGACACTAACTCTCAAAGAGGAGAATAAACTCCTGGTAGCCGAAAGGAAAATTCTCCGCAAAATTTTCGGCCCAAGACAGAGGGAAAATGGAACATGGAGACTCCTCAAGAACACCGAAGTCGAAGACCTCCTGGCTGACTCCAACAAGGCGAGTTTAAGGCGCACAGACTGCGCTGGCTTGGCCACCTTATTAGGATGGATGACGATCGTGGTGTCAAAAGAGCCTATCTAGGATGTCCAAGAGGCAAAAGACCGGTTGGGCGCCCCCGGTATCGCTGGCAAGATGCGGTGGAAGCAGACCTACGCGAGCTCCAAGCTAGCGACTGGCAAGAGACCGCACGAGACCGGGAGAAGTGGCGACATCTCGTATTGGAGGCCAAGACTCACTTTGGGTCGCTGAGCCAGCGTAGTAAGTAGTAGTAGTAGTTTGAGCACAGCAATAATTGAGAACAATCATGATTTCAGATGACAAATTGATTCAGGATGACAGAGTCTGAGAGCGACTGAGTCCAGAAAGGTTATTTAAAAATTAATTTGTAAAATGTCTATTACAGATCGAAATAGTTCCTCGCGAAAGAATATTTCACAGAGAAACTGATTTTCCCTTGAAATTACACCTATACCTTGTAGATTTATTGCCTCGGGCAGCTCAGCAACTCTGACACCAGGGTTTGTGAGGTCGGTCATCGATCTTACTATTCATGATGATGATTGTAAATATCGTCATAATCAAAAGAGCCGTTTTCGAAATAAACAAATTTCTTTTACGCTGCCATAGCATGATCCGAAACGGACTCGCTCTATTTGCTTTACATTCTGCATGTTATTGAAACGCCTTCGTAATCATGAGAACATCCTGGCCATATTTTGACAGCTTTTAAAGTATTCTTTTTTATATGAGTCTTCTCTGTCTATCAGTCAGTGCTTCAACTGCTCTGTGTAAAAAATTAAATACATCTTCTGTGTAAAAGCTCTGTTTCTAATTTAATTATGACGTTATTTTTAATTATGACGTTATTTTTTATTATGACGTTATTTTTAATTATGACGTTATTTTTTATTATGACGTTATTTTTAATTATGACGTTATTTTTTATTATGACGTTATTTAATTATGACGTTATTATTATGACGTTCAATAAGTATTGAATCTACATCGAATAAATAAAACTAAAATCTATTTTTGCACGGTACGTTTTACACAATTAAAGCAAATATTGCGCTGTAAACTAAAACGATAAATCATATTAAAGGTTTAACATTAGTCATAACCAAACATAGTTAATCGACCTTAAACAAAGTAGGTGTTTCTATAGAGAATTTAAACTCTAACTATCAATAGTACAATAGGCACTGGCATGTTCACATTCTGCCATAAGGTAACGTTAATTTACAGGTTTAGCATTTAGAGTAGATTTATCTGAATTTGTATCTTATGGCTCTATAAGGGGTATAAGAATTAGCTTACGGCGTTTCGCCAGTATTTATTTCGATTAACATTTTTCAATCAGATTACATGGTATCATGGATCTTTTTTGCAGATATTTACCATGTTCATTAAATAACGAGATAACTTAGTACAGGTTAAAGGACTAGAAAAAGGAACTGCGTATTTTGGAAATAACAAAAACCTAACAGTTTATTTCTGTCTTACTGAAAAAGAAGTTAAGAGAGTTTCTCTTCGTGCGGCCGTGTGTATAATGTCTGCCATGACCACGACAATATTCTAATAATACCCACCGAGAACCGAAAACGCTATAGTTTCCATAGGAATGTGGTCACTCATCTGAGACCTGACCAGTTCTGAAAGCCGTAGAAGTGGCAAGGTTTTGGAAGGAAAGTATTTGATCCGGTATTTGTACATTGACACGAATAAGTGCGATGTGATCGGAAAGAACTAGCAATCGCCACTACGGATGTTAACACTTCACGGGGTAATTTAAGACCTCTTATAGTTGACATTACCGAATAAGCAAGCTTACAATTTGCTGTTTAACTGCTATTTATCATATCATAGCCTGATAAAAGTTATTTATAAGACGAGGGAGGTATTTTGAGAGCTCAGCTGTGATTGCTAGACAGCTGATATCAAAAAGTCTTGCGGAATTCAGCAATATCGTAATACGTATTTATACTCTTTGAGATTAAGAAATAATGATCGTGGACCCACTATTTTTAGGTTTAGAAGTATTTTTTAAGTTTCCAGTTCTTCAGGTTCTTCAAATAAGTATGACTGCACGACATAGTACCATCATCCCCCTTCCTCCTACGTGGGATTAGACGAGGGATAAAAAATGACACATGTGCCCATTTTTTACTGTTTCAGGGTTCCTTGTTATAAGGTTTTCTTCCTTTCAACATGGAACCCTTTTTAAGTTATTTATTTTGACATGTGAGGGAGGGGGTTAATTTTTACTGCGAGGAGCGACGCCAAGCCAAGCCATAAATAGGCACCGTCCTATCATGTCATGCCCATCATCACCACCCGAACAACCGTTGTCAAGAATTTCCACGCCATCAAAATGCCTCTGTGTCGGCTTTGCTACCACTATCTAAGATACGGCTTTACTTGCCTTCCGAAGCACGGAATACTCTTGCATTAGTTCACGAACGGTCACCCACTCAGTTCCCATCCGGTAAGAGCAACCGCAATCGCGACTATAGGCCACATGTTCTTCAAAGGCATTTTTTTTATTGTCAATGGGCTTACTCTTGACCTCGATCTAGTCTTGAGGACAGAGAGAAGGTCGACGATGGAAAGAGCTTGCCCAAAAGAAGCCTATTCACTCACGACTTAATTCAATAAGATAGCTGGTGTCTTATAAGCAACCTTTGAATACATTTAAGCCTCATCAACACTTTCAAATACCCAATAAACATCCTATTACAGTTAATTTCATCAGTGAAAATACATGGCAAGGTCGGGTTAGAAGCGAGTTGTCGAATGGGAGTAACGGTTCCGTACACTAATTGACGCGAAGAATCCGGCTGCTTGTGAATCATACCACGGGGTGCCGATACGTGCAAGCGATAAGAGGAAGGAGGGATAGTGCGGGACAGGGAGAATTTCAGTAAAAGCGCGTAGTATTTTGGAGGGGATTTACCATAGTCACCACGCTTGTAAGCGTTGCGACTGGTAACCGCTGTTGTTGGTAACGGCAGTATGTATGTAAGATGGTACGATACACAGAAAGATGCTGCTGCCCATTCTTCTGTTCGTAAGCCCTTAGTGGCCTCTTACGACACCCACGGTTAGTGATGGTTTGGTAATATTCTTTGCCGGCACCAAACGGAGATGAGAATGGATGGCAAATAGTTATAATTAGTGGTTATTTTAACGGTAAGGAACGAGTTGTTGAATGGAAATAACTTATATCAAACAATTTTAAATACTTACAGTTCAACCCCTTCAAAATAAACAGTCGAAATAAAGTAATCCTATAAGAGTCTAAATGTTTCTGTAGTAGAATTCGCCAGCCCTAAATTACAAAAATAAAAACCGGCCAAGTGCGAATCTGACTGGCGCGCTAAGGATTCCGTACCTGTCCCCAATAAAATATACAACAAGCTTGGACACAATCATTTGGACGTAATTTTGACCTTACGCTTCAGTTATGGTTCTAGTTTAGTTCTAGTAACAAAATTATATCAGTATTTTTTCCCTTACACCACACTAAGGCGAGTTACAGCATCTCAAACAGCTAACGGAGTTTAATTAGGTGTAACTCGTTGTGTCACAGCCCTGGCTGGCTGATTTATTATGCCTGAAGGTTCCTAGGGCTCGCAACTAGCGGGTCTTCGGGTCCTGTCCTACCCACGCATACCTACATACATAACCTCACGATTTAACTACAAAGTACCAAATAGAACCTTGAAAACCGGAGTTATTTTAGTGGTGGTAACAATTGCCAAGACTAGCTGAAATATGTGAGAAGCATTCGTTTATCATATCGTCCGTGTGGTGCCAGCAAAGAATAGTACTAACCCATATCTACCCGTGGGTGTGATAAGAGGCGACTAAGAGCTTATGAACCGGACAATGTGCAACAGCATCTTTCAGTGTATCGTACCATCATACATACTGCGGTCACCAACAACAGCGGTCGCCAGCCGCAACGCTTACAAGCGTGGTTACTTTGGTAAATCCCCTCTAAGTACCGATGTTTCTACTGACGTGCTGTCAGGTGTACCATATAGGTTTTATGCTACTACACTATAAATTAGGACACTTTTTGCGCTAACTAGCGGGTCTTGTCCTAGCCCATGTCTACTTTTTGCGGGATCTTTTTAAGAGCTCTACCAAGTTTCTTCTAATGGGTTATTTAAGAAGGCAGGTTTTTTGCCATATAAGTCTACAGTTAACGGTTTTCGAAAGAAATGGATTGCGTGCATGAAGAAAAAAGACATTTATTAGAATTAATTAATTAATTTTTACAGTTCAATTCGTAGAGTTTAAAATCCTATCCTACTCGTACTAATAAAATAAACGCGAAAGTTTGTAAATATGTATGGATGGATGAATGTTTGTTACTCTTTCACGTAAAAACTAATGAATGGATTTTAATGAAACTTTACAATAATATAGCTTATACATCAGAATAACACATAGGCTACAATTTATAAACCTGCGCAGACGGAGTAGCGGGCACCAACTAGTACAAAATAAGTAGAGCAGACCTACTCGTAAAATTTTTTGGAGAAATAAAGGGTGTGATGGGACGTTGTACCGAAAACTGAAAGGACGTGCTCAGTCAACTAAATTGAACAACTTTCCCAAAGAAACAAATTTTAAATCCCTCTATACAAATTGCTCACACTGATCATATAGTCTGTATGGAGAAGGCAAAAATATTTTCATTTACAAAAAAAATATTATATTTTTCATTTAGGTACCAGAGTTGTTCAGTTTCGTTGACTGACTGAGTACGCTCGTTTAGTTTTCGGTAAACTGTCCCTTACACAATGTATTTAGTGCACTTTCGTAAAGTATACAAAAAAACCGGCCAAGTGCGAGTCGGACTCGCGCACTGAGGGTTCCGTACCACCACATAAACATAATTGTATTAGTTGAAATTTCAGTAAGTTAATGTGCTAGATTTTTTGAGTCCGACACGCGCTTGACCAAATTTTATTATTTGTTGTTATTTTATAGCCTATGCCCTATAAACATACCAATTTTCAAGTTTGTAAGTGTTCCCGTTTTTAAATAGAACTAAAACAAAAATCGCCTCAGCAACCATCCAACTTGACCCCTCTCTTATATGAATGTTCTTGAAACGGGAGCTCACCACAATTGGTTACCATTAGTTGTGAGAAAAGTTGTAATATTTTATGATTTCAGACTTTTCCCATTATTTGTACTGTGAGACCTAGCATCTTGGCAAATTTCATAATTTTAGGTCAACGGGAAGTACCCTGTAGGTTTTTCATTTTTGAATAAATGTATGGAGATGAGGACATAAAATGCCATATCTTTTGATTGCGTCGTTGTAAAAAATTGAAATTTTCAGATCTTGTGTGGTTCATGAATCCTAATATATGGTATTAATTTCAACCTGATACCTTTACTCGTTCGTGAGATAAAGGGTCTTGACAGACAGACAGACAGACAGACGGACAACAAAGTGATCCTATAAGGGTTCCGTTTTTTTCTTTTGAGGTACGGAACCCTAAAAATAAGAAGGTGAGTTTTAAAATTTAAAATGTACCTTATGATATATTTTTATAGGACATTTATGATGTCATTAAAATTACCTGCATCATTCCACAAGAAAGCTGAATATGTAATTTTAATTTTTGCCAATCATCATAACATCCCATGAAACGTGCACTGCAGGACAGGGGGCTCAGTACTCAGTGCTCAATACACGTGGTACAATTTGGAGAGGAAGTACCAGAGCTCCATGAGCTTACTCCACCATCCCCCTTCTACCATCGGGAGTCCAGACGCACCGTAGGATATCACCCACACTTAATTGATATTCCGCACATTCGCACAAAGCGCTTTGAAACAACATCTTTTATTAGAGTGGAATTCTCTGCCTGCGTCTGTGTTCCCTAGTTCTTATAACCCGAATCTATCCTGCGTTTTATAAACCCTTAGTCGCCTCTTACGACACTTACGTGTAGAGATGGGATAGTAGTTTGTATACTATTCTTTGCCTGCACGGGCAGTCAATCACTGTCTCTAAATTTTATGATATATTTTATCGAATGTACACCTACATTATTACCTAATAGTAGTTAGTAAATTAGTCAATCGAAATAACTTAAGATTAGCAATAAACACAGAGTATAAGAGACTCGAAATCTTCGATTCTCTATCATTAACACCCACATAAAACTATGACAAAACCAAAATTACTTTTACAATTACGAAACCTTACGTCACAAGCAACACCCTCAATTTGATTATTAAACTAGCTGGTGCCCGCGACTTCGTCTGCGCAGGTTTATAAATTGTAGCCTATGTGTTATTCTGATGTATAAGCTATATTATTGTAAAGTTTCGTTAAAATCCCTTCAGTAGTTTTTACGTGAAAGAGTAACAAACATCCATCTATACTTGCAAACTTTCGCGTTTATAACATTAGTAGGAAGTAGGATTCTACCTATAGCTAGGGCATGACAGGGGTCTTATAAAAATTTAATCACAAAAAATAAATTAAAAATTTGTACAAATTATTTTTTCGTTTATTACAACGCTTACCAATCTATTTTGCAGCCATGACACTAAAACCAGAGTATATTTGACGGAAAGAACAACATTGTTTTGCAAAGTTTTCTTTTGACATAGCTGCAAAATTTATTTATAAAATTATTATAATATGATAAAATGTGTTGGTAAGCGTCGAAATAAACGAAAAAATTTTTCGTAGACTTAAACTTTGTGGGTATCAAGTAACAATATAAAAAACAAAAACTTTGTAATCACAAAATTTTATCCATGGTAAAACTTCGAATCCGCAAATTTTTCGGCCTAAAAAACTTTGACAAAAATTGTCTATAAGCCAAACCGGACACTAACCCGTCTTTTTTTAACACCCTGTATACAGATAGATCATCGTCTGCGCACACGCATAATGACTGGGTGTAACTTGCGCAGGCGACGCGCCGGCGATGATTTACAGGCCGCTTTGCATAACGAAATCATTTCGTTTTGATATTATTCCGCGAATCGAATATTGAACTGGAAGGCAGTTATAAAGATCTGATAATGTTTTTTTTTATAAAAATAAAGAAATTAAACAAGCGTCAAGCGTAAATAACTTTTTTAATTTTAAAACGGTGAAATACAGTACTCGTAAAATTTTGCAAACACCATTTTCAGGGTTCCGTAACCAATTTTTTTGTATTAATTTCTTGTGATCAAGTGATAAAAATTAGGATGTAATGTAAGTATGATAATCTTATCTAAAAAATATTCATTCTTCAGAATTAATATTTTTTAGATATCATACATCCTAATTTTAGATGATATATGTTTTTTTTTTATACAGGGTTATTTTTGGACCCCTGCCCTAATTTTAGTACATGAATCTGAACAACTATCCCAAAGGAACATGAGTCGGAAAACGAGAAAAAAATTTGGTCCTGCCATACAAATCTTGTGCCGACAATAGTGGGATTCGTATGAAAGGACTAAATTTTTTTTTCGTTTTTAGATCCATGTTCCTTTGGGAAAGTTGTTCAGATACATGTTCTGGACAACATACTAAAATTTGGCCAGGGGTCCTAAAATAACCCTATATGTATCAATGGGCTTTGTACATTCCAAAGTAGATTTTTTACTTTTTTTACGTCTCTTAGGTTTCATGTTATGATGAAAAATGACTAAAATATACCATTCCCCCTTATCGCGGAATTTTGCAAAAGGAAAAATCTGAATTAATTCTAGTCAATAGACGTATAAGTAAATATTACAGAAAAAATAAAACGATCTCTCTACGTAGCACCGTTTTTTAGAAATCTGCAAAAAACTTTTACAAACAAATTTTGCGGTCCCAAAAATTGGCTTTATGGCTTCAAAAAATACTATAGGTATATCGGAACCCTCGGCGCGCAAGTCCGACTCGCACTTGACCGGTATATTTCGTTTATTCCAACGCTTACCACCACATTTTGCAGCCATGACACTAAAACCAGAGTATATTTGACGGAAAGAATAACATTGTGTTACAAACTTGCTTTTTCTGACAGCTTTAGCCAATTGCTTTTGAGATAGGTGCTATAAATGTGTTGGAAAGCGTTGGAATACCATAATTACTTTTCTGATGATTTTTAGCGTCATCTTTCTATAGAATTGACACCATTATCTAACTACTGGTCACCTAATACTCGTAGAATTCCAGTAGAATCGATATTATCAACGTTATGATAACTCAAAATGTAGGCAGTAAGTAGGTGTGGAACTGTTACTCCTACCGATCGTAAAGTTTAGCTAAATAGGTGTTGAAATGAACTGATTCAAGTTTATTGAATATCGATTGAAATTATGTATATCATTATGTAGACGTATTTATTATGTTTATTATAATAATTTAGGTGAAATACATATTTACGTAGGATTTTGTATTCGTAGATAAGGAATGTTGGAACAGTCAATAGCAGCTCAAGCGTGACATATTGGAGTATGGCCGCTCTTATTTTTAGTGGTCTTGTGGTTAGAACCTTCGGCTCTCGATACGGGGGTTCTGGGTTCGATTCCCGGTGGGGACACAGTCAAACTAAAACACATGTTGTGCGACTTCCCTTACAGTTTGTTCAAGACATTGAAAGGTGAATCACCTGATTGTCCGAAAAGTAAAATGATTCCGTGCTTCGGAAGGCATGTTAAATTGTTGGTCCCGACTACTGTCTACGGAAGTATCCGGTAATTTTTATAACATATGGTTTGATTTCATGATAAATATTCATGATAAATATTATAAAACAGTTTGTTATTTAAACGTAATTAAGTAATTAATAATTTAAGTGCCCGTGTTGTGGTGCCGGCATAGAATAGTACCAGCAGCACTAACCAATTCCTACCCGTGGGTGTCGTAAGAGGCGACTGACTAAGGGTTAGGTTAGGTAGAGGATGTGCAGCAGCATTCTTTTGTGTATCGCATCATCTTCTATTCTGCGGTCACCAACAACCGCGGTCCATGGTGCCAGCCGTAACGCTAACAAGCTAAAAAAAAGAAAAAGCAAGAGCTGGAATTTTGGAGGGAGCTATGATGAACAATTTAAGAAATCAAAATCCATCAGCCAGAACCTCTATTATTTCTTAGCCCCACATTTATACCACTCCCTTCTATTCCCAGCCCTTCCTTATCACTCAAATTCAATATTTTCCTCAAAAGCGTCAATACAAATTATTTCTTAGTCACGCCTCGAGCCGGAGCCCATCTTCACTATTGTAGCATCTCTACTATTAAAATTGTAAATCGATTTTGTTTGTACGTTGAATATATTTATAAAATCAAAAAGGACGGGTTGCACTCCGGGAGTGCCGGCAGAAGTCAAAACATGCATTTTTGAATATTATGCTTTTTGTAAGGGTCAATCGCGCCATTGCCCGCGTACTTATTTGATGTCACTGAATAAAATCCCGTATTCAGGGACTAGATAAGTACTCTAAACCCCGTATTGTACGAGTAATACGGTTGAAAGTTGACGCTTTTTCGATCAGGCTACAGATCTGACGCGAGATCTGACGCGAGTTTAAAATTTTTTGCCCATCTAAAAAAGTGCCAAGCAAAGAAGTCATCACTTCAAAATATATTGTGTTTTCTTATGGCTTTTTTCCATACAAAACGGCAGTCTGTCAGGCAATTTACAGACATTTTCTTCTTCTTTATCGCACGTTACCTGTACACTTGACGAACGCGCGTACAATCAGTACCGTCACGACTTTTGCTATTTGTATTCGAAATAAAAAAAAGATCGTTTTTTTACTACTTATTATTATTATTTTGCGAACAGAACCGCGCTTCTAGCTAGTATTCTAATAATTTGTGCCGCTCCCCCGTTTCGTCAAGTCGTAAATCCCGCGTGCATGCATCAGATACCACCTTTAGCAATAGACAGACAGACAGACACAGCCTCTCCCATCAATTTTGGTTTGGCCTCTGTATATGGCGACATGGTTTGCATTTCAAATTTTGGCCCCTATTAGTGTCAGTGTTGCTGTTTATAGCTGTTTATAGCTCTATTTGAGCTTAGTTTGGCCTAAAACTGCCACGGTTAGCTTTTTAAATTTCTGGCACTTTTCTAAACATGAAAAAAGGAAAAACTACTTTAAATTTCGTTCTTTAAAGAATTTCTTAATAAATGCTATACTCTTGCTTGAAAGATTTCGATTATGTTACGAGTCGTTTAAGTAATATAAAATCAATTATGGTTAAAAAAAAATTAATTCAGCCAGATGTTAGTGTGTGTAATGTACGAAATAGAAAATTAAGTAAAATAATAATACCTAGCAAAAGTTTGCAGCATTTTTTATTTAGCTATTTATGACAGTATTTTGCTATTTTGAAAGTTCGGGTATGGCAACACATGCTATTGTAGAAAACGCCCACGGTTTCACATTTTGTGTCTAACTAAAGGGCTATGACACGTAATTTGAGGTTTAGGTGTTTGTAGAAGGTTTATGGTTTATCTGTTGTCTCTGTGTGTGGTAGCTTAATAGTCTATTTCAGTAGTCAGTATCTAAACTAGTAGTACAAACTAGTGCAAAATCTATTTCATTCTTTGTTCGTATTTATTGAAGCATGATTTGAAAAAAGTAAGAGTAATTTTTCTTTTGATATCGCTATTTCCGCTGGCTCATCTCCATCATCATCTCTTTGTCTTGGTTTTAAGGTTTAGGGTTAGTTCTTCTTGGCAGGAGCTCGGCGTGGACTTTTGCCTGCTCGATGTATGTTTTTTTTTGTGTATTTAAAGATAGTGTGTTACGCAGTAAATTAACTACGGAGTGCGCACTTGCAATGAAGATTTCAAGCGATCTCGTGGTAATCCCCGTTTGTGTTGTTTCAAAAAGTCGCAGACATTTTCTTTCGTAAAGTCTACTATCGCTTTACGAGGGGAGCACTATGTTAATCTTGCACTCGACACTGGCGATCTAACTATTTTTTTTTTATTTAAGTTACATAGAAGTTAAAGTACAGAAGTACTAAACTGGCAGAATGGTCCCCAAAAAAGGGTCAAATTCATAATAATAAAACTTGAATATGTTTTTATGTGTTTTGTTATGTGTTTTGTTTTGAGTCAACATGATTAAAAATGATGTAAAATTCTTAGGAATCTCGAAACTATATTTATAAAAAGACGCTCGATGCGCTCGCACTCTCCTTGCTCTTAAACGTTGTTTTATGCTTAAATATACAAGGTTTAAGGGAGTAACCATCATCACGAACGACTTTCAATAAATGAAACTTTCAGGAAATGACATCCCGTATATGCAGAACTATCTGTTTTTATAGTGGTGGGAAAAATCCTATACCATTAAACGAGCAATCTTTGTAATCGGTTTCTCGAAAACGGCTCGATTTCGATGAAAATTACCATATGGGTTTTCGGGAACAAAAAAACGATCTAGCTAGGTCTCTTGTCTAGGAAAATTCGTTCTCCCCGTATTTTTAAGCATTTTTTAAAAATACCGCGTTTTAGACAGAATCCTACAGCGCCATCTGTTGGCGGGTAGCATAGCTTGCTCACCAGATAATAGTTTAATGTTGAAGTGATGATATTTTAATGTTGAGGCGGCTATTATAGAGCGAAGCTCGGTCGCCCAGGTTAAGTAAGTTAAGTCTACAGAAACAGAAAACCTTACCTTTGGTGTCGATAGGCGGTGGGGCAGCTAGGCTCGGGATCTCAGGCTGCGGAGGCTGTACCCTCGGTCCGGGCCAGGTGGTCGTCCCTCCAGCGCAATATCTCGCCCTGGTGCCTGAACAGCCATCAGCCACGTCGCGAAGAGTGGAAGCATCCGCTGAGTATTCTGAGGAGGTGCCTGCATTTCAGTTATGATAGGAGGAGTGTGATGACTTTGTTTTAATGGATACATTATTAATTTGTTGGATGTGAAGCGGTCGTGGCCGAGTGGTAGTTGCACTTTCTTTCCGATCACTAAAGTTAAGCAACGTTGGTCGTGGTCAGAACCCGGATGGGTGACCGCTAGTGGCACAACAACTAGAGCGTTTCTGTGCTTCGGAAGGCACGTTAAGCCGCATGTAAAACTTACGGTATCAAGGATATTGCCAACCAGAGATTTTTCTTTTTTATTTCAAGCTAACTTTATTTGTGTATACGAAGCAATTTTTTTAAATATGTTACTCAGATCACAAATGAGAACAACTTTCCCATAGAGACAAAAAAATTGGCCGTCCCATACACATTCCCTGACTGCCTCTGTGAGCCCGAGTTCATATAACCCGAATCTATTCAAGTCACGAGTGAATAGGCTTTTTCAGGGCAACGCTTCGTTCCATCATCGAACTATCTCTGTCCTTAAGGATAGATCGAGGTCAAAAGTAACCCCATTGTCAGAAAAAAGATCCACTCTTGCCGCAACAAGGTCTGCCAAAAAAAGAAGTCTTTTTTAACCCTTGTACCTTTGGGAAGTTACATACTTTAATTTAGCTAGGGGTCTCAAAATAGCCCGGTACAATCTGGTCATTTAGATTATCGCACCATTACTTAAGTATACTACAGTCTGGAATCTAGACTAATGGTGCAAAAATAAGCTTTATGGTACATCAAATAAGTGAAGGCTCACTAGACATACTTACTTCGCACTGTAGATGACTGCAGAAGACTTCCAGTTTGACCCCCGGGGAAAGTCGCGTTGCGCTTGTGTCGACCCTGTGGCAAACAAACATAATAATTTAACAATTTTACAATTAGACATTAAAAAAAAATTCTAAATTCTTATTACATCGTGGAACTTATACAGAATGTTAATTTGATTGCGTGCCATAGCTCGGGGGTTGACTGAACAACTTTTCCCCAGGAACATAGATCGAAATACGAAAAACCAAATTTGGGTGAAATGCGCTATCAGCTGATGCAGTTTCTATGGGAGGTCAAAAATAGATTTTCGTATTTCGACCTATTTCCCTTGTGAAAAGATGTTCAGTTACTGATATTGATCCCGCCCCTGAGCTATGGCACGCAATGAAATTAACACCCTGTATACGAAGATAAGCTCGCATTTCAATTACGTTCATATAAAAGGGGATTCGATCGCGCAGAGAGACTCCGAGCATAGCCCTTTCCATAGCCCTTTGGGTGACTTTGAACTTTCTGATAAGGCCCATCGTGAGCGGCCACGTCTCGAGCGCGATCGAATCAGAAATGAGGAGATCCGCAGAAGAACTAAAGTAACTGACATAGCCCTGAGAATCGCTAAACTGAAGTAGCAGTGGGCAGGGCACATTACAAGAAGAACCGATGGCCGATGGGGCGTGAGGGTTCTAGAGTGGCGACCACGTACCGGAAGACGAAGCGTTGGCAGGCCCCCCACAAAGTGGACCGACGATCTGGTCAAGGTCGCGGGAAGCCGCTGGATGCGAGCAGCGCAGGACCGGTCGTCATGGAGATCTTTAGGGGAGGCCTATGTCAAGCAGTGGACGTCTTTCGGCTGATATGATGATGATGATGAAAAGGGGATCAGGTTTGAGTGGCCTGGTTACCTATACACCGTATTCCTGAGGATATGCATTAATTTTAAGAGCACGTTCATTTAACAAAACTGAACAACTATGTTACTCAGAACGTTTTTCGACCCATGTTCCTTTGGGAAAGTTATTCTTAGTAACATACAAAAATTTGGCTAAGTTATCAAAAATAACCCTGGATATGTATATCACATAAAATAACCCTTTTCTACTCGCTCTTCGGTTTAGGGCAAGTGTCAGCTCTTTGCTCGAGCGGCTAAGAATCAGGTTCAGGGTAGTTTTCTTAAACGGCTAAGAATCAACTTCGGTGGATACACCTTGTTTACGTTAAGACAAGCCCAATCAGTTTCTAAAGGACCAGTTACACGAGAATCGACGAGAACCAATTAGAAACTAAAGTAATTGTTCGAAAGCACATAACTAAACACTGTTAGGGATATTGGCGCCCTCAAATGGATTAATTGTGGATCAAATTGATGTGAAACTGGCTCGGTAGGGCTTGTAATTGAACATGTCTTGTTCAAGTTTAATGTTCAGCTCTTATACCGGGTCTTTGGAGTAAAGAGTTATTTTAGGATTACTCAGGACGTTCTGAATAAAGGCCAGGTTAAAAGTACCCTAAACCGACGAGCATGTATGAAAGGATTGATGAAGGTTCAGGAAGCAAGGGAACTATGTCAAGATCGTAGCAGGTGGAGAACTGTGGTCTCTGCCTACCCCGACGGGAACTAGGCGTGATGATGTTATGCAGTAATTTTGCTAGTCGATTTCCATGGCGAATTGAACAATGATGCGTTCGCGTCTAGCAATTAGTTATTACTGTCGCGTACAAATAAAATTGTATAATTTGCCGCTTTACATAATTCCTAGGTATTTTGCAAAATGCCCAGAAATTGAGAAACTCGCCAGTTTAGGTAATATTATCTAGGCATTTTACAAAACGGTTCGTACTTTGGCCAGTCACACACTGCGGTCACATCTCATGCCTTGTGGTCGCAAGAAAACGCGTTATCTTGATCTAAACCCATTTACAACCTGCCAACGCCATTTTACAATTTGCCGACCGTATACAATTTGGTCCGTGAGGTATCGGAAAAGAATAGTACCAACGCATCTCAACCCGTGGGTGTCGTAATAGGCGACTAAGAGCTTATGAACCGGAAGATGGACAGCATCATCTTTCTGTGTATCGTACCACCTTACATACTGCGGTCACCAACAACAACGGTCGCCAGCCGCAGCGCTTACAAGTGTGGTGACTATGGTAAATCCACTCCTAAGTACCACGCGTTTTTGCTGGAGGTCCTCCTGCAGTGCAAGTTTCACGGGATGTTATGATGATACAATTTGAGGGCCAATTTGAGGGCAAATTACACGATTTGCCTGAGACATAATTATGGATACATAAGAAATTGAATGAAAAACAGACCACATGAGCGCGTTAGATATTCTTTGACATGAGCGTCAGGTTGGAGTTTTTGCACTATAAGTGTAGTGAGTTAGACTCTTTTGAAAGTCGGACGGACTGACAGACAGACAGACGACTCAGGATTAATAATAGGGTCCTGTTCGCACCCTTTGAGTATGGAACCCTGACTGGTACCTTCTGTTTTGAAAGGGTTACCGAGTTTTCTAAAATTCTATTCCTTGCGGAAGAAGTCACAGAGCTGCTGAATTAGTGGGAAATGAAGCGGATCGTTGACACTTTGCTGGGATATTATACTATATGAGACAAACCTTCTATCAAAAAATGTATGAAAAATTTTATTTGATGAATTTTTTTTGGATGTTTTGAATTTACATTAAATCCATGATACCTTATCATCCTGTCAAATAAAATCTGAGAATTATGTTGGGGTCAACTGCTTCATTTCCTACACTAAATCTGAAAAAGTACACTGTCTTTACATTTGTTTAGAAAGACTCGTAAACCGTCGTATTCGGTCTGATGCCCTTTTTATAGACCGTCTGATTCGGTACGCATCTGGTGCCCTCTTTTTGAGACGGCCGCCGCGCCGCTCTCAATTTTATTATACAGAACAAGGGATTTGGTAGGGAAGCTAATTTAATTACTCTTAATTCATTTTAATGGGTTTTTAGAGTCGGTTGATTAGTTAAATGTTTTTATTGATATTTTTATTAAGATACCTTTTTGAGGTACTTAATTCCAAATAAAAAAATAAAGATTTAACGCGAATGCGTTGCTGTTTGGTACTGTAGTTTATTTGAATGATTAGCCTGATTATGAATAAGCTCCAATAATTCAATATTTATGCGTATCTTTATGCATCATCCACATTATTTTTCTTTTTTATGTAGGTTTCTTTTTATTGTGTATTTATTGGCTTAAGCTTGACCGATTCACTCGCGACTTAAATAGAATCGGGTTATATCAACCAAGTATGGGTGATATCCTGCGGTGCGTCTGGATTCCCGATGTTAGACGGGGGATGGCGGAATAAGCTCATGGAGCTCTTGGGCACACTCTCCGAAGTACAATCTGTAAAAGACCGACAGACATGCAACTTTGCGCCGGTGGGCTAGGCTGTGAAACTTGGATTTCACTAGCATCTCATCACTAACGAGCTTCTTGGCTCTGCGATCGATCGAGTCAAGTGCGGCTAGTTGGTATTGTCTGGTTGGTACATGTTATTTTTGTTTAGAAGGCATATTTTTCTACTTTCTCATTGAACTACGACATTCCAAAATTCCAACTCAGTAGGCTCATAAAACATCATATCAATAAAACTATCAACCAATGAAAATCAATCAGGTCAGTGACCCGCCATCGAGCCGATCTCATTCCTTAACGGGAGCGGCGCCGGCGCACTGCCTTATTATTGTTTTATACTCAGCAATTAATTTTTATGTTCACACTTCGATTATAATTGATCGATGTTACGTCAGGTGATGTAAAGGTTTATTGAGGAAGCCATTTTGTGCATATTTTTGAACAAGTTTGGTAACTATATGTTATGTGAAATTATGTATAGATCGTCAGGTCTGCTAACTTGGACAGCCTCTGTGGTCTAATGGTTAGAGGGCTCGGCTCTCGATCCGGAGGTTCGGGTTTTATTCCCAGTGGGGACACTGTCAAACAAAAATCCTTTTGTGCAACATCCCCAGTTTGGTTAGGACATTCGCAAGATGAATCACCTGATTATCCGTAGAGTTAGATGATTCCGTGCTTCGAAAGGCACGTTAAGCCGTTGGTCCCGACTACTATCTACTGATGTAGTCGTTGATGTGCCATCAGAGGTCTTTGGCGGCTCATTAACTCTGACACCAGGGTTAGTGAGGTCGGTCATATTCTTGTCTGTTTGTTTCTTATTATTTAAACACTCCCACGAGACAGGTTGAGTGATGTCATGTCATCACGGATTTTTTTTACAGAAACTACTATTTATTATGTCGTTACAGCTGGGCCACATGCAGTTACATTTTGAGTCGACGGCGACTTGCTAGGTCTTTTTGTCGCCGTCACTGCTTGCAGACCAATTCTTCTAATCGAAACCAATGGAAATGGCCAAAGAAGCAGAGTACGAGTAGATTCATAGAGTTATTCATAGAATTCACATCACAAAATTAGGTGATTAACAAAGCCCCGCAGCCAAACTTAGGATACGTACAAGTGCACACGTGACATAGGCTTTTTTTTTTGTAGTGGACTCCTGTTGTCAGCTCTAATGGCTGTCACAACTTCACCGGACGGTTGGGGAGCGGAAGGCTCTACCCAGAATAATCGCGATAGGCTACAAGCCTAAGGGCGCCCTGGAATATGCCGATAGTTCCCAAAGTATGGGACTGAACTGAAACGGGGGCGACCACGACCCCGCCGGCGGGGACGGGCGTTCGAGCTCGCGGAAGGTGACATAGGCCAGCGCCCGCACTACATGTATCGATGAAGCCATTGGTGCAGTAGGTGGAGGGGGGGAACGCGAATTCCCCGTCCACCTAGTGGGAAACTCCAGTAGGATGACGACGGGTCATGCCCCTTTACCCTATTTCTGTACTATTAGAAGGTGTTACGCTTTTATAATGAATGGAGCATATATGTCACCGAAAGAATACCGATCGCAGACCTGTTTCACAATCGCAGCTAACTTCCTCTTGAACGTTTCCCAAAATAAAGTGTTCGTTAGTTTAGTTCAGTTTCCTGTCTTATGCAATACGGCTTCGAAGAAGATATTTTTTTTGTATTCCGTACCTTGGTTGATATTCCGCACATTCCCACAAAGCGCTTTGAAACATCTTTTATAATGCGCTCGACCTCATCTCTGTCTTCAAGACTAGATCGAGGTCAAGAGTAAGCCCATTGACAATAAAAAAAAAACCTACATCCGGGACTATTACTAAGCCTGCGTTATGTCCACTTCAGTTTTTCGTGCTTCATTAATTCAATTCAATTCAAATAATTTATTTCAGATAAGAATCCATATAATTTGTTAGTACCACTTAATCTATATTAGTTTTATCATAAAATGTCAAAAAAAGTCCAGTATCAATAAATCATGTCAATAATCAAAATCAATTCATAATTACCCTATCAGAGTCCCAATCCAGTGCCTCTGTATAGGACACTCGCACTTATCGCCTATCACCTTCAGAATGCTGTTGGTACTCCCACGCACCCTGCTCATCAGGGAAGCCACTTTTTTCCGCATTATGGCGTGGAAGCCATCGGTGCGCGCTTCCGCAAACATACCTGATGCGCTGCAGTAGCGCGGAAGCCCCAACAGCATCCTGAAGGAGTTATTAATGTCGTGAGGCCCGTTTTTTAGGGTTCCGTACCCAAAGGGTGCAAACGGGACCCTATTAATATGCCTCCGATGTCTGCCCGTCAGCGGGCTGTATTTCTGTTGCCGCTATAACACCAAATACAAAAAAATAAATTTTAAATTAAGAGGAGCTGCTCATCAAAAAACTTGTTCTTTTAGGCGATTTTTGCTCGATTTTTGTTTTAGCTCTATCGTAAAAACGGGAAAACGTACACAAGCGTGAAAATTGGTGTGTTTATAGGGCATAAGCTATAGAATAACATCAAATAATAAAAACTGGTCAAGTCCATGTCAGACTCGCGCGTTTTTATATACACTTCTGCGTGACTGCGCGTCCAAAACTAAGACGGTATTTTTACCTTATTGGTACGGAACCCTCGGTTCGTGAGTCCGACTCGAACTTGGCCGGTTTTTCTGTCTGTGCTACCTTTTATGTGCTGTATCCTTTGAACCTTAATAGGGTCAGATATCTATTAAGGCGGATTACTAATAAATAATGAAAGTACAAAATGTAAAAAATTTTGTGCCTATACAAAAACATATTATTTCTATCTCATCGACGCGACACGTCGAAAATCAACTAGAAAACTTCACCTTAGGCAAAACAGGCAAGAGCTAGTCTTCCATAAATACTATAATCTAACCACTGTATCAATATGGTATCAATATACTGGCTAAATAATATCATCAGCAACTTATCAGTCCTCCACTTCCTGTGATTTCCTAGTTCCCTCAGCCCATGTAAGGCGACAGTTACTAATGGAATGTGATGTCCATTGCCGCTTCCTTAAGGGAAAAGCTTGAAGCTTGATTAGCTACCGGTTGTCTCCGTTGATTAGTACTACTATTGATACATTCTTTGAAGTGTTTATGGAAAATACTGTCTTGGATTAGGAGTTAAAGTTTACACTGGAGTGACTTTGTTTTAGTGAATCGATTCAATCGACAAAGGCTTGTGTCATAATAGCAGACTATGCTATAAATAAATTTATAAGAATGATCTTCCAACTGCAATTTGGAATAACGTATGGAGGTAATTCCAAATTGAAGTGAATGAATTTCGGCTAAAAATATCGATAAACCGTACAAACATTTTTGGGAAATCGTTCGAGGGTCAAATTTGATTATGAATGTTCAAAAATTTTAAAGTGAGATGCTCTGCAAATCCCGTAGGTTAGATAGCCGACTATATGAAAATGGAATAAGAGTAGGGCAATCATGATGCATGAACATTTCGACTAATAATAAGCATTTTTGGTAGATCATACCCCAAAGGGTGATGAGTAATTAAATTTCAGCCATTTAGCCCGCAGACAACTCATCCGGCCTTAGAAACTAAGAGCCACCGCGCACTAGCGATTTTTTAGTTGGCCGATAGTTTGATCGGTCTCGGAATCAGTATGGACCCCTGTAGTGCGCGCATTTTTCGATTTAAAGTTGGCGATTTGTCTATGGAGAACGATTGTCTTAACTGTCGGCCAACTAAAAAATCGCTAGTGCGCGGTGGCTCTAAGTGCTTCTCGTGCGAAGCTGGGGCAGACCACTAGGTATAAAATAATTTTACTGCAGGGAAGGGAAAAATCTCTCTTTTCCCACGATACTGAATTCTCAGGACTTTCCTTCGCAAGCTATCATTTGTATTCATATTTCAACTAAATACTAACTTTTATAGAGCCATAATTTGCTTAAGAATAAGAACTCAAGCTAGTTAAAACCTTTACAACTAATGGTTTAAAACTAGAATTTACCGATAGCAAGTGATTTCTTTACAATTTACTGTGGGACTGAGTCTGTTCCGTTTTTACACACAAATAAATGCATAAAATCACAACTTTATACGGATTTACTATTACCATTTAAAGGAAATCAATATTAACAAGATTGAAATTAAAGTAATTATGTAACTAATCGTGAGCTCAATCTTACAATAATGTCAAATCCTATACAATTTTGACACTTGGGTGACTTTTTTTATGGTCGATGGGCTTTCTCTTGACCTCGATCTAGCCCTGAGGGCAGAGATGATGTCAACGATGGAACGAGCTAGCCAAGAAGACGCCTGTTCACTCGCGACTTGAATAGATTCGGGTTATATGAACTCGAGAACACAGACGCAGGCAGAGAATTCCACTCCTTAGCTGTGCATTTTATAAAATAGTTTTTACCCGCGGCTTTGCTCGCGTCATGTAAGTCTTTGTGTCATCCTACAGGAACTAACATTTTCCGGGATAAATTGTAGCCTATGTGCATGTTAGTCCAGTGCTTGATCTATCTAACTCCCAAATTTAATCGAAATCGGTTCAGCTTTTTAGGCGTGATAGTGGAACAAACAAATAAACAAACATCCATGCTTTCGCATTTATTATAATATTAAAGTGTGCTGAGAAGATGAGATGTTTCAGAATGTGTGGAAATTCAACCAATGTGGGTGAATATCCTGTAGAAGGGGTATGGCATGGCGGTATAAGCTTATGGAGCTCTTGGTCACACTCTCCGAAGTACATACAACCAGTAAAAGACCGACAGACATGCGTGCATGCATGATACTGAGCTATCGCTTAGTTTCATCTCTGAATCTCTGCCTAAGCTACGAACAACACTAGCAACATTGAAACAAGGTGTCAAAGAGTCAAGATCAAGAATTATCCACCTTATGCTCAAGGTTCTCCCACTCAACTGTGAACGAAGCCCTACAAAAAAAAATTAAACGGACGTAAGAACTGATCAACTTGACTATCGGTTGCACAGTTCTTAGTAAGTAATTATTAAGAAAGTCTGGACAAAGTGATGGCAATTTCACGGACCCTTATGGAAGCAGTATCGTGATAGGTCCAAATAGAGACGTTGCAGGAGCTTCTTTGGATTCCAATCACTTAAAGAAAAATTCTCATTGAGATAAAAATGAATACTAAAGGAACAGGAATATATGGTACTAACAGGGGTGTCGCGAAAGGCGGTTAAAGGAACCTACACCAGAGACAACAGCTTTCTTCTGAGTGTCTGAACTATTGTCGCCAAGAATTCGTCTTTCAAACACGGCGTAATTTTGGAGATTTTTTGGAGATTTTTGATGTGGAAACCTGCGAGTGGGGAAGTACCACAAAGCAGCAGTGTTTACACTGCTGTGTTTCGATTTGAAGGGTAAGGGAGCCAGTGAAATTACCGGCACACGAGACATACCACCTTAATTCTCAGAGTGGGTTCGCGCTTTGCTGTCTTATTAGTGTCAAATTTTTTCACTAATAAGACAGTGGGTGTCATGGGCGGTGGTGACCACTTACCACCAGGTGGCACACATGCTCGTTAAGCTACATGTGACATTAAAAAAAAATCTTCGTAAAGAAGCGGTGACTTCTTAAAAGATGCCTAGTCGATTCCACTGCTGGTTTAGGTTCAATGATTATTTTCTTTATTGCCATGCCGAAAATTATTAAATACCATTAGCAATCTAACTGACAAACAAATACTCTCAGACTAAACAGTCATAAATTCATCACCACCTTGAGTAACCCAGACTGAAGTTACATAATATTTACTCAGAACAGGAACTGGGTAACCTATTTCTAAAACCAGACAACAGAAACTGAAATCTGACGCCCGAATTTCGTCGGCTGGAAACAGGGTTGCCAAAGACAAAAGACTAAAATTCATATAAATGCCAAGAAGTGCTTTCTGATATTTTGCCGCGATCGAGCGTTTATTAGATGAATTGACAATAAAAAACAAACGTTATTAAATTACATAAATAATTAGGTGATAGAAGTTACTGAAAAAATGATTTTTTATTGTCTATGAGCTTACTTATAGTCTTCTAGACCTGTCTTGAGGACAGAGATGAGGTCGATCGACGACGGGTCAAGCTTACCCAGATGAAGCCGGGCCTGCCGTCTATAACCGGTTACCAGCTGACGTGCGAGATGCAACTTCCCTATGCGTGTTCAAAGGCCGTTTAAAAAAGTGGCTGTTGACTAGCCAATTTTATGATTATAATGATTTTTTTAAATTAGAATTAACATTATAGGAAATTATTTGTTATTACACTAAGTAAATTAAATTTATATAATACAATTCCAATAAAAAATTATCTAGGAAGTCTAGACGTGTAATGTAATTTTTGACTTGTAGCAATTGTTACAAATAAATTTATCATTTATCATTTATCATTTAAGCCTATTCAGTCGCGACTTGAATAGATTAGGGTTATATGAACTCGGGAACACAGACGCAGACAGAGAATTCCACTCTTTAGCCGTGCGCATATTAAAAGATGTTTCAAAGCGCTTTGTGCGAATGTGTGGAATATCAACCAAGTATGGGTGATATCCTGCGGTGCGTCTGGACTCTCGATGGTAGAAGGGGGATGGTGGAATAAGCTAAATTGGGGAAGTTGGCTGTCTAACCCAAGGGGATTTGACGACGTCACTTTTTTATGCTAGTTAAATAGGTTTGCTCCTAACCTCTTTTTGGCTTTTACACAGAGCAACCGCCATAAGATCACAGCAACCTAGGCTTTAATGGGAGTTCAACTTAATGGTCCTGCAGGATGCCAAGGCTTGCCAAATTGGCTTCTTTAGTTTTTGAGCGCTACTTCCAATCGTAGATGGGTCAGTACGAAAGGGCTAACGTACCTTGCAAAGCACACAAAACGCTCAAGTTGATACCACGAGTACCACGACTCAGTTACTGTCCACTGCACAACGACTCTCTTGACCACTTTGTTTTTCAAGGTAGCTAGGCATCGGCACGGGCAAGGCTGAAGTGTCTCAAATTTCTAACATTTCAGGACAAATCCTGTCATCTGGCAACCTTTACTGTAAACGAAAACGCGTGAGTCATTATTGCGCAGGCGCGTGCTATGTTTTATTCAACGTGTGGCTAAATGTGTTTAGACAGTGCAGCTGCAAGAATCATTGTGCCTTACCACTAAAACTGGGATCGAAATAAAAAGGTTCAGATTCAACGAACTTGAAAAAATATAAGGCTGGTGCCCGCGACTTCGTCTGCGCAGAATTGGACAATTCACACTATATCCTATGTGTTATTCTGATGTATAAGCTATATTATTGTAAAGTTTCATTAAAATCCATTTAATAGTTTTTACGTGAAAAAGTAACAAACATAAGCATGGATGCTTACAAACTTTCGCGTTTATAATATTAGTAAGATGTTTGTTTAAGGTTAAAAAAAAATTGCATTTATAAGTGTTTATTTTGATCGAAAAATAATGCAGACGGATAATATAACAATGTTCCAGCCCCCGCCTTATTTTCTAGTCCTTCTGAACTCAGAAGAACGTAACTACGTTCTATCGCTGCCAAGCTTAAAGACCTTCTTACCAAAAAATCCACCAAAAAAAACTTTGTTAACAACCACAGCCCTAGGCAGCCGGGACAGCTGAGTTCGCTGGAGAATCAATCGCTTATTGCCGGCATATTGTCGGCAATTGAAAAATTGGGTTGGTCTCAATAAGCGCGTAATTTGGGGTCACCATGTCAAACGGCGGCGCGAGCGTTAAATAAAACAAGAAAAGACGTCGTTTTATAATGATTCGTTTCGCTTGAAATCAGGACTAGTTAATTAGTTTGTAAGCTTCGTCTTGCCAGTGGTTGCACAAAGCTTCGTTAAAGTTGAAGCTCCTTTAAATCTATTGCTGTCACTAATCTATGTCATCAAAACAGGTGAGATAGGTTACAATAAAAGTATATTTTTAAGAGCACTTTTAAAAAAACACTGTGCTACTTAGAGAGATCGTTATATCTTTGCCCTAATATTCACATAAAGTTAATAATAATTCTGATTTTTCGTATAGCAAACTGCGGAGATAAGGGGGCTAATGGCAATTCTTTACCATAACTTAAGAGTTGTAAGAAACTACAAAAATCTATTTTGGAATGTACAAGTAAAGTCCTTTCATATGATGCTCCACAAAAAAAAAAAAATTAGTTTTTTATTTTGCAATAAAAATCATTCCAAATTTCAAGTCGATAGCGTTAGATGCTGAAAACAGTGACAGACAAGCAGACCCACAGACAGACGAAGTCGTCCGTGTTTACCATTTCTAATTCTAATTACATTCGATGTGATTGATTTTGTTAGTTAACCGGTGATAGTGTTCGTTAGATCAGGGTTTTCACTTGTACGGTTTTGGGCCCGTGCAAGCGAAACGTCTCATAAATGACACCCAAGCTGCCTACCTAAAATTCCTTCAAAAGGCCGCGCGTACAATGATCGCGTAGGACAGGACAGGGCAATTCAAACCAAGGGCGGCGGGTTTAAACCGCTATAGTATGAGTCGAGTCGTCACGCTCGCAGCCTCATTGTGATACCTTACACCTATATTACATTTCATAAGAACAACCGCGGCCACAAAAACTAGTCGACACATCCCGTACTTGGAGTATAGTTAACCTCATCAACCGACTGTGGTCTAGTGCACAGATCAGAAATAAGTCTAGATGACTCATGTGTACCTACTTTGCGTGCCCAAACCCGTGGCCCAAACTAAGCTCAAAACGCTTAGTTTGCTTGTCATGAGCTTGTCATATCACCGAAAACTGTGACACGCTTCGTTTTCATACAAACGGCGGAGTTTGCGTTATCTAGACTTATTTCTGATCTGTGGTCTAGTGGTTAATGCGGATTCGGAGGTCCTGGGTTCGACTGCTGATGGGGACACTTACTAGTTACGTAAACTATCAATTATACTATTATCATTAATATTTGTTTTTAACGAATCTTTCCCGCAGTGAAACTGTTGAAACAGATTTGCGGGGCATTGTTTTATTATATATTTTTAATATTGAAGTGTAATAATTTAATTAATTAAAATAATAAAAAATTAAAATCACTTTGTAAATAGGATGAGATACCTGATCGTCTGAAAAGTAAGATGATTCCGTGCTTCGGAAGGCATTTTAAGCCGTTGTCCCCGGGTCAAATTGAGTGACAGGATTAGAAATAGTGTGATAAGAGAAGACAAGGAGTGATAAAAGATGACGTAGTGACTAAAATTGAGAAACGAATTCTGAAATCGTTTGGTTCAAAGAGATTTGAACCTCGCTGCGCTCGGTTTGGTTATGTAGAGGGGATGAATGAAAGAAGATTGACGAAAGAGATCTACCAGGTAAGAGTCAATAAACGTTGGAAGGAAAAGGCCTCGGTGAACGTTCCAGGATCAAATTCAGGACGTTCTAAATAATGACCGGGTTATAAGTACCCATGTATGAAAGGATTGATGAAAGTACAGGAAGCGAGGGAAGCATGCTAAGATCGTAGCAGGTGGAAGACAGGGTGTCTAGTTGCCTAACCAGGACGCTATCTATGTACGGTCAACCGCTCGTCGGTAGAAACTTTTTCAACTCTATTACCACGGCGTAGGGTCAAAAGTGTTTCTACTGACGTGCTGTTGAGTGTACGTATGTATTTTTCTATCAGGACTAAATCATCATCATCATCAATGATGATGATGAGGACTAAATCAAATTGCTACTTTCACAAAAAACTTACAGCAGATTGTAATTTGCAGCCAATTTTCACAATTACCTATGACAAGCCATTTAAATAACAGCAAAAACATAAACATCCATAATAGCAAGCCATCACTGAAATACGACTAAAAACAATATTGCACCATAAAGATCTATAATTTGATCACTCACAAACGATCGACAAAGCGGAGCGCATCCGGTCTTTAATTTACGCTATCGAGTTCGAGACATGCATTACCTATCGCTTTGTAGCAGGAAAAGGTTTGATTCCTTTCATTATCATGATAATAGGAGACACATATCATCTATGCAAAACTGAACACCACCTAAAAACTACCTTTAAGTGTACAAACTTAAAAAAAACACCAAATAATCACATGCTAAAAGGATGTTTTGGATACTCATTTATTAATATAGTTACTAATTATGAATCAGTGAAAAACTGTGGTTGAACTACTTGATTCGTCAAATATGTACTCACATTATGCTAAAAGAGATTACTGCACTCCACTTACACAAAATTAAAGTCCTGTTTAGAAATGGATCAAGGACATGTGCACGCGTGGAGATATCACAGGAAGTTTTAGCTCATACCTTCACTGCCCGACATTAGCTCTGTTTACAAACACAATCACTGTCACTAGGGACTTACAAAGTTCTGTCTTTCATATTAGTCTACGTAACACAGAACCATGTGATAATGAGAACTATTTACAAGTTCTGCTTGAATATAGGTCTAAAATTGTAGCGAGTCCAGTACTCGAAGTGGTACCAATGTTTCCTGGACGGTAATAAGGTGGTCTTTAGAAATAACTGTCTATGTAGAGCACTCGTGCAAATTGTTTCGAGATGTAAGTGCGAATAATCGACGCTTGGCCCTTGGCTGTCGGTATTTTCCTTTTCTTGATGTTAGGACAAGTAGCACTAAATGGATAAACCAGCCTCCGTGTTAAGTGGTTCTGAGGTTCTCGATACGGAGATTCTGGGTTCGATTCCCGGTGTCCTAGGAACTGACAAATAATACTTGGTGAGACTTCCACACCGATCACCGAATTATCCGATTGCCAATTCAGTTAGTGACAGGCTGCTTTGTGAACGAACCACCATTAAAATAGAGTTATGGCGGAGAAACTACTCGTTGCCGAGTATAAGCTATCATCTACATACAGTCCAAAAATCAACAACTTCACGCCACGCACGATCTGCCCTTCAAAAGACGTGACTACAAATTGAGGCCTGCTTTGTTAACACTCTCCGCCATCAGCTGTCATAGTAACCTTTAGTTCACTTTCCCTTGAAAAACCAGCCCAAATTTAATTTCGCTTGAACATCGTGATGCATTCAGAATGAAGAAAGAAGTATAATAATGCACTCAGGATAAAAAATAACAGATGAAAAAAGTAAATCTAATACCGTTATCTTTTTTAGAAGTGGTGTGGTGTGGTGGTCTTCTATTCTAGGTCACCAAAAACTACTTAGATGAAAAGTCCGTAAGAGTACTAGGAGCGCATAAGTCTATAGGAAAGTATCTTGTTTCACGGACCTAGATCCTGAGCGAGCACAATACCAGCCCACCATCTGGCCTGCAAGTGCTCTTGTAAAAGGCGACTCAATCTTAAAAGCACTAGAAGAACATAAGGCAAACAAACAAACATCCTTTGCTTCTTGAACCTAGGCTCTGCATTCTTCGTCCCTGCATGCAAGTGCCCTCGACGAAGGTTTCTGGTTTAGAAAATGTAATGACTAGGCTATGAGGATGACCAATCCATCAGGAGAGCACAAAGCTAAAGACACGTACCTTGCTCCTCGGATAGACGCTGAGGACATCAGCCCACCATCTGGCTTCCTCCCTGCAAGTGCCCTTGACGAAGGTGACCCGTTCAGGAGCCGTGATGGCCAGGCTGTGTGGATGTCCAGTCACGCTGTCAGCTTCGCTCACTTCTAGGACAGTTGTCATGTCCACGCTCGCTTGGGGGACCGTGTCCGGCTGTGGAAGAGAGAAATCATTATGTTAGTTTATTGAAGATACAAGAGAAATGAATGGCTTCATCACAAGTTGTGTAATATCAGATTTTAGGCTAGTAATTTGAATTTTGTTTTATGTACAGTTCTGCTTTTTGTCAAAGTTTTGTTTTGTGATTGAAATAAAATCAATATCCTTCAACTTAATGTTCTAGATTCTAGAAATATATTTCCTAGTAAATAGTTTTGAGCCCAGCGCAGTAGTTTTCCCAGAAGCAATAATTTCGCCCGTTTCAAGTCTGGACAACATTCCTAGTAATAATCTTCAGAGTCCCAGTCCTAGGAAGGCTTATTATAGTAATGTCATGGCAGTGCGTATTTCTATAATGGAATGGTTTGGTTACGAATAAGTACGGCAATCTTCTGTAAGTAGAGATAAAAAGTTCTCGCGTCTAACGCATCGATTTTAAAATAGGCTTTATCTATAATGTTAATGAAATATAAAAATTTTTTAAAGAAAACAGATGTGACAACATTTCTTTTCTTTTTCTACTGAGGTAGGTATTAAGCTATTTAGGATAAATTATCTTTCTTGACTAGGATAAGATTTTAATAAGTGTCCATACTGAGGTACTCTTACAACAAAAGTTTCAATGTTTGCAAAAAAAAATATTTCGATAATTAATTAGCCTGTAAGGTTTTAATGTAGGCACCATAAAGGATAAACCATAGGGATAAACTTAAAGTAATAAAGTAGCAAACTCCTTAATCCTCAAATCTAAAAGCTTATCTAAAGGATTGGCGGTATTAAGCTCAGACCGTACTAGTTTGATGTACGAGCAAATAGCCCGATCGCTTTCTCAACGTCGCACTCAAAGGGCATATCACTTCTTATAGTTAAGCTACGAGAACAGCGAATATTGCAGACAAGTAAATATTAAACTTCGACTTTAGTTTTTAGAACATAATTTTGATGTTTTTTTAGAGGTCTCCAAGGCAGTCTTCTTGCTCCTCTCTCTTGGTTGTCTAATAAAATTAAAGGGAAGTATCTTTTGGTGTAACTTTGTATGTCTGTCTGTCCGTCTGTCTGTCTGTCTATCACACCTCTATATCTCGGCAACCACTCATGCTATCGACTTGAAATTTGGAATAGTTTTAGAATATAGTTGCCCAACTTAATTTCACATGAAAGAATTTTGAAAAAATTATGATTATTAATGTAAAGGGGGCCGAAATAGGGGGGGGGCAAATTTCTAATTGTCGTTACTAGGGCTTTACTTGTACATTAAAAAAAATATTTTTGTATTTTTTTACGTTTCTTTGCAAGTTATGATCAAAAATGTCAAAAAAATACCATTCCCCCCTCCTTATCTCCGATGTTTGTGAAAGGAAAAAATCTGAATTAATTACAGTTGACAGAAGTTTACGTAAAAATTACAGCAAAAAATAAAACGATCTTTCTAAGTTGCACAGTTTTTTAGAAATCTGCAAATAACCTTTACAAACAAACTTAGTTTTGCGGTCCTAAAGATGGACTTTAGTGCTTCCAAAAATACAAAAAGTATATCGGAACCCTCGGCGCGCGAGTCTGACTCGCACTTGACCGGTTTTTTTATTTTAAACGACGCAATTGATTTCCAATTATCCAACCTAGGAAAAAAAAAACAATTCCTTTCATTTGAAAGAAATCACACTTAAAGTAATAGTTTTAAGCGTCTATAGCATAAGTGTCCATTTTTGAATCAAATCAAATCAAAATCGTTTATTCATTGTTGGATATTAAAATCTCTTAATGACGTCAGCTAAACTACATCGCTTCACAAACAATGTGGCGCCATTGTGGGAAAAAAAAGAAGCGACAATAAAAAACCCACGCGCTCTTTTAAATATGTTTGAATGTACAAGGTTGATATACAACATACATAGGTCAGTTTCAATTTTGAATTAGCCTGTTAGAACCGTAGTCTAATCCCATGGATTTTTCTCTTCTAGATAATCTGATATTTTATAATAACCCTTCTTACATAATTTCTGCTTGATTACAGTTTTGAATTTATCTAACGGTAAACTTTCAATATCAGTGGGTACCTTATTATAGAAGCGTATACATTGACCTTTATATGTTTTACTAATTTTGTGAATACGGCTGACATGAGAAGCAAGTTGATTCTTGTTTCTTATGTTGACACTGTGCCTGTCACAATTTTTATCAAAAATATGTATATTCCGTTTAGCATATATTAAATTCTCATAAATGTATTGCGACACAAAAGTCAAAATGTTGATTTCTTTAAATTTATTTCGAAGAGATTCTCTAGGCTTCATTTTATAAATTGCACGAACAGCTCGCTTTTGTAGTAAAAAAATGCTGTTTGCATCCGCAGCATGACCCCATAACAAAAGGCCATATGACATGAGACTATGGAAATAACTGAAGTAGACTAACCTCGCGGTGTCTACATCCGTCAGAGCTCTTATTCTTTTCACTGCGTATGCTGCAGAACTAAGTCTGTTCGACAATTTATTATCTAAGGTGTAATTCTAATCTAATCTAGTTAATCCCATTGTAATTTGTTGTCTAAGGTAATACCTAGGAACACAGCTGATTCCACAAGACTCAATTTATCGTTTTTCACTAATAGGCTTGTAGCAGTTGGCTTTACATTAGGCAAAACAAATTTAACACACTTAGTTTTCTTTTCGAAGAGACTCATAAACGTTTTTCGAAGAGAGATCCCACATTTCCTCCCTCGCTGTTTTCCTAGCCTCTATCAAATACGCCCATTCCACCGCGGGCAATACCTCAGGATGACGCGAGTGATTATTTTCACAACTCATTACACTCCCATAATTAAATTCCCTGCTAACTTATTCTACCTTTATTGCTATTTAAATTGATCACTTAAACCTTTTTTATTAAGAGTGAAAATGCCAGATAGAGTGAAGGAACGAACTTCTTTTGAATCACGAGTGTGTACATTTGTTTTCAAACCTATATGGAAACAGGGTCGAGAATATCAATCCTCTCTTTGCAGTCTTTGTAGAATCCACTTCATATTAGGTCTTTACCTATGAAATTGCCGTTTTGTATAGCGAATTTTAGGTAAACTCAATTTTCAGTACTACTTTTTAGTACTAACATTCGTGCATTTTTTTTTTATTAAATATCCAATTTTTAGCAAAAAAATATAACAAATCTAGTGATAAAATCGGACGACATTTGAGATGAACTATTTTCGAACCTTTAATTTTATATATCAAACTCAAAATAAAAAAAATATTTTACGCGTAAATTGATAATTTTGAAGTCAACTTTCAAATAAAAGACAAATGAAAAAAAAAATGCTGTAGAATTATAGGAATTATGATCTCATTAATCTGTAAGAAAATTTCGGCAATTTCATAGGTAAAGACCTATTATATGTTTGCCTTCGGAGTGGTAGTTGCTTTTTCTTTCCGATCATGAAAGTTAAGCAACGTTGGCCCTAGTCAGAACTCGGTTGGGTGCCCGCTAATTTCACAGCAACTACAGCGTTTTCGTGCGTCGAAAAGCACGTTGAGTTGTCGGTCCCGATTAGTATTATTAATAGTGATGCCATTTGGCGGCTTGAAAACTGTGACAGCCAGATAGTTCAGTAACCTGGCAAATCCTAATTGGATTGGGTCTGAATTCTCTCTGTGTAAAAGTCCCGTGTGGTGCCGGCAATAGTACCAACCCGTACATACCCGTGCTTGTCGTAAGAGGCGACTAAGGGTTATAAACTTCTATCTTACATACTTTGTATCTTACATCTTACTTACTGCGGTCACCTACAACCGCGGTCCTTGGTGCCAGCCGTAACGCTAACGAGCGAGGTGACTATGGTACTTCCCCTCTACATTTTTCGAGCAAAAGCTAGAATTCCAGAGGGAGCTCCCTGTCCTGTAGTGGACGTTTCATGGGATGTTATGATGATGATGTCTTGAAGGAGAGAGATGCATGCATGTGGATTTACAGACGAATGCTTCAAAAGTAATAGTCGAAGATAAGTATATCCTGAGAAATATTATATCCTGTATGATAATTTATTCTATTGGTAGCAAAATAACGAGCTTTATTTTATTTTACTATCTAAAGATCGAAACCATTTCTTCTTAATGGGTCGAACAAGGTATAAACATGTTTTTAATTATAAAACGTATAAAAATGTATGAGCCGCAGTTGTGGAAAGGTTTCCAGAGCAAGAGGATTTTTTTATGACGCAGTAATATTACGAGTAGAACAGAATCTATAATAATTTATAGCAGTATTTTACTATAATAACACTTTGAATTAAAATTTAATTATTTATATGGTTTTGTCCATTCATGTATTCTATGGTTTTGTCATAAGGACCTTACGAACTTATAAGATTTTATTTAACCATTGATATGATATAATTTAAAAATAAATACGGGAAATAGTTTAAAAGTTGCTGTGCGTTGGAAGGTTTATTTTTCTTTATTTATTTAACTTCAAGCACAAAGGTATACGAGTATAGGCGGACTTAACGCCAAAGGCATTATCTAACAGTCTACCTTGATGCAGAGACAGGTCGGTAGGTGCATAAATAATTTAGATTATCTAAAACATGTCTAGAGCATAAAAACTATAGAGAGGGCACATCATTCACCTGTATTCACCACACAAAGTTTGTCCTGGACGGGAATCGAACCCGCGCCCCACAACGTAAAAGGCTGGCTCACTACCAACCACGCCAATGGGCTAGGCAATGTCAACAAGGAAAATATTTAGTGCTTAAAGTCTTTTGGTCAGCAAAATGTTCCTCCACAACTATCATCAAATCAATAACAGTACAACTTCAGATACCGATCTGGAAGACGACCTCGTCCCATCAAGTTGAACCGCAGTTAAACCGCTAGCGATCCGCAGCGTTTAATCGCCGAGTAATTCGCGTTATCAACTTGACCCGCGGTTATCCTAGCGGTATGCTAATGTGGAGGTTGACTTTGCGACTTCGACATTGGTAAAGTTGAGGGATTATGAGTTAAAAAAAAATACGTAGCCGTCAACAAGAGCTATTGATATATAGCCACATTTTGGGCTAAATTACTACGAAAAAAATCGCCATTCATACAAAAAGAAGAAGAAGTAAACGCGATAGACCGATGATATTAAGTCCGCTACGATACGTTACATGTGGCTACTGCTTAAAATACTTTAGCTATATGAGTAGAAAACAACAAAATTAAAAAGGTATATGCTTGGAAAATGGCCGGTGGCTTTAAACTGCGATCAAATCCTAGACGATTTTTTAAGCGAATAGAGAGAGATTTAATCATAAATTTAAACACACCATCTAAAAATTCGCCAATGGTGTCGATTCTGGCAGACACAAACTAAAACTAAACTTGCCAGGTCTAAATATGTTGCTGTATTTGTTACCCCCTATGGGCTAGAAAAAAGCCAGCAATACTTAGTTTTAGTTTGTGTCTGCCAGATTAGAGTTTCTCATAATATATTTTTAACTTCAATCAAACAAAATATATTTTTCACAGTCACGATATAAAGATCTCTCTAGGCTCTCTCTAGATCTACTACCTTCTTTTACACACACTTATATCATTGGCGTTTGCTTGTAATACTTTCAGGGCTTTCAGAGAGCATCTGAATAACAGTATTTTCAGCGCCGTAAGTTACCGCCACTTACAGATATTTATATGGTAAGTCTGGGTATTTGTTATTCTCTTAATCTTTTGAATTATACCACAAAGTCATGTAAAAGAACGAAATAGCGGTTGACGACCGTCGCACCCACTGCCGTTTGAAAATAGAACGGTGCGCAAGCGCATCGCAACGGGATTCCCTGTATAAAGGTGAAAGCTACAGACAGATAGAGTTTGCATTTGAACAGGACTTTGGAGATTGATGATTAGATTTCTTCCAGCCAACCCATAGTTGTGATATATTTGTTCGTCAATTTTTGATTGATTTTATCGTGATTGCGGTACCTAATTGACATGAGTAAAAATATTCAAATAAAATGGAATAATTTCGATAAAAAATTAGTAAAACCCGACCTGACACGTAAGAAAAATAAAAACTTACTAGAAGGTCAGATATCTTCAAAAATGAACTTTTTCTAAACCAGAGGTGACGAAAAAAGACTCAAAACTGACAACTACACAATCGCATAATCATAAACAAAGTAATCCAAATCGAACTAAACGGTGCGCACGCGACGCGCCCGCCCATAACTCTGAGCTAGCGGTCCGCGGTACTGAATGGAACGGGCATTCCTAACAGTTGTATTCCTATTTCAGACCCTGAATATTTATTGTCGGAGGATGTTTGTTTATTTGTTTGTTACGTAAATGGCGGCGGTTGGAAGATAGAGTTTTTGGTCCTTCGAGCCGGATTTGCAAGTGAATACGGAATGATTACAAATGAAGGCTAGGATATACGAAGGCTCGTAACTCCTTCAGTTACTTAAGGTTCTACCATCCTTAAAATTAGCAGCTGTGCACTCGTCAATGCAAATATAGACTTCATTTACACGTAAACAACGTTCATATAAGCGTGCCTTGCAATGTGGCTGTTACGTCCGACGGTGATCCCGAAATTCACAAAAAAGAGAGAAACGTATTTTTTGTAGTAGGTATGTTATTTTAGAAATATCAGAAAAGTAAATCGACCACATCATTAAATTTTGTTCTGTCTAATTTTCAATTATATTTCATGAAAAATGTAGCAGTTAAATGGTTACAATTGAGAAAAAATGGACAAAATGAGTGTCATTTTAGATTTTTTATTCTTAAGTTATACTAAATAAATTAAAATTCTATCTCAACCACATCACTTTTTAAATCTTGTTTATTACTACGTTTTTTTTTTGCTAAGATAAATCTTATATTTAATGTAAAAAGTGGTTACGAAGTTATTCAGTCTAGAGGCCATTCAGGAAGGCCTAGCCTTAAATAGTAGATTAGTAGCCAAGGGCTGTAAGGCATCAATTGCAGCCCGAGATATTTAGGCGCACAAGCGCAGCGAGGGCGCCTATAGTTCGAGGGTGCAATTGATGCTTACACCCGAGCTAACTACTCTGCTTTACATCTCGATTGTAAGGTAAGTAGGTCCTTATTACCACCAAATTGTAGGTGACCAATTAGCGGTCTAGGGTAATAATGTAGCTAGAAAAGCCCTAGGGCGGTAAGTAATAAAAAAAAACACTTCACTCTTTCAAAACTCAATTACTTACCGCCCTAGGGCTTTTCTAGCTACATTATTACCCTAGAGCGCTAATTGGCCACCTACAAGCCCCATTTGGGGGTAATAAGGACCTACTTACCGAATATGAGAGATGTAAAAGATATTTGACGGGAGCTCCAGTCGAAATATAAATGTAGCTCATGTAGCTTGATTATAATAACAGTAGCGTGACAGCAAGAAGGAAGCTCTCTGTCCTGCAGTGGACGTCTCATGGAATGTTTTTTATTTTTATTTATTTTTATGTCACAAGTGGGCAAACGAGCAGGTGGGCCACCTGATGGTAAGTGGTCTCGACCGCCCATAGCACCAACTGTCTATTTAGTGACATACTTTGACGCTAATAAGACAGCAAAGCGCGTTGCACACCCTGAGAACTAAGATTTTATGTCTCATATGCCAGTAATTAACTAACTGAAGAAGATGTAACTTTTTATACGACTACTACCGGAGTTTGATTCATCCCTGCCTATGTAATTACTTATCCCGTGTTTATGTGCCTTAGCGTGGGTAGTTTTCTGGACATTATCAGTAAAGTAAATAATTTAATTTATTTGTCATCTTTTCCTTAAAATTTTTGACATTCAATATTTTGTATTGATAACTATAGGTTAAATGCCTGATAGATAACAATATTTTTTTTTGTTATTCTATTATTTATTACACCAAATGCACAAAAAAACAATCCTTGATGAACGAACAATATGAACCAAAAAACTTTTAGTAACTCCAAAGATGTTTTATTTACGTTTCTCGAGATGACTCGCCACACCAGCCGGTTTAGCTCATGTCAGTTTGTCTAGGCCCATAGATTAAAAGACTTTAAGCATGGTCACGTTTTTTGACATCCGAGCAGTGCGACACTTTTTGAAAGACAAGGACGGCTACATGTATTTGTATATAAAGCTATCTCTGTCTAAAATCTCAAAAACGTAATTAGTGAATTTGCTAAACATTTTCCTCCACTGACATTTCTTCGCGCTTGGAGGTGATAGATTAGATGACATAATAATTATGTCATAATTCCTCAAATAAAGTGACATTTCTCCGAGATATATTTTCTCTCGGGCAGCGTGCTAAGCATGCAGGTCTGGAAGTCTGGATAGGCACTTCGCTTTGTTTATAGCTCGGCGAGTACGGCGAGTTGGAATATGCAATGCCTATTTACATAGGTTATGTCACCGTTAGATAGCTAGCTAGGAGACGCAGGAAATCATTAGGAAAAACTAGCAGCGTCTAGAAACAAACATTGCTACGGCTTATGCGATTTTTCAAAGCAACAGCTAGCCATGAATTTTTTTTATCTGCACTCGCGGTATGGTAAGGTTCGCCAGAGCAAAAATAGGGAAAATGCACGATTTTTTTAGTTAAAAAAATTTATTGTCATTTATGTAAAAACAGTCTTGTGAAACTATTTTTCGAATAACTATAACATTAAAAAGATATAAGCCATCAAAGATTTGTCTCTGTCTCTTTCTAGCAAAACGAAATTTAATATGGAGTTTATATGGCCATAGTGCCTTGTGACGTCACTATTCATGTCGGATCTCTCTGTCTAATTAGTAGTTTTAAATGCTTATTTCGGCCATATTTCTTAGCCGATTTTAATTTTACTTTTTGTCATCTCTTCTACGGTATTTTAATATTTTGTTAGTAAATGCGACTAAAAAAATCATGCATGTTCCCTATTACCTTTTGAAACCCAGCCAACCAACGAAATAGGATTTTTCTTGTGTGAGGCTGGTGCCTGCCTACACCCTATGGAAACACACTGCAAGGTCATTACCTACATAAATTAATTGTTTTATTAATAATATGTTAATATATGGAAAACGGCTCTAACGATTTCGATGAAATTTAGTATACAGGGATTTTTGAGGGCAAAAATCGATCTAGCTAGGTCTCATGTCTGGAAAAAAATCATTTTTACCGTCTTTTTAAATATTTCTTAGCGCGTTTTAGTGCGTTCAAGAAACTTACAGCACCATCTGTTGTTGAGTAGCATAGCTTGCTCACACGATGTCATAAATTAAGGCAATAACAGTTGCAGATTAGTATAGTAAAATCTGCGGGGGGTAGTTAAAGCCAAAGGGGAGCAAAGAGATTTTTTTTTACTCTAGATACAATCACCTATTTCTCCCGTCAGCATCCAATAAAAAAAAATATCGACTGGTTTGGGTTCGTAATTTTCTGAAATACACTATACTCAAATACCCTCTTTACTGATTATTACAAACACCAGTTATCCTTACTTCTTGCACTAGAAATATACCTTTCAACTTCACTTCTTCCTTCTCCCAATTAAAAGCAGCTAACTGCTTACGTCACCCACACTCCCATAAACATGGCGATGACGTCACAAATGTGTCTTAACGGCCCTTTATCCTGAACCACCGAACATTTTACCAAGAGAAGAAATTTCTGTTAACACTTATATGATTTGTCCTATAACCAAAGTGAAAAAGCAAATAAAGATTTATTATTATAATGAACCACTGATTATTTAAAAGTCATGCTTTAGGAATAAAACAGGTCAATTTCAATAATACAAAAACTATTATCTTGATAAAAAACACTACGTCAAGAAATTTTGCGAAATAGTATATTTTTAAATGATTTTGCACTTGATTTTCGACGGACCTTCTATTATCATATCTCATTTTAGCTTATTATCTGTATCAGTTCTTTGGACCTCTTTCCACTATGAAAGAAACCTTGTCCGATTAAACCGATTTTACAGAATTATGTTCTCTTTGAATCAACGAATATTTCGCCTCCATGATTATACACTCGATGGCTTGACCTTTATCTATTTAGGGTGCTCGTGGGTACAAACATAATTCTTGGGATAATCGTCGCAAGCGCATGTAGGCGGTAATGTTCTCTGCTCGTAATTTAACGGGTTAAACCTTAATGGCCCTTTAAGAGACAAGGTTTTTAAAAGAACTAGGTTGATCAAAACTTTTGGTGAAACGGAAACTATGTTATTTAGATTGTTCTAAAGATAACTTTTTCCAAGCGACTGGGAAGGAAAAAGGCCTTATTAACTCTCATTGGAACTTTTAATCGCCTGTTTGTCAGGGAAAGATGTCCAGCTGAATGAGTACGAATTGATTAAGTATTAAAACAAAGGACCAAAGCTTATTTTCGTTTTTTTTTATATAAAACTGGCCTTTTACCGCGACTAGGAATTTTAAGATTCTGTACTTCCCCACAGTTCAAGATATCTTCATAACAGAATTCAGCCAATGACAAAAATATGAGAAGAAATGAGATCAGATGATGTGGTCTTTGTCCGTGTGGTGCCGGCAAAGAATAGTACCAAACCATCTCTACCTGTAGGTGCCATAAGAGGCGACTAAGGGCTTATGAAAAGGAGGATGGACAGCAGTATCTTTCTGTGTATCGTACCATCTTACACACTGCGGTAACCAACAACTGCGGACGCTAACAAGCGTGGTGACTATGGTACTTCCCCTCCAAATTGTTTAGACAAAAGCTGGAATTTCGGAGGGAGTTCCTTGTCCTGTAGTGGACGTTTCATGGGATGTCATCATAACACCACTGTGTCTATCAAAAAATTGTACAATTTTATGGAGTGAGTTACTTTACTACTTTACCAACCAGCTGCATTATTGACGCATTGTATCGGAGTTTTAACAATCCGTTTCCCGGCCCCTGACTTATGATTTTCAATAAATCCCAATTACACCTTTATCACTTGCTAACTAGCGGGTAAAGCGAGGTAAGACTGACCACACCCCGTGCCAGTTACCCGGTTTGTGGGTAATCTATTAGCTGGCAACACTGGTTGCGAATCGGATCAGCTGTCCGCGGTGTAACCTCCTTGGAAGATTGCAACGTCGTGTCACTGCGATTTGCATGATGTCCTGGACATGGTAGGGTTTCCATGGGTATGGAAAAAGTGTGGAACTTACCTGAAATCTTTTAACTTTATTTTTTAAACTTACTCGTTTCGCCTGTAGTTAAGATTTTTTTATCTTTTCGTAGTGTACTTGAACTTACGTCGATTTTTTCGTTAGTAGTAATCGTTGTTTGATTAATGGTCGTTAAGTTTGAGTCTTTCTTTGTTACTTAATTAAAACTAACGACATCCACGGTTTCAAACAAAAAAAAAATACAAACATCGATTCTCAAAAAAATGTTTGATTGAATTTAAAGTGCGTTTCTTGACACGCTCTCTGATATCTGTTAACGATAAAATTTATCTTCTTTTCTTTACTACTACTTAGTCCTCTGGCGCAACGACCCAAAAGGATTCTTGTCCTCCGAAACGAGAATCCGCCACTGGTCCCCCGGTCTTGTGCGCTGGTTTGCCAGTCGCCTGCCTGAAGCTCGCGCAGGTCTGAGCTCACTACGTCGATCCACCGATATCTAGGGCGGCCAACCAGACGTCGACCTATCGGTCCTCGAAAGTGGCGGTTCTCCCCTTTCTTTCTAAGTGGACGAGCCAGCGGAGTCTGTGAGCCTTTGTCTCTCCTATTGTATTCATTCTTCTCCTATTATATTACTTCTTTCCTTTAATTAATAAAACTTTAGGTAATCCTAATTTTCACACAAGCCATGGCGATACTACAAGAAGGCGTGTCCTCAACCGTCGGCGACGTATGTGGAACGCATTACCACACGTTCGAACCACATATGATTATATGTCGGAGACCAATCTACCATACCTTATTATGGAGTTTAGCATCTCTTTGGATCACTTATAAAAGGTTGTATACAACGTTCAACATAAAGGGTAAAACGACCCATACGGATGTGAATCTGCCCATTACACTGAACAACTTTTGTTAAGGAACGTAAGTCAAAATAAAAAAAACAAACTATAGAAACTGCATTATTTAGTTTGTGTAGTATTTTTTTTTGTATTTCCAAGTTATCCAACCTATGTTTCTTGCAAAAAGTTAATAAGGTATATGGCCTGAGTAAGTCTGTAGGTATTTTAATTTTTTTGGAAAATGTCTCTTAACACCCTGTATAACTTTATAACAGTGAGTGAGCGAATTTGAGGCAATTCAGGGGAATGAGGATTTTGCGGGTGGTTATTAGTGCGGTAATTTAGAGTAAGTGCATGGAAGTGGTGGCGATAATTCCCTGATGAGAAAGCACGTCCGTACTATGTCCTGATCGTTAAAGAGAAAAGTATGGGCTTCAGTCCATTTAAAAATCACGACACAAGAAAGTCAATGTATAAAGCCGACTCCGTGCTGCAGTGGTTTCTTACAGTTTTTTTAGCAACCAAAACGATGTAGCAATCGTTACATTTTAATTCCAATGTTATGCATGTTATTATGATTACGTGAAAAGTATTTTGGTAAATGGTATGGTAATGGTTTTTTTTTTGTTGATGAAAGTAGAGGAAGCGAGGGAAGTAAGTCGGTCAGTATCGTAGCAGGTGGAGAGATGTGGTTTCTGCCTACCCCGACGAGAAAGAAGCGTGATGTTATGTATGTATGTATCTTAGTTTTTCAGTTACGATAACTACCTAACAAGCATTGATCACGAGTCAGTACTAGAACCATTAAACGACTAGTCTAGGTAAGGCTTAGAACACATGATTACCAGTAAGCCTAATCAGGGTGTCCACAGCTAATGCCCAAAAAACTTCCCTGACTTTTCCCTGACATTCCCTGACCATTTAAAATAAATTCCCTGACCAACTGAAAAAAAAAGTATAAATAAAAAAAATATATATATATTATGCATGTATAATAATTTTTTTTTACCAAAAACAATTTCATAATGTAGGTCACTCCAAACCTGAAAAATAATGCTTCTCTAGTCTGGATTAAGAGTCAGACTAGAGCATGAATTAAAGGAGTAAATAAAAGATTTCACTGAACCAAAACTATTGAAATTTATTAAAATGAAAAGGAGTAATCTAATTATTGTGACCTCAAATTATGCCTTATTGTAGGTCACTCCAAACCTGGAAAAAAATATTCAATAGTCTGGATTAAGCTCAGAACAAAAACCTCCTTGCTTCGCTCGGAGAAGAAACCATGCTATTTTTTTTCAGTATGGGATGACAACTGCTAGCATGTCTCATGCCATGTCAAGTCGTCAGTGATCACATCCTACCAAATTAGATGAACGACGCGTTCATTGCATTTACAAAGTTTATAGGATTATTGTAACTTGTTGGGATTTTAACGGTTGAAAATATTTCCTAAATTATATGTTGTAAACATTGTGTAAATTATAAAAAACATGTAGTGAATAACTTGAAAATAACGTGAATTTATTCTTAAGTTGCTCTCCATATTAGTGATTGTTCTTTTTAATAATAACGTGTGTAGTTGATGGCTGTACATCTTCAAAACAACAAAACAAAAATTGCAAAGAAATTTTGTCTTTTCATCTGTAAGTTTTATTCAGTATTTTTCATGTTTGTGGATTATTATCACAAATATTGCATAAAAAAATGTCAACTTATCATTTCTACAGTCAGATAATATGGAAATTGTTACGTATTTTACTGTAATTTATCGTTTTTTGTGGGATCATGTTGGAGTTTATGAGTGATGTATTTTTTATCGATAGTAGTATTTTTACTTTCGAGCTGAGCGAGAAAGGTATTGTATTCGTGAAAAAAGTTGCACAAACTTTCTCAAAAATGTGTTCTATATCACTTAAGCAAGTCCCCTAAAAATGTCCGTCTGTCGGTTGGTCGGTCTGTCCGTCACGCTTTGGCCTAGCGGCTAAACGAATGGTCCTATTAACACCATATTTTTAATTTAAGACTTTTATTTCCGAACGGTTTTTTGCTGGCTCTCATTTTGAGGGTAGCTGTCATTCAACAAAAATGAAGAATTGTTTTTTTTTTTAAAACGGTTCAAATTATTTTTATGAAACTTTGCTTGACTAAGCATCTCTATGCAAGGTATCTTGCGCCATCATCAGTTTGTCTGTGTGATTCCATATAAGGGGTGTTCCTGTACTACCAAAACGTAAACTTGTGATTTACTCATAGGGTCAGTGCACCACTAGATGACCAAGCACCAATAGCTGACCAAAACTTAAATTTGAACTGAAAGTAATAAAATTTAAAAATACCGCGATTTTATATAGAATTTAACTATGTTGGCGTCTTACAATAAAGTTATGGGTTTGTCTAGCTAGTACTTTAGTATGTTTATTCGAAGTGGTCATGCAATGTAACATTTGAAAAAAAAAAAACTTTAAGAGCATATTTTGTAAAGTCCTTAACACTTATTATATCACAAGCCAAACTAATTCATAGTCGAACTTTTAGAAGTGACTCTGAAAGTAGAACTAATAATTTAGTTTTTTTATGAATTTTGTCATAAAACCGCTTAAATGGTCAACTAGTGGTACCTACATTGACCCTAATTGACTACATTAAGTTTGTATTATTTTCTATAATTTTAATTTTGTTTTGGTTATCTACCTGAATGGATATTCAATTTGATTGGATTTTGTGAAAATTTAGTACACAGGATGTACCTAAAACTGAAAGAGCTTTACAGTCGACAAACCTGAACAACTATTCATAAGAAACAGAGAATGAAATTTAAAAATCTGTGAAAATTCATATAAAAGGTGTTCCAGTACTACCAAAATTTTAACATGTGATTTGTTCGAAATCGTTTCCGGTTGGTTTGTTTTAATATTTTACAATTCGAGTTCCGAATTCATGTGGTAGAACATTTTTCAGAAAAACCTTAATAAACGTTTGTAATTCCATACTATGTGTAGGTATGGTATTACAAATTTAAGTTTGCGGTTGACAGTTCTACTTGCATATCGCGAGAAAGTAAGTGCAGTGCTGCTGTACCATTTATTATATTTTACAACATTCAACGCGTTTTGTTTTCATTCTGGGTTCGATTCCCGATGGGGACACTGTCAAACAAATATAACTTTGTGTGTCTTCGCCAAATTGAAATGTCTCAATCAGCATGAATCATCCTGAATAAACAAATTGTAAGAAAATTAATAAAAATACTAAATTAATCTACATAAAATTCTCTACAAAAAAGGTTTGAAAGTTTTTCGCTACAAACAATACTGACAAGCAATTCTTGTGCTCATGCAACGCTTTGGCTCACAAGCGTATGAAGATTCTGGGTCAAGCTTATCCGAAACCAGAAGACTACAGGCTCCTTGTGCTCTAAGGTCCAATAAGTAACTCGGCTCCACGTTATAAGGCAAGATAAGATACACGAAATTTCGCTTGAAAATTTATTTGAGCTACTTAGAAGAAAAACACAAACCCGTATTTCAGCATTTTTGCAAAACCATCCCAAATAGATTGAATTGAGGGATAAAAGTTTGTTTTAAAATCCTACATAATTTGTATGTAAGCTAGAGATATTCATGAAAATAAAAAAAAAGAACCTTTACACCTCCTACCCCTCTTGCCTCCACCGCTACCGTCCATTACTTTTAGTAAGTAAGTAAGTAAGAAATTTGGTATCTTTAATATTAAAACACCTACGTAAGAAATCACCTGTAGTAAAAAATGCAAAAATTATTTTTTTTAATGAATTTAATCACTGCTTTTAACAGATTTGCCTTTTATTAAAGTTTAGTACTTCAACTTTTTGGTCAAAGTTTCGACATCGATTTGTCCTTGTGTAACTTATCGACTATCGATAGATGAAAGCATGCCCACATCCCTACTTGTGACGAATTATTTCTTATATATTACTTCTATATGAGGTCAAATTTCTTTGGGATTAAGAGTCAGACTAGAGCATGATATATCCCTCATTTTACAATACGTAACTGGGACATTTTGGAAAGCAAACTGTAAATTCTCAATTTTTCCCTGACTTTCCAGGTGGCTCATCGATTTCACTGACTTTCCCTGACCACTTTGAGCTTCCCTGACTTTTCCCTGACTTTCCCTGATTTTCAAGAATGTGGACACCCTGCTAATTTACAGTAGGCAGAAAATTGACCATGAACGATTCGCAGCCCATAACAGCGGTAGCACATTAACTGAATGGCAGGTTCCTAATATAAAGGATGTAATATACTATCTCCTACTGAAAGACGCTTTCCGAATACAAGAGGTTTTTTTATAAGCTATCTTTTCACATAAAAAATGTCCAATCAAAGAACAAATTAACTCTCATGGATAACACTTATTATATTCTCGCTCCATAAAATAATAAGCCCTCTGGGAAAAAAGCAGCATCTAATGCTAGGTAGGTTTTATAGTATGGTTGACCACAATCTGCAGGGGTCAACCTGGAAGTCGCTAAACCATCTGCGAACTCAGGTTTGCCGCTGCACAGAAAACATGGCGAGGTGGGGCTTCGCAGATCAGTTGCTAAAGCACTGTGACTGTGGAGCTTATTCTCAGAACATGGCGCACTTGCTCCCTCGTCCACTGTGCCCCTCCACCTGCACTGACGCGGACCTGCGCGAGGCGTCGGATAAAGCCGTAGAAGTGGTAAGGTTTTGGGAGGAAAGTATTTGAATCGGTATTTTTACATTGACACGAAGAAGAAGAAGACGATAGTATTGATTAAGATTTAATGAATTTTAATCGGCTCTTTATTATATTAGAAATATCTCAAAACATGGCGCATAAATGCTTTTTAGTCCACTGTGCCCCTCCACCTGCACTTACAAGGATCTAAGTGAGGCTTTAAATAACGCCATAGTAGTAAAAATATTTTGGGAGGTGACTATTTAGTCTGGCATTTAATTATTGTCATAAAGAAGAACAAGTTAGAACCTCGGTTTGCCTTAGATTATGTCCCTCAAATAATCTGATATTTTGCAATGATCTTTCTTAAACAGACCGGTTTTTTTACACCCTGTATACTACTCGTATAGGACGTAGAAGTTTAGTAGTAGTAGGTGGTAGTCAGTAAACAACATTCAGCAAATGGGCTCAATGGTCGGATTGATAGTGATTTGCGGGAGAAACCACCGAATTAGAACTTTCATGGTAAGTGCCGTTCGAAGCTCCGGCAACAGCAAGAAACGTTTACTCAAATGCGCGTGCGCAGGAAAAATGATTGGCGGTTCCGCTCTTACTATCTGTGACGGAATAACCGCCTATCTGTTTGTGGAGCAAGGGATAAGTATGAAGCGAGAAACTTTGGAGAAGACAATTACTTTCAAAACCTTAATCTAATCGATACAAGAAGGATTTGTTAAATATTTTTTCTAAAGTTTTTGCAGCTGACGTTAGCATGGGAATAGATGGAATTATAAAAGTTCTTTTTTTATCTCATTTTAAGCCAAGTCAGAGGCCATTTGAAAATTCTGACAGCCAGGTTAGCCACTAAATCTGGCAAAACCTAATCTAAGAATGGGTCTAGTTTGCCCTTTACGTTGTGGAGGTTAAATTTATAGCAATATTGCTCTGAGTAGAGACCAGTGCCCTCGTTAAATCCTCTTGGTTAGGAAGCCACCTCCGTACAAACCGAAAAGTCTAGAATGTTACTATTCGTCTATGTTCATACTGTCTTATCATCATAATCATAATAGGTCTTTACCTATGAAATTGCCGAAATTTTCTTACAGATTAATGAGATCATAATTCCTATAATTCTTATGCTATTTCTTTCATTTCTGTTATATTTTAAAGTTAACTTCAAGGTTATCAATTTACGCATAAAATAAAGTTTTTATTTTTAGTTTGATATATGAAATTAAAGGTTCGAAAATTGTTCGTCTTAAATGTCGTCCGATTTTATCATTAGATTGGTTATATTTTTTTACAGATAATATTTTTCGTAAATTAAATTTAAGCTTCTGTTAACTTAATGTCTTCTCAATAATGCCTAAAAAAATGAAGAAGATTGGATTTATAATTATTAAGAAAAATGCAAAAATGTTAGTACTGAAAATTGAGTTTACCTAAAATTCGCCATACAAAACGGCAATTTCATAGGTAAAGACCTAATATCATGTTTTCCCCCACTATAAAAAAATATATTTTCTTTTATAATTTTTAGTTTTGTCTGCATAGCTGTACTTGCGATTGACATTTAGAAAATTTTACGAAACAAAGATTTGAAGAAACAAAGACTTGAGGAAACAAGGATTTGAGGAATGTCGGCGCTGTCCATGAGGGTTGTAAGATCGAAGCTCGACCTCACAAACCCTGGTGTCAGAATTAGCCGGTTACTAAAAAAGAAAAACTAGTATTATTTTTTTTTATAAAAAGCGTTGTTGTAGGAAAATTTAACTGTCAACTTCTATGTATGTGGTTAGGTTAAAGGAGGTTTTGACAGATTTATTTTAAGTTCTTTAGCAACGGTCTTCAGCGCAATCTATCGACACCTTTCAATACTCAGTTGACACTTAACCGTGAAAACAGCTGATTGTAGAGCCGTCAAAGGCCTCTGACACGACACAAATAACGACTACTTCCTATAACTTGATCCACAGCAAGTGAACCTGTGCATTTCCTACCTGCGGGTTTGTTTGCATTACTACAATATTGCGGGTGGTTTTTGCCGTAGCAGTGCGGTGGCGCCTTGGGGCTGGGACACTCTGTGGCCATTGCGGTGCAATTTGCACAGATTCACCGTTTTTATTGTCGGCTGTGAAGCTTTTTGTTTATAGCCGGTTTCTAGATTTGCATAGCGGTGTTTTATTTCATTCGACATACAGGGAATGTTCCGTCCATTCAATATTTGTCTTTTTGACTGAAAGAATTTAAAAGTAGCATGCCAAATTGGACGATAAAGTCGCGCGGAAAAGCGCACTTTATCAGCTATAAAAATAAAACAATTTTTATTGACATTTTATCTAGTTTAGAAAGGAAACTTGTTGCCTATTACCTCGAGAATAAGTCTGCTTAATGATTTACACGATTTTATTGAAAGCTGTAGATAGTAGAGTCAAAGTTAAACTCCTTATAATTTCCATTCTAAAATATAATCTGACAAATCACAGCTAAGCATGCAAATATAGCAAGGTAATAAATTACCTGTAATAATATTTAAAATTTGCAGCAAACAAATGGACTAAACGAATTTCGCGATAGGGATCTTAAAACCGAATTGCGAATCGAAAATACGATTTGATTAATTAAATCGATTCGTAATCAATTTTAGTTATGTACGAGCGTTGATTGTAGACCACTGGACAGTTTTGATTTATTCATAATTTATTAATATTTCGGTAATTTGTTGCTTAATACAGGATGTTAAAAATATACTCTGATAATAAAATATAAAGTGATTTAGTGGTTTTGTACCAAACAACGTTCCTAAAGACAAATCTTGAAAAAAATATATAAGTTGTCACTTTTTATCAACATAATTTGGCTACAGGGTCAAATAAGTTTGAGACTATAATTATATATTAAAATCAATTGAAGCGGGATGTTAATCCTTAAATCTTACTTTAAGATCCTGTATGGTGAAAGTTTCATAAAGACCTCTCTCTGCATCCAAATTATAGGTGACTGGAGGTCTTCTTATACAGTTTGGTGTTGCGTAACTCCCATGCACCCCGCGCTTTTAAGTTTCAAAATCGATTAAAGGAAATCGAATGAGAAAAAGATTTAATTTATGTTTAACCAATTTGTTAGTATTTAATTCGAATCGAATTAATTAAAGTTGTGAAATCTGTGTTCTGTATCCTAAGGGTTCTCTACTACTAAGTCTACGTCGTCAACTGTCTGTGCGTGTGTGTCCGTCTGTCTGTCCGACATTTCAAGGAATGTATCTTTTGAACCGTAATAACAAGCTAATTAATTAATATGGCGGTTCACTTCATCACGCCTTGTTCCCGTCGGGGTAGGCAGAGACCACAGTTCTCCACCTGCCACGATCTTGACATACTTTCCTTGCTTCCTGTACCTTCATCAATCCTTTCACACATGCTCGTCGGTTTAGGGTACTTTTAACCTGGCCTTTATTCAGAACGTCCTGAATTTGGTCCTGGTACGTTCGCCGAGGCCTTCCCCTTCCAAGGTACTAAACAACGGAACTCTTTATACGCGAGGCCGACTCGCACATGGCCGAATTTTTGTAATTACCTGCATAATCGTTGAATATTTACTGTTCAAGAGTTTGACAATGCAGGGGTCGTTAAAAAAACTGTCTCATTTTTTATTCGGTCCATAAATCGCACAGTCAGATGCACAAACATAAAAAAATGTTCTTTTGTTGTTCAATTTTGATTGCTTATTGTATTTTAATGGGGCCCGACGTAATGTATGGTTCATACGAATATTTACACTTTTTTTATTGAATGAATGTCTTTTCGAAGCGTGGGCTGGGAAGGATATAAATATAAATAAATCAGCTGACAAAAAGTGGAAATGGAATTTTTTTTGTGGAACAGTCCGCTCGTAAAAACTGTAAGAATTTGTAAATGTTATGTTTTTTAATTAACACTTATAGAAAAAAGTAAGGAATATGGTCTAATTTATAGATAAACCGCCTAAATGAGTCCTCGCCCGCGGGGTACAAGGGCGCGAGGGTAAGACCAAAGGGGGAACGAAAGAGGTGCGGGCGGTGGGGCATTCTCATTCACTACGCGCATCCGCCCCCCGCACCTGCCCTTGTACCCCGCGGGCGAGGACTCATTAAGGCGGTACTACTATAATTATCACGAGTTGAAAATTTAAATGAATATTTCAACTTCGGATCGAGAGCCGAGCGCTCTAACCACCAGATCACCAAAGTCAAAAATAATTTATTCATCGTTGGATTAATAAATGATTTTTGACAAAGGTCTTAGCAGGTGGAGGTCTACGGTCTCCGCCGACGGGAAAGAGTAATAATATGTATGTATGTATATGACGTCGGCTTTATAAGCCAATGCATAGTGCTTTCTGAAAACGTGTGGAGTTCTTTAGGATTGTTTTCTCAATATGCTCCCCATATGATACTCTCGTAACAAAATGACTTGTGTTCGAAATTCGAAATGGGCCGTGTAATTGTGACGTGTTTCCGCCGGTAATTACGTCGACAATGGCGCATTGTCTGCTGTCCCACTTCCGGTGTCGCGCCTGCGCATCTGGTATCCATAGAGATCTGAATCTTTGTTGTTATGTTGTAATATGTCAGATTAATTTGTGTGAATAAAACAATAATGCTAGAAACAATTTTGATGGCAGGTAAGGTTAGATAAAATGTCACCTAAGATAATTATCTCGGAGATCGCGAAGCTATAACAATTACTAATCAATTCAATCCTTTATTACGTCAAGTACAATGGCGTTACAGGTTCTTACATATTTTAGGCAGTGGGTAAGTACATGAACCCTATTAGTAGGGCATTGCAGAAGTATTGAGGCATTCTAAATATAAAATTTATGCTATCGATTATTACGATTATATAATCGTATCGATTATAGGGTCATTTATATCGGACAATCCCTCAGCCACCCCAATATCATCCGTACCTCAATGCTACGTGTTTTATAACAAACAGAGCTTGAGTTGACAGAATGTGTGACATAGTTTTGACGACAACGACCACATTAACTAAACTTAATTGGCATCTTTGAACTAATGGCTAGCCTAACTAACTTTATTGTTGAAGTTGAAGTCGCCAAATGGCCTCAGACATGGCTTAATGACCACAATCAAGAACACAGAACTTTAAATATCTTTCGAAGCACAGAAAACGCTCAAGCTGTTTTACTTCCAACGGTCACCCATCCTATTACTAGCCAGAATTAACGACAAGCATTTAAAATTAAGTCTGTACAAGAAACTGATCTCACCTCGATCCTGTCAACATTACAGAGCGCCTGTCTCGCTAACCACGTAGTACTAATGTCTGGTCTGAAGCCAGCGAGACCCCATTAGCGGGCGCGCCGTAAATCAGACCCGGAGACGCCCCTGTATTCGATATCTTCCGGAGGTCCTGGTCCAAGGTACAAGGGATATGCAGGGAATATGTTTCTCTAAAAAAATTTTTGGTCAGTTTGAAGTATTTGTTTTTGTTCAGCATCAAAAGAATGCGACCGGATTCCAACTGAGAATCTTAGATAAATTGCGTGATATTTTTTGATAAAACTATTAATATGACAAGCCCCCACCACAGCTACGTATCTTCTTCTTCTGCCTTCAGCTATCCCGGTCTATTGCTAGGGTCCGCTTTTCAGCTTTGCCCGGTCTTTAGCACCCTCCGTGGGAAGATTGTTCTCCCTCATATCAGCCTTCACGACGTCCAGCCAGCTCTTCTTGGGCCTGCCGCGTTTTCTAGGACCTTGTACAGAAAGTGCAATGCATCTGTTTCCGACATAGTTTTCCCCACTGCTACGAATACCTTTATTCATAAAAACAGTTCCACTACTTGCAGTCGTGTGCTATTTTGGACCAGTCTATTTCGAAGGTATCGGAAGGTATAGGTCGTCTCTCTAAGGTTTCCGCGGCCTTTCTCTGAAACCACGGCTATCTTTTGGTACCCTGTCTGTAGACACCCTTAAGTCTTCCTTTCAGGGTTACGCCAACTTATGAAAGTAGTATTTTAAGGAGACTAAATCATAAAACACAGTTATCCGTCAGTCACCAGCAAGTTGGTTGTCCAGAACGATCCAGTGAAGGTTTCATCAAAGAAACCTCGCTGGACGCCTATCTCTGAATCCAACTCAATGTAACACATTTCACGGTCTGAATGACAGCCACTCAGTTGGTTGTACAGTTAAGACCACATCAAGCTTGATACACTGAGTTTTGTACCGGTCATATTGCAATAGCCATAGTAGCTGCATTGTCAACCTTGACCAGCTCTTGACTGTACTTGTCAACGGCTCGTGGTTTCGGCTATCACGGTGGGCTAAGATATCGTGGCTAGTATAGCGGGATCAAACAATATTTGGGTTACTTCGATTACGTGACCGCAGGCGCAAGTTTAGTTGAATAACGCTTTATGGAAATTGTTTTGTTGATGTTGTGTTGAGATTATGGATACGGAATGGATATTCTATTAAATTTACGGAAATGGCGAAAAAGTTCAACAGTAACAACCACGGACTGGAAGACGTCACGTGGGCAAAGCCCCTTACAAGGTAGACCGGTGATCTGGTTAAGGTCACGGAAAACGCAGGACCGGACCTCTTCCGGCTGATATGATGTTGAGTGAAGTTTGACTATAAATTGCAAATTTTGAAATTCATTAGACAGTTTTGTTATTTCCATTAATCGTCTTTCTGCTGGACAATTCGCATAGGAAACGTATGGGTAAGGTACCTCGAAACTTGGCTCATAGACAGGGATAAGGTCAATAAGTAAAAATAAAAAATACTAATTTTTTTCGGTTGCAAATAATAAAGTTAAAAATAAATTTTGTTTTTGTCAAATATCGATTATCCGTATGGCAGAATGAAACGTAGCCATGGCCTGTTTAATAAAAAAACTGACAACTGTTCTAAGTAGTCTGTGGTCGGTTTATACAGCTGTTAGTTTTTTTTATGATAGGCAATGACTAATCATCACATTCTGCCATACGACCTATCGATATTTGACGAAAACGATTTTTTTTAAAAACTTCTTCATTTATGGCCGAAAAAAATTGGTACTTTTTATGTATCTTTAATGATCCTATTCCTGTTTATGAGCCAAGTTTCCAGGTACCTTACATATAAGTTTCCTTTGCGAATTATTACCTTTGTGTTTCTACATGATTTCTACTATTCTGAGGCAATGGTAAAATGCATTAATCTCCGTTTTTACAACTCTTTTGGATTGTTGATGTAAGTCGAATAGAACCGAAGATTTGCATTCAATCTGCATACTTTAAACGAATATCAAGTGCTACGTAAAAGCTTCCTTTTAAACATCCCATAAATACGGCACAACTCCAGGAATGAAGAACGGTACACGATCACTAATTATAAACTAATCCATGCCAGCAGGACTTAACTGATGAGTTCACTCACCGAGTCGACTCCCCAGAGTCATAACTCATCTAAGTGATTCATTCAGATCATTCGTTCGCGTGTTAGAGTAGATTGCGTCATTTATCAAGTTGTAGGTCAGTGATAGAATGTGAGTTATGTAGATTTAGTGGTTATAACTAGTCTGTGAACCTGTCTTTTACTAGATAGTTCTCTATCAGTACTGTCAGACCTGTATCAAGTTCGCAAACCCTGATGTTATAGTCTTTGATATGGATTTTCGACCTTCATCTATCTCTAATGGCCTTAACGTGACTTCCGAAGTACAGAAAACGCTCAAACTATCTTGCCACTGCTAGTCTCCTATCCAGTTGCTGGCCAGATACTGTACTATAGGTATCCTAACTCATCATCATAACATCATATGAAACGTCCACTGCAGGACAGGGAGCCGGTCTCCAGAATTTGGAGGGGAAGTACCATAGTCAACTCGCTTGCTAGTATTGCGGCTCGCACCATGGACCGCGGTTGTTGGTGACCGCAGTATGTAAGATGGTACGATACACAGGAGGACGCTGCTACCCAAACTATTAACTGGTAATCTCTACATATTTTTTTCTCTTTTTATGTGAACAAACAAGGCTACCTGTTGGAATGTAACCTATACTATCTTTCACTCATCATTAATAGTCATCAACATTTTCAGCCCATTTTGACCCACTGTGAGTCTATGCCTCTTAGTTTTCATTCTACTCAACCTGGTCTCTCACCCCCCTTAACCAGGTTTCTTTCCCTACTATCATCACATGCGCAGGGACTATCTTCGGGCAAATGGCTCGTCTACGAAGCAATTTGAACGCCTTGGTCGCCATTTCATCACCGCTTCGGTCCTTCTTCCGTCATGTAGGTACTTTTTCCATTACTCGTTTTCATTGTTCTTTCACTTGCTTACCAAAGATTGGAAATATTCCATCCATCTACTTGACATAACATTTTACCTACCCACCACCTAAATAAGGACAACATTGTCCCAAATTCCACGCAACAAGATACTCCACACTCATTGCACTACTTAGAATACATGACACCTCACTGCATGTGCCGTGACAAAATGCCAGTCAGTCAACGGCGACCAATCAGCTGATCCTCAGTAATCCGATTATGCGCATACGCAGATAAGTCTAACTGTCAAACTGATCACTTCGTGTATAGGCTGTTTAGGGATGATATAAATTAAGAGAATTTCATATCTTTTTAAAATTGTAACTGACAATTCCTTTATTATCCATCATTATCATTCCAGACCGGATCGACTCACTGCTGGGTATAAGATATAGGCCTCTCCCTTTTCTTGACATCCACTCTGGCTCCTATTTCCCTCATTGTAAGACCTTTTTCATAAAGGGCAAATTCGCGACAATTTTTGTCGCAATTTCACGTACAATGCCGTTTTGTTTAGCCATGCAAGTGATCAAATTTTAACGATTGAGCAATGTACGACAAAACGTGGCAAACTCGCGCGTACATCTGAAGTGAACAGGGTTTAATTTTCATCATCATCACCATTGTAAATCCACTGCTGGAAAGGGAGCTCATTTTAAATATTTCACAGTAAAAATACGTGGTATATTACGGAAGTATCTTAGTCACCACGCTTGTTAGAGTTTGCTGGAGGCCACAGTATGTAAGATGGTATGATACGCAGGAGGACTTGACTCAGAATCAAAATCCGTTAGTCGCCTGTTAGGGCACCTACGGGTAGAGATGCGATGGTATTCTTAGCCAACACGACACAGTCAAGTACTCTTACAATTATACTACAGTTAAATCCACACGATACATCTAACCGGAGGTTAAAAACCCTGCACAAAAAACCAGTGCCCTGTTAAGTCACGATCTTAAAGTTGAGCAACACATAACAGCTCAAAATGTAACACTCTGTACATGTCTCAATCAAATACATGGTTTAGTTAAGCCGCTTGTGAATTTATGTTTAAGAAGTGAAGATTTTTGTAACCATTGCTGCTTGGGAGTGTTCGTACAAAGAAAGCTTTTACATCTGTAAAAAACAATTTTTTCTGTTTCCATTCATCGTCATATTGTGTAGGTTTTGCAATATTCTCTAAATGACCTCACCGATTGCAATGGTACCGTGTGGTGCCGGCAAAGTATAAAACAAACCCATATCTAGCCGTGGGTGTCGTAAGAGGCGACTAAGGGCTTATGAACTGAAGGATGGGCAACAGCATCTTTCTGTGTATCGTACCATCTTACATACTGCGGTCGCCTACAACAGCGGTCGCCAGCCGCAACGCTGACAAGCGCTTAAATCCCCTCCAAAGTACCACACGTTTTTGCTGGAGTTCTGGAGGAGGCTCCCTGTCCTGCAGTGGACGTTTCATAGGATGTTAGAATTATTAAGTTACCAAAGGCGTCTGACATGACTACCGTTAGCTTAAATGAGCGATACCAACGGCTTAACGGCGTGATTTTCGCTTGACAGTGTCCCAACCGGGATTTGAACTCAGAAGCTCCGGGTCGAGAGCCGACCGCTCTAAAATCTAGACCAAAGAGGCTATTTACATACTATTAGAACAAATTCTTTAAATTTGAACCTATCTGTAGCAAACATATGTATTTTCCAACTTCAGGTATGCTTAAAGCTGTCAGAAAAAACAAGTTTGTAAGCTTGTTTTTCTTTCAGTCAAATATACCCTTTTTAGTGTCATGGCTACAAAATAGATTGGTAAGCGCTGGAATAAACGAATAAAATGGATTATATCAATAAAATTAAAATTGGTATACCTAAAACGGCAATGAACTACAAACCAATGCACTCAGTCGTCAAGTCATATCAATGAATAAATAGCTGGATATTCTGAGGGCCAATTATAACAGGAGTTTAGTTCCCATAGCTATTAACGCTAGGGCCATATGTAGAGCAAAGACCCGACAGGTTATGGGCCAGAACGAAGTATTTGAAGAAATATTTCTAAATTGTGAAATTGTTAATGTTGTGGAGCCAATCCAAGCCCTTAAAATTACTTTTAAAGCTCAAGTCAGACAGAGGCGGTATCATTGCGAAAGCGGTCCGGGGCGGTTTGGCGGGAACAAAATACCGCACCGCGACCGCTTTTCAATGTGACGGGTGCATAAGAACTCATATTTTACAAAAAATACCGGCCCCGGAACGCTTCCGCTACCGCCTCTGTGTGACGCGGGCTGAAGTGTATTTCTTTAAACTGCGATAGGTTTTTAACTGTCATCCAACAAAGCCAAAACGACATTTGTTTTTATTAAAGCATGTATGTATAAGATAACAGGCCTCACTACCCTAATCCATCAGCTTTTAGAGATTTGAAATATGAACATCCTACTCATAAAACTCGATATTATTTCTTCTCCATTAGACACACATCATACCAGGCCACTCAGAAAGTATTGCGAAAAATAGTTTTTATATATGGGAGACTGGCCGGTCAGAATCTTTTTCGAAAATATGATTACTTGTAAGTAAAAATATGTGTGTTCCATTTTCAAAATTTCCCTCCACATTTTTTGCGAGCCAATTCAAAGTATCGTGTCTTACTGAAAAATGGATCTGCGCCGGGAACATTTTAGAGCTATGATTTTTTACGATTTCAAGTGTCGCCTGAAACCGGATGAATCGTTCGATAGACTTCAAATGGCATTTATGGATGAAGGCCCCTCCAAGGCAACCGTGTATCGTTGGTATAACGAATTTAGGCGCGGTCGACCAACCTTGGGGGATGAAGAAAGAAGCGGTCGCCCTTTGACGGCTATTACGGAAGAAAACGTGCTAGCAGTGAAAAATTTAATCCAAGATAATAGGCGAATTACATATCAGGAGATTCAGCACATATTAAAGATTGGATCGGGAAGCGTTCACGAGATTCTACACGGGCATCTTCGCGTGAGGAGGATAGTATCGCGCTGGGTGCCGCACTACCTCACCGACGCTCAGAAGCAGGCCCGGGTGGAATGGTGCCGTGATATGCTGAACAAATTTGAAGCAGGCTCGTCTCGGCGTGTTTACGACATCGTAACAGGTGATGAGTCCTGGATTTATCAATACGATCCAGAAACCAAGCGCCAGTCGACAGTTTGGGTGTTTCAAAATGAACCAACGCCTACCAAAGTGAAGCGATCTCGAAGCGGGGGGAAGATTTTGATCGCCAGCTTTTTTAATTTGACTGGCCACTTGGCCTCAATTCCCTTACGAGATCAAAGAAGCATCAACGCCGAATGGTATACTACCAAATGTTTACCAGAAGTTTTTTCTGTTGTGAGCAACAAGCGACCAAACACAGGGCTCCGCGGACTACTGCTCCACCACGACAATGCGCCTGCACACACCGCGCTCAAAACGAGGGACTTCCTGGACAGCACACCAGTCAAACTCCTGGGTCACCCTCCTTACAGCCCTGATCTAGCACCGTGTGACTTCTTTTTATTTCCAAAAATAAAAAATCAGCTCAAGGGGATACAATTTTCGTCGCCGGAAGATGCGCTGGCTGCGTTCGAGCAGGCTGTAAACGAGGTGTCTACGGCGGACTGGAAAAAGTGTTTTGAAAACTGGTTCAGACGCATGAATCTTTGTATAGAGGCTGGTGGAGAGTACTTTGAAAAGATTTAATAAAAATATATGTACCTGTAGAACAATTTTTTTTAGTGTCGCAAATATTTCTGAGTGTCCCACGTATGGTATGTTATCAATATCGGATAAAACTTATCTGGTTTTGGAGAGAATGCTAAAGTGAGTTTGAAAAGATTATAGACTTTACCTAAATTCTTGTATCTTTTGTTCTACTAAGCACCGAAAAGCTTGTGATAAGATTAGAAAAAGGGTGTTCGCAATAGGGAACATGCACGAATTTTTTTTATTTAAGAAATTTTTTCTCATTCATGTAATAAACAGTCTTGTAAAACTATTTTTCGAATAACTATAATATTAAAAAAGATATAAGCCATCGAAGATTTGTTTCTGTCTCTTTCTAGCAAAACGAAATTTAATATGGAGTTTATATGGCCGTAGTGAATTGTGACGTCACTATTCATGTCGGATCTCTCTGTCTAATTAATAGTTTTAAATGCTAATATCAGCCGTATTTCTTAGCCGATTTATATTTTAATTTCACTTTTTATCATCTCTACTACGGTATTTTCATATTTTGTTAAAAAATGCAACTTAAAAAAATTATGCATGTTACCTATTATCTACAGCGTCGCATTTTAAAAAATTGCTTCAATATTCTTACTGCTACAGAAGGATTCTTCTCTTATTTTTACTCCTAACCTAACTTTGTAAGAACAAATAGTGCCTTTATATAAAGAAAACATACCAAGAATTCTCTACACGCAGAAAAACCATAGATTAACCCAAAAGAGCCCGTATTTTAGCTCGGGCTTCCGCCCCTAACATTCCTCCGTCGGGTGCGCCTGCGCAGGGCACGGAGACCGCCTTTTGCCGTTTCCATGGAGACGCAAATCACCGTTCATTACACACCTGTAGTCTCCAACTAAACATACCCTTTAATTTTTTTATAGAGACTGATTTGGTTGGGTGATTTTGTGAGAAGAACAAAAATCAAAGTATTCAGGCATAGAGAACCGTTGATCTTAGCTTCACAGACTTTTAAGTATCTATTTATAGGTATACCAACCTACTGATTGTAGTCTAGAACAAATGCTAAAGACAAAAAACTTACATTGAAACAGTATCGTCAGTTACAAATCGAACAAATGTTTTGGAATTAATGTGAACAGACCATTTTGGAAAAGCGGTAACTTCCGTTTTTTTTTCACAAAAACATTCAGTCACAGAGCAGCCATTCTTTGTCTTTCTTACTTTCATGGTTAGCTAGGCTCGCGAAAGGCCTGACGATGTCAGGATTGGATTTCCTGCCGGATAAAATCAGGTCGTATACAATCAAAGTAAACATACCCCTCAGCGAGCAAGCCGTCTGCAAAGCAAATCAATGCTTTGGCATTCCATTTGCCGTTGGAGGCGTAACTTACAGCATTTTAATGTCTCACTTGCAGTACAACGGTTGTTTATTATTGTGTTTTCCTTCTTTTCTGGGCTAATGGAATATCCACCGACATTCTTGAAAGGTCCTGGATGGGAACGTGCATGGCCTAGTAGTGACTGCCGATCACCAAGGTTAAGCAATGTTGGTCCTGGCGAGAATCGGATGCTGATTCGTCTTGGCTACAAACTAGCTAAGTCTTTAAGCCATGTCAATAAGCATTTAGCGCCTTGAAAATTCTCGACAACAGGATTAGTTCGGCTTGCCACTGGCTTGAAGATGCTTAACTAACTCCTGGGTGGCTTGTATCTAAGTAACTGGCATATAAAACGTAGCTATACCCATTGGAGTCAGGAAATGGAACTGTTGGAAGGGGAGGGACTCGGCGAAAGTCCCAAGACCAAATTAGGGACGTTCTGTAAAAAGACCAGGCCGAAAGTACCCTAAATTGATGAGGGTGTATCAAAGGGTTGATTAAAGTAGAAGAAGCGAGAGAAGTACATATGTCAAGAGAGTAGCAAGAACAAGAATTTGGTATTTGTCTACCTCTGCGGGAAAGAGGTGTCTTATTTTTTAATGTCTTTAATATCTATAACAAACGTGCAGAAAATTAAAAGTAGGTATGCACTTAATGATTTGATATACCTGATTCGCGATGCTTCTAAATCTTTACTGGAGTAAAAATCGTGTATGAATATCGTAAACACATTTATTGATCGATTCGACACGGGATCCGAAGCTTTTGTGGGTAGCAGGATTTTACCTTGCAGAATTCAGATAAAGATATTTTCTATAATATGATATATATGATAAGAGAACGTTGTGGCGTAAAAGAGGACGTAGTGACCAAAATCGGGAACAGGATGCTGAGATGGTTTGGTCATGTAGAGAGGATGAATGAGAGAACATTGACGAAAGAGGACGTAGTGACCAAAATGAATGAACGAAGATTTACGAAAGAGATTGAGATACCAGGCGAGAGTGAGTGGAAACGTTGGAAGGGGAAGGCCTAGGCGAACGTACCAGGACCAAATTCAGGACCTTCTAAACAAAGGCCAGATTAAAAGTACCCTTAACCGACGAGCATGTATGAAAGGATTGATGAAATACAGAAAGCGAGGGAAGTATGTAAAGATCGTAGCAGGTGGAGGACTGTGGTCTATGCCTACACCGACATGAAGGAGGTCTGATGTTAATCTACATGTCTAGGCAATTTTAATGTTTAAAGGGACATTAAGTCACCTGGAAAGAGGCGTGATGTTTATATGTATCTATATAGGGTCCTCATGAAATAGTGAACATAATTTTAGCATTATACTTCAACTATGGAACTAATAACTTTCCTAAAGGTACATAGGTTGAAATATGAAAAACAAACTTATCAGCTGATAGCCTTGTCGAAGAAGACGCAGGTTAAAATTCTGCCTTTGGTTGCAAGTATTAAAATTTTTGTAACTTTAAGAAATAACGTGGTAAATAAGGTTTTTTGTGCTCAGCAGCAGGTATGAACAGTTATAAGTAAGTAGTAGTAATATAGGAAATACCAACTTTTACGACCTTATCAACAAGTTTCTAAGTTTTAAAGGGCTGTTTTTGATGGTAAGTGGTTTAAGGAGGCAGCCTGCTACCATGAAAAGGACAACTTTGTAGTTTTAATGCCGCATAAGTTTTAAGATAATATCAGAAATATTAGCTTGAGGGTTCTACTTCAGGGCTGAGGCAAATTATGAAATAAATATTCTATATTTTTTTTCATATTCTTAAATATTATCTTTCTCATATTAGTCTTTCCATCTTTGTGATTGTTTTTAGTAATGTTGCAGTTACTGAATGTTGTTGTGGATTTTTTTGTAGTATCACAATTAATGGTTGTTAGGTTTTCTTTTGACGTCCGAGAGGTACCGAAAAAAAAAACAACTCATGTCTACCCGAAGGTGTCGTAAGAGGCGAATAAGGGTTGAAACGGAGGGTGGGTAGCAGCGTCATTCTATGTATCGTACCTTCTTACATACTGCGGTTACCAACAACCGAGGTTCACATCGCCAGCCACAACGTCAACAAGCTTGGTGACTATGCTTCTTACCCACCAAATTGTACCACGCGTTTTTGATGTAATTCTAGAGGGAGCTCCCTGTCCAGCAGTGGACAGGGAGCCATGAAAACGTCCACTGCAGGCCAGGGAACTCCCTCCAGAAACCCAGAAAAAATACGTGGTACTTAGGAGGGGATTGTAAGCGTTGCGGTTGGCGACCGCTGTTGTTGGTGACCGCAGTATGTAAGATGGTACGAATCGGTACGATACACAGAAAGACGCTGCTGCTGAATTTGTGTAAAGAGCCCAAACCCAACCTTGTCCGTGCCGATCTGATGACTTTTGACAACCATTTATTAGTAAAAAAAAATTGTAATGTGTACTATCACTTTTTTCACTAGATGATTTATTATTTCTGCAATATGAAATATAAATTAACTAAGTGTCTTTTTGATATTCGCTATAGAAGGCATGGCTACTTAACCCGACCACTTATCAGCTGTTTGATATCTTTTTAATGTGAGACACACTACAAACATGGTTAGATGTGGTTTATAAATAGGCATTTTATAGGAAGCTTCAGATTACATTAGAATATATATGGTCGTATTTTTCATAATCTTTTTAATAATCGTTAGTAGTACGAAATATTTGTTCGCATATTAGATGTTAGAGGAGTGTTCGCCATGTTTTTAGATTATTTCGATTTCCAGTTAGTTTTCTAAAAATCCTAGTGCCAAATGAACTTCTAAGAAACTGGAGCTGTTCAATGACCAACTGTTATTTTTTTCAATATTATTTTCAAAACTTACTTGTATCGGGTTTTCCGGTCTTTTCAAAGCGAATTGAATACTTTTAATTTTGACATTTTTAAATGTGTCTGTCTGTTTAAGTAACGTGCCTTTTTATGTAGACGACCTTATCTACAAAGTAGAAAATCGCAAAACCTCCTCATACGACCTTACCATACGACGACCAGCTTAGACCATAGACGACCTTATCATATCCATCCCATGCTCTCTTATAATATAATCTTTACATACATACATACATACATACATACATACATACATAACATCACGCCTCTTTCCCGTTGGGGTAGGCAGAGACCACAGTCCTCCACCTGCTACGATCTTGACATACTTCCCTTGCTTCCTGTACTTTCATCAATCCTTTCATACATGCTCGTTGGTTTAGGGTACTTTTAACCTGGCCTTTATTCAGAACGTCCTGAATTTGGTCCTGGTACGTTCGCCTAGGCCTTCCCCTTCCAACGTTTCCATTCACTCTCGCCTGGTAGATCTCTTTCGTCAATCTTCGTTCATTCATCCTCTCTACATGACCAAACCATCTCAGCATCCCTTTCTCGATTTTGGTCACTACGTCTTCTTTTACGCCGCACCGTTCTCTTATCACACTATTTCTAATCCTGTCACTCAATTTAACACCAATCATACTCCTTAGCGCTCTCATTTCCACTGCATTAATTCTACTTTCATGCTTCTTCTGCCATACCCAGCTTTCACTGCCATACATCAGTGTTGGTACCAAAACTCCCCCATGAACAGCCAAACGAGCCTTGTGAGACACCTTCTGACTCCTCATAAATACATAATTATTTAAAAATAGTAAGAAGTTTAAAATATTAGGACTTTTAAACTGAGGATATATGGAAGCGGATAAGTAAGAAAGTGGGAGTCGGCAGGACATTTATGGCAGATGAAAAATGGACCAAGGCGGTGTCTCCAATGGCGACCAAGGTTTTCCAAAGTAAATCATCTGTCTGCCCATCTATCTGATGGCCCGACGACATCATTACCATAGAAGGGAAAACCTAGATGAAGGAGGCAAGAGATCGGAGTGGATGGTGAGAAAAAGAAGAGGCCTATACCCAGTAGTAGCTGGATATGGGCTGAAAATGGCTTTTAATACCCTTATATATAACAATAGAGCATATTATCGAAACGAATAAAATCTTTCGTAAATTGATTAATTTGAATGTATCATTCTACATTAATGTTACTGTTAGCCGCAGGGTATATTACCCAGTAAATGGCCAATTAAATGCGCATTATAATGTTCATTTGGTACCTACATGGTCAATTCATATTACCTAATGGACATGTATTAAGGCAGTTATTAATTAAAGCTTTGGATATTAAATTATTTATGCAATGTGGAATACTTAGAAAAAAATAATGTAGTGCTTGGATGTCTAAAATTTTGAAGGGAAGTAAAAATCTAAGAAGGCAAGGCTCAACTTATTTAATATGGTCATGTCATGAGTTTTTTAAACATTTAAAGTATGAACGGTATGAATTTTAGGAACGAACCTGGTTCTCCTAGACTGGACTACTTGGTTGATATTCCGCACATTCGCACAAAGCGCTTTGAAACATCTTTTATAATGCGCACGGCTAAAGAGCGGAATTCTCTGCCTGCGTTTGTGTTCCCGAGTTCATATAACCCGAATCTATTTAAGTCGCGAGTGAATATGCATCTTCTTGGCAAGCTCGTTCCATCGTCGACCTCATCTCTGTCTTCAAGACTAGATCGAGGTCAAGAGTAAGCCCATCGACGATAAAAAAGACGCTTCTATTTTGCAAATAATTTTATTTTCAAAATCTCACGTTCCTGTGGATTCCAGTGCTTGTGTCAGAATAATGAATGGTTTAGCATCGAAAAAGGTGTTAGGCAGGGATGTGTAGCGTCACCTTGGCTGTTTAACCTGTTCATGGATAATTGTTTGATTGATCTGAAAGAGAGTATGTGTGGACTGAGAATGAATGAGTTACTCATCAAATGTCTTCTCTACGCTGATGACCAAGTTGTACTTGCGTCATCTGCTGACGAGTTGCAGGAGATGGTAACAATGATGAATGTGGCTTTTGACAGGAAAGGAATGAAAGTAAATGTAAGCAAGACGAAAGTATTGGTACTTGAAAGAGAAGAATGTATGACAGAGTGTACTATATTAATAGGTGGTGAACAAGTCGAACAAGTGAAGGAGTTTGTGTATCTGGGCTCAAAGTTTACGAGAGATGAAAAGTGTGAAAGTGATATTGAAAGAAGAGTGAATGCTGGAAACATGGTGAATGGTGCCCTGCACGCCTTTATGAGGAGTCAGAAGGTGTCTCACAAGGCTCGTTTGGCTGTTCATAGGGATGTTTTGGTACCAACACTGATGTATGGCAGTGAAAGCTGGGTATGGCAGAAGAAGCATAAAAGTAGAATTAATGCAGTGGAAATGAGAGCGCTAAGGAGTATAATTGGTATTAAATTGAGTGACAGGATTAGAAATAGTGTGATAAGAGAACGGTGTGGCGTAAAAGAAGACGTAGTGACCAAAATCGAGAAAGGGATGCTGAGATGGTTTGGTCATGTAGAGAGGATGAATAAACGAAGATTGACGGAAGAGATCTACCAGGCGAGAGTGAATGGAAACGTTGGAAGGGGAAGGCCTAAGCGAACGTACCAGGACCAAATTCAGGACGTTCTGAATAAAGGCCAGGTTAAAAGTACCCTAAACCGACGAGCATGTATGAAAGGATTGATGAAAGTACAAGAAGCAAGGGAAGTATGTCAAGATCGTAGCAGGTGGAGGACTGTGGTCTCTGCCTACCCCAACGGGAAAGAGGCGTGATGTTATGTATGTATGTATGTACATAAAGCAGAACAAGTAAATTTTACCCAACTGCGGTAGGTAATTCCGATGCAGAATGTTCCGCGACCGAAAACTGTCAAGTATGACATTATAAACTAAAAAGCAATGCGAGCGTAATGATAATGATGTTCACAGATATCTGAATAAATAGATTTTAATTTTATTATTTAATGAGCGGAACTCTCCGCGTCAAAAAAGATGTCGCTACAATTAAGGTAGTAAATGCCTACACCAAAAAAAGCCATTAGGCCGAACTTGTGTGTGTATCTCTCTCAGATATTATACAATATAACTGTTAGGTGATTTACTCGTCAATCACCAACGAGTTTGAACCAGGTCAACCGTACGTCAAATCAGCAAAACGGCCATCAAATCAAATCACTCTCATTCTCGACAAGCAAGCTCATCAAAACGACGCACGCGCACCCATCAACCACCGCAATGATTGTATTGGTCATAACTGTTACCTAACACCGTAAATGTCATCGAGTCAACGGCATCACCTAGTTGTGGTGAGGCAGTGGTATGTACCATATCTGGCTTACCACACCATATCTCAGGATTTTTAGGCAATTTTCAGGATTACAGCCATATTTTGCAAATCTCAGGACTTGATTTTTATTTTTATTTCAATCTAACCATTAACTTTAAACCAATTTAAACATTATAATAACTAAGACCAATTTAAACATTTACTTTGTCAATTTAATTTAATTTGTCTAAGGTAAATCATCAAAAGGCAGCGCATGATCTCCAGGCGTTAGCGTAATATTCTTTGCCCCAGGTAACGTGCGATTGCGCGCTTTTTTTTTGGGAATTGGTATTACGTCATTATGGTGGCTCGATACGCAAATCCATTCGCTGATAGAATGACGCATTTCAGGATAACGACGAGAAAAAAAATGTGGTTTCTAGGCGTAACATAACAAAAGCGCCATAGATCATTAAAGGAAAATTACCGCGCGCGAACTCGTTCGGTTGGATGAATGAATTCCAATTTTGAAATCGCCTCTCAATGGGTGGTTGCGCACGCGCAGCCTGCGCGGTATGCAAGTTGTGTATCGAGCAAGTGTGTATCGGTAAGGTCGTAAACATTTTTTCTTGAGAAACATTTTTGAGCATGTCAAATTGATCAACATATTTCCCTTTGAAGGAAGTATTGATTGGATGAAAGTGACAGGAGAGCGCTACAGTCATATATTTTGCTCGTAAACCCAGATACATGATAAATGATAAGTACTATACGTACACTCAACAGCACATCAGTAGAAACACTTTTGGACATTATGACCAAAGAAATTTGACCTCATATAGAAGTAATATATAAGAAATAATTCGTCACAAGTAGGGATGTGGGCATGCTTTCATCTATCGATAGTCGATAAGTTACACAAGGACAAATCGATGTCGAAACTTTGACCAAAAAGTTGAAGTACTAAACTTTAATAAAAGGCAAATCTGTTAAAAGCAGTGATTAAATTCATTAAAAAAAATACTTTTTGCATTTTTACTACAGGTGATTTCTTACGTAGGTGTTTTAATATTAAAGATACCAAATTTCTTACTTACTTACTTACTAAAAGTAATGGACGGTAGCGGTGGAGGCAAGAGGGGTAGGAGGTGTAAAGGTTATTTTTTTTTTTTCATGAATATCTCTAGCTTACATACAAATTATGTAGGATTTTAAAACAAACTTTTATCCCTCAATTCAATCCATTTGGGATGGTTTTGCAAAAATGCTGAAATACGGGTTTGTGTTTTTCTTCTAAGTAGCTCAAATAAATTTTCAAGCGAAATTTCGTGTATCTTATCTTGCCTTATAACGTGGAGCTGAGTTCCTTATTGGACCTTAGAGCACAAGGAGCCTGTAGTCTTCTGGTTTCGGATAAGCTTGACCCAGAATCTTCATAAGCTTGTGAGCCAAAGCGTTGCATGAGCACAAGAATTGCTTGTCAGTATTGTTTGTAGCGAAAAACTTTCAAACCTTTTTTGTAGAGAATTTTATGTAGATTAATTTAGTATTTTTATTAATTTTCTTACAATTTGTTGATTCAGGATGATTCATGCTGATTGAGACATTTCAATTTGGCGAAGACACACAAAGTTATATTTGTTTGACAGTGTCCCCATCGGGAATCGAACCCAGAATGAAAACAAAACGCGTTGAATGTTGTAAAATATAATAAATGGTACAGCAGCACTGCACTTACTTTCTCGCGATATGCAATTAGAACTGTCAACCGCAAACTTAAATTTGTAATACCATACCTACACATAGTATGGAATTACAAACGTTAATTAAGGTTCTGAAAAATGTTCTACCACATGAATTCGGAACTCGAATTGTAAAATATTAAAACAAACCAACCGTAGACGATTTCGAACAAATCACATGTTCAAATTTTGGTAGTACTGGAACACCTTTTATATGAATTTTCACAGATTTTTAAATTTCAAAACTCTGTTTCTTATGAATAGTTGTTCAGTTTTGTCGACTGTAAAGCTCTTTAAGTTTTTGGTACATCCTGTGTACTAAATTTTCACAAAATCCAATCAAATTGAATATCCATTCAGGTAGATAACCAAAACAAAATTAAAATTATAGAAAATAATACAAACTTAATGTAGTCAATTAGGGTCAATGTAGGTACCACTAGTTGACCATTTAAGCGGTTTTATGACGAAATTCATAAAAAAACTAAATTATTAGTTCTACTTTCAGAGTCACTTCTAAAAGTTCGACTATGAATTAGTTAGGCTTGTGATATAATAAGTGTTAAGGACTTTACAAAATATGCTCTTAAAGTTTTTTTTTTTCAAATGTTACATTGCATGACCACTTCGAATAAACATACTAAAGTACTAGCTAGACAAACCCATAACTTTATTGTAAGACGCCAACATAGTTAAATTCTATATAAAATCGCGGTATTTTAAAATTTTCTTACTTTCAGTTCAAATTTAAGTTTTGGTCAGCTATTGGTGCTTGGTCATCTAGTGGTGCACTGACCCTATGAGTAAATCACAAGTTTACGTTTTGGTAGTACAGGAACACCCCTTATATGGAATCACACAGACAAACTGATGATGGCGCAAGATACCTTGCATAGAGATGCTTAGTCAAGCAAAGTTTCATAAAAATAATTTGAACCGTTTTTAAAAAAAAATCAATTCTTCATTTTTGTTGAATGACAGCTACCCTCAAAATGAGAGCCAGCAAAAAACCATTCGGAAATAAAAGTCTTAAATTAAAAATATGGTGTTAATAGGACCATTCGTTTAGCCGCTAGGCCAAAGCGTGACGGACAGACCGACCAACCGACAGACGGACATTTATAGGGGACTTGCTTAAGTGATATAGAACACATTTTTGAGAAAGTTTGTGCAACTTTTTTCACGAATACAATACCTTTCTCGCTCAGCTCGAAAGTAAAAATACTACTATCGATAAAAAATACATCACTCATAAACTCCAACATGATCCCACAAAAAACGATAAATTACAGTAAAATACGTAACAATTCCATATTATCTGACTGTAGAAATGATAAGTTGACATTTTTTTATGCAATATTTGTGATAATAATCCACAAACATGAAAAATACTGAATAAAACTTACAGATGAAAAGACAAAATTTCTTTGCAATTTTCGTTTTGTTGTTTTGAAGATGTACAGCCATCAACTACACACGTTATTATTAAAAAGAACAATCACTAATATGGAGAGCAACTTAAGAATAAATTCACGATATTTTCATGTTATTCACTACATGTTTTTTATAATTTACACAATGTTTACAACATATAATTTAGGAAATATTTTCAACCGTTAAAATCCCAACAAGTTACAATAATCCTATAAACTTTGTAAATGCAATGAACGCGTCGTTCATCTAATTTGGTAGGATGTGATCACTGACGACTTGACATGGCATGAGACATGCTAGCAGTTGTCATCCCATACTGAAAAAAAATAGCATGGTTTCTTCTCCGAGCGAAGCAAGGAGGTTTTTGTTCTGAGATTATGACGTGGTAATAGAGCTGAAAAAGTTTTAACCGACGAGCGGTTGACCGTACAACCTTGAACGTGAATTTATCTACCTGCCTATAGATTTTATCGCTCTATAAAATCTATGATTCTTTTCAAGGAATTTGTATTTAGGAATTTTAACCTATCAAAGGTTCTGACGTTTGTCATTCTAAATAGGTAGTATTAAATAAAATATAAAAACCATTGATGTAGCCAATAACCTAGAAATTCGCTGACTACGCTGTAGCACTATCAACAACTAATCCCAAATTCCGAAAATGGCGAAAGTAACTCTATCTGTCTAACTGTCTATTTGTCTGTCTGTTAAGCTTTCATGGCTTGATGAAATTTTGTATAAAAATAGTTTGAATCTTTTTTCTGAATTTTCATTGCTAGTAGCACAGAGCTCTGAAGTCCATGCGTCTTGTTCTACATCTAGAGACGAATTCTTTATGTCATTCAATACAAATCAGTGTCACCATTTAATAAAACTAACACGTTTTCCGCACCCACAGTACTACCGTCATTTGAGTGCGATAAACATAGTACCATTATTGCGAGAGAGTAAGAAGCAAAAAACCAGTGACAGCGTCTCTATGGCAACGAATATGTTTATGATGTGCATTCAAAATAAGCGCCTACATGAATTGGATAGTATACCTCTTCAATAAGGAACCAATTTTTTTTACTATTTTCGCTTATAGTTGTTCTGTGGCTAGTAGCAACTAGCTTATATACAGGGTGTTAATTTGATTGCGTGCCATAGCTTAGGGGGTGGTTCAGTAACGATAAAGGAACTCAAAAAAAATATTTAAAAAAATCCTTCTTATTTTTTTTTTTACTCCATTGAAAATATACTAACGCGGAGGGCAATGACCCGGAGCACCGCGCTATTAAAAGCGCGCGAAAGAGTTTCAGTTATGTATGTGCCTACCTTATCCACTGATTCCCGCGCGCTGGCTCGGTGATAGGGCGGTGCTCCGCGTTAGTTAAGTTCCAATGGAGTTTTAGTTTTTTTTCAGTAGGATTTTTTAAATATTTTTTTTTTGTGTTTCTTTATCGTAACTGAAGCACCCCTTAAGCTATGGCACGCAATTAAATTAACACCCTGTATAGTTCTGTGGTAGCAACATATTTCAACTCAGAATAAATATCTAAAACTAATTTCAATATGGTGGTATGTCAAATCACAGCCACTTGTAAGTTGCAAAACGCAATTACTCTATTTACATTTTAAGGGAAGTAATAAAGTTTACTTAAAATTTTATCCTAAGGCCGTCGAGAGACTGTCCGGATGCGCTTGCGCAACGCCAGCTTGCGACGTGTCGTGTGAAGCTAGCCTAATTGCCTAGCTTAGACGGAAGTTCGTTCTAACTGCCTCACTTCAAGCTATAGGTAAGTAGGGTTTTAACCATAGATATAGTAAGCGTTAGCGCGCTTTTGCTAGGTCTGTGGTTTATACAAACTTGTTAAGGTAAATTAAAGGAAGGCCAAATTAACGTTCTCGTAGGTACTTTCCTTTTTAACTTTGACAAAGCGAGTTAGTTCCATTTAGTCACACTCCCGCCTAGTCACGCTTTAAAAATACCTATCAAAAAGTGCCATCTGATCACGAATCAATTTCACGGACTGCTGCAACGAAAAGTGTTACGGTTTATGTATTAATTTATTTTAAAATCTCAAGTGAGGAAAACTAGCTGTTTTTTCTACAAACAGTAGCCAATGACATCGACCATTATGATATCAAACAATCCAAGTAAGTTCTAGTTTTATAATAAAAAATATATTGTATTTTTATACAAATTAATTTTTACCTAAATTTGTTGCAGCTTCAAACTCAACAATCAAAATATCAACTATCGAAAACCAGCAAGCAATAAATTCGACAACCAAATCCGAGAACTGACAACAGCATATGAAAAAAAAGCAATCACCCTCGGCCAGTTTCTCCAAGACATATTGAAAAAACCGGCCAAGTGCGAGTCGGACTCGCGCACTGAGGGTTCCGTACCACCACATAAACATAATTGTATTAGTTGAAATTTCAGTGAGTTAATGTGCTAGATTTTGTGAGTCCGACACGCGCTTGACCAAATTTTATTATTTGTTGTTATTTTATAGCCTATGCCCTATAAACATACCAATTTTCAAGTTTGTAAGTGTTCCCGTTTTTAAATAGAACTAAAACAAAAATCGCCTCAGCAACCATCCAACTTGACCCCTCTCTTATATGAATGTTCTTGAAACGGGAGCTCACCACAATTGGTTACCATTACTTGTGAGAAAAGTTGAAATATTTAATGATTTCAGACTTTTCCCATTATTTTTACTGTGAGACCTAGCTTCTTGCCGAATTTCATAATTTTAGGTCAACGGGAAGTACCCTGTAGGTTTTTCATTTTTGAATAAATGTATGGAGATGAGGACATAAAAGGCCATATCTTTTGATTGCGTCGTTGTAAAAAATTGAAATTTTCAGATCTTGTGTGGTTCATGGATCCTAATATATGGTATAAATTTCAACCTGATACCTTTACCCGTTCGTGAGATAAAGGGTCTTGACAGACAGACAGACAGACAGACAGACAGACAGACAGACGGACAACAAAGTGATCCTATAAGGGTTCCGTTTTTTTCTTTTGAGGTACGGAACCCTAAAAAAACATACAATAAAAATATTCTAAAAAGAAAAAAATAATAAAAATCTAAAATTGAATGTATATTATGTGATTATAATTAATATGATACTGTTAGGTATATTTTTGTTCAAAATGTGATTATACAAAATGGTTTTAAATCTGCGATTTGTAAATAATGATCTCATTAGGTGTATTTTGTAATTTCTTTTAACTTCTTCAAATTATATCATTCACAGTACATTATGTGATTATCTGCCAGTAGCACATGGCTTCTTGAAAGTTATAGCTCCTTTAAATCTATTACTGTCACTTTCTTTGTCATCAAAACAGAAAGTGACAGCAATAGATTTAACAGAGCTTTCAGAGCTTTAACTTAAAGGAAGTTAGTGCAACTGCCTGTTTATCTGTGATTATAATTAATGTGATATAATTAGATAGGTATATTTTTGTACAATATGTGATTATTTATTTTGTGATTTGTAAGTGATGATCTCGTTTTAAATTATTTTCAGTTGATTTTATATAAAACGAGTAATCTTAAATAGGTAAGCAAAACCTCTCGGGTGGTAGTCTACCCATGTAATTGAATAACTTTTCCTGAGGAGCATAGGTCAAAATACGCAAAAAAAAATGTTTGCCTCCCATACAAATTGCGCTATCAGCGGATGCAGTTTCTATGGGAAGTCAATAATTCTTTTTCTTATTTCGAACTATGATCTTTAGGAAAAGTTGTTCAGTTACACGGGTAGAACTACCACCCTAGAGGTTTTGCGTATTTGAAATAAGACGTAGTGAATAATTTATTTTAGGTTTTTTAATTGTTGATTTTGCATGTTTCGTGTTGTGTTCTTGATTAATTTAATCAGAACTGTTACTTAGATTTGTTGATTATTTTTTGGATTTTTAGATAATTTTATTTAATAAATGTGATTTTCGAAAACAAAGCAGTTTTTTCAGACTCATTTACTATTTCATCTTTAGAATTTTTTCGACCAAGATGATATCAAACCAAAGTAAGAAACACTTTTCTTTCCAACTGTATTTTCTATTGTTTACCTACAACTAAGGAATTCGTGATCAGATGGCACTTTTTGATAGGTATTTTTTAAACGTGACTAGGCGGGACTGTGACTAAATGGAACTAACTCGACAAAGCAAGTGTAACTAATCTACTTAACAGACGATTTACCTTAATGATGCCATCTGCAATGCAACTCTGCGCTACACTTTTATTTTAATACTAGCTGTTGCCCGCGGCTTCGCTTGCGTGGATTTCGTATTTATGTTGTTACCGGTTTTCCGAAGCAATGAGATATTTTCCCGTCATTTCGGGGTAATTTTAAACTAGGGAAAAACAGGACTAACCCTGCGCAAATCAATGAGTATAATTCAAGATCCAGCTGAATTTTATATAATATACAGACGTTACTCATAAATTACTCAGAATGGAGGAACTTAGCAGCAGTATCCTAACAAATGTAAAGAGAGAGATGAGAGACACCTTTATGTAATATTTCAAAACAGAGCCAATTCGCAGAAGTAATTGAGAAAAACTAAAACCCTCTCCCTCTCTTTCCCTCTCCCCCCTTCCTATCCCTCTCCCTCACCCCTCCCCTTCCCTATCTCCCTCCCTCTCCCCCTTACCCTCCTTCTCTCTCTCCCTCTACCTGTACCTGTACCTCTCTACCTCTCTATCTCTCTACCTCTCTACCTCTACCTCTCCCTATCCCTACCCCTAACGCCAATTTAACCGCTATCCCTAACATAGAAACGTCACCCATATTTATTTTTAAGATATTTCAAACCTATCGCACCTCAACCCCATCCCCAGGGGATGATCGTATTTCACGTCCACCACGTTGGATTTCAAAGTTGTTGTAGCTTTCGTAATCAGCGACCCGATAAACCATACAAACGACACCCATATTGATTTTAAGACATTTCAAACCTATCGCACCCCAACTCCATCCCCAGGGGGATGATGGTATTTCACGTCCACCATGTTGGATTTCATAATTGTTGTAGTTTTCGTAATCAGCGACCCGATAAACCATACAAACGACACCCATATTAACATTTCAACCCTATCGCACCCCAACTCCATCCCCAAGGGGATGATGGTATTTCACGTCCACCACGTTTGATTTCAAAATTGTTGTAGTTTTCGTAATCAGCGACCCGATAAACCATACAAACGATACCCATATTGGTTTTTAGACATTTTCACCCCATTTTCCTTTTTTAGGGGTTGAATTTGGGGTGGAATTTCAATAGCAGTGATGAACGTTGCATAGAATTATATCATTAATGCCTAAATAATAAATTATGTGAATTTTACTTTAAAAATAAAATATTTTCAACTTCATCCCCCTTTTCACCCTTAAGGGTGTCGAATTTTCAAAAACCCTGAGACACATAAATATTAATTTTTTGTCGTCAGCCTAAATACAAATTTTGATGATCCTAACTTCAAAATTGACGGACTTTGATACAAACTTTCATCCCCTATTTTACCCCCTTAGGGGTGATATTTTGTAAAACCCTTTCTTAGTGCACCCCTAGGCCTCATAAGGAACCTACATGCCAAATTTGTAATCTCTAGACCCAGCGGTTTGGGCTGTGCGTTGATATGTCAGTCAGTCAGTCAGTCACCTTCTTCTTTTATATATATAGATTTGTATTTTTTTTATGTTACAAGTGAGCAAACGAGCAGGTCTCCACCGCCCATGGTAAGTGGTCTCCACCGCCCATAGCACCCACTGTCTTATTAGTGACATACGTTGACGCTAATAAGACAGCATAGCGCGTTGCCCACCCTGAGAACTAACATGTTATGTATCATGTGCCAGTAATTTCACTGGATCCTTTACCCTTCAAACCGAAACACAGTAGGTAGTGCAAACACTGCTGCTTTACGGCTGAAATAGGCAAGGGGGTAGTACTTCCCCAGACGGACTTTGCACAAAAGCCCAACCACCTACGCATTTAATTATATTTAATTTTTCCACTTTTTCAGTGGCAAGTCGACTGATCCAGCAGCCACAAAATGGGCACTAGCATGGCTTACGCCCTTAGCACACCGCCGCCGCGCAACTTCAGTCGCGAAACCGCTGTAGGAATTTCGCTGCGATTACGTGTAGTTTGGGTAGCGGAACTAGACGTTCCGTTCGTTGACGTCCATTTTATGAAAAACATCTAGTTTCGCTTTTTATTTTTGTCGACTTCCACAAACACGTGCGAAAACAACGCGGCACCGCAACAAAATAGCAGACCGAGCGCGGTTTCGCGGCGGAGGTGTGCTAAGGGCATTGGTGTAGCTAACACACCAGCGGAATTTCCGACGCGGTAAGTTCCGCGACCGATAATCTGTCAAGTATGAAATAAGCGGAACTTTCGCGTCGCTACACTCGTTGCCAATGGCTAAGACGTATAGCGTACGCAGGATAAGTTTGGCTCTGACGGCTATTTTCTGCGCATGGGTGACAGGCGGAGAGCCAATCAACGATCCGCGCGCCTCCCCCAACCTGCCGCGCGATTAATTTTTAGGGTTCCGTAGTCAAAAAAGAACCCTTATAGTTTCGTCATGTCCGTCTGTCTGTCTGTCCGCAGCTTAGCTCCGAGATCCTTAGTACTAGAAAGTTGAAATTTTGTACGGATATACATTTCAGAAAGTGGTAAAATAAAATCATGAAAATATTTTTTTGGGTACCACCCCTACAAGTAAATTGGAGGTGAAATTTATTTTTCTTGTCAAACGTATGAAAAATAGCGACGAGCAAAGAACAATGAACCCTGTGTGTTGGTCTTAAGAAATGTCAAAACAGACTTCTTACGTTGGTCCTACCGGTAATACCGTGGTAATACCGTGTCCCTGTTCAAAGGTAGCCATGTCGCTGGCCGCGTTACCGCCGCGTTGAATGGCCAGCGACAAATGTCGGACAAGAGGCGCTAACTTGTAAACGCAATGGAAATCGTTTTGAAACCGATTGAAAGCTATCAAACGCAAATAGTATGAAGCTGGATCCTTTTTATGGGGTAAATGGGATCCAGTTTCATACTATTTTCGTATGACCGCTTTCAATCATCTTCAAAAGGATTCCTATTGAGTTGCTTCTTAATATCCGATCGGATGAAATGACATATTGACATTTGATCCCTATAGCAATTTCCCACAGAGTTTCTGGAAAATGGAAAATTCATGAAAAATGTATTGGAATTTTCGCGAAAATATGCCTTATTGCGTAAATAACTACGTTTTCTTTTCGATTCCTTCAAATTTTGACACGGTGCTATAGAGGTTTCTACCAACGAGCCGGCACTGGGGTCACCACCACGCTGCCTCATCATAACATCCCATGAAATGTCCACTACAGGACAGGGAGTTCCCTTCATATCTAGCTTTTGCTGGAAAAATGTGGTGGGGAAGTACCATAGGGCATAGTCACCTTGCTTATCAGCGTTACGGCTGGCACTATGGACCGCGGTTGTAGGTTACCGCACGGTACGATACACAGGAGGATTCTGCTGCCCATCCTCCAGTTTATAAACCTTAGTCGCTTCTTACGACACCCACGGGTATGTATGGGATGGTACTATTCTTTGCCGGCACCACACGGGACCTCACGTTCTCTTTTAGCCAAATTATGCTCCAATTATCCCAAACATCTTCAAAACATCTCCGCGCGAAAATAAAAAAACTAGGCTATAACAAACAATGGCGTTCTTTTGAAATTCTCTCCCAACAATTTTGCAGTTTGTTTGTGAATGATGCAAGTAGCAATCTCACCGTGTGGTGGGACCGGGTTACATCAGCTCACTGCGCCGGCGCAGGCCACAGTTCATGAGATACGCGATCGGCAATCGATGGAGATGCCCTTTATAACTTACGATTTGCAGTACAAAAACAGTGGTAATATGCAGCCGATCGAGCGAATATAGATTCAATGAAATTTAAAACCAAAACTTGCAGTTATAAGGAGCTTATTACAAATGCATATATATATATATATATATATATTATATATATATATGCATTATATATTTATATTTTCTTTCAATACTACTGTTATTAATTAATTACAAATGCAGTGACTTGATCTTTTTTCTTAATTTCATATTTTTATATAATTTATAAGTAACAATTGCACTTTTTGTTTTGAGATTGTTTCGTTTTTCTTGCTTCAAAGTGACCAATGTTATTAGAGTTCTCACATTAACAAATTGTATTATGATAAGGGGAACTACAGGTCTGTTTATTTTATATATGTTATTTACATAGTCTAACTTTGTGACTGTTTGTTTCTTAAATAAAATAAAATAAAGTCAAGGTTGACGTGTTTTTAATTATACTAAAAAAATTGCTTTATTCCGCGTTTAAACACAAATGTTTACGAACTTTATCAAGAACTGAACCAAAAAAGGGTGTCTACCATTCCGAAAACTGTAAGACAACAAAATCTGAATAACATTTACGTCGAAATATTTTCCGCGATGCAGTTCCCATGAGAAGTAAAAAAATCGCTGGTTATCCAGTGTGCGAGCATTGTAAATTCTTAGGATTCACTCTTGATGCTACATTAAGCTGGAAATTTCACGTGCAGTCTCTTTGCGACAAATTAAGTAGTGCTACTTACGCACTGAGGAAGCTAAAACCTCTCGTTTCAACAGCTGTATTAAAACAATCATACTACGCATATTTCCATAGTTTGATATCGTACGGTGTAATCCTCTGGGGTAACTCCACAGATTCTGACCGTGTATTTATCTTACAGAAACGAGCTGTTCGAACAATTGAAGGCTTAAAGCCCAGACAAACATGTAGGAACTCATTCCGAAAGCACAGAATAATGACCCTGTATTCGTTATACATGAATGAAGTCTTAATGTACGTCCGACGCAACATATCCAGTTTTGAACGTCGAACATATGACGGACGCGAATTGCGAAACACCGGTAGGCTCAATGTAGTGCAACGGCGGACCACATTAGCTACAAAGAACCCGCGTGTAATCGGCCCAACATACTATGAGTATCTACCCGAAGAGTTAAAAAATGAACCAAATAACGATACGTTTTGTCATCGACTTAAAAATCTTTTGTTGGATAAAGAATTATACTCTGTAAACGAATTTATTAATTTGACATTTTAGTTTTACTGTTTTATTATTTTGACATTTATTATACTTCTTTCATCGTTTGAGTTTACAAATATGTAAATTTTATATTTTGTATGACGATCACTTTAGCATGTAATTTTATATTGACATTATAATGACATTTAATATCTGTATGTTATAGTGAAATAAATGAATCTAATCTAATCTAATCTATCTGTTACATCTTCTTTCAAATTTATTTTATTTCGCCCTTTCCCAGCAAATCGTATCGTGAATTGTGAATTGGCGCAAATATTGGCCAAGCACACACGGAAGCCTGCAGGTGGATCACCGTAGGTGCGCCGACGCATCGCTTGCACAACACGACCGCATTCCGCCTGCGAACGCTGTAGTAGACGGTCGCGTTACTGGATTCTAAATTGTCTAAAAATACGATGAAAAAGGAAAAATTTTGGACACAATTTTTTTATTTAAGATTTCTTTTAGTCGCATGAGGCAGGTAAAAAATTACTGGTTTTCATTTATTGTATATGTATAAACAGGAAATTATTTAAGAGGTAAACTTTGAAAATATTATGTCTGAAAATACTTAATAGATTCTAAAATTTCTTTTACTTGTTGGAATTAACATTGATGTCGAGTAACATAGGCTAGTTATTTTACCACTGGATTTAAATGTTCTTTATAAAGAGCAGTAAAATCCTTCAACCTTACTTCAGTCTTTTTGTCATCAATAATTTTATTTGGTTAACCCGTTGGTGTGACAAGCAGGCGCGGATCCAGGGGGGGGTCACAGGGGTCATGACCCCCCCCGAAATCCAAACAGATTTTTTTTTGTACTGTATACAACGTGTAAATGGATTAAGCGAAACCCTCATACACCCCAACTGATTGTAATTAAAATTAATCCACTCCCGTAAAAAAACACTGAAGAAAGATTTCTCTTTCTAGATATTGTTATTTTAAAGTTGCGCCACGCCCACTTTCCTCCCCTCCTCACCGCTCATGAACCGCGCGGCGCCGCCGACAGCGCGCGTATCGACAGAAATATTTAGAATAGAAGCGGCAAATATTTAAATAAAAAAAAATACTTCTATCAAAAACCCGTGAAATTGATTCTACTCTCGATTCTGAACAAACAATTTTCTCAGTTTCGCTTATTCCGTTAACACGTTGTATATGTTACAGTCAAAACCCTTAACCCAGTCAAAAACCTTATTGACTAACGGTCAAAACCCTTATTGACTGACACCCTTGTATTTTAGGTTCGTTAGGTAAGGTGGGTTAGGTTATCTTGCGACCACCACGCACGAGTCGAGCTTATGTTACTCAGGAATGTAGCATTCTAATAGTGAAAAAAAAAATTGGTATCGGTCCTGTAGTTTTTGAGTTAATTAGTTACAAACATAAATACAAACACATTAAAATACAAAACTTTCCTCTTTATCTTTCTTAAATATGTAAAATAGCTTGTCTTGACTGATTCATAAACGTCGAGCCGTAACCGCTATGGCTACAGATCTGAGATTTTGTACACAGGTTTTTGCACTTCAAAACCACACTTTATGAAAGGATGAAACTTTGTATGAAAGTCCTTTGTTTCTTGAGTTATTTTCCGTATGTTAGTCTGTAAGTCTTTCATTTGTAAAGGTAGAATCATAAATTTGGTTTTGAACTCTCCGTAGACGTGTTTTTTTACTTCTTATTATTAGCTAAAATCCAAATTTCAAGTACATAACTTATGTAAAAACTAGAGGATTTTCATACGAACTTTCATATCTTATTTTACCCCCTTGGGTTTAGCTGACGTCATTAAGAGATTTTAATATTTAACAATGAATAAACCATTTTGACTTTGATGATATCTCAAAATTGCTGAAACACGTGTTCCTTTGTTTCTTATTGTTAGAGAAAATCCAAATTTTCAAGTACCGCATGTTAAAACTGTAGGAGATGATATCTTAAAATGTCTGAAACACGTGTTTCTTTGTTTCTTATCATTAGCTTAAATCCAAATTTTCAAGTACCTCATTTGTCTGGATGAATTTCTAAAAATGCTAAAACACGTACTTTTTTATTTTTTATGGAGAGCTCATACCAAATTTGTGTACCTTTAAAAATGAGAGACTTAATTATAAGTAGATTAACATACGGAAAAATTCATCCCCTTTTCACCCCCTTGCAGCGCGATTTTTAAGAAATGCTTAAACATGTGTTTCTTTATTCTTACCAAAAACTTAAATTTGAATTTGTGTGAATCTAACTCAAGAAACAAAGGACTTTCATACAAACTTTCATCCCTTATTTCACCCCTTTAGGGGATGAATTTTGGAAAATCCTTCCTTAGTGGGTGGTTTGAAGAGCAAAAAACCAGATCAAAATTTCAGATTTGTAGCTATAGCGGTTACGGCTCGGCGTTGATGAAGCAGTCATTCAGTCAGGACAAGCTATTTTATACAGAGTGGCCCATTGATTTAAATAATTAATTTTCTAATTAGAAAATTAGTTATTTGAACCTAAATTGAGATTTAGATTTTTCTCTTACATGTTTTGAACACCAATTTCAGCGAACAATACCATTTAAAGTATCAAAATTCTTTCAAAATACCCTATCTAGTACCTAGTCATTTTTACGGAAAAAACAACTAAATTCTGAAACCCTAAAAAATAAAATAGGATCGCTCATGTGGCAAAAATTTTACCAGTTCTCTTAAAACTTCTACTGAAACACAATAGTGTAAACACTAGGTACTGCTTTATGACAAAAACAGGCAAGAGGCGGTACTTTTCAGACGGAATTTATACAGAAACCATCATATTTTGCAAAAGGAGTTACCAAAATAGGCAAATTATTTATTTGGAGCCTAAATTAATATTCAGGATTTGTTCCCTCTCAACTTTTAAACACCAATTTCAGCGAAAAATATCCCATTATGCACCAATTTTTTTTCAGCCAATGTTTTGGGTAGCCTAGACTTTCAAAGTTTTTAAAATCAGCTACAATCTATGGAACATCCTTTTTGTATTTTTAAAATTGACCATCAAAATTTTAATCGGCCCATTAAATTATTCGAAAAATTTATTTACCATATTTTTTTAAATAATAAGTAGGAATGTTAGAAGGTTCATTATTTTATGTATAAAAGTAACGTTCAAGAAAATCAAGACACAAAAAGAAAACTGAAAAAATGTTCAGTTAAAAAAAATGAGAATTTTTAAAACTCTTTCGGCAGAAGATTTTAAAAATTAATAAAATAAACTCGAAAACTACAAATAATCGCGGAACATACATGGAGGTGATTTGGATACCCCTTAGCATGAGGCTTCGATTTTTTTCGTTTGGACGCCTATCAATGGGTCACCCTGTATATTTAGATTGTTTTTAGTATTTCTTAGCTCTGCTACGTGAAATTTCGAACTCACTTCGATGGTGAATTTGAAATATGTGTATGATTGTCTCTGTGACGAGTATGAAAAACATTAGCTTTTTTTCTTTGCTCATAAAACTACCTATGCTCATTTTTGTGTGGGTAAAAATAATGGTGTTGTTATGTTCAGCCTCGATGACCCTCCCCAAAATCTAGGGCTGGAACCGCGCCTGGTGACAAGCCCGTTGGTGTGGTTGGTAGTGAGCCTGCCTCTCACGCCGCGGGCCGCGGGTTCGATCCCAGCCCAGGGCAAACATTTGTGTGATGAACACAAGTGTTTGTTCTGTGTCTGGGTGTTATTTATCTATTTATTAGTTTGGGTATCAGATGACCATTTGTAAAATGTCCCCCAATATTTATTTATTTAACCATCAGGTAAGTAATTTTTTGTTAAAATATCGAAGCACGTGTAGTAGTGCACGAGTATATTAATATCTTGAACAAATAAATAGTAAAATTAAATGTTCATTGTAAGCCTACTTGTTGAAGCAGCCATGACACCCTTTAATTTAGAAACTTATTCGGCATACATTGCTCGTTGAAGTAAGGATATTGGTATTAACATAACTAAGCCTCCCAGCAATGAATGACGATTAGTCTTTGAATTTAGGAATGTGTGATTGCGGGTTAATAAATTTTTCTTATTCGAATATGTGAACTAATCAAATATTGACAATTATTAGTAGACGCATATGAATTAGAACTTAACGCAACTGAGCAGTAAAATTGAATGTAGGAATTACGAGAGATCTTATCCGACTAATCACAAATTGTGAACGCAGGTAGCTCTATATTAATTGCTTGACAATTATGAAAATGATTTGTGATTGTTTTACTGATAGTGTTAAGGAAACTACCCACGCTGAGGCACTTATAAACGGGATAAGTAATTACATAGGCAGGGCTGAATTAAACTCAGGTAGTAGACGTACAAAAACGTAACACTTTTCTGTCCAATAGTCTGCAAAAAAGAATGATGTCAAAATGAAACCTTTTGGTAGGCATTTTTGACCGTGTCTAAAACGAAACCGTGACCAATTGAAAATAACCTTTTAATAAAGTAGGAAGACGGAAGGTTCCCAAAGATAAGAGCTGCCGACTAATAGGGAATATGCATAATTTTTTTGTCGCATTATTAACAAAATATGAAAATACCGTAGTAGAGATGATAAAAAAAAGTGAAATAAAAATTAAAATCGGCTAAAACTACGGCCGATATAAGCATTTAAAACTACTAATTACCGATTAGACAGAGAGATCCGACATGGACAGTGAAGTCACATGTCACTACGGCCATATAAACTCCGTGTTAAATTTATTTTTTCTAGAAAGAGACAGAAACAAATCTTCGATGGCTTGTATCTTTTTTAATTTCATAGTAATTTGAAAAATTGTTGTACTAAATTGTTTATTACATGAATAAGGATAATTTTGTTAATGAAAAAAAATTGTTTTCCCTATTGTAGTAATATACCTGGGGAAATATCGATGCGGAAAGCTCCGCGACCGAAAAATCTGTCAAGTATGACACCAGGGGAAATTCCGCTACATGCGTGATAGGTAACCTAAAAAGCGTTGCAAGCGTAATGAGCGGACTCTCCGCGTTAGAATGACCCGCAGGTGTGTCACTACACTAACAGTAGGCAGATTTTTAAATTGAGTTCTAGAAACAGGAAGAACTCAAAAGGACTAGAAGCTCGAAAGTCTGCATTAACTTTTTCTTCTTCTTCTTCTATCGTGTCGATAGCAACTTTTTGATTGAGGTGAAACTGCCGCCTTATAAAATATACAGGTGAAAAATGTAATTCTATTTCATCTATCAATATTTTATTTCATCTCATATAACAGAAAAAGTATTAAAATGATTAAAACCCTGAAACTTTTAAATCCCCTTTTGATACAACCTGTATAATAAAATACTTTCCATTTTTAAAAGCGATTCTATTATTCAGTCATCTATTGCTTGAGGTAATATAAAAAGTCGAATATTGTGTCTAATATTGTGTCCTCAGCCTTGATTGAGACCTAAAGATTTATCTGCTGGAAAGATATTGACAGCAAGATTTGTGCAGATCGAACTATTCTCGATTCGTATCTGAGGCGGGCAATAAAATAATCCCTCAAGACATTTGCTTAGCCAGATTAGGGTAAAGGCCCCAGTAATTGGCACATGCCTTGGGAACCAAGTGTTTCATTTCAATTGGCTTAGAACGGAGCAGTAAAATTATAGTTTCATTTATTCCGAGTTTAGCTGTACAGTATACGATATATTCTAATTTAAGGTTTTGAATGAGACAAATGGTTTATGAGAGGGAGAAATAATAAATAAAATGAAAAATATATAAGGAATAACGTATGGCGTCAAACAAAACAGAAGTAAAGTGAGAAGGTCATAAGGAACATATTTAAAAAATATTGAAAAAGTACTCATAAAGTAATGAACTGAGTGACGGATTGACGGTTCATGTACGCTGTATATGCCGCATAGGGAAATTACGCACCTAAAAATTGCCGTACAGTCACACGCACGCGAACGAAAACACCCCAACTCAGAAACAAATACCCTAACTTTTTGCCCTAGCCACAGAATACCATATACTACCCCAGCCAGGATTCAAACCCAGAGCTCACCACACATTCGGTAGCTGCACTATAAAACTGCGCTTCACAGGCTAACAGAAAGTTAAAGAAAAATTAAATAGGAAAGCCAGATTTTCGCCAGACTTAATGCTACATTAAATGTACCCGTAAAATTATATTATGGCACAGCAAAACCTCGGGTCTCCGCATGACCCTTAGGTGTAACCTCTTTAAAAGGTGACTCGCATTATCTAAGCAGTTTCGTATCGCATTAAAGACGGTTCCGCCGCGGGCGCAGGCGAATAAATTGATCAACTAAAGGCACACGACATTTACATTTTACGCGTTGCAAAAACGAAGACGTCACAAGCACTTGGAACTTAAAACGCGTTTTGCTATTTGAAAAATTAGACGATGGTTTAAAAAAATCCGGCAAAGTGCGAGTCGGACTCGCGCACTAAGGGTTCCGTATATGTCCACTTAAGAACTGTCCATTTTAAAAACTCCGCGTCCATTCAAACCTGACCCTTCAAACCCGACCGTTGTAATTAGTAGGGAGTTATGTTGTGATGTTAATTGATTTTGGACTTTTTCCGTTGCTTGTGCTATGAGGCCAAATTTCATGATTCAAGGTCAACGGGAAGTACCCTATAGGTTTTGGTTTGGTTCATAAATGTGTGTGTGGAGATGGGGACATAAATGACCGTGTCTTTTAATTTTTTTAATTGAATGTGTTTGAGTCATAGATGCTTGGAATTTTGTACAACTTCAAGGGTTCATGGACCTTAATATTATTAAGTATTAATTTCAATTTTTACCCGTTCGGGAGAAAAAGAGTCTTGCCAGGCAGACAGATGGACAACAAAGTGATGCTTTAAGGGTTCCGTTTTTTTTTGCTTTTGAGGTAAGGAACCCTAAAACGGCGTTACTGATTTTACTACAGCTAAGCGTGTAAAACCTGAAACTGTGGAGCCAGACCAAGATTTTTTTTTCTAAGAAATTTAAGGCGAAATACGAACAAAGAACAAAGATTTAATTTTCGTTACATAACATTATTTTTCAATAAATTTGCTCGAAAAACGTACTTACAAGGACGTAAACCAAAGAGATTTTAACCTCGCTGCCCGAGCGTAGCGAGGTTCAAATCTCTTTGACGTAAACATTGCTCGTAAGTAAAAAAACCGGCCAAGTGCGAGTCGGACTCGCGCACTGAGGGTTCAGTACCACCACATAAACATAATTGTATTAGTTGAAATTTCAGTAAGTTAATGTGCTAGATTTTTTGAGTCCGACACGCGCTTGACCAAATTTTATTATTTGTTGTTATTTTATAGCTTATGCACTATATAAACATACCAATTTTCAAGTTTGTAAGTGTTCCCGTTTTTAAATAGAACTAAAACAAAAATCGCCTCAGCGACCATCCAACTTGACCCCTCTCTTATATGAATGTTCTTGAAACGGGAGCTCACTACAATTGGTTACCATTAGTTGTGATATTTAATGATATATTTAATGATTTTAGACTTTTCCCATTATTTGTACTGTGAGACCTAGCTTCTTGCCAAATTTCATAATTTTAGGTCAACGGGAAGTACCCTGTAGGTTTTGCATTTTTGAATAAATGTATGGAGATGAGGACATAAAATGCCATATCTTTTGATTGCGTCGTTGTAAAAAATTGAAATTTTCAGATCTTGTGTGGTTCATGGATCCTAATATATGGTATTAATTTCAACCTGATACCTTTACCCGTTCGTGAGATAAAGGGTCTTGACAGACAGACAGACAGACAGACGGACGGACAACAAAGTGATCCTATAAGGGTTCCGTTTTTTTTCTTTTGAGGTACGGAACCCTAAAAAGTATAATACCAAGGAGTTTTTACACTCTGATCATAAAATCATTTTGTAAAAATACTACAGTGGTATATATAGTGGTGATTTTTTACTTGGGTGACGACTGCCTACCTATATTTAAAATAAAATGGAGAGTACCAGGAGAACATAAATCGACAAGAGGCTGACAGTATCCATGGTTGGTTCCTTTACCAAGTGTATTACTTATACCTGTTTTCTCACAAATGTATTCAAAAATGTCGTAAGATACACGTCCGTAAGGGTTATGACAAACTCGTGCCGATGGTAAACCCTCGACTTCGTCTCGGGCTTACAAAACGTCAGCTCGTTTGTAATAACCCTACTTTACGGAACTTGTATCTTAAACTACTATTATCTGTGAATATGTCATTTATTTTACTATTTATTTTTCTGTTGTTGTCCAAAAGTTATTCTAAGAGCAGAGACGACGACGCTAACTATAGACCGTAAGGGCACTGCATGTTATCCTACGTCATCTAGTACACGAAATTTGCAACTTTGTAGCGATAGTAGTGGGCTAATAGGTCCACAAAACGTTGGTCTGCCAATCCGAAACCTGGCAGGTTTTGTACAGTTGGAGAGAAAAGTGGTTAAATGACAGATTACACGAATAAAATCTATTCGTAGAAATAGAAGGTACCTATACAAGTAAAAAACAACAGGTCTGCCTTGCATCCTCTTGGCAGTTTCGCTAGTCGGACCACAAATGTGGTCGGATGTGATTGGACCACAAATTTGGTCGGACTGGCGAAACTGCCAAGAGGATGCAAGGCAGACCTGTGGTTTTTTAGTTATTTAGGTACCTTCTATTTCTACGAATAGATTTTATTCGTGTAATCTGTCATTTAACCACTTTTTTCTCCAACTGTTTAAAACCTGTCAGGTTTCGCATTGGCAGACCAACGTTTTGTGGACCAATTAGCCCACTACTATCGCTACAAAGTTGCAAATTTCGTGTACTAGATGACGTAGGATAACATGCAGTGCCCTTACGGTCTACTAGTATGACCGTTGCGTTCTGAAAAGAAATGTCTAAGAAGTCTCTATAACAGTACTTCGATAAGGACAATTAAAGCTGAATAACCCGAATGTTTGATAACAAATGGCTAATATAAGTCATTATTGTTCAACAGCCGTGTGGTCTAGTGGTTAGAGGACTCGGCTCTCGATATGGAGGTTCTGGGTTCGATTACCGGTGGGGACACTGTCAAACAACAATCCCTTTGTGCGACCGCCCCGGTTTGGTTAGGACATTGCAGGATGAATCACCTGATTGTCCGAAAAGTTAGACGATTCCGTGTGAACTTCGGAAAGCACGTTAAGCCGTTGGTCCCGACTACTATCTATGGATGTAGTTGTTAATCCATGTCAGAGGCCTTTGGCGGCTCAACAGCTCTGACACCCGGGTTAGTGAGGTCGGTCATCAACCTTGCAACCTACACGATATGATGATGAGTGTTCCGCTTACACATCAGAGGAAACGATGCGTTATAGATACTCTATAATTTTTCCAGCTCTATCATTGCGACCAGCGCGGTAACTTGAAAGGTGTCTTAATCCAATATACTGCGGGGCTTCCCAGCAGTTATCGATTTAACAATAATGTATTAAAACGTTTAGCAATCGTTAACGTATCCTACTATCTTACTAATATTATAAACGCGAAAGTTTGTAGTTAAACATGTATGTATAGATGTATGTTTGTTACTCTTTCACGTAATAACTACTGAATGAATTTCAATGAAACTTTACAATAATATAGCTTATACATCAAAATAACACACAATTTATAAACCTGCGCAGACGAAGTCGCGGACACCAGCTAGTCGTCTATAATCCAAACATCTTTTTAGGTTAGTTTTTTGCACTTGACCTCCGTTTGCCCACTTATTAAGAGAGGTCAAAAGCAACAACTTTTGGTCTACGACTTTGCTAACAACGCACAAAAAAAATTCAACTTCCCTTACAAAGTAACGTTACTGACCAAGACATTTTGTATGGGAAGTTGAAAATTTTTTGTGCGTTGTTAGCAAAGTCGTAGAACAAAAGTTGTTGCTTTTGACCTCTCTTAAAAAGTGGGCAAACGGGTGTCAGGTATAAAAAAAACTTTACAAAAATCTTAACAACTTTTTAAAATACGAAAAAGAATTGAGCTCTTTACAAATTGCGCGCTATTTAATTAGCTCGTGTATGGAAATTTCTTTTTCGTATTTCGGCCTATTTTCCTTTAGAAAAGTTTTTCAGTCTCATTATGTCGTATACTTTTACAAGATGTTTAATTAAATCTTTCGTTCTCTATATCTATTTAAAAAAAGTAACACTGACCAGTGACACTGTAGTGTCTAAATATCATGATAATATAAAAAGAAGGGATGTAAGTATTACTTACATAATGTGGTGTTTAAACTAAATCACAGGTATTTATTCGTCATGGGAAATGTTTTAGCGTAAATTGCTACAAAATCAATTCATTCTATATTTTTCATATTTTATTATAATGGACAATAACTTAAATACTATAGTGTAAGAACACACCTGCGGATCTTCCCGATGCGAAGAGTTCCGCTCATTAAGCTCGCAACGTTTAACATTATCTACCTATACTAATTAAATACCTATGACACATCTGGCAGAATTTCCGCTGATATCATAATTGACAGATTTTTCAGTCACGAAACTTTGTAAGTGTAAAGATGTAAGATAAAAGTATATAGAATACCTATCTAGTATAGTACATTATGTATGGTTAAAAAACCCACCATTTTAAGGCGATCCGGTTTCCATACTGAATTCAAATGACTCGCATTCTTATGCGGGACATAAGATGCTGTTGAAAAACGAGTGTATACTGCTATTTTTAGTTAAATTTTTCGCTGATTAATACAAAGATACAGCTAATGAACCGAAAGTACTACAGTGATCGCACACCCACAATGGTAATATTGAACCAAAAATTGCTAACAAAAACTATAACTTTCGGTGCATTAGCTGTATCTTCAGCGAAAATATTTATATAAAAATAGCAGTACACACTTGTTTTAACAGCATTTTATGTTCCGCATAAGAATACAAGTCATTTGAATTTAGTATGGAAAACGGATCGCCTTAAAAGCTTATATTTACCTGCTAATGACGGAGTTTGGGTCTTACCACAATTACGGCCAGCCTATATAATATGACGAAAGGAAAAGTATTATTATTACATTACAGATAACTTGTAACTACACTATTAATCATCACTTCTATATAAAAGGATACATTCCCGCATTCTTACTAGGTTATCAAAAGCGCACACGCGTAGTTGCGCGGTGGTAGCTTTTAGTTTAATAGTTTAATAAATTTAGAACACATTTTAAAAATGATTTTCAAAATCACAATGTTGTTCGCAATAATTGCAACTGCAAGTGCTCTGAACAGCGTAGCCTATACAAAAGTATCGCATACGATAAACAGAGAGCCATGCTTGAGTGACTGTATGAACGATATATGTTACACGGATTACAGATTGAATACTGATAAGTGCGTCAGTGAGGATGAGCCAGCCCCGACATATCATACTGCACAAGCCAAAACCCCAGACAAAACTACATGTCTTAGCAGATGTGCTAAATACGGATACAATTACGAATGGTGCTTTGTTTCTGAAGATTACAGCTGGGATTACTGCAGCTCAGAGCTTCAAACGAGATTGGTCACAAACTATTTCCAAACGCTTTACTCAGTGCCTTGTGCTGACTCGTGCAAGGAAGACGGCATGTGCACCGACTTTTACGGAACCAAAAGAGACTGCAACGACAAGAAAAAAGAAACATACGTACAAGCAAACAATGTATACGGAGAAAAATGCAATGGAATTTGTCACAAACATAGCAATGCAGTGAATAAATACTACTGGTGTTACGATAGCAATCGAGATTCACAATACTGTGCACCACCAGCTGAACCACCAGCACTGAAAGAGTTCTCCAAGAACCTGACTTCTATTGAATGCGTTCAAGGTGTTTTAAAAAACAAAAGATGCACAAAGAACAAAGAAGAAGGATTAGTTGCAAAAACTGCTTGCAAAATGGCAGAATTGAAATATTTCAAAACTGTAAGTGTAAATGAATTAAGAAATCCCATTTACAGTTATACAGTGAAACCGCCTAAAAATAGTATAGAACCTGAATTACCATTAGTAGTGCGAGCGAAAATCACCATCGATACTTTAAGGCCTGCTGGACATTTCGAGAAAAATGGAAATTTACCAACGGATGTAATTAAAAATGTAGACCTTATAGCACAATTGCCTGAAGACAAACCAAGCAATCTGATAGGGTATCAAATTGGAGGACCAGTAAAAATTTATAACATCATACCTCTTCGACGCTCAGTGAGAAATGGTTTCAAAAAAATCGAAGCTGACATATTTCATTGGATTAACTCCAAAAACGCTACATCAGATGCTAATGTAGATATAACTTTAGTAGTAATTTACAAAAATACTGCCAGACCTTACGCTGTAGGAGTTGATATTGTTTACAAAAATGGCAATGAAGTTGTAAACACTATTAGGGATGAAATTTTAGCCAATATAGATCCTGAACAAGAGAGTTTTATAAGAGAATCAGCAAAAAAGACTACTACTCAAAGACCAGAGGTCCCACCTGAAGAGATGGACTTTGGTCTCTGGAGATGAATAATTTAAAATGAAACTGTTCTTATTCTGCTACATGAATGCGTTGAGGTAAGGTCAGAAAAGGGTTAAAAAGAAAGCATAAAGTGGGGCAAGCAACGTGTATCTTAAATAAAAACGTACCCAGTGCATAACCTGACTAAAGTATTTTTTGTATTTACTGAAGTATTTTTATATTAAAAATATTATACGTTGTTAGGGTAAACACTGTTACCCTTGAGATTGTGCACCTAGTCCATGAAACTGAACAACTTTCTCTATGAAATAAAGGTTGAAATACGATGAAAAAAAAAATTACTTACTGAACAAACTGCTCCAGCTGATCGTGCCTTTTGTATGATTCTTTTCTTTGTTTTTCGACCTATGTTCCTCAAAGAAAGTTGTTTGGTTTCAGTGTCAGAATTTACTGTGTTTACTCTATATAAACTATGAATACACTTGATAATTATTTATATTTGTGAATATTCACAATAATATTGTAGTAGACATAGAAAATCTAGGTACTTATTACTATTTTGTTCATGTTAACTATTTAAATAAGAAATTTTATAGTTTGTTAAATTTTAGCCAATAAACAAATTTTATTAAATCAACTTTAAATTTTTGTTAGGTACTTACAGATAAACTACATTTACATGCCTCTCCCCTCTACTTGCTTTTGTTTGTGTAGTATAGTCAAGAGCACATCAAGCTTGACACATTGGACTTTGTACCGTTCTTATTTCAATAGACGTACGGGCTAAAGTCGCATTGCAAGTGTCAAGCTTGACCTGTCGTTGACTGTACACACAGATAGTAGTTTTGTACTAATAGCAAGGCCATGTTACTGTAATTTATTTTTTATTTGTATGTCATAAGTGGGCAAATGAGCAGGTGGGCCACCTGGTGGTAAGTAGTCACCACCGCCCATAGCACCATGTCTAAACAGTGAAATAATTTGACACTAATAAGACAGCAAAGCGCGTTCCCACCCTAAGAACTAAGATGGCATGTCTCATGTGCCGGTAATTTCACTGGCTCCCTTACCCTTCAAACCGAAACACTGTTGCTTTGCGGCAGAAAAAGGCAAGGGGGTGGTACTTCCCCAGACGTACTCTACTTATCTCTACTTTAATGGAGTTTTTCGGGTACTACACACATTTATGGCAAAGAATATATAATATTATGAATATACAAGGTTATTTTTTTGGACCTGATTTGCGTATGCCCACGTTATTACAGAGGTCAAAAGCAACAACTTTTGTTCTACGACTTTTCTAATACGAGTAACGCACAAAAAATTTCAACTTCCCAAGACAATGGGTCTGTCACGTCACCACTGTAGAATGGGGAGTCGAATTTTTTTGTGCGTTACTCGTATTAGAAAAGTCGTAGAACAAAAGTTGTTGCTTTTGACCTCTGTAATAACGTGGGCATACGCAAAACAGGTCCAAAAAAATAACCTAGTACGCTAAGTTATATGGTTATGGTCAAACAAATTTTGTCTATTCCTGAACATTCTCGTTCGGTTCCCAAGTCCTGTTGAAGGGACTGTTTCCTGGCAGGGTAAGTACACCATTTAGCTCCCGTCAAGTTTTTGCACCAATACGCGCCTGACGCCCATACTCGGCGCTTATTAAAAATTCATGCGCGCACGCACTTCAAATTGCTTCGCGTATGAATATGTATGAGTGTCAGCGAAACATGTGAGAGATTTGATACCGATAGCTCGGAATGGATCCTCTTTTATTTTAAACTAGTTTTAGAATTATTTCTTTGAAGTTTAAGTAGAAAATAACTATTAAGTATTATTTTTAAGATCGCATTTACAGGCTTCCTCTAATAACCTGGGTGCGTATTCCGAAATTTTATCGGAGCTCCGATATTATCAGATTGACAACAACAATTACGTTCGGAAATTTACTTTGTATGGGAATTTCTTTGTCAAAGGCCGAACCATAGACTATTATCGTAGTTTCACTTCGGAGTACGGCAGCTGTTTCGTTGTTACAGTTGACACGATGAACTTTGCACTGTTCCTATTTCAACGATTGTAGGGACTATATTCGGACTAACAGCATCAATCTTGACGTGCTCTTTAGTGTACAACAACTGAAATTCTGAAATTTTCAGAAAATGAAAAAAATAAAAAGTAATTCTCCATACAAAATTAAAATCTGATTTGGTCAATTTGTATGGGTAATCAGATTCTTTATTTACAAAAGTAAAAGGACAAAAGTTGTTCAAATACATGACAGGAACTTCCACCCGAGAGGTTTTGCGTTAGTAAGTTACAAGTTGTATAAATATCCTTTATAACAAAAAAGACATGGGAATTTGGATAGACAATGTGCTGCTGAAAATAACCGTATTTCCTGGCGTCAAAAGTGACGTATTGGGAAATAATTAAATAATTAAATAAGGATAATAATGTACAACTTACGTGTTCGTCTAAACTGTAGGTGAGTTCCCCATCGTCATACAAAACGAACCACCTCCGCTGCCATCGCTGGAACAAAAAAAAAACAGAAATTTAATATACTTTTCTTAAAGAAATAATAACAATATTGCCAAAAGAAATTATTTACAAAGCGTAATTTACAATTTTATTACAATGGAATTATTTAGAGGTCATTTATTCGTAGAACAATTCATGATTGATTGAATATTACAATTTAAACTCCAATTTAAAATCCAAAAGTAGGATGCAACTATTAAAACTACTCGCTAAAAAACATATATGATTTAAAGTACCTACTTAACAAATTCTTAGATTCTTAACAATCTTAGATTTTAAACAAGCTTGCAAGCACTTAATTTAATTTAAGATAATTAAGTACAAGCGTAATTTTTTTTTAACCCTATAGTTTGTAATATACAGGGTATTAATTTGATTGCGTGCCATAGCTCAGGGGCGGAATCAGTATCAGTAATTAAACAACTTTTCCCAAGAAACATTGGTCGAAATACGAAAATCTATTTTTGATCTCTCATAGAAACTGCATCAGCTGATAGCGCATTTTGAATGAAAGGTCAAATTCGGTTTTTCGTGTTTCGACCTATGTTCATTGGGAAAAGTTGTACAGTTACTGATACTGATCCCGCCCCTGAGCTGTGGCACGCAATCAAATTAACACCCAGTATAAAGTTGGGAAAGCATATTTCAAAAGTATAGGTACTAGAAATTTCAAGTCGATAGCGTGAGTGGTTGCTGAGATACACAGGTGTGACAGACAGACAGCCAGACAAAGTCGCACCACATTGGTTCCGTGCAAACTCTACAAAAGTTTTGTAAGCAAGGGTTATTCTAATGAAAAAATATTGCAAGTATGAAAATAACGAGTTTATTATACTGTGACCTAGTTAATTACTGGCTGCTACAAATACTTTACGTTAACAATGGTAAGGACAAAACAATACCAACAGTCGTACGGTCAACCGCTTGTCGGTAGATACTTTTTCAACTCTATGACCACGCTATAAGGTCCAAAAGTGTTTCTACTGATGTGCGGCCGTGTGTACTATTTAAACCACTAGGTTAGTATTTTTTTTTTACTATGTATGGGCTTACTCTTGACCTCGATCTAGCCTTTAGGACAGAGATGAGGTCGACGATGGAACGAGCTTGCCCAGAAGAAGCCTATTCACTCGCGACTTAAATAGATTCGGGTTGTAAGAGCTCGGGAACACAGACGCAGGCAGAGAATTCCACTCCTTAGCTGTGCGCATTATAAAGGATGTTTCAAAGCGCTTAAAAACTACTAACTACTACTAAACTACTAGTATGTACCTAAATGCGACTATGGAGTGTTTTTAGGGCTGCGTTCCTATTTCGTGAACCTCATGTTCATGAGATGCAGCCCGCTGACAAACAGACATTGGAGTCATATTAATGTCCCGTTTTTTTACCTTTGGGTACGGGACCTTAAAAAAATTATGTGTAAATAAAAATTCGCTGTTGCAATTTTTCCTAAAAATTGAATTACCTAATAAAATTCACCACAATATGCCAGTAGAAACCCAAGATTTTTATTTAATAAGTTAGAAATCTCCATAAATTATGCTAATAACATAATGAAATAGACAATCTAACAGGACTAATCAGAATATAAATTCCATGGCAGATATTTTTACAACTATCAATGTTAAACAACTGTAAAATCAGAGAAACCTTTTCGAAACTCTAATTATATCATTTGCTTGTTCCCGAGCTAAATACCACTAAATGCCAACTTAGATATCGAATTGAGCTTATTCAGTATTGCCAGATACGTTATTATTTATTTCCACTCACTTAAAAATTAAAACAATATGAAGTTATAACCGTGTCTTGTGTCCCCGTGTGGTGCCAGCAAAGAATAGTACCTACCAACCCATCCCTACCCGTGGGTGTCGTAAGAGGCGACTCAAGGTTAATGAACCAGAGGATAGGCAGCAGCTTCCTTCAGTGTATCGTATCATCTAATATTCTGCGGTCACCAACAACCGCGGTCCATGGTGCCAGCCGTAACGCTAACAAGCGTGGTGTATATCTATATCTCCCCTCCACATTGTTTCAGCAAAAGCTGGAATTTTGGAGGGAGTTCCCTGTCCTGTAGAGGACGTTTCATGGGGTGTCATGATGAACCGTGTCTTTCTATTATGGAGGTACTTCACAAGTTTATTCAGCAACTGGCAACACTGCGTAATTAGGGTATTTAGGACTCTATTCACCACTCCTGCGCATGCGCGTGTTCCAACACCAGATTGCGCGATACAGCGCCGACGCGAGTACGTGACAGCACGATTGAAACGGTCCACGATTGGGTAACTCACCCTAACAGTTTGGACCTATTATCTGAGTATTATTCTATATTCATCATAAGTTATTATTTAATATTTTGTTCTAGAGCTCAGTTCAATAGACGAAAAAACGGGCAATTTTTTCTAGTTTTAGCTAGGCATAACTTTTATATCTGAAGACACGCTTGACATAGATAAATATAACATACATCAAAATTATTTCTTTAGTAGTGAAACTCGCGAAGAAAACAGCGGATTACGTTTGTATGGCAGAAACACCCAACTCCGATACTCTTTTTTTTTAAAGAAGGACGGGTTGCACTCCGGGAGTGCCGGCAGAAGTGAAAACTTGCATTTTTGAATATTATGCTTTTTGTAAGGGTCAATCGCACCATTGCTCGCGTACTTCTTTGATGTCACTGAATAAAACCCGTATTGTAATAACAATACGGTTGACAGTTGACGCTCTTTCGATCAGGCTACGGCAAGGCGGTTTTACTACGCTTCGCCGTAGCGTGGGTTAAAATCTCCTAGGGCTACGGATCTGACGCGAGATCTGACGCGACATCTGACGCGACATCTGACGCGACATCTGATGTGAGTTTAACATTTTTTACCCATCTAAAAAAGTGCCAAGCGCCGCTAAAGAAGTTTTCACTTCAAAAATATTTTTGCAGTTTCACTTCTGCTGTCTAACGGCAGAAATAGGCAAGAGGTCTAGTGGTATTTCCTCACAAGAACTTTGCACATCATCATCATCGTATCGTGTGTGGAAGTTAGATGACCGACCTCACAAACCCTGGAATCAGAGTGGTTGAGCCGCCAAAGACCTCTAAGATGGCTCATTAATGACTACTCCCGTAGATATCAGTCGGGACCAACGGCTTGACGTGCCTTCCAAAGCACGGAATCATCTTACTTTTTTTTCACACAAGGTGTTCTTTGTTTGATAGATTCGCCACCGTGAATCGAACCCAGAACCTCCGGATCTAGAGCTGAGCGCTTTAAGGGCGCAGCGATTTCGCGGTGTTGATACTACGAGTATTCAGCGTCGCCGCGATATCGCTGCGCCGAAAATCTCTAGTGTGCACGCGCACTAACCGACCACAAACGCTGTTAATTGTTAACTTTGTACAAAAGCTTTACCACCTTCGAATCTGCTACTACTACACTATCTACATATCTCTCACAATAACAATAAGCGGGCCTAATGAATGTCAACTAGTCATAGTCTAACGAAATCAGTATGCAGATGTATGCGAGATTTCAGATTCGCCCACAGATATTGTCAACATGTTCAGCCTTGTGTGTTAGATAGTACTCGTGGGCTGTGGTTATTAAAGATTGTGTTCCTGGTTAATAAAAAGCTGCATTTATGATTTCACGTGTAAAATGAACTATATTATTATAGCTCAAACTTGGTGTGTTTCGAAATTATTTATTTGATTTTAAAATTACCAGATGCTCAAATGTGACAATGAAGTATATTTCCAGAATCAGCTCCTAAAGCTCTTTCATTTGATATATACACGATAGGATTAAAAAAAAAATCCCATACAAAAAATTTATGACGCCATAGCTGGAAAATGGACCAGGTGACGGATTATCATCCCGAGTGTAAAATACTTACTAGGACACCTGCTAAACATTCCTTAAAAAATGTTTATGTACTTACACTCATTTCCCTGCAAAACCTTAGCCAGGGCCTGGACTACTGAGAGTTTATTTTTCTATAAGATCTAGAATTTGTAATGCGTAAGTATCTCTGCAAATAAACGTTTCTATTTTATTCTATTCTGAAATAAAGAGCCGCAAAAATACCAAAGTAACCGACATGCACTGTGATTATCACCAAACCTAATGAAATAAGACATCACTCGAAAAATTACGTGTCAAAAGTACAATGACTTGGCAACATTTATCAGCGGCCGTAGATCATCATCATGTCGTGGGGGTTGCAAGGTCGATGACTGACCTCATAAACCTTGGTGTTCAGAGTTGTTGAGCCGCCAAAGGCCATGGCTCATTAACGACTACATCCTTAGATGGTAGTCGGGACCAACGGCTTTACATGCCTTCCGAAGCATGGAATCATCTAACTTTTCTGACAATCAGTTGATTCATCCTGCAATACACAAATGTATTCTTGTTTTGACTGTGTCCCCAGTCCCAGAACCTCTGGATCGAGATCCAAACGCTCTGACCACTAGACCACAGAAGCTGTTAAAGGGCCCTAAAGCATCCTCTAAACTTATAGAATAAGAAACTGAAGAGGTAGGGCATGACATGACGGCACCAAGTGCGTTATGGCTTGCAAACCATTGAACTCACACTATTCGTGATCAGAGAAGCCTAAAGCCACGATCACATATAGCTGAATTCAAAGACTAATTCGGCATACATTGCTCGTTGAAGTAAGGATATTGCAATTAACATAACCAAGCCTCCCAGCAATGTATGCCGAATAAGTCTTTGAACTCAGCTTGGTGTGCTCTTGGCTTTATACCCCGCTCACTAAATAGCACTCTTCTTAAGTTCCTAAGAGTCACTATCCACAGAGACGATATTTGTGATTTGTCGAATGTACCTATGCAAGCTACAAATATCGTTTGCATTTAAGACTTCTCTTTAATTTTGATTCCCTTACGGATTTATAGTTGGATTTACTTTTTGTCCCATGTGGTGTCGGCAAAGAATAGTACCAACCCATCTCTACCTGTGAGTATCGTAAGAGGCGACTAAGGGTTTATAAACCGGAGGATGGGCAGCAGCGTCCTTCCGTGTATCATACCATCTAACATACTGCACCAACAACCGCGGTCCATGGTGCCAGCCGTAACACTGACAAGCGTGGTGACTAAGGTACTTCCCCTCCATATTGTTCTTCTGAATTCTGGTGGGAGTGGACGTACTCGTATTATGGGATGTTATGATGACGGATTTATTTCACTAAATTATGTATCAACTAACTGAAACACTTACCCGTAATGACGTTGGAAACAAATACCTAGATAACGTAGTCACATGCTTAACGGTGACATAATTTATATTAATGCAATCAACCGCAAAGCAAACATGTGCTAATTATTAGAAAAAACAAATTAATCATTAGAAAATCATTGAAACAGACCTAACTACGTAAAGCAAGTGACTCAATTGTCGCATATACTCGTAAAGGGTGTTAGGTTAGGTTGAACCGAAGACGCAGACTGATAGTAGGACTCTTCATACTATACTAAGTAAACTTTATAATTATTATTATTAGTCTTCAATGTCCCACTGAAGGGCAAAGACCTCAATAAAAAATACTTAAACAGTATTCCCACAGACTTGGACTTTTACCAATGTCTAATGACTTTTACCATGGACGATATTCGTCCATGCTTTAACCAATAGAATTTCAAATTTAAAATTGCTTATGTTTTCAAAAATATAGAAAGGTAGAAAGTAACGATCGAGCGTTTCTCGCCATCAAGCCTCACAATTTGGCGAATAAAATTTATTATGTAAAATGTATGCTTACCTTAGTTGAAATAAATTTTTTAAAAATAGACTGTCTCCAGTGAACAAAATAACATCAACCTATTTCCCTTCGGGGTAGGCAGAGACCACAAGGAGAAGAAGATATAATATGGAAAAAGAAGAGCTGATTTCTGAACTAAACATAGTTGGTGAAAAAAATCCTCACGGCTTCGCTGGCTGGGCCACGTTGAGATAATCGCAGGTGATCGAGCCGCAAAGAGGGCGTATCAAGACAAACCATCGGGACGCCGGCCTGTTCGCAGGCCAAGATACCGATGGAAGGATGAAGTCGCCAAGGATCTTAAAGAGCTGGGAGTGCCCGACTGGACGGAATTGGCACAGAACAGGGAAGCGTGGCGTACTTTGATGTCGGAGGCCAAGAACCACTTTGATTCACTGAGCCAAAGAGAATGAATGAATAGTGAAGTTAAAATATCTCGCTACGTAAGGAATAAAGGCTCAGCAGTGAATCATTGCGCAGTTTTAAAGACGCCCAACACTCTGTATAGGACCGTGAGTAAGTAAGTATGCGCGAGCGCAAGTGTCATTGGAAAGTAGCATTCCTATTCCTACATTAGTTACCATGAAGCATAAATATGCATAAAGCTAGGCTTTAGAGTGGAGGCGGTATGAACTATGCAGATTTAAACGTACACTCATTAGTCTAAGTCTGTAAAAGAAAATCATGACTTAGGAAGGTTAGTGTTGCTTATGATATCAACATATGCATTGTATTCTACCGCCATCTGTTACAGATATTTGAACCTACTGTTGTCTTTGACTGTCTTTGACCATCAGTTGGTTTTTGAATACGTGCCCAGAAACCGACGTCTTATTATAGTCCGGTCGCTTGACGTCTTATATCGCCAAATTCACCAAATTGCACCAAATTTTTTCCCGGTACTAGATAGATAGATAGATAGAAACTCTTTATTGCACACAAATTAAGAGTAATTGCGTAAGAAACCTTATATCTACCTATCTAGTTAGGTACATAGCTCTCAATTTTTCATAGGAGCCAATTCTTGAGTTTTCTATGGAAATTTATTGAAATTCAAGAATTGAGTGCTATGTACCTAACAAGTACCTACCTGGAAAAAAATTGGTGAAATTGTAAAGCGTGTCTACGTGAAACAGCTAAATGACCGCACTATTAGGTTAGGGCCCAGCATGGTTCAACTGCGCCACTCTGCTTAGCTTAGATAGTTATCCTTATTTAGTCAAGTAAGGTAACTAACCTAACTATACGGAAAGTAACCTAACTAAGCGGGTTGGTGTTTTGTACACTTTATTTCCAGAGTGTTCATTACTAATTTAATTAACCCTGTAAATTTTCTGAAACAAAAAATTCCTTATGGTGGCTATTTGACCACCACCGTCAAAAACAACCAGGACCGAAGTTTTTGATTTGGCTAACTGTGATCGTTTCACCTACAAAGCAAATACCCGGAATAAACTAAAATAATTGCTAATCAAATTTATCTATAGTCGTTTTTTCATATTACCAAATGGCTTAATAACAACACAAAGATCAAAATCAAATCTCACTAAACCGCACATTTATCGATTTATCGTACCAATAAATACGTAACTAACTAACCCTAAGGTGACTATTAAAACATCATCAACGTAAACGACTTCAATATCCTCAAAGACACTATCAAGGCATATAAAGAGGCATGGACATTACTCACAACACATTTCTAGTCCAGTGCAAATGGCGTAACGGAAAATACATCAGTTACCGTCAAATGCTCCCGGAGGACATCAGAAAAGTGTGATAAAATGACTACATTTATTAAAGTAACTGTCAAATGTCATTACGTTTCGTGGGATAGGAAATGTGACTTATAAAAATCGATTTTATGATACAAAAACAAAAATTATGACAATTTAATATTTATAATCACATGACAAACTGGTACGGCTGATTTCTAGGATAATCTTGTAAATGGTGCCCATCCTGGTAAACAAACACTAGAAGTAAACTAAAATACACTTGTCAAAGAGTTAACTTCACATTCTAATAATCATCTATCAAGTTTTACTTTGTTTAAGAATGCCAATACTAATGCGAGCTAAGCAACAAGTTGACAAATCGCTGTGATCAAGATGCCACAGTGAATTTATTGTCCTATCCTTCCATTCATAGCTCGGCAGTATCTGAGGACAATCGTCAACAATCGGTGCTGTTACCCTGCGGGGAAAGTCGGCCAGCGCTAATGGGACGCCTACCTCGCCTGCGCCTGGGCAGGGCCGATACACAGACCGATAAGATCGCCATTACCTGCAGCTAGCCACCGGCGAAATTATCGCAATAGGTGTTCCCAACAAGCAGTAATTGGGAATGGGCGGCACCCGGCGCGCTGACCCGATGACATTGTTCACGGTCAAGTTTTCACCGTTTTAGAACCGAACTTGATTGCTTTTGTCCTTATTGATTGCAGATTCCGTCTACAGCCACTTTCTAAAGCAAAAATGCAGCAGTAATCGGAAGAAAGCATCGATAACATGTCATCGTAAATTTTCAGCGCCGGCAATACCTAGAATTCTTTTCAATCAAATTCTACGAATATTTAAAACGGATGTTCGAAACGCACGTGCCATAAATCGACCAATAAGATCACGCTACAGATCCGCGGCAATGCAATCACCCAATCAGATCACGCGACCGTCTTGCGCCGATTCAAAGCGCGATCCGAACATACGATTAGGCGCTCGAATTCTCTAATGGTGTGTTAACATTTCCTGCCTGAATAATAATTCAGCCATTTCCGCCGGCGTCTTTTAAACCGAAAACGTATACTTTTTTATGGCTTTAATCTCAATTAGAGGCAATGATATGAGTTATTTTAGTGCATGTTTCGTAATCTTTTTGTATGATCTAAAAAGAGAACGAAAATCATGTTCTATGATTGTGACGTTTACGGAGTTGTAGATGGTTTTATTACACAAGTATAAGAACGCATTAAGAAATCAAAAGTGTATTGCAATGTTTCTTTCCGCGCCCTCATTATCAAAATCTGACATTTTAATTTAGATGAGGCAACACTATTGTCGCCGTGCGCATTGTTTGACATTGCAAAAACTATAGTTGCGCGCGCAGCTGTTTACAACCCGGGAAAATGCAAATATTAGTGAAAGTGCTTGTCTTGTGTTCTTATTTGTATTAAAATAATTATCTGTCTTGCCAACAAAGAGACTGCACTGTGGGACCGTTTACAAAAAAAAAACAAAAGAGAGTATTTTACTAACAACCTATTGTAAGTATAACTTTTCATCTTTCACATGTTTAAAAAAAATAGATAACATATTGATTATTGATCTTTTACGAGTATGGCAGTGAAAGTTGGGAAACGATATGAAAATGAGTGTTTAGCGTTGGCTGATCGTGTATCATCGAGGAACTTAGAGGCTGTTTTACATGCAACTATGTTCGTGACTAGTTAAGTTATACAGGGTGTTTGTTGGGAAGTGTGAAATAAGAAATTTGAATTCAGACGACGCAATCTGATAACTGGTCCTAATTACTACCATCAAGTACTAACCTCATCATAATTGTCCTGGCCATACTTATACCTTTTTTACCATTATTTTTTTTGGAGTCCGCTACCTAACCTAGACAATTGGATAAGGGCACGGGTTTTTACACAGAACGACTGCCATCTGACCTCCGCAACCCAGAGGGCAAATAGACCCAATCCTAGATTAGATTTGCCAGGTTAGTGGCTAACGATACGATAGCATTGTCAGTAGCCGGGACCAACGGCTTAACGTGCCTTCCGAAGCACGGAAACGCTCTAGTTGTTGTACAACTAGCGGTCACTAATCCGTTGCTCCACACGTCGCTTAATTTTCGTAAAAAAAAAAGAAATAGCAACTGCCACTCGGCTACAAGCGCTACCATCAAGTACTATCCTAATGACCATAAATGTTGTATCGGTTTAAAGGGCAAGGGAGCCAGTAAAATTATCGGCACAAGTGACATACCATCTTAGTTCTCAGGGTTCTTAGTTCAAATTATTTCACTATTAAGACAGTGAGTGTCATGGGCGGTGGTAACATTTACCACCAGGTGGCCCACCTACTCATTTGCCCACTTCTGATATTAAAAAAAAATGGGATTATCTTATTGTTTTGTATTTCTGTGTGCAATAAAGAGTATTGTATTGTGTTGTATTGTGTTGCGTTGCGTTGCGTTGCAATGCAATGCATTGCATTGTATTGTATCTTTAAAATATTAGAAAAAAACATTGTTTTCCATCATCAATCATTAGCGTCAATAAAGTTTTAAGCAGAAGCTTATAATGTTCAGTTTATCGTCAAGGAACACGTCAATAAAGATTTAAGCAGAAGCTTATAATAGTTCAGTTTATCTTCAAGGAACACCCGGTGTGTTGAAATGAAAGTTTCTTGTATATGTACTTTTAATTATCCTATTAGGACCCCAGGGTGTAGAGTATGTTGTAAACTTGTAGTATTATTGGCCATTTCTATTTCCGTGTTAAAGATCAAATTGGTACTAGGAAAAACACTTTTGACGTATCTCCGGCTTTCTTAAACTCCCGACTTTAGTAGCGTAGAATTAATTTTTACTACCAAATAGAGATTTTTTTTAAATTAATTTCAATTAAATATCATTTATTTCAGGCGTTGTACCCATATTAACTTTTCGGTATAAAGTAAATTGTCACCATTTTTAACTTTTTACTGCTGCATGCTTTTTAGGGTTCCATAGCCAAAGGTTGAAAAACGGGACCCTATTAATATGCCTCCGATGTCTGTCTGTCTGTCTGTCAGCGGTCTGTATCTCATGAACCGTAATAGGTAGACAGTTAAAATTTTCACAGATTATGTGTTTCTGTTGCCGCTAAAAAAGTATGTACCTCTAAGGATTCAGATTTAGATGTATTTATTCAATGTAGATTCTTTACAGAATACTTATAGTATAATTGAGAAGATGGAATTGTACCATTTTTCCAAAGAAATATGAATTGGCAAGCAATCAGATAGTGGGTGTCATGGGTGGAGGTGACCACTTACCACCAAGTAGCCCACCTGCTCGTTGGCCCACTTGTGACATAAAAAAAATCAAAAAAACTGACTATTAAAAAAATACCCTCTCAGACACTGATGAGTTTGTATGGGAAATTATTCAGTTCCTAGTTCAGAATCACCCCGTATAAGGATTTTTTACACTCTGTATTAAAAAAAGAAAGTTTGTACAAAAATTCCTTTCCTGCTATCTGTCCTCCGCGGGTGCCTATTCTAAGTATACTGATCGAGTATTTTCGACTCGCTTAAGCGTAATCGACAATCGTAATAGTTGTTTGAAACAATGACAAGTATTGTGTAACTATAACATAACAAAAAACGTAATGTCCGTCCGTCTGTCGGTGCAAATCGAATGTCATAACACAGATTCGGACAATCGATTTGGAATTGATCCCATTCTTGTTGTTGCATAGACTGTAGGGAGAACAGAGTAGTAGTACAAACAACAGCACGTCAGTAGAAACGCTTTTGACTTAATAACATTTCATTTTACCACTTTGTCAATGTAGATAAAATGTATATTCGTACTAAATTACAGCTTCCTAGTAATAAAGGCCTCTGAGCTAAGCCGCGGACTGACAGACAGACAGAGGGACATGACAAAACTATTGGGGTTCCTTGTTGACTACGGAACCCTAAAAAGGGAAATATATAAGTATTGGAGGTTCAAAATATAGGCGCCGTTTCTTTTTCTTTTTTTCTCTGTTGTATTTATTGGCAATGAATTAATATTTTAACTAATAGTAGAGCCGAGAAGGATTTTCCTCGTGATAATCAGGCGACTAAGAGATGTCTCAGTAGATGAGGCTTTATGAGAGGATCACGAAAAACTATGTAAGAAGTTCTAGACCGGAGCCTGGTGTTCAGGAGGCCATTGTCTGGAAACGAACATTATCCAATAAATTTATTGCATTACAGATATTACAATATGTCTTACCTATTAAAATCATACAAAAATTAATTAGCTTAAAATAAATACAGTTTATAATTTGCGTCATAAATTCGCTAGTGGCTACGTTAATAAAAAAGTCCCCCTGGCTGGGAATGGGTTCCTGGAGCAAAGGTGCCTATTACGCTGTTTAAGTGGTATAATACAAAACAGAAACGTAAATTACAATAAAATTTTATAAGTTTTCATATTAATAAAATTTGCCACAGCCAATAAAGTGACATAAAAACAGCGAAGGTCAAATTGGTTGTAAATATTTAATTGGTTATTGTTATGTAACTGCCTAGCCTCTGATTTAAAAGTATCATGGTTTAATTCGCGATTTAAACCGGCTGTACAGTCAAGAGCAGTTCAAGCCGGACACTCGCAGTGCGATTTTCGTCTCTATTCTGACTAAGATAAGCGCGGTACACAGTCCAATGTATCAAACTTGACGTACTCTTAACTGTACACTTCAAAGTGTACCAATAGGTTTATTGTACGCAAAAACGTCCTCGCATTTGCCCATGAAACTAAACAACTTTCCCTAAGGAACATAGGTCGAAATGCGAAAAAAAATTTTTGACCTAGAATCAGCTGATAGTGCATTTTGTATGGGAGGTCAGAATTTTTTTCGTAATTCGAGCAATTTTCCTTAGGGAAAGTTGTTCAGTTTCATAGGCAGATTCATATCCTTCCGGGTTGATGTACCGTTTTTGTTACACCTTGTAAATCTCGCATGTAGGTATGCTGTGGAATTCTTGGGAGAACTCCTGGTCCAGCAGTAGGTGATTTTGACGATGTGTTGAAATACTTTGGACTTTACACCATAGCGATAGAGTTGCAAATGTTTTTATTGACGTGCGTTTGACTGTCTTCTTCTTCTTTCGTGTCGGCAAGAACACAGGCTAAATATTACTTGCTCAGAAAGCGGCTACCGTGGTAGCCCTACCGTGGTTTGACTGTACACACCCTTCACGCCCCCCTGTTATTTTTTAGGGCTTTTAAATTATTTGTTTATCGTATGACACTTAGTTTACTAGTATCGTTGACTGGGGCTCAAACAGACCAACGACAAAGAGAGGCGACGGCCGTGTCGACGACTGCCGATGACAGTTGCGAAAGATCCTCGACGACCACCGACTGCCACTGTGAATGCCGTCGATTCGCGTGCGTATGTCGTCGACGCTGGTCTGTATTTTTTCCTTGCGTCACCCATTAATACATACATACATAATAATATCACGCCTCTTTCCGTTGGGGTAGGCAGAGACCACAGTCCTCCAGCTGCTATGATCTTGACATACTTCCCTTGCTTCCTGTACTTTCATCAATCCGTTCATACATGCTCGTTGGTTTAGGATACTTTAACCTGGCCTTTAATGAAACTACCTTTTACTGTGAAGGCAGCCTAAGGCAGTCTTTCAGTCAACACAAAGCTTAATTTTTAGGGTTCCGATACCAATATGGTAAGAAAAAGAAACCCTTATGGTGCGACTTTGTCTGTCTGTCCGTCTGTCTGGCTGTGTGACACACCTGTATATCTCGGCAACCACTCACTTGACTCACACACTTGAAATTTGGAATAGTTTTAGAATATGGTTGCCCAACTAAATTGCACATGAAAGAATATAAAAAAAATTATGACTATTGACGTAAAGGGGGCCCAATTAGGGGGGGGGGGGGGGGGCAAAATTCAAATTGTTGCTACTAGGTTGAGTGGGGTATCGTATGAAAGGGCTTTACTAGCACATTCTAAAACATATTTTAGTTTAAAAAAAAAAATAAAAAAAAAATACCATTCCCCCCCTTATCTCCGAAGTTTATGGTAGGAAAAATCGGAATTAAATACAGTCGATAGAAATTTATGTAAATATAACAGCAAAAATAAATCTGCAAACAACCTTTACAAACAAATTTAGTTTTGCGGTCCTAAAAATGGACTTTATTGCTTCCAAAAATACTAAAGGTATATCGGAACCCTCGGCGCGCGAGTCTGACTCGCACTTGACCGGTTTTTTATTAACTACTAGCTGTTGGATTTTCCTGTATTCATAAGGGGAACGAATTTCGCAAAATCCTTTGTTATCGCATAAGGATCCTCTGAGCATCATTTCAAGATTTTAGACCAAATGGTTCGGGCTGTGCGTCAGTCACTGTTACTTTATATTATAAATATTATATACAGAAGATTACATAACGTCACTGTGTAAAAAACAGCACCGTTGAGTGTTGCTACAGGAAATAATACTTTTAGGAGCCTCAGCATCAGTTGGATTTATTTCTACTTATATTGGCCTAGACAGCGACCGACAACACAAAAAATATATATGATGATTTTTAGCTTTTCGAGGTCAAAGAATAATACTTTTACCTATTATAACTATATTCTATCTCGTTTACCACGTACCTATATATTTATTACCACAGCAAAACCCTTCTATTTTAAATTCCAGCTCTGCTATTGGTATTACACTTATCATCACAGTAGCATCAGGTGCTATCGCCATTTCTCTGCGCGCGCGCAACCTTTGATCTCGCCGCGCGGGAAAGTAGAATTCTGGTCTGTTTGTTTGTCCTGCTGTACTAGCCTTTATTATGCAGGGTTTTAATATGAAAATATGAAATAATTTACTCTAATATATATACTTACATAAAGTCAAAAGTAATTTGAAGTTTTTTTGTTGATATAGTGATTTGGAGTCAGTTTCAAATCGTGTTATACAAATAAATGAAAATATATCTTATCTTATCTTATCGAGCCGTTAGTGTCCCACAGTTGGGCAAAAGCCTTCCTTTCTTACTTCCATTCGTCCCTATCAAGATCCTACTCTTGCCAATTTTTAAAAAAAGACATCGAGTTCATTTATTATTTAATTTTTTTTTTCAATGAGCCTGTAGTGTTTTTTATCGCTTGCTGTTTTATAAAGATAGAAAAAATAAAGCGATTACACTTCGAATGGCTTCGAAAGTGAAAATTGGAGATAATTTTATAACTTCACTATGGAGCAGAAGAAATAGCTAGTTACACCGCAAATTATAGTTTGACTGCTAAATTTAGAGCACGTTTTTATTACTTATTATTATTGTTTTGTACAGCGTGTAATTTTGTGGCTTTTTTTATGATAACAAAAAAACGCCCTACAAAATGTATTATTGTGGACATTAAAATTCACACAAAGTCATCTGATCCCAAACCAGACAAAGCCTTTACTATGGGTACCAGAGGCTGATATACATACATAAATAGATAAAACACCCCAGACACAGAACAAACTCTCGTGTTCATCACATCACACAAATGTTTGGCCTGGGCGGGGATCGAACCCGCGGCGCATGGCGTAGAAAGCAGACTCACTATACCAACCACGACAATATGCCAGTCAATATAGAAAAGGAACCACGGTGCTTGGTGAACGCAGTATGGTAGTAGGGTACTCAGAAGGATCATACTACCCATACTCCGGTTAACGATCCCTTAGTTGCCTTTTACGACACCCACGAAAAAGTCAGCATTAAAAGTTGATGACCATATTCAGAATATCATATTCACATACATACATAACATCATGCCTCTTTCCCTTTGCTTCCTGTACTTCTTCAACCCTTTCATAGACGGGTCGGCCTTTATTTAGTTAGAGCATCCTGAATTTAACATCATGCCTCTTTCCCTTTGCTTCCTGTACTTCTTCAACCCTTTCATAGACGGGTCGGCCTTTATTTAGTTAGAGCATCCTGAATTTAACATCATGCCTCTTTCCCTTTGCTTCCTGTACTTCTTCAACCCTTTCATAGACGGGTCGGCCTTTATTTAGTTAGAGCATCCTGAATTTGGTCATTAGAACGAAAAAAGCGAGAAACCCTAAGCCGAGCCCCCAAGCCCTAATCTAGGAATAGTACTCGGAACTCTTAGGGCTCCCGCACACGACCGAGAATCGGTGACCGAATTTTTGTCGACATCCCGCTCTGACGTGTTATCACCTGCATCTTCCCTCCTTGTTCTGGCCGATAATCGCCCACCGATTCTCGGTCGTGTGCGGGAGCCCTTAACTGTATTCAAAATACGAACCAAGCTGCAAACACCACATCACCAACCTGGGAACAAGGAAAAAGAAACATAAAAGATGTACTTAGCAGAAAAAAACACAGCCGCATACAATATTTAAATGTACAAATTAAAATGTCATTAGCAAGACTCCGGCGCAGAACGGTTTATTAACGATCGGGTTAAGTTAACTTCACAGGATGATTTCGTAATTACCCAAAAAAATGTAAGCAGAACGAAAAAAAATCTTGTTAAAACCCATCATTTCAATTGTAAACTAAATCGAAATTTTCCCTTTATTTTTATAACTAGCCGTGCCCACGACTTCGCGTGAAGTTTTGACTTTTACGCAGTATATCCAAAACAACTGTATCTGTTCAGAGCTTTCGATTATTTTATTTGGCTTCCAAACAGAAGATATGTGAGGACAAAGTTTCAAGCGGAGAAGCCAAACCCCGTTTGTATCGTTCCCGTGTTTGTGAGTTATTGGCGCCACCAACAGCAGTCGGTAAACAAACATACATGTACGTAAACTATATTATGCTATGCTACGCTACATTACACTTTTTTTTTCATACTTATGATACAATTGTTTAGAAGCTGATGTACTACAACATACGCGAAAATTATGTATTTTTTCACAATATTACATACCTCCTTTGTAATTTTGAAGTCGGTTAAAAATTATCTAAATGGGCTTTTCCTTTCTCCTCCGACCCGGTTAAAGTGTGGAATTCTCTGCCTGCGTCTGTATTCCCGAGTTCATATAACCCGAATCTATTCAAGTCGCGAGTGAACAGGCTTCTTCTGGGTAAGCTCGTTCCATCATCGACCTCATCTCTGTCTTCAAGACTAGATCGAGGTCAAGAGTAAGCCCATTGACGATAAAAAAAAGACTACAGTTTTGTTATAACGTTCGTATTGATTATCATTTATTTTATCTTTTGGAACATCCTGTAGCAATCAAGTGGTATTTCATACGTAGTTGGAATGGCACAGCAATTTTGGGACTGATGCCTCGTTTTAAACCAGAGGCTAAATTAATGATTACTGAGTTTTACGTAATTTCGTGATTTAACGTATAGGTTTGGCTGTACACGACACCCAAACGCGAAATTAATTGAATTAATTTAAATGTTTTTGTAATGATTAGTAATGAATGTCTATTTAAAACAATTCAGTCTTAAGTTTGGCTTTTTTAAAGAGATAAATGGTTTTACATTTGCAGTTATTTGTCTTTAATTTATCTCAACCGGGCGGAAAGGAGGCCTTTACTAAACAGTGGAGGATAACAATGATGAAATGAAACTGAACAACATTTCGGAAAATAGCCCGTCGTACAATTTTTTTTTTGTATCTATACAAAATTCGTTATCAGCACATCTCTATGGTGGTATGGTTTCGTCCCAGCCTACCCCCAGGGGTATGGCTAGGGGTATGGCTAGGGGTATGGCTAGGGGTATGGCTAGGGGTATGGCTAGGGGTATGGCTAGGGGTATGGCTAGGGGTATGGCTAGGGGTATGGCTAGGGGTATGGCTAGGGCTATGTCTAGGGGTATGGCTAGGGGTATGGCTAGGGGTATGGCTAGGGGTATGGCTAGGGGTATGGCTAGGGGTATGGCTAGGGGTATGGCTAGGGGTATGGCCGGTCCGGACTGTCAGTTTCTATGGGCAGTAGATTTATTTTCTTGTATTTCGTCCTTCTGTTTACTATTATACAGGGTGTTAGTAAACACTGTGATCCTCGAAACTGTGCATTTAGTTTAGATCTTGAAACTGAACAACTTTCCACAAGGGATATCGAAATTCGATAAAAAGAGTTTAACTACCCATAGAAAAGAAACTGCATCAGCTAATTGTACATTTTGTATGGGAAATGAAAGAAAAATTCGTGTTTCGTAAAGTTGTTCAGTTTCATGGTCTGAATGCACTGTTTCAAGGATCACAGTGTTTACCCTAATACCCGATATATTCTGGGTTGTTATACGTTTGTTGTTACACCTTGAAAAGGAAAAGAGTTTATTTGTCTTTGTTTTGAAATCTAACAAAAAAAGTCTTCGTAAATAACTGTTAAAAACATTCTTTGTTCATACCGACGCGACACTAGTTTTTAAGATAGGTAGTGTCACAAGATCGCCTTGATAAAACTTAACTAGACTGTCAAAGAAACTGAGATTAAATCTCATCTTGAACCTAACATTCAAAATTAGGCTCTATTGCAAATCAATAAAACATACTTTTGAAACATAAGTGACATGTGTGTCGCATTTACGGGGTATGTTATGTCGTAATTAAAAAAACCGCGCGCGCCAGAATAATTACATCACGGTGTCGAAACGGAACGCGTTGTAAACGATCTATGGCTCGTCCGAATTCTGGGGCCAATGAACTCTTGGACAATTCACATGCGTGTACGCATGATTATAGTTTGATGAAATGAAATAAGATACTTTGTTAAACAAGTAACGTTCTTACTAACTTGTTTTGAAAGATTTGGTTTCTGTGTTGAACATAATCAAATAGGTCAAATGATCAAATTACTGTAAGCAAATCGTCACTAAGCACAGAATTACCTTCATACTCGTATACCAACAATAAATAGGTAGTAAGAACACCGCAATCCCTAACTGACGAAAAATGTCATGATGAATTTACGAAGTACATCAACCACTTCAACAGGGGCCGTGCCGTAGCCAAATGGCTGTTATTAATCACGCCTAAAAAAACGCCAGTGGAATAGAATAAAAATATACGAGACTCGTAAGCTAACGAATATCGCATGTCAGCTAATGTCAATCCCATATATTTATTTTCATTAAGATGTGTCATACTGGCAGATGTCATTCCATGGTAAAATAAATTAGCACGGCTTCTATTCCGAGCGAAGCAAGGAGGTCCGCAATCTTTGATTGAGATAAAGGATATTTTCTTCTCTGGAATATTTTCACCTTTCAGTGGGTTTGGTTGACTGTAGTCCAACAGTAAATAATTAAGAAGCAGCTTATTTTCTACGTAAACCAACATCAGAATTACATTCAGTATCTTCGTGACTTGATTAATTAGTTTCGGGCAAACGTGTGTCGGAAACTGACCGAATGTCAAGTCGAACTGTTACAGATTGAAATTTAAGCCGCAAGAAACTTGAGCCATCTTGAGCAGAGGTCAAATGCAATGTCACTTATAACGACCGACCGCTTTTAGCGACGCATAATATGTTTTGTTGATTAAGAAACAACGTAAAAAAACACTTGTTTAGTACGACGTCCGGATAGTACATGCGACGTAATATCACCAGTCCCTTGACTGTTGTTATAACCAGATTCTACTGTATTTGTTTGTAAGTTGCTGTATAAAAATTCGCTATAAGTATAACATTTATTGCCACTAACTTTAAATTGTCTCTCACAAGATGCCTCGCGCGCGAGTGCAGCTGAGACAGTCACAGCCACCTAAGCTCTTAAGGAGCTTCATGCTGAAGACAGATGTGCGTTAACCCTTAATAGTAATGTTAAACAACCCTGGCTGGCCTCGACAATATTTGCTCAGACTGTTTTTTTTGTGTAAATATGGTGTTATTAGAACTAACATTGGACTTGTTCGGTTAAGTGACAATTGAAGTCGAAATATCTCGGCTTTTTAGAAGTTTTCGTCTAACGAAAATACTGGTTGGTTGCATAGTGGTTGCATAAGTAAAGTATTTGAGCAGTGGTGACATTTTTCTTCTTTGTGAAATCGTATTGCCTTACTATTTACGATACGGTGAACGTATCTTGCTGGCTCCAACTTAACTTCTATCTCTACATCTCTTTATATCCTCCAAAATATTTAACTAATTTTTACTGATTTTTACCCGACTTCCGCAAAACAGGAAGAATGTTTTTAGAGTGTATGTATGTATGTATGTCGATTTCTTTGTCGCGCTCTGCAGCCTAAGCCGCTAAATAGATTTCAACATGTGAGGTTTCGTTAGATTTGTATTCATTGTGGGAGTGTCTACCCTATGACACAAAAAACAAAAAAAAGTAAAAAACAAAAAAAAAACAAAATACCCGACTGAAAAGAGAAAAAACAAGTTCAATTTATAAAAAGATATAAATATAACATAAATATAATTTGAATTTCATGAGGTATTGCAGGCGGGGACAAACAAAAACTACAAAATATATTTGATGTTGAAAAACCACCTCCAAACACATAATTTTAGTCCGCCCCGGTTTGTCTCCGCCTACAATACCTCATGAAATTCAAGTTATATTTATGTTATAGTTACATATTTTTTAAAATTTAACTTGTTTTTTTCTCTTTTCAGTCAGGTATTTTGCTTTTTGAAATATTTTTTTTTTTATTATAAGACTATATGGACGTGAAATCTAAAAGAAACTGAAATTGCAATCGCATCACTGCTGTCCCTGTTTTCTAAACGTAAAGAAACTGCACAAACAGCATTTAACAAACAAAATTATCTCACATCTCAAACACTAAGTTACACATAAGTTACACCAATATTGTAACAGTTCAAAGTTCAAACCCACAAGCCACCTCAGACTTAGTTTTATCTAGATCACAATTAATCTCGACAGGCAATTACAATTCCCCGATCAGCCATTACATTACGCGTGTGCAATATGGCGGGCCATTTGTCATGCGCGGGCGCAGGCGCGAGACAACACAATCGGCGCGTACGCAACCGCCAAAACTAACACGCCAGGAGGTGATTGATTAAAAAGTTTATCCATTGTTTTATTTTGCAGTACATCTTGTGTTTTGAAATAAATGTATCAAGGTATTACAGGCACGCGGGTCAAAAAAAAAAGCTATTACATTGAAGAAAATAAATATTAGTTTTTAAGCAAGAACAATATATTTGTTTTGCCCCTAGGAGAGACTAAACTTTTTCTGCTCTTTCGTGACAAAATTTAAAGTATGTTCCATAGAACGGTACATTTTCCTGAAGATAAAACTTTTATCTGTAGGAGGCTACGAATAATAGTACATTAAAATGCAAGTGCGCTATTTTGGATATTACACCCGAGGCTCAGAAATTGCAGCCCGAGCCGCATTCGAGGGCGTAATGGAGCCGAGTGTGTAATCTCCAACTCACATGAAGCTTTTTACGACGTTTTTCAACACATTTGAGAATAAAAACAAATCAAATTGGTTACCTTTAAAATACTAAGCTTTGCTAACCTTACGTCCACCGCACGTCCACCGGAACACTTTGTCGGCTGCATATGTTCATGTTTCCCTTTAATTTTACCAAATTTCAAAATTGTATTTCGTGTATGAGTATTTTAGACGGTTCAGGAACAGTTATTTATTTGTAGAATTCGACACTATTAGAAATAATTACAATAATAAACACTAAAAATATTTGTAAAATGGCGCGCATTCTTTCTTTTTCAGCGGACACAGATATACGTCGCGTGAGGAGCCCCCAAAAAATCTTACACCATCAATCTTTTATCAATTATTAGTCAATCTAGTAACCAAGCTATAAAAAAAAAGTAATTGTCACTCGGTACCCAAACATGCTACTCCTTTAACCTTGAAATAAATTATCAAAAATTGAATATCTTGTTACGTAAATGACAAATTTCTTGTTAATTAGTTAATTACTATAAATAATTTCATAAAATCAACATTCATTTATGATATTTTCTCGAAGTCAGCTTGAAAATTTTAGTAACATAATGAGCATAAATACTCCTTGCTCTTGGCCGATTAAAAAAAATAAAATAAATAAAACACTAGTTAAGTAATATTATGACAAAAACACGCGTGTTTAATGAGCTGGATTATGGACCTAAATACAGTGCAAATAGAGCTGTTTTATGAGCAAATGTGTTGAAAATAATATTATAGCGGAGCGGAGACGTGCGTAATTTGACCAAATCAATCATGGGTCGCGGTGACGGATTGTAGGCCCTCTGATTGGTCCAATTTTACACGTATCCGCTTCCGTTTCAGTAGACTAATAAGGCTGTTTTAAAAACCACAAATAGGAACAAGAACAGCAAAAGAAAAATGTAAGACATTTCCGAACGGATACTTTTGAATTAAGCCGTTGAATTACTTGAAATATGAGATGCACCTCGAGATTTGTACGAAAATATGTTAATCCATACATATTGCTGTCAAAGGTCACCTCAGCGTACCCTTGACGTAATTCCCATACAAATTTTAACGGATTATCGCCACATCATTTGTAAAACATATCGGCACCTTTAAGGTTGCAATAGTTAATCATTAAAAAACCACAGATAGCTGTGTGGAACGGACCTAATCAATCATACGCTGACACACGTGCGTTCAACGAGATTGACATTTGCGCTTGCGCAACTTTCTGACACGGGAATGATGAAAACGTGTAACACAGTCAAAGGGCAGTGCACTGGCTAGGCTATTATATAGTTAGCAATGATAAGAGGTTAGGTGTTTTATAGGTGGAAGTATCAATGATATCATTAGAGCTAACTCTTACGGAGTAACAAGAAAAAAAAGGACGGTTGCACTCCGAGAGTGTCGGCAGAAGTGAAAACTTGCATTTTTTAATATTATGCTTTTTGCTCGCGTACTTTTTTGATGTCACTGAATAAAGACCCGTATTGTAATAACAATACGGTTGACAGTTGACGCTTTTTCGATCAGGCTACGGCAACGAGGTTTTACTACGCGTCGCTGTAGCGTGGGTTAACACCTCTTGGGCTACGGATCTGACGCGAGATCTGAAGTGACATCTGTCGCGACATCTAAAAAAGTGCCAAGCGCCGCTTTCACTTAAAAAAATCCCTCAAAAAACTGCTGACTTTCATCTGTGGCATTACAAAAATCATCACTGATATAACATGTATAGTCAACGACAGGTCAAACTTGACACCCGCGATGCGACTGTAGCCCGTATAAGAACGGTACAAAGTCCAATGTGTCAAGCTTGATGTTCTCTTGACTGTACCTGTTAAGCGGTACGAATTGCACCAAAACTCAGAACCTTTAAACATTGTTTTCGTGTAGGTACATTAAATAATAGATAATAAGCTCGCTTCGACGCTTACGAAATTTGTTTGGAAATATTCTATAGAAGCTATTTTACAAATCGGTGGTGTTGTTAGCAAAGTAAGACTTGCGAAACACTGGTATGGGAACCTGTTACAAGCAGGTAAATAGTCTTAAAGAAGCATTTATTTTGAAAAGGAGTGGTCGACAGTGACGACAGTTATGAAGGAGTAGACATGAAGAGAGAAGGCTACTGTTTAGTAGTAAGACAGTAAAGGAGGACAAAAAAAACTTTTTAACAAAAAAATTTAACCGCCGAAAAAACTGAAAATTAAGAAATAAGAAAACTTTTTTATTTAACCTTAATAACAAAGTTCTTTAATGTAAGTAGACCCGAGTAATTTTGAGTCGGCGCCGCCGCCGTGCATCACGCTTTACGTAATTAATTAATTTGCTTGTTTGGCGCCGACTCAAAATTACTCGGGTATACTACATTAGTTTAAGAACTTTGTTATTAAGGTTAAATAAAAAAGTTTTATTATTTCTTAATTTTCAGTTTTTTCGGCGGTTTAATTTTTTTGTTAAAAAGTTTTTATTTTACAATTTTTTGTGACTATAAATTTTATATTCCTACCCCTGGTTGAAATCGGAATACTCTGTAAACATTATGCGTGGTCATACATTACAATGAACAATCAATCATCCCCTGTTTTCCTACCCTTAGGGTAGGACTTTTTTTTTCCAAATTTATATGGGACCAACTTCTGGGTATAAAAAAAAATTATCAAAATCGGACTACTCTGTAAAAAGTTATGCGTGGTCATACATTAAAAAACGGCCAAGTGCGAGTCGGACTCGCGCACTGAGGGTTCCGTGCCACCACATAATCATAATTGTATTAGTTGAAATTTCAGTAAGTTAATGTGCTAGATTTTTTGAGTCCGATACGCGCTTGAGCAAATTTTATTATTTGTTGTTTTTTTAGCTTATGCACTATAAACATACCAATTTTCAAGTTTGTAAGTGTTCCCGTTTTTATAATAGAACTAAAACAAAAATCGCCTCCGCGACCATCCAACTTGACCCCTCTCTTATATGAATGTTCTTGAAATGGGAGCTCACCACAATTGGTTACCTTTAGTTGTGAGAAAAGTTGTAATATTTAATGATTTCAGACTTTTCCCTTTATTTTTACTGTGAGACCTAGCTTCTTGCCAAATTTCATAATTTTAGGTCAACGGGAAGTACCCTATAGGTTTTGCATGAGTGCATAAATGTATGGAGATAAGGACATAATATGCCATATCTTTTGATTGCGTCGTTGTAAAAAATTGAAATTTTCAGATCTTGTGTGGTTCATGGGCCCTAATGTATGGTATTAATTTCAACCTGATACCTCTACCCGTTCGGGAGATAAAGGGTCTTGACAGACAGACAGACAGACAGACGGACAACAAAGTGATCCTATAAGGGTTCTGTTTTTTTCTTTTGAGGTACGGAACCCTAAAAAATATATATATACGCGTCGACTTGAGAACCTCCTCCGTTTTTTTCTTCGGTTAAAAATATTTAAAAAGCTGCTTTACATTTAAAATTCCTAAAACTTTACTGCTGGCCATGCTGTGATTTTTTTGTCAACAACCCTAAAAGTGTCACTTCGCAAGCGAAATCTGAATTTACGAGTAACTCTCAAGCCCCAAAATTTGCAGGAATGGGAAATAAAACGTAGTTATTTAGGTGTTACAGCATAATTTTGCATAAATTTCATTACATTTTTCATGCATTTTCTATTTTCCGGGAACTCTATGGAAATTGACATTTGACAGCGCATTTGGCAAGCGAGGAAAATGGCGCAATTCTATTGGTTGGAATTTTACCAGCTCACAGCTTAGCTCTCTCGCACAGCACTGGTGGAAAAGCTGCCTAAATAGTGAGTTTATATTGACTGTCAATCTACAAACTATGCGCAAACGCAATCACACCGCAACACCCCCAATACATTTTAGAAGATTTTCGTGACTTGGTGCTTGCAATGCTGTGTTTCGGTTTGAAGAGTAAGAGTTACTGGTACATGAGACATACCATCTTAGTGCTTACAGGGTGGGTAAAAGGCATCTATGTTAGCCTAATATCCAGCACCCAAAGGTTGCCTGGAAGAAATTGCTGTTTAGCAATAAGGCCGCCTCATTGTACACCTATTTCTAATATTGTACTTTTCACAAAATTTCGTGTGCAATAAAGAATATTGTATTGTATTGTATTGTAAAGCGCTTAAATGTCTTATTAGTGTCACATTCATTATTTCACTATTAAGACAGTGGGTGTCATGGGCGTTGGTGACCACTTACCACCACTCGTTTGCCCGCTTGTGATATATAAACCAAATTATGTTGTACCAATATTTCAAAGAAGGATTGAAAGATATAAAAAAATCTTCTTTTATTATTTTTCGCACATGACTTGATGGAAAGGGGCACTTTAGTCAGCAACTTTAATTCGAAATTAAAGGTGCTGACTAAAGTGCGAAGGCAATAAATTCAACAGTCATTGTAATAAAAATAAATAAAACAAACAGATGTAAAAAATATACTTGTATTTATTAAAGAGCTACCTACTGAATTTTTTCATCAAAAGCGAGAGAGGCTTTATTTATTTTTAAAAGGTAACGATGAACTTGCTCAGGACCGCGATGGTTGGAGGAACGAGGGGGAGGCCTTTGCCCAGCAGTGGGACAGTACAGACTAAGAAAAAAAAAACCGACCAAGTGCGAGTCGGACTCGCGCCCTAAGGGTTCCGTACCTATCTACCATATGATATACCAAAAGCTTTTGCTCTTTGATTTTAAAAACTCCGCGACCATCCAACTTGACCCCTCTTTTATAGAAAAATTCTTGAAACGGGAGCTCACCTTAATTGGTTACTATTAGTTGTGAGAAAAGTTGTAATATTTAATGATTTCAGACTTTTCCCATTATTTGTACTGTGAGACCTAGCTTCTTGCCAAATTTCATAATTTTAGGTCAACGGGAAGTACCTTGTAGGTTTTGCATTTTTGCATAAATGTATGGAGATGAGTACATAAAATGCCATATCTTTTGATTGCGTCTTTGTAAAAAATTTAAATTTTCAGATCTTGTGTGGTTTATGGATCCTAATATGTGGTATTAATTTCAACCTGATACCTTTACCCGTTCGTGAGATAAAGGGTCTTGACAGACAGACAGACAGACGGACAACAAAGTGATCCTATAAGGGTTCCGTTTTTTTCTTTTGAGGTATGGAACCCTAAAAACGATGAACTTGCTATTGGTGGGTTAAAGTTTTGGTTTGTGTTGGCTTTAGAAGTTCAAATTATTCAGAATTTCATCGAAAGATGATGTGGGGTGTGTACAAAAACTGTAACTGAAAATAATGAAATATCAGCTAGTTACTTATTTTATATTTACTTTATTAAGCTGATGTCGTCTGTCTAGAGTTTCTAGCTGCGAAATGGCTTCTGACTTGACTACTAACGGTTTAACTTGCCTTCCGAAGCGCGGAAACACTCTAGTTGTTGTGCCACTAGCGGTCACCCACCAGAGTTCTGACTTACTTGATCGGAAAGAAAATCAACTACCACTCGGCCACGAGCGCTTCGATCGCACTATGGCGGTGCAAAATTAAGGTACAATCAAGAGCACATCAAGCTTGACACATTGGACTTTGTACCGTTTTAATTCAGTAAGGGCTAGAGTCGGACTGCGATCGTCAAGCTTGAGCTGTCGTTGACTGTACCATACCCTCTTTCACTACTAATCAATCATACAGACCAATATTATACTTAACAAAATAAAAGAAAGCATTTTACAAGTTTAAAGCATCTTTAAAGTATCTAATGTCAAGTGAACTCCTTCCTAATTAAAGTATTCATATCGTCCATTCATTAAAAGAATCGTATATGATGAATTGATGAGCTGACCTCGAATTTCTGCACGTCTAATTTTCAAGTTCGTCGACCTTTACGTTGTTTTTTTTTTCTGAAAAAATAAGCCGAAGAAGGCTTGATAAATGATGGCAATACGGATTTTAGAGGTTCGCATTATGTTGAGAAATTCTTGACGGATTCCAATAAGTCCTAACATGTTTTTGCTTTTGGAAACATATTTAAGTATTTATTTTGACCCATGTGGGTAAAGTATCTCATGAATAGGTTAATTTAAAAACGTTTGCATAAGAAGACAAAGTCATCTCTGTCTTAAACCAAACACTACGTTTGTACTATCAGAATAAGAACCAAGATCCTGAACTGTCCTTGAGGCGCTATTTAGTGCTACCCTGACGATCAGGGTGTCTACTCTCAACGTCCGATATATCGAAACGATACTACTCGAAACATGCAAATGCAAAACTTCGTCCCTTGACAATAGAGTAGAATATTGGTTGGATGCAGTTTGAAAATTCATCCAACCAATATTCTACTCTATTGTCAAGGGCCGAAGTTTTGCATTTGCATGTTTCGAGTAGTATCGTTTCGATATATCGGACGTTGAGAGTAGACACCCAGTTCTTACTGTCGGTCGTCCGAACCTATAGCCATGAAAACCATGCGTGCGTTCAGAGCGACCGCATATTACGCAATACATACAAATTACCAACGTACTGACCGTCACGGTGAATAGTGTTCGGCGAATAGTATTTCGATCAAAGATATTTCGAAGTAAAGTAGGGAACCCTCAGTACTCGTACTGACCGTCGCGTCGTCAGGGTAGCACTAAATATAAATACCGTCAGACCCTGCCCGATATAAAATGAAGAGACATTTTTCTCTCACTTCTCAAATCTCTATCAAACCACTGCCCTTTCACTGTTAGAATTTTTCCAAGTTCCTAACCTGTCTGACTTCTATTTTTTCGAAATTTTGTCTCCTTTTTTTCTCCAAATCTCTTTCAGACTCTTTGGATTATCAGAATAACTGCCAAGTCTCTAACCTGTCTGTCTAAATATGACTCCCGCAGTTCTGCGTGATGTATTATTATAGGTAATAAATAATACAGGAAGATTTTTCGTTGCCTTTCTCACCCCAAACACTTACTTAGTAATATCATAATTAGAGCTAAGTTCCTCACCCCGATATAAAATTAAGAGACATTTCGCGTCTCTTTCTCACCACAAATCTCTGTCAGACCACTGCCCTTGCACTATTAGAATATACCCCAAGTTCCTGACCCGTCTGTGACTCCTGCCTGATGTAATAATGAAGGGTTCTTATTGAATCAACGTCAGAGGTCCATTACACCAGACCTTGGGGCCATCAATCAAGCCAAGAACACAAATAAGTGAATGATAAAAAGATTCCGGGCTTTGAGAACTTTTGGGATGTGTAGAGTTTTTGGGGTTCAAATTGAAATGTTTTATTTTGTTTTGTTGAAAGGTTTATTTAGTATTACCGCAGTGGACAGGGGTCGAAGTTTTGTTGCTTATTTGCCAATTGACGTACAATTTCGGCACCCAAAAATTGAGGGCCTAAAAAAGAAAAATATGATATTTTAACCAGTTTTGAAGGAGTTGTTACAAATTTAATTTTAAAGCCAACTTTTTTTTCATTTACCCATCCTCCGGTGCATGAAATAAGATTGTAATGAGCCCTTAAATTGGTTCCGTGAGAAGAGTAATTTTCAAAAGTCATCTTTGAATCTCTCATGACAATTACTTTTATTTGAGGCGACTACCTATATAAAATGCGTATGTTCGGCGCAGCTGAGTCTGGCGCTCAGGGGTTTCAGGTTTGATTACCGATAAATCTTTTGAATGATGATTTCGATAGTGGTCAGCAAGACATATTAATGCCCTGACATGGTTCGAGCACTGCACGGCCTGACTTACTCTGTTTTATAGAGTTTCTAATGGCGTCTGACAAAGCACAATGACCACAAAATGAGTAATAACATCCCATGAAACATCTGCAGCAGGACAGGAAGCTCCCTCAAGAAGTCCAGCAAAAACGCGAAATACTTTGGAGGTGAATCACCATAGTCACCACGCTAATAAGCGTTGGCTGTTGTTGGTGTTGGTAACACAGTGTGCAAGATGGTATGATACATGGAAAGATGCTGCTGCCCATCCTCCGGATCATAATCCATCAGTCGCCTCTTACGACACCTACGGTTAGAGATAACTATTCTTTGTCGGCACTAGCGGTCACCTATCAGGTATTCGGCCAGAACCGACGCTGCTTAATCACAGAATATATCATCACAAATACGATAAACTTTACTCGCATGATCGGCAAGGACGATCAGTGGACATTAAAAACACTTATCCGAAACCTCTCTCTATTCGTTCAAAGCAATTTTATTCTCAAAAATTCAAAATCCACATTTTATCTAAGGATTCTTAGGCCTCACATTCTTTTGAGGATCTATTGTAATCTTACGCGTCATTACCATTAAAGGAAAAAGAAAAAAAAACAGACGGCACGGCAGTAAAAACGCCTCTTTTTGGTTGAGGTAAAAAATGTGATGGAGTACACACAACCACAAGTACTGTCTGACATGATCACGACAAGATCAGACCAAGTGCTAAATCACAAAAGAATTTAATTACTTTTTTACAGTCTTTATATTAAACTATGCTTAGAAAAAGAATTATATTCTAGTGCCGTGGCTCCTTGGATCAATCAATGTGATTTATAAATATCATGAAAGAGGCTCTTTAGCAGCTTGCAGACTCTTTTATTCTCGTTTATTTTTAAGCGTCGCTAGGCATTATGATTTTATATAACTTCCTTGACAAATGACTATACAAATCTTAGTTCCAATTTTGACCATCTGAAGTTCAGATTCTGAACAGACATTGCAGTCATACTGTAAAAGTTTAGTCAGACTTGCCATTAATGACGTCTTAACGACTATCAACCATTTTTAGGGTTCCGTACCTCAAAAGAAAAAAACGGAACCCTTATAGGATCACTTTGTTGTCCGTCTGTCTGTCTGTCTGTCTGTCTGTCTGTCTGTCTGTCTGTCTGTCTGTCTGTCTGTCTGTCTGTCTGTCAAGACCCTTTATCTCACGCACGGGTAAAGGTATCAGGTTGAAATTAATACCATATATTAGGATCCATGAACCACACAAGATCTGAAAATGACAATTTTTTACAACGACGCAATCAAAAGATATGGCATTTTATGTCATCATCTCCATACATTTATTCAAAAATGAAAAACCTACAGGGTACTTCCCGTTGACCTAAAATTATGAAATTTGGCAAGAAGCTAGGTCTCACAGTACAAATAATGGGAAAAGTCTGAAATCATTAAATATTACAACTTTTCTCACAACTAATGATAACCAATTGTGGTGAGCTCCCGTTTCAAGAACATTCATATAAGAGAGGGGTCAAGTTGGATGGTCGATGAGGCGATTTTTGATTTAGTTCTATTTAAAAACGGGAACACTTACAAACTTGAAAATTTGTATGTTTATAGTGCATAAGCTATAAAATAACAACAAATAATAAAATTTGGTCAAGCGCGTGTCGGACTCAAAAAATCTAGCACATTAACTTACTGAAATTTCAACTAATACAATTATGTTTATGTGGTGGTACGGAACCCTCAGTGCGCGTGTCCGACTCGCACTTGGCCGGTTTTTTTTTTTTTTTCGTTTATTCCAATGCTATGCAGCACATTTTGCAGCTATGTCAATTTATTCTTTCCGTCAAATATACTCTGGTATTAGTGTCATGGCTAAAAATTTGTTGGTATACACGATAACTTTTCAAGGCAGGGCCTTACCGAGCGAAGCAAGGAGTCTGAATTCTTTGGCCTCACCTCACCTTACAAGATCAGATGTAAAGTCAGATCGCATGTATCCTTTAAACGGAGATGGGGTAACCCGTCCAGTTTTGGACACGCTCCTGGCAGGAATCTGTAAATGGTTGCCCAAGTACGTAATACACATAAGTGGGTATGTAATGACTTTAAAAATAATGTAACTTTGAGTTTTTGACGGTATTTTCAAATAACAATAATTTTGAGTAAAATGAAATAGGAATGTTGTTTTTCTTGTCTGTTTTCTTGCTTTTGTTATTAAAGCTAATGCATTCCAAAAAAGTTCGGCCACTCCACACAAACTGTATTAACAAAACATGACGTTAAAACTCGCAATTTTTCGATGACACGTCTTTTCTAAACTACCGTATTCCATTAAATTTTACATGACCATGCATTCCACTCCTTAAGGAGATACTCCTTCATATTAATGTGTGCAGGCGCAGGATATCAGCCCTCATTACTGCGTCGGGATAAAAAATGGACACCGAAGAATGCCATTAGATACGATCAGTACATTCGGGTCGGGACGAGATGACCCAAAAAATATTTAGTTTAAAACTGGAATAAACACTAGTAAATATAAACTGATTCCGCTATAAAAAGCTGTAAATAAATCCAATCGTTTTATAGTTAACTAGCTTTTGCCCGCGACGAAAAAAGTCAAACTTATCTTTCAAACAAAAAAGTTTTATAATAATCGGTTCAGTAGTTTTTGCGTGATGCTGGAGCAAACAAACAGACAAAAAGTCCAAAAATCAGTGATTCGAATTCAGGAGAGCTGGTGAGCCCGGGGGTGCGGGGTAGATTGCAAGGGGGGCGGAGAGTGTCCGCTCTGTATAAAAGTACTATTACTTTATTCTGTGCCTCAACTCGAGCAATTAACAAAACTGACAAGCGACTAGATAAAAAGCGTGTCAGACACAAACCATAACAAATCGAGTGTGAGATGGATGACCTTAAAAAATAGTGTGTCAGCTTGTGACCCCGACCTTATTTACATTAAGACGGGTCAGGACAAGGGTCTGAGACATTCTGAGACCTCCTTTTGGCTTTTCAAGGACAAGGGCAGTGCACTTGCGTGAACTGATTTTCTAAGAAATGTAAAGAATGAAGAAGCGCATGTGGAATAAAGCGACTGTGTGTCTTGACAGTTATTATACAGGATGTTTATGTTTTGAAAGTAAAGGGGCTGGGCTCCTGGTTCCCAACGGCCACTACCACCTGCATAGATCTATTGTAGCCAACCCTTTATACTACATCTCCTCGGCCACACCGACAGCCTCAAAGAAGCTGACGATCTGCCTAGGATTGAGAGCTCGGGCATCCTCAGGGTGTAGTATATGTCCTCCTGTTTCCCGACTTCTGCTGTGGGTTCTCAGTGGCAGATTAGATGTATAGGCGTTTCATCGTCCTCTGCACAAAATATGCAGTATGGGTTTTCGTATAAGCCAATTCTGTTTAGGTGTTTGCACAACTTGTCAGGGCTCAGGGAATGTCCCGTTAGGGCTCTTATAAGTATATACAGGATGTTACAGTTGAAATAATATATACATACATACATACATAGCATCACGCCTTGTTCCCGTCAGGGTAGGCAGAGACCACAGTTCTCCACCTGCTACGATCTTGACATACTTCCCTTGCTTCCTGAACTTTCATCAATCCTTTCATACATGCTCGTCGGTTTAGGGTACTTTTAACCTGGCCTTTATTCAGAACGTCCTGAATTTGGTCCAGGTACGTTCGCCGAGGCCTTCCCCTTCCAACGTTTCCATTCACTCTCGCCTTGTAGATCCCTTTCGTCAATCTTCCTTCATTCATCCTCTCTACATGACCAAACCATCTCAGCATCCCTTTCTCAATTTTAGTCACTACGTCTTCTTTTACGCCACAACGTTCTCTTATCACACTATTTCTAATCCTGTCACTCAATTTCACACCAATCATACTCCTCAACGCTCTCATTTCTACTGCATTAATTCTACTTTCATGCTTTTTCTGCCATACCCAGCTTTCACTGCCGTACATCAGTGTTGGTACCAAAACGCCTCTATGAACAGCCAGACGAGCCTTGTAAGACAACTTCTGACTCTTCATAAAAGCATGCAGAGCACCATTCACCATGTTTCCAGCATTCAGTCTTCTTTCGATATCACTTTCACACGTTCCATCTCTTGTAAACTTAGAACCCAGATACACAAACTCCTTCACTTGTTCGACTTGTTCACCACCTATTAATATAGTACACTCTGTCATACACTCTTCTCTTTCAAGTACCATTACTTTCGTCTTGCTTACAGTTGAAATAATGTAGCTAGATAAGTTTTTTTTTACAAGTGGGCAAACGAGCCGGTGGGCTACCTGATGGTAAGTGGTCACCAGCGCCCATAGCACTTACTGTCTTATTAGTGACAGAATTTGAACTAAGCTGATATGTCTCATGTGCCGGTAATTTCACTGCCCCCTTTGCCCTTCGATCCGAAACTCAGCAGTGCAAAGACTGCTGCTTTTCGGTAGAAATAGGCCAGGGGTGGTACTTCACCAGACGGACTTTGCACAAAATCCCTACCACATTGAAAAAAATTATAGCAGAGAACAGGACGGAGCGATACGTAAGATATTGGAGTGACAGAGACGTGTATCGCTCCGACCTGCTCCCACGCATAGCTCTATTCCTACTGTCAGTCTAATCAAACTACATTTTACAACTATTAGTACTACGTTCCCTTAAACCACATGTTCTTTCCATAAAACTGAACAACTTTCCCCAAGGAACAAGAAATTACCTCCCATACAAAATGCGCTATCAGCTAATGCAGTTTCTATGGGAATAAAAAATATACATACATACATAATAAATATCACGCTTTGTTCCCGTCGGGGTAGGCAGAGACCACAGTTCTCCACCTCCTACTACGATCTTGACATACTTCCCTTGCTTCCTGTACTTTCATGAATCCTTTCATACATGCCTCCATTTTTTTCGTATTTTGACCTATGTTCAGGAAAGTTGTTCAGTGCAACAGCAAACAACGTGCAGAAAGGAACGCAGTTAATTAGGAAGCACCCTATGGACGATTCTTACTTAACTATTTGCAATAAATCTGACGTATATAAATAACTATAGTCTACTCATAGTGCGTGAATAACTATTTGTTATTCAAATAATTTCCCAGGCGCCACCATAACTCACGAAGTCACCTTCGCGAGTCGTGCGCACTAGCTGTACCTACGCATGCGCAATAAACGCCCTCTGTCGTTGGTTGCGCGTAAAGTTAGTAGGTACTTAATGATAATATATGTGGTGTCAAGGGCAGAGAGTTCCGGATTTTGTAAAAAGAAATTTTGGGAGGACTGACTGTACCTAGTACGTTTATCTGATCCGTGATTTTAAACAAAGGCCAGGTTAAAAGTATTCTAAACCGACGAGCATGTATGAAAGGATTGATAAAAGTGAAAGTACAGGAAGCAAGAGAAAACAGAAAGAAAGATCGTAGCAGGTGGTGGGTAGTGGGCCCTGCCTACCCCGACGGGAAAGAAGTGTGATATTATGTATGTATGTGATTGTAGTCATTGATCAGTCAAACTATACGTACTTGGGCAACTGGGCACTACCTGGGCGAAAGATCTAGGCTTAAAGTTATATAGTACTAACGGGGAACAACAGATGGCGCTGGCGCAGTAAGAACTAAGCGGGGTATCTGAAACGCGCTCTAGAGATGTTTATTCCGAAAATATTTTCGCCCGTGTAAACCACTCCACATATCCCCTGACTCTACTCTGTTTTTAAGATATTAGTAGTTATAGCAGAAGGCTGCTTATTCATATTGAAGATATAAAATGCAAAAACATGTAAACTCTAACGGTTGAGATAAAGTTCACTTTGATTGGTCGCAAAAAAAAAAAAAACTATTTTTGAGCGAATTTTTTATAACTTTTCTAGTGCGTGGTCAAGAGTACCTACATTGCCCACATTGTCAAATTAAAAAAGACGTCCATTTTTGTACATATGTGGCATTTTACGGCAAGGCCTTTCTTCAGCATCTAATAAAAACGTAAAACTATATAGTATCAACTAAATTCCCTAATATGTATTTACTTTCACTGCCGTTCACGATCCGTCTCACCCATTCACAAATCTTTGCAATCTCCAAGACCGTTCACGAGGGGTCCCTATTCGGCTATCATCGCTAACATGACATAATACTTTTTCCGCACGACGAAAAAGGTTCTTGATCGAGATCTGGAGACCGTGCGTGACCGGTGCGCACGCGCTACGCAACGGGCTTATTATGTCTGAGTCGAAATGGTTTCGTTTCTATTACAGGTAAATAATGGTAGTTTTTTTTTTCTATTTTTAAATTTGACATTAGTCTAGCCCAGAGGAAACAAATAAGAACGACTTCGTAAGAAGCCTATTCACTCATGAAACTGAAACTCGAAATAACCTCACACTGTTGTTAAAAAAAACTTCTATACTCTATTACTCTCAGGGATTTGTTGCGGCACTTGAATAATATTTTTTAAACCCTAAAGTTCAAAATTGTTCGCAAAGAAAGTTGACGAATTGCAAATAAAGACGATCAAAGAAACAGCCTTCCAGAATAACACCGCAGCTCAAACAATGCAGTCCTTGCCCTATGAACTTACAACCGTTCTGCAATATATATCAACATAGTGATTGATAGATCTATATTTGCATAGTGCTTTCTAGGTTTCAACCAGAGAACAAACACTAAAAGCATGACTAAAGTAGAATACGGACTTGCCAAAATCGAAAATATTGGAGGGATGTAGACATATGAAATAAAAATTAAAATATTTATTTCCCATCATAAAATCAAGTAATTTAACTAGATGTATTATCACTAAAATCTTTATACTAGTCTTGAGCTTTTTAATGTGGCAGGGTAACTTTTGAGTGTATTCAAGTAAGTCAGCTGAAAGGTTAAAACGTATAAGACGTTAAAAAATTACAGTTGTAATAGGCAGTTAGCGTTGTTTTAAACGTTATTATTGTAAATTATCAAATTCTGAGACCAGCTTCATAGTTTCGACTAAATCTATCCTTATCGCTCTGTAAAACGGTCGATATTTTAAGCATTATTCCGTATTTTAAGCGTTACTCCGAATTTTAAGCATTACTCCGTATTTTAAGCATTACTCCGTATTTTAAGAATTAGTCCGTATTTTAAGCGTCAATCCGTATTTTAAGCATCAGTCCGTATTTTAAGCATCAGTCCGTATTTTAAGCATAATTCTACACATTCAAGCATAAATCCGCATTCTACTCATTGTGTCTTAATTCTCTGGTACAATTTGCAATATCTATGATTCAAGCAAAACAATAATCTGACGAGGTCCAAATTGATTTCTATAAATCTTATCAAAGAGAAACAGTTTGTCTTTCAGTAATGATCTGGTGCTTTCTTTTCCGGGTTCGAATTCCAGCCGGGGTGGATATTTGAATGATGACTTTGAATGCTTCGGCGCATCAATTCGTTCACTGTCTTTCTGGTCTAGCGGTAACTGTTAGGCTGTAGATCTGTAAGTCGCGGGTTTGACTTTATGGAGTGTAGAAAAGTAGTTAAGAAAAAATTTATGACATTGATCATACCCCTAACCATCTACCCATGGAGGTGACTAAGGATTTATGAACCGAAGGATGAGCAGCAGCATCTTTCTGTATATCGTACCATCTTACATACTGCTGTCACTAACAACAGCAGCGGTCGCCAGCCGCAACGCTTACTAGCATGGTGACTGTGAGTACACTAAATCCCCTCCAAAGTACCACGCATTTTAGCGGAGAGATCTCTCTGTCGTGCATTGGACGTTTTATGGGATGTTATGATCATATAGAGAAAAAGACACAGAATTATATGACACGATAAACTATGTAGTGCTTCGGAAGACACGTTTAGACGACTGTTGGATATTCATAGTTTAATTGGTCGTTGAACTGGTAACAATGCGAAACTCGTATCGTGGATGTATACTGCGTACAAAATGACTTTTTCTGTGACCGTCAATGCGCAGAAGTCAAAAAATGAGTCGCGAGGGTGAGCGCGGCTCCCCCCTAAGGGGTAGCGAATCGTTCATTGGGTCTCCGCCTGTCACCCATGCGAGGAAAATAACCGTCAGAGAAGACTTGTTCTGAACGCGCTGCATCATTGTATTTCTTAGACATATACCTTAGTTTCTCGAATGGTTTCTCAGTATGTGCACAAATCCCACGATAAACGCAATAAAAACCGTGCGACCAAATCATCTAAAATAAAAAAGCAACAGTTTTTAACCTCTAACGATCGCAAGAAGCTGTAATCCATATCAATAACCACAAGACCAATATCACCCTACAAACTTGAACGTTAAAAGACCCTATACAAAACTTCCTTTGAAAACCACAGGTTAAAAAAAATACAAAAAGGCACAAGGAACACGATCCTTTGAGCCTAGTCGATCTAACCGCATGAGACGTGGTGTGGCGAGACGGAAAAAAGTAAAAATCAAAGATGGCGGACGATGGATTAAATTGACAGTAAAAATTATGAGAAAAATGTAACGAGTCTCAATAATAAAATCAATTTGACGCCGTGTAAAGCGAATGGACTTCAATTTAAATTTCAAGAACATAATGAATCTTGACGATACATAGTGGGTTCTGGATACAAAAATAAATACATTTTATTTGAATAACAGTCACATAGTTATCGCGTAGACATCGTTAGGCCTTCCTAACTACAGTCGAAATAATGTAGCTTGATGACAGCAATGTGAGAGCACGTATCGCTCCGACCTGCTCTCACGCATAGCTCTGTCCTGCTGTCATTCATCATCATCATATCGTGTGGGTTGCAAGGTCGATGACCGACCTCATAACCAAGCCATATTATTGTAACTGTAATCCTGCCGGCTTAGCACGCTGCAACTGTCAGTTTATCTAGGCCCAGACTTTAAGCATGGTCACATTTTTTTTACATCCGAGCAGTGCGACACATTTTAAAAGACAAGGACGGCTAAATGTATTAGTGTATAAAGCTATCTCTGTCTAAAATATCAAAAACGTAATTTGTGGATTTGCTAAAACATTTTCCTCCACTGACATTTCTTCGCGCTTGGAGGTGATAGATTAGATGACATAATTCCTCAAATAAAGTGACATTTCTCAGAGATATATTTTCTCTCGGGCAGCGTGCTAAGCCGGCTGTAGTCAGAGTTTCCAAGCCACCAAATGACCTTCAATATGTCTTAACGAAAAATCTGAATAAGCCTTATTGAGATACATTTATTATTCGAGTTACAGAACAATCGGCATATTAAACAAACATAAACGAATATTTTAGAACCCTTTCCAAATTTGTGTATGTTACTCAGATCACAAATCTGAATAACTTTCCCAAAGAAACTGGTCTAAAAACATTTTTTTTTCTATTCCATACGAACTATGCCCTAGCAACAGAAAAATTTTGACAAGGGCCAAAATATAACCCAGAATACAATTTCTGATATTTTTACCATTCGACTAAGAGTCCGTAAAATATAAATAAAAAGATCAAAAAGCCTTCGTTAATGACATCGCGATGTACCTATCACAGACATCGAATGAAAGCGAATAAGTACCTAACTAGATCCTCATGTTTTCCCTTTCAGTACTGTCCATAAACCTTTTATGCAAATCTTTTGATGAACAGCGTTTGGGCGGCGCAGGCGCATTGCGCAAAGAGAAAATAATTCAATATCCATCTAGAATTAACACTTATCATTGTGTTAGTAAAAGAGCGTTCTATGTGTGCGTGTAAAAACGGCACAGACGCCGCATGTAGTGTAATTAAGAATCTTCCGATTCCAAGTGTCGGGTAGCTGTGTAAAGGTTTTTGAGATGCACAGGAGCAATCCTTTTTTGGTTTCGATATCTTATGCTCCCGATAATTATACAGATAGGTATGTTCAAAGATTATGATGATAAATGTGTCGTAAAAATTTTATGCTTCAATCTTTTTTTTTTGTTTATTTATATAGCCTATCAAATACAAAATAAAAAAATATTTAATCAAATGTGCATAGAAGTTACAACATATTTTAAAACATTGATTACAAAACAAAATATTGTACACTTTTTGAAGACTATTTACTTTAAAAAGTAAGAGGTTAAATCATGGTCTCCACACTATAGCCTAAGAGCCAAACGATTTCACTGTATGAAGATTCAACAAAAATTCATATCAGCATTTTTTTCGTCAAAAATTATAATTCATTAGTAATCCACCCAAATTTACGACCGCATGATTTAAAAAAATAATAATAAAGGTATTACAAATTCCACAAAAGAAGGGCAAAAATGCTATAAAAATTATTTACTTTACATTTAATTACCTTTATTTTTATCTTTTTTTTTAAGTATATAATCCTCCTATATTTGTAAAAGAAACACAATTAAATCTAAAAAACAAATTTACGTAAATCTCAAAGTAGACCTATGATAAAAATGCTATCAGATCAGTTCTTCAATGCTTTTGTTTCATTAACGTCCCTTAACATATAGTGTACTAAATCCAACAAATAAAAAATATGGAAATTGAAACCTCTTGAAATTGAAATTGCACCTTCCCAGTTTGAAATTTGGGTGGATTCAAAAATATAGTCTCTTAAAATTGCATTTAAAAGCCGTTTACAAAAATTTGGCCTGATATGAATTTTTTCTCCAAAGTATAGGATAGCTCTTAGGGTACTAGGCAAACTTTTATCGTGGACAACATACAAATCTTTACAAGTCCAGTCAAAGTTCCAGAATCAGAAGACAAAACATCGGAAGTTAAATCAAACATAGTTTATATTTATTTATTTAGTTATTTATATACATATAATACAGACACAGTTTAGTGACATATCCTTCCTTATATACTCCTTCTAGTAAATTTTTCTTGTGATTTTACAGACGAATAAAATTGTTTGACTTTGGCGCGGGGCTCGATGGCGCTCCTACTTTGCAGGTGCAAGCAAAAATGAGCATACAGGTGATCAGGCGCGAGTTACCGTGATAGTACACACGACCGCACATCAGTAGAAACACTTTTGGACCTTATGAAGTGGTAATAAAGTTGAAAAAGTTTCTACCTACAAGCGGTTGACCGTACGTACAACCATCTCTTGCGCGTCTTATAATAGCAGTACCGTGACGAATGGACTTAGATTTTATGAATCCATTACGAGGAAGGATTAGTTGGGAGCGGCCATTCTGTCCCTAGATAGAGGTAAAGGACAATTACTAGAGGAATGTGATTAAAGACTGCTAAGGCCTGATTTTGTCAGGAAGATATCAAAGAAAATTGATGAGTTTCATTCATCTTTCCTGGCTTATGGAAAACGAATACTTTTTAGGCGCTACGAGCGTACTATTTCTATTCATTACGTGCTATTTGAATTTTTCTTATTTTTTCTGGCCTATACACGGTCGCACTTCGGTAGAAACACTTTGAGCTTGTCTCTAGTTTTAAGCGTCTGAAGCGAAGCGCTAGTTCAGCTTATACTGGTTTTGTATCTAGGTGCTTGCGGCCGTGCGTACGTAATGTCAGTTGAAAGGCCGGTTGTAAATTACCTGCACTTTACTTTAAACATAAAGATGGATTTCGCTTTCTAATACGAAAGAACGCGTATGTAATAAATGGTTTTTCGAAGCTCGTATGTCAAAATGTTACATATTGGGTTCTATGTTCAATAAAAAGCTTATAACATGAAACCTACTAATTATTTATTCTGCTCGAAGTTTTCGTGATTCTGATAAGATCGTGCCAGGGTTTGTCTGACTAAATCCGACACTGAGTCCGGCCATTCATGTTTTCGGCCTGACAACCCTAGTCATAGGCATAAATGTTGATTGAAGGCACTTGATTGGGCCTCTGTAATTATACACTCTATGATTGAATTTTATGAGATAGAATTTTAATATTTTTTATATTTTGGACGGTTTCAAAGGTAATGGGCGGCACGATATATATTTATTGAGATTAGGGTGAGATTGAGAGTAAGGGCTATTTGTTACGTGATTGGAAAAACAAAAAATAAAAACTTAGTTTTATTGTTCCTCCTTTGTTAAAATAAAACGCCTTTTCTATGTTCATTTGTTTTGTTCTTAGATAACTTAGAGCTTAATCAAAGAAAATAAAAACACATAATAATAGTTTTATCGTTCCTCCTTTACTATAATAAAATGCCTTTTCTATGTTCATTTCTTTTGTTCTTAGATAACTTTGAGCTTAATCAAAGAAAATAAAAACACATAATAATAGTTTTATCGTTCCTCCTTTACTATAATAAAATGCCTTTTCTATGTTCATTTGTTTTGTTCTTGGATAACTTTGAGCTTCATCATCATCATCATGACATCCCATGAAACGTCCACTACACTTTTGCTGAAACGATGTGGAGGGGAAGTACCATTACATAGTGACCACGCTTGTCAGAGATACGGCTGGCACCATGGACCGCAATTGATGGTGACCGCAGAATGTAAGATACGATACACAGAAGGATGCTCGCCTCTTACGACACCCACGGGTAGAGATGGGTTGGTACTATTCTTTGCCGGTACCACACGGGCACTCGAGCTTAGTAAAAGAAAATATATATTTTTTTATTAAATTTAGGTTCGCCTTTCTTACGAAGTCATTAAAACGTTGTAGACGAGCGCATTTGTAACCGATTTGCTTCTCAAAACCCTTATCTGAAGCCTCGTAAATCTTATTGACACAACAAACAGTATTCTATCCATGCATCTCCGTTCCCACGCGGTCGCTCGAAGGCCGAACGATCCAATACTAATACTATCTGCAATTTGTTTTAGAGTTGCGAAACGTAACAGGTGAGGATCCGTTTAAGTAGACAAGCTTCATTTCGACTGCAAAATATTTCTTAAGTGCTGTTGGGGTATTTTGTATAAAAACATTCGAAAAGATATAGCTGAATAGAATTATGGATAACAGGAAAGAGCAATGCTTGAGAATAGGCCGCAGAGAGTGTCCTACAGTGGACGCTTCATGGGATGTTATGATGATGATGATGAGACCGGAGCGCTCCAATATCTTACGAATCACTTTTCCCTACACTCATGTCATTCTAATCGTGCTAAATTTAGTATTGTAGCTAGTTTCGACTATAATTACTGTATCTTCAGGACAGTGGAAAGCTTTACTCAAATGTGTCAAGCCACCAAATTTGGTGCTATTTAATGGCCTCTGACATAAAATTAACGACCTACATCTAAGACGTTTGATGAGCCGGAACCAACGGTTGAACTTGCCTTTAGGTGCTTGCTATACCAACCATACCATTAGCGGAATCTGTTCGATTCCCAGCCAGAAGGTACGTTGCACAACGACACAATCATCACTATACAACTAGCAATACCAGTTGTCGTCTTTTTTGACAAAATGTACTTTATTTGGATTCATTAAACATCCAATTGATACAAAGTCTAATAAAGTATAAAACGATCCCAATAACGTTGTTGTTGGTTGCATAATAAACTTTTCGTAACAGACAGGACCGCATCTCAACCGCATGTGAAGCAGCATTGCAGTTGGCTAGCATTCAAATTGCAGCCCGTTTACACACACGTCTTAACTCACACCGTTTAGAACGGCATACAACATGTTATTATTTAATTAAACACATGTGCTACTAAATGTCAAGGGTTTGTTTAAACAAGACATCTTCGGCTATTGCATTTATTGAATGATGATAGGTTGGGTTATTCCGTTAGTTGTCCCAATCAATGAGGAGTCTATGTTTGAAGACCTGGACAATAATTCATACGTAGCTGAAATGCAGTTCCGTTCATTACACTCGCATTGCTTCTTAGGTTACCTATGACACATCCTGGCGGAATTTCCGCTGGTATCATACTAGAAAGACTTTTCGGTCGCGGAATTTTCTGCGTCGGAATTTCCGCAAGTGTAAAAATAAAAGTGTCTTAAGCTTGGAAATTATCCCGTGTGGTCCCGGCAAAGAATAGTACCATCCCATACATACCCGTGGGTGTCGTAAGAGGCGACTAAGGGTTATAAACTGGAGGATGGGCAGCAGCATCCTCCTGTGTATCATACCATCTTACTTACTGCGGTCACCTACAACCGCGGTCCATGGTGCCAGCCGCAATGCTGAAAAGCTAGGTAACTTCTCCAAATTTTTCCAGCAAAAGCTCTTATTCTGGACGCTCCCTGTCCTGTAGTGGACATTTCATGGGATGTTATAATGAAGCTTGGAAATTATTAAAATCTTGTCAATCTGAAATGTAATGTCATTTGCATTGAAACTCGACAAGTTTTATTCAAATAGGTAATCAATTCGACATCCCAAATTCCAAACCAAAATCCAGCGCACGCGGCCGAAAGTTGCTCTTCCTTTCCGATCACGAAAGTTAAGCTATAAGAAGGGTGACCGCTATAGCCACAACAACTAGAGCATTTCCGTGCTTCGGAAGGCACGTTAAGCCGTTGGTGCCGGCTACTGTCAATGATAGCAGTCGTTAATCCAAGTCAGAGGCCATTTGGCGGCTTGAAAACTCTGACAGACAGGGTGGTTTCAAAAACTTCCAGAAAAAGAAGGTTATTGATGTTATGAATCTGAACAATATTTCTGCAAGTAGCTATCAATCATCCTACCCGATTCAAAACATGTTGTTCACTATATATCTACGCGACAATTTGAACAATTTTCTATAGCTTTAATGAAATTAAATCTTCATAATAATGTGCATACGCACTATAATCAGTATAACAACAGAATTAACTGAGATCTATAAATCTATCCGCAAGAGTCGCTACTGCGATGAAGGCTTCAATCACTATGGAGTGAGATCCTGGCTATGGAGTTCAGTGACTTGAACAGAGGTTCTCAAGCTATTGTGACTTGTTTGACGAAGTTTTCACAAACTGTCGTTTAGAAAAAAAATCCGTAGAAGGTGACAAAAAGTGACTCATTTTATCAGATAAGACAGATCATATTTCACAAATTCAGATTAATATAGAAATTTACCGTTCAAATGTCAGAAAATAATATGATCGTCAGAAAAGTATAGTCATAAATCTAAAAAAGAAATATTTAAAATAAATTAAAACTAACTATATTGAAAACATACTACTTTAGGTATTTGAAAAACAATGTATTTGAATTGAAAAACAATGTCAAAAATATACAAGATTAGAAAGAAACTCGTAAATTTTATTTTTTAATATTTCTAAATTATACAAATTACACAGCATCGATGAACGAATAGAGATTCAGAGGAAATTTTATTTTATACAAGATTTAACAGAAAGGGTAGGAAGGATGAGATTCTGTCCATGAAACTGAACAACTTTCTCTAAGGAACATAGGTCGAAAAACGAAAAAAACAAATTTTTGACCTTGCATACAAAATGCGCTATCAGTTGATTCAGTTTTTATGCGAGGTGAAAAATATTTTTTCGCATTTCGACCAGTGAAAGTTGTTCAGTTTCATAGAAAGATTCACATCCTTCAGGGTTGGTATACTATTTTTGCAGTGTTTTTATACCATTTTATGCAGTCAAAGCTGCAGGACATAAAACGACGAGTAAGAAAATATAAAACTTTTTGAGCACCACTGTGCAACTAGGAAACTAGTCGACGGTGTAAAAAACCTAGGCATTACAATTCTTGCGTAAGTTGTGGCAAGTTGCGCGTTCGCGGAACTTGCGTTTTGCTCATTTTAATCACGCACAAGAAATGTAAGCTTTCCTTATCTTATGAAATATTTACAACTTTTTGGGTCAACAGAACGTATGCTGCAAGATTACTCTTTCAGCGATAACGAATATTGTTGATTTGATTCATCATCATCATATCAGTCGAAAGACGTCCACTGCTGGACATAGGCCTCCCCTAAAGATCTCCATGACGACCGGTCCTGCCCTGCTCGCATCTAGCGGCTTCCCTCAACCTTGACCAGATCGTCGGTCCACCTTGTGATGGGCCTGCCAACGCTTCGTCTTTCGGTACGTGCTCGCCAATCTAGAACCCCCACGCCCCACGCCCTTACGCCCCATCGGCCTTCGGTTCTTCTTGCGATGTGCCCTGACCACTGCCACTTTAGTTTAGCGTTTCTCAGGGATATGTTAGATTATATGATACCTAGAAAAAAAATAAAAAAAAATAAAAAGAAAATAAAAAATAAAATAAAATAGTTAAATAAATAAAATGCAAGAAGAGCAAGTCTACTACCGTTTCGGATCATGCTTGTATGGAAGAGAATTTGGACATTGCAATTGTCTGCATGGGTCTGTGTAAAAGAGTTCATAAAATCCAAATCTATTAGTCGCGAGTGGTTTTCTTTTGGGCAAGTACATTCCATCATCGATCTCATCTCTATCCTCAAGTGGCCGTGCTCCTCGGATCATCAGCATCTCCATCAGCATTCAGCAAGCCCATTGACAATAACAATAGAATTTTCAAAGTCGTGGCTTTAATTCCAGTTCTTCTGAAACCGAGAAACTGAAAAGAGAGCCAGTGAAATTAATTAGCAGCACATGAGACATACCATGTTAGTTCTCAGGGTGGGTAACGCGCTTTGCTGTCTTATTAGTGTCAAATTATTTCACTAATAAGACAGTGGGCGGTGAAGACCACTTTCCACCTGGTGGCCCACCAGCTCGTTTGCCTACTGGTGACATGAAAAAAAACCTGATCAGACCACCATTTCCATGCCATTTGCTTTATACCCAATGTTCACTTTGCTCAGTCTTTTTTATCTTTATATCAGATATCAAGGTATTGTACACACTGCGTTATTTTAATTACTTTCTTTGAAGAACCCTACCGAAGCATGTTGGTTGAGTCATGATTCATCTCAGTAAGTGATAATGCCTTCCAGTACGCACATCGTCAATCGACGATACCCTATAATTTTAAATACTGGGTGCTAAAGTCTCTGTCAGCCAAACTAAAGAACATATAAACACGTATATGACTGGAGAGTGGAATCCATAGAATACATGAATCTGTTTCATGTATTCTATGGTGGAATCGGCTTCATGCGCAGGTATTTTCGGACGGGTACAACTTTGCAACCTTCAGGAATCGAACCTACAAACTGAGAGGCCGACAACGCATCTGTGATCCCTCGAGTGTTAAGGGTGTCCATGGGCATGTCCGTCTGCCTACCTTCCTATCCTACTATCCTACTTAATACTAACACTCGTATTATAAACGCGAAAGTTTGTAAGTATGGATGGATGGATGGATGTTTGTTACTCTTTCACGCAAAAACTACTGAATGGATTTTAATGAAACTTGGCACACATATAGGTTAGGTCCTGGAATAGCACATAGGCTACTTTTTAGCGCGGGAAAACACTTCATTCCCACGGAAAAACGTATTTAATGCGGGTGAAACCGCAGGCGGAAAGCTAGTTTTATATGTATAGAGAAATCCCTAAGATATACACAACTGATACGTACTATAAGCCTTTTTAGTTAGCAATAACACCTTGTATATTCTCTCCCTCGACTCCGCTTGTATCTTGTTCAACAATATGTGGCATTCAAGCTGCTATTATGTTTAATTACAGACGATTATACGATCGATGCGCAGGAGTTTCATGGGTGAGTAGGGCTGGTTCTATGTGAAAATGGTATATTTACTTCATACGCAATCACAGTTTCCTATAACATTTTAGTTAGTAGTTTGTGCCATGTGTAACGTAAACAAGTTGACTTTTTACAGGTTTCTGATTTCAGGCGTTTGTAGCGTTGCGTTGGTTCAGTTTACACTGGTTTCAGACTTTCAGTACCACTTGCTTGCTGCCGTGCGTACGTAAAACAAACAAAAAAAGTCCCAAAAAAATTGGGAAATTGGACCGCCTGGACAAAGGACGAATCAGGAAAGTAGATAAAATGGAAAAGTGGACCGATTGGGAAAGTGGACCGAACGGGAAAGTGGACCGAATGGGAAAACGGACCGATCGCACCGGAGGGAAAGAGATCTGTTCTAAACTAACACCGTGGATTCAAAACACGAAACAGGTTAGAATACAAAAAAAAAAATTTCTATAAAGTGCTCGGAGTAGAAACCAGTTGGTGGAACAGGCTGCCTTTGCCCAGTAGTGGGACATCAACGGCTATGTATGTTAGAGTGCGTACGATACAAAATTTCGTGATGCAGTTTCTATGGGAAGTGGTTCAGGTTCATGGTCTGACCCAACGGTTTAATTTTTCGGCAGATGTTTTAGTACAGTCAAAAGCACGTCAAGCTTGACACATTGGATTTTGTACCGTTCTTATTTCAACAGCTGTAGAAGCTAAAATCGCACTACGAGTGCGTAACACTTGACCTGTTTTTGACTGTACACCCTGTATACTTAGGAGCACTTTCACATTCATTTTTGCATAAGGAACGTCGTCGACGACGTTTTTAATTCCTGCGTAACCAATCCTTTATTTTTTTTAAACGGCGAGATCGGAAGCATTTTCGTCTACTTTTTAGCTGTAGAGCATTTAACAAACTTGTTTACTATTGTATATTCTGCGACTCAAAATACAACATAACTACAGCTGTTTCGCGAAAAGAAATATCCCACAACCCTGGTGCTGAATGAGTTGCGCAAACGCAGGTGGCTGCAAATGTCAGATGCGCATGCGTTGGTAAGATATTCGGTAAACGGCAATTAAGATGCGCCTCTCCTTTTTAGGGTCAAATATGAGCTCGTTACTCGAGATCACCGAGTTACTTAAGATGCAGACATTGTATGTAGACCAAATCAGGACTTAAAGTAAGTGACTGAAATGAACAACAAACTACACAAAAAATATATCGCAGAGCGTTTAATTTTAATGGAGGGCTAAAAATGTCATGATTTAAAATGTCGCAGAACAAAAGTTGATTTTAGCGTTCAAATGAGCCCTGTATGACATTCAATAATTTAGTAAAATAATCTGAATCTAAAAAAACTGAATCTGTTCATGTCTATACTGACAGAAGTTGCGTAAGTAATACATATATTTTTCTATAATTTTAAGCAGTCTTCCTTCCAACCTTTTAAAAAAAGTTTCAGATTTTTTTAGCTGAAATATGTTCAAACTTATCTCTACGTTTAAGAGCTCAGTGGTCGAGCGAGGTCCTTGGTTGTGTGTTGTCGTGACTGTACCATCACTGGTGCTTGTTTTTGGTAATTTTGTATTGATTTTAATCATTAATTTGTAGTAGTTAACTTTTGATGGACTCAAAGCGACAGGTAAACTTATAAATCAGCAACATACTGAGGATGAAGGAGGACAGTTCATGGAGTAAGCAAGTTCTATAAAGATAGGAGGAATAAGTACACTAAATATATATATTAAGTTTGAACATTTTTCTGCTTGTGGTACACAAAACACGAAACTTGTAGTGCTATTCTAACCCCTACGATAAAAAATATAAAAATGGTACAGAGTCCGATATCCCTCTCTATGAAAATTAATACTCAATTGAACAGATAAAAAACTGTAATTTAACCATATTGTCATACAAAAAACGACTACTGAAATTCTTTAACCATGAAAAAACAATCAATCCACAAAATTTCAATTTCGCTCTCAATTTTGGATTGCCAGCCTATTCCCAATCCCGTAATCCCGCAGATTGCTTCCCCGGGATTCGAACCCGGAACCGGCTCGCTTTGTGCAATGCTCACGCGCACAGTAATCTGCGCTCGCGCAATCAGCGCAGTAATGGCGGCGAGGGCTGAGATAATATTAATATTCTATGCAGTGTATTGAATTTAAAAAGTTACAGGAAAAGTCATCAATCATGGCAACCGGTCATCAGTTTTTATAGGCTGTGGCTCTAGTTATATCCGATGGATTATAAGTTAATTTAATTTCTATGAAGTTATTAATAGATTAGCGTCAAACTTACTGTTTTTATAGTGCATAGTTTGAACTTAAATAACATCATTAAAATCAGCCGAGTGGGTATGTACAGACTACAACCTTAATCAATTTACCACCACATTTTGCAGTTATGTCAAAAGCAATCGGCTAAAGCTGTCAGAAAAAACAAATTTGTAAAACAATGTTATTATTTCCGTCAAATATGCTCTGGTTATAGTGTCATGGCTGAAAAAATGTGTTGGTGAGCGTTGAAATAATCGAAAATAAAATTATATAATCCATTAAACGAAGATGGGATAACCCTTCCAGTTTTGGAGTTTTGGACACGCGCACACACACTATTTATTATTATTTATTTCATTGCACATTACATGTCAAACTTATTATGTAGGACATGCAACACCCTGTTCGGGCACAGCAACAATTTTACCATCTTTGTCAGACGAGAAAAAATAATTAAATTAGTAAATCAAATGTCAAATTACTATACTCTGGTTTTATTGTCATGGCTGCATAATGTGTTTTTTTAAATGGATAGTAAATATTTTCCTCGCTTCATCAACCCTTTTATACACTTACGTACGATTAGGGTCCTTTGACCTGCGGCTGCATTGAAAACAACCTGAATTCAAGAGATTTTTTAACCCACTTTAACATCACTATCAAGACCAGGACGAACAGAGAGTTCAACGTGCCTTTTGACGGATTTTTGTAAAAAGCTTATGGTAACAGCGATCACCCTTTAAGAAGTAACCAAAACAATCGTTCAAAGAATACCCTATTCAGTAAACAAATTGGCAGACACTTGAACAATATACTAATCATAAAACTTACTCAGAAATACATTTGCAGTGGGCCAGCCTAAGGGGGATTGTTCAATGGCGAATATTTTGAGACAATATTTCATTTATATTGGTCTAGTTGATGCTTGTGTTAAGTTTCGTTGAAGTAGATTTACGTCTAGAAAGTTAAAAAACTGATTTTTGCGATCACATTGACAGACCCCACAGCTCCACACTAGAAAAACCTTGTGTTTTCAAGTGTTGTCGGTGATTAATAACACATGTAGACTCCAAATACCAAAACTTTGATGGTGGTAGGGCTTTCGTGCGAAATCCGCCTGAGGAAGTATCACCACCTTGCCTTTTTCTACTGTAAAGCAGCAGTGTCTGTATTGCTGTGTTTTGGTTTGAAGGGTAAGGGAGTCAGTGAAATTACCGGCACATCTTAGTTCACAGGGTTGGTAACACGCTTTGCTGTCTTATAAGTGCCAATTATTTCACTACTAAGATAGTGGGTGTCATGAGCGTTGGTGACCACTTACCACCAGGTGGGCCACCTGCTCGTATGCCCACTTGTAACATAAAAAAAAACTTTTCAGGACATTTTCTCCTGCCGGAAGTTAAACCCAGAAACTTCAGCGCAGCATGAAGCTGCATAACCACTGCGCCACACAGGTCGTCAATGCAAAAAGACGTGTATTTATTATTGTCCCGCTCAGCTCAGCTCAGTAGCTCCCGTTCAGCGGTAGACTTTTGATGATGATGAAGGGTATAATAATCTATTCCAATAAAGTCTTATAAAAAAGTTCGTAATTAACGATTTTGAAGAAATATTGCTTGACAAAAACTCATTACGTCCAAACATTTCAGCACGAAATACTTTCGTATCTCTTCAATCAACTCAAGCGCAAGCGACATTGTAAGGTGTCGATTGTAACGTGATTGTAACAGCCCCCTTACATCTGGATATCACAACCACTCGATAATTGCAGATCACTCGAAATGATCGATGGCGCACACTTTTTAACTGAGAGAAAAATAACTCAATGCATTATTTGCGAGCGGTTGGATAATTGGGCGACGGACAGATTCGATTATTTATATTAATATTCCTTCGGCTTGTGAAGAATAAATGTCGGTGGGTGGGATTTTTTGCATTCTACTCGGCATTGTTATAATATGATTTAGGAAATTAATACAGGGTAACTTTTTTTCAACATTTTGGATCAACATCTTTTCTAGCACGAAAAAAGAGAAAGAAATTGGCTTTTCCATACAAACCTTGAGCTGTCATTAAAAGGTTTTGTGTGAGACGACCAAATTTTTTCTTGTTTATCAATCCATGTTTCTCTGGAAAAGCGGTTCAGATTTATATTTAAAAAAATGCAGTGTTAAAAAGAAAGACCCGTCACAAACAAAGTGGCGATCGCGAAATGTGAAAAAAAACTTACGCGATCTTTTAAATACTACATTATTTAGTCAAACAGGTACCCCAATTGTCGAAAAGCTGTCACCAGATACGATCCTCCCTGATCTGTATGGAAGTCTCTAAATAGACTGCGATCGGGTGCTGGCCGATGCGGGGAACTTAGGAAGAGGTGGGGTTTCTCTGATAACGACAAGTGTGAATGCGGTGGTCACACATGCTGTCGTCTCCTACTTCTCCAGTTTTCTGCACTCGGAGGGACCTTTTTGAAGGTAACCACAAGGCTATCGATGTGGCCATGTTTTGGGCTAAGATGTTTTTTTTTATTGTCAATAGGCTTACTAGTCGAGTGATTCGATCTAGTCTTGAGGACAAAAATGAGGTCGACGATGGTACGAACTTGCCCAGAAGAAGCCTAATCACTCGCGACTTGAATAGGTTCGGGTTATATGAACTCGGGAACACAGACGCAGGCAGAGAATTTTATTGTCACTTTTTGCCGTTGACTCGAAAAGAAGAAGAATTCGAAGAAGCGTTCTTTGCTTCTAACTAACATGCTAAAATTTTGCTAGGGTCTTAAAATAACCATGTATTCTCCTCCTAATAATTGGACACTAAAGTATCTGGCGCACTTCCGGCTAGTGCTTGCCATCAAAATTCCTCCAATCATGAGAGCTTATAATGAGCGCGTTGACGAGAGAGATGCGCGCGCGACCTCGTTAGATCATCATCAGTCATCGAAACACACGGGAGGGAAAAGTAAGCGAAGACGCGCGAATAAAGTACGAATACGAAATACGTACATAGGAAAAAATTATAGTGTCAAGCTGGAGCAACTCTGTTTTCAACATTTTTCTAGATAAAATACGAGATGAACAGTTTATATCGTACATTCCAAAGCACGCATAATGCTCAAGAGATCAGGAGCCCAATCCTTGATTATCGTAGAGTGATAAAATATCACCCAAACATTAAAAATTACAAGTTTTTCTTAATATTGGAGTAGTGCTAGATTATTAATTTTCATAAATCAAGATTTTTCTTTTAAGGGATTTTCTAGGAAGTAATTTTTTTTAACTTTTAGAAATGACTCGAAACTTGGTGATATACTAAATTTCAAAGCAATAAACAAGAGCTCAAGTAAGATGGAAAGAGTTGCTACAAAAGTTACGAATTGGAAATTCGGCGGGAAAAACAGTTTAAAAAAGAACGAAATCTGTATAATTTTTATACTTTAATAAGAGTTTAGATCGTACCCGACACGTAACTAAAGCATTACAAAGTAAACTTTAAAACCAGCAGTACGTATCCGTACAAAAAACACGCCCGTATATTTTCAAAAAACCTCAATATCTGGGACACCTGTTCCAAATCAATTGACCCGCAGACGACTCAAGTGCACTCTGTCGTAGGCTGAGGCAAATGAAAAGTAAAAGTCCTATCTACCATACTTTTATTACTGCTATTGTTATTAGAAAACCGGCCAAGTGCAAGTTAGACTCGCGCACCGAGGGTTCTGTACCACTAAGGTTAAAATACCGTATTAGTCAGGGACGCGCAATAGCGCAGAAATGTGTATGGGCACTGAGCAACCCAACTTTTATTTTTTTTATTATTTGCTAGGTAATCCGCCATAATAACACATAGTTATTCTGTGAAAATTTCAACCATACAGCTACTACGGTTCAAAAGATCCCTTTAAAAGTCGGACGGACAGACAGACACAAACAGACAGATAGACAGATGACGTGGGCTTACTAATAGGGTCTCGTTGGCAATCTTTGGGTACGGAACCCTAAAAAGATTCGACGACGGCAGTTCGACGAGCTGGACGCAGCAAGGTTTCAAACTCTTTGAGCTGGATGCTTTTGAAGCTACGAAGATTGAAGGGTTAGCTCCGATACAGTCAAAAGCAAGTCGAGCATGACACATTGGACTTTGTATCGTATTTATTCCTATGAAGTGTAAAGCTTGAAGTGATATTGACTGTACGTCTGGAGGAGAAGGAATGCATTTGCCCTTCAGTCGGACAAAGTGGGCTAATATAATCATGATAGTTCAATCAATGAAGGTATTGACCGTGTCAATAATACGGATGCTTCCTAGGTCAATAATAAATATTAAAATTTAAATAAAAGAACATTGGTGATAAACAAAACGTTTTACATTAGTATGTAGTTTTTAATTAAAGTGACGATTGTGACGTCAATGAATTATGACGTCATATTAGTACGTGTTCATATGACGACCTGAACCTGACAATGCTATGAGCGCCGGTCGACCTTTTGGCTTCTGCCATAGAAAGATCTTTTCACACGAAAATAACACTAATAAGAAAAATACATAAAAGATCTTCAACTCATTTATCGATATATTATTACGATCGCCTCACACTGCTCATATGTAATTTTGTTAACGCCGACATCTACACAGTGAAAGTGCAGCACTTAATTTAACAGTGCTTCAAACTATACTTTGTATCGCAAAGACTACTTTTAAAGTGGACTAAGTATACAATTACGCATGCGCAGTAGTTGCAACGAAAGCGAAATGCGTTTGCGCACGTGGGAACGCATGGATCTCTAGATTTGCGCCTGAGGCGGACGTCGGGATGTTGCGTATGATTTGAGAATTTCTCAAGTATAATAATTTAACAGAGTTCTGTGACTTAAGGCTGCAAAGAAAAGAGTCAATTAATTGACGAGTAAAATAATGCTCTTCGGCGCATATTTTCTTTTCAATATTATAGACATTTAAACGGCGCTCCCTTAGCGTCAAGCCAGATTGAAGAGTCTTATGATAAGGAGTCGCGAAGAGGGCATGCCTAACTCCGCAGTATGTTTTATTTACGTCACGACGATACAATACGCTTTGAATAAGTGCATGGACAGGGTGCCGCAACGTCCTCGTCTGACGTCTCTTTCGTTTGGCTCGTGCCTTTTCCATTGCCATTACCCAATAAGAAGTAACGTAAAGTAACGTTACCAAATACTTGAAAAGTAGGCATTGAAATAGGTCTAGTAATAAATTATAACGACAATTACTTAAGACTTTAAAAAATATTAATCAGACGAATACTTACATCTATTGTCGAATTACCGAAACGGCTTGTCCGATTTGGTTGATGATTTTGTTGTGTTCGTGATTTAAAGGACAAAATTTTTATGAGAAATAAAGAGAAGTTTCTCAGAAAATTTGCAAGTGTTTTTATATAGAGCTTCCCGTGCAAAGCCTAGGGCGGGCTCCTAGTTATTACCAAAATTATAACCGCTGAAAGACTCACGTAAAATGCCAAAATCTAAATCACCTAAGCAAGCGCATTCAAAGTGAAAATGAAAAATGTAAAAGTGTAAACATTAAGATTGAAGACAGATCGCCGCCGGCAGCCGAATGCTAAGCGATGCGCCCACGCATATCAGTGGACATGTTGCAGTTAGACAGAAATAGCTGGAGTTCTATTATATCGATTCCAGTGCAGTTTTCCCACCATGGCGCCACTTTTTTGTGAAGCGTTGTAGTTTAGCTGACGTCATTAAGAGATTAAATGATTAAATGATTTAGAACAATGATTAAATGATTTTGAGTTTGAGTGCAGTTTTTGAGCCTAACCCACCTATTTAGGGCTAGACAATTTAGGTATGAAATAAAAAATATTACATTATATTAAATTTTGTGAAATGCGTTATCAATGTCCAAAAACGGTAATTTTTTTATTTCAACTTAATGACTTTATTCTTTATTTATGAGCCAAGTTTCAAAGTACTTTATATTTACGTTTTCTAAGCCAATTAATTACTAGGGACTTAATTATATTCCGGCTATTTCTGATTTACTACGACAGACATTATGATACGCTTTCTACTGACCGAAACGGCGTAGGCGCCGCTTATTGTTTTATAGCACTTTTATTTTATGGCGGCTAGCGGACAAATTGTTATACGACTGATTTGTGAAACTAATAATTTTGTAAAAGATTTGTCATTGTAAATTTTGAGAGACTTTATTGGAAATTTTATGTTACGTATTTTTAAAATATAGCTATTGTCGCCATTTGCACAAAACATCTTTAAAGTTAAAAGTATTTTAAATTTAGAGTTGAAACTTTCTGTTTCTGGAAAGTGATAGTAATATAATTAAATGAGATTTTATTTTCGAAGACGCTTTATCTCATGGTTAATTAAAAACTCAAAGTATAGAATACGAACTTTTAGGAAGTTATTGTGTTTTGGAGCTTAGATAAAATACAAAAAAAAAAATATTGAATAATTATTTGGCAGGTTTAATCTACAATAATGTCAGGGTCGACTTCCTCGGTGACCGGACTACTCTGAAACTTCAACATAAAGACCATTAAAGTGGTTTATAATAATTTAACCTGCTTGTTCTTTGACTTTTCGCCCCGAAATTAACTCAAAATTGTTGCCTTTAGGCCTCCAGTGTTAAAACAAAATTACCTATTGTATCCATATTGAGTCAAAACGCGATAAGGAATTGAATTCACAGGACCTCGTAAAATTTTAAGACTATATTTTGTAATTTTCAGTTGATATATTGTTTTTACAAATAAGGGTTCGGCTACACTTATCCGCACTGGTTGTTATTTTGACGTCTCGTATTCATCGTCTCGACGCATAATGACCTAAAACCATTAATTGACTTAAACGCAGAACGACCCAAACGCAAAATCACCTAAACGCAGAAGGACCTAAACGCAGAATGACTTAAACGCAGAATGACTTAAACGCAGAACGACCTAAACGCAGAACGACCTAAACGCAAAATGACCTAAGCCTAAGCCATTTCGGATGACGTATTTACGTCTTTATCATACTGCAGGCATCATATAGACCGCGACCAGAGGCAGATTGTCGTTTCGGAAGCCAATACTTATCAGGTCACTGAGGACCAAGGGGAGTAAGTTTACATCAACTACTGAAAAAACTCTTCCAAAAGTTGTGCATATTGATAGGAAATATTATCTAGACCTAGATCTAGCTAGGTATGACATATACAAATAATCTAGATAGGACAAATACAACAATTTTTGGTCAATGGAAGAAAATGTCTTATTTAAAATTTTAGTCCAGTGAGTGAAACGTTTAGTCCAGTGAGTGAAACCTGCCTTCCAAATGCAGGCACAGAAAAATGCAGGTCTTTAGTCCATATTTCTTATATCGCCATCTCTTCTTTCGCTCATTCATTCATTCAATTGGCGATACACAGTGGAATGCTGATCGATGCGGACAAGTGTACCTTCACCCTTATGTAAGAATTAATAATACGAAAATAGCGGCATATTTTGATTAAAGCTTGTTTTTAAAGATACCTGCTTTACACTTATGATCCATTGAGCTGTCGAAAGTAAGTACATAATTTACTTTGAACATGAAGAAAGCTGTTCAGATCTTTTGATGCCAATCGACTTCGACTTAAGAATAGGGCAAACAAAAGTTGGCTGTCCTTACAATATTTATATTGTTTTACATAATTTTTTACTTATAAATAACACCTAAAACATACCTTTTAAACCGGTGCACACATGGTGCACATAACTTTAACATTTTACTCAGACATTAAAACTTTAACAAAAACGGCAAATTCAATTTCAATTAGTTTTTGCTTCCACAACGTTGTTCTTAAGGTCTAATAAAGTTAATCCAGTACAATGTGGACCATGCTATTAGGGCACCGCAATTCAACAAAGGAGAGAGGAGGACTAATACAATTTTACTTCTAATTACAATTCAACTTAAGCGCATAATTTTTTTGTATGGGAGGTCAAATGTTTTTTCATATTATGTTATAGGGAAAAGTAATTTAGATTCATGGTCTAACTAGCTAAGAATAATGTTACCGAATTACTTTAAGATTTGTCAATTATAATACTACCAACACCTTCTGTTATTTTTAATAGCATTTATTGCATTCGTGCTTAATTGATTTTTAACGCATTGCAGAAATAATCGAAAGCAGTTGTTTTTATAGAAATTAAATGGATTATAAAACTCTTACGCTTATCCAATCATTACAAAATTTCTCAGTTCTCATATTAAATTGCAATAAAATTAAAGTTTTTATGATAATCATTTGATCGCTTTTTTAGGGTAAGTGGCATAATATTATCACGAACGTGACGTCTGCTTGTCGGCCGTCATACGAAGGAACTGTTTGAAAATTTCGACGAGTCAGCTAAGAGAGGAACAAGGAAAAGAAGGAAAAGTCCTAAGGAACAGGAGGACTCAGAGGTAACGCAAGAGGGTACAGAAGGAAGACTCTGTGGAAGAGGTGCCGGAGGTGAGTGCTCGGAGGGAACAATCCGTAGGAGAGGTCCCAGAGGAAAGAGTGCTAGGAGGTAAGACTCCGTTCAAGAGGTCTTGAGGAAGACGACTAGTAGGAGGCTCGGAGGGCGAACTCAGTAAGGAGTATATAGAAAGTATATCCTGTACTATTAAACGAACAATATTTGCATATATGTATAAATTTATCATACGGGGATTTTTAGTGGCGAAAAATCGATCTAGCTAGGTCTCATGTCTGGGAAAATTCATTTTTCCCGTGTTTTTAAGCATTTGCGTTTTAGACAACAACCTACAGCGCCATCTGTTGGCGGATAGCATAGCTTGTTCACCCGATGATATTTTAATGTTGAGGCGGCTATAATAGAGCGAAGCTCGGTCGCCCAGTTACTAAGTCCTAATAAACGGAAAATCCTACATAGGCGTTTCACTCCAATCCCGAACCGTTAGCGCGTAACAATATAAACACGTCGATTATGAAGTTGAATGTGAGCGGCAAAGAAACACCCTGTATACTTGTTCTAGTCTGGGACTTATCTCTTTAACCATGATGAGTCTGCTTTCTATAGTGACGTGAAAGTTACCTGAAATGAAGAAAAAAATCGTTAATTTAAAAGTTAAATTACTTTAAATAAATAGGAATAAATTATTGGGATTGTATCGCCGTTGTGGTGCCGGCAAAAAATAGTCTCTCATGGGTGTCGTAAGAGGCGACTAAGGGTTTATGAACAGATGATGGGGTATGTGGTGTACAGCAGGCAATGCTGGTGGCCAGCTTGGACCATGGCTGTCAATACATCACGACGACCGATGGACGATGATCGAGCAGTCAGTCTCTGTCGGGCCGTGCTACTGGCCACACGTCTAAATAAGATAGAGCTATTAAGTTAATAATTTGTTATTCCATTCACCAATATACATACAGTACTATCTGGAAGTTATGGTGTTGTGTATTATTGTAAATATATCCCGAAACGCACGAGGCCCGACGGCCCACAGGGTAGCAGCTACCTTATGTGTATCGTTATCACCTTACACACTGCGGTCACCAACAACCGCGGTCCATGGTGCCAGCCGCAACGCTAACAAGCGTGGTGACTATGGTACTTCCCCTCCACATTGTTCCAGTAAAAGCCCTGTCCTGCAGTGGACGTTTCATCGGAAGTTATGATAAAAGTAAGGGTAAGGGTAATTAAAACTGAAAGATATAAATACTGTTCTGTGCTGCGCTGCGCCGTCTGCGTCTCAGCTTACGCTCAGCCTATTACCACCACATTTCCTTACGGGGTATTCGTAAAAGGCGACTAAGTATAAAACGTGAACTTAACCACTCATTCATTCTCTCGACATGACCAAACCATCTCAGACTTTCTGTGTCTATTTTTTAATCACTACGTCTCTTTTTTAAGCCACAACCTTCTCCTATCACTACTTCATACTCCTCAACCCTCTAATTTATACAGTCACGAGCACGTGAAGCTTCTTGGTACAGTCAACGACAGGTCAAGCTTAACACTCGCAATGGGACTCTATTCTATTGAAATAAGAACGGTACAAAGTACAATGTGTCAAGCTTGATGTGCTCTTGACTGTACATCGACCTTTTTATTATTATTATTTTAACTAGACTGGCAATTTTCACTGATATAGTCTGTAGTTAGGCTACGTAAAGTAGAATCCGTTTAGTACGGTCAAGCGCTTGTCGGTAGAAACTTTTTCAACTCTATTACCACGCCATAAGGTCCAAAAGTGTTTCTACTGATGTGCGGCCGTGTGTACGACGTTGTTTGAACGACCGATCTCTTTTAGCGACGCATACATTTCGTTGATTTGTTAATAAATTACGTAAAAAAAATACTTCTTTAGTACGACGTCCGGATAGTCCAGTCCCTTGAGTGTACTTATATTCAGATTTATACTGTTCTTATATCGAACTGTGTATTAGTCGCACTGCAAGTGTCAAGCTTGTCCTGCTCTTAACTATACTTCTATCTAGTAAACTATGAATTCAAATCATCACATAAAGAGATACAAAATCTCATGTAAGAATGTGGTGGAACAGCATTCTGGTATGCTCAACTTATCAACCAGACTATTGGGATGCAATAAATAATAATAAATCCGACAACTCCTTGCGTGTCGCACGCCACCGTCCTGCGCGGACGCAGCTCCTTATAACCACGAGAACAACGAAATGAGAGGATCTTGTTCATTTCTTGTATGGCGGCAGGATTCATAAGAGACCGAATGAGTTGGCTATGAGCAAGACACTCGAATTTTCTTTTAGTTAAAACTCTGCTAAATCTAATTTTATCTTTATTTTTATTTTTTACCTTTTTGCTGGCAAAGAAAGCAACTGCATGTTATTTAACATAGTTTTAAAATTGAAATAAACTAACCTTCTGCTGTTAAGACTCTTTCTTTGAAGGGATGAGATTTTGGATTATCGTCGTCCAAGTAATAAATATAAATTAATTGAAAATGATTTTATTTTAACACTTCCAGTGTTCGGATAAATCTACAAAGTAGAAAATCGCAAAATTTCACAACCACAGGCAGAATTCGAACCTGACCTAAAGCGTCTGCGGTACTGATGCAGAAGACGCAGGTTCGAATCCTGCCTGTGGTTGTGAAATTTTGCGATTTTCTACTTTGTAGATTTATCCGAACACTGGAAGTGTTAAAATTAAATCATTTTCAATTATACGTAGTGTTACCAATTTTTGACTTGAATTCTATTTGCAATAATGGACTAGTTGGGCTAGGACAGTTCATGCTTACTAGGTGGCAGCACCAACATTAGTACAGCTAATGCTTACTAGGTGGCAGCACTAACGTAACGTTGGAATGCGTATAGAGATCGCAGATTTCGCAACATCAGGCAGGACCATGTAGCCTAGTTGGTAAAGCGTCTGCGGTACTGACGCAGAAGACGCAGGTTCGATCCTGCCTGTGGTTGTGAAATTTTGCGATTTTCTACTTTGTAGAATAGAAATTAATTATTTTGCGCTCATAGAAAGAAAGATAACACAAAGCGCCATCTATCACCATTGTCGAGGTAGGCCAAGACAAGGAAGCCGAAGAGATCCCGATTGTGATGATGACCAGAGCTAGAACCTAGGTTGGTTGTTGAAAGCCGTAAGCAAAGGCAATACAACTAACGTTGGAGTAGGCCTCTGTAATTTTATTGGAAGCTCCCGAAATAATACAACAGTAAGAACTCCTTGAAGATATATTTCGTGAATCGTGGATCTGGGAAGCGCCCAAGGTGGACTGATGATCTAGTCAAGAAGGTGGGAAGCCGCTAGAGGCGAGCAGCGCAGGACCGGTCGTCTTTATTTTTATTATGTAACAAGTGAGCAAACGAGCTTGTGGGCCACCTGATGCTAAGTGTTCACCACCACACATAGCGACCACTGTCCTATTAGTAGCATAATTGACACTAATAAGACAGCAAAGCGCGTTGCCCACCCTGAGAAATAAGATGGTGTGTCTCGTGTGCCAGTAATTTCACTGGCTCCCTTTCAAACCGATATACAACAGTGCAAACACTGCAGCAGGTAGACTTTGCACAAAAGCCTTGGTCTTTCGACTGAAATGATAATGAAGAACTCGTGTTTAGCAGTACTTTAATTATTATCCTTTTTTATGAAATTATGCAAGGAAGTAGTGTGAACATGATGGCTAGCATAGCACTTTAACAAATAACAGTGGAAACGTACAAATCCTCGGGCTATTTAAATGCAAATGACGCACTAAATTATTTGCAAAACGTGAACTCCGGTCATGCGCCGGCGCATGACGTCCTGTCCTTAACAATAGACACCAATGAGCATCTTATCCGCTTGTTTTAACCCCATAAAACACTTTCTCGAAATTATGTAGCTTGATTATAATGACAGCGCTGTCGAGAACAGCACGGAGCGATGCGTAAGGTATTGGAACGACAGAGACACTTATCGCTCCGTCTTGCTCGTACGCATGACTATCCTGCTATCTAGTCTTCTAATCAACCTACATTATATCCACTGTTTGGGAAAAGAGTGATTCCCTTCCATAGAATACATGAACTGTTCCCTTCCTATCTTTCGCAAATATTTTTTCCCCGTACAATACAACATGTTCTATTCTCTCCTTTCTTCAATCATCCCATATAAAATTATCGTGTCAAGTGTCAAGAATAAAGTGTTGACTCAATGAAACTTGCTCATGATCGTGATGCGGATAAAAAACACAACATTAACACATAACAAGTCAAACATTTATTCAAAGTACGTTAAAATTAACATAATTTAAAACTGAATTCAACAATAAACATTATAATATAATAGCTAGTATAAAATTTAAAATGGTATTAAAATAATAATAAGCTAAGAAACATTAACATAACATTTATAAACATAAAACCTTAAGAAAGTATCTAAGATGCATGATCTGAATCAGGTATTATTTTTTCCCTTTTCCTTTTCCTTTAGGGGCCGGAGGAGGTGGTGGCGGCGGAGGCTGGGTTGGGGGAGGAAGCTTCGCATCAGGCCAAATGCGACGGACATATTCCGCCATCGCTGCCGTGTTACAAGATTTCACCTTCCCTTTCTTCGGCCCTGGGAACACTAAGGCAAGCTCTTCTATTAAGCTATCGTACATCTGGAAAGCTCCCAAATCTTTTATCATTCTAGGCAATAGCTTCAACTCCACAGGCTCTCCCTTTGTCATCTCATTTAACTGCAAAATCATCACCCCGACGTCCACGGCCTTACTCTTTGGCTTGCTGCAGACTGCCTGAGCTCGCGCCAGTAACATATCTCTCATATTCCTCAGATCTACTTCCATTTTCGGTAACACGTACCCATGCGTTATAATTGCATTTTTCCGGAACTTCATATGTAGAACACGGGTTCTAAACTCAACAAAGTTTGGATTCACAGAAACGTTATCCAAAAGCAACTGCTGCACCTTGACCTTCCTCAGCCTCATATATTTTAATAAAACAAATGCGTCCTGGGGAGACATAGGATTACTAGACAAGTCAAACACTTCCAGTTTCTTCGCTTCGGGCAAATTTTCGGCGATGATGGATATAGCATCCCCGATTAAGTTATTATTGCTTAAAATTATTACCTTTATGTTCGGTATGAGAAGCAAATTGGACAAACCTTTGGCGAACCTAGCACCCAAAGAGTTCCACGCCAAGTTTATTTCAACAAGATGCAGACTTTCCCTAAAACTTGCGATCAAATTTTCTACCGGTCTAGGCACAGCTAAACTGTTCCAAGATAAATCGAGGTGAGTGATGACGTTCTTAAATTCCAAAGCTTCATGTAAAAATGTAGCGCTTTTTGAAGTCAGAGCGTTGTAGCTGAGGTTTAATTGAGTGACACTAGCACCTTTATAAATCGCAGCTGCTAAATGCTCAAATCCAGCATCGCACAATTGATTTTTGGCGACATTTAATTTTCGTAAAGTTTTGTTACGATGCATTTTGGCAGCTAGTCTCAACATGCCACTTTCACCCATCCTGCATCCTTCAAAATTTAATTCCTCTATAGTGTAATTATCTTCAAGCATGTCACCGAAGTGGTAACATCCGTCTGGGCTAATGAAATTGCTTGTCAAGTTCACTGACTTCACGATCCTATTCAGTTTCAGAGCCATTGCCATCGGGCGGAACCCTAGAGGGCTCACACCGTAATAGCTGATGTTAATTTCCTCATTAAGTAGCTCCTTATGGAATCTTTTACAGGGACACTCATCCATTTCTTTACAAAGCGCAAGATATAGTTCTTGTCCATCATCAGGGTAAACGATTGTTTCGTAAGGTTTTTGGAGAGCGTCTTCGATGCCAGGGTCTGTGATAGCTGGGTATGGATACAAAGGGTGCCGCAAGATTGAGCTGTCGGATAGAGGAATGTACTTCGCACATAGTTCTTCACTTGGAGGCTCGTACAGGCCTTGTTCGTACAATGACCTCTTTATGTTGGCAGTGGGAGCTTGAAGGAAACAGAGCAGTGACGACCATTCTTCCTGTGGTGGTTCAATTGAAGAGGCTTCCTCAGCCCGTTCGAAGATTACTTCAGTAGTTTCCTCATCCTTAACCGAACCCTCTTCAGACATGTCGACAAAGGCTTAGAATAACCGAAATAAAGTTATAAAAGTAAATTCAATTATTAAAAATAATATCCTAAAAAAATTGCTATGCAATTTCTTCCAAGAATGATAAACAACAACTATAATGACAAGAATGTCAGGATAAAGAGAAAAGCAAAAATGACAAAATCCAAATCGAAGGTGGTACAACGGTGGCCTGTGCCGGTGATACCCGGTGTACCCAACTTACTAATCTGGGGTGTACCCGGTCCGCCGCTGCAAACAAATCGGTTAAATCCTCTTTCGACCACAACCAAGGAATTGGAATATGTTGTTGGTGTCAAAGATTTTGGAAACTACGCCAAGATTTTGGAAACTACGCAGGGGGCAGGGGGCGTTTATAGATATGCCATATACTCGGCAAAAGCGTGCCACGTAAAAGACAAAGTGAACTTGAAAATGGCGGTGTTTAGTAGTGCTGTCTAACTTGTAATCGATATTTTATCGATATGCGGGCTGGCAGACGACGTCGGAGACGTACAAGTAGACTTCGTTAAGTGATAGAGAGATTGCTGATAGACAGCTTACTCGCCGCGCCATCAGTACTTTTATCTCCTAGTACTGTAACTCTAACCTTTTCGGGTATTGAAATAAGAACGGTACAAAGTTCAATGTGTCAAGCTTGATGTGCTCTTGACTGTACAGTTACATAATTAGAATTAGAGGCGACTAAGCGCTTATGATGCGAAGGATGGGCAGCAGCATCTTTCTGTTTATTTTACCATCTTACATACTGCGGTCACCAACAACAGCAGTGGCAAGCCACAACGCTAACAAGCGTGGTAACTAGAGTAAATCCCCTCCAAAGAACCACGCGTTTTTTTGAAGGGAGCTCCCTGTCCTGCAGTGGATGTTTTATGGGATGTTATGACGATGATAAAACATACTCTGTATTTTTATGTAACTCGAGTTTCATAATTAATGTGATTATACAGTGTTATTATAATAATTAATTTAAGAGGTGATATAAGTTAGAAACAGAATTTGTGCATCGGAGGATAAAACATCTATTAGGCTATTAAATAAACAAAGTTAAAATAATCGGAGGATAGAACATTTATTTGGCTATAAAATAAAAAAAGTTTGTCATAATAATTTCCTAAAATTATCACGATCGATCGAAAACGAGGCCATTTTTCGCATTCTTAGTACGTCACACTTCCCCTTCCAATAAAACATTTGGTTACTATAAAATAAGTCAAATTAGATACACCAATAGCATCACAATCACCGTACCGGCACGATGAGTTTTGAGGAGGTGAGTTCTTATGGTCTGTTGTAGCTGCCCTGTGTGCCCCATCTCAACTTTTCAACCTGTATAGTTGACACAAAATAAAACCATTAGCCAAGCACATCTTCATCATCATTATTATAATGGTTGATAGTCTACTACTTCACAAATACGAACCGCATAGATCATACGTTTACATGTTGGGGCAGCATGAGTGAACTGCCCCAACATGTAAACGTATGATATCCACAGTTCTGTCAAAACAAGATTCCTCAAAATGCAGCGTATAGAGAAATTGGTTTTAAAATTTGTATTTATGTTTTCTATATCAAAAATATCAGTCCACTTCTTTCAGGCAGTTTCATTTCGTGGGAATCTACAAGAAAAGGTTAGAACATATTATTAAATTCCTTTACATTCAATCTATAATATTGGTCGGGCAGCTGCTGCACAAAGTCTCTCAATCTTTTACAGTCTCATACTGTTTTAGTTTCAAAACAAATTAAAAAATGAGATGTAGACCCTGTGTGCAACTGGCCGTTATAACCAAAGACATTATACTCCCTACTTTTATTTTAATCTGTTAAAATGGCACGCTTTTAAATTGCTGTAAGATTGGCCAGCTGGTATTTTTCAGACCCATCCCAGAGGCGGCAGCAGTTCTTCATAAATTATTGAATTGAAAGTTCCAACTCCAAAATGACCCCTTTTGTATCCTTTAACCGTACACTTAATTATTTTTCTAAAAGTTAAGGTTTATTGCACAGCATAGCATTATATGAGAATGTAAGAATATTGTAGTAATATCGATATCAGCTGTGCTTGATTACATCACTACGTGTTTACACTGTTTGTATGTAAAAGTTTTGTAATGAAATAAAGACAATGGCAGCTTGAATACATATAATAAATAGAAATTAGTTTACTTCATGGTTGAACACCGCTACATCAAAAATTCGATCAGACAAATATGCGAAATATTCGTCAAAAAGCCAAATAAGCAGCGACTTACTTGTGCATAGATAATTGCGGATGGTTCTTGATTTTCCTTGCACTACACAACAAAATAGAACACTGGCATCCTGCCGAAGCCTAAAATAAAGAAATCAATTTATAAAAACATTTCTAAACTGATATGTTTGTTTACAATCCCAGATTAGTAAGTTTATGTACAGAGTACAGATAGGAATCGGGCCAATCACGGCCGTGGATGCTAATTTTAGTTTATGTAAGGGAATAAGGCATCGCTAGTGTGTTCATAGAAAGAGACGAATATATGGTGCTATCTTTCTCATTGTTGCTAGTGATGTACTACAACTATCGATAAACATACCATATCTATTCCTGGTAAACGTGAAATGAAACTATGAATTAATTGATGCTTTGTTTATTAAGTATTTACCTTCTCATATATAATTTATTACATGATCATATTCATATGTACGTTAACACATACGTATGTAAAACTAGCTGCATCGACAACCTCGTTCGGGTGGAGCTCTTGTCTCAGTGTATCATCTGTGCGTTCTTTTATCCAAGTATGATATATGGTATTTCACAAACATTGTACAGTTCATCACCTGAAATGATAAAATATTAAAATTAGTATTATTTTATTTATTTATTAGCGGTCACATCTTATTACAAGTCCAATTTCACCAATGTCAAAGTAAATAATTTGTTACAATATTATGGCGATGTCACCAATTTCTAGTGGAAGATTTACACAGGAATTCACACCACAAAGACAAAGTCTTGTGTACTATAAGGACTCGGATAATTGATAGAGAAAGTTGTTGAAGTCAAAATGACAGCCGCTTTTCACCATTCGAAACTCTCAGTAAAATGAATGTGTTTCAATCTTCCCTGTAACGTTCACTATAAAAGTCTGGATAACATCCTAGCAAAATTTGATATTAAACTCTTAAATAAACAGGAAGAATAAAAATTACAACATGTACATGACTGCCATCTTCAAATGCTGACAAACGACCCATCTAAAATTGGTATGTACTTAGTTTTCAAAATGAAGTGGCACATTATATGTCATAACATTACCAATCAATAATTTCGCCTCATGTGGATGTTGTATGATGATGATGTTGTATGATGTATCAATGAATTATAAACGTATTTTTTAAAACATCGATAGTCGATAAATAATACAAATTTATAGTAGCACATCCTTATTTTCTGCTGTTTTAAATACTCTGCTCCCGCAATTTATTAGATGATCGTATAAAAACTTCGGCCAAAACAGTTTATTAAAGACAGGAAACTAGGTACTTACTTGGGCATTTTGGAAATCCACTGCAAATATGTGCCACTGTAAACAAAGTTGGCTGCGCAATAAGCCAATTTAGTGGCATGGTGGCCCATGTTCATAAAATTTTTCGCTCGAAATGTTTCACACAAACTGCTTTACTTTTGGTTTCACAGCTAGGAACCCAACACTTAAAGACACCCATTTTACACACACAGTTTAGTTTCGCTCATTATTTACAAATAAATCAAAACCAAAATACTTATTATCTGATAACTGATAAGTGAGATAGATAACGGAGAAAAAAATAAATTTAAAATTTAAAACAACCGCCGAAGGTGAAACAACCGCCAACAAATATAACACCATAGTTAACTTTTAGACTAGTACGCACCATCCAGCATGCACAATTAACAAAAAGGGATGCAGCTATAGGAAAGGAACGATTAGCGGTATAGAATAGGTAGGTACCTATGTTATACCACTATTTCTTTGGTGTTGCAAAACTTTGGTGCGTAGTAGGCTGCAAATTCTGTAATAAATAAGAGAAATAACCAGAATATCTTGGCTTTATTCAGCGTAAAATTCTACTACGTACTGACAACCTGACATAATCATGTCATTATCCCCTCCTTAAATCTCACATACAAAGTCCCTAAGGTACCCAGGTGGCTGTCTTGTCCTGGTCGACCGCCGCAAAAGGGGTTGTTCCTGAGAAGGAGCCGTTTTTTCCAAAAGTGGGGACTCGTCAACAACAGGGTCTTGTAAGAAACAACACCATATGTTACAGATGGTGTCGTATATTGATAGTTGAAGTAACAAATCAATGCCACAACTAATAACTCTTAATTTATTAAGACGTGTGTCCCGTAGCACGGCCCAACTAAACAGAGACTGACTGAATCGTCATCGTCTCGGACGTTGTTGATGCGTTGACAGCCATTGTCCAAGCTGGACACTAGCACTGCCTGCTGTACACCACAGTATCCTATCCTTCCTACTATAATCTTCTAAATACATAAAAGAGCTTGTCCTGACTGACTGACTGATTCATCAACGCCGAGCCGAAACCGCTATAGATACAGATCTGAAATTTTGTACACAGGTTCTATGCACCTCAAAACTACCCACTAAGAAAGGATTTTGGAAAATTCATCTCCCAAGGGGGTGAAATAAGGTATGAAAGTTTGTATGAAAGTCCTTTGTTTCTTAAGCTAGATTTACACAAATTTGAATTTAGGCTTTTGATAAAAAATAAAGAAACACGTGTTTAAGCATTTCTTAAAAATCACCCTTAGAAGGGTGAAAAAGGGGGTGATTTTTTTCCGTATGGTGGTCTATAAGTCTTTCATTTTTAAAGGTAGAATTATAGAAATGTGGTTTTGAACTCTTGGTAAAAAATAAAAAAGAACGTGTTTAAGAATTTTTCAAAATTCATTACCTAAGGTGGTGAAATAAGGAATGAAAGTTTGTATGAAAATCCTTTGTTTCTTGAGTTAGATTCCCACAAATTTGACTTTATGCTTTTGGTAAAAAATTAAAAACACGTGTTTAAGCATTATTTAAAAATAACCCTTCAAGGGGGTGAAAAAGGGGATGATTTTTTTCCCGTATGTTGGTCTATAAGTTTATTTTCAAAGTAAAATCCACTAAATTTATTATTTAGGCATTAGGGTTGTAATTCTGTGGAACGTACATCGCTGTTATTGAAATTTCACCCCAAATTCAACCCCTGAAAGAGGGAAATGGGGTGAAAAAGTCTAAAAACCAATATGGGTATCGTTTGTATGGTTTATCGGGTCGCTGATTACGAAAACTACAATTTTGAAATCCAACGTGGTGGACGTGATATACCATCATCCTTTGGGGATGGGGTTGGGGTGCGATAGGGTTGAAATGTCTAAAAATCAATATGGGTGTCATTTGTATGGTTTATCGGGTCGCTGATTACAAAAACTACAAAAACTTTGAAATCCAACGTGGTGGACGTGAAATTGGGGTGTGATAGGGTTGAAATGTGTAAAAATCAATATGGGTGTCGTTTCTATGTTTATATGAAGATAGGGATAGCGGTTAAGATGGCGTTAGGGGTAGGGATAGGGTAAGGGATAGGAATAGGGGTAGGGAGAGGGAGAGGAACAGGGAGAGGAAAAGGGAGGGGGGGAGGGGGAGAGGGAGAGGGACAGAGACAGGGATGGTTTGACGGACGGTTGGACAGATGGTTGGACGGACGGACGGACGACAGATAGACGGAAGGATGGATGGTAGAAAGAATCCCTCGCGGACAAAGTCGCGGGCAACAGCTAGTCTATCATAATTTAGGCAGCGTACGGCATCTAAACATTCGCAAATAATTATTTTTTGAAGATTTAATCGGAAAAGAGCTCATAACTTCAAAACAGCTATACAGATTTTCATTGAATAAAATCCATCCCGTTTAAATGAAAAAGTACCTACGATGTCGCACAAATATAGACATATATACACATGTTAAACTTATAACACTCCTCTCATTGCGTCGGGGGTTAATAAACAAGCGCGAAATGCAAGATGTCATGCCAGACGTGGTAGTGTCATGTCATGCGGCAAATCATTGACGTAAGAAAAACGAAAGAGCGTTTTTTTTGAAAGATAAGCGTTTTTCTTACGTCAACATTTTTATTAAACTCTCTTTGATGAACACTAGCGCCGTGGTATTGCCAAATGTGGTACTAAAATTTTGAGCAGCCGATTTTAGACTTAATCGCTAAGTCATATAAACTAAAATTGATTGGAGTTAAATAACATCCACTGACTTTACACTGACGTTTCCATAGCGTGTTTACAATAATAATAAAATTGTCGAACATGTACACCAATTTGACAGCCCACGTACTGTCGTATACCGTTTTTCAAAATGGCGAACTGGCGACAAAGTGTTTTCGGAAAAAAAAGTTTCGATACTGATAAAATATTGTTGTACTTTTTCAACCTTTCTAAACAAAGATTAGTTAGAAAGAAATAGCATTAACTTTATCAGTTAAGTTTTCCATAGACAATAGCTTCAGGTCCTTTAGAAGCGCAGCGTTTTTCTTACGTCAATGCTACGCCAAGATTTTGGAAACTACGCCAGGGGCGTTTTTCTTACGTCAATGGTTGGTGTATCCCACAGAAAAATAAGGCTACTTAGAAGGAGGATTAAAGAAATAATTCGTCACAAGGTAGCGAAGGCGTCGTTCTATGGATTTGACGGGTTATTTTGAATATTTCCTAGTGATCACTGATAGTTTGACATAAAATATTGGGACATGTTGGCAGATGTCATCCCATAGTAAAATAAATTAGCAAGGTATCTATTCCGAGCGAAGCAAGGAGGTCCGAAATCTTTGGTGTATCCACAACACGCGAGCGAAACGAGCGAGACAAACAGACAATAGCGAAGCAAGGAGGTTTTTGTTCTGAGCAATAGCCCATCAATCTCGCCGTAAGGTGAGTAGAAAAATAGCCTATTTTGCCTTGCCATCAATAGCCCAATAGTCAGACCAAAAACAAAACCCCTTTTGGGCTGTTTTGGGCGGTCGGGTAAAAAAGCGATCGCCTTCTAAAATGAGCACAGCAATAATTCCGATTTTTTTACTTTGGCAGAGTGATTAGGATTTTTGGATATTGGCCATCTTCCTATATTTTTTTTAATACAATTTTATTTACTGTGACATGGCGAAATACTTATGTGGCGAAATACGACTCGCATGAGGGAATAAAGGCAGTAAAGGGTGGGCTTCACTGACCTCTATATATACAAGTATATATACAAGTATATATACAAGTATATATACAAGTATATATAGAGGTCAGTGGTGGGCTTCCGCGGTTTCCAGTCCAAAGATTATTACGCGCAGGGCGGAGGTTTTTCTTACGTCAGTGCGTCGTCAGTGCGTGAGGCACAGGTACGCTAAGTGTACGCTCAAGGAGTTTTGAACCTCGCTGCATTTATCTGAGGCTGAGGGGCACGCCACAAGCGCCGCAAAGTAAAAAATCTATGTACGCCGCAGGCTCCGTTCTATTCAAAAAGTTCGGAACCGTGCTACTACTGGTTGAAAGAAGACTCAAATGAAGAAGGTCATGTGGTCAGACCAGACCACGGCCATACTTGTAAGCATGCAGCAACTGAATCGACGGCACTCGACGGTGACGAGCTGGACATTTTAAATTGTTTGAAAGGAGCGATCATTGACGTAAAAAAACACACCGCGCGCGTATAGTTTCCAAAATCTTTGGGAGCGATCCACACAACGATCACAGATTACTAACTGACACGGGACACCGATCCGATTTGATTAGGATCAAATTCATCAACCAATCGTTGAACTCGCTGACTCGCCGTCGATTCAAACGTAGCGTGTGTCTCACCGCCTGCCTGTCTGTACGTCCTATAGTTCTCTAGGCAGAACAAAAATATTCCAAAAAAAATATTGAAATATCTTCATTACGATTATCTTCTAACTACGAAATAAATATCGTAAATAAATACGTAAAAATATATAAAATAGACACAATTGCGTGCAGATAGTCAACATTTAGAGCGTAGGCGCTTTCTTCTTTTGATGTTATTCTAATGGGAATGAATTTTATTTTTATAATTTGTATATTACAAACAATCATATGAATTTTATATCTGGACATAAAAAATATTAAAAAAAATATAAAACGTAATCTTAAAGCTTTGTAGAAAATGTATAAAAAATATATTCATCTATAAAAGATGGGATAAACTACTTATTTTTTCCTTTCCTTATTTTTTCCCCTTTTCCTTTTGATTTTCCTTTGGCGTCATTTACGACAACTGGTGAAGTAGGCGGTGGAGTTTGCGGAAGTGTCCTTTCAGGCCATTTCCTACTTATAAAATTCACTAAAGATATAATATCTACAGACTTTCCTTTTTCACTTTTAGGCCCGCGGAATGCATTCACAATTTCTTCAGTGAGGTCACTATCTAACATCGTGGCTCCTGCATTCTTCAATGCTTTATGGAACGCTTTCAGGTCCATTATTTCATATCCGTCTTTAAGCAGCTTCAGGAATATTACAGGCACATCAATCTTGTTCTTTTTCGGCTTTATCTCAGATAGATATATCACACGATTGATTACTATATCCCTCATATCTCGGTCTAGAATTAACTTTGGCTGTTTAAGATTCCCAAACGTCACCAATACATCCTTCTTAGATTTCATCTTCTTTATGCGATTCAAAACAGTCATAAATCTCTCATCGACATCTATATTGTCTAAATGCAAATTCTTGATTTTGCAGGCAATCTTTCTTAATTTAGTGATGATTTTATATGCATCATCTACAGTTAAAGGATTATAAGATAAACTGAAAGTATGAAGATTGCGTGCCTTTAGTAGATTGACGATAAGAACGTCTATAGCTGTACCTGTAAAATTGTTGTGATCGAGTTTTAAAACGCGTAAATTTGGTGCAAGCAGGACGTTACTAATAGCATCTGCAAACTTTTCCCCAGCCATTGAATTCCAAGACAGACCTAATTCTTCAAGTGCCAAATTTTCTTTGAAAAGATTAAGCATTTTTAACGTGCCGACTGCTGAAAAGAAAGAATTGCAAGACAGATCAAGTTTCCTTAAATTGTTGAATGCTTCCAATGCCACAGCCATAGCTGATGCCGTTTTACTTCCGATCAAATTTGATCTAAGAGATATCTCTTTAACGGTAAGTCCTTTTTCAATAGCATCCGCAATAAGCTTCCCACCATCATCCTGAAGACAATTACGATTTAGATTCAAATTCACAAGAGTCCTATTCGTTAGGAGGCCACGTATCATTTGTGTTAGACCTGTAGCGCCTATTCGACACCCGTCTAAGTTAAGCTCTTGAAGATGAACATTTGTACTCAGCATCTCACCCAAATGGTAGCACGCATCCCTTGTTAAGAAATTATCAGTAAGATTGAAGGATATTACAATTCTATTGTATTTAAGAGCTTCGCCCATAGCACGTACCCCTTGAGGGTGAACGCTATAGTAACTTAAATTAATGTTATCTTCTAGGAGACCTTTGTAAAATAAACCAACGACGCATTCGTCCATTTCATTGCAGATAGCTAAGTAAAGCTGTTGACCATCGTCAGTATAAACAATATCATCGGGAGCTTCAAGTAAGGCCTCTACTATGCCAGGGTCTTTGACTGCTCGATAGTCGTAGTACGGGTGCCGAAACACGGAACTGTCTGACAAGGGTATGTACTTGGCACATAATTCTCCACTACCAGGGCTGTATAAACCATCCTTGAAGGCTTGTCTCTTCTTATTTAACTCGATGGGTGCTATCAGAAGAGATGACCATTCTTCGATAGGGGGATCTTCTGAACTTTCTATACTATGATGCTCAAAAACATATTCTACTTGAGCTTCCTCTTTAATTTCTTCTTCGGACATTTTTAGTTCTTTACTGGGAAATAATGGGAAAGGAAGTATGTCCAAATGGACAAAATTATATCAAAAACTAGACAAAAATATATTTTTATCAAAATATATTATAAAAAAATCGTTAAAAATTATATATTTTAGTAAACAAATCTCTGTCAAACCTGTCACAGAATATTAATCTGTCTGGTTGACACGAGGCCATCGCGAAGCATTTTCAATGTGATTTTCAAAAATCCCGCAGGTTTTATTTTTTTTCAAACTGAAATAATTTACTATCGTTTGTACCCTTGGTGGAGATATTTTACGCATATTATAGGCGAGACAAATTAAAAACCCGGCCAAGTGCGAGTCGGACTCGCGCACCGAGGGTTCCGTACCACTAAGTTAAAATACCATCTTAGTTATTGAAAAAACAAGTTTTTAGTAGGGAAGTCCCCCAATTATTAATTCTTTATATATATTATTTATTGCACATTTAACATACAGAAAGTAAACAAACAAAAGGACATTTACAAAGGCGGGCTTATCTCTACAAGAAATTTCTTCCAGCCAACCCATGGTTGTGAGAGAGAATGTTCATAGCGGGATACAATCGTGCATCTAAATGAAAAAAAAAACAAAAATAAATAAATAATACCAACAATTTAATAGTAAATAAATATATACCTGTATATAAATATCTATACTATATAAACACTATATTATATAATAAATATAAATACATATAAATAGATTTATAAAAACAGATTAGATTAGATTTATTTATTTCATACTATCAAATTCAAAATTACATAAATTGTTCAGATGTCAATGAATAATATGATCGTCAAATAATATAAAAACAAAAAATAATCAATAAAGAAATACAAACATGTCAAAAGGCGGCAAATACAAAATCATCTTATATTCATAATCTTCATAATCATCTTATAGTCATAAACATGTACATAAATATTTAAATAAATACAATTCTTTATCTTTTTATAATTTTTATTATTTGTTGTTAAAGCGGCAACAGAAATGCATAATCTGGGAACATTTCAACACTGTTTTTATCATTTAACCACCCATTATGTTTTTATTTGTGCAGATCTGTTATTAGATGTTTGTTACTACTATAACTTGTCTCCTACTTTTTTTTACTTATAAGCTGATGATTTGCCAATAAATAAAATAAGTAAATAAATTACGGTTCATGAGATACAGCCCGCTGACAGACAGATAGATATGCAAACAGACCGACAGATAGATACACAGACAGACAGACAGACATCGGAGGCAATTAATAGGATCCCGTTTTTCAACGTTTGGGTACAGAACCCTAAAAAAAGCGAAACGTTAAGCGAAAGGTACACGTCGTATTTTTTGCAGGTGGTAGATCTTTTGTGTGTAATCCGTCTGAGCAAGTACCACTTTGCATATTCTTGCACGCACTGTGTTTTTTACGGTTCGAAAGGTAAGGGAGTTAGTGAAATGATCAGCAAATGAGACATTGCATCTTAGACTGGGCAACATTTTGCTGTCTTATTATCATCATCATCATATCGTGTGGGTTGCAAGGTCGATGACCGACCTCACAAACCCTGGTGTCAGAGTTGTTGAGCCGCCAAAGGCCTCTGACATGGCTCATTAACGACTACATCCGTTATTAGCATGAATTCTACTAATTCTACAATTTTCTGTTCCCAAGATATAACCAAGATATAACCTATCTCGATTTGAAAGGCTTGGGTGACTCGAATGGGATGCCTAGAATATCTCTCGGGATGGGAGTGAAAGTCAGCCGCGGGCCGGGGGCGCGAACTATAGGCCAAGGCCGCGGCGCGTGCGCACCTTAGCTCGGCATCCACCTGTGGGAAAGTGGAGAAACTGAGCTGGATTTTATGCCGAGTGTTAAGAGTTGTGGTCCCGCGAGGTGGAATGCGAAGTAGAAGTAGTTTTGATTTATTTATAAGTTCCGTTGCAAAAATTTTCACATATACAGGGTCTTTGATATACACAAACCTCTCAGGTGTTTGTTTTAAATGAGAATTTAATTTTGTTCTACAACTTTTGTGATTTGGATTTTTTTTTTTGCTTCTCCATACGATGTGACAAGCGAACCGGGCCAAATTGTATGAAGAACCAGTTTTAAAATACTCACAAAAAATAGGCATTGGGTCCTTATCTATGAAATTAGCGAAATTGTCTTGCAGATTAATAAGATCATAATTCCTATAATCCCATAACTATTTTCATTATTTGTTTTATATTTGAAAGTTAATTTTAAGGTTGTCATTTACTTCGCAACGCATTGAATATTGTTTTATATTTAGTTTGATATCTAAAATTATAGGTTCGAACATTGTTCGTCTTAAACGTCGTCACTTTTTATCATTAGATTTGTTTTAGTTTTTTAAAGATGATATTTTTGGAAAATTTTATTAAAGCTGCAGTTGACTAAATGTTTTCCCATTTATTCTTAAAAAACATAAAATTTAGATTTTTGATTCCTAAAAAAAGACAAAAGTATTAAGACATATAGAAAATTTTAATCATCTAAAATTCTCCACACAATGTAGGTAAGGACCTATAGCTATACAAATACAGCTATTTACAATACAAACACTATAGGTACAATGACCTTAATCAAAATAAGTTCAAAAGATTGACAGATCCAATCAGAAATCCTATCAAGTCTATCAAATATTACAAAGGAGTAATAAAAATTCCTTCAGTTTTCAATACGGAAAGAGGGTAGTTGTTAATTTGTATCAGGAATTAATTTTACCATTTCGTTGGCAATTGAACTCCTACTTGTACTCGTATAAGATTTAACCTTCGTTTGGGTGTGGTTTAAATGTAAGAGATTAGCGGCAAAAAAATATAAATAAAAGATTGGAAAAATAAGTTTAAAAGTTTATTAACTTAGACTTACAAGTAATTTCGATTTCGTATTTCACTCAAGCCATAAAAACCAACAACTTTCATAGAGAAATAGGTAGGAAATCGAGAAAAGAAATCCTTGTAAATAAATAAATGTATAAAGGTTTCGCACTTTCGTACTTTTCGAACATTATTATTTCTTTCCGGGTTTTAGCAAATCTGCCGAAACGTCAAGAAAAGTAAGGTAATAATGTAATAAACAAAAAATTTAAAGATCCAAATTCAAAGGGCCAAATCTAGCTAAAGATAGATTGGACGACTTTCCTACTGTAACCAAGGGTAAGGGTACCAGGGGTATGCAGAGACCACACCCTCACGTCTGCTAAGAACTTTGTTTCCTTCCCTCTTTTATTGTACCCTCAAAAACCCTTTTATTATTTATCATATGCCGTATCGTGTCCCTCGGCCGGGCAAAGGCCTCTCCTCAAAATCATGCAAGTCGACTCTGCCTATTGACCAATCCTCTAAGAAAACCTTGAGATCGTCTTGTCATGTTGTCATCGCCGTCGGTGATCATCTTTCGAGAGCCATTCGTCTTTCTTGTAAAAAACGCTCGGTTCTTGTAATTTATACCATTTATTTACACATTACCTACAATAACCTTAACAAGCGGATAAAATCTATATTAAATTACTTCTGATTTTGAATTCCATAAAGCTTATCGATAAATGCATTTAAAACAGTTGTAAATTAGCCTTTGTTTAAACTTTAAACCATTATAGTAATTTGGTAAATAATAATTAATACTTGAGATAAACACCCGCCAAGTGCGTTTCGGGCCACCCGCAGTATAGGATTCCGTAGATTTTTAGGATTTTTTATGGCAAAGCAGGTTTTGATTAAGTATTACATAACGTTTATAACATAAAATTCTGATCACCTATAATACTCAGCGAAGTCCTAGCGCCTGATTGCAATTTTTTTTCAAGATTTTATTTTCTACCACTTTGTCAATGTGACCAAAATGTATAGCTATACGAAATTACAGCATTCTAGTACAAAGGGCCACTGAGGACGCGTATTCGTACGCTCCGTACTTTTAATTCTTTTTCTTGTGTTTAAAGTTTCACTCTGTGTGTGTGATGTAGATTTTCAAAATGCTTATGAAGTGTGCTTAACGGTGGTGGTTTTATATTTATTAACTTCTGTGCCAATCGTGAGTTATAACAAAAAATATTTTAAAAATATTTCATAACCGCCAAACTTTGCCGAACGCGAGTGACGCGATAGCGGTCACTGCCCCGCGCCGCGCGCATGCATACCTACTCGTTACGAATTGCAACTTGCGCTGCTAGACTCGTGCACTATATTTTTCGATACCTACTGCTTCTTATAACTTCCGTTTCGACTTTTATTATAACACTAACAGGTTTAATACTAACTTTATTTCAAATCGTTTCACCTAACAAGTGTCAAAAATTTAAGAACATTATCATTTTGAGAAGTTGAAGTTGTCATCATAAATATAAGCGCCATCTTTTAAAACCTGAACTTTTCTTGTAACTGCCTATACCTACTTATTCAAGATGAATTATTGTAAGAAATGCCAAAAACCAATAGAAACCACAGATCGTCAAATTTTAAAATGCAAAGACTGCAGAAATAGCTATCACCTGATTTGTACTTCAGTTTCCCGATGTAGATTCTACAGTACATTAACAGGAGAACACAGGGACAACTGGAAATGCCATACGTGTGTGAAGCATACAGGTAAAAGCCCTGATAACATCACCGTCAGAAAACCCCGCAAAAATCCTGCTGTTAATGTATCTACTGATAACTCCTACGAATCACTGCCAGTAGATGATACAGATGATGATGAAGAAGTATTTGAAGACGTTATAGAAGATGATATCGAAGATGTTTTTGAAGACACTATGTCAGCAAACGGAACAAAAATAAACCACGACTCTAACCATGACTCTGAAAACTTCTTAGAATTAAACCGCATGGAAGCTAAAATTTATGATCTTGAAATTCAGCTACTGGCGGCTAAACAAAGAATAGATAGTTTACTTGAAGAAAACCACAGTCTCAAAAACAACATTGCAGAAAGTAAAAAGAAGGAAACTGAAATAGAAAATAATATTAGAAAGACTCAAACAGAGACACCTCAGTATACATGCAAACAAAAATCTCCTACAACTCTACATAAGAAATCTAAGGCGTCTACCAAAACAAAAAAGTCAGGTCATAGTAAAGAAATATTACAGAATGATGATGGAAAAACTAAAACAGGACCACCCATAGATGAGAACCCCATAGCAAACAAGACGGACACTAACTCAAAGAAAAGAAAACTTTGTTTAATAAGCAGCAACACTAAAAACAAAGTCCGACAAACTACGGAACAATATCTAGCAGAATACCAAATATGCCACTACCTTATGCCTGGTGCCGGTGTAAAACAACTCCTAGAAGAAATAGAATATAAACTTAAGGACTTTACATATGAAGACCATTGTGTACTTTTTATAGGAGAGCACGATTTTTCAAAAAACAACTTTAGATATGACCTTGTTATAAACTACATTCGAGAAAAGCTCCTTCTTGTACAAAATACAAATGTAATTATTTGCCTGCCAACTTTTAAATGTTGTAAATATGTCAATCTATATAATAAGCGTATAGAAGCTTTCAATAACTTACTTTATTTAGACTCAACAATCCACCAATATGCCTACTTTATAGATAGCAATAAGAACCTTGAATATTCTCCAAAAATGTTTAACACTGTAAGTGGACATATAAATAGAAGAGGGTTTACTACGATTCTTACTGAAGTACTAGGTCTAATCACGGATATCGAAAATAACTACTATGAAACAGTAAATGTGGAAAATGAACCATCTGCTACAACGTTTTTTCGTGACTCAAACTGATAAAGCTTATATTCGCGTCCTGCATCAAAATATCTGCAGTGTACTAAGCAAAATACCGGATCTGGAAGTAGCATTAGACGATTTCCGCTCCAAAAATGAAACAATTGATGTTTTGTGTTTAACCGAACATTTTATACCTAAAGGTCAAGAGAGTAATTTACACATAAACAATTATCGTCTTGGTACAAATTTTTCACGACCGCAAAAGCGTGGTGGATCGTGTATTCTTGTCCGTAATGGAATTGATTTTAAAGTACTCACAGAAGTTAACCAATTGTCCGTTAACTCTACATTTGAATGCTGTGCTTTAGAAATATTAATTCATAAACTTATTATTATTTGTATTTACCGCATCCCAAAATATCATAACATCAATTCATTTATGCAACAATTTGAAGTACTTTTAAACAAATTAAGCAATATTCGTAACAAAAAAATAGTCATATGTGGAGATTTTAACATAAATACATTAGAAAACTCAAATGTAAGTCGAGACTTTATAAATCTTTTAAAGTCATTTAACTTTCGTTTAGAATTCAAGGAAGCTACTAGACTTGAAAGTGGTACTTGCGTTGACAACATAGCACACAACAGCAGAGGGTGCAACAGTAAAGTGTTACACCTAGGATTATCAGACCATTCTGCCCAACTGTTCTTACACCCTATAAAAAGGGATATGTGCAAATCATTCTGGTATATACAAATGCGTGATTACTGCCATGAAAATAAGAATAAATTTCGAGAATGTTTACGTAATTTAACTTTTAGCAATGTTTATGAAACTATCGACGGAAATTTGGCATATAATACTTTATTTGAAACCCTTAAAATGTTTTACGATCTTTGTTTCCCAAAAATAAGGGTTAAAATTCATGCTAAAATTAAACCAAAATGGATTACAACAGGAATAAAAAAATCTACTAATACTAAAAGAAATCTATATATGCAAAGTATCAAAAGTAGTGATAAACAAAGCTATACTAAGTATAACAAATTACTTAAAAAAATTGTTAACGTGTCCCAAAAACATGAAAATTGTAAATATTTATGCTCATCTTCCAATATTACCAAAGCTACATGGAACGTTATCAAAAATAATAAATATCAATCACCCAAAGAAAATATAATCAAGATAAAGGTAAACGACCATTTCATAACTAAACCTACAGATATAGCTAATGCTTTCAATGATACATATATTAATATGGTAGACATACATAAAAATAAAGTAAATAATAATAGTTTAAATTTGAACAATAAAGTACCTTTTAATAACATAAAACCTTTACAAAACTCAATTTATTTGATGCCAACAACCCCAGAAGAAATAAACAAAATAATCATAAACTTAAGAAATACTAATAGTGTTGGCATTGATGAAATATCAACAAAGATTTTAAAATATTGCTCAGAAGAGATATCTACACCCCTAAGTTACATTATAAATTTATGTTTATGTCAAGGTATATATCCCGATAACTTAAAAATAACGGTGATTAAACCACTTTTTAAAAAAGGTTCGAAAGAAATATGTGATAATTATCGTCCAATAGCACTCATATCAGTTATTTCAAAAATTTTTGAAAGGATCATTTATAATAGATTATATAGCTTTTTTGAAAAATTTAATATCATTAAAAATGAGCAGTTCGGCTTCCGCAAAAGTAGGTCCACAAATCTTGCAATACGTGATTTGTTGTTCTCAGTTACTGAAAGCATAAATAGCAAAACTCCCATAATGACCTTATTTATGGATATGACGAAGGCATTCGATTATGTTTCACATAACACCTTGCTGGAAAAGTTACGTAGATATGGAATTAGAGGACCAGCCCTTGAACTATTAAAATCTTATTTACAAAATCGTAAGCAGGAAACACATATAACCTACCTTGATGAAAAAAATATTGAAATAACGGCCAAGTCTAATTTAAAATCCGTAAAATATGGTGTACCTCAGGGTAGCATATTGGGCCCTTTGCTATTCATTATCTACATCAATGATATCCCTGATATAACAAATAACAAAATGGTATTATTTGCCGATGATTCCTCCGTTATAATTAAATGCACTGAAGCTAGCACCTACGAGAATGACATCAACATAACGCTAAGTAATATTATAGACTGGCTTAATAATAATAATCTAGTGGTAAATTTAGTCAAAACAAAATATATGCAGTTTTACCTGCCTCAATCTCACCCTTTAGATGTTAATATTGAATACTGCGGCAAACGAATTGAAAAAGTGAATTACATAAAATTTTTGGGTGTTGTTCTGGACTGCCACTTGAATTGGAAGCAACATATTGACGATTTAATATCTAAATTAAGCAGATATGTGTATGTTTTAAGAAATGTAACTAAGACAATATCGCAGAAGGCTGCACTGTGTGCATATCATGCGTATGTTGCTTCCAATTTGAGGTATGGCATATTACACTGGGGTAATGCTGCCGCAACCTATATAATGCCGTTGTTTAGGGCACAGAAAAAATGTGTACGGGCCATGTTTAATGCTAAACAACAAGATAGTTGCGTACCGTATTTTAAGAAATTGAAAATAATGACACTTCCCTGTATGTATATATATGAGGCATGTTTGTTTGTCCACGATAATTTAGAAGAATTTAAATTAGTTAAACCTCGACATCCTAGAAAAACAAGAAATAAGATCGATGTTTTGCCCTTGATTCAACCGAACATGCAATTTTACAAGAACACAGCTTTTGCTCTAGCACCTAAATTATACAATAGTTTACCAGATAGTATGAAAGAATTAGACAGTAGAAAATTTAAATTGAAACTACATTATTTGCTCTATACCAAATGTTACTATAGTATCGAAGAATATTTATTAGATAAAGATAAAAATGTGCTGTAAATATACTTAAATGTACATAATAATAGATATAAATAAAGATAAAAATGTGATACTACTGTGTAAATATTATTAAGTTCTCTAGAAGTAAGAAATATTTCTAATGTTAGAAATAAGTTTTATCTATGTATGACATAGTAAACATTGCACGCCGATTTCGGTATGTTACAGTGCACATATTTCATACATATTTCATCTTGTATTTATACCTGTAACACTGCAATAAATAAATTTGACTTTGACTTTGACTTTGAGCTAAGCCGCGGACAGACAGACATGACGAAACTATAAAGGTTCCTTGTTGACAACGGAACCCTAAAAACGACAGAAGTTCTTTGTATCCTTGAATAAAAGCATAGTACAAGAAGTAGCAATTAAAAGATATGCAATGTAGATATCTTAGACCAATTATGATTTATCTATGTATATAGGCAGGTTTAACTGTAGTCTTTGTTTTACGCTTATTTGAAACACAACAATTTAAGGTTATACAGTACAGTGAACGAACACCTTGGACAGTCTATTCAAAGCGCAAACATAAAAAAATTAAAATAATAAATGTTGATTTCGTCAAAAGGTTGTCTGGAAGAGATCACTCTTAGTGATAAGACCGCCTTTTGCCCACATTTTATAACTCGTTATGTGTAAATGTTTCTTTATTAGTGTGCAATAAAGTGTTATTCATTCATACATTCATTAAAAAAAAACCGGCCAAGTGCGAGTCGGACTCGCGCACCGAGGGTTCCGTACCACCACATAATCAAAATTTAAATTTTTTTTTTTAAATGAAAATTCTTTATTGCCAATAAATTGTATTAGTTGAAATTTCAGTAAGTTAACGTGCTAGATTTTTTGAGTCCGACACGCGCTTGACCAAATTTTATTATTTGTTGTTATTTTATAGCTTATGCACTATAAACATACCAATTTTCAAGTTTGTAAGTGTTCCCGTTTTTAAAACAGAACTAAAACAAAAATCGCCTCAACGACCATTCAACTTGACCCCTCTCTTATATGAATGTTCTTGAAACGGGAGCTCACCTCAATTGGTTACCATTAGTTGTATGAAAAGTTGTAATATTTAATGATTTCAGACTTTTCCCTTTATTTCTACTGTGAGACCTAGCTTCTTGCCAAATTTCATAATTTTAAGTCAACGGGAAGTACCCTGTAGGTTTTGCTTTAGTGCATAAATGTTTTTTTCTGCGGGTACCCTCCTAAGTGAATAGACACGTTTTTTAGCACTGCTAATATTTTATTTAAAATAAATAGTTAATACACATATGTATTAAAACTAAACTTACATTGGTGTAGGTTGACTATTTTTGAACTCACTCACTCACTTTCACCACTGTAATATGGACAATACAGCAGAACAGCTTATCAAAAGCATGGAGGAGCTGTCCACCATGTTTACTGCAAGAATGGGCGAGTTTGAGAAAAGTCTGCAGCCACCCGGAGCCACTCTTAATAATCCCACAATGAAGACATTGGCGGCAGAGTTTGCTTCGTTCAAGAACTTCGTGTGGAAGTCTCTCAGCATTCTGAAGTCGCAGGTGGAGCTTGTAGTCCTTGGCTTGGACCGTATAGAAACGCAGTCTCGTAGAAAAGTCCTCCTCTTTCATGGAATTAAAGAGGAACCTCAGGAAGACGTGCTAAAGAAGACTCTCGCCGTGATAACCTCCCAAATGAAGATAGCTGGTATTGCTGTCAACGATATTGAAGCTTGTCACAGGTTAGGTGTTAAGAAGGACTCTGCTCGCCCTGTGCTTGTTCGGTTCTCCTCTGTGCGGCCTCGTTCTGAGATTTGGAAGAGCAAGACTACGTTGAAGGGTTCCAAGGTCACTATCTCTGAATTTTTGACTAAGACCCGTCAGGATGTATTTGTGACCGCACGTAGCTATTTCGGGATGAAAAAGTGTTGGAGTGTTGATGGCGTCATAATTATCTCACTCCCAGATAAGTCCCGAGTGAAGGTCATCTCGCTGGCAGAGCTCAAGAAGGTCATGGAACAACATCCCAAATAACTTTACAACACAATAGTGATCGAACAATGTTTGTTTTGTTTCGTGATTTCAATTTCCAGTTCGTGTATTCTTAATTTCGCCGGTTTATACTTGCTTTTATAAGTAGGGTATGCTCAACTTTTATGTTTCTCTGGTGTTTTTTGCATAGATCTAACTTATTTTTCTAACAACCTTATTTTTTGATATTTTACAATATTTATTTCGCAATTGTAACCACAGATTACTAAGTAACTTAACGTCACGTCAACCGGTTGATGTCATTGCGTTTTGTTTTAAAGTTGCGTTTTGTTTTCCGTTTGATATGTTCAATGTTCGTGTTGTTCTGTTGTGTTCGTTTTTCAAAGTATGTTATTTGCATTTTCCAGTCAACTTATGCGTGAGAGTTGAATTAATTGTATAGAATTTTGAATTTAATTAGTTTATAGTAGTACCTACTGATCTATTTTTTTTTATTATTTATATATTGTTTATATATATTTATATTAAGTAATATGGATTTAGACGATGAATATTTTTCTTGTTCCTCTGGTGATTACGAAAGCGCTGTAAGCAGTACCGAGACTTCTCTTTCTGATTTTGAACCACTTGAAGATAAACTTTCAAAGGTATTTGTGAACAGTAATTCCAATTTCCTTTCCTTGGTGCATATTAACGCTCAGAGTATTTTATCTCATTATTCTGATCTTCTCGCATCTTTTGGCGACGGCGTAGTTGATTGTATTCTAGTGTCTGAAACCTGGCTTAAACCTACACTCCCTTCTACTAGCTGTTCTCTTCCAGGTTACAAACTGTTTCGTAATGACCGCACTGGCAAGGGTGGTGGAGGCGTAGGTATTTACCTTCGCAGCTGTATTCCTGCCAGTATTGTTTCCTGTTCTCCGTCTGACGCTGCAGGTTCCATAGAGTATATCTTTCTCGAAACAGTTGTTCACCACAAGAAAATTCTCCTTGGTGCCCTTTATAGCCCAAACGATAAGGTGGACTACTTTAGTTCCTTAGAAAGTACTCTAGAGAATTTTGTTCTTACTTATGATGACGTCATTGTTATGGGAGACCTTAATACGTGTTTGCTGAAAGGTGATAGCCGCGCTGATAAATTACATGCCCTTACGTCATCACTTAACCTACACATTCTTCCCTTTAAGTCCCCAACACATTATTTTCCTAACTGTAGGCCTTCTCTCATAGATTTGATTATTGTGTCTAACCCTAACCTTGTTTTCTCTCACGGTCAAATGGCTGCTCCCTTCTCCCACCATGATTTAGTCTTCCTATCTTACAAAGTACGTCCTCCGAGGGTTAGAGGCAAGGTCCTTCTGCAGCGCAATTTCAAGCATATGGATCTGGAACGTTTGAGAGAGGATGTGAAAAAAATTAACTGGTCATCTGTGTTGTTGTCTGACAATATAGATGACATGGTAGATGTTCTGACTACTGAACTGATTAAACTGTATGATGTGCATGCGCCAGTGCGGCCAGTACGGGTAAAGCGTGCTCCTGCTCCCTGGTTAACGCCGGTGATCAGGAGGACTATGGCTAAGCGCGAAAGAGCTAAAGCACGACACAAAAAAGATCCTTCTCAGGAGAGCTTAAATGCTTATAAAAAACTCCGTAACATCTGCAACAGAATGTGTAGGGATGCGAAACGTCGCTATATTCACTCTACTATTGAAGATCTTTGCCAATTCCAGGTTTGGAGATTCCTACGATCTTTGGGTGTGGGCAAGACCACGAACGCTTGTCAAAGCTCCGTGGACCTTAATGCTTTGAATATTCACTTCACTAACCCTCCTATCATTTTAGACTTTTTAACTAAATCAGTCACTCTTTCTTACCTATCTAATCTTGCCCCGCCCGACTGTCCCCACTTCGAATTCCAGCCAGTCTCAGTTGATTCTATCAAGAAGAGTGTCCGCTCCATTTCCACCAAAGCTATCGGCAGTGACAGTCTAAGCCTCGACATGATACTTCCCGTGCTGGAGGACATTGCGCCGGTAATTACTCACATTATTAACTTCTCACTGTCTCGCAATGTCTTTCCAGTATCGTGGAAAAAGGCTTTTGTCATACCGTTACCTAAAACCCCGAACCCCACTTCCTTTTCCCAGTACCGTCCCATATCCATACTACCCATCCTTTCAAAAGTCTTAGAATCCATTGTGCATAAGCAATTGTACTCCTTTCTTACTTCCAACAACCTTTTATGTCCCTTCCAGTCTGGCTTCCGTCCTTCCCACAGCACGGTTGGTGCACTGTTGAATATTACGGAGGACATCCGGTGTGCTATGGATAATACCAAGCTCACTGTGATGGCCCTATTGGATTTCAGCAGTGCTTTCAACTCTGTTGATTTTGATATCCTCCTCGGCACTCTTCGGGCTGTTAACATACCTTCTGCTGTTATAGACTGGTTTCAATCTTATCTTTTCGGTCGCCAGCAGTGTGTGAAGACTAACGATGCTTCGTCAGAGTGGTCTGACCTCATTGCTGGTGTTCCTCAAGGCGGCGTTCTTTCACCCTTGCTTTTTTCGATCTTTATTAATAATATATCCCGTGTGATTACTTCTCCCTTCCATTTGTATGCAGATGATTTACAACTTTATAGGCATTTCGAGTTGACTGAGATGTCCAAGGCTATTGAAATTTTAAACGGTGATCTTACTGCTGTTGAGCTATGGGCTAAATCCTTTGGTCTTCTTGTGAACCCTGACAAATCCCAAGCAATAGTTATCGGTAGCAGTAGACTCAGGGCCAACTTAGAATGGGGTTCAGTATCTGGACTTACTTACGCTGGTGTTTTAATCCCTTTCAGTAAAAAAGTAAAAAACTTGGGCCTGATCATGGACTGCAATATGTCTTGGACATCTCACGTCAACGACGTTAGTAGACGTATGCATTACACTTTCCACTCTCTCAAGCGTCTCCAATTTTTTCTCCCTTTCTACACCAAAGTTATGCTTGCGCAGTCTCTTCTCTTACCTATCCTCGACTACGCTGATGTCTGCTATTTGGATGCGACTGAGGAGCTACTTAATAAACTGGAGCGTCTTCAAAACCTTGCCATACGCTTTATTTTCGGGTTGCGGAAATATGACCGTGTTTCTAACTTTCGTGCTCAACTTAAGTGGCTCCCTATCCGCCTTCGCCGAGATATGCACATCCTATCTGTTCTCTTTAACATCCTCAATGACCCGCACTCCCCTCCTTACCTTCGTGCCCGATTCCAACTTCTTCCTCCTCCCACTCGACCTAGGCGCCCTTGTATCACCACGATGCTTGAGGTGCCTAGGAGCAACACTAATTTCTTTTTTCATTCCTTCTCTGTTCGTGCTGTTCAACTATGGAATCGCCTTCCCAAAGCCATACAAGAGAGTACCTCTATTGCCTCTTTTAAACAGAAAGTGAAAGAGCATTTTCTTCTTCAAACCGCTATTTCGTCATCGTAGTCGTAGTCATCATTGTGAATTTCGTCGTTGTATTTATTTAAATATTTATGTACATATTTTTATATATCTATTTATATGTATTTATATTTATTATATATATTATGTATATAGTGTTTATATAGTATATATTTTTATATACAGGTATTAATTATTTACTATGAAATTGTAGGTATTATTTATTTATTTTTGTTTTTTTTCCATTTACATGCACGATTGTATCCCGCTATGAATATTCTCTCTCACAACCATGGGTTGGCTGGAAGAAATCTCTTGTAGAGATAAGCCCGCCTTTGTAAATGTCCTTTTGTTTGTTTACTTTCTGTATGTTAAATGTGCAATAAAGAATATATATATAAATGTATGGAGATGAGGACATAAAATGCAATATCTTGTGATTGCGTCGTCGTAAAAAATTGAAATTTTCAGATCTTGTGTGGTTCATAGACCCAAATATTTGGTATCAATTTCAACCTGATACCTCTACCCGTTCGTGAGATAAAGGGTCTTGACAGACAGACAGACGGACAACAAAGTGATCCTATAAGGGTTCCGTTTTTTTCTTTTGACGGAACCCTAAAAATTGCCCAACAAAACCCGCGGGATACTGGGATACTTATATATTTTTTTTTAAAACAGATATCCAAATTTTTTTAGGAAAAACACCACGCATTTTAGCTACCGCCGTAACAAGTTCTTACATTCAAGCCCCAGAATAAGCCCGAATAATTAAGGTCCTTTACATAAAATATTTCTATTGCTGTGTCTCCTCTATGGTCGAAAACACTTGGAGCTTGAGCCGGTCGCTGCTTGGACGAAACAACCTGGTCTCTGGTTTCGGGGGTTTGTAGCTTAGCGCTGGTTCAGCTTATATTGGTTTCGGTTCCACTTGCTTGCAGCCGTGCGTACATAGATTATGAACAAAGCCTATGGAAATACAACACAGTTCCTAATACCTGTGTCACACCCCACTCCGGACACCACAACGAGCAAATTAGAAGCGCGTGTAGTGTAGGCCTGCTATTTAGTACAACTGACCCGCAAGAGCACCACGCGGATCGCTCGGGCAGGTGCGATTGCAAGGGGGGCGGAGAATGTCCGTTCTGTATGATAGAACTATTATTACTTTATTCTATGCCTGTGTAGTGTATCAATGGAATCTGTTAGCAAACCCTGAAGTCTACCTACCTAAATTTCTCCGCTCAACAAATCAGCCCAGAGCTTTCATTACAAAACCAAATACAGTTTATCTGGGACTTGGGTTCCGTATATTTTGTGGAGAAAACAAAGCTACGCCACGCCTTTCAATTTCTCTAAATCAAACAGTACAGTTGGTTTAGAAATATACGACAGGTACAGCTTATAATATAAACGCCGCCTATTCTAAGCTCGACATTTCAACGTTTAATCTAGGATTGGATCTGGTTTCAGTTTTTTTCAGTTTGTCAGATGGCAGTCGCTCTGTGTAAAAACCAGTATTCTCGTCAAATCCCCTAGTTTAGGTAGCAGACTCCGTTAAAAACCATCGGAAAAAACGGAATAACCCACGAAGTTCTTCCAACACATTCTATAATTTCAACTATTATTCAAATGGCAATCTTCTGTATTTGCTTTGAGTAAATTTTTAAATAAATTTGACATAACGAGAACAAGACTAACTTACTTATTATATTTGGTGCTAAAAGCGACATACCCGTGAACCAATATATAATATGAAACATGATTGTCCAAAACAAGAAATAAATAGTTACAGGTCCATCAGCTGAGAAAAAGGCTCTTTCATACACTGGTTCCTATTTAGAGCTACTTCCTACCAATGTTTTTACAAAAGCTTGTAAGTTTGTAAATCAAAACACTAAATATTAATTTTGTTACGCCGCCGCCTGTACCGAGGCCGTCGGTTATGAGGTGCGCTGTCGCAGCCACAATTTATGGTGCCCCTGCGCCATTTTCAACATTAGAAGCTTTCGTTGCTATTCTAGCAGCTAGTACAAGTATTACTTTATCGGTTGCATTATATTGTCTTGTAACGTTATAAGTTAAACTTTTTCTAATGGTAGGGCTTTTGTGCAAAGTCTGTCTGGGGAAGTACCACCCCCTTGCCTATTTCTGAAGGGTAAGGGAGCCAGTGAAATTACCGGCATATGAGACATACCCATCTTAGTTCTCGCGCGCTTTGCTGTCTTCATCATAACATCTCATGAAACGTCCACTACAGGACAGGGAGCTCCCTCCAGAATTCTAGCTTTTGCTGGAAAAGTGTGGAGCGGAAGTACCATAGTTACCTCGCTTGTTAGCGTTACGTCTGGCACCATGGACCGCGGTTGTAGGTGACCGCAGTAAGTAAGATGTAAGATACAAAGAAGGATGCTGCTGCCCATCCTCCAGTTAACCCTTAGTCGCCTCTTACGACACCCACGGGTATATATGGGCTGTCTTATTAGTGTCAAAATATGCCATTATTAAAACAGTGGGTGCTATGGGCGGTAGTGACAACTTCCCATCAGGCGGCCTACCTGCTTGTTTGCTCACTTGTAAAGCTTACAGCTAAATGTATCACAACTCTGACACCAGGGTTAGTGAGGTCGGTCATCGATTTTACAACCCAGACAAAAAGAAAAAACTTGCGATCCTCATCCAATCAATCATCCATCAGCTAACAAGCAACCAAATAAATTGAAGAAGATTCCCAAAAAGAGCACTTGACATCCCTTTTATTCCTTTTTTGAATTCCAAACAGTCCCAATTTCGGTGGTGCTGTCAATCGAGAATCCTGCGCATCCAGCCGGCGGCGCAAGCGCAAGAAATGTTACAACATGTTTTAAACATGTCGTCTTTTGGCCGAATGCCGAATTAGGGGCTTGGGGCGATTCAAGAACGTAATTTGAGGGACTTTTAAATGGGTTCATTGTAAGATGTTTCTGGTGGGATAAAATTATGTAAAAGTAAGTATTTAAAATGAAATCTGTACGGTATTAGTGAAGTAAAGCAACACTTTCACTCGATATTTTTTAAGCGAGAATGACATTCGTCCCTAATCATCATCACATCTCATGAAGAGTCATCAGCTCCCCGACAATTTTGTAGTCACCATACTTGTTAGGTACGGTCAACCCGCTTGTCGGTAGAAACTTTTTCAACCTTATTACCACGCCATAAGGTCCAAAAGTGTTTCTACTGATGTGCGGCCGTGTGTACCTTTGCAACTGGCACAATGAACCGCCCTGGTTGGTGTCCGAAGTATGATGAACAATGCGCTGAAAGACGCTGCTTTACCCCATCACCCCATCCTCTAATTCAAGAACCCTTAATCGCCTTTTATGCCACCCACGGTAAGAGTTGGAGTGGTACTATTCTCAGCCAGCAACATCTTTTCGTCCTTAATAGTTTGAAATAAAATAGCGTCCCTAAACAGCTTCTCAGCACATTGTCTATTGAAATTATACTGAAGTAATAGTTGGTCCATTGGAGAATAGGCCTAATAATTTTCTATATAATAACTTACTCTTAGTAATTGCCTAAAACGGAACGCAGAAAGCTCACTTGACAGGCGCGTGCCCGAGCCAGAAGCTACAGATACAAAAACACAAACATCCGTAAAAGGACGTCTGCGCCTGCGACTGTTATCAGAACCTGCGGCTAGGGTTGTCAGATGTACGATTTTATAGGACAGACAATAAGCCCGATTTCGATTGAAAATCCTGTCATTTTGCCCTTAACCTAATATTATATCCTTATTTAGTTCCGCTGGCTAAGGATTTGAGGATCTTGGCCTCCGACACCAAGATGTTGACACTGATATGTTAAAAAACAATACGACTGACTGTAGTCATTTGTATTTCTTTTATATTGAACAACAAGTATTGAACATAGTACTGACATTTTAAAAATCCAGCCGAAATCTATCTGGCACCCCTGCCCACAAGCTGCCGTGTGGAATCTTTGAATAAAAATACCGCGCCAAAAACTAGATGGCGCCTATTAAGGGGATGACGGGGGCACAGCGGTGTGAATGCAGCTTTGCTTTGTTTTACTAATCTTTGAACCAGAGACTTTGAGATTAATTAATTCCGTACAATATGTGACTCCGGTATGGAGCTTGGGTATAAAACACCAGACCTGAAAGAAATATGGTAAATCCTACTTAATATTATAAAGGCGAAAGTTTGTAAACATGTATGGATGTATGTTTGTTACTCATTCACGTAAAAACTACTGGATAGATTTTAATGAAACTTTACAATAAAATAGCTTATACTTCAGAATAACACATAGGCTACAATTTATAAACCTGCGTAGACGAAGTCGCGGGCACCAGCTAGTAAATAAATATATTTAAAGATGAATACGTAGTAACTACTAAAACATACAATGCTTTGGCTTATGTGGGGCCCTATGTGAATAGAAAATAATTATATGACGTTCGACCAATGTTTCTTCCAGCAGGACTACATATCGATGTCTATGCAATGTCTATCGGCAACGGTACCAATCTTTGAGAAACATAAGCCCTGAATTTAGGAATGTCTACCAGTGGTATTCAAAGTGTCGGCGTCTGTGAGAGGATCCGCCCGCCTAAAAAGCATCAACAGATAAAACATACCACGTCAATATATTTTTCTAAATACTCTATAGTCTATGGCATAAAGTGATGCAGGCTATCACCCTCATTTGGTTCATGTACCAATCAGATATTCCCACAAAGCGTTTTGGAACATCACAGTTTCATACTATAGGCAATATTATAAAGGTTTGGATGTTTGTTACTATTTCAAGTCATAAAAGCTGAACAGACTTTGCTGAAATTTGGCAGGATTGTAGATTATAATCCAGAAAAACATTAAATTGACTTTTACTTGGGAAAATGCGTTTTCTTTATGATTTTAGATAGATTACCGCGGGCGAAGTAGAAGAATCTGAGTTCCCTACTCAAGTTGGAAAATGCAAGATTTTGCTTATTTTAGGTATCCGTACGTAAAACATTTATTTACAGTTTCTAATGGGTTAAGTTAAATAGTTTGAGACCTGCTGCTCTAAAGCGACCTAAAATGCTAACTACCTCAGAACATGCGCCTACGCATCTAGCCTACACGCGATGATTAACCGGCGTCGTGAACGAATGAGTGAATGGATTTACGATTATCCTCCATGATAGGTCAGGAATGAACCATGTGTCAGGTTGCGTGGTACGGAATCCGTATTGTTCAGTGATTTAGAGAATTATTACAATGGGGCTTTGAAAGTTGCTTATCTAATACTAGCTGTTGCCCGCGACTCCGTCCGCGTGGGGTTCTGAGAAACGTGGCTGTGGCTTTTACCATGGTTCAAACTATCTTCTTACCAAGTTTTATCTAAATCAGTTCATCTGATTAGACGTAAAAGCGTAACAAACAGATACACAGAGCAATTTATCGCTTTTACGAGTACAATATTATTATCAAAGAATTCGGACTTGATTTGACATCCTCATACAAAATTTACAGAACGACGCCTATGCCGTAGGTATTGACAATGACTGAATGATTGTCGGAATACCTTGTGACAAATATTTTCATCAATCTTACTTCTATTACCCTTTGGAAAGAACAAGAAAATGTCATGTCAGAAATAACCAAACGAGCAGATAACCCACCATACGGCCGCCCATAGCACCGACTCATTTGTGGCAAACTTTAACACAAATAACAAAAAAATTGAACCGCCGAAAAAACTGAAAAGCAAGAAAAAATAAAACTTTTTTATTTCACCTTAATAACAAAGTTCTTAAACTAATGTAAGTATACCCGAGTTATTTTGTGTCGGCGCCGCCGCCGTGCATCACGCTTTACGTAATTATTTAATTTGATTGTTTGGCGCCGACTTAAAATTACTCGTAGTCCTTGAGCCCGTGACAAAATCAGTTACCTGTCATGAGAACATCTTAAGATGTATGGCAACAGATCGGCAAAGTGGTGCTGAGCAAGAATCAGTTACATTTGGCATCCGAAATTTGCCGGAAGTCCGAGAATTTCTTCCACTTCCGGTCAAAATTTGGGGGTGCAAGTTACGTGTCATGAGAACACTCTGAAACCCTCGGCAACAAGTAGTCCTTCATTGACAGAGTAGAAAAATACAAGTCTGCCAGTTCCTAGTTTGCCGGAAGTACTTGGTAGACGGTCTCAAAGGATGGCCACCACCCAGTAAACAGATCTAAGTTTTTTACTATAAAATTAAATACGTATTAATAATCGTGCAAGTCTGCTACGGCTATGGTTTTTTAGTTTCACTAGTCACCGTAACTGAGTACTCCAAGGGTCTGATGATGACCAGCTATTAAGCAACTGGATCTGAGGGCCAACTACACCCAAGAGCTCCAGATTTCAACTCAAATACTTTGTAGGTGGCGCCGTTCCTGGACCTGCTGGCTCGAGGGACTGATGATGACCAGCTATCAAGCAACTGGATCTGAGGGCCAACTACACCTAAGAGCTCCTGATTTGGACTAAAATGCATTGTAGGTGGCTGCCATTCCTAGACTTGCTGGCTCGAGAGTCTGATGATGACCAGCTGTCAAGCAACTGGATCTTAGGACGAACTACACCCAAGAGCTCCAGATTTCGACTCAAATGCTTTGTAGGTGGCTGCCGTTCCTGGACCTGCTGGCTCGAGGGTCTGATACTGACCAGCATCCAAGAAAATGGCTCTATTCGAACTTGAGGACTACTCAATTAAATTGTGAACTAAATTAATTTTAAACTACTAAATTTAAACATATAAAATTGCTTGTCCTGACTGACTGATTCATCAACGCCGAGCCGTAACCGCTACAGCTACGGATCTGAATTTTTTTACACAGGTTTTCTGCACTTCAAAACCACCCACTAAGAAAGGATTTTGGAAAATTCGTCCTCCAAAGGGGTGAAATAAGGGATGAAAGTTTGTATGAAAGTCCTTTGTTTCTTGAGCTAGATTCACACAAATTTGAATTTAAGCTCTTGGTAAAAAACAAAGAAATAGGTGTTTAAGCATTTTTTTTAAATCACCCTTGAATGGAGTGAAATAGGGGATGATTTTTTTCCGTATGTTGATCCCTAAGTTTTTCATTTTTAGGGTTCCGTACCTCAAAATAAAAAAACGGAACCCTTATAGGAACACTTTGTTGTCCGTCTGTCTGTCTGTCTGTCAAGACCCTTTTTCTCACGAACAAGAAGAGATATCAGGTTGAAATTGATAACGAATATTAAGGTCCATAGACCACACAAGATCTGAAAATTTCAATTTTTTACAACGACGCAATCAAAAGATATGGCTTTTTATGTCCTCATCTCCATACATTTATGCAAAAATGCAAAACCTACAGGGTACTTCCCGTTGACCTAAAATTATGAAATTTGGCAAGAAGCTAGGTCTCACAGTACAAATAAATGGAAAAGTCTAAAATCATTAAATATTTCAATTTTCCTTACAACTAATAGTAACCAATTAAGGTGAGCTCCCGTTTCAAGAACTTTTCTATAAAAGAGGGGTCAAGTTGGATGGTTGCGGAGTTTTTAAAATCAAAGAGCAAAACCTTTTAGTATATCATATGGTAGATAGGTACGGAACCCTTAGGGCGCGAGTCCGACTCGCACTTGGCCAGTTTTTTAAGGTAGAATTATAGAAATTTGGGTCTGAGCTCTTGGTAAAGAATAAAAAAGCACGTGTTTTAGAATTCTTCAAAATTCATCCCCTAAGGGGGTGAAATAAGGAGTGAAAGTTTGTATTCATTTCATTTCATTTCATTTATTCATTCAACTTACTTATTTACAGAAAATCCAAAACACTAGTAAGCTTATAAAAATTACACAACTTAATTAAAATTACTTAATTAAATTTTAATAATTACAAATAAAAATTGTCAAAAAAAAATGTCAACGAACTGTCTTAAAATAAAAATTTCAAATTTTCAAAAAATGTTATTGTCAAAAGTAAATAATACCTAAGAAATACGTTCAAGGTACTTTTTAGCCTTGCTAAGAAAGCATCCTAGTTTGTCAGTAAACAAATCAATCTCGTCAATGTCAAAGAGAATGTTACTTATCAACGTAAGTGCCCGTGTGGTAGGTGCGTTGTTCGCAAATTTGGTTCGCGTGACAGGGCGCTGTATCAGCCGTAGTTTACGCCTCGGCGCCATCGCTCCATGCGCTTCGCAGGGTTTTCCCGAAACTATGATGCCCACTTCCTGCATCGCCAGGGGACCATCTCTCTTTTGATGCAGAACACTAAGATAGTGCATCAGCAGCAGCACCTTCCTTCTTAAAGAAAGCGTCTCCATATCCACCATCGCTGATACAAACAATGAGGGATAAAGAAAGGGATAATATCCATATGCACGTTTGTAAAACCAGCGTGCGAACTTGCGTTGGATTTTTTCCACCATAAGTTTGTATTTGTCCTCATGAGGATCCCAAATTATAGCTCCAAATTCGAGTTTGCTGCGCACGTACGCATTATAAAGCACCTTGGAAACTCTCATATTATTAAACTGCGCAGCAGTACGCATAATGAAACCTAAAATCTTACTAGCTTGCTTACACATACTAACAACGTGTTTGTGAAAATCTACTTTGCAGTCCATTAAAAGGCCAAGATCGCGAATGTCGTCAACCCTTTCCATAGGGACTTCCTCGATCTTATAACAAGCAACTATTGGGGAGCGTTTTCGTGCATATGTAATGATTTTACATTTAGTAGTATTAAAAGGAAGATTATTAGTTTTGCTCCATTCAGTTACCGCATCAATATCCCTTTGTAGCAACTGTGTATCAGCTTCTGTGGACACCCCATAATACAATTTGAGGTCGTCAGCAAACAAAATGCATTCAGCTGTAGAAATGACATTCGGTAGATCGTCAATCATTAGAAGGAAAAGTGTAGGACCTAGGGTGCTACCTTGGCTAACTCCGGATCTCGTGTAGTAGTCTTTGGTTTCATATCCATTGACTCTCACAAATTGACGCCTATTGCTGAGGTAACTTGAAAAAAAGTCCAATAATTTTGGTGTAAAGCCTCTAAGCGCTAATTTTTTTAGTAGAATTTCATTATCTACGAGATCGAATGCCTTCCGGAAATCAAAGTATGCAGCATCGATCTGTTTTCCCGCGTCCATCCCAGCTATTACGTAATCTACGAATGTAATGAGGTTGGTAGTTGTTGAACGTGTCTTACGAAAGCCATGCTGACTATCGTGCAGCAGATCACCAACCTGCAGAGTTATGTGCCTGTTCAAAATAGTTTCAAAAATCTTCCCAAATGCTAAAAGCACAGCGATTGGCCTAAAGTTGGAGACGTCCGTACCTGCATTCCCTTTGGGAATGGGTGTAACCCTAGATATTTTCCAACATTCGGGGTAGTTACTAGTAGACAGGGCAAGATTGTAAAGGTACAGTAGCGGACCCTCTAGAACCGATATACAGTCTTTAATGATAATGCTTGGTATACCATCTGGACCTGTAGCTGAACGTGTTTTAAGACGCCCTACAGCAGTTCTTAAGTCAATTTCACTAACATTTTCTATAGACACAGACCCAGAATCTAATAGAGTACGCGCGGCAGTAGCAGCTTGCATGGAGTCCAACAGAGGTTGATTATTCTGAAAAACAGAGCCAAAATACTGCGCAAAAGCATCCGCAGCTGCTTGCCCAGATACTTCCACGCCATCGCACACAAGATGCTTATCAGGACGCCTCTCCTTCTTTTTATCTGTAACGTATTCCCAAAATTTTGCTGGAGCAATAATAATGTTTGTCTGTGTAGTTCGCAAGTGCTCTTGATACGCATTGTCAATCAAAATTTTAACATGCTCTCGGTAGTACTTAAACAGTTCTCTGTTGAATTCTTTACCCTCCGACTTGTACTTTTTGAGGTGAAAATATTTATTTTGTATGTTGCGTATAATATCTGACGTATACCACTTCGGATATACATATCTCTTATTCAGTGGAGTAGGCTTTTTGAGAGGTACGTATACATTTATACAGTCATAGAGTTTTGAGTACAAAATATTGCAGGCTTCATCCACACCAACTTCAGTGAATAAATCAGACCAATCAATTTCAGCAATAGCTGCGTAAAGGCCGCTGAAATCAGCTTTGTGTCAGTTCCAGTTAGGACAGGCACCATGGCGTGGGATAGGTGGGGAATAGATTGGTGGAGGTGACAAGTCACGACTAATCTTGACCGTTATGTCAAGTGCGGGGTGATAATTGTCAATTTGCACTAACGGATCCAAGCACTCGCACACGGTCACTTCGTCGAGATCAAGGTTGCTTAGTACAAGATCTAACATAACTCCATGTCTGTTCAATATAGTACTATTCTGAATCAGTTCACAAAATTCACAAAACATAGTAAATTGTGTTCTTACATTAACACTAGCAGAATTTAAGTTAAAGTCTCCTAACAGTAACACATTTATAGGAGAACATGAACATATAACATCTTCCACACAGCATAAAACACTTAAATATTGTTCGTCAGTGTAATTTGGGGGCAAGTATGCTACACAGCATAAAAATTTAACATTTTTGATACTAACAATAGCACATATTATCTCTTTATCCGGCGTAAGACCATCTATGTCTGTAAGCACACGTATTGAGTAACATTCGCGTACAGCTAACAAAACTCCGCCACTCTTGTATGAAAGTCCTTTGTTTCTTGAGTTAGATTCACACAAATTTGACTTTTAGCTTTATGTAGAAAATAAAGAAATTCGTATTTAAGCATTTCTGAAAAACCACCCTTCAAGAGGCTCAAAAAGGGGATGATTTGATGATGAGCCCTGTTAAGGTTAAGAAAATTTTGACCGTTCGATTCCAATGGCTGGGCATATGAAGGTAAGCTAAGCTTGTTTATGATACCTAATTGTCAATAAAAAATAATATTTATTGATAGCTGGTCATCATCAAACCCTCGAGCCAGCAGGTCCAGGAACGGCAGCCACCTACAAAGCATTTGAGTTGAAATCTGGAGCTCTTGGGTGTAGTTGGTCCTTAGATCCAGTTGCTTGACAGCTGGTCATCATCAGACTCTCGAGCCAGCAAGTTTAGGAACGGCAGCCACCTACAATGCATTAAAGTTAAAATCTGGAGCTTTTGGGTGTAGTTGGCCCTCAGATCCAGTTGCTTGATAGCTGATCATCATCAGACCCTTGGAGTACTCAGTTACGATGACTAGTGAAACTAAAAAACCATAGCCGTAGCAGACTTGCACGATTATTAATACGTATTTAATTTTATAGTAAAAAACTTAGATCTGTTTACTGGGTGGTGGCCATCCTTTGAGACCGTCTACCAAGTACTTCCGGCAAACTAGGAACTGGCAGACTTGTATTTTTCTACTCTGTCAATGAAGGACTACATGTTGCCGAGGGTTTCAGAGTGTTCTCATGACACGTAACTTGCACCCCCAAATTTTGACCGGAAGTGGAAGAAATTCTCGGACTTCCGGCAAATTTCGGATGCCAAATGTAACTGATTCTTGCTCAGCACCACTTTGCCGATCTGTTGCCATACATCTTAAGATGTTCTCATGACAGGTAAGTGATTTTGTCACGGGCTCAAGGACTATCGGGTATACTTACATTAGTTTAAGAACTTTGTTATTAAGGTTAAATAAAAAAGTTTTCAGTTTTTTCGGCGGTTTAATTTTTTTGTTAAAAAGTTTTTATTTTACAATTTTTGGTGACTATAGATTTTATTTTCCCACCCTGAGGGTAAATCTGACTACTCTGTAAAAAGTTATGCGTGGTCATACATTACAATCAGACAGTGAACAATCAATCATCCCCTGTTTTTCTACCCTTAGGGTTGGATTTTTTTTTCCAAATTTATATGGGACGAACTTCGGGGTATACCCTATCCAATAAAAAAAGAATTATCAGAATCGGACTACTTTGTAAAAAGTCGGACTACTCTGTGGGCAGCAGCATCCTTCTGTGTATCGTATCATCTTACATACTGCGGTCACCAACAACCGCGGCCCATGGTGCCAGCCGCAACGCTAACAAGCGTGGTGACCATGGCACTTCCCCTCCGCATTGTTGCAGCAAAAGCTGAACGACCTCAAAAGCCCTGGTGTCAGAGTTTTTGAGCCGCCAAAGACCTCTGACATGGCTCATTCACGACTACATCGATAGATAGTATCAGGCCCAACGGCTTAACGTGCCTACCGAAGCACGGAATCATCTAACTTTTCGGACAATCAGGTGATTCATCCTGCAATGTCCTAACCAACTTGGGGGGTCGCACACCTAAAGGTCATACCCTTCGAACCGACACAGCAGTGCAAACACTGCCGCTTTTACGAAAGTTTGTATAATCAACGGCACGTCAGTAGAAACACTTTTGAACCTTATGGCGCAGTAATAGAGTTGAAAATGTTTCTACCGACGTGCTGTTGACCGTACATCCCTGACGGACTTTATCCTGCAAAGGCCGTCCACCAAAGCCCTAACACCTTTAAGATTGATAGTAAAGTATTGTAAATTTTAAGTTTAAAACACAACCGACATTTGGATTGAGACAACAAAAAAACTTAACTCCAAATTGCTACTAATAAACCCACTTGTAAGACAAAAACTATAAAATATAAAACTAATTCCAAACTTTCAACAATTTATTTTACGACGTATCTCATTACCATGCAATAAATTACATAAAATTCGTATCTTAACTAAAGATCTCATCAAGGTATCATTAAAACTATGCTGACAGAATAGAAACTTCAATTTTTTTAATGAGAAAATGAATCTCATGTATTTAGTACTTAATTAATTTTGATGGTTTCAAACAGGAAACATACAAAAGTATTAGTTAAATCATTTAAAGACGAAATTGATTATCTGGCAAAACAGCTACTAGTATATTGATGCCAAGAACCGACTCTCGTTCTTTTGACATTTCTATAGTTTTCTTTTGTTTTTCGGAAATCGAAGACTATTGTAAAATTTTTATGACTCCAAAATTCGGCTACACGAGCCACATTTTTTGTGGCATCCATTATTAGTTCAGTTTAAGGACTATATTCTGGGTGTAAGGAACAGCTTTCCGAATACTCAAAGGTATGTTCAATTAACGAATCTGAACACCCATACTTGGTTTATGTTCCATACATTCGCACAAAGCGCTTTGAAACATCTTTTGTAATGCGCAATTCTCTGCCTGCGTCTGTGTCCCGAGTTCATATAACCCGAATTTATTCTAGGTCCATCGTCGATCTCATCTCTGTTCTCAAGACTAGATCGAGGTCAAGAGTAAGCCCATTGACAATAAAAATAAACTACTATCAATGTATGAAACTTTCAGGAAATGGAAAAAAAAATCTGCTTCTTCTTAAAGAAAGTTAGTATGGAGGGCGATATTTTTTTTTCATTTCCTGAAAGTTGCAATCACTGATAGTTGTTCAGTTACGTTGACTGATCATGCCCTTTCAGTTTTCGGAAAGCTATCCCTTACACCCCATATCGTGGGAGTAAAGGCTAAATATGATAGCCGCCATCTTGCGGAAAAAATTTAAAAAACGAACAGCCATTTATACAATTGTTAGAGTAAAAGATCCTTTAAATCTATTGTCGTCACTTTCCTTGTCATCCAAAAAGAAAATGACGGCATTAGATTTAAGAGAGGTTTCAAGCAGAAGCTTTGTGCAGCTCAGTCTATAACGGAAACTGACGTTAGGATTTCGAACAAACGTGATGGCACCGCACGCGTGACATTCAATTGTCTAATTAGGTACTTATAAAGAAAGTGATACGCCGATAGATACTGATCTTAAAATGGCATCGTATTGTTATCGAAATAGCATTTAATATGAGAGAGGATTCGCCCGAGGGAGGTGCGTGACGAAAGTGATGTGACGTGTCGTGTGAAAATACCAACTGTTACATGCCAATAGTGATAGCCTAAGCGATACTAAAATATCCAAGTTGTCGTGATATTTCTTATGGTAACAAATACTAGACTCGTACAAGAGCAGGGTACCGAGACAAGTGGCTTTCCATAATCGCAAAAGCCATGTAGAATAGAATGAAAATGTATGGGATTGACATTAGCTGTCGCGCAACATTTCGTTAGCTTATGTCAATCTCATACATTTTTATTCTCTTCTATCGGCGTTTACGATTATAGATAGCCACTTGTCTGAGGGCCCTGTCAAGCTTGTCATTCGCAGCGTGACTGAAGGCTGCCATTCCACGACTGATGTGGGAGAGGAAACTGTGAGCTGGGAAAATTCAAACCAAACCAAACCAATCTGTGTGGTGTGGTTTGGGATCACCCTGCAAGGGACTTATTCAGGCAGCTCAGAGTATTGACGCTACCCTGCATATACATTTACGAAGTGGCTAAATATGTCAGATGCAACTTAGGTGAGTTCTCGACTCGTGCTAACGTTCATTCGAGAAACTTGCGGAGACGTCACGAACTACTAGCACCACCAACGAGACTAGTCAAGTCTAATAAATGTCTTCACACGATAGGGCCTAAAGTATACAATAAAATCTCCACGGAAATAAAAAACTCGAAGAGCGACACTTGTTTCTTAGATAAACTAAAAACATATTTACAAACAGAAGCTTATTACTCGGTGGATGAGTTTTTGCTGCAAACTGTCTCAGTTAAATGACATTGAACTTAGATACTCTATGTTAACCACTTATCATTAATTAATCTAAAATTTACTATAATGTAAATTGATTTATTATTATTTAAAAAGATGACGTGTAAATTTATATTTATGAATAAACGATTGAATTGAATTGAATAGGATGCAATCCGCTCCATTTTCCTAGCTTGCCAAATGCGCTGTCAAGTGGACCAATCCTAATGGTTGGAATTTTCCAGCTCACAGCACTGGTGGGAAAGCAGCCTTGACTTCTGCGACTACTAAAATAAGAGCAGAACAAGGTCTAGTGTGTGAATCATGCCGTGCTCTTGACTGTACGCACGGCTGCAGAAAAGTGGTAACAATGCCAATATTAGCAGAACCAGCGCTACGCCACAAACAGAAGAATCCAGGGATCCGTGTAATGCCACAGTGTTATCACTGTCGTGCGGCTGAGTGTACCTTTGTTAGTTTTGCTATATGTAGTGAAAACAATTGGATGAGTGGTAATGGGACGTATATATCTTCTACTTCATAAAAAAATATGTTATTTATAATAAGGAAGTGGAGTCGGGTTAATCGTAAGTTAATCATTCTTTGATTTGAGTACCTACCAAAAAATAGATCAGATGAAATTGTCAGGTAGCTCTTCCTTTTATGTACCTACGTGCTATAATAATGTTTTCGCTCAGTGTGCGTTTTACAGACCGCGGTTAGGTTAAAAAAAATAGCTAGTATGAGTAACAGTTACACAGTACACTCCCAACCCTATCATGTAAGTACGAGTAATGCGCCCAGCGCGATAATACCGCCAATAAGTATTAAGCGAAAGTGGCCGACAGGCGAAACGAAAGCGACAGGAACGAAAACGAAAACTACATCCATGCAACTCCATACATACATCCCCCTTTTGACATATCCACACATTCATACATTGCGCGGTCACAATTTTACCGGAACCGGATTGAAACACTAGCAAGAGAATTTTATCAGTGCTTTGGAAAACACGTTAAGCAGTTTATTCCAGTTATTATCTCAGATAGTTAGATAGTAAAGTCAACGTGGTCTCGTGGTTAGAGCGGTTCGATCTCGATCCGAAGGTTCTGGGTTCGATTCACGGTGGCGACAGTGTCAAACAGAAATCACGTTGTGAGGTTTCCACAGTTCAACTAGAACATTGAAGAATAAATCATCTTATTGTCTGTAAAGTAAGATGGGTCCGTGCATCGGAAGGCATGTTAAGCCGTCTACTATCTACAGAAGTTGTCGTTGAGCCATGTCAGAGGACTTTTGGCTCCTCAACAACTCTGACACCAGTGTAAATGAGGATGAGCATTTTTTGAGGCCATTTGGCGGCTTGAAACTCATGACAAAAACATTTAAAAAATATACACAGTGGAACATAGACCCTCCTCCTTTTTGAAGTCGGTTAAAAACTTTGGGAAAATATGTATGAGTTCGTCAATGTATAAGGAAGGTTTGTATGTTGATGTATAGTTGTATGATGTGTAAGGTGCAGGTTAAGTGTTATGGAGTTTCATTGTGGGAAAAGTGAAACTCAGCTTAACTGGCTAAAGTTTAGCGAGTTAAACTGTTATAATATTATGATAAAGATATAGTTTATTTCGAGGAAAGTGAGTACAGACCATGAGGTAGTAATTATCCCTTACAAGGTAAGAGAAACCCGTGGACGAAGGATGTGGAGGTATTTTATAATGATGGCATTTATGACGACTATGGTCGGTCAAGTTGCTCAAGCAAAAACTGTCTACCTGAAGTCCCAAGTTCGATTCGTAAATGGAGATTATTTGATGTCCAGTATCGTCCATGTTTTTGTTATCATCATCGTTTCGGCAAAAGGTGTGTATGAAAGTCATCAATCATACATTAATTTATCATCATCACAACATCTCATGAAACGTCCACTACAGGACAGGGAGCTCCCTCCAGAATTCTAGCTTTTGCTGGAAAAATGTAGAAGGGAAGTACCATAGTCACCTCGCTTGTTAGCGTTACGGCTGACACCATGGACCGCGGTTGTAGGTGACCGCAGTAAGTAAGATGGTATGATACATAGGAGGGATGCTGCTGCCCATCCTCCAGTTTATAACCCTTAGTCGCCTCTTACGACACCCACGGGTATGTATGGGTTGGTACTATTCATAATTTAATTTATAATAGCAATATTTTTGTATGTCTATCTCGCTCACTCTGTCTGTATATCGGTTTTTTTCTTCCGTCCTCTTACAGCGGATGTTTTATGGGAAGAAAGAAAGAAAGAAAGAAAGAAAGAAAGAAAGAGAGAAAGAAAGAAAGAGAGAAAGAAAGAAAGAGAGAAAGAAAGAAAGAGAGAAAGAAAGAAAGAGAGAAAGAAAGAAAGAGAGAGAGAAAGAGAGAAAGAGAGAAAGAGAGAAAGAGAGAAAGAGAGAAAGAGAGAAAGAGAGAAAGAGAGAAAGAGAGAAAGAGAGAAAGAGAGAAAGAGAGAAAGAGAGAAATAGAGAAAGAGAGAACGAGAGAAAGAGAGAAAGAGAGAACGAGAGAAAGAAAGAAAGAAAGAGAGAAAGAAAGAAAGAAAGAGAGAAAGAGAGAAAGAAAGAAAGAAAGAAAGAAAGAAAGAGAGAAAGAAAGAAAGAAAGAAAGAAAGAAAGAAAGAAAGAAAGAAAGACAGAAAGAAAGAAAGAAAGAAAGAAAGAAAGAAAGAAAGAAAGAAAGAAAGAAAGAAAGAAAGAAAGAAAGAAAGAAAGAAAGAAAGAAAGAAAGAAAGAAAGAAAGAAAGAAAGAAAGAAAGAAAGAAAGAAAGAAAGAAAGAAAGAAAGAAATAGTTATTTGTTGCATTAAAGTTATTAACACTGAGGATACAATTGAGGTATCACAGGCAACAAAAAGGTCCCGCTCAGCAATAAGCTACGGTTGGACCGTAGAGCTGATCTTCCGCGAAATCCAATATACCTAAACTACTTAAAAATACTTAAAACTAACACAGCAGGTTTTTGTTATGAATCTGAGACGAAGGCAGAGACTTCCACTTCTTAGCAGTGCACTTCCTATTGTATGATAGCGAAATAAGCGGTCCGAGGGCGGATCTGCGGGAAGAATATTCGAGATACATATATCGAATATTCCGCACATTTGCACAAAGCGCTTTGAAACATCTTTTAAAATGCGCACAGCTAAAAAGTGGAATTCTCTGCCTGCATCTGTGTTCCCGAGTTCATATAACCCGAATCTATTCAAGTCGCGAGTGAATAGGCTTTTTCTGGGCAAGCTCGTTCCATCGTCGACCTCATCTCTGTCTTCAAGACTAGATCGAGGTCAAGAGTAAGCCCAATGACGACAAAAAAAAAATACCGCGCCGCGACCGGGTGCATAAGAACTAATACTTTACAAAAAACACCGCCCCCGGAATGCTTCCGCTACCGCCTTAGTGTGATTCGGGCTTAAGTGAAATAAGATGAATAGAAGTCGAACTGTACTCTATGTGTCACTATTGACGAGCTTTAGACTGTACCTGTCCATATAAACCAAGACTACGTCTTTCTGGCCAAGGACAGATAACCAACTAACTTAAGTATAAAATTTCAACACAACCAATATCTTGCTCAAACAATAAACTTACAAAATCCACAAAAAGTAATTAAAACCTTAATTAAACCTTTTCTTTGAGTTCAAAAAGTTATTATCTGTGCAATGTTGATAATTAGCTAAAACAAAACATTTGGTTTCGCTTGATCTACTTCTGTCTATCTATTTTAAATACATAAATTTATTTGTAGAAATAAATAAACCTTTTTGGAAGTTGGCTAATAATCTTTGCCACTCCATTTTAATGGTTACCTCGAAAGGAAAAAAAATGAAACCCTTACAGGATCATTTTATTGTCTATCTTACAAGACCCTTTATCTCACTAACGGATAAAAGTATCAAGTTATAATTAACACAAAATATTAAGGTCCATGGACCCTTGAAAATTCCAAGCTTCTACAATAAAAAATACAGTCATTTATTTTTTTATTGTAGAAGCTTGAAATTTTCAAGGGTCCATGGACCGTTTAAGTTCAAATTTAGAAGTATTTCAGTTTAGATATTTTTTTCAACGTACCTGCGTGGCTGCTGATGAAGACGATTATGATCGATATTAAAGTGTATCTAAACTTGGCATTGGATCGGATTTCAACCCTTTTTTAGGCAAACAATTAGCCGATAGGAACTTGGCCCCCTTTTTAACAGTTATGTTTTTGGTGGGATAGGGTATTTACACGTGGTACAATTTGGAGGGAAAGCAACGTTATAACGTTGCGGATGGCACCATAGACCGCGGTTGTTGCTGACCGCAGTATGTAAAATGGTACGATACACAGAAGCAAGCTGCTGCTTATCCTTTAGTTCATAGTCCCATTAGTTGCCTCTGACGGTGGGTTAGTAAAGGCCTTACACATGCCACATGAAAACTAGTTTGTTTCGAACACTAGTGCAGTATCTTATATATTCTTTAGCAGTAGGATGAGGGGGAAATGCAAATTCCCCGTCGACACACCAGTAGGACAACGGTGCATGCCCCCCTTATACATCCTTTACCCCATCTTCATTCTTCTTCTTCCGTCCTCTTCTCTTTCCTCTTCTTCTTCTTATGTTTTTTTTCTTATTTTTTTTAAACATCCCTCCAAATACATACTATGATTTTTCGGTGTCGCGTACTACGGGAAGCTCCCTGTCCAACAAGGAATTTTACAGGATGTAACGATGAACAGCGATTTGTGAGACCAAAATCGATATTTATTGTACGAATACTCAATACTAATTAAGCACTATTTAAATACACATTTTTAGCCGACCACCTGTCACAGTCACAATCCTACACTTGCCAAGTAGAGCGAGGTGAAATAATTACATATTTGCCAACTAAGGGTTAAGTTACGAACCAATCAAAGCCCTTATTGTTTTACAATAAGGTCTAAATTCGTTCATCAATCTTTGAACAGCGTGGGACATGGGACATACAATCGACTGTACTACGACCGGTATAAGTTTACCTCTAATTGCTTGTGTTTTGTACGTGAAGGAGAGTCTTCAATAAATGGTCGTTTCCAGCTAGCAATTCATTATTCGAATTCTATCGATTCTAAAATCGCCTACGAACAAAAACTAAGGCATTTGTGCTAAATAGACCTAGTTAGATCTAATGAGGACAAGGCTAAGTGCTAAGTTAATGTCATTTTAGTTGAATCTACTTAACTATAGATCAAAAACTTGTAGGTAGTCTTGCAGGTTTGTTTGACACAGTGAGTAAATAGGGTGACTTTTAATTAGTTCTTGATATTGAACAACTTTCCCCAAGGAACATAGGTCGAAATACGATAATCAAGTTTTGAATTCCTTTAGAAACTACTTCAGCTGATAGGGCATTTTGTATGGGATTTCAAATTTGGTTTTTCGTATTTCGACCTAAGTTCCACGGGAAAAGTTTTTCAGTTTCATGAGTAGGTACATCTTTTGCTATCAAGAACTAATTAAAAGTCGCTATACTTTATCTTAGGTTTGACAGATGTTTAAATTACTTCTGATTATTGGTATATATTTTTTTCGTTTTAAATCACCAAACGTACTCAAAGAGGGCTTAGTTCCCAATACTTTTCATCCAAATTCGCCAAGGGACCGCAAAACAAAAAGCCATACAAAACCTTAATAAAACATCCTTATTCACCCATACAAGTCCGTAATCTCCCATCTACCCTCCCCCTTAACCTTCAAGTTCGAGATAAAGGGTTATTTGAATCACCAAAACCAATGGCGAACAGAGGGCAAAAAAAAAATCTTCATCGAAGATGTGATTTCGGTGGGCTATTATTACTTCTGATTCTTAAGATAGCAGATTGAGATACGCAGCTGTGGGTAGGAGGGGTATTCTGATGTTTTGCAGATTTTAAGGTTATGATTTAATTTTGAAAAATGTGCTAATACTTTTATAATTATTAAACAAGGTCTTGTGACAAACAGAGTGATGAATATGCATGTGGATGGAACTAGAGCGCAGATGTATGAACTGTATGAGAGAAAGAAAGAAATAAATGTTCAGATGACGGTCGATAAAGAGAAACGGAAGCGATCAACACATTACGCCGACCCGAAATAAATTTGTACGAGTATAAGGGCAGGCGAGTGATGATGACTTGCCGCTGCTCGCAACATCTAGCTCTAGGGATAAAATGAGGTTGTCGAAGGAACGAGCTCATCCAGGAGAAGTCACTCGCAACTCAAATAATACCTCCAAAGCACTTATCACACGTACAAACATAAAATCTCGTCTCTTTCCCATCAAGGTAGGCAAAGACCACAGCCCTCTACCAGCTAAGATCTTGACATACTTCCCTCGCTTTTTCTACTTTCATTAACCCTTTCATACACGCTTAAAAGTATAGAAACACTTTGCCCCACTAAAGTATTCTGCCTAACGCACGCTAGGTAAAACAATATTTTAGCTTTAAGAGACGTGGATTTGTCACTTTATTTTCCTGTTTTTTTAAAACGAAATCATATGAAAGGTTACATCTACAATTCAACATCGTTTCTTGCGGTGTCATTACACATAACAACGGTCATAAAAGTTAAGAGCTCTATTAAAATAGTTGTCCCCATTACGGGCAGATACAGAATACCCTTCGCATATCTTCGATTGAAGACAAAGATTTTAATAACAGCCCTTGCGAATACCACAGAATAAGAAAGACATAGAATAAAGACTGACAATGCACCAAAATACATAGGACCATTATGATCCTCCTAATGATTTTAATAGTGTGGTGGAAATAATTGAAATTTAAGTCACGTAGTCGCAGTATCATCAGCATCAGACGTTTATCTTTTTACTATTATAAAATTGTAAATTGATTTTGTCTTTACATTGAAGATATTTATAAAAAAATATCAAGTTATGCAATTTTTATCCCAAATCACAAATTTTTGGACTTATTGTCTGTTTGTTTATTTGTTCGAGCATCACGCAAAAACTACTGAACCGATTTCAATGAAACTTTTTTTGTTTGATAGCTAATAGTTTGAATTAAAAACTGGTATACATTTTATTTACCATTCACACGAAGTCTCGGGCAAAAGCTAGTTATTTGATATAGGCATTCTATAAACATCGCGAAAAAGGGTCCTGTGCCACAGAACAGTAAACTAACGCCTGTGCTGCCCGCATCTAGCGACATTCCGGTCCACCTTTTGATGTCTCCCTGACCTCACTGTCTATCAGTTCGAGGTCGTCAATTTAAAAAAAAACTAAATCATCGATTTTCAGTTTATCGAGTGACGTGTCCTGTCAGTCAGAACTATGTAATTTATTCCACATACAAAAAATCCATTTCAGTTGGTATTCTACGATTAAGTCTCTATTCTGTAGCGCATACATATAATACAAAGGACCGGCAATGAAAAGGACCAATCATCATACAGTCATACAGGGCTATCATACAGTTTTTATGTTTATGGATAGTGATCAACGGTTTTGGTTCCAGAGGGGTATTTACTTACATCGAAAGCGAGCTCAAGGCTGCTGGACTAACGTGGGAAGAAGAAGCAAGAAGGACGGCGCAAGACAGGGGGAAGTGGAGACACCTCGTGAAAGCCCTATGCACAGCGGGGTGTCCTAGGATAGCAACAACAACATTTACATACATACATAACATCATGCCTCTTTCCCTTCGGGGTAGGCAGAGACCACAGCCCTCCACTTACTACGATCTTGACATACTTCCCTCGCTTCATGTACTTTCATCAATCCTTTCGTTGGTTTAGGGCTCAGAGCAAGCTTATTTATAAATGAAAACTGTTTCTTAAAATGCGATTTTTTTTCTTATTTACAATCATTACTTTTAATTTGTAGCTCTACAAAGTCACGCGTGGCTTGTCTTGGAGGTTGCAACGACCAACACGGATGTAGACTAATATCAGAATGTAACGGGCAATATAAGTCGAGTAAAAAACACCACTAGGTATCAAATAGATCGATCTAATATGTCGATTACAATGCTGGCTAAATGCCTTTAGCGGCAAATCGACAGATCTTCAAAGCGGTTAATGAACGGTTCGAAGGTATATTAATTCATACATTGATACATACTAATATAATACAAAAAATCACTCCTCTTTCCCGTCGGGGTAGGCAGAGACCACAGCCCTCCACCTGCTACGATCTTCACATACTTCCCTCGCTTCTTCTACTTTCATCAAGCCTTTCATACATACTTCATAGAATCAAAATTCGAAGATTAATTCGGCATACATTGCTTGGAGGCTTGGTTCTGTTAATTCCAAGACCCTTACTTAAATGAGCAATGTATGCCGAATTCATTTTACAATTAATTTTCGAACTTACAGGTACAGTCAGAAACATGTTAAGCTTGATAGGTACTCGTAGTTTGAGTTTAGCTTCAAAAAAAGTAAATATAAGCTGTAACAGTAAGGGTAAGTATATCAACCCTGGAGGATGTAATTCTGCCCATGAAACTAAACAACTATCCCTAAAGAACATAGGTCGAAAAACGAAAAAAATTTTTTTTTACCTCCCATACAAAATGAAGTATCAGCGGATTCGGTTTCTTCTTTTTATCTTATCTTCTTCTTATCTTATTTAGCCGTTGCTGTCTCACTGCTGGACAAAAGCCTCCCTCATTTTCCTCCATTCCTTGCCAGTTTGTACAAAAGACGTCAAGTTCATCGCGCCATCGGCGCCTTGGGCGGCTTCGACGCCTCCTGTCGCTCTGCGGCTGCCAGGTGGTGGTGATTTTAGCCAATAGATCATGCGGCATGCGGGAAACAGTGACCTGCCCAATCCCATTTAACCTTGGCGGCTGTGTAGGCTGCGTCAGCTATTTGTGTTTTTGAGCGCAGTATGGTATTTCTGACCCGATCTGTCAGTTTCAGACCCAACATACAGCGCTCCATTGCTCGCTGGCAAACCGTGAGCTTGGATCTTTGATGTTGTGTCAAAGACCAAGCCTGTGCATGGATCTTTGATGTTAAGACCATGGTAGTAAAAAATTTTTTCATCGATTTCGACCTATGCTCCTTAGGGAAAGTTGTTCAGTTTCATGAGCAGATTCGCATCCTTCAGGGTTGGTATACCCTTTTTGTTTTGTTAGACCTAAGGATTCTAGCCGCAAACATAGAATATTACAGTGTACTTTATTACCCTAGATATTTTAGGAGGTGGTTCTGCCTATGAAACTGAACAACTTTTTCTATAGTATAATAGTAAACCACTTTAGCAAAGTTTAAACTTTTTTCCATACGTCAAATCTTTATCAATCACCTATTTAAGCAACCCGAAGGCCTAATAACAAAAAGTCTACTCCACAACCGAAGTCTCTAATTTACAGTGACATAATCGCGATGCGCGCAAGGCCGCCGGTATCGTGCGCGCGCGCAGAGAATTATGCGCACTTTAACGCGAATTATGCGCCCAATTAGATGTCCATTGTTTGGAATAGAGTTATTGATGTCGGATGTTTTTTTGGTGGGAAAATGTGTTTAGTAAGTAGGTTGCATTGCGTGTGCGTCTTTGTATGAATATTGGTGCTTTAAAATTCATATTTTTGTTCAAGTTACTCAATATCTTGGCTGCTTAAATGGAGCCTAAAGCCGCAATCACACCTTCCTACATTCAAAGACTAATTCGGCATACATTGCTGATAGACTTGGTTTTGTTAATTCCAATATCCTTACTTCAACGAGCAATATATGCCGAATTAGTTTCTGAATTAAGGAAGAAAGGATGTGGTTGGTCTCTTCTGATAGGTCTCCTACCTACCCTTTTAGAAAGAGGCGTTTATGTATCAGAGGAAAGTATCAATAAATTATCAAAGTATCTTATTGAATTTGTAGTAGTTTATTATAACAAGTCATACTTCGTGCTTCGTCCTTTGAGATTAGTAACCTATAAATTGAATATAATGGATAAGATTTATTTTTCATTGCAATTCTTAAAAAACATGGCTTATCTCCATCTTTTAAAACTTTTACTCGTCTACTTATGTGGTAATGCTTAAATGTAAGGCAAAATCGGAAAAATATAGTAGTTTTGAATGCACTGATACCACAAATTTTATACTTTTACTTAGTCCCTTTGTGGTAGTACGGAACCTTCGGAGCGAAAGTTCGAATCTCACTTAGCCGCTTTTTTAACCGTCATCCCGCTCCCGCTAGCTATACTATCTCGAACCACCGTTTTTCAATTCAATATAATTCAAAATTAATTCCCCATAACTCGGTACTGGCGACCAATAAACAAGATCCCCCATCTCTCTCCCACCATTACTCACTTGTATCACTGAGGGTATACATAAATCATAGCACCACTATAGTGAGAACAGTTACTTCGAGTTTGCGGAATAGTCCTCTAAAGTTATGACTAGCGACTTGCTGCTTTGACTTACTTTATTGCTAGTCGGTAAGGACTTTCTTTGTAAAGAGCGTAGCGGAAGCGGGTATCATAACTAGTTATTATCTGCGAATTTCTTTTGTAATTTTGTTGAAAGAGTGTAAGTTCCTAGTAATCTGCTCGCTCATGCATCTGAACAATTTTCCCATACTTTGTTTTTTTATTGTCAATGGTTACTCTTGTGGACAGAGATGAGGTGGAAGATGGAACGAGCTTGCCCAGAAAAAGCCTATTCACTCGCGACTTGAATAGATTCGGGTTATATGAACTCGAGAACACAGATGCAGGCAGAGAACTTCACTCTTTAGCCGTGCGCATTATAAATGATGTTTCAAATCGCTTTGTGCGTTTTTCCTACCATTTTGTAAATCTATTGTAGACACTTACTGTTTCGCTTAAAAAGAAAGTGAGCTTTTATACTAAAGAAGCAGTGTGCAATTGGCTTTAAGGCTAGCTTCTGGATTGACGATACTTACCTACATATAGGATAACTAATAGGGTTGCCAAGACAAAAAAAAGAAAATATTAAAACCGCTGCCTCAAATCGACAATTTCTTAGTTATACACCACCACCCGAATCGAATCCCGCTAATAGTTAATTAAAATTAATATAATAAATTAGTATCGAGTAGTACGGCCGTCGGCGCACGCGCAGACGGTAAATTTTAGTGAAACCGACAGCATAACGAAATACGACCGTTACCTTCAACTGAACGACTCGTTACCTGAAATAAAATGAGAAAAAATATTAGAATAATAAACATCATAATAAATAACACATAACAGGTCCCCAGGCATGACACAAAAACCTTTTGGCAAAATATTTTGTTTTCACAAGCTCGGAAAACTTCGCTTCATCGGTCGAAATTTGCGTGCAAAAGACATTTTGGCCGCTAGCGTGGAAAATAGACTTTAAGGCACTGCATGTTATCCAACGTCATCGAGTACAAGAAATTTGCAACTTTGTAGCGATAGTAGAGGCCTACTAAGTCCATAAAGCGTTGGTCTGCCAATCCGCAACCTGGCACGTTTTGTACCGTCGGAGCGAAAAGTGGTTACGCGACAGAGTGCACGAATGATAGGATGCAAGGCAGACCTGTCGTTTTTAGGGTTCCGATACCAAAATGGTAAAAAAAAGGAACCCTTACGGTGCCGCTCTGTCTGTCTGTCCGTCTGTCTGTCACACCTCTATATCTCAGCAACCACTTATGCTCAACCTGAAATTTGGAATAGTTTTAGAATATAGTTGCCCAACTTAATTGCACAAGAAAAAAATTTGAAAAAAGTATGATTATTAATATAAAGGGGGCCAAAATAGGGGGGGCCAAATTTCAAATTGTCGCTACTAGGTCGAGTGGGGTATCATATGAAAGGGCTTTAGTTGTACATTTTAAAATATATTTTTGTATTTTTTTAAATTTCTTAGTTTTAAAGTTATGATGAAAAATGTCAAGAAAAATACCATTCCCCCCCCCTTATCTCCGAAGTTTGAGTAAGGAAAAATCTGAATTAATTACAGTTGACAGAAGTTTATATAAACTTTACAGCAAAAATAAAACGATCTTTCTAAGTTGCACAGTTTTTCAGAAATCTGCAAAAAACCTTTACAAACAAATTTAGTTTTGCGGTCCTGAAAATGGACTTTATTGCTTCCAAAAATACTATAGGTATATCGGAACCCTCGGCGCGCGAGTCCGACTCGCACTTGACCGGTTTTTTTCTTATGTAGGTGGTTACTTTCTATTTCTACGAATAGGTTTCATTCGTGTACTCTATCGCGTAACCGCTTTTCTCTCCGAGTGTACAAAACCTGCCAGGTTGCGGATGGGTAGACCAACGTTTTGTGGACCTAGTAGGCCACAAACTATCGCTACAAAGTTGCAAATTTCTTGTACTCGATGACGTAGGATAACATGTAGTGCCCTTAGTCTAAAAGGTTTTTGAAATTTGCAGACATTTACCTAAGACTCTGTATATGTCCTTTAATATGCTTCCTCTTTTATACAATACAAATTTTTGAATACTTAATACGTATAAAAAATTATTAAATTGATACATACAATTCATTCAAATCACTGTTAATAAACCATTCATACATTAGATCGAAGGTTTTTTTAAATACTAATATGACGTCATTATCAAAAGATGTTTAGAAATACAATCAATATATTGATCTTATTGTTTTTTACATGTTCTTCGGCATCAATAGGCATTCAACAAACGGATAATAATATGCTAAAGAGATGTTTTTTGTGACCAAGAATGTAATTAAATTGTTTGAAACGACCAGAAAAAAATCTTGTGTTGTCCCATGTCCCTTAAGAATATATGTACCTAGGGAAGAAAAGTAAAGAATGCTCTATATCACACTTATATTGTGTGAAACTTGTGATCTGAGCGTTCATTATTCTCTCCCGTGGTCAGTATGCGTATTTTTATACCGCCGCTACGGGGAAGAAAGAATATTCTTTCGTTCGTAAGAAGTACTTTCGTGCAAAGTACCTACCGAAAAAGGGGACTAAAAAGATGTTTAGTTTAACTTAAACAATAATAATAAAAAAATGCCTTGAGGGTTGAATTTCCTTTTCGTTTCCTCATAATCTCAATTTAGGTGGTCTCAGTAACGTACAAAAATTTCAGGGGCAGTGAAAATTATCTTGCATAATTATGTAACTACTACCTATATATCTCCATGATAAAAAATAACTTTCATTTTTAACAATAAAATATCATGCATATCCAAGTCTTTTGTTAGTTCATCATTTCCCTATCGCCTATCACCGCGCATTGAAATGTTTTAAATCAAGTTCACGGTCACTTCTCCATACAAAACTGTTGAACTCTTTGTCAAGTGAGCAACTTTCAAAGGCCTCGAATTTTGGACGCACACTTGAATGTCAGTTCTCAATTTTAAACTGCTGATTAAGAAAAGGAGTGGTATAAGTTTAAGAATAAGTATGTATTTATTTGTGGAATGATTGCCTACTAAAGATTTTGTTTTACAAGGGAGTACTTTTGTTTTTTTTTGTAATATGTCTTTTTTTGTAATAAGTTTCGGTTTAGATTAAACCACATAATTAATGTAGTTGAAAGAAAGCTTCCCATATACAGGATGTAAGGGACGGTGTACCAAAAACTGAAAAAGCGTGCTCAGTCAACAAAACTGAACAACTTTCCCAAAGGAACATTTTTGGGAAATTAATAAATGGCATCTCCATACTAATTGCTCACTTTAATCGAGAGGTAAAAATTTCTTTTAATTTCCCAAAAAAGGTTCTTTGGGAAGGATGTTAGTTTCATTAACTGAGCATGCCCTATCAGTTTTCTATACACCGTCCATAACACCCTGTATAATGAATTAAAATTCAAACATTAACATCCTCACTACATTAACATGAGTAACTAAGACCAACTGCTGGGCAACGACATCTGTCTTATCTTCTCACTAATAGGGATGATTAGACTTTTTCAAAATTATTTCGACCCGTGTTCAAAGTTGTCAGTTTCCCGGATGGAATATTATACGAAAATATTGTGTTCCATAGGTTGCTATAATTTTCAATTTTATCTCTTTCATATGGCAAGTCCCACCTACAATTGTACATACTCATTGTTTGACTGATCACGTGTCAACGGTCGACAAATCAAGATCTATTTCGATACTATTCTTAATTTGAATTCGTTTTCCATTCTCCATCTCTTTTTATCTCATCCATCTCACTATTGTCTGTCTCATTCGACGCGCGTGAGTGCGTATACGAAGCGTGCGTTAGATACTATTTGTCATTGTACTTTTTCGAAATGGCGATAAGAGAATGCATTCTGACACCCAATTTATTAGTCAAATTTTATTGATTGGATGACGGAAAGATAATGCGGTTGCATTGTTTTCACATTGACAGGCGTCACTTTCACTAATTCGTTGATTTGATGGTGATGTGTGATGTAATTGACTGTTACTATTTATATGTTCTGTGATTGAGAGCCTGTTATTATTCGTAGCAGAAAGCTGTCAATGTAGTAAGACATTAATTTGTTTTTCATTTCTCATGCTCGAAAAGTTGTAGTTTATGCTGGGTAAAGGCAGCCTAAAATTGTATTTTATGCACTTGGTCAAAAAAGTAATTTCTTCTTCTAAATTGACTTTCCAGCCAGTCATACCATAAAAATCTTAAGAAATGACACAGAATTAATAATAGTAGAAATGACTTCTCATTTCGTTATATACTTACAATATAATTTATATTCGGAGTTTTTAACTAGTTCTTCTTTTAGTTTTTTTACATTTATAAACAACGTTGACGTTTTATTTCCTCGCAATGAAAGTGAAAATCAGAGTTTATAACTCGACCATGAAACACTTTTTATCCGCTCTTTATTAAAGTACTTAGCTTCTTTTCTCCATACTTTCCACAAAAATAAACGACACATGTCGAATGTGACAGTGTGGAGAGTCATCTCCCGAAATAAGTACTTATTCAGACTATGAAAATGAACAAATTTTAACTTGACATAGAAACAGAATAATGCGATAGCGCATTTTGTATTGGGAAATAGATTGAAAGCCTAAACGTTAAGTTTGTAATAAAACCAATATTTGAAGAAAGTTGTGCAGTTTGACAGTCAAAATGCAATGTCAAAAGAGAACTTTGTGGATGATGCTGTTAATAAGAAAAAAAACCGGCCAAGTGCGAGTCAGACTCGCGCACTGAGGGTTCCGTACCATCACATAAACATAATTGTATTAGTTGACATTTCAGTAAGTTAATGAGCTAGATTTTTTGAGTCCGACATGCGCTTGACCAAATTTTATTATTTGTTGTTATTTTATAGCTTATGCACTATAAACATACCAATCTTCAAGTTTGTAAGTGTTCCCGTTTTTAAATAGAACTAAAACAAAAATCGCCTCAGCGACCATCCAACTTGACCCCTATCTTATATGAATGTTCTTGAAACGGGAGCTCACCACAATTGGTTACCATTAGTTGTGAGAAAAGTTGTAATATTTAATGATTTCAAACTTTTCCCATTACTTGTACTTTGCTTCTTGCCAAATTTCATAATTTTAGGTCAACGGGAAGTACCCTGTAGGTTTTGCATTTTTGAATAAATGTATGGAGATGAGGACATAAAATGCCATATCTTTTGATTGCGTCGTAGTAAAAAATTGAAATTTTCAGATCTTGTGTGGTTCATGGATCCTAATATGTGGTATTAATTTCAACCTGATACCTCTACCCGTTCGTGAGATAAAGGGTCTTGACAGACAGACAGACAGACAGAGAGACGGACAACAAAGTGATCCTATAAGGGTTCCGTTTTTTTCTTTTGAGGTACGGAACCCTAAAAAACAGCTTGTAAACCTAAATACATTTTAACAACTTCTCCCATTCTAAAAAGCGTCTACTTTGAATTTCATTAATGTTTCTGCAAAGACCCATCTTGATATTCTTGGAAAATATAAACGAATACCAGCAACGGTTACTTAGAATTTGTGCAAGATTTTGAAGCCAAGTCATATGTGCTCAAAGCAGACAGTACGAAACGACAGTTCCGTGTTTTAAAATATGCACTCTCATGTTACCAGAAACGTTTGGAACATGTGTTTGAATTTATTATCCGGCAAATATGAGATGTGGTGAAAGATTTTGAAGTTATATTGTTTCTCAAATTTTATTCAATTTGTTTGGGGTCACCACTGCACACAGACTATATTTTGATTTTGTTGAATACTTTACAAGAACATGTTTCCCCTTCCAAACGAACATTGCAAACCCTTCCACTTTTAAAAACGCCGTGATCTCAAATTTATCACACCTTACCTGTACAACTTGGGCGATTGAGCTTTCCTCTGTATAACCATCAAAGTGCAATAACAGATGGCGCTGTAAGTTTTCTGAAACGCACTTTTTTCAAGAAATGCTTAAAAAACGGAGAAAACGAATTTTCCCTGACATGAGACCTAGCTAGATCGAATTTTGCCTCCGAAAAGTTAGAGCCGTTTTTGAGATACTGATTACAAATACATATATCCAAATAGTATAGGATTACATATTAACAATACTAAACTTATTAAAGTTAAGGAATTTTAACAAATCAACAAGGAAACATAACCTACAAAATGTATGTAATGTAATAGGGTAAGCGAATTCCTAGATCTGTGAAGATTACCCAACGGAGCTCCCAAGAGAGATTCCCAAGTATGACCGCTATGTTTTCACCGGCATGTTTGTACAAGCAGAATACCACGTTCACACAGTTACAGGGGCTGCTGGGGCGGAAGGCACGCGTGACCTGACATTTGGGATGCGCCGGCGCAGTGACGCAACCGAATGAGATTCACAGGATTTACTTCAATGCAGATTGTTGTTATTGCTTGTATTACCATCGTGGCGGACTGGGAAAAGATTAAAATACTCATAACAACCCGTAAATAACGTAACGTATTTTTACCCACGACGGGACGGAGAAGGTGTACACGCGTTTAGGGTGAGAGGTTGTTAGCTTGTTTGTGTGTGCAAAGTTATGTTCCCTTTTATCTTAGAAACGGCTTAACCGATTTAGATGCGGTTTTCAGTAATGGATTTATAATTTATCAATGATGGTTTGTAGATTAGAGTTGTGGTGCCAACTCACCAGGGGGCGCTGTAATAATAGTTTTTATTTAAGCAAATGTTCCCATTTATCTCCAAAACGGTTTGACCGATTTAAATACTGTTTTCAGTTAAAGATTTATGATTTATCAGTGATGGTTTTAGACTAACGTTGTGGCGTCAAACTACCAGGGGGCGCTGTAATAACCATTTTTATTTACAAAATTGTTCTCATTTATCTCCAAAACGATTTGATCGATTTAGATGCGGTTTTCAGTAAAGAATTTATGATTTATCTGTGATTATTCTTAGACTTAAGTTGTGGCGTCAACGCACTAGGGGGGTCTTGTAATAATCAGTTAAGTGAAAACTCTCTAAAAAGTCAAAAATAAAACGCAAAATAAAAAAAATTGAAAAAATCCACGACGGTTGTAATTGAAAAAATATTAAATAAGACCTTTAAAATACCCCCGACTAAAAAGGAAGAAAATAACGAAATAGTACGAAGAAAGTACGAAGAAAATCCGTCGCGGGCTGTCATTGCCATGTTTTCATAATTTATACATAAACTAAAGCTATTTTATAACTAGCTCGTATAGACTTTATATTGATAAAATTCTATATTAATTTTCGTAGGATACGGAATGGCAGCCCCGACGGATTTTCTTGGATACTTTCTTCGTACTATTTCGTTACTTTCTTTCTTTTTAGTCGGGGGTATTTAATATTTTTTCAATTACAACCGTCGTGGGCTTTCTCAAAATTTTTTATTCATCTTGTTTTCGCCCTGCATATCACGTGAAAAAACCTTTTCGGCTCCCGGTCCAATGGGAAAACTAGTGTTTTTTTTTATATTTTCTTACTTATAATTTGATGGTAGATTATTGCTGAATCATTTTCATTTCGTAGAAAGTGACGTCACTTGTTCATTGATGAAAAAAGCTGTTACGATCAGAATTTTTGGGATAATGAATGACCAATGACGCATGGTGTATTCTGGAAATTTTGAGAGGAAAGAAGACTTCTTTGGCTGTTTTGATTTAAGGTTTTTCTGTACAGCCAGGAGCACATCAAGCTTTGAACTCTGTACCGTCCTGAATTTAAGTGTAAGGCTTTACTTGATTTTGATTGTATCAAATCTTTAAGAATACCAAGAATAAATACTAAACACATTGTCTCATAAATCGCAAGGACAGTCAAATGCAGGTCAGTCTTGACACACGCATTGCGGCTTACGCCTGTACGCTCACTGAGTTAAGCGTGGTACAAAGTCCAATGTATCAAGCTTGACGTGCTCTTGACTGTACGAGCCCGTGTGGTGCCGGCAAATAATAATACCAACCCGTGGGTGTCGTAAGAGACGACTAAGGGTTAATGAACCAGAGGATGGGCAGCATCATCCTTGTGTGTATCGTATCAACTTACATTCTGCGGTCACCAACAATCGCGGTCCATGGTGCCAACCGTAACGCTAACAAGCGTGGTGACTATGGTACGAGTACTTCCCCTCCACAATGTTAAAGAAAAATATGGAATATTGGAGGGAGCTTCCTGTCCTGTAGTGGACGTTTCATGGGATGTTATGATGAGTCAAAGTTTGACTTGCTCCACGAATGTGTTTCTTTCAATATGCGCTTCACTGTACAATCGTGTTCCCTACAATCTGAATAAACGCGTACGCACTATCACATCTACTTATACCATGTTTCTATTCCATTACACAACTCCATAAAAACATTGCACAAGTAAAACACAATCTAGAGACGATTGTTTTTAACACCTGCGTTTGCGCAATTAAGTACATGGTGGAGCAAACATTAGCTCCTTTTTGCAACGCAATAAATTGTAAAGGTTTTGAAAAGAAAGATGTAGAAGAATATAGGTAGAGACATATAAGAAGTTAAGTGCCTAGTAGTCTTTCTTTTCGATTGCGAAATAAACATAAGCAACGTCGACTCCGTAGTCTAGAAGCTAGAGCATTCAGCTCTCGATCCAGACATTCTGGGTTCGATTTCCGTCGCAATGCCAAACAAAAATCACTTTGTGAGACTTCCACAATTCGGTAGGACATTGCAGGTTGAACCAACCGATTGTCCAAAAGGAAGTTGATTCCGTGCTTCGGAAGGTATGTTGATCCTGGCTACTATCAACGGAAATAACTGATAATGAGCCATGACAGAGGCCTTTGGAGGCTCAACAACTTTGTCATCAAGGTTTGGGAGGTCAGTTATCGATCTGGCTTGGACCTGAGCAGCAACCAGATTGGTGACCCTACGTACAGTAGTACATCGGGGTAAGTATACTACTTTAATTAGGAGGCTATTTGCCTGCTTGATGACACTTAACAACAGCCTAAATTAGGCTTTCCACAGGTTCGAAAATCTATGCACGAGAATCTTGCTTATCAAACCTATCCTTACGAGCATAACAAGCAAAAAATGCTTCTATCCATAACCAAACAAAAATGTAAGTAGATATATCTTCAATGTCGATCAGAGATCTATCAGGGGGTGTTCCGACGCAGCCGGCTTGGCGCCTCGGGCGACTTTCACTGCGCGCGCGCCGGGTGAACGACCGCAGGCACGCCAAAAATAATTGCGTCGTCGCGACGCTCAGTGTTACTGAGTTACGTCATTTAAGAATTTGTTCAAGTTTTTCATAAACAGAATCAAATAAATTAAAATGAACAGCAAAATTAGCGCCTAATATAGAATTAATTTTAAGTCCTAATTGTAGACTTACAGAATTAGATAGAGAAGAGGACGCGGCCGGAAGAAAATGCGGGCGTGAAGCTGAAGAACCTGGTACTCGTATAGGACAGAGACACTGGGACAAAGCTACAATGTAAGAATGCAATCTTCATCATATCTTTAGGCGGAAGTCAACCACTGGACAAAAGGGACTCACTTAGGATCTCTACCCTAAGTTACTAGATATTTTCGCCAAAAGAAAAATACTACTAAGAGATACGAAAACAGTAGACTTCGCCTATTTTCACAATCAGATACATATGAACCGACTAGTAGTAGATGATGAACCATGTCAGACGCCTTTGGCGGCTCAACAACTCTGACACCAGGGTTAGTGAGGTCGGTCATCGACCTTGCAACCCACACGATATCATGATGATGAGTGAACCTACCAACAAGTCAGCCAACCTTCATCAGGCAAAGAATAGTTGGCTGAAAACTGACGCAATTGCATAAGAGAGTGCAAATGTTAGGTGGCGCTTTCTGTCAACAATTTTATGGTTTCCCCACAGAAACGTGTTTATGCAATAACAAATAGAAAATTTGTTAAATTTTAAGTACATAGTAAATGTACAAGACTTCACTTTGTTGTCCGTCTGTCTGTCTGTCTGTCAAGACCCCTTTTCTCACTAACGGGTTAAGGTATCAAGTTGAAATTTATATCAAATATTAAGATCTATGGACCACTGAAGGTATGAAAATTTCAAGCATTCACAACAACACAATTAAAAGGTCCTTTATGAGCCACCGCGCACTAGTGATTTCTAATTGGCCGACAGTTTAGTCGCAATCGTACTTTCAATAGAAAAATCGTCAACTTTAAATCGACAAATGCGCGCACTACCATAGGGGTACATACATACTGATTCAGAGAACGATCAAACTATCGGCCAACTAAAAAATCGTTAGTGCGTGGTGGCTCTATGTCCGCATCTTCATACATTTATGAACCGAAGGCAAAAAACCAGAAGGATAGGGTACTTCCCATATTGACCTATAATAATGATATTTGTTATTAAGAGCGCAAATAAAAACAATATTAACCACTAATAAAAATAAAAAAAATATTAGGGGACATTTCACACAAGGTCATCTGATCCCAAACTAGGCAAAGCCTGTACTATGACAATCAGAGACTGATATACATACATAAATGGATAAATAATACCCAGACACAGAACAAACACTTGTGTTCATCACACAAATGTTTGCCCTGGGCGGGGGTCGAACCCGCGGCCCACGGCGTGAAAGGCAAGCTCACTACCAACCACACCAACGAGCTTGTTACTACTAAACTTACTTACTTACTAAACATATTAAATATTATAATTTTTCTCACTAGTAGGTAATAATAATCAATTAAAGTGAGCTCCCGTTTCAAGTACATTCATTTAAAAGAGAGGTTAGTTCAGAGTTAACGCCGAGTTTTCAAAATCAAAGGGCAAAAGCTTAAAGCCCGAGTCACACTGAGACGGTACCGGAAAGGTTCCGGGGCGGTATTCTTTGTAAAAGTGTCACATTGAAAACCGGTCGCGGCGCGGTATTTTCTTCCCGCAGGTCCGCCTCCGGACCGCTTTTGCAATCATACCGCCTCTGTGTGACTAGGGCTTAAAGGATATGGTATAGTAGATAGGTACGGAACCCTAAGAGCGCGAGTCCGACTCGCACTTGAAAGGTTTTTTTCTCTAGCCTATATTTTCCCATTGCCGAAAGCCTCCTCTTCGTTCATCCAACTATCGCGGTCTGGAGCAAATTCCCACCAACCGCGGTCATTTGTCACTATCAAAACGAGAATAAAAGTAAAAGTGAACATACCAAACATGAAAAGAGGTATATTAAATCACCATAGATAACTAAAACAATAGAGAGAGCGAAATATTTGACACGCACAACTGCGCGCGCGCCTGATCGATTACAAATGAAATCGAGAATACAACTCGATACGATCATTTCGTCGGATAATCGAATTAAACAATTATAAGTATAGGGCATTGTAATATTAAAAACCGGTCAAGTGCGAGTCGGACTCGCGCGCCGAGGGTTCCGATATACCTATAGTATTTTTGGAAGCAATAAAGTCCATTTTCAGGACCGCAAAACTAAATTTGTTTGTAAAGGTTTTTTGCAGATTTCTGAAAAACTGTGCAACTTAGAAAGATCGTTTTATTTTTGCTGTAAAGTTTACATAAACCTCTGTCAACTGTAATTAATTCAGATTTTCCCTTACTCAAACTTCGGAGATAAGGGGGGGGGAATGGTATTTTTTTTGACATTTTTCATCATAACTTGAAAACTAAGAAACTTAAAAAAATACAAAAATATATTTTAAAATGTACAAGTAAAGCCCTTTCATATGATACCCCACTCGACCTAGTAGCGACAATTTGAAATTTGGCCCCCCCTATTTTGGCCCCCTTTACATTAATAATCATACTTTTTTCAAAAAAATTTCATGTGCAATTAAGTTGGGCAACTATATTCTAAAACTGTTCCAAATTTCAGCTCGATAGCGTAAGTGGTTGCTGAGATATAGAGGTGTGACAGACAGACGGACAGACAGACAGACAGATAGACAGAGCGGCACCATAAGGGTTCCTTTTTTTTACCATTTTGGTATCGGAACCCTAAAAAGAAATGTAATTCTCTCTTATTTACAGGCTAATTCTAAAATCTAGCAACTTTTTATTCGGTACTTTTTAGGGTTCCGATACCAAAATGGTAAAAAAAAGGAACCCTTATGGTGCCGCTCTGTCTGTCTGTCTGTCTGTCTGTCCGTCTGTCTGTCACACCTCTATATCTCAGCAACCACTTATGCTATCAACCTGAAATTTTGAATAGTTTTAGAATATAGTTGCCCAACTTAATTGCACAAGAAAAAAATTTGAAAAAAGTATGATTATTAATATAAAGGGGGCCAAAATAGGGGGGGCCAAATTTCAAATTGTCGCTACTAGGTCGAGTGGGGTATCATATGAAAGGGCTTTACTTGTACATTTTAAAATATATTTTTGTATTTTTTTAAATTTCTTAGTTTTAAAGTTATGATGAAAAATGTCAAGAAAAATACCATTCCCCCCCCCTTATCTCCGAAGTTTGAGTAAGGAAAAATCTGAATTAATTACAGTTGACAGAAGTTTATATAAACTTTACAGCAAAAATAAAACGATCTTTCTAAGTTGCACAGTTTTTCAGAAATCTGCAAAAAACCTTTACAAACAAATTTAGTTTTGCGGTCCTGAAAATGGACTTTATTGCTTCCAAAAATACTATAGGTATATCGGAACCCTCGGCGCGCGAGTCCGACTCGCACTTGACCGGTTTTTTTTCCTGGTCCCGGCTATTATCGATTTCAAGTCCTTCCGGCTCAACAGGTCGGTCATCGATTTACCAAACCAAACCCATATGATATCATGATCTAACTTTTTCAAGTCGTAACTTTCCTAAATGAACTTTTTACTGTAGCGACACAAGTTTTTATACAAAGATTGAAAAATATCTTCAAATAAATACCTAATAAAGACAACTTAGGACAAAAGGTCTCAGGTCACAGACATTATTCAATTCAAATTGATGTATTTAAACATTTTAAACAAACGGCATCAATGTTTATACGTCGCTGCATGTCAGCCATTCTCATGCATTCCGCCGTTGACGTACAGGTGTGTAGAAAACTATTTTCCACGTTATGTAGCAACACGCCGCGCCTGCAGATCTTTGTCTTTTTGATGCGGAAAGTTTCGCTCGCAACGCTTTATAAGTGACCTTTTTTTTATGTGACAAGTGAAAAAACGAGCAGGTGGGCCACCTGATGGAAAGTGGTTACCACCGCCCATGAAGCCCGCTGTCTTATTAGTGGCATAACTCGACACTAATAAGACAGCAAAGCACGTTACCCACCCCGAGAACTAAGTGGTGCCTATGACACATCTGGCGGAATGTCCGCTGTAGTCATACTTGACAGATTTTTCGGTCGCGAAACTTTCCGCGTCATAATTTCCGCTAGTGTGTCACTACACTTATTCATCCAGTTTCAATACAACATGTGATGTTGATTCAAACGACACGACGTTTAAATATGAGTAAGTATTGAAACATTTTGATAAGGTATTTTTTTTGTTCTGATTGTTGTAACATCAGGCAGAACCACGGTAGTCTAGCTAGTTGGTTACTTTGGTAGAGCGTCTCGGGTACTGACGGGTAAAGCGCAGGTTTGAATCCTGTGGTTGAAAATTTTGGTGTAACAGAATGGGTATGTCAACCTTGGAGGATATGAATCCCATAGAAACGGAATCAGCTGATAGCTAATTTTGTATGAGAGGTTAAAATTTTTGTTTTCGTATTTCGACATATATTCCTACGGGAAAGTTGTTATGTTTTAAGGGCAGATTCACATGCTTTATGGTTTGTGTACCCTTTTTGGTACACCCTGCAAATCTTCAGCAAAAATGAGCAAAGCAGGATGAGATGAATGAAAAATTAAAGAGAAATGTGGTAATTTCGATCATTTCTACGCCATTATTATGAAAGATTATGGGATACTCCATATCTTCCCACGGCCTTCTCTAGATCATCCGTCAACTTTTAGGTGGTCCGGCTCATTTGTCCACGCTAAATCTTCTGGACAAAGATACAGTCAAATTAAAAGAAATAAAAAGAATTTTTTAAGACTTTTCTCTACATCTGTCTCTATGCACCGTCCCTGACTCACTTAGAAACCACGACGTTAGCGAATCAGCATTTAATTGCGTGTGCGCATCGTAGATCGTCGATACGATGTCGTGTGCGATACTGGCGGGGTCGACGACCTTGCCATGTGACTGGGGATTGTTAGATAAATATTTAGTTGAATTGTTAATCATGAATTTAGGTAATTTACTAACGTTTTGATGAGTTCTGTTTAAATTTAAATAAATTGTATGGACTTATTATTATCTGTTTTTTTTTCAATCATCATCGATGTTAGTGCTGGGCTAATTCTTTACTTGTAATTTTTCATCATGTCAAGCAAACAAAATATATCATCTGCCGACATCTGCGCAGGATTGGATTGGATGCTAAAAAAGTTTGGCGACAGCATTCAGCAGAGTCAAAAATTTGCATGGTCCCGTCCATTATATTATTAAGATCGTCTCCAATCAATGGCACATAAAGATAAGATAAAGATAAGATAAAGATAGTTTATTCGTTGGAAACAGGTTAAAAAAAGGTCACATTTTTTTATCAAGCACAGCCATTTCCTATCACAATACATGATATACAAATAATTTAATTTATTAATATTAAACATAAAAGAAAAAAAAATTACAGTTCACATTAAATTATTACAATAATATTTATCATAAGAAAATTAAATTAATTCTGATTGAAAATTTATTATATGTCCATCATTATACGATTAAAGTCTTATATAACTAGATTTCCAAAAAAATCTGTCAGTTTATATATACACCTAGCAATTAAATATTCTTTAAGTTTAATTTTAAAAGAACGGTCATTCAGTTCTCTGATATGTTTAGGTACCATATTATAGAGTTTAGGTGCCATACATAAAAAGCTTTTTGACATGAGTGCCGTTTTCGCTGGTGGCACGTAGACTTCGTCGTTATCTCGTCTATTTCTGTTTAAAATAACTGCACGCCTTTCAAATAATTGGGGATTATTTTTTACAAAATTTGCCGATTCTAGAACATATATAGCTGGAAATGTCAATATCTTATATCTAATAAAGTAAGGCCTACAACTATCTGTTAAATCCAGTCCAAACATTGACCTAATGCATCTCTTTTGTGCCCTGAATACAAGCTCTCTATCGGTGGAGTTTCCCCAAAATATTATGCCATATCTTAAACGTGATGCCACTATGCCATGATATGCCGCTAGAAGAGCATCTAAATTTAACTCATGAGACAGTTTGTAAAGAGCATATGCAGACGTGCTTAATTTTTTACAGATGTTCTGGACATGATTTTTCCAGTTTAATTTACTGTCAACTGTTAAACCTAAATATTTAGTACTATTTACCGGCTCTATAGTTACATTATTATATTTGACGTCAATATTAATATCTGTACATCTCTGACTGAAATGCATTATATTTGTTTTTTTCAAGTTAATTACTAAATTATTATTACTAAGCCACGTAAAAACTGATTGTAATGCCCCGTTTATATCGTTTTTATATTTTAATATGTCTATGCATCCTACTGTTATGGTACTGTCATCAGCAAATAATGACAATTGTTGTGTGGTTGTATTGGGTAGGTCATTTATATAAAGTATGAACAACAAAGGTCCCAGGACACTACCTTGTGGCACTCCGTAATTTACAATCCTTACTTCAGATCTGTATATTAGTTCCGTTTTCTTGTGTTCGTCTATTTTCGTTATTTCTGCAAATTGTTGCCGTTTTTTCAAATAATTTTCAATCAAGCGCAAGACATTGCCTCGTAACCCATACAAATCTAACTTCTTCAATAAAGTATCATGATCTACATAGTCAAAAGCTTGAGTCATATCACAATACACTGAACAAACCGGTCTACGTTGATGACATCTTATTGACCCCAGTATTTTACAAAAATAAATGTGGGAATTCTGTAAAATTATAATGATTCAAACTAAATAAAATATTGAGGATGTCACACCACATGTGGTGTTGATTCAGAGTTTAAACCATCTCAAAAATAAGACGCAGGTTTGAAATGCTAGCTTATGTAATACTAGCTGTTGCCCGCGGCTTCGCTCGCGTGGATTTCGTATTTATGTTGTTACCGGTTTTCCGAAGCAATGAGATATTTTCCCGTCATTTCGGGGTAATTTTAAACTAAGGAAAAACAGGACTAACCCTGCGCAAATCATCATTGAATTTTATATATTATACAGACGTTACTCATAAATTACTCAGAAAAGAGGAACTTAGCAGCAGTATCCTAACTAATGTAAAGAGAGAGATGAGAGACACCTTTATGTAATATTTCAAAACAGAGCCAATTCGCAGAAGTAATTGAGAAAAACTAATACCCTCTCCCTCTCCCCCCTTCCTCTCCCCCTCCCTCTGTCTCTCCCCCTCCCCCGACTCTCCCCCTTCCACTCCTCCCTCTCCCCCTGCCCCTCCCTCTCCCTTTTCATCACCCCCTCCCCCTCCCTCACTCCCTCCCTCTCCCCCTTCCCATCCTTCTCCCTCTCCCTCTACCTGTACCTGTACCCCTCTACCTCTCTACGTCTCTACCTCTCTACCTCTCTACCTCTCTACTTCTCTTCCTCTCTACCTCTCTACCTCTCTACCTCTCTACCTCTCTACCTCTCTACCTCTCTACCTCTCTACCACTCTACCTCTCTACCACTCTACCACTCTACCACTCTACCTCTCTACCTCTCTACCTCTCTACCTGTCTACCTCTCTACCTCTACCTGTCCCTATCCCTACCCCTTACGCCAATTTAACCGCTATCTAACATTGAAATGACACCCATATTTATTTTTAGACATTTCAAACCTATCGCACCCCAACCCCAACCCCATCCCCAGGGGACGATGGTATTTCACGTCCACCACGTTGGATTTCAAAGTTGTTGTAGCTTTCGTAATCAGCGACCCGGTAAACCATACAAACGACACCCATATTGATTTTTAGACATTTCAAACCTATCGCACCCCAACTCCATCCCCAGGGGGATGATGGTATTTCACGTCCACCACGTTGGATTTCAAAATTGTTGTAGTTTTCGTAATCAGCGACCCGATGAACCATACAAACGACATCCATATTGATTTTTAGACATTTCAAACCTATCGCACCCCAACTCCATCCCCAGGGGGATGATGGTATTTCACGTCCACCACGTTGGATTTCAAAATTGTTGTAGTTTTCGTAATCAGCGACCCGATAAACCATACAAACGACACCCATATTGATTTTTAGACATTTCAAACCTATCGCACCCCAACTCCATCCCCAGGGGGATGATGGTATTTCACGTCCACCACGTTTGATTTTAAAATTGTTGTAGTTTTCGTAATCAGCGACCCGATAAACCATACAAACGATACCCATATTGGTTGTTAGACTTTTTCACCCCATTTCCCTTTGTAAGGGGTTGAATTTGGGGTGGAATTTCAATAACAGTGATGAACGTTGCATAGAATTACATCATTAATGCCTAAATAATAAATTATGTGGATTTTACTTTAAGAATAAAGAATTTTCAACTTCATCCCCCTTTTCACCCTTAAGGGTGTCGAATTTTCAAAAACACTGAGACACGTAATTATTTATTTTCAGTCGTCAGCCTAAATACAAATTTTGAAGATCCTAACTTCAAAACTGACGGAGTTTCATACAAACTTTCATCCCCTATTTTACCCCCTTAGGGGTGGATTTTGTAGAACCCTTTCTTAGTGCACCCCTAAGCCTTATAAGGAACCTACATGCCAAATTTGGAATCTCTAGACCCAGTGGTTTGGGCTGTGCGTTGATATGTCAGTCAGTCAGTCAGTCAGTCAGTCAGTCAGTCAGTCAGTCAGTCAGTCAGTCAGTCAGTCACCTTCTTCTTTTATATATATAGATTATAACCACAGATTATAACTTATTCTTTTCCTCCGGGTGTGGAGTAGTTGTCCTTAAAGTGTACGGGTAGGGGTAGGGATAGGGATAGAAGTAGAAACAGGGGTAGGGGTAAGAGTAGGGGTAGAGGTAGAGACAGTGGTAGAGATAAGGGTAGGGATATAAAGGTGACAACATACCACCCTAGTGCCGTAAACGATGCTATAAGTGTAATCATTCCGGCGTATGCATTAAAATTAACGGAAACGATTCCTTGGATCGAAACCTTCGTTTATTCGTTGGATGGAAAGTTAGCAAATAGTAGACGTAACTAACAGCTTAACATACCTTCCAAAGCAGGGGAAACTAGCTGTATACCACTATCAAAATCACATAATTCTTAAATGACCACCAGGTATAAAAATTCTTATCCAGGCTTAAATGTTGACGCCATTGTTTATTTCGGCAATAGAGGTTTACTGCCACTATTTTATGCAAGTAAAATCCTAGTTAATTGGAGTATTAGTAATAAAGACTCCTTCACACGACGCTAAATTAGCACTCCCCGTGTGATGTCAGCAAAGAATAGTACGGTCAACCGCTTGTCGGTAAAAACTTTTTCAACCACGCCATAAGGTCCAAAAGTGTTTCTACTGATGTGCGGCTGTGTGTACCTACCAACCCATCTCTACCCATGGGTGTCGTTAGTGGCTACTAAGGATAAATGAACCGGAGGATGGGCAGCAGCGTGTTTCTGTGCATCGTACCATCTTACATACTGTCATTAACTACAGCGGTCGCCAGCCGCAACGCTTACAAGCGTGGTGACTATGGCAATTTCTCTCCAAAGTACCACGCGTTTTAACTGAAATTCTGGAAGGAGTTCCCTGTCCTTCAGGGGACGTTTCATGGGATGTTATAACATGAATTCCAGTTAAAACGCGTGGTACTTTGGAGAGAAATTGCCATGATGAATCAGCTCGCTAACTGGCTCGGGCTGCCAGACCTGCAACTCAAAATTTTAATGATTCAAATATTACAAAGGCATATGTGTTCCGTATATAAATAATTTTGTTTTAAAAAAGATTTATAAAGGGTGTAAGGAACGGTGTACCGAAAACTGAAAGGGCGGCAACGAACAACTTTCCCGAAGAAACATAATTAATGTTGGGAAATGAAAAAGAAATTTGACCTCTCCATACAAATCGTCCACTCTGATCAAACAGTTTGTATGGAGGTCCAATTTTTTTTTTTCATTTCCCAACATATGTTTCTTTGGGAAAGTTGTTCAGTTTCGTTTACTGAGCACGCCCTTTCAGTTTTCGGTACAACGTCGCTTACACCCTGTATAAAGGTAATGTTCCAAGACCAAATTTAGCACGACGCGACGACGTTCCAAATAAAACAAGGTTAAAAGTACCCTAAACCGACGAGCGTGTATGAAAGGGTTAATGAAAATACAGGAAGCTAGAGAACTATGTCAAGATCGTCGCAGCTGTGGTGTCTGCCTACGTACTATGAGCAACTTCCCATTGATTTAAAAAATGAATCTTGTGACGAAACTTTCAGAAGTCGACTGAAGAAGTTTTTGTTGGATAAGGCATTATACTCCATGACGGAGTATTTTACTATTGTACGCTGATCATTATGACATTTTATTTTATTTGTATTTTATAACGTTTATTTTCTTTTGTTAATTCAAATAATTTTATTGATTTTTTATATACTTATTGACGATCGTATTGTGAAAGAATATAGTTTGACATGAAATGTAATTGTATGAAGTTACAATATGTGATTAAATAAACTAAACTACCCCGATGGGAAAGAGGCGTGATTTTATGTATGTATGTTTATAAAAGTTAAATTTATATTCGAACAGACTACTAATTTCGTACATCCGTAAAACGGAACACTAATTCAGCGCGAGCTTAATCTGCAACATGTAAAGAGTCCTTTAAGTTGACAACCATTGACCTTGGCTTTATTGCCTTTAATCTATCGGTCACGGAGCAGCCGGCCTTCTTCTATTGGATTATGCGGCTTAAATGGCTTAAGATTTCGGTGTACGGCTTCGAGGTAGGTCTTTTCGGCTTTAGTTTGACACGTGCGATTGATTAGGATAACAACAGCCAGTTGCACAAAACGTCTTCAAAGTTAAAGCTGCGTTATATCTATTGCTGTCACTTTCTTTGTCAACGAAACAGAAAAAGTCAGCAATAGACTTAAAGGAGCTTTAACTTCAAAGACGCTTAAAGTCCAAAGAGGTATGGTGCTCTGATATTCCAGCGAAACACATTGTAAAAAGCCGACTCTTAAAGTATGCCCTGCTGCATTGGTTTCTTGCCGTTTCTTTTACGCTGCCATAGCACGATCCAAAACGGAGTAGACTCGCTCTATTTGCATTGTATTCTGCATGACATTCAATAAGTATTCTGTAAAGAATTTACATTGAATGAAATTATCTGAAATTGAATTTGAAAAAACTTGAGTAAATTTTTTGTATACTTACTTTACTGATCGTTTAGAATGAACACCGATTCTTACCTGAAACAAAATAAGGAAAGTAAATAAGCGTAAATTAAAAAATAAATGTTAAAAAAAAAATTAAAAAATAAATGTTATGTTGAGATGTCGATTAAACATTGGTAGATACACATAGCTGCTCAAAAAATGGCATTATGAAAAACCGGCCAAGTGCTAGTCGGACTCGCGCGCCGAGGGTTCCATACGACTAAGCTAAAAATACCGTCGTAGTTATGTACGCGTAGTCACGCAGAAGTGTATTAAAAACGCCCGAGTACAAGATGCACTTGAACAGTTTTTATTATTTGTTGTTATCCAATAGCTTACGCACTATAAACATACCAATTTTCACGCTTGTAAGTGTTCCCGTTTTTACGATAGAGCGAAAACAAGAATCGAGCAAAAATCGCCTAAAAAAACACGTTGTAGGGGAGCCCCATGAACATAACATCGATGGTTTTCGAATCTGTAATTTTTACTGAGGTGTAGATTCACAAAAACGCTACTAAATGGCATTATTACTTTAATTTCCTTTTTTTATGACATTCCTTTTTTTTTCCCCTGTAGTCTTCGTAGTAACCTCGGACTCCTCGGAGACTGCACCATACTTCGTCATAACATCCCATGAAACGTCCACTACAGGACAGGGAGCTGCCTTAAGAATTCTAGCTTTTGCTGGAAAAATGTGGAGGGGAAGTACCATAGTCATCTCGCTTGTTAGCGTTACGGCTGGCACCATGGACCGCGGTTGCACCATACTTACAACTTTTACAATTCGTAGTCGCAAGGAAGCCCTTATCCTTAATGTTTAATTATATCTCGTGCTTAAATTTTAGTTCTTAATAAAGAAAGTACCATTAATAGTAATTGTAATAGGTATTCTAACTATTAAATCTCGATACAAAAAAAAACCGTAAAACATCAAAGTAGGTAGACGTCCATGCGTAGGCGTCGAATAAATCTAAAGGAGAAAGTGAGATACCCGAGTATCGTATGGCCTCTGATTTAAAGCTTAATGTGTCTAATACGCCACAGATAAACGAAACTTATACGCTTGTACACACGACTGCACATGAGTAAAAACACTTTTGGACCTTATGGCGTGGTAATAGAGTTGAAAAAGTTTCTACCGACAAGCGGTTGACCGTACGTCCAGTAGATAAATATTTAAAACTGACTGGTTTAGACACGATTGGAGAAGTTGTGGTAGACTAGCTCTTTATTATATTTATGACTGATTTTCTAAGTATGCTGTAAATAGGTAAACCATCCGTCCAGGGGTGCACGGACCATCGGACAGATCGGACCCAGACCAAACCCTATTAGTTGCATGTATGAGAAAACGGAGTCCAGATGCACCGCAGGGTCACCCATACTTGGTTGATATTCAGCACATATTCGCACAAAGCGCTTTGAAACATCTTTCATAATGCGCGCGGCTGAAGAGTGGAATTCTCTGCCTGCGTCTGTGTTCCCGACAGAGTTCTATAACCCGAATCTACTCAAGCCGCGAGTGAATAGGCTTCTTCTGGGCAAGCTCGTTCCATTGTCAACCTCATCTCTGTCCACAAGACCAGATATTTTACGCAGTTATAAAACTGATGATATTTTTTCTAGATTTACTTTTACTGTATCGCCGATACCAATCTAACCAACTTAATTTTCTTCGTAACTTTTAATCTATACCTCTTATAATTTTAATCTACGAAGCTCTCATAATTTCCTCAATTAACAGGCATTATAGCAACAAAACACCGAGTGATCCAATCTATGCTAATTCCCGAGCGCAAGCGCATGCCTCATAATCGCGCTTCTTGCTATCGCTGATCTAAGGCTCTAGTTGGCCATAAACAAGTACAGATTTATTGATCGCTTGGTAGCTTCCTGTGGCTATGATTAGGCGCAGTTTTCTACCGATAATAAGCTCGGAATGGACTTTGGAATTGAGTGGAGATAGAACTATTTTGTTCTTCTATTTTTGTTAACATAAATAAATAATCAAACAAGTTCAGTAATGCAGTATCTGGGAGACTGAGAGATTTATTTTAAACTTTCGCAATTCTCATACATATTAATTTTATTCCAAGTCTTAGCGCGATAATTATGATTAGGCAAAATAAATTACCTTGCTTTTCCCGATTTTGTTGTGAGTGTTGTGTGTCGTGACAATCCATAACGTGCGAGACAATAATTTTAAATGAGGGCAGATGATGTCTACCGTCACGAAAATATTATCCCTGTCGTTTACCCTCCTTCAGTCTACTCGTGAGCACGGCCGAAACTCAGCCGAAAAGTCGGGAGCGTAAGGTAATTTATTTTGCCTGATGAGTATAATTATCGCGCTAAGACCCAGAATAAAAATAAAGACCGAGCAACGCTCAAAATGTCTAACACTAACGCATACCAACAGAGGGCTCATAGGGTTTCTGAAACCTCAAAAAAAAAATCTCATCGAAACCGTTAGAGCAGATTTTCGAGAAACTCATAGGAAACGGAGTCGATTTTAGCGTGGCCACTTTTAAGGCAAAAATAATGCTGTATTTTGTCTTTGTCAGCGGGGTCTGGTTGGGGCAAGAGACAAGAGAGAATATAAGGCGTACAAAATAACCTGTCACCGTTAATGCGCAGAAGTCAAAAAACGAGTCGCGGGGGTGAGCGCGGCTTGTGGGGGGAGGTGAGCGAAATATAAGAATATAAAGGATCAATGGTTTAAAATGCCACCCACAGAAAAATAAAGGTAATAATAATAAGCAAGGAGGTCCGAAATCTTTGATGCCACCTATAAAAACCTTCTTTCAAAAAGTGAAAAATTACAAATATACAAACTTAAGAATACTTATCTCAGGCAAAACCAATAAATTATTCAAAAAAATTACCGTGTTGAATTGCTGACAGCCTAGAAATGAAATCGACGAGTCATTTTCCCATTAAAATAATCATAAGGATTTACACCTCTAGGTGGTAAAACATGTAGGTAGAATAAGAAGAAATAGATTTACAAACCGCTATTTAAGTTAAAAATGTGGTCTAGCAAGTAAATTGTAATACAAAAATCAGGGCCTCAACTGAGCGACAATTAAGGCAGCACAAACAATTATTTCGAAAAATTCCCTCCACCTTTCATTAAACTAAACGCTGTGTTTTTGCAGCTAAATAAAAAACCGACAAGTGCGAGTCAGCCTTGTGCACCGAGGGTTCCCTCAACACCACACAATATAATACGTCTTTAACTATAAATTGTGGAAATTTTCTTACAGTTTAATGAGGTTATAATTCCTATAATTCTAAAGCAATTTTTTTCTTTGTCTTTATATGTATTTGAAATAATGTCTTCCCAATCATGCTTAAAAAATATTAAAAATTTAAAATGCAAAAATGTCAGTACTGAAAGTTGAGTTTACCTGAAATTCGCCGTACGGTCAACCGCTCGTCGGTAGATACTTTTTCAACTCTATTCCCACGCCATAAAGTCCAAAAGTGTTTCTACTGACGTGCTGTTGAGTGTACAAAACGGCAATTTTATATTTAAAGACCCAACATTAGTGTTGACGAGTCGGAAGCTATAAATTATCTTCTGTCTGGATATATAAAATTAAACCGTTATAGACTGACTGATCTATCAACGCAAAGCTCATACCACTGAATTGGGCTGAACTTTGGCACACAGACACAGGCCCTGAGACAAGTGGCTTTCTATAATTGTAAACGCTATATAATATAATTAAATTATATGGGATTAACATTAGCTGTCACGCAACATTTCGTTAGCTAATGTCAATCCCGTACATTTCCATTCTATTCTACTAGCGTTTACGATAATATAAAGCCACTTGTCTCTAGGTCAAGAACGGTTTTTTGAAAATTCATCCCCTAAAGGGGTGGAACGGGGGTTCAAAATTTGTACGGAGAAATCTTCTGTTTTAGTAATGAAACCGAATTCCCCGTCGCGTCACCAGTCAAATTCAGGACGTTCTGAATAAAGGCCAGGTTAAAAGTACCCTAAACCGACGAGCATGTATGAAAGGATTGATGAAAGTACAGGAAGCAAGGGAAGTATGTCAAGATCGTAGCAGGTGGAGAACTGTGGTCTCTGCCTACCCCGACGGGAACAAGGCGTGATATTATGTATGTATGTATGTCACCAGCTTTAGCATTACATTTCATGTGAAAATAATAAGCAGCTAGCTATCCATTCAAAAAGCCCTTCAAAGGTAGTAACTGGACAGCACATCATGGTTTCATTGGCACTCTAATGGAACCCTAAAAAAGAGCGTGGTAACAAATTATACATACAGACTGACGGCCTGATGAATTTAATTATACATTATTTTATGCAAACACCGATTTTATGTGAGCAGAGAGTTTATTTTGGGCTTGAAAGGATGGGAAAAGCAAATGTTTCTCTGATTTTGTTGTCAATCAGGCCTGGCTCATGTAAAGGTGCTTCCACACGATCGTGAACATGTTGGAACATCCGGTGTGGGATAGAAATAAAACTGAGACACTTTTCAACGCTCTTAAGACATTGTACAAGAGTGCTTTATGACATTGAGAGCCCGCTGAGCAAGTACTACTACAACTACTAAAATTGTTCAAATAAAGGTGCTTCCACACAACAGGAACATACAGCGTTATTTTTTGTTTCCTAGCCAGAGCTTTTAAATAAAACATTAGAGACACCCTTAGAGCAACGCGTCAAACGGCGCAATTTGCGCGCGAAAATCGTGTTACTCTATGGAGACAACATAGGGGAAAATTTTGTTTGTAAAAATAAGGACGGGTTGCACTCCGGGAGTGCCGGCAGAAGTGAAAACTTGCATTTTTTAATATTATGCTTTTTGTAAGAGTCAATCGCGCCATTGCTCGCGTACTTCTTCGATGTCACTTCACTGAACTGAATAAAAATGCGATCAGGCTACGGATCTGACGCGAGGTCTGATGAGACATCTTTTAGAGTTTAACATTTTTTACCCATCTAAAAAAGTGCCAAGCGCCACTAAAGAAGTTTTCACTTCAAAAAGCAACTTACCATTAAAATGTGTGGGTACTTTGTCGTAAGGTAAATCTTCTTGTAAGCATTTCGACATTAATAAGAAAATTTGTTTAGTTTCGTAGGATCAGGTTCCCTTCAGGTTCAGTACTTTTTATAACAACCTATATAACATAGTAAAAAAATACCACCTATTTCGACCCAAATTCGTGTAAACTCATGCGCACATTTTATATCCTTCCCGTTACGCGTAGATAGCTACAGTAGTAAAACAACAGTTAGAAACTATCCAACATTTGACAGGTGAAATTACAGCGAACGTACGCTGTCAACGCGCAGGTACAGTCAAGATCAGCTCAAGCTTGACGCTCACATGCAATTTCCGCCTTTATGTTGACTAAGATAAGCGCAGTAAAAAGTCCAATATATCAAGCTTCACGTGCTCTAGACTGTACATCAATTGCGATGCGCGCGCACGGCCCGGTTCAACAAACGACGCGCACGCGCATCGTCATTCTATGAGCGTACGCACTTTGTACCTGCGAAATGCCCTTCTAAGGGCGGCCAATACGGATTTGCTGTGTAAGCGAAAATAAATAGACGAATAGTTGCTATTTGTAAGGAAATTTAGTGTACGTCAAATCATAGAAACTGTTTTAGCTGACAGCGTGTTTTGTATGGGATGTAAACTTTTTTCTTATTTCGACTTAAATTTTTAAGAAAAAGTTGTACGTTTCATTGGCAGATTCACATCCTTTAGGGTTGTTTTACTTACTCTGTAAAAAAAACTAGCCAAGTGCGAGTCAGACTCGCGCACCGAGGGTTCCGTACCACGAAGGTAATAACACCGTCTTAGTTATAGACGCGCAGCAGTCACGCAGAAGTGTATTGCAAACGCGCGAGTCCGACACGCACTTGACCGGTTTCTATTATTTGTTATTATTGTATAATTTATTATTTTTTTATTTTTAGTATTTCTTGTTATAGCTGCAACAGAAAAACATCTGTGAAAATTTCAACAGACTACCATTTCGGTTTATGAGATACAGCCGGCTGACAGACAGATATCGGAGGCATATTAATAGAGTCCCGTTTTTCACTAATCGGGTACGGAACCCTAAAAAAGACTCCAATCACATCCATTCCATACTGAGTCCTTAACTTTCTTCGAAGCCATTATTTTATACCGTAACACATTTTTTATATTCAAATGATTTGTAAGCATGTCAGTCTCAGGTATATATTGTATGAACAATCGTTGCATAGTTTCACGAAGTTCAATAATCGCAATGTATGACACGTGATGAGAATCAAATAAGTCCTTTATTGTAAAGAATAATACACTGACAGCCAGTTCCACAAACCTCCTTTAAAAGTATTTATATTTCCTTTCCAGTAAAAAACACAAACACCCTATCCACCACCCCCTTCCTTCCTGTCTATCTATCTTAAATTTCAGCAATAGATATAAAAGAACTTTATCTTTAAATACGCTTTGTGTTCCAAACGTTCTTCTCGTAGAGATCTATGCGCAGATTTTAACATGCAAACAAACAAAAAGAAAAAAAAAAGAAAAAAAACATAAACTTATTCTCTTTAAATAAATACTAAATACAATTTATTTATTTTTCATTTAAGTATTTTATTTCATATAAAAGCATTTTAGTTTTACACGTCGTCAACATCACCCTATTGTTATTTTTTTTTTTTTTTTTGTTTTTTTTTTGTTATTTTTAGTTTAGTTTTACTTTTTATTTTTAATAATATAATGTAAAACAATATAACGTAAGGTAACGGTCGAATGGCTTACCGCGAAACAGGATTTTCCTAGTGCGGTAGCCAAAGGTAATATATGTAAACCTGTGTAACACTTTTTGAAATAAATATCTTTATCTTTATCTTTATCAAATTAACCTGCTCTCTTTATCCCTGGTGCAAAGGAGCCCATGATGCTGCATGATGATGCATCTCCTCGTTGTAATACTACATAAATACCTCTTGTTTGGGGAACGTTTTTCTTTGACCTCAAACACGAAATCATTGACAGTTCTTCAACCCTTCCAAATTGTCATACTTAATATAATTTTGAAATTATAACAAAAACTTGTGACGCGAGGATTTACCAAGTGTGGCCTTGAAATAAGCGGAAGATAGTGTGCGTGCAGCGTACTTAGCGATACAAGCTATGAGATTTTTGGATATTAACTTGTTCGTTGATAGCAGTATGAAAGTCATAATACATTAATTAATAACGGCAATATTTTTGTATGTCTATCTCGCTTACTCTTATGTTCTCTTCTTCCGCTCAACATTTGAGCTACAATACACGCATGTTAACAATGATATTATATATGTTACTCATGTTAACAAGCTCTCGATTTTTATTCCTAAACTCCAGCACCAGCCCGAATCAACCCCTATCAAGTATCTAAAGTCCATTCTACTCTAGACATTAGCCTTGAAGTGACATTCTTAAAACAAGGTTTATCTTACGATAAAAATAGGGCGACGCACCGACCGCGTGCATGTCGCAGGCAAATTCAGAAACGGCATCGCCCTGTTGTAAATGAGTAAAGATTCTGAGTCGGAATAGGTTGCCCAAACTTTAGGTATAAAAGAAGCAGTATACTTAAACAAATAACGTTCCTAAGACTACTTAAAATTGATTTAGCTGACCAGTGTGGGTCGTTTTTTACAACAACAGGCTTATGAGTTATCGGGATCGGTTAGGTTGGTTTAGGTTATCTTGCTACCACAACACCAGCAATGAATTATGCGCCATTTTCTAAAATGCTAAGGCATTATGTATAGTGGTGAATTTTACAATTTGCCTGCAATTATGTGTACAACGTGTAATGCTAAATACGCAAAACCTCTCCATTGTAAATGAACAACTTTTGTTCTACAACTTTTGAAAATCAAAATAAAAAAATATCGATTATACAAAATCTGATCTGGTCAGATTACACGTAGTAATCCGCCGCCTATTGTGCTCCGTATTTCATTTTGTATTTTTTTTCTTTTGTAAATTTTGTATTTCTGTGTGCAATAAAGAGTATTGTATTGTATTGTATTGTATTGTATTGTATTGTATTGTATTGTATTGTATTGTAGTATTCACGAACCACTTCAGACCACTTTCGATCTTTTCCCCAAAACTTTGAATCTACTTAACCAAATCGCTGTTTGTAAAGCCTAACTGCTACAGTTATATCAAAACTTCTGCGCACGCGACGGCTCGCGGTAATTTGGGCAAATTCACGGATGCCAACACCAACATCTGAGGACACTGCTCCCCAACATAATGAGTGACATTATCACTGTAATTGCTTTGGAACATGCGACTGGGGTTTTGAAGTTTTCTTTCTGAAAAAATTAAAACACAATATTTGCACACGAGTTCGAAAAAGCCCAAAAAGCTAGTTAGAAAACAGCTTTCCTAATTAAACACTATTTTAGAAAATTGTATAGTGAGAAGTGTAAGAACTTTTATGACGCCAAACCTTACAAGTCTAGGCTGAGCTCAAAAAGGTACCCTCCTGATAGCATGTATATCCCAATTTCCGAAAAGCTGCCGTCAGGATACGATTTTTCACTGGTCCATTTGGAAGTCACTAAATAGACTGCGATCGGGCGTTAGCATGTATTTTATATTCAGGAAAAAATAGTGCTTTCCTGATAACGACAAGTGCGACGTTTTGCAATCCATGTCGTGCCCACTTCTCCAGTTTTCTGTCCCAAGAGGGACCTTTTTGAAGGCAACCAAGATGCTGCTGATGTGGCCACGTTTTGGGCTAAGGTTTTGCAGATAATCACATTTTGCCATTGACTCGAAAAGAAGACGGTATCCTGCCTGTGGTTGTGAAATTTTGCAATTTTCTTCCGAACACTGGAAGTGTTAAAATAAAATCATTTTCAAAGACGGTAGGGCTTTCCTAATAACGACAAGTGCGGCGTTTTGCAATCCATGTCGTGCCCACTTGTCCAGTTTTCTGCCATCAGAGGGAGGGAGGGATGTGGCCACGTTGTGGACTAAACATTTTTATTCACTTTTTGCCGTAAACTCGAAAAGAAGAAGAAGAATGGCTTTAGTACAGCCCCTTCTTTAAGGCGCTTCAATCTAGATCTCTCACACAGATTAAATAACATTATTAACAATAACATAATAAAATAACAGTACAGATAATCTCTCAATAAGCAAAAGGAGCATAAAGGCGCGTTCACCGGAACAAGTATGAATAAGTTATAAATCACAAGCTGTCTGCCGCGAATGGTTAGCGGGACTGTAGTGTAGACGCCGCCTATGTATAACTTCGTGTGAATTGGTTATTAGATAGTAATTTTGTTTATTATTTGATAGCTATTTGTAGATGTAGAGATGTTTACAATTTCCTGAGAAATAGTATAGAAGGGAAGAAAGAGGGAGAAGACGACCAAGAGCTTCACTGGGGGGTTTTGGCCAGTGGAGTCTGACATAAGTAAACAGACTACGACTGGTTATCTCGGCCGCTTCCCCTAGCGAATGGATTTCCCATAGACAAAAAAAAGATAGAGCTACTTCAATGAAGTCAAAGATTAAGTCATCATCATCATCATAACATCCCATGAAACGTCCACTACAGGACAGGGAGCTCCCTCCAGAATTCTAGCTTTTGCTGGAAAAATGTGGAAGGGAAGTACCATAGTCACCTCGCTTGTTAGCGTTACGGCTGGTACCATGGACCGCGGTTGTAGGTGACCGCAGTAAGTAAGATGTAATATAAACAGGAGGATGCTGCTGCCCATCCTCCAGTTAACCCTTAGTCGCCTCTTACGACAACCACGGGTATGTATGGGTTGGTACTGTTCTTTGCCGGCACCACACGGGACACCAAAGATTAAGTAAAGGAGGTCAATGCCGAATCGAGTCCTATCGAGACATTAAGGTGTAGGTGATAAGGCTTTTGTGCCAAGTCCGTCTGGGGAAGTACCACCCCCTTGCTTTGTTCGCACTGCTGTGTTTCGGTTTGAAGGGCAAGGGAGCCAGTGAAATCACTGGCACATGAGACACATCATCTCAGTTATCAGGGTGAGCAACGCGCTATACTGTCTTGTTAGTGTCAATTATGCTACTAATAAGACAGGGGGCGTTATGGGCGGTGGTGACCACTTACCATCAGGTGGCCCACAAGCTCGCTTGCTCACTTGTTACATTAAAAAAAACCGGCCAAGTGCGAGTCGGACTCGCGCCCTAAGGGTTCCGTACCTATCTACCATATGATATACTAAAAGCTTTTGCTCTTTGATTTTAAAACCTCCGCGACCATCCAACTTGACCCCTCTTTTATAGAAAAGTTCTTGAAACAGGAGCTCAACTTAATTGGTTACTATTAGTTGTGAGAAAAATTGAAATATTTAATGATTTTAGACTTTTCCCTTTATTTGTACTGTGTGACCTAGCTTCTTGCCAAATTTCATTATTTTAGGTCACGGGAAGTACCCTGTAGAATTTGCTTTTTTGCATAAATATATGGAGTTAATGACATAAAAAGCCATATCTTTTGATTGCGTAATTGTAAAAAATTGAAATTTTCAGATCTTGTGTGGTTCATAGACCTTAATATTCGTTATCAATTTCAATCTGATACCTCTTCTCTTTCGTGAGAAAAAGGGTCTTGACAGACAGACAGACGGACAACAAAGTGATCCTATAAGGGTTCCATTTTTAGGGTTCCGTACCTCAAAAGAAAAAAACGGAACCCTTATAGGATCACTTTGTTGTCCGTCTGTCTGTCTGTCTGTCTGTCTGTCTGTCTGTCTGTCTGTCAAGACCCTTTATCTCACGAACGGGTAAAGGTATCAGGTTGAAATTAATACCATATATTAGGATCCATGAACCACACAAGATCTGAAAATTTCAATTTTTTACAACGACGCAATCAAAAGATATGGTATTTTATGTCCTCATCTCCATACATTTATTCAAAAATGCAAAACCTACAGGGTACTTCCCGTTGACCTAAAATTATGAAATTTGGCAAGAAGCTAGGTCTCACAGTACAAATAATGGGAAAAGTCTGAAATCATTAAATATTACAACTTTTCTCACAACTAATGGTAACCAATTGTGGTGAGCTCCCGTTTCAAGAACATTCATATAAGAGAGGGGTCAAGTTGGATGGTTGCTGAGGCGATTTTTGTTTTAGTTCTATTTAAAAACGGGAATACTTACAAACTTGAAAATTGGTATGTTTATAGTGCATAGGCTATGAAATAACAACAAATAATAAAATTTGGTCAAGCGCGTGTCGGACTCAAAAAATCTAGCACATTAACTTACTGAAATTTCAACTAATACAATTATGTTTATGTGGTGGTACGGAACCCTCAGTGCGCGAGTCCGACTCGCACTTGGCCGGTTTTTTTTATTTTGAGGTACGGAACCCTAAAAAAGCATTTGGCAGAAAGAAGAATGGATGCCACTCGACCGACAAGAGCACAACAATTGAAAACGAAAAAGCAGGTTTTGTCTAGTATTAGAAATTCTTAAAGTTTTGTTTTGCTAATACCAAACCTGCCGATAAAGACCTTGACCCGCGTATGATTCACCCAGAGTTTGGAACGTGGTAATTTAGCATGCATATTCTATCATAATATCGCTAGTTGTGTCTGATAGGTGTTTTGGCCTTGAACTATCATGAAATCAAAGATATAATATACTTAGTTCGATTAGTTAGGAATGGTGAACATTGAAGACATAGGTATGCTATACACTGCATTATTGTGCATTTTCTTAGAGGTGTTATTATCGAAGTTCAGTTAATATGTTTTAAATTTTAAATAAAAACTTGCTAGGTCTATACCTTACTGTTCAAGAGCATGTCAAGTTTGACATTTGGACTTTATTTTGCTACTAAAGTGAAACACAAAAATAATTGAAACTAAAGACTGAAGTTTCCCTAAGTATTCGTAACACATACACATTATCGAAGAAATAAACCAACAACAGTTTTGCAGGTCAACGAAAAAAATATAAAAATGCGAACAATTTTATAATTTTCGCAAAACTCTGTCCCCATTACAAGTTGCGTGTCGGTATGATGCAACCAAAACTGGAAACAATATTTAATGTTTTTAGGTTGTCATTTCTTGTAATGCCACCGTTTACACCGAAAACAAGTCATTTTGATATTTTACAAGTAATCATTTAAGTTGAAAAGTTCCACGAATATGCACCTATTAAACAGTACACGGTCACAGAATAAAGTAATAGTACACACGGCCGCACTTCGGTAGAAACACTTTTGGACCTTATGGCGTGGTAATAGAGTTGAAAAAGTTTCTACCCACAAGCGGTTGACCGTACTATTATACAGAACGGACACTCTCCGCCCCCTTGCAATCCACCCCGCACTATTCGCTTGGTCCTCCTGAGGGTCTTTTGTACTGAATATGCAGCCTACGCGACCTTCCAATTGGGAATATGCATGATGCTTTTTTATTTAAAAAAATTATCCTCATTCATGTAATAAACAGTTTAGTAAAACAATTTCTCGAATAACTATGAAATTAAAAGAGATATAAGCTATCGAAGAATTGTTTCTGTCTCTTTCTAGCAAAACGAAATTTAATAAGAAGTTTATATGGCCGTAGTGGCATGTGACGTCACATGCCATGTCGGATCTCTCTGTCTAATCGGCGCGTTATTAATAGTTTTAAATGCTTATATCAGCCGTATTTCTTAGCCGATTTTAATTTTCAACTTTTTGTCATCTCTACTACGGTTTTTCATATTTTGTTAATAGATGCGACTAAAAAATTTTATGCATATTCCCTATTTCAAATTTCAAATTCGCGCTCATTGTGTGTAGTGTCCGCGGTGTGACATGGTGTAAGTAAAGGAGTGATAACACCTAGCTGAATTCAAAGACTAATTCGGCATACATTGCTGGGCGGCTTGGTTATTTTAATTGCAATATCCTTACTTAAACGAGCAATGTATGCCGAATTATTCTTTGAATTCAGCTAGGTGCCGCACTCCTTTAGTTGAGCATTAGTTTCCGACCGTAGTTTGGTAACAAAACGCAAAGTTCCTTCAGGAAAAACTAGCAATGATGGAGTAAAAAGGTTCGAGAGGTGCGACCACGATACGGGAGGCGCAGTGTGAGTAGGAGGCACCCTACAAAGTGGTCCGACGATCTTGTCTAGGTAGCGAAAGGTCGCTGAAGAAAAGAAAGCGCAGCAGGACTGCGCATAGTGGAAATTTTAGCAGGCTGATTTACCTGTCTTATAAGCCGCGGTGTGTATCATAAAATCATAATGCATATTGTAGCGTCAGTTTCACGGCGCTTACTCCCGAGAACAAGTGCCGCAGTGTTACCATGTCAACATTTTACATTTTAGTGTACAATGTGTCAGAATGTTTATGGAATAAACGTTTTTTCTCTCTCTCTATCTCTCTCAACATTTTACTATCTTTATTGTGTGAGTGCATTACACATATTATTATCTTACATCCGGTCACATAAACTAATCGATAAACCTACAGATTGACGGACATCAATCATTATAGATATTAATAAAAAAACCTACACTATAAATAAAGCCTGGTATAGATTATCCAACTAAATAAATAAACTTTCATATAAATCAATCTTCATCAAGTAAGGTGTGAAACTCACTTGCACCGGATGACTAAAAACACATACTAAAAACCAGAATGTCTTTAAAAGTGAGTTCTAACACCGGTTCTCACTTTTTTCTCACACTATTCTCACTTCCCACTCGACGGGCGGTTTGCCAGGCGGTCTTTATATGGAGTTGTGAAAATGGTGTAAAAATGCGCGCGCAGTCACTTTCGATCTCGCTTTGACTTCCGCTGACGGATGGATTGGATTGGATCTTGCGCAAGAATATTTATATCTGCAGTGGATCTGACCAAAGAGATTTGAACATCGCTGCGGATCTGATAGATAAAAACATATTTATGACTTTATGTGTTGACAAGCCCGTTGGTGTGGTTGGTAGTGAGCCTGCCTTTCACGCCGCTGTGGGTGCGGGTTCGATCCCCGCTCAGGGCAAGCATTTGTGTGATGAATACAAGTGTTTGTTCTGTGTCTGGGTGTTATTTATCTATTTATGTATGTTTATCACTCTCTGTTACCCATATTACGCAGGCTTTGCCTAGTTTGGGATCAGATGACCTGGTGTGAACTGTCCGCAGTATTTATTTATTATTTATTCTATGTACTATCGAGGCCAGGCCATTCGCGCCTACCCAACACTAAGTTAATATGACCTTGCACCCGAAAAATAAAAGCTCTCTCTAAGCAAACAATAACACTAAAAGGCTAGAATTTAAAAAACTAATATAAATAGCATTTTTTCTTTCGCAGTGGACGTTTCATGGGATATTATGATGCTGATGATAATATGGAAGATAGACTCAGCTTCTACGGAGGATTCAAACGTAACATAACAGGGCAGGCGCCAAAGTCCGCGATAGTACTTACATATCAATGTACACAAATTATTTTTTTGGTGGCTACTTTCATAGACATAATCTAAGGAAATATTTACAAGCTAAAAAAGAATATTTGTTTATATGTTTTTTCGTCTCAGCTTTAAAGTGGAAAGGATAGGAAAAAATATATGTCTTTTAGAATGCGAGTAATTAATTTTAATATTATAATATGTCCACAAGCGGAAAAGCCAAATGAAAAGTGTTTCAAAATGCATATTTTTTATAGATATATTTGCATGCTAAAGCAAGCTTAAACAAGAATACTTGCAGCACTTAATGTTTTCAAGGGTACATATCGCAATGTCAATCACATCAATTAGATCCACAGACACTATAAATCAATATCTTACTTATGCGCATGTGGTTTAGATTAGATAAGTAGAGAGGTGGAGTGACGCAGAATTCAGTAGTTACCTATTTGCGGTATAGATATTCGATGCTGAGCAATCAGGAAATAATAGGAGATAGCTAAAGAAAAAAAAACCGATACTTTCGCTAACATAATTTGGTGAAACTTTTCCGATCATCTGGACCTATTTTCTTTATTTTCACGCAACATATTTTTCTACGAACGAAAAAACACCGTTCAATTAGCTTTTTGGTTTTCAAAATTTTATATAACTTACAAAATTTAAAACAGATTAATAAAAATTTTCAGTCTGATAAAAATGCAAAGCCGAGCAGATAACTTTTCAGACCACACTCTCTATCCTATGATTAGCAAATCCAAGTAACAAAAAAAATCTTTATAAAATGCGGTAAATTATCTGTAGTTTATTCACTACTCAGTGCATTTACTAATCAAATATCTCCATGCGCTCGCGCATATTAAATCATTAAACCGAGTCGCTGCTAACGACCAACAAAGTGAAATTTGTTTGTAGTCGTAACGTCATTTATTTCATTTTTGATACCATCTGGGTCATATTATGAATTGGAGCTATTTTCGCCCGCAAACGTATTTGAATAAATGGTTGCTGTGGGTGAAAATATGTAGTAGCCCGTTTGATATATTACCTGTTTAACGCAGTTTCCCGGTGTTCTGCTGCAGAACTTCGGCCGTGTGGTGCCTAGGGTGTCGTAAGAGGCGACTAAGGGCTTATGAACCGGAGGATAGGCAGCAGCATCTTTCTGTGTATCGTACCATTATAAATACTGCCGTCAGCAACAACAGCGGTTGCCAGCCGCAACGCTTACAAGCGTGGTGACTATGGTAAATCTCCTCGTACCACGCGTTTTTGTTGGTTTCTGGAGGGAGCTCCTTGTCCTGAAGTGGACTTTTCATCGGATGTTATGTAAACTTTAAAAAATAAGCTGCTCATATCTTGAAAAAACGCAAAAACACATTTTCTTGTTTATAAATCTCTAGGAGGCTAGGGATGATAATAAAAATTCTTTAGCACACTAATCTCTCCAAGCTACCGATAATTCTATAAACAATTTTACACAATCTCAACACTATCTGTAGATCTCGAGGTGGCTGATAGAAACCGGTCGATAAACTAATTAGTGAGCGAATGCGCGCGCGCACGTTTGATCGATCGCGTGTTTTGATCGCGCGAACGAAAGGCAAGTTAGTATTATAGAATAGTAGAAATTATGTGATTCGGAAACACTTAAGAATGTCTTTATTTAACATGAAGTATACGCCGCGCGTTACGGCTGGCACTATGGACCGCGGTTGTAGGTGACCGCGCAGTAAGTAAGATGTTAGATACAAAGGAGGATGCTGCTGCCCATCCTCCATTTAACCCTTAGTCGCCTCTTACGACACCCACGGGTATGTATGGGTTGGTACTATTCTTTGCCGGCACCACACGGGACAAGCGAGGTGACTATGGTACTTCCCCTCCACATTTTTCCAGCAAAAGCTAGAATTCTGGAGGGAGCTCCCTGTCCTGTAGTGGACGTTCACATGGGATGTTATGATGATACGCCGCGCATGCATACGAACGGTCTAGCTCTGACTCAAAAACTGAGTCGCGAGGACGAGCGGGGCGGGTGGGGGAGGCGTGCGAATCGTTTATTGGCTCTCCACCGGTAACCCACGCGCAGATAATAACCGTCAGAGCTAGAGTTAGTTTATATAAGCTCATACTAATTACTTTTAGGAACTTATGTCACTCCCGCCCTACATTTTCCCCTCCACATTGTTTCAGCAAAAGCTAGAATTCTGGAGGGAGCTCCCTGTCCTGTAGTGGACGTTTTATGGGATGTTATGATGATGATGATGAAGTCACTCTACAAGAGTCAAGCTTTACCTGCTCTTGACTGTACAATTCCACGAATAACTAACCCATTCTCTTTGACAAAATAAATTAAACTATAAATATTATTAAATTAAAACATTACTTCCAATGGACAAGGAGGAACTTTAGCGATGAAATTGTGGTTTATTCGTCTAAAACAATAATTGAAATATGAGGTCGGTCATCGTCATCGACCTTATATCCCACACGACATTGTGATGAATGATGCTGATTAAACCTCCTTGCTTCGCTCGTTATAGATACCGCTCCAGATACCGTGCTAATTTATTTTACTATGGGATGACATCTGCCAGAATGTCAGTCACATCTCCTTTGCTATGCAATGTCAAATCATCATCGATTATTATGAAATATTTAAAATAACCCTACCAAATTGATAGAACAACGCCACATCACACGTCCCTAACTTGTGACTTGTGACGAATAATTTCTTTAATACTACTTCTATAACGTGTAACGGAGAGGTGTGATAATATTGAAGGATGTAAATCTGCCCATGAAACTGAACAACTTTTCCCAAGGAACATAGGTCGAAATACGAAAATCGATTTTCGACCTCCCATAGAAACTGCATCAGCTGATAGCGCATTTTGTATGAAAGGTCAAATTTGGTTTTTCGTATTTCGACCCAATGATATTACAATTATTTTCGACCTATGTTCCTTGGGAAAAGTTGTTCAGTTTAATGGGCAGATTCACACCCTTTAACATTATCACACCTTTTCGATAGACGTTGTATACGTGCCATGGAATTACTGAGCAATTTTTGCTCCGTGCATGGAATCCACATAAGTCTTTTTGTAATTTTCGTTCTTTTAACGTATATTTAAAAAGTAGAGTAGATAAAATAATCGTTAAAAATAACAACCTTTCTACAAATTTCTTGTCTAGTTCTCACAGATCTTACGGAAATGTATCAATTAGCCCGAATTTCACAATTAGACCGTCGAATCGGTCTACAAGCCTCACTTTTACCATTAGAAGCGCGGGCGCAACGAATTTTACACTTTTACTTTTACAGACCTACTAAAAACAATGATTTGGCAGAAAATCCGATCGAGGATAGGTACTTCCGATTGTAGGAGGAGTGAGCAAAGAGTAAATAGTCAAGCTTCGTAGACCGGACTTTTCTTACTCACATTTTTATCACTGTGATTCGAACCTACGAATACATTTAGCGAACGTTAGTAAGTGGATATTAAGAATATCCATCGTCGACCTCATCTCCGTCCTCAGGGCTAGATTGAGGCCAAAAGCAAGCAAGCAAAAATTAAAGCGATAAATAAAAATTATAGTAATAAATAAAAATTATAGAGATAATTAGTAATTATAGTAGGATCCAGGTAATTAAGACTAAGAAAGCACATTTTTAGAATCAAAACGCTCCCGGGGCCCGCTTGTGAGTAGTTCATAAAAAATCTGAAAAAGTAAGATCTTCAACGAGAAAGAAATTTCAAGTGTGAATCATTTATAACTTACTAGTATTAGTCAGTGGACAGACGAGCCGACAACTGAAAGTGGAAATAGCGTCGGATATGGAGAGAAAAGTGGATTTAATTACGGATGTGTCATCGCGACACCTGCTTGAGTTTTTTTTTTAACTATAAACTTGTAAGATTGAATGTGATTGCGGTTGAGGTAATAAAATATTATAAAGTACGTAGGCTGGTATTTATATTTGAGAGCTTCGCGGTCACTATTATTCCTATTTTCACCACATTTTGATGGATTTCGTAAGTGGCAGGTTGCTTCATTTAAATATGGCGCCTTGTCTTTTTTTGCGGACAGTCTTTCACGAGAAAATGTAAAACAATCAAATCACTTATTGTTAAAAAACTGTAAAAGATATGTTGTTTAAAAATGTGTATTACTAAAGTCTGAGTCAATATACAATACAGGGTTAAAGAAAGGCTATCGTAAGAAGCCTGTCAAACGATTGATCAACAAAGAAAAATGACATATCAACAAAACCCTTCTTACAGCATAATTTTATGTATTAAGACATAGAACACAAGTCGGTAACTAAAGTGTGAAAGAAGCTTCGAAAATAAATAAAATAAATATTGCGAGAAAAAGAGAAATTGCTTCTTGTAATTACGGATGTGTCACGACACCTCACCTGCCAATTGACTTTGTGACGTCATGAGCGTGCGAAGACTGACAGTCTGACAAATATAATTCGAAAGGTGCGGATGAAATCGAGTTTCAAAGAAACAAAAGGATATGTCTGCACCTGTCCTCGAAAGAAAGCGTGTGAGAAACAAGGATAAAGGATGAAAGTAAAATTTGTCAGTAGTAAGTGTAGCATGCACGCCCGTGTGGTGCCGGCAAAGACTAGTACCAACCCATCTCTACCTGTGGGTGTCGTAAGGGGCGACTAAGGGATTAGAAACTGGACGATGAGCAGCAGCGTCCTTCTGTATATCGTACCATCTTACATACTGCGGCCACCAACAACAGCGGTCTATGGTGCCAGACGCAACGCTAACAAGGGTGGTGACTATGGTACTTCTTCTCTAAATTTATACCACGCATTTTTGCTGGATTTCTAGAGAGAGGGAGCTCCCTCTCCTGTAGTGGACATTTTCATGGGATGTTATGATGATTCGCGCAGTTAAGCCCAAGTCACACAGAGCGGTATAAGCGGTAAAGCGGTCCGGGGCCGGACCTGCGGGAAGCGAAAGCGTTCCGGGACCGGTCACACAGAGGTACCGCGCGGAAACCGCGGCGGGACAGCGGCGCGGCAGCGGTCGGTGTGACACTATTTATCTGTGATTATTCAAAAGACGTAAATCCTTTGCTCTTAACAAAAAACCAATCTGATAACCTAAAAAAAGTCTGCGCAAAGCCGCAAAATTCTTGTAAAAAAATACAATGTCAAAGTCCGCGCCCGGACCGCACCGCACCGCACCGTGCCGCGCCGCTGCCGCTCTGTGTGACGGGTTGCATTGAACGCAATGGAATACAGCGCCCGCTCCCGCCGAAAGTTCGGACCCGCGCCGCGCCCGGTCCGCGGGGTTGTATTAGCGGCCCGGCCGCCCCCATGCCGCACCGCGCCGCGCCGCGACCGCTTTCAATGTGACAGGGTGCATAAGAACTCATACTTTACAAAAAATACCGGCCCCGGAACGCTTCCGCTACCGCCTCAGTGTGGCTTGGGCTTTATTGTATTATTACAAGATATCTATCAACTACATTTTGCATTGTAAATCAATAGAAAAACTACTTAAATAAATAGAACAACGACTTGTCATGTCCGCGAAAAGTTTAAGTTTACTCTTTGCCTAATGCCAAAGTGTGAATCACAATAATTGCTTCCAAATCACTGGCCAATAAAAGTAAAATCTAAAATTAGAGGGAATTGCTGAGAAGCACGTTATTATAAACGTATAGAATGGTGCGACTGTTGTTTTAGAGAATTGATACCAATTATGTGCAAAGAAAGTTTTTCAATCGTTTTATTGCTGTTTCCCCTTAAAAGTGAGTGAAATAAATCCTTATTTTGGTATTTCTAAAATTTGAAAGTTGATAGTAGTGTTTCTCAATCGTCATCATCAACTTCGTTTTTGAAAACACTGGTTTTTACACAGAGCGACTACCATCTGACCTTCGCAACCCAGAGGGAAAACCAGACCCAATAGTAGTGTTTCTCACTATAATGCGTAAAGTTTTGAGCCATATTTTGAGCAAGTTTTGAGTAATGAGTTTGAATGTGTACGGAATAAGAGCGCGAGATATGCCGAAGAAAATATGGATGGATTGTGTGAAAGAGGTTATGAGAAAGAAAGAAGTCAATTTTGTAATGACGGCCGATAGAGAGAAATGTAAGCGATCGACATGTTGCGCTTGCGCCGACCAAAAATAAATTGAGATAAGGGCAGTCCTGCAGTGTACGTGTTATGGGATGATATGAAGACAAGCTAAGGAGTGGAACTTCCTCCCTGGGTCATGTCATTTTCAAGGCTAAAGTGAATAGGCATTATCTAGTAGGTAGGACCCCATCTCCAAATTTTGTGGCATGTTGTCTTGACCCCCAGGTGAGATAGGGGCGAAATGCTCACCTACGAGTATATCAAATAAAAAAAAATTTTGAAGAACACGAGCACTTCCAGAATAAAAGCTCTTGAGATTTTTGAGAATCTACAAGTGACCCCAAAGTATAAATACGAGGTGTACCGAAAGGATTATATCAATACCGCAGATTCACCCATGAAACAGAACAACTTTTCTCAAAAGACCGTCTCGACAAAAAACAAATAACTTTCCATTGCAACTACATCAGCTTACTTCAATGTATGGGGTGGTGGGTCTATTTTCAGTCTATTTCGTAGTTATTTTTCGTATTTCGTGCTATGTTCCATGGGATAATTTGTTCAGTTTAATATGCAGATTCACATAATTCAGGTATGGTAGAGAATACGTTTCTACTTTTGGTGAAGATTTTCTAATCTGAGTTCACTAACATCACGGTAATCGTCTATTCTTAACTACTGTTCTGTAACAATGAAAGCATGACTAGTTAACATAATATCCAACATTAGCAGATAAGTAGATACAGCGTTTTAATCAAATTGATTGTCCACGGCACAAAGAGAAGGCGGCTATAACACGATATGTGTTTTATTGCGGTAATTTTGAATCAAACCGTGACTACGAAAGTGAAATTTTAGTGGATAGATAGTTTTGTCATAGTGTCGCATGATTCACGAAACTGTTTTGTTTTAGAGATAAATTAGTCATGCTTTAAGTTTGCGGCGATTAATTTTACTATTAGTTACATGCACGTTATAGTGAAAAAGACTCAGATTTCTATTCACATTTCTATTAAGCAACTAAAAATAATCATCTAATTTCTTTCTCTTTCTTGTTCTTATTTAAGAGCTATGCTCTTGTCGGTGGAGTAACTTCCACGCCTTCCTATCTTCTGCAACTTCTTTGACTTTCTGATACGACACGACATTTGTCTTTTCCTTAATCTGGTCCACGTAGCAACGTCTTGGCCTTCCTCTACCTCTCCTTCCCTCAACCTTTCCTTCTATGATAGTTTTTAAAAATTTGTCGCGCCGTATCAGATGTCCCAACATGTTCCCTCGTCTATTTTCAATAGTATTCAATATGCCTTTTTAATAGTATTCAATATGCTTGAATACTATTGAAAGCATATTGTCCTGAAGGTCTTTCAATCAATGTAAAAACCCACTATATCAAACTACCAAATCAACAAATCATGTTTTTCATCTGATACATATTGAACACCGCAATCACTTTCAACACAACATCAAGTATGTGAAAACAGTACTTAAGTGGAAATTGTCAGTTTTTATTGGCAATCGAGTTAAGGAGTGAAATCGAAGTGGCAAGTGAGAAAAATAAAGCAGTCTAGTTGTAGTGTCGTGGCCAGTGTAGGAATATGTGCTTGACAGGGTACCAATGCGGCTAACTTTAACACCTAAGTGGCTTTCTACCATCGTAAACGCTAGAAGAATAGAATATTTTTTTATTGTATACCTACAAACTCCAAGTGTACCTACCTGTTATATAGAAATTGTTTTTGTGAGAGAATGAATCTGAATGAATGAAAATGAATTGAAATTGAATTGAGCAAATAAACGCTTTATTTATTATTTATAAAGATGTATGGGATTGACATATGTAATTAGCTAATGTCAATCCCATAAATTTTTATTCAATTCTACTAGCGGTTACGATAATAGACAGCCGCTTGTCTGCGACCCCTAAGTGGATAAGAAAAAATATTTTAAGGGACGACAGTTTTAAGTCTTTTAGCCTTTTTCACGTTTATCATATTTAAATTCTCAAAAAAGGAAATCAGTATATCCAAAACCTATCTTAGAAATATATCAACTGGAATCAACTGCTATGCTGCTGCTTGACAATGTAGCTAGAAGCTGCTGATTAGGCATAGCTTGACACTATTTTTTTTGTAGATAACCAAGGATACTTTTACATCCGAGTGACCCTTCTATATTTCAAGCGGTTTCTTCTCTTGTCACGAAATCTCACACCAGCCTCCGCACTACAAGTGCAAGTACTGATTTTCTATCAAGTCATGTCGCAGGTCTACATTTAAAGTGTAGTTTTAATTGAACAACAAGTAAACAGGGTTCTAAAAAGACAGATTTGTTTGGAGTTGATTATAGACTGGTATTGTCGTTTTGAAGATCTTGGGACCTGATTTATTTATTCGAGGAATGGAAGTTCTGTGACATAAAGTACCTTTACGACGTGTGCTTTTTCTTGTTTACCTGTAACAAAAAAAATGTATCGTTAATTTCTTATTTTACTTTATTTTTCTTCCATCAAGAGCAGAGGAAAAGGTTACCCGATCGACTTGTCACCTGGTTATTTAGTACTGTTAATGCTCTGAACTAAATTCTAAACAAGTACACGATGTCGAAAAGTTGCAAGGCGCAGGACCGCCCGACCTTAGGGATTCACGGTAATTCCCTTGAGACTATGATTACTCGTATACACAGATTACAGAAACTCTCGTATATGTAGATTATGATGATCAAATTTACTTATAGGCATTTCCCTTAAAATCATCATTATTGTATATTTAAATTTTTCTCACAACTAATAGTAACCAATTAAGGTGAGCTCCCGTTTCAAGAACTTTTCTATAAAAGAGGGGTCAAGTTGGATAGTCGCGGAGTTTTTAAAATCAAAGAGCAAAAGGTTTTAGTATATCATAATGGTAGATAGTTACGGAACCCTCAGGGCGCGAGTCCGACTCGCACTTGGCCGGTTTTTTTTTATTTCAGACGGATAGAGTTCCTCATGGTCCATAAATAAAAGCTTCAAAAAATGGTATAGGGGTCGTTTTGATGCCGTTTTGCTCTTTTAGCATCAGGAGGCGCTGTCGTAGATCTTGCGACCATCTGTGACTTGCTTCCGCCATTCATCAGTCATCACTGTCCTCGGCAAACTTCTCCAACGTTTTAGTGACTATAGAACACAGTTCATAGTCTAAAGCCACAAAAAAGCATAGAGCTTGGTATTCCGTACAGATTTGTTTAAGAACTATCTACCTATACACAATCAGAGTCGATTTTCTCAAAGAGCTAAACAGAATTGATTACAGTAATACCATATCTTGACGAAAGGTCGTTGCCCTATAGTTATAACCATTAACTGATACAACTAGAAAGCAAGCTAAAGCTACTGAACTCACAGATTACACGTTTAGCCCTAGCAATACCGGTACCTTATTTATAAGCAGTCTTGTTGACAAATACGCGACTTTCGCTGCGACAGCGCAGGTGGCCATTTAGTAGTAATAGGGCTGGCAACAGCAATATTTTTCAAAATTAATAAGTCGGAAAAAGACTAAACAGTAGAGAGAGAAGAGACAAAAAGAAAAAAGAAAATTAACAGTTATCGACAAAAATATATTTGTGTAGTTTATTTTTGCAATGTTATTGAATAATTACAAGTAGTATTGAGGCATTTGATTTGATTTGTGGCTCTTTTACTTTAAAGTTCTACCTTTCTGGTTGGTTTGGTTTCTTGAAACATAGTTAAATCCGATTAAGCGTTTAAAACTCCAATATGACCAGCAAAGGGTTTCCGGCAGAGGACATTTAGTGTCTAATAACATTCGATAAAAACATATGTGCCAACCCTAATAGTGACGACAGTATTTTTTATCACTATAAGTTTCACTTTTACAAATGGAGGCAACAAACGCACTCAAAGGGCCAAAGGGCCTGAGATATTGAATCCAATAAGCAGGTGGAGAACTGTGGTCTCTGCCTACCCCGACGGGAACAAGGCGTGATATTATGTATGTATGTATAAGTTTTATAGCTATTGGCAAATCGTTGACCTATGTCATTGACGTTAGGAATATCATGATGAAACCTCAAAGGGGGGATTTTACTACCTATATTCCGTGGTACGATATACGTTTGAATCTTTATTTGATATCTTAAAACCTACTTGTGAAGCGATGTAGTTTAGCTGACGTCATTAAGAGATTTTAATATCCAACAATGAATAAACGATTTTGATTTGATTTACTAAAAGGTAGAAGTTAAAACGTTTTGAAACTATCAAAGTTTTACAAATAATTTGCAACATGCGAATCTTTACGCCTAAGATTAATTTCATATTTTAAATCATTTATTCAGTTTTAAAACTTTGGCAAACTTGCTGTCGTGCCCTACTTCTCCAGTTTCCTGCACTCGGAGGGACCTTTTTGAAGGCAACCAAAAGGCTATTGATGTGGCTACTTTTTGGGCTAAGCGTTTATAGTCAGTTTTGCCATTGACTCGAAAAGAAGAAGAAGGTGTATCTTGTGTAAATTTTCAGTTTCGGACCAATTTTGTCTGTGGAATTTATTGATAACAATTATTTATAACAAGAGATATTTTAAATCAAAGTCGATCAGCAAAAATTGATATGTTTTATTATTTTGACTGCTACGTTTGTTCATTTTTCTACACCCTACATACACACTCCTACAAATTACACAAAAAATACGCTTCTTATAAAGATCAAACATTGTACCTTAATATTATTTGAGATATGAATGAATGAATGAATGAATACCACTTTATTGCACACTAATAAAGTAACATTTACAAAATAACGAGTTATAAAATGTGGGCAAAAGGCGGTTTTATCTCTAAGAGTGATCTCTTCCAGACCAACTTTTGAAGAAATCAACATCATACAGAATTCTGCAGTGTAGTGCACTCATAGATTAGATTAGATTAGATTAGATTTATTTATTTCATACTATCAAATTCAAAATTACATAAATTGTTCAGATGTCAATGAATAATATGATCGTCAAATAATATAAAAACAAAAAATAATCAATAAAGAAATACAAACATGTCAAAAGGCGGCAAATACAAAATCATCTTATAGTCATAATAAAAATATTCAATGTCAAAATAAATATAAAATGTCAAATTAACTAATAAAATAAACGATACTGAAAAGTATTGAATAATTAAATAAAAATGAAATGTCAAGATAAAAATGTCAATTAATTATTTTGATTTTAACATTAAATATTTATTTTATTAAAGAATTTAAATATAAGTCTACGACAGTAGCTTATTCATTTATATTTTAAGATAAATTCATTTACAGTGTAAAATTCATCATCCAACAAAAGGTTTTTTAATTGCCGATAGAAGGTGTTATTGTTGGTCAAGTTCCTCAAGTCTGCCGGTAGTCGCTCGTAATAATAAGGTCCAATCACAGCGGGTTTTTTGACGCCAGCTCAGTTCGGCGAGGGACGCTAGCAAGTCTTCCCACATTTCTTAGCGAATGGCCTCCACCTGTGCGGGTGCTATAATAATCTATATTTCGGCGCACGTAAGAGATTACCTCATACAGGTACATGGAGACCATGGTCATTATCCCATTTTTATAAAATATACATAAATAAAAGCATATAAACTACATAAATAAAATAAATAAAAAAAGACATTGAATTTACATATGATGCAAACTCTTAACAATACAAGACCGGTCTAACTTATAACATCCGTTCAATACTACTTATCGGCGCAACTGAGATATTCTATTCCTATCTTAACTAATAAGTATGATAAACAACCACAATTACAATCTAATTTACTGTAACGATAACGAGGCGACACATACTGGGTCTTAAAAATATATTCTTCTTTTTCTGATTTGTTATATTAATTTAAGCGTAAATTGATTGTACCAGAGCATTTTTTTCAGTTTCAATTATGGTGTGCGCCTTTAAACAGGGTGTAACAAAAAGGACCAACCCTGTAGGATGTGAATCTGCCCAGGCCATGAAACTGAACAACTTTCCCTAAGGAATATAGGTCGAAATACGAAAATTCTTTTTTGACCTTTCATAGAAAGAGAATCAGCAAATTTTTTTCGTATTTCGACCTATGTGCCTTAGGAAAAGTGGTTCAGTTTCACGGGCAGAATCACATCCTTCAGGCTTGAAATACCCTTTCTGTTACACCTTGTATACAATAAAAAAATTGGCTGTATTTAAACTTTCACAAAACTCCCATATAAACTGGACCAAACGAACACAGAGGCGGTTGCAAAGATTGATCAAAACCCTGTTCCCCGAAAACTATAGCTCATGATCAGTGAACTAAACTGAACAACCTTTAATAAATGAATCCTTCAGGAACTGAAAAAAAAAATACGCGAAGCCATACAAAATTGAAAACTTGAATGGTCATTGTGTATAATCTATTCAAGTCGCGAGTGAATAGGCTGCTTTTGGGCAAGCTCGTCCCATCGTCGACCTCATCTCTTTCCTCAAGACTAGATCGAGGTCAAGAGTAAGCCTATTGAGAATAAAAAAAAAACCGACATTTTTTTCATTTCCTGAATGTATCTACCACTGAAAGTTGTTTAGTTTCGTTGACTGATCATGCCCTTTCAGGTTTCGGAAAGCTGTCCCATACACCCCATGTAGAACGTTCTATGTTTTTTTTAATATGCGCACACGCAAAGCGAAAATGAAAGTCGCCGGATGTGCGTTTCGCTTTCCAATATCTAAGTTGTAATAATTACTGAGTAGGCAGTTTTTTCTATAGCTGGTCAGGTAATTTGCAAAGTAAATGCCTATATTTAGATTTAAAGATACAAGATTGTAGACAGTGTTTATCAGTAATGCCATCTTAGTGATCATTGTAGTTTTTTAAGGCTATTCAGACTTTAAATTAGAGTTATTTCATTATATTTAAGCGAGTTATTGTGGACTAATGTTCTATATAGGTACGTATTTATTTATTTTTGCCCATCATCATCATCATTTCTGAAGGTCGTGTCTAACTAGGTCGGTTCATGTTGCTGTTGGTAGGCAATGGTGGTGGTCCTGATAAGAGTAAGCCAAGAGTTTATGTCTTCTGCCCGTCGGAGAGCGGTGGTAACAGGCAGGTTGATTACGGCTTTGATATGGTCTGACTAGCGGTGTGGTGCCCTCTACTTTGCTCAACAAAATAAGTTTTTCAGATATTCTGGGCCTCTTCTGGCAACGTGACTAAGTATTCTCTGGTAGCATATCATACGGTTACTTTTGGCTAAATTTTACGTAAACATCTGGATTTAAATCAAGCGGCATCTATAAAACTGTAGTGGCAACACTGCTGTTCTTTTCAATCAAATTGTAAATGATCAACTTAGGTTAATTTTAAAAATAAAGTTTTAAAAATCAATTAAAGAATTCTATAAAAATAAAACATTAAATGCTATTTGACATTACATAACATTTACATTGTTTTTATTGCAGCCTCGATACATTAAATTAATTGAGCAATTACTTTTTAATTGCTATAAGTTGTCAACTATGATTACGTCCTGTCATAAAGAGTCGGTCAAGAATTTACCAGGGTTCTGTAGAAATTATTTAAATAATACCAGCACTTTATTACGCTTTCTCTGTCTTTCCTATTACGGAAGTTAAGGATAGAGCAACATATCAGGTACATAATATTGCAACAAAGGCCACTACAATGCGAATTTCACACTTTACAAGCAAAATTTACAACGGCGCTCTCCTGTCATCCACTAACAATAGATCATTGTCGCTCTATGCTTTGAATGATTGAATCGTTTCCGATTAGCATATCGTGTGGGTTGCAAGGTCGATGACCGACCTCACAAACCCTGGTGTCAGATTTGCTGAGCCACCAAAGGCCTCCGACATGGCTCATTAACGACTAAATCCGTAAATAGTAGTCGGGACCAAAGGCTTAATGTGCCTTCCAAAGCACGGTAGTAGACTCGCTCTATTTGCATTGTATTCTGCATGACATTCAATAAGTATTCTGTAAAGAATCTACATTGAATAAAATTATCTGAATCTGGTATCATCTAACTTTTCGGACAATACTGATTCATACTGCAATATCCTAACAAAACTGGGGAGGTCGCACAAAGAGACTTTTGTTTGACAGTGTCCCCACCGGGAATCGAACCAAGAACCTCCGGATGGAGAGCCGAGCGCTCTAATCACTAGACCAACGTCCACTGCAGAACAGGGAGCTCCCTCTAGAATGCCAGCAAAGACGCTTGGTACAATTTGGATGTCCCTCAACACAGAATCCTCAGAGAAAAAAACTGCATAAAAACTTATTTTGACGATGCCAAAAAATAGTCATGAAATAGTCATAAATAGTCACCATAAGGAAAAAAATAGTCGCGTTACAATTCTAGAGTTATAGCTATGGTTTGCTGAGGATTATGACCATAGGCTATATACAGAATCCTCAGTTCTGATGCAAGCAAACCGTGGGGACTATCGACTTGGTTTTTATTTTAAAAAATAGTCATGAAATAGTCGTCGTGACTTCCAAATTCTCAAAAATAGTCGTTCAAGGATTTCAGAGTTACAGGGGTAGCTTGCTGAGGATTCTGTGCATAGCATTTCACGAACGCAGATTCCAGCAGAACGTTTAGGTTTTTCTGTTTGATACTGATGTCAAAAAATAGTCAACAAATAGTCGTCTCAAACCATAATCACTTTGGTCAGGTTTACCTTGTAGAAGTATGTTAAAAATGCATGTTAACTTCGCCATACATTTTTCAACTCAAGTACAGTCGTGTTCAAAATGCATATCATCTTTGATGGTAACTATTTAGTTACTTTTTTTTATGTATTTGGAACCCAATATGATTAATTCTGTAATAAAAAGCAAAGTTTATTTGTTTTCATGTTAAATAATATAGCTTAATAAACTACAATAATTGGTTTTAAACTAAAATAATAAAAAAAACTTCTTTGTGAATATATTCAGTAACTACAGATTATTTTTAAGTTAGTTTTTAGGGTTCCGTACCTCAAAAGAAAAAAACGGAACCCTTATAGGATCACTTTGTTGTCCGTCTGTCTGTCCGTCTGTCTGTCATGACCCTTTATCTCACGAACGGGTAAATGTATCAGGTTGAAATTAATACCACATATTAGGATCCATGAACCACACAAGATCTGAAAATTTAAATTTTTTACAATAACGCAATCAAAAGATATGGCATTTTATGTCCTCATCTCCATACATTTATTCAAAAATGCAAAACCTACAGGGTACTTCCCGTTGACCTGAAATTATGAAATCTGGCAAGAAGCTAGGTCTCACAGTACAAATAATGGGAAAAGTCTGAAATCATTAAATATTACAACTTTTCTCACAACTAATGATAACCAGTTGTGGTGAGCTCCCGTTTCAAGAACATTCGTATAAGAGAAGGGTCAAGTTGGATGGTCGCTGAGGCGATTTTTGTTTTAGTTCTATTTAAAAACGGGAAAACTTACAAACTTGAAAATTGGTATGTTTATAGTGCATAAGCTATAAAATAACAACAAATAATAAAATTTGGTCAAGCGCGTGTCGGACTCAAAAAATCTAGCACATCAACTTACTGAAATTTCAACTAATACAATTATGTTTATGTGGTGGTACGGAACCCTCAGTGCGCGAATCCGACTCGCACTTGGCCGGTTTTTTGTATAAATCACAGTCTTCGTACTTATGTCCGTTAAATGGTTAGATGAGTAATACAGGGTGATAATTTTATTGCGTGCCATAGCTTAGGGGGTGTTACAGTAACGATAAAGGAACACAAAAAAAAATCTACTTTTAAAAAATTCTGAAAATTTTAAAATCAGCCCTACGCAGAGGGCAATAACCCGCAGCGCAATGACCCAACTGAGGCTGCGCTTTTAACGAGCTGTTGTTAGTTTTAGAATTTACATTCAATTTTTAAGTAGGATTATTGAAAAAATGGAAATCCTAATTTGGAATAACGCGTTGTGTATTTACTGCTTCCATAGGCTATAGTGTAAGTTAACTTTACATTTCATATAATTACCGTAGAATACGGCAATTGTCGTTTTAATAGCAACACTGTAGGGCACTTCAATACGCGCCGGCGGCGGCGGCGAGCGCTAGCTCGGTCACACAATTCGGTCGAGCCGAACGCCGCCATGCTATTGGTTAAACATATCTCGTCTCAGAATATTGGTGCTTTTTCTATTATACGACCCACGTTAAACATTTCCAACTCTGTTACTATGCCATTAAGTCACTGATTTGTATTATTCTACTGATGTGCTATTGGGTAAAAGAAACACATATGCAGCGACATTTTAATTTTTAATGAATAGTTAAATGCGTAGGCAAACAACATTGATCAATCAAGAAATTAGTAAAGTTAGTATAGTTAATTTAGTAATATTTGCGAACCTACCAATTATTATTAAAGTATTTTTACTTACTGAATGCATCTGGGTTTAAGCCCGATATTCTAGTTTTACCTTTCCTTAAACGTGGAACCCACATTATAAGTTTTTAGACCAAAAGGTTGGGTCTGTGCACTGATATATCAGTCGGTTTATCCTCTTATTTACCTAATAAAAATAGATGACACAAAACTTGAAACTTGAAATCAATATCAAATAATTTTGTGTACGCGACTGTACAAAGGAAAAATGTATGGCGAAGTTCACATGCATTTTTAACATAGTTCTACTAGGTAAAACAGACCGAAGTTATTATGGTTTGAGACGACTATTTGTTGACTATTTTTTGACATCAGTATCAAATAGAAAAACCTAACCGTTCTGCAGGAATCTGCGTCCGTGAAATGCTATGCACAGAATCCTCAGCAAGCTACCCCTGTAACTCTGAAATCCTTGAACGACTATTATTGAGAATTTGGAAGTCAAGACGACTATTTCATGACTATTTTTTAAAATAAAAACCAAGTCGATAGTCCCCACGGTTTGCTTGCTGTCACAATTATAATACTAACAACCCTAATAACTCATATGAAGATTTATTCACATTGATTAATACTGAATTCAGTAAAATTTTCACTATTAGAAAAAAGCAAATTATTGTAAAATTCAAATTCAGTGACTGGGCTACCGCTGGTATTCGCAAAAGTAGAGAGAGACTTTTTGAATTATATGAGCTAAGAAATTATTCAAATGACGACAATTTCATTGAATATGTCAAAAAATATTCAAAATTGTTTAAATTAGTTTGTTCAAAAGCAAAGTCATTTTTTCTTCGGAAAAAAATACAGTCTGCTGATAACAAAATTAAGGCTGTATGGAATGTTATAAACAGTGAAACTGGAAAAGTGAAACCGCGTGACAATCAAATCACACTTCATACAAATCGCGGAACTATTAGTTCAAACGTAGAAGTGGCTCAAGAATTCGAAACCTTTTTTACTAATATTCCTTTGAAAACAACAGAGTCACTCAATTCTTCATCTTCACTTGCTAGCGATTTACTTCAAAAGAATGTGGACGCCTGCGAAACTGAATTTGGGTTCAATCATGTCACCCCTAACGAAATTATTAAAGCCTTTAAAAGTATTAAAATGAAAACTACTGAGGACCTATGGGGAATGTCAGTAAAAGTCTGTAGTGCGATCATTGATACTATATCTCCATATTTAGCTGTTATATTCAATGATTGTGTCGATCATGGTACATTTCCTGACTTAATGAAAAAAAGTAAAGTAGTTCCATTATTCAAAGCTGGTGACAAAAAGGATCCCAGTAATTTTAGACCAATATCAGTCTTACCTGTACTTAGTAAAATTTTTGAGAAGGTCATACTCAATCAAATGCTTTCACACTTCAATAGAAATAACTTACTACATGACCATCAATTTGGTTTCACGAAAGGGCGCAGTACAACGGATGCCGGGACTGCACTTTTAAAATACATCTTTTGCGCGTGGGAAAAATCTGAAGATGCTATTGGTATCTTCTGTGATCTATCCAAGGCATTTGATTGCGTAGATCATAGCACATTGTTGCTAAAACTTGAACATTACGGTGTTAAGAATAATTCACTTAAACTACTTAGGTCATATTTGGAAAACAGGATTCAAAAGGTACAAGTAAACAGGACGAAATCACTGGGATCTGTTGTCAAAATTGGCGTACCTCAAGGGTCCATATTAGGGCCATTTTTATTCCTTATTTATATTAATGACCTTCCTTCTGTGGTGAAGAATCTGTCAAAGATTGTGTTATTTGCTGATGATACTTCATTAATATTCAATGTAAGTAGGAAATCACAAAATTATAACGAAGTCAACGATGCACTTGGACAGATTCATGCATGGTTTACTGTTAACAATCTAGTCCTAAACGCCAAAAAAACTAAATGTATTAAATTTGCACTACCAAATGTAAGGTCTACTTCACATAACATAGTATTGAATAATGAGCCATTAGATTTTGTAAATAGTACAGTTTTCTTAGGGTTAACACTAGACTCTAAACTTCAATGGGGCCCTCATATAACGGCTCTTTCTGGTCGATTGAGCTCGGCTGCATATGCTGTTAGAAAAATCAGACAACTTACTGATGTAGCTACTGCAAGGCTGGTTTACTTTAGCTACTTCCATAGCATTATGTCTTATGGCATACTGCTTTGGGGCCGAGCAGCTGATATACATTCAATATTCGTTTTACAAAAGAGGGCTATAAGAGCAATTTATTGCCTGAAGACTCGTGATTCCCTGAGAGAACTGTTCAAGGAAATCAACATTATGACAGTGCCATGCCAGTATATCTATGAAAATATAATGTATGCCAGAAAGAACATTCATCAATTACCAAAAATTTGTGACAGGCATAATTTTAATACTAGAAATAAGCATAAAATTGATCAACCATATACTAGATTAACTAAAGTCAATACATCTTTCGTTGGTCTGTGTATACGATACTACAACAAAATACCTGACAATATAGTGCAATTACCTGAGAGAAAGTTTAAAGAATGTGTAAAGCAAACGTTATGTAAAAAAGCTTACTATAGATTGGATGACTATATGAATGACAAAGAGGTATGGTGCTCTGATATTCCAGCGAAACACAAGAAACACATTGTAAAAAGCAGACTCTTAAAGTAGGCCGTGCTGCAGTGGTTTCTTGCCGTTTCTTTTACGCTGCCATAGCACGATCCGAAACGGCGTAGACTCGCTCTATTTGCATTGTATTCTGCATGACATTCAATAAGTATTCTGTAAAGAATCTACATTGAATAAAATTATCTGAATCTGAATCTGAATCTTGCATCAGAACTGAGGATTCTGTATATAGCCTATGGCCATAATCCTCAGCACACCATAGCTATAACTCTAGAATTGTAACGCGACTATTTTTTTCCTTATGGTGACTATTTATGACTATTTCATGACTATTTTTTGGCATCGTCAAAATAAGTTTTTATGCAGTTTTTTTCTCTGAGGATTCTGTGTTGAGGGACATCAATTTGGAAGGGAAGTACCACAGTCACGCTTGTTAGCGTTGCGACTGGCACCATGGACCGCGGTTGTTGGTAACCGCAGTGTAAGATGGTATGATACACAAAAGGACGCTGCCACCTATACTCCGCTTCATATACCCTTAATAGAGATGGGTTGGTACTTTTCTTCACCACACGAAGACACTAGACAACTCAAAGAATTCGGACTTCTTGCTCCGCTCGGAATAGAAAGAATACAAATGTCAAATCATCAAACGTGATTTGACATCCTCATACAAAATTTACAGAACGACGCCTATGCCGTATGTACAATGACTGAATGAATGTCAGAATACCTTGTGACACATATTTTCATTAATCTTCCTTCTACTACTCTCATCTAAACAAATTCTACTCTATTGTCAGTGATCGAAGTTTTAATTTTGACTCCTCTCATCCCAGGCTGTGAATCACCAAGGATCCCTAAACCTTGTAGTACTAATCAAGTTGCTTGAGAAATTTCTCTATTAAGTAATGCGTTTGATACTCGCCGCGCGACTTTCGTTAGTGATGTAACTTACTAGTTTGTATGGTAATTTATGCTATGACAAGACCTGTCAGCAGTTAGCTGTTTAAAGGATGTATAGGTGCTGTAATAAGGCTATGAATGTTTGATTATAATGATTGGAATACAGAAGAAACCATCTAACATGCATGACACATTTCGTTTCATGTCTACAATACAATCAGCTATTTGGCCGCTGTTATGTAAAAAACTACTCGTATATTAAAGATTAGAAAACTACATCAGTGCCAAAGAGGTATAGATATTCCAGCGAAAGACAAGAAACATAATGCACAAAGCAGACTGTGCTGCAGTGGTTTCCTCACGCTGCAGCAGGAAACCACTGCAGCATATCAGCTGATCCGAAACGATAGTAGACTCGCTCTATTTGTATATATTTTGTATGTAATGTCGTTCAATAAGTAATCTGTTAAGAAACTTCATTGAATTAATAATTCTGAATCTGATTGGAATACAGAAGGGATCTTCTAACATGCAACATTTCTCTATATCGACAATCCGCTATTTAACAAACTACTCAATAAATGCTAAAGTATGAAATAAACCTTTCCCCTTTTCATTTTTATTTTTGTCTTTCTATAGACATCAATTAATTAAAACCTAAGTGAAGTAACTATTGTAGTAATGTAAGAGATGAGGTCCACAAGGTATCTAGCTCCCCAGGAAGACGTATTCAATCGCGACTTTAAAAAATATTACGAGTTTATATAAACTTGGAAATACAGACTCATGAAGGGAATACCACTTCAAGAATAATAACATCCACATAAACTTAAAACCTTTTCAGCTATTTCAAAATCTACGTACTCGTAATACCCGGAAGCTCCGACTCAATAAACTCTGGTATAATACTTTACAGCTCAATAAAACGCATGTAGGACGGTGCGCAAGCGCAAATGTCAAGTCTAGGAATAGGACTGCTCCCGCAGGAATTCCTGTTGTGATTTCGATTATGCGACATGTCAAATACAATGTAACTATTATTAATACCAGGTTCAATAATTAGACATTCTATAGGTAGGTATAGGGAATGTTTTAGTTTTATAGACTCGAAGGCGTATGGCGTAGGCCTCTCTGAAATATACATATATTTTTAAGGCTATACTGTCCCTAAAATTGGCCGCTACACGCTCGTCAATTTTAATTTCAACCGCATTTATACGTTAACTAGCTGGTGCCCGCGACTTCGTCTGCGCAGGTTTATAAATTGTAGCCTATGTGTTATTCTGATGTATAAGCTATATTATTGTAAAGTTTCATTAAAATCCATTCAGTAGTTTTTACGTTAAAGCGTAACAAACATAGATCCATCCATACATACATACTTACAAACTTTCGCGTTTATAATATTAGTAGGATGACCTTCACTTCACATAAGCAAGCGTGTCTTGCAACGTGGCTCTTACGACCAACAACGGTGACCCCGGACTTCACAAAAATGAGAGAAACATATTTTTTTTCTATGTTATTTCAAAAATATCAAAAATATAAAATGATCGTATCTGTCGACGACGGAGGTTGCCTGCTAGCCTGATGCTGGCAGGCTTCTGTAAATATGTATATTTAAACTTAGACGTAAGCAAATTCCAAATTACGACATTGATTAGTTTTGGCAGTCTCTCGATCTCTACTTGATTTACTTATATTTACTGTGTGTTTTACCGTTTTTAAATTATATTTTATTAACCAAAGGAGCCGTCTTCTAATTTCGCAGCCAACCAGCGCAAATCAGTAATAGTATCATTAAATATAGTTTTGTCTAAAATATTGTTATATATATTTTTTTTAAATATTGTGAATTTTCATATTATTATATTTTTGATAAACAATGTAGCAGTAAAATGGTTACAAATAACCATTAAGTAACCATTGATCCTTAGATCATTTTAGAAATTTTTTCTTCAGTTAAACAAACTAAATTAAAATTTTATCTCAACCACATCACTTCTCAAATATTTTTTGTTACTGCTTTTTTTAATTTGAAAAGTTGTTACCCAGTTATTCAGTGTCAACGTCATTCAGGAAGGATTACCCTTAAAGTGTTCTATTATATTTCAGTCTTCTATTAATCTAGATAATAAAACTGAGCTCAACGAGCTGCCGTTACTATAAAGTTTCTCACCAATTAGCTAACTCAGAAAGGAAACTCAGTGAAAACCGAACTTCAGTAGAAACTTAATTTCTAACGGATATCCAGCGTAGGTTACTAATTACTCCATTATTGCCTTAATTTGTGACTTGATGCTCTTTAAAGACCAGTTTTGCTCTCTTTATAGCGATTCTATAAAGCAATTCCGAATACCAACGTTCCTGGTATTTATTCTTTTATTTTATGGCTACTGTAGAGTAGCAATTAGGAGCAGTCCATTAAAACTTTCTTATTAACTAAGATGGCGCTTATTAGGGTTCCGATACCAAAATGGTAAAAAAAAGGAACCCTTATGGTGCCGCTCTGTCTGTCTGTCTGTCTGTCTGTCCGTCTGTCTGTCACACCTCTATATCTCAGCAACCACTTACGCTATCGAGCTGAAATTTGGAATAGTTTTAGAATATAGTTGCCCAACTTAATTGCACATGAAAATTTTTTGAAAAAAGTATGATTATTAATGTAAAGGGGGCCAAAATAGGGGGGGCCAAATTTCAAATTGTCGCTACTAGGTCGAGTGGGGTATCATATGAAAGGGCTTTACTTGTACATTTTAAAATATATTTTTGTATTTTTTTAAGTTTCTTAGTTTTCAAGTTATGATGAAAAATGTCAAAAAAAATACCATTCCCCCCCCCCTTATCTCCGAAGTTTGAGTAAGGGAAAATCTGAATTAATTACAGTTGACAGAGGTTTATGTAAACTTTACAGCAAAAATAAAACGATCTTTCTAAGTTGCACAGTTTTTCAGAAATCTGCAAAAAACCTTTACAAACAAATTTAGTTTTGCGGTCCTGAAAATGGACTTTATTGCTTCCAAAAATACTATAGGTATATCGGAACCCTCGGCGCGCGAGTCCGACTCGCACTTGACCGGTTTTTTTCAAAAGTAAGAAGGTGGAAAGAAAATAGAAACAATGAAATAATACTTTTTTACTCAGTTTCTTAGTAGTAATTTACTTAGGTACGTTTAAAAATAATATCAGTCTGTGTGGTGCCGGCAAAGAATAGTACCAACCCATCTCCACTCGTGGGTGACGTAAGAGCAGACTAAGGGCTTACGTACCAGACGATGGGCAGCAGCATCTTTCTGTGTATCGTACCATCTTACATACTGCGGTCACCAACAATAGCGGTCACCATAAACAGCGGTCGCCCGCCGCAACGCGAACAAGCGTGGTGACTATGGTAAATCTCCTCTAAAGTACCACGCGTTTTTCTGGAGTTCTGGAGGGAGCTCCCTGTCAATTTCAATTTTTACCCGACTATGGCAAAAAGGAGGGTTATGATTTTGATCGGTATGTATGTATATATGTATGTATGTTCATCTGTTCCATCATAACTTCTAAACTACATTACATATTTTGACAAATGAAGTGTCGTTAGAAGCGTCTTAATTATCCGCTGGTTATAGGATCAAAGAAATTTCGTTTAATTGTATGTGGCGCCCTCTAGAGCAGATTAAGTCGAGGACTAGTAAAAAAAAAAATAACCGTACCGTGTTGGGTATCAAATGAAAGGGCTTAGTGAGCACATTTCAAAAATATATATATTGTTAGCTTTTTTATGTATTTACAACCCCAAAATAATTGAAATAAAAAATCTGTTAAAAAACTAGAACCCGACTACTGGCAAATCTTGCTCTAAAAAGTATGAAACATGAAAATATTGTCATCTGAAATTGTTATGTACAAACTATGGTATTTAATAAATATTCATAGCGATGTTCAGATAATAACCGTGGTCATATTGTTATGCCTCTTTTCCCTGAAGTTTATGATCGCTTTTTTCGGATAGGTGGCATAACATGACCACGGCTATTATCTTTATCGCTATGAATATTTATTAAATACCATAGTTTGTACAAAACAATTTCCGATGACAATATTTTCTTGTTTCATACTTTTTAGAGCAAGATTTGCCAGTAGTCGGGTTCTAGTTTTTTAACAAATTTTTTATTAATTTCAATTTATTGCAAAGTCACAAGTTAAAAGATGTTACATAAAGGAAAGTACATGTGACGCCATAAATCCCCTCCAAAGTACCACGCGTTTTTTCTGGAGCTCTGGAGGGAGCTGCCTGTCTTGCAGTGGATGTTTCGTGGAATATTGTTTTTAAAAGTAATATGAATTTCAAATGTAGCAAAGGCTGGCTAGGAATAGCGTCTCATCAGTTAGATGATCAAAGAAAGAATATGATAAAATGGAGCATCGATGAAATTTCATCGTTATCCTGCAACATATTAAACCTTTTTGAAAAGTTATGATGTCTCGTTGATCTTCACGATGTTTTCATCAGTAAAATAAATAATCCCTCCAAGTGTTACAAAGCTTTTACAAGAACAAGGATTTGAGAAATCAATAATGAGAAAGGTAAGTACACTAATAAGGTACCAGTTAGCGAGTCCTTAAAATTATGTAACGTAACTGTACTTAATGAAAGTCAAACAACAAATTTAAATATTGACGTAAAACGGGAGTTTCGTTTACTTGCGTGACTAATTTTGGGAGTAGGTCAGAAAAGTTATACTTTTTGCATACAAACAAATAACGAAATGAATACTATAAGTACTTATACAATAATTTTTTTATAGACTTTTTTGTCTTTAATTAAGACTCGAAAGTTTGAAAAGATTGGTGTCGATTCTGGCCACAAAAGATTCTGGCAGACCCAAACTAAAACTAAACTAAATTTGACAGGTCTAAAAATGGTGCTGTCTTTTATTAGTCTGTAGGGAGTAACAAAGACAGCAACACATTTAGACTTGTCAAATTTTGTTTAGTTTTAGTTTGGGTCTGCCAGAATCGACACCATTATCCTTCAGGGTTGCGCTTTGTAGTGTTTGGTATTTGCCTATGGCAAAAATATTTCTTTTGCTTTTAAGAAAGATACACCTCAAATACATACACAAATAGTTTTATTGCAAGAAAACAGTATTAGAAGATCTTATGGTATAAAAGTACAGTGTTCTCAGTAATTAATTTGGTTTTCAGCTTGTTACACGTAAGCAAGCAAATATTAAGTTTTCACAGTTAATTTAGTGTTAATAAGTCGGTAAACGACAAAAACAAAATCCATAGAAAATTTCCGTTTTGATGTGCAATAAAAAGTTGCTCATTTGACTAGTGGTCAAAAAGAACATAGAAACACGAAAGAAAGAAATGAAGGTAGAAATGAAACTCTTTCGGCACTTAGGAAATCAACAAATTAATTCGTAACAGTGTTTGCACCTACATTGCGTAACATTATCAAAGAAACGTGTACACTGTACAGGAAGACATTAGCTGGCCGTTTCTTAGTTAGTCCACAGGTTAAGAGGATTTACGAAGAAATTAAAACAATAACTGCAAAGACAACAGGTTGTTATGATACCAGGGTAAGGAACGCGGAAAACGGTGGACACACTGCGAGGGCGGATGTACAGCGAGATTTGTAGTTTGTAATTATTTCACCTAAAAAATAGGTTAATATTTCCAAGGTTATTTTTCAAGGGAAATGATAGAAGATGGACCAAGGCAGTAACAGAATGGCGACCATGGTGTTCAAATCGCTCGGTAGGCAGACCACCTGCCAGATGGTCCGTCGACAACGTGGCCACAGCAAGTCTGGATGAGGGAGCCGAGAGACCGCGGTAAATGGTGTGAAAAGGAAGAGGAAAATGAAGAATTGATCCCAAGACGAATTCGAGACAAAGATGAACGAGTTCGTCGATGTAACGAGTCCACCCAGAAAAAGCTCATTCTCTTGAGTTAAACTATCTACCAAGAAAATAAACCATCATATCAGCCAAAAGACGTTGGCGGCTGGACAAAGGCGTCCCATAAAGATATTCACGAAGACGGGTCCTGTGCTGCTCTCACCCAGCGGCTTCCCGCGACCTTGACTTGATCGTCGGTCTAGGTTCTCAAGGGGCCTGACTACGCCACGTCTTCCTGATCGTAGTCGCCACCTTTACATCCATCCATCCATTCTTCAAGTGATGAACTCTACCCATTGCCAGTTTAGTTTAGCGATCCGAAGAGCTACGTCGCTTAATTTAATTCTTCTGTGGATCTCGTCGTTTCTGATTCGATTCCACACAGAGACTACAAGCACAGCCCTTGCTTCCTTATAAGGTCCATCTTGAGCGATCATGTCTCGATGCCATATTATCATCAGGCAACACACACTGGTGAAAGACTTTCATCTTGAGAGACTACGGTATTTTGGACAAGAAGACATTTCGGAGCTTCCCGAACACTGCCCAGCCGTGTCGGATTGGACGAGTAATCTCTTATATCTATCAAGAAGATAATGCCTTACTAAAATAAACTGCTATAGATCCACAAAAAATGCTCATCAAATTCAAGACCGCTACGTCTCAGCAACATTCCATGGCCCGACATTCCTCAAACATTTCATCAAGACGTTAAAATTACCCACAATTAGACAGGTCAACGTCCCTTTTGTTTGAATCTGGTCTAACATTCTCTTCAAAATGGATGAAAGTAAAATAAATACAAACCTAATACATTTTACAGACTAGTTTTTACAAGCGACTTCATTCGTATGAAATACTTTTTTTTTTCTGCCATGCCTCATACATTAATGTTAGTTCAGTTAATGTTAAACTTGACCACTGACTAACTTGACTTACCAAAATTCAGCAATGTGAGCAAGTGAGTGAGTGCTCTTTCCCTAAACTAAGGGGTTCCCAAACCAACCACTGTAAAAAGCTGCGATTGAACTATATAATCCGTTCCACGAGTCAATGCAAAAGCTTACCAACACATTTTGCAGCCGTAGAACCGGACAAAGTACGACGAACCAGACGAACCGCAGTATATTTGAAGAAAAAAAAAAACATTGTCTTACAAACTTGTTTTTTCTGACAGCTTTAGCTGATTACTATTGGTCATGGAGCACAATAGCCTTGATATAGCTGCAAAATGTGTTGGTAAGCTTTGGCATTGACTCGTGGAACGGACTATATATGTAAATATGACAGACATACAGAATTACTTCCGTATTCATCTATTAGATGAAAGTATAATTAAGTATGTATTTCTTTGTAAATTACAACGTAACAGAGTACATATTTTATTTACTTTTGAAAAAGAAAAGTGCTTTCATTGTTCAGCCACCGAATAATAAGCGGTTTAAAACGTGTATTTAATTTCGTAAATTTTATGCAAGTCTGTAAATGTTTAATGACTTTGATGAAAGGTTAAATGGTGCACTTTTTATTCTTACTTGCTGAAATATTAGTTATTTTTCAGTCAAAAACTTAGATCGGACGAACTACATCAAAGTACGGGAGGAATTATTGGCTGCTAAGAACACGAAATAGAAAAGACTGATAAGATGATAGGATGGTCCGAATCTTAATCTTAATTGTGGCAAGCAAGTGGAAACAAAACCAGTATAAACTGAGCAAACGCTGGGCAAAAAACGCCAGAGATCCGCTCAAGTTTAAAGTTTCCACCGACGAGCGACTACCTAACTGGGTGCTCATATTACGTTTTCTTCAGGAGAAGTTGAGGTTCTGTAGTTCTAATCTAACCAATAAAACAGTGTTATAACGTAGCGCTGGTTCAATTTACACAGGTTTTCCTACTTATCCTGCGCGTGAGCAAGTTGGCGGCGACACAATTAACGCAATGAAATGAAATGAAATGAAATTATTTATTGCCCAATTACAGTGGTGTAACAAGATGTTAGTTTGTTGATAGTTCCTTTACTGTAAGCTCGATTAGAGCATAGCAATTTTAGTTACAATTGTCATATGTATTCACAATAGCACATTTAGTCGGAAAAAATAACATTGCATGCGTAAAACAAAACATAATTTAAAGAAAGTCAAAACAGTATACAATCAATTAAAACAATAAGAAAATGTCAAATACAGATTTTAAATGTCAAGAAGTGCTTATTAATAATATTTTATAACAACATTAAGAAAACCCTAAAGTCATATATATCCTAATCATGGAGAGTGTCTGTTTCAAAATATTCCTGTACTGAGTAAAAACATTTCTGCACAAGCCATGTGTGCAGCTCTCTCTTCAACATGTTTAGCGGCAATGTTTTGATTGTGCTCGGCAAGTGATTGAATATTTTTGTGCACATGTAGTAACAGTTTATACTATATATATAGTTTTTGGGCACTGTAAGTACTAGCCTATTTGGGTACCTAGTATTAAAATCACATACGTCAACATTTCTCAAGAATAGATTTGAATGACTTTTAACAAAAATACAAATTTCATAGATGTACAAACAGGGCAGTGTAAGCAACTTCATATCATGGAATAGAGGTTTACAACTTGTATACGGTGGTACATCACATATTGCTCTGACACACTGTTTTTGTGCAATAAATGCTCTATGTGTTTCAACGGACATGCCCCACAACACTAGACCATATCTCAGGTTTGAAACGACATATGCATGATAAGCTTGCAAAGCAGTCTTTTTGTTACTAATTTTAGATAATCTCCAAAGTGCGTAAGCGAATTTATTAATCTTTGTACATACTCTTGACACATGAGACTTCCACTTACAATGCTCATCTATAACAAATCCCAAAAAAAGCGCTTCTTTTTCCTTATTCAAAGTTGTGTCCTTATACATCAGATTAAGATTTACAGGTTTAGCACCTTCATTATAGAATTGTATGTATTTAGTTTTGTTTATATTTACGTTTAAATTGTTATTATTTAGCCAGGTTACGATAGATTCTATTGTTTTATTTATATTGCCGTTATGGTCCGAGTCTTTAGTATCTGAGATAATAACAGATACATCATCCGCAAATAGTACGCAAGGATATGAAGTGACAGATGGTAATTCGTTGACATAGAGTAGAAATAGCAACGGGCCAAGTATACTGCCTTGCGGAACTCCATAGCAGTTTATCAATGTATCTGACCGGTAAGTTTTGACCTCATCATCAGTTTCATCGAGGCGATTTATTTCAATATACTGTTTTCTGTCTTTTAAATAGCTATGCAACCATTCTAAGGCTTTACCACGTATTCCATAATTTTCACAGCGCGTGTCACTACTCGATTTGCGACATAGCTTGGATAGAGAAGAGGGATATTGTTACGAAGGATGGAGAATAAGAGGCAGGAATTAACTGATTAGCATTTACTTATCTAAAGAATTAACGAATATCAAACAACAATTTTCACAAAATAAAATGTTCTTTGATATAAGCAACTGTGGTATTCATTATAGGAACTGTAAGACGGCCACAGCTGGACTTTAAGACAAAGACTAGTCCTCTGCCCGTATCCAGCGGCTTCCATCGACATCATATCGACCTTGATCAGGTAAGCCAAGGGGCTTCGCTCTTCATCTTCAGAGTCCTTGTCGCCTCTAATATTTCTGCTCAGTCGGGCATCGGTTCTTTGAGCGATGTCTCTAGCCCGTTGCCTACTTTTGTAGTTCTTCTGCGTATAAAATAATCGATAGCATGCTGCTGTTAGGCTAAGTTAGAGGCCTTTTTGCGGCTTGAAAACTGCGAGCAAACACCGTTGGTTGCGGTCAGAAGGAAGTCTGTCTTCATAATTCTAGTGTAATAGTCGAATTCTCTAGAAATTTTAAGAGGAGAAATTTATGTCCTTTGAATTTAAGTCAAGCTACACCGACAAGACCATGGCTCTTAAATCATGAATGAATGAATGAATTTTAGTCAGTGGAGAAGGTAACAGAGACGAAAGGTTTCTAATTCACCAAACTTCCCATCCATGTGTCTCGACGACTCACTCCATTTCTCGTTGGTAATTGAAGGTGTTCTTCCCGATCCTGTAATGGCGCAGTCGTATTGTGTAACAAAAACCCCATTCGCAAGCCACCACTATCTTTATTATCAAGATGGCCGCAAGCATTGGAAGATAAAAAGAGCCGGAAGGTTCGTAAGGAATCAGTGGTTTACGTTTTTGTACAAGTGTGTACCGCATTTATAGAATTTCCTTAAGCCACGATCACACCTAACTGAATTCAAAGACTAATTCGGCATACATTGCTGAGGCTTGGTTATGTTAATTGCAATATACTTACTTCAACGAGCAATGTATGCCGAATTAGTCTTTGAATTCAGTTAGGTGTGATCGTGGCTTTAGGTAAACTAATAAAATTTTTGTAGTTCTACCCAAGGGCCAACGCAAGCGTCTGTATCGTGTATGCCGTAGATATGAGAGCTCAGGGAAATTATAGTCCATCAGTCGTCAAATAAGTTATTGCAATGTGATGTACTATCAGGGACATTAGCGTCTGACCACCACGAAGCTTATTCTCGTTCCACTATGCTTACGAACCAAAATGCCCGTATTCAGTGGACCTTCTGGCGTTACTGTCCACGATAGTGCGCTTCCACTTCTCACAACTGACGTTTGCTTTCGAAAGACATGCTTTTTGGTATTCATCAAGACATCCCATGAAACGTCCACGACAGGACAGGGAATTCCCTTCAAAATTCCAGCTTTTGCTAAAACAATGTGGAGAGGAAGTACCATAGTTACCACACTTGTTAGCGTTACGGCTGGCACCATGGACCGCGGTTGTTGGTGACCTCAGAATGTAATATGATACGATACACAGAAGAATGCTGCTGCCCATCCTCTGGTTCATTAACCCTTAGTCGTCTCTAACGACACCCACGGGTTGGTACTATTGTTCGCGGCACCACACGGGGCTTTTTTCGGGGGGAAACAAACTCTATTTTGAAAAATATTCTGCTCTTATCTCTTGACTTTTTTATGCCTCATAGCCAAAACCTGTCCCATTGTCCTAATTCTCTCACAACCTTCATACTTTGGCACCACACTTACTGGACCGTGAAACGTATGGTATCACGATTTCACGATACAATACGACACGGTGCCAAAAGTCATAATTCAAAAGTCAAAATTTAACGTTTGCGGAACCACTAATTAACACGTCATTCTGTCAATCACTTTGATGTGAACGCAAGGAGATATACAGGGTCTTAATGAAACAGTTGTTTAAGTGCAAAGTAGTGTAAATGTGTTTTTAAGAACATCTCGCAAAAATTACGTAAGTACACGCGGCCGCAAGTAGGTGATAACAAAACCAGTATGAGCTTTACCAGTGCTATGATAAAAAATCCCCTAAAACAGAACCCTTCTGACGTGGGGCCGACTGTTCCAAAAAGTAGTGGTATGAAAGTTGCAATTTTTTTTTTATTGTCAGTGGGCTTACTCTTGACCTCGTCTTGGGGACAGAGAAGAGGTCGACGATGGATCGAACTTGCCCAGAAGAAGCCTATTCACTCGCGACTAGAATAGGTTATAAGAACTCGGGAACACAGACGCAGGCAGAGAATTCCACTCTTTAGCCGTGCGCATTATAAAAGATGTTTCAAAGCACTTGGTGTGAATATGTGGAATATCAACCAAGTGTGGGTGATATCATGCGGTGCGTTTGGACTCCCGATGGTAGAAGGGGGATGGTGGAATAAGCTCATGGAGCTCTTGAGAACACTCTAGGAAGTACAATCTGTAAAAGACCGACAGACATGCAACCTTACGACAGTGGGCCAGACTGCCCACCTGAAGAATAAAATTCACCTGAAGAATACATAGACCGAAAAAGCAATTTACGTATCCAAGTCGGAAAAGTATAGAATGTATGCAATAATTGACAACTCGGGCGATAAACTGACGACCTGAGAATTTTTTACTTCTGGCTGCGTGTGCATAAGATATAACGTGCCGCTGCGACTAGGGAGCGGTTGTTTCGGATTGGGATTTGGGACCGACAGCGGTCAGAAAGTACCCATATCCTTAAATTTCCATAAAAAACTGGTGCTCCTTTAACAAAGTAAACAATTCGACTCAAAACCAGGAACAATTGCTTTTCTCAACAGCAGGATAGTAAAGGCTAAAAATAAAACATGCTGTAACTAACATAGTTAAAACGTTGACAGCTTTATCAATCTGTAACATTTAAGTTAAAGTGATTTTACTTCCTGAATCTGATTTACGAACAGCTTATCTAGTATTGCCATCAAAATTTATTGATTTTGCCGATTTGAGTTGGATTGAACCCTGCAAATACCAAGAGTTTTTGGATTATTACATGTTGTGATTGTTCTAGCTACTATGCTTTGAGATTGAGACCCCCGGCTCTTGAACAGACATCTTTCAGGCGTCACAATAAGGTTTTATATTGACCGTAAGTTTTGAAATTGGTAGAAATAGTAGTCTTCTTCTTATTTAGGAGTTACTCTCTTGTCGATGGAGAAGCTTCCTAGACTCTACATCCTCTGAACTTCCTATAAGTTCTGATTCGACAAGCTGTTTCCTTAATCTGGTCCAAGTAGCAACGTCTCGGCCTTTCCCACAACTTATACTCACAAAAAAATTATGGATTTCCTTCGGGGAGAAAAGTTGGTTTCTGGCCTACCTTTATAGTGATATTATAAGCTATTATGCACCTACTATTAAATAATACATTCACAAGTAACATGTTAATGATACAATGAGACGTAACGCATGTTGACTGCTCAATCGTAATGCTATTTATATATTTAAAGATTAGAATCAGAAAAAAATCTTTTTCGTTGTATATTTCTTATAGCCACAGTAAAGAGCACGTCAAGCTTGACACATTGGAGTTTGTACCGTTCATATATTAACCGCTGTAAGAACTTAACTCAAACTGCCAGTGTCAAGCTTCACCTGCCCTTTACTGTACAGTTCGTGACTTATTCTGTAAGTCTATATTGAACTGTGACCTGCAAATTTTTGGCATGTCGGAATTAAACAGATGCCTATACAAGATGTGATTGTAGAATAGATATATCTACCGTTAAGGATGTGATTCTGACCATGAAACTGAACAACTTTCCCCAAGGAACATAGGTCGAAGACCTAAAAAAATTTTTTGATACAAAATGCGCGAGCTTATTCAGTTTCTAAGGGAGATATTTTTTTTTTCATGTTTGGACCTATATGTCTTAGGGAAAGTTGTTCAGTTTCATGACCAGAGTGACATCCTTAAGGATTGATTTACTCTTTCTGTTACACTTTGTAATATGGATTAAGGTTCCAGGCGTGATCACACCTATAATTCAATGACTAATTCGGCATACCTTGCTGGGAGGCTTGGTTATGTTAATTGCAATATCCTTGCTTCAACGAGCAATGTATGCCGAATTAGTCTTTGAATTCAGCTAGGTGTGATAACTCCTTTCGGTGTTGAAGGATGTTTTTAATGAGTTAATTACGAATTCGGAGTAAAAATAACTATTATAAAAAAATAATCACGTATTCATGGGTTAAAAAACCCTTGACAACAGATAAAAAATCCTTTCTCCTATAATAGAATGCGTCTGTCAGTCGGCGGTTGCGGCTTCCGCATTGCGTGCGCTGGCGCAGCAAGGGCGTAATTTTGTTTATACTGCGCTCTTGCGGTCGACTCTTTGCTAAGCTACCGCCGGGTTTAGACGGGCGAAAACTATTAAACTAACATGAACAAGTAAAGATCTGTAACCGGTATCATGTGCGTAAGCCAAGTCGAAGTAAGCTTTTTTTAATCTTTTCTGTGTAGATAAACGAACTCTGGGAGCCCTGTGCGGAATAAGTAGAGAATTAAACAAAATAGGTCACTAGGTCTGTGAGTTAAACCTAAGATGACATAATCAAACGTAAATGAATGAAACACTTCCCTATCTAACCTGCTTCCACTAACTCGGAAGGACGGACGGTGTTGGCGGACGTAGGGATGAGCCCCCAGATAGGCATTTTTCAATTTAATGTGGCTTAAGCCGCAATCACATCTTCCTAAATTCAAAGACTAATTCGGCATACATTGCTGGGAGGCTTGGTTTTGTAAATTAAATAAATAAAATAAAAAATAAAAAATTCCAATATTGTTATATGTATGCCGAATTACTTCCTAAATTCAAGAAGGTGTGATCGTGGCTTTAAGCCGCAATCATATCTTCCTAAATTCAAAGACTAATTCCAATATCCTAACTTCAACGAGCAATGTATGCCGAATTCGTTTCTGAATTAAGGGAGGTGTGACTGCTGCTTTAGGTAGCTATCGGTTTTCGAGAGATCCACAAGAAGAAGCTTGGCGGTGAGGGTTGCTTTGGTGAATTAGGAGTTCACTAAAATTAAAACGAAATTAAAATAAAAAACTTAAATTAAAATAATAAAATAAAATAATATAATAATAATTATATAAATAAAATAAAATAAAATTAAAATAAATTAAAATAAAAAATTAAATTAAAAAACAGAGGGCGCTTTACGTTCGAGTACCCTTCGTAACTCTAATATTGGTTCTTCCGTGTAAACCCACTATAGCTAGAAAGATCAAGGAAGGAATCAAATTGTTTTCGCTGTACTTTTTTTAAAGCAATACGACTTTAAAGTCTGCATGTAAAGTACTAAGTTTTGTGTCGCCTGTTACATGTAAATTAACAAGTATGAACAAAACATTAGAAATTGTACACTATTTACGGTCAACCGCACGTCAGCAGAAATATTTTCCACTCTATTACCACGTCATAAGGTCCAAAAGTGTTCCTACTGATGTGCTGTTGAGGTACAGTCGAGAGAACCTCAAACGTCATTCATTGGACTTGTAAAAATAAAATTCATTTGTAACAATCAAAATAGAGACAAGAAACGCACTGCAAGTGTAAAGCTGACGTGATCTGGAGTGTAAGACTCCATACTCATTGATTTAAAATAAACTTACCAATGTCCAATATTCTTTAGATATAGACGAACTTACCTGAAAAAGAACAAGAAAGTATTAGTTATCATATTCATCATAGCATCCCATGAAACGTCCACTACAGGACGAGCTCACTCCAGAATTCTAGCTTTTGCTGGAAAAATGTAGAGAGGACGTACCATAGTCACCTCGCTTGTTAGCGTTACGGCTGGCACCATGGGCTGCGGTTGTAGGTGCAGGAAGTAATATGTAAGATACACAGGAGGATGCTGCTGCCCATCCTCCAGTTTATAACCCTTAGTCGCCTCTTACGACACCCACGAGTATGTATGGATTGGATCCGATCATAGGATCCGATTAAAAAAAAAACCGCGATCGGCTGTGTGTTTGTTGTTTGTAATGTTTAAGCATTTACACACAGGATGGTGTAAAGAGTAATTCTGCATCGTTCATAAATAGTAGATTACGCACATAGGGAGGAATAACAAAGAATGCTCGATACAGATGAGCTAACGTGTGATCAAAGCATTATTTCCTCCCGTGTGGTGCAGGCCCATTAATACCAACCCATCTCTACCCGTGGTGTCGTAAGAGGCGACTAAGGGCTTATGAACCGGAGGATGGGCAGCAGCATCTTTCTGTGTATCGTACGTACCATCTTACATGTGGTCACCAACAACAGCAGTCGCCAGCCGCAACGTGGTGACTATGGTAACCTTAAACCTGCCTACTTAAGTACCTCGCGTTTTTGCTGGAGTTCTGGAGGGAGCTCCCTGTCCTGCAGTGGACGATTCATTGGAGGCTTTACTTAAATACCTATATTGGTGCTTAATAGTGACTGGATTATCATTATTACTAAAGCCTTATTCCGTTTTTACCAATGGCTTTTACGGAGTTGGCGACCTAACCTAGGGTATTTGATGAGTGCACTAGCTTTTACACAGAGGCACCGCCATGCGGCCCCGCAATTTAGAGGATATACCCATAGAGTAACACGATTTTCGCGCGCAAAGCCAACTAGTTTTGTTGAACGCATATGCTCTTTTGTGCTTGTACTTTGGCAGAGGGGAAGCTACATAAAAGGCGTCTCCTAAACGGGCTTGCGCGGTTTGACGCGTTGCTCTAAGGATATACCAGACCGAATCCTAAATTATGCGTTGCTTACTGTTGACTGGATATTGGACCAAGTTGACTGAATTCGAAGACTAATTCGGCATACATTGCTGGGAGGCTTGGGTACGTTAATTGCAATATCCTTACTTCAACGAGCAATGTAAGCCAAATTAGTTTCTGAATTAAGGAAGGTGTGATCGTGTTTTAAGTCAAAGCTTCTTCTTTTTTTTCAGTAAAAATAATTTTTATTTTATCACAAATATTATGGTTTTATAGTCTAATCATGCAGAATTACCCCTTAAGTAAGAAGATTTCCTTTATTAACTTTTGTCACACAAAAACAATATAAATATTTATTTCCACACACTACCTATTACTTTTGCATACGCGCGCACGCATGACGAGTAATCAGAGTAGAACCTGCTCTGTCCCTTTTCAGCCAATATATAACGTTTTCTATCTCTCTCTAGCGTAAATTTCACATTGTCACTGATCACAGATGGTCTACTTTCTATTGATATCATGTTTATTGCTATGTAGTTGGTTTGTTTGCATGTTATGAGTAGTGCTTTTGATTACATAAAAGGTTCACAAGGCGAGCGAGAATAGAAATGTTAGAAGATACAGGACCTAGATAAATGTTTCAAGACTAAATTCAGGACGTTCATAAAGACCTGAGGCGCTACCGTCGAACTCAATCGTTATCGAATCTCTTTTTTCTTCTTGTATAGAAAAAAAGAGAGAATCGATAACGATTGAGTTCAGCGGTAGGGCCTCTGGTCAAGAGTGCCCCTAAACCCACGAGCCCGCATGAAAGGGTTAATGAGAGAGAAAGAAGCGAAAGAAGTGTTTTTGTCAAAACCGTAGCAGTTTGTATGAGTAAGTATGTAATGTTATACATATGTATTTATGGGTTATCATGTAAGCTCATTGACGAAATTGTTTATTCATTGTAAGATAGGTATCAATATCTCTAAATAAAGCCGCAAAGACACCTTCTTTTTAAAAAAAAAAAAAAAATTTACAATTTTCAAAACTTTATTCCAAAAAAATACTATAGTTATTATTATTACAAATTCCGCCAAACTGTATAACAGTTTGTTGGCAGAAATTGGCTCCCAATGTTATACTGTTACATAATTGTTACATGCAAAAATTTGTTTTTAATAAATTTATTTAAAGATAATGAAAACATAATTTTTGAATTTATTTAAAGATACAGAAACACCTTGCAAATAAAAGTAAGCACGCTATATACCTACCTACCTATGTTCTCAGCTCTGAATCTGATCTTGAAATTTATTTAATAAATATTGCCTAACTTTATTTTTGAATAATCGTTTACTAGTTCAGCTTCTTAAATCATCAGGTACGTCTTGAGACTAATTGTGTGGTGTGGTGGAGTATAGGTCCAATAAAGTTTGAAAATTTCACGCCAGAATCCATACGAAAGCATAAGAAGCGACGTCAGTTAAATTTCAGACAGATTCAGTGGCGTAATGTGGGAAAAAAGAAGCGACAAGAAAAACCCAAACTCCTTTAGAGCCACCGAATAGATTCTGACATGGCTTGGCGATAGTAGCCAGGACTAACAGCTTATCGTGCCTTCCGAAGCATATAAAACGCTCTAGTAGTTATAAGGTTCACCATGGTTCCTGGCCTGGAGGAGCCAAAAATAGCTTCTTAGGAAGGAAGAGAATTTGCCACCAGCACGAAAACTTTAACTAAACACAAATTTTCCTATCGTAAATTAAAAATAAAACGCAGGTACACAACAGCTTTTTAACCTCACCAGCATAATATTAAATCAGCTCATTACGTCATGCGCAAGCGCAGAAGATGCGACATTATTATTTACGCATTAAAGGACGTCGTTAGCGACATCTTGTGTCGTTGACCCGACACCTGTAGGCTTTATATGGGGCACACTGTAGGCCTAGATGATTTGAAATGGCTTTTAAGACACTGATAAGGGACTCTAAATAAATAAAACGGAACTCGGAAGACTTTTGCTGCTGTGAGTTTTGCTAATCAAACATTCAAAAGTTTTTCGAGAGAAGAAATTGTGTGGTGATATATCCTGTCCTGTAGTGGACGTTTCATGGGATGTTATGATGATTATGATGATATGCTACTATAATATTATAAATGCGAAAGTTTGTAATCATGTATGGATGTATGTTTATTACTTTTTCACGTAAATACTACTGAATGGATTTTAATTAAACTTGGAACACATATAGGTTAGGTCCTGGAATAACACATGGGCTACTTTTTACCGCGGGAAAACACTTCATTCCCTCGGGAAAAAGTATTTAATGCGGGCGAAACCGCAGATTCTGCGCAGACGAAGTCGCGGGCACCAGCTAGTGAAAAAATAAAAAATAACAACCGCACCATAAGACCGTGTATAAAATGTGTTTGGCAGGTATGTACGACAATGTATTTCTAGGGAAGTACCCTTGCCTATTTTTACAGTAAAGCAGCACTGTTTGCACTGCTGTGTGTCCTGTGTCGGTTCAAAGGGCAAGGGAGCCAGTGAAATTACAGGCACATAAGACATACCATCTTAGTTCTCAGGGTGAGTAACGCGCTTTGCTGTCTTTTTAGAGTTAAGTTAAGCCACTAATAGTTAAGGGCGGTGGTGATAGCTTACTGGCCCACGTGCTCGTTTACCCACTTGATTGCGACACAAAAAAGGTATGTGCGAGATTGTGTCGTCAAAAAATACGAGATCTCTAGCCGCCGGAGTCTGTCAACCCTATGGCTACCACCATAACTACTACACTACGTGCAGCTACTAAATAACTTCCACTTTTATACTGTTGATTAAGATTCTCTATTACTATGAGATACACCATTTGCACCAATTTATCTATCGAATTATCCAGTTTATTGCCGTCTTATAAACCCTACGATAGGTACTTCAACCATCGATCTATTTCATATAAAATTTCTATGCTCTGTGGTCTAGGTCAGTGGTTCCCAAAATTTTAAATGTGGACATGCTTATCTTTTACAACAAAATTTTTATGACTACATGAATTGAGTTATGAAAACACTATGTTTTTTACACTGATATTATACTATGAGGCTACCGTGAATTAGCCTTGTTTTAAAAATATGTTTACACTTTTAGAACTTTTTAAAGGGAAGTTTTGGAAATCTATTCTAATATAGCGATTAGCGCTCTTTGAAAAAATGTAGCTACAGGAAAAGCGGTTTTTTTAATTAAAACTTTGCGACATTCTTATAACAAATTAAAATTACTCGTAATCTATTCAGTATTAGTTGCCAAACGAATGGTAACTATAGTACAACCATCCCAAAATATATCACCATTCACCGTTCCTGCTGTCAAACCCTCCGATGAACTCCCTCCCTCCCTCCTTGTCAATCACTGTACGTTTTTGTAGAATATAAATAAAGTATATCTGTTTTAAACGTAGATGGTTAATTAAAAAAAAGTCAAAAGTCAAAATCGTTTATTCATTGTTGGATATGAAAATCTTTTAATGGTCTTATCAATATTACCCCCTAGGGCCCAAGGTCCGTCATCTCTGATTTGAGAATCACTGACCTAGTTATCTCTTATGATTGGACAGCTTTCCCCTGTAGTTCAGGGTAATATAATAAACTTCATAATGTGGTCGGGTTATAAGCCCATTTCAAACTCACAAAAGATTCATAATTTTATGATAAATCGATCGTAAACATATCTATATAGGGGAAAGGTAGAAAGTGGAAAACTGTGGTTTTCATAAAGGAAATCTATTTCTGTCTATACTTCTCCACCACAATCTATGGGGTCAATACAATAAGAGTGGTTTGCACCATCTAATTGAACCACAACCGAATATACGCGTCTTGCTCTTTTCATCTTATAGAGAGCAGGACGTGTATATTCGGGATGGTGCAACCTACCCTAAGACTTTCAGAACCGCAGTTCCATTCCATGGATTTACCGATATTTTGTAATAACCTTTCACATACAATGTTAGCTTAATAACAGCTCTGAGTTCAGGTTTGATACTCTTAACCAAAACAATCTACTATCCCGAAGTTAAATAGGTAAAAAATTGCCCACCACTGGCAATAAACACACAGGAGGCTGTTTAAAATACAATAAACGGTGATAGAAACACAATAAAAGTAAAAAAAAATATATATTGAAGTTTGTTTCGGGGTTTTAAATAGAATAGGCAGTATAGCCGCACGATCTTTGCGTAAACGTTATAAAAATTATTATAAAACCATCGAATTTTTCAATAAAAATAAAAGTAACTGCTATTGAGGACTGGTAGTTGTCTTGTCAGGGTTCCCTGCTTTTAAAATAATATCAAAAATACTTAAATCTAAATATGAATGTAATGCAGGTTTGTAGTATTGTAAGCAAATTGTGAATAAAATCGAAGAATTATGATCAAACTAGCTGGTGCCCGCGACTTCGTCTGCGCAGGGTTATAAATTGTAGCAATAACTAAATTTATCTTTTTGAATAAAGATATGATGATGTAGCCTATGTGTTATTCTGATGTATAAGCTATATTATTGTACAGTTTCATTAAAATCCATTCAGTAGTTTTTACGTGAAAGAGTAACAAACATCCATCCATCCACTATTTGCTCACAACACTATCACAAAGCCAATTTCACAAGTGACAAGACCTTGCGGTTAGTTCCGATGCGGAATTTCCGCTGCTGAACTTACCGCTACGGAAAGATCCATCATGGATCGTTCCGACACAAAATTCCGCATGTGTGTCGCTAGTCGCTACACCACAGATTTGAAACCGGTCGAGTGCGAGTCGGACTCACGCGCTGAGGGTTCCGATATACCTACATTTTGTATTTTTGGAAGCAATAAAGTCCATTTTTAGGACCACAAAACTAAATTTGTTTGTGTGCTACTTAGAAAGATTGTTTTATTTTTGCTGTAATGTTTACATAAACTTTTGTCAACTGTAATTAATTCAGATTTTTTCTTTTACAAACTTCGGAGATAAGGGAAGGGGAATGGTATTTTTTTTGACATTTTTCATCATAACTTGGAAACTAAGAGATGTAAAAAAATACAAAAATATATTTTAGAATGTACAAGTAAAGCTCTTTCATATGATACCCCACTCGACCTAGTAACGACAATTTGAAGTTTGCCCCCCCCCCCTTTTTTTGGCCCCCTTTACATTAATTATCATAATTTTTTCAAAATTCTTTCATGTGCAATTAAGTTGGGCAACTATATTCTAAAACTATTCCAAATTTCAAGTCGATAGCATGAGTGGTTGCTAAGATATAGAGGTGTGACAGACAGACAGACAGACAAAGTCACACCATAAGGGTTCCTTTTTTTTAACATTTTGGTATCGGAACCCTAAAAATGGTAAACTAACGGACCACGCCTAGAAGGACCGCATCTATGCCTATTTCTAAACCAATAAGGCGTGATGTTTCCATACTATACGTATGTATGGATGTCAAATAGCAAAGATATTTTACCTACAGAATGATTAAAATAATGACACGAAGTTAACGCAGTTGCTGGTTCCGTAAGAAACTGGCTCGCTCTTGCCGAAATATTTCGCAACCATCGATCATAACCAGACAGACCCACTTATCAGTTATGACACAATCATACCATAATAAACCGTTTCTATGAAGAAAGGCGTAAATGACCCGTGACGGTATCGTGACAAAACGACGTAACTCAAAAAACGAGTATTTCAGACAATTTCCGATTACGCGCTCGGATATCGGTGGCGGAAAGAAATATTTTTCTCTCGCAACTGGCCATGGGAAATCTATTATTATGGTTTACTATTGTACCATGTATTGAGTGTGCTGGCCTTGTATTATATTATAAGTACCATAATAGTATGTTACTTCGAAAATTAATAGAATTAATTATTCGGCGTTTCTTTTTAAATATTACAGATTTCATTGTCACGTTCAGTCTCCCAATCTGGTAAATTCCTTAAAAAATTAGGTACTTTTCATCATCACATAATACGTGCATAAGAAATACTAACAACATATTGACATATTTAGAAAAAAATTGCTTTCTTTTTTTTTCGTGACGTATTTGCGACAAAAGGTAAAAAAGTCGTTTATCTTTTAAACCTTCAAGTTTAAATTATAAAGTTATCACAGGCGCGGCGCAGACGCATAATCTCGTGCTTACAAGAGTTTCAACTTAAATTAAGACGTTTTAATTAAAAGCCGTCAAAAATCGACGTCTAAGACACATTTTACGGTATTCAAACTTACGATTACGACTCTGCACCGCGGAGAATAAATTAGTAAAAAACGATATATAAATCTCATTTTAAACGAGCTCAGCATCGTGTATAAGTATGCTGAATGTAGTGGAATATAAGCATGCTAAATAAAAAAATTAAGAACATTCTTATCTAGGTTATTATTTTGTTTGAATCTAAGTGCATAGTCCATCTATCAAAGCAGCTATAAAATTTTAATATCGGAAAGATTATTAAAAATTTACCTTTTATGAAAAAAAAAACAGCAGTTAATAGCATTAAAGTACAATGCATTTCGCCGACTCTTTCATTTAAGCTCCTAAATCACACAGAATTTTATGCACCCAATTTTAGTTTTACATTTTTTTTATTCACTAAAAAAACACAGGTAAACAAGGTAAGGAGTATAAGAGTAGTTTGCTTGTCCGCTTATCTTTTGCATATTTTTTATTCGCTTGTTAGTAGAATATAAATGAAGCCTCTTATGTCTATAAAATAGTTATTTTTATACAAATGAGAGAATAATTCCCATCAGAAGCGTTCACTTTTACTAAGTATCTACATTTACAAGCAACCGATGTTAATTGAGTTCTTAACTCGTCGCAATAAAATGTTCGGACTCTCGTTAATTCATTGAAATATGACTTAATTACTTTTTCCATATTTTTATCATTAAATTAATGTCATTAACCTTGCGTACTTGTAATAAAGCAATCGTTGTGCGTGAACTAAAAATATATGATAGTATAAATTACACTAATTATCATAAACATTAAGCATTATAGTCATAATAATAAATTTTAATACGCCTAAAAACCAACCTTAAATCACTCTAAATGTGATTATACTGCCAAATAAATACTACAAATAAAATAAAATAAAAACCAGGATCAATATGATTTAATGCCATTTATTAAAATAAAATATTAATCTAATATTATAGCATCGGAAGCCGCTTTTAAATATAATAAATCAAATCTGGAAAAATAATCTACATACAACACTGATCATGCCATTTCAGTGTTTTGCCAACCTGTCCCTTACACCTTGTAAAAGACAAATTAACCTTTAACAGATTTTTATTAAGACTACTATGTATTAAAATTTGTGGCATCGCAAAATTTCGGCTGATAAACCAGCTCTATATTTTATTTAATGATATTAAGAAGCAATTCCTTTATATTTAGATCGAAAAAAGATGTCTGTATTCTTGCTTATTAGACTCAGCGAAGTATAAAATATGAAAGCAGAGGTTGACAACCTGTCGTTTCACTGTCTGAAATTTTACAACGCATTCTTCGTCCGTAATTCGGAGATCAATATCAATTTTAGTCTAACAAGCGAAATTCTTCACGTTACGATCCAGCGCATGTTTCCGGTACATTACAGCCACAAATCTACAAGAAGAATTTTGACAAAAACGTCTCACTATCTTTCTCGTTAGAAAGAGTCGATTGAAAAGGAAGAGCTGTTTTTTGTGAAACAAGACGAAAAAATTGGCGTGAAACTAATGTACTAGGAATAAGAAATGCCTTTCAAGTGGCAGTCGTGCGTGCGCTCCGCACCAGTTGGCAACTATCTCACTAGAAAATTGGACAGACTGATGAAAATGGAAGTGTAGATCGAGATGCTGTTATTAAGATAAATTATGGGCACAGACATTTTCTTAGGCACAGTTTTATGGCTAGCTAATTGCATCCGTTTGTTATTTCTAATTCAGCCTCATAATTAGAAAATCTTCATATTGTTAATACCAAGGCTCACAAATCAAAAAATCTTTATTAAATCTTTAAATATTTGCCTGGCCAGGGAAGCAACAATAGCGCTACTTAAATTAATATGTTTCGCAAATATGGAAACGAGATAATATTTAGGATGAGAGAAGACAGACACAGCATTTCTATTTTCATTAAACTTAAGTAAATAACTCAAATCTTTTACTGCTACTTATTGATTTGTCAACAAAGAAAAGATTTTAAGCAGTTTGGACAAGAAGATTCACCCACTCAGTGTCGTTTTTGACGCAAAGGTTGGTTGGTTATCGCTACTTATACTCAAAATAACGCTTCTAAAGCATTTCCGTCCAGAAAGACATGTTACGGCTTTTTCGATGTAGTTTTTTTAGATGTATATATTTTTCAGGGTTCCGTACCTCAAAAGAAAAAAACGGAACCCTTATAGGATCACTTTGTTGTCCGTCTGTCTGTCTGTCTGTCTGTCAAGACCCTTTATCTCACGAACGGGTAAATGTATCAGGTTGAAACTAATACCATATATTAGGATCCATGAACCACACAAGATCTGAAAATTTCAATTTTTTACAACGATGCAATCAAAAGATATGGCATTTTATGTCCTCATCTCCATACATTTATTCAAAAATGCAAAACCTACAGGGTACTTCCCGTTGACCTAAAATTATGAAATTTGGCAAGAAGCTAGGTCTCACAGTACAAATAATGGGAAAAGTCTGAAATCATTAAATATTTCAACTTTTCTCCCAACTAATGGTAACCAATTGTGGTGAGCTCCCGTTTCAAGAACTTTCATATAAGAGAGGGGTCAAGTTGGATGGTCGCTGAGGCGATTTTTGTTTTAGTTCTATTTTAAAAACGGGAACACTTACAAACTTGAAAATTGGTATGTTTATAGTGAAAAAGCTATAAAATAACAGCAAATAATAAAATTTGGTCAAGCGCGTGTCGGACTCAAAAAATCTAGCACATTAACTTACTGAAATTTCAACTAATACAATTATGTTTATGTGGTGGTACGGAACCCTCAGTGCGCGAGTCCGACTCGCACTTGGCCGGTTTTTTACTATGACATGTCTTTGTATACTGTAGATTTTAGTAACTGGCGATTAGAGTAGCTAGAACATCGTGTCTACTTCCTTCCCTAGTTTGTGTCAGAAACCGTCCCGCTGAGTAGAAAGCGCGGAAACGGCGGCAATGACATAATTATTGCTATTTTCGGTTTAATTGGCGTTGTTTATAGCTGCTATTATTTAGTTCGTGCCTAGAATAATGACCAAATCAAGAGCAAGAGTTTAGAAATTATCTACTGGATTCTGGAAATAAGACAGGGAAAGTAGACAGTTTATGTCTGGCTTTTGATAAACTGTAGTCTTTCCATTGTTTGTTCTCTCTTCTTCTTTCCCATTCTTTATTTTCCCACATGGCACTAGTTTGTTTGTGAAGCGATGTAATTTTACAGACGTCATTATGAGATTAGTAAAATTCTACAAAAAATGAAGAATTATTGATTTTTAATTTTAGTCACCCTGAGAATCGCTAAACTGGCAGAACCGATGGCCGATGGGGCGTGAGGGTTCTGGAGTGGCGACCACGTACCGGAAGACGAAGCGTTGGCAGGCCCCCCACAAGGTGGACCGACGATCTGGTTAAGGTCGCGGGAAGCCGCTGGATGCGAGCAGCGCAGGACCGGTCGTCATGGAGATCTTTAGGGGAGGCCTATGTCCAGCAGTGGACGTCTTTCGGCTGATATGATGATGAAGTTTAGTCATAAAATCACGCCTTCTTCACGGAAGGATTGACATAGACCAAATCCTTCCACTTGCTATCCTGACACTCTTCTTTTGCTCTTACTGTATCTTCAATGCTGGTCGTTTTAGGCTATTCTCGACCATTTTTTTTATCAAGACGTCTTGAATTTTTCGCCTCACAATAAGTTTCCATAAGTTAATAGGGTCTAAGATCAGAGGTAGTATATGTCTAGACAAAGCGAAATCAATGTCTTTCCTAAAAAGATTAAAACAGCGGCCTCATAAACAAAGAGCCCCATGGTGTGGTTGGTAGTGAACCTGCCTTTCACGAGTGTGAAAACAAGTGTTTGTTCTGTATCTGTGTGTTATTTTTCTATTCATGTCATCTGACACAAGGTCATCTAATCAAGAGGATGAGATGACGTTGTGTGAAATGCCTTCCAATATTTATTTACTTAAGTATCTTTTCTTTTAATTTCCCACAAAAATAATGCATATATTTAAGGGTCATCGACGGAAGCCATGCCAGGCTTCTCTGTCGATAAATAGTGAGATTTAAAATCAATTCTTTGTTAATCTTTTCAATGATTAAACATACCTAAAGTACTCGTATTAAAGAAAACCCATGCATCACTACGAAAATCAGAATACGAATGTATGTAAAGGACATCTGCTGAAATATTAATCTTACTAAATTCTGTAGAAAAGGGTGATCTACGACAAAGTTTTTGTTAGAGATCTAAGGCTGTTCCTGTTCAGTCAGGTACGTATTTTCATTCGGTATATAGGAAAGATTCCTTTGACTCGGTTTCATCGCAGCTTTTATTTATAGCAAGCAGCAAACAACACCAGCTTAACCTATGTAACAAGTACAGTACAGAAACAAAAGCACTTGCAAATCGTTCGGGACTCTAATTAGAGACCTGCGCATACGCAGCGCACAATTTGAACTGTGACAACGAACTACATTTACATAAACTGCGGGTTCGATTCTGGGCCGAGTCACGACCTCATTTCTTTTTTACTTGTGTAAAGACGAGTCCAATGAGCAAGAGGTAAATAGAATCGCTGCGTTTTTCAATCACAATCTTCGCCATCCAAAACAAGTTAAAAAGTATTGAAAACATGGTAAAAAATTTGATTTAATTACTTCTTTTTGTTGTTTCATGAATGACACTTTAATTAATAATTAATCATTCTAACTTTGAAATTCAATTTTTTTCTCTCTGCGTAACTTTTGACAGACAGAAATTGATTTCATCATATTTTTTTGTTTTTGCACTCGCTCTCTGGATTTTGATTTTTGATTTACGAAACTTCGGTAAGCAAATCTCGTCTTACTGTTAAAGATTTAGTTAATTTTTCAGAAGAAATAATGTTGTTGTCACTTTCAGTCTCGTCTGATTTTCCGAGAAAGAAAATGTCAGGGACAGATTTAATAACTAAGCTTTGATAAAGCTTCCTGCAACTCCTATTAGTTTACAATGGAATCGAGAAAAAAAAATCATTATTGTACTTATATCAAAACGAGTTTCGTATATTCGTCTGTAGTCCATTAGATTTTTTAGTATGACATTACAAAAGCCAGCACACGGTTTACGAGCGTACCGGCTCACGCGCAACTTTTTTGACACTTTTTGGCGCCGACCGCGCCCCCCGCGGCTCTTATCGCAATCTCCGAGATTCACGTTTCGGATTCGATACTTTTTGTTCGTCATCGCATAATAATAATATTTCTGGCCCTTATCGACCACGTAATGAAACCACCGAGACCCAACAATGCACATGTGATCTTTTATTTTGTCAAATTTGAATTTTTGTAAGGGCACTCGCTTGGTTCTTTATCAAAATGTATGTTGCATCAGGTAGTTATGTTTTTGCTTTACTGCAAGGAACAGGTTGCTATATTTTTTAACAACACAACAATAAATCAATAATCATCTGAAACAATATTCTTGGCAAAACGTATTTTCACAAATTACTGAGTTACGCCGTTTTACTCACAGACTGAAAAAAAAAAAAACTATTAATTGACAGCCCAATCTCTTTACTACAATATTCTGTGGTGTTAAGGAGAAACAAGTTAACTCCAAAAGCTTTTATTTCTTGTACTGCAGATTTTTTTTTCAATTGTCGTCAGATTTTGCTTTTAATCAAAAAACAAGATTTTATTTAACTTTTCGCTCAAGACGTTACAGTTATGCATCCATCACATCCTGTCAATTCTCATTGATGTCAGAATTTTTGACCTTTAGGGTACCCCAATTACAGAAAGCATTTTTCATAACGGTCGATGTCACCTGATTAATATTAATTGCAATATTTTGACACATCCTTTATCGATCCCCATCGATGTTGCGAATCGATTCAATCGACTGTCACGTTTCAAAAATGCTTGATCTAAAGACCATTTATTTTTTTATTTTTTTCATGATTTGAAAGACTTGAAGATTGAGTTTAAGATTACATTTTTAATTTGACTCTTTTGGGTACCGCGGGCTTTATTAAAGGGTTAGGAAGCATTTAGACGCAAAGCGATTTTACGCCCTGTAATTTTCAAAAAGCGCTTTACTAAAATAACAAAAAAAAAATATTACTTACAGAAACTGCTAAATCGATCAAACGATTTTTCGCTTAGGATAAGGACTGAACGGACTGGACGCCCGAAAAATCGATTTTTTGCATTCCCGCTCGGAGGCGATAAATATCAACACCGATAGCTACGATTTTCAAGACGTTCGAAATTTCGCGATATAGTCACCTTTATTGCAGTAATAAATATAAAGCTAAGGTTTCCGAGAACTCGCGATTAGGGTCTAATGGGTGTAAAAAGTTACAAAACATAAAAAGTGCACCACGTTGACCCCTTGGTTTCGTAATGTCTGGCTCTAAATTCACAGAAATTTTTTTTTGCTTACAATCAAATAAGCAAGTTATGCAGGGTCAGACACATTAAACTTGACTGTCAGACAGGAATTCAAAGAGCCTTAAGATTTTTGCCAAAATCCTTACTATTACTGCATGGATGGATGCTACCAACCTTATATTGCAACAGAGAAAAAAAACTTTATTATGGCTACCGATTTAACGAGGGTCTGACAAGCTAATGGGATTAGGTTTTTTAAAGGAAGTTGATCAGGCTTGTATTAATAATAGGATATTAACCAACCAAGCAAAATTTGAGTTTTGACATATCGGCTACCTGGATATCATTAAAAATATGATGGTTGGCAAAAAAAAGTAACACTAATGTAAACAAATTTTAATGTGACTTCAATCTAATGTCAGAAGTATTAAGTCAGAAGTATTTTAAAACTTCGGGAAGTAATAAAAATATGCAGCTAAGTCATTTTACGTCGCAGTACTAATTAAATTATGATATACAGGGTGTTAATTTGATTGCGTGCCATAGCTTAAGGGGTGGTTCAGTAACGATAAAGAAACTCAAAAAAATTATAAAAAAAATCCTACAAAAAAAAAACAAACTCCATTGAAACTAAACTAACGCGGAGGGCAATGACCGCGCGAATAGGCGCGCTATCAAAAGCGCGCGAAAGAGTTTCAGTTATGTAGTCGTCATCTTTAGGGGAGGCCTATGTCCAGAAGTGGACGTTTTTCGGCTGATATGATGATGTGCCTACCTTATTCACTGATACTCGCGCGCTAGCGACTTGCTCCGCGTTAGTTAAGTTTCAATGCAATTTTAGTTTTTTTTTTCAGTAGGATTTTTTAAAATATTTTTTTTGTGTTCCTTTCTCGCAGATGAAACACCCCTTAAGCTATGGCACGCAATTAAATTAACACCCTGTATATAATATTTAAAGTCGCTAATATTCTTGCTTCTTTATAACTTAAATCGTATCGTAAATGCCACATTTTTTTTTATCGCAACCGTTTCGCTTCTAAACTATTTTATGTAATTTTAGATTACAGTACTTGGTAGTAACCAATAGAAGAGAAAAAAATTTGATCATCCCATTAAACGTCGCCTGCAGGACTCGGAGCTCCCTCCAGAGTTCCAGCAAAAACGGCACAATTGGAGGCGAAGTACCATAGTCACCACGCTTGTTAGAGTTGCGGCTGAATGTAATAACAAACAGAAATAATTTTTTTTTTTTACTTCTTCTTAGGTTTAATAGAATTAAATGCTTACCTTTGTTCTGTAGAGCGGATTGGAGAAGTCCCAGCCCGGAGCCACGAAAAGATATCCACATTTTGATATCTTTCGACTTGCCTGTAACAAGAATAACAATAGTTAGTGAAGGAAAAAATCTTCAGAAATCTTTAGGGCGTGAGCACACATGCGATTTTAAGGCGCCGATATTTCGCGGCTTTTATGCTATTTAGCGTCGCGGCGATAAAAATTCATCCAATGGATCGTCACGCCAAAAATCGCTAGTGTACGCGCGCCCTTAGTTAGTCTTCAAGACATCATTGCCCTAGCTTTTCTCCGTTTTTTCCAAAGGGTTTTTACGTAGTATAACTTAACCTAGGAGATGTTACAGAGGCACTGTTTTTTACACAGAGCGACTGCCATCGGACCTCCGCAACCCAAAGGGCAAACCAGACTCAATCAGGCTTTGCCAGGATAGCGGCCGACCTGGCTGCCAGAGTTTTCAAGCCGCCAAATGGCCTCTGACAAGGCTTAACGTCTATTACGCTGACAGAATCAGGACCAAAACTTAAAATACCTTCCGAAGCACGGAAACGCTCTAGTTCTTGTGCCACTAGCGGTCACCCATCCGGATTCTGACCAGGGCCAATGTTGCTTGACTTGCGATGAGCCCTTCCAGTCTTCAAGTCAATCGTTTGGGTCTACAAGACAGTCGTTAATATATTTTAAACCGGCTCTAGACGTACTGCCTAGCATGCATTTCGAGGCACGGAAGAGCTTTGGTTGTGTCTCCAGCGGTCACCACACCAATCCAGTCTGCGACCAGAACCGATGGAAAGACCTATCGCCGTAAAGCATTAACATTTCAAATAAAAACACGAAACTTTAAATAAATGTCCATTTTAATGACGAAGCGTAAAAACAAATGACCAAAAAACATTACGGTTTTAAATTAAATGAAAATCAAAGTCTTTGTTTTTCATTCTCATGGTTTAGCATGGGAATAAATTTGCATGGGTAATTAATAATACTAAAATAAAACCATAAGAAATGTCCTTTGTTTTTGGGTTTGCTAAAGAAATAAATTAGTTTTGCCACTTTTAATTAGGTAGGTTGGGTCACAGTTCTGTTCAAACAGAATCAAAAGTATTATTAATTGATTTAATTATAGTATCTGGGTGACTGAGATTTGCTCTGTATAATCTTAACCACCCAGATATGTATGAAAGGATTGATGAAAGTACAGAAAGCAAGGGAAGTATGTCAAGATCGTAGCAGGTGTAGGAGTGTGGTCTCTGCCTACCCTGACGGGAGCAAGGCGTGATATTATGTATGTATGCAATCTTAACCAAAACTTACTAACAGATGAGCACAGTAGGTTTCTAAACAGCGCTATTTTAAAAAAAATCTCAAAAAACGGAGAAACCAAATTTTCTCAAATATATTAAGAGACCTTATCTAGATCAATTGTTTGCCGCCGAAAACCCATGTATACTAAATATCATCGAAATCGTTACAGTCGTTTTCGAGAAACCGATTATTCAAATCTCGTTTAATAGTAATAATTTGGAAGTTTATTTGTACATTTTTCTTAGTTTGATTGGTGCATTACTTTATATTCAATGTGCAAAACACCGATGACAATGATTTCAGCAAAACCAACAAGTACAACCTCTTTTAAATTACAACCTCTGCAATTTTCGCTGTCATTAGCCTTTTATTGTTTTCCGAAATTGTAATTCTCGAAATCCCAGTTCGTAAAGACAAATTGCACGGACACAAGTTCAACAACATTATAAAAATAATGAAATAATTGTTTCAATGAAATGAAATCATCCAACCTGCGCAACCGCATGTTGAATAAAATGATCAAATTTTTTTTCATTGTAACAATAGCTCTGTTATAAAACTGTGAATTAGTGTTTCGTGAAATAGAAAGTTGTTTTTAATGAATGGTTGTTTTAAAATACCCACTGAACATTTCTTGTTCATTGTATTTAAGAACATGATAATCTGATGACAGAATCTTTGTTTGGGTTGGGAAGTTATTATGTAACATATCTTATGATTTTTTATTTCTTTTTAGCTTTTACATAGGGCTAAGTTCTTTTTTAGTGGTCTTCACAGCATTAAGGAATATTTTGTGCTTAAGAAAAAGTGCTTCTTATCAAAAATGTAGACGAAAAGTTTAAATACAAATCATAAGACTTTTAAAAATTATTTTAAAATGCATGATTTAAATTTCAATACCAATATTTAAAAATTAAGACTGAAATTTAAATTTGAACAACCTTAAAAATACAAAATGTTAACTTAGGTACTTCATTTTACACACAGGCCACATGTAACTGTGAATCAGGGCTAATGTTGATTTAAGAATATCAAGTAATTTGTGATAATTTCTAAGATTTTCCGTCCAACTGTCCTCTAAAACTAATAACAATATTACTTGTACTTATAACGGTTTGAAAAGCAATCAATAGTAGATTAGTAGCCAAGGGCTGTAAGGCATCAATTGCAGCTCGAGATATTTAGGCGCACGAGCGCAGCGAGGGCGCCTATAGTTCGAGGGTGCAATTGTTGCTTACACCCGAGCTAACTACTCTGCTTTACATCTCGATTGTGAGGTAAGTAGGTCCTTATTACCACCAAATTGTAGGTGACCAATTTATTTATTTTTATTTATTTATTTATTTGTAGGAAAACCATCAGTTTCTAATACTTACTAAAAAACTTACACATATACAGGTAACTAATAACAGGTTTTCACAAGTAGAGTTACTATAAACAATATTAAAAAGCCAGAAACTCTAAATTAAAGGTAACACACAGTAGTTTTCAAACCAGGTAGACTACGAGAACGAAATTATTAGGAGCAATATACAAAATAATACTAATAGGTATTGAAGGAAAAAAGGTTCCAAACCGATACATTAGCGCTATAGGGTAATAATGTAGCTAGAAAAGCCCTAGGGCGGTAAGTAATTAAAACGCCCGCCGCCCCGCTGCTGGAGGAGGCCATCAAGGCGGAGCCGCGCGTGGAGGTGGAGGTGCTTACAATTACTTACCGCCCTAGGGCTTTTCTAGCTACATTATTACCCTAGAGCGCTAATTGGTCACCTACAAGCCCCATTTGGGGGTAATAAGGACCTACTTACCGAATATGAGAGATGTAAAGTCTCTTATTTTCACATCAACTGTCACATCATGTTTAGTTATGTTCAGCATGTGTGAGTAAAATAAATAAATAAATAATAAAATAAAATAAATTGTAATTTTAAAATTTATTTCTATATTTATGCAACTTCGGCTATAAATCCTCAGCACTCTTCGGTGGGAAAATCGCTGGCGGCTTAAAATAGAACTCACAAAAAATCCATCTAGCTTAAATCGTATGCAATAGCTTGTAGAAGCTAATGATGTCGAATCTTTAGGGATCCGTACCGAGGGTTCTAACGAGACCTTATTACTAAGCCCACGCAGTCTGTCGGCTCTTAGGCGGATTGTTTTAAGAAATGCATTTCTAGCACTAATGTCCTTGCTGAGGTACATGAGATGGGGTTATCCGACCATAATACATGTCAAACTTTAGTATTTGATACAGATTGTAGTAGAAAACCAGTAGCGGAATACTTTGTCAAAAGACGTGATTTAAGCCATGAAAACATAAAAAAATTTACTGAATGTTTAAGAGCCCTGTCGTGGAATAATGTTTATCAATCAAACGATATTGATATAGCGTATCAGGAGTTCTTGGATTTATGGTCATTATTTTATGACCTTTGCTTTCCGGTGATTCGTGTTAAAATAAAGCTTAAAGCGAGGGGGTCTCAATGGGTAACTCGTGGTATTAGGTTTTCTTGTAGACGAAATAGGAAACTTAGATTTGTTTACTATAGGTATAATAAGAAACAAGATCACATAGTATTTAAAAATCACAGCAAAATCCTGAAAAATTGTATTAGAGCAGCACAAAGAATAACCAACAAACGAACTATGGCAAAATCAAAAAACAAATGTAAAGCAGCTTGGAGAATAATAAATGAAACTGATAATAATAATATTAACGAAATAAATAAGATTAAAATCAATGAGAGTTACACAGTAACAGAAGCAGAGCGAATAGCGGAAGAATTTAACAAAGCATTTATAAATGACGAAGACAAGTCTAAGGTCCGTGTATCAAAACGTGTATATTCACCAGCAGCTGGTGTAAATAATAGTATGTTCCTAACGCCTTGCGATGAGGTAGAAGTAATAAAAATCATTAAAAGCCTCAATGCAACCAACGCTGTAGGCTATGATGAAGTTCCAACCAAAGTAGTAAAAGCATGCATCTATAGTCTGGCTCCTTTATTATGTTATTTGATAAACTTATCCTTTTTGGCTGGTAAATTCCCTTGCGCTTTGAAAACCTCCATCGTTAAACCTTTACACAAAAATGATAGTACAGAAGACATTAATAATTATTGGCCTATAGCTTTAGTGTCAGTGATATCAAAAATTTTTGAGAAGGCCATACACAAAAAAATCACTCAGTACTTGGCTCAGTATAATATTATTAAACATGAACAAACAGGTTTCCAGAAAAACAAATCTACTGCCTTGGCTGGTTACCTGCTAATACAAGAAGTGACAAAATATTTAGACAAAGGAAAACAAGTAGTAGTGGTGTACTTCGATATGACAAAAGCTTTTGATTACGTTAATCATAACCTTCTGTTAAAAAAATGTGAAAAATACGGGCTTCGAGGTGTAGTAAATGACTGGTTAAAATCTTATTTAAATGATAGGTTACAATGCGTAGAAATATCGCAACTGAACAGTAAATCGGAGCTCGTACCATATAGATCATCTTTTGTTATAAATAATCACGGAGTCCCGCAGGGAAGTGTGTTGGGGCCTCTGCTATTTCTTTTATACATCAATGACCTACCAGAGATAACTGAGCATAAAAGTGTATTATTTGCGGATGACGTTTCGATCATAATTCCATTTGATAGTAAAGCAAATTTTGAGTTGGAAATTAATAAGAATATCGAGGCTATTTGTGACTGGTTAAAGTATAACAATCTTAAAGTAAATGCAAACAAAACAAAATACACGCAGTTCCGAAACAGAAAAATGACAAAACTTAATTTGAACATTAAATGTGATAGTGAAATCGTTACAGAAATGACAACCGCAACATTTCTTGGAATCGTTTTGGATGAGCACTGTACATGGGTACCACATGTTGAAAAGGTATGCAATAGACTCAGCAAGTTTGTGTATGCTCTACATAGAATAACAAAAATGGCGGATATTAAAACAGCTCTTATGGCATATCATGGCCACGTCGTCTCAGTCTTACGCTATGGTTTGGTGCTCTGGGGCAACTCAGTAGAACTAAACCAAGCCTTTGTATTACAAAAGCGATGTGTAAGAGCACTATGCAATGCTGCTCCACTTGACTCGTGTCGTCCACTTTTTAAAAAATTGAATCTCCTTACTTTACCTTCTTTATACGTTTTCGAAGCAGCTTGTTTTGTTAAAAATCACCAAGATCTGTTTAACCAGAATAAAGATGTAATAAATTTTAATACAAGATATCCAAACAGACTTGTTATGTCACAAGGAAAAACAACGTTATACGATAGAAATTGTCCTAGAATGTTAGTTAGAATTTATAATCATATACCTGAGACATTTAAAAATTTACCATTTATAATATTTAAGAAAAGATTGTACAACTGGCTGTGTCAAAATTGTTTTTATACTTTTAAGGAATTTTACGAATTTAAATAATAATAATATATCTTCTTTTTTAATTTAATGTAATTTTTTGTATTGACATTTAAATTTAATGCAACATTTGACATTTGCATGATTTTTTTTTTTCATAATAAATCTAAATGTATGAGACAAATTATCCGGATGACATCAACTTATGTACTACATTTAATGCAAATAAATTATTTCATTTCATTTCATTTCATTTCAATGATAAAAACAATGAAAAACAAGGAGACTCTAAAAACATGCAAAATTAGCGATTTTTTTTCTATTATCGGCATAAAAACGGTAGGTAACAGTGCCAAAGTTGGTATGATTTCAGTGCATAAGCTATAGTATAACAAGAAATAATAACCATTGGTCAAGTTGGTAATAACAGTTGGACTCAACAACAACTACAGATACGTCTAAGACTGGTTTTCCACCAGTACTGTGCGAGAAGCTGTGAGCTAAGAAGATTCCAACCAATAGAATGGCGCCATTTTCCTAGAATTTTTTTGGCTCCCTCGCACAGTACTGGCAGAAAGGCAGCCTAATACGTGGTATTATATTTCGGTACGGGACTCTCTGCGCACGAAACCGACTCACACTTGGCCGAGTTTTTTAAAGTCCTGGTGTTATCTTTACAGGGAAAGATAAGTATCGCACTCGATGGTCATACAGTGTAGATATAACAGTACTATTGGTACTATCGGAGTAACTTGTAACCAAACAGGTCCACGTACTGAGGTCACTGACCCTGGGTGACATCAACGCAACGTCAACTTGAACTTAGCGGCGTTTGATTGCTCTGTGGACGTTTGATTACTCTGTGACCAGAGTACTAAGTACAGTAATGTTTCATTAAATATCCTATACTAGCAACATTTGTATCGGTATATATTTGCGACGATTTTGATAAAAATTTAATGTACGGGGGTTTTTGAGGGCAAAAAATCTTTCTAGTTATGTCTGTAAAAATTAGTTTTCTTCGTTTTTTTAAACATTTCTTGAAAATAGCGCGTTTCAGAAATCCTACAGCGCCATCTGCTGGTGGACTTTGGTTAAGTCACACCCCGGACACTACATATCGAGCGCGAATTTGAAATTTGAAATTGGAAGGTCGCGTAGACTCGCATATTCAGTAAAAAAGACCTTCAGAAGGACCACAAGAATCTCGCGGACGGATGCGCGCGGGGGTGCGCGGAGTGGATTGCAAGGGGAGCGGAGAGTGTCCGTTCTGTATGATAATGCTATTACTTTATTCTGTGACCTTGTATAATTAAAATAGTTCAGTCCTTGAAATTACAAACGTGACACTGGCACAAAGTCTGACTAGTGCCATAAGAGAAAAAAAAAAATCTACAAATTGGGCTGGTCCGCTAGTCACAGTTTATGGAGATACAAAAGAACTGACGAAAGTTGTGGAACAAAAGTAGATTAATTTGGTAAGTAGAGCAACCACGTAAGAATACCAAAGCCCCGGTATAAGTTTCAGTATTTCTTAACAATTAAATTGCCCTTCAAAAGCAATACTTTGCAATCCGCATAGCCTCACGTACCCAACTTTCTTGGCACCTATTTTAGTTAGCACCTTCAAAAGTAGGCTTTCAAGCTATGGAATAAATAGTATGTATGTCAGTTGGCTGTCTGACAGTGTCACCGTTAATGCCATTAAGGTGACAATGGCTGATGCGTGTCGAATCTGCGCGTGCGGCCATCGGCAGATCGCTATCGGGTGACGGTGTACAGTCTTAACCACATATCGCTTGATACTTGTTACTCGACTGAAATAGCCTGTACAAAAAGAATGTTAGAGTAGTTTTGACGTGTTTTCGATTGTAAGTTTTAGTCTAATTTGTTTGTGGTGTGTAGGTATTTAGAGATGTGAGATGAGAATGGATGAAAGGAGCAAGCCATACAAAACCTTGGAAAAATCTAACTGCTAACGCTGACATAGCTCTGAGAGCTAAACCAAAGAGATTTGAACTTCGCTGCGCTCGTAAACTAAAGTGGCAGTGGGCTTATCATATCACTAGTGGTAGATAGATAAGTGGGTCATATCACTAGAAGAACCGATGGCCGATGGGGCGTAAAGGTACAAGGGGGACCGACGATCTAGTCAAGGTCGCGGGAACCGGCTGGAGCAGCGCAGGAAGGGGAGGCCTATGTCCAGCGGTGGACGTCTTTCGGCTGATATGATGCTAAGACTGAAAGTATAGTGCCTAGAGTCTAGTGAATAAGTAAAAAAAAAGTCAAAGTATACTTTAACACTCATAGATATCTGTTTAACAAATAAAAGCTTCAGAAAGCTATGTTTGTTTACATTATGGACAGACAACGCACCTAAGAATTTTTTTTTTCAAAAAATACTATGTGTCAAAGGAGTTAATTAGGAAAATGTTGTTAAGTGACTAGAGAGAAGAAGATTAATTTTAAGAAGCTGAGATACAAATCTTAACTCAAATGGGTAGGCACAAACTCTTCTCATAAACATCTGTGCCGCACATTTAATTATTATCGCCATTAAGATCTTAAAAGCTCACAAAAATTGTCACGCATCATAAAATGTCCCAAATAGAAAAAAACAAAAGCAGGAAGCTGTTTGGAAGTTACAACCTTTTAATAGTAAGCCTGTGAAAAATCTTCACGAAAGATGTACAGTTCCATGTTCCGAGAATGTACATGAAGCATAGAACCTTTTCGCAGCTATTTGTCATCATTAGCATTAAATCAAAATTATAGAGCGTGTGATCCTTAGATGGGTTAAAAAAAATGTACCTAAAAACGTGTCGTTTCTTTATGGGACAGTCTTGATGTTTTTGAAATACATTAACCATTTTAAATTAAATCAGCTTCTTGCTTATTTGCATGATGGTTTGTTTATTTATTAATGTGAAGATCCTCTTTAGATAATTAGAATAAATTTCTTCGTAGCTATTTCTGAAGTTCATCTAAATGTGTTTCCATGTGTTCAAAGTCTTTTTTCTCTCTTTATTTAGCTACCATGTTTCTTTCTTTTAGTTAAGAAGATAGTAGATTGACAGGTAGCAGCCCTTTCGCACACCTTACGCAACAGCGTCGTCGCTGCGCCGCTGTTGCGTAAGATGTGCGTCAATACGCCGCTTTACAAAATGCCTCCATTTTACTAAATCGTCATTAGAATCACGCGAAAATAATGAAAGCAAGCATTTCAAGAATTCAAAATAAATATGTAGCCACCTTCGCAACAAAGATAATTTTACAAACTAACAAGGATCCCAGGATTTTGTGTAAGTGATCATTTGACATAACGCCTGGGCATTTGACAAAATGCGTACCTAATTCATTTCTGGCGCTCGTATCGCTCGCTCCGCTCGTGCGTTGTGGTCGTTACCTTGCGTAACTAACCTACATTAAAATGCACCAATGATGTCAACGTATAAACCCATTTCTGTAGTTTTATAATTTGCCCGCGACTTCGTCTGCGCAGGTTTATAAATTGTAGCCTATGAGTTATTCTGAAGTATTGTAAAGTTTCATTAAAATCCACTCAGTAGTTTTTACTAGAAAGAGTAACAAACATCCATCCATCCATACTTACAAACTTTCGCGTTTATAATAAGAAAAAATTAAGAGTAAAGTTGGAAGCCATCTGTGGACGGCTTGAAATCGATTTTCAAATCTCTATTTAATGTTTTTTTTAAGGAGAATGTACACGCAACTTTTTGATTTCTAATATTTTTAACTCAATTTAAATGCATTACACGCTTTTGAGGTAGTAGTTACTCATATCAAGTCTCTGGGGACATAACCTGAGTTCTTTTAGGCAAGCACCTACTTAATAAGCAAACAATTTAAACGCTTAATGAAAGTCATTACAAAACAATCAACAAATGAAAAATTATAAAATTTCTTTGTATAAACAAAAATTTTTGTTTTTAGGAGACAAAAAGAAACATGTATAAAGTTTTAATTTTATGTGGGAAAACTTGTAAGTACAGATATATGTTCTTCTGTTGTATAACTACTATGTTACCCGCTAAATTTACTCTAGTTTAAAAGCCTTCTAAATATAGCATACAACACCCATCTCATTCCTTCCTCATTCCACACAAGCAAAACGAGCAACTATCCTATCACAACCAGAGCGAGACGACAATAAAATAATTCCATTATTCCTTTTCTATCTGAAACCACTTCTTCATCCAATGTCCGCATGCCTTTACAGTAGGACCATAGACTATACAGTCTTATGTCCATAGACGATAAATTCGTTTCGTGACAGGCGTAAAACCACCGCAGCTCGGGATCAGTATGGTATAATTTACGATTATCCCTTTTATGATTAGGGTTAAGTGTTGAGTCATAAGCGTGTTATTGGAGGTCAGATTTTTAGTATCGATTCGAGTACACCTGACGATACCACAGAATATATAATTGTAAACAAGTCTAAAGAAGTCTCACTCCCTTGATCTTGGAAAAAGCCGCTACATAGAATCGCGCAATCTACACTAGTGTTTATTATTCACATATTAACAGTCATCTATTGACAGTTTCCGCTTATAGAAACGGACCTCCCGGCAAGCGGTGGAGGGGGGTGAGGTAATGCAGTGTCCTTGTTGTATGGTAAAAATGACAGTACTTAGGGTGATGTAGCTTCGAAACGATTACACAACTATAAGGTAAACGTGCTCTTATTTTTCAGCAAAATTTCGTTTATTTTCGTCCGGTGGCGCATGGCGTTGCGACTATGGAGGACGTTCTTTTCAGTATATTCAAATAGGCTCAAGTAATTTGATTAAGATTTTTCATTGCTTTCAAAAAAAAAAGAACCACTATAAAGTTTTTTTTTTATTTATCTAGTTCTGGTAAGGAGTACAGAAGTATACCATATATTTACAACTTTTCCCTAAAACTCAAAATCGCTCTCCCTCTCCCCTTACTCCAAACGATTAGATTTAGTGTTCCAACACCAATAATATAATTTATTCGTCGGTAAACCAACGTTATGATGACGCGTCACTTCATCAATCCTCTTAGAATATTTATCGCCTTCCTAATTAGTTCCAGGAGTAGAATTACCGTTGGGTTGTTCTTGTATTTTACAGCTGTTAGACTGGCGTATATTGTTCGTTTGATTCAGTTTATGTTGATGACTTCTTGGTGGTTTGTAAGAGAATTTTATTTATTAGTTAAAAATAAAACAGTTTTAACGAATGTTGTTGGTATCGGAACTAAATCAGTATTTCATCTGAAGTTTTAATTTATATTGTCTCTGCCTACCCCGACAGGAAAGAGGCATGATTTTATACATGTTCAATTTACCGATTAAAATTGGTTTTAATCCATATTCCGCGTGACTGTCCTGAGAAGCGACTAAAATACCCGAAACCAGAGGATCGACACATACATACATAACATCATGCCTCTTTCCCATCGGGGTAGGCAGAGACCACAGCCCTCCACCTGCTTACGATCTTGACTTACTTCCCTCGCTTCCTCTAGTTTTATCAATCCTTTCATACACTCTCGGCGGTCTTCTTCTTCTTCTTAGCTTAGATCCATCACAAATATTAAATTTTTAGTAGCCCAGAACGTTTAGGCTCGTTTCTGCGGTTTAGGATCGACATGTCTTTTAAAAATCACATTATTAAATGCCTCTTTTAGAAAAGCCCTGTAAAGTAATGGAAGGAATGGTGATAATGAATAAAAAATAAGGTGACAATTGCTCACTTCATAACATAGTAGAATGAATGATCAGTTGTAAGAACCCAATCATTCAAGTCCAACTTAGCTACTTAGAATCAATTTCAATTATGAATAGGTTAGCGGCCTCCTTTCACGTTAACCATTTAAGAGCTACATACATTAACATTAGTTGACATTTTGAAGTTAGATAAACACAAGAAGCTGAAAAGGTTAACATTCTAATGCTGTTAGATTGAGTTGGTTCTTTTCGCAATGTTTTGAAACGTTTTTGTTAAAAGGGTTAAAAAGGGGAGATAAAAGCAGTTTGTTATTCGCTAGCTTTAGTACAAGCAGCAGCATTCTTATCTGATCAATAATTGACACAATACTACTCTCTTAAACCAGACGTGGGACATATCTGTTTGCCGCATGCACCCTGCCTGACAGGTGAGTTAAGTAAGATAATACAACATTTAAAGGAAAGGTGTGATAATACTGAAGGGTGTGAATCTGACCATGGTACTGAACAACTTTTCCCAAGGGATATAGGTCGAAATACGAAAAACTAAATTTGACTTCCCATACAAACTGCGCTATCAGCTGATGCAGTTTCTATGGGAGGTCAAAAATCGATTTTATTCTATGACCCATGTTCCTTGGAAAAAGTTGTTCAGTTACATTGGCAGATTCACACCCTTTAGTATTATCACACCTTTCCGTTACAAGCTATATAATAAAACTTATCATTATCGAATGATCCCATAAAAATTCACTCCTAAACAGGGAGCTATCCACAGTTCACAGTGTAATAGAGAATAAATAAATGTGTCTATCTAACTATACTCTTATGGGGATATAGCTCAGATGCTTCGATTGTTGGCGGTGGTGCGCGGCGTGGTGATAGCAGTTGTCCGTCTTCTGGTAGTTGTCTTTTACGACACCCACTGTATGGTATGAGTGGTACTATTCTGTGCATCACATGGACTTGAAGCTTATAAAGTATAATAATTTATTAAAATCGCATGTAAATATTAAATAAACACAAGAACCACACCTACAATACACTATCGATTTCACGATTTCTTTCGCAAGAGCAACCGAAACGAATGCGCTATCGAATATCATAAAACGATTTTAATAACTGCCCTTAATACAATCGTGATCACATCAAGCTTTACATTTTGTACATTACGTCGCTCTTACTATCAAAGGGTAAGAATGGAAGTAGAACTACTAGTGTATAACTTGATGTGAATGTGACTGTATACGGTTTGTTTAACAATAGGGTTAGGGAGCAGTGTCGCCAAATATGGCGTTCATTATCATCCAATCTGCGCCCGCGCAGTGCACGATTGCATTCTTCAAATGTAAAGTTGTGATGGGGACTGGGGTATTTATTGGAAATGTTAAGCTAATGATTTTTAGATTGAAAATAATAGTATAGACCCGGATCCCATAAAATTTGGCGCTGCATGCGTCTAGGACACGGAAAAATTGTGGCAGACTGGACGTAGTGAACGCTGACATGAGGAAGACTGGTCTCACCACAGAAGATACTAAAGACCGGGTAAAGAGAAGAAGACTAAGTTTACAAAAACTAAGATAATCATAGTAATGAGACCCAGAGCATTCGTATATTTCATTAAAAAAAGAGTGCACAGAATGAACCACACAAATTTTGCAACGATTTTGTTCAAAACCCAATTCTGAATAAGAAGGCTCACATACACACATTTTTATTTATATTAATTTAAAAAAAAACAGATCCGCTAGACAAAATTTGTCATTTTGTTTATTATAAATAAGAAGACGCAACTGTTTCGTATTTTTAGGGTTCCGTACCTCAAAAGAAAAAAACGGAACCCTTATAGGATCACTTTGTTGTCCGTCTGTCTGTCTGTCTGTCTGTCTGTCTGTCTGTCTGTCTGTCTGTCTGTCTGTCTGTCTGTCTGTCAAGACCCTTTATCTCACGAACGGGTGAAGGGATCAAGTTGAAATTAATACCATATATTAGGATCCATGAACCACACAAGATCTGAAACTTTCAATTTTTTACAACGACGCAATCAAAAGATATGGCATTTTATGTTCTCATCTCCATACATTTATTCAAAAATGAAAAACCTACAGGGTACTTCCCGTTGACCTAAAATTATGAAATTTGGCAAGAAGCTAGGTCTTACAGTACAAATAATGGGAAAAGTCTGAAATCATTAAATATTACAACTTTTCTCACAACTAATGGTAACCAATTGTGGTGAGCTCCCGTTTCAAGAACATTCATATAAGAGAGGGGTCAAGTTGGATGGTTGCTGAGGCGATTTTTGTTTTAGTTCTATTTAAAAACGGGAACACTTACAAACTTATAAATTGGTATGTTTATAGAGCATAGGCTATAAAATAACAACAAATAATAAAATTTGGTCAAGCGCGTGTCGGACTCAAAAAATATAGCACATTAACTTACTGAAATTTCAACTAATACAATTATGTTTATGTGGTGGTACGGAACCCTCAGTGCGCGAGTCCGACTCGCACTTGGCCGGTTTTTTTTTTGAATAACATGCCCGAGAAAGCAAAGCAAAGCCGTATGCAGATACTACTAAAAGAGAAGACATGCGAAATGAGGTTCGGAAGTATTGAACTCTAAGCTTCACAGAATATTAATCAAAAGAGTAGTAAGTAGCATTTAAATAACCCAGATAGGAATAAACCACAGTGCAAATGTTTCCCAGACTACGTAAATAAATCAAATATCTACCAGCACTTTCAAGTCTGAACTGCGATTACTGAGAACCACCTCTTTAGTAAAATTATCGATGAAGTTTCTCAATACAGCCGCTAGAGGGTGCAGTGTCGTGGGAACTGGGCTTGAACTGGGCTTTTTAGTCTGTTGGTTGGGGGTCTGTCATAAATTTATTAAAATTTAGGTCACACAACTCAGCATGCACAATATTGTATGCCGAGTATGAGAACGACGAGATAAATCTACTTTCTCGGATACTTCTTGCACGTAATAAGCCGTTTAAAAAAAAAGAAAAGCTAGTTTTCCTTTTCTTGATAGATAGCGTCGGTGTAGGAAAATTTAACTGTCAACTTCTTTTTTCCTATCTGTTGTCTAAGTAAGTGTAAGCGTTGCCTAAGGAGGTTTATATTTACTTTACGTTTCACCTATGACTGATTTATTTTAAGTTCTTCAGCAACTGTCTTCAGCGCCATCTATCGACTCTTTCGAATACTCAGTTGACAGTGAAAACAGATCGTTGTAGTTAGTCCAATAATATTCATCACCCGCCCTAGGGAGTACCTACTTATATCCCTTGTTCATCACGCTATACTAAAGCCGCGATTACACCTGCTTGAATTTGACGACTGAATAAGAAATCTACCTAGGAGGCTACGTTGAAAAAGACGTTTGTGAATTCAGAGTTCTAGCTAGGAAGCTAAGTATAAAAAGTGCCTACTAATACAGTTGCTGAATAGTGATGTTCCGATAGCGATAGTTTTGCTGTCGGTAGTTAATCTTGAAATACAGTAACTCTGTTGAATAGCCTTATCGAAAATAATTATTGTACAATAAAATGCTATCGATTGTTAAAAAATGGCTGATACAACCTCAAGACAAATACAACCGATAATTGAAAGAAGAAAAAATTACAGACAAACTTATTTGCGGTCTTAAAGATGGGCTTTTATTGCTTTTAAAAATACTACAGGAATATCGAATCCCTCGAAGCGAGAGTCTGCCTTGCACTTGACCGTTTTTTTTAATATAAGTATATTTTTGTTCGATATGTTGAATTAATCATTCGCACTTGGACATCACTAAACATGCTAAGTCCCTTCAAGTAAAGGAGTTAGAAGGTTTAGTGATGTGAAAATTTTGCGAATGATTAATTCGAATGGAACAACTTGTCCATGCAAAATAAAAATAAAGCATTATCTTGGTTTAATAATAAGTACTAATAATAAACTTAAAAAAAATCACTATAAAAAAATTGTATACGACTGTTCGGTTGAGTCAAGGAGTGATCACAGCTAGCTGGATTCAAAGACTAATTCGGCATACATTGCTCGTTGAAGTAAGGATAATGCAATAACATAACCAAGCCTCCCAGCAATGTATGCCGAATTAGTCTTTGAATCCAGCTAGATGTGATCGTGGCTTTAATAGGCTGACAATACATTTCCGTGATGTTTTTATTTTTATTTACCTTAAATGGACAAATGAGACCTGAACATTGCCGTGCCAAATCTTATGAATGAGAGTATTTATGATCAAACAAAAACAATGGCTGTGGTAAATGAAGTGGATGCATTTTTTCTCTTTTTCTAGTCTTGCAGGTGCACATAGTCATTCACCGTAACTGAACAACTTTCAGTAAATAAAACTATCAGCCTCTTCAATACTCTTCATATAAAATTGCAAATGGACAGTTTAGCCACGATCACATCTAGCTGGATACAAAGACTAATTCGGCATACATTGCTGGGAGGCTTGGTTGTGTTATTGCAATATCCTTACTTCAACGAGCAATGTATCCCGAATTAGTCTTTGAATTCTGCTAGGTGTGATCGTGGCTTTTTTGTGGAAAAGAAGATTATTTTAATATTTTCTGAAAGTTTTATTTACTGAAAATTATTCAGTTACCTTGACTGACCACGCCCTTTCAGTTTTCGGAAACCAGTCCCTTAGACCATGTATTGGTCAATTTAATTTCGATGCGAACACGGAATTAAATTAAAATTAATCATTCGCACTCGGACATCACTAAACCTCCTTACTCCCTTCATGTAAAGAACTTAGGAAGTTTAGTGATGGGTAAATTTTGCGAATGATGATGAACAACTTGTCGATAAAAAAATAATTATTATTCATGGTGTAATAAAAAGTATTAAAAAAAAATTAAAAAATTCACTATAGATTACCATCGATACTTGAAAGGTTCAGATATTTTCTATACGACTGTTCAGCAGAGTTAATAAACCTGCTTTGCGACAAAAAAAACCGTAAAAAGAACTAGGTAAAGGAGTGATCACACCTAGCTGAATTCAAAGACTAATTCGGCATACATTGCTGGGAGGCTTGGTTATGTTAATTGAAATATCCTTACTTCAACGAGCAATGTATGCCGAATTATTCTTTGAATTCAGCTAGGTGTGATCACTCCTTTACTCTACACTGCGCGTGGCTTGACACGAAGTACGAACTTGGTCGGTTATTTAGTATCGATTATTACCGGTACTTTTAAGAATTCGATATTCTCGATATTTTCTATAGGAATATTCGGTAGAGTTACTGTATTTTTAAAATTCAACCATCGATCTCGTTATCGCAGCAACACTAATTCAATAATTTTCAAAATTTACGGTTTGGTTAGGTACTCAATCAATCGCCAGTTAAAGCGCGACGGAGTCAGATGTGTCCGTGTAGAATACTTGACTAGTGCAACACTGTTAGTTTTGAATATAGCGGTCTTTAATTGTTTTTCTAGTAGGAGCGCTTGTTTTAAGTAAAAAAGTATACCATCAGTTAGGCCATTATTTTTTGTTCGACAAGTTGTTCGATTCGAGTCAATCATTCGCATTTGCCCATCACTAAACCTCCTAACTAAGTGGCTTACTATATTCCGATGTCATTTTTTGGTGGTCATTTCCTCCGAGGCGAGTTCGCCCGGTTGGTCATTTCGCCCGAAAGTATTCATTGTTAGTCGAGGTCTTTTAAAACCATATCCAAAAGATAATGAGAAACTATGGCAAACAATAAATAAACTTACATACAGAAAAAGAAAATCCAAATAAGATCAATAAACTTCTAGATAAAAAGAATTGACTTCAGCATTTTGTTACTGTAAAAATATCGTTGGCCGAAAATATTTTACTTAAGACTGCGCCACGTAAAAACTACCAAAACGGCAATCACGGTTTAATATTGCTTACATATTTAATATGATTTTTTTTTAAAACCATTACGATTACGCCATACATTTTTAGTATGACCGCGCGAAGTCTAATAAATAGCTCTGACACGCGGCCGATACCCACAAGAGCTCGAAGTGAGACCACGTCAGTTTGCACCGCGACGTGCCAAAATTATGGATCGCGTTTCAACGTATACACATTCTCTGCTTTCATAGTGTAACAAGGTAACTTTGTTTTTTACTATTTTCTAAAGTAAGATATTTCTTTCCTTGTATTTATACTCGTAAAGTGTTTGTTTTAGAGAAATGGGGAAGCGCAAAGATAAATATTATGTATCCCGTCAAAAATTCAAAAAATATCTATTCCTTTAACCAAGTAAGTACCTACTTATATACCATACCTAGGTAGTTTTGTTTTGTGATGGTTGACTGGTGATGAAGGGTAGGCGGAGGAAGATAGGTAGATGATGGGTCAGAAGGGTTATCAGAGTAATAGATTTTCGGTACGTGATTGATGTCCGGACGAAGATGGGTGACCGGTGGATGATATTGATGGGTGACCGGCGGAAGACGAGTCAATGGTAGATGATGGGTGACCGGTAGATGATGGGTAATCGGCAGTGGTCGGAATTGGTAGAGCTGTTTAGGGTCGATGATCGGAAACTTGAACGTGCTGCTTGCTACATTATTTCGTCAGATCTGTTAGATTTTCCTCTTGAGACGGATTTCCATGGCATGGATTTTCGAAATAAGACTACCTTTTGATCGTTAGTATGTGTCCTTTGATCTTTCGATCACAAAAACAACGAAATGTACAACGATGGCACGGATTTAAATGGATTACTTTTTTAAAAGAAGCAAACGGCGCCAAACTTAGGCAGGAAAAAGCCTACATTATTTCGTCAGGTCTGTTAGATTTTCCTCTTGAGACGGATTTCCATGGCATGGCTTTCCGAAATAAAACTGCCTTTTGATTGTTAGTGTGTGTCCTTTGATCTTTCGATCACAAAAACAACGAAATGTACAACGATGGCACGGATTTAAATGGATTACTTTTTTAAAAGAAGCAAACGGCGCCAAACTTATGCAGGAAACAGGCTACATTATTTCGTCAGGTCTGTTAGATTTTCCTCTTGAGACGGATTTCCATGGCATGGCTTTCCGAAATAAGACTGCCTTTCGATCGTTAGTATGTATCCTTTGATCTTTTGATCACAAAAACAATGAAATGTACAACGATGGCACAGATTTAAATGGATTACTTTTTTAAAAGAAGCAAACGGCGCCAAACTTAGGCAGGAAACAGGCTACATTATTTCGTCAGGTCTGTTAGATTTTCCTCTTGAGACGGATTTCCATGGCATGGCTTTCCGAAATAAGACTGCCTTTTGATCGTTAGTATGTGTCCTTTGATCTTTCGATCACAAAAATAACGAAATGTACAACGATGGCACGGATTTAAATGGATTACTTTTTTAAAAGAAGCAAACGGCGCCAAACTTAGGCAGGAAACAGGCTACATTATTTCGTCAGGTCTGTTAGATTTTCCTCTTGAGACGGATTTCCATGGCATGGCTTTCCGAAATAAGACTGCCTTTTGATCGTTAGTATGTGTCCTTTGATCTTTCGATCACAAAAATAACGAAATGTACAACGATGGCACGGATTTACATGGATTACTTTTTTAAAAGAAGCAAACGGCACCAAACTTAGGCAGGAAACAGGCTACATTATTTCGTCAGGTCTGTTAGATTTTCCTCTTGAGACGGATTTCCATGGCATGGCTTTCCGAAATAAGACTGCCTTTTGATCGTTAGTATGTGTCCTTTGATATTTCGATCACAAAAACAACGAAATGTACAACAATGGCACGGACTTAAATAGATTACTTTTTTTAAAGAAGCAAACCGCGCCAAACGTAGGCAGGAAACAGGCTACATTATTTCGTCAGGTCTGTTAGATTTTCCTCTTTAGACGGATTTCCATGGCATGGCTTTCCGAAATAAGACTGCCTTTTGGTCGTTAGTATGTGTCCTTCGATCTTTCGATCACAAAATCAATGAAATGTACAGCGATGGCACGGATTTAAATGGATTATTTTTTTTAAAGCAAACGGCGCCAAACTTAGGCAGGATGATAGTTGATGACTGGATGAATGATGATGATGAAAGGATGATGAGTGATACGCGGATTATAGTTGATGAGTGGATCAATGATGATGAGTGATGCGCGGATGATAGTTGATCAGTGGATGAATGATGATAAGTGGATGATGAGTGATGCGCGGATGATAGTTAATGAGTGGATGAACGATGATGAGCGGATGATGAGTGATGCGTGGATGAGTGGATGACTGATGATGATGAGCGGATGATGAGTGTTTTTCGGTTGATAAGTGATGCGCGGATGATAGTTGATCAGTGGATGAATGATGATGAGCGGATGATAAGTGATGCGCGGATGATAGTTGATCAGTGAATGAATGATGATAAGTGGATGATGAGTGATGCGTGGATGAGTGGATGAATGATGATGAGCGGATGATGAGTGATTTTCGGATAATAAGTGATGTGCGGATGATAGTTTCTACCACCATGTCATTACGAGTAAGTCTAAAGTGTTTCTACTGACGTGCTGTTGAGTATACAAACTTGAAGAGCTGTTCCCTGTCGCCCCTCGCTTCCCCTCGAGTAACCCTCCGTTATACAATCGTTGCGCTGAGCTATATTAGTAGAGTTCATTAAAAATACCTTGAGAGAAAAAAGTTCCATTCAAAACACAGTTTTTTAAAAGGTGTCGTTTCCTCCGAGCGGGCGAGAACGCGTCTCGGGTGAAATGACGCACTACGACTCCGCGTGGACTGCGCGCATGTGTGTGTTCGATCATACGCACACTACTGTTGCTTCCGACTCGACGCGAAAACTAAACAGTTTTGATCCTATACATTTTTTTATGAAAGGGACAACTGATTTAGACATGAATTGAAAATTTTGTCAGGATTACAAAGTATCTCTTTTAAGGAAGTCTAACAAAATTACGGACAAGTACAAGGTGTCAAACAATCTCCTGAAAACTTCATCAATGGACTCATACCATGAAAAATTAACGATTTTCACCATACATACATCTATACACAACAACAAAAAAAATGTTAAAGTGCGAGTCGGACTCGCGCATCGAGGGTTCCGATATACCTACCTATAGTATTTTTAGAAGCAATAAGGTCCATTGTAAGGACCGCAAAACTAAATTTGTTTGTAAAGATTTGTTGCAAATTTCCAAAAAACTGTGCTACTTAGAGAGATTGTTTTTTTCTGAATTATTCACATAAACCTCTATGGACTTTAATTAATTCAGATTTTTTCTTCGGAAAACTTCGGGGATAAGGAAGGGGTAATTTTTTAAAACTTTTTTCATCATAACTTGAAAACTAAGAGTCGTTAAAAATATAAAGAACTATTTTTGAATGTACAAGTGAAGCACTTTCATATGATACCTAACTTGACTTAGTACTGACAATTAAAAACTTTGACCTACCTATTTGGGCCCCCTTTACAATAATAATAATATTATAATTATTTCAATTGCAATAAAGTAAGACAATCGTATTCTAAAACTACTTCTACTACTAAATATAAAAGTATAAACGAGTTTTTAGCTTGCTTTTCAATTTATTTTAAGGTCATTAAAAATACTCATAGAAGCCTTTATACAAAGTATCTGAACATATCAGTCGCGCTATAAAATGTACCAGCACAGAAAATATAGAGGTATACTAACGTATAGCACAACTAATCCCTACTATGTTGATGTTCCTTAATAGTGATGTACAATTATTTCAAGAAGCAACAATCGAAATATTCGAATGTACTACTTAGTACTATCCAAATAATCTTTTATCATTCAATTGTTATTTTTCATTGGTATCATTATTCGCTTTTCGTACGATTTTGAATGAAAAATTTATTCTAACTAAAAGAATGAATAAAGCACTCAAATTCTTTGTGTTTACTTGACTGGTGCAACCTAATTTTAATTCCTTGTTTGTTTTTTAGTATACCGGTAATTCTGTGGTTTTTTTTGTAGTTATTCTAGTGTTTTTCTATACAACATAAAATAGCCCTTATTAATATTTTCCGTACGATGAGGTGTTCTATTCGTATTGGCCCTTCACTAAAGTTCCTTTCTGCGTTGCTTACTATGCGGCTTACTCAGTTAGTGACTTACTAAGTTCCATCTTTCTACCTTCCTTTCCTACGTAGGAGACTAACTGACTTAGTGTGTGAATTCAGTCAGGTGTGATCGGCCCTTAAGCCGAAGAAAGCCTTGAGTAGAAAGTGTTAAAATTTTGTCAAATACCGCTACCGCATATATTTAGGGCCCTACAGATGAAGTGAACATAATTTTTGCATATTACTTAGACCATGAAACTGAACAACTTTTCCCAAGGAACTTAGGTCGAAAACCGAAAAAATTATTATCCTCCCATAGAGACTGTGTTAGCTAATAGCGCATTTTGTATGGGAGGTCAAAAATTGTTTTCATACATGTTACATTATACAGGGTGTAAGGGACGGTGTACTGAAAACTGAGAGGGCGTGCTTAGTCAACGAAACTGAACAACTTTCTCAAAACAACATATGTTGGGAAATGAAAAAAAATGTTGACCTCTTCATACAAATTGCCCACTCTGGTCGAACAGTTTGTATGGAGAGGTCAATTTTTTTTTTCATTTCCCAACATATGTTTCTTTGGGAAAGTTGTTCAGTTTCGTTGACTGAACACGTCCTTTAAGTTTTCGTTACACCGTCCCTTACATCCTTTATATCCTCCTATCAAAACTTATCGTCGACGTAGTCAACTTGAAAAACAAATCTCTCATAAAACCTTCAAAATATATTGAAATAAAAGCATCAGTGTAAAACTGGCCAGCCTAGGCAAAAGTAGACAGGCACCAAAAGTCTACAATTTTGATGAACAATGCTGCAATTACTATTCAACCGAAATACACGTCTCACCCATGATTCGCAGACTTGCACTTTCGTCGCGATAACCGCTCGGCTGCGCGGGCGCCGGCAGGTCTCGTCTCGTCTCAAACGCCGAAGATTAATCAAACCTTATGTGGAGGCCTGGAGAAAGTCGCCTCTTCTGGAAATTGCTCAACGATCAAGACTCAAGAGGTTGAGGAATTAAGTAGATATTAGCTCGAGATAGTTTGATCACGACTAAAAATGTTTCATATGAAGGAAAGTTGACGATTGTTAGGTAAACGGTGGTACAGTCAACGACACTCGCAGTGCGGCTTTAGCCCGTACGTCTATTGAAATAAGAACGTTACAAAGTCCAATGTGTCAAGCTTGATGTGCTCTTGACTGTAATCACGTGGACTATAAGAGAAGAATATTGATAAATAAATAACTTTCAAGTCTGAGATTTCATTCAAGATTTGTATGTGCAAAGAATATCTCGCGAGGAATCTCACAACTGAGAGCGATTTACCACCCTTAGATTTAGCTCTCCTATTTTGAAAATGAGTTTTTATCAGTAAAATTACTTTTGTTTGTTAAGTAAACTAACTTTTGCTAGCTTAGTGACCTAAAGAGGACATTGGCCTCCTTCCGTTGCACCTCCTCATGCAGAATAACAGTATGACACTGACGATTATAATAAAAATAAAGTATTATCAAATTATCGTTTGTGAATACAAGCCCCTTTGTAAGCATATCAAGTTATGATGTGATGAGCCAATAAATAGAAATATTTTTACCTTAAGTGGACTATTATGATAACTTAATAAGCATCAATCAGCATTAATATTCCATTAACCTTTTCAAGAACATGATAAATTTATCGGGTTAAGTAAATTATTTAGGTAATTATCTAAATTATGAAATACCTACTTTATATACACCAGAAATACTTGTGTTGTTGTTATTTACCCTGTGGGCTGCAAGTTCGATTCTCGTCCAGGATAAAAAATTGTTCAATGAACACAAGTGCTTCTGTGTACACACACATCAGTCTCTGATACCTATAGTACGGTCAACCGCTTGTCGGTAGAAACTTTTTCAACTCTATTACCACGCCATAAGGTCCAAAAGTGTTTCTACTGATAAGCGGCCGTGTGTACAGGCTTTGCCAGGTTTGGGATCAGAAGATCTTGTATTAAAAATCCCTCATAATCAAATTGGTTCTCTTTCCGATAACAAAAGCTAAACTACATCTAGTCTCGACATGTTTCGAATGGCAGACTCACTCTGTGCATCGGTAAGCAAGAAAATGCTCCAGTTCCATTCTAGCTTATGGTAATAGCATTGGATAGTGTTGTCGTTACTCCGTGTGGTGCCGACAAAGAATAGTACCAATCATCTCTAACCGTGGGTGTCGTAAAAGGCCACTAAGGGCTTATGAACCAGAGGACGGACAGCAGCATCTTTCTGTGTATCCTACCGTCTTAAATACTGCGATCACCAACAACAGCGGTCGCTACCCGCAACTCTAACAAGCGTGGTAACTATGCTGAATCCCCTCCAAAGTAACACGCGCTTTTGCTGGAGTTCTGGAGGGAGGTCCCTGCCCTTCCGTATGTTTCATGGTATGTTACCGAGTTTTAACGTTATGATGACTAGCGATGTCAGCAGGCATCAAACTAAAAAAAGTATTGAGTATTGAAAATTTTAATGGTTAGCCCAGGTGTCCCAGAGCCTAGTATATGGTCCTACACGATAAAAACTCAAAGTCCATATATTAAATGTTCATATAATAGTAGGATAGTTTTATCACTTTATGACGTCATTTAATTTAAACTACGTACCTTCATAAACAAAGTAACTTACTAAACAACACACACCACAAGCCTGAGGTAAGAAAGACCTCCCAAAGTCAAGATCGCGGTCAGGACATCCTACAACTGGCAACATTGCCAACCAATTACTGGCAACTTCACAACTCCAAAGGAAGCCGAATTACAGACCAAATCGTCTCCGATTGGCTACCGACACAATTATCGAATGTAGACCACTCTCACTGGAGCAAAAAGATCGAGACCCGAAGAAAGCAACAAGCAGGTGCAAGCACGTTTCACTTTTTGCGTAACTTTTACAAGCAATTCTCAACTTTATACCAAACACGGAATGTACAAATTACAATAGAGAAAATGTAAAGACTGAGTCAATGTTTCATTATCGAGATTTACGAAGAATCCCTTTAAACGCCGTTAATTGTAAAAGTTCAGTGCTTTCTAATGAGTTTTTAAAAGTTAGAGGTTTTGAAAAAAGTCAATGCGAGGGTCACGATGTTGGTGATAGGATCGATGAGAAAGTCGTAGGTAAAAATCTTTTTGTATTTAAAAAATAATCAATTATACAAATCTTTTGAAAATACTTTTCGTAAATATGAATAAATACCTTAAGTTTATACCGTAAAGTAGAAAAATCGACTTTGCAAAGCGGATGCTGCGCCTGCTCTATGGGGATTCAGTTCAGTGAAGCTTTGTTCTATGTAACAATATTCATAAAATTGACATGCGTGTGAGTATAAAAGAAGTAAGAGGAGGAAGGAACGAAGAGAAGGAGTAGAAAAAGCGAGGGAAGTATGTCAAGATGGTAGCAGGTGGAGGGCTGTAGCCTCAGCCTACCCCAACGGGAAAGAGGCGTGATTTTATGTATGTGCTTGGCATGAAGTTGTGTGCAAATCTGAACTTCGGCGCTAACATTGAGTCAAAAGCCCAAACTGCGGCAAAAAAGCTGGGCATCCTCAATAAGGTTAAGCGTTACTTCACTCCTGGTCAGCTTCTAGTTTTATATAAAGCCCAAGTCCGATCGTGCATGGAGAATTGCTGTCACCTTTGGGATGGCTCAGTCAAATACCAGCTAGCCGCACTTGACTCGATAGATCGCAGAGCCAAGAAGCTCGTTGGTGATGAGATGCTGGTGAAAACCAAGTTTCACAGTCTGGCCCACCGTCGCAAAGTTGCATGTCTGTCGGTCTTCTACAGATTGTACTTCGGAGAGTGTGCTCTAGAGATCCACGAGCTTATTCCACCATCTCCCTTCTACCATCGGGAGTCCAGACGCACCGCAGGATATCACCCATACTTGGTTGATATTCCGCACATTCGCACAAAGCGCTTTGAAACATCTTTTATAATGCGCACGGCTAAAGAGTGGAATTATCTGCCTGCGTCTGTGTTCCCGAGTTCATATAACCCGAATCTATTTAAGTCGCGAGTGAATAGGCTTCTTCTGGGTAAGCTCGTTCCATCGTCGACCTCATCTCTGTCTTCAAGACTAGATCGAGGTCAAGAGTAAGCCCATTTTCAATAAAAAAAAAAGTGTTTTTTTTTATCTTTAACATATTTGTAAATAATCTCCTTACAATACATAATAGTAGGTTGTTTACCAAGAGTGCAAAGAACTATTTTAAGAGCGAGATTCTGCGAGGGATTCAAAGTACGTCGTACGAGCTTTAAAATAGTGTTGCTCCTGAGGTGGACACTCTACTTTTTATTACCCTCTATGAGAAAATAAAACAATTCAAATAATATTTTTTTACTATAATTAACCAATAATATCCATCTACATTCCTAATTCAAATCACTTTTAGTCCCTTAGGGATTAAAACGCGAATTTAGTCCCGCCAACGTAGAACGAACTAGCTCTGTTCAAATAGAAGAAAAAAATAGCAACATAGTCAAAATCATCCAAATCTTCCATCAACACTTAAATAAGAAAGAAAGTATACAAGTATCGATCAAAAGCATCAACGAGTTCTATCAAATATTGATCTAAGCATGAATGCCTATTGTGGTTGCGCTGGCGCAGTAATGATTGATGGTGTTGCCAAATGTGGTGTATTTGTAACAAGTGAGATATTTTCAGATCAGTGTGAGGTTACAATGCTCAAACGTTATTAGAAAAATAATCTTACTAAATTTATTGAGCTATGAAAATATTTCAGCAAGATTAATAGAACTGCAAAAAGAGTTATGAATAAGGAAAACAGCAATTTGAACACCTACGAGAAGGGAATACTTTGAAAACATATTTCATAAAAATTGAGATGGCAATACCGCTGTCAACCAGTTAGTAGTGTAGTTACCGATTGAACTGTCTGCAATCTGACACATTCCTTTTAAAAGTTATTAAAAGAAATGCTAGAAGGTACGAGTAACGTTTGAAAGCCAAGATAAGATAAAGTACTTAGCATTGGAATTGGGTAGCGATTTTAAAGTCGTTCGGCAAATTCGGTGGACGGATGCCGATGACGCGATGAATGGCGATGATATACAATAGGTATTTGACAATGAGGACAAATCCGATGATGTTTACTTGTGTATTATTGGATATTAATATAGTATCTGGTGCTATCACTTCACTTGTTACCGATTAATTTTAAGATGACGACAATTTAGTACCTAGCAATCAAGTTTCGAACACGAATTAGACGACTTATAATAATATATAAAGAATATTAGTTTCTTTATATTTTAAAACCGATGAAACAGATTAGCATTTTATAGGTTTGTGGCAAGCCTTTTATTGCTTCAAGTTACTTATATCTTTACACTTGTAATCCTAGACGTAATGGACATCGGAACATCTGTTCAATTACAATAAAATGCTAAAATATGCCTCCTTACGTGTGCGAATGCATACATTCATGAGATAACGGTAGGAAAAAAAACAGGAGACTAGAAAACAAATGGTCGCGAATTCAGGTCAATGGCAACATGAAACGAACGGAGTATGGTGTGGAAACGTGACTACTTATCAAACAAGAGCAAATACTCTTGGTAGAAAACAGTTTTATCAATGATAATCGTTATAAGTATCCTGATATCGAGTAGGTAAATCTCTTACTGCATAAAAATTCAATTAGGAATTTGAAATTTTGAATAAATACTTATTGGGGTCGAAACTTGTCACATCAGTGACAATTTTGAGAGTTAGTTTTTTTTGCTACTCCAAAACTTATCCTAATCTTTAATACTAATATTATCCGAAGCGTTTTCTCACCATCGTCTGTTTAGTTATCTTCCGATAATACCAGCACATATAAAGGTAATCAGAAAGACATTGATCTGGTATGCATACGCATATAATTTGCAACATAAAATTTTATTGTGTCCAAGATATTATTACCTACTAGTAATTTGTCAAAGTCTTCTATTCTAAAGTATTCAGTTACGACCAGTATTATAATCGGAATTCTATCATTGCCATCTGTTATAAAGTTGTAGGTCACTATAATTATTGTTCTAGCGTATTTTTATACCCAGTTATAGCTTAGAGGCAGATGATGCGAGAATTTATTGACAGGAACATCTGCCTTGTAGTAAATAAACCACTTCGATGAACTAAGTAGTCCCATTCAATCAACAACTCTTAGGACTTTGTAAAATATCAATGTCAGATATTATCAGCGTCGTTTGTAGATGATTTATTTGTTGAATGCAGATATTATTATGCATTATTTCATTAATAACTTATTGAACATGATAATCAATTAAATCAACCTTACTATTGTCATGTTTTGACGAAGGCCAATCGGCGTACAGTGTACAGCTTGGACACAACTTATCAACATCACCAACCAAGGTTATTTCGACTTATTCGTTACATGTAACTTGACGAAATGTATCATTTGCCAATTGATATTCTAATGGATATCCTATTACTCAATTTGATCTTATAAGTTTGACCTTGGCTTTGTTTAAGTCACTTGTTGTCTTGTTTTGAAAAATATTCAATTTTGTAAATTTTTGTAGCTTTACTATTATTAATTATACAATGTATAACAACAAGGGATACCAACCCTGATGGATGTGAATCTGTCCATGAAACTGAACAACTTTTCCTAAGGAACAGAGATTGAAACACGAAAAAAAGTTTTGGACCTCCCATAGAAATTGAATTAGCTGATAGAGCATTTTGTATGGGAGGTTGTTTTCGTATTTCGAAATATGTTCCTCAGGGAAATTGTTCAGCTTCATGGGGAGAATCACATTCTTCAGGGTTGAATCTACACTTTCTTATCTTAACCTTCTTATTCTAATGGTTAGAGCGTTCGGGTCTAAAGGTTCTGGATTCGGATCCCAAAATGCTTGAAAGTATCTACCGAAACCAAAACTTTTGCAATGTGAAGGCCGTTTCGTTCGTCCTTCTCGTATTCATTTGAAGACCGCGACAATTTTTTTATACCTACAGCAAGCTTTTAGTTATCTCCATATAGAAAAACTAGACGCGAGTCAGATTTGAACTTGCGAACTATGTTTTTTCTTCCTCTTTATCCACTTAAATATTAAGAGCTACACCTGTTAAGTGTCTAACTATTTCAATACCAGTTAAGCCAAGGGTTAGCTTTCGACTATTCCTTTCGGCCATTTAATAAATTTATCTGAACCTGTCTATCTATATCTAAGTACGTCAAATTATTTAGCTGGGCACCTTCCACCAATCATGGCCCATTCGGTTACTCCACAAGTCAACTCCAGCTCTGTCCACCACCGGTGAGCAATAAATCTAATTTCTCCACCGGTGTGATTAATCAGCGCTTGTTGGAAGGATCAAAGCGACCGCAGAGACACTTTCGCCTTAGATTGTAGACGAAGGAAAGCTTATAAGAAGAAGGATAGATACTAAGTTGGTTTAAATTTTGTCTTCTGTCATGTGCCTTGACAACATTATCTGAAACCCCGATGTCAATTTAACAATTACAGGACAGAGTCCATGTTAATGCGTCAATGTTATTTAGGTTTGGAATCTTCATGCGATTTTTTAAGTCGTTCTATTTGTAGGTTGACTACAGGTCTGCTTTGAACTTCCAACAACAGTTTGTCATAGTTGTAGGTTTAAAGTAGACTACCAGATACCACTGGATTACATAAATCTTTTAATTTATCAGTCTCTTCAAACTTGCGAAGGTCAAGATCTTCTTGGCATTTATTTTCGTTGCAGTGCCTCTTTCAGCTCTATCTTTCGTCCACCCTCTAAGCTTATAAGCGCACCCGCCCACCGGCGACAGTCGGTGCGCCTGCGCAGGCTGGTCCGACCGACGCTATTATTCAAGCACATTATGGTATGTTAAGTGGAAATTATTAACGAGATAGAAAAGGGAAGGGAGAGTATGTTACACTATTTTTTTTACTGTCTCTAGCGTGGATCATGTGCATTTTAAAAATTTAACCTGCTTGCTTGGATTTGACGGGGACTCTCGTAGAGAGACTACCGCCATCATATGGAAGATTCTACCATAAACAATTTAACTTTACTAATTGATTTTCTAGGGAAGAATATCAGACCCTTGCGCTGCGCCTGTTTCATTCACACCTTAAACAAATATCAAACAAAACCTTATTGCAACAAATTATAAGTGCATTTATTAATCAACTGATTGGTACGAGATGAGGTCATCTTGACAGTACAGCTGCCCTGAATGAATTGCCCTTGAAGTGGAATTAGTGGAAGACCGCAGCAATTGGCGGATGTGAGTCATTGTGTCTTTAAAACAGTGCCGAGCGGTACGGTTGATGACTTAATAAGAGCATCGACATGTCCTATTGTAGTTCTTTATGTTGAAGGAACCGTCAGGATGTTGTCATGAGATTTTGAGTCGCCAAATAGCCTAAAACATACTCGTAACTATGGATAGTGGGGGGGGGGGAGTCTCGAACCATGCTTTCCAAGTAAACATGCTTTCTGAAGATGTGGTTGACGTTGAGAAAAATAGTAACCATAATTGATTGTTCTTCTTCTTCTTAGCGAGTTGATCAATTACAATAGAACTAAATTTTTGTAGCCCAGAACTTTGCCACATTTAGTGCGTTCTTTCTGGCTTTAAAAATTTCATTACGTGTACAGTTGATTATTTGAAACAAGTTAAAATTACAGTTCAATTGCAACAATGCAATGGAACTGGAAGAGTGTCTGGAGTCGAACCTGTTGCATTAGGAAGGAAGGATTTCGCGATGGTCGTCATTTTTCCTATTTATGAAAACGATGATGTTTCCGCTTTCTAAGAAACGTCGCCACTCGTACACATAAATATCCCCAGCTAGAAAGTCAATAGTAACAGACCGCAACAATCTTACAAAATGCACAATCAAACATAACAAAAACAAGCTTTCCCGAGAAGAACCTCAACAATCAGACAATATCATCGAAAAAAACATGTTCAATGTCAACACTCAAGTACAGAAAAACGTAAAGTAGTTTTATAGATTTCCACGCGTTCACTATGTTAAGTGATATACGATTTCCACGCGACTTTCCATACACAATGTTGGGAGCGGGCTACTTTATTTCACTCACTTTCTATGCCGATAGAAATTATAGACGTCCATTTTTAATAGGCCTTCGAGACATTGCATACACTGAAGTATGGAGTCTGCTAGGGTAGCATTTTAGGTCTTGCGTTTTTAAACGTATATGCAAATGACTCAGATGTAAATATAGATGAAGTCTACAACTACCTTACATTTTTATCTATAAAATCATAGCTATTTGATATTCAAATGCTAAACGTCAATAGTCTTCAGAGTCCAACTTAAATTGGCCGAAGTGACAAATGCATTCTTTCGTTTTGCCGGCTACTTAAGTGTGAAATGTAATTGGCCATTGTCTTTTACTGTATGGGGGGTAATGTGTTCGGCAGATCTTTAGACTTTTACGGTGGGACAAGAGACCAGAGACAAAATAAAAAAAGTAAAGGCACTTCTAATGTTAGGGGAAAATTGTAAAAAAGTTAGCATGCGTAAAAATGCATTTGATGATTTAAAAGCAGTTAGCGAATTTGCTCTATTTATAAGTAAAAGTGACTATTGTTCTAGCTAGACCATTGAGAGTAATCTAAATAAAATAAAAAATATTTAAGTTTTCTTACCGCATTGGACAATGAATTTCAGTTGGAGAATATTTTTATGGCTAAAATCGGAGCTAAGTATATAATCAACAATGACCCATTAAACACTTGTGAAGCACTTGCGACCGAGTACTTTTTCAGGAAAGTTAAGCAACATCAGCGGGGAGTTGATAGTAGTCGTAAACCATATCAGATGCCATTCTAACTGTCAGGTAGACCACTTACTAAAGGCTGGCTCGAATTTATAGTCGCGACTCAACCCTAAGTATAACTTAGCGCATGCGCAGCACGTTGCATCAGGAACTCAGCTAAAACTCAGCTATTCGATAGTCGTTGCCTTTCTAGGATTGGGTCTGGTTTTCCCACTGGGTTGCGAATGTCAGATGTCAGTAGCTCTGTTTAAAAACGAGTACGTTTGTGAAAGAAGACTCCATACAAACGGCTAGCTAGGGCAATGATTATTATGACCAGTTCCAAACACCTCTCACACCCTGGTAACCCAAAAACAAAGAAAAAATTAGACAAAAATAATTTCCCTATCTGTTTGAGTGGGTGTGACGTAGCCCAATCATTATAGGTCATTCCAGAGATGTTCGTTGATGACTGTCTAATAATAGAGCAGGAGATCTCTCACCCACTAAATCTCGTTTAGATGTTATCAAAGATTTTTTCTAAACATTTGAGGAGATCAAAAAGACTATTATAGCTTTTATGTTAGAATTTTTGTTCGTTTTGTAAATAACATTGTTTATGCTTGAAATAGGGTTCTTGTATCAAAGAAATACAGGGTGTTTAGAGACTGAATTATATGATTTTGCACATGAAAGTGATCAATTTTTCCGAAAGAATATAGGTCGAATGTGAGAAAGAAATTTTGACCTCCCAAACCATACTAATGTTTGTACTTAAAGTTGTTTTTTAGTTTCATAAGCTGATTTTACATCCTTTAGTGTAGCGACACCTGCGGAAAGTTCCATTACGCTTGCAGTGCTTTTAAAGTAACCTCCGAATCTGACGAAATTTCCGTTCGTGTTATAACTACTTGACAGATTTTACGATCGCGGTACTTTCCGCGGCGGAATTTCCGCAGGTGTGTCGCTACACGAAAGCTTCAAAGTCTTGAAGGAAGAAAAACCTTTTTTTTTTTATTATTATTTTTATTTTTTTCTTCTTTCATGTTCAAAGTACTTTTTCTACCAACCTGTATAAATAAAAGGCACATACAAAGTATGGTAGATACTTCATTCATTCTTAAACACAAGAGGTGAGGTCGGTCATCGCTATTGCAAGTATTGAAACCCACACGATATGATGATGATGAAGACATGGTTTTAGAAAATACGAAAAAAAAACATTAAAGGGTTTGAAATTTGACTAAAAACACATTTACATCTTTCATATTCGGTAAGTAGCTCCTTATTACCCCCAAATGGGGTTTTGTAGGTGACTAATTAGCGCTCTAAGTCCTAGGGCGGTAAGTAATTGAGTTTTGAAAGAGTGAAGTGTTTTTTTTTATATTACTTATCGCCCTAGGGCTTTTCTAGCTACATTATTACCCTAGAGCGCTAATTGGTCACCTACAATTTGGTGGAAATAAGGAGCTACTTACCTCTCAATCGAGATGTAAAGCAGAGTAGTTAGCTCGGGTGTAAGCATCAATTGCATCCTCGAACTATAGGCGCCCTCGCTGCGCTCGTGCGCCTAAATATCTCGGGCTGTAATTGATGCCTTACAGCCCTTGGCTACTAATCTACTATTCTTTCACTCAAATACAGATATAATTTTAAATTTTGAATGTCTTAGCGTCGATAGCCTTTACATTTACAGACCAAGTTATATTTAACACTTAAAAAAACAATGTATTAAGTATGAGACATATTGGTGCTCTAAATAGCTAGACGCATGCGCACGGGGAATGTTAATGAGTGCGCATCGTGCACTACGCGACTATACGTTTTTATGCGCGCGCGTCGACCAACAAATCGTTCGCGTTTCGTCGCACTTCTGCCTTTTTGCGTTTAATTGCTGAAGCGCATTCTTTTTGTCAAAAGATGTAGATACAATGTTAAAATTGCTAAGTGTTACTGTAACAGTGAAAAAGCCAGTAGTAGTAGTAGCTAGTACCAGTACCGGTAGCAGTAGTAGCTTTAGGGTTTAGAAGTGTTACTTTACTGCCAGGGATAATTCCAGTTTCGATTCTTTATGCTATGTTTGCTAATTTGCTTTAAAAAGCATACTTGACAGTACTTTATGACGGGAACGTAAAACATAAACACGTCATGTTTATAAAAACACATACTAATCATAGATTATTTGATGGTAGGGCCCAGGCCGGGATGCTTGCCCAGCCATACTTTGCACTGTTGTGCAAAGTATGGCTGGGCAAGTAACATCCAATGAAAACCTCTACTGCAGGACAGAGATTTCCCTCTAGAATTCCAGCGAAAACGCTTGGTATTTTACTAAATATCACAAATTATTTGATGGTAGGGCACTCGTGCAAAGTATGGCTGGGCAAGTAACATCCCATGAAAACCACCACAGCAGGACAGGGAACTCCCTCTAGAACTCCAGCGAAATCGCTTGGTATTTTACTAAATATCACAAATTATTTGATGGTAGGGCACTCGTGCAAAGTATGGCTGGGCAAGTAACATCCCATGAAAACCACCACAGCAGGACAGGGAACTCCCTCTAGAACTCCAGCGAAATCGCTTGGTATTTTACTAAATATCACAAATTATTTGATGGTAGGGCTCTTGTGCAAAGTATGGCTGGGCAAGTAACATCCCATGAAAACCACCACAGCAGGACAGGGAACTCCCTCTAGAACTCCAGCGAAATCGCTTGGTATTTTACTAAATATCACAAATTATTTGATGGTAGGGCTCTTGTGCAAAGTATGGCTGGGCAAGTAACATCCAATGAAAACCTCTACTGCAGGACAGAGAACTCCCTCTAGAATTCCAGCGAAAACGCTTGGTATTTTACTAAATATCACAAATTATTTGATGGTAGGGCTCTTGTGCAAAGTATGGCTGGGCAAGTTACATCCCATGAAAACCACCACTGCAGGACAGGTAACTCCCTCTAGAATTCAAGCGAAAACGCTTGGTACTTTGGCCTTTAAAAGTCGGACAGACAGACAAATAAAGTAGACTTAATAGGGTACCATTGTCACCCTTTGGGTACGGAACCCTAAAAATAACCTATAAATACTAAATATCATGTGCTGCACGTACTAAGGCATCATAAATTCAAGGAGAGACAACAATTTTAAAATGCACAAGATGGCGCTCACTCACCAAAGAGAAGCGTCAAGTAAACACCCACGAAACTCGTTGGCACTGGCCACAGTGGCCACTCCTCAAGAAGTCAGCGCTGATTAATTTACAATTAATTGCATAATACCAATAACCAATTGACCAAAAATAACCCAAACTTAGGTTACGTAACTGTGAGTTATGACCCATTAGATACTAAAGTGTAAACTTTACTGAGGAAATGATTCGTTTCGTAATTTTTATAACGACTTTCTACTCGACACAGACGGTCAAACAAATAGTTAGGTGTTATGTAAATAGATATAAACTGGTTGACGAAAGATAAATTATTGGTGGTTTGTGAATGAAAAGTGAAGATTTATCGATCTATGACAGACAAGTGTTTATCGTACTATCAGACCTCTCAGTCCACTGGCAGTGCCTCACCGGAAATCGAACTCAGATCCTCCGGATCGAGAGCCGAACCCTCTAAACACTAATAAAACTTCCTCAGTTTGATAAGGGAATAGCAGGATGAATCACCCGATTTTCCGAAGTGAATTTTCATTAGTTTTGCTCCCGAAGCCCGGTGTACTCATGAAAACAAGCAACATTTTAAACAAAAAATATTTTAAACCGAAAATAATTTTTCGCCTACCCATAAAAAATGTGTCGATCACGTGACCACTTCTTTGGATTTATCGAGTAAAAAAATATTTTTTTTCGGGAAGTTGCTTGTTATCTTGAGTAGAATCACTGTGCTTCGGGAGCAAAACCAACAATATTCACGCTGTATACAGAAGTAGTCATTTATGTCGGAGGACTTTTTACGGTCAACAACTCTGACACGAAGCTGTCCAGGGTTTGTGAGGTTGATCATTGATACTACAACCAACAAACACGTTATGATGATTATGATAATCAAACCTCTCTGCCTTTAAAAGGATCCTGAGACTACCACTACTACAACTTAGATTAAAATTCAAATCGGAAAGAAAGAGAAAATATTACCTAAGAAGTGAAATCCCTTTTGAGTGCCTTTTGAACGCCTACGCCCTTTTCGGTAACATGACCCTTTTGTTTCCACTTTCATTATTCATCAGTAAAAGCTTTACTTTTTAGAAAATAATCGGTTACGTAAAGATAAAGAGTTCTTTCCTGTAAAGTGCAATAATAGTATATTAAGGTGCAAGTGCGCTACTTTGGTGATTACGGTCGAGGCTCGAGAATTGCAGCCCGAGCCGCATAGCAGGCGAGGGCGTAATGGAGCCGAGAGTGTAATGAGCAATAACGACGTTGTCAACACGTATCGTTTCGGAAATAAGGCATTTTTCCTTAGATATTTACGTATACCCGATACCGAAAAAAAAAAAAATTACAATAAACACCACAAATATTTGTAAAAATGGCGCGCGCATTACTTTTTTAGCAAACAAAGATTATAGAGCGCGCAGAAGGCACGTTGACTAAGAGCCCGTCCAGAGCCTTTTTTTACGCGCGAGTTGACTCGCGCGTAGGCACTCGCGCGTTGCCGAGATACTAGAGCTACATCATATTGCTATAGTTAGGGTGCTGGCTGCAATTTGGGTATATGATTTGCTCATGATTCATATTAATAGGGATGATAGATAGCTCAATACGAATCGATTTGGTCGTTACAAGTTTTTCTGTGCGTCGCTGCGTTTTTGAGTTAAAGCAAAAAAAAAACGAAAATAAGATATTAAATAACGTTTTTTTTGTCTGCCTTTGTGGCTCCTGTTTACTTCTGAAGATGTAGAAAATCGAAGAGGCAGATATGCAGCGCTCTGCATTATCACGGGACGAAGTAGTAAATTTTTGCATTTTGAAGCGCTGTAACTTTACGACGCAGGGCTATTATGGTGGCAGACCATTTTTCTGGGTTTTCATACATTGTATTTAATCAGATAGTCATAGTCTGCCAGGTGTACGTTTCATTGTCTAATTTCTAAACAGTTAAAACTTAATACCTCAAAAACGCTGGGGTGTGGATGTCCGCCAATATTTTTTGTATCATTTAGAGTCAGTCAAAGAGGCAGACATGAGCAAATTATATAGAAATTTGTCCTTCATCACCCTTACTACTAAGGCTATGGCTGCTAAGGCTGTTTGGCAGTTTAGAGCCCATTCAGAACCTTTATTTTACGCGCGAGTCGAGTCGCGCGTATTACGCGCGTTCCCCGATTTACTCACGATTTCACTCGCGCGTAAAACGCCTCATCTGGACGTTTGTAGCTCTAGTATCTCGGCAACGCGCGAGTGCCTACGCGCGAGTCAACTCGCGCGTAAAATAAAGGTTCTGGACGGGCTCTTATTTATAAGACAAATTTATAATTATTTAGTTGATTAATTTAAATATTTCCATTAAACGTTTATTTATCATAGTATCGAACTCCTTGCTCCTTGCCAATGTAAAAAGCACGTGTGTTTAAGAAGCTGCAGTATGGACCTTAATTCAGTGCAAATAGAACTATTCTATGAGCAATGTGTTGAAAAAGAATACAACGAAAAACAGATTATAGGTTATCAATCACCATCAGTCCATTGGCTTAAGCATGCTGCCTTACCTGGTTGTAAAGAGATTTTAAGGCACCAAATGGCTCTGACGACGTTTAATAACCACGATTCACGATAGCCAGGACCATTAATGAATAAATGATTAAAAAAAAAAAAAAAACACTACTTGCCTCCGAAACACGGAAATCGTTATAGGTATTATAACTTTACTAAGGTGACCACTCATACCAGAACTGAAAGGCTTTATACCATCTCACTAAAGATGAGTTGTTCAATTTTGATTTTCAAACTTAAATAAAGCAATGTTTTAAACAAACACATATAAATATGAATAAAATTTCTTCTTTGCTCCTCCATTTAAGAATCGTCATTATTCAGTCACAATCTAGCCCCTTTCAGATGATTTACGACCGAGTAATAATTGAGCTTTTTGTAATAAACATTAAAAAAACTTTGCGTCGTCATTATAACGAAGTTATTAATAATTTACTGTCCTATAAGCCAGCTCAGATTGGATTTGTGTCACATGAGTCAAGCGAAATTACTACTCGAGAAAAGGTACTGTCGGTTCTCGAATTCACTTTTATAAAATAGTGAGTTCTAAGTGAGATTTTTTTGAGACTGAAGTTTTCGTACGAGAAATATGGGCAAACCATCGGAAACAAAGATGTAGCTGTAGCAGTATCCACTGCAAAAATATACAATGAAATATAACAAATAAGCCACCAAATCCTACCATTGTTAATGGACAGCAGTAAAATTCGTTCCGTTTGGTGCCAGCAAAGAATATTACCAACCCATCTCTACCCGTGGGTGTCGTAAGAGGCGACTAAGGGCTTTAAAACCGGAGGATGGGAAGCAGCATCTTTCTGTTCACCTTACACACTGCGGTTACCAACAACTGTGGTCGCCAGCCGCAACGCTTACAAGCATGGTGACTATGGTAAATCCCCTCCAAAGTACCGCGCGTTTTTGCTGGAGTTCTGTAGGGAGCTCCCACTGTCCTACAGTGGACGTCTCATGGTATGTAATGAAGTAAAATTCGCACCCACAAAAAACGTGATCAGATTATCTAACGAACAAAACCGAACAACATTCTATACCAAATGACTTACAAAAAAAAATATGACTACTCCACGACCAATTCTGTACTTTTAACATGCTTTTTGTAAGTGAGTTTTAAATTAGTGTCAAACCGACCAATGGTAGGTAACACAGTTTTTATTTCAGCAAGACGAGATAATTATCTTGCTAACACATTACTGTTTAAACTTGATTTAAACCCAAAATATGACATTAATACCAAACAAAGAAAATATTATAAAAAAACTTAATAAGATTCTGTTAAAAAGAATAATTTATATGTTTTTACTTCGTTGGTCATAAAATGTGACTATTAAAATTTTTATAGCCAAATTCGTCACAAAAGAATACAAACGATCATTTTATTCAAACATTTTCCCGCGAAAATAGCTGTCAAAACTGTCAAAGCATTCTTCAACGAACGAGTCACGTGGCCTAGTTATTTTACTACTCGTGGTAACACTTAAAATGTACGACTGGATGCCACTTTCGACAGCTACGGTCCGTACATTCATAATCGGAATGGAAAATAGTCAGTTTTTCGTTATTATTTTTGGACCCCTGGCCTATTTTCAATATGTTCCTCAGACATTAAAATTGTTCTTTCCCAAAAAAGTATGAAAAGATGTTGGTCCAAAATTCCAAATACAAAATTCACTATTACTAGCGCAAGGTTTGTATTTAAAAGCGTTCTCGTAAGTCCACAATTTTTTTTCTCGATCGTACCTAATTCTGTTTTTTAATATGTGTTCAGCAAGGGTGTAAAAATATCCGGGGTGGGGTGTAATAAGTTTGTGTTGTTGCAGAAAACCGCTGCTATCAACCCATTACATTTCTTTCTGATCAAGAAAATTAAACAACAAATCAATCACAACTCGAGTGTTTTCGTTCCTTAGAAGGCATCCCAGCTACTATTTCCAACAACGGTCCTTCGGCTATGTCAGGCGTCCACACCTTCCTTAATTCAGAAACTAATTAGGCATACATTGCCCGTTGAAGTAAGGAATTGGAATTAACAAAACCAAGTCTATCAGCAATGTATGCCGAATTCGTCTTTGAATTTAGGAAGGTGTCATTGCGGATTTAGGCTGGGCGCCAACATGATTAGATACTGTCAACGTTAAAATTCAAGAGGTTTCAGACCCAGCTACTCGTAGAAGTGTCGCTTTATATGTCTCTATCTATGTATACAGGGTTATTTTTATACCCCTGGCCATTTTTCTTGTTTTTTGACCCATGTTCCTTGGGAAAGTTGTTCAGATACATGTTCTGAGCAACGTACTCAAATTTGGCCAAAAATAACCTACATGACGGTCCTATGTTAAAACAATGGTGACGTTCCGTAACCGTTACAACTACAACTAAGTATTGGGGATACTCAGGCGCATGCCTAACCGATTTCGCGGGTCGGCTATGTACAGTTGGAATAACGCTAATGTCGTGTGGACGACTGTGTGTGAGCTGTGGAGTCAGGAAATCAAAAGCAAAAATAGTTTCCGTATCTTTATAATAAAACAGAATTGGAGAATATACAAAAAATTATAATGAAGAAATTCATCAGTTGATGAAACTGAGACTGTACCAGAAAACTCGACATCAGAGAGAAAATTATAACAATTAATGTCCTAGAGTGGGCTTATAGGCTTAAAACGCGGATTTAGGTCACGTAATAGTAAGGAATTGACAGATTCCTGAATCACCGCTGCGCCTGCGACTGTATCAGGGACTCTATCAATACTGTGCTCCCCTTTCAGTGACCAAGCAGATCTTATTCTTCACAAACTTAATAGAAGCAGCGGCTCATGTATACCTATTTCTTATAGCTTACATCGTTACATGAAAGAATGTATGAAAGGATTGATGAAAGTACAGGTAGCGAGGGAAGTATGTCAAGATCGTAGCAGGTGGAGGACTGTGGTCTCTGCCTACCCCGACGGGAGAGAGGCGTAATGTTATGTATGGGTAGGACACTTATGTATAGGTAGATCTAAATGTTCATAAAACGGAGCAAGAGAATTATTCACCTTCATATCCGAAAGATTTTTTTAAAAATATCAAAAAATATAACCTATGACAAAATTATTGACAAACCAATCAAAAACGACCCTGATTGACGTGAAAGAAACGTGCAACCGAATGTACTATGAAGTCACCAAAGAATGTCTTGGCCTACTGCGATACGCAGTTTTCGAGCCATGTTAGGCACGTTCGAATTTTGAAACAGCCAATGCTAATAGCCGCGGCAAGTGTGGCGGCGCAGGCGCACTGAGGACACCCGCATGTGTTCACATTCTTTATTTCGTAGCTATAGAGACGGTTTTGGCAAAGCTATGTGATCCAATGTATATAGACTTGTAAGAACTTGTATGTTGACCACCCCAGGGCTTAAAGTAGATTATAATGTTACTAAAATACTAGCGAATTAAAGGTTTAATGTTGATAGCATTAGACTAGATGTTAGATAATAAGAAAGGAATTTTGAAAAGAAAGTTTCCGGCGAAAGTTGTTAGACAATTTATAATATTCAAAATAGCATATAAAGATAAGGCTAAGCTAAGTTACCTATGGTTGTAGATCGAAGATATGGGTTTGAAGAAATCAATTTTAAGAACTGATGATGGAAACAAATTTAAAGTACCAACAAACATCTGATATTAGATCGTGATTTTAAATTTTGAAACACATATTATTGATTTGCAATTAAATTTGACTACAGCTACTCGTACTTGGAATTCAGTGACTAAACTACTGTATGTTGTTTGTATTGAATTTAAATATAAAACAATGTGTCAACTCCGGGTTCTGTTCTTGGAACGAAGATAATGTTTATTTTGAAATGTGTAGTATTTCGAGTGGATACAGGAAAATTGCTGTTAGTACACAAATTACTTGTCTCTCTTGCTCATGTGACCTGTGTAATATAATAAATCTACCTGTCTATCTATAAACTAGATGATTGGGACATTAAACTATGTCAAAGATAATTAACTGAGTCTCTGTATTATTACATTTTAAAGAATGATATACTCGGTGCAGCAAGACGTAAATATTAATGGTCAACAAATATAGTCAACTCAGACCGTTTATTATAACGATTATATAAATTTAAAAGCGTAACATAAACCAGAAGCTTATAATAAATCAGAACTAACCAGCAACAAATTAACAAAATACAAACTTGCATCGAACCAAAACGAAGCTGAAGATAATATATAAAAAGTGGACCCACTAGCATTCCCGACAAAGACCTTAACAGCCTTGATAATGATTGAAGTCCACAATTAAATCCGCACGACCCATTTCTCAGTGTGCAGCATGCTCTGTAAACAAGGCATGTAGACCTATAAAAAGATTACCTAGGGTACCTATACAGGATGGAAAGGTATACAATGCAGACTTGTTAGCACTAACTTATAGTAATTTGAGTTTAGACAAAAGTTTCGCCTAAACTTAGTTTTAGTGAAATATGAGCTAATGAAGGGAAAGAGAAATATGTATTTGAATCTGTAAAATGTTAAAGATATTATAGTAAGTAGTATTAAATGAAGTGAAGCAAAAATTAAAGCACGGGAGAGATAGTATGTTTAACGATGTCTGTAAAGGGATGGACGTATGTATAACTTTTGATGTCTTTCGATATTGCTTCTTAAGTTAGATATTAAACACATATTAATAAAACACATACATCACAAAAACGTAAAAAAAATAAGAAAAAAGAAGGAAGAAACAGTCAGAAAATGAATCCAAAAACACCCCGTACTGCATAGCAGCACTTATGGATGCAATGTGCGTCTACGAGTGTCCTATGCGTTTCTGCGAACAACGCTTGCGCCTAGGCGGTTGCACCCATATGTTCTCATTACGACCACATTAGTCGGACGAGCGCAAAAACTCAAATGTTGTAACTTTACTTCATTAAACATGTGAAGTTACGTAAAAGTGACTAGGCAAGAATTATATCCGTAACTTGCAAGTAATGTAATGGCGGTGGGAACTTACAATTTAGATGTGTTAGTGCAGATTGAGGATATTAGTCAAAACTTGAGAAGAACATAACAATCAAAGAAGTGAGGTTTATAAAGATCCCGTCACTATCAAATTGAAGACCGTAGACTAATTTGTAATTTGATCACCATTTTCCTCAATGATGATCACAGAATAACCACAATCATCATTAATTCCACTTAATCTCTGTACTTTGTTAAATCTAACCTTGTACAATGAACTTTACAACATGCAACCCAGGTTAATAATACAAAAAATACAAAACAAACAATCTGTGAACAAAAACTATTCCAGTTTTGAATTTAATAAGCTGGATAGTGGTTGCTGTCATAAAGTAGATTAAAAATAAATTGACAAGTAAAATAACTCCATCGTTGCTCCATCGATACAGAACATCCACTTGATGAGAATCGTGCATATCATCACGTAGAAGGTACACTGGCAGCCAAAATCACTGACCCACAACACGAAGGAGGCGAGTGAGAGCCGAGTGTGGAATTAAGGGAATCGGAGGGAAGACTCCATAGCAATCTCGGCCGAAATGAGCCTCGCTGGGTGGGGTATGTTCCCATTGCTGAAGTTTTTTTATGTTGACGATATTTTTTTTTATTTTCAAGAAAATTTAGAAGTTGTACGTAAGTATACTGATGTGTTAAATATCAATATTTTTTCAGGTAAATTGTCTTTATATTCAAATCAAATCATAGAAGGATTTTTTGTTACGTAATTAATTTAGAAATTCAGAATAAAGTAATCATTGTCAAAATCAACAAATAAAGACATCGAAATTTTAAACTTAGTAATGAATTTTGAAACTTGACTGACCGTTTCAAGCCTTCAAAAACGTATTAAAGTTTGTATGATTAGTTTGATATTTATTCGAATTTGCTGAACACATTTAATCTCGTCTTTTAGCCCAGGATTTTTTCAGGCTAAACCTCGTATCGTGTTTAACAATGGAGCTGGTACGAACTTTATTTTTTCTTCGAGCCGCAGCCTGGGGCCGCAATTAGCCTCCGATTTGCCTACGCTGCGCCCGCGCCGCCCGCGCGACGTCACGAACGATAATACGAGCAGGAACATCAATCAGGGTGCTTATTCACACACACGTTAAATAAGACTTAAATTTCGAGTTTTTGAAAACTATCTCTTTGGAGATGCAGTATACCATGTCAATTTCTCAAATCAACGTCACTTACATCTCAACGCAAAGTTCTCTTATATCTATCATGGGAATATATTTATTGTATCATGGTGTTTTCCAGCACCGTTTGAAAGTTCAACTAGATGGCACTGCTGATCATCGTTAGACACTGGTAAATGGTCACCCAGTATGAAAATGATTAAGTTAGTTTGATTGCTACTGTGTAAATATTTTCTTCTAAAAAGATTTAATTTATTTATAAACCCATAAAAAAAGAAATTGCTAGTAATGGATGAGCGTGTCACCTCACTTATCGACACTTGAAAAAATTAAATGTCATAGAAAATTATCTATTAAAGCTGTGCGAAATTTTTCGAGGGCTTATATTATAACAAACACACCATTCAACTACACTGAAGGTCTTTATTATCTGTTACTTCCTTTATATGTCAGTAATTAGATAAGAATTGATTTTTAAGGGAATGATTTGGAAATATTGACCATTCAGATTGGTCATAAACCTGGGTTTGGTTTCCTATTAGTCTTTGAAACCACGGCTGTTTTTTTTGTCTATGAGCTTGAATTTGCTTACCTTTATACATTCTGTGGCTTGGCTTAAACTTGACCTCAGTCTAGCCTTGCAGACAGAGCACAAGGTATTTTTGAAAATATTGTAAATAAGAATACCACCTACTATTATTATCCTTTAACATGCTTCGTACTCATTCTTTATACACGCTCTCCAGAACGAGTTTTGGCTTCTTTTTGGACAAGCTGGGAGTTAAGTATGATGGATGATGATAAGAAGCGTTAGATTCCTTACCCTCAAATTTTGGTTGCCGCTCAAACAATTTTGTTCAATTTTTGACGCTCCATTAAAAACAGATTTACTTACTTGCTCCCCACTTGGTCTGCTTCCAGTTTTATCACGAGTTTTCTTTTCTTTTTAGAGGTTATTACAATATCATCTATATATGGTTGTTTAAAAATACAAGTTTCTGTTATGTGACTGATCTTTGGCTCTGCGTTATGAATGAATGCTTTTGTAAGATAAACATTATGATTACAGTCATGAATATTTATAACTTGATGAGGCAGGAGGTTAGTATATTTGTAAATCTTTCATATTTACAGTAATTGTTTTTCTGTAGGTGTATGTGTACAGCAAGCACTCAGATAAATCTCAACAGGAGGTTTATAAAGTGTCAAGTGTAGATGATGTGCTTTAAAAGTATGCTTTAATATAAAATACACAAATAAAACCATTCTGACCTAATTCGTTATTTTCAATGACAAAGACATAGATGGCATTGCGCTACTTAAAATTATAAGAAACAAAGCCAAAATCGTGACAAAATATCACTTCTTTGAAGCCTCTCTCACGGTCCACTAAATTTATGATCCTAAAAACAAATAAGGTGGTTTCCGTCTCGTTTCACCGCATTTGTGGGTCGGTATTTAAATTTTTAACTTATGTGCGCGGGAGTGGTGTTCTCAGTCTTCGAATGATGCCATAATGAAGTCTTTCTTCGGACGTTGTTTGTTGAAAAATGGCGGTCTTACCTGAAAAGAAATGAAATTGGTATTAAAACAAAACCAGACAGGATATACCGTATATTTTAAACAGGAAGACAAAATTGTTGGAATTCGTTCACAAAATATTAAGAACATTGACAACTGGCCGAAAGACGCCTAGAAGAGCAGCATTCGTTTTCGTGGTCTGATTAAAGACAAGATTACATACATACAGGTCAAACACATAACCCCTCTTTTGGGCTTCGCACCAGTCGGGTAAAAAGTAGCCCCGATTAACAAAATGTTAATTAATATGATCCTGATAATTTAATGTGAATCTTTTCAAGACCGCTGTGATCGATCAGACATTATCTAAGTAAGCACGTACGAGTATGTTACATTTTTGACCTCTTCGACCATTTTGCTTACCTATCTTGAAGCTTCAACAACCGCAAGTAATAAAATGATTTAATAGAGTTTTTTGGTCACTATTACCTAAGCATTTTGATGGGTTCTTATCAAATATTTAGCTTTTTTAATTTCATTAACAACAAGCGTAAACTTCACCTTCCAGGGCAAATTAAAACACCATTTCGACCGAACGTCCTGGCAACCATTTTCTTAGTTTAAGTTTTATTGCCAGACACGGGTCAAGATCCCAGAGAAGCATTCCGTCATTTGCCATAAGATAGGGTTGTAAACGCTTGTTGTACTTGCACTTGTGTCCAGGCTATTTTGTTAGAAATAGAAAACTGGTTACAACTGGTTTGGGGGGAATGGGAAGATGGAGATGGCGCCGGCGCACATTAGCATCTTTTGATCTGTTATCTGTAGGTACTTAAGTATCTTTATATGTACGCATTGTATGATACAAGTTTCTTAGAAAAAAGCATTATTTCACTAAACTAAAATGCTCTTCTTAGTGGCGATTGCCTTCTTTCAGATTAGGACTGTTAAGCAGGACACTTTCTAGACGTATGACCGTTAGTAGTACAACAAGTTCTTCGTATTTCGGAATGCACGTACCCTTGTCTTTAATATTTTGCCTGGCTACAAACTGAATAACCATGAGAAAACTGAATTCGATACCGACAGCCTTTTTTAAAACGATCACGTTTCTCGTATCAACGCGGTTTGGGCTCGCTATTTTCTTGTCCAACCTGTCAAGTATCAAGATCCCTACCAATTTAGCCAGTGAATTTGGCAGTTCGGCCAAAATGAGAGATGCCATATTGGGTTGAAAACATGAAACCAGATTTGCTTGACCAAGTGTAGAGTGATTTTGTCATACGAGTATTGAATCAACCTGTTGAGTAATTTGAGCTGTCGGTATTGTAAATGTCTTTGATGAAGTTGCGTAAGTGAAATTATATCTGGATTATATTGAGAATTTTGCATAAAATTAAGATTACTATCCTATACTATTAAACGAGAAATATATGTTAATATATATATTTGTAATCGGTTTCTCGAAAACGGTTTCGGTGAAATTTACCAAACGGGGGTTTTCGGGGGCGAAAAATCGATCTAGCTATTTAGGTTTCATGTCTGGGAAAATTCGATTTTCCCCGTGTTTTTAAGCATTTGCGTCTTAGACAAAAACCTAAAGCAACATCTGTTGGCGGGTAGCATAGCTTGCTCACCCAATGATATTTTAATGTTGAGGCAGCTATTATAGAGCGAAGCTATTATGGCCCAGGTACTTTCTCTTGTGAACGGACATCGATCCATATGAATATCGCTAGTTTACAAAATATCTAGGCGAGATAGTGAACAGTCGCTGCTGGCATTATCTGTGGTCGCAAGAGAACTCTACGAGTTTATAAAGTATTACGAGATAGATTATGAACTCTTACAGATATATTAGAACAAAATACAAAATAAACCTCATCTTGCCTAACACTAAACATTTTTTTTGTTATAGTAGAATATTATTTAAAAAACTCGTTTTTTAGGGTTCCGTACCTCAAAATAAAAAACAGAACCCTTATAGGATCACTTTGTTGTCCGTCTGTCTGTCTGTCCAAGACCCTTTATCTCACGAACCGGTTAAGGTTGAAATTAATACCATATATTAGGGTCCATGAACCACACAAGATCTGAAAATTTCAATTTTTTACAACGACGCAATCAAAAGATATTAGCCGCAATCAAAAGCTTTTTATGTCCTCATCTCCATACATTTATGCAAACAAGCAAAACCTACAGGGTACTTCCCGTTGACCTAAAATTATGAAATTTGGCAAGAAGCTAGGTTTCACAGTACAATTAAAGGGAAAAGTCTAAAATCATTAAATATTTCAATTTTTCTCACAACTAATAGGAATCAATTAAGGTGAGCTCCCGTTTCAAGAACTTTTCTATAAAAGAGGGGTCAAGTTGGATGGTCACGGAGTTTTTAAAATCAAAGAGCAAAAGCTTTTAGTATGCATATGGTAGATAGGTACGGAACCCTTAGGGCGCGAGTCCGACTCGCACTTGGCCGGTTTTTGTTTGTTTTACATTATACTGGTTGTAGAATATCAACGTTATGTCGGGGATTACATGTGGTTTCAAATTTTTGAATGTTTTTACTGGTAATTTAATAAATCCCCTAAAGTGCATTTAATACAACCCTCTCCATACAAACTTTCGTAGATTGACTGGACTATACGATCTTACCTTCACTTGCTAATCTACCTGTCATTGCTTTATTACCTTCAAGATCATTTTAAACCTCACCACCGTCCTAACAACATTCTCCTAAGCTGGACTATCTCTTTCATCCAGTATAATCACTTGCTCACAAGTAGGGTGACCATATGGCATTTTCCATTTTTTTTTACGGATATTACGAGGACGATTTTAATCCAAGATGAACATTTTAAGAAGTTGGTTTATTATAAGTTTAGTTAACCACAATGGTAACTTTAATTCTTCGGGATTTGACAGTTTTTTTTTTAGTATTTGCAATTTAAGATGAGTATTTTTTTATAATTATTTTTGTGATTTCGTTACAAAATTAAACTTAAATTTACGAACATACTTTCTCAAAAATATCCAACAATGGTGTCGATTCTGGCAGACACGAACTAAACTAAAATAAAATAAACAGGCCTACGATAAGATAATTATTTAAATGTCAAAAAATATGGTACACACGGCCGCACATCAGTAGAAACACTTTTGGACCTTATGGCGTTTTAATAGAGTTGAAAAAGTTTCTACCGACAAGCGGTTGACCGTACAATAGATGTTATATGTAATTAAATTATAGAAACACATATTGAAAGAGTTGTCTTTATGAAAAAGACAAAAGACAGCAACACTTTTAGGCCTGTCAAATTTTGTTTAGTTTGTGTCTGCCAGAGTCGACACCAATAAGTATTACTGTTCAGAATAAAGTAATAGTACTTACGAGTACTATCATACAGAACAGACACTCTCCGCCCCCTTGCAATCTAACCCACACCCTCGCGCGCACCCACCCGCGAGATTCTCGTCACAGTAAAGAGATGCGCTTATCAGCAGTATGGAAGCTTCATACAAACGTCCAAAATGGCGCACTCACACAGACGCACGTTTCTACAGGCCGCTAAGCAAATTTCGCCCTGAATTCTGTCGCGGTTGTCGCGTGAAGGGAAGCGGTGGGTTAGTTTGTTGTCGGTGGTTTCATCATGTCATAATGTGCGGCATATGGATGCTTTAATTGTACATCTAGCAACAAATACATAAATCATACTTTCTAATTGAAAAATAAAAATTTCGTTTTTCATTTATTATTTAATGTATGTATTTATTGTTTGGTTATGCAATGTATGGGTCTTTGTTGCTCGAAAAATAAAATTTTGATTTGATGTCTGATTTGTTACCAAAGATTTCGGACCTTTCCTTTATTTTTAGGGTTCCGTACCTCAAAAGAAAAAAACGGAACCCTTATAGGATCACTTTGTTGTCCGTCTGTCTGTCTGTCTGTCTGTCTGTCAAGACCCTTTATCTCACGAACGGGTAAAGGTATCAGGTTGAAATTAATACCATATATTAGGATCCATGAACCACACAAGATCTGAAAATTTAAATTTTTTACAACGACGCAATCAAAAGATATGGCATTTTATGTCCTCATCTCCATACATTTATTCAAAAATGAAAAACCTACAGGGTACTTCCCGTTGACCTAAAATTATGAAATTTGGCAAGAAGCTAGGTCTCACAGTACAAATAATGGGAAAAGTCTGAAATCATTAAATATTACAACTTTTCTCACAACTAATGGTAACCAATTGTGGTGAGCTCCCGTTTCAAGAACATTCATATAAGAGAGGGGTCAAGTTGGATGGTTGCTGAGGCGATTTTTGTTTTAGTTCTATTTAAAAACGGGAACACTTACAAACTTGAAAATTGGTATGTTTTTATAGGGCATAGGCTATAAAATAACAACAAATAATAAAATTTGGTCAAGCGCGTGTCGGACTCAAAAAATCTAGCACATTAACTTACTGAAATTTCAACTAATACAATTATGTTTATGTGGTGGTACGGAACCCTCAGTGCGCGAGTCCGACCCGCACTTGGCCGGTTTTTTTCTGTGTTGTTACAACCCTGACGCTCCAATGATGCAAGATTCGATTTTCAAAAAATAGGCCGAGTTTCCATACTGCTGATAAGCCCATCTCTTTACTGTGTTCTCGTGGTCCTTCTGAGGCTCTTTTGTACTGAATATGCGGGCCTTCACTACCTTCCAATTTAAAATTTTTAATTCGCGCTCGATGTACGTAGGCCCGTATTGATAAATCCCTCTCAAATTCTTCCCCAAGACCATGTCAGCTGACTTAGTTATCAAGATGCAATTAAATTGCTAATTAATATACTAATATCCAAATATCCAAATATCAATCTCAAGTGTCCGTCTTTGAGTCAAACGTCAAAAGAGCAAAAATAATTTATGTCTGCGTTTTGTTTTTGCTTCTAATAATGCTGTTAATGTTCTTTTTAAAGTTTCTTCTTTCTTAATAAATAAATAATGGAGACTGACAGTTCAAAATAATACTCGTCACTATTTGACAGCATCAACAATTTTGAGTTAAGTTTCGTTTATAAATAAGTGAGTTTGTTTTTAACACTCAAGTGACAATTGCTCCGATGACAGCTACTCAATTTCTGTTTATTAATTAACGCAACACCTCAAGATGCCCCTTAAGGACAATCTCACACTTAAGCGGGATTTATCAATTCGACCCGTAGTGTCCAGAGTTAAGAGTTAGAGAGTTAAGAGTTAAGAGTGTGGTTCAGGAAAGCCTTCGTTTTATAGTTACCCTAATCACAAGTAGTCTAACTAGGTAGGGACTTAGGTACGAGTCTTAAGAGGTTGGTATTAGTTTAATGCAAATTCTCGATCTATTGTCTGACAAGTGGTCTTTATTTGTTTCGTAATTTTAATGGGTCCTGATAAGCTTGTCTTGAAGAATGATAATTTCGTCAAGTTGTTCAAGGCACAGTACTTTATTGTCTATACAAGGTATAACAAAAAGGGCAATCTTGAAGAATGTAAATATCACCATACAATGGAACGATTTTTCCTAAAGAACATAAAATACCCTTTCTTTCGAAGCGTTGGCAGGCCCCCCACAAGGTGGACCGACGATCTGGTCAAGGACGCGGGATGCCGCTGGATGCGAGCAGCGCAGGACCGTTCGTCATGGAGATCTTTAGGGGAGGCCTATGTCCACCAGTGGACGTCTTTCGGCTGATATGATGATGATGAAAACCCTTTTTTTACGGCACATCTTAAATAATAGTAATCTTAGGTATTTTGTTTTGAAGGACGCTCTAGAATAATCCACATTGCTCCTAAAATATTGGCAAAACTTTTGCCGAGAAAGGGCTTCTAGTTTACTCTCATGTTTGACATGTTGCGTATGACACATGTGATATTAACAGTTTGTAGAGGTCAAAATACAACTAATTGTCAATAATTAGCCAACGCTCACCACGCAAATTACTACATAATGCAGTTGTTAATTCTGTATTAAAATTTTCTCAGCAATAAATGTAGGTACTAATTGCACTCATAATTTGCAGTCTATAAGAATATTCATAAGGATACGACACGAGGACGCAAATATGTTAAAGATGATTTGCACAATGAAAAGAATTTAAGTGACGTCAAAGAAAATTACCCCAAGCTTTATAAAGTTACAAAATATCCGGGAACTAAGATCATTGGTAGACAGATTGATAAATAAGATGCAGAAAAATACAAAAAGAAACAACGATCACAGGCACACATGGCTCACACTATGACATATATCGTAACTCGGCCAGACCAAAAAAAATTGATATCCAAATTCATAAGTCAAATATCCGAAATCTAATAAGAAACCCTAGTATTTAACAATAACCAGCCCAACAGCACTGATAAGACTACTTCCGTCGATGCCAAAAAGAATTTCAACTAAAAAACATTTAGAGAAAAGAAACAGAAAATCTAGGTAATACTCATTATGAAGTACTTACAGTTAAAGCTAACGAAAGAGAGCCGACGACGGTCAAACCTAAATCAAGTGCAGGAAATATAGAATACATCCTTATAAGCAGTGAAATTGATGTAAGACACCTTTACCAACATTATATAAACCCTCTTTAGACACAGCCAGTTACCTTCGTCAACTTGATTCCCGGCGCCTTAAAAGTCTTGCCTCATTGAGTCAAACAGACCAAATCCTTCCTTGTATGGTAAGTCTGACCAAAACAAACGGCACTTACGTACCGTGCTGTGACAATAGTCATTTGTTTAGATTAACTTAAGATAATATTGATATAATATAGCTGGTTAATGTTGCTGAAATTAACGTTGATGTTGAGTATTGAATAGGAGCTGTAGAAGGCATGAATAGTTGCGCAATTTCTGATTGTTTGTTGCTAAGTATCAAACTTATGGAAATTGTTGTTTTGGTGATTATTGTACAGTCAGTCAGTTGTTTAACTGTTGAATATCCTTAAGGCCTTAATAGCGCTCAGCGTTACTTGATCAAATTAAAAATGCACTCTAATCGTATGTGCACGCTAAGATGTCACGCGCTTACAGTTTTTGGTCGGGATCGCGGCCGCACGCGCTCAAAAACTCGGTTTTTTGCACTTTTCATTAGTATTATGTGGAATAAAAATAAAACATTCAAGTAAAAATATTGATATAATAGATACCTTTTTTGTGTGTAAAAACTAACTTGTGAACTTTTGCGGTTTTGGAGAAATTTTGCAAATTATCACAAAGACAGGTGCTGCTGGGGATTTTTTTCCTAAAACGTGGTTAACGAAAATACAGTTCTGTTCAAGTAAAAACCTTTTTAAAATCTTGATGTATCACCCTGTATTTTTATTTCAATGGTTTTGATGGCCATTTATTTTAATATTTCAACGTAAAGTTAGGCATTTGACCGCTATTAGCGCCTTAAAAATAAAAAGAAATTTCTACCAGTATAAATTTTCCTCAACCTGAAAAATTCTTGAATGTCCATTTCGTATGAAGCATTAATCACAGTCCAAGAGGCAAATGCAATCCCAGTACGCAAAAAATTGACTGGGTCATCGAACAGGTATACGCATTTAAAAAGGTGACACCAAATTAAATCAAAAAGATACGCGCCCGTCTGATATATTGCGAAATTATACTGCAACCACTTTTTATTTACAGTTTTTATTCTGCTATCGTACTCGCAGTGTATAATTGTTTATTAAAAAGTATTGCTCCGTTATTGCATGTTTAAAAACACATTATGCATTTTATGCATTATTCTACAACATTCTTAAAATATAACAATTAAGCTTTTTAAGATTCATATTGTAGAGCTACAATCTTGAAAATGTCAAAACTCTCATTTCTGATTTTAGTGTACCATTTTCGTTTCCTTCTTTACCCATCTCTTATAATGTTTTCTTTAATTAACCTCAAAACAAAAGTTATTAGAATTAAGAACTTACAAGTGCGCCTAGCAGTATCAATATACTTTGACATTCTTGCAGGTCTGTCGACTCCCGCGCCGATGTAACTGGGTTTCTCATGGTGATACCACACTGATGCTATCGATTTTATGGTAGTAGCTCAGAGTTATACTAGCTGCAATTTATAGAAACAATCGATAAAAAACCGCTCAATTTTAATTGATACTTATAAAACAGTTAAGGTACTCACGGCCCATTACGATGTCATCAACGTAAACTGCGAAGTAGCTAGATCGATAACTCAGACTATTGAGACTACCAACCTCAATATCGATAATATGATTACTGCAAAAGAAATCAGCATCGATTATCGATACACTGATCGATATCTCGATATCTGTGGAAACTACCATGAACTTTACACGAACAGTAATAAGGTCGAGGTGTCAAGTTCACAAACCCACCTGTATTTCAACCAGAATGTGTGGTAATGAAAGTTTACGAGACGTTGTGACAGAAGCTGAAATAAATTGGCAATTTTGTTGATTAAATTTCGCTGACAGTCGCACACCAAGTATTTTATGACTTGGAAACGTATTTTGCGTATTTATTTCTACAGTTTTGTTAATTTCCCAGTTATTATATTTAATGGTTTGCATTTTAGCAAGCGATTTTTGCGTTTTTTTGCTGCATTATTACCAGACATGACATTGGTATGTTTTTAAGTTTCATACGATTGCTTTGTTATATCTATACCTACAGCGTGTAGCAGAAAAGTGTGATTATACTAAAGGGTGTGAATTTGCCCATGAAACTGAACAACTTTTCTCAATGTACGTAGTTCGAAATACGAAAAACCAAATTTGACCTCCCATACAAAATGCGCTATCAGCTGATGCAATTTCTATGGAAGTTTGGGAGTTCAACAATTTATTGTGGTCTATGACCTATGTTCCTTGGGAAAAATTGCTGAGTTTCTTAGGCAGATTCACATTTTATCACGATTTAACAAAACGTTTATATGTTACAGGCTACGGGCGTGTTCGGGTTTTTGTCATGTTTGTACAAAAACAAATTAGCGTCGCAATTTTTTGTTAATTCACGTCAATTTGCTTTAATATCCTTTAATGTTTTAATGACATCGGTCACCTTCAGGCTTCAGGACGTCAAAAGCTGTTTTCCACATCAATATCTTTAGTGTTAGTACAATGCCAGTATAATAATACTTAATAGTAACCATACTTATATTGCAAAGTGTAAAAATGTGTGTTGGTAAGTGCTTCTTTCTTGTCTTAATCATTTTATGCAGAAATTTTTATTTTATGGAAAACCAACAAAACAACATCATCATCATACTCGTATCTTGCGGGTTGCTAAGTCGATGACCGATCTCACAAACCCTGGTATCAGAGTTGTTGAGCCGCTGAAGGCCTCTCTCTGAGCCCTGAGTCAAGATGCTTTCTACAATCGCAAACGCTATAGAATAGAATAAAAATGTATGGGATTGACATTAGCTGTGACGCAACATTTCTATCGCTAATGTCATTCCCGTACATTTTCATTCTATTCTACTAGCGTTTGCGATTGTAGAAAGCATCTTGACTCAGGGCCGGCCATTATCATCTGGCCATCATACTGCTGACAACGAAGCTTGTGTAAAACGCGAAAGCCAGAAAGACGGAGATGGGTAATTTTTCATTGAAATAAAAGTTTTCATTCTAACAAGAAACTTAAGAATCCGAAATCCATGCAGGAGTGGTTAGTTGACGTACGTTTTTCTTAAACCAAGTGATGTGTATCGAATCGGCGTCAAATCGCAAACCGCGTCTAAAGCTTCAAAGGGGTTTACCGTCAGCGTATTTACATAAATCATAATGCCGCTATTTAGATCTATTTAGATGCGCCTGCGACTGTATGGAGCCGACCCCATTCTTATATTAGCAGTATTAGTGATATTGCAAAGGAATGTAGCATTGGAAATTATGTGGTCTAGTCGTCAATTGAAACGTGGCGCCTTTCAGGGTTATATGTTACAGCTAACCATTATGTTAAGATAAGCTGTCCCGTAGGTTAAAACAGCTTTTCTTCTTGTGTCTAGATACTCGTATTTCTTTCTTCTTCCAGTTAGTTCTTCACTGCAGAGGATCGTTACCCCGATTTATGCTAAGTCTTGTTAATTGCTTCCACCGGCTTCGATTTTCTGCCTGGTGGAGAGCAGGGCTGACAGGCATCTCCAGCTCTTCGGAGACCTGGTCAGACATTCGTTTCGCTCATTGTCCTCTTAGATATTTCTTTAACGTTTAACAAATAGGGTGTAACAATAAAACCCTGTAGTATGGCAATCGGCTCTCTAAAATCGATCAATTTTCTATACAACGATACGTCGAAATACGAAAAACAGTTTTTGACCTCTATAATACAAAATCAGCTCTATGGGGACATTGGGGACCAGGTACCAACTTGTCCAAGTCTTATTCCGTCAAATGGCAAAATTCAGTGGAAATATATTTAGTCTAAGTTTAATTACGTCCAAGTTTAAATTTATCCAAGTTTGATTACGTCAAAGTTTCATTTTATCCCAGTTTAATTACGTCCAAGATTAATTTTATCCCAGTTTAATTACGTCCAAGATTAATTTTATCCCAGTTTAATTACGTCAATGTTTCATTTTATCCAATTTTAATTTAGTCCAAGTTAGGGAAGTAATTTATTTTCTTATATCTTCCTATGTTGGAAAAGCTTTTCGGTTTCAGTCTTTACAGATTAAATAATCTACTTAAATCGTTAGTGAATAGAATACTTGGTGAGTCAGTTTCATTTTCATCGACCTCCTCGTCTCTAGCCCAAGAGTTATAGAGCAAGAAGGTTTTTTTTTTTTCAATGATATTATACTCGTATATGTTTACTTACCAATTTATTTAAAGAATAGTTTTTGTTCATCAAACATTGCCCTCGATTATCTAATCAAAAGTAATACAGGAGCGCTTGTACAATATCCGTATTCGGTCTGAACAACTAATTAGGCGATAAATAACGCCTTTAGACAGGGAGTAGTAATTACAAGTATCTAAGTAAGACCTAAGTGACCTAAGACCTAGTAATTACAATTTATTACAAACTAATAAACTATTACATCCCGTATACGGCTGTAATATTGATTGTAAATTAATATCTGCGCAACGCGGAACCGTAGATGAAAGATAGTGCAGACTAAGGTTTTGTGAGCGATCGTTGTCAATATGCCTTAAAACAAACCATGCTTCCTAAATGGACGAAGAGATTTCATACATTTACCAATTTTGTGTCAGAAAAACAGGGACTTCAGCCAGTTGCACAAAGCATCTTTAAAGTTAAAGATTCTTTAAATCTATTGCTATCACTTTCTTTATCAACAAAACTGAAAGAGTCGGCTATAGACTTACAGGAACATTAACTTTGAAGATGCGTTGTGCAACTGGTGGATAAACAATGAACACGAAAAATATCCATTACGGTTATTTTATAAAACGTTTGTATCCTGGATCGAAGCGCTGTCACTAAAAGTTTCGATACAAAAAATATTCGAAATTCATTAATATTTATGACCGGCCGGAGGCGCAAAACTTCCAGTGTGTCCTGAGTATTACAGATGATTCTACGATATTTTTTCACGGCCAAGATCATAGTGTTACCAGTGACGAGCGATCGACTGTACAGTTAAGTAATTAAAGAAAATATGTCACATATTTCGGACGCTTCTACAACCGTCATGAGCAGCGTTTGCATAGCAGATTCGAGAAGGTCTTGTTGCTAAATCTTCGTCATCGTTCGCTCTGTCTGCACAAACTCTTATAGACTAGTGAAAGTAACTATAATGGTAAATACTGTCGTCATGTCGTGTAATGTTTGGTATTTTTTAGACTTTCTCTGAGCTAGACTAGGTGTCTATTATGTGCTATTATGAGCTGGAACCGGAAAGTCCATTAATTGAAGACCGTAACAGCTCTATTAAAATAAATGTTATGAAACAATCACGGTGTTATAGTTTAACTTCCGTATGTTATAGACTATGAAACCTATACATATCTATATGTTATAGCATAATATGTCTATTGTCTGTGAGGTGCCGGAATAGTACGCACGGCAGCAAGCACCTAGGAACAAAACCAGTATAAGCTGAACCAGCGCTACGCCTATAAACGTCACAAACCAGAGACCCGCTCAAGGTTTGTGTTTCCACTGGCGTGCGGCCATGTGTACCGACCTATCTATTCCAGTCGATTCCCGTGGGTGTCAAAAAAGGCGACTCTTGAACCTGCGCCTGGGCAGAAGCGTCATGACTGATGTCACTTGCAACCCATTGTACCAACACAACGCTAACTATTGTGGTGATTATGATATATCCTCCCCAAATACAGGATCCTAATGAAATAGTGAACATAATTTTAGCATACTACCTATCTGAGTAACTTTCCAAAAGCAACATAGGTCGAAAAAGGAAAAGACAAATTTGACCTTACATACAAAATGTGCTATCAGCTGATGCAGTTTCCATGGGAGGTCATTCTTTTTTCTCATTTCGACCTATGTTTCTTGGGGAAAATTCTTCAGTTTTATAAAGGTCGAATTGCGAAAATCAATTTTGGCTTCCTTTCCTACAAAATAGCAACAAAATAATTATTTTTTATCTCCTTCGAATGTTGTATTAGTTACTATACTAGGCTTCTCTTAGATTGTTGTGAAGAACTAACAAAAAATTAATCCTAATAGAACGCTTTGTAAAATATAAGTTAGTTATTGAGACTATCCCGAGAATTAACTGAAAAAAAGCCTTTGAACGAAGGATTAATTTATCATTATTTAACATAACCGGTAGGCAGCCTTTGTTTAAAGTTAGCATAAATTAAACAACAAACTGTCATAACTCTAATTACTATGTTAAATCTCAATGAAAAGGCAAGTACAGTCGAAAGCACAAGAACTCATATTATTTCATCGTGATTTCATCATAATGGCGAACACCACCAGCCGCAGGTGGACAGACTATGTCGGGTACAGATGCACTTAATATTCAAGGTCGTAGAAAACGCGACAGGCAGATGAAGCGCTGGCTGGACGTCGTGAAATCTGACATGAGTAAGAACAATCTTATCTTACCATGGAGGAGGAGGATGGAGGATGCTTTGACCAGGCCAAATGGAGAGGATTCAGTCGGAATGCGGACCGTAGCGAACACCAGTCAACACTCGCCTGCCCTTATCGTCTTATTCCTATTTTTTTATCATCAATGGACTTGCTCTTGACTTCGTAATAATGCTGAAGACAGAGATGAGCCCAAAAGAAGCCTATTCACTCGCGACTTTTCTGCCAACTTTTTCGACCAACTTTTCTTCGGCCTTTCTCGCACTCTATCTTTCTATGTAAATTTATGTAAATTTGACTTACTTGTATTAGATTTAGTAACTAATTTAAAATTTAAGTTATATGGTTGTATAATCAACCGTAGGTTGTTGCATGCATATACTTTACCGTAACTGAAAAAAAAAAGGTATAAAGATAATATGTGTCAGATTCTACGCGCTCTTGGCCATACCTTTAACAACAGACGTGTGCGTCGTAAGTCCTAAGTTCCTACTCTGTTTGGAAGAGAAACTAGGATCTAAGACACAGGCTAGGCCTAGTTTAGATTCTAGTTCCCTACATTTGAATGTTTTTAAAGAGGTATTGCTTGACAATAATTGTATTTTACTATTATGTCCTACTGTTGTTGTTTATACCTTGTAATTAAAAAATCTTGATTTGATTGATTGATTTGACTCTCCTATCCATCCGAATATTTATCACTACTGTTGAGCTTAATGTGAATTTGACTGTAGGCTTTAGTTAACGCCCTTGGCGACGTATCATAAATAGTTCTATAAGCAAGTTGTTGGGAGCAGATTGAAGTTTGGATTGGCAATAAAGTATTGACATGAAACAGTTGCCTAATAACTTAAGTTACGGATCTCGATTGGTATCAAGTTGTATTTTGAGAAGTCAGAAATGTTCATTTGATTGAGCCAGCGAAATTTTCTAACATGACTGTACCCGGATAGGCTTGTATCGCAGAAGTCAGTGTTAAAAACAGTTGTAAAATAGACGTGGGATGAAAAATTACAAAAATCACATGTTTCAATTAAAGAAACTAATAAAGGAAATAATAATTTAGTAACTAAGTGCACAAATACAAAGAAAAATATTAGAAAATAATAAATTTAAATCGGTTAATATTCGTTTTTTATTGAGTGTTAAGGCGGGGTGTGTAAGTATGCATGGCTCTAGGCTTCTTTCTGAATTCCAGTCCAACGAATTTGCGGAAAACAACTAGTTATAACTAGTAAGCTCTTTAAAACCATCTCACGTAAAGCTACGCCAGTTACACTACAGACCTTAGACCTCGATCTCGAACGTTTAGGGCCAAGGACCGTTGTTACAAGGACCTCTTACTTCACTCACGGCATTTACCTTTAGAGTCTTAAGCTGCAATCACACCATCCTAAAGTCAGAGACTTATTCGGCGTTTATGAATTCCAATATCCTTGCTTCAACTAGCAATTCATGTCGAATTAGTTTCTGAATTAAGGAAGGTGTGGCCTAAGACAAGTGGCTTTCAACGTTAGTAGGATAGAATAAAAATGTGTGAGATTGACATTAGCTAAGGAAAAGTTGCGTGACAGCTAATGTCAATCACATACATTTTCATTCTATTCCACTAGCATTTATGGTTATACAAGGTGTAACAGAAAGGGTATATCAACCCTGAATGAAGGATATGATTGACAAAATGGAGATTCAGCTGATTCAGTTTTTAAGGGAGGTCGAAATTGATTTTTCGTATTTCGACCTATATTTCTTGGAGAAAGTTGTTCAGTTTCATGGGCAGTATCACATCCTTCAGGGTTGATATACCCTTTTTGTTACACCTTGTAGAAAGCCACTTGTCTAGGTGCCCAGGTGACTTGGTTAACACCTGGAGTCTAGCGAGTCCCTTGGTTTCTCTCTATAGGCACCTCTAGGTTAAGATAACAGTAAGGCGGGTTCTAACAACGATATGGGTTTTTGATGAGCTATCGATATTATCTCTAGGTTAACACGGTCGGTGGCCGCACGGAATGTGAGTCACTTGGAGACTACACTAATTTGAGGTCATATGTCGACCTTAGCTACTCCTCTTTTCGGTCTGGTGGCCCCACCGGTCATCTCCGACAGTGGGTCCACGAAGACTCGCCAAGCCTACAGTGCGATCAGTCCTCAGACTGTTTCAAAGAAGCGAATTCGCGGCGAAATTTGGTGCGATTTCACGTACAATGCTGTTTTGTTTAGCCATGCAAGTGACATAATTGCTGACGATTAAGCAATGTACGACAAAACGTTGAACAATCTAGACGCTAAGCAAGCCACCTGCCAGCAGGTCGTTTTCAGCCTTAGAAATACAAGTAGAATTAACAGACATTTCAATGTTACGTTTTTCTTATTCATTCTTAGGTAGAGCTTCACCATTTTCTAACAATAGCCTAACTGCTTATCGTGCCTTCTAAAGCTCAGAAAAAGCTCTAGCTGTTATGCATTAGCCGATACCCATTCGGTTTTCAGCTAGAACGAAAGAAAGACCAATGGCCACCAGGCCACAAACGCTTACTTTTAAGAATTATTAGTAAAATTTTCAAAAAGCAATCAATTCAATCCATTGTCTTGTCTAACCGCCGACAAGCAAATAATTCCCGACATCGTGCTCCAATGTTGCCAGCAACAAAAATTTAATAAGCCAGCTTTACGAACAACTTGCTAAGGACATAAATTAATCTGTCTCATAAATTGTGGGCGCGGGCAGCCCTAGCGGTCCGTTAGGCGCACCGGCTGCGCACGCGCTCAAAATATGGACGCGCGAAAATCATAAACCGTGCGCTGCGACACGTAAAGCGTAGGTGTTTCTGTTATATAGTGTTGTAATGGATGAAGATAAGTATTAAGACACTTCTTCTACAAGGAATAATGATATTATTAAGACTTCCAGGTCGCGGGAAGCCGCTGGATGCGAGCAGCGCAGGACCGGTCGTCATGGAGATCTTTAGGGGAGGCCTATGTCCAGCAATGAGTCTTTTGGCTGATATGATGATGACTTCTTCTGTTCGGATTATTTTACAAAGTAGCAAGATCACAAAATTTCATACCACAGGCAGGACTCGAACCTGCGTCTTTTTCGTTACCACCGGAGACGCCTAAAACAGCTAAGCTACCGTGGTCCTACATGATTCCTGGGCGGTACTGTCGGAGAAGACGCAGGATCGAATCCTGCGTCTTGTGAAATTTTTGAGATTTTCTACTTTGTGCTTCTTTTTTCTTCTTTTTTCTACTTTTTCTTTTTGTATAAAGTGTTCTATCTATCTATCTACTTCAACGAGAAGTTACAAAAAAGTGTGTGGAAAATAACGGCTTTCCCATTTCTTTCGTCAACTAATAAATCGGGTAGAAATGCCAGTCGGATGAAATAAAGTTTTTTGTATGTCTTTGGGAAAGTTCTGTGCCGCAACTTATTTATTATTCCGCCTAAATATTTCTGACACATTCAGGTGTCAAAAAAGTACTAATTGAAATATCTAAGAAAAAATTGTAGCTATTAGAAGGGGCAGATTCATCCAGTTAAGTGGTCCAGAGATCCAGAGACCAGCTAAAATGTAACCATTGTCGTACGGCCAACTGTACAGCTTTTTCCTCAATAAATATTCAACATACTCGTATTTCTCAATAGTGCAGTTTTCAATTATCGGCTATTAACAACCGGAAAACCGCACCTCCACTCATAAAGCGATTTCCAAAAACACTCCACACAAACAAAGATAACTCGATGACTCCAATCATCCACAAATTATCTATGTAATTGTTTACACACGTTCAAACATAGATAATTTCCTGTCATACTTGCTATTGCATAAGCTCACGCAACTTCCGAAAAAAAAGTTGTTGCAGGAAGTAATTACAAAAGCCTGTAACAGCCGCGTCACCGTCGCAAGCGCATAGCGCTTTTTTATGCAATTCATTTCCGATTTACGTGTACTCGTAGCAGCAAGAGAGATAAATTATCCTACGTGGGAACTTATTTGTAGGTACATAATTTCTTTAGAGCTTTTACATCGGAAGTTCGCGTTTTCGCGTGTCGACTGTACAGTCAGGAAGATATCAAGCTCGACACATTGGACTTTGTACCGTTCTTATTTCAATAGACATACGGACTAGAGACGCACTGCGAGTGTCAAGCTTGACCTGCCCAAGCAAAACATCTCGGGTTGTAATTCTATCCATGTAAATGAATAACGTTTGTTCTACATTGTTGAAAATTAAAATTTAAACAGTTTGATTATCAATACAAATCGGATCGGTTTTCATATTGTGTGGAGAATTGTTTTTTTTAAATTATATTTCCAAAAGTTGTAGAACTATAGTTCTTTAGTTACATTGGTAGAACTACAACCCGAGAGGTTTTGTGTATTTGGAATTATTTACACGTTATTTAAGTTCACTTTAAATTGACTTCTCTCCGTGAGAATTTTGGAAAACCTTCCTTTAGTTAAAGCCACGATCACACCTGGCTGAATTCAAAGAAAATTCGGCATACATTGCTGGGAGGCTTGGTTATGTTAATTCCCATATCCTTACTTTAACGAGCAATGTATGCCGAATTAGCCTTTGAATTAAGCTAGGTGTGATCGTGGCTTAAGCCGTAAAGCAGCAGTTTTTGCATGCTTGTTTCAGTTGGGAGCCAGTGAAATTACCGGCACATGTCACATGGCACTCTCTTAAATTTTTTTCACTAATATAATAAGATAGTAGTGTAGGCAACGAAGCAGTTGAACCCAACATAAATTTATCTGGCAGATTTTATTTGACAGGATGATAAAGAATCATGAATTAAATGTAAATTCTAAATATCCAAAAAAAAATTACAAAAAATTGTTTTCATACATTTTTTGTAATTTTTGTAAGGAAAAATTAAAAGTACCGATTTTTTTTTGGATTTTTTTATAGAAGATTTGTCTCATGTAGTGTAATACCCCAGCAAAGTTTCATCGACTGAGGATTTAATGCAGGGGTTTTCATACAACGATCCGCTTCGTTGCCTAGACTATAGTGGGGCCGCCGTGGTGGCTCACTGTCCTGTAAGTCTTGTAACATAAATAAAATATTTCAACAAGGCTAGTCAAGTCAATAAGTACAGTATTACGAATGGGAACATACTTCACACCATAAAACCATCATAGACTCGTAACTTCACCTAACATTTCAAAACAAAGTGGAAACCTCAATCCTATCTAGTTTACAGTTGACACCCTCATAACATAGATGTCTTCATAACAGTATTTCTTAAGGCAAAAACCTAGCTCCGAGCAAAGGGCCAACAGTACACAATAATACAATACAAAAGTCATGTTCCCTTTGAGTTGCAATTACCATGGTGCCGCTAACTCGGTTAGTATGCGCAAGCGCATAGCGACATGCGCCACTTTGATCTGTACTTTGAAACCGACATATTTTTTAAATACATTGCTTTTTGGTGTGCTTCTTGAATCAGGTTTCTGAAATGATGCTCGCGAATCGCTCTAGGAAGAACATCACTTTTCACAAAGTGGTCATGATATTATCGTCCACAGCTGGACAAAAGCCTCAACTAGATCGGTGCTAGATAGGTAACCTGTGAGGTGCAAAGAATCCAATCGGATTGTGCCATTTTCCTAGAATACAGCTGCGTAAGAAAATGGAGCAATACTATTGGTTGGATTTTTCCAGCAAACAGGTTAGTACAGTCCGCGCGACGAGTTGAGGCCTTTGAGCGGGAGTGGAGGGGGTATGTGCAGTGTGCAGTAGTATTTTTCTTGCAAATATTGCAACTGCGCATACCCCCTCCACTCCGCCCAGACCTTAACTCGATTCGCGGCCTGTATCCTTTTTTTTACACGGGGAAAAATCCGTTATGGATACACTGCCGTCCGAGGGAGCGACAGTGTTATGTCAGAGTCTTACTGACTATAACCCAGTGATGGCCAACTCTGGCACATTTGGAGAGGTCCCGGGCCTGTACCTAGCACAACCCTGGTGGAGAGCCAACTTTATTTGGGCTTCGTAGCAGTCGGGTAACAACACACTAGGCAGCGCTTCGCAAGAAAGTGCCTAGAAGAAAGATGACAAGAAGGGCGCTGCTGGCCACCATCGTGTGGTACGGTCAACCGCAAGTCATTGGAAACATTTGCAACTCTATTACCATACCATAAAGTCCACAGTGTGTCTACTGACGTGCTGTCGGGTGTGCCAAGTACCCACAAAATTCACGTAAAGAGATGAGTTGGTACAGACAACTTCGAATGTTGTTGAAAAAATCCAGTTTATATAGTGTAGTAGTATAGTGTATGGTGATTTTAGAAATATGTTTTGGTTCAGCGAATTTCTATGCTGACCGTACCCCTAATATAATAATGCTTAATATTATTGCTAAGCAATGAATGGTAAAATTAAAGTTGTCGCAGATTTCTGTGGTTTTGTATTAAGTTTTCGCACCAGCTCTATTTGAGCAGTCGTGTTTGTAGAAATGTGACTGTCAGTACTAGATTTTCATGCAGACGTGGATGTGGAGATCTATTTCTAGGAATTAATTTACAAACACAATAACAGGAGGTTACATTTACAATGCGCAAACCTAAGGAGTGTAAGTTCTCCTCTGCAAGTTCATATTACCCGAATCTATTCACACCGCGAGAGAATAATATGCTAATTATGGGCAAGCTCGTTCCATTGTCGAACACATCTCAGTCTGACCACACCCGTTTTACCACGCCTTAGGTATGCGAGCGGCGAGACGGGGGGGGGGGGGGCATCGGGCTCTTTAGTCAACTCGGTACACTGGAACTCGGTCCACTGGACCGAGTTGACCGATGCAAAAAAGCACTTGGTCAACTCGGTACAGTGTACCGAGTTCCAGTGTACCGAGTTGCATCGGTCAACTCGGTACATTGTAATTTTTTTTTGGCTTGTACAGACCCGGAGAGAAGTGTTTTTATTTTAATTTTCAAAGGTATATTTCTTAGGAAAAGTTATTCAAACTCGTTGACTTATTATACCCTCTCAGTTTTCGGAAGGCTGTCCGCTTACACATTACAAATCTAAATATATAAAGGAGCATGTCCTGACTGACTGACTGATTCATCAACACCGAGCCGTAACCGCTATAGATACAGATCTGAAATTTTGTACACAAGTTCTATGCACGTCACAACTACTCACTAAGAAAGGATTTTGGAAAATTCGTCTCACAAGGGGGTGAAATAAAGGATGAAAGTTTGTATGAAAGTCCTTTGTTTCTTGAGCTAGATTCACACAAATTTTAATTAAAGCTTCATGTAAAAAATTAAGAAACACGTGTTAAGGATTTCTTGAAAATCACCTTTCAAGGGGGTGAAAAGGGGGATGATTTTTTTCCGTATGTTGGTCTATAAGTCTTTTATTTTTAAAGGTAGAATTATAGAAATTTGGTTCTAAGCTCTTGGTAAAAAATAAAAAAGGACGTTTCAGAATTTTTCAAAATTCATCCCCTAAGGGGGTGAAATAAGGTATGAAAGTTTGTATGAAAATCCTACAGTTTTGACATGAGGTGTTTGAAATTTGGATTTTAACTAGAAGTAAATAAACAGGTGTTTCAGCAATTTTGAGATTCATCCCCCAAAGGGGTGAAATAAGGGATGAAAAAACGTATGAAAATTTTATTAAAATTAGGATTTAGTAAAAAGAAAGAAATAAATATGTATTTCAGCGAATGTGAGATTCAGATTCAGATTATTTATTCAATGTAGATTCTTTACAGAATACTTATTGAATATCATGCAGAATACAATTCAAATAGAGCGAGTCTACGCCGTTTCGGATCGTGCTATGGTAGCGTAAAAGAAACGGCAAGAAACCACTGCAGCACGGCCTACTTTAAGAGTCGGTTTTTTACAATGTGTTTCTTGTGTTTCGCTGGAATATCAGAGCACCATACCTCTTTGTCATTCATATAGTCATCTTATCTATAGTAAGCTTTTTTACATAACGATTGCTTTACACATTCTTTTAACTTTCTCTGAGGTAACTGCACTATATTGTCAGGTATTTTGTTGTAGTATCGTACACACAGACCAACGAAAGATGTATTGACTTTAGTTAATCTAAATATATAAAAGAGCTTGTCCTGACTGACTGACTGATTCATCAACGCCGAGCCGTAACCGCTATAGCTATCAAGCTGAAATTTTGTACACAGGTTTATTGCACTTCAAAACCACCCACTAAGGAAGGATTTTCCAAAACTCATCTCTGAAGTGGGTGAAATAAGGAATGAAAGTTTGTATGAAAGTCCTTTGTTTCTTGAGTTAGATTCACACAAATTTGAATTTAAGTTTTTGGTAAAAAATAAAGAAATAGGTATTTAAGCATTTCGTAAAAATCACTTTTTAAGGGGGTGAAAAAGGGGATGTTTTTTTTCTGTATATTGGTCTATAAGTTTTTAATTTTTATAGGTAGAATTATTAAGTTTTGAGCTCTCCGTAAAAAAATAAAAAGTACGTATTTAAGGATTTTTCAAAATTGATCCCGTAAGGGGGTGAAATAAGTGATGAAAGTTTATATGAAAGTCCGTTAGATTTGCAGTTGGGATTTTCAAAATTTGCACTTAGACTGAGGACTAAAAATTAAGTTTAATGTGTTTCAGGGTTTTTTAAAATTCTACACCCTTAGGGGTGAAAAGGGGGATGAAGTAGAAAATTTTCAAAGTAAAACTCACTAAATTTATTATTTAGGCATCAGGGTTGTAATTCTGTGGAACGTCCATCACTGTTATTGAAATTCCACCCCAAATTCAACCCCTAAAAGGGGGAAATGGGGTGAAAACGTCTAAAAACCAATATGGGTAACGTTTGTATGGTTTATCGGGTCGCTGATTCCGAAAACTAAAACAATTTTGTAATCCAACGTGGTGGATGTGAAATACCATCATCCCTGGGGATAGGGTTGTGGTGCAATAGGGTTGAAATGTCTAAAAATCAATATGGGTGTCGTTCGGGTCGCTAATTACGAAAACTACAACAATTTTAAAATCCAACGTGGTGCACGTGAAAACCATCATGCCCTGGGGAAGGGATTGGGGTGCGATAGGGTTAAAATGTCTAAAAATCAATATGGGTGTCGTTTCTATGTTTATATAGGGATAGTCCAGTCAATCTACGATATGAGGATGCATTAAATGCACATTTAGAGAAATTAATTTTAAACAGTAATATAGGCTATTTGAAGCGATAAATAATTAAATCCGGCAATTTTTTTAAAACACATTTTTTGTTAAAGTACCAGTATAAGCTCACCTGTGCTACATGGTAAATATTATACAAGTTGAGTTCACCTTATACTGGTATTAAAAATATCAACGTTATGACGGGGATTACTGTGGTTTTAAAATTTTGAATGTGTTACTGGTGATTTAACAAATTATCACCTAATGTGCATTTATTCCATTTTCTCCATACAAACTTTCGTAGATTGACTGGACTAGGATAGGGATAGCGGTTAAGATGGCGTTGGGATAGGGATAGGGTTAGGGGCAGGGATAGGGGAGGGAGGGGGATGGGAATAGGGAGAGGGAGTGGTAGAGGGTTAGGGACAGGGAGGGGGAGAGGGAGGGGAAGAGGGAGGGGAAGAGGGAGAGACTGCACATTGTTTGAATTTCACGCGGGCGAAGCCGCGGGCACAGCTAGTATACTATATTTTTAGAGCGCTATTTATGAAACGCATGTGATTTTGCATGTTTTTTTAAGTATAATATCTCTATTTTTGAATTTTTATGGTTTTAAGAGAATATTTGTATAAAAAAAGAAAGAAATATATTGAAATTGTTCTAAATTGCTTTTAATAAAACGACTGTATTATTTTATTTTAGAGTTTGATTGAAATAAACGGATTTTCGGATCGAACGACTGGGTTTTATAGCTTTAGTTTTTCTTTAATAGTTGTATGAAAATATTATTCAAATGACTGTCATTTTGCAATAGATAAAATAGCAAAATTCAATAATGGTCTATTCTTTTCATTTTGTCCGAACTTTTTTACACGCCTGTACACTTTTTTGAAATAAAACAATAGAATTTGAACTCTAAGTACAAGTGTACCGAGTTGACTAAAGAAAATTAACAAAAAAAAATGATTGGTATACTTGGTACCCTGTACAGAGTTCGGAATGTACTGAGATGACCCGCCATTGCTCGTCATCGCTCACGGCGGCAACTATCTTGCTCTTTCCATCCCACTCCCCCACATCCCCGCCCATACCTAAGGCGCGATACAGCGGTTGCGGTCAGACTCTAGATCGAGCAAACCCATTGACAATGAAACGAAAAGCAACGTAAAACAAAAAAAAAAAGAGTACGTACATAAATACTTAATGGATGTAAAACAATTTTTCTCAAGAAACTTAGCGACAAATTCCGGAAAATATTAATTTTATGATCCATACAAAACGTGCTATAACCGTATCTTAGCTGATCATCTGATATGCAGTTTTTATGGGTTGGTTAGGCTATGTCTAGACCTACAGGATAACTAATAGTGAAAAGAGTCTTTTGCCTAGAGAAAATCTATTCAAATTCAATGCAAATGTGCAGAAGCAGGAAAGGTTGCTATAAAATTTAAAATTGGCAAATTCAATAAGGAACGCCTACCCAACATCCTATTTACAGCGAAAATAGGTAGGAAAATCTATAAACTTTAATTGGAAAATCTCAGTGCAGATATAAAGGTACCCACACAACTTCCTTTAGTGTTTTTAGTACGCGTAAAAGATGATATAGAGTTAGTTATTTCAAGACATGACACCGCCTTTCCAGAACCGTAAGTTTAATGTCCCATACAAAGACACTATCTATATGTTCTAACTTCTACGCCTGAGCAACACAGCATCGTCAATGTCTAAAATTATTTGTGGGGACCCTTGACTTCCTAAGTATCGGTGTTTTACTGCTATTTTAAGATAACATTGGTTTTACGACACCTTACCAGTTTTACATGTATTTTCTAGGTTACAGAAAATACCTTTCAGCGGTGTGGCTTACCTGAAAAAAAAAAAAACATATTTGAGTAAAATTATTTAAATACGGAACTCATAAAATAAGACAGCAAAGTAATTATTCCGGTAGTTACAATGGCCATACTCTTCAAACTGGAACCACAGATAAGATCATAGTAAACTGACGTTTCTGGAACGCAGAAATGCAAACATTGCTGCTTTTTGGCAGAATTACCCGAGGTGTGGTGGTGGTACTTTCCCAGACGGGCTTAGCACAATGTCCTTCCAATAAATAGAAAGAAGGCACTTACAATAGGTCGCTTAAGAACTCACAAGCTGAGATCACAAGGCTTAAAAAGCGACAACATTTTACGTTCATACATTCTTAACCTAACAAATCATCATCATCATAAATCCTAAAATAAATACAATTTTAAATATGCTATGAAAGAAAACCACGACTGCTTATGTCTCGTGTCAATCGCTGAACGTTTATTTTTTATATATTCTCCAAAGAGATTCGCAACAAATCCCATGAAACGTTCACTACAGGACAGGGAGCTCCTTCCAGAACTCCAGCTTTTGCTGAAATTTTGAGCGGAAGTACCATAGTCACCACGCTTGTTAGCGTTACGGCTGGCATCGCGGTTGCTGGTGACCGCAGATTGTAAGATGGTACGATACACAGAAGGATGCTGCTGCCCATCCTCTAGTTCGTTAACCCTTAGTCGCCTCGCCTCTTACGACATCCAAAGGTAGAGATGTGTTGGTACTATTCTTTGCCGGCACCACGAGGCAAGACGACCTGGAATTGGTAAACTGATTCGGAAATTTATTTCAATATATCTTATTCCCAAGCGAAAATATTTAAGGCGAACTAAGTCGTGGCGTACGGCGTAAAGTTTATTACATTGCGATTATTACAAAAGCAGTGCTGCCAACAGAAGTTCCGGCCACCTGCTTAAGTCCTAAGTATGCTAGAAGTCTGCAACTGATAGCCTAAACACTAACAACGCACGTTCTAGCTTTATCACTATGCACTAGCCTAAACAAAATGCCACCGTTACCTGATAGGGTTGCCCATTACAAATTTATAAATAGGAATAAATACACTAAATTAATAAAAGAAAAATGTAGGACATATGACACAAGGTAAATGGGAATTAAGTAGGAAGGATAGATTTCGTATTGTTATTTTGTCTCGGCAATAAAAGAGATTATGAAGTTGACCTCACTATTAAATGACAGACTTGACTTTCTTAAATAACTTTCTAAAATAAATAAACTTGTGTTTTTCTAATTTTACTCTTGGATAAACTATTAAAGCTGAAATTCAAAGTCTTTTATTTATTAGATTTCAGTTGTTTATACAAAAACGTTGTTTTAGCCGAAGAAAGTCTAAAAAATTGTTTATAATTTAATACTTGTGCAGGGATGACAAAAGGTCGTATGCAACATCAGGCAGGACCACGGTAGCCTATCTAGTAAAGCGTATCCGACCCTCACAACGGACACTACATACATCGAGCGCGAATTTGAAATTGGAAGGTCGCGTGAGCCCGTATATTCAGTACAAAAGACCCTCAGAAGGACCACGAGAATCTCGCGGGCGGGTGCGCGCGGGGGTGCGGGGTAGATTGCAAGGGGGGCGGAGGGTGTCCGTCCTGTAAGATAGTACTATTACTTTATTCTGTGACGTAAATTAATATCTTTCAGTTTTCTTTGTAATAAAGCGAGAGGGACGACGCGTTCTAATCTGCCCTGCGTCTTATAGTCCGGTCCCTAGTAGTCTTATATCGCCAAATTCACCAAATTGCCTCAAATTGCACCAAATTTTTTCCAGGTACTAGTTAGGTACATAGCTCTCAATTTTTGATAGGGTCCAATTCTTGAATTTCAAAAATTTCCAAAGAAATTCAAGAATTGGCTCCTATCAAAAATAGAGAGCTATGTACCTAACTAGTACCTGGACAAAATTTGGTGAAAATGTAAATCGTGTCTACGTGAAACAGCTAACTGACCGCACTATAGCTTTTGCTCACCTTTATAGAATAACGCGTTCACTGCTCACAAATAAAACCGCTGAACCAAAGCTTTTCGTAAATATAAACTTTTACGAATAATATCAGTTCTCAAACCTAGCAACCCTAAAACAGAATTAGCGATTCCAGCGTTGTCAGGTTGTCAACTTGATCGCAAATTGGCGTGCGGACGATAGCGATACTCGCTGTGTACGTGAGGGGTCGTATGCGCAGGTTAACTGCATATTTGTATACTAGAATTCTGTCTTATATGAATAACACAACCTTAAAATATGTAGCATTCATCCTTTCGTGTCGACAGCACCAGACCGGCCCAGAAAGTCCAATCAATGGACCTTCAATTCGGCTTGTGTGGTGCGTGATAAAGTACCACCCCCACCTCTACCCGTGGGAGTCGTAAGAGGTGACTTGGAAGGATATGCAGCGTCCTTCTGCATATCGTATTATCTAACACACTGCGGTCACCAACAACCGCGGTCCATGGTGCCAGCCGCAACGCTAACAAGCGTGGTGACTATGGAACTTTCCCTCCTAAAATATACCACGTATTGTTGCTATGAAATTCTTGTCCATCCGTGAATTTGAGAGTATAACGACAAACAGTGGAAATTCTGACACGGAGTTCCGTGATCTTTCAAGTAAGTATAACACCAGTGGTAATTTCGCCAGATGTGTACGTAATATGAATAGAAGGCGACGCGGTAGACCCAGACGGAGATTAGATGGCGAGATGAGCTATAGTTCGTCCGTCTTTAGAATACAGTGACGCGTCGCTTTCCGCCGCTGTTAGCCAAGCCCCGTAACGAATAAGGTCGCTTAAAATTATTAAGTCAAATGCACAATGACTAACTAAAGGAAAACCATCGAAAGAAGCGGTTGTTTCCTTTGTGTGTTACCCAAAAAACAAAAAAAAATTAAAAGTATTTTTTCTTGCATTTAAAAAAAAATGAAAAATGGAGTTTATTCTGGTTAGCATGATATTTGCTGTAAGCATAACGGATAAATAAGAATGGTGTATTGACTATTGTTTTAAAATACTATATTTAAAAGACAGTGTATTGACCATTTTTAAAAAGTTATTGTAAGTAATTTCCGTTGATTATCGCTTATAAAAGGAAGTGTATTGACTCATTTTGGTTGGTTGTTGTAAAACGATTCCTATTGGTCCACGTCGACACGCCACAGTAGTGGAGGTGGGAGAGTGGGGACCAGTAGGGTAGCGTTTAAATACCGAGGTTCTTGTGAAATTGCCTCACTTGTTTTTTGGCAGCTGAAGTAAATAAAACAGTCTCTTGTGCAGTACAATTTGTGTTTGAGTTTTCACAACTCAGAAGTGGGACTCAGGATCGCCATCGGATAAAGGTATGTTTTTTTTTTTGTCAAAATGCATTTATTTGTTGTAAGTACATGTATACAAGTAAATAAGTCATTAAGATAAACATATTTACACGCAAAGTGCTATAGTTCTTGACCTTACTTTATAATTATTGCTTATTTTACCGCCTTATTTTATAAATTTTCTTATATTAAACCTCTGTTAGGTCCCAAAACTAGATGAGTGAGTGAGTCTAGTCGTTTTATTGATTGTTTAGATTAGATCTAGATAATTACTGATTAAGTATCGTGAGCAAATATATGAAGCCTGAATCGTATACAATTAGAACCTAAATAATATCTTCAAAATATTTTTTGTTATGAACATTGACTTTCTCTCAATATTTTGACAGGATTATGGACTTCCCTGGAAGGGAACCATCTTGCTACCAACTCGACGAGCGGAGGAGTCGGGAGACTTCACGCCGAGCGAGCGGTCAGCGCAGTCGACGCTCTGCGTCGGGGGCTGGCGGCCGAAAACCCCGGAGCCGTAGTAGTCTTCGCATCTGCGACACTGACGGGCGGCCGAGCCGCAGTCCGCAACGTCACGAGAGGCACGGTATAGTTCGGCGCAGCCGCAGCCCGGATCGCAGCGACGACAGAGCAACGACGAGACCCAGCCGTGCAGCAGAGCGGTGCAGCGGCCTGCGCGCCAGCAGGCGACGCAGCCACTGCGCGTCACGTGCCCGTGACAGCTCGCATCGCAGCCGCAGTCCTTTACTGGGGTGGGCAGGCGCCGTCCTGGGTGACATCGCCGGCCCCAACAAGCGTCGCCAGAAGTCTCCGCGGGCCAGCACGGAAAAGAGGAGCAGCCGCCCTGCTCGACCGTCATCGCGGGAGCGCTGCAGCAGGCAGCGCGCCCGGCGTTCTTCGCGGCGGGTGTCTCCTGGTACCAGTGGACGTCGCAGCCGTATTCTGCGCACGCCCGACCGGCAGAGCAACGCTTCACGACGAGAAGATTCGTCCTGTGAGTTACTTTCAAAGTTTTCTAGTATCTTAGAGAAACTATGTGACAATAATAGTAGTAAGATTAATTACATAAATGTCGTACCAGATTTTGATCCATCAGCTAAAAATCAAAATATTAATACTTGGCTTACTAAAGTAAATGAAATTGCAAAAATTTATAATTGGTCTGATAAACAAACAACAGTAAGTGCAATACCAAAATTAAAAGGGAACGCAAAACGGTGGTACGAGGGCCTCAATTCTATGGATTTCACATGGTCACAGTGGCAAGAAAAACTTAGAGCCGCGTTTCCTTCAGAAGAAAACTACGGGCAAATGTTGTTTGATATGCTTAAGAAGAGGGCAAAATTTGGGGACTCTTTGGAGGATTATTTTTATGAAAAAACAGCGTTACTGAACCGATGTGACATCTTCGGAAAGAGGGCTGTCGAATGTATTGTTTTTGGAATAGAGGATAGGGCAATTAGGTTAGGGGCTGAAGCGGCACAGTTTGAGAACCCGGAAAAGCTGTTATCATATCTTAGGAACGTTAAAATCAGACAAAACGAAAATACAGCTAAAAATACTCCATATAGCAACAGGAAAAATAACACGCGCGAACAAACTAGTCATACGTCCGGTCAAAAGAATCCGATGAGGTGCTTTAACTGTAAGCAAGAGGGTCACACTGTTTCTAATTGCCCTAAGCCATTAAAAAGGTGCGAAAACTGCTCTCTGATAGGACATGACGCGAATGAATGTTTTAGGAAACCTGAAAAACAAGCAAACAAGTCTATTCTTAAGATATGTGATGGGTCTAAACATAACGAAAAATACATTCAAAAAGTTTTTGTCAATGGCTTTGAAAGAACTGCGTTTATGGATTTGGGAAGCGACTGTACGTTAATCAGGCACAGTGACGCAAAAGTTGTGTTAGGATCGTTTGGAGGAGAAGTATTAACAATGACAGGATTTGGAGGTGCTAAGGTTCAGACTCTAGGAAGCTGTTTGGCAGATATCGAGATCCAAGGTGTGAAGGCTAGAATCTCAATACATGTTGTACCTGATCATTTTCTTCACCATTCGTAATTACTAGGCCAGAACTTCACCGAATTGCCGGATATTAGCATCTTGAAAACCAGTGACGAGCTGTTGGTGTCTCAGGATTTGAAATGTCAAGGAGCAAACTGTGAAAAGCTTTTTGTAGCTGTTGACACAGAGTTACAGCCAGGCGTGAATTGTTTAGATGTTTACTCGACCAATAAATTAGACGGGCCCTTTTTAGTGCATGGATGTTTTTGTTCAAAGCCTAAGCGGGAATACTTTTTGGAGGAGGGTGTGTACACACTAAAAGAAGGTAGAAGCACTTTATTAATTAAAAACCTCAGTGGCAAGAGCATACCCTTTTCCAAGGATTGTTTAATTGCTAGAGCTGAAGAAATTCAAATAATCGATATGCCGGCTCCGGATGTATGTAGGGTAGATTCTTCCAAGGGGTATTATGAGCCCTTCACTCTGTCCGATTTAAATATAGATGACAGCATAGAGGAGACTCAAAAATTGAAGTTGTTGGCGTTGTTAAATAGATATAGATCTTCTTTTGCTATCTCGCTAGGGGAGTTAGGTTGCACTGGTGTAGAAAAGATGGATATTGCACTAACGGACAGAGAACCGGTTGTGTACAGACCCTATAGGTTATCCCACAGCGAAAAAGCCGAGGTTAGACAAATGATCGATGAGTTACTAGACTGTGGAATAATTAGAGAGTCGTCTTCACCATTTGCCAGTCCGATCATAATCGTCAAAAAGAAGACTGGCGAGAAGCGTCTGTGTATTGATTATAGATCTCTTAATCGAAAAACTATAAAGCAACATTATCCCTTGCCAATTATTGAGGAGCAGCTGGAGAGGTTATCCGGATTTAAATATTTCACTTCCCTTGATTTGGCTTCAGGATACTATCAGGTTGAGTTAACAGAAGATGCCAAACCAAAAACTGCTTTCGTAACACCTGAAGGACAATACGAGTTTAATAGAATGCCATTCGGGCTAACTAATGCGCCAGCTGTTTTTCAAAGGGTAATTAACAAAGTTTTGGATAACTTGCGTTTCAACTCAGTAGTCGTGTATATGGATGATATTCTGGTTCCTTCTAATTCAATCGAAGACGGTCTGGAGAAACTCGAGCAGGTATTCGAAAAGATTAGAGAAGCTGGTCTTACTTTAAAAGTTTCGAAATGTAAGTTCTTCCAAACCTCTATAGATTTTCTCGGGTTTGAGGTTTCTGCAGAGGGAATTAAACCCGGTCAACAAAAGACTGCCGCCGTGCAAAACTTTCCAATTCCGAAGAATGTTCACAACGTGAGACAATTCCTTGGCCTTGCTAGTTTTTTCAGGCGTTTCATCAAAGATTTTGCTGTGATCGCACGACCCTTGTCCAAATTGCTCAAGAAAAATAGTCCTTGGGAATGGGGTATAGTTCAACAGCAAGCTTTTCAAGAACTTAAGACGAGACTCGTTTCCCGACCGGTCTTGAGTTTGTTTGACCCTCGTTTGGAAACTGAGCTACATACTGACGCAAGTAAACATGGCGTAGCGGGCATACTGCTCCAAAAACACGGGAATATCTTAAAACCCATTGCATTTTATAGCAGACAGACTTCACCAGAAGAACAACACTTTTCGTCATATGAGCTCGAAACGTTAGCTGTCATAAGTTCGTTATGCAAATTTAGACCTTATTTACTTGGTATTAAATTCAACATTGTAACTGACTGTAATTCTTTGCGGTCAACATTTTTAAAACGAGACATGATCCCACGTGTTGCTCGCTGGTGGAGTCTGATTCAGGAGTTTGATTGTAACGTTTTGTACAAACCAGGTACAGCCATTAGTCATGCTGACGCTTTAAGTCGTAACCCAATAGGGAGTGATGAAAACAGCATTGAAAGTATGTGTGCCCCTAATATCTTGCAGATAACTTCAGATTGGCTAGAAACTGTGCAGTCCGGTGATGAGGAGGTTCAAAGAATTAAAAAAATACTGTCGGATAAGGATACTGATAATATTGTAGAGATAAAAAAAAAATATTGTGTCAAACGGAATCTAGTTTACAAAATAACTGAACAGGGTCTTAAGTGGTTGGCACCCAAGGGAGTGAGATGGCAGATATTGCAGGCATGTCACGATCAAATCGGACATTTCTCATTCGAAAAGACTTTTGATAAGGTTCGGGCCGATTATTGGTTCCCTAAGATGCGTAAATTCATAAAAAAGTATGTAGAGTCGTGTTTACAATGTGCACACGGGAAAAAGCCTAGTGGAAAGAAGTCAGGATATCTGCATCCTATACCTAAGGAGCCAGTTCCGTTTCACACTTTGCATGCGGACCACTTGGGACCCTTTAACGAGAGCAAAAGGAAAAATAAGTATATTTTGCTTATTATAGACGCGTTCACTAAATTCATTTACTTAAAAGCAGTGAAAAACACAAAAAGTAATACTACTATTAATGTTTTTAAAGACTACTTTGCCTTGTTTGGCGTCCCGAAAAGACTTATCACAGACCGAGGAACGACATTTACTAGTTCAAATTTTAAGGAATATGTTAATAGCACAGGGGTACAACATATTTTAAATGCGGTCGCAACACCTAGAGCGAACGGTCAAATAGAACGTTATAACCGTACGGTCTTGGATGCACTAAATGCTAAAAATCATGGAGGTGACGAACGAAAATGGGACGAACATTTGCCTCAGATACAGTGGGGTCTCAATAATACAATTAATAAATCAACTGGCAAAACCCCAACTGAGGTATTGTTCGGACTAAGATTAACCGGAGAGTCAGAAAGTGCCTTGAGATTTTCCACGGTTGACGAGGATGACTGTTCGTCTACCTCATCAAATATAGAACAAAATAGATATGAGGCCCAAAAACAAATTGCAACTAACCAAGAAAAACAAAAACAAAAGTTCGACAAATCACGTACTCCAGCTCGGAAATTTAAAGTAGGACAGCTGGTAAGAGTAGAACGAGAAGTATCTGAGAAAGGAAAAAGCAAAAAATGTGTTGCAAAATGTTTAGGCCCTTACCGTATAACTCAAATATTACCAAACGATCGTTACGAAGTGGAAGATACACCTGTAACCAAGAAGAAGGGTAAGTCGGTTTACAAAGGGGTTTATCCGGTTGACCGAATACATCCTTGGTTATCCTTTAGTAATTTAGATAGTGACGGTTCTTCTGGAGATTCTAGTGACTCCGTTGAGGAGTATTGTAATGTTACGACTTAAATAGCTTCTATCTAAAGTAAGTAATTATGATATGTAAGTAATCACACTAATCACAAATAAGTGGAAATTTATGTTATTACTGGAAACTAGTAAGGTTTTGATTATAACGAACAAATAAATATGTTGATATAAAATTATAACTTGTAGTAAAGATAATGTACGAACTTAGATACGACAGATGTTTAAAGGATAAACTTAATAAATTAAAATAGTCTCGTCTCATATGTTATTACATTGCAGTAGAGTGTAGTAGAGTTGTACAGTGTGATGATAAAGCAATAGAGTTTGATAGCAGGGTAGTAAAGTATGATAGTAAAGTAGTGCAGTATAATAGTATGGTAGTAATGATGATAGTAAAGTAGTACAGTTTAATAGTAAGGTAGTATTGATAGCATTGTTGCAACGATTGCGAGGTCGCAATTATATAGTCAGGATGGACGAATGTAAGCATAACGGATAAATAAGAATGGTGTATTGACTATTGTTTTAAAATACTATATTTAAAAGACAGTGCATTGACCATTTTTAAAAAGTTATTGTAAGTAATTTCCGTTGATTATCGCTTATAAAAGGAAGTGTATTGACTCATTTTGGTTGGTTGTTGTAAAACGATTCCTATTGGTCCACGTCGACACGCCACAGTAGTGGAGGTGGGAGAGTGGGGACCAGTAGGGTAGCGTTTAAATACCGAGGTTCTTGTGAAATTGCCTCACTTGTTTTTTGGCAGCTGAAGTAAATAAAACAGTCTCTTGTGCAGTACAATTTGTGTTTGAGTTTTCACATTGCTTAAAATTATTACATCTGCCAAACTGCATGGCAGTTTGTTGGCAGTTGGAATACTGCTCCCTTATCACTAACTCCATTGTGAATACGTCTTTACCCTGGATTAATTGGCCGGAGGAAGCACAGGATAGGATGTCGAGGAGAGAACGAAGGGAGGCCTTTGCCCAGCAGTGGGACAGTTAGGGGCTATTTAAGATTAAGATAAGTGTAGGTAATGAAAAGCTTTACACACTACGCGTCGGAAAGATCCGCTGCTGTTGCTGCACTAAGAAGCCGTTTTGCTTTTAATGTTTTTTGTTTGATTGTGTACTTATAGGAAAATCCGAAGACCATCTTTTTCATCCGTTACTTGTATGATGTAATCCATCTCGTAAGAGGAAACATTTTTTGCGGTTCAAGACCCGACGGCTTGATATAAACACAATGTTCAATTTATTGTGTCATGTGGGAGCTGTAGTTAATATAGTAACATTGGAACAGATAATCAAGAAGGTAATGTCATTAATAATTATCATGCATCAAGTAAATTGAGTTGCGGTTTCAAATAGATTTGTTTCTCTTTTTGTACGCACGGCAGCTAGTTAGTGGAAACAAAACCAATATAAGCTAAACCAACGCTACGCTACAAACCCCCGAAACTAGGGACCCGCTAAGGTCATTCCACTGAGGAGAAGCCGTGTGTACTTACTAGTATTTGAGATGTGATATCTGCCTAACCAACGAAAAAGGTGCGGGTTGATGTTTCTGTATATCCTATTATGTGTAACGAATATTTTTTTTTATAAAAACTTTGTGAGTGGTTTAAAGGTTGAAAATGATTTTTATTTTAACACTTCCTGTGTTCGGATAAATCTACAAAGTAGAAAATCGCAACCTGCGTCTTCTGCGTAAGTACCGCAGACGCTTTACCAACACAGGAAGTGTTAAAATAAAAATCATTTTCAATTATACGTAGTGTTACCAATTTTCAACTCGAAATCTGTCTGCAATGATGGACTAGTTGACTAGTACAGCAAATGTTTGCTAGGTGGCAGCACAAACGCAACGTTGGAATGCGTATAGAGGTCGCTAAATTTCACAACATCGGGCAGGACCACAGTAGCCTAGTTGGTAAAGCGTCTGCGGTACTTACGCAGAAGACGCAGGTTCGAATCCTGCCTGTGGTTGTGAAATTTTGCGATTTTCTACTTTGTAGGTTTTAAGGTTATAGTAACAAATCACAACATTTGATGTAATTGTTAAGCCCTAAATTTTGTATTTTATGTGCGAAAAGGAACATTTTTATCACGTTTTTTTTTTGAGAAAACTTAAAACCTTAGATTAATGAAGACTTAAAGCACGCGAAGACCTCTAAGCTTAAAACATCATCGTTTGCCTGCCCTAATTCCAATTTATTTGGGATCGACGCAACATGTTCTTCGCTTCCATTTATCTCTATCTATCGAACGTCATTTTAACTTAAAAAAAAACGCATCTAAAATGGATTAAGCACTGAAGTTGTAATTTGATTTGGAACGAATTTGTCTTACCCTATACTGATCCAGATATCTTAGATCCTTCAAGTAAATTCCCATAAGAACTCTCCCAGTCAACTTGTGGATCAGCTGACGGGCCCACCACGTCGCTTGCCCACGCGCACTTAAACTAAAGAGCTCTGAAGGGCTCTCTTGTGTGGAAGCGGTGACGGAGCAAGCTTCTACGGTTGTTGATGTTGAGATATGAGGCGTGAGAACTGTTATAAATAATGCATTGATTTTGCTATAAAATTTTATTTTTCTAAACCTGCTTTACTAGGTAATTGCGTGGGCACCAGGTCAGACTTCAGACCAGTAATGTTCAATGTTTTGAAGGGGCTGGGCTGCTAGTTCTATTCAGCAGATAAGATCTATTGTAGCTAACTCTTTATCTCTTCAGCCACGCCGAGAGCCTCAAAGAAGCCGACGATCTGCCTGGGATTGAGAGATTGAGCATCCTCGGGTGTAGTATGTGTCCTCCTGTTGCCCGACTTCTGCTGTAAGATAGTACATCACAGTGGCAGATTAGGTGTATATGTGTTTCATCGTCCTCTGCAAAGAATCTGCAGTACAGATGGGTTTTCATATAAGCCCATTATGTCTAGGTGCTTGGACAGGACAACCTACAAGGTCCTGTAAGATATGTAACAATAGTAACCGGTTTTAAAGAGAAGAGTTAACAATCCTCCTAATGGTCCCAGACAAGACAGGCGGGACGAATGACTTAACTTGCCTTCAGAAGCATGGAAAATGGTCTAGCTATTCCGTTTCCAGCTGGGTTCTAATTTGCTTTTCGCCAATTATAGTGAGTGGAACCTATATAACAAAAAGGGAGGTGCTACTATTTTCTTTGGACCTAATTTGCTTAACTTTAGTCTTCGCCACTAGTGAGACAACCAGATTTGTGTCAGTCTAGCAATTCGAGTGAAACGAACCTATAAGGCAAAAAGAGAGGTGCTACTATTTTCTTTTCTATCGAATAGGTTTGTATCACTCGCATCGCGATAAATATCGAGCGTGTAGCATTCGCCTATCTTCACGTTGTCAACTCACAAATTAGCGCACGCGCAGCGACAGAGCTGGCCTGACACTCACCGTGACACTTGGTCGTACGTGTCGGGTCATATGCAAAGGTTAACATGAGAATAGTAGGCTGAAGTGCGAATGGAGAATCTAGAAAAGAGATAGTGTCTTGAATAACTTGTGTCATGGATACTGAACGTACAGTAGCTCTTTCTGATATTTCATATTTTACCGAGTATATAAAATAAAAAAAACCGGTCAAGTGCGAGTCGGACTCGCGCGCCGAGGGTTCCGATATACCTATAGTATTTTTGGAAGCAATAAAGTCCATTTTCAGGACCGCAAAACTAAATTTGTTTGTAAAGGTTTTTTGCAGATTTCTGAAAAACTGTGCAACTTAGAAAGATCGTTTTATTTTTGCTGTAAAGTTAACATAAACTTCTGTCAACTGTAATTAATTCAGATTTTCCCTTACTCAAACTTCGGAGATAAGGGGGGGGGAATGGTATTTTTTTTGACATTTTTCATCATAACTTGAAAACTAAGAAACTTAAAAAAATACAAAAATATATTTTAAAATGTACAAGTAAAGCCCTTTCATATGATACCCCACTCGACCTAGTAGCGACAATTTGAAATTTGGCCCCCCCTATTTTGGCCCCCTTTACATTAATAATCATACTTTTTTCAAAAAAATTTCATGTGCAATTAAGTTGGGCAACTATATTCTAAAACTATTCCAAATTTCAGCTCGATAGCGTAAGTGGTTGCTGAGATATAGAGGTGTGACAGACAGACGGACAGACAGACAGAGCGGCACCATAAGGGTTCCTTTTTTTTACCATTTTGGTATCGGAACCCTAAAAACAGCCAAGCCAAGTTCGACATTACCGTAAGAAATCGCGCACTCCGCGTGGGTTACCAAAATCTTTGTATCAAAACTACTAGGCCAATTTTCGAGATTTCCTTCCACTCTCTTATTTATTTTCATATTTGTTACGTAATCTGCCAAATTGTAAAATTTTCAATCAACTAGCTATTAGGGTTCAACAGACCTTTAAAGGTACATACAATGTACAGACAATCCGGTTGTCAGCGGAAAAAATCATTCGTTTTGACACTATGTGATTTTGCCATTGTGGTGAAAGGATTGGCCAGCCTAGACACTGCGTTACCGTGTCTAGCTGTTTCCAGGGTGCGCCGCGGGGAGGCTCCTTCCTCGCACACACTATAATTATGTGGGAAAAACACTTTAAATCCAACCTGAACACTATCTAACTAGTCTTTACAAATAGCTTCCTAAAGGGCCGATCACACCTGACTGAATTCACACACTAAGTCAGTTAGTCTCCTACGTAGGAAAGGAAGGTAGAAAGATGGAACTTAGTAAGTCACTAAAGCCGCGATTACACCTGCTTGAATTTAACGACTGCTACGAAGAAAACTAGGAGGCTACGTAGAAAAAGAACGTTTCTGAATTCAGAGTTCTAACTAGGCAGCTAAGTAGAAAAAGTACCTACTAACAGTTGCTGAATAGTGATGTTGCGATAGTGATAGTTTCGATGTCGGTATTTGATCTTGAAATACAGTAACTCTATTGAATAGCCTTATCGAAAATAATTATTGTACAATAAAATACTGTCAATTGTTAAAAATAAGCTGATACAACTTCAAGACAAATACAACCGATAATTAAAAGAAGCAAAAAATACAGACAATCTTATTTGCGGTCTTAAAGATGGGCTTTATTGCTTTTAAAAATACTACAGGAATATCAAATCCCTCGACGCGAGACTCTGCCTCGCACTTGACCGTTTTTTTAATATAAGTATATTTTTTGTTCGATAAGTTGAATAAATCATTCGCACTTGGAAATCACTAAACTTGCTAAGTCCCTTCAAGTAAAGGAGTTAGCAAGTTTAGTAATGGGAAATTTTGCGAAAGATTAATTCGAATCGAACAACTTGTCGATGAAAAATAATACTAAAGCATAATCTTGGTTTAATAATAAGTATTAATAATAAACTTGAAAAAATTCACTATTGATTATATTTTTTAGTTCGGTTGAGTTAATAAACCTGCTTTGCGATAAAAAAATCGTAAAAACCTAATGAACTCTATACTGCACGTGGCTCGACACGCACTTTGTAATTTTTCTCTATCGATTATTAACGATAATTTGAAGCATTCGATATTCTCGATATTTTCTATAGGAATATTCAGTAGAGTTATTATTGGTATTGGCCCTTCACTAAAGTTCCTTACTGTGTTGCTTACTAAGCTGCTTACTCAGTTAGTCACTTACTTAGTTCCATCTTTCTACCTTCCTTTCCTACGTAGGAGACTAACTGACTTAGTGTGTGAATTCAGTCAGGTGTGATCGGTCCTTAAAGCATAACATCAGCCCATAATACAAACAACAGCTAAGTACCGGAATTCCATCTCGTAAAATATGATGAAAAACTTCAACCTACAGCGGAATGTTAGGAAGTAAGAGCGGTAATTATAAGATTTATCTATTGAGGAAATCTTCGAGATGAGGTGCATGGGCGGAACGGATTAGCAAGTGTAGGTTGTACAACTAAACGCGATTGTTTTATAATAATGTTTGATGGTTGAGTGAATTTATTATATGCCACCTATTGTTATAAATGAGGTGAAACATGAAATCAGTTGAAAAGAAATAGATGTGACTTCGTTTACAATTAAAAGTACAAATTACAAATAACAAGTACAAATATACAACGTTACTTTGAAATGTCTGACTATACTTGAGTATAGTACTTAGGACATGAAACCTATGTTTCTTGGGAAAAGTTTTTCAGTTTCATGTACTAAGTACCATACTCAAGTATAGTCAGACATTTTAAAATCACGATGTATAGTTATACCCCTTCTACTACTCGTTTAGAGTAGTTCCCAACACCACAGTATAGATTACTATTCAGGGGGCCCACAGGCCGTCATTAGAGCGCATCGATCTCTGTCCCGGGAATAATTACCGGGCGTGCGCAGGCGCAAGTACCGGTCCGGGATTAGGTGGAGCGACTACAGTGAGTACTGTGACGTCATTCGGTGAGAGGCGACACTTTATATTAGTAGCCAGTTGTGTCTCACTGCAGAGGCAAATACATAAAAGAATTAGTAATTAATTACTTATTATCATAGCAGGTGGAGGGCTGTAAACACTGCCTAAGTTTTCGGGAAAGAGACGTGATTTTTTTTATTGTCAATAGGCTTACTCTTGCCCTTGATATAGTCTTGAGGACGGATATGAGGTCGACGATGGCATGAGCTTGCCCAGAAGAAGCCTATTCACTCGCGACTTAAATAGATTCGGGTGTTTCATAACTTGTTGTATTTTTCGTATGCCAGCCGAAACGTTAACTAGCGTGGTGACTATGTTACTTTCCCTCCAAGTTGTACCAAGCGTTTTTGCTGGAACTCTGGAGGGAGCTCCCTATCCTGCAGTGGACGTTTAATGAGATGTCATGATGATGATGTATCACAACTGTCTCTGAATCACACCATTAATGCGTTTAAATGAGAATAGGACTTAGCCTTATACATTTGCGGCCTCAATCATTTGTCAAACTAATTTGAATCTGTTTTGATTTAGTTTTGCACAGCCATTATTGTACACCACTATGAAATGATTAATCAAACACTTTTTTAAATTTGACTCAAACTCAAAATAGTTTATTCATTGTTGGATTTTAAATCTCTTAATGCCGTCAGCTAAACTACATCGCTTCACAAAAAAATTGGCGCCATGGTGGACTAATACTATAAATCGCTTTTAAAAGGAAAAAAATAATATTAATTTTTTGGTGATATTTTTTTCCCTCATGTGATATTTAAGAATTGCAGAGTATGAAACAAAGTATCACTGAATCAACTTTTTAACTCAAAACACAATAATATAGAAGCTCACGTCACCACAGACTGTAGATAACCTAGACACCGCGTAGGTTGCAATTATTAGCGATAAATAACAATCTAATTGATATAATCTCACATCCTTGCTTATTGTACAGTAGGTCGATATTAATAAATTCTTAAAGCCATTTGAAATTATGTACTGCATACGTTATACTTGCTTATGAATTCAATTATGCATTTTTGTATTATAATTTTATGCATATTTATAGTCATTTTGTTATTATATCGGCTAAAGGTAGAAAATGTCTTAATCGTTTTTTTTATGTCCCATGTGGGTCTGACAGTACATAGACATTCTTACCTTTGTGGTAAGAAAAAGTCCATCTCTTATCTTATTCTTCTCTTTCATATGGTATTAAGAAACTTCTTGTCTTATTTAAGAGATACCTACGCTCTTGACGCTGGAGTAACTGCTACGCCTCCTTGTCCTCTGCAACTCCTTACTAAAAACTAGCAATTACATATTGGGTTAGCAAGAAAAATTTTGTATTAACTAATTTTGATAATGTATGTACGGTAAACCGCACTTCAGTGGAAACAATTGGAACTCTATTACCATGCCATAAATTCCAAAGCGTTTCTACTGATGTTCGGTTGGTTGTACCATTGTACTATGTTTTTATCGGCAGTTACAGAACGCTTGTGGGAATTCAAACTATGACACCGATTGCGAATTTGAAATTGGAAGGTCGCGTAGGCCCGCATATTCAGTGCAAAGGGGTAGATTGCAAGGGAGGCGGAGAGTGTCCCTTCTGTATGTATGATAGTACTATTACCTTTATTCTGTGACTATAACATTTTTATGACTTTTATTTGACTTGATTGGTATGTACAGAACGCTAGGCACTTTCTAAAACCTACTCTACTCAGATAAAAGAAAAAATAATGAATCTCTTTTTCTGATATCTCCATCAACGCACGTCTGCTATCAACACTTGCCATTAGAAACTTTAATGTGCGCTTACCACTTACGCAGGCCAAACAGGAATAAGGGTTATAACACACTTATAATAATAAAGGTGTCATAATGACTATTTTTAGCGCTTATTTACTTTATTAGTTCACTTTGAGGCCTCCGTAGTAAAAGAAAAGAAATATGTTGTTAATTTCTTTATACCAATTTATCGATGGCGAAATCAACGCGTAAAACTTCTACTTTTCTAGTCAACGGCAAAAAGTGACAACAAAATAGCCACATCAATAGCCTTTTGGTTGCCTTCAAAAAGATTTCTCCGAGTGCAGGAAACTGAAGAAGTAGGGCACGACAGCAATTGTGACATGGATTAGTGAACGTCGCACTCACACCTTGTCGTTATCAGAGAAGCCCCACCTCTTCCTAGGTTCACCTCTTCAAACTATGAAAGGCAATGATTAAAATTGAAATAATTCGTTTATTAGCGTTAGATTCAAGCAATTATTCAACCTAACACTCAGTTTATTTATTTAAAAAATATGTAAAAAAAATGTCGTTGGGAATTTAAAATTCGCAGTTATTCGATTGTTTAGCGTCATTTTTGTTAACCTGTCTGATGTATAAGGGCCATCATAATAATTCATCCTTCCTACTTAATATTATAAACGCGAAAGTTTGTTAGTATGGATGGATGTTTGTTACTCTTTCACGTAAAAACTACTGAATGGATTTTAATGAAACTTTACAATAATATAGCTTATACACCAGAATAACACATAGGCTACAATTTATAAACCTGCGCAGACGAAGTCGCGAGCACCAGCTTGTAACGTCATAATAATACAAGTGTGAACATAACCTTTGCGAGCAATTAATAGTGATTTCCTTAATGTCTTCATTCTACGTGGGATACTTAGACAAACGATCTTCTTACCTGCGTACGCGCATTACATACGCGTTTACAGTTCATGTGGTTTGCGTTTATTATGCGGTGCTAAACTGTTTTTATACGCATTTTAAATAGATGCAACTTTTTTCTTAAATGGTTTAATAATGAAGCACACATCAAGTTTTACACGGGTAGTTCGATTGTATTCCTTAATGTCCTAGTAATAAAGGCGCTCACTACGGACACTAAATGTTATTATAGCTTATTCTTCTACGTGTACAGTCAACGACAGGTCAAGCTTGACACTCGAAGTGCGACTCTAGCCCGTACGTCTATTGAAATAAGAACAGTACAAAGTTCAATAAGTTAAGCTTGATGAGCTCTTGACTGTTCCTATTCACAGGTAACGATAAAAGTAATTGATATAGAAATTGAAATATCCGTTGATGATTTAAATAAATGTGTTTGCGTTTTATGGCGTGGAGTCAAAAGTGAAGTATGCAGGAAAATAAAATATTATATCTTAAAATGCATATAAAAGTGCGTGAGAAGAATTTTGTGAAACTAGGGCAGTGTTTTGTTGACATAACATTTTAAACGCTTCGTAGGTTCTATTAGAAAATGCAAAAATAAGCACCTTAGATTTTTTACAATGATGCAATGTAAAAGCCTAAAGCCGCTTTCACAGCTTCCTTAATTCAGAAACTAATTCGGCAAACATTGCTCGTTGAAGTAAGGACGTTGGGATTAACCGCACCAAGTCCCCCAGAAATGTATGTCGCATTAGTCTTTGAATTTAGGAAGGTTTAATTGCTGATTTATCTAGGATTAGTTCTAGTTACCCTTTGTATTTTTTTGTTAGCCTGTGCTGTCCTACAATTAGGCCTCGTGAACGTTAAGTAGCTAAAATGCTGCAATGTCTGGCAATTTTTTTTTTTTTTTACAGAAAAGATACGCTCATTTAAACGTAAATATCTACAGATAACATCATAATTCCATATTTATCGTACAAATTATGATAAATTACTCCTACTTACATGTAATTTCTCTTGTAATCTGACGGATGTAATATAAAATACGTATAAAAACTAACAATGCGACGTATGGGATCTACTACGTTAAACTTCACACTCTAGATGCGACTGCGCATAAACTTGGTGTTTTAATACGAATTTATTGTTTTAGTAAATACTAGCTGGTGCCCGCGACTTCGTCTGCGAAGGTTTACAAATTGTAGCCTATATGTGTTATTCAGATGTATGAGCTATATTATTGTAAAGTTTCACTAAAATCCATTCAGTAGTTTTTACGTGAAAGAGTAACAAACATCCATCCATCCATACTTACAAACTTTCGCATTTATAATATTAGTACGGTTTATTTATTGACCGTAATGGCGTGTATGTAAAGCCAAAAGCACATCAAGCTTGACACATTGGAGTTTGTACGGTTCTTATTTCAATAGACGTACGGGCCCGCTCGTTGTGGTCGTAAGACAACCTAACCCAACCTAACCGAGAAGAGATCGGTTAGGTTGGGTTTACCGTGACTAACGAACCATGCACCAGTGATCTAAACCCGTTTACAATCTGCCGGCACCTTATTAACCGACTTCAAAAAAGAAGGAGGTTCTATGTTCCACTGTATGTATTTTTTTTACAGTTTGCCCGCCGTTTGTAAACGGCGAATTGGCTATGTCTAAAATATTTTCGGTATTTTTTTTATATTTTTAAATGATAAAGTCTATTCTAAGAAACGAATTTGAAGGAAGAATATCATTTGGATCATTAATTATTTTTATATAGAGATTTTAAGTTTGCGACCGTGTGACGTCATAATATGCTCACAGTCACAAGCCAAGAAATAGATTGAGAAAACTATAATAAAATACAACTACTCGAGAAACATAACAATTATAGGACAGTATAAAAGACGTGATAAGCAATGATGTATGTTCATAGTCTAGTACCTGGGCGACCGAGCTTCGCTCTATAATAGCCGCCTCAACATTAAAATATCATCAGGTGAGCAAACTATGCTACTCGCCAACAGATGGCGCTGTAGGTTACAAATGCTTAAAAACACGGGGAAAACGAATTTTCCCAGACATGAGACCTAGCTAGATCGATTTTTCGCCCCCGAAAACCCCTGAATGGTAAATTTCATCGAAATCGTTAGAGCCGTTTTTGAGAAACCGATTACAAATATAAATATATATATATATATACAAATATTGCTCGTTTAATAGTATAGGATAGAGCATTTTGTTTCAAAGATATCAAGTTATTTGTAAGAACGTGAGTATGTGACGTCACACGGTTGCAAACTATAAACAAACATGATTAATGATCTAAATGATATTCTTCTTTCAACTTAATTTCTTAGAATAGTCTAAATTATCATTTAAAGATATTAAAAAAATACCGAAAATATTTCCGACATAGCCAATTATACGATTTACTTTGCATGACACGGACGGTGATTGAAAGAAGATATCAACACGTCGCACATAATACGTGCAGAGTGACGTGTATCCAAAAATTACGTTCAAATTCATATGCGCTTGGGACGGGGGCGTAAGGTCTCCCGAAAGCCATTAAAACTGAAATACACATCACTAGCGCGTTTTAGTAAACCACTAACGCCATCTGTTATCTGTTGTTGAGTAGGGCGACGCCGTTTTACATAATGGAGACCGTCAGTGATCTAAACCTATTTACAGTTTGCCGAGACGCCGTTTTACAATTTGCCGGCAGTTTGCAATACGGCGTTTTATACGATATGGCTGCGATATTCAATTCAATTCATTTATTTAAAAATATAAGCTTACAGACTAGTCCAACACACTTATACTTTAGTTACGTAATAATATTATAAAACACTACTTTTCATCCTTAAAAACATGTTAAGGAACAGAGTGGCAAATCTTTGGACAACAATTGGGTTGTCATTAAATATATCAGCTAGTGGCTGTAGTGTAAGCATTTCATTGATAAAGCCGCGATTACACCTGCTTGAATTTGACGACTGAATAAGAAATCTACCTAGGAGGCTACGTTGAAAAAGACGTTTGTGAATTCAGAGTTCTAGCTAGGAAGCTAAGTATAAAAAGTGCCTACTAATACAGTTGCTGAATAGTGATGTTCCGATAGCGATAGTTTCGCTGTCGGTAGTTAATCTTGAAATACAGTAACTCTGTTGAATAGCCTTATCGAAAATAATTATTGTACAATAAAATGCTATCGATTGTTAAAAAATGGCTGATACAACCTCAAGACAAATACAACCGATAATTGAAAGAAGAAAAAATTACAGACAAACTTATTTACGGTCTTAAAGATGGGCTTTTATTGCTTTTAAAAATACTACAGGAATATCGAATCCCTCGAAGCGAGAGTCTGCCTCGCACTTGACCGTTTTTTTTAATATAAGTATATTTTTGTTCGATATGTTGAATTAATCATTCGCACTTGGACATCACTAAACATGCTAAGTCCCTTGTTGATGTTCCTTAATAGTGATGTACAATTATTTCAAGAAGCAACAATCGAAATATTCGAATGTACTACTTAGTACTATCCAAATAATCTTTTATCATTCAATTGTTATTTTTCATTGGAATCATTATTCGCTTTTCGTACGATTTTGAATGAAAAATTTATTCTAACTAAAAGAATGAATAAAGCACTCAAATTCTTTGTGTTTACTTGACTGGTGCCACCTAATTTTAATTCCTTGTTTGTTTTTTAGTATACCGGTAATTCTGTGGTTTTTTTTGTAGTTATTCTAGTGTTTTTCTATACAACATAAATTAGCCCTTATTAATATTTTCCGTACGATGAGGTGTTCTATTCGTATTGGCCCTTCACTAAAGTTCCTTTCTGCGTTGCTTACTATGCGGCTTACTCAGTTAGTGACTTACAAAGTTCCATCTTTCTACCTTCCTTTCCTACGTAGGAGACTAACTGACTTAGTGTGTGAATTCAGTCAGGTGTGATCGGCCCTTAAGCCTGATTGCACGTGCCGAGGGAGCATTCGCGCCGCTGCAGGTGCGCACACTGATCGTCGCGAACAGCGGACGCGTGCGCCTCTGCAGCTCCGCACCACCACCGCGCAAGTACGTTCCCGGTATACACAAGCACATCCGAGATAATGCTGTGCTGTTATCGATTTTACCAGTTAATACAGAATGGTAGTGCAGGACTAATGCCAATTTTCGTCTCAATTCTAGACTGTCCAGACTCACCATTCCGTACACAAATATAGAGGGATAAAGAAAAGGATTGTGCCGTGCGGTGCCGGCCCAGAATAGAATAGTACCGACCCATCTCTTCCAATGGGTGTCGTAAGAGGCGACTAAGGGAATGAAATCCAGAGGATGGGCAGCAGCGTCCTTCTGTGTATTATCCCATCACACTGCGGACGCCAACCCGTCTGCCAAGCGTGGCGACTATGGTAAAACCCCCTAAAAATCCTATGAATCACGTCAATAAGCACCGGCCCCTAGTCCCCGGCGGCCCCGCTATTCCTGGCTCTGGTAGCGGTCATGGTAACGGTGGGGCAGGGGGTGCGAAGAATCCCCGGCAGATGCCAGGCTACCAACAACGACGACCTCTGGCCCTGGCAACGTACAACACGCGCACATTGCGGACCGACGAGAAGGTTGCTGAACTCGAGGAAGAATTGAGCAGGTTACACTGGGACATCTTGGGTCTATCTGAAGTCCGAAGAGAGGGGGAGGACTTGATAACCCTAAAATCAGGTAACTTGCTCTATTTCCGGGAGGGCGACCAACTGTCCCAGGGAGGTGTCGGGTTTATGGTCCACAAGTCTCTCGTGAACAACGTCGTCATGATCGAGAGTGTGTCGTCGCGGGTAGCGTACCTTATACTCAGAATCACCAAACGGTATTCGCTGAAGGTCATACAGGTATACGCCCCCACATCGACACACTCTGATGATGAAGTCGAGGCTATGTATGAGGATATCTCTAAAGCCATACATACGCCTAAGACCCACTATACCGTTGTCATGGGGGACTTCAACGCGAAACTGGGCAAGCGAGGCGATGGTGAGCTGAGGGTGGGGCAATTTGGTGTTGGATATCGGAATTCCAGGGGCCACATGTTAGCCGACTTTTTGGAGAAAAAAGGACTCTTTATGATGAATTCCTTCTTCAAAAAGTCGGAAAACCGAAAATGGACCTGGATCAGTCCCGATGGTGTTACAAAAAATGAGATTGACTTTATCATGTCGACGAAGAAGCAAATATTCAATGATGTCTCTGTGATCAATGTGGTTAAAACCGGAAGCGATCACCGGTTGGTAAGAGGCACATTGAATATCAACGTAAAGCTGGAAAGAACTCGACTGATGAAGTCTACGCTCCGACCCGCACCCACCAATATCCAAAATCCCGACGGCTTTCAGCTCGAACTGCAAAATCGCTTCGAATGCCTCGGTGAATGCATAGATGTGGACGACTACAATAACGGGTTCGTGGAAACTGTCCATACAATTGGGTCAAAGTATTTCAGACCCCACCGTACTAAAAGAACCAAAAAGATCTCAGATCATACCCTCAAGCTAATGGAAGAAAGACGCGAAATGGTTCTGCAGTCTTCGGGAGATGCTTCTCAATATCGGCGGCTCAATAAACAGATCTCTAAGTCTCTGACTCGCGACATTCGGCTATTTAATACTAATCATATTAAAGAAGCGATTGAGCGGAACAAGGGCTCCAAAGTGTTCGCAAGAGATCTGTCTATTGGGCAGAGCCAGTTGACGAAGCTGAAGACCGAGGATGGCAGAACCGTATCGTCCAAGCCTGAGCTACTGAGGGAGGTCGAGAAGTTCTATGGACAGTTATACACGTCAACCGGCCCACCCGTTAGCAGTCTGGCCAACGATCCAAGAGCTAGACTTACCCGACACCATACCGAAGATATCCCGGACGTCAGCTTGTACGAGATTAGAATGGCTCTCAGACAGCTTAGAAACAACAAGGCACCCGGGCACGATGGAATTACGGCTGAGCTTCTGAAAGCAGGCGGAAGGCCAGTGCTAAAAGCTCTTCAGAAGCTGTTTAATTCTGTCATACTCGAAGGGAAAACGCCACAGGCATGGCACAGAAGTGTGGTGGTGCTCTTCTTTAAAAAGGGTGATAAGACCCTGCTGAAGAATTACAGACCCATCTCACTTCTGAGTCATGTCTATAAGCTGTTCTCGAGAGTCATTACGAATCGTCTCGCACGCAGGCTCGACGACTTCCAGCCTCCCGAACAAGCCGGTTTCCGTAAAGGCTTCAGTACCATAGACCACATACATACGCTACGGCAAGTTGTACAGAAGACCGAAGAGTATAACCAGCCACTTTGCCTAGCGTTTGTGGACTATGAGAAGGCCTTCGATTCGATCGAGACGTGGGCTGTGCTACGATCTCTCCAGAGGTGCCAAGTCGACTATCGGTACATTGAAGTGTTAAAGGATCTGTACAAAAACGCCACTATGTCAGTCCGTCTTCAGGACCAGGACTCGAAACCTATCCAATTGCATCGAGGAGTGAGACAGGGAGACGTCATATCTCCTAAACTGTTCACCGCTGCATTGGAAGACGTCTTCAAACTCCTGGACTGGAAAGGACTTGGCATCAACATCAATGGCGAGTACATGACCCACCTTCGATTTGCCGACGATATTGTCGTAATGGCTGAGACCCTGGAAGATCTCGGCACGATGCTCAATAACCTCAGTAGAGTTTCACAACAAGTGGGTCTTAAAATGAACATGGATAAGACGAAAATTATGTCTAACGCCCTTGTTGTACCCACTCCACTCAAAGTTGGAGACTCTACGCTCGAAGTTGTCGATGAATACGTATACCTGGGACAAACAGTCCAGCTGGGTAAATCCAACTTAGAGAAAGAGGTTACTCGTCGAATCCGACTCGGATGGGCAGCGTTCGGGAAGCTCCGCAACATCTTCACGTCCAAAATACCGCAGTGTCTCAAGACGAAAGTCTTTGACCAGTGTGTGTTGCCAGTGATGACATATGGAACCGAGACGTGGCCGCTCACGATGGACCTTATCAGGAAGCTCAAGGTCACCCAAAGAGCTATGGAAAGGGCTATGCTCGGAGTCTCTCTGCGAGATCGAATCAGAAATGAGGAGATCCGCAGAAGAACAAAAGTAACTGACATAGCTCTGAGAGTCGCTAAACTAAAGTGGCAGTGGGCAGGGCACATCGCAAGAAGAACCGATGGCCGATGGGGCGTAAGGGTTCTAGAGTGGCGACCACGTACCGGAAGACGAAGCGTTGGCAGGCCCCCCACAAGGTGGACTGACGATCTTGTCAAGGTCGCGGGAAGCCGCTGGATGCGAGCAGCGCAGGACCGGTCGTCATGGGGATCTTTAGGGGAGGCCTATGTCCAGCAGTGGACGTCTTTCGGCTGATATGATGATGATGATGATGAAAGAAAAGGATAAGTACCATAGGTTTTTTTGTAGATGAATCGGGCAAATTTCTTCTGAACCTTTTCAATCATATCATTGTATTTTGATTCCCTATATATTCTCTATATATTCCCTATATATTCCATATATATCCACAATATTCCACCACAAAGGTACAATAATCTTTCAACGCCACGCCTACGCTCTGTTACCCTAAGGCCGGTATTTCACTCGGACACCATGGCAACCGCTACCAAGAAAATGTATACAGCTCTATAGAGAGTTACTCACCTGGTGTCCATTTGGTTGCGCAACCAATTTGGCGGCGCAACCAGTTCGGATGCTGGTCGCGCTACCACTCCCATTGAAATATAGCCCTTAATACTGTGGCCGCAGGGTGAGTCTTTACTGGTGTCTAGTTACGGACACCAGTGGCGCAAATAGTCGCGTAACCAGTCGCGCCACTGTGGTATCCCAGTGAAATACCGGCCTTAACTCTAACTTCATGATCATGTTTTACGTCACGGTACGTTTTCATAATTAGACCCTGTCCAGAAAGGGCGAATTCGCCGCGATTTACTCGCGCGTGTTTCGCGCGTTCATCTGGACGCAAACAAGGCGCTCCTACACTACGGATTAAAACCTGCTCATGAGCTCTGTGTGCGGCTTTAGCGCGCTAATAGTCGGTTCAAAACTTGCTCGTATTCACTCGTTTAAGCGACGTGACGTCATCAGTGACGTCACTTTAGCGCGCTATCATTGCATACGAAAATGAGGTAGTGCAGCGTGTGCGAAACGTCAAATTCATAAGACATTTGTCATCAATCTCGTTTTCGAGAGATTTTTTTCAACTTTTTTTGGGTTATTTAGATTTAATTATCTTATCGAATGATCATTATCTCTCAATAATTTCTTAAAACGCAAAACAAAATCAAAATTTTAATTTTTCTCAGTGACATTGACATAAGCGCGCTCTAGTCTGGTTAAAAACTGTATTCGATCGTATTCGACGAATGCACGCATATAGAAATAAACCGACTATATTCAGTGAATGTGATGTGTGCGTTGAATTCAAGAAACGAACCGTAGTGCTAGTATCTCGACTCGCGCGATGCTTGTGGACGCAATGTATTGACACCCAGTACCTCGCCGACGCGCGTAGAAACTCGCGCGTAACAATTCGCGGCGAATTCGCCCTTTCTGGACAGGGTCTAATTAGATATTATATTAGATATTAGATACGCTCACAAAAAGTAGGCGAAAACAACAAATTCGTTTGAAAGCTCATCATCATGTCGTGTGGGTTATAAAGTCGATGACCGACCTAAAAACTCGATGTTAGAGTGGTTGAGCCACCGAAGGTCTCTGACATGGCTCATTAACGACTACATCCGTAGATAGCAGTTGGGACTAACGGCTTAACGTGCCTTCCGAAGCACGGAATTATCTAACTTTTCGGACAATCAGGTGATTCATCCTGCAATGTCCTAACCAAACTGGGGAGGTCACACAAAGTGATTTTTGTTTGACAGTGTCCCCACCGGGAATCGAACCCAGAACCTCCGGATCGAGAGCCGAGTACTCCCACTAGACCACGAAGGTGATAATTACGGTATAAAAAATATTTAGGAAATGGTGCAGTTTTCATGCTTGAGTTCTTTTAATGGCTTCCGAATACGTGTTGTTTTGTTAACCTTGCAGATGTTAATTAACATCAAAGGCAGTTGCATAAAGCCTATTAGAAGTTAAAGCTTCTTTAGTTGGGTAAGTGCGGATCTGGTCTGTTTTTCGAACGTATCATTAGGCTACTTTACCACCAGTACTGTGCGAGGGAGTCCTTGCTTGTCAAATGCGCTATCAAATAGAGCCTTCCTACTTAGCTCTCTCACACACCAGTTCATCTGATCCCAAACTTGGAATACCATGCAGATAGTGATATACATACATTAAAAAAAAAAACCTAGACAAGGAGCAATCACTCGTGTTATCAGTTTGCCCTGGGCGGGGATCGAACCCGCGGCCCACGGCGTAAATGACAGGCACTCTACCAACGACACCAACGGGCTGGTCTATATTATACAAGTATTTTTATACCGCTTACCTGTAAGTAAATAAAAGGATTGGTTCTATACCGGTTTAACCTAGAACCAGGTTTTGGGTCCCTGATTCAGATCGAGCCGTAGGGTTGTGTAGAACCGGTCATCATCTAGATTTTTTTTAAGTTACAAGTGAGCTACGAGTAGGTTTACGAGAGTTCTGTTTCCAGTAATGGATTTCTTTCGGCAGACCAGCTCATGTTTTTAGGGTTCCGATACCAAAATGGTAAAAAAAAGGAACCCTTATGGTGCCGCTCTGTCTGTCTGTCTGTCTGTCTGTCCGTCTGTCTGTCACACCTCTATATCTCAGCAACCACTTATGCTATCAACCTGAAATTTGGAATAGTTTTAGAATATAGTTGCCCAACTTAATTGCACAAGAAAAAATTTTGAAAAAAGTATGATTATTAATATAAAGGGGGCCAAAATAGGGGGGGCCAAATTTCAAATTGTCGCTACTAGGTCGAGTGGGGTATCATATGAAAGGGCTTTACTTGTACATTTTAAAATATATTTTTGTATTTTTTTAAATTTCTTAGTTTTAAAGTTATGATGAAAAATGTCAAGAAAAATACCATTCCCCCCCCCCTTATCTCCGAAGTTTGAGTAAGGAAAAATCTGAATTAATTACAGTTGACAGAAGTTTATATAAACTTTACAGCAAAAATAAAACGATCTTTCTAAGTTGCACAGTTTTTCAGAAATCTGCAAAAAACCTTTACAAACAAATTTAGTTTTGTGGTCCTGAAAATGGACTTTATTGCTTCCAAAAATACTATAGGTATATCGGAACCCTCGGCGCGCGAGTCCGACTCGCACTTGACCGGTTTATTTTATTTTTATTTGGCTTTCACATCTCATAGGAGTGGAGATGTATTTCGCCAATGTCAGAGTGACTCAACTTTACACACATTAGGAGAATGTTCGGTGGAGAAAATTTTGATTTTTGTGAAGGAAACGGAAGGGTACCTAAAACAAATAATATCATAGTTGGACTAGCTCATGTTATAATAAGTATTTTCTACAAATCCCATATGTACATAGCGATTCAATGGAAAATAAAACCGCAATCATACCTTCCCAAATAAGACTAATTCGGCGTACATTGCTGGGAGACTTAATTCTGTCAATTCTAATATCCTTATAGTTCAACGAGCAATGTATGCCGAACTAGTTTTTGTAAAGTTTGATAGCAGCTTAAACCTAGATATTAAACAAAGATGTGTGAACTACCTACCTAACTACTCATGTCGTTACAGAAAGGACTTCACACCATCCAGTTCAATACTTTAACGACCAAGTCGCATTTACTGGAATAGGTCTGGTAGCCTAGTAGCGTCAGTAGAGACATTAACAGGTAATATACACTAATAGGGATAGGATATCGTTTAATTTGCTAACTCTATCAAGCTGGTTTTGTTTTATGGTTTAACGGATATGGATAAGTTGTTTTGAAATACAGACACATGTATGTTTTAGAATATACAATTAATTATTACCGATTTAAATCGCGTTTATAAGTATTGACAACCTAACGTTTCGAACTTCGAACACTTACGTGACGTATATTTGTTATTTGTCAATTTTGAACTTAAAAAATTTTGTCTACCACCGTCATTCTTGCCAATTAGTTGAAACTTTGACGGATGGGCTTGATTTTGTGAAAGAGATATAAATCGGTAAAAAAAATTATTAATATTATTAGTAATGAATACTTTCAATTTTAAAAGGGAAAAGTGGAAATATGGGAGAGGCCTTTGCCACAGAAAGTAATAGTATTTCTTATAGAACGGACACTCTCCGCCCCCCTTGCAATCCACCCCGCACCCCCGCGCGCACCCGCCCGCACGATTCGCGTGGTGCTCCTGAGGGTCTTTTGTACTGAATACGCAACCTACGCGACCTTCCAATTTCAAATTCGCACTCGTTTTATGTAGTGTCCGGGTGTGCCCTTTGCCTTGCAATGGGATATCATCATATCAGCCGAAAGACGTCCACTGCTGGACATAGGCCTCCCCTAAGAAACTCCATGACGACCAAAGTGGGATATAACAGACTCATAATAATAATAACGAGCGAAAACCAAATAACTTAATATGAAAATTTCGTCTAAGGTGATCCGTTTTCCATACAAAAATTCAAATGACTTGCATTCTTACGCGGGACATAAAATTCTGTTGAAAAACGAACGAATACTGCTATTTTTAGTTAAATTTTTCGCTAATTAATACAAAAATACAGTTAATGTACTGAAAGTACTATTTTTTTAAGCAATTTTTGGTTCAATATTACGATTGTGGGCGTACGGTCAAAACTGTACGCGGTTGTGCTTTGTGTGCATGTTTGCGTGATCGTACTCATGTAAACACGGACTGACGAGAGTAATTGACTTTAGTGGACATATGAAGATATTTTTCTTATCGAAATTGTTGTTAGGCGTAGAAGTTGCACGATGAAATTTACGCGAATCAACTTTGTTTTTTTTTTTTGCATTAAAAAATAAAACCTTATATTTGCAGCAGTGGCTCCATCTAGTTGCGTTCGGGGCTAAGCTGGCCGTCACAGATCACCTTAATGAGGTAATTTTTTTCTATCAGAAACTTGATTGAAGAAAATTTACTGTCCACTATTGCACAGCTAATGGGCAGTCAATTTTCTCAATAGCTTGGCTATTATTGCACCTATGGCAGGACTAGTTATCGAGCACCCGGGATGTAAAATGTATCTGAGAACCCCTCCCCCCTCCCTAGCCCCGTACAATTAACACCCCCTCTGCTGTCACGCGATGTGTTCCCGTCAGCCGCCCACCGATGGCGTTGATTATGATTTACGACGGCAACAGCGCGGCTTATTCCCATCTCAACGCTTTCCCAATTCGGCACGTAGTAAACACAGTTAGTAAACACAGTAGTAAACACAGTAGTAAACACAGTTAAAAAATATTTATTGATGGGTACAAGAATAATATTTATCAATTTATCTACTTCTGGCGGTCCGCCCCGGCCTCGTACAGGTCCACCTTCTTTGTTGGCGAAGCATAGCTTACGACGCAAGTCTCACAAGTATTGGTAGCCTAATCAAAAGAAGATAAGTTAAATTTGTGAGGTCATTAATCGATCTTTCAACTCATACAACAATATGAAAAGAAAAAATAATCAATCAATCTTTGGAATGTACTAGCATTTAAAGGCGTGTTTAGTAGACGAGCAAAAAAACTCTGAAAAAGTGTGAAGAAATTGTGATAAAAAAAACGAATGTATCCGCAGTCAATCTATCCGAGATGATGATTAAATTAAAATAATCTTAAATTATGAGGAAACTAAAAAATTAATTTTATATTTTAATTGATGCGTACATAAAAGGTCTACTCATTCGACAAAAGCAGAAGAAAAAAAAGACAATATATCAATCAATATTTTTATTGATGAGAACAGAACAGATGTAGTTAAAAATCATCTGTATAATGTTATCGATAATCATTGTATTATCGTCCTTTGGAAACGTGTCGAGTTGGGAATAAGCCGGCGGCGCGTGCGCAGGTCCCGGCTCGGGTTTAATTGCCGCGGGTTCTATTCCCGGTCGGGCTTCCGTGTTGCTTACATGTATGTTTGTGTTTGTGCGTGTTTGTATGACAAGGTTCAAATGTGTTGGGTATTTGTGGACTTCCTGGTGTAGTTGGTTATTTAGTTGCTTTGTAAAATCAACCGCACTTCGATAGTAACACTTTAACTTTGAGAAAGCCTCTATGCTAAAATTTGACTGGCCTGTTGGTGTAGTCGGTAGTGCCCCTGCCTTCTGCCCGATAGGTTCCGGGTTCAGTCCCCGATGAGTACATGTTTCTACCATAGGTGGTATTATTTATCTATTTATGTATGTATATCTGATACCCATAGTGCAGACTTTGCCTAGTGCTTGATCAGATTACTTTCTCTGAAACTGACCCCCAAACCAAAATGGGTGTCACAGTCTCACTGAACTCATCTTTGGGTAAATGTCTTGATTTGTAGATATGTAAGTAGCTTGTTAGCAATAGCATGCCAGTGGCAGCTTAAAACATCTTACACGGAAAATCTATCCTATACTATCAAAAGAGCAATATTTGTACCTATATACAGTTTCTCAAAAACGGCTTTAAAGATTTCGATTTTCGATTTAAATTACTAAACAAGTCTTAGCTAGGTTTCATGTTTGGGAAAATCGTTTTCTCTATTTTTCTTAACATTTCTTGGAAATAGCGCGTTCTAGAAATTCTACAGCGCCATCTGTTGGTGGGCGAAGCTTGGTCACTCAGGTACTTATAATTTAATTTAGTTAGATTGCAACGTGCAAACAAAAGGTAAAAGCAAACCGGCTGAACATTAATACGTGCAATACAGTATCTTAAACCACCTCGAAGCCGTAGTTACAGCATAGATGTCCGATACCCCAACCCTATGATTGCCTGGTATCGTTCGCTTAATTGTACCGCGTGCAACCGGCCCTATCGCCAGATAAGCTTATGAAATAATACAGTAGGATGCTGAGAATGTATGGGCTGGGACTGGATTATGAAATAGATTAGACTTTAGAGTAAAGGTGAAAACATAAGGATTCGGATTACCAGTCAGGACAAATTCGGTACCAGCAAATCAGGTCCAACATAAAGAAATAATTAAATCGGTTAGTGTACTCAATGGTGATAAAAACATCCTAGTTCTAATGGAATAAATTTGTAATTCCCCAACACATCTCCAATGCACTCACACTCAAGCTAACACATACTCGCACCACATTCACACAACACTATATTCACAATTTCACACATACCTATTTTTTTAGTTCTTATACAATTGATTTAGTTATAAATCAAATTGTCACTCCATGAAGACCTAACCTAGCACTCACAATACGGGAAATCCCAAAGAACAACTCTTCAAACATATCTAATAATTTATGATTTCTATTGCAGTTTACGTAATTATAAATGTACATAATTAACTTTTTGTTCTAAATAGTTTATTTAATGAATCGTAACTTTATTTATAAATAAAGTTCCAATTTCACGACTAAAAGTTTTTTTTCAGTAAACCATTATTGGACCCATCCCATCACCCATCGGACTGGTAGTTTTCAAGTCGCAAAACGACCTATGTCTTAGCTTAACGGTATACATAATCTATGCCAAATCCGAATCCAATGACAGCATCAAAATTTAAGACCTAATAAATTAGGAAAGATCGAAAGTGTTCCTAAGAACACCGGCCAGGTGCGAGCCGGACTCGCGCACAGAGGGTTCCTTACAAGTAATATAAAAATATCGTCTTAGTTATGGACGCGCAGTCACGCAAAATTCTGACAGGCACTTGACGAATTTTTATCATTTGTTGTTATTCTATACCGGACTATAACCATACCCATGTAACTGTTCCCGTTTTTGCGATAGAGCTAAAACAAAAATCGAGCAAGGATCGCCTTAAAAACTTGTCCCTTAGTAGGGAAGCCCTTAATTCTTTATTTTATTTTTATTATTTGTTGTTATAGCGGCAGCAGAAATTAATATTATTCTGTGAAAATTTCAACTCACTATTACGGTTCATGAGATACAGCCCCCTGACAGGCAGACATCATCGGAGACATTGATATGGGGTATCGTTTTTCACTTTTTGGGTACGGAACCCTAAAAAAGACCTTATATCCAATCTTCTAGGAAGACAATAAAGTGTCACTTTCGAATCCAATAAATTTTCCAAAACTAATTACAATTACAACCAATTACACCCACTCGAGTTAAAAAGTAATTTGGACTGTCGATGGGTATGCAAAAATTGATACTGATGGACCTCCTACGCTTAAGAAATAGCAGCCTAATAAAGGTATTTAGGTAAATAAAGTAGGTCTAGGTTTCCATCATCATAAGCACTATATTCCATTAATTCGGTAATTTTTTTTTTCATGGGATGTTATGATGATGATACGCTACAACTTTTTTAAAATAATTAAAACTTCTGCTATTATTCATTAGGTACAGTCACAGCATCAGAAATCAATTCGTAATATACAGGTGTAAAAACGTATGATGATCCTTCTAAGGGGTGATTCTACATCACTAATAGATTGTAAGTATACAAAATATAAAATAGTTTTTTTTTTATTATTCAAAGTACATAACAGTAATTTACATCTCTCATATTCGGTAAGTAGGTCCTTATTACCCCTAAATAGGGCTTGTAGGTGACCAATTAGCGCTCTAGGGTAATAATGTAGGTAGAAAAGCCCTAGGGCGGTAAGTAATTGGGTTTTGAAAGAGTGAAGTGTTTTTTGTTAAATTACTTACCGCCCTAGGGCTTTTCTAGCTACATTATTACCCTAGAACGTTAATTGGTCACCTACAATTTGGTGGTAATAAGGACCTACTTACCTCACAATCGAGATGTAAAGCAGAGTAGTTAGCTCGGGTGTAAGCATCAATTGCACCCTCGAACTATAGTTAGAAGGATCTTTTTTTACACTTAAATTTTAACGTTATTCGCAAGCGCCAAGTCTTGCGTATCTTTTCTAGTCTTATACTCTCGTAAAATCGATTTTCCACCCGTCAATCGAGACATGATTTACCCGATTCACAGGCGATTCGATATCGATTCGCGATGTTGAGGAAACAATAATCTTGGACGTAACTCATTTCATGGTATTCTGTGCGCATTATTAGATCTTGTATGGATGACATGTTTAGAAGTAGGTATACTAGATGGTTTTTTGTGATAACAAGAGGTATTGACGCAGTAGGTTACTTTGTTTTGACAAAAACGCGTCACTTTAGCTTTCTTTTGTTGTAGCTTCATCTTAAAAGCTGTAACACATACAAGAGTGAACAAATAATAAAATCTGGTCAAGTGCGAGTCACTGAGGTAAGCTTAAAAACATTGCGTGACTATTTGGAGGCTGAAGACAGACAGTTAGAAACTAAAGATCACGATAACTGGTGTAAATGGGGGGCCCTTACATTCCATGAAACATCCACTGCAAGACAGGGACCTCCCTTCAGAATTCCAGCAAAAACGCAACGTATTTTGGAGAAGAATTACCATAGTCACAACACTCGTAAGCGTTGCGGCTGGCGACCGCTGTTGTTGGTGACCGCAGTATGTAAGATGGTACGATAGACAGAAAGATGGTGCTGCCCATCCTTCGGTTTATAATCCCATAGTCGCCTTTTACGATACCCACGGGTAGAGATGGGATGGTAGGTATTATTTTCAGGCACCATACGTGCGTTTGCCGGCACCACACACTAGTCAGTAGAGGCTAATTTTAATAATAAAGTGCGAATTGGACTCAACTAAGGGCTCCCGCACACGACCGAGAATCGGTGGGCGATTATCGGCCGGGACAAGGACGGAAGATTCAAGTGCTAACACGTCAGAGCGGGATGCCGATATAAAATCGGTCACCGATTCTCGGTCGTGTGCGGGAGCCCTAAACGCACTGCATATGAAAACTACCAATAAAATGAGTCAGACTAGCACTTGGACGGTATTTTTGGGTTATTTAAATCAAATATGTTCCTATCTCAAATGCAGATAATAAAATTTTCCATTCACACTTCATATAATATAATTGCGGCAATTCAAGTCAACCTTTAATCTTGGTAAATCTAAGTGCATTTTCACATTTTACGACAAAGTTTATGTAGTTTATCAACATCGGACCTGTCAGGAATGTGGATGGCTCTATTTGAGTAAGAGTGTTGCCAGATGCACTTTAAGTAAGTTACTAAAATGTAGTTAAAAACAATAAGCGCATCAGTAATTATACCGATAACTAACGAATCCTATCTTAGTATCGATGGCTTTCGACTTCATATGGTGATGGCGCAATATCGAAAGAAGTCGGATATTGCAAGTGAGGTCTTCCCCAAGGAGTGAGATCAAATAGGCTTTCTTAAAGAAAATAAATAAATAAATGCAAATGTTGTCATCTAAAAGTCATCAAGCACATTTTTTTTTATGCAACGTGTAATTCTTAATACGCAAAACCTCTCGGGTCCACTCATAGAATGGTCCACTCATGTAACTGAACAACTTTTGTTCTAAAAACTAAGAAAATTAAAAGAAAAAAAAGCTTCTCCAAACAAAATGAAATTCTGATCCGGTCAATTTGTATGGTTAATAAATGTGTTTTAATTTTAATTTCCAAAAGATGTAAAACAAAAGTTGTTCAGTTATATGAGAAAAACTAACCCCTGAGAGGTTTTGGGTATTTAGAATCACATGTTGTATAAACGGACTTGTTCTTGACCTCAATCAAGCCCTTTGTAAGGACACAAGGATGAGGTTGACCATGGAACTAGCTCATCCATAAGAAGCTATACTCGTACCTTGAACCTCATAGACTTAAGAACTAATCGTAAGAAAAAACTACCAACTAGGTATAATTAAAAAAAATAAGTAGTAGATAACCTACAACTAGTCCTGGCAACATTAACCTAAGCTCGTCAGGTGGTCGTCCGCAACTGATAATATCTGCCCATGGTCCGTAATAGCCCTGAGGTTACACAATTGTTTTTACGACCACAGAATTACGAAATATCTTCCTGAAGATTATATTTTGAGAAATGAAGACGTTGTGGAGATTTACTTAAAACCTATTTTAAAAATGGTGAAGGATTGATCAGGATAGTGATTAACCTTAGTGTTTTCAAACCACCAAATGGCCTTTAGTATAGCATAAAGAAATCACGTGACATACATATCGAAGCACAAAGGATCCTTCAAACGCTCTGCCTATACATCGCTGCATGCGTGCGTAATAGATGGGACTCAGCGCTCAATGTATTATAAAAATGCTCGGCATAAAAGGTAGGTTAGGTTATCTGTAATGTTGCCGTGCATCCTGATATCATCCGGGCCCAAGAAGCGGAAGGGTGGGGGGAGTGCTCCTTCTTCGAATTGACTAAAACCTGCACGCCAAACGGTACTCTATGGTTTGGCTAGATCAAATTAATAAGGACTTATCTCAAGAGGGACAAGTAATTAGTATTGCTGCTATATTTTCTGGCTCCAGCACGCCCTACAGTATTAACATTTTATGACCATAAAGTATTAACATTAGTTCCTTATCTAGAAACACAGGCCAAAGGTCCCTTATCTCGCCATAAAACTCCAACCTAACAAGCCTAAACTGTCGTAAATACGCCTTTACTAAAGAAAGCAGTATCCGTGTAACCTTAATACCTAATTTCTTTTCTAAGCCTAGTTGGCTATATTTTATCAAGGTTTTACGACCTACAAGTTGACCTGAAGCTGCCCTGTTAGCACAGCTTGCTCTTTAGTAGCTACTTAGTTGATAAAGGACAGTTAATTGGACCCACTCTTTTAACTTCTGATAAAAAAAGTCTGATTTAACTCGCGTAGGATACGGTGCCGTACCGAATTTATAACGTTTATTAAAAATGGTTTTTATACCCATACTAAGTATAAGACTTTTCATGGGTATTACTCCCAAAGTTCAGTGATTCTACTACTTTTTCGAAGAAAAAAACTGTAAATCCAAACAACAAATATGAGTAAATTATTTCTATGCGACGAAGTTGCCTTTTTTACTTTCTCTGGGCTTGGGGAGGAACACCAATGAATATCCCCGAAGTATTTTTTACTATTGTATTTTTTTTTAATACGAGTTAACTATAAATTACTAGAATTATGCTCATTTTTATTGCTAAAAATATAGACTAAATAGCCGGTAAGGCAGTTAAAAACTCTAACCCCAGTCTAAGTAGATCTTTATATTTTATTTGAGACTTCCTATGAACACACAGATGTTAGACGAAATGTCGAAAAAAACAGGTAAATTTATTTTTTCTTAATTAAATCGATCGAGCTTGCACCCGAAATCAAACGTCCTTTGAGGAAATTGACCATTAACAGACATACATAAAATCGTAGGCAGAGACCACAGCCCTCCACCTTCTATGAACTTCCTTCACTTCCACTAATTGTTCTTTAATCCAAAATGATTCCATACATAACTACTACAAAACATTGACAGTACAAAATCGATCAAACACCGTTACGAACATCCAAACCTATCTCTAGATAATCCTGAACCCCGAAGCACAATACGGTAACTTCGGTAACGTAACCGAAATTAAGCGTCTTCAAATTTATTACCTCAAGACCGATCAAGGGTATTATCGGGTAACTGTCGACAATTTGTCGATATTGACGGACATCGGACCTTAATGTTTCCAATGTCGATAGTGGAGAAGGGATATCTTGAGGTAATGGAGAATCGTAAGTTGGATTAGGGGTTTTAAAGCTAAATCTATTGACCGTTACAAAAGTTGATGCGTGAAGCAATGTTTTTCATTAAATAAAATAATAAAAGAAATAAAATTCTTTTATTTCAGGCAATAGGACCCATATTTTTACATTCAAGCTTAAATTAAAAAAATTAAAATTAAAATTTTTAAATTTATATAAAATAAATTTAAAGTTCAATAAGTTCAAAAAATTCATTAAATAAAAAATTGGCGAAAAATCACTTTTTACCAGCTTTATACCTATCATTACTATAGTGATGTTGATGTGAATAAATGATGCAGTTTCCATGGAAAGTTGTTTCTTTTTCGTATAATGATTCGAACTATGTTCCAAAAAACTTGAGATTCACATACTTCAGGGTCGTTACACTCCTTTCGTTACGCTAGTACTGTAAATTCTAGTAACTATTATAAAATATGTGGTTAAATGTAGTTATGGCGATAATTGTTACATTAACACATTTTTTTTTTTCAAATATTAAATACAACGTTTTTTTTTCTGCCCGCAAAAAATTAAGAGAAGGTTCTGCCCATGAAACTGAACAAGTTTTCTCAAGAAACATAGGTCAAAATACGAAATAATATTCCGACCTCTCATCCAAAATGGGCTTTCACTCTGTCAACTGATGCACCGACCCATTTTCCGTAGTCGGCCCATGTTTTTTTGGAAAGTTGTTCAGTTTCATAAGCAAAAGCACCCTTTAAAATTTCCGGTACACATCTATCTATCGATTTCTTTATCTACAATCTTCATTATTACAAAACATTTATTAAGTATTCTAACATCAAAGAAACAAAAAATAACTGTTACTAACCAAAACTACAAACAGGAAAGCGTAAACAAAACTGAAACCTGACACCATCTAACCATCAGGTAACTGTTACCTGTAACTGTTACCGCGTACGTTATTGTTATCGGTTACATCTCTATTTACAAGCTGAAAATTCAACGGTATTTTCAACAGTATATATCCCATGACTCGTCTAGCTATGAGACAAGCTGTGACATATTTTTAACCATAAACCTGATTAAATCTAAAGCTTTATTATAATAAATTTTGTTTCTAGGAAGAATCTGGTAATGGTAGGAAATATAGCACTAGTTTAAGTAATTTACATGGTAATCGGTAAACGAAATCTCTTATGTACCTACATTAAAAAAATTGTTCGCTCAAACTGGAAAGGCATGTCAATCAAATTCAGTCAAAAATATCTGGAATAATATGACTTCGAAGTACCCAGAACCAGCAAAAAAAAAAATTTTGTTTTCCAGATTGATTGTTAGAGAAGGTAGTCTTTTGTTGATTTTTCTATTTACTTTTTTAATGCAACATAAAATAATTGAGTGACGAAATATTTATTTCGCTTTTTATGCTCCTGGGACAAAGCACCCTGCCTTTTTAGGGTTCCGTACCCAAAGGGTAAAAAACAGGACCCTTTTAATATGCCTCCGATGTTTGTCTGTCAGCGGTTGTATCTCATGAACCGTAATAGGCAGACAGTTAAAATTTTAAAAAATCATGTATTTCTGTAGCCGCTATAACAACAAATAATAAAAAAATAGCGGGGGCATCCCTACTAAAAACGTGTTTAGATATTTAGGGAATTTTTGCTCGATTTTTTATTTAGCTCTATCGTAAAAATGGGAACTCTTGTTACAATTGTAAAAATTGTTATGTTTATAGTGCATTTACAAGCTAAATAATGAGGACGAATAATAATAACTGATTAAGTGCGTGTCAGACTCGCGCGCATTTAATACACATCTGCGTGACTGCGCGTCTATAACTACGAGTAAGACGGGGTGCGCGAGTCCGACTCGCAGTTGACCGGTTTTTTTTATACATGTCATGCAATTTTCCCGAAAATGTTTGATTTCACTTACGATAAATATTTCGAATCTTCTTCTAGTCTAAATCTGCCCAAAATTACCTCCACAGCAAAACAGTAAGTACATACCTGTAAAAAAACAAACAAGTATTTGAAACACGTTTAAACATTACATTGCCCGCGTTTTGCTCGAAATTACAAGGTTACTTGTAAAAACAAACTTATATAAACAAAGAACCTTTAAATAATTGCTAATATACGCGCCACATTGTTTGTGAAGCGATGTAGTTTAGCTGACGTCATTAAGAGATTTTAATATCCAACAATGAATAAACGATTTTGATTTGATTTGATATTACCCGTGTTCTTTTTGTTTGAAGTACGCTCATAGTGACAAGATAATCAGATTCAGATTCAGATAATTTTATTCAATGTAGATTCTTTACAGAATACTTATTGAATGTCATGCAGAATACAATGCAAATAGAGCGAGTCTACGCCGTTTCGGATCGTGCTATGGCAGCGTAAAAGAAACGGCAAGAAACCACTGCAGCACGGCCTACTTTAAGAGTCGGCTTTTTACAATGTGTTTCTTGTGTTTCGCTGGAATATCAGAGCACCATACCTCTTTGTCATTCATATAGTCATCCAATCTATAGTAAGCTTTTTTACATAACGTTTGCTTTACACATTCTTTAAACTTTCTCTCAGGTAATTGCACTATATTGTCAGGTATTTTGTTGTAGTATCGTATACACAGACCAACGAAAGATGTGTTGACTTTACTTAATCTAGTATATGGTTGATCAATTTTATGCTTATTTCTAGTATTAAAATTATGCCTGTCACAAATTTTAGGTAATTGATGAATGTTCTTTCTAGCATACATTATATTTTCATAGATATACTGGCATGGCACTGTCATAATGTTGATTTCCTTGAACAGTTCTCTCAGGGAATCACGAGTCTTCAGGCAATAAATTGCTCTTATAGCCCTCTTTTGTAAAACGAATATTGAATGTATATCAGCTGCTCGGCCCCAAAGCAGTATGCCATAAGACATAATGCTATGGAAGTAGCTAAAGTAAACCAGCCTTGCAGTAGCTACATCAGTAAGTTGTCTGATTTTTCTAACAGCATATGCAGCCGAGCTCAATCGACCAGAAAGAGCCGTTATATGAGGGCCCCATTGAAGTTTAGAGTCTAGTGTTAACCCTAAGAAAACTGTACTATTTACAAAATCTAATGGTTCATTATTCAATACTATGTTATGTGAAGTAGACCTTACATTTGGTAGTGCAAATTTAATACATTTAGTTTTTTTGGCGTTTAGGACTAGATTGTTAACAGTAAACCATGCATGAATCTGTCGAAGTGCATCATTGACTTCGTTATAATTTTGTGATTTCCTACTTACATTGAATATTAATGAAGTATCATCAGCAAATAACACAATCTTTGACAGATTCTTCACCACAGAAGGAAGGTCATTAATATAAATAAGGAATAAAAATGGCCCCAATATGGACCCTTGAGGTACGCCAATTTTGACAACAGATCCCAGTGATTTCGTCCTGTTTACTTGTACCTTTTGAATCCTGTTTTCCAAATATGACCTAAGTAGTTTAAGTGAATTATTCTTAACACCGTAATGTTCAAGTTTTAGCAACAATGTGCTATGATCTACGCAATCAAATGCTTTGGATAGATCACAGAAGATACCAATAGCATCTTCAGATTTTTCCCACGCGCAAAAGATGTATTTTAAAAGTGCAGTCCCGGCATCCGTTGTACTGCGCCCTTTCGTGAAACCAAATTGATGGTCATGTAGTAAGTTATTTCTATTGAAGTGTGAAAGCATTTGATTGAGTATGACCTTCTCAAAAATTTTACTAAGTACAGGTAAGACTGATATTGGTCTAAAATTACTGGGATCCTTTTTGTCACCAGCTTTGAATAATGGAACTACTTTACTTTTTTTCATTAAGTCAGGAAATGTACCATGATCGACACAATCATTGAATATAACAGCTAAATATGGAGATATAGTATCAATGATCGCACTACAGACTTTTACTGACATTCCCCATAGGTCCTCAGTGGTTTTCATTTTAATACTTTTAAAGGCTTTAACAATTTCGTTAGGGGTGACATGATTAAACCCAAATTCAGTTTCACAGGCGTCCACATTCTTTTGAAGTAAATCGCTAGCAAGTGAAGATGATGAATTGAGTGACTCTGTTGTTTTCAAAGGAATATTAGTAAAAAAGGTTTCGAATTCTTGAGCCACTTCTACGTTTGAACTAATAGTTCCGCGATTTGTATGAAGTGTGATTTGATTGTCACGCGGTTTCACTTTTCCAGTTTCACTGTTTATAACATTCCATACAGCCTTAATTTTGTTATCAGCAGACTGTATTTTTTTCCGTAGAAAAAATGATTTTGCTTTTAAACAAACTAATTTAAACAATTTTGAATAATTTTTGACATATTCAATGAAATTGTCGTCATTTGAATAATTTCTAAGCTCATATAATTCAAAAAGTCTCTCTCTACTTTTGCGAATACCAGCGGTAGCCCAGTCACTGAATTTGAATTTTACAATAATTTGCTTTTTTCTAATAGTGAAAATTTTACTGAATTCAGTATTAATCAATGTGAATAAATCTTCATATGAGTTATTAGGGTTGTTAGTATTATAATTGTGACAGGGCAGTTTTTCTAGCAACGTGTTTTTGTACTTTTCTAACCTACCGCTCGTTAGGCTCCTGGTTTCTATATCTATATTCTGGGTTACTCGAGAATAATTAAAAGTAACACTTTGACCAGAGTGGTCAGACTGAAGCGAGTTTATGATACTTTTCTCAAAATAATCGCAATTACAAAAGACGTTATCAATACAGGTAGCCGAGGATGACGTCACCCTTGTAGGTTCAAAAAATACATGCTCTAAATTAAAACATTTGAAAAGACTTATAAGTTTGTTACTATAGGTATTATTTTCTAAGATATTGACGTTAAAGTCACCACACACTATCACAAACTTATTTTCTTTTGTCACTATTTTTAAAACATCTTCCATTACTAACTCGAACATTGAAAAATTTTGAAAAGCGGGAGGTCTGTATACGCATACTACAACATGCTTGTCCAGCTCAACACAAGATATTTCAATACATCTTTCAACCGAAAGTCGAACAATATCTTTACGGTTCTTTATCTTAAAACTGTTACGAACTAAAATCAGTGATCCACCGTGTAAAGCAGACTTTCGATTGAAAGCACTGGCTATACAATAATTTTCATAATTTATCAACATTTGATAGTCTTTTTGCCAGTGTTCTGTCAGACAAATAATGTCAAATTTTGTTCTTTCTAAGAATAATTCTAATTCTAAAATTTTTCCAGAAAAACCTTGAATATTTTGATGTAAAATTTTCAAAATATTAGATTTTTCCTTTGTCTTTGCTATAGGAAGTTTTTTGCCAGAAGGTTTTTTTTCATTTACTTCAGTAAAATTTTGTGTAGAAAAACCCTCTTTTGTCGGATGAACTAGTTTAAAGAATTGGTGTTAGTAATGTTACTAACTATAGAAGTTTTTTGTGTATAACTTCCTATAACAGAGTCAGATATATTATATGCTATCAATGTAGCCAGGTCTTTCTTAAACTTAAGAGGCAGATACATAGTATCCTTTGTCAATCTAAAATAACTTACAAAAATATTCATGTCAAGATATAAAATGTCACTATGACGACTTGTCAAATTTTGTAAATGTAAATTCATTCTGTGTATACATTTGTTGTGTTGCTCAGTAACATTTGAACAGTATGGAAAGTTACACAGAATAAACCTACACTTAGTTTCACTCTGTATCTTGTTTAACAATGTCACAAAATTGTTTAATTTTAATCTACTTATGTCAGAATGATTGCCTACCACGATAACAACAGTGGTGTTTATGTCAAACTTGCCTACAGCAATCTTTCTTACAAGACCATCGAAAGTAATATCGGGACAGCAAATATTGGTCACCTGCTGATTATGGCAGTAATTAAAAATAGACCCTAGACCTACTCCTATCCTGTCTGAATATACAAAGGTCTTCTTTTTATTGGAAGTCGACGAAAAGTCCTCGCCATCCGTGGTCTCTGTGCTGTTATCGACAGGTGGCTGCTGTTCCACCGTGGCGCCACCAGCGGCGGAATCATGTGTTGGCGACATTGGCGACGTGGTGATGTCTTGACTCGCAGTCACCACTCTCTCATCGATGTGCTGCCGTGGTGCCACCACGATGACGTCATTCACAGCAGTTTGCTCACGCGCGGCGGCATCATGTGTTGGCGACGTGGTGATGTCTTTACTCGCAGTCACCACGCTCTCATCGATGTGCTGCCGTGGTGCCACCACGATGACGTCACTCACAGCGGTCTGCTCATGCTGGTCTCCGCGCTGCTGGCGTCGATTGTACGCGTGTCGCTTTTGGCGGCGTTGTTTCCTTGTAAGGCGAGCTGAAAATCGCCAGTTAAAAAATGTTGAGGTTGAACCGCAGGTTGCAGGCGTACAGCTAGAAGACATGCTGATATCATGTATGTATTAGCATAGAGGAAATATTAGGAAGCTTCCTTTGACATAGAACCTTTGTAATTTAAAACAAGAGATTTGTTTACGGTCAAAAATCGGAGCTAAGCAGACTCTGCTGACCACAAAAACGATTTTCCGTAGGTACGTAGTTGTTGCGTCATTTGTTGTACTACTACAATATAATAATGTCATGTGCATATCAAGGTTAACATTAGCAAGTAAATTTTGACTTTATGCTAAGGCCTTATAAGTGAGTTGAAAATAAACGAGGATAAAATGTGCACTAAAGTTGAACCCTCACAACGTGATCTGATGACCTGGTCATCATCATCATCATATCGTGTGGGTTGCAAGGTCGATGACCGACCTCACAAACCCTGGTGTCAGAGTTGTTGAGCCGCCAAAGGCCTCTGACATGGCTCATTAACGACTACATCCGTAGATAGTAGTCGGGACCAACGGCTTTACGTGCCTTCCGAAGCACGGAATCATCTAACTTTTCGGGCAATCAGGTGATTCATCCTGCAATGCCCTAACCAAACTGGGGAGACCTGGAGATGACCTGGTGAAGTTGCTGGACTGCTGCGTGAGAGCAGGACGGAGCGCTACATGTCTCTGTCGCTCCAATATCTTACGCATCGCTCCGTCCTGCTCTCACGCAGCTGTCATTCTAATCAAGCTAAATTATTAGGAATGAACATCTCTTGTCTTGTCATATAATTTTTTATATAAAAAAATAATTTAAAATGATAGTGTAAACATTTTATCTAATTGTAAGTTGTCCAAGATCTTCACGGAAGCTTCTAACTCAAGCCGTGGTTAAAAAAAAAACATGCGCAGTCGCAGGTCCCGTTAAATTTGTTCTTACGTCTAACAGAACCTGTTGGCTCATTGACAAAAACCAGCGGGCTTTGGCGCGAGCGGCTGCGGTCACCACAAATTATAGGGGAAATGCGGATAAGGAAAATTTTGAGGTCATTTTTTTATAAGTTCTGTGAGGTTAAATACATATTTTGTTCCGATTTCCATAACGACAACGACACGAAAATGAAAAAGAATAAGTTCAAAAAAAAGTAAGACCATGTTGATAGGACAGTTTACCATACATTGGGTTGACTTGACTATAAAAAAATGTGATGTCATAATTGTATTTTAGCAACCAAATTTCGTTTGTTGAACTTATAAAAATATTTGTAGCGAGTGAACTAGTAATAAGTTGATTACTCTGTCTTTCAATGCAACAATACTAATCCTACTAATATTACAAACGCGAAAGTTTGTAAGTATGGATGGATGTTTGTTACTCTTTCACTTTTGGATTTTAATGAAACTTTACAATAATCTAGCTTATACATCCGAATAACACATAGGCTACAATTTATAAAGCTGCGCGCAGACGAAGTCGCGGGCACCAGCTAGTTAACTAATAAAAAATAATAAGTCTATAAAAGTACAAAGATTTAAATAGATCCTCACGTTCAAAAGACACACGAAAAAAGCCGCATGAAAAAAATATTGAATTGAATAAATAAGTTAATTCTAAACTACATGGTCACGCAAGTAATTTTTTTTACAGTCATAATATCTCGAAATTACAACTACTTTAATTGAACTCAGTTTTGTTCTTATTTGTAATTGTGATTAGACTAACAAAACTTAGGAATAGTATGACTAACGGTTCTAGATATAGATCATTTTGAAAATAATTGCACAATGATAAAGCAATTTTGTTAATTCGTGTTTGTTTTAAATTGCACACGTTCATTTATTGTAACAAAAAAAAAATAATTTTCGATTACGTGCTGTCAGTTAGCGTATTCTATTTTCAAAATGGTCTCAACTACATGTGGCCCAAAAAGAAAGTCCCATCATTGTCCAAATCCCTAGCCAACGTACTAATGACATAGTCGCGAAGTATATTTGCAAAAGAAACGCAATATCAAGAACTAAAAATAAATGAATGCAAACGAATACTAAAACTCGCGACCATTAGAAGCTAAGTAGCTAGTACTTAATAGGTCTTATGATAGACTAGTTGCTTTAAGCGGTTCTGTTTGCTTAGAATTTTATTCTTTAGGTCATTTTTTTTCGTGGAAGCGGGAAGAATTAAGAAGAATGAATGAAGTGTGAAGAGGGACGATCGATATAATCATTCTCAGATGTCGACTTGCGGACATCACTATTTTCAGACTCATGGTAGCTATTTTGCCAAAATAGCTCTGATCAAAAAGGCACGATTTCAACTTGACAAACTGTTGTCCCGTGTGGTGCCGGCAAAGAATAGTACCATCCCTTACATACCCGTGTGTGTCGTAAGAGGCGACTAAGGATTATAAACTGGAGGATGGGCAGCAGCATCCTCCTTTGTATCTTACATCTTATTTACTGCGGTCACCTACAACCGCGGTCCATGGTGCCAGCCGTAACGCTGACAAGCGAGGTGACTGATACTTGCCCTCCACATTTTTCCAGCAAAAGCTAGAATTCTGGAGGGAGCTCCCTGTCCTGTAGTGGCTATTTCGTGGAATGTTATGATGCAACTGTTCTCCAGTGTACGATAGAGTATAATAGAGCTCAACGCAGCTGAAACATTTCGCTTAAAAACCTGACTGACAGTTGGACAATGCAGGTTGCATATTAACTTATAATTTTAAATCTACCTTCAATATTTTGTTAACACATTCTGCTTTTGTTAGAATAAATCTGCAGCTGTTGTCAAAATAAATAAAAATAAAATAAATAAGTTATTGACATAAATAGATTAATGGAAGGTTTTACTTTTCAAAATGCTTCAAATAAAAAAGGTCTTGGTATGTATAAATAAAATAAAAATGTATAAATGAATGAGTGTTATTGCTATAAAAGGACACACAAACAAACATACTTTCTTACTTATATTAGTGGTAAAGATTAGGACGTACGCTAGAAAATGTTGAGCTGTCTATCTGTCTGTCAAAGCTAGCAGGTATAAGCTGCTTTGGTATGAAAATATACGCAGTTATTCTAGACGAGCTGGAGGTTGTTAGAATAAGCATCATTAGTAGGTGGGCAGACTTCTTGCTTGGTGGCCAGATTATAAGTATCAAATTAATTACCTCGTTGGTATAGTCAGACTTTCATCATAGGCCTTAGCCGTCTATCTATCGCAGGCAAATAGTCGCTGCTTCACAAAATGCCGAGAAATTTTAAAACTCGTCATTTTACAAAATGGCGCAGCATTTTACATAAGGATGCGTAATTCGTTTCGTTGTGGTCGTAAGATAACCTAACCTAACCGATCCCGAATGAGTTGGGTTTGCCTTAACTTCTTCTCATATTTAAGAGCCGCGCTCTTGTCGGTGGAGCAATCTCCATTTCTCTCTGTTCTCTGCCAATGATTTGACATCCTGATAAGACTAACTAACCTAAAATGCACCAGTACTGCTCTAACCCCGTTTACAATCAGCCGATGCCGTTTTACAATTTTCCGGCTGTTGATAAACAGCGAATGATACGATTTGTCTACGATATATCGGCCAGTTTCACAAAGCTTCTACAAATTTAAACTTAATTCAAATCTATTTCTGTCTTTTTTTTGTTAACAAAACAGAAAGTGTCGGAAATAGATTTTTATTAGTGTTTTTATTTAAAGGAGCTTTAACTTTAAAGGTGCTTTATGAAACTGACATACTACCAGTTAATTAAAGCAATATTGTGTTTTCGAAGGAGGAATAAGGTCATATTTCAAGAGCGGCAAACGCACAGCAAAGTTTGTGTTGTCGTAACAGGTGGAATGTTTAGTGTAGGCAACGAAGCAGTTCAAAATATCCTAAAAAAAATTATAAAAAATTATTTTCATACATTTTTTGTAATTTTGGTATGGAAAAATAAAAAAAGTACTGATTTTTTTTTTAAGAAGGTTTTTCTCATGTAGTGTAATACCCATCGACTGAGGATTTAATGCGGGGGTATACAAACGATCCGCTTCGTTGCCTTGACTAGTTGTTACTTATCCTGCTTTTTTCGTTCTCTTCGGCTCGATCTATTCTTCAGCCTATTCACTCGCGACTTGAATAGATTCGGATTATATGAACTCGGGAACACAGACGCAAGCAGAAAATTGCACTCTTTTAGCCTTGCGCATTATATTTTTTTTATTGATTTTTTATATACTTATTGACGATCGTATTGTGAAAGAAAATAATTTGACATGAAATGTAATTGTATGAAGTTACAATATGTGATTAAATAAACTAAACTAAAGATGTTACATCTGTCTAAATTTGCATCTGTCAAAATCATGTTGCATCTGTCTAAATTATCAACTTAACAAAAAAACTGCTGTGTGCAGCCTATTACTATTAAATATTTTGCCGCAAACAATAACCAAAGCTGGTGTATTCAACCAACAATTTACCGCTAATCTAATGTCCTCAACCAAATTGACCACAAAGCAAGCCATGCTTCACTCAAAACTACGCAAAAGCCATCAATTTTCCGTAATAAATCAAACAAGTGATCGCCCAAACCCAAACTTGTTTTCAATCAAAATATTATTGAAAGTGATACCTTACCTACTGACCCGATTGTAAGTCATACAAAATATCATATCATATTTCAAAGCAATTTAAGTCGGAGGTAAAAAATATATACATGGAAAAACCAGGTATTTACCTTGATTTGGCGTTATATGTTTTTAAAATAGCAAACGAGAAAGGCAAAGAACTTAAATCCACACAGCCTGGTCTTGTTATTTGTTACGCAATGTTTCTTATGGGTCTAATCTAATCTCAGCAGCATCTAAACTAAGCAGTTTAATGTGTGCGAGTGTAATGACCAAAACTCTCCGCGCGTCGCAAAGATCCACACGTTTGTTGCTACACTATCTATTCTAATTCTGCAGTGAAAATAAAAAATATGTCGAAATAAGGTTAATTTTAAAATGCTTTCCGGCAATTAAACGAATAAAACTAACAAAAGATTTCCGTAGTGACAAAAAATGATTTAGATAACAAATAACACAATCGTATCAAAAACACTATCAAAAATTGCAGTTTCTAAAATGACCCTAACTATTGTCCAAATATTAGTTTTTTAATCTTTTGTTGTCTTTTGATAAATAAACATTGCAATTAGAGAGGTGACTATCGATATTTCGTATCGGGGTTAGAGATGGTCACTGTGATATCGATAAACAAGATATGGTGACCACAACCGTTAACTTAAGGGCAGCAAAGTATTTATAAATTGTGTAAAGATAGAAGCATAAGACATTAAACAGACGGGCTTATTGTAGCAAGAGTCGCAATTATTTCTACTCTATGTTTATAAGGTGTATTTACGTGAATGTAAAAAGACATTAAAAGTTAAAAACTTTGTCAACATAAAGTCAGTCAATCAATCTTTGGTCGCCTTGGTAGCACGTCAGGTCAAAAAATGTGCAGATAGATACTAGAATCCGAATATGCCTAAGGGTCATTGTAAAAAGCGGCGACAGTTTGTGGAATGCAAGCTACAAATATCGTTCTCATTTTAGTTCTGTCCACGCAATCGACATGCAAGCTAAAAAACAGTGACTTAGCACAGGTTTTTTTGTTTCTATGGAGGATGCATGCAAGATGCAAGCAACTGATTAATATCGCTATCGTGCGGATTTCGTGCGGCGTATGTGGACAGTAACCCTTATTCTATAAAATTTCCTAGGTTAGGTAAATCTCTCTGATGATGATGAATTTCGAATGGGTGGCGCGTAAATCAATATCCGTCGCGATTTTGCGATAGGGACTAGTGGTTATCGTGCTTTGTAATCAGGGTTCCGCAGGTGATGGCACTAAGTTACTACCGGGTGTTTGCAGAATCCTAAAGATTATCTACGGTTAAGACTACGTCTTGACATAAAAGAAGACGCAGTGAATAAAATTGAGAAAGGAATGAATTACCATTTCCCGCCGAGAGCTTAAAAAAATGGCGCTTTCAGGATACTAAATTTATGGATAAATATCTATTCAAGCGTGCAGTAGGAATACCTGCGTTAACCTCTCAACCAAACACTAGAAACAAACAAAGTACTTCTAAATACTAAATCCACAGTACTGGTCTAACTAAACAAATAGTATACGCGCGCGCAGGATTCGCGGTAAACAGCAGATGCCTGCACACATGGCGGGAGACGCAAGTGACGACTTTTCGCGGAAGAGGTGAACGCAGACTTCTTAATCTTAAATTAAAGCTAAAGATATCACCAATTCTGTCATGTCTAAAAAAGAAATTTCCAAGTACTCTGCCAACATTCTGTAGTGATCCTCCTCGGAAGCCCTCTTTTAGCAGAGCTGGCTGGCGAATATTTTTATGAATAATGCACACACACAAAATGCCAGTCAGCGCCTGCCATCGGCTGGGCATGTTCGTTGATGATAGTCTTCAAAGTTTTAAAATGTAACTAATAATAATTCCCAGTAATTTTAAATATTATCCCGGACCTAGGCTTTACAATACATAAGATCCCAGAAACGTCCACTGCAGGACAGTGAGCTCCCTCCACAACTCTGGAGGGGATTCACCATAGTCACCACGCTTGTAAGCTTTGCGGCTGGCAACCGCTGTTATTGGGACCGCAGTATTTAAGATGGTACGATTTACAGAAAGACGCTGCTGCCCATCCTCTGGTTCAAGCCCTTAGTCGCCTCTTACGAAACCCACGGGTAGAGAGAGATGGGTTGGTACTATTCTTTGCCGGCACCACACGGAACATTTATTTATACGTTAATGGAAATACGAATCTGCTTACATGTCCCACAATAGTAGTTTAAGATACAAGTTCTGTAAGTAGGGTTATTACAAACGAGTTGACGTTTTGTAAGCCTGAGACGAAGTCGAGGGCTTACCATAGGCACGAGTTTGTCATAACCCTTACGGACGTGTATCTTACGACGTTTTTCAATACATTTGTGAGAAAACAGGTATAAGTAATACACTTGGTAAAGGAACCAACCATGGGTACTGTCAGCCTCTTGTCGATTTATGCTCTCCTGGTTCTCAGCATTTTATTTTAAATATTGGTAGGCAGTCGTCACCCAAGTAAAAAGTCACCACTGTAGTATTTTTACAAAATAATTTTATGATCAGAGTGTAAAAACTCCTTGGTATTATACTTTTTTTACTTACCGCACTAGTTCGGTAAGTAACTACTTACGAGCAATGTTTACGTCCTTGTAAGTACGTTTTTCGAGCAAATGTATTGAAAAATTACGTTTCATATTTTTAGTTTTTTGAAGAGCCGCCCGTGGTCTACTGCTTGGCGGCTCTCGATACGGAGTTTCTTGGTTTGAATCCTGGTGAGGACACGTCAAACAATAATTACTTTTGTGGCACACCCCGACTTTGGTAAGGGTAGAACATTCAATCACCTGGATTATCTGAATGGTAAGATGATACAGAAGGCATTAATAGTTACAACAAGAGTTTGTGAGGTCGATAAACAACTTTGAAATCGACACGAAATAAGTAATGATGGACTAAATACTCGTACAGAAGAAATTACGTGATGAGTATTAATTTGTAGATAAATTTAGACGATAGACATGACAATGAGTTAGATGAACGTTGAGAACGAAGGGTATGTGGAACCTTTACGCCGATTGCAACTTATGCCATTGAAAAAATAGATTGCAAATAAAGGCACGTGAATGAAAATGATTCATAAAGATTCAAAAGATAAATAAATCATAAACAAATACAGTACGACGACACTCGCAATCACTAACTACTAAAACGAACGAGTTGTTATTGTAGCTGCAAAGTAATACAATAAACATGCTCTGTGAATTTATTTTCCTACATGTTTGGACCACAAGTTCAAGTGACATACAAACAAACCAGCCTTACACAAACAGACACAGCCGGGCGAAAGTAAATATGCGAACAAAAGTTCTGCTGTTTTTACTACCGTTCCCGAACTACAATAAAACTTGTGGTTGTTTTTGGAATAAAGGTATTAAAACATACTCTTCTTGTCTTTTTGGTCTTGCAATATGTGCTAGGTCCCCATCATCCGGCGTTTTCAACAGCCTATGACTGCTCTCAAGCCATGTTGGAATAAAAAGATTTGATTTAATTGAAGATGACCCTGCTAAGCCTTATCTACACAGGGAGAGAACTCAAGCAAAAACGCGTGTTACTTTGGAGGGGATTTACCATAGTCACCACGCTTGCGTTGCGGCTGGTGACCGCAGTATGTAAGATGGCACGTTACACAGAAGGGGACACCCTGTCCTTCAATAAACGTTCAATGGGATGTTATTATGATAAAGTTCAAATCCTGTCTGTGTTTGGGAATTGATACATTTCTCTTAACAGAACGATATATCTTATCCTTGCTCATCAAAGGAGACTGTGACAAATTCATAACGGAGACTGGAGTATACCTTAAAAGGTGGCGTTTATAAGAACAATTTAAAATTTCACAGTACGACGATTAGTCACCGCCCAAATAGGACAACCCTGACCCCGATTGGAGCAATTACTTGACAAAAAGGGATACAATACCTGCACTCGCCCTACATGGTGAATAACAATGCCATAACTTGCCGTTCGACTGGTGTTTCCTTGTGACTTCAAGTATGATAGCTTTTGACCAAATCTAAAATCTCGTGTTTTGTGTTAAATAGTACTAATTCGATAGATATTTAACCCATATACGCCCTGAAATATTTATGTCTCTAATATCTTATATTGGATATGTGGGTACCTAAAGGATAAAGACTCTACATAAAGATTGTAACAAAATATGTGTTTTCGTTTTGTCGATAAATTTATTTTGGGTATTTTTTGGGTGATACAAAGCTGATATTTAATTTTGATTTTGTGATCACGAGCAACGGAATCTTTAGTATAATCAAATTTGAATATAATCAGGATTTTAGATTGAGAGCTAAACTTTCCAGGCAGGAAATACATCGCTTAACTTATTGGTTTCCGGACACGCCCACAAACATACACAGACCCAGAAACAAGCAAACACCCAAACTCATGATTTGGAATACTTAAAAAAACAATCAACTTCGCGTCAAACGTTAGTTTACTATTATTTAATCTGTGGCAATAATAAATATACAGTCCATGGGCTTTGAACCTCCGATCTTAAAATTCATCACTACCAAAGTTCACAGCAATCAAACTTCACCTTGGAGCCAAGAGATCCGTCAAACACCACAATAGACACAACAATCTCTTGCGCAAACCCATGGCACTCATTTGATCAAAATGTTACTTGCACTATGCATCACAACGAAAAAACTACTCTGCTCAGTAGAGAGCCATCATCATCATATCGTGTGGGTTTCAAGGTCGATGACCAACCTCAGTAAACCTGGTGTCAGAGTTGTTGAGCTGCCAAAGGCCTCTGACAAAACCAGCATTTCTTCCCGCTGCTGGTATCAAAAGGAATCTAAACCAGTAGATTATTTTCAGTTATTAGGTCCATAAAGGCGTCAAAAAGCAGAGGACATCCAACAAAGAAATGGCAAGACGAATTGAACGCATTTTATAAAGTGGGTCTTTTACTGCACAAATGTAGCACAATATGGTGTAACAGTAAGTAGTTTAAGCAAGTAGTCTCTAGGTTGGAGGGTGGCTTTATTAGGTCTATGAAGGCGTCAAAAAGAAGAGGAAATCCAACAAAGAAATGGCAAGACGAATTGAACGCATTTTATAAAAATGGGCCATTTCATTGCATAAAAACAGACGATATGCTGTTATAGTAAGTAGTTTAAGCAAGTAGTTTCTAGGTTAGAGGGTGGCTTTAAAAATAAAAGGACTTGGGAAGTCGCATTTTACCCCAAGATAATTAGATTTTCGCCTAGACAAAAATCGGAACCAAGATTTTCTTTTTGTGGTTTATGAAGTCTTGGAAGTAATTACATAATTACTTAAAATTAAGCATATCACCAAATGGGACAAGACGGCAGATTAAAAAAGCCCTATTATATAAATAGTTACTGTGGCAAAAATACCAACTAAACGAAATGTTTTCTGGGCTCGTTCAATGATAAACTTTTAGTATTTTACAAACTAATTAAGCACCTAAGTTCTTAGGTAAAGCTTAAATTTAAAAAAATCCCACTAAAAGTTTTATTTCTTTTTGTCTGCTCGGGCAAAATACATAACTATCTCGTGACTTTTTGTACTTCAAAATTTTGTTGTACTTGATCAAACAGTCATAAAAGTGAACAAAATATGTTAAAGCTTTACGATGGTATAATTATTGAGGGTTTTCTCTTTGGCCAAAATAGTTAACTGAATGAAAAGTGTTTGATTATACTCTAAAACTGTACTTACATTGATTACTTTGAAAATTAAACATTTCAGGCAATAGCGTATCTTTTTCTATAAAAATTACATTATAAAACGCTTTATATCGACCCTAAAGAAGTTGAAATAAAGTTCATAATTGACATTAACATAGTACACGGCTCGTGATTGCACGGTACGGCAACGTCGCATTGCTTCGCTGTTTTTTTCGGTACGCGCTTCGGAATTTAAAGTTAAATATGAAAGATGAAATATTTACATCGGTTGTAGTAAGCTGAAAATATTTTTGATCTTCTAATCTAAATATATAAAACAGCATGCCCTGACCGACTGACTGACTGACTGATTCATCAATGCCGAGCCGTAACCGATAAAGCTACAGATGTGAAATTTTGTAGGTAGTTTTTTTGTACGTCAACACTACCCATTAGGAAAGGATTTTCCGAAATTCATCCCCTAAGGGGTTGAAAAATGGGGTGGAAGTTTGTATGAATATTCTACAGGTTTGACATGAGACTCAAAATAATTGTGGATTTGATCTAATGAAAGGGAAAAACCGGCCAAGTGCGAGTCGGAATCGCGCACCGAAGGTTCATTACCACCACGTGATATAAATTGTATTAGTTGAAATGTCAGTAACTTACTGTGGTCGATTTTTGAAGTGAAAACTTCTTTAGCGGCGCTTGGCACTTTTTCAGATGGGGAAAAAATTATTAACTCGTATCAGAAGTCGCATCAGATCTCGGATGAAGTATAGAAATGGATTTGAAAATAAGCATACCAAGTTAGAGCAGGCTCAATATATACAAAACTTCTAAAGTGTGATAAAGACCAAAACATCTTTTTTGTCTTTGTTATAGCAGGCCTGTCTGTGAAATAGGCAGCTTTTTCCAAGATCAAAGGAGTGCGACTTCTGTAAACTTGTTTACTATTATATATTCTGTGGTCATAGTCTCGGCTTTTTTTGTTGTGCACAACGTGATATGTGCACGACAGACTTGACGTACTGGTTTTGATCGTTATTTAAAAGCGAATCCTAAATGTATGAGATCTACATTTTGGATGACAGCTGTCAAGACCCTAGACTACTCATGTGTTGAGACAAATGATAGGTCTCGGATGACAGCTGTAAAACTAAAAATCGCTATAACTTGAAAACTACAGACCCTAGACTACTCGTGTACTAAGACAAATGATAGGTCTCGATGAGATCTACATTTCGGGTGACAGCTGTCAAACTAAAAATCGCTATAACTCGAAAACTACTGACCCTAGACTACTCGTGTGCTGAGACAAATGATAGGTCTCGATAAGATCTTCATTCCGGATGACAGCTGTCAAACTAAAAATCGCTATAACTCGAAAACTACTGACCCTAGACTACTCATGTGCTGAGACAAATTATACGTCTCGATGAAGAAGTACACGAGCAATGGCGCGATTCACCCTTACAAAAAGCATAATATTCAAAAATTCTAGTTTTTACTTCTGCCAGCACTCTCGGAGTGCAACCCGTCCTTTTTTGAGTTCGACTCGCACTTGATCAGTTTTTATATTTTATAGCTTATGCAGCATGAGATACAGCCCACTGACAGACAGTCAGACAGACATCGGAGGCACATCACTCGTGGTGTGAAACATCTACTGGTGTACCCCAAGGTGGTGTCTTGTCCCCACTCCTTTTCGCTATCTTCATTAGCTCTATGACTTTCCCAATCGAATCTTCGTACCACCTGTATGCTGACGATCTCAAAATATACTCTCAAGCGGGAATTAATGACCTTGGAAAGGCCGTATCTGATATATTGCTGATCTGGCTTATGTCTCAGAATGGAGTAACTCTCACGGATTGCAAGTGAATCCAAATAAGACACAGGCCATAGTAATTGGCAGTCACTGGTTCGTTTTAAGGGTCGACTTTGGATCTCTCCCTCCAATCGTCTTTTACGGGGAAAGTGTTCCATACGCCCAAACTGTAAACCTTGGCATACTTTTTGATACCACACTTTCGTGGAAACCACAAGTGGCGGAGTTAAGTTGAAAGCTTTTTGGTGGATCACTGAAAAAGCTGCGAAATTTCTTGCCGACCAGTACAAAGATTGCTCTTGCACAATCGTTACTCCTACCTATCTTGGATTACGCTGATACCTCCTACCCAGATGTCCCTCAAAACTGCATAAAAAATTATTTTGACGATGCCAAAAAATAGTTATGAAATAGTCATAAATAGTCACATCTTCTAATCTAAATATATAAAACTTTACGTGGTAAAATCTCGAACAAGAATGAGCTGTTGAAAATGGCGGCCTCGTCTTCACGTTGCTACGTGTTGGCTAAACTGACACAAACCACGCCCCTTTACGTGCCATTCGTTGTAGTAGTACCAACCTCACGATCTAAATAAAGCCACCATTGCCAACATCATCGTCCAACATCGACAATCTACACTGGTACGGAAATTCAGTACTAATTTGACGTTTGGCGTAGCTTCGTCGAAAACGTGGTGCGCTAGCCGTTCGGGCTTGCAGACTGCCCGATTCAATATGGCCGCGCCAACCATCGACACGACGCTCCGCAAGACCGACAGCTGTCAATCTGGTTCCGGCGCAATCCAATAGATGGCAGTAGTGAAGCGCCGTCATATTTATATGATATTTATAATTAGGATTTACCCGACATGAAATCTGTGGGGAAAATCTGTTGTTGTTTTTTTTATTATCGCTTCTTTTTTTCCTACTATGGCGCCAATTTGTTTGTGAAGCGATGTAGTTTAGCTGACGTCATTAAGAGATTTTAATATCCAACAATGAATAAACTATTTTAACCTGACTTTGACTTTGATTCGGAATTACCCTTGTCGGTATAATCCGAAAATAACTAAATTTCTTTGGCTAGACCGGTCTGAATCCATTTACCAATGCAATAAAACGAAAATTTTGCAAATGTAAAGACAATCAATTTAAAAACTTACCAGAGATTGAAGTTACCGACGTCCGGGTAGTTCCGAAAATGCACAAAACGAGGGAAAATTTTGGTCGAGGACTAAATGGCTTGTCATGAACGTACGCTCGCGTTTAGCAACCGGAGTCAAGTGAAGCGGGGGAGCGAGTTAAGATGATCTCTAGGTAAGGGAAGCCAGAACAAAAAATAATGGCGCATTTTATAGAAATGAGACATTATTGGACTTACCCGATTTTCGGAATTACCCGAATGCACCTTATATGTATGTATATTTATATGTATATCTATCTATATATCTATAAATATATATTTATTACATTATTATAGGTAGGTATTTTAAATATGTAGTGTTTATGTATGTTTAATTTGATATAACTTTAGGTTTATTTCAATCTTTATGCACCGTCCCCGCATCTCTGTTAGCTTAATATCCTGCACCCAAAGGTTGTCTGGAAGAAATTGCTGTTTAGCAATAAGGCCGCCTCGTTGTACACCTATTTCTAATATAAAATTTATATTTTTCACCAAATTTCGTATGCAATAAAGAATATTGTATTGTATCAATAGGGTCTCGTTTTTAACCATTTGGGTACGAAACCCTAAAAATGAAACACGTCTTTCAGCATTTTTATGAAATCATCCCTCATGGGGATGCAATGAGGGGTGAAAGTTTGTATAAAAATTCAAAACTTTTGATATAAGATGCATAAAAATTTGGATTGAGTTAACGAAAAGAAAAAAGAGAAGCGTATCAGCATTTTTTAGAAACATTTCCCAAGGGGAAAAATGGGGGATGAAAATTAGTAGGTATGTAAGTCTTCCAGTTTTGCTGATAGATGTATTAAGTTTGTGATTTAGGCCTATGAGAAGAAAACAAGTGTTTCAGTATTTTCGCAAAATTGTTATCAAAGGTGAAATGAGGGATGAAAGTTTGAATGTAAATTCTATCGTTTTCACATGAGTAAGACGCATAAAAGTTTGGAATTGACCTAATGAAAAGAAAAAATAAAAACTAAAATCTGTAAGTATGCGCTTATTTTGATAGGATTTTTTTTTATTTTTTTAGGATTCTAAAATAAAACCCTAAACGCAAATTCCTGTATTCAATAGGTCACCAAAGAATATTTTGCAGCCGTGTGATACTAGTACACTCTAATCCTGTACTATTAAACGAGCAATATTTGTATAGCAATATATATAGGTAAATTTGTAATCGGTTTCTCTAAAACTGCTCCAACGATTTAGATGAAATTCACCATACGGGGGTTTTTGAGGGCGAAAAATCGATCTAGCTGGGTCATGTCTGGGAAAATTCGTTTTCCTCGTATTTAACGACATATTCAAAAGATACGATAACTTATGTCCTCATCTCCATATGTTTCATAGGTTATGCAGCATGAGATACAGCCCTATGGGTACGGAACATAAGGAACCATAAAGTCTGAAATAATTAAAGTTTACAACCTTTCTCACAACCAATTAACGCTAGTTTCCTTTCAAGTACATTCTTTTTAAAGAGGGGTCAAGATTGAGGGGTCAAGAGCAAAAGCTTAGCACGCTAGTCTGACTCGCACTTGCCCGGTTTTTTGTAACACTGTATATCTTCCCACAATGATATTTTCTCTCTTCAATGGACAGTTTGAAGTGTTGTTGTTTGTGCAAGCAGGCAGCCAGACACTTGCAGCCCACTCTAGCTACTTGGACTGTTGAAATAAGAACACTAATAAGCCTGATATTATGTCAGGCTTGACATATTCTTGACATTACGTAGAGGAAAAAAGTCTCGGGGTGCACGGCACGCCATACCGGTTCTCGCTCGCTTGACGCGATCTATTGAATTAAAAATCAACTTTTTTAACTTTTTATAATTATGCTTAATTTTAAAAATAAAGGAAAGAACACATGATAAAAACTGTAATTAAACAAAAAAATTTCAGTTGGTATTTTTGCTGCAACATTAAATACAAAAATATTTAACTTTAGATTAATATGCTTAATTTTAGGTAATTTGCTCAAAAACTGTCCTGGACAGCCTATCAAATTAAAAATAATTTGGTTGCCATTTTTGCCTAGACTTTTATGTAACTTGCATACAAATTTGCTTATAAAAAAATATGCGCGGATATTTTATGCTTAGTTTTAATTGAAGTAGGTACCTTGGAACCCACATCAAAAGTTTACCCCATCAGATATTAGTTACGATTTTTGGCTTGACTTCACATGCATTAACAAACAAAAAAAATGATTTCCTGGAGAATCTAAAAGCCAGCCAATTCATTAAAAAATATTTTTCACATAGATGTTCCACCACCTATTACAATATATAGCAACTTTATAGTAAATCGACGGTTTCGATTTATGTCCAGCCAATTAAAAATTACAGCTTCAGGACTCGGCCTATTTGTAAACTATAAAGCCTAAAGAAGATGGGACATGCAACAAACATAAAAATCTTTGGAGCACTATACGATTGTAGATAAGCACAGAAGCTTCCAAAACCTACTTCACCAAAAATTCACACAACTTTGAAGCAATCTGTCAAACATCAGAATCGTAACATAGCGATCTATTGCGCAAGCGCACCGAGCAATCGAAATGTTACCTGTTCTGCCGTTGTGCTGTCTGTAATCTTATCGACTTATCGACCTTTGACGATTGCCAACTTGATGGATGCTGGGATAAACATGCAAATAATTTTATGATCGAATTGTTAAATATTGCGCTAAGACTGTATTTACAAGGCATCAGATAATCAATGTACAGACGATAGCGACGATGCCTTAATAATTTCATCATAACAAATAGCGATTCGCCGGTGTGGTGTCGGCGAAGAATATTACCAACCCATCTCTACCGGTCGGTGTCGTGAGAGGCGACTAAGGGCTTATGAATCGGACTATGGGCAGCAGCATCTTTCTATATATCGCACCATCTTACATACGGCAGTCACCAATAACAGCAGTCGTCAGCCGCAACGCTTACAAGCGTGGCGACTATGGTAAATCCCCTCCTAAGTACCACGCGTTTTTGCTGGAGTTCTGGAGGGAGCTCCCTGTCCTGCAGTGGACGTTTCGTGGGATGTTAGGAAATAGCGATTATGTACAATCGCGGCCAATACCGCTAAACTTGTTTTTGCTTGAATTCGAAAAATAAAAGTTGTCTCTAGTTCCGCACTATCGATGATGATTTTTTGTGCAAAAAGCAAAGTCATTCCGTTTCTCTGATGATCTTCGCATACACATTATTAGTTAAGATTAACAAACATCATCAAAAATAACTGTACAAAATAATACGCTATTTAACAAAGGCAAACAAATAAAAAAGTACAACTTATAGCAATAAAAAGATGGCGCCGATTCCAAAAGAAAACAAAAAGTAAAACGAATTAAAGATGGCGTTATCAGATAGAATGCTCATCGTAACCCACTTTTGAACGGTGGAACTTATTCGAACTTGTTCGTGACCGTTGTTATCGATATGATACCGTTTACAAATATTTCGACATCGATAGTGATCGCAGTATTAAGAGTTCAATTTGTTGTTAAACGGAGAATGTTTCGATTTTATGCTTTGAAAGGTTGATAAGAAAGACCTTTGCCCATTCTACCTAGACATGGGACAATATAAAGTCTAACATAAAAGGGAATGCCAGGCCTAAACGATGTTATGTTACTGTCCCATGATTGATCACTTGAGCAACGTAGGTCAAAAAAAAAGGACGTGTTGCACTCCGGGAGTGCCGGCAGGAGTGAAGACTTAAACATCAACGTTGTGCATTTTTGAATATTTTGGAACGGTTAGGGAATAATTTCGCACGAATTGTTTTATTTATCAGTATAAAAGTACATACAATATTCATTTATTGCGCTATCGTAGACAAACATGACAATTTACATTACATATCGACAATCTTCGTCAGATCTGACGCGCCGCTAAAGAAGTTTTCACTTCAAAACTTAAACATCTGACGCGAGATCTGACGCGACATCTGACGTTAGTTTAAAATTTTTTACCCATCTTAAAATATGCCAAGCGCCGCTAAAGAAGTTTTCACTTTAAAAAAGTTTGACGTCCCATAACAAAATGCGCTAGCAGCAGGAATTAAAAAAGTATTTCGGGTATGAAAATGATTTTTGAAAATGATTTTTATTTTAACACTTCCTGTGTTCGGATAAATCTACAAAGTAGAAAATCGCAAAATTTCACAACCACAGGCAGGATTCGAACCTGCGTCTTCTGCGTAAGTACCGCAGACGCAACGTTGGAATGCGTATAGAGGTCGCTAAATTTCACAACATCGGGCAGGACCACAGTAGCCTAGTTGGTAAAGCGTCTGCGGTACTTACGCAGAAGACGCAGGTTCGATTCCTGCCTGTGGTTGTGAAATTTTGCGATTTTCTATTTCGGGTATGTTCCGCGGTTAAAGTAACCTTATTAAACGATGTAAAGGCCTCTTTGGCCATTAGAAGTTACATATTTTTAAGCTTCATCGAAAGCCCGATTAAAAAAACGAAAACAACAGTTAATTATACAGCGGATATTTTAAACATTTACGAATGCTGATGAGAATCTGAATCATATTTTTGATCATAGATTGTTTCTTTAATTTCTATTTCTTAAATTATTCGAAATTAATCGAATTCTTATGCATAGTTCCGATCCAATAACGGATTAAATTGTAGATATGCCAATTTCGGTTTTGGAAAAGAATTATAGCTTTATTCCGTATTTACGGAGTTGGCTACCTAAAGGCACAATCACACCTTCCTGAATACAAAGACTAATTCGGCATACATTGCTGGGGAGGCTTGGTTTTGTTAATTCCAATATCCTTATTACAACCAGCAATGTATGCCGAATTACTTTCTGAATTCAAAAAGGTGTGATCGTGGCTTTAATATATAGGTATAATTTTTTTTTTTTCAACTCTTACCAACACATTTTGCAGCCATGACACTAAAACAAGAGCATATTTAACGAAAAGAATAACATTGTTATACAAACTTGATTTTTCTGTCAGCATTTGCCGATTGATTTGCTGACACAGATGCATACATAAACGAAAAAAATGGATTATGGGGGATTTGACGAAGGCACGCACTGATTTTGACACACAGAGACTACCATCTGACCTCCGAAACCCAGATGGCAAATCAGACCCCAATCCTAGATTAGATTCTATCAGGTTCATCATCATCATATCAAGAAAGACGGTCATTGCTGGACATAGGCCTCCCCTAAAGATCTCCATGACGACCGGTCCTGCGCTGCTCGCATCCAGCAGCTTCCCGCGACCTTGTCCGGATCTATCAGGTTAGTGGAAAAGAATATGCTTTCTTTTAAATTACATAACAGCATGAAAACTAGCCAGTTAAGGCGGTAAACATAAAGCTGTCACTTTCTGTTTTGATGAGAAAGAAAGTGACAGCAATAGATTTCAAGTAGCTTTAAACACGATTTGTGCAACTGGCAGCTAGATTATAAATATCTAATGACAGGTAGCACCCACATTTAACAGTAAAGTTAATTTATAGGCAGAATTCATCTTTATTTTCGCACTATTGAATTCGCAAGTCTTTGACACAAATTTTATTACTGTCCATAAAATTCCCGCCGTTATTAGGTTCTTAGAACCAGCATCGGTTGAGGAGGTTAGTGAAAGGGGGTTAAATGATCGTCATATTGTGTGGGTCGTAAGGTCGATGACCGACCTCACATACCCTGTTGTCTGAGTAGAGTTATTGAGCCGCCAAAGGCCTATATCATTACTAATTAACGACTACTTCCCTCAACCACTCGCTTAAACGTGTCTTCCGAAGCACTGAATCATTTTATTTCTCGGACAATCAGGATCATCCTATGTCCTAACCAAACTGGTTCGGTCTCATAAAGAGATTTCTAGCTAGATTTTCTCCAGGAATTCGATCTCTAGATCAAAAATAAAATAAAAAATGAGTTTGTTCTGTTATTGTTGTTAATAGTAAATTGTTTACCAAGGGAGCAAAGAACAATTTTAAGGGCGAAAGCGTTTGTTGAATACAGAGCGGAGCGAAGGATTCAAAGTACGCTCGAGCTTTAAAATAGTGTTGCTCCTGAGATCGACACTCTAAAAAAATCACCCTCTATGAGAAAATGAGTAATGCAATTATGAATATGTAAGAAAAGTACGTTTATTTATTTACATAAGAACAATAAGACATGACATAAAAATAATTAGAGGCTAATAAAAATATCCATATTCCTAATTCAAATCACTTTTAGTCCCATAGGGTTCGTAAAACGAATGTAAAACGAACTATAGCTCTTTTCAAATAGATGTGATAAAAAGATTTTGTAACTCAAATGTACAGGATTTTGGGAATCAAATGACCTCGTATAAAATGTTCTTTACTCCAAAAAGGCCTAGGCCACTCATCGATTGCATTGGAATCGTCCTTACTCAGTTTAAATACGTGCAGTCATATTAATCTCAACCAAAAAAGTTCACAGCACTTTTGTTTCAGCCTCGTCTGTCAGATTAAAATCGGGAAGCTCGGTTAATGGCATATTAATTCGACTTTTTATAAATAATTAATTAATATTAATGATTCATTATCTGTAAAGTAACTTGACATTAAGGTCAAAGATAGCCGTGGATTGCTTTGTAATCTTTTGATGTTTGTTTCAAGATAAGAAATGTATTAATAAACTAGTGTTTAACATCATGATAACATCTGTTTTGTAACATGTGTAGTAAGTAGCTTTTATCACTGTACTAACAATTTGTGCATGACTTATTTTGTGCTGAAGTCATTATATTATCTAACTAGCTTTTGCCTGCGTCTTCGTCCTCTCCATACAAACTGTTCGACCTGAGTGAGCAATTTGTATGAAGATGTCAATTTTTTTTTTCGTTTTCCAGAAACGTTTCTTTGGGATAGGTGTTCGTTCCGTTGTCTAAACACGTCCTTTCAGTTTTCCGTACACTGTCCCTTACACCCTGTTTACATTGTATTCTTCAATCAAACCACAAAAACCTTACTAAAAACGAAGGTCAATTATTTCTTTTATCCCCAAACCACAACAGCTGCCTTGACAATTTCGTCTAACAATACCCACTTTTAACACCAAATCCGACGACATTTTGTGTGAGTAGCGTCAACAAACTTTGTCATACAATAGGAACTTAACGGTTCGCAAAAATATGTTTTCTTTCTGCCAATATGTAGGCCAATACAATCCGTTTTTCGACGACAGGTTTTAGGTAGTAAAGAATGAACCGCTAACTGACTGAATCTATTAATTCGTAATGCGTGTTTTGCGATTATAAACTCGTTTTATTTTTGCCCATTTCCAACGCGGTTATGGGAGCAAGTTGTGCACGTGGAATAGTGGCGAATGCTTTTTCTTTGCTATCACAAAAGCTAAGTTCTTTTTATGTCACAAGAGTGGGCAAACGAGCAGGTGGGCCGCCTGGTGGTAAGTGGTCACCACCGCCCATGACACCCACTGTCTTATTAATTAAATAATTTGACACTAATAAGACAGCAAAGCGCGTTACCCAATCTGAGAATTAAGATGATATGTCTCATATGATGTCACCGGCTCTCTTACCCTTCAAATCGAAACACAGCAGAGCAAATACTGCAACTATACGGCAGAAAAGGCAAGGGGGTGGTTCTTCCCCAGACGGACTTTGCACAAAAGCCCTACTACCTACAAACTTAAGTAACGAGCGTTTTCCTTGAGGAATGTGTATTATAAGAGAAGTGAGGGTTTGTCAAGTCTCTTCCTACCTTTAACGGAAAGAGACACAATGTAGGAAGGTGGGTTAAGTTGTACAAAAGCAACATCAGGGTTGGTATTCCGAAGTTAACGGAGCTCCGATATTATCGAATTGACAACAACAATTACGTTCGGAAATTTACTTTGTACGGGAATTTCCTTGTCAAAGGCTGAACCATAGACTAATTATCGGCGCGATATTATCGTAGTTTCACTTCGGAATACGGCAGCTGGTAATAATATTAAAGATCATCATCATGACATCCCATAAAAACTTCCACTGCAGGACAGGGAACTTCCTCCAGAATTCCAGCTTTTGCTGTAAGAATGAGGAGAGGAAGTAACATAGTCACCACGATTGCTAGCTTTGCGGCAGTTAAAGTTAAACCCTTTACAAATATCATAAACTATTATCAAAAATAAAGCAATAAACCTTATCTTTAAAGTTTCTCGTATTTTCAAACATTATGATGTTAAAATTTCGAGTCTATTTCCATAAGTAAATAAAATTTAAAAACTGTTAATGGTACCTGATTGTGGTCATAAAGTTGTATGTTTTTGTCATATTTACGAAATTCTACCCGTGTGGTGTTGGTTTAGAATAATGCCACCCCATCTCGTCTTGTGGGTGTCGTGATAAGCGACTTAGTATCATAGACCTAGGGATGGACAGCAGCGCCCTTCTGCGCTTCGAACCACTGCAATCCGGTCACCAACCACCGCGGTTCATTGTGTCAGCCGTAACGCTAACTAGCTTGGTGACTACGGTACATCCTCTCCAAAATGTACCAAGCATTTATTATTATTATTAGGAGCCTGTTGTGTCCCACTGCAGGGCAAAGGCCTCTCTCTGATCTTTCCACTTTTCCCTTTCCTGAGCCAACTCCTTCCAGTCAGTCGCGCAAGTGTCGAGCTCGTACCTCTATTTTTTATAGGCCGACGACGACGCTTAGCGTTAGCCCAAGACATCCATTCCGTCGTTCGTTTCGTTAATGCTGCAAAATTTTGGGGAAGCTCTTTTCCTAGCAGGGTTGGTATTCCGAAGTTTTATCGGAGCTCCGATATTATCTAATTGACAACAATAATTACGTTCGGAAATTTACTTTGTATGGGAATTTCCTTGTCAAAGGCCGAACCATAGACTAATTATCGGCGCGATATCATAATAGTTTCACTTCGGAATACGGCAGCTGTACGAGCCATACATGTTAGATAAAGCCACGATCACACCTAGCTGAATTCAAAGACTAATTCGGCATACATTGCTCGTTGAAGTAAAGATATTGCAATTAACATAACCACGCCTCCCAGCATAGTATGCCGAATTAGTCTTTGAATTCAGCTAGGTTTGATCGTGGCTTAAGTTAGATAATTGCAGTTTTCTTCCAATCACAAAAGTTAAGCGACGATTGCCATGATCAAAACCTGAATGGGTTTGATGGCTTGAAAACTCTGACAATCAGGTTGGCTAACTTGGCGAGCTCTAATCTAGGTCTGGTGGGGGTCAGATGGAGTCGTTCTGTGTAAAAAGCAGTGCCCTAATCAAATCCCCTAGGTTAGGTAGCAGACTCCTTATAAACGGAATTGTTAAGGCATTGACGATGAGTATTCCTCACAAAATGAAAATTAAAAAAAAATATATGAGAAAAATTACCCAGACAGTAGTTTATTATCAGTAAAAACAATTTTAACTGTGTCAATTCCTTCCTGAAGTGCAGTATCCATGACCAAGTTCGAGCCGCAATATATTTATGGTATCAGTAAGGCCGCCCGGCTCCATGCAAGTATCGATGTCACATGCGCAGACGCAAGATGCAAGGTAACTCGATCGCACGGAAATTCGCTTTTTTTACGTAAGTACTCGGTCGAGTTTTTTTAGGGGTCTGTCATTAATGGGAAAGGCTGATAGCAAAACCGATAGATCAGAGAATTTTTTTTATGTCACTATTAGTGGGGAAACGAGCAGGTGGGTAACATGATGGTAAGTAGTCACCCCAGCCTTTAACACCTTTTTTTTTACTTTGTATGGGCTTACTCTTGACCTCGATCTAGCCCTGAGGGCAGAGATGAGGTCGACGATGGAACGTGCTTGCCCAGAAGAAGCCTACGGTCTTATTACTTGTAACTTGATCTTAAAGCCACGTGATGCTGACGTGCGGTTAGCTGTACCTCAGTACACCCAACAGCACGTCAATAGGAACACTTTGGACTTTACGGCATGGTAATAGAGTTGCAAATGTTTCCACTGACGTGCGATTGACCGAGACAAAGTGTTTTACAATTTCGTCGCAAAACAAATTACGTCGTTTTGAGAACTTTCTTCTTTTATTTTTTCGTCGTCAAAACATTGTTTTTATACTTACGAAATTAATCTCATGTTTCTTGTCTACAGTTTTCCCAAATTACCTCCATACAACAGTACATACCTGAAAAAGAAAAAAAATAGTATTAGAAACACGCATTGTATTTGTTACAACCGCTATAAGAATTTGGACTCCTTGCTTCGCTTGGCTACCGCCTATACTATAGCATCAATGTCTCATTATAACGTACTTTGACACCCTCCAGCAAAGCGCGCGTTGATCACCTTAAGAGCTAACAAGTAAAATCACTGTGTCCCATAAGCCGCTATCACACCTTCCTTAATTCAGAAACGAATTCAACATACATTTCTCTTTGAAGTAAGGATATTGGAATTAACAGAACCAAGCGTCCCAGCAATGTATGACCAATTAGTTATTAAAATTAGGAAGGCGTAATTGCGGCTTTACTCTTCAAACCGTAACACACAGGCAAGGGTGTGGTTCTTCCCTAGACTAACTTTGTACAGTCAAGACCTCATAAATTTTGACACATTGAACTCCGTACCGTTCTTATTTCAAACAGAGTTGCGCTGCAAGTGTCAAGCTTGATGTACTCTTGACTGTATATAAGCTCTACCATCTTTAATTACAATAGTTTTTAGTATGGTAACGTTGAGACAGAAACTCTATATTTTTGATGTCCTTACAAAGTATCGGTTACAGTTGCGGAGACGCAAGAAACCTAATCAAGTGGATATCATTGTTACAGCAACATCGTCAGATTGAAACAAAAAATAAGTTAAGGTCTGTTCATTTAAATCAAATAAAAATCATCAGGGTGAGTACTCCAAAGTTTTATCGGAGCTCCGATATTATCAGATTGACAACAACAATTACGTTCGGAAATTTACTTTGTATGGGAATTTCTTTGTCAAAGGCCGAACCATAGACTAATTATCGTACTAAGAAATTCACTACGTCATTTTTAAAGTACATAAAATTTGCTACTATTTCAGAGCTTTGTTGTAGCTTTAACTTCGAAATTCTGAATTTTTTTATGTTTACCGGGCCAAACGAGGTTAACACAAGGATTTGGAGACTGACAATTTGGTTTCTCACTATTAGACACGTCCCTCCAAAACATAACACGCAATTTTCAGAAATTCTGGGCTCTCATTCCAGCACAGACTTTAACGGGAAGTTTAATTATGATTATGACTACAGAACCCTTCGTAAACAAATTCGACAGCCTCTTGAAATATTTTTCAGCAAGGATATCAAGCCTGCCGTTGCGCATGAGTCATTGGTTAATTGTAAGTCGGTTTGTCTTGTAGGATCTTTCTTTTCATGTTTTCTTCGACCTCGTGTGTTTCGCGATAAATTATGTATGATCTTGAACTTAAGGGCAATTAATCTGTAATCAGTTGGATTGGTGATTCATTCTTTCTTTGATCGAAATGCGAAAAAAAAAATAAGAAAAAAAATAATAATAAAAAAGAATAAGAAAAAAAGGTCGTTTATAAATAAATGCTGATATAGTGTAAAAGAAGAAGAAGTGTAAAATATTTTAAAAAAATATTTTGGATGTTAAATAGGTACTACAACTTTTTACACGACTTTTTTTTTAAACATAAGACTCCTACTAATTGGATCTATCACGAGCAGCTAATATTTGGTGTGGAGGTGGAGTGTCAAAACGTTTTTAATTTATGTAAAAGAAAAGGCTTTAGTACTGTGAAGGAAGACGCAGGTTTGATTCCTTAACGTGTTTGTAATTTAAGCAATACTCTGTAGTATAATCACACCCCGTAAACTACATACCTACATCGAGCGCGAATTTGAAATTTGAAATTGGAAGGTCAGTACAAAAGACCCTCAGTAGGACCACGAGAATCTAGCGGGCGGGTGCGGGCGGGAGATTGCAAGGGGGGCAGAAAGTGTCCGATCTATATGATAGTACTATAACAGCTTTATTCTGTGGTATAAAATATAACAGTTTTCAACGTTGACTTTTTAAATTTTCTCATGCATTTAAATATTTGCATTTATACTTATCGCGTATATTCAATTGTATTGACATGACCTCCAACACAAAAGTACGTGTCTTATCAACCACATACGTACCTATAAATAGATTTACATTGCAAGTTACTATAACTACAATACTTGCGCAAACGCACCTGTCGAATGATTTATTGACTTCTCGCGTTCTAATTTTAAATGTCAATACAAAATGAATTCAATTTGGAGCTAATTTATAAGGAAAACATTTAGTATTGATTTTTTGTATGAAAACATAGTTTGAATTGAACCTTAGGAAAGGAAGGACATAGGATTAGTTTAGCATAAAACTGGCCTGAAGGAAGATCATCATAACATCCCACTACAGGCCTGGGAGCTACCTCCAAAATTCCACCTTTTGCTGAAACATTATGGAGGGGAAGTACCATAGTACCGCGGACCGCCATGGACCGCGTTTGATGGTGACTGCAGAATGTAACATGATAAGATACACAAAAAGATGCAGCTAACCATCCTATTGTTCATTACCTCTTAGTCGCCTCACGGGTAGTGATGGGTTGGTACTATCCTTTTCCGGCAATACACGGTTGCTACTATCCTTTGCCGGCACCACACGGGATCAAGGAAGATACTATAATAATATTGTCAAGGTCAATATATAAAAACATCCTCGTTGATTGAGGTATTATCCAACACAAACATCCTTCCCATGCGCACGCGTCTAAAAAGGGCGTTTACGGTGCCGGACGCCAAGCGCTATATAAGTCGCGTCGCAATGCGCGTACGCAGCGTCTAACGGCGCGGCGACCTTCTGTTAATTACCGTTCCCTGGACGGAATCTCTTCCTAGCCCTTACTGGGTGGACCTTCTGATCAGTCCACACCGGTCTACAGATTCCTGATCGATGCATACTTCGATGTACACTTTATTTGATGTAAGAACAAGAAAATACTTGATCTCCACATTGTATGATCACAAATTAGAGGTTACCTTGTAAGATGGGGAGAACGAAAAAGACCCATAAGCTACATCAAAACGCACTGTCTTCATTACAGTGATCAGGTTAGTGGCAAGCCTGACTTACGAGTACCCTATTGTGGGTTTTCAAGCCGACTATTGGCTTCTTTTTTTACTTGCAATGGGCTTACTCTTGACCTCATCTAGCCCTGAAGACAGAGATGAGGACGACGATGGAACGAGCTTGCCCAGAAGAAGCCTATCCACAGATTTGGTTGACACGAACACGGGAACACAGACGCAAGCAGAGAGTTCCACTCCTTAGCCGTGCGCATTATGAAGGATTCTATGAAGTGCTTTCTGCGTATGTACGGAATATCAACCAAGTGTGGGTAATATCCTGTGGTGCGTCTGGATTCCCGCTGCTTTTGACATGGTATATGACCACTACCTAAGACAGTAGCTGAGACCAATATGTAGACGTGTTTTATCAATAGCAGTCATTCGGACGGTTCCCGTCTAAAGCTGATATTATACTTAGGTACTACCTCAAAAACAATACAAGCGGACTTTATAAAAAAATCCACAAACATTTTCAAGCCCAACCTTTAAAACACTCATGTGGGAACACCTTATTACCGACTACTTGCTCGGTGACATTTCTTCTCCGTACCTTATTTTGTAACGCAACAGCTAATTATGGGATGGGCGGCAGTAACCGTACTTTATGTGCGTACTGTGTAGATAGGATGACGCTTGCTTAACTTAAGATTCCAGACGTCAACCAACTAGGCTACCGTGGGTTTGGGATACTTTTGGAAGCGCTTGGTCATTCGCTATTTCTATCAGATCATGAGAGCAAAGCAACTTCAAGCGTAACAAGACAGACAGACAGAGTTACTTCCGCATATATATATTGCTTTCAATACAACATTCTATACTATTAGACTAGCAATATTTGCACTAGTAATTTTTTCCCATTTTTCCCGTGGGTGTCGTAAAAGACGACTAAGGGACTATACACCGGAGGATAGGCAGCGCCGATCTTTTGTGTATCGTACCATCTTATATACCTACTGCGCTGCGGTCACCAACAACCTTGGTCCATGGTGCCTGCCGCAACGCGGTATTCCCCCTCCAGATCACGCGTCTTTGCTATGTAATTTTGGAGGGACCTCCCTGTCCTGCAGTGGACGTTTCACGGGATGTTTGTAATCGGTTTCACGAAAACGGCTGTAACGATTTCGATGAAATTTACTAAAGGTAGGATTTTGAGGGCGAAAAATCGATATAACTAGGCTTATGTATGGGAAAATTCGTTTTCAAGGTTTTTTGTAAACTTACATATAGCGCTATACAGCAACCCTACAGCGCCATCTGTTGGTTGGTTAAGACTATAGAATACATGAAACAGAGTGTTAAGACCATACAGAGCAAAGCTCGACAGCCTAGGTACTACAATCATCAATAGCGATATAGAATAACGGAAACATTTTTGCAAGCAAAAGGCAAGAGATTCAGTTTTTGGTCTCAGTAGTTATAGGAAAGTGGTAACAATAAGGAAACAATTACATACATAAAGACATACAATACAACATACACTCATAGAAACCACGCGGCTGAAACGAACGGGCCACTTACACCAAATGGAGCTTAACAACTGGTCAATAGAAACACACGCCATGCTAACTGTTGACTCGCAGTTATAATTTAACACGTAGTTAAACGAGTTCATTAATGGTTAATGTGGTAGATCTTATTAGAGCGTATAGTGATGATACTGTTCTTTTATCTGTTAGATATTGAGCTATATACCGATAGAAAGAATCTTGAAATTCTATTTGGGCTATTCATTATCAGTTTGCAAATTGGTAAGTTTGATGTAAACGATCATCTCCGATTTCCTAAATCCTTTCACCAATGTTTAGAATCGACCTTCAGGGTAGACTCATAGGCTCCTTAGTCCACCTTATATGGGGCCTTCTCACAAGTCGTCGTCCTGCTTACGCAAAATATGACGCTTTACCGGGAATAACATTGATCCAACAGTAGAAACATTTAATTCTGGACCGGAATCTATTCTAAATATTCTTTCACTAAATGAAAACATGCTAGAAGAGAGCTTGTGGGCAGCTGGCGCCTTTTTGTGTCGGAGGCTAAGATCCTCTTTGGGTCGTTGGGCCATGGATTTGTCGAAACTTACGCCAAGAACTAACTAACACCACTGTACTGTATATTCAACACCTTTGCCTACTTATAAGAGAGTACAAACTAAAACCCCGTAACACGATCGAATCAAACAATGTCCCTACAACTTAACAGTTAATTTAACTGAACCGTTACTGTACGAACAATAGGATCTTCAATTAAGCTCAGTTAGTGGTAATGTTCTAGGGCTAATTGTCAGTTAAACTTGAGGTCAACGAATAGACAACCTGTAGAGTCGAAATGTGCGCATACGAAAGTGAAAATCAACACAAAAAACTTTTATCAAAGAGTTTCTTGTAAAAGAATTTTGAGGACCTCTTTTTCCCCATATTGTTTGTGAAGCTAAAACCTACGCTAAAACTAAGAAAGTATAAAATTAAAGATTGGATTTTTTTTCAAAGAAATTATTTCAACACTTTTTGTGCTTAGATATTATACGAGTAGAAAATCGAAAAATGAAACGTTCAATGCGTATAAGACGTCGTAAATTTTATAAGGTCAGGCCACGTAGACTAGTTGGTAAAGGCGTTTCTGGTGCATACGGAGAAGACGCAAATGTCGAATCCTGCGGTGTAATAAATGAGTTTTGGGATTTTCTACTTTGCAGAAATAGCAATTTTTTATTGAATATAGTCACTGCGACGTACGACTTTGTCAACGTGAATTAATAAAGTAGATCATATACTTTCTAGGTTCTAGCTTTGACGTGTAAAGGACGTATCATACATGTATTTTTAGGCGTGATTTCTTCTCTCCATGTTAAAGTACCCTAAACCGACGAGCGTGTATAAAAGGCTTGATAAAAGTACAGGAAGAGAGGGAAGTATGTCAAGATCGTAGCATGGAAAGCTGGGTCTTTAGTCAACTCGGTACATTGAAAACTCGGTACAGTGTGCCGAGTTTACCAATCGATTTTTTTCGTTAATTTCCTTTAGTCAACTCGGTACACTTGTACATAGAGTTCAAAATCTATTGCTTTTTTTCAAATCTGTGTACAATCGTGTGAAAAAGTTCAGAGAAAATTAAAATAATATAGCATTATTGAATAATACTATTTTATTGAATGCAAAATCTCAAACGTCTGCTTCATTATATTCTATTAAAGAAAAACTAAAGCTATAAAATATAGTCGTTTGATCCAAAGTTCAATATAAATCATAAGATTAAGTATTTGAAAATCACAGTCGTTTATTAAAAGTAAAACTAACAAATTAAAAATCATAGTTGGTTGCCTACTAATAGACTCAGTCAAATTCTTTAATAAAATAATACAGTCGCTGTTAAAACAATAAAAATGGAAAAATATAAACATTCTACTTAAAGAAACATGCAAAATCACATGCGCTTAATAGTGCAAAGCTTTATTTTTGTTTATTTAAAAAATATATTTTTTAAAACAATAAAAAATCAACAATGTTAAGAAATTACCTATAGTTATTTAACAACATGGAAAATCACATGGGCTTAACTCTCTAACTTACTCTAAATCCTAATGGTAGAGGTGCTAGCTAATTAAGTTTCATAGTTACAATAAAAACACTTTTCTCCGCGTCTGTACAAATAAAAAAAAATTACAATGTACCGAGTTGACCGATGCAAAAAAGCACTTTGTCAACTCGGTACAGTGTACCCAGTTCGAGTGTACCGAGTTGACTAAAGAGGCGAAAGCGGGTGTGGTCTCTGCCTACACCGACGGGAAGGAGGCGTGATGTTATGTACGTCATACGAAATAAATCTGGTTTAACTAAAAAAAAAATTATCGCGGAGATTAACGCGGCAGGTGCGGAGAGGTAACCGAATACTTCATTGGCTATCCGCCTGTCACCCAAGCGCAGAAAATAACCGTCAGAGCCAAACTTATCCTGTGCACGCTATACAGCGTGAATCTGCCAATGGAACAAAAAAACTGCCAAGGAACATAGGTCATAGAAACTGCATTGACCTCCCATTGAAACTGCATCAGCTGATAGCGCATTTTGTATGGGAGGTCAATTTTGGTTTTTCGTATTTTGACCTATGTTTCTTGGCAAAAGTTGTTCAATTTAATGGGCAGATTCACACCCTTCAGTATTATCACAACTCTCCGTTACACGTTGTACGGTCAACCGCTTGTCGGTAGAAACTTTTTCAACTCTATTACCGCGCCATTAGGTCCAAAAGTGTTTCTACCGATGTGCGGCCGTGTGTACGAGTATGTATGTACGTATTTCTTCTCTACGGACTACAACTCTATGCCAGTACTTAACCTAACCTAAGTTAAGCAGACAATTACACTGGAAAGGGACCTTGATTATCTTTGGAATGCGGCGGAAACCCAAGGACGGGAAAAGTAACCTGTTCAGATTGGATTGTAATTGGTTTTTAGATTACGAGTAGTTAGTTGTAGTTAAAGTATCAAACGGAGATAGAAAAGTTTTGTAACCATAAAAACTTTGACGTCCAATTTTGCGCGTTTCGTATGCTATCTGACAGTGCAATTTTTTTTACATTATTATTGATATGCGGAGTCAATGGGATGATATTTTTTTTTTTAATTTGGCCTATGTTGCTTAGTGAATGTCTCAGTTTTATAGTCCAAGTCATCCATGGTCCAACGTACAGTCAACAGCATACATTGGTAGAAACTTTTTCAACTCTATTACCACGCCATAAGGTCCAAAAGTGTTTCTACTGATGTGCTGTTGAGTGTACCTAACATACACAAAGGAATGCAGTTGATTAGGAAGCACCCTGTATTTTGAGGGATGTAATGTACAGTGCGCGCCGTTCTTACTCCAACAGTCGTAGGAACTGTGTCAAGCTTGATATGCTCATTACTATACCGTAGTTATAACTCATAACACTTGCTAGCGTTACGGCTGGCATAGTGGAAATTGGGTTTGTCATGTCAATTTGCTGTGTTGTGTTCATAAATTATTTGAAGACGTCTTCACTAAAGCCGCAATCACACCTTCCTTAATTCAGAAACGAATTCGGCCTACATTGCTCGTTGAAGTAAGGATATTGGAATTAACAGAACCAAGCTTCCCAGCAATGGTTGCCGAATTAGTGTTTGAATTTAGGAAGGTGTGATTGCGGCCTAACGTAACTTTTATATGCACAAAAACATTCACAGAAGGATTTCACAGCAAGCCCAAATTGATAGTTCTTTAACATTTAAATTTTTCGGAAATTACATTGTAGGTATAGTATGTAAAACATATCTGTAACTTAGCACCACAAGCATCAGCTAACGGTGAACCGGTGGTGTATGGCAACTGGTCATTCCGTGAACCGAGGTGATTATTACACGGCGTCGCCAAACGCCGCCGCCATACTCTTCCAGACGTGTAAAAAAACGGGAGACTATACTGACAGCACCGAGGTACCTGAATCTGCTCACCAAACAGACAAATTTTTCCAAGGAATACAAATTCGAAAAAAAATAGTTTTAGTTCCCATAAAAACAGCATCACATTGTGTAGGAACATTCTGCAAAAAATTATATTTTATATTGGATGGGAAAATGATGCGATAGCGCATTTTGTACGAGATGCCAAAAATTGGCTTTACGCACTCTTGTAATTTTGGTGCGAAGTACTAATAAAGGATTTTTTTAACAATTTCGATTCAATGCGGTTTAAACAATACACAAGGTAATGATTTTATTTTAACACTTCCTGTGTTCGGATAAATCTACAAAGTAATCCGCAAAATCCTGCCTGTGGTTGTGAAATTTTGCGATTTTCTACTTTGTAGAATACACAAGGTACATGATAAATATCACGCCTCGTTCCCGTAGAGACAACATCATTCCACCTGCTAAGGTACCTACTTCCCTCACTTCTTATTTTATCAACTCTTGTATACATGATCGGTAGTTTAGGGTAGGTACTTTTGATTTACATGATATCTTCGTATGGAACTTGCGAAAAATTAAATTTTCTGTATTTCGATCCGCTCCACCGCATACCGCCGCGATAGGCGGTGCCGTGTTATAACCATCTAACCGCTGCACGCCTACCCGGAACAGTTGTAAAAACTTTATAGAATATGAGCTATTCTGATTACCGTACGTTCGCACTGAGCTTACAGGCATATTTTGTTGTATTTTCATATTTAAGATGTGCTAGGAGACATTTTATTTAACAGCGAAACAAATAAAACCTGAAAAGCAAACAAAATACCAGTGGTCAGTAGATAGATAATCTTAAACAGGCTGGTATGAAAATAATTATATCTCGCTTTAAAGTACAATATACTCAGCTTTTTCCCGTCTCTATTTTTTTGAGTGACTCAAACAAACAAATGGGGCAACCAGAAAGGTTGAAATAGTTTAGAAAGATATGCTTTTAAAGCACATAAATAGTCTTAGACCAGACTAACCGATAAAAAAAAACAAATATAAATTCGACAGCGAATGAACGAATTCGACAAACTCAATTTCCTGACAATTTTTAGACGCCATAATGTAATTTGACTCCTTCGCCAAGAAAGGCAGACGACGCAAACGTTCTATCTATAGAAACGTCTGGGCGCACCAAGTATAAACTTGGAACAGTTTGGAGACAAAATCGATAGCAGACGGCTGAAAGTATCCAAACAGCGTCTGGCAATGGATGTAAGTACCATCAGCAAATTTGGCGAGTGACCACCTTTAAGGGGCTGATAAGAGCTAAATACGCTTCACTTGAGCAGTTTTTTAACGAAAAGTGATGAATATTGAAAAAATATGTGATAATTAAGCATCTTTCCAAGAAGATGGCTGACTCTGAAACACGATTAAATATATTTTAACGCCTTAAAAAAATCCAAAGTTTTCTCTGCTTTCTTACCCATTAATCTATGATGCTAAAACATTATAATTATTATTATTCACATTATTCAATATATTATGCATTATCAGTTTTATAATTAATACTAGCAGTGCCCGCGGCTTCGCCCGCGTGATATTCAGACAACGTGCAGTCTCTCCCTCTCCCCCTCCCTCCCCCTCACTCACCCTCTCCCACTCCCTCTCTGTCTACCTCCATCCCACTCCCTCTCCCTCTGCGTATCCCTGCCCCTCACCCCACCCCTACTCCTATCCCTATCCTTAACGCCGTCTTAACCGCTATCCCTATCCTTATATAAACATAGAAACGAAACCCATATTGATTTTTAGACATTTTAACCCTATCGCACCCCAACCCCATCCCCAGGGGATGATGGTATTGCACGTCCAGAACATTAGATTTCAAAATAGTTTTAGTTTTTGTAATCAGTGACCCGATAAACCATACCAGCGATACCCATATTGGTTTTTGGACCTTTTCACCCCATTTCCCTCTTTAAGGGATTTTGAAAAATTCTTAAAAAACGTTCTTTTTTATTTTTACCAGAAGCTCAAAAACAAATTTCTATAATTCTACCTTTAAAAACAAAGGACTTATAGACCAAATTACGGAAAAAATATCATCCCCGTTTTCACCCCTTTTAAGGATGATTTTTACGAAATTATTTAACACGTGTTTCTTTATTTTTTACCAAAAGCTAAAAGTTAAATTTTTGTGAATCTAGCTCAAGAAACAAAGGACTTTCATACAAACTTTCACCCCTTTGGGAGATGAATTTTCCAAAATCCTTTCTTAGTGGGTGGTTTTGACGCACATAGAACCTGTGTACAAAATTTCAGATCTGTATCTATAGCGGTTATGGCTCGGCGTTGATGAATCAGTCAGTCAGTCAGGACATGCTCTTTTATATATTTAGATTATGGGTACAGATTTTGAGAAAAATGCAAACATGAGCGAAAAGCTACGTGGCTGCATAAATATAGTAAAGCCTTAAAAACAAACTTGTAACATGAAAACCTACTGTACAATGTACGTACTCAAATCAGCAAAGCCTATATAGTACGTCCACTAGGAATTGGCCAAATTCCGCTCAACATAGACGAGTACTTTGCCTCCAACAAAAGCATCTGCCATACCCGAAACAACCGACCTTGATCATTTTTACCTGCGTTCTGTTCTGTAGAGCTTCATGTGTTTTAAGGAAAATTTAATTTACATTATAATACTACCTAAGTATCAGGACTGTCAGGTCAATCTAACTATTAAGTGGTATCATATCAACTATTGTTATTTTTACATTATTATAACATCCCATGAAATGTCCACTACAGGACAGGTAGCTCCCTCCAGAATTATAGCTTTTTCTGGAAAAATGTGGCGGGGAAGGACCATAATCACCTCGCTTGTCAGCGTTACGGCTGTTACCATGAACGTTTGTAAGTTACGGGTGACTGCAGTAAGTAAGATGGTATGATACACAGGAGGATGCTGATGCAAATAGTTAGTTTTTAGATAGCTCTCTGCATTGTTCATTATAAATTATTGTTTGTAGCTAACCCTAACACAGGCTTTGGTCTTTTTTGGGTTGCTACTGCAGCGCCTGATTGCTGAGCGTTTAATTGTGTCTCGATATCGTAACTGGTGTACAAACTGTCAAATGTATTATGTGTACAAGTAAATAAATACACAGACCCTTTTTTCAAGTGGAATCTGGCCAATTCCTAGTGGATGAACTGTATCTGCAGCCTGTTTGGAATGAAGTGGCAATGTTTGTAGCCCTTAGGGCACCCAGACCTCTCAGTCCGAGGTCTGCCTGTTATCTATCATCTCAAGACTTTCACTGGTTACGATCCGGAGTTTCACTTACCCTGTTAGTTTACTTGAAGATTACTGCTAGCTTTGAATGTACACCGAACTGCACGTCAGTAGAAACTTTAAACCATTTGGCTTAGTTACATGTGTTTTTACTGGCGTGTTGTTGACTGTACGTTTTATAAAGTTCTGGATTTTTAATCTGAAATGACGCGTTAGTTGGTACTGCATAACTTGAGAACGGCTGGACTACAACAAATGTTTAAACTAAAATAAGTTTTTTAAACTAAGTGTTGAAACATTGCCCGGAATACTGGATAATTCGGATGATACGAAATAATAATAATTGCGTATTATAATAATAAAAAGATAGAATAAAATAATAAATTATAAAACTAGTAAAAGCGACTGCCTTTTTTTCTTTTTCTATTAAAATGTACGTTTTCTCTAACATAGGTCAGATTTCGCTTATAGCTAAAAAAAATAATGTTTTCAGGTTTGTCAGCGATATTTTTGATAAATCAGTGTTTGAAAACATATTGTCACATCATTAAAATTAAAAATGTTGATAAATGACACATTTTTCTAAAAACGCATGACGAGTTGCGCAAACGCTATGCTAGACCTACACCGTCGCCGATTACAAAATCTAAACTATTTATGTCGCGTTTACAAGACCGTGTCTTCTCATCATAAAACGATGAGTTGATTCCGTTTACAGCGCTGAATCGAGAGAACTTTATGGTCGTCGTATAAGATGTTTCTCACGGCTATAAGCGTCATGCAAAATATACAAGATTGGTTAGAACTTGGAACATACAGCACAAAATAAAGTAGTAGTACTAACACATAGAACGGACATTCTCCGCCCCTCTTGCTATCTACCTCGCACCCCCGCGCGCACCCGCCCGCGAGATTCTCGTGGTCCTTCTGAGGTCTTACTGAATATGCGAGCCTACGCGACCTTCAAATCTCAAATTCGCGGTCGGTTATTTTTAGCAGGCGGATAATACCATAAAAACCACCACCATATAAATAAGAAAACAGACATGTGAGAGTAAATAAAACATTTTTTTTTTTTATTTTTTTTTTTAATATCGGAACTAAAACCACTGCTAACGAATTTTGATTTAACGAGCAAAATATATGACTGCAGCGCCCTCCTGACAACGTCATCCGATTGCCAAAATACCCGAGTCGCACTGTACCTTGGCAAGAATTAACGCAGTGTGACAGTAGGACATAGCGATGCGCAAGATATTGGAGCGACAGAGACACGTATCACTCCCTCCTGCTCTCACGTATAGCTCTGTCCGGCTGTCATTTTAATCAAGCTACATTATTTAAACTATAGCTTTGAAAAAAATTTGACTGGTCAAGTGCGTGTCGTTCCGTGTGGTAGCGGCAAAGAATAGTGCCAACCCATCTCAACCTGTAGGTGTCGTAAGAGGCGACTAAGGGTTTACAAACCGGAAGATGGGCAGCGACATCTTTCCGTGTATCGCACCATCTTACATACTGCGGTCACCAACAACCGCGGTCCATGGTGCCAGCCTTAATGCTAACAAGCGTGGTGACTAAGATACTTCCCCTCCACATTCTTCTAGCAAGGGCTCGAATTCTGGAGGGAGCTCCCTGTCCTGTAGTGGACGTATTATGGGATGTTATGATGGTTTTGATGAAGTGCGTGTCGGCTCGAGCGATTTTAATGCACTTCTGCGTGACTAAGATGGTATGACTGCCCATAACTAAGACAGTATTTTTACCTTAGTGGTACGGAACCCTCGGTGGGAGTCCAACTTGCGCTTGGCTGGTTTCTTTAGTAACCCCCGATGCAACAAGAACCTATATCTACCCGTGCGAAGCCGGGGCGAACCGCTAGTGAATAATAAATATATAAATTATATTCATCGATGTTCTGAAAAAGGAATCTTTGATGGAAAGAAATAATTAAATCTAAAGAAAAATGAAAAAGTTCATAAAAAAATTTATCAGTGGCCAATTTTTGCTAAGTAACTTAAAACTTGAACTCAACAATGTTGAATGTTGTTAAACGTACGTTCAATAAATAAAATACAATTTTAAATTTTATTTTTTTTAATAAATAGGTAACTAAAGAGAAATTTCCTCCAAAACAAAACTCATAGTATAAACAACAGTTAAACTTATTATATGCATATTAAAACTCTTAATTAAAATCTTGCTTGCCAAATCGGGCACGATGACCATATAAAACCTAAATAAAGACGTAAAATGTGACCGTTATTTTATCCACTGAGTTGCCAAATCCTTGTGACCAATTGGCAAAGGTTCAAAGCCATCGTGGTTATAATAAAACTTGTAGATTGACAGACTTACTGAGCCTCTGAAACTTTAAGGCAAGGTTGAGAGAAAAATTATTTCTTTCTTGTCAAATTTTTACATCTGTCCCTAGAGCAGTTTTCCATAGTTTACGAGAAAGCTCACACCACACACATTCTTACTTGTTTCCGGAAAATGGAAAATTTATGAAAAATGTATTGCGTTATATTCAAAATTATGACTTATTGCGTAAATAACTACATTTTGATGACGATTCTTTAAATTTTGACAAGGTGCTTCAGAGGTACACAGTATATGTATTGATGAAGGCTGACCTAGAGTAAATAAAATCTTGGATGGGAGATTGAGTTAAATCTTTTGTTCCTAAAGTACATGAAAACAAGCAAATTACGGAAAAAAATTAGGTATGTAAAAAAAAATAAGACCCCATACAAAATGTCTCATGACGTGACAAAGACCGTCAAACATTAAATTGTTTCAAGAAGTCAAACAAACACCTAGAAAAAAAAAATTTTTCATTTTCAGTCAACATAACAGTAATTGAATCTTTTAAAAGCTTTTCTCAACCCTGTATATCAGGTCATTCGTCATTATCAACCTGCCAAAATGTTCGCGCACGTCCGTTACATAAAACACCGGTAAAAGCGCATCTTTGCGCGTGCGCATTGTCGCGCTGGCACGTGCTCGCGATTTATTTCGGAAAGCGGGTCGTCGGGGTCGATGACCGCGAGACGGCTAATTATAAGATGCGCGCGCAGGTGCAGCGCTGCGCCGGCGCAGGGCGGGCGGAGTCCTGTCCGTGGACACTGATTTCAGGGTAATATTTAACTAAGATAGATTATCTTACAAAATGCAAGATTGAAAATTGAAGATGCGAAATGTTTTACGTTGATTAAATCACAGAATATCATTCTTCTTCTTCTTATTTAAGAGCTACGCTCTTGTCGGTGGAGTAACTTCCACGCCTTCCTATCTTCTGCAACTTGTTTGACTTTCTGATACGACACGACATTTATTTTTTCCTTAATCTGGTCCATATAGCAACGTCTTGGCCTTCCTCTACCTCTCCTTCCCTCAACCTTTCCTTCTATGATAGTTTTTAAAAATTTGTCGTGTCGTATCAGATGTCCCAACATGTTCCCTCGTCTGTTTTCAATAGTATTTAATATGCTTCTTTTTTCATTAACCATGTTTAACACCTCTTCATTAGTTTTCTTTTCTGTCCAGCTGATTTTCTTCATCCTCCTCCAACACCACATCTCGAATGCTTCTAACCTTTCTCTATCTCTTTGCGTTAGGGTCCACGTTTCACAGCCGTAGAGCGCATTACCTACTCCATATAAAGGCTTTAATCAATCGTTTCCGCGCTAATTTTGAAATGTTTGCTTTGAAAAGATGTTTTTTATTATTGAAAGCTGTCTTTGCCATAGCTATTCTTGAAATAATCTCGGGCGTACATCTGGAATTGTCTGTGATCAGGCTACCTAAATATCTAAAGCTTTTTACTTCTTCAAGCGGACTGCCATTTAATATGATTGGTCTATTTGATGTATTATGTTTTTTCCTGGACGCTAATGTCTTCGTTTTCTTAGCGTTGATTGTTAAACCAAATTCCTGAAATGTTCTATCCGTTTCTTCAACAAGAGCCTGTAAATGTGTGGAGTTTTCAGCTAGTGCCGCTATATCGTCTGCGAATCGTATGAACTGAATGTTGTCACCATTCATTTTGATTCCGTCTTTTCCTGAAGCATTTATTTTCCATTCGATAAAAATATTAAATATCAAAGGTGAAAGTGAACAAGTGGACAAGTGGACAAGTGCCTTACTCCTTGCCTTATCTTTGCCGTGCTCATATCCTCTCCAATTCCATAATTTAATATCATTTACAGGCAAAAATCCAAACAAGCGCAAAAACTTTCTGCGGTTGGAGCAACTGCATGTATTAACACGTGAAGATTAATATTTTGTGACGCAAAGAGGATTTTCCAACAGTTAAAGTATCAATAATAAGAAAACCAAAAGACTAATTTTCTTTGATAAAATATTTTAGCAACCAATGTTAGCAACTGATGAGGGATCATGTTGGTGAAACTGGGAAAAACCCGGAAAAAGATGTGTGGATCGATGTCTTCGAAACTAGAAGACATTTGAAAAAAGAATGCAAATGTTTACGTTCAGAAAAAGAACAATCGCGGTATCGTCGTCGCGTGTCTTAGTAGTATATCAAAGACAAACGACTAAATAAAGAATATTAAAACTACTTTATTTTTATTTTGTCTCTTTATTATTAATTCAAATTAAGCAATAAATTAGGACAATTATAGATAAAAACACCTGTTTAATCCTGCGACTTGGCCCAATTTGTCCTAAATTTGTAATTTACCATTTTGGATAGGACTGGTTTCAAAAACTGTCTAGACTTTATACGTCTATTTCAGATCTAACAAGGACGCACCAAATAAGTCAGGTCGTAATTTTTTTACGATCCTATTTGGCCTAAATAATGATGCAAAAAGTGTATAAGCCACGACCACACCTAACTGAGTTCAAAGACTAGTTCGGCATACATTGCTCGTTGAAGTAAGGATATTGCAATTAACATAACCAAGCCTCCCAGCAATGTATGCCGAATTGGTCTTTAAAATCAGATAGATGTGATCGTCGCTTTTATATTTGCTCTTTAGAGGTAGTTTAGTTCGCTACTAGTTTTATTTTCTGCGAATTAAGTCACTTATCTAAAAATGGGGTTTATGGATGTTTGAATTAGAAGTATTTTAGCATGATTCATGTGATTTTTGACAGTTACTGCCAGTTTTACGGTTCCGAACCAAAATGGCAAAAACGGAGCCCTTATGGTGCGACTTCGTCTGCCTGTCTGTCTGTCACAGCTGTATATCTCAGCAACCACTCATGCTATCGACTTGAAATTTGGATTTGTTTTAGAATATGATTGCCCAACATAATGCAAACAAAAGAATCAAAAAATTATCATTATTACTGTAAAGGGGGATCATTACTAGGTCGAGTGGGGTATCATATGAAAGGGCTTTACTTGTATATTCAAAAATTGATTTTTTATTTTTTTACAACTCTTACCGTCTTACTACAAAAAAGTTAGACATCATATTTCATAGGTATTTATTTATTTCATAACAAATAATTTGTGTCGAAATAATAGTTAAGTTACTAAATTAATACAATCAATAAAATTAAATCAAAATTAAATTAAATAAAAGTTAAATATAATAAAAATTAAAACTAATTAAAATAAAATTACAATTTACATTAACATACAATAACATTTGGTCAAAAGTAAAATACAAAATGTCAAACATAAATCAGGTCAAAAGTATAAAAATAAAATAATGTCAAATTGAAATACTAAAACTTAAAAAAGAAAAATATATTAAAAATTAGGATAGTTAATTTAAATTTTTGGTCCAAATAATTGCATGTCATGAAAATTTTATCAATTTTTATACGTCAAAAATTCGTTAACAGAATAGAAACACTTTTCTAACATGAATGTTTTTAATTTGATTTTAAAAATTTGAGGTTTATGAAGCAAAGCCTTAAGATCAGTTGGTAACTTATTAAATAATTTTACTGCCTGATAACGCGTGCTGTGTTTTAAAATTCTAAGAATCTGTTGAATACTTAATTAAAAAAATCGTACCAAATATCTATAATCGTACTGTCTACGAGTATGTCATTGATGCGCAGAAGTCAAAATTGACTTATTTTCTTATGACTTGACTTCTGCGCATCAACTGACATAGCCAGTTATTTTGTGCGCATTTTTTAAATCTAGTGTTCAACAGATGTCTAACTTTTTTGTAGTAAGACCCTTAGTTTTCAAGTTTTGATGAAAAATGTAAATAAAATACCATTGCTCCTCATCTCCGAAGTTTGTGAAACGAAAATCTGAATTATAGTCAATAGAGGTTTATGTAAATATTTCAGGAAGATTAAAGTTTTTTAGAAATATTCAAAAAACCTTTACAAACAAATTTAGTTTTGCTGTCCTAAAATGGACTTTATTACATTCAAAAATACTAAAGACACCAGTCCAACTTGCACTTGACCGGTTTTTTTTACCTTTGGACAGAGTTTAAAACAGATAATTACGATTTTTATTTATTTATCACAGAGAAAATACATGAGACATATTTTGGTCATCGATAAGTACAAAGTTATTATCACTAGAAAGCGCGAGTAATATGAATTAAAAAATCTAAATAATAAAGCTTTTGGGATGTTCAGAGACGTTAACTCACTGATAAAAGTTTTTATTGGAGTTCTTCATAAGGCCCTTTCACATAAAATGGCACAGCAATATAAAATTCAATTAATAAATGCAAGTAGCTTTCTACGAGTAGTGGTAAACTTATACCAGTATTATTAAAATAAGCATGTATCTGCATACATCTAAAGCTGTAAAGAAAACCAGACGTTGTAGAAGGAAATTAAATCTTGTACGTAGATAAAATGGAAAATAAGTAGTTGGGTCCAGAGAAATTGTCTGTTTTAAACATAATTTAAGGCTTTTATAGTGTTTTGAAGTAAGCAAATAAATATTTAAAGCAAAATATACCTACTGCAAACATCCTAAGTATATTTGCACTGAAACTTGTTTTACTTGACTAAAAAAGAGATAAAAGTTTTACGCAGCCCTCGAATGATTTAAGACAGGCTTCGCCGAGAAGCCATTTTAGGTTACCCAGGAAATTGCCACATCGTAAATAAATAATTCATATGTATTATTACTCAATCATGTCGGCAACGGGACGTATTTTGCTTTTTTTGGGAACGACTTTTTGCTGTAATTCCCGTGTGTGAAGATCCCGCCATTTTTCTGTGCGCATTGTACTGTCGCGGGATGAGTCACGACAGGACCCAATATGGCGGCGAAGTTTGGAAGATCGTTCGGAAATTTAAATGAAAATAGCGGTAAAATTTGTTCAGTAAAATTGTAAAAATGAAAGCAATATTATGTTTTTTTACCATTGAAAGCTACCAGTATCAGTAGCACAATAACAAACTGGCAAGTTTTCTCCGTTCCGTTTAAATCTTCAAAAGAGGAAAAAATTGTGTAAGACGTGTTCCAAGTTTGAAATGTTTAACGGTATTTTGTAGCGCCACGGTGACCTGACCAAAAAGATCAAGAGACCGGTCACGCCGCGTCACAGGTGCGCTTGCGTTCACTTTCGATCAACTTGTTGCCATTATTTTTTTATAATCGGCTAATTTAAGAAAGCGATTACACTTGAGCACAATTGAAAAGCTGGGAGAGCGTTCGGAAATTGTCAGGTTTTCACTTGAGCATGATTCGTGATGAAAACGAAATGGCAGCAGATTGTATAAAGCCATCGACATGCTACATAGTTTTGCCAAATTTTTATTATACGACTTTTAAGGCGACACTGGTGACAGTGTTGAATTTGTAACTTTCTTTCAAACTATCAATATGTGAAATTTTTTGAGTAAGTTGTTTCTCAAATGTGTTTAAACAAAGGTCAGTTAAATTAAATTATGTAAGTAAAAGTTACTTGGGAAGTATATTTCTTAATATGTCTCTTCTGACATTCTTTCCAGAAATTATTACTACATTCTGTAAAAATTATGCAATTTAATTACATATTATGTATGAGTGACATACTTTAAATATGAAAATAATGAAGAATATTATTAACGTATTTCACAACACCTGTTGTAGATTAACCTTTTCCGTTACTTGCAAAAAATATTTATATTTAAAACACGATTTCGTTAAACTAGGCCATATACAAAATTACCTATGCTTTATGGGCAGAAAAACAAAAAAATAGCCTGAGGTGTGTCCATAAAGATCGCCTACGATGTTTGTGCAATAGAAAATAATTTATAACACGACGAAAATGGAAACCGATGACAGTTCGTAGGTTTAGAACCTTACGAAAATGCCGACGTTAATGTGCCAGCTTATGTAATCGAATTGCACTGTTACCAGATGGTAGCACATAAATCACCAATGATAGACGAGATTCTTCACAGCTGACATAAAATATGCTGTGATTGGTCAAAAATAAAACAGTCTGTTCTTTAAAATTGGAATACTGTAAGTTCACAGTGACCTAAATCATTATAGAGCGTGATAAACAAACATTTCCTTCCAATTCGACAAATAAGTAGGTAGGTAAGTAGCATATAATCGCGTACTGATTACGTGTAGGCAGACAGACATGCGTGAACAAGACTATTTCCCGCGTGCAATTTACAGTTAAAACAATCAAGCCACAATTTCCGTTCAGAAATCTGTCCTTTATTTGTTCAGACAGATTCAAATAATAACTGTTGTTTCTATGTAAATGATATGTTTAATATAATTTAAAAGCAGGAGGAAACTTAGTTTTTTAATATCTTACAATTTTTTAATTGAAAGAAATACCTACTTAGGAGGTAGTTACATTAATTATTTTTGGATTATCAATAAATCAACGACAACAGCAGAGACTAATAAAAGGATATAATAAAAATACTTAACAAATGAAAATGGAACTAACCCATTTTTTTCAATGAGGTGCTTTAGAGATTAAGCCAAAATAAATATTTTGAACCAAAAAGTACGTACCTACCTACTACCCATAAGTGACCATAGAAAGTACTTATAATAGAGCAACAACCCATGCGTAGGACGCACCGCGCGTTGGCGGGAAATTAAACGTCACGTTGACAGCCGCCGTACATGACAAATTGTATTCTTCCATGACGGCAACATGCCGGCATAAACCGCCCTGATGGCTTTAAAATTGCATATAATTAATGAAACAGATCAAAAGTTTCGAAATACGTTTTTAAGTAGCGCTCCGATGAAATGAAACGCAATATTCTCCGGCTACATACGAATTAAGTTTTTGACAGTGACATTGACAACTTGCAAATCAACTTTTTTTCCGAACCATAGAAAATAAATAAATCCGAAACCGTCCCACTTCTGTCAAATATGACGTAAGCGTCCAGATAACGTCCAAAAACGTGATGTCTTTTAATTTTTATAGTTCACGATCTTTACCAATAGAATAGTAAAGTAAGGCCATTTTCCTAACTGTTTAATTGAAGTCGATAGCCAATTAGTGACCGAGTTTACACAATGCCGAATGCATAATAGTTAACGATTTCGATGTTCCGTTTTCGAAACATATTCGTTTGTTTTGGCCGTTCGAATTTCAAACTAGAATGTTCCCATGCGTATTGAGTTGAGCATAGAGTATTTAATTAAGTTTTTCTAATCTGGACAGGCAAAGGTATATTTAGCTATACTGCCTCATTTTATGTCCATCCTACAGGACCATAACGATTTGAGAAGATCCAATTCAAAGGAGATTTGTCTGAATATTTTACGTTTCCATCAACCTAATTTACACAGAAACGGATCACTTAATCCGACTTCTGTAGTACCAGACGGCTCCCAATCGTAAAATCTAACACCATCCAAATAGTTCACTTGACTGGAATCACCTACTAAATTTTAGATAAATCCCCAGTTATTAGTAGGTTTACCGGCCGCAGTGACATAAGCCCGCCTCCGCATATAACGGTGCGTTCACACTGGATACACTGAAAAAAATATACGGCTTAGCATCAGTAACCATATTTATAGTTACCTACAAAAAAAATTACCTACAATGTATGATGATAAAAAAAGTATATTAATTTATAAAAAAGTTTTTCAAAATTGAATTAGCATGGTTGTAATTTTTTTTCAGTGGTGGTAATTCTGAAAGATGCAAACTTTTGTAGGTGTATTATTTTTTTAATTTTAAATGTTAAAATATAATAATGTAAACCTTTCTTTAACAACGATCGCTTCGATTGCGCTCGCGCATTTCAATGTCAGACCGTGGTACGTTTTATCGCTGCACCCACCGGCAAAACATTGAGAAATTATACCTACACCTGTTACAAAATTCATATTTTTTTCCTTACTCTGCGAATAAAATTCTCCGAATCTTTACTACTACGACTACTTAGAAACTAAATTGTACTATTTTACCAAAGTAATAAAGTTTAAAAAAAGATAGGATTGATTTTCCTTAGTAATAAATGTACAGACAAGAGCATGTCATTCATGACTGTCGCAGCGAGACTCAAGAACGGTATAGTATTGAGTAGGTCAAGCTTTCTGTATCTATGCTGACTAAGATAAGCACGATACAAAGTTCAAAGTGTCAACCTTGACGTGCTCTTGACTGCACGATACAAAGAACAGTAAACGTTTTAAAAAAATAATATCTATATGCTTTATACTACAAATATAGTCTCGCTAAACACGTAGTTACTTAAAAGAGAAAAAATGCTCTTAAAATGCAGCCATTTTTAATTTTTAAACAAATAAACCCGTATCACGTCGTAAAATTTGTTCGAAAAACATGGTAAAAGTCATTTTCGAGTCGATAAAACAATTGCAAAATAGGACGAGATCCCACCGTAAAATTCTGCACCTATCTCTTTATGAGTAGAAATGTAATTTAAAAAGAAATTGGGTTATAATTATATAACCGCCGGTTTTCCAAGCAAAAATCGTTCCTCAAGATTCATAAAAAATTAAAAAAAAATTAAAATCAAAATGTTTTTTATTCATTGTAGGATATAAAAAAATCTCTTAATGACGTCTTCACAAAGTGGCGCCATGTAAGAAAAAAAAAAGAAAGAAGCAACAATAAAATACCCCACGCGCTTTTTTAAATATGTCTGATCTACATAATTAAAACTTTACATATAACGAATATTCCCGACGATAGTAGCCGGGCGGGACCAACGCTTAAGCTCGCGTCACACAGAGGCGGTAGCGGAAGCGTTCCAGTGCCGGTATTTTTAGTAAAGTATGAGTTCTTATGCACTCTGTCACATTGAAAAGCGGTCGCGGCGGCGCGGTATTTTGTTCCCGCCAAACCGCCCCGGACCGCTTCCGCAATCATACCTAATCTGTGTGACTTGAGCTTTAATGTGCCTTCCGAGACACGAAATCATCTTACATTTTGGATAATCTTTTGAGTCATTCTGCAATGTCCTAACCAAACTGGAAAAGTGAATAAAGACTAATATCTGATTAAAAAAAATATATTCTCTTTCTTTAGCCCTATAGTCTGTTGAACTGGGTTGTCAAGCGCAAGGAAACCAAAAGTTGCGGCAGCCTAAGAAGTGTTATAATAGATAACCTACGCTTGTCACTATTTGTTTTGTAATACATATACAGTGTATATTTTTTTTACTTAACCTTCATCACGTGATCGTTCATTTACTATGGAAAGTATTTTTTTTTATTACGGCCTTCTTGAAGAAAGTTGTTCAGTTACGTATTCTGAATTCAACATTTTAGCATTGAACGGATTTTTTCGAGGTAACCCCGCAATAATATAGCAAAAGTTATAATTAAATAACATTTCTATAAATAAAAATAGATGGGTGCAGAATTTTGGGATGGGATCTCGGAGTATAAAATCAAGATCTTAAACTTTAAGGCAAAAGTCGTCAGCAGCCATTATCGCCCTTAAAAAACCTATTGGTGGTTTTATTGCTTACCTTACATTAAACCAGGGGTAATGTCGTTATTCTCAAGCTAATAGCTTTTTTAAACACCAAATTTCTTGAAAACCAGTGTTAAAGGATTAAGGCTTACCTGAAAAAGAAAAAAAAAACGTATTAATTAAAAGAACTGAGAGGTCGAACTTGCATATAAAATCGATTTTATTGACAGCTGTAAATTCAAAGCTAATTTCGAGAAGTCAACTTAGTCGTCCCAAACATTTCCGAGATCTTTGCCCCTTGGGGCCTTGAATGAGGTCAACGATGGAACGAGCTTACCAGATTTGGGTTATATGAACTCGGGAACACAGACACAGGTAGAAAATTCCACTTCTGGCTGTGCGCATTACAAAAAATGTCACAAAGCGCTTTCAAGTGGCGGTAACACAGATGAGATTCGTTCATCGTTGAAAGAAAGAAGAAGGTGACAAAGATGCAAGCAATATAGTGTGTCATGTCAATGTCGTAGTCAGAGTAATAGAGTTCATACAGGAGGACCAATTGACCTAATTCTATCTAAAGCTGAAATCACACCTTCCTAAATTTAGAGACTAATTCGGCATACATTGCTGGGAGGCTCGGTTTTGTTAATTCGAATATACTTACTTTAACGAGCAATGTATGCCGAATTCGTTTCTGTATGAAGTAAGGTTTCATAGCGGCTTAATCTATCCTAGTAGGAATTTTTCTATTCTATCTATAGAAATATACAAGAGTAATAAAAGAAGATTAATGAATAGTATCACAAGGTATTCTGACATTTATTTAGATACGGCATAGGCGTCGTTCAGTAAATTTTGTATGAAGATGTCAAATCACGTTTGATGATTTGACATTTCAACTTGGGACACTAGCAGATGTCATCCCATAGTAAAATAAATTAGTATTTCTTCTATTCCGAGCGGAGCAAGGAGTCCGAATTCTTTAATTCTGTCTATTCAATAAAATTTTTGTTGACCTAATTAGGATTGCTTTTGTATGTTTCGAAACGCCAATATACCAGGCCACTCAGAAAGTATTGCGAAAAATAGTTTTTATATATGGGAGACTGGCCGGTCAGAATCTTTTTCGAAAATATGATTACTTGTAAGTAAAAATATGTGTGTTCCATTTTCAAAATTTCCCTCCACATTTTTTGCGAGCCAATTCAAAGTATCGTGTCTTACTGAAAAATGGATCTGCGCCGGGAACATTTTAGAGCTATGATTTTTTACGATTTCAAGTGTCGCCTGAAACCGGATGAATCGTTCGATAGACTTCAAATGGCATTTATGGATGAAGGCCCCTCCAAGGCAACCGTGTATCGTTGGTATAACGAATTTAGGCGCGGTCGACCAACCTTGGGGGATGAAGAAAGAAGCGGTCGCCCTTTGACGGCTATTACGGAAGAAAACGTGCTAGCAGTGAAAAATTTAATCCAAGATAATAGGCGAATTACATATCAGGAGATTCAGCACATATTAAAGATTGGATCGGGAAGCGTTCACGAGATTCTACACGGGCATCTTCGCGTGAGGAGGATAGTATCGCGCTGGGTGCCGCACTACCTCACCGACGCTCAGAAGCAGGCCCGGGTGGAATGGTGCCGTGATATGCTGAACAAATTTGAAGCAGGCTCGTCTCGGCGTGTTTACGACATCGTAACAGGTGATGAGTCCTGGATTTATCAATACGATCCAGAAACCAAGCGCCAGTCGACAGTTTGGGTGTTTCAAAATGAACCAACGCCTACCAAAGTGAAGCGATCTCGAAGCGGGGGGAAGATTTTGATCGCCAGCTTTTTTAATTTGACTGGCCACTTGGCCTCAATTCCCTTACGAGATCAAAGAAGCATCAACGCCGAATGGTATACTACCAAATGTTTACCAGAAGTTTTTTCTGTTGTGAGCAACAAGCGACCAAACACAGGGCTCCGCGGACTACTGCTCCACCACGACAATGCGCCTGCACACACCGCGCTCAAAACGAGGGACTTCCTGGACAGCACACCAGTCAAACTCCTGGGTCACCCTCCTTACAGCCCTGATCTAGCACCGTGTGACTTCTTTTTATTTCCAAAAATAAAAAATCAGCTGAAGGGGATACAATTTTCGTCGCCGGAAGATGCGCTGGCTGCGTTCGAGCAGGCTGTAAACGAGGTGTCTACGGCGGACTGGAAAAAGTGTTTTGAAAACTGGTTCAGACGCATGAATCTTTGTATAGAGGCTGGTGGAGAGTACTTTGAAAAGATTTAATAAAAATATATGTACCTGTAGAACAATTTTTTTTAGTGTCGCAAATATTTCTGAGTGTCCCACGTAGTGTGTCTGTTTTTAATTTGTTTTCATTTCAATTTTAGCTAAAAACGGATTCAGTTACGTACGTAAGGATAAAATAAAACTGACAGACTAAAATAAAGTTCAATTAAGTAGTTAAGGGCCCATAAATTTCGACTGTGTAGGCAGACCCTTACGTCCCGTTAAGTTGTTAAAAATGTAACGAGAACTGCCATCATGATGGATTTTATTTATGATATAACGTTTTTGATCCAGTTTTTATTTATTACTTATTTACAATCTTTAGTAAATTGCCAATATTTCTTTTCACTTGTTAAATCAGTCTTTAAGTACAATTATTCGTGTCCAAAGCCACTTTAAATCTGTAGAACATTGACATACTTAGGGATAATGGTACAGTTCCTTCCAAAAATGTTATGACGAAAAGTTGTCAAGAATTAGGAAGTTTACAACTGAATCATGAGTATATGGATTTTTTTTTATCTTTGTATGATTCAAAATGCGAACACTTACAAAAAAAAAATCATGTCACAATTCTTCATTCACTTGACTACAAAGTCATCTGTTCCCAAAATAGACAAAGCCTGTACTATGTTTGCTAGAGGCTTGATAAACGTACATAAATAGTTAAATAACACCCAGCCACACATAAAACACTCGAGTTTATCACACAAATGTTTGCTATGAGCGGGGATCGAACCCACGGCCCTCAGCGTAGAAGCCAGGCACACTACCAACCACACCAACGGGCCAGTCAAATTAGGTACTTTTCACAATATTAGTTCTTTCGAAACGAAGTTCGGGGCCCATTTTCTATGCGCAGTGTCATTTGTTAGCCCAGTTGGCGGTGCCTACGTCGAGTTAGATGGCGTAGGCGTCGAGGCCGTACTTTGTGTTGCCAACTTATGAGAAAAAAGCGCGGTAAAAGCTATGTAAGTTATTTATTAAATAATGTTGGGCAAGCATATTTTAAGTGTTCCAAATTTCAAGTCAATAGCGTGAGTAGTTGCTGAGATAAAGAGGTGTGACAGACAGCCAGACGAAGTCGCACCATAAGGGTTCTTTTTTCACCATTTTGGTGCGAACCCAAAAAATGAGATATTTGTTTAGATATTTTTTCTTTTCAATTAATTGAATAATCACTTCTGAAATCGTAACCATTTAGTGTTGAAATATAATTTCTATAAAAAGTATAGCTTTAGAAATTGCAGAACTATTAATTGAAATTTTCTTGAATCTTCTGTCAGTGTGTCAAGCTCCGAAAACAACACATTAATCCAAAGTTAAATAAAATTAGCTTAATGACAGCCGACATGGCAACACCTGCGTACAAGCCGCTATGCAAACAATCAATGAATGACAAATTAAATACTTCGGTGACGGAATGCTGTTTACCAATTGTTGTATTTCATTGCCAGACGACAATTAGCTCTTTTGTTCATTCTTGATTTATGGTTTTTTTCAACTCATGGCACAGTTACTTCAATTTCATCGATAAGTTAAAATCACAGTGCATATCAAATAATAATGCATTAAGTACAACGATAGAAATATTTAAAAAAAATTCTCGGACAGGCAAATCCAAATCTGATAGTCACTTTGCCTAGCAAAACCTTATCTAGTGTAGGCGCTAGGTTTTTTTCTTGTCGCTTCTTTTTTTCCTAATTGACGCCACTTTGTTTGGGAAGCGACGTAGTTTTAGTCTTTCTTACGTCATAAAATGATCAAAGAATCCTAATATGAATAAAGTATTCTTTTGAATTTAGTGAGGGTTGGGTCTGGTTTGCCCCTGGGTTGCTAAGGTCTGATGGTAGTCGCTCTGTTTATTTCCAGTGCCCTCGTCAAATGACTAAAGTCGCTATCACACCTTCCTTAATTCAAGGATTTATTAACAGAACCAAGCCTGCCAGCAATGTAAGCCAATTACGAGTAGTCTCTGAATTTAGGTAAGGTGTGATATTGGCTTTAGGTAGCCCATTTCGTATATTCGAACAAGGCTAGAAAATACTTTTGAAACTCAGTTGCTGAATTTACATTAATTTTATTTATAACCCAAGGACACAAACATTCGAAGACAGGCTCGTCGTAGTCCCAGAAGTCTAATCTGGTGTTTCAACGTCAAAATCAGTGACAAAAGCCAAAAAAACCTAAAGTAAATCGACGAAGTTTACATTTTTGCATGAATTATCAACCAAAGCCAATCCCTTTTTGGTCAACACCGTATATTTCCGCCTATGATATCACTAATACATTCTTAAATTGCACTCACTGATAAACAACGAAACTCTATGCGATTAATCGTATACTTTAAACAATTATTGTAGGTGCTGTATTTCTTTCAAGACAGTAAAAAACGGCTTACTTTTTCTTTTTGCAAATAAAATGTCTTATCAAAATGCTACTGTTTGATACATATAATAAATATTTTTATCAGATATTCGTCTTACAGGTGTTTATTGTTTTCTAGATAAAACAGTTTTGTTTCTGAAAGGCTATTTGCAATGTTAGACAAAAGTTATTTCGTCCGCATGGTGCCGGCAAAGAATAGTACCAACCCATCTCTACTCGTGGGTGGCATAAGAGGCGACGAAGAATGTATGAACCGCAGCGTCCTGTATGTCGTACCATCTTACATACACTAACTCACTAACTACCGGGGTCCAGGGTGCCACCCGCAACGCTAAGAAGCGTGATCACCATCATCATATCGTGTAGGTACCAAGGTCGATAACAAACCTCGCAAACCTTGGTGTCAGACTTGTTTAGCCGCCAAAGGCCTTTAACGACTACATCCGTAGATAGTTGTCGGGACCAACGGCTTAGTGTGCCTTCCGAAGCACGGAATCATCTTACTTTCCGGACAATCAAGTGATTCATCCTGCAACGTCCTAACCAAACTGGGGAGGTCACACAAAATGATTTTTGTATGACAGTGTTCCCACCGGGAATCGAACCCAGATCCTCCGGATGGGGAGCCGAGCGCTCTAACCACTTGACCACGGAAGGTGAAAAGGTAATTTCAAATAATTATTCAACTAAAGGTAGAACAAATCGGGCCCACGTATGCAGTGACATCAACAGGACCCTTGGACACACAGCAAGTGGTCACCACTGCCCATGACACCCACTGTCTTACTGGTGACATAATTTGACACTAATAAGACAGCAAAGCGCGTTACCCACCCTAAGAACTAAGATGGTATGTCTCATGTGCCGGTAATTTCACTGACTCCCTTACCCTTCAAACCGAAACACGGCAGTGCCCACACTGCTACTTTACGGCAGAAAGAGGCAAGGGGTGGTACTGCCCCAGACGGACTTTGCACAAAAGCCTTACCACCATCAGCGTATCTTAATTTTCCCATTAAAACTTGCCATACATGGCAATTCTCCACTAGGTCACTGGCGGAAATTTCTAAAAAAAATCTTGTCAATAGGAAATGATTATCAGTCACCTAGATCAGACGGAAATCATTAGAACCAACGACATATCTTCCGATATTTATCATCAATAATTAAAACGCATGCGCACCTGGTTATGATTAACATTTTATGAGAAGACTAGTTTTTTCCTGCGGCCCTTTTTAGAGTCTGTTTGCCAAAGATTATTGCGAAATAGACATTTAAAAATAGGAACATAATTTTTTGCTCCAATTTTTTTTAAAAGTAAAATTAAATGTTTATTTGAAAAGCGGGGTAAATTAATAATTTCAAAATAAAAAATAAAACTTTGCCAAAAATTTTATCCAATACACTACAAAAGTTTTTATTAGGTATGTACTAATAAGTAATCGTTAGTTTCGTACTACTAATCAGTCTGACATACTTAAACCTCTAATCACATAATTCATCATAACATACTCTAAACATACTTTCCGAAGCACGGTAACGCTTTAGTTGTTCCGTTAGCGGTCTCCCACCAAAAAGCCAAGCCAGAAAAGACGTGGTTTAAGTTTAGTTTTGTAGTTGGTTGTTTTTGATCGCCGGCACAGAATATACAAGGTGTAGAGAAATTGTAAGCACCATTATTATATAGCGTATTATTCGGACCGTGAAACTGAATAACTTTTCCCAAGGAACATAGGTCGAATAGTAAAAAAAATTTTAACTTTTCATAGAAACTGCACCAGCTGATTACGCATGTTGTATGAGAGGTATTTTTTTTTTCGTTATCGACCTATGTTTCTTAGGGAAAGTTGTTCAGTTTCACGGTCTTAGTAACAGGCCTAAATAATGCTTACAATTTTTTTAACACCAGATATTAATCAACAGAAACCCTGAACAGATACAGAGTCACCATTTAACATTTTATTACAAGATTAAACCCATTAGCCGTATATAAGATACATGAGAAGCAAACTCACGCGGCGTAAATTAAAATGTCCTTATCGTTCGCGATTAAATGCAAGAAATATTGAGAGTACCATCATCTATGCGGTTTGATAGTTCTGCTTACAATGTAACATGCAAATAAGAGTCATATCTAAGTGTGGATTATATCCAAGCCGTTTAAATGTCGTGCTTCTCTTTTAGTTTTTTTTGGCGCAGCTATTTAGGGTCCAGCAGAAATAGTGAATATAATTGTAGCATATTACTTAGACCATGAAACTGAACAACTTTCCCAAAGGAACATAGGTCGAAATACGAAAAACCAAAATAGACCTCCCATACAAAATGCGCTGTCAGCTGATGCAGTTTCTATGGGAGGTCAAAACTTGATTTTCGTATTTCGACCTATGTTCCTTGGGGAAAGTTGTTCAGTTTCGTTGTGGTTTCGTGGTCTGATACTAAAATTATGTTCACTATTTCATGAGGACCTTATATATGGGGTCCTTATATCTATGAAATTTACGAAATTTTCTTGCAGATGTATAAAATCATTCTACAGCTATTTTATTATTTGTTTTATATTTGAAAGTTGATTTCAAGGTTATCAATTTACGAATTATATATTATTTTTAGTTCTAGTTTCAAGGTATAAATTTCCTCTTAAATTTATATACCTCATAAAAATTAGCTTAGGATGTTTCTTCTAGCCGACACCGAAAAAGCTTAAAACTAACTTCTTTTAAATGCATTTTCGTTTAGTTTGGTAATCGATATTATTCTATTCCGATTCAGTTTAAACATTGCAATCTTATACCAAACCAACGCATCAGTTTAAAACCTCGGCGCACTGGTCCTAAACCGGCGCTCGCGCAGATATGACGGATGGAGCGCGTGGGCCTCGCGTCCTGCCAGTATGCTAATTCTTATGCACCACATAGGGTAGGGCTGAGGTATTCTTTGTATTGCGAGATTATTTATTTTTGTAATTTTACTACGCTATTGAAGTTATTGAACTGGATAGAATAAGCATAGGATATAATATGGAAGAAAAGGGGGTCGTGTCATTCGCCATGATAAGTTAGGGGTGTGCAATGTGTGTGATACTTTAGCGATTGCAAGGGAAATGAAGATCTTTGAAAAAATCTTTGTTTTGTCATCCCTCTTCCAAAAAGTGCTAGGTACAAATATTAGAAAGGTTTACAAATATACGTCTTAATTTTTTTAGGACGAAATGACGGACAGATAGGGCAAGTTCAGCAATTTTATGACTTTAGAATGAACATGTTAAAAGAGAAGTTTCAAACATCTTCTTATATGCTTCTTCTGCCATGAACATTTAATTTCAAAATACCTCAAAGACCACGGTCTTAATAACGTAGGTACCTTTATCTTTCGAAAGACTCCCAAATGCAACGTATTTTTACAGAATGTATGTAAAAGTTGACAAATTGTGCTTTTAACTTAAGCCGTAAAGGCATGGTCTTGGAATTAATTCCTTACAAATTTAAGGAATTTCGTAACAAGTATCATTGAAATTGATCATTAATTTCTGTCCTTCGTATTTGTAACTTTACTTAAATACGCCAGTAACCTTTAAATGAAGTATTTGTAAACTTTTGCTGTTGCGGGTCAAGTTTTTTTTTAAGAGTTTTGCCTGTTTCGAGATTCATCAATTTAATCTAGAATCATGGCCTTTTCAAGACCACATTTCTACTGTAGACATCAGGATAAGATTTTCAATGTATTTGTATATGCATATATATTTATAATTCTACATTTACTGGGTGTACATTATAAAGAAAATAATTTTAGTTTCAGTATGTTGTTACATTAGTTATTTATTAGTCAGTCAGCACCCGTCCACCACCTTTCTGTTCTGCCTTTTGGTTGGCAATTCGTCGGGCATTAGGCCCGCCTTTTGTACATACCTTAGTGCAATAAATTTTAAATAAATAAATGAAAAGCTTCAGTTTATTACTATAATATAAGCTTTGGTTTTGTTTTGCTTTTACACCTTTACAACACCGCCGATAATCTAACTGCGTGGCGTGGCAGAGTATTTGGTCCAAACCCATTGACGAAAGAAAAACGCTGCGCTTCTAAACGCCCCCTGGCGTAGTTTCCAAAATCTTTGTCCAAACCAAAAAATTATCGTCCGACCTTTTATGAAATCTAAGTGCTGCTACTTCTGCGCATCACTATACTGGAAATCCTACATGCAATAACATTCAAATTGTCCCGTGAGACACACGTAAACTTCTCTTGCTATATCAGATAGGTAATATTTTGTTATTGCTGAACTGTTATTGTGAATAGCCTTGTCTTTGTATTGGCAAAACAAACAGCATATGATCCTTTTTTTTTCATGTTAATTCCAGCGCTTGCCAAAACATTTTACAGCTATGTCAAAAGCAATCGGCTAAAGCTGTCAGAAAAAACAAGTTTGTAAAACAATTTTATTCTTACCGTCAAATATACTCTAGTTTTAGTGTCATGGCTGCAAAACAGATTGGTAAGCGTTGGTATAAACTAACACATGGATTATACAAAAACACGTGCCAGTCAGTTAGGATGGGCGTATGCCGAGACGCAGATGGTGCAGCGCAGCACAGAATTTTTCTTCAAATAAAATAGAAACTTTCTGTCTGCCTCTATCTATAAGTGACTTCATCTTGCTTGATAAAAAAAACCCTGATTAGATCTAATAGCTTACCTAATAGTTTATCTTATAACGGGGTAGTCGTGAATACAGGAGAAGCTATCTGTGATGCTTTCTCTTCTTATTTCTTCTCCACTTTCGCAACATCTTCTGGCAGCCCCAATTCTACAAGCCCGACGCATCATCCTTCAACAACCATATCAGATATATCTTGCATAGGCGTAAATACCGAAGCAGTGACAAAACTTCTTCTAGCATTAGATGCTTCCAAGTCTGCGGGTCCTGACGGTGTGCCTGCTTCGTTTCTTATAAAATGTGCAAAGACTGTAGCTAAACCCATAACAATATTATTTATGAAGTCTCTTACATGTGGCATAGTCCCTAACATTTGGAAACGTGCGTACATAACCCCTGTATACAAGAAAGGACCCAAAACCGACATATCTAACTATAGGCCGATATCTAAACTATGCATTTTATCGAAGGTCCTGGAGAAAGTAGTTCACAGTCAAGTATATCCTGCAATCAGAGCGTCATTAAGTGCTACGCAACACGGCTTCTTGAGGGGTCGCTCCACAGTCACTAATCTTGTATTACTTAGCGACTTTCTGACAAAGGCTATGGACGAGGGACATCAGGTCGATGTCATTTACACTGACTACAGCAAGGCTTTTGATAGGATCCCACATAAACATCTATTAACCAAGTTGTCGCATATTGGTATTAGTGGCGACCTATTTAGATGGTTCTCATCTTACATTGCAAATCGCTCGCAAGCAGTCGTCACTAACAACTATAAATCTAGTTGGGTTACCGTTCCAAGTGGAGTACCGCAAGGTTCTCTGCTTGGACCACTGCTGTTTTTGGTCTTTGTAAATGACATCGAGTCCTGTTTTCAATCGTCGCGACTACTTTGTTTCGCAGATGACATGAAAATCTTTGCTAAGATAGCATCTGCTGCTGATGCTGCTGAAGTTCAACGTGACCTTAGTCGTTTAGAGGACTATTGTATCGCCAATTGTCTTGACTTGAACCCTACCAAATGCAGTGTTATGACTTTTACTCGTAAACACATTGTAGTCGCATATGATTATAAATTGAAAAACCAAGTCCTACCAAGGGAGTCCACTATACGTGACCTTGGAGTAATGCATGATGGTAAGCTGTTGTTTGATGCCCACGTAGATCATATTGTTGCCAAAGCTTCCAAGTCACTCGGTTTTATAATGCGAAGTTCTAAAGATTTTGCAAGGGCTAAGACCTTTAAAATATTGTACTGTGCTTATGTGCGTAGCAATCTGGAGTACGCCTCGCAGGTGTGGAACCCTCGGTATGGTTGTTACATCTCCCGAATCGAGCGTATCCAAAAAAAGTTTCTAAAATACCTATGTTACAAGCTGCGGCAACCATATGATTCGTCGAGTTACATATCCTTATGTAGGAAACATCACCTATTGCCCTTAAGTAATCGGCGTGAAATAGCAGATCTGGTGTTTTTACTCAAAATCACTTCAAATATTATTGATTGCCCCGAGCTGCTATCATCTATAGGTCTCAGAGCTCCTAATAGAAACTTAAGATCTCATGATCTTGTGTCCCTTCCCTATGCGTCCTCAAATTATCGCCAAAATTCATTTATATTAAGGGCGAGTAACAACTTTAACAAGTTATCTAAGGTGCTTGATTTTGATCTGTTTAACACTAGTATAGCGAGTGTTAGGCGCCAGTTGAGTGACAGGTTCTTTAATGTGTAATTGTTATTTGTATGTTTTTATCTAAACGTTGCGTTGCGTTGTGATTTATGTGAGCGTTTGATTGTATTTTTGTCTTTTGCTTGTCAAATTTTGTCATTAGTTGTGAAAACCTTTAATTGGCTGTTTGTAGCTATATGTATTATTAGTGTGTTTATTATAAGCTGTCGGTTCTCCAAAAATTAAATAAATAAATAAATAAATAAACATGGATGCAATAAAGATTTGAAACTTTAATTATGACATTTATATTCTGTGAATTTAGTTCCATGGACACTCACCGATACACATCTATGCGTACAGCGCCAAAATGGCGTCGATCATATAGGCACGACTACGGCAGTGTACTATTAGGAATATACATATATTTCGAATCAGTGCCGCCATAGTACTTTTGGTAAAACATTCTCAAATGCACACATTTTGAAAGGTGCTTTTGCAAAACCATGTCGAAAACGTCAAAACAACGTGTATTAACTGCTAGTTTTCATTCTACGATAGATTTATGAGTTTCTTTTGTTCTATAACGTGAGAAATCATTGTGAAAGGACACGCAAGCGAGGAAATTCTTCGTCAGCAAAATTCATGAAAAATGTTGCTATAGTAAATTGTAGAAAAATGACAGATTTATGTTTTGTAGGTGGCAGGGCTTTTGCGGAAAGTCCGTCTGGGTAATTACCACCCCCTTTCTATTTTCTGCCGCGAAGCAGCAGTGTTTGCGCTGCTGTGTTTCAGTTTGAAGAAGGAAGCCAGTGAAATTACCGGCACATGAGACATACCATCTTAGTTCTCAAAGTGAGCAACGCGCTTTGCTGTCTTATTAGTGTCAAAATATGCCATTAATAAGACAGTGGGTGCTATGGGCGGTGGTGACCACTTACCATCAGGTGGCCCACTTGCTCGCTTGTAACATAAAAAAAAAACTAACACACTGTGGACATTTCAACAACCGAGGTCCATGGTGCCAGCCATATTTTGTCTTAATTTGTTTTGTAGTTTAGAAGTTATCGCAAAGGTGTGTGGGAAATCACACCTCCAGGGGACCCATAATAGCCAGCTTGACGAACCAACTTTTCGCAATTTCTGAATCAGTAAATGTCCTCTAGAACAGCGATTGATTGAGTTTTTCAATCATAAAATTAGCTGTTTTAACAACATTGTAATGTTTGACATTATTCCACCAAACATCCGAACAGACAATCAAACAAACACAGAATTCCAGCACTCGGGACAATGACAAGCATGTTGATAAATACAATAGCTTCCCAGCCTGACGAAATTGGATACCCGAGCAGTGTTGCCAGAGCTCGAGTAATTGATGTCACGTTTATTCAGGCTTTATTGATGGAATTCCTGATAGGTTCGTTTAATCTGCTGTGCAGCTGGGGCATCCCAAGAACCTGAAGGCTGCTCTAGCAGTTGCATTGGAGGTAGGAGCTGTGTGAGCTCGAGCTCTGATTTCGAGCTCAAATAAACTACTACAAAATAACTTCTTAAGTTACAACAGGTTATCCAGGTTATCATGGTTTCTACACACTTTCTTTCTTAATTTTGTTTTTGCTACACCAGTTTCTGATTGTTTCTTAACACTTTTATTAGGAACCTTAAATATCTAATTGTGTTTATCGCGTGCCTTTTTTCATTTTTTCATTTATCTTTGCAATGTGTGCGGAGTTGAAGTCACCCGCATAACACTTTACATTACGTAACACTCAATACTAAGTTTTAACTCACTTTTTCATTGTTTTAAGCTAAGTATGTTTCTTACTTTAGCCTTCGATAAGCCTATTTGTTATTTCTCTGCGAGAAATGTTTATAGACGTAGTGTTAAGTCTTTTTTTACATTACCACTAGCATAATATCTCATGTACATTACTGTTCTGTTTTTTCTCCAAATAAATAAAATAAAATAAACATCCCATGAAACGTCCACTGCAGGGAGCTCCCTCCAGAACTCCAGCAAAAATGCGTGGTACTTTGGAGGGGATTCACCGTAGTCACCACGCTAGTAAGCGTGGCGCTGGAATCCTCTGTTGTTGGTGACCGGTGCATGTGCAGGTACATTATACATAAGATAACATTAAATATTCTAGATACTACAAAATGCCTCACATACAAGCAGAAACTTGAGATTTGTGAGAGACTTGAGCTGGAGGTCCTCAGGACCCACTCTTGCGGAGATCGCTCTAGCAAAAGTTGCTAAAGAATACTGTTTTTCACTATATTGTAGGTAAGTACTAACAAAAAAAGCTATTGTACTAACAAATCAACACGAACACAGGTACACCAAGAGTTAAAAAATGTATGTTATAACAATCAATGCGTTAATTTTGTGTTTATTGGTCATTAGCTTTAAAATATTTTGCAATTTATGTATCTAAACTTTTTAAATTAAAAGACTGAAAACTGAAATTAAATGTACACCTAGCAGTAAAAATGTACTTATAGTCAACAAGTTCTAATGAAATAAACCAAACTGTAGACCCTTTTTTATGATTTTTGAACCTATCGATTTTATTTTTATAAGGTAGTTCTCAATTTTCTGTCTCTTTTCAAATTTATCCTAAATTTTGAAAATAGAGTCTGGCAACACTGTTAGCGCATCAGATTCAGACAAACAATGCGATTCCCGCAAAGTCGCCGACAATCGAGCAAATGATGGTTTCGCAATACGATGCTCCGACTCCGAAATGGCAAAGATTTCCAGCTACTGGCTGTATGAATCAAGAACCTTTGCTTTGCATAGTTATTTGAGAACTTTGATGTTTTGAAATTGAGCTCAGTCCTCAGTTTCAAGAATTGAGTTTTCTTAATCGCTGTACAATATTTAATTTTTTAAATAAGAACGCACGGAGGTCCTTAGTCTGAGGAAGCCAGCAGATGATCTATCTCATCATCATCATTATAACATGCTATGGAACGTCCACTGCAGGACAGGGAGCTCCCTCCAGAATACCACCAAAAACGCGTGGTGTAAGTAGAAGATTATAGACCATGGACCGCGGTTGTTGGTGACCGCAGTATTTAAGATGGTACGATACACAGAAGGACGCTGCTGACCATCCTATGTTTATAATTCCTTAGTCGCCTCTTACGACACCCACGGGTAGAGATGGGTAGGTAGGTACTATTCTTTGCCGGCACCACACGGTCACCACGTGATCTATCTATCTGATGAAAATCACGTCCAACACATTTTTTTTTATTTTGAGTTTAAAGTGGGACACTTAGGGGCTATTTAAGATAAGAGTTTAAAGCGTGTTGCTTACTAGGTAGGTATGTACCCTGACTCCTGAGAAATAAAGACGGAATGTCTCATATGCCAGTATTTCACCCGCTCTCCGAAACGCAGCAGCTCGGAAATGTTGGTATTTGAATTACAAGCCAAAATTATTTATTGGAGTGCACGAGTGCATCCGATTTAACAATGTCACATGTTAAATGCATGTTAATGTTCCGCCATTTTGAACCCACACACAGAAGTGTTCGCGAACCGCGGAAAGGTTTTTTCCCGTCACAACTACTGAGCAAGGAAAGAAACATTGAGGTTATTTGCTACCGGCGACGTTGTGAACTCAAAATGGGCTAATAAATAACCCGTTAATGTAAAAATGCAAATTGGGTAGAATTAAAAAATAAGTATAAAAGAGGTTCCTATGTTGTTGGCTCCAGAAAGGCGCATCAATCATCACTAGCCTAAGATTATGTGCTAGCCAAACGGCTGCCAAAGAGCGCTCCAGGCAACGAGGGAATAAAGCTAACTAACTCCATTCAATATACCAGTTAGCAGTAAATTACTACTTAATTAAACATTCTCATTAGGGTTGCTAGGACTGAATGAAATTTAAAACATGCTATGAATTATTATTAATTAATATCTCAATCACGCTAGTCTTCTATGTTTTGAACTTTCATTGTCCATTCCTTCAAAAAAGTTTCGACGTTTCTTAATAAATTCTTCAATTTTTTTGCATAAAAATCTATAAAATCCTGGCAGCCCTGGCCATAGACTTAGAAGATCTCGGCGCCGCGTCGACGGCTCTCATCTCATACTCTATTAATTGTATATCATTTTCGCCTATTTTATTGCAAAACTGCGTCTACACCCGGTTAATTCAATTTCAAAACCAGTGTCGACGCATAGCTTGAGTTTGAATTCCGAACGTGGTGATTGTAAATTCCTATTCATTGATAGTTTACACATTGTGGAATGAAAGGTTTAGCGATCCGGCTAGTAGGACCGTCGATGGAAGTGGGGTAATTTTGAGAACTTAAAGGAGAAGATTTTAAGACACCGAAACCAAACAAATTTAAATATCTATAAAATGTCAGAAAAGATAAAGATATGATAAAGATCCATAAGGTTTTACACTTAGACTTTTTTAAACTTCTTTTACACCTTACATTTTTTTTAACTATTGAGGACAGAGAGAGATGAGGTCAATGATGGAACGAGCTTATCCAGAAGAAGCCTATTGAATCGTGATTAAAAAAGGATCAAATTAATTGTATTGGTTAATCTGAATGAAAAAATGTTTACGAAGCTCTTTTCAATAACACTTCATGCCAAAAGCCAAGATAAGCCACGATCACACCTAGCTAAAATCAAAGACTAATTCGGCATACATTGCTCGTTGAAGTAAGGATATTGCAATTAACATAACCAAGCCTCCCAGCAATGTATGCCGAATTAATCTTTGAATTCAGCTAGGTGTGATCGTGGCTATAGGCTCAACACAGCTTGAGACTTCGATTATCATGCTTGGGCTGTATCGTTTGCATCACACTTGCCCAACGGCTTTCGACTTTTCGAGATCGTTTTTTTCGACATTGATTTGTCGATAAATAATCTTCATGAAGAGCGCTTTTATATTCTATCAATTGTTCGACCCGTTGAACAAGCAACAAGTGCCTAATTATAAGGCATAATTGAATTACCCGTGACTCGAACGCAAGGTGCAATTTGGTTGCATCAATGGCCTACCTGCTCATTGTGACCACGGAGATAAAAGTACGGCTGTTGGGAGTATAATTATTTTGTTAAACGATTCCGCTTCGCAAGCGAACATGTTTCGATTTGGGTTTGTACACACTGGTTGTAAATCATGGGCTAAATAGCTTATAGCAAGTTACTCAACACGGTCGGTCGATATGATATTAAATCTGCGTTTGAAGGACTTCCGATTTTTGAAGAGCTCCTGTCTTTGTTTTTATCAAAATGGGGTAACTCTTAGCTTCAATCTAGCCCTGAGGACAATGATGAGGTCAACGATGGAAAGAGCTTTTTTACCATCAATGAACGAAAGAGCTACATAGGTGCCTTACAGATTCTAACTGGGATCAGCGTGATATCTATAAATAGTCGTGGAAGTACATAAGGCGGCTGATGCTTACACAATAAGTAACAACGCATTTGTATTGTTTGATGCGAACGCACACGCATCATCTAAAGTCGCGTTCGTCTCATCTGCACACACCCTTAAACGCCTTGGTCACAGATATACACGCAATTACGGAATTACCATACACGACTGACTAGTATTTTATTGGTTGCATATTTTAACGGTATGCGTTTGGTCAAGAAGAACCACAGAAGAACCAGGTGTAGGGTTACCAGATAAAAATTAAATAAACGAAACTTGCGGAACATTCCTATCCCAGTGGTATCGCGAATACGCGTTTTATTTACACTACGCGATCGTGCTATCCAAACAAGCAGTGAATAGCGAGTGCCCCAAAAGAATGGTCATGTTTTCGAGTGTTTTATGTTGTCTATACTCTGTACTCTAAACGGCTTGGCTTTTACACCTTTGCTAAATCAGAGACAAATTCGGCATACATTGCTGATCGAAGTAAGGATATTGGAATTATCCGAAGCAAGACTCCCAGCAATGTATGCCAAATTAGTCTCAGATTTAGGAAATATGTAATAGATACTTTAATGGATTTTACCACATGAAGAGTAGTTAGATTCGCCTTCACTTGATTCTATACAATTAAGTAAGCATATTGAATTAAGTATTTGAAATCGGCTCGTAAGTTCGTAAATGATGCCAAAAAAATACGTCATAATGACACATTGAATACAAAAGCTATATGATCCACTTTTTAGGGTTCCGTACCTCAAAAAAAAAAGGGAACCCTTATAGGATCACTTTGTTGTCCGTCTGTCTGTCAAGACCCTTTTTCTCCCGAACGAGAAGAGGTATCAAGTTGAAATTGATAACGAATATTAAGGTCCATAAACCACACAAGATCTGAAAATTTTAAGTTTTTACAATGACGCAATCAAAAGATATGGCTTTTTATGTCCTCATCTCCATACATTTATGCAAAAGAGCAAAACCTACAGGGTACTTCCCGTTGACCTAAAATTATGAAATTTGGCAAGAAGCTAGGTCTCACAGTACAAATAAAGGGAAAAGTCTAAAATAATTAAATATTTAAATTTTTCTCACAACTAATAGTAACCAATTAAGATGAGCTCCCGTTTCAAGAACATTTCTATAAAAGAGGGGTCAAGTTGGATGGTCGTGGAGTTTTTAAAATCAAAGAGCAAAAGCTTTTAGTATATCATATGGTAGATAGGTACGGAACCCTTAGGGCGCGAGTCCGACTCGCACTTGGCCGGTTTTTCGTTCATTCCAACGGTTACCAACATATTTTGCAGGTATGACAAAAACGATCGGCTAAAACTGTCAGAAAAAAGAAGTTTGTAAAACAATATTATTATTTCCGTCAAAATATACTCTAGTTTTAGTTGTAGGGCTGCAAAATAGATTGTTGATTTCCATGAATGTTATATGGTGTGTTGCAGCAATTTTATTTCTAATTTAGTAAATAGATCGCCGAGCCAAGAAGCTCGTTGGTGATGAGATGCTGCTGAAAACCAAGTTTCATAGTCTGGCTCCACAAAACGCTTTGAAACTTCTTTTATAATACGCACGGCTAAATATTGGAATTCTCTGCCTGCGTCGGTGTTCCCGAGTTCATATAACCCGAATCTATTGAAGTCGCGAGTGAATAGGCTTCTTCTGGGCAAGCTCGTTCCATCGTCGACTTCATCTCTGTTCTCAAGAATAGATCGAGGTTAAGAGTAAGCCCCAGGCTATCAATGGGTTATCAATATAATAAAAAAAAGTCTCGGGCATGGATATCGTAGTAACCCTATCATGGGAATAAAGAGGTACAGTTAACGACAGGTCAAGCTTGACACTTGCAGCGCGACTCTAGTCCGTACGTCTATTGACATAAGAACGGTACAAAGTTCAATGTGTCAAGCTTGATGTGCTCTTGACTGTACAAACGACATAAAGCGTAAGTGGTGGCGATAATAAACTACCTATAAACGTCTCTTGTGAATGTGTGTTTATGACAGGTAACTTACTGGATTGATGGAAGGATGGGTGAGAAAACGTTTAAGGTTTTTTTATTACTTTGAATAATCGTAAATATGATGTAGGTATTCTGCCTTATCGTCTGTGTTATACGAGCAAGGTGTCACACTCCGAAGACATCAACAACAAATGACTTACAACGTAGCCTACAACACACCTCGTGCACTACATCGAGCGCGAATTTGAAATTTGAAGGTCGTATAGGGCCCGCATATTTCTGGCGTACTTAAAGACTAATAAGACAGCTTGTTGAGTTGCTCAACCTGAGAATTAATGTAGGACGAGATCTCTCACGTACCGGTAATTTCACTTGTAGTCCAGTAAAAATACGGTTTTGCAAAACATTAAATGCTAATAGCTACTTTTTTGTGTATATCGTATTTAAATATGGTGTTAAGACGCAATATTTACGAATCCACCTAAAATTTAAAGCGGAATATTTTTTTCGAATAACAGCTAAGGCAAAAATAGTAATAGACAATTATATACTTTATATCATAGATAAACGCATACTTTACATATATGCATCAAAATCCACCATAAATATATTTAAAAATATCAATTTATTTCAGCCAAATATGGCAGCCAGTAAATTGTGTGGTATTATTGATAGCTGTATAGCCGTCAATGGAGTGGACGAGTGGTGCTCTCTCCTTTCTTTTTCCTACAGGGCCTTAAGAACTCCTGAAACGTCCGGCACAGGTTCTCTCACATCAAAGGTCAAGGCAAACATTGATGCTTTCTCATATTTATCCAGCGACGAGTGTGCGACAGCCTCCCGATCCCTGTCACTCACAAAGACTATCGAGTCAAAAGTCCATGAAGGCGATCTAAGGGGAGCGGTTCGGTTACTAATGAGTGAAGACTCAATCGCCCCATCGGGGCCGGAGACAGTTGCAGCACTGCAATCGAAGCATCCGAATCCGTCCCGTCCTCTCTGTTTTCCACCGGAACCGGATCGAGACCTCCCAGCCCTATCGGTTAAAGTGGAGGATGTATCGCTTGCACTCAGTTCTTTTTATAATGGGTCTGCTGCGGGTTTGGATGGTTTGCGTCCTACCCACTTGAAAGAATTGACATCTAGCACTGCAGGAGATAGTGGGCAGCGCCTGATGGAGAGCTTAACAAAACTGTGTAACTTTTTACTTACTGGACAATTAAACCCCCAGGTATGCCCCTATCTGTACGGGGCCACCCTATGCGCCCTGAGGAAGAAGGAAGGAGGGGTGAGGCCTATAGCCGTAGGCAGCGTGTTTCGTCGCCTCGTGGCCAAGCTTGGGTGTCGGGCCGTGAGGGAGGATATGGCCTCCTATCTCCAACCGCATCAGTTGGGGTTCGGTACACGTCAGGGTTGTGAGGCGGCGATACATGCTGTGCGCGCTTTTGCATTGGATCCAGAGAATGCAGGTAGCGTTATTATGAAACTAGATGTGAAGAACGCTTTTAACACGTTGGAGAGGGACGTCTTGCTGAACGAGGTTCTGGAGAATATTCCTACACTCTATCCCTTTCTACATCAGGTCTATCACCTGCCTTCCAACCTCTATCATGGATCCGATCTACTTCTATCTCAAGTCGGTGCTCAGCAAGGAGACCCTCTTGGTCCGCTCACCTTCAGTCTCGCTATTCATAAGGCCATTACCGAACTTAAATCCTCTGTCAACATTTGGTACCTCGATGACGGTACAATTGGGGGCAAACCAGACGAGGTGGAGCGAGACCTGCTTGTCTTGCTTCCGCGCCTGAAGGAGCTGGGACTGGAGGTGAACACGGCCAAGTGTGAGTTTTTCCCCTGTAGTTCGGAATCTTCTTCTTTCTTCCCCTTCTTCTCGTCATTACTACCTGGCCTCAGGGAACTTAACTCTGACTCATTTTCATTGCTGGGTGCACCTATATTTCCATCTGCAGTTCCTGAGGCCCTGGAAACTTGTAGGGAACTTCTGCTACTCGCGAGCGAGCGTCTCAAAACGATTTCACCTCACGTTGCTCTGGTCCTAATGCAAAAGTGCTTCGCCGTCCCAAAGATAACTTATCTATTGCGGACAGCCCCCGTTTGGTTATTTCCCAACAACATCGCCTCCTTTGATGCTGCCATTAAGGACATGATCGAGTCGATTATCAACGTCTCCCTGAGCATTGACCAGTGGACACAGGCGGTTCTACCAATTCGGCACGGGGGTATTGGAGTACGGTGCGTGCGGGATGTGAGCCTCCCGGCTTTCTTGGCGTCGGCCCATGCGGTTGCGGACCTAGTCGCTAATATTCTCTCTTTGAATGGTGACAGGGCGAGCATCCCGTATGTGGCCGACGCCTTGACGGCCTGGTTGGCTCTCAACTCGGGCGCAGTCGTGCCCCAGAACCCCAAAGTCCAGCGCTCGTGGGATGACGTAGGGTGTAAAGCAACTATAGACAGACTTGTTGGTAGCGCTACGGGAGCGGGTCTGGCGAGACTTCTGGCGGTGTCGTGCCCGGAATCAGGGGCATGGTTGCACGCGCTTCCTTCGCCTTACATAGGCACTTTGCTCGACGGTGACTCATTGCGTGTGTCTGTTGCTCTCCGCCTGGGCTGCGATGTATGCCAACCACACCTATGCATCTGCGGTTCCATGGTGGAGGCGAATGGTCATCACGCATTGAGTTGCCGTCGATGCACTGGTAGGCACTCACGTCACCATGCCCTCAACGATATCGTCCAGAGGGCACTCACGTTGGCTGGCGTTCCGTCTGTGCTTGAGCCGTCGGGCCTCAGTCGCACCGATGGTAAACGGCCCGATGGCCTGACGTTGATTCCGTGGGAGAGAGGGCGGTGTTTGGTGTGGGACGCAACGTGTGTCAGCACCTACGCTGCTTCTCACATCAATCACACTACACGCAAGGCCGGAGCGGCGGCCGAAGCACAGGCGGCGATTAAACGCCAAAAATATGCTCCTTTGGGACATGGCTACATTTTCGTCCCCTTGGCGGTGGAAACGGCGGGCTGTTGGGGAGCGGACGCGAAAAAATTTGTGCGTGACATAGGCAGTCGGCTCCGACAAAAGGGATGTGACCCCCGCTCCGAGTCGTTCCTGGTGCAAAGGCTTTCCATAGCCATTCAACGTGGTAATACTGCGAGCATTATGGGCACTTTTGCACCGGGAACGTCAAGGGGCGGTTTGTTAGACTAATACATTATTGTATTTTAATTATGAGTACCTTCTTTGACTTTTGTATTTTTTTGTGACTGTTTTTTTGATTATTAAATAAATGATTTATTTCAAAATATAAAATCTCCACTTATTTTTACATATAAGGGCCAATAAAGTCGAGGTAAAATAATAGCAATAAACTGAGCTAAACTCAACCTTTTTAAATGTAAGTGATTCTTATATATATTCACAAAAATGCCATACTAAATAAAAAACAAGTTTTTTGAAATCGCTGGTTTACAATGATTTTGTAAACATTTATGTTGGATTTGGCAAAAATGTGATTATATAGCACTATTTAAATTATTAGAAAGCAATTTTTGGTTGCGAAGATAAGCTGTATTTAAATTTCGTGCTATAAAAGTTAAAAAATACAAAACAGCTTATATTTTTAGGTGGATTCATGTATAATATGAAATTCTAAATATATAGCAAGCCGTAAATAAAAAAAATAATCTATTAAAATTTTTTTCCGAAATTCCATATTTTTTTAATGTTTGGACGGCAAAATAAATAAATAAATGAAGTAAATTTAGGTGGATTCCATTAAAAAGCTTTACACAGAAATATAATCTATCGATCTGAAAAAGAATCACGGCTATTATCAATTATTTCCGTTTCGCCATACAATCTCTCGTAATTTTACTGGAGTATTGCTCCTTTACCCTTCGAACCAAAACACAGCAGCTGCACTGTTGCTTTACGGCAGGTATAGGTAAAGGTGTGGTAGTTTCCCAGACGGACAATGCACAATGCCCTAAAAATCGTAAGAATTTTAACATTAGCTATATAATCCGTTTCATTCGTTAATTCCAACGCTTACCAACACATTTTGCAGCCATGACTCTAAAACCAGTTTATTTGACGGAAAAAAAAAATTTCGTTTTACATACTTGTTTTTTCTGACAGCTTTAGGTGATTACTATTGACGTAACTGCAAAATATGTTGGTAAAAGTTGGATTATAAATAAAAATATCATCACTGTACTTTACGACGCCAGCGTGTCTCCACTAGGCAAAAAAATCTACCTACACGACATTATCGACGCATAAGCCTAAAAAAAAAACCGGTCAAGTGCGAGTCGGACTCGCGCGCCGAGGGTTCCGATATACCTATAGTATTTTTGGAAGCAATAAAGTCCATTTTCAGGACCGCAAAACTAAATTTGTTTGTAAAGGTTTTTTGCAGATTTCTGAAAAACTGTGCAACTTAGAAAGATCGTTTTATTTTTGCTGTAAAGTTTACATAAACCTCTGTCAACTGTAATTAATTCAGATTTTCCCTTACTCAAACTTCGGAGATAAGGGGGGGGGAATGGTATTTTTTTTGACATTTTTCATCATAACTTGAAAACTAAGAAACTTAAAAAAATACAAAAATATATTTTAAAATGTACAAGTAAAGCCCTTTCATATGATACCCCACTCGACCTAGTAGCGACAATTTGAAATTTGCCCCCCCCTATTTTGGCCCCCTTTACATTAATAATCATACTTTTTTCAAAAAATTTTCATGTGCAATTAAGTTGGGCAACTATATTCTAAAACTATTCCAAATTTCAGCTCGATAGCGTAAGTGGTTGCTGAGATATAGAGGTGTGACAGACAGACGGACAGACAGACAGACAGACAGACAGACAGAGCGGCACCATAAGGGTTCCTTTTTTTTACCATTTTGGTATCGGAACCCTAAAAAGAACGTAACACACGCAATTAAAACCATGCAGCCGGCAACGCACAAAATGCTATCATTTGTGCATGCAAATGTCGCATTTTGGTCACGGTGACGCGAGGTTTGTACAGTCTAGAGCAGTTCAAGCTTGACACTTGCAGTACGTAGAGCGTTTGAAATAAGAACAAAGCCTAATGTGCCACACTTAACGTGTTTTTGACTTTACAGTTACTAACACAGACACGGAAAATAATCTATGGTCAATAAAATTATGCGGGTTTAATATAAGTCGTCTTAAGCCACGACCACACCTAACTGAATTCAAAGACTAATTCGGCATACATTGCTGGGAGGGTTGGATATGTTAATTGCAATATCCTTACTTCAACGACCAATGTAAGCCGAATTAGTTTCTGAATTAGGGAAGGTGTGATCGTGGCTTTAGCTGACTTTAACATGGCTACTAGTTTCAAAGATGACTGTAGGAAACTTGAGCGTTTCCCCTGTTGTATCTGAGAGAGTTCTTGAGCTAGTCACTAACCTATATCTCGGCGCTTAAGTGTGAGTGAAGTGAGCTAGGCTATAAACTAGGCATCGAACAGTTAAGTTTGTGTGCGTAGTACTAACCTCTGTTTACTGAAAACTGTGTCGCAAAGTTCTACATACGTGTACATTTTTTAAATGTTTTAATTAGAGATTCGCTTTCGCGGCGCCGCCATCTCTCTAAATACGGTAGACGAGAGAGACACATCTCTATAAATATTTATACGAATATATGGGATGTTACTAAAATTGAAAGCATCATCAACACCGGAATAAATCAAAACACATCAGTGAAAGAGTGAAATTACAGTATTATACACCAGACGTATATTTTAGAACAATATACATCCGGCGCATCATCGGTACCTAAGCAACTCCGGCGCACCCTGGGTAAGCTGACAGACGCAAACTATGACCAGCAAAAACACAACTTCACCGACGAAGGAGGTTCATATAAATTATTTGCACAACCTGTTTCTGATTGACAGTGACCTTGTATGCGCCACCCCTATTGGCCCGTAATAATAACGGCTGGTAACGAAAGTGGCGGACGGACGGATAGTGTCTTTTCTGTATGCTAAGTTACACAATTGATTACTTTCTTCTGTGCTCCAAGGCGGACTGGCGAATCTTTTGCCAGCGACAAATGAGGCGACAAAGAACTCCCCTTTTTTTTCTCTATCAATGTGCTGGATCTCGACCACAAGCTAGGCCAGACGACAGAGATGAGGATGACGACAGTACGAACTACCCAAAACCCTAAATTATTTGACTTCTCAGATTCAAGAATAAAATTTATATTAACTTGAGAATGGACGCAGGATCGCAAGGTATTATTGTTGCGTTTTAGAAGACTCGCAAAATGAGATGGTTTATTTGATTACTGTCCGGCATCTTAAAATCCCCTTACATACCCGTGGGTATCGTAAGAGGCGACTAAGGGTTATAAACTGGAGGATGAGCAGCAGTATCCTCCTTTGTATCTTACATCTTACTTACTACGGTCACCTACAACCGCGGTCCATGGTGCCAGCCGTAGCGCTAACAAGCGAGGTGACTATGGTACTTCCCCTCTTCATTTTTCCAGCAAAAGCTAGAATTCTAGAGGGAGCTCCCTGTCCTGTAGTGGACGTTTCATGGGATGTTATGATGATCTTAAAAATCATGAATTTAAATGACCATTTCTATACCCTACTATCTACCAAAGATAACACAAATTCTACAGAGGTATGCAAATAAATCATGGGAATAGTTAAAGTTTTATGCACATCCTGTGCGTGCCATCTTGTCTGAATATGCATAAGAAGATAGTCAAGTAACGTATGCGTGAGTCATGCTGCGTTTTACCTGATAAAGCTGGTAAATAAATGCAGTAGTAAGTTAGTAATTACAACGTTACACTGTTAAGATCTTTTAACAACGCATTCATTATAAATAACTGACTTATATTTGCGTCTATGTCTGCTTTTTAAAAAAGATTATTCCTTGGAATTGGGGGTCATCCTGCGATAAAAAGTACATACAATGAATTCTCGTGTCTCAATTATCTATCCTTTTCCAGGTAATTACCTAATTCTTCAGCTTCATTATACGTTGTGAACAAATACAAACAAAAATATAACCCAACGAAACTGATTAGTTATTATAATAATTTTGGAAATTGTAGAGGTACTCTTATACTCAGTCCCACGTTAGTGGTAACATTTTGACCTGGGTGTGGGTCTCTGGGTTCGGGCGTTTGTAGCATAGCGCTAGGTCAGGTTACTAACGAGTTAATTTGACTATGCCACTGATTAAATCCTATACTATTAAACGAGCAATATTTGTATATATATGTATTTGTAATCGGTTTCTCGAAAACGGCTCTACCGATGTCGATGAAATTACCATACGTGGGTTTTCGGGGGCAAAAATCGATCTAGCTAGGTCTCATGTCTGGGAACATTCGTTTTCACCGTTTTTTAAATTTCTTTGCGCGTTTAAGAGACTAACAGCGCCATCTGTTGTCGGGTAGCATAGCTTGCTCACCCGATGATATTCTCTGTTTGAGGCGGCTCTTATAGAGCGAAGCTCGGTCGCCCAGGTACTAATAGTAAACTGACTATGCGTTATATGTATGCTTATATCAGTCAATTAGGCAGTCAACATTTGTTGTCTAAAATTTAAACACACTACTCAGTTAAGACCCTTTTCAAGTAGTTGTGATTGTGAAGTCATTGGGTTGACGACCAACGCTTACTCATGCGCACCGGTTTATAAATATTCGTATCAGCTAAGTATCAGCTGACTGTAAATAAAGTATCGGATATCTTTGTTTTTATTTTTGTTACCGTCATACAAAGTTTTGGATGTGTGTATGACACGTCGAATGATTTCAGTGCTTGCATGACTGAATAACGTGGTTGACGCAATTCATTGTAATGAATGACAAGAAATAGTCTTGATTGGTCAAAAGTACCCTAAACCGACGAGTGTGTTGAAAGGGTTGATGAAAGTAGTGGAGAGAAAGCGAAAAAAGTATGTCGCGTTTTGGACCATCTGCTACTAGGTGGAGGGCTGTGGTCTCTGCCTACCCAGAGGGGAAAAAGGCGTGATGTTATGTATGTAAAAAGTTTTGCGCCATTATGAGAAAAGCTTTTTCTTTTATTGGGGGTCATTTCACACAAGGTCGCCTGATCCTAAACTAGGCAAAGCCTGTACTATGGATATCAGAGGCTGATATACATAGAACGTGAATATCACACAAATGAATAGGCGGGGATCGAACGCGCGGCCCACGGCGTGATAGGCAGGCTCACTACCAACCACACCAACTGGCTTGTTTAACAGTTGTTTGAGTGTTTTAACCATTTAGTTTGACAGGTTCTTACCACGATATAGGATTTTTGTGAGTTCTCGTTACTTCGGAGCTTTTGGAAGCACCATGATCACGGGTGTACTGGAATCTTTAATTATTTGCAAACCTGTCTTTCTAGTGACTACCCTCTTTCTCTTTATTTTTTTTTATTTTATTTATAACATGGAAAGCTTACAGCCTAAAAATATATTATTCAAATGTAAGGTATGGCCAATTGCAAATTTTCGCCTAAATTTTTTTGCTGGATATTGTTGCAAATAGCTCGAAAACTATCATCTATGTCTGCCAAAAATTAAACTACCCGCAAATACCAATTCGCAGTTACATGAATGTATTCGTCAAATCAATAGCAACAATCAGACTTTATTGGTTGTCCTATGGCGCCTACTCTTAACCTTGGATTCTTGGATTGCAATATTATTTACTACATTAATATTGACTATTGTCAAACTAAACAGCCAGACTTTGACATTATTTACTCAAGCCATTAAACATAAATTTTAATTAAGCTACCGCAGAGCTCGTAAAAGAGATCATAATAAGTTTATTTTTTACGAGACTTTAAAGATATAAATCAAAAGTTTTTATAAGGCCTAGTGAACACTGTGTAACGCAAAAGTAACGAAACTGCAAGTCCAGTTATTTTATAGGTTTCATTCTCTTTTAAAAAACCCCACACCAAGCGTATTTCAAAACTGTGGCTTATGTGAAATCAATTAATTACTCAAGTCACTTTTCAATAGATTCATAAAATGATAGAATCGAAGTGAGGTGAGCCAAGAGTACAGGCTGCGCCATTTTAGAAAGAGGATAGCTTTAAACCAACTTTATTTTACTAAGATTGTAAGCGAAACTATTTTGAGCTATTGTGGTGAGAGAAAAGAAACATTATTTTTTTTATAACGAAAATAAAGTTGGTTTGGAGCTCTATCCTCTTTCTAAAATTGTAACGAAACTTGTTTCAAACTATATTGAAACAAGTTTCGTTACAATTGCGTTGTGCCGTGTATTCTGGGTTTTAGTAGACATTATTGGTACATTTTCGTGCCATAAAAATGTTTATAAGACTTGTCCTCATGCATCCAGAATTAATCTGACAGGTGCACGTGGGAACTGGTTTTTAGAATTTGATATGTTACAATACGTTGTAGACAGAATGGCTCGTTGGTTAGAGCGTTAGGCTTGGTTTTGGTTTATTCTACGAATTCGATGAAAGACGTTGAATTGAAGGTGGTGAAGAATAGGCACTATCAAGAACAGATAAAGCAGCGTATCTTCCGAATAGAACAAACATTTGGAGCAAACTGTCAATTTGTATTTCTTTTTATATTTAGCTATAGCAACATTGTTTCACACTTGGTTTTACATGACTGGCAACTTTTTTACTGTTAGTTCGTAATACGTTTGATAGCTTTACTTGATAGGGTCTGATGTTTTCCACCTTTTTCAAGTTTACAGAAAATTGACAACACAACTTCAACCATATATCTGCAGTTATAGCAGGATTTTAATTTAAGTTAATTTTAGTTATTTAAGTTTCTGTCTTGTTTTATTTAAGTTAGTAAAGTTTTTATTTAACATTTTTTTTTTCGGGGTAGGCAGAGACCACAGTCCCTAACTCCTCATACATGCCCGTCGGTTTAGGGTACTTTTAATCTGGCCTTTATTTGGACATTTTATTTCAGTTATTTTTAAGTTTTGTATTTAGTGTTAAGTTTTTCATTTCTATACACACTCTTCTAAACAAGCGTAGATGGTCCTTCGAGCCGGATATGAACTAGCGACTTTTGAGGAAACTATCTTAAAAAACTTGACTCTATCTTGTTATCTTTAGAAGACACTTCATAGGGATTAGTAGAATAAACCTCATCGTAGTCGTAGAGTTTAATTCGTAGAATAAATTATAGTCAAAGATTTACTATAATGTAACGCAATAGCGTTGGTGAAGAATGGGGATAAACCGTGGATAAAGGACAGTCATTAGGCGTATGACTCTGTGGGCTGCGCGCGCGCATGTAACAATGAAACCGACTCGGAGCAAGGGTTACCATATATCCAAACTAGTGGTAGTAGTATACAACGTGTAACGGAAAGGTGGAAACTAAAGGGTGTGAATTTGTTCATGGAACTGAACAACTTTTCCCAAGGAACACAAGTCGAAAAACGAAAATCAATTTTGTACCTTCCATAGAAACTGCATCGATAATATAGCGCATTTTGTATAGGACGTCAACTTTGGTTTCTCGTATTTCGACCAATGTTCCTTTGGGAAAGTTGTTCAGTTTTATGGACAGTGGACGATACACATCCTTCAGTATTATCCCACCTTTCCGTTACATGGGTATCTTTAGACTCATAGCCGAATTTCCCTATTTATCAGAACATACTAAAATTAGGGATCCAAACCCATTATGGGAGGAAACTTGGGCATTAAAAAAGTGAAGTATTTTGTGTTGTTGACTTTAGCAAATAGCAAGAGGCCAAGTGGCGGAACGGAACGGAAGTTATCATGATGTCGAGGGTTATTGCTAGACGTTTTTCGTGTTTCGGAAGGAACATAGAGGCGTTGATCCTGGCTACAATCTAGTTAGTTAAAAGGATCTTTCCGTCAAGTCTGACATACTAGAAGGACTTTCGCGGATCGTTTCGATGCGGAATTTGTATAGGTGTATCGCTAAACAACAAGGGCCTTAATCTAGAAGAGCGTAAAATTTAGACTGGGAAAGGAGAAAAGCACACAAACTACAGAATTTCCAAAAATCGAAGTCCTTACTAAGCTAATTCTTAAAGAACGCAGTTATGACCTGATAAACTTAAACGTTTGGTTACCCTACTCAAAACGAATCGGCCCGTTCGGCTGTGAATAACTGGTGTACTTTGTCAATAACTCCTTTTGTAACTTTGTACTTTTGTTTTGATTCACTCGTCACTTCTCTCTCATATTATGAAGATCTATCTTTTTTATTACATGGTTATTGTCCAAAATGTTCAAACTCAAGGTTTGTCAGAGAGCAATAATGGAACGCAGCGTTCTTGGTATCAAACGGATCGACCGAGTACGGAAGACTGCGTTCCAAGACGGGAATAGCTGACGTGGGTCGGAAGACAGCCAGGCTCAAGTAGGACTGGGCTGGGCACGTGAGTCGCATGCATCCGCGACGGTGGGCGAAAGTCGTCACACAATGGAAGCCCTATGATGGCCAACGCCGTCGGGGTAGACCACGAAAAAGATGGCGTGACGACCTGGACTCGTACCGACGCGGTTGGTGGAAATTTGCTCAGGACCGCGATGGTTGGAGGAACGATGGGGAGGCCTTTGCCCAGCAGTGGGACAGTACAGCCTAAGAAAAAAAAACCGGCCAAGTGCGAGTCGGACTCGCGCACTGAGGGTTTCGTACCACCACATAAATATAATTGTATTAGTTGAAATTTCAGTAAGTTAATGTGCTAGATTTTTTGAGTCCGACACGCGCTTGACCAAATTTTATTATTTGTTGTTATTTTATAGCCTATGCCCTATAAACATACCAATTTTCAAGTTTGTAAGTGTTCCCGTTTTTAAATAGAACTAAAACAAAAATCGCCTTAGAAACCATCCAACTTGACCCCTCTCTTATATGAATGTTCTTGAAACGGGAGCTCACCACAATTGGTTACCATTAGTTGTGAGAAAAGTTGTAATATTTAATGATTTCAGACTTTTCCCATTATTTGTACTGTGAGACCTAGCTTCTTGCCAAATTTCATAATTTTAGGTCAACGGGAAGTACCCTGTAGGTTTTTCATTTTTGAATAAATGTATGGAGATGAGGACATAAAATGCCATATCTTTTGATTGTGTGGTTCATGGATCCTAATATATGGTATTAATTTCAACCTGATACCTTTACCCGTTCGTGAGATAAAGGGTCTTGACAGACAGACAGACAGACAGACAGACAGACAGACAGACGGACAACAAAGTGATCCTATAAGGGTTCCGTTTTTTTCTTTTGAGGTACGGAACCCTAAAAATAACATGGTTATTGTGGACCCTTGGCCAAATTTTAGTAAGTCACTCCGAACATAAATTTCAACAACTTTAATGGTTGTCTTTCAGCTGATATGATGATGATGATGATGAATGGTTGAAAAACGAGAAAAATTTTGGTCGTTCAATTTAAAAGCCACAACCTCATGATCGAAAGCCTACAGGCTGGTGGCCATGTACTTTAACGGAAGAAGAAACAGCACAATTTTATCTCGTCGCCAAAAAACTTTACTACGGCGCAAGCGCACGTTTGTAAACACGAGATAAGAAAAACAAATGTTTGTTCTCTTAAGTAGGTGACGTTAGAAAACAAACATAGAACTAGTTTTCCACATAATTACGTAAAACAAAGTGGTACTTAGGTACAAAGAGGATCGAAAGGTTCTAGAGTGGCGACCACAAACCGGAAGACTTAAGCCGCGATCACACCTTCCTTAATTCAGAAACTAATTCGCCGTACATTGCTCGTTGAAGCAAGGATGTCTATTAGCAAAGTATGCCGAAATAGTTTTAGAATTTAGGAAGGTGTGATTGCGGCTGTAGAGTGGGCATTGAGCAGGCTTCAACTACGGGCTTCGAGGTGGACCGACGATCTAGTCAAGGTCGCGAGAAGCCGCTGGATGCGAACAGCGCAGGGTTCGTCATCTTTACTAGATTATGTCCAACAGTGGACGTATTTAGGGCGATATGAAGATGTTGACCTCCTCGTCAGAGAGAGTATAGTATTCTTTGATATTGACTTAGGTGTGTTCCACTCCATCCAAACAGGTCACCATAATGAGTAGATACATGATATGTATTGTCTTGACAGATCTAGTGTAAGCTGAACTAGCGCTACACTACAAAAGCCCGCAACCAGAGACCACAGTTTAAGGTCAAAGCGATTCCACTGACGTGCGGCTGTGTGTACTAATGAAAACGTCTATTTGACGTCCTCCCTATAATCACCCCATATCTTCTGCCCGTAAAAAGTACCTAACTAAGAAATCCTAAACCAGAGGGCAGGTGGCCTGACAGCGTCGCCTAGCGTGGCGACTATGGCTATTGCTACAAAAACAAAACACTGTATTCCTGATTGATTATATGAAGTACACGTACGCTAACAACATTCATAGCGCATGTGTTTTCTTTGACATGCGTTTGTAAAGACATGCGAGTGGAGTAAGTATTACCTGCTTTTGTGTGCGTGATCAAACACTTCTCAAGTTTCAATTCAACGCAGAAAATGATCTCATCCAATACAACATCAACAATGAATGAAATCCGACCGCAAGCCGCTAGAAACCCAACTGAATAAAAAAAATATTGCTCACGTCCCAAACAGATATTGAATAACACGTTTCCGTTTGCAACCTACTTAGATAAAACTCGTCAATAACTTGTGGCAACACATTCCAACGCGATCAAGTTACGGAGTACCGTTCCGCTCCCACTGGCCCTCGGTTACGCTTCAATTTTTAATTAGTCGTGTTACAATGAAGACATAAACTATTACTACGCTATCAAGTTACGGTGTGCTCTCATCTCACACCTACGGCTAAGTGCTAATGTTTGACTTTAATCGTCGGCATTATCCGGTGTCGCATTCGTTCTGCGACCCACATAATATTTTATTTTTTATTTTATTTTATTTTATTTTATTCGGATAACTTACAGCCTTGCTATTAAAAGTAATTGTAGTTATACAAGATAGTTAAACCTAGGCCATTTACAAGTTATCGCCTGTAAAACCGTTTGACATAACTGGTAAACATTAAAGAAGAATAAAATACTAAAGAGACTAATAATACAAACAAAAAGTCAATGCACGTAAATATGAATTAAAGAAGAAAAAAAAATTAAAACAACATTGTAAGTGAATACCCGAACAAAACACTTATTAATACAACTAAAAATATTTAAAAATTGTGTACATATATATATATATATATCTTTCTTTATTTAATTATTACCTATTGGTTTTTAAGATTACCAAAAAATTTTTGGTTTGTGTAATGTCTGATCTTCTGTGCACTTGTATTAAATAGGTCGATTGAATGAGTAAATTCTTTGTTGAAGTTTTTGGTTACCCGAGGGAAGAATGAATGGAGTCTATAGTTGGTACGGGAGAAAGGGACCGACAATGCCAGCATTGGGTTTCTTTTACTCCTAGTAGAGGGCGGGACGCAGATGCCGATACAGGCCAGCAGCTCGGGACAGTGCACGCGACCGGACAGTAGCCCATGCAGCAGCGACAGGTCGGCGGAGTCGCGGCGCAGGTGCAGGGGCAGGATGTGGTGTCGTTTACAGCTATCGTCGTAGTCAGCAGACGATATTTTAAATTTACGGTTAAGATACCGTAGGAACTTCCGTTGGATTTTTTCGACTTGGTTGCTGTAAACGCCGTAGGTTGGACTCCACGCCTGAGACGCGTACTCTAATTGGCTCCGAACTAGTGAACAGTAAAGAACTTTGTGCGTTTTTAAGTTCTTGAAATTCTTGCAAATTCTGAATAAAAAGCCCAGTGTTTGCTTCGCTTTTTTGGTTATGATCTCAATGTGACTATCAAGTAAAAGTTTTGAGTCGAGGTGAACCCCTAAATCCCTGACTAAGTTAGTCCTCTCTAAGAGTTGATTGTTTAAATGGTAATGAAATGTAATAGGTCTAGGTTTTCGAGTAAAACTTATGATACTACATTTACTAGTGTTGAGATCTAATTTATTAATTATACAATAGTCTTCCAGTCTCGCCAGATCTTCTTGAAGCTTAATTGCATCGTCATGTGAATTTATAAGTTTAAAAATTTTCATGTCGTCTGCAAATAATAATAATTTAGAGTTTAAGAAACAATGTCCGATATCATTGACGAAAATTGTGAAGAGTAACGGTGCTAAAATCGACCCCTGTGGGACACCAGAAGGGATTGTTATGGAGGCGGAGGTGAAACCATTTAGCGCAACACATTGACATCTGTTTTCAAGATATGAAACAAACCACCTAAACAAATTTCCATGTATGCCAGATGCAAGAAGTTTGGATAATAAGAGACTATGATCAACTCGATCGAAGGCTTTTGAATAATCAGTATAAACTGCGTCTAGTTGGCCCCCACCCTCCATGCATGTTGTCACTTCTTCAGTAAAAAGCAATAAATTCGTGACTGTAGATTTACCTTGCATAAAGCCATGTTGAAACGGGTTAATGATGGGCTTAATGGAGTAGTACAATTGGGCATGGACAATCTTTTCTAAAATTTTTGCCAATATACATAACTTAGAGATTGGCCTATAATTTTCTACTTTTTGTTTAGGGCCCTTTTTGTGAATTGGAGTGACAAGAGCCGATTTCCAAATAGTTGGAACTATACCTTCACTTAGAGATCTCTCAAAAAGGATATAAACCGGTAGGCTTAGGCTACTTGCACAGTTTGCTAGAAGAGCTGGGTGTAGTCCATCTGGTCCAGCTGATTTGCTACAGTCTAAACGTTTGAGGTGACTTAGTACCTGAGTTTCGAATACTGAAATGGAGTGGATATTGGCATCTAAAGTGGGTGAGTTGCCAACAGAAGTTGCGACACTGGATGCACTTTGAGTCGGTCTTAGATAAGTTGAGCCGAAATAGTCGGAAAAAGCCTTACAAATACCTTCGCTGGAGGAGAAGGACTCGTTTTTATAAGTCATAAAATTAGGGTAGGCATTGCTCTGTTTCCTATCTTTAACAAACGACCAAAACGCTTTAGGATTTACTAATATGGACGCCTCTACGGTTTTCTTGTAATTCTCGAAACATTGCGATTCTACTCGTTTAGCACGATCCCTCAACAAAATAAAAGCTTGTTGGTCTGCAATATTGCCATATACTTTATACTTACTGAGATACTTAAATTTCTCTTTTAGTATTTTTTTGAGCGGTTGACTATACCATGGCGGGAAATGACCTTTCCTAATGAGCTTATGGGGTATGTATTTATCACGAAGCTCGAGAAGTTTATTATTAAAGAAATCAACTGCCTCGTCAATTGTACCTAAAGATAGTAATTTTGTCCAATCATTCGCGTCTAGTTCAGCGCACAAGGATTCATAATTCCCTTTGTTGTATATGTATTTGTAAAATTGTTTTGGTTTAAGGTAGCCATAGCTGGGACAGGAAACATGTACAGCCAGAGCCGGATGGTACGCATCTTCGGGCACCAACGGTTCTATGTCATGTCGCACCACAACATTTTCGTTAGCCAAAACTAGATCGAGGATACGCCCACTGCTGTTAAGTACATGGTTGTATTGATTTAGGCTGCATATATCGCAGGTATCAATTAACTCGGTGTGTCTAGAATCAGATAACGTAGAAGGGTTGAGGTAGTTATTGCCTGGATGACTGTCAAAGGTCCAAGTTATGGAGCTCATATTAAAATCACCAATGATTAAAAACATGTCTTTCGGATGGTTATTTACAATGTTTGTCAGATTGTGACAAAAATTTGATAACTGTGACGAGAATGACAGACCCAAGTTTTCTTCACAAAGATATATGCACCCTACATGAAGCTGCGTAGAAGATTTGGAGCGGTGAGACTCGAGCGCCAGAGTAAGCCACAGGTCCTCGGCCGAGGAGCACCACTCGCGGCGCTCGCGTGCACCCAGCTCGCGTCGCGCCGCCAGTAGCACGCCCCCGCCGCGCTCCTGCCCTGTCCGCGAGTACTGACGGTCCCTTCTCCACACCATGTACTTGTCACTAAATAACTCTTCGTCACGGATACTGTCGACAAGCCAAGATTCAGACAAAACTACGAGATCTATATTTTTTAGGTTCATGTTCCTCTTGAATATCTCAGTTTTGGTGCGCAAACCCCTAACATTCTGATAATATATATTAATCATGTTTTAATAGATTTAGTAATAAATATTTTGTAACAGTATAATAATTTAATACATACGAATAGATAAAAATTACGTTTAGGGGTTTGCGTTGAGGAAAGTAGTATATGTTGCAAGCCGAACATGAACATATGCTCATAATAGGTAGAATCATGGTAAAATGATGGTTATACTCGTACGTCGATGAAAAGTTGATATTTTTGTTACCCGTGTGATGTACCAGTGACTGTTTGAATGTAAACAACGTTGTTAAACAGACAATATTTTTGAAGACTACGGGTTTTTCGATTTGAAGTTTATATATTGTTAAAAGGTAATTCCAAGTCAATAAAAATATTATGAAAATAATTGTACCTAAACCAACAAAAAATAAAATACTTAGAATGCAGTTATCATGGTTAAAGGTACGTAAATACATAGTAGCACAGATCAGAGTAAAAACGTGTTTTGTTGAGGTTGCGTATTTGTCAATATAATGAAGTGTTATAGAATTTTGTGGGTAATCATTTAAATTAGTTGTGGGTAGGTAAAAAACAACACTAAACAAGATAAATGACGTTAAGTTATTATGGTATGTAAGTGATTTAACGTGCACTGACTTACATGTTTGATAATATGTGGTTAAAAATACAAGTAGAAATAGCAAACACAGTCAAATAATTTTTTTGAGGTCATCTTCCGATTGGATGGCGATTATTCGCGAAGTTTCATTTTTACGAACTAGAATTTTACAATATTTCACCCATGTGAATTGATATCCTTTGCTGGCAGACAATTCCTTTGTTTTCGTAAGTAGTTGTTTATTTTCTCGCGTCAGGTGGTCGTTGACAAAAACTTTTTGTGGGTTGTCAGTGAAACCCAGGTTGATTGTTTGCAGATTTTTGTGACGCCTTGCTGCCGCTAAGTAGTTTTCTTTGTTTTGACGTGACGTAAAACAAGCAATAATAGACTTGTCATTTCCGCTCGAGCGGACTCGGGAAACGAAGTTTATTTGCTCGCTACTAATAGGAAAACCAATGATATTGCCGACTTCACACACAAGCGTAATTAGATTCTCATTTTTCTTAAGAGGAATTCCTTTGATTTCGACATTGTTCAATCGCGACCATTGATCTTTGGCTCTGGTCAGTTGTTTGAGATTGGCTAACTCCTGTTGGACAAGTAGGTAATCTTCAGAAATTGGATTGTTCTCCAAAGCCGTAACACGAGAATTTATGTTTTGGGTGACGTCCCTTAGACTGCTCACTTCGCCTTTGAGATCGACGATGGATTGTTCAAACGATGCCATGCTAGTTTTGAACGACGTAAAATCACTTCTCATCGCTCGAACTTCATTTAAAACCTCGTTTAAAGTAGCATTCTGGGATGGGCCTCCTCGGCATGGCGGGCAACGCCAGTTGGTCTTAGCTGCAGCTCCCATTTTGCGATAGTTTTTTTCGAGAATTCCAGCACACTCAAAGTGCAACACATTTTCACAATGACCACAAGCCACGTAATCTGTGGCTAATTCGCCACACGTTGCACAGTTCATCGTGTAGGTACGGAAAAACTAACTACGCCAGCCAGCAAGATAACGGTAGACAACAACAAGCGCGGGATACCAGTTGCAAACGGATGAGTAATATACTTAGCGCAAGCGGCCGATCGAGACAAGCGCTCGGAGCGAACTATTATATATTGTTGTTTAGTACTGGCAACCCATTGTATTAGCGATAACGGTTTGCAGACAGCATTCGGAGTCAGATAGCGAGGTGTAAATAATTCGCCAAACAATTTGATGAGACACGTTGGTCATGAGCTGCAATTTACAGGTTTATCTCATGGATTACATTCTATGGTTTCGGTTGATTGGATTAGGCTACAATTTATGATTTAGCGTTAATTGGTTATTGGTAGTTTCTCGAGGTTCAACCTCATACATTAGGCGTGCACGTACACAAAAATGCCGGCAGAGGGCGGGGCGCGCGGGCGTTGCACCTGGCGATCGCCGCGCATTCCTCACGCACTCCTTTTTATACTACACTACAAGTTTAACCCAACCACTCTTAGCTGCACTCCCTAGACCCCTACCGTCCCACATAAGCTTCCCAGGAAAGGTCACCGCAGAACTCCGCGAGAGCTCTGTCAAACTGGCTACGTTTGGAAGAACGGAACGCTACATCTCCTATTTTATTTTTTTAATTTGACTATTCCATCTCCACGTCTTTGTTGCTCGGCAGTTCGGATCAAAAAGTTTTTTTGGATGCCACGACCGGGTGGAGCCTCGACGCCGTCAGTTAAAGTTTTGAGTAAATATTTATACATTGTGTAAAGCTTTATTTGTCGAGTAGATTTATGGCCGCTTTTAGAAAACGAATTAGCAGGTACGCTCCAATTGGTCGATCTTTAATTGGCTCGTCGTGAAAGAGCGTTTTACTTTTGGAATTGATGAGTGGCATAGATTTACAGGCACTATTCTAATTGCGAATACAAACTGCCGTATATGGAAGGTCAGCTTCGCCGTCTGAGGCGGTATCCAGTTTAAAATGTGTTTCAGTGACGCCGGAACGAGATAAAAAGTATGTCAAAGTACTAAATGAGCGTTTGCGCGTTCTGCGCTCGCGCATTAACCGCAAAAGTGTGGTTGCGCCGGCGCCACAAGTTGGCAACGAAAACATTACAAACCTGTTCGTACAAAACGACGATTTTGTTAAACAAATATTCGTGTGTGCGACCTACAAGGCTACGACAACGCTATGCGTGAAAGTAGGAAAATCTTTGATTTCCCATAATCCTGTGCAGTCTAGCTAAATGGCACAAGTTTCCAATGGAGGTTGTGGTTATGCTTAAGCCGCGATCACACCTTACTAAATTCAGACACTAATTCGGCATACTTTAAGATGAGACTGAAACGTTGGCTTGTAGAGCATACATTCTATTCAATAACGAATTTATAAATTTTAATGAATAGTTTATTTAATTATAATTTTTTAAATCAGTATTTCAATTTATAAGCTTGTTATAAAATATTACATTTTGTAAAATAGGTAATATTTAATATGTGTATGTGCGTATATTTTTGTATACATGCATCTTGACTAGGGTTTTCGGACCCGAGTACCCGGTTCGGGTATACCCGAGTATTTCATGATTTTCGAACCCGGTTAATTTTTGACGACATACTCGGGTACCCGGGTTTTACAACAAAACTTTGTTATTTACAAAAAAAAACGCCTGGTGTTTATTAGAAAGCAAATGCATCCTAACACAATTTAGTTGCTCAAAAGCCTAGTAGCCAAGCCAATAATTTTATTAAAAAGTTGTCAATCAGCTGACGAATTGAGGTTATTTTGGTTACAAACCGGCGACTGCAAGTTTCACTGCAATAAATATTGAGTTTAAATCAAGAATATAGTTATTTAGGTACTGTATTGTGTGTAGAGTTCGAGGAGGTTGTGTATCGATATACTCGTCAAAGATTTTTGGTATAAGTTAAGTAGTAATTTTTGATTTTTTTACTCTGGAAAAGTTGATTTTTTTACTCTGGAAAATTTGGAAGAGAAAGCCCATCTGAAATGTTGTTGTGCATGAATCACGCCATACATTTGGCTGTCACGGATGTCCTTTATACAAAACAAGACCATCGAGAAACACGAAACAATTCTGACGTTTCTGACTCAGAAGAGTCAGAAGATGAAAATGAAAACTATGACTTATCATTCGATGTCGTCCAAAACGAAGAGTCTGATGTCGTTCTCCGGCCAGATTTAAAGGACGTTTTAAACGAGACTCGTAAAGTTGTTAAAATGTTCCGAAAAAGTCCACTTAAAAACAGCATTCTTCAGGAATCCATAAAAGCAGAAATGGGTAAGGAAATGCAACTGCTTTTGGACGTTAAAACGCGCTGGAACAGTTTGGTTACTATGATTGAACGATTCTTGAAGATTAAAAAGTGTATTAAAAAAACTCTTAATGATATGAATTACGCCTGGAATGAACAAAACGAAGAAGTTTTACAGAATTTGGTGGATATTTTAAATCCTATTAAATTGGCAGTTGAAGCGCTCAGCCGAAAAGATGCAACAATACTCACATGCGACGCTATTATATCAGTTCTGTTGAATTCGATGCAAAGAATCCGAACTCCATTATCAGACGAAATGTATTCTGCACTTGAACACCGAATTTTGGAACGAAGAGATACTAAACCACAGCAATAAATGTGATTTGAAACGTTGATTGATCTCTTTTCGATAATTTATTTTTTTTTTTGTTTTTAAGTTCAACAAGAATATGTTGTTTTGTTTTCTAATTATTTTTGAACCTAGTTCGTCGACTAAAAATAATACTTGTTTAAGATAGTGGTAATCACTAAACTACAGAAATAAATGTGATTTGAAATGTTGATTGATCTCACTTCGATAGTTTAATTATTTAAGTTAATTGATAGTTATTTTTTTGGTTTTTAAGTTCAACAAGAATATGTTGTTTTGTTTTCTAATTTTTATTAACCTAGTTCGTCGACTCACGACACGACTGTCGCACTTGCTCGCAGTCTCATTGTTTTTTTTTTTCTATCTTAATAATAATAAGCATGTTGCTAAAAATTATGTGTTTTTTTACTTAAATACAATGTGGTACCCGGGTACCCGGGTTTACCCGGGTATCTTAAAAAAAAAATACCCGAAACCCGGGTACGAAAAAAGTCCGGGTACACGAAAACCCTAATCTTGACGTGTAAATATTTACGAATAAATGAGTATGAGTACTTTGCTGATTGAAGTAAAGATATCGGAACTAACAGAACCGAGCCTCGCAGCATTGTATTTCGAATTAGTCTTTGAATTTAGGAAGGTGTGATAGGGGCTTTATTCTACGTGTAACGGCACACTTGCGATTCCGCGTCGGAACGATCCGCGATGGAGCGTGACATACAAGAGCAGAATTTCCTCGTAAAAATGTACTGCTAGGTCTTGTCACTTGTGAGATATGCTTTGTCGTCACGGATCGTTCCGAGGCGGAAATTCCGCTCTAGAGTGTCTACTTGACGGAAAGATTCGAGAACGTTCAGACGCAGAATTTCCGCGCGTGTGTTACTACACTAAGTTACGAGGTATTTACAGCGAAATCTATATTTGCAATTAAGGCCTGATCGTTATCGAGAAGTGGTCTCACTTGCTATTTTGTTTGATGGTTTCGCCTTAAATGGCGTTTGGTTATGGTCGTCACAACATTCACACCTGAACACTTACACCGTCGGTCATGAATTTATGGTGATATTATGCTAATTACATATCTACGTCAATTCGTGTGCCTTGTTACATTCAAGGAAATTGTTTTATGGCCTCCCCAGACATACTTTTTTACAATGATTTTCTCTTAAATGTTTTCAATGCCAAGGTTATGTGGCAACATATCAGATTACTCTTAGAAAAATAAGGGTTATAGAAGTACGAATAAAAAAAGTTAGGGATGTGTCATGAAAAGTCGCACAAATGTCATAATTCTATTATCTTAATGCAATGAAGGCGTCGTTCTATTAATTTGGTAGGGTTATTTTGAATATTTCATAATCATCGGTGATAATGTGACATGCTGGCAGATGTCATCCCATAGTATAATAAATTAAGACGATATCTATTCCGAGCAAAGCAAGGAGGTCCGAAATCTTTGTATTTACCTAAACACAATTTTACTTGAATATGGACTTTGCTGCACTGCCTTAAAGACACTGAACACGAGCCATACAGTCACAATAAGTGCCATTCATGATAATACGGAAACGTCAAATAGTCTAATGGGTTGGTTCGGACAATTATCTTGACAAATGCTCCACTAACGAAGTGACGGCTGCGCATGCGCAAGTCTGCAAGGTGACGCGCGGCCAATAGCAAGTTAACGATGGTACAAAGAGTCTTGACTTTACATGCTTCTGCTAAATAGATGCTAATTTTTTATAGTTTACTGGTGAAAGTTTGTGATTGGTTCCTACTCAAATTGATCGCTTCATTGTTCGGTGAATGTACGTTTGTATTCGATTTGTGGTACGTTGTGACTGGCACTGCTTGTTTCCGGCAACGACGTAGCGTAGTTCACGTGCCAACCGTGCCATCGACCAGAAAGTGGGGAGTTTCTGGCCGCTACGCGAACAAATTGTTTCAATACCTACCTTTCTTCGTCTTAACATCCCATAGAACGTCCACTGCCGGACAGAGAGCAGCAAAAACGCGTGGCACTTTGGAGAGGATTAACCATAGTCACCACGCTTGTAAGCGTTGCGGCTGGCGACCGCTGTATGTAAGATGGTATGATACACAGAAAGATACTGCTGCCCATCCTCTAATTCATAAGCCCTTAGTCGCCTCTTACGACACTCACGGGTAGAGATGGGTTGGTACTATTCTGTGCCGGCACCAAACTACACTATCTACCTTTAAAAAGCATTATAAAAACACTAACGTTGAAGATAACAAAAGTAAACAGTTTTGCAACAAAATAATATTGAAATCAGTTCTTGCTTGATAACCGCACGTCGGTAGAAACACTTTTGGACCTTATGGCGTGGTAATAGAGTTGAAAAAGTTTCTACCGACGAGTGGTTGACCGTACACCGACGCGATATAATAGAAAACTTACACAATCGATAACGACTATTTCATTGAATATGCATGAACAATATTGTAAATATACTAACATAATATCATATATACCGACGTTTATTGTAATTATTGCAAGTGACTTTACACCAGCTGTTAGGTAGGAGAAGAAATTGAAAAAAATACCTCTCATTAAAATAAAAGATTCACTATGAAGATCATTAAACTTCAAGGAATTATTACATGTATAACATCACGCCTCTTTCCCGTCCACTTGCTACGATCTTGACCTGATTCCCTCGCTTTGTCTACTTTCATCAACCCTTTCATACGCGAATATTATTACAAGTAGATAATATTATTATTACCTGATTCCCTCGCTTTGTCTACTTTCATCAACCCTTTCATACGCGAATATTATTACAAGTAGATAATATTATTATTACGGATGTAGTATTTACGGACTTACGGAGTGATCAAACCTAGCTGAATTCAAAGACTAATTCGGCATACATCACTCGTTAAAGTAAGGATATTGCAATTAACATAACCAAGCCTCCCAGCAATGTATGCCGAATTAGTCTTTGAATTCAGCAAGATGTGATCACTCCTTTAATGAGCCATGTCAGAGGCCTTTGGCGGCTCAACAACTCTGACACTAGGATTTGTGACCCTGACCCACACGATATGGTGATGATGATGATTAGCTAGTTTTTTTATTGTACTAGTTAAGAGGCTACCTTCCGTCCACTAGCGCCCCCATCAGTTTAAAAAATATTACTCACTAAATACAAAACTTATCGAAAATCTGGAAAGACAGATTGAAGTAAAGGTATCCTAGTTTATTCAGAACCTATCAATTCTGAAAAATATAATACACTGTAGTTACAGATACAAAAAGTGCGAAAAACGGCCACTTTTAGCAGTTTTTGTACCTGTAACTACAATGAACTTTATTTCACAGAGTAAATAGTTTCTAAATAAACAAATGTACCTTTACTTCAATCTGTCTTCCCGGATTTTTGATAAGTTTCGTATTTAGCGAGTAATATTTTTTTAACTGATGGGGGCGCTAGTGGACCGGAGGTAGCCCCTTAAAGTGTGTTATAAAAGTAAATGGTTATAAAGGTTAGAGAAAACTATAGTTTGATTTAGACTAAGATGTGTAATACTTCCAACGGAACAAGACACGAAGAAAACCATACTTAGACACAGTCCCGAGATGTCCGGACAAATTCTGGTAACCCTAATTGGTCTTCTTCTTTAATTTAAGAGCTTGGCTCTTGTCGATGGAGTAACTTCCAGTCATCACGTTGTATCGCGAGCTGCTTTACTTCCTGAAACGACACGACATTGACCTTATCTTTTATTTGGTCTACCCCTCTTTAAAATATAAGCACAAATCTCAGGACTCTGTGGATATAACTCTTTCTTTCTGATCACGAAAGTTCAGCAACGTTAGTCCAGTCCGATAGGCGGATGGGTGACCACTAGTGCAGCGTTCACTGTCAGACAAGTTGCAAACCTGATTTTGCTTAAAGTGCTCAAGCAGCCAAATGGCCTCTATAACGAGCTTTTAGAAACATAAAAAACGCTCAATCTATATGCGAGCACTCACCTGTACTATGCGTTTCAAATGAGAATCGGATTGAGCCTAATAGATTTGCGGCCGCAATCATATGAAGAAGTAGCTACCAAACTAACTTCACTCTGTTTAGATTTAGTTCAGCACAACCACTGGGAACCACTGTGAAGATAGCTACAAACCCCTGTGATTCTCATAGTACGTACGGAATCAAAGCTGCTTAACTATTAAGATCGGAAAGAAAAGCAACAACGCGGCTACAAGCGCTTCCATCAAAAACAAAATAAATTGAATATAAAATCGGGCCTCAACAGGGTTATTTACCAAAGTTATTTTAACAGGTGGGGCGCTGCGTATATTATGTTTGATTACACCAAAATTATCAGTGTTGTATGGACTTATTATCTGATTAAAACAAGGTTCAATGAGACCGGTAGACTTATTGCCGTCCTGTTTTTACTTAGCAGATTGATGTAACGCTGTCTCGGTCTTTTTGGAAAATTGTCTTAGACCATCGAGCGTATAAGTGATATTACGTTAGACAAAAACTTTGACATGTATGGGATTAAATGACATCGGTACTAGAGGATAGAATTGGAGTAGTCTTTAACCCTTCTCCGCTAAGTCCTTTTTTATAGTTCAACGCTGACACCAGGGTTTGAAAGGTCGGTCATCGACACATCGATCTAACAACTCAAACGATAATGATGATGATTATTGGGACGATATCTAATGTATAAGTCAAAAACATAAAACGTGCCAAAACAATTTGACAAAAACACAGTTTGAACAGTCAAAGATAGATTGAAAAATAGATGGTGTTTTAAAATAAGCGCTATTAGACACTTCTTGTATTATTCATAGCAATATAAGTAGGTATAGCATGTGTATTGTAAGACGTAGCGTGGCAGGCCTCCCACAAGGTGGACCGACGATCTAGTCAAGGTCGCGAGCCAAGCAGGACCGGTCATCATGGAGATCTTTAGGGGAGGCCTATGTCCAGCAGTGGACGTCTTTCGGCTGAATTATGATGATGATGTGTACTGTTTCAGTTTTGTGTCTCAGATAGGTGTCTACGACATACCATTTGATTTCTAGACACGAAGGGGTCATAAAAAACAAAAACGAAGTAAACCACTTTCGATGGTAATCGCAGATCGCGATCCAAGTTTACGAGAGCAATCCAGATTTTACAGGCTTTTAACTTGTCCATTATTTCGCACTTTCTGCTAAATAATGCACAAGTTCCTGCTAGTACGGTCAACCGCTTGTCGGTAGAAACTTTTTCAACTCTATTACCACGCCATAAGGTCCAAAAGTGTTTCTACTGATGTACGGCCGTGACCACCTTACCAAAACGTCTAAGAATGCCTACTTATAAAATTCAAGTTAAAGACTAGCATTAGAGAATAGCCTAATTAATTTATTTTACTATGAGCTAATTAATTTCTTTAACTCCATTTAAAGTCGTGAAACTTTAGGGTTGCACTATAATTCCCTTTAGTTGGTTGGGCCCAAGCCGCCCAAGGCACGCGCGGCAGCAAGCAAGGGGAAACAAAACCAGTATAAGCTGAACCAGCTCTACGCTACAAACACCCGAAACCAGAGACCCACTCAAGGTCAAAGTGTTTCCACCGACGTGCGGCTGTGTGTACCAATCGTTTTAATAAACGTTCTGTTCTATTATAACTAATGAAAATGAAAGTAAGAAAGACCAAATAGAAACTAAAAGGCACAGTTGAATCAGAGCAAACAACTTTCCGAAAGAAATAGTAGTGTTATGATGTGATAAGTTACTTCCTTCGTTCTGACGCTTTGTTAATTTACCTCCTTGGCTGAACTCCTTAGTTGTTATTACATCCACTTGTGTGGCCGAGGAAATGTAATATTCTATGGTTGGCTACAATAGATCTATACAGGTCGCAGTGGCCGTTGGGAATTAGGAGCCCGGCCCCTTTACCCTCAAAACATACATTCCACTTTTAAATAACTAGACCCTCAGACTAGACCATAGAACTAGACAGATATGAGTTTTCACTCGGTCGCGAAACTCGATATAGAAATAGATTTTCATACTAACTTTGCGGCAGCTGCTCGCGAGAATTAACCAGTACAGCTTCCTATTTTAATTTATCTCGAAGAAGGTTGTCAAAATAATCATCGAATTTCCAAGCAATTTTGAGAAAAGGCTCGTTTTATGTCCATGGTTATACGCTCGATTGTATCACCTCATAAAAACGTTGTATATGCTAAAATCGCACTAGATTAAATCAGTACTTTTGAAGGTAAGAAAGAAACAGGTACGTGTACTACCCGCGTTTCAAATCATAACGGTTGTTGATACAAACTGCTACTTATGATTATTTTAAAATTGTCAAGCAAAATGAATCATTCAAGCGGCAACCGTGCGTAAAAATGACCTCGATTTAGCTGTTTATTTTGTTTCAAAGCACTCAAAAGAATATTTAGCGACTTTCTCGGCTTTCTTGTTAAAATAACTAACAAAATATGATCTTTGTAGGGCGACGGGTCAGGTCAATACGGAGTAAGGAAGTACTTTGTCTAAGGTGTATTTAAATGAGTTGTTATCGGGAATCAAGTTAGGTTAGTAATTATTACAAGTCGCAATTGACAAGTTAGAAATACTAGTTAGTGCTGTGACATTTTAGATAGGTTACTTGTTGAAAATTTGAATTAGATTTTGTGGACCAAGGGCCTAAAAAATTTTTAATAACAACTCATGGCTTATAGAGTCGGTAAGGAGCATATTTTTGAAGGCAAGATACCGGGTAGAAGGCCACCAAGAAGGCCGTGACGGAAATGCTTCGATGACATAAGGGACTGGATCTGACTCCAGTGCCATGAGTGAAGAGGGTGGCTCGACGCCGCGTCGAGTACCGGCTGCTGACCTCCAAACTTGATTTTGAAGATGGCTCCCCAAGATGATGAAGGCGCATTACTATCCTATTCTTTCCGAAGGAAGGAAAAGACTTGGAAACCTAAACAGAAGCTTGTCAGCATCGTTCTTCTATTTATCGTGTCAACTACACCTTCCTTAATTCAGAAACTAGGCAATGTATGCCGAATTAGTATTTAAATTTAGGAAAGTGTGATTGCGGCTTTAGGTAGTCAATAGTCGTGAAGAAACCGCCCTAGTAGTCACTATGGCAAATTCTAAAAATTAAACACATCTTGATCTATGAGATTGTAAGCTTAGTACAGCAAGCAACATTAGCAATGTAAAATGATACTTAAAGTAAAAAGTGTGTTAACATGGAATTATCTGAAAGCCGCTTCACACCTTCCTAAATTAAAAGGCAAGTTCGGCATACATTGCTGAGAGGCTTGGTCCTGTTAATTCCAATATCCTTACTTCAACCAGCAATGTATACCGAATTAGTCATTGAATTAAGGAAGGTGTAATAGCGGCTAAACTTGCACGATATTCGTGTTCTAACCTTCAAATCGTAAACATATACTACAAACCAACGTTTATATGTAAAGTATTCTATCCTTTTCACTACATTATACAAAAATTCTCACGCGAAAATGGCAAGTAAGTCAATAAAAAATTGCATTTAAATACATGTATGTATACATATTAAGTAGTCAGGAAGTAAGCTAGGCCGTATTTAGAAGCTAGAAAAGTGAAGAAGGTATCTACTTGGACCACAGTAATTAATATTATACCTTAAGAACCTATAAGAGTGAAAAACTTGAATTGTAAGTGTGGGATAATACTTTCAATGGTTGGGTTGGTTTAATAGAATGTAATAAAAAGTTCTATGGTGGCAATGAGAGCGCAGATGGCCTTTCTTGTGGGGTATTGATTAAAAAGATATTAATAATGATACGGGACATATTTTGCTAAACTGCTTTTATGATCAGATGAGTACTTTACGTGCGATTACACTGTGATTATGTTTTTTTTTTATCTAGCGTGTACGTTGTTTTTTTCAAAAATAGACGTAAATCTATTATGTAGGTTCTTTTTAACCGAAAGCTACTATCGTAGGTATGTAGGTTGCAAGGTCGATGACTGACCTCATAAACCCTGATGTCAGAGTTTGTTGAGCCGCCAAAGGCCTCTGACATGGCCCATTAATGAATAAATCCGTAGATGGTAGTCGGGACCAACGGCTCAACGTGCCTTCCGAAACAGTATATCATCTAACTTTCCGGACAATCAGGTGATTCATCCTGCAATGTCCTAACTAAACTAGGGAGGTCGCACAAAGGGATTTTTGTTGGACACTGTCCCCACCGGGAATCGAATCTAGACCCTCTGGATCACTACACCACGGAATAAACATCCAAGGAGGCGTGATTCAGCTCGTAGATAGTAGTCGGTACCAACGGCTCAACGTGCCTTCCGAAACAGTATATCATCTAACTTTCCGGACAATCAGGTGATTCATCCTGCAATGTCCTAACTAACTAAACTAGGGAGGTCGCACAAATGGATTTTTGTTGGACACTGTCCCCACCGGGAATCGAACCTAGACCCTCTGGATCACTACACCACGGAATAAACATCCAAGGAGGAGTGATTCAGCTCCTAAGGTAATCTTTTAGTTAGAAGCTGTATCTAAGGGCACATCGAATCATGCTTTTTAGCCAATACGTAGGTAGGGTGCTTGGCTCTACACAAGATCTGATAGCATTTTAATAGTGAAAGTGTTGAAATGGCCACATAAACACTCACAACTTGGCCATTTCGGATACATACTATTTATCTCTTGTTAAGATCTTTGGATACGCACAATATTTTTATTTCCTTTCTAGATTTTTTAAGTGTAATACCCAAAGAAATCTTAACCTTCATTTATTTGAGGCATACCTCTATTTTTGTATAAAAAGCGAGAATTCTATTAAGAAGCCTTCAATTCTCACATACGTAATTTATGCCCTTAACCGTCTAACTTTCCAAGAACATTCTAATGTTCTCCACTCGAGCATTGACAAATATACACTTTAGTCTTAAAAGGCAGTAAACTACCCTACAGAATAGACCATAACGCGCTTTATTTGGCCTTAAAGACATAAACGCCTTGGACGGGATTCATGTTTAGAGTGGCCACCTTAGGTTTAAAGATGGTACTTATTTGAAACTTTGGATTAACAGAAACGAAGAATCTTTAAAAGATTTGGTATTTAATTGGATAATTTATTTATTAATAAAATTGATATTTTATTTTAAAGAAGAATTCGTTAAAAATACGACTGATTTGCACATTTCGCACCATACTTAGACATTATGGTCATTGGTCTACCAAGTTGGTCTGCGAGGATGTTCTACGGGTGTCTTCGAAGCGAAGTAACTAAAACGAAAGATGTCAACCGCAAATAGGTACTATGAAACTGGATCCTATTTTCGGGATAAAAGGATCCAGCTTCATAGTATTTGCGTTTGACACTTTCCAATCGGCTTCAGACTTTCGGCGGAAGAGCCCCAGATCTCCTCCAAGTTTTTCCCTATTCGTAAGCCAGAATCGGATATTTTTACGTGTCCGTTTAAAAAGACACCAGTTGGCAACACATATCATGCGCAAGCGTGTCACATGGACATGACCATGAGCATGCATCCTGTTCGATGCGTCCGTGCAACGGGACTGGGAAAGATCTAGACTTGACAAATAGGGACGGGAAGGTCTTGTATTTGTCCTAATCTAAGTTCTCAATTTCGGTAACCACATAAAATCTCAAAACCATTTCGATATTAAGTTTCACGCCATCTGATTTTTTTTGTTAATGCAACTTTTTTTGTTTGATAGGTAGCTTGTAAACTTCATAAGTAATAATGAATGGTTGTTAATTCTAATAATAATCATCTTCAAACCCTAAAAGCTGCCAATCTAAGCTTCAAACGTCGTAAGTACAGTCAAGAATAGGTGAAGTCCAGTGTGTCAAAATTGAAATACTCTTTATTGAAATACAAATAAGGGCTAATATTACACACAAAACTAAAGAAGAAATAATAGGAACTGACTTTTTATAGCAATACAATATATCATTTGCACCTACATAATGAGTCATTAGGTAGGTGCAAATGTTTTAATGACATAAATGCAATTAAATAATTGGCGGAAAATTCTAGCGAATTTTGAAGAGGTTGCACCCCACATTCAGAATCCTGATGATTCAACATTACGCTTTCTAGGAGCTCCTCTCCTTGATGATTCCATCCCACTCTTTATCGAAGAGCAAATAGAAAATTTTCGACGGTCATCAGATCGCCTTCTTAAGATAAATTCACATATGGCTTTATCTATAGTAAAATTTTGCCTCTTTGTACCGAAATTTACTTATGTGCTACGCAGTTGCCATCTGTGGAAATTTGAGAGCCTGCTTTTGACAATAGATGACCTTACTTCTGACCTGCTGACTTAATTCTTAATTGCCAGCTTACTTCAGGAGCATGGTCCCAAGCTTCGGGATACGCAAGGTTTCCACGGTAGCTTTACCTGCTTTTTTGGCTTTTTCCTTTGGTTGCAGTAAATTGTTCGGCCATATTGTTGGCCCTGCTTTGAATCAGGTTGAAATTCTTCATAGGTCGGAAGCCATAGATAAGTGGACGTCTCACTGTCGCTGTGACGCTCCGACTTTGTTGCATTCTCAGCGACAATGGGACGAGCCTCTATGCAAGAAGACTCAACAGGATCTACTTGACGGATGCCAGAGTATGACAGAGCGCGCGCGCCTCCTCGCTGCTTTCGAAAAAGAGTCCGGTTACTGGTTAAATGCACTCCCGTCGTCAAAAATTGGCACATGTCTAGACGAATGCACTCTTTCCCTCGCAGTTGGCCTCAGACTGGGCCTTAGGACCAACCAACCGCACCTATGCAAATGTGGTGCAGCGGTCGACGAGCTGGGCCACCACGGCCTCTCCTGCCAAAGAAGCGCAAGTCGCATCCCACGGCACGCAGCGCTCAATGACGTCGTTCGTCGGGCTCTCGCCTCAGTTAACATTCCGGCAAAGTTAGAACCAAACGGAATTGTTAGGTCTGACGGCAAGAGACCCGACGGACTGACGCTCATCCCTTGGCAACAGGGTAGATGCTTGGTGTGGGATGTAACCTGCGTCGACACATTGGCCCCATCTCACGTGCGTGCCACCTGTGAACGAGCCGGTGCTGCGGCGAGTAACGCCGAAAATTTAAAGACCCGCAAATATTGCGAGCTATCGGAGTCTTACATGTTCTCACCATTAGGGTTCGAGACAATGGGTACTTGGGGTCCATCAACCAAGAAATTCATCAAAGATCTCTCGGAGCGTCTCAATGAGACCTCTGGTGACCGAAGGGCTGGCAGCTTTTTTGCTCAAAGGCTGAGTCTCGCCATTCAAAGAGGCAACGCTGCTAGCCTTTTGGGAACCATGTCTTGTGGGGACGCCCTTGAAGAAATATTTGAAGCAAATAATTGGCTAAACTATCAATTACCTTCCAACACATATTTTATGCTAACTAAGGAACATATACATATACTCACATACATGCTAACTACCTATCTATAGCTCTACCTTGTTACCTGGGAGACACCGTGTTATGCTTGAAATTAATAATCTAATAGGATATACAAATCGAATCAACAGATGGCGCTGTAGGTTTTACTGAACCTCTAGGAAGGTAGGACTCGAAAAAACGGAAGAGACGAATTTACCCAGTCATGAGACCTAGTTACATCAACTTTATCTATCCCCTATAGTATATTTCATCGAAATCATTAGCCGTTTTTGAGAACGCAGGGAGGGTAGGTATAGTATAAGGGTGGCCACATACAGTCGGAATTCCGAAACGGAATTCCGAGACGGAATATCGATTCGGGTATCCGAACGCAGTAAACCCATAAAAATCTATGGACCTATCACATACATCAGTACCTAGTTTTCCGTTCGGAATTTTCTCCGTTTCGAAATTCCGAATGGTGGCCTGTGCGTCCGGCCGGAATTCCATACGGAATAATGCCGTTCCGAACGCAACTCTTCCATAGAATATGTTCTAATCTGTGCCTATAGGAATTTTATCGGCTATTCATCTTAGGGAGGTAGGCAAGTAAAAAACTTAAAAAAAAACACATCCTACCTACCTAAATCATTTTACATTATACTTTTTTTGCATTGTATTAGATTATTTTTTATTATTTACATGTGATTACCGAACTCCATCCGGTGAGAAGGAACATTTAATTTTTTTAATGATTTATTCCATACAACCAGAGGAATTTCATTAATGAAATAGCGAAAGTTGATGACTCGTGGGAAGAAACAGCGTTATCGTCGGATTACTTTATCACTATTATGAAGTGAAAGGAATTTATACGTAAATCGTTTACTTAGAAGTGATAATGATAGATATTAGAATGACGAAATTAGTGTAGGTAGAAATGAGGGTAGGATGTTGGATATCAGACAGAAATTTAAAAATAGAAGACAGGTAGAAATTATCTAATCTGTAGGGAGTATAATGGGTAGGGTATGTTCCCAAAAATATTAGCATATCAGATAAGGTGAAATAACTATCTATCTTCCTACCTACACGATTCAAAGATAGATAAACACTTCGTATTTTTATAACGCTATGAAGTCCGTTAGATCAACACCTGAAGAGTGGTCAACCCACGCACACATACATGCCGGACACAACACACCTACACGCAAATTCGTTGATGTTGATTAGAAAAAAAAAACCGATTGAAATTCCGATTTCAATTTAGGCAAGGCGGCAAGGTCTTTACAAGGCGCCGGTTTCACTCACCCGATTAGATTCCAATGCTTCGGCACTATGCTCCTCTTTCTGTCGGAAGCAATTAGTGCACTTGCTTTTATTGAAGATGTTAGGTGCAAATTTCCTGCAATCCGATCGCCCAGACATCGTTGCCAGAGGTCAGGGTCAATTTAACGTTCACTATGTCACCGTACACAGCATGTTGGTACTGTAAAACACCCACACTAGACGATTATATTCGCCTATTTTTCAAAAATCGAACACGTAGTTTACCACGCGCGCACCCACCGGTAAGTGAGCTATCAGCGAAATCACTGCAAGTGAACTGAGCGCTAACGTCATACAAAAAAACACATGCACTAACACAATCTGCATCGGCAACCGAACACCGAACAAATGCGTAAACAATATTCGTATTCACGTCAAAAATTTTAAACAATAAACATCGAGTTTACAACGAACACGCGGAGCTCGCGAGCGCGCAACGATACGACCGCCCGTCCATTTTACATCTGATAGAAAAGCAGCGAACAGAGTTGTTGTTTTACAACTTCTCTTTTCTTGTTTATGTGACTGCAACTTAACCTGTCAGTGTGGGAGTGAATTTACACTAGTAGTAGTGACCGGAACTACTCTTTCTAACTCTTGGCACTTGTATCTGTCTATCTCATTCACACATTTCATTAATTACATGGTGGCTTGTGCTGCCACCTTTTGGTGATTTGGAGTTTCCTTCTCTTTGTGTGGTTCAGAATTTTGAACTGGAACCCGCGCACGAGCATTACATGAAATCGCTTATCATTTTAGTTTCTTAAAGGTTTCATAGATGGCAGTGTGTGACCAAAAAAGGTTTAGGATTTTGAAATTGATTTCAGAATACATTACTGGTTTTTTGCTTGTTGATGGATGACTCTCGCTCGATCGATGTCTGCTCTATAATTTGGATGGATACACAGACAAAACAATATTAAACTATACACACGATATGCACACGATACAAAATTTAACTCTTATCCTAATGCATTGACGTAAGAAAAACAAAAATAACAAAAATATGTAAATAAAAACCGGCCAAGTGTGTGTCGGGTCACTCGCAGTATAGGGTTCCGTAGTTTCTTTACGATTTTTTTATAGGAAAGCAGATTTTGATAAAGTAGGTTCTGCCCGCCTGATTGCTATTGCTATTATTATTATTTCCAGTTTTTCGGGTATAGCTCATTAACCTGTAAAGTCATAATCATAATCATTTATTGCGTTCGAGTGGTTGTACAGATATTAAATTATAACAAGTATCACACACGAAACCATGTACATATGGCACTGCAAATTATACCTAGGTACATACAATAATACACTTTACATTAACATTATTACTTTTCTAGATATGACATATAAGCATCACATTTAAAATGCCTCTTCTAAAAATTCTTGCAATGTGTAAAAACATTTAATAGTTAACAGTCTCTTTAACTTGTTTATAAATACTGTCTGTTTGCTTTCGGTTTTTATTTTTGAGGAACTTTATTATAAATCCTTATAGCCATAACATAAGTACTTAAGTTGAACATTTCTAAATTGATTGTAGGTAAGGCAAGTCTATTTTGATGACGTAGATTAAGGGCTCCCGCACACGACCGAGAATCGGTGACCGATTTTTTGTCGACATCCCGCTCTGACGTGTTATCACCTGCATCTTCCCTCCTTGTTCTGGCCGATAATCGCCCACCGATTCTCGGTCGTGTGCGGGAGCCCTAAGAGGTCGACTGTGATGGTCTTTTGTCTGTGTAAAAAGGTCCCTGTGTTGTCCTACAAATTTGCATATTTCCAGAATATAGAGTGAAGTTAAAGTTAAAATTTCCTGTTCTACAAAATGAGGTCTGCAACTTTCTGTCTGTTTGATGTTAACTAAGAGTCTTCTTAACTGCGATAGTTTTTCTTTTAATTTCATCAGTACCTGGATGACTGACCTTCGATCTATGTCACAGAGTGTCTTATACAGGGTGTAGGGAAAAGTACCGATTTCCTTTTAAGAGGGAAGAATAGCTTTGCGATTCTAACGACACAGGTATTTACAGTGCGAGAAGGCTTATAATATACGTGGCAAAAAAAAGGAACTAACACCGCCACCTTGTGAAACGTCACTTTTGACAGTTCTCCTCATACAAACTAGCGCCCCCACCCGCGTTCATTATAAGCCTTGTCGCACTGTAGGGAAACACATGCTATCGCTCGTGCGCTCGTGCCCCCGGTAGAGGGAGCGATAGAAACCGTTGCAGCGCGCGGGTACTTTTTTCGATGAAATTTCTTTTTCGGGACAAGACACTTTCCACTAACTAAATCTTGACAAACCACTTTGATTTTGATGTCGATCGTTTCAGCCAAAGAAGCGAGGTTAAAATCTCTTTGGTTTCAGCATAATATGTTCTAGGTTTATAGGATTCGATTAAAAAAAAAATTACACTGTTTTTATCACAGAAATTTGACCTCATAGCGAAGCAAGGAGGTTTTTGTTCTGACGTTTTATGAAACAATAGTGAAGGCAACGAAGCAGTTGACCCCAACATAAATTTCTCAGGCAGATTTTATTTGACAGGATGATAAAGAATCATGAATTAAATGTAAATTCAAAATATTAAAAAAAAATATTACAAAAAAAAGTTTACATACATTTTTTGTAATTTTTCTATGGAAAAATTAAAAGTACTGATTTTTTTTTAACTTTTTTATAGAAGGTTTGTCTCATGTACCTCCTGTAATACCCCAGCAAAGTTTCATCGACTGAGGATTTAATGCGGGGGTCTTCGTACAATGATCCGCTTCGTTGCCTAGACTAAAACTTTAAACACAGAAATTAGGTTTTTTGAAAAAAGTAAACTTGCCCCGTGTACACGACGTGTATGAAGAGGCAGCTTTTAGTGGATGATTTCTATGTGCAAATCGGTTAGTGAATTGGCAGCATTGGAATCTTGCCATATAAAAAAATATTTTTAGACCAATCAAATGCCAATGTTTCGTCAAACGTCAAAAGTCAATCATTTTTGACAGTTGTGACAGCTGTTGAACAATGTCGGTTTTGTGACGTAGTTGCGGCGGCCGCGTTATCATTAGACGATTTATTGCATTAGATCACCTCACTTTTTATCATTCGCGGCTGTAACGGCACAATAACTGCCGGTCTTTAATTCTTTCGGAGTGTTTTCCGCTGTCCCATTCAATTATTAAGGTGGGAATAAAAAAGAAGTGTTGAACTCTGCAGGTTGCCTTCACGCTCGATTGTGCTTATAAAATTTATAATTGTTTCACAATTTTAATTCACAAGTCCTCGCAGCATCATTTTAAATTCAGAGATTAGTCATCTCGTGTAATAAAATTCCAGTTTAGCAGTGGCCCGAGAGGTTATACTATTGTTTTTTTTTATAGCATGGAGGACTTAAGTTTTGTACCCAGTCTCCCTAGCGGGCCCCTAGATGTGTACAGGAATAACGCTAAATTTGATTGGAAGCGATTGAAATTGGCACTTGAGGGAGATATTGATTTGTTGAAGCTAAAGGTATGTGAATTCCTTGAGTTTATAAATACCAATACCTAAGAATTTTAAACAAACATGGTTCGCGCCGGAAATTGACGATTTCCTGTAATGGTGCTACACTTGTTAGAAAACAGTTATCATTACAGGTGTGTGATGTCTATTCGCTTTCATCATACTGCTTACTTATAGGCCGTTCCGCTTTGGGTAATAATTACCGTTTGACAGCAGTCTGTGATGTCATATAAAGCTATACTGCTCTCAGGGTAATTTCTACCTTATTCGAAACACGCCCTTAGGTGTACCTAACTGAATGTATAATCTTTTTGGAGGCTATCTGCACTCCACTAGGGCCCCCATTAGTTAAAAAAATATTACTTGCTCATTACAAAACCTACTGAAAATTGAAGTAGAGGTACTCTTGTTAATTTAAAACCTATAAATTCTGTAAACTATATTTCACTATAGGTACAGATGCAAAATGAGTGAAAAACTGCCACTGTTAGCAGTTTTTGTATCTGTAACTATAGTGAACTTTATTTTACAGTTCATTTTTTCGGCCAGTAATATTTTTTTAACTGATGGCAGTGGGAGGTGGGTAGAGCTTTAAAATCTTATTTCTTATTTTTAACAAAACAAAAGAAAATTGGTTTTGTTAATTTTTTCATTATTTCTCTGGAAAAGTTGTTAAGTTAATATTTTGGGTTTAAGGGGTTCGGCTTCCAAACTCCTTCACACAAAGTTTTTATGTTTTGTACTTAGTCCTTTCTTTGGATCATACTTTTTAAAATCTTATCTCAATATGTATGTACCATGTGATTGTACTATGCTATGTTAAATTAGGAAAAATTTATGGCAATTCCTACAAGGAAAAATAAAATCATTATACATACTGGCTATGCATTTCCTACTTCAATATTAAAAATTAAATATTTCAAGTTTTTATTTTGTGTACTATTTTAGCTGTCAAATGCCTTTAATTTTAGAGTCCGTTCCGAATCAGGTAGAAATTACTCTGACAGCAGGATAGCATTATATGACGTCCATATGTGTGGTCAAGACAGACTGCTGTCAAAGGTAATTATTACACGTTTTGGAACCCAACCTTAGTGGATAGATAGTACGGTCAACCGCTTGTCGGTAGAAACTTTTTCAACTCTATTACCACGCCATAAGGTCCAAAAGTGTCTACTGATGTGCGGTCTTGTGTACATACTTAAATATTTACAGTACTTTAGCATCTTAGTTACCTGGTTCCAAAAATTCTTTTTGTTAATTAATAATATTCTTCTCATCACTATCTCAATTTTAAATGGCCTTGCTCATACCTGTTTTAATTTTGTATTTTAACAGTTGAAGAATCGAGCAAAAATTAGAGAAATAGAAAAGGAACAGTTGTTTTTTACGCAACACAATTTTCCTAGCTGTCAAAAATTAATTTTCCCAAGAAAATGGAAAAAAAAGGTTTAAATGTGGAAAAAAATACTCAACACCCATACAAAATGTGCTATCAGCTGATTCAGTTTGTTGATTTATTTATTTTCCTTGCGAGAATTTCAGTTTCATAGGCAGATTCAAAACCTTTTTTTACACCTTGCATAACCCATTTGAATACATTTCCATTGTTTCTCTAACATCTGTGTTATATCATTTTTTTCTTATCTTTATTTACACAAAGTCGGGTCGCGCCGATTTTTATACGTTATATGGGGTTAGTTCTACCCAGGTAACTGAACAACTTTTGGCCTACAACTTTGGGTTGGGTTGGGTCTCCATACAAATTGACCGGATCAGATTTTCATGTTGTATACATGAAGGTTCTATTTTTAAGTTTAATTTTCCAAAAGTTGTACAAGTTGTTGAACAGGTCCCAAGAGGTTTTGCGTATTTAAAAATACACATTGTATATTTATACTGCAAAGTGAAATAGGCGGTAAAAAAATTAAAGAACTGTGATCTTCTGATCATGGTCGTTTTTTTGTTGGAATCTTCGATAGACTGTTTGATTCTAAAAAGTTGAAATAATAAAGGCCTGAAGGTTTTTCCTGTTGCACCAGATCAGATAGATCAATAAACCACCTACTGTGCAAGTACAGTCAGGAACGGTTCAAACTTGACACTTGCAGTGCGATATTGGCTCAGACTAAAAGGCATGGTACGAAGTCCAATACAGTAGAATCTGGTTATAACAACACTTAAGAGACCGATGACAATAACGTCATGCTATCCAGACATCATACTAAAGAAGTAATTTTTGCGTCGTTAAAAGCGGTCGGTCGTTATAATAGGTCTTTACCTATGAAATTGCCGAAATTTTCTTACAGATTAATGAGATCATAATTCCTATAATTCTAATGCAATTTTTTTCATTTGTCTTTTATTAGAAAGTTGACTTCAAGGTTATCAATTCACGCATAAAATAAAGTTTTTATTTTTAGTTTGATATATAAAATTAAAGGTTCGAAAATTGTTCGTCTTAAATGTCGTCCGATTTAATCATTAGATTTGTTATATTTTTTTACAGATAATATTTTTCGAAAATTAAATTTAAGCTTCTGTTAGCTTAATGTCTTTCCAATAATGCTCAAAAAAATAAAAAAAATTGGATTTATAATTCCTAAGAAAAATGCAAAAATGTTAGTACTGAAAATTGAGTTTACCTAAACTTCGCCATACAAAACGGCAATTTCATAGGTAAAGACCTAATATATAAGCGACGTCGTACTAAACGGATTCTACTGTATATCAAACTTAACTTGCTCTTGACTGGACATTCTCACAGCTCTTCTAATATTGATCTTATTGTTGCAGTACAAAGTATGGAGGACGTTGGAGAAAGACCCGTTATTTGCACACAGTCCGGTGACACCATCAGTGGAAGAACAAAAACGGATAACACAACTACAATTGATAAGAATAAACGAATACAAATTTCTCACGGATGAGATGTTCAAATCTAGCTATAGTAAAAAGGTAAGTCCATCAATTATCATAATCCACAGAGGAGAGAACGGAGAGGAGGTGCCTCTAGCATATTTTTGTATGAAACAAAGTGTGACTCCTCGCTGGTGTGAAGATTGAGTCAGTATAACGGGATACGTCGTTAGACTTTAATAGTTTATAGAGGAAATGACATAAAGCCCGCCCCATTTCGTGACGTCATGGCCCGATTGATTGTCTGTCACATGGCCCGTTTCATATCAACACCTCTCCCCTCTCTGCTCCGTGATCATGAGCACTTCAGTCGATTTTATGCAATGAGTTTTCACAGGAAAGTGTAGTATATTTTGGAGAACATAAATGCGCAGTGGTCACTGTTCTTTAGACGATGTTTTTTTGGGTACCTATTTTGAAGACAAATATCTTTTTATTTACTCAGTATTGTGCCGTGATTTTCAGGTATGTGTTTCTTGACCATTCAAGTGATAATATCGCTACGACCAAAATACGATTAGTGAAAATCGGCTCGACAAAATAAAAATCTAAAGTTGCCTCTTCAATTTTCATTATTTCCTCTTTTTGTAGAATCTGAGGTGTTTTATGTAGTGAAATGTCGTATACAGAAAGGTATTCGTAGTTGCTATCATATGCCTAACCTAAAATTTTATTTTATTACTTAGTATTTACAAAAAGTCGATATTTTATATCAGGCGCTTTCAACGTTTAGTTTTGGTAACACGCACAGTATATCTGTCGCAATTTAATGCGTTGCGGATTCCGCACTTTATCCCTTTCTTTCAAGCGAAAAGACTGCGCCCCCTGTCAAATATCTATCTTATCGCGTTAGCGCGCTTTTGCTAGGTCTGTGATATTTTCACATATCCTCTGAAAGTACCTTTACCTGGGCCTAGACTCATGTGCTTTCTATTATTGTAAACGAATAAAAATGTATGAGATTGATAAGCTAATGAAATTTTGTGTGACAAATAATGTCAATCCCATACATTTTTTGGGTTTACGATTACAGAAAGCCACTTGTCTAGGTACCCTGTTCGTGAGAAAAAGTGTCTAGACAGACAGACGTACGACAAAGTGACCCTATAAATAAGGGTTTAATTTTTTTCTTTCTGAGGTACAGAACTCTAATAATAGGGTTGAACAATATGAAACAAAACGACATGTTATGTACGTACAGATTTATTTTTTCAAACAATAAAATATGAAATTATTGAAAAATCAAACATTTAGTAAGGCGCTGTTCCTTCTTCTTTTTATTCTTCATCTTCTGAAAAAAGAAATCTATTACTTTCATACTTAGATTACTCTAACAAGTGCGAGTTTCAAAATTATTATAATTAGTTTTTAGCTTTATATGACGTCCATACGGGAGCTGCTATTTAAGTATCCGGAATAACAAAAAATAACAAACATCTATTATTATATATGGTTTTATTGCTTTTCAAAATATTCGCCACGATGATCGATGCACTTGTGCATAAGTAGAAACCAATTTTGGTAGCACTTTTGCCTCTCTGATTGGGGTATCTCCAAAACGTGCGTTTTTAACGCATCCACGGCTTCTTTACGGGTCGAAAATCGTTGACCACGTAGTTTATTCTTCACGCTTGGAAATAAATAGAAGTCATTGGGTGCCAAGTCGGGGCTGTACGGCGGATGATCCGTCAATTCGATCTTTTGACTTTCCAAATACTCTAACAAGGGCGAGTTTCAAAATTGTTAAATATTACTGTAGCTTGTAGCTTTATATGACGTCCATACTTGTTTGTGTGGCCGTCGAGACCTCAGAACAAAGACCTCCTTGCTTCGCTCGGAGGTATATGAGGTTAAAATCTCTTTGATCGAGACAGACTGCTGTCAAAAGTCAAACTCTTTGTGGCACAGCCAAAGAAATTTGACCTCATAAAGAAGTAATATATAAGAAATAATTCGTCACAAGTAGGTATGTGGGCATGCTTTCATCTATCGATAGTCGATAAGTTACACAAGGACAAATCGATGTCGAAACTTTGATCAAAAAGTTGAAGTACTAAACTTTAATAAAAGGCAAATCTGTTAAAAGCAGTGATTAAATTCATTAAAAAAAAATACTTTTTGCATTTTTTACTACAGGTGATTTCTTACGTAGGTGTTTTAATATTAAAGATACCAAATTTCTTACTTACTTACTTACTAAAAGTAATGGACGGTAGCGGTGGAGGCAAGAGGAGTAGGAGGTGTAAAGGTTCTTTTTTTTTTCATGAATATCTCTAGCTTACATACAAATTATGTAGGATTTTAAAACAAACTTTTATCCATCAATTCAATCCATTTGGGATGGTTTTGCAAAAATGCTGAAATACGGGTTTGTGTTTTTCTTCTAAGTAGCTCAAATAAATTTTCAAGCGAAATTTCGTGTATCTTATCTTGCCTTATAACGTGGAGCTGAGTTCCTTATTGGACCTTAGAGCACAAGGAGCCTGTAGTCTTCTGGTTTCGGATAAGCTTGACCCAGAATCTTCATACGCTTGTGAGCCAAAGCGTTGCATGAGCACAAGAATTGCTTGTCAGTATTGTTTGTAGCGAAAAACTTTCAAACCTTTTTTGTAGAGAATTTTATGTAGATTAATTTAGTATTTTTATTAATTTTCTTACAATTTGTTGATTCAGGATGATTCATGCTGATTGAGACATTTCAATTTGGCGAAGACACACAAAGTTATATTTGTTTGACAGTGTCCCCATCGGGAATCGAACCCAGAATGAAAACAAAACGCGTTGAATGTTTTAAAATATAATAAATGGTACAGCAGCACTGCACTTACTTTCTCGCGATATGCAATTAGAACTGTCAACCGCAAACTTAAATTTGTAATACCATACCTACACATAGTATGGAATTACAAACGTTTATTAAGGTTTTTCTGAAAAATTTTCTACCACATGAATTCGGAACTCGAATTGTAAAATATTAAAACAAACCAACCGTAAACGATTTCGAACAAATCACATGTTCAAATTTTGGTAGTACTGGAACACCTTTTATATGAATTTTCACAGATTTTTAAATTTCAAAACTCTGTTTCTTATGAATAGTTGTTCAGTTTTGTCGACTGTAAAGCTCTTTCAGTTTTTGGTACACCTGTGTACTAAATTTTCACAAAATCCAATCAAATTGAATATCCATTCAGGTAGATAACCAAAACAAAATTAAAATTATAGAAAATAATACAAACTTAATGTAGTCAATTAGGGTCAATGTAGGTACCACTAGTTGACCATTTAAGCGGTTTTATGACGAAATTCATAAAAAAACTAAATTATTAGTTCTACTTTCAGAGTCACTTCTAAAAGTTCGACTATGAATTAGTTAGGCTTGTGATATAATAAGTGTTAAGGACTTTACAAAATATGCTCTTAAAGTTTTTTTTTTTTCAAATGTTACATTGCATGACCACTTCGAATAAACATACTAAAGTACTAGCTAGACAAACCCATAACTTTATTGTAAGACGCCAACATAGTTAAATTCTATATAAAATCGCGGTATTTTTAAATTTTCTTACTTTCAGTTCAAATTTAAGTTTTGGTCAGCTATTGGTGCTTGGTCATCTAGTGGTGAACTGACCCTATGAGTAAATCACAAGTTTACGTTTTGGTAGTACAGGAACACCCCTTATATGGAATCACACAGACAAACTGATGATGGCGTAAGATACCTTGCATAGAGATGCTTAGTCAAGCAAAGTTTCATAAAAATAATTTGAACCGTTTTAAAAAAAATTCAATTCTTTATTTTTGTTGAATGACAGCTACCCTCAAAATGAGAGCCAGCAAAAAACCATTCGGAAATAAAAGTCTTAAATTAAAAATATGGTGTTAATAGGACCATTCGTTTAGCCGCTAGGCCAAAGCGTGACGGACAGACCGACCAACCGACAGACGGACATTTTTAGGGGACTTGCTTAAGTGATATAGAACACATTTTTGAGAAATTTTGTGCAACTTTTTTCACGAATACAATACCTTTCTCGCTCAGCTCGAAAGTAAAAATACTACTATCGATAAAAAATACATCACTCATAAACTCCAACATGATCCCACAAAAAACGATAAATTACAGTAAAATACGTAACAATTTCCATATTATCTGACTGTAGAAATGATAAGTTGACATTTTTTTATGCAATATTTGTGATAATAATCCACAAACATGAAAAATACTGAATAAAACTTACAGATGAAAAGACAAAATTTCTTTGCAATTTTCGTTTTGTCGTTTTGAAGATGTACAGCCATCAACTACACACGTTATTATTAAAAAGAACAATCACTAATATGGAGAGCAACTTAAGAATAAATTCACGATATTTTCAAGTTATTCACTACATGTTTTTTTATAATTTACACAATGTTTACAACATATAATTTAGGAAATATTTTCAACCGTTAAAATCCCAACAAGTTACAATAATCCTATAAACTTTGTAAATGCAATGAACGCGTCGTTCATCTAATTTGGTAGGATGTGATCACTGACCACTTGACATGGCATGAGACATGCTAGCAGTTGTCATCCCATACTGAAAAAAAATAGCATGGTTTCTTCTCCGAGCGAAGCAAGGAGGTTTTTGTTCTGAGGGCACAGCAGACGACAGACTTTTTTTTTCTGACAGTCCGCCAGTGTGGCCGGTACTGCAATTATTTTCGTATTACTATAGTCATTGACATGAAAAAAACGCTCCGTTTCTATGCGCGTATTTTCCAAAATCTTTAGTTTGGAAAGAAAAACCGCTTGAATTCAAAGAATTAATCACTCGGAAAGGTTGTTCAGATTGATTTTCATTTAGTTTGAAACATAGAGCAACTTTTAAACTTGTTGTATTTGAATTTTATTCTGATAAAACTATAATTTTCGCAATACTGGCCACACTGGCGACAATGTCCGTGACTGCCCGTGTATGTCCGCCCCTTCATCTGCTGGAACGGCCTCCAATTGGTACGGGTGGCGAGCGAGATTTTTTTTTCTTGGTTACGTGATATTCAGGGCGAAAACGAGATGTCTCAGTAGATGGGGGACAATGAGTTTTAAAACTCTCAATTAGACACGGAGAGAAATACTGAACTGTGACGTCACATTTCAATATCACCATATGAATTTTATTACATGCAAAGTTACGTTTTGTTATGTTACAAAAAATATAGGCCAGTTGCGTAAAACTAAAAATAAATAAATACGGAAATAAATCCTACGAAAGATTTTATTGTTTTCGTAGTAGGTAAAAATATTATATCTCGTAAAAGACTCACAATATTGAAAACTTGTCTTTTAAAGGTTGTAGGGCTTTAAATTTTGCATTCAATTAGACCAAACTCACATTTATATCATGAGTTTTTTTTTACCAGTACCTTAGTTTCAAATATTTATGAATCTTACTACAGAAACAAAGGACTTTCTAAAAATATTTTTTTTTCTTAGTTTACCCCTTTCTTTAGGTTAAATTAATTTCTTAAAATCATTTCATATGAATAACCTCCATAACGTGAAAAATATACCCTCCAAGTTACGGGTTTCTAACTTCAGTAATTTCCGCTGTCCATTGATGAGTCAGTATTTTTTTTTTTTTTTTAAAGTTAAATAATTTTATTTCCTCTACAAAAAACATGGGCAAAAAAGTAGGCACAATAAAATGTCTGTAGAGGCTGGTTCCTAAGCTCGGTAGTCCTGTGTTTTAGGCAACCAGGCCTCCACCTCCAGAATGAATGAATACAATTACAATTAAAACATACTATAAGCTAGACATCGAGGAGTTTTTACAATAATTTTTATATTTGTATTATATTTTATATCAATCAATCACTACTCCCCTGGGGGAAAACCTAGGATAGTCATATATGGTAACAAATGAAGCTATTAAAACAATTAAACCTTTTGTAGGATGTATTTCCGACTTTTTGACCTAATTATACAAAAATCTTTGATAGGTAGGTACGGTCAACCGCTTGTCGGTAGAAACTTTTTCAACTCTATTACCATGCCATAAGGTCCAAACACTTTGATCTTGAGCGGGTCACTGGTTTCGGGCGTTGTAGCGTAGCGTTGGTTCTGGTTTTGTTTCTACCTGCTTGCTGCCATGCGTGCGTACACACGACCGCACATCAGTAGAAACACTTTTGGACCTTAAGGCGTGGTAATATAGTTGAAAAAGTTTCTACCGACAAGCGGTTGACCGTACGTTACAAATTTATTATTTTTCGTCCGATTTAGTTTCGTTTCGAATTCTGTTATCGGATTACGTACAACTTATATTAAATGAATAAATGTATAATATTTGGTACCTTTTAATTTATTTAGTAATACATCCTCATAAAATTTTGATGCCCTCATCTGAACTCTCTGTAGGAGTTGTTTCGCTTTTTCTGTAATACACATCACATTTTAAATTATTACTTTTTGCCTGTGCACATATAAATTTATAAATAGCTATCAAAACACGTTAAAGAATGCAAAACACCAAAATAATATTGTTCTTCAGTTATTTTATACTAGCTGGTGCCCGCGACTTCGTCTGCGCAGGTTTATAAATTGTAGCCTATGTGTTATTCTGATGTATAAGCTATATTATTATTGTAAAGTTTCATTAAAATCCATTTAGTAGTTTTTACGTGAAAGAGTAACTATCATCCATCCATACTTACAAACTTTCGTGTTTATAATATTACTAGGATAGTAGGATAGGATTATTATTATTAGCCTTCAATGTCCCACTGTTGGGCAAAAGGGAGGCCTTTCCTCCTTTCATTTTTCCCGGCTCTTAGCCAACTGCCGCAGTGGGTGTTACGTTGACATCGCTTGGTTTTAGTGTCATCAATAAAGCACTAAAATATACATTTTAAGAAATACTTAAATCATAAATAATAGTTAGTAATTATCCAAAAACAATCATCAATGTGTAGAAATAGTCGTGTAGTGTACCCTAAACCGACGAGCGTGTGTGAAGGGGTTGATGTAAGTAGAGAAAGCGAGGAAAATATGTCAAGATCGTAGCAGGTGGAGGGCTGTGGTCTCTGCCTACCCCGACGAGAAAGAGGCGTGATTTTATGTATGCATGTAGGTACGTATGTATGTTATACTGTAGCTGTATTTTTATTTGTTGTTAGATTCATGCGGACAGATTCGTATGTGACAGCTAGTAGTAAAATAAAAGCTTTACCTGTCGAGTCGTCTTGTTGTAGGCTCTGAAACAAAAATGATATTTTTTTTTGGGACAATTCACACAAAGTCACCATGATCCCAAACTAGGCAAAGCGTGTACTTTGGGTACCAGAGACTGATATACATACATAAATAGATAAATAACACCCAGACACAGAGCAAACACTCGTGTTTGTGTGTGTGGCGCCACATTGTTTGTGAAGCGATGTAGTTTAGCTGACGTCTTTAAGAGATTTTAATATCCAACAATGAATAAACGATTTTGACTTTGATTTGTTTATTACACAAATATTTGCCCTGGGCGGGGATCGAACCCGCGACCCACGGCTTGGAAGGCGCAGGCTCACTACTAACCACACCAACGGGCTAGTCAGATATAGTAATAATACTTTTAAAAAAATTGGTCTGTTTTTACAAATGTTATTGTAATTTCTATTCAAAACGTTTGGCGCTGTAGTAGTGCAGCTGCTGACTGTGCCGAAAGTTCCGGGCTTTGTTCCGGCCTGGGCAGATATTCTAATGATGTGATTGGGTAGTGGTTTTCGGGTCTTGATTTGTATGTGTGCCCGACGCCCACGATACAGGCTCGGATAAAAAAAATTATGGTTAGATTTTTTTAATAGTATCATTCGAAAGATAAATATGTCCATGTCGCAGGTTTTTAATAAAAAAAACTAGGTTTTTGAAAAAAAAAAACCGGAAGAAGACATAATTACAATGTTTGTGTTATAACTACTTAGCCAAACTAAACCTAAACCATTCCGTACTACGGTTTTTTCGACGGAGTAAATAGCCCGAATTCATTTGGCCCTTTTGTTTCTAATAATTAAACTAAATGTTACTACTAGGTTGGTAGGTAAAGGTGTAAACTATGACATTAATTCAAATGCAACATCCAGATATTAATTTATTCTAAGAAAATACCTTATGGAAAAATCTGTGCCTAAACTAACCTAACCAAACTTAATCTAAACAAGTTTTTACGACAAAACCTAGTCTTCTCGATCAAAATCTTGATTTTATCAAATACCATAAATACAGGGTGTAAAAGAAAGGGATTTCAGGGTTCTTAAAAATGGATCTGCAGGAACATATAGGTCGAAATACGAAAAGGAAATTTGAACTTTCCATTGAAATTGCACCAGCTTTTTTGGGAGGAAATTTTTTTTTTTCCGTAATTAGACCTTAGGTTTCTTTGCAAAGTGTTCAATTTCATGGTCTAAGTAACAGGCTGAAATAAAGCTTTAATTTTTTTTACACCCGATATTTGGGATGACAGGCGTTCCCTCATTTGATTTGTCATGATATGACAAGGAAAAGTTGCTGCTTACTGTATCCTAATTACGGATCTGCATTACGAATGTTGTGCCTTAGTTTCTATCTAATTTAATTCTGTCATATCTAACTTTTTTTGCTCCTTTGTAATTAAATTAAATTATGTATAACAATACTTCAGGCATCACTGTAAAAATGTTGTACCTACTTAACCTACTCAACCTCGGCTCAACTCAACCTGCGGAGGAAGATAAAGTCCCTAACACACGGGTTCTACCTAGTTTAGGGATCTTTGGTTTTTCCCATCATTTCTGTATCATTTGTACAATTGCCAACTTATGCTACACAATGTATTGCGTTTTTGTCTGTACAATAAACTATTTTATTATTATTATTTAAAAACAAAATAGAAGCAATAAGTGTGACTAAATTAATTAGGTACTTACGGCTCCAACCATCAGCAACACTATAAGAATTATAACTGTATACTTGTTCATTTTAAGTTAGTTAACCTTTCCGAGACGAAAACTTACTAGTTTCCGATAGAAAAAAGCTTCAATTATATACACCATTCCATTAGACATGTAGTTTATAGGGAACATGTCACACAAAACATCTTTTGTTATGTTTAACAATGGAAAAATGCATTAGTTCTGTTTTTTTTTTGCAAATTTTTGGTCAGAAATATGGTTATTATCTCGTATCATCGATCTGTAACGCTTGCTGTCGACGGTGACGGCCTCGCGGACGTCGTTTTAGAAAAAATCAAGAACAGTCAAAAATCCGCACCAAACAGAGAATTTCTGTGGATTTAAAACGACCCCAGAAGCAAAAACGATTGCTCAAAAAAGGAAAAAATAAGATTAATATCATGGTCAATCCTAAAATTCGTTAGGTGACCGCCGAGTAAACACGTCGACAAAATCCACGTATCGACGTTAACTTTTTGCACATAGGTACTAATCTACTTTTTTCACAACTTAAATATTAAACTTTCTTTTTACTCGGCGGTCCCCCGACGAATTTAAAGATTAACCATTATATTAAACTTATTTTTTCCTTTTTCGAGCGATCGTTTTTGCTTCGGGGGTCAACGTTTTAAATTTTTAATCTTACTTTTATTGTAGACCTTTATAAGATTAACAATTCTGTAGTACAAACAAGTATTTGATATATCTATCATATTTTGGACAGCGTACACCATGTAAGCGCTTAAGCGTCCGCAAATCAGTATTTTCAGACGACTAGATCAGGAAAACGAGCTCATAACTTTTAAACAGCTTGACCGATTTTCATCAAATATAACTAAGATCCTTTCCAATTGAATGACCTTTTAATAAAAAAAACCGTATTGAAATCGGTCCATCCGTGTACTTACAGATACACAGACAGACCACACAGATACACACGTTAAACTTGTAACACCCCTGTGTTTGCGTTGGAGGTTAAATCGGGCATATACTCGTATAAGCCTTTCAAATAAAAAATAATTATTTTAATACAAGCTGGGGCTTGTTTTATTCCATTTAAAAATCGACCCGTCCTTATTGGAACAACCTTTATAATATATTAGCGGTCACCCATCGAGACTAGAGCAGATTCATTTTTCGTGAGAAAGAGCAATTGCCACTAGGACGTCACACATCAAGGCTAGAGCAGATACAACATTGTTAATTTTTCGTGAGAAAGAGCAATTGCCACTAGGACGTCGCACATCAAGGCTAGAGCAGATACAACATTGTTAATTTTTCGTGAGAAAGAGCAATTGCCACTAGGACGTCACACATCAAGGCTAGAGCAGATACAACATTGTTAGTTTTTCGTGAGAAAGAGCAATTGCCACTAGGACGTCGCACATCAAGGCTAGAGCAGATACAACATTGTTAGTTTTTCGTGAGAAAGAGCAATTGCCACTAGGACGTCACACATCAAGGCTAGAGCAGATACAACATTGTTAATTTTTCGTGAGAAAGAGCAATTGCCACTAGGACGTCACACATCAAGGCTAGAGCAGATACAACATTGTTTATTTTTCGTGAAAAGAGCAATTGCCACTAGGACGTAAGCGATTCTAATAGGTCACGACTGCTTACTTAAGTAATTAATGAAGGTATTGTCCTTTTAATGATCTTCATTTCAACACAATTCTTTGGAATGCAATGTTCGCATGCAACATCATCAAGAAAAAGCGGCATACTTCGTCAATTGAAACAATAAGGAACAAGCACGATTTTTTTTTGTTTAAAAAAAATACTCTCATTCATGTAATAAACAATCTTGTAAAACTATTTTCCGAATAACTATGATATTATAAAAGATATAAGCCATCGAAGATTTGTTTCTGTCTCTTTCTAGCAAAACTAAATTTAATATGGAGTTTATATGGCCGTAGTGCATTTGGACGTCACTATTCATGTCGGATCTCTCTGTCTAATTAGTAGTTTTAAATGCTTATATCGGCCGTATTTCTTAGCCGATTTTAATTTTAATTTCACTTTTTGTTATCTCTACTACGGTATTTTCATATTTTGTTAATAAATGCGACTAAAAAAAATTATGCGTGTTCCACTATTGCAGTTGTTATTTGATATGGTCATTTATTAATCACACAGAAGTAACCCAAATTAAATGCTTATATCGGCCGTATTTCTTAAAAGATTTAAATTTCACTTTGTGTCATCTCTACTACGGTATTTTCATATTTTTTTAATAAATGCGACCAAAAAAATATGCATATTCCCTATTGTCTAAAATCTTCGAGCAACACGAAGCGCGGGAATTCGTGTTTCTCAAAATAGCTATTATCACGATACCTTGGGACTTGAACGCTTCAATGGGGAGTGTGGATGGGTAGTCGGAAAGCGGAAAATTCGTCTTCGGAACTTTATTTGGACTATAGTCTAACCGCCATCGCTGTACCGCTCCTTAGATATGCGCGGGGAGGTGGGGGAGTGGAAGGAAAGAGCAAGAACTAGTTGCCGCCGTGAGCGATGACGAGCGATGGTCTCCGCCCCATCTCGCCGCCGTGAGCATACATACACAGCGGTTGCGGTCAGACTATAGTTAACATACTCAGTCAGTTTTCGTGAACATCCCGAAAACTGCGGCACATAGCAAACAAAAAAGGTCAAGTGCGAGTCGGACTCGCGAGCCGAGAGTTCCGATACACCTAAAGTATTTTTGGAAGCAATTAAGTAAGTTGTTTGTAAAGATTTTTTTGCAGATTTCCAAAAAACTATGCAACTTAGAAAGTTTATTTTTTATTTTTGATGTAATATTTACTTAAACCTCTATTGACTATAATTCATTCAGATTTTTCCTTTTGCGAACTTTGGAGATAAGAGGGGGGGAATGGTATTTTTTTGTAATTTTTCATTATTACTTCAAAACTAATAGTCGTAAAAAAATACAAAACCTATTTTGGAATATACAAGTAAAGCCCTTTCATATGATACCCCACCCCACTAGACCTAGTAACGACAATTTAAAATTTTGCTTCCTATTTGGGCCCCCTTCACAATAATTATTATATATTTATAATTCTTTCTTAATATATATTTAATTCTTTCTTTCGTAATATCCATACTATATACTATATACTTATACTATATACTATATACTATATACTTACTATATTTACTATTTACTATCCATACTTCCATACAAATATTATAAATGCGAAAGTAACTCTGTCTGTCTGTCTGTCTGTCTGTTTGTTTGTTTGTTGCTCTTTCACGCCTAAACGGCTGAACGGATTTTGATGAAATTTGGTATGGTGATAGATGGTAACTTGGAGACGGACATAGGCTACTTTTTACCCCGGGAAAATATCTCATTCCCGTGGGAATCTACACATACAATAATACTCTAGCGGGGTTGTATCTGCTACAGCACACCGAAACTACTTAACCGATTTTGATGGGACTTTTTTTATGTATCGCTGATTACGAAAACTACTACAATTTTGAAATCCAACGTGGTAGACGTAAACTACCATTATCCCCTGGGGATAAGGTTGAGGTGCGATAGGGTTGAAATGTCTAAAAATCAATATGGGTGTCGTTTGTAAGGTTTATCGAGCCGCTGATTACAAAAACTACAACAATTTTGAAATCCAACATGGTGGACGTGAAATGCTATCATCCCTTGGGGATGAGGTTGCCGCAGGGTGTCCACAGCTAATGCCCAAAAAAATTCCCTGACTTTTCCCTGACTTTCCCTGACCATTTTCAAAAATTTCCCTGACCAATTTTATTCATTTTAAAGAAAAATAAACTATAAATGAATATATTTTCGAAAAAATTTTAAGACCAAAAATAATGTCATAATGTAGGTCACTCTTTGGAGAAAAAAAAATGCCTGAAAAATAATGCTTTAACAGTCCGGATTAAGGGGCTGATAAGAGCTACTAGGGTGGGTCGAAAAATTATTTTTTTCTATATCGATTTCTAATAGTGCGCAAACCGTGACCCGGTTATAAACTAGAAACCTAATATTTTTAGTATATTTTATTTACTTCTACAACTACCCGTGCATTTCCTTTGAAATTTTCTAGAATTGTCTTAAATTCGTACTTTTGTATGAGTGTTTATATCATAAAATAAATATCAAGCAATGATTTTCAATTACTTAAATTACATTGAATACAATCATAAATCACAAATAAACGAAAATGCAATGCTATTCGGTTCATAAGTGCAGAGATATGAGAAGGGAGAGGCGAAGAAAAGTACCAATCGCACAGTCGTCGTTGTGTCGGTACGCTTAGTGAGTTACAAGTGAACAGTAAACACTATTGAATATGATGGAACAGTAACAAATACTGGTACATGTGGCGGAGTTATACGACTATTAGAAAAGCGTTTAAATCGACTTCTATCTAATTAATGAATAGCTTTTGAGAGACATGTTTTTAATACTTGATTGTACCACAAAAGGACCTTCTGCATAATCTGGAGCTATCGGAAAATTATTAGAAGGCTGTGAATAGCACACTGTTTTGTTATTTGAGAAGATAGAGGGCACGTCACCAAATATTCCAGCAATCACAGAGCTCAGTTCTGATAAACGTTACCTTTATGATATAAATCTGGTGTAATAAGTAGTGAGTGTCTACCTTACTTGGATAACCGTTCAAATTCATGCAAGATGACTGACAAAAGCTCACAGGACTTTTCGGTTATATGTTGCAACTAAAAAACCAACGAATAAAATAACTTGCTGTTTGTTGTTATAGTTAACAGAATAACAGCTACGTTTGGTTTGAAATTAAGGGACGTCCGTCTTGCAAACTTGAGGCAAGACATTTCTGGAAACCGTTTTTCTAAAGAATCAATTAGTGTAGTAGAAATGCCATTTCGTGCACCCAGAAAACTTGCTTTTGTCTATGCTATCTAAGACGCTATCTGACGAACAGAAAGAGATAAGAAAACTCGAGGCGCATTTTTAAGACAAAATAGCACCTGCTTCTAGAGCTTCTGGTATTTGAAATACCAAAGGTTAATTTAAACGCTCTGTCTTACTTGACTTGGTGGACTGAGAGCAAACATTTACTCAGTCATCTGTTTCGGGTGAAACTCTTCATTATTTAGTGAAATTAGGAGGTAACGATGGAGTCCTTTTCATGCTACTGCTAATACGAGCTATCGACTAGCGTGTGGTAAAGACAGTCACTGAGGTGTTTTTACAGCTTTATCATGAAAACTCAAAAGAAACTTTGATAATTAAGTATCTAAAATTGGTTCTCGAAAACGAATGTCAAGGGTTGAAATCAAAGGAGATTTTAAAGTTGCTTAAATATCTTTTTTTCTTTCCCACAAGCGCATATGCTTAATTCTGTATTTCTTAATTTAAATTTATATTTAAATAAATATGTTTTATTACTTATTAAGTAGGTATTTCCTTGAAAGTCATAAAAAATTGTGGTTCAAATACATAGTCAAAAGAATAAAAATTTCATATTTTCTAAGTCGATGCGCGGGTAGAAGGAGACTACTTAGAATTTTTCTTTTTGCTACCTTTTTCATCATTGGAGATAAAAAATAAATCAGAGTAAAAAAAAATTTTTTCATACAAGAGCGACCCACCCTACTAAATACGCTTCACTAGAGCAGGTTTTTAACGAAAAGCGATGTATATAAACCGTTGAAAAAAAAATGTGATAATTAAGCATCTTTACAATAATATGGCTGACTCAGAAACGCGATTAAATATATTTTGTACGCCATAAAAAAAACAACCTCTACCCCTCTTTACCTCTGATTTTTGCTTTTAAACCGTTTTTCTTAAGTACCCATTAATCTATGATGCCAAAACTTTTACACATTACTCGTATTCAATATATTATGCGTAATAATACAGCTGTTTAATAATTAATATTATGGGTACAGATCTTGAGAATAATGCAGAAATGAGCGAAAAACGTAAAACAGCGCGAATCCGCGTTCTAGCACGCGCATTATGCCCTTTGTTAGAAAGGGAGGTAATTCAGCTCTTATCAGCCCCTTAAGAGTCCGACTAGAGCATGAATACAGGAGTAAATAAAAGATTTCACTGAACCAAAACTATTGAAATTTATAAAAATAAGGAGTAATCTAATTATTGTGACCATAAATTATGCCTTATTGGAGGTCACTCGGAACCTGGAAAAAATGCTTCAATAGTCTGGATTAAGAGTCAGACTAAACTCTAGTCACTAGAGAATGATTTATCCCTTATTTTACAATCACTGGGACGTTTTGGAAAGCAAACTGTAAATTCTTAATTTTTCCCTGACTTTCCAGGTGGCTCCTCGATTTCACTGACTTTCCCTGACCACCTTGAGCTTCCCTGACTTTTCCCTGACTTTCCCTGATTTTCAAGAATGTGGACACTTGGGGTGCGATAGAGTTGATATGTCTAAAAATCAATATGGGTGTCGTTCGTATGGTTTATCGGGTCGCTGATTACGAAAACTACAATGATTTTGAAATCCAACGTGGTGGACGTGAAATACCACCACCCCTGGGATGGGGTTGGGATTCGATAGGTTTGAAATGTCTAAAAATCAATATGAGTGTCCGTTGTATGTTTATATAAGGATAGGGATAGCGGTTAAGATGGCGTTAGGGGTAGAAGCAGGGATAGGGGTAGGGTCAGGGAGAGGGAGAGGGGGAGGGATAGGGAGAGAGTGTAAGGGAGGGGAAAATGAGGGGAGAGAAAGGGGGAGGGAGGGGTAGAGGGCGCGGGAGGGGGTAGAGGGAGGGAGAGGGGGAAGGGGAGGATGAGTGAGGGGAAGGGGGAAAGGGAGGGGAATGGGAGGAGGGCGAGGGGGGAAAGGGAGGGTGATGGGGAGAGGGGAAGGGGGGAAATGGAGGGGGAAGGAAGGGTGAGGGGGGGAAGAGGGAGGGGCGAGGGAGAGGAAGAGAGAGTGGGAGAGGGTGAGGGAGGGGGAGTGGGAATGTAGGGGGGGGATACAAAAGGATAGATAGGGAGGAATAGGGACCTTTTTTACTTTTATGAATACCTCCTCGCTACCCATTCACTTCACTCCCTTTATTGCCTTCTTTTTTAAGTTCGCCTGTAACGGTTGACAATGAAAATTCCGCACTACCTACCAGTTAAATAAAATCAAAAGATAATTAAGTTTGTAGTAAGATGCATTTATTCAACTTGGATAAGTACAAATGCATCTTTTACGTAGGGATCAAGAAGGATAAGCGCTCCGTAAAATATGTTTCAATTAAGTTCGAGTTCTGTTTTTTTATAAAATCTACGCGGACGAAGTCGCGGGTAACAGCTAGTATATTTATAATTCTTTCATTTGCAATTCAGTTGGGCTTCCAAATTTTAAGTCGTTAGCATAAGTGGTTGCTGAGATATACAGGTGTGACAGACAGACAGACAGACGAAGTCGCACCATAAGGGTTCCGTTTTTACCATTTTCGTTCGGAACTCTAAAAATGTCCTTGCACCAAATTAATCTGCATAAAACTCTCTAAAACGAAAAAGATCTTAATAATAATAGTTTTTGCTGGAATCTTGACAGGGGAAAATGGACAATTATAAAAATGTAAATGAAGGAATTTCATTTTTTATTTATTTATTTATTATACATATGAAAAGAACACACAAAACTTAGGTTAAGAAAAACGACATGATTGAAAAATTAAACATTAGATTAGTCAGGCGATGTACTCTTCATGTCCAAGTTCTGAAAAAACAAAGCTTTAATTACTTTCTTGCTTTTACTTACTCTAACAAAGGCGAATTTCAAACGGAGAGAAATTACCCTAAGATGTCCACATGTGTGCTAATGAGCTATAACCGAAAAACTAGAAGTAGTATTAAAAATTGCAATAGCAATCAGGCGCTAGGTCGTCGATGAGCATTAGGAGGTATAAAGTTTATGTTATGAACGATATGAAATACTAAATAAAAACTTGCATTTTGCGATAAAAATCATAAAAAACAACGGCACCCTATACTTACTGCGCGTGGCCCGACAAGCACTTGGTCGGTATTTAGTCGTGAAGTCGGTTTAATTTTTTTCAAAAAACTTTTCTTTTGAGATATTCGTAAAGTAATAATACACCCAACAGCACGTCAGTGGTAACACTTTGGACTTTATGGCATGGTAATAGAGTTACAAATGTTTCCACTGACTTGCGGTTGACTGAATTGATCGTACCGTTCGGTCCGGGGTCTACTCAATAGCTGAATTACTAACCTGTGTATTCACTCCCGTCTCTGTAACCGCAACTATAGGTACAAGTCCAGGGAACTTTGCGTATCCTCAGTATCCTCTGTCCCTGCCGCCGTTGACGTAGTTTCATAATCCTCAGTATAACCCTGTGTCGATTCTGACGCTGTCTCATCGTCTGCAATTTAATACAATATTTAAAATTATTTTATTTTTTGTCTGTGCACACACTAATCTGTAATCGCTACCAAAACACGTCAAAGAATGAAAAACATTGCATTATTATTAATTCCCAATTATAAAAATATAAGAACCTATACACCCCCAATAACTTATTGTTATAATACCTCTAATCATTACAATTCTTATATGGGCTTACGTCTTGTTGGCTTTCGTATGCCAGTGATAACAATACTAAGTCAAGTGAGCCTTGAGCATTTATGGTGATGTCGGCTTGTAAAAATTTTCGGACTATTCGTCAAGAATTTACAAACACTGCCTTCTGTAGGCTGATGTATGTGTCGCAGCCAACTGGTTTAATCGGGCAGTTAATTGAATGCCTAGGCGGTTTATTGACTGCCGGCATTCAATTGAATGGCTAGAGAACACCTAGCCCAAACGTTGAGTACAGTCTGCTAGCGATAAAACTCACCCCCCTAGTGCGCTACCCTACCGCGCTCTTTCGAGAAATTGAGGCACTGTTTAAACAGCCTACACAACCAGGCCACTGTCCGAAATAGTGTCATCTATTTTTGAATAATAGAACTACGTAATAAGACGTTGTTCGGTGTAACCAAACACCTTTGATGTAGTAGCGGCCCGCCGCCCCGCGGCCACCTTCAGTGCACATTATTAGACTGAACGGGTTGGGTGCATTCTTATTTTAACAAGCAACTTGGGTAATAATAAATAGTAAAGGAATTTTCCAACATTTCATTTCAACAACCAACGCACCGCCCCGAACAGACGTAATAAGACCCTCATAACCTAAAATGCGTATGCTTATTTCATGCACCTTCTCTATAGCCTGCCTGGCGTAGTGGTTTTAGCCGTTGCATGACAAACATGAGCTCACGGGTCAAATCTGAGCTATGTATATTTTTTGTCTCTTATTCACTTTTTTAAATTATAATATTAATTCATAGTTTAAGTAATATGGTGTTAAAACAAAAAAAATATAATTATTTTTAGACAGTTTATTAAAAATTTCATTTAAAGCTAGACACTAAAGAATCATCGTTTTTTATCTCAAAAGAACCAACATGTAAATATTACAATCTACATCTTTCGAGATTTTTGAAATGATTCTTAAAAAAAATATACAAAAATAAAAATTCCTAACAAAAGAAAACAATCCAAAATATAAAAATATCAAGACTTGCAAGATCAAAGGGTCCTCCTGAGTTGGTTGGCATGTTTACTCCACTAGATTTTCATCCATCTTTATCCGAAGTGAATTTTATTTCTTTAGTAAAGTGTATTTGTTCTCTAAATCAAAATTTTAAAGTCTTGCTTCACGATGAGCTACGGACAGTTTATTTCTTTTTGACCAGCTGCACGAAGGTGTTTTCGATTTCGATATGTTATAGGTTATATTACATCCTCGGGGTAAACTTTGACAATATCATGATGATGTTCCTTTGCTGTTGCTGAACCCACAAACGCACCGTTTTTTTCTAATAAAAGGAGAAAACAAATATATTATGAGAACACCACAATTTTGCTTTATTTATTTTGCACAAATTTAAAAAAAAAAACTTTCCAGAAATACTTTTAATACTGTTATTCCCATAGTGTTATAATTTTGCACTTTAAAAATCAGTTTAATGAAACATGATAAATAATTGAAGAAATCGTGTGACTAAGGGCATCTCCAAGCGAATTTTGATTTGTATCCTGATGCAAACTACCTTCATTGTTATATTGTTAGCAAACTACCTTCATTGTTATATGTTCGCGTCACTTGCTCTGCTGTCATAGCTGATCAAAACATGATGACAAATTTCATCAAACTCTCAACAAGCTTAATAGCGCATTGGTTAAAGGTGTTGCCTTAATCATAACGAATCGGGTTCGATACCCAACAACCTCATAAAATTGATTTTTTGTTATAAAAACATAATCATAGTTTAATGGAATCTAAGAAAACACAAAATAAGTAAAATGAATACGATCTGACCGAGTAACGAGCCCAGATCAGGTTTTAGCGCATAGTTTTCAACTTACTCAATAGATGGCGCTTTCCAGAACGTAAATTACTATTTTACTTACTGGGGGGTCAGGTAATGCAAACTTTGACTGTACAGTCAAAAATCGGCCTAGGCATTCAATTAACTGCTTGATTAAACCAGTTGGCTGCGACATATGCATGTTGTGAGAAGTTAAGTGATTTTATTCTAATGTAGCTAATTCAGGATTACGCCGGTGGCTGAGAGTACTATTAGTACTTTTGTTACTATAGATATTAAGTGCCGCATTATTTCATCTTTTAGGTCTACATATTTAGAGAGCTTTTCTGATATTGTAGGTTTCGAGTTGCAGGTGTTGGGAATGACAATATCGATAAGCTGTGTGGTATTTATTTATTGTTCGTTTATTAACTTTCATCTGGTCTATTGTATTCCTGTCCATAAGTATAGCTCTGTCAAGATATAATAGATTAATTGTGTTTTTAAGGATATTTTCTGCGCTATATTTATAGTAAGGTACGGTGGGAAGTGATATGAGGTTATTTGCTGTGGTAGTTTCTGGTGGGCAATATTTGCAACATGATCATGACGTTGCTTATAGTCGGTTTGGGCTATTGCGGAACATGCACCAGTGAAATTGTTTCAGAAGCGCAATTACAAGGGTTCCTTGCCTCACTATCATGCTCCATCATCAGGTCCTCATCAACACGCAAAATAAAAAAACCGGCTAAGTGCGAGTCGACTCGCGCACTGAGGGTTCCGTACCACCACATAATCATAATTGTATTTGTTGAAATTTCAGTAAGTTAATGTGCTAGATTTTTTGAGTCCGACACGCGGTTGACCAAGTTTTATTATTTGTTGTTATTTTATAGCTTATGCACTATAAACGTACCAATTATCAAGTTTGTTAGTGGTCCCGTTTTTAAAATAGAACTAAAACAAAAATCACCTCCTCGACCATCCAACTCGACCCCTCTCTTATATGAATGTTCTTGAAACGGGAGCTCACCACAATTGGTTACCATTAGTTGTGAGTAAAGTTGTAATATTTAATGATTTCAGACTTTTCCCTTTATTTGTACTGTGAGACCTAGCTTCTTGCCAAATTTCATAATTTTAGGTCTACGGGAAGTACCCTATAGGTTTTGCTTTAGTGCATAAATGTATGGAGATGAGGACATAAAATTCCATATCTTTTGATTGCGTCGTTGTAAAAGCTTTAAATTTTCAGAACTTGTGTGGTTCATGGACCCTAATATATGGTATTATTTCAACCTGATACCTCTACCCGTTCGTGAGATAAAGGGTCTTGACAGACAGACAGACGGACAACAAAGTGATCCTATAAGGGTTTCGTTTTTTCTTTTGAGGTACGGAACCCTAAAAAGCTCATTCGTACTAACATGACCTCAAACACCCGTTTACTAGAAGCCTTTCATCTTTCTGCTCAATCGTTAAACCAGCTCCGTAGTTCAGGGTGTCCACATTCTTGAAAATCAGGGAAAGTCAGGGAAAAGTCAGGGAAGCTCAAGGTGGTCAGGGAAAGTCAGTGAATTCGAGGAGCCACCTGGAAAGTCAGGGAAAAATTGAAAATTTACAGTTTGCGTTCCAAAATGTCCCAGTGATTGTAAAATGAGGGATAAATCATGCTCTAGTCTGACTCCTTATCCAGACTATTGAAGTATTTTTTTAAGGCATAGTTTGTGGTCACAATAATTAGATTACTCCTTTTCATTTTGATAAATTTCAATAGTTTTGGTTCAGTGAAATCTTTTATTTACTCCTTTAATTCATGCTCTAGTCTGACTCTTAATCCAGATTATTGAAGCATTATTTTTCAGGTTTGGAGTGACCTACATTATGACATTGTTTTTGGTAAAAAAAAAAACGATTATACATACATACATACAATACATATACAAGGTTATTTTTTGGACCTGATTTCCGTATGCCCACATTTCAGAGGCCAAAAGCAACAACTTTTGTTCTACCACTTTTCTAACAACGCACGAAAAATTTTCAACTTCCTATACAAAATGGGTCGGTCACGTGACCACTTTAGTATGGGGAGTCGAAAATTTTTCGTGCGTTAGAAAAGTGGTAGAACAAAAGTTGTTGCTTTTGAGCTCTGTAGTAACGTGGGCATAAGGAAATCAGGTCCAAAAAAACTGGCCAAGTGCGAGTCGGACTCGCGCACTGAGGGTTACGTACCACCACATAAACATAATTGTATTAGTTGAAATTTCAGTAAGTTAATGTGCTAGATTTTTTGAGTCCGACACGCGCTTGACCAAATTTTATTATTTGTTGTTATTTTATAGCTTATGCACTATAAACATACCAATTTTCAAGTTTGTAAGTGTTCCCGTTTTTAAAAAGAACTAAAACAAAAATCTCCTCAGCGACCATCCAACTTGACCCCTCTCATATGAATGTTCTTGAAACGGGAGCTCACCACAATTGGTTACCATTAGTTGTGAGAAAAGTTGTAATATTTAATGATTTCAGACTTTTCCCATTATTTGTACTGTGAGGCCTAGCTTCTTGCCAAATTTTATAATTTTAGGTCAACGGGAAGTACCCTGTAGGTTTTGCATTTTTGAATAAATGTATGGAGATGAGGACATAAAATGCCATATCTTTTGATTGCGTCGTTGTAAGAAATTTAAATTTTCAGATCTTGTGTGGTTCGTGGATCCTAATATATGGTATTAATTTCAACCTGATACCTTTACCCGTTCGTGAGATAAAGGGTCTTGACAGACAGACAGACGGACAACAAAGTGATCCTATAAGGGTTCCGTTTTTTTCTTTTGAGGTACGGAACCCTAAAAAATAACCTTGTATATTTTTTTTTCATTTATACTTTATTTTTCTTTAAAATGAATAAAATTGGTCAGGGAAATTTTTTAAAATGGTCAGGAAAAGTCAGGGAAATTTTTTCGGCATTAGTTGTGGACACCCTGGTAGTTCTATATTATTGCATTGTCAACAAAATCACAAACCTATGATAACTAGAAGAATAACTAGATTTAGATTTTCTGGCAAACAAATCCACACCACGGTAAGCCTATAATATAAGCGTGTTAAAAAGCTATAAATATAAACTTTAAAAAAAACCCGAAAAACCCGGTTTCAAAACAAAACCTACCGGTTAACCGGTTTTTTAGGTTATCCGGTTAACTGGTTTGCATGCCCTAGTTGTTATATGATGGGAATGAATGGAAAATTTGGAAGGGCAAGGCCTTGGCGAACGTTCCAAGACCAAATACAGGATGTCTAAATAAAGGCCAGGTTAAAAGTACCCTAAAACGGCGTGCGTGTGTGAAAAGGTTGATAAAAGTAGAGGATGCGATGAAAGTATGTCAAGATCGTAGCAGGTGGAGAGCTGTGGTCTCTGTCCACCCCGACGGGAAAGAGGCGTGATTTTATGTATGTATTTATATTATACAGTAGGCTGTATTTTTTGTTGTTAGTATCGTGCGGAAAAAATTATAGGTGATAGATACTAGTAAAATAAAAGCTTACCGGTTTGTTGTAGGCTCTGAAACAAATTACATATATAGTAACAATATTTTAATTCTTTTGCCTGTTTTAGACAAATGTTATTGTAATTTTGATTTAAAACGTTTGGCGCTGTAGTAGTGCGGCTACTGATTGTGCCGAGAGTTCCGGGCTTTGGTCCCGCCTGGGCAGTTATTCGAATTATGTGATTGGGTACTTTTTTTGGGTCTTCATTTGAATGTGTGCCCGACACCCTCGATAAAGGCTCGGATAAAAAATATATGGTTAGATTTTTCAATGTATCATCGTCATTCTTTAAACATTGAATAAAATTATCTGAATCAATAGCCGGGACCAATGGCTTAACGTGCCTTCCGAAGCACGGAAACGCTCTAATTGTGCCACTGGGGGTCACCCATCCGGGTTTTGACCATGACTATCGTTGCTTATCTTTCGTTATCGGAAAGAAGCAGCAACTACACTCTGCCACGAGCACTTCGAGCGCTTTTTGATTTTTCATTGTATCAGTCCAAAGATACAAGATATAAAAAAAATAGTGAGCACTATTTTAGCATGTTACTTATACCATGAAACTGAACAACTTTCCATAAGGAACAGGTCGAAATACGAAAAAATCTGCTGGTGCAGTTTCTATGGGAAAATGCAATATTTTTTCGTATTTCGACTTATGTTTCTTGGGAAAGGGTTATTACACCCGATATACAAGGTGTAATATACATGAGAAGTGCGTCGTTTCGCCCGACACGCATTCGCCCGTTCGAGTTCTGGTAAAACGCTACCGTTTAAAAATCCTACACTTTCAATGGGGCGTTTCGCCCGAAGGAATTTTTACTGCTATTTTAGTACAGTAAGCATCAGAATCGAGTATCTCATTTGAAATTTAAAACAATAAGTTTATGTAAAAAAATGTTTAATTAGAAAATCAATCAACATAAAAAAAAATAGTAACTAATGACTATATTCAAGCAGTCTTGTGTCTAAGACCATGAATCTGAAAAACTCTTCAGAAAAGTTTTAAAAACATATAATCCTGATTTCCTCATACAAATCTTATCGAAAAATAATAATGAAAAATAAAAATGTAAAATTATATCGTATGCGGACGATACAACATTAACTTTTACCGACTTTTTTGACTCTTGGGAAGAAGTATATTTACTTGCACAACGAGGTTTCAATACTGTTTGCCACTGGCTAGCGGCTAACTCTCTAACTCTAAATGCTGAAAAAACCAAATTTATAACTTTTTCTATCCGCAACCTTCCTAATGACACAAGTAAGCTTGGTACAATATTTGCTCACAAGTGCTCTTTTCCTCCTAAACATGCATGTAATTAAACTTACCTATACGCGTAAACTTACCTATGTTTTCAAATCCTTGAGATGCGTTGCTGATAAAAAAATCATTAAGGTGGTGTACTTTGCACTTGTCCAATCAATCTTAAGCTATTGTATCGCATCATGGGGCGGGGCGGTCAAGACTAAACTCTTACCTCTTGAGAGAGCACAAAGACTGATCCTCAAAGTGAGCTATCACAAGCCTCGTCTATACCCAACCACTAACTTATACAAGGATACTGAAGTACTGACTGTCCGACAGTTATTTATTATCGCATGCATCCTTAAACAACACTCAAATCTTGATTCTTTTCGATCTGATATGGCTAATACTAGGAGACATTCTACAGTATGTAATATAAACTGGGCTAGAACTAGCTTTGCTCAGCGATTTTTATTTTTTATTGGTGCTATACTATATAATATTGTAAACAAAGGAACAGGTATCTTTGGACTTACTCGTAGTAGATTTGAATGTAAACACAAAACTACAGCATGGCTTCTTGGGCTTGACTATCCAGCAACTGAAAAGCTTTTGCATTTTCAACAATCATTTTTTACTAAGATACTTATATACCTGTTAATTTGGTGACAAATATGACGATTCTCTTTCAAATACAAACACACATCAACTAATACTCATAATGAACTTTTTCTCACTCTATCACTCATATACTCACACACATATACAATAACACACACATACACATAGTTACTCACACATTTATACATACTCTTTCTTACACACTATAATTTGTACCTATCCTCATTAATTACATAAATAATTATAAGTAGGTACCTATTTTTACATAAAATAGATTGTACTATTATATTTGCTTAATTTTGCCTATTATTAATTTCTGTCTGCTTTCCATCTTTACTACTTGTGTACAAGTACCCAGGCTATCCGAGATGGGGGACCTGGTGACCTAAAACACAGGCTACGGCTTAGCTTAGGCGCCAGTTCTTCCACAAATAATTAGTAATTGTACCCTCTTTCTTGTATTTTCTCAATTTGTGTACTTAAACCTAATTGTTTGTGGACGGAAAATAAACGAATTTGATTTGAATTAAAAATATGAAAATCATATTATTTATATACTTACGGCTCCAACCATCAGCAACACCACAAGAATTACAACTGTATACTTGTGCATTTTAAGTTAGTACCTCGAGACGCAAATTTACTAGTTTCCGATTAAAAATGCAGCGTTTATACCACGTATGCACCATTTCATTAGATATGGAGTTTATACGAAACATTTTACACAAAACATCTTTTGTTATATTTAACAATGGGAAATTGCATTTAGTTTTGTATTTTATTTTTTGTAGTGTCGATTTGAATTTCAATACACGTTTTTAATCAATAAATAAATACTATACGCCATAGATGAATATATTTTTACGATAAATAGATTTGTTACGCCGCGCTGCAGTAAGGCCAAATTTGCACGGTATGGTAAATAAATAATATACCTAACATCAAACACACACGTCACCCTTGCCTTATTCCGTTTTTGCCGATTGGTTTTTACGGAGTCGGCTTCCTACTTACAACCATCTGACCTCCGAAACCCTATAGCAAACTAGATTCAATCCTAGATTAGGTTTGCCAGATTAGTGGCCAACCTGGCTGTCAGAGTCTTCAAGCCGCCAAATGGCCTCTAATTTGGTTTTAACGTCTGAGATCATTGACGTAGCCGGACCAACGGCTTAACTGCTCAAGCACGGAAACGATCTAGATGTGGTGCCACTAGCGGTCACCCATCCGGGTTCTGACCACGGCCAACGTTGCTTAACTTTAGTGATCGGAAAGAAAGAGCAACTACCACTCGGCCACGAGTGCTTCCACATCAAACACACCTAACTATATTATTTACAACTATCTACCCGCCCCAGCTTCGCACTTGGATTCGGTTTTTTCCGACTTTATCGACAAACATTATCACAGTTCAGCCAATTTGCACTAAATATTTACAACTCATACATATAGACCTTCCTCATGAATCAGCCTATATGTCGCAAGGAAATCGTATAATTCGGTGCTGATAAACGGCCAGCAAATTGGCAAGTTTGGTCTTCGTAAAGAAAAATTTTTTTTTCTGATAATGTTGTAAGGTCTTTTTTGAGATATTTTAACTTAATAATAATAAGAATCAAGAGTACTTAAAAGTATTATAAATACATTTTTAGGTTTACTTTGTAGTGAAAACAAGATTTTATGATATTGATTTTCACGCTACATAGCGGCTTCATTTTGGCGACTTGTTGAGGATGACGTTTCATACATTTAAATTCCATCCAGACGCAGCTGGTTCAGAGCGGTCTTATTAACTTGAGTTTGCTAAACTCAAAATCATAATTCAGTACACTAGTTTGACAGCTTAAATGTCAGTTTGAGAGGTCTCTTTCTATATTCTACAGTTAGCTGTCTTTGGCAATGGCAAACAACAGCTCGGGATTACGCTACTTCGCTCGTTGCAGGACTTTGGCGTTGGATGTAAAACTGGTTTAAACATTTTACGCAGAACCCACATTTCGAACCCTTGCAATGTCTTACATATGTCATTTCTTAGCACCCACGCTTCGCAAAGTGGACCAAACATAACATTTCATTAACAGATCCCTAAATCTAAAAATGATATATGCAGACACACATTATTTTTAAAAGACCTTGCTAAACGTACTCTACATGATGGGGTAGACAATAAAAACAATTTCACACCCACTTTACTTGTAGAGGTACCCTAAAAATTTTTTTTTCCAAGATTTTATTTTACCACTTTGTCGCGTGGTTGAAATATACAACGTGTTAATGGAATAAGCGAAACCCTCATACACCCCAACTGATTTTTGCGTCCTCGCCACGCCTACTTCCCTCCTCTCCATTCTTTCTGTTAAAAGTTTAACATATTTAGTAATTCCCAACATGGTTTCAGGAAAAATCATTCAACTTCTTTAGCGGTTTTTAAATATGTATCCGAAATCCTGAATATAATTAATGACAAAAAATATGCCATAGGTATCCTGCTCGATATGAGCAAAGCTTACGACCGTGTTTTGTATGAAATTTTGCTCAAAAAACTATATGGGTCGGGTGTTAGAGGCATTGCGTATCAATGGTTTGTATCTTACCTTACGAACCGGTATCAGTATGTTGAGATAGAGCAAATAAATAAATAAATATCTTTTTATCTTTATCTTTTTATCTATAACCATACGTCAGGTGAAATAGCCAAGTACAGATTTGACAAAGTAGACGTCACAAAATCAATCCCTCAAGGAAGTGTACTTGGCTGTATTTTTTTCCTGCTCTACATTAACGATTTACCTAATATAATAAAACACTCATGTCCCTATTCGCTGATGATATATCAATAGTAATACCTTGCGAAAGTACGATTGTTTTAAATGTTTCTCTAGACACAATAATAACCCTAATATTTAAGAAGAACACGATCTAAAAATTAACTTTACAAAGACTAAGATAATGCAATTTAAACCTTATCAAAAAGCGCCCTGCAAATAAATTACTCATTTCAAAACAAAAAACTCGAATGTGTAAAAACGTATCCACTACTAGGTATTTACATAGACTCTTCTATTGATTGGAAAGAGCATGTTGCACAAATATCCACCAAACTCACGATTCACATACGCTCTATATGAGCTGAAAACCAGCACATACGTTAATACTGCTCTCACTGCATACTATGCATATGCACATGGCTGGCTCTCCTATGGTATTGTGATGTGGGGAAATATGACAAATGTCATAAACTTGTTTCGACTCCAAAAAAGATGTTTAAGAATCATTGCCTATATTGATAATATGACGAACTGTAAACCGTATTTTAAACAATATAACATGTTAACACTAGCATCTATATACATCCAAGAAGTATGTATCCTTGTAAAAAAGAACCCTCACATTTTCCCCACACATTCCAGACCAAAAATTCTGGGCCACACGCGACGGATGCAAAAATATATAATAAGATCCCAAAGGTACTACAGCAAAATGAGAGCATCAAAAAATTCTAAATTGATTTAAACAAATATCTCATTGAAAAATCACTTTATACGGTTCAAGAGCTTTTGGATGAAAAATGAATGTACTTTAAGTATTTATTATAATTTGAAAGAAAATCGTTATTTAATTTATTATTCAATTTAACGTAAAATTATGTGATTTCAAATATAATATTATTCTTTTCTTTTTTTATTATTATTGTAAATTATATAATGTAGAACTATTTAATTTAAAATTGTATTTAATGTTATTTTATTAATGTCATTTTAATTTTCCAATTTTTTATGCATGTACTATTTTATATTGTTTTGTTTTGTATAATGCATGATAAATTGCTGTGCCCTCCCGAGTCCATATGTGTTACAGTTTCATTATTTTACCATCTATTTACCATATGGTGTGCAATAAAGAAATCTTGAATCTCTTCACAGCATGTTATCATGAAGTATGTTGCGCGTAGCCAACTAGCCACAGTGCCACAGACATATTTAAAAGCGTCAATATTTTAAATAATAATAATAAAAAAATACTTCTATCAAAAACCCGTGAAATTGATTCTACTCTCGATTCTGAACAAACTATTTTCTCAGTTTCGCTTATTTCGTTAACACGTTGTAGGTATATCCATATCCAGCTTTCCAGTACTAAGGGTATCTGTGCTAAGCCGCGGACAGACAGACGTGACGAAATAATAAGGGTTCCTTGTTGACTACGGAACCTTAAAAACAGCCAGAATGTTAAAAACGAAAAGAGGAAACAATGTAGCATAGCAATACTAGCAATGCTTCACTGGGTAAAACTAGGTTTGGTTGAATTAGGTGTCAAATACCCACATTTAGATAGATAAACTCTTTACCGTTAAACTAGCTTAAATATTTCAACAAACAGTACAATACAGTACAATAGGCTAGAGCGAAAAATCAACTTTCATAAAATTTTGTTATCCATATAACAGCAATCAATGATCTTTAGTCTAAAAAGAGTTCGTACATTTATGTAAGAAAGAAAAAGTGATGCCGCGCGGGGGTGAAGAGTCACTGGGACGGGACACGTTGCTAGACTTCAAGGGTCTTACTACAAAAAAGTTAGACATCTGTTGAACACTTGATCAAAAAAATCGCACAAAATAAATGTTAGTTGATGCGCGGAAGTCAAGTCATAAGAAAATAAGTAATTTTTGACTTCTGCGAATCAATGACATAGCCAGAGTTATTTTGTACGATTTTTTTGATCAAGTGTTCAACAGATGTTTAACTTTTTTGTAGTAAGACGGCAATAGTTTTTAGAGGAAATGATATAAGTCCCGCCTCCTTTCGTGACGTCATGGTCTGATTGGTTGTCACACGGCCCGACTCATATCTTCTCTGCTCCGTGATCATGATCAATTCAGTCAATTTTTTTTTAAAGTTTAGTATATTTTGGAGGAGATAGATGCGCCATGGTCACATTGCTCACAGTGCTTAGAGTACCTTTACCTGGGACTAGACACAAGGAGCTTTATATTATCGTATTAAAAACTCAAACGAAAGATTCAAGTAATTTTGATTCCAATTAATTAAAACACTACACAATACTTATAGCTCTTCAGAAATCCACAAAACTGAAATATTTTTACAAGCGACTCGTCGTCTTAAATGTACAGAAGTGATTGACTCAATTTGACTCTAGAGTGAAAGTAGTGGTACGAATCCACCACCAAACCTTCCCGTACGATTTCCGTTTGCATTACACTTCACTACTCGACGCCGATTAGTCGAGCTCTGTGATTGGTCAACGCATTATGTGATTGGTGGAGGATTCGAACAACAGAATTATTACAACAAATGTATTATTATTTTAATAAAAGAGGATCAATAAATAAATACATTGTTAATTCACACAGTACCTATTTATAAACGCATTGTTATTAAATAAACCAAACGCTAATATTATAGAATAAAAATGTACGAGATTGACACAAGCTAATGAAATGTTGTGTGACAACTAATGTCAATCCCATACATTTTCATTCTATTCTAAGGTTTACGATTAGAGAAAGCTACTTGTATAGGTACCCTGTTCGCGAGAAAAAGTGTCTAGACAGACAGACGTACGACAAAGTGACCCTGTAAATAAGGGTTTCGCTTTTTCCTTCTGAGGTATAGAACCTACCTCAGAGTAAAAAACTATAGAGTCCGTCATAAACATATTCTGTATAAGCCAGTGAAGTGTATTGCGTATTTATGCGTAACCCAGTCGCCTATACTAGTCATAACAAAAATCAAGAAATCTTTAAAATCAGTATAAACTTTGTTTGCGAAAGTGAAAATATTTCTTTTTTTACTTGTGAATTAATGATTAATACTAGGAACGAAGCGTAAATAATCCGTAATAGCCATTTGATGCGTGATTTTTTACCGCCGTTTTTTTCCTGTTTTCACTATAAAAACTGTGGAAGTAACATTTATTAGTCCCATGTCACATATTTCTTAAAAAGAAAGATAAAAATTTTAGGTTTTTAGGATTTGATAAAAATCCATACATTTTAGTATGGAGGTCCCTCGCAAGAAAGTGATACGCTCATGGCTCCCTCCATAGCAGAAAGTTCTGCTGCTTAAACCTCCTTGTACAGAACCCTAAAAATAGGGTTGAACAATATAAAACAAAACGACATATTATGTACAACAGAGTTTTTATTTTTCAAACAATAAAATATGAAATCATCGAAAAATTAAACATTGGATTAGTTAGGCGCTGTTTGCTTCTTCTTCTCGTTCTTTTCTTTCTTCTTCTGAAAAAAAAAAATCTTTTACTTTTTTACTTAGATTACTCTAACAAGGGCGAGTTTTAAAATTGTACCCGGACAGCAGGGTAGCTTTATTCCGTAGGTATGTGTGGTCGAGACAGACTGCTGTCACAAAGGGTAATTATTACTCTTTACGGAACGGCCTCCAATTGGTACAGGTGGCAGGCGAGATTTTTTTCTTGGTGACTTTAGGGCGAATACGAGATGTCTCAGTAGATGGGGGATAGTGAGGTGTAAAACTTTTAATTAGACGCGGAGAGAAATACTGAACTGTGACGTTAATTTCATTATGAATTACATGCAAAGTTACGTTGTGTAAGAAAAAGATATACCTAGGCCATTTGTTTTAAATAAATAAAAAACAGAAATAAATCCTTTGGTTTGGTCATGTAGAGAGGATGAATGAACGAAGACTGACGAAAGAGATCTACCAGGCGAGAGTGAATGGAAACGTTGGAAGGGGAAGGCCTAGGCGAACGTCCCAGGACCAAATTCAGGACGTTCTGAATAAAGGCCAGGTTAAAAGTACCCTAAACCGACGAGCATGTTTGAAAGGATTGATGAAAGTACAGGAAGCAAGGGAAGTATGTCAAGATCGTAGCAGGTGGAGGACTGTGGTCTCTGCCTACCCCGATGGGAAAGAGGCGTGATGTTATGTATGTATGTATGTAGAAATAAATCCTTCAAAAGACTTTATTGTTTTCGTAGCTTATGTCTATCCTAGGTTTTCCTCCCCGGCGGAGTTGAGCATAAGTGGTGGAAGGTAAAAATGTACCACCAAAATGGGTTTTACGATTCCCAATATCGAAAACTTGTCTTTTAGAGTTTGAAAGGATTTTAATTTTGCATTGAATTTGACCAAACACACATTTATATCATGAGTTTATTTTTTAACAGTAGCTTAGTTTCAAATATGTATGAATCTTAATACAGAATTAAAGGACTTTCATAAAAATATTTTTTTAACCTTTAGGGTGAATTAATTTCTTAAAATCCTTTCATATCATAAACCTCCATAACGTGAAAAATATACCCTCCAAGTTTCGGGTTTCGAACTTCGGTAATTTTCGGCTGTGTATTGATGGAGTCAGTCAATCAATCAATCAATCACAACTCCGCTGGGGGGAAAACCTAGGATAGTCATATATGGTAACAAATGAAATTAGGATGTTTTTCCGATTTTTTTTTTCGATTTTAAGCCTAGTAGTGACCATATAATATAGTTACCTAATTATACATAAATCTTTGATAGGTATAGGTACGGTCAACCGCTTGTCGGTAGAAACTTTTTCAACTCTATTACCACGCCATAAGGTCCAAAAGTGTTTCTACTGATGTTTGACCTTGAGCGGGTTCCTGGTTTCGGGCGTTTATAGCGTAGCGTTGGTTCTGGTTTTGTTTCTACCTGCTTGCTGCCATGCGTACAAACGTTACAAGTTTATTATTTTTCGTCCGATTTCGATTATCGTTTCGAATTCTGTTATCGCATTAGTTACGTACAAATTATATTAAATAAATAAATGTATAATATTTGGTACCTTTTAATTTGTTCAGTATATCCTTATAAAATTGTGATACCCTCATTTTAACTTTCTCTAGGAGTTGTATCGCTTTTTCTGTAATATACACATCACATTTAAAATTATTACTTTTTGCCTGTGCACACACAAATTTATAAATAGCTATCAAAACACGTTAAAGAATGCAAAACACCAAAACGCTCTTGTTCTTCAATTATTTTATACTTCGTCTGCCCAGGATTACTTTATAAATTGTAGCCTCACATAGGCTACAATTATTCTGATGTATAAGCTATATTATTATTGTAAAGTTTCATTAAAATCCATTCAGTAGTTTTTACGTGAAAGAGTAACAATAATCCATCCATACTTACAAACTTTCGTGTTTATAAGATTACTAGGATAGTAGGATAGGATTATTATTATTAGCCTTCAATGTCCCACTGCTGGGCAAAAGGAAGGCCTTTCCTCCTTTCATTTTTCCCGGCTCTTAGCCAACTGCCGCAGTGGGTGTTACGTTGACATCGCTTGGTTTTAGTGTCATCAATAAAGCACTAAAATATACATTTTAAGAAATACTTAAATCATAAATAATAGTTAGTAATTGTCCAAAAACAATCATCAATGTGTAGAAATAGTCGGTAATAGTCGTGTGGTGCCGGCTAAGAGCCTGTCCAGATGAGGCGTTTTACGCGCGAGTAGACTCACGCGTAGATACTCGCGCGTTCCCGAGATACTAGAGCTACATAAATATATTCCGTCCAGATAATGCCGCGCGTTTCCTCACTCGCGCTTAAGAGCTTGTCCTGAAGCGCTACCGCCGAACTCAATCGTTATCGAATCTTTCTTTTCTTCTTGTATAGAAAAAAAGAGAGAATCGATAACGATTGAGTTCGGCGGTAGGGCCTCTGGACGGAATATCTGTAGATCTAGTATATCGGGAACGCGCGAGTGTCTACGTGCGAGTCGACTCGCGCGTTAAACGCTTCATCAGGGTGTCTACTCTCAACGTCCGATATATCGAAACGATACTACTCGAAACATGCAAATGCAAAACTTCGTCCCTTGACAATAGAGTAGAATATTGGTTGGATGCAGTGCATTTGCATGTTTCGAGTAGTATCGTTTCGAAATATCGGACTTTGAGAGTAGACACCCTGGACAGGCTCTAAGAATAGTAACAAAAAAACCGGCCAAGTGCGAGTCGCACTCGCGCACCGAGGGTTCCGTACCACTGAGGTAAAAATTCAGTCTTACTTATGGACACGCAGTCACGCAGAAGTGTATTGAATTCGAGCGAGTCCGACACGCACTTCACCAGTTTTTATTATTTGTTGTTATTCTATAGCTTATGCACTATCTATAAACATATCATTTTTCACGCTTGTAAGTGTTCCCGTTATTACGATAGAGCGAAAACAAAAATCGAACAAAAATCGCCTGTAAAAACGCGTTTTTAGTAGGGAAGCCCCCCTTAATTCTTAATTTTTTTAGGGTTCCGAACCAAAATAACCGTTTTGAGCATTACCGGCAACAGAAATACATAATCTGTAAAATTTCAACGGTCTACCTATTAAGGTTCATGAGATACAGCCCGCTGACAGACAGACAGACCTCGGAGACATATTAATAGGGTCCCGTTTTTCACCCTTTGGTTACGGAACCCTGGAAACAAAACGTCCATTGTTGTGTTATTTAATAACAATGCCCTAATGGGCAGAAATAAAAAACTGGGCATAAAAGAAAAACCGGGTTTTTCGGGATATCCGCATTCAAAACCGCGTGAACCGGGTTTTCTGGTTTTTGCGTGTAATTCTCATGTACGTTGATTTGTTTATGTAAAAAGGAATATGCCCAAGTGAATATATGATATAGTATCGGTCACAAATCGGTATAAAACTTATTGTTTCACAACTCAATATGCTTTATGGCTTGATTTAAAGTTGGCTGTAAGGACTTCATAACATAATTAAGCATTTGATTGTAGTTCTCCGGATTTCACAGTAATTAGCCCAGGTAATAAGGTCCTGAATTCTAATTCTTGAATGCGAGGTGTCATCCCTGCGTTCCAAATTGCGCTAATAGCGTACTTTAGAGTACTGTGAGCGCGCTTAGGCCGTCCGACGCGCGAAGCGTATACGCTCGCGTTCGCTGCCTGGCGTTCGTGTTTCCATCAACACCTCAACGTGACTGTCTCTCCATACACGTGCGTTTAAATGCTTCAATAGGGGAAGGGCCTTAAATGAGAAACCATCAGGCATTCGAGCGATCGGAACGAGGGGCTCTTTCTTACAGACCATCACCAGACAACAGTCGCGCGCGATTTTCGACACGCCGTACGATGCGCTTTACCTAGTGGTTATAGAAATACGAATGCGAGGCGTCGAAAGCGTATACGCTTACGCTCTTACGCGTATACTCTTTACTCTGCGGACGCCTTAAGCGCAATACACACCAAAGCCGCCGACCCGCCGACACAGCCCGTCGACACAACCCGGCGGCCTATATAAAAAGAATCATGCCGGTAACATTTGCCCGCGCGTCACATGTCAGACACTCGAACTGTAGTGACGTGCTAGTATCGCCAAATAAGTTCCTCATGTCGAGCCGCCGACATGTCGCCGACAAAGTTTTCCGCCTTGCATTTATTGAAGTCGCCAAAATAGCCCGGCCACAAAATGTTGCCAACATATGTCGGCGGGTTGGCGACTTTGGTGTGTAGTGCCCTTTAAGTATACAATTTGGAACGCGGTGACAGTGACTTACAGCTTGACCAACTTTTCTGTAGAATGGCCAAAAGCGGAACTACTTACGTCATTTTGACAACCTCAGAGTAAAAATGAATAGACTCCGTCATATGCATAGTCGAGTTAAGCGTCTCCTAGTCGACTATGACAAGTCGGTCAACAAACTAGGGTCTAGGTTACGTTTTACAAATAAAAAAAAATCTAATGTTTCATCCAAACCTTATAATATGCGAAAGTAAAAATATATCTTTTTAACTTGTGAATTGATCATTAATAATAAGAAAGGAAGCGTAAATGATCCGTAATAGCCAAAAATGGGGCGAATTTATCTGTCTGTCTGTCACACCTGTATATCACAGCAACCACTCATGCTTTATTTAGACTTGAAATAGTTTTAGAATATGGTTGTCCAACTTAACTGCACATGAGAGAATCAACAAAAAGTTATGATTATTAATGTAAAGGGGGCCCAAATAGGTATATGAAACCAAGGGCTTTTCTTGTACATTCTAAAATATATTTTTATATTTTTTTACAACTCTTAGTTTTCAAATTAGGATGAAAAATGTCAAAAAAAATACCATTCCCCTTATCTCCGAAGTTTGTGAAAGGAAAAATCAAAATTAATTACAGGCGATAGAAGTTTATGTAAATGTTACAGCAAAAATAAAACGATCTTTCTAAGTTGCAGTTTTTTTAGAAATGGACTTTATTGCTTCCAAAAATACTATAGGCACATCGGAATCCGCGCGAGTCCGACTCGCATTTGACCGGTTTTTTCTTGAATGGTAAGTATTCTTACCAGAAAAACTGTAGTAACAAGATTTATTAGTTCTAAGCTATATATTTCTTAAAGAGAAAGACAACACTTTTACGTTTTTGGGATTTAATTTTTTTATACATTTTAGTATGGAGATCCCTCGCAAGAAATGGATACGGTTATGGCTCCCTCCTTAGCATAAGGAGCTGCTACTTAAACCTCCTTGTGTCAGTCAGTGTTGCCTGTGCTGTTCTTGTTTTCCTGCATATTTCCAAGTATTTTATGAGAAAGTCATACCAAAAGCGACCGAAAGTGGTGTGCGAAAAATGCGAGAAAAGGAGCAAGAATATCACTAGAGCATTTTGAAAATCTCAAATTTTGCCAATTGTAAAAACATGCTGTTATTCCGTTAATTCCGTAGAATTTACCTTGTGCTTGGAACAAACGGTGCCATAATCACTTTTTAGACATTTCCAATAAGATTTAACTTTTCTTTTCTTGTTTTGGAGAAATTTTGCAAATTATCACAAAAACAGGTGCTGCTGGGGATTTTTGAAGTGAAAACTTTTTAGCGGCGCCTAGCACTTTTTTAGATGGGGAAAAAATATAAATTCGCATCAGATGTCGCGTCTGATCTCATACCAAGTTAGAGCAGGCTCAATATATACACAAGTTCTAAAGTGTGATAAAGACCAAAACATCTATTTTATCTATGTCGCGTCAGATCTTCAGATCTCGGGTAAATGATCCGTAATAGCCAAAAATGGGGCGAATTTATCTGTCTGTCTGTCACACCTGTATATCACAGCAACCACTCATGCTTTATTTAGACTTGAAATAGTTTTAGAATATGGTTGTCCAACTTAACTGCACATGAGAGAATCAACAAAAAGTTATGATTATTAATGTAAAGGGGGCCCAAATAGGTATATGAAACCAAGGGCTTTTCTTGTACATTCTAAAATATATTTTTATATTTTTTTACAACTCTTAGTTTTCAAATTAGGATGAAAAATGTCAAAAAAAATACCATTCCCCTTATCTCCGAAGTTTGTGAAAGGAAAAATCAAAATTAATTACAGGCGATAGAAGTTTATGTAAATGTTACAGCAAAAATAAAACGATCTTTCTAAGTTGCAGTTTTTTTAGAAATGGACTTTATTGCTTCCAAAAATACTATAGGCACATCGGAACCCATCGGAATCCGCGCGAGTCCGACTCGCATTTGACCGGTTTTTTCTTGAATGGTAAGTATTCTTACCAGAAAAACTGTAGTAACAAGATTTATTAGTTCTAAGCTATATATTTCTTAAAGAGAAAGACAACACTTTTACGTTTTTGGGATTTAATTTTTTTATACATTTTAGTATGGAGATCCCTCGCAAGAAATGGATACGGTTATGGCTCCCTCCTTAGCATAAGGAGCTGCTACTTAAACCTCCTTGTGTCAGTCAGTGTTGCCTGTGCTGTTCTTGTTTTCCTGCATATTTCCAAGTATTTTATGAGAAAGTCATACCAAAAGCGACCGAAAGTGGTGTGCGAAAAATGCGAGAAAAGGAGCAAGAATATCACTAGAGCATTTTGAAAATCTCAAATTTTGCCAATTGTAAAAACATGCTGTTATTCCGTTAATTCCGTAGAATTTACCTTGTGCTTGGAACAAACGGTGCCATAATCACTTTTTAGACATTTCCAATAAGATTTAACTTTTCTTTTCTTGTTTTGGAGAAATTTTGCAAATTATCACAAAAACAGGTGCTGCTGGGGATTTTTGAAGTGAAAACTTTTTAGCGGCGCCTAGCACTTTTTTAGATGGGGAAAAAATATAAATTCGCATCAGATGTCGCGTCTGATCTCATACCAAGTTAGAGCAGGCTCAATATATACACAAGTTCTAAAGTGTGATAAAGACCAAAACATCTATTTTATCTATGTCGCGTCAGATCTTCAGATCTCGGGTGAAGTATAGAAATGGATTTGCAAATAATCATAGCAAGTTAGAGCAGGCTCAATTTATACATACAAAGTTCTAAAGTGTGATAAAGACCAAAACATCTTTTTTGTCTTTGTCATAGTTTCGGCTTTTTTTTTAGCAGTCAAATTCAATACAGCTGTCAAATGAAAAATCGCCATAACTTGAAAACTATACTGACCCTAGACTACTCATGTGCTGAGACAAATGATAGGTCTCGATGAGATCTACATTTCGGATGACAGCTGTCAAACTAAAAATCGCTATAACTCGAAAACTACTGACCCTAGACTACTCATGTGCTGAGACAAATGATAGGTCTCGATGAGATCTACATTTCGGATGACAGCTGTCAAACTAAAAATCGCTATAACTCGAAAACTACTGACCCTAGACTATTGGTGTGCTGAGACAAATGATAGGTCTCGATGAGATCTACATTTCGGATGACAGCTGTCAAACTAAAAATCGCTATAACTTGAAAACTACTGACCCTAGACTACTCATGTGCTGAGTCAAATGATAGGTCTCGATGAGATCTACATTTCGGATGGCAGCTGTCAAACTAAAAATTATTTGTTTTCACTTCTGCCGGCACTCCCGGAGTGCAAGCCGTCCTTTTTTTTTTCAAACGCGGTTAGCAAAAATACAATTCTATTCAAGTGACAACCTTTTTAAAATCATGATATATCTACCTGTATTTTTAGGGTTCCGATACCAAAATGGTAAAAAAAAGGAACCCTTATGGTGCCGCTCTGTCTGTCTGTCTGTCCGTCTGTCTGTCACACCTCTATATCTCAGCAACCACTTACGCTATCGAGCTGAAATTTGGAATAGTTTTAGAATATAGTTGCCCAACTTAATTGCACATGAAATTTTTTTGAAAAAAGTATGATTATTAATGTAAAGGGGGCCAAAATAGGGGGGGCCAAATTTCAAATTGTCGCTACTAGGTCGAGTGGGGTATCATATGAATAGGCTTTACTTGTACTTTTTAAAATATATTTTTGTATTTTTTTAAGTTTCTTAGTTTTCAAGTTATGATGAAAAATGTCAAAAAAAATACCATTCCCCCCCCTTATCTCCGAAGTTTGAGTAAGGGAAAATCTGAATTAATTACAGTTGACAGAGGTTTATGTAAACTTTACAGCAAAAATAAAACGATCTTTCTAAGTTGCACAGTTTTTCAGAAATCTGCAAAAAACCTTTACAAACAAATTTAGTTTTGCGGTCCTGAAAATGGACTTTATTGCTTCCAAAAATACTATAGGTATATCGGAACCCTCGGCGCGCGAGTCCGACTCGCACTTGACCGGTTTTTTTCTTAATGGTTTTGATGGCCATTTATTTTAATGTTAATTTTGGGATTCATCTGTGAAATGCTCGACCCTTTTTAGTGACATCATGATTGTAAAAAACGATATGACAATACCACATCTTTTGTGCTGCTCGATATTTCACTGGGACACTGTGGCGTCGCACCCATTCGCCGCTACCAACAAAATGTTTACAGCTCTATAGAGAGTTACTCACCTGGTGTCTGTTTGGTTGCGCAATCAATTTAGCGGCGCGACCAGCTCGGATGCTGGTCGCGCTACCACTCCCAGTGAAATATAGCCCTTATTACTTTGGCTGCAGGGTGTGGCGACTCTGGTTTCTTTATTGGTGTCCCAGTGAAATATCGGCCTAAGAAGGGATCATAGGTTATGAAAAACCATAAAAAAAATGTAAAATACAATAGGATCAGTCTATGTTACCAACTATCTTTTGGTACCAATACCTTATGGTGTTTGCTTAACACTAAAACTTGTAAAATAAAAATAGTTTTAACAAAAACTACACACCTCCTTCAAAGTTTTGCAAGGTTTCTATTAGCACTAAAAAGTATAAAATAACCATAACAGTTAATAATCAGTAACTAAGTGAAGTAATAGAAAATAACCAAGCTTGTTATTTGTTTCAATTATAAATTTATAGGTTCATTACTATAGTTCATTTTCGAGTCGGTGCCAGATAATTCGTACAATCAATTGAAGTATATTTATTATGCTACTAGCCTACTATCTTATAAGTCCACTAACTAACTCGCGCTTCCTAAGCTGTAAGTATGCCGTTACCAAATTACGACAAGTTTATATTTTCCATCTCGTGCCTACTTTTCATCAAATCTTAACCATCGACAATTTAATATGGGATCCCTTCAAAGGTAAAATTAAATAAAAAAGCAGTTCAACGTCTTCTGTAATAAAAGACACCAGATTAGATACTGTTACCAGCAATGCAACTTCTTGGCTGGCACCGACTTCAAAATGAACTGTTGTAATGTACCTATAAATTTATAGTTGAAACAAATAACAGGCTTGGTTATTTTCTATTACTTCACTTAGTTACTGATTATTAACTGTTATAGTTATTTTATACTTTTTATTGCTAATAGCTCCAATTGCTCCCTGTCCTGTAGTGGACGTTTCATGGGATGTTATGATGATGATTGCTAATAGAAACCTTGCAAAAATTTGAAGGAGGTATGTAGTTTTTGTTAAAACTATTTTTATTCAACGTAAAGTTAGGCATTTGACCGCTATTAGCGCTTTAAGTTGGGCAACCATAATTCTAAAACTATTCCAAATTTCAAGTCGATAGCATGAGTGGTTGCTTTAATACAGGTGTGAGTGTGACAGACGGACAGACAGACAGACAAAGTCGCACCATAGAAAAGGGTTCCTTTTTTTACCGTTTTGATATCGGAACACTAAAAAGGCAGAAGTTGTTTATTTTTGTAATAGGTGGCAATCCTTTTCGATCGTAGCGCCATCGTAAAATTCTACAGAAAAGTTGGTCAAGCTGTAACTCAAACTTGATTCGAGGTGACTTTGTCACTGACGTAACAATACCTGACTTCAACGGCTGTCGTTTTGCCAGCAGATTCTCTTCATACTGTTCTATCGTCCTGTTAAAAATACGAAACTCATTATTGTACTCATCGATCATCGGCGAACCTGTAAAAGACATCACATAAATTAGTAAGTATACCGCAAGCTAAGTGCTAAGTAATAGCTTGTTACTACTGGCCAGCATTGAGAAATTGAAAGGTAACATTCCTTTACCTGAAATGTATAAAAATGTCCCCTTTTTGTGGGTACCTTATAAATGAGAAAAGAGCTGATAACTTGGCAAGTGTTCTAGCTTACTACGTATGTATAAACAAAAACTATGCTAGGGATCTAGTGCCCCCGCAAGTCGGCAAAAAAAAAGCGGCACGGCCGTACCATCCTTTTCTCGAAGCAGTTCAGGCCATTTTTGACCCCCCTGTAACTTTGTTGTGGATAGAAATAGAAACCTGTTTTTTTAGTAACCAAACAGGCATTGTACAAACACGATATATTTCAAATTTCATTCAATTTGAACCAGTAGTTTAAGAATTATAGCTAGCCAGGTTCTTAATTTTGTCACTCACTGAATGACTGACCGATCATCAAAACTCTTAGGCACTTGGCACTTCTAGCAGACTTAGAAGCTTCTTTAGTATCCGGGGGTTTTTGGGGACGAAAAATCGACCTAGCTAGGTCTCATGTCTGGGAAAAATCGTTTTGCCCGTGTTTTTAAGCAATTAAAAAAATACTGCGTTTTAGACAGAAACCTACAGCGCCATCTGTTGGCGAGTAGCATAGCTTGCTCACCCGACGATATTTTTATTTTGAGGCGGCTATTATAGAGCGAAGCTCGGTCGACCAGGTACTAATATTTAATTACAGTACCTACAATATACAATTCGCATAGGAAACGTATGTGTAAGGTACCTCGAAACTTGGCTCATAGACAGGAATAAGGTCAATAAGTAAAAATAAAAAATACGATTTTTTTTCGGTTGCAAATAATAAAGTTAAAAAATAATTTTGTTTTTGTCAAATATCGATAAGTCGTTTGACAGAATGAAACGTAGCCATGGCCAGTCTTAAAAAAAAACGGACAACTGTTCTAAGTATTCTGTGGTCGGTTTATACCAAGGAGGTTTTAGTAGCAGCTCTTGCTGCTAAGGAGGGAGCTATAAGCGTAGCACTTTCTTGCGGGGGACGTCCATACTAAAATGTATGGAATTTTTTTCAAATCCTAAAAACGTAAAATTTTTATCTTTTTCTCTGAGAAATATGTGACATGGGACTAATAAATGCTACTAATACAGCTTTTCTGGTGAAAACACTTTCCATTCAGGAATAAAACGGTGTTAAAAATCACGCATAAAATGGCTATTACGGAATATTTACGCTTCCGTTCTTAATATTAATGATCAATTCACAAGTAAAAAACGATATATTTTCACTTTCGCAAACAAAGTTTATACTAAAACATTAATTTTTTAAAGATATCTTGACTTTTGTAAAACTTAACTGAGTTTTTTGACCGACTAGCATGGGCGACAGTGAGACGCTTCACGCTTCACTAGCTCATAAAGAATATGCATATGGCGGACTCTATAGTTTTTTACTCTGAGGTTTATACAGCTGTTAGTTTTTTTTTTATGATAGGCAATGACTACTCATCACATTCTGCCATACGACTTATCGATATTTGAGGAAACCGTTTTTTTTTTAAACTTCGTCATTTATGGCCGAAAAAAATTGGTATTTTTTATTTATCTTTAATGATCTTATTCCTGTTTATGAGCCAAGTTTCAAGGTACCTTACATATAAGTTTCCTTTGCGAATTCAAATAAAAAATAAAATAAGTATTACAAATACAAAGAAAAGAAAAATAATTAAAAATAAGGTCAGAATCATAATTGCACATTATCATTTAGGAATTCAATTAAATTATAATAGCATTTTTTGACTAAAAAAGTTTTAGCTTTTCTTAAAGTCATCAAATTGGTCATGCTCTGGAAGTTTATTGAGAATTTTTGGTGCAGTGCAGAAAATGCTTGAGTTCTTTAGTGTAGTTTTAGAGGTAACTGCACAAATACGGTTTATACTTCACCTTCTCGGAAAGTACCTCAGTCCTGTTTTAAAAACTAAGGAGAAGATACGTCATTTCTATGGTATAAATATGCGGGGGGAAAAGTTATATGGAAATCCATTGTTAACGTGTTTTAGCGGGTTGGAATTTTGTATGAAAATCCATTGTTAACGTGTTTTTTTTCTTAAATTTTGATCTAAATCTGTCGGTAACCTCTTTTAATATCATAATGCCAAAAAAATAAAAAGTTTTTATCTCTAAGACCGCGAAATGATGCTGGCCACCTGCACTTTTCTGAAAAAACCATTAATTTGAAAAAAGAACAAAACCAAAATATGGAACGAAAGCGCGCGCGCGACTTGGGTACCTATTCTTGAAAATCACCGTGTGATAAAATCTTACTCAATAAAATCAAAATTTCTGTTTTTTTCTTATCAACAGGGAAAAATTATAATGCATAAAATATAAATTAGTGTTTAATCGTTAAATTTTATAAAGTATTACTAACGTTTTAACACTATCAGGGTAAAATTAAAAAGTTTAAACCTTTAATCGATATGCTCAAGAGCTCCACGAGCTTATTCCACCATCTCCCTTCTACCATCGGGAGTCCAGACGCACCGCAGGATATCACCCATACTTGGTTGATATTCCGCACATTCGCACAAAGCGCTTTGAAACATCTTTTATAATGCGCACAGCTAAAGAGTGGAATTCTCTGCCTGCGTCTGTGTTCCCGAGTTCATATAACCCGAATCTATTCAAGTCGCGAGTGAATAGGATTCTACTGCGCAAGCTCGTTCCATCGTCGACCTCATCTCTGTCTTCAAGACTAGATCTAGGTCAAAAGTAAGCCCATTGACGATAAAAAAAAAAAAGATATTTTATCAGCCAGTGATTTTCAAAAAGGCTTCGGCGAACGTTCCAAGAACAAATTCAGGACGTCTAAATAAAGGCTAGGTTAAAAGTACCCTAAACCGACAAGCGTGCATGAAGGGGTTGATGAACGTAGAGAAAGCGAGGAAAGTATGTCAAGATCGTAGCAGGTGGAGGGCTGTGGTCTCTGCCTACCCCGACGAGAAAGAGGCGTGATTTTATTTATGCATGTAGGTACGTATGTATGTTATACTGTAGCTGTATTTTTTGTTGTTAGATTCATGCGGACAGATTCGTAGGTGACAGCTAGTAGTAAAATAAAAGCTTTACCCGTCGAGTCGTCTTGTTGTAGGCTCTGAAACAAAATTATGTTATAGAAATAATATTTAAAAAATTGGTCTGTTTTGTGAGCAAACCGAGAAACTGAACATCTTTTCCCAAGAAACATAGGTCGAAATACGAAAAAAACGGTCAAGTGTGAGTAAGACTCGCGCGCCGAGGGTTCCGTTCCGATATACCTGTAGTATTTTTAGCAGCTATAAAGTACATTTTAGGACCGTAGAACTTAATTTGTTTGTGAAGGTTTTTTGCAGATTTAGAAAGAACGGTGCTACTCAGAGAGATCGTTTTATTTCTCCTGTAATATTTACGTAAACGTCTATCGACTATAATTAAATTCAGATTTTTTCTTTTGCAAACTTGATACAGTAATTGTTCAGTTTCATGGTATAGGTACGGTCAACCGCTTGTCGGTAGAAACTTTTTCAACTCTATTACCACGCCATAAGGTCCAAAAATGTTTCTACCGATGTGCGGCCGTGTGTACCTAAATAAATTTAATTGTTTAATTTGAAATCAGCTGGTGGAATTTAAACTTTTCAATTGCAATTTTTTTAGGTAAAATGGTAGAAACGGAACCCTTATGGTGCGACTTTGTCTGTCTGTCTGTCACTTATTAGCACTATTTCAGCCAGTTACTTATAATAGGCTGAAATAGTGCTTACAAATTTTCTTATAGATATACAAGGTGTAATAGAAAGGGTATTATATCAACCCTGTAAGATGAATCTGCCCACGAATCTGAACAACTTTCCTGAAGGTCGAATTACGAATAAAAATTTTTGACTTTCTATACAAAATGCTCTATAAGTACTTAGATGCGGTTTCTATGGAAAGATGAAACAGTTTTTGATACACATAAAAAAATTGCAAGTACTATTTTAGCGTGTGACTCAAACCGTGGAAAGGAACAACTTTTTGGAAAGAATATAGGTCGAAGTACGAAAAAAAATTGAACTTCCCATAGAAACTGCACCAGCTTATTTGGGAAGTAAAAAAATTTTTCGTATATCGACGTTATCCTCCTTTGGAAAAGTTTTTCAGTTTTACAGTCTAAGAAACAGACGAAAATAGGGCTTAAAATTTTTTTTACGGTTTGACGGGTCCTATATAAAGATCTCTATGACGCGACTACCGGTCTTGCGCTACCTGCGTATTTTTTATTCGATTTGATTCAATAAATAAAGTATAGAAAAAGCAATAAAAATATGACAATCATATTCATTAAATTAATTATATACTTACAACTCCAACCATCAGCAACACTACAAGAATTATGACTGTGTACTGGTTCATTTTAAGTTAGTTAACCTTTTCAAGACGAAAATTCACTAGTTTCCGATGGAAAAAAAGCTTCAGTTATATACACCGTTCCATTAGACATGCAGTTTATACGAAAAATGTCGCACAAAACATCTTTTGTTATATTTAACACCAGGAAATAGTATTTAGTATAGAATTTTAATTATATAAATTGCGTTAAGTAATATTTTCCATTTAGTGTCGTGGTTTTAATTTTGATTTGTAACGCCCGTAGTAAGGCCAAATTTGCACGGTAAAATAAATAATATGTGTAATGTATAATTCCCTGGTGTAACTATGTGTTGGCAGACCTAATAAATAAATAAATACCTAATATCAAACACTTATCTTCATCGCCCTTGCCTCATTCCGTTTTTGCCTATGGTTTTACGGAGTCGGCTTCCTACCTATTGCCATCTCACCTCCGCAACCCTTTGGCAAACCAGGTCCAATCTAGTTGGTATTCCAGGTTAGTGGCCATCCTGGCTGTCAGAGTCTTTAAGCCGCCAAATGGCCTCTGATTTGGTTTAACCTCTGAAATCATGGACGTAGCGCGACCAACGGCTTAACGTATCTGCTGAAGCACGGAAACGCTCTAGATGTGGTGCCACTAGCGGTCACCCATCCGGATACTGACCACAGCCAACGTTGCTTAACTTTAGTGATCGGAAAGAAAGAGCAACTACCACTTGGCCACGAGTGCTTCTACATCAAACACACCTAACGATATTATTTACAACTAGCTACCCGCCCCAGCTTCGCACTTGGATTCGGTTTTTTCCGACTTTATCGACAAACATCATCACAGTTCAGCCAATTTGCACTAAATATTTTCAACTCATACATAAAGACCTTCCTCATCAATAAAAAAAAAACACTTCTATCAAAAACCCGTGAAATTGATTCTACTCTCGATTCTGAACAAACTATTTTCTCAGTTTCGCTTATTCCGTTAACACGTTGTAGGTATATCCATATCCAGCTTTCCAGTACTAAGGGTATCTGAGCTAAGCCGCGGACAGACAGACGTGACGAAACAATAAGGGTTCCTTGTTGACTATGGAACCCTAAAAACAGCCAGAATGTTAAAAACGAAAAGAGGAAACAATGTAGCATAGCAATACTAGCAATGCTGCACTGGGTAAAACTACGTTTGGTTGAATTAGGTGTCAAATACCCACATTTAGATAGATAAACTCTATACCGTTAAACTAGCTTAAATATTTCAACAAACAGTACAATACAGTACAATAGGCTAGAGCGAAAAATCAACTTTCATAAAATTTTGTTATCCATATAACAGCAATCAATGATCTTTAGTCTAAAAAGAGTTCGTACATTTATGTAAGAAAGAAAAAGTGATGCCGCGCGGGGGTGAAGAGTCACTGGGACGGGACACGTTGCTAGACTTCAAGGGTCTTACTACAAAAAAGTTAGACATCTGTTGAACACTTGATCAAAAAAATCGAAAAAAATAAATGTTAGTTGATGCGCGAAAGTCAAGTCATAAGAAAATAAGTAATTTTTGACTTCTGCGAATCAATGACATAGCCAGAGTTATTTTGTACGATTTTTTTGATCAAGTGTTCATTAGATGTTTAACTTTTTTGTAGTAAGACGGCAAAACTTTTTAGAGGAAATGATATACTCGTAAATCCCGCCAACTTTTGTGACGTCATGGCCCGATTGGTTGTCACACGACCCGACTCATATCAACACCTCCTCTTCCTTCTCTGCTCCGTGACATATCCGTGATCATGATCAATTCAGTCTATTTTTATATTTTTAAAGTTTAGTATATTTTGTGAGGAGATAGATGCGCCATGGTCAAATTGCTCACCGTGCTTAGAGTACCTTTACCTGGGACTAGACACAAGGAGCTTTCTATTATCGTTATAAAAACTCAAACGAAAGATCCAGTTAATTTTGATTCCAATTAATTAAAACACTACACAATACTTATGCTCTTCAGAAATCCACAACACTGAAATATTTTTACAAGCGTGTGAAAGAAGTGGTACGATTCCACCACCAAACTTTCCCCTACCATTTCCGTTTGCATCACACTTCACTACTCGACGCCGATTCGTCGAGCTCTGCGATTGGTCAACTCATTATGTGATTGGTGGAGGATTCCAACCACAGAATTATTACAACTAATGTATTACTTTAATAAAAGAGGATCAAAAAATAAATACATTGTTAATTCACACAGTATTTATAAACGCATTATTATTAAATAAACCGAACGCTAATATTATAGAATAAAAACCGGCCAAGTGCGTGTCGGACTCGCGCCCTAAGGGTTCCGTACCTATCTACCATACGATATACTAAAAGCTTTTGCTCTTTGACTTTAAAAACTCCGCGACCATCCAACTTGACCCCTCTTTTATAGAAAAGTTCCTGAAACGGGAGCTCACCTTAATTGGTTGCAATTAGTTGTGAGAAAAATTGTAATATTTAATTATTTTAGACTTTTTCCTTTATTTGTACTGTGAGAGACCTAGAGACCTAGCTTCTTGCCAAATTTAATAATTTTAGGTCAACGGGAAGTACCCTGTAGTACCCTATATCAAAGGCAAGGTATACAAAACCGCAGTTCGCCCGGCAATGATGTATGGTGCTGAGTGCTGGCCGCTCAAAAAGCAGCAGGAAGACAAACTCCACACCGCTGAAATGCGAATGCTGCGCTGGGCTGGGGGAGTAACCTTGCAAGACCGGATACGTAACACCTACATTCGGGGCAGCTTTAAAGTCAGACCCATACCTGAAAAAATTACTGAGAGCCGACTTCGATGGTACGGACATGTTATGCGTCGCCCATCAGACCATATATGAGCGCAGCCCCTAAGAATCGAGGAAGACCTCGACTAACATGGATGAGCACAGTTGAGAAGGACTTGAAAAACGCAAAAATTCCACCTGAGACGACCCGGGACCGAGTGTCCTGGCGAAGAATAGCTAGGAGAGCCGACCCCAAATAATAGGATTAAGGCTAGGACAAGAGAGAGAGAGAGGGAAGTACCCTGTAGGTTTTGCTTTTTTTCATAAATGTATGGAGATGCGGACATAAAACGCCATATCTTTTGATTGCGTCGTCGTAAAAAATTTAAATTTTCAGATCTTGTGTGGTCCACGGACTTTAACATTCATTTTCAATTTCAACCTGATACCTCTACCCGTTCGTGAGAAAAAGGTTCTTGACAGACAGACAGACAGACGGACAACAAAGTGATGGATGAGTGATAAGGGTTCCGTTTTTTTTATTTTGAGGTACGGAACCCTAAAAATGTACGAGATTGACACAAGCTAATGAAATGTTGTGTGACAACTAATGTCAATCCCATACATTTTCATTCTATTCTAAGGTTTACGATTAGAGAAAGCCACTTGTCTAGGTATCCTGTTCGTGAGGAAAAGTGTCTAGACAGACAGACGTACGTCAAAGTGACCCTATAAATAAGGGTTTCGCTTTTTCCTTCTGAGGTATAGAACCTCACAGTAAAAAACTATAGAGTCCGTCATAAACATATTCTTTATGAGCCAGTGAAGTGTACTGCGTAACCCAGTCGCCTATACTAGTCGGTCAAAAAACTCAATTAAATTTAACAAAAATCAAGAAATCTTTAAAATCTAATGTTTCAGTATAAACTTTGTTTGCGAAAGTGAAAATATTTCTTTTTTTACTTGTGAATTAATGATTAATACTAGGAACGAAGCGTAAATAGTCCGTAATAGCCATTTGATGCGTGATTTTTAATGCCGTTTTTTTTCCTGTTTTCACTAGAAAAACTGTGGAAGTAACATTTATTAGTCCCATGTCACATATTTCTTAAAAAGAAAGATAAAAATTTTAGGTTTTTAGGATTTGATAAAAATCCATACATTTTAGTATGGAGGTCCCTCGCAAGAAAGTGATACGCTCATGGCTTCCTCCATAGCAGAAAGTTCTGCTGCTTAAACCTCCTTGTACAGAACCCTAAAAATAGGGTTGAACAATATAAAACAAAACGACATATTATGTACAACAGACTTTTTATTTTTCAAACAATAAAATATGAAATCATCGAAAATTTAAACATTAGATTAGTTAGGCGCTGTTTGCTTCTTCTCGTTCTTTTCTTCCCTGTTCTGAAAAAAAAAATCTATTACTTTTTTACTTAGATTACTCTAACAAGGGCGAGTTTTAAAATTGTGAGATATTACCCGGACAGCAGGGTAGCTTTATTCCGTAGGTTTGTGTAGTCGAGACAGACTGCTGTCACAAAGGGTAATTATTACTCTTTACGGAACGGCCTCCAATTAGTACGGGTGGCAGGCGAGATTTTTTTCTTGGTGACTTTAGGGCGAATACGAGATGTCTCAGTAGATGGGGGATAGTGAGGTTTAAAACTTTTAATTAGACGCGGAGAGAAATACTGAACTGTGACGTTCATTTCAATATGAATTACATGCAAAGTTACGTTTTGTAAGAAAAATATGTTAAATAAAAAAATACAGAAATAAATCCATCAAAAGCTTTTATTGTTTTCGTAGCTTATGTCTATTCTAGGTTTTCCTCCCCGGCGGAGTTGAGCATAAGTGGTGGAAGGTAAAAATGAACCCCCAAAATGGGTTTTACGATTCCCAATATCGAAAACTTATCTTTTAGAGTTTGTAAGGCTTTTAATTTTGCATTGAATGAGACCAAACTCACATTTATATCATGATTTTATTTTTTAACAGTAGCTTAGTTTCAAATATGTATGAATCTGACTACAGAAACAAAGGACTTTCATAAAAATCATTTTGCCTTATTTTACTCCTTATGGGTGAATTAATTTCTTAAAATCATTTCATATCATGAGCCTCCATAACGTGAAAATATACCCTCCAAGTTTTGGGTTACTAACTGATTTCGGCTGTCCATTGATAAGTCAGTCAATCAATCAATCACAACTCCGCTGTGGGGAAAACCTAGGATAGTCCCATATGAAGCTATTAAAACAATAAAACTTTTTGTAGGATGTATTTCCGATTTCAAGTTTAAGCCTATTTTTGACCTAACATACAAAAATCTTTGATAAGTACGTTATAAGTTTATTATTTTTCGACCAATTTCGATTTTCGTTTCGAATTATGTTATCGTATTACGTACAAGTTATATTACATATATGAATAAATGTATAACACGCAACAACAATGTATAGTATTTGGTACCTTTTAATATATTCTGTATGTCCTGCGAAAATTCTGATACCCTCATCCTAGCCTGCTGTGCGGTTTTGGACGCATTTACTGTAATATAATATCACATTTTAAATTACATATTACTTTCGCTATTAAAACACGTCAAAGAATGCAAAACACTAATGCTCTTCAATTATTTTTTATTATTATTATTAGCCTTCAATGTCTCACTGCTGAGCAAAGGCTTACCTTCCCTCCTTCCATTTTTCCCGGCTCAAAGCCAACTGCCGCAGTGGGTGTTAAGTTCGTCACACCAACGTTTCCGAGAGCGGCCACGACGTCACTTGTTTTAAGTGTCTTCAATAGAGTCGATTCTGGAACTTTTGTCTTTTGGAACCTATATTGGGTAACAAAGATAGCTACACTTTTAGACTTGTCAAATTTAGTTTAGTTTAAGTTTTTGTCTGCCAGAATCGACACTAATAAAGCACTAAAATTATACATTTTAAGAATTACTTAAATCATAAATAATAGTAAGTAATAGTCCGAAAACAATTATCAATATGTAGAAATAGTCGGTAATAGTCGTGTGGTGCCGGCTAAGAATAGTAACAAAAACACCGGCCAAGTGCGAGTGGGACTCGCGCACCGAGGGTTCCATACCACTGAGGTAAAAATACCGTCTTAGTTATGGATGCTCAGTCACGCAGAAGTGTATCAAATTTGCGCGAGTCCGACACGCACTTCACCAGTTTTTATTATTTTTTGTTATTCTATAGCTTATGCACTATCTATAAACATATCATTTTTCACGCTTGTAAGTGTTCCCGTGTTTACTATAGAGCGAAAAAAAAATCGAGCAAAATTCACCTGAAAAAACGCGTTTTTAGTAGGTAAGCCCCCTTAATGCTTAATTTTTTTAGGGTTCCGAACCAAATATATCCGTTTTGACCATTATTGTTGTAGGTACGATTTTTTTTAAAGCGGCAACATAAATACATAATGAACCGGAATTTTCGGTTTTTCGTGTTATTCTCATGTACGTTGATTATGTAGACAGTAATATGCCCAAGTGATTATATGACTTAGTATTGGTCACAAATAGGAAATATGCATAAATTTTTTTAGTCGCATTTATTTACAAAATATGAAAATACCGTAGTAGTGATGACAAAAAGTGAAATCAAAATTTAAAATTAATTACGCGCCTATTAGACAGAGAGATCCAACATGGACAGTGATGTCACATGCCACTACGGCCAACTGAACTGTTTATTATCACTACGGTTCGTCTACCGCATATGAGCAATGTGTGCGGTGTGTGCGCGCTCAAAGTCGGATCATACCTTGCTCGTATTCACTCGTTCAAGCAACGTGACGTCATCGGTGACGTCACATTAGCGCGCTATCATTGCATACGAAAATGAGGTAGTGCAGTGTGTGCGATACGTCAAATTAAACGTCAAAATTAATTTTGGTTGAGTTTCGTGGGATTTTTTTGGGTTTGTTTGGAGTTCGAAAGCAAACTAAAGAAATGGATACAATTCACAGGGTCCAAATACTTTGTGGCTAAAAAGTACTTTGATTCGAACAGTGACATTGACATAAGAGCAGTCATATCGGATCGTTTAGATATTCGATTGTGTTCGACGTTTGCACGCTAATGAAAACGATCCGACTCGAATGCGCCGATTGCAGCGTTGGTAAAATATTTCCTTAATGAACCGCACTATATATGAATGAGGATATGGCGCTCAGCAGATGAAGGGGCGGACATACGAGGGCAGTCACGGACATTGTCGCCAGTGTGGCTGGTATTGCGAAAATTATAGTTTTTATCAGAATAAAATTCAAATATAACAAGTTTAAAAGTTGCTCTATGTTTTAAACTAAATGAAAATCAATCTGAACAACCTTTTCGAGTGATTAATTCTTTGAATTCAAGCTGTTTTTCTTTCCAAACTAAAGATTTTGGAAAATACGCGCATAGAAACGGAGCGTTTTTTTTTCATGTCAATGACTATAGTAATACGAAAATAATTGCAGTACCGGCCACACTGGCGGACTGTCAGAACAAAAAGTCTGTCGTCTGCTGTGCTACTTAGTTTTTAAATAGAAAAAAATAATGCATATTCCCTATTGGTATAAAACTTATTGTGTCATAATGCTCTATGGCTTGAATTCGAGGTGTCATTCCCGCGTTCCAAATTGCGCTACTAGCGTACTTTAGAGCACTGTGAGTGCGCTTAGGGCGTCCGCCGCGTGAAGCGTATACGCTCGCGTTCGCCGCGTGAAGCGTATACGCTCGCGTTCGCCGCCTGGCGTTCGTGTTTCCATCAACAGCGCAACGTGACGCGTATCATACGGCACGACTCTCCATACACGTGCGTTCGAACGCTTTAAATGAGAAACCATCAGGCAGTCGAGCGATCGGAACGAAGGGCTATTTGTTACAGACCATTGTCAGGGTGGGGGACGAAACGTCGGCGACTGCCGACGGTCGACAATAGTCGCGCGCGATTTTCGACAACCGCTGGCGACAGTCATCGGTGGTTGTCGACGTTCGTCGTGTCACCTTGTCGCTGTTCTGTAAGTTTCTTTACAGCTTGATATAAACCATCGAGGTATTGAGCGATGCTAATTTTGATTTGTTTGGTACTAGTGCTGTTACTATCAAAAGGTTGCTCACCAATCAATTTACTAGTACCTAGTTATTGTCCTTTTTAGGGTTCTGATACCAAAATGGTAAAAAAGGGACCCTTATGGTGCGATTTTGTCTGCCTGTCTGACTGTCACACCTGTATATCTCAGTAACCACTTATGCTATCGACTTGAAATTTGGAATAGTTTTAGAATATGGTTGGCCAACTTTACTGCACATGAGAGAATTAAAAACCTTATGATTATTAATGTAAAAGCCCAAATAGGGGGGGCAAAATTTCAAATTTTCGTTATTAGGTCGAGTGGGGTATCATATGAAAGGGGGCTTTACTTGTACATTCTTAAATATATTTTTGTACAACTCTTAGTTTTCAAGTTATGATGAAAAATTACAAAAAAAATACCATTCCGAAGTTTTCCAAAGTTTGTGGACGGAAAAATCTGAATTTTATTACAGTTGATAGAAGATTATGCTAATATTACAGCAAAAATAAAATGATCTTTCTAAGTTGCATGGTTTTTTGAAATCTGCAAAAAAACCTTTACAAACAAATTTAGTTTTGCGGTCCTAATAATGGACTATTGCTTCCAAAAATACTCTTATGAATTTTTTTTTTAAACCTTATTTATGTTTTTTGTTTAATTCCGAATCTCAGGCGTAGTATTATATTCTTCCTTCCTATACTTATAAGCCTCTATAAACGCTCTGTCAAAGGATCGTTTTTATGTTTGTGTTATCGGTGAAGATTTGTTATTAGTATAGGTTTCCTCATTTGTTTATTTATGTAATTTCATTTAACTGTTAATCTTCCAAATAAATGAAAATAAAAAATAAAGAAAAATACATAATCTACGGCGTTACTTGACATGCGCTTGACTGTACATAAAGGTGCGGCGTTCGAACGCGGCGTATCAAACAGACACGCCCCGTACGATGCGCTTTACCTGGTGGTTATGTAAACACGAACACCAGGCGTCGAACGCGCATACTCTTACGCGTATACTCTTTACTCTGCGGACGCCTTAAGTATACAATTTAGAACGCGGTGATAGAGGTGACTTTGTGACTGAAGTAACATTACCATCCATCTGCAACTTTTGTATTGCCTTCAGAAGCTCTTCTCTCGTCGTCGGCAGAACTGAAATGAAACTAAGTTGCATAAAAGTAAGCCAAACACGTTGTTAAAAATTCCGTTTAAGTCGGTCCAGTTGTTTGTATAAGTCGTGGGCACAGATGGATTAGTAAAATTTTTATTTAGTATTATAGTAAAAATAAAAATTCCCAGCAGTTTTCTGGTGCAATTAATGTAGAAAAATGTATGAAAGTGCTAGAGTTTTTTAAAATTTAGATAAAGTAGGTACCTACTTCTTAATAAAATACTTCAAGAAATAAAGAGAGATGTTAATTTTATTTTTTTTATTTTTATTTTATTTTATTTTGACAACAGACGGTTAACTTAAAAAAGTACATGTTTATATTGGTATGAATACAAGCTGCAAACCTAGAGTGTCAACTATTATTTTTATACACTAGTAAGGTGTCTTTAACATATTATAACATTGATCGGTCATTGTAATTAACAGTGCTGAACAATAACAATGAAAATTTTACGTAGCTACATATAAGAGTAAGTAAGTTAGTGTAGTTATTTGTTTCAACGGAAGCAGGATTTAAGATATTATAGCTAAGGTAGTTATATTTAGTATATTATTATTAGATATAAGTATACGGCGACATTTAAATGTTAGTACTTAGGTATTCAATCACATTCTTTTTAAATGTAGGAAGAGAGTTAGAGAATAGATCTATTTGAGATATATTTTTGTTATAACCAGCCAAGCAGCGACGAAAGTATGTGTTAAAAGTATAATTTTTTGAGAAAAAAGGAGCAGCAAACAATTGATTTGTGTTTCGAATAGACTTATAAGGGATTTTATATTGTATCTGTTCTAAGAGGTACGGGGAATCCACGAAACCATTGACAATCTTATAAAGATACATATAGTCAAATTGCTGACGCCTTAAGCTCAACGGTAACATTTTATTTTGTTTTAAGGAATTAGGATAGCTAAGATGTTGGGTTCCTACCCTGTAGTCTAGACACCTCAGGAATTTCCGTTGTATTTTTTCTATACGATCTATATCACATCATTGTATTTTAGAAATCATGTTCGCAAAGAAATAAAGTCTTACTGTTTTGTATGGTCGGGCCTCAGATTTAGATATAGATTTTGTTATGTACAAAAAATAAAGAAACTGTATCACACTTCGTCAGCGTGGTTTCTGGTACAGTGGGCGAACTTACAGTCCACACATAAACAAGAGGTGTTTAATTTACAAAAAATCCGTACTATCTATACTCTGCACAGTATTTAAAAAAAAACGAAAATTGCTCTATTTGTGTTATGCTTTAACGACTCATCCGATTCTGATTCTGATGAAACTTGGAAAAAAGATATTTGAACCATGGGCAAAGTTATTATTTACGTCGTTCAGAACCCCACACGGACGGAGTCGCGGGCAACAGCTAGTCAATACATAAAGTTAGAATTACTGATGCCATAGACTTGTGACACAACTTCGATTTGAATGATTTTGCGATACCTGGAATCAAGCGAATCTAAATTATTATGCAACTGACAGTTAACAGTTATTCGTCATGTAAAATCAACTAAACGTACTTGTAACCTAACCTGAAGCAAATAATGTATAATATTACGCTAACGCGCCTGAAGTCTCTCTTCGTCAAATAAAACTTTAAAATGGTAGTTGACTCTTCCTCATCATTAAAACATAATATTAATCAACATTACGTTTTTAGGATTCTTTACCTCAAAAGGAAAAAACGAAACCCTTATAAGAACACTTTGTTGTCCGTCTGTCTGTCAAGACCCTTTTTCTCAGGAACCCGTGGCGGTATCAAGCTGAAATTTGTATCAAATACTCCGTCTGTCCCTTGGAGCTGTGAAAAAATCAAACTTCTAAGCCAACGCAATCAAAAGATACAGCCGTTTATGCCGCAAATTTTCAACACTCTCAAGGGAATCAAAACCTACAGAGTACTTCCCGTGAACTCAGAATCTTGAAATTTGGTACGAAGCACCGTCTTATAGCACCGTTAAAGGAAGAATTGCGAGAAGCATAAATTTTGAATTACATCATAAATATATTTTTAATAATTTTAAACTTACTACCCCTTTCCTCATGAACGCGTAGAGGTATTAAATTGACAGGTCTATAATACCTTTAAGCTGTAACAAAATAAAACTTCTATGTCAACGTCTTTCCTATTAGGAAAGCTGTGTCAACATCCATATGCCTAATCTTGTATCCATTCTCCGCATCAACAGCTAACAAGGTCCCTAGCGAAGAATTTCTTACCACAGGAGAGAAAGTTTTAAAATAGCCCTCTACTTGGCTATAACCTTTTGCGACTAATCGCACCTTATATTTGACTACATTTCCAAGTGCATCTCTTTTAAGTTTATACACGCATTTACGCTAAATGACATTCTTATCTGACTTATCCACTAATTCCCAAGTATACTTCATATAAAAATTGTACTCCGCTTCCAGAAATCAGAAGAAAATATTTTTACTACTAGGACATCATAACACAACACAATGAACATGTATGGGTAACAATACCATAGCTGCAATCCAATTATCTTTACCTTTATCATTATCTTTACCTATGTTAACTAGAAGAAGATTTAGATACTAAGATTTTTTTACAAACAAATCCACATCACGGTCAGCCTAATATAAGCGTGTCAAAAAGCTATTAATTTAAACTTTAGTAGCAAAATCTAACGGATAATCGGTTTTTTCGGTTATCCGGTTAACCAGATTGCATGCTTATGTTGTTATAATATGATGAGAGTGAATGGAAACTTTGGACGGGAAGGGCCTCGGCGAACGTTCCAAGACCAAATTCAGGACGTCTAAATAAAGGCTAGGTTAAAAGTACCCTAAACCGACAAGCGTGCATGAAGGGGTTGATGAAAGTAGAGAAAGCGAGGAAAATATGTCAAGATCGTAGCAGGTGGAGGGCTGTGGTCTCTGCCTAACCCGACGAGAAAGAGGCGTGATTTTATGTATGCATGTAGGTACGTATGTATGTTATACTGTAGCTGTATTTTTTTTTTGTTAGTATCATAGTAAAATAAAAGCTTTACTTGGCGAATCTTCTTGTTGTAAGCTCTGAAACAAAAATAATATTATATAAATAATATTTTTTTAAAAAAATTGGTCTGTTTTGTGAGCAAACCGTGAAACCGAACATCTTGTCCCAAGAACCATAGGTCGAAATACGAAAAAAAAGCGTCAAGTCCGAGTAAGACTTGCGCGCCGAGGGTTCCGATATACCTGTAGTATTTTTATTATAAGCTATAAAGTCCATTTTTAAGACCGTAAAACTTAATTTGTTTGTCAAGGTTTTTTGCAGATTTAAAAAGAACGGTGCTACTCAGAGAGATCGTTTTATTTTTCCTGTTAAAAAAAAATTATTGAATGAAAATATTCAAACGTCTTTCGACTTTAATCAATTCAGATTTTTCCTTTTGCAAACTTGATACAGTTATTGTTCGGTTTTATTGTATAGGTACCTAAATAAATTAAATTGTTTACTGTGAAATCAGCTGGTGGAATTTCAATTTTTCAATTGCAATTTTTTAGGTAAAATGGTAAAAACGGAACCCTTATGGTGCGACTTTGTCTGTCTGTCAGTCACTTATTAGCACTATTTCAGCCAGTTACTTATAACAGGCTGAAATAGTGCTTACAAATTTTCTTATCGATATACAAGGTGTATTAGAAAGGCTATTATATCAACCATGTAAGATGAATCCGCCCACGAATCTGAACAACTTTTCCTAAAGGTCGAATTATGAATGAATATTTTTGACTTTCCATACAAAATGCTCTATAAGTACCTAGATGCTGTGTCTATCTATAGAAAGATGAAACTTTTTCATATTTCAACCACGTTCCACGGGAAAAGTTGTTCAGTTTTATGGGCAGATTCACAATCATCAAAGTTATACCTACAGTTTTTGTTACACATTGTATATGTAAAAAAAAATGGAAATTGGAAGGAACAACTTTTGGTGAAGAAAATACGAGTAGGTTGAAGTACGAAAAAAAAAATTGAACTTCCCTTAGAAACTGCACCAGCTTATTTGGGAAGTAAAAAATTCTTTTTCGTATGTCGACCTTATGTTCCTTTGGGAAAGTTTTTCATTTTCATTGTCTAAAAACAGAGTAAAATAGGGCTTAAATTTTTTTACGGGATAACAGGCCTCCCCTAAAGATCTCTATGACGGGACTACCGGTCTTGCGCTGCCCGAGTTTTTTTTATTTGATATTTGATTAAATAAAGACAATACATGAGCAATAAAAAATATGACAATCAAATTAGTTATATACTTACGGCTCCAACCATCAGCAACACTACAAGAATGATAACTGTACACTGGTTCATTTTAAGTTAGTTAACCTTTTCGAGACAAAAATTCACTAGTTTCCGATAGAAAAAAGCTTCAGTTATATACACCGTTCCATTAGACATGCAGTTTATACGAAACATGTCACACAAAACATCTTTTGCTATATTTAACACCAGGAAATAGTATTTAGTATAGAATTTTAATTATATAAATTGCGTTAAGTAATATTTTCCATTTAGTGTCGTGGTTTGAATTTCAATACATGTTTTTAATTAATTAATAATGTAATTGCTATAGATGAATATATTTTTTCTGATTGTAACGCCGCGCCGTCGTAGTAAGGCCAAATTTGCACGAAAAATTGATTTGTGACGCCCATAGTAAGGCCAAATTTGCACGGTGAAACAAATAATATGTGTAATTTACTTATGTCATTAGTATTTAATTCCCTGGTGTAACTATGTGTTGGCAGACCTAATAAATAAATACCTAATATCAAACACTTATCTTCATCGCCCTTGCCTTATTCCATTTTTGCCAATGGTTTTACGGAGTCGCCTTCTAGTCTAAGACCGATCCGATTTGCTTGTATGGAAAGTGAGAATTTGATAATTACTAAACGATTTCTGTACCAGTGTGTCCAGACACCTCTGGAGGTGTCCTGGAAAGAAGTCCCAATAAGTCCCAAGTGGGAGCAGCTGGAAATGCTGGAATTACTTCGTAAATTAATCCCTAACTGCGGTTTTGTTCATTTTCTGTAAAAACTATAGGATATAGGATAAAACTGTTAATGACTAAAATAATCTCCATTAAATTCTCTTCAATATGGTGGTCATGCTGTTTTCATAGGGGCTATTGATTCACGGAAAATATTAACTGAAACTGTTTGATCTTTTCATTTTGCATATTTTTTTTCTCATTTGCCCTCAATTTGTAGACAAACGGCTGAAGATGTGTTACAATAGTCTATAAAAAATTAATCATCATTTTTTTACCTAAAAAACAGTACCTGATTTACTATTGTGCTTCTAGTAGTTTCCGATTTACAGGTGATTTTTCTGGAATTTGCCTCGAAATCACCTTAATTACCTAACAGATAAATTGTCTCTTTTCGCCTTATGCCGTACATATAAGTTAATTTCAAGGCAAATTTCAGAAAAAACACATGTAAATCGGTAACTACTATAAGCACAATAGTGAATGAGGTATTGTTTTTTAGGTAATTAAATGAAGATTAATTTGCCCGTACACTATTTCATGACATTTTCAGCCGTTTGTCTTCAAATTGAGCGCGACTGAGAAAATAATATGCAAAATAAAAAAAGTTGAAGTTAATATTTTTCATGAATAGATAGCCATTTGAATTTACATATCTACCACATCTTAAAGAATTTAAAGGAGATTACTTTAGTCATTGACAGTTTTATCCTACATCCTATAGTTTTTACAGAAAATGAACAAAACCGCGGTTAGGGATTGTTTTGCGAACTATTTCCAGCTGCTCCCACCTGGGACTTCTTGGGACTTTTTTCCAGATTATCTCCGGAGGTGTCCGGGCACACTGGTACAAAAATCGTATAGTAATTATCAAATTCTCTCTCCATGAAGGCAAACAGCAGATTTCCTCCTCTGGGACGTATAATTTTTTCATTTGTGCTTAATTTTTAGACAATTGACTAAAGTTGTGATAAAATAGTCTATGAAGAAAATAAATCTCATTTATTGACCTAAAAATGATATCTCATTTACTGCAATACATGGAGTAGTTTCCAGTTTATAGCTGGTAGCGTTAAATGAAGATCTAAAAAAATCATAGTTTTTTTTTTCTTAACACCCTATATTTCTGAAATGGTTAAATCAAAGAAATTTGACCTCATATAGAAGTAATATATAAGAAATAATTCGTCACAAGTAGGGATGTGGGCATGATTTCATCGATCGATAGTCGATAAGTTACACAAGGACAAATCGATGTCGAAACTTTGACCAAAAAGTTGAAGTACTAAACTTTAATAAAAGGCAAATCTGTTAAAAGCAGTTATTAAATTCATAAAAAAAAATACTTTTTGCATTTTTTACTACAGGTGATTTGTTTGTAGCGAAAAACTTTCAAACCTTTTTTGTAGAGAATTTTATGTAGATTCATTTAGTATTTTTATTAATTTTCTTACAATTTGTTGATTCAGGATGATTCATGCTGATTGAGACATTTCAATTTGGCGAAGACACACAAAGTTATATTTGTATGACAGTGTCCCCATCGGGAATCAAACCCAGAATGAAAACAAAACGCGTTGAATGTTGTAAAATATAATAAATGGTACAGCAGCACTGCACTTACTTTCTCGCGATATGCAATTAGAACTGTCAACCGCAAACTTAAATTTGTAATACCATACCTACACATAGTATGGAATTACAAACGTTTATTAAGGTTTTTCTGAAAAATGTTCTACCACATGAATTCGGAACTCGAATTGTAAAATATTAAAACCAACCAACCGTAAACGATTTCGAACAAATCACATGTTCAAATTTTGGTAGTACTGGAACACCTTTTATATGAATTTTCACAGATTTTTAAATTTCAAAACTCTGTATCTTATGAATAGTTGTTCAGTTTTGTCGACTGTAAAGCTCTTTAAGTTTTTGGTACATCCTGTGTACTAAATTTTCACAAAATCCAATCAAATTGAATATCCATTCAGGTAGATAACCAAAACAAAATTAAAATTATAGAAAATAATACAAACTTAATGTAGTCAATTAGGGTCAATGTAGGTACCACTAATTGACCATTTAAGCGGTTTTATGACGAAATTCATAAAAAAACTAAATTATTAGTTCTACTTTCAGAGTCACTTCTAAAAGTTCGACTATGAATTAGTTAGGCTTGTGATATAATAAGTGTTAAGGACTTTACAAAATATGCTCTTAAAGTTTTTTTTTTTCAAATGTTACATTGCATGACCACTTCGAATAAACATACTAAAGTACTAGCTAGACAAACCCATAACTTTATTGTAAGACGCCAACATAGTTAAATTCTATATAAAATCGCGGTATTTTTAAATTTTCTTACTTTCAGTTCAAATTTAAGTTTTGGTCAGCTATTGGTGCTTGGTCATCTAGTGGTGCACTGACCCTATGAGTAAATCACAAGTTTACGTTCTGGTAGTACAGGAACACCCCTTATATGGAATCACACAGACAAACTGATGATGGCGCAAGATACCTTGCATAGAGATGCTTAGTCAAGCAAAGTTTCATAAAAATAATTTGAACCGTTTTTAAAAAAAATTCAATTCTTCATTTTTGTTGAATGACAGCTACCCTCAAAATGAGAGCCAGCAAAAAACCATTCGGAAATAAAAGTCTTAAATTAAAAATATGGTGTTAATAGGACCATTCGTTTAGCCGCTAGGCCAAAGCGTGACGGACAGACCGACCAACCGACAGACGGACTTTTTTAGGGGACTTGCTTAAGTGATATAGAACACATTTTTGAGAAAGTTTGTGCAACTTTTTTCACGAATACAATACCTTTCTCGCTCAGCTCGAAAGTAAAAATACTACTATCGATAAAAAATACATCACTCATAAACTCCAACATGATTCCACAAAAAATGATAAATTACAGTAAAATACGTAACAATTTCCATATTATCTGACTGTAGAAATGATAAGTTGACATTTTTTTATGCAATATTTGTGATAATAATCCACAAACATGAAAAATACTGAATAAAACTTACAGATGAAAAGACAAAATTTCTTTGCAATTTTCGTTTTGTTGTTTTGAAGATGTACAGCCATCAACTACACACGTTATTATTAAAAAGAACAATCACTAATATGGAGAGCAACTTAAGAATAAATTCACGATATTTTCAAGTTATTCACTACATGTTTTTTTGTAATTTACACAATGTTTACAACATATAATTTAGGAAATATTTTCAACCGTTAAAATCCCAACAAGTTACAATAATCCTATAAACTTTGTAAATGCAATGAACGCGTCGTTCATCTAATTTGGTAGGATGTGATCACTGACGACTTGACATGGCATGAGACATGCTAGCAGTTGTCATCCCATACTGAAAAAAAATAGCATGGTTTCTTCTCCGAGCGAAACAAGGAGGTTTTTGTTCTGAGGGTTAAATATAGAAACCTGAAAATAAAACTACAAGCATATAATGATAGTTACTTTAAGGGAGTAGAAGTTTGGTCTTTCTTACCTTAATGGTTTAGAAAATAGATACGAAAAACCTTAAAAATCCAATTTTTACGGTTTTTTAAATATATTTCCTAAACCATCAAATTTAGAAAGACAAAATTATTTTTCACGAATAAAACTTATCAATGTTTATGTTTTGCCTCAGTTCTAGATTTCTACCTTTACGGTTTAAAAAATATGTGGTGTTTTATTTTTTCATCCACGCTTCTTCTTGAATTTCTCCAAAACTAGGAAACAAAAAAAATAAAAAATTTGATATTTATAATACACAAACCAAGACCTTTCATATGATATCATATAAGTTAGGATCGATGAAAAAAAAATATACCCAAATTATATGAAAATTAACCACTGTACTTCGGAGACTATTGCGCTGACAGGTATAAATTGGAAATCACTACACTCCTAATAGTAAATGAGGTATCATTATTTAGGTAAATATACGAGGATAAATTCGTTAATACACCATTTAATCACAATCTCAGCCGTTGGTCCATAATTGAAGCGCAAATAAAAAAAAATATTGCATTACGGAAAAAACAAAAAGTTTCAACTTATATTCTAAAAAGAACCAAGAGCTTTATCGAAATAAATTAGATGCCAAATTGTAGGAAATTAAATGTAGATTATTTAAATAATAGAGAGTTTTATCCTAAATCCTTTAGTTTTTTCCAGAAAATTAACAAAACCTGGGTCAGGGACACTAATTCCAGCATTTCCAGCTGCTCCCACCTGGGATCGCCCGGGACTTTTTTACATATCATCTCTAGGGGTGACTGCATACATTGGCATAGAAATTGTTTAGTAATTTTCAATTTCTCGACAAAAGTGGATCTATCTTCAACTATTCCTACCTACTGCCATCTGACTTCCGCAACCCTATGGCAAACTAGATCCAATCCTAGATTAGGTTTGCCAGATTAGTGGCCAACCTGGCTGTCAGTCTTCAAGCAGCCAAATGGCCTCTGATTTGGTTTAACCTCTGAAATCATCTGCTGAAGCACGGAAACGCTTTAGATGTGGTGCCGGCGGTCACTAGCGGTCACCCATCCGGGTTCTGACCATAACCAACGTTGCTTAATTTTAGTAATCGGAAAGAAAGAGCAACTACCACTCGGCCACGAGTGTTTCCACATCAAACACACCTAACGATATTATTTACAACCCGCCCCGGCTTCGCACTTGGATTCGGTTTTTTCCGACTTGATCGACAAACATCATCATAGTTCATCCAATTTGCACTAAACATTTACAACCCATACATAAAGGCCTTCCTCATGAATCAGCCTATATGTCGCAAGGAAATCCTATAATTAGAAGTTTTCGAGTTATAAATTATTAATATTTTTTTAAAATTTTCTGCCGAAGGAAACTAAAAAAATCATATCTTTTTTTTTTACTATTTTTTTTTCCAATTTTCTTTCTGTGTCATGATTACCTTGATCGTCACTTTCATACATAAAATAATGAACCTCCTTACATTCCTACTTGTTACTCAAAAAGTATGGTAAATAAAATTTTCAAACAATTTAATGGGCCGATTCAAAATTTTTATCATCAATTTAAAAATACAAAAAGGATGTTCCTCATTTCAAAAACTTAACAGGTCTCTAGGCTACCCAAAACATAAAAATAATTGTTGCTTAATGGGGTATTTCTCGCTGAAATTGGCGTTTTAAAGTTGAGAGAGAAAAAACCCTGAATGTTCATTTAGGCTCCAAATAAATAATTTGCCTATTTTGGTGATTCCTATTGCAAATCATGATAGTGGAAGGACTTCTGTACAATGTCCGTCTGGAAAAGTACCGCATTTTGGCAGTTTCTATCGTAAAGCAGCAGTGTTTGCACTATTGTGTTTCGGTAGAAGTTTTAAGAGAGCTGGTAAAATTTCAGGCAAATGAGCGATTCTATTTTATTTCTTAGGGTGGTTCAATGACTACTTGATAGGGTATTTTGAAAGTATTTTGGTACTTAAAATGGTATTTTTCGCTGAAATTGGCGTTAATTTTTTTTATGTTTTGGGTAGCCTAGAGACCTGTTAAGTTTTTGAAATGAGCCACAATCTATGGAACATCCTTTTTGTATTTTTAAATTGATGATCAAAATTTTAATCGGCCCATTAAATTGTTCGAAAATTTTATTTTCCATACTTTTTGAGTAACAAGTAGGAATGTAAGGAGGTTCATTATTTTATGTATGAAAGTAACGTTCAAGGCAATCATGATACAGAAAGAAAATTGGAAAAATGTTCAGTAAAAAAAAAGATATAATTTTTTTAATTTCCTTCGGCAGAATTAAAAAAAAATATATATATAACTCGAAAACTACAAATAATCGCGGAACATACATGGTGATTTGGATACCCCTTAGCATGACGCATCCAAATTTTTCTTTTGAACGTCTATCAATGGGCCACCCTATGTACCTAAGTTTATTTGTGTCTTTCTTTGGCAATGGTAAACAACAGCTCGGGATTACGCTGCTTCGCTCGTTGCAGGACTTTGGCGTTGGATGTAAGACTGGTCCACGGTATCTTGAACATTTTACGCAGAACCCACATTTCGAACCCTTGTCCTTTCTTAGCACCCACGCTTCGCATCCGTATAAGAGAGTGGACCAAACGTAACATGAACAGATACCTTTCATCAACAGGTCCCTAAATTTAAAAATTATATATGCACATTTACATTATTTTTAAGACCATAAATTTTTTTTTTCCAAGATTTGATTTTACCACTGTCGGCGTGAATAAAATTTACAACGTGTTATGGAATAAGCGAAACCCTCATACACCCCAACTGATTTTTGCGTCCTCGCTCGCCACGCCCACTTCCCTCCCCTCCTCACCGCTCATTAATCGCGCGCGGCCAGCGCGCGTAGCCACAGTGCCACAGACATATTAAGAAGCGGCAAAAATTTTAATAATAAAAATTAAAAAAATAACCCCTATCAAAACCCCGTGAAATTTTGGTCTACTCTCGATTCTGAACAAACTATTTTCTCAGTTTCGCTTATTCCGTTAACACGTTGTATATCCAAATCCAACTTTCCAGTACTAAAGGTATAGTGCGGGGCAAACAACTTGAATAATAATCGCGTGGTGGGGGAAGCTTTGCGCACGTTAATTTGTATGTAAAATCGACTCTGCGCAGCCAAGTTCAAGTAGTTTGCCCATACCTATACCTGAGCTAAGCCGCGGACAGACAGACGGACATGACGAAACAATAAGGGTTCCTTGTTGACTACGGATCCCTAAAAACAGCCAGAATGTTAAAAACAAAAAGAGGAAACAATGTAGCAATACAAGCAATGCTGCACTGGGTAAAACTAGTATCCCAGGAAGATTGAGCCATATAAGGGAAATTAGCGGAACAAATTAATTTATTACCAAAAGTTTTAGTTTTGGGTAGTCTTTGACTCTCTTCACAACCTCAAATAAATTCCTCTCGATTATTGTAAGGGCTACTCGCAGGACAAGTCGAGAAAGGTCCTTTTTTTAGGACTTTCGCTAGTAACTTGAAAACGGTGCGTCTTAGAGACAAGGCTTTCAGAGATGAATTAAAACCGTAAGTTGTTGCAATGCACGAGTATTATTTCAATGAAATCGGTTCACCATAAGACGAAATATTCGAATTCTAAATTTTAAGCGGCTGTCTGGTATTTACTCACGAATTACTGAACCGATTCAAATGAATTTTTCACTAATGTATGAAGCTTACGTTGGTGCATCATAGAAACTTTGTTTTATTGCAAACGAATATTCTTAACCGAAGATATGCGATTATGAAGTTTAAAGCGATGCAGCCGCAATCAACACTTCACACAAGCGAAGTCGTAGGGCACAGCTAGTTATGTATAAGGAGAAAGTTGTGGCAAATTTACTAGGCTTCAATTCACTTCAAGTTTTCAAGTTACTAGCGAAAGTTCTAAAAAAAGGACCTTTCTCGACCTGTCCTGCGAGTAGCCCTTACAATAATCGAGAGGAATTTATTTGAGGTTGTGAAGAGAGTCAATGACTACCCAAAGCTAAAACTTTTGGTAATCAATTAATTTTTTCCGCTAATATTATCATTCTTCCCGGGCTATAGGTTTGGTTGAATTAGGTGTCAAATACCCACATTTAGATAAACTCTTTTCCATTACACTACCTTAAATATTTCAATAAACAGTACAACAGGCTAGAGCAAAAAAAAACAACTTTTATTAAATTTTGTTATCCATGTATCAGCAATCATCAATCATCAATCAATGATCTTTAGTCTGAAAAGAGTTCGTTCATATTAGGTCTTTACCTATGAAATTGCCGTTTTGTATGGCGAATTTTAGGTAAACTCAATTTTCAATACTAACATTTTTGCATTTTTCTTAGGAATTATAAATCCAATTTTTTAATTTTTTCAAACATTATTGGGAAGACATTAAGCTAACAGAAGCTTAAATTTAATTTTTGAAAAATATTATGTGTAAAAAAATATAACAAATCTAATGATGAAATCGGACGACATTTAAGACGATCAATTTTCGAACCTTTAATTTTATATATCAAACTAAAAATAAAAACTTTATTGTATGCGTAAATTGATAACCTTGAAGTCAACTTTCAAATAAAAGACAAATGAAAAAAATATCATTAGAATTATAGGAATTATGATCTCATTAATCTGTAAGACAATTTCGGCAATTTCATAGGTAAAGACCTATTATGCAAGAAAAAAAAGTGATGCCGCGCGGGGATGATTGAGTCACTTGGACGGGACACGTTGCTAGACTTCAACCGTCTTACTACAAAAAAGTTAGACATCTGTTGAACACTTGATTTAAAAAATCGTATCATATAACTCTGTCTATGTCGTTGATGCGCAGAAGTCAAAAATGACTTATTTTCTTATGACTTGACTTCTGCGCATCAATTGACATAGCCAGTTATTTTGTGCGCATTATTTTAATCAAGTGTTCTAACTTTTTTGTTGTAAGACCCCAAAGGTGTTTAGAGAAAATGACATAAACCCCGCCTCCTTTCGTGACGTCATGGCCCGATTGGTTGTCACACGGCCCGACTCATACTCGTATCAACACCTCCTCCTCCTTCTCTGCTCAATGATCATGATCACTTCAGTCTATTTATATATTTTTAAAGTTTAGTATATTTTGGAGGAGATAGATGCGCCATGGTCACATTGGTCACCGTGCTTAGAGTACCTTTACTTGGGACTAGACACAAGGGGCTTTCTATTATCGTTTTAAACCTCAAACGAAAGAATTCAGTTCATTTTAATTCCAATTAAATAAAACACTACACAATATAGCTCTTCAGAAATTCACAACACTGAAATATTTTTATAAGCGACTCGTCGTCTTAAATGTACGGTAGTGATTGACTCTAGAGTAAAAGTAGTGGTAGGTACGATTCCGCCACCAAACCTTCCCCTACCATTTCCGTTTGCATCATACTTCACTACTCGACGCCGATTGGTCAACTCACGTGATTGGTGGAGAATTCGAACCACAGAATCATTACAACTACTATCAATAAATAAATACATTGTTAATTCACACAGTATTTATTAACGCATTGTTATTATATAAACCGAACGCCAATATTATACATACATAATATCACGCCTTGTTCCCGTCGGGGTAGGCAGAGACCACAGTTCTCCACCTGCTACGATCTTGACATACTTCCCTTGCTTCCTGAACTTTCATCAATCCTTTCATACATGCTCGTCGGTTTAGGGTACTTTTAACCTGCTAATATTATAGAATAAAAATGTACGAGATTGACACAAGCTAATGAAATGTTGTGTGACAACTAATGTCAATCCCATACATTTTCATTCTATTCTAAGGTTTACGATTAGAGAAAGCCACTTGTCTAGGTATCCTGTTCGTGAGAAAAATTGTCTTGACAGACAAACGTACTACAAAGTGACCTTATAAATAAGGGTTTCATTTTTTTCCTTCTGAGGTACAAAACCCTGAAAATAGGGTTGAACAATATCAAACAAAACGACATGTTATGTACGTACAGATTTATTTTTTCAAACTATAGAATATGAAATGATTGAAAAATTTAACATTAGATTTGTTAGCCGCTTTTTCTTGTTCTTCTCGTTCTTTTTTTCCGTCAACTGAAAAAAAATAATCCATTACTTTCTTACTTAGATTACTAGATTACTCTAACAAGGGCGAGTTTCAAGATTGTTATACTAGGTTATATTTTTGGACCTGGTATCCGTTTGCCCACTTATTAGTGAGGTCAAAAGCAACAACTTTTGTTCTACGACTTTGCTAACAACGTACAAAAAATTTTCGACTGTCCATATTAAAATGGTCACGTGACCTACCCATTTTGTATGGGAAGTTGAAAATTTTTCGTGCGTTAGCACAGTCGTAGAACAAAAGTGGTTGCTTTTGACCTCACTAATAAGTAGGCAAACGGATATCAGTACCAAAAAAAAACCTTGTATATTACCCTGCTTTATATGATGTCCATAATAATATGTGTGGTCGAGACAGATTGCTGTCAAAGTCAAACTCTTTACGGAACGGCCTCCAATTGGTACGGTACGCGTGGTGGGAGAGATATTTTTTTCTTGGTGACGGTATATTCAGGGCGAAATCCCCATCCCCAGGGGATGATGGTATTTCACGTCCACCACGTCGGATTTCAAAGTTGTTGTAGTTTTCGTAATCAATCAGCGACACGATAAACCATACAAACGACACTCATATTGATTTTTAGACATTAGAACCCTACCGCAACCCAACCCCATCCCCAGGGGATGATGGTATTTCACATCCGCCACGTTGAATTCATCATCAACCCAATAAACCATACAAACGATACCCATATAATCCATTCAGTAGTTTTTACGTGAAAGAGTAACAAACATCCATCCATCCATACTTACAAACTTTCGCGTTTATAATATTAGTGGGATATATATATGTAATATATACATATATATATATATATATATATATATAGTAGGAAGGATTACCCGAGAGAAAGTTTAAAGAATGTAAACAAGCAAACGTTATGTAAAAAAGCTTACTATAGATTAGAAGACTATATCAATGACAAGGAGGTATAGTGCTCTGATATTCCAGCGAAACACAAGAAACACATTGTAAAAGCCGACTTAACTAGGCCGTGCTGCAGTGGTTTCTTGCCGTTAAAGAATCTCATCATCATGAAAGACGTCCACTGCTGGACATAGGCCTCCCCTAAAGATCTCCATGACAACCGGTCCTGCGCTGCTCGCATCCAGCGGCTTCCCGCGACCTTGTTGTACCCACTCCACTCAAAGTTGGAGACTCTACGCTCGAAGTTGTCGATGAATACGTATACCTGGGACAAACAGTCCAGCTGGGTAAATCCAACTTAGAGAAAGAGGTTACTCGTCGAATCCGACTCGGATGGGCAGCGTTCGGGAAGCTCCGTAACATCTTCACGTCCAAAATACCGCAGTGTCTCAAGACGAAAGTCTTTGACCAGTGTGTGTTGCCAGTGATGACATATGGAACCGAGACGTGGCCGCTCATGATGGGCCTTATCAGGAAGCTCAAGGTCACCCAAAGAGCTATGGAAAGGGCTATGCTCGGAGTCTCTCTGCGAGATCGAATCATAAATGAGGAGATCCGCAGAAGAACAAAAGTAACTGACATAGCCCTGAGAGTCGCTAAACTAAAGTGGCAGTGGGTAGGGCACATCGCAAGAAGAACCGATGGCCGATGGGGCGTAAGGGTTCTAGAGTGGCGACCACGTACCGGAAGACGAAGCGTTGGCAGGCCCCCCGCAAGGTGGACCGACGATCTGGTAAAGAATATACATTGAATAAAATTATCTGAATCTAGTACCTATGAATTCATTCTGCTAATCCTGACGATATCCTTTTTATCCTCGCCCTTAGCGCATCTACTAGTTCCGTCACATTCGCATTTTCTGTAATATAATATCACATTTTAAATTATTACTTTTTGCTTGTGCACACACAAATCTATAAATAGCTATCAATACACTATTGTTCTTCAATTATTTTTTATTATTAGCCTTCAATTGTCCCACTGCTGCGCAAAGGCTTCCCTTTCCTCCTTCCATTTTTCCATGCTCTTAGCCAACTGCCGCAGTGGGTGTTAAGTTCGTCGCACCAACGTTGCGGCCACGACGTCGCTACAATAAAGCACTAAAAATATACATTTTAAGAAATACTTAAATCATAAATAATAGTAAGTCATCATCATAACGTCCCATAAAACGTCCACTACAGGACAGGGAGCTCCCTCCAGAATTCTAGCTTTTGCTGGAAAAAATTGGAGGGGAAGTACCATAGTCACCTCGCTTGTTAGCGTTACGGCTGGCACCATGGACCGCGGTTGTAGGTGACCGCAGTAAGTATGATGTAAGTTACAAAGGAGGATGCTGCTGCCCATCCTCCAGTTAACCCTTAGTCGCCTCTTACGACACCCACGGGTATGTATGGGTTAGTACTATTCTTTGCCGGCACCACACGGGACAATAGTAAGTAATAGTCCGAAAACAATAATCAATATGTAGAAATAGTCGGTAATAGTCGTGTGGTGTCGGCTAAGAATAGTAGGTAACAAAAAACCGGCCAAGTGCGAGTCGGACTCGCGCACCGAGGGTTCCGTACCACTGACGTAAAAATACCGTCTTAGTTATGGACGCGCATTCACGCAGAAGATTAATAAATTCGCGCGAGTCCACCAGTTTTATATTATTTGCTGTTATTCTGTAGCTTATGCACTATCTATAAACATAAACATAGCATGTAAGTGTTCCTGTTTTTACAATAATTATGTTGTTTGGCCGTCGGGAGGAGATAAATAACATGCAGATTTATCTTGAAAAGAAAGTGTTGATTTATTACGAATAAAAACTTTTACATCTAGCGATCTCGATTGATCGGTTAGTGCTTGCCCACGTTGACTCGCGGGCGCGGTCACGAAATATCAAACATTATGACGTAATATCCAAGTGTGCACGTACGAAACGCAAGTAGCGGGCGACCGGCAAGCTAGCGACTGGCGCGCGTGGCTCGCTCGCGGCGCGGCAGTATCAAACACATGAGACGTTTGTGTGTGTTCACGTCGAACTAGCGGCGGCGTTTTCTCGCGACGTCAGGTAAGGTAAGTTCAACCAGTTTAAACTTGCCGCTAGAAACGATAGCACGTTTTTATCATGTCGTTCAATACAGAAGAATTTATTAGTGCTGTTCAGGCTAGACTTCCGATTTGGCAAAGTAAACACAGGCACAAAAATCTCACTTCTTATTGAATCCAGTATGTAATCAAAACAGTTAACAGTCATCCTGGTATATCTAATTTTTAGGGATCTCGCGCACTAGCCAGCCACGACTACGGCCAGTGGCCGCAACTACCAGATTTACTAAGTTGGCCGTAGCGGCAAAGTGCGCGACGTTCATACGATGGCTTCTGGTTATTGCGGCCACTGGCCGTGGTCGTGGACGCTAGTGCGCGAGGTCCCTTAGCATCTCCCACTTTAGATATGAATTTTAAATAAAAGATCGTCGTCCATGTTTTCAACCTCTGACAACACGTCAAACCCGTGCAAACGCCTGGCGGGAAATGTGAACAAAAACGATTTTTACCTCGCTGCGCTCGGTCTAGCGAGGTTCAAATCTCTTTGATGTGAACACTATTCGCCACGTCCACCGCGCCCGCACCCGACACCGCGCTCGCGCGTACCAACGTGAACAAGCACAAAACCTAACTTAAACCATACTTAAAAACTACGTCCTATCGCTACGCGATCAAACGACCAAAGACGACCGGTCTTTCAAAATTCGGTTCACTTCACTACACCATCAGCACTTTAGGCACTTCAACGAAAGGGGTGTTGCAACCGCACGGTGCGAGCAAAAATCGCCTGAAAAAACGTGCTTTTAGTAGGGAAGCCCCCTTAATTCAAATTTTTTTAGGGTTCCGAACCAAAATATCCGTTTTGACCATTATTGTTGTACGGTTGTTGTTAAAGCGGCAACATAAATACATAATCTGTGAAAATTTCAACGTCTACCTATTACGGTTCATAAGATACAGCCCGCTGACAGACAGACAGACATCGGAGACATATTAATAGGGTCCCGTTTTTCACCCTTTGGGTACGGAACCCTGAAAACAAAACGACTATTGTTGTGTTGTTATTAGAGAAGAAAGAAAAAAACTGGGTAGAAAGATAAAACCGGGTTTTACGATTTTTTCGTGTAATTCTCATGTACCTTGATCATGAAGACAGTACTACTCGTATGCCCAAGTGACTATATGACTTAGTATCGGTCACAAACTGGTATAAAACTTATTGTGACACAAATTCACAATGCTTTATGGCTTGATTTAAAGTTGGCTTTAAGCGCTTCATACAATAATTAAGCATTTGATTGTAGTCATTATCCTGAAATTCAATTCTTGAATTCGAGGTGTCATCCCGCGTTCTGAATTGCGCTACTACGTACTTTAGAGCAGCACTGTAAGTGCGCTTAGGGCGTCTGCCGCGTGAAGCGTATGCGCTCGCGTTTGCCGCCTGGTGTTCATGTTTCCATCAACACCGCAACGTGATGCGTATCATACGGCACGTTTCTCCATACACGTGCGTTCAAACGCTTAAATATGGGGAGGGCCTTAAATGAGAAACCATCAGGCAGTTGAGCGATCGGAACGAAGGGCCCTTTCTTAGAGACCATCGTCAGAGTAGGGGGAGTAACGTCGGCGACCGCCGACGGTCGACAACAGTCGAGCGCGATTCTCGACAACCGCCGGCGACAGTCATCGGCGGTTGTCGACGGTCGTTATCTCACCTTGTCGCTGTTCTGTAAGTTTCTTCACTGCTGGATATATTGTTATCATCTACGGCGGTACTTGACGTGCGCTTGACTGTCCTTAAAGGCTCGGCGTTCGAACGCGGCGTGTCCGTACGATGCGCTTTACCTGGTGGTTATAGAAACACGATCGCCTGGCATCGAACGCGCATACGCTTACGCGTATACTCTTTACTCAGTGGACGCCTAAAGTATACAATTTAGAACGCGGTAACAGTGACTATAGGTGGTTGTAAACGTTCAAACATGTTTGACAAACTTTACGTTTTGTTTGTACGTTTTGTTTATACGTTTTCATCAAACATCAGCGCACACATACCAACACAACTTTCAAAGCAGTTTTCGCCGTGAAAAGACTCCGATGGTCAGATAAATTATGTACTATAATTAGTAAATAATATACGTTCAGATAAACTTCGATTATTTGTGGTTGTCGCGCGAAAATGGCCAGTTTGTTGATGACTGTACACCTTCAAACATATATGACAAGCAAGCCGTCAATCAAATCTTTCAAACAAACAGCCAAACACGTAGTTTGCTTGACAAACACGTCAAACATGACCGCAGACTGCCAAATAATTTGCCAAACACGTAAAATTTGACAAATAACTTGAGCGTTTACAGCCTGCTTTAACTCGAACTTGATGAATGAATGTGACGCATTACTTGCACTTCTTGACATAAACTGATCTTTTGCCTGCTGAAGCTCTTCTACCGTCGTCGGCCTGGTAAGATTACCAAGAACACTATACATCCTTTCGGCCGTCGGTGAATCTGTAAAAGACATCACATAAATTAGTAAGTACTGCAAGCTAAGCACATAGCTTGGTACACACGGCCGCACATCAGTAGAAACACTTTTGGACCTTATGGCGTGGTAATAGAGTTGAAAAAATTTCTACCGACAAGCGGTTGACCGTACTACTGGCCAGCATTGAGAAGTTGAACCATAGTTTACCTTATGAATGAGAAAAGAGCTAATAACTTGGCAAGTGTAGGCTAGTTAACTACGTATGTATAAACAAAAACTATGCTAGGGACTATTTTGACTCGCTCTCATAATAAATTGTGACCACCGCAGCAGGACAGGAACCTGCTGAGCTGTACCCCAAGAAAATTAAATTTTGGCCTAGAGAAAAATCGGAACCAAGATTTTCTTTTTGTGGTTTATGAAGTCTTGGAAGTAATTACATAATTACTTAAAATTAAGCATATCACCAAATGGGACAAGGCGGCAGATTAAAAAAACCCTATTATATAAATAGTTACTATGGCAAAAAAAAAAAACTAAACGAAATGTTTTCTGGGCTCGTTCAATGATAATGTTTTAGTATTTTACAAACAAATTAAGCACCTAAGTTCTTAGTTAAAGCCTGTAATTAAATAAATCCCACTACACGGACAAAAACGATTTCTCAAAATAAGACACGTTATCTTGTACCAAGATAAATTGCATTGAACCAAGAACATGGTGCTCTCATATATAGTGAAACTAATATTTACTTGCTACAAGAAAAATATTTACTTGAATTGAAAATGATTTTCTTTTGTATTAAGAAAATTAAGACTTGATCAGAGACAATGTATCTATCATCAAGAATAATTTGTTTTCTAGTCCCAAGTAACCCAGTTCTCTTAATACAAGAGTTAATTATTTCTTAGTTCAAGAAAATATTGATTTGTAATAAGAGTTAGTGTAACTTTTCATAAAATTGTATTTTCTTAATTTAAGAAACCACGAATTAATATCAAGATAGTATAAATGTCATTACGAGATAATATTTGTTTTTAGATGTGTAAATATCTTCTTTTGACATTATTTTATTAGCTCCAATGATAAAAAATAAAAAATCGTACAACATGACATACAAATCTTACAACCTTATTCTTACAAATATCTTACAACATTTTGCGGTTAAGAAAACCCCAGGATTACAGACAGAGAGAAGAAGATTACACAAGGTACGTTTGTAACTACACACAGGAAAACCCACACAGGAAAACCCACACAGAATATATCCACATTTTGAATACGTTTTACATTTCTCGTAGAACTCTCTCAAACTTTTTGTAATTTAAGCGTCGTTCATTGGTGATGCCCGTAAATAAATATTATTCTACCGTAAAAATATTTACTTATTTTAAATGAAAAAAGAAGTAAGTCTAAGTCTTTTTTTTCTCTCATAAAGTTAAATCACATTTAAAAATAAGAAAGATATTCAAATTCAACTGAGATACGTTTACATTATATTGAAAGTGTAATATCTTTTAATGAGAATTTTTTTTCTTGGTAGCTAAGAAGATAAATTTTTTTTGCCATAAGAACATTTCTTATTAATTTAGAGAATATCTTGTGTCAGATTAAGATTTATAATAAGTTGATATAAGAAATATTGGTGTTCTTAGATTAAGACACTTTTCGTTTAGTTCAAGATTGGTTTCTTTGGTTGGAACAAATATGTCAAGTAAATTTTATTATTGTTTTAAGAACGTCGTGCTCTTTAATTAAATTAATATTTCTTAAACAGAGACATATTTCCTTAGTTTTACGAAATATTTCAAGAAAATATATTTTCTTGGTCCGAGAAATCCTTTTTATCCGTGTAAAAGTTTTATTTCTTTTTGTCTGCTCGGGCAAAATACGTAACTATCTCGTGACTTTTTGTACTTCAAAATTTTGTTGTACTTGATCAAACAGTCATAAAAGTGAACAAAATATGTTAAAGCTTGGTATAATTATTGAGGGTTTTCTCTTTGGCCAAAATATTTAACTGAATGAAAAGTGTTTGATTATACTCTAAAACTGTACTTACGCTGATTACTTTGAAAATTAAACATTTCAGGCTATAGCGTATCTTTTTATAAAAAAAAATACATTATGAAGCGCTTTATATCGACCCTAAAGAAGTTGAAATAAGGTTCATAATTGTAATTAGCATAGTACACGGCTTGTGATTGCACGGTACGGCAACATCGCCGCATTGCTTCGCTGTTTTTTTCGGTACGCGCTTCGGAATTTAAAGTTAAACATGAAAGATGAAAATTTACATCGGGTGTAGTAAGCTGAAATTATTTTTGATCTTCTAATCTAAATTTAAATATATAAAACAGCATGCCCTGACCGCCTGACTGACTGACTGATTCATCAACGCCGAGCCGTAACCGATAAAGCTACAGATGTGAAATTTTTACGTAGGTTTTCTATACGTTAAAACCACCCATTAAGAAAGGATTTTCCGAAATTCATCCCCTAAGGGGGTGAAAAAGGGGGTAGAAGTTTGTATGAATATTCTACAGGTTTGACATGAGACTCAAAATAATTATGGATTTGATCTAATGAAAGACAAAAAACCGGACACGTGCGTGTCGGATTTGCGCACCAAGGGTTCCGTACACCACATGACATAAATTATATTAGTTGAAATGTCAGTAACTTACTGTACTCAATTTTTTAAGTAAAAAATTCTTTTGCGGCGCTTGGAACTTTTTTAGATGGGGAAAAAATTATTAACTCGCATCAGATGTCACGTCAGATCTCGGATGAAGTATAAAAATGGATTTGCAAATAATCATATCAAGTTGAAGCAGGCTCAATATATACAAAAATTCTAAAGTGTGATCAAGACCAAAACATATTTTTTATCTTTGTCGCGTCAGATCTCGAATGAAGTATATAAATGGATTTGCAAATAATCATACCAAGTTAGAGCAGGTTCACATACAAAAGTTCTAAAGTGTGATTTATCACACTTTAGAACTTTGGTCTTTAGACCAAAAAATTTTCTTTGTCTTTGTCATAGTCTCGGCTTTTTTTGTTGTGTACAACGTGATATGTGCACAACAGACTTGACGTACTGGTTTTGATCGTTATTTAATAGCGAATCCTAAATGTATGAGATCTACATTTTGGATGGCAGCTGTCAAAGTTAAAATCGCTATAACTTGAAAACTACTGACCCTAGACTACTCATATGCTGAGACAAATGACAAGTCTCGATGAAGAAGTACGCGAGCAATAGCGCGATTGACCCTTACAAAAAGCATAATATTCAGAAATTCAAGTTTTCACTTCTGCCGGCACTCCCGGAGTGCAACCCGTCCTTTTTTGAGTCCGACTCGCACTTCATCAGTTTTTATATTTTACAGCTTATGCAGCATGAGATACAGCCCACTGTCAGACAGTCAGACAGACATCGGAGGCATATTAGTATAATCCCGTTTTTCACGAACATACGGAACCATAAAGTCTGAAATAATTAAAGTTTACAACCTTTCTCACAACCAATTAACGCTAGAAAATAATTTTTATTTTAACACTTCCTGTGTTCGGATAAATCTACAAAGTAGAAAAACGCAAAATTTCACAACCTACTTTGTAGATTTATCCGAACACAGGAAGTGTTAAAATAAAAATCATTTTCAATTATACGTAGTGTTACCAATTTTCAACTCGAAATCTGTCAGCAACGATGGACTAGTTGAGCTAGTACAGCAAAAATCGCAACGTTGGAATGCGTATAGAGGTCGTTAAATTTCACAACATCGGGCAGGACCACAGTAGCCTAGTTGGTAAAGCGTCTGCGGTACTTACGCAGAAGACGCAGGTTAGAATCCCGCCTGTGGTTGTGAAATTTTGCGATTTTCTACTTTGTACAATTAACGTTAGCTTCCATTTCAAGTACATTCTTATTAAAGAGGGGTCAAGATTGGGGGGTCAAGAGCAAAAGCTTAGCACGCTAGTCCAACTCGCACTTGCCCGGTTTTTTGTGACACTGTATATCCATCTTCCCACAATGATATTTTCTTTCTTCAATGAATAGTTTGAAGTCTTGTTGTTTGTACTAGTGTAATTCTATGCTTGCAGCCCACTCTAGCTACTTGGACTGTTGAAATGAGACCACTAAAATGTCTAATATTATGTCAGGCTTGACGTACTCTTGACATTACGTAGACGAAAAAAGTGTCTGGGCGCACGGCACGCCATACCGGTTCCAAAGAATATATTATACTACGCCGGTTCTCGCTTGCTTGACGCGATCTATTGAATTAAAAATCAACTTTTTTAACTTTTTATAATTATGCTTAATTTTATAAATAAAGGAAAGGACACATGATGAAAACTGTAATTAAACAAAAAGTTTTTCAGTTGGTATTTTTGCTTCAACATTAGATACGAAAATATTTAACTTAAGATTAATATGCTTAATTTTAGGTAATTTGCTCAAAAACTGTCCTGGAAAGCCTGTCGAATTTAAAATAATTTGGTTGCCATTTTTGCCTAGACTGTTATGTCACTGGCACCCAAATTTGCTAATAAAAAAATATGCGCAATTATTTTTTGTTTTGTTTTAATTGAAGTAGGTACCTTGGAACCCCCATCAAAAGTTTACCCCATCAGATATTAGTTACGATTTTTGGCTTCACTTCACATGCATAAACAAACAAAAAACTATATTTTCTGGAGATTATATTATTACATTATACTAGCTGTTGCCCGCGGCTTCGCTCGCGTGGATTTCGTATTTATGTTGTTACCGTTTTTCCGAAGCAATGAGATATTTTCCCGTTATTTCGGGGTAATTTCAAACTGAGGAAAAACAGGACTAACCCTGCGCAAATCAATGAGTGTAATTCAAGATCCAGCTGAATTTTATATAATATACAGACGTTACTCATAAATTACTCAGAACAGAGGAACTTAGCAGCAGTATCCTAACAAATGTAAAGAGAGAGATGAGAGAGACCTTTATGAATATTTCAAAACAGAGCCAATTCGCAGAAGTAATTGAGAAAAACTAAAACCCTCTCCCTCTCTCTCCCTCTCCCCCCTTCCTCTCCCCCTCCCCCTCCTCCCTCTCCCCCTGCCCCTCCCTCTCCCCCTCCCTCTCCCTTTTCATCACCCCCTCCCCCTCCCTCACTCCCTCCCTCTCCCCCTTCCCCTCCTTCTCCCTCTACCTCTACCTGTACCCCTCTACCTCTCTACGTCTCTACATCTCTACATCTCTACCTCTCTACCTCTCTACCTCTCTACCTCTCTACATCTCTACCTCTCTACATCTCTACCTCTCTCCCTCTCTACCTCTCTACCTCTCTACCTCTCTACCTCTCTACATCTCTACCTCTCTACCTCTCTTCCTCTCTACCTCTCTACCTCTCTACCACTCTACCTCTCTACCTCTCTACCTCTCTACCTCGCTACCTCTCTACCTCTCTACCTCTACCTCTACCTGTCCCTATCCCTACCCCTTACGCCAATTTAACCGCTATCCCTAACATAGAAATGACACCCATATTTATTTTTAGACATTTCAAACCTATCGCACCCCAACCCCATCCCCAGGGGACGATGGTATTTCACGTCCACCACGTTGGATTTCAAAGTTGTTGTAGCTTTCGTAATCAGCGACCCGATAAACCATACAAACGACACCCATATTGATTTTTAGACATTTCAAACCTATCGCACCCCAACTCCATCCCCAGGGGGAATATGGTATTTCACGTCCACCACGTTGGATTTCAAAATTGTTGTAGTTTTCGTAATCAGCGACCCGATAAACCATACAAACGACACCCATATTGATTTTTAGACATTTCAAACCTATCGCACCCCAACTCCATCCCCAGGGGGATGATGGTATTTCACGTCCACCACGTTGGATTTCAAAATTGTTGTAGTTTTCGTAATCAGCGACCCGATAAACCATACAAACGACACCCATATTGATTTTTAGACATTTCAAACCTATCGCACCCCAACTTAATCCCCACAGGGATGATGGTATTTCACGTCCAACACGTTTGATTTCAAAAGTGTTGTAGTTTTCGTAATCAGCGACCCGATAAACCATACAAACGATACCCATATTGGTTTTTAGACTTTTTCACCCCATTTCCCTTTTTTAGGGGTTGAATTTGGGGTGGAATTTCAATAACAGTGATGAACATTGCATAGAATTACATCATTAATGCCTAAATAATAAATTATGTGGATTTTACTTTAAGAATAAAGAATTTTCAACTTCATCCCCCTTTTCACCCTTAAGGGTGTCGAATTTTCAAAAACCCTGAGACACGTCATTATTAATTTTTAGTCGTCAGCCTAAATACAAATTTTGAAGATCCTAACTTCAAAACTGACGGACTTTCATACAAACTTTCATCCCCTATTTTACCCCTTTAGGGGTGGAATTTTGTAAAACCCTTTCTTAGTGCACCCCTAGGCCTCATAAGGAATCTACATGCCAAATTTGGAATCTCTAGACCCAGTGGTTTGGGCTGTGCGTTGATATGTCAGTCAGTCAGTCAGTCACCTTCTTCTTTTATATATATAGATTATTTTCTGAATTTGTTACACCACCTAATACAATACATAGCAACTTTATAGTAAATTGACGGTTTCGATTTATGTCCAGCCAATAAAAAATTACAGCTTTAGGACTCAGCCTACTGTGCCTATCCTATCAACTATCTTACTACTGGAATCAATATTAAAGATTCTTTTTTTTTTTCACAAAAAACGAACTTTGTTTTTTAACGGTTTGGTAAGTTTGACGTGGCAGGCAACACTGAAAAAACGCATCGGAAATACGAAAATATCAATATTTTTAATTTTTTACTTCAAGAAGTGGACAATTCCTATCTATATCTTATACATATCTAAATATATAAAAGGCAAACCTGACTGACTCATCTATCAACGCACAGCCGAAACTACTGAACGGATTTCGCTGAAAGGAGTTCTGGCATGTATAAAAAATCGAATTTGCTTGCAACCCTTGTCTATAAAAAAAAACTATCACCTGTCACTGTCGTCGGGCGGCGGGGGAGGAAAAACTATCAAATAAGTTACAGTTTACGAATATTTCTCTTTATGGGATTGTTATTGACGTAACATATTTTTTATGACACATATTTTTTACCGTAACAGCGCAACCATATGAAAAACAAAAGGCGTGGCACACAAAATAATCGATACAAAAAATAAAAATGATATTATGACCACAATAAATTGTAAAATATGCATGGAGCGGAACGTTTTTCATGTTCTCCTTTTTTTGTATGAACACTATTGTTGTGTATCCGATTTTCGGGGTTGCTACTTTTGTTCACTCAGAAACAGTTTTTTTTAATACACTTCGTTATATGGAAAATGCCGGTTGTCCTTTGGCATACAGATAGTTGTAATGACGTCGGCATCCGCTAAGAAAGGTTTTTTGAAAATTCGCCCCCTAACGGGGTGAAAAAGGGGTTACAAGTTTGTATGGTGGTCCGCTATTTTTAGAGCTAGAGAAGCCTGAAACTTTGTTTTTAGGTTAAAGATTAGAAATAAACATTTAAGTGTCCTAGGGTTTTTGAAAATTCAACCCATAAAGGGGTGAAAAAGGGGTTGAAAGTTTGTGTGGGGAATTAAGATAAGTTAGACCATTTCATTCGTTACTTCACAGGAGTACTCCTATTAATAGATAAGTAAACAAGTGCTTAAGGTTTTTTTAGAATTCAGCCCCTGAAATGGGATGGGGTGGTTTGTGTTTTCTTTTTATTGTAGCAAATAAATATATTTTATTATTTATTATTATTATTAAAAAGTCTAAAAACAAATATGGGTATCGTTTGTATGGTTTTTCGGGTCGCTGATTACGAAAACAACAACGATATTGTAATCCAACGTGGTGGATGTGAAATACCATCATCCCTTGGGGATGGGTTTAGGGTGCGATAGGCTTGAAATGTCTAAATATCAATATGGGTGTCTTTTCTATGTTTTATTTGGACGTTTATTACGAAAATGGTATGGATTTTGAAATTGATTATAGTGCTCATGAGAATTATTGAAAGCATGTGTGCCAAGGCTACGGGGGTTGAAAGTTTTTAGGGGAAAACAAGATATAAGTTAGACTGTTTTATTCGTAACTTTACAGGAAGGCTCCTATCAAAAAATGAGTAAATACGAGTTTCAGTTTATTTCAGAATTCAACCCCATAAAAGGGGGAAATGGGGCGAAAAGGTCTGTACATGGGTATTGTTCGTTTATATGTTTTTTCGGGTCGCTGATTACGAAAACAACAACGATTTTGAAATCCAACGTGGTTAACGTGAAATGCAATCATCAGTTGGGGATGGGGTTGGGGTGCGATATGGTTGAAATGTTTTAGTGATAAGGCCGCCTTCTGCCCACTCTTTATAAGCTTTTCTATTGTTTATTGTTTTACTTTGTGTGCAATAAAGTGTTATACAACGTGTTAACGGAATAAGCGAAACTGAGAGAATAGTTTGTTCAGAATCGAGAGTAGAATCAATTTCACGGGTTTTTGAAAGGGGCATTTTATTTTTATTATTTACATTTTGCCGCTTCTATTATAAATATTTCTGTGCATACGCGTGCTAGCGGCGCGGGAAATAGGCGTGGCTTGCGCGGAGTGCGTGGACTAGAACAACGATGGAACTAGAACAATGATGAAACTTTAAAATAACAATATCTAGATAAAAAAAACTTTTTTAAGATTTTTTTTATGGGAATAGATTTATTTTAATAAAAATCTGTTGGGGTGTATGAGGGTTTCGCTTATTCCATTAACACGTTGTATAAGGATAAGGATAGCGGTTAAGATAGCGGTAGAGGTAGGGATCGAGATAGGGGTACGGGTAGGGATAGGGGCAGGGATGGGGAAAGGGTAGGGATAGGGGTAGGGACAAGGGTAAGGATAGGGGTAGGGGCAAGGGTAGGGATAGGATTAGGGACAAGGGTAGGGATATGGGTAGGGCTAGGGATAGGGGTAAGGATAGAGATAGGGGTAGGGGCAAGGGTAGGGGTAGGGATAGGAGTGAGGATAGGGATAGGGGCAGGGTTAGGGGTAGGATAAGGGTACGGGTAGGGAAAGGGGTAGGGTGATCCGACAGGACAAAACTTTGGAACAACGGATTGGAGTGCTATAGGTTACTTTTTACAGCGGGAAAATATCTCTTTCAATGGGAAAACAAGTTTTAATATTAAATACAAAATCCACGCGAGCGAAGCCGCGGGCAACAGCTAGTAATAAAATAAAACAGTAAGAATCGTGTGTCTGTACTTTTGATAAATTTATCAAACAATGAGTGTGGGCGCTATGAAAGGACTAACAGAACAGAATTTTTTTTTTTTAATTTCTTGTCTGTCTGTCTGTCGCTTATCTCCGAAACTACTGATCGGATTTCCTCGCAGTTTTCACAGGTAGATTAATAGCGACCACTAACTTGTTGCCGGATGAAGGTGATAAGGACACTTCTTTATAGTTACCTGTCTAAATAATGTTACTTAATATTTTAAAAATGCAAAGCAATGTAGCTTTTTAAGCTTTATCTTTAATTTTTGCTTTTTAGTCATTCTCCGAAAGATGTATCCTTCTGTACACATACAAGCAAGGTACCCATTTATTTGTGTTATTTATTTTAGTTTCATGGCTCTTCTTCCTGCTCCATCATCAGGTCCTCATCTTCAAGCAAATTAATCCGCATCACGGTCAGCATCACATAAGCGTGTCAAAAAGCTATTAATTTAAACTTTAGTAGCAAAACCTATCGGTTAATCGGTTTTCTCGGTTATCCGGTTAACCGGTTTGCATGCCCTAGTTGTTATATGATGAGAGTGAATGGAAACTTTGGATGGGAAAGGCCTCGGCGAACGGTCCAAGACTAAATTCAGGACGTCTATATATAGGCCGTGTGAGCGTGTTTGAAAGGGTCGATGAAAGTAGAAGAAGCGAAGAAAGTATGTCAAAATCGTAGCAGGTGGAGGGCTGTGGTCTCTGCCTAGCCTGTCGTGAAAGAGGCGTGATTTTATGGTACGAGTATGTACGTATGGGTGTTATACTTTAGATGTATTTTTTGGTGTTAGATTTATGCAGCGAGATTGTAGGTGACAGCTAGTAGTAAAATAAAAGCTTTACCTGTCGACTCGTCTTGTTGTAGGCTCTGAAACAAAAATTATATTATAGTAACAATAAAATTAAAAAATAAAATTGGTCTGTTTTGACAAATGTTATTGTAATTTCGATTTAAAACGTTTGACGTTGTAGTAGTGCAGCTGCTGACTTTGCCGAAAGTTCCGGGCTTTGTTCTGGCCTGGGCAGATATTCTAATGATGTGACTGGGTAGTTGTTTTTTGGTTTTGATTTGATACAGGCTCAGATTAAATATTTGACTAGATTTTTCATTGTATCGCGAGTGAATAGGCTTCTTCTGGGTAATCTCGTTCAATCGTCGACCTCATCTCTGTCTTCAAGACTAGATCGAGGTCAAGAGTAAGCCCATTTTCGATAAAAAAAAATCACTATCATTGCCTTATACTAGCAAACCGGACCCAATCCTAGTTGGCTGTCAGAGTTTTAAAGCCGCCAAATGGCCTAACGCAAGAAATCTTATTAATCTGAATCCTGTATATCAGCCGTAGGTGACCCGTTGCACTTATTTAGCAAATATTTGATGTTGATATTATTTTTTAAGGACATGTTGTAAACCGTTAGAAAGAAGATATACTAGAGAACTTTTAAGTAAAGTCGAAGATCCCAATCGCCTTTAGTTATTTTTTATAGCCATGTAAAGTTAAAGTTTAAGTTTGTTTTTACCTCTTCCGGAAACTTTGAGAGTCAATAAAAAAAGAACTAGTTGCGAATTGGAAGTAAATTTAGATTTGTAAGAACCGCTCAACAGTGCACAACGAAATAAAAAATGGAGTATACACCTATTAGTTCTTTTTATTTGAGTTTTAATGCAGATTTTAAATTTTTTGCTAAAATAAAAAATTAAATTGAAATGAAAAAAAAAAAGACATTGGGGCTTAGAAGGGGTTATGGGGGCTGAATGGATAGTAGATGGCCCCGCCTAAGGGCCACTTCCTTTTGGCACACGATGTGTCAAACACCTTGTATAAGAAACACCAACATTTAAGAAGGCTGAGTTTAGCTCAGTTTATTTCTGGTACCTGGGCGACCGAGCTATGCTCTCTATGATTAAAAAACCATCGGGTGAGCAAGCTATGCTACTCAACAACAGATGGCGCTGTAAGTTTCTTGAACGCATTAAAACGCGCTAAGAAATATTAAAAAAGACGGTGAAAACTAATTTTCCCAGACATGAGACCTAGCTAGATCGATTTTTTGCCCCCAAAAACCCCTGTATACTAAATTTCATCGAAATCGTTAGAGCCGTTTTTGAGAAACCGATTACAAATATATATATATATATATATATATATATATATACTATATTTAAATATAGATACAAATATTGCTCGTTTAATAGTATAAGATTATTTTACTTCCTCCTTTAGAGTAGCTGACTAAGTTATAAAACTTCTCTCATTTTTTCATGAGGTCAAAAAATCCGGATTAAGATTGGTACCCCACGGGAACACCCCGACCTGGCCCGGGACCTAAATGTTGGTGTTTCTTATACAAGGCGTTTGACACATCGTGTGCCAAAAGGAAGTGGCCATTAGGATTAGTGGCCATCTACTATCCATTCAGCCCCCATAGAAAGGGATGCTCCGACCGTAGTATCTTTAAAAAAAACCGGCCAAGTGCGAGTCGGACTCGCTCAAAGAGGGTTCCGTACCACCACATAATCATAATTGTATTAGTTGAAATTTCAGAAAGTTAATGTGCTAGATTTTTTTAGTCCGACACGCGCTTGTCTATATTTTATTATTTGTTGTTATTTTATAGCGCACTATAAACATACCAATTTTCAAGTTTGCATGTGTTCCCGTTTTTAAAATAGAACTAAAACAAAAATCGCCTCAGCGACCATCCAACTTGACCCCTCTCTTATATGAATGTTCTTGAAACGGGAGCTCACCACAATTGGTTTTCATTAGTTGTGAGAAAAGTTGTAATATTTAATGATTTCAGACTTTTCTCATTATTTGTACTGTGAGACCTAGCTTCTTGCCGAATTTCATAATTTTAGGTCAACGGGAAGTACCCTGTAGGTTTTGCATTTTTGCATAAATGTATGGAGATGAGGACATAAAATGCCATATCTTTTGATTGCGTCGTTGTAAAAAATTGAAATTTTCAGATCTTGTGTGGTTCATGGATCCTAATATATATTCTTAATTTCAACCTGATACCTTTACCCGTTCGTGAGATAAAGGGTCTTGACAGACAGACAGACAGACAGACAGACAGACAGACAGACAGACGGACAACAAAGTGATCCTATAAGGGTTCCGTTTTTTTCTTTTGAGGTACGGAACCCTAAAAATGTGCAATGTAGAATATAACTACCAGATTGAGTTTGGCATCATTTTAGAGTAAATTAAGGACGAAGAATATTTTTTTAAGTACCTAGATGCTGTTCCTATGGAAAGATGAAACTTTTTTCGTCAGGTTCCACGGGAAAAACTGTTCTGTTTTATAGGCAAATAGATAGATAGAAATTCTTTATTGCACACAAATTTACAACACTTAAGTACGAACAACATATCTTATTGCGTGCAAAGGCGGCCTTATTGCTCAGAGCAATCTCTTCCAGGCAACCTTATAATTGGGGATCACTGAGATGGACATGAGTAGTGCAGAGTTTACTTACATTACCTGTTAGGTACTAATTAAAAATAAATAGGTTCATAGAATCAAACACTAAATTTACTTACCATAATACCTAAATATATATTTTTGAATAAATAATAAATAAATTCACATATACTTTATTTATATACATACAACATATGCAGATTCACATCCAGCAAGGTAGTTATACCTACAGTTTTGTTAGACATTGTATATTAGTCCAGTCAATCTACGAAAGCTTGTATGGAGAAAATGGAATAAATGCACATTAGGTGATAATTTGTTAAATCACCAGTAACACATTCAAAATTTTAAAACCACAGTAATCCCCGGCATAACGTTGATACTTTTAATACCAGTATAAGGTGAACTCAACTTGTATATTTACCATGTAGCACAGGTCAGTTTATACTGGTACTTTAACAAAAAATGTGTTTTAAAAAAATTGCCGGATTTAATTATTTATAGCTTCAAATAGCCTATATTACTATTTAAAATTAATTTCTCTAAATGTGCATTTAATGCATCCTTATATCGTAGATTGACTGGGTACAAGGTGTAAAAAAAATTGTAAGCACTATTTTAGCGTGTTGGATAAAGCAACAAATTTTCCTAAGGAACATAGGTTGAACTTCCCATAGAAACTGCACCAGCTTATTTGGGAAATAAAAAAATATATTTCATCTGTCGACGTTTCCTTTGGGAAAGTTTTTCATTTTCATGGTCTAGAAACAGACTAACATAGGGCTCACAATTTTTTTTCATCTCATCTATTCGAAAATTGCTGAACGGTTCGTCAATAAAGGCGAACAAAATAGCTGTTTTCTCTAAGAGACTTTCGTAGCGGTTAAAAATGGAATTTAAAATTTGAATTTGAATTTAAGTCCATCATAGCACCATAGGGATATTTTAGGTCAACCATAGAGGCCGAACCAAAATATTGTATGAAAAATGATACTGGCCGGTTGTACTATTAAGAATATAAAAAACCGGTCAAGTGCGAGTCGGACTCGCGCGCCGAGGGTTCCGATATACCTATAGTATTTTTGGAAGCAATAAAGTCCATTTTCAGGACCGCAAAACTAAATTTGTTTGTAAAGGTTTTTTGCAGATTTCTGAAAAACTGTGCAACTTAGAAAGATCGTTTTATTTTTGCTGTAAAGTTTACATAAACCTCTGTCAACTGTAATTAATTCAGATTTTCCCTTACTCAAACTTCGGAGATAAGGGGGGGGGAATGGTATTTTTTTTGACATTTTTCATCATAACTTGAAAACTAAGAAACTTAAAAAAATACAAAAATATATTTTAAAATGTACAAGTAAAGCCCTTTCATATGATACCCCACTCGACCTAGTAGCGACAATTTGAAATTTGGCCCCCCCTATTTTGGCCCCCTTTACATTAATAATCATACTTTTTTCAAAAAATTTTCATGTGCAATTAAGTTGGGCAACTATATTCTAAAACTATTCCAAATTTCAGCTCGATAGCGTAAGTGGTTGCTGAGATATAGAGGTGTGACAGACAGACGGACAGACAGACAGACAGACAGAGCGGCACCATAAGGGTTCCTTTTTTTTACCATTTTGGTATCGGAACCCTAAAAAGAAATATGCTCTAAATGTAAACAAGACTACCAACCAAAGAGGTTCTGGGACTCAATTCTTGAAAATCACCGGGTGGTAAAATATCACTTTTGAGACTTTATAAATTCACATATGCTCTGATAAACCATTGAAAGGTAAATCAGAATACATGAAAATTAACAATCGAGGACTGCTTTATATTTTACGAATATCAATCTTCACTTTTGAAAAGAAAAGTCTGTGATTTTAAATTTATTGAGTGATATTTTATCACCCGGTGATATTCAAGAATTGACTCCCTGTTCCTAATTGATACAAAAATATAAATAACATTTTCAGTTTTTACAAATAATACTTAATATGATTTTTAATTTGTTTCATCAAGTAATAATATTGTAATGGTATTTTATATTTAAAATTAATGACGAGTGTGTGTCTCAATGAGCCTCTTATTCTTTTCTCATAGAGGGAGATGAAAAGTAGAGTGTATTACGCGGCTGCAAAAATATTTTTACCTTGGGTGACCTATTGAATCCCTCGCTACGTTCAGGATTCTACTCTAGAATCCCTCGCCATGCTCGGGATTCTACTCAAGAATCCTTCACTTCGCTCTGGATTCAAAATAGCGCCCTCGCCTTAAAAATATTATTTTACAGCCTTGTGATACAATCTACTATTTACGGGATGACAGGCCTCCCCTAAATCTCTACGACGACGCGACTACCGCTTTTGCGTTACGAGTATTCGATTTGATTTAATAAAGACAATATAGAGGCAATAAAAAAATTGACAATCAAATAAATTGAATTAATTATATACTTACGATTCCAACCATCAGCAGCACTACAAGAATGATGACTGTATACTGGTTCATTTTAAGTTAGTTAACCTTTCCGAAAAGAAAATTTACTAGTTTCTGATAGAAAAAAGCTTCAGTTATATATATCGTTCCATTAGACATGCAGTTTATACGGAACATGTCACACAAAACATCTTTTGTTATATTTAACACCAGGAAATTGTATTTAGTTTAGGTTTTTAATTTTATAAATTGCGTTAAGTAATATTTTCAGTTTAGTGTCGTGGTTTAATTAATAAATAATGTAATATATGCTAAAGATGAATATATTTTTACGAAAAATAGATTTGAAGGCCAAATTTGCACGAAAAATTGATTTGTAACGCCGCCGCGCCCCGTAGTAAGGCCAAATTTGCACGGTAAAGTAAATAATATGTGTAAATAACTTATGTCATTAGTATAAGTCCCTGGTGTAAACTATGTGTTGGCAGACCTAATAAATAAATAAATACATAATATCAAGCAATTATCTTCATCGCCCTTACCTCATTCCGTTTTGCCTATGGTTTATAGGGAGTCGGCTACCTACCTACTGCCATCGGACCTCCGCAACCCAGAGGGCAAACCAGACCCAATCCTAGATTAGGCTTTATCAGGTTAGTGGCCAACCTGGCTGTCAGAGTCTTCAAGCCGCCAAATGATTTGGTTTAACGTCTGCTATCATTGACGTAGCGGGACGAACGGCTTAACGTGCCTGCCGAAGCACGGAAACGCTTCGGTTGTGCTGTGGTGCCACTAGCGGTCACCTGTCCTGGTTCTGACCACGGCCAACGTTGCTTAACTTTAGTGATCGGAAAGAAACAGCTACTACCACTCGACTCTTAACGATATTATTTACAACCAGCTACCCGCCCTAGTACCCGCCGTACCATCCCATACACACCCGTGGGTGTCGTAAGACGCGACTAAGGGTTTTAAACTGGAGGATGGGCAGCAGCATCCTCCTGTATATCATACGATCATCATTGTTAATATATCTATTTAACTTTCATCTATCTATGTATATATTGTATTATATGTATATGTGTAATTATTATGCAAGTAGTATATTCTATTCTGTATTTGTCTTAGTTTATTATAAGTTATTTATATATAATTGTAGGTATATTTATGGACTTTTATTTTAATTATACTTTCTGCACTATTGTGTCCCGCTACTATTCACTTTCTCATCGCCTTAGGTTGGCTGGAAGAAATCTCTTTTAGAGATAAGCCCGCCCTTGTATATGTCCTTTAATTTTGTAATTTTATTTTAAGTTTGTGTGCAATAAAGAATATGTACCATCTTACTTAATGTGGTCACCTACAACAGCGGTTTATGGTGCCAGTCGTAACGCTGACAAGCGAGGTGACTATGGTCGAGTACTTGCCCTCCACATTTTTCCAGCAAAAGCTAGAATTCTGGAGGGAGCTGTTCTGTAGTGGACATTTCATGGGATGTTATGATTATGATGATGAACCTCCCTGCTGGCTTACTTGGGTTTCACAAAGCAATTTGTATGCAGAGGTCAATTTTTTTTTCATTTCCCTACAATGTTTCTTTGAGAAAGTAGTAGTAGAAGATCCAATGCCAAGCTTGTATGGAGTACCTTGCATAAAACCTGCTAGGATGAAACTTTGCACGATTCAAGTAAACACTTATAGGTAACATATAAGAAGTGGTGCTCCCGGGCAGGACGCGACAGAGACGCACAGTGGGGCATAATGTCGAAATTTATGTCGTGTTTTACTATGTTGATAGTTGTATCTTTTGAACCGACATAGGTAGCTGGTTGAAAATTTCAACCAGCCAGGAGGACAAATATATTACCTAACAATAAAAACAAAAAACATATAAAAAGTAAATGGGGTCGCCATACAAGAAACGTATTTTGTTTGTTTTTGCTCTGTCGTCAGAACGGTTATTAATTCGAGCGTCATACTTGGTATGAAATAATATAGTTCACTAAAATGTCAATAAAATTACATGTCCTGACTGACTGACTTACTGACTGATTGGCTGACTGAAGCCGACCCGTAACCGCTTTAGCTTCACGTTTGAATTTTTTTTATCCAAACATTTTTGTTTCAGACGAGAGCGCTAATGACCATCAATGAAGCAGTACAGAGTCTAAACCCAAGTGTCTCTGTAAAAATGGCCATAGGAATATACCTCTTCTCAAATGCACTTCTCTCACTGGGCACGGAAAGGCATTACAAGTTCTACGAAGATACACTGGCTAATAGAAAGGTACAGTATAATTTTACAATCTAATGCCGCAATCACACCTTCCTAAATTCAAAGACTAATTCGGCATGCATTGCTGATATAGGTACTTTTTTTTTTGGATGTGGCCATATTTTGACTTCGATCTTGTCTTGAGGTCAGATATTAGTTCGACGATAGAACGAGCTTGCCCAGAAGAAGCCTATTCACTCGCGACTTGAATAGATTCGGGTTATATGAACTCGGGAATATAGACGCAGGCAGAGAATTCCACTCTTTGGCCGTGCGCATTATTAAAGATGTTTCAAAGCGCTTTGTGCGAATGTTTGGAATATCAACCAAGCGTGGGTGATATCCTGCGGTACATCTGGCTGGACTCCCGATAGAAGAAGGGGGATGTAGGAGTAAGCTCGTAGAGCTCTTGAGCACACTCTTCGAAGTATAATCCGTAAAACACCGACAGACATGCAACTTTCGACGGTGGGCCAGAATGTGAAATTTAGTTTTCACCAGCATCTCATTACCAACGAGCTTCTTGGCTGTGATATCTATCATGATATGCAAGTATATTATATACTTGGTTTTGCTAATTCCAATATCTTTACTTCAATGCATGCCAAATTAGTTTCTGAATTAAGGAAGGTGTGATAGCAGCTTAAGCCGAGTTTCGAGCCCAGCGAGGCGCCCTTAGGCTTGTTTTCTAATATTATTTGTCTGGGTTGAGCCCTACGCTCCCCAACGTTAGGTAAAGTTGTGACAGACAGCCACTATGGCTAACAACAGGAGTCCACTACAAAAAAATAGAAGAAGGAAATAGTAGGTACTAATCATGCAGTAAGTAAACTCCGCTCTCCCGCCATGCCAAATGGATCTTCGGCCACAAATTCAACAGCAGCGGCAACACGATTCCAGTGCTGCTATAGCACTTACTGCGCCCTCTCTTACTTCCAAGTCACACAATTGAAAAACGAAAAGAAAAATACCGGCCAAGTGTCCCGTACGCACTACGCATAGAGGGTCCCATATCACTAAGGCAAAAATACCGTCTTAGTCAGGGACGTGCAGTTACGTATAAGTGTTAAATGTGCACTGGACCAGTTTTTAGGGTTCCGTAGTCAACAAGGACGATATAAAGTTTCGTCAAGTCTGTCTGTCTGTCTGTCCGCAGCAAAGAAGGCTTCACAGGTTATTGAGCTATAGCCATTTACTTATATATAAGTACTAGCCCATCGGCACTTTTCAATGTCCCCAATTCGTTGGTCCGAAATCTGACGTTTAGGACCAACAAATGTCAGACATATTGTCAACATTGGATGCAAATAAACTTACCAACAAAATGTTGTTCTTAGTTGAAGAAACAATATACTCTTATTATTATTATTGTTATTTCTTATTATTGTTTTTGACTATAATCCAATTAATGAAACTGAAAAACCAGGCCTAAATCACATATAAACAATAAAAAGTTTGTTTTGTTTTTTCCCGCCATATTATTTCCGTTCCGTGTATTTAGCACCGACCGAAGTTCTACACAACGTAGTTCACGCGATTTTTCACAGATGGCGCTATTTTTTCTTGTATGGGGAAATTTTTAACCGCTTGTTCCCAAGACCCTATCTTGAATATATAAATCTATGGCTATAGCTGAAAAACTGGAAATAATAAAAATAGCAAAAGCAATCAGGCGCTAGGACCTCTCTGAATATTATGACGTTATGAAATACTTAATAAAAACCTGCTTGAGATAAAAAAAATCGTAAAAAAATACTGCGCGTATGGCCCGACAAGCTCTTGGCCGGTTTTTTAAATTATTTGTTGTTATTCTATAGCTTATGCACTATAAACATACCAATTTTCATGCTTGTAAGTGTTCCCGTTTTTACGATAGAACGAAAACAAAAGTCGAGCAAAAATCGCCAGAAAAAAAGCGTTTTTAGTAGAGAAGCCCCCCCTTAACTTTTTTGTTTTGTTGTTAAAGCGGCAACAGAAACATATAATCTGTGAAATTTTCAACAGTCTACCTATTACGGTTCATGACATGAAAAACAGTCCGCCGACAGACAGACATCGGAGACATATTAATAGGGTCCAGTTTTTCACCCTGTGGGTACGAAACCCTGAAAACACAATGACTATTGTTGTGTTGTTATTAGGGCATGCAAAAACGGGGCAGAAAGAAAAAAACCGGATTTTTCGGGTTTTTCGCATGCATTTCCGCGTAAACCGGATTTTTCGGTTTTTTCGTGTAATTCTCATGTACGTTGATTATAAGTAGAAATTTTAAATGAAAGCTGGAATCAAGCGAATGTACCAAATATGTACCAATATTCACGCTTTTAAGTAATAGAGCTAAAACAATAAAAAACACGTTTCTTGATTTGGGGGGGGGGGGGGCACCCTTATTTTTAATCTTTTCATTGTTTTAATAATGTAAAGATATCAAGCAACCGATGTAGCAACAACGGTTCAAAAGAGACAGACAGACACCGTGTAGGCTCAGTAATAGGACTTCGTTTGAACCCGGGTACGGAACCTTAGCAATTAGAGCGCATAGCAAAAGCTTCTGCGTCATTTCCTAAGAACTCTTGGCTAAAGGCACAATCATACCTTCTTAAATACAAAGACTAATTTGGCATACATTGCTGAGAGGCTTGGTTTTATTCATTCCAATATCTTTATTACAACCAGCAATGTATGCCGAATTAATTTCTGAATTCAGAAAGGTGTGATCGTGGCTTAAATAGGTCTTCATCTCTTTCACATTTTGCTTGCATAGTCATAGTTGCTTGAAAAAGAAGCCTTTCAAGACAGTCTACCACGTGTTTATTGCACATATACATTATAATATAAATGGTGTCGGGTCAAAAAGGTCTCATAGCGCTGGTGTAACGTTTTTCCTTGACTTTCTGCCATCAAACTAGCGTTTATAAGTCACGTGACTGTAATCAGAAGTTACTGTAGTCAAGTTTCACTTTAGGGCCATGAAAACAATTTTTATTTTAACTAATACTTAGGCTGCTATCACACCTGCCTTAATTCTGGAACCAATTCAGCATAGTTTGCTGGTTCTAATACAGAACCTAGCCTAGCAATGTATACCGAATTAGTCTTTGTATTTAGGAAGGTGTGATTGCGGCTTTAGGCAACTTTTTGATGTTACACGAACGAATCACCATAATATCCTATTTAAAAAGTCCACACGGAGCTCCTACACAATTTCACACCATTAAAAAGCTAGGTGTTTATGTGGATGGAAAATATAGGGTGACTTTTAATTAGTTCTTGATAGAAAAATATATATACATGTACTCATGATACTGAACAACTTTCCCCAAGGAACATAGGTCGAAATACGATAAACCAAATTTGACCTCCCATACAAAATGCGCTATCAGCTGATGCAGTTTCTATGGGAGGTCAAAACCTGATTTTCATATTTCGACCTGTATTCCTTGGGAAAAGTTGTTCAATATCATGAGAACTTTCATACCTTTTGCTATCAAGAACTAATTAAAAGTCATCCTATATAGTACAACGTGTAACGGAAACGTAGTGATAATACTGAAGGGTGTGGTGTGAATCTGCCTATGAAACTGAACAACTTCTCCCAAGGAACATGCGTCGAAATACGAAAAATGCGCTGTTATCTGATGCAGTTTCTATGGGAGGTTGCCCACCCTGAGATCTAAGATCTTCCGTGGTGTGTCTCATGTGCCAGTAATTTCCCTGGCTCCCCTAACCTTCAAACCGAAAGACAGCAGTGCAGACACTGCTTTTTTACGGCAGAAAAAAGCAAGGAGGTACTTCACCAGACGGATTATGCACAAAAGCCTTCCCTTCTATGTGTTTATGGTCCTTGGGGAAAGTTGTTCAGTTTCATGGTCTAAATCTACGGATTCAGTTTACTTTAACACCCTGTATAGAAAAACTTCCTTTTCAGATCCTAGCAAGTTTCGCATTGACGGAGATCGCGCATGGATCGGACGCTCGGTTGATGCGCACGACGGCGACTTACGATCCTGCGCATAAGCAGTTTGTGATCCACACACCTGACTTCGAAGCGGCTAAATGCTGGGTTGGTAATCTAGGTAAAACTTTGTGTGAATTTTACTTTAATTTCGCCATTCGTTTGTATTAAGCATAAACACGGTTGTCAGGGGTCCGTTCTTCTATCTTTTCGCGTTACGCCATGCTGACAAACGAATGAGATCTCTGAACGAGGAACGAGGCGATCCGCCAATTAGTGGTTTAGATTCAGATAATTTTCTTCAATGTAGATTCTTTTGAGAATACTTATTGGATGTCATGCAGAATACAATGCAAATAGAGCGATTCTACGCCGTTTCGGATCGTGCTATGGCAGCCTAAATGAAACGGCAAGAAATATTATACCAGCATGGCGGGTTCACATGGATCCAAACCGCCCTCCATAGTAACGATGACTATTATCATAACATCCCATAAAACGTCCTCTACAAGACAGGAAACTCATTCCAGAATCCCAGCTTTCAGAACAATTTGGAGAGGAAGTACCATTGTCACCACGATTGTTAGCGTTGCGGCTGGCAGTTGGCACCATAAACCGCGGTTGCTCTTTTCAATTTGATCATTTGCTGAGGTCTCGTCAGAGGCACAACCTTTTGTAGGAGTTAAGAATTAAACGATTCGTGACTTTGAGGGCGCTAAATAGATTCATAAAATACTAAGTCTTCAAATTACTCACGAAAATCCGTTTAGCGTGCTGAAAAGTTAACAATAATAGTATGTTGTTCAGAATATTGTGAGGGTCACGGCCTTATGACCCTGTGATGGGAGTCGAACCCATGTGTAAATCGAAATGTATTATCTCGATTTGTTAGTCTTAAATTTTGTTGATCGTCTTTTATTGGACCGATTGATAAAATATTACTTCACAGTTTTGTCTAGCAAAGCACTGTGCTGTGAGATATTAATAAAATGACAAATTTACTTGTAAATGGCAAAGTTTTAGAATGGCTCGGCTTATTAAGTTAGGCAAGAGTAGGTGCTTACTTTTGGACCTGAAGGGTCTCGAATTATTACGAATTAGGGAGGAGGTAATATGTTGAAAGAAACAATGAGTTTTGTGGTAACAAACGATAAGTATTTTATTTACCACATAAAGCGCCTGCATGTTTATATTTACTCAAAACCAACGAATCCGATACAATATATCATTGTATTAAGGAATAGATAAAGTAAGGCGGGAAAATTACAAGTAATTGAATTTAATATAATATCGATATTCGTTGGATCTTGTTCGCAAAATTAAGCCCAAATTGCAGGAAGTGGAAAGGAACAAGAAAGTAAAACCACTTTGGCGTATTGACAATAGGCAGTGACATGAAATATAGGTACAATTAAATCATTACAATTATCGCTTACTTTTATTGTGGCCACAATAACACCTTAAGTTTGCCCTCTCAGATTACGGTTGACACTAGGTTCGACGTTGCAATTTATATCAATTGGTGCAAAATATACTAGTCAATCTAATCTCAAATGGCAAACGGTAAATTATATCTATAATTAACAAAAAGGACATGTTGGTATGCTTATCTGGTAATTAGGCGTTTCCACAATTCGCCTTTAGTATTCCACTGACTCTACATTGCGGCTTTTGTATACCGAACCAAAAAACACACTTCACTCACTACACCTCTCGTGAGAGGTCCCACACCGAATGCCTCGCTCGAAGTTCCACCCTTCGTCAAAGCCAGCGCGCGCGCCACCGTTCCATTCGTAACGTCATTGGCCCTCCATGCCAAGACCCGCGCTTTCTTATTCGTCGAAAACCAATGCGCTACATTTACGCGCCAAAACTCCCTGACCTGAAACTATTAGTGTGTGTGTTTAAATGTTCCTTACAGTAGCAAACAGATGCGCTTTAAGTCCCAGACTTAAGGCTCTGCTTTGCTAAACAAGATAGTGGCACTTACGCCTTTTTTATTATATTTGCAATCCAAAGTCAATCCAAACGTTTACCGCGCTCCTTAAAAAATATGGTTGGGATGTTATTTTTATTAGAGGCAGGCTTGTCCCATTACATCCCTCTCCCTGTAGATAGTTAGAGAACCTGTTCTTCTAGCTCTCTACACAAATAATAATTTCATAATACTTGCTTCAATCTTACCTTATCACCAACAAACGCAACAACCCTACGTTACTTAACCTTCAGCTAATTTATTCTCCTAACTTCTCTAACAACCTATAACCCTAATCATATCACCTACTTCACCCTAAGACCTATCTATGTATTACAATCTCCTACCTTTCTTGTATACAAATCTACCTTCGTGCACATAACCTTATCTTTTTACTATAAATATACACGCCTACATAATATAACCATATCTGCAAATAAATCTACTTAGCGAACCTATTTACCTAACTCAACGAACATAAATCTTCCTAACACTACACAGCTATCCATATGCATACAATTCCTATTTATGTACATAGCCGGTACATAATCTAAGGGTTCGTATATAAATCCTCTATCTGTCTCAAACCCTACCTGCTCATGTACTATGTAACTAGTTTCTCTAGCACTGTCATAAATGTGGGCGTTACCTTTTTGTATTGACGCCCCCTTCTCATTCAAACTTACACAGAGTAAATGGTAACTAACCTGTAACCTGATTAAATGGCTACTCTCATTGGTCATAACGACTTTTGAGTCCTTCCCTTTTCACCAGAGTATGAGTGCAGCTATGTATTTATCTGTATATTATATAATAAACTGTATGTGAGTTTCAGCCCGACTATGAGCAGTCATAACAATGAGTTGCTAGCCCTTTTAACTACCTTTTATTTGTTAAAGATTTCGGCAGCACATCTCGTCTTTGTTAGACAAAATGGCCTACATTGAAATAAGGTAGGCGATATGCGATGTCAACAAAGTTCATTTTATCGCTTAATCGTTATGACAGCTACTTGTGACATGATCTGTTTTTTTATTATTTAATATTCATGTAAATTATATTCATTGTTATTGCCAAGTTCTATTTCTGATAATTAATTTCTGATTTAATTAAAATTAAAATTATAATAATATAGTTATTAGTAACTTAGTAATAATAATTGTTGTGCCCTTCTGGGTCTACATATGTAACTATGTTTATATGATAACACCTTGAATGACCATGTGGAAAGCAATAAATCATCTTATCTTAATTTAACAGGGCTTTGCTTGGCATTATTTTGAGACGCTTTATGTTCTCATGACTTGAACATGAACTATTGTTCTATCTATCCAAAATATGTCAAAATAATCTAGATCCCACTAAATTTTTTTTTGGTTGCGGACCTATGACAATCACAATCTTTGATCTTGTCTTTGTCTTCTCAAGGTAAAGTAAATCACCATATATTTAATTTTATACGAAAATGTAATCAAACCAGATTTTTTTTTCTCAACCTTAGTATCTCTATCGTTTTCCTTTCACATTTTACTGCTGGCCAAATCCTGGATAAGCCGCACTATCTCCTTACATTATCCACTGCTGGTCAAATCTACCTAAATCGTATAGCACTAACTTCCTTTTACCTACTTTCACCGGAACTCATTGAATTAAATAATCTTATCGAACATTTGCCGAAGGACGGCCCCGTTAGGATCCGACAAAGCATAGTACCAACCCATATCTTTCCATGGTGTCACAAAAGGTGACTAAGGGCTTATGAACAGAAGGATGGGCAGCAGTTTTTTTTTCTGTCTCTGTGCATCGTACCATCTTACATACTGCGGTCGTCAATAACAGCGGTCACCCGCATCAACGCTTACAAGTGTGGTGACCATGGTAAATCTCCTCCTAAGTACCTCTTGTTTTTGCTGGGGTTCTGAAGGTAGCTCCTTGTACTGAAGTGGGCGTTTCATGGAATATTACGATCGATCATTTCTTAACCAGACTCAATTATAGTAGTCCACTCCTGAGCTAAAGTATATACCTATCGATATTCCACTCGCATCTACAAGCTCGACATTATCTAATTTTCTAATAAAATTATATCAGTTCAGTAATTTTTTGAACCACGAAGTTCTTGTTTTTAAGACTTCGATTTTTATTTCAATAACATACAACCATAAAATCTACTCTTGTAGCTACATGCCTTATCTAGCGGTTAACTACTGCCATTGTCTGCCATTAGTACAGCCTGGATCACCAACATCTTGCTAATCTCTTGTGTGCCTTTTTAGGGTTTCGTATCATATTATAAACGAAATACAGGATAACTTGATACTTATCTGCCAATAACTAATCTTTTAGATTAAAACTTGTATTAAGATATACCTAATTATACTTAAGAAAAAACTATATTACCTATCTCATACCATGACCTTACTCATAACTTATTCGCTCCTAATACCTATATACTAGTTATTATGAATTATTACCATACTGCTATAAAAGTAGAGGATTTTAAATCAAGCTTCGTTTTTAAAACCTCATCTGTCGATTAGTCTTACACTTACTGAATTATCAATTATAAATGATTTAGCTTGGGCTCGAACCGATAGCAAAATCATCCGCTAGTTAACATTATTAGTTTCTAGAATTTTAACAAAGAACCATAAAGTTCCTTTTTTTTTTAATCTTTCGGTAAGGTTTATTACTAACGTCCGGCTGCATGCTTTGTAGCTATTGTTTAAAGACCGTCGGATTTCTAAATAACTCAATACACTGGGAATACCATTATTCTTGCCAGTTTCAAGAACAAGCAACAAAAAATTAAAGCTTACAATATTCAAAGCTCTATTCAGCACATCTGTTTTTACTTTTAAACCGTGGCCTTTCCTGGGTCATCTGCTACCTACTCGGACCCTTGCCGTCAAAAAACTTTCTTTTGTTTCGACCGTTCTTAGAAACAAAACTGCATTTCTTATCGCAGTTTTAAAATTATTCTTAAGCTTACTGAGTATTACCTAGCTCACTATTCCAAGCATTCTTAGCCTATAGACGAATACTTTTCTTTTCGTGCTTCGGAAGGCACGTTACCTAAATCAACGATCTCAGACTTTAGTCTTGGCTTGAAAACTCATAACATCTAAGTCATTTCAGCTAAACCTTAATGAGCCACTATCGACCTTTATTAACCTAAGTGATAACTGCCCTATCACCTAAATACCTAATAAATATGCTTTGAGAAATTTCTTAACTTTTTATAAGCTCGTTTCGTTGTTCAAAATACGCTTTACACCCCTTACCTACCTACTTTATAACATACACTTACAATACCTTATCTATAAAATCTAGCTTAACTTGAAGACCTGAGTGAGTAATCGTTGTTATCACTGTGCAAAACAACCGTAGGTTTATCTTTTTACTCTTATAATTTATGCCCCTCTATAGTCCTTATCTATTGTTAAGTCATCTGAACTTAACGCAGTAGTAATCCCTTAGTTTGTTTTTTTTTTCCACAATTACCAAACCATATCAGATCAAAAGCTTTCAGAATAATCGATTTAAGTAGTTTTTGATTAAAGTTTACACAACTTTAAGATCATGAGAGAATCGAACCCTCTATGTTTAAACCAATAAAATTATGAATATGAACGCATTTAGATGTGTGGACAGTGCTTACACACTTACTAGCACTACCATACTGCAAGCTTTTTATGCTATTCGAAGTCTAGTAATATATAATAAAGCTTGAAACAATACCTGAATTTGGAGGCTCTGGCTATTTATACCTATTTACCCTTTCGGTTCTATCGAAACTAACCTAACCTTAACGATGTTACCTACCTAACTACTAACCTAACTGTATATAACTTAAGCTGTGTTTTTTTTTGTCTCTCTTCTCTAACTTGCTATCATATAACCCAGAATTTAAATTATGTAAACTTTATACCCGCTGTAGCTCTTTTAAAACCTTAATGTCTTTACCTATCGTTATACTGACACTAATTTATTTTTATAAATACTGACTGCTGTTTTGTATCTCTATGTATGTGACCAAATAAAGCGATTCGATTAATACTACATTATTTTGGGGTGAATCGACTGTAGCTCGTCTCGTTTAGGTATAAGTTTTTGTATTAATGATTGGATTCTATTGTCTTCTTGAGACTAGGTCAAATCTGACTTCCACCCAGATGATTCAATTGGTATCTCTAACACACCAGCGGCTCCTAGCACTAGTGGTGGCAGACTGCGATTGCCAATCAAATGTTGGTTTGTTTACCGCGAAACTTCCTCCCATGGGGAGCTGCGAAGTAATCGTGGTCATATTCGAATGGAGTCCCCAACACACACGCAAGTGGCTCGTGGCACTGGTGGTGGCGGGCTGCGACTTTCAATCGAACGTGGATGTAATTATTATTGTGCAACCAGCGTCCCGGTGCATTTGATTGTTTGTATATTTGTAAAATACCATATAGGTATATTTTCAAGTCAGATCTGACATTGTCTTTATTAACTTTTCAATATTATGAAATAATTGATAAGCGTGATCTAAAAGATTCAATGCTTCTCATACCAAAATTTAACAGCATACAGTCGTTCACTTAAAAGCCTTTCAGTACTCAAGACTTTTGTCATTAATTTAATGATAATAACACCTCAAGACTACAAATACTTCTTTCAACGCTTTAACTTCTCATGAACCATTTCAGGCAATGCCTAAGCCATAGTTACCTCGATTCATCTATCGGCAATCTCTAGAGAAATCTACTAAAATGCAATGTGCCTTTTGTCTGATATGATGATGAATGATGAATCTAGACTAAAGCTATCAAAATGCAATATGCGTCTTGTCTGATATGATGATGAATAATTTCTTTAAGCTTTCGATTTTTTTTTAATCCAATCTGATTTCTAAGTCTAACAGGATATGACCCTGTATTAAATGAGTTTTGATTTCCTTTACTAAGATTGTATATAATTATTTATTCATCTATTTATTATATTTGCTAATTTATTTAAGGGTTCATAAGATGTGTTCAGTTCATTTGATCGTTATTTGGTAACCCATTTTATTTTAATACGACATGTTGTAATGACTTAGACAGATATGTCAGAGTAAATAAAATCTATTATTCATTAATAAAACAACTAACATGAAAGTGTCAGTACTTTTAAAATTAGTCGCAATCAGCTATTGTTCATTCTTAGCTCGAATGTGCGCTTCATTTATTTAGCATTTTACAACAAAAGCGAAGTAACGGATTATTCTTTCGCCCGTACCCAAGCCCTGTTAGTAACGGCCTACCTGCTCGCTTTAAGGTTGGCAAGGCATCCTTTTGTTTGATGAGTAATATGCAACATTTTTACCAAATCATGGATCAAATTTAGAATGTTTATTTATGTATTAATTTTTCTTGTAATAAATTCATTCCGAACCAAGGCTTGCTCTACTTTCATTATATTCTGCATGTTATTACGGTAAATGAGTATTCTGTAAATAATCTACTTTAAACAAATTGATTTGAATCTAAATTATGTTATGCATTTTTTTTAGCAATTAGCAATATTAGGATTGGACGTTGGATTGCAATTAAGAACCTGAAAATAGCACACAGTAATATCTCATGCAACAGTATAAGTAAAAGGTGTTTAAAATGGCCATAATAATAACTGTTCTGGAAATTTCATTTGCTATACCAGTATTTCCTCAACAAATTACCTCTCCCAGACATTTTAATTAAATAAGCATCTTTTTATTATTATTTTAAATGCCTTTCTTTGAGTTGAGATTTGTTTTTACAATAGTTTATATTTTAAGCTTCCTCTCCCAGATGTTTTGGACTAAACAAGCACCTTAAATATTTCATCTATAAAAGTTTACGTTGTGTTATAAATTTTAAGTTCTTTCTAGCCGTGTACTACTGCGTAGACACGAATTCTAGATCTTGGCTTCACGGCGACCAGATGTGAGGGTCACGGCCTTATGACCCTGTGATGGGAGTCGAACCCATGTGTAAATCGAAATGTATTATCTCGATTTGTTAGTCTTAAATTTTGTTGATCGTCTTTTATTGGACCGATTGATAAAATATTACTTCACAGTTTTGTCTAGCAAAGCACTGTGCTGTGAGATATTAATAAAATGACAAATTTACTTGTAAATGGCAAAGTTTTAGAATGGCTCGGCTTATTAAGTTAGGCAAGAGTAGGTGCTTACTTTTGGACCTGAAGGGTCTCGAATTATTACGAATTAGGGAGGAGGTAATATGTTGAAAGAAACAATGAGTTTTGTGGTAACAAACGATAAGTATTTTATTTACCACATAAAGCGCCTGCATGTTTATATTTACTCAAAACCAACGAATCCGATACAATATATCATTGTATTAAGGAATAGATAAAGTAAGGCGGGAAAATTACAAGTAATTGAATTTAATATAATATCGATATTCGTTGGATCTTGTTCGCAAAATTAAGCCCAAATTGCAGGAAGTGGAAAGGAACAAGAAAGTAAAACCACTTTGGCGTATTGACAATAGGCAGTGACATGAAATATAGGTACAATTAAATCATTACAATTATCGCTTACTTTTATTGTGGCCACAATAACACCTTAAGTTTGCCCTCTCAGATTACGGTTGACACTAGGTTCGACGTTGCAATTTATATCAATTGGTGCAAAATATACTAGTCAATCTAATCTCAAATGGCAAACGGTAAATTATATCTATAATTAACAAAAAGGACATGTTGGTATGCTTATCTGGTAATTAGGCGTTTCCACAATTCGCCTTTAGTATTCCACTGACTCTACATTGCGGCTTTTGTATACCGAACCAAAAAACACACTTCACTCACTACACCTCTCGTGAGAGGTCCCACACCGAATGCCTCGCTCGAAGTTCCACCCTTCGTCAAAGCCAGCGCGCGCGCCACCGTTCCATTCGTAACGTCATTGGCCCTCCATGCCAAGACCCGCGCTTTCTTATTCGTCGAAAACCAATGCGCTACATTTACGCGCCAAAACTCCCTGACCTGAAACTATTAGTGTGTGTGTTTAAATGTTCCTTACAGTAGCAAACAGATGCGCTTTAAGTCCCAGACTTAAGGCTCTGCTTTGCTAAACAAGATAGTGGCACTTACGCCTTTTTTATTATATTTGCAATCCAAAGTCAATCCAAACGTTTACCGCGCTCCTTAAAAAATATGGTTGGGATGTTATTTTTATTAGAGGCAGGCTTGTCCCATTACAATATGAATCTGAACTTTCCCAAAGGAACTTGGGTCGAAAGACGAGAAAAAATTTTGGTCCTCCCATACAAATCTTGTTCCGACAATAATTATAGTTGGATTTGTATGGGATGAGCAAAATTTTTTCTCATTATTTTCGATCCTTGTTCCTTTGGATAAATTGTTCAGATTCGTGTTTTGAGTAACATACTCGTACTAGAATTTGGCTAGGGGTCCAAAAATAACCCTGTATGTATGAGTAAGATCGTTAATGTGGTATTAGCAAAGATTAGTACAGTAAAAAGCACATCAAGCTTGACACATTGGACTTTGTACAGTTCTTATTTCAATAGACGTACGGGCTAGTCGCACTGTGAGTGTCAAGCTTGACCTGTCGTTGATTGTGCCAACCCATCTCTAACCGTGGGTATCGTAAGAGGCGACTAAGAGCTTATGAACCGGAGTATGGGCAACAGCATCATTCTGTGTATCGTACAATCTTACATGCTGCGGTCAACAACAACAGCGGTCGCCAGCCGCAACACTCACAAACCAAAGTACCACGCGTTTTGCTGGAGCTCTGGAGGGATTTCCCTGTCCTGCAGTGGATGTTTTATGGGGTGTTATAACAAGATCGTTAGCAAAAATGTTTGTGCATAGATCAACTTTTCGAATCATAGTCGGTCATCATTTAATGATTTCAGCTAAGTGACAAGCGTATTGCATTGTTCTTATTAAGACTGGTGACATAATTAAGACAATGGGCACATATAATTTTATTTATACTGCGTACAAAATAACTTTGTCCGTGACCGTTAATGCGCAGAAGTCAAAAAATGAGTCGCGGGGGTGAGCGCGGCTCCCCCCAGGGAGCGAGCGAATCGTTCATTGGCTCTCCGCCTGTCACACATGCGCGGAAAATAACCGTCATGGACAAACTTGTTCTGAAGGCGCTGTACGAATTGCGATTTTGTAAGCATATTTACGTACGTAACCGTACCTAATCTTAAATTTATTACTTGTATTGCATAAAATGATATGCAGAATCGGCTGAATAGCTTAAGCACTTTAAGTTAATTGTTCAAGTAAATTTGAGAAATTATTTGATATGGAAATAGTGAAGACGTAGGATTATAATAATAAGCCGTAACAAAAAGGGTATTTTATACAATCATCTATATCATATCATGTGGGTTGAGAGTTCGTTGACCGACCTCACAAACCCTGGTGTCAGAGCTGTTGAGCCGCCCAAGGCCTCTGACATGGTTCGACTTCTTTCGTAGATAGTAGACGGGACCAACAGCGAAACTTGCCCTCTGAAGCACAGAATCATAGTATTTTTCGGACACTTACGTGATTCAACCTCCAATCTCCTAAACAAACATGGGACAGTGACATAAAAAGACTTCTGATTTACAGTGTCCCATACGCGATTTTCAATGTCCTGACCAAACTGGAGACAGTCACACAAAAATACTTCTGATTTACAGTGTCCCCAACGTGATTTGCAATGTCCTAAACAAACTGGGGACAGTCACACAAAAATACTGATTTACAGTGTCCCATATGCGATTTGCAATGTCCTACCAAACTGGGGACAGTCACACAAAAATACTTCTGATTTACAGTGTCCCCAACGTGATTTGCAATGTCCTGAACAAACTGGGGACAGTCACACAAAAAGACTTGATTTACAGTATCCCATACGCGATTTGCAATATCCTGACTAAACTGGGGACAGTCACACAAAAAGACTTCTAATTTACAGTGTCCCCAACGTGATTTGCAAAGTCATACAAAAACTTCCGATTGACAGTGTCCAGAACGCGATTCGCAACAAGAACCTTCGGGTCGAAAGCCAAATCCTCTCTAGACCATAGAGACGGCTTTCGGTTAACATGAAAATAATGATTTACCCAGCCAGAACATTTACCCAGCAAAATATATTTTCCAGGCAGAACATGCACCCATTCCCTGGTTTTCGCTCAGCTGATCACGCCGGATGGGAGCAACCACGGTCTTCACGGCTTCGTAGTACCAATAAGAGACCCGGACACTTTGGAGACGTATCCCGGACTTACTGTTGGGGATATGGGGGAGAAGATAGGCGTAAATGGGATTGATAATGGGTAAGTTCTTGAATTTGAAGTCTATAGTTAGGGTGCGCGCGGGGGTGCGGGGGAGATTGCAAGGGGGGCGGAGCGTGTCCGTTCCTGGGGTCCGTTTTGTATAATAGTACTATTAATTTATTCTGTGCCAATACCTTATCTTAAAAATTGTGTCAGAAATCTCAACACGTGAGCAAATAAAATTAAAATTCAAGTTCAATGCTATTAAATTAATCAGGTTTTTAGTGTCGCGTGATTTTATGTAACGCCTTACTTGTCTAACAGGTACATAATCATAAAATGATGAGGTTACAGGTGAAGTTTAAAGGTATTTGTATTATGTTATGAATTAACGATAAATAAACGTGTTAATGAAATAAAACTCAAATCCCATTGGATGTAAATTTTGGAACGGCATAGCTTTTTCATGTCACAAACTTTTTCTGTTCAACAATGACTATCTTTACTTGACAGTGGCAACAACTACTATTTCGTATTTCGACCTAATTTTGTTGGGAAAATTGGTTCAGTTTCATTGTCTGAGTGACATGCAAAAATATCGTTACAACTTTGTTATGTTTTTTGTTGGTATGTTATAAATAACGTGTAAAAAAAACCTGTGATAGCACCATTGTCTGTCTAGGAAACGAGTGCCGAATATTATCTTATCAGAATATATTATAAAAAAAAACTCCAATGTCTGTATGTTTCGATTCCGGCTTATCTGGAAAACGTCTGTTTGTGATGAAATATGCCGGACACTACATGTACGGTCAACCGCACGTCGGTAGAAACTTTTTCAACTTTATTGCCACGCCATAAGGTCCAAAAGTGTTTCTACCGACGTACGGCCGTGTGTACAACGAGCGCTAAACCACGACTTGTCAAAATTTGAAATTGGAAGTGCGCGTAGGCCTGCATATTCACTACCATAGAAATATAAGGGTGATAGAAGGAAGATTAATGAAAATATGTGTCACAAGGTATTCTGACATTTATTCTGTTATTGTAAATACGGCATATGCGTCGTTCTGTAAAGTTTGTATGAGGATGTCAAATCTCGTTTGATGATTTGACATTTCAACTTGGGACACAATGGCACAGATTAGATAATAGTAAACTGAACAATGGCAGATGTCATCCCATAGTAAAATAAATTAGTATTCCTTCTATTCCGAACGGAGCAAGGAGTCCGAATTCTTTGTTCACTACAACTAACCCGCAGGACCGCCACGCGAATCGCGAGTGCGGGTGCGCCCGGGGGTGGGGGGGTGAGTTCCAAGGGGTGCGGAGTGTCCGTTCTGTATGATAGTAATAAAAAAAAATGAAAAAATGAAATACTGGTTCCATCTGAGAAAGAATCATAAAAAAATTATGAAAAACAGGTGGCCCACCGGCTCGTTTGCCCACTTGTGACATTTTAAAACTGTTTAACGTTTAGTGTGCAGCTTAAAATTAAAAACAAAAAAAAAAAACTGCAGCAAACTAACTAGGCAACTACTAACTGCAGCAACTGCTGTCGAGACGCACCGCAGGATATCAGTATCACCCTACTTGAAAATGATTTTGAAAATGATTTTTATTTTGACACTTCCTGTGTTCGGATAAATCTACAAAGTAGAAAATCGCAAAATTTCACAACCACAGGCAGGATTCGAACCTGCGTCTTCTGCGTAAGTACCGCAGACGCTTTACCAACTAGGCTACTGTGGTCCTGCCCGATGTTGTGAAATTTAGCGACCTCTATACGCATTCCAACGTTGCGTTTGTGCTGCCACCTAGCAAGCATTTTTGCTGTACTAGGTGGATGCTTGCTAGGTGGCAGCACAAACGCAACGTTGGAATGCGTATAGAGGTCGCTAAATTTCACAACATCGGGCAGGACCACAGTAGCCTAGTTGGTAAAGCGTCTGCGGTACTTACGCAGAAGACGCAGGTTCGAATCCTGCCTGTGGTTGTGAAATTTTGCGATTTTCTACTTTGTAGATTTATCACCCTACTTGGCTGATATTTCGTACATTCGCACAAATCGCTTTGTAACATCTTTTATAATGCGCACTCCTAAAGAGTGGAATTCGCTAGGGAAACTTATATGTAAGGTACCTTGAAATTTGGCTCATAAACAGGAATAGGATAGTTAAAGATAAATAAAAAATACCAATTTTTTTTGGCCATAAATGACGAGGTTTTAAAAATAAATCGTTTTCGTCCAATATCGATAGGTCGTATGGCAGAATGTGATGAGTAGTCATTGCCTATCATAAAAAAAAAAAAACAAACAGCTGTATAAACCGACCACAGACTACTTAGAACAGTTGACAGTTTTTTTTTTAAGACTGGCCATGGCTACTTTTCATTCTGCCATACGACCTATCGATATTTGACAAAAACAAAATTATTTTTTAACTTTATTATTTGCAACCGAAAAAAATTCGTATTTTTTATTTTTACTTATTGACCTTATCCCTGTCTATGAGCCAAGTTTCGAGGTACCTTACACACGTTTCTGCGTCTATATTCCTGAGTTCATATAACTCGAATCTATTCAAGTCGCTAGTGAATAGGCGTCTTCTGGGCAAGCTCGTTCCATCGTCGACCTCATCTCTGTCCTAAAGACTAGATCGAGGTCAAGAGTAAGCCCGTTGACAATAAAAAAAAGAAAGCATAACAAAACAAAAACAAAAAGACCTATCATTTGAAATAAAATAGAACCAGAAAAGCTTTTGGAAAAACGTAACTATTGACGTAATAATTTAAAGTTTATACTGCTATAACACAAAAACAGCATGTTAGAAAAATGATATTTCGTCCCATAAACTCCCATCCATATGTTTCGAATAACAAAACCGTAAGCGTTACGCTCTTTCTGATAAGATAACAATTCGCACTAGTTATCGCAACATCTCATTGTCTACATGACTCATAATCAGTTCAACGATATATCATAGACAATCGATATCTCACATTCCGATAAAGATTAGTCTTATCTTTATAGGCTTTTATGCATTCTCGTATGGAAATTACCGATAACATTCATAGAAAGTTGAAAGAAATTTGTAAATTATTGGATAGTAACTTAAAAAGTAGTTATTTTTACTTATGGCTAAGTTTTAGTAGGTCATGTTGCGGTTAATTGAGCTATGAATTATTATAAAAAGACTTCCGTTTTTTTTTTTTTTTTTTTTTTTATTATGACAACAGACGGTCTTAAATAAAGTACTTCTATTCTAAACCTGTATAACTCACGGACCTGGAGTGTCCACAAAAGATCTAAGTAGAAAAACAATAATCGGACGAATAGTTAACTATACCTACAGTAATTATATTATGTGTGATTAAATCTACAACCACACCTAAGACTTAAGAAATTTTAGTTTTTAAAAATTCAATTAACAACCTTTTAAATTCGTGTGGTTTACTAGAAAATAGATCAATATGAGAAAAAACATTGTTATAGCTAGCCAAACAGCGACGAAAATAAGAGTTAGCAGTATAGTTAGTCGAGAAACCTGGATATGCTAATTTTTTTTTTAAATAGATTTACGATAATTCGGTTTTAGGTTAACTTCAAAAAATAATTTGAATTAGTAGTAATGGAATATAATCCCCCAAGACTGTGAAATAAGTAATGGAGTATGAGAATCCGGCAATTTTAAAGTGAGTGGCATTAATCTTAGTAGGACTTCCAAATCGTGTATGAAGATAGAGTGTAGGTCATGTCATGACTTTAGTCTGTCACCTGTATAGTCTAGGCAACGAAGCGGATCGTTGTATGAAGACCCCCGCATTAAATCCTCAGTCGATGAAACTTTGCTGGGGTATTCAGTGGCGTGCACAGAGAATTTTGGCAGGGTATGCACATTTTTTTTCCAATTTATATGGATGTTATATATTATCCTGCTGTCAGGGAAATGCTCACTGTTTTGGAACTTAACCCTAACAGGTCCATGATATCCAATGATTGATAACTTTCCGCTAATTGAAAAAATACTAAAATAAATTTAAAATTTATCGAATCAACGCGCCTATATTTCTTCAGATTTGGTTCGTTCTACAAAACTTCGTCGTAAAAACTACTATATCGGTTTTACATTCGAAACACATTGATGATCAATTCGACTAAACAAGTCGACTCTCTCTATTCAACAACTAAGCGAAACTTTGACGGCTTCTCAAATCGGACGGGTCGCTATAAGCTGAGCTTCTGCAAGCGCTAAACCTACATGAGACAAACCTTCTATAAAAAAATCCAAAAAAAATCCAAAAAAAATCGGTCGGTACTTTTAATTTTTCCATACAAAAATTACAAAAAATTAATGTAATATTTTTTTTGGAATTTTTTTTTGGTTTTTTTGAATTTACACTTAATTCATGATTCTTTAACATCCTGTCAAATAAAATCTGCCTGAGAAATTTATGTTGGGGTTAACTGCTTCGTTGCCTACACTATGTAGGAGAGTATAACTTGTCGGACTATAGTGACTATGAGTACTACTCTATACGTGAGGACCTATAATTAGCTTTGTGTTCTATTGTATAAGTGCTGTTGGTCTTCCTAAGATTAAATATATAGACCACCGGCACAGAATGAAGTACCCCCCCTTGCAATTAACCCCGCAACCCCGCGCGCGCACCCGCCGGCGAGTCTTTTGTACTGAATATGCGGGCCTACACGATCTTCCAATTTCAAATGTCAAATTCGCGCTCGATGTAGGTATGTTGTGTTTATTTTGTTCCGGGTCTTAGCGCGATAATAGTTATTAGGCAAAATAAATTACCTTATTATTCCCGACGTTTCGGCTGCGTTGCAACAGCCGTGGTCACGGGTAGACTGGCGCTAAGACCCGGAACAAAATAAACATGATTGAAAAGTGCGAAAGTCTAAAACAAACCCTAGGTATGTTGTGTCCGGAGTCCGGAGTGTGCTGATACAGTTATCAGTGTGGACACGTGATCGCGTGATTGACACAGGTTTCTCTCCTAATTATCGGTATTTCGGGCAGGTGCAAAGGTTGTCCATCACGATACAACTTGCTATCAGGGCTTAGGGCAAGTGTCATGGGCACTTCCGAACTTACACGAGGCGGGAAATATTACTCGATCTGGCACTGAGGACAGAGAAGAAGTCGGCGATGGGTCGAGCTTGTCCAGAAGAAGCCTAATTACTCGAGACTTAAATAGATTTACAATTGATTAGATTAGAATGTAATTTTAATTTAAATGATTAAAATAATTGTTTATTTATTTCTTATAATTTATTTCGATAAACCGCCATTGGAATAAATAATTTTCTGGATGGCGAATTTGTACGACAAATCTTTGCTTTTATAAACCAAAAACAGTTGAGTGATTCCCATTACGTACCAATACCTACGCACCAAGTTGGTGCGTTCGTGTACATTTCAGTTTTGTATTCCCAGTACGGCCCAACGCTTTTTTTATTATCTTTAGTACATTCGGAAACAAAACTGTCACAATTTTTTAATAAATTTTTAGTTATCATAATAACAGGCAGATAGTATATTTTTCTAGTATATTTTCTACAGCATCATCAATCAGTCTTTATTAAAAGTAGGCATAATAATCATGTTTTGAACCTAATTTTACTCTTATTTAGAATAAAAATTAACAGCTTTAATAATTAAAAAATCAGCAAAACAAAATAATTAAAATCAGTCTTATTGTTATAATATTTCCCTAATTTCACACTAAAACCACCATAAAATAAACTGTATTGTTAACTAATTGGTTTTCCTGTACTCTAATTCTTAAACAATTCTGAAAACCCGATTTATGTTATAACTAAAGTTCTGTTATCTTAGTAAATAATGTTACATTGATACATTTGAGGTAGAGTCGACTACCATAAGTCGATCATCAGATAGGCCTTTAGTCTGATGACAGGAACAATTACTCAATATTTGTATATTCTGGGTTTCGCTATCTTGCAAACATCAAATAATAATAAATATTTTGAAAACACTTTTGCTGTTAGCATTACTTTCCTTATAAAACATCATAAAAAACGAAGCGGGACGTAATGGGAATAAAAAATAATTAAAATATTCAATTCCCATTACGCACCAGAATGGTGCGTTGGGGCATGGGACGTAATGGGAATCACTCAAACAGTTTTATTTTCGCACTCAAAAGTAGTTTTGACTGGTTATGAGTTTTGACTCAGTCAACGAAACGGAATAACTTTCTTGAAGAAATATTTTTGGGAAATGAAAAAAAAATTTGACCACTCAATACATACTCCGTAGTGGTAGGGCTTTTGTGCAAAGTCCGCTTGGGGAAGTACCACCCCCATGCTTATTTCTGTCGTAAAGCAGCAGTGCTTGTACTGCTGTGTTTCGGTTTGAAGGGTAACGGAGCCAGTGTAATTACCGCCACATGAGACATGCCGTCTTAGCTCTCAGGGCGAGCAACGCGCTTAGCTGTCTTATCAGTGTCAAAGTATGCCACTAATATAATAATACAGTGGGTGCTATTTTTTTTGTTTGTTGTAAGGTAAACAATTTTTTTCATTTCCTGAAAATATTTCTTTGGGAAAGTTGTTCAGTTTCGTTGATTGAGCACGCCTGTTCAGTTGTCGGTACACCGACAAGATTGATTATTTATAAAATAAATAAATATTATCACCATATTGTTTCAGGTTTATAATGTTCAACCAATACCGGATACCACGCGAGAACCTTCTGAACAGGACCGCTGACGTCACAGAGGAGGGTGTTTACGAGAGTTCCTTCTCTGAGCCCGGGAGGATATTGGGTGCCGCGTTGGAAAATTTATCTGCAGGTACAAACCAATATATACCAACAGTCAAAATAATAACTGCGTTCCGAATCAACGATAATATCGCTCACAGCGCTGTCAAAAGAACGCCAAAAGTATTGCGGCCGCTTATTATTTCTACGTGGACACGCCTTATAACGCCAATCCCATTGAAAATCCAAGAATTGGCTCCTATCAAATATTGAGACCTATGTACCTAACTAGAACCTGGAAAAAAAATTGTGCATTTATAAGGCGTGTCCACGTAAAGGCGACATAAGACTAAAGTGATTCGGGATGCTTTTGAGCGCGCTGTGAGCGATAAATAAATAAATAATAAATAATAATAATAAATATTGGGGACATTTCACACAAGATCATCTGATCATAAAATCGATATTATCGTTGATTCGGAACGCAGTTAATGTCTATGCGTTAGAGTAGGACAGAGCGATACGATTCTAGGGAGCATTCGGTCGGTAGAAAGAGATATTTCGAAATGTTATTATTCTGTGACAGAGTTCTTAACTGACAAAGTATTGTAAAAACTATTTAATTTTATATTTATTTCATTTTCGTATTATCTTAATAATTATGTTGTTAGCAATTGTAGTTGTAGTAGGGTGGCGTGTACCCTTTGTGTTACACCCTATATAGGGTGACTTTTAATTAGTTCTTTATAGAAAAAGGTATGAATGTACTCATGATACTGAACAACTTTCCCCAAGGAACATAGTCGAAATACTAAAATCAAGTTTTGACCTCCCATAGAAACTGCATCAGCTGATAGCGCATTTTGTATAGGAGGTCAAATTTGGTTTTTCGTATTTCGACCTATGTTCCTTGGGAAAAGTTGTTCAGTATCATGAGTACATGCATATCCTTTGCTATCAAGAACTAATTAAAAGTCACCCTATATACAGGGTGTAAGGGACGGTGTACCGAAACTGAACACGAGCGTGTTTAGTTAACAAAACTGAACAACTTTCCTAAAGAAACATTTCTGGGAAATGAACAAAAAAAAATTAACTTTACATATAAACTGTTCGATCAGAATGAGCAAATTGTGTGGAGAGGTAATTTTTTTTATTTCCTAGAAATGTTTCTTTGGGAAAGTTGTTCAGTTTCTTTGACTGAGCACGCCCTTTCAGTTAACACCGTCCCGTACACCATGTATTTTTTGTATTTAACAGGTCGTATAGGAATAATGCAAGAAAGCTGCCACTCAATATCGAGTGCGGTGACTATCGCGATACGATACGCGGCCACTAGGACACAATTTGGAAACAGGAACGACGAAATACCACTACTCGAGTATCCTTTACATGTAAGTATGTTCATTGTTCATCAAGGTGGAAAAAAAATATCTTTCTTCATCATCATCACCATCATATCGTGTGGGTTGAAAGGTCGATGACCGACCTCACAAACCCTGGTGTTAGAGTTGTTGAGCCGCCAAATTCCTCTGACATGGCTCATTAACGACTACATCAGTAGATAATAGTCGGGACCAACGGCTTTACGTGCCCTCCGAAGCACGGAATCATCTAACTTTTCGGCCAATCAGCTAATTTATCCTGCAATGTCCTAACCATACTGAGAAGGTCGCACAAAGGGATGTTTTTTGACAGTATCACCACCACCGGGAATTGAACCCAGACCCTCCGGATCGTGCGCCGGTCCCTCTAACCCACAGAGCTTTGAAGTCCATGCGCGTTGTTCTGCGACTGGAGACGAATTCTTCCTATGATTCAATACAAAACCAGTGGCACCATTTACTCTAACTAACACGCTTTCCGCACCCCTTACACCCGTTATTAATTATCATAGAGTTGTTTTATAGATAAGGCCCCTCAATTGTAATGTCCACAGCAATGGCGACTATTCGGTCACGTGGCAGCGGCGGTCGTGTTCAGGATATACATACAAAACTTCACGCAGGTCTACCTCAATATCGTGGAGAAGTCCAACGCTGGGTTGAAGGTTGATGATTTGGTGAGTTTTTTGTATATTGTTTCAGTCTTCTTCTTGCTAAAACCCTTAATAATGATTCATCATCATCATTACATTAGATGCAAGGTGCACCCCTGATATAAAATCAAGAATAGCCATAGCAAAACAAGCCTTCGTGAATAAAAATACATATTTTTAAATCTAAAATGTCAAGGAACATCAAAAAGAAATTCATAAAGACGTATGTGTGGAAGCGAAACCTGGACTATCCAGAATGGAAGGAAAGATAGAAGGAAAACTTGGTAGAGGGAGGCCAAGGTTAAGTTATGTATCACAAATTAAGAAGAAGATAGGCGTCAGATCGTATAAAGAGGCGGCTTTTGACAGAAAAAGATGGAGGTAGTTGCACAGTTGAACTAACAGGGATGCTGCACCGACAAGAGCCTAGCTCTTAAATTAAAGAAGAAGATCATCATAACAGCTCCCTCCAGAAGTCTTTTGCTGGAAAAATGTGGAGGGGAAGTACCATAGTCACGTCGTTTCAGTGTTACGGCTGGCACCATGGACCGCGATTGTAGGTGACCGCAGTAAGTAAGATAGTATGATACACAGGAGGATGCTGCTGCTCATCCTCCAGTTTATAACCCTTAGTCGTCTCTTACGAGACCCACGGGTATGTAAGGGATGGTACTATTCTTTGCCGGCACCACACGGGACTGCATGATAGTACTATAACTATATTCTGTGTTACGGCACTTGACTGGAAAAAGATTATTTTTTAGAAAAAGAAAATTATTTGCACGATTCGAAATGGTAGTAGACTCGCGCTCTATTTGCATTTTTATTCTGCATGTTGTGACATTCAATGAGTATACTGTAAGGAATCTACATTAAATAAATGTTTGTGTACAGTCTGTCAAAAAAGTCATGAAAATAATAGGGGCGCCACTTTCTATGCCAAAACAGATTTTATATGGCAACATTCACTCACTCTTGTATGAAGAAATTATGTGTTACCATTAATAATAATTTTAGTTCTGTTTCATGAATTTTTTGACAGACTACATGAATACACAATTATGATTACAGAGCGCGGCGGTTTCCGAGATCCACGCGATGGTGTCTTGTAGCAAGCCCGCGATCACGTGGGCCGTGCTCAGAGCTGCGCAGGAGTGTCGCGAGTCGTGCGGCGGGCACGGTTACTTGAAGGTTAAACATCTTTTTTTCTGTACAGGGTGTAATGGACAGCCTTCCGAATACTGAAAGGGCATGATCAGTCAACGTAACTGAACAACTTTCATCGAATAAAACTTTCAGGAAATGAAAAATAAAATTGGTCTCTCTATTCAAACTGTCCAATCAAGTTTGAAATTTTGTATGGAGAGGCCGATTTTCCTTTTTCCTGAAAGTTTTATTCGCTGAAAGTTGTTCAGTTACGTCCTTTACACCCCCTATAGAAAAAAAGATATTTAAAATTTTAGATGAAAAAAGACTATAACATTGCTTCCAACTTAACCCTTGTTTTGAATTTCGCCGCAGTCTGATAAAGACTAATCACACAAACATTTCCCTACAGGCTGCAAATCTAGGTGACATACGCAAAAACCACGAACCAACAGTTACTTACGAAGGGGACAACAACGTATTACAGCAGCAAGCTGGCAACTGGTTGTTGAGACAGTACGAAGCTGCACGATCTGGCAACACTGTAGATTCGCCGCTAGGGACCGTCTCGTTTCTCAATGACTATAGGAGGATATTGGACAAGCAGTTTGATTGTAAATCTACAGAAGAATTGAAGACGCCTGAGTGTAAGTACTTTGTGCAACTTAAAAAAGGATTTTTGACCGTATTATCAAAACCATATGGTATACTTCTTTAATTTTATGAATGCATGTTTAGGGGAAACTTGCGGGTCACAATTCAGATTGGTCTATCGTACATTCTGTGTTAATTTGCCACTCATTTTTGTTAACGACCCACTTGAGATTATCGCTCGCCAGTCACAATGTTTACATTGTGGGTTCTTAGAAGTATTTTTTCTGTAAATTTATGATATGAGAGCGTTCTAATAAATTATTCACACAGTTGTTCTCAAGTATGGTTTGTTTATACAAATGCTCAGTTCGAGGGCATGACGGAAAAAATTACCTTGAAAAGAAAATGGGCCCGCCATTTTTTTATTCGCCTTTTTCTTGACTCATTATTATGAACGTATGTTATGTTTTATATGAAAATAAATTGTAAATATATGAAACAATACTTACACAATTTTAGCGTGACAGCTCAGACCGTTAAACGGAACAACTGAACAACATAGGTCGAAATTAAGAAAAATCTACTTCACATTAAAACTGCATCAGCTGATTGCGCATTTCCTGTGCGAGTTTTTTTTTTGTATTTTGTTCTGGGAAAGTTGTTCAATTTCATGATCCTGAGTAGCAGGCTAAGATAGTGCTCACAATTTTTTTACATTCGATGTAATATCTTCATTTGAGTTATAAGCCAGCAGTAGTTTTTAGTCCTAAAACATTCATTTCTTTTAATTCCAGTTATAATCTCAACCTACAAATGGCTGATCTGCTGGCTGTTAAAACTAACGCACGAAACCTACGAATCAGAAATCGCTAAAGGCCTATCAAAGTTCCAAGCGAAAACCAAATCCCAAGTATACAAATGGCGGACTTTAACGCAGTCATACGCAGAATACCTAGCATTAATATTTAGTCTGGAATCTATAGAGAAAAAAGAAAAGAATTTGCAGCCAGTGTTGTACAAGCTATTTGTGTTATATGGTCTGTGGTCGCTGGATAAACATTTGGTGGAGCTGTACCAAGGAGGTTTTTGCCAAGGAGGATCTTGTGCTACGTTAGTGCGGGACGGAGTGGTGGAGCTGTGTGCGGGAGTGAGAGGGGAGGTGGTGAGCGTGGCGGATGCGCTCGCGCCGACTGATTTCGTTCTCAACTCTGTGCTCGGGAAGAGTGATGGAAAAGTAAGTATTCTATGTATATGCTTAAGGATTTTCGCTGAAATATTAAGAAATAGAAACTCGATTTAAACTCGTGTCAAAATCTGAAGAAATCTGAATGAAAACTTATTTATTTAGACAATATTCGATTAGGCGAGATTCCGTGCTGCAGTGGTTTCTTGCCGTTTCTTTTACGCTGCCATAGCACGATCCGAAACATTCAATAAGTATTCTGTAAAAAATCTACATGGAATAAAATTATCTGAATCTGATAAGGCATGATTTTAATACATTTTTCATGATCATTTTCCGGCAACCTTATGGGAAATTGACATAGGGATCATATCTTGTAGCACTTTTAAAAATAAACTTAAACTATATTTACTGGAAAAACAAAAACTTACTTGAGTAGCTTTACTGTGCAATAGTCTCAATTTACTCAATTATTTACTTACCCATTCTGTCTTCACTACTACAAACACACACCTTTATTATCACATAATTTTTCCTTAAACTTACTGCCACCTGTATGTATAGGTACTTAAATATATATTTAACATTTTAAAAAAACCTGCTGTGTTAGTTTTAAGTATTTTTAAGTAGTTTAGGTATATTGGGTTTCGCGGAAGATCAGCGCTACGGTCCAACCGTAGCTTATTGCTGAGCGGGACCTTTTTGTTGCATGTGATACCTCAATTGTACCCTTAGTTTTAAGAACTTTAATGCAACAAATAAATATTTCTTTCTTCTTTTCTTTTCTTTCTTTCTTTATATGTCAAAATTTTCTGGTTGCCAGTTCAGGCATAAGTTTCATTGGTTGCTTTCTGAGGTGCTACCTAATCAACTCCGTTCAGCTGATGCTAGGTTCTGTGGAAGTGCAATTTTTTAATTTATTATTTCTACCTATGTTCTTTAGGTAAATTTTATTGTTCGAATAACATATAGAAACATTGAAAGCAACGCAGTTAATGTAGATTTTGTTTTGGCCTTTTTACTTTTCGTACGTGATATTTCCTAGGTTTTGCTCCCGCAGGAACAAGCAACTTTCCCGAAGAAAAAAGTTTTTAATGGAAAAAGTGTTTCGCCTTCCTAAAAAAATGAATCGATCACGTGACCACTACGGAGTTACAAAAAATGTTGACAAACATTTTTTTTTAGGATAGTTGCTTGTTATCATAAGTAGAATCACTGGGCTTCGGGAGCAAAAACCAATGAAAATTCGCGCTGTATTCTTTATAAACTACCTACTTTTGTATTATTTATAAACTACCTTCTTTTTTTCCAGCTCTACCAAAACCTGCAAAAGTGTTTCTTCGGCCACCCCGGAGTGTTTGAACGCGCGCCATGGTGGCGGGACGTGGTACCCAAATCTAAGCTGTGAGGAACTATTAATAATAATAACCGTTATTTAATTATTATTATTATTGTCGTTAGATTAATTTATTCAAGGTTTAGACATACTACTTCTAGAAATGGAATTGTGGATCCCGACTATTATACTGAACAATGTTTACCAAGAACATAGCATACACGGTGTAAGGGACGGTGTACCGAAAACTGAAAGGGCGTGCTCAGTCAACGAAACTGAACAACTTTCCCAAAGAAACTTTTTTTGAGAAATCAAAAATAATTTTAACGTCTCCATACAAGCTGTTCGATCAGAAAGAACAAAGAGTCAATTTTTTTTTTATTTCCCATAAATGTTTCTTTGGGAAAGTTGTTCAGTTTCGTTGACTGAGCACGCCCTTTCAGTTTTCGGTACACCGTCCCTTACACTATTTATATGTACGTCCAAATACGATTTATTAATTTCTATAGTGATGATAATGAACACTTTTCAATTTTCAACAACAATCAATCAGGTATTTTTTAGAATCATAGAATCTACCATAGAATGACTGATATTTTTTTATTATTTGAGATTTTTTTTATTAGGTTTATTATTATGAGTATGTTGCTAACAACTAATATCACACACATATTCTATGAATGCCTGGGAAAAGATGTTCAAGTATGATCAATCCATTTTTAGGGTTCCGATACCAAAATGGTAAAAAAAAGGAACCCTTATGGTGCCGCTCTGTCTGTCTGTCTGTCTGTCCGTCTGTCTGTCACACCTCTATATCTCAGCAACCACTTATGCTATCAACCTGAAATTTGGAATAGTTTTAGAATATAGTTGCCCAACTTAATTGCACAAGAAAAAATTTTGAAAAAAGTATGATTATTAATATAAAGGGGGCCAAAATAGGGGGGGCCAAATTTCAAATTGTCGCTACTAGGTCGAGTGGGGTATCATATGAAAGGGCTTTACTTGTACATTTTAAAATATATTTTTGTATTTTTTTAAATTTCTTAGTCTTAAAGTTATGATGAAAAATGTCAAGAAAAATACCATTCCCCCCCCCCTTATCTCCGAAGTTTGAGTAAGGAAAAATCTGAATTAATTACAGTTGACAGAAGTTTATATAAACTTTACAGCAAAAATAAAACGATCTTTCTAAGTTGCACAGTTTTTCAGAAATCTGCAAAAAACCTTTACAAACAAATTTAGTTTTGCGGTCCTGAAAATGGACTTTATTGCTTCCAAAAATACTATAGGTATATCGGAACCCTCGGCGCGCGAGTCCGACTCGCACTTGACCGCTTTTTTTTTTTTATTCCAACTTTTACCAATCTATTTTGCAGCCATGACACTAAAACTAGAGTATATTTGACGGAAAGAATAACATTGTTTTACAAACCTGTTTTTGCCTGATAGCTTTGGCCGATTGCTTTTGACATAGCTGCAAAATGTGTTGGTCTTCGTTGGCATAAATGAAAAACAAAAGGATAGTTGCCTTACTATGCGGAAGTTCATTGCAGCAAATAAATATGGGGCCACCTCCGCTACAATGATGGTTACTATGTACTCACCGTGCACCGCCCGCCCGCAAATAAATGCGCATGCGCAGGCAACCGCAACTCAAAAGTTGTTCAGTTTCATAGTCCGAATTCGGTTTAAGTTTTTTGAAGTAGTGTTTTTACACACGATATTTGGCAATAATTATGTTTAAAGATATTTAAGGTGGGTTGCACCATTTAACTTAACCATAACTGAATATACGCCTCTTTCTTAAGCTTCATGAGCTTATTCCACCACCATCGGGAGTCCAGACGCACCGCAGGATATCACCCACACTTAGTTGATATTCTACATATTCGCACAAAGCGCTTTGAAACATCTTTTATAATTCGCACAGCTAATGAGTGGAATTATCTGCTGTCTGTGTTCCCGAGTTCATAAAACCCGAATCTATTCAAGTCGCGAGTGAATAGGCTTCTTCTGGACAAGCTCATCCCATCGTCGACCTCATCTTTGTCCTTAAGACTAGATCGAAATTAAGAGTAAGCCCTTTGACAATAAAAAAAATCCTATAGAGACAAGACGCGTATAATCGGTTATGGTTAAATTAGATGTTACAAGAGTGACGATATTTTTACACTGTGTCTTATTTTAAAGAACTATCGACAACATTTATTCGTCACGATAATTTTGACGAGATTTAGTTTGAAATTATTAAAACAATAATGTTATTTTCTGTTGCATTTTGAATGTATTAGTGAAATTAAGAATTGATTTGAATACTTTTACAATAATAAGCTTAACAGCTATATTTTGGTCTTAGGTATCGGATGGGAAATATAAGGACCTTTCTAATCGACTGCGTCTCATTATGTTACCCGGACCATACAACTGAACAACTTTCCTTAAAGAACATAGGTCGAAATACAAAAAAGAAGTTTCCCTGCTCCAAAATGCGCTATTAGCTGATGCAGTTTGTATGGAAGTTCAATTGTTTTCAGTTTTTAAAGTTGTTCAGTTTCATGGTCTAAGTAACACGGTAAAATAATGTTCAATATTTCTGTAGGAACCTATATATCAAGTAGGTATTTTATTTTGCGATTTCAATGTTATTCCAACAGTTAAAGCTTTTTTACCCTTAAAATCACATCTCCAGTTTTCTTGTTATCTAATGTCAATAATTATTTAGTGGATACTTATCTGTTATTGAATTTAAAGGGGCATTTATCTGCGCATTCCATGTACAAAAGTATGTGTTCGAATAGTTTAGGCGCATTTTTATTAGATAGACATTTCTATCATTAATAATGTTATTTTTAGTTAAACATATTAAAAAATATAAGGCACTTTATTGAACAGATAGGTTTTTCTGTCACTATTATAATGTATTAACAAAAAAATAACACTTATCAATAGAAAAGCAGGCTAGTTATTATGGTATCCCATTCCTAAAAACGAACATTGAAACTTTACACGATTAACGTAGTTAGTACAGTCGAAGTTGGGTATCAACTTTTTGTGAGTAATCTTTTTTGTGTTCTCTTATTATTTTACTCGTGTTGGAATAGTACATTAAGATGCACGTGCGCTATTTTGGATATTACAGCCGAGGCTCAGAAATTGCAGCCCGAGGGTGTAATCACCAAAGCGCACAAGCTTTTTACGACGTTTTTCAACACATTTGCGAATAAAAACGAATCAAATTCGCTTACCTATTTTCTCCTAAGGAAATTTCGTAGACGTTTTCCTCACGTTTCTACGTCACCCGATACACCGGACTTGTGTTTTTTGTTCAAGTATTTTCGACGTTCTACACTTATCACTGTTTTTTTTATTTATTACTGTTATTTGTAGAAGTTATTTATTTTTTAATTACATTAAACACATTTCACAACAAGAAATATGTGTTAAAATGGCGCGCGTTTTGCTTTTTTCGAAGACACAGATTATACATGCGCGCGCAGGAGACAATGACTACACTATCAAACAGACTACTTTTCAAATTATTTTAAAATTTAATATTTTGTTAGTTTAAAGACCAATTTGTAGTTAGTTAGTTGATTAAAATCAATATTTTCGTTTAATTAACGTTTATTTATCATATTATCGAACACAGTTTCTTAATTCATTAAATTATTATGAATGTTATAGATATAGAAACTCCTTGCACCTTGCCGCTATAGAAAACGAAACGAAAATAAAACACTAACCGGCATAATAGCTTACTCAGCAAGGAGGTCTTTGTTCTGAGGCTCACTCCCTTGAATTATTTAATATTCAATATTTTGTTACTTTAAACACAAATTTGTAGTGAGTTGGTTGATTAATATAAGTATTTCCATGTAATTAACATTTATTTATCATATTATCGAACACAGTTTACTTATTCATGAAAATATTTTGAATGTTATAGACAAAAATTCAAAAATTCCTTGCATTTTGCCGATAAAAAAAAATTACAACACTAGTGAAGTTATAATAATGAAAAAAGCACGCGTGTTTAATAAGATGGATTATGGACCTTAATACAGTGCAAATAGAGCTGTTTTATGAGCAAATGTGTTGAAAAAGCTTTTCTCGTTAAAGGGTTACCTTTATTGTAGAGTTCTCCCGAATAAATTAAATTGGTCCGCCGTTGTGATTGAAATAAATAAATAAATATAATAATATAAATATTTCCACACTTGAGTGTCACAAATCCCATAGATCGAGTATTATCGTACAGAATAATTCTTGTGTAGGTACTTTTAGTTGCATTTATAGTCACGAAGTTGCAATCATAGTTGCATTTTAAAATGAATGAGAAATCATTTTAATTACTTACGGTATTATTTAAATGCCAATAGCTATTCGTTTACCCATTTATAAAATTAAACTTGCTAATGTATGGTCACTGATACTTGATAGGGTGAAATTACCCTGACAGATGGATAGCTTTATATGACGTCCATGGCTGCGGTTTAAAATACGCATATTGGTATACGTCGTAAAAAATTACTCTGGCTATGACCGTTTATGCGCTGAACTCAAAAAAATCGTTGCGGGGGTTTTTGCGGCAGGTAGGGGGAGGCGAGCGAATCGTTCATTGGCTTTCTCACCCATGCGCAGAAAGTAACCGTCAGAGCCAAACTTATTTTGCGCACGCTATCGTGCTAAAAGCGCGTTTTGAACCGACTTTTAGCACGCTAACGGTGCCGATGGTGAATATGCGTGCTATAAACCACAGCCCATATGTGTGGTCGAGACAGACTGCTGTGAAAGGGTAATTATTACCCGTTTTGGAACCTGACCCTAATTTAATATTTCTTGTTACGATCACCATAGCGCAATGTCACGTTCTCAGTTTTACCATATCACAATGTCACGTTCGCAAAATGACACTTTCGCGAAATTTCACGTTCCCAGAAAGTCACACCTTATCGTGACATTGTAAATGTAACTTGTACTTGTTACTTGTACATGTAACTTGTAACATGTACTTTTTACTTTTACTTGTATCTTTACTTGTAACTTGTACTGGTAACTTTACTTGTAACTTGTACTAGTAACTTTTACTTGAGCATTGTACTTGTACGTGTTAATACAGTCAACGTGTAAGAACGGTACAAAGTCCAATGTGTCAAGCTTGATGTGCTCTTGACTGTACAAGGTACTACTGATGCTGTCTGGAGAACGTGACATTCTGCGAACGTGACAAAATGGCGAAGGTGACATTTTGAGAACATGACATTATGCGCCGGGAGGGGTTTTTTTCCACTTGAATGCTTTATTATGTAATATGCAACTTATGAATGTTATTATATTTTTATTACTTTTTAATGGTTGAACGTTATTATGATTATTTAATAAGTGTAACAAGTCTAGAATGTTGATGACAATATACTTTTACTATTTATTTATAACCTTTTTTTTGGGTAATTATAATAATGCAGTACAAGTATCATGTACCTAATTTATTTTTTATAAATACATATTTCATTGAGTTTTACGCATAATTGTTTGCACAAAATGGTATATGTTTTTTTTAATCGTTTTTTTTTATTTATTAAAATCATCTCCACCGATAGTATATTATGCAGTATTTAATGGAATGTTATGAAATTATCGTGCCAACGGCCTTAATTATATTGTATCATTATATCCCGTCATATTTTAGGGACAGAAAAATTATTTCCGGAGTCTCCATTGAAAAAAATCCTTTGTGATTAGGGTATTAGTGGTACAAGATTAATAAAAGAATTTCCAAATACCTGTTTTAAAATAGTCTAAACTAAAGAGGTATATTTTAGGACCATGTCTTCTAAATTGTTATTAAATCGCAAGAAAGAAGAATGATTAAATCGAATTTCTTATAAAATTTAATCGAATAGTGATCTTTTCAAATCTAACCTTATGTAATGTGATACCTTTACCTTTTATGAATTAGCAAGCAATAACTTGCTGGTTTTAATAAGAAATTAATATTTTTCTTTAGAAAATAGTAAAATGTTTAGTTAATAATGTTAAAGAGCTACCAACTATCCAGTGTTGCCACCATCAGTTAAAATATTACTCGTTGAATACATAATTTATCGAAAATTCGATCAGACATTGTAATAAATGTATACAAATGGATTATTTCAACTCTAGCGCTGACGGTTAATGCGCAGAACGCGCGGGGGTGTGCGGGGTTAGGTGGGGGGAAGAATACGAAGCCCTCATTGGCTCCGCGTGCCACTTATGGCCAGAAAATACCCGTCAGTTTCCTAATTTGAGTTGTCTCGTAGTTTAATTAGAATCTATTAAACTTTTAGCGGATTTGTAACGGATTTGCCCGCCTTTGTAAATGTCCTCTTGTATGTAATTCTCTGTATGTTAATTGTGAAATAAAGAATATAATTAAGGTGTAATAATACTGAAGGGTGTGAATCTGCACATGAAACTGAACAACGTTTCCCAAGGAACATGGGTCGAAATACGAAAAACCAAATTTGACCTCCCATACATAATGCGCTATCAGTTAATGCAGTATGGCAGGTCAAAAATTTATTTTTGTATTTCTATCTATGTTCATTGGGCAAAGTTGTTCAGTTTCATGGTCTGAGGAACATACTAAAATTATGTTCACTATTTTATCTAATCTAAATCTAAAATCAATTTATGAAAATAGTACCGCGTGCATAAAATTACAAAATAATGGTCCATCGTTTAAAATTGATCTTGGTGTAAAACAGGGCGACCCGCTGTCGCCAAAACTTTTCACGGCCGTTTCAAGAAATATTCAGGACACTATCTGCTTCCTGGTCGTCTAAAGGCATTCAAATAGGTACAAAAAATCTTACCAACCTCCGATTCGCAGACGACATCGTCTTGTTCGCCACTTCAGCCAAAGAGCTTGAAACCATGCTACAGGAGCTGAGCACGGCAAGCCTTGAGGTTGGACTTAAAATGAACATGTCGAAGACCCAACTCATGTGCAATAGCACGAAACGTAGAGTCGAAGTCGATGGGCAGGTTATACACTATGTCGACGAATATACTTACTTAGGCCAGATAGCAAGCTTCGAAAACAGGCAGGACAAAGAGGTCGACAGACGAATCCAAAATGCCTGGAAGAGCTACTGGTCTATGAAGGAGCTTATGAAGGGCAACCTTCCATTGACACTAAAGCGAAAACTAGTCGACATGTGTATCCTGCCCATCTTAACCTACGGTGCGCAAACATGGTCATTGACGGAAGCTCAAAAGTCCAAACTCAAGGTTTGCCAACGTGCAATGGAGCGTAGCATTTTAGGTGTAAAAAGGATAGATCACATCCGGAACACCACCCTGCGTTCGAAAACCGGCATCGAAGACGTTGGAAAAAAGACAGCTATTCTGAAGTGGAGTTGGGCAGGACATGTCTCACGCATGCATCCAGATAGGTGGGCTAAGTTAGCTACGGACTGGATCCCAGAAGACGGGCGGCGTCGCCAAGGTCGTCCTAGAAGAAGATGGCGCGACGACTTGGATGCTTTTTTATCAGACTGGAGAACAGAGACTCAAGACCGCGATAACTGGTAATACATCAAAACCTCGCATATTCAACGAAATTCATAAAGAAAAAGGAACCATATTATAAATATAAACCAGAGACAGTACACCACAATGACAGTTACACTCTTTATTGGGACAGAACCATACTGACCGACAAGACGGTACATTTTAACAGGCCTGATATCACACTCCATGATAAACAAAATAAAATTGCATATTTAATAGACATAGCGATCCCCAACACACATAACTTGCAATCTACCATCACATCCAAACTAACCAAGTACCGCGATTTGGCAATAGAAATACAAACCCAATGGCGAGTCCAAACCGTTCACATCGTTCCCATAGTCATTTCTTCCACCGGAGTAATACCTACGCAATAGTTTGAAAACCCTGAACATCCACCCTTTGATTACCCAGACCCTTCAAAAAGCAACAATTCTCAACACGTGCCGTATAGTCAGGAAATTTCTCACCACCTCTGTGACCTCATCAAACGACCCCTTCTCGCTTGGCTAAGGCCCGTGAGGTAGGGAAATTAACCTCTTCAAAGAAGAGAGAAAAATAAAAGAAAGATAGATAATAATAATAATAATTTTATTAGGACCTAAAATAGGCATTTCGAGAATTTATTTTGTTCCATGACCTTATGTTTCTTGGGAAAGTTGTTCAGTTTCAAGAGCAGATTCACACCCTTCCGTTACACGCTGTATAAATACAAATATTGCGAATATATAAATTTTTGCACACTCGATTGCACGTCAGTGGTAACTTTTTGAGTTTCTGCTTTCGGGTTTCTGCTTCTGGGTGTTTGTAGCTGATTTGGCTAATACTGTAATTGTTACCCCTTATTTGCTGCCGTGCGTACATAACTACAGTGAACTATATTTTGCAGAGTTCTAAATAAACTACATTACTTAATTATTAATTCATCGAAAAATATTTTTGTAACTGATGAGGCGCCACTTAACAAAAGGTAGCCCCTTAATTGTTCATTTATACGAAACCCAAACTAACTCTAGCGCTGACCGTTATTGCGCAGAACTCAAAAAAATTGTCGTGGGGTAAAGCAGGGCAGGAGAGAGGAGGCATGCGAATTGTTCAGTGACCCTCCGCCTGTCACCCATGCGCAGAAACTAACCGTCAGCGCTAGTTATAGTTTGCGCGGCGTGTACACAAAGGCAAAATTTTGGCCTATGAGGGATATTTCTGCTATTTTAGACAATTTATTTCTCTCCTACAGCTATATCCCTGAGGCATTCTTTCCTACACCTATACTAGGTAATTTTTTTTGGACCTGATATGCGTATGCCCGCCTTATTACAGAGGTCAAAAACAACTACTTTTGTTCTACGACTTTGCTAACGCACGAAAAATTTTCAATTTCCCATACAAAATGGGTCGGTCACGTGACCACTTTAGTATGGGGAGTCGAAAATTTTTTGTGCGTTAGCAAAGTCGTAGAACAAAAGTTGTTGCTTTTGACCTCTGTAATAAGGCGGGCATACGCATATCAGGTCCAAAAAAATAACCTGGGATAGCTGTAGGAACAGCTATATCCCTCAGATGCGCCTAAATTTTGACCAATGTAAATCAGCCATAATGATTGTTTAGTAGTAATTAGGAATTAATGTAAAATCTGTTATACTTGAGCTGGTTGCAAAATCTTCCAGTTGAGGCTCGAAGCCACTCGCTCGCTCTTAGGACCCCTTAATAACGCTGTCTCTGTCTTTTTTAACATCAGGGTTTTATTTCATAAATTCGCGTAACACCAGTCTAAATGCAACAGTTTTTTTTCTGCGTTTTTTTTCTATACTGTTTAGAGTCGGTACCTGGGCGACCGAGCTTTGCTCTGTATAATCTTAATCACAGTCCACCAACAGATGGCACTGTAGGGTTTCTCAATCACGTTTTTTTTTTCCAAGAAATGGTCATAAAACCGAGAAATTAATTTTTCCCAGACTTGAGACCTAGCTTTTTTCGATGAAAGCCCTTAGAAGGTCTAGCACGAATTTTGGATTATTTTAATATCTGACCGAAGCATAACGGGTGTAAGGGTCAGCCTTCCGAATACTGAAGGGGCATGATCAGTCAACGACAACAACTTTCAGTGAACAAAACTTTCAGGAAACGAAAAAAAATCGGCTTTCCCATTTAAACTGCCCGATCAAGTTTACAATTTAGTATGCAGACGCGGATTTTTTTGTCGTTCCCTGAAAGTTGTTCAGTGCCGTCGACTCATCATGCCCCTTCAGTATTCGGAAGGCTGTCCCTAACACCCTGTATAATGCTTGCGTGGTTTCTTTTTGGCTTATTGGATATTCTTTATGATATTTGTTTATAAAATTTAGTACACAGGGTGTACCATAAACTGAAAGGGCTTGCTCAGTAGACTAAACTGAACAATTATTCATAAGGAACATGTGTTGGGAAATTAACAAAAAGCCATTTGTTTTGTTTTGAATTATCAAATTTTGCATTATTTTTTGACGTATAAAGGGTGTGGGACGGAGTACCGAAAACTTAAAGAGCGTGCTTAGTCAGCGAAATTGAACAAGTTTCCCAAAGTAACAAATTGCTCACTCTTATCGAACTGTTTGTGTGGAACGGTCTAATTTTTTTTTCATTTCCCAAAAATGTTTCTTTGGGAATGTTGTTCAGTTTCGTTGACTGAGCACGCTCTTTCAGTTTTCAGTACACCGTCTCTTACAGCCTGTATAAAAGATTTTACACAAATTTCTAAATACCTTGTATTTCTCCTTAGAAGTGCCTTCCTTCGGTGTTATATTTTAGAAGTTCGTGTGCTGTTTTCTATGTGTAAGCTGATGTTTATATAGGAACGTTGACTTATGTAAATAAATAAATAAATAGAAAACAAACTTTGTGTCTTTTATTTATATACTTGAAAAAAAATTTTAAGTATTTTTTGTGATATAAACTGACAGGTCCTTTGGTGAAAGTTTTTTTTGCTATAAAAAAACGGAATAAGACATAGGCACTAGTTTACTAGCATTCATGATCTGTGATTAGATTAGGACAATTTTTTTATCTCAGGTTGATATAGATCAATGTGAGATAAAAATAAAATAAAAATAAGGATCAATAGTGATCCTCATCAACCGGAGCGATTGGCATCAGGAAAAGTTAGTGATAACTAGCTTTTTTCTTATTTTATCCCTATATTTCGCTGTTTTCTTATTGACTGCATGAAAATATCAATAAAAGTTAAGGCATATCTTATCGTAAATAGCCATGAGCACTCTACCAATACAAAGCTATTCATGTGCTGTAGCCTCAGCACGATACCCTAGATAAAAATTATATCTGAGGCCAAAAGGGTAGTTTTCTAAAAATTGCCGTTTTTGACAAAAAGTAAAAAAATGTTTGGATATCATTTTTATGATATTGTATTCAATTTGTCATGTAATAATGAGTACATTTCACTACAAACAAGGGACGCCAGTTTTTTAGCAGGCAAGAGGCAGGTTAATTAGAAATTGGCATGTTAATGATGATGACTAAATTAGTCTTCAGATTAAGTTTCAAGCGTTATAAGGGCTAAGTCTAGTCATGAGGCGTTAAATATAGGTCTAAGCAATCTCATTCACTCGAATACATCTCATCCACCTGTACGGTACTGACAGGTTATTTAGATACAGGTTAATGAGAAAATGATCGTTATGTCGTCGGATATATGCAAACGAATAATGCAGTTAGTTTATACCTACACCATCCCAAAGCTGGCCTCATGTACCATAATCAGGTGAAACTTTAACCAAAACAATTTTGTAAATGTTAAAGTTATTGTAGGCAGAAAAAATAGAACTTAGGGTTAAAAATTCAAGCGGCGACAACTCTATGATTATTTTTGGTTACAGTAAATACACCTGCACACGTCTCGCCACTTCTGCAGCTAGCGGGAGGGGTACGCACTGTGCTGAATTAGTGTTGCGATCAAATCGAAAGTATTTAAGGCGGTTGCTGGGTGGCAGCACCTTACTTTTAGAAATAAATTTATTGCGTCGCAAATACAAAACTTTTCATCAAAATTGTTCGTTTGGCGGAAATATAGGGTAGTTATATATGTTATAACCCATGACATCATAGCTTAGCTTATCATTTAAAGCTTTGTTTTGGTAAAGTGCTAAAAGTGGCCGTTTTTGGCAGTTTTACAATACAAAGCTATTCACGATAAGCTAAGATGTGATGTGATGGATAATAAAATATAGAACTACCCCAAATTGCCGCCAATCAAACAATCCTTATTAAATGTTTTGTATGCTTGACAGGTGATGCAGAAATTATTGCTTAAAAAAACTTTTTCTCTTCTGTTTTTCAAATTTCTCGATTTAGGAGTCACAGGTTTACAGAGATTGTAGCCTGGTCATTCAACAAAGTGTTTCATTGCTTTTAGTTTATCTACAATGTATAACATTTACGTATAAAAACTCTCAGACACTTGTTCTTTGGACACCCAGGTGAATTAGAAAATGAAGTTACAAACTTAATTCGATTCTCCATATTTCTTTAAAAGGGTGTCAAAACGATTGGCTTTGATGCAGCTAATGTACTTTGAATTGTCCTTAAGAGTTGCGTTGCTCTAAACCGAAAAATAAAATTACCACAGCTTAAGAAAGTCTGGCAGGTTAAAACGGCAATTTTTTGAAAACTACCCAAAAATAATTTTTTGATATTAAATTTGCTTGCCACAAATTTATAAAGGAGAGCGTGATCAATTTATTTCTTAAAGCGGCTGCAGCACAGCACCTCTGCTATGCATGCAACCTTAAAGTCATATAAACTCTAAGTAAATAAAGTATAAAAGAAAAGTACACTAAAAATGCATCGTGCGTTGTACGTTTAGCCCGCACTTCTGAGGTGTCGCTACATGCCCGTACTGCCCCGTCTCTAAATTCCACCCTGTATTTCAAAACACAAGATTTGGACAGAGACGTATCTATTTTCATGAAACCACAATACAGAAAATACACGAATAAATTTTTTCAAAAATACGATCGAATAGAGAACCTCCTCCTTTTTTGAAGTCGGTTAAAAAATATGTTAACCCTTTTAAGCAACTTTTAAGGGCTTATTCGGGTCATATGTAACAACTAGGAATTAAAGGATGCGGAAGTCCTCAGCTGCATATTTCACCAAAATTTAGCAGATAAAATGGAAAACTTGACCTTGGAAAACTTTGTGGCCTCCATCAAACTAAGTCATAAGTCAGGAAAAAAGGATGCTGCGACTTGTAATTATGTTATTGAAGTATCAGCTCTCATACGTAAAGCTCTAATGTCGAATGACAGAGTTTTTGTAAATTGGTCTTCGTGTCCCGTCAGAGATTTTACACTCGTTACACGGTGCTTTAAATGCCAGCAGTACGGCCATGCGGCCAAAACGTGCAAGCAGGAGACCAGTACCTGTGGCCATTGCGGACAAGTAGGTCACACAATAAAAGATTGTTCAAAGAAGGCCGAGCAACCAAAATGTGCAACTTGCATGCACTTTAAGAAGCCGTGCAATCACAAAACGGGCGATTCCGTCTGTCCTGCTAAACAACTTGCAGAAAACAGATATATTAATTCAATAGATTATGAAGGCGCCTAAGAGCGCCCCTCGTAGATTATTACTTAAAGAACTTTTATATTCGTTTTTCTCTAACGCATTATGACTGAGAATTTAATCTCTGACCTAGATAATTTTTCTGTATCGGAATCTAAACCTTGTGATGTTGAAAGCTGCAAGCAGTATGTTTCCTCCTATTGTAATCCACTTACCTTTTTAACACAAAATATTCGTAGTATTTTCAAAAATTTTGACAACTTCAGTATTTTTCTACAACGACTTGACATTGGCTGTGACGTAATTGTTTTGACCGAGTGTTGGCTAGGAAAGCAATACAATTTACCTGTGATGCCAGGCTATAATATGCAACATAGTAAGATCAATTATAATCAAAGCGATGGGGTAGTAATCTATACCAAGAATGATTTGAATGTAACCGTCGAGGAGCCGAATATCTTAGAATGTAATCGGTTATTAATAAAATTAGGATCAGAGTTTGCAATTCTAGCTATTTACAGATCACCTTCTTTCAAAAATGTCAATATATTTATTGATTCTCTAAATGTCACTTTACAACAGCTATCATCTTTCAAAAATATAATATTAATAGGAGATATAAATATTGATATTCTTCCAGGAATCAGCAACCCTTCCGCGCAGGCGTACCTCGACTTATGCTCTTTTTACGGCTTACTCCCCGCACACACACTGCCTACTTATAACTCAGGTTCATGTCTAGATCATATCATGCTTAAATCCAGTTTCCCAGCATTGGTTACTAATTCGACCACCACCGATCATAGTGCTGCCCTACTTACCTTAAGCCGTAAATTACCTACTGTAAAGCGCACGCAAATAGTTTCAAAAATTAACATGAACACACTTGAAAATGATTTACGTAACATTGACTTCGACCCAGTTTATAATAATGCAACAGATGCAAATTTCTGTATGTCTTTCTTTATACAAAATGTCCAAGAAGCAATTTCGAGAAATACGATAAAAATCCGTGTAAGCAATAAAAACCGAATTATTAAGCCCTGGATAACTCCTGGACTCATTCGTTGTATGAGACATAGAGATAAATTACATAAAAAAGCGAAATTAAAGCCAGATAATTTAGTGTTACAATTATCTTACAAAAGATATCGTAATTTTTGTAATAACCTCCTAAAAAAAGTTAAAACGTGTTACGATAAAAATAGACTGGAAAAGGCAGGAACAAATAATAAATTAGTTTGGAAACATATTAAAAATGTAACTTTTACCTCAAAACAACACGAAACACCCACAGGTTTACTACAAGCATTTCAATCTCCATTGTCGTCAGTAAACAGTGCAAATGACTTTTTCGTCAATGTAGGAAAAAATCTTGCACAAGACATCCAACACCACTCAACAATAGCTCCCAGCACTTCATTAAGCTGTACTTTAAAGTCTTTTGTACTGTTAGACATTGATGAGAATGAAGTTGAAAAAATTATCATGGGCTTAAATGACGATTCTGCAGTAGGATGGGATGGCATTTCAAATAAAATTCTTAAGAGTTTCAAGCATATTCTGATCCCACCGCTGACACTTATTTTTAGAAAATGTCTGTCAGAAGGCATTTTCCCTAAATGTCTTAAAAAGGCTGTTGTTGTTCCTGTCCACAAATCTGGCAGTAAAATTCAAATTACGAATTATAGACCTATTGCTTTACTCCCATCAACATCTAAAATATTAGAAAAGATTATTAATAACAGACTTGTCCAATATCTGGAGAAACAATCTTTTCTATCAAAATCGCAGTTTGGCTTTCGGTCAAAGTTATCTACTGCAGATGCTGTGCATCAACTTACTAACTTCTTAGTTGAGGAACTTGACAAGGGTAATCAGGCAGTAGGAATTTTCCTTGATCTTGCCAAAGCTTTTGACTCAGTTTCTATTCCTATCTTATTGCACAAGCTCGAAGACTTAGGCATAAGAGGTACTCAACTCAAACTTTTCAAAAATTATCTAGAGGAACGCACTCAATGCGTAAAAGTGGACAACATTTTCAGCTCTTACATGAACAACACCTCTTTCGGAGTTCCCCAAGGAAGTATCCTGGGTCCGACACTGTTTTTGATTTACATTAACGACCTTTGTAATCTCAAACTGGATGGTGGTACAATAGTATCCTATGCTGATGACACTGCTCTACTCTTTTCTGCAAAATCGAAGGAGGACCTCTATAAATATGCACAACTTGGCTTTAACACGGTAAATAACTGGCTTCAGCAACACTTATTAACACTTAACCCAGCCAAAACTAATTACATTCATTTCTCCATGCGCAAGTTCGATCCATTTCCTACTAATTTTTCATTATTTGCACATCACTGCAATGTTTCATCAAATCACCCATGCAAATGTCCAGAGATTCGTATTACTAACACTACTAAATACTTAGGAATCATAATAGACGAAACGCTGTCATTTAAATTGCATACTGAAGCCGTAAGAAACAGAACTCGTAAGTTAATATATGTTTTTAAAAAACTACGCTCTATTGCAGATTCAAAAATAATTAGACAAGTTTATTTGGCCTTATGTCAAAGTATTTTAACTTACTGTATCTCCTCATGGGGTGGTGCGGCAAAATCTTTTTTACTATCAGTTGAGAGAGCCCAGAGAGCGATTTTGAAAGTGGCAACTTTTCGACCTTTTCTGTACCCCACTGATCTCCTTTACAAATCATGCAAAGTATTAACAGTTAGACAATTATTTATTATGAGTATAGTTTTAAAACAACACACCGCACTCCCCTTCAACCCTGAGCAGATTAACAAAAGAAGGAACGATATTGTTTGCCCTCAAAGCAACACAAGGTTTGCCTTTTCTTCCAGATTTTTTGTATTTCTAGGACCTCTACTTTACAATAGACTGAATTCGAGGCTTGATCTATATTCCCATTGCTATGGTGAAATTAAAAAACTTCTCAAAGATGCCCTCTTAAGTATGTCCTACGAAGACACAGAAAAATTGTTAACAGTCACAAAATGATTTTATTTTAATATTTATGTTAAGTATTTGCAATATTATTTATTTTTAATTTTAGAAGTTTGTGAGCCCTGTCTCCGCCTGAAATACAGGATTCTCCTAGTTCAGGCAAATGTAATTTATCTTCCACTTGTAACTGAACCTATAACCTTACTTAATAGAATAAGTATTTTCTATTCAGACAAATACCGAGATATTCGTTAGAAGGTTTTAATTTAGCCAAAACACAAGTGTTTCAGCAGCGCAGTCCCTTGAACTGACACAATAAGATCATAGCGAGTTTCTTTCACAAGATCTTTTCTCAAATTTCTATATCATTATCTATTCCGCACGGAATTAGAGAGATGTCCACCGACTATGACAGTTTTATGTCCGAAGACAAAGCAAATTCGTTAAGCTTGGGCACACCAATACAATTGATGTGCTTACACTTAATTTTTAAATGATCTATTTACTTGGTCCTTTGATCCCGACAAATCCGCTTTTAAACGTAATCAATCTGGGTGTCCAAGTAGATCAACATCGTTACAACTCCGGAGAAAGCTGAAAATTAAAATACATTGAATGTTTTATTTAGGCCTCTAAACATAAAATTTTTAATCGACTTGTGGTAGGACTTACTACATGTGAATAGTAGCCCAAACTCTTTTTGAGGATCATGTTGTTGCCATCAAAAGGATTCATAACAAGTAGGTAACCTTTATATTATCTATCGCTTCACTTTTTAAGTGCTTATCACTGCCCCTTCAGTGCAATTGTAACCATCAAAAGGATTCAACCTAGTAACTCTTTAATTATCTATCGCTTCACTTTTTAAGTGATTATCACTGCCCCTTCAGTGTAATTGTAGCCATCAAAAGGATTCAACCTAGTAACTCTTTAATTATCTATCGCTTCACTTTTTAAGTGCTTATCACTGCCCCTTCAGTGTAATTGTAGCCATCAAAAGGATTTAACCAATAACTCTTTAATTATCTATCGCTTCACTTTTTAAGTGCTTATCACTGCCCCTTCAGTGTAACCTATTCATGTTTTAGGTAAGGCTATAAACGGCACACCCCATTCCCTTTTCATCTTAAGCCCTGCCTATGCGAGGCCTAAGATGATAGCTCTCCCGTTTTCTATTCTTTATCTTAAAATAAAATAAAAAAATAAAAAAGGTGGGAGAGATGGTCCGCTCCACCACTCGCGGCCCACGATGAGCACCTACCAACACACCAACGTGCGCAATGTGCTCCCCCCAACGGGGAAAGGGTATGCCGGCTTAGCCAGTCTTTTGATTTGGGCCGAAGCCCGTGCCGAAGCACCGTTGGAGCCGAAGCCCATTGTTGGAGCCGAAGCCCTTTGTTGGAGCCGAAGCCCATTGTTGGAGCCGAAGCCCATTGTTGGAGCCGAAGCCCATTGTTGGTGAAAGGCCGAAGCCAGGGTTAGGCAAAAGCCTAATGTGATTCCAGCGGTGGACGAGGATTTCTCCAAGTCGGAACCAACAGCCGACCGAAATCGAGGCTGCGGCCCCAAAGTGACAATTTAATGAATTAAAAAGGTGGCCGAAGCCAAATATTGACCTCCATGGCGAAAACAGAAACATAAGAAGATCTATCGAAACAACTTACGTCTGTGTCGTCTTTTATTTTGAGTCCCGTAGGACAGACGAGGATTTCTCCAAGTCAGGACCAACAGCCGACCGAAATCGAGGCTGCGGCCCAAAAGTGTCAGTTTAATAAATAAAAATAGTGATCGATACATCGGAGACATACTTTTGGATATTTCCAATGACGAAACCAACGTACCATCACCGTGGCCGTACTGTTCATAGCACTCAGGATACGGACTTCCATCCTTCAACGCACTATTAGCAGAACAGTGTTAAGCAAGATAGTTGTGTAATGCCGACGAGCAGCTCACGATAGCGAACTCCAGGCGCGCCGCCACATGATGCCCTCATCGTACAAAACACAAGGAAACTGTAAACTCGTCATCGTCGATAGTGCCGCAACTGCCAAGCAAGCATCGACTCGTGTACCGGATTTTCACGTCTCGATAACACAATCTCTGCTTTACTCAGAACAGTACCACATTCCTTCAATAACATCGCAAACAGCTCCCAACTTGCCCCGATCATATATATTTTTCGTCAGAATTATAAGAAGACCCAAACTTTTTGAGTTCTCCATCATGCCATGCACTCAACCAAACAGACGCGTTCGATAAGTATTTATACCATTTTATACTTTTCAGTTTTTCGAACAGGGGGCCTAAGCGTCTGCCTACATATTATACGAAATGCCTTTCGTATTAATTTAGTCTCATATTATCACATTTCATGTGATTAATCCATTTGCCAATATTTCTTGGATTCGGTCCGCCGCCTACTCAACGACCGTCTTCCCCATAAGTATACTTCGTAATATAAAACGACAGATCGCGCAGTTGTACACGGATTCTACCGCGTAGTTTCCCGCCAAAACGGCTTCGATAGCCCGTTTTCGTATGAATATTTCAATACAGGCAGATTTTTGTTCTAAATTGATGCTTGATGGAAAGATATTCCTATAAACCATTGCGAATACTACTTTTAACTGTTTTAAGTAATGTTTTTATATGATGACATATCCTTTAACCTATCTTAATGTCCATTTTCATTAACTTTGTAGTATTTCTCAATTTTTATGCGTTTCTAAGATATTTTTCAGCTCCCAGCCAGCTGTTTAATGGTTTTTAAGTACCTTAATTTGTACCTAGGGTCATAGAGTTACAACCAGCCCCCAAAATTCTCTGTAATTAATGGAAGAGGATTTTTGAAAACTATATCAGGCAGAAAAAAAAAAAAATCTACTCCCTTAATTCCTTAAAAAAAATAATCGTTCTTTTGACTTGCACTATGCAAACACCCTATATTTTTCCTTTAATTTTTATACCAACATTTAAAACTTTAATTTCTAAGGTCAATCCTTTAGCTCAACAGGCAACATTATTTAGTTTATTTAGTCTAGAAGAGCATCTACCTACAGCCCCCTTTATTTGGAACTCTTTGATAGGCATAACAAACAACGGCACTTCCAGATCAACTCGTTATAAAGCTCTTCTGATATGCATGTTATATCTGAGCCCGTATCTAACAAAGCCTTAATTGTGAGCTTTTCACTAATTATAGAGATATCAGGCCTTATTCCTTTCAATAATTTCATTGCCTTCTCGTCCTCTTTGAATACTGTATTTAAATCTTTGTTAGGAATATGTTTTTCAGCTGAAAGCAAATTAAAACTGTCTAATTAGACTTGATATTATACTCTCTACAATATTTATAGTATAAAACCAAAGCCAGCTCGTTCCAACTGACCTCTAGTTTCGATCGGTCTCTTTATGCCTTTGCTATGTTTTCTCAAATATTGGCCTTTCTATCAAGCCTTCTTTGCCATTATTTTATTTTATTTTGTTTTTTTTTTTTTTTTTAGAATCGAATTATGCAATTGTGCTCCTTTTGTAGCTGAGTGCTTAGGGACAACTCCGCACTCAGTATTATTAAGGTTCTTGGGCTTGTTTGTTGGCCTTCACTAGTCCCACAAATGCAGCAACCGATGCGGTGGGCGCCTTAACCCCACCAGCACTGCATCGTGTGGAACACGTGCTGTCTTCTTTTGGCCTTCTCAAATCCGTATATTTGAAATTTATATAATAAGTGTCCCTTTCATACAAATTTTTATTTAGTTTCTCTGGTGGTCCCTGAGCCACTTTATTAAGTTTCAATCCCTTTGTATAAATACATTTTTTATTAATAATTCCGATCTGTATTTATATTTATACGCATGTTAACTAGGAATTTCAATTTCTATACCCTTTTCAAAAGAAACTTTTTCTTATCGTTCGGCCATAACATGATCGCTCATTCCTTTTTCACGGACAGCAAATTGTAGGCTTCGGAAGCCTACATATGGCTAGCCACAACCAGTACCCGATCTAGAAATAGATCGTTGATCCATATCCTGGTCACGGCACCAAATTGTAACTGAACCTATAACCTTACTTAATAGAATAAGTATTTTCTATTCAGACAAATACCGAGATATTCGTTAGAAGGTTTTAATTTAGCCAAAACACAAGTGTTTCAGCAGCGCAGTCCCTTGAACTGACACAATAAGATCATAGCGAGTTTCTTTCACAAGATCTTTTCTCAAATTTCTATATCATTATCTATTCCGCACGGAATTAGAGAGATGTCCACCGACTATGACAGTTTTATGTCCGAAGACAAAGCAAATTCGTTAAGCTTGGGCACACCAATACAATTGATGTGCTTACACTTAATTTTTAAATGATCTATTTACTTGGTCCTTTGATCCCGACAAATCCGCTTTTAAACGTAATCAATCTGGGTGTCCAAGTAGATCAACATCGTTACAACTCCGGAGAAAGCTGAAAATTAAAATACATTGAATGTTTTATTTAGGCCTCTAAACATAAAATTTTTAATCGACTTGTGGTAGGACTTACTACATGTGAATAGTAGCCCAAACTCTTTTTGAGGATCATGTTGTTGCCATCAAAAGGATTCATAACAAGTAGGTAACCTTTATATTATCTATCGCTTCACTTTTTAAGTGCTTATCACTGCCCCTTCAGTGCAATTGTAACCATCAAAAGGATTCAACCTAGTAACTCTTTAATTATCTATCGCTTCACTTTTTAAGTGATTATCACTGCCCCTTCAGTGTAATTGTAGCCATCAAAAGGATTCAACCTAGTAACTCTTTAATTATCTATCGCTTCACTTTTTAAGTGCTTATCACTGCCCCTTCAGTGTAATTGTAGCCATCAAAAGGATTTAACCAATAACTCTTTAATTATCTATCGCTTCACTTTTTAAGTGCTTATCACTGCCCCTTCAGTGTAACCTATTCATGTTTTAGGTAAGGCTATAAACGGCACACCCCATTCCCTTTTCATCTTAAGCCCTGCCTATGCGAGGCCTAAGATGATAGCTCTCCCGTTTTCTATTCTTTATCTTAAAATAAAATAAAAAAATAAAAAAGGTGGGAGAGATGGTCCGCTCCACCACTCGCGGCCCACGATGAGCACCTACCAACACACCAACGTGCGCAATGTGCTCCCCCCAACGGGGAAAGGGTATGCCGGCTTAGCCAGTCTTTTGATTTGGGCCGAAGCCCGTGCCGAAGCACCGTTGGAGCCGAAGCCCATTGTTGGAGCCGAAGCCCTTTGTTGGAGCCGAAGCCCATTGTTGGAGCCGAAGCCCATTGTTGGAGCCGAAGCCCATTGTTGGTGAAAGGCCGAAGCCAGGGTTAGGCAAAAGCCTAATGTGATTCCAGCGGTGGACGAGGATTTCTCCAAGTCGGAACCAACAGCCGACCGAAATCGAGGCTGCGGCCCCAAAGTGACAATTTAATGAATTAAAAAGGTGGCCGAAGCCAAATATTGACCTCCATGGCGAAAACAGAAACATAAGAAGATCTATCGAAACAACTTACGTCTGTGTCGTCTTTTATTTTGAGTCCCGTAGGACAGACGAGGATTTCTCCAAGTCAGGACCAACAGCCGACCGAAATCGAGGCTGCGGCCCAAAAGTGTCAGTTTAATAAATAAAAATAGTGATCGATACATCGGAGACATACTTTTGGATATTTCCAATGACGAAACCAACGTACCATCACCGTGGCCGTACTGTTCATAGCACTCAGGATACGGACTTCCATCCTTCAACGCACTATTAGCAGAACAGTGTTAAGCAAGATAGTTGTGTAATGCCGACGAGCAGCTCACGATAGCGAACTCCAGGCGCGCCGCCACATGATGCCCTCATCGTACAAAACACAAGGAAACTGTAAACTCGTCATCGTCGATAGTGCCGCAACTGCCAAGCAAGCATCGACTCGTGTACCGGATTTTCACGTCTCGATAACACAATCTCTGCTTTACTCAGAACAGTACCACATTCCTTCAATAACATCGCAAACAGCTCCCAACTTGCCCCGATCATATATATTTTTCGTCAGAATTATAAGAAGACCCAAACTTTTTGAGTTCTCCATCATGCCATGCACTCAACCAAACAGACGCGTTCGATAAGTATTTATACCATTTTATACTTTTCAGTTTTTCGAACAGGGGGCCTAAGCGTCTGCCTACATATTATACGAAATGCCTTTCGTATTAATTTAGTCTCATATTATCACATTTCATGTGATTAATCCATTTGCCAATATTTCTTGGATTCGGTCCGCCGCCTACTCAACGACCGTCTTCCCCATAAGTATACTTCGTAATATAAAACGACAGATCGCGCAGTTGTACACGGATTCTACCGCGTAGTTTCCCGCCAAAACGGCTTCGATAGCCCGTTTTCGTATGAATATTTCAATACAGGCAGATTTTTGTTCTAAATTGATGCTTGATGGAAAGATATTCCTATAAACCATTGCGAATACTACTTTTAACTGTTTTAAGTAATGTTTTTATATGATGACATATCCTTTAACCTATCTTAATGTCCATTTTCATTAACTTTGTAGTATTTCTCAATTTTTATGCGTTTCTAAGATATTTTTCAGCTCCCAGCCAGCTGTTTAATGGTTTTTAAGTACCTTAATTTGTACCTAGGGTCATAGAGTTACACACTGTTATATATAAGTTTAGCCTATAAGTATTAATTGTATAACGATTTGAATAAATGATATTATTATTATTATTAAATTTAGGAGTAAGTACGACTAGGAATTTCGCAAAAAAAAATCAATTTTTCGTAGAAATTGGACGGATCATTTTGCATTTTTAATGCGAATTTTCAAAAGTCGTGGAACAAAATTTGTTGCATTGAGCCCTCAGAAAAAGCCCTTTAAATGCTTACCGGTTCCATACAAATTAATCACTCGTGTTGTACTTTCAAATGGATCTGCTAGATGGCGCTATACGGATAGTCAGTATTTCTGAAACGCGCTATCGTTGTGTTATCGCCATTTAGTTGGGTTCCACAGCGGAAACTTACGCGGCACTCTGGTTTCCCTTCAAAACGTATAAATCTTTCGCCTTTTACTAAAGATTTCCGTGGAGGGGAACACTCAAATGAGTCTTACCCAGTTTTTGGAACCCTGCTGTGCAGGGTCATTAAGTCATATCATAATCAAATCATCTTATTAGCCGATAAGTGCTGCTGGACATAGGCTCTCTTCTGCTGCACAGCTCTCATCCAACGGCTTCCCTAGATCATGGTCCACTTGGAGGGCCTGTCCGTCCAGTGTCCACGCTAAGTCTTAGTTTATTAGTCATTAGGAACTAGTAAATTCGATCGACTGCCAGGTCGTTAATTAACCTCCACCTTAATATCGTGGCTTCTAGATACGCACGTCAATTTGTGTAAGTAAATCAACTCTCCTCAAGGCTGCGCGTGGGTTTTCAAAATATTTGGCACAAGGTCATTGTTGAAATAAGTAATGCATCGTCACTTATGAGATGTGAAAGCTATTAAAAAAACAGAACTAAAAAAAACAAACTTCGTCTTCGTGGAAATTATTATGACCCCTATTTCTATATCTTCTCTACCATAAGGACAGTCATACAAACTCCTATAGCTACATCGGTTAAAGTATTAAGTATAGTAAATTAAAAGTACACAAAAAATGCATCGTCCGTTGTACGTTTAGCCCGCACTTCTGAGGTGTCGCTACGTGCCCGTACCGCCCCATCCCTAAATTCCACCCTGTATTTCATAATAAAGATTTGGATGGAGACGTATATATTTTCATGAAACCACAATACCATAGATAAAATTTAAATTCGCTGCGCTCGAATCATTTATCTAAGCACAATACATACAATACACGAATAAATTAAAAAAAAATTGTTAACCCTTTTAAGGACTTATTCGGATCATGTGCAACAACTTTTGTTCTACAACTTGGAAATTCGTAAAAAATGTTCCACTTTTCATACAAATTGAACCGATCATTTTGAAGTCAAAATTTTTATAGAATTTTCCAAATAAAAGTCGTAGAACAAAATTTGTTGCATTGAGCCCCAAGAAAAAGCCCTGTATATCTGTACACAACAATACTTACGGTTCCAAACAAAGTAATCTCTCGTGTTGTATTTTCAAACGGGTTCTCTAGATGGCGCTTTATGGATAGTCAGTATTTCTGAAACACGGTATCGTTGTGTCATCGTCATTTGGTTGGGTTCCACAGCGGAAATTTATGCGTCACTCTGGTATCCCTTCAAAACGTATAAATCTTTCGCCTTTTACTAAAGATTTCCGTGGAGGGGAACACTCAAATGAGTCTTACTCAGTTTTTGGAACCCTGCTATGCAGGGTCAATTATCGTCGTAGCCGAAAGGCGCCACCATTGCTGGACAGGACATAAGCCAGCCCATGACCACCACCGGTCCGAGTTCCCTAGATCTTGGTCCACCTAGAGGGCAGTGCATTTAGGAAAGGAACTTCAAAGTTCGATCGACTGGCGTGTCTAGGACCTAGGTACGCACGTCAATTTGTGTAAGTAAATCATCATTTGAGGCCGCGCGTGGGTTTTCAAAATATTTGGCTCAAGGTCATTGTTTAATTTTATTAAGTAATGCATCGTCACGATAGTTTTGTAGTAAGGGTGATGAAGGACAAATTTCTATATGATTTGCTCATGTCTGCCTCTTTGACTTATGATAAGGAGCATCCTCTAGAAGATACAAAAAATATTGTCGGACATCCACACCCCTGCTTTTTTGAGGAATTAAGTTTTAACTATTTTGAAATTTGACAATGAAATGTACACCTGGCATACTATGACTATCTGATTAAATACAATGTATAAAACCCCAGAAAAATGGTCTTCCACCATAATAGCCCTGCGTCGTAAAGTTACAGCTCTTCAAAATGCAAAAATTCACTACTTCGTCCCGTGATAATGCAGAGCCCTGCATGTCTGCCTCTTCGATTTTCTACATCTTCAGAAGTATTTTAAACAGGAGCCACAAAGGCAGACCAAAAAAACATTATTTAGTATCATATTTTAATTTTTTTTGCTTTAACTCAAAAACGCAGCGACGCACAGAAAAACTTGTAAGGACCAAATCGATTCGTATTAAGCTGATCTATCATCCCTATTAATATGAATCATGAGCAAATCATATACCCTAATTGCAGCCAGCGCCCTAGCTATTGTGACATGTCACGCCTGACTGTTGTCACGTTTATAAGCCACCTCTGACATGACCTGAGTAACGTATGTCAATAACCCCTACTAGACGTTTCCGGGAATCACAGGCATAAGCTGGGGTTAACGGTTTAACATGCATTTCGAAGCACACAAAACGCTCTCGGTGCCTTTAACGGTCACCATTCTATTAGGGGTTACAACAGGCAGAGCTTTCTTTAAGAAATTATGATTGAATAAATACAAGGTCCCAATTCTTAACATTCATTTTATTGTGTTTATTAGTCCGGTGGTAGGTAATATTTTAACTGCAGCATTGCCAGCACGAACCCCTAGATAAAAACTATATCTAAGCTCAAATGTCAATTCTTAAGTTTTAACGTACTGTGCAAACTTCAAAAAAATACATTTCACCTAAGATATAATTTTTGTTTAGGGCATCGTGCTGAGGCTGCAGAAAGTGCTACATTGACCATATATGTGCAGACATCTAGAGCTTGTGAATTGGTTACATATCAATACGACATTCAGATCTTTTAGATAAAAATTTACAAGACATGATTTTTTTAAATAAATTTTGTTGGAGAGTGCACGTTGGAATAACTCAAGACCTCATAGTTCCTAAACTTGGTTTTATTTGCAGTGGTTTAGATTTCAATTACTGAAAGATTTCCATATGCTCTTTTCGTAACTATTTTGCTTGGTGTATCCGACACGTCGGACAAAATCATCTTGAAAATTGAAATTGATAATTCAAAAACTTTTAGGTACAGTCAAGAGCGCGTCAAGCTTAACGCATTGGACTATATACCGTTCTTATTTCAATAGACGTACGGGCTAGAGTCGCACAGCGAGTGTCAAGTTTGCACGCAGCGAGTGTAACTGTACATATAGCTTGTGTAGGATAACTTTGGCTCTGACGGTTATTTTCTGCGCATGGGTGACAGGTGGTGAGACAATGAACGATTCGCTCGCCACCCCCCACCTGCCGCGCCCACCCCCGCGACAATTTTTTTTTACTTCTGCGCATTAATGGTCACGACCAGTTATTTTGTACGACGCATACCACATTTTTTTCTAAAATTAAATATAGATTGTAATTAGTTACACTCGCATTTTTTTTTTATTATTATGTCGTAATAATTAAATGCAATTATTTCCGTTATTTAAATTGTAGTGACATTCCAGTTTGTCATAAAATTACATTAAAAGTGCGTTTGTAAAAGATTTTTGTAGAATTCAGTGTTTTTGAACTTAAAACTGTAGAAAATTATTATAATTTGAATATATATATCACTAGTTTATCTTGTATTGCTCTGAGTATTATAGTCCATCGCTGGGAGCCAATTCTTCAATGTCACCGGGTTATAAAATATCACATATGTTTTGAGATTATTCAATCCAAATTAACCTAATAAACTGCTTATCGAATATCAATCTTCACTTTTGAAAAGAAAAATCTGCGTTTGAATGTTTTGAGTGATATTCAATTGCCCGATGATATTCAAGAATAGGCTCCTAGGTCGGTAAAACCTAACCAGTCACTTGCTTTCGAGTACCGGTGGTACCCAAACATTTTTTGGATTGGATTGCACCCGTTTTCGCCAGAATATGCCTAAATTGCTCTTCGAACCAGACCTAATCGAAATCCCGGATGCCGTGAACAAAGGTTGTTTAGGGCTTGCATTCTGAGAAATAAAATTCGGAGCCAGGTTTCTTGTAGCGCTAGTGAATATTTCATTAGGTTGCTTGAGCAATCACGGGTATTACCGGTACCCAGGCCCAATTGACTAAAAAGTGACTGGATTGGCTAATATTCGTGATGTAAGTCTTTCTACCTAATGACGGGCGAAAAACTTTAATAGTGGCGCCTTTTTGATGTCAGTTTTTTTCACTCTAAATTCTTCAAAAAACTTTTCAAACGCAAGTAAAATCTAAATAGGTATTACTTTTAACTACGTATAATCTAATCTACATTCTACAACCATCATAAGTACCAACCGTGCGCAGTCTTCGTGGTTTTTAAAACATTTATGAGCTTATTTTACAAAATTACAAGATACTTTTCTTACTAACTACATACTAAGCAAAACTGATAAGGTGACGAACGTCTAAGTTTGTGTGACAAAATAATACAACAAAATTTAATATTCCATACATTTTGTTTTTAAATCGCACCTTCCTCACCTGTTAGCGCGATTGTGTCTTTTGCGCTATTGGTCATGGGTTCGATCCCCGTAAAGGACAAATATTTGTTTGAGTAACATAGGTGCTTTTTCTATGCTTATAATACTTTAGTTTTTTAACAAAATAAAGTTCTTTTTTATATTTTAGAGTTGTTTTCGTGCGCTTCACCACCAAATCAGTACTTGGTCCATCTTTGCATAAACCCTGCTATTCCAATACTAAAGCCATCGTAAGAAGTCCGTTTTGACATTCTATCCTTTAACATCAACACATAGGGTTGATTTTTCTGTGCAGATCATAATTTTTGATACGTTTGACGGCTGTCGCAACGACGTTTTTCACGATGGCTTACTTTGACTTGTAATTTCGTACAATAAGCTTTTTTCTCGCAAATATTCTATTTAACAACCAGTGTCATAAAGTGCATAGTAAAAATTCTAATACATAGTTTTGTGAGCTATCTATCGGTGGATTGATATGGCTCTTGAGAATATCATTCATTATACATACGTACATATTTAATTCAAAATTTTTTTGACAAGAAAAAGTATTAGCCATTTATAATTCCTTCTATTTCCCCGGAAGTGACATACCAACACTGAAGGATGTGAATCTGTCCATATAACTGAACAACTTTCCCTAAGGAACACAAGTCGTAACATGAAAAAAAAAATTCGGCCTCCCATAGAAACTGAATCAGCTGTTACCGCCTTTTATATGGGAGGTTTATGTACCCTTTCTGTTACAACTTGTAGACACTTATAAGGCGTAAAAGACACCTCAAACTTTATATTAGTACTCGTACACCCAACAGCACGCCAGTAAAAACTCTTTAGACTTTAAGACATAGTAATAGAGTTGCAAATGTTACCACTGACGTGTGGCTGAGCGTACCATGGAACTGAACAACTTTCGCAATGAAAGAAACTTCGTCACGTGGAGCGCATTTGGTCTCAAGCGAAAGGAATAAATAAATGGCTAGTTTATAAAGTAAGACAATGCAAACTATAGTTCGCCCGCCTTAAGAATGCGGTGGGGTAAAGGTGTATTCACAATGGAGTTATTTTTTTTTCTGTTATTCTTTAAGTATCGCACAAAGGACACAAAGGAGCGGTTGTCCTTTCGAAGGTCTGCCTGTCTTTTAGTCACTGTGCACATGACTTTATAATTTAAAGCGACCTGATTGATTATGGGGCGTGGCTACCAGCGGCGGAAAGCGATGACTCATTGCATTAAGACGGACGAACTATTATACCTAGTGTCAAATAATTTTCAACCAATTTATGTTTAGTTATTAAAATGAAAAATAAAATGTTATAAAAATACTGCAAACAACTAAAAATAAAATATTACTTACAAAATGTAGTCGTTTGTTGAAACAAAATCTAAATTATATGTGTGTGCAAACTACTTCAACAATGACCTTGGCTGCGCAGAGTCGATTTCACTTACAAATCGACGTGCGCAGAACTTCCCCCACCACGCGATTATTGTTCAAGTTGTTTGCCCCGCAGTATACAAAACTAAAAGTAGCTACAACTAAGCTACACTACACAAATCTAAAAAGTGAACATCAATTCAAAAGTGAGCTTTTCGATTTTTTATTAAATTTCATAAAAAATCTTACAATAAAAAATTTACAATAAGAAAAATTCACAAGCGGAGTTTTCGTTACAGGACTTTTTTAACAAAGACGTGACTGTGTTTAATTTAAAAGATTTAAGGCAAGACGCATCTTTACAATTTGAACATTAAAAAACAGCATTAGACAAGTCTCCACTTGTTTATAAAAACAATTTAACTATTGTCACTGTCAGTAACCGTTGAATTGGTCATTCTTATGACTGGATTTTGATTAGAGTCGCTCGAATCACATTCCACCATTAAAATTTCGTCTGGACTGTCATTTCTATCTGAATTACTTTCCGTATAAGTACCAGTTGGAGACTTATCTTCAATAACTGCTTTCAAATAAGATTCTCTATCCATAATATTTGTGTCTCGAGCCAAAGCTAGAACATCTAAAGACATCATACTTTTAGATTTATCGTTCTTTGTCAAAGGAGGATTTGTATGTTCATAGATAACTTCTCGACTTATAGATTTAGTTCTAAGTAAATTAGATTCATTTTTCAATGTATCGCTTGGTGGGTGTTTATATTTTGATGAATTAGTTGAAGTAGAAGGTGCGCTGACATTTCTAGGAGAGCTAGCCGTGAATTTAGATCGTATTTTCTGTTGATTATTTTCTTTCATCATCAACAATTGATCTAACTTGTTGATAGTCTCGTTTAGTTCAAGCGCCCATGCTTCGTCAGTTTCTGCGTCTTTTCTGTCGATAGGTTTCAGTGCAAGTTCTCTGACGCGCATGCGTAATTCTTGAAGACTGGAGTCTTCGTCGTTTTCTCCATCTTTTTCGAGCTGGTTTTCGTCATGAATAGGGTCTCTTTCCGCTCCTACGCCTGGTTCTCTAGGTCCTACAGGCATTGTGTTCCTTCCTGGTGGATATTCACCTCTCCTTCTGTGTATTTCTTCAGAAATCTCCTCCAGAGCTTTGAGAGACTTGGAGTAGCGGTACTTAGCGTCAGCGATGAGTCTTTGCAGTTTTTCAATCTTTTGGTTTTGTGTTTGTAGCTGCTCGTCGCATAGTTTTTTCTCTTCGAAGTAAATGCGGGATTTCATTATGTTTCGTTTAAGGTTCTCTTCGAGTTGGGCTACCTGCAAAGTTAAAATATAATTTTCATTCAATCCTATATTATTAAACGAGCAAAATTTACAATACAGGGGTTTTTAGGGGGCGACAATTCGATCTAGCTAGGTCGCATGTCTGGGAAAAATCTTTTTAGCCGTTCTTTAAGAATTTCTCGAAAATAGAGCGTTTCAGAAACTTAAGAGCGCCATTTATTTCAGACTAGCTTTGCGCCTGCGGTTTCACCCGCATTAAATGCGTTTTCCCGTGGGAATGAAGTGTTTTCCCGCGGTAAAAAGTAGCCTATGTGCTATTCCAGGACCTAACCTAAATGTGTGCCAAGTTTCATTAAAATCCATTCAGTAGTTTTTACGTGAAAGAGTATTATTTATTTATTTATATTTTATTTTATTCGCAGGTCTGAGAACGTTTTGATACTTTTTAAACAGCTTTGCTCTGCGATAGGGCTGAACATTGACGAGATGAGCATATTGGCTTGTAGAAGAGTGGCCAAAATGGAATCTTCTTCCAACCGTCCTCGTAATATCTTAGTAACATTGTCATCCCCTCGGCTTCGGGACACTGTACTGTCGATGGCAAGACGCTTTAATAAAAGCAAGAAGGACAAAGAAGAACAACTTAATACTTCTCATCTCGGTCTGTCTGGAAATACAAGAATATATCTCACGGAACATGTCTCTCCTGAATGCAAACATCTCTACAATGAAGCAAAGAAGGTTAAAGCTGCTAAACAGTTCGGTCGCGTCTTCATTCGTAAAAATGACGAATCTAATGCAATCCACATCAAAAACATTGATTGCTTAAAGAAATTGTAATACAACCTTTTTATCTTTTTCTCTCCTTATTCTATTTTTGTTTGGTTTTTATGTTAAGTAATTTACTCATTAACACTGATTGTATTTTATCAAAACGTTAATCGTATCAGAAGTAAATTAGATGATGTTTACCTTAACATTCTCAACAGCAACCATGACATCTTATGTCTGACAGAAACTAACTTAAATGAAGGCGTTTTTGATGGTGAATTTCTGGACTGAAGGTATATAATATTCCGTAGAGACCGTGTAACTACAAGTATAAGTAAAAAAGATGGAGGTGGAGTGGCGATTGCCATAAACAAATCATTGACTGCCAATCGCATTACCGAGTGGGAAAGCGAAGTTGAGGATGTATGGGTAAGCATCAATTTAAGCCCTAACCGTAAACTTTTTATTTGTCTATGCTATTTGCCTCCAGACTTAGATCTCACAAGATTAGAGATATTTTACTCGAACTTTCAAAACAAAATGTTAACTTCTAATAACAGCTCTGTATTTTTGTTGATTGGTGACTTTAACACGCCTAGTGTAGGTTGGACCCACTCTCCTGGATCTGTAGAAATGACGCCAGTCCCTACAAAAAACGATGAGAAATCTAAGCTTTTACTTGAAACTGTCTCATTGTGCAATCTAAAGCAATTCAACCATATTCCCAATAAAAATAATCGAATTCTGGACTTGATCCTTTCTTCCTCCTCCTCGGTGAGCGTCAGTGAGGCTTGCGCGCTAAGTCGTGCTGACGACCATCACCCACCTTTGCTTTTATCTTTGACGGATCTTACCCCATACTCTAAACTTATTAAATCTAATCCCATCAGAAGACCAAACTTTCGTAAATGTAACTTCAATAATATTCGTAAAGAGCTTGATGCCGTAGACTGGCAGGGAGTCCTACAGAATCCTGATATCAATATTGCATTGCAGAACTTTTACGCTATATTAAACAACATTATAGACAAACATACTCCCAAAATATGCGACAAAGAGAATACCTTTCCTTTCTGGTTCAGTCCGGGTTTGATAAGACGATTAAAAGAAAAACTTAAATTACATAAGCGCTACAAAATGTATAATAATCCTCGTGACTATGACTCTTTCGACTCGCTACGAGTCAAGTGCAAGATTCTTATGGAGAAATGTTACCAAAAATATAAAACCACTGTGGAAAACTCAATCTGTCATAATGTCAAACAGTTTTTTCGATATGTTCATAGTAAGAAAGGATACAGTTCAATACCTGCGACCATGAAATATGGTGATGATGTCTCTTCAGATGTGGGTGACATTTGTGAACTTTTCTCAGATTATTTCAGCTCTGTATTTGAGCAGATTAGTACAGATGTCTCGGGCATCTCACCCACACTGAACCATAGTCTAGGTGATGTTGACCTTTCAAAGAAGACGGTTATAGCCAAAATTAAGGAACTTGATAAAGATAAGGGTCCGGGCCCTGACGGCATCCCTCCCTCATTTGTTAAATCATGCGTTATGGAACTTAGTGAACCACTTTATATTTTGTTTAATAAATCTGTAAAATCAGGAACGTTTCCCTCCTACTGGAAAGTTGCACACGTCATACCTGTTCATAAATCTGGAGATAAGACAGAATGCAAAAATTATCGGCCAATCAGTATACTGTCGTGTTTTGCAAAACTCTTTGAGTCCGTTCTCTATAATACATTTTTCTCTCACTTCAAACCTTACTTATCTCTCAGGCAACACGGCTTCATTGCAAACAGATCCACGGTCAGTAACTTACTAGAATATAAAAATTATATCTGTAGTGCTTTCGCTAATACTGGTCAAGTTGACTCTATTTATACAGACTTCTCTAAAGCATTCGATAAAGTTAACCACTCTATCCTATGCAGTAAGCTAGAGAGCTATGGTATACATGGCAACCTACTGCGATGGTTAAAATCTTATTTAAATAATCGAAGTCAGCTTGTTAGTATAAAAGGGCACCTATCTACACAAGTTTCTATCTCATCAGGAGTTCCCCAAGGTTCTCATCTGGGGCCTTTACTTTTCGTAGTTTTTATTAACGATCTTGTTGACCAGCTTACATGTCCTACTTTGTTGTACGCGGATGATTTAAAGATCTACTCGGTAATCAAAACTCAACAAGACTGTATAAATTTACAGCTTAATTTGGAAAAAGTTGCTCAATGGTGTGAAACAAATAAAATGTTCCTCAATATTAAGAAGTGTTCCGTCATAACATTCACTGCAAAGAGAAACAAGATTATCTATGACTACTCCCTTAGTGGTATTAACCTGGAGCGCAATTCCGTCGTCAAAGATTTGGGTATATACTTCGATGAAAAACTTACATTCAAGCCTCATTATGACTATATTTTCACCAAGTGCACTCAGCTGATTGGCTTTATCTCACGTTCCACTAAGGGTTTCATAAATCCTAGATGTATCATTAGTCTCTACTCCTCTTTGGTAAGGAGCATACTGGAGTATGGATCGGTAATCTGGTCTCCCTTCTATGAAGTACACAGTAAGAGAATTGAAAGAGTACAGTCCAAATTTCTCAATATCCTTTCTCATAGAATGTACCTGGGACGTGAGCTGAGGTCCTATAGTGCAAGATTAAATAGATTCAAACTACCACGTCTGGATTCTCGCCGTAATTGTAGTGACCTGGTGCATCTGTATAAAATTGTTCACTCACAGATTGACTCGCCCTATCTGCTCTCGTTGCTTGACTTTTCCACAAGTTACAGATCTCGTAAGCCATCGCCTAAACTGTTTTCACTTAAGGTTTTTGCGAACAATACCTCGTATTATAACCCAATAAACAGAATGTGTCGCCTCTACAATGATACAGTGGCTGTTAACTCCTCTTTAGATATTTTTAACCCTAAGTCATCAAAATTCAAAAACGATGTCAAAAATATTTTGCAGTAAACAATATAGTGTACTAGCTATCATATTCAATCTTTTTGTAACTGTTACAGTGAATGCCCGAAGCGCTGTGTATGTTTACATAGTACACATACTTGATTCTCACATTAGGTACTAAAATACACCATGGTCTTAAAGTATTGTGTAAGGTCTCGCTGCTATTCGGGCTTTCACAGTGATATTATTTCTAGCTTATATAATTTTTATAGATTAAGACTATTAACACTAAACTAACCCTCTCCTTAACTTAAATTCTAACTGTCTGTGCACACATACTAAGAGTTATTGTCTAGTTTTTAAGAATTATCTTGTTACTTTGTCTTTTCATGACTTTAACTTGTTTTGTGAGCCTAATAAATTAAATAAAAAAAAATAAAAAAATTCGGAACACTAACAGCTAAGCATACATTAAAATAAGTACGTAAAGAAAACACTACAAAGCCATTTACAAGTATTCGCAAATAGAAACAAAACAAGATGCAGACTAGAAAGACAGAAACATATCAACTAAAAACCAATGAAGAGGGTGTTACATTCACATCTTTGATAATTAATTACCTACAGGAGTTTGTTGCTTAAGTGGGCCCAAAGAAACAATGAGTGTAGATGCGCCTGCGAGTGTAGTAACAAACATCCATCCATCCATACTTTATAATACAACAATATATTATTAGGATTATACAGAGTGAAACTCGGTCGCCCAGTTACTATAATGATATTTAATACAAGTTTATTTTTTTATCATAGATAAACATTAAAAGATGATCAGGAAGAAGGAAAGATGAAGAATTCGAATCAGCCCATGAAATTAAACAACTTTCCCTGAGAAACATAGGTCGAAATACGAAAAAAACATTTTAGGTCCCCTATACAAACTGAATCAGCTAATAGCGCATATCGTAAAAGAGGTAATTTTTAGGGTTCTATACCAAAATGGTAAAAAAAGGAACCCTTATGGTGCCGCTCTGTCTGTCTGTCACACCTCTATATCTCAGCAACCACCCATGCTATCAACCTGAAATTTGGAATACTTAATTTAATTGCACATTAAAGATTTAAAAAAAAATTATGATTATTAATGTAAAGGGGGCCAAAATAGGGGGGGCCAAATTTCAAATGGTTGCTACTAGGTTGAGTGGGGTATCATATGAAAGGGCTTTACTTGTACATTCTAAAATATATTTTTGTATTTTTTACGTCTCTTAGTTTTCAAGTTATGATGAAAAATGTCAAAAAAATTACCATTCCCCCCCCCCTTATCTCCGAAGTTTATGAAAGTAAAAATCTGAATTAATTACAGTTGACAGAAGTTTATGTAAACATTACAGCAAAAATAAAACGATCTCTCTAAGTAACACAGTTTTTTAGAAATCTGCAAATAACCTTTACAAACAAATTTAGTTCTGCGGTCCCAAAAATGAACTTTATTGCTTCCAAAAATACAAAAAGTATATCGGAACCCTCGGCGCGCGAGTCCGACTCGCACTTGACCGGTTTTTTTTTCGTATTTCGCCCAATGTTCCTTGGGGAAAGTTGTTCAGTTTCATCAACAGAATGACATCCTACAGGTTTGATATACCTACTCTTATTGTTACACCTAGTCTCACCTGGTATACCGGGTTATTTTTGGACCCCTGGTCAAATTTTAGTATGTTACTCAGAACATCAAAACGGACGACTTTCCCAAAAAAACATAGGTCAAAAACTAGAAAAAATTTAAGTCATCCCATACAAATTTTGCGCTGGCAAGAGTTGAGTTTGTATGGGACGACCAAAATTTTGTCTCGGTTTTCGACCTATGTTTCTTTGGGAAAGTTGTTCAGTTCTGAGGAACATACTAAAATTTGGCTAGGGGTCCTATATTAAACTCAATAATGAAATACACGGCTGACATACACTCAATAAACATACAATCAATTCTACACCACACGCATCGCACGATATCAGATTAGATACACACATTTGAATTATCAAATGTGTGTATCTGATCTGATATCGTGCCTATCGGGATATCGTACCTACAGCGAATGTAATATTCATCAACTTGCAATAATAATAATAGATTATTTGTTATCGATTCCATAAAGCCTTCAGCTCTAAAGATTAATATGGGACGTAATGGATAAATGATAAACATACTGTATATTTAGTAGTAGTAATGCTATCGGTACTAGTTCATTCATTTAAATATCGTATCGTCTAAGATGCTATCTCTCATAATATACCTAATAGCAGCATGAATCTTGTTCCAAAACTTATAAATATACGATATGGAGCATAATCGCCTAATTGCATAATAAAGTGCGTCAGATTAGCAATACATACCTTTCTTTCAGCTGTAATGTATGCGGCGGCTTTTTTCTGATGTTCTCTTCCGCTGTCAGCTTTACGTTTCTCTGCGTCCATAACCTGGAATGGAGATAAATTACTAAGATGAGTTTAAAGCGGGTAAACAAATGAAAGGTGAAGTTTTATTCGTTTTTAGGGTGCCATACCTCAAAAGGCAATAAACGGAACCCTTATAATATCACTAGTTGTCCATCTCTCTGTGAAGACCACTTTTCTCACGAACGGGTAAAGGTATGAAGTTTAAATAAATATCAAATATTAAAAATCAAATAAGACCTACAAAGTTCCAACTGTTAGGCTTAATGGCGCTCCTCTCAAACAAGTGCAGAGCTTTAAGTACCTGGGACATTGGGTCAACGAATCGCTCAAAGATGATTTAGATATAGAGCGGGAGCGCAGGGCATTGTGCGTTAGGGCGAATATGCTTGCCCGCAGGTTCGCACGTTGTACACAACAGGTAAAGGTTACACTTTTTATAGCCTATTGTAACTCTCTGTACACGTGCAGCCTGTGGACAAATTACACCCAAGGAGCTTACAGGGCTCTGCGCACGCAGTACAATAATGCCTTTCGGGGGCTGATGGGGCTGCGACGTCACTGCAGTGCCTCGGGGATGCTAGCGGAAGCTGGTGTTGATAGCTTCTCAGCTATCGTAAGAAAACGCATAGCATCCCTGATCCATCGGGTGCGGGGCAGCTCCAACAGCCTCCTGCAGACTGTTGCGGCGAGACTGGACGTGGACAGTGCTATCATGCAGCACTGGACCCGCGTCCACCTCGCCAAAGAAACTAAAATTAGTTATAGGGTTTTAGATTTTAATAATTACTAATATAGATATAAGAACATACTAACACGCTATGGGCAATGCTCGAAATAAATTGATTTTATTTTTATTTTTATTTTTATTTTTTTTTATTTTTATTTTTTTTTTTTTTTAAAGTCTATGGAGACTTGAAGATGTGAAAATTGCAAGCTTCTACAACAACACAATCAAAAGATATGGCCAGTTATGTCCCCATCTCCATACATTTATGAGTCAAACTAAATAAAACCTACGGTACTTCCCGTTGACCTAGAAACATGAAATTTGGCAAGAAGCTAGGTCTCATAGCACAACAAAAGGAAAAAGGCTAAAATCACTAAATATTACAACTTTTCGACCAATTAAGGTGAGCTCCCGTTTTAAGTAAATTCATATATTAAAGAGCGTCGAGATTAAAACGTATGAAGTTTTATTCGTGATGCTTACCTATGACAATTCACCTCGTATTACTTCTTGTAAATATTTTTATAAGCGTGTGTAGCATAAGCTAAGGATATAAAAAAAACCTATAAGCTAGCTCTTAACCTCAGAAAGAGATGAGGTCGACGATGGAAAACGCTCGCCCAGTAAAAGCATATTCACTCGTGACTTGAATAGATTCAAGTTATATGAATGCTCTTTGTCCAACATTGGACGTGGACCTGTTTTAGCTGTCATAATGATATTTATTTACCACTTTGATTGCATGGTTAAGCACCTCCTGCCAAGTTACTGTCGAACTGCCACTCATCCTGTTTACTGACGAAACGCTGCTCAGGTAAAGTCACCGTCTGTATGTCCAGCAGTGGACGTGTGTGGGCTGTATTGATATTTACCTTGATGATGGCGTGGTTAAGCACCTCCTGCCAGTTACTGTCGAACTGCCACTCATCCTGTTTACTGACGAAACGCTGCTCAGCTAAAGTCACTGTCTCTTTTGCTGCGGCGTGAAGCTCTGAAAATAACAAAAACAAACAAAACTTTAAAAATCTTGTATGTCTCAGCGTATGTACTGAAGAAAGTATAAAACCCTGACAGAGGGTCCTTTAAGAACGAGACCAAAGGACGAAGCGAAAAGTCTCGTGAAAACTTGAAAATTGTTCCGGCCACAGTCGGTATTTTCTTTCGCCATTTTATTTTTAGGGTTCCGTACCTCAAAATAAAAAAAAACGGAACCCTTATAGGATCACTTTATTGTCCGTCTGTCTGTCTGTCTGTCAAGACCCTTTATCTCACGAACGGGTAGAGGTATCAGGTTGAAATTAATACCATATGTTGAGGTCGATGAACCACACAAGATCTGAAAATTTATTTTTTTTACAACGACGCAATCAAAAGATATGGCTTTTTATGTCCTCATCTCCATACATTTATGCAAAAAAGGAAAACCTACAGGGTACTTCCCGTTGACCTAAAATTATGAAATTTGGCAAAAACCTAGGTCTCACAGTACAAATAAAGGGAAAAGTCTGAAATCATTAAATATTACAACTTTACTCACAACTAATGGTAACCAATTGTGGTGAGCTCCCGTTTCAAGAACATTCATATAAGAGAGGGGTCAAGTTGGATGGTCGCGGAGGCGATTTTTGTTTTAGTTCTATTTTAAAAACGAGAACACTTACAAACTTGAAAATTATTATGTTTATAGTTCATAAGCTATAAAATAACAACAAATAATAAAATTTGGTCAAGCGTGTGTCAGACTCAAAAAATCTAGCACATTAACTTACTGAAATTTCAACTAATACAATTATGATTATGTGGTGGTACGGAACCCTCAGTGCGCGAGTCCGACTCGCACTTGGCCGGTTTTTTTAGGGTTCCGTACCTCAAAAGAAAAAAACGGAACCCTTATAGGATCACTTTGTTGTCCGTCTGTCTGTCTGTCTGTCTGTCTGTCTGTCTGTCTGTCTGTCTGTCAAGACCCTTTATCTCACGAACGGGTAAAGGTATCAGGTTGAAATTAATACCATATATTAGGATCCATGAACCACACAAGATCTGAAAATTTCAATTTTTTACAACGACGCAATCAAAAGATATGGCATTTTATGTCCTCATCTCCATACATTTATTCAAAAATGAAAAACCTACAGGGTACTTCCCGTTGACCTAAAATTATGAAATTTGGCAAGAAGCTAGGTCTCACAGTACAAATAATGGGAAAAGTCTGAAATCATTAAATATTACAACTTTTCTCACAACTAATGATAACCAATTGTAGTGAGCTCCCGTTTCAAGAACATTCATATAAGAGAGGGGTCAAGTTGGATGGTTGCTGAGGCGATTTTTGTTTTAGTTCTATTTAAAAACGGGAACACTTACAAACTTGAAAATTGGTATGTTTATAGGGCATAGGCTATGAAATAACAACAAATAATAAAATTTGGTCAAGCGCGTGTCGGACTCAAAAAATCTAGCACATTAACTTACTGAAATTTCAACTAATACAATTATGTTTATGTGGTGGTACGGAACCCTCAGTGCGCGAGTCCGACTCGCACTTGGCCGGTTTTTTTTTTACTTTCTATGCGCTTTCTCTTGACCTCGGCGTAACTATTTGCGATCATCCGCTACTAGATGTTAGTATGATACTGACTGACACCATAATTCTAAAGAAAGAAGATGTTACAGATTACTGTGGGACCCCGGCCATGTTAATGTACAGGTCTTAGTTTGTCTTAGTTCTAAATACACTGAGAGATTCTTTACGTTGTGATTTTTTTTTAATTTGGCTCAGCTTACTGATATATTTCACTAAACAGTCGCAACAGCAACGCACAATGTGGCGCAAAATATCACTTGGTGTTCACTTTGATCACTAATACGAACTATGCCGCGCGACAGTACTCATGATATTACTCAGTCAATAAATGAAAGAATAAATGAAAATAATTACTGGATAATTGAGTGATTCTTATTGGTCTTTTTAGTGTTCCGTACCCAAAGGGTGAAAAAGGGGGCCTATTAATATGCCTCCGATGTCTGTCTGTCAGCGGGCTGTATCTCATGAACCGTAATAGGTAGACCGTTGAAATTTTCACACATTATGTATTTCTATTGCCGCTATAACGACAAATAAAGAAAAAAATAATGAATGAGGCTTCCCTACAAAAAACGTGTTTCTTGATCGTTGAAACAGAAACACTTACAAGCGTGAAAATTGGTATGTTTATAGTGCATAAACTAAAAAATAACAACAAGTAATAAAAACTGGACAAATGCGTGTCGTACTCGCGAGAATTTAATACACTTATGCATGACTACGCGTCCATAACTAAGACAGCATTTTTACCTTATTAGTACGGAACCTCCGGTGCGCGATTCCGACTCGCACTTGGCCGGTTTTTTTCTAGCAATTGTACACAGAGATGGCCGTGGATGAAACATCTGCTTTCCGTTAATAACATTACTCAAAATCGAGAAAAAAATTTGGTCAACCTAAACAAACCAAAAACAATAAACGTTCCCATTTATTTATGTTCTTGGCGTACCTATAAGTAAATAAAAAATATTTACCCTGATAAAAAAGCCTGTATTGCTAAACAAGGACGTACAGTCTAGATCACGTCAAGTTCGACACATTGGACTTGAACCACTCTCACTACAATAGCTGCAGGACCTAAAGTCGCGCTGCGAGTGTCAAGCTTGACTTGTACTTGACTGTACTTCCAATAAACCTGACCTATGTGAAGGAGGCAAGGCGACCTATTATTAATAATAACAATAATAAAAGTGTACGATAAATCGAACATTGAACTACAAAATCAATGTTATCAAAGAAAGTTGACTTCGACCGGAATTATCGATAACTAAAAATATACTTTATCAATCACATTCTAACATAACATCATGTCCACAGAGTAAAAATTATACTGGGTGTAAGGCCGGTATTATACTGGGACACCATGGCAGCGCAACCAGTCGCCGCTACCAACAAAATGTTTACAGCTCTATAGAGAATTACTCACCTGGTGTCCGTTTGGTTGCGCAACCAATTTGGCGGCGCAACCAGCTCGGATGCTGGTCGCGCTACCACTCCCAGTGAAATATAGCCCTTAATATTGTGGCCGCAAGGTGTGGCAACTCTGGTGTCTTTACTAGTGTCTACTTACGGACACCATGGTGGCGCGACTTGCGCCACCGTGGTGTTCCAGTGAAATATCGGCCTAAGGGACAGGTAGACAAATAATAAAAGAGCATGATAGTCCAGTAAAAATACGGTTTTGCAAAACATTAAATGCTAATAGCTACTTTTTTGTGTATATCGTATTTAAATATGATGTTACTCGTAAGACGCAATATTTACGAATCCACCTAAAATTTAAAGCGGAATATTTTTTTCGAATAACAGCTAAGGCAAAAATAGTAATAGACAATTATATACTTTATATCATAGATAAACGTATACTTTACTTAAAGGCATCAAAATCCACCATAAATATATTTAAAAATATCAATTTATTTAAAAATATAAAATCTCCACTTATTTTTACATATAAGGGCCAATAAAGTCGAGGTAAAATAATAGCAATAAACTGAGCTAAACTCAACCTTTTTAAATGTAAGTGATTCTTATATATATTCACAAAAATGCCATACTAAATTAAAAAAAAGTTTTTTGTAATCGCTGGTTTACAATGATTTTGTAAACATTTATGTTGGATTTGCCAAAAATGTGATTATATAGCACTATTTAAATTATTAGAAAGCAACACGGATCTATTACTATTTTTGGTTGCGAAGATACGCTGTATTTAAATCTCGTGCTATAAAAGTTAAACAATACAAAAAAGCTAATATTTTTAGGTGGATTCATGTATAATATGAAATTCTGAATATATAGCAAGCCGTAAATAAAAAAAATAATCTATTAAATTTTTTTTCCGAAATTCCATATTTTCTTAATGTTTGGACGGCAAAATAGATAAATAAATGAAGTAAATTTAGGTGGATTCCATTAAAAAGCTTTACACAGAAATATAATCTATCGATCTGAAAAAGAATCACGGCTATTATCAATTATTTCCGTTTCGCCATACAATCTCTCGTAATTTTACTGGAGTATGATCCGTCAACGTAACTATATAACTTTCAGTGACAAACTTTCAGGAGGTGAAAGAAAAATCGGCCTCTCCATACAGTATTGCAAACTTGATTGGACAGTTTGTATGGAGAGGCCGAATATTTTTTCATTTCCTGAAGTTTTATTCACTGAAAGTTGTTCAGTTACTGATCATGCCCTTTCAGTATTTGCCAACCCGTCCTTCCACACTGTATAAGTAGAGTCCGTCAAACACATAGTCTGTATGAGGTACTGAAGTGTAAAACGTGTCTCGCTGCTAGTCGGTCGGGTTGTCATTGTCAAACAACCTGGTCGAAATAACAAAAATCAAAAAAACTTTAAAAAATCTAAAACTTTATATGTGAAAGTGAAAATAAGTATATCTTTTTTACTTGGAAATTGATCATTAATAATAAGAAACGAGGCGTACGCTTACGCCTGATCCGTTAATTGCCATTCTATGCGTGATTTTAACACCGTTTTCTTTCTACTAAGTATTTTTACCAGAAAAACTGTAGTAGATAATAACATTTATTAGTCCCAAGTCATATTTCTCAGAGAGAAAGATAACCGTTTTACGTTATTGGGATTTGATAAAAATCATCATTTTAGTATGGAGGTCCCCTGCAAGAAATGGATACGCTTATGGCTCCCTCCTTAGCAGAAAGTGCTGCTACTTCAACCTCCTTGATCATTTTGCCTAAAACAGATGGATGGATCGGTTGCTCGCGTGATAAATGAGGAAGTCCAGAAATCTGAACAACCAGCATTTGCTCTGGACAAACGGGAAACAGCAAACAAACTAAAATCGTATACAGTACGAGTCTGAGTACATTTTCAATGACAAGGTCGACTGATAAGTGATAACTGGACGGCACATTTTTGTTTTAAACAGGGTGTAGCAGAAAGTCTCATTACAGTTAATCCTCATTAAATCTATTGCTGTATTTTCTTTGTCAATGTAACAGAAAAGGACTGCAATATACTTTGTCAGTTTAATAACTATGTGTACTCTGGTAATAAAAGTGACTAAACAAATATAAAACGTATAATAATTATCTACTAAAAGACAAGTAGGTAAAGGGATTACACGTAACGAGTACAGGTCGCACTGCATGAGTCAACCTTGACCTGCCCCCTTAGCACGAGCTCCTAGAGAAAAATATATCTATGGCCAAATGTCATTTTTTGACTTTTAATGTACGGTCAACCGCGCGTCAGTGGTAACTTTTTCGACTCTATTACCATGACATAAAGTCCAAAAGTGTTTCTACTGATGTGCTGTTGAGTGTACGAATCAAACGTCAATTTCTCGCGCGAGTAAATGAAAAGCGTTTCTAAGAGGGCAGCTTTGCGTGATTTTAATGTATGACTGAATGAATAAAACGTCATTGCACACTTCATCATAACATCCCATGAATCGTCCACTGCAGGACAAGGAGCTCCCTCCAGAACTCCAGCAAAAACGTGGCACTCAGGAGGGGATTTGCCATAGTCACCACGCTTGTAAGCGTTGCGGCTGGCGACCGCTGTTGTTGGTGACCGCAGTAAGATGGTATGATGCTGCTGCCCATCCCCCGGTTCATATGCCCTTAGTCGCCTCTTACGGCACCCACGGGTAGAGATGGGTTTGTACTATTCTTTGCCGGTGTCACACGGACTGCACACTTATAAAGGAAACTAGCTGGTGCCCGCGACTTCGTCTGCGCAGGATACATTGTAGCCTATGTGTTATTAGGTATAAGCTATATTATTGTAATATCCATTCAGTAGTTTTTACGTGAAAGAGTAATAAACATCCATACGTACTTACAAACTTTCGCGTTTATAATATTAAGTATCCTCTCAAAATTTATCAAACTTTTTAACACCATATATTTTCTAACATGTGGTATCTTATCTCCAGTTTGCCTGTTTACACGTTTTAAATATATCTATAGTTAGAGATACACCCACTTTGTCGCGGGGAAATATAGGCTGTGACATAGATAGATACGTGAAATCAATTAACGAAAAAAACTTACAAACGCGAAATGCTACATATTGATTGATTGGAATCACTTTGGGGCACTCACTGCTAATAATAGTACAGCCAACAACACGTCAGTGGGAACACTACGCCTTAAGAGGGTTTCCTAGCTGCATTTCTTCCATACAAAGTGATACAAATGTATTCCCCTAGGTCCTCCCTAGACAAAGCGAAGGTATTTTATTTTTAAATCAAGGTCTACTCTGAGTAGGCATCCCTTAATTATGACTATCCAAAAACATGAAAAAATGCCCCATTTTTCCGCCATATTTAGGCGACTCCCAGAAAATTTGAAGTTTTCAAGATAAACCAAAAAAAAATGCGTATTGTAGGAAAAATCAGTCCAAGCTGTAGGTAGGCTGTTCCTGTCGCACACTACGGGAGGATTGTTGGGGCGCAGAGCGACACCAACAGTTTGTACACACGGCTGCACATCAGTAGAAACACTTTTGGACCCTATGGCGTGGTAATAGAGTTGAAAAAGTTTCTACCGACAAGCGGTTGACCGTACATTACCTATTTGTCAATGATATCTATTAGGAAGGCACGAGACTTAACGAAAAATTTACTTTAAGAGACGACTTTGAGTTAGACCCTGTCCAGAAAGGGCGAATTCGCCGCGAATTGTTACGCGCGAGTTTCTACGCGCGTCGGCGAGGTACTGGGTGTCAATCACAGAACTATATACATATAAGCTAGTGTTAATACATTGCGTCCACAAGCATCGCGCGAATTTTCTCGGCTCGCGCGAGTCGAGATACTAGGAGCGCCTTGTTTGCGTCCAGAAGAACGCGCGAAACACGCGCGAGTAAATCGCGGCGAATTCGCCCTTTCTGGACAGGGTCTAAAGCAGTAAGGGCATGATGTACATACTCGTACCTATAACATTATACTCAAAAACGGCCCTGACGATTTCGATGAATTTTTTAAGTCTGCGGTTTTCAGAAGCGAAAAATCGATCTACCTAGTTAGGTCACACGTCTGGGAAATTTTGTTTTCTACGTTTTTTAAGGTACCAATTCGATTGCTTTGCTCATCATCTCGTAGAAAACGGTAAAGTGTACTTCAAGAAATATCAATATTCCTCGTTCTTTCACTAATGAAGATTACGACCACAAACAAAATCCTTCCACTTGAAGCGATCTGCGCACAACACAACCAAGGATGCACACAACACTATAAAGCCTGTACCAAGGGAAGCCCTTTACCAAGTCTGACAATTTTACGGGTATAAATATCGGTCTAAATAAAATACTTATTGCGAACGCAAACAGAGTCAAGGCCTTCTGGCCAGCTGTTTCGATGACCTTCACTACTTTGAGTTCGTTAAAAAATAAGAGGGTTGAATTTTGATATACCTACTGTCAGTTTTGATCAAGAGCACAAACTGCTCGAAATATTTATCAATCAATTGTTTCCTTGCACAGACGTTCACTACTAGTCCGGTCCCTTATAGGTGCTTATAGTCTTATATCGCCAAATTTACCAAACTGCACCAAATTTTTTCCAGGTACTAATTAGGTTCATAGCTCACAATTTTTGATAGGAGCCAATTCTTGAATTTTCTATGGAATTTTTTTGAAATTCAAGAATTGGCTCCTACCGAAAATTGAGAGCTATGTACCTAACTATTACCTGGAAAAAATTTGGTGAAATTGTAAATCGTGTCTCCGTCAAACAGCTAACTGATCGCACTATACTGGCCTGTTCTGTTCGTCTCATAATCATCATAACATCCCATGAAATGTCCACTGGAGGACACGAAGCTACCTCCAATTTTGCAGAATTTGCTGGAACAATGTAGAGAGGAAGTGACTAACTAAGCACCACGCTTGCTAGCTTTGCGGTTGGCACCATGGACCGCGGTTGTTGTTGACCGCACTATGCAAGATGGTACGATACACATAAGGACGCTGCTGCCCATCCTTCTGTTCATAAACCCTTAGTCGCTCTTACGACAACTATTCTTTGCCGGCACCACGTGTATCAGTTTGTTTAGTCATACAAAATTGTAATGCGTAATCTTGCGTCCAGCACCCTTAATAGTGTAATTATACGTACATCACTACATCATCACGTTACGTGAGGGACAATAGCTTCTGATGGACCAGAAACTATTCCCCGTTTAGGTAACATTATAATTTGTAGTGATCTTATTTTATGATCCTTGCCTATTTGGCGCATAAACTTATGTGGTCTCTTAAACACTGGGTCTAGAGTGAGCACTGTCCTATTATGCGCTCAACAGATGGAGGGGCTTTTTGTCATGTCAGCCCGCCAGTGTGGTGTACTGCAATTCTTTTCGTATTATTAATAGTCATTGACATGAGATAAACGCTCCGTTTCTATGCGCGTATTTTCCAAAATCTTTGGTTTGGATAGTTGTTCAATTCAAAGAGTTATTCAGTCGAAAAGGTTGTTCAGATTGATTGTTATTTAGTTTAAAACGTAGAGAAATTTTGAAAAATTATAATTTTGAATTTTATTCTGTTAAAAACTATAATTTTCGCAATACCAGCCACACTGGAGGATAATGTCAGTGACAGACTGGCGGGCTGTCAAGACAAAAAGCCCTGCCCGCGTATGCCCGCCCCTTCGTCTGCTGTGCCTCTTCAAGGTGAGTAAGAATTTCAACAATAAAAAGGCTAGAGCCATTACTGCCAATGTCTTTTTGACAAGAGCACAACTTTAAAACAAGGATGACCGGTTACCAAGAGGAGGCCAAAACAAACATAAGCAAAAGGACAACTCATAAAATAAAAAATTATTAAATAACAAAAAACCCAACTGCTTAGCACAAGAGAGGAAAACAAACATAAATCCTATTGGATTTGGTAACTTGAATTTTATAAGATACTGCAGGCGGGGACGAAAAAACGTTTTGTGGATGTTTACGACATAATTTTGTTCGTCCCCGCCTGCAGTATCTTATAAAATTCAAGTTACCAAATCCAATAGGATTTATGTTTGTTTTCCTCTCTTGTGCTAAGCAGTTGGGTTTTTTGTTATTTAATAATTTTTTATTTTAAACTTTTTAGTTTTCAGATTTGCTACGTCAAGTTATACTAAAACATTTGCTTAAACCTTAGAATCAGGTTTTTACCAGCGATTGTTTGGTACCCATGTTGTAAAAGTAATGATTTTAAAAATTTTATTTCCCCCTTTTTTCTCTTCAAAGGTGCCGTACTAAAATATTATACCCTATGACACTCCTACAATAAATACAAATCTAACGACACCTCATATGTTGAAATCTATCAAGCCGTTTAGGCTGCAGAGCGCGACAAATAAATCGACATACATACATACATACATCATCATCATCATAGGCCTTAGCCGTCTATGTCAGACGATTTAAGCAATATTCTGTCGATTTCACCGTTTTTCGTGGCTGAATGAGCCCGTTCGGGAGCGGCAGGTCCTGCCACACGCTCTGCAGGTGAAACTTGTGTTATCAATAACTAATGTTATGTCGTTATTTTTCTTACGTTTCTCGCTTTTTTCGGCAATGGCACAACACCAGGCTTCATCGTGTACCTTGCGTCCATCCAGTAATGATTTACGCCATTTGGTTCTGTCCTCAGCTAGGTGTTCAATACCAAAAGTGTTCATGTCTAGCTTGGCGCAATCTTTAAAGCGCAGCATTGGCCTACCAACACTTCTTTTTGCGTGCGCTATAACACCAAGCAATACAAGCTGAGGTAGACGGGTTGGTTCCATGCGGCGCACGTGTCCCAACCATCGTAATAGTCTCTGCTTCAGCAATGCAAAGAAACTGGGCAGCTGTGCTCGTTGTAAGACCGTTTTGTTGGTTACCATGTCCTTCCAGGAGATGCCTAGGATGTTTCGGAAGCAGCGCATATGAAAGGCATTAAGTTGTTGCTCTTGTTTTGCGTACGTCGTCCTTGCTGCTCCATACAACAGTACGCTTGAAATGCATGCTTGGTAAACGATCATCTTGGTGTTCGTCGTAAGATGTTTGTTTTGCCATACTCTTGTATTCAGCCGAACAAGGAACATGCCCGTGAAAACTTATCGACGATGATTTGTAAATCAATTGCAGTGTTGGCCACAAAGGCTGCATCATCAGCAAATAGAAGGCTGTCGATAAAAACGTCCTCGCGATGGCGCTTGGACTTAAGAAGTGAAATTATGTTGTACAACTTCCCATCAGCTCTTGAATGTAGATGTATACCCTGCTGGTCATTGCCGAATGCTTCTCTTCTCTTAATAGCAATGAGAAGAATATACCAAACAGGGTGGGTGCTAACACGCAACCTTGGCGGACACCTCTGCGCATTTTAAACGGCTCAGATGTAATGCCACCAGCAACGACAGCGCCATTCATATCTTCGTGGAAGCTCTTTATTAAACTAAGAAGGTTTGGTGGACACCCGATGCTGTTAAGAGCGATATATAGTCCCTCTCTGCTGACTGTATTTTTCTACATACACCCAACAGCACGTCAGTAGAAACACTTCGGACTTTGTGACTTAGTAATAGAGTTGCAAATCTTTCCATTCACGTGCGGTTGACCGTACGTAAGGTATGGTTGAATTTGGTAGTCACAAGGTTTTAGTCGCTGGTGGTTCGCTTTGGCGAAGCGTGGGCTAAAACCTCCTCGGGTAGTCGACATCAAAAAACAGCTCAGCTACAGTCTACCACAAAAGTAATGAATGCTGCATCTTGCACGGGAAATTTAGTCATTGCTTTTTATGTTAAAACTTAGAAAATTATTTCCAAAAGGCCTAGCTAAACCCAAATATTTTATAAAGAAACCTCCCAGAGTTGTTTTATCAATAGAATATTACCAGATGAGCAAGCGACGCTATCCACCAACAGATGGCGCTGTAGGTTTCTGAAACGCGGTAATAAAAACAGCGCCTCTGGTATGGAGTAGAAAAACTACAGTATATTACAAAAGTAATGAATGCGGCATCTTGCACGGGAAATTTAGTCATTGCTTTGTATGTTAAAACTAAGTGATTTTATTTCCAAAAGGCCTAGCTAAGCCCAAATATTTCATAAAATAACCTCCCAGAGTTGTTTTATCATTAAAATATTACCAGGTGATCAAGTGACGCTACCCACCTACAGATGGCGCAGTAGGATTCTGAAACGCGGCAATATCTGCATTTTTTTATGGATATCTTCCAGCTCCATCATCAGATCAGCTCCAAGTTACAATAATATTGCATTGTCATCCGATTCACATACGCATGCAAAATTTCATCTCAATCGGAAACCGATTAAGATTCTCTTTCAGTCGGGTATTTTATTTTTTGAAATAGTTTTTTTATTTAGTACTTTTTTATTTTTTTTATACCCTATGACACTCCTACAATGAATACGAACCTAACGACACCTCACATGTTGAAATCTACCCAGCCGTTTAGGCTGCAGAGCGCGACAAAGAAATCGACATACATACATACATACACTTGAAAAACATAACCCTCCTGTTTTGGGGCAGTCGGGTAAAAACAACACAGGCGCATACTTAGGTCAAGTTTGCATAACGATCTAACTCAAATATAAGGCCACCTGTATAAGGTGTAAGGTACAGGTTGGCAAATACTGAAAGGGCATGATCAGTAAAGTTAATTAAAAAAGATCAAAAAGAGACATAAAAGATCCGCCCCTCAGCAATAAAAACATAAACGGAAGGCGCCTATCAGATTGATATATCAGCCAGTTTTGCAAGAGGGAAATGCGAGACTAGCTATAGCTGCAAAAATGTGAAAAGCATTATAGATTATTGAAATTTGCCACTTTACATGATTCCTAGGCATTTTACAAAACGGCGCGTAATTAGTTTCTGGCTTTACTAACATAACCCAAGCCTTGGCTAACGAATCTAAAATGCACCAGTGACCTAAACCCATTAACATCCTGCCGACGCCGTCTTACAATTTGCCGGCCGTATACAATTTGCCGGCCGTATACAATTTCCTAGGTATTTTTAAAATAATAGATCCTTCCCTCGTCAAGAGCAGTTCAATCTTGATACTCGCAGCGCTAGTACATACGGCTATTGATGTAAGAAAAGTAATAAGTCCATACAAACCACAGTAGAATCCGTTTAGTACGACGTCACTTATAACGACCGACCGGTTTTAGCGATGCATGTTTTGTTGATTTGTTAAAAAATAACGTAAAAAAAAATTACTTCTTTAGTAGACCGTCCAAATAGTACGACGTAATATCACCGGTCCCTTGAGTGTCGTTACAACCGGATTCTACTGTATTACCAACAGAATACACTATACCAGCCGGATATACGCAAACCAGATCTATTACTAGATAATAGTGACCAACTTAGTCTAAACTTTTTAAGCCGCCAAATGGCCACTTGGCTTTACGACTATCATTGACAGTAGCCGGGACCAACGAGTTAACGTGTCTTCCAAAGCACGGAATCCCTCATGTTGAGCCACTAGTGGTCACCCATCCGGGTTTTGACAACAGCCAACGTTGCTTAACTTTCGTGATTTGAAAGATAGACCAACTACCAGACATAGACCAGATACTAGAAAAATGGCCACTTGGCTTTACGTCTACCATTGAAAGTAGCCGGGACCAACGGGTAAACGTGTCTTCCAAAGCACGGAATCCCTCATGTTGAGCCACTAGCGGTCAGCCATCCGGGTTTTTACCACAGCCAACGTTGCTTAACTTTCGTTATTGGAAAGATAGACCAACAACCAGACATAGACCAGATACCAGACACTAGCTATTATGCAAAAAACATAACAGATCCTCCCCCCAGCAATCAACATACCAACGGAAGGCGCCTATCAACGCTATCAGCAAGTTACGCGATGCCATAATGTCCACTAAACTAAACGATTTGCGTGTTTCAGTAAATAACAGACATGTTTGTGCATTCCTCGTCGTAGTTAATTGCATATCGGTCACGTTGGATTATGTGATGAAGAGATTCCTTGTTACATGTATTACGTCGATTTGGAACAAGTCCTGAGCAAGTTATTTTTATAATATAACGTCCGCGTCCGTTCGTCATTGGACAGGGAGCTCCCAACAGAATTTGCTGCGGCAAAAATACGTGGTACATTTTAGGGGAAGATGTACAGTCAGAAGTGCGACACATTGGATTTTGTACCGTTCTCATTCCTAACGCTGTACGCGCTAGAGTTCTGACCTGCTCTTGATTGTAAAAATAAATAAAAATAATGAGAGCCAATTCAAACAGTCATTGGATCCCAAACAAGACAAAGCCTGCACTATGGGTACCAGAGACTGATATATATACATACATACATACATAACACCGAGACACAGAAAACATACGTATTTATCACACAAAAATGTTTGTCCTGGGCGGGAATCGAACCCGCGGTGCACGGCGTAGAATGCAAGCTCACTTCCAACCACGCCAACAGGCCAGTCAACATATGCTGGTACGGTCAACCGCACGTCGGTAGAAACTTTCAACTCTATTACCAAAAGTCCAAAAGTGTTTCCACTGACGTACTGTAGAGTGCCGTCCCGTGTGGTGCCGGCAAAAATAGTACCAACCCATACATACCCGTGGGTGTCGTAAGAGGCGACTTAGGGTTAACTGGAGGATGGGCAGCAGTATCCTCCTTTGTATCTTACTTACTGCGGTCAACTACAACCGCGGTCAATGGTGCCAGCCGTAACGCTAATAAGCGAGGTGACTATGGTACTTCCCCTCCACATTTTCCCAGCAAAAGCTTGAATTTTTGAGGGAGCTTCCTGTCCTATAGTGGACGTTTCATAGGATGTTATGATGATGATGATGACTGTTGAGTGTACGCTACGCAAAAGGTCTCAGCAGTCCTGACTCTGGATACGTTTCGTCGCCTCTTACGACACCCACGTAAAGAGCGGGGATACTTATTCTAAGCTTATTCGTATTGTATGGTCTCACAAGTGATGTTTATGAATGTATGTATTGTTATATGGTAAAGAAAGAGCCATCAATAATGGGACTCGAACGCTTGAGTCGTTAGTTGACAAAAACATTAGTATTATTACATTCTACCTATCTGTACGGTCAACCGCACGTCAGTAGAAGCTTTTTCAACTCTATTACCCTGTCATAAAGCCTAGACGCGTTTCTACTGATGTGCTGTCGAGTGAACCTACATAGTAAATAATCACTAGCATTGTGTAGACTTACGCTAATTAAAATCAATTGATGTTTGTATTGGGTTGAACCGTACGGGTTATTATTACTGTACAGTCAAGAGCACATCAAGTTTTGTACTGTTTATATTTCAAGAGAGATCTTAAGAGGCTGATAAGAGCTGAATTACCTCCCTTTCTAACAAAGGGCAGAATGCGCGTGCAAGAACGGAGCGGATTCGCGCTGTTATACGTTTTTCGCTCATTTTTGCATTTTTCTCAAAATCTGTACCCATAATATTCATTATAAAACAGTTATATTATTATACATAATATATTGAATAATGTGTAAAAGTTTTGGAATCATAGATTAGTGGGCACTTAAGAAATACGGTTTTAAAGCAAAAAGCAGAGGTAACTTTGATTTTTTTTTATGGTGTACAAAATATATTTAATCGTGTTTCGGAGTCGGCCATATTCTTGTAAAGATGCTTAATTATCACATTTTTTTTTCACTGCCATATATTCATCACTTTTCGTTAAAAACCTGTTCAAGTGAAGCATATTTAGGTCTTATCAGCCCCTTAAGAGAGATTTTAAGAGATCAGACACAGAGCTGTTTAAAAAAAAATTAAAGCCTGTTTAGAAGAGACATGTTATTATAGCTTTTCGGAATTTATCAATGAATGAAATGGAATTTGTTTGACTAGATATTATTATTATTGTTTTTAATATTATGACTAAGAATTAATGAATTTATGAATAACTAGCTTTCCGCCTGCGGTTTCACCAGCATTAAATGCGTTTTCCCGTGGGAATGAAGTGTTTTCCCGCAGTAAAAAGTAGCCTATGTGCTATTTCAGGACCTAACCTATATGTGTGCCAAGTTTCATTAAAATCCATTCAGTAGTTTTTACGTGAAAGAGTAACACACATCCATCCATCCATACTTACAAACTTCGCGTTTATAATATTAGTAGGATAATAGGATTACTAGGATTTTTACACCGGACATACAGGTAGATGACAGAGGACTGTTTGTTGCTATAACACCTTAAATTTTGTACCTGTTATCACCAGGGAGTGGACGGTTACGGTTAACCCAACCGAATGAATCTGTTAATAACCTAATCAAAATCCGGTTAACAGTTACTTCGGTACACCGACTCATTTCGGTTAACCGAACCCTAAGAAAAGGGGTTCTCGTGCAGTTTCTTTGTTTTAAAGTAGGTACAATACGCGCAAGCAACGAAAGAAGAGCCCTGACGGATCACGTGGTTAACCTGCGCAGTACACAGTTTGCGACAAAATGGCCTACAAAATGGCTTCGAACTGTCTACTGCGCAGGTTACCCACGTGATCCGTCAGGGCTCTTCTTTCGTTGCGCGTATTGTAAATAGCCATTATTTTATTGTCTTAACAGGTTACCGAAAAGATAAACCGCCACCGCTCACGCAACCCCAGATTTACCGAATCGTTTTGTCTGTTAACCGTAATCGTTTACTTCCGTTAACTGTTTTTTGTGTTACAGATATAAGGGTTAACCTTTTAAAACGGTTAACCTTATGAATGGGTTTTCCTTTCCCTGTTTATTACAAATATGTTAAGATAATTATATTGTATAAACACAACAGCCTATGTATGTCGTCTAGTAGTTAGAGCGCTCGGCTCTCGATCCGGAGGCTCTGGGTTCGATTCCCGGTGGTGACACTGTCAAGCAATACGTATGATTTCCCTATTTTGGTTGGGACATTATTATTATTTATTAATACACTAGCAGCACATGGTGCTGATGCGTGTATATCACTGCACTTGTGTCAAACATTTGTCCAGTCTGTTTGTCACATGGCATGCTGAATCACCTGACTATATATATAATACTCCGAAAAGTGAGATGATTCGGTGCTTCAGAAGGCACGTTGAGCCGTTGGTCCCGTCAAAGGCCTCCGGCGGCTCAACAACTAAAAACTGAGCTGAAAAGCTTGAAATAAACGTTTTTTAGGGTTCCGTACCTCAAAAGAATAAAACGGAACCCTTATAGGATCACTTTGTTGTCCGTCTGTCTGTCTGTCAAGACCCTTTATCTCACGAACGGGTAAAGGTATCAGGTTGAAATTAATACCATATATTAGGATCCATGAACCACACAAGATCTGAAAATTTAAATTTTTTACAACGACGCAATCAAAAGATATGGCATTTTATGTCCTCATCCCCATACATTTATTCAAAAATGCAAAACCTACAGGGTACTTGCCGTTGACCTAAAATTATAAAATTTGGCAAGAAGCTAGGTCTCACCGTACAAATAAAGGGAAAAGTCTGAAATCATTAAATATTACAACTTTTCTCACAACTAATGGTAACCAATTGTGGTGAGCTCCCGTTTCAAGAACATTCATATAAGAGAGGGGTCAATTTGGATGGTCACTGAGGCGATTTTTGTTTTAGTTCTATTTAAAAACGGGAACACTTACAAACTTGAAAATTGGTATGTTAATAGTGCATAAGCTATAAAATAACAACAAATAATAAAATTTGGTCAAGCGCGTGTCGGACTCAAAAAATCTAGCACATTAACTTACTGAAATTTCAACTAACACAATTATGTTTATGTGGTGGTACGGAACCCTCAGTGCGCGAGTCCGACTCGCACTTGGCCGGTTTTTTTTATAACTCACCCCCAGGGTTGTAAGGTCAATCATCGATCTTAAAACCCATACGATATGATGTATTCAAACGCTCTGTGTGCTAGAATCGCGCCAAATGTCGAGCTTGACTTGCTATTAATTGTACAAGTACGAGCCGTCGTCGTCTCATATCATTGTTGTCGACTTCACAAAGATATTGAAACCTTATACAGTTTTTACAAAGCAAATGTTTATTCACACAGCGAATTTTAATAATATTTAGGTATTACGATTCATCTGTACAAAAGTGTATGTCGTATCGGGAAGTAAAGCATCTGGCGTGAAGAAGAATTGACTGGAAGTCAGTCCACCAATAACAAAGCTGATGCATTATGTGTATTTAGTCATCAAAGATCTTTGAACCCACGCGTAAGACCGTACGTTTTTCTTACATTAATGATATTTTTCTTACATTAATGATACCCTAAGGGCTCGTCCCCACTAGGCTCACAGTAAGCGGCCGACTGTGCGCTGGCTGACTGATTCTGAGCGGCGGCGTACCGGCGGCGTAGTGGGCTGACTGAGCCACCGACAGCGAGCACCGTTCGCAGCGACGCAGCTGCTCATTGAATGAATCCGCAAGCGAAACGCCTCTAAACTGCGTACAATACGCGCTGAATGGACTGGACACTCCGTTTGAAATGTATAGGGAGGCGAACTAGTAAATATTTCAACAAACTGAACCAGCTATGCAAAAATGATAGTAGGTACACACGGCCGCACGTAGGTGAAAACAACTTTTACCTAGAGCGGGACTCATGTTTCTGGCGTTTGTAGCGTAGCGTTGGTTCTGCTTACACTGGTTTTGTCACAGATTAAATAATAGGTTTTATTTCCACTTGCTTGCTACCGCGCGTACTAACCAACCGTTTATGTAACGTAGACGCATAGATCGTACGTAAATTGGAGTAAATAGGCAATTGTAAACGTATCCAGTTACGTTACAATGCCTCTTATTCGGTCACACGGCCGCTCGTCGGTAGAAACAGGTGTTAGGGCTTTTGTGGAAAGTCCGTCTGGGGAAGTACCACCCCCTTGCTTTTTTTCTGCCGTGAAGTAGAAGTGTTTGCACTGCTGTGTTTCGGTTTGAAGGGCAAGGGAGCCAGTGAAATTACTGGCACATGAGAGATACCATCTTAGTTCTCAAAGTGAACAACGCGCCTTGCTGTCTTATTAGTGTCAAGACAGTGGGTGCTATGGGCGGTGGTGACCACTTACCATCAGGTGGCCCACCTGCTCGTTTGCTCACTCATAACACTTTGACCTTGAGCGGGTCTCTGGTTTCGGGCGTTTGTAGCGTAGCGCTGGTTCAGCTTATACTGGTCTTGTTTCTACGTGCTTGCTGCCGTGCGTACGCTGAATGCGGAATTTAGCATTGAAAGTGATTGATGTGATATGAGAAGCGGTAATTGATAGACGTGCTCATGAAAAGAAATGCAATTAGAAAGTAGGGGAAGATATTTGAAAAGATCTATTAACATTGTAAGATAATATAACAGTCTACACACTAGTCAAGTTTTACACTTAAGACATTTTTTATTTCATCATCATCATCATATCAGCTGAAAGACGTCCACTGCTGGACATAGGCCTCCCCTAAAGATCTCCATGACTCGCGGTCCATCGGCTTCCCGCGACCTTGACCAGATCGTCGGTCCACCTTGTGGGGGGCCTGCCAACGCTTCGTCTGCCGGTACGTGGTCGCCACTCTAGAACCCTCACGCCCCATCGGCCATCGGTTCTTCTTGCGATGAGCCCGATTTTTTATTTACTTCAGCTGATTATACCAATGAGAATTGGTATAATCAGCTGAAGTAAATAAAAAGTACCTTCAAGTACCTTGGCTCCGTAATTACACCTGATGCCAATGTTGACAAAGACGTTAACCATCGAATAAATACTGCATGGCTTAAATGGCGGTCATTAACTGGTGTTCTCTGTGATCCCAAAATGCCCATTAAGATCAAGGGAAAAGTGTACAAGACAGTAGTGAGACCGACCTTAATCTACGGAGCGGAGTGCTGGACCACGAAAAGAGTGCACGAACAACAACTGCACACGAACGAGATGAAGATGTTGAGATGGGCAGGTGGTGTAACACGTTTAGATAAAGTCCGTAATGAGCATATCAGAGGGTCCTTCGGAGTAGCCCCTATAGTAGACAAGGTGAAGGAAAGCCGCCTGCGTTGGTATGGCCATATCCAAAGACGTGAAGATGACTACATTGTTAAGAAAGTACTCAACATACCGAGCCAGCCCAGAGGAAGAGGCAGACCACCCGCCACATGGTGGAACAATATCAAGAAGGAGATGGACCAGGATAACCTAACTACCCAGACAACCCAGAACAGAGTTCTCTGGCGCAAATGTACAGGGAGACCCGACCCCAGATAAACTGGGAACATGGGTTGGACAAAGAAGAAGAAGAAGATTATACCAATGAGAATACAAATGAAATAGCCAGTATTAAAAAAGATCATATAACAGATACTGTTTCACTTGGAATAGGAAGTTTCTTTAAGCAGACCAAGTGACGTTAACGTTAGGTACAGTCAAGAGCATGTCAAGCTTGACACTCGCACAAGATAAGCGCAATAAATAGTACAATGTGTCAAGCTAGATGTGCTCTTGACTCTAGTCGAAGTCCCCAACGCCATTTACGGTTTTGAAGAGTTGAAATTACAGTCAAACATCACATCGATAAAACGTAACAGCTTAAAATTTTATTCAAGCGACAGATGCTGCCTGTTTAAAGATTCAAACATTTCACTGCCCATTCGGTCGTGGCAAACGGTCAGGACTCACGGACCCTTTTTATATACATAATGGAACAAGGACAGCGACACAGGAGGTATTAAAAAAGTTTTTTAGAAATGAAAACTTCTTTAGCGGCGCTTGGCACTTTTTTAGATGGGTAAAAAATGTTAAACTCACGTCAGATGTTTAAGTTTTGAAGTGAAAACTTCTTTAGCGGCGCGTCAGATCTGACGAAGATTGTTTATCTATACATATAATAAAAGAGTAGAAACCGCGTGTCTGTACTTTAAATAAATTTATAATAAAACTAGCTGTTACCCGCGACTTCGTCCGCGTAGATTTTATAAAAAAACAGAACTCGAACTTAATTGAAACATATTTTACGGAGCGCTTATCCTTCTTGATCCCTACGTAAAAGATGCATTTGTACTTATCCAAGTTGAATAAATGCATCTTACTACAAACTTAATTATCTTTTGATTTTATTTAACTGGTAGGTAGTGCGGAATTTTCATTGTCAACTGTTACAGGCGAACTTAAAAAAGAAGGCAATAAAGGGAGTGAAGTGAATGGGTAGCGAGGAGGTATTCATAAAAGTAAAAAAGGTCCCTATTCCTCCCTATCTATCCTTTTGTATCCCCCCCCCTACATTCCCACTCCCCCTCCCTCACCCTCTCCCACTCTCTCTTCCACTCTCTCTTCCACTCCCTCGCCCCTCCCTCTTCCCCCCCTCACCCTTCCTTCCCCCTCCATTTCCCCCCTTCCCCTCTCCCCATCACCCTCCCTTTCCCCCCTCGCCCTCCTCCCATTCCCCTCCCTTTCCCCCTTCCCCTCACTCATCCTCCCCTTCCCCCTCTCCCTCCCTCTACCCCCCCTCCCTCTACCCCCTCACACGCCCTCTACCCCTCCCTCCCCCTTTCTCTCCCCTCATTTTCCCCTCCCTTACACTCTCTCCCTATCCCTCCCCCTCTCCCTCTCCCTATCCCTGACCCTACCCCTATCCCTGCTTCTACCCCTAACGCCATCTTAACCGCTATCCCTATCCTTATATAAACATACAACTGACACTCATATTGATTTTTAGACATTTCAAACCTATCAACCCCATCCCAGGGGTGGTGGTATTTCACGTCCACCACGTTGGATTTCAAAATCATTGTAGTTTTCGTAATCAGCGACCCGATAAACCATACGAACGACACCCATATTGATTTTTAGACATATCAACTCTATCGCACCCCAACCTTATCCCCAGGGGATAATGGTAGTTTACGTCTACCACGTTGGATTTCAAAATTGTAGTAGTCTTCGTAATCAGCGATACTTAGTTGAATAAAAAAAGTCCCATCAAAATCGGTTAAGTAGTTTCGGTGTGCTGTAGCAGATACAACCCCGCTAGAGTATTATTGTATGTGTAGATTCCCACGGGAATGAGATATTTTCCCGGGGTAAAAAGTAGCCTATGTCCGTCTCCAAGTTACCATCTATCACCATACCAAATTTCATCAAAATCCGTTCAGCCGTTTAGGCGTGAAAGAGCAACAAACAAACAGACAGACAGACAGACAGACAGAGTTACTTTCGCATTTATAATATTAGTATGGATATTAGTATGGATAGTATGGATTAGTGTGGGCGATAAGAAACGACTAATAGAACTCAAAAATATGTTTTCTGAACTTTTTGTCTGTCTGTCTGTCTGTCTGTGTTTTCGATAAACTCCGAAACTACTGAACGGATTTTCTCGCGGTTTTCGCAGATAGATTAAGCTTAGCTCTGAGCAACATATAGGCTATGTTTCATTCAAATCGGTTCACTCAATCCGAAGCTACACTAATGTAAAGTATCAAATTGCCTGTACGATAAAAACTCACAAACCGATTCAAACCGAGTTTTCAATTACGAGTTTGGTTTACTTTTGTGCAACATAAAAGTTTAGTTTCATTGCAAACGGTTCACTCAGACAGAAGGTACGCTAAGTTTCATGCGGCGGCGCAAATAACTCACGATTTATTGAACGGATTCAAACGGGGTTTTCAATAAACTGTCAAGCTTACTTCTTTGCAACATATTAGCTTACTTTCATTGAAAACGGCTCACTCAGACAGGTGTGCGAAATTTCCAGCGGAAGCGCCAATATCTCACAAACAACTGAACCGATTATAACGAGGTTTTCAGTAACGTATTTGGCTTGCTCCATGCAACATGTATGCTTAGTTTCATTGCAAACGGTTAATTCAGACATAAAATACACTAAGTTTCAAGCGGCGGCACCAATAACTCACAAACTACTAAACGTATTTAAACGGGGTTTTCAATAACGTGTTAGGCTTAATTTTAGCTTTCTTTCATTGAAAACGGTTCACTCAGACAGAAAATGCCCGAAGTTTCAATAGGCGGCGCCAATAGCGAACAAACTACTGTACCGACTCCAACTGGCATTTCCATGACGTGCTTGGATTAGCTACTTCCGTGCAACATATAAGCTTAGGTTAGTTGAAAACGGTTCACTCAGATAGAAGTTACGCAAAGTTTCAAGCGAAGGCACGAATAATTCAAAAACTTTTGAGCAGATTCAAACGTGGCTTTCAATAACGAGTTTGGCTTACTCCTGTGCAATAAATAAGCTTAGTTTCATTGCGATAGGTAGGTTCACTCTGACAGAAGATCCGCAAAGTTTCAAGCTGCAGAACCAAGAACTCACCTACTGAACTGGTTCAAAGTCAAACGAGGTTTTCAATGACGCGTCCGGCTTCTTTCTGTGCAATATATAAGCTTTATTTCATTGCAAACGGTTCACTCAGACAGAAGGTTCGTGAAATTTTAAGCAGCCGCACCAATACCACACAAACTACTTGAACGACTTAAACGGGGTTTTCGATAACGTATTTGGGTTGCTTTCGTGCAATATCTGAACTTTTTTTTGTTGCCATCGGTTCATTCAAACAGATAATAGGCGAGTTCAAAGTTTCAAGCTGTGAAACCGAGCTGAAATCAAACGAAGCTTATAATTTTGTACGGAAGAAAGCCAAATACGTTCTTGAAAATTCCGTTTGATCAGGTCCAGTTGTTTGTGTAAAAGTCTTGGGTACAGATAAAGATTGGTAAAATCTAAATTTAGTTTTATTGTAAAAATAATAATAAAAAAATTACTGCTTCGGCATGGCGGTGCAACAAATGTAAAAAAAATTATAAAAGTTCTAAAGTTTTGAAAACTAAGGAAGTACTTAGGTACTTAAAAACGAAATACTTCAAAAAATAAAGAGAGGTGTATCATTGTTTTTTAGGAATTGTCTTTTAAGGGGAGAGATAAGTTACAAAGTTTGTACGGAAGTGAAGTCCAACAGTTTTGTATGTAGGTACACTCAACAGCACGTCAGTAGAAACACTTTTGGACTTTATGGCATGGTAATAGAGTTGAAAAAATTTCTACCGACGAGCGGTTGAGCGTACATGTAGAATTAAAAGCATGTGAAGCTAGACACGTTGGAGTTTGTATCGCCCTTGTTTCAGTAGCCACAGAAGCTAAAGTAACTGAGCCTCAGATTAAGTTAGGCTTTGTTTTTTATGAGAAATAACGAAACCCTTATCATAGTTACTCCGCGTGGAATTCGACTATGATTTTACACTTACGAGGATAGTTGGCGACCTAACAGTCCACACATAAACAAGAGGTGTTTAATTTAGAAAAATCCGTATTATCGGTACTCTGTATACCTAATAATATAAAAGCGAGAACTGCACTGTCTGTCTGTTACACTTTTATGACTAATCCGATAAACCGATTGTGATAAAAACTTGGTACGAAGATAGTTTGGTTTGAACAATGGGAAAAGTCATTAGCTACTTTTTCTGAACCCCACGCGGACGGAGTCGCGGGCAACAGCTAGTATGTAATATAAATGGTCATGTTTGTCTACGATAGCGCAATAAATACTTTTATACTGATAAATAAAACAATTCGTGCGAAATTATTCCCTAACCATTCCAAAATATTCAAAAATGCACAACGTTGATGTTTAAGTTTTCACTTCTGCCGGCACTCCCGGAGTGCAACCCGTCCTTTTTTTTATTTTGGTATAATTTTGTTGTCGATTACCTCACTAACCCTAGTGTCAGAGTACTCAGAGTCGTTGAGCCACCAATGCCTCTGACGTGGCTCATTAAGGCCTACTTCCGTAGATACTTAGTAGCCGGGATCGGCTTAACGTGCCTTCCAAAGCACGGAATCATCTTACTTTTTAGGGCAGTCAGGTAATTCAACCTGCAATGTTTTAAGCAAACTAGGGAAGTTTCACAAATAATAAACCGAGTAAAATGACTGTAATGTAATCTTAGACATCAAAATTGGGTTATGAATAATTGTGATTTGAAATGGCTTAAAGCCAGAGGCCCACTCAGGGTAATAATAATAATCATTTAGGCGTTTGTAGCGTAGCGCTGCTGGCTCAGCTTATACTGGTTTTATTACTACGTGTTTGCTACCGTGCGTACTAACTATTTGTTATATTATTTTGTTTGTTGTTATCTTATCTAGCCTATAATGTCCCACTGCTGGGCAAAGGCCTCTCTCTCTTTCCTCCGTTGGTCCCTATCTAAAGCCTAACACTTATTAATTATCTATTATAAGGAAACCTGTAATTGGCTTTATTCTTTAGGTATTTCTTAAAGGATTGTAATTTTAGTGCATAAGCTGTTGGTTTTGTCGAAAATAAAAAATAAATAAAATTACTGATCTTCCGGCGGCGCCGTTTTACAATTTGCCGACTGTTTACAGTTTGTCCGCCTTTATAAGATTTGCCAAAACACACAAAAGAAAACTATAGTAGCATATTCCACTTTGCGTGAAGTTTCCAATATTTTCTCCTTACATAAGCAAGTTTGTTATTAATCAAAACATAACTCGTGTCACGCGCACCTATGTAGCTACACGTGCTCATGATCAAGCCTAGAACCTTGAACGGACGGTCACGGTCAAGGAAAATGCCCAAATTGCGTAAATACATTACTAAGGCTTTTTCTTAGGATTATTTCTCAGGTTTATGTTTGGATAGGAAGGACAAGATTTTACGTGTGACAAATGGTGTAGGCAACGAAGCAGTTGACCCCAACATAATTCTCTCAGGCAGATTTTATTTGACAGGATGATAAAGTATCATGAATTAAATGTTAATTCAAAATATAAAAAAAAATAACAACATAATTTATTCATACATTTTTTGTAATTTTTGTATGGAAAAATTAAAAGTACCGATTTTTTTTGGATTTTTTTATAGAAGGTTTGTCTCATATAGTGTAATACCCCAGCAAAGTTTCATCGATTAAGGATTTAATGCGGGGGTCTTCATACAACGATCCTCTTCGTTTCCTAGGTTAAAGGCTTTTTCTTGGGATTATTTCTCTGTTTTATGTTTGGATAGGAAGGACATGATTTTACGTGTGACAAAAAGATTTTTAAATTTTTTTTCGTTTATACCAATGCTTATCAATATTTTGCAGGCATGCCAAAATCAATCGGCTAAAGATGTCAGAAAAAACAAGTTTGTAAAACAATGTTATTCTTTCCGTCAAATATACTCTGGTTTAAGTGTCATAGCTGCAAAATAGATTGGTAAGCGTGGGAATAAACCAAAAAAGTCGACTGTAAAATATACCTGAAAGACGAGAATTTACTGATGAAATTGAATAACTTTTCCCACAGAACATAGGTCAGAATCCCAAAAATATCAACTCCCCATAGAAACTGTATCAGCTTGAATATAATGGACACTCACCGCCCCTCTTGCAATCTACCCCGCACCCCCGCGCGCATCCGCCAGCGAAATTCTCGTAGTCCTGAGAGTCTTTTGTACTGAATATGCGGGCCTACGCGACCTTCCAATTTCAAATTCTGAATAGACCCAAATTGAATTGATTGAATTTCTTCGGTACGATACGTGTAATATAGTTAAGGTAGGTAGTTATAAGTTTAGAGCTGTGTATCGCAACCCAATTTGTTACGCTCTCGCTCGGGTCTACGAGTGCACAGTTGCACTCCTGGGTACGTTTAACTCATAGGGCCCAGCGGACGTATCGGACCCGGGCCGCGGAGCGGACAAAACAAATTCTAAATTCGCGCTCGATGTAGGGGTGTGTCAATAACACAGAAAAATAAAGGTAAGAAGGAGGATTAAAGATATAATTCGTCACAAGGTAGTGAAGGCGTCGTTTATTATATTTTGATAATTCATGATTCTTTATCATCCTGTCAAATAAAATCTGCCTGAGAAATTTACGTTGGGGTCAACAGCTTTGTTGCCTACACCATTCGGTAAAGCAACGTAGCAGCGGTTCTTATCAGATATCGGTCTATACCGGTATGCATAGTCCGTAACGACGGAATGGCCGGCTTCCGCTGCCGCGCCTTGCCCGTCACCGGTTCGGGTCAAGGTCCCGTTACCTAACATAGGGTTAGTTATCATTGCCCATCCTTATTCTTTTTCTACGGGTTCACTTAGTCCGTCTGGAAAAGTACCACCCCCTTGCTTTTTTCTGCCGCAAAGCAGCAGTGTCACTGCTGTGTTTCGGTTTGAAGGGCAAGGGAGCCAGTGAAGTTACTGGCACATGACATGAGACATACCATATTAGTTCTAAGGGTGGGCAACGCGCTTCGCTGTCTTGTTAGTGTCTATTATGCTACTAATAAAACAGTGGGCGCTATGGGCGGTGGTGACCATTAACCATCAGGTGGCCCACAAGCTCGCTTGCTCACCTGTAACTTCCTAAATTCAGAGACATTTGTAGCTAGGTCAAAAGCAATCGGCTAAAGCTGTCAGAAGAAACAAGTTTGTAAAACAATGTTATTTTTTCCGACAAATGTATAGTCTGGTTTTAGTGTCATGGCTGCAAAGTAGATTGGTAAGCGTTAAAAAAACCGGCCAAATGCGAGTCGGACTCGCGCCCTAAGGGTCCGTACCTATCTACCATATAATATACTAAAATATTTTACTCTTTGATTTTAAAAACTCCGCGACCATCCAACTTGACCCCTCTTTTAAAGAAAAGTCCTTGAAACGGGAGCTCACCTTAATTGGTTAATATTAGATGTGAGAAAAATTTAAATATTTAATGATTTTAGACTTTTCCCTTTATTTGTACTGTGAGACCTAGCTTCTTGCCAAATTTCATAATTTTAGGTCAACGGGAAGTACCCTGTAGGTTTTGCTTTTTTTGCATAGATGTATAGAGATGAGGACATAAAAAGCCATATCTTTTGATTGCGTCGTTGTAAAAAATTGAAATTTTCAGATCTTGTGTGGTTTATGAACCCTAATATATGGTATTGATTTCAACCTGATAGCTCTACCCGTTCGTGAGATAAAGGGTCTTGACAGACAGACAGACAGACGGACAACAAAGTGATCCTATAAGGGTTCCGTTTTTTTCTATTGAGGTACGGAACCCTAAAAATGGATTCTAGGTTCTTCGAAAGAGGTAAATTCGATCAAAATGGTTAATTATAAAAGGTCAAAGTGGAGTATATTTAACATTAATTGGATTTTGAATTCAAAGGTTCGTGTTTTGGGAATGGGACCTTTCAAAGATGTAATTACTTATGGAGAGTGATCAAAGGATGTTTATAATAAGTTGACTTCATAGATGTCATAAACAGAAACGAGCGCGATGGATGGATGTCAACGCTGTGCAGCGTGATAATACTAAAGAGTATGAATCTGCCCATAATACTGAACAAGATTTCCCAAGGAACATCGGTCGAAATACAAAAATAAATTTTTGACCTCCCTTAGAAACTGCATCAGCTGATAGCGCATTTTGTTTGGGAGGTCAATTTGGTTTTTCGTATTTCGACGTATGTTCCTTGGGAAAGTTGTTCAGTTTCATGGTAACATGCTAAAATAATGTTCACTATTTCTATACCTAGATTTAAGGAGACTGAATTTCTCAAAAATCTTGCGAAAATGCCTCTAGCATTCGAAAGGGATCTTCAGACACGGCAGATTAAGCTCGTGCTGAATAGGAGTTATCAGTGACGTATGGTCAAATGGGCTGCTCGAATTTTCTTTGACCTTTTGAAATACTTTTTGAAAGTTAAATATTAATTTACACACACAAACAAACTGCATTTGCTTTTGTAACCTTTGGATCATAATATTATTTTTGAACCGCACTTGCGAGTCAGACAAAAATCGTTATCTTTACGTTAATTGTACTTTTTTCTGGCAGACAGTTAGCGATTCTGAATCAGCTATGTCTAATGGCCTTTTACTTTCGTCGCCTAGACTTGAAGACAATTTATTTAACCTCTCACTAAATGACCGAAGACCACGGCAGCCTTTTGACTCGATCCTGGCAATGGCAGTCGCAGGGGTCGCAGCTACCGCTGGTACGGCCTCAGAGCGGGCAGTTGGCAGCCCTACCTCATCGGATACTAAACAGCGACCTATACGAGTATAGGCTGCTGCACAATGAAATGGTGAGTCTAAAAAAATAGGGTTTGCTTGGGCCCAACCAGCAACCCTATTGATTTTGGTACAGTCAAGAGCACATCAAGCTTGACACATTGGACTTTGTATCGTTCTTATTTCAATATACGTACGGGCTAGAATCGCACTGCGAGTGTCAAGCTTGACCTGTCGTTGACTGTACTTCTTAATTAGTATGCGCTATGTGCTTATTTGGTATACGATTTGATAAAAAAAAATTACCAGTTTTTTGTTGACTGTTCAAAAGGTGCTAGGTTGCGCCTAGGCGACCCTGTTTTTTTTAGACTCAACATTTCATTGTGCACCAGCCTAGATAGGTCGCTTCTTGGTGGGCGATGAGTTAGGGTTGCCAACCGCCAGCTCTTAGTCTAATACCCCTCCCGGCGCATAATGTCACGTTCGCAAAATGTCACACTAGGTTTTACCATGGCAAAATGTCACGTTCGCACAATGCCACACCTAATCGTGACATTGTGCGAACGTGACATTCTGCGAACGTGACATTTTGCGAACGTGTCATTTTGAGAAAGTGATATTTTGCGAACGTGACATTATGCGCCGGGAGGCTAACTCCCAGTGGATACAAGCTGATAGTGATAGTTAAACTGACTCACCACTAGCCCTCTGGAAAGCCACTGCAGCCTTCTGACACTCGATCCTCGCCGAGGCAGCAGCAGCTACCGCTTCGTGGTACGGCCTCGACTTGTCCACACAGGTTCCCAGTCTTTTAGTCAAAGCTTGAAGACGGCGCGAAGTCTCGTTCAGGAGCAGGTGGAAAGTTTTCATGGACTCCTGTAAAATATTATACAGCTGTAGGAGAGAAGAGACAGTGCCATAATAGTAGTTTATGCAACTGTCATATAAAACTGGTTATTAAAACACGAGTTTGGGTTTATTACACGAGGCGCAGCCGAGTGTGATAATAGCATCAAACGAGTGTTTTAATACCATATTATATGCAGTTGCGTATACTACTTTATCTTCACTCATACAATAGGTAGGTACTTACTTATAAAAATTAAACAAAAGTAAGTAAACAACAAAGGCAACTTATATTATGTATACTACAGTTCTAATATAAGTCTATAGAAGCCGCCTTAATATATCCGCTAGGTCTTGTTTGAAATATACAAGCAAAACATTTTCTTAACATGGTTTTCTTTTAGATTTTCATTCTTTCCCAATTCATTGTAGGTTATGTCGTAAAATGTCCTAGACTAATATGAGAGAAGATCATAAGTTATTGAGTATCTTCTGGTGTGAGTGCAGTATCCTGACTGCACCACTTTATCTACTTTTTCAATAAACTTTCACATTACTTTCACGGGCACAAAATACTTGAAAAAGGTAAATGTTTGAAAATAGCGGCAAATCTAATATCTATTTCCAAGTCCTTTCTAATTTCAGGCTGCGCGCGCATATTTTGAGCCACAGATGAAATAATTGTAACTATAGTAACTGTTACTCTAACTGCTCCAAAATAATAGGTTGTTTATATGGTACACTTTGTAATATGCTACTGATATTTGACAGCTACTAAGAAAAACTGATATATTACTAACGGACTCTCTAAAAGACCTTCTATTCAGTCTTCTTAAAAAAAGTTTAGATTCAAGGAGAATTGTATCCAAGTGTTATGTAATGATTAAAAAATTAAATTACGTAACACCTTTGCAAAATTTTCATACAAAAATCGTTACGTAATGGTAACTTTTTAATTTTTTATATATAATCTGCGTAATATACAGCCTTACGTATCAACTTTTTGAATCATATTTCAAAGTTTACGACATGAGTGTAGATAAAAAGTACTATAGTCTGACCGCAACCGCTGCGCGGGGAGGTGGGGGAGCGGGAAGGGAAGAGCAAGAAGTAGTTGCCGCCGTGAGCGATGAAGTGCGATGCCCCTCCCGTCTCGCCATGCATGAGCATACCTAAGGCGCGGTACAACGGTTGCGTTCAGACTATAACCGCTACATAATTTCAATAAACTTATTTCTTTTAATTTAATTTCTAAACTTTAATCTTTATGTTAAAATTATCTTCGCCATACCACGCCAAACTATACAACAGTTGGTAGGCGTTGCGCTCATATCAATAATTTATTACTAAGATTGCAGGTAGTTGTTTTATAACACAAAAAAAATATACTAAACCTAACTTGCGTTAAAACTTATCCTTTGCGTACAGTCTATAGCACATCAGGCCTGACACATTGGACCTAGAACATTTCTTATTTAAATAAATATAACGCGTAGTATAGGTGTTAGATTCTAGCTGTGAGTGTCAAGCATGATACACTCTAGCCTTGTACTTACTTATCTAACATGCATTTTTTTGGTTTGTTTTAAGGCCAGCTTTGTATTTAATTTTACTAACTCAAACTCAGGGGCTTATACTGTGGGCGTATCATTGCCACTTTTGTACTACGACTTACCATACAAATTGGCCGGGCCGAGGTTGTGTCTTTTAATTTATTCGCCACATTATGTAAAATCCGCTCGCGATGGTTAAGCTGAGCTTGCAAAATTAGGTGCGACTGAAAAACAGCGTCTAGCTCTTTTTGAGATCTAGACACAATGCTGAGTCGTTTCCTTTTTCATGGTTGTGCCACGATACATATTATGATGTAAAGAAGTCTTTTTTTATGATGTTTAATCTGTGTAGTGTCACAAACTAATGAAATAAACATTATTCTTTCTTTCTTTGTGTGGAGACTCGAATTTCTAAAAGCCACTTTCAAAAAGTTGTAGAGGAGGAAAGTTATGCCTTCCAGTCGAGATTAACAATTAAAATGTTTAACACGAATTTGCGTTTTTCAGGGATAGACAAGAATAGATAGGAGGTAGTTACTATTTAGGGTTCTATACCCAATTGCGATATTAATAAGCCTACGTCGTGTATAATAGTATCTGTAAGGTTGAAAAGGTTCACAGAATATGTGTTATTATGGCGGATTACCTAACAAATAATAAAAACAATGAAAAGTTAAAAAATAAGGGGGTCCTTACACAAGAAACGTGTTTTTTTTGTTTTAGCTATCGTAACAACAAATAATAAAAACTGGTCAAGTGCGAGTCGGACTCGCGCACCATTCAAAAATGCAGAACTCTATCTAGATTGATCGCAATTTGGTATGCAATGACATAGGGTTTTTAACTTAACTAAGTTGTTACTGCTTCACTCACCATACTTACTAATAAAGGATATACCTCTTCCAATTTTAACTCACTCTTTTAAATGTTTTCACGATGATATGAATAATTGTAAGTGTATGCCAATAGAGCGGGTTAAATGTGTAACATATTTGGGCATGAAAGTAGACGAAAGTTTCTCCTGGTCTGAGCATGTTAATTTTTTATTTACATTAAACTTAAAGTATTATTGGGAAAGTTTTATCATTTCAGTTACAAAGTCCCCACTAGCACGCTAAGATGTTTATACAGGGTGTTTATTTGATTGCGTGCCATAGCTTAGGGGGTGGTTCAGTAACGATAAAAGAACTCAAAAAAATTATTTAAAACAATCCTACCTAAAAAAAATTTAACTCCATTGAAACTAAACTAACGCGGAGGGCAATGACCCGGAGCACCGCGCTATCAAAAGCGCGCGAAAGAGTTTCAGTTACGTATGTGCCTACCTTATCCACTGATTCTCGCGCGCTGGCTCGGTGATAGCGCGGTGCTCCGCGTTAGTTAAGTTTCAATGTAGTTTTATTTATTTTTTTCAGTAGGATTTTTTTAAATATTTTTTTTTGTGTTCCTTTATCGTAACTGAAGCACCCCTTAAGCTATGGCACGCAATTAAATTAACACCCTGTATATGTCACTAATAGACTCAATATTAAGTTATGCCTTGGATTCATATGGTCTTACAACGAAAACAAATTTGGATAAACTTGAAAAGATTCAACTGAGATTTTTAAAATTAATAGTCAACAGAAAAACTAAAACTAAATGTAAAGGCAATTATAGGATTTTATTCAAAATTTGTAAAATTCTACCGATTAGCTTAAAGCACAAATTTCTTCTCGTTGTAAATAACAATGGTCGAAACGATTCTTCTATGTCACTTGTATCGATTAATAATCAGTATGGCACTAAGTCGATGACCTCAGGTAAATTTGTTGTACCGAGAGTAACAAATTATTACGGCGACCGAACGCTACAGAAACGAATTCCATACTTTTTAAACAGTTTGCCTGAGGACATTCGATTAGAATCAAAAAAAGGAAAATTTATAACAAAATTAAAAACCTACCTTTTAAGTATTAGCACCTAATTCAAATTATATATATATTTTAAGTATTAGCACCTAATTTAAATTATACTTGGGATTAAGTTCTAATGCTGTAATTTGAGACTCATAGATCCCACAGACAAACTGCTGGATTTTGCAGTTTTGTGGGGCAATGTTTAGTTTTTAAGTTTACTGTACTTTTTAAATCTTAATAAATAAATAAATAATATTATTAGTCTATGAACAGCTCGATATAAAAGGCGTTCTAAACAAGGAATGTATAAGTTTTCTCGACCTACTACTTAGTAATTTCTAGCAGCATGGGTTAATTCCTAGTCGATGTGGGTCGGCAAGTCGAGCAATTGACCTCATCAGAGACCGGCCTTGCGCATTGCGTTAGCAACTCCGCTACGCTGGCGCACCTTGCTCTCAGTTACGTGATATCATATCCTGATGATAATAGTAAAATGAGTGCATAGTGAAGCCTAAGTTTCTAGTTTTACTTCTAAGCCTTTTCACAGAATAAAGTAATAGTACTATCATACAGAAAGGATGCAATCAACCCTGCAACCCCGCCCTTGAGATTCTCGTGGTCCTTCTGAGGGTCTTTTGTACTGAATATCGCTGTTTACCCGTGGTCCCGCTGGGTTGACCCATTACCGGGTCCACGGGTAACATAACACAACTTGACGAATATCACGACTTCTGATTATATCGATATAACTAACCTACTTTGGATTATACAAATTCAATTTCAACTTAAACAGTATTGGTACCGGCGACGCGAGCGCCTTACAACTGTCGTATACAAGGTGTAATTCCAAATACGCAAAAACTCTCGGGTGGTAGTTTTGCTCTCTCAACATTTTGAAATAAAAAGAAAAGAAAATCGATTCCTCATACAAAATGAAAATCTGGTTTGGTCAATTTGTATGAGTAATCAATGTGTTTTATTTAATTTCTAAAACTTTTAGAGCAAATGTTGTTTAGTTTCATGTATAGAACTACCACCCTAGAGTTTTTGCGTATTTGGAATTACACCTTGTATACAATGGTTGTAAGGCGCTTGCGTCGATTTTACGTTACATTTTGTTTCATCTGGCTTGGCTTATATTTTCTGAAGGTACATTTTAGGTACAAAATTCCTACGCTTTTAAAATCAGCAAATTGTTCAAAACGCAAAAAATCCCGCCATGCGCCATCCTGACGTCAGGATGGCGGGATACTTTGTTTTGAAGATTTCTGGAATACGAAATCGGTATATTAAAAAAAAAAATGGTACAATAAGGTACAAATTAGGTACTAATCTCTCATGCTAATTAAATTAAAATTCGCGATGGTACACTTGCCATCCTGACGCACACGTATGTTTTTGTCCGCAAGGATGGAATTATTTTATTGCATGTAACTGAAAATATCGGTTATGAATTCATAATTTTCAGTATCATGAGTATGTTCTTTATCCCAAAGATGGATTTATTTTATTGCATGTAACTGAAAATATTAGTTATGAATTCATCATTTTCAGTATTATGAGTATATTTTTGTTCCCAAGTATGGAATTATTTTATTTGCTTGTGATTGGGTAAACTTAATTTCATGTAACTGATGGTTTACATTTCCTGACGATATAATCAGAAGTCCATGGAGCAATCCTTAGTGCCATGGAACCACGAGTAATTAAAATTACCCGTGGACCCGGTAATCGGTCGATCCACCGGGACTACGGGTAAACAGTGCTGAATATGCGTGCCTACGCGACTTTCCAATTTCAAATTCGCGCTCAATGTATGTAGTGTCAGGGGTGTGGCCTTTTTTAAGCTGACAAATTCATCGGCAACGTATCCAAAAATTCTTTTTGAAAACAAATTTTTTCTTCAAGTGTGGCCGACACTTTTCTTCGGGAAAGTTATTTGTTTACTTTCATTAGAATAGAAGCATCAATGGCTTTCGGGTTTTAAACGAATGAAAATTCACCTTATAATTTTGTAATTCGTATAAGCCTATAATTTAATTTCGTTACATTTACTGACTGGATAATACATATTGCAGCTGAACATTTCCACAAGCTTCAAAGGAACTTGTTTAATCTATATTTAGAACTGCAATTAAAGTACAACGTACATCACGAGACGTCAACAGGTTAACCCGTGCGAAGCGGACGTACAGTCAAGAAAAGATTAAGCTGTACGGTATATATATACTGAATTTAACCATCTTAGTTCTCGGGGTGGGTAACGTGCTTTGCTGTCTTATTAGTGTCAAGTTATGCCACTAATAAGACAGCGGGCTCCATGGGCAGTGGTGATCACTTTCCATCAGGTGGCCCACCTGCTCGTTTGCTCACTTGTCACATAAAAATAAAAAAAACTAGCGGCCAGCCCCAGCTTCGCACGTGTGTTGGAAGTTAGCGTGGTTCTTTAAAAAACTCAGATCTTGCGTTCCACGCAAACCATCAAAGAGCTATTCATCTGGGATTTTGTATAATACAAAATCAAGAAGCAACTATTGTCGCAAAGAAATTACACGATGGGGGACTTCAATTTATAATAATATGTAGTGATGTTGCGCACGCAACCAGCGGTGTGTAAGCTAGGCATGTAGAAAAATGCTCAGTTTAGTTTTCTTGAATGTACAGTTGGCTGCACGTCATTAATAACATTATGACCTTGAGCGGGTCTTTTCTTCCTTGTGTTTGTAGCTTAGCACTGGTTTTGCTTGTACTGGTGTTGTTACTATTTATCTGGGTGTCGCGAAAGGCGTTTAAGGGAGTTTGAACAGGAGTTTGGGCAGCAGCGTCCAACGTAAGGTACTATCATACATACTGCGGTCAACAACAACCGCGATCCACGGTGCCAACCGCAACGCTAACAAAGGTGGTGACCATGGTAGTTCGAGTACATCCCATTCAAAACATACCATGCCTTTACGCTATGAAGTTCTGAAGGTAGCTAGCTCCCTGTCTATTAATGAACTTTTAATGGGACGTTACGGTGATCTGCGGCCGTGTGTACAAGTCAAGACGTAAACAGATTAACCAGTACAAAGCTGAAATACGCCGCAGTAACTGGATACTTTTCATCTTGTTTTGTTTGTTACGCAAGACACGGCACGGTACTCACAATAAACCATTGTTCGAAATGACAATACGCTGAACTTTACTGTCTACGGAAGGTTGCAGGCTTATGGGATTTTAAAAGATTTTGTAAGGTGCAACTCTAGAAGTGTGAATTTTTATTGGTTTTAGGATAGGGTAGTTTACCGAAAACTAGAAATTTGTCAGAACGCTATGGAAAGGAGTATGATGGGATAGAGATTATTAGACAAAATCAGAATTTCAACTATCAAAAGATACACAAAAACGAAAGATATAACAGTAACGATTCGAAAACTTAAATGGAAGTGGGCAGGTCACACAGTCAGAGGGAGAGAAAAAATGGTCCAAAACAATGCTATTTTGGTTCACTAGTAATAGCAAAAGGAAAAGAGGTAGACCGCTCAGAAGGTAAGTGAACGAGATAAAGAATACAGCAGGGAAAGGATGGACAACAATAGCTAATGACGAACGAACGATGGGTCTTCCGCACTGCGCTTTTGTACCATACAGTGCAGGTAACGGGGGAGAGGCGAACCTCGTACCCGGGCTGCTTCTCGTTGGGCTAATAAGCCCAACGGTCATTTAGAGTGGGGTCATTGCCCTGGAAGTGACTCCTCTGTGTCCGGGCTTCGAGGACCGAGGTCCTCGAATACCGGCCATACCAGAGGGGTCTGGGTCTGCGCAGCCGGGGTAGGAGGTGCGTCCCTCGCACTCGTACCCGCTACGACGCGCAGGATGGGTGTAGGCGCGGATGCTACGCGCGTTTGACTGGCCGCGGGTTGCACGCGGCTAGTGATGCCTCCGAGCGGGGAGGTGAGGGATGAGGAGGAGGAAGATGAGGGAGGGGAAAGAAGATCCCTAGGTAGGGGACGGCGCTCGTCTGGCGGCCGTGCGTGTAGTGGCGCGATTCCGCGGAGATGGGCATGTGGGCCATTGTCCGCGCGGTCGAACATGCGGCGCGATAGCTGCCGCACGAACTCTCCCACGGTTTGCATCTTGAGGTCCGTTCTGATAATGTCGTTGCGGACGTATCTACCGGCACCGGTGATCATCCGCAACGACACGTTCTGAACGGCCTCGAGGCGCTGGCGTTGGTAGTTTGAGCATAGAGCATACTACGAAGGAGACGCATATGTTAGCCTGGAGCGGATGTACGTTTTGTACACCCTCAGTTTTGTGCGTAGCGGTAGCTTGGATGCCATGACCGGTCTCAGAAGTGCGCGCGCGGCTTTCGCCTGATTGGTGACGTGTGTCACCATCGGCACCATGCGCAGAGACCGGTCTATAAGGCATCCAAGGTACCGCACTGAGCTTACCCACTCCAGGTTTTGGCCTCTGAGCTGTAGGCTCGGTGGTAGATTCCTTTGCTGGCCTGTCAGCAGGGCGGATGTCTTCCCGACATTAATAGACATCCGCCACTTGTCCAGCCAGGTGGGCAGGAGGTCAAGTAGCCTCTGCATTTTGGCAGCGGCCAGCGCGGCTTTCCGGGATGTCGCGAAATACGCGCTGTCGTCGGCGAAGAGTGCCAACACTACGTCCTCCTCACCGTCCCGGAGGTTGCCCTCCAGGGTCGGGATATCATCGGTGTAGAGGGCGTAGAGGGCAGGTGACAGGCAGCTGCCCTGTGGCACTCCTGCCGAGATGGGTTTAGGACCGGAGTTTTTGCCACTGACAGTGACAAAGAAACTACGGTCATTCAGGAAGGACGCTACTGTCTTGATCAAGCCTGGTGGAGCGTCTGTGGAGATTAGTTTGTAGAGTAAGCCGGGGTGCCATACACGGTCGAATGCCTTCTCGATATCGAGAAAGACACCCACCGTGTACCGATCCAGGCCCCTCTCCTCCGATAGATGGTGTAAGACGCGCACCAGTTGAAGCGTCGTTGAGTGTGCTCCTCGGAATCCGAATTGTTCGTCCCTCAGCTTGATGTGGGGACGAATTCTCCGAAGGAGCAAGCGCTCAAAGAGCTTGGCGACATGGGACAGTAGCGGTATTGGCCTGTAGCTGCCGGGCAGGCGTTTGTCCTTACCCGGTTTTGGGAGCATAATCACCTTCCCAACCCTCCATTCCTTGGGAAAGTGATTTGTGCGTAATATCCCGTTGAAGAGCCTGGTCAAGGCTACCAGGCCCTTCCTAGGCATGAGCTTAATGGCTGCGACTGGAATATTGTCTGGTCCTGGGGCTTTTTTGGCTGGGAGCCTTAAAGCCACCTTCGCAAGCTCGGACGGGGAGATGAAGTCATCCCCTGGGAGCGGCGGTGTTGGGACCGACAAGAATTCGTTCACAGTCGCCTCCACTTGGGCTAAATGGGCAAGGACGTCCGGGTCTACTGACGTAACTGGATGGGGCGAGAACTGATGCTCAAGGTGGTCCGCCAAGGCTTGGGCTCTATCCTCTGCGGTAAAGCAGAGGAGGCCAGCTTGGTTAACTAAGGGATAGGTGGGCTCAGGTGCTCTCGTGAGCTGTCGGTTGAGATGAAATAGGCTGGTCTCGTGTTCACCAGCTTGGTCGAGTCTCCTCTCCCAAGTGGTGCCCCGAAACGCCTTCACGTCAGCCGACAGCCTTTCCGAGATCCTGTTGAGGTCAGATTTGACTCTTGGGCATCGAGTTCTCGCCCAGAGGGCGTGGAGCTCTCTTTTGCGTCGTAGGTCAGCCTTCAGGTTGGTGGGCAGCTCATCGTACCTGCGGACGGGAGCAGGGACAGTGGTTGATGCAGCCTCCTTGGCGGCAAGGATATGCGCTGTCATCCTGTCCGCGTTTCGCTCGACATCGTCCACGGTAGAGATCGGGCCATCTAGAGTTATATTGGCCAGGGATGCTCCGTACGCCTGCCAGTCGACCTTCACTCTAGTACGTTGCTGGGGTGCTTCCATGGTGTTCCGGCCTAGCACCACCAATATTGGCAAGTGGTTAGTGTGAAGGTCGTATAGCACTTCGACGTGAACGGAGCAGGGCATATTCTGGTGCAAGACGATGTCAAGCACATTGGCTCTTTGCGCAGGGTTCGTGGGGATGTGGGTTGGGGATTCAGGCCCCAGGACAGTATAGTCGTTGTCTTCGGAGTCTCTTAATAGTACTCTGCCTGCACGATTTGTTGTGCAGGAGTGCCATGCCGGGTGTTTGGCATTCAAATCCCCGGCAATCAAGGTTGGCTCTCCATTGAAGACACGATTAATGTCCTGGGGTATAGGATTAGGAAGGTCTTGGGGAGGTCGGTACGCAGCGAACAAGCGCACTGGGACACCACCTGCCCGAAGTCTGACCCCGATGCTACGCACAGAGTCAAACTCCGGGAGTTCCAGTTCTTCGTGGATGAGGTCTCGCCTTACCAACACCGCGGTGCCACGGTATGGCCCGGCCCGGGAAACCTCGTCGCGCCGGTACACGAAGAAGTTTGGAACTCGAAAAGTGACACGGGGGGACAATTTTGTCTCCCCCAGCAGGATGACGTCCAATTGCTGCTGTTGCGCGACCATTCTCAAGTCTGAGATGTGTTCGCGAACCCCCCCGGGGTTCCAGTACATGATTCGTAATGCTGCCATTTCTAATCCTGCACTAGTTCCCTGAGAAGGTTCACGATCACGAGGCGGGGATCACTTCCCCCCTCCATAGCCTGAGCAAGATCAGCGAGCATAAGGCTGAAGCGTCGAATAAGGGACGCCGCATCAGTCAGATTTCTCGGCACCGTAGGTTGAGAATGTTGGGAATTGGGTTGGGAAGTAGGTTGAGGGGGAATATGATTGGCTTGGACATGAGGCTGGCCTTCCAAAGCTCTTGCATTCATGTCACTGGGTGTTTCTACCTTAGCCTGTGCCAAGGTAGATTGGGCATGTGTGGTGACGCAGTCAGCGGCCGCGGAACCTGACGCCTCGGGGATGTGGGAGCTTGTGCTCTTGGCACCTGGGAGAGAGTTGGGAGGGGTACGAACCGTTGCCTCTGTGGGCTGCCTACCTGCCGCTATGGCTTGAGCCTTGCGGCGGCCAGCTCGGCGGCGCCTCTTAGCTCCCGGAAGGGGTTCACCCCTCTGAGTTGGCTGGTTTGCCGGAGGGATGAGTGTGGTGGGAGGGCGATTGGCACCTCCACCTTGAGCTTGTTGGGCATCTTGGTGGTCTTGTGGGGGACGTTGCTCCGGAGCCGCTTGCTCCGGGTTGTTGGGAATCGGAGCGTTTATTTGCTGCCCCCTTCTCCTTGCCTCCTTGCGAAAGACCGCACAGCGACGATCATTCGCTGTGTGGTCCCTCCCACAGTTGGCGCAGGTTGGTGGCTGGTCTCTGGGGACGTTGCAGTCCGCTGCAGCATGGTCTCCAGCGCAGCGGACGCATTTCTGCTTCCTGAAGCAATTTTTAGAGGCATGGCCAAAGCCCTGGCAGCGATGACATTGCGCAGGCCCAGGTCTGCTTCGCCAAGCCTCGATGGTTACGCCAGGTAGGCAGAGAAGCTCATTGATGGCGTAGAGCCGTTGGAGTTCTTCGCGCGGAACCTGTTGCAGTTCGGCAAAGAAGAGGCATCCAGGCCTGCCCCTTCTGGGAGGGATGCTGCGGATGTGACGCAGCGTGAATCCCTTCTCGTCTAAGGCCGCTCTAATTGCCTCTTCGGGAGTATCGCGGGGGAGACCACGGATGCTAACCTTGAGAGGCAGTTCCTCCGCTAACGTATAGCAGTAGAACTGCATCTCCGGCTCAGCATCCCTGGTCTCCATCAGGTATCGTTGGACTGTCCGGAATTCGTCATCGGACCTAGCTATGAATCTAAGTCCGGTGCCGAATGTCCGGACATTAGGCGTGAAGCCCAGGCGGGCCTTGATAGCAGCCAGGTGGCTTACCCAATTGGGCAAGCGCTCCACCACGATAGGCGGGTAACGCCTAACCGTGTCTGCCTGCTTTTCCGCCTGGCCTTCCGGCGAAGGGTTTTGGGTAGGTCCTTGGTTTTGGTGAGCGGGTTGGTCAGCACTGTTTGCGAACTGCGCAGAGTGTGTTGACACCGCTTCCACCTGGGAATTTCCCGGAGAGGCAATCAATTGGGGTTGTGAAAATGAGCTAATGTTAGCTGCCGGATTAACCGACTCTGGGGTTGAGCCTCTTCCTAGTTGCTCGAATTGTACGTAGGACGTCGGGTCCAGCCGTCCCACGTCCCGCTCACTAGACGGGTTTTCGGGAGTGCTCCTGGCAGAGATTTGGGCTGGAAATGGCGCCGGGGGAGTTTTTTGCCTCGGCGAGGCTTGAAAAGCTGTCCCAGTAAATCCGAGGGACATATTGGGGCTGCTGTTGGCAGATCGCGCGGGGCGGGGGCTGGTAACCGCACCTGCCAACTGCTGTGAGAAAGTTGGAGAGGTTTGTTGACAGTGCCGCTTGTCCTCGTGATCTTCTTCAAACGAGTCAGGGCACGGTCTTGTTCTGGCCACCTCTGAAAAGGTAGGTGACCTCATAGGTCTCTGTGTAGGAGATGGACTAAGTTGGATTAGATTTGACAAGTTGGACAAGTTCCTGGGAGAGGGGACTGGGGCTTGGTTGCCCTTCGGTCGAGATTCGAGCTCCCTATCTATCAACTCATTCCAGTCCTCCCTTACTTGGGGGGCGGCGGTTTCAGATTGGGGAGTGGCTGTTGCAGCCTTAGGAGGTGATGGAGAGGCTGGTGACTCTGTGAGGAATCTAGGCAGATTTGGCTTTACTGGTGTGTTGGCCAATGGGGGCGATGCCAGGTACGAGGGCGCGAGTTTAACGCGCTGTACTTGGGGGATAGGGGTTGACGCGTCGGGGGCAGCACTAGTGCTAGGCAGAGGGGTACCCGCACGGGGGTCCACTCCTAGCCCAGTTGGGGTGACAGTGTTGTCAAAAATATTGCGTGCCACTACGGGGCGGTTGAAGAAAGGTATGGTACGGCTACTCGAGCCTGCGCGCAGCGCGGAAGTTCGTGTCTCACGCGGTAGTTGAGGCACGGGGGGAGGGGGAGGCACGGGCCTCTGCCCTTTGGGCTTTTTCCCACCCATATCGGGTGCCCGGCGGTTGTCCTGCCGCCGGGGGCGAGCCTCACTTCCTACCTTACCAAACTAGTTGGGAAGGTAGTTGCGAAACACACCCCAGGAGGGCTTGGACTTCCACCAGTGCTCCCGGCTAAATGAGAAAAAGTAAGCCTATAAAGGGTATCTGCAGAAAACCCGTCTCCGACCACACCCGCAACAAAAGGTTGGGAGGGTAGTCGGAGAAAAAGTTTTTCACAAATACCCACCTATGGATTACGTGTGTTTATTATGTCACAAGAAAAAGGAAAAACCTGGAAAAACACAAATCGACACCGCGGCTGAGGCGTACTTACCCCCAGCTGCTTCCGACTCCCGTCCCTTGACTAGGCTCAGTCACCGTCAGCGACGCAGTAGATTGTGCTTCTGGATGGTGCCGCCTTACCGTGATGGGTGCGACTTGCCAAGGCTTGATGTCCTGATGGATTTTCTTTCTTCTGGTGGACTCTTGGTGTCCTTCACCGCAGTGAAGGTATGCCAGAGCCCACTGAGGAGGAGAAGTCTTCTTACGCGCCTGGCGCGCCGCACTGTAAGGACCGCACCGACAGATTCGCGAGGGAGGGTAGGAATATTTTCGACTACCCTCTTTGCGGGATATATTTTTATTTTGTGGCGCGGTGTGGAGCGCAACCAAAAACACGTCTGCTCTCGACGACAGACGACGAACGGAACCTAGCTAATGACAGAGAACAATGAAAGGAGCTGGGGGAGGCTTTTACCGTCAAGAGGCACACAGACAAGTCTGAAGATTAAATAAAATGCTAATCCACCGATGTAGTGTAGATAAGCTATGAGCTGAAAAAATTCGAGCTATCCTATTGGTGGTAATTTTTACAGCTCTGGTTCCACCCAGTGAACTACAAGTTCCACCACCCAAAGCGCTGACCTGTGCTAAGTGAGCTGAAAACATTACAACCAACCAATTGAATTTCTCCCTCCAATAGGATAGGAGGTACGCTGATTCTTTAGCTTTATGGTGGAAAGGATACCTTGCTCTCGAATCAGTGATTCTACTAAGGAAAATAAGCAACTTTCCCGAAGGGAAATTCACGTTGCATAATTAAAGAATTTCTACCTAAAGATTCGATCCCCTAGGTAGTGTAGGATACGTACATAATTTTTTTTTCAATCTAAGTAATTTTACTCACGATATGTCCCGTGCGGTGCCGGCAAAGAATAGTCATCCCATACATACCCGTGGGTGTCGTACGAGGCGACTAAGGGTTATGAACTGGAGGATGGGCAGCAGCATCCTCCAGTGTATCATACCATTTTAGTGTCTGCGGTCACCTACAACCGCGGTCCATGGTGCCAGCCGTAACGCTGACAAGCGAGGTGACTATGGTACTTCCCCTCCACATTTTTCCAGCAAAAGCTAGAATTCCTGATTTCCTTAATTGTCCAGTAGTGAACATTTCATGAGATGTTTTATGTCACGATATAAATCTTGGTATAAATGGTCCTCGTGATTGTTGAGAAAATTGTGTATAAGAAGTAAAATACCAGACTGGTAATCCAAGAAAGTCCAACTCATCCCCGATCAAAAGGGCTGATAAACAAATGACCCTCCTAGTTTCTAAATCAAAAGTGCTGAAGCATGACGTCAGTTCTATACAGTTTGTGATGATTAATGTACCTAGAGGGCCTGGCTGCCAGCTTTTGAGGGATTTTGATGGATGTGCTGGTTCCCTTGTTCTAGTATTTACCGCAAATACCGCGTATTAACACAACAAAGAATAATAAATGGTTGTAGCGGGTGCCCGTCGGGTCGGTGTAGTTGGTATGGTAGTGAGCTTTTCCCGCCGTTGGCCGTGGGTTCGAACCTAACCTTACCAAACATAATCTAACCTTTTTTTTGGGATTGAGAAAATGCCTACGCATGCCGCACCGTTCGGGGAAACGGTACGGTTATGTGGGGCTTGTTTGCACCTACTAAAAACTCCACCGTGTGCCGCTCTCGCATTATGGATGGGTCACGAGCACTGAACGTTCGCACTACTTTCGCAACCCACCCTGCAAACATAATCTAACTTAACTTAACCAAACCTAACCTAAAAGAGTTCAGGTTTTTGATCTAGTGACTTCGGGGATATGTATGATGTTATTAGGGACTTGATCGAATGCCGTGATTTAATCGGATCACTTAGGCATTTTACCAAGTCCCTAGTTTTTATCATATCCATGCCATAGGAGGAGATAATTTCGATCGACTCACATGAAGCTAGACCGCCGAGAGTCTATACTGGATATCGCGGGCTAACGCTGAAATTAATGATGAAAGGGTTAAAGCATTGGTCCTGAAATTTATGATGAAATGGTCTGTACAGAATACGTTTTTTATTGTCACTGCGCTTACTCTTGACCTCGATCTAGTCTTGAGGACAGAGATGAGGTCGACGATGGAACGAGCTTGCCCAGAAGAAGCCTATTCACTCGCGACTTGAATAGATTCGGGTTATATGAACTCGGGTACACAGATGCAGGCAGCGAATTCCACCCTTTAGCCGTGCGCATTATAAAAGATGTTTCAAAGCGCGTTTTTATTAATTGTTTTCTAAGTTTTTGGTATTAAAACAAGTATAATAGAATCAATTTAGTCAATCCAAAATAGCATAAGATTAGAGATGGCCTTCGTAAATCGTGAGAAGCAGAGGGAGCAGCTTTCCGTTGCTGTAACAAGGCGAGGTAAGAAGGCAGGCTACCTTTCAAAATATAAATATTCTTACTTTGAAAACACCCAATCTTGGTATTAAAAATAAATATAAATATTGGGGGACATTTCTTGATTCCAAACTAGACGAAGCCTGTTATGGGTGTCAGTCACCCAGACACAGAACAAACATTTCTGTTCATCACACAAATGTTTTCCCTGGGCGGGGATCAACCCGAAAAAGACCTAATTTTACGAAAAAAAAAAACTAGGCGTATTTATGTTTTATTTACATAACCACAACACAACACAGAGATCACGTAATAAATATCCGCAGAAAACCAATCTCGTTAATGTACCTTTGGCACGAGATTTTGTAGCAAATTCACTGGTTTATAAAAACAAGATGCGTGCTTGAGCAAGGCCACACCCCGGACCATACATATAACGAGCGCGTATTTGAAATTGGAAGGTCGCGTAGGCAAACATATTCAGTACAAAATATCCTCAGAAGACGTACTCGTAGTTCCTTGCTCAGTGCTCAGAAGGACCACGAGAATCTCGCAGGCGGGTAAGCGCGGGGGTGCAGGGTAGATTTCAAGGGGGGAAGTAGAGCGTCCGTTCTGTATAATAGTACTATTACTTTATTCTGTGGTAAGGCTTGGGTAAGGTTTGAAAAATAATCTAAATGATTTCGTAGTGCGTTTGTCAAAAACACGAACAAAGTGGCGATATGTGGGAAAACACCGGCCAGATGCGCGTTGGGCTCGCGCACAAAGGATACTCGTACCGAACCACTACTAGTATGGCCAATGAGTGATCACAACGGGTATGTGGATGGAAAAGTCGAAAGCAGAAAGTTTGACTTAAGAACTTTGTTGGGGCTAGTTAGGAGATAACACACTAAAAGTCCTTGCCTTTCCGAGGTCCGCTCAAAGAACGACCCGTTTTTTTGTTTTTTGCTTACATCTCAAAAACGATGCGTCGAACGAAATATTGTTGTACTACATAATATAAGCTGATAAAATTCTCTACAACTTTGGCTTTCACACTTTTTATCTATCTCTTACCTTTGCCTAACTATGAGCTTCGACAAATGTTCGATTTTCAAAAATGTTTTCTATAGTCTTACGTTTTTTTTTTGCTTCATAACTTTTCTCAAGTGCTACCGTAGATTTCAGGATACACATCTAAATTAAAAAATGTTGACTCTGTATGTCCGGTCTCATAATCTCAGCCTCTTTCCTGGCCGTTTTTCGGAGCTCATAACTAGGCAACGATTGGAGATAGATAAAAGTGTGAAAGGCAAAGTTGTAGAAATTTTTATCAGCTTTCATTATGTAGTACAACAAAATTTCGTACAACGCTTCGTTTTTAAGATGTAAGCAAAAAACAAAAAAATGCGACCTTCTTTGTGCCCCCCCCCCCCCCCCCCGAGCGGACCTTGGAGGGGCAAGGACTTTTAGTATGTTTATCTCCTAACTAGTCCGAGTTTGAATTCTTTGGACGCTAGTGTCGCTACCATTTTAACAGCCAGTTTCACGAAGCTTCTTTAACGTTAAAGTTGCTTTATATTCATTGCTGTCAATTTCTATGTCAACAAAATAGAAGGTGTCAGTAATAGATTTAAAGTAGTTTTAAATTAAAAGATGATTTCTGTAACTGGCAATAAGTCGTTAAGTAGGGTTATCGTTAGGTAAGCACGGCAGCAAGCACGCAGAAACAAACCAGTATAAGCTGAACCAGCGCTGCGCTATACAAACGCCCGAAACCAGAGACCTGCTCAAGATCAAAGTGTTTCCACCGACGAGCGACCGTATGCACCTAAAGTAGGTATTATTTATTTGCCTAACAAATTATGGTTGCTGTACAGAAAACTGTTCCTTGTTGTGTTCTGCACACCGACTGGTCTTGCGTCATTTGAATTACGCAGCTTCCCGCGAACTTCGCTGGATCAGTGGTCCACCATGTTGGGCTCTTACTCGCGTATTTCCCGTTTAATGAATCACATATCTTCAAACTTATTTGATCTAAACAAGGTTTGGATAACACGCACGAACGGAAGTTAAGCTAAGCTGAAGTACATACCGAAAGGAGAAAGTAGATTATTTTAAGTATCGACCGACCCTGTAATCTTGCTGGGGATTAGAGTTAAGTGTGTTAGGTAAGGCTTAATATTAATTGCACATCAAAAATACTGATGCACATCAGAATACTGACTGAAAATCAAAAATACCAAATTGCAACTTCTCAAGTGCAATACATATGCGAGCGTGCCGCGGCAGCGGCCGGCGAGTGCCAGAAACGAATTAAGTGTTAATTACGAATTAATTATTTAATAGTGTGCAATCCAGGATTTTAACTGTCCACGAAATTAGAATATTTTGAGGCATATTAGTATTCCTAATTGTCATATGGGTTTTATTTGTATTAAAAATTCAAGGAATATTGATTTGCAGTTAAATACCATCCGTTAGGTACATTTAATTGTATGTATGAAGACCTATACAGGGTGTAAGGGACAAGTTGGAGAAACTGAAAGGGCATGATCAGTCAACGTAACTAAACAACTGTCTGTGAATAAGACTTTCAGGAAATTAAAAACAAATAGGCCTCTCCATACAAACTGTCCAATCAAGTTTGCAATTTTTTTGGATTAGGCAGTTTTTTCATTTCCTGAAAGTTTTATATTCCATGAAAGTAGTTCAGTCACGTTAACTGATCATGCCATTTCAGTACTTGCCAACCTGTCCTTCGCACCCAGTATAAACCGTTTTCGAGTTTCTACTTCCCATTCGATTCCAAAATTTAGTCATTTCAAATGGTACTAGATCGATAAGAATTTAGACTCTACAAGAAGCTTCAAATTATTGTTTGTCAAAGCACGCATTGATTCCTTTAGATTAGAATATTATTTCTATCAAGTTCCCATACGGAAAAAAAATCCAAAAAAGACAAAACTAAATTGCCTCATTCATGACGGAGCATGACTTGAAAAAGGCTCTTATTCTTTCTATCGTAACTTTAAAAACAATATTTATATGGAGAGAAAAATAGAAAATAATTAAGAAAACTGAGAGAAACTTAATATGCTTTATTCTATGGGATTTTTATATGTGCTATGCGTGCTCTAAGTCGCAGGGCAGAACACTAATAAAAAAATAAATAAAAAAGACTCACATCAAGCTCCAACTCCAATTTATTGATCTCATCGGTCGCGGCGTTCAATTTCTCCAGTTCAACCTGAAAATTGTGGAAAAACCTTAGACAGTCACAAGGCACTCTCACCCTATATTCGAAAACGTAAGGCAGAAGCAACGAACATGTAGGGACTGGAAACATGGCCGAAATATACTAACGGTTTGAAAAAAAAAACACTTATCAGTATGTAGATAAATCGGACATTATCTTGAGCTAAGAAGAATGGCATGTTACTTGATTAGCGATAAAAAACCGGTTTAAATTTATAAAATTATCTAATTTACAACTTAGTCGACGTTATAGTTTTTGATTAAAGTTATTGTGAATCATTAAATATTGGAGACTTCGTACAAAAATTCTACAAAAAAAAACTTGTTACTTTGTACAGTAAAAATGATAACAAAATTAAATTTTTATCACAAGGCTAGAAGAACTAGGGGTAAATAAGAAATCAAACCATTCTTCTTAAAAATTACAAAAAATTTACAAATTGAGGCAAAAATTACAATTTGGACCTTAAAGGATCGTTTCCTGTCCCTACAAAGCTATAAATTATTAATAATTAACAAAATTACTTACTTAGTTTCATTCTTTTAATGGAGGCTTAAATTAACATTAAATTCGACAGTAAAATAAACATACAAATAAATGCTAAAATTACAATTTATTTCAATCAATTATAGTAAGTAGTTACAGTATACAATTAGAATCATACATGCAGTAAATTTTACAATACAAAAATACTTTTTCCAATACACATTCAATTTTCATTGTGTAGCTAAAATAAGATCAGGTTTGGTTTGTCACAGTAAAGAGTTTTGTATTGTACTACATGCTTAATTAAAAGTCTGTTAAATGGTTAAAGCATTAGCCATTATGTGGTCGTCATAAGCTTTCAACTATTAAGTATAATGTTACCCATTCACGCCTAAACAAATGAACTGTTTTTGGTGTGGCAGAAAGATAGATTGTGACTTGGATAAGCATAAAATAAACTTGGGAAAAATTAAGTTTTACATGGAAAAATAAGTCAGAAATATTAACAACTCTTTACTGTGGCTCTAACAATGATTTTTGGGAAATATCACTGTAGTAGGTAACACCTAACATTCCAAAATGTAGTCACAAGAAATGAAAATAACAAGTCCTTACTATTTAGATAATTAAACAAATGGAATGATTAAATTGTACTAGAATATGATTTGATCTAAAATTATATTGCTATATGAACACCACTTTTGGTAAAGTAGTTAATAACTATTTAACAAAATTTGCTATTTGTAAAAGTTATAAATTTACCTGGCAACACTAAAAAGAACCCACCTTTATGATTGGATATGAGGGTAACTTAAAATTATTAACTACCTAAATGGTAGCTTTTTAAACAGCGCGAAAGTCTAGATGTAAAAGTTAGGCCGAATTTTAAACCAATATTTGCTCTGCTGTGTATAAAATGTTATTAATTTAAAATATAAACAAAAAATGAGATTAGTAATGACTAAAATTAATGAAAATTAACCCTGAACAAAACACATAATCTTCTCCGGTGGTAGTATAATCCGTTTCACGAGTCAATGCCAAAGCTTACCAACACATTTTGCAGCTATATCAAGTCTATTGTGCTCCATGGTCAATAGTAATCAGCTGAAGCTGTCAGAAAAAACAAGTTTGTAAAATAATGTTATTTTTTCCATCAAATACATTCTAGTTTGTCGTGGTTTTGGTTCTATGGCAGCAAAATGTGTTGGTAAACGTTGGCATTGACTTGTGAAACCGATTTTAATAACTAAATGCTATAACAATACAAATGTTTAACATTAATGATAATGATGGAGATTCCACTAAACTCACGTTTATGAATCCAATTTTATTGGTTATAATAATAACACGCATGAGAGACATATAATAAAACATAAAGATACTTTTACACCGTATCAAAAGTTATAAATCAAAAAGTTATCTTTGGAGAATGAATGCTGTCTTTTTCGTAATGTTTAGGCCTTTAAAATTTCAAATGAAATAACATAAATATGAAGCCACTCCAAAGAAATATTTTTTAAGAAGAAGATGCAGAAACCTTCTTTAAATAAGTCTTACTTAATCTGTAGCTGAGTCTATCTGTGCTTTTGACAAAGTGTCTGCAATAGATTTAGGAGAGTTTTAGAAACTTACGGGTTTTATTATAAAACTCATGTTTTAAAGAAAATGCTGAAAATATTTTACGTTACTATGCCGCATTTGGTCATATTTTTGTTTCAAGTCAAAGTAGCTTTTAACCGTAATTTCCATTGAGTTAGATGAAACTTAAGAATAAGCATTCTTTGTGTGACTCTACATTATGTTAAATTTGAAAATTTCTACCAGTCTGTTTTTAATAGGTTTACTGCCAGTTGCACAAAGCATTTTCAAAGTTAAGAGGCAATACTATCTGCATTTCTTCCATACAGATTAATAAAAATATATTCCTTTATGTCTTCCCTTGATTAATGCCTGTAGAGCGATGGTATTTGGTTTTGAAATCAGGCCTGCCCCTGTCAATTATTTTTTTTCCGAAAAATAATCGAAAAACGACTATCCAGAAACCTGATAAAATGCCCCGTTTTTTCTACATACTTAGACGAGTACCAGAATATTTTTGAAAGTTTCAAGATAAAAAAAATAGGGGCGTAGAGTAACTCTTCTGTTAAACTTTGATACCAAAAATAATTGAATCAGTTCAGTTTTGGAGAAGAAAACAGGGGCAAGCGGAACGTCGTTTTGTAGGTAAAATCAGTCTAAGCAGTTGTCCCTATCGCACACTAGGAAAATTGTTGGGGCGCAGCGGGACAGTAATAGTTTGTACAAATATCTATTTCTCGGACTAGGATATTCTCTTAAAGCTCCTGTAAATATCTTGCTGTCACTTTCTATGTGATCGAAACAGAAAGTGACAGCAATAGTATTAACAGAACTTTAACTATAAAGAAGGTGTGTGCAAATGCCTGTTAGCATATTACACATTAGAATTAATAAGTTGTTGTTATTGTAAACAGTAAAATTTTTGGAGTAGTTTTTGAATGAAATTAAAAGATAATGAGAAAGTACTCTAATTAGTCTTCTTTTATGCAGAAGTAAATGAACTTAAATGTTAAAGAAAGGATTATCAATATAAATGACCCCAAAAGACAAGTTATTTTTAAAAACAAAGTTAATTGAGTATAAGGCTTAATTACATTATTTTAAAGCTTAGTCTCAGGGGTTACAAGTTAATAATAACATATATATTCATCAATAACTTTCATGAGTAATTACAAAAGATACAATATTATTTTAAAAGTAATAATGAAATTTGTGATGAAACCTTGAGATTATAATGTCTTAAATAAAAAATACTTCTGAATATATAAACTAATAATCAGGATATTCATATGTATAAAAATCATAAAATGGCACATACTCTATTTTGGAAAATAAGTTAGTAATCCAGTAGATGTTCAACTAAGTTTAAGGTTGGTATAAACTAGTAACTAATTTAATTGACAAACTTATATAGTGATATTAATAAGTAACTTAATTTTGTGGACAGGAAACAGTCCTATAAGGTACCAAAGATATAATAACACCTCATACATCTAACATACAAGTTTCAAAGTCGCAAACATACGTAACTATTAGAAACGTGATTCATAAGGAATTGGACCGATCAGTGCACTTCACTATCACAAATATATTTTCCAGAAACAAAGCGGCGTTTCACGAGGGACAAACGGTAACCACTTCCGATGAGTTCGAACTCTATACCGGACAACGTTGCGCCTTCGCAGTTGAATTGAGCGGAAAGCGTGGCTTTAGACGACGGGCCGTTTTCTAACTCAAATCTCGCCCTTAAAGACCCTACTCCACGATCCTCGGAATGCTGGGACAACTCTGTGAACTTCCACAGAGCTTGTTCGTTCTCCGCATTCCATTGACTTTTAGGCATCGCTATGACGTTTTTAACTCCTCCGGTGACCGGGACGCAGACCGAAACGTTCAGCAGCGGCGACGGCGGGCTCATCGCGTGCAGGTTGTACTTATAATCCACCTTCAAATCCGTGTGGTCTCTCTCGCATTTCCAGTAGGCGACCAATTGGAACGGACACGACGCGGCGCCTGCTTTCGGTCTTACTTGATACTTCAAGATATCCACGTTGAAATATTGCGCCGTCGGGTTCTTTTCAGATTGCCGTCTCAACAACGCAGTCAATGCTCCCATGTTAAATTCTACAACAGTCACATCTCTGGTAGACATCATCGTATTTATGCTAATGAGCTGCTTATTGGGTATGACATTGTCTAACCTATGAATGTTTTTCAGTCTGAAGCATAGTTTAGCAGGGTTCGGGTTATGAGCGAGCACGCCGACGATGCCAGTTGGAAATGAAAGCATCATATCGCCGGACATTTTCACTTGGCATTTGCCTTCTTCTGTGCCACGGAAGTAAGAGTGAATAATCTCATGGAACGCGACGGCTAGAGGTATCGTGTCTGCCATGCCGATTGTGAGAGGCGAAGGTCCTCGGGAGCCTGAAGAGCCTGCCGTTCGGAAGTCTCCTTCTGACCGCCGCGATGGCGGACGAGGAAGGGAGATAGATGCCATTGTCGGCGTTGACGTCCGAGCATTCTCTCCTACATCAGAAAATAGATCGCCTACATCAGCAGTGGACACAGGTGTCGGGCTTTCGAGTAAATGCGATTGATTCGCCTGCAATGGCGCGTAAGGATTCGAGACGTTACCGTGCGGCGAAGTAGGGTTGCTACCTGATGGACTTTGGAAGAAGTTCAGATCTAATAGATCACTGCTCGCTTTGCTGGCGTTAGCATTTGACCCGCGTCTGGCTGTCCCGATTTTGTACAAGGAGATGTTTTCTACCGTCGCCCGAAGTTCATCTACGCTTGCCGACATAGGAGCACTACCATTACTTATAGGTTTAATCTCAACATGTATTTTTTGTTCTCTCTCTTCTTCAGAGTCTGAATCTGATGAGGAATATGCACTTTGCCTTTCATCTTTAGGTCTTATACAGTAGCCTTCTTCATCTACTTCTGGAGAATTTAAATCCTCCTTAGCTGGTGTTTCTTCTTCTTTTTCTTCCAAATCAGACTTTTCTCCATCTTTAGAGTTTTCTGAGATCTCATCTTTTTTCTTTTTAGACTTTTTGGGTTTGGATTTGGTGCGTCTACTACGCATAAACCATTTTGATTCTCTGAGAGTTGTTCTGCCAATGTTATCATCTTTATCAGGAGCTACAGGGGTAGCTGGTGTTCCACTGGGGCTGGATGGAGCGGAGCAAGGGGCTGGACCCTCAATGCTGGCTACAGGTTCATCTTTGCTTTGGAAATTAGGTGTGAATAGGTTTAACAATGAAGTTGTTCTTGTAGACCTTAGAGTTTTGCTGGCAAAAGACTGCTCTTTCTTAGGTGCCTTTGCTGGCTGAGCTGGTTTGTGAGAGCCATTTGAAATGGTAGATATCTGATCAGCTTCAGATATTGAGTTGTTAGCTGAACCTGGCTTTGGTAGTGAAGGTAGCTCAACTAGATTAGCCTTTTCAATTGCAGTATATTTTTCTATTAAAAACTGTTCCAAAAGTTTTTCAACTGTTAACTCAAGACACTGGTGTTTGAAATCTCTGTGTACCTGCCCCATAAGGTCATGGTTGTTCTGAATAATATCTGTGTAAGTGTTGACAAACTGTTTCATTTGTTTTAAATGAGCTTCCTCAACATCTTGGAAATGTTTACATGTTTGTGTCATTTTCTTTTCAAAATCTTGTTTCACTAAATTGTATTTCTCTAATAATTGTCTGTGGTCCTCGTGTAGTTTCTTTAGTTTTACCTCAGCCTTCTCAATGTCCTTGGCCGATGCATTATCTTTACGAAGTTTCTCTAATTCAGAGGCTTTCGTTGTATACACATCTGTGGCTTTTTGTAAAGCCTGTTTAGTGTTTTGTATGAGTAGAACTACTTCTAGCGTACTGGATTCAGAGTCTTTAACAGCTTTATGCTTTTTGTGTAAGTCATCAGCGTACCGGGCTACATCTTTAACCAGCTCGCTGACTTTCTGGAACATGTGCTGGTGTAGGTTGGACAGTTTCTCTGCGGAGCACTTGAGCACGCCCCAGAACGGCGCGAAAGTACCCTGTGCGCAGTTCCCATTAGCTTGTTTTGCTAACTTGTTCAACAATTTCCAATTTGATTCCTCTATATTAGATCTCTCTCTAAAATATTCCGAGAGCTCCTTGCTTGCTATCAGTCCGTATTTCATGTTTTGATATAAGATATCGTATCCATTGTGCTCGTTAGAGAAATAATCTACAAAGTTGACGCTCATCTTTGCTGCTAAAGGTATACGTTTAGTTATTCAATACATTATATTGTCACTCACTGACCTGTATTCTAGGATCGAGCTCAGTATCACCATTGTCGTCTGCGGGGATGGTAAATGAGGATTCTTCCATTGTGGCTGGACTAGGAAGCCACCCAATCACCTAAATTACATCACCGACACAAAGCAAAACGCGTCACCTTCACTGCACTCTGGATAACACGAATACTGATTGTAGCAAATAACAACGCTGTTAAATTTAGCCGTGGAACGATTAGAAACACCCGACAGCCTCGCGTAACGTGTTTAATTTAGCAAAATAAATAAGAAAATAAGAATTTTTCATTCAAGATGACGTCCGCCTTCATGACGTCACGTCATAACAATAGACAAGATTTTTATTTTTTAAATTTAAATTACTTTTAGTGCTGTCTATACACGGCTAATTTAAATATTTTTTCTGGCTTTGATCTAAAAAACAATAAGCAAAGATATGTTTCATATATTGAGTTAATCATTTGTGTTATAGCTTTTCAAATAAATACCAAAAAATACTTAATTCTTGTGATTCAACAACAAAAAAATCATTATCTTGTAAAATCTTACCGTTTGCCGCAATTTTACTTTCCTTCGACATCACTATGCCGTAGTTGGTCTTTTGTCTTTGGTAATATTATACAACAAAATTGCAATGTAAACTGTGTGACAGAGATCACAGTCGGACCTTTCGCTCTTTCTCATTATATTTACAAACTTCACGCTTGAGTTGTTTCGAATGAAACGCATCTTAAATACGGTCGGATTGTAGTGATGCTTTTGGACAAGTTTGACGTAAAACAGCTTCAATTTGCTCCAATTTCGTTGTTTCGTCGAAGTTGAATTTAAAGAAATTCCTTTTTATGAGTGACATAACTTGTGATTGCTATTTATCGTTCGCGTTGGTACTTCGGGTTCGCGTGTCCAGAGTTCGCTTCTGAGACGGTGTTCGGAGTTTATCTGTATGCAACTGCTACGCGTCGCCTCGACTATGTCTTACCAAGGATCTCCATATTCGGGGCCCGGGGATGAATATGACTTCGAAGACGACGGGTACGACGACTTGGATGAGTTCAGGGAACATGAAGACACGTTGCCAGGGGCGGCGGTGGACAACAGTGACGAAGGTATGTGTTGTTTACGGTTGTGGACATTGTGCAGTTTTGGCGTCATTACACGGTTATTTTGCCTAATAAACGTGATCCGTCGCTGTATTGCGTGCATTTCAGTGTAAACATTAGGTTATGTAATTTGTTCAAGGTCAGGTGCAGTGATAAGGTTGCACTAGCGCCTTCCCGCGTATTTTGTTGCATGCCCACTGTGACGTAATGGCAATGTTTGCGGCCTACTTTCACCGCGTCATACACTTAAAAATTCAATTTTATAACTCGGGAATTCATCAAACCAGTTATTTTCTAGATCTTGACCCAGATGGGGGAAGAAAGAAGTATCTTCATTTGTGATTATTTTTGTGTATTACAGACACAGAAGAAGCAAGTGAAACAGACATACCCAACAATGAGGAGCCTGTAGAATTCAAGGAACAGTAAGTTTTAATTCATAATCATTAGTTGCCAAGAGTATTGCAAAACAAACTTTAACATGCTTCATAACTCTTATCATCATCAGTCATATGACACATACCCCAAACAATAAGAAACAATATGCCTAAGTTCTGTATTCAGTATAAATGTTAAAATATTTGAATATGGTATGTTTGTTTAGGTATTTAAAATAATGTAAACAGTATATAAAATTATATTATAGTGTCTGATTCTCCCACTGTTGAGCAAAGACCTCCCTTGGTTATATTTATGGCTTCAATACTATTTTCAATGACAAAAAATTACCACTACAAGTATGGCTCAAACTTCTTACTATCATTAAACTCTTCAATGCAAAATTGAACATACAAATTTATTCGCAAAATCATGTTTTTAAAAGTTTCTATGTCAAATAAAGTTCAAATAGTACCCAAACATAATTAATTGGAAGAGTTACATAGAAAAAAAAAAGCTTCTGTTCCATAATTTAACTTTTCATCCATATGGTGGTTTTTCAATAAATCCTTACAAAATTATATGACATTTTTTGTTAAAAGCCATCTAGATTTCACTGCTAAACAAATACTAAAATGTTGATACATGTATTATACCCTTAGTTTTTCATTGACTATAATGACTTAAAATTTATTAACTCTTTAAATTTAAAACATTATTTATTTAGTTATTGTTTTGTTTTTTTAAGTTAATTATGTCGTACATTTATTCTTTATTGACATATTCTACTCAGGTTGTATCAAGACAAACTAGCCAGTCTGAAGAAGCAACTGCAGCAGTTAGAAGACGGCATTCACCCAGAGTTTGTCCGGAGGGTGAAGAGACTTGAACATCAGCTCCATGAGAGGCTCAGGGTAAACAGGATATACAAGTAAGCATTTCTACACTTTATCTAAGTGAAGGGGCCACTTAATTAAACACTTGAGCCATCATATAAGAGGATTGATCTTCTACTACTGAAACAGTAACAATGAGTTCAGGGTACATGAAGTTATAAATAGAATGATGATGAAGTATAAAAATGCCAACCTGGAGAAGTCTAAATAGGCTGAGGACCCAAGTTGGCCGAAGCAAGGATAACCTATGCCGGTGGGGGTTCCTAAGTAGTGCAGACGCCAGCTGTGAATGTGGACAACTCCTGCAAACCATGGCACACCTCACTAATTGTCCCGCGTGCCCGACCACCTGCTCGCGTGAGGACTTACTTGACGGTAACCAGAGGGCTACCACGGTAGCCGCTTTCTGGGCAAGTAAGATTTAGCCTGTGTTCTTGCGTGTCAGCAAGAAGAAGAAGATAAAAATAATCCATATTCATTATAATATTTTATTTGAGTAGGTACTTCTTAGTGACTGGATATTAATAAAAAATAACCTATTTATGTATGTTATCAGCTGATTATGGAGATCATTGAATTCTTCACATATTTCACTTTATTAAAAAAATGTTTTACAAGAGAAAGTATTTCCTCCCCTAAAATAATAGTGGAGTGAAAACAATTATTTTTTAGAATACGTACCTAAGACTAAGCTTCTATATGATTAAAAATAAGCTTCTGAAAAATAAAAACTAAATAAATTTGCCTTAATATTTCAGAGAGCACATGATAGATGTAGTAGAAAGAGAGTACATAGCGGAGAAGAAAGCAGCGGCGAAAGAGTTTGAAGAGAAGAAGATAGAGTTACGGGAAAACCTGCTCAATGATTTCGAGGATAAGAGAAAGATGATAGAAAATGAGAGGCATACTATGGAATTAAATGGAGACTCTATGGAGGTAATTATTTGTATTCTTTTAACCTAGATTCATCATCATAGAACATTTTTTTTATATGAAATAGGTGAGCATTTGAATCTGATCTCACCTGGTACAAGCAATTATTACCTGCAGCTGTCAGCATTTTACAGTTTTTGCTGCAAGTTTTTTTTTTTCTTTTGGTATTGTATAATATAAAATTTTGCAATTTTACTGACATATGGGCAGGGATTATAAAATTACATTAGTATGTAGTAAGTATCATTACTAGGAACAAGGAACAGTAGCTAATTTTAGATTCGTGTCGTATAATTCTATGTGGATATGTCAATGTACGAGTAGGTAGGTATAGTCAAGAGCACATCAAGCTACGAGTAGCACCCACGTCCAATAATCTCTCCTCCCTCTCACCGCCCCCTCCCTGCACCCCTTCCCTCTGCCTCAACCAAAGCTCGATGCAGTAGCAATTATTGCCGCAAGAGGGAATAATATCCATTTTGCACGAAATTACTCCCCAAACGAAAGCAGACGTATCCACATCAAAAACCATAAAAAGCAAATAAATTAATATGAGAAAAGTAATAATTTATAAATTTTACCTTCAGGTAAAACCAGTAATGAAGCGAATCCTCCGGCGGCGAGCGAACGAGCCTGCTCCCGCACCCGAAAAACGAAGAAAGCCTCTCGCAACCACCCTCACCTTCCAACTAGATGACCGAGACATCGATTCAGACCTCAGAGCCATCTCACGACACTCCCCGCCGCCATCATCACGGCATCACACGACTACGCAGCCTAGGAAACATTTAAACTCGTCAAGCTGTAAGTAAACTTAAGAAAACCTTCCACTACTACCTTCAGATCAAAGGCCGGTATTTCACTGGGACACCATGCCAGCACAACCAGTCGCCGCTACCAACAAAATGTATACAGCTCTATAGAGAGTTACTCACCTGGTGTCCGTTTGGTTGCGCAACCAATTTGGCGGCTGCTGGCGGATGCTGGTCGCGCTTCCAATCCCAGTAAAATATAGCCCTTAATACTGTGGCCGCAGGGTGTGGCGACTCTGGTGTCTTTACTGGTGTCTAGTTACGGACACTATTGGCGCAACCACCATGGTGTCCCAGTGAAATATCGACCTAAGAGACATCACCGCCATCCCCACGGCTTCACACGCCATAGCAGGCTTCAAAACATCTTAACTCTTTAAGTTGTAAGTAGAGTATTAAAGAGCTCTTGGCTACCAGCTTCTCCTTCCTAATAGATGACTCGATGTCCCGAGTCAGAAAGCCATCTCGTGACACTCAACACCGCTTTCGTCACAGCGTCACACAACTACACAGCCCAGGACACATCTTAACTCGTCAAGCTGTAAGTTAAATGAAAAAAATCTCTCATTATTTACCTTCAAATTCAGATCTCAGCCATCTCTTGACTTTCCCCACCGCCATCCTCGCGACATCACTCGTCTGCGCAGCCTAGTAAACATCTTAACTTTTTTAGCTGTAAGTATTGATAATCCCTCGCCACTAACCTTACCTTTCAACTAGATGACAGGGACAGCGAGACAGATTCCATCTCACGACACTCTCTGCCGCCGTCTTCATCGTCTAACTGTAAGTAATGAAGATCGCTCGCCACTAGCCAAAGCCTCTTAACCAACCTTCCAATTGGATGACATCAAGTCAGGTCTCAGAGCCATCTCGCAATTATCCCCGCCACCATAATCACGGCATAGCACTCTTGTGCAGCCTAGGAAATATCCGAGCTTCAAGTTATAAGTAAAGGGAACATAGAAACTTCTTGCTGCAAACCTTTCGAATAGATGGCAGGGACATCCAGCCAGATCTCAGAGCCATCTTGTGCCAATCCGCCGCCATCGTCACGGTATCACACACCTGCGCAATGCACCCTAGGAAACATCTTACTCGTGAAGAAGTAAAATTAAGCAATCCTATCTCTACTTTCACTTTGCAATTAAATTACATCTATTCAGATCTTGGAGCCTTATCTTGACTTTTCCCACCCCCATTATCAAGACATCACACGCCACGGATGTCTAGAAAACAACTCTTCAAGTTGTAAATGATAACAAGGACACCGAGTTAGATCTCAGAGCCATTACGTACGTAACGGCTGGCACCATGGACCGCGCTTGTAGGTAACCGCAGTAAGATAGTATGATACACAGGAGGATGCTGCTGCCCATCCTACAGTTTATAACCCTTAGTCGCCTCCTACGACACCTACGGGTACTTAGGGGATGGTACTATTCTTTGCCGGCACCCCACGGGACATACCGGCACCACACGTTGCCTTTAACTAAATGAAGAATATTAAATTAAAAAATAACGTTTTCCGCCAGGTGAATCACCAGTACGGGACAATGAAACCTCAGATACGCGAGTGGAGGACGGCAAGTTGTTGTACGAGCGACGGTGGTTCCACCGCGGGCAGAGCGTGTACGTGGAGGGAAGAGAAATGCACAAATTTCCCGGACACATACACGCCATTACTGATGAGGCGGTAAGATGCATTGAAACGTATTTAAGAGGATATGTGAAAAGATAGATATTTGACAGTGGGCGCAGTCTGTTCGCTTGAAAGAAAGGGATAAAGTGCACAATTGTAACGCTAACAGACAGATATACTGTGCGTGTTACCAGAACTCAATGACGTAAGCGCCCGATATAAAATTGCGACGTTTTGTAAAAACTAAGTAATAAAATTTACGAATACCTTTCTATATACTTAATTTCACTAGTTAAAACACCTCAGATTCCACAAAAAGAGGAAAGAATGAAAATTGAAGAGACAACTTTGGATTTTTATATTGTCGAATCGATTTTCACTAATATGTTTTGTTCTTGGTGATATGATCACTTGAATGGTCAAGAAACACTTACCTGAAAATCACGGCAAGATACTGAGTGAATAAAAAGATATTTGTCTTCAAACAACCCATAAAAATTTACATATCGTCTTAGGGTTGCTACACACATACTCGGGCCGGCATAGTCGGTTCGACAGTATTTGTCGAACAACAAAGCCGAACCAATCGGGTAGTTCATTCGCGTCCACACATATTCGGTATTTGTGAAACGACAAAGCCGACCCGTAGCAACTACTACACGTTTGCTTTTGTTCGGCCCATCGGGTTGTAGCTTAGAATGCAATCGGCAAAATTCGGTTTTCATCTGAACTAAAATCGATCGCCAAAAGCCGACCGGCATAAAGCCCACGTCACACAGAGCGGTACAAGCGGTAAAGCGGTCCGGGGGCGGACCTGCGGGAAGCGAAAGCGTTCCGGGACCGGTCACACAGACGTACCGCGGCGGGACAGCGGGGCGGTAGTGGTCGGTGTGACATTATTTATCTGTGATTATTCAAAAGACGTAAATCCTTTGCTCTAAACAAAAAACCAAACTGATAACCTAAAAAAAAGTCTGCGCAAAGCCGCAAAATTCTTGTAAAAAAATACAACGTCAAAGTCCGCGCCCGGACCGCACCGCACTGCGCCGCGCCGCGCCGCGCCGCTGCCGCTCTGTGTGACGGGTTGCATTGAACGCAATGGAATACAGCGCCCGCTCCCGCCGAAAGTTCGGCCCCGCGCCGCGCCCGGTCCGAGGGGTTGTACTAGCGGCCCGGCCGCCCCCGCGCCGCACGGCGCCGCGCCGCGACCGCTTTCAATGTGACAGGGTGCATAAGAACCCATACTTTACAAAAAATATCGGCACCGGAACGCTTCCGCTACCGCCTCAGTGTGACTTGGGCTTAAGTCGGCAGTTACCAAGCGGCAGCCGGGCGGTCTCGAACATTTCGATTTTATACCGCCCGGTTTTGCTGAATAATGCCGTCCCGCTGTTGTTCGGTCTAGTGTATATGTGGGGCACAGCCGAGCGGCTTTTGCCTCGAACATTCATCTACATATATTCGGTTTTACCACCCGGCCGTGCCGATTAATGCCGGCCCGAGTTTGTGTGTAGCAACCCTTAAGGGGGCTCAAGAAATAAAAAGGGCCCCCCTAAAACATATATTTCATCTATGTTTGACATACAACTAAAGGGGCTCATAGGAAGGAATACTTCCGTCTCTGCAATAAAAATGTGCCGCCATCTCTTTCTAGGAACTGTGTCAGTGGTATGCTAGAAAGAGATGTAGGCTCATATCGACGACAAATTCTAAGAAAAAGTTAGGGACGTTTTTACCATTCGCGTGCAGTCTCTGGTTGTATAACTATGATCCATTTTTTTCATACTACCAACCCATTTTACAGATATGACAAAAGCAAGTGGCTAAAGCTGTCAGAAAAAACAAGTTTATAAAACAATTTTATTTTTTTCTGTCTAATATTGTCTGGTTTTAGTGTCATAGCTGCAAAATAAATTTGTAAGCATTGGTATTAACTAAAAAAAAATGGATTTTATTTTATTGAACAATGTTGTAAAGTTCTATTAAATCCAAATCTTTTTTTATTAACTCTCAAAGTTGTCGGGAGAGATAAAACTAAACTTTGCATGGCAATAAAAAAAAAACTTAAGAGCGATGGAGATCTTCCGATTTCCTTAAAAGTTCTCTAGTCTATCTTCTTTCTAGAAATCTGCAAAAAACCTTAAATAAACTTAGGGCCGTTTGCACTAAACTTAAGAATCGCCCAAGTTCTTACTTAAGAGCCGTCAAACGATTGCTATGAGTGTCCTAAACAAGTTAGGGACGATTCTTAAGTTTAGTGCAAACGGCCCCTTGTGTTGGGTCCCTAAAAATGGACTTTATCCTATCATATTAAACGAGCAATATATGTATATAATCGTTAGATCCGTTGATAATCGTTAGAGCCGTTTTCGATGAAATTTAGTATCCAGGGGTTTTTGGGGGCAAAAAATCGATCTAGCTAGGTCTCATGTCTGGGTAAATTTGATTTCCCCTGTTTTAGAGCATTTTGTAAATTCCGCGTTTTAGACAGAAACTTACAGCGCCATCTGTTGGCGAGTAGCATAGCTTGCTCACCCGATGACATTTTCAGGTTCAGGCGGCTATTATAGAGCGAAGCTCGGTCGCCAAGGTACTGCTTCTTATGTCGGAATCCTCGGCGCGTGAGTCAGATTCGCACTTGGCCGGTATTTTCTCAGCGATGTAATTTAACTATAGTAATTACAGTCGCAATATTGTAGGTTGGAGATATGGTCACACGTCACGCACGTCAGTGGAAATATTCGCGATTATATTACCATGCCGTAAAATTCAAAATGTTTCTACTGACGTGCTGTTATGTGCACCTACGTCATTTTTAGTTCTACAATTTATAAAAACATTTTTGATTAGATTTGCGGGCTGGCGGGCAGGGGCGCGCATACTAGGGCTTTCAATCATTGACAATTAAGCCTATATTCAACCTAAGCCTATATTCATAGAGTTACTTGCTAAATACTAACCTCTATTTTCTTTCTTTCCAGATATGGGTGAAAAAAGCCAACTTAGAACGAATACGGATATATATTTCACAGTTAGCGCGAGGGAAAGTGACGTTAAAAAGACGCGCGTCATAAGTTTACCTATAAGAGTTTATTTTGTACATAAAGTGTATGAGTGCTCAGTAGTACAAACGCTAGAACGTGTTTGGAAGTGAAGATATGAGTCTATTCAATGATACGGTCCTAATCCAATCAGAAATCAGTGAAAATGTGACGAATTGCTTGTTCGATCTCTTGTGGAATTTCGTTACCGCGTTTCAGAACTGTATGGAGCTCAAGAGTAAAAAACTATAGAGTCCGCCATATACATATTCTGTATGAGCTAGTGAAGTGTAAAGCGTCTCACTGTAGCCCATTCTAGTCGGTCAAAAAACTCGTTAAGTTTTACAAAAATCAAGATATCTTTAAAAATCTAATGTTTTAGTATAAACTTTGTTTGCGAAAGTGAAAATATATAGTTTTTTACAGGTGAATTGATCATTAATACTAAGAACGGAAGCGTAAATAATCCGTAATAGCCATTTTATGCGCGATTTTTAACACCGTTTTTTTCCTGAATGGTAAGTGTTTTCACCAGAAAAACTGTGGTAGTAGCATTTATTAGTCCTATGTCACATATTTCTCAGAGAGAAAGATAAAAATTTTACGTTTTTAGGATTTGAAAAAAATCCATACATTTTAGTATGGAGGTCCCTCGCAAGAAAGTGCTACGCTTATGGCTCCCTCCTTAGCAGAAAGAGCTGCTACTTAAACCTCCTTGGTATGGAGACTACGATTTGGTGCAACGCCATCTAGTGGAGAATATAATTAAACATTGTTGTTACTGTGTTAGATTTTGATTAGGATTGTATAAACTTTGTGATATGAAATGCATTAAAGACACAAATGTTGAAAGAATTAAATTTATAGAAATGACAACGATGAAATTACTGAATTGTAAAATGGAGCTTTCTCTTATTCGAGAATTTTTATTATTTTTCGAAAAAGGACATATTTTCTTGACGATTGATTCATATTGAATCAATATGAAGACACGGCAGCAAGTAAGTAGAAACAAACCAGTATAATCTGAACCAGCGCTACGCTTCAAATGCCCGAAACCAGAGACCTGCTCAAGGTTAAAGTGTTACCACCGACGTGCGGCCGTGTGTATCAATCGTCAAGAAAGTCTATAAATAATAATATTATTGATATTGTAAGTGGACAGACCAAATTGAAAATCGATTTTCATATGTTTCCACAGTAATGAACTATTATAAACTTTATCTACTCTCATATCGTTAATCCTCAATAATGCGTTCAAAAATTGTAGGTTAACATCTTCATAATGTCAATCTGTGCTTAGAAACACTCTTAGCAGCATTTTTTTATCTGTGGGAGTGTATTATGAAGTATTGAATTTACTAACAGTCATCGCGGGAGACCTCTTAAACAATTTTTTAATTTTTATAGGCGCGCCATTGACAGCTTGATGCGTTTGTAGTCTGTGGCTGCAAGGAGGTTTCATTGCAATAATGGAAAACTCAGCAAACAAAAGTTGCAGTTACATAATTTTATTAGTTTTGTAATGAAATAAGTGATAAAATCGTTTACGATTTGCCTTCGAGTGTTTTTAAAGCAGCTATAGGAACTTCGCTTAGCAGTTATCACCGGAAAAAGAGAAAAACATTGAGGTTTGTTTTTGAACACATTATTTTAGGATTCACGATATGAGAGTAGATAAAGTTGTGTATGCAACTCCACATAATTAGGTATAAAACACTCGTGTCTTCTATTATGGAACTTGGCTCGCTACGCTCGCCTGCGTCCCATAAACCGACACTCGAGTTTTATACCCCTCATTATGTACCGTTGCATAAACTACTATTAGGTTTGCTAACTAAAAGATGTATAAAAATTGAAGTTTATTTTACAATTCAAAGCATTATTGACAGTATTTTTTATTGTTGTAAATATTTGTAAATTTTGTAAGATCAAATGTCTGAATGGGGTATGGAAAGTATGAAGTGAGCCTTTCTTAGTCTTTTACATTTGTGATTTATGATAAGATTTTTATTATTATGTGTAAATGTGTTGTACATAGAAGAACGTTTTTACTTTATGTAGATTATATTGAGAACAAGATCTTTTAAAATTATATGTATTATAAGGATGTCAATTGTTTGATTTTTGCTTACAGTCTGTGTGATGAATTAAGAGCGCTGGGCAGTGGAAAAACCGGCCAAGAGGGAATAAGACTCGCGCACCAAGTGTTCCGTACCGGCTGCATAACACCACATTTTTTGCGTGTTAATATTGTGTGGTAGATATTCATAGCGCTACTTTGACTCGCACTTGGCCAGTTTCTGTTAATAAGATACAACCCTGTTCTATGCTATAAATGTTGGATAGACAGACGGGTAAACTTTGTAACAAGGTTTAATGGGCATGGGCATGGCATTCTTGGATGCGGAACCCTAAAAAGACTACTGTACATACACGTTCCACTTTCTCTCAGCGCTCAAATTCATGGCACGGGCTGATAATTGGATGATTATTCTACAATTTTTTTGTAACGACAATGCGCGCAACGAAAGAAGAGCCCTGTCAGTTGAAAGTAAAGGGGATTTCGCGCAGGTACAGCCTAGCGTCCCTCCCCGCTTGCCGTCAAAATGGCCGGCGAACTGTCTACTGCGCAGGTTAACCACGTGATCCGTTAAGGCTCCTCTTTCGTTGCGCGCAGTGTACTAGTACGATTTATATGTGGCTAAGGCTCAGCGCAGACAGAGAGGAGCGCATCGGAGAGGATTTTATTAAGATACTCGAAAATCAACTTTAACGTCATTGAAATAAAGTGCATATATGCTTGAACCCGACAAAAAAGGCTCGCGCATCCTCGAGGATACGCGGGAATCCGCGCGCGGCGGCGAGCGCGCAGTGTTGTCACTGAGTTCAAAGAGGAAGGGCGTGTTTTTTTAAAGATTTACCTACCTAAAGCGCAATTATAACCATATCCCAGTCCACCATTATTGACGAACCGCGACAAACTGGCATGTTTCGGTAGACGATGATGGATTACGAGCGCAGGCTCGCGCGGTCGCGCGCATGCTCGAGCATGCGCGATCCCTCAGGAAATGCCCGAGCCCGCGCGAGGATTATTCCGTTCTGTCTGCGCTGGGCCTAAGGATCACAGTCCACGTACGCCGCTCGACATGCGCTCGATAGCGATATTAAGGGGCTGATAAGAGCTAAATTACCTCCCTTTTTAACAAAGGACAGAATGCGCGTGTTAGATAGAACAGAGCGGATTCGCGCAGTTTTACGTTTTTCGCTAATTTATGCATTTTTCTCAAAATCTGTACCCATAATATTAATTATAAAACAGCTATATAATAATGCATAATATATTGAATAATGCGTAAGGTTTAAGGTTTATCATAGATTATAAAAAAGATTAAGATTTTTTTTTATTAAGAAGAAGCAAAAAGCAGAGGTAACTTTGGATTTTTTATGGCGTATAAAATATATTTAATCGTGTTTCAGAGCCAGCCATCTTCTTGGAAAGATGCTTAATCATCTTTTTTTGACGGCCTTATAATCAGCACTTTTCGTTAAAAAACTGCTCAAGTGAAGCGTATTTGGCTCTTATCAGCCCCTTAATTACTTGCATATTGCATGCAGCCTGCATAGAAACAAACAAAGCTGTGTCTACGCACGCCGCACGACATTCGCACGATAGTGACCTATAGCACCTATAGTGCGGTCATTTAGCTATTTCACGTAGACAGGCCTTACAATTTCACCAATTTTTTTCCAGGTACTAGTTAGGTAATAGCTCTCAATTTTTGATTAATTCTTAAATTTCAAAAAAAATTCCATAGATAATTCAAGAATTGGCTCCTATCAAAAATTGAGAGCTATGTACCTAACTAGTAGCTGGAAAAAATTTGGTGCAAATTGGTGAATTTGGCAATATAAGACGTTAAGCGACCGGACTACTACCGACATCGCTGCCATTGACATATCAGGACTGTTTACCGGAATAAAAAGTTGACTTATGCAACTTTTTCGGCGAATTTTGTCTGTTACCCGGAGCTCATAGATTGTTATGTCACTGTTTTGTAGCTTGCATGTCGATTGTGTGGACGGAACAAAAATGCAAACGTTATTTGCAGCTTGCATGCATTCGACAATTGTCGCCCTGTGGACAACGACCCTAAGAAGGCTCAGCAGACGAGAGCCACGGACTTTGTCCGCCAGTGTGGCCGGTATTGCGAAAATTATAGTTTATCAGTAGTAGTAGTATGTCAGTTTATGTGAATAAAATACAAACTTATCATTTTTCAAAATTCCTCTACGTTTTAAACTAAATAACAATCAATCTGAACAACCTTTTCGACTAAATAACCCATTGAACTGAACAACTATTCACGCTGTTTTTCTTTCAAACCAAAGATTTTGTAAAATACGCGCATAGAAGCGGGGCGTTATTTCGTGTCACTGACTATAATAATAACAATTATTTTTATTATTCCTAGCCTATTGTGTCCCACTCAGCAGTGGGACACAAAAGGCTAGGCCCAGCGGCAAGGGGGTCCCCCTCCTTCTTCCACTTATCACGGTCCAAGCTCCCACCCCAGTCCCGGCGGAAGGCGTTTAGATCGGCGCTATAATAGTATCAAAAAATTTTGCAGTACCGGCCACACTGGCGGACTGTCATAACTGCCACTACAAAAAGTCTGCCGTCTGCTGTGCCTCTAACTGTTAAACTTTTACTATCAAAACACTTGTAAATCTTGTCCGACGGACAAATGTTACGCAAATATCCAAACGGTGCCGCGTGCCAGCAATTGTTTGGTGCTTAGTAGGCTAGTAGGCCTTATCTGGCTTCTAAATGTGACCAATCTATTTGCAATATGTGTTTTTGAATGTATTGTATAGTCAGCATCAAAATTGCTGAGACAAAAAAGCATTTGAGGTGTTCATATAAGACGAATTGGGGCTTTATTACCAAAGAATAATTGTATTCCGTGCAAGGGACTGGTTGGCTTAAACTGATGGATGGGGCATGACTAGATCCGTTTATTCCCACCAGTCCACTTGCACTGTCCTATTCATTGAACAACTGAGAATTATTTTCCCACTAGTTCACACTCGGTCAATCAACATACATATGTCATCTGATGAAACCCTGGATTTAGACTTTTAACTGAACAACTTTCGCCAAGGAAAATACTTAGGTCGAAACACGAAATTTCACGAAACATACGAAAAAAATTTCAACCTTCCGTACAAAATGTGCTGTCAGCTGATGCAGTTTGTATGGAAGTCATTGGAAGTCGAAATTTCGTGTTCGACCTATTTTCCTTGGCGAAAGTTGTTCAGTTTCAAAGTCTAAATCCAGGGTTTCAGATGACTTATGTATGTTGATTGAATGAGTGTGAACTAGTGGGAAAATAATTCTCAGTTGTTCAATGAATAGGACAGTGCAAGTGGACTGGTGGGAATAAACGGATCTAGTCATGCCTCATCCATCAGTTTAAGCCAACCAGTCCCTTGCATTCTGTATTCTTGTTCTTTGGTAATAAGGCCCTAATTCGTCTTCAAACTGAATAATTTAAAACCTAAGAAAAGTTGACTTTGGAGTGTGTAAGTAATTCACAGAATTACTCTATCACATCACTTTAAAATTGACGTCTTTTCAAAAATCCACAGGAAGACAAAAGGGGGTTCTGTTGTAAAGCAGACTAAAGAATTGCTCATGTCTCAAAGAAGTGACTATGACGCACCAGAAGACGCAGCATGCAGCATTCAAAGGATCAGGTCAGTTATACGACGCACTAAATAACTTTGGCCATGTCATTGATGCGCAGAAGTAAAAAATGGCCCATTTTTGACTTCTGCGCATCAATGACAGGGCCAAAGTTATTTTATATATAACACCTCACATGTTGAAATCTATCAAGCCGTTTAGGCTGCAGAGCAAAGAAACAACATACTCGTACATACTACATACGTACACTCGAAAAACTTAACCCTCCTCTTTTTGTGCAGTCGGGTAAAAAGTATAATTATCTTCTTATTCCCAGTTCTAAGTGACCCCGACTCAAAACAATACTGGGACAACTTTGCCAATGAAATATAGGTCGAAGAACGAAAGTAACTTTGCAGTTTTCATACTTACATACAAAACCCAACTAGTCTGTGACGGGTTTGTATGTATAGGGAGACCGAAAGTATCGCATATTCGAGATCGCATTCTGACCACGGGATGAAATAAAGAAAGGTTAGATCACACTTTCGAACATCCTTTACATTTCCTCCCAAGATGCGTTATTATTATTAATCTTATCTCTTTTTAAGACTCTCTTTTCAGAGGTAAACCCTACTTCTGGGGCCTTATTATTACTAGTCTATGTAGTGTTCCGCTGCTGGGCAAAAGCCTCCCCTCTATCATGCCATTCGTCTGTCTTGAGCTATTGTTACTTACTATTTTTCGACTCGTATATCTTTGGGAATGTTATTCCGTTCTATTTCATAGAATACATTTTCAAAGTTGGTTTAATATTTTGTAGTACCATATGTGCTCTTAAAAAGACTGAAATAACATTGTATTAGAATACGACAAAAGTAACCAAGAATCGAAAAATGCTTTCGAAAAGACGCAGGCGGCTCATGAAAGAAATTCAATTTTGAGGTCAGTTTCCCTCATTAAATTTCCCGTTCTTTGATCGCGACCTCTTATCTACAAAAACTGGATTTCAGGTTACATTCAACACTTATAGCAGTTTAAACGGTCCAATTAAATTTACTCCAATTGAAATGTTTAAGATTTTTCCCATAGTTTGTTTTACGAAAAGTTTTAAAGCTCGTAAAGTTCCTTAGCACGTGCTGATTCTTATCCGCGATATATTGGCTGCTTTGTTTATTTATTGCGGTACATTATATTGCCTGTTTCACAGAGGCGTTTTGAATTTTATTTCTCTTTTGAGTTGTTGATAAATTCATCATTTACATAGGTTCATTTGGTTTTAAGTGCATGTTGCATTTAGTATTTCTTTTGGGATCTCTATATTTTCAGTCGTTCTAGCCATATCGGTCATTTCTGCTGAAAAAATTGAAATCGATTGTGTGTTCAGAGTGTCTACTCTCAAAGTCCGATATATCGAAACGATGCTATTCGAAACATGCAAATTCAAAACTTCTTCCCTTGACAATAGAGTAGAATATTGGTTGGATGCTAACTACTGGCAGTTTGAAAATTCATCCAACCAATATTCTACTCTATTGTCAAGGGACGAAGTTTTGCATTTGCATGTTTCGAGTAGTATCGTTTCGATATATCGGACTTTGAGAGTAGACACCCAGTTGCGGCAGTTCCGGCGCCCGGTCATTCTTTATTTACAAAAAAACCGGCCAAGTGCGAGCCGTACTCGCGCCCTAAGGGCTCCGTACCTATCTACCATATCATATACTAAAAGCTTTTGCTCTTTGATTTTAAAAACTCCGCGACCATCCAACTTGACCCCTTTTTTATAGAAAAGTTCTTGAAACGGGAGCTCACTTTAATTGGTTACTATTCGTTGTGAGAAAAATTGAAATAATTAATGATTTTAGACTTTTCCCTTTATTTGTACTGTGAGACCTAGCTTCTTTCTAAATTTCATAATTTTAGGTCAACGGGAAGTACTATGTAGGTTTTGCTTTTTTGGGCAAAAATGTATGGAGATGAGGACATAAAAAGCCATATTTTTTTATTGCGTCGTTGTAAAAAATTGAAATTTTCAAATCTTGTGTGGTTTATGGACCTTAATATTCGTTATCAATTTCAACCTGATACCTCTTCTCGTTCGTGAGAAAAAAGGTCTTGACAGACAGACGGACAACAAAGTGATCCTATAAGGGTTCCGTTTTTTTATTTTGAGGTACGGAATCCTAAAAACTTAGTTTGTGAATGCAATTATCTTACTTACATAGCCTTTTTTTCCCACTGCAAAAGGCCTTCCTCTTTTCCCACTAGTCTACCTACAATAAGGTAGTACGCACGACAGCAAGCACGTACGGTCAACCGCTTGTCGATAGAAACTTTTTCAGCTCTATCACCACGCCATAAGGTCCAAAAGTGTTTCTACAGAGGTGCGGCCGTGAGTACAAACAAAACCAGTATAAGCTGAGCCAGCGCTACGCCTCAAACGCCCGAGACCAGAGGCTTGCTCAAAGTTTTAAGTGTTTCCAGTTTCCACCATCGTGCGTCCCATTTATGTGTGCCACTTAAGTAATTTGACATCTAGTGGACTGTACGTTTTTATCACTGGAGGTCTTTATTCTGAGGTTTTTGTTGTCCGAAACTAACTTTGTCAAAAAGTCTTTGAGGTCTTTTGTGCCGTCAATAACCAAGTAGCAGGCTATGGTCTTTTGCGTCCATGTCTCGTCGACGGTAGATCTAGACCTTGACAAAACGTAATTCCACGGGAGTAGAGACATTGTCCTAGCCGTATTTAGTTTCGATTTGACGAAAGCACTGGTTCCTACACAGAGGAATTGCAATCTGACTTCCGCAACCTAGAGGAAAATCCAGACCTGGCTGACTGTTAGAGCTTTTAAGCCTTTCAATGATCTCTCGCTTGGATTAACGATGACAGTGTCCAGTGATGACAGTGTGACAGTGTTCTGTCCGGGACCAACGGCTAAACGTGCCTTCCAAAGCAAGAATACGTTCAAGATAATTATGTTACCACTCGGTCACCCATTCAGGTTCTAATCACGGTCCAAGTACCTTGTACCTTCACTTTCGTGGCCGACAAGAAAGAATAACTACTACTCCTACTTGTGTATATTGAATTTTGTAAACATGGTATCTTATATGTATAATATCCTTTTATTTGCATGCTTGGAAATTCGTCGCCATTCCCCGAAGCACAAAATTTCAAATTTGCATACGAGGATCGTCTTAAATTTTTCCAAAACGACTCTTAAGCCACGATCACACCTAGCAGAATTCAAAGACTAATTCGGCATACATTGCTGGGAGGCTTGGTTATGTTAATTGCAATATCCTTACTTCAACGAGCAATGTATGCCGAATTAGTCTTTGAATTCAGCTAGGTGTGATCGTGGCTTTACTCGTTTCTGAGCAGTGTGACAGGCGTTCCAAGCTTCTGTATTTAGCGTACGACGCGGGATATTTATCATTAATTATCTTATAGTGCTGCCGGCAGTTTTAAGATATAAATGAGGTATGCACTCGACGACGGAGATGTTGATAAAAACTAGCTTGGATGATTTAAACTTGTACCTAACTGTTCATTGGGGTGGTGAAAACTGTGTCGTGCTAAATTAGGCAGTGTCCTATGGACCATGTCGTTGTGTGTGACCTAGCAAGGTGTGGGATTATTTATTTGTATTCCACTTATGACCTTATATTTCACTGGCTTTTACCCGCCGCTTCGCTCGCGTTATATAGTCTTTGTGTCATCCTAGTCTCCTACATGAACAACGCATTTTTCTGGGATAAATTGTAGCCTATGTACTCGTATTAGTCCAGTGCTTGATTTATCTACCGATATCGGTTCAGCCGTTTAGGCGTCATAATGAAACAAATATCTTTATATTAAGAGTTAAAAAATTTACGAAAGTAAGCATCCATACATGCGCATTTATAATAGGTACTATAAAGTGAGACTAGAACTCGATAGAGGGAGTCAAAATGTTTCCATTTTACATTGTTGTTCGTTGACTGGCTAGGAATCTCATCGAGCTGTGATGGTATCCTCATTATCGAGGGCTGTTCATGAAATATTGATATAGCTCTTGTATCTGAGCATCAACTAAAAGTCGTCTACATATATTGCGACCTTGCCAAGGTCTTCCGTTCTCTCGTCTAGAATGCACTTAACATTTGTAGGTATGCTTTTAGTTTTGCAAAATGAAATATAAACAAAACTGTTTTGTTTTGATCTTGTTTGGTAGACGAACAGGTAGAGTTCGACATTATGTGATAAAATTAAAATATGCGTATTTAAACATATACATTTTGTTTATCTCTCTCGTCAATGCTTGTAATTTCAGCTCGCCTTATTTTGTTTTAAGTACCTATTTATAATTTTATATTAGGCAGGTAGGTACTTTTTAGGTAAACTTACAAAGGCACCTAGCTCGTGCTCTAAATACTTACTAGGTTTAAGTCCTTACCTATGAAATTGGCATTTTGTATGAAGAATTTTAGGTAAACTTCATTTTCAGTACTAACACTTTTGCATTTTTTTAGGAATTACAAAGCTAAATTTTATATTTTTTAAGTATGAATGGGAAGGCATTAAGCTTACAGCAGCTTTAATTAAATTATTGAAAAATATCATCTGAAAAAAATATATAACAAATCTTACGATGACATTTAAGACGAACAATTTTTTAACCCTTTACTTTTAGATATTAAACTAAAAATAAAAACAATATTTAAAAGGCATATTCATAACGTTGAACTCAACTTTAAAATATAAAACAAATAATGAAAATATGTAGATTTATAATTATACTAGGTAATATCTATATTATCTTATTAATTGGCAAGAAAATTTCATAGTAAGGACATTTTCACGACTAAGTACGGTCAACCGCACGTCACTGGAAACATTAGCAACTTTATTACCATGCCATAAAGTCCGAAGTGTTTCTACTGTCGTGCTTTTGGGTGTACTTACTTGTTTCGGCTACGAAACATTCAGTTGGTCTAGAGAAGCGAAATTTTCTTTCATTATGGACTCTATTCATTCATTCTTACTGCTCTTTCAGCTCTTTCCACAATTGAATGTCTAGGATTCAAAATTGGGTCAATCGGTAATCCTATAAGTAGCCAGTAAAAGGCAAAAGTCTTTGATTTTGTAGAAGCAATCGTAAATATTTGGTGTATGTTCTGATAATGTTGCTGAATGTGTTGTTTGTAGAGACCACCCTTATATGGTGTGATGACGCAGGATGGTAGTTTTCCAAAGATAAAATGTCTATGCTCGTATTTAACATAGGTAGAATTCATAGGAAAAGCAATAAATTCTTTACAATGTTTGAGCTAGGAGCGCTCGTTGCGACGTGAAGTTCGTAATTTTTTTTTTAACTCGGATGGGTGACTGAGTGGCATAAGAACTAGTCTTTCCGTGCTTCGGAAGGCACGTCAAACCGTTGGTCCCGGCTACTATGACAGTTTTTTTTTTTATTTCCGGACTTGCTCTTGGCCTCGATCTAGTCTTAAGTATAGAGATAGCATGGCATGTCAGAGATCATTTTGTGGCTAGAAAAGTCAAACAATAGGGTTAATTAGTCTAGTTACTGTCCTTACGATGCCTACACGATAATTAGCTTACCATTTTTGAAATAAGTTGGTATTTCAACAAAAAAATAACAATTATCTACTTCGGCTTTTTAGGGTAATGATTGACTGTTTTGTGCTATTCGAGATCAAATCAATTAGTCGTATGAATTTGATCTAATATGGCACCGAACCTCTTGCCAAGTACAGTTACGAAGTTAATTTATAAGTCGATGTCCTGTGGCTCGCGTCAGTCGCAGCCGCGCGCCATTCGAAATCCCGCCCGTGTGTGGTGCTACCGCTCCCAAAAATATCGTTTCGAAAAATCGATTTTCGTCGCGCGATTAGCGATTCGAAACACGCAGAGTCTCCTAGGCCGGCCGCCGCGACGCGCCACTGACACATTTTCGCGCGCTGTTTGAATTTAGAACAGAATTTCTTTTGTTTTTATTTTTTTCTTGGTCTGTGGTTTCGGTTTTTGTGCCAATACCAGGATTCGAGAGAACCAGGTTTTGCTGAAGTGTTTTTCGGGATAGTTGGATTTTTTGCTAAGGTAAGATAAAGTATAATTTTTTTTATATTTTCCTGAATTTAGGTATATTTTTCCCTTGTATTGCCAGGATACTCGTATATGAGATTGAGTTTGGCTTCTAAGGAACGCTTTTTTATTTGCTCGCGATCGTAAAAAAAACTTTTGTGTGTTTTACTTATAGGGTTATCAATTATCCAGTTATTACAAAGCGATAAAAATATAACAACAACTTGAAATACCAAATCTATGAAAGGTTACAAAAATCTATAATTATGCAGAAATTATTAATAAAATCTAGAAATTATTCCGTGGCGATAAACAAAAGGAGTGGTTCCGACAAAGATTTCGGACCTCCTTGCTTCGCTCGGAATAGATACCTTACTAATTTAATTTACTATGGGATGACATCTGCCAACGTGTCCCAAATTTTTATGTCAAATCATCAGTGATCACTAGGAAATATTCAAAATAACCTGTCAAATCCATAGAACGACGCCTTCACTACCTTGTGACAACTTATTTCTTTAATCCTCCTTCTAGTTACCCTTATTTTTCTATGGGTTCCGAGCTATGTTAGCAAAACCGGTAGTATTAAAACGGCGAGTGACATTCAATTTTAAAAAAAGATGATCGCTTTAGCTCTTTCTTGATCCATATGATACACCTGTGCTTCTCAAACTTTGAGAAATTATGGTATCTGTAGAATCTATGATCTGTAGATATAGTTTCGCTATTGCCTGCGCCTTGGGTTTTCCCAAAGAATTCGGACTCCTTGCTCCGCTCGGAATAGAACGAATACTAATTTATTTTACAATAGTATGACATGTCAAATCATTAAACGTGATTTGACATCCTCATACAAAATTTACAGAACGACGCCTATGCCGTATTTACAATGACTGAATAAATGTCTGGGACACATATTTTCATTAATCTTTCCAGTAAACGATTTACTTAGATTTAAATAAGACTTAGATGTTTTTATTAAGTAGCGCAACCGGCACCGTAGAGCTGGGAGCCGATTCTTTAATATCAACGGGTGATAAAATTTCACTCAAAAAATTCATCTCATTCAATCAATTCATTTCATTTTCATGCTTCATCTTTTCTTCTCAAAAGTGAAGATTAATATTCGTCGTTGCTTATAATGTAGTGTAAGTATAAATGTTTATTTTCGTATTTATTGTTTTATTTTTAAACAGTTTATCATTTTATTCACTCTAGGGGTAAATGCTCTAGGGAATCTTTAAAGCCTGCTCAAAAATAAACCGCTAAATCTCTACCCAAAAGTTTGGTGTCCTCTGGTATTTTATATTTATTTTTATGCAAAAAATGTTCTTCATTTCGCCTTACAAGCCATTGCAGAATAAGATATTTCTGATATATCTCCATAAAAATATTAATAAGACTTCTCAAATGTCGTTGAACTTTTAATTACAATATTATTGTGATGTGATGAATGGCAAAATGGTGATTTGGAAACCAGATCTTTTATGAATTCAATCGTTTGTACTTTTAAGTTGTTCTATGTTGTTATATACCTGAACCTTTTCATATTTTTCTAAACAGACGTGTGCTTTTTCAAAAATATCAAATTTAATGTCATATAAAAAAAATCTAATCTTCATATCCTGCCTAAAAATTTATTTATAAAAGACAGTTGGAGAGAAAAAAAACAGTTTAAGATGGATAGGCACTTAGTCTACATCCTATTTTTTTTCCCTATAATTTTCGTAAAATTTTCTGAAAAACGTTTCAAAAATTTTGTTAGTAGTATAGGTAGTTAGTTTTGTTTTTTTGTATACCACGAGTAAATCATTAATATGAATAGCTTTATTCTGAGTAAAGCCTTACCACACCTTCCTTAATTCAATGTAACCAATTTAAGAAACTGTTGAAAACGTGGTTGAAAAAGTACCTACTAGAGAATGAATTTTATTGTTTAAAAGAATATTTGAACAAGAAATATTGTAATTGTATTTGTTAACTGTTGAAACTTATCTAGTAACTAAATTTAAGAACCATTGTATGTACACCACATACAATATGTACCTAATGAATCTCTTCATAAACTTAATTATTTAAGGACTACCTCTCGTATTTTCAGTAGCAATGGAAATAAAAACTTAAACACTGAGAATGTATGCCAGCTTAATACTAAAGTATTAACTTAATACGATAATAACGCGTAAAACATATGCCACGTACCAATCGGGTCGAGACTAATTGTAAGTTTCCATTCAGGCCCTGTTTTTAAACCTAGGCCTCCGCTGTAAGTCCATGCAGTCGAACGGATTTGGTACGCGCTGCTTACTTGTTAAGCTCCACGGGTAGACGGGGAACTGTAGACTAAAGCCACGATCACACCTAGCTGAATTCAGACTAATTCGCCATACATTGCTCGTTGAAGTAAGAATATTGCAATTAACCTAATCAAGCCTACCAGCAATGTATGCCTAATTAGTCTTTAAATTCAGCTAGATGTGATCGTGATCGTGGCTTTACGTAAGTCTGCGCTTAAGTAGGTATACAATCGTCGTTGCCCTAGCTTTATTCCGGCTTTCTACGGAGCCGTCTACCCATGGCTAGGGGACTCGTCGAGGGCACTCATTCTTACACAGAGCGAATGCCTTCTGACCTCTGCAATTCAGACAGCAAACCAGTCCCAAACTTGAGTATACAATACAGAGACCATGACAACTTTTTCAAAGATAATGGGGCGCTAATAAGATTAAGGTTTTGTCGTTTTATGCAGATTCCGTTTACCTTGTATGAATAGGCACGTTACGATTGTTGATACTTGATGTGTACTTCGTTTCAACACATATTTATTTAGGCACTGAAATTATATTACCCACATTTCGTTTACACCACCAAACAATACATTTCTGACTCCTATTGTCAGCTGGACCACGATAAACAATAAGCTTCACCTTGAATTTGTAATTCGATCTTGAATCTTGTAAAGTTGCTTTTATAATTCTGCTGATTCAATAAGTTTCAGATACAGAATATTTCTTCCATACAGTTGAGTAGGTAATATTATTTTGAAACTGTGTTTCTTTGAAAAGTAACGTGTAACAAAGAGAGTACAACAACCCAGAAGAATGTGGATCTGCTCATGAAACTGAACAAATTTTTCCAAAGGATCAAATACGAAAAAAAATGTTTATCCCCGTACAAGATACGCTATCAGCAGATACAGTCTATAAGTAGGAAATCTACATTTTTCGACCTATGTTTCCGGAAAAAGTGGTTCAGTTTCGTCTTCCGCAATCCAATAGGGAACATGCATACATTTTTTTTAGTCGGATTGATTAACGATATATAAAAATATCGAAGCAGAGATAACAAAAAGTGAAATTAAAATTTAAATCGGGTAGGAAATACGGCCGATAGCATTTAAAACTACTAATTACGCGCCGATTAGACAGATTCGACATGAATAATGACGTCACAATGCACTGCGGCCATATAAACTCCATATTAAATTTCGTTTTGCTAGAAAGAGACAGAAAAAAATATTCAATCACAATATATTCTTCGCGCTTTCTGTTACACATTCTTTTGCTTCGAACCATATCTGATCGTATGCAATAAATAAAGTCGACAGATCCGACTATGTATTTTTATAGCCGTTCGATTTAAAACTATTATGTACCCGCACGGGTTAAACACCGCGGAAACAATAATTATAACATTAATATTATTCCAATCGATAAATAGTAAAATCTTACAGATGGCAAATTGCTTTCCCTTTATGGGAAGCAATGCAATACGTATACTTCACACTTGTTTGAACACTATCATTATATGGTACACTAGTCCGCAGGGCAATGGTAACACTTTGACCTTGAGCTGGCCTCTGGTTTCGGGAGTTTGTAGTGTAGCGCTGGTTCAACTTATGCTGGTTTTTTTACCTTACTTGCTTCCGTGCGTTAATTAATAAAAAAACCGGTCAAGTGCGAGTCGGACTCGCGCGCCGAAAGTTCCGATATACCTATAGTATTTTTGGAAGCAATAAAGTCCATTTTCAGGACCGCAAAACTAAATTTGTTTGTAAAGGTTTTTTGCAGATTTCTGAAAAACTGTGCAACTTAGAAAGATCGTTTTATTTTTGCTGTAAAGTTTACATAAACCTCTGTCAACTGTAATTAATTCAGATTTTCCCTTACTCAAACTTCGGAGATAAGGGGGGGGGAATGGTATTTTTTTTGACATTTTTCATCATAACTTGAAAACTAAGAAACTTAAAAAAATACAAAAATATATTTTAAAATGTACAAGTAAAGCCCTTTCATATGATACCCCACTCGACCTAGTAGCGACAATTTGAAATTTGGCCCCCCCTATTTTGGCCCCCTTTACATTAATAATCATACTTTTTTCAAAAAAATTTCATGTGCAATTAAGTTGGGCAACTATATTCTAAAACTATTCCAAATTTCAGCTCGATAGCGTAAGTGGTTGCTGAGATATAGAGGTGTGACAGACAGACGGACAGACAGACAGACGGACAGACAGACAGACAGACAGACAGAGCGGCACCATAAGGGTTCCTTTTTTTTACCATTTTGGTATCGGAACCCTAAAAAAGAACGGGTTGCACTCCGGGAGTGCCGGCAGAAGTGAAAACTTAAACATCAACGTTGTGGATTTTTGAATATTTTGGATAGTTAGGGAATAATTTCGCACGAATTGTTATATTTATCAGTATAAAAGTACATACAATATTCATTTATTTACGTACAATTTATATTACATATAGACAATCTTTGTCAGATCTGACGCGCCGCTAAAGAAGTTTTCACTTCAAAACTGAAACATCTGACGCGACACCTGACGTGAGTTTAACATTTCTTACCCATCTAGAAAAGTGCCAAGCGCCGCTAAAGAAGTTTTCACTTCAAAAAATTAACAGCCTCTGCGGTCTAGTGGCTAGAAGAGCGTCCGGAGGTTCTGGGTTCGATTCCCGGTGGGGGCACTGTCAAACAAAATTCCCTTTGTGCGACCTCCCTAGTTTGGTTAGGAAATTGCAGGATGAATTACCTGATTGTTGGAAAAGTTAGATGATTCCGTGCTTCGGAAGGTACGTTAAATCGTTTGTCCGGCTCAACAACTCTAACACCAGGGTTTGTGAGGTCGGTCATCGAACTTGCAACCCACAAGATATGATGATGAACAATAATAACACTCCTCGTTAGTTATTAAGCAACAAAAAAAAATAGTAGATTGTATCACAAGGCTGTAAAATAATATTGAAATGAAGGATTCTAAATTAGAATCCTGAATGTAGCGAGGGGTTCAATAGGTCGCCCAAGGTAAAAATATTTTTGTAGCTGCGTAATACACTCTACTTTTCATTTCCCTCTATGAGAAAATAATAAGAGGCTCATTGAAATACACGTTCACCATTAATTTTAAATATAAAATACCATTACAATATTATTACTTGATTAAACAATACTAAAAATCATATTAAGTATTATTTGTAATAATAACTGAAAATGTTATTGACATTTTTGTATCAATTATGAACAGAACCTCTTTGGTTGGTAGTCTTGTTTACATTTCAAGCATATTTCTTTTTTTATATTCATAATAATTTTAATAGTACAACCGGCCAGTATAATTTTTCATACAATATTTTGGTTCAAACCTCTATGGTTGACCTTAAATATCCCTATGGTGGACCTAAATTCTAATTCTAATTTTAAATCCCATTTTTACCCGCTACGAAAGTCTCTTGGAGAAAACAGCTATTTTGTTCGCCTTTATTGACGAACCGATCAGCTATTTTCGAATAGATGGGATAAAAACAAAATAACAACACCACGTACAGTCAAGAGAAAATCAACCTTGTTGTCACTTGCAGTGTGTCATTTGAAATAAGAACAGTACAAAAAAGACCAACGTGTCAAGTTTGACGTGCACTTGACGCGTGTCAAATCCGCGCAAGCCCGCGGAAAAGTCAAAGAGATTTGAACCTTGCTGCGCTCGGTAAAAGCACAGAATAAAGTACCATCATACAGAACGGACACCCTCCGCCTCCCTTGGAATCCACCCCCCCCCCCCCCCGCGCGCACCCGCCCGCGAGATTCTCGTGGTCCTTCTGAGGGTCTTTTGTACTGAATATGCTGACCTACGCGACCTTCCAAATTCATATAGTGTCTGGGGTGTGGTAAAAGTCAAGGAGTTATAATATGTAAAAGTCGTGTAACTCCGTGGTGCATACCATAATTTCGAGACGAGAGAAATTGTTTCCTCCATATAAAAGACATCAACGTCGTCGGCACTCAGCAAATATTTGTAGGAATATTTCGATTTATTTCTGTGAGTCAACGGAGAGCGTGCGTTAACGACCCAATGGCAGGGACTAGATAAGTACTATACGTCCCAATGGACGTTTGCCATAGAAACTGCATCATGTTATGCATAGAAAATACATCGCATTTTGTATTAAAAATTTCATATTATTCTAATGGTGTCGTACACGTAACAGCACGTCAGAAATAAAACTTTGGACTTTATGGCATGCTAATACAGTTACAAATGTTTTCATTGACCTGCGGTCGATTGTACGTAAAAGGCGGCAGTGGAAATACTGTTGTTATGGGGTTGCCATCTGTCACGATTCCAAGTTCCGTACGTGTCTATACCATACTCGTATGTAACAAAAAAAAACATATGTACCAAAAAACTCCGCGTCCACTAAAACTTGACCCCTCTTTTATATGAATGTAAATACTTTTTTTTCCTTTCGTGGTACGGAACCCTAAAAATAACCCTGTATAGTCCCGTCTACAATGCATTACAAAGTATAAATCGTAGAATTCTTTCTCAAAATCCTTACAAGTATCTGCGAAATAATCCACATAGCAAGCTAAGCTGCTCACACGACAGCAGGAATGATAATCGGTTAGTAGTTCATAATAATTGTTGAAAAGCATTTCGCCTTGGCACACGGTAGCACCTTGGGTAATAACTTTATAAGGTAGGATTAAACTATGATATACTTTGTGTTGTTATTACTTGATGGAACTCCAATGTATTTATGTAATTAAACACCATTTTCACACTAGTTCCACTATTTATTTAGTAAAATTTATACAGAGTGCGACCGGTTTCGAGTTATCATCGTGCCTGGTGTATGCCACTTGGCCATATCTCGCACGGGCTTGCTGGGAAGACGGACACCCCCGCAGGTGTCCGTCTTAAAAGTAGGATTAAACGTTTATAGAAATCTTTTGTATTGCCAACACATTGCTAAACGTAGCAACTATAGGAATAACCTACCTATTTCGTTGTTATAGTCTCTGTGTTGTTCTTGTTATTGTCCGAAAAGTTAGATGATTCCGTGCTTCGGAAGGCACGTAAAGCCGTTGGTCCCGACTACTATCTACGGATGTAGTCGTTAATGAGCCATGTCTGGCATGCCTTTGGCGGCTCAACAACTCTGACACCAGGGTTTGTGAGGTCGGTCATCGACCTTGCAACCCACACGATATGATGATGATGAGTGGTTAGTGCAGTCAGCTCTTGATCCCGAGAATCTGGGTTTGATCCGTGAGAGGACACCATCAAACACAAATCAGTTTGCGAGACCTCCCTAGTCTAGTTACATGATATATTTGCTATCTACGAAATTAATCGTTAAACAGCAATCAGAAGCCTTTGGCGGCTCAATAGGAAATATGCATAATTTTTTTTTGTCGCATTTATTAACAAAATATGAAAATACCGTAGTTGAGGTGACAAAAGTGAAATAAAATTTTAAATCTATTAATTACGCACCGATTAGACAGAGATCCAAAGAATACTATACTCTCTCTGACGAGGAGCAGAGATCCGACATGGACAGTGACGTCGCATACCACTATAGGGCCCTATAAACTCCGTGTTAAATTTCGTTTTGCTAGAAAGAGACAGAAACAAATCTTCGATGGCTTATATCTTTTTTAATTTTATAGTTATTCGAAAAATAGTTTTACTAAACTGTTTATTACATGAATGAGGATATTATTTTTATATAAAAAAATCAAGCATATTCCCTATTATTCTCACACAAGGGTTTACAAGGTCGGTCATCGACCTTACCGCCCACAGTGACGGAACGTGCTGTTGTTTTAACCGGGTTATCTTTTTCTCAACAATCTTTCTAATACTTACTTCTTTTAACTATTGCTTAAATGCTCCTCCATTCTTCTTAATTTGCTTGTGAATCGGTATCGATACGAGTATTGCACCTTAAGGCCAGTAAAAGAGCAAAAAAGTAAAAACTTACCTTTACTTTTATTTTTTATCACAAAAAAATAAAAGTAAAAAATAAGTACCAACATATTTTGCGTGTGATCTTCCGCTTTGTTCAAATTACACGCATAGTAAATACGTATTTAGGTATACTTTCCTGTTCCTTTTGCATGTAACATTTGCCAACGTTTTAAATAAAAAATAGGGGAATAAATAAAAATAAAAAAAAAGATTTATTGTACAAAAATAAAGTAGATACAATGCCTTAAGCAAACAGGTATTAAAAACTTGTACAAAATGTCTATATCTAGATGTTCGGAATATCAGATCCCTAAACTAAGTTAAAAACCTGTGTTTTAGGGACTTTGCCTTTGCCTTGCCTTTCATACCTAAACAAAACCGAGAAAATATAATTTTTTGAGCGTAAATACTAAAGTTTCTTAAATAGCATTACAATTAATAAGGCAGCAAAAAATCACGTACAAAAAGGATTAAATGGCGCTTGATTTATGATAACAAAAAACTTCAAACACAAATCTAATCTACTTTAAAAGTCCTAAGCTCAAACCAGTCTACATTATCTTTTAAATGTCAATACCGATTTCTGGTACATGGTTTTTATAAGCTTTTAAACAAGGTATAATATTAATCATATACTCGTAACGGCTACCTACCCACTTGAAAGCACTTGATTTTATAATTTCCATCAAGTAGTTTTGTTGCTTTGTGAATTTTAAAAAGTAAAATGTATACGTTCGAATTGAGCAGGTGCTCAGTGATGGAATTTGATAAGTTTAGTAAACATTTGAAGAAATATTTATTAGAAAATTGCCTTAACACAATTAATGAGTATCTAAACTACTTTACTTTTGGCCATGAATTGATTGATTAATTGATTGCAACGTAATTGTAATATGTAATTCAGTGAATAGATTAGCAGTGATCAGTATATACCTACAATTTTTGGCAGGTGGTAGGGCTTTTGTAAAAAGTCCGTCTGGGGAAGTACCACCCCCTTACCTATTTCTGCCATAAAGCAGCATGTTTGCACTGCTGTGTTTCGGTTTGAAGGGCAAGGGAGCCAGTGAAATTACTAGCACATGAGAAATAACATCTTAGTTCTCAGGGTGAGCAACGCGCTGTTATTAGCGTCAAAGTATGTCACTAATAAGACAGTGGGTGCTATGGGCGGTGGAGACCACTTACCATCAGGTGGCCCACCTGCTCGTTTGCTCACTTGTAACATAAAAAAAAACAATACTCAATCAATTAGGTGTGCAAAACCGCGGTCATAATCCATCGCAACTCGATCAAGCTTCAGTAAATGTCAAAGTCATCGAAAAACAATAATAAATTCCAACCTTTAAATATTGAACCCTCCCGGACAACTTAATTCGGTAATTGGCTTTAAAAACGACAATTTAAATTGTTTTTAATTCAATTTAATGGTCATACCTGAGGCGATTTAAAATTCAAAAAGCATGAAATGGTCACCCTTTTCGGCGATTATTATGGACCTGTCCTGCCCGCTCATCTTCTAGTGGCATTTGTAGTCAATCTCAAGTTGAGATTACAGTATGACCGTGATATCTATACAGATATCGATATTTTCATCCGATATCGATATTCTGTACCTACCGATATTTTCGATTATAAGTACCTATCTTGACGCAGGACCGGTCGTCATGGAGATCTTTAGGGGAGGCCTATGTCCAGCAGTGGACCTCTTTCGGCTGATATGATGATGATCTTAAAAATACAGTGAAACACGGCAGATTTGGTGTGTAGTCGTTTCATCGTCTAGCCCATTCTGTTTAGGTGTTTGCACAACCTACAATGTACCTACACTAGCTCATGTGGTGCCGGCAAAGAATAGTACCAACCCATCTCTACCGGTGGGTGTTATAAGAGGCGACTAAGGAAATATGGACCGGAGGATGGGCAGAAAGCAGCATCCTTATGTGTATCGTACCATCTTACATTCTGCGGCCACCAACAACTGCAGTCCATCGCGCCAGCTGCGACGCTAACAAGCGTGGTGACTACGGTACTTTCCCTCCACACTGTTCCCTCTGGTTCATTAACCCTTTTACGACACTTACGGGTACAGATGGGTTGGTACTATTCTTTGCATTACAAAGGTCAATGAACTATGAAAAAACAATCAAATTATTTATCAAAACAAAAATTATATGGCAGTCTAATAATAGGAACTAAACAATTTGAATTCAATGTGTTACTTTTTGCACGAATTGATGACAATGCGCATGATTTGGGACGTGAATCACCAGCCCATATAAAAACCTTTACAACATATTATCTTGTATGTCAATATGTGATTCACAATTTTGTACGTATTTATTTGCTAGATGGCTATTTTAGTAGTAATTTGCCGATTGAGAAACCAATGTCAAAGAAAACCCTGAAAACGTGTAGTGCTTTTTTTGAAACACGACGTACACTAAGTATCGTCCAGTGTGGTGCCGGCAAAGAATAGTACCAACCCATCTCTACCCATGGGTGTCATGTCGTAAGAGGCCACTAAGCGTTTATTAGCCCAGCCACACACTCGACATAGTGTGGCCGCGTTACATGTCATGCCGCACGCATTGCTCCTCGTCATGCCCGTCGATGATCCCTGTTTTGTCGGGTTTTTGGGCGCGAGTCAAAGGACCGGCAATATGAGCGCGAGTAGCCAGCCACATACTCGCGCGGCTCTCGCGAGGACGATATACAATAATTAATGATCTATACACATTTCGATAAATAGATGTCAGACACCAACTCCTTTAGCACGGCGTATATTTCTATACAAGAAATGTATATAATTAGCTATACTAAAAATACATAGCGCGTAACCTGCCACAGTTTCGACGTCCATCGTGTAGCAATGGCAAGTGACCTAGTGTGGAGCGTCGCGAGTAATCGCGCGAGTAGAGCAGTATGTGGCTAGAGAGAGCAACATCGCGGCAGCGCGAGCGAGGAGCGACGCGATGGGCATAGTGTGGCGGCCCTATATAAACCAGAGGATGAGCAGCAGCGTTCTTCCGTGTATCGTACCATCTTACATACTGCGGTCACCAACAACCGCGGTCCATGGTGCCACCGGTAACGCTGACAAGCATGGTGACTAAGGTACTTCCCGTCTATATTGTTCCAGCTATAACTGGAATTCTGGTGGGAGCTCTCTGTCCTGCAGTGGACGTGAAGATATGATGATGACGATGACACTAAATATCAGGACTTCACTGTTTTAGTTTGAGGAGGAGGACGCTGCTGCCCATCCTCTTGTTCATTATCCTTTAGTCGCCTTTTACAACACCCACCGGTAGAGATGGGTTGGTACTATTCTTTGTCCAGCACCTCACGGGCTCTTCAAAATGTACTATAGCATAACTTATCAGTTTTTCAGTTTGGTTAGGATATTGCAGGATAAATCAACTGCTTGTCAGAAAAGTAAGATAATTTCGTGCTTCGGAAGGCATGTTAAGCCGTTGGTCGTGGCTTTGTACGGCAATACAGAGGCCTTTGGGGGCTCATCAACTCTGACTGACACCTGGGCTTGTAGGTCGACCGATAATATAGTGCGGGTCGTAAGATCAACGACCGACCTCACAAGCCCAGGTGTCAATCAGAGTTAATGCGCCGCCAAAGGCCTCTGTACTTCCGTAGATAGACACGACCAAAGGCTTAACATGCCTCCCGAAGCACGAAATAATGTTACTTTTCAGACAAGCAGTTGATTCATCGCAGCAGTTGTTTATACTAGGTTATTTTTTTGGACCTGATATGCGTATGCCCACCTTATTACAGAGGTCAAAAGCAACAACTTTTGTTTTACGACTGCTAAATTTTCAACTTCCCATACTAAATGGGTCGGTCACGTGACCACTTTAGTATGGGGAGTCGAAAATTTTTTGTGCGTTCTTACCAAAGTCGTAGAACAAAAGTTGTTGATTTTGACCTCTGTAATAAGGTGGGCATACGCATGTCCAAAAAAGTGCCAAGCGCCGCTAAAGAAGTTTTCACTTGATGGCAAGCAGTTGATCCGTCATATTTTGATAAAAAGAATGAAAAAACTGGCCAAGTGCGAGTCGGACTCGCGCACTGAGGGTTCCGTACCACCACATAAACATAATTGTATTAGTTGAAATTTCAGTAAGTTAATGTGCTAGATTTTTTGAGTCCGACACGCGCTTGACCAAATTTTATTATTTGTTGTTATTTTATAGCCTATGCCCTATAAACATACCAATTTTCAAGTTTGTAAGTGTTCCCGTTTTTAAATAGAACTAAAACAAAAATCGCCTCAGCAACCATCCAACTTGACCCCTCTCTTATATGAATGTTCTTGAAACGGGAGCTCACCACAATTGGTTACCAGTTGTGAGAAAAGTTGTAATATTTAATGATTTCAGACTTTTCCCATTATTTGTACTGTGAGACCTAGCTTCTTGCCAAATTTCATAATTTTAGGTCAACGGGAAGTACCCTGTAGGTTTTTCATTTTTGAATAAATGTACCAGGCCACTCAGAAAGTATTGCGAAAAATAGTTTTTATATATGGGAGACTGGCCGGTCAGAATCTTTTTCGAAAATATGATTACTTGTAAGTAAAAATATGTGTGTTCCATTTTCAAAATTTCCCTCCACATTTTTTGCGAGCCAATTCAAAGTATCGTGTCTTACTGAAAAATGGATCTGCGCCGGGAACATTTTAGAGCTATGATTTTTTACGATTTCAAGTGTCGCCTGAAACCGGATGAATCGTTCGATAGACTTCAAATGGCATTTATGGATGAAGGCCCCTCCAAGGCAACCGTGTATCGTTGGTATAACGAATTTAGGCGCGGTCGACCAACCTTGGGGGATGAAGAAAGAAGCGGTCGCCCTTTGACGGCTATTACGGAAGAAAACGTGCTAGCAGTGAAAAATTTAATCCAAGATAATAGGCGAATTACATATCAGGAGATTCAGCACATATTAAAGATTGGATCGGGAAGCGTTCACGAGATTCTACACGGGCATCTTCGCGTGAGGAGGATAGTATCGCGCTGGGTGCCGCACTACCTCACCGACGCTCAGAAGCAGGCCCGGGTGGAATGGTGCCGTGATATGCTGAACAAATTTGAAGCAGGCTCGTCTCGGCGTGTTTACGACATCGTAACAGGTGATGAGTCCTGGATTTATCAATACGATCCAGAAACCAAGCGCCAGTCGACAGTTTGGGTGTTTCAAAATGAACCAACGCCTACCAAAGTGAAGCGATCTCGAAGCGGGGGGAAGATTTTGATCGCCAGCTTTTTTAATTTGACTGGCCACTTGGCCTCAATTCCCTTACGAGATCAAAGAAGCATCAACGCCGAATGGTATACTACCAAATGTTTACCAGAAGTTTTTTCTGTTGTGAGCAACAAGCGACCAAACACAGGGCTCCGCGGACTACTGCTCCACCACGACAATGCGCCTGCACACACCGCGCTCAAAACGAGGGACTTCCTGGACAGCACACCAGTCAAACTCCTGGGTCACCCTCCTTACAGCCCTGATCTAGCACCGTGTGACTTCTTTTTATTTCCAAAAATAAAAAATCAGCTCAAGGGGATACAATTTTCGTCGCCGGAAGATGCGCTGGCTGCGTTCGAGCAGGCTGTAAACGAGGTGTCTACGGCGGACTGGAAAAAGTGTTTTGAAAACTGGTTCAGACGCATGAATCTTTGTATAGAGGCTGGTGGAGAGTACTTTGAAAAGATTTAATAAAAATATATGTACCTGTAGAACAATTTTTTTTAGTGTCGCAAATATTTCTGAGTGTCCCACGTATGGAGATGAGGACATAAAATGCCATATCTTTTGATTGCGTCGTTGTAAAAAATTTAAATTTTCAGATCTTGTGTGGTTCATGGATCCTAATATATGGTATTAATTTCAACCTGATACCTTTACCCGTTCGTGAGATAAAGGGTCTTGACAGACAGACAGACAGACAGACAGACAGACAGACAGACAGACAGACAGACAGACAGACAGACAGACAGACGGACAACAAAGTGATCCTATAAGGGTTCCGTTTTTTTTTCTTTTGAGGTACGGAACCCTAAAAAGGAATAGTTGTTTTGAAAGTCTTACCAAAAATTGGGAAAATGAAAGAAAAAGTATTTCTTACTTGTTGTTTGTTATAGTTACATAAATTTAACAAATTTTACAATTATAAGTCAGGAAAATATTACATACAATATAAAAATCTAAAATCTAAAAATTCGGCTAGCTGAAAGCTATGTCAAAAAGCCCCCCGCGCAATGCCCCCTGCCCAAACGTGCCCATAAATACTGGCGGCGTTTCCACGCTGCACTGCTAATGCCAACCGTTGGGCGAGAAAGTACCCTGCACGGGGGTTGTTTGTTCAATAGCTTAACACGCGTTAAAAATCTCATTTACACGCATCAATAAATAATGTAGAGACACTTTTGTACCCATGGGCGTGTCTTTCGAAAATAAATTACCTCGTTCAATGAGGTAAAGAAACGATTAATAACCTGTGATAAAATTGCGATCAGAAAGGGCGTGTAGCGTTATTTTTCTACGTTATCGTTGAATGTCATCGAAGTAGAGATCTTAATACTTCAGGTATTACATTTCGTGTATTAATGGACTTCTGTTTCATTTGATAAATCGTTGGAGGTTACATTTCGAATGATAATGAAGGATTCCGCTCTGTGGGAATTCCAAAAGCGAAAAGAAACTGATTGATGCGTATAAACACTTTGAATAACTTGTAAGAAGAAGGCAAAAATCGAACACTTAATGCGTCAGCCGACTGAGTCGTGATCGTGATGTGCTGCCCTAAAAGTCAACGTTACGAGCCTTTAAACGCATTACACCAAATACGCAAAACACCACCTGTACGCAAAACACCAACTTCGCAAAATACCACTTACGCTAAATACCAACTACGCGTAAAACCAACTTTCATTTAAGCAAAACACCAACTCAAACTACTATTCAAGCCTTTTAGGGTTCCGTAGTAAAAAAAAATCATCTTGTCTGTCTGTCCGAACGTGGAACAAAAGCATCAAAAACAAGCGAACCGCCCCGACTTATCGCATCAAAAGAATAAGACAGCATTGTCTATAAAAGCTCTCAGTCGGCTTGATTTCTTTCGACATCTTGAACAATAACCGTCATAATTTTAACAAATCAACACAAAACAATTTAACTTTTCTCTTGAATCTCTCTACCAACTTATCTATTGATAGACACCGCATTAAAATCCGTTGAGAAGTATAAATTATTTAAGGGGCTGATAAGAGCTAAATACGCTTCACTTAAGCAGTTTTATAAAGAAAAGTGATGAATATAATGGCCGTGAAAAAAATTATGTGATAATTAAGCATGGCTGACTTTGAAACAGGATCAAATATAAAAAGAAACCGAAGTTACCTCTGCTTTTTGCTTTTAAACCTTTTTTCTTAAGTACCCATTAATCTATGATGCTAAAACTTTTTCCCATTATTCAATATATTATGCATTATCATAAAGCTGTTTTATAATTAATATTTGGGTACAGATTTTGAAAAAATGCAAAAATTTGCAAAAAACGTAATACAGCGCGAATCTGCTCCGTTCTAACACGCGCATTCTGTCCTTTGTTTTTTCTTTTTCACTAGTGTTGTAATTTTTGTCTTTTTTTTTAATCGGCAAGATGCAAGGAGTTTCTATATCTATATCATTCATAATATTTTCATGAAAAAGTAAACTGTGTTCGATAATATGTTAAATAAATGTTAATTACATGGAAATACTTATATTAATCAACCAACTTACTACAAATTTGTCTTTAAAGTAACAAAATATTCAATATTAAATAATTCAAGGGAGTGAGCCTCGCTCGGAACAAAGACCTCCTTGCTGAGTAAGCTGTTAGGCAGGTTGGTGTTTTTTTTTGTTTTGTTTTTTTATAGCGGCAAGGTGCAAGGAGTTTCTATATCTATAACATTCATAATAATTTAATGAATTAAGAAACTGTGTTCGATAATATGATAAATAAACGTTAATTAAACGAAAATATTGATTTTAATCAACTAACTAACTACAAATTTGTCTTTAAAGTAACAAAATATTCAATTTTAAAATAAATTGAAAAGTAGTCTGTTTGATAGCTTAGTCATTGTCTCCTGCGCGCGCATGTATAATCTGTGTCTTCGAAAAAAGTAATACGCGCGCCATTTTAACAGATATTTCTTGTTGTGAAATGTGTTTAATGTAATTAAAAATAAATGACTTCTACAAATAAGAAAAACAGTGATAAGTGTAGAACGTCGAAAATACTTGAACAAAAACACAAGTTCGGTGTATAGAGTGACCTAGAAATGTGAGGAAAACGTCTACGAAATTTCCTTAAGAAAAAAAGGTAAGCGATTTTGATTCGTTTTTATTCGCAAATGTGTTGAAAAACGTCGTAAGAAGCTTGTGCGCTTTGGTGATTACACCCTCGGCTCCATTACGCCCTCGCCTGCGGCTCGGGCTGCAATTTCTGAGCCTCGGCCGTAATATCCAAAATAGCGCACGTGCATCTTAATGTACTATTTCAACACATTTGCTCATAAAACAGCTCTATTTACACTGTATTAAGGTCCATAATCCAGCTCATTAAACACGCGTGTTTTTGTCATAATATTACTTAACTAGTGTTTTATTTTTGTTTTTTATTTAAATCGGCCAAGAGCAAGGAGTTTTTATGCTTATTATGTTACTAAAATTTTCAAGCTGACTTCGAGAAAATATCATAAATGAATGTTGATTTTATGAAATTATTTATAGTAATTAACTAATTAACAATAAATTTGTCATTTACGTAACAAGATATTCAATTTTTGATAATTTATTTCAAGGTAAATGGAATAGGATGTTTGGGTACCGAGTGACAATTGCTTTTTTTATAGCTTGGTTACTAGATTGACTAATAATTGATAAAAGATTGATGGTGTAAGAAAACATGGTAATGTTTTGGGGGCTCCTCACGCGACGTATAATCTGTGACCGCTGAAAAAGAAAGAATGCGCGCCATTTTACAAATATTTGTCGTGTTTATTATTGTAATTATTTCTAATAGTGTCGACTTCTACATTAAAAAAACTGATCCTGAACCGTCTAAAATACTCATACACGAAATACAATTTTGAAATTTGGTAAAAAAAAAAGGGAAGCATGAACATATGCAGCCGACAAAATGTTCCGGTGGACGTACGGTTAGCAAAGTTTAGTATTTTAAAGGTAACCAATTTGATATGTTTTTATTCGCAAATGTGTTGAAAAACGTCGTAAAAAGCTCGTGCGCGTTGGTAATTACACCCTCGGCTCCATTACGCCCTCACCTGCGGCTCGGGCTGCAATTTCTGAGCCTCGGGTGTAATATCCAAAATAGCGCACTTGCATTTTTATGTACTATTCATATAACCGGTGGTGGGGCCACCAGACCGAATTGATTTCGCTCCACCGCCCAAGTTACGCTGAGAATTTTGTTAGCGAGCCGCGTATCCTGCGCTATTATGCTACTACGATACGCTGCGTCTGGTTCGAATATACGCAGCGTACCTGGCGCGACATAACTTTCTTTCATATAACCGGTGGTGGGGCCACCAGCCAAATTCATTTGGACACACCGCGCAATTGTGAGAATATTTATTTATTTATTTATTTACAGTTTATTGTACACAAGAAAATACATAAAAAAAAACAGGCGCTGCTTATTAATATTGTAAGCGAGCCGCGTATCTTACGCTAATACGCTTCTAAGATACGCCGCGTCTGGTTTGACCCTAAATTGACGTCGGCTGGGTTCACAACCAGCCCTCTGCCAGCCCTATGCTTCATACCAATATTCAGTGAGATTATGACGGTTCTCGTTTAATAATTACTTTTTGATTAATTGATGAATTGTTTTTATTTAATTGCGTAACTTAAAGGTTTTATTTTGAGAGTAGTAGGCTAACGACAAAATACAATGTACCCACCTCTAATTGGAAGATCAATTAAAATTTTGGGTTAATCAAAACGTTGTAAAAAAACCGAAATGAAATAAGTACTCTGTGATTAAGATATACAGGGTGGACCAAATGTATTTTTTGGGTTCAGTAAAAAACAAAAAAAAATAGGGTTTTGATAAAGTTGTGTTAAAATGCCAAAAAATGCTTACGACTTTAATAAATATTCTAACAATCCTTCTATACTCGACTTGATGATTTTGTAAGGAGTAAACAAAATAATTTTTACGGCCGAAGCTAAATCCGAATGTAACCAGTCGTGTAATGAAATTAATCTATTTAAACAAAAACTTTTTCTACTCCCATTTGTTAAAGTTCGAAATACGAAACCGGAAACAGTATCAAAAACATTGCCATTCCGACAACAGTTGCGTAATATTTATAAATGCAACTGTCTACAATACGGTAATATAATTTTTTCACCCTTTTGTTAGGTTTGGCAACAAAATTACGTTAATACTATGTTGCATTGGATGCCATCGGCTAATATGCTAGTTTCCAAACCATAAAGGACAACTTCAAAAAAGAATTCATGCACTTATGCATGCACTGAACCTCCCCATACACAGTATTATATGATGGCTGGCCGAGAGGAATTCGCGCTTATTGAAAAAAAAATAACTTTTAATTTATAATTTAACGATAAACATCTTGATTTCCATTAAAAATTTGTAAATATGAGTAAAATATTCACGCCGACCGAAATAATTAAGGCAGCATACGAAACTCAAGAGGACTTTATTGCCAAAAAAGTGGAGGTGTTCTAGTGCTCTACTACTACGACAAAAGTAAACATACGAGCAAACCGAAAAGATCGGGAATAGAATACTCAGGAATAAATTGGATTAAAACCTTTTTGGTTTATGACATATTATTTCAAACACAATTCCATTTTTGAATTTTAAAAAAAGTAAAAAAAGAAAGGAGTAGTCAAAGATTTCGGACCTCCTTGCTTCGCTCGGAATAGATACCTTGCTAATTTATTTTACTATGGGATGACATCTGCCAACATGTCCCAATATTTTATGTCAAACTATCAGTGATCACTAGGAAATATTCAAAATAACCCGTCAAATCCATAGAACGACGCCTTCACTACCTTGTGACGAATTATTTCTTTAATCCTCCTTCTAAGTACCCTTATTTTTCTGTGGGAGTAGTAGCCATTTGAATTTGACAAGTCAGTGGGGAAAATGGAGCTTACGCGGGAACATTTCCGTGCCATAATTTTTCACAACTTTCGTCGAGGTTTATCTCAAGAACAATGTCTCGCCGAGCTTGTTTCTGTTTATGAACTTGAAGCACCCAGTAAAACGACTATATATCGTTGGTATTCTGAGTTTCGTCGTGGACGTTCCTCTCTCACGACAGTTCCTTCTACTGGTCGACCAAAAACAGCGGTAACACAAGATAACATCGATGCTGTGCGCCAATTAATAAAAGAAGATAGACATGTGACATACGAGCAGATTCGGGCTTCTCTCAGCATTGGTATGACAGCGATTCAAACTATTTTACATGATAAACTGGGTGTCAAGAAGTTAGTTTCCCGCTGGGTGCCCCATCGTTTGACCGAGGAACAAAAGTCGGTTCGTGTTAATTGGTGTCGGTCTACTCTGCAACGGTTCAATAGAGGGAGCTCAAATGCAGTTTACAATATCGTCTCTGGTGATGAATCGTGGATTTATTCATATGAGCCCGAAAGAAAACATCAATCGGCTGTTTGGGTCTTCGAAGGCGAGGTCAAGCCAACAAAAGTTGTCCGCTCTCGTAGCGTGTCGAAAAAAATGGTCGCTTCGTTTGTATCGAAAACTGGTCATGTGGCTACGATTCCTTTACAAGAACGCAGAACGGTTACTGCTGATTGGTACACAATAATTTGTTTGCCGGAAGTCATAAGAGAACTTCGTAAAATTAATCCGAATCGTCGCATCATTCTTCACCAGGATAATGCGAGCTCACATACCGCTCGCAAAACGATCGCGTTTTTAAATCAGTTAAACGTGGAGTTAATGGACCATCCACCGTATAGCCCTGACTTGAGCCCCAATGATTATTTTACATTCCCAAGAATTAAAGATATGCTACGTGGTCAACGATTTCAAGGCCCAGAAGAGGCAGTCGAAGCTTACAAATCGGCCGTTTCGACTATATCCACTTCAGACTGGAATTACTGTTATAATATTGGTTTGATAGAATTCAAAAGTGCATCGATTGTCACGGAGAATACTTCGAAAAACAATGAAAGTAAATATTGTTGTATTATTTTTGTACTTTTTTCTATTCCCGATCATTTCGGTGTGGCCCTCGTATTTTCTTAATGATTTTTATGCTCGTAGAAAAAGTAATGTATGCCACTGATTGCAAACTAGTCATTGTAACATGAGTGCTTGTTTGTGACTATTATTAACCTACTATTCTACATGACTACTACGAGTACTTCCATACCAAAAACGTTTTTCCAAACAAGATGATTCTTGAATGAATTTCCTTGTGATAAAATATACTGATGAGACTAAAAATATATATTCGCCTTGATCAACTGATAAAAAGTAAATAAAATAGAGGGTGTATGGGTCAGGATGGATCAGTCAACGTAACTGAACAACTTTCAGTAAAAAAAACTTTCAGGCAAAGGCAAAGGCAAAAAAAAAAACCAAATCGGCCGCTTAAATTTTCAAGACAAACTGTCCAATGAAGGTAGCAATTTCGTATGGAGAGACCGATTTTTTTTTATTTCCTGAGAGTATATTTGAAAGTTATTCAGTTACGTTGACTAATCATGCACTTTCTGTTTTTCCTACCTGTCCCTTACACCTGTATATAAAAAAATACAATTATACACTACTTTTTATTTAACGAATATCAATTCGTATGGTGCCGGTAAAGAATTGTACCAACCCATCTCTACCCGAGGGTGTCGTAAGAGGCGACTAAGGACTTATGAACCGGAGGATGGGCAGCAGCATCTTTCTGTGTATCGTGCCAGTCATCTGACTGTTTATCTGTTATTTTTTTTCAGTGATATTTCAAATCACCGGGCAAGTACTGGCTCCCTTGTCTGGACCAAAGAATTTTCAAAACCTCTATAAATGGCCTACCTGTATAAAAAAAAACCGGTCAAGTGCGTGTTGGACTCGTGCGTCGAGGGTTCCGATATACTTTTTGTATATTTGTAAGCAATAAAGTCCATTTTTAGGACCGCAAAAATAAATTTTTACAAAGGTTATTTGCAGATTTCTAAAAAACTGTGCAACTTAGAAAAATCGTTTTATTTTTGCTGTAATGTTTACATAAACTTCTGTCAACTGTAATTAATTCAGATTTTTCCTTTCACAAACCTCGTAGGTAAGGCAATAATACCAGGGAATGGTATTTTTTTTGTCATTTTTCATCAGAACTTGAAAACTAAGAGACGTAAAAAAAAATACAAAAATATATTTTAGAATGTACAAGTAAAGCTCTTTCATATGATATGCCACTCGACCTAGTAGCGACAATTTGAAATTTGGCCCTCCCTATTTTGGCCCCCTTTACCTACATTAATAATCATAATTTTTTTCAAAATTCTTTCATGTGCAATTAAGTAGGGCAATTATATTCTAAAACCATTCCAAATTTCAGGTCGATAGCATGAGTGGTTGCTGAGATATAGAGGTGTGATATGCAGACAGACGGACAGACAAAGTCGCACCATAAGGGTTCCTTTTTTTTACCATTTTGCAATCGGAACCCTAAAAAAGGTCTTTTTAGCTCTACATTTAGATTGTTTCGAGATTTAGATTATATGAAATGTTAAACGATTTAAAATAACAAAAAGAAACATAATATTTATAGCCCTGTTTGTTTCCTGCCAGCTGCTTTGATAATTTCAACACCTAATTGATTTATGTGTTCAGATGTATTAAATTTGTATCAAAATTTTATTGTACCCTTGTTAGTTGCGGTTGCACTTTTATTGCTTCTTTTAACCTTTAAAGATGAGGCAAACTTTACAGATATCAATTAAAACTATACAGATATCAATTAAAACTATAAAGATATCAATTTTGACGCTTGTAAGTGTTCCCGTTTTTACGATAGAGCTTAAACATAATTCGAGCAAAAATCTCCCAAAAAAACCGGCCAAGTGCGAGTCAGACTCGCGCACCGAGGGTTCCGCACCACCACATAATCATAATTGTATTAGTTGAAATTTCAGTAAGTTAATGTGCTAGATTTTTTGAGTTCGACACGCGCTTGACCAAATTTTATTATTTGTTTTTATTTTATAGCTTATGCACTATAAATATACCAATTTTCAAGTTTGTAAGTGTTCCGGTTTTTAAAATAGAACTAAAACAAAAATTGCCTCAGTGACCATCCAACTTGACCCCTTTCTTATATGAATGTTCTTGAAACGGGAGCTCACCACAATTGGTTTCCATTAGTTGTGAGAAAAGTTGTAATATTTAATGATTTCAGACTTTTCCCATTATTTGTACTGTGAGCTTCTTGCCAAATTTCATAATTTTAGGTCAGCGGGAAGTACCCTGTAGGTTTTGCATTTTTGAATAAATGTATGGAGATGAGGACATAAAATGCCATATATTTTGATTGCGTCACTGTAAAAAATTTAAATTTTCAGATCTTGTGTGGTTCATGGATCCTAATATAAGATATTAATTTCAACATGATACCTTTACCCGTTCGTAAGATAAAGGGTCTTGACAGACAGACAGACAGACAGACGTACAACAAAGTGATCCTATAAGGGTTCCGTTTTTTCTGGTTCCGTTTTTGAGGTTCGGAAACCTTAAAACACGTTTTAGTAGGGAAGCCCTCCTTAATTTATTGTTATTTTTAATTTTTATATTTGATGTTGTAGCGGGAACAGAAATACATAAACTGTGATTTAAACTGTCTACCCATTACGGTTCATGAGATACAGCCGATTGACAGACAGACAGATATGGGAGGCATATTAATAGGGTCCCATTTTTCACCCTTTGGATATGGAACCCTAAAAATAACCCTAAATTTCCGAATTCCAATCTAGTTGAGAATTGCTCCGAAACTTAACGAGACCGAATTGTCGCATCTTGTAAGAATACAATTGCGATGCGCGTGCGCACCCACCGCCCACCGTGCTGTTTAACAATGAGATTACGACACTCTTTATGTAAGGCGAAGTGCCACAGAAACTAAATTGGTAAACATTCTTGTTTCTTACGATGATAAAAAAGCCCATTGATTTTGTATTATTTTGAGAAATCTTTAATTTTTTAAATTAATAGATATGTCGTAGAGCGACTCTCATTTCGAATTTCCCGCGGTATTTTCAAAGGCAAACGTTCATGCCAGCAGCACCCATGCAGTGGCCCAAGCACGGCGAAGCTACGCCAAACGTCAAATTAGTACTGAATTTCAGTACCAGTGTAGATTGTCGATGTTGGCAATGATGGCTTTATTTAGATCGTGAGGGTGGTATTACTATTACGAATGGCGCGTAAAGGGGCGTGGTTTGTGTCAGTTTAGCCAACACGTAGCAACGAGAAGACGAGGCCGCCATTTTCAACAGCTCATTCTTGTTCGAGATTTTACCACGTTAAGTTCTAAAGTGATAGTTGACCGCGAGATGAAGCCTGCAGCCGCTGGCGGATGAGTCGTGGCAATTCTGCGATGACAGGAGCGACCCTTTAATCGAGCAAAGTGTTTATGATCTGTTCTGCCTTAAACTGGGAGATTTTAGGTTATGATACGCGAATACCTTTTGTGATAGTAAAACACGGTGCACTGTGAGTTTGCTGTAGTTGAACATGTGGATAGATTCTTATGAACTCCTCTAAATTTGGGGTTGACAGGATTGTGGCACTTAGTTAATCTTCTTAAAATAAAACAACAGGTGGGACGACGAAACCTGCGTACCGCTGTGGTTACCGACGACGTGATGGAGGAGAATACCGTATGAGAGGTCGTTGGCAGGTCAGGATGAATGATCGTTATGCAAGTAAGTCACACTCGAATGAATTAGGCGATTGTCGAAGATGTTATCGATGTCCACTACCAATAGTTCGGCCAATATCGTATTCTCTGCTATTCCTGATATCTATCCCTTGCCCACATAGTGCCATCCCTCTTCATCCCCAGTCGTGTCTTCGACAGATATAATTCGGTTTACTTTCAGGCTTTCGGTTCAGATTTCTTAACGGATGCTCAGAGAAATCTCTCGATTTGCGTATACTTTCGTATTACGGTTGGTTTCCAAATCTGGTAATCCCTTCCCTCCCTGTCCCAGCATCAGGGAGCAGGGGGTTATCCTTTTGACAGCAGTCTGTCTCGACCACACATATTGACGTCATATAAAGCTATCCTGCTTTCAGGGTCTATGCAATTTGAAACGCGCCGTAAATGCCAAAATTTGTGCAATGATTAACAGTACCACTTACGGTTCCAGCTACCTTTGATGAGGGCCCTTGATACAGCAGCGGGACTGTGACAGAATCCTATCAGGCATTTGTCAGGTTAGTGGCAAACCTGGCACGCCGCGATGTTTGTATATCGCGCCGTCATCGAGAGAGAGGATACTGATAAAACAAAAGAAATTTACTTACTGCTTTTTATTTTGCTTGTATTGTGCCGATTTCGGCATGATGTCGGCGCGATATCGGCGCTTATCTTGTTATCGGATTTGACTCGATATCGACGCAGTGGACAAACGGACTGAGAGTTTTGAGCGCAGCGCAGGACCACCGAAGCACGAATAAATCACGAAATATTTTTACCACTAGCGGTCACCAATTCAGTTTCTGACCTTAGCCGATCTTGCTCAACTTTCGTGATCAGCAAGAAAGAGCAACCACCTTCTATGGGGGGTGAAAAAACTTTTTCGAATTACGACCTATGTTCCTTAGAGAAAGTTGTTCAGTTTCATCATATCCTTTAGGATTGATATACCTACCCTTTCTATTACACATTGTATAGTGTTCGTTGTAAGATCGATGACCGACCTCACAAATCCTGGTGTCAGTGTTGTTGAGCCCCATTTAATAGGCCTTATTTTTACACTGGACACCCACAGAGGTAAAAAGCGGTAGAAATGTCAATGAAACAAGTCGACTAGTTAGAACGGGACAGGCTCGTGGCCATGACATTCACCGATCGCGGGATCGGTTCCGCGATCGGCGCTTTGTGATGTTGGGCCCTGAAGGTCGGGTTTAGGATACTCGTGGGGAAAAGAAAAACCCCCCAATCTACATAAGTGGGAACGAGATAGACAACTTTTTTATTCACTCAATCATTTACTCTTATTTTTATGAAGTGACAACACTAGCAATTTAAGTTATGTGGGCTACCCGGTATATATTATTTAGTTTACATGCCTCTCTAGAATAGCAAATTCATTAAAGCTTGGTTAAATCTGGATAAAAATTAGAAATTTTAATTCTAGGCTTAACTTTAGCGGCCACGACGCCTGAATCGACCCCATTATCTTACTACAATATCTCTCGCCTTTGGTTTTGTTAAAAAGACCCAAATTCGCATTTAATATCTGAAAAGCTTAGATTATTGATAGGTCTCTGAGGTGGGCTTCCGGAGACCTTATTAATGCTGAAAAGCTATGGTATGTTACGTAAACAAAATGGGGCTTTACCATTGGTTTTGATCTATGGTTTTGCTAAATGAAAATAAATTACAAGTGCCAGTGAGTGAGCACATCGGCCGAAGGACGAGAAGAAACGATGGCCTGGTACAGTCACTGACAGGTCAAGCTTGACACTCGTTGTCGGTGACAGAACCTTTTGTAGGCCTACTTTTTACAGTTTTAGAATTTTTGCTTTGTACTTTTTTAGAACCTTGTATTTTTGACTTGATTTTGTTTTTTACGTTGACACAGTTCTATGTTTACGTTTTCGTGTAAATGTTTGAATTACAGTTTGTGCTGAAGAAAAGTGTTTTTAATTTAGTAATGACCAAGGATATCAAGGTAAGGACCTCGTGCACTGCCCTGCCGTACTCTACACTCGTCTTAGTAAGTCTATGTCCAGCAGCAGCTGTGGACGTCTTCTGGGTTGAATATGATAAGTTGACTTGACTTGAAAATTCCTTAAAATATTTCTGAAACAAAATGAAGATCACGAAAATGATCAAACAAATAATTTATGCATTTTTAAAGTAACCATGAAGGACAATCATAAAATTATCACGCATACGAAACGGCGAAGCACAAAAGATGTCACAATAACTTTTCCTTCTAAAACTCTCGAGACGAAAAATAAAATAAATTGTAATGTGATCGGTATTCTGATACATTTATCCTTATTTATCGGTTTTGGGAGTCAATAAAAAATCGCTCACCGTGGAGGTCCGAAATGTGCAACAATGTATAATTTATGACGGTAACTTGCGTGTGCGCAGTCAGCTTTTAAACAATTTGCATAATATTTAAAATGGAGCCGGCTTTAAAATAATATGTAATTTAAATGAGGAAAAAATATTTATTGATCGCAATCTGGTTGCTGAAATAATTATCCTTGGATTATTTATTAAAGTTAATAAAGCTTTATTTCTTCATTAAACTTTTTTGTACAAAAATCTGTCCCTATACCCAGACATATAATAGCTGTGACGTGCTTTTTTTGCCATGTAATTTTCAGTTACAATTCGTAAGTTAAGAGTGACGTTGAGAGTAAGATCAATATGATAGTTTTATTACTTAAAAAGTAAAACTATTGTAAAACAATTATCATTCACGATATGGCGGCACACCTTTAATTCCCTCAAAGAAGTCTATAAGTCAGACTCTTTAAGAAATATCTTTAAAGGGTGCCAATTTCTCGGTTGAAAGTGATAAAAACCCGCATCAAACGAGGCGCGTCTTATTGAAAACAGAATTAAAAATAATCGAGTGTCTTCCTATTTTGGTAGCGTATCTTTAATCAACAACAAAACGAGCTGTTGAAAGCACCCAATTTGTCATTGTTTCTTGTGAAAAATAAACAAAAAGTATGATGAAGTGCAGTAAGGTGCTGCTTCGAAGTTAAAAGGGGTTGCTTTGAAAATAAGCTTCTAGCGTATTTTTAACCGATTGGTTGTGTTTTTTCAGCTTTATTTTCCACTAAGGGTGCTTCTCCACTAAGGGTGCATTTCCACTACACTTGTGCTAGAAAGCTAATCTGTGAGCTGGAAAAATTCCAATCAATAGGATTGCTCCATTTTCGAGCTCAGCCGGCCTAGCACGCTGCAGTTGTCAGTTTATCTAGGCCCATAGATTAAAGACTTTGCCATGCATGGCCACGTTTTTTGACATCCGAGCAGTGCGACACATTTTGAAAAACTAGGACTGTATATATGTAGTGTATTAAGCTATCTCTGTCTAAAATATCAAAAACGTAATTTGTGTATTTGCTAAATATTTTCCTCTGCTGACATTTCTTCGCGCTTGGAGGTGATAGATTAGATGACATAATTCCTCCAATAAAGTGACATTTCTCCGAGATATATTTTCTCTCGGGCAGCGTGCTAAGCCGGCAGAACTTAGCTTGAAAAATGGCGCAATCCTGTTGGTTGGAATTTTTCTAGCTATCAAGCTTATCTCTGGTGAAAAGGCAAGGCCGCTATCACACCTTCCTTTATTCAGAAACGAATTCGGCATACATTACTCATTTAAGTAAGAATATTGGAATTAACAGACCCAAGCTTCCCAGCAATGTATGCCGAATTAGTCTTTGAATTTAAGCAAGGTGTGATTGCGGCTTTAGGCTGAACATATTTACTTGTTTCACGCACAATGGTCCATAACCAAGGACTAAGTGCAAAAAACTTAAACCTAACTTAGAACTTTGAAGCGACTCAAATAACGCCATCGTAATACCTATATCGTTGTGACAGCTGCCAAATGTATGAAAAATTATGATCTGCAAAGAAAAATGAACCCTATGTGTTTGTCATAAGAAAACGCCAAAACGGACTTCTTATGTTGGTCCTACTTTAGTTAAAGTCGAGAAAAGAACACCCAGGTTTCGTCTACGAGTACCATAGGTACTTAACCTACCCAATCTAGGTTTTACCTCTGTTTGGGAATCTTAAACAATTTTCCCAAAGTGATTTGTTTACCATGTCCAAGCAAATAAGGCTGCAGACAATGGAAAATTCAAGTATTTACCATATTTACACGGAGCTTTGACATTTGCTTTAAAGTACGCTATTCATCATCGTTTAAATAAATGTTAATGGTCAACTTTCATCGACCGTCATTATCATTAGGGAACCTTAAATCGTTGTCCTCAGAAAAATATCTCCAACCAAACTTAAAATAAAGAGAAGGATTTTTAATAGCAGACAGGCAACGAGCGGTGCGTCTGCGCATGTAAATCAAACGCCTTCACGCGCAAAGTGAACTGACAGCTGACGTGTGAATCAGCGGAAAGAACTCTTTATGTTGCGATTGTTGAATAAATGTTTCGGCAAATTTGTAAGAATCTGATGATGGTGGTCATTTATATCTGTTTGAAAAACTCCAGTTTAGTTTTTTATCTTAACGACTGAACCAGCAACCTTCGGCATACCGTGCCAACGTTCTTCCAACTGCGCTATCGTCTCTTCAAGCTACTTTTTATTGTCAACGGGCTTACTCTTGACCTCGATCTAGTCTTGAGGACAGAGATGAGGTCGGCGATGGGACGAGCTTGCCCAGAAGAAGCCTATTCAAGATTCGGGTTATATGAACTCGAGAACACAGACGCAGGCAGAGAATTCCACTCTTTGGCCGTGCGCATTGTAAAAGATGTTTCAAAGCGCTTTGTGCGAATGTGCGGAATATCAATTAAGCCCAAGTCACACAGAGCGGTACAAGCGGTAAAGCGGTCCGGGGCCGGACCTGCGGGAAGCGAAAGCGTTCCGGGACCGGTCACACAGAGGTACCGCGCGGAAACCGCGGAGGGACAGCGGGGCGGTAGCGGTCGGTGTGACATTATTTATCTGTGATTATTCAAAAGACGTAAATCCTTTGCTCTAAACAAAAAACCAAACTGATACCTAACCTAAATAAAAGTCTGCGCAAAGCCGCAAAAAACTTGTAAAAAAAATACAACGTCAAAGTCCGCGCCCGGACCGCACCGCGCCGAGCCGCGCCGCTGCCGCTCTGTGTGACGGGTTGCATTGAACGCAATGGAATACAGCGCCCGCTCCCGCCGAAAGTTCGGCCCCGCGCCGCGCCCGGTCCGCGGGGTTGTACTAGCGGCCCGGCCGCCCCCGCGCCGCACCGCGCCGCAACCGCTTTCAATGTGACAGGGTGCATAAGAACTCATACTTTACAAAAAATACCGGTACATACCGGAACGCTTCCGCTACCGCCTCAGTGTGACTTGGGCTTTAAGTAGGTATGGGTGGTATCCTGCGGTGCGCCTGGACTCCCGATGTTAAAAGGGGGTTGGTGGAATGAGCTCATGGAACTCTTGATTCGACTCTATACAAAAAAGGAGTCTTCTAGTCGCTTGAAGCCGCGATAGGTTTGTAACGCTCGCGTAGAACATTTCTTGTTTATTATTATAGTTACTTTATACAGATTAAATTTTAATTGGTTTTGCTCCCGAAACCCAGTGATTCTACTCATGAAAACAAGCACATTCCCAAAAAAAAAAAAATTTTTTTTTTCGGGAATGTAATCACTGTGCTTCGGGAGCAAAATCAATGCAAATTCACACTGTATGTTTCTAGTAGTAGAGGTAACTCTTGCCTTCCTCTCGTTTTCTACTAAGCAAATATTATTAACTAGCTTTTATGCAGAAATTTCCTAGAAAGTTTAGCGTAGAGTAAAATATTTGTTTAGTCTAAAACGGAACCTGTCTACAAACCTACTTTCAATCAATGGCACGTGCATAAGTGAAATGTATAGAATTTTCCTGCATAGATTTTTTGAGTCTACGTTAACCTAAATATTATAGTCGTTTTAGAAACAAAATTAGTATATAACTAGCTGGTGCCCGCGGCTTCGCCCGCGTGGAATTCAGACAATCCGTACTCCCACCCCTACCCCTACCCCTACTTCCTATATCCGTCTCCTGGTTCTAAGCTACCTCCCCACCAAGTTTCAGCCAAATCGGTTCAGCCGTTCTTGAGTTATAAATAGTGTAATTAACACGACTTTCTTTTATATATATACTTTTACAACGTGTTAATGGAATAAGCGACCTCATACACCCCAACTGATTTTTATTAAAATACAAGGTTGTTTTTTTTTACCTGTTTGCGTATGCCCACGTTATTACAGAGGTCAAAATCAACAACTTTTGTTCTACGATTTTTCTAACGGACGAAAAATTTTCAACTTCCCATACAAAATGGGTCGGTCACGTAAACACTTTAGTATGGGGAGTCGAACATTTATTGTGCGTTGTTAGAAAAGTCGTAGAACAAAAGTTTTTGCTTTTGACCTCTGTAATAACGTGGGCATACGCAAATTAGGTCCAAAAATAACCTAGTAAATCCATTCCCGTTTTTTTAATCTAGATATTGTTATTTTTAAGTTTTTACTGTTCTAGTTTCATCGTTGTTCTAGTCCGCACACTCCGCGCACGCCACGCCCACTTCCCACCCCGCCAGCGCGCGTATCCACAGAAATATTTAGAATGGAAGCGGCAAAAAAAAAAGACCCCTATCAAAAGCCCGTGAAATTGATTCTGCTCTCGATTCTGAACAAACTATTTTCTCAGTTTCGCTTATTCCGTTAACACGTTGTAGATAATTGTTTGAAGACGGGAACTTACCACGATAAGGGATTTTTGTGAGATCCCGAAATCTTGAGAACCCCACTGTTATGATATGAATCATAACATAACTTATGATAATGATGTTGGTTAATTAATTGCCTTTTTGTATCTCGACCCCGCATTTTTGTATTTGCCCGCTCTACCCTTCGATGTCGTAAGAGGCGACTACGGGATTATGAATCGGAGGATGGGCAGCAGCGACCTCCCACAACTTCGGTCACCAACAACCGTGTTCCTTGATGCCAGCTGCAAGGTTAACAACCGTGGTGACTATAGTACTTCCCATCCCACTCCTTATTTTGCTAATGTTCTGGAGGGAGCTCCGTGGCCTGCAATGGACGTTTCGTTGGATGATAATTATGATGATTTGTTGATGAGAAGTTGTTCAGTTTTACGGGCACATTTCCATTTTTCAGGGTTAGTAAGTATACACTTTTGTTGCACGTTTTTGAGTGATCAAAACATTCTTTCATTCATTCATAACATCACATGAAACATCCACTACAGGACAGGGAGCCCCTTCCAGAACTCCAGCAAAAACGCGATGGGATGTACCATCGTCACCACGCTTGTAAACGTTGCGGCTGGTGACCGCCGTTGTTGTTGGTGACCGCAGTAAGATGGTACAATACACAGAAAGATGCTGCTGCCCATCCTCCAGTTCATAAGCCCTTATAGTGACCTCTTACGACACCCACGGGTAGAGATAGGTCGGTACTCTTTGCCGGCGCCACACGAGTAACATTAAATCTAAAATTCGAAAATGTATCCTAAACAAATAAATTATCTCGGCTATTGACCCCATTATATTTATTTAGATGGCTAAAACAAGGCGTTATATTTGTTTAAAAACTCTCATATGCAAATGAGACCAGAGTTAATGTGATTTTGAACGCCAAATGGTCAAATTGTTTGCTTTGCCCGGTCAACGACTCAATTTACTTGATTTGTGAGCTAATTCTTATTAGTTAAATATTTTGTTATGGATATTCGAAAATACGGTTATGTAGAAGATAAATTCACAGGAAGTAGGTTAACAATACACTAATTGCTTCCTAAATGTGATTTAACATTTGATGATCAATTGTTGAGACACCTAATACCACGTTTAAGTTTAAGTTAGTTTTTATGATCATATACTAGTTGAAAAACGAGTTGAAAATTAAGAGTTTCTAAACAATCTTTCATCTCTTCTAAACCCCTCCTCTTAGAGGATGCATTTTCGAAAATTCTTTATTGGTGCTTACCTACATGTTTGTGTGCCAAATGTCTTTAATTGTTAAATTTGTTGGTTGGTAACCTTTTTAAAGGTTCCTTAGTCAACAAGGAAGGCTCAGGGCTTCGCTGGTTGACAGGACTGAAAAAGTTATGAAAAAATCGAAACCTGCTTAAAAATAATAATGTGTCCGTCAGAATGGTTGCCTGTGGAGTTTGCCTGTGAGAGTTTGGTCAAAAGTTGCTACCTATTTGCTACTTATCATAAAAAAGGTCTAGTGTGAGTCCGCGCTCTACTTGGCTCTACTTGTACGGTCAACCGCTCGTCGGTAGAAACTTTTTCAACTCTATTACCACGCCATAAGGTCCAAAAGTGTTTCTACTGACGTGCTGCTGAGTGTACATTCTGACATATACCTATTTAGTATTTTTTACAACTCTTACTTTTCCAGTTATGATGAAAAATGTCAAAAAAAAACCATCCCCCGCCTCTTATCTCCGAAGTTTGGGAAAGGAAAAATGTGAATTAATTTGCAGTCGATAGAAGTTTATGTAAATAATGCAGCAAAAATAAAACGATCTTTTAAAATTGCAGTTTTTTAAAAATCTGCAAAAAACCTTTACAAACAAATTTAGTTTTGCGGTCCTAAAATTGGACATTATTGCTTCCAAAAGTACTATAGGTACTCGTATATCGGAATACTTGGCACGCGAGTCCAACTCGCACTTGACCGGTTTTTTTGTCAGTTAGGAGGCTTAATGCTAATTCATTGATATGTTAAATTACCCTTACATTGGGGTCAATACGGTGATTCCAATGGACATATCCATTGCAAATTATTTTCTGCTTATAAAAATTCAATTTCTCGCATAATTCCACACGTTTAACTTTGCAACCTTAATAAAAATCTTTAAAATCGTTATCAAGCCCTCAATATTACTTGTTACTTGATATTTATATACCTACTTCTTTTTATATTTGCTTTACAGAAAGAACATCGCAATAAAAAATCTTAAAAAATATGTGCTTTTTAACGTATTAAAGTTTTCCGACCTTGCCGATATACCAATTCTTTGACCAGTTTTGAGGTGTCAAACGAAATTACTAACAGTATTTTTATTTACATAACAAAGGAGTCGGAATGTCTCCAAATATCCTCAGATTTAAACGCACGTGTCTCAGTTGGCAAGTTTATGTGCAATCCTTGTATTTTAAACGTAAATGCTCAGGTTTTTATATCTTTTGTAAGATTTCTTATCTTTTGTATGAATACTTTCTTTTTTAAAGGTACTTTATTCAGCCGCATTTTTTGTGCAGTATTTCTCTACTTGTAGTAAGTGACGATACGGTCGAAGATGTAGCATGCTTACCTAGCCTTGAAAAGATCTAGATTATATTTTTCGGGAACAGATTGGCAGGGAGAGAGTTCCACTTCTTGGCTGTGCGTACTAAGAATGAAGAAGCAAATAGCTTCGTGCGAACAGATGGTAAGTCTACAACATAGGGGTGGAGCTCGCCTCGATCACACCTAGCTGAATTTAAAGACTAATTCGGCATACATTGCTGGGAGGTTTGGCAATATCCTTACTTCAAGGAGCAATGTATGCCGAATTAGTCTTTAAATTCAGCTAGGTGTGATCGTGGCTTTAACCGAAGAGCACAAAGATAGAAGAGGGACGGTGAGATAAGGTCGTGAAATGTATTGTTTCACACTCCCAGAAATGTTTTCTTTACAAGCAGGCTACTTTGCGGCGGTGTTCAAGGCTCTGCAGGTTCAAAAGAGTTGTTAGCATAATTGGGTTTTATGTTAATTCGCGTCGCGTCGGTCCGACGACATGTTAAAGTTTTTATCTGCGTTGTCCTTTTCAAGTTGCTCTTTGAAACTTTGTAAAACTAAACTAAATATTGATTTATTATACACGATTATTTTTCAGCCCATAAATTTTTTGAGTAGAATCCAACATACGAAAAATCTTGCTCAAAAAAGTATGAAACAAAACATCGTCCTCTGAAATTGTTATGTACAAACTATGGCAATTATTATTATAGTGATGTTCAGATAATAGTCGTGGTCATTATTATGCCACTTTGCCCCGAAGCTCATGATCGCTTGATTAGGGTAGTTGGCATATTATGAACACGTCACTATAAATTATTATTAATACCATAGTTTGTACATAACAATTTCAGATGACAATATTGTCTTGTTTCATACTTTTTAGAGCAAGATTTGTCAGTAGTAGGCTGGTAATTATATACTCTAAGGTAGTAGGGTTTAGTTTTTCAACAAATTTTCTATTAAAATTATTTTGGGGTTATAGACACTTAATAAAGCTAACAGTATAGGTATATTTTTTTGTTCATTTGATACCCAACACTAAACATGGTATCATTAAAAAAATGATTTTTTCGCTCATGACTTAATCTCCTTTGGAAGGCGCAATATTCAATTTGATGTGACGTCGACGAATATTATATATTCTTTAACCAGCGGATTATTGAGACGCTCCTAACAATACCTCATTTGTCAAATTAAGATAAGTAATAGTTAAGAAGTTATGCTGCCCTGCTTTTTGCCGTAGTCAGGTAAAGAAAAATCGCCCTTTTAATACGCAATGTGCTATCAGCTGATGCAGTTTCTATAGGAATTCGAAATTTTTTAATATTTTTTTTATTTCGGTTCATTGGATGTGAAAAGTGGTTCAGTTTCGTGGGCAGAACCATCCCAAATTCCGGCCGCACGTCAGTGGAAACACTTTAACCTTGAGCGGATCTCTAGTTTCGGTGGTTTTGTTGATACTTACTTGCTGCCCTGCGTACAATGCGCGTGTGATACATATTGCATAAGAGATTTTACCTATCATTTGCTTCGTTGTTTTTTTTTAATGATTTTTACAAGCATTCACAGCATATTCTACATCCATTAACTATTCCAATCATGTTCATTCATTTCTATTAAATGCGTAGAAAATCGATTGGGTCTACTCTTAAAGTTCGATATCGATGTATTCGTTGTCGTTATCGTATCGTTGCCAACTCTAAACACTATCGATTCGACAATTCATCCGACCGATAATCGATAGATTTCCATCGTGCAAAATGCTACTCTAACACAAATGTCAATCTTCGAACATTTGAATTTGACACTTGTGGAAAACGACAATTGTTACGACAGCTCTAAAGGTATCGTTCAAAGTTTCGAAATTGGATAATTTGCGGCTTTTTCCCTGTATAATTAAATTTTTATTGTGTTTATAGTAAAAGAGCAAGTTTAAGAGGTAAGCGCAAGTTGTTTTGAATGTTTTTATTGAGAAAAATGAGTAAGAAATAGCTGTACTTTTGTAAAATATTTTGGTAAATTTTTCTCTACTATTTTATACATTTTTCCTTCTAAATCATATAATTCCACTAAAACAGCCATTTCCTTTTCAGATTAGTGATGCAGAAAATTATATTTTAAATGTGGATGCACAGTATGGAGGTCATTCTCAAACTCAGGAGGGGCAACTCACTATGTTTTTATTTGGAACAATTCAATGATAAAAAGCCATTTTGAAAGCATTTCTCAAAATGAAACTGCATATATTCTGAGTGAGCATGTTATGAATTTTATTGTGTCTTTAGTCTGGTCGCTGAGAGAATTGCATTATCTACTGAAATTTTCTGAACTCATAGTGATAGGGCTCAGTTTTCCATGCATGTATCAATTTTATTGTGTATGCATTCTCTGAGCGACCAAAGCCACAGATTTAAATAACTACTTCAAGGCAAATAAATTAGCACATGATATTTTTTCTATTTAATTTTCAGGGGACTCCGGTACCAACTTAGAACATTTGAAATGAACCTCAGAACGAATGTTTTAATAAAGTGCAGAAATGTGCCTGTTCTACTATTGAACGCACATTTGGAATGTTGAAACAGCTGCCTCTTGTCCACACACAAGCTGGATTTCTTGCCAGAAAAAACAGGAAAAATTGTAGAAGTAGCATGCTACGTATAGCACAACATGTGTGTTCGTGCTGGAGTTGAAGGGCTAGATCTGACGTTAGAGCAGCTGCGCCAAGAGAGGCGGAAAAGAAATAACATCAACCAACAGCCATTTGCCAAGTCGCCTACTACAGATGAATAGGACAAAGCTCCATAATGCATGCAGTAGGCACAATAACAGGACACATTGCTCTCAAAAAACATTACTACACTTTAGGCATAACAGACAGCCCTCTATGCAGGGCCTGTATGGAAAGGGATGAAACCATCGAACACATTATTCTGGAGTGCGAAGTAATCAACACTATCAGAGAAAACACGCTTGGAGCAGACATATCTTTGGATCAACTACCAAACAAACTGGACAAACTGACTGAGTTCTGGCAACAGTTAGGGTGGCTAAATTGATGGCTAAATAAGCCCACGCACAATGGTCCATATATGACGAAGTGCGGAAACCACACACTTAATTTAGAACTTAGAGAGGCGGAGACAGCCACCAACATCTGCGAAGAGGGCAAAGGCTGAAAGAAAACTTAGTGAGAATGCTGGAGAGCAAACAAAAAATTTATTTTAGGTATTTTTTACTGTTATCTTACACATTGGCAATAAAAACCCCGAGAATCTTTATACCATCGAGGGCAAAGTAGTGACTAGCGCGTCCTGTCAGAAGGATCTAGGCATTACAGTTACTCAAAACTTGAAGTGGGAAGAACACATTACGAGTATTAGTATCACAAAAAGAGCAAATTCTCTACTATACATTATAAGGAAGGCATTTTTCCACATTGACAAAGAACTTTTCCTAAAGATATACAAAATCTATGTTCGTCCCTTGCTAGAGTACGGATATCAAATATGGAGTCCATATTTTCAAAAGGACATCGACCTTCCAGAAACAGTACAGCAAAGAGAAAATGGTAACCTGCCTTTAAAACCTGTACTACGAGCAACGCTTAGCATCACTAGGCCTTACCACATTAGAAGAGAGAAGAAGAAACATATAAGATACTAACTAGTTGCTACAATGAGCCAAAGATGGAAAAATCTTTGTCATGATTAAAAACAAAGAAACGTTCACACTCCTCGAGTTCAAGCAAACCTCGGTACCATTTCCTACCAAACCGTGTAGTCAAGAACGCCTCAGATGCATTTAAAAACAGATTAGATAAACATTTGACACAAGTGCAGTGATATACACGCATCAGCACCATGTGCTGCTAGTTTATCAAATGTAATAGTAATCTTACTTAATTTTCATGTCAGTCGTTTGATTGGAAATAAAGTAAAATTTGGTTGAGGTGAATAAATATATTAATAATATAGACTCGCTCTATTTGAATTGTATTCTGCATGTTATGACTAAATAAATGATACTGAATATACAGGGTGTAAGGGACGGTGTACCGAAAACTAAAAGGGCGTGCTCAGTCAACGAAACTGAACAACTTTCCCAAAGAAACTTTCCTGGGAAATGAAAAAAAATTGACCTCTCCATAATCTCTGTTCTCTCTGATCTCTCTGTTCGAGCAGAGTGAGAAATTTGTACAGAGAGGTCAAAAAAATTTTACATTTCCCAAACATGTTTCTTTGGGAAAGTTGTTCAGTTTCGTTGGCTGAGCACGCCCTTTCAGTTTTCGGTACACCATCCCTTAAACCTTTTAGATAATTAAGATTATTAAAAAAGAAATAAGAATATTACTTACCGACTGTATCTGTTTCAGATTGAAAGTTTTTAATTTTAGTTAATGTAGGCATTGAAATATTCTGTAATCTAAATATAAACAATGCACCTATGTAATTATTTTCATTTTTAACTTAAAAAAAAAACGGTCTAGTGCGAGTTGGACTCGCGCGCCGAGGGTTCCGATATACCTTTAGTATTTCTGGAAGCAATAAAGTCCATTTTTAGGACCGCAAAACTAAATTTGTTTGTAAAGGGTTTTTGCATATTTCTAAAAAACTGTTTAATTTAGAAAGATCGTTATATTTTTGCTGTAATATTTACATAAACTTTTATCGACTGTAATTAATTCTTCCATTAACTTAATAAGGAAAAATTAAACTTAATTTTTCCATTCACAAACTTCGGAGATAAGAGGGGGGGGAACAGTATTTTTTTTTTTTTTTTTATCATAACTTAAAAACTAAGAGTTCTAAAAAAATACAAAAATATAGTTTAGAATGTACAAGTAAAGTCCTTGCATATCATACCCCACTCAAACTAGTACCGACAATTTGAAATTTAGGGCCACCTTTACATCAATAATGATAATTTTTTCTTAATTCTTTTACATGCAATTAAGTTGGACAACCATATTCCAAATTACAAGTCAATAGCATGAGTGGTTGCTGAGATATACAGGTGTGACAGACAGACAAAGCGGCACCATAAGGGTTCCTTTTTTTTACCATTTTGGTATCGGAACCCTAAAAGTATAAAAGTATCAATAAAAGATGTTTATTTTTTTATCAAATATATTAAAAATTAACAATATATATCAACAAATTTTGATGATTGGGATCGATAACAGTCACCCTATGATTCCCTCTCACTGGAAATGTTATTTAGCAAGGTCCACAAGTTCTGTTTCTTCTCATATACGTCTCAGCTCGGCTAATTCTTCTGGTTCATTAGTAAGTCTGTTCTGTTCGAGACGGTAAAGACTTTCTTGAATGCAAGGCCTTCGTCTGGCTTCTTCTTCTATCGTGTCGATGGCAACACTCACACTTTTTTAGACCAGTATTCGGCAACGCAGATGGCATTTGGTCTGGCCTTGTACAGATCCTTTAGCGAGAATATTGTGGGGCTTGATGCGCATGCTGTGAGGTGAGACATACGAGTAGTTTGTGGCATCACACCGCAGTTGCAGATGTTTTTGCTAGCTTCTATGTAGCCCCATCAGCTCAGGTTGTCTCTGCATCTCCCAACCTCGGTGCGCAGTCTATTTAGGGCCTTCCAGGTTGAACAGGGAAGTTTATGTCAGGTGGTAGTTTTTCTGCAGGTGGGACAAAGTTGGGCAGGGAGAACTTGTTACTCCATAAGTCTACCCTGGATTTTGAGGCCTCATCCATGCAGGTGGTCACTGAGTCCAAGAAACTAGAGCGGCTTTTCAACCTCTTTACATGTGGGGTCTGGTTTTACATTGGGTGCCTCAGGTCGGTCTCCTGTTTTAGTTTTTCAATGGCACAAGCTACCTCTCTGCCAACGGCTGGGGAGCAATGCCTGCCAGTGGATATAGCATCTTCATCGGAGTCTTCATCTGGCTGTAAATAATAAATAACATTTTGAAATTAATAAATAACTTGCTCCGTGTCGTGCTGGCAAAGAATAATACCAACCCATCTCTACCTATGGATGTCGTAAGAGGCGACTAAGGGTTAATGAACCAGACAATGGACAGCAGCATCCTTCTGTGTATCATATCATCTTTCATTCTGCAGTTACCAACAACGGTCCATGGTGCCAGCCGTTATGTTAACAAGCGTGGTGACACATTGTTTCTGCACAAGCTGGAATTTTGGAGGGAGTTCCCTGTCCTGTAGTGGATGTTTCATGGGATTTCATGATGATATTTAACTTCTTAATTTCTTATTTATAGATTTTATTTCTGACTGTTTCCTTCGTTAATACCTAATCTTTATTAACTATATATTTTTTTTATGTTACAAGAGAGCAAATGAGCAGGTGGGCCACCTGATGGTAAGTGGTCACCGCCCATAACACCCACTGACTTATTAATGGCATATTTTGACACTAATAAGACAGCAAAGCGCGTTGCTCACTTTGAGAACTAAGCTGGTATGTCTCATGTGCCCGGAATTTCACTGGCTCCCTTGCCCCTCAAACCGAGACACAGCAGTGCAAACAGCTGCTTCACGGCAGAAAAAAACAAGGGGGTGGTACTTCCCCAGACGGACTTGGCTGCTGTACGGCTCGAAAGAGCCTCACAGCAAAAATTCGCCGCAAGATAAATAGGTTATCTGATTGTTAATAATGAAAAAGTTATTTACTTACTTTTTGCCACTGTTGGACAAATTTTCACTGCCTCCTAATGAATTGAGCTCTTGGGTGAGTTGATCCTACAACTTTTTGGCCTTGGCCCTTCCATTTTAACTTGAAAATTTCAACTTCAACTTATATTAGCAGTCGGAAGAATTTTAGCAGCATATGTCAACGTCAAGTCGAGGCGCGTGGTGAAATGACATTTGTAGGTTTTTTAAAGTGCCGCTTTTATATCTGCGGTTTAATTATATTTTAAGTAATATACATATGCTTTACACACAAGTTGGCAGTCGTATTTATTCTTTTAAATTAAAACTACACTTAAAGTACAAAAATACAATAAAATAACTGTTTAAAATAATGTTTTTAAGTAATTTATTAAAAACCGGTAAAATGCCTTGAAAACAACCTTTTCATTCAATCAACCCTCAATCACGGACATCCCTATCTGGAATTGTCAATGGTTACGAGAAAAATAAAACTGTTATTGTCTATGCTTCGATAATGCGTTCGTCTTTCGACAGTACAATAGAGTACCATTTTATAGATAAATCGAAATAGTATCGTATCGATCCGATTGTTCGATGTCGAACTTTAAGAGTAGACGCCCTGTTATCTTTATCTGATCGACTTTTTTATACGATGCGTGGGAGTAGATGAGCGAATAGTTTATGGTCTAGGTTCATTAATATTTATTTATGGATATGTATGTCTCTGATGGGATCATTGTCTTTACGTACAGACAACCGCACGGTAGTGGGAACATTTGTAACTCTGTTACTATATGCCATAAAATTCGAAGTGTTTATGATGAAGTGCTGTTGGGCGTACAAAAAAATCGCTTGTTACTATTATAAAATTGTATATTGATTGTGTCTGTACATTGAAGATATTTATAAAAAATGCCACATGCTATTTTCATGTCAATCCAAATGATAGATTTCTTGACATTTTGTTTGTTTGTTTATTTGAACGAGCATCACGCAAAAACTAACGAACCGATTTTAATGAAACTTTTTTTGTTTGATAGCTAATAGTTTGACTCAAACACTGGACACACAACATGCGGACGAAGCACATTATTTAACATGCGGACGAAGTCGCGGGCAAAAGCTAGTATTGTTACATGGATGGTGTTGTTAAAAGTTATGATTTATTTTAGTGCTTACGAATTGCTTTTGCTCAATTCTTTTTTGTCAAAACACCTTAGAACACTTTCAAAAATATAAAAACAGCATCCGTGGTGGTTAGAGCGTTCGGCTCCGGAGGTTTTGGGTTCGATTCTCAGTGGGACACTGTCAAAACAAAATTAACTTTGTGAGACTAGTCTGGTTAGGTAATTGCAGGATGGATTACATGATTCTCTGAAAAGTGAGATAATTTTGTGGTTCGGAAGGCACGTTACGCCATTGGTCTCGGCTAGTATCTACGGGAGTATTCGTTAATGATAATGAGCCATTCAGAGACCTACGGCGGCTTAACATCTCTGACACCAAGGTGTGTGGGGTCGGTCATCGACCTTGCCACCCACACGAAATGACGATGATTAAAAAAACTCATTTGATATCACGTGGATAAAAATTTCTTCTATTTATTTCCTACCCATACTTCAAAAACCGTTTTTACTGACCCAATTTAAGATATTTACACATTCAAGTTAAAGTCTTCAATATCATAAACCTGTCGGCGATCTGTAAAGGCAAGACCCTGACCATGACTACAATGTATCGAATACCTACTCGTTAAAAAAACTAGGAAATGGTATGAGGAAGAAACCATGCCAATCAGAATTCGCAGGCTTATGATAATGTCCAATTAAACCTGAAGTCGCTTTTAAACTGGTTACGGATTTAGCGTGGAGTGCTCCACTTTTGGATTCAAACGTACAGCCACTCGTCGGTGGTAACATTTCGACCTTGAACGGGTCTCTGGTCTTCACTATTCTTAAGGTCGTCACGCTATCCCTTTCTTGGTTCACCTCGGCGCCTGGACCCGTCATGACGTATCTATTGGGTGACTTTCTTTGTCCACCTTTTAGGGCACATTCGACAGACAAAATATATTCACGCAATTTTCATTGCCCTACGTGAACTATAATTTGTTTGCCTGTTCGATTAATATGCAATCATTATTTGCTCCATGTGACCAAGTAGCGGTGTATTTTAACGGTGAATTTTAACGTGGTTTCTGATTTAATGGTTCTTTGTTTTTATTGAAGTGCACTATGTATTGTTTGTGCATGTGGATATTCAAACATCGCTTCATTCGCTTAGATTAAAAACAAAGCTCTTGGGTTTTCCTAGACTTAGAGCCACACGTTTTTCTTTTTTCTTGGTTGTGTTGCTCTAAGGAACTTCTTCTGTTAAGAACAGGTGACACCTGGTAAACAAGAATGGGAAGCTCTAAAGTCCAGGTGTCCAGGTCAGAGTCAAGGTTGACGTCCTCTAGACTGCATCCGACTTGGGCATCCGATATGAATGTACGAGTATGTTTGAGCCTAAGAATGGGTGGGTGTATGCGAGGCATGCTCCGTCCACCCACTGGAGTTTCCCACTGGTAGATGGACGGGAATTCGCATTTTCCCTTCCACCTATTGCACTTGTGTTCAAAACAAACTAGTTTTCATATATCGATATTTTTGAAGTGAAAAATTCTTTAGCGGTGCTTGGCACTTTTTTAGATGGGTAAAAAATGTTAAACTCACGTCAGATGTCGCGTCAGATCTCGCGTCAGATGTTTAAGTTTTGAAGTGAAAACTTCTTTAGCGGCGCGTCTACGATAGCGCAACAAATGAATATTGTATGTACTGATAAATAAATTCGTGCGAAATTATTCCCTAACCATTCCAAAACATACAAAAATGCACAACGTTGATGTTTAAGTTTTCACTTCTGCCGGCATTCCCGGAGTGCCCGTCCTTTTTTTTCTACTAAGTACATGTAAAATATATTTCCATACAGTCTCTTTAAAAGAAACGGGCGTTCGAACAAATAATTGATCTCGTCGAGATAACCACTATAACTCAAAAACTACTGACCCTAGACTACTCATATGTTCGGATGAACGATTATTTTGTTTGACAGCTGTCAAACTTCAAATCGCTACCTATAACTTGAAAACTGTTAACCCTAGATCTATTAATCCGAACATACGAGTAGTCTAGGTTCAGTAGTTTTCAAGTAACAGACGCCCGATTTTTAAAAGAGACTATGAAAAATATATTTTACTTGCACTAAGTAGAAAAAAAATATCGATACATGAAAACTAGTTTGTTTCGAACACTAGTGCAGTGGGTGAAGGGGGAAATGCGAATTCCCCATCCACCTACCAGTGGGAAACTACAGTGGGTGGACGGAGCATGCCCCGTGTTTGCTAGGACGGTGATGACGTAGAGCCGCACAGAACATTATTTCTCTTTCAGTTTTGAACAAATAAAGAGTTTTCTTTGTAATCAAGCGAGAGAATTGTTGCGTTCTGCCCTACGCTTCGCCATCTGTGTCTCAACATACTCCCAGCCTTATACTGGCGGTATTTGAGTCAAAAGTGGTTCATCGGGGATAAGGACAAAAGAGCATTGTAACTACAAATTAAATCGTCTCAGCAGTATTTACGCCAGTTATAATCATAACTTTCAGTTAATATCAACGTACGTGGAAAAAATTTACATTAATGCTTTCTTACATGCAATCACACTTGTATCGGACAGATAAGTAGGCGATTTACAAGAGGACTTATAGACTGAATGTAAGGTGTTACAATTTTCTTTTTATTCAATACACGATGCATATAGCGTGTTACAAGTTACAAGTCATTTCAAATTTTTCAACAATTCTACCTAAAACGTTACCTAAACGTTACGATACGCTTAACATAACGTTGGCAAAAGATTTTGTTTTGGTATTGTCGCACAAATACCACGATCACCCCCTATGATTTGTATTTTTTGGATTTTGAAAATTGCTTCGTCGAAATCCGTCGAATGTTGAATAAAACCATGGTAAAAGCGTTTTGTTTGTTTCTCTACGTGGTTAGTTGTCAACTTGGCTGACAGAGTACTCAAGCCACGGTATAAATGGTCTTCTGACTTGGCTTTACGACTAGATAGATAGATACATACGTAAATTCTTTATTGTCACACAAAAACAAAACAATACACAGGAGACTCTTAAAACTAGGGTTTATCGCTTAAAGCGATCTCTTCCAGACAACCTTAGTTGCTAGGTAGTTTTTGCTGTTGACTAGTAAAGTACAGTAGTCGGGACCAGAAGCTTAACGTGCCTTCCGAAGCACGAAAACGCTCTAGTTGCCAATCCGGGCTCTAAGCACGGTCAACGTTGCTTATTTTTCGTGAGCGAAAAGATAAAGCAACTTATCTGCCAGCTCCATCATCAGATCACCTCCAAGTTAACTATAATAATATCGAATTGTCATCAGATTTATGTATTTAGTAGGTATGCATTTCATCTCAATTGAAAACCGGGAAGTGGGTCAAATTTAACTTGCAGGATTTGATTACAGAGAGACAAACACCGCGACAGATGAAACTAAATAAAAGTTTTTTATAAATAGGGCCAGCTCTAGTTGAATTTTTGACCCTGTATAAGACTAAACGGTCTATTAAAGTTTATTTACCGGACGAGCCCCCAGTTGTAAGAAATGCGCGAGTGAATGTCAAGGTCGATGCGCAGACGCAAGTTATGGACAGATGCAACTAATTGCTCCACTTGCTTCCGAGTTGCTGTTTGGATCATATTGCTGATTATTTTGTTGTAAAAACTAGTACAGCCGCCGCCCGCACTATGTGCTTGGGCCCTGCTTTGGGCTTAGCGTTGATCCTGGTCTTATTGGTTTTGTTGCCACTCATTTGCAGTATTTCGACCTATGTTCCTTGGGAAAATTTGTTCAGTTTCATGGGCAGATTCACACCCTTCAGTATCATCGCACATTTCTGTTACACGCCACGTTGTTTATTCTGTGTCTGTGGCCATATGCGAATTATTTCGTTTGCAATTCGAACTCCGCAAAGACCAGAAGGGAGCTTACACAAATATAGTACCTACTGCCATTTTTGACTTTATTATTATTATTATTCCTAGCCTATTGTGTCCCACTGCTGGGCAAATGCCTCCCCCTCCTTCTTCCACTTATCACGGTCTTGTGCAAGCTCCCACCAATCCCGGCGGAAGGCGTTTAGATCGGCACTCCATCTTTTGCGGGGTCGTCCTCTGCGACGTTGGCCGTCCTGGGGTAACCACTGAGTGACACTGACGATCCTCGCCCACCGTTCAGGATGCATGCGGCTTACATGGCCTGCCCAGTCCCACTTCAATCTGGCAGTCTTTCGACCAACATCAGCTACGCCTGTTTTGGAACGGATGGCAGAGAAAATAATGCATAGGGCTGATATCTTCCAAGATTTTCTCGGGAATTTGTGTTGCAAGGGAAATGGTTCGCATGTGGCTGTCACGTCCCTCCCTGCGCTGCGCTTTTAGAATATATCATAATAAATATTTAAACTTCATGTTTCAATTTTGGTGCCTAAATTGGTAGAGCGAACTTTCACTCAGTCTTTACTCTGTTGAGTCTGTAGCCGACATAAGGACTAAGCCGAGGTCTAAACCAAAATATCACAGGCAATCACTTCAGCTTCCGGCAAGCCGCTTGCCGCAAGCGGTATTTGTCTCGGTTAGCTGTATGTCGTACATCACATACATGTACAGTTCTCGCCTTGGCATTCTGATGCTCTGCTCTCGCTTCTCAATCACTTACTCGTATGATATGAAGGTGCTTCCGGCAAACTAAAACTAAAGCCGCTATTACGCCTTCCTAAATTCAGAAACTAATTCGGCATACATTGCGGTTTGTAGTAAGGATATTGGAATTAACAGAACCTAGCCTCCCAGCAATGTATGCAGAATTAGTCTTTGAATTTAGAGAGGTATAACTGTGGTTTAATTCTTCTAATAGTGCGTTTGTCAAAGGTAGTAAGATAAGATAAGATAAGAAGCATTTATTGAAAAAACCACAAAGAACAAGTACATTACACATGGACTCCTGCACTAAGCTCGGGGCTTGTATCGCAGCAGCCGCAATACAGTAAACAGTTAACAGGATATGGTCATCAGGTTAAAATAGTTTTAAGCTAATTAGGTACAACATATAATTTGAAACATGCAAAAAGAGAATGAAATAAAACTATTGAGACAACGAGGGGGTGAGTTTGGATGAGGATTGGAGGGAATGATGAGATGAGGTTAGAAGGGGGGGGGGGGTGATGAGCAAGAAGGGGGGCACTGACTGTGTGCATATGTGGTGTGTGATTATGTCGGTGTGTGTGAAAGAGTAAGTTTAGAGTAATACTTTAAGTAATTCCTCAGTCTGCTCATAGTTAAGACACATAAGCCAAGTTTTTACAGATTTTTTAAAAAGTCTTACAGAAAGCGATTTGACGGAGGTAAGGCAACGACAGATCTTATTATATACAAAAATATGCACATGCGGTGGAAGTCTTCTAGCAAACTGTGTCCGAGTAACTGGAAGAGGAAAATTGTAGATGCGTCGACTGATGCGGTCCTTGTACTCGAAGGAATTGAGGGCAAGTTTATGAACAAAAGCAGAGGCCTGCAACATGAACAGTTGCCTCACCCGAAGGACTTCAGTTTCTGTATATAAGTCGTCTGTCGAAAAGGTCCTTGGTTTACGAAGCATAACTTTAAGTACAGCTCTTTGGCTTCTCTCAAGAACTAGCAGATTTGTTTTAGCTGCACCACCCCAGTCCAGGATGCAATAGCGTAAAATTGATTCGCACAACGCGGTGTAGACTAAGAGTAGGACATCACGGCGCGCAGAGTTACGCAGAGCTTTCATTATGTAAATTATCTTTCTAGTACGACCAGCAAGGATGTTAATATGGGCTTTGAAAGATAACTTATCGTCTACCGTGACGCCAAGATACTTAATGTTGTCAGTTCTACAAATATAGCCGCAGTAACAAGCCGTGGAGCCTGGTTGAAATGAGGTCTGCGAGTTAAATTCGGCGCAAGTGTGTACTTTCATTTTAGGATTTGATGGGGGACAAGAAGCTCTGGTTTTGTGGAACGTTAAAAATTTCGTCTTAGCGGAGTTAAGCGTAAGTAGATTGTTTTGGAGCCATTTGGCCACCTTAGCCATTCCTCGTTCCGCGGAACCATACACATTTTCCCAGTCATTATCCCTGAATAATACCACCGTGTCGTCGGCATAACATATGAGTTCAGCATTGGGTAGGTGCAGGTTAAAAATGTCATTCATATAAACTATGAATAAGGTGGGGCCGAGAATGTTGCCTTGAGGCACTCCGTATGCTACTGGAAGTTGATCACTGGTCACGGCTCCAACTCTAATGCATTGACGACGATTGGTAAGATAACTCGTAAACCAACTTAGGGCAACACCTCTTACTCCAATGTGGTGCAGCTTTTGCAATAGGATTGGAACCGAGACCGTGTCAAAAGCCTTTGCAAGATCGAGAAAAACCCCAAGGCAACATTCGTTATTGTCTAACGCTTTAGAAATGGTTTCCACTAGGAGAACAACAGCCTCTTCCGTTGACTTACCACGTCGAAAACCGAATTGCTTATTTGAGAGTATGTTAGACTTCTCTAAGAAAGTGACTAAGCGTCTGTTGACCAATTTTTCCAACAGTTTGGAAGTAATATTAAGAAGTGATATTGGTCTGTAACTATTAGGGCTATTTTTGTCTCCTGATTTAAATATCGGTGAGACGACCGCAGACTTCCAGTTCTCAGGGAAGGTGCCAGACTCAAGGCTTAGATTGCAAATGTGAACAAGAGAGGGAAGAATCGTATCGGCAATCTCCTTGATTAGCATTGGAGTATAACCATCGATCCCTGGAGCACTATTGTTTTTCAGATCTTTTATCAAGCCTGACAGCTCTGCAACGTCTGTCGGGTATAAAAACAAAGAGTTTATGTTACGGTTTTCAGCAGTGCAGTTCAACGCAAGCGAAGACTCAGTCGTGTTCAATGCTGCTAAAGTCTCTTCCGCTAGATTTTTACCGACTTTAGAAAAGAAGTTGTTACAATGGTTTAAGGACTCAGTCTCACTAGTGCATAATTTAGTAAGTTCACTAGCAGCACGACGGTTGGTTTTAAGATTACAGATTTCTAAAACAAATCCGCCCCTTCAAGCTCCGCTGCCACGGAAGCAATGTCAACTTTACACTTGATTCGGCTCTGTCGTTGACAAGTGTGTTTCAGGTCACATCCTATTATACATATATTGTGATCAGTGATAGTTGACTTGCAAGTTATGCCAATGACTGAAGTTGAGAGTGTTTTAATGAAGATATGGTCTAGGCAAGCCTTCTCCCTAGTTGGCTCTGTGATTGCGGGTAACAGCTCATGTTCGGTCAACAAACAAAGGTAGTCGTGACAACGAATGTCCGCGCAATCATTTCGCAAATCCCAATTTATGTCACCGGCCAAAATAATTAAAGGTTTAGCTTTATACTTTTTGAGAATTTTGTCAAGAGATGTAAGAAACCTATTCGTATTTACAAACGAAGGAGATCTATAAATTCCCAGCAGCAAAATGTTTGAACTCAAGTGTATTTCCAGACAGTTGCAATCCTCACAAGCAGATTCTTCAACATTTGCGTCCCAGATGTCTCTGACGTATGCAGTTACACCACCACTCTTGTTAACAAAATTGAATGTGCGGTATGAGACGTACCCTGCAATTTGTGGAATTATAGAATCTTGACTAAGCCAACATTCGGTCAGTATAATGACATCAAACATTACTGCAGTACGTCCTAGGGTTATAGCCAGATTATCGAAGTTACGTTGAATGCTTCTAATGTTCAGTGTTAGTACATTAAAATTAAAATTCCGTTTAAGAAAGGTTTTTACAGAATCTATGCTCTCAATTGAATGACAGTTTATCGATAAAATATCATCTATGTCTTCCGATAGAGTCCACTAATTATATCCTTGGGAAGAACATATTTTATTTCCAGTTGAAGAAAATAAAAAAAAACTGGCCAAGTGCGATTCGGATTCGCGCACCGAGGGTTCCGTACCACTTATGTAAAAATACTGTCTCAGGGCTCCCGCACACGACCGAGAATCGGTGGGCGATTATCGGCCAGGACAAGGACGGAAGATTCAGGTGATAACACGTCAGAGCGAGATGCCAACAAAAAAATCGGTCACCGATTCTCGGTCGTGTGCGGGATCTCTTAGGGACGTATAGTCGCGCGGAAGTGTATTGAATGTGCGCGAGTCCGACTCGCACTTGACCAGTTTTTATTGTTGTTATTCTACAGCTATGCACTATGACATACAAATTTCCACACTTAAAAGTTTCACAAAAAAAAAAAACATTTACACAAAAATTTTGTATGAGGAGTGAGGACTTCTGTCTCAGCTAACGCCCACCCCTATGCTTGGTGCTTTGGTATACTATGTTATATTTTTCAACAGGCAATAAAGTTAAATAAAACTTCGTCAAGACACTGAACGATGTGGAAGCATATGCGCACAAGGTTGGCATAAACTGGACCGGCCAAATACGACCAGCCCGCAGGCTGGATCATGTCTTCCACTGTCGAACACACCTCCATTAGCATAACTCAACCAGTATTAAAAATCTCTTGTTTATTTACTTCAATAAGCTTTAATTTTATTCCAATAAAATAACGACGGACCTTAACTTGAGTCATTTTAATTCCTGAGTAGATAATCCTTTTCTGATTAACACGACGAAGTTAATTACGAAAACATTTTAAAAAATTGTAATATACTTATCTTGTTTACTTTACATCCTGATCATAAGTTTTCTTATTTTTGGTACTTACAAGCTCTCTAAACTAGCCTTTTTAAACTTTCCCTACAATCTGTACCCAAGCTTAAAAGTACCCAAGCTTAAAGCAACATAACTCAAAACCTTATATTTCTCTCATTTTTTGCGACCACACCCGTTGAAATGGTAAAAAACATTGATGGCTTCATCACCAAGACAAAATGGTCATATTTATACAGAAAATTATAAGTACACAAGTCGTTTTCAAAAGGAAACCTGTCGCATTGTTCTCAATGGTCGACATGACACAGACAATAAATTATAATTGGAAGCGAAATTAAAAAATAACAGATCGTCAATCAGTGAGCTTATATGGGAAAGGATTGATCGAACCAAATTCGCATGTTGAATTTTCGAATCAATCTTTTACTTTTACTTTGACATATTGGGAGTTGCAACTAATTTGCAATAATATAGGGTGACTTTTAATTAGTTCTTGATAGCAAAAGATATGCATGTACTCATGATACTGAACAACTTTTCCCGAGGAACATAGGTCGAAATACGAAGAACCAAAGACCTCCCATACAAAATGCACTATCAGGTGATGCAGTTTCTATGGAAGGTCAAAACTTGATTTTCGTATTTCGACCTATGTTCCTTGGGGAAAGTTGTTCAGTATCATGAGTACATTCATACCTTTTTCTATCAAGAACTAATTAAAAGTCACCGTATATAACAGAATATATAGGGTGACTTTTAATTAGTTCTTGATAGAAAAAGGTATGCATGTACCTACTCATGATACTGAACAACTATCCCCACTGAACATAGGTCGAAATACGAAAATCAAGTTTTGACCTCCCATATAAACTACATCAGCTTATAGCGCATTTTGTATGGGAGTTCAAATTTGGTTTTTCGCATTTCGACGTATGTTCTCATGTACATGTACATGCTTATGTTTTGCTATCAAGAACTAATTAAAAATCACTCTATATAATATTAGGTAAACAAGTTATAATGTGTTTACTTATTTGTAAATTTTACTGTAATTCAACTGAATTCATCAAGAGATATTTTTATCATTCGATGAATAAATACATTTTGAATTGTATGTGTCAAGATTACATATTTAAAGTTTGTTGAATGGAAAAATATTTTTTTTAAACAAAATAAATCAGATAATTAGTTGCTTCTGCAATTTGCAAAAAAAGCAAGGCTACGTACGCATTGGTCTTAAAACGTCCCATTCCAACAAACGGCAAATGTCGCGTGTGAGAACACAGCAGCATCGCGCTGTTTTGATGAATTTTCCGTTGTTTTTCGTTTAAATTAAAAACGGAACATAACGACGATAACTAACATACGAGTACACGAGAATTTATTAGGTAATGCGATGTAAGTATCTAATTCCTCAAATATAATTAATAAATCTAATGAGATTTCTGAATACAAGGCCAAATTATGTAAAAACTGATCTCACAAAGTTTATCAAATCGTGTTCCTTATACTAGAATCTAGTAAATATGATCAGAAACCATAATATATGAAAGTGACTGTGATTCAGATCGCAACTACAAATGTCAAATATGTAAAATCAAATGCATCCTGTTTTTATCACTGCCCTGCCTGGCATTCATTTATACGTATAGGGTGTCATTTAGAGACGTTTCGTTAGCAAGGCTCCAGCAAAACCCAGGCGTAACCTCAAGTGTATTATTATTCTATGCCTAACCTAATCTAATTACCTGTTACTCAACATGACATTTTTCTTTTTACGGACATAGACCAAGAATAAATGTAATGCTAATACGGACGGTGCTAGCGAAACATCTCTGAATGACACCCCTAGAGTCTAGAATATTTTAGCCTCATTCTAGCTCCATTGAATTTTATTCCATAAATCGATTGTCTGCATAGCAAGGAGGTCCGAAATCTTTGGTCTGCATGTTCGCTTTTCCTGCTTTCTCTTCGAGAATTGCAAGCTATAAACCTATGGGTATTCATTAAAAAAATCCAGTACCATGCATGATAGATTGCCAATAATTATGAGGACGATCAAAAGTCAATTTCTCGGTATTTATCAGATCAATATTGATTGATAAGTAGTTAAGTACCAGTAAATAAATCAAAAAGAAAAAAATGTCTTCTTATTACCTTTCTTGCAGATTATGTGTCAAGTTAATTGATTATCCTTATATAAAGCGCCATGTAATATCTGTGTCTGCATTCTGTTATCGTAAACGCTTTAGAATTGAATAAAAATGTATGAGATTCACCTAAGCTAACAAAATGTTGCGTGGTAGCTAATATCAATTCCATACATTTTTAGGGTTCCGTACCCAAAGGGTGAAAAACGGGACCCTATTGATATGCCGCCGATGTCTGTCTGTCTGTCTATCAGCGGGCTGTATCTCATAAACCGTAATAGGTAGAAATTTTAAATTTTCACAAATTGTGTATATCTGTTGCCGCTACAACAACAAATGATAAAAAAAAAACCGGTCAAGTGCGAGTCGGACTCGCGCGCCGAGGGTTCCGATATACCTATAGTATTTTTGGAAGCAATAAAGTCCATTTTCAGGACCGCAAAACTAAATTTGTTTGTAAAGGTTTTTTGCAGATTTCTGAAAAACTGTGCAACTTAGAAAGATCGTTTTATTTTTGCTGTAAAGTTTACATAAACCTCTGTCAACTGTAATTAATTCAGATTTTCCCTTACTCAAACTTCGGAGATAAGGGGGGGGGAATGGTATTTTTTTTGACATTTTTCATCATAACTTGAAAACTAAGAAACTTAAAAAAATACAAAAATATATTTTAAAATGTACAAGTAAAGCCCTTTCATATGATACCCCACTCGACCTAGTAGCGACAATTTGAAATTTGGCCCCCCCTATTTTGGCCCCCTTTACATTAATAATCATACTTTTTTCAAAAAATTTTCATGTGCAATTAAGTTGGGCAACTATATTCTAAAACTATTCCAAATTTCAGCTCGATAGCGTAAGTGGTTGCTGAGATATAGAGGTGTGACAGACAGACGGACAGACAGAGCGGCACCATAAGGGTTCCTTTTTTTTACCATTTTGGTATCGGAACCCTAAAAATGGACAGTTATAGGGGGAACAGCTATAGGGGGGCGCGAAAAAAAAATTTTGACCTACCCCATCGAGTGGGGTATCGTTGTTTAGAGCTCATTGAGTATATAAATACAGTATTATTTGTTTTAAAATATATTAAAAAACAAAGCAATAAGGCATCTTATATCTTTACCAGAGTCAGCTTTCTATGCCCTAGTCACACCCCGGGTAATAATACATACAACGAGTGCCACATATGGATGCATATTTTGTACGGTCAAACGCTTGTCGGTAGAAACTTTTTCAACTCTATTACCACGCCATAAGGTCCAAAAGTGTTTCTACTGATGTGCGGCCGTGTGTACAACTGACCAGCAGTGTGCGCACGGGGGTGCAGGGGAGATTGTAAGAGGGGCGGAGAGTGTCCGTTCTGTGTAATAGTACTATTACTTTTTTCAAGAAACACATTGTAAAAAGCCGACTCTTAAGCTCAAGTCACACAGAGGCGGTATGATTGCGAAAGCGTTCCGGGGCGGTTTGGCGGGAACAAAATACCGCGCCGCGACCGCTTTTCAATGTGACAGGGTGCATATGAACTCATACTTTAAAAAATACCGGCCCCGGAACGCTTCCGCTACCGCCTCTGTGTGACGCGGGCTTTAAAGTAGGCCGTGCTGCAGTGGTTTCTTGCCGTTTCTTTTATGCTGCCATAGCACGATCCGAAACGGCGTAGACTCGCTCTATTTGCATTGTGTTCTGCATGACATTCAATAAGTATTCTGTAAAGAATCTACATTGAATAATATTATCTGAATCTGCTGTGCCCTAGTCTACCCAGCGTTTGCGCATTCGTTTGCGATAATAGAAATCGGCTAGTCTCTAGCCCTGGAAGACTGGTCTTCGTCGACGACTTGTCGCACGGCTTTATTGTTGTTGTATGTATTTGTAGTTTTGGAGAGAAATATCACTCTGAATGCACAGTGCATCTATGAACCGTTTATTGCAAATGATTTTTCTGAAATTAAGACCGTAGTAGGACAATTTTTGGACATAGTTTTGGACCTCCAAAACATATTTCGAAATAATCAGAAATTGGTCTTCTTTTAAATTTTATGGTACGGCAATTTCCTTCATCTTGAAAGAAAAGGACTGCTGCCGACGTTTTCTTATCGAATTACTCGCTCCGTTATCTTCAAAAAGCTACATAAAGTTGCAGAAGCTGGTTATGCTAAGTGGAATTAATCAGTTGCAATAAATATATGAAAATAAAGCACAGAATGTAAGAAGTTGAGTAAGTAGATGCACCTTTGGGGGCGCAGTTTAAATGGTCTTTCCGCGTTTCATCGCCTGTCTTGTTGCTATTAATAATCGTTATAATTTTAGGGTTCTGTTAACCATGAGAAGGTACCGTAAACTCTCAGATGAACAACTTACTGAATTTCCATTTTGTATGGAAGTACAATGAATTCGAAAATATTAGGGGTCTCTGTCCACGTACGACGCACAACATCCGCACGATAGCGACGAGCGACATAAATCCTGCCATCGACTTATTATACAGCGTGTAACGGAAAGGTGTGATAATACTAAAGGGTGTGAATCTGTCCATCAAACTGAACAACTTTTCCCAAGGAACATATAAATACGAAAAACCAAATTTGACCTCCCATATAAAATGCGCTATCAGCTGATGTAGTTCAATGGGAGTTTAAAAATTGATTTTGTTCTATGACCTATGTTCTTGGGAAAAGTTGATAAGTTTCTTGAGTAGATTCACACCCTTTAGTACCTACTATCACACTTTTCTGTTACACGCTGTTTTAAATATTTATATCGAGCCTGGGATTAAAAATTACCTTACATCTCTCATATTCGGTAAGTAGGTTCTAATTACCCCCAAATGGGGCTTGTAGGTGACCAATTAGCGCTCTAGAGTAATAATGTAGCTAGAAAAGCCCTAGGGCGGTAAGTAATTGGGCAGCACCTCCACGCGCGGCTCCGCCTTGATGGCCGCCTCCAGTTGCGAGGCGGCGGGCGTTTTAATTACTTACCGCCCTAGGGCTTTTCTAGCTACATTATTACCCTATAGCGCTAATTGGTCACCTACAATTTGGTGGTAATAAGGACCTACTTACCTCACAATCGAGATGTAAAGCAGAGTAGTTAGCTCGGGTGTAAGCATCAATTGCACCCTCGAACTACAGGCGCCCTCGCTGCGCTCGTGCGCCTAAATATCTCGGGCTGCAATTGATGCCTTACGGCCCTTGGCTACTAATCTACTATTATTAAAAGTTGACCTGCCACTTTTTCCTCGACTTTAGCAGCAAGCAATTTATATGGTATTCTGTGCCCGGACTCCGGAGTCCATAGATTGTTAGGTTACTGTTTTGTAGCTTGCATGTCGATTGCGTGGATAGAGTTAAAATGCACACGATATTTGTAGCTTGCAAGAATTCGACAAATGTCGCCACTGGAAAGATACTAATGGAAAGAGTGAAAGCTGTAGGTAGAATGACTACAGAATTATGAGTTTGGGTGGGTTTGGGTTATTTCCGGGTGTGGGTACCCTCGCGGACACTCCATTCATCATTATCATACAGTGTGGGTTGCAAGGTCGATGACCAACCTCACAAACCCTTACAAAACGTTATTGAGCCACCAAAGGCCTCTGACATGGCTCATTAACGACTACATCCGTAGATAGTAGTCGGTACCAACGGCTTATCGTACCTTCCGAAGCACATTTTCGGACAATAAGGTGATTCATCCTGCAATATCCCAAAGATCAATATCCCAACAAAACTGAGGAGGTCGCACAAAGAGATTTTTGTTTGACAGTATCCCCACCGGGAATCGAACTCAGAACCTCCGGATCGAGAGCCGAGCGCTTTAACTACTAGACCACGGAGGCCACACTTCATTGCGCGAAATATGGGTGAGGTGTGAGTCTGAGCACGATAAAGGATTTCTCTAGTTTAAGGTTATCAAGTCTCGCTGTTCTAGAAACCGTTCTATGACCGGTTAAAAACTTAAGAAATTCATGATTGAATAATGTTTTATTCTGTACCTGTCCTATACGCGTCTCTACATTAACCCCCAACTCATCCATGTCCAAACATATTCGTCTTGCGTGCACCTCTTTCGAGATTAATATGTCGTATGCAAATGATGCCGAGATGGGTCTCGCTTTTTGCGTCGAGTGTGATTCATCCCATTTAGTACTGAATAAATAATTATAAAATGCAAATTTGACCATACTATGGGGCAAACTAAAGAGAGAAAAACCCGTCAAGTGTGAGTCGGACTCGTGCGCCGAGAGTTCCGATTTAACTATAGAATTTTTAGAAGCAGTTTTTTATATAAGGATTCAAGAGGAGAAAATATTAGCTTGGACGGTGGACCAAGTAGAATGTGGGATTTTTCACACTTTTTTGTTTAAGTTGTAAGTGATCAGCTGAATTATGAAGCTGATTTGTATGAAGAAGCAAAAATTTTATTGCGAATTTCCTAAACACGTAGATCAAATCGTGTCCACTTGTCCAGAGGTGTTTTCTGCTATTTACTACAAACAGTATTTAATCATTTCATTCCCCAAGAACGCAAAATATTGCTTTATTTCGCCTCACCATAACAAGATCACAGCTCAAGATACCACAAGTCAAAAAGAAAATTGGATCTTTAAAAATATTTTCAATAAAATGGGCCGTGTTAAGATACGGTAATGATTGCCACGCCCCCCTGCCCTTTATTGGAAACAAAATATCGCAAGAACACTTATAAAACAATTTTCAATAATAATTTAACGTATTTTTGAGTTTATTGTAACTTTAGACTTACTGGGTAAAGTTAAGTAAGTATGTATTTATTTTCCAAGAAATTCTTGTATCTTTCTAGAATTTTCAGGAATTTGAGTAGGTATAGAATGATAATATTTAGTGGTCTCTGCCTACCCCGACAAGAAAGAGGCGTAATGCCTTGTATACGTATTAGTATTAAATTAAAATTAATACTATCAATAAATGATTATATACATGTACCTATTTATCCGACTCGGACGGGCAGCGTTTGGGAAGCTCCGCAATATCTTCACGTTCAAATATACGAGTAGCAGTGTCTCAGATTCAGATAATTTTATTCAATATACATTCTTTACAGAATACTTATTGAATGTCATGCAGAATACAATGCGAATAGAGCGAGTCTACGCCGTTCCGGATCGTGCTATGGCAGCGTGGAAGAAACTTCGGCTTTTTACAATGTTTTTCTTGTGTTTTGCTGGAATATCAGAGCACCATACCTCCTTGTCATTGATATAGTCATCTTATCTATAGTCATCTAATCTCAAGACAGTGTTGCCAGTGATGACATATGACACCGAGACGTGGCCGCTCACGATGGGCTTTATCAGGAAGCTCAAAGTCACCCAAAGGGCTATGGAAAGGGCTATGCTCGGAGTCTCTCTGCGGGATCAAATCAGAAATGAGGAGATCCGCAGAAGAACTAAAGTAAATGACATAGCCCTGAGAATCGCTAAACTAACCGATGGCCGATGGGGCGTAAGTGTTCTAGAGTGGCAACCACGTACCGGAAGACGAAGCGTAGGCAGGCCCCCCCACAAGGTGGACCGACGATCTGGTGGCGGTCGCGAGAAGCCGCTGGATGCGAGCAGCGCTGGATCTGTCTTTATTGAGAGCTTTAGAGGAGGCCTATGTGATGATGATGACGTTTGTTGGCTGATATGATGATGATGATGACAATTTACTTAGATTATTAATAAATAACTTTCTGGACTACAGTTTTTAGACAAAATAAATAATATTTTGGATTTTCTTATACCGGGTGTAAAGGACAGCAACGAAACTGAACAACTTTCGTTTAATGGACCTCTCAGGAAATGATATTGGCTCTCCATACAGTTTGTAATCAAGTTTAACATTTTGTATGGAGATGCTGATTATTTTTTAATCCCTGAAAGTTTCATTCACTAAAAGTTGTTCTTTCAATGACAAAAAAGCTGTCCATCACACCCTATATAAAACAAATATTATGATTTTTCTTCGTTATTCATACTAAGATAGTACTTTTATCATTTGCTACGCTAACAGCTACGGCGTAGCACTTTAGCTGTTCACTAGAGATTTTTTTGCTATTTTAGACTATTTACTTTTTGCAAGTTTTCTTTCTAACGTATAATAGTAACGTATTCGAACGTGTGCTCTATTATTAATGCTTCGGTGACGTCATCGCCATGTGACTTATGCGTACGCGCACTGCGCAGGCCAAGGCCGGCGGTTCCTTGACCGCGACGCCCACAGCCTACAAACAGTCAAACTGTCAACGCTCCGGCCTCTGCGTGATTTGTCTTGTAAAAGAAAAGCTTGCTCAGATTCAGATTAGATTTATGTTTTAAAGTGAAATTTGGGAATTTTTCTAAAATTAAATACAGGGTGTAAGGAACGGTGTACCGAAAACTAAAAGGGTGTGCTCTGTCAACGAAACTGAACCACTTTCCCAAAGAAACATTTTTGGGAAATGAAAGAAAATTTTGAATTTGTCTCGTCCGCACTAACACTATGACATGATATTTGGTTTCTTTGGTTTATTAGTTATTTATATTTTTTCATCATTAATTCTTAATTCTCTCTCATGTCTAGGATCTCTTTTAAATTCTTTAGTTTTGTGTAAGCTTATGTACGTCTCTGTTAGTCTTCCTTACCTCCTTATTGCTCTATTTAAGTTTAAATATAGAGCCTTACATTTTGAAATCCCTAATATAGAGATAAACTTATCGAAACGCTCTTATCTTGTCAAATACACCACAGTTTTTCGGATTCTATAAGTAGTAATACCCGAATTTCTAAGCATGACACCTCTGCATGTAATTCACAGTCACGGTCCTCAAATAATCGTGATTAGACATCCATTATATGCAAATGTTGAAGTAATAAACGAGATCGGAATATGAACCGACCAAGTCCAAGGTATTTCGCAACAGTGCGACCAAGTAAGTTTATCATTACCGACATGGTAATGACAATTCAAAAGAAATCCCAGCTGGAGAAAGGTTTCCCCAAAGAGCTTTTTTTTAAGTGAGCAATTAGACATTTGATGGAATGTGGTCACTGCCAATAACATACCTTATTACCTTAGGGTAGTTTACTATTATTTAATCTGTGCTTAGGGTGATGGCGCTGGCACACCCCGCCGGACACTACATACAATATAGAGCGAGAATTTGAAATTGGAATGTCGCGTAGGTCCGCATATTCAGTACAAAAGACCCTCAGAAGGAGCACGAGAGTCGCGGGCGGGTGCGCGCGGGGGTGCGGGGTAGATTGCAAGGGGGGCGAAGAGTGTCCCTTCTGTATGATAGTAGTCTATTACTTTATTCGTGTGGCATAGGTACTTCGATACCCAATATAATAGGTTGGAACGTCTCATGCCAGTTCCACTTTCTTGCGTGTAGAACTTCTACATGGAATCAGAGTTGAACTCAAAATGCCAAGATACAAGATTAGTAATAATGGATTTCCATAAATAATTGCACGTAATTAAGTTCTTCCACGCGGAAGATCATAAAAAACCGGTCAAGTGCGAGTCGGACTCGCGCGCCGAGTTTTCCGATATACCTATAGTATTTTTGGAAGCAATAAAGTCCATTTTCAGGACCGCAAAACTAAATTTGTTTGTAAAGGTTTTTTGCAGATTTCTGAAAAACTGTGCAACTTAGAAAGATCGTTTTATTTTTGCTGTAAAGTTTATATAAACTTCTGTCAACTGTAATTAATTCAGATTTTTCCTTACTCAAACTTCGGAGATAAGGGGGGGGGAATGGTATTTTTCTTGACTTTTTCATCATAACTTTAAAACTAAGAAATTTAAAAAAATACAAAAATATATTTTAAAATGTACAAGTAAAGCCCTTTCATGTGGTACCCCACTCGACCTTGTAGCGACAATTTGAAATTTGGCCCCCCCTATTTTGGCCCCCTTTATATTAATAATCATACTTTTTTCAAAATTTTTTCTTGTGCAATTAAGTTGGGCAACTATATTCTAAAACTATTTCAAATTTCAGGTTGATAGCATAAGTGGTTGCTGAGATATAGAGGTGTGACAGACAGACGGACAGACAGACAGACAGACAGACAGAGCGGCACCATAAGGGTTCCTTTTTTTACCATTTTGGTATCGGAACCCTAAAAAGGATTTAAGAGCCCATAAACCGATGCTTTCAATAAATAATGTAATGATATCTCTATGTATTGAAGACTGTGGCCAGCTGACTGCTTCTTTCGGGTCAATAACAAAATAAATTAAAAAATAAACTTTAAAATAAATAATAAATTTTCGCGGCACCGGCCAGCGTCGTTTAAAATGACGCTAATGTGTGCCAGGCGATAAAATCTGAGTTTATTGCCGCGCGCTATGGCTATGTCTTCGGGTGCTATCACATTTCATTGAATACCGTTGGTTTGTAAGTTACAGATGTTTTGGCAATATAAGTGAGCTTGGGTCAGGTGTTATCTCAGTGATTTGCTGAATTTAAACATTGTTATGTTATTGACTTTCATTGTTCTTTTTCTATTGTTCCAGATGGAAATAAGAAGACATAAAACAGGAGGCACATCGTTTGTAACCTTCTGGATATTCCTGTTACAAGTAAGTGAAAACATTTTTAAAAAACCCACTCTGATCGAGGGTTGAATAGCAAACAGTTTTCTTAGAATTTAAGCTCGTTTCTTTACTAAGGAAAATCCACACTTAATCTCAGAGCATTAGGGTCGACGTCCGCTTAACCGCCTCAGTGTCCGACCAGCATCAATCACCTAGTTTATACTCAACAGAGTGGTGGGAGCGCGGTCCCCACATTGACAACAAAAAAAAATTTAACCGTTTATTTCAATTAAAAATTTATGAAAAATTACATGCACCAAGCGCTTAATCCAACTATTTCCGCTTCTTAATTTAAAATGTACTTGCCACATACATAACTTAAAGTCCGTTTGTCAATAACTTTGTACTACTAAGTTAGTAGCGAGTTGAGGCGGTGCTGGTCTAGTGCTGAGGCAGTTAATGGACGCCGACCCTTAGTGGTAAAAATTGCCCTATCCATCTTCGTCATATCCAACACCGAACTCAAAACACAATAAATCATCCAGTTGCAGAAAACTTCTATAAAGTTTCTATCCAAGCGCTCAACAGCCATCGTGGTCCAGTGATAAGAGCGTTGAGCTCTCGATCCGGAGTCCTGGGTTCGATTCCCGGTAGGGACGTACTTTATAAAAAAAATTACTGTGTGACTTCATCAGTTTGGTCAGAACATTACAGGATGGATCATCTGATTGTTCGAAAAGTAAGATGATTTCGTGCTTCGGAAGGCACGTTAAACCGTTGGTCCCGGAATATTTCTATGTCGTTAAATGAGCCATGTCAAAGGCCTTGGGCGGCTCAACAACTCTGACACCAGGGTTTGTAAGGTCGGTTATCGATCTTTCTACCTACAAGATAAGCCAGTTGCACAAAGCGTCTTTAAAGTTAAAGCTCCTTTAAATGTATCAAATTGCTGTCACTTTCTTTGCAATCAAAACAAAAGTGAATGCATCGATACGATTCAACTTGTGACTTTGCAATAAAATATGAATATGGATAGAAGAAGAAGACTGCAAAATAAACGTCTTGTAAATCCTATACTATTAAACGAGCAATATTTGTATATATATTTGTAATCTGTAATTTGGCTCAAACGATTAAATTACCATACAGGGGTTTTCGGGGACGAAAAATCAATCTAGCTAGGTCTCGTCTGGGAAAATTCGTTTTCCCTGTGTTTTTAAGCATATTTTTAAAATACCGCGCTTTAGACAAAAACCTACAGCGCCATCTGTTGGTGCGTAACATATTATCGCGTGAGCAAGGATAATGATTTTAATGTTGAGGCGGCTATTATAGAGCGAAGCTCGGTCGCCCGGATACTTGATTTATAAAGGGTGTAAGGGGCAGGTTTCTGAAAACTGAAAGGGCATGATCAGGCAATGTAAGTAGCTATCTGAACAACTTTCAGTGAATAACAAAAATCGGCCTCCCCATATAAACTGACCAATCCAGTTTGCAATTGTATATGGAAAAGCCGATTTTTTATCAATTTCTGAAACTATTATTATTATTGAAAGTTGTTCAGTTACGTTAACTGATCATGCCCTTTCAGTTTTCTGAAACCTGTCCCTTACACCTGTATTATTCCAGATGTTAGGCAGCGCGCGGCACTGCGCAGAAGGTCACGGCAGACTGATGGACCCTCCAGCTAGAAACTCCATGTGGCGGTTCGGATTCCCCAACCCTGTCAATTACAACGACAACGAACTCTTCTGCGGAGGGTATGCCGGTCAGTATGTCTTCCATCTGATTTCGTTATTCAATATGTCGTGGTAGTCTCTACCTGGGAACTTGATGTCTAAGGTTTGGTTGCCCTGAACCTGTCAATTACAACTTGTGGCAGGAATGGTTGTTCCCCCTTACAACGACCGATTGCCAAAATATTAAAAAGTGAAGTGAAGTGACAACGAACTCTTCTGCGGAGAGTATGCCTACTTCTGTACTATACTTACTAATCTGGGAGTATGCCGGTCGGCGGTCAGTATGTCTTCCATCTGATTTTGTTATTCAATGTTATGGTAGTCTCTATCTAAAAACTTCATGTCTAGGTCTGGTTACCCTAAACCTAACAATTATACCGACATCGAACTCTTCTGCGGAGGGTACGTCTTTCATGAGATGTTGTTATTTTATATGTCATCGTAGTCTAATCTCTTATCTAGCTAGACACTCCATGTGGTGGTTTGGATTCCCAAACCCTGCCAATTATAACGACAACGAACTCTTCTGCGGAGGGTATGCCGTCTTCCATCTGGTTTCGTTATTCTAAGGGCGCGTCTCACCGCTTGCTATATAGTTGCAGATATCTGCTAGTTATTAATGCCAAATTTTTATTTCACAAGTGCCTGATTACTCTAACTGACAAATACACAGGCAAAAACCTGGCTGATAGATATTTTATCTGTCAGCTTATTATCGTCAGTTATAATATAACTAGTAAGCGGTGAAACGGGCCCTTGCCAGAAGCTCTCGTACAGGTTTTAGGAAAAGTACTTGAAGCGTAAAGGATATAAATCTGCTCATAAAACTGAACAACTTTTCACATAGGTCGAAACACGAAAAAATTCAGGTAATTATCCCCAAAATTATGGAGATGTGAGTTTTATTTACCCACGCTGCCATCCACAATCCGCATTGTTATAAGCTGCTCAGGCTTATTCTTTGAATTATAGAAAACGTTAAAACAAGTAAAGATGATGATTTTTTTATGAGCTAAACACCAGACTGACTGATAATTTGCACATAGCGTACCTACAAGAAACAGTTCAGTATAATTAAAGCAAGCTTTGTCGACGCAATGGAATATTTTTTTACGACTCCTTAATATGAGGCATTGAAGATTCACAAACACTATTTGTGTGTCGTAAATAATGCAGCCATCATCCCACTAATGATCTTTGAAGGCAATGGACCGAGAATACGGTTTAGTGAACTTATCCAATTAGATAGGAGATGTTTTATAAAAGACGATTGTTTAATAGAGATAGGTGGATAAAAAAGTGTACAATTTGGTTCATTAGCGAATGTTAATGTTACTGGTAATCAATTGAACAATGAGTGAGCAAAAAATTTAAAGAGGAGAATCGAAAGACCGCTTGGTACCGTTAACGTTACATTGTATGTGGTTTAAATGCACGAAATCAAAATTATTACCAATCCATTACCAATCAAAAAAGAAAACAACATGACTGTGTTTTGGAAAGCAGCTACTGACTCATTAATAGAGTAGCTTTAGAAATAATGCTTGGCCGTAGGCGTAGCCAAAGTGAAGTAACATATATACTACAAAAATTGATGCACATTGCTAAAAGCCAAACAAAACAATAAACTTCAAAATTATAAGTTAACATACTCGTTCCTACTAAAAGTAATTTTAATACACTTTCGCACGAGATGTTTTATTTAGTAACGTTTCCGAAAAATTGGTTAATCTGTAACAAGGACCCAACTTATGATAACTCAATCGTTATCGAATCTCTCTTTCCTTCTTGTATAGAAAAAAAGAGAGAATCGATAACGATTGAGTTCGGCGGTAGGGCCTCAGATTGAGCATTGATTATCTTTAGGACTTGCTCATCGGCATTACTATGTTTTTACTTTCTCGGAGCGAGAAAGGTATTGTATTCGTGAAAAAAAAAGTTTTTCTGATTTTCTCAAAAATGTGTTCTATATCACTTATACATCATAAAAAACAAGTCTCCCAAAAATGTCCGTCCGTCGGTCGGTCGGCCGGTCGGTCGGTCGGTCGGTCGGTCGGTCGGTCGGTCGGTCGGTCGGTCGGTCGGTCCATCGGTCGGTGTGTCCGTCACGCTTTGGCCTAGTGGCTAAACGAATGGTCCGATTGACACCATATTTTGAATTTAGGAGTTTTATGCAAATCCATCAAAGGGTTCTGCTGGCTCTCATTTTGAGGGTAGCTGTCATACAACGAAAATGAAAAATTGAAATTTTCTCAAAACGACTCATAGAATCTTGATGAAACTTTGCACGACCAAGCATCTCCATGTAAGATATCATGCACCAGTATCAATTGATCTGTATAGTTTCATATAAGGGGTGTTCCTGTACCACCAAATCGTAAATATGTGATTTACCCAAAATTGGTACCATTGAGTTTATTAAAATTTTCTATAATATTTATCCTGGATTGGTTGTCTACCTGACTGGATATTATTTATGATTTTTTTCAATAAAATTTAGTACACAGGTTGTACCAAAAACTGAATGGGCTTGCTCAGTAGACCAAACTGAACAATTATCCATAAGGAACATGTATAGGGAAATTAAAAAAATCAGCATGCAAGTATCCTACGGTCCGATCCATTGATCTGTGAAAATTTATATAAAGGGTGTTCCAGTACTACCAAAAGTTAAACATGTGATTTACTCGAAATCGTTTGAAGTTTGTTTTAATGTTTGACAATTTGAATTCTGAATTGATCTGTATATTTCATTTGAATTTAAAAAAAAAGCGTAAATAAAAGATGGCATTACAAATTTAAGTTTGCGGTTGATAGTTTTTCCTTGAGTATTGCGAGAAAGTAAGTGCAGTGCTGCTGTACCATTTATTTTTTATTTATGTTTATATTGTGTTTTGATCGAGTGTCTGTTCAGTCCAGTGGGAGCAGAACCAAGGCCGCTGTGGAGTGTGCGGGGATGCCCACCACCTCTCCGAGCCTCGCCCCCATGAAGCTGGTGGCATGTACGGCAAGGGGATCATCACTAAACACTACAGCGTTGGACAGGTGAGAGATAAAAGGTCAAGTAACATACTTTTCAGTCCATTGAGCAGAACCAAGGCCGTTATGGTGTCCGAGGATGCCCACCATCTCTCCGAGCCTCGTCCGCATGTAGCTGGTGGCATGAACGGCGAGGAGGTCATTACTAAACACTACAGCAGCACTGGGCAGGTGAGAGACAAAAGGTCAAGAAACAATATCATCGGCATTACGATCCCAAATTCACCTCTGAATAAACGTAGGACCGTGTTGCCCGTTGGCCCGTGTTGGACCGGCTGGAGAGATATAAACCTGTATCACTATAAACACCACACAGGTTCGAACCTATTTAACTTTGACATGTATTTTTATATTAGATATAAGTTTGTTTATAAAAAATTACACTGAAAATTTTATTACATATTAAATCTGACATTAAAAATAATTTGCGATCTAGATATAAGTATGACATATGTACAGTCACGGCAACTAGTAATATAATGTATAGATGTTCTTTAGGCCGGTATTTCACTGGGACACCATGGTGGCGCGACTGGTTGCGCTACTGGTGTCCGTAACTAGACACCAGAATTGCTACACCCTGCGCAGTATTAAGGGCTATATTTCACTGAAAGTGGTAGCGCGACCAGCAGCCGAGCTGGTGTCTAGTTACGGACACTAGTGGCGCAACCAGTCGCGCTACCAGTCGCGCTACCAGTCGCGCTACCAGTGTCCCAGTGAAATACCGGCCTTAGTCACAGGCATTAAAATTTACAACCATTTACCAATTTCAATAAAACAATTAGATGGCAATAGCTTCAAAAATGAACTTAAAATGTGGCTCATAACTCATAAGTAAGGGATTTTACAGTCTTACCGAATATTTTGCATGTATATTTATATATTTTGATTTTGTGAGATTAATATTGTACGTCCGAAATGGGCAAACTGTTGGTACTACATTGAAATGTAACATCTGTTAACACAGTATAACAATAAATAATTATCTTATCTTATCTAACCCGTTAAGGTTATAAGCTCCAAGTTAGAATCCCTCATTTATATCCAAAAATTTTCAAATACTTGATAAATCTCCTACGCTTTCTTCTACCAGTATTTTTGTAAGTTAACTAATAATTGAATTTCAACATCTGTTTTTCAGGAAATTGAAGTAGAAGTTGAGCTAACTGCAAATCATCTTGGAACCTTCGTGATGAAGCTCTGTCCAAACAACAACCCGAGGCAAGAGGCAACACAGGAATGCTTTGACAGGTAAAATAACCAATCAATATTAAAAAATCGTACAAATAGCGCACAAACCCATATACTCATCAATTGGCCTCGACTTGAGAATCTGGGTCCCCTGAATCGAACCTGGAAATTTCGGTGCAGCGTCTGCTGTCTAACTGCAGTACCATAAAGCCGCGGGTCTATTAAAATTTACGCGCATCTTAAGGATGCAGCTTTACGAAAGAAACAGAAAACCATTCGACTATTTCTATCTTACGTATAGCTGCACCCCTTAGACGCGCCTAAATTTTGCCCTATGTAAATCTATCGAAACACCTGAACTTCGGTGACTTAATTCTCTTACAACTCTATTTTCCCAGGTACCCACTCTACATATCGGGCACAAGAGAAGACCGGTTCTTGATACCTCTGGACACGGCGAAGAAGGACATCTTCAGATATCGCATCCGGTTACCTCCCTATGTGACCTGCACGCAGTGTGTGCTACAGTGGACTTATTATACCGGTGAGATGTGGCAAACGTATTTGGAAAAAATTGTACTTCTTTAGTTCTGTTAGCTCAGCGACCCGAAGTGGCCTCTTGCCTCCAAAAGTAAGAGGCGCCACTTTTGCAATTTACAGCTGCCACAGGTCTTTGACTTGATCAACCCATTGATACTTTAGGACTTTCGACAGCCCATCTGCTAGGTCAGTTCGTCCGAGATATACCTTTCGACTGCAGGATCCCCTATTATTCTCTCCACATGGCCCAGTCAGCAAAGTAGGGTGATATGTCTCCCCAAAGATGTTGGCCTCCGCTGTCAGATCTTTTAGTTCCTGGTGTTCCTCTTCTCTATTCTACTCTTGCCTTCTGAATTCATTGTCATGGGGTGCATCTTTGAAATTAAGTTTGGAGGTCAGCAATCTGTATTCGTCGCGGCGTTGAATTACGCTGAGAATATTTATCTGAGCCAAAAGCTTATTCTACTCCTCCTCCAAGTAACTCCACATCCTACATCATCGACAACCATAACGAACGTTGTACTAATTCCTGAACATTCTTACTTTTCAGGAAATATGTGGGGAATATGCGACAACGGAACAGAAGCGGTAGGCTGCGGTAGATCAGAGACCTTCAGGAACTGCGCTGATATAAGCGTGGTGACCAGCACTGGAGGTCTACCGCCGGCCTTCGCTGGAGATTTCAGGAGAGATAACCCCTTCCTGCTGTACTACAGGGATTATTCACAGCCCCAGAATCTGTATCCTCTGGTTGTCAGGTGAGGTTGAATGGTTGAAGTCATGTTTTTAAAGTTTAAATTTATTTCTTACAGAGTCTTACGATCATATTGTCAGGTGAGGTAGAATTGTTGAATGAAGTTTTAAAGCTACAGTGTAGTATAGTTACCTACAGAGTTTCACCATTATAAATCGATGTCCATAAGAACAAGGTGGACCGACGATCTGGTTCTGGGTCCAGCAGTAGACGTCTTTCTTCTAATATGACATGAAAGTGATGAAATCGAAGTTCATCAGCAGCATTACAACAGTAGTTTTTAATATTAATAGGTAGATATCGATATCGGCCGTAGATACCTAAGCATTAATTGTATTGATTACAACTTTGCCAATTTCACTATCTAACTTTCCAAAAAAGAACTCACTAGTATCTGTTTCTTATACTTAGTCAAACAGTTGTAAATAAACTCCTGAAATCTTGTATTTATGTATGTAACCACTTATTTTCTTGTTCAGCACAGTGTTATATTCATATTTTATTGCACTGCACTGTAGAATTCAATGCACCTAGTTAATGAAACTTGTACCAATTTATTCTTTCAATATTGTACCTATATACTGTAGCATGCTTGATATTATATTACAGATTACACAAGGAGTTTACGAGGTCGCCTATACGTTTGATTAGGTAAAACTTAATCGCAATCTGAATATAATATTCACATTATCGTGTCTTTGTAAACATGCACTGTATTTTTGTTCACTTTTCTTTCAGCAATGATATATCTGATACTGAGGAGGAAATACCACATATAATTAGGTATAATTCAGATGTTTTGGACTGCTGGTTTTACCTAGCATGTGGCCCCCTCCCTGTTTTGTAAATAATTTCTATTAATTTGTGTCTTCTGTGTATACTACTCGTAGTATTAAGTCGTCGACATAAACTTTTTGCTTACAGATTGTAGTTGAATGTATAGCTTAGTGGATTTGTCGTGTAGTGACTAACAAATGTTTGTAATAACCCCATTGTTCTGTTCGTCCATATATATTCCCAGAAGGTAGAAAAACCCATTCGGCCTGTATATTTTCAAAATTTTGTTTACTGGGTATAGTTTCGTGTTACAGAATTTGTGGAATGACAAGGTTACATGTACTTTTATTTAACTTGTAAATACGGTATACGCGCCTTTAGAAAAGGCATCCACGGGATAATGTGGGATGTAAGGGAAGTTTTGATAAAATGACATATGCAAGGGGTGTGATCGTGGTAATTTAATTGCCTACGATACGTTAAGCCTTATCTAAGCGTTTTATCCAAATGTTGTTTTGGTGATATCGTTGAAATTACCACGATCTCCCCTCAGACATTAATTGCAATAAATTTTTAAATATTAAGCCATTTAGCTGCTAAAAAAAGAGAGAAATAGGCACTTCTTCTGTGACGTGTTCCAAAAGATCGATGAATCTTGGTCTAACCGCCAGTTGCATAAAGCGTGTTGCTAACTCTTTCTGTTTTGTTGACAAAGCTTTCTTTGACAACAATAGATTTAAAGGTGCTTTAAATTTAAAGATGCTTTCTGCAACTGGCTGTAAGACGGTGTCCATACAATAGACGACCGTTTGGTAGGGACTGCCAAACCGAAGGTTCCGAGTTTGAACCCTGGTAGGGGCAAACATTTGTATGATTAATATGATGTTTGTTTGTACCGGATACATGTGTGTTGTAACACTAGGCCCTCGTTATTTTACTGAGGAATGAATGAGCTATGAAGTGTCTAAAATAATTAACTACATGTAAATATTGAATATTCTTCAACCTACTCCATTACCTGCAAATCCTGCAATTGAGACATTTATATCTGCGATTCCAGGGACCAAGTGTGCATGCCTTCCCCCGCGTATCGAGTCCTCCCTGGCATGTTGAACTGGTGTCAGACGAACTGTCTTCGGTACCCGCCTAACTGCCCTGAAGAGTTGTGTCACTGCCCGTACGTATTTTCCTATATACTAGGTTTTGCTTCCGAAGCCCAGTTACTCATGATAACAAGCAACTTTCGCAAATAAATAAACTTTTTACTCGAAAAAACGTTTTCGTCTCCCCATAGTAAAGTGGTCACCTGATAGACTCATTTTAAATTTTGACATGATTATGTTATTATTATTTTTTGTTTTTACTTTATATGGATTGATGTATTATGATGATGTACAATTTTATTTTTTTTAGCTTTACTTGACAATTATTTTTGACTGTAGCTACTTTTATCGCATTGGTTTTATTTTTACTGTAATGATGATGAGAATATACAGGGTGTTAGGGACAGCCTTCCGAATACTGAAGGGGCATGATCAGTCAACGACACTAAACCACTTTCAGGAAACGAAAAAAAAATCCGCGTCTCCATACAAAATTGTAAACTAGAAGCAGATTTTAATTTTCGCTTCCTGAAACTTTTGTTAACTGAAAGTTGTTCAGTATCGTTGACTGATCATGCCCCTTCAGTATTCGGAAGGCTGTCCCTAACACCCTGTATATTCTTTGCTCAAACAAACATTGTTTTAAACATTAATAGATAGATAGATAGATAAATACTTTATTGTCACACACAAAACACATTAACAATAAAAGGAGACTCTTAAATCTAGGGTGACAAAGGCGGTCTTATCGCTAGGAGCGATCTCTTCCAGACAACCTTTGCATGCAGGAAAGTTTGAATGAAAACTGTAGTAGTGTGCCAATATACTTATAATATTAATATACTACTGCAATACAATAAATATAAATAAATAATATAAACATATAATGTAAATATAATGTAAAGTATAAGAATAAATATATATATATATATCGTCTGATATTCGTCAGTCGAAGTCTTTTGCTGACGAATATCAGACGGCAAATCATTCCAAAGACTGACAGCTTTCAACGTAAACGATTCCTTATAATAACCTGACCGAGTAAATGGAACTAGCAATAGATTATCAGTTTTGGATCGCAGGTCTCGAGAAAGATCGGAACAGTGGTATCGGAAACGTTCTTAAATAAAATTAGTTAAATATACAATATTCACTTGGTTCATCTTTGTGCACCGCCACCGCATTATTGTAACTATATTTTTCCTTGCACCCAAAGGTTGCCTGGAAGAAATTGCTTTTTAGCAATAAGGCCGCCTTATTGTGCTCCAATTTAATGTCCACATATGTTTTTTTGTACTGTTTGTTATCTGTGTGCAATAAAAGAGTATTGTATTGTGTATCGTATTGTGTTTTCGATAAGATCGATTATTCGATTAAGAAGCCACCAGTCTACCTTGTCTATAAACACTTATGAGATAAATTCCATGTCCGATGGCGAAGTATACCAAATATCGCCAAGCCTTCAATAGTCACCATTACATCCAATGAAACGTCCACTGCAGGACAGGGGTATTTTGGAGGGTATTTACCATAGTCACCTCATTTAAAAGCGTTGCGGCTGGCGACCGCAGTTGTTGGTGACCGCAGTATGTAAGATGGTACGATACACAGAAAGATGCTGCTGCATATCCTCCGGTTCATAAGCCCTTAGTCGCCTCTTACGACACCCACGGGTAGAGATGGGTTGGTACTATTCTTTTCCAACACCACACGAACGTTTCGAAAAGTAATTAACAAAAATAACTTTCCTTTTTATCGCAGGTTTACTTAAGCTTATTATATTTTATACTTTTCTCCAGCCAAATATGCGAAGCTGTCGGCGAGATCGAAGGTCGTGACGGAGCTGATGTGTACTGCATGGATCAGTGTATAGTGTACCCGCCACACTGCCCCAGGAACCGATGCCGTTGCTACTAAAGCGCCTGATATTTTTATTCTAGCAAACGTACGATATCGTTGCAAAATGAAGTGCCTGACACTTTTAACATAGCAGTTTTTTTACGTGCAAAAAATCAAATCGATCAAAATAAATCTGACTTGGCTTATGGAATAAGGAGTAACGGTTCTGCTATTCGAAATGGTTAAATTAAGAGGATGATACTTTTAAGTGTAATATTATTCAATAAATAAATATATTTGCCTAATCTAAGGTAGTTAGCCACTTTTAAGACCAAGGATGAGTTAAAAGCGGTTAAGTACCTACTTACGTAATAGTTTTGAAGTCAATAGTTACCTATTTCAAAAATTTACATTTAGATAAAAGAAGTGAACTTTTGTTAAGTAACCTACTTTATTGTGTTTTAATTTTAATGCTGTACAGTGTACCTACAGATATAGAATACCTAACTACTATGTATAAATAGAGTCTTGGAGAATACCTGCTTAAAAACTTGGGGAAATAGCTTAAAATAAGAATAGAGACTTATTTAATTAAATGTTTGCCATAAATTCAAAACATAGTGCCACCAACATTGTATTTGTTAAGATGTACTTATGGGTTTTGTAATAAATAAAATAAATATTTAGTAAGGATCATGTACTCGTAATTTCTTTATTTATTTCAATACCGTTCTTGTCCTCAAAATTAGAATCGTGGGGGTATCGTCGTGGTAATTTGAGCGACATGATCAAAACAAAAACGTTTGTCTGAAACGCTTAGTCAAGGCTTAACGTAACGCTTTAGGGCACCCGCACACGACCGAGAATCGGTGGGCGATTATCGGCCAGGACAAGGACGGAAGATTCAGGTGATAACACGTCAGAGCGGTATGCCGACAAAAAATCGGTCACCGATTCTCGGTCGTGTGCGGGATCCCTTAGGCAAACGTTTTTGTTTTGATAATATCGTTTAAATGACCACGATCACCTCCCTGGGAGCCCTATAAGTAACTAAGTATCACCGGGTTTAACTTAGGGAAACCTGTTATAGGCTCATGTATCATTAATATATAAGCAAACTATTCTTTTTTGTAAACAGCTGTTGGTTTTCTAAATAATAAATAAATAAAGATAAAATATCACAAAAAGTTCAAATTATACTAATTTTTCTTTTAACAAGTGAAGATTGATATTTGTTAATTATAGCGGTGTATATTTATTGTTTATTGCACACAAGAAAATACAATGGACAATACATAAAGAAATACGACCAACAGGTACTAGGTACTTATTTCAATAAAGAAATGTCTTCCAGCAGACCCTGCAGACCTAGGCCTATAATTGTTTTTCAATAGTTTCTTTTCCTAGCCTGCACTGTCCCACAGCTGGGCAAATGCCTCCACCTCGTTTCTTCAACCATCACATAATAGTATAGCTATCAGCTTGGGCTATCAGAGTAAATTTAAAATTACAAAGTTCCAAAAGTGATATTTTATCACCCGCCGGGGGATGACTCTGACCGCTTCGTCAAAAAAAACAAATGGAGACGTTACTTTACACCCGTGCTTTACACGTACTGATGAAATAAAACCGAGAATCAAAATTACTTCTGACAATGAAGGACTTGGAGTAGCTACAATCATAGAGTAGGGTAGGTAATATTAGGGGAGCTACAATTAACAAACTAATGATGAGAAAGAGGGACTGAAAACAGAATCTAACTGGAAAGGACGAATAATTGAAGATATTTTATTAAATAAAACCTTCTAATGAAGACAGAATCTAACTGGAGAAGAAAAATAACTGAAGACGTTTTAACGAGGAGGTTTTAATCCACGCTACGCTCTAGGATGGAGAGCTGAATGGCCAAAAAAAGCGTGACGACGAGTATATCCAATAGTCGCGGTGGCATCTCTTTCACACAGTAGGGTGACCTTACTATTTTACGCTGGGGGATGTAATGTTATTAAAGCCCTCTGGAACAGCAGCTTCATTTTAAATATTTTATTTGTCAGGATATTATCCTTTAGTTTCTACCTGATAAGTTGTGCTTCTCTCGGCAACGAAGTGTTTCGTGTCTTAAAATCCTCGCAACGCTGAGGATTCTTCTTTAGAACCACTCGCTTGGCTCGTGGCTCAATTATAGAGTCATAGAGGTAAATGAAGTCAAGTCCGTTTGGTGCCGGCAAAGTATAGTACCAAGTACCAACCCATCTCCACCCATGGGTATCGTAATGTACGTACAGTGTACGTTTCATGGGATGTCATGTACAACATGAGAATATTATTCAAGCATGGTATGTGCATGTCATGAATATTATTCAAGCATGTCATGAGTACCTTGGGCTCAATTCTTGAATAACACCGGATGATAAATAATTATCACCCGAAAAATTAAAAATTAAAAATGTTTCTTTACAAAAGTGCAGAATGATATTCGTTAAATATAAAGTAGTGATTGATTGTTACTTTTCATGTATTATGGTTTACATTTTTATCTGTTAAAAATCTAAACCAATCAGGGTACATTTGATATTTTTTATGTTAAAAGTGAGCAAACGAGCAGGTGGGCCACCTGATGGTAAGTGGTCACCACCACCGCCCATAGCACCCACTGTCTTATTTGATGTCTCAAAAATTATATTTTATCACTCGGTAATATTCAACAATTGGGTCAGAGTTTTTTCAGCAGCAGCATTCTTTTTGTTTGTTTCCAAAATAAAATAAGTTGTAAATAAATTGTTTTGTTTCCCATGTCTGGTATTTGGAGCTGGCGCTGGCTCGCATAATATGTAACAATAAAGCCATAAAAAATATTGCATCGCCCAAGTTTTCTACTGAAATCTTTTTACTGAAATAAACTATAAATACTCACAAACATTAAAAGACTTAAAACCAATATGTTGTTCATTCTCACTACTTATTGAACAGCCCTCGTAACATTAGCTGTCTCTTCGTCCATCTATATTTGCGATCCGTCTGGCTGTCCGGGAACAACAGGTCGATACAGGTTTTTGTTGGTATTCTTCTAAAAACTCATCATCAACCAACTTCATTTGGGCCTAATTGCGAGCCACCTACTTTTTAACCGACTTCAAAAAGGCGGAGGTTCTCTATTCGATCGTATTTTTTTTATTTTTTAAATGAATGAATCATTCTTACCTACCAAGTGACATCTGTCCACATCTGAAACTTTTTTAAACAAATTCCAACCCAAGGGCATCACATAAAATCTCTCAATAATGCCCGGCACAAAACTTTGATGCTGACCGTAAATGGCTCGAAATATCTATCGCGCAGGGCAGGCGTGTGAATTATTGGCTTCCCGCATGTCGTCAATAAGAACGCAGCAAATAACCGGCAGCATCAGATGTAGGTACTATTTTCCTATTATTGTACAACAGTACAGGTTCCGTTGTTTTGTTTGATTGTCTTTTAAAACTAATGCAAGCTGTTTTTCTCTTTCATGTTTAGATTCAGATATCTTCATCATAATGTTATTTCATCATAATATTCTTTGGGACAAGTTGTTCAGTTTTATGGTCAGATTCTGCAGATTCACATCCCACAATACTGATGTGGTTGTACCTTTTTAGTTTCCTTTGTGTTCAAATATCGTACATTACAGCCACCCTACTTCATACGTAAAACAGTACGGCTTTTTCATAGAAAAATTAAAGGAATAATGCATACCCATAGAAGAATATTCCGCAAATAGCATAACTATCAATTTTGCAGCCATTTACTCTACAATATTTCACTGTTTTTCCAGAAAAAATACGCGATTTTAAACAACATTTGGCATGCCATAAAAATGTGTCAAAGACGGGGATACCAGTAATGTATTAAAAAATATTACCAAAGGGTTGATGACCAATGAAGAAGTACATAACCTGCTTGACCTTAAACAACACAATTAGATCAAAAATATTTTTGAGAGTTTCCTAGATAAATCACAGAACCAAAAGCACCCGAAAAGTATTAAATTTTTAAGATTTAGCTCTAAAAAGGTTTTCTATATGAAAACCAAGCATAATGTCAAAATATGTTTTCCTACCAACCCGCAATTTCGTTTTGCTATGGCAACTGTGTGAGCGTGACACAACCGCGACTAATTGACCTCTCGCTTGGCACAATTTCTCTACTTCGCGAATCACAGGAATTCATTCCGTATTACAATATACGATTGACTAAATTTGTGTAGCAAGATTTTTGCATTAAACACTCCTTCCTAGAGCGTAGCGTGGATTAAAACCTCCTTGCGTTTTAATGAGAAAACCTGATAAATAAGAAACAGGCAGCATAGTCCCTGTCCGAAAAAAAACTTCTAGCTTGTTTGACTGAGGACTTTTTGGCGGGAACTCGACATGGGCGTTTGCCTGCTTAATTGAAAAGACATGTATACTAGTGGTTTTTTATTCCAAGATAAAATTAACAGACTTGAAATTTATATTACATGAAGGAGAATAAAAAGAAGAAAGAAGAATGACTAAGAATTATTTTTTTAAATCCGCCATTTTTTTTTAAATAATTTTTAAAAAAAATCTGTAGTGGACTTTTTTTTTAAGTACTGGCACCACCAAAGCAAAATAAACTGGCAACACTCAATTGCCTTTTCGTTTTTCTTCGTATAGACGTGCGTTCCAGAACAGGAAATATTATTTTGACAGCAGGATAGCTGTATATGACGCCCGTGTGCGTGGTCAAGACAGACTGCTGTCAAAGGGTAATGTTTTTCAAAGTAATATTTTTTTTGACAGCAGTGTGTTTCAACCACACACATGGACGTAACATAAAGCTATCCTATTCTCACCGCCAGTTGCACAAAGCATCTTTAAAGTTAAAGCTCCTTTTAGTCTATTGCGGACTCTTTCTATTCTGCTGACAAAGAAAGTGACAGCAGTAGATTTAAAGGAGCTTTAATTTTAAAGTAGCTTTGTGCAACTGGCTGTGTCAGAGATTTTGCATTTGTGAAACGAAAGAGGTTAAAGTGATCAAAATAGTGTATTTTGCTGGAAAATATCTTAAAAGTGCACAAAAATGAAGAATTCGAGTGATTTAGCTTACTGCGGGTGTTACGCGTTTTTGTTCATTTACCGTAAGCACAAGAAAACTCGACAGAATGCAACGATACAGGACATGGAGACGAACTATCACACAGTTGGAAAATGTGGAGGGGTATCGTCAATCCAAACTCTTCATCAAGGGATATAGATAGAAAAAAGACTTAACAGCACCAGTAAACCAGTGCCCTCGGCAGATTGGCTTGTGGTGCAGAGAGCCTCACACCAGGGGACACAGAATTGTGTGTGAAAAGCTTCGGAGGTCCTCTCAGGGTCCTTATTTAGTACATCTCAATCAGTAGATAGGGGGAATGGAAAATGGGGATACCCCGATGAAGCCAAAAGAGCAGCTTGCCGCATAAACTGGCCATCTTCCTGGATGGGGCTTACAGTGAAGCAGGCCACACCGTCCGTTTCTAGCTGGGATAGTGAATGAAATAGCTATTTAAGTGATCTGATCACCCGTCTGCGCAGATTCTCCACCAGAAATAATAATAATAGGCTTATTATGTCAATTCAAAGTGTTAACTATCTGTTACACAATTAGCAAGATTTTTTTAGATGAACAGATATTAATATAAGATGAATAATATTACACTTAGTGTAAAGTTGTTATTGGCCGCATGAAGCTGCTTGGACATGCCTCGTTGCCTCATCTTAAGCAAACACACTCCGTCTTACACCAAAAAAGTTGAACACTTGATTAAAAATATCGTACCAAATAACTCTGTCTATGTCATTGATGCGCAGAAGTCAAAAATGACTTATTTTATTATGACTTGACTTCTGCGCATCAACTGACATAGCCAGTTATTTTGTGCGCATTTTTTTAATCAAGTGTTCAACAGATGTTTAACTTTTTTGTAGTAAGACCCACTATGTTCAGTTGCCCTTGGGTGAAGCAGCATGCTTATTTGCCACTAAATATTCATAGTGATGTTCTGATAATGTCCTTTTATTTGACACCCAACATGGTATCATATAAAAATATTATTTTGGTCATTCATGAGTTAATGTCCTGATGGCGCCACATTCAATGTAATGTAACATCTTATATCCTATAACCAGAGGAAGATCAAGACGCTTCTAATCTAACGCTACTCATTTGTTTAACTACAATAAGTTGTATAGAAGTTATGAGGCAACAGATGAACATAAATATTAATTATAATAATTGCTGCGGGTAAAAATGTGTGATCTTTTATATTGGGTTGACAAGCCCGTTGGTGTGGTTGGTAGTGAGCCTGCCTCTCACACCATGGGCCACGGGTTCGATCCCCGCCCAGGGCAAACATTTGTGTGATGAACACAAGTGTTTGTTCTGTGTCTGGGTGTTATTTATCTATTTATGTATGTATATCAGTCTCTGGTACCCATATAGTACAGGCTTTGCCTAGTTTGGGATCAGATGACCTTGTGTGAAATGTCTCCCAATATATAATTTTTTAAAATTATATTCTTTGTAGACTGGTTGATTAAGGAAGATAATATCGAAACACAGGTATTTGTGATTATTTTACTCATGGTTTAATTAGAAATAAATCAGATGAGAAATACATAGGAATACCAATGTCATCAGCCAGATGACTAGAATGGTGTTGACACCCAGAGTGGTACGGTTGCCTGCCAAGCCGAGAGTCCTAGGTTTGAATCCTGGTAGGGGCTTGTGCACGAGTGAAGGACATTTGTATCTGTATTTCAGTCCGGAACTGGTTTAAAAGTAATGGCCAGTTAGTCCGTTGCATCATTTCCCAGGGAAATGTCCTTTAATAATGCTATTTTGTGATGACTGATGACTTTTATAGTTCTTCATCGCATTGTAGTATCAATCCTGAGGTTGTATAGCGGCCATTCAGCTTTAGTAGAACTGATGTGCTGTCCTACACTATACTAATATTTATTTTTGTAATGTTTCTTGATTTTATTGCTTGTAGAGCCTGGATGATTGTATTCTCACATTATAACATATTAGTGTAGTATTGTCCGAAGGCACTTGATATTACAATATTAAGATCTTGTGAGTCTGCACTCATTCCTTGTTTTAGTTTTTGATCCCTTAAGTTAATTAATTTCTGAGTAGTCTTGTGTCTCCTCTTGTAAGTCTATGTTGTATTTATTTATGTATAGATGTATTCTTTGGGTAGCTTGTTACACGGTGCGGCCAAAAGTGGCTGGTGACTTAGAGCCTATCTATTATTTTGTGTGGTAAATTATCTGGCTATGTAAGCACTGATTTCAACTCCAGTATTTCATTTTTATCGTTTATTCCATGAATGTACTTTCACAGACATCTCGTGAGCTTGACAACCCGATTCTACAAAATACACATATTTATCAATACTGCTTTGATTTATTAATTTAATTAGCCAATATCAAAGAAGTGAGGAAAAAGGTTAGGTGTTTGAGGTTATATCTGTCAAGCAAGCGTTTCATTTTGAAAGCCGTAGAGATAACGGTATCAATAGTTCAAATGAGTGAGTCAGTTCACTCACTCGAATTAGTTAAGTGTATTTGTTTGATGTGTTGTCTTAATTCTTGTAATATGTAGCGGAGCTATTTTAAAATAGGTAAATGAAATAATAAAGAGTAACCTGAAATGAAACTGAAATTGTCGATTTAGACCTGAACACGATGAAAATTCAAGGAATACAAGGTACAAAAACGATTAAAACTAACGCAGTTTAGTTTTTATCGTTTTAGTACCTTAAAGTGATAACCCATTTTTTTTCTTTTTTTCTCTTGTATAAAAAATAAATCCACTGTATCAGTTTTGTGAGGGGCCCACAGTCCTAACTACTCGACGAGGCGTAGTGAACGTAGGCTACCTGGTGTGGAGGGGAGGGGATGCGAGCCAGGATGGAGACACCCTCCGTGACAATTGTCACCGGGTCTGTGCCTGCTCTCAAGGCCTTGAGAACGGAGAGCAGGAGCTCGATGGCAAGGTCGATGGCTTCGTGTGTGACTGAAGTTGTTGACACCTCCGGGTGCTTCGTCTTCACTCCCACGGCTTGTGGGGAGAAGACCGTGTTAATAGGCTCTGTGGCAAAGGCGGTACAGCCCAGGCAAGCGGCTGTCGAGGACCCGCGGTTGCGGTTGCGGGGGGCTTCGACGGGGTGCGGTGAAGCGGCGGTAAGGCGGGCGACTGCACTTTTGCAAAGCTTGGCGGCGATTTCTTCGCGAAGGTAAGTGGCCTGGGCGACGTTGTGAGTGGCCTTTGGTCGCCTCATGACCTTCGTGGTAGAGGCAGGGGGAGCCATGACTCCCCTCGATCCCTCAATAATTGTCAGCCGAAAAGATTGACATTTTGCCTGCTCTTACTAGGTAGTTTCTTGACAATTGAACACTGACAGTGACGCAATTAGAGAACAATTCCAACGTTGCGCGGGAATATTTCACAGAGGTCTGTCTGCTACAACCTGCTTTATATCCGGCCTAATAGTACTTGGATGACTGCTTTTCGTGCGTGTCATAAGATCTTGTTACATCTCGGACTCATATGGTCCAAATTATTTAAATGAGTTGACTCATTAATATGACTCATAGAAACTGACCAAATGGTTCAAATTATTTAAATGAGTTAACTCATTAATATGACTCATAGAAACTGACAACTCTCAGTCAAATGATCTGCCGACTTAGAACGAGCCTCTAGGCAAAGGGCAAATGTAATTTTTTGACGTTACGAGGTATAAACTGACGCAGTTGACCTGACTCACACTAATATCTCGAAATAAAATAATCGATAGATCGCAACACTATTTGTAAGTAGGGTTGTCATAGTCCAATCTGTGTTGCCATATTCCAATCAGTGATGCCGTATTTCAATAACTTTAAAAATCGATTGTAAAAAAATGGTGGCCTTTAAAAATATTCTTTCTTCACCACAATATTATCTACTATTCTATCTATCATATGAACTTGGTTTGAACCCTGTTAATTTTCCCTCGAAATAAAAATCCAACCCCCATAGTAAAATTTTACATCTCTTTTGTTTTTTTGTGCATTTAGTGATTTAGTGGATAATAAAGATAGTGTGTTATGCAGTAAATTTACTACGGAGTGCGCAGCTGATGAAGATTTCAAGTGATCTCGTGTTTAAGCCCCGTTTGTGTTGTCCCAAAAAGTCACGAACATTTTCCTTCGTAAAGTTCACTATCGCTTTACGAGGGGAGCAAAAAGAAAGATTAAACACATCAGACATGGCTGTATGGGCTTTGTACTCTTTGCCTTTCCGAAAGGAAGAATGAAACCAAAAAAAAAAAAAATTGTTTGACTGACTGTGCGTTCCAATTTGCGCTAACAGACTGCTTTAGAGCACTGTGAGCGCGCTTAAGTCGGTCCAAATTGACCTAAAGCGTGCTCTAAAGCGAAGCAAGGAGGTTTTTGTTCTGAGTCTAAAGCACTCGCTCGTTCACCGCCTTACGTCATTGATGACCTAATCGTTTCTGCTATCAGTGCTTTAGACAAATAGGTGGAGCAGTGAAAGCGCTAATGTCAAAGTCGATTTGACACATATAAAATCCCACACATTTGCAGCCAGCTGACGTTTCTCAAGTTTTAATTTTAATTAGTTTTTCTCTTATGGAAATGAGAGTGGATTTGGCGCAAATTTTTGAGGGATTAGCTTAGGCTTTGGTAAGGAAAATAAAAACAAAACTGACATTTTGACAGATGAACACGTGAGCGCGCTTAAATCCATTCCAAATTGACTAGAGCCATTTAAGCAGTGATAGCTTTGTTAGCGTGCAAAATCAATTTGGACTATCCGTCAGTACTGTGTACGGTTTTAGCAGCGTTTGTACAATTTGGAACACAGCGTAACTTGACGTTGACATTTCGTTCGTTATCGGTCGGGTCGGTCGATTATTTATTGGATTTATTTACGTGCGTAAAAACTGCGAAAAAAGGAAGAAAACTTAAAGTAAAATAATGAGCGAGCTACTAGATGAAGATTTGGAGTTCCGTGGAGGGACCTTGCAGCTATCGACGGATAATGCAGCACCAGAATCAGGTCGTAACAGCCACAATAATGAAGCAGACGGTTCTGGTAGCAACAGGCCGAATCCTGGGGTGAATCCTTCTGTTCTATCGGGCGCCGACTCTCTTTCATCGTCTCCAACTTCTTTTACAGGTAAAGGAACAATTTTCAGTCTAAGTCTATGAGAAAAATTCATTATCATATTACAAAATCTTCCATGTTTTACGCAGTTGATCATAACTACACCGGTACTTTGGATGAGCCTACTACTTATTATTTCCACTTTAGTAGCTACAAAATTATAAGTACAAACAGTGGTGATATGATTTTACTTTATTTTATTTTATTTATATAAATATGTACCAATTGTAGTCAATAATTGGTTTTTTACTTGCTCAAACCTATAAACAGTGAAATTAACATCATACATTATTATTCAATTAATGGAGTGTGTACTAAGATGGAGTCTTTATTTTTAATTCCAGTTTCCACAACTTTAGATTCATTTGAAGCACATAATAAAAATATTTCAACATTGGTTTCCCTTATAAAAACTTTTTTTAATGCATAAGTAGATATAGCATGTGCAGGATAACTTTAGCTCTGACGGTTATTTTCTGTGCATGGGTGAAAGGCGGAGAGCCAATGAACAATTCCTTCGTCTCCCCCTACGTTCCTCCTCGAATTTTTTTTGAGTTCTGTGTATTAACAGTCATAGCCAGAGATATTTAATATTTTGTAAAATGTATATCCCTCTGTAATAATAAAACTGCTTAGGAAAGGTATCTAATAATATAAAAATAAGATACCTTATTATAATCCCTCTCTTTAAATTAAACTACAGATGCAAGAACAGAGGAACCGGATAATGCAGTAGCACCAACGGAGCAAACTCAAACAGTTTACCCCCGGTATGACGTGCCATTCAACAGGGAGAACATTCAAGACTTCTTTACATTCCGCAGAGGGGTAGTGGAAACCGCTATCCAGGAATGCATTACTGGTCTACTGTTTCCTGAGGATGGAGAGTATTTGGGGTCTTGGCTGCTCACAGAGTTAGTAAAAATGCTGGATTTTTGCACAACAACATTTGCAAATGTATAAAAATAAGAAAATAATGTGGCTGCCAATTTACAACCTCTTATGTGTCAAGCACATGCAGGCATGCATGCAGGGTTACATGGTACGCATGGCAGCAAACGAAAACCAGTATAAGCTGAACCAATGCTACGCTACAAATGCCCAAAACCAGAAACTTGCTCAAGGTCATGGTTTTTCACTGAAGTAAAGCCCTGTGTACCTATTTTGATACATTCAGCATAAAAGCCTGTGTTGTGTTCAAAAGTTGTAACTGTTTATTCAAAACGCTAATACTTTTGATTTTACAAAATATCTTAAGTGCTTATTTTTTTCTTAAGACAAAAGCTTTTTTCAAAATTCTTATGAGATTTTAAATTGGCAACCATGAATGCAAAAGTGTAAACAGTAAATCTGATTTTATGTTTGAATACAATAGTTTCCATTCTTTATTTAACATCAAAATTAATTAAACTAAGATGTCAAGATGTTTTGCTCTTGGTATGAATTTATTAACTTTAATTGGTATTGAGCCAGCAAACTTTCCTTCTCTGCTGGACCAACAATAAAATAACCTATGCATTTCTAATATTAATTACTGTAGAATAACCTTATGGGACAATGAGAAGGAGAGAATAGTCCTGCTGACTTCCCGGCTGGTGATGACCATCAAATACGACTTCATTGCTATGAAGCAGCTGGACTTTAAGAAGACTTATCTGGATGACCTGGATACAATTGTCATCGGGGAGCTGGTCTATCCACCTTCCTCTTTAGTACCGTGAGTATTAGCAATATTTGTTTGTTTGTAATCTCGTACTCAAAACCGGTGCTAACGATTTCTATGAATTTTACAGTATAGGGATGGGACTCATATTTCAAAACACTCTTTTTAGGGTTCCGATACCAAAATGGTAAAAAAAAGGAACCCTTATGGTGCCGCTCTGTCTGTCTGTCTGTCTGTCTGTCCGTCTGTCTGTCACACCTCTATATCTCAGCAACCACTTATGCTATCAACCTGAAATTTGGAATAGTTTTAGAATATAGTTGCCCAACTTAATTGCACAAGAAAAAATTTTGAAAAAAGTATGATTATTAATATAAAGGGGGCCAAAATAGGGGGGGCCAAATTTCAAATTGTCGCTACAAGGTCCAGTGGGGTATCATATGAAAGGGCTTTACTTGTACATTTTAAAATATATTTTTGTATTTTTTTAAATTTCTTAGTTTTAAAGTTATGATGAAAAATGTCAAGAAAAATACCATTCCCCCCCCCTTATCTCCGAAGTTTGAGTAAGGAAAAATCTGAATTAATTACAGTTGACAGAAGTTTATATAAACTTTACAGCAAAAATAAAACGATCTTTCTAAATTGCACAGTTTTTCAGAAATCTGCAAAAAACCTTTACAAACAAATTTAGTTTTGCGGTCCTGAAAATGGACTTTATTGCTTCCAAAAATACTATAGGTATATCGGAACCCTCGGCGCGCGAGTCCGACTCGCACTTGACCGGTTTTTTTTACATACTTTTCGACAAACCAAATAGTTTGTTAGTTCAAATAAACCAAAATTTATTTGAACTAACAAACTTGTTATTTTATGTTTAATTCAGATGATAAAGGCAAAAATTAAAGACCATGATCTTAAACATACCTTTATATACTACCTTTGACTGATTTTTGATTAAAGCTGGACTTGGTGCATTAGGGCAATCCCAAAAACCACCAGCTACTATAAGTAGGACCACAAAAAAAACGATGCAGACCGTTATTGCGCACAGTTCAAAAATTGTCGCAAGGGTGCGCGAGGCAGTGCGTGTGAATCGATTGATTGGTTCCCCGCGTGTCCCCCATATGCAGGAAGTAACGGTCAGCATCGTTGTTTTGTGCCACGGCGTATACAAAACTAGTCGATATTTTTGCTCTGGATACAATTACCTATTTCAGATTCAGACTATTTCATTTCATGTAGATTCTTTACAAAATGCTTATTGAATGTCGTAACATGCAGAATACAATACTACCGTTTCGGATCGTGCTAAGGCAGTAGTCGACTTTGTACAATGTTTTTTTCGTTTTTCTGGAAGTTTAAACATCCACCTTATTTTTCTCTACTGCTTCAGTATCCAATGTAAAAAATATCAACTAGTTTTATTTGGTATTTAATCGTAATTTTTGGAACGAAAACATTGCAAATACAGTTAATGACATATTTAGGGAAGTTCACTTTAAGGCGATATTGACAAAACATTCATCATATTATCATCCCATGAAACGTCCTCTGCAGGACAGGGAGCTCTCTCCAGAACTCCAGCAAAAACGCGTGGTACCTAGGAGGAGATTTGCCATAGTCACCACGCTTGTAAGCGTTGCGGCTGGCGACCGCTGTTGTTGGTGACCGCAGTATGACAAGATGGTACGATACACAGAAATATGCTGCTGCGACACCCTCGCGTAGAGATGGGTTGGTAATATTCTTTGCCGGCACCACACGGGTGACGTTATATTAGAAAATATTTAATAATTAAAAGCAATTCCTCCCTCTAGTAAACTAAACGGCATCGCGACGGGCGTGACGACGGTCGTAAAAGACGTCGTCATTGACCGCCTGTGCCGGCGACCCAGCACCTCCGACGAACACGGCAAACTGTTCGATCCCAAGTATTTTCAACCTAGGTATTACTTGTGTTGCGGTAGCTCGCTATTCTTACGTTCTATGTTTTTTTTTAAGAAGCTTGTTTAAATTCAGTTTGCGGGGGTTTTGAAGGTGTGCACACTGAGGTTATCTTTGCACTACTAACGGTGATCGATCTTATACAAGTAATCGGGTCAAGGACCTGACTGTTTAAAAATCGACCTGCCAAAACTGCACGGCTAAAATATTTTTTTGAGGTCGACGATGGAACGAGCTGGTGACTTTAGATTCCAGTTGTTTGGCTATATCAAAACTATATCAAAAAATCAATATTTTTATCAATATTTATCAGCTCGTGTCTGTTATTTCGTACGCGTTAACGCGTGGAGTTCAGAAAAAAATAGTCTTATGTCCTACCAAATTTCATTAAAATCAGTTTAGCGGTTCAGCCGTGAAAACGTAACAGACAGAGTTACTTTCGCATTTATAATATTATAATTGGGATATATTCGTTGGGCGGAGACTTGGATGTACACTGAAGAGCAAAGAAAACGGGTCGGTAGTTTTTCGCCATAGTTTTCATACAATGATGGGCTCAAAGTAATTATCCAAATCGAATAAAATACGAATCTGATTAGTCAAATCTTTATAATATAAAAACCTTGTCAACAAATCTCTCGAAGATCACACCTGTCTACTAGTGTCTACAGTATCCAGGAAAGCCAGTACATAACTTAAAAGTTTTTGAAGTGACTCACGAGTTTTCCTGAAGATTTTAGATGCGTAAGTACAATGTTTGAGAAATTTGTTGACAAAGTTCTTATCTTAAGATCTTTCTTAATAGATTCGTATTTTTATTCGATTTAGATATTGACGAATACTTTGAGCCTATCATTGTATGAAAATGTACGGCGAAAAAATTACCGACCCATTTTCTTTGACTTCAGTGTAGATGGAATGTCAATTAAGCAAGAGGTAAATAGTATTGTCGTTCTTTTCAATCCGCTTCTTATATTACCAAGCTATTTCTTTCTCCCTTTTTATCTTGAAGTTGGTTTGATTTTTTAAAACATATTTTACTTTTGCATTTAAAAAAGCCGGCCAGGTGCGAGTCGGACTCGCGCACTGAGGGTTCCGTACCACCATCATCATCATCATAACATCCCAAAAAAACGTCCACTACAGGACAGGGAGCTCCCTCCAGAATTCTAGCTTTTTCTGGAAAAATGTGGAGGGGAAGTACCTACCGTAGTTACCTCGCTTGTTAGCGTTACGGCTGGCACCATGGACCGCGGTTTTATGTGACCGCAGTAAGTAAGATGTAAGATACAAAGGAGGATGCTGCTGCCCATCCTCCAGTTAACCCTTAGTCGCCTCTTACGACACCCACGGGTATGTATGGGTTCCACCACACCACCGTACCACCACATAAACATAATTGTATTAGTTGAAATTTCAGTAAGTTAATGTGCTAGATTTTTTGAGTCCGACACGCGCTTGACCAAATTTTGTTATTTGTTGTTATTTTATAGCTTATGCACTATAAACATACCAATTTTCAAGTTTGTAAGTGATCTCGTTTTTAAATAGAACTAAAACAAAAATCGCCTCAGCGACCATCCAACTTGAACCCTCTCTTATATGAATGTTCTTGAAACGGGAGCTCACCACAATTGGTTACCATTAGTTGTGAGAAAAGTTGTAATATTTAATGATTTCAGACTTTTCCCATTATTTGTACTGTAAGACCTAGCTTCTTGCCAAATTTCATAATTTTAGGTCAACGGGAACTACCCTGTAGGTTTTGCATTTTTGAATAAATGTATTGAGATGAGGACATAAAATGCCATATCTTTTTATTGCATCGTTGTAAAAAATTTAAATTTTCAGACCTTGTGTGGTCCATGGATCCTAATATATGGTATTAATTTCAACCTGATACCTTTACCCGTTCGTGAGATAAAGGGTCTTGACAGACAGACAGACGGACAACAAAGTGATCCTATAAGGGTTCCGTTTTTTTCTTTTGAGGTACGGAACCCTAAAAATACCAACAACTGAATTTTTTTGAAATATTTTATTTTCTATCTTTCGGCTTATATAGGACGCTTCTTACAAAGTAGTGTTTTTTTAACCATTGCATTTATTTGCTCACCAACCACGTCACGTAATCGCTTGTAATTTATTGCACTGATAAAATTATCGCCCTTTCAATTAAATGTCATGGCTGGATTTAATTCTAATCATTCTTATTTTTATTTTATTTCGGGTACCTAAAAATTTTGTGTGACAGATAACGGAAGAATGTTGTACAGATTTATATTCGTGCTTTTTTACGAAGTGTGTGTGTGATTTGAATGGAACTTGAAATTCAGGTATTTAATTTTATATTTTTGTAGCTAGTTTCGTTCCTAACTTATTCAATACCTTTTTGATCTTCACTGTTGGGTATTTAGATTTTCTTGAGGAAGTTAGTTTTTGTATGGAAAGCGATTTAAGGTGAAGTTATTATGATATGACAAATAATATTTTCTTTCTACAGTCGAAATATTTGTGCTTGATTGATTAGAGTGATAGCGGTGCGAGAGCAGGACGGAGCGATGCGTTAGATATTGGAGCGACAGAGACACCTGTCCTGCTCTCACGCATAGTTCTGTTCTGCTATCATTCTAATCTTCTTAACATTCCATAAAATAAACAAATAAATAGACAAATAAAGCGTCCACTTCATGACAGAGAGCTCCCTCCAGAACTCCACTAAAAATGCGTGGTACTTTGGAGAGGGCGTTGTGGCTTGCGACCGCTGTTGTTGGTGACCGCAGTATGTGGGATGTTACAATACAGAAAGATGCTGCTGCCCTTCCTTCATAAGCCCTTATTCGCCTCTTACGACACCGGCACAACACGGACGGCATCATTCAAGTTACTTTATTTCGACCATAGTTCCATACACAAATTCATGGCTATGAATAAAATCCTATACAGGATATAAATGAAACTGAACAATTTTCACAGATCGAAATACAAAAAATAAATATTAGCTCCCATACAAAGTGTTCAAGGTGTTCAGTTTCATAGTACGAATCCATACTTTTAGTTTGGGTGTTTTATTTTACACCCGATATTAATTGTCATTTTCATAAATTAGGAATTTCTAAAGTAGCAATTAGAGTAGAGTAGTAAAAGCTTCCATCTCATATCGTCGCTCTTATTGTTTTAGAAAGTAGAAAATTATGTTTCTTTCTTTTGATCTAGCCTTTTGGCAGCTCGAAATCTTTGTCAATATTTTTACGTCGATAAGTCCATGTGTAACTCTTCTGTAGGATGATTGACATTAAGGGAGGTGAGGTATCCTGAAAAGACTACGGCAAACAGATTCCAAGTATCCTATACTATTAATCGGTTTCTCGAAAACAGCTCTAACGATTTCGATTAAATTAACTATACGGGGGTTTTCGGGGGCGAAAAATCGATCCAGCTAGGTCTCATGTCTGGGGGAATTCGTTTTCCCCGTGTTATTAAATTTTTTTTATTACTGCGTTTTAGACAGAAACCTACAGCGCCATCTGTTGGCGGGTAGCATAGCTTGCTCACCCGATGATATTTTAATGTTGAGGCGGCTATTATAGAGTGAAGCTCGGTCGCCCAGATAGTAATTAAACAATCAGAGAATGCACGCGAATGCCAAAAACGTCCCTGACTACAGATTAGATTTCCTTAGAATTTGCCGTATAAATGGGCGTTAATCTCTTTCTAGCATACTGCTACCACTATTGTTAGAAAGAGATAGAGACACCTTTAGGTTTTTTTAGATAAGAAAATGTTCCTTTTCGTGAGGCCTCTGGTTTTACATGAAATCTATTTGTTCTATGATTGTACGCAATTCCCCTCCCCGCTACCCCGCCCGCCCCCGCTGTCGTCTGAGTACCTCGCCCCCGCCAACGTCTCTCACCCCGCAAGAAAGTAGCGTATGAACATATTGGACTATAGTTAGGCTTGTCACTGGTCACTCTATGGCTACTAAATAACGACTTTTCGAAAACTGAAAAAAATTATCACTTTGGTAGCGCTTGATGGCTCATGGCCCAGTGATTTTATTTTCTCCGATCACGGAAGTTAAGCATCGCCTGGCCTGTAAGCGGATGGGTGACCGCTAGTTGTACTTTATAACAACTTTTCTTTGAGTTTTACACCCTTTGTAGTCATAATTGTAACATTGGTGTGTGGAATTAAAGATGTCAGTCTGCCCATGGAACTAAACATTTTTTTTTTCAATGCGAAAAACATAATAATTCCCATTTATCAAACTATGCTGGGGATTCCAGTGCTTGCGTCAGAATAAACGGGGCGTACACTGAATGGTTTAGCATCGAAAAAGGTGTTAGGCAGGGATGTGTAGCGTCACCTTGGCTGTTTAACCTATTCATGGATAATTGTTTGACTGCTCTGAAAGAGAGTATGTGTGGACTGAGAATGAATGAGTTACTCATCAAATGTCTTCTCTACGCTGATGACCAAGTTATACTTGCGTCATCTGCTGACGAGTTACAGGAGATGGTAACAATGATGAATGTGGCTTTTGATAGGAAAGGAATGAAAGTTAATGTAAGCAAGACGAAAGTAAAAGTACTTGAAAGAGAAGAGTGTATGACAGAGTGTACTATATTAATAGGTGGTGAACAAGTCGAACAAGTGAAGGAGTTTGTGTATCTGGGTTCTAAGTTTACGAGAGATGGAAAGTGTGAAAGTGATATCGAAAGAAGAGTGAATGCTGGAAACATGGTAAATGGTGCTCTGCATGCTTTTATGAAGAGTCAGAAGGTGTCTCACAAGGCTCATCTGGCTGTTCATAGGGGCGTTTTGGTACCAACACTGATGCACGGCAGTGAAAGCTGGGTATGGCCGAAAAAGCATGAAAATAGAATTAATGCAGTAGAAATGAGAGCGTTGAGGAGTATGATTGGTGTGAAATTGAGTGACAGGATTAGAAATAGTGTGATAAGAGAACGTTGTGGCGTAAAAGAAGACGTAGTGACTAAAATTGAGAAAGGGATGCTGAGATGGTTTGGTCATGTAGAGAGGATGAATGAAGGAAGATTGACGAAAGAGATCTACAAGGCGAGAGTGAATGGAAACGTTGGAAGGGGAAGGCCTCGGCGAACGTACCAGGACCAAAATCAGGACGTTCTGAATAAAGGCCAGGTTAAAAGTACCCTAAACCGACGAGCATGTATGAAAGGATTGATGAAAGTTCAGGAAGCAAGGGAAGTATGTCAAGATCGTAGCAGGTGGAGAACTGTGGTCTCTGCCTACCCCAACGGGAACAAGGCGTGACATTATGTATGTATGTATGTAAAAAACTGATAGCGCATTTTGTGTAGATGTAATTTTTTTTTTCGTATTTTGACTTATGTTTCTCGGGAAAAGTTGTTCAGTTTCATAGACTTTCTATTACACCTTATAGAAGTGGCATTGTTAACCACTGGCCCAGTGGCACAGAATTAAGTAATAGTACTATCATACACAACGGACACACTTCGCCCCTCTTGCAATCCACCCCGCACCCCCGCGCGCACCCGCCCGCGAGATTCTCGTGGTCCTTCTGAGGGTCTTTTGTACTAAATATGCGGGCCTACGCGACCTTCCAATTTCAAATTCGCGCTCGATGTATGTGGTGTCCGGAGTGTGCCAGTGGCAAGTTTGATTTAGTTTAGAGTTTCGAGCCGCCATTGCTTACACCCGATATTATTATATTTATTACGACATAGTATTATGTTTCTTTTTAATTACAGAGAACGTAACTTAAGAGGCGTTCGTTTAATGTGGAACAAAGGCGAACCATTGCCGTTGAAGACTGTTTGGAATCCTTTCAGCCAAGATGTACCATTTATTACCTTCGCCTCCCATCCTATTTATTGGCATAAAGGTACGTGCCATATTTTTTTTATGCTTCCTTTTAGTTTTACGAGCAACAGGTAAACCGACTTTTTTACTTTGTTTGAAAACTAACAGAGAAAAGTTGAAATAATCATCATAACATCCCATAAAACGTCCACTACAGGACAGGGAGCTACCTCCAGAATTCTAGCTTTAGCTGGAAAAATGTGGAGGGGAAGTACCATAGTTACCACGCTTGTTAGCGTTACGGCTGGCACCATGGACCGCGGTTGTAGGTGACCGCAGTAAGTAAGATGTAAGATACAAAGTAGGACGCTGCTGCCCATCCTCCAGTTAACCCTTAGTCGCCTCTTACGACACCCCCGGGTATGTATGGGTTGGTACTATTCTTTGCCGGCACCAAAGTGAAGGTTGAAATAATAAACATTAGTAATTATAGTCTGACCGCAACCGCTGTACCGCTACACAGTAATAAAACATAACAGTAATAAGAAAGTTTCGCCTTACCTGGTTATTTTCCTTAAATGTTTCCCTATTGTAAAAAGAAATCTCGTTTTAACATACTGTGGATTCATAAAAAAAAAACTAAACTTTTCCCAAGAAACATTGGTCGAAACCACAAATTTATGTCGAAACACGATTTTTTTACTTACCATGGAAACTACATCATGTTATTGTGCATATTGTATGATGGTTAGCAAAAAAATATATTTCTTTTTCTAAATATTTATACTGGGAAAAGTTGTTCAGTTTCGCGGTCTTATTTCACGGTTTCAGTTTTCAGAAATCTCCTTTCATACCCGATAATTTCTATTGTCATTAAATAGATTTCCATAAACTATGGTTAGATTTATAACATATTCTCACCACTTAGGCGAAGGTGAACCCGAAGAACGAGCGACATACGACATGGAAATCTTCGCCCAAAAGCTTCAAAGAGCAATAGAAGCCATGCCCTCATCAGCTTGCTGTATACATCATTCCCCCATCGTGATACAAAGCTACGTCGGCGTGACGTCACTGCTACACAACAAAACTAGCATGGGCTTCTTCAAGGTCAGAGGGAAGTTCAGCTTTTAGGGGAATTTTTAAGCAATAAAGACGGTAGAGATCTATACTGATATAAAAGAAAGCGGCTAAGTGTATAAGAGTTTATTGCAACTAGCCGTCTTCTTTCGTATTAAGGCGAAAAATTTTGGGGGTTACAAATTCTGAGAAGTGATAGAAAGCTACGTCGGCGTGACGTCACTGCTACACAACAAAACTAGCATGGGCTTCTTCAAGGTCAGAGGGAAGTTCAGCTTTTAGGGGAATTTTTAAGCAATAAAGACGGTAGAGATCTACACTGATATAAAAGAACGCGGCTAAGTGTGTAAGATTTGATTGCATCTAGCTGACTTCTTTCCTATTAAGGCGAAAATTTTGGGGGTTAGAAATTCTGAAAAGTAATAGTCGGCGTGACGTCACTGCTACACAACAATACTAGCATGGGCTTCTTCAAGGTCAGAGGGAAGTTCAGATTATAGGGCAATATTTAAGCAGTACGGACGGTAGAGATCTACACTGATATAAAAGAAAGCGGCTAAGTGTTTAAGATTTCTTTACACATAGCTGACTTCTTTCGTATTAAGGCAAATATTTTGTGGGATGAGAAATTCTGAGAATGTTCAGCTTTTAGAGCTATGATTAAGCAATACGGAATGTAAAGATCTACATCTAATATAAAAGAAGGCTGCTACGTATGTTAGTTTTCAATGCACTTAGCCTGGCCGAAATTATGGGGTTAGAAATTATGAGTTGTAATACAAAGCTACGTCGTCGGCGTGACGTCACTGCTATACAAAACTAGCATGGGCTTCTTCAGGGTCAAAGAGAAGTTCAGCTTTTAGGAAGCTTTTAGAAGGTAGAAAAATATAAAAGAACGCGGTATTAGCGCGGTATTTTGAAGTTTCGGAAGGTAGAAATCTACACTGATATAAAAAAGCGCGGCAATATTCGGAATTTAGAAATTCTAAGCCAGAAAGAAGCGGTAGGAACACTTGAGAGCCGTAGCCGTAGCAGTTATTTCCATTGCCGTATGGCGTGTAAAAAAACGGCCAAGTGCGAGTCTGACTCGCGCACTGAGGGTTCCGTACCACCACATAATCATAATTGTATTAGTTGAAATTTCAGTAAGTTAATGTGCTAGATTTTTTGAGTCTGACACGCGCTTGACCAAATTTTATTATTTGTTGTTATTTTATAGCTTATGAACTATAAACATACCAATTTTCAAGTTTGTAAGTGTTCTCGTTTTTGAAATAGAACTAAAACAAAAATCGCCTCCGCGACCATCCAACTTGACCCCTCTCTTATATGAATGTTCTTGAAACGGGAGCTCACCACAATTGGTTACCATTAGTTGTGAGTAAAGTTGTAATATTTAATGATTTCAGACTTTTCCCTTTATTTGTACTGTGATGTGAGACCTAGCTTCTTGCCAAATTTCATAATTTTAGGTCAACGGGAAGTACCCTGTAGGTTTTCCGTTTTTGCATAAATGTATGGAGATGAGGACATAAAAAGCCATATCTTTTGATTGCGTCGTTGTAAAAAATTGAAATTTTCAGACCTTGTGTGGTTCATGGACTCTAACATATGGTATTAATTTCAACCTGATACCTTTACCCGTTCGTGAGATAAAGGGTCTTGACAGACAGACAGACAGACGGACAACAAAGTGATCCTATAAGGGTTCCGTTTTTTTCTTTTGAGGTACGGAACCCTAAAAAATACCATTACGACCCTTCAGTTATCTTATGGTGATGAGAGTTTTGAAGAATTTATGATATCGTTTGCGTAAACAGTGATGATACGATACTTGTAACTATCTTAGAGATGGATATTGCTGTCACTTTCTTTCAATCGTCTTATCTCTTGCCAGCGGGCCAAACATAGAAAAAAAAACTATCTTAGCTCTATCTCAGAGAGTATTATTTTCTGTCTCTTTCTTCGGTGTCAGGCTCGGCTAGTCTATAACGTAGTATATTTCTATGTCTAAGACTATTCAGAATTTCTAATCCCTCAATTAAATCGAACCACAGAAAAAGTATTTAAATTTTATGCTCTAGCATTGTGATAAAAAAACAATCAAAAAAATAGACACAGTATTCTTAAGTATGACTTTCGTCACGTTCATGTTGTAAAAATAATTTAAATAATAAATATAAAATGTTCTATTAGTAAGTAAGTTCATGCGCCAATACGATTAGTGGGATGAAAAAAATATTACATTGGGAAATGTTCTAAATATTCTGATTAAAAATGAATCCTTAAGGTCAAACTGCTCAGGTAACGGCATCACAAATACGTCATTTTTGAAGTAAAGAATATGGAAATTATAGTCTGACCGCAACCGTTGTACCGTTGTATACTCAGAGTAAAAAACTATAGAGTCCGCCATATACATATTCTGTATGAGCTAGTGAAGTGTAAAGCGTCTCACTGTCGCCCATGCTAGTCGGTCAAAAAACTCAGCCTCTCTGACCCAGTACCGAAAAACAGCGCGAAACCGCACGTTGCACCTACCAACCGTCCGTCACCCAAGAGCGCGGGCTCCCTACTGAGCTTCGTTACTCGATTACGCACCCATTTTTCGCGCCTACCCATAGAGCCATACCTCATTTGAAAGGGAATTTCAAAAGGTACTAAGTACAGTAACATGCTGTTTTAAAATGAACTGTAGGTTTTACACAATAAGGCATAATTTGAAACATCGTTGCCCGCGTCGCTTCTGTATCCTTGGGGATATACCGGGGCTTGGCAGCAAAAGTGTTTGTCTGTATCCTTCGGGATACACCGGGGCTTCTGAGGTTAAGTTTTACAAAAATCAAGATATCTTTAAAAATCTAATGTTTTAGTATAAACTTTGTTTGCGAAAGTGAAAATATATCGTTTTTTACTTGTGAATTGATAATTAATACTAAGAACGGAAGCGTAAATAATCCGTAATAGCCATTTTATGTGATTTTTAACATCGGTTATTTCCTGAATGGTAAGTGTTTTCACTAGAAAAACTGTGGTAGTAGCATTTATTTCTCAAAGACAAAGATAAAATTTTTACGTTTTTAAAAAAAAAATCCATACATTTTAGTATGGAGGTCCCTCGCAAGAAAGTGCTACGCTTATGGCTCCCTCCTTAGCAGCAAGAGCTGCTACTAAAACCTCCTTGGTTGTATAGGTAGTGGCGGGGAGGTGGGGGAGTGGGAAGGAAAGAGCAAGAAGTAGTTGCCGCCGGGAGCGATGACGAGCGGTGCCCCCCCCCCCCCCCGTCTCGCCGTGAGCATACCTAAGGCGCGGTACAGCGGTTGCGGTCTGATTATAGTATTTGAGATTATATAGCGTGACTTTTAATTAGTTCTTGATAGAAGAAGGTATGAATGTACTCATGATACTGGACAACTTTCCCCAAGGAACATAGTCGAAATACGAAAATCAAGTTTTGACCTCCCATAGAAACTGCATCAGCTGATAGCGCATTTTGTATGGGAGGTAAAATTTGGTTTTTCGTATTTCGACCTAGGTCTCTTGGGAAAAGTTATTCAGTATCATGAGTAAATGCATATCTTTTGCTATCAAGAACTAATTAAAAGTCACCTTATATTTATGCATAAAAGTCAGTTATATAAACGCTTTTGGAAATTCCTCCCCCAAGGGAGTGAGTTTGCATGTCATTTTTGTTTACTACAAAATAATTTAGCTTGGTTAGAATGACAGCAGTGTGAGAGCAGGACAGAGCGATGCGCTACACATTGGAGCGACAGAGACAAGTATAGGTCCGACCTACTCTTACGCTTATTATTCCTGCTGTCCATCAAATCAAGCTATATTTTTTCAACTGTAATGTAACCAAGACTGTAACTGTCCTTCCTATTCTTTCTTGAATGGACTTTACGTTCTTAGTCGGACTTGACTGTGTATAAAGTTTTCGATGCCGTTCCGGAGTAGTGGAAAACCTTTGGATATAGTTGGTGAGTCATAAATTGGCTGTAGATAGTAAATGTTGTGTTGTTCAAATTCTAATTGACAGTTTTTAAATGTATTTCTTTGCACATAATGTACTTAATGTTGAAGGCCTCAGTGAACACTTCTGAAGTGAAATTTTGATGACTTGGGATAGCTAGTATACATATTGTCGGTGAATTTTCATCCATTTTAAACCGAAAGGCCAGTGAATCGTTAAAAGAAAACAAGCAACTTTCCCGAGGAATAAAAATTTCTACTCAAAAAAAAATTTCAACTTCACAAATAAAAAATTTGCCGGTTACGTGACCACTTAGCATGGGATCTCGAAGAAAAATTCTCAAGGGAAAAAAAGGGGAATCACTGGGCTTCAGTTTTAAAACGGATGAAAATACGCGTTGACATATTTTGTTTTAATTGAAATAGCTCAATAAAAATACAGGGTTATTTTATATCTGTGCAGAATTTGTGTGTTTCGGTCACGTAGAGAAAGGAGAAACAGGGTGTTAGGGACGGTGTACTGGGCTTTGTAAATGGCGGTGTACTCTGATCGAACAGTTTGTATGGAGAGGTAATTTTTTATTATTTCCCAAAAATGTTTGAAAGTTTTTCAGTTTCGATGACTAAGCACGGTGCTCTTTCAGTTTTCGGTACACCGGAGAATAGTATAAAGCGCTGGATATCTTCCGTTTCACTCGCACCAAAACGAAAAAAAAAAAGGTATTTATTTTATCTCACAAAAGAAAAAAAAATATGTAAACAACTTTAAATAATATGAATTGTAGCTGTGCTTGTTTATAATAGATAATTAAAAAAGGATTGATTGTAAAAAATGGATTGTGCTTGACATTTATTGTCATTTTCTATTTACAGCCTTTGTTATACTAAAGCACACCATAAGAAACAACCTGAGAGGTGTAAACTAATACCATGTAAGGGACAGGTTCCTGTAAACTGAAATGGTATCATCAGTCAACGTAACTACACAACTTTCAGTGAACAAAACTTTCAGAAACAGATTCGGAACAGACAGTTCGTTTGGAGAGGTCGATTTTTTTTTCATTTCCTGTAAATTATACAGTAGAATCCGTTTAGTACATACGATGTCGCTTATAACGACCGACCGCTTTTAGCGACGCATATGTTTCGTTGATATGTTAAGAAATAACGTAAAAAAATGACTTCTTTAGTAGCACGTCCAGTACAAAGTAATATCACCGGTCCCTTGAGTGTCGTTATAACCGGATTCTTCCATATTCACAAAAAGTTGACTGATTGTCCTTTCAGTTTTCGAGAACCTGTCTCTCACACCCTGCATTTTCTGTCCCTTTCGTTGACTCGCTCGGTCAAAGTCATCATCATCATCATATTAGCCGAAAGACGTCCACCGCTGGACATACGGCTCTCCTAAAGATCTGCATGTCGCCGATCCTGCGCTGTTCTCATCCAGTGGCTTCTTGCGATCCTGACTAGATCTTCGGTTTACCTTGTGGCACTGAATAAAGTAATAGTACTATCATACAGAACAGACACTCTTCGCCCCTCTTGCAATCCACCCCGCACCCCCGCGCGCACCCGCCCGCGAGATTCTCGTGGTGCTTCTGAGGGTCTTTTGAACTGAATATGCGGGCCTACACGACCTTCCAATTTCAAATTCGCGCTCGATGTACTCGTAATAGTATGTAGTGTCCGTGCTTGTCAGAGACCTGCTCACGCTACGTCTTCCGGTACATGGTCGCCACTCTAGAACTACGCTCGGTATGGCTCGGTCGAATATGAAAGTGCATTCCTTAGTCTAAGATACAGTCCCTTTCCTTAAGAAACATAGATCGAAAAATGAGTTTTTTGTTTCGAAATTCACAAAGCTGGCAACGTCAATGGTTTTTGTATGAGACCCTAAATAATCCCTGCCATACTAAAATTATTGCACTGATATAAGATAAGGCCTGTATGTAGTATTATATAATATAATATGTAGAGAAAATATAACGAAGAAATATAGTGCCATGTTGGTGACCTTAAAACTATACATAATATGTATTGTTACAATATGTAGCTTTTGCATAATACAACTGTAGCATATTATAATATTGTAAGGTTCGTTCTTTTTTGAGATTATAATTTATTGTAAGTAGGTATTTAGTTTAAAATTTGTGCGCGAGGGTTAATAACGACTTTTTTTTTTTGGAAGTCAAGTTAATATAGAGGAGAATGTAGAAGACAAACTCCTGGCAAATCAACATGGGCCTATAGACAAGTGGCTTTATACTGGGTGTACTGTAAGTGACGGTGTACCGAAAACTGTAAGTGTTCAGTCAACGAAACTGAACAACTTTCCCAAAGAATCATTATTGAGAAATGAAAAAAAAAAATATGACCGCGCCGTACAAACTGTGCGATCGATCAGAATGAGCAATTTGTATGGAGAGGTCAAAATTTTTCCTCATTTCCCGTAAATGTTTCTTTGAGAAAGTTGTTCAGTTTTGTTAACTGAGCACACTTTTAGTTTTCGGTACACCGTCCCATACACCATACACCCTGTATTGTCGTAAACGTCAGACGATTGAAATTACCTATTACTTGACATTTCGTTAGTTAATGTCAATCCTATACAGTTTCAATTTAATCTACTTGCGTTTACGATAGTACAAAGAAATAAAAGAAGAAAGGAAGCAAAATATTTATTTGTTGCATTAGTTCTTAAAATTAAGAGAACAACTAATAAAGCTTCTTGTCTATGGGCCACGATCTGTCTGAGTAGTACGATCGCGTGGGTTCTAAGATAAAATACTATTTTGGGTTAGTATCACTTTGCCAATGTTTCATTTTGCCACGATCGTAAAATACCTACAAAAAAGTTACGTTTTGCACGAATTCCTGAGTTCTTTGTAAACAATGGAAAGTACAGTCGGAAAGAAAGATGTTTACTTTTGAAATATTATTTAAGTCGTCTACAGATATAAGAAAAATATTTTTATTTTATAAAATAATCATCATTTATGATCAAACACTTAAACCTTTTTAAATTATATACAAATAATCAACATTAAATTCATACAAATAATCGACAATGATATACACACTGATAAATATTCCTAAAAAATTAAAGGTAATCCCAGTGGCGCGATTATGGCAATTTGATTTATTTCTTAAAATTTAAGGCCAAAATCTAAGAATGCTGGCAAATTAATTTATTGTTGAGAAATTACGAGTACAAGTTTACACATATTTCTTTAATTGCTGCATTCTTTGATGTTTCATTTTTGCATTTTTGAAGCTTGGTATGATAATTAAAAGAGTGTGGATGTTCTGATATGACATTATTAGTTGGTTATAAAAATATTATAGAAACTTAACACTTATCTTTCCAATAGTCTGCAGTCGAGGCAAAAATGAAACTGTGGCAAAGTGAAACTAACCCGATAGTTTGATATTGTATGAAGTTAACGTCAATTTTGTTGCACGAGCATAAATACAGGATGTTAATAAAAGTACTGTAACACTTTAAATCACAACTATGAAACTGAATAACTTTGCCCAAGGGACATAATTCAAAAAACTCTTTCAGGACCAATTCCAATTATGTTGAATTCTCTAAAAGTTCAATTGTGTTGGTCAGTTATGTTTATGGATCGCACTGTTTTTCTTTACATTCTACGTATACTGCGGGGCAAACAACTTGATCGGGGGAAGCTTTGCGCACGTCAATTTATATGTAAAATCGACTCTGCGCAGCCAAGGTCATTGTTCAAGTAGTTTACCTACACGATCGTACACTCACTCAACAGTACGTCAGTAGAAAACACTGGACTTAATGACATGGTAATAGAGATGCAAATATTTCCACTGACGTTCTGTTGACCGTACTATGACCTAGTGATTGTAAAGTTGAATGAATCTTAATTGTTTAGAAAATCATTTTATTTAAGCGAAGCGCTTAGAAAATTGTTTAACGAAATGCTGCAGGAAATGTAAATAAAAATATAACCCTCCTTAGTCAAACTTATCACAATTCTCCGGATTCATCACTATTCCGGTTCGATAATAAATTAATAATGAATAATGACATCATGTAGGTTATTGTGCGTTTTTTGCTTGGCTGTGAATTATTAATTGTACTTCTATACTTTATTCTTCTTTTTATTGTTAATATAAATTAAAATCAAACTTATTTATGTTAATATTGTATTTTAATTATTGTTGTAGGTAATGTTTTATGTGTAGTCATTCCAGGTAAATGCAATGGGGAGCAAACTAGAAATTTAGGATGGGTTGCACCATCCAACTTAATCATCATAACCGTATATACGCGTCTTGCTCTCTACATAGAGGTAGGAGAGAGCAAGGGAGAGTTAGATGGTACAGTCAACGACAGGTCAAGCTTGACACTCGCAGTGCGACTCTAGCCCGTACGTCTATTGAAATAAGAACGGTACAAAGTCCAATGTGTCAAGCTTGACGTGCTCTTGACTATATAACCCACTCTTAATAGCGCTAAACTCTACTCGTAGGCGACTGTTCTACGGGTGTAGATGTTGTCGAAATTAAGTAGTCAGTCATCTGGGAGGCGGGCATTGTAGAGAGAAGACAAACTGCACGCTGCCATACATTCCTTCACTCCTCTCCCCAACGTCTGTCCACCCGCAGAAGGGTCGCGCACGAAGTTGTTGGGACTGTAAGGGTGGTTTACCACCAGAGCTGTGCGAGATAGGTAAGCTGTGAGCTGGAAAATTCAAACCAATAAGATTTCTAATTTGACAAGCTGGGAAAATTGAGCAATCCTATTGGTTGGAAATTTCCCAGCTTAGCTCCTTTGCACAGCACTGGTGGAAAACCACCTTAAGGATGGCTATCCACCAGAACTGGAAGCTAAAAAAATTACAACCAAAATAGTATTGATTTATTTTTGAACACGGCTTTACACAAGGAAAGGAAATTGGAGAAATCCTCTGTTTTTTTTAGGTTTTTCCAGCCTACGGGTTAACTACCTAGCACAGCTCTGGTGGAAAGGCACAAACTTTATTGCTACTAGAATAAAATTTAAAACTGCATAAAATGCTAGCGCGTTTCCGTTTTATCTGAACTGAATGTTAGGCAATTCTGATACGGTTAACATTTTTCCGTTCTTGAACTGACCTCAAACCTTAATCAGTTGATTTTAATGAACTCACAGGCAGTTATAAAAACCTTTATTTTTGTCAAAACTCTGTTGAATATATTGCTATCACTTTCTAGTTTTGAGTGACAGCAATAGAATTAAGAAAACTAAAAAGTATTTGCAAGATCTTCTACAATGTTCCAGCACTGTAGATCTTTCTATTTGGACAAATTGTAATCGAGCGAAATCAAAGTTACGTTTGCCCTATAATTGCATTTTTCGGAAATATTTTAAGTACTTAATTAATTTGGGCCTTAAAAAAGAAAACGAAGATTAAAAAAAGAAGTGATATATTATTACAGTGAATTCGATAGGTTCAATAAACTATGCATTTAGCACTAAAATATAAATGTGATTGTATGCTCTGTTGTTATATAAATTGTAATTATGTCTCATGCTCTTGTCATTAACTTATTATTATAAATTAAATTTTTATCTCATCTTTTGTGGTTTTTATTATGCTTATTATACAGGATGATTTTTAATTAGTTCTTGATAGCAAAATATATGCATGTACTCATGATACTGAACAACTTTTCCCAAGGAACATAGGTCGAAATACGAAAAACCAAATTTGACCTCCCATACAAAATGCGCTATCAGCTGATGCAATTTCTATGGGAGGTCAAAACTAGATTTTCGTATTTTCACCTATGTTCCTTGGGGAAAGTTGATCAGTATCATGAGTACATTCATACCTTTTTCTATCAAGAACTAATTAAAAGTCACCCTATATAAAAGTTATTAATTAATAAGTTTAATAATTAAAATCGTTTTTATTCCAGTCGCCAGGAAAAGTTAAATTTTCCCAAAAGGTGTTATTTAAGTAATCTTTACTTTCGAACTCTTCTGACGATATTTCTCTTACGTATCGAATGTTTTCAATCCAAGATAGATCGTTTTCTGCATTTCTATTGTATATCGGCGGCGTACGTTTGTTATAGTTTTGTTTGTTTGAGTTGACTAATGTGCTATCATGAGATGATTGTGTTTCATTATGAAAATCTTTATCTGAATTTGCTTTTGTCTTATGAAATGGAAATGCCGCAGTGTTATTGTTATTAGTTACACAATTGGTATGTTTTTGTACATTACAAGTAGAAGCTTCAGTAACATGAGATACTATGATCTCTTTCTGAGATTTTTTCTTTCTCTTAACAACCTTATCTGGAGTTTCTACTGTAGAAGTTCTTCGTTGAGAAGTATCCTTATTTTGTTTTCCCATTTGACTAGGTTTCTTTTTATTCTTTGTTCCTGGCTTTGTAATATCTATAACTTCTATTTTATCATTGAAGTGCACATTTTTTATTTCTATATTTTTGATTGCATTATTAAAAGCTGGTGGAACGTAGCTTTTCTTCGGTACTTGTACATTTATTGGCGTTTTAAATAACTTTTCTTTTGGAGGTTTCTTGGCAGAAATTATAATGTTGAGGACTGATTTTGTTGTATCTTTATTGAGATCATTGAGAAGACTCTGAGAACAGTCAATTGTATCAGCATGGACGAAAGTATTAGTTAATTCATTTCTTATGGTAAAAGAATCTTCCATAATTAATGTCTCTGGACTCTTAGCTCGCTCTGCAATTTCTTTTGCTGCATTAGCAGAGCAATCTTCAAGAATACTTTGAGAATAAGTTTCATCCAATAATTGAGTGTGTTCGTTTTCTTTTATAGAGAGATTAGACATGGCTCTATGTATCTCCACTTCTACATGTACATTTCTTTCAATATCGTTTGTAATAGCTTCAGTTTCTGTAATTGGTTGGGGATCTTCAGTAAACATAGTTTTGTCTTCGTCTGGTAAAGAATAGACAGGAGATGGACATGGGGTTTCGAAATTGATGCTACTACCGCCATTTTCTTCTTGATGCTCTGTTATCAATGCGTTCATGCAACGTGTTATTTTTTCTATAACCTGGAAATGAAGAGGATAGATTCAGAATGAAACTACGTCAAGCTTCTTAGTGAAAAAATTGCTCTATTTGCATAGATAGAATGTTTTCAACTGCAAAATTAAACCGTTATCGTACATAAAGATATAATAGCGTAACTGTTACGTGTAATGAAAACAGTGCGTACCTATAAAAATCATTAAAGGATATAAATGTGTCAATCATCATTAATCATTGATAACTTTTTCCAAGGAAAATAGTTAGAAAAGCGATATACTAAAAAAACTTACAACAGAAACTCCTAATAGGAGTAAGTAAAGTAATATTGGTACGTATTATTATAACGTAACATCGCGCTTTGCAAGGACAGAGTTGCCGCCCGTCTGTGGAAACACATTGACCATGAGCAGGTCTTTGGTTTAGGGAGTTTGAAGCAGCGCTGGTTCAGCTTATACTGGTTTTGTTTCCACTTGCTTGCTGCCGTGCGTACAAAAGTACAAAATAAATTGGCATACCTACCTAATATGTAATTTATTTCTTTTACTTGTTCGTGTTCGTAGGTTCATGTAACCAAACACTTGTATCGTGGCATACCTACCTGAAGCGATCTGGCATCGTTTCCACACTGCAGTTTGTATTTCGATACCTCTTCCACGTACGCTCTAGCATCTTTAATTGATATCGGTTTATGCTTGTACACATAATCGTCGATCACCATACTTATTCTTATCAATCTAGTCTTCAACAATTTACTAAGCAATTGTTTTGAATGCGTCTAAAACCAAAAGAATATTTCTTGAATCTAACAATACGATGATATAATATTTATATTGTTTATAGGTAATTTCACGTCTATTGTGTACCTAATCCATTGTATGAAAGACAGCTGAAATTAAGTACTTACCTGCTGCCCTAAAGTTTGTCTTTTGCTTCGTTTTCTCTTAGATTTTGAACGCATTTTAAAGAATTTACAATTTTTTCGTGAAAAAAATGAAAATATGTAAATCGAAGATTACAAGATCGATGGCGCGCTTTTCCCGCCTTTTTTTTTAGAAGTTAAAAGGAAATGTTTTTATTCAGCCTATTCTCTCGTGCGTGGGTGCAGTATTTAAAAAAATATATGGAAAATGTTTTTAGCCTAAAGCTCTGTACATGTAGATAAATCTGTTTTATCAGGAGGATGGCATTATTCCAGTTAAGTTTCCGATTATTTAAATAGAGGCAATTTAATAAATACTTCAGTCGAATCAGTGTGGCAGGAACCGAGTTTGTGACTGGTTCCCCATTCTGTAAATTTATGGAAACATATAATAGAATATAAAGGCGGGAATCGAGATGAGTTTAGTTGTACGTGCGGTTATTTTGTTGTGTGGAATTTATATTTGCGACGCGGGATATGGATTCGATGATTCACCGCCGCCGATGGCACATGAAATGTAAGTTTTCAAGAAATACCTAATTCAATAAGCATTTTAATTTATTAAAAGAAATATAACATCCTACTTATATGATTTTAGTTGACCATCCGGAAGTAGCGTAATTTTGAATAAATTTAGTTTTGTAGTAAATTCATCCAGTAAAACCTGGAGACTACACGCAACAAAAACTTGTCCTAAGTATTAATCGATTTTTAAATGATTACCTACCCATTTTTTGCCGGTACCAAACGGTCAGTTTAGTACCGGCAAAGAATAGTACCAACCTATCTCTATCCATGGGTGTCGTAAGAGGCGACTAAGGGCTTATAAACCGGAAGATGGGCAGTAGCATCTTTCTGTGTATTTTACCATCTAAAACATACTGCGGTCACCAACAACAGCGGTCGCCAGCCGCAACGCTTACAAGTGTGGTGACTTTGGTTAATCCCCTCCAAAGTACCGCGCGCTTTTGCTGGAGTTCTGGAGGGAGCTTGTCCTGCAGTGGACTTTTCATGGGATTTGGGAAAAAGTTTGCTTGAGTTTTTGCGTTTAGCCTCCATGATAAAAAAAAAGTATTAGGTACTTACTTTTTTAATATTTATGACTATATAATATATTTTTTTTAATGTATTATACTTATTTGTGTATGTGTGTGTATTATCTTATGTAGTTTATGTTATTCATGTAGATGCTTATGAGATATATCGTTATTCATAATCATAGCATTTTCTTTGTTACTTTATATTGCATTGTAGTGTTACTATTAATTAGGTACTTTTTAGGCCTTTTGTATGTCAGCGCACTTGTTATCGCATGAATACTTTAGCTCTCTTAGTGTATCCCTAACGTCAAAGGTTGCCTGTACGAGATCGCTTGCAGCGATAAGGCCGCCTTTGCCCACATTAGGTTAAGTTTTCCATGCATATCTGTGTTTTCTCTGTTATGTGAGCAATAAAGTGTTCATATATCTATCTATCTACTTACTTACTTTTGTTTACTATTTACCTAGTACGGTCAACCGCTTGTCGGTAGAAACTTTTTCAACTCTATTACCACGCCATAAGGTCCAGAAGTGTTTCTACTGATGTGCGGCCGTGTGTACTTACCTATTATTAAATTATTATTTGTCTACAAGTTACAACTCTTCTGTTCTTGCTGTTACTTTTTATTTTACTTATTTTAGTCAATCAGACGTCCAGGCGCCGGCTTACGTTCCTCCTTACGCGAAGAACTCACAATTGACTAAATCCAACGCGGGGTACAGAACGAAGACGTACATAGGACACAAATCGTATAGTGGTCGAAAGACGTATACAGGAACGAAGACCGGGTACAGTGGTACGAAGACTAGCTATGGAGAAAAGCAAACATGGCATTCAGATTCTGGAAATTCGTAAGTATGAGGACTGTGGACTCAAAAGAATAGTAGTTTAAGATACAAGGGCCGTGAGTAGGGTTATTACAAACGAGTTGACGTTTTGTAAACCCGAGACGAAGTCAAGGGTTTACCATCGGCACGAGTTTGTTATAACCCTTACGGCCGTGTATCTTACGACGTTTTTCAATACATTTGTGAGAAAACAGGTATAAGTAATACCTACATTTGTTAAAGGAACCAACCATGGGTACTGTCAGCCTCTTGTCGATTTATGTTCTCCTGGTACTCTCCATTTTTTTTTAAATATAGGTAGGCAGTCGTCACCCAAGTAAAAAGTCACCACTGTAGTATTATTACAATAGTACATTAAGATGCACGTGCGCTATTTTGGAAATTACAGCCGAGGCTCAGAAATTGCAGCCCGAGCCGCAGGCGAGGGCGTAATGGAGCCGAGGGTGTAATCACCAAAGCGCACAACCTTCTTACGACGTTTTTCAACATATTTGCGAATAAAAACGAATCAAATTCGCTTACCTTTTTTTCCTAAGGAAATTTCGTAGACGTTTTCCTCACACACCGGACTTGTGTTTTTTGTTCAAGTATTTTCGACGTTTTACACTTATCACTGTTTTTTTATTTGTAGATGTCATTTATTTTTTAATTACATTAAACACATTTCACAACAGGAAATATCTGTTAAAATGGCGCGCGTATTACTTTTTTCGAAGACACAGATTATACATTCGCGCGCAGGACAATGACTACACTATCAAACAGACTACTTTTCAAATTATTTTAAAATTGAATATTTTGTAACTTTAAAGACAAATTTGTAGTTAGTTAGTTGATTAAAATCAATATTTTCATTTAATTTACGTTTATTTATCATATTATCGAACACAGTTTCTTAATTCATTAAATTATAATGAATTTTATACATATAGAAACTCCTTGCACCTTGCCGCTATAAAAAACAAAACAAAAATAAAACACTAACCTGCCAAACAGCTTACTCAGCAAGGAGGTCTTTGTTCTGAGGCTCACTCCCTTGAATTATTTAATATTGAATATTTTGTTACTTTAAAGACAAATTTGTAGTGAATTGGTTGATTAATATAATTATTTTCATGTAATTAACATTTATTTATCATACTATCGAACACAGTTTACTTATTCATGAAAATATTATGAATGTTATAGACATAGAAACTCCTTGCATCATGCCAAATAAAAAATAAAAACCGGTCAAGTGCGAGTCGGACTCGCGCGCCGAGGGTTCCGATATACCTATAGTATTTTTGGAAGCAATAAAGTCATTTTCAGGACCGCAAAACTAAATTTGTTTGTAAAGGTTTTTTGCAGATTTCTGAAAAACTGTGCAACTTAGAAAGATCGTTTTATTTTTGCTGTAAAGTTTATATAAACTTCTGTCAACTGTAATTAATTCAGATTTTTCCTTACTCAAACTTCAGAGATAAGGGGGGGGGAATGGTATTTTTCTTGACATTTTTCATCATAACTTTAAAACTAAGAAATTTAAAAAAATACAAAAATATATTTTAAAATGTACAAGTAAAGCCCTTTCATATGATACCCCACTCGACCTAGTAGCGACAATTTGAAATTTGGCCCCCCCTATTTTGGCCCCCTTTATATTAATAATCATACTTTTTTCAAAATTTTTTCTTGTGCAATTAAGTTGGGCAACTATATTCTAAAACTATTCCAAATTTCAGGTTGATAGCATAAGTGGTTGCTGAGATATAGAGGTGTGACAGACAGACGGACAGACAGACAGAGCGGCACCATAAGGGTTCCTTTTTTTTACCATTTTGGTATCGGAACCCTAAAAAGACTAAAATTACAACACTAGTGAAATAATAATAATGAAAAAAGCACGGGTGTTTAATAAGCTGGATTATGGACCTTAATTCAGTGCAAATAGAGCTGTTTTATGAGCAAATGTGTTGAAAAATAATTTTATGATCAGAGTGTAAAAACTCCTTGGTAGTATACTTTTTTTACTTACCGCACTAGTTCGGTAAGTAACTTCTTACGAGCAATGTTTACGACCTTGTAAGTAGGTACGTTTTTCGAGCAAATGTATTGAAAACTATATTAATACAAGGGACGGTGTACCGAAAACTGAAAGGGCATGCTCAGTCAACGAAACTGAGGTCAATGTATACGCTTCTACGAGTATAATAAGGTACCCACCCTTATTGAAAGTTTACCTTTAGATAAAATTCAAAACTGTTATCAAGCAAAAAATATATAAGAAAGGAAAGAAAATCCATGAGATTAGGTTGCGGTTCTAACAGGCTAGTTCAAAATTCAAATTGACTTATGTTTATTGTATCAACCCTGTACATTAAAACATTTTTGAAAGAGCGCGTATATTTTTATTGTCGCTTCTTTTTTTCCCACCATGGCGCCAATTTTTTTGTGAAGCGATTTAGTTTAGATGATGTCATTAAGAGATTTTAATATCCAACAATGAATAAACTATTTTGAGTTTGAACAACATTCTCAAAGAAACATTTTTGGGAACTGACAAAAGAAATTGGTCTCCATACAAACTGTTCGATCAAAGTGAACAATTTCTATGGAGAGGTCAAAATTCTTTTTTATTTCTCAGAAATGTTTCTTTGGGAAAGTTGTTCGTGACAAAAGAATTTGGTCTCTCCATACAAACTGTTCGATCGAAGTGAAAAATTTGTATGGAAAGGTATTTTTTTAAAATTCTTTCTTTGTGTTTATTCAGTTTTGTTGACCGAGCACGCCCTTTCAGTTTTCGGCAAAGAGATTTGAACCTGGCTGGTTTTCGGTACACCGTCCCTGACACCCTCTATAATAACTATATAATTATAGTTACAAACGAATATATTTTTTAATGTCATTAAAGTTGGCAAACGAGCAGATGGGTCACCTGATGATAAGTGGTTATCCGCATTGCCCCCGCTGTCTCAATTTTAAGACACCAAAGCACGTTGCTCACCCTGAGAGCTGAAATGGTATGTATTACGTATTATCACAGTTAAGAGAACGTCAAGCTGGACACATTGGACTTTGTGTCGTTCTTATCTCATAGCCTTATAGATAGTTATCTATAACATTTGCTCTGCTTTCCAAAAAGTAACTTAAAAGCTAAGAAATTAAAAAATAACAAAAAACGTGTAAATACAAGTTAAGAAATTGGGTGCATGCAGCAGAGAAAACCGGCCATAGCTCAGCGCCATATTTACTTGGAAGTTAATAGCTGATTTTCAGCTAGAATAGGTTGGTAGGTAAGAGCTAGAATCGCGCTACGATTAACGTGCTCTCTCTTGACTGTAATACTAATATTTCAATGGCGGTTTGTCTACGAAGGCATCCACAGTCACTCATGATATTAACATGTAGGTTGTAAGATTGATGACCGACCGCAAAATGTATGGTGTCAGAGTTGTTGAGCCGCCAAAAAAGGCCTCTGACATGGCTCATTAACGATTTCATCCGTAGATAGTAGACGAGACCAACATTAGTGCAGGTGGTAGGGCTTTTGTGCAAAGTCCATCTGGGGAAGTACCACCCCCTTGTCTATTTCTGCCGTGAAGCAGCAGTGTTTGCACTGCTGTGTTTCGGTTTGAAGGGCAAGGGATCCAGTGAAATTACTGGCACATGAGATATAACATTTTAGTTCTCAGGAAAACGCTAGTGAATTTATATACTCTTTGGTTCTCAGGGTGGGTTATAATAAGACAGTGGATGCTATGGGCGGTGGAGACCACTTACCATCAGGTGGCCCACCTGCTCGTTTGCTCACTTGTAACATATATTTTTTTTTATATTTTACAATTCACACAAAGTCATCTGATCCTGAACTAGGCAAAGCATGGGTACCAGATACTGATATACTTACATAAATAGATATAACACTCAGACACAGAAAAAACACTCATGTTCATCACACAAATTTCGCCCTGGGCGGGGACCGAATCCGCGACCCATGGCGTAGAATAAGCAGTCTCACTACAGGACGCGTCAGCGTAATATTAATATTCTTTACATCTCTCATATTCGGTAAGTAGGTCCTTATTACCCCCAAATGGGGCTTGTAGGTGACCAATTAGCGCTCTAGGGTAATAATGTAGCTAGAAAAGCCCTAGGGCGGTAAGTAATTAAAACGTCCGCTATGATGGCCGCCTCCAGCAGCGGGGCAGCGGGTGTTTTAATTACTTACCGCCCTAGGGCTTTTCTAGCTACATTATTACCCTATAGCGCTAATTGGTCACCTACAATTTGGTGGTAGGTAATAAGGACCTACTTACCTCACAATCGAGATGTAAAGCAGAGTAGTTAGCTCGGGTGTAAGCATCAATTGCACCCTCGAACTATAGGCGCCCTCGCTGCGCTCGTGCGCCTATATATCTCGGGCTGCAATTGATGCCTTACAGCCCTTGGCTACTAATCTAGGCCAGTGAAATCATATTACCAACTTTTCGTCCAATCAGGTGATTCATCCTACAATGTCATAACTCCTAACCAAACAGGTATACCCCACAACGATCTAGTAACGATAATTTTAAATTTTGCCCCCTCCCCTCCATATTTGGGCCCCCTTTACACTAATAACAATAATATTTTTTAATACAGGGTATGACAGACAGACAGATAGACGAAGTCGCACCATAAGGGTTCCGTTTTAACATTTTGGTTCGGAACCCTAAAAACATAGATCCGTAACTAGCGGTCACCCGGTTAAAAATTCACTTGAATATATGTTTCGAATGTCACTATTTTAATTATAAAAAAAAATTACTAATATTTATAAAAACGTTAATGGTTACAGGCCGAGCTTACAAGAATTCAGCCATAACGCAAACGAGCCCTACCAAGGTAAGTTGAGATTTACCGGTTTTTATTTTTTCAAACGCATATTTTAAATTTTGACTATAGTGTACAAAGTAGAAAATCGCAAAATTTCACAACCACAGGCAGGATTCGAACTTGAGTCTTCTGCGTAAGTACCGCAGACGCTTTACCAACTAGGCTACTGTGGACCAGCCTGCCTGTTTTTTTTTGTACTATAGTGATTGTGACGCCAGTTTTTTTTTAAACATTGATCAACTTTTCCAAGAGGAAAATCTAAAAATCTCGAGATTTTCATACAAGACACATTCAAATTGATAGTTGAGTTCTACTCGTACGACTCCGACCGAGTAGTGCGAGTCCTGCAAAATCGAGCCGAGTCTCAATTTTAACTCGGAACAATCATCATGTCCCTCCCCACAGAATCCAGAAAAAATAATTTTGACAATGCAAAAAAATAGTCATGAAATAGTCGTAAATAATGACCAAAGGCAATCAATCGTCGCGTTATAATTCCAAAATTATAGCTATGGTTTGCTGGAATCTCCATAGAATCATCAGGTTTGATGCGAAAAAACCGTGGGGGGGACAATTGCCTTGGTTTTCATATAAAGGGTCTTTGATAAATATCTGCAAACATCTCAGCTAGTCACTCTACCCGTGAAACTGATCAACTTTCCCTATGAAAAATAGGTCGAAATACGAAAACAAAATGTTGACCTCCCATACAAAATACGCTGATGCAGGTTCTATGGGAACGTTGAAAATTATTTTTCGTATTTCGACCTATGTTCCTTAGGGAAAGTTATTTAGCTTTATAGGTAGAGCAACCACCTGAGAGGTTTGCAGATATTTACTAAAAACCTACCTCTTAACTCTTAGATGTCACTACCATTTTTTTTAGTCGAACGCCATTGCTGGACAAAGGCTTTCGCCTAACATAATTATGATACCTAGTAACGCCTAAAAACACTGAAAACCTAAACCTCTAATCACGACGAACGTTAGGCTGGTGACGATTATCAAACTAACCGGCGTGGGCGCAGAGGAAACGCTCGCAAATCTGTCCAGCGATAACTTGTTTACCGAACAACCTACGACCCAAATAGCCAATGTTGATAGTGCATCATGCATGATAAATGCACTTTCAGGTCATCGGGCCAAGGTCTAGATAGTATTATTAGAAACACCATCCAAGTATAATAACTGCAACTTGAGTTGGTTTATAATTTAGTATGAATATTTAGAGCCACCGCGCACTAGCGATTTTTTAGTTGGCCGATAGTTTGATCGTTCTGGGAATCAGTATGTACCCCTATGGTATAAAAAGTACGATTGCGACTAAACTGTCGGCCAACTTTGTAAAAACTTTGCAAAATTTGTAAAATTCTACCGATTAGCTTAAAGCACAAATTTCTTCTCGCTGTAAATAACCATGGTCGAAACGATTCTTCTATGTCACTTGTATCGATTAATAATCAGTATGGCACTAAGTCGGTGACCTCAGGTAAATTTGTTGTACCGAGAGTAACAAATTATTACGGCGACCGAACGCTACAGAAACGAATTCCATACTTTTTAAACAGTTTACCTAAGGACATTCGATTAGAATTTAAAAAAAGGAAAATTTATAGTAAAATTAAAAACCTACCTTTTAAGTATTAGCACCTAATTTAAATTATACTTGGGATTAAGTTCTAATGCTGTAATTTGAGACCCATAGATCCCACAGACAAACTGCTGGATTTTGCAGTTTTGTGGGGCAATGTTTAGTTTTAAGTTTACTGTACTTTTTAAATCTTAATAAATAATAACTAAAAATTGCTAGTGCGCGGTGACTCTTAGGTGCTAATCCGATATCAGAAGACAACAAACGTGCAACAAATAAGGAAGTTTTTCCATGGAACCGTATATTTCGAAGTCATACGTGTCGAAAAAGAATCATGCCACTCTTGTCGATTTCTTGTCAAATCGAGACGGCTACCAACGCTGACTGATGCTACTAGAATTACAACATGTACAATTCAAGAATTTTGTGATCTAAATATTACAAAGGGATCTAAATATTATTATATTTTCTGTTAATTATTAATTCAGTAACAAAAATATTTTAAAAAGTTGAAATAAATTCAAGTAGTGCGGCCGATTAGCTGTGTCACGTAGACACGCCTTACAATTTCACCAAATTTTTTCCAGTTACTAGTTAGGTATATAGCTCTCAATTTTTGATAGGAGCCAATTCTTGAATTTTCAGTGGAAATTCAAGAATTGGCTCATCAAAAATTTAATTGGCTCCTATTAAGCGACTGGACTAGAGCAGTCTATTTACTGTATAGCTACCATCTGTCACTTGCAACTCTACTCAATTGCGCGCGAGCTGAATTAGCGATGTCTAATTATTTCTTATTGCAGTTATGTAAAAAAAAATATTTTGTGCTCACACGCAAGTAAAAATCCGCATGCAGAACGATTTTTTTGTAGGTACTCTTCAGCTAGATCATTATAAGTATCATTACCGATATGACAAATGATTATGGTGCTATTTAGTAAAAAACCTTTTCTTTTTGAACCAGCAAAATGCGAGCCAGGTTGCAAAAACAACGGAATCTGCGTGGCCCAAAACACGTGCCACTGTCCACCGAACTACAAGGGCAAGTACTGCGAGATCGCTTCAAAGCCTTGCCTGTCCTACCCGCCGCTGCCTGCCAACTCTTTGAGGAAGTGTTCGCCGGAGTAAGTGAAAAGACAAAACTTTACATCTACAACGTGTTAATGGAATAAGCGAAACCCTCATACACCCCAACTGATTTTTATTAAAATAAATCCATTCCCGTGAAAAAATCTTAGTCTTTTTTCTAGATATTGTTATTTTAATGTTTCATCGTTGTTCTAGTAGATCTTTGAGTTATCATGGCGCGTCCGCCCCGCGTCCGCGCACGCCACGCCCACTTCCCTCCCCTCCTCACCGGTCATGAACCGCGCTCCACCCGCGCGCGTTGCCACAGATATATTTAGAAGCGGCAAAATATTTAAATAATAAAATTTAAAAAATATTACCCCTATCAAAAACTTATGAAATTGATTCTACTCTCGATTCTGAACAAACTATTTTCTCAGTGTTGCTTATTCCGTTAACACGTTGTATAAGAAAGTACATAAGCTCATACTTACCAATGTCTTTAAAAGACACTAAACGCTCTTAAATATTACATATACAGGTGTAAAAAAAATTACGACGATACTTCAAACTAAGGGGAGATTTTAAATCACTAATAGACTATATAAAAATTATACCTACATATAAAAAAAAATATTTTTTTTAAAAAGTAGCTCAAGCTCTAGAAGAAGTGAAGCGCCTGGAGGGTTAAATGACCTCTATGATCATCTGGTGATGCATACAAAAATGTTTTTTTTATTATATCCTGTCACTAGCAAGTGCCTATCCATTTAAATAAATTGAAAATCAAATTTCATGATAAACCAAATAAAAAAAAAATGTATTAAAAAAAGTAATTTTCTTGTATTTTTACATCCTATTAATGATGGATGTGGAATCACCCCTAAAAGGATCATCGTACTTTTTGTACACCCTGTATAAAATCCTAATGAAAGTACTCAGAACATGAAAGTGAAAAACTTTCCCCTAGCTAGGAACATATAGTTAGGGTGCTGGCTTCAATTTGGGTATATGTATTGCTCATGATTCACATAAATAGGGATGATAGATCAGCACAATACGAATCGATTTGGTCCTTACAAGTTTTTCTGTGCGTCGCTGCGTTTTTGAGTTAAAGCAAAAAAAAAATAAGATACTGAATAATGTTTTTTTGTCTGCCTTTGTGGCTCCTGTTTAAAATACTTTTGAATATGTAGAAAATCGAAGAAGCAGACATGCAGGGCTCTGCATTATCATGGACGAAGTAGTGAATTTTTGCATTTTGAAGCGCTGTAACTTTACGACGCAGGGCTATTATGGTGGCAGACCATTTTTCAGGGGTTTTATACATTGTATTTAATCAGATAGTCATAGTCTGCCAGGTGTACGTTTCATTGTCAATTTTCAAAATAGTTAAAACTTAATTCCTCAAAAACGCAGGCGTGTGGATGACCGCTAATATTTTTTGTATCTTCCAGAGGATGCTCCTTATCATCAGTCAAAGAGGCAGACATGAGCAAATCATAGAAATTTGGCCTTCATCACCCTTACTAATAGGTCGAAATACGAAAATATATTTTGACCTCCCATAGAAACTGCATAGCGCATTTTGTATGGGAGGTGGGATGTCAAAAATTGCTTGACACCTTTAGACTCCTCATGAAATCGTGAAGAGCATTCACCATGTTTCCTGCATTCACTGTTCTTTCAATATCACTTTCAACTTTCCATCTCTCGTAATTTTTGAATCCAGATACACTAAGTCTTTTACAGGGCGTTCCGGACAAGTCTGTCTAAGACCGTTATTTTCTGCGCATGGGTGTCAGGCGGAGAGCCAATTAACGACTCGCTCGCCTACCCCCACATGCCACACCTCACCCCCGCGACTAATTTTTTGACTTTTGCGCATTAACGGTCACAGTCAGAGTTATTTTGCACGCCGTATACTTGTTCGACTTGTTGTACCTATAGAATTTGAAGACATCAGCAACTTTTTGTTTTCTCGTCCAGTTTCTGCACCATCAACTGCTTCGAAGGATACAAGTTCGTCGGCCTCGGCACGACTGCAGCGAACATGGCTTGCAGCGTCGACGGAACTTGGCAGCCCACCATTCCTCTACTCGCTGCCATACCAGATTGTGAACCGCAATGTAACCCGCCTTGTTTAAATGGAGGAGTCTGTCTCGCGGTGGACACTTGTCAATGCCCGGCTGACTATCGTGGACCTCAATGCCAGTACGGTAAGCCCCTACGTTGCTAGCTGATTGTTAAATGTCGATCAAATTGTGCTATTAAACCAAAACGAATTTCCATTGATAAATTACTGAACGTCACTCATCGATTGAACTACAATCTCGTTCGGGTGTCTACTGAATAGTAAGGCTTTTAGTTGATCGATCGACTGTTGATCAAAGTCTCCTCGAGTCTAAATAAATGTCTGAGTGTCTACTCTCAATTTTCGATATATTAATACGATACTACTTCGATACAGTCGAATACATAACTTCGTTCACTAACAATAGAGTACTATATTGGTTGGATGAATTGTCAAATTGGCAGTGATTAGCATCCAACCAATATCCTACTCTATCTTCAAGAGACGAAGTTTAGAATTTGCATGTTTCGAATAGTTATATCGTATCGATATATCGAAATATGAGAGTAGACACCCTGATTTCAGATCGGTCGCGTGAAGTTCGTGTAAATAGATACCATTACAAATTAAAATTGTAATAAAATATATATTTCTAACATTAAATCTGCTTTTTGAAGTGAAAACTTCTTTAGCGGCGCTTGGCACTTTTTTTAGTTGGTTAAAAAATGTTAAACTCGCGTCAGATGTCGCGTCAGATCTCGCGTCAGATCTGTAGCCTGATCGAAAAAGCGTCAACTGTCAACCGTATTGTTATTACAATACGGGTTTTTATTCAGTGACATCAAAGAAGTACGCGAGCAATGGCGCGATTGACCCAAAAATATATGCTTACTCGTACTCAAAAATCCCCATAAGTATAGTAAATTTCATCGTTTCATTTATATTTTAGTTCTTCTTCTTAGCGTGTCGATCAATTACAAATATTTAAATTTTTATAGCCCAGAACGTTGCCACATTTACTGCGTCATTTGTGGCTTTAAAAAGGTCATCACGCGTACATGTTTATTTTATTCCGGGTCTTAGCGCGATACTAATTAGGCAAAATAAATTACCTTACTATTCCCGACGTTTCGGCTACGTTGCATCAGCCGTGGTCACGGGTAGAAATAGTAGATTAGTAGCCAAGGGCTATAAGGCATCAATTGCAGCCTTGCAGCACGAGCTATTTAGGTGCACGAGCGCAGCGAGGGCGCCTATAGTTCGAGGGTGCAATGGATGCTTACACCCGAGCTAACTACTCTGCTTTACATCTCGATTGTGAGGTAAGTAGGTCCTTTTTACCACCAAATTGTAGGTGACCAATTAGCGCTATAGGGTAATAATGTAGCTAGAAAAGCCCTAGGGCGGTAAGTAATTAAAACGCCCGCCGCCCCGCTGCTGGAGGCGGCCATCAAGGCGGACGTTACAATTACTTACCGACCTAGGGCTTTTCTAGCTACATTATTACCCTAGAGCGCTAATTGGTCACCTACAAGCCCCATTTGAGGGTAATAAGTACCTACTTACCGAATATGAGAGATGTAAAAGATATTAGGAGGTTAGGTGTTCCATTCTTTGTGGGGAAGTTACCACACTCATATTTGTTATTGGAACTGTCGGTGAAACCCCACCTACAAGTGCTGTCTTAGCACCGACCGACCTGTGTCTGTCCCAGTCTGTTTAAAGATCATGTCCAGGGGGGAGGCTTTCTGCTCGCTGAATAAACTCAGCGAGTGAGTGCTCCTCTTTCCACAACCGACACCTCTCTGTGGATGGGTCACCGACATGTGACTTTGAGGATTAAAAAACCGGCCAAGTGCGAGTCGGACTCGCGCACGGAGGGTTCCGTACCACCACGTAATATTAATTGTATTAGTTGAAATTTCAGTAACTTACTGTGCTAGATTTTTTGGGTCCGACTCGCGCTTTACCAGTTTTTATTATTTGTTGTCATTTCATAGCTCATGCACTATAAAGATACAAATTTTCACGTTTATCCCGTTTTTAAGATAGAGCTAAAACAAAAATCGCCTATAAAAACAGGTGTTTCAATGGGAGCCCCTTTAAATTATTAAATTTTTTTGTTTTAAAAAATTTTAACTGTCTAGCTATTACTGTTCAAGAAATACAGCTCAAATAAAATTTTGTAAAAACAGCTGACTTTGATGGCATCTTATTTCTTTGTTTTTAAATAATTTTAAAAACAAAAAATAAAGTATTTATCTACTCAACGAGCTCTAAACAACTGTCCCCACTCGATGGGGTAGGTCAAACTTTTTTTTACGCTCCCCCCTTTAGCTGTTTGGGAGCCCCCCTTAATTTCTAACTTTTTTTTATTTTTAGTATTTTTTGTTGTACTCGTAGCGGCAACAGATATACACAATTTGTAAAAATTTCAAATTTCTTACTATTACGGTTCATGAGATACAGCCCGCTGACAGCTGACGGACAGACAGACAGACAGACATCGGAGGCATATCAATAGGGTCCTGTTTTTTACCCTTTGGGTACAGAACCCTAAAAAGATGTTACGGCTTTTCAACCTCTGTTTACTTGGTGGTGGTTGTGCATGGGGTGCCTATCGTCTCTTTCTAATTTGGCTTGTTCAATGTAATCTGCTACCATAGTCTGCTACTATTTTCGTTTATAAGTATAGGACTTGGTCGTTCTTCTCTCTCCATAGAAACAAGCGTATGCGACGTCCGCAAGTTAAGCTTCAACGGTGGCTACAACTGTTTCGGTGACGCTGACAGCTTCTCCTGCAAGCTCACCTGTCCTGCTGGGGTGGCCTACAGCTCGCCTCCAGCTGATATCTACGTGTGCACTTACGCGACAGGCATTTTCGAGCCCCAGCCTATACCTCAATGCATTTACAGTAAGTAACTAGTAATAGACATGTTCTTCAGTTTGTAATTAGGATAGTTACTACAGCTGAAATAGTCTACAGCTCGGCTCCAGTTGATGTACAGTTGAAATACTGTACAGCTCGGCTCCAGTTTATGTCAACGTGTGCACTTACGCGAAAGGCACCTTCGAGCCCAGCCTGTACTTCAATGCATTTACAGTAAGAAACTATAGTAGTCAAGTTTTTCATCTTGTAATTAGTATAGTTACTACAGCTGGAAGAGCTTACAGCTCGCCTCCAGCTTATGTCTGAGTTTGCACTTACGCCAGGCACTTTCGAGCGTCAGCCTTTATAGACAAGTTCTATTAATAGACAAGAACCTTGGAATCAGGATAGTTACTACAGTGGAAATAGTCTACAGCTCGGCTCCAGCTTATGTCTACGTGTGCACTTATGCGAAAGGCACTTTCGAACCCCAGCCTTTACCTCAATGCGTTTACAGTAAGTAACTGTTAATACACTAGTTCTTCAGCTTGTAAATTAGGATAGTTACTACAGCTGAAATAGTGTACAGCTCGGCTCCAGTTTATGTCAACGTGTGCACTTACGCGAAAGGCACTTTCGTGCCCCAGCCTATACCTCAATGCATTCACAGTAAGTAACTAGTAATAGATAAGTTCTTCAGTTTGTAATTAAGATAGTAACTACAGCTGAAATAGTCTACAGCTCGGCTCCAGTTGATGTACAGCTGAAATACTGTACAGGTCGCCTCCAACTTATGTCTGCGTGTGCACTTACGCCGCCAGGCACTTTCAAGCCCCAGCCTTTATAGACAAGTTCTATTAATAGACAAGAACCTTGGAATCAGAATAGTTACTACAGTGGAAATAGTTTACAGCTCGGCTCCAGCTTATGTCTACGTGTGCACTTATGCGAAAGGCACTTTCGAGCCCCAGCCTATACCTCAATGCGTTTACAGTAAGTAACTGTTAATACACAAGTTCTTCAGCTTGTAAATTAGGATAGTTACTACAGCTGAAATAGTCTACAGCTCGGCTCCAGTTTATGTCAACGTGTGCACTTACGCGAAAGGCACTTTCGAGCCCCAGCCTATACCTCAATGCATTTACAGTAAGTAACTAGTAATAGATAAGTTCTTCCGTTTGTAATTAAGATAGTTACTACAGCTCAAATAGTGTGAAGCTCGCCTCCAGCTTATGTCTACGTGTCCACTTACGCAAGAGGCACTTTCGAGCTCCAGCCTATACGTGAATGAGTACAGTAAGTAACAATTAATTGACAAGTTCGTCAGCTTGTCGTTAGAATAGTTCCTACTGATGTCTACGGGTCGTATTAATAAATTGCTCTGAATATTCCTTCCGAGAATCGTACAAAATAACGCCAGTTACACTTTCGTATCCCAGCCTATACCACAGCGTAATCCTAAAGGGATATTTTTTGTTAGGCTCTGCTAAGCTAACAATTCTCCCAACCGCTACTATATAAAGGCTGCTTCAGTGGTGGCTATTTCGTGACGTGCGATTTGTTAGGTAAACTTGGTGACAAGCCCGAGTTTTAAATTCCTCTAACTGCACCGTGGTACTGTGTTATAACCATCTTCTCAAAGCGCTTAAAATTTCGCCTGATTCATGCCCATGCCTGTCGAATGTGCCCTAAAATGTAGACAAGAAAGTCACTCATGACATGACGGGTCCAGGAGCCGAGGTAATTAGACCAAGAAAGCGATGGCGAGACGACCTTGATGCCTTCTTAAAGAATCGGAAATAGGTTACGGGAGACGTCTTTGCCCAGCAGTGGGATCTAGTAAGCTAAGATAGAAAAGAAAGATTCAGTCTGTATTTTCCTATAAATACTTAGAAAGAGATGCTACTTAGATAAACTTTTTGGTTGTGAGAATATTTATAAGTTATTATATTTCTCTTGCAGATGATGCTATGGTCATAACAACTCACCATCATAACAAGGTAATGTTAAAAATACAAGACTTTGATAGTCAAAAAATTTAAAAGTACGATTTAATTTTGTTACACTTTTGTTACTATTATTTGCAGTCTTATTACGAATATTATTCATCGAGTGATCGCACAGACCATGAAGGACAAGAAATGTCTGGATTTGAACAGCAGAATAGCGGCTTTGAACAGCAGAATAGCGGCTTTGAACAGCAGAATAGCGAGTTCGAACAGCAGAACAGCGGTTTTGAACCACAAAATAGCGGCTTCGATCAAGGAACAGGCGAATTTGAACAACAGAATAGTGGCTTCGATCAAGAAATTGGCGAATTTGATCAACATCAAAATGGTTTTGACCTACATGGATTCACTCAAAAACCGATGAAGATTGTGGTGCAAGACTTCAGTCCAAAAGGCGGTGTTTGCTTAACATGGGCTGGCTTGCATTATAAAACCTTTGATGGAAAGATTTACAGGTTAGTTAACTATAACAAAAACCGGCCAAATTCGTATCAGGCCCCGCGGTGTAGGGTTCTTAGATGTATGATATACGGATAGATGAGAAAAAGAAGTAATCCCCACATTACGTATAGCAGAGAGGTCCCTAAAAAGAAAGAAAGAAGAAAGAAATGTTTATTTTAGTTATACCAACTAAAAAAGGTAGCCACTCAGCTTATGCCACAGCACCTCGCGCTGCTGTAGCGCTGGTCTTCCGTGACCCCTGAGTATGTGTAGCAACCGCTGACGTGTCAACAAACTCATGCATACATGAAAATAGTACTCTTTGGTTACATTGAGTAAATTTAGTACAAAACTTTTCAATAACCATCCAATTCCAAGGACAACAGCGCAAGCTTTGCATTATAATTATTAATTATGTTACATAATAATATTGAAAGGAAAATATAAAATAAATTGACATTACCTATATAAAATAAATTGATATTATAAAATATCAATTTATTTTAGCATTTTTTGGACATTTTATTTTACTTCTTTATCGGCGTGATTAATATGTACAGTTGACCAAATTGAATCATGACTTTACTTATGATTATTTTCGTGCATACGGTCAAATACAAGTAGTTTGTATTTCGCTTGAACATGCATTTAAAACTACTAAGAAGAAAACCTTATCGCTAAGACAGTTTCAAACAAAGTTTTGTCAGAATTGTGACCCATGAATCAGTTCGACCGTACACCCATGCAAAATTACAGCTAGAGTCTCTGAGCTAAGCCACGGACAGACAGACAAAAGGCCGCCGACAGATAGACGTTATAAACGAGAATTCTTTTAGCTTTCCCTCTCTAATCTTGCGCCATCAAGAGACTACAACATTTTTGAAGTTTTTACCCATGTCTGTGTAAATTTGTTTAAATAATTAAATTTGTTTGGTGTGCTCAGTTTACGAAACTGAACAACTTTTCCAAAGAAACAGAGGTCGAAATCGGAGAATTTTTTTTGGCTTCTCCATACAAACCTTCAAAAGTCAACAGTGTATTTAGTATGGCGAAGCCCAAAAAAAACCGATTTCTTGAGAAAAGTTGCGGGTCTGACCCTTGAGCTGCTGTATAATTTAACTTCCACTGATTTAGTAACAAAATCTTCTTTTTTAGCTTCCAATCCCCCTGTCAGCACATCTTACTGCGTGACAACCGTGAACACAAGTACACTGTAGCTATTCGCCAAGGGGAGTGCAAGAGACACGCTTACTGCCCATCCGAACTGACGGTCTACTTGAATGATAAGCCTTATGTGCTTAGCGTTGGAGGTAAGTGCGTTGAAGATATAAAAAATTCAAATCTATACACGCTCCGCAAACTAACTATTGTGTAGGCAACGAAGCAGTTAACCCCAACATAAATTTCTCAGGCAGATTTTATTTGACAGGATGATAAAGAATCATGAATAAAATGTTTGTAATTTTTGTATGGAAAAATTAAAAGTACCGGAAGTAAAAGTATGGAAAAATTAAAAGTAAGGTTTGTCTCATGTAGTGTAATACCCCAGCAAAGTTTCATCGACTGAGCATTTAATGCGGGGGTCTTCATACAACGATCGACTACTAGCTCTGACGGTTATTTTCTGCGCATGAGTGACAGTGACAGGCGGAGATCCAATGAACGATTCGCACGCCTCCCCTCTCCTGCCGTGCTCACCCCGCGACTAATTTTTTGAGTTCTGGCACCGCTGCTTTTCAACATATACACCAACGACCAACCGTCCAGCCCGAACACATCTCGCTTCCTGTATGCAGACGACCTTGCGCTCACGTCCCAGTCAAACAACTTTCAGGATGTCGAGACACACTTAAATATAGCACTAAAAACCTTAGTGACTACTACGACGAAAACTCTCTGAAACCAAACCCGTCTAAAACTGAATCGTGCGTATTCCATCTTCGCAACGCACAGGCAGGGCGGAAACTTCACATCATATGGCGTGGAGAGTCTATTGCTCACAACAACTTTCCCAAGTACCTCGGCGTTACGCTGGATAGGTCATTGACGTTCAGAAAGAACTGCGAGAAATTAAAAGGAAAGGTGCATTCTCGGAATAACCTACTGCGCCGTCTAACTACCACCAAATGGGGCGCAAACCCGCAAGTGCTGCGAACTACTGGCTTGGCGCTTGCGTTCTCTGCCGGCGAATTTGCATGCTCTGTATGGGGTCGTTCATCACATGCAAAGCTAGTAGATACCGCCTTAAATGAAACTTGTCGCACAATTACTGGCTGTCTAAGGCCGACTCCGGTCAAGTTACTGTATCCATTTGCTGGAATAGCGCCTCCAGATGTCCGCAGATCTGTGACTAGCTCATGTGAAAAGGCCAAGATGAAAGACACACGACACCCTCTGCACAGCCACGAACCAGTGCCGCAAAGGCTAAAAAGCCGAAAAAATTTCTTAAAGTGTGTCGATAGCCTGACCTCTGACCCTTCACAGGCTCGCTGCAGACTGTGGCGTGAAAGAGTTTCACTTCCTTCCCCTTTTGTTCCACCTTCAGAGAGTCTTCCGCCTGGACAGAATTTGCCATGGCTGACCTGGAAGTCTCTAAATAGACTTCGGACTCAGGTTGGCTGCAGTAAAGACAATATGTCCAGGTGGGGTTTCTCAAAGGATCCTAATCTGATCTGCACGTGTGGTGCGATACAAACTATGGCCCACCTAACATCGTGTTCTGCGTCCCCTTCCACCTGCACACAGCAAGAGTTAATGGACGCTACACAAAATGCAGTGCATGTTGCCGAATTTTGGGCTAAACAAATATAAAATTAAAATGACGATGCCATCGACACGCAAAGAAGAAGAGCTAGAGTTGGTTTGCGCCTCGTATACCCTAGATTAGAGGAGCAGTAAGGTAATTCAACTTTACGTGTGCGACTTATCTCTATGTTGCACGTGAATAATTGTCAGTTAAGCAACCTAAATTTAGTTTTAGAAGGATTTATCTCACTGTTGCTCTAAGGTCTCGAAATTGTACAAAGTTGATTATACTGTGCGTAACATATAGGGCGTAAACCCTAAATGATGTAAAGATTCACATTCTCGGGTAACTGAACAACTTTGCCCATAGAACGTAGATTGAAATAAAAAAAAATCATGGACACGATCAAACAATATTATTTATATATTTACTAGCTGGGGTACCCGGCGTCGCTCAGGGAGTTGATATGAGATTATGTGGTAGTTAGAATAAAAGACTAAACTTTCCACAACGTTCCAGAATATTCCACAACATTCGAGAGTGTTTTGGAATGTTCCACAATATCTGGGATATTCCACAACCTTCCAGAATATTCTAAAACGTTCGAACCCAAGACATATCTTGCTTTATATACCATATCAATAGGTAGCTCTACTCATACAAAAAAGGCTTCGAACGGTCCACAATGTTCCAGAATATTCCACAAAATTTGAGAGTGTTCTGGAATCTTCCACAATGATCTGGGATGTTCCTGAACATTCTACAGCATTCCAGAATGTTGTGGAATGCTCTCGAACATTCTCGAATCTCCTGAACTGTTCAAGAAATTTCTAGAGGGCGAAACTTCCAGCTCTTATATCTTCAAAAGCACGCGTTCAGATAAAAACGGAAACCTTCGTCATGGATGGGAGATAGAGGGCTACCACACCATATAACTCTTTTGATCGTACTGGGACACATTTCTGAGTTTTAGCGGCACGCTCATTGTACACTTTCTTTTATAATGTATATTGATTTGTTGCAGAAGATGGATCAGTAATATTCCGTAATACTAAACGCATGATTCCCATACCAGCATCTCTGACTGGTATCAGAGTGTCTATGCCCAGTGATTACGTCATCGTCAACCTAGATGGTGCTGGTGTTACTATAAAGTGGGATACTAACGTAAGTATGCCTGGGATTTTTATAAAAAAAAATGTTTTCTTATTATTATCAACTCTACAGCGCGTTCAGCCGGGCTAAGATGCGCACCGCTACTTGGTTGAGTAACGCGCAACTGTCACTTTTTATGTATGGACGCCAGAAGACATACCTAACCGGTTAAGTTTATGAAGACTCGCCAAGTCGCGGTGCGCATGCTCGACCTACAGGACAAGTCTGTCTATTACCTACTGTTATTTCCTGCGCATGGGTGACAGGCGGAGACCCAATGAACGACTCGCTCGTCTCCCCCACATGCCGCGCTCACCCCCGCGACTCATATTTTTGACTTCTGCGCGTTTACGGTCACAGACAGAGTTATTTTGCACGCCGTATACCCTCGGGTGCCGTAATAGGCGAATAAGGGATTTTGAAATGGAAGATAGACAGCAGCGTCCTTGTGTGTACACTCAACAGCTCGTCAGTAGAAACACTTTTGGACTTTACGGCGTGGTAATAGAGTTGAAAAAGTTTCTACCGACGTGCGGTTGACCATACCGTCCTATCTAACATACTGCGATAACCAACAACCGCGGTCCATGGTGCCAGCCGCAACGCTAACGAGCGTAGCGAGTCTAGCTGGAATTCTGGAGAGACTTTATTATCAAATCCATACTAAAAACAGCAACAAACAACAAAAAACAACAATTACAGTACCTAATATTATTTTTACAATTGTGAAAGTAACGCTGCCTGTGCCCCTTAGAGCTTTTATGGTTAAACCGCTAAACGATTATGATGAAATTCGGAAAAAAATATGTTTGAATCCTGAGACTACTAAAGGCATCAATTTTTTTGTACCACGCTGACAAAATTGCTGGAACAGCTAGTATTTACATAATCAGTTCTAACAATTTGTCTTTGTGTTTAGAACCATTTTTCAATAAGCCGCGGTTTCGCAGCTAAGCGTCAACTGAGTATTCGAAGGTGTCGACAGATGGCGCTGAAGACAGTTGCTTACTTAACTTAACTTAAAATAAACCTCCTTAGGCAACACTTACATTTACTTAGACAACAGATAGGAAAAAATAAGTTGATAGTTAAATTTTCCTACAACAACGCTATCTATCAAGAAAATTAAAACTAATTTTTCTTTTTTAAAATCCGCTCATTAGTTACTTTGCTTTTAGAATCTAGTTCTCGTCGAAGGAACAGTTCAAACTTGGAACAACACGGAGGGTTTGTGTGGAACTTTGAACAGCAACCAAGCCGATGATTTTCTGAACAAAGATGGCGCTGTAGCTCCAACGCAAACCGCTTTTGTATCTTCTTGGCAAATGAATAAAATTGGAGGTAAGTTTGATTTATACAGTGTTTACGGGATGGGCAACCTACGGACTTTCATGTCACAAGTTTTTAAACAGAGCGACTGCCATCTGAACTTTACTATTATGTAATCTGTGCCCGCAGCCAGAACCAACAACTTAATGTGCCTTCCGAAGCAAGAGAAACCTCGAGTTGTTTTACAACTAAAGTCGTAATAATTTAGATTGATTGATTGATTTATTTCCGCTGCGGTATGTCTGCAATGAGTGATACATAAGATGTTGGAGCGAAAGAGATACGTATCGCTCCGTCCTGCTCTCACGCATGACTCTGTCGTGCTGTCATTCTAATCAAGTCAAGCTACATTATTTCAATTGTAGCGCATGATATTAGGTCTTTACCTATGAAATTGCCGTTTTGTATGGAGAATTTTAGGTAAACCCAATTTTCAGTACTAACATTTTTGCATTTTTCTTTGGAATTATAAATCCAATCTTTTTTATTTTTTTAAACATTATTGGGAAGACGTTAAGCTAACAGAAACTTAAATTTAATTTTTGAAAAATATTATGTGTAAAAAAATATAACAAATCTAACGATGAAATCGGACGACATTTAAGACGAACAATTTTTGAACCTTTGATTTTATATATCAAACTAAAAATTAAAACTTTAGTTTATACGCGAATTGGTAACCTTGAAGTCAACTTTCAAATATAAGACAAATGAAAAAAATAGCATTTGAATTATAGGAATTATGATCTCATTAATCTGTTAGAAAATATCGGCAATTTCATAGGTAAACACCTATTATTTGTCAATTAAACTAATAAATATTTCATTTCACACAAAGTCATCTGATCCTAAACAAGGCAAAGCCTGTGCTATGGGTATTAGAGACTGATGTACACTCGGGGAAGAAAAATGTTCGTCACCTTAAGATTAGTTTTCTTTCACACCAGTGCCAGAATCAATCATACCAACATCTTAGTACAAGAAACAGTACTGCCAATTGGTGCAAAATAAGGTATTGTATGTTTTTCCCACTGTAGAGTTTTATATTTTATAGTTTTTATTAGAACACAAAACTCTATAGAGATTTCACAGATTCCATTTCCGTCAATGTGACAAATAACTCAATAATAAAGTGACAGACACTTCAATTTATGACATTGAAAGACACTAAGAATGGCAATAGCTTTTTAATTGTCGTTACCAAAGAGATGAAGTCAAACCAACACGAAGGTTTTAATTTATCCAAAATTTTATATGATACAATCTTCTTGGAATAGGTCTGAATGAATTTGAACTTTATTTCGAACAGTAAAGTATACTTTTGTATGCAATAGTCGAATCTTTATCACAGTTTCAAAAGGTAATATGTGCTCGCGACGTTATACGAATCAATTTGAAAACTGGCGAACATTTTTCTTCCCCGAGTGTACAAACATAAATATATAAATAACACCCAGACAAACAAACATTTCTGTTCATCACTAATATTTACATTTGTGTTCATCACACAAATGTTTGCCCTGGGCGGGTATCGAACCCGCGGCCCGCGGCGTGAGAGGCAGGCTCACTGCACTCGAAATAATATAACTTAATCAGAATGACAGAAGGAAAAACAATGCGTAAGAGCAGGTCGGTTCGATACTTGTCTTTGTCGCTCCTATGTAAAACGCATCGCTCCGCCCTCCTCTCCCACTTCTGACATTCACATCAAGCTCATTATTTCATTAGTACCAATCACACCAACGGATTTGCCTAAACTTATCAATAATATTTATATTTTTATGCAGATGTCTGCACCAACAACCCTACGGAAACCAGCGCCTGCACATCTAAAAGCGATGAAGAGCTGAAGAGAGCCAAGCTGTTCTGTTCCAGCATCTTCAGCCAAGACAAGTTCCGGAAGTGCTCTAAAGTTATGGACGTTACCCAACTTCTAGAGACCTGTCAGTGGGACTACTGCGCTTGCGTTTCTAGTCAGAGTAAGTAAAAAAAAAATTTGGAGTCCGTTCCTTGACTTCACTTTTTTAAAATATATGGCAATCGTCCATTATAGGGGGCAACAGCCATTCCTGCCAATCTCAAGTCAAAGGAAAAACACGGAGACAAGTCAAAGGAGAAACAAGAGGAGAGATTGACCAGTTAGAATGGCTAAAAGTGTCCTTTATGCTTCACCGATATACGGTCGGTCTTTAAATTTATTTACCTAGAGGCCGTTCTGGTTTGCGTAATAATTTGACAGCGGTCTGTCTCGACCATACATATTGACCTCAAATATTGGATTTTAATCGGAGGACACTGGTTCTGGAGGCTTCACCGGACTCTGGTTGCACCAGCTTTCAAAGTTTTGAGGATGCTAAACATTTAATGTTTTTAATATCTATTACCAGGTGCAGAAGAATGTGCATGCGCTACTGTAGCTGTTTACGCAAAGGAGTGCTTGAGAAATGGCGTTGAACAGATGAAGACTTGGAGAGATGCTGAAACTTGCCGTAAGTTCGTGAAAATATTTTTAAATTTTATTATTATTTATTTATTAAACTAAACTATACATACAATGTTATAGAAAGCCTGCATAACTGTTCTGACAGTTTGTCTGCAGGAAAGAGTCTCTAAAAAAAAAACAAAAAAGTCTATAAAAGTTTTGAGTGTACCTAGTACAATAACAATTATATAATAACAATTTGATAGCGTGCTACAGCTCAGAGGCGGGATCAGTATCAGTAACTGAACAACTTTTCCCAAGGAACATAGGTCGAAAAACGAAAGTCAATATTTGACTTCCCATAGACACTGCTTCAGCTGATAGCGCATTTTCTATGAAAGGTCAAATTTGGGTTTTCGTTTTTCGACCGATGTTCTTTGGAAAAAGTTATTCAGTTACTGATAGTGATCCCGCCCCTGAGCTATGGCAACACCCTGTATCATCATCATAACATCCCATGAAATGTCCACTACAGGACAGGGAGCTCCCTCCAGAATTCTAGCTTTTGCTGGAAAAATATAGAGGGGAAGTACCATAGTCACCCTGTATATGGTGATCAATTTATGTAAACTTTAGATCAATCTGAACAGATTAAACAGTATGTAGACTCAATGACGTTCGATGTTTACTCAACAGTATTATTTGGTGCTAGGCTTAAATTCCTGTGTATTATCTTAGTGCTGTTTCTATTTTGTCTATCCAAGGTTCAGAATAATTTCTTGTTTATGGGCCTATTTAACTTGGTTATTCGACAACGGCAAAATACCTTTAAAATAAAATTTTACAGCAATAAAATGCCCAGAAGGAAAAACCTACAAAGCTTGCGGACCAGACTCCCAACCAAGCTGCGCCTTCCCCGATATATCCTCGCAAGCGGATAACACAACCTGTGTGGAGGGGTGTTTCTGTCCTGAGGGGATGTTGTTGGAGGGAGGCCGATGTATACGCAAGAGCGAATGTCCTTGTAGATTGAGGAGTAAGGCTTTCAAACCAGGATCTGTTATTTCTAAGGAGTGTAATACTTGGTAAGATTGCATTGTTTTAAGCAGTTTGTAACAATTCAACCTGTGTAGAAGTGTATTTCTGTTTTGAGGGAATGTTATTGCAAGGGGGCAGATGTATGGAGGTCGTTTAAGAGTTCCTTGGAGCTGTGAGTTACCATATAAACTAACTTTTGCGATAACTTCTAAACTACAAAACACATTATGACAAAATTTTGTACCTACATACAATTGGATAAGATGTATCAAGTTTGAAATAGGTTTTTAACTGAAAACAATTAATCTATGTGAAGATAGAGCGTCTTAGTGCCCGTCCAGAACCTTTTTGACGCACAAGTGTGCGTAGGCACTCGCGCGTTGCCGAGATACTAGAGCTTGGTTTTAATTAAAAACGTATTTCAAATCTTGATGTAGTTTAAAAGTTATCGCAAAATTTAGTATGGGGAACTCACAGCTCCAAGACACCCTCTCCAGAGCTCCTCCAAAATACATTGATTTAAGATACTCTTCTCGATTTCGCGAAGGTCAAGGTATTTTGTGCGGTGTACTAGCGGGGTGCGACATTAAAATTTTGACAAGCTCTACCTGAGAGCTCTACCAAAGAGTGAATACCCTTGTAGCTTGAGGAGTATTATTTCTACGGAGTATACTTGTGGCTATAGTCAAGACAAGACAAGCGCGTGACGTCACCTTGCCATACATACCCATGCTAAAACCGCCTAAATGAGTCCTTGCCCGCGGGGTACAGGGGCGCGGGGGTAAGACGACAGGCGGGGGGGCGGGCGAGGTGCGGGGGGGGGCATTCTCATTCTCTACGCGCATCCCCCCCGCACCACCTGCCCGCACGTACCCCAAGGGCGAGGACTCATTTAGGCGGTACTACTATCTCCCTCAGCGTCTGCAGAAGGTTTAGTATCTGTTGCTCTTAATATCGGTTTGGTGCAACCATCGGCATAAATTTTAATCCACCATAGCATGTGGTCTGGATTTATTTTGAATCGAATGTTTTAGCAACTGAAGAATTCGTATTGGTCATTCTTCATATTAAGCCCAAATTTCATTTCATCCAATTTCATCATCAAATTTCATCGTCAGGCAGAGTGCCTGACGATGATAACTCGAAACCGGTCGCACTCTGTATAAATTTTACAAAATAAATAGTGGAACTAGTGTGAAAATGGTGTTTAATTACATAAATACATTGGAGTTCCATAAAGTGATAACAACACAAAGTATATCATACTTAAGCCCAAATTGTTTCTTTTTCCGCTTGGTATTACGAGGATATTTTTTTTATTTGTCCAATTATGATAAACGGTCCGACAGTCCGATGTGACAATTCTCTCTTCCAAGACAATTTTAAATTTCTTGTCAAATGTGATCTAGTTAACATGGATGAGATGATAAGCTCCGTGTCATCTGCCTACTCTATTTCCCTTGAAATCAAACACACCGGTTCCATGTGAAAATACTTTGGAGGAAGTAATTTTTATTTACAGAATTGAGACTATTATCACGATGATTATTATTTTTTTTCAGCTCATGTAATGCGGGTGAATGGACATGTACCCAAGCCCCATGCGGCGCGCGATGTAGCGCTGTTGGGGACCCGCATTATACCACTTTTGATGGCACTCGCTACGATTTCATGGGGCATTGTACTTATCATATGTTGAGCGCTGATAATGTCACTGTCGAGGTCGAGAATGTGGCTTGCTCTGGTGCTATCACTGAGGTAAGAAATTTTCATTGTCTAACTGTCATTTGGCGACCCTAATTAGACCAGTTTTGCCAGCATTCCCTACGACTTTTTGGGAAATTGTACTTACCATATGTTGAGCACTGATAATATCACAGTTGAGGTCGAGAATGTGGCTTGCTCTGGTGCTATCACTGAGGTAAGAAATTTTTACTATCTAGCTGTGTTTTGGTGACCCTAATTCACTTTAGTCAGCATTCCCTACGACTTTTTGGGACATTGTACCTACCATTATGTTGAGCACTAATAATGTCACTGTTGAGGTCGAGTACGTCGCCAGCTCTTGTGCTATTACTGAGGTAACTGTTTTAATTTTCGCCTTAGAATCTCATGCGGCGTTGCTTTTACTACAGGGTGGGCCAAAATATTTTGAATTTAGCAACATCGACTTACTTCAAAGCTGTTAGAGGGAAGGGGGCGGCACGCGAACGCAAATATGTTTGGCCCACTCTGTAGTTATGCAGAAAGCAAGTTGGTTAAACCAGCGATACCATACAAGCGCCCAAAACCAGAGAACCGTTTAAGGTCAAAGTGTTAGCACTACTGATGTGTAGCCGTGTGTACCTTCCCTGTACTTACCACATTATAACCGCTAGTGGTAGGATTATGGATTTCGGGCTTCGCAAAGTATTCTAACGGCCGTTCTCCTGTCATACGGATTTTCACGCATGCGTGCCGGCCGCATTTGATCATTTTATACAAATTTATTACATGCTTCTCATATCTTGCGTGCCATCCGCGTCACGCGTGCGGATGGCGTATAAAATGAGCAAATGCGGACGGTACGCACGCGTTCCAAATTCGCACATGGAGGGATATCCGCGTAACATCAGTGGCGACTTAAGCTATTGTAATTTAGATAGTTGAAGTTGAGCCATTTGGAGGCATTAAAATTATTTTAAACAGGGATGTTATGACTACCTACCTATATTTTGGGATTTGCACTCCGATCAATTTAGGATTCTCTTTCTAGGCAATGAATCTAACCCCTTACAAAGGCGAGGGACAACCGTCGTGCACTAAGGCTGTCAACGTGAAATATAACAAAGTGAATGTCCACCTCAAGCAAGGGGGATACATACTTGTCAATGGGCAGGAGGTCTCTTCTTTGCCCGTCTTGGCTGGGGAGGTCAGGATCAGAGCTGCGTCTTCGCTTTTCATCATCGGTAAGTCAGAATATGTTCAGTTTAGAGAGAGAATGTTGAACGAGAATGATGCCATACTAGAAACTCTAATATCAGGGTTGATCGAGCGTCCTGCTCTCACGCAGTTCTGTCCTGCTATCATTCTAATCAAGCTAAAGTGGTGTCAATTCTGTCAGACCCAAGCTAAAACTAAACTAAATTTGACTTGTCTAAAAGTGTCGCTGTCGTAAAAGACAGCATCATTATTTATTACACCATTACTTACCACCATTATTTATTTTATACTACATTATCAAAAAAAAATATTTTTCAGTGCAACTGCCAAACAAAATTGATGTATGGTGGGATGGTAGTACCAGAGTTTACGTCGATGTTCCACCAGAATTCCATGACAAGACTAAGGTAAGAAACTCGCAAAAAATAAGTTACTACGCTATGGTTATTTTATCACTATTCTATAGGACTATTCTTTCTTTATATTAACTATTAAATGTCAATATGAGCATTTATTTTTTTAGCTTTTGTTTTTATAATATACAGGATGTTAGGGACAGGTTGGAAAAAACTGGAAAACTGGAGAGCGTAATCAGTCAAAGTAGGTAACTGAACTTTCAGTAAACGAAAAATAAAATCAGCTTCTTTATACAAATTGTTCGGCTTCTTTATACAAACTGTTCATATATTTTGGAAAATAAATTAAAAAAAAAGCGAGCAATTTTGTTTGAAAAGGCGGATTTCTTTTTCATTTCCTGTTGATGTCGTTGTTCAATGACGTTGACTGATGATCCATTAAATTTTCGTCAACCTGCCCCTTACACCCTGTATACAGGGTGTTAATTTGATTGCGTGCCATAGCTCAGGGGGTGTATGAGTAACGATAAAGGAACACAGAAAAAATATTTAAAAAAATCCTTCTTAAAAAAAACTAAAACTCCATTGAAACTTAACGAACGCGGAGGGCAATGACCCGGACGGAGCATCAGTGGTACGCAGTATCAGTGGATAAGGTAGGCACATATATAACTGAAACTCTTTCGCGCGCTTTTGATAGCGCCGTGTTCAAGGTCATTGCCCTCCGCGTTAGTTTAGTTTCAATGGAGTTAAAAAAAAAAATAAGTAGGATTTTTTTTTGAGTACCTTTATCGTTACTGAACCACCCCCTAAGCTATGGCACGCAATCAAATTAACACCCTGTATAAGATAACTCAAGATAGAATCATCATCGTACAATAACAAAAGAACATTCACAATCCCAGGGCCTTTGCGGAACATTCAACCTGAATCAAAAGGACGACTTCCTCACCCCGGAAGGCGATGTAGAACAATCAGCTTATGCCTTCGCCAACAAGTGGAAGACCAGGGAGTTCTGCGAGGATGTCCAACTTGAGGAGCCAGAGCATCCGTGCAAAGTTAACGTGGAGAATAAGGAGGCTGCTGAGAAGTACTGCAGTAAACTAAAGAGCAAGTTGTTTGAAGGTCAGTCATCATTATATTAGGTAGCTACCTATAAGTTGCCAAATGAAAGACCAGAGAGTTCTGCGAGGATGTCCACCTTGAGGAGCCATAGTATCCGTGCAAAGTTAACATGGAGAATAAGGAGGCTGCTGAGAAGTACTGTAGTAAACTGAAGAACAAGTTGTTTGAAGGTAAGTCATTATTGTTTTAGATATGTACCTACAAGCTGCTGTGTAATTGAAAAGATGTTGTAAAAATTTCTCGAAATCCGTGCAAAGGTTAATTTTTAAAATGCTACTTGGATTTACATTTCGTTTATTCTTGTAAACCCAGTTTCGTTTTTTTATGCGTGTAAAAAAAGACTTAATTTTTTTATGCCCATGGTGAAAAAAAAGCCCTTAGGGGTAAGTTCGGACGTACCTTTAAACCCACTTTTATTGCTTTGAGAATATGGTCTATAAAAGTAAAATATCCGATCTTTAACGCTTTACAATATATGGAAAACTGAGTTTTGTACAACTTGGCATATAAATGTTCCAATCGAGTTAATGTTTTCTTACTGATATGCATCCGATCTTGCCCTGGTTATTTTTTTTTTTACATTTTGTGACTCTCAAGCTTTGTCTGGGCAAAAGATGAACTATTCAGATTGGATTTGAATGTTGCTAGAGTAAATGATTTTTTTTGTTTCATTCTTCCTTTCGGAAAGGCAAAGAGTATAAAGCCCATACAGCCATTTCTGATGTCTTTAATATGTCTTTCTTTTTGCTCCCCTCGTAAAGCGATAGTGAACTTTACGAAGGAAAATGTTCGTGACTTTTTGGGACAACACAAACGGGGCTTAAACACGAGATCACTTGAAATCTTCATCAGCTGCGCACTCCGTAGTAAATTTACTGCATAACACACTATCTTTATTATCCACTAAATCACTAAATGCACAAAAACCAAAATTTCAATTAAGCAGGCAAACGTCCATGTCGAGTTCCCGCCAAAAAAACCCCTAGAGTAAATGACGTGGAAATAGGTGTTCTATATAATATCGATATTTTCGTTTTGTACTGGTAAAGACCGGATGTTCGTATCCGAACTTTACCCTTGTGGGGGAACATCGGATATCAGCTAATAGCAATCCTAGGTGTGTTTTGATCAGATCATTAGGCTTATTGTACTTAAAACCAAGAATCCAGAGGAAACAATACCAAAACAAGCTGTATTTTCGCAAAAATACGGATAGAATTGAGAAAGGGAAAGATAGGATTGACGGCAAAATCATAAAAATCATCACGGTTTTTGTAAACCAACATGGCAAAGGTTTGGTTCGTCGGAGGGGCTGGTGGGAATTTAAGGTCGATGCAAAATAAAATGGTGTTGTGCACAATGTTGCTATTTCTAAAAAAATATGGCCAACTTTGCGAAATATACGACTTGTATGATCTTATACCTCCTCCGGTCTTACCTCAACGCACCTACATTGTTAGACACAGTCAAGAGCAGGTCGAGATTGACACATGCAGCACGATTCTTTCCCCAACTATGTTAAAATTTGAAAGGTACACAGTCTGATGGACTCTGATGTGTCAAAGTTTATTAGTGCTCCTTTCTGTATTTCATTCCAACACACGCGTTTATAAGAATGTTGATTGATGGGTTTTGTCTGTATACAGAATGCCACTGGTTCGTGGACGTAGAGCCGTATTACTCCGACTGCGTGTACGACATGTGCGCGTGCGCCGGCGGAGGGGGAGGGGGAGGGGGAGGGGGAGGGGATGTGTCCCGCTGCCTGTGCCCCGCGCTCGGGCACTACGCGGGCGCGTGCGCGGCGGCCGGCGTGCGCGTGCAGTGGCGGTACAACGTCAAGGAGTGCGGTCAGTGGGTTGCTTCTCATGTTAGCCGTGTTCACTAGATTGCTAAATTTATAAAGGTCAATGTATACGCTTCTATAATAAGGTACCCACTGATATTGAAAGTTTACCATTAGATAAATTCAAAACTGTTGAAAGGTTATTATAAAATATCAGATTATCTAGAAGAGAAAATCTATGGGATTAGACTGCGGTTCTAACAGGCTTATTCAAATTGACTTATGTTTTTTGTTTCAACCCTGTACATCAAACATATTTAAAAGAGCGCGTGGGTTCTTCATTGTCGCTTCTTTTCTTTCACATGGCGCCACTTTGATTGTGAAGCGACGTAAATGTAACTGAAGTCATTAAGAGATTTTTAATATCCAACAATGAATAAAGAACATTTTTTTTTGTAAAATGTACAATGGTGAGACTGTTGGTTAAAACGATTGATTGGTTGAGCCATCGTAATGGGACGATTTGGCGGCGCAAAAACCAGAATGAAGGTACTTGCTGAAAACTAAGACCGATGATTACGGACAGTGCAGCGGCCCTGGAGCTGTGATTTTTCATAAAAACTAACTTTTGCGATAACTTCTAAACTAAAAGACACATTATGACAAAATTTTGTAGATACAATTGAATAAGATATACCAAGGTTTGAAATAGGTTTTTAATTAATTGAAGACAATTAATCAATATAAAGATAAAGTGAATTTATATTTGACATTCATATTTTAAATTCGCTCTATCTTCACATTGATCAATTTTTTTCATTAAAAAACCTATTTCAAACCTTGACACATCTTATCCAATGTTATATACAAAATTTAGCTAATTCAGTGCCATGTAAAGAGGCCTTTATCACTTGAATAGCCAATTGTTTCTCAGAACCAACATGCGGATCGGGGCAAGAGTACACAGTATGCGCGGACAGCTGTCTGCGGACGTGTACAGATGTGGCGGTAGAGGGCAGCGGTGTGTGCAAACCTTCTTGTATTGAGGGCTGCGCGTGTCCCGCCGGACAGGTAAACTAACGGGTTGGGGCAAACTGGCATGCGGGTTGGGGCAAACTGGCATGTGGATTGGGGCAAACTGGCATGCGGGTTGGGGCAAACTGGCATGTGGATTGGGGCAAACTGGCATGCGGGTTGGGGAAAACTGGCATGTGGATTGGGGCAAACTGGCATGCGGATTGGGGCAAACTGGCATAAGGGTTGGGGCAAACTGGCATGCGGGTTGGGGCAAACTGGCATGCGGGTTGGGGCAAACTGGCATGCGGGTTGGAGCAAACTGGCATGTGGATTGGGACAAACTAGCATGCGAGTGGAGCTAACTAGCATGCTAGTTAAGGCAAAATAGCATGCGGGTTGGAGCAAACTGGCATGAGGGTTGGGGAAAACTAGCATGCGGGTTGGAGAAAACTTAGATGTGGGTTGGGACAAACTGACATGCGGATCAAGGCAAACTAGCATGTTGGTTTTAGGCATACCAACGTGGGTTAAGCTAAACTAGTAGGTGGGTTGGGGTAAACTGACATGCGGATTATGGCAAACCAACGTGTGGGTTAGAGCATACTAACATGCCGATGAGGGGAAACCAACATTCGGATAAAATTGAACCAACATGCAGACAAGGGCAAACCAACATGCGGAATAGAGTAAACCCATATGTGCATAAAGGTTAAATCTCTCATTTATTAATCTTTGATATTCCAACAGGTCCTAAACGATAACAACGTCTGCGTCCCGATAGGGATGTGTCCGTGCTACCACAAGGGAGTCAAGTTCGAAGCTGGATACAAGGAGTGCCGCCCTGGGAGGAGAGAAAGAGAGCTTTGGTAAGACTTCATGAATGAATGAATAAATTAGCGTTTATTTGAACATTATGGAAATTACATTTACATTTACAATGTGTAATAAAAACAGTGCCTATGACAGGAAAGTAAGTACACGTAAGTGCCATGGTCCAAAAAGGCCAAGGCTCAGCAAAGAGATTTGCTCAGTGAGCAAAAGTGCTGATTACGCCCTAGTACGAGAAACGCGTTTATCAGAATTATCAGCTATATTTTTAAAGTGACGTGTACTGAATGTGTATTACTTCAAATAGTTGATGAAATATTATTTGAATGTTATCGCTAAACGACTCCTATACAAAAAGGTAATAAAACTACCGACGCCACTGTTATCAAAAAATTTAAGCGTTTAAGACTGGCACGCGACGAGCGGATTACTAATTTAACTTTTTTGACTTTTAATGTATGAAACAAACGTCAATTTTCTCTCTAGAGGTTCGTGCTGCCGCGGCTGCAGTTGACATTTCATGGGATGTGATGATTATGATCTTCATATTTGTCTACGTTTTGTTTCCACCAGTACCTGCGTAGGCGCACGCTGGGACTGCAAGCCGGCGACCGACAACGACATACGGAACTACCCTCCCGCCGATGACTTGAAGTCCAACTGCAGCGCTGCCAACCACATGGAGTTTACACCTTGCGAGATCGCTGAGCCGCTTACTTGCAAGGTAAGATGGACAAAAATATACACATCTTTTTTATTATAAATGGGCTTACTCTTGACCTCGATCTAGTCTTGAAGACAGAGTTGAGGTCGACGATGGAACGAGCTTGCCCAGAAGAAGCGTATTCACTCGTGACTTGAATAGATTCGGGTTATATGAACTGGGGAACACAGACGCAGGCAGAGAACTCCACTCTTTAGGCGTGCGCATTATAAAAGATGTTTCAAAGCGCTTTGTGCGAATGTGTGGAATATCAACCGAGTATGGGTGATATCCTGCAGTGCGTCTGGACTTCCGATGGTGGAAAGGAGATGGTGGAATAAGCTCGTGGAGCTCTTGAGCACACTCTCCGAAGTACAATCTGTAGAAGACCGACAGATATGCAACCTTGCGACGGTGGGTCAGACTATGAAACTTGGTTTTCACCGGCATCTCATCACCAACGAGCTTCTTGGCTCTGCGATCTATCGAGTCAAGTGCGACTAGTTGGTTGGTTGATTGGTTGGTATTAGGAAGCAAAAATGCCTTCTTTTCACAAAGATGATGGACTATTTTGCTTTATCATGTCCAGATCATCAGATCTGGACACCTTTCGAAATAAACGAACTTATACGAATGATGTTTATGATGACTTAAGTTGTGTCTATAATGTAAAGGTTACTAAATTTTTAGTACAGTAGTCCTTTTCATCAAACAGTATAAACTTCGTAAGGGGACGTCTTGTTAAACTGTCTGAGTAGGTAGTATACTAAAATTAAGAGCAATATTTCAAAAAAAAATCAGAAAGCCGTTTATATTTGGTGTAAGTAACAATTTTTTTCTAGAACATGCATCTACCCCCGTCGGCGACCACAGCAGAATGCCGTCCGGGCTGCCAGTGCAAAAAGGGCTACGTATTAGACAGTTCCTCTAAGAAATGTGTTCTTCCTACTGAATGTCCTTGCCACCACGGCGGCCACAGCTATCCAGATTCATACGTCATGCAGGAAGAATGTAATAAATGGTAAGTAACAACTTTCTACTTTTAGGTGATTCTTCTACTCTCTAACCACCCAGGTTAAGGCCGGTCAGGACGAATTCGGTCGGTACCAGTAAATTAGCGTCCCAGTCCTGTCAAGCCGGTACGGGCAACCAGTCTCTTTATGTGTGAGTGCATAGGATAACATTGGACACGACACCCTGACCTTATTTGCCCGGAGTTACATCTTTATATTGCCTATAATAGAAAATTACTACGTCTTAAAAATGTGTTTTTCCTACTGAATGCCCTTGTCACAACTGCAGCCACAGCTATCCTGATTCATACGTCATGCAGGAGGAGTGTAATAAATGGTAAGTAAGAACTTTCTACTGTTAGGTGATTCTTCTACTCTCTAACCACCCAGGTTAAGGCCGGTCAGGACAAATTCGGTCGGTACCAGTAAGTTAGCGTCCAAGTCCTGTCAAGTCGGTACGGGCAATATGATTCTTTAGGTGTGAGTGCATAAGATAACATTGGACACGACAACCTGACCTTATTTGCCCGGAGATCCATCTTTATGTTGCTTATGGCAAACTGTGTACTGCCTCTGTTAATGTAGTGTCTACTATAAAATTCAAAGAAGGCAACATATAAGAAAGCACCTCTAAGAAATGTGTTCTTCCTACTGAATGATTCACATGTCACGCAAAAAGAGTGTAACAAATGGTAACTCCTGCCTAAAACTTCGTTTTAGCGAGTCTGACGTTTTTTCCGAGCTAAACCGCTACTGACATGTTTCCTACAGTGCAAGGGACGGTGTACCGAAAGCTTAAAGGGAGTGCTCAGTCAACGAAACTGGACAACTTACCCCAGCATTATTTTTTTGGAATTAATAAAAAAAGTTTGCTATCCATACAAATTGCTCACTCTAAACGAACAGTTTGTATGGAAAGGTCAATATTTTTTGTTATTTCCCAAAACTGTTTCTTTGGGAAAATTGTTCAGTCTCGTTGAATCAGCACGCCCTTCGGTACACCGTCCCTTACACATACTATCAGTGAAGGTTTCAACTAGTAAAATATTTTTTTCACTTCTCATGCTCTGAAAGTGCTTTTTTGTGCAGGGTATAGGCTGCACAAAATCGAATTTTGTGCACTAGGGCAAAAAAGTAATCGCGGTGGTGTACGCCCTGCGCGCGGGCCTGCTGCACCCCCCCCATGCGTCAACATATTCTTCACTAAAGCAGAACAACTCATTCTTCAGTTACATTTAGAGAGTACTTTTACGTTTTATTTCCTCGCAATCAAAGTGAAAAGCAGAGTTTATAACTCGTCCACAAAACCATTTTATCCTCGACATTACAATCAGCCCTCGCCTTCGGCTCGGGCTGCTAAAAGTCTCGGAAATATGGTTCGTTTTGTGCACTTGTTGTAAAATCTACTATTGGAAATAAATTTTTAGACCGAGTTTCCTTGCCACTATGGCAGCCACATCATGCATTCTACTAGTAGTCCGGTCCCTTATAGTCTTATATCGCCAAATTCACCAAATTTTTTTAATTCTTGAATTTTCTATGGAAATTTTTCGAAATTCAAAAATTGGCTCTTATCAAAAATTGAGAGCTATGTACCTAACTAGTACCTGGAAAAAATTTGGTGAAATTGTAAAGCGTGTATACGTGAAACAACTAAATGACTGCACTATAGGAATCTAGTCTTTATTAAGCTATAGGTACACACGGCCGCACATCGGTAGAAAAACTTTTGGACCCTATGGCGTGGTAATAGAGTTGAAAAAGTTTCTACCGACAAGCGGTTGACCGTACAACGTGTGTCGGAAAGGTGTGATAATACGAAAGAGTGTGAATCGGCCTAGAAAAACTTTTCCCATACAACATAGTTCGAAATACGAAAATCAATCCCACCGACCTATCATCCACCAGTCACCCATCCCACCAATAATGTTTGACCTCCCATAGAAACTGCATCAGCTGATAGCGCATTTTGTATGGGAGGTCAAATTTGGTTTTTCGTATTTCCACTTATGTTCCTTGGGAAAAGTTGTTCAGTTTCGTGGACAGATTTACACCCTTACGCCCTTCCGTTACACTTTGTATACAATTTTCAAATTAGGTACACAATACGAATCAGAGAACAAATATAATTAGCAAAACACCAACTTAATTTAAACTGCAGATTTATGCCACACACAGTCTACACTACATCTGTATCATCTGTATCATTTATAATTGTTTTGTTGTGTACAATAAAGAATACAGTCTATTAGATAATAAAACATCTGTTTTCAGCGGTTGCAAAAAAAAGACCGAAAAATGTTAAAAAAAAAAAATGGTTTGAAATAATTTGTTAAAAAAAGTATGGAGGCGCCGGGTATCGATCCCGGTACCTCTCGCATGCTAAGCGAGCGCTCTACCATCTGAGCTACGCCCCCGGTGACCAGCTTGTCAAAATTACTGTCCACTACCCAAGGTTCCAAGGATATTAATCATTCAATACTTGTAGCTACATTACGCCTTTCACTTTACATAGTACGAAATTGGCAGCAATAAGGCCACAACTGTTACTGATCCACTTATAAACTTGTATGTAATACAGTCGGCCGCGCATCAGTAGAAACACATTGACTTTTAATTACGTATCAGTAACGTTGATATTCGTAGTATGTTTCTACTGATAGATGAGCGATTGACTGTTTCCCTTTCTTCTCTTAATAAATGTTAGGTATATGATAGTTTTATCAAGTATTCATTATATAAATCATTGTTTACATTACTATAAATACTTGAACGGAGAGACAATAGGTTTGATTACGACCAGATAAGATATTGTAGGTATCTATTCGCTCTTGTTTAGTCGTGTAGATGGGTGGTAGTTTTTTTGCGATGCAACTTTGGCCATGGTCAGAACCCGCATGGGTATACGCTAATGGCTCAATAACCGGAGCTTTTCCGTGCTTCGAAAGGCACGTTTAGCCGTTGGTTGCGGCTACTAGCAATGATTAAAAACTGGCTACTAACCTGGAAAAACCTAATCTAGGATTCAAGATTCAACCGCTAAAGCGATAAAACAGGGATTCAAAATTTGTATAGAAGACAACTGTTTTTTAAATAAAACCAAATTCCACGCGGAAAAGTAGCGGGCAACATCTTGTCCCTACTATTATAAAATTGTAAATTGATTTTGTCTGTAGTACTTTGAAGATATTTATAAAAAACATATCACGTTATTCCATTTTACGAGTAACGCCCGTGAATCCAAATGACAGATTTTTGGACTATTTGTCTGTCTGTTTGTTTATTTATTTAGCGTCACGAAAAAACTACTGAACCGGTTTCAATGAGAGTTTTGTTGTTTGTTAACTAATAGTGTGACTTAACGACTGGTACATCCTTTATTGTGCACAATAAAACAGAACAGTAGTGATAGAAGAGGTTCACAATGGCGAGCTTATCTCTATAAAGGGAACTCTTTATTTTTTGGGAATGGGAAAAAGAGATATACCAATTTCGTTCCCATTTTGTTTTTTTACAATTATTGAACATGCAGACTAAGTCGCGGGTAAAAGCTAGATTTTTTTATGTCAAAAGTGGGCAGACGAGCAGGTAGGCCACCTAGTGGTAAATGGTCACCACTGTCAATGACACCCACAATCTTATTAGTGAAATAATTTGTCACTAATAAGACAGCAAAGCGCGTTACCCACCCTGAGAACTAAGATGGTATGTCTCATGTGCCGGCAATTTTACTGGCTCCCTTACCCTTCAAACCGAAACACAGTAGTGCAAACACTGGCTTTACGGCAGAAAAAAAAGGATGTGGTATATCCGCAGATGGACTTTGCACTAAAGCCCTACCACCTACAGTTTTTAATAAAGGGTGTAAGGGACAGCCTTCCGAATACTGAAGTGGCATGATCAGTCAATGACACTGAACAACTTTTAGTGAACAAAACTTTCAGGAAACGAAAAAAAAATTCGGCTTCTCCCTATTATAAAATCAAACAATGTTTCCGAGGATTGTACGAGGTTTATTTGTGGAAGATAAAGCGAACAATGGATACAACTTTTTCATAAGCCCTTCTATCAAAATAACTCAATATTTTAGAAGACTTACAGGAAACGCACGTGCACAGATTAAGAGGCCGGAACAAGGTGGAAGCCATTTCTGACAAGAAGAAGCATAGATTATAAAACTAATAACCATAGAGTTGATGCGTTTTTGTGAATAGGTTTTAGCTTCAACACTTCCCCTCTATTTCTCAAAAACGCCTCACTAAAATTTCTCTATACAATAGTTAGAAGAAACGCAAGACTACACAGCATACAGTATCATGCATAACACTTATATCAACTATAATAAAGTATGACATAAGACTCTACATCATATAGGATCTATATCATGATACATAGCTGACAACAAAATATCAGTAAACATAATATTACATTACACGACAAGTTCAGTCAAACACAAAACTTACACTTTATAATGTGTGACATTATACTTAATAACATGACAAAAAAAACATACTCATGCATTACACACTTTCATGCTATTTATAAATTGTTTGTGTTTAACTGCGCTCAATGGTTTGGTTAACACATCGGCCATCATATTTTCAGTTGGCATGTACTCTACAGAAATAATGTTGTCTTTAACTAGCTCTTTTACATAGTGGTAACGTAAGTCTATATGTTTAGTACGTTTATGACAATACTCCTTAAGCTTTAATAATTTTTGTGCACTTTGATTATCATTAAAAACAGTAATTTCAATTTGTTTCATCATAATCTCAGACAAAAAGTTTTTAATAAAGCTTAAGTCCTTACACACATCGCTTATCGCTAGGTACTCGGATTCCGTACTAGAAAGTGCTATACAACGCTGCTTACGTGATTCCCAGTGTACAACATTATTTCCCAGCCTAATAACAAATCCTGTATATGACTTGCGGTCTATAGGGTCATTTGCCCAATCTGCATCCGCATATGCATTTAAATCCAATTTACTACTCCTCACATACAACAAAGAGTAGTCAATTGTACCCGCTAAATATCGCAGGATACGTTTTGCCGCAAGCCAATGATCAGTACCAAAACTATTGTTAAACTGGCTTAACATGCTACAGGCATAAGAAATATCCGGTCGTGTACAGACTGATAGGTACATGAGAAAACCCAATAACTGTCTATAATTATATCTATCATTACATAAACTTTCTCCTTCACATTTATCTAATTTGAAATTTAAAGGTAAAGGGGTGGCAACACTTTTACAATTTTCCATACCAAACTTAATGAGCAATTTCTTTATATATTCTGACTGGTCTAATTTTAAGATACCTTTTACACGATCCCTAGACACACGAATACCAAGACAGCTCTTTAAATCACCTAAATTTTTAACATTAAAATTACTTTCCAATAAATTAAGTAATTTAGTTTTTAAAGAGCTGTTCCGGGTTGAAAAAATGTAAAAATCATCGACATATAACGCGATGATACATAAATCATTACCACACTTATTAGTATAGACGCAGGGTTCACACCTACTTTGTTTAAAACCATGTTTTGAGAGAAGTGAATGAACTTTAGAATTCCATATACGGCTAGCCTGCTTAAGGCCATAAATCCCCTTTAATAATAAACATACCTTGTTTTTGTTGGTAGAATCGAAACCAGGGGGTTGTTCCATATAAATAGTCTCTGTGAGATCGCCATGCAAGAATGCCGTTGTGACGTCAACATGACTAATATCTAAGTCCATTTCATTCGCTAACGAAAACAAAATACGCATTGTTGAATGGCGCACCACAGGCGAAAAAGTTTCAGAGTAATCTTTGCCCTCTACCTGTGTAAAGCCGCGCGCAACAAGTCTGGCTTTAAACTTGTCGAACTTACCATCTGCGTCATACTTGGTCTTAAAGACCCATTTACACTTAACGATATTTTGATTAGTAGGTCTATCGACTAGCCTCCACACTTTATTAGCAATTAACGAATCATATTCGCATTGCATTGCCTGCTGCCACTGCTGAGAGTTAGGACCTGAGACTGCTTCCTCATACGTCAATGGTTCTTCTGAAGGAACATGCTGCGCCATGAGAGAAAGATCAACCTCATAGTCATCATACCTCGGTGGCAGTTTGGAGCGAGTAGTACGAGTGGGACGCACGACAGGTAACGGTGTACTAAAAGATTCTTCCCCTCGATATGACACCTCACCAGACGAGCTCAAGCGCTCAGGGAGCGAGCGACCACTCGGCGGCGACGACGTGGGATCGGACTCGTTCTCACTGCCAGTGCAGAACTCCTCACTCTCGGCTCCACCTGTAAATGAATCATTATTAGTAGAGTTCTGATCCGAACTGTGACTAGAATCGGGTCGTAAAGTATGACTAGAATTATCATGATTCAGTTCATTACTTCCACCAAGATTCGGCTCACAGTTCTTCTCAAGATTCGGCGAGTGATGGCTAGAATCCCGTTTACTTACAGAACTACCTACATTAGAAATTTCATTTAAAATTGATTCATTACTAAAATTAATATCACAGATTTTTTCACCATTACATGGCACATAAGAAATTAAATCATGATATTTCAAATTATTTAAATAATTTTCTTTGGTATAAAATTTATTTTCTATAAAAGCTACATTTCTTGAAATTAACACCTTGCCCGGTCTATGAGGGTCCATGAGTCTGAAACCCTTAGATGTCTCACTGTAACCAACGAATATATACGGTTTGGATTTGGCATCAAACTTACGGCGCTGTTGCTCAGGTACAAGTGAGTATGCTATACAGCCGAAGATGTGAAGATGGCTGAGGTCAGGGACCGACCCAGTCCACAATTCCATCGGCGTCCGTCCTGCTAAAGCTGAAGAAGGGCACCTATTCTTTAGGTAAACAGCTGTCATTAAAGCCTCTCCCCAATATCGCTGGCAAAGACTAGCTTCCTGCAACATGCATCTCGCCTTTTCTACAAGTGTCCGGTTCAGCCGTTCCGAGACACCATTCTGCTGAGCACAGTATGGAACCGATGTCTGATGAATAATACCTTCCTTTTTTAAGTATTCTTCGAATTTGGCACTAGTGTATTCACCTCCGTTGTCAGTACGTAGAATTTTTATAGGTAAGCCTAGCTGTTTCTCTACAAGTTTTTTAAAATAAATAAAATTATTCATTACCTCATTTTTATTTTTCATTAGGTACACAAAGCTCCTCCGGGTATAGTCGTCTGTGAAGGTAACAAAATATCTCGCCTCCCCCCAGCTTGCCTCTGGCATAGGTCCACACACGTCTGAGTGCACTAATTGTAGTGGCTGTGTAGCACGCTTGGCCTCTCCTGTTGGATATGGCTTGGCAGACATCTTGCCCTCTAAACAAGCTACACAATCCTTGGTTGGTCGCTGGTCATTAATCTGAAAAGACACACCATAAGCAACATTCCTAAGACTCTTTAAATCACTCACGTTTAGGTGGCCCATCCTCTTATGCCATATTTCAATAGGCAAAGATGGCATAGCTGCATCTGTGACACTCTCTGGCTGCTGCCTCGAATACAGGAGCGTAGAGTGTTCCTGTTGCGGATATATCTTACCATTACCCATGTTGAGTTTGTATATACCTTGATAATTTGTGGCTGTAGCAATAGGCTGGCCTTCTACCATACATTGTTTAAAAATATTACAACCATCTCTATTAAAAGTAACTGTGAACCCCTGCTGCACTAATTTACTTACTGACAATAAATTTGCTGAAATATCAGGAATATATAAAACATTTTCTAATTTTCTTACCATTTTGTCCAAATAGACATCACCTACACCAACACATGGAATTGTCATGTTATTTGCAATAGTGATATTCTTATTAATTGACCTTATATTACTAAATAACTTCTTATCATGACACATGTGGTTAGATGCACCGCTGTCCACAATCCATTCTAGATCAGCAGTGGCAAGGAAAGCTGGCATGAAGAATGTCTTCTCTTTTTCTTTCTTCTTTAGCTTCTTGAGCTTAAAACATTTTGATACAACATGGCCGTTGCGCTTACAGAATGTACATGTAAGGTTAGTACGCGGTGCACTAGGATGATGACTCTTCGTTGAGATAAATGCAGTACTCGACATTTCACTTGACGACTTCCTTCTGCATTCTTCTTGTATGAGTCGACTCCGCACTAACTCACTGGACAAGGAATTTGTCATTGCTGCCGTCTCAAGACTGGATACTAAAGCGTCGTACTCTTGCCCTAGTCCGCTTAGGAGCAGTTCAGCAACTTCCTCATCGTCTATTTCCTTATCAATATCTGCTAGTTGGTGCACAAGGCTCATGACGGATTCAATGTAGAATGTCATACTTGAAAATTGAGTTAATTCCGTTTTATGAAGTTTTCTCAATAGAAGCACTCTTCGTGACAAACCTTTATCTTCATAAATAGTAGATAATTTTTCCCAAGCTTCCTTAGAGGTTTGAATGTCACGGACATACTGGTAGCAGCAGGGCTTGACCCCTAGGCAGATGCGCGCTAGCGCTTTCTTGTCGCGCGCAGCATCAACAACGGCGTCCTCCTCTGGCTCTATGCAGTCCCAAAGTCCTTCAAGAATAAGTGCCATCCGCATGGCAAACTTCCATGATTGAAAATTATGTACGCCATCTAACTTCTCGAAGCTGATACCCGATGTAGATGCATTCGGCAGAAGTGGGCTTTGATTCTGATTGTTCTGTTGATCCATTTTCTATTCAGTTCGCTATAAATTTTTACTTCGAAATTTTTTACCTCGTGGCACGCTGTGGCTATGCACGCTGGACGCATAACCTATTATAAAATCAAACAATGTTTCCGAGGATTGTACGAGGTTTATTTGTGGAAGATAAAGCGAACAATGGATACAACTTTTTCATAAGCCCTTCTATCAAAATAACTCAATATTTTAGAAGACTTACAGGAAACGCACGTGCACAGATTAAGAGGCCGGAACAAGGTGGAAGCCATTTCTGACAAGAAGAAGCATAGATTATAAAACTAATAACCATAGAGTTGATGCGTTTTTGTGAATAGGTTTTAGCTTCAACACTCCCTACAAACTGCCCGATCAAGTTTACAATTTTGTATGGAGACGCGGATTTTTTTTTTCGTTTTCTGAAAGTTTTGTTTACTGAAGGTTGTTCAGTGTCGTTGACTGATCATGCGCTTTCAGTATTCGGAGGGCTGTCCCTAACACCCTGTATATTTTTCTTTTAGTGAATGTAAGAACGGCAACTGGTCGTGTACTACAAAGAAATGCGCCGGTGTGTGTACGGCGTGGGGAGACTCACACATCATCACATTTGACGGTAACGAGTATGACTTCGAGGGGGTCTGCACTTATCTGCTGGCTAAAGGAGTGCTGGACGGAAAACATGGATTCGATGTTGAGATTCAGGTGAGGTTTGGAATATTTTTTTTTGTTACAAGTGAGTAAACGAGCAGGTGGGCCACCTGCACCAAATTTATTTTAATTTTATTTTAATGTTGACATTATGTTTATTTTTAATTGTATTTAATTTTAATTGTATTTGATTATAATAATTAATATGTGACTCAATATTTATATTTAAGCAATTGGAGCCCTTCTCTTAATTTTGAATGTTTTGTCTTGTTTTTAATACTATTCTTAATTTTATAAGCATTTTCAGACATTCATTAATAATTCATTCATCTAATTTCACTTTAAGATGATTCTTGGTTATTTTTTTTTTCAATATTTGCATGTCACGTAATTGACAAAAATATGTGTTTCTATAAAATAATTTATAACATCTACATACACATTTTTTGGCAAATAAATAATTATCTTATCTGATGGTAAATGGTCTCCACCGCCCATAGCACCCACTGTTTTATTAGAGACATACTTTGACGCTAATAAGAAAGCAAAGCGCGTTGCCCACCCTGAAAACTAAGATGTCATGGCCCATGTGCCAGTAATTTTATTGATCCCTTACCCTTCAAACCGAAACACAGCAGTGCACTACTGCTTCACGGCAGAAGTAGGCAAGGGGGTGGTACCCCAGACGGACTATGCACGAAAGCCCTACCACCTACAATAATAATAGGTCTTTAACCGAAATTTTCTTACAGATTAATGAGATCATAATTCCTATAATTCTAAAGCTATTTTTTTCATTTGTCTTATATTTGAAAGTTGACTTCCAGTTTATCAATTGACGCATAAAATAAAGTTTTTATTTTTAGTTTTATGTATAAAATTAAAGGTTTGAAAATTGTTCGTCATGGGCTTTCCCCCAGCCAACTAGCGCCCCCATCAGTTGAAAAAATATTACTCGCTAAATACAAAACTTATCGAAAATCTGTCTTACAAAATTGAAGTAAAGGTACCTACCCTAGTTTATTAGAACTTATCAATCCTGAAAAATATAGTTCATTATAGATATAGATACAAAAAGTGCGGAAAACAGGCACTTCAGTTTTTGTATCTGTAACTACAGTGAACTTTATTTTTTCTACTCCCATTTGTTAAAGTTCGTGACAGGAATAACTGTGGTTTTAAATTTTTGAATGTTCTTACTGTTAATTTAATAAATTATCCCCTAAAGTGCATTTATTGCAACCCTCTCCATACAAACTTTTGTAGATTGACTAGATTATAAATAATTTAGGAAAAATTTCTAAAGGTATCTATTTCCGTGATTAACATTGATTTTGTTCCTTGCCACCAGAATGTCCCTTGCGGATCCACCGGTGCAACTTGCTCCAAATCAGTGACACTCAAAGTGGGCAGCGGAAGTAACCAAGAAGTAGCCACACTCAGCAAAGATGTCCCCTTGCCAGATCTCTCCAAGTCAAAGGGGTAAGCTAAAACTGGCCATTATATTAGCACTTTAGCTAGCAACCGCCTTAAATAATAATTGTTGAAAGTTGAATACTTTTGAAATCGATAATTTGGTATACGCTTAAATTGTTTTAGTCTTAATTGTTTGGTAGTAGTGGGCTTTATCTTTTTTAATGTCATGGTTATTCGAAAAATAGTTTTACCAAAATGTTTATTACATGAATGAGTATATTTTTTTTTATATTGTTACCCTATTGTTTTGTATTGTAGGATCAAGCTGCGGCTCGTAGGAGCTTACGTGTTCCTGGACGTGCCCCGTGTCGGTATCTCGCTGCAGTGGGACCGCGGCATGAGGGTGCATGTTAAAGTGGACGCCATGTGGCAGGGCAGGGTACGTTCATCATCGTCATAACATGTCCACTGCTGGACATAAGCCTCCCTTAAAGATCTTTTCAACACATTTGCTCATAAAACAGCTCTATTTGCACTGTATTAAGGTCCATAATCCAGCTTATTAAACACGCGTGCTTTTTTCATTAATATTATTTGACTAGTGTTGTAATTTTTGCCTTTTTTACTTTCGAGCGGAGCGAGAAAGGTATTGTATTCGTGAAAAGAAAAGTTTTTCTAATTTTCTCAAAAATGTGTTATATATCACTTATACATCATAAAAAACAAGTCTCCCAAAAATGTCCGTCCGTCGGTCGGTCGGTCGGTCTGTCCGTCACGCTTTAGCCTAGCGGCTAAACGAATGGTCCGTTTGACACCAGATTTTGAATTTAGGAGTTTTATGCAAATCCATCGAAGGGTTCTAAGTGGTTTCTTGCTGGCTCTCATTTTGAGGGTAGCTGTCATACATCGAAAATAAAAAATTGAAATTTTCTCAAAAACGGCTCATAGAATCTTGATGAAACTTTGCATGACCAAGCATCTCCATGTAAGATATCTTGCGCCAGTATCAATTGATCTGTGTAATTTCATATAAGGGGTGTTCCTGTAACACCAAATCGTAAATATGTGATTTACCCAAAATTGGTTCCATTGAGTTTAATAAAATTTTCTATAATATTAATCCAGGATTGGTTGTCTACTTGACTGGATATTATTTATGTTCCAGTACTACCAAAAGTTAAACATGTGATTTACTCGAAATCGTTTGAGGTTTGTTTGTTTTAATGTTTGACAATTTGAATTCTGAATTGATCTGTATATTTCATTCGAACATTTTTTTTGGAAAAACGTAAATAAAAGTTTACATTTCCATACTATGTTTATGGCATTACAAATTTAAGTTTGCGGTTGATAGTTTTTCCTTGAGTATTGCGAGAAAGTAAGTGCAGTGCTGCTGTACCATTTATTTTAATTGGCATGATGCAAGGAGTTTCTATATCTATCTATAACATTCATAATATTTTCATGAATAAGTAAACTGTGTTCGATAATATGATAAATAAATGTTAATTACATGGAAATAATTACCAGGCCACTCAGAAAGTATTGCGAAAAATAGTTTTTATATATGGGAGACTGGCCGGTCAGAATCTTTTTCGAAAATATGATTACTTGTAAGTAAAAATATGTGTGTTCCATTTTCAAAATTTCCCTCCACATTTTTTGCGAGCCAATTCAAAGTATCGTGTCTTACTGAAAAATGGATCTGCGCCGGGAACATTTTAGAGCTATGATTTTTTACGATTTCAAGTGTCGCCTGAAACCGGATGAATCGTTCGATAGACTTCAAATGGCATTTATGGATGAAGGCCCCTCCAAGGCAACCGTGTATCGTTGGTATAACGAATTTAGGCGCGGTCGACCAACCTTGGGGGATGAAGAAAGAAGCGGTCGCCCTTTGACGGCTATTACGGAAGAAAACGTGCTAGCAGTGAAAAATTTAATCCAAGATAATAGGCGAATTACATATCAGGAGATTCAGCACATATTAAAGATTGGATCGGGAAGCGTTCACGAGATTCTACACGGGCATCTTCGCGTGAGGAGGATAGTATCGCGCTGGGTGCCGCACTACCTCACCGACGCTCAGAAGCAGGCCCGGGTGGAATGGTGCCGTGATATGCTGAACAAATTTGAAGCAGGCTCGTCTCGGCGTGTTTACGACATCGTAACAGGTGATGAGTCCTGGATTTATCAATACGATCCAGAAACCAAGCGCCAGTCGACAGTTTGGGTGTTTCAAAATGAACCAACGCCTACCAAAGTGAAGCGATCTCGAAGCGGGGGGAAGATTTTGATCGCCAGCTTTTTTAATTTGACTGGCCACTTGGCCTCAATTCCCTTACGAGATCAAAGAAGCATCAACGCCGAATGGTATACTACCAAATGTTTACCAGAAGTTTTTTCTGTTGTGAGCAACAAGCGACCAAACACAGGGCTCCGCGGACTACTGCTCCACCACGACAATGCGCCTGCACACACCGCGCTCAAAACGAGGGACTTCCTGGACAGCACACCAGTCAAACTCCTGGGTCACCCTCCTTACAGCCCTGATCTAGCACCGTGTGACTTCTTTTTATTTCCAAAAATAAAAAATCAGCTCAAGGGGATACAATTTTCGTCGCCGGAAGATGCGCTGGCTGCGTTCGAGCAGGCTGTAAACGAGGTGTCTACGGCGGACTGGAAAAAGTGTTTTGAAAACTAGTTCAGACGCATGAATCTTTGTATAGAGGCTGGTGGAGAGTACTTTGAAAAGATTTAATAAAAATATATGTACCTGTAGAACAATTTTTTTTAGTGTCGCAAATATTTCTGAGTGTCCCACGTATATTAATCAACCAACTCACTACAAATTTGTCTTTAAAGTAACAAAATATTCAATATTAAATAATTCAAGGGAGTGAGCCTCAGAACAAAGACCTCCTTGCTGAGTAAGCTGTTTGGCAGGTTAGTGTTTTATTTTTGTTTTGTTTTTTATAGCGGCAAGGTGCAAGGAGTTTCTATATCTATAACATACATAATAATTTAATGAATTAAGAAACTGTGTTAGATAATATGATAAATAAACGTTAATTAAACGAAAATATTGATTTTAATCAACTAACTACTTTGTCTTTAAAGTAACAAAATATTCAATTTTAAAATAATTTGAAAAGTAGTCTGTTTGATAGTGTAGTCATTGTGTTCTGCGCGCGCATGTATGATCTGTGTCTTCGAAAAAAGTAATACGCGCGCCATTTTAACAGATATTTCTTGTTGTGAAATGTGTTTAATGTAATTAAAAAACTTTTTAACAAAAAATTGAACCGCCGAAAAAACTGAAAAGCAAGAAATAATTAAACTTTTTTATTTAACCTTAATAACAAAGTTCTTAAACTAATGTAAGAATACCCGAGTAATTTTGAGTCGGCGCCGCCGCCGTGCATCACGCTTTACGTACCTAATTAATTAATTTGCTTGTTTGGCGCCGCCTCAAAATTACTCGGGTATTCTTACATTAGTTTAAGAACTTTGTTAATAAGGTTAAATAAAAAAGTTTAATTATTTCTTGCTTTTCAGTTTTTTCGGCGGTAATGGGATGTTATGATGTAGTTTATCTTCAATTTGTTTAGGACTCTGTATTTTTTTTCGCAGCTAAAAGGACTATGCGGTAACTATAACGCCGATATGCGAGACGACTACCAAACTCCCGGCGGGGGTATCCCTGAGTCCTCCGCTCTGCTTTTCGTTGACTCCTGGAAGCTCAAATCCACTTGCCCGAAGTCAAAGCCGGTTACGGTAAGCTATAACCGTTCTTTGTTCAAAGTTTGATCAATGAGTGAAATATTTGCGTTTTATATGGAACATTTTTTATTTTTAACTAAAGTGATTCTAGCTAAATCCGCGGCAGATTTTCATGATAGATTTTTTTAATTTGTTTATATTCCAGTCATTATAATTAATCTACCTAGCGATTTGATGAGAGCACTAGTTTTTACACAGCGAATGCCATCTAGCTCTGCTAAACGAGACCAAGATTTGTCGCTTTTCAAACTGCCAAATGGCTTTTGATTTGGCTTAACGACTACTATCAGTGAAAGTTAGCTGGGACCAGTGACTTAGTGTGCCTTCCGAAACACGGAAAGTTGTTGTGCCACTAGCAGTCACCCATCAGGGTTCTGACTACGGCTAACATTGCGTGCTTAAATTTCGTGCTCGGAAAGAAAGACCGTTCGGTTACGAGCGTTTTTCACATAGAAAATCCATTGGAATAAATGTCTAAAACTTTATCTTTTCCTACAGGATCATTGTGCACAACGTCCAGAGCGTAAGGACTACGCCACCTCAATCTGCGGGGCTATGAAACGACACCCCTTCACCCTGTGCCATACTGAAGTGTCTCCATCAGGTTCGTTTGTGAACCTATTTTCATCATTCACTATCTCGCAGACTCTTTTAGGAAAAATTGGAACTTTCTCAATAGGAAAAATTGGAACCCTTACTTTGATGTCTGTCTGGCTATCTGTCCGTCAAGGGAATCAAGTTGAAATTGTTATGAAATATTAAGGTCCATGGATCTTGGTAGGCGTGTAAAATTCAAGCTTCAAGCAATAAAAATTAAGATACTGCCGTCCTCCAATTTTTAATCAAACCAATAAATACCCTATACAACGTAAAATGTTGAATATCGTTAAATTTTGCCTTTTTTCTTATAATCAAGTGTAAGTGATATAAGTTGAGCTACTGTTTCAATTAAGTACTTCATATAAATGAAGGGTCAGGTTTGAGTGGCCCATGCATAAGATGCTACGCGAGCGAAGTTAGTAGCGAGTCGTTATAATAAAACAGTTTTTCCTCCAGGTTTCATAGAGCGTTGCGAGAAGGATGCGTGTGCGTGCGACTCGGGCGACGACTGCGAGTGCACGTGCACCGCGCTGGCTGCGTACGCGCAGCTGTGCGCGGCCCGGGGCGCGCCCTTCCAGTGGAGGAGCCAGGGCTTGTGTCGTGAGTCTGCTTTCAGTTGACGAGACTGAAGAATGTTCGCACGCCCGCAACCACGTAGAAACTTTACTCGTTTTTTTTTCTCTTACGGCTAAAAAAACTAGTTTAAACTGAACCAGCGCTACGCTACAATAGGGAGTTTTCCTTGACGTCTGTCAACTACGTTTTTTTAAGTGTTGATGGGTGATACGCTGATCACTGTTGGTATTTTTTTTTATACATAGTAAAACATGGGAAATCTTTTTACAAGGAAAAATGTTACAGGCTTTGTCAGAAGCAAACTGATACATTTTATACGATTCCATGGTGGCACGATGATGGTTTTTCCTCGTGCTGATTTGCAGCACCATCCATTGGACATTTCAAAAGATGGTTGAAAACACCCTATTGCCCAAAACCGGAAAACAGTTTATAACCCTTAGTCGCCTCTTACGACACCCACGGGTAACATGCTAACCCTTTAAACATGCTTCAGTGGTTTTTATTTTCCAACAGCAATGCAGTGTGACGAAGAATGCTCGAACTACGACGACTGCCTGTCCTCTTGTCCGCTTGAAACCTGCGACAACACTGTGGACTACGCTGAAATAAAGGCCGTCTGCGAACAGGACACTTGTGTTGAAGGTAAGCGCAATAATACAGGGACAGAATAAAGTAATAGTAAACTCTGCGATACTTTTCTTGCCTCAACGACGTATAATCCAAAAGGATAAACTTATTTTTGAATCGAGCTTTATCGATAATTTTTCAGTCATTCTATCTGCGTCTGCTATCCGAAGTGTATCGTTTTCTCTCATGTAATATTTCTATTTTTAAAAAGCTAGTAAAGCTTCGCGTATGGTTTATGTGTATTTCTTTTCAGCTGTGTTATAATACGAGTAGCGACTCGACTTAAGGTCGCAAAGGGCCAGAACGTTTTGGATGATGAACCTAGTACCAACTTTTAGTATGTTATTAAACATGATATAACACCTACAAAACCACCGGGACGAAAGCTGTCAAATGCCTGGATCAGGAGGTATGACGTCATATTTTTTTTGTATGGGATTTCATTTTTTTTTATATATTCCTATCGTGTAGTATATCAAATTAAGGGGCTTTAGGAGCTGATTCTGGAAATATACTACATTTTCACATTTGAGTATCTGGTTATTTTAAAATCAAAGAAACATTTTCGAAACACACCAAGTTTGAGCTCCTTTAGGGGAAAAACGGCAGAATTGTTTTTTGTAAAATATACGTCCAATAACTCGTTATATCTTCATTAATAAACTGTATGAAAGCAATTTTGAAAATATTGAACCCGAAACTAGATAAATAGGATAACGTTTTCGATAAAAAATGGTCGTACACAAATATTAGGACCAAACATTATCCTATTTATCTAGTTTCGGGTTCAATATTTTCAAAATTGCTTATAACGAGTCATTGGACGTATATTTTCCAAAAAATTATTCAGCCGTTTGTTCGCTGGAGGAGCTCAAACTTGGTGTGTTTCGAAAATGTTTCTTTGATTTTAAGATAACCAGATGCTCAAATGTGACAATGTAGTATATTTCCAGAATCAGCTCCTAAAGCCCTTTGATTTGATATATTACACGATAGGAATGGATAAAAAAAAACCCATACAAAAAATTTATGACGTCATACCTCCTGATCCAGGCATTTGACAGCTTTCGTCCCGGTGGTTTTGAAGGTGTAATGTCATCTTTAATAACATACTAAAAGTTGGTACTAGGTTCATCATCCGCAACGTGTTTACCTTAAGTCGAGTTACTATAATTACTATTTTATATCAAATAAATTGGAATTGTGAATTTAATCTTCGAGTTTGATTGTTGAGGAGATAAACTGGTAAGACCGTCATAGGAAGCTAATCAGAAGAAACTCCCTCTGAGTTTGCTAACTCCCAGGAGCCCATAAGGCCTATTATAGTACTATCTATCATACAAAACGTACACTCTCCGCCCCCCGCCCGCAATCCACCCCGAACCCCCGCGCGCACCCGCCAAGAGATTATCGTGGTGCTTCTGAGGGTCTTTTGTACTGAATATGCGAGCCTACGCGACCTTCAAATTTCAAATTCGCGCTCGATGTATGTAGTGTCCGGGATCCGAAGCCCAGTGATTCTGTTGTAGGTACACACGACCGCACATCAGTAGAAACACTTTTGGACCTTATGGCGTGGTAATAGAGTTGAAAAAGTTTCTACCGACAAGCGGTTGACCGTACTAAACAAGCAACTTTCCCAAAGGAAAAAACCAGTCAAATGCGAGTCGGACTCGCGCGCCGAGTATTCCGATATAACTGTAGCATTTTTAGAAGCAATTATGTAAATTTTTAGGACCGCAAAACTAAGTTTGTTTGTAAAAGTTTTTTTTTCATATCATACGTAGTAATTATGAAATATGATTTAGGTAAAATTTGTACTTAGACCACTTAAAATAAGGAAACTAAAACCTTTCTACTAATCTCATGCTAAATGTATGGGAGTGATCTGGAGTGATATATATTTAGTTCTTGTCCCGCGTGCCCGACCACCTGCTCGCGTGAGGACTTACTTGATGGTAACCAGAGGGCTACCACGGTAGCCACTTTCTGGGCAAGTAAGATTTAGCCCGTGTTCTTGCCGACACGAAAGAAGAAGAAGAAGTTCTTGATAGCAAAAGATATGCATGTACTCGTGATACTGAACAACTTTTTCCGAGGAACATAGGTCGAAATACGAAAAACCAAATTTGACCTCCCATACAAAATGCGCTTTCAGCTGGTGCAGTTTCTATGGGAGGTCAAAACTTGATTTTCGTATTTCGACCATTTCCTTGGGGAAAGTTGTTCAGTATCATGAGTACATTCATACCTTTTTCTATCAAGAACTAATTAAAAGTCACCCTATATTCTGTGTCACAACCAACCACACCTTACTTGTCTACTAACTTTGATTAGTTATGTTTACTAATTGTTTTATTTTTCTTCAAAAAATTGTATTCGATGGTACCATTACAGGTTGCAAACCCAAGAAATCTTGCCCAGAAGGCTCGGTATACACGAACGGTACTTTCACGGAATGCGTGCCTCGGTCCAAATGCCGTCGTGTGTGCATGACCTTACCCAATGGAAGGGAGATTCTAGAAGGAGAAATCACGGAAGAAGACGCCTGCCACACTTGTAGATGCTCTAAGAATCATAATGTCTGCACTGGGCTGCCGTGTTCTTCTGTTGTGGTGAGTTATTCGCCTTACATTAAGGGCTCCCACACATAACTACGATGCGATGCGATACGACGCCGCGGCGCAGCAACCTGCGATGCGAATTACTGCAAAACCTTGCAAAGTTTTTGCGATGCGTCTTGCGAGCTCGCAGATTTATGCAATGTGATGCGAATTCGCAGTTATGTGTTCGAGCCCTTAAGCAGAAGAAAGGAGCTTCTGGAAGGAAAAATCATAGATAAAGTTGCGAATCTACTCTAAGGTTGTTTGTCCACTGCGGCAATTCCGAGCCAATGCCGATAAAACATAAGAACAGCTTCGATAGAAACGACACTGAAAAAGTAATAAGTACTGTTTTTGCTCGTTACTTTGTCGGCGTGTCGTGTTATCGGTATCGGCTCGGTATCTTCGCGGTAGACAAACTGCCCAACTATTTATTTAAAATCAGAGTAGGTGAATGATGATGATGAATCTTTTATTGTAAACTTAAAAATACTTACAAATATCTTCACAAAAGGATAGTCAGCTATGTTGGACACAGGAATGAGCAGGAGTGTGTATACTCGTATTTATTTATCCTAGTTTTAGAAATTTAAAGAATAGTCCTTGTAATATTTATATTTTCAGTAGCTATTAACTTCTTTAACCTCTTAAGCCCCTTGTCAAAATTCACAGGAATCGAAAAGAAAACGTAGTTATTTACGCGATAAGGCATAATTTCGCATAAATTGCAATACATTTTTCATGAATTTTCCATTTTCCGGGAACTCTATGGGAAATTGACATAGGGGTCATATGTCAAAATTTTCGTCTTCAAAGTAAGCACAGTAATAAATAAAACACGTTTCTACACCCTCAGCCCTTCATATCAACGGTACTACCAACTGACAAACCTCACGACGATGAACCTCTGAAATGCAAGACCGGATGGACACCCTGGATCAACCGAGGGCATCCGGAGGCAGAAACCAATGGAGAATCAGTGGATAAGGAACCTCTACCTAAACCTAGTGAGCTAGTAAGTATACCTGTCGTTTTGGCGTCTTTCGATTTACCAGCTGGATTCTTTGATAGACCATAGGCATCTAACTAGAAATAGAGGCCAATAGAAAATCAGTGGATACGGAACCTCTGCCTAAACCTAGTGATTTGGTGAGTCAACCTACCAATTTGGTCTTCTTAGGAACCTTACAAATGACCGGCTGGACTCCTTGAACTGAGGGCTTGCAGAGGCCAATCAGAAGTCAGTGGATAAGGAATTGCTGCCTAAATCCAGTGAACTGGTAAGTCCTCCTTCCAACTTAGCATTTTAAGAACTTCTCCAATGCTGGAAATCCTGGACGAATCGAGGGCATCCAAAGACAGAGGCCGATAGGGAGTTAGTGGACAAGGATCCTCTACCTAAACCTAGTGAGGTGGTCAGTTCATTTACCAACTGGGTCTTTTTAGTGACCTCTCCAATGCTGGGAACTTTGGATCAACCAAGAAGACCCGGAGACAATAACCGATGGGGAGTCAGTGGATAAGGATCTTCTGCCTATACAAAGTGAGCTGGTGAGCCCTTTTAACAATTTGGTCTTCTTAGAAACGTGGAATTCTGGATCAATCGAAACTAATCAAAAGCATCCGGAAAGGCCAGTGAGGAGTTAGTTGTTACGGAACCTCTGTCTAAACTCAATGTACTGGTTTACTTCTGTTGCCGTCTAGTCTTCTAAGGAATCTTTCAATTGATCGGTTCGGCTTCTTAGATCAATAAAGGACGTAAAGAATCAAGTTATATGACTTTTATGTTACCGGGTTGGATTCCAATAATAATAATTAACTGCCACATAAGTTTCTGGTAAGTTTCTTATAGATTTTAGAGACGATTCAGTAATACCTAGCGTGGTTTTTTGTGTGTATTATTTTGTCTGAAATGAACAGCTGGCGAGTGCTAAGTCCATTTTTGAGGGCACAGAATTGGAAACTTATCTATTATTGAATGAGATAATGTTATCTACTCTTTAATTTTTGTAAAAAACATTTTTAATTTAAAAGCACAATTACCATTCGAATTTTCCCCAGAAAATCGGCTCCCCAATGTGCCAGCAATCAATGATGACGGACATCGAATGCCGTACTACAGTCAACCACAAAAGTGCCAAAGAAACCGGCCTCAACGCCGAGTGCAGTCTGGAGCGGGGACTAGTGTGCAAAGAGAAGGGCAACGTGTGTCCGGACTTTGAGATCAGAGTTTACTGTCAGTGCGAAGAACAGAAAGTAGAACCACCTCTGACAAGAAGTGAGTATACATACATACATAACATCACGCCTTGTTCACGAAGTATACCTATACTATTAAACGAACAATATTTGTATATTTTATAGTATCAGGACGTTCTGAATACAGGGCAAGGTTAAAAGTACCCTAAACCGACGAGCATGTATGAAAGGATTGATGAAAGTACAGGAAGCAAGGGAAGTATGTCAAGATCGTAGCAGGTGGAGGACTGTGGTCTCTGCCTACCCCGACGGGAAAGAGGCGTGATTTTATGTTATGTTATGTTATGTTATGTTATGTTATGTTATGTTATGTTATGTTATGTTATGTTATGTTATGTTATGTTATGTTATGTTATGTTATGTTATGTTATGTTATGTTATGTTATGTTATGTTATGTTATGTTATGTTATGTTATGTTATGTTATGTTATGTTATGTTATGTTATGTTATGTTATGTTATGTTATGTTATGTTATGTTATGTTATGTTATGTTATGTTATGTTATGTTATGTTATGTTATGTTATGTTATGTTATGTTATGTTATGTTATGTTATGTTATGTTATGTTATGTTACGTTACGTTACGTTACGTTATGTTATGTTATGTTATTTGAATATTTGTATTACAACGGATGCCGAATATGTAACGGTAAGTGGTGATAATACTAAAGGGTTTGAATCTGCCCATGAAACTGAACAACTTTTCCCAAAGAACATAGGTCGAAATATGAAAATCAGTTTTTGTCCTCCCATAGAAACTTCATCAGCTCATAGCGCATTTTGTATGGAAGGTCAAAGTTGCTTTTTCGTCTTTCGACCTATGTTCCTTGGGAAAAGTTGTTCAGTTTCATGGGCAGATTAGCACTCTTCAGTATTATCTCACCTTTCCGTTACACGCTGTATATCTGTAATCAATCGGTTTCTCAAAAACGGCTCTAACGATTTTGATAAATATTACCATGCTGGGGTTTTGGGGGCAAAAAATTTATCTAGGTCTCATGTCTGGGAAGATTCGTTTTCTCCGTGTTTTTAAGCATTTTTAAAAAAATACCGCGTTTTAGACAGAAAACTACAGCGCTATCTGTTGGCGGGTAGCATAGCTTGCTCACTCGATGATATTTTAATGTTGAGGCGGCTATTATAAATGAGCGAAGCTCTGTCGATCAGGTACTATTTTTCTGAGTGAGTATTATGTGTAACACTAACGAGTTGTTTAGTGATAAAATTGTATTCTTTTTCTTATTCGAAGCGATTAATTTAATTTTTTTTTGTAGATTCCACAGCGTTATACAACTTGGTAACGGAATAAGCGAAACTGAGAAAATAGTTTGTTCAGAATCGAGAGTAGAATCAATTTCACGGGTTTTTGATAGGGGTAATTTTTTAGAATTTTTATTATTTAAATTTTTGCCGCTTCTATTTTAAATATTTCTGTGGATACGCGCGCTGGCGGCGCCGCGCGGTTCATGAGCGGTGAGGAAGGGAGGGAAGTGGGCGTGGCGCTAGCGGACTAGAACAACCATGAAACTAGAACTACGATGAAACTTTAAAATAACAATATCTAGAAAAATAAATTTTTTAAGATTTTTTTACGGGAATGGATTTATTTTAATAAAAATCAGTTGGGGTGTATGACGGTTTCGCTTATTCCTTTAACACGTTGTATAGTTTGTTTTCTAATCAACTTTCAGAACCTTTGTTACTAGAAATAAAAAACTTAACATCTTTCCCTAAGTAACATTAGTCGAAATTAGAGTTGTTGAGGAAGTGGTTATGAGAAAGAGGAAGTGTAGAGCACAATTTTAGAAGATGAGGATATTTCATGATATATTTATGGGGATGAGGATGCGTTTGAGGAAGAGGAAGCGGTTGAGGAAGAGGAAGGTTGAGAAGAGTGGAAGTAATACATAGGTTCTTACAAAAATAGTGTATAATATTTTAAGATGATAGTGAAATAAAGAAATTGAACAACTTTTCACAAATGTTTCTCCAAACGCGCTACAAGGCGCTACTGAGACTTCCTCATAAGTTACTCTTATTTCTAAGAGGAAGCGAAAGCGGAAGAGGAATTTTTAACTTGCTTTTATAGGGGATCGGTAGCGGTAGAGGAAGTCTGCAAAATGCAGAACTTCCGCGTAATGAGGATGCGGAAGCGGAACCCTCATCAACACTAGTCGAAATACGGAAAAAATAGACCGAATGCCATCTGACTTCCGCAACCCAGAGGTCAAACCAGACCAAACCTAGATTAGGCTCTGCCAGGTTAGTGGGCAACCTGGCTGTCAGAGTTTTCAAAACGCCAAATGACCTCTGACTTGGTAGAGACTACTACCATTCCCCTTAGCCGAGACCAATGGTTTAACGTGTCTTCCTAAGCACGGAAACGCTCTTGTTGTTGTGCTGCCAGCGGTCACCCATACGGCTCTGACCACGGCCAACGTTGCCGAGGCATCAACGAACGAGCCAAAGAGCCTTGTTGCCAACTAATACTTTGACTTTTTATACAAGGCTTACGTATTTGAATAATTAAGCCGCGGATAAAAAGTGTTTAAGGGCCTGTCCGCACAGCGAATTTTCACCGCGCGATATATACTCGAATTGTTGCGGCGCGATTTTTTGCTATTTCAAGCACGGAATATAATTCGCGCGAATAGATATCGCGCGGCAACGATTCGCTGTGCGGACAGGCCCTTATAGTCGAGTTATAAACTCTGCTTTTCACTTTGATTGCGAGGAAATAAAACGTAAAAGTAGTTTAGAAAAGTAGTATTTTAATTAAAGTTAAATCAGAGTTTTATGGTATGGCTGGCTGGAAAGTCAATTTAGAAGAAGAAATTACTTTTTTGACCAAGTGCATAAAATACAATTTTAGGCGGCCTATACGCAGCATAAACTACAACTTTTCGATCATGAGAAGTGAAAATACATTTTCATTCAACAGCTATACCGCCACCGAAACCGCAGTTCCAATGTCTGAACTCCGACCACCCTAACTTCCCCCACCCGAGCGACTGTTCCATGTTCTACGAGTGTACTCCAGACATCACCAACCCTAATTTGAAACACGCGGTGTTGAAAAACTGCGGAGAAGGACTCATGTACAACCCTAACTTGATGGTCTGTGATTGGCCGGCCTCTGTCTTAGCTGTCAGACCTGAGTGTGCATACACAAGTAAGTTTATTTAAGAATATTTGACATTTTATGCGATCTATCGCGCGAAGTATACCTATACATTTCACTCCGATTCCGGTGCGTCACTTGTACATCTTTTGTGAAAAACGCCCTTCTTCGGATCTATCCGTGGACATCGTAAGTGTCGTGGGTCTGATATTCTTGTTCGAAGGTGGGATATCAATCGTCACATATCTGTAGTTTCACTTCCCTTCAGTCTACCCGTGATTACGGCCGGAGCTACCCGGTCAAAACGTCGCGAAAATAAGGCGAATTTATGTTGCATAAGACCCGAAACAAAATAAATATTTTTCAGATTGTGATTGTGTGTGTTTGGTTGTGTGATTGTGTTGTGGATTGTGTGGATCGGGTTGTGTGTGTTGTTGTGAGATTGTGTGTTGTTGTGGTTGTGTGATTGTTGTTGTTGTGTGTTGTAATTGTGTGTGTGTGTGTGTTTGTGTATTTGATAAAATAAAAGTTTATTAATTCCAGTTCCAACTAAACCTACAAGAGCAACGGAATCTTCTACTACAGAGCCTGCGAAAACAACACACTTGCCAGTAACAACCCCTAGCAAATGTCCTCCGGGCCAAGAATACTCAGACTGCGCGTATCCTTGCGACAAACTGTGCCACCACTTCAAGAAGACACTGCTTGAGAAGGGGCGCTGTAAGGGCTTGGAGGTACGCTAATTACGAATACATTTGGCAATAAGAACCCCAAGTAAATGTCTTGCGGGTCAAGAATATTTAGACTGCGCGTATTCTTGCTACAAACTGTGCCACCACTGTTTCAAGAGCTTCAAAAGGCGCGACGTAAAGTCTTTGAGGTACGATTATAATGGTCATAGCTAACATCACACTTGCCAATTCCAAACCCTAGCAAATGTCCTCCGGGCCAGGAATACTCAGACTGCGCTTATCCTTGCGACAAACTGTGCCACCACTTCAAGAAGACCCTGCTTGCGAAGGGGCGCTGTAAGGGCTTGGAGGTACGCTAATTACGAATACATTTGGCAATAAGAACCGCGCGTATTCTTGCTACAAACTTTGCACCACTTTTTTAAAAGATTCAAAAGGGGCGTTGTAAGGGCTTTGATGTACGATTAAAATGGTCATAGCTAATAACACACCTGCTAATACCAACCCCAAGTAAATGTCCTCCGGGCTAGGAATACTCAGATTGCGCATATCCTTGCGACAAACTGTACCACCACTTCAAGAAGACGCTACTTGAAGACAGTCTTCAGTGTCTTCTTGAAGTGGTGGCTTTGAGGTACGCTAATAATGGTCATAGCTATCAAACAACATACTTGCTTATAACAACCCTAAATGATCCGGGCCAGTATACTCAGACTGCGCATATTATTTTATCTTTGCGACAAACTGTGCCACCATTTCAAGAAGAACCTGCTTGAAGTGGTCATTGTAATGGCCTCGAGGTACGCTTATATTGTTCATAGGCCACAGCTATCATCATTTATCACACTAGCCTGTAACAACCCTAAACGAATGTTGTCTGGGCCAGGAATACTCAGACTGCGCATATCCTTGAACAAACTGTGTCACCATTTCAAGAAGACCCTGCTTGAAAAGGTCGTTGTAAGGTCTTTGAGGTACGCTTACATTGGTCATAGAGCAAATGCCCGCTAAATGAAGAGTACTCGGACTGCGCAAATTTTCCTTTTTAGGGTTCCGATACCAAAATGGTAAAAAAAAGGAACCCTTATGGTGCCGCTCTGTCTGTCTGTCTGTCTGTCCGTCTGTCTGTCACACCTCTATATCTCAGCAACCACTTATGCTATCGACCTGAAATTTGAAATAGTTTTAGAATATAGTTGTCCAACTTAATTGCACATGAAAAAATTTTGAAAAAAGTATGATTATTAATGTAAAGGGGGCCAAAATAGGGGGGGGGGGGGGGGCAAATTTCAAATATATTTATAAATTTCATATATTTTTGTATTTTATTAATTTTCTTAGTTTTCAAGTTATGATGAAAAATGTAAAAAAAAAATACCCCTTATCTCCGAGGTTTGAGTAAGGAAAAATCTGAATTAATTACAGTTGACAGAAGTTTATGTAAACTTTACAGCAAAAATAAAACGATCTCTCTAAGTTGTACAGTTTTTCAGAAATCTGCAAAAAACCTTTAAAAACAAATTTAGTTTTGCGGTCCTGAAAATGGTTTTTATTGCTTCCAAAAATACTATAGGTATATCGGAACCCTCGGCGCGCAAGTCCGACTCGCACTTGACCGGTTTTTTTTCTGTATGGATTTACTCTTGATCCCGATTTAGCCCTGAGGACAGAGATGAGGCTTGGTCTGAAATTTGGTACGCAGATAGTTATTATAACGTAGGCATCTGCTAAAAATATAAGGTGCAGTCGCATGTGACTCGTGTGGTGCCGGTAAAGAATAGTACTAACCCATCTCTACGCGTGGGTGTCTTAAGAGGCGACTAAGGCTTATGAACTGGAGGATGTGCAGCATCTTTCTGTGTATCATACCATCTTACATACTGCGGTCACCAACAACAGCGGCCGCCAGCCGCAACGCTTACAAGCGTGGTGACTATGGTAAATCCTTTCCTTAGTACCACGCATTTTTGCTGGAGTTCTGGAGGGAGCTCCCTGTCCTGCAGTGGACGTTTTATGGGATCTTATGAGGCATCCGTTAAGAACGGATTTTTGAAAATTCAACCCCAGGGCACACCCCGAATACTACATACATCGAGCGCGAATTTGAAATTGAAAGGTCGCGAAGGCTGCATGTTAAGTACAAAAGACCCTCAGAAGGACCACGAGAATGGCACGGGGAATGTTATGAGGCATCCGTTAAGAACGGATTTTTCAAAATTCAACCCCAGGGCACACCCCGGACTAATCGAGCGTGAATTTGAAATTGGAAGGTCGCGAAGGCTGCATGTTCAGTACAAAAGACCCTCTATTAGTTTATTCTATGCCCAGGGAGTGAAACAGGAGTTCAATTGTGTAAAGTATACTAATCTTTGTTTTCAGAAATGTGTAGAAGGGTGCGTGGCTAAGAAGTGTGAGCCGGGTTGGCTGTGGCGGGACGAAAACATCTGTGTGCCCGTTAAAGACTGCACTTGCTACTCTGACGGAAAAGTTGTTAAGGTCAGTAAACATTAAGGGTCTTACTACAAAAAAGTTAGACATCTGTTGAACACTTGATTAAAAAAATGCGCACAAAATAACTGGCTATGTCAGTTAATGCGCAGAAGTCAAGTCATAAGAAAATAAATAATTAATTTTTGACTTCTGCGCATCAATGACATAGAGTTTTTTGGTACGATTTTTTTAATCAAGTGTTCAACAGATGTCTAACTTTTTTGTAGTAAGACGGTAAGGGGCTAAGCAAACGTGAACACAAAGTCCGTGACAATTGCAATTTTTTTTCCATATTATTTTAGTTCAATAATATCATTGACTTGAGAAAAACGCTCCTCTTTTAAGTTCGTAGTTTCCAAAATCTTTGGTTAGGAAGAAAAACAGCTTGAATAGTTGTTCAGTTCAAAGAGTTATTAAGTCCAAAACTTTCAGGAAATGAAAAAAAGATATAAGTACCAGCATCTTCTAAAATAGTAGATTACGTAACTGACATATAAGTCAGGTTATTAAAACACGAGTTTGGGTTTATCACACGAGGCGAAGCCGAGTGTGATAATAGTATCAAACGAGTGTTTTAATACCATATTATATGAAGTTACGTATACTACTTTATCTGCACTCAATAGGTGCAGTAGGTAGGTAGATACCTACTTATAAATTAAACAAAAGTAAACAAGAAAATTAATTATTTTATGATAATAATTATTTACATTATGGATGTTACAATTGTGAAATTGTATGTTCACTACAGATCTTGCGGCGGTTTCGGTGGAGGCTGATGCGTTGCTAGTTGACGGAGCTGGTGCTGGTACATTGATATTCACCTCATTTGCGTTGTTTTCAATGGTGTTTAATATTGTGTTTGAAACTTGAATCTTATTCCTTAGAGATTCATCTATGTAGCTTTCCGCCACAGTAGACGATTTCCATCCTCCATGCCTTTTCAACGCAGTCAAGTCTCCTCCTCCATCAATCAGTAGCGTTGTAGAAGTGCGACGGAAGCAGTGACCCGTGAACAATGCCGGATTGGGCAGATTTAAATAATTCGCAATAGTTTTTCCCAAACTGCCAAATTTATTTATGCCCACTCTCTGTACAGTGCATTTTCCAGCAAGGTAATTTAAAAAAAAGCAGGGATTAGAACAGGAATTAGACCGAACATCAATGTATTTTTTACATATCGCATAGTAGTCGCCTGTGACAGTGAAAGATCGGTCTATTTTAGTTTTCGTTTTAGAAACTTTAACCATAATTGTAGACTCGCCGATATGTACAACGTCTTCGAATTGAATGTTATATAGTTCTTGCTTTCGGCAAGCACCCATTACCCCGAAGATAAGTGCAACCTGTAACAATATACAGAATGTAAGATGTAGTCAAAAATATTTATTTGCTTAGTACGATTCATGTACGCATTAATTTAGTTCCTAGCCAACTAGAAATAAGGCACCTACTCGACACATACCTACCATTATATCTACATAACGATATAATGAAAAACGTAGTGATTATATGCTCTGTGGATATAATATCCCACTTACCTTAGTAAAAAGGTATAATTTATCGGGCGCTTCTTCAAGGAATGTCTTTATTTCATGTGGCGCAAAGGTCAAAGACTTTTTGCCCTTGTAGCCTGCGGATTTACGTTTTAAGAACGCTCTTAGTTTGGAATACTTCGTGATATCAACATTGTTATAAATCGACATTGTCGATTTTATCATTGAGTATTTCACCCACAACGAAGACGCTTTATATTTTTCATCGAGGTCTCTAAAATAAGCGAGAAGCACATTTTCGGACCAAGATGTGGCTTTCTTTTCAAGTTTCCACGCTAGAAATTCGTTGTACGCTTTATCATACAATTTTCTCGACTTCTCTGGGAGAAGATTATGCTCAGTGGCCACGTCCATTATATCTTGTGGTGTTAATAGTTCTGGGTCACTATCTTCGCTAAGTTCCATTTTTTTTAAGTAAAATTTCCCGAGATCGAAACGAAATACAAACAAACACTTAAAAAGTTGTTGCAAAATATTGCAAATGGCGGGCGGGAAATCTATTGTCCGTCCAATCTGCGCAGGTCCGCGATGCGCGCGGTCGGCTCCGCGCATTAGGTTGTTTATTGTCACGTTTACGTTATGTTTAGCCGCTACTAGGATAATTTAATAAATTACTAATGGGTTGTCTAAAACACCTAATGTTCACTCTTCTTAAAATTGTACAAAAAAGTATTAAGGCAAGGAGAATTTTATCCAAGTGTTATGTAATGATAAAAAAATTAAATTACGTAACACCTTTGCAGAATTTTCATACAAAATCTGTTACGTAATGGTAACTTTTTAATTTTTACAGTTCTCTCTGAATAATATTCAGCCTTACGTATCAACTTTTTGAATCGTATTGTTAAGATTACGAGATGAGTGCAGATAAATTTAATTTCTAAACTAAATAAGAACGGAGAACTGAAAAACCTAATACAACACGGAGACAGATGGAGAAAGCTACACCGACAAAAGCATGGCTCTTCATCATCATCATCCGACCGTTTTCGGTCATGGCGACCGCTGTCAACTCCTACATATGTGACTTACCTACATACCCAATTTTTGCTGTAAACTCACGCGCACACTGAGGGCACGTGAGTCTACCGTTTACATAATAGGGAACATGCATAATTTTTTTTGTCGCATTTATGAACAAAACGTGAAAATACCGTAGAAGAGATGACAAAAAGTGAAATTGAAATTTTAATCGGCTAAGAAATACGGCAGATATAAGCATTTAAAACTTTTAATAACGCGCCGATTAGACAGAGAGATCCGACATGGCATGTGACGTCACATGCCACTACGGCCATATTAACTTCGTATTAAATTTCGTTTTGCTAGAAACAGACAGAAACAAATCTTCGATGGCTTATATCTTTTTTAATTTCATAGTTATTCGAAAAATAGTTTTACTAAACTGTTTATTACATGAATGAGGATAATTTTTTTAAATAAAAAAACATCATACATATTCCCTATTATAAGTGATGGCCGCTGGTGGTCGCGCTTTAAGTTCGTCGCGCTTAGTGTCGAGGTCTAATAAGCGCTGCTTTTCAAAACCGTCGGTCTTAGTTTTGACCAAGTACCTCCATTCTGATCTTTGCACAGCCAGATCCTCCCATTGCGATGGCTCTATGTCACATCTTTTGAAATGTCATTTTACAACATCCTCGTATCTCAGAAGTTGTCCGCCATGATTTCGCTTGCCCTCCTTTGGCTCTGAGTAAAAGATACGTTTAGCTACTCGATCTTCCGCCATCCGTGACAAGTGGCTAAATACTGAATGAATGAATGAAAACTTGATACAGTTTGTATCGAGAGGCAGATTTTTTATTTCTCTTCCTGAAAGTTTTATTCACTTACATTCACTAAAACGTTTACTTTCCTTGGATGATTATGCTTCTCCAGTTTTCCGTAAAATATTTTTCCATAATTTATTGAATTGAGAATGGTGAAGTAGAAAAAACATTGTATGTATTTAATCGAATTTTGTCATACTTTTCGCTGTCGAACACTTCGTTTACAACTAACTACTTTATCATCAAACTACGAGTTAGTGCCTCATTCTATTGCGTCTTCGGTTGACACACATCTACGACATTATTTGACACATTTTGGTTAGTATTTTATTACTGTTTTTTTTTATCCAACAGCCAAATGGCGTAGTAGTAGACGGATGTATCAAATGTCAGTGCATCAACAACGACCTTCACTGCGACAGCTCGGACTGCGCCACTACGAACCCGCCTCCTCCAGTCACCGAGCCGACCACTCTACCCACCACACCATCCACGCTTGCCCCCACTACTGTAGCTCCACTGATTGTCAAGAATACCGCCACTCCGCCGCCGCAATGCTCGCCTCAAGGGTAGGATTTATAATTTTTATCACTCATGTCCTGACACTCTTATTCAACTATAAGTGCGGGAGGTAAAATCGATTTTCCTCACAAGGGGCCCGTTTCAATTTGGGTAGAAATTATTCTAACATCAAGATAAAAGATGACGTGGCTACTTTTTGGGCTAAGCTTTTATAGTCGGTTTTGCCATTGAATTGAAATGAAGAAGAAGAAGCAAGATAGCTTTAATTGACGACGATATGTGTGGAAGAGACAGACTGCTGTTAAAGGGTAATTATTACCCAAAACGGAACGGCCTCTAGGTAAGTAAATTTGAAGACCCATCGTATATCGGTGATGCAAATGCACGGCGAATCGCAAAGTGCTCTGAAAAGCCTATCTATTTATGAATAAGGACATTCATTGTATGAAATCCGATTGCGCCACTTTGAACTTGCTACCTCCAGTCACCGAGCCACCGAGTCCACTTTGCAGTGTACTGAGTGACACCATCTACGCGTGCCCCACTATGTGACGCCACTACTTGTCAAGAATATCGCCACTCCGCTGCCGCAAAGCTTGTCTTAATATCTCATTTACTTTCCTGTACTTAGAATCAGGAAATGGTTACACACCCACGCAATTTTGTTTTTGTCCCACTGCAAAGGCCCCTCTTCACATAAACATGTACAGAATAAAAAAATATTAAATAACAAAAAACCCAACTGCTTAGCACAAGAGAGGAAAACTAGCTTAAATCTATTGGATTTGGTAACTTGAATTGTATAAGTTACTTCAGGCGGGGACGAACAAAATTAAGTCGTAAACATCCACAAAACGTTTTTTCGTCCCCGCCTGCAGTATCTTATACAATTCAATTTACCAAATCCAATAGATTTAAGCTAGTTTTCCTCTCTTGTGCTAAGCAGTTGGGTTTTTTGTTATTTAATAATTTTTTATTTTACACTTTTTAGTTTTCAGATTTGCTATGTCAAGTTATACTAAAACATTTGCTTAAACCTTAGAATCAGGTTTTTACCAGCTATTGTTTGATACCCATGTTGTAAAAGTAATGATTTAAAAAAATATATTTCACCCTTTATTTTCTCTTCAAAGGTGCCGTACTAAAATATTATACCCTATGACACTCCTACAATGAATACAAATCTAACGACACCTCATATGTTGGAATCTATCAAGCCGTTTAGACTGCAGAGCGCGACAAAGAAATCGACATATATATACATACATACATCATCATCATAGGCCTTAGCCGTCTATGTCAGACGATTATTTATTTTTCGTGGCTGAATAAGCCTATTCGGGAGCGGCAGGTCCTGCCACACGCTCTGCAGGTGAAGCTTGTGTTTTCAATAACTGATGTTATATCGTTATTTTTCTTACGCTTCTCGCTTTTTTCGGCTAGGGCACAAAACCAGGCTTCATCGTGTACCTTTCGTTCATCCAGTAATGATTTACGCCATTCAGCTGTCTGCTCCCAGTCTAGGTGTTCAATACCAAAAGTGATCATGTCTCGCTTGGCGCAATCTTTAAAGCGAAGTATTGGCCTACCAACACTTCTTTTTGCGTGCGCTATAGCACCAAGCAATACACGCTGGGGTAGACGGGTTGGTTCCATGCGGTGCAAGTGCCCCAAACATCGTAATCGTCTCTGCTTCAGCAATGAGAAGAAACTGGGCAGCTGTGCTCGTTGTAAGACCGTTTTGTTGGTTACCTTGTCCTTCCAGGAGATGCCTAGGATGTTTTGGAGGCAGCGCATATGAAAGGCATTAAGTCGACGCGCTTGTTTTGCGTTCTGTTCTCTTGTTCTGTATTTTTCTACATACACCCAACAGCACGTCAGTAGAAACACTTAGAACTTTGTGACATAGTAATAGAGTTGCAAATCTTTCCATTCACGTGTGGTTGAATTTTAGTCGCTGGTGGTTCGCTTTGGCGAAGCTTAGGCTAAAACCTCTTTGGGTAGTCGACATCAAAAAAACAGCTCCTCTGGTATGGAGTAGAAAAGCTTCAGTATAATACATATGTAATTAATGCTGCATCTTGCACGGGAAATTTAGTCATTGCTTTATATGTTAAAACTTAGAAAACTATTTCCAAAAGGCGTAGCTAAACCCAAATATTTTATAAAGAAACCTCCCAGAGTTGTTTTATCACTAAAATATTACCAGATGAGCAAGTGACGCTATCCACCAACAGATGGCGCTGTAGGTTTCTGAAACGCGGTAATAAAAACAGCGGCTCTGGTATGGAGTAGAAAAACTACAGTATATTACAAAAGTAATGAATACGGCATCTTGCACGGGAAATTTAGTCATTGCTTTGTATGTTAAAACTAAGTGATTTTATTTCCAAAAGGCCTAGCTAAGCCCAAATATTTCATAAAATAACCTCCCAGAGTTGTTTTATCAATAAAATATTACCAGGTGAGCAAGCGACGCTACCCACCAACAGATGGCACTGTAGGATTCTGAAACGCGGTAAAATCTCCACTTTTTTATGGATATCTTCCGGCTCCATCATCAGATCAGCTCCAAGTTACAATAATATTGCACTGTCATCCGATTCACATGCACATGCAAAATTTCATCTCAATCGGAAACCGATTGAGTTTCTCTTTTCAGTCGAGTATTTAGTTTTTTTATTAAGTACTTTTTATTTTTTTTTATACCCTATGACACTCCTACAATGAATACGAACCCAACGACACCTCACATGTTGAAATCTACCAAGCCGTTTAGGCTGCAGAGCGCGACAAAGAAATCGACATACATACATACATACACTCGAAAAACATAACCCTCCTGTTTTGGGGCAGTCGGGTAAAAACACAGTCAAAGAAATACACTACGTGTTTTTTTCACCTTCAGTCACGTAGTGACGTGTGTATTAGCTTAACATAAAAACGCACTCAGAAAAGGACAAAATTTGTCGAGCTCCGTATCTTTACAAGCAAATCAGCTGTTTTTCATTGTTTCTGGTGCGATAGAAACGAAAGATATCCTTCTTCTATTTCCTTCTCTCTTAAAAGTAACTTATTTTCGCAGATACAAAAACCTTCTTTGGGAAGAAGAACCATTACCCGCATCAGCTTTCAACGCCAGCAGTTCAGCGAACGCACTGTTTGAACCGCAGTTCGCTATGATCAACGCACATCCCATTGACACTAACGGTGAGCTGGGTCACCTTTACTTATTTATGTCATAATTGAGCAAACGAGTAGATGCCCCACACCTGTTGGTAAGTCTTCAACACCGCTCATAAAGCTCAAAATCATTTAATATTGTTTCAATTACAACCGTCGTGGGTTTTATCAAAATTTTTAATATTGCTTTTTATTTTCAACTTTTTAGACAATTTTCACTTTACTAACACTAAGTCGATTAAATCGTTTTGGAGATAAATGAGAACATTTGTGTAAAGAAAAATGATTATTACAGTGCATCCTAATGAGTTGACACCACAACTCTAGTCTAAGAACCATTACTGATAAATCATAAATCCTTTACTGAAAACCGTATCAAAATCGGTCAAACCGTTTTAGAGATAAATGTGAACATTTGCTTAAACAAAAATTATTATTGCAGCGCCCACTACTGAGTTGGCCCCACAACTCCAATCTACAAACCATCATTGATAAATTATAAATCCATTACTGAAAACCGTATTTAAATCGGTTAAGCCGTTTTTAGGGTTCCGTACCTCAAAAGAAAAAAACGGAACCCTTATAGGATCACTTTGTTGTCCGTCTGTCCGTCCGTCTGTCTATCTGTCAAGACCCTTTATCTCACGAACGGGTAAAGGTATCAGGTTGAAATTAATACCATATATTAGGATCCACGAACCACACAAGATCTAAAAATAACAATTTTTTACAACGACGCAATCAAAAGATATGGCATTTTATGTCCTCATCTTCATACATTTATTCAAAAATGCAAAACCTACAGGGTAGTTCCCGTTGACCTAAAATTTTGAAATTTGGCAAGAAGCTAGGTCTCACAGTACAAATAATGGGAAAAGTCTGAAATCATTAAATATTACAACTTTTCTTACAACTAATGGTAACCAATTGTGGTGAGCTCCCGTTTCAAGAACATTCATATAAGAGAGGGGTCAAGTTGGATGGTCGCTGAGGCGATTTTTGTTTTAGTTCTATTTAAAAACGGGAACACTTACAAACTTGAAAATTGGTATGTTTATAGTGCATAAGCTATAAAATAACAACAAATAATACAATTTGGTCAAGCGCATGTCGGACTCAAAAAATCTAGCACATTAACTTACTAAAATTTCAACTAAAACAATTATGTTTATGTGGTGGTACGGAACCCTCAGTGCGCGAGTCCAAGTCGCACTTGGCCGGTTTTTAAGATAAAAGGAAGCATAACTTTGCACACACAAACAAACGAACAAACAACCTCTCACCCTATACGCATAGGTACACCTTATCCGTTCCGTCGTGGGTAAAAAAGAAACACCTGTGCTATAAGCACTAGCCAGCAAATAAAAGATTAAGAGCTGAGACAGTATTTATGTGTCAAAGGGTCAAAGTAATTTAAGTACATGTTAGAACATTACATTATATTAAAAACAAAATGAAAAAGAAAATAAAAATATCTTATTAGTAGACGTTTTTTGGGATGTAATAATGACGATGATAAATTATTATCCAGCTGGAAGCTGGAGTCCAGCGGTGGAAGACCAGAACCAGTACATCCAAGTGACGTTCCCCCGCCGAGAACCGATCTACGGAGTCATCATGCAGGGCAGTCCGCTGTTCGACCAATACGTGACCAGCTATCAAGTCTTGTATGGAGACGATGGACATACCTTCTCTATTGTCGAAGATGTGAATGGAAAACCTAAGGTTAGTGAAATAGTACATTGTTCATCGAGAGGAGAAAGTGACCGATTCCCAACAAGGGTGTCGTTTGAGCCCTGAGGCGAAGCCGAAGGGCTCAATACACCCGAGTTGGGAATCGCACTTTCTTTCGAGTGATACATAGTGCTTTATACTTCACCTACGAGGAAAATATTTCAGATTTCCTTTTCAGATATGATGTAAGTTTTTTGTATTCCATTACATTGGTCTTGCCAATATGGTACTTTTCAACATGGAATACAAAGACTTGGCTTATATTTATACGCTTTTTCACTATAATAAGCAAGCAAAACAGTTTCCGAAAATCAATGCGCTTTTTTCTCGCTTTTTCAACGTATAAAACTATCACATACCTACATTGTTGTATTTTTTCGAGATTTTTCAGGCAATCAATAACCGCTTGCGCACTTTCTTGTAGTTCTAGCGGCGTCAAAAACTCTTCATCACTGTCACTATTTGACGACATTTTTTGTAAAAAGCACGCACCAACAAAACTACAATTAAAACTTTCAGCAACTTTGTAAAGAAAACAGGGGTCCAATTTTTGAAAATCACTGGGTGATAAAATATCGCTTGGAGGTTTAAACTTTTTAATTTTACACTGATAGTGTTAAAACGTCAGTAATACTTTATAAAATTTAACAATTAAACACTAATTTATATTTATGCATTATAATTTTTCCCTGTTGATAAGAAAAAAACAGAAATTTTGATTTTATTGAGTAAGATTTTATCACACGGTGATTTTCAAGAATAGGTACCTAATTCGCGCGCGCGCTTTCGTTCCACATTTTGGTTTTGTTCTTTTTTCAAATTAATGGTTTTTCAGAAAAGTGCAGGTGGCCAGCATCATTTCGCGGTCTTAGAGATAAAAAACTTTTTCTTTTTTTGGCATTATGATATTAAAAGAGGTTATCGACAGATTTTGATCAAAATTTAAGAAAAAAAAACACGTTAACAATGGATTTTCATACAAAATTCCATCCCGCTAAAACACGTTAACAATGGATTTCCATATAACTTTTCCTCCCGCATATTTATACCATAGAAATGACGTACCTTCTCCTTAGTTTTTAAAACAGGACTGAGGTACTTTCCGAGAAGGTGAAGTATAATAGTTATTTATGCAACTGTTGCGTAATGAGAGTAATTTTAACACGAGATCTGGTTTTTAAAATAGTATAGATCGAGTGTTAAAATGACTAATTACGTATAGTTGCATACAAAAGTTTATCTACGACCGACGAAATATTTTTTTTTTAAAGAGTAGTAATCAATTTATTGAACTAAGAGGACAGTTAGTACAGTTAATTAAAGTTATTCCCGAAGTTATTCCAGATCCAGAGCTTGTGGATGGCGTTGCTTTAACATTAATTTCATGTATATGGTTACTGAGAGCCTCTTGTAGAATCATGTTCTCCTGGTACATACTTTCCATTTTGTTCAAATCACTTCTTTTGTTGCCAATGTCACTTTATATAGAAGCGAGCCAACTGTCAGCTTCTTGTCGAGTTATGTACTCCTAGTCACGCCTGGTACTCTCCGTTTTCTTTTAAATATAGGTAGGCAGTCGTCACCCCAGTAAAAAGTATTTTTACAAAATTACTTTAAAATAGGCTGTATGTAGTACTGTGGTAGTATTGCCTTAGCCTATGCAGATTGAAAATTATGTATTATAACAGTTGCGGAATGAAAATCCATACTCCATTTCCGTACTACTCGTAGTATGGAACAGTGTGGAAATGAAAATGATAGCGGATAATGACCTCAATTTCGAATCTGTCATTGGTTTTGAATTCGGAATATTCCGGTACGGGAGTAGATAAAGATAGTTTATCGCTCCTAGTTTGAAGATTTCCATCACAGGTAGCTGCATTGCCGCGGTACGAGAGAGAAAGAGCACCCACCACCAGGGATTGAAATACATAATACCGGTATTTAAAATAGTACAGGTATTAGCCATAAACTATGTAAATACCTGTAAATACCTGTTTAACAGAGGTTTTACCGGAAAATAGAGGTTTTAATACAGGTATTACAGTTGGGGCTTAGAAATGCAATTATTTATTTCATACTGGTATTGCACTAGAGTCCATGTCTTTTTATCAATAATATTCTTTTTTTCCTTAAATCATAAACATTCCCAAATAAATATCTGCTTCTTACAGGTGTTCCGAGGTCCAGTAGACCACAACAACGCCGTGAAGCAGATGATCGAACCTCCTGTAGAGGCGAAGGTCCTCCGCATCAGACCTCTGACCTGGCATGACAACATCTCTGTCAGGTTCGAACTTATTGGCTGCCAGGAACCTGCTACCACTGTCACACCTGCTCCTACTACGGTAAGTTGTAAAAATAGCCTAGTTTCTTCAGATATAGGTTCAATTTATTTCTTCTTCTTGGGCCAAGGCTCAGATTTTTGAAGTTTCTAATATTCTGGTCCTTTAAAAAAATCACTGGTACACACGGCCGCACATCGGTAGAAACACTTTTGGACCTTATGGCGTGGTAATAGAGTCGAAAAAGTTTCTACCGACAAGCGGTTGACCGCACTATCAGTCGAAACAATGTAGTTAAGTATGACAGCAGTCCTGAGCGATGTATAAGATATTCGAGCGACAGAAGCACGTATCAAATCAAATATAGTTCACCATTGTTGATTACTAAAATATCTTAATGACGTCAGCTAAATTACATCGCTTCACAAACAAAGTGGCGCCATGGTTGGAAAAAAAGAAGCGACATTAAAAACCCACGCGCTCTTTTAAATATGTTTGAATGTACAGGTTGATACAAAAGTATAAGTCAATTTGAATTTAAAATTACCCTGTTAGAACCGTAGCCTAATCTTATGGATTTTTCTCTTCTAGATAACCTGATATTTTATAATAACCTTTCTTATCGCCCCGTCCTGCTCTTACGCAGCTCTGTTCTCCTGTCATTCAAATGAAGCTACAATATTTCGACTACAAACAAATTTCTCTATTATTATATCGTAGCCATTGCCCCTCCAATGCGACGAGCCACTCGGCTTAGCAGCAGAACTGCCAATAGAGAGCATCGAGGTTAGTTCCAACAACGACCTCCGCAAACAATTCCGATTGGATGGGGACAGGGGATGGAAACCGGCTTACAGCACGCCAGGGGAGTGGATCATGGTAAGTGTTTTTCTTTATTTTTTTTTATAGAAGAGGGAGGCAGACGAGCAGACGGGTCACCTGATGGTAAGTGATCACCGACGCCCATAGACACCCGCAACACCAGGGGGATCACAGGTGCGCTGCCGGCCGACAAGATATTTGTAGGCTCGTTTCTTGAAGGCTGCCTTGTACATTACAAACTTCTTGAATTACAAAGGCCTTGCTATTTACACTATTTACTTAGTTATAGCTATGGTTATAGTTATGCACTATGCCTGTAATCCTACTAATATTATAAACGCGAAAGTTTCTAAGCATGGATGGATGGATGTTTCTTACTCTTTCACGTAAAAACTACTGAATACAATTTATAAACCTCGCGGGCACCAGCTCGTAATAATTAATTTTTCGCCCGCCTTTTTTCAATTTATTTTGGTACCGACCTACAACATGTTAACCGCTTTCATCAACTACAGGAACACCCCTTACCACTCTTCTTCTTCTTCTTCGTCGTTTCCTCATGGCTGAGGGTCGTTACCACCAAAAGTAGCCCTACGGGTTAGGGCTCTCCAATCAATTCTGTTTTGGGCTAGAAAATCGTAGATTTAATTAGGTTAGGATTTTGCTTGTCTTATGTTCCAATTGCAGTATGTTGGCCGAAGTCTCCAAGGAATGAGTACCTACCTCAGAACTTAAAAAGAAAGAGCGCAAACACAAGAGGCGTTGGCTGTAAAACATGACAGCCGACAGATTTTAGTCAATTTTATCCTGTAATTTTATTACTTAGGATATTTATGATTTTCCTTGAACTTTACTCCCTTCTTCAACAGTTCGACTTCACTTCTCCACGCAATATAACCGGAATCAAAACCAAAGGTGGCCTGACTGGCTGGGTGACTTCCTACAACATCCTGTACACATCAGACTTATCCACGTTCAACCCCGTCGTCGACAACACCGGCTCTTACAAAATCTTCCCCGCGAACTACGACAAGAATTCATTTGTCTTCAATGAGTTCAAACCCCCGATTCACGCGCGGTATTTGAAGGTGTTGCCGCTGAAATGGAAGGATAGTATTGAGATGAGAGTCGAGCCGATTGGTTGCTTCGAACCTTATCGTAAGTACAACTTTAGTTGTTTTACTTTGTACGTTTGTATTAAAATATCATCAAACAGTCTCTGCTAATTTGTAAGCCTTTTCCGTGTACATGAGAGTTTTTATTAAAATTGTTATAAAGTATTTTTATTTTTTATCTCCAATCCATTTTTGTGTATATTTTATGCACGATAAGCTGAAGACAAAAACTAACCTAACGTTGAACTTTAAATTGGCGTATACATATGATATATATAGTAACCCTTTGTTTAAAACAGTACAAATATACTATTTAGGTATAGTACAATAGAACATATTAAAACAGTCAAAAAATTTCTTATCCTGCAGCTGTAACAGAAATAATATCTGACGAAACTACACCTGCAGAAGTGGCCACCTGCTCGCTATGTCCAGGTGTCCAGGCCTCTTCCAGCTGTAAATGTACCATTCCTGAAGTGAGATATTACGACGGAGAGAATTGCGTCAGCCGCGACCAGTGCCCTTGTGTCGAGGGGTTCATGACGTGAGTACAATCATCAGACCAGATTACATCAGATCGTTATGTCCACATGTTTCCCTTCCAGCTGTAAATATGAGAAGAGCAGAGTAAGATATGAGGTCGGAAAGAACTGTGTCAGCTGCGACCAGTGCCCTTGTGTCGAGGGGTTCATTATGTGAGTACGATCATCAGACGTAACTACATCTGCTGGATATGCCCAGATGTTTCCCAAGTCGCGGTGCGAATCTTAGCCCCGCGTGTGTGAGATATTACGACAGAGATAATTGTGTCAGCCGTAACCAGTGCCCCTGTGTCACAGCCTGTGTCTGTGGTTCATGACCCGAATTCTATCATCAGACCAAACTACACCTGCTTGCTATATCCAGGTGTTCAGCCTTCTTCCAGCTATAAACGTACAACTTCTGGAGATATTAATTAGAGAGAATCGTTTCAGCCGCGACCAGTGCCTCTGTGTTAAAGGGATTTATGACATGAGTACTTTTTCTACTGTATCGCTTCCATTCTAAAGAATTTTTTTAACTCAAGGCTGTGGCCCAAACGACATAGAAGTCTTTCAACAAATTCCGGAAAGAATTCGGTTGGTGCTAGGAAAATACGTGCAGGTGGAGCATCATCAAGGATTTAACATGTCTTATTCTCCCCCAAACACCTTTTGCCTTGCTCTTCATCTATCATGCCATTTGCTCATGCGAGGACCTTAACGCCACTGCTGCACTGGCAACCCAGTACCAATTTTACCAATCTTGTCTGTGTGGTGTGACGGAGATTTTGTCCAGTGTAGTATGACACCGTTGGAATCTATTCCAAAAGAAGATTGTGGGTTGTAGATCGCGCAATTTGACATTTAAACAGACAATTTTTATTTCTGTCTTATTTTGTTACCAGACAACATTTATTCCGATCATATCTTCTTTTCATTAGCGTAATATGTAAAGTACGTGACAGCTTAGAATTGCGGGTGAAAAGTATGGCGCGGCATACGTTTGATAATCGGAATAAATGTTGTCTGGTAACGCATTAATTAAGGAACAGCACTTCCGAGCTGTCGCTTACTATACTGTTTTCTCTACCTATACCCAGGTACGCAGTTGGATCAACGTTCCGAGATGCGAAGTGTAACGAGTGTGTGTGTAAGCTCGGCGGCATCACCGACTGTAAACCTGTCAAAAAATGCGCGTGCGCACCGGTTAGTATCAAACAATGTACAGTTATAATCTAAACCCTTCAAAAAGTGCTTGGTTTACCTATTTCAGACTATACATTTTCAGACTTGCAATGTTAATTGTATTTACAATAATAATCCACTGTAGGTTTAATTTTTTGTGTCTTTCCATTAGTTTATTCTATAATATTCATTCAATAATTAATAGTTTCGAAGTTAGTATAACCGCTCATTATTTGTTCAAAAATTTTAATACGTTATGCAGGTTACGAAACTGACCTACTTTGTAAAACGAAGAAAATATTTGGTCATTCGTTATAATCTTAGCGAGATTTTAGATGTAGTCAGCCAGTATGACGGCCAGGGGTCCCATAATCAATCTTTATTAATGCCAATATCAAATAAGGCTTCAACTTCTTCCAATAAGCTAATTTTTATCGTTTTCTTTCCAGAACCTAGTACCAAAACTGTCTGACACATGCGAATGCATCTGCTCGCCTTGCCCAGCCTGGACTCAAATCTGCCCCACCAGCAAAGTCTGCCTTCCGCTCAACAAATGGTGCGACGGTCTCCAAGACTGCCCTGATGATGAAAAGAACTGCAAACCTAAGGAACCTCTAGTCTTGACTACTATTGAACCGATAGTCGTCACCAGTGAGGCATCGACAGTTGGTGTGATACAAACTACGACGGCTGTGGCGACTACTGCTAAACGTAAGTAGAATCTTGGACGAACATTAGGAGAAAATTAACTATCGCCTCATATATCGCCAACAAGAATTTTTTTTCCAGACTAATCACAAAACTAGATGATGCTTCTTCGTAGCATTCGTTCATTAGGTATTATTTCTTCATAGCCTTCTAGTTCTTATTTACAAAGAATTAAATAATTGTGTATGATTTAGCAGTAACATTTTTTTTTGCTAATATCGAAAAGACGTAAAAAAACTGTATGCACTTAACCTCCAAAATGAACCCTTACCTCGGTAAGCCAAGTTTTGCCTGAATTTTGTAGGATTGCCACTGATCACTTAATCTTTTAATCCTTTGCATTTCTCCAACAGCAACAGAATGTCCGAAAGTGGAATGCCCGCCTGGCTACTTCGTGCGCTACGTGACCTCATCATCCTACTCCCGTTCCACTTCAGACCTTCCACCTCCAAGACCCAGGAACTCTTACTCCAGATATACTAAAGGAGGGTATACGAAAGGAGGTTACTCAAAAGGAGGGTATTCAAAAGGGGGGTATTCTAAAGGAGGCTACTCGAAAGGCGGATACTCTAAAGGTGGTGTTAGTAAGTAAATTTCATTGATTTTTGGAACTTTGTTGGATTTTTAAACTGCTTGCACTAAGACCTATAAGGCATTTTGCATCAGGATTCTAGGAAAAGTTGTTTTAAAAGAAAATATATTCGACTAGAGAATTATATACCTAAGCCTTTATTTAATTCAAAAGAATATCCTCAAAAGTATCTCTAAAAAAGATTTTTTTAAATATTGAAAATGGCTAAATAGTTCGTAATCTCTCTACATTTAGTTTTAACCCCATGATCATTACTAGAAATAATAGAAATGATGGATACACAGAAATGGAAGTGATCGATTTGTTGCGCCCATACCACAGAATTAATAATAGTACTACATCCCATACGTAAAGAAAACGTGACGTGGGTTTCCAAAATCTTTGGTTGGACCAACCCCAAATAAATAAAGTATAAAAGCGAATGCTGATGAATCACAACATGTAACTTTTATTGTAATTTATGTATCAACGATCTGCAGTTTTTTTTAGATCAGCAGGGTACCATAGGATAACAACAACATATCAATACCTTGTAGATTATCAAATTGTTTTATACATTTGATGTTATTTCTTACAGCCCAAGCACCATTAACGCAAACAACCCAGCAACCAACTCAAAACAAACCAGCGAACACCACCCAAGAATGCGCCCAATTCAAATGTATACCAAATCTACCGCCACCGTTCAAACCCGGCTCCACTCCACCGCCCGCCGACTGTTCTCCGCCAGTGTGCCCTCCTAACTACCAGCTCAAACTGGACAGTGTGCCTTTACAGCCCAGCCAGTGTCCTCAGTAAGTTTTTTTTTAAAGATAAAATAAATATTTCATTTATTCAATGACAGAAAAGCATTAAGGCAGGGGAAGCACAAAAGTTGCCATATGGTCGAAGTGTTTTCAGGTCCTCTAAAGAGGAACTCAATCCAGTGAAATAACGTAATTAGTGGTCGTCAAGCCGTATCAGAAGTGGAATAAATACTCTTGATATTAGATACTCTTGATATTAGGTAAGAGCCTCATGTGTGCCAAGCTATAGGTGGCTAAATATCTGCGGCTCTGCTTATTGTTGTCTGCTCAAGGGTCTATTGTGTAATTATGTTTTTATGTAGGACAATAAAATAAAATATCAATTTGTCTATCTTATGTCGAACAGCGTGTTCTAAAGCCTAGCCCAGCAGTAAATACTTTAATGTCTCCAGTGAGCAAACATATTTGCTAACTCATAGAAAGCGCATATCCTAATAAGTCTCGTAATTCGAAAACTCTATTACTGGTATTCTTAGTCTTTCTAACAGCCACTCTTGTTTGCATCGCGGCTGATTGCAACTGTGATTGGCAACCGCATTGTGATAGCAATAATACAGAAAAGGACGTTGCTGTCCATCCTCTGCTAAAGTAATCTGAGTTGCCTCCGCTTTTCAAACCCTCAAACTCGGCTGCACTCCACCGCCCGTCGACTGTTCTCCTCGTGTGTGTCCGCAACGTTCCTCAGTTAATCACATGTCTTACTTTCTTTCTCTTTCTGTAAGCGTCTCAGTTTCGTGTGAACTACCGTCATTGCTCATCGAAAGACCCAACATTTTGTTTCCTTCTAGGAGACTGAATCGTTAGAGGACCTAATATAAGTTTTGCATTCCCTTACAGATACATATGCGTGCCACCTCCGGAGCGCTACGCTTTCTGCAACATGACAGGCCGCACGTTCAACACTTTTGATGGCGCCGAGTACAAGTTTGACGTTTGCTTCCACACGTTAGCTAGGGATTCCAGGTTCAATGCCTGGAGTGTGCAGGGTGAGTAAATGAATTAACGTTTATTTGAACAAAATGAAAACAGTGTAGGTCTATGACTTAAAAGAAAGTAAGTACATGTAAGTGCCGTAGTCCAAAAAGGCCAAGGCTCAGCAAGCACTTATATAATATTTAAATTTAAATATTAATCGTACAAAAAATATAAATAGTGTCATTCATTTGCAGCATAAATCTGTTCTATATTTTGATATAGATTTTCCAAATTAAACAGCTCTGTTTTTTTTTTATTGAAAACGGGCTTACTCTTGACCTCGATCTAGTCTTGAAGATAGAGATGAGGTTGACGGTCGGACGAGCTTGCCCAGAAGAAGCCTATTCACTCGCGACTTGAATAGATTCGGGTTATATGAACTCGGGAACACAGACGCATGCAGAGAATTCCACTCTGTTTTATAACTATAGATAGACTATAGATAGATCGTCTTCCCATACGAATCGACTTATGAATTTCAAGTCTTGAATAAAGCTATTATTTGCTTAAGTACAAGCTCCTAAATGTAGGAAAATCTCTCGATCTTGGCGCAAGTACATATCCATCATATTCATTCAAAAAAACTTTTATTTATCCATTCTAAATTAATTTTGAAGTTTCATATTTCCTTGTAGTCCAAAAAGTCTGCACAATAGATGGCTGCGTGAACGAGCTACTAATAAAACAGGACGAGGACCAAATCCTCATAAAACCGAACCTTATGATCCAATACAACCAATACGAGTATACCGTCGAACAGACGAGCAAGATCTGCTTCCAGAAGAATAACTTTGATGTTGATAAAGTTGGGAACGGATTGGCTATCAAGTCTAGAAGATATGACTTCGGTGTGCTGTATAGTACGGATGGAAATGTTAAAGTTGCGGTGAGTAGATTTAAAAAAAAATCACATAATTTAAAATTTGTTTAGAAAGTGGCAGTGGATGGGATATTGCTTGAAAGATTGACACAGCCAATGGAGCCGAAAAACTCCATGAACAGGAATGCTTTGTGTGGGAAGACACAATAAGTTGGATTTACGATCTGGTCAAGGTTGCGGGAGTCAGCGGGCAGCGCAGGATCGGCTGTCGTGGATATTTTTACAGGAGCCCTGTGTCCAGCAGTTGAAATCTTTCATATAGACCCTTAAGGAGGACCAACGATCTATTTTTGGATGCGGGCAGCGCAGGATCCGTTTTCGTGGATATTTTCACTGGAGTCTTGTGTTCAGCAGACCAGAAGTTGACATATTTCGGCTGTTATAGACCCCCCCATAAGTTGGTGACATGAATTTTAAGGTCGCGAAAGAAAAATCGTTAGATATGAGCAACGCAGACTAGTCATTGGTGTGGAGACCTGTAGGGTGTTCTATTTTTCAGCAGGAGACTTCTTTCCTTCTAATATGACAATAATTCTTTCATTCTTAGTTATTCTTTCGATGCATATATTGTTTGCCATACCTTTGACCTTCCTTTAATACTGTTTATTTTGACGTGCATGCATACGTCTTATGTCACAGCTCTTTGACCTATTGGTTATACGTTAGTATTATAATAATCTAAGATGACGAGCTTTGATCTTGATTCATAGCTGACATAAAAGGAATTCAACTGAAATGAGGTGAGCTTGCGGTGAGGTACAGACAAAAGCAGATCAAGCGATACACTCGCAGTGCGACTATTGTCTAAGCTGTATAGCTTAACATGCTTTTGACTGTACCTACATAGACGTTTCCACCAAAAACTTACGGCCTTATCAAATATTATATATATCGCCAACCAGGGATTTTTTCCAAATTGGCACACTTTGACTGCATTTATGAAATTGTTTCAATGAGTCGTACTGAAATATATTCTTGATCTTTCCTCAGGTAAACACAAAATACAAGTACATGGTAGACGGCCTTTGCGGTTACTACGACGGCGACGCGAACAACGAACGTCGCAAACCTGACGGGACATTCTCTACTAGTATCGACGACTTTGCCCACAGCTGGGCCAAACAAGGTCTGAGGGATGACGCTTGCCAGATTAAGATTATACCGCCTGAGAAACAGAGGAAAGCTTGGGATCTCTGTGATGTTATCATGTGAGTAATCATTATTATATCCCATATACAAGGTTATTTTTTTGGATATGCGTATGCCCCCCTTATTACAGAGGTCAAAAGCAACGACTTTTGTTCTACGACTTTGCTAACAACGCACAAACAATTTTCGACTCCCCATACTAAAGTGGTCACGTGACCGACCCATTTTGTATGAGAAGTTGAACATTTGGATCTTTTCAAGGCTATGAACTGGCTATCTAGGTAAGCATGCTACATCTTCGACCGCATCATCACTTACCACCAGGTGAGATCGGCGTCAAATGCTTACCTAATTCCTAAAAACCCCCCTGGAAACCAAGTTTTACAGCATAAATGCGTGTATTTTAGAGAGGACTTACGAGTATGTACCTTAGTCGTTACATCTTGTTAGTGTTGCGGCTGACAAAATGGATCGCGGTAGTTGATAACCGCTGTAATGTTACGGTGTACAGAAGTACGCTGCTGCCCATCCTCCAGTTCAAGATTCCTTAGTCGCCTTTTACGACACCAATGAGTAAAATAGGTGTTCTAAGTTCGTTATACCAAAAAAACGAAAAAGGCTAAACGGGTACAGGTGGATTTTGGCTGGGATCGGTCTCGATTGATCATTTAAAAGTACTAGGAGGTTCGATGCGCCTTTCCGATAAATACGAGTATTGACTACCCTGACTCAATTTAAACTTCCTTTTGTTCAAACAGCAAGGAACCTATCAGCCGATGCAGCAAAGTCCTTAACTTGGACAAATGGCGAAGCATCTGTTTAGAGAAGATCTGCGAATGTACCGATCTGGTCATTAACGGCACTAGGAAAACTGATGAGGAGTGTCGGTGCCAGTTCCTGGATACTCTCATAGCGCAATGCCTGGCTGCTGACAAGGATGTGGACTTGGGAGATTGGAGAATGCAGATGGACTGTCGTAAGTATCAGATATTTGATGGGGATTTGGGGTTTCTGGAGAAAATTGATGAGGAGTTTTGTTGCCAGTTCCTTGATCCTCTCATAGCGCAATGTCTGGCTGCTAAGAAGGATGCAGATGGATTGCCGTAAGTATCAGATATTTGATGGGGATTTGGGGTTTCTGGTGAGCGAATGCATAACGGCACCAAGAAATCTGATGAGCAGTGTCGGTACCAGTTTCTTGATACTCTCATCGCGCAACGCCTGGCTGCTGACAAGGATGTGGACTTGGGAGATTGGAGAATGCAGATGGATTGCCGTAAGTATCAGATATTTGATGGGGATTTGGGGTTTCTGGTGAAGATCTGCGAGCGAATGCACTTACCTGGTTATCAACGGCACCAAGAAATCTGATGAGCAGTGTCGGTGCCAGTTTCTTTATACTCTCATCGAGCAATGCCTGGCTGCAGATGAGGATTGCCGTAAGTAAACTATTTATTGAGGAGTTTAGATTCTAAGATCAGTGAATGCACCGGTTTAATTAATCCCTAATGTACGAGTACTATGCCTGGCTGTAGATAGAGACGTGGATTTAGGGTGATTGGAGAATGCAGATGGAATGTCTTGAGGGTCATTAATAACTTAAGGTTGCAAGGCACGAGAGTTCCGAGTTCCTAAGCCATCTCCAATACAGAATGCTTGTAGACTTTGTAGGCATTGGAGTGTGCAGATGGATTGCCGTAAGTAGCCCATTTATTAGGGAATTTAGGATCCTGGTGAAGATCTGCAAATGCATTGATCTGGTCATCAATGGCATAGGAAAATTGATGAGGAGTGTTGGTGCCAGTTCCTTGATCCTCTCCTAGCGCAATGTCTGGCTGCTAATAAGGATGTGGCCTTGGGAGATTGCAGAATGCAGATGGATTATAGGGTTGCCTTATAAAAACAGGAGAGCTGCCAGTTTCTGAATAATTTTATAGCACAATACTCATAAAGGATGTGCACTTAGGGGATTAGATGATGCAGGTGGATTTCCGTAAATATAATATGTGTCAGATATTTGTTGCGGAGTTTGGGGTTTCTGGTGAAGATCTGCGCATGCACCGATCTGGTCATCAACGGCACTAGATAATCTGATGATGATGAGAAGTGTCGATGACAGTTTCTAAATACTATTAGGAGACTAGTAGCGCAAGGCCTGGCTAAAAAAAGTGGTAGACTTAGAGTTTGTAGATTTAGAGGAATGCAGATTGATTATCTTGAGTATGCCTAAAAACAAGAAAGTTACGTAACAGGTTTAGGAGATTTAAGTATGCGTATGGATGCAAAGAAATCCGCAAAATTTAAGCCAATTTTATAAAATTATCTACTTGTTAAAGATTATTTTGTCGCCTAACTTTTCACTTTTTGGTTTCTCCAGCGGCGGAATGCCCGGCCCCTCTGGTCCACTACGACTGCTACCGGCGCCGCTGCGAGCCAGCCTGCTCCACTATAGGAGACACGCGGAGGTCCTGTCCGGCGGAGGAGGGACAGTGCTTCCCCGGGTGCTACTGTCCTGACGGGAAGCTGCGGAAAGGGGACGCTTGCGTCACCCCACAAGATTGCCTCGACTGTAAGTACTATAAGGTCTATAACACACAAGATCCTGTCCGGTGGGAGCAGGACAGTGCTTCCCTAGGTGCTACTGTCCCAGTGGAAAGCTGCGGAAAGGGTACACATACGTCAGTCCACAAGACTTATTGACTGTCATCAGTTAGAGTACATTTTCTTCTAGATAAAGACCCCCAACTAAAGATCTTCGTGGCTTCCGTACTTGAACAAATCGTCGATCCACCAAGTTGGAGATCCTCTCAGGTGGAAGAGCAACAGTGCTTTCCCGGGTACTATTGTCCTTACCATTATATTAACAGCCTCCGTGGTCTAGTGGTTAAAGGGCTCGGCTCTAGTTCCGCAGGTTCTGGGTTCGATTCCCGGTGGGGACACTGTCAAACGAAAATCCCTTTTTTTTTCCGAAAAGACTGAGGCCTCCGTTAAAGATCTTCACGGCTTCCCGCGTATTTGACCAAATCGTCGGTCCACCTTGTATGAGACCTATGGTACGTCTTCCGAATCGTGGCTGCATCTCAAACACCTATCTACCCCGGTATAAGTATGCAGTACTATAGGGCACAAAATACTGTACGGTTGTAGGACAGTGCTTTCCTGGGTGTTATTTTTAAGGAGACGCGTTATTCCGAAAGGCTGTCTTGCCTGTATACACCACAGGTATACACTCACTAGTATACATACACAACGTCGGCTAACTTCTTATATTAAAACGTCCACTGCAGGACAGGGAGCGCCCACCAGAACTCCAACAAAAACGCGTGGTACTTTGGAGGGGACTTACCATAGTCACCACGCTTGTAAGCGTTGCGGCTGGCGATGGCTGTTGTTAGCGACCCCAGTATGTAAGGTAGCACGATAGACAAAAAGATGCTGCTGCCCATCCTCCAGTTCATATAAGCCCTTAGTCGTCTTTTTGACACCCACGGGTAGAGATGGGTTGGTTATGGTACTACAAGTCCGGCACCACACGGACTTGTAGTACGGTCCACCGCACGTCGGTAGAAAGTTTTTCAACTCTATTACCACGCCATAAGGTCCAAAAATGTTTCTACTGATGTGCTGTTGAGTGTACCATTACCTCTTTACCTATATTTAATTCATATTAATAAGTCTTTTGCCATAATTCCTGTGATAATTTCTACACCTTGACTTTATAGGTACGTGCAATGGCGTAGGCACTCCAGCGAAGTACGTGTCATTTGAAGGTGATGACATCCCGTTCCTTGGGAACTGCACTTACTTAGCTTCTAGGGACAGGAACGAAACGGGTCAGCATAAGTATGAGGTAAATTATTTAATATCCAAAATAACATAATAACATTTATACCGGAGTTTACAAAAGAGTCAGGTGGAAAAATGTTTGTTTACAAAACACCTGACTTTTTCGAAAACTCTATTATAAATAGTCACCAACTCACCAATGTCTAGTGCATGTAAAGAAACAGAAGTCACATTCAAAACAACCACATACCAGTGCAAATAGTTGCTAATCGAATATCAGCGCTACTGCAACGTGATAAAGGTGGTTTCAAGGTCGAAACTGCTTCTCCTACCTGCGGTACGGACCTCGTTCAAATCTCGTAAAAGATAACTATGGAAATCTAGTCCTGCGTTAGTAACATCGAGTTTCCATGTGGGCAGACAGTCTATAATGTATGTTTATTGGCGTATGTATGAGTTACAAATAAAAGAAGCCTTTATTTTGCCATTCGGAATACTGGACTACGCAAAATTGCTGTTTGAGGTCAAAAACAGTCTTTTTATCAAATTTTCTACCGCCATTCTCTCAGTTAACCATTAAATATACGTTATATTTTAGGTATACGCTAGCAACGGTCCTTGCGAAGACCACAGCAAATCAACATGCACTAAAACGGTGCATCTGATGTATGAGAAAAATATCGTGCATGTCACTAAAGATGACGTTACCAAGAAGGTAAGCGAATACGGAACCCTGCGTCTGATTAAACATAGGTCGAAAATGATTGCTTTTTGCTTTCCCAAACAAACTTTACGTCGCACAGAGATGGTTTTGTATGGAACGACCGATTTTTTTTTCGATTTTGGACCTATGTTTCTTAAGGAAGTTTAAGGTTTTCTTAGGGGGCGTATAGTCCGAGTAAATTTCGAATCAACGCATGACTAAAACACAGTTTTCAAAATTATAATAGTAGATTGTATCACAAGGCTGTAAAATAATATTTTTAAGGCGAGGGTGCTATTTTGAATCCAGAGCGAAATGAAGGATTCTTGAGTAGAATCCCGAGCATGGCGAGGGATTTTAAAGTAGAATCCTGAATGTAGCGAGGGATTCAATAGGTTGCCCAAGGTAAAAATATCTTTGCAGCCGCGTAATACATTCCACTTTTCATCTCCCTCTATGAGAAAAGAATAAGAGGCTCATTGAGACACACGCTCATCATTAATTTTAAATATAAAATACCATTACAATATTATTACTTGATGAAACAGTACTAAAAATCATATTGAGTATTATTTGCAACAACTGAAAATGTTATTGACATGTAGTCTTGTTTACATTTCAAGCATATTTCTTTTTTTTATATTCATAATTATATTAAAAATACAACCGGCCAGTATCATTTATCATACAATATTTTTGAACGAACTCTATCGTTGACCTAAAATATTGCACGGTCCCTATGGTGGACCTAAATTCATGTTCGAATTTTAAATCCCATTTTTACCCGCTACGAAAGTCTCTTGGATAAAACAGCTATTTTGTTCGCCGTTATTGACGAACCGATCAGCGATTTTCGAATAGATGAGATGAAAAATATTTTTAAATTTTGCAGCTTATAACTACAGTCAACAATGTACCAGTATATAAATTCCCTCTGGCTAAAGACTGGATCACAGTCAACCAGATAAATGGACAAGATATTTCCATGCTGCTTCCTGATGCCCATGTGGAGGTATGTTCGTTACTAGAAGTAGATTTTTGAAAATCACCGGGCGATAAAATATCACTCAAAAAATTTAAAATCGCAGATTTTTCCTTTCAAAAGTTAAGATTGATATTCGTAAAATATAAAGCAGTCCTTGATTGTTAATTTTAGTGTATTCTGATTTACCTTTCAAGAGTTTATCATGGCAAATGTGTATTTTTAAAGTCTCAAAATTTATATTTAATCACCCGATGATTTTCAAGAATTGAGTCCCGGATTTTCAGCATGTACACATTACTGATTTTCAGCATGTACGTTACTGATTGTCAGCACGTACGTTACTGATTTTCAGCACGTACGTTACTGATTTTTAGCATGTATGTTACTGATTGTCAGCATGTGCGTTACTGATTTTCAGCATGTACGTTACTGATTGTCAGCATGTACGTTAGGTACTGATTGTCAGCATTTACGTTACTGATTTTCAGAAATTCGTTACCAGACAGGCAGCTCTCATGCTTTCATTAAGCATCTTTTATGATACTCACGACAACCCATCCTCATCTGCATCCTCAAAATCCCTGAATCCACGTCTCTATCTAGAGCCGGGTATAGCACATAGTGACATTAGGCATTAATTAAACCAGAGCATTTGCTGATCTTCAAACCTAAACTCATCAATAAATATTTTACTTCAATTGCTTTTTATTTCACTATCATCATCTTCTCCCTAGCCGTAACTTGGACGGTTTTACACATAGCGACTGTGACCTGAGCTATGCAACCCAGAGGGCAAATCAGACCCATTCTTAGATTAAGCTTTGACAAGTCAGTGTACAGTCAAGTGCATAAATATGTTTCTTGAAATCCATTGCAATTACACGTATTAATGTAAAGATTCACGAATTATGTCACACTTTTCTCATCGTTATTATGTCTTCGTTTTTGTTGCAAAAATATCTAAATAACTAAGTGAGCAATAATATGTCCCTCAAAAGGTTTGTATTGCTCATTATATAACAATTCGTCCTTTATAGTATACATATTATTTATCAGTTTTCGCAGACATATTTATATCAGTTAGATTGGATGCTATAATAATAAACATTCAATGATACATACTTTTGAAACGATAGTTTAGATACATATTTATGCACTTGATTGTACTACGTGGCTGTCAGAGTTTTTTTTTTACTGAAAGATTACTGACAGTGACAGTATCCAGAACCAATAACTGACAATGCCTTCTGAAGAACGGAAACGCTCTAGTTGTTCTGTTGATAAATTTAGTTTAGTTTATTCATTTATTGCATTCATTTACAAGTAGGTCTTAATTGTAGCTTAATAGGTAAAGTACATGAGGCCTGTTAAATTAGGGTATAGCAATTTAGACTAACAATTTAGAGAATTTAGACTAAAATGATTATTTCATTACTATTCGAGAGTTAGGGCTCCCACACAAAACTGCGAATTCGTATCGCATCGCACAATTCTGCGAGCTAATCAATGCTAAGATGCTTAATTAGGTCGCAGATTTATGCGATGCGAATTCGCAGTTTTGTGTAGGAGCCCTTACTTAATAAAATTGATCCATAACATTCATCACTATAATGTCATGTTGAATAAGAATAATTATGAACTTCAATGTTTACAAATGAACTAACAATGTTATTTTCGTTAGGTGAAAGTCCTTCAAGCGAAGATGGAATTCAGCGTAAAGGTGTCTTCATACCTGTACGCGAATCAAACGGAAGGTTTGTGTGGCGTCTGCTCAGGCTATTTAGACGTGCTGGTTACTAGTAATGGAACTATTGCGCAAGATTTCGAAGAGGTAAGAATATAATATTTTTTTATTAAACATTCATGCAAAATTCTCATGATATTAGTGAAAAACTCTTTTTAGAACATAATATTGCGGTAACATGAAAGTACAACCATAGCGCTAGCATCTACTTTATTTAACAAATAGCAATAACATTTCGACTTGTAAAAATATTGATTAAATTCCAGAAATGTATTTAAATTGATCGGATATTATCAAAAAATAATCTTTGTCTGCGCCGCGTCGCCAGGTGATCATAGAAATCATTGGACTCTCCACAAGCTTCACTTTTTCTTTTAAAGTAAAAGTATATTTTTATGTTTTTACAATCACCATCACATTTTTAGTCTCACCATGACCCCTTAAATGGACCATGGTAATACTTTTTTACACCATATACAGAAAGGTCATATCAACCCTGAAGATTGTGATTCTGCCCATGATACTGAACAACTTTCCCCAAGGAATGTAGGTCGAAATACGAAAAAAAATTTTGACCTCCCATATAAAATGCGCTACGAGTATCAGCTGACTCAGTTTCTATGGGAGGTCAAAATATATATTTTTTTCTTATTTCGACCTATATTCCTTAGGATAAGTTGTTCAGTTTCAAGAGCAGATTCACATCCTTTAGGGTTACTTACTTATTTACTTACTTTCGCTGGCTCAGGGACCCAAAGCGGATCTTGGCCTCCGACACCAAAAGCCGCCAGTCGTCCCCTGCACCTCCTCACGCCAATCGGGTCTTTGGAGAGCGCTCAGGTCTTTTTGCACTTCGTCACTCCAGCGGTACCTAGGACGTCCGACCGGCCGCTTCCCCGTCGGTCGTCCCAGGTACGCTCTTTTGACTGCACGATCTTCCTCCATCCTCTCTACGTGGCCCAGCCAGTGAAGTCGGGCTGACTTGGTCTCTGCAATTATATTGGGTTCAGCCACTAGGTCTTCTATCTCCTGGTTTTTTCGTGACCTCCAAGTGCCATCATCAACTAGGCGTGATGATGGCACTTGGAGGTCACGAAATCCTTTAGGGTTGGTGTACATTTTTTGTTACACCCCGACCCTTTTCTTTTAAACAGTACGGGAAAAGCTGGCAAGCGACCCCGGTAGTCCTTCAAATCCTGGACATCCCCCCACAAGAGCAGTGCGGGGAAATCCCGCCGCCGCCGGAGTGCAAGCCACCGCCGCCCGAGCAGAACCCTTGCTACAATCTTCTTAATGCGGACAGGTTTGGTGCTGTAAGTAGCTATTTATTGTTTTTTTTAGTTGTAAAGATTAAATGAAAAAAAAAAAATATTAAAAGAAAAAAAAGATGAAAGAAAGAAGAAGATATATATTTTGCTTAAAAGATAAAATTTTACAACGCTGGATATTAATCAATATTGATCATGTAAGTTGCTCAGGATGGTTAATTATTGCAGGTGATAGAATCACTAATCGTGAGACGCTTTAATCAACAATTAACCAAGTATCGATCGATCGAACAAAGCCGATAGATCAATCGTCGAGACCCGATCATTTAATAAAGCTTAAGTCAACGTCATCATAACATCCCATAATACGTCCACAATGTCCACATAAGCTTAGTACGCACGGCAGAAAGCAAGTGGAAACAAAACCAGTGAAAGCTGAACCAGTGCTACGCTACAAACGCCCGAGACAAGAGACCTGCTCAAGGTTAACGTGTTTCTGCCAACGAACGGCCGTGTGTACCTATTAATAAATTGCTATGCCCTATCCGGGTCCATGTTTGTACTGTACAATATTTTTAAGACCTTCACGTGTGACAGGGGATGCAAGAAATGTTTGATTTGGTTAATTAATCAAGATTTTACGTGCCTAAGGGCGCGTCCCCATAAGGCTCACAGTGAGCGACTCAGTCCGCTGACTGTCTCTGAGCGGCGTACCGGCGGCGTAGTGAGCTGACTGAGCCGCCGACCGCGAGCATCGTTCGCAGCGTCTCAGCTGCTCATTTTAATAAATCCGTAAGCAAAACACCGCAAACTGCGTACAGTACGCGCTGAATGGACATTCCGTTTAAAATATATAGGGAGGCGAACTAGAGGCAAACAGTTAGCCGCTCACTATGAGTCTAATGGGGATGCGCACTAAGTCGCTTGCAGACCTTGGTCTGTAGCTACAAGCAGTGTACATTCAGTCTACAACAATCTGAACCGACCAAGCAAATGTAAATACTTCAAGACAGTCTAAAAAAATATTATATTGATAGAGATTTATTACTTTTAAATTTGATGATTCTAGTGCCACGCCATTCTCGACCCACAATCGTTCGTAGAATCATGTGAAGAAGAACTATGCACTCAAAACATTACTGATGCTTGCTCCATATTGGAGCGATACGCTTCCTCGTGTCGCCAAGTGGGGGTCTGCTTGAACTGGCGACAGGGACTCTGCCCTTACTCCTGGTAAGTTATACCATGTGGTTAGGGCATGCAGAACCGAGTCCGGTTCCAAGTTTCTGAAACCCGATTCCAAATCGAGCTCAGAACCGGGTAACCCGGTTCTACCCGGTTCTTTTATAATACCACGGAAAAAATACGAAATAAAACAAAAGTACCTGTAAAGTACCTGATGTGTCTTTTATTTTACGTGTTTTGTGTTTTTGTATTGTTTTGTGTGCAGAAAATGGTTATAAATTAATAAATAAATAAAATTTTAATCATAATACTTCTCTTTATTTATCAGTCTTATAAAATAAACATTATTAAATTATTTGAAACAAACTCAGCTCAGTAACTTTAATCTTAACCTTGTTATCATATCACATATAAACTTAAACCTTATTCATAAACTGCAAACTACAAAAAGAAAATAACTATGAATATTACTGCACTTCAATAAAACATTAATTTTATTATAACGTTATTACCAAAATGTATTTGCCTAAACTAACTATATTATTTATAACCTCTGAGATCAACTTAAACCTATTAATTAAATAACTGCAAAACAAAAAAGATCTCTAAAATAAAAACATGACTGGGTCATTAATTTGTTAAAATAACGCAGCAAAATATAAATAATACTTTACATTTTAATATTTCGGTCGGAACCGGGAGAACCGGGTTTCATATTATTCAGAACCGGTTCTCTCTTTTCCCGGGTTTTTGAAAACCGGGTAAACCCGGGTGCATGCACGGATTATAGGAGGCTGTTACCACATGTGGTAACAGCCTCCTATAATCCGTGTAGATTACGTCGACTTGAGAACCACTATCCATAGCTTCGGTAATGTTGGAAATGAAATGAAAATGAAAATATATTTATTTACTAAAAACACTAATTAATATTTTTAGATTTTCCAGTGGTTCCCAAACTAGGACAACGCCTGTATCTTGGGAAACCAAATTTGAGTTACAATGTAACGGATTTTCTTAACATATCACATACATTATAGGTACATTATATTATTTAGGTTATGAAATGTTAGTTATTATATTAATTACATACATAGGTGTGTACAGAGCAAGGGTGTGTGTATAATATGTAGTGTAGGTGAGGTGAGGTGTAAAGAAAATAAAAATAAACAAAACTAGTGTTGGTTGGAGGGGATGTTATCATTTAACAGTACGAGATTCAATACGGTTGATCTTCCTTTAAAAATGCCGTGCTGAGATGTGTTAAATTAATGCGGGACGGGAATTGAGCACGGGACAGACCTGATCGTATACAAGTTTGTCCAAGACTAGAAATTATGCACAGCTTTGAAACTTTTCTTGTGGATGAGAGGCACGTTTCCAAATCGTCGGAACCTCGCCTGTGGCCAAAGATTTTTTTTTAAAGAATTAATAAAGATAAAGAAAATTACAATGCTATTGAGAAACAAAATAAAGAATCGGACAGCATATACATACTATACGGTCATAATCCATCACCCTCACGCCTTAAAAGCCGTCACAGCTTTATAAAAGACACCAAGGCGCTCGATTCAGACCCACCCAAGGCTAGGATAGAGCTGTGGTCAAAAAGGTACCCACTTGATAGCCCAATTGCCGAAGAGCTGCCACCAGGACACGATCTTCCCTGGTCTGTATGGAAGTCTTTTGCGATCGGGCGTTGGCAGATGCGGGGAACTTAGTGTGGTGTTCTGCAATCCATGTAACACTTGCTGTCGTGTTCTACTTCTCCAGTTTCCTGCCCTCGGAGGGCTAGAAGGCTATTATTGTGGCCACGTTTTGGGCTAAGATATTGTAGTTACTTTTAACCGTTGATTCTAAAAGAAGAAAAAAAATGCAATACCTACTTAATTATTGACGAATGTCTTATTTATCCACAGTGCCTCACCATTAGTTTACACCCCATGCCTGTCCTGTGAGAAGACTTGTGAGAACTACCAGGAATTAGATACATGCGAGTCGCAGATGCCTGTTGAAGGATGCTACTGTCCTGAAGGGAAGGTGAGTTTTAGGGTCGGCGTCCATTTGACAGCCTCAGCACCCGACCAGCACCAGGCAAGCACCTAGTTTATACTAAAGTGAGGGGACGGCGTGTTCAACGTTCGACCGTTCAACCGCGGGGCAACATCTTTTTATGAAATCTAGGGTCTCAAGGTAGACAAATAAAAAAAAATTCGCGGTGTGCAATTTTTGCAAACGAACATCTCATTGGAGCCTGCTCTACGACTACCAACTAAACAAAGAAAAAACAAAATCAAAACATCGTCACAGAATAAAGTAATGGTAGACTCAACAGCAAGTCAATAGAAACACTTTTGGACTTTATGGCATGGTAATAGAGTTGAAAAAGTTTCTAACGACGTTCGGTTGACCGTACTATCATACAGAACGAACACTCTCCTTGTCCCTTGCGCACCACGCTTGGGTAGATGGGAAGCCTATTTACTGTGCTTGGGGTCTGCAGTGTAAATATGGTACATAAACTCAGAAGAACACTGCTGCACATCCTCCGGTTCATAACCCCCCAGTCACTTTTTATAACTGTGTTGTCCGTAGGCAAATAATTTTGATTATTGAAACGATTATACCAAAAATGTTAATAAATTCCATCTTTCAGGTTCGAGTAAACAACACATGCATTGAACCTAACAAATGCTTCCCGTGCGATTCCGATAAGAAACACTACGCCGGGGACGAGTGGCAGGTAAGACTTGAAACAAATTGCAGCAGCCAGCTTTTAAGTTTTGATGATGGTATGGCTTTTGTGCAAAGTCCGTGTGAGAAAGTAACACTGCCTTGCCTAATTCTGTCGTAAAGCAGTGTTTTGCATTGCAAAGTTGTGCGCGTTCGTACGTAAGTGATTGTTTGGCGTAGTTAGTTCGTATTTTAGGTAGGATTATGTAGCTTGGTACATTACAAGTCCCTGGTGGGCTGTATGCTTGGTACATTACAAGTCCCTGGTGGGCTGTATCCTTGATACGGCCATAAGTTTTACGTGAATACGTCTATATATGTAGGTATGTACCCGATAAGGTAAGTTTCCGATGACATTCGCCTTGGTATGTCGAATCAACAGGTTACAGCAATTGTTCTCCTTGACTTCAGTAATGCTTTCAATACCGTTGATTTCGACATCCTTTTGGCTATGCTAAAATCTATCTCCGTCTCGGACTCGGCAGTTGAGTGGTTCCGTGGTTATCTCTTCGGGCGCCGACAGCGTATCCGTGCTGATGACAAACTGTCGGAATGTTGTGACGTAGTTGCTGGTGTGCCTCAGGGTGGTGTCCTTTCCCCCCTCCTTTTTTCAATTTTCATCAATTTCCTAACTCCTCTCCTGTCCTGTCATTATCACCTGTATGCTGACGACCTGCAAATTTACTCACATGCTTCCATCGATGATATTGGTAATCTTGTTTCGAAACTCAATGACGACCTTGCGGCTGTCCATCGTTGGAGTGTGTCCCATGGCCTTTTAGTTAATCCCAACAAGTCGCAGGTAATCATCATTGGAGGTTCTAAACAGATATCTCGGCTCAACTTTGATGACATTCCACCCGTCATCTTCCGTGACGTTGCACTGACTTACAGCCAGGTTGTTAAAAACCTCGGAGTCCTTTTCGATAGCACTCTTTCTTGGCGGCCACACGTCACGGAAACCAGTCGTAAAGTCTTTGCTGCTGCTGGGTCACTTCGAAGGTGGAAAAACTTGCTCCCCGTGAAGACTAAGGTTGAACTTGCGCAGTCCTTACTATTACCGATTCTTGATTATGCGGATGTCTGCCTCATTGATCTCAATGAGGATCTGCTAAGTAAGCTCCAACGCCTGCAAAATCTTTGCATTAGATTTATATTTGGGCTGCGTAAGTTTGACCATGTGTCTGAATACAGGAGCAAGTTAAAATGGCTTCCTATCAGGTTGCGCCGAGATGAGCATGTCCTTGTACTTCTCTACAACGTACTGCATGACCCTCGTACTCCCTCATACCTTAAAGAACGTTTCCGATACCTTGGTGTTGACCGCTCTCGTGATTTGCGATCCAAGACTGATAATGTGTTGGAAATACCCTTTACTCGGTCAGGCTACTATAAGGAATCTTACACTTTAAAAGCTATCAGTCTCTGGAATGATCTGCCATCTGAGATTCGTCACTCCAAGTCACTACCTATTTTTAAATCTAAACTGCATAACTTCTTACTTAATAAAATTGTACCTTAGTTTGCAACTGAGTTTGTATATATTTATATGTTATCTATTTGTCTATATATATTATATATATTTTTATATGTATTTTTTATTTATTTATTTGTGTATATTTTGTTTTTATTGTAGTTGTATTTACATTAAATATTATCTATATATTGGCATTGGCACACTACTACAGTTACTATTTACATTTTCCTACAAGCAACTAAGGTTGTCTGGAAGAGATCGCTTTAAGCGATAAGACCGCCTTTGTCCACCCTAGTTTTAAGAGTCTCCTGTGTATTGTTTTTGTTTTTGTGTGACAATAAATAATTTATCTATCTATCTATCTAACTATGTACCAGTCAAGAGAATGTCAAGCTCCCACCCACGTCCACTCATCCCCTCCCCACTTCCCTCCCCTTATCATCATATAAAGCTCATTTGTAGTACCAATTATTGCCGCCACAGGGCCTCTATATCCAGTTTAAACAAAATGACCCCCCAAACAAAAGCATTGACGTATCCACGTCAAAAAATGTCTCAAACTCAAAATAGTTTATTCATTGTTGGATATTAAAATCTCTTAATGACGTCAGCTAAATCAGCTACATCGCTTCACAAACAAAGTGGCGCCATGGTGGGAAAAAAGAAGCGACAATAAAAACTCACGCGCTCTTTTAAATATGTTTGAATGTACAGAGTTGATACAATAAACATAAGTCAAGTCTCACAGCGACGGTTAATGCGCAAAAGTCAAAAATAACCGTCACTGTTGCACTTACACGTCGTCATCTGGTGATTCTCGTCAATGATTTTATTCAGCCCTAGCTGTTGTAATAAGTCGTTTTGCCGCGGCGGCAATATCTATCTTTATTCTTTCTTCTATTGGTAAAATAATTTTAAAAATCAGTTCAATTCAATCAATCAGTAGACAGAGATTCTCCGCCTTGAATAATAAGCAAGAGTACTCCTTTAAAAAACCTGTAGAAATCTTAGCAGAAGTTCTAAGACGAACATTAGTTTTTTATTTTATGTTACAAGTGAGCAAATGAGCAGGTGGGCCACCTGATGGTAAGTGGTCTCCACCGCCCATAGCACCCACTGTCTTATTAATAGCAGCGTTTTACCTACCATTAAAACGCTTATTAAGCGATAACCTTATTTGAAGCCTAAATATTTGAGAGTAGCGTACTTGACTTCCTGTAGCGAGTCGGTCATGTTACGAGTACTACCATTTTTCCCCTCTACGTATGACGTCACTTCCTGTGCACCAGAGTGGGGGCGCTGACTTCGGAGCTGATTCGAGCGCCCTTGCCTCATTGGCACTCAAATATTTATGGTTTTGACCAGGCAGAGATAGACCTTAGGCTTCAAATAAGGTTATCGCTTAATAAGCGTTTTAATGGTAGGTAAAACGCTGCTATTAAGCTTTGAACCGTTATTTGAAGCCTAAATATTTGAGACGTGTTTGTTATCGCCTGGTGGACAGGACAAGTGATAGGTGAAGGGAACATAAAAAGGATTTATATCAGGTATACACCAGTAAATTAAACAATACAACATGGTTTTTACCAGAATATATATTTTGAAAACACAGGTAAGTGCAAAAATCAACAATAATCAATAATTATATAAACATTGGTAGAATTGTACGGCTAGGTAATTTATTATAATCTTAATACACATTTATCATAAAATGAAAATATTATAATTCGTTTACAGGTGCGAAAAGATTAGAAATTGAATCAGATGCAGATTGAACGGCTGGATTCTTAACGATTTCACGACAATAAAATTTAAGGAATGTATTTTCAGAACGCCAGTTACCCTTTGCCAGTATATCATCGATTGGACAGTTTTCTACCCAGCTCTTCGAGGCAACAGCGGATCTTACGCTGCCAGGGCTTGCCTTGATGCCGGCCCGTTGCAGAACGTTTTTCACCCAACCACCAATGTCGGTACGAGATGCTGCTTTGGGGACGCCAGTACAAGTTAAGAATAAGTTATCTAAATTACAGATCTCTCGTCTTGATTGTGATAATGTAATCACTCTTTTTATCCAAAATAAAGGATCTAAAGTTGAATGGTCTTTATTTTCGAGAATTTCCCAACCTGACTGCCGCCTACAAACTGAATCAGTTTTAGAACCATACTTAGGCCAAAAAATAATCGAATTTTGAGTTATAGAACAATGATCACATCCGATAGCTAAAAGTGTCAAATCGTGCACCCGGCGTCCTGAGCACAGGAGAAGCAAAATAACAGCTCGAGCCGAACTTTCATGTAAATTGTCAGAATTAGGCATGTTAGACTTTAACCAATTAATCAAAACATTTGTGTCCCAAATGGGGGCTTTCCTAGGTTTCACACTAGACATACTGATAGACTTCAATGCCTGACGCACCAGCAAGTGGGAACTAAGCCGGTTATCTAGATCAGGATCACATAGCGTAGAAATTGCCGATTTATGTACCTGAATCGTGCTGTAGGCTAAGCCATGTTTTTGATGTAAATCAATTAAAAATTTTGCAAGATCAGCCCCCTTAGGACGCGAATAATCAATATCATTTTGATGAGCCCATTGACACCAACGCTTCCATGCCGGTCTATAAGTTTTTAAAGAGGATTCGCGCCAACTCTTTTGTAACAATCTTTTTTGGTCTTCCGTCCAACCCCACATTTCCAAACCTCCAGGGTCATCTCTGCAATCATTGGAGGCGGGTGGCCTGTCGTTGCATCGACTAGTACCTGGTCTAGATTGCGGACTGTGAACGGGGGCCCCAGAGCTCGACTCTTTAGATCTGACCGCCAAAAAACTTTCATCCACCGCGGTGCGACCACTAGGCAAATTCCCGTCGCAGTATTGAGATGTTGTAAGACACGGGGAATAAGGAATGGCGGAGGGAACACCCATGCCAGGGGATAGTCCCACCGGTGACTGAAAGCATCGTACAGATGGGCTTGCTGGTCCGTCAGGTCTAGCGTTCCGTAAACTGGGACTACGTGAGCCACGGCCGACGCAAAAAGATCTATCACTGGCGTGCCTAACTTCGAGAAGATCAGATTTGTGGCTTGCGGTAAGAGGTGCCACTGTGGGGGACAAGCGAGACGGGATAGGCGATCTGCTTCGGAGTTGTAACGTCCGGGTAGGTGATATATCTCTAAATGGATTCGAAACCGGTCTAGTATTGAGAGAATTTGATAGGTCAAATTCATGAGGAGAGCTGATTTCATCCCTCCTTCGTTCTTTAAGTATGCAACAACTGTCCTGTTGTCGCTCTGTATCATCAGAGAGGAGTCTTGAAGGAGACGGGCATAATCCTTGAGGACATACCAAATTGCCAACATCTCGCGAATGTTGGAGTGGAGCTGAGCTTCTTCCAGGGTCCATTGACCCGATAGACTGACACTGTTCAGTTGGGCTCCCCAAGCCACACCTGACGCGTCTGTTACTAAGTAGTTGGAGGCCGGAGGGAAATGAATCAGCGAGCTGTTTTTGACATTGATACTCCACCATATTAACTCTTTGATTGCTAATTTTGGTATAGGATATTTGTGACGGGGATCCTTCAGCAATAGTTGTTGACAATGCTTGAGAAGGGCTCGATGATTCAAACGCCCTCTTGGTACAGGAAAGCTCGCGAAATTGACCATTCCTACTATACTTTGAATTTCGCGAAGGTTGGCCTTTTTTCTTTTTAGAAGGCCTGCAACTCTTTTTCTTATCTCCAGACTTTTCTGGCGAGGCAGATACTTTTCGTTTGTGTGAGGATTCCAGACGATTCCCAGATACTGAAGGGCCTTGTGTGGAACAAGTTCCGACTTCGCATAATTCACTTGCCACCCTAGGTACTCTAAGCTTCTGATTGTTTCCTGAGCCTGCTTGATCAGAATTTGAGGGTCTTGGTGGACGAGTAAATAATCGTCTAAATAAACTGCGATACGAAAGCCCTTTTCTCGGAGAATTTGAGCGACCCAATTTGTTAGTGATGCGAAAACTTTTGGTGCGCAAGCCAGGCCGAATGGCAAACACGTCATTTGATAAAGCTTCTGATCGTAAATTACTCGAAGGAAACAGCGGTGAGCTTTGGCTACTGCCAGATGAAAATAAGCATTCGACAAGTCTATTTTGATTAACCAGTCTTGGGGTTGTAAAAAGCTTGAAATTTTGTGTGCATTTATGAGGCGAAACTTTTGAACACATACAAACTTGTTTAGATTTTTTAAATTGAAAATCGGTCGTGCATTTCCGTCTTTTTTGGGAATCAAAAACATTTGAGAAACAAAACTCGGGCTGGGATCTGCAGGCTCCAACACCTTCATTATCAACATTTGACGAATAACTTTGTCCATCTCTACTGATACAGGTGTTTTTATGCGATGATTCGCCAAATTTGGAATAGCCAACGGTGGCCTTGCTAAAAAGGGAATCCGAAAGTTTTTTATTATGTTTATGAGGGTGGTTGGAGCCTGTAAGTCTTCCCAACGACTCACAAAGTTTATTAGTTGGCCCGCCAGAAAAGTGCTCGAGTCAATATTTTCTTCTCGGTTGTCCTCGTGGAGCATTAGATTGACCGGAGGTTCGGCTCTGTCCCTTGTTGGTACTCTGGTACGCATCGTTATGAAACGAACGACTGGGTCTCTGACGAGAGGACCTTGGATGTTGAGCTGTTGATCTTTGCCCTGGCCGATGAGGGTAGTCGCGCCCGTGATTTTGAAAAGCATTGTTTACATTTGGGAAAAATTGTGCGGGTGGTTTGCTCATGAAATCCGGATAAGTGTACGCCGGAAAATTAGGTGGCTTATTATAAGTAGGAGCATAACTAGGCAGGGCCTGAGTCTGCTGTAGGGGCTGTGCCAGGGCAGCAGCTTTATTTTGTGTAGGCGCACGGAGCGGCCAACATATTTTGGATATACCGCCTGATTTTTCAATAGCAGAGGAAAAAGCTTCTTTTTGAAACAAGTTCTCGCCAGAAGGGGGTATTTTGCGAAGGCTAGCTTTCAAAAAACTATCTTTGACGGACCTTAAAAGACTATCACGCCTTTGTTGAATCATTTCGGCCCTATGGCCACAAGCTAGCTGCAAAATATCACTACTAATCTTTTGAAAGCTACCCTGCACAAAAACTTGTTGAATCTTTTGTTGTAATGACCTAGGGTTCACTTGTTTAACAGAACCTACCCATTCAATCAAATCTTTAAAACCGCTCTGAACGGCTTCGTTTTGCTTTATAACTGCCTGCGTAATAGCAGCAAATCCTCGTTCAGTGAGTGCAATCGAGTTATACTTGTCGTAAGGCCGTAACTCGTCATTCGTGTCTAAGTAAGTAAACCCCGGGGAGGAGCAATATAATTTTTGGACCTCTGCATAACGAACACTGTCCCATTCTTCAGTATTGAAGTGTTGCATACTATTTAGCAGTTCAAGGTGTTTAGAAGACGATTTGGGCATAGTTGGCTCTTTCAACACTGTATTTAAGGGTAGATCTAAATCAAAACAAACCGAATTTTCGGGCGGATTTTGATCGGAAATTTTTTCTCGACCTTCCTCATAAAGCTCCCTACTCACATTTGCACTTATTTCTGACATTGCGTCGTTAAATTTTTCATAATCCGGCCCATGGGGACTAGAATGGGCAGTAGGTTGAAAAGCCATGCTACTCAAGAAGTTTTTAATCCCACTTACTTGCTCAGCTAAAATACCGATAGCCTCCTCTATTTGCTGACGACGGCGTTTACTTTTCTGATGCGGATCAGCCATTAACGACCTTTTCTTTGGCCGAGAAGAAACTTCTCGAACCGGCTCGTCGTCCTGCGGGTCAGGCGCTGGCGGCGCTACCGGCTCCACTGTACGCGGTCGCGGCGGCGGCACCTGCTCCGCGGCTCGTGGCGGCGGCGGTGATGCGGCATTCGGTAAAGTCGGGGTATCCGACATGCTGGTAGTAGTACTCGTGTCAGAGTCGGATCCAGAGGAAGAATCTGAATCACCAGACTCTGTATTTTCCATGAAATTCTGGAAATAACAAAAATATTACAAAAAGAAAGAAAAAAAAAAAAAATCGAACGGTAACACCGTTATTTTACTTCGATATAAAAATTAAACAAAAATTTATTTAAATTTTGCACTAAAAAGGAAAAGATTTTTGCTTGTAAGCACAAAGTTGGTACTTACTTGCAATGCAACCGATCGCTACGACTAGCAAGTCGCCAATGAGGCAAGGGCGCTCGAATCAGCTCCGAAGTCAGCGCCCCCACTCTGGTGCACAGGAAGTGACGTCATACGTAGAGGGGAAAAATGGTAGTACTCGTAACATGACCGACTCGCTACAGGAAGTCAAGTACGCTACTCTCAAATATTTAGGCTTCAAATAACGGTTCAAAGCTTAATGGCATATTTTGACACCAATAAGACAGAAAAGCGCGTTGCTCACTTTGAGAACTAAGATGGTATGTCTCATGTGCCAGTAATTTCACTGGCTCCCTTGCCCTTCAAACCGAAACACAACAGTGCAAACACTGCTGCTTCACGGCAGAAAAAAGCAACCAGACGGATTTTCCTCAAAAGCCCTACCACCTTTAAAAGTCGAAGGAAAAGTGGACCACAGCTTATGAATAATAAGTAAATTAGTTTTAAATTTTCAAATAATCTTCAACAGGAAGATGCATGCACAACTTGTACTTGTAGTAAGATGGCTGACGAGAACAAGGCCCACGTTTCCTGCATCACGCAAACCTGCCGCAGTCCTGTCTGTTCGCAAGATGAGGACTTGATCACTAAGCCGCCTAAACCAGGCGCGTGCTGCCCGGAATATATTTGTGGTACGTATCTCGATCCTTCGATTTTAAAATATCCTCGAAATAAAATGTCTGAACAAGCTGGGCCCATATATCCTGCATGACAAAAAAATGGCATAGTTCGTCATTAAAAAGGCAAGAAAATGGCTTTGGGACGATGTGTAAGTATTTTATGTTCGGAATACCTTAGATTAAAGAGGAGCTTAACAGGATAATAAGAAGATGGGCCAAGGCGGTGACAAAATGGCGACCAAGGCCATCAAATCGCTTGATAGGCAGACCAGGAGGGCAGGTGCCCGATGGTCTGACGACATCGGGGCCATGGTGGCGAAAGGCCAGGGTGTGTGGTGTAAAAAAAGGCTAAACCCAGTAGTACCAACCCATCTCTACCTGTGGGTGTCGTAAGAGGCGACTAAGAGCTTATGAACCGGAGGATGGGCAGCAGCATATTTCTGTTTATAGTACCATCATACATACTGCGGTCATCAATAGCAGCGGTCGCCAGCCGCAACGCTTAAAAGCGTGGTGACTGTGATAAATCCCCTCGTGAGTACCACGTATTTTTTCTGAAGTTCTGAAGGGAGTTACCTGTCCGGCTGTAGACATTTTATGGGATGTTATGATGTTGAAGTGTGCTTATTTATTTGAAATCTACAAATAAATGTCATATCACACGCTCCTATGTTGTGGCAGAATAATAAACTTTATGTTTTTTGTAGTGCCAGTACCAAAACAAGCTCAATGTGAAGAACCAAAGAAGATGGATTGTGGCTACGGACAGGTGCTCAAAAAGAAAACTACATCCGACGGGTGCACGCAGTTTGCATGCGGTAAGATATAATATGTTGGTTTATTTAGAGGTTATCTGGCTGGTCATAGAGGCGTTTTGGAACCAACACTAATGTACGGCAGTAAAAGCTGGGTATCGCAGAAAAAGCATGATAGTAGAAATGAGAGCGTTGAGGAGTATGATTAGTGTGAAATTGAGTGACAGGATTAGAAATAGTGTGATAAGAGAACGTTTTGGCGTAAAAGAAGACGTAGTGACTAAAATTGAGAATGGGATGCTGAGACGGTATTGTCATTTATAGAGGATGAATGAACGAAGATTGACGAAAGAGATCTATCTATCAGGCGAGAGTGAATAGAAACGTTAGAAGGGTAAACCCTCGGCGTACGTACCAAGACCAAATTCACGGCGTTTTAATTAAAGGCCAGGTTTGAAGTACCCTTAACCGACGAGCATGTATGAAAGGATTGATGAAAGTACAGGCATCAAGGAAAGTATGTCAAGATCGTAGCTGGTGGAGGACTGTGGTCTCTGCCTACCCCGACGGGAAAGAGGCGTGATATTATATCTAATAAAATTCGTAAAAATATTCATCGGACACACTCCGGCATAACAAATAATAACTAACCTCACCTGTTACTTCGTTTCACGTTTAAAAGAACCTGTTTTTTTTTCTAAGCTAACCGCTAAAATTATATTACTTGTTACCAGAATGCAAGCCAGTCAGTGAATGTGAACACATACCAACAGCCAACGAAGTGGACATCCTAGAACCAGGCATGGAGCGAGTTATTGACGACAGCGGGTGTTGTCCTAGGGCCCTCATGTTGTGCAAACCTGAAACCTGTCCCAAACCTGCAGAGTGCCCACAGTTCCACAAACTAGGCACTAGTAATAATACTGGGAAGTGCTGCCCTTCATATCACTGTGGTAAGTTAAGTTTCTAAAAGAAGCCAGAGATTTTTCCCAAACTGTCATACTGACTTGATTTACATACATACATGCAGATCATGCTCGTTTTCATTTCGGAATAAACAGATCTTTAGCCCAAAAGCCTCACTGAACGATTATGTTGGGTTCAAATGGTATAATAATGGTCTAAGTAAGGTCTGTTTAGTGACAATCGCAAATACATCCCAGAAATACAGTAAAACAATTTTCTATGTCTCTTTTTACGACACCTGCAGAAAAAGAAGGGTGGCTGAAAAGGCCGGGCACCACACAACAGAGATCCTTTAAATGCCAGGACACGGCGATTCATAGATTCACAGCGACACCCACAGAAATAGAAACAGAGGCCCTATTTTTATGCCAGAAACCACTAGGCATATCACAAAACAGAAAAACCTTTAAGATTCATCATTTTATTACTTTTAACGATTACAATCTATAAAATTATAGTAACTAATGCAAGTGATTTTTGGTCGATCCTGGTCACGAGCACCAATTTGTATGTAACAAGAAATCTTTTTACAGAGGCACCGAAGGATAAATGTATTGCGTCCTTGGGATGGGAAGCTACGCCGAAAGGAGGAGAGAAACAAAAGCAACCAGCACAAGTGGTTTTGAAAGAGGTTGGTTTCTTTTTCTCATATCTCTCTATCTACAGAATTAGTTTTAGACAGATATCTCGCCAAATACTCGTAGTATTGGTGTTATTAAAACAGCAAGTATAAAATGATTAATAAAAAGTGAAGTGTTTTATATACCCCTCATTATGTACAGTTGAATAAACTACTATAAAGGGGCTATTAAATACTGGCCAAACAACTTTTATTTATTATTTTATTCTAAATTTGCGCGGTCCTATAACCAGCGGATGATCAAGACGCTTCTAACTATACCTTATTTTTCAAATTACGATAAGTAGTTAGAAGTTATGTTATGAGGGAACAGATGATAATACATACATACATACCGGTCAAAATGATAAACCTCCTTTTTGCTGTAGTCTGGTAAACAATATTTCCAATGGCTCAGTTTTGTTTTTCAAAACTTGTTTCCATATTCCCCAGCTGGAGGCGTTCTGGATAGACGGTCCATGCCGCTACTGCCGCTGCGAGCGCTCCCCTCTCGGCCCCACCACGCGCTGCTCCGCCACCGAGTGTCCCCCGATAGTGGCTACCGACCAGTTCGTATTGGAGCCCAAACCTGTGCCCTTCCAGTGCTGCCCCGAAGCGCTGTTCGTCGCTTGCAGAGACGGAGATAACATTTACAAAGTGAGTAAAGTAAAAGAGTACGTCGTCCTTAAGGGGCCGGCAAAGAATAGTACCAACCCATCATGTTTCATTATTGTAATAGTATTATCTTGATACCTAGCAACTAAGAGTGTAACCTTCTTACTTTTCTACTTCTTATTTCTAGCTGTGTCTTCAATAAACATTGTATCAAGCTGCGAATACCTATAAATGGCCTTGTTTTTATTATTTTAAGTATTATACATATAGTCATATGTAGCTGTTGGTGTTATAATAAATAAAATTTCTATCCGTGGGTGTCATAAGAGGCGATTAAGGGCTTATGAACCGAAGGATGGGCAGCAACATCTTTCTGTGTATCGTACCATCTTTGAACTTCAATGGGGCCCTCATATAACGGCTCTTTCTGGTCGATTGAGCTCGGCTGCATATGCTGTCAGAAAAAATCTGACAACTTACTGATGTAGCTACCGCAAGGCTGGTTTACTTTAGCTACTTCCATAGCATTATGTCTTATGGCTTACTGCTTTGGGGCCGAGCAGCTGATATACATTCAATATTCGTTTTACAAAAGAGGGCTATAAGAGCAATTTATTGCCTCAAGACTCGTGATTCCCTGAGAGAACTGTTCAAGGAAATCAACATAATGACAGTGCCATGCCAGTATATCTATGAAAATATTATGTATGCTAGAAAGAACATTCATCAATTATCTAAAATTTGTGACAGGCATAATTTTGATACTAGAAATAAGCACAAAATTTATCAACCATATACTAGATTAACTAAAGTCAATAATCTTTCGTTGGTCTGTGTGTACGATACTACAACAAAATACCTAACAATATAGTGCAATTACCTGAGAGAAAGTTTAAAGAATGTGTAAAGCAAACGTTATGTAAAAAAGCTTACTGTAGATTAGATGACTATATGAATGACAAAGAGGTATGGTGCTCTGATATTCCAGCGAAACACAAGAAGCACATTGTAAAAAGCCGACTCTTAAAGTAGGCTGTGCTGCAGTGGTTTCTTGCCGTTTATTTTACGCTGCCATAGCACGATCCGAAACGGCATAGACTCGCTCTATTTGAATTGTATTCTGCATGACATTCAATAAGTATTCTGTAAAGAATCTACATTGAATAAATAATCTGAATCTGAATACCGCGGTCACCAACAACAGCGGTCGCCAGCCGCAACGCTTACAAGCGTGGTGACTATGGTAAATCTCCTCCTAAGTACCATGCGTTTTTGCTGGAGTTCTGGAGGGAGCTCCCTGTCCTGCAGTGGACGTTTTGTGGGATGTTATAATAATGATAAAGTAAAAAGTACCTATGAAGATAAACGCCCCTAAGTTAGAAGATATTGAAGCAGAATTCAAAACAGGGTGTAAGAGACTGTACCAAAACTTAACGGGCGTGCTCACTGCTCAGTCAATGATACTTAGAAACTTTTTCTAAGAAACATTTTTGGGAAATGAAAAAAAAATTACCTCTCCATACAATCAAATTGCTCACTTTGATCGAACAGTTTGTATGGAAGGATCAAAAATATTTTTCAAAAAATTTCGTTGACTGCCCTTTCAGTTTTTGGTACACCTACAAGAAGTTTATTCCAACTTTATGTGGCATTCTAGGTGGGAGAAAATTGGACATCCCCGGACAACGTTTGTGAGTCGTATCAGTGCTTGCGAACTGAAGATGGTAAACTGGAGAAGGTTACAACAGTTCAGAATTGCCACACGGATTGCGATGTCGTAAGTTTGGTATTTTTTATTATTTTTTTATTACTATTATTATCCTTGAGCAGGCAGGCAGTCGATATACAACTGATAATGCCTGTATCCAGTTAACTAGTGTGCTTTCTTTTTCTTAATTTCTATTATATGTTTGTCTAGTTTGTTCTTAAAAATGTTGACATTTGGTGCTGAGACTACTTCTTCGGGCAGTTTATTCCATGGGTTGACGACTCTATTAGCAAAGAAGTTTCTGTGAGGATTGTTGTGGGAGAGACAGGTTTCTAGTTTCAAGTGGTGACCTCTTAGACGGGTATTATTGTCCTTTCTGAACATTGTCTGGAGATTTTTCAGATTGTAGTGGCCGTTTAAAATTTTATAGATTTCTATAAGGGCTCTTTGAGGGTGCATAACTTCAGTGCTTCAAGTCTGTCATCGTATGGTACTCTCTTTAAATTTGTCATATTATCCAGGTAATATCAGTAATCTAGATAAAGTGGACCTAAATATCTTTGTTTATAGCCTCCGTGACCTAGTAGGTAGAACGCTCGGCTCTCCATCCGGAGGTTTCGTGCTAGGGAAGGCACGTTAAGCCGTTGATCCCGACTACTATCTTCGTATGTAGTCGTTAATGAGCCATGTCAGAGGTTTTTGGCGGCTCAACAACTCTGACACTAGGGTTTGTGAGGTCGGTCATCCACCTTGCCACCCCCACACGATATGATGATGTTGAGCTTGAAATGACAAAAATCTAATTAGTCTTACTAAGGGCCCATCTCACCGCAGATAGCCTATCTGCTACTTATTTCTGTCAGATATTGAAAATGTTTTGTTCATAAATACCTAATTGCTTTAACTGTCAGATTACCACAGGCAAAAGTCAGACATATTTGTCTGGCAGATATTTTATCTGTCAGCTTACTATCGGGAACCCTAGGGTTGCTGCTAGCAGCAAGCGGTGAGACGGAACCTTAATTAATTATCCTAGTCAAGAGAGTGATTTATTTCCTCTATGGTCAAGAGTGTACAATTATATTTAAAGTAAGTGCAGGGCGTAGTTGTAAGGTTGGAAAAGCTTTGAGGTCATGATCAGTTAATAAAAGTGAACAATTTTCCACTCCTAAGTACAATGCGTTTTTGCTGGAGTTCTGAAGTTAGCTCCCTGTCCTGCAGTGGTTGTTCATGAGATGTTATGAGTCTAAAATTGTATAAAGCAGCCGCTATCTGTTTTAATTTTTCGTACTCTTGATGTTTCTTGGGTAAATTTATTCAGTTTAAACTGTCCTTTACCAACACTCTATATAAACGAATGTTAACTAAACAGGGTTGGAAGTACTTCCCAGCGGAACCATCCAGCAACAGATGCTGCGGCAAGTGCCGGCCGGTGGCGTGCGTGTGCGAGGGAGTGCAACGCAACATCGGGGAGCGCTGGACGTCGGCCGACTCCTGCGCGCACTACACCTGTGTAGACACCAACGGCACCGTACGTTATCACCATCAATATTCGTATACATTATATTTATTGTTGTACATTCCGCCAATATAAGGTTGACCGCGCCGATGGATGCGTGGCTAGAGGCGAGTCTAGTCGAAAGCGGTCACAACGCCCTGGGCCGGGCGAACCCATAACTAGGCTAGCCTGTGCCGGGGCTCTGCCAGGATGGACCACCTGAGTATCCCTTGCTGCTCGTGGGAACGCAATAGATTCAAACAAAATTTAAAATTCAAAAGGCGGCAATGTAGTTCGCAACACTCCCGATCACGTCCCGTTCCTCGCGGGGGCGAAAAGCGGGCTACCGAGAGCCGCTTTGCGACGATGAATGTCAGAGGTGAAATGAATGCCAAAATAGATGAAGTATGTCAGATGATGAATGAAAGGCGTATAGAGGTTCTGTGTGTGAATGAGACTAAACGGAAAAGTTGTAACACCACATAACACGGCCCTTATACAGCGTACTGGTCTGGTGTTCCCAATACCAGAAGAGGCTGTGAGAGTCGATGTCGTACTTTCCGGAAAAATGGTCGAGTGCGTGAAAGAAGTCGAGTGTGTGAGCCCAAGACTCATCTGGGTCAGGCCAAAAATCGAACTAACTCGAATTTGTGTTCTGGGTGCATATGCACCTACGTTCATGGATTCGCAAAGGTCTCTGAAAGTCCAAAACGAGATAGTTGAGTTTTGGGAAAATATAAGAGATACGTTAGGGAAATGTAAACAGAGTGAACGAATTATCATGCTAGGTGGTTTTTCAACAATTTCACCTTAAGCAGGTTTGGTTTCGGGCATTTGTAGCATAGCGTTAGTTAGCGTTCCACTTTCTTGCGGTCGTGCGTACAAGCGGTATTTAGAATGTACGGATCAGATCTTTTCCTTGCGGTGCATAGCGGAAAAGGTTTTGGCCAAAACCCAAAAAGTCTACTGCGCGTTCGTGGATTTGGAAAAGGCCTATGACCGAGTGGTGAGGAAAGAATTGTGGTCGGCATTGTCTGTAAATGGGGTGAACGGTCATCTGATTCAAGCACTGATTCCAGTGCTTGCGTCAGAATGGGGCGTTCACTGAATGGTTTAGCATCTAAAAAGGTGTTAGGCAGGGATGTGTAGCGTCACCTTGGCTGTTTAACCTGATAATTATTTGACTGATCTGAAAGAGAGTATATGTGGATCGAGTGAGAATGAATGAGTTACTCATCAAATGTCTTCTCTACGCTGATGACTAAGTTATACTTGCGTCATCTGCTGACGAGTTACAGAAGGTGGTAAAAATGATGAATGTGGCTTTTGACAGGAAAGGACTGAAAGTAAATGTAAGCAAGATGAAAGTAATGGTACTTGAAAGAGAAGAATGTATGACAGAATGTACTATATGAATAGGTGATGAGGTTGAACAAGTAAAAGAGTTTATGTATCTGGGTTCTAAGTTTAGGAGAAACGGAAAGTGATATTGAAAGAAAAGTGGTGAATGGTGCTCTGCATTCTTTTATGAGGAGTCAGAAGGTGTCTCACAAGGCTCGTCTAGCTGTTCATAGAGGCGTTTCGGTAGCATACACTAATGTCGGCAGAGCTGGGTATGGCAGAAAAAACATGAAAGTAAAATTAATGCAGCAGAAATAAGAGCGTCGAGGAGTATGATTGGTGTAAAATTGAGTGACAGGATTAGAAATAGTGTGATAAGACATTGGGAAAGGGATGCTAAGATGGTTTGGTCATGTAGAAAAGAAGAATGAACGAAGATTGTCGAAAGAGTTCTACCGTGAGTGAATGGAAACCGAGTAGTCCTCGGCGAACGTACCAGGACCAAATTTAGGACGTTCTAAACAAAGGCCAGGTTCAAACTCAAAAAATCTCACTAGAAAGAGGCGTGATATTATGTATGTATTGGTCACGCCACTCACGTGTCCGAAAAAAATATACTATAACGTCTTTTGAGCATAATTTTGAACATTAATCATTAGCATTTACAGCATAGATCGGTTATTTAGGTACATTGTAATTATCTTGTTCTCGCTCGAACAATTTCGATAAAATTTACAATATGTAGGTTTACGGAAGCTAATAAATACTAGGTAAATGTCACTAGAGAAAGTTGTTCATTCTAAGGTACCACGTAAAAATTATATTTAAAAAGAATTGTCTTTTACAGATACAAGTACAAATTTCCAACGATACCTGTCCGGAACCGTCGGTAGAGAAGAAGCAATTTGTTCTAGAAGAGAAGGTGGTGCCAGGGAAATGCTGCAAGACACAGAAGCCTGTCGCTTGTCGAGTTGGCAATGACATTTACCAAGTAAGAGCAAAAAGTACTCAGAAATTTAACGAATGGTAGATTGAAATAGAGATTTTTTTTGCCAGTCGATCAGTCATTGCAAAAACATTCATCGGAGTGAAGTGCTTGATACACGGTCGACAACAAGGGTCCCGACCCGACAGAGGTGACCTTGGTCGATTCTGACCGTGTAGTTCGCAATTTACAACCAATTCTTTATAGAACCTGAATGGTTACCAGCCAAGGTCACTTCTGCCGGGACTCATGTTGCCGACCGTGTATCAGGCACTTAATGCATCAAACTTGATGTTCGTTCGGAAAGTGCGTCAATAAAAAGCGTTTTAAACTTACTTATTTCTTGTGACACAAAACTCAAAGGTAACTTGTAGTGTAGGCAACGAAACAGTTGACCCCAACATAAATTTCTCAGGCAGATTTTATTTGACAGGATGATAAAGAATCATGAATTAAATGTTAATTCAAAATATCCAAAAAAAAAATTACTACAAAATTTTTTCATACATTTTTGAAATTTTTGGATGGAAAAATTAAAAGCACCGACTTTTTTTTTTGGATTTTTATAGAAGGTTTGTTTCATGTAGTGCAATACCCCAGCAAAGTTTCATCGACTAAGGATTTAATGCGGGGGTCTTCATACAACAATCCGCGTCGTTGCCTAGACTATTGAGTTGCTGTTTCGTCACGTTTTGTTACCTATCTGTTAAAAGTTAAATATCACGTACAATTAAAACAATCTTTCTAGGAGGGCCAAACCTGGACAACCTCAGACGCATGCAAGAATTTAACCTGCGCACGAGACGTATCCGGAAGACTCTCGCACTTAGAGAGCGTAGAAACTTGTGTGCACGACTGTAAGCGCGGGTGGGTGTACCAACAACCTCCCACTGGGGTTTGCTGCGGACATTGTATTCAAGAGAGCTGCGTTGTAGAAGATGAACTGAAGAAACCTGGTAAGAAATTTACATACAAAAATATCACAACTCTTTACCATAAGCGAAGATCACATTCTTTTTATGTATTTAGAACAAAAACAGTCACACATAAAAATAATTTATGAAAAATAAACAGTATGAGGGACTGGAGGTTTATAAGAGGTATAAAATCATACACAATTTTGAGGGATCGGTGAAGTTTAGGCATACTAGCTACATATGGATATTAAGTAGTTCTATATAATTCCCTCACTTCTGTTACTCTCCTCAATCTTTTTAAGGGTTCTCTAAAAGGAATATTTTATAAAATCTTGTGTATCTTGTAAAAGGCAAAGAGTCTTTGTTAAATTGTCGTACAGTAAAAGTCTAAACTTGTGTGCGCGACTATCAGTGCGGGTGAGTGTATCAACAACTGCCCACTGGGGTTTGCTGCGGACATTGTATTCAAGAGAGCTGTTTTGTATAGGATGAACTGAAGAGACCTGGTAATAAACTTAAAAAGATAAATCATCACACATCTTTTAGAGGTATGATTAGTATTGCCTGTTCTTGCCTGCATGTTTAGTTGCCGTCTTCTGTGCCGTAGAGGTAAGCAGAGTCCAGCTAGACCTCTTTTTTTCTTATATCACAAGTGGGCAAACGAGCCGTTGGGTCATCACCGCTCATGACACCCACTGTCTTATTGGTGAAATAATTTGACACTACTAAGACAGCAAAGCGCGTTACCCCCACCCTGAGAACTACGATGATATGTCTCATGTGCCGGTAATTTCACTGGCTCCCTAAACCTTCAAACCGAAACACAGCAGTCCGACACTGCTGCTTTACGGCAGAAAGAACCAAGGGGGTGGTACTTCTCCAGACGGACTTTGCACAAAAGCCCTACCACCATCGAACTACCCACGGGAACTACCACACCAACCTTCCATCTTTTGTAATCTTAAAATTCTTCCTTGGCTTCTATTCTCATCAACCTTTGCTCATTAGCTTCATTACATCCCATGAAACGTCCACTGCAAGACAGGGAGCTCCCTCCAGAATACCAGCAAAAACAAATACCATACTCACCACGCTTGTTAGCGTTGCGTCTGGCACTATGGACCGCGGTTGTTTGTGACCGCAGTATGTAATATGGTACAATACACAGGGCGTTGTCGCCCATCCTACGGTTCAATAAGTCCTAAGTCGCCTCTTACGCTAGTATCTGTATAAAATGACAATCAGTCTTTGTAACATCTGTCATATCAGTTGAAATATACGTGCGCTACCGTAATACGAGTAGTGGGTGTCTGTATTCTCTCATGTCTTTTATTTATATTCTTTGTGATCTATGAGTTTAATGATATCATTTATGGTATACTTAACTTCAGGCACAACCTGGTACTCGGCGGATAACTGCACTACCTACACGTGCGAGCGAGATGGCGATTTGGTGCAAGTGACGATGTCTCGTCAGACTTGTCCTGACGTGTCTCACTGCAGCCCTGAAGATATCGTCAAGGAGGGGTGTTGCCGATTTTGTAGAGAGAAGCCACCTGCTTTGAGTAAGTTATGGTCTATGAAATTGCCGTTTTGTATGGCGAATTTTAGGTAAACTCAATTTTCAGTACTAACATTTTTGCATTTTTCTTAGGAATTATAAATCCAATGTTTTTTTATTTTTTAAAGCTAACAGTAAATTTAATTTAATTTTCGAAAAATACTATCTGTAAAAAACTAACAAATCTAATGATGAAATCGGACGACATTTAAGACGAACAATTTTCGAACCTTTAGTTTTATATATCAAACTAAAAATAAAAACATTATTTTATGCGTAAATTGATAACCTTGAAGTCAACTTTCAAATATAAGACAAACGAAAAAAATAGCATTAGAGTTATAGGAATTATGAGCTCATTAATCTAAGAAAATTTCGGCAATTTCATAGGTAAAGACTTATTATTTAAATGCGAGCGAGATAGTGGTACGAGTATTACGAGTATTAGAAGAAGCTACCTTCTTTTAATAAATTAACTTTATTGAGTGCATGATAATTTCAAATCGATCTATACTTGGCACACACATTCAAAATAATAATTTCAACCCATAGTTCTAAGCAAAAATTAAAACAATATTTCAACTTTCGACAACATAGAAACTGCATCAGCTGATAACAACTTTAAATTTTAGACCTGTATTTCTACTTAATATAACCCGCCGCCTTAAATTAGCTTCATGTGTTTTTAAAAGTTTTTCTAACATTTTGCAAATTCTGAATGTTCTTTTCTCAGGTACCTGCGTCCCCACACCGTTGGGCCTGGAGTCAGTGGGTGTGATACGAACACAGCTACACGGTCGCGGACTGTGTGTGAATACCAAACCAGTGCCGCAGTTCAAGGAGTGTCGAGGCAGCTGCGATTCTGGGACTATTTATAATAACCGTAAGTTTTGTCAGCTACAGTCGGACACAATACATTTATCCTTTGATGCCTCTGTAAAAATATTTTCTTGTTAGATACAAATTAGTGCCGTGACCAGGATCGACCCGAAATCACGTTACAATACGGCTGTATTGATAATACACCTATCCCGTCCCTTCGTTGTAAAAGATGATCTATCATTATAGCAGCTGAAAGACGTCCAGTACAGTGAAGAAAGTCCTCCCCCAAAGATCTCCATGATGACCGGTCAACTAAACTCTATAAATGGACATATTGGACATGCCCCACGCTATGTTTTTTGATTCGTGTTCGCAACTCATGATTATTTGAAAAGTGGGTGACGATACTTAAACTATAGAATTTGCATTCCTCTTTTGTCGTGGTCGGTATATCAAAGAAATAAACCACAGTTATCATGATTAATATGGACTCTGAAAAGTACAGTCACACTCCCTCTCTGACGTATCCTGTACATAACTCTCTTTTCTTTTATTGAAAAATTTTAAATTTTGAATATGTTATATCTTCTAAAAATAGTTTTACTTTAGTTTTGTAATGTTTTAGTTTTGCATCACTTATGTTTTTCTACTTTGTAGTATATTTTAATCCACATTAATGTCCCGGATGAATTTCGACATTTATACAGGGCGGAGACCTGGAGTCCTAAAATACAGGACTTTGCTTAGTTTAGGCTCCAGTCTCCCACAAATACCAAGTCAATTTTCAAGTTACTTTTATTGCATGCGTGATTTGTGGTGAGAAATAAACATAATTTTGATTGATTTTGATAGTCGACCAATTGGAATCATGACCCGGATTGAGTCACTCAAAGGCATTCAAATACAAGTGGCTTGAATTTCAAACTATTTCTTGTCGAAAAGGGTTACGAATCAGTTGGTTCGAATGTACCTGTTTCCTTATATCAATGCAACTTGATTAATTAGATCCATCGTTCTACTGAAACCTTTTCAGAGACCGGCAGCCACGACTCCAAGTGCGAGTGTTGCCAGTCGTTGGAATACGAGCGTGTGATAGTGGAGCTGACTTGCGAGAATGGAACCACGTACCAGCACCAGGTGGCGTCTCCTAAACGCTGCGGGTGCAGGCGGTGCGGCGCGGGGGGAGGGTTCCTGCCGGGGGAGGAGCGGACCACGTGGCGTGAGTAGACATAGCTTGATAAGGCTGTACCGACTCTGGGTGCGAGTATTCACCCTGGGTTAGAGTATTCACTCTGGGTGCGAGTTTTTACTCTGGGTGCGAGTTTTTACTCTGGGTGCGAGTTTCCACTCTGGGTGCGAGTATTCACTCTGGGTGCGAGTATTCACTCTGGGTGCGAGTATTCACTCTGGGTGCGAGTTTCCACCCTGGGTGCGAGTTTCCACTCTAGGCGCGAGTATTCACTCTGGGTGCGAGTATTCACTCTGGGTGCGAGTATTCACTCTGGGTGCGAGTATTCACTCTGGGTGCGAGTATTCACCCTGGGTGCAAGTCTCACTCTGGGTGCGAGTATTGAAGGGCTCCTACGGCTGTACTACCTAATAAAATTTAAATCGCAAAACTATCAATATTTAAGAAGGCTTTATATTTGCAACATACCAAGCAGCGCTATCTCTAGAGTTACCGTCTGTACGGTACCGTCCGTTTTCCTAGCCTCGTCAGCTATTCATCACTGATTTGGGACGCTTAATCTCCATTTTTTCTAACCCTTTTCTTCTTCCACAGCATCCCAGACAGAAGTACCAGATGAAATCCCAGATATCTACCAGAGATTTGGAACGTCCCATTCGCCACGAAAACACTAACTCCACAACTGAATAACCGACCGTAGTAGTGGTTATTTTGAACCCCTGGCCAAATTTCATATGTTACTCAAGACACGAATCTAAGGGGCATGCCCCGTCGTCCTACTGGAGTGTCCCACTGGTAGGACGACGGGGAATTCGCAATTCCCTCTCGTCCTACTGCACTAGTGTTCGAAACAAACTAGTTTTCATGTATCGATATTTTTTCTAATAAGTACAAGTAAATATATTGAAACAACTTTTCCAAAAGAACATGGGTCGAAAAACGTGAGAAAGTTTGGTCCTCCCATACAAATCTTGTGAGATTTGTCCCATAGTGGGATTTGCAAAAACTTTTTCTCGTTTTTCGACCCATGTTCCTTTGGAAAAGTTGTTTAGATTCGTGTCTTTAGTAACATACTGAAATTTGGCCAGGGGTTAAAAAATCACCCTATATACGAGATAAGTTATATTATATCATGTTATACATAAACCTAGTGAAAAACATGATTCAAATATTTATACTATTTAATATAGATACGAATGTTGTAAAAAGAAACTAGAAAATTTAAGTATCACAATATTTTTTATTTTTGTAAATAGCAAATATATTTTTTGATGAATTACAATTTTTTTATTATTTGAAAAAAAAAAATAACATGGCTAAGAGATGTAAAATAAATAGCACAGTTGGACAAGAACAGCACACAAAAAGTTTTAAAATAAGATCTTGAAAAAACAACCAACTTTCCAGTAGCAACAATAAAACTAAGGTCGAGTTGCACCATCCTACTTTAAAAATAGCAGAATATGTTCATCTCACTCTCGCGAATTAGTGTCGGCAACGAAGCAGTTGACCCCGACATAAATTTCTCAGGCAGATTTTATTTGACAGGATGATAAAGAATCATGAATTAAATGTAAATTCAATATATCCAAAAAAATTCACAATTTTTTTTTCATACATTTTTTGTAATTTTTGTATGGAAAAATTAAAACTACCGATTTTTTTTATAGAAGGTTTGTGTCATGTAGTGTAATACCCCAGCAAAGTTTCATCGACTGAGGATTTAATGCGGGGGTCTTCATACAACGATCCGCTTCGTTGCCTAGACTAAATAGTATGGTGATTGGAGAAAGTGAGACGCATTTATTCATTTACCGTTAGATAGTGTAACTCGGCCTTAGTATACAAGATGGAATTGCATGTCACGAAACCCGTTTATATAAAAAAACAGTTTATCTGGTAAAATAATTTTTACCGCTAGTAATAAATACTTTCTAAGCATTACAGACTGACCGACGTGTCACCCAAAGCGATATATCTCTCTCAGGTAATTTTACCTTGAGTCACGTATAACCACATACGTAGTATGCCTTAGTACGAAAACGGCGGCATGAAAAAGAGACAAGAAATGCCAAGCTCTATCTTTTTTTCACACGCAAATATTTTTTTTCTATCTAGTGCGAGTAAAACGAAAGATATCCAGCGATCTATATCCTTTTCTCTGCGTTTTCAGCCATACTGGTTTTTACTAGGAAAAGTTACTGCACTAGGAAAATTAGGAAACTTTCTACTGCATTAGGAAATCCCGAATTTAGTTAGGTTTAAACACTGATCAGAATCGAATTGGCCAACCCCGATACCAAGCTGAAGTTGCATGGAGTATGTTGTTCCATTGGATGGAGTATGTTGTTCCATTGGATGGAGTATGTTGTTCCATTGGATGGAGTATGTTGTTCCATTGGATGGAGTATGTTGTTCCATTGGATGGAGTATGTTGTTCATTGGATGGAGTATGTTGTATGATCCATTTTATCGTTTATTCCAACGTTTACCAACACATTTTGCAGCTATGTCAAAAACAAGTTTGGAACACAATGTTAATCTATTCGTCAAATATTCGCTGGTTTTACTGTCATAGCTGCAAAAGTTAGGATTATAGTCGTTTATCCCCGCTAGTTCTGTTGACCGCACTAATGGAACTTTTTTGTTCCCAATAGTTCTGTTGACAAATAAATCCGGAGTAGGCCTTTTTATCTATAAATGCCAACAAGTCATAGTTGTCTATGTATGTAAATAAAATACTGTAGTGTAAATGCTTAGATTATTTACAGATGTTTTATACAATTACCGAGTCATATTTTACATTAATGTGGATACCTGGATTTACTATCGTATAAATTTTTGTAAATATTGACAGCCTTGCTGAAGGAAGATACTATTACTCTATGAAGATACTGTACAGATCTGAAGTCCCTTCCAATAGGATCCTCAAATCAGATACGTGAAAGTTTTGGCCAAGGTTGATCGTCTAGAATAATATCCTTTAAGAATATTATATTTTTCCTGAATCCTACGTCATTCCGTTTTATATATTTATAATATTTTGTAATTTACAGATTCTGCTCGGTGGAGAGTGGCAATAGAAGAATGAAAAAGAAACACACTTGTTATTTTAATACTTATATTAGAATATAAACCTAATCTTTACATGTCTAATTTATGTTATTTATTTTATTTTATATCACTATTTATTTAAATTTAGTTTCATATTGACAGGAGTAGTTCATCTGAATTCATGTAGTTTCATCAATTTAGGAAAGGTTTCATCTCATTTACAATGCAATATTAGAGCCGATAAGTTTCTGAAAAGAAACCTATGTTAATATAAACGAAGTAATAAAAATAATGTGGGGACAATCCCCAGGTTTGGGGCACCGCCATCGCCCCAAAGCAGCTCGTCCTAGGCCTCCTCTACCCTAAGTCCTAGGTCCGAGGCATATCATCACCCAGCTCACGATGACATGACGCTAATCTACCCTAACAATCCAACTGGATCGTCAGGATTCTGATCATCCTCGCGGAGCTGGAAATCCCACCGAAAACTTAAACTACAGTAAAGACTAGGGTTAATGTATGTGGAGTGCGGAACCAACTAACCACAGTACAACCCAGACGGTGATGATGTCTCCCCCCGGTATGTTCATGCCCCGCGTCAAACTCGACTTCCACGTGGCCCACCTTTAAGGGACGATCACTGACTCATCCAGGGTTCACAGGGTATTGACTATTTCTTTTAGTCACCCATACCAGAGCTGGTCACCGAGCCCGCCAGGCACACGAAGCATACGGTCTTCCTTTAGGAAAACAGGGCACTCTCCATCATGAGCTATAAGAGCTCTTCCTGTAATCCCTCCGGGCAGACAATGACCGACATCATCGAATCCCTTAGTTTGTTTTGAAATAAGTTAAACTGAAAATAATTAGCCAGCTCCACACGTCCAAGTGTGAAGTCTGTACTAGATACGGGTATAGTATTATTGCTTGCATGGCCAGCCTAGATCAATAACGGTTTTATAACGAGAGACATAAAGAGTTTGAAGGGCAATCTCCCTCCCCCCAGTCACTGAGTGACTTTATTGCACCAACAAGGTCTCCGTATATCCTTCATAGCTCTCACTTGTGATGCGTAGCTAAATCTCTTTTCCGTTACCAACCCACGCAGGACAAGGATTATGTAGAGTAACCCCAGTCTAAACACTCATTTAAATAAAATGAATTGCATCTAAACTATAATGGGATTACCCAGCATATTTCGAAGAAGAACATATAAGAAGTAAGTATAACAAAAGATTACTGAAGGTAATCCTTAATTAAAAGTGAAGTATGATGACCAGAACCGAGAAGATACGGGATAGTAGTATCTAAGCTAGGTTGGGCCAAACATTTATGATTTAAGATCTTAAGGGAAAATCAAAAGCATCGAGTATTCAAAACCCAAAACACTGGGAGAATTTAGCGTAAACAACACTAGCTAAAACTCGATGTTCTTTAAAAGAGGACTCAAAAGAAGTATAAAAAATGGGGTTATTGTATATACTTAAATATTCGGAACTTATCTACAATGAAAAGAAACTAAACATTATAATTTCTGTTCCATTATTGTTTTCAAGAATCTATTTAGTAAAGTTAAGGTGGTTTCACACTGAGTCAAAGTATAATTTTAAGTATGATAATTTATGACAAGTTTTATTAAGGGAAAATTAAAACTTAGAATCTTATAAAGTTTAGATTCCTGTATGATTCAATGAAGATTAAATACATTATTTAACTACTTTAGGATGACACACATAAAGTTCAGAGGTCCCCCAAGGTCAGAGTGTCGTACAGCCGTCGCAGCCTTATGGGCGAACGTCGTCAACACACTTTACAAGAAGCAACCCACGAACGAACGTAATGTCTCCATCAAGAATATTCTTCCTATTGATTCAGGACAATTCTAATTTATTCCTTATAAACAATTTAATGTCATTAGACTAAACTAGAATGTCCCTTCACATAAGAAGAAAGTTTTATGTTGTCTAACTACTCTACATTTGGTAATCTAACGCTAAGATCAGGAGGTCCTCCCGCGGTATATGCCACTCAAACGACGTATCCAATAATGGGCGAGCGTTGTCAGCACATAACACAAGAAACACTATTTCCAAAATCCAACGTTAAAACACCTTGCTAATATCCTTCCATTTGTATTGGAGTAACTCCAATTCATCCCACACATACAGAAGAGGGAAATCAGGATGAATCAGCGAAACCTCACACAAATAGAAAGAGAAGAACTTTAGTATCAGACCCTTTTAGGCTTGAGGGCTCCGGCCCAAGAATGATTAAAATAAATAAATCCGAAGGTTGATATTATCAGATAGACTTAGACAGATACTCCAGCGACACGCGACATACATTAGCCACAACCAATATAGTGGACATCGGGGACACATGTCACGAGGGCATCCATCCATGCTTGGTTGAACTAAATAAACCTGAGAGCAGGTATTTCTTAATCTCAAAATCTGGGACTCCTATAGAATGAAAGTAAAAGGAAAGATAAGCACCTCCTATGAGCTTGAGTACTGAGATGTAGTAATGCTCTCAGCATGTTCCAATTTTGGGAAATTGAGGTAAAAGATTCAAAATCACTATCAAAGCAATTTATTATTACTTGAAATATTATTATTTATAATATTCACTCTACTTAAACTTACCCTTTATTTCACAATAAAATATCACAATCTATATCCAAGTTTTAGTTTTCTGATATATTATTTTAAGATTTTTGAATTGACGTTCTAATTCTTTTGATCTGACGGAATATTTTTCTTAAATTTTATCATATGAAGACATTAGTATATTAAAAACTGGAATTTTGATTTAGGGCCAAAGATTTTATATTATTTTCTAAAAAAATGGTAATTATTTAATGTATTAATATTTTCTTCCATTTTGATTTTGGGTTTTGATTTATTTTTTGTTAAAGAGATAAAAAATTTATAAAGAATTCAAAATAGCGTCTAGCTTTGAGTAAAACTAAATCAAAAATGATTTATTTGTTGACTATTTGACAATAATGTCAAATAGACAATTCTACCTAAAAAAGTATAAAAATATACATCGACTAAAGTCTCCTCGAAATGATGATAAAATTATACATCGTCTAAAGTCACTTTGAAATGTTGATAAAATATACAACATCCAAAGCCACCCCGAATCGATGACAATATATATACATCAGAGTCCAGTTTCCATGATTTCACCAAGGACTATTTTAATCAATTTCTCTGTAAAGGAAAGAATTAAACACAATGAAATTTACATTACCTTTACAATCCAAGCAATACCTTTTTTTAGCCTTCACGTTTTATCATTTGTGGTTTGCTTTTCCATGTCTATAATGTTCCTTGTAATTCCTGTACCTGTATAGAAATAGAACATTATCCTGCCTAGCTATACGCGAACAAAGACACTTGTAGAACTAGTTTATACTTAATTATTATTATTATTATTATTATTTATTCAATTTCAGATTACAAAGATCCTTTTTGTTAGTAAGACTTAAAAACTATGTTAGTAAATTTAAAATCAGATAGTGAAAAGAAAATCTTTATTACTATCTACAAATAACGACTCAGATTAGAAACACAGTATGTTATAATTTCCGCAGAGTTATTAATGTTTACAAACGAAAATCATTAAGTGGGAATATCAATTTACTTAAAGTATCACACAGTACAAGCCTCTTATGACCTCGCAGGTAGATCTGTAAAGCTGCAAATATTCTCCAATCAACTCTTCCTCTTTTGACATTGAAATCTGATTTTCTCAACGTTATTTAGCTCACATAACCTGGAAGAAACTATAAATTTCATTAAGTCACATTTCACCTTAACTCAAATACACACAACAACTTTGAACCGAAAATAAATAAAAGATGAAAACCACAAAATTGAATACTTACATAACATTAGTTTCACTCCACTTATTCTTTACACTTTGGAATCAAACCCTGAATGTTAGCATCTTGAAATTATGCGCAAATAAACCTTCCTATACTATATCCTACACGAAGCAATCCCTATCTTTATCTCAATTGAAGGAATCCACAATCCAGGATCATAGCCTCCTTCAAAAGATTCGTCTCATCAGCTGTATGAGTTCTATTTTTTTTCGCGAGCTACAAAACAAAAAAAAATTATAACTCACAGAAAACCAGCATACTATCGGCTTTTCTTTCACAGACGTCTCAAAGTAACATCAAGAATATTTGGAACGTTTACCGATTCCATTCTTCCATTTTTCTCCGTTTTTCCCAAATTTTCCTTGCTTGACGGCCCAAAATCTCTCTCACCTGAAACTTTAAAACATGTTAAAAGTCTATTTGAGCTCCATTGCCCTCACTATTCAACAAATCCTGATTCTTAGTTTTCTTCTGTTGCTTTCGTTTATCAAAATTTTAGCAACTATTCATTTTTATCAGCAAAAATAGCTTTTTTCCTTCATTTTCCTTTTTCGACTCTTTCCCGACCCTGTCTCGACTGTCACTCCTTGTCATATTTTTCTACTCCCCGTTTATCGTTACACTTCTTGACACTTCCTCTAAATAGTATTTTATGCATTTAAAAATTTTTTAGGGTTCCGCAAGTGCACAATACCAAAGTGACAATACGATACACAAGTCTTTTAATTATTAAACTACTACAGTTTCAAGAAACGGTACCTACTTAAAATCACAAAAAAAAACATTAATTTCGTCAACGTATTCGTTCTTAATCAAAATAACATTGAAACAAAAACAATTGTGATGAGTATCACGAGGTTATTTACATTTCACCTTGGTCATTTCCGATAATATATCTCGGAGTTTCAAATTGTACGAATAGCGCGCTTTAAGGCCGGTATTTCACTGGGACACCATGGCAGCGCAACCAGTCGCCGCTACCAACAAAATGTATACAGCTCTATAGAGAGCTACTCTTGGCGGCGCAACCAGTTCGGATGCTGGTCGCGCTACCACTCTCAGTGAAATATAGCCCTTAATACTGTGGCCGCAGGGTGTATCTTTACTGGTGTCTAGTTACGGACACCAGTGGCGCAACCAGTCGCGCCACCGTGGTGTCCCAGTGAAATATCGGCCTAAAGCGCTGTAAGTGCGCCTTCTGAGAAAACGTGCTTGTAGCGTGTTCGCAATGCTATAATGGAGCTATTAATACAATTTAGAACGCATATACTCGTATCAGCAATTCAGCACTAGCAGGCTGGATGTGCTAGAAACACCCGCTGACAATAAGCTCTAACTGGGAGAAAACTACGAACTCAAAGGCATTACAAACATCACATTAAAAAAATCTGACAAAATTACTGGCAGTTGCACAAATCGTTTTTAAAGTTAAAGCGCCTTTAAATATATCGCTGACACTTTCTGTTTTGTTGTCAAAGAAAGTGACAGCAATAGAGTTAAAGGAGCTTTAACTTTAATGAAGCTGTCGACGACGGAGGTTGCCTGCCAGCCTGATGCTGGCAGGCTTCTGTAAATATGTATATTTAAACTTAGACGTAAGCAAATTCTATATTACGACATTGATTAGTTTGGCAGTCTCTACTTGGTTTGCTTGTAAATACTGTGTGTTTTACTGTTTTAAATTATATTTTATTAACCTGAGGAGCCGTCTTCTAATTTCGCAGCCAACCAGCGCAAATCAGTAATAGAAGCTTTGTGCAATTGGCTGTTAGCCAGTTAAACAAACCATCTTTAAAGTTAAAGCTCCTTTAAATCTATTGCTGTTACTTTATATGTCATGAAAACAGAGAGTGACAGCGATAGATTGAACAACACAAAAATGGACAACACGACAATGTGACATCATTAATAATTAATGATCAGTTTTGCAACTGACTGTAAGATAATTAAAATAATTTGCTAAAAGTCTTGATTTCATGCCAGAAAATAAAAAAGTAGATTATGACGTCATTTCTTCGCTCTCAGGAACATTTTCACTATCGTCGTTTTCCTTCTGACTTTGTTCTTCTTCTTGCTGTTTCTGTTTCTTGACCAAATCTGATAAGTACCTACACCGCTGCATGCATTCCTCCTGAAAATACAACACGTTATGTTAAGGTGCTCCCACACCGGGGTTTAGAAACGTTTCCAAATAATTATATTTACCCGGTGTGGGAGCAATAGTGGAAATGTTTATAAACATTTGGAATCGTTTCCAAATGTTTAGAAACGTTTCAGATACAATCCAAAACATTAGGAATGTTTTAATGTTTAGATTGTTTGCAACTGTTCCTAACACTTGAGGAACGTCTGTAAACCTTTGCAAACAAAACATTTGGTAACATTTGGAGACAACAAAACAAAACTGTTTGCAACAGTTACAAACACCGGTGTGGGAGCACCTTTAAATAAGAGAAGTAATTTTATGAAGAAGTTTGGATAGGGAAAGAAAACAGAACCCTGTAAGAAACTATAGACAATAGGAGAAGAAAGATCTAAAACTATTTTTACACTACGAGTAGCACAAAGACTTTTTTATTCATCATTATATCGTGTTATTCAAACTCACATCCTGATGACAGATTTATTGAGCCACCAAAGGCATCTGAAATGACTCATTTAATAAATAAAACTCCGGGAAGTGCGAATAAAAATATCGTCTTAGGAACGCGCAGAAGTGTATTAAATGCGCACGAGAGTCTGTCTTAAACTTGACCAGTTTTTATTATTTTTTGTTATTATTGCACATTTATAGCATTTAATGCTCTATAAACATACCAATTTTCACGCTTGTAAGTGTTCCCGTTTTAACGATAGAGCTTTAAAAAAACACCAAATAAAATGTTCCATGGGGACCGCCTAATGTTTTAACTTGGTTTTATTATTTGTTATCTTGTAATCCGCCATAATAACTGATATTCTGTAAAAAAATCAACTATGACGGTTCAAAAGATCATCATCATAACATCCCATGAAACGTCCACTACAGGACACGGAACTCCCTCCAAAATTCCAGCTTTTTGCTGAACAATGAGTAGAGGGAGTACCGTAGTCACCACGCCACCGCAGAAAAAAAAGATGATACTCAGAAGGATGCTGCTGCCCATCCTCTGGTTCATTAACCCTTAGTCGCCTCCTACGACACCCACGGGTAGAGATGGGTTTGGTACTATTCTTAGCCGGCACCACACGGCATAAGGGTTTAAAAGATACAGCACTTTAAAGGTCGGACAGACAGACAAACGACGTAGGCTTAGTAATAGGGTCCCGTTGACACCCTTTGTACGGAACCCTAAAAATAATAACAGCAGAGACAAAATTACTTTCTGTGCAATCTAACCTAGCCTGATAAGTCAGGCTAGGTTAGATTGCACAGCCATTTTTTTGTCATTTTTATGGCTTAATCATTTGCTTTTGTTACACTGATTTGCTTGATGTCAACTCGTGCGGAACAATCGAAAGTGACAGACTGAGATGCTGTAAGAAACGTTACGAAACGTTTTAATCTGGGACAACAATAACTTAAGGTTCATGTTAGGTGCGAGAGAAAGTATAAGAATCTCACAAGTCTCAATATTATTATGTCTCTCTTGCTGCAGTTAGGGTACTTGGCGAGCGTAACTTTACTCATTCTTAGCTTAAGTTACTAAAAATAACAAACTATTGATGGTAAGCATCTTACTTTAGTCTTATCGGGCACATCACTGGCGATCTTCTGCCACCGGTCACCAGCCCCACCTTTAGGGTACTTGGCGAGCGCTGCTTCTAGAGCCTTCTGCTGCGCTTGGGACCAGTTGCCTCCGGACGAAACGTCCTCTGCTTTGCGGGTTTTCACCTGGAACCAATTTAAGATTTGCTGTGGATTTGATTTATTGTGGAGGTTTTATTTTATACTAGCTGGTGCCCGCGACTAAGCTATATTATTGTAAAGTTTCATTAAAATCCATTCAGTAGTTTTTATGTGAAAGAGTAACAAACATCCATCCATACTTACAAACTTTCGCGTTTATAATATTAGTAGGATATGCTCAAAGAAGATTTAAACCAACTCAAGGAAGACTTAAAACACGGGAAGGGTGACTTTTGACATTTGGGCGAACTACAGACCAAATTACTATAGGCGTCGTGAATATCGGTGTGACGACTATGGTCGCCACATCTATTGTCGCCAAGTTTGAAGACACCACCCAAGAGTTTATCCAGTTCAATCCCCAAAAGATTTACAGAAAATGCAAGAGAATCTGTAAAACGTTAATTAAATACACATAGCATGACGCTTCTTTCTCAATAAGGTAGGCAGAGACCACAGACCTCCACCTACTATTCCGTAAGAGGCTGACAGTACCAATAATATTTACTTTTTTAGGTTGTTTTGGCTGTAGTTTGCTGTTCGAGGTTAGGTAATGGAACTATTACGACACACGAAGCTATATGAAGATAACTTACGTTGGATTACTATGCTTCTCACAAGTTTACCTTTTTGGCTGGCTGGGAAGGTGTTTCGGCATCCTACCTCGGCACCTTACAGCAGTTCTTGAAATTATGAGCCATGTGCGTGACCTCCGGCACCGACCGACACTTCGCCTCTAACACCACTACACCAAGAGATGCCGCTATCAGTCTTTAAGAACGCGGTAACATTGCTATATAGTTTTTCTCCGTTTCCTGTTAGTTACATGACCTATTGAGAGACACAAACTCTTGATGTTAACTTACGTTGGATTACTCAGCTTTCCGCACTTACCTTTATACCACGAAAACAGAAATCTGAAAGAAATTCCCAATACCAAGAATAGACTTACCTTTTTGGGCGGTTCTGGCGTGGTTACTTCGGCCTCCTGCCCCGGCACCTTATAGCAGTTCTCCTTGAGTTTGTGTGCCATGTGCGTGACCTCCGGCACCGACCGACACATGGCCTCAGCTATCCGCTCCCAGCGCTCGGCGGTGCCTCCCGGGTATTTCTTCACTAAGCGTACTAGTTCCGCTAAGTCGTCGTCCGTCCATAGACCACCGGTTATCACTGGCGGTGCCTACAAGTAATTTGAGTATGTGAGAATAACCCAGCTGCAACATGAAAACAGGCTTTTTGGGACATCCTTTATTACGCGCACAGCCAAGGAGTGGAAGTCCCAAGTTCATATACGATATCTATTAAAGTTCCGAGTGAATAGGCTTTTCTGGAGCATTTACTTGAACAGAATGGTACTGTATGCATGTCTGTTTAAATCGATAATTGCTCGGGAAAGAGGCTTGTTTAGAACTACTCCGATAAGCCCTTTATAAATACATACAACCTTGTTTATCACCCCGGATATTATTAGACGTGGTTCTATTCATGAAACTGAACAACTTTTCTCAAGGTACATAGGTCACAAAACGAAAAAAAAAATCGACTTCCTATACAAACTGCATCAGCTTACAGTCAATTTTGTATGGAAGGTCGAAAATTTTATTTCGGTTTTCGAACTATGTTCCTTGGGAAAAGTTGTTCAGTTTCATGGGAGAAACGCCTCTTATAAATCCGGGGTGATAAAAGAAACGCGGTATTATCATCTAACAGCTTCCAAATGACGGCTTGTAATATCAAAAATAATATACTGGCTAATCATGAAATGATGTCTGAAGCCTGAAGCAACTGCATCAATCGTTTAGAGCGACAACGATCTACCAGCTGAGCGTTACAATTAGGTGCATGACAGATGTACCCCTTATCCCGGCTTCATCCCGCGCTACCCAAATCGACACTGACCCAGGTTGGCACTGTTTTCAAATATTTAGCTCGTAAAGTGTTAGTTCCCTTTTAATCCTTGCCGCTCTTTATAATTTTTTTATAAACCAAAACCTTTTAAAACCACTCCAATCCGGTTTCCGTCGACATCTACCTTGGCATGGATAATCAGAAGTTGACTGTGTTAACGCTACTAGATTTCAGTAAAGCATTTAATACAGTTGATTTCGACATTTTCCTTGCGAAGTTGCGTTCTCTTAACGTATCTCAGATCATAATTGACTGGTTTGAAAGATACTTGTAAAGGCACCGGTAAGCGCATACGTATTGAAGAATTCCAATCAAAATGGGGCTAAGGTTGTGCTGGCGTACCTCAAGGTGCCGTTCTGTCTCCTAGCCTATTTTTAAAGTTCATCAACGTAGCGCCTTTTTCCTTTCCTATGTAAATGTCGCAGGGAAATCGTATAATTCGCCGTTTACAAACGGTCGGCAAATTATAAAACGTCATCGGCAGATTGTAAACGGGGTTAGATCAGTACTGGTGCATTTTAGGTTAAACGAATGACGCGTCGTTATGTAAAATGCCCAGGCAATTTAGTTACAAAAGGCATAACAATCTTAAAGGATGTTCATCTGCCCATGAAATTGAATAACTTTTCGACCTATGTTCATTAAGAAAAGTTGTTCAGTTTCATAAGCAGCCGGCTTAGCACGCTGTAGTTGTCAGTTTATCTAGGCCCATAGATTAAAGACTTTAAGCATGGTCACATTTTTTTTGACATCCGAGCAGTGCGACACATTTTGAAAGACAATGACGGCTAGATGTATTAGTGTATAAAGCTATCTCTGTCTAAAATATCAAAAAAATGATTTGTGAATTTGCTAAACATTTTCCTCCACTGACATTTTTTCGCGCTTGGAGGTGATAGATTAGATGACATAATTCCTCAAATAAAGTGACATTTCTCTGAGATCTATTTTCTCTCGGGCAGCGTGCTAAGCCGGCTGATCTACATTCTACAGAGTTGTAATAGTCTTCTTTCTGTTACACCTTGTTTCAAGGTTCTTATCTTATCTAGCCTGTAGTGTCCCACTGCTGGGCAAAGGTCTCTCTCTCCTCCCTCCACTGGTCCCTATCTAAAGCCCGCACTTGCCAGGCCTTGCGAAAGGCGTCAAGTTCATCGCGCCATCGGCGCCTTGGTCGGCCTCGACGCCTTTGTTTCAAGGTTATCACTGTAAATTTTGAATAAAAGTGGGATAGCTACCGGCGCAGCCCTAGCCGGTTTGACTGCGTCGCCATTGGCCGGTTCGTCGACGGAATCCAGCAGGCACTCTCTCTCGGGAGGCACGAACCCTCTCCTCCGCCGCGGTCCTCCCTTCTCCCGGAACTCCGCTAATGCTGCCTCCCGCTCCTGTCGTACTTTCTCTTCTTCTTCTTCCCTACATAAAAAAATTACGTATTGAATGGGTTTGCTCTTGACCTTAATACAGGGTGTCAATTTAATTGCCTGTCACAGCTTAGAGAGTTTTTCAGTAACTATACAAGAACACAAAAATATACAGGGTGTTTGGTATATGTCTGCAAACCTCTCGGGTGGTTGCTCCACCCATGATACTGAATAGAACATAGGTCGGAATATAAAAAAAAAAACGGTCAAGTGCGAGTTGGACTCGCGCGCCGAGGGTTCCGATATACTTTTTGTATTTTTGGAAGCACTAAAGTCCATTTTTAGGACCGCAAGACTAAATTTGTTTGTAAAGGTTTTTTGCAGATTTCTAAAAACTGTGCAATTTAGAAAGATCGTTTTATTTTTGCTGTAATTTTTACATAAATTTCTGTCAACTGTAATTAATTCAGATTTTTCCTTTCACAAACTTCGGAGATAAGGGGGGGAATGGCATTTTTTTTTGACATTTTGCATCATAACTTTAAAACTAAGAGACCTAAAAAAATACAATTAAATATATTTTAGAATGTACAAGTGAAGCCCTTTCATATGATACCACACTCGACCTAGTAGCGACAATTTGAAATTTTGGGCCCCTTTAAATGTAAAGGGGAAAAAATTATGATTATTAATGAATAATCATAATTTTTTCAAAATTCTTTCATGTGCAAATAAGTTGGGCAGCCATATTATAAAACTATTCCAAATTTCAAGTCGATAACATGAGTGGTTGCTGAGATATAGAGGTGTGACAGACAGACAGACGGACAAAGTCGCACCATAAGGGTTCCTTTTTTTTACCATTTTGGTATCGGAACCCTAAAAATCCCATACTAAATACGCAAAATATACAAAATCACGCAGTTTCTATGGGACGTTGATAATTTTTTTTCGTATTTCGACCTATGTTCATTGAGGAAAGTGGTTCAGTTTCATGGATGGAGCAGCCACCCGAGAGGTTTGCAGACATAAACCAAACACCCTGTATGTAAAAAAATATAAAGGGTGTAAGGGACGGTGTACCGAAAACTGGAAGGGCGCGCTCAGTCAACGAAACTGAACAACTTAAAAAAAAAAAACATTTCTGGGAAATGAAATGAGAACACCGTCCCTTACACCCTATGTACATTTTAGAGTTTTTATAAAAAAATTAGTAGTCCTTTTTGTGTTCTTAACGTTACTGAAACACCCTCTATAGCTATGGAATGGAATATTTTTTTTTTTTTTAATTTATTTGTTACAAAGGTAAGTACATTTTGACAATACTTAGTCTACTCGCCAAACTATTACGTTTGATGGCGAGACCACGCTCTAACACGTTTTTATACCTACCTTAAAAAGAAAATAATAACTAACTAATATTTATACAAATAAAAAGTGAATATACATATATAATAAGTGTAGAATTCATTGAGTAAATACAGTTGTTTCCGTTATGTATGTATATATAATTTGTACAGTCAAATGCAGGTCAAGCCTTACATTTTGACAGTTGTATTATTTATATTTATTTCAGTTGCAGAAGAAACTGTGTAAAGTTCGACCTGCTCCCGACCGTACCATCGTTCTCAATTACATTAAGCAAGATCCTGTTTAGTATCGCTGACACCGAGCAGCGATGCTCTCAGTCTAGATTTTAACATACTTATAGTTTTAAATTTAGGTTCTTGTCTTAATAAATCTATTCCGTTAAATATCTTTGGGACTAGAAACTTTGTTGACCTCTCTCCATAATAATTTATTGTTTTTGGTTTTGTCTTTGGTTTTGTCCTAAATAAGTCCCTGTATAGCTCTGGAGACAGCGATAAGGGCATCGATGGAACGAACGTACACACAAGTAGCCTATTCGCTCCTTGCGGTCATCGAGTTGACCCCGTTGGCATGGTTGGTACGAGTAGTAAGCCTGCCTCTGGGTTCAATCCCTGCTAAGGGCTAACATTTATGTGATGAATACAAGTGTTTGTTCTGCGTCTGGATGTTATTAATCTATTTTAGATACCCATAGTAGTACGGTCAACCACTTGTCGGTAGAAACTTTTTCAACTCTATTACCACGTCATAAGGTCCAAAAGTGTTTCTACCGATGTGCGGCCGTGCGTACACCAAGGAGGTTTTACTACGCTTCAGCGTAGCGTGGGCAAATAGCGTGGGTTAAAACCTTGAGATACACCCAATAATTCCTACATCAGTGGAAACACTGGACTCTATATGTAGCGTTGCGGTTGATCGTACGGTCAACCGCTTGTCGGTAGAAACTTTTTCAACTCTATTACCACGCCATAAGGTCCAAAAGTGATTCTACTGATGTGCGGTCGTGTGTACAAGGCTTTGGCTAGTTTGGCATCGATAACCTTGTGTGAAATTTCCCCCAATATTTATTGATATGAAATAGCGGAGAGGCTGGCCCAAATGGACGGCGTAATTCGATACGCAAAAAAAAAAACTGCTATTTATTTTCCGGTTCAAATCCCATAGTCGCCTTTTAAAACACTGGTCTGGACAGTGGTCATATACTAAGCTGGCACCACAAAGACCTACAGCATCATACAGCCCGCCAATTAACGAGCTGTGGTAATCATTTGCCACATAAATCAGCGATAAATCGAAATTTATAAAATATAAAATCGATTATCAGTAGTGTGAACTGTGTCCATTACAGTATAATCAAAAGCTGTTAAGATGATTGATTGAATAATTTTATCAATAAACGAATTAACACTTCAATTTACAAAATTTTACTATCAAGCAACTGTTAAAACAATTGTATGACGATAAATAAATATTTGTTCAGCTGATAACCTTGTCGTTAAAATATACGTTTACACGACCTGGGGGCCAATTCTTCAAAATCACCCGGTGGCGATTTTCGAGATTTTTTAAATTAAAATAAGCCCTGTTAAACTCCTCGAAAGTAAGGATCAATATTTGTTAATTATAAAATAATGTTCACTTGTAAAATTACCATCATAACAATTTGGCTTTTATGAGTTGTTCGTAGCTTTTTTTATTTTAAAAATCTCGAAATCACCCGGTGACTTTCAAGAATTGGCTCCCAGGGCGGTAACAGTACCTGGGCGAATGATGATGCGATGTCGCCATCTTGAAACTTACACCAAAAGGAACCAATGAGTTTTCCTAAAGATGTGACCTAGCTAGACAGACTTCTCGACCTCGAGAACCCCTGTCAAAACCCGGACATTACCATCGAGCGCGAATTTGAAGTTTGTAATTGGAAGGTCGCGTAGGCCCGCATATTCAGTACAAAAGACTCACAGAAGGACCACAAGAATCTCGCAGGCGGGGGTGCGTGGGTGAGCAGGGTAGATTGCAAGGGGGGCGGAGAGTGTCCGTAATGTATGATAGCAATACTACTTTGTTCTGTGCCCTGTTGTAAAACGTTTGGTATGCGACGTATAAAGGGTGTAAGCGACAGTTTTTTTTTTACTTTATTTTGTTATAAGAACTTAGGAACACAGACGTAGGCAGAGAATTAGATCGATTTTGTTGCCCCCAAAAACCCCTGCATACAAAATTTCATCGAAATCGTTTGAGCCGTTTTCTAGAAACCGATTACAAATATATATATACAAACATTGCTCGTTTAATAGTATAGGATGATTACACATACCTCTGTGTGGTGCCGGGAAAGAATAGTCCAACCCATCTCTACCAGTTGATGTCGTAAAGGCGACTAAGGGTTTATGAACCGGCGGATGGGCAGCAGCATCTTTCTATGCATCATACTATCTTGCATACTGCGGTCACCAACAACAGCGGTCGCCATCCGCAACGTTCACAAGCGTTGTGACTATGGCAATACTCCTCGAAATTACCACGCGTTTTGCTGGAATTCTGGAGGCAGTTCCCTGTCCTGCAGTGGACGTTTCGAGGGATGTTATGTTGAAACATACCTTAAATTACTACTTTGTAGTGCTACAAAATAACCTCTTGTGCTTCTATACCTTAGTAAGAAAGTTAACTAAACGCGGTGTTGTTTTTAGCACGCAGTGGATGTGGAGAGACGCCAACACCCCCACGTGATCCCGCTTAACCCAAAACCTACCTCTTCTTCTGTTTCCTTAATTCTTCTTCCTCTTCTTTCCGCCTCTTCTTATACTCTACGATTGCTCTCGGTAATGCTACAATGGCGCCCCATATCCACCGCGGTATTTGGAAGGGCAGCGTATCATGGATACTCGGCTTGGGTAATTGTGCCAACACTTCTGACAAGGCGTCGTCAAAGCCAGACTTCCTCGTCTTCTTTCCTCTGCTGCTGATGATTTGTTCCTAATTTAATAGAAAAGAGAACTAAGTTGTATTAGTTTAGTATCATGTTAGCATTATAAGGCCAATACAGTACTGACTCTGGATAATGCTGTTGCCAAGAGATTTAAGAGGCTATGAGAAAAGATAGATATTTGACAGTGCGCGCAGTCTTTTCTCTTGAAAGAAAGGGATAAAGTGCGCAATCCGCAACGCATTCGATTGCGACAGATATACTGTGCGTGTTACCAAAACTAAATGACGTAAGCGCCTGATATAAAATATCGACTTTTTGTAAAAACTAAGTAATAAAATAAAATTTTAGGTTGGGCAAACCCTAGCAACTACAAATACCATTCTGTATACTTAATTTCACTACTTAAAATACCTCCGATTCCACAAAAAGAGGAATAAATGAAAATTGAAGAGGCAACTTTGGATTTTTATTTTGTCGAGTCGTTTTTCAGTAATCATGTTTTGGTCTTGGTGATGCCCTCACTTTAATGGTCAATAAATACATACCTGAAAATCACGGCAAGATATTGGGTAAATATAAAGATATTTCTCTTTAGAATACCCAAAAAAACCTACATATCGCCTTAAGTTGCCACGAGTAGGTAGTTCGTGATCCCTCGAAGGAGATCAGAAGCCCACAGTAGGGCCAGGTCCGTTTTGCTTAGCTACCTTAAAAGCTAACTTTTAGTGTATTTTATCTTTTAAAGTAATATTAGAGATTATCGCATATTTTTGGTCTTGTAGCATATTTTATAATTTAAAGCAAATTAAAAAAGGCATACAAAAATCACTGATATTGCATAAGAAAGGCAGACTTAACTCTGGTTTAATACATTAATGTTTTAGATAATAAGACAAACATCATCGTCAAAATTTGTAAACTTCAAATAGAGTGTAGCTAACTATAGTGCTGATATCGCGGCATATTCAAATAATTCTGTGAATTTTTCACGCGACACAACGCAGATCAATCGGGTCTACGACCTCAGCGTCGCGCGTACTGTCTGCTTCAAGACAGATGAAACAGCCACTCACGTCCTGCTGGAGTGCACGACGTTAGCCACATACAGGGCAAAGTACCTTGGTGTTCCCGGGGGCCTTCCTGAAGAAGCGAGCAACGACACCGGCTTGCTGGGCTTTCTTCAGGAAATTGGGTAGCTCAAATAGTTCTCTGTCCCACCCACACGCAAAATAGGCGCATTGACGTCGAGTTGCGGAACCCAGCCCAGCGCACAATTACAATTACATCGCCTTCCCACTGATCAAGCGAATACTCAGACCTATTTTTGCCTGAATCTCATTGTAGAATTTCTGTTACAATGTATAATATAGAAATAATTATAAAATAGAAAATAATAAATAAATAATGTATAAGATAAAAATAAAATAAACCGACGAGCATGTATGAAAGGATTGATGAAAGTACAGGAAGCGAGGGAAGTATGTCAAGATCGTAGAAGGTGAAGGACTGTGGCACAGTAAATATATAAGCTAAAGCAGTATGGAAACTCGGGCCTTTTTTTGAAAAAAGAACTATTCTGCGTCGGAGCGTCAGGGTTGTAACCCAGAATTTTTGAAATAGGAATTATGATGAACTCAAATATTGGGTGCTTCTATCAACTTTGTTCTAGCATGTTTTCGTACCGTAAAACCAAACAACTTTCCGGAAGAAGTCGAAATACGAAACAATATTTTTTTATGTCCAATTGGCAATAGCATTAGAAACTGCGTCAGCCGATAGCGCGTATTGTATGGGGGGGGGGGGCAATTTTTATCGTCTTTCGCCCTAGGTTCTTTACTTAGTCGCCTTTTATTACACAAGGGCAGATTAAGACACTTAGTCGCCTTTTATGACACAAGGGTAGATAAAGACACTTAGTCGCCTTTTATGACGCAAGGGCAGATTAAGATACTTAGTCGCCTTTTATCGCACAAGGACAGGGACATACTTATAGGGACTCTATATGTACCTATTTCTTTGTATCATGGTTTTGGCACCCACGGCCACGACTGACTTCAGCGCGAAAACAGCTTATTTTCCTGTAGCGGTGTGCGCATGTGTGAGTGCGCCAGTTTTGGACGTTTGTTAGGAGTTTCCATACTGCTTTAGCTTATATATTTACTGTGACTGTGGTCTCTGCCTACCCCGACGGAAAAGAGGCATGATATTATGTACGAGTAGATATGTATGTATAAGATACTCACTGCAGTATATCTTTTCTCAGCATAAGCAGCCCAGCCAACGAGATACTGGCCAAGAGTGATGATGATGAAGAGGATAATAGCGCCTTCAGCCAACCCCATCTTACGGACGTGCCGGTAATAGTACACTGCCGAACGCCAATTCGGAAGACCATTCTTGAGGACTTCATTGTACCTTTAGAAAAAAAAAAAAAAACTGTATACATGAAATAAAAAAAGTACAATGATTCTTTTAAGGGGTAAATTCTGCTATAGATTGTGTAAAAATTATAAAAAATACTTTTTTGACTTGAGAAGTGAAGGGTGTGAACTGGTGGCACAGACAAAGATTTTTTTATAACAAGATCAAATCTATAGCAAGCAGTTATCCTTTTAAATAATTTATTGTAATGCATTTCACAGAAAATTCAAGAATCGTGCTCATACCCACCCATTTAAAAAAACCAGCCAAGTGCGAATCGGACTCGCGCACCAAGGGGTCCGTACCACCACATAATCATAATTGTATTAGTTGAAATTTTTGTAAGTTAATCTGCTAGATTTTTTGAGTCCGACAAGCGCTTGACCAAATTTTATTATTTGTTGTTATTTTATAGCTTATGCACTATAAACATACCAATTTTCAAGTTTGTAAGTGTTCCCGTTTTTAAAATAGAACTAAAACAAAAATCGCCTCCGCGACCATCCAACTTGACCCCTCTCTTATATGAATGTTCTTGAAACGGGAGCTCACCACAATTGGTTATCATTAGTTGTGAGAAAAGTTGTAATATTTAATGATTTCAGACTTTTCCCTTTATTTGTACTGTGAGACCTAGCTTCTTGCCAAATTTCATAATTTTAGGTCAACGGGAAGCACCCTGTAGGTTTTGCTTTTTTGCATAAATGTATGGAGATGAGGACATAAAAAGCCAAATCTTTTGATTGCGTCATTGTAAAAGATTGAAATTTTCAGATCTTGTGTGGTTCATGGACTTTAATATATGGTATTAATTTCAACCTGATACCTCTACCCATTCGTGAGATAAAGGGTCCAGACAGACAGACAGATGGACAACAAAGTGATCCTATAAGGGTTCCATTTTTTTCTTTTGAGGTATGGAACCCTAAAAACAAGGAAAAGGTGTATTTTTAATATTTTTTTTACAATCTAGAATCACCCTGTAAAATCATCATTATACCCTGTACATTCAAAACATTATGTACATGAAAGTGGGCTTATCCCTTAAACAGATTTCTTCCAGCTAACAAAATTTAGTTTAAAATGTTATCACTGACAATTTTTCAATATTTTTTTTATTTACACAGACATCAAAGTAAGAAAATTGAAATCAAATGTGTACATAGAAACAATCAGAAGCATGGTAGATTATACAAATTGAGTAATTTATATAAATTATGAAAAAATCTTAAGATTATAAAAAAACTGTAATTTCAGCAAAAAAAAAACAAGCCTATATTTTTACTGTAATAGTCTAGCTTCCTTTTAATATTGAATATTTCAAATAATAAATCTAATTTAATAACAAATTAATTAATATAAATAAATTACAAATGCAATCACCAATTTAATTACATGTCAAATTCTTAACACCTAAATATTAATCATTAAAAATTCCTAAACTATAATCTAAATTAAACTTAAAAGTTATAGATTAAAAGTCAGTCGAAGAGCCCGCCCCGAAGCGTACCCGGTTCAAAAGTTCATATTGAATTAGAAATGATTTTAACATAAATATACGTGATGGGTGTATATTTATGTTAAAATCATTTCTAATTCAATATTAAAAGGAAACTAGACTATTAATTAGAAATGATTTTAACATAAATATACGTGATGGGTGTATATTTGTGTTAAAATCATTTCTAATTCAATATTAAAAGGAAGCTAGACTATTAATTAGAAATGATTTTAACATAAATATATGTGATGGGTGTATATTTATGTTAAAATCATTTCTAATTCAATATTAAAAGGAAGCTAGACTATTACAGTAAAAATATAGGCTTGTTTTTTTTACTCTAAAACAGACTGAAGTCTGCCTAAATACTCTTGTGCATCATCATATCATCTCATAACACATCCACTGCAGGACACGGAACTCCCTCAAGACCTTCAGCAAAAATGTGTGGTAATTGGGAGGGGATTTACCATAGTCACCACGCTTGTAAGCATTGCTGCTGACCACTGTTGTTGGTGACTACTGCAGTATGTAAGATGGTACAATACACAGAAAGCTGCTGCTGCCCATCCTCCGTTTCTTATGCCCTTAGTCGCCTCTTACGACACCCACGGGCAGAGAAGGGTTGGTACTATTCATTGCTGGCACCAAACGGGACACATTTTTGCATGAAGCTAGATAAATAAATAAATATTTTTAAAGTGGTTAGAGAAGAGCAAACCTACTTTTCTCTCTTTCCCGGATCTTTCAGTATATTGTGCACGGACACTAGATTGCGAAACTGCACGTCTGCATCTGGTGAGTCATTTTTGTCCGGATGCAACTTCAGAGTAAGCTTCTTGAAGGCAGACTTTATCTCAGATTGTGATGCTTCCTGTTACAAAATAATATCATCATCATAATCATCAAAATACTCGTAAGTCCAGTATTGGACAGGAACACCCCATGGATGTCCCATAGTTACAACAACTTTGGGAAAAGACGGGTTAGTTCTATTGGTAGCCAGCACCATACAATCGAAATAACAAACCTTAATAATTTTTACACAACATTTTTTACTTAAACATTTTATTGCAATACAACAGAAATTTAATTTTTTAATGAAATCCATAAGGTATTTTTTTAAAGCAAAGGGTTTAATCTGCCCTTCTAACAGTACAACTTTTCTCATTCTGGTAATATGATAGCACATTTTGTATTTTACTCCTTGATGTTCCTTGGGAGCTGGTATCTTTTTTGACAAAAAGTTCAGTAAACACATTATGAACAAAGCTTCTTCAAAGTTAGATCTAATGTTAGCAAAGTGTCAGCAGCAGATTTAAAGGAGTTAACATTTCTATACTGACTTTTAACGGCAGCGGCGGCAGAGGCTGGCTTCTGCTGTTTTGAGCATAAGATGTAGTTCAAACCAACAATTAAGACTGGATTTCCAGGAAAAGTTAAATACTAACCTAATGAAAACTCATTGCTTTTATACAGAAAATGGTCCCGTTTATAGTTTTACCTGCGAAACTCCCATCAACTCATAGAAATTTTGGTTAACTTCCTCCACAGCATCGAACACTTCGAGATCACCGTCGTCCCACGCGGAAACGCATAACACCAGGGAGAAAACTACAAAAAACTCACGCTTCATGATTAAAGGCGTCTAATTTTGAACAGTTAATTTAAAAATTCATTTTTAAATGTTTAGAAAAATCTTATACGTTAGTATTATATAGTCTAAGGAAAAATCGCTGAAATGAAATTACTTGCGTGGCGATTGACAACTTTACTGTCAATGTCATTATCAGCTGCTATGCTAGGCAGTATTACCATTTGAAAATTTTGCCGAATTAATCAACTCACTTTGAGATAACTCAGTAAGCTATATTTCAATGCTACAAAGTTTTAGGTTGATCTAATAAAGCGCAGCGGGGTTAAAATCTTTGATCTAAACACAGAAAAATAAGGGTACTTAGAAGGAGGATTAAAGAAATAATTCGTCACAAGGTAGCGAAGGCGTCGTTCTATGGATTTGACAGGTTATTTTAAATATTTCCTAGTGATCATTGATAATTTGACATAAAAAATTGGGATATGTTGGCAGATGTCATCCCATAGTAAAATAAATTAGCAAGGTATTGTACAGATCTGAAGTCCCTTCCAATAGGATCCTCAAATCAGATACGTGAAAGTTTTGGCCTAGGCTGATCGTCTAGAATAATATCCTTTAAGAATATTATATTTTTTCCTGAATCCTACGTCATTCCGTTTTATATTCTTATTATATTTTGTAATTTACAGATTCTGCTCGGTGGAGAGTGGCAATAGAAGAATGAAAAAAAACACACTTGTTAATTTAATACTTATATTAGAATATAATCCTAATCTTTACATGTCTAATTTGTGTTATTTAATTTTATATTGGATCACTATTTATTTAAATTTAGTCTCATATTGACTGGAGTAATTCATCGGAACTCATGTAGATTCATCAATTTAGGAAAGGTTTCATCTCTTTTACAATGCAATATTATTATAGCCGTTAAGTTTCTGAAAGGAAACCTATGTTAATATAAATGAAGTAATAAAAAATAATGTGGGGACAATCCCCAGGTTTGGAGCACCACCTTCGCCCCAAACAGCTCGTCCTAGGCTTCCTCTACCCTAAGTCCTAGGTCCGAGGCATATCATTACCCAGTTCACGATGACATGACGCTAAACTACCCTAACAATCCAACTGGATCGTCAGGATTCTGATCATCCTCGCGGAGCCGGAAATCCCATCGAAAACTTAAACTACAGTAAAGACCAGGGTTAATGTATGTGGAGAGTGGAACTAACTAACCACAGTACAACCCAGACGGTGATGATGTCTCCCCCCGGTATGTTCATGCCCCGCGTCAAAACCCGACTTCCACGTGGCCCACCTTTAAGGGACGATCACTGACTCATCCAGGGTTCACAGGGTATATGACTATTTCTTTTAGTCACCCATACCAGAGCTGGTCACCGAGCCCGCCAGGCACACGAAGCATACAGTCTTCCTTTAGGAAAACAAGGCACTCCTACAAAATGAGCTCTTCCGGTAATCCCTCCGGGCAGACAATGATCGACATCATCGAATCCCTTAGTTTGTTTTGAAATAAGTTAAACTGAAAATAATTAGCCAGCTCCACACGTCCAAGTGTGAAGTCTGTACTAGATACGGGTATAGTATTATTGCTTGCATGGCCAGCCTAGATCAATAACGGTTTTATAACGAGAGACATAAAGAGTTTGAAGGGCAACTTCCCTCCCCCCAGTCACTGAGTGACTTTATTGCACCAACAAGGTCTCCGTATATCCTTCATAGCTCTCACTTGTGATGCGTAGCTAAATCTCTTTTCCGTTACCAACCCACGCAGGACAAGAATTATGTAGAGTAACCCCAGTCTAAACACTCATTTAAATAAAATGAATTGCATCTAAACTATAATGGGATTACCCAGCATATTTCGAAGAAGAACATATAAGAAGTAAGTATGACAAAAGATTACTGAAGGTAATCCTTAAATAAAAGTGAAGTATGATGACCAGAACCAAGAAGATACGGGATAGTAGTATCTAAGCTAGGTTGGGCCAAACATTTATGATTTAAGATCTTAAGGGAAAATCAAAAGCATCGAGTATTCAAAACCAAGAACACTGGGAGAATTTAGCGTAAACAACACTAGCTAAAACTCGATGTTCTTTAAAAGAGGACTCAAAAGAAGTATAAAAAATGGGATTATTGTATATACTTAAATATTCGGAACTTATCTACAATGAAAGAAACTAAACATTATAATTTCTGTTCCATTATTGTTTTCAAGAATCTATTTAGTAATGTTAAAGGTGGTTTCACACTGAGTCAAAGTATAATTTTAAGTATGATAAATTATGACAAGTTTTATTAAGCAAAATAAAATATAGAATCTTATAAGGTTTAGATTCCTGTATGATTCAATGAAGATTAAGTAGATTATTTAACTACTTTAGGATGACACACATAAAGTTCAGAGGTCCCCCAAGGTCAGAGTGTCGTACAGCCATCGCAGCCTTACGGGCGAACGTCGTCAACACACTTTACAAGAAGCAACCCACGAACGAACGTAATGTCTCCATCAAGAATATTCTTCCTTTTGATTCAAGACAATTCTAATTTATTCCTTATAAACAATTTAATGTCATTAGACTAAACTAGAATGTCCCTACACAAAAGAAGAAGGTTTTAAATTATCTAACTACTCTACATTTGGTAGACCAACGCAAAGATCAGGAGGTCCTCCCGTGGTATATGCCACTCAAACGACGCATCCAATAATGGGCGAGCGTTGTCAGCACATAACACAAAAAACACCAATTCCAAAATCCAACGTTAAAACACCTTGCTAATATCCCTCCATTTGTACCGGAATAACACCAATTCATCCCACACATACAGATGGGAGAAATCAGGATGAATCAGCGAAATCCCACACAAATAGAACGAGAAGAACTTTAGTATCAGACCCTTTTAGGCTTGAGGGCTCCGGCCCATGAATGATTAAAATAAATAAATCCGAAGGTTGATATTATCAGATAGACTTAGACAGATACTCCAGTGACACGCGACATACATTTGTCACAACCAATATAGCGGACATCGGGGACACATGTCACGAGGGCATCCATCCATGCTTGGTCGAACTAAATAAACCTGAGAGCAGGTATTTCTTAATCTCAAAATCTGGGACTCCTATAGAATGATAGTAAAAGGAAAGATAAGCACCTCCTATGAACATGAGTACTGAAATGTAGTAATGCTCTCAGCATGTTCCAATTTTGGGAAATTGAGGCAAAAGATTCAAAATCACTATCAAAACAATTTATTATTATTTGTAATAATATTATTTATTATATTCACTCTACTTAAACTTACCCTTTACTTCACAATAAAATGACACAAACTATATCCAAGCTTTAGTTTGCAGATATTTTATTTTAAGATTTTGAATTGACGTTCTAAATTCTTTTGATCTGACAAAATATTATTTTTAAATTTTATCATATGATGACACTAGTATATTAAAAACTGGAATTTTGATTTAGGGCCAAAGATTTTATATTATTTTCTAAAAAAAGTAATTATTTAATGTATTAATATTTTCTTCCATTTTGATTTTGGGTTTTGATTTATTTTTTGTTAAAGAGATAAAAAATTTATAAAGATTTCAAAAATAGCGTCTAGCTTTGAGTAAAACTAAATCAAAAATGATTTATTTGTTGATTATTTGACAATAATGTCAATGAGACAATCTACCTAAAAAAGTATAAAAAATATACATCGTCTAAAGTCTCCTTGAAATGATGATAAAAAAATATACATCGTCTAAAGTCACTTTGAAATGATGACAAAATATACAACATCTAAAGCCACCTTGAAACGATGACAAAATATACATCAGAGTCCAGTTTCTATGATTTCACCAAGGACTATTTTAATCAATTTCTCTGTAAAGGAAAAGATTAATCACAATGAAATTTACATTACCTTTACAATCCAAGCAATACCTTTTTTAGCCTTCACGTTTTGTCATTTGTGGTTTGCTATTCCATGTCTATAGAGTTCTTTGTAATTCCTGTACCTGTTTAGAAATAGAACATTATCCTGCCTAGCTATACGCGAACAAAGACATTTGCAGAACTAGTTTATACTTAATTATGGGTAAAGGAAATCTTTATTACTATCTACAAATAACGACTCAGATTAGAAACACAGTATGTTATAATTCTCGCAGAGTTATTAATGTTTACAAAAGAAAATCATTAAGAGGGAATAACAATTTTACTTAAAGTATCACACAGTACAAGCCTCTTATGATCCCGCAGGTAGATCTGTAAAGCTGCAAATATTCTCCATTCAACTCTTCCTCTTTTGACATTGAAATCTGATTTTCTCAACGTTATTTAGCTCACATAGCCTGGAAGAAATTATAAATTTCATTAAGTCACATTTCACCTTAACTCAAATACACACAACAACTTTGAACCGAAAATAAATAAAAGATGGAAAACCACAAAATTGAATACTTACATAACGTTAGTTTCACACCACTTATTCTATACACCTTGGAATCAAATTCTGAATGTTAGCGTCTTGAAATTATGCGCAAATAAACCTTCCTATACTATATCCTACACGAAGCAATCCCTATCTTTATCTCAATTGAAGGAACCCACAATCCAGGATCATAGCCTCCTTCAAAAGATTCGTCACATCAGCTGTATGAAGTCTATTTTTCGCGAGTTACAAAATAAAAGATTATAACTCACAGAAATCCAGTTTCCTATCGTCTTTCCTCACAGTCGTCCCAAAGATTCATCCAGATTATTTGGAGCGTTTCACGATTTTTTTTTGCGTGTCGCCCTTATATATGAATTTCATCCTGCAACATGCCGCATTTTAGCAAATTTTCCCTTATTTGGTTTCACCAAACCTTGAAACCATTTCCTCCGTTTTTATCCAAATTTTTCTAATTTCCCACACCCCATTCTCTCACAACTGTCTACTCCTGTCATATTTCTTTTCTAATCATATCGAGCTAAACTTTTGACAGTTCCTCTAAATAGTATTTTATGCATTTAAAAATTTTTTAGGGTTCCGCAAGTGCACAGCCTCCCCCAAAATTTTATTATTTCGAAAAATCTAAGAAAACAGTTTTTTTGTTTTTTTTTTTCGAGAATTCTAAAATTTTCAATTTTAAGTTATTTTTTTTTTATTATTATTATTATTATTATTTTATTAAAATAAAACCTCCTATATTGGCCCTTAAAATTTTTTATTCACAAATACAATAAACAAAACAAATAACTAAATTACTAATATTATAAATCATTAAACTAAATTAATTTTTTATTCAAAATTATTGAAATTATTTAACACTAGCTGTTACCCGCGACTTCGTCCGCGTTGATTTTATAAAAAAACAGAACTCGAACTTAATTGAAACATATTTTACGGAGCGCTTATCCTTCTTGATCCCTACGTAAAAGATGCATTTGTACTTATCCAAGTTGAATAAATGCATCTTACTACAAACTTAATTATCTTTTGATTTTATTTAACTGGTAGGTAGTGCGGAATTTTCATTGTAAACCGTTACAGGTGAACTTAAAAAAGAAGGCAATAAAGGGAGTGAAGTGAATGGGTAGCGAGGAGGTATTCATAAAAGTAAAAAAGGTCCCTATTCCTCCCTATCTATCCTTTTGTATCCCCCCCCTACATTCCCACTCCCCCTCCCTCACCCTCTCCCACTCTCTCTTCCTCTCCCTCGCCCCTCCCTCTTCCCCCCCTCACCCTTCCTTCCCCCTCCATTTCCCCCCTACCCCTCTCCCCATCACCCTCCCTTTCCCCCTTCGCCCTCCTCCCATTCCCCTCCCTTTCCCCCTTCCCCTCACTCATCCTCCCCTTCCCCCTCTCCCTCCCTCTACCCCCTCCCACGCCCTCTACCCCTCCCTCCCCCTTTCTCTCCCCTCATTTTCCCCTCCCTTACACTCTCTCCCTATCCCTCCCCCTCTCCCTCTCCCTATCCCTGACCCTACCCCTATCCCTGCTTCTACCCCTAACGCCATCTTAACCGCTATCCCTATCCTTATATAAACATACAACTGACACTCATATTGATTTTTAGACATTTCAAACCTATCGAATCCCAACCCCATCCCAGGGGTGGTGGTATTTCACGTCCACCACGTTGGATTTCAAAATCATTGTAGTTTTCGTAATCAGCGACCCGATAAACCATACGAACGACACCCATATTGATTTTTAGACATATCAACTCTATCGCACCCCAATCTCATCCCCAAGGGATGTTAGCATTTCACGTCCACCATGTTGGATTTCAAAATTGTTGTAGTTTTTGTAATCAGCGGCTCGATAAACCTTACAAACGACACCCATATTGATTTTTAGACATTTCAACCCTATCGCACCTCAACCTTATCCCCAGGGGATAATGGTAGTTTACGTCTACCACGTTGGATTTCAAAATTGTAGTAGTTTTCGTAATCAGCGATACTTAGTTGAGTAAAAAAAGAAGTCCCATCAAAATCGGTAAAGTAGTTTCGGTGTGCTGTAGCAGATACAACCCCGCTAGAGTATTATTGTATGTGTAGATTCCCACGGGAATGAGATATTTTCCCGGAGTAAAAAGTAGCCTATGTCCGTCTCCAAGTTACCATCTATCACCATACCAAATTTCATCAAAATCCGTTCAGCCGTTTAGGCGTGAAAGAGCCCGCTAGAGTATTATTGTATGTGTAGATTCCCACGGGAATGAGATATTTTCCCGGGGTAAAAAGTAGCCTATGTCCGTCTCCAAGTTACCATCTATCACCATACCAAATTTCATTAAAATCCGTTCAGCCGTTTAGGCGTGAAAGAGCCCGCTAGAGTATTATTGTATGTGTAGATTCCCACGGGAATGAGATATTTTCCCGGAGTAAAAAGTAGCCTATGTCTGTCTCCAAGTTACCATCTATCACCATACCAAATTTCATCAAAATCCGTTCAGCCGTTTAGGCGTGAAAGAGCCCGCTAGAGTATTATTGTATGTGTAGATTCCCACGGGAATGAGATATTTTCCCGGGGTAAAAAGTAGCCTATGTCCGTCTCCAAGTTACCATCTATCACCATACCAAATTTCATTAAAATCCGTTCAGCCGTTTAGGCGTGAAAGAGCCCGCTAGAGTATTATTGTATGTGTAGATTCCCACGGGAATGAGATATTTTCCCGGGGTAAAAAGTAGCCTATGTCCGTCTCCAAGTTACCATCTATTACCATACCAAATTTCATCAAAATCCGTTCAGCCGTTTAGGCGTGAAAGAGCAACAAACAAACAGACAGACAGACAGACAGACAGAGTTACTTTCGCATTTATAATATTATATAGTATATATAGTATATAGTATATAGTATAGTATAGTATATAGTATATAGTATATAGTATAGTATATAGTATATAGTATAGTATATAGTATATATAGTATATAGTATAGTATATAGTATATAGTATAAGTATATAGTATATAGTATATTATAGTATATATAGTATATAGTATGGATGTTTATCTAAATTTAGATTTATTATAGTTCAACTTTAATCATATAATCAAATTAAATTTGTATTAAATTATAAATTATTATAGTTCATTATTTTTTTTTTTAAATCGAAGTCAATTTAATAATGCCAGTCAATTCACTAACAAATTGGCTCACTATATACTATAATCAAAATAGTCTTCTAATATTAATTATTAAATTAAAACTAATAAAATTATATTAATTAGGTTGTGACCAGGAATATCTCAATTCCTCTAAAGTTAAAATTTATGAAATAGTCCCGTGAAAATCTCAGTAGCTAACATCCTAAGTATAATATTTAGCCAAATGGACTGCATTATAAACTCCTTTGACACTTTGAGTTTCAGGTTCAACAAGAATATACACATTAGCATATTTTATTCCTCCAATTCGATATGGTCCATCATATAATAAATCAAATTTCTTAGTTTTATTTCGACTAGAATCCGATTTATTAAGCCTCCTTAATTTTACCAAATCACCAACTTGAAAATCTATCAACTTATGAGTTCTATTGAATCTATCCTGCCGCTTCTGACTCGAAAGTCTAAGGTTTTCTCTAACTTCCTCTTTAATTTGGTCTAACGTTTTATTCGTGAGTGCCCGTGGTAGAAAACGGTCTACTTTAAGTTTCTCTGAATTTCCAAATAATATTTCATTAGGAGAAAATTTCGTACTCTCGTGGAACGTATTATTATACAATTCCTCAATCTCCAACAAGTAATGATCCCATCTAGTATGGTCATCATGACAATAAATTCTAAAGAATTTGTTTAATTCTTTATTCACTCGTTCTGTAGTGTTAGGTCGAGGATTACGAATAGTAGTATACAAAGTCTTAATTCTCAAAGCTCTGAGTCCATTTTTCCACTTGTGACTAATAAATTGTTTTCCGTTATCTGTCATAACAGCCTTAGGTTGTATTATTTCAGTGAACACTCTCATACAATAAAGCACTGAGTCTGCTGAAGCTCCACGAAGTCCGAAAAGTTTAATAAATTTACTAAAAGAATCCTGTATTACAAAAATGTAAATATAACCAGCCTCAGTTTTAGGTAGTGGTCCGAAGATATCAGCCATTACTAATTCACCCGGGTTTTCAGTTAAAATCGATTTACATTTTCCTACCCCTTTTATATAGTCAAGTCTAGAAAGCTGACAAACATGACACTTCTGAATACAAGACTTCACTGTCTTACCCATATTTATCCAATAACACCTTAATTGTAAGTATTTCAAAGTTTTATATGCGCCAAGATGACCCATCTCTATATGTACCTGTTTACAAATCTCTTCTTGTAGAACCTTGGGCATAAACAAAACGTAATCTCCACGTACAGTTTTAAAATAAAGTAGATCATTATTGACAATACAGCGCAAAGTTATACGCGTAAATCTATCTGTTCTTTCGGGAACTCTAGAAACATTTATTCTCTCCTTAATCCCACATATGACGTTGTCAAGCCGTTGGTATTCCATCATACGTTGTAATTTATTTTTCAAGTCACGGTCAGTAGAAACACCTACATACATAACAGTTGGATACCACACCTTCTCTTCTTGCAAAACTCCCCCTGGCGGATATCTAGATAAAATATCTACCCCAATATTTTCTACACCTTTTACATGTTCGACTTCGAAGTTAAATTGTTCAAGAAATAAAATCCAACGTGTGACTCTACTGTTGTATAATTTCATTTGTTTCATGAAAGTTAATGCCTTATGATCTGTACGAATAACAAATTTCGCTCCTCTTAAATAAGTCTCAAACTTTTTCACAGAATAAATAATAGCCCACAACTCTTGTTCAGTTACAGTCCATCGTAATTCAGAACCCCGTAGCGCACGACTACAGAACCCCAAAATTTTAACCTCACCATTATTTCCAATCTGAAACAATGATCCGGCTATTCCGATCCCTGAACTGTCGGTCTGTAAATAATATAATTTATCCTGATCAGGATGGCTCAATAGAATCGTTGTAATAAATTCTTCCTTTATATTATTGAAAGCTCGATCTAATTCTTCATCCCAAAACCATGTTTGGTTTTTCTTTAATAACCTAGTTAATGGAGCAGTCAAAATACTATAGTTCTTAATAAAACGTCTATAATAATTACAAAGCCCCAAAAAACCTCTTAACTGTTTTTGTTTCTTTGGAATAGGGAATTCCTTTATAGCTTTTATTTTATCCGGGTTAGGTTTAATTCCCGAAGTTGTAACTATATGCCCTAACATTTTTACTTCACTGCAGAAAAAGTTGCACTTTGCAAAATTACAAGTCATTCCAGCCGATTCTAAACGATCCAAAACTATATCAATATGATCCAAATGGTCTTGCCAAGTCCCACTCGTTAGGATTGCAAGATCATCCAAATAATTGACACAAAACTCTCTAACACCAGGACCCAATATAACGTCCATTGCGCGACAAAAGGACCCTACTGACGTTTTAAGTCCTTGCGGAAGCACGTTGTATACGTATGACTTTCCATTAACTGTAAATCCAGTATATTTTTTACTGTCCTCAGTCAACGGTATTTGAAAATAAGCGTTATTTAAATCAATCAATGTTATAAATTTTACACCAAGGAAAGCATTAAGTATGTCAATCTGTAAAGGCGGTGCTTCTACTTCTGGAACCATATATTTATTGATTTCCCTAGCATCAAGTAATATTCTAACAGATCCATCGGGTTTTCCAGTGAAAGTTAGAGGACTACAAAAATTTGTAGTTTTTCTCGATATAATCCCTAATTCCTCCATCTCCCTCAACTTTTCTTCTACTTTTACCCTATGTGCATATGGTATAGGATAGGTTCGTTGTATCCTTGGAGTACCCTCAATCATTTTAATGTCATGAGTATAACAATTTGCCCTTCCAAGTTTCTTTGTAAAAACTTGCATATGGGATCTCAAAACATTAAAAATTTGTTCCTTCTCTACATCAGACAAATCCATTCCCAACCGAATACTTTTAAACAAATCTAATAATTGCTTTTCTTCTCCGCCTTCCTTTTCGCTTTGTTCCTCTACTCCAGATATTAGATTTATTCGATTCTCTTCTAAAGACCCACTAGAAAGATTTCGAAACGGAATAGTAATTTCTCCTTGCCCAACGATACCCAATTCTAATGTTTGTGGTTCTTTTAAATGCAAAACAGCGTTATGCGCAACTAACCAATCTACCCCAAGGATAGCAGAACAAGTTAATTTAGCAATCACTAAAAATCCCGTATCAATATCAAATGAACCACACGTCAAAGGTATAGAGACTAGTTTTTTAATTTGGAGACTCTTTTGTCCATCGGCTCCCCTCACACATATTGGTCTAACTGGTAACGCAGGGAATTCTAACTTTAATTCTCCTTGTAAACTCTCTAAGAATTCTTCCGAAATACAAGTTACTTCACTTCCAGTGTCTACCAAGAGAACTATAGATTGTCCCAAAATTTGTAACTCTATTTCTGATTTAAATTTGGGCCCCTCATTCTCAAAGCAAACCTCTTCATCATATAAAGAATTACCTTCATATTCTTTAATGAACTGGTTATACATTGGTTGATTTTGTTTAATCACGGAAATGTCAAAAACTTTAATTAAATCTAAGACTGTTTGTTTATTGTTATATTCTTCTGAAGAATATCCTAAACCTTCTCTATTACATTTCGTTCTAGTATTGTTCGGGGAAACAGGATATAAGATCCCTTCTTGGTCACAACCCAATCCTACCCCTGGCTTCCAACCTTGTTTTAGTAAATATTTTACAGGGAAAAGATAATTTAAATTTTTGTTAATTGCAGCCACCTCCTGCTTATTGGAGATGGCCCCAACTAGTTTAAATCTTCTTCTTGAATTATTTCATTAGTGATCCTTCCCCTTGAAGTCTCCCCCTCGATGTGAGCCACCACTTTTGGTTTTTTATAAAATGGCTTGTCTTTATTTGATACGAATGGACTTTGACGCTTTGTTCCCCTATCAGCTCCAGTAGAGGAGTCAAAGGAAGAAGATCCACATTGTTTATTCACGTCATCCAATTCACGAAGAAACTCTGTTGCCTCAATCAAAGTATTTCCTTTCTTCATCCGCCAAGCATATTGTACATCCTTCGGAAAGTGTCTCATCAAATCCTCCACTATTTGCCATTCAGGAATTGGTCTAGACATCATCTTTGCTTGCCCTGCTAAACTAACGAAATGTTCTAGCATTGTTCCATTTTCCTTAGACCAAGTGCCATTTACAATCATTCTTCTCAAGGTGTTTTGTTCAGCTTCTCCCCAATAAGCATCCAAAAAATCTCTTTTGAAATCCGACTGTGTAAACCATCTCTGTCTATAAATTCTGGCCCATTTTCGAACATCACCTTCTAAACAACTGATTATAGTTTCAATTGTAGCATCTTCATTAGGCATTCTCCGTAAATAATTCTGAAGATCCTCCAAAAACGACACTGGATGTACCCCAAATCTTCCAGGAAAACGTGGTTTTTCGACTCTTGTATCAATCACCGGGCAAATATTAATCGGTGCTTCATGCCTTCCAGACGAAGTTGATGCAGCGTTAGTTTCCCGAGCTTGCGACAGCTGATTCTCTAAGTTCGACACCTTCTGTGTCAGAATTCCCATGTTTCTTCGAAGTTGGCGAAACATAGTGGAGTTGCGTAAAGAAGGTCGTGGACGTTCTTCTTGCTGACCTGTCCTTTCTAATTCATCTTGTCCCTGAGATGTTCTAAGATTATAACGAGGAGGCATTTTTCTTTTCTTTGGATACTGAAAGTTTGTTACAAATTATAGGTTGGAATTTTGTTTAAATTAAAGAATAGAAAGCTTATCTAATATTCTTTCCTTAACTTCCCAAAACTGTTGTTTTATGGAGCTAATATTTTGATCTCCATCGATAATCTCTATCCTGTCAAAATCTTCCTTTATATTAGGGTTCAATAACCATTCCTCATGAATGTTGTGAATCCTCTCTATATAATCTAACGTTATCCCTGTCTCTTCAGGTCGACCACGACTTAGGGCTCTCTGATAAGAAACCATAGGGGAAGTCCTAAGATAAACTACTAAATTAATTCGAGTAACAAATTGTTCCTTGAAATAAGAATAAGTTTCATCTAAAACTGCAAACTCAGCCGGGTGCAACAATTCACTCTCTTGCAATTCCCTAATAAAACAGTTTTTTGGCTGAATAGATGGAACGTTCCATAACTTTAATCTTAGCGCTAAATTCTTTCGTATGATTCTCTAACATTGTTAGAAGAACATAATTTTGAAAACAGAAACCCCACTTCTTAGGATTTTCCTTAAATAACTGGAAGAGATTTACGCCAGATAAATTAGTCCATTTATCAATTGGTTCTGGTATTATCTCAAAATCAGAGTTGCCTCCCAAAGTTGCCAACAAAGTAGACTTCCCTGACCCTATGTTTCCTTCTATTGAGACTGTAAAATTTCCCATCTTTATTCTGAAACAAGGAATGCATCATATTTTCTATGGTTTCCAAAACAAATAACCCTAAGCTAAAACCAATTCTAACGTCCCGCTTAACAACTTTAACTTAGATAGACTTTACTCTCAAGTTTCTTCAGTTCAAAACTAGAAATTAGTGTATTTTGCATTTTGTTTCCTTTTTTTCACTCCTCAATACCTCTCTCGCTTGAAACCAGCATATCCTGGTCACGGCACCAGCTGTACAGATCTGAAGTCCCTTCCAATAGGATCCTCAAATCAGATACGTGAAAGTTTTGGCCTAGGCTGATCGTCTAGAATAATATCCTTTAAGAATATTATATTTTTTCCTGAATCCTACGTCATTCCGTTTTATATTCTTATTATATTTTGTAATTTACAGATTCTGCTCGGTGGAGAGTGGCAATAGAAGAATGAAAAAAAAACACACTTGTTAATTTAATACTTATATTAGAATATAATCCTAATCTTTACATGTCTAATTTGTGTTATTTAATTTTATATTGGATCACTATTTATTTAAATTTAGTCTCATATTGACTGGAGTAATTCATCGGAACTCATGTAGATTCATCAATTTAGGAAAGGTTTCATCTCTTTTACAATGCAATATTATTATAGCCGTTAAGTTTCTGAAAGGAAACCTATGTTAATATAAATGAAGTAATAAAAAATAATGTGGGGACAATCCCCAGGTTTGGAGCACCACCTTCGCCCCAAACAGCTCGTCCTAGGCTTCCTCTACCCTAAGTCCTAGGTCCGAGGCATATCATCACCCAGTTCACGATGACATGACGCTAAACTACCCTAACAATCCAACTGGATCGTCAGGATTCTGATCATCCTCGCGGAGCCGGAAATCCCATCGAAAACTTAAACTACAGTAAAGACCAGGGTTAATGTATGTGGAGAGTGGAACTAACTAACCACAGTACAACCCAGACGGTGATGATGTCTCCCCCCGGTATGTTCATGCCCCGCGTCAAAACCCGACTTCCACGTGGCCCACCTTTAAGGGACGATCACTGACTCATCCAGGGTTCACAGGGTATATGACTATTTCTTTTAGTCACCCATACCAGAGCTGGTCACCGAGCCCGCCAGGCACACGAAGCATACAGTCTTCCTTTAGGAAAACAAGGCACTCCTACAAAATGAGCTCTTCCTGTAATCCCTCCGGGCAGACAATGATCGACATCATCGAATCCCTTAGTTTGTTTTGAAATAAGTTAAACTGAAAATAATTAGCCAGCTCCACACGTCCAAGTGTGAAGTCTGTACTAGATACGGGTATAGTATTATTGCTTGCATGGCCAGCCTAGATCAATAACGGTTTTACAACGAGAGACATAAAGAGTTTGAAGGGCAACTTCCCTCCCCCCAGTCACTGAGTGACTTTATTGCACCAACAAGGTCTCCGTATATCCTTCATAGCTCTCACTTGTGATGCGTAGCTAAATCTCTTTTCCGTTACCAACCCACGCAGGACAAGAATTATGTAGAGTAACCCCAGTCTAAACACTCATTTAAATAAAATGAATTGCATCTAAACTATAATGGGATTACCCAGCATATTTCGAAGAAGAACATATAAGAAGTAAGTATGACAAAAGATTACTGAAGGTAATCCTTAAATAAAAGTGAAGTATGATGACCAGAACCAAGAAGATACGGGATAGTAGTATCTAAGCTAGGTTGGGCCAAACATTTATGATTTAAGATCTTAAGGGAAAATCAAAAGCATCGAGTATTCAAAACCAAGAACACTGGGAGAATTTAGCGTAAACAACACTAGCTAAAACTCGATGTTCTTTAAAAGAGGACTCAAAAGAAGTATAAAAAATGGGATTATTGTATATACTTAAATATTCGGAACTTATCTACAATGAAAGAAACTAAACATTATAATTTCTGTTCCATTATTGTTTTCAAGAATCTATTTAGTAATGTTAAAGGTGGTTTCACACTGAGTCAAAGTATAATTTTAAGTATGATAAATTATGACAAGTTTTATTAAGCAAAATAAAATATAGAATCTTATAAGGTTTAGATTCCTGTATGATTCAATGAAGATTAAGTAGATTATTTAACTACTTTAGGATGACACACATAAAGTTCAGAGGTCCCCCAAGGTCAGAGTGTCGTACAGCCGTCGCAGCCTTACGGGCGAACGTCGTCAACACACTTTACAAGAAGCAACCCACGAACGAACGTAATGTCTCCATCAAGAATATTCTTCCTTTTGATTCAAGACAATTCTAATTTATTCCTTATAAACAATTTAATGTCATTAGACTAAACTAGAATGTCCCTACACAAAAGAAGAAGGTTTTAAATTATCTAACTACTCTACATTTGGTAGACCAACGCAAAGATCAGGAGGTCCTCCCGTGGTATATGCCACTCAAACGACGCATCCAATAATGGGCGAGCGTTGTCAGCACATAACACAAAAAACACCAATTCCAAAATCCAACGTTAAAACACCTTGCTAATATCCCTCCATTTGTACCGGAATAACACCAATTCATCCCACACATACAGATGGGAGAAATCAGGATGAATCAGCGAAATCCCACACAAATAGAACGAGAAGAACTTTAGTATCAGACCCTTTTAGGCTTGAGGGCTCCGGCCCATGAATGATTAAAATAAATAAATCCGAAGGTTGATATTATCAGATAGACTTAGACAGATACTCCAGTGACACGCGACATACATTTGTCACAACCAATATAGCGGACATCGGGGACACATGTCACGAGGGCATCCATCCATGCTTGGTCGAACTAAATAAACCTGAGAGCAGGTATTTCTTAATCTCAAAATCTGGGACTCCTATAGAATGATAGTAAAAGGAAAGATAAGCACCTCCTATGAACATGAGTACTGAAATGTAGTAATGCTCTCAGCATGTTCCAATTTTGGGAAATTGAGGCAAAAGATTCAAAATCACTATCAAAACAATTTATTATTATTTGTAATAATATTATTTATTATATTCACTCTACTTAAACTTACCCTTTACTTCACAATAAAATGACACAAACTATATCCAAGCTTTAGTTTGCAGATATTTTATTTTAAGATTTTGAATTGACGTTCTAAATTCTTTTGATCTGACAAAATATTATTTTTAAATTTTATCATATGATGACACTAGTATATTAAAAACTGGAATTTTGATTTAGGGCCAAAGATTTTATATTATTTTCTAAAAAAAGTAATTATTTAATGTATTAATATTTTCTTCCATTTTGATTTTGGGTTTTGATTTATTTTTTGTTAAAGAGATAAAAAATTTATAAAGATTTCAAAAATAGCGTCTAGCTTTGAGTAAAACTAAATCAAAAATGATTTATTTGTTGATTATTTGACAATAATGTCAATGAGACAATCTACCTAAAAAAGTATAAAAAATATACATCGTCTAAAGTCTCCTTGAAATGATGATAAAAAAATATACATCGTCTAAAGTCACTTTGAAATGATGACAAAATATACAACATCTAAAGCCACCTTGAAACGATGACAAAATATACATCAGAGTCCAGTTTCTATGATTTCACCAAGGACTATTTTAATCAATTTCTCTGTAAAGGAAAAGATTAATCACAATGAAATTTACATTACCTTTACAATCCAAGCAATACCTTTTTTAGCCTTCACGTTTTGTCATTTGTGGTTTGCTATTCCATGTCTATAGAGTTCTTTGTAATTCCTGTACCTGTTTAGAAATAGAACATTATCCTGCCTAGCTATACGCGAACAAAGACATTTGCAGAACTAGTTTATACTTAATTATGGGTAAAGGAAATCTTTATTACTATCTACAAATAACGACTCAGATTAGAAACACAGTATGTTATAATTCTCGCAGAGTTATTAATGTTTACAAAAGAAAATCATTAAGAGGGAATAACAATTTTACTTAAAGTATCACACAGTACAAGCCTCTTATGATCCCGCAGGTAGATCTGTAAAGCTGCAAATATTCTCCATTCAACTCTTCCTCTTTTGACATTGAAATCTGATTTTCTCAACGTTATTTAGCTCACATAGCCTGGAAGAAATTATAAATTTCATTAAGTCACATTTCACCTTAACTCAAATACACACAACAACTTTGAACCGAAAATAAATAAAAGATGGAAAACCACAAAATTGAATACTTACATAACGTTAGTTTCACACCACTTATTCTATACACCTTGGAATCAAATTCTGAATGTTAGCGTCTTGAAATTATGCGCAAATAAACCTTCCTATACTATATCCTACACGAAGCAATCCCTATCTTTATCTCAATTGAAGGAACCCACAATCCAGGATCATAGCCTCCTTCAAAAGATTCGTCACATCAGCTGTATGAAGTCTATTTTTCGCGAGTTACAAAATAAAAGATTATAACTCACAGAAATCCAGTTTCCTATCGTCTTTCCTCACAGTCGTCCCAAAGATTCATCCAGATTATTTGGAGCGTTTCACGATTTTTTTTTGCGTGTCGCCCTTATATATGAATTTCATCCTGCAACATTCCGCATTTTAGCAAATTTTCCCTTATTTGGTTTCACCAAACCTTGAAACCATTTCCTCCGTTTTTATCCAAATTTTTCTAATTTCCCACACCCCATTCTCTCACAACTGTCTACTCCTGTCATATTTCTTTTCTAATCATATCGAGCTAAACTTTTGACAGTTCCTCTAAATAGTATTTTATGCATTTAAAATTTTTTTAGGGTTCCGCAAGTGCACAGTATCTATTCCGAGCGAAGCAAGGAGGTCCGAAATCTTTGGATCTAAAGTTTAGATCTCTGATTTAGATTCTAAACGATTGTTTTGAGCCAATACTTGTCAAGTGCGAGTCGGACCGAGAGTTCCGTTATACCTTTCGTATTTTTGGAAGCAATAAAGTTCATATTTAGGACCGCAAAACTAAATTTGTTTGTAAAGGTTTTTTTGCAGATTTCTAAAAAACTGTACAACTTTGAGAAATTGTTTTATTTTTTATGTAATATTTACATAAACTTCTATCGACTGTAAATAATTCAGATTTTCCTTTCACAAACTTCGGAGATAAGGGCCGGGGGGAATGGTATTTTTTTGTCATTTTTCCTTCATCATAGCATGAAAACTATGAGTCACTCGACCTTTTGAATTTCTGCCGCCCCTATTTCGGTATATTATAGAAATCATAATTTTTTCCCCTTTTTTAAGTGTACTTAATAAAGTTTGGCAACCATATTTCAACACTATTCCAAATTTTAAGTCGATAGCATAAGTGGTTGCAGAGTTAAACATACTTACAGGGAGCCAATTTTTGAAAGTCAGCGGGTGATTTTCGAGATTTTAAAAATTTTAAAAAGCCACGAACACTCATAAAACTCAAATAGTTATGTTGGTAATTTTAAAACTGTACATTATTTGACATAAATCCTTACTTTTGAGGAGTTTAACAGGGCATATTTTGTGTGACAGACAGACAAAGTCGCACCATAAGGGCTCCTTTTTTTACCATTTTGGTATCGGAACCCTAACAAAATAAAAATGATTGATATCAAAGAAACGTACCGTACTATATTTCTATCACCTACTGCAACATTGCTCAAACAAATAATAATATACATATAGGTAATAATTTTATTTTTATACCTACTCTGAAATAGTACATAAAGATGCAAGTGCGCTATTTTGCTCATGACGCTGGAGGTTCAGGAATCACAGCCCGAGCCGCACACACAATGCGCACGCGCGTCTTACGACATTTTTCAACACATTTGCGAATAAAAATACACCTTATTGGACATAAGGTAAGTCCGCCCGGTCCACCGGAACATTTTGTAGGCTGCATATGTTGGTGTTTTACGACCTATTTTGTATTTCGTGTGTAAGTAAATATACTTACGTACGTACGTCTAATAAGACGGTTCAGGAACTACTATTGCGCGCATTATTTCTTTTTCAGCGGGCACAGTGGTCCGAGGATTATACGCGGTTTTTCATAGGCACAGACTAAACTGCCAAACAGCCTATTCCTTGAACCTTGAAAACATTTTCAAAAATTTAATATCTTGTTACGTAAATGACTAATTGATTGTTGATTAGTTAAGTGATATAAATGATTTCATAAAACGGATTTTTATTTATCATATTTACTCGAATGCAGCTTAATTTCATGAAAATGTTACGAATGTAATAAGCATAATAACTTCTTGCTCCTTGCCGATATAAGAAAAAAAAACAAAACAAAAATAAAACACTAGTGCGGTAATATAATGAAAAAGCACGCGTTAATACAGTGCATGTAGAGCTGTTTTATGAGCAAATGTGTTGAAAAATGCATTATAAATTACTTGCCTATACAAAATCATCAAAGGAATTTGAAAATTTTTGTATGCAGTTTTTTCCTCTCCGCGGCCAAATAATTACTAGTTATGGGTCTGTACTATACTTACTAATCTGGGGAAATGGGAAGAGAAAACAAAAAAATTGAAAATTGTATAGATATACCTAATTTTAAATTGTATAAATATACCAAATTTTTTTTAGTAAGTTCTATCATATTACCATATTTTTTTAGATATTCATGTGGTTAAGTAACTTGGTTTTTATTAAATTTAATTATACCTAGTGCCCTTATAAAAATAAAATTTGAATCCTGAATAAACCGACGAGGATCTACAAGATTGTGATGACCACTGATGATCAAAGTGACTATAAATAATTAGTAAAGTTAGACTGCTTCATATTGTAGCTTATTGCTACGCGCTACGCCGTCGTAGCCAATGCGAGTCTATCGAAGACATTGTTGACTTAGAAACACATAGCTATCCAATTTCGTCATATATGTACCTACATTATTTTTAAGACCGATATCTATTATATATTCTGTGCCGATATCCTTTAAAAGACTAAGGTGTGTAGACTCCTTTACTGCTACCATAGTCGACTTTATCTGTAACTTGTCTGCAACAGTCCTAAAATAAACAATGTTTTTTATTCCGCAAAATCTTTGCAAAATTATTCGATTGCTTTAAATACAATGTAAAATATGCAGGTGAGCAAATGCGACCAAAACACGTTTTGTTCGTATATAAATATAAGATTGTGTAGTTGTTTGTCCAAATAATACAGACCTATAAGAAAATCATGGTAGTTTCTGAGCCATTAAAAAAATGCCTAGCGCAGAAGAGAAGGGGGAGGTCAAGTGAAATGGTTATGCGGAAAGAGCCTTATTCTGGATTCGATGTAATACGGGAACTCCGAATGACTATTGTATAAGTGCTGTAATATTTTCGCTTTTTTGGTCTTCTGGTTACGCTTAGAGCACGTAGTAAGAATATAACATACATTTAGACATTATTTTTAAAAATCATATTTGGTGACTGTAAAACGGTTGTGGAAATGATTAAAAACTAACATACCTACTTTCCTGCTGCAACAACGACCAACGAGTCGTTGGAACAAGATAGGTCGTTGGCAACCGCTGTTTACCCGTGGTCCCGCTGGGTCGACCCATTACCGGGTCCACACGACCTATTGATTATACAGGATGTTAGTTTGATTGCGTGCCATAGCTCAGGGGCGGGATCAGTATCAGTAACTGAACAACTTTAATACGAAAAACCAAATTCGACCTTCCATACAAATTGCGCTATCAGCTGATACAGTTTCTATGGGAGGTCGAAAATTGATTTTCGTATTAGGACCTATGTACCTTAGGAAAACTTGTTCAGTTACTGATACTGATCCCGCCCCTGAGCTATGGCACGCAATCAAATTAATACTCTGTAATCTATCTTTTTCACAAACATCGTAGCCAATTTCTAACAATATACAGGGTGTCTCATTCAAATCGGTCAGTATGGGAAAGTCTGAAACTATAAGACATACGAAGATTTGTTCTTAGGAACCATGTCACCGATTTTGATAAAAAGAAAAACTGCATTCATACATTTGAAAAAAAAAAGTCTACCCAGCTGGGGAATCGAACCCGGTAGTTTTGAAAAAAAGCTTACAGTTTTTCTGTTTAAATAACGGTTGTGTAGGTCTTAAGCAGTAAATGTCTCTATGAAACACGATGTCTAAAATGAATAAAATGCATTGTTTTTACATACTTTAATTTATCATAGTAGGTGTTCGAAGTGACCACCGTTTTTTTCAATACAATATGGGTACACTTTTTTTTCAAATGTATGAATGCAGTTTTTCTTTTTATCAAAATCGGTGACATGGTTCCTAAGAACAAATCTTCGTATGTCTTATAGTTTCAGACTTTCCCATACTGACCGATTTGAATGAGACACCCTGTATACGAGAATGCATTATGAACTAATTTCTGAACATGATTTAAGTTTTAGAAAAATTTAAAATATTTTTTTGTAAGTAGATAATAAGAGTAGTCCTGTTTTTTCACTGCACCGTACAGAGCCACAATACCTTAGTTTAATTAGTAAGATATCAAAATAATTTTGAATTTTTAGTCCTAGTGTTCCAGAATAAGCCTACGAGTACGCCTATATTCAGAAGTCAGTACTGCGCGGTACGCCGCAGACAAATGGCGTGCGCTGATGTCGGAAGTACAATCGAGCCCTTACCACGGCACGCAAGATGCAGCTGCTACTGGAATCACTTCTGATGATTCTGATGAGCACCTACCCACCCTCATGTCAATAAATCACGCCCGTACCAAACAAGTACTCACACATACGATGATAATCTTCTTCACTTGTTTTTTATTATTTGTTCTCATAGCCTTTCCAGGAATAGTGAGAGTGAGTATTTGAATACGTATTTTATATGTTTCTGTTGAAATAATTGTGTAAAATTATTATTTAGCTAACAATACAATGATAATAAATTTCCAGATAAACGTAAATATTGATAGGTCTTTAGGTCCTGAGATAAATCTGGACTTTGCTAGCTAAGTATGGCTTCTAAAAAGTAAATCAATCAACTACATTTTTGTGGTGAAAGTAGGCTAGTATAATAAACCCAATAAACAGAGGATTTCATAGCATACATCGTCCGGTGTTCATAGTTGACAAGAATATCGATCCGAACAGACACATGCGCTTTACATCCGTCTTTAATATTTCCCGCTTTTGTCGCAAACAAAGTTATTTTCATCCCATCTACTCGTATTCGAAAATCACTGAACGGTTCGTCAATAAAGGCGAACAAAATAGTTGTTTTCTCCAAGAGACTTTCGTAGCGGGTGAGGATAGGGATATTTTAGGTCAACTATAAAGGTCGAACCAAAATGTTGTATGAAAAATGATACTGGCCGGTTGTACTATTAGCTTGAAATGTAAACAAGACTACCAACCAAAGAGGTTCTGTTCCTAATTGATACAAAAATGTCAATAACATTTTCAGTTGTTACAAATAATACTTAGTATTGTTTCATCAAATAATAATATTTTAATGGTATTTTATATTTAAAATTAATGACAAGTGTGTGTCTCAATGAGCCTCTTCTTCTTTTCTCATAGATCGAGATGAAAAGTAGAGTGTATTACGCGGCTGCAAAAATATTTTTACCTTGGGCGACCTATTGAATCCCTCGCTACGTTCAGGATTCTACTCAAGAATCCTTCACTTCGTTCTGGATTCAAAATAGCGCCCTCGCCTTAAAAATATTATTTTACAGCCTTGTGATACAATCTACTATTGCGCGTGCATCACTTTAATTTACACATTTCGTAATAGATTGTCACGTAGCACAAAAAGTATTAATATTATTTTATAACTCCTTTGTACTTAGGTACATAAAAATTATGTCAAAACATTCCAAAGAAACACTGGTTTTTACACAGAGCGACTGCCATCTGACCTCTGCAATCCATAGGGCAAACCGGACCCAATCCCAGATAAGGCTTTGCCAGGTTAGTGGCCAACCTGGCTGTCAGAGTTTTCAAGCCGCCAAATGGCCTCTGACTTGGCTTAACGATTCCTATCATTGACAATAGTCGGGACGTACGACTTAACGTGCCTTCCGAAGCACAGAAACGCTCTGGTTGTTGTGCCACTAACGGTCACCCATCCGGTCAAAGTTGCTTAATTTTCGTGATTGCAAAGAAAGAGCAACTACCACTCGGCCACGAGCGCTTCTGGAACCGTTAATATAATTTTTAAATAATTATAATAAAAAAATATATTGGTCTAAATCGTAATATAAGGCTGTGTATTAACGTGCCACCAAATTTGAGTAAATTTTTACCAAATAATATCCACCAAATTTTGTCTACCAAAATAGATGAATGTACACCAAATTTGCTTCTGGCACTGTGCGTAGTAACTGCTACGCATCGTAGCAAAGGTCTACAAAAAGTAATTACTTACTACAGGGTTGTTCCGTAATCGTCACCTTTTACTTTTATGCAAAATGTCTGTGTTTAGCAAGTAGAAATACACATCTCTCTGATTATAAAAATCTTTTTATGAATAAATAATAATAATACTGTCATACGACTGACCAGTCTAACACCCGATGTCCGAGGTTTGAAGCCGCCGAATGGCCTCTGACATGGCTCAACCGGACATTATCTAAAAATGACAGTAGTACTCTAACGTGTCTTCCAAAGTACTGAAAAGGCTCTAGTTGTTATATCATTAACGGTCACCTATGATCTAAGAAGTAGGGCTCGACACTATGGCAAATTAACTACTATTGACTTAGATTTTTATGCATGTATGCGTTACTTGTATTTTAGTGTTCATCAGAAGCTGGTACGTCCTGTCCTGACGGGAGGCTCTGCCCTGCGCACTGGCAATGTTGCGAGCAGGGTTGCTGCGCCCCACCAACCAGCCCTGCGCGGAGAGAAGAAGACTTGCCGAGCCTGGAGCCTTTGTACCCTTGGTATGAGCAGTGGTGAGTATATAGATAAGTCAGTGTCAAAAATACACAAAATATTTTTAGGGCGATACTTAAATCAGTTTGATTAATATTTATTAATTTTATATCATCATGGTCATCATACCAGCCAAAAGGCATCCACAAAATAAAACTACTGTTTAAACTCTCAATACAGTTCTCAATATGGAATTATCAGCCTATGCCATTACGATAAATAGCAGATTGTTAAAGAAAATAAGACCTTTACAAAGTCACATACTAACTTAGTAGGTACTTACTTACACATATGGGAACTAAATATTCCATAGATTGAAAGACAATACACAGAGAAAGAGAAACTTGACTCTTTATTTTGTTGTTAAAAAAGTTCTTTGTTCCAGGCCCGTACTCTTTCTTCTTGGAACACTGGGTGGGGTACTGCTATGCTGCTTATGGTTCTTATTCTGCAAGTGCAATGCTGGACATGGCATCTATATCTACTCGTTCTCTTGCTGCGTGCGGCGTCACCGTCCAGAAAGCGACTCGGCGGGATCTCTTTACCCGCCGCCTCGATACAGTCGTTGCGGCTCCATCCACCAAGCACCGCCGCCGTATCATGAAGTGAATTTATCATTTGTCACTATTTAAATTCCGAAATATGTAGTTTGCCTGCACCGTTTCTTTAACCTCTATAGCACAGCAGAAATATAGATAGCTTCATCTACATAAGGTTTTTAATTCTTAAGCTGCTTTTTTTTACATCTTAATTTAAGTTGTCACAAAAATACCCCAACTGATTGGTAAAAGTTATTAGTTTGTTGGATCTACACTACAGGGTGAAATAAAAACATTCGAAAAATTTTGAGATTGAGTTCAGACCGCGAAACTGATAAATTTTCGCCAAGAAACATAGGTCATCGGACGAAAAAAATTTTTACCCTTTCATAGTAAAGTCAGTCAGCTAACCATACATTTTGTATAGGAGATCGATTTTTTTTTGTTGGGCTAACGAATCTAAAACTTTTTGATGCATAATAATTATTTTTGACGCACAGTTAGTAACTTTGATGCACAACAATATAAATTTTGATGTGCATAATATTATTTATCTTTTTTTTTTACGACCTGTGTTCCTTGGGGAAAGTTGTTCAGTTTCGTGGTCTGAACTCAATCCCAAAAATTGTCGAATGTTTTCAAATTCACGCTGTATAAAGGCAAGCAAATTAAAGAGACTACTAGTAGAGGTAGATTGGTCCAGCTCGACGTTTAAATGAAAGAAGCTGATTTTAGTATCCATCAACTTGCAGTCATGAATATTTCCTCTATACGCTCTCTCGGGGAAGTAGTTTGCTGTACAACTTCATTCTATATCAAAGTTATGCTAACAGACGGTGCCATCAGATATATATCTGAGGAAAAGTAAGTTGCCGTTAGAAGAACTGAAAACGATAAGTGAGAAAAAAATTAATTAAACTGTTTTACACATTATCTCACGTTTTTAAAAATATACTTATTTTGCGACGTAAGTAGGTGAACAAACTTCGACTTTCTTTCATCTTTTATAGTCGTTGGATTTTATTCGGTATCGCTTTTGGGGTCACATCACGTTAGCAGTAGTTGCAGTAAGCTACGGTACAGCAATTCTTGCTTCAAATTCTGCGAACGTGACATTTTGCTTGGTAAACCCTAGTGTGACATTTTGCTATGGTAAACCCTAGTGTGACATTTGGCTATGGTAAACCCTAGTGTGGCATTTTGCTTGGTAAACCCTAGTGTAACATTTTGCTATGGTAAACCCTTTAAATTTTTCCAGCAAAAGCTAGAATTCTGGAGAGGGCTCCCTGTCCTGTAGTGGACGTTTCATGGGATGTTATGATGAAACCCTAGTTTGACATTTTGATATGGTAAACCCTAGTGTGACATTTTGCGAACGTGGCATTATGCGCCGAGAGGTTTCAAGCGTGTATAGCACTTTAAGTACAAGTTTTACAGCTTATGTTCTCATTGTTGAAGGTAACGAGTAAGCCGGATTTATATCCCCTTGTCATAACCTGTGGTGAAGGCGAAGGTAAAACAGCTGGAAATTATCTTATGGTCCACTACTTCAGAAACTATTTAATCCGTGCCCCAGGTACGTTCCTTTTAAGAACTAAATTAACTATAGTGAAAAACAATATTTTTTCCACTTCACATTAAGTTTTTCTTTAGGTAGGTAACGAATTAGAACCATTTTTTACAAGTGTGTTCGCCGTTTAATAAAAAAGGTATTTCGGTAAAGAAGTAATATTTTTCTGCACTCTACGGCTCTTTAAATTAATTAAAAGCGTAGTAAGTTTGAAGTATTTATTTATTGTTTTAATTGGCTTGAGAGATACCTAAGTAGCTTAAGCCACGTGACACGTGTGCATACAAATGAAGTAGGTAATCAAATTAGTGACAGGAGGCAACTTATCTCTACAGTTGCCCTGTAAGTTCACTGTCTGACGGACTATCTCGTTAAAATATACAAGCAATAAAAATGCTCTATCCTTTAATGCAAATTTACAAGAAACATGAAGGGGCATTGAGATTGGTGAAACTTAATGTGACTACTGTTAGTAAGAATGAGATATCACCTGTTTCGTTTTTGTCGTTAAGGATATTGTACCAAGAGTTATCCTTGAATTACAGGCTCTCTCTCAGCGGCGAGTACTGCAGAATCTCTCAACTCCAGTTTCATATGCAACGCAGCAAATGAGGTTGGTACTTAAGTCCTAGTTGGTGGGTTGGTTGGTTGGGTTAGTTGGTGTTAGTGAGGTTGGTATAATGTTGTGTTCGGTTGAAACATTGGTGGAAGCGATTTTTTTTTCGATCTAGAGATACAGCTTTTAAAATGATTGTTCGTTAAAAACATTATTCTTTGCACTCACTCGGTGGTAGCTACGTAAAAGGCTGGGAGGTGGTTTTGAACCTCAAAGTCAACTTACACAACACTATCACAAATCTAACAGAATGGGCCATTAAGACGGTTTGTTTCTTTTTTCAGGCAAATTCGATCATCCCGCCTCCCTACTCGTACGCGAGCAACTATGAAGACTGTGTTGGCAGTGGGTGCGGACGCTCCCTACTACGTTCGTTGTCCTCATTGACAGAGCCACGAGAGACACGAGCCCCACCCCGTTCCCGCACTGCACCTGATCAGGCACCACTCCAGCGTGAAACCCCATCAGCTTTTAGAGAAAACCTTATTACTTCTCCTGTCCAACCTTTAGTAAGTTCATTATCAAAAATCTGAAAATCTTTAAAAAAGCACAAAACAATAAAAAAATATCCACTCACGTGCTTTCGGATATCGGTGGTACCCAAACTTTTTTTGCAGTACAATGCTTGATTTACTTTTATTTGTCATTTCACGCAGGACCCTACATTCGACCTAGAATTAGAACTTATTGACTGCGAGATGTATTGCGATGGAAGCTGTAAACCACGCCTCGGGCCCTCACCTCCGGCGCATCGCTCTCCTTCAAATGTTGACGAGTCCTTATACGACCGCGAAGCTTACGGCCTGCGGCATTTATTCGCCTGCCCGACTCCTGAAGGTGCAAGCGCCTGTGAATCTCCTCCACAACCTACCAGCCCCACTCAAACTTCCAGAGAATCTACACTACGGAGAACAAGTGATGAAAGACACCATAGACGATTAGACAGCATCAAAAAAACTCCTAGAGTGAGAAAATCGAGCTTATACATGCCATTGTCAGTAGCGTATCCAGTTCGGACTTCAAGAATATCTCCTGGCACACGGACTTCATCGCGTTCGGCACCTGCTACTCCTTGTGGCGCTTTAGTCCCTAATCTTCTCAACTTTACTCAAAGAGTATCCTCATCAAGGTATGGTTCAAGATCTTCGAGATGCGACGAGGAAACTAATCCTCTTTTAGTGGACTCTGAACAGATGCATAATGAACATAAATTTTAATTACAAAATAATCTTAACACGAGGCTACAATTTACTGCATTGTGACTTTTTATCTATGCTTTAATTAAGCCAACACACGTTGTGATCCCCGTCAGTGTATTAGACACTATTTTTACCAAGACATGTACTGTTTATTTTAAAATTTAGTTTAGGTAAGGACTTAATATTTATGTGGGCTCGGCTCGGAGTGGCCTAACTGATAACAATTATTCAATCTTATGCTATAGTGATATTGACGTACGAGGAGGTCCCAAAGTCTCAATGTTGTGATTGTTTAAGTAATCTCTGCTCATTATAATTAAGAGCAATTACAAAAATGATGTAGGTAAGTAGTTAGATTTTATTATAGGTGAATGTTATTTCAAATATTTTATTGCATAATTTGATCTAAGAAAAAATAAGAGCTTGTTGGACCATTGTTCACCTGCCTTATAGTAAAAAAAATATTATAGTGAAATACCTTAATTAAATATGTTTTATTTCATACCTCTGTTTCATTAACATTTGTTTTCCAAAACGGGTCATATACAAAACGTTTTGTTCAAGCTCCCACTGAGCAAGGAGCTTGCACTTTTAGAGTGAGTTCCAAAACGTTAATATTTACCCTTCGACAGCAGTCTGTCTCGACCACACCGATGGACGTCATATAACGCTATCCTGCTCAGAGTAAAAAAACTATAGAGTCCGTCATATAGGGCGACTTTTAATTAGTTCTTGATAGCAAAAGATATGCATGTGCTCATGATACTGAACAACTTTCCCCATGGAACATGGGTCGAAATACGATAATCAAGTTTTGACCTCCCATAGAAACAGCATCAGCTGATATAGTCCGATTAAAGAGGAAATCGTTGTATGGAGAATTCACACGCGAAATATTTGGAATAGAGGCGGCATAAATTTAAATACCAAAAATAAAAAAATAATTACCCCTATCAAAAACCCGTGAAATTGATTCTACTCTCGATTCTAAACAAATTATTTTCTCCGTTTCGCTTATTCCGTTAACACGTTGTATAACTTTATTGTCAAACTAAGATGGGTTGCAATTCTCCTAAATCTTAAGCAAGTTAAGAGTTCCTGTCGACTATCCGGCGAAATTATTAAAAATTACGACATTTTATCGTGATACATTGACTGATTTATTAGAAAACACGTTGTTGTATATTACAGAAGAATCGATGTATAGAGTTATTAAAAGGGTTCACGCACACAGACACAAAACTCACACACACACCAGTAACACGTCAGTAAGAAGGTAAGAAGGCTATGGTTCTTTTCACTTAGTTTCTTAATTTATCTTCTTATCTTTCTAAAAAAAATACAATTGCTTCGAAACATCGCAATATGAAACAAATAAACACAAGCAGTCAAGAAATACTATATACTACATTAAAACTTTGTGTATTGGAGGTCTGAAGTTGGTAAAATTGGTGTTTTGCAAAATCGGCTACAATCAAAGAAAATACCAGTCGGCGCAACTGGCTCAGAACGAAACGTAGTTCGCCGGGTGTTCACTTTCTGAAAACGATTCGTAGTTGGTAAGTTAAATAACTGCAATCTGATGCAAAAAAGTTCACAGTATAATTATCCATTCTAAGTTTAAAACTTTAAAATTAAAAATATGCTTCATACATTAAAAAAATACTCATACTCTACTGAAATGCATTTAAAAAATTACAATTACAAAAAGCAAGTAGTAGCATAAGCATGTTCATAGGTGGTAACACTACGTACAGAAAATCGTATATAAAAAAAAAACATGGATGTGATGAGACGTCGGTTCGAAACTTTAGTTTTAATTTGGGAACTTTTGAGTCTTTGATGGGGAACTTTAGCAGAAAAATAATAGCTATCACTGTTACGTGAAAAGGTAATCATAAAAGGAAAAAAAATTAAAAGTACCTATTACATAAATTAGATAAGTTTTCTTTATGATTATCCCCATCTAGCAAATTCATGCTTTTGATGTATTGGTCTATTGGTAAGTCAAAAGGTTCCATTTGATAACCGCGCCGCGTCTCGACCACTTTCCGTTCCCCACAACAAAAAACTCCTCATGGCAAAGCTAGCTAAAAGTGCACCTCATTAACATCCGCAGGTTGCACTCCAATCTCGATCCGGTCCATCATCACCTCGAGACCGAGAAGCCGCACCTATTCTTTGTAACAGAGACGCAGATAGCAACACCGTCAGACGTGGCGTACCTCAACTACCCGGGTTACTCGTTGGCACACAAGTTAAGAAAATGGGCAGGGGTCTGTATGTACATCCGCGATGACATTTGCTATCGGAATCTCCGTTGCTTTAAGGATTCAGGGTTGTCAACGTTGTGGATTCTGGTGGACACCGGCATTGAGAAATCTCTCCACGTCGGTGTTTACCGGTCGCACAGCGGTGACCAGCAGACGACCAGGCTCTTTGAGCACCTGATGGAGAAGGCGGATTGGGCCCAACAGCGGTACCCAACAGCACAGCTTCATTTTCAATTGTGCCGATCCAAGCACCGCCGCACTCGATGGTTATGAAAAAGTCGGTGAATTTATGTATCTTTGATCGATGATAACCTGTGATGGGAGCTGCACCGCTGAAATTCGTCGTAGAGCTGGTATGGCCAAAAATGATTTGGAAGAACAGAGGTATTCGACGTACGACTAAAGCTGGGTACTCATTAGCGAGCCGTAACCGTAACCGTTGCATGTATTGTAACTAAAAAACATAGTGTGTAAGTTGTTCGCAAACCTGCTGCGAGCGGTACGCTTGCGGCTCACAGCGAGCCGACGCTTACAACATAGGTACTCATTTCTGAACCCGTAACGTTGCACGTAACTGTAACCGTTACTGTTACCTAAAACATAGTGTGTACGTGGTTCGCGAGCCTGCAATGAACACTACACGAGCGGCTCGCAGCGAGCCGACGATTGTCGGTTTTTGGTGCGAATCAAAGGGCGCTCGCAGTGCGTTCGTGGATGTCATAAGAGAGGTTTACAATTGGTGCGCACCGCCGGGTGGGAGGAGCGTGTTGTGATTCTTAGAACAGGGTTGGCAACTTGAACTTTTTTTTTCATAGGAAGTATTTTATTTTTATGTTAATTTTTTATAATTAATATGTTCTATGTACTTTATTCTAGTTACACAACATGTGGTTAAAAGGAAATCGGTACTTTTGTTTGCACCCTGTATATTCGAGTTTTTCTTCATCATGAGTGAATGGTCAGAGGATAAATGTCTTTTGCTGATAGATGCCTACAGGGTTAATAGTGTACGGTCAACCGCTTGTGGGTAGAAACTTTTTCAACTCTATTACCACGCCATAAGGTCCAAAAGTGTTTCTACCGAAGTGCGGCCGTGTGTACTATTGAACCCTAAGGACAAAGATTATTACAAAAAAATCATTAGATATTCAAAATCAGTTACATTCATTCTCGTGATGTAATGACCACTAATTTGATGATTTTTTAACATAAAAAGTAGATCACTTCTTTCCCGATACATTCTATACAAACCAAAACTGCGGATAGATCCGGCTTGTCAGTGGCCTCTCGTACTCACTAGAACCTCGTTACAGTATTACAGTTACAGCTCTCAAAATAAGTACGCTCGGTGAAAGCGTTCCGGCGACGTCGTGAGCCTAAACTGTAACACGCGTACGCACTAGAACCTCGTTACTGTATCACGTTATTTTGTCATTAATCTCTCAGCAAAACAAAAATAGCGAGGGGCTGTTATTAATTTATGGGAAAATGACTGTAAAGAAGCCTTGTGCAACAGCCCGTAAGAAAAGAAAGATTATCTATCTATCTATATACTATACTAAGTAGAAATTTAGGTTATGACTAAGAAACACAATTCAATTGTAAGCAATTATGAATGGGAGCTACAGACTGTGAGCGTGTTTCTGTATGTGTGTGGGTTGTTGAGTATATGTGTGTATGGATGTGTGTGTATGGGTGTGCGTGTGTGAGGGTATGTGTGTGTGTGGTGTTGGCGGAGATTACTTCGCATTAGTCCGTTTGTTATACGCCAACACCAATATTTTCCGGATTAAAGGTTGAGCCTTGGCACACTTGTTAGTTAGGTAGACTAGTGTTAAAAACGCCCGGGAGTATGGGGCTAAAAGCCAGGTGGGGGGTAGGGGGAGAGGGTAAAGTTTTCCTTATCCACGAGACCGTGGCTCATCATACTCGTAACTGCATATTTATAGCTACTAGGGCAAGTTTGATATCGTTTTTAGCTAAATAAAAGATGGTAGATTGTTTTCTGAAACAAAAAAGAAGCATTTCCATACAAAAAAATATAATTACAGTAAAAAATATAAAAAAATAAGTACAATATGTTTTTGTTAATGGCCATAAAGTTTTAACGTGTATCGGTATCCGTTTAAAAATATATATTTTTGAAACCCCGCATTCATACAGATCTCAAAAATATAAGCTTTGTAGAAAACTTTTGTAAAAGAAAATGTAAAAAAAAATATTTAACTCAAAGCAGCAGTGACGTACAAATTCTTAGAAAAATACAGGACAACAAAAACGAATTTATATGTTGGTAAAGACCAGTATCTAGTAAGAATAGAATTTTGTTTTTAAATAATAGAGGGCAATTCCAATTTTTTTATATAAAAAGAACCTTGAACACCCTTGTATGAACCCTATGCACCTAAAGTTATACTGACATATTTAAACTTATAGCTGAGCTAAACATAGTGACAGTTTCGAGTAACTTAAAGGTCTCTAATTAAAGTATATACTTTCGGGCTTTGTTTACCGTAGAAAATGAACAGGATCTAAAATAAATATTTACGGTTATAATATTAGTTGTTTGATTACCTAGTTTCATGAAGTTTATAATATCTGACTGTCATATAAAATTAACACAAACTTTTCAATTATGAAAAATGCATCGCTGTTTCTCTGCCTTCATAGGCTGCCAAAAAACCTTCTGTGGCATTGGGGAATGTGATCCATGTTTCCGTCGCACTTTTTTTACCTTTCCCATTGAAATTGGAAACGGTATCACATCCCGTGGAGGCATGGAACAGCGGAAGGATTTTTGCTTTTTGTGGTCCTGTAAACAAAAAATCTTTATTGCCTACCAGGACGTGTTGAGAGGTAAAGGTCTTATAATTTTTTACCAAGAGTATTTGCTATCTCATGTTAAGGTAGGTACTGGTTGTGTTTTCCAGTACCAACGTGTACCCATTGCTCCTCTAGCCCAGGCACTTGTTGCACATTAGCGACACCTAGCACTACGACGTGGGTGTCAACAGTGCGAATCATGACTCGTGTATAGCCCTGGCTAACTGCATCAGCCATATGTACGATCATCCTTGTGTCTGCCTCTTTGTGGTTACATGGAGCTAATGTTTGCATATTGCGAGTGCGTTGCTATTGCTATTCACACGATTTTGACCCAGATAAAGACGTGTATATCACAAATAGATCCAATGTTCTATCAAAACGCACTCGCAATATGCGAAGCTCCATGTAACTACGAAGAGGCGGACACAAGAATGATCGTACACATGGATGATGCAGTTAACCAGGGCTATACACGAGTCATGATTCGCACTGTTTACACCGACGCCGTGGTGCTAGCAGTCACTGATGTGCAACAAGTGCCTGGGCTACAGGAGCTATGGGCTCACGTTGGTACTGGAAAACACCACCAGTACCTACCTTGTCATGAGATAGCAAATACCTTTACTTCATATCACGTCCTGGTAGGCAATAAAGATTTTTTTGTTTACAGGACCACAAAAAGCAAAAAACTTTCCGCTGTTCCATGCCTTCACGGGATGTGATACCGTTTCCAGTTTCAATGGGAAAGGTAAAAAAAGTGCGATGGAAACATGGATCACTTTACCCAATGCCACAGAAGGTTTTTTGGCAGCCTATGAAGGCAGAAACAGCGATGTATTTTCCATAATTTAAAAGTTTGTGGTAATTTTATATGACAGGTAGATATTATAAACATCATGAAACTAGGTAATCAAACAACTAATATTATACTTGTAAATAATTATTGTTTTAGATCCAGTTTATTTTCTGCGGTTGACGAAGCCTGAAAGTCTTTAATTACTATTAAAGACCGCCAATTAGAAAATATACCTCCGACAAAAGCCGCTCTGTACCAACATTTCCTTCGAGCGGTGTTTCAAGCTGTCTTTGTATGGGGTCAGATGTCACCGACTCAAAATCTTCCTGATCCATCTAATTGGGGATGTACCAAAGTCGGCAACAGCTGGCAACTTACATGGACAGACTTGCCAGTGGTTGCCGAAGCATGCATGGAAATGATCAGATGCAGATGCAAAAAGAAGTGCGGTGGCCACAGATGCAGGTGCTTGCAGCGGCAACTTAAGTGCACAGATTTGTGCGCTTGCGAAGGCAAATGTACATAAAAGACAGAATCTATCTACATGTAGGTAGTTTACGCACATATCTATGTTGATCGATTAATTACAGACCTTTGAGTTACTCGAAATTGTCTTTAAGTTTAGCTCAGCTATAAGTTTAAATATGACGGTATAACTATAGGTGCACAGGGTTCATACACGGGTGTTCAGGGTTCTTTTTATATAAAAAAAATTGAATTGACCCCTATTCTTTAAAAACAAAATTCTATTCTTACTTGATACTGGTTCTTACTAACATATAAAGTCGTTTTTGTTGTCCTGTATTTTTCTAAGAATTTGTACGTCACTGCCGCTTTGAGTTAAAAAAAAATTTACGTTTTCTTTTACAATAGTTTTTAACAAAGCTTATATTTTTAGAATTGGTATGAAAAATATTTTTTTAAAACCGATACCAATAAACGTTAAAACTTTATGGCCATTAACAAAAAAATATTGAACTTATTTTTTTTTATTTTAGACAGTTATTATTAATTTTTGTATGGAAATGCTTCTTTTTTGTTTCAGAAAACAATCTACCATCTTTTATTTAGCTGAAAACGATACCAAACTTTCCCTAGTAGCTATAAATATGCAGTTACGAGTATGATGAGCCACGGTCTCGTGGATAAGGAAAACTTTACCCCCTCCCCCTACCCCCCACCTGGCTTTTAGCCCCATACTCCCGGGCGTTTTTAATACTAGTCTACCTAACTAACAAGTGTGCCAAGGCTCATCCTTTAATCCGGAAAATATTGGTCCTCATACATTGAATGCCCATACTGACTCAGCTACATACGAGCTTGGACTGCCATGCGAACTAATGAGTCCATATTGATAGAACTTAACATCACGACGCGGCTTGTCGAGTACGACCTTCATAGAACATTGTAGTTATTACTTTTTAAAATGTGGCTCGTCGGCAAAATTGTCTTTACGTTTTGTTTCAATCAATTGTTTGTTATTTTTCAAAATATATTTTCATCGGTCTAATTCTTAGTATTTCCTTTATAATTTCGTGTAGAAACCTGCAGATACCCTTCTATAGGTATTTCTGTACCTACCACCGTTAATACGGCTCTTCACTATATGCTGAAAGCGTGCCCTCCGTTTCTTCGCGCACACTATGCGATCTAAGTCTAAGTTAAGTGCGGTTCTAAAGTCATTTTTTTGGAAAAACAGATTATTTTAGGCCAAATAGAAGGCAGAGGTGCTTAAGGTAGGGCACCTACGAGATGGTCAGAAACAATAAAGAAGGCAGTGGGCGGCAACATGCAGCGGTCGGTTCACACATCATATTATCGCAGTCTATGGAAGGAAAATATATGTGGTCACGATCTTCATCAGTGAGGGACCGAGGAAGAAGAGATACTAAAGTGGTCACGTGATCGACTCATTTTGTATGGGAAGGTGAAAAATTCTTTTCAACTAAAAATTTTTTTCTTCGGTAAACTTGCTTGTTATCATGAGTAGAATCACTGGGCTTCGGGATTAAAACGAATAAAAATTTACGCTGTATAAGGGTTATTTTATTTTCATTTTTAGTTACGGTACTCTAAAAAGGACCTTGGACGCTCCTTTCCGTGATTGGTGTTGTTTAGAAAACCTACCCAAATACAATAACGCACTTTTTGGAAATACACAGATGCTAACAGATTTGTGCAACAATTTTAATTTTTTCATAATTTTTTTCTATTCCGGAACTTTTCATGTTACATAGCGAAACAAACTGAAATGAGCTTATGGCAACACTGTTAATGTCAAATCAATCGAACAAAAAAAAATTCCGTTGTTTGTTGTTGAATGTTGCTTTCGTGGTACCTACCTAGGTAATTAAACTCTAAACTGCTCGCCCCTGGACACCAACAACTGCTCTTCTAACGTTTGACCCCTGTTCATCCTACCGGACGATTTGGACATTCTTTCTTTGGAACATGGCTGGCTCTGTGAGGAGTTGTAGTCACAAGTTGTTGTGTCCCGAAATGTGGAAAAAGCCGTGAGTAATTTTCATCATCCATCCCCCCTATATAAGGATATCGCTAGATAACATCACTAGGTCACCCAGGCATATTCAACAATGTACATTTTAATTTTTCCAGGTGCAGACTTTGTTATTCTACATGCATTTCTTGATCCAACGACAGAAAAGGAGCGATTCATTACTTGGGTAAATGCTGTTGCAAAAAATATGGCATAATCACCTTGAAAAAAAGTATTCAACTTGGACAACAAGATTATCTTATGGAGCTGTTCCTAGCATCTAGCTAGCATGCCTGGTAATTTTTAAATGACTTAAACTTTTGTTATTCTTTCAGTTTTCAATATTTCTGAACTAAAACTGTTTTAACATTAGTGATTATCTACTTTTAAGGCTTCAAAATTTTGAGAGATGTAACAAATATTGTGATAGAAAGAATGCATGCGGTACATCTGGTGTGGCCTCTACATCATCTGCTCCTCCTCCAAAAAACTTCAAGTCAGAATTTGTCAGTGCAGAAAAATCTTTAAAAGGTAAACAAATTATGCTAAGATATTTCTGTGTTTGTTTGGAATATTTGGGGGTTGTACAAGACACCACTTTTTTGCATTATGGCTGACACAATGAACAGCAGTGGATGTTGACTGCAGTATGGTAGTACAGAATGCCCTGTCTGCCCATTCTCAGCCACCTTTTTTTTCACCAGTCTGAATCATACGGCAACATTCTTGATGTAGTCATCTTGTCTATAATATACTTTTTACTTTCGAGCGGAGCGAGAAAGGTATTGTATTCGTGAAAAAAAGTTTTTCTAATTTTCTCAAAAATGTGTTCTATGTCACTTATACATCATAAAAAACAAGTCTCCCAAAAATGTCCGTCTGTCGGTCGGTCTGTCCGTCACGCTTTGGCCTAGCGGCTAAACAACAGTTCCGATTGACACCATATTTTGAATTTAGGAGTTGTATGCAAATCCATCGAAGGGTTCGAAGTGGTTTCTTGCTGGCTCTCATTTTGAGGGTAGCTGTCATGCAACGAAAATGAAAAATTGAATTTTTCTCATAAATGGCTCATAGAATCTTGATGAAACTTTGCATGACCAAGCATCTCCATATAAGATATCTCAGTATCAATTGATCTGTGTAATTTCATATAAGGGGTGTTCCTGTACGACCAAATACTAAATATGTGATTTACCCAAAATTGGTTCGATTGATTTATTAAAATTGTCTATAATATTAATCCTGGATTGTTTGTCTACCTGACTGGATATTCTTTATGATTTTTTTGAATAAAATTTAGTACACAGGGTGTACCAAAAACTGGAAGGGCTTGCCCAGTAGACTAAACTGAACAATTATCCATAAGGAACAGGTGTTGGGAAATTTAAAAAATCTCCATGCAAGAATCCTACGGTAGTATCCATGGATCTGTGGAAATTCAAATAAAGGGTGTTCCAGTACTACCAAAAGTTAAACATGTGATTTACTTGAAATCGTTTGAGGTTTGTTTGTTTTAATGTTTGACAATTTGAATTCTGAATTGATCTGTATATTTCATTCAAACATTTGTTTTTGAAAAACATAAATAAAAGTTTGTAATTCCATACTATGTGTATGGTATTACAAATTTAAGTTTGCGGTTGATAGTTTTTCCTTGAGTATTGCGAGAAAGTAAGTGCAGTGCTGCTGTACCATTTATTTACATAACATTTGCTTTATAAATTCTTTAATTTTTTCTCAGGTAATTGAGCTACATTTTCCGTTATTTTGTTGTAAATTGTACAAAAAGACTAATAAAGATGTTTTGACTTTTGTTCATTTACTATGTGGTTGATCAAGTTAATAAGTACTTATTTCTCTTATAAGTTATGCCTGTCACAATTTTTAGGTAATTTAGAATATTCTTTCTAGACAAACAACTTTTCAAAAGAAACATTTTTGGAAAATGATAAAATATTTTGACCTCGCCATAGAAATTGCTCACACTGATCGAACAGTTTGAATGGAGAAGTCGAAAGTTTTTTCATATCCGAAAAATGTTTCTGTGGAAAATTTATTCAGTTATGTTGACTGAGTACGCCCTTACAGTTTTCGATACACCGTCTCTTACACAGTTTGTATCGGTTAGTTGTTTGTGATTTTTCTAACATTTATTTTTTTTTGTTTCAGAAAAAGATATTTTACCTAAAGTGTCAGGAAACAGCAGACGTCATTTTATTTTTTGACCTATTGTTTGACTCCCTTAATGGGAGTTTCGAAAATTCAAAAAAACGAAGCGGAAAACCTCTTCTAGCCGCATTAACGCCAAGATCTCAGCATAGTACGGTATGGTCGAAAGCAAAAGTAGTACTAAATTCCATGACATTCCTAGTGAATAACAAAGAAACAACAGTACCAACAATAAAAAACTTTTTACATACTGTTAACAATATCGAGTATTTAAGGGATGTACTTTTTGAAAATTACAATATTAAATCAATATTAATGCGACATTTTAACCAAGACCCGTTAGAAAACTTTTTTGGAGCCATAAGAAGCCACGGTTTTAGGAACACAAACCCATCTCCACAAGCTTTTGAGATCGCGTTTTCTTGCCCTGTTATTAAACAATTAGACAGGGGCGCATTCACAATTAGACCCGGGTGTCTAATTGTGAAAAAGATACATGTAAAAATATGTTTAAATCTATGAAAGAACTTTTCAAGCAAAATTAAGCAAATAATACATCTCTTGAGATAGATTTAAGCTATTTAGAAAAAGATATATTTATACCTTATGAAGTTAAGTGCGATAACCCAAAAAGAAAGGCACACATGCAGTATGTAACTGGTTATTTATTGAAAAAAAACAAAAACTCACATCTTCAAAGACTGTTTTACATTTATTGTATTGTATTTTTTTTTTGTATTTTAAAAACAACTTTTATGATAAAAATAAAAACAGTGAGTTTTTGAAAAGTAGAGAATACAATAAAAAAAATGAAAAGTTGTTTTACCTTAACAAAGATTCACAGGAAATATTTTCGACCATTCAGGATGTATTAGTTTGGGTAACTAAAACCGACACCAAATCAGAAAATATAAAATTGTACGCAAAAACTATTTTAAGTATTGAGGTAAATACTAACTTTATTAACTGCATTGAGCCTAAAGAAACAAATTTTGATTTATATTCGATTTAGCGTGTAGATGTTTTATTTTTAACTGGTGTAAAGATATAAATAATATTTTAATGACACGCTGCCGATCTGATAATGATGATGAAATGAAAATGCTTGCTCTTAATTATTCAGGGTGTAAGGTACAGCCCTCCGAATACTGAAAGAGCATGAGCAGTCAACGTAACTGAACATATTTTAGCGAATAAAACTTTCAGGAAAAGAAAGAAAAAATCGGCCTCTCCATACAAAATTGCAAACTTGATTGGACAGTTTGTATTGAGAAGCCGATATTTTTTTTCGTTTCCTGAAAGTTTTGTTCACTGAAAGTTGTTAAATTACGTTGACTGATCATGCATGCCCTTTCAGTGTTCGGAGGGCTGTCTCTTACACCCATTATAAGAAAAAGAAATAAACGTATGAAAAATAAGGCTCGTGTTTTAATTACTATTTTATCCACATTTTATTCTGCAGTTCCAGTTGATGCTGATAATAGTAGATTAGTAGCCAAGGGCAGTAAGGCATCAATTGCAGCCCGATATATTTAGGCGCACGAGCGCAGCGAGGGCGCCTATAGTTCGAGGGTGCAATTGATGCTTACACCCGAGCTAACTACTCTGCTTTACATCTCGATTATGAGGTAAGTAGGTACTTACTTACCGCCCTAGGGCTTTTAGGTAAGTACTTACTTACCGCCCTAGGGCTTTGAGGTAACTACTTACTTACCACCCTAGGGCTTTGAGGTAGGTACTTACTTACCGCCCTAGGGCTTTTCTAGCTACATTATTACCCTAGAGCGCTCATTGGTCACCTACAAGCCCCATTAAGGTGGTAATAAGGACCTACTTACCGAATATGAGAGATGTAGGTAAATGTAATTTTATCTTCATCTGCTGACTGCTCTGATGCAGATAATTTACATTTTATCACCATCAACTGGGTATTTATTCATAAATTTGGATGATTCATTAGCCCTACAGGTTCGTTTCTAACATAGTACTTAATTTAGTCAATTTGCGCTAAATGGCGCTAATTATTATATATTTACTGCATTTGAACAGTCAAGAGCAGGTCAAGCTAGACACATAGTATAATATAATTTAATCAAATTACTGTGACTTGTAAAATCTTAACTTTATCAATAAATTGTTTGTTTTGAGCTTTGTACCGTTCTTAATTTGATTACTAAGGCTAGAATTGCTTTGCGAGTGTTAAGCTTGACCTGCACTTGACTTTACCTATTAATACGCAAAGCTAGCCCATCTGACTGAAGCTGACAGATAAAATATCTGTTAATACCTAAAATATTAATTTATAAATACCTATTATAGAGTTCACAAAAGAGTCAGTGTTTTGTAAACAAACTTTTTTCTTATAATAAAAAAATTCTTATAAAAAAAGATTTATTTCCAATTATACGAGGCACACGTTTGTAACCACAATACACAGAGGAACACTTAATCTATCGTTTTACATACAGAAAGTCAGAAATATCTACATTTTTAACACATGAACTTGATGTTTTGATTTTGTTTACAAAACACCTGACTATTTCCTGATCTCTGGTATATGCTGGGAATGACAAAAAGTACAGAATATGCTCTTAAAATATTTATTAGTTTAAGATAATAAGATATTTTCATTTCTCCCCAATAAGTAAGAAATTAGAAGTGGCATATTTGGTAAATCTGACCAGTAGTCATAAAAAATCTTAAGACTCTTTGTTATATTTTTGTATAGATATTTGTCTTTCAAAAAAGCTCTTTACAGCTTACAAAATAACTCGGGCTGTGACCATTAATGTGCAGAAGTTGAAAAATGAGTCGCGGGGGTGAGCGCTGCATGTGGGGGAAGGCTAACGAATCATTCATCGGCTCTCCGCCTCTCACCAATGCTCAGAAAATAACCATCATAGCCCGACTTATCCTGAATGTGCTATACCTTATCTAATAATTTGTTAGCATATTCAGTTCCCAAATATACCCTACAATTTTTACTTTATTACTTACATTAGCATCCAAGTAGTTTTTTAATGGGCTTTTGGTACTGGGGCGTTTAGCTTTTAAGTAAACCACATACTAAATTTATCAAGGAAAATCCACAATCCCAAATATTACATCTCAGTTTCGTTTTATTGAATTAATTACAGATTTCTCGAGAATTTTTACTCTTTTCATTGCTTTTGTTTCATATTTGTTAAAATAATAATAATTAATATTTATTCGACCAGTGAACTATCAGCGGTTTGATTGTCGAAGACATTGATCTGAAGATCTTAGATCCTGTGATTTTTCCCTGGTGGACGCTAAGCCACAGTTTGGAATCAGATTATTGGGTAGTACATTTTTTGAACTCATCCAGAGACCCGCTCAAGGTTAAAATGATTTCACCGACGAGCAGCTTTGTGCAACTAAGCTTCAGAGATTTTGCTCGTGCAATATAATATGTGTAGTGTGGTAGTTTGATTAGCTTTGTATGCATTCACTATCATTCACTTCACTAGTATTGTGTGATTTGAATGGTCCAGTCAGTTGCACTAATTCTATTCCAATCTTCACTTCTGTTCACTTATAGGTGGTAAGAGAGACTACTCATACATTAGCTATAACAATACCTTTGTGCCCATATTTGGTAGGTTTATTTATAGCCCTGAAAGATTTTCACCCTGTAAAAGAAAACAACAATGTTTTACCAAAATTTTGATTGGGTTAAAGTAAACATTCAGTTTTATTTTATCCGTAGGTTAGTTACTTACTGTTAAAAGGTTTTGTTTAAGTATAATATATCACAGATTTAAAAAGGAGAGCGTCTCCTTTTTTATAATTTCTAAATAATTTTTGTGTAAATAATGGCCGCCATTGTGGATGCGTGAGAGTGCGTGACGTATTTTAGATAAATGTATCCATCTCTTTCAGTTTCATAGCGTCGTGTATCTTGCATATCTTTCTCTTCTTTCTTAAGTATAAAATTTTATCCTTGAGTTGAGTTGACAGATATTTTCTTTTCTAATTTTTACGCTGCTCGTTGTGTATAGAATAAATTTGTAGTTCTTTTAGAAAGCATGCAATGTACACGCGTTTTCGCCGATAGCAAATACCGGACTCTTAACATTAACTCAATGTTAAGAAATTTAGGAGAATAGCGACCCAGATTGTATACTTAAAACTAGTTTACAATCCACCTCTATGAGGCACACATGGCATTTATTAACATTATTAAATTAAATGACTATCATTAAATTAAATTATTAAAATTAAATTGAAATTTTTCAAATTAAATTGAAATTAAATTATTATAAACTTACAATTAATCATTAATCAATTTCATTATTAAATTTGTCACATAGGTATTCGTTGATATTATAGTACGCTTTTTTAATCAATAAATCTTTTAATTTAGTTTTAAATTTGTTCTCTTGAAGGTCTTGTACTCGTATATACTTAGGCAGATGGTTATATATTTTAACAGCCATGTAGTAGCAACCTTTGCTGTACATGGTAAGGCGCGGAGCGGGGGGCTGTAATTGTTCGTCTCGTCGGGTTTAGTATCGTCGATCGTTATTGTCGCTAACGAATGGGAAGTAGTGTGGGTGTCTACGGATAAAAACGCACAGCTCCAAAATGTACACACTTGCAACCGTAAGTATTTTGAAAGCCGTGAAAAGTGGGCGAAATTACAATTGTTTTCCTTTTTTTTACCCCACGACCCGCACAGCTGCCGCCAGCAGGTGCCAGACGTTGACGGACACACGCCCAATTGCTTGGACTTGCTGCTGACTACAGATCCGGACAGGCACTCCGTGTCGGTATCGCTGGTAACATCTGCCCACTGTCTGGTGAAGTCCGTGTTGATCATCTCTCCTCCGGATGATTGCCAAAGAGGCACGAGGTTAATTAGGCGAGACGAGTCCGCAGATTGGGATGAGATGCGGCACTTTTTTGCGTCCTACCCATTGCAGCCAGTGTGTTTTTTTCGGGCGACCCCACTTATTCAGCACAAGCGGTTGCAGATGTGATACGGCAGGGAATGGAATACTACAGCGTGATTTTTCATTCACCAGAAAAAAATTAAGGGATGATTCTGCCCATGAAACTGAACAACTTTTCCCAAGGAACATAGGTCGAAATACGAAAAACCAAATTGGACCTGCCATACAAAATGCGCTATCAGCTGATGCAGTTTCTATGGGAGGTCAAAAATTGATTTTCGTATTTCGACCTATGTTTCTTGGGAAAAGTTGTTCAGTTTCATGGGCAGAATCATCCCTTAATTTTTTTCTGGTGAATAAAAAATCACGTTGTGTATTCCATTCTCCGTCACAAAGCCCGAACTTCGTTAAATGTGGACTGCGCTTTTGCTGAGGATCGAATGCAGTCTGCATAACAAGGCTGGGTTTAAGCCCGTGACTGCAAAGTTCGAGCTCAACGGGTTCGTGCGAAGAAAAGGGCATTTAATTCTGGTGCAAAGTCCTGCAAGCGGATGATCCGGAATGCTCCTATGCAGTATTCCTATGCAGTCGCATAGGAATACAACTTGAATCATATCCCGCTGGTAGTGAGCAATTTTGGTCCCTTTCCAAGTCGGTCGAAACAAACTTCTTTCGTCCCACATTACCTCCCCTGCTGAAACCGGACGGATCGCTAGCAAATTTATTCTGCATCTCTATTTGCGAGCGATTCTCGCCTAGATGCCGACTCCAATCAGCCACCGACGATTGCTCGCTGTGATTCTTCGATGTCGGAGATCACAATACACTCAAAAGACATTCGTAGACTACTTCGAAGCCTAGACGTGAACAAAACTGCGGTTATGATGGAATACCAGCAAGAGTCTTGAGAAACTGTGCGTCTGAGTTGTCTCCTGTGCTGACAACTGCTTTTCTCTTAAAATAAAAACGGTGCCAAAACTTTGGAAGGTTGCCAATGTCCAGTTGGTACCCAAGAAGGGTAGTCGTGCCGACCCCAGCAACTACGAGTATCGGCCTATCGCCATCACCTCCAAAGTTATGAAAATAAAATACTCTGCAAAGTTATGGAAATAAAAGTGTACTAAATAGAAAACTGCTGACATACCTTGAAACTAACGACCTAATCAGTAATCGTCAGTATGGCTTACACAGGCGACGATCAACTGGGGAGTCCTAGTGTATGTTACGCATTGCTGGGACGAGGCCATCGAGAAACACGGTGAAGCCCTTGTCACGCAAATAAAAGAAAATTGGCTTTATTTCTATAATGCTTCTTGAAACACAATTTGGTGAGCAGGTATTTAGAATTAATTTTAAGTAATATAGGTGCATTTTTGGTAGGCATTTAAACATTAGCCTTAAAAGAATAACTGCCACTTCGCTATGTAAAGCGGATACATAAGTAGGTATACAGGGTGTTTGATATATGTGCAAACGTCTCGGGTGATTGCTCTTCTCATATAACTGAAAAACTTTGTCTAAGTAACATATATCAGCTGATGTAGATTTTATGGGACAATGAATTTTTTTCGTATCTCCACCAATGTTCCTTAGGTAAAAGTTTTCAGTCGCATGGGAAGAGCAACCACCTGAGCGGTTTGCAGACATATAAATTGTCAAAAAAATTGTACCGTTCCCAAATAAACGTTTTATCTATCTGTCTGTCTGTCTGTCTGTCTGTCTGTCTGTCTGTCTGTCTGTCTGTCTGTCTGTCTGTCTGTCTGTCTGTCTGTCTGTCTGTCTGTCTGTCTGTCTGTCTGTCTGTCTGTCTGTCTGTCTGTCTGTCTGTCTGTCTGTCTGTCTGTCTGTCTGTCTGTCTGTCTGTCTGTCTGTCTGTCTGTCTGTCTGTCTGTCTGTCTGTCTGTCTGTCTGTCTGTCTGTCTGTCTGTCTGTCTGTCTGTCTGTCTGTCTGTCTGTCTGTCTGTCTGTCTGTCTGTCTGTCTGTCTGTCTGTCTGTCTGTCTGTCTGTCTGTCTGTCTGTCTGTCTGTCTGTCTGTCTGTCTGTCTGTCTGTCTGTCTGTCTGTCTGTCTGTCTGTCTGTCTGTCTGTCTGTCTGTCTGTCTGTCTGTCTGTCTGTCTGTCTGTCTGTCTGTCTGTCTGTCTGTCTGTCTGTCTGTCTGTCTGTCTGTCTGTCTGTCTGTCTGTCTGTCTGTCTGTCTGTCTGTCTGTCTGTCTGTCTGTCTGTCTGTCTGTCTGTCTGTCTGTCTGTCTGTCTGTCTGTCTGTCTGTCTGTCTGTCTGTCTGTCTGTCTGTCTGTCTGTCTGTCTGTCTGTCTGTCTGTCTGTCTGTCTGTCTGTCTGTCTGTCTGTCTGTCTGTCTGTCTGTCTGTCTGTCTGTCTGTCTGTCTGTCTGTCTGTCTGTCTGTCTGTCTGTCTGTCTGTCTGTCTGTCTGTCTGTCTGTCTGTCTGTCTGTCTGTCTGTCTGTCTGTCTGTCTGTCTGTCTGTCTGTCTGTCTGTCTGTCTGTCTGTCTGTCTGTCTGTCTGTCTGTCTGTCTGTCTGTCTGTCTGTCTGTCTGTCTGTCTGTCTGTCTGTCTGTCTGTCTGTCTGTCTGTCTGTCTGTCTGTCTGTCTGTCTGTCTGTCTGTCTGTCTGTCTGTCTGTCTGTCTGTCTGTCTGTCTGTCTGTCTGTCTGTCTGTCTGTCTGTCTGTCTGTCTGTCTGTCTGTCTGTCTGTCTGTCTGTCTGTCTGTCTGTCTGTCTGTCTGTCTGTCTGTCTGTCTGTCTGTCTGTCTGTCTGTCTGTCTGTCTGTCTGTCTGTCTGTCTGTCTGTCTGTCTGTCTGTCTGTCTGTCTGTCTGTCTGTCTGTCTGTCTGTCTGTCTGTCTGTCTGTCTGTCTGTCTGTCTGTCTGTCTGTCTGTCTGTCTGTCTGTCTGTCTGTCTGTCTGTCTGTCTGTCTGTCTGTCTGTCTGTCTGTCTGTCTGTCTGTCTGTCTGTCTGTCTGTCTGTCTGTCTGTCTGTCTGTCTGTCTGTCTGTCTGTCTGTCTGTCTGTCTGTCTGTCTGTCTGTCTGTCTATCTATCTATCTATCTATCATTTACAAACACCCTGTATAATATAAGTCATTAATAATATTCATCTCGCTAATCGGCTAGATTAGACTGGCTTCGGAGCAGAGGCTTATCTCTGATTCATTCAATTTTTCACAACTTTCGTCGAGGTTTATCTCAAGAACAATGTCTCGCCGAGCTTGTTTCTGTTTATGAACTTGAAGCACCCAGTAAAACGACTATATATCGTTGGTATTCTGAGTTTCGTCGTGGACGTTCCTCTCTCACGACAGTTCCTTCTACTGGTCGACCAAAAACAGCGGTAACACAAGATAACATCGATGCTGTGCGCCAATTAATAAAAGAAGATAGACATGCGACATACGAGCAGATTCGGGCTTCTCTCAGCATTGGTATGACAGCGATTCAAACTATTTTACATGATGAACTGGGTGTCAAGAAGTTAGTTTCCCGCTGGGTGCCCCATCGTTTGACCGAGGAACAAAAGTCGGCTCGTGTTAATTGGTGTCGGTCTACTCTGCAACGGTTCAATAGAGGGAGCTCAAATGCAGTTTACAATATCGTCTCTGGTGATGAATCGTGGATTTATTCATATGAGCCCGAAAGAAAACATCAATCGGCTGTTTGAGTCTTCGAAGGCGAGGTCAAGCCAACAAAAGTTGTCCGCTCTCGTAGCGTGTCGAAAAAAATGGTCGCTTCGTTTGTATCGAAAACTGGTCATGTGGCTACGATTCCTTTACAAGAACGCAGAACGGTTACTGCTGATTGGTACACAATAGTTTGTTTGCCGGAAGTCATAAGAGAACTTCGTAAAATTAATCCGAATCGTCGCATCATTCTTCACCAGGATAATGCGAGCTCACATACCGCTCGAAAAACGATCGCGTTTTTAAATCAGGAAAACGTGGAGTTAATGGACCATCCACCGTATAGCCCTGACTTGAGCCTCAATGATTATTTTATATTCCCAAGAATTAAAGATATGCTACGTGGTCAACGATTTCAAGGCCCAGAAGAGGCAGTCGAAGCTTACAAATCGGCCGATTCGACTATATCCACTTCAGACTGGAATTACTGTTATAATAATTGGTTTGATAGAATGCAAAAGTGCATCGATTGTCACGGAGAATACTTCGAAAAACAATGAAAGTAAATATTGTTGTATTATTTTTGTACTTTTTTCTATTCCCGATCATTTCGGTGTGGCCCTCGTAACGTTAAAAAAATACTACTTATTTAGAGCGCAATTCATTTATCATACACCTTCAATTAGCGCGAAGATGCCGCCGCCGCGCCGTCGCTGCCGCCCGCGCCGGGTAGGTATCACATCACCGGTAATCGCGTGACGAAGGAGCTGTGAGCGGTCAAGTAAAGGTTAAGCTTAGCTGATTTTTTACGTGATTTCACGTAGAATGCCGCTTTGTTTAGCTGTGCAAGCATTTAAATTGTTATCGATTAAGCAATGCATGACAATACGCGACAAACTTGCAAGTGTAGGCCTTCCGCTTTAGCGTAAATCAGCGAAAATACCCTAAAATTATATGAACGTTCGAAAATTTGTTGGATTATTGATAAATCGGTTTAAATACAAAATTATATGACTAATAAAGGCATATAAATGGACAGAGTAATTTTCCACATTACGCAGTTAAGCAAAAATTAAAATAATATATTTAAAAAGGAAAATGTGTTGGATTACTAAAAAAAGCTATTAATTTAGTGTAAAGCGTCTCCCAGTCGCCTATACTAGTCGGTCAAAAAACTCAGTTAAGTTGTACAAATATAAAAAAAATCTTTAAAAATCTAATGTTTTAGTATTAACTTTGTTTGCGAAAGTGAAAATACACACACCGGCACAATTAGCGGAACAGAAAAAAGTACGATTTAAAAGATAAAGAGTGACCAGTTATGATACTTTTTTTGTTTAATGTCTAATTTAAAAAAAACCGGTCAAGTGCGAGTCGGACTCGCGCGCCGAGGGTTCCGATATACCTATAGTATTTTTGGAAGCAATAAAGTCCATTTTCAGGACCGCAAAACTAAATTTGTTTGTAAAGGTTTTTTGCAGATTTCTGAAAAACTGTGCAACTTAGAAAGATCGTTTTATTTTTGCTGTAAAGTTTACATAAACCTCTGTCAACTGTAATTAATTCAGATTTTCCCTTACTCAAACTTCGGAGATAAGGGGGGGGGAATGGTATTTTTTTTGACATTTTTCATCATAACTTGAAAACTAAGAAACTTAAAAAAATACAAAAATATATTTTAAAATGTACAAGTAAAGCCCTTTCATATGATACCCCACTCGACCTAGTAGCGACAATTTGAAATTTGGCCCCCCCTATTTTGGCCCCCTTTACATTAATAATCATACTTTTTTCAAAAAATTTTCATGTGCAATTAAGTTGGGCAACTATATTCTAAAACTATTCCAAATTTCAGCTCGATAGCGTAAGTGGTTGCTGAGATATAGAGGTGTGACAGACAGACGGACAGACAGAGCGGCACCATAAGGGTTCCTTTTTTTTACCATTTTGGTATCGGAACCCTAAAAAGAATATAAGCTGACAGACACTTTTTTTATTCATTTGTTTTAATTTCCCGCTAAAAAGGTTTTTTCGACTGTTTTGAGATAATTTTGCTTTATAGTGAATTGTTAAAAAAATATCGTATAGTGTATTTTTCTTATTTCTTATTCTGCGAACATCTTGTTGGATTACAAGTGGCTAATAATGCCTGATTTAACACCGCAAGAAATCGTAAGGGCAGATGAAATAAGAGCAAACGGTCACACAGATCGATAGCCACAAGACTTCGTCGACCGGTATCAACGATTCATCGTAGCATCCGAAGGTACAGGTTGACATTCTCTTGTGAGGAGGAGGGGTCAAGGCAGAAAAAGGTGCAGTTCAAGGCGTGATGACCGTGTCCGCGCGTCCGTAGGAACACCCGGTTAACTGCTGTGCAAGCCCGAAACGATCTCGAAGACGCTCGAGGAGTAAAAGTAAGTGAGCGTACAGTTCGCAGGAGGTTCGATGAAGTTGGTTTAGGTTCATACATACCCGCCAAAGCTCCAAAACTAGAGAGAAGTCACCGCACAAACAGACTGAACTTTGTACGTGAACATCGCCATTGGGTTATGAACGAATGGAGACAAGTTCTCTTCACAGACGAGTGCAGAATTCTCTTAAACCAGATTGACGGGAGACAGCGAATATGGAAACGCAAAGGAGAACGTTACATTCACTCGAATTTCGAAAATTCAGTGGCATATGGTGGCGGCTCAATTATGGTGTGGGGAGGAATATGTTTCGGAGCTCGTACGGAGTTAGTGGTAGTCGATACTCGTAGAGGGAACATGACTTCTGATCGGTATATCAGGGACATTTTAAAAGAATACGTTGTGCCATTTGCCCCCTTTATTGGGGAAGACTTTCTTCTAATGCAAGATAATGCTCGGGCTCACACTGCTCAAACAGTACAGGCGTATCTAAATCATGTGGGCATTCCAGTAATGCAGTGGCCAGCAAGATCCCCGGACATGAACCCGATAGAGCATGTCTGGGACTTCCTCAAAAGAGCCGTAAAGTCCAGGGTACCACCTCCCAACAATCTGGGTGAACTGCAGAACGCATTACTTGAGGAGGGGCAGAGGTTACCCCAAGAAACCATTAATAACATAATTTGCAGCATGCCTAAACGAATAGAAACCGCTATCAGAGCACGAGGGGGAAACACGCGTTACTAAACTAACATTCATTTTATGTTAAACTGTCTTAATTTAATTTTTTTGTACAGCTTCTTAATTATTCACAATATCTAAAAAAGATGCATTTCATTTTAATTTCGTTTTTTTTGACAAAAATAACTTAAAACTCTACAAAGTTGATATTAAAAGATGTTAGTTGCATTATTATTTAATAGTTAACTCTCGAATTATGTATACGAAATTATTTAAAAATCGCGTTTTTTTTTCTGTTCCGCTAATTATGCCAGTGTGTATATATCTTTTTTTACTTGTGAAGTGATCATTAATACTAAGAGAGGCGTAAATAATCCGTAATAGCCATTTTATGCGTGATTTTTAACACAGTTTTTTCCCTTAGACTATATAATACTGTTTTTTCCTGAATGGTAAGTGATCTCACCAGAAAAACTGTGGTTAGTCCCATGTCACATATTTCTTAGAGATAAAGACAAAAAAATTACGTTTTTAGGATTTGATAAAAATCCATATATTTTAGTATGGAGGTCCCTCTCAAGAGAGTGATGCGCTTATATGGCTCCCTCCTCAGAAAGAGCTGCTACTTAAACCTCCTTGCTATCCTGCTGTCAGAGTAATTTTTATTCGATTCGGAACGGAACTATTATTAATTCTGTGACGGAACCTTGGAAAAAAAAAAGAAAAACACAAATACTTCGATTCCAAAGCTGTTTAATTCTATAAAAAAAAAGGCGCAATGGCAGATAACCTCACTTTTGTAAACGCCTATCGTGATTTTTGTTTACAAAACAAAAAAATAATTTTTAAACAGGGTCTCAACAAAGCCGCCAAAGTGTCTTCCAAAATAGATTTGGATATGAGCTTGCCCACTGATTTTGGGCCAGACTCAGGAGGGAGAGTAAAGGTAAGTAAAAAACAATTGTTTTTATGTCTACCTTGTCTCTGAATAAACGTTTCGTCGGGATCAATGTTTACCAACTATTTACGTTTCCGTTTTCAGGGTTTAACGATAGTAAAACCTATCGTATACGGGAATGTAGCTAGATATTTCGGTAAAAAGCGTGAAGAAGACGGCCATACCCACCAATGGACCGTTTACGTAAAGCCTTATGAAAACGAAGATATGTCGGCGTACGTGAAGAAAGTACACTTCAAACTTCATGAGAGCTACGCGAATCCTAACAGGATAGTGACAAAGCCACCTTATGAGCTCACGGAGACGGGCTGGGGCGAATTTGAGATAGTGATCAAAATTTATTTTCATGATCCTAATGAAAGACCAGTAAGTAGACGACGCACAAAATAACTGTGGCCCTGTCATTGATGCGCAGAAGAAAAAAATGGCCCATTTTTTACTTCTGTGCATCAATGACAGGGTCAAAGTTATTTTGTGCGAAGAGTACCTACCCTACCTACTGCTAATGTATTGAACAAAAGAGTATGAATTCGGGATCTTGAAGCAAAGGATGGGCAGTGGCATCCTACTCCATATCACAAAGCCATTACTTACTTACTCTTTGACTATTCTGTGATTACCAATATTCAATAATTTAACCATGATTGCCAGCCATAGTGACTATAATAAGTTCCTAGAAATATAAAGGGTGTAGGGATAGTGTTCCAAAACTGACAGAGAGTGGTCAGTCAACGAAACTGAACAATTTTTCAAACGAAACATTTATGGGAAGATATTTTGACCTCCATATAAATTGCTTACTTTGATCGAATGGTTTGTATGGAAAGACCAATTTTATTCATTTTGCTAAAAATATTTCTTCGGGAACGTTGTTCAGTTTGGTTGACTGAGTACGCCCTTACAGTTTTCAGTACACCGTCCCTTAAAACCTTGATACCTAAGTTTTGCTATAATACCTTTCTCGCTTGAAAGTAAAAAATATTATAAAAATTTTGTAGCTTTTTCCAGTATTAAACTCAAACTCAAAATAGTTTATTCATTGATGGATATTAAAATCTCTTAATGATGTTGGGTAAACCACATCGCTTCACAAACAAATTGGCGCCATGGTGGGAAAAAAAGAAACGACAATATTGGATATACAAGCTCGGATCATATATTGAAGACAATTTTTCCCTTCAGGTAACTCTCTACCACATCCTGAAGCTATTCCAGTCTCCGGTAACAGAAGGAGGTCCACCAGTGGTTGGGCGGGCACTTGTCAGCGAGTCTTACGAAGAGATTGTCTTCCAGGAGCCAACTCAACTGATGCAGCATTTACTGAACAGCGTAAAGCCAATTACCAATGGCACTTGGAAACATGATACTAATTGTAAGTACTTTTCTGATATTTTTCATTCATTCTTTAATGAATATAAGTCTCACAAAATAGAGTACATAAAATGGCACTTTTATCATCTAAATAGTTTTTACATGGCAGCACTAGAGGATATTGTCTCTTTAACTATGAAATTACCGTTTTATATGGCGAATTTTAGGTAAACTCAATTTTCAGTACTAACATTTTTGCATTTTTTTAGGAATTAAAAAAAAATTAAAAATCTTTAGGAAATTTTAATATTTTTTCAAACATGATTAGGAAGAAGACATTAAGCTTACAGAAGCCTAATTTAATTTTCGAAAAATATTATCTGTAAACAAATATAACAAATCTAATGATGAAATCGGACGATATTTAAGACGAATCATTTTCGAACCTTTAATTTTATAAATTGATAAATAACCTTGAAGTCAACTTTCAAATATAAGACAAATGAAAAAAATAGCTTTAGAATTATAGGAATTATGATCTCATTAACCTGTAAGAAAATTTCGGCAATTTCATAGTTAAAGACCTATTATGAAGAAATTTGGCGAGTATGACCTGTAGAAATAAGCTGCCTTTCTTGTTTGAGAGACTGAACTCCTTTTAAAAGGGGTTTCGAACCAAAATGGTAAAAACTGAACCCTTATGGTGCAACTTCATCTGTCTGTCTGTCACACCTGTAAATCTCAGCAACCACTCATCTGACCAGGACCATTTCACTGACCTGGCACAGTACATACAAGTTTCCTGCCTTAGTGGCACATACAATTAATAATATAAAAAAGCACATCTATAGGATTTTGTCATTGGGGATGGATTAGGTTAAGTATGTGGTTTAGTTTATATTTTTTGTATTACCTAATAATTTCGATCCAGTTTTTTGCGTGTATACTGTGCTTGTTTCCATTGAATAAATGTGTGTCTATGTCTATATGAAAGGGCTCCAAAATAGATTTTTTAATTTTTTTACAACTCTTAGTTTTCAAGTTATGATGAATAATTTCTAAAATATATACTGTCAGCACCGAAGTTTGCAAAAAAAACATCTGAATTAATTACAGTCGATAGAGGTTTACCTAAATATTACAGAAAAAATAAAACGTTAATAAACCTTTACAAACAAATTTAGTTCTGCGGTCCTAAATATGGACTTTATAGCTTTTAAAAATATAGGTATATCGGAACCCTTGGCGCGCGAGTCTAACTCGCTTTTGACTGTTTAATTTTACATTGTATCAAAATCAAAAGCGAACACTTCCCATGTATTTCCTTTTAACAATGTAACTAACACAATCTTTTGAAATCTTTTTTCCTCTTTAAAAAACTTAATGACTAAAACTAAGACCTCAAGGTTTTTATTAAGAAGCATGTTTACATTTTGCTTATTGAAAACTCATATAGAAAATATAGTGCTTTTTTGTACCAAGCAGAATATAATAATTTAGGATTAGTTTCATCATATTTTCTTACACATATAATGTATGTGCAGGGTAAGTTTGGCTCTGACGACGGTTATTTTCTGTGCATTGGTGACAGGTGGAGAGCTAATGTAATGAATAATTCCCTCGCCTCCCCCCAACTACCGTGCTCACTACCGCGGTAAATTTTTTGAGTTCTGCGCATTAACGGTCAAAGCCAGAGTAATTTTGTTTGACATATAATTTACTAAATTTATTGCTTACCTACTTTAATCTCTCTCCTTCTTATATTCTAACCTGTGTAAACAATAAACATTTTTACATTCCAGTTGAAGAAAAAAAAGAAAAAACCCTGGAAAAAATTGTTGCTGCTCATAACAAAGTGAGAACGGAGATTTCTGAACTCAAGGACAAGCTGAGTCTTGCCAAAGAGACAATATCCAAGTTCAAAGATGAAATATCTAAGCTTCAAAGTCATAATGCTGTACCTGGTATATAATATAGACTGAAGAATCAAGTCTGTCTTAGATCAAGGTCGGAATGTGTGAAGGTGTATGGACCAGATGGCGTAGTGGTTAAAGAGTTTTGTCGGTGCTGTGGCAGGATATTGATTGGAGGCTTATAATCTGGGTATAGTTATTTCAACAAATACCCTTTTGAAAACGGATCGCCATAAGAATATTAAAAAACTATTTATACCAAGTACATGTGAGTGAAAAAAGCTTCTATTTAAATTATTTTTAAAAAGTTGTCGATGAGCCAACTGGAAAAATTAAACCAATAGGATTACTTCATGTTCCTAGCTTGGAGCTGCGCTCGAAAATGGAGCGTTCTTATTGGTTAAATTTTTTCCAGCTCACAGGTTACCTAGCACGCACAGTCGCCCAGTCCTGGTAGAATGGCACCCTAATTGGGCCATCCTCATAGATCTATTACAAAATGGATGTGTCGCAGCCGGATTGTAGAATCCGCCGTATTACAATTGGGCGCGCCCGATAGTAAAACGTCTCCGTTTTGCAATCCGCCTACGTTTCGTTCCGCCGGATCGTTGTATGCATTCTTCAAAGCGGTGACCGCTGCTTAGCCATATTGTCAGCAAGGAGCAAGATTGTATTTTAGGTTCGTTAGCTAAGGTAAACCCAACCTTAGTTTAGGTTGGGTTAGGTCATCTTGCGACCACCACGCACGAGCCGAGCGGGCGAAGCGAATGTGCCGCGGTAGCGGCCGGCGAGTGCCAGAAACGAATTACGAAGCGCTCGTTTGCAATTGGGCGCTACGTTACTACGCCGCTTTGACGAACGCGAAGTGCTCATTCAATGCGGCGTACATTATTTCAGCCAAATTGTAATCCGGCGGAACGAAAGTTAGGCGGATTGCAAAACGGCGACGTTTTTCAATACGGCGGCGCCAAATTGAAATACGGCGGATTTTATAATCCGGCTGCGACAGATATAAGTTGGATTCAGGCAATAGTTATCACCAGTCTTAGACTGAGTTGCATTATCAACCTATTAACCAATCTCATGTCTCAGGAATAGGTTTTTTATTGTTTAAGATAGAAGAGCTAATCAGTGTTTTAGACAAGTAAGAAAGTATTTGACTGAGTATGTATTTAGTTAGGGAAACGGAACTTAATAAACAAACTTCTATAAAAATACCTGTGTATGAGTTACCTAACATCTTTTTAAATCGTGCTTTCAGTAGTGCGAATAAGTCATAAGTTCATCGAATTTAAGCCAAGATTGAAAAACTTGATACAGGCATTTTAACTGAAACAAAAATAGTTATTTGTTATGCAAGGCAGCAAAAGCGTTATTTGGCGTGAGTGCCTTGTATTGAAACCTGAGCAAGCGAAGGATTCTAGAATTGAACCACGAGCGAAGCGAGTGGTTCAAAAGAAGAATCCTGAGCGTAGCGAAGGTTTCAAGGCACGAAACGCAAAATAACTTTGCTGCCGAGCGAAACACAAAATTTTTCACCTCACTAAAGCGAGGAAGCAGCCAGTACCGCAGCGTGGAGGTCTGCCATACTGCATCACGCTCGAATTTCAAAAACCTTTTGCCCGCTAGCGGCCAAAAATCGCTTTTGGCCGCAGAAAAACCTTTTGCCCGCTAGGGGCCAAAAATCGCTTTTGGCCGCAGAATTTAACCGACAAAACAAATGTTTCCGAGCTTTGGAGGTGATAAATATATGTTGCCGTCTTTTTAAAATTTACATGGCTATAGGTCGCACAAAATAACTCTGGCCATGTCATTGATGCGCAGAAGTCAAAAATGATTTATTTCCATATGACTTGACTTCTGCGCATCAATTGACATGGCCAGAGTTACTTTGTGCGACGTCTACCAATTGCCAATCAAAAGAAAATACACTTGTTATATTGATGAAAAATTCTCTTTACATCTAAGATGCTTGTTTATTTTTTTCAATTCGAAGAAATAAATTGCGACAAGAAGCGCGATAGTCTTCAGGGTTCCGTACCCAAAAAGTAAATAAATGGTACAGCAGCACTGCACTTACTTTCTCGCAATACTCTAGAAAAACTATCAACCGCAAACTTCAATTTGTAATGCCATACACATAGTATGGAAATACAAACTTTTTATACGTTTTTCCAAAAAAAATGTTCGAATGAAATATACAGATCAATTCATAATTCAAATTGTCAAACATTAAAATAAACAAACTTCAAACGATTTCGAGTAAATCACATGTTTAACTTTTGGTAGTACTGGAACACCCTTTATATGAATTTTCAAAGATCAATAGATACTACCGTAGGATACTTGCATGGAGATTTTTTAAATTTCCCAACACATGTTCCTTATGGATTATTGTTCAGTTTAGTCGACTGAGCAAGCCCTTTCAGTTTTTGGTACACCCTGTGTACTAAATTTTATTCAAAAAATCATAAAGAATATCCAGTCAGGTAGACAACCAATCCAGGAGTAATATTATAGAAAATTTTAATAAACTCAATGGAACCAATTTTGGGTAAATCACATATTTACGATATATTACGAGGAACACCCCTTATATGAAATTACACAGATCATTTGATACTGGCGCAAGATATCTTACATGGAGATGCTTGGTCATGCAAAGTTTCATCAAGATTCTAGGAGCCGTTTTTGAGAAAATTACAATTTATCATTTTCGTTGTATGACAGCTACTCTCAAAATGAGAGCCAGCCAGAAACCACTTAGAACCCTTCGATGGATTTGCATAAAACTAAATTCCAAATATGGTGTCAATCGGACCATTCGTTTAGCCGCTAGGCCAAAGCGTGACGGACAGACCGACCGACCGACGGACCGACCGACCGACCGACCGACCGACGGACGGACATTTTTGGGAGACGTGTTTTTTATGATGTATAAGTGATATAGAACACATTTTTGAGAAAATTAGAAATCTTTTTTTTTCACGAATACAATACCTTTCTCGCTCCGCTCGAAAGTAAAAAGGGACCCATTAATATGCCCCCATCTCTCTTCTACAGTGTGCTGTATCTTATGAACAGTAAATAGGTAGACAAATAAAATTTTCTCAGATTATGTATTTCTGTTGCCGCTCAAATAATAGTAGTATAAACAAAAATGAGGGGCGCTTCCCTACTATTACAAAGGTCCTTTTAGGCGATTTTTGCTCTATTTTTGTTTCAGCTGTATCGTAAAAACGGGAACACTTAATACAAGCGTGAAAATTGGTATAGGTACATACGTGCGTAAGCTATACAGCGTGATTTTTTATTCACCAGAAAAAAATTAAGGGATGATTCTGCCCATGAAACTGAACAACTTTTCCCATGGAACATAGGTCGAAATACAAAAAACCAAATTTGACCTCCCATACAAACAGCGCTATCCTATCAGCTGATGCAGTTTCTATGGGAGGTCAAAAATTGATTTTCGTATTTCGACCTATGTTCCTTGGGAAAAGTTGTTCAGTTTCATTAGCAGAATCATCCCTTAATTTTTTTTGGTGAATATAAAATCACGCTGTAGAATAACAAACAAATAATAAAAACTGGTGAAGTTCGCGTCGGAATCGCGCGCATTTAATAGGTACAGTTCTGTACGACTGCGTTCCCACTAAGACAGTACCTATTTATTTACCTTAGTAGTACTGAACCCTACTCGAGTCCGACTCGCACTTGGCCGGTTTTTGTATACACCCAGAGGTGAGTCCAAAGTAAACATACAATAACAATAGATTATTGAAATAAAATGTGAATTGATACATTTAGTACAGAAAACGTTTTCAATTTAGTAATTGGTCGCTATAGAAAACGAGTTGGTATTTCCCGTATTTTGAACTGTCCACTTTGTTGCAAGTTCAAGGTAGTTTATTCTGCAGTCAATAACAATAGGCAAACTTTATTTCAATTGATATTAGTGAATTAAATTACTGAAGTAAGTACTTACTTATATTAAAAGTTTTCAAGCCGTGTGTACCTACAACATGTAACAAAAGAGTATCACCCTGAAGAATGAAATTGAACAACCCGCCCTATGGAATATAAGTCGAAGAATGCAGAAAAAAATATTGACCTATACGAAAAGCGCTATCAGCTGATTCAGTTTATATGGGAGGCAAAATAACTGTTTCGTATTTCGACCTATGTTCCTTTGGTAAAGTTGTTCAGTTTCATGGGCAGATACACCTCTTCAGGGTCGGTATACCCTTTTTGTTACACCCTGTATAGTCACCACAGTTGGATGACACCATGGACCGCGGTTGTTGATGACTGCAGTACCTACTTATGTAAGATCGTTCGATACATAAAAGGATAAAAGGATGCCTATTCACCGGAACACACTGTCTTGGTTGCCTTTTACGACACCCACAGTTACAGATAGGGTGGAAAAGTCAAGAGCACGTCGTACTTGACATTTTGGACTTTGTACAGGTAGAGCACATCAAATTGACACATTGGAGTTTTTTTTGTCACAAGTGGGTAAACGAGTAGGTGGGCCACTTGGTGGTAAGTGGTCACCACCGCCGATACTTAACACCCACTGTCCCACCCTAAGAACTAAGATGGTATGTCTCATGTGCCGGTAATTTCACTGGCTCCCTTACCCTTCAAACCGAAACACAGCAGTGCAAACACTGCTGCTTTACGGCAGAAAAAGTTACGGGGGAGGTACTTCCCCAGACGGACTTTGCACAAAAGCCCTACCACCTACCCAGACTTTGTACCGTTCTTATTTCAATAGACATACGGGCTAGAGTCGCGCTGCATTTGTCGAGCTTGACCTGCTTTTGACAGCTGTAGATACTATCATATTCTTAGCTGGCAATACTCGTGCAACTCACTGACAACATAAAAATTACAGTTACACGACCGTTCACGGATCAATATAATGGGAGTAAAGTGCCTACCCATACGACGGATATTAAAAACACATCACTCGCTAAAAATACACACCCGATACTGGACTCTCATTAAAGTCGGCTTGTCTATACGCCTACATAACCATCAAACATCAACTGTTACTCGCAACTTCGCGTAAAACAGTTATACAGCTTTTTATCAATGTTTTAACTTAAAAAATACTGACTAAGTGCGAAGCAGATTTGCGAACTAAGGGTTCCGTACCTGTCCATATGGAACTACAAGCTTTAGCCCATTGAATACTAAGGGTATAAATATGCCCGTAATAAAACCATTCTGCTACAATGATACAATCAGACAGATCATCATTATAGTTAACGCTCTCTTAAACCTATTGTCATTTGCTATTTATTATTATAACGTCCCATGAAACGCCCACTACAGGACAGGGAGCTCCCTCTAGAATTCTAGCTTTTGCTGGAAAAATGTAGAGGGGAAGTACCATAGTCACCTCGCTTGTTAGCGTTACGGTTGGCACCATGGATCGCGGTTGTAGGTGACCGCAGTAAGTAAGATGTTAGATACAAAGGAGGATGCTGCTGCCCATCCTCCAGTTTATAACCCTTAGTCGCCTCTTACGACACCCACGGGTATGTATGGGTTGGTACTATTCTTTGCCGGCACCACACGGGACATTTGCAATTGATTTAATTAAGAGGTTTTACTTCAAGACGTTTTGTGCAATTGGCAGAATGGCCAACTTTAAAAAAAGGATCGGATAGAGGTGGTTCCTAAGTATGCAAAAGAAATCTAAAACTGTCAGTCAGATAAAATATTGGTATGCACGGCAGTAAGTAAGTGGTAACAAAATTAGTAAAAGCTGAGCTCGTGCTACTCGTACGTTTAGTCTAGGCAACGAAGCGGATCGTTGTATGAAGACCCCCGCATTAAATCCTCAGTCGATGAAACTTTGCTGGGGTATTACACTATATGAGACAAACCTTCTATAAAAAATCCAAAAAAAAATCGGTACTTTTAAATTTTCCATACAAAAACTGAATGAAAATTTCTTTTTGTTAATTTTTGTTTGGATATTTTGAATTTACATTTAATTCATAATACTTTATCATCCTGTCAAATAAAATCTGCGTGAGAGAATTATGTTGGGGTCAACTGCTTCGTTGCCTACACTAGTTACAAACACCCAAAACCAGAGACCCGCTTAAGGTGATCTGTGACGGCCATCTTAGACCCGAACGCAACTAGATGGAGCCACTGCTGCAAATATAAGGTTTTATTTTTGTAATGCAATAAGTACCAACTATATATGTGCAAAAAGAAGATTCGCGTAAATTTCTTCGTGCAACTTCAACGCCTAACAACAATTTCCATAAGAAAAATATCTCCATATATCCACTAAAGTCAATTACTCTCATCAGTTTACATGAGTACGATCACTCACACATGCACACAAAGCACAACCGTACAGTTTTGACCGCACGCCCACAATCGTAATATTGAACCAAAAATTGCTAACAGAAATAGTACTTTCAGTACATTAACTTTAGTTTTGTATTATTAGCGAAACATTTAACTAAAAATAGCAGTATTCGTTCGTTTTTCAACAGAATTTTATGTCCCGCGTAAGAATGCAAGTCATTTGAATTTTTGTATGGAAAACGGATCACCTTAAGGTCAAAGTGTAACCACTGTGTGTGTATCTTTTTTTCTACACCGTGCATATTTATACTTACGTCATCACTTACGTTAACGCCTACAGTATTTTGCACTTATCTTGCATGTTCTAAAACAGATCGCAGCGCAAACACCGTGAATTCCATACGTCAGTACCTACTAAAATGCGTACTTAAGTGTCTGTCTGCCTATTGCACAAAGTGACTTTAAAATTTAAGCTCCTACGAGTATCTACGTCTAATGTCTATGAAAATTTGTTTTCTCCGTTTTTTTACTATTTCGTCAAAATTGCGCGATTCTGAGAATTTTTATACAGAGCGAAGCTCGATATAATATTAATTATATACTACAAGAAATCCCGAGCAGATTAAGTAGAAAACATATTAAAAAAAAATGTTTTGACGTATTCACTGCGGATTCAAATATTTATGGGAGGGGGTGACATTATGTTTTTTGTATGAATAAAAAAATATCACTCGTAAAAAATATAGGTAATTTATTTTCATTAAAGAAGAAAAAACTGTCAAATTTCTCGTTACTTTCAAAAGAAGAATTATATTTTAATCAATGCAACATTATAAACAAAAAGGTACAACAAAAATTTATCGATAAAATTTGATGTGACAGGGGTGCGACATATTTTTTTAACCCGATGTACATTTTATTTGAGAATTACTCAGTTGCTCTGTGTAAAAACCAATGCCCTCGTCAAATCCCATATAATCCATTTTTTTCGTTTATTCCAACGCTTACCAACACAATTTGCAGCCATGACACTAAAACCAGAATATATTTGGTGAAAAGAATAACATTGTTTTACAAACTAGTTTTTTCTGACAGTTTAAGCCGATTGCTTTTGACATAGCTGCAAAATATGTTAGCAAGCGTTGGAATAAACGAAATAAATGGATCATAGTTTATGTGGCGTTATTGACTAGTTACGAGTCGATTCCCAGTTTGCTACGAAAGTGCTACAAGCTACGTCGTAGCTGTAGCTGTTTCTACGTAAAAAGCTACACGCGGCTCCTTTGCCGAGGATCGCTGAAAAATCAGCACTTCTACGTTTTATACGTTTATTTTAACACTACCCACAGAGCAGGCACTACCCAATTTATTCTCACGGATGTCGTAGAAGGCGACTAAGGAAACATGAACCAGGGAAGGGACAGTAATGTCCTTTTGTGTACTATATCGTACCCCAACAACGAGGTCCATTGTGGTATTAAGTAATGGAACGTGCCTTTAAAAAATTTTCACGAGTTTTTGCTTTTAATTTGTGGGGCAGAGCTCTCCGTCCAGCAGTGGAAAATTTCAAAGGATCGTTTGGTGATGTAGATGATTAGTTTTATCTCTTTCCCGCTTCGTTTACCTGAAATGGTTTCCACGTAGGTATAAAATGATTTCCTGCAGTAAAAAGCAGCTAGAAGGCCGCGCGACCGAAATTTCAATTTTGAGTAAAGATTTTGCCTTTGACATGCCTTTGCCCCCTGATATAGAAAATTGCTGCATACTCGTATTTGAACCGCTTTGGTGCCATCCATCACACACATATTTAATCTATGTATATCCCTTGGAAAATTTCCAACTGCTCTCAAAAGAGCGCTTATCCATCCAATTTATAAAAAGGGAGACAGACATGATGTTTCAAATTATCGGCCAATCTCCATTTTAAATGCTGTTTCAAAAAATTTTGAACGCATCTTAAATAAAGCATTGGTTAAGTTCCTGGATAGATACAATTTAATCGCAAAAAATCAATATGGCTTTAGAGCGGGTGTTTCCACGGAGGATGCCATAGGTGACCTTACTATGTCACTTACTAATAAATTAGACAGTAAATTAAAATGCTATGGCGTCTTCCTGGACCTATCTAAAGCCTTCGATACTGTATCCATTCCTAATCTCTTGATGAAGCTAGAACAATTAGGAATACGCGGGGATCCCTTAAAATTGTTTCAGGATTATCTCTCGCATAGAACCCAACGTGTCAAAATCAATTCCTTTGTTAGTGCAGAAGAAAAAAATACTTATGGCGTGCCGCAAGGAAGTATTCTCGGCCCTACCCTCTTTAAGATATACATCAATGGGTTATGTCTCTTGCCACTTCAAAACTGTGAAGTTTTTACATACGCTGACGACACTGCGCTGCTGGTCTATGGTAAGGACTGGAATACTGCTAAGCAGATGGCAGAGCTTGCCTTGCGCCAAGTAATGATGTGGCTTTCAGAGAATTTGCTTACGCTCAACCTAGAAAAAAGTAAACTGGTCAGATTCTCCATGTCGCGAAATCCCCAACCACCAATAGAATCCAGTCATATCGTCGCCCATCAGTGCAGTGTCGACTCACAAAATTGTAACTGTTTTACCTTGGAGATGGTAGAAAACGTGAGATACCTAGGAATCCTCTTGGATTATCAACTAAACTGGCACTCTCATATCGACTTACTCTGCACACGTACTAGAAGGCTGATCTATCTATTCAAGAATCTGAGAACGTCCGCTGACCCAGACACTTTACACATGGTCTATCTTGGCTTGTGCCAATCTATTCTGTCCTACGCAATTTCCATCTGGGGTGGTTCCCACAAGACGTATCTTCTGGGCCTTGAAAGAGCCCAAAGAGCAGTTATTAAAGTAATGCTGTCTAAAAAACGGGATCACTCTACCAGCAAATTATATTCGGAAGCCCAAATACTTACCGTACGACAACTTTTCATACTTCGAGCTGTATTGCATAGACATGGACATTTCCCTCTGAATGAGACTTGCTCATCTAGAAGAATAGGCTTTCCTGTCAGCTGTGTCACATTCCGTACCGCCTTTGCCGGACGTCAACTTTCAGCTTTAAGCAGTATGCTATACAATGTAGCCAATAAAAAACTTAATATATACCCATTGAACAAATTTGAGGTTAAAAGCAAACTACAGAATTGGTTAATGACCTTGACGTATGACGAAACTGAAAAATTGTTAACCCGAATTGTATAACTTCCCCCTTCATACCATTCTCACACTTGCACGCACGTTTTATTTCTCACCTGCAGTCTCATACACACAACACACACAATTTACACACAATCAACACACATTCTTCACACTTACAGTATTAAACACGCAAACACTCTCGCACTCTTGATATCGTTTTCAGCACCGCTCCGCTGATTGTCTTAAAGCCTAATTGACATTTTTCGGATGACTAACATCTATAACACAGGTTCTTCCTAGCTTAGATGTTAGCTGGCAAAACTATTATGTATTATCTTAAGGCAAACTACTGTTTTTACTGTGTACATCTAGCTATTTTATCTTGTTGTTTGCAAATAAAGATTTTTATTTATTTATTTTTTATTTATTTATTTTATTTTTATTTATTTTATTATTAATTTTTATCAAACGTACCGGGACCAAATTCAGGATGTTCTAAATAAAGGCCAGGTTAAATTACAGGATGCGAGGGAAGTATGTCAAGATCATGATAATTTTGTACGGTCCACCGCTTGTCGGTAGAAACTTTTTCAACTCTATTACCACGCCATAAGGTCCAAAAGTGTTTCTACTGATGTGCGGCCGTGTGTACCATAATTTATTTGATTTTAAAATTTGCATGCAGACCTAAAAATTTGTACGCCTAATGGCTGCATCCCGTGTTTTCACAAATAAACACTGATTTGGAGCAGGTGGAGGACTGTGGTCTTTGTCTACCCCGACGGGTAATGTATTAGTATTGTATTAGTTTTGACGCTCGTCTTAGTCATAATCATTACATATGTTCTTCCTTGACCTACAAATTTAAAAAAAAAATCACCCAGTAAACGCGCGAAGCTGCACTTAAGTAATTAAGAGTAGGTACTCGCTTAATAATTCACTATCGAAATTTCGAAGCCAATTCCAGGAACTAGGTCATCTGGTCATCACACTGCATCCCACAAGCCACCAATCTACCATACACTTCTACTTTAATGTAACCATAGCTTAGACCCGTCTTTGTAAAGCAGCAGTGTATTATGAATTGGATTAAATAGCGTCGTCGGCCAGGGATTATCGACAGGTTGCGTGATGAACGATGGGCAGTGGACAATGTAAGGCTTTCGCCATCGTTTAATGTGTCTATACGGGCTTTTAGAAATTCATGCAACACTTTAAAGGGTGTTTTATGTAGGCTATGTAACTACTTTTAGGTACTTGAATTTTGATCAGTTAATTTTGATCAGCTGGACAGAAAAAAAAGACAAACGAGGAAGTTCTTTAGCTAGTTGAAGAGAAGAGAAATTTGTCCAAAATAGAAGAAGGACAATGGTTGAACACCTGATAAGACACGACACGATTTTATTTAAGGAACAGTTGAAGGCAGGAGAGGAAGACCAAGACGCACTTATTTTGACCAGATAAAAGATAGGGTAAACGTCGAGTCTTATCAGGATTATAAATCATCGGCAAAGGACACAGATGAAAGGATAAGGCTCTGTGAACCGACTGCTTTAAGAATCGCGTCAAAGCCCACTTCCTCAACTCCCTCTCCTCATGATTTCATCAATATTTCCTCTCAATATGTATATATATATATATATATATTAGTTTATGCATATTATATATATCTATTATAGTATATTATTGTATGAGTCAGGATATTTATTTATGTAGTGATACTATATTATGTAATGTATGTTAATATTGTATAAGTAGCCACCAACCCGCGTCGCACTCTTCACCGTACAGATTTCAACACCTGAAAGGTTGCCTGGTAGAGATTGCTACCTTAGCAATAAGGCCGCCTTTTTTACATTCTTTAGTTTTAATGTTTCTTGTTTTGTAAATTTCTGTCCTGTGGTGTGCAATAAAGTATATTTGTATTGTATTGCTCCACAAACAAGAGCGTGTGGCTCTGAAATCCTATACTATTAAACGAGCAATATTCGTACCTATATATATATTTGTAATCGGTTTCTCGAAAACGGCTCTAACGATTTCGATGAAATTTAGTATACAGGGGTGTTTGGGGGCAAAAAATCGATCTAGCTAGGTCTCATACTCGTATCTGGGAAAATTCGTTTTCACCTTCTTTTTTAATATTTCTTAGCGCGTATTAGTGCGTTCAAGAAACTTACAGCGCCATCTGTTGTTGAGTAGCATAGCTTGCTCACCCGATGATATTTAAATGTTGAGGCGGCTATTATAGAGCGAAGCTCGGTCGACCAGGTACTATACATACAAAATGCGCTATCCTGCTAACGGTTGATTATTTTCTCCTGTTCGATCTAAGTATCTTGGAAAAACTTGATCAGTTTCATGATCTGAATAACGTTCTAAAACTATGTCCGTATAGGACCGTATAGGTATCACTCAAACAAATAATTTCCCCACCCGTCTTACTATATATGGATATCAATCAGTCACGCCATGCATAGTGAAATAACGTGTAAATTCAGCAAAAATGATTAAAAATGTATAAAGTAATGCTCCTATTATAGTATCGTAAATATACATGCATGCCATGGAAAAAGGTATAACTAAAGCCACATTCCCGAAATGCCCGAACTTTTCTCCAATCCTTTCTTTATGCTCATCTAAGGCTTAAGAGGGTATCCTAGTTCGAAAAATAGGTATTTGTTCAAACTATTGCTGTCGCGCTGCGCCCTAATAATACTCCTAGCTACAGCTTAGACCGATTTTTAATACCTACAAAACGACATTCCGCTTTCCCTGTTTTCTTCTTCAACACTGAGCTGATAAAAAAAAATTGGTATCAAAATTTAGAGAAAGAGTATATCTACGCTCCTATTTTTAGGGTTCCGAACCAAATGTTAAAATCCCTTATAGTGCGACTTCGTCTGTCTGTCTGTCACACCTGTATATCTCAGCCACCACTCACGCTATCGACTTGAAACTAGTATAGCCGACTTTATCGTTTACAAGGTTACTAATTGTATTATGTAGTTATTCGCTTCTTTCATTCCTTTTTACATTAGTAAAAATATGAAACCTCCTAGCAACTACGTGATAAGAGCTCACTCTTGTACGTACTCTAATATTGGGTGTGACTGCAAAAAAAATGGTGAATCAGCGTCTGTAAGATATTTAGGAGTGCTGATTGATTATTGTCTTAAATGGAATAAACAACTTGAACTTCTATCAACAAGAGTTATACGTTTGATACACATTTTTAAGTCTCTAAGAAACTCTGCAACTGTCGAAATATTGAAAATGACTTATCTTGCCTTGTGTCAGTCGATCGTAACGTATTGTATTAGTGCTTGGGGTGGCTCATACAAGACAGCTATGATCGGGCTTGAGAGAGCACAAAGAGCTGTCCTAAAAGTGATGCTGAAAAAGCCTTTTCGTTACCCAACCTAGCAATTATATTTTAACTCAAAATTACTTACGGTCAGGCAGCTCTTTGTGCTTCAATCAACCTTGAGACAACATAGTTCTGTTCCGGTCCCCACTACAAGTAAGCGCAGACTAGACTCAATTTCAGTCCCGCACAGAACAACTTTCGCTGAACACCAGTTTTACGTACTGAGCCCACATATATACATAAAATTGCACGGGTTACTAAATATAGCAAATTTAAATAAACACGAGATTAAAAGAAAGTTAACAGACTGGTTACTAAAACAAGATTATAACGGAACTGAGGAATTACTTACCTTCTTATCTTAATACTTACTTGTTTACTACCCATCAACCGGCGGCGGTGGCCTGATATGCTTATTTTTTTTTTTTTCACCAATTATATCATATCTATCATCAATCTCCTCAACACACTTCACTCACACATACACACTTCACTCAAACACACACTTAAACACAAAAACAACATGCTTCCTTCCATATATTCCAAATATCTCACTTTTTAGGGTTCCGTACCTCAAAAGAAAAAAACGGAACCCTTATAGGATCACTTTGTTGTCCGTCTGTCTGTCTGTCTGTCGGTCTGTCTGTCTGTCTGTCTGTCTGTCTGTCTGTCTGTCAAGACCCTTTATTTCACGAACGGGTGAAGGGATCAGGTTGAAATTAATACCATATATTAGGATCCATGAACCACACAAGATCTGAAAATTTAAATTTTTTACAACGACGCAATCAAAAGATATGGCATTTTATGTCCTCATCTCCATACATTTATTAAAAAATGCAAAACCTACAGGGTACTTCCCGTTGACCTAAAATTAAGAAATTTTGCAAGAAGCTAGGTCTCACAGTACAAATAATGGGAAAAGTCTGAAATCATTAAATATTACAACTTTTCTCACAACTAATGGTAACCAATTGTGGTGAGCTCCCGTTTCAAGAACATTCATATAAGAGAGGGGTCAAGTTGGATAGTGGCGGAGGCGATTTTTGTTTTAGTTCTATTTAAAAACGGGAACACTTACAAACTTGAAAATTGGTATGTTTATAGTGCATAAGCTATAAAATAATAACAAATAATAAAATTTGGTCAAGCGCGTGTCGGACTCAAAAAATCTAGCACATTAACTTACTGAAATTTCAACTAATACAATTATGTTTATGTGGTGGTACGGAACCCTCAGTGCGCGAGTCCGACTCGCACTTGGCCGGTTTTTTTATATTAATTTAAGATTTATTTATTTTTTTAATTTAATTTAAAATTCTAAATTTTTGCTTTGATTTTAATGTAATAATAATGTATTAATGTTATGTAGTCTCCATGGTATGAACACTGTCACCCAAGTCACAGGGTTTTTCTTAGTTTGGGAGTCAGGGTTTCAATACATTGTTTGTTTTCTATCCAGTTGAGTGCCTATATTAAGTTCTTTTGTGAAACGTTTTGCATAAATAAACTATTTATTTATTTTATTTTATTTCTGCGTATTTCGATTTGTTCACCGGAATTTCGGACGTCCTTGCTTCGCTTGAGCTGTTTTTACCAAAGAGATTTGAACCTCGCTACGCTACGCCGAGCGCAGCGAGGTTAAAATCTTTTTGGTTTTTACAGTTAAAAGTGTCAACTGAGTACTCAAAGGTGTCGATAGGTTGCGCTGAAGACAGTGCCTGAAGCACAGCTCTCCTTTATAAATCTGTGAGCTAAATACATAATTGACAACCCTGCATGTATCCGTTTAGTTGTTTGTGAATACTATAAAAGTCCAAACTCCAGTGAACGAAGTAGTATGGCATAGCTAGTTTTTATAGAATAATTTCATGTGGTGACTGATAAAATGTTATCGCGTAGTATGTACAGTCAAGAGCACATCAAGCTTGACACATTTGACTTTGTACCGTTCTTATTACAATAGACGTATGGGCTAGAGTTGCACTGCGAGTGTCAAGCTTGACCTGTCGTTGACTGTACATGTGAGAGATAACCATTGACGTAAGAAAAACACTGTTCCAAAATCTTTGGAGATAACAGATGATATCCAAGATATTAATTGTATTTAGTTAACGATCCCTCTTATCGGTGTTGCAGCGGTTCTTCCAACTATTTCGGTATGCATTGCTCGTTGAAGTAAGGATATTGCAATTAACATAACCAAGCCGAACTGCAATGTATGTCGAATTAGTCTTTGAATTCAGGAAGGTGTGATCGTGGCTTTATGCTCCTAAAGGCTTTAGTTACCGGCGTTTATAGTGTAGCATTAATTCAGCTTATACTGGTTATGTTTCTAAGTGCTTGCTGTCTTGCGTATCTGGAACACCTTATGTCTTGGTATACAATGTTATAAAAAACCGTTGTTAAAGTGCGACACGATATACCTACACTGCACTGTACAGCTTATAACGGAAAGGTGTGATAATACTAAAGGGTGTGAATCTGCCCATGAAACTGAACAACTTTTTCCAAGGAACATAGGTCATAGGCTAAAATAAATTTTTGACCTCCCATAGAAACTGCATTAGCTGATAGAGCATTTTGTATGAGAGGTCAAGTTTGGTTTTTCGTATTTCGACCTACGTTCCTTGGGAAAAGTTGTTCAGTTTCGTGGGCAGATTCACCCCTTCAGTATTATCACACCTTTTCCTTACACGCTGTATAGTATAGCACATACAAAATAAAAGTAAATCACATTAGTGTTGTGGTTTCTTACCCATAGTGCATGTCCGACTGGCACTTGACAAGTTTTCATTACTTCACCTGTATCTTCCATAATAAGTAATATAATAGTATATAATGCATATTTTGTTATTTTAATTGGCTGTTCCCGGTTTTAGTTTTTATTTTTATATTTATTTTGGAGAAAAAACAGACAATAGCGTATATTAGGTCTAAATGAAATAGAGGTAAATTAATGTGCTTAACACTACCTCCATGTACATTTCTCGCTTAGAGTTAGAAAGTAGGGATTGAGAAGTATACAAAAAACTTTTACTTTAGTATCAAATAGTGCTTAGTGCGCGCAAACAAACATTAATCCATATGTTGGTGAAACCATATCAATTATTTTGTAAGATCAGAACTGGGAAGGTCGACAAAGTTAAATACAGTAGAGGGAAGGAAGACGCAGACACATTCAGATGTCAGTATTAAGAAACCAATATATTGCTGATTTTTCTATTAAAACTTGCTTTAGATTCATGAAAGATATCAACGTCCGTGAAGAAACCATTCATTATATGTCCTGCCAAGACGGTACAGGGGGGCACGTGCCCCATAGTTAGTTGCAATACCAGCTAAATTGAATAAACAAGGATATCTTAGCTTTCTATGTGTAGAGTAGTGAATTTTACAAAAGTTAGGAGACAGATAAAACAGATGACGTAGGCCTATGACACCCTTTGGGTCCTTAACTCTGAATTTTTTATTGATGATGGGCACTGCATAATCATTTTGTACCTACGTTCATTTAGTGTGCCCGTGGTACTACTATTAGGACAATGCAGTTGTACTACGGGCAATAAATCTGATAAATATGACTGAGACTGTAACTTTACGCGTCATCGACCACACCTATCCCATCTATTTACTGTGCCTATAATAAGTGGGAACCTTAGAACTTCAATATTTTAAGGAAGGTGTGATCGTGGCTTAATGGGAACTTTTCGGAAACCAGTTCAAGGTCAAAGTGTTTCCACCGACGACGTACGACTTTGTGTCTCCACAGAAAAGGGTAAGAAAAGCCGTTAAGCAAGCAAGCAACCCCACTTGTTGACATAACCCAAGGTTAAGGTGTTATAATGTTATTACGTGTGATTCTATCAGTCCCACACATTATAATTGCTCTGACGGCATTATAACAACTGGGCAGCCGCACACCTTCGCACACGCATTAATAATAATTGTTTTGATGGAGTAAGACCGCTTGAAAGGTCAAGACCATCGTTCAAGATATTAGACACCATGCATACACCATGTTACTACGACATTAAAAAAACAACATAATATGTTCAGCGATTTACGATGCTGACTAAGATATGTAGATAGTATTGTAGTCAAGGGAAGGGCAAATCAAGCTATCATTGGACTTTAAAATGACAATTCATCATGTCAGCCGAAAGACTGCTGGTCATAGGCCACATCTCCATGACGACCAGTCCTGAGCTGCTCGCATGCAGCGGGTTCCTGCCACCTTGACTACATCGTCGGTCCACCTTGTGGGGGGCCTGGCGACGCTACGTCTTCCGGTACGTGGAACTACATATTACCGTCCTTATTTCAATAGCGGTAAGAACTAAAATCGCGCTGCGAGTGCCAAGCTTTACTTGCTCTTGACTGTTCGTACAGTTGAAAACCATACCTCCCACAAATCTCTTATCTACTTATTTTATGGAAATTTCACACATTATTAAAAAAAGAAAGCTTTTAAAAAGTTAGACACACTTTAATAAAATCTTAACACAAGGCACAAACACCGAGACTTTGAGCAATAGGAGTATCTCTCGTATACATTTAAACTTTTTAAACTATTTGTTTTTAATTAAAATAAAATAACTCTTACCGACACTTAAACACTTAAAATTCTTTTCTTCAGTAATACAAAACACGTGTTTCTTAATTCTAAAACCAGCTGTTTTCCTTTTTCATTTTGTCTCTATGTCGGCCCTGCATGTCCAAGCCTTGGAATATTTCGGAGAGCTTTGTTAGTTTTTGCGTAGGACTTTGGGGCAACCTTTGCAGTTTGCAAACCTTCTCATCCTCACATTGTTTTATATTAAAAGTCTCTCTTTCTCGTAAACACAACAATTTTCCTGTTTCTGGCATTGAAGATAGTTTAGCTACTCTTAAAGCTGCTTTTTTAAACCGCGTTTTCGGAGATACTTTTGGCTTCGGTTCTTCGTTTGCGTTGTCTTCGTTTTCTAATGGCTCGAAAACTTTTCTCGGTCTGTCGTCTGTGACGAGAAAAGTTCTCGAGCTTAGAGTGGCTGCGTTACAGTAAACAGGCTCTATAACGTCGTATGTGTTTTCTCGAAGCAACTGTTGTGGTTGGGGCTTCTTATCTATAGGATCGAGAGAAGTTTTTCTGTTGTATCCGTGGATTCGTAACGGCGTTAGCGGTTTGAGGACCTCTTGAAGTTTCACTCGTCTTTCGGGTTGAGCGTTTTTGTTTAAGTTCAAAACGATGACTTTAGTTTTTGGTTTTTCTTCGACTTTTTGCCCTATCGCCGGTAGTGGATGGAAAGGGGATAGGGTTTGCTTGATCGGGAGTTCGTCGAGCATTCTCGTTTGTGCGGTCTTGTGTTTTCGCGGCTTGAGTTTGCGCGGCGCGTAGATGGTGGTTAGGGCGCGCGTTTTGTTCGGGTCGAGCGGGGCGAGTGAGGCAGGTGTGGGCAGCATGGGACGTGCCGTGCCGCCGCGCCGACAGCCCCCCCCGATGACCTTGGGCGCCGTACTGTGTCCGAGCGACGACCGACCCACGGCACACGAGGCCTCGGAATCACCTGCCTATGACCAGCCACGGAACTCTTGCATCAGATGTTTACTAATCAGCCTGAAGTTTTTTACTGCGATTACAAGATTTCTTCTTGAAAAACCGATAAACTGAAGGAATCCTCCAAAAACTCACGGAAATCTCCATGCGAAAACTTCACTAACAATTTGACGTTTGACTTTGACCGCTCAGTATTTTTGTTTTTAATTTGGCCAGCTTCGGAGACTTCAAAAAGTTTGTATTACTAAGTTTTATAGTCACATAGCAGGGGATGATTCACTGTCCAGTATCGATCATAACAACGATTGTCCAATTTCACTTGAAAAGCAATTTGGATTCAAGTCACTATAATTATAAAACAAACCATCACGTGTTATAGGCATTGTCCACAACACAACGGTTGAGTGACGAATGTCGCTTCGGGTGGTTCGACTCCCAGAGGGGGTCAAGCGGGGTAACGTCCGTCATTATATCCCTCCAAGTTACTCGTATATCCTGATCGATCCAACTGACCTTCAATGTGGAAAAACTGTCATATGTCGACAATGAACTTAAATGAATCACCATAAGTGTTATTTTATCACACAGTTCAACGTTTCGTTACACGTGTGTTTAGGAATTAGATTGTTTATCTTTTTAATTTGTCGGTAGAAAGTCACTTTTATGGTGATTAAAATTTTTACAGAATTTTCACTTAGAATGATCTAGTGGATGTAGTGTTTTAATGTAGGTATACGTGTGGCTTATATGATTCAAAGTCCAACGTTTATTTATAAGTATTAAAGCCTGCCAGACAGCCTGCCATAGGGTTTCTTTTCGCATGTTTATTAAAAATTGCTCCCAATAGAGAACTTTGAATCCCAGGTAAAGTACTGAAGAGTTTCAACCCATACAATATACTTCACCTACTCGCAGATTTTGAAGAAAATAACACGATATAATTTCTTCGAACGTGAATAAAACACCACCAGATAATTGTATACCTTTACCTCGTCGGACAGTCATTGATTCTATCTTCTACGAGTAGGTATACCTATCTCATGACTTGTATGATAAAGGCTAGAAGCAAGGTTCAAGTTCGATGGTTTAATTGTGGGAAACTAACAGTTGCAAACCCAGCAGAGCGACTTAATAAAGATTTTTAGCTAGAGAACGGACGGCCGGTAACCCTAACCACAGATAATATAATACTATACTAGTACTGATGCTACACGTCATAGAACGAATTTATTCTGAAAATTGTTCGGGCTATTTTTTCCATAAGGTATTTTCTTAGAATAAATTGATATCTGGATGTTAAAATTGAATTAATGTCATAGTTTACACCTTTACCTACCAACCTAGTAGTAACATTTAGTTTACTTATTAGAATCAAAAGGGCCAAATGAATTCAGGCTATTTACTCCGTCAAAAAAACCGTAGTACGGAATGGGACCCCATGCCCTAACGCTAACCCATCGGGTACCAGTGTGTTGCGGAGCGAATAGCTTCGCAACGGACTGTAGGCTTCATACATTTTACGGTCCGTTACGGACGTCCACGTCGTACTTCCGCTCAACGACCGCATCGCACTGATCAGAGTGCGATTCTGAGGTGGCGCGTATAAAAACCTTTTCTATGATAAGGCCGCCTTTTGCCCACATATTGTACTTTACATTGTAGTTTAGAGTTATTCGTTAATGCATTTTCGACAAGCTTTGCATACCTACTTTCTCTTTTACACAGTTTTTTTGGTTTTTACAAGGCTCATAATCCAAATTGTTCGTGCTTGGTCGTTCAAATTCAACTTCTTGTCGTAAGACTGTAAGCAAATAACTACGACATAATAATATGTATTACGTGTAATAAGTTGCATTGTGCCGTAATCTAATAGCCATTATGTGATACCATCGGAAGCAACTAAAAGGAAATTCAGGTCAAGTGTACGCGGTCCTTATGGGTAGTTCTAATATTACGCAACCTCCTGGAATTATTCGAAACTAAACTGATTTTCTTAGATGATGATATGATGATGATGTCGTGTATTGTAAGATCGATGACCGACCTCACAAACCCACTTTTGATAATTTAAACTAAATATAATAATAAATAATAATAACAAATTTTATTTATTTCAAGCTTCGTAAGCTAGTTACAAATTGGCAACATAATAAAATTTTAAAATATCTATAGAAATTGGGAAAATATAAAAATTAAAATTATGCAAATTATTAAAGTTTGTATGTCAAAAAAAACTGTTGAAGATCATTTCAGTTTTAAAATAATAATAAAAAAGTCAATGTAGGTCATTCTGAAGTCACTCAGGTCGAATGCTTAAATCAGATGCAAAAACTTTTGTCCAGAATGTAAAAAAGGGGTTGTTGCCCGTAAATAAAGTTTCATCGCTCTTTATTCTGCTACTATTTTTGTATCTTCTTGTGTACATAAAATAAATAAATAAAAATCTAATAAATATGCGGTAAGCTTTCTTTTCCTGAAAGTTTTATATACTGAAAGTTGTTCACTGACGTTGACTGATCATGCCCTTTTAGATCCTTTATGGATCACGGCTTGTCATGCCCAAAGTTTTGGGTTTTTTCTTGTCACTTCTTTTTTTTTAAGGATCCGTACCTCAAAATAAAAAAACAGAACCCTTATAGGATCACTTTGTTATCCGTCTGTCTGTCTGTCTGTCAAGACCCTTTTTCTCACAATCGAGAAGAGGTATCAGGTTGAAATTGATAACGAATATTAAGGTCTGTAAACCACACAAGATCTGAAAATTTCAAATTTTTACAACACGACGCATTCAAAACATATGGCTTTTTATGTCCTCATCTCCATACATTTATGCAAAAAAAAACAAAACCTACAGGGGAGTTGACCTAAAATTATGAAATTTGGCAAGAATCTAGGTCTCACAGTACAAATAAAGGAAAAAGTCTAAAATTATTAAATATTTTAATTTTTCTCACAATTAAGGTGAGCGAGCACCACTTTCAAGAACTTTTCTATAAAAGAGGGGTCAAGTTGGATGGTCACGGAGTTTGTAAAATGAAAGAGCAAAAGCTTTTAGTATATCATATGGTAGATAGGTACGGAACCCTTAGGGCGCGAGTCCGACTCGCACTTGGCTGGTTTTTAGGGTTCCGTACCTCAAAAGAAAAAAACGGAACCCTTATAGGATCACTTTGTTGTCCGTATGTCTGTCTGTCAAAACCCTTTATCTCACGAACGGGTAGAGGTATCAGGTTGTAATTAATACCATATAATCCATGTCCGGGGTCCATGAACCACACAAGTTCTGAAAATTAATATTTTTACAAGGACGCAATCAAAGGATATGGTATTTTATGTCCTCATCTCCATACAGAACTGTGGTCTCTGCCTACCCCAACGGGAACAAGGCGTGATGTTATGTTATGTATCTCCATACATTTATGCACTAAAGCAAAACCTATAGGGTACTTCCCGTTGACCTAAAATTATGAAATTTGGCAAGAAGCTAGGTCTCACAGTTCAAATAAAGGGAAAAGTCTAAAATCATAAATAATACAACTTTTCTCACAACTAATGGTAACCAATTGAGGTGAGCTCCCGTTTCAAGAACATTCATATAAGAGAGGGGTCAAGTTGGATGGTCGCGGAGGCGATTTTTGTTTTAGTTCTATTTTAAAAACGGGAACACTTACAAACTTGAAAATTGGATGATTATAGTGCATAAGCTATAAAATAACAACAAATAATAAAATTTGGTCAAACGCGTGTCGAACTCAAAAAATCTAGCACATTAACTTACTGAAATTTCAACTAATACAATTATGATTATGTGGTGGTACGGAACCCTCGGTGCGCGAGTCCGACTCGCACTTGGCTGGTTTTTTTCCCAGCTTGTTTGTGAAGTGACGTAGATTTTAGTTTAATTGACGTCATAAAGTGATCATAGAATCTGAATAAAGTATACTTTGACCTTGGTGCGAAGCGTCTAGTCATTTGGTTTCCCCTGAAACTATAAGAGTAATATAAAAAAAATAATAAGCCGTGTTTGAACTGCCCCTAAACCACCAAACCAAAATGACCCATACATACGGGGCGAGGACAAACCACTGGCCCATCGATTAGAATGGTAGGAATACAATATAATTTGGCAGCTTAATAATTCAGCTTAGAGAATAGTTAGAAAAATTAATTAGTTGCGGGTATGGTTTTGAGTACAATTATAGTCTTTTACTCTTCTAGAACTCAATAAAGATATTCAAGTTATTGTTATTTTTTAGGGCAGAAAAGCCCAAGTCTTCTACGAATCTTCAAAACTCATGGTTTCAAATGCGATTAGGATTGTCCGATGGCTATCTTGAGTTCACAAAACTCAATCATCATCCAATTTAAAAGACGGACTCGTGTCGGTGTTGAAACTTCTTAAAAATTAATCGATCTCCTACGCCTCTCTGTTCTCAGCAATCCTCTTTACCTCCTGATGCGACATGTCGCTGGCCTTTTCTTTTACTTGGTCTGTGAATCTTATCCTTGGTCTACCTCTGCCTCTCTTTCCTTCTACTTTTCCTTCCATGATGTTTTTTATAAATTCATCATGCTGTATGAGGTGGCCGATCGTCTTGCCTTTTCTATTTTCTATAATTTTCAGTAGTCTTCTTTTTTCTTGAACTCTTTCCAGTACTTCTTCGTTTGTCACTCTTTCAGTCCATCGGATTCCCTCCATCCTTCGCCAACACCACATCTCAAAAGCCATCAATCTCTCCCTGTCCCTTTTTGTCATGGTAAATGTTTCGCTGCCATACAGGACAATGCTCAATATATATGATTCAATAAACCTTTTCAATGTTTTTTGATATTCTTAATCTTATTGGTATGTTCTTTTTATCTTTAAAAGCATTCTTTGCTATTGATATTCAACTTTGTTTCAAGGTGGTCAGCTTTACTGCAAAGTTCACTAAATATTGTTACAATTATTCACTGATTAATCAAGTTCTTCAGCGCAAAACAGTTATTAAAGACCATGGAATATTTTTTGATGATAAGCTCACATTTAGATCCCATTATGATTTTATAATTACCAAACGTTCCCAACTGATTGGTTTCATAGCTCGCAGTACTAAAGAATTCAGAGATCAGCGAACCTATCTGTGTCTCTATTGCTCAATAGTAAGAAGCATTTTAGAATATGGTTCCGTTATCTGGTCCCCTTATTACGAAGTCCACAATAAGAGAATTGAACGAATACAATCTAAGTTTCTCAACTTACTTTGTTTTAGACTGCATTTGGGTCGTGAATTTCGCTCCTATACTAGTCGCTTACAAAGATTTCACATAGTTTCTTTAGATTCCCGTCGTAAATGTATTGACTTAATCACACTCTACAAAATTGTCCACTATTATATTGATTCCCCGTATCTTCTTTCTCTTCTTAATTTTAATACTATGTACAGGTCACGCAAACCAACATCCCGGTTGTTTTGTCTTCAGGTTTATATCAATAACACATCCTTTTATAACCCCATTATTAGAATGTGCCGTACCTACAATGAACTCGTCACTGAAAACTCGTCCTTAGACATATTTAACCCTAAACTTTCCAAATTCAGGACTAACATCAGAGCAATACTTTTCAAGTTTAATTAAGTTTTGGCACCTCTTCCCTTATTTTTGCTTTCTAATAGTTTTAAGTTTTAAGTCTTGTTTTAAAATTAGTACACTACTAACAAATTTTATGTTCCTTCGCCCAAATTGCTGTTTGCATAAATAACCCCTAATAATGTTTCATTCCTATGCTGTTTGTGCATACATGTTTAGAGATATGGTCTAGTTTAAGAACTATCTGTGTTTGTTACTTTCAATGGCTGTAACTTGTTTTGTGTGCCTATAAAAAAAAAAAAAACCGGCCAAGTGCGAGTAGGACTCGCGCACTGAGGGTTCCGTACCACCACATAAACATAATTGTATTAGTTGAAATATGCGGCCCTCTTGCCGCAATATATGTTTGTACCGCTGGCGGTGGAGACGACAGGGTGTTGGGGCTCCGACGCAAAATGTTTTGTCGCCGAGATCGGCCGGCGACTTCGTGAAAAAGGGGGCGACTCCCGCTCAGGATCGTTCCTGATGCAAAGGTTAGCCGTCGCCATTCAGCGCGGCAATGCAGCTAGTGTAATGGGCACCTTTGCACCGGGAACGATTAGGGGCGGGTTATTCGATTAATTTTTGGACAATTATTTTTTATGCTATTTGTAATTTTTGCTGTTAGTATTAAGGATATTTTTGACATTTCTGTAAGTATATTGACATTTTATTTATAATAAAATGAGTTGAAATTTCAGTAAGTTAATGTGCTAAATTTTTTGAGTCCGACACGCGCTTGACCAAATTTTATTATTTGTTGTTATTTTATAGCTTATGCACTATAAACATACCAATTTTCAAGTTTGTAAGTGTTCCCGTTTTTAAATAGAACTAAAACAAAAATCGCCTCAGCGCCCATCCAACTTGACCCCTCTCTTATATAAATGTTCTTGAAACGGGAGCTCACCACAATTGGTTACCATTAGTTGTGAGAAAAGTTGTAATATTTAATGATTTCAGACTTTTCCCATTATATGTACTGTGAGACCTAGCTTCTTGCCAAATTTCATAATTTTAGGTCAACGGGAAGTACCCTGTAGGTTTTGCATTTTTGAATAAATGTATGGAGATGAGGACATAAAATGCCATATCTTTTGATTGCGTCGTTGTAAAAAATTGAAATTTTCAGATCTTGTGTGGTTCATGGATCCTAATATATGGTATTAATTTCAACCTGATCCCTTCACCCGTTCATGAGATAAAGGGTCTTGACAGACAGACAGACGGACAACAAAGTGATCCTATAAGGGTTCCGTTTTTTTCTTTTGAGGTACGGAACCCTAAAAAGGGTGAAAAATGGGACCCTATTTATTGATATGACTCCGATGTCTGTCTGTCTGTCCGTCTGTCAGCGGGCTGTATCTCATGAACCGTAATAGTTAGAAATTTGAAATTGTCACAAATTGTGTATATCTGTTGCCGCTACAACAACAAATACTAAAAATAAAAAAAGTTAAAAATTGAGGGGGGCTCCTAAACAACAAAAAAAAGTTTGACCACCCCATCGGGTATCATTGTTTAGAGCTCGTTGAGTAGTTAAATACTAAATTTTTGTTTTAAAAATATTTAAAAACAAAGGAATTAGATGCCACCAAAGTCAGCTGTTTTTACAAAATTTTGTTTGAACTGTATCTCATGAACAGTAATAACTAGATAGTTAAAATTTTTACAGATTATGTATTTCTGTTGCCGTTATAACAAAAATACTAAAAATAAAAAAAAGTAATAAATTTAGGGGGGCTCTCATACATATTAAGAGGGGCCTATTTTTTAGGCGATTTTTGTTTTAGCTCTATCTTAAAAACGGGATCGAACACTTACAAACGTGATAGTTGGTATGTTTATAGTGCTTAAGCTATAAAATAACAACATATAATAAAATTTGGTCAAGCGCGTGTCGGACTCAAAAATCTAGCACAGTAACTTATCTACTGAAATTTCAACTAATACAATATGATTATGTGGTGGTACGGAACGGAACCCTCGGAGCGCGAGTCCGACTCGCACTTGGCCGGTTTTTATATCAGATATGCATTTTGAATCCTGTGTTATTAATATTAAAAACTCTTCACCTTTTATAGTACATTAAGATGCACGTGCGCTATTTTGGATATTACGGCCGAGGCTCTGAAATTGCAGCCCGAGCCGCAGGCGAGGGCGTAATAGAGCCGAGGGTGTAATCACCAAAGCGCACAAGCTTCTTACGACGTTTTTCAACACATTTGCGAATAAAAACCAATCAAATTCACTTACCTTTTTGCGGTTCGGGCTGCGATTCCTGAGCCTCCATTTTTCGTTCTCACAATACTTTTCATCATTGAATAAATACACCACAAAGAGCTAGGTTTATACTTATTCGCCAGCTCATTGAAATAAGCCAAAAAGTCATTCTCTGAAAACGATTTGGCATTTTTGCTGTTCTTCCATGCAATAAACTTTTCGTAGGCAAGAATGTATTTTTTATTTGATTTTGCTGGAAGGAGACTCTCACTTGCATTTTGTGCCCCAGTAATTATTTCCTGCGGGGTTAAATTAAGTTCTTCTTCATTGCTTGAAACCATCGTAGTCACAAAAATCAAAGCAAATGAAAATACTTCTGAAAAATGGCGCGCGGAATTCTTGTTGCGCGCGCATTTCTTTTTTTTAACTAATCTCATGCAACAAATGTTTATATATTATATTTTCATCAACATTAGGTTTAAATTTACGAAAATGTTATAAATATTTTAAACATTAGAACTCCTTGCTCTTTGTTAATATAAAAAAAATAAAAATTATATAACTAGTGCTATAATATAAAACCTGCCAAGTGAGAGTCGGACTCGCGCACTGAGGGTTCCGTACCACCACATTGAAATTTCAGTAAGTTAATGTGCTAGATTTTTTGGACTCCGACACGCGGTTGACCAAATTTTATTATTTTTTGTTATTTTATAGCTTATGCACTATAAACATACCAATTTTCAAGTTTGTAAGTGTTCCCGTTTTTAAATAGAACTACAACAAAAATCGCCTCAGCGACCATCCAACTTGACCCCTCTCTTATATGAATGTTCTTGAAACGGGAGCTCACCACAATTGGTTACCATTAGTTGTGACAAAAGTTTTAATATTTAATGATTTCAGACTTTTCCCATTATTTGTACTGTGAGACCTAGCTTCTTGCCAAATTTGATAATTTTAGGTCAACGGGAAGTACCCTGTAGGTTTTGCATTTTTGAATAAGTGTATGAAGATGAGGACATAAAATGCCATATCTTTTGATTGCGTTGTTGTAAAAAATTTAAATTTTCAGATCTTGTGTGGTTCATGGATCCTAATATGTGGTATTAATTTCAACCTGATACCTTTACCCGTTCGTGAGATAAAGGGTCTTGACAGACAGACAGACGGACAACAAAGTGATCCTATAAGGGTTCCGTTTTTTTCTTTTGAGGTACGGAACCCTAATAATGAGAAAAGCACGCGTTTTTAATAAGCTGGATTATGGACCTAAATACAGTGCAAATAGAGCTGTTATGAGCAAATGTGTTGAAAAATAATTTCCAACATAATTACTTCATTCGAATTTCAACTTGGTTCTGTTTTTGATGTTACTAATACTTTGGTTTACTTTATGTTTATTGAAAACAAAAATTCCCTAACTAAACCAGAGTGAATTTTATCTACTACGTACTTACGTCATGACATTTTAGATTCCTGACTATTTCTTGGACTCCTGTGACTACTTAAGGCATAAAACTGAACAACTTGCCTAAAGAGATCGAAAAACGAGAAAAAATTTTGGTCATGCCATCATCAAATCAAATCCAGAAGGGAAAGTTTAGAAAGCAAAAATTCTTGACCTATGGGAAAGTTGTTCAGATTCGAATAATTAGACCAATTTGACACCAGTAGAAACATTTTGGAATTTATGGCGTAGTAATAGAATTGAAAATGTTACCAATAAGGTGCGGTTGACCATACTAGCATAACTTCCATTCTCTGATCGATTGTCTGACCACGGTCAAGGGTAAGTTATGCTAATAATCAGCCATTAGGCCCCCTTGACCTTCGCCCTTCACGATGAGTCAATTCCTAAACTACTATAAGCAGATTAGGCCTCCACCCTGTGATTTTACCTTTTATTATATTCCTAAGTCATCTTTTACGCAGCTGATTCATGGAAAGCTAAACGACACGAATCATTTTGACAGGTGACGTGGTTGGTAGTGAGCCTGATTTCTACGCCGCGGCCTGGGGATACGATCCACGTCCAGGGTAAACATTTTTTGTGATGAGCACGAGGCATTGTTCTATGTCCACGTGTTGTTTATTTATTAATGTATGTATAATCAGTCTCTATTACCTACACTCAACGACAGGTCAAGCTTGACACTCTCACTGGCAGTCGCACGACTCTAGCCTGTACGTCTATTGAAATAAGAACGGTACAAAATCCGATGTGTGTACCTATAGTACAGGCTATATGCCTGGTTTGCGTGAACTTTACCGCCATTATTAAAACGGGGTGTAAAAAAGATATCTTCCGAAGACTGAAACCGTGGTTTCACACCATGAAACACTACAACTTTCCCTAAAGAACAGTTTGAACACGAAAACTATTTTTTGACTTTTCAAACACAAAGAAGTTTTTGTGTTTCAACTTGTTAGATTTCAACCTATGTTCCTTCAGTAGCCCGTCCAACGAAGGACATATAGGGAAAATAATTCGTGGGTGAACCAACTTGGGCAGAAGAAAGTGTCCACAACAACAAAAAAAAAACCGGCCAAGTGCGAGTCGGACTCGCGCACTGAGGGTTCCGTACCACCACATAAACATAATTGTATTAGTTGAAATTTCAGTAAGTTAATGTGCTAGATTTTTTGAGTCCGACACGCGCTTGACCAAATTTTATAATTTGTTGTTATTTTATAGCCTATGCCCTATAAACATACCAATTTTCAAGTTTGTAAGTGTTCCCGTTTTTAAATAGAACTAAAACAAAAATCGCCTCAGCAACCATCCAATTTGACCCCTCTCTTATATGAATGTTCTTGAAACGGGAGCTCACCACAATTGGTTACCATTAGTTGTGAGAAAAGTTGTAATATTTAATGATTTCAGACTTTACCCATTATTTGTACTGTGAGACCTAGCTTCTTGCCAAATTTCATAATTTTAGGTCAACGGGAAGTACCCTGTAGGTTTTTCATTTTTGAATAAATGTATGGAGATGAGGACATAAAATGCCATATCTTTTGATTGCGTCGTTGTAAAAAATTGAAATTTTCAGATCTTGTGTGGTTCATGGATCCTAATATATGGTATTAATTTCAACTTGATACCTTTACCCGTTCGTGAGATAAAGGGTCTTGACAGACAGACAGACAGACGGACAACAAAGTGATCCTATAAGGGTTCCGTTTTTTTTTTCTGAGATACGGAACCCTAAAAAAGTAGGAGATAAGTGATAATTTAATTTTCTCAGAACTAAAACGTGACCATTTTTGACATCAAAGGTTTTATGGGGTTTTGGACATCACAGAATCCAGAAATCAATGTCAAGCCGAAATCCTACTAGTTCAAACAAGACAAAAAATAACCTAGGCTGAATAACGGTGGGAGGTTTCTTGTTTTCAAAGTGTTCCTTAGGTCCCCTGAACATATCTAGAAAATTCTACGTTGATCCCATGAACGCTCCTCCCTCCCCACGGTCAAACGGGTCCCTGATTTAAGTTTTTTTCATTTATCTCAGAAACAGTTAAAGATAGATGAAAATCATTAACATTACTTTAATTGTTATAAAATTACGAACCCGTTGACACCTGTTTATTAAATATAGAGTTAAGTTTGCACTTACTACTGATTACCTATTAGCAAGCTGCTGGTAATACGAGTAGTATTCCAAATGAATATAATTTTGAATTGACACCATAGATTTTTGAATTCTGTGATGTTCAAATCCAAAATGTTCGTAATCCTACTCATTTAGACAACTATTACCTGCAGCTTGCTAAGAGGTACTCAGTTGTAAGTGCAAACTTTACCCTATATTTCAGACAGAACAGAAGCAGAAATGGCGCCAAAACGCGCCAAATAATAAAAACTTTGCGCAGTCTCCGAGAATAATAGGTAGGTAGCTCTCCGAGAAAGTATTGTTTTCTTTGAGGTAGCTGGATTGAAACTGAACCTAAACGACGTTCGTGTTTATGAACAGTGGCGCTTCTGAGAAAAAAAACCGGTCAAGTGCGAGTCGGACTCGCGCGCCGAGGGTTCCGATATACCTATAGTATTTTTGGAAGCAATAAAGTCCATTTTCAGGACCGCAAAACTAAATTTGTTTGTAAAGGTTTTTTGCAGATTTCTGAAAAACTGTGCAACTTAGAAAGATCGTTTTATTTTTGCTGTAAAGTTTACATAAACCTCTGTCAACTGTAATTAATTCAGATTTTCCCTTACTCAAACTTCGGAGATAAGGGGGGGGGAATGGTATTTTTTTTGACATTTTTCATCATAACTTGAAAACTAAGAAACTTAAAAAAATACGAAAATATATTTTAAAATGTACAAGTAAAGCCCTTTCATATGATACCTCACTCGACCTAGTAGCGACAATTTGAAATTTGGCCCCCCCTATTTTGGCCCCCTTTACATTAATAATCATACTTTTTTCAAAAAAATTTCATGTGCAATTAAGTTGGGCAACTATATTCTAAAACTATTCCAAATTTCAGCTCGATAGCGTAAGTGGTTGCTGAGATATAGAGGTGTGACAGACAGACGGACGGACAGACAGACAGACAGACAGACAGAGCGGCACCATAAGGGTTCCTTTTTTTTACCATTTTGGTATCGGAACCCTAAAAATACAAAGTCCACGTGTTAATAAGGTTGAAAATTGAATATACATAGTTCATTCCGTGACGAATACGTGTAGGTATATACTCGTAGATTCGTCACTGTTACTGTACAAGTGAAAAGATTTGGTATGACCTTCCACTTTTGTTTCATTTTTAGGGTTCCGTAGTCAACAAGGAACTCATATGGTTTTGTCATATCCGTCTGTCTGTCTGTCCGCAGCTTAGCTCAGAGATCTTTAGTACTAGAAAGTTGTAATTTAGTATGGATGGACATACATTTCATCGACGCCAACAGTGGTACAAAATAAAATCTATAAAAATATTACTTAGGGTCCCTTACAAGCAAAGTGGAGGTGATTTGTTTTCCTTGTGTACCCCATCGTGTTGGGTGTGAGTCTTTGCATGTCATTTTTCGATTTAACTTAGCACATCGTCGTCGAGTATCTCCCCCCCCCCCCTGGCAGCTAAACGGTAGTCAATGGCAATGTGAAAAAATTCACAAAACTAGCATATATGACGAAATTAAAAGAAAAACTCACTTCTAAGTAGGCTTTACAGGAGCTATAGCCGATAAACTGGAAATTATAACAATATAGCAATCAGGCGCTATAGTCCATTGAATGAGTCCCTCCAAGGGGGGTCTAGAGTGCGTGAGTTAGTAACGTAAGATGTTTCTTCGGAAACATGTCAAGAGTCCCTAGGTAATAAACATACTAAAACCCCGGGACACTAGGAGGAGCCCCGGAGTGGGGGGAGGGGGGGAAAGGGTCCATTTTTTCATTTTTCGCTTAAATCTCAAAACTGTACATGTTAGAGAAAAACTTTCAAGGAAAAGTTGAAAGGCCATACAATTATCTACAAGTTGTACCTAAATCATTTTTTTCTATTCGCAGCCGTTTTCGAGCTACATCCCATAAAGGTGAAAAATTGGAAAACTTTTTATTTTACCAACTTAGGGTGCCCGCAGACGACCGTTTTTTTCTCCGTTTTTGTTGTAGATTGTAAGAAATGACGATGATGATGATGATGATGACTACTTTTTCATCCTTTTGGGTTGGGACGGTCCTGTTAAGAGTTCTTCTTCTATTATTTGTTCATCCTCAGATGTAGGTGATTCGTGGTGAAGCTCTTCGTCATCACCATCACCATCATCATCATCTTCCTGAATGGATACGCTGTTAAGGCATTTCCCTTGACAATGAAGGCATGCCGCTGAACAAAAAAAAAAAATCCGAACAACGGATAATGTTGGGGCATTGATGTCATAATATGAGAGGCACTAGAGGAAAAAAAATTAAAAGTTCAAGTATCGTAACTACCCTAATAAAATTCAATTTCTCCTAAACGCCTCCATGGTGGAATCTGGGTTTTTTATCAATGATAGACCTAATTATGAGCAATCTATCGGTACCGGTCACAAGTTGCACTTTTGAGCTTTTTGGAAGAAAAATAAAATAAAAAGTTCAATTATCGTAACTACCCTAATAAAATTCAATTCCTCCTAAACGCCTCCATGGTGGAATTTGGTATTTTTATCAATGATAGACCTAATTATGAGCAATCTATCTGTACCGGTCACAAGTTGCACTTTTGAGTTTTTTGGAAGAAAAAATAAAAAGATCAAGTTCAGTAACTCAAACTACCCTAATATAATATTTTGACAATCGATTCCTCCTAAAGGCTTCCATGGAGGAATGTGTTTTTTTTACCAATTATAGACCTAATTAAGAGCAATTTATCAGTACCGGTCACAAGTTGCACTTTTGAGCTTTTTGGAAGAAAAAAAATAAAAAGGTCAAGTTGCGTAACTACCCTAATATAATATTTTGACAATCAATTCCTCCTAAAGGCTTCCATGGAGGAATGTGTTTTTTTACCAATGATAGACCTAATTAAGAGCAATCTATCAGTGCCGGTCACAAGTTGCACTTTTGAGCTTTTTGGAAGAAAAAAAATAAAAAGTTTAAGTATCGTAACTACCCTAATAAAATTCATTTCCCCGTAAACGCCTCCGTGGTGGAATCTGGTATTTTTATCAATGATAGACCTAATTATGAGCAATCTATCTGTACCGGTCACAAGTTGCACTTTTGAGTTTTTTGGAAGAAAAAAATAAAAAGATCAAGTTCAGTAACTCAAACTACCCTAATATAATATTTTGACAATCGATTCCTCCTAAAGGCTTCCATGGAGGAATGTGTTTATTTTACCAATTATAGACCTAATTAAGAGCAATCTATCAGTACCGGTCACAAGTTGCACATTTGAGTTTTTTGGAAGAAAGAAATATTTTTTGATCGATTGATGTGATAAACATGGGTATGTAGTATGGGGAAATTGTTTGAGCCAAAATCATTTTTTACTGCGTGTAACTCAGAAACGGTAGGATATAGGAAAAAATTGTTTAGGTACAACTTGTAGATAATTTTATGGCCTTTCAACTTTTCCTTGAAAGTTTTTCTCTAACATGTACCGTTTTTGAGATTTAATCGAAAAATGAAAAAAAGGACCCTTTCCCCCCCTCCCCCCACTCCGGGGCTCCTCCTAGTGTCCCGGGGTTTTAGTATGTTTATTACCTAGGGACTCTTGACATGTTTCCGAAGAAACATCTTACGTTACTAACTCACGCACTCTAGAACTTTTTATTCAATGGACTACTATAGGACCTGAGCAGTAAAAAGTTTACGTTATTGTACGAACGTTATGAAATACTAAATAAAAACCTGCTTTGATAAAAAAAGGACGGGTTGCACTCCGGGAGTGCCGGCAGAAGTGAAAACAAAAAAAAATTTGTTTTACAGCTGCCATCCAAAATATACAGGGTGTTAATTTGATTGCGTGCCATAGCTTAGGGGGTGGTTCAGTAACGATAAAGAAAATCAAAAAAAAATATAATAAAATTCTACTTAAAAAAAATTAAACTCCATTGAAACTAAACTAACGCGGAGGCCAATGACCTTTAGCACCGCGCTATCAAAAGCGCGCGAAAGAGTTTCAGTTACGAGTATGTATGTGCCTACATTATCCACTGATACTGCGTACCACTGGTGCTCCGTCCGGGTCATTGCCCTCCGTGTTAGTTAAGTGTCAATGGATTTTTTTTTAAAGGATTTTGTTAAATATTGTTTTTGTGTTCCTTTATCGTTACTGAAACACCCCCTAAGCTATGGCACGCAATTAAATTAACACCCTGTAGATCTCATCGAGACCTATCATTTGACTCAGCACACGAGTAGTCTAGGGTCAGTAGTTTTCGAGTTATAGCGATTTTTAGTTTGACAGCTGTCATCCGAAATGTAGATCTCATCGAGACCTATCATTTGTCTCAGCACACGAGTAGTCTAGGGTCAGTAGTTTTCGAGTTATAGCGATTATTATTATTACCTGAACCCGAACCCGTACCCGTACCCGAACCCGTACCCGTATGACAAAGACAAAAAAGATGTTTTGGTCTTTATCACACTTTAGAACTTTTGTATATATTGAGCCTGCTCCAACTTGGTATGATCATTTGCAAATCCATTTCTATCTTCATCCTAGATCTGAAGATCTGACGCGACAAAGGCGCGACATCTGATGCGAATCTATAATTTTTTCCCCATATAAAATTTTATAAGCGCCGCTAAAGAAGTTTTCACTTCAAAAATCCTACAATACTATGGAACCCCTATACTGCGCGTGGCCCGACACGCACTTGGCAGGTTTCTACCGCCTTTTTATGGTTACACGAATACTCGCGATTCAATTTGCTAAAATTTTGGTAAAACTATCAATACTTTTTTCTTCAAAACACTAATTTTGAACGTAGATATTTTTCACTTCGTTCGAGATCGTCACGCAGAACAGACGCAGACAGGTTTATAAAATCGATTCAAACCAGAGTAAATTTTGGTAAGAGGTTTCTAATTTTACTTTTACCATATATTTCGTATATTCTTAATGTTATTTAGTATCAGATTGTGCTATAATTACTATCAGTACCTAGACTACCGAGCTTTACTCTATCATCACATACAGCGCCATCTCGTATGGAGTACAAAAACTAACAGGTGTTTTAAAATTAAAATTAGCCACTTAAAACTTTTAAAACGCAAATAAAAATAGTAATAATAACTTAATAATATGATTCCTTCAGCAGCATCCTCCTTTGTATCTTACATCTTAGTTACTGCGGTCAACTACAACCACGGTCCATGGTGCCAGCCGTAACGCTAACAAGCGAGGTGACTAATGGTACTTCCCCTCCACATTTTTTCCAGCAAAAGCTAGAATTCTGGATTGAGCTCCCTGACCTGTAGTGGACGTATCATGGGATGTTATGATAAATATGATTATAAAACCTTTAATATTAAAAATATCACCGGGTGAGCCAGCTATATACCTAGTCTAGGCAACGAAGCGGATCGTTGTATGAAAACCACCGCATTAAATCCTCTGTCGATGAAACTTTCCTGGGGTATTACACTATATACCTTCTATAAAAAAATGCAAAAAAATCGGTACTTTTAATTTTTCCATACAAAAATTACAAAAAGTGTATGAAATTTTTTTTTGTATTTTTTTTTTTTGATATTTTGAATTTACATTTAATTCATGATTGTTTATCATCCTGTCAAATAAAATCTGCCTGAGAGAATTATGTCGGGGTCAACTGCTTCGTTGCCTACACTAATACTACTTTCTCACCAACAGACGGCGCTGTAGGTTTTCTGAAAAGCGCTATTTTCAATAAATGGTCAATAACACGAAGAAAAAAAAATCCCAGATTTTTCGCCCTCGAAAACCCCCGTATAGAGAATTTTATCGAAATCGTTAGTCGTTTTCAAGAAACCGATTACAAATATATATACAAATATTGCTCGTTTAATAGTATAGATTAAGGTGAATGTTATGTTTATGTCGCGTCCATGTCGTATAATTCGGCGGCATTTTGCAAAACAGCGGGTTTTATATATTCTTACCTATCTGTCAAACAGGAAAACCTAGTACGGATACCGGTCTCTCGGACAAGGAACATCTACAAGATTAATCTTAATGTTAAATTCCTTAGTTTTACCTTTTAAAGAGAAAATAATAATCTCTGACACGTATAACACGCCGTATTACAAACAGCTTAAATGGGTGCATTTTAGGTTCGTCAGGTAAGTAAGGTAAACCCAACCTTACCGATTACACGCAAATATATAATTTGCGTGTTATTTTATTAACAACACCAACTTGTTACTCAACTTTTCTTCAAACTGCTGTACATAGAGTTTACGTTTACATTACATACAATAGTGTTTGTGTGTCTTAAAAAACTTTACTCTTTGTTTGCTCTACATAATAATTGTCTACTTAAAATCATAACTAATTAGTTATACAGCAGCAGCTATTTAGTTATGCTTATTTAAGTAATGACACATTTGTATACGCCGCCACTGCCGTACCAAATCCGCCAATCCACGCGTCTCATTCGCCCTCGTGCTTATGACGTAACAGTTGACGTCATTTTCAATGTCACAGTCGCGGAAACTGTTCGTATCATCACACGTTTCGTTCTACATTCATTCTCAGATAACATGTTCCGCTGTGTACTTTTTGCTTTAAAGATTTAAGAAGACTTATTTCAAATTATAATTGGTTATGTCATGTCTCGAAATGTGTCACTGTTATCGTTATCATTCAGCAGTATTGAAAGTGTCTCGGTGATGTTATGTTAATTTAGTTAAGGTAAGTTGAATGTCATGTGTTTTAAGTTCTGTTGCTTATTTAATTCATAGATGAGTAATACTTAATTCGTAAATCGTTATCGCGTCTGATTGCTCTGATTGTATAATACGTAGTTACTTGACGTGTTTTTTGGGGTTCCCGCGAAATATATAATAATTTGTTTTTTCATTAGTTAATTGAATCTATTCACATGTCTTATTAATTACTGAAGCTATATATGAATTTAGTAAAATTTTATTTGGAAGATTAACAGATGAATTAATTACTTAAATAAACCAATTTTATAGGTACCTGTACTAATAATAAATCTTCACCGATAACATAAACATAAAAACAATCCTTTGACAGAGCGTTTGTAAATAGATGGAGATCATTGAAAATCTCCGGACAATAAAACTCACGCGTACGGTACTCTTTAAACAATGTAAAATTATATATTGGTTCCGCTCCGGAAGCCCAGTGATTTTACTGATTTTACTCATGATAACAAACAACTTTCCCGAAAAAAGAAATTTTATTCGAAAATAATTTTTCAACCCCATAATATGTATAGGTCGAGCACGTGATCACTTTAGTATGGAGAGTAGAATTTTTTTGGAGTAAATATATTTATCTTTGGGAAAGTTGCTTGTAGCGTTCGAGAAAATCCAGAAAAAAATAAAACCGAAAATTCCCAAACAGCACAAATCCTAACGAAGTGTAACCCTGATATGAGGAAAGACGACGTAACTTATACGTGATTAATTGTTAATAGGTCTCCTTTTGTTTTCTCTAGCATTTAGGACAGAAATGAGGTCGACCTTGCCCAGAAAAAGTCTATGCACTCGCGACTTTAGTAGATTTAGGTTATATAATCGCAGAGCCAAGAAGCTCGTTGGTGATGAGATGCTGGTGAAAACTAAGTTTCACAATCTGGCCCACCGTCGCAAGGTTGCATGTCTGTCGAGTGTGCTCAACAGCTCCACGAGCTTATTTCTCCATCCCCCTTCTGGGCAAGCTCGTTCCATCGTCGACCTTCATTTCTGTCCTCAAGACTAGTTCGAGGTCAAGAGTAAGCCCATTGACAATAAAAAGAAATATAAAGTCGGGAACAGAGTTAAATTTATTAATTTAGGATTGAAATATAATTCTAAAATTGCAGGAAGTATCTGTATAATAGATAAGCAATGGACTACATGATCGGTGGGCTCGCAGGGGCGGGGGCGACTGTAGTCACCAACCCGATGGATGTAGTGAAAACGCGCATGCAGTTGCAAGGCGAGTTGCGTGCGCGCACCGCACATGTTGCTAAATACAGGTAGAGTCCATTTTTCGTTTTTATTGTTGACTCATTTAAAAGTGCGTTAAAAAATTTACAAACTAATCGTAATTTTTGGAAGTGGTTTACCGTTTCTATGCGCGTATTTTCCAAAATCTTTCTTTGGTTTTGAAGGAAAACAGATTGAATAGTTGTTCAATTCAAATAGTTATTCAGTCGAAAAGGTTGTTCAGATTGATTGTTATTTAGTTTAAAACGTAGAGCAATTTTGAAAAATTATACGTTTGAATTTTATTCTGATATAAACTATAATTTTCGCATACCGGCTACACTGGAGGACAATATCCGCGTCTGCCTGCCCCTACATCTGCTGAATTAGTGTCTCTGCACCTTAGATTATGAATAACGGCAGCTTACTCTCTGCACGCGATGTTTTCGTCAAATCTGACGTACAATGGCGGAATTCCCGCGTCGCAACTTAAAGTCTTGTCACTTGTGACATTTGCTTTGTGGTTGCGAAATTCCCAAAGAGATTTGAACCTCGCTTTAGTCATTTATCTGAGGAAATTCCGCTCAAGTGAGTTAAACTTGATGGCTCGGAGCTTGATGGAAAGATACGACGAGGAATTTCCGGAATAGGCTTATAAGAACTAGGCTTATCATATTGTCTCTTGCGCACATTTAGGATGTGGAACGATCTTCCCCCTGCGGTTTTCCCTAGTAGTTACGACATGGGGTCATACAAAAAGCCGGCCAAGTGCGAGTCGGACTCGCGCACTGAGGGTTCCGTACCACCATCATCATCATCATAACATCCCATGAAACGTCCACTACAGGACAGGGAGCTCCCTTCAGAATTTTACTTTTTCTGGAAAAATGTGGAGGGGAAGTACCTACCGTAGTCACCTCACTTGTTAGCGTTACGGCTGGCACCATGGACCGCGGTTTTATGTGACCGCAGTAAGTAAGATGTAAGATACAAAGGAGGATGCTGCTGCCCATCCTCCAGTTAACCCTTAGTCGCCTCTTACGACACCCACGGGTATGTATGGGTTCCACCACACCACCGTACCACCACATAAACATAATTGTATTAGTTGAAATTTCAGTAAGTTAATGTGCTAGATTTTTTGAGTCCGACAAGCGCTTGACCAAATTTTGTTATTTGTTGTTATTTTATAGCTTATGCACTATAAACATACCAATTTTCAAGTTTGTAAGTGATCTCGTTTTTAAATAGAACTAAAACAAAAATCGCCTCAGCGACCATCCAACTTGACCCCTCTCTTATATGAATGTTCTTGAAACGGGAGCTCACCACAATTGGTTACCATTAGTTGTGAGAAAAGTTGTAATATTTAATGATTTCAGACTTTTTCCATTATTTGTACTGTAAGACCTAGCTTCTTGCCAAATTTCATAATTTTAGGTCAACGGGAACTACCCTGTAGGTTTTGCATTTTTGAATAAATGTATGGAGATGAGGACATAAAATTCCATATCTTTTTATTGCGTCGTTGTAAAAAAATGAAATTTGCAGACCTTGTGTGGTCCATGGATCCTAACATATGGTGTTAATTTCAACCTGATACCTTTACCCGTTCGTGAGATAAAGGGTCTTGACAGACAGACAGACAGACAGACAGACAGACAGACGGACAACAAAGTGATCCTATAAGGGTTCCGTTTTTTCTTTTGAGGTATGGAACCCTAAAAACGGACAAAGGCTGGCAACGAACTAGTACCTACCAGGGAGGCAGTGACACTTATCATTAGGTGAGCTGTCTGCTCGTTTACCTGCTCTTACATAAAAAAAAAAAACTTGAAGTCGTACACTCCGTCGGGGGAAAACCTAAAATACTCATATAGGGTATAAAATGAAGCTATTAAAACTTTAAAACTTGTGTAGAAGTTTTTTCCGATATGTTATTTTTTTTTAGGTAATTCCTGAACTACTATAATGATAGTCAAACAAACGAAAGTTTCGCGCGCGTATAAAAAAAAAACCGGCCAAGTGCGAGTCGGACTCACGCACAGAGGGTTCCGTACCACCACATAATCATAATTGTATTATGTAGTTGAAATTTCAGTAAGTTAATGTGCTAGCTTTTTGAGTCCGACACGCGCTTGACAAAATTTTATTATTTGTTGTTATTTTATAGCTATAAATATATCAATTTTCAAGTTTGTGAGTGTTCCCGTTTTTAAAATAGAACTTAAAAAAATCACCTCAGCGACCATCCAACTTGACCCCTCTCTTATATGATTGTTCTTGAAACGGGAGCTCACCACAATTGGTTACCATTAGTTGTGAGAAAAGTTGTAATATTTAATGATTTCAGACTTTTTCCATTATTTGTACTGTAAGACCTAGCTTCTTGCCAAATTTCATAATTTTAGGTCAACGGGAACTACCCTGTAGGTTTTGCATTTTTGAATAAATGTATGGAGATGAGGACATAAAATTCCATATCTTTTTATTGCGTCGTTGTAAAAAAATGAAATTTGCAGACCTTGTGTGGTCCATGGATCCTAATATATGGTATTAATTTCAACCTGATACCTTTACCCGTTCGTGAGATAAAGGGTCTTGACAGACAGACAGACAGACGGACAACAAAGTGATCCTATAAGGGTTCCGTTTTTTCTTTTAAGGTACGGAACCCTAAAAACGGACAAAGGCTGGCAACGAACTAGTACCTACCAGGGAGGCAGTGACACTTATCATTAGGTGAGCTGTCTGCTCGTTTGCCTGCTCTTACATAAAAAAAAAAAACTTGAAGTCGTACACTCCGCCGGGGGAAAACCTAAAATACTCATATAGGGTATAAAATGAAGCTATTAAAACTTTAAAACTTGTGTAGAAGTTTTTTCCGATATGTTATTTTTTTTTAGGTAATTCCTGAACTACTATAATGATAGTCAAACAAACGAAAGTTTCGCGCGCGTATAAAAAAAAAACCGGCCAAGTGCGAGTCGGACTCACGCACAGAGGGTTCCGTACCACCACATAATCATAATTGTATTAAGTAGTTGAAATTTCAGTAAGTTAATGTGCTAGCTTTTTGAGTCCGACACGCGCTTGACAAAATTTTATTATTTGTTGTTATTTTATAGCTATAAATATATCAATTTTCAAGTTTGTGAGTGTTCCCGTTTTTAAAATAGAACTTAAAAAAATCACCTCAGCGACCATCCAACTTGACCCCTCTCTTATATGATTGTTCTTGAAACGGGAGCTCACCACAATTGGTTACCATTAGTTGTGAGAAAAGTTGTAATATTTAATGATTTCAGACTTTTCCCATTATTTGTACTGTGAGACCTAGCTTCTTGCCAAATTTCATAATTTTAGGTCAACGGGAAGTACCCTGTAGGTTTTGGTTTTTTGCATAAATGTATGGAGATGAGGACATAAACTGCCATATCTTTTGATTGCATCGTTGTAAAAAATTTAAATTTTCAGATCTTGTGTGGTTCATTGATCCTAATATGTGGTATCAATTTCAACCTGATACCTTTACCCGTTCGTGAGATAAAGGGTCTTGACAGACAGACAGACAGACAGACAGACAGACAGACGGACAACAAAGTGATCCTATAAGGGTTCCGTTTTTTTATTTTGAGGTACGGAACCCTAAAAAATGGCGAATGCAGAAGCTCTGGGAAGCAAGGAGGTTGTTATCCTGAGCTCTGAAGGTTGTACGTTAATTGGTAGATGCGGGGAGCTTGGGGGTGATCGTGGTAATTTAAACGATATTACCGAAACAAAAACGTTTGCCTGAAACACTTAGGTTGAGACTTAACATAACTTTTGAGGCAAACGTTTTTGTTTCGGTAATGTCGTTGAAATTACGACGATCACCCCCAAGTTTGACTGCGGCACAGTGCGGTGTTTTGCAAACTATAACACACTTGCTGTCGTGCCCTACTTTTCTAGTTTCCTGCACTCGGAAAGACCTTTTAGATTTTAGAGGCTTTTGATGTGGCCACGTTTTGGGCTAAGATTTTGTAGTAACTTTATGCCGTTGACTCGAAATGCCAAACAAATACCAACTCTCCCTCCCGAACTACTCTGCTACAAAAATGTATGCAGATATGTATGGTTCACCTTGTTTTCAAGTACCGGCTGGCTAAGAATACCACCTCATAATTTTCCGTGCGTGTTGAAAAGGCGACATATATCCAGAGGATTGGTACCTCCATACTACGGTCATCAACCAACGCGTAGCATTATATTTTTGGTGTTTAATTCTGGAGGAAGCTTGCTCTCCAGATGTGGACATTTATTGGATGATATAATGATGATAACCTGTTGTTTAATGAATGAATAATTAAATAAAGTGGGCAAAAGCGGTTTTAAGGCGGTTTAATGATCTTGGTTTAATATTTTGTTAATAATCTTGTTCGTTTTAGGGGAATATTTAATGCCATGATGGTGATAGCACGGAATGACGGTGCGCTGGCCCTGCAGAAAGGATTGGCTTCTGCCATGATCTTCGGATTCACTATGAACTCAGTTAGGTAAGTCGTCATTTATTTTGATGTCTAGTAATGTATACGTAATGTCTAATTTAAATATTAATAAGGTCTCACAAACAATCGTCCGTGTGGTGCCGGCAAAGAATAGTACCAATCGTAGACTCGCTCTATTTGCATTGTATTCTGCATGACATTCAATAAGTATTCTGTAAAGAATCTACATTGAATAAAATTATCTGAATCTGAATCTGAATCATTTCTACCCGTGGGTGTCGTAAGAGGCGACTAAGGGCTTATGAACCGGAGGATGGGCAGCAGCATCTTTCTGTGTATCGTTCCATCTTACATACTGCGGTCACCAACAACAGCGGTCGCCAGCCGCAACGCTTACAAACGTGATGACTATGGTAAATCCCCTCCAAAGTACCACGTGTTTTTTGCTGGAGTCTGAAGGGAGCTCCCTGCCCTGCGGTGGATGTTTCATTGGATGTTATGATAAACACATATAGAACTATTATGTGGCTACACCAATCACCATACTAATTCTTGCTATTCAAAATGAACCGGTTAGTATCGGTTATAAACCGTTATTAACAATTATTTCAGTCAGAGTGAAACTGAAATGCGAGCTTTTAAAAAACCTTTGAGATATATCCCGCAGCGACAGGAATATCGCCGCGCCGAAGCAAATCGCCAGCAAAGTTCCATTACTCGTGCTAAGAAATAGAATAAACCGCTAAAAACCGGTTAATTAACCCGAAACCTCTACAAACTACTTTGACTTCAAAAACGAACGAAACCGAAATATTCTCTTTGTACAGTCAAGAGCAGGTAAAGCTTGACACTTGCTGCGCCACTCTAGCTCCAACGACCATAGAAATAAGAACGGTGCGAGGTCCAACGTGTCAAGCTTGACGTGCTCTTCACTGTACTTACGGCAAAACCGGTTTAAAAAAAGAAAAGGTTTCCAATGCTTACACTATTATACACTACTACACTACTTATTCATCATAACATCCCATGAAACGTCCACTACAGGACAGGGAGCTCCCTCTAGAATTCTAGCTTTTGCTGGAAAAATGTAAAGGGGAAGTACCATAGTCACCTCGCTTGTTAGCGTTACGGCTGGCACCATGGAGCGCGGTTGTAGGTGACCGCAGTAAGTAAGATGTTAGATACAAAGGAGGATGCTGCTGCCCATCCTCCAGTTAACCCTTAGTCGCCTCTTACGACACCCACGGGTATGTAAGGGTTGGTATACTATTCTTTGCCGGCACCACACGGGACACACTACTACACTACTTATTAGTATTTCACAATTAATATTTATTTTACAGATTAGGTCTCTACCACGTAGCTGAAATTGAAGGCTGGACCAAAACCTCCGCTGGAGTTATAGACGTGAAAAAAGCGGTATTCTGGTCTGCCGTTAGTGGATCCGTTAGCGGGATAGCAGCCAACCCTATATCGGTTATCAAGACACGCATACAGGCGGCTGCGCATCCGAGTATAGCTGTTGGAAGACAGTATCAGTATAAGGGTAATATTTGGGTATTTTATTTCTCCATTGCGCGTTCTGTGTGGTCCTGGCGAAAAATTGTACCAATCCATCTCTACCCGTGGGTGTCCTTAGAGGTGACTATAAGGTAGTAAGAACCGGAGGACGAGCAGCTGCATCTTTCTGTGTATCGTACCAGCTTACATAATGCAGCCACCAACAACAGCGATCGCCAGCCGCAACGCTTAAAAGCGTGGTGACGATGGTGATTCCCCTACAAAGTACCATGCGTTTTCGCTGGAGTTCTGGAGGGAGCTCCCTGTCCTGCAGTGGACGTTTCATTTGATGTTATGATTGTATTGCGCAGTTTTTGACTAAAGCCCATGTTAATAGAACTTAAGAACCTTTTACATTATTGACAATTGCGTTCGCTGTCCCTACCACTTGCTTGTCTCTGATAGCCCCAAATTCTTCTTCTATAACTTTATGGGTCACTGGCCTGAAATAAATGATTTTATTTATTTATTATTTATAAAGCTCTTCTCAACGGAGTAACTTCTAGTCTGTTCGTCTCTCCTGGGCCTAGAGCCAAGTGACTTTCTACTATTGCAAACGCCAGTAGAATTGAGAAGAATAGAATGAAAATGTATGGGATTGACATTAGCTAACGAAATGTCACGTGAGAGCTTATGTCAAACCCGTAGAGTTTTATTCTATTTATAGCGTTTGCGACAATAGAAAGCCACTTGTCTCAGGGCGCTGGTATGTACGACAAGACTTCGACGACCCAGGGTGTCTACTCTCAAAGTCCGATATATCGAAACAATACTACTCGAAACATGTTGCATGTTTCGAGTAGTATCGTTTCGATATATCGGACTTTGAGAGTAGACACCCAGACTACAGGTCAACCGAAAACCGATTAGGTAAAAATTTATAGGAAAATCAATTTTTCAGGCATAATGGACGCTTTTATCACAATTTACAAGACTGAGGGCTTACGAGGGTACTTCGCTGGCCTTAACGCGACTTGCACCAGATTGGCCATCGGCAGTGGAGCACAACTTACCACATTTTCCGAGTAAGTTATTAACAGAAATTAAGTCAGGATTTCTCTTCAGTAAGTATTCTATCAAGGGTCTGCGCATAAGGTTTGCGTAATTTTAAAAGTAGTCTGCCTCTGACTGAACTCAGACAGGGTATTAGGATGGTTTTCCACCACGGTTGTGCGAAGGAGCTACGCTGTGAGCTGTAAAATTGAAACCAATAAGATTACTCCATTTGACAAGCTATGAAAATGGAGCAATCCTATTGATTGGAATTTTCCCAGCTCATAGCTTAGCTCCCTCGCACAGCACTAGTGGAAAAACAGCCTGAATCAGTTGAACGCTGTAACCGTAGGCAAGTGCCCTCTAAAATATTCTGAAAATACGTACGCGGAAAAAATCCGCTACATGCGTTGAAGCGCCTGCCTGAGTGCATCTGCTGTCGCCACTGTTCGTGGCAGTTAGGCTTATACAGCATGAATTTTTATTTGTTTTGCTCCCGAAGCCTACTTATGGAAACGAGCAACTTTCCCGACGAACAAAAATTTTAAATGAGCAAAAACAATGGAAATTCCTGGATTTTTCGTATATATTCATAACTTTAAATTTAATAGTGCGTTACGCAATACACTCCAAGCGTTCTATTAGACGCAAGCCTTTATAGATATTAGGAGATTATTAGCTTGATCAAAGAGAACATTTGGACTTTTTGACTGGAAACTTTTAGTGTCCGAGGATCAGATCAAGTACCCAGTTAGCACACATAATTATGAGGAGTCGGTGATATAGCCAGCATTGGACTGACATAAAAGAATTAAACAAGACTACCAAAAATAAACATATTAAAAAAAAAAACCTTTATAGGGTAAAGAGTTTGGAAATTGAACTCAATTTACAATTTTTTGAGGTTGTGAGCACACAATAGTACCATTAAAGCTCAGTAGTGGTGAGTCAGTCAGTACATTGTAAAATTAACAATTAAGTCCATTTTACAAACTTTTTAGTGGTCTCATATGCGACCACTGGCCTACAAAGGGTTATGTAAAGTTCTAGGCAGAACACTTTTAGGAAAACATCATCTTAAATACTTTTGTTTCTCCAGAGCGAAGCAAGCATTGTTAAACCATGGGATTTGTACCAACTCCCGTTTTGCGCTGGCATTCTGCGCGAGCGCTCTGAGTGGAGTTGCTGTGGCAGTCGCCATCTGCCCCTTTGACGTCATTACTGTGCGGCTCTATAACCAGGGTAATTAAATGCAAATGGTTGGAGTCAGATTCGAGGAATATCAGAATTTAGTTTCCTTTTTAAAACATAACGCAGCTGCTGCTAATTAACCTGCCTTGCGTGCCGTGTTCCACTCCAAATCCGTCAGACATATTTGCACCTATCAGTTGAGAATAATTGAAACATAACATTTTAAGCATGAGAGTTCTGTTTTGATTACCCTTACGTCTTTTACGTAGTTTCTTACAAAATCAAATCATAAAAATCTCTGGCTGTATTCTTGATACGGCCGTAATATTTACGTGGATACATCTATGTAGGGAGGTTCCATCACAGGTTCCCATTCACCCCCCCCCCCCCCTCCCCCACCTTCTACCCACACACCCATTCCCTCACCCACCTCCCCTCACACCACCACACCCCTCGCCCTCTGACTCATCCAACGCTCGATGTAGTACCAATTCTTGCTGCTAGAGGGCCTATATACACTTTGCACGAAATGACCCTCCAAAAGAAAACATAGACGTATCCACGTCAAAAAACTGCGTATATGATGTGGACTACTGCGTGAATTTTCATTGGTTTTGCTCCCGAAGCAAGCAACTTTCGCGAAGAAAAGAAATTTTACACGAAAAAAATTTTTCGCCTCTCCATAGTAAAGTGGTCACGAGATCGACTCATTTTGTATGGAAAGGCAAAAAAAAATTTAAACGTTTTTCGTCGGGAAACTAGCTTGTTTTCATGAGTAGAATCACCGGGCTTCGGGAGCAAATCCAATAAAAAATCACCCTGTATAGTCCGAAAAGGGCATGTTCAGTCTTTCGTAAAAAAGAACCTCGCCTCTAGTTCGGCTCACGTGACCTTGTTTCACCATTGCATGCCTTATCCGTTTTTGGTCGACCGTTAGAACCTGAAACTCTGGTCTTCCCCGAATCTGCTGCACAATCATATTCACGTGTGCCGTCATTGCAGAGTGAAAGCGTGGCTGTTAGCGAGCGGGCTCGGCGAACATTCGCCGGTCCTTGTGGCGTTCATCGCGAGTGTGGTTTGCGCAGGTCCCGCTGTGTGTATAGAGGGGCCCTTAGATGTCGTCAATACTCGTCTCTTAAATCAGGGTAACTAATTCGTAGCCGGGTCATAAGACATACTAACAATTTGAGGAGATTCTGCAGGTCGTGTTCTAGTGACATTTTTCCTGGTTTTCTTTGACACAACTGATTGATTCAACCTAATGGGAACAACGGAACCAAAATGAGAAAAACGGAACCCTTCGTCTGTCTGTCAGTCTGTCACACTTGTTTATCTCAGCAACTACTTATAGGCTAAGATCCCACGACAAGATTATGCACCTATCTCTTATTTGAACGAAATGTGGTTTATATGGAAGGTTATACATGGGGTCATACAACGCCCTAGGGATGCCTATAAATTTCTTGCCGCAAGTACCTCAAAAACACGTATCAACATTTTGGTTGTATGGGAACAACCCTTTCAGTAATTTTGGCAGAGCAATGGATATTGCCGTAAGATACCTTGAATAGAGATTATTGGTCATGCAAAGTTTCATCAAAATGGGTTTAGCTGCTTCCGAGATAATTGCAACTTTTTTTTGTATGACAGCTAGCCTCAAAATGAGAGCCAGCAAGAAACTACTCAAAATGCTGTAATAAATTTGCCTAAAACTCCTTAATTTTAAATTTGGTGCGATTCGGACCTGTCGTTTAGCCGCTAGGCTTATTTTAGGATTGCTGTCATACAAAAAAAAATTGCAATTATCTTAGAAACTACTTTAACGATTTTGATGAAACTTTGCATGACCGAGAATCTCTATTCCAGGTATCTTACGGCAATATCCATTGCTCTGCCAAAATTACTAAAAGGGTTGTTCCTATACAACCATAATGTTGATATGTGTTTTTGAGGTACTTGCGGCAAGAAATTTATAGGCAACCCTAGGGCGTTGTATGACCCCATGTATAACCTTCCATATAAACCACATTTCGTTCAAATAACAGATAGGTGCATAATCTTGTCGTGGGATCTTAGCCTATTACTCACGTTATCGTCTTGTCTCGTTTCGGAGGCCAAGACACATTTTGGGCAAAGGTGTTTTAAAATTGTAATATCATTGATTTTGGGTCGTTGCGCCAGAGGAGTAAGTAACTATATTGAAAGCAAATTATTAAAAACATATTTTTATTATTATCGGAGTCAATCGGATATGCGGCCCAATAGGGGGGGCAAAATTTTAAATTGTGGACTAGGCCGAGTGAAGTATCATAATATATGAAAGGGCTTTGTACATTATTATTTTACGTGTACATTCCAAAATATGTATTTGTAGTTTTTACGACTCTTACTTTTCTAGTGATGATAAAAAATGAAAAAAAAAAAACACCTTTTCTCTGAAGTTAACAATGCGAAAAATCTGAATTTATGTAAATATTATTGCAGAAATTAAAAGATTTCACTAAGTAGCACAGTATTTTTAGAAAACTGAAAAAAACCTTTACGAACGAACTTAGTTTTAGGTACCGTACTAAAAATAGACTTTATTGCTTCTAAAAATACTATTATATATCGGTACTTTCGGCGGGCGAGTCTGACACGCACTTGGACGGTTTTTTAATGTTTTATTCCTGTTTTTCATATCACCAAAATGACGAGTCAATGATTCATTCATGAACGTCTTTTCGCTCAGAGAAACCTGTGTTTGCGCGAGAGACCTGCTGCTATAACGGCGATACTCAATTGGTATCGGTTTAAAGCCTTTGAAGTCCATCAAAAAGTCTGATGTCCAACGCAAGGAGTAAATTTGAGTTGAAGCCCTTGTTAATTTCTGGATCATTTTTATGGAGCTCTTGCGTTGAAAAGCTTTTGTTCGACCATTTGAGTTTCGCCGGTATTCGCAGGTTCTCTAAAGTTGTTTTCATCAAGATTATCTCAATATTATTTCAAACACTTCGTACCTAGAATGACGACTTGCAGAATTTCCTAGAAAAATATGTTTCTCATTGCTTTTGTTTGAAAGGTGCTGGTTGAATCTTTAATTTTGCATGTTGAAGCTTTGAAATGTTGTACTACTAACATATTTTTTTGAAGAGACAGCCTCTGAAAGTCTACGCCATAGACAGTTTTCTTTTCCCAATCCTGAGCACATTTTGTCCCGTGTGGTGCCGGCAAAGAATAGTACCAACCCATACATACCCGTGGGTGTCGTAAGAGGCGACTAAGGGTTAACTGGAGGATGGGCAGCAGCATCCTCCTTTATATCTTACATCTTACATACTGCGATCACCTACAACCGCGGTCCATGGTGCCCGCCGTAACTCTTACAAGCGAGGTGACTATGGTACTTCCCCTCCACATTTTTCCAGCAAAAGCTGGAATTCTGGAGGGAGCTCGGATGTCCTGTAGTGGACGTTTCATAGGATGTTATGGTGAGCACATTTTTACAAGTTCAGTAACGTACTGCCCAGAAACGCTGTACAGATACAAAACCGAGATGCGAGATTGCAATTCGCAACGCAAAAAACTGCTCGTACTTAGATTCTGAAAGTCGTGGAGCATCGTGTAAACTCGCAGATTTTTGCGATACTTCGTCGCATCGCATTACATTTGAATCATTAACATTAATCACCTAATTGTCCGAAAAGTTAGATGATTCCTTAAGTCCTTATTCGTCAATGACCCATGTCAGAAGCCTTTGGCAGCTCAACAACTTTGACACCAGATTTTGAGATGTCCGTCATCTACCTTGCAACCCATACGATTTGATGATGATAACATTTTTGAGTTACGTCTTAATAAATTTTAAACATCACCTATTTTCTTCAGGAACCGGTGGCACACTTCTCTACAACGGAGTATTCGATTGCCTTTTCAAAATATGGAAGACGGAAGGTCTGCATGGACTCTACAAAGGGCTGGGTCCTTTATACCTGAGGATAGCACCACATACAACCTTATCCCTAGTAATATGGGACGTCCTAAACAATATATTAGCTAATAAAAAACAAAGCTGATACTCACGTCTTTCATTTACCATTTTCCTGCTTTACGAGATCGTGTGATGACTAAGAATAGTGCAACCCCATCTGTTTCCGTAGTTGTTTTAAATGGCGACTAAGGGTTCTTAAACTGGAGGACATGGGCAGTAGTGTCCTGCATGTCGCCCCACCATACGGCGGTCACCAACCACCGCGAGGCCTACTATGCTCCGTAACGCTAACGAGCCTGGGGGGTGATCGTGGTAATTTTAACGATATTACCAAAACAAAATCGTTTCGTTTATCATTACGTTAATTGAGCCTTAACTAACCCCAGAAAATTTAAGAGGTAGTTCTGCCCTTGGGTTCTGCCCATGAAACTGAACAACTTTCCCAAAGGAAATTGGACCTCCTTGTTTCGCTCACTTTTCCATATGACAAAAAAATCTACGAAATTTCATTCAAAATTCTAAAATTCCCAGACCTGGCTTCGGCCTTATTCTAAATATTACTGAAGACTTGGCTGCGGCCTTACTGATATGGAACAGAAAGAATAAAAAACACAATCAAGACTTGGCTCCGGCCTTAGGGTTCCCGCACGCGGGCCACCGGCCACAACCACAAAACGCCGCCACCGGCATATTTCCTGTAGTTTTCATACATTTTATATGGACTCGCCGCACACGATTGACGCCGGTGGCCGCCACACGCTACAAATCGTCGTTGCTCGCTTCTTGTGGCCCACACCGGCCACAAAACGCTGATACAAAACGCCACCACACTCTACTCGCGCGATTCCCCAACCCTATCTCCTTTACCTTACTTAACCTGTGCAAGTTTTTGTTGAGTTTTTAGTGATTGTTTCTGCTTACCATAATGTGATAGCTAGTCTTTCCGCGGGGGCGATACCTTTACGCATGTTGGTGACGTGTTGCTTTAATCCATTATAATAAAGCCAGTAGTTCCCAAAACGTATGTATAAAATGTTGAAATACTTTTCTGGATGGTTTGAAAGATTATCGAAATGCTCGTTACGTTTTTGTACATTTGTTAAAAAAATAATTTCGTCTTCTACGACGACGGTTTTTAGGGTTCCGATACCAAAATGGAACAAAAGGGAACCTTATGGTGCGACTTTGTCTGTCTGTCTGTCCGTCTGTCTGTCTGTCACACCTCTATATCACAGCAACCACTCAGGCTATCAACTTTAAATTTGGAATAGTTTTATAATCTAGTAGCCCAACTTAATTGCACATGAAAGAATTTTGAAAAAAATATGATTATTAATGTAAAGGGGGCCAAAATAGGGGGGGCCATATTTCAAATTGTCGCCACTAGGTCAAATGGGGTATCATATCAAAGGGCTTTACTTGTACATTCCAAAATATATTATTACGTCTCTTAGTTTTCAAGTTATGATAAAAATGACAAAAAAAATACCATTCCCCCCCCCCTTATCTCCGAAGTTTGTGAAAGGAAAAATCTACAGTTGACAGAAGTTTATGTAAACATTACAGCAAAAATAAAAAGATCTCTCTAAGTTGCACAGTTTTTTAGAAATCTGCAAATAACCTTTACAAACAAATTTAGTTTTGCGGTCCTAAAAACGGGACTTTACTGCTTCCAAAAATACAAAAAGTATATCGGAACCCTAGGCGCGCGAGTCCAACTCGCACTTGACCGGTTTTTTTTTATCAGAAGCAGCGCAATTAAACCTTCGTCAGAGTCCATTATAATACTCGCGCATGGGTTAAAAAAGTAGCAGCCACCGACCGCAAGTGTCGACCACTGGCCACAAGTGGCTGTCGCGCGCTTTAGCCACCTTCGTGGCCTTTTCTAGCTTCTTGTGGCGACGTTTGTGGCTGTGGCCAGTGGCCCGTGTGCGGGAACAATTACTGTTTGGAGAAGACCTGGGCTTCGGCCTTAAACCTAGAAGAAGGATTACGGAAGAAGAGGCTGTATGGGCTAAAAGTTCATTGGCTTTCCCTAAGGGATTTATAAAACAAATCTAGAATTCCCATACAAACTTCATCATATGACAACACATTTTGTATGGGCGTTCGAAACTGTTGTCAAACCACCATATTCCTTGAGAAAACTTGTTCAGTTTCATGGGCGATAAAAACATCTATAAAGGGTGTAAGGGTCAGCCTTCCGAATACTGAAAGGGCATGATCAGTCAACGTAACTGAACAACTTCCCGCGAATAAAACTTTCAGGAAATGAAAAAAAAAATCGGCCTCTCCATACAAAATTGCAAACTTGACTGGACAGTTTGTATGGAGAGGCCGATTTTTTTTTCATTTCCTGTAAGTTTTATTCGCTGAAAATTGTTCAGTTATATTGACTGATTATGCCCTTTCAGTATTCGGAAGGCTGTCCCTCACCCATTGACGTAAGAAAAACGCTGCGCTTCTCTGGCTAAGTTTCCAAAATCTTTGCTTACACGCTATATATAACGAAGTTCGTGTAGCTCGTTCGTTCACCCGAAGCTTGGACCCGAAAGTACAAACTTAAACATTCTTCTAAAACGTTGTGATTATTACACCTTTTCTTCGTTCACCTTCTTCTTCAAAGATTTTGGAAACTACGCCAGGGCGTTTTTCTTACGTCAATGTTCTTCTTGCATTGCACAGTCAAGCTAGAAAAAGCAGCGCGACTTCAGCTCCTACGACTATTGAAATACGGTACAACGCTTACTGTGCTCTTTAATGTACTAAATGAGTTTATGACTCATTTGTTTTTTTGACAGTTTTGTGACGTAGGACCTAAGCGGGATTTATAATTTTTGGGTTTTATTTTGGTAGTTTTATTTTCAGATTTTCTTTGAGATTTTTTATGATGTTGGATGGTTTTATTAAGTAGGGTTTAAGGTACAAATCAGCTTGGCGTAGCCAGCACATAATTAAAACTGTAATTTACTCATATTGGCTAAATTGAGAGTTCGTGCGTAAATATTGTTTTTTGTTAACTTCTGAAGCCTCAAAACTTCGAAAGTGGTGGGGAGCGAAATGGCAAAGCACCGCGCGGGCGCGCGACACGTAGGCAAATTATCGGGTAAGTTCTATTTTACGTCACGAGTGAGCAAACGAGCAGGTGGGCCAACTGATGGTAAGTGGTAACCACCACCCATACCACCACCACCCCCCCTTTGTCATATTCGCGGTATAACTTGACAATAACAAGACAGCAAAGCGTCATGCCCATAACTCATGCGCTTCCGATTAATTCACTGCCTCTCTTATTCTTGAACCGAAACAAAGCAGAGATAAACACTGTTGCATTACGGAAGAAATAGTTAAGAGTAGGTACTTCCCCAGACGGACTTTGCACAAAAGCTGTACCTTACTTATACGTAACTCTTAACACAGGCTAGATTTACTTGGACTCAATAAAATGAGGTCAGAGAAATACATAGCTTGCTTAACTTGAAGGAGTGTACGTCTATGGACCTTTTTTACTTCATAATATCAGCCGAAAGACGTCCACTGTTGGACATAGGCCTCCCCTAAGGATCTCCATGGCTCGTGGTCCTGCGCTGCTCGCATCCAGCGGCTTCCCGCGACCTTGACCAGATCGTCGGTCCACCAGAGAAACTCCGCGCATAGCCCTTTGGGTGACTTTGAGCTTCCTGATAAGGCCCATCGTGAGCGGCCACGTCTCGGTGCCATATGTCATCACTGGCAACACACACTGATCAAAGACTTTCGTCTTGAGACACTGCGGTATTTTGGACGTGAAGATATTGCGGAGCTTCCCGAACGCTGCCCATCCGAGTCGAATTCGACGAGTAACCTCTTTCTCTAAGTTGGATTTACTTACCCAATGTAAATTCAGCCTTACAACGAGTATAGGTACACACAGCAGCAAGTAGGTAGTAACAAAGCCAGTATATACCTAAGCTAATAGCTAAACCAGCGCTAGGCTACAAAAATGGTCGGTTGTATTGTAGATCAATGACAAACGCCCAAAATCTCCATATTCTTAATAAGCCATTGGGACTGCCACACTCCTACTGGTGAGGAATCACCTGATTATCCGAAAAGTTAGATTATTCCGTGCTTCGGAAGGCACGTTAAGCCGTTGGTTTCAACAACTATCTATTGATACAGTCGTTAATGAGCCATGTCAGAGGCCTTTGGTGGCACTATAACTCTGACACCAGGGTTTGTGAGGTGGGTCATTGACCTTACAACCCACACAACATGATGATGATGGTATTTACATTTCAGGTGATATCATTATTGAAATTAGTAAACAATGGATTTCATTATCGGCGGGGTGGCAGGCGCAGGGGCAACAATATTTTCAAACCCATTAGACATGATCAAAACCCGCATGCAGTTGCAAGGGGAGCTGGCTACGCGCTCTGAAGAGGTTATTAAATACAGGTACCCTCAGAACAAAAACCTCCTTGCTTCGCTCGGAGAAGAAACCATGCTATTTTTTTTCAGTATGGGATGACAACTGCTAGCATGTCTCATGCCATGTCAAGTCGTCAGTGATCACATCCTACCAAATTAGATGAACGACGCGTTCATTGCATTTACAAAGTTTATAGGATTATTGTAACTTGTTGGGATTTTAACGGTTGAAAATATTTCCTAAATTATATGGTGTAAACATTGTGTAAATTATAAAAAACATGTAGTGAATAACTGGAAAATATTGTGAATTTATTCTTAAGTTGCTCTCCATATTAGTGATTGTTCTTTTTAATAATAACGTGTGTAGTTGATGGCTGTACATCTTCAAAACAACAAAACGAAAATTGCAAAGAAATTTTGTCTTTTCATCTGTAAGTTTTATTCAGTATTTTACATGTTTGTGGATTATTATCACAAATATTGCATAAAAAAATGTCAACTTATCATTTCTACAGTCATATAATATGGAAATTGTTACGTATTTTACTGTAATTTATCGTTTTTTGTGGGATCATGTTGGAGTTTATGAGTGATGTATTTTTTATCGATAGTAGTATTTTTACTTTCGAGCTGAGCGAGAAAGGTATTGTATTCGTGAAAAAAGTTGCACAAACTTTCTCAAAAATGTGTTCTATATCACTTAAGCAAGTCCCCTAAAAATGTCCGTCTGTCGATTGGTCGGTCTGTCCGTCACGCTTTGGCCCAGCGGCTAAACGAATGGTCCTATTATCACCATATTTTTAATTTAAGACTTTTATTTCCGAATGGTTTTTTGCTGGCTCTCACTTTGAGGGTAGCTGTCATTCAACAAAAATGAAGAATTGAACTTTTTTAAAAAACGGTTCAAATTATTTTTATGAAACTTTGCTTGACTAAGCATCTCTATGCAAGGTATCTTGCGCCATCATCAGTTTGTCTGTGTGATTCCATATAAGGGGTGTTCCTGTACTACCAAAACGTAAACTTGTGATTTACTCATAGGGTCAGTGCACCACTAGATGACCAAGCACCAATAGCTGGCCAAAACTTAAATTTGAACTGAAAGTAAGAAAATTTAAAAATACCGCGATTTTATATAGAATTTAACTATGTTGGCGTCTTACAATAAAGTTATGGGTTTGTCTAGCTAGTACTTTAGTATGTTTATTGGAAGTGGTCATGCAATGTAACATTTGAAAAAAAAAAAACTTTAAGAGCATATTTTGTAAAGTCCTTAACACTTATTATATCACAAGCCTAACTAATTCATAGTCGAACTTTTAGAAGTGACTGAAAGTAGAACTAATAATTTAGTTTTTTTATGAATTTCGTCATAAAACCGCTTAAATGGTCAACTAGTGGTAGGTACCACTAGTTGACCATTTAAGCGGTACCTACCACTAGTTGACCATTTAAGCGGTTTTATGACGAAATTCATAAAAAAACTAAATTATTAGTTCTACTTTCAGTCACTTCTAAAAGTAGGGTCAATGTAGGTACATTGACCCTAATTGACTACATTAAGTTTGTATTATTTTCTATAATTTTAATTTTGTTTTGGTTATCTACCTGAATGGATATTCAATTTGATTGGATTTTGTGAAAATTTAGTACACAGGATGTACCAAAAACTTAAAGAGCTTTACAGTCGACAAAACTGAACAACTATTCATAAGAAACAGAGTTTTGAAATTTAAAAATTTGTGAAAATTCATATAAAAGGTGTTCCAGTACTACAAAAATTTGGATTTGTTCGAAATCGTTTACGGTTGGTTTGTTTTAATATTTTACAATTCGAGTTCCGAATTCATGTGGTAGAACATTTTTCAGAAAAACCTTAATAAACGTTTGTAATTCCATACTATGTGTAGGTATGGTATTACAAATTTAAGTTTGCGGTTGACAGTTCTAATTGCATATCGCGAGAAAGTAAGTGCAGTACTGCTGTACCATTTATTATATTTTACAACATTCAACGCGTTTTGTTTTCATTCTGGGTTCGATTCCCGATGGGGACACTGTCAAACAAATATCACTTTGTGTGTCTTCGCCAAATTGAAATGTCTCAATCAGCATGAATCATCCTGAATCAACAAATTGTAAGAAAATTAATAAAAATACTAAATTAATCTACATAAAATTCTCTACAAAAAAGGTTTGAAAGTTTTTCGCTACAAACAATACTGACAAGCAATTCTTGTGCTCATGCAACGCTTTGGCTTACAAGCGTATGAAGATTCTGGGTCAAGCTTATCCGAAACCAGAAGACTACAGGCTCCTTGTGCTCTAAGGTCCAATAAGGAACTCAGCTCCACGTTATAAGGCAAGATAAGATACACGAAATTTCGCTTGAAAATTTATTTGAGCTACTTAGAAGAAAAACACAAACCCGTATTTCAGCATTTTTGCAAAACCATCCCAAATGGATTGAATTGAGGGATAAAAGTTTGTTTTAAAATCCTACATAATTTGTATGTAAGCTAGAGATATTCATGAAAAAAAAAAAAGAACCTTTACACCTCCTACCCCTCTTGCCTCCACCGCTACCGTCCATTACTTTTAGTAAGTAAGTAAGTAAGAAATTTGGTATCTTTAATATTAAAACACCTACGTAAGAAATCACCTGTAATAAAAAATGCAAAAAGTATTTTTTTTAATGAATTTAATCACTGCTTTTAACAGATTTGCCTTATATTAAAGTTTAGTAAGTTTAGTACTTTTTGGTCAAAGTTTCGACATCGATTTGTCCTTGTGTAACTTATCGACTATCGATAGATGAAAGCATGCCCACATCCCTACTTGTGACGAATTATTTCTTATATATTACTTCTATATGAGGTCAAATTTCTTTGCAGGTACCATTAGATTATCCTATACTATTAAACGAGTGTGCTCAAGAGCTCTATGAGCTCATTTCACCATCCACCATTAGTTGATTAATATAAATAATTTCATAAAACAAAAATGTTAAATTAAAGTATTAAAAAAGATGTCAAAAATAAAGTCCCCACAGTGGACTTCTACTTAGTCAAAAAGCCCTCCCCGAATCGTACCGGACGCAAAGGTGCCCATGACACTCGCCGCGTTGCCACGTTGGATGGCAACCTTTGCGCCGGGTAGGATCCGGAGCGAGCATCGTACCCCTTCTCTCGGAGTCGACGGCCAATCTCCTTCACGAAGGCAATAGCCTCCAACCCCCAGCTACCTGTGGTCTCAAACGCCAACGGGACAAAGTAATAATTAGCGTCCAAAACTGAGTATTTGTCCCGCTTTTAGAAGATTTCATAAAATGAATATTACTTTATCACATTTTCTGGAATACAGTTTAATTTTATGAAAAAAAAAATTACTACATTAAAAAAAAACAATATCCCGTTAAGACGTTGTATATAATCGGTTTCTCGATAACGGCTCTAAAGATTTCGATCGAATCTAGCTAGGGCTCATGTCTAGAAAAAATTGTTTTCTCGAGCAAATAGGGAATAGCTCATTTCAGACGCTACGGTGCCATCTGTTGTCGGGCTTCGGGTTAAACTTTATACACAGCAAAGCTCGGTCGCTCAGGTAACATAAACTCAAAATAGTTTATTCATTGTTGGACGGATCTCATAATGACGTCAGCTAAACTACATCGCTTCACAAACAAATTGGCGCCTTGGTGGAAAAAAAAGAAGCGACCATAAAAACCGACGCGCTCTTTTAAATATGATATAATAAACATTAAACGTTTGAATTTTGAATTAGCCTGTTAGAACCGCAGCCTAATGCCATGTATATTTTTCTTCTAGATGATCTGATATTTTATAACCTTTTTCATATAATTTCTGCTTGATAACAGTTTTGAATTTATCTAACGGTAAACTTGCTATCAATCAAACTTTCAATGTTTCGGTACTTTAAATAATCTGATTGTTTTTAGGAATACACTTCACGCCGTTGCTGTAATAGCGCGTACAGACGGTATTCTAGCCCTGCAGCAAGGTCTCACTCCAGCCTTAGTGCTTGGATTCATTATGAACGGTATTAGGTAAGTTTGAAAAAAAAGGTAATTTTTTTAGTTGTTCTTAAACACGGCCCGCCTTGCTTGTCACATTGTATGGAGAAGCAAAAAAATTGCGAATTCTTAAAAGTTGTAAAACAAAATTAGTTCAGTTTCATGACACAAGAGCAACCACCCGAAATAGAGACTATTTATTATTGGATTAGATTTCGGACCTAGCGTCGGTCAGAATAGAAACCTTGCTAATTAATTTTACTATGGGATGACATCTGCCAGCATGTCACATCTCCTTTGCTATGCAATGTCACATCATCATGATGATTACCCTACCATATTAATAGAACGATGCCTTCATTGCATTTATAATTACAAAGATAAAACGTCTATGGGACCAACCAGGGCTAGGGTCTATCGCGCTACTAATGTGGAACTGAACTGTGGATGAACGTGAGATGATCATCAGCCGTTGTAACATTTTGGTATCACGCTAATCATTTGACAGCAACTTCAACCGTAACTGATAAATAAACGAAACGCAGCTCCTGTCAAACTCGAGTCCCTGAAAAAGTTAGTTCACAGGAATTTTTTTCAGGACTGTTTCAACACCGTTTTAGTTGTATTTTTTAGGGTTCGTATCATGTTCGTATAGAAATTCTACAGTTTTGTCATGAAGTACTTAAAAATTTGGTTTTAAGCATATAATAAGAAACAAAGAAACAAGTGTTTCAGCAATTTTGAGATATCATCCCCCAAAGGGGTGAAATAAGGGATGAAAGTTTGTATGAAATAATGCTTTTATCTATGGGATCTTTTTTTGAACTCTAGGCCGCTAGTAAATTGATCTTTCATTAGTTTTGTGTTGTACTAAATCTCTGTATCCTCAATAGCAAACTTACCGACTATGTGCGACTAGTCAGTTAAACTATGAGCTGAAAAATTTTTCAGCTTTCAGCTCACAGGTTACCTACATAGCACAGCTCAGGTGGAAAGCCACCCAGGTCGGCGTCCATTAATCGCCTCAGCACCAGACCAGTACCGCCTCGCCTCGCCACAAAGTTATTGAAAAACAGACTTTTAGAATGAAATGTAACTTTTTTTTGGGTATTTTGAAGACAAATATCTTTTTATTTACTCAGTATCTTGCCGTGATTCTCAGATATGTGTTTCTTGACCATTCAAGCGATAATATCACCCAGACCAAAACATGATTAGTAATTAAATCGACTCGACAATATAAAAATCCAAAGTTGCCTCTTCAATTTTCATTCCTAAAAAAGAGGATTTTTGTGGAATATGAGGTGTTTTAAGTAGTAAAATTAGATAAACAGAAAGGTATTCGTAGTTGCTATCATAATAATATGCCCAACCTAAAATTCTATTATATACTTAGTTTTACAAAAAGTCGATATTTTATATCGGGCGATTATGTCATTTAGTTTAGGTACACGCACAGTATACGTGTCGCAATCTAATGCGTTGCGGATGTAATCAGTTAATCCCTTTCCTTTTAGCGAGAAGACTCCACCCACTGTCAAATAAATATTTTTTCACATATCCTTTTAAGTTATGAGGCTGGCACATAGTATTATTTAGAAAATAGTGGTCAACGCAGGGATCGCGCGCCCTAGGTGCTTATCTAGTGCTGGTCGGGTGTAAAAGCGGTCAAATGGACGTCGACACTTAAGTTGTCGCTTGGCAGTGTCCGTGAAGTAGTGAATAAGCCTTTAATACTGTTTTTGTTATTGTTTGACAGATTAGGCACCTATCGTACAGTTGAAGTTAAAGGGTGGACTTCACGCGCCCCAGGAGTTCTAGACATGAGAAAAGCAGTGTTCTGGGCTGCTTTAAGTGGAGGCATTGCTGCAGCGATAGCAAACCCTTTCTCAGTTATCAAAATACGTTTTCAAACGGCCGAGCCACATGAAAATATAGCCGTTGGGAAACAATATAATTATAAAAGTAAGTTATCCTATTTGGTGGAGCGTTTATATGCGGTCCTGCTGGCCGGTGGCAGGTTCGTTATCATCATCATATCAGCCGAAAGACATCCAGGTAGCCAATTCTTGAATATCACCGGGTAGTAAAATATCACTCAAAAAATTCCTAATCACTGATTTTTCTTCTCAAAAGTGAAGATTGATATTCGTTAAATATAAGGTAGAGCATGATTATGAATTTTCATATTTTTTTATTTACTTTTAAACAGTTTATCAGGGTGAATTTGAATTATTAAAGTCTTAAAAGTGATATTTTATCACCCGGTGATATTCAAGAATTGAGACCCTGGTTAGGCTAGTTAAAAATAAATGTTAAATATTATTTTGTCAAGTAACATGTTTTTCACTTCTCATGCTCTGAAAGTGCTTCTTTGTGCAGGATATAGGCTGCACAAAGTCGAATTTTGTGCACTAGGGCAAAAAAGTAATCGCGGTGGTGTACGCCCTGCGCGCCGGCCTGCTGCACCCCCGCCACGCCGCGCGCTCGTCAACATATTCTTCATTAAGGTGATCCGTTTTTCATACAATAATTCAATTGACTTGCATTCTTACGCGGGACATAAAATTCTGATGAAAAACGAACGAATACTGCTATTTTTAGTTAAATTTTTCGCTAATTAATACAAAAATACAGTTAATGTACTGAAAGTACTATTTATGTTAGCAATTTTTGGTTCAATATTACGATTGTGGGCGTGCGGTCAAAACTGTACCGTTGTGCTTTGTGTGCATGTGTGAGTGATCGTACTCATGTAAACACGGACTGACGAGAGTAATTGACTTTAGTGGACATATGGAGATATTTTTCTTATCGAAATTGTTGTTAGGCGTTGAAGTTGCACGATGAAATTTACGCGAATCAACTTTTTGCACATATATAGTTGGTACTAATTGCATTAAAAAATAAAACCTTATATTTGCAGCAGTGGCTCCATCTAGTTGCGTTCGGGGCTAAGCTGGCCGTCAGAGATCACCTTAAAGCAGAACAACTCATTCTTCAGTTACATTTAGAGAGTACTTTTACGTTTTATTTCCTCGCAATCAAAGTGAAAATCAGAGTTTGTAACTCGTCCACAAAACCATTTTATCCTCGACATTACTATCAGCCCTCGCCTTCGGCTCGGGCTGCTAAAATTCTCGGAAAAATTGTTCGTTTTGTGCACTTGTTGTAAAATCTACTATTTTCTACTCCATACACGATGGCGCTTAATCCGATTTAAAACAGAGGTATCGATAAAACAGACTTATATGATCACAGGCTTCATAATTCAGGGTCTTTTTGGATCCGCGGCCTTATTGTAAGTTGCTGTAAACATAAGACTCAACAACTATTACCCAGAGTAAGTAAGATAAGAAATTATATTAGTTAAATGTAGTGTTGGGTTTAGTATTAACTTAATTGTCGGGCTTTTTATTTTGATTTTAAAAATCTCATAAATCACTTACTCAGTGATAATTAAAAAATACATAAACCGGCATGAAAAATTTAATCGTCTCATACAAATACCACTTTTGCCCGCATCTGATTTGTACAGGAAATAAACTATTATTATGAACTAAATTTTAACTACTAGGGGCCCAGAATAATATAGGGCCCGGTATAATTTGGCAGCGGCCACCTGTTCAGTACGAGTACCACTCCATATTAGATGGCGCTGTTTTCAGTTTTTAGCGCTAGTTCCTATGAATCAAATCAACACTACTCGTATTGTTGTGGGGGCCCAATTCTAAACTAAACTTACATAAGTGATTTTGTCCAAAACACTACAAAACACCAAGACACAAACACGAAAACCTACACACCCGACCACCACATCTCGCAAGAACGCGCACTGCATTACATTGCGACAGATATACTCGTACTGTGCGTGTTACCAAAACTAAATAACGTAAGCGCTCGATATAAAATATTGACTATTTGTAAAAACTAAGTAATAAAATAAAATTTTAGGTTGGTCATATGATAGCAACTACGAATACCTTTCTGTATACTTAATTTCACTACTTAAAACACCTCAGATTCCACAAAAAGAGGAAAGAATGATAATTGAAGAGGCAACTTTGGATTTTTATATCGTCGAGTCGATTTTCACTAATCATGTTTTGGTCTTCCTAATATGATCACTAGAATGGTCAAGAAACACATACCTGAAAATCACGGCAAGATACTGAGTAAATAAAAAGATATTTGTTTTCAAAATACCAAAAAAATTGCATATCGTCTTAATAGTATTGTTGTGTTATTATTATTAATATTATTATTTTACGTTTTTTCGAGTTGGACGGACGGATGTACGGACAGACGGATGGACGGACAGACGCACGGACGGACGGACAGACGGATGGACGGACGGACGATTTGACAGACGGATGGATGGATGGAGGGATGGACAGATGGACGGAAGGATTGATGGATGGTCGGATAGATAGATGGAATCCCTCGCGGACGAAGTGTTTAATAATTTGAATTCTGAATTTGTTGATCTGAACATTCCATTGGAACAATTTTTAGAAAAATCTAAATAATAAGTTAGTATTTCCGTACTATAATGGAACAAGTATGGAATTTTAAAAAATCTAGAAGCAAAATGAACATCTGTTATTTTTAAGGTGTTTTTAGACCAATACGATACGACCCTATGCTGAATTCATAATAATATGCTTGTAATACAGTAAGATTGAGCCATATTAAGGGAATTAGCGGAACAAATTTATTCGATACCAAAAGTTTTAGCTTTGTGTAGTCGTTGACCCTCTTCACAACCTCAAATAAATTCCTCTCGATTATTGTCAGGGCTATCCGCAGGAGAGATCGATAAAGGTCCTTTTTTAGGACTTTCGCTAGCAACTTGAAAACGGTGCGTTTTAGGGACAAGGCTATCAGAGATAGATTAAAGCCTAGTAAATTTACCACAACTTTTTCCTTATAGATAACTAGCTGTGCCCTACGACTTCGCTTGTGTGAAGTGTTGATTGCGGCGCGTCGCTTTTAACTTCATAATCGCATATTTTCTGTTACGGTTATCCGATTGCAATGAAACAAAAGTTATATGATGCACCAACGTAAGTTTTATACATTATTGAAAAATTCAAATACAAATACAATACAAATACAAAATCATTTATTTCTCAATTCATTTGAATCGGTTCAGTAGTTCGTGAGTAAATGACGGACACCCGCTTGAAATTTTAAATTCGAATATTTCGTGTTATAGTGAACCAATTTCATTGAAATTAAACTCATGCATTGCAAAAACTTACGGTTGACACATTTTTGAAAACCCTGTTTAAATATGATCAGTAGTTTGCGAGTGAATCGAATCTGTGTGTTTGTCTGTTTTTCTCTCTGTCCGCGGCTTAGCTCAGAAGGCTTCAGTACTAGATAGCTGTAATTTGGTATGAATATACGTATTAACCACCCAGACTAATTAGTTAAAAAAAACAATGCTGTGTCACCCCTACAATTTTTTTTATTCTAACAAAAAAATTGCAATTTGAAGTTTATTTTAACACACTCACAATACTTTTAAAAGACCTTTCTAATGATACCCCACAAAAAAAAACACCCCTTCACGTGTAGGTAAGATAAAACTTTTTTTTTTACTAATTTGTCCGGGTGGTTAATACGTATATTCATACGAAATTACAGCTTTGTGGTACTGAAGCCTTCTGAGCTAAGCCGCGGAGAGAGAGAAATACAGACAAACACACAGATTCGATTCACTCACAAACTACTGATCACATTTATACGGGGTTTCCAGTAATGTGTCAATCGTAAATTGTTGCAATGCATGAGTTTTCTTTCAATGAAATTGGTTCACTATAACATGAAATATTCGAATTTAAAATTTCAAGTGGTTGTCCGTCATTTACTCTCGAACTACTGAACCGATTCAAATGAATTTTTCAATAATGTATGAAACTTACGTTGGTGCATCATTTAAATTTTGTTTCATTGCAATCGAATAACTGTAACAGAAAATATACGATTATGAAGTTAAAAGCGACGCAGCCGCAATCAACACTTCACACAAGCGAAGTCGTAGGGCACAGCTAGTTATTTATAAGGAAAAAATTGTGGTAAATTTACTAGGCTTTAATCTATTATTGATAGCCTTGTCTCTAAGACGCACCGCTTTCAAGTTTCTAGCGAAAGTCCTAAAAAAAGGACCTTTCTCGATCTCTCCTGCGGGTAGCCCTGACAATAATCGAGAGGAATTTGTTTGAGGTTGTAAATAGGGTCAACGACTACACAAAGTTAAAACTTTTGGTATCGAATAAATTTGTTCCGCTAATATTTTCATTTTTCCCTGACTATTGTTACATAAATGACATACTAACAGTTTTTAACATGGCGGCCAAAAACTGAAAATCGACTTTTTTTTTGGCCTGAGGTGACTTTTTAACGTAATTTAAAAATGAGGTAATATGTCTTTAAAGGCACAAAATACACACCGATGCAAAAAAATAACGACTGTCTAAGCCAACCGTCTGTACGCCTGTCTGACTGTCCTGCCTTAAAATGGCTGTATCTTTTGATCCCTCATAGATAGCCCATATTTTCGTAAAATATGTATTACTGTAGTGAATACACTTACCAATAATAAAAAATACTAAAAAGTAAGAAAAAAGCGTAACCCATTAAAAAAACGGGTTTATTTTACGTTTTTTTTGTTTTGCTCTATCGCAAAAACGGTGATACGTGCATGACGTGCAAGCGTCTTACTTGGTAAGTTCATAGCACATACTCTTAAGTGAAAAAATAATTAAGTGGAAACATGTAAATAAATAAATAAATGTTATGTAGTCCTTAAATGCAAAGGTGCGTACGTACATGTACCTACCGGTAAGTACATTTAATTCATCATCATACTAATATAATAAAAAGGTAAGTCCTGACTGATTGATTGACTGACTGATTGATTGATTGACTGACACATCAACGCACAGCGGAAACTACTGAAACTAGGAGCACAAAATTTAGAAAGTATGTGGCTCATGTTGTGAAAGTTTGACATAAAAAATGATTTTGAGAGATACATTCCCTAAAAGGGTAAAATGGGGTAAAACATTTTGCATAAAAATTCTTTGTTTCTGAATTAAGTATAATACTTACCAAAAATTTCTATGGGATCAACCCAGTTTTTTAGTACTATAAAGCCAGAAATTTCAAATAAAAATCCTAATATGTTTGCCGACGTACAAATATAATCTAGACTTGTTTAATTCTAGGGTTGAAAGTTTTAATAATCTGCTTTATCAAGATCTTATTGTACAAGAGTATGCATATTTCGTTGACTCAAATTTAAATTTAAAATACGATGTAACAATGTTTCGAGAAAATAGTAGAACTATAAATTATCGAGCTCTACAGGTTATATTCGATGACATACTTAAAGTTTTAGAACATGTAAAAACAACTGTAAAAAAAAAAATTTTTCGTAGATAATGCAGAAGCGTCACCTGTTAATTGTAAAAGTCAATCACACATGAGGTTGCTACATCAAAATATACAGGGTTTTATCTCAAAACAAGATTTATTAGAAATTACAGTCTCTGACCTCAATTCTGAAGGTAAAAGGCCTGATATAATTTGTCTCACTGAGACCTTCATTAAAAAAGGCAGTGAATGTTGCATTCAATTATCTGGTTATAATACAGCGGCCACATACTGCAGGAAAAATAGCACTAAACGTGGTGGAACTTGTATACTAGCAAGTAAGGAACTACAGTTTAAGCAACTTACAGATTTAAACAATTTTGCATGTGACAAAGTTTTTGAATGTTGTGGTTTACGCTTGATATCATATGATTGCTACATTATCTGTCTCTACAGTACCCCAGATTCAAACAAATTATTATTCTTAGAAACGTTAGAAGAATTATTGCTTAAATATTTTAAAAATAAAAAAGTTCAGATAATATTGGCTGGTGATATTAATATAAACACACTGGTTCAATCAAAAATTTCTAAGTATCTTATAGATGTAGTAAAAAACTACGACCTTAATCCTCATGTAAATGAACCAACTAGGAAAAATAGTTGTATTGATCATTTAATTAGTAATTTTAAAGAAGCCACTGCTGAATTACTCCCCTTATTTTTATCAGATCATGAAACTGCACAAATTCTGAACATACCTGAACAGAAAAAAGAATCTAAAATTGTTGAATACTTTGTTTATGTCAAAGATGATAGCACGGAGAATATGAGCAAATTTCGTAACTATTTAGAGCAACTGTCTTTTGAGGAAATTTTTAATGAGAGTGATGTAAATAAAGCCATGCACAAATTCCTCAATATCTTGACAACGCTTAATAGCATATGTTTTCCACTAAGAAAAATAAAAATATCTAATAAATATAGTAGGCCAAAATGGATAACCAAAGGGCTTACAAAAAGCTGCAGAACTAAGAGATTTTTACGTTATCAATATTATTCGGTAAAATCAGATAAGTGTAAAGAAAAGAAAGAAAAAAAGCAGAAATATAGAGCGTATTCTAAGCTCCTGCGCCGATGTTTATCCGTTTCTAGGAGATTGCATAATGATAAAATATTGGCAAACGCGAAAAATAAGGGAAAGGCGACTTGGAAAATAATTAAAGACAATATGAATAATATTAATAATGAGCAGTTAATAAATGAAATAATTATAGACAATAAGAAAATTAATGACCCAAAAACTATAGCGGATAAATTTAATGACTATTTAATAAATTTGACGAATCATAATACTAATAATCACGTTAACACTAATACAATAAGAATATCTAGTAGTATTTACCTTGACCCTTTCACCCTGGACGAAATCAATGCCTTAATTGTTTCACTAAGAAGTACTAACTCTACGGGATATGACGATATGTCCACGAAGGTGATTAAATATTGCAGCAAACAGCTCATTAAGCCTCTTACTCATTTAGTAAACTTGTCTTTGGAAAATGGTGTCTTTCCTGAACTGCTTAAGATATCAATTATCAAACCCCTACATAAAAAAGGCCCAAAAACTTGTTTGGAAAATTATCGGCCCATAACACTACTTCCGATATTGTCAAAAATTTTTGAAGGGGCAATGAAAAAAAGATTGTTGAACTTTGTACAAAAATTCAAAATCTTAAACCAATATCAATTCGGCTTTCAACCACAGGAATCGACCACAATGGCCATCTTCCATTTAGTACGGGAAATAATGGAAAACATAAACGCTAATCGAAGAACCACAGCAGTTTTCTTTGACATGACCCGTGCTTTTGATTTCGTTTCTCACGAACTACTGCTACGCAAGTTAGAAAATCTGGGCATTAGAGGATTAGCATTGGAGTGGCTTTCTTCTTACCTTAAGAATAGGAAACAAGCGGTTGAAATTAAGAGTTTATCTAAAGAACAAGACATAGTCCCGTATATATCGAATTACAGAGTAAATGCATGTGGGGTTCCGCAAGGCAGCGTTCTCGGACCGCTTTTGTTCTTGCTCTACATAAACGACCTGCCTAAGGTTACAAGCCACAAATGTATACTTTTTGCGGATGATGTATCTGTCGTTATTCCTTACGAATCAGATATTAATAGCTATGAACTAGAAATTAATAATGCTATAGAAGCAATAGTTACATGGCTAGAGACAAATAATTTGACAGTAAATCTAAATAAAACAAACTTTATTCAATTCGGGACACACAGACAAAAAAAAGTTAGGCTAAATATTAGTTATAAAGGTTCGTCAATAACAGAAGTCACCCAAACAAAATTTTTAGGTGTGATTATAGATTCTAACCTCGGGTGGAAACAGCAGATAGAGGCTGTAAGAGATAAGTTGCACCGTTATGTGTATGTGTTGAACAGGCTGCGTAACACATCTGCGATAGAGACGTCCTTAGCAGCTTACCACGGGTATGTGGCATCTTTGCTCAAATATGGTCTGTTAATCTGGGGAAATTCCACAATTATCCAAGACCTTTTTATAGCCCAGAAGAGATGTCTCAGAGCAATGTGTGGCAAGAAACCTCGCGAGTCATGTGTACCGCTTTTTAAATCACTGCGAATTCTCCCACTACCATGCTTGTACATTCTTGAGGTAGCAACCTTTGTAAAATATAATATGAGCCTATTTAAAAAAGCTTCAGAATTTCGCAACAATCGTGTAAATGTCAGACATAAGGACAGGTTAGTATTCGATAGTACACCTCAACTCACTATGTATCTTAAGCAACGTAGCGCAATGTGTGTAAAAATTTTTAATGCTCTTCCCGAAGAATTAAAATTATTGCCGAATAAATTATTTAAAAGACGTTTATTGACATGGCTAAAGAATAAGAATTTTTATAGTATTAAGGACATTTTAGGTAATTGAGAAATTTTGACATATATTAATTTAATTTTGTAAATGTTGACATGATGTAACTATTTTTTATTTTGTCTTTAATTTGATTGTATTCTTATTCGCATTAATTAACGAATTAAGGTTAATCTATATTATGCATGCCAATTTCTGGTAAGACATGAGAACACATACTTAAACAATTCTATCTATTATTTACCATGTTTTATGCGAATAAATTTTCATTTCATTTCATTTCATTTCATTTCATTTCATTTCATTTCATTTCATTTCATTTCATTTCATTTCATTTCATTTCATTTCATTTCATTTCATTTCATTTCATTTCATTTCATTTCATTTCATTTCATTTCATTTCATTTCATTTCATTTCATTTCATTTCATTTCATTTCATTTCATTTCATTTCATTTCATTTCATTTCATTTCATTTCATTTCATTTCATTTCATTTCATTTCATTTCATTTCATTTCATTTCATTTCATTTCATTTCATTTCATTTCATTTCATTTCATTTCATTTCATTTCATTTCATTTCATTTCATTTCATTTCATTTCATTTCATTTCATTTCATTTCATTTCATTTCATTTCATTTCATTTCATTTCATTTCATTTCATTTCATTTCATTTCATTTCATTTCATTTCATTTCATTTCATTTCATTTCATTTCATTTCATTTCATTTCATTTCATTTCATTTCATTTCATTTCATTTCATTTCATTTCATTTCATTTCATTTCATTTCATTTCATTTCATTTCATTTCATTTCATTTCATTTCATTTCATTTCATTTCATTTCATTTCATTTCATTTCATTTCATTTCATTTCATTTCATTTCATTTCATTTCATTTCATTTCATTTCATTTCATTTCATTTCATTTCATTTCATTTCATTTCATTTCATTTCATTTCATTTCATTTCATTTCATTTCATTTCATTTCATTTCATTTCATTTCATTTCATTTCATTTCATTTCATTTCATTTCATTTCATTTCATTTCATTTCATTTCATTTCATTTCATTTCATTTCATTTCATTTCATTTCATTTCATTTCATTTCATTTCATTTCATTTCATTTCATTTCATTTCATTTCATTTCATTTCATTTCATTTCATTTCATTTCATTTCATTTCATTTCATTTCATTTCATTTCATTTCATTTCATTTCATTTCATTTCATTTCATTTCATTTCATTTCATTTCATTTCATTTCATTTCATTTCATTTCATTTCATTTCATTTCATTTCATTTCATTTCATTTCATTTCATTTCATTTCATTTCATTTCATTTCATTTCATTTCATTTCATTTCATTTCATTTCATTTCATTTCATTTCATTTCATTTCATTTCATTTCATTTCATTTCATTTCATTTCATTTCATTTCATTTCATTTCATTTCATTTCATTTCATTTCATTTCATTTCATTTCATTTCATTTCATTTCATTTCATTTCATTTCATTTCATATACTTTTGCAATTTCTTATTTCTTTAGTACTTTAACGACTGTTGACATTTTTGAGTTGGTCTTATAGAAGTTTTTTATCAATTTTATAAATGGGATTGATTCACATAAAAAATGTGTTAATTTTCGACAAAAAGTATGCGTAATATTTTGCAATTTCTGTCTTTTTTTTTTAACACGCTTATATTAGGTTGACCCTCTTGTGGGTTTGTGGTTGTAAGGGAATCTAAGAACCTATATTTCACCCACTTCTAGTTATCGTAGGAAGTTGAAGCTTTGCAGTTGTATGTAATTCTGATGACAATGCAATAATTTATTTATTTTTTTTTTATTTTTTAGTTTATTAAGGAACAAACAGTCTTTAAAAAACATTTAAAATTGAAACTAGAACTAAACAGACCTTTTTTTTTTTTTTTTGTCGAGGGGAAATCCTTTATGGATACCCGGTCGTTGGGGGAAACGGCCGGGTTATGTCAGACTCCACTGACTAAAACCCCCCGGTGACCATCCTCGGCGCAAGACGGGTAGCTCTGGGATCTCCTTAGGAACGCGACCAGTGCCACCCTCGCGCGGTGCTCGTGCCCTTCCTCTGATGTTCAACCCTCCTCACTTGCGAGGCAGTAGCAACACAAGGTCACATTGTGTTACTACCTTCCGCTGGCCGCTTGAACGGGGTGATCAGTTTCCCCATCCTGACCACCCGCGACCTGGGGCGCCCGCACCTGGGACAAAGTGGGGCGTACTGAAGTGGCTCTGCTATTCAGAGCCCTTCGTCGCCTCCTTCTTGCGGGGTCGGCTCTTTCCCGATCCCGCTCAGCTGTTTCCTTCCGGACCATAACCGTCTCGCAGAAGGTAACAGCTGCATCCCAGGAGCTATCTCTCTCCAACATCGCCTCTATTAGGGCCGGTGGAGAGAGATCTTGCCCGATTTTTTGGACCAGCACCTGCCGCTCGGAGTCCCAAGCGGGACAGTCCGCAAGCGTGTGCTGCGCAGAGTCCTGGTCCGCCTCGCAGTGATGACAGCCTGCCGTCTGCTCTCTACCTATTCTGTTCAAGTACTCACCGAAGCAGGCATGTCCGGTGAGTACCTGTGTTAGGCGGTATGTGACGCGACCCTTCCTCTCCAGCCACGCTTGAAAGCATGGCAGGATAGCCGCGACTACTCGCTGGCGTATTGCTCCTGGCTCGTGGAGACGCTCGCGCCAGCGATTTAATGCCCGCTGGTGTGCTCTCTTCCGCAGGACCTCGACTTCCCTCTCGGGCTCAGTCCTTTCACTTCTGCGTAACGCACAGTACACCTTGGAGTCCAGGTCGGCTAGAATATCCAAGGGAGGAAATCGTGCCAGTACAGTTGCCGCCTCAAACGATATAGTCCTATATCCTCGGACTACCCTTATCGCGATTTGGCGCTGTATAGCATTTAGTTTCGCCACGCAGCGCCGTTTACTTGTCAGCTGGTCCGACCATGCTGGTGCCCCATATAACGCGATGGATCGTATGACCCCGGCGTAGAGGCAGCGGATCCCTTCTTTGGGTCCCCCGAGAAGAACTAAACAGACCTAGAGTCCCCTTAATTACAATAAAACAAACAAAGTAAATGTAATGAGCACTCAAAACGAAACGCCAAAAATTTGAAGCGTGATCAATAAGTTAGAAATAACAATAACAGTTACCTCGATATCACCAAACGTCAAACTAAACTGAACAGTTTTCCTGCTAACCGTGATTTATAATGTGACAAGGAAAGGAAAAATATATCGATATCCGTAAGATTAGTATTATAATTACGCATAGCACGAGAGAAGAAAGAGTTCATAGCATAGTTTGTTTGTTTATAATAATAATAATATTCATTTATTTCGGAAAAACATCCATAGTTACAATTAAAATCAAATTAGACAAATAAATAAAAATGGTTAGTACAATTGGACTTAAAACTATGTTAGTAAGACAAACAGGACTATCGCATAAAAATACAGCCAAGCGTCAATGGACGTACTCCAGAGACATTGGTGCATGCATCGACATCCAATGCCTCTGGAGCGGGCTGTCCATCCGTCCGGAGACCATCATCAGGAGGCTGTTGCGGCTGTCCCGTATTCTGCGCGCGATCGATGCCACTCTCTTCCGCATGGTGGCGTAGAAGCAATCCATGCGCGCCTCCGCGAACATGCCTGAGGCGCTACAGAAACGGGGCAATCGCAACAGCACCCTAAAGGCGTTGTTGAACTGAACTCGGAGGGCACTGTAAGATTTCTGCGTGAAGTTTACCCACAGGCTGCTTGTATAGAAGGACGTACAGAAGGCTCTGAATATCGTAATTTTAGCTTCCTTCGAGCAACGCTTGAACCTGCGGGCGATCATGTTCGCTCTTACTGACAGTGCCCTCCTTTCGCGCTCCATATCCACGTCGTCCTTCAGGTCGTCGGTCACAAAATGACCAAGATATTTAAATTTATGTACCTGCTTCAAGGGTATACCGTTCAGCTTGACAGGCGGCACTTCCAGAGGAGTTTTCGTCCCAGCTTTGAACACCATTAGCTCGCTCTTAACAGCGTTGTATTTTAAGCCATGTCGGCTTGCATACCCTTCGCAAATGGCCAAAAGCTCCCTGAGACCACCGATTGAAGCACTCAGCAGCACCATGTCGTCTGCGTAGCTGATGTTGTTGACGCAGACTCCGTCCACGTGACAGCCGACATGGTGGCTGCTGAGCTCCACGATCAGCCCGTTGACGTACAGATTGAAGAGCGTGGGCGAGCTTATCCCCCCCTGCCGCACCCCGCACTCCAACCTGTACGGCTCCGATAGCTGATCCGCCCATCGCACATTATTGATCTGATTTCCGTACCAGTATTTAAGGATACTAATCAGTTCTGGAGACAGATTTAGGTTTTCCAGTTTTTTCCATAAGATGTTGTAGGAAACCAGATCAAAGGCTTTCGATAGGTCCAGGAAGCTGGCGTACACAGGTGTGTTTCGATCAGTATAATATCTGACAGCATGCTTAAGGCACACAATTGCGCTCTCCGTTGACAATTTAGGTCTGAAACCAAATTGGTTATCATTTATTATTATTATTATTATTAGAATTGTCTCAATGAGCACTTTTAATTTTGCTTGGTGATGAGGACTTGATGATGATCAGGAAGGTGGTCCATGGAACTCTTGGATGGATTCTAGTAAACAAGCCGTTTTTGGGGTCATTAGAATTGTCCTAATGAGTACTTTTAATTTTGCTTGATGATGAGGACCTGATGATGACCAGGAAGGTAGACCATGGAACTCTTCGATGGCTTCTAGTAAACAAGCCGTGTGAGGGGTCGTTAGAATTGTCTTAATAAGTACTTTTAATGTTGGTTGTTGATGAGGATCTGATGATGACCATCAAGGTGGTCCATGGATCCCTTGAACGGCTCCAGCAAAAGGGTTGTGTTGGGGTCATCAGAATCGTCTTAATGAGTACTTTGCTGTAGTTAGTTATGCTTCTAAAAATAAACTATATTTTTTATTCATGGTGAATAGTAATATAAGTATGTCGCATAAAAAATTGTAAGAGAAATTGTTGATTATATAATGAATATTTATTTCTGAAAGTGTGTTTCAAGGGTACCCCTACATCTTTCATAAACATACATACATAACATCATGCCTTGTTCCCGTCGGGGTAGGCAGAGACCACAGTTCTCCACCTGCTACGATCTTGACATACTTCCCTTGCTTCCTGAACTTTCATCAATCCTTTCATACATGCTCGTCGGTTTAAGGTACTTTAAACCTGGCCTTTATTCAGAACGTCCTGAATTTTGGTCCTGGTACGTTCGCCGAGGCCTTCCCCTTCCAACGTTTCCATTCACTCTCGCCTTGTAGATCTCTTTCGTCAACCTTCCTTCATTCATCCTCTCTACATGACCAAACCATCTCAGCATCCCTTTCTCAATTTTAGTCACTACGTCTTCTTTTACGCCACAACGTTCTCTTATCACACTATTTCTAACCCAGTCACTCAATTTCACACCAATCATACTCCTCAACGCTCTCATTTCTACTGCATTAATTCTACTTTCACGCTTTTTCTGCCATACCCAGCTTTCACTACCGTACATCAGTGTTGGTACCAAAACGCCTCTATGAACAGCCAGACGAGCCTTGTGAGACACCTTCTGACTCTTCATAAAAGCATGCAGAGCACCATTCACCATGTTTCCAGCATTCACCCTTATTTCAATATCAGTTTCACACTTTCCATCTCTCGTAAACTTAGAACCCAGATACACAAACTCCTTCACTCGTTTGACTTGTTCACTACCTATTATTATAGTACACTCTGTCATACACTCTTCTCTCTCAAGTACCATTACTTTCATCTTGCTTACATTAACTTTCATTACTTTCCTATCAAAAGCCACATTCATCATTGTTACCATCTCCTGTAACTCGTCAGCAGATGACGCAAGTATAACTTGGTCATCAGCGTAGAGAAGACATTTGATGAGTAACTCATTCATTCTCAGTCCACACATACTCTCTTTCAGATCAGTCAAACAATTATCCATGAATAGGTTAAACAGCCAAGGTGACGCTACACATCCCTGCCTAACACCTTTTTTGATGCTAAACCATTCAGTGTACGCCCCGTTTATTTTGGCGCAAGCACTGGAATCCTCATAGAGAGATTTCAGTGCTTGAATCAGATGACCGTTCACCCCATACATAGACAATGCCGACCACAATTCATTCCTCACCACTCGGTCATAGGCCTTTTCCAAATCCACGAACGCGCAGAAGACTTTTTGGTTTTCGGCCAAAAACTTTTCAGCTATGCACCGCAAGGAAAAGATCTGATCTGTACATCCCATTCCCTTTCTGAATCCCGCTTGTACATCCCATATTTTTTCGTCAGTATCTTTCATCACTCTTTCAATCAAAACCTTTGCATACAGTTTGCCGACGACTGAGAAGACTTATCCCGCAGTAATTTTTGCAGTCCTGTTGTGACCCTTTTCCCTTGTACAGCGGCACAATCACAGCCTTGCACCAGTCACCTGGTACTTGGCCGTTCGTCCAACACAGGTTGAAAAGGCGGTACAGCTGACTAGCCACAATGCCTTGCCCAGCCTTCAACATTTCAACCGACACTCTATCATACCCACCTGCTTTACCTGCTTTCATGATCTCATCCATACTTATCTCACTTACATTACTCTCATATTCATTCTCATACATTCCCACAGAAGACCTCGGTACGCTGGCCTCTGCTTCTTCTCTCTCAAACAGACTTTTAAAATATTCCTTCTATCTCTTCAGCACACATTCTTCACCTTTTATAATACTTCCATCCTGGCTTCTGATTTTACTCAGTTCCGATGTTCCAAACTTTCCTCGGGCGATCCGTGTGGATTTCCAGAAAAACTTTTGGTTTGACTGGAAATCCTCAGAAAGCCTTCTGTCAAACTCATCCTTACACTCCTCTTTCTTTCTCTCAACAACATCTTTTACAATACCTTTCACTCTTTTATATATTCTTTTCGTGCTACACTTTCATTAACTTGGCAATATTTCGCTAAAGTGGATCAACTATATTTAAAGGTTATATGTATAAATTATTTTATACTTTTTAGTACATTTCAGGCAGGCAAAGCGTGTTTCTTTAGTTTTTTCAAACCTCGGTTGGTTTCATAGAAGTTTTTAATCAGTACTAGAACCAGGAAAGATTGGTATTTTTGAATGGAGATCAAATTTTCAAGAAAAGTTAGTCTTCTTAAACATTTACACAAGATAGTCTTCTAAAAAAAACCGGCCAAGTGCGAGTCGGACTCGCGCACCGAGGGTTCCGTACCACCACATAATCATAATTGTATTAGTTGAAATTTCAGTAAGTTAATGTGCTAGATTTTTTGAGTCCGACACTCGCTTGACCAAATTTTATTGTTTGTTGTTATTTTATAGCTTACGCACTATAAACATACCAAGTTTCTAGTTTATAAGTGTTCCCGTTTTTAAAATAGAACTGAAACAAAAGTCGCCTCGGCGACCATTCAACTTGACCCCTCTCTTTTATGAATGTTCTTGAAACGGGAGCTCACCTCAATTGGTTACTATTAGTTGTGAGAAAAGTTGTAATATTTAATGATTTCAGACTTTTCCCTTTATTTTTACTGTGAGACCTAGCTTCTTGCCAAATTTCATAATTTAAGTTCAACGGGAAGTACCCTGCAGGTTTTGCTTTTTTTCATAAATGTATGGAGATGAGGACATAAAAAGCCATATCTTTTGATTGCGTCGTTGTAAAAAATTGAAATTTTCAGATCTTGTGTGGTTCATAGACCTTAATATATGGTATAAATTTTAACCTGATACATTTACCCGTTCGTGAGATAAAGGCTCTTGACAGACAGACAGACAGACGGACAAGACTGAGGCGATTTTTGTTTTAGTTCTATTTAAAAACGGGAACACTTAGAAACTTGAAAATTGGTATGTTTATAGTGCATAAGCTATAAAATAACAACAAATAATAAAATTTGGTCAAACGCGTGTCGGACTCAAAAAATCTAGCACATTAACTTACTGAAATTTCAACTAATACAATTATGATTATGTGGTGGTACGGAACCCTCAGTGCGCGAGTCCGACTCGCAATTGGCCGGTTTTTTTTTTTGCATAATGCATGCTTGCTTGTTTATTTACTTAATAATTAATGTGGATATTATCTATAACTAACCAATGAAAATAACGAACTGATATTATATGAAATGGGTATTATACGAAATGATGATTATATGAAAAAAATTTATAGGAAATGTTTATTCTACGTTTTAAAATTATATGAAATGAAAATATGTGAAATGTCGATTATACGAAATAATTATTATATGAAACAAAATTATATGAGACGTTGTAATATCAATTAAATGTTATTTTAAAAGTTGTTATACCCGTGATCGGGTCACATTATGGCAGTTGTTCTTGAGCAACCTATTGCAGTGTTCGAACTCCAGTGTATTTTTATGTTACTTGGGTCCCGCACTGATAATTACGTTAATTTGATGATGGTGATTATGTAAATTTGATAATGGTGATTTTGTGACGGTGATGATGATGGGTATCTGTGCAGATAAGGTTATGATGATGAGTGATCGTAAGCATAAAGAAATGTCATCACTAGGTGACAAAACGGTAGTGAAACTTAATTGTTGCACAGCAGAATATAGGCCACAACTGCACTTCATAATTTCTACCAGTACCTTATGAGTAATTTCAATTTATCTCACCTGCCTATTTGTGGATTGCGACTAGGTATAACCTTTTTGAAATTTTGGCTATCCGGCAAACATTATTTTTAAATTGTTTCATATGGTGTCAAATTTTTTTTGTCTAATAAAAGCTTGTTTAAAAAAATATTTTTTACCATTATATTTACATCATATGTACCTACCGGTACATTACGTATGTAGTACTTATGCTTTTGAGGACCACATAACACGATTCCGACTCGCTTTTGGCCTATTTTATTTTCTTTTTTAGGGTTCCGATACCAAAATGGTAAAAAAAGGAACCCTTATGGTGCCGCTCTGTCTGTCTGTCTGTCTGTCTGTCCGTCTGTCTGTCACACCTCTATATCTCAGCAACCACTTATGCTATCGACCTGAAATTTGGAATAGTTTTAGAATATAGTTGCCCAACTTAATTGCACATGATTTTTTTTTTGAAAAAAGTATGATTATTAATGTAAAGGGGGCCAAAATGGGGGGGGGCCAAATTTCAAATTGACGCTACTAGGTCGAGTGGGGTGTCATATGAAAGGGCTTTACTTGTACATTTTAGAATATATTTTTGTATTTTTTTATATTTCTTAGTTTTCAAGTTATGATGAAAAATTTCAAAAAAAATACCATTCTCCCCCCCTTATCTCCGAAGTTTGAGTAAGAAAAAATCTGAATTAATTACAGTTAACAGAGGTTTATGTAAACTTTACAGCAAAAATAAAACGATCTTTCTAAGTTGCACAGTTTTTAGAAATCTGCAAATAACATTTACAAACAAATTTAGTTTTGCGGTCCTTAAAATGGACTTTATTGCTTCCAAAAATACTATAGGTATATCGGAACCCTCGGCGCGCGAGTCCGACTCGCACTTGACCGGTTTTTTTTTACTTAAGATTATGCGCTATGATCTCACCAAGTAAGATGCTTGCACGTATCGCCGTTTTAACGATAGAGCAAAATAAAAAAAAGCGTAAAGTAAACGCATCTTGTCAATGGGAACGGAAACATGAACTTTTTTAATATCTTGTACACCAGTAACTTTAAAATGACGGACTTAAAGACCAACAAACCAAAAAAATCCTGTTTTTACCCCCTTGGAGGATGATTTTGAAGAAATGCTCAAACATTTGTTTCTTTTTTTCACCAAAAGCTCAAATGCAAACTTGTCAAAATCTTAATCTTACTTCAGAAACAAAAATTTTTCATGCAAAACATTTTACCCACTTCACCCTTCTAGGGGATGAATATCTCAAAATCATTTCTTATGTCAAACTTCATAACATGAGACACATACTTCCCAAATTTTGTGTACCTAGTTTGAGTAGTTTCGGCTGTGCGTTGATGTGTAGTTAGTCAATCAATCAATCAGATTGAATGAATTTTATGTACTTACCGGTACATGTACGTACGTACCTTTGCATTTAAGGACCACATAACATGTTTCCGACTCGCACTTTGCAAGTTTTTATTTTATTAAATTTTTTTCACTTAAGAGTATGTGCTATGAACTTACCAAGTAAGACGCTTGCACGTATCACCGTTTTTGCGATAGAGCAAAAAAAAATGTAAAATAAACCCGTTTTTAATGCGTTACGCTTCTTTCTTACTTTTTATTATTTTTAATTATTGGTTAGTACATCCACTATAGTAATACATATTTTACGAAAATTTCTATCACCTATCTATTAGGGATCGAAAGATACAGCCATTTTAAGGCAGGACAGTCAGACAGGCGCAGGCGTACAGACGGTTGGCATAGACAATTGTTTTTTTTTTTGTATCGGTGTGTATTTTATGCCTTCAAAGACATATTATCTACCTCAATTTTTAATTTCGTTAAAAAGTAACCTTAGGCCGCCATCTTGAAAATGTTAGTATGTTATTTATGTAACAAACATATATGAAAAAGCATATATGAATTCAGCAGGGTCGTATTGGTTTAAAGACACCTTCAAAATAACAGATGTTCGTTTTGTCTAGACGAAAAACGGAAGCCTTTTTCTCAAAAATTTACTTCACTACTACATAGTACATATACATATATGGCATTACAAAACAATTTGACATTGATATTTTATCGCGAGAAAGTAAGTGCAGTGCTGCTGTACCATTTATTTAATTAAAACGGTTTTACAAATGCTGTTTTAAATATTTCCCAGAAATGTGACCTAGCTTGAACGAATTTTTGGCCCCAAAAACCCCTGTAGTGTAACACAAATTTTGGAAAACGCAATTACAAAATAAAAAATGACAGGAAGTTATAATTTTGTAGGCGTACCGGACGCTTTAGTCAAAATCTACAAGACCGAGGGATTCCGAGGATACTACGTTGGCGTTGCCGCGACGTCCGCCAGATTAGCCGTCGGCAGTGGTGCACAATTGGCTTCGTTCGCAAAGTAAGATATTAACCAAATCAAGTCACGATTTTTCTATCATCATGACATCCCATGAAACTTTCACTATACAGGAAGGGAAACTAATGACGTCACATGACACCTTTAAAAATAAATTAAAAAATGGCTCATCGAGCAGGCATTTTACTCATTTGGACAATTTATGAATTTAAAACCTAATTAATTAAATCTCGCTTTGCTGTCTTGTTCGTGTCAATTATGCTACTAATAAGACAATGGGCGGTATGGACGTTGATGACCACTTACTATCAGGTGGCCCACAAGCTCTCTTGGTCACGTTTCGTAAAAAAAAAAGTACATTCATATAAAAGAGAGGTCAGGTTAGAGTGGACGCGAAGTTTTAAGAATATTATGATATGGTGGATGGGTACGGAATCCTAGGTCGCGAGTCCGACTTACACTTGGCCGGTTTTTTTTACCTCTAACCACCTTTGAGTCGGACAGACATACATGATGATGGCTTACTAATAGAGTACTGAAGTCCTGTTGGCACCCTTTGTGTAAGGAACCCTAAAAAGCAAGGTTTTGTTTAATATTTTTGTTTTTCCAGAGCGAAGCAGACGTTGTTGAACCATGGAATTTGTAAGACCTCCCCTTTCGGGCTGGCCTTCCTTGCGAGCTGCATAAGCGGCGCTGCCGTGGCTCTCGCCGCCTGCCCCATAGATGTCGTTACAGTGCGCCTCTATAACCAGGGTAAGTCTATCTATAGTATAGACTTCTATAGGCTTCAAGTATAGATAGTCTTAAGAGTGAAAAAACTAGTCCGTCATATACATATTCTGTATAGTCCAGTAAAAATACGGTTTTGCAAAACATTAAATGTTAATAGCTACTTTTTTGTGTATATCGTATTTAAATATGATGTTAAGAAGCAATATTTACGAATCCACCTAAAATTTAAAGCGGAACATTTTTTTTGAATAACAGCTAAGGCAAAAATAGTAATAGACAATTATATACTTTATGTCATAGATTAACGTATACTTTACATATAGGCATAAAAATCCACCATAAATATATTTAAAAATATCAATTTGTTTCAAAATATAAAATCTACACTTATATTTACATATAAGATCCAATAAAGTCGAGGTAAAATAATATAAATAAACTGAGTTAAACTCAACCTTTTTAAATGAAAGTGATTCTTATATAAATTTACAAAAATTCCATACTAAATAAATAAAAAGTTTTTTGTAATCGCTGATTTACAATGATTTTGTAAACATTTATGTTGGATTTGCCAAAAATGTGATTACTTAGCACTATTTAAATTATTAGAAAGCAAAACGGATCTATTACTATTTTTGGTTGCGAAGATAACCTTTATTTAAATTTCGTGCTATAAAAGTTAAACAATACAAAAACGCTAATATTTTTAGGTGGATTCATGTAAAATATGAAATTATGAATATATAGCAAGCCGTAAATAAAAAAAAATCTATTAACATTTTTTTCCGAAATTCCAAAATTTTTTAATGTTTGGACGGCAAAATAAATAAATAAATGAAGTAAATTTAGGTGGATTCCATTAAAAAGCTTTACACAGAAATATAATCTATCGATCTGAAAAAGAACCACGGCTATTATCAATTATTTCCGTTCCGCCATACAATCTCTCGTAATTTTACTGGAGTAGTATGAGCTAGTGAAGTGTAACGCGTATCCCAGTCGCCTATACCTACTAGTCGATCAAAAAACTCAGTTAAGTTTTACAAAAATCAAGAAATCTTTAAAAATCTAATGTTTTAGTAAAAACTTTGTTTGCGAAAGTGAAAAAACAGGGTGTTAATTTAATTGCGTGCCATAGCTTAGGGGGTGTTCCAGTAACGATAAAGTAACACAAAAAAATAAAAAAATAAATCCTACTTAAAAAAAACTAAAACTCGATTGAAACTTAACGAACGCGGAGGGCAATGACCCGGATGGAGCACCAGTGGATAAGGTAGGCACATACATAACTGAAACTCTTTCGCGCGCTTTTGATAGCGCGGTGCTCAAGGTCTCCGCGTTAGTTTAGTTTCAATGGAGTTAAAAAAAACCGGCCAAGTGCGAGTCGGACTCGCGCACTGAGGGTTCCGTACCACCACATAAACATAATTGTATTAGTTGAAATTTCAGTAAGTTAATGTGCTAGATTTTTTGAGTCCGACACGCGCTTGACCAAATTTTATTATTTGTTGTTATTTTATAGCTTATGCACTATAAACATACCAATTTTCAAGTTTGTAAGTGTTCCCGTTTTTAAATAGAACTAAAACAAAAATCGCCTCAGCCTCAGCGACCATCCCACTTGACCCCTCTCTTATATGAATGTTCTTGAAACGGGAGCTCACCACAATTGGTTACCATTAGTTTTTTTTTTTTTTTTTATTTATTGTTCAAAACAATTTACAAAAAACATAGGTAGTTTTTAATCACACCTCTAAAAAAACCTGTAAGGGTTTATCTAAGAGATGAGTGGTTGCTTACTCACTCACTAACATAAATTATAATAGGTACTGTGACCAATCATTCACGCAGGAAGTGATCTCTTAAACATTTTTTACATTCTTTTGCATTCACAAGCATTTCGTCATGTAAATCACATGAGATATTATTTAATATTTCAGGTAGTAGGTATTTCCACGTTCTCATACCGTAGACATTATTACACCTCGGTAAGTTGTATGTAGGTAGATAGTCTATGTTACGCAATTGGCTGGATCTACTAGCTTTGGTCAACGTTTTTACATTCTCAAAATTGTCTAGGATAATAGACATACGTGATTTATCAAAAACTGATATTACCTTACAGTGCTTAAACAATCCAGGCTCATTATCTCTAAATTTATTTTTAATATTTTTAGATACAATAGTTTTAAGCATAGTTACTTGTAGTTTGTAAATATTATTTAGGTATGTCTTATAGGAGCGTCCATAGCTGCTAATACCGTAACTAATTAAAGAGTCTGCTAATGATAAATACAACATTCTCAATATTACAAATGGCAACTTATATTTTAATATAGCTAATTTCGCATTGATTGACCTAAGTTTATTACACAAATTGTCGATGTGAGGTCCCCAGTGAAAGTTCTTGTCTATAATTAGACCTAAGTAGGTATGTTGATCTACTAACTGAAGTGCCTCACACTGACACGAGGCGGGCTGATCATGCATGCATTGGTGATCATGCGCAATTATAGTGGCTATATACGTACATTTAGTGTAAGGGGAACGTAAACGGATGACTTTTGTTTTGCTTGCATTTATGACCAATCCAGCATCATGAGCCCACCTACATAAGATGTCAAAATTTTGTTGCATGTTTTTTTCCGCTTCCTGTATATTTTTACTATGGGTCACTAAACATGTATCGTCGGCAAACTGATACACGCCGCATTTTTCAAAAATATTACTCATATCGTTTACATAAACCAGATATTCAGTAGGCCCAAGGATTGATCCTTGGGCCGTGCCTTGTGTAGTAGGTATTTTGTCACTTAGACTGTTACCTATGCGTACAGTTGTTTGACGATTAGTGTGATAGTCCTGAAACCATTTTAACAAGGGACCCTGAATACCATTTTGTTCTAGCTTAGAAAAAAGAGTTTTATTCTGAAGAGTATCGAAAGCTTTACTGAAATCGATGAGGACAACGAGAACCTGATCTCGAGCATTCAGGTGCCCGTTGACCTCATCGGTGAACCCAGATAATAGTTGAGAGGTACTTTTGCCTTTATGAAAGCCATATTGTGTGCTGTTGATTATATTGTTGTCAGTTAAGAATTTATTAATTTCGTTCCCAAAGTATCTCTCAACTATCTTATCTATGGAAGGTAGGATTGTAATAGGCCTAAAATTATTTACATCATTGTATGATCCTTTTTTATGAATAGGTCTAATAATACCAGTTTTTAACTTATCAGGGTATGAGGATGTGGAAATACACGAATTTATTAGATGGGTAATTACCGGGGTTATCTCAGAGTTAATACTAATTAAATCCCTCGCACGTATATTATCTATTCCTGGGCTTTTTTTCTTATTTATGTGTTTAATTATAGTATAAATTACATTTTCTGTAGCTTTTTTAATTCTCATAGACACATTTGGTTTTCTTTGGTAGGTATCATACGGTAATATAGGAACATCGCAACTGCTGCTTATGTTTTTGACATTTTCATCAAAACCATAAGCAAACTTGTTGCACAGTAAGTTAGAGTCTAATTTGAAATGCTTCAAAATGACTTCATCTATTGATGTACAGACCTTGCCACAAAGATTATTAATTATTTTCCAAACCTGTCTAGGGTTTCGAAAATTTTCAGATACATCCTTCTTAATTGAATTATTTCTAGTTTTATTTATATATTTATTGGTCTTGTTTCTATATTTATTGTACAACAACCTATTAGCTTTATTATTTTCATCCTGTCTACAAATATCTAATAATTCTTGTTTTTTCTTACTCATATACAGTATGCGACTGTTTATCCATTTACATTCCTGTCTTTTATTTATTTTCTGAGTAATCTCAATTTTACATTTTTCATATACATACTGAAAATTTGTCACTATAAAGTTTAAAATCTCACTAGGTAATTGTAAATCTAAAGCCATTTTCCAGTTTATTTTACTTAATTCCACTTTTAACATATCATTGTCTATTCTAGTTACCGTCTTACGTTTACTACTCTGTGTGCGCGAGCTATCTACTATCAGAAAACCGGTTATGTAATGGTCCGCCAGCGAGTAGTTTATCACTGCGGAATGCGACTCCTTACAATTTAAAGTCCGGGCAAAGATGTGATTTATGGAGGATTTTGTTATTACTTCACTTTTACTCTCGATACGTGTATACTGCGTGATACAGCAGTCTAGTCCGTTAGCACTCATAGAGTTTAGGTATGAAGTTCTTATAGGGTTGTGCACTTTTAGGTTAATGTTCATGTCGCCTAATAAAATATAGCTGTGATTACGTGAATAGGAACTCACAATACTGGATAGTTCTTCTACGAAGAGTGGTTGGCTAAGGTTAGGCGGTCTATAAACAGCACATACTCCAAGTTTTGTATTATAACTGGTTCCGATCTCGCCGGTCACGCATTCAAGGTACATTGTAGTAATAGTTGTTCTGGTAAAATTGAGGCTGCTATGTACATACATTATTACTCCTCCTCCTTTCCTTTGAAATCGAAGTTCTGTGTACATATTATAGTCAGATAACTGGAACAAATTTTTGCAGTCGTCGGAAATGTTGCCCTCCGTTATTGCTATGATATGCACGGTATGTGGGCTTGATGCAATTATATACTCTAAATGAGAGAAGTTTTTTAACATCGAACGTATGTTTACATGTAACACGTTTAGGTGGTTGTGATTATCAAATGTTATACTATCCATGAACTCATTCCATGTATTATGGCAGCTTTCTAGGGTGGATGTAGAATATTCATCCATAAAAGCCATGATCGCAAAAGGTAAATGTATGCATATTATAAGACTTACTTATTTGTTTTCACTGCGCAGCCAGAAGGTTTTCTATGTCCGTTTCAGATCGAATAGAGCGTACTTTTTCACCATCATCTCGGCGAGCTAGAATTTGGCCATTTTTACACCATACATACTTGTAAATACCGGGATTCTTGAGGGTAAACTTGGCTTTCCATAGAAGGTAGGCAGTGTGAGGCGAAAGTGACTCGCGGAAGTATATTTTTGAGTCATCATTGGCCAATCCGATGTCATTGCATGAAATTTTGTTTTTGTTCATGTTAGATGCCATCAGCCACTTGTCGCGACTGCCGTCACGCAGCCCTATCACTATGGCGCTGGGCTGGGATTCTTTAGCATTTTTTTTGTTTTCGTTACCCACTTTTTTGGCACGGTTTCTTTTGCGATATGCTTTTAAAATATCGTCGGGGTTGAGCTGGAATGCTGCACAAATTTGTTTTTTTATTGTATCAATATTTTCGTTGGGATGCTCAGTAATACCACAGATTTCGAGCTGATCGACAAGCTGAGCTTGCTCCATATTGGCAAGTTTTTGTTCAAACACTTCGTTCTTTAGCTGCATGTTTTTGAGCTGATTTCTCATTTCATTAAGTTGATTATTGAGGGCTTTGGTACGTGCTTCGTAATTCTGCACCTTTTCTTCGTAGTCGTCAATTTTCTCCGCGTAGAATTTCAGGGAAGATTGGATTTCCCACTTAATGGTTTCGCGCACCTCTCGACGAATATCGAGTAGAATCTGTGCAGATACGTTATTTTTTAGCATTTCTGTGCCAGTTGATTCCTCGTCATCTTCTTGGTCTGGGAAAATGCATGAAAGCCGTTTGGTTTTGACGGTGTCGGCACACGAACGACAATTCCAATCGATAGACTCGGTTGAGCGTAAGGTAGCTAGTTGTTCCGTTGAAATCGACGCACAGCTAGCATGCAACCACTGATTACATTTGTTGCACTGTAGTCCTGGTAATCTCTTCGTGACATTTTTTAAGCACTTTACACAATTCACGCACTTTGGCGCCATGTTTACGAGATCGTGCGTGCGCGCAATCGATAACAAAGACAGGGTCCGAACCGGTTCGCAGTGAGCGAGCAACTAAGCGAGCGAGCGAGCGAGTTGCGAGAAAAGTTGTAATATTTAATGATTTCAGACTTTTCCCATTATTTGTACTGTGAGACCTATCTTCTTGCCAAATTTCATAATTTTAGGTCAACGGGAAGTACCCTGTAGGTTTTGCATTTTTGAATGTATGGAGATGAGGACATAAAATGCTATATCTTTTGATTGCGTCGTTGTAAAAAATTGAAACTTTCAGATCTTGTGTGGTTCGTGGATCCTAATATATGGTATTAATTTCAACCTGATACCTTTACCCGTTCGTGAGATAAAGGGTCTTGACAGACAGACAGACAGACAGACAGACAGACAGACAGACAGACGGACAACAAAGTGATCCTATAAGGGTTCCGTTTTTTTCTTTTGAGGTACGGAACCCTAAAAATAAGTAGGATTTTTTAAATATTTTTTTTTAGTTCCTTTATCGTTACTGAACCACCCCTTAAGCTATGGCACGCAATTAAATTAACACCCTGTATATCTTTTTTAGGGTACCGATACCAAAATGGTAAAAAAAGGAACCCTTATGGTGCCGCTCTGTCTGTCTGTCTGTCCGTCTGTCTGTCACACCTCTATATCTCAGCAACCACTCATGCTATCGACCTGAAATTTGGAATAGTTGTAAGTTGCCCAACTTAATTGCACATGAAAATTGTTTTAAAAAATTATGATTATTAATATACCTAAAGGGGGCCGAAATAGGGGGGGCCAAATTTCAAATTGTCGCTACTAGGTCGAGTGGGGTATCACATGAAAGGGCTTTACTTGTATATTTTAAAATATATTTTTATATTTTTTTAAGTTTCTTAGTTTTCAAGTTATGATGAAAAATGGCAAAAAAAATACCATTCCTTATCTCCGAACTTTGAGTAAGGAAAAATCTGAATTAATTACAGTTGACAGAGGTTTATGTAAACTTTACAGCAAAAATAAAAAGATCTTTCTAAGTTGCACAGTTTTTCAGAAATCTGCAAAAAACCTTTACAAACAAATTTAGTTTTGCGGTCCTGAAAATGGACTTTATTGCTTCCAAAAATACTATAGGTATATCGGAACCCTCAGCGCGCGAGTCCGACTCGCACTTTACCGTTTTTTTTTACTTAAGAATTGATCTTTAATACTAAGAACGGAAGCGTAAATAATCCGTAATAGCCATTTTATGCGTGATTTTTTACACCGTTTTTTTCCTGAATGGTGTTTTCACGAGAAAAACTGTTGTAGTAGCATTTATTAGTCCCATGTCACATATTTCTTAGAGAGCAAGATAAAAAACTTACGTTTTTAGGATTTGATTTAGTATGGAGGTCCCTCGCAAGAAAGGCATACGCTTATGGGTCCATCCATCAGGAAGTGCTGCTACTCAAACATCCTTGATAGATATAGTAGTAGACTCTACAAATGAACCGTATATTCACAGTGTAACAGATTCGACCCAAATGGACCGTATGGTCAATACTATAAAAGAATAGAATAGAAATAACATTTATTCACTGTAATTCACAATACCTACATAAAACGATTATAATATATCGTAGCTAAGCTACAAGGAACATTAAATTATACAAAGAGTTTCCAAAAAGAAATATGAGGCAACTATGTTGTGATGTGTATTGTGTGCGACAGAGAAAAAGGCCATTACATGGACGAATTATAATAGCTAGCTAGACCACGGCACATATTGTAGGAGAATGCCCCCTTAGACGGTTTCCTGGCTCATACGAGGAACTTCACGGGCTTTCTGCGGCGGCTGTAGACTGGCTACAGCACTTGGATATTAATTTGTAAATATTTTAATGCAGGTTATATGTAAATAGGCCGAACGATAATAATAATAATAATAGCTAGCTAGTGGATTGGAGTGAATCGCCCAGGTAGGTAGGTTTTTCCGTTTATTAGGACGTTTATACAACGTGTAACGGAAAGGTGTGATAATAAGAGTGTGAATCTGCCCATGAAACTGAACAACTTTTCCCAAGGAACATAGGTCGAAATACGAAAAACCAAATTTGGCCTCCCATACAAAATGCGCTATCAGCTGATGCAGTTTCGTTTATTCATAAATATAAAATTACACGTCATCTTTTTAAATAATATAAATCAATTTACATTATAGTAAAGTTTAGATTAATTAATGATAGTTAACATAGAATATCTAAGTTCAATGTCATTTAACTGAGATAGTTTGCAGCAAAAACTCATCCACCGAGTAATAAGCTTCTGTTAGTAAATATGTTTTTAGTTTATCTAAGAAACAAGTGTCGCTCTTCGAGTTTTTTATTTCCGTGGAGATTTTATTGTATACTCGTACTTTAGGCCCTATCGTGTGAAGACATTTATTAGACTTGACTAGTCTCGTTGGTGGTGCTAGTAGTTCATGACGTCTCCGCAAGTTTCTCGAATGAACGTTAGCACGAGTCGAGAACTCACCTAAGTTGCATCTGACATATTTAGCCACTTCATAAATGTATATGCAGGGTAGCGTCAAAACTCTGAGCTGCCTGAATAAGTCCCTTGCAGGGTGATCCCAGACCACACCACACAGTATCCGTATAGCGCGTTTCTGCTTTCGGAATACTCTCTCCCGGTCGGCGGCAGTTCCCCACAGTACAGAGCTGTATGTGAGTGAGTATAGAATGAAAATAGCCATAGTAGGCTTTCAGCATGTTATCCTGACTGAGAGTCGGCCGCAGCCGACCGAGAGCAAAGCATGCAGCAGACAGGCGTGAACATGTCATATCAATGTGAGGGGCCCATGTTAGTCCAGAGTCAATAATTAACCCTAGATATTTTACCTGCTGAACCTGAGGGACTGCTTGACCTTTACACTGGACATTCATATCCATGGTGCCGTTTCTTTTTAGTTTGAAATGGATGATGTTTGTCTTTTCGACATTTAGTAGCATGCCATTAGCATCAAACCACTCGGATAACTGTGCCATTACGGAATTAAGTTTTGATAGTAAATTATGTTGGTTATCACTAGCGACAATTACGCAACCGTCATCAGCGAACATTACGAATTCAGCATCTTCAGATGCGGTGCTGAAGTCATTCATCAGGAGCAAAAACAGGTTGTTACCCATCATCGATCCTTGTGGGACCATACAGTCATTCAGATCCTTCAGTGCAGAGCGCTGAGCGCTCGCCGCGGACTGCAGTAAGTTGATCTATCTCGTAGGGTTCAGCCAGCGTTTGCAAAGTAGAAACCTCTAAAATTATCAGTGTTTACATATAAACCTTCCTCTTGAATCACTCTATCTATTAAAAAAACCGCATGAAAATCTGTTGCGTAGTTTTAAAGATCATAGGAGCATACATAGGGAGAGACAGCGGGAAGCGACTTTGTTTTATACTATGTAGTGATGACTTGTATGATTATGCTTCATATATGACATAGATTTACCTACTATTAATGTGATGTATTTAATAAACTGATTACATTTAAAAAAATGTGTCTAATTTCCTGTTTCGGACGCAGCGAATGAACCCGAAAGGTCGAATCGCACACTAAGCCGCTAACCTACACCTACCATACCATTCCCATACTGCATTGTTTTTATCCATAGACTAAAATATTCATTGAACTAAAATATTTCAAATATTTCCAACAGGAACGACGGGGGAGCTTCTTTACAACGGAGTAGCAGACTGCTTTTACAAAATATGGAAAACAGAAGGTCTAATACACGGTTTTTACAAAGGATTATTCCCTTTATATCTGAGGATGGCACCACACACAACCGTAGCCCTTGTAATATGGGATGTATTGCATCATAATTTCAGGGTTTAAAAAAGTACAATGTTTTTTGGAGTTATTCTGCATCATGCATAGATCATCCTTATGAATTTCTATCACAAAAACTTAGTCTAGCCGCTGGCCCATGTCACGTGTCCATTTGTGTGTGCTCTAAGTTTGGTTGTACCTACCTATCTATCTAAAAAGATTGGCTACGTTGTGCCGATCATGGTCCTTTTGCCGCCAAGTTTTTCAATTTTTGTTTGAGGATATCTCCGTACCCAGTGACCTTATTTTAATTTTTTTAAGCTTATTTTACTCCTTAATTAAAGGAAAATTATTTTTGTGATGACACACAATGCAGTAAATCCAATTGTTAGTTCTACCGCCAAGTTGTATTTTTTTATTTGAGTACTAGCGGTCCGCCCCGGCTTCGCATGGGTAGATATAGGCTCTTGTTGCGTCGGGGGTTACTAAATAAGTAGGTATATCTCCGTAACCATTGGTCCGATTTTAATTTTAAAAACATTACTCTTTTATTAAAAACAAACAAACTTTTAGACGAGATCATAAAATTTTTGGGTTGTTGAATCCAATCTTGTACTAAATGGAAATACGCCATTAATATTTCTGAAACTACGCGATTCAACCAAAAAATTTTTGATGTAAACTTTATTTGCCTTTGAAAGTAAAAATGAGCTTTAAAAAATTAAAATAGGTTCACGGACGGAGACATACTCAAAGAAAAACATCAAGCAAATTGGCAGTAAAACCAACATTTTGTACCATCACAAGATTTGTTTGCCTTTAAAAAGGAGTAAAATATGCTTTAAACAATTAAAATCTGTTCACTGGGTACGGAGATACACTCAAACAAAAATTGTGAAACTTGGCGGAAAAACGACCATGATCTGGACCACGTGACCAACTTTTTTTAATACTCCTGCATGTATTCAACAAAACGCCACAACCAAACTTAGGGTACATACAAGTGCATACGTGGGAAAGCGCCTAGACTAACAGAAGCCCGCAGTTTCGTTAAATCCCTGTGCTTAAGCCTAACTGATCATCATTCATACGTTAGTATTATACAGGATGTAAGGGACAGGCAAACACTTCTTCTTCAGAGTCGATTTTGGCGTGATTTATATTGTATTGGACCAAAACTCCGCCACACAGACAGCATTTCGCGCGAGCAGGTAGAGGGGCACGCAGGGCAAAGGTGTGCCATCGTTTGCAGAGAGAAACCACACAGACAAACACTGAAAGGGCATAATCAGTCAACGCAACTGAACAACTTTCATTAAATAAAACTTTCAGGAAATGAATAAAACAATCGGCCTCCCCATAAAAACTGAATTTTTATTTCATTTCCTGATAGTTTTATTCACTGAAACTTGTTCAGTTACATTGGCTGATCATGACCTTTAAGTATTTGCCAAACAGTTCCTTACACCCAGTATAACTTAGCATTTAACGCTCTCCGCCACACTCCCCACACTTTTTTTAAATATATTTTATACAACCTACGAGTATGATGCATAAAATCATACCTTTTTTATACACCCTGTATACTTTGACTAAATAAAAAAACAAAGTGGATAATCATGTTTTTTATTTTCCGTTTTCCTGCTATACCTTTAGTTAATTACTTAAAAAGATACACGACACTAATCGTGTACTTTTCAAAACAAATTAAGCTAAATAAAAATAAATCTTAAAAAAACCTAAAAAAAATACAAAACTAAAACAAGAAAGACGATCTATTCGTCCTTACGGTTAAGAATCGGTGGTGTGAAGTGGATTTCCCAATCAAGGTCTAACGAGTTATAGTCAGAGATATCATCATCTAATGAATCATCTTCCATGTCTTCCGGGCAGATACAATTCTCCATCGTTGGGTTGTTTGGATCATCAGGTAGCACCCCTATAGCATCTCTATACGCCTGCCCGCATGTCTGGTCACAGAGTTCAGGATGATACGGGTCTGTTGCAAAAATTTTGTCACGAACGTCTTCAATTAACTTCTGAGTCTTCCTCGCACGTCTACGGACTTTTTCTTCTCTATCAGCGCTGGCTAATTTATAAATCAGGGGTTTACAATGATCACCGTTGTTGCCATCACCAGTCTCATCGTAAACTTGCATTTCTATGATATATTCTCCACTTTTCTTAGCAACTATTAGCGCTGGTTTTTCCTCTATCCGTTTCTTAGATTTCTTCAGAGGCTTTTTGATCATGAGTGTGGAAGGATCCCTTTTTGCATTGTTGAGCTTTCGAAGCAGTCTTTTAGATATTGCGCCAGGTTTCCAACCAGCAGCAATAGCCTGAAAAATATAACATGCTTTAGTAATGTCGACAACATCTAAATTATAAATTATAAAAAAAATGAAAAACAAAACTTACTTTAAAAATAAAGTGTTCCTAGAAAAAACCGGCCAAGTGTATGTCGGGCCATACGCAGTATAGGGTTCCGTAGATTTTTAAGATTTTTTTTATCGCAAAGCAAGTTTTGATTCCTGTTACCATTTTTATAATTTCCAGTTTTTCGGCTGTAGCTAATTAACCTGTAATTTCATCTACATGCTACTACTATGATTTTTTCACATTTCCAATATATAGCTGTTATAACTGATAGCTGGCTAGCTGATATATAGCTGATAGCTGGCAGGGGGGGGGGGGGACACTCGGCTTCCACAAAAAATTGCGCTTTTAAGCTAAATATTTTGCAAACCCTAAAACGAAAAAAAAATTTGCAGGCATTTTGAAAAACACCCCACATGATGGAGTAGACAAGCAAATGTCCCAATCGAGTTGCATTCTATCTGTCGCAGGCAAATTGTATAATTCGTCATTTTACACAAAATTCCGAAAAAAAAATTAATTCGTTATTTTACATAATGCCGCGGCATTTCACAAAATGGCGCGTAATTCGTTTCTGGTTGTGATCGAAAGATAATTCTAACCCAACCTAACCGATCGATGCCGGTATCTAACGAACTTAAAATGCAACAGTGATCTAAACACTTTTACAATCTGCCGGCGCCGTTTAACAATTTGTCGACCGTTTACAGTTTGCCCGCCGTCTGTAAACTGCGAATTATACGATATTTGCCTACGACATATCAACGACCTAGTAGCAGATGGTCCAAAACGTAGATCGTCCAGACGCACTTCGTCCAAGTCGCAGTTGGTCCAAAATTCTTGTGCAAGGTACAGTCAAGTATACAATATCGGATGTAAACAATCGGAAGCACTATTATAGCCTGTTACTTAGACCATTGAAACTGAACAACTTTCCTCTTATTCGATCCCCCCTGTTCTTCCACTCTGATCAACTCAACGGATCAACTGAAACCGATCAACTAATTTTCTTTCCCAACCCCCATGTTTTCGATCCCAAAACGGGATCCTAGTGCAATAGCGGGTGCTATTGGATCCACCAGGGGATCACAATAGGGGATCGTACTGGAAATTACCGTTCATTCCAAACGATACCCCTGACACAGATATTACATTTTAGAACTTACAAGAAATCACTTAGTCCGGCCTTGTGTCAAAGATTTTTGCCATAGACAATAGGTGGACCACGGGCATTGACGTAAGAAAAACGCTGCGCCCCCTGGCGTAGTTTCCAAAATCTTTGACCCACTGACCTCTATTACAAGTACCACAGGCGATAGTTTGAATTAGGGCTCCCGCACACGACCGAGAATCGGTGGCCGATTTTTTGTCGGCATCCCGCTCTGACGTGTTATCACCTGAATCTTCCGTCCTTGTCCTGGCCGATAATCGCCCACCGATTCTCGGTCGTGTGCGGGAGCCCTTAGTTTTATTCATTGACGTAAGAAAAACGCTGCGCTTCTAAACGCGTTTCCAAAATCTTTGGTTTTATTTCAAAAGTGATCAGGTGTTCCACGGCAGAAAAAAATCACCCGTGGAACACCTAGGTGAACCCCGCGGGTGTACCACGGGCAATACCTGCCCTGAAACGATACCACTGGTGGTGTTGAATGGAATCGCTATTCCATTTGCCTCCCTCGACTATGAGTGCTGTCTTGAAAGGTATTAGATAGGATTAAATTAGTTTAGTTAACAAGATATCACACTTCTTTTCTTCTGTACTTGATATTGCGAGGAGTATTTTATCACTAGTGCTTGATTGTTGATAACTCAAAATAAATAGATTCAAGGAGTTCTAATGAAAATATTGGCCCAACACGCCCAACATTACTTTTCCGGTGACACAAGTAAAATTGGAAAATTTATTAAAGAATAGGTCTAAATACGAAAAAAATTTTTGATCCGTTGTTGTGTAGATCAAAGTGAAAGTAGTGAAGAAAAAGATATTCACCCCCACTGGGAGGTACCCTAAAAAATTTTTTAGACAAACAGACATGACGAAACTATAAGGGGTCCATGATGACTACGGAACCCTGAAAAAAGAATTCGGAATAATAAAAAATAAACGTTTTCTTTTTAGTTTTAGTTTATAAGTTTCCTTACGAGAATAAATTTTAACGTTACAATTTTTGTTTGATTATGGTAGGTTACTTATAAGCTTAACTTACGAGAATAAATTAACGTTACAAATTTTAACCTGTACAATATAACAATCCAAAATGACTTTCACTTAACGTTACGTACTGTACTATGTACAAACACTAAGATATTTATAACACCCAAAAGAAGCCTGTGCAGGGAGAAGCTAACTACCCGGTCTGAACCGCCGACTCCATCACTCTCGCGTTGTGCTGCAAGATATGCTCCAATTGCTGCTGGCGCGCCACCTCGCTGTTGACAAAGGAACTAAAGCAAGGCACGTGGAATGAGCTAAGAATGAACCCTTCTTCATCTAGCATCTGCATTCGCTGTTTTGGTCGCACATTTTTGTAGTCTTTAAGTTGGAAGTATGTTTTGTGCCCGCGATCGCTCACCGCCACGATACCTTTTGAGGGGGCTTGGCGGTGCCTACACTTTGCTCGCTCAGCGAAAATGGCATCATAGTTTTTCTTCTTGAACTTCTTTGGTTTTCCAGGGCACTTAGGTATATCAGGCCGATGCGGGAGCTTCACATCCTCGCCCTGCTTCATGAGTTTCTCGAGTGTGGAGAGTAGCAGAAGACGGTCGTGGCCGTGGCCCGCGATGCCCATCTGCGAGAGAGTTTTCGGAGATGCGTCACCGAAGCAACTCCACGTCGTCTCCGAATATTTCTTGCGGTTTCCGCCGCTAAACTTAAGAGGATATCCTTTCTCTCCCGCTCCTTTACATCCACCCGCCTTTATCCATTCTTCAATATTTCTTAGCTTTTTCGGATCTTTACTTGACTTTTGTTTCGAATAAAAGCGCCATTTGCCTTTATCTACGTAACCATCTAAGCCACATGTAAGCCACACACCATTACTCGTCTGGAATCTTCCATGTTCGGCGTCAACTTGTTCACCACAAGGTCCAATAAAGCTATTGGGAGCCCACCGCCCATCAGGCCCTATTACTCCGTCTTCATTTATCTCCAACCATTTTCCGTCAGGCCCCCAGAAACCTCCCAAATCACTGCATTCCTTTTTGCCTACGGGACCAATGAAGAACCTTGGAACTTCATTACCGAGTACATCATAGAGTTTCACTCTATAATCTAGATAATCGTATTGACTGTACTGGTCCATAGTGTGTATTTTCTTGACGTTCCTTGCAGGATTGAAGTATGCATTTGGAGGAGTAAATTCTACAATCCACTCATCGTCATCTGTGGCCGAACCTGAGCTTCTTTCACTTTCAGTGCAGGAGCAAGAATGAGATGAGTCAACTCTATCCGGCGGTGGTAGTTCGGGATAACAAGGACAGAAGGAATCATCGGCGAAGGGCAACAAGCCTAATGCTTGCTCATAAGTTTTAAGACAAATCTCTTTGCACATATCCTGGAAAGCGCTCTTTAAGAATGCTCGTTGCTCTCTTTCCAGCCTTCTCTGCGCTCGCTCTTTGCGCTTCTGTCTTTCTGCATTTTCTTCATCTGTTCTACCTACTGTGAAACAAACTAAAGGTTTGTCTTCGTAAGGATACTGGTTAACCAGCCGTGATTTTGTGAACGTTTTCATCGTCTCCATTGTAACATGATATTCGCCATCCTTTTTCTGAACGGTAAGTAGGGGACGTTTAAGAGGCCTCTTCTTCTTCCCCGAATCCTTCTTCTTGCGCCTTGAAAGCTCTTCTTCTGGAAACCTAGCAATTCTAAGCATCCGGACCACGTGTTTATTTGCCGCACCTGGCCTATACCCAGGTCGGACCTAAACAAAAAAATAAAAAAAATCTGACAAATTTATGTATTAAAAAGTATGCTACGTTTACTTAACTTTTATAATTAAGAATAAGTAATAAGATTTAAAGAAATATTAAACGAGTGTAACGTATTGACACTATGACATACCTTCAGGCCGGGTATATTATTCGCAGTCCACAGCCATCCCATTCTCTTTGGTACTGGGTGTAAGCCCCCGCTACATGGCATCGCGCATTGGCTGTGCCCTATTTGAGGTGCTGCAAAGAAAAACCGTATACATAATTAGTCTTTTATAAATAAAAAATACATATGATTAAAAAAAAATACGTACGGATACCTTTGTAGCCATAGTTAAATTTAAATCTTGGATCCCTGTAGTGTTTCTTTCTCGGAATGGTAACATTATCCTCATTGTTATTAGTGTTGGTGGTGTTGTTGTTGTTAGTCTTCGATCTTGTTGCTGTTCCTGCTCCTTGTGATCCAGACTCCTTGCTAGACAGAGCGCCACGCCCTTTCTTATTTTTCACTAGGCCGTGGTATATTGGACAAGGGAATGGCGGCCCACCACGAGTTGATTTCATTTCGTCACCAGCAACTTCATAACCACCACAAACTTTGCAGTAAGTCGTCCTCTTAATAAATCCAAAACTACACTCGCACGTGCAGAGGCAGGGATCTTTCGTTAGTTTTGCAGCGATTCCGCCAATCACCTCCTCGACCTTCTCGACACAACAATCTTTGGTGGCGCAACTCGTACCAAAGTCCACAAGGATTGGGTCTTTAGGATCTTCCATTACTGGTCCTTGTTTTCTATAATAGCATGCCAAATTGGAACACTTTTTCATTTCTATCATTTTACGCGCCGATTCCGGTAAGTCTAATTCGCATACGTTTTCAAAACAAGTATTATTAGCGCCGAATGGGCATTTGTCAGCACAAATGTTAAAAGTACATTTCTTTAATTCTGCGTCGCTTACTGCGTTTGGTTGACCAGATGTCATGGATCCTGCTTTTGAGGTTTTTTCTGACAAAGTTTTGTCTGGACTCGCTACAGGTTTTTTCGGAGGAGAACCACCCCCTGTACCGGTATTTTCAACTGTAAAATAACCTACGCAGTAAACTTGGTTTCCGTATGATGCATCCAGATTTCCAAATATGTAATTTAACGTGTCTAGCCGCTCTTTGATTTCAACAGAACTGCAAGACCAGTGTTTTTTCATTGCAAATAAATTTCCTTGTTGTAATTGCGTTTGACTACGAATCAAACTTGTTATGCTTTTGTCATTCTTCTTGTTACAGTTATTCAAACTATATTTGCTATTGCTACTGTGATGTGACTGAAATATATTTGGTGTATTATTTTTAGAAGTATCAGTGATAGTTTTGCTTAAATCTGTCTTGAAATCGCTATCGCGTTCCAGTTCGCTAATAGTATTATTGCTTTCTTTATTATTTGCTATGCTGTCTACCTCGGGATTTTTGTCCTTGTGTTCCTGCTTAATTTTTTTCTGTCTCCCTCCGTGGTAGATAGTTTTAATCATTCCAGGCTCAAAAGCACGTTCTTCGACGGCTGGCTCTTGTTTTGAGACCTTTTGTGTCAAATTGCTGTCTTGGTTGATACGTCCAAGATTTCCATACGTTCTATGTATTTGTGTAGGTCGAGTATCTTCCAACAAGCATAACTGGATTTTCATTTTAACGTTAGCCACGCGTTTCGATGTGTATTCATCGTAAGTTTTATAAATTTCAGTCGATGTAGCGGGCGATTGATACGGATCTTGTTCAATATTTCTCACGAAGTCCATATACTTATCAGACCAGGCAATTTCGGCTACACCAAGGACAAAAGGATCGTCTTTGCTAAAAAGACTAACTTCTAGTGGATAATTCAACATGCTTTTTAGAAGTGATTCGACGTCGCTCACGACAATGGCCGTCTTGACTGACGGGACCGTTTTTGGTGGTAGAGCTTCTATCCCTTGCCGAGATTTAATTTTTCGTTTCTTCTTACCTCCCAGGCGTGACTTTGTAGCTTCTGCTGCCAATTCATTGGGGTCCCTTAGTTTTAGTTTGAAAATATCGCCAAACCTAACATTTATTCTATAATTCTTAGCACTAGTAAAGAGTCTTAGTTCTTCGACCGCAATCTGAACCAAAAACATTGTATCCTGGGAAGACATTTTGTTTGTGTTGCACTTACGAAAAATGTTTTAATATACAGATTTTAGTCATATTTTTGCGAATAACTTGAAAATTTTACAAAAGTCCGAAACGTTGTGTATAATGTCAAATATGTCAGGTTTTCATCTTTTGCTTATCTTTTGATCTAAATTCAAAATAATGCTTGTCATACTTGTTTTTGTTTTCCATCCATGCATGAACTTTTTGAGCTTGCTAAACGAGTAGGTCAATTTTATTTTTAGGGTTCCGTTGTCAACAAGAAACCCATACCTATAAGTTTCGGCTTGTTGGTTCGTCTGTCTAACCGCGGCTTAAAAGCTCATTGTAAAAAAAATACTGCACTTTTATCCAATATATAAATATTTATATAATAATTTAATAAATATAAATATATTGTATCTCTTAGCTAAACGGAGCGCAAGGTATGTCATCTCTCTTCAAATAGCGGGGGGTAAAATTTTTAATTGACGTTACTAGGTCACATGGGGTAACGTATGAAAGGGCTTTACTTTTACGTTTTTAAATAGATATTTGTATTTTTTTATAACTCTTAGCTTTCAAGTAATGATGAAAAATTTCTAAATAAATACCATTCCCCCCTAACCTCCGATGTTTGCTGAACGAAAAATCTGAATGAATGATAATTAGTCGATAGACGTTAATGTAAATATTGCAGGGAAAATATAACGACCTCTCTAAGTAGCACAGTTTTTCAAAAATCTGCAAGAGCCTTTTTAACTTCTTATTGCGGTCCTAAAAACCGGCCAAGTGCGAGTCGGACTTGCGCACCAAAAGTTCCGTACCACTATGGTAAAAATACAATCTATCACTTTTTAGGGTTCCGTACCTCAAAATTAAAAACGGAACCCTTATAGGATCACTTTGTTGTCCGTCTGTCTGTCTGTCAAGACCCTTTTTCTCACGAACAAGAAGAGGTATCAGGTTGAAATTGATACCGAATATTAAAGTCCATAAACCACACAAGATCTGAAAATTTCAATTTTTTACAACGACGCAATCAAAAGATATGGCTTTTTATAACCTCATCTCCATACATTTATGCAAAAAAGCAAAACCTACAGGGTACTTTCCGTTGACCTAAAATTATGAAATTTGGCAAGAAGCTAGGTCTCACAGTACACATAAAGGGAAAAACCTAAAATCATCAAATATTTCAATTTTTCTCACAACTAATAGTAACCAGTTGAGGTGAGCTCCCATTTCAAGAACTTCTCTATAAAAGAGGGGTCAAGTGGGATGGTCGTGCAGTTTTTAAAATCAAAGAGCAAAAGCTTTTAGTATATCATATGGTAGATAGGTACGGAACCCTTAGGGCGCAAGTCCGACTCGCACTTGGCCGGTTTTTTTTAGGGTTCCGTACCTCAAAATAAAAAATCGGAACTCCTACAGGATCACTTTGTTGTCCGTCTGTCTGTCTGTCAAGAGCCTTTTTCTCACGAACGAGAAGAGGTATCATGTTGAAATTGATAAAGAATTTAAAGGTCTATGAACCACATAAGATCTGAAAATTTAAATTTTTTACAACTACGCAATCAAAAGATATGGCTTTTTATGTCCTCATCTAAATATATAAAATTGCTTGTCCTGACTGACTATTCATCAACGCGGAGCCGTAACCGCTATAGATACAGATCTGAAATTTTGTACACAGGTTCTTTGCACGTCAAAACCACCCACTAAGAAAGGATTTTGGAAAATTCATCTTCCAAGGGGGTGAAATAAGGGATGAAAGTTAGTATAAAAGTCCTTTGTTTCTTGAGCTAGATTCTCACAAACTTGAATTTAGGCTTTTGGTAAAAATAAAGAAACAGGTGTTTAAGAAAAAAGAGAAACTCAATCCTAAAACTTTCTGAGTCAACTTTTAAAGACTTTGAGATTTGTCACTATTGCACCCCAGATGGCGGTGTAAATGAATTACTAAGTGGAAAAGACAAGAAATTAGAGCATTTCAACATGAACGATTTTTGCATTTTATTTATAGGAGAGTCAGACTTTCAAACCTCAAAAAATTATGAAGAGCTTGTAGAACTAATTAGACTTTCATTATCAAAGGTTCAGCACACCAATATCATAGTTTGTATCCCTACTTTTAAATTAAGAGTTTATTCAGAATTATTTAATATGCGAATAGAAGCATTTAACCAAATATTAGACATTAGTAATTTAGCCTATAATTACATTTATATTCTTGACTCGAACAAAAACTTAGAATACTCTTTAAACATGTTTGATTCTCGATTTGGAGCAGTCAACTTTAAGGGCATGAAAATAATTTTTCGTGACCTGCATGAATTAATATCAAAATTCATTACAAATTTCGTGTATAACTGTGATGATGGAAACAAAGGCTTGCATAATCACACAATCCCAGAAGAAAGTTCCGTTGCCAAACCCGTATCACGAAAGACAAAAAATAAAATAACAGACTATTACCCATCAAAATTAGAACCCTACAATAAAACTTCAAAACAAGAAAATTCCGTAATAGCTAGCAATTCTCTTTTTCGTGTCAAATAAAGCAACACTGCGAATACTTCATCAAAACATAGCTGGTTTTCTTAGTAAAAAAGATTTATTAGATATTGAAATTGCGAAGCTCGGTAACAAAATAGACGTTATTTGTCTAACGGAAACATTTGTTAAGGCCGGTTCTGAAACTAATATTCGTATAAAGGGATTTCAATTGGCTGACTGGTACTGTAGAAAGTCAGGAAAGCGCAGAGGTGGATCCTGTATCTTATGTAGAGATCATATTGAGTTTAAGGCGATCTCAGTATGCAAAGACTTGAATTCTGATAATAATTTTGAGTCATCCGCAATAGAGATTCCTGTTATGAAAGCTATAATAATATGTGTGTACAGGACTCCAAATTCTAGCCCGCATGAATTTTTAGACAGATTACAAATGCTAATGTATAGGCTAAAAAAGAAAACTAAAAAGAAAATTGTTATTTTGGGTGACTTTAATATAGACTATTTAAAAGAATCAAAAGCTAGGACTATTTATCTCGAGTTACTATTAAGTCACAACTACTTTATGCATATAAAAGAGCCCACCAGGTTAAAAGCCTGTTTAGATCATATACTCGTAATAAGCAACATACCTGACGCGTTAGGGAAATTGCTACCATTAGGACTGTCTGATCACAACACAACACAGATCTTAGAAATTCGTGTTCAAGATAAGCCGAACACACGGAAGTTCTGGTATATATATGTAAGAGACTTTAGTGAAGAAAATCAAAATAAATTTATTGATGCAATAAGTAATCTGTCGTGGGAGGAAATTTACAATGAAACAGATACTAACGAGGCTTTTTACAAATTTCATGAAATTTTTACTTTATTTTTTAATCTCTGCTTTCCCGTTATAAAGAAAAAATGTCACAGAAAGACAGAAAAGCTACCTTGGCTTACAAAAGGAATAAGGATTGCATCTGAAACAAAGCGTAAGCTTAGGTTTTTATATTATAAAAAACGTCGAAGTAAGCATAAGAAAGCGTATTTACAATACAATAGGTGTTTTAAAAAGTGTATTTTTAAAGCACAAAAACTCAGTAATGTAAAGTTTATAAAATCTGCCAAGAACCTATGTAAAGCCACTTGGTCTCTTATAAATGACAATATGACAACTAAGCAGCCAAAACAAAATATTGACAGTATTATTTATAACGATGAAACTATAACAGATCCAGTTGACATAGCTAACTCTTTGAATAAGTACTTTATTGACCTGACAAACAATTGTTTCACCCAGGGTGAATATGAATATCCAATTCATAAAGTCAACTCTACTATGTTTTTAATGCCGACGGATGCCCGCGAAGTCTCAAAAATGGTAAAACTTCTGAACAACACGCCATCTGTAGGATATGACCTTATCCCCACTAAGTTGATTAAGTTATCGGATGCTTCAATATCACCTGTGCTAAGCCATATAGTAAACCTATCATTCTTTGAAGGCGTTTTCCCAGAGGCACTGAAAACAACTATCATAAAACCAATTTATAAGAAAGGAGAGAAAACGAATCCTAATAACTATAGACCCAACGCGTTGATTCCTATCTTCTCTCAATTAATAGAAAAATTAGTTCACTACAGAATCACATCTTTCATTAATAAATATAGCATTCTTAGACCGGAACAAAATGGCTTTCAGAAGGGTAAGTCAACTACTTTAGCAGCTTTCTCTCTCGTGGATAGGATCACTCGCAGTATCAATGAAAGAGAGAAAACTACAGCAGTGTTCTTTGATATGAGCCGTGCTTTCGACTATGTTTCCCACGAGTTGCTTTTAGAAAAATGTGAAGTATATGGGTTGCGTGGCCGAGTGCGAGATTGGATACGTAGTTATCTAACAGGGAGAAATCAATTGACTCAAATATCTCGAATAGGTCTAAAAAATGAAGAAGAACTTGCACACTCTACCAAGCTAGTCAATCAGTTTGGGGTTCGTCAGGGAAGCATCCTGGGCCCACTATTGTTCCTTCTGTATGTGAATGATCTCCCTTTAGCCACAAAGCATCCTTGTGTGCTTTATGCAGATGATGTTTCTGTCATAATTACTAGTAAAAATAATGACACTAATGAATATAATTCTGAAATTAATAACACAATCAAATCTGTTGCACATTGGTTAAAGACAAATAATCTGCATGTCAACATCAGTAAGACGAATTATATTCAATTCCATAATTACAAAGCAAAAAAACTAGCTCTTGATATACGATATGAGGATAAAACAATTAACGAAGTAGAAAAAACAGTATTCTTAGGGTTAAATTTAGACGAACATTGTAACTGGAAATCACATATAGAAAAAGTTTGCAACAAAATTAATAGGTTTGTCTATGCACTTTGGAAACTAGTGAAAATAAGCAATTTAGATACTGCTGTTCAGGCGTATCATGCCTATGTAGCATCCAATCTCAGGTACGGCATACTAATCTGGGGAAATTCAGTCGAGATAAATAGGGCATTCATCGCTCAAAAGAAATGTGTTCGTGCTATCCGTGATGTTGGTCCCATCACCCCATGTAAGCCTTTGTTTCAAAGATTACAGTTGTTATCTGTACCATGCCTCTATATATATGAGGTATGTTATTTTGTTAAACTACACCCGAGACTGTTTCAGATAAATAAGGATATTTGTGGTTTTAATACAAGGTACCCTAACAGATTGGTGCTTCCAAGTCTTAGATATAATATACCAGGCCACTCAGAAAGTATTGCGAAAAATAGTTTTTATATATGGGAGACTGGCCGGTCAGAATCTTTTTCGAAAATATGATTACTTGTAAGTAAAAATATGTGTGTTCCATTTTCAAAATTTCCCTCCACATTTTTTGCGAGCCAATTCAAAGTATCGTGTCTTACTGAAAAATGGATCTGCGCCGGGAACATTTTAGAGCTATGATTTTTTACGATTTCAAGTGTCGCCTGAAACCGGATGAATCGTTCGATAGACTTCAAATGGCATTTATGGATGAAGGCCCCTCCAAGGCAACCGTGTATCGTTGGTATAACGAATTTAGGCGCGGTCGACCAACCTTGGGGGATGAAGAAAGAAGCGGTCGCCCTTTGACGGCTATTACGGAAGAAAACGTGCTAGCAGTGAAAAATTTAATCCAAGATAATAGGCGAATTACATATCAGGAGATTCAGCACATATTAAAGATTGGATCGGGAAGCGTTCACGAGATTCTACACGGGCATCTTCGCGTGAGGAGGATAGTATCGCGCTGGGTGCCGCACTACCTCACCGACGCTCAGAAGCAGGCCCGGGTGGAATGGTGCCGTGATATGCTGAACAAATTTGAAGCAGGCTCGTCTCGGCGTGTTTACGACATCGTAACAGGTGATGAGTCCTGGATTTATCAATACGATCCAGAAACCAAGCGCCAGTCGACAGTTTGGGTGTTTCAAAATGAACCAACGCCTACCAAAGTGAAGCGATCTCGAAGCGGGGGGAAGATTTTGATCGCCAGCTTTTTTAATTTGACTGGCCACTTGGCCTCAATTCCCTTACGAGATCAAAGAAGCATCAACGCCGAATGGTATACTACCAAATGTTTACCAGAAGTTTTTTCTGTTGTGAGCAACAAGCGACCAAACACAGGGCTCCGCGGACTACTGCTCCACCACGACAATGCGCCTGCACACACCGCGCTCAAAACGAGGGACTTCCTGGACAGCACACCAGTCAAACTCCTGGGTCACCCTCCTTACAGCCCTGATCTAGCACCGTGTGACTTCTTTTTATTTCCAAAAATAAAAAATCAGCTCAAGGGGATACAATTTTCGTCGCCGGAAGATGCGCTGGCTGCGTTCGAGCAGGCTGTAAACGAGGTGTCTACGGCGGACTGGAAAAAGTGTTTTGAAAACTGGTTCAGACGCATGAATCTTTGTATAGAGGCTGGTGGAGAGTACTTTGAAAAGATTTAATAAAAATATATGTACCTGTAGAACAATTTTTTTTAGTGTCGCAAATATTTCTGAGTGTCCCACGTATGTAGTTTAAACTAATACGCAATGTCAGTTAGGATCTATAATCATTTACCACTGGAACTAAAAAACTTGCCGTTACGAGGATTTCAATCCCAGCTGAGACAATGGTTGATATCGAAATGCTTCTATTCGGTTAGAGAATACCTGGAACATGTTCAAAATCTTATTTTATAATTTTATTTGACAATTTACAACTTTTATGACATTATTGAGATTATTTCACGCTTAATTATTATATTTTTGACTGGTAGATTTAATGAATTTGTAATCTTATTTTGAATATAATTAATTTTAAAGAAATTTGCATGCCAAAATATAGGCTAGATATATGGCACTCTACATATTGTACCCTTCATCTACATGTTACCATATCTATAGCAAATAAAACCATTTCATTTCATTTAAGTATTTCCTAAAAATCACCCTTCAAGGGGTGAAAAAGGCCATGACTCTTTTCCGTATGTTGGTCTATAATCATTTTTAAAGGTAGAATTATAAAAATTTGGTTTTGAGCTCTTGCTACAAAATAAAAAAGTACGTGTTTTACAATCATTCAAAATTCATCCCCTAAGGGTGCAAAATAACGGATGAAAGTTTGTATGAAAGTCCGTCAGTTTTGAAGTTAGGATTTTGAAAATATGTATTTACACTTACGACTAAAAATTTAGTTTTAAGTGTCTCAGGGATTTTGAACATTCTACACCCTAAGGGGTGAAAAGGAGGACGAAGTTGAAACTCCTTCATTTTCAGAGTAAAATCCACCTAATTTATTATTTAAGCATTAGGGTTGTAATTCTGTGGAACGTACATCACTGTTTTTGAAAATCCACCCCAAATTCAACCCCTAAAAGAGGGAAATGGGGTAAAATGTCTAAAAACCAATATGGGTATCGTTTGTATGGTTTATCGGGTCGTTGATTACGAAATCTAAAACAATTTTGAAATCCAACGTGGTGGACGTGAAATACCTTCATTCCCTGGGGATGGGGTTGGGGTGCGATAGGGTTGAAATGTCTAAAAATCAATATGTGTTTATTTATTTTTTATTATTTATTTATTAGTCAATAACAAAACAATTGTGTTTGACATTAACTTATAGCTAAAACAAAAATGAAAATCTTAATATTACAAAATTATGTCAAAAGTTATTATTTACGTCCAAAACTCGAAAAATTGAAATTATCTTAATATTATAAAATTACATGTCAAAAGTATTATTTATGTCCAAAAATTCACTTACACTATAATAACATTTCTTTAATAAAATCAGTTTGAGTTCTCTCTTAAAAACATCCACTCTGCTTTCGACCTTCAACTTTACAGGCAATTTATTAAAAAAAAATGTCATTCGGTTCAATACCCCGTGTTTAACTACATTCAGTTTTGGTGTAATAAGCGACCTGAAATCCTTTCGTCTTGTAACTTCCCTAGCGTCTTTTTCAGCGGAACTCTCAAATTTGTGTCGGCTTTTTACAAAATCTGTAAGTAGTATTAAAATGTATAGACTAGGTATTGTTAATATTCCCAGTTTGGTAAAATGTTCCCGACATGATTCCCATGGGGGGATTCTAACGATGGCTCGTATCGCTCGTTTTTGCAAAATAAAGGCTCTTTTCATATTATAGTCGTAACTCATGCCCCACAATTTGACACTATATCTAAACCTTGACTCAACAAGAGCATAGTAGACACTTTTTATTTGGTCAATTGTCAGTACTTCTCTCAATTTGCGTAGAGCATAACACGCGGAACTAATATTATTTTCAATTGCCATCAACTCATCCTTCCAGTTCAAATTTTCGTCTATATGTGTACCAAGTGACTTTACCGATCTGGCAACTTCTATCTTTTCTCCATTTAAGTTTAAGTGAAGTGTATCTTTATTACGTGCGGTCGTTCTAAACAATATAACGTTAGTCTTTTTGATATTAATTTTTAAATTATTTGTCTCAAACCAATTATAAAAAAGAGTCAGGGCAGTATTAACTTTGTCATTTAAATTACATATGTCATTTCCTGAAATTATAGCTGTAGTATCGTCTGCAAATAATATTAGTTTCACGTCTGGAATTTGATTTTGAATATAATTGGATAAGTCATTGAGAAAAATAAGAAAAAATATAGGTCCCAAAAAAAAAAAAAATGTGTCGTTTCTATGTATAGGGATAGCGGTTAAGATGGCGTTAGGGATAGGGGCAGGGAGAAGGAGAGGGAGGGGATGGGGAGTGGGAGAGGGAGCAGGAGAGGAACAGGGAGAGGGAGAGACTGCACATTGTCTGAATTTCACGCGGGCGAAGCCGCGGGCACAGCTAGTCTTCATACATTTATGCAAAAAAGCAAAACCTACAGAGTACTTCCCGTTGACCTAAAATTATGAAATTTGGCAAGAAGCTAGGTCTCAAAGTACAAATACAATACAATATTTCTTTATTTAAAAAGTCCATTACAATCTAAATACGCAGATCTGTGACTCCTGCACTAAGCTCTAGGCTTGTATCGCAGGGGCCGCATTACAAAACAAAGTTGTACAGAGGACGACTGGTGATAAATTTACAATAACAATTAATCTATTTAAGAATGAGGTTGCTAATAACAGAAATAAATGGAAATAGGACAGTGCACAAATACTACAAACAAAAAGTGTAAAACAGAAGGCATGTGTTTGGCGGAGTGAGTGAGTGTGTGGGTATGTGTGTGAATGTATGAGTGTGAGAGTGAGTGTGAGTAAATAATATGTGAATTGACTGCAAGGTAGTGTTTTGCTCAACTTAAAATTTTAAATAGCTCTTCAGTTTGATCATAATTCAACGTCGCAAGCCAGGATTTCACTTTTAACTTAAAAGACTTAACTGTAAGCAAGCAAACTTGACAAATTTTCCGGCAAACTAAGTTATAAATGTAGCAATGTACAAAGGGTGGCAGCCTTTGGGCATGTCGGGAACGTGTACCGGGGTTGGGCCAATTGTAGATGTGGCGTTTGATGAGCTCACTATACATGCTGGAGCTTAAAGCTTGTCTATGAAATGAAGCAGCGGCTTGTAACATAAATAGGTGACGCACTCGCAATTTATCCACCTGTTTGTAAATCGCATCTGTGGAGAAGGTCCGTCTCTTACGAAGCATCACTTTGAGGACAGCCCTTTGACTCCGTTCTAAAACCAGCATATGCGATTTTGCGGCACCGCCCCATGCCAAAATGCAGTAGCGCAGCAGAGATTCACTCACCTATTGCAGAATAAACTAGAACCCTCTAAACTTGCCGAGTTTCGGAGGGACTTCATAATGTATAGGCTTTTCCTGATACGACCGGCGAGGTTGACAATGTGAGCTTTATACGATAAGTTGACATCCACCGTAACTCCAAGATACTTGATGCTTTCTACCTTATCAATGTGGCTACAGTTACATGATCTCGCAGCGGTGAGCGGAGTTGAAAGAGCAGGGTTATGTTTTAACTGGACGCTTTTGTTTGATGAAAGGAAAGATATTTTGTTTTACTTATGTTAAGTTAAGTTAAGCAGATTCTTTTGCAACCAGTGGGCCAGCCTGGCCATACCAGTTTCTGCCAAATTGAAAACCTCCTCCCAGGTAGTACCACTAAACAAAGCCACAGTGTCATCAGCGTAACAAATGAGCTCGAGTCCAGGGACAGATCGTTCAAAAATATTGTTCATATAAATTATGAACAGGGTAGGGCCAAGTATACTCCCCTGAGGAACACCGTATACTACAGGCAACTGATCGCTGGTCCTGGATCCGACCCTAACACACTGGCGCCGACCGGTTAGGTAACTCTTGAACCATTCTAGCGCGACACCTCTGATACCAAAAAGACTTAGTTTCTTTAGTAAAATTGGGACTGAGACCGTATCAAAGGCCTTGGCTGGGTCCAAAAAGACCCCAAGGCAATGTTTCTTTTGATCCAGTGTTGAGGTGATCTTTTCAGTTAAGAGAACAATTGCTTCCTCTGTGGATTTTCCTCGCCGAAAGCCAAATTGTCTGTCGGACAACAAATTAGTTTTCTCCAGAAAATTAACTAATCGTTTATTGACCAATTTTTCTAGCAATTTAGATATAATTCTCAGCAGAGATAAATGGAAAAGTAAGGGAAAAGTCTAAAATCATTAAATATTTCAATTTTTCTCACAACTAATAGTTACCAATTAAGGTGAGCTCCCGTTTCAAGAACTTTTCTATAGAAGAGGGGTCAAGTTGGATGGTCGCGGAGTTTTTAAAATCAAAGAGCAAAAGCTTTTAGTATATCATATGGTAGATAAGTAGGTACGGAACCCTTAGGGCGCGAGTCCGACTCGCAGTTGACCGGGTTTTTTTTAAGGAAAGAATAGCAAAGATTTTGGAAACTACGCCAGGGGGCGTTTATTTTTCTTACGTCAATGAAGAATAATCATAAAAATTGTATTTTTTTAGTTTTCTTATTATATTAAAGTTTATTAGTATTAGTAGTATATAAGTTTATATTATATATATAACTTGTTTAAAATTATCACAAAATCACAGGCTGAGGTCAATATGTGGACCACATAATTTACAAACATATTATTATAATAAAACGCTAATAATATAGTTATTCTATACATCCATTGCGTAAATATATTGCTTATCTCTAAAATAATGACATAAATCAATACTTACAGAATTTTTCTTCGACGTATTGAATAAAAAACTTCACCAGTTGCAAAAAAAAAAAAAAGTTTGTGCGCGATTGATTGTTGAGCTGAGTTCTTTGACGTTTGAGTTCGGATACAGGTTCTTTTTGTTTAAAAAAATCAATTGTCTATGGGTGATTGTTCTATGGTTCTATGCAAGGAGTTTTGGTTCTATGCAAGATGGTGGTTCAGAGACATTGTGGCATAGAGTAACACTATTTTCAGCACAGACCAAAGATTTTGGAAACTACGCCAGAAGCGCAGCGTTTTTCTTACGTCAATGGCACAGACCTAGCAAAAGCGCGCTAACGTTTTCAGGCTAGTGGGACAAAAAACGGAAATTAGATACTTACGCTCGAAAATGAAATGCACAACAAAGGTCCACCTACCACGAGTGACGTGATGCAATATACAGCTAACGATCATCGCAATTGGGATGTGCACAACATGCTTTGTTATTGATGTACGAACAGTTTTTTTGTGGTGTACGGAAATTAGGTAACTAAGTGGGACAGACATAAATAATAAAATATTTACTCGTAGAATTATATTTGAGTACTAAAAATTTGATTCAAGTATTTTCAGAAAATTTTAAATCTTGTTTCCAGTTTACTAGCAAAATTAGTTTCGATTCTGCCACAAGGACACGGTACGGAACTTAGGAGAATGAGTTTCATAAAAATTATTTACATAGATCAGGCCAACGTAAAGGTCTACAAATATTATTACAACTAGATTTTAGCAAGAACTAGTTCCATAAAAAGTTTGAAACCCATATCTCAAACCGTTTTCGAAATATTTGACTGGACATCCCGAAATCGTCCAAAATGAGCATGACCGAAATAGTCAAGTGCGTGCAGCAAAAAACGAAGAGCATAATAAATATCTAGCACAAATAAATATATAGCACAATAAATATCTAAAGCTTTTCAGGAAAAATAAGAATATTGCCCGCAAATAAATCGAGTTTGCATGCAACCTATGTCCAGCAAAAAATTACAATTGATATGCCAAAAAATAAAATAAATTAACAAGTATCAAATCTATTTTTCTGACTATAACCAGTGATACCATACGAATTTTGTACAAATTTATTTCAGTATCTTCTTTCAATCAAGATCTTCGGTGTTGTCAAACAAATCCGTCGATTGATTTAGACTAAATATACGAATTTCGTGTTTTTTATATAATTAAATAGCAATTATACAGTAACCATTTGTTCGATGTGAAATGAAACACGTTCTTTTTGTAAGCTTCATGTCACAGATCTTTTTCTACAGCAGAAAACACATTTAACAAAGCATGTTTGTACTGTGACCGTTCACGACGACGCCGACGACTAGACCATTAACTTACTAATCTGGGGACTAGACTTGTTAAAAATCCGAGTGCAACTAGTTTTGTTGAACGCATATGCTCTTTAGTGCTTGTACTTCGGCAGAGGGGAAGCTACGTAAAAGGCGTCTCCTAAACGGGCTTGCGCGGTTTGACGCGTTGCTCTAAGCATTGTGGCCCAAATGTTCTCAGTTCGTTTAAAACCTATAAAATTTATGTGGTCGCTCTCAGTACTCCCGCCTGGTTAAGGGATAAAGTATACTCACTTCACTGACGTACGTTAGTATATAAAGCCGTATCTCTGATATTTACAAGGTTCCTGAGATACAGCCCGCTGAAAGACAGACACGGAGACATATTGATAGGGTCCCGTTTTTTACTCTTGGGTACGGAACCCTAAAAATGGACTAAAAATTCTACTAATAGTATATATTATAAATATAATGGAACCCTCAAGTTTACAAATAAAACTAACCAGTCTTTACAAACAGTTTTTTCCCTAAATTGTATAAATAATCAAGTTAAACTTAATTTGTTTGATAGATTAATTAATTAATGCATTTCCTGAGATTCCAGACACTCATTCATTACAATACAGTTGTTACAATACAGTTGTAATACTTATATTGGTTATACATAAAAAATACCTATGCTTTATACCGACGTGGTGCGCTCTGTGAAGAAGTTTTAATAGTGAGCAAACCAGGTTGAGTGTTTTTAGAATTTGGTACCAAAAAGTTTCTGGTATTCAACGAGTTCTTTGATGACTTCTGTGCCGTTGTGCGCGTGTCCACAGCCCTATTAGTCATAGCCGGCGGACGGATCTCTATGTCCTCATACAACTTTAGGCCTTCCATGATGTCTTGGTACCGAGCCATTCTCTCCATCTCCACTCTGTTAATAGGGTCCGTTGCAGTGTACTGTTGCTGACGCGTTGGTTGCCTGTAATTCGTCGCTAGGGTCATCACAATTGCACTTTTGCCCTTGATTGTTACTTTCTTTTTCTCCGTTTCTGTAGCAACTCCACGTTTTGGCTCTGGTTTCGGTTCTGGTTTCGCATCCTTCTTCATTACTATCTCCGTTCTGCATAGAGGATGACTTTTATGAGCACCAGCCCATTTGAGCTCCGGTCTATCAACTACACCAGGTCCAGGTTTAGGTCCAGTCTTCTTTGAACCAGTCGTAGCTCCAGTCATAGTTGACACTGATTTACCCTTATTATCGAGGCACCGCCTCTTCCCGTACCATTGCCATTTACCGCATACATCAATATAACCGTCGCATCCTATTTCCCATAGTTTTCCTGCTGCGTCTGCCCAGAATCCGTCTTCTGCTGAATACATTTGACCATCAGGGCCTTTAAAAGTCATGGGTGCCCAACGGTTATCTGGTGCTATGAATCCGTCTCTGTTGATGACATTCCACTTACCCTCGGGCCAATAGAAGCCGCCTAGATCGCTACACTGCTGTTTTCCATCAGGACCTTTGAAGAATCTCGGTACTTGATTGCCATGTTTGTCTAAACATTTAACTCTGTAATCTAGGTAATTGTATTGACTTTCTCTTTCTGCCATTACTGGTGGATGCTTGGCCTTTGCGTTCCAGGTGGCAACGGGCGGAGTGAACTCTACGACCCAATCGTCACCGTCGGTGTCACTGGAAGAAATGGTCCCAGAACCCGAGCATGAGCATGAATCTATAACAGGAGAGGGAGTCCTCACATGACGAATATTGCACGGACAATCCGGGTCATTGGGGTTCGGTAGAGGAAGCAGTCCTATCGACTGGTTGTATGCCTTTACACAGATCTCCTGACATTTGTCTCTGAACGTGGACTGAAGCAACCTGTTTTTCCTTCTAGTTTCTCTTCTCTCTCTCCGTTCTCTTTGTTTTTGTATTTTCCTTTTCGTATCTTCCGTTTTTCCTATAGTGTATATTAGGGGCTGTTTTTCATCGTAAGGATATTGGTACAATAATCGTTCTTTGGAATACTTTTTTAAGGTTTCCATCTGCACGGTGTATTCGCCATCTTTCTTGGTGACGATCAGTGTAGGTTTCATTTCAATTTTCTTCCTCTTGTTCAAAAGGGCGCGCTTTTTCTTCAGGATAATATCGGCTCCTTCTCGACACGTTCTGTAGCGACGCACAAGTATCTTATTTGCAGCACCAGGTTTCCACTTAGGGCGAATCTAAAAAATATGGCAAATTAAAAACAGTTAGTTATAGGTATAACAGTTATAGGTATAGGTTCGTTACTTAAAATTTACTTTAGTCTACACTAAAAACCTTTTAAAAGCTTGGGCTCAATGCAACAACTTTTGTGTGAGTTTTGGATGTATAAGTTCATTAGGGTTAATTTTTAATTCGGCAATAATTGCTACAAAAGATTTTATTATTTTTCAACACATTTGCTCATAAAACAGCTCTATTTGCACTGTGTTAAGGTCCATAATCCAGCTTATTAAACACGCGTGCTTTTTTCATTACTATAACTTAATTGGTGATGTAATTTTTGTCTTTTTTTTAATCGGCAAGATGCAAGGAGTTTCTATATCTATAACATTCATAATAGTTTCATGAATAAGTAAACTGTGTTCGATAATATGATAAATAAACGTTAATTACATGGAAATACTTATATTAATCAACCAACTCACTACAAATTTGTCTTTAAAGTAACAAAATATTCAATATTAAATAATTCAAGGGAGTGAGCCTCAGAACAAAGACCTCCTTGCTGAGTAAGCTGTTTGGCAGGTTAGTGTTTTATTTTTACTCCAGTAAAATTACGAGAGATTGTATGGCGAAACGGAAATAATTGATAATAGCCGTGATTCTTTTTCAGATCGATAGATTATATTTCTGTGTAAAGCTTTTTAATGGAATCCACCTAAATTTACTTCATTTATTTATTTATTTTGCCGTCCAAACATTAAAAAAATATGGAATTTCGGAAAAAAATGTTAATAGATTATTTTTTTTATTTACGGCTTGCTATATATTCAGAATTTCATATTATACATGAATCCACCTAAAAATATAAGCTTTTTTGTATTGTTTAACTTTTATAGCACGAAATTTAAATACAGCTTATCTTCGCAACTAAAAATAGTAATAGATCCGTTTTGCTTTCTAATAATTTAAATAGTGCTATATAATCACCGTTTTGGCAAATCCAACATAAATGTTTACAAAATCATTGTAAACCAGCGATTACAAAAAACTTTTTTTTTATTTAGTATGGCATTTTTGTGAATATATATAAGAATCACTTACATTTAAAAAGGTTGAGTTTAGCTCAGTTTATTGCTATTATTTTACCTCGACTTTATTGGCCCTTATATGTAAAAATAAGTGGAGATTTTATATTTTGAAATAAATTGATATTTTTAAATATATTTATGGTGGATTTTGATGCCTTTATGTAAAGTATACGTTTATCTATGATATAAAGTATATAATTGTCTATTACTATTTTTGCCTTAGCTGTTATTCGAAAAAAAATTCCGCTTTAAATTTTAGGTGGATTCGTAAATATTGCGTCTTAACATCATATTTAAATACGATATACACAAAAAAGTAGCTATTAGCATTTAATGTTTTGCAAAACCGTATTTTTACTGGACTATTTTGCTTTGTTTTTTATAGCGGCAAGGTGCAAGGAGTTTCTATATCTATAGTAAGATTCATAATAATTTGATGAATTAAGAAACTGTGTTCGATAATATGATAAATAAACGTTAATTAAACGAAAATATTGATTTTAATCAACTAACTAACTACAAATTTGTCTTTAAAGTAACAAATAATTCAATTTTAAAATAATTTTAAAAGTAGTCTGTTTGATAGTGTAGTCATCTCAGAGTAAAAAACTATAGAGTCCGTCATATACATATTCTGTATGAGCTAGTAAAGCGTGAAGCGTCTCACTGTCGCCCATTCTAGTCGGTTAAAAAACTCAGTTAAGTTTTAAAAAAATCAAGATATCTTTAAAAATCGAATGTTTTAGTATAAACTTTGTTTGCGAAAGTGAAAATATATAGTTTTTTAATTGTGAATTGATCATTAATACTAAGGATTTCCATTTTTCAATAATCCTACTTAAAAATTGAATATAAATTCTAAAACTAACAGCAGCTCGTTAAAAGCGCAGCCTCGGTCGGGTCATTGCGCTGCGGGTTATTGCCCTCTGCGTAGGGCTAATTTTAAAATTTTTAGAATTTTTTAAAATAATTTTTTTTTTGTGTTCCTTTATCGTTACTGAAACACCCCCTAAGCTATGGCACGCAATAAAATTATTACTCATTTAACCATTTAACGGACATAAGTACGAAGACTGTAATTTATACAAAAAACTAACTAAAAAATAATCTGTAGGTACTGAATATATTCATAAAGAAGATTTTTTTATTATTTTAGTTTAAAACCAATTATTGTAGTTTATTAAGCTATATTATTTAACATGAAAACAAATAGATTTTACTTTTTATTACAGAATTAATTATATTGGGTTCCAAATACATAAAAAAAAGTAACTAAATAGTTACCATCAAAAATGATATGCATTTTGAACACGATTGTACTTGATTTGAAAAATGTATGGCGAAGTTAACATGCATTTTTAACATACTTCTACAAGGTAAACCAGACCAAAGTGATTATGGTTTGAGACGACTATTTGTTGACTATTTTTTGACATCAGTATCAAACAGAAAAACCTAAACGTTCTGCAGGAATCTGCGTCCGTGTAATGCTATGCACAGAATCCTCAGCAAGCTACCCCTGTAACTCTGAAATCCTTGAACGACTATTTTCGAGAATTTGGAAGTCAAGACGACTATTTCATGACTATTTTTTAAAATAAAAACCAAGTCGATAGTCCCTACGGTTTGCTTCCATCAGAACTGATGATTCTGTATATAGCCTATGCCCATAATCCTCAGCAAACCATAGCTATAACTCTAGAATTGTAACGCGACTATTTTTTTCCTTATGGTGACTATTTATGACTATTTCATGACTATTTTTTGGCATCGTCAAAATAAATTTTTATGCAGTTTTTTTCTCTGAGGATTCTGTGTTGAGGGACATAGAACGGCAGCGTAAATAATCCGTATTAGCCATTTTATGCGTGATTTTTAACACAGTTTTTTTCCTGAATGGTAAGTGTTTTCACCAGAAAAACTGTGGTAGTAGCAATTATTTGTCCCATGTCACATATTTCTCAGAGAGAAAGATAAAAAATTTACGTTTTTAGGATTTGAAAAAAATTCCATACATTTTAGTATGGAGGTCCCTCGCAAGAAAGTGCTACGCTTATGGCTCCCTCCTTAGCAGTAAGAGCTGCTACTAAAACCTCCTTGGTAGTCATTGTCTCCTACGCGCGCATGTATAATCTGTGTCTTCGAAAAAAGTAATACGCGCGCCATTTTAACAGATATTTCTTGTTTTGAAATGTGTTTAATGTAATTAAAAAATAAATAACATTTACAAATCAAAAAAACAGTGATACGTGTAGAACGTCGAAAATACTTGAACAAAAAACACAAGTCCGGTGTATCGGGTGACGTTGAAACGTGAGGAAAACGTCTACGAAATTTCCTTAGGAAAAAAAGGTAAGCGAATTTGATTCGTTTTTATTCGCAAATGTGTTGAAAAACGTCGTAAGAAGCTTGTGCGCTTTGGCAACTACACCCTCGGCTCCATTACGCCCTCGCCTGTGGCTCGGGCTGCAATTTCTGAGCTTCGGCTGTAATATCCAAAATAGCGCACGTGCATCTTAATGTACTATTAATAGCTTCCATTGATACCCTATATTACCATCCTAGGTTTTCCTCCCCGGTAAAGTTGTGCATAAGTGGTGCGGGGTAAAAATGTACCCCCAAAAAGGGTTTTACTATATCTCGTACAGGACTCACAATATCGAAAAACTGGTCTTTGGTCTTTATGGTCTGGTCTTTTGTAGGGTTGTTTTAATTTTGCATTGAATGAGACTACTATTATATTTTTATCATAAGTTAAAATGATTTAATTTTAAAAACAAAACGAAGAATGTCATACAAACTTTCATCCTTCATTTCATCCCCTGAAATTCTAAAAACGCGTAGACACCTACTTTTTTATTTTTTACGGAGAGCTCAACCTCAAATTTGTGTACCTACATACATACATACATACATAACATCACGCCTCTTTCCCGTTGGGGTAGGCAGAGACCACAGTCCTCCACCTGCTACGATCTTGACATACTTCCCTTGCTTCCTGTACTTTCATCAATCCTTTCATACATGCTCGTCGGTTTAGGGTACTTTTAACCTGGCCTTTATTCAGAACGTCCTGAATTCGGTCCTGGTACGTTCGCCTAGGCCTTCCCCTTCCAACGTTTCCATTCACTCTCGCCTGGTAGATCTCTTTCGTCAATCTTCGTTCATTCATCCTTTCTACATGACCAAACCATCTCAGCATCCCTTTCTCGATTTTGGTCACTACGTCTTCTTTTACGCCACACCATTCTCTTATCACACTATTCCTAATCCTGTCACTCAATTTAACACCAATCATACTCCTTAGCGCTCTCATTTCCACTGCATTAATTCTACTTTCATGCTTCTTCTGCCATACCCAGCTTTCACTGCCATACATCAGTGTTGGTACCAAAACTCCCCCATGAACAGCCAAACGAGCCTTGTGAGACACCTTCTGACTCCTCATAAAGGCGTGCAGGGCACCATTCACCATGTTTCCAGCATTCACTCTTCTTTCAATATGACTTTCACACTTTCCATCTCTCGTAAACTTTGAGTCCAGATACACAAACTCCTTCACTTGTTCGACTTGTTCACCATCTATTAATATAGTACACTCTGTCATACATTCTTCTCTTTCAAGTACCATTACTTTAGTCTTGCTTACATTTACTTTCATTCCTTTCCTGTCCAAAGCCACATTCATCATTGTTACCATCTCCTGCAACTCGTCAGCAGATGACGCAAGTACAACTTGGTCATCAGCGTAGAGAAGACATTTGATGATTTTCTCATTTATTCTCAGTCCACACATACTCTCTTTCAGATCAATCAAACAATTATCCATGAACAGGTTAAACAGCCAAGGTGACGCTACACATCCCTGCCTAACACCTTTTTCGATGCTAAACCATTCAGCAGATGACGCAAGTACAACTTGGTCATCAGCGTAGAGAAGACATTTGATGAGTAACTCATTTATTCTCAGTCCACACATACTCTCTTTCAGATCAATCAAACAATTATCCATGAACAGGTTAAACAGCCAAGGTGACGCTACACATCCCTGCCTAACACCTTTTTCGATGCTAAACCATTCAGTGTACCTCTAACTAAAAAACTGAAAGATTTCTAGACCAGCAAACGGACAAAATTATTGGTATGAAAGTCTGTCCGTTTAGAAAAAGTGTGTCCATTTGTTAGTCTAGAAACCTTTCAGTTTTTAGGGTTCCGTACCTCAAAATAAAAAACGGAACCCTTATAGGATCACTTTGTTGTCCGTCTGTCTGTCTGTCTGTCTGTCAAGACCCTTTTTCTCACGAACGAGAAGAGGTATCAGGTTGAAATTGATAACAAATATTAAGGTCCATAAACCACACAAGATCTGAGAATTTCATTTTTTTACAACGACGCAATCAAAAGATATGGCTTTTTATGTCCTCATCTCCATACATTTATGCAAAAAAGCAAAACCTACAGGGTACTTCCCGTTGACCTAAAATTATGAAATTTGGCAAGAACCTAGGTCTGACAGCACAAATAAAGGGAAAAGTCTAAAATCATTAAATATTTCATATTTCAATTTTCTCACAACTTATAGTAACCAATCAACGTGAGCTCCCGTTTCAAGAACTTTTCTATAAAAGAGGGGTCAAGTTGGATGGTCGCGGAGTTTTAAAAATCAAAGAGCAAAAGCTTTTAGTATATCATATGGTAGATACGTACGGAACCCTTAGGGCGCGAGTCCGACTCGCACTTGGCCGGTTTTTTGTTAGTTAGAGGTACACAAATTTTGAGGTTGAGCTCTCCGTAAAAAATGAAAAAGTATGTCTGCGCGTTTTTAGAAATTCATCCATTAAGAGGATGAAATGAAGGATGAAAGTTTGTATGAAATTCTTCGGTTTTTTTAATTTAACTACTATTCTACTACTACTTGTCATTTTAACTTATGATAAAAATATGACAGTAGTCTCATTCAAAGCAAAATTAAAAGCACTACAACCTTTAAAAAGACCAGTTTTTGATATTGTGAGTCCTTTGCAAGATATAATAGTAAAACCCTTTTTGGGGCTACACTTTTACCCCCCACCGCTTATGCACTCCGCCGCCGGCGCCGGGGAGGAAATCTAGGAGAGTCATAGTGGGTAAGAAATGAAGGTATTAAAACAATAAAATCTTTTGTAGCAATTTTTTATTTTATAAAGTTTTACCCTACTACTGACTTAAAAAATTGACTTTCATTCAAATTAAGCCCTCAGAATAATCCCTTTTTAAAAGGTTTAAGCGCTGTATGTTAAAACAGAAAATATGTGGCCACCTCCGCACCAGTGATGGATGCCATGCGCGTACGCAGTCGACGCAACATCAAAACAACAAGAGTAAAACTTTTAAGGGCTTATCCTACCTAGGGGCTAAAAGCAACAACTTCTATTTTACGACTTTTCGAAATTCGCAAAGAAAATCGACTTTTCATACAAATTAGACCGATCAGTTGATCATTTTGTATGACGAATAGAAAATTAGTGCCAATTTCAAAAAGTCGTAGCCCAAAAGTTGCACAAAGCCCTCAAAATAAACACTTTAAAAGTTTTACATAATTTTTTTAAAGCTCGTTAATGTACCGCTCTAAACATGTTTCGCCTCTACACGCTGCATTATCAGGAGATGTTCTATAAGACCGACCCACTAATCGCATGAATTGCATGCCAGTGAGGCAATGCCTGATTCTATAACTATTTTGAATTGCATAAAGCAAGAAACCTTCTTTAAAAATTTACTACAAGTTTTGTTCCAATACGTTTTTTGATATCTTGTATAGTTTTCGAGATATCCGCTCTTGAAAATCTATTTTTGTGTCGTTAAAATGAAGAGCAAGTGTTTTGTTTGTGATGAGGAAGTGATTGCATCGAGTCCAGATGTTTCTAAAGTGGGTGAAAAAGGGATAATTTCCCTTAAAATAGCCAGTAAAGAGAGGGGTGACGGCAAAATCAGTCAACTAGTCAATGTGATTCACTGCGAATATCTCTAAAACTATACAAGATGTCGAAAAACTTGACTGAATAAAACTTGTAGTAAATTTAATCAGCTTTCATTTTGCCAAAAGTTGTATGTTGCTAGGACGTAGTTTACGAGATACCAGGCCACTCAGAAAGTATTGCGAAAAATAGTTTTTATATATGGGAGACTGGCCGGTCAGAATCTTTTTCGAAAATATGATTACTTGTAAGTAAAAATATGTGTGTTCCATTTTCAAAATTTCCCTCCACATTTTTTGCGAGCCAATTCAAAGTATCGTGTCTTACTGAAAAATGGATCTGCGCCGGGAACATTTTAGAGCTATGATTTTTTACGATTTCAAGTGTCGCCTGAAACCGGATGAATCGTTCGATAGACTTCAAATGGCATTTATGGATGAAGGCCCCTCCAAGGCAACCGTGTATCGTTGGTATAACGAATTTAGGCGCGGTCGACCAACCTTGGGGGATGAAGAAAGAAGCGGTCGCCCTTTGACGGCTATTACGGAAGAAAACGTGCTAGCAGTGAAAAATTTAATCCAAGATAATAGGCGAATTACATATCAGGAGATTCAGCACATATTAAAGATTGGATCGGGAAGCGTTCACGAGATTCTACACGGGCATCTTCGCGTGAGGAGGATAGTATCGCGCTGGGTGCCGCACTACCTCACCGACGCTCAGAAGCAGGCCCGGGTGGAATGGTGCCGTGATATGCTGAACAAATTTGAAGCAGGCTCGTCTCGGCGTGTTTACGACATCGTAACAGGTGATGAGTCCTGGATTTATCAATACGATCCAGAAACCAAGCGCCAGTCGACAGTTTGGGTGTTTCAAAATGAACCAACGCCTACCAAAGTGAAGCGATCTCGAAGCGGGGGGAAGATTTTGATCGCCAGCTTTTTTAATTTGACTGGCCACTTGGCCTCAATTCCCTTACGAGATCAAAGAAGCATCAACGCCGAATGGTATACTACCAAATGTTTACCAGAAGTTTTTTCTGTTGTGAGCAACAAGCGACCAAACACAGGGCTCCGCGGACTACTGCTCCACCACGACAATGCGCCTGCACACACCGCGCTCAAAACGAGGGACTTCCTGGACAGCACACCAGTCAAACTCCTGGGTCACCCTCCTTACAGCCCTGATCTAGCACCGTGTGACTTCTTTTTATTTCCAAAAATAAAAAATCAGCTCAAGGGGATACAATTTTCGTCGACGGAAGATGCGCTGGCTGCGTTCGAGCAGGCTGTAAACGAGGTGTCTACGGCGGACTGGAAAAAGTGTTTTGAAAACTGGTTCAGACGCATGAATCTTTGTATAGAGGCTGGTGGAGAGTACTTTGAAAAGATTTAATAAAAATATATGTACCTGTAGAACAATTTTTTTTAGTGTCGCAAATATTTCTGAGTGTCCCACGTATATACGAAAATCCGAAAAATGGGACCTTCAAACCCAAGCGTTAGGGGTACAGGCGATGACTTTTGATATGTTTACCTCCTAACTAATCCAAACAAAGTTACGAAGTCAAAAATTGTGTTCCAAGCATTTCCCTCTATACCTTTTTTTGAGAGTTCGTTGACTGAATTATATAGAATTTTGTTTTACGGCGAATTCGTTGGTGTGGCAAAATAGGCTTATGTGAAGCCACGCAAGTGATGTTACGTCCGTCAGAAGATCGGTTTTCATAGTAAATATACAGCGTGAATTTGTATTGGTTTCGCTCCCGAAGCCTAGTGATTCTACTCATGAAAACAAGTAACTTTCCCGAAAAAAAAATTTACTCGTAAAGATTTTTTCGCCTCTTCATAGTAATGTGGTCACGTGATCGACTCATTTTGTATGGGAAGGTGAATAGGTTTTTGCTGAAGAAAACGTGTCTGGTTGCACCCAGGAAACCCTGTCTTTTTCACACTCATGTGCTATTAGCATGCTTATATATTCAACGGCATGCTTGAAACGAATATGCTTTTCGCAAGAAAATATATATACAGTTAAAGAGCATACTCGTTTTAAGCGTGCTAATTAACATAGTTTTCTAGTAACATATATAATAACTTACTATAATTAATTCAGCCTTTTGTCCACATGGGTCTATTAATGATTAATTACCAAAAAAACAAAGTGTTTTTAAATTATTTAATTATGACTAAACTATTACATTATTGAAAACTATGAGGCAAAGATAGACATTAAACAAGCAATAAATTTGGTTATGCAGGGATGTAAACGCAGAACAAAGTAGTAAACAGCTAGTGTCAGCTAGAATGTTGGTTTGTTCATCGCTTCACACAACTTCGCACTCGAGCAATGGTACCTAAAACAGAAAATATTCTTGTTCTAATTCATTTAAAGGGTAGATGGGTAAACACTTGGGCGACCGAGCTTTGCTCTGTATAATCTTAAGCAAAGCACAACAACAGATGGCGCTGTAAGTTTTCTGATACGCGCTATTTTCAAGAAATGCTCAAGAAAAACGGAGAAAAAGAATTTTCCCCGACAGATCGATTCGCCCCAAAAACCGGCGTACTGTAAATTACATCCAAATTGTTACAGCCATTTTCGAGACCTATAAAAAAATCGTTAATAAATGAATAATACAGATATTATTAACAAATATTGCTCGTTTAATAGTAAGTATAGGATATGATAACTATAACTTTTTCTGCACTTCCTAATGAGACAAAAAGTTGTAAAATTTGACTGAGAAAAATGTCATTATTATTGCCGTTTATTAAATTACTCGCTTTTACACATAGAGACTGCCATCTGACCTCTGCAACCTGAAGATAAAGATAAAAGATATTTATTTGCGATAAATGTAGTCAAAAGGTTTTTAAGTTATAGACAGTAGGGGAAGGGTAAATAAACGCAATCCTCCTTTGCTTGTAATTGTAATCTTTCCGAGAATTGCATTTTTTGTAATTTTCGTGCAATAAGATTATACAACAACAACAATCCTATTTAGGATTTGTCAGGTTATTGGCGCGCCTGACTGACAGAGACTTCAAGCCGCCATAAGGCCTGTGACTTGGTTAACGACTAATATAAAACGAGTGCTTGAAGTGCCTACCGAAACACAAAAAACTAGAGATTTTTAAGGGGCTGATAAGAGCTGAATTATCTCCCTTTCTAACAAAGGGCAGAATGCGCGTGCTAGAACAGAGCGGATTCGCGCTGTTTTACGTTTTCCGCAAATTTTTGCATTTTTCGCAAAATATTTACCCATAATATTAATTATCAAATAGCTATATTATTATGCATGATGTATTGAATAATGTGTAAAAGTTTTGGCATCATAGATTAATGGGTACTTAAGAAAAACCGTTTGAAAGCAAAAAGCAGAGGCAACTTTGGATTTTTTTTTTATGGCGTACAATATTATCGTGTAATATTGTACGCCATATAATCGTGTTTCGGAGTCGGCCATATTCTTGGAAAGATGCCTAATTATCACATAATTTTCTTTCACGGCCATATATACATCACTTTTCGTTAAAAACCTGCTCAAGTGAAGCGTATTTAGCTCTTATCAGTCCCTTAACCACTAAATGTTATACCGTAACAATGGACCGAGTTGGTGGTGGTACGATTACGCAAAAGGATGTTACTGCTATTCATCTGGTTCAAGTTCCAGTGGTCGCCTTTTACAATACCTATGGCAAGAAATGGGTTGTGCTATTCTAAATAAACAACTCAATATAATAATATAAATGCAGATTTTTTTACGTCTCGGCAAAAGGGATTGTTTAGCTCTTTACGTAGAACGAGCTACGGCAGCGTAGCTTGTAGCACTGTCGTAGCAATTTGCAACAATTCGTAGCAATCGACTCCTATCCCAACTCCACCCATCCTCCCTCCATTCTCTCTTAACTCTGGTCATCTTATTCCGTTCTTACAGAGTCCGCTACCTAAGGATTTGACGAGGATACTGGCTTTTACACAGAACCACTGCTATTTCACGTAACCCAGAGGGTATACAGACCCAAACCTCAATTTGACTGACTGTCAGAGTTTTCAAGCCGCCAAATGGCCTCTGACTTGGCTTGACGACAGCTAACACTGACATTAACAGCTTAGCTTGCCTTCTGAAGCACCGCAACGCTCGTAACTGTTGTGTCACTAGTGGTCGCCCATCCAGGTTCTGACCACGGCCACAGATAATATAATACTATACTAGTACAGATGCCTCACGTCATAGAACGAATTTGTGCCGAAAATTGTTCAGACTATTTTTTCCATAAGGTATTTTCTTAGAATAAATTAATATCTGGATGTTAAAATTGAATTAATGTCATAGTTTACACCTTTACCTACCAACCTAGTAGTAACATTTAGTTTAATTATTAGAAACAAAAGGGCCAAATGAATTCGGGCTATTTACTCCGTCGAAAAAACCGTAGTACGGAATGGGACCCCATGCCACGGCCAACGTTGCTTAACTTTTGTTATCGAAAAAAAAGAGCAAATTTTTTTATGTCACAAGTGGGCAAACGAGCAGGTGGGCCACCTGGTAGTAAGTGGTCACCACCGCCCATGGCACCCACTGTCTTATTAGTGAAATAATTTGACACTAATAAGACAGCAAAGCGCGTTACCCACACTGAGAACTAACATGGTAATTTCACTGGCCGGTAATTTCACTGGCTCTCTTACCCTTCAGACTGAAACACTGCAATGCAAACACTGCTGCTTTATAGCAGAAAAAGGCAAGGGGGTGGTACTTTCCCAGACGGACTTTGCACAAAAGCCCTACCACTCGATAAAAAACTGCCACTTAGTCAGGAGCGACTGTAAAATTCAGTCAGGTAAAAAGTGTTATTTAATAATAGGAGAAGCAAAGAAGTACAGTCAGCCGCATGCCAGTGGTAACACTTTAACCTCGGTTGGTAGGTAGACCATAGCATTTTTTATAACATATTTGCACCCGTGTGTACTGTAAAAGGCCACCTTAGAAAAGTTCCACTAAAAACATTTCATGTAAAGTAGGTTGCCAAGAAGACTCACACGCTCAAAACCTTGTCAGGTAGAGCCAAGCCGGCCTAATTCTACAAGCTCTACTCTACAAACCCTATATCCTGTCTAATTGTATAACTTGGCTGGTTTATGGAACCGTCGCATGACACAATTTAGACCAGTGACTTCATCCATTCGTCCAAGTTATTATAGGCCCTCTTGCGGCATTAATTGGTACTAAATAGAGCTTTGGATTCAGAGTGTGAAGGGTGGGAGGTGAGAAGAGGGGGGTTAGGGTGGATGTGATGAGGGGGAGGAGTTGGGGGGAATAGAAGACGGGGGGAGTGGACGTGGGTGGGAGCTTGACCTACCTACATAGACGTATACACCTAAAACTGGATACAGCCAACTAGGATTTTTTAAAATATTATATTAAACAAACTAAAAAAAATCATAAAAGATTACTCACCGATACAAAAACAAAAATAAACGATCTGCCATCAATTAAACATCACAATTAATTTAAATTTTGACCGATCAATGTTTGATTAAGACGATTTAGCATTAGGAAATGAAGCGAATCGTTGTATGAAGACCTCCACATTAAATCTTCAATCGATGAAACTTTACTGGGGTTTTACACTACATTTTGTCCCATGAGACAAACCTTCTATAAAAAAAATCTAAAATAAAATCGGTACTTTTATTTTTTTTTATACAAAAATTACAAAATATGTAAGAAAATTTTATTTGTTGTATTTTATTTGGATACTTTGAGGTGGGTAGGTGCTAGAGTCGCAATGCAAGTGTCAAGAATGACGTGGTCTTGACTGTGCATTGTAACTTAACACCGTGAGCAAAATAGCATATTAATGTCCATTCCACACAACGAAAATGTGTAAAAAATTTGATATTTCTGCCTACAGTCAATTTTAAACGATAGTCCAAAGACATTTCTTTTCGTGTTTGGTTACGAAGGTTTATATTTTGTGAGTGAAGAGAAATCTCTTCTACGTTTCGAAAATATTTGTTTACTAAATTTTCTATTCATTTGTGGAGTGGACTAGTTAGGGTGCTGGCTGCAATTTGGGTATATGATTTGCTCATGATTCATATTAAAAGGGATGACAGATTAGCTCAATACGAATCGATTTGGTCCTTACAATTTTTTCTGTGCGTCGCTGCGTTTTTGAGTTAAAGCAAAAAAAAATGAAAATAAGATAATCAATAATGTTTTTTTTGTCTGCCTTTGTGGCTCCTGTTTAAAATACTTCTGAAGATGTAGAAAATCGAAGAGGCAGACATGCAGGGCTCTGCATTATCACGGGACGAAGTAGTGAACTTTCACATTTTGAAGCGCTGTAACTTTACGACGCAGGGCTATTATGGTGGCAGAAATTTTTTCTGGGGTTTTATACATTGTATTTAATCAGATAGTCATAGTCTGCCAGGTATACGTTTCATTGTCAAATTTCAAAATAGTTAAAACTTAATTCCTCAAAAACGCAGGGGTGTGGATGTCCGCCAATATTTTTTGTATCTTTTAGAGGATGCTCCTTATGATCAGTCAAAGGGGCCGACATGAGCAAATCATATAGAAATTTGCCCTTCATCACCCTTACTAGACGTAAAGACTACTGAAACTGGAACGTGCAAGTTAATAGAAGGCTCCAATTTGGCCAAACGTAAACGCGATACGTATTTTTTTACATCACTGTTCTTATTTTTCGTACGTTGAATCGTACGGTTGAATGGAGTTTCCGGAATGTGCCTGTAAGTGAGTTGTTTGCCTCAACTGTTGTTTGAAACGTTCGTTGCACGACCTAAAAATATCAATGAATAAAAAAAATATCCCACCTTCATTCCTGGAATATCGTCGGCGGTCCACAGCCATCCCATATTTTTCGGCACGAACCCGACATTGTAATAGCAATTCTTGTGGTAATGTCCACGTGAAGCCGGAGACCCTGAAAGACAAGCAAAATTCACTCATGGTCCATTATCAATTAGCATCTACACTCACTTAGGTACGCCAGTTAAGCCACGATCACACCTTCCCTAATTCAGAAACTAATTCGGCTTACATTGCTCGTTAAATAAGGATATTGCAATTAACATAACCAAGCCTCCCAGCAATGTATACCGAATTAGTCCTTAAATTCAGTTAGGTGTGATCGTGGCTTTAGGCTCGCGAGAGCACTAGCCTAGCACATAGCCCGAGACGAAACAAGCAAGATCATAATTACATTTTCAGATACGCGCCCGTGAATGTGGATGGCCTTTTTTGGCATGAAATTTTTTGGATTGCTAGTGAACATTTAGTTGTCGTACATGTTACAGTCAAGAGCACGCCAAGCTTCACACATTAGACTTTGTACAGTTCTTACGTCATACGTGCTAGAGTGGCAGTGCAACTTTTAAGCTTGATGTGCTCTTACCAAGGAATATACTACTCTCTAGCTCTGACCTACTCTTCCAGTGACGTCTATACAAGGTAATGTTTTTGTACGTGACATCCGTTTGCCCCCTTACTAGTGAGGTCAAAAGCAACAACTTTTGTGCTACGACTTTGCTAACAACGAACAAAAAAATGTTAACTTCTCATACAAAATTATTGGTCGCTTACATCACTTTGTATGGAAAGTTGAAAATATTTTGTGCGTTGTCAGCAAAGTCGCAGAACAAAAGTTGTTGCTTTTGACCTCACCAATAATAGTATAAGGTGCAAGCCAGACAGAACGGGTGCGGCGCGCATCGGGTGTGTCTGTGGCACGCTACGAGCGCACATAGTTTGCGCCCGTGGCGCGCTTCGGGTGCTACGTCTGAACCGGCGCATCAGTCACAGCAGACTGTGCTGTGCGGCGGCATGCACCACTGGTTTGGCATGCCGTCTCGTAGCCTGTTCAAATCACTTGCATACAAAATGTAGGAGAACGACGCGGCGCAGGCCAGACAGAAGAGGTGCGCTGAAGGCGTGCCGTACGGCGCACCGCTGCTGTCTGGCCTACGCCTAAGAGGTGACAACGGATCGACTAAACTATCGTTAGGATTAAAGAAATGAAACAAATATATAGCCACCTTCCGCAACAATGATGGATGCTATGTACTCACTGTGCACCGCCCGCCCGCCCGCAAATAAATGCGCATGCGCAGGCAACTGCAACACAGCAACCACCCAAAAACACTCTACACGTGTTTCGCCTCTACACGAGGCATCCTCAGGAGATGTTAGACCGACCGATGTTGTTTGCATACTATCTATGCAATAGCTGTTGCAAATGGTTACGACCGGCGAATGGTGGATTCTTTAATTAAGAAAAAGAATAATCAACTGGTGATGGGTCTTCTATATGCGGTGCCGCGTGAACGCGTTATTCATCACTATAAGTCAAGCATGGTTTATGCAGGTAGAATATCAGAAAAGGTCAACAGAATCTTGATGAGAAACGACGTTCACGTGGCGTTCAAAACTAACACTATTCGCCGGACTGTTTGCAATGGTAAAGAAAAGACTGAGGTTGGCAGGAGGTCAGGGGTGTATAAATTAACTTGTAACGAATGTAACGGGGTATACGTTGGTCAAACTGGCCGTAGTTTTGATGTACGTTATAAAGAACACATTTCTGCGTACAGGAATGGCCGTCCGGAGAGATCACATTTTGCAAAACACTTATTAGATTCAAACCATCACTTGCCAGACGGCCATTCATACAAAATTCTTCACACTTGTAATAAAGGCTTGAGACTGGGCGTATTGGAACAACAAGAAATAATACGACATAGTAGGACTGGAACTATATTTAATGAACAAATTAACGTTTCCTCCTCTCCACTGTTGCGTATATTTCCGTCTCTTTCTTCCACATGAAAACCACTTTCATATTTTATATGAAAATTGACGGTAGAACGACAAAAACACCTGATCGTATGACTAAAACAACGCGTGACGGATCTATGCGTCAGCATTGGAGGGGACCAGACTGGTATAAATAGAGGGCGATGGGGCGACGATGCTCACTCGGTGTTTGGCACTGGTCGGTCTAACATCTCCTGAGGATGCCTCGTGTAGAGGCGAAACACGTGTAGAGTGTTTTTGGGTGGTTGCTGTGTTGCAGTTGCCTGCGCATGCGCATTTATTTGCGGGCGGGCGGGCGGTGCACAGTGAGTACATAGCATCCATCATTGTTGCGGAAGGTGGCTATATATTTGTTTCATTTCTTTGAGATGGACTTCCGCAAGGTAACGCCTGATTCTATCAACTACTATCGTTAGGATGGCTGATTTAGTGTCAATAGCGTGTAGATCACTTATGTGAATGGAATAGAGCCGGTCTGCCTGCATGACGTTGGTGCGTTTGGTAGGTACAGCGGTTGAAACACGTGTCATAGTTTAGTAAAATAAACGATCGTTAGGATGGCTGATTCAAGGATAATATGATACTCTACACAGTACCTTTACGCACAGTATAAAAACTGACATGATTCGTTGGTGCGTTTAGTAGATATAGCCGTTTGAAAAAAAAGGTGGGAGGAACTTAAGTTCGAATAGAGGGCTGATTTTTTTTATATGATTGGTAATGACTATCCTAACAACTTTTACTCTATCAAAATTTTTGATTTGAGGCTTAACTTTTGAGAAAAAAAAATAATTAAAAAAAATGTATGGTTTAGTAAACTAGACGATCATTAGGATGGCTGATTCAAGGATAATATGATACTCTACACAGTAACTTTACGCACAGTATAAAAACTGACATGATACGTTGGTGCGTTTAGTAAATACAGCCGTTTGAAAAAAAAAGTGGTAGGAACTAAAGTTCAAATAGAGGACTGATTTTTTATGATTGGTAATGACTATCCTAACAACTTTAAATCTTTCAAAATTTTTGATTTGAGGCTTAACTTTTAAGAAAAAAAATAATTTAAAAAGAATTGTATGGAGAAGTAAATGTTTTTTTTTTCTGAAGTTGGCTGGATTTGGCAGTAGCAAGAGATTTTTCTTATGACCAAAATAACTCAAACAATATTGGCATTTTAGACAGAGACCCGCCAAATCCAGCCAACTTCAGAAAAAAAAACATTTACTTCTCCATACAATTTTTTTATATTATTTTTTTTTCTCAAAAGTTAAGCCTCAAATCAAAAGTTTTGAAAGATTTAAAGTTGTTAGGATAGTCATTACCAATCATATAAAAAAATCAGCCCTCTATTCGAACTTAAGTTCTTCCCACCTTTTATTTCAAACGGTTATATCTACTAACGGTTATACACTAAAAATTTCCAAGATTCGCCCAATATTTAAACAGGGAAGTCACGAAGATTACTGTAACTACAGGCCGATTGCCATACTCTCAGTCATTAACAAAATCACTGAAAAAGTAATAGTAAAACAGATTTCAGATTTCTTGGAACAAAATAACATCCTAGGCAGTCACCAGCACGGTTTTCGTAGAAACAGAAGTACAGCTACTGCACTTGCAAATTTCACTGATTTTGTTAATGAAAGGCTTAACGAAAGAAAGCATGTAGTTGGGGTTTTTATTGATTTTAAAAAAGCCTTCGACACGCTAGAACATAATGTTTTACTTCAGGCAGTAGGAGAGTGTGGTATACGAGGCCCTGTACAAAATTGGTTAAAAAGTTATCTTGCAAACAGGAAAATGTCCACAGTTATAAAAAACGTCAAGGGAGAGGATACTGACATAGAATCTGGAGTACCTACTGGCTCTGTTTTTGGGCCAGTTGGCTATATTATGCATGTCAATAGTATATTTAACGTTATAGAACACTGCACAGTCTTTATGTACGCGGACGATATGTGCTTACTTTATGCTGACCAAAGCCAGATGGAAATTCAAAATAAAATACAAAGTGATTTTAATAACATAATCAAATGGTCCCATGACAATGGCGTAATTTTAAATTCAGCTAAAACAAAAGCCATGCACATTTCGTCCCCGCAAAATATAAAGAAAGCGATAAACTATAAAATAACAGGTCATTCATATGAATGTTTGCATGATAACTTGCAGGGTTGTTCGTGTAACACGATTGAATTTGTAGATAAATTTAAGTATCTAGGCCTAACTATAGACAGATGTATGAGCTGGAAAAGTCATGTAGATAATGTCTGTAATAACTTAAGATGTGTGCTAAACAAAATGCATCTCCTTAAGAGAACAGTACCCAAATCTATTCTCCATTGTGTATACTACGCCTTAGTCGACTCATCATTACAGTATGGATTGGTAGCATACGGCAGAACTTTTAAAACCTATCTTGACAGGTTAAAAAAACTACAAATAAGATTCATGAAAATTTTAGTAAACCCGGTAATCAAACAGCAGTGTAAAGATAACCAAAAAAAGCTATTTGAGGTCTGCCGAATGTTACCTATTCAAGAACAGTTTAAAATATCGTTTTCCACATGTGAAAAATACTACAATATTTTGGAAGATGCGGTGAATAATTATAAACCTAGTATTGCACGAAGACAGCCGAAGTTAATTGTTAGCCAATTCAAACCTGCAAATTACTATGGGGATAGAACCTACCAGTACCTAGTGTCTAAGATATTTAATGGAATTCCTCTAGATTGTGTCAGTAACTGTAACTCAAAAAGTCATTTCAGGAAAAAAATCAAAGACTGGTCTCTTAAAAATATAAAGGACAAAATATGATAAAGATACGTTCATTATGTTTTAATATCTTTTTTTTTTTCATTTTGTTTATAATTTATTTTATTTTTTCTATAACTGATTTAAAAGTCATATCATTACATGACAGTATTTCGAACAATGTAGTACTCGTATGAAACGCGTGAGCATTGGCGAGTTCACTTGTTAGGTGACATTTTTAATTCGATTAGGTATCAACTACCACTTGGCTCACTCGTTTCATATAACAAAGCACTGTTTTGCATGCATTATAAAGTTTCAAAATTTTAGCAAAATGTATGTTGGGTTAAAAGAATGTGAAATGAGAGCTGGTCTGCCAATAAACTGCTACGCAGTTTGGCAGAATGTAAAAATTGTAAAATAATAATTATTTTTATTGAATAAATGATTACATACATACATACTAAACGCACCAACGTATCATGTCAGTTTTTATACTGTGCGTAAAGTTACCGTGTAGAGTATCATATTATCCTTGAATCAGCCATCCTAACGATCGTTTAGTTTACTAAACCATGACACGTGTTTCAACGGCTGTACCTACCAAGCGCACCAACGTCATGCAGGCAGACCGGCTCTATCCCATTCCAATAAGTGATCTACACACTATTGATACTAAATAAGCCATCCTAACGATAGTTTAGTCAATCCGTTGCCGCCTCTTGGAATATAAGTAGGTAAACGGATGGCAGGTACAAAATATAACCTTAAAGATTTTATCAGCTTCTAATCTACTTCTGTAAAACTTTTTACCCAAATATCTATATCTTACTTATTCTATTGGGGAACTGTTGCGTCGAAAGCCGCATCAAAATTAAAATAGCGTTGGGTGAGCAAGCTACCCACCAACAGATGGCGCTGTAGGCTTCTGTCTAAAACACGGTATTTTTAAAAAATGCTTAAAAACACGGGGAAAACGAATTTTCCCAGACATGAGACCTAGCAAATCGATTTTTCGCCCCCGAAAACTCTCGTATGGTAATTTTCATCGAAATCGTTAAGAGACGTTTTCGAAAAATCGATAACAAATATATATACAAATATTGCTCGTTTAATAGGATGATATGGAGGATATTATTTTGGAGGGATAGAATTTTACAGAAAAAAAGAGACGTTTTTTATACAGGGTGTTTGGTATATGTCTGCAAACCTCTCAGGTGGTTGCTCTATCTAAGAAATTGAAAAACTTTCCCTAAGAAACATAGTTCAAAATACAAAAAAAAATCTACGTTACAGAGAAACTGCATCAGCTGATAGCGTATTTTGTATGGAAGGTAAATTTTTTTTCAGTTTCATGGGTAAAGCAACCACCCGAGAAGAGGTTTGCAGACATTACCAAACATCCTGTTGTTAAACTAAATTAAATGCCTTACGGACTAATTAGTCATTTAATTTAATTTCAGCTACTAATTCAGCTTGATGATTATTTTCAGATTTCCCGAGAATTCTAAAAAAGTCATTAGGTACAGTCGGCCGCACATCAGTAGTAACACTTTAACCTTGAGCGGATCGCTGGTTTCTGAAGCTTGTAGCGTAGTGCTGGTTCAGCTTATACTGTCTTGTTACCACTTACTTGCTGCCGTGCGTACACAAGTATAGTTAATAGGAAACTAATTTTTACCTTGAGGAATGCTAGGCACCGATTTTAGTTGTTTTTTCTTCTTCCCCTTTACAGTCTGTTGAGTACCTTCTTCAGTTTTAGTGTTTTCTGTTTTTAGCTTACTGTCTGTCATACTTTTCTGAGGTTTTGCGGACTTTACGGTTTTCACACTAACGGTGTCATCCGCCTTGTTTTCTTCCGGCCAGGGACTCTTCGTGGCAATTCGTTTCTTGTTATACAGCTTATTATAAAGCGGACAAGGATGTGGTCGGAGGTATTCAGGTGCATTTTTCACATCGTCCCCTATGCATTCGTAACCACCGCAAATACCACAGTAGGTAGTTTTTCCTGTCATTTCAAAGTTACAGTCGCAATCACAGTAACATTCATCTTCCCCAACATCAGCCAGTTTAGACCGCGTCTTTTTCTTTTGTAATCCTTCCAAGATGTGATCCTTTACTTTCTCTGCTATATCACAAGCTTTGACGCAACACGGGTTCCGAATATCCTCAAACTTCAGTTCGATGTTGCTGTCTGCCGGACTCGGTGATCGCGGTGGTTGCGATTCAGCTTCCTTATGCGGACATGTCGCATCTATACACTTAAGCGACTGGCTTATCTTCAGGTCTTTATTTTTTAAATTTGGGATATTACAAACGCTCCTTGAACAAGGCTGCGCATCCATGTAGGCACTTGGGCATGTAGGGGCACAATGTCTGTATTTGCACTGAGAAGCTGATTCAGAATCTTTAGTTTCCGTGACCGTTACGCCAGATGACGGACGGCTTGGTGTCGTCGGAGACGTATTGGCTGACGGTGACGACGAAGACGGAGGATTAGCAAGTTCAACAGTGAAATAGTACACAAAGTACACCTTCTCTTCCCTTGGAGAACCGGGTCTTGGAGAACCAGGTTTGGAACCAGGTGCCGAAGGAGGAGCCGAAGGAGGAGCCGAAGGAGGAGCTGAAGGAGGAGCTGAAGGTTGACGCGAAGAAGATGCCGACTTTGAGTCAAGTTTACTTGCCGAGGAGGAAGATCTGAAAGGGCACGTTTTTCCGCCACAATAATCACTACTATTTTCGCATTCATGGCTGCAGATAGAATCGCAAGAACCCGTTCTAATAAGGGACTTTTGCATTTGTTCGATACAGGAGCATTGTGTAGGCAATCCTGTTTTTGTCTTGCCGTGTGCAAATTTGCCCTCATGGCGAAGAAAGTCTTTTATTCTATCCACTAATGTACAAGACTTGCTGCCACAAGGTCCCATTATGTCCTCAAGGTGAACTTCCTTGTTGTCTTCTTCGACTAGGCGTTCTAGATAAGCGCGCATGTCTCTCGCTATCCTGCAGTCGGGTCTGCCACAGGGACCTCTTATGTTGGCAATGTCCAGAACCTTCTTTTTCGATCCAGCGGTACCTGGTCGAGGCTTACCATCCAATTCTCTTACACAAACTGGACAAGGACCTCCTTGTGTTTCCCTCTTAAACCGATTCGCCAGATCTCCTTGAGGCCAGTTAGTCTCCCTGCAATAACACAGCTTATCGAGATCACTAGCTTTGATTTTCTGTTTGATAGTGGGCCGAGGAGTCAGCATCCTCATATTATCGTTGCACGAAGCTATTATCTTTCTAATATAATCGCAAATGAAATCGATATTAGGAGCTTCCTCAGGTGCACGGTACTTGTCTTCCGGTGGCTTTTCAGCGTTGCCCATGCAGCAATAGTCTTTGTCACTGAAGAACGGTAATTTAGCGCCCGGTGCATTTTTGAAGTCAGCAAATAGCGGTGGTCTAGGCGCTCCTGGAGGAGGCGGTGCTGATATCTTATCTTTAGTGAAACTAGCCACCATTTTAGCCATATTTTCTTGAAATTCTTGCTCAGTCGTCTTCAAAGTACACATGTACGACGTTGTTTTTGAATTCATGCCAGTATACATTACTTTCTTTACTTCCACGTCCTCTGATAATGTTCGAAAACTGGTTTCGACTCTATCGGTCAGATAAGACAATTTAACTTGAAGTTGAATGTTAGCCATTACTTTGCCGTTTTCTTCTTCGAATATATTGTATACGTCTTTCGCTGAGGGTGGTGCTGGGTTGTTGCAATTTATTATATAATCCAGGTACAAAAGGAATTCACGGTCCCAGGTCACATTGGTCGAGCCGATGAAACTGAGAGTATCTTCTTTGGACCAAAGGGACAGTTGCATAGGGAACCTCTTCATCTTCTGCAACAAGACTTCTGGGCTGCAGGTGAACAGTATGGACTGACCAGCGAGTATTACAGGTTCTGGGGGCGGAGGAGGCTCCTTGCCTTTTTTTGGTTTTTTCGGCTTTGGTTTTTTTTTACCCTTTTTGCCAACAGGCTCGGGCGGCAGCGGCGGCGGATCGGGTATCACAATGCGCATTGTTTTCGGGTCCTTCAATTCCAGCGAGAATACGTCTGCAAAGTCGCTCTTGATGGCTAAAGCCCGACTCTCTACAAAACTATTAAACTTCTGAACAACAACTTCAAATAAAAACAATGCGTTTTTCTCAGCCATTTACTATTTTTTTCTGCTTGTATTATTAACGGTCACGAAAAACACTACAAAAAGATTTACATTATTTATTCTCAAATGTAGTTTACTGATAATTTTTTTACCAAAATTTAGCTAATAAATAAATAAATGTCGTAAAGTCATTGCTGACATGTGTTCAAGTGGCCAGTGCCAGTGTGTATGTGTTGTTGTCATTGACGTAAGAAAAACGCTGCGTTGGTTGTTGTTGGTTTTTGAGGGGAAATCTTTGGTTGCAAACTCTTTTGAGGAAATCGACCTCGCCCACATACCCACCCTACCTGTACGGTGCGCCCGATCAACTATAGATTTTCAATGACCACTGACAATGGTCTTCCACGCTCGCTCGGCCGAACCCCGCTGTCGAAAACCGACACCAAATAGTTAGTACGCGCGACCGCATCCCCTGAAGTCGCTCGTGGGTCCAAGCACCGAGCCAAAGGTGTATATCGTTCGGGATCCTATAGCCTGATCATTTACCTCACAAGATATATAAACGAAACCATAATGTGGTGAAAGAAGATGCTTAGTAACATACTTTTGGTAAGGAGCTCGAATTCCGTAACCTGGAAGAAGTATGAGAGATCTGTAAATCTGAAAGCAATTTTTGGTCCAAAATTATCTCATAAGATACATGAACCAAACTTTACGAGTAATGTAGTGAATGGAAAACTTATAGAGTCCACAATAAGCTACAATAGCAACCTTCCCTCCTGGCACATTCCTCAGTCAGCCTGGTTAAGTAGGTATGTCCCTTGGAGAGATAGGTTTTTATGTAATCAGATCAGTGACACAAACGAAACCAATGTATTTTAGAACGCTAGCCCTGGAGGTCCAGTTCACTAATATCTAAGGCTAGTTTGCCTCAGCCTGGAAGGTTTTCAGGTCAGCCTCTTCAAAGCCGAGTAATGCAGCAGCAAAGTTAAGTTTGTTTTTAGTACAAAATGTTACAGTCAAAACCCTTAATCAGTCAATAACCTTATTGACCGGTAAAATTAGTCAATAACGTTATTGACTGAGGGCGTCGGTCAAAACCCTTATTGACTGTTTTTATTATGTTTAGGTTTGTCAGCTAAGGTGAACCCTACCTACGGGATCGGTTAGGTTAGGTTATCTTGCGACCCCCCCCCCCCCCCCCCGATGGGTTCTCGCCTTGTCGTGGCGGGGGGGCTCAGTACCTGTGGATTAGTCTCCCACGGCGAAGCAAAGAGGCACCCATGGGGCCGTGCTGGTGTTCGGCCGGGCTTTGGTCTCTGAGCCCGTGATGGAGCAGCATGGGCGGTAGGTTGCGGTAGTGGCTGCGGTGTCGTATGAGAGGCACCGCAGTTGAGGTATTGGGGCCGCGGCGGGAGAGGAGTGTCGGTGTTACGTTGTGCCGCTCTCCCTACCTTTCGCGGCCTCGGCGGGGTCGCCACCGCTTGATGGCGGACGCGGTGGGGCCGCAGGGGAAGAGAAGTGTCGGTATTACGCTGTGCCGCTCTCCCTATCCTCTGCGGCCGAAGTGGGAGGCGGCGGGGCCACAGACTTGACCCGTCGAGGGACCCCGGGCGTTCAAACACGGGGATGTCTGGCGTCCATCTGGCTGGGTCCCCAGCGGGTGGGAACAGCCGGGCACTCACGGTCATTTCCGGCCCCTCCTTGTGTGAGGGGTGTGAAGGGCCGGCCGTGTAGGCGGGCGGTCGCCAGTGTGGGATTGGAAGTAAAGGCTCTACCGGTTTCCCAGTCCCCCGCCGCTCGGGCGACGCGGGGGTGCCGCTGGGTTGTTTTAGTGGGTGGGGAGTCCCACATACCCCTCTCAGTCCCAGTGTCAACAAAAAAAAAAGGTTATCTTGCGACCACCATGAATGCCAGAAACGAATTGGAGCGCCGTTTTGCCGCCGTTTGAAAAAATCAGTCATTAAGGGTTTTGACCGACACCCTCAGTCAATAGAATAGAATAGAATAGAAACGTTTATTTGCAGAGATACTTACAAAATACAAATTCCAGATCTTATAGAAAAATAGTCTTAGTATCTAGTCTGCGAAACAGGCATGCAAATATTTATATAAATGAGCAATAGTCGTGCCTATCACTAATTATTCGTGGCTTTATACTCTCTATACTCCGTTACGTAACGTTATTAACCGGTCAATAACGTTATTGACCGGTCTATAAGGTTATTGACTGGTTTAACGATTTTGACTGTAACATATACAATATATATGCAAGACAAACTTTTCGCAACTGACTTTTTATTGATGTATATGTTGTTGTTGTTATCCTAGGGCACCCTGCTGGTGCATAGGGCCTTCACGAGCTGTCTCCACTTCCCCCTGTCTTGAACCGTCCTTCTTGCTTCGACCCACATCAGTCCAGCAGCCTTGAGCTCGCTCTCAACGGTACGTCGCCAGGAGTGAACGGGTTGCCCAGGTATACGTCTGCCACTCGAATGCTATTACGCGTTTACGTCGTTACGCCGGAGGGTATACCCAATCCACCGCCACTTTCGCTGCGCAATTTCTTGTTTAATAGGCCTTTGCTGGCATCGGGCCACAAATCTTCATTACTGACCGTGTCCGGCCAGCAGATGTGGAGTATGGACCTAAGGCACTTGTTGACGAACACTTGGAGCTGGTCCGTCAGTGCCTTCGTCACTCTTCACATCTCGCAGCCAAACAGCAGCACGCTCTTGACGATCGACTCGAAGAAGGTTAGTTCGATGCGACGGGTGATTATAGTTGATGCCCAGACAGGCTGGACAAAAGCGCCTTTTGCTTTTTTTATTCTGGATTCAATATCAGTGTATATGTCGCAGCCAAATCGTATAACACGCCGGATGACAAACGGCCGGCCAAATGTAATCGGGCGCCATTATGTAAAACAGCGTCGGCAGATTGCAATCACTGACCTTCTCCAGATTGTATTTTAGGTTCGTTAGCTAAGGTAAACCCATTATCATGCGACTACCACGCACGAGCCGAGCGAGCGTGCAACGGGAGCGGATATATGATACTGAACAGAATGAACATACTGAATTTGAAGATACAGAAGACGATTTTGATGATGCTTAGGAGCCAGAAATCTCACATGAAATAGCTGAAATAGGTCGAAGCATGACTCTACGAGACAGAAGCCAAATACGAACACCTGCTCGTTTCAAAGATTATATCATGATGTCAGCTGATGATATCAATGAGATAAATGAGCCGAAAACCTACAAAGAAGCAATGATTAGTTCACAAAAGAATCAGTGGGTCAAAGCTGTGGAAAATGAGGTGAAATCGTAGGAGAACAAAACCTGGATAATGACCTTCCTAAAGGTTGAAGGCCCATATCCTGCAAATGGATTTACAAAATCAAAACCAATGCAGATGGCTCACTGGACAAATTCAAAGCAAGGCTAGTTGCTAGAGGTTACACACAGAAAAAAGGCATCGACTATGATGAGACCTTCAGCCCAGATGCAAAGAGTCACGCTTCCGGACGAAACGCAAGAAGTGCGGACGGTCCGGACCGGACCAGATCCGGACGCGGAGGAATATCCGGATGACAGGAAAAGGGCCCTAACTGTAGTCACCTTTTACGACACCTTTTTTAGGGTTCCGATACCAAAATGGTAAAAAAAAGGAACCCTTATGGTGCGACTTTGCCTGTCTGTCTGTCTGTCACACCTCTATATCTCAGCAACCACTCATGCTATCGACTTGAAATTTGGAATTGTTTTAGAGTTGCTCAACTTAATTGCACATGAAAAAATTTGAAAAAATTATGATTATTAATGCCAAAATAGGGGGGGGCATATTTTAAATTGTCGCTACTAGGTTGAGTGGGGAATCATATGAAAGGACTTTACTTGTACATTCTTAAATATTTTTTTTTATTTTTTTTATGTCTCTTACCGTAATTTTTAATTTTTATTCCTAGATGTGTGCAATAAAGAGTTATTCATTCATTCATTCATTCATTCTCTTAGTTTTCAAGTTATGATGAATAATGACAATAAAATACCATTCCTCCCCTTATTTCCGAAGTTTGTAAAAGGAAAAATCTGAATTAATTACAGTTGATAGGAGTTTATGGAAACATTACAACAAAAATAAAACGATCTTTCTAAATTGCACAGTTTTTTAGAAATCTGCAAATAACCTTTACAAACAAATTTAGTTTTGCGGTCTTAAAAATGGACTTTATTGCTTCCAAAAATACAAAAAGTATATCGGAACCCTCGGCGCGCGAGTCTGACTCGCACTTGACCGGTTTTTTTAAGTCATCATAACATCCCATAAAACGTCCACTACAGGACAGGGAGCTCCCTCCAGAATTCTAGCTTTTGCTGGAAAAATGTGGAGGGGAAGTACCTTAGTCACCTCGCTAGTTAGCGTTACGGCTGGCACCATGGACCGCGGTTGTTGGTTACCGCAGAAGTAAGATGTGATACAATGGAGGATGCTGCTGCCCATCCTCCAGTTTATAACCCTTAGTCGCCTCTTACGACACCCACGGGTATGTTAGGGTTGGTACTATTCTTTGCCGGCACCACACGGGACCTTTTGGGGTTTTTTTAAGTATATAAGGTCCTAATGAAATAGTGAAAGTAATTTTAGTATGTTACTCAGACCACGAAACTGAACAACTTTCCCCAAGGATCATAAGTTGAAATACGAAAATAAATTTTTGACCTCCCATAGACACTGTAACAGCTGATTGAGCAATTTGTATGGGAGGTCAAATTTGGATTTTTGTATTTCGACCCTTGGGGAAAGTTATTCAGTTTCATAGTCTGAGTAACATACTTAAATTATGGTCACTATTTCATTAGGACCTTATAGTATATACTTATTATTTTAATACCTTATTATCATATGGCTATTCATTATTGTCATATGGCTGCCCGTATGGCGCCAACAAAGAATAGTACCAACCCATCTCTACCCGTGGGTGTCGTAAGAGGCGACTATGGGCTTATGAACCGGAGGATGGGCAGCAGCATCTTACTGTGGTATCGTACCATCTTACATACTGCGGTCACCAACAACAGCGGTCGCCAGCCGCAACGCTTACAAACGTGGTGACTATGGTATATCGCCTCCAAAGTATCACGCGTTTTTGCTGGGGTCCTGCAGTGGAAGCTTTATGGGATTTTATGATGATGTATATATTCTCTACTAGCTGGTGCCCGCGACTTCGTCTGCGCAGGTTTATAAATTGTAGCCTATGTGTTATTCTGAAATACAATCAGTAGTTTTTACGTGAAAGAGTAACAAACATCCATCCATTCGCGTTTATAATATTAAGTAGGATAGGATTGCGCACAAATTCATTTATCTCATAAAGAGATCTCCTCCAGCCAACCTATCAGGTGTACAATAATGCCATGTAGAATAATGTCATTAAAACAGGCACAAGGATGTGGTAAATTGATATGAATGATGATGATTGATTAAATTATATATTTATTATGATACGACAAAATACCTGACAATATAGTGCAATTACCTGAGAGAAAGTTTAAAGAATGTGTAAAGCAAACGTTATTTAAAAAAGCTTACTATAGATTAGATGACTATATGAATGACAAAGTGGTATGGTGCTCTGATATTCCAGCGAAACACAAGAAACAGATTGTAAAAAGCAGACTCATTAAAGTAGGCCGTGCTGCAGTGGTTTCTTGCCGTTTCTTTTACGCTGCCATAGCACGATCCGAAACGGCGAGGATCGCTCTATTTGCATTGTATTCTGCATGACATTCAATAAGTATTCTGTAAAGAATCTACATTGAATAAAATTATCTGACTTCCAGAGAAGATGGGGCCCTATTCCTTCCTCGTCTTCGCCGCGTCTCGCTGCGTTCCACAAGTAGGTTCAAGTGATTGGTCACTTAGGTTAAAGAAATTACCGGCACATGAGACATACTATCTTAGTTCTCAGGGTGGGTAACGCGCTTTGCTGTCTTATTAGTGTCAAAATATTTCACTAGTAAGATGGCTGGTGGTGGCCACTTGCCACCAGGTGGCACATACATACATGGTGACATTAAAAAAAAGTGGTCACTTTGGTTATAAAAAATGTTATATACTTTGATCACTTTGATTGTCAAAGGGCTCAAAAAGTATTCCAATATGGAATGTCGAGTTCGTAATATAGGTTTTGCCTACAAAGTTATAATGCCGGATTTAGACGGAGGCAAATTTCAGGCGCCTAGCAAGACAATATGCATCGTGTAAACAGTTTTTGCCGTGCCTCGGTTGGTTTAGACGATGGCAAAATATTGGAGCCAATACTCTAGGCAGGACGGTAGGCAACGTGTAAACGGTTTTTAACTGTGACCGGTTCGAAGCAAACCTTGTAAAATTATCAATAAAAAAAACTGTCCTTATGAGATAATTTTTGACCAAAAATTGCTTTTTTTACAGGTCTCTCATACTTCTGTAAAAAAAGCTGTGTAAAAACGTGTTGACAATTTCAAGACACAAAATAAAGCAAACAGCTCTTGTTTTTCAGTTATGTGTGTTTTCACAGAAGGCGGCATACGAGTCCGGTGCAAGAAAGCTAGCAATTGCGGAGGCAGCATCCGAGTCCGGTGCAGGAGGGCTGGCGTGTGCGGGGTTTCTTCTAGAGAAAACAACTGCGTCCAGCACAGGAGGTCTGGCAACTGCAAGGTTTCCTCCAGCGGCGTCATCTGGGTCTGGCAAGTGCGAGCTTTCTTCCAATGGCAGCATGCAACCGCGGGGTTTTTTCCAGCGGCAGAAAATTGGCCCGATTTTTTTTTTCTTATTTTGCCTATGTTCTTTGGGGAAAGTTGTTCTGTTTCATAGTATGGATCCAGAGTTCATGTTTTCAGATTTAGTTTTCAGTGCTTTTTTCGCTATGTATTATATCTATGTATACTATGATAATTAGTATACCTACCTACTTTAATAAGATGTAACTATCAAAACTATTTTTCCGATCATAGCTAGTGATACCATACAATTTAATTTTTTATTTGCCGCGCTTTTCCAATCTCATTTTTTGTTAGCCAGGGTCGAAAGTAATGGCTACTTTATACCTACTTGTTCATTGCCCGAAGATGTAACACGCCGGACACACCATGTTTTCTAATCGCCTGCAAAAGTGTCATTCGATCAGAGTCTGAAACGGCTTACTATCATCCTTGTGATTAAGGAAAACCACGTATTCGGATTTAGTTGAATTTTCCGGATAACGGTTAAAAAAGTTCATATCTGGTTTTCTCGCAATCTGTACCCTCATCACAAGGACTTTCCCCACACTTTCCCTGTCAGAGTCCTTGGAGCCTAGGGGCATCGAGACCGCAGGTTCTAATCTCGTTGATCGAAACATCCAGACTTTTTCCGCCTCTTCCCCTTCAGAGACTATAACTTACCCTATAATTTTATAAATAATTATATAAATTTTGTAACTTACCTTATGTACAGCTATATATTTACACCACTATTTACAAAAGATATATTATACATACACAAATTACTAATTTTTATCTGCGCGTCTTTTCACGAGGATTGCGCTGTAAAATCGTCATTGATTTCTGAACGCATTCAACGCAACAGCTGATAAACGTCAAATTTGACATTTGTGGTTGACAACAGTTCATCTCCGTTTTCGGAGTGGAATTTTATTACGAAACAATCGTAATGTGATAAATGATAACTTTTCCATAGAAAAGACAGTCCAGTATTACACGGACGGAGGTGGAAATGGATAGTGCGACGGAACATGGAAGATGATTTGTACCTAACATCTCATACAAATAAATAAGGTAAGGAAATTGTATTAACTTTATAAGGCTACTGTATCTTGTGATATTTTAGGTAAATAGCCGTGTCCTCTCGTTTATGTGGTAGTTTTACGTCGCTTATGTGATGTCTTACGTGATTTATATTAACATAACCTAATTATGATTTTTTAAACTGAACAAATATGTCCTGCTACGCTTCTGTTATATTAAATGAAAGTATTACAATTAATTTATTTGGGTTGGCTACAATAGATCTGCACAGGTCGCAGTGGCCGTTGGGAATTAGAAGCCCGGCCCCCTTTACCCTCAAAAACCTTATAAACAGAATGTATAAAACTAAGCTACTAAAAACTGAAAGAAATATCCATATTACTTTAATCCAGCTTGAAGAGGTTTTTTATTTTGTAGATTGTGTATAGTGTGTGCAGGATGAGTTTGGCTCTAACAGTTATTTTCTGCGCATGGGTGACAGGCGGAGAGCCAATGAACAATTTGCTCATCTCCGCCACCTGCCGTGCTCACCCCGGTGACTTATTTTTTGAGTTCTGCGCATTAATGGTCACAGCGGGAGTTATTTTGTATGACGTATATATGTATTGCAACAGCAATTTATAATCTTTTTATGATGCAGAATAACCCTTCAAAAGGATCATCATACTTTAATTAAGAAGGTGTGATGATCTTTATAATAAGTGACTCAGAACATAGAATGGAATGACTTACCAAAGAAAAAGAGATTACAAATAAACTGTCTTACTACAAAAAAGTTAGACATCTGTTGATTTAAATTAAAATCTTGATTTTAAAAAATCGCGCAAAATAACTGGCTATGTTAGTTGATGCGCAGAAGTCCAGTCATAAGAAAATAAGTCAGTTTTGACTTCTGCGCATCAATGACATATCCAGAGTTATTTTGTACGATTTTTTTGAACAAGTGTTCAACAGATGTCTAACCTTTTTGTAGTAAGATGGAAATTGTTGGCCTCCCCATATCAAAAAATTAGTAAAAAGTCAACTAGGGTTTTATGTAAAAGATCTTTCTATTATTTTTCACCTATACATACTTTGGAAAAGGTGTTCAGTTTCATATTCTGAGTACCTACACCCCTCAAAAGGATCACTTCACTTTACTTTTTTGACAATTGGTCATCTAATTTAAAACAAACATTCCTGCTTGAAGGAAATACACTAAATCATCTGAGATTGACCAGTTCAAAAATGACAAAAATTTTATGTCAAATGGATCATCATACTTTTAAACATCCTGTACACTAGATGAATGTTACCTAACTATATTGCTGAGAACAAGAAAATTTCCTACATTCCTTATCTTGTTGTTGCATTATACTTAAATTTTATGTCAATAAAGCCTTTGCTTTTGCAATGTGTTACAGTAATGAACTCATTTATAATATTCCGATCTCTGCTTGAAATTGAAATTTGATTTGATGAGATTTCTTTTTATTTTAAAAAATGAGATAAAAAAATTAAAACTTTATATCCTTAATATTGACCCAATGATGAATTAAATTTACTAACAAAATATTATCAAAAAAATTCCAAAACAGTGCTTAATCCCTAGTGAACCCAAACATGTAATAAGTGTTGTGTGCGCCCTCATCTAATCCCCTAGATTACGTAGCTGACTCCATAGAAAAAGAATAATGAAGTTGTCCAACATCCAAAACTTTAACACAACTACCTACCTTTATACCTGTGTGTTAGTGCTACCAGTGTGTGTTCACAATTCGATGTCACAAAGTGAAGAGAATATTTGTTCAAGAACTGAGTTAAAACATCCTTCCATAGCACAATGGACTTCCTCGTGGGAGGGTTGGCAGGGGTCGGAGCTGGGTTCTTTAGCAACCCCTTTGATGTTGTCAAAACACGTATGCAACTTCAAGGAGAGTTACAAGCAAAAGGCCAACATGCAGTTCACTATAGAAACATACCACATGCAATGTATACCATAGTGAAACATGATGGCTTCTCAGCCCTGCAGAAAGGATTGGTGCCAGCCCTGTGGTTTCAATGGGTTGTTAATGGTGTTCGGTGAGTATATGTGTTTATTGCTTTTAGAGTAGATTGTTTGCTTGCATACATTAAAAATAATCGATGAAATTTAGATATTTTATGTTTTTTCTTTTTTTTTTATAGTTTAAGGTACAAAAATTGAGGAAATAAAGTTGGTACAGCTACTAATTATTTGTGAGAGAACTGGCGCCTAAGCTAAGCCGTGGCCTGTGTTTTAGTTTTTTATGCTACCTATATAAGTTAACAGTCTGGCGTTCTTTACGTGATTAAATTCTTAGCCTTACTGTGGGTGTTGTAAAAGGTGACTAAGGGTGCCTAACAGAGGATGAGCAGTAGTGTTCTTCTGTGTATCATTGCTATAGCATTGCCAGCCGCGACGCAAACAAGCGCTGTGTGGCGACTCTGGTTGTTTACCTTGAAGTGTGCCGCGATTTTTGTTGTGAAAATCTTTGTCCATTTGTCCAACAGACGACGTGTTTGGGCTGTTTCGAAGAATAAAAAGACTAATTAAAGTAGCCCGAAAACGTCGTATTAAAATGGGTGTATTGTTGTAGCCAGCTCAGTACCCCTTACTATCCTCTGACAGACAAGTTAAGAAAGAATGTTCCGGAATGTTTTTTTTTATTTGTAAGAATAAAATTTCCATTTTCCATTCATTCCTGTCAACGTGGCAATGGCGTATTAGATTTCGGAGCAAAGTCATTACGGTCAATTCACTATTTTAAAAAATCGGCCAAGTGCGTGTTGGGCCACGCGCAGTATAAGGTCCCATAGTTTTATTACGATTTTTTATCGCAAAGCGGGATTTGAGTCGGTATTTCATAACGTTTATTTATAACATAAACTTTTTACTTCCTAATGCTCATGTGATGGGTTATAATATAAAATATAGAATATTATTTTAATAAAAATAAAAAAACTAATAAAAATAATACTCATGAAAAGTTTTATATTCGTGCCAGCACCTTTAATCTGCTCTGCAAGATCTACTCATTTAATGATACTTACTGATTTCAGTTAACAGGCCACTGCTTTGCTTTGTTTTTTTAAAAAAAAATGTTTATAAAAAAATTAAAGCATGGTACAGTCAAGAGCACATCTAGCTTGTTACGTGGGACACTCAGAAATATTTGCGACACTAAAAAAAATTGTTCTACAGGTACATATATTTTTATTAATTAAGTTCTCGCTGTGCTATTGCGTGGAGTGGACGCGTACCGATCTCGTACTCGATAATAATTTATTTTTGAAATTCAATTTTTGTGATTGGCTAACGAGTGTGATTTCTGATTCCTTGTCACACCTAAGGAGTACTTACCTGTCGGCTCCTCCTACTGGGCGGACTTAGAAAGGGAAAATAATATTTTGGAGTGTTCGCGCGATATTTGCACCGCTGTGATTCGATCCGTCGCCTCCTGCGTGTGAGTCAAGCATTCTCCCACCGCGCCACAACGCCAGTTACTACAAGTATCGAAATAGCGGAGCGCCTACAACCGGTCTCCCGCCAAGTACCTGTGCTACGATACAAGCTACGACCGCTGTTGCCGGCTACGAACTTGCTACACGACCGCTACAAGCGCTACGCACGAATCGAAGGTCACGTTACTCATTCAATCTCGACACGCGCAGTCTTTATTGCAGTCGTACCTACTCGCAGTAAGTCAAAGCTTGCACAATGACTTCTATTGCTCACTCTCCACCGCCACAAAAAAATAATACACCATCGTCGCATCCGCTAAAAGATAATACATCAACTCTGACCCACACCAGTTCGGAAAAAGATCTTACTGTGCTAAAAAATGAATACTTGCAAAGAACAAAACGAACGCGCTTAGATTTCGACGTTGAAGAGATAATTAGCTCTGTAAATAAAGGAGTAAGTGAAACGATTGGTAAGTGGAAGAGCGAACAGGAGGACGGCATCTCAAAGGCTTTTGATCAACAAAATGCCATCCTCTCACACTTAGTATCAGAAATTTCCGCCATAAAAGCTCAAAACAACCACATACAAGAAGTAAACACTCAAATTCAGAGCTCCATGGTACTAATGAACGAAAATTATGAGGAAATAAAAGGAGAAATAAATACCTTGAAGCGAGAAAAGAAAGAAAACTTAAACTATATTCAGAGCCTTGAAAGAAAAATTCAAGACCTGCACTTCAAGTCCAGATCGTCCGGTGTGGAAATACGCAACATTCCTCGTCTAGATGGTGAAAACGACGAGACCTTGAAGCAGATCGTACGCAGCATCGGACAAGCAGTTGGAGTAAACATTTCCCCGAATGAGTTCCGCGACATCTACCGCCTCCCGGGAGCCCCTGACACCGTGCGCCCAATTGTGGCTGAGTTCTCCAGCGTCCAGGCTAAGCACAAGCTGTTAACAGCCATTCGGACTTATAACAAGAACGCAAACACAAAAGAGGGCAAACTGCACACCGAACTTATCGGCTTACATGGGAAGCGTCAGCCTGTGTATGTATCGGAACAGATCCCAGGAAATTGTAAGAAGCTCTTCCGCTCTGCTCGTCAATTTTCCAAGGACAACGACTATAAATTCTGCTGGATATCTAACGGAAATGTCTTCTTACGCAAGCAAGAAGGTAGTAAGCAACTTATAGTAACATCCGAGCAATGCCTTCACGAATTGAATATCAATAAGTGACTACTCAATGTCATATTTCTAATCCAGTTAAAAGTAATTCTGTTTTTTGTATCAATTAGTCTATCTAACTCTAAGAACACACTGTGTCATACTCATACCTCTCTGTACACACACACATTCACTCACAAAAACACACACTCACTAAGCAACATAAAATATTATAAGCAACAACATTACTGTCCTAAACGTAATATCTTACCGTTTGTACCCGATATCGATGCTCGATGCTTCATTTCTCTGCTGATAATTCAACTAAAAAATGAATAGCTTAAGTAACATAAATGATGAATTAGATACCTTAAACCTTGAAAACTCTTTTTCTTGCCTCCCGGAGCACTGTTTGAATTATATAGAAGGATCCGAGAAGAATCTTACGGTACTTCAATTAAATATTCGTAGCATAAATAAAAACTTCGATGAATTACTGTTACTACTAAATATTATAAAAGTTAAAATTGACATGATAATACTCACTGAATCCTGGGTTAGTAAAGCTGACAAATTACCCTATTTACACGGTTACAACTCCTTTCTTACAAAAAATTTTAAAAACCAAAATGATGGAATCGTCATTTACACTAAAGTAGGTTTAAAATGTAAGGTCACTGAACCATCGTTTCAAGACGCAAACTGTATGACTTGCACAATAGATAACAAAATCGCTATTATAGCAGTTTACAGATCTCCCTCATACAAAACTAAACAAAATTTAGACAATTTCTTGAACAGTTTAAGTAACTTATATTCCAATCTAAATAATTTTACAAACATTGTATTAGTCGGCGACATAAACATAGATATAAAAGAAAGTTCTATTAACGATCGTAGCTTAGAATATCTAATTTTAAATGCTTCTCACGGACTTCTTCCTACACATTTACTTCCTACCAGATCTGGAAACTGTCTGGATCACATTTTATTAAAATCTAAACTTAGTAACATAACTTTAGTTCTAGAACCAACAATCACGGATCACTCGCCAACCTTGTTATCTATAAAGAAAGTAAACCCAAAACGTAAAAAAGATAACTGCAGTATTCCGCGCTTAAATCATTTAGCAATCTTAAATGAACTACAGTCAACTGACCTCAGTTCAATTTTAACTATAGAGGATGCAAATAAAGCAACAAATAATTTAATATCAATACTAAAAACTGTTATCACTAAATACACCACCTATATAAAAGTACCTCGTAAAGACCGTAACTTAAAACCTTGGATTACGACAGGTTTACTCAGGTGCATCAGAAATAGAGACAAACTCCACAAAAAACTTAGGAAATCACCAGTTGACGTAATTATCAAAACGACCTACACGCGCTATCGCAATTTTTGTAACGGCTTACTCCGGAAATTAAAAAAAGAATTTCAACAAAATGAGTTACTTAAAGCTGGCAAAAATCCGAAAACTTTATGGAAAGCTGTGAAAGATATTACAAATACAAATAAAATTAAAAACCAACCTACTGAATTACTAGATATCAACGAAGATCCTAAAGATTCTATCAATCAAGTCTGTAACTTCTTCTGTAATATAGGCAAAAACCTTGCAAATAATATCATCTCTCTAAATCTTCAACAACCACAATCAGGATCAGCAATTAATATTCCTGCAAGTGATTCAAATTTTAATTCTCCAAGCAGCTCCCTAGCTATGTTAGAAGTAGACGAAGTAGAGGTTGAAGCTATAATCCTGCAACTACGTGACAACTGTGCCACAGGATGGGACGACATTCCAGCCTCTATAATAAAGCAGGCTCGTCACGTGCTTGTGCCTCCTATAGCACACATTTGTAACTGCTCCATTAGAACCGGTGTATTCCCTGATGCCTTAAAGAAAGCAATAATTCACCCAATTCATAAAGGAGGAAACAGAGACTGTGTCGACAATTATCGGCCAATCTCGGTCCTTACCGCTATCTCCAAAATATTAGAAAAAATCCTCAACAAAAGGCTCATAAATTTTCTTAACAAACATAGTCTTATTGCAAGTAATCAATACGGTTTTCGAGCTGGTGTTTCAACTGAAGATGCAGTAATGGACCTAACACAAAATATTGCAAAAAACTTAGATAGTCAGACAAAAAGCTTGGGTATCTTCTTAGATTTAACAAAAGCTTTCGACACAGTCTCTGTTCCCATCCTCATAAGCAAACTTGAGTCTATAGGTGTTCGGGGGCTAGCATTAGAAATCTTTAAAGACTACCTATCTGATAGGAAGCAGTCTGTTAAAATAGGTTCACTTCTGAGCGATGAGGGTGATATATCTTGTGGCGTCCCACAAGGCAGTATTCTTGGCCCAACTTTGTTCCAGGTCTATATCAATGACCTGTGTAAGCTGTCTCTTCCAAACAGCAACATCTACACATATGCAGACGACACTGCAATCATTGTTCAGGGAGCAAGTTGGGATCAAGTAAGGAACTATGCAGAGAAGGCTATGAAGGTAGTCATCACGTGGCTCACAGATAACTTACTTACTCTCAACGTAGGCAAGACAAACTTCATTCCTTTCTATCTTCGCAAAAACTCCAAACCACCAGATAGCTTCATCCTTAAAGCTCACAAATGTGATCTGTCATTAGTCAACTGTGGATGTCAGTCTATACAACAGGCTGAAGTAGTAAGATACCTTGGTGTCCAGATAGATGAACGCCTCAGTTGGAAAATACAGATTGACAAACTTTCTATTAGAGTGGCACGTCTTATCTACATTTTTAAAAAATTAAGGGATTGCGCTGCATTTGAAGTTCTTAAAACCACCTATCTCGCCTTATGCCAGTCAATTATCTCTTATTGTATAACAGTTTGGGGAGGGGCCATCAAAACGGGAATAATAAAGCTGGAGAGAGCACAGAGAGCAGTACTGAAGGTGATGACAAAAAAAAAAAAAAAAAAAAAACCAATAAGGTATCCCACCCAACAACTATATATAGACTGCAAAGTCCTCACCGTCAGGAAGATCTATGTGCTAAACTCAGTTTTAAGACACCATAAAATAATGCCTCTTACTGATAAAAACAAGCGCAGAAACGATCCACCGTCAATCAAACACAGGACTGCCTTTGCTAAACATCAATTCTATGTGTTAAGTTCACTTTTATACAAAAGAATCAACAAAAATCTCAAAATTCAGGACCTTAATAAATTTGAAGTTAAACAGAAGATTACTAACTGGATTCTAAATATAGACTATAACAAAACCGAAGATTTACTAAAATTTATTGCATAACCTAATAACTACGTAGTGCTTAAAGTTGTTTCTTTAATAAATAGTCCCAAGCTAGTGAGATACATGCACATATACACATACACTCACAAACACAATACACTCACGACTCACATACACACATACCTTCACAAACACACACACCCACAAGCACACATACACCCACACCTTCAAAATTACACTCGCATCGCATAGTCTACATACATTCTTCATCACATCACATCACTACATTCATAATCATACACTTTTAAAGACACTGAAAGTAGTTTTAACCTAATTTTCTCTTTTTTTCTTTTATTAAGTAAGCATTTCAGTTTCAATTAAAAAAAAAAAAAAAAAAAAAATATAACTACGTCCACTCTGGGTTGAACTTTACTGTAACAAGTACTGTTGTTGTAATCAATCAGCTTGAACGCTGCTTCCTGAGATACAGGTTTCCTAGTTCAGGAAGTAGGGTTGTTTTTCTTAATCAACTAGTATTACCTAATTTATGTGAAACTACCCTATAATGTACGTTTGTAAACTTGGTAAATAAAGATTTTTATTTATTTATTTATTTATTTATATTTATTTAAAGTACTCTCCACCAGCCTCTATACAAAGATTCATGCGTCTGAACCAGTTTTCAAAACACTTTTTCCAGTCCGCCGTAGACACCTCGTTTACAGCCTGCTCGAACGCAGCCAGCGCATCTTCCGGCGACGAAAATTGTATCCCCTTGAGCTGATTTTTTATTTTTGGAAATAAAAAGAAGTCACACGGTGCTAGATCAGGGCTGTAAGGAGGGTGACCCAGGAGTTTGACTGGTGTGCTGTCCAGGAAGTCCCTCGTTTTGAGCGCGGTGTGTGCAGGCGCATTGTCGTGGTGGAGCAGTAGTCCGCGGAGCCCTGTGTTTGGTCGCTTGTTGCTCACAACAGAAAAAACTTCTGGTAAACATTTGGTAGTATACCATTCGGCGTTGATGCTTCTTTGATCTCGTAAGGGAATTGAGGCCAAGTGGCCAGTCAAATTAAAAAAGCTGGCGATCAAAATCTTCCCCCCGCTTCGAGATCGCTTCACTTTGGTAGGCGTTGGTTCATTTTGAAACACCCAAACTGTCGACTGGCGCTTGGTTTCTGGATCGTATTGATAAATCCAGGACTCATCACCTGTTACGATGTCGTAAACACGCCGAGACGAGCCTGCTTCAAATTTGTTCAGCATATCACGGCACCATTCCACCCGGGCCTGCTTCTGAGCGTCGGTGAGGTAGTGCGGCACCCAGCGCGATACTATCCTCCTCACGCGAAGATGCCCGTGTAGAATCTCGTGAACGCTTCCCGATCCAATCTTTAATATGTGCTGAATCTCCTGATATGTAATTCGCCTATTATCTTGGATTAAATTTTTCACTGCTAGCACGTTTTCTTCCGTAATAGCCGTCAAAGGGCGACCGCTTCTTTCTTCATCCCCCAAGGTTGGTCGACCGCGCCTAAATTCGTTATACCAACGATACACGGTTGCCTTGGAGGGGCCTTCATCCATAAATGCCATTTGAAGTCTATCGAACGATTCATCCGGTTTCAGGCGACACTTGAAATCGTAAAAAATCATAGCTCTAAAATGTTCCCGGCGCAGATCCATTTTTCAGTAAGACACGATACTTTGAATTGGCTCGCAAAAAATGTGGAGGGAAATTTTGAAAATGGAACACACATATTTTTACTTACAAGTAATCATATTTTCGAAAAAGATTCTGACCGGCCAGTCTCCCATATATAAAAACTATTTTTCGCAATACTTTCTGAGTGGCCTGGTACTTTGGACTTTGTACCGTTCTTATTTCGGTAGTTCTAATAGACGTACGGGCTAGAGTCGCTGTGCGAGTGTCAAGCTTGACCTGTCGTTGACTGTACAACTTTTAATTTATCTTTGCTTGGCTTGGCTTTCTTAGTTTTTACCAGTATTTTTAACTTAGCTTTCCAAGGAATGAGTTTTCCTAAATCTTCATGCAATACTAGTACAAAGAAAATTATTGGATCATTCTTAATTTCAGATTGGGTATATACCAACATGCAGACAACTATGGTTTATTGAGAGACAAGGATGGCAATACAAAGTTTGGGAATAGTCTTATATTTGGAGCGATTGCAGGAATGACTGGGGGCTTCTGCGGCAGTCCTCTACAACTCGTAAAAACACAGCTTATGTCATATTCTTCTAGAAGAATAGCCGTTGGAACGCAACATGCACATTTAGGCATGACTTTTGCTTTAAAGAAGATTTACGAAAAAGATGGATTGCTTGGGTTGTGGAGGGGAGCGCATGGAATGATGCTTAGAAACTCCATGGGGTCTGCTTCTCAGATTGCTACTTATGCTGTGTAAGTATTATTATGGGAATATTTAACTGCATATCGAAGATGCAGTTTAGTAAAAATGAATTAAGAAAAAACCGGCTAAGTATTTTATGCGTGACGCTCGAATAAATAAATAAACAAACAAACAAAAATTCCAAAAATCAGTGATTTGGATTCAGGGTTCTAAAATAGCTTAGAGTGCCATTTCTTTTTTGTAATAAATGTACAGACAAAATCAGACATCAGTTTTGGACCCCTGGACAAATTATGTAACATGTTACAAAATTATAGGTATTATCTTTGATGTTACTCAGAACATAAATATGAAAATCTTTCTCAAAGAGCCATTATTTAAAGCAACACGATTTCCCGAATCGTGCTGCTCAAAAAAAAGATTAAATTTGGTTAAATTTTGGGCAAACCTTACTTACCCATACAAATAGGACAGCAAAAATAATAGTTACTTGTTATGCAAAATTTTTATTTGGCGCGTACGAGTGCCTCATATATGGAAACTTGAGCAAGCGAAGGAGTCTAGGACTGAGTCACGAGCGAAGCGAGTGGTTCAAAAGAAGAATCCTGCACGTAGCGAGAGTTTCAAGTTTCAAGGCACACCGCATGAGACGCGAAATAACTTTGCTGCCGAGCGAAACACACAATTTTTATCTAACGAATACCGCCAGTACCTTATACCATAATGCATCAGCACGTTCTAATTTCAAAAACTTTTTCCATGCTAGCGGCATTTGCACACAGACTTCGACCGATTAAACTTTAAAAATCCTTTTCCACGCTAGCGGCCAAAAATTGCTTTTGCACGCAAATTTCAACGGATAAAGCAAATTTTTATGAGCTTTAAAAAGATCTCTTTTCCGACTCATGTTTCTTTGGGAAAGTTGTTCGGATTTGTTTTTTTTAGTACCATACAAACATTTGGTTAAGGTCCAAAAATAATCCAGTTTTTAATTATTTTTAGATGTAAAGAATGGATGGACGCTAATGACATGTTTCAACAGTCGCGATACCTCTCCGCCTTCGTAGCATCTAACATCGGAGCACTTGTTAAAACGGTCACTCTTACACCCATGGATGTGATCATGACCAGGCTTTATAACCAAGGTTAGTTTTGGGACTCCCTTACATTTTATTTTTATATCTTGAATTCGCCACATATTCTGTAAAGATTTCAACGAGGTTTATAGATAGAATCCAGTTGGGTATGAAACCCTAAAAACCTGACCAAAAACAAATGAAAAGTGTTAGTAAATCTGTGAAAACGTTTATTAATTTCTGATCATAAATTATTTGGTACCAGAAAGGTCTAATTACAGGGGGGACGAAAGAACCCTGAGTGGCTTCGAGAAAAGGATGGGACGGCTGTGGCTGTGCCTTTGTTGGCTCGACTTGGCGGCCAGAACAACTGTTCTCATGCTTTTGGTTTAGCAAGTTGCTTGCTGCTGTAGAGAATGTTCGTTGGTATGTGGACTGTTAATAAGAAAAAGGCTGACTGACAGTATGTTTTTTGCCTTTTTTAGTCGCATATATGGGTATTATTTATTTACGAAAGTTAAGGAAAACATTTTTATTTTTTTACTAGCTGTTGCCCGCGGCTTCGCTCGCGTGGATTTCGTATTTATGTTGTTACCGGTTTTCCGAAGCAATGAGATATTTTCCCGTCATTTCGGGGTAATTTTAAACTAAGGAAAAACAGGACTAATCCTGCGCAAATCAATGAGTATAATTCAAGATCCAGCTGAATTTTATATTATATACAGACGTTACTCATAAATTACTCAGAACAGAGAAACTTAGCAGCAGTATCCTAACAAATGTAAAGAGAGAGATGAGAGACACCTTTATGTAATATTTCAAAACAGAGGCAATTCGCAGAAGTAATTGAGAAAAACTAAAACCCTCCCCCTCTCTCTCCCTCTCCCCCCTTCCTCTCCCTCTCCCCCCTTCCTCTCCCTCTCCCCCCTTCCTCTCCCTCTCCCTCTGTCTCTCCCCCTCCCCCTCCCCTGTCTCTCCCCGTCCCCCTCTTCCCTCTCCCCCTGCCCCTCCCTCTCCCCCTACCTCTCCCTTTTAATCACCCCCTCCCTCACTCCCTCCATCTCCCCCTTCCCCTCCTTCTCCCTCTCCCTCTACCTCTACCTGTACCTGTACCCCTCTACCTCTCTACCCCTCTACCTCTCTACCTCTCTACCTCTCTGCCTCTTTACCTCTCTACCTCTCTACCTCTCGACCTCTCTACGTCTCTACCTTTCTACATCTCTACCTCTCTACCCCTCTACCCCTCTACCTATCTACCTATCTACCTATCTACCTCTCTACCTCTCTATCTCTCTACCTCTCTAACTCTCTACCTCTCTGCCTCTCTGCCTCTCTGCCTCTCTGCCTCTCTGCCTCTCTGCCTATCTGTCTCTCTGCCTCTCTGCCTCTCTGCCTCTCTGCCTCACTGCCTCTCTACCTCTCTACCTCTCTACCTCTCTACCTCTCTACCACTCTACCTCTCTACCTCTACCTGTCCCTATCCCTACCCCTTACGCCAATTTAACCGCTATCCCTAGCATAGAAATGACACCCATATTTATTTTTAGACATTTCAAACCTATCGCACCCCAACCCCATTCCCAGGGGACGATGGTATTTCACGTCCACCACGTTGGATTTCAAAGTTGTTGTAGCTTTCGTAATCAGCGACCCGATAAACCATACAAACGACACCCATATTGATTTATAGACATTTCAAACCTATCGCATCCCAACTCCATCCCCAGGGGGATGATGGTATTTCACGTCCACCACGTTGGATTTCAAAATTGTTGTAGTTTTCGTAATCAGCGACCCGATAAACCATACAAACGACACCCATATTGATATTTAGACATTTCAAACCTATCGCACCCCAACTCCATCCCCAGGGGGATGATGGTATTTCACGTCCACCACGTTTGATTTCAAAATTGTTGTAGTTTTCGTAATCAGCGACCCGATAAACCATACAAACGATACCCATATTGGTTTTTAGACTTTTTCACCCCTTTTCCCTTTTTTAGGGGTTGAATTTGGGGTGGAATTTTAACAACAGTGATGAAAGTTGCATAGAATTACATCATTAATGCCTAAATAATAAATTATGTGGATTTTACTTTAAGAATAAAGAATTTTCAACTTCATCCCCCTTTTCACCCTTAAGGGTGTCGAATTTTCAAAAACCCTGAGACACGTCATTATTAATTTTTAGTCGTCAGCCTAAATACAAATTTTGAAGATCCTAACTTCAAAACTGACGGACTTTCATACAAACTTTCATCCCCTATTTTACCCCCTTAGGGGTGGAATTTTGTAAAACCCTTTCTTAGTGCACCCCTAGGCCTCATAAGGAACCTACATGCCAAATTTGGAATCTCTAGACCCAGTGGTTTGGGCTGTGCGTTGATATGTCAGTCAGTCAGTCAGTCAGTCAGTCACCTTCTTCTTTTATATATATAGATTACGTTTTTATGAACGTATAATATTTTCGATTCCGTTTTTAGCAACGTAATTAACGCAATCCCGGTAGTTTCATGCTATTTTAGAGGCAATTCAGTATCGTGAAAACTCAAAGTAATCCACTTGCCAGGATCATTGTTATTGAATCGACTATTGATCGTATATTGAATCGACTTTGTTTTAATTATTTCTATTGAAATATTATTATAAATAACTTTTGTTCACAGCGGTAGACGCAAAAGGAAACGGCGTTCTATACTCGGGCATATTAGACTGCGCGCGTAAAATAACTGCTACCGAAGGAATCCTGGCTTTCTACAAGGGAATAGGACCCTCGTATTTACGTCAAGCTCCTCATACAGTCTTGCTTTTGGTCTTTTGGGACATGCTCAAGGACGTACAGAAGGCTTTTGAGGATAAGTAAATACGTATGTGATTTTATAGAAGGTCTATGTTGAAAATTTGTTTGAAACCAATGTGAAGGAAGAGAGCCTCCCTTTTTACGAGGGAATGGGACCCACGTAATTCGCAACATAAACTCAAATGTAAGCAACCTCGAATCTTGGCCCATTAATAATAGGGTCATTTAGTTATAAAAAATATCATTTTTTTTAACACAAATAACACAGTTACCATTTTTAACCGACTTCAAAAAAGGAGGAGGTTCTAAGTTACCTGTATGTATTTTTTTTTTTCGTAAAATATTGATTACCGTATCGCAGAATGAAGCATAGTCACAGCCTATCTATCATCCTACTAATATGAAAAACGCGAAAGCTTGTAAGTATGGATGGATGGATGTTTGTTACTCTTTCACGTAAAAACTACTGGATGGATTTTAATGAAACTACAATAATATAGCTTATACATCAGAATAACACATAATATGCTACAATTTATAAACCTGCGCAGACGAAGTCGCGGGCACCAGCTAGTAGAATTTATAAAAATATTTCATGTCACTAATAGGTTGTGACTATGTTCCATTCTGCACTACGGGAATCAATATTTTACGAAAAACAAAATGTTAACTGCGCTATTTTTGTTCGAAAAAATGATTTTTTATATTAACTTAACTCTATTAATAGGCCAACTTTACAGGTTCCTTACATTTGGGTTTGTGTTAGGAATTACGTCTTAACCAGAAACAATCTAGACTCTGGGCCAAGTTAATCTCGATTTACCTCATTCCCAGTTTCACCCGTCCCGTTTTCACCCGATTTCTAATTTTATTGATGAAGTCGATTGAAAGTCAATCTTGCTTTGAAGTACCATCAACAGGAAAAGTTCTTTTTCAAATGTAATTATTATACTTTACGTACTTAACATTAAGGATCAAGAATTTAATGCTAAGTCTAAGTTCTAGGTCACAGTAGAAATATATGTATGGAATAAAACAATTTACATTCTGGTGGAGTATAATCACAGGTTTTATAAATCTGACTAGGAGTTTAATTATTGCAGACATTAAAAGTTATGGTAAATTGAGTACTTACATAATCAACTTAACATATAAAAATAAAATAAATCAATATACAGGATAAATAATATACCTTGATGAATTTGACAGATTGTGTGAGAGCAGGACGGAGCTATACGTACTGGAGAATGACAGACAAGGATAGCTCCATCCTGTTCTCACTCATAGCTCTGTCCAGCTGTCAAATTAATCAAGCCAGATTATTTCCACTTTAAAACTCTAACTAAACGGTAAAAGAAATAGCATTATACTGGTATTGCAAGAGTAAGAGAAACAGCTATAAGCCGCACGGGCACTATTATCATAACTGGTTTGTGCCCAGGTAAAATGACCGCCAACTCTCATTCAAGGCTATTCGTGCTATCGCGTTTATCTAGCCCCCCGTTAAAAAAATTAACTTGCGAATTTTCAAATTTTTGCATGTCTACACTGATTACATCGTTCATTTCGTTCACTTGAGAGCTAAACAGTGCAATAGATATTGGAAGAAAAGTACCACTATATGTAAAAAGTCACGGTATAAAGTTATCTCTGTCTAACATAACAAAAGCATAATTTGTGGGTTTTCACATTTTCTGCCACTGATATTTCTGCTCGCCCTAGATATAGTTTTATCTATGGCGCGCGGTTATGCCAAAAATTAATAGTGCTACGCTTGCTGGATCTCGAGGCCATTGAACAATCCGCGAGTAAACTACGTCAAAAATAAAACTATATCATGTACTCGTATTTATCTAAGAAAGAAAAATAAATGCATTATTTTACCTTGAAACACTTTTTATGTTGACGGTACCAGTTGAAAACGATAGAAAAAACAACGATATAAAATGTAATCAAATTTATCAAAATCGGGTGAAAACGGAACGGGTGAAACCGGGATCGGGGTAAAACGAGACTAACCCTCTGGGCCATGCTATGCTTAGCATGTTAAGACAGGTTTTGGGGCCGAGTTACCGTAGTGTTTTATAGACGATGGTTGTTAAAATTGTTCTATCAAATGCTACTGTATTATCTCAAGAATGTACAGAAAGCTTTCGAGGATAAATAACACCCAAAGAGATTTCGTTTCCACATACAACTTGAGGGCTCGCGTGAAGTGACATTTTCGGCCCTGAAAAAAGAATATTTTTTTTTGGCCATTTTATATAGCAACTGTGTAGCAGTATGCTAAAAAGATATGGAAGCATATTTCCACTGAAAGTTCTTTAAGAAATGTCTGGGAACTTTTTGTCATTCGCGTGCACCGGGGCGCAAACTAACTCTAGCCCTGACCGTTATTGCGCAGAACTCAAAAATTAGTTGCGGGGGTGAGCGCGGCAGGTGGGGGAAGGCGTGCGAATCGTTCATTGTCCGCTTGTCACTCATGCGCAGAATATAACCATATCAGGGCTATAGTTGGTTTGTTAGTATATTACTCGGAGTCTCTTTGGTAACTGGCCATGCTTTTTATGCCCCAGTGAATTTTAGGATAATTTATTAATAAAATAATAATATTTAAAATAATCGCCATGCACCCGCAGTGGTCATTTAGGTATCATCTTCTCTACGTTAAGATAATAGAATTTTAAAACAACTTTGGCACGCCTTAGTTTCACATCAATAGTTTCAGTTTAAAAAAGTGCAATATATGTGTTGAGCGAGACGTGTAAAAGAAACATAAAAATAAATCGATACTCCTTATAAAAAAAAATATATCATGGATATTATGACGAATCAAAGATATACAAAGATTAGGTTTTAAGAAAGTTATATTTTTCACCAAATATTAATAGATTAAGATTAAACAGTATAACCGTGCAGTATACCAAAGTCCGACATGAAATGAAATCACCAAAGTCAGCGAAAAAGTTGCTAGATAACCTACCTCGCTTATTATTTTTATTATCCGTTTGTAGTTATAGAAATCAAGTGGTAATTCTTAAAAATACAATGTTAGTATTGACGCAAAGTCTATCGATTTAAAACCATTTTCTTCAAGAATTGCATACTTTCCCCAAAGAACATAGGTCAAAATACGAAAATAATGTTTTGACCTACAAAATGGACCAGCTGATTCAGTTTCTATGGGAGGTCAAAAACGTTTCGTATTTCGACCTATGTTCCTTGGGGAAAGTTGTTCAGTTTCATGGGCAGAATCACATCCTTCAGGGTTGATATACGCTTTTTGTTACTCCTTGTCAATAAAAAGATTAAAAAAAATAACCAGAGATGCAGTCGCGCCGTGTGGTACGACTTTTATTTATCGTTCAAAGTTTGAATGTAATCTTATGAAATGTGTGTAATATTTGCCTCACCCCTACCCCAGTTAAGTTCAACGCAGTATTATTTGAAACTGAATACCTTTTGAGCATTTTATTGTATGATTGACATAGTATTTAAATCCTATTCATGTGTTTTGTCTCGTTTGTTCTTTATCAAAACGAGCGAGACATTACATATTAACTAACATTTTGAATGCAAGGTATAAGACACTGTTTAGACCTTAGATTATGAATAACGGTTATGCTTATGTCTATGGTTTAGACGCTGCACACACAGATGTGGACATACGCGGATAATTTTGTCCCCCGTGTGCGTTACGTATGACGAAGTGTAGATTACGTCGACGAGGGCACCGTCTGTCTTTATAAATTTCATTACTGATGCAGTGGGTCTATGAGGAAAAAATTACCCGTGGTCCTGCCAGTGGGATATGGTAGTGGGACCACGGTTAAAAGCTCTTCCCTATCTCTCGTATGTGCAGCGTTTCAATCACAGTGCACTGAATGGTCGCGGTGACCATTCAGTGCTCTGTAGTGACAATGTGTTGAAAAAATCGGCTTAATTACAGCCAGTTGCATATGGCTTCCTTTTTGTTAAAAGTTATTTAACAAGAAATATAACAGAGTTATGACTAAAAACAAGGTATGTGTAGATGCTTGTTTGTTACTTACATTTAGTTTTTAATCATATAGTATAATTTTTTATAATTGGCCATTTTGACTTTAGTTCAATCTGTTAGTGAGAAATATAATTGCCATGAATCTTATACATTAGGTTCAAAATAGTAAATGCTTTATTAGTTTTAAGTTTTAACTTTTATGTGCAATATTTAATTTGTATTTTATTCTATTTTAATTATATTTCTTAAGCGTACAAAGCCGAGTTAATATAAAATTCAATAAAATTCACGAGTTAGTATAAAATTTCGCCACAATATAAGGTAGTTAATATATTTGAGTAAGTAATACGTAGTATATTATTACTCAAAGGTTAATATTAAGATAAGAGTTGTTGTGCCTTAATTAATTTGCTCAATATTTTTACTCAATTCAAAATGACTTTTTATAAATGCTGCAATAAAAAGTGTTTTTTCGTAAAAGTAGCATGTTAGGAAAAAATTCAATGTTTTAAACAAATTAAATCGCCTAAGAAAAAAGCAATCTAATCTTCTAGACAAAAGTCATTAAATATAATAATTATTTCAAAAGTGGTGCTACTGGAAGTTTTAGAACCGATTGAATACATTATTTCATAGATTACAATTTGTATTATTATTATAATTAAAATTAAATAATAATTTGTTATTTGTTGGTATTCGAGTGCAACACACACGTAAACCAAGACACGGGCGGGCAGTGGGCGGGCCACTTGCGTTCAAATACATTTTGCTCGTACAAATTCTAATATTGAGTTTCCCATTGAAATTGCATAGATACGGATTGCATAGTCCATGTGGTGCGGGCAAAGAATATTAGCAACTCAAATCTACCCGTAGGTGTCGTAAGAGGCGACAAGGGTTTAGGAACCGGAGGATGGGCAGCAGCGCCCTCTGCGGACAACTGCGGTCACTAACAACCGAGGTCTATGGTGCCAGCCGCAACGTTAACAAGCGTGGTGACTATGAGACTTCCCCTATGAATTGTACCACGCGTTTTTGCTGGTATTCTGGAGGGAGCCCCCCGTCCTGCAGTGGACGTTTTATGGAATGTTACCATGAGATGCGGATTATGACCACGAGTGCGTGCCCGCCCATGCCCCTCGTGTGCGTTAGCGTCTGAATAAGGCTTCTTAACAAATCTAAAAATACTTGGTGTAAGAAATAGAAATACCTACATCTCCTGTAAATGTGAATACAAGTAGTCAATTCTTGAATATCGCCGGGTGAAAAATATCACTTTTGAGACTTTAAAAATCAAATTACCCCTGACTAACTCTTAAAAAGTACGAGTAAATAAAAAAATATGAAAATTAACAATTATATTTAACGAATCAATCTTCACAAATGAAAGGCAAAATCTGTGATTTTGAATTTTTTGAGTGATATTTCATCACCCAGTGATATTCAAGTATTGGCTCCCAAACCGTGAACTGAACCACTTTTCCCAAGGAACAAAGTAAATAACCTAGTATTTTCCATAGAGACTGCATCACACAACAGCGTATTTTTGTATGGGAAATAAATATTTTTTTATCAAACGTGCTTGGATATTCGATCATTATTTTGACAACCTTCTTCGAGATAAATCAAAATAGCTGTAACGGTTAAATAAATAATCGCGAGCAGCTGCCGGCAAAGCTAGTATGAAAATCCATTTCTATCGAGTTTTGCTACCGAGTAAATTACTATCAAAACTCATATCTGTCGAGTTATTTAAAAGTGGAATGTACCAACATGCATTACTAACCATGATGGCAACTTATCAAAGCGTCAGAACTAAGAAGGTAACCTATCACATGATAACAACCAAGAAGGTAACTTATCAAAGGTTTTGTTTAACTGGCTGGTTGAACTGGCTTGCAAAAAGAAAGCTATGAATTGTAAAAAAAATAAACAAACAGATTAAATAGAATATGAAAATGAAAAACTGCGAAGTAGAATGTTTTTTTGGATTAAACTCAGTTTGAATTTCCGCGCATTTATTGAGAAAAGAACTATACAAGCCTTGGCCGCAATCAGGTATTGAAGGACTAGACTATAAGGGCGCTGCATGTTATCCTACGTCATCTAGTACACGAAATTTGCAAGTTTGTAGCGATAGTAGTGGCCTACTAGGTCCACAAAACGTTGGTCTGCCAATCCGAAACCTGGCAGGTTTAGTACAGTCGGAGCGCAAAGTAGTTAAGTGACAGATTACAGGAATGAAATCTATTCGTAAAAATAGAAGGTACCTATACAAGTAAAAAACAACAGGTCTGCCTTGCATCCTATTGGCAGTTTCGCTAGTCGGACCACAAATGTGGTCAAATGTGATTGGATCACAAATTTGGTCGGACTGGAGAAACTGCCAAGAGGATGCAAGGCAGACCTGTTGTTTTTTACTTGTATAGGTACCTTCTATTTCTACGAACAGATTTCATTCGTGTAATCTGTCACTTAACCATTTTGCGCTCCGACTGTACAAAACCTGCCAGGTTTCGGATTGGCAGACCAACGTTTTGAGGACCTAGTAGGCCACTACTATCGCTACAAAGTTGCTAATTTCGTGTACTAGATGACGTAGGATAACATGCAGTGCCCTTAAAGTCTAGACTTACGCACGCGGGCCTCGGCTTCGCCTCTGCCCACATTATCACGTTCGTCCTTCAATACTTTTTTCTCGTTCATTGCAGTAATGTAATATTTCTATTTCGTACCACGTTTTTATGGAAAAAGTTGTTCCATGATCTGAATCTGGTCTTTTTGACCTTATTTATACAAGGTTTGCGGAAAATATGACTACAATGCACACAGTGCGCCCTTATCGGTATTTATTTATTACTTTGTATTAAATTTTAATACCTGATCTTCATTGATATAGGGGGTGTAAGTACGGAACAGCCTTCCGAATACTGAAAAGACATAATCAGTCAACGTAACTGAATAGCTTTCAGTGAATAAAACATTCAAAAAATGAAAAAAAAAGAATCGGCTTCTCCATACAAAATTGCAAACTTGATTAGACATTTTGTATGGAGAGGCCGATTTCTTCTTTCGTTTCCTGAAAGTTTTATTTATTCAGTTCAGTTTATTCAGTTCGTTTACAAAATAATTTGTGTTCGAAACATAGGTTCTGTATCTAACTTAAGACAATAATATATAATTTGCTGAAAGTTGTTCAGTTTTGTTGGCGGATCATGCCCTTTCAGTTTTTGCCAACCTGTCCCTTACACCCTGTATTTTCCAAATCCTAAATCATCTTTGATTGTTGTGAATTGTTGTTTTGTTATAGTCTTATAGTTAGACCCATAGATTATGAATAACGGCAGCTTTATAGTTAGACCAATCTCTTGTTGAATATACAGAGTACCTACAAATAAATTGTTAGTAAATATACTTTTTTTGTTTTAATTGATAATGACCACTACAATTTTATTGAGCGCAAAATATGTACAGTCAACGTCAGCTCAAGCTTGACACTCGTAGCGCGACGCTAGCCCGTACGTCTTAATTGAAATAAGAAAGTTACAAAGTCCAATGTGTCAAACTTGATGTGCTCTTGACTGTACGGCTGCAATATGGTTCAATATTGCCGAAATATTGCAACGACTTCGGCCATCACAAAAACGTTTTAGTGAAGATTATGTCCGAACATTTCGGCAATACTATGGCTCATATGTTTTTTTTGTACACGGGCTAAAATATTAGGCAACAATGGCTGACGAATACATCTGCGTCACAGCGGCTTATGTTATTTTGGAAAATGATAAACAAAAGAAAAAAACTAGATTATAGATTCGACCTTCTTAAATAGGCGTGATACTTTAAATACGCTTAGTCATGAAATAAGCCATATTTTTAGATTCTAAAAATGAAGAAATTCTATAAACTGAAGAATGTTCTAGAACACGGCAGAAATGTCCCCAAATATGGGTTGACGATTGCCAAAAAAAAGCAACCTTCATGTCATAAGAACACGCACATTTGCAACTTAACGAAACAACAATAGAGCAGGCCCGGCAATATTGCAGTATTTTCGATTACCATGCGAACATATCGGCCACATATAAAATTGCATTGGCCATACCAAAAATGTGTGGCTATATGGCCGGGCCATACTTAAATTATTGCCGTATATTGCATAGTCTGGCTGACATACCTGGCAATATTGCCGGCAATTGTATTGCAGCCACATGTTGCAGTGAAAATGTTGCCCGTTTAGGAGCCCCTTTATAGGAAAATATTTAAAACCACCTCCAAGGTATTTGTGCAACTATTTTGCTTGAAGTTTGTTGAAAGTACCTAGAGACGCTTTTTTTTTACTTAGCGGTCCCCCGAAGCATTTAAGTGTCAACCATAAATAGATAATATATCAATTTTTTTTTTAGTTTATTAAGAAACAACAGTCTTTAAAAAACATTTAAAATTGAAATACTCTGTACATTAACTTACTAATCTGGGATTGAAACTAGAACTAAACAGACCTAGAGTCCCCTTAATTACAATAAAACAAACAAAGTAAATGTAATGAGCACTCAAAACGAAACGCCAGAAATTGGAAGCGTGATCAATAAGTTAGAAATAACAATAACAATTACCTCGATATCACCAAACGTCAAACTAAACTGAACAGTATAGCAGTTTGCAGCTTTTAAAACTGAACATAAATTCAAGTGTAGATGAACTCTGTTATAAAAAAAAACTTGCGCGTGCTCTTCCTAAATCTTTAAAATAATGATCTGCTAATGATGAAACCTTTTTTAGTTTGCTTGGCAGATTGGGTAGATTTGAGACCATAGAAAAATAATGTTACACTATTTCTCTCTTGATTTATTGAGACCTGAGAATTTGGAATTTGTTGTATTGAGACTGGCCCAGTTTGTGCTTTGTCCACTGCACTGTTTTTGGCTAAAGAAATTTGACCGCCTTGCTTCGCTCAGAAAGGTTGATTGTCGGCACCCCGCCTGAGAGTGTCGGATCTGTAAACGTTCGTTCACTATTATGTAATCTGTGGCTCAGAGTCAAAATTCTTTGGTTTTTTTGAGGTTCATAGTTCCATAGTTCATATTCTTTGGTTTTTTTACAAAGAGATTTGAACCTCGCTGCGTTCGGGTTTTTTAGTGGCACAGCAGACGACAGACTTTTTGTTCTGACAGTCCGCCAGTGTGGCCGGTACTGCAATTATTTTCGTATAACTATAGTCATTGACATGAAAAAACGCTCCGTTTCTATGCGCGTATTTTCCAAAATCTTTAGTTTGGAAGGAAAAACAGCTTGAATTCAAAGAATTAATCACTCGAAAAGGTTGATCAGATTGATTTTCATTTAGTTTGAAACATAGAGCAACTTTTAAACTTGTTATATTTGAATTTTATTCTGATAAAAACTATAATTTTCGCAATACCGGCCACACTGGCGACAATGTCCGTGACTGCCCGCGTATGTCCGCCCCTTCATCTGCTGAGCGCCTTATACTTAGAATTTTTTAACCTGCCCTGTCATCTCTCTGTCATTGGATCACTGACGTAAGAAAAACGCGCGTGGGTTTCCCATTGTTTTCCAACAAATATTTTATTAAGTTACTAATCTGGGGGAAACTACGCCAGGGGGCGTTTATTTTCTTATGTCAATGGTTTCCAATGAGATGTGATGCCATTAAATAAATATATATCATATATCTAAGGAACCACGTATATATTATCTAACCAACTTGTAATAAGATGTTTTTCCGTCAAATAAATTAACTCTTTGGATTTCAATATCAATCCTATGTTTTGAAGTAAAAATTATTTGCCAGTGCTATTTACCTACCTATCATGCCATATGAAATTTTGATACCTGTCCATTACTATTGGGTTATGAAACAATTCCTCTTTAAAAACGGATTGCCTAGACTAGACAGTTATAATGCATAGAGGATACAAAGATCCAAATATATTTTATGTGTCGTCTTTCGTTCAAGAACTGAGTTGGGTAGTCGCAATAATTATTAAGAAGCCGATCTTCCCTAAATGGAATTTGTCATCGGAGGGTTAGCGGGAGTTGGTGCTGGATTGTTTAGCAACCCCTTCGATGTTGTCAAAACTCGTATGCAACTTCAAGGAGAACTAAGAGCAAGAGGCCAACATGCAGTTCACTATAGGAACATACCGCATGCGATGTTTAATATAGTAAAACATGACGGCTTGTCGGCCCTGCAGAAAGGATTGGTGCCAGCCCTGTGGTTTCAATGGGTCGTTAATGGCATTCGGTCAGTATAAGTGTTTATGTATCTGCATTGTACTTAAGGGCTCTTACCTCATAAATACCAGCGACAAGGTGAGGCGACGAATGTCGACCACAGCCGCGAATGACCGTCGAAGACCGCCGACGACAACCGCACGCTCTGTCGTCGAAGGTCTTCGAATGTCAGGGTTGCTACAGACATAAGCGGGCCGGGCGGTAAAATCGATTATATTATTACTCTATTTGATACACTAGCAGCACATGGTGCTGATGCGTGTATACTCGTATCACTGCACTTGTGTCAAATGTTTATCAAGTCTGTTTTTAAATGCATTAACTGAGGGGGCACTGATCATGTGGTACGAGTAGTTGGTTCGGTAGGAAATGGTACCAAAGATTGTTTGCACTCGAGGAGTGTGAAAGTTTCATGGTGTGTCCTCTCAGGTTTTTGTTTTTATTCATGACAAAAAAGATCTCTATATGGAGATGAATATTCGGGGAAATAGCCGCTCGGCTGTGCCGCACATATACACTAGGCGGAGCAACAGCGGAACGGCATTAATGGGCAAAGCCGGGTGGTGGTGGTATCGAATGTATGCAGATGAATGTTCAAAAGCCGAATGTGTAGCAGTTGCTACGGGTCGGCTTTGTCGTTCCACAAATACCGCATGTGTGGACGTGAATGAACTAGCCGATCAGGTCGGCTTTGTTGTTTGAGAAATACTGCCGAACCGACAATGCCGGCAATGTGTGTAGCAACCCTCACGCGCGGCGGTCATCGGCAGTCGTCGAGGGTCATTCGCGACTGTCGTCAGCAGTCGTCGACGGCACCTTGTCGCTGTTTTGTAAAAGCGCTGCCTTTTGCAGTACTGGGGAAAAACTAAGTTGTATGGCAGCGTTACGCAAGGTATAGGTATGCAGGGCAGCAAGTGGAAACAAAACCAGTATAAGCTGAACCAGCGCTACGGTACAAATGGCCGAAACCAGAAACTCTTCCAAGGTGTATTACCACCTACGTGTGGCCGGCCGTGTGTTGTATGTCTCGCTTTACTATGCTAGCAAGATGCAATAATTGCGTTCTTATCGGTACTGTTTCCCAGGACTGTCTTGTGGGCTTAAATTGAGGCGGGAAATGTAGGTACTCCCCCCGGAAAATAAGTGGAAATTATAATTCTCCTTGTGTTGTTTAGTTTCATAGCTTGACTGAATCCAAATCAGTTTTCGGGAAAATAAAAAAGTTATTAGAAAATGCGAGTATCGTGATTGTTAACACGAAGACCATTTTTATTTCAGATTAGGCATTTATCAACAAGCAGATAACTACGGATTGTTGCGAGACGCAAATAACCAGACAAAGTTTTTTCCTAGCCTTTTATTCGGTGCCTTAGCGGGCATTGCTGGTGGCTTTTGGGGCAGTCCTTTACAACTAGTTAAAACACAGTTAATGTCTTACTCCTCGAAGGAAATAGCTGTAGGGACGCAGCACGCGCATCCCGGAATGGTGCATGCGTTTAGAAAGATTTATGAAAAGCATGGATTTCTTGGGATGTGGAGGGGAGCACATGGAATGATGTTAAGAAATTCAATTGGATCTTCGTCGCAAATAGTCACTTATGCTTTGTGAGTATTTCTAAAACTATTGTTAGACCTTCGCGATCACTATATTATGATAACCGTTTGACGGGGTCTTACCATGATTAGGGATTTTTATGAGCTCCCGATTTTTTTACCCAAGGACCGGAGGTAGGTCAAAAAGTGAGAAGAAAGTCACACGGCCGCACGTCAGTGGTAATACTTTGAGTGGGTCTCTGGTTTCGGGAGTTTGTATCGTAGCGCTGGTTCAGCTTATACTGGTTTTGTTATCCACTTACTTGCTGTTGTGCGTGCCAATGGCACGAGGCAGATGCACCGACAGTCAGCATGTCTTATTTCCTAGGCATATTTTTATCTCTATATATATATATGTCTTGAGTCGTGTAAACAATGGAGATAGTGAATCGTAGGGAGGAAGCAGTGAAAGAAATGGAGTAGAAGTAGTGAAAAGAAGGGAGGGAAGGAGTAGTGAAAAGAATTGAGGGAACGAATCGCGAAAAAGAATTAAGGAAGGAAGTCGTGAAACGAATGGAGCTATATGCATGGGGGGCAGTGAAAGGAGTGCAGGGAGGGAGCAGTGAAACGCATGGAGGGAGGAAGTAATGAAAAGAATGGAGGAAGGAAGTAGTGAAAAGAATGGAGGGAGGGAGTAGTGAAGAGAATTGAGGGAGGGAATCGCGAAAAGAATTGAGGGAGGAAGTCGTAAAACAAATGGAGGTAAGGAGCAGTGAAAGGAATGGAAGGAGGGAATAGTGAAACGAAGGATCCCATCGTATCTTGCTTGAGTCGAGTAAAGAATGGAGATAGTGAATCGTAGGGAGGAAGTAGTGAAAAGAAAGGAGGGTGGGAGTAGTGAAAAAAATTGAGGGAACGAATCACGAAAAAGAATTGAGGAAGGAAGTCATGAAACGAATGGAGCTATATGCATGGGGGGCAGTGAAAGGAGTGCAGGGAGGAAGTAATGAAAAGAATGGAGGAAGGAAGTAGTGAAAAGAATGGAGGGAGGGAGTGGTAAAGAGAATTGAGGAAGGGAATCGTGAAAAGAATTGACGGTGGAAGTCGTGAAACGAATGGAAGTAAGGAGCAGTAAAATGAGTGGAGGGAGGGAGTAGTTAAACGAAGGAGGGAGAGAGTAGTGAAACGAAGGAAGTAGTGAAAAGAATGGAGGGAGGGAGTAGTGAAGAGAATTGAGGGAGGGAATCGCGAAAAGAATTGAGGGAGGAAGTCGTAAAACAAATGGAGGTAAGGAGCAGTGAAAGGAATGGAAGGAGGGAATAGTGAAACGAAGGATCCCATCGTATCTTGCTTGAGTCGAGTAAAGAATGGAGATAGTGAATCGTAGGGAGGAAGTAGTGAAAAGAAAGGAGGGTGGGAGTAGTGAAAAAAATTGAGGGAACGAATCACGAAAAAGAATTGAGGAAGGAAGTCATGAAACGAATGGAGCTATATGCATGGGGGGCAGTGAAAGGAGTGCAGGGAGGAAGTAATGAAAAGAATGGAGGAAGGAAGTAGTGAAAAGAATGGAGGGAGGGAGTGGTAAAGAGAATTGAGGAAGGGAATCGTGAAAAGAATTGACGGTGGAAGTCGTGAAACGAATGGAAGTAAGGAGCAGTAAAATGAGTGGAGGGAGGGAGTAGTTAAACGAAGGAGGGAGAGAGTAGTGAAACGAAGGAAGTAGTGAAAAGAATGGAGGGAGGGAGTAGTGAAAATAATTAAGGGATGAATTCGTGAAACGAATGGAAGGAGGGGAGTAGTGAAGAAATTAAGGGACGGAGTAGTTAAAAGAATCAAGAAAGCTTTTTCCCCAGTTAGCTGCAGTATGTCTTAAAGGCTACATAAAATAAGTTCTTATCGAAAAATCTTCATTATCTTAATTACAGAAGTAAAGAATGGATGACTGCAAACAACATGTTTCAGCAGTCGCGCTATGGTACCGCTATCGTCGCAAGTAACCTCGCAGCACTTGTTAAAACGGTCACTCTTACACCCATGGATGTCATCATGACCAGGCTTTATAACCAACGTAGGTCATTCAAAGTTATACATACATGCATAGGGTAGGAAGGCAGATCTCCGTTCTTTCAATTGCTACAATTTTGAAACCTCCACTCAATAACTTCAATCACTGTTAAAAATTGGTTATAACGACCATGGTATAAGTGTATGGGGTAAAAGCAACAGCCTTCAAAGTAACTGAACAGCTTTTAGCGAATAAAACTTACAGGAAATAAAAAAAATACGCCACTCCATACAAAATGTCCAATTTGATCAAGTTTGCAATTTTTAATAAAAAAAAATTCAATTCCTGAAAGTTTTATTCGTTGAAAGTTGTTCAGTTACGTTAACTGGTCATGCCCTATCAGCATTCGGAAAGCTGTCCCTTACACCCTGTATAATATAGGGTGTAAAATAAATCGAAAATTTAAATTGAGGATTCAACATTTAACTTCGGAGATAAGGGAATATAGAATGGTATTCTTTGGTGTTGAGGGGGGAGGGAATGGTACAAGTAAAGAACTAGTAATTGGGTCTTATAGCCACCTAGGTTTACTGAGATTTAAGAATAAAGTGCGTTTCAGCCGTTTGGCCATAAGACATATGCTATCTAATGCTATCTAATCTGTGGTTTGGCCGTTACCTGCTTCATTATGTTATACAATTGCTGGGTCTTGAAATATTAAATTTGAACTATTTATCTTTACAGCGATTGATGCAAAAGGTAATGGCCTTCTATACTCCGGTGTAGCTGATTGCGCGCGTAAAATTACTATAGCCACCTAGGTTTACTGAGATTTAAGAATAAAGTGCGTTTCAGCCGTTTGGCCATAAGACATATGCTATCTAATCTGTGGTTTGGCCGTTACCTGCTTCATTATGTTATACAATTGCTGGGTCTTGAAATATTAAATTTGAACTATTTATCTTTACAGCGATTGATGCAAAAGGTAATGGCCTTCTATACTCCGGTGTAGCTGATTGCGCGCGTAAAATTACTGTCACCGAAGGACTCCTGGCCTTCTACAAGGGAATAGGACCTTGTTATTTTCGTCAAGCTCCTCACTCCGTGTTATTATTAGTATTTTGGGACATGCTTAAAGATTTACAGAAAACTTTTGAGGATAAGTACAGTCGCAGATGAAATAATTGTATGGCTAAGTCGTGAAACGTAACTAAATTGTCAAAACACGTCGCGGAAGACAGAAGAAGAAGAAATGATCATTTAGGTACTTATCATCACCTAGACCACCTGCTTTATATTTGCTCAACAATCTCAATCATCACTAATAAAATCATCAATCAGGCAATCCTACAGATTTTAAATACCTACCTACCCATCCTATATGAAACCATCACAAATGCTAGGTATGGGTTCTTCCATGGACAATCACAGTACTCGATGATGCAAGGTTTTGACATTTCGCTCTCTTACTATTGGTACAGCATCGAAAATCGCTGAACAATTTTATTTTTCTAATATCACATGTGAATATGATGTTACCCGACCGCGGCGAGGCCCAATAGTACATTGACCTGTATGTATGTTCGTTTCTTTGTTCCCTCGTAACTACTAAACGGCTTAACCGATTTATACGGTTATCCGTCGTAAAATTTTTCTTAATAGCGCGAGTTACACTGGTGGGTTAGTTATATTGAAATTGGTGGGTTTTTGATGCCAAAATGAACATGATTAAAAAAAATTCTCCTTATCCTATGAAGTATCAATATAAAAGAGTTTTAAGAGTCGATCGCAAAAATATAATTTGATGTAACAAATCGAAAAATTTTAAAAAGTGCAAAATAAAATGTATTAAAAAAAACAAAAACCCCGACTGCCTAACAGAAAAGAGGAAAACAAACTAAATCTATAGGATTTGGTAACTTGCATTGTATAAGATATTGTAGGTGCGGACTAAATACTATTTGTCGTGGTTTAACTGTCTGAATTTTGTTCGTCCCCGTCTTTCGTCTTATACAATCCAAGTTACCAAATCCTATAGATTTTACCTTGTTTTCCTCTTTTCTGTGCAGTTGGGTTTTTGTTTTTTATATTTCATTATTTTCAGCTATTACCGATGCCGACTGTACTTTTAATTAAATTGTTACAGAATAGGTAATTAAAGTGTTTTATTCATTGTAATCTAACAATATTGTACAAATAACTAAATAATTAATTACTTAATTTATTATACAATATATATGTGATATTTGATATACTGTGATATTTTTAGAAATATTTAGAATGTTTGATTATCATTATTGTCTAATAGCATCGTTTTGTTTGACCAATTTCCTGTTGAACAAAGTACAATAAATTGTAATAAGAAATTACTTTTGTTTAAATAAGTATTATACTTATTATTCTTAATTATCAGTGCATTCTTTTTTAGGGTTCCGTACCTCAAAATAAAAAAAACGGAACCCTTATAGGATCACTTTGTTGTCCGTCTGTCTGTCTGTCTGTCTGTCAAGACCCTTTTTCTCACGAACGAGAAGAGGTATCAGGTTGAAATTGATAACGAATATTAAGGTCCATAAACCACACAAGATATGAAAATTTAAATTTTTTACAACGACGCAATCAAAAGATATGGCTTTTTATGTCCTCGTCTCCATACATTTATGCAAAAAAGAAAAACCTACAGGGTACTTCCCGTTGACCTAAAATTATGAAATTTGGCAAGAAGCTTGGTCTCACAGTACAAATAATGGGAAAAGTCTGAAATCATTAAATATTACAACTTTTCTCACAACTAATAGTAACCAATTAAGGTGAGCTCCCGTTTTAAGAACTTTTCTATAAAAGAGGGGTCAAGTTAGATGGTCGCGGAGTTTTTAAAATCAAAGAGCAAAAGCTTTTAGTATATCATATGGTACATAGGTACGGAACCCTTAGGGCGCGAGTCCGACTCGCACTTGGCCGGTTTTTTTTATTGCCGTTCTAGTACATGCAAGGAAATTATATCATTTATAATCCTTATCTACTACAGTTATAAATTGTGCTTATGTTGGTAAGTACTTTAGCTGGATCAAGGACCCAAAGAGTATCTTGGCCTCCGTATCTAAAAGTCGCCAATCGTCCTTTTCTTGCACCACCATTCGAGTCTTTGGAGTCCTGACATAACTTTCAGTGAATAAGGCTTTTAGGAATAGAAAAAGAAATCGGTCTTTCCCACAGGTCTTTCCATACAAACTGTCCACACAAGTTCACAAGTCGTATGGAGAGGTCGATTTATTTTTTCATTACCTGAAAGTTTTATTCACTGAAAGTTGTTCAGTTACGTTGACTGTTCTTGCCCTTTAATTTTTCATACACTTGTCCCTGAGAACCTTTATAATACAAAGTTATTTTTTGTACCTGACATCCGTTTACCCACTTATTATAGGTCGAAAGCAACAACTTTTGCTCTACGACTTTGCTAACAACGCACAAAAAAAATTCAACTCCCTTACAAAATATGATGGTCACTTACTTTACTTTGTATGGGAAGTAAAAAAATTTTTACGCGTTAGCAAAAATAATATTATGTTGCTTTTGAGCTAAGTTAGCAAACGGATGTCAGTCAGGTACAAAAAAATAATCTAGTATAATAGGAATTTATTCATTCATTATTGAACAACGAATAGAAAAATAGGAGCTGCCCATTTTTCGATTTACAAATTCAATTTTAAAAGTTCTACAATTTAACAAAGAATGTTACACTGAAAAGATTTTTCATCAATGCTCTTAACTAGCCCGTTTCTACGGAATCGCCTCTTGACCTAGCGGATTTAAAGAGGGCACTTTACACGGAGCGCCTTGCGTCAGACTTCGCAGCCCGAGATTTTTCTAAATAAGTGGCGTACCTGGATGTCAGAGCTTTGTGGCTTTCAAGTCGCCAGATGGCCTCTAACTTGTCTTTAGTAAGAGAAGCCTGGACCAACCATATAAACTTTCCTTCTGAAACACGAAAAACGCTTGAATCTTTAACTCCAAGTCACTCTTTTACAAGGTGTAAAAAAGGGCATAACAAGCTTGAACGATGTGAATCCACAAAATATACAAGTTGTAACAGATAGGGCATAACGACCTTGAAATATGTGAATTTCCCCATGAAACTGAACAAAAAAAAAATATTTGACCCTCCATAGAAACTAAATCAGCTGATAATATATCTATGGCTGATAACGCATTTTGTATGGGAGGTAAAAAAAAAAATCGTATTTTGAAAATTATCAGTTTCATGGGAAGGATCACCACATCCTTCAGGGTTGATATACCCTTTCTGTTACACCTTGTACACTCAACCGCACATCAGTAGAAACACTTTTGGACCTTATGGCGTGGTAATAGAGTTGAAAAAGTTTCTACCGACAAGCGGTTGACCGTACAATAGTAAACAAGTTTGTGAACCTGCGAATTAAACTGAATAACATATCTGAAGTAACAGTCTAAATACTTACAAAATAAATGGTACAGCGGCACTGCACTTACTTTCTCGCGATAGGCAATTAAAAAGTTTCAACTGCAAACTTAAATTTGTAATGCTATACACATAGTATGAAAATACAAACCTAAATTTAAGTTTTTCAAAAAAATATTCTCATGAAATATACAGATCAATTCAGAATTCAAATAGTCAAACATTGAGACAAACTATTATTATTCTATGAGACAAACTAACAGTAAACTATTTCTGGAAAATTGCATGCTTAAATTTTGGCAGAACTGGAACAGCCTTTATATGATTTTTTTACAGATCAATGGATACTACCGTAAGATACTTGCATATAATTTCTCAAACCATATTTCTTAGGAAAAGTTGTTCAGTTTAGTCTACTGAGTCAGTCTACTAGTCAGTTTTTAGTAAAAACACCCTGTATACTAGATTTTGAAAAAAATCTAATAGAATATCCAGTCAGTTAGATAATCAATTCAGAATCAAAATTGTAGAACATTAGAACAAGATCAATGAAACCAATTTTGAGTTAATCACATTTTTACATTTTAGTAGTGAGGGAACACCCCTTATATGAACTTCCACAGACAAGTACATACCGCCGTAAGATACCTTGCATGGTGATTCTTGGTCATGCAAAGTTTCATCAAAATCTTTTGAGTAGTTTTTGAGCAAATTGCAATTTTGCATTTTCATTATATGACAGCTATCCTCAAAATGAGAGCCAGCAAAAAACCACTAAAAATCCTTCGATGGATTTACATAAAAAATTTAAATATAAAATATGGTGTCAATCGGACTTTTCGTTTAGCCGCTAGGCCAAAGCGTGACGGACAGACCGACCGACGGACGGACATTTTTGGGAGACTTGCTTTTTATGATGTATAAGTGATACTTAGAACTCATTTTTGAGAAAATTAGAAAAACTTTTTTTTTACGAATACAATACCTTTCTAGCTCCACTCGAAAGTAAAAAATTTGAGTGTCGTAAGAGGCGACTAAGGGCTTATGAACCGGAGAATGGGCAGCAGCATCTTTCTGTGTATCGTACCATCTTAAATACTGCGGTCACCAACATCAGCGGTCGCGAGCCGCAACGCTTACAAGCGTGATGACTATGGTAAATCCCCTCCTAAGTACCACGCGATTTCGCTGGAGTTCTGGAGGGAGCTCCCTCCCTGTCCTGCAGTGGACGTTTCATGGGATGTTATGATGATGATGCAAATCGCGCGTAGAGGGCCAACCAGGTTTCATCATAACATCCCATGAAACGTCCACTACAGGACAGGGAGCTCCCTCCAGAATTCTAGCTTTTGCTGGAAAAATGTGGAGGGGAAGTGAAAAAAAAAAAAAAAAAGAAGAGTAACATAGTCACCTCGCTTGTTAGCGTTACGGCTGGCACTATGGACCGCGGTTGTATGACCGCAGTAAGTAAGATTCAGAGGAGGATGCTGCTGCCCATCCTCCAGTTAACCCTTAGTCGCCTTTTACGACACCCACGGGTATGTATGGGTTGGTACTATTCTTTGCCGGCACCACACGGGACAACCAGGCTTACCACTGCCAATTAGTTAACATTGCAACTTACTTATAAAAACTATACAGAGAGTAGAAAAAAGTATGATGATCCTTCTAAGGGGTGATTCTACATCACTAAAAGATTGTATAATAAATGTAAAAAAAAATACGTTTTTCCTAACAAAGCAGTTTTAGTTCAAGGCGACGTGAAGTGCCTGGAGGGTAATAATAATATGTCCTCTATGATCAGCTGCTGGTGCAGACAAAGATGGTGTTTGTTATAATATCCAGTCATTAACAAAGTACCTAACCATTTCAATAGATTACTGTCATGTACTTAAAAGTAAAATCAAATTTCATGATCACCCAAAATTAAGAGAAAATATATTATACCAGCATTTTTTTTTCAAGTGATGATGATTCACCCCTTAGAAGGGATCATCGTTCTTTTTAGGGTTCCGTACCTCAAAATAAAAAAAACGGAACCCTTAAGCCCAAGTCACACTGAGGCGGTAGCGGAAGCGTTCCGGGGCCGGTATTTTTTGTAAAGTATGAGTTCTTATGCACCCTGTCACATTGAAAAGCGGTCGCGGCGCGGTATTTTGTTCCCACCAAACCGCCCCGGACCGCTTTCGCAATCATACCGCCTCTGTCTGACTTGAGCTTTATAGGATCACTTTGTTGTCCGTCCGTATGTCTGTCTTTCAAGACCCTTTTTCTCACGAACGGGTAGAGGCATCAGGTTGAATAACGAATAAGTACTTATTAAGGTCCATAAACCACGCAAGATCAGAAAATTTATTTTTTTTACAACGACGCAATCAAAATATATGGCTCTTTATGTCCTCATCTCCATACATTTATGCACTAAAGCAAAACCTACAGGGTATTTCCCGTTGACCTAAATGAAATTTGGCAAGAAGCTAGGTCTCACAGTACCTACAAATAAAGGGAAAAGTCTAAAATCATTAAATATTTTTAAAAAAATCTCTCAACTAATAGTAACCAATTAAGGTGAGCTCCCGTTTCAAGAACTTTTCTATAAAAGAGGGGTCAAGTTGGATGGTAGCGGAGTTTTTAAAGTCAAAGAGCTAAAGTTTTTAGTATATCATTATGGTAGATAGGCACGGAACCCTTAGGGCGCGAGTCCGATTCGCACTTGGCCGTTTTTTTTATACACCCTGTATTTATTTAATTCCCAGACCACAATGGCCCACGGTTTGGAACGAGACCTCATCGACATGCTCATGGGTGGGACTTCCGCCATGTTTGCCACTCTCTTCACCAACCCCATAGAGGTTTGTATTTTTATTTTTATTTATTAATTTATTGCAAACTTCACAGCATAAAAAAATTAATTTGACAAACGTATTAAAATTGTGTACAGCCAATTAAGAAGTTCAACATATTACAAATTACCTTAGACAGAGGGTGAGAGAAAAAGGAAAATAACATTGCAAATCCATCTATATGTGTGCTACCTTAGTTGCTATTATATGTCAACCCAAATTTGCCCAAATGTTGCGTTTTATACCCAACACACGAATCAAAACTACTTTCCCAAAGAAATATGGGTTAAAAAATGTTTTTTTTTTTCGGAATTTTATGGGAACCTTTTTCAAACCTTATGATGGCACTAGTTCCAACTTTTTAGGGTTCCGATACCAAAATGGTAAAAAAAAGGAACCCTTATGGTGCCGCTCTGTCTGTCTGTCTGTCTGTCTGTCCGTCTGTCTGTCACACCTCTATATCTCAGCAACCACTTACGCTATCGAGCTGAAATTTGGAATAGTTTTAGAATATACGTGGGACACTCAGAAATATTTGCGACACTAAAAAAAATTGTTCTACAGGTACATATATTTTTATTAAATCTTTTCAAAGTACTCTCCACCAGCCTCTATACAAAGATTCATGCGTCTGAACCAGTTTTCAAAACACTTTTTCCAGTCCGCCATAGACACCTCGTTTACAGCCTGCTCGAACGCAGCCAGCGCATCTTCCGGCGACGAAAATTGTATCCCCTTGAGCTGATTTTTTATTTTTGGAAATAAAAAGAAGTCACACGGTGCTAGATCAGGGCTGTAAGGAGGGTGACCCAGGAGTTTGACTGGTGTGCTGTCCAGGAAGTCCCTCGTTTTGAGCGCGGTGTGTGCAGGCGCATTGTCGTGGTGGAGCAGTAGTCCGCGGAGCCCTGTGTTTGGTCGCTTGTTGCTCACAACAGAAAAAACTTCTGGTAAACATTTGGTAGTATACCATTCGGCGTTGATGCTTCTTTGATCTCGTAAGGGAATTGAGGCCAAGTGGCCAGTCAAATTAAAAAAGCTGGCGATCAAAATCTTCCCCCCGCTTCGAGATCGCTTCACTTTGGTAGGCGTTGGTTCATTTTGAAACACCCAAACTGTCGACTGGCGCTTGGTTTCTGGATCGTATTGATAAATCCAGGACTCATCACCTGTTACGATGTCGTAAACACGCCGAGACGAGCCTGCTTCAAATTTGTTCAGCATATCACGGCACCATTCCACCCGGGCCTGCTTCTGAGCGTCGGTGAGGTAGTGCGGCACCCAGCGCGATACTATCCTCCTCACGCGAAGATGCCCGTGTAGAATCTCGTGAACGCTTCCCGATCCAATCTTTAATATGTGCTGAATCTCCTGATATGTAATTCGCCTATTATCTTGGATTAAATTTTTCACTGCTAGCACGTTTTCTTCCGTAATAGCCGTCAAAGGGCGACCGCTTCTTTCTTCATCCCCCAAGGTTGGTCGACCGCGCCTAAATTCGTTATACCAACGATACACGGTTGCCTTGGAGGGGCCTTCATCCATAAATGCCATTTGAAGTCTATCGAACGATTCATCCGGTTTCAGGCGACACTTGAAATCGTAAAAAATCATAGCTCTAAAATGTTCCCGGCGCAGATCCATTTTTCAGTAAGACACGATACTTTGAATTGGCTCGCAAAAAATGTGGAGGGAAATTTTGAAAATGGAATACACATATTTTTACTTACAAGTAATCATATTTTCGAAAAAGATTCTGACCGGCCAGTCTCCCATATATAAAAACTATTTTTCGCAATACTTTCTGAGTGGCCTGGTAGTTGCCCAACTTAATTGCACATGAAAATTTTTTGAAAAAAGTATGATTATTAATGTAAAGGGGGCCAAAATAGGGGGGGCCAAATTTCAAATTGTCGCTACTAGGTCAAGTGGGGTATCATATGAAAGGGCTTTACTTGTACATTTTAAAATATATTTTTGTATATTTTTAAGTTTCTTAGTTTTCAAGTTATGATGAAAAATGTCAAAAAAAATACCATTCCCCCCCCCTTATCTCCGAAGTTTGAGTAAGGGAAAATCTGAATTAATTACAGTTGACAGAGGTTTATGTAAACTTTACAGCAAAAATAAAACGATCTTTCTAAGTTGCACAGTTTTTCAGAAATCTGCAAAAAACCTTTACAAACAAATTTAGTTTTGCGTTCCTGAAAATGGACTTTATTGCTTCCAAAAATACTATAGGTATATCGGAACCCTCGGCGCGCGAGTCCGACTCGCACTTGACCGGTTTTTTTTTTTAATGTCTATTCTCAAATTAGGCGAAGCTTGTATACCCAACATCTCGTCAGTAGAAATACTTTGTACATTATGGCATCGTAATATAGTTGCGGCACAGAATAAAGTAATAGTACTATCATACAGAACGGACACTTTCCGCCCCCCCTTCGAACCCCCGCGCGCACCCGCCCGCGAGATTCTCGTGGTCCTTGTGAGGGTCTTTTGTACTGAATATGCGGGCCTACGCGACCTTTCAATTTTTATTTCGCTCTCGATGTACATCTAGTGTTCAGGGTGTGGTTGCAGTTGACCGTACTATATGTCTATCAGGAAATAGACACGTCACAGCACAAACACTTTACGTTATAATCACAAAAATGTTTGTCCAGGGCAGAGATTGAACCCCTGTGCCCTACGGTTCAGAAGGTTCACTTCTGATCGTGCCACACGGTGGGCAACCTTTTGATGTCCTAAGCCGGATTTACACAACGGCAAATGTATGCGCCTCTGAGAGGTGCAGCTGTAGCGAAAGAGAGAAACAGTCGAATAACTTTCCCTTTCTTTCGTACAGCTGCATCCTCAGAGGCGCCTAAATTTTGCCCCGAATAAATCAGCCATTCATCATAACATCCCATGAAACGTCCACTACCTACAGGAGGAGCTCCCTCCAGGATTCTAGCTTTTGTTGGAAAAAATGTTGAGGGGAACCACAGTCACCTCGCTTGTTAGCGTTACGGCTGGCACCATGGACCGCGGTTGTAGATGACCGCAGTAAGTAATATATAAAGGAGGATGCTGCTGCCCATCCTACAGTTAACCCTTAGGCGCCTCTTATGACACCCACGGGTATGTATGGGTCGGTACTATTCTTTGCCGGCACCACACGGGACAATCAGCCATTACAGGCGAAATAATGTAGCCTGTTTAGAATAACAGCATGAGGCCGAATATCCACCAGTGCTGGGAACTAAGCTGTCATCATCATCATTGCCCTTATTCCGTGTTTGCCAAATGGTTTTTAAGGAGTCGGCTACGGCTAGGAAAATGGCGCCATCCTATTGGTTGGAATTTTCCCAGTACAGAGCTTAGCTCCCTCCTTGGCACAACACTGGTGGAAAAGCAGCCTGATGGAGCGATGTGTAATATACTAGAGCGACAGAGACATTGATCTTTTCATCCTACTCTCACGCATAGCTGTCCATCATCATTCACAAAGTTCAAGACACAACATGTTTCTGATTGAAGGTGGTCAAAACGCGATTACAACTGCAAGGCGAGATGAAGGCAAGTGGTCACCACTTGGTGCACTATCGAGGAGTGCTGCATGCTATCTATGTCGTCGGGAGGAACGAGGGAGTGACGGCGTTGCAAAGAGGCCTCCCCGCTATGTTGGGGTTCCAGTTTTGCTTGAATACATTCAGGTATGCGGTACGTTTTTCTTGATAACTACGCTTTAAGAAAAATTTTTTAAGCAGCTACCATTCCTAAAATGCTTCTTGCTTACACATTGCCATCTACATTTTGCGAGTAACGCATGCATATTAGGAACTTTCATCGGTGCTGTGATTTTAATGCTTAAAATCGAAGATTTGTTTCTGTCTCTTTCTAGCAAAACGAAATTTAATACGAAGTTAATATGGCCGTAGTGGAATGTGACGTCACATGCCATGTCGGATCTCTCTGTCTAATCGGCGCGTTATTAAAAGTTTTAAATGCTTATATCTGCCGTATTTCTTAGCTGATTAAAATTTCAATTTCACTTTTTGTCATCTCTTCTACGGTATTTTCATGTTTTGTTCATAAATGCGACAAAAAAAATTATGCATGTTCCCTATTGGGCTCAAAAACATTAAAAATACATAAAAATTACGCAATTTGTACTATAAACGACGAATAATTGTATGAAGATCCTGACATAATTTTTCTATCTTTACGGATATAATTCAAGTCGGGTGCAGTGCACATGCTTATACGCTTATTTTGTGTTTTATTTAGATTGGGCGTGTATCGCATATGCGAACGTCGCGGTTTCACCGTGGACTCCAATGGGCGGACTTCTTTGGTTAAAGGCGCCTGCGCAGCGGCAGTCGGTGGCGCGTTAGGCTCTATAGCTGGTAAGAAGAATCTATATAATGAAACCATTCTGCAAGATAACCAAAGTTAGAAAAATTAATACAGTTTGTAAGGGACAGTGTACCGAAAACTGAACGGGCGTGCTCATACAGTGAAACTGAACAACTTTTCCAAAGAAGCATTTTAAATGAAAAATATTTTGAACTTTCCATACAAATTGCTCAGCTCATTAAAACAAAAATAGCTCAAATTGCTAGTTTGTTCGTTCATGTTTTGATCCGAGTGAGCAATCTGTACGGAGAGATCAAAAAAATTTTTCTTTTCCAAAAAATATTCAGTTCGTTGACTGAGCACGCCCCTTCAGGATTCGGTACACCGTACTTTACAACCTTTATTGTCTTTGACCAAAATTAACGATAAAACTTGCTCTCCAAATCAACAAACTTGGTGGGGAATGTCACATCGTTAAAAAAACGCAGTTTGATGAGACCACAGAGAATGTTGAGACCACGGAGGGTGACAAGCCCGTTGGCGAGGTTGGTACTGAGCCTGCCTTTCACGCCGTGGGCCGCGGGTTCGATCCCCGCTCAGGACAAAAATTTGTTTGATGAACACAAGTGTTTGTTCTGTGTCTGGGTGTCATTTATCTATTTATGTACATATGTATTGGTATATCAGTCTCTGGTACCCATAGTACAGGCTTTGCCTAGTTTGGGATCAGATTACCTTGTGTGAAATGTCCTCCTCCAATAGGACGAGACAGGCAACATCGGTGAGCAGAAGGCAGTCACGCTCGTGGTCCACTTGCACTGTCCACCTCAGTGGACCACGAGCGATTTTTTTCTTGCATGAGATTTTTACTTTTCGTGCTTCACCTGGGTGTACTGGAGATTGTAATTGTAATTATAGATTCCTGCCTATTGTCCTTAGATCAGTGCCGGATTTACCAATAGGCTGAGTAGGCTGGAGCCTAGGGCGGCAGATTTTGGAGGGCGGCAAATTTGGGATAATTTTTTTTTTTCATGTAGTAGAAATCAAATAGATTCTTATTAATAAATCTAAATAACTAATAAACTTCTAAATGTAGGCATCATACAAAACAGCAAAACCGGTTATCGACATAACGTCTCGCCCTGGTTCTACTCTGACCAAACGTTTCCATTATGCTCACAAAGTTTCCGACCTGTAATATGGCAGCTGCAGGCCGGTGGACCAGAAAACAGCTATTCTCTCACCTCTGATGGCCGACGCCAGGAACGTAGAAAAACCAACCTCGCGAAACTGTCAGACACCCAAACATCCATGTCGGAAAAGCAGACTGGTGTACACCAAACGATCTCCTTCAAGATCAACATTTTAAATATTTACTTGCCTCGATTTAGATTCAGATAATTTCATTCAATGTAGATTTTTTACAGAATACTTACTGAATGTCATGCAGAATACAATGCAAATAGATCGAGTCTACACTGTTTCGGTTCTCGCTATAGCAGCGCAAAAGAAACGGCAAAAAACCACTGCTCTTTAAGAGTCGGCTTTTTACAATGTTTTTCTTGTGTTTCGCTGGAATATCAGAGCACCATAACTCATTGAAATTCTTATAGTCATCAGATTTATAGTAAGCTTTTTATATAACATTTGCTTTACACATTCTTTAAACTTTCTCTCAGGTGATTGCACTACAATCTCAGGTATTTTGTTTGTCAGGTAGTGTAAGTGCGCAGGAATTATAAGACTTTAGGGGGCTTAGGGTCTAAAAACACACTCGCAGAAGAAAGAGCGTAGTGTTATATGCGCAGACAGATGTTTTGACCGCTCAAGACGGCAAAAAAAAATTTCTTCTTCGTTATTTACCTGTGATTTGGCATAAGGGCTTAAAATCGAGACGTGTGCGTGCTTACACTTTAAGCGAAAAATTCGCACTTGGTGTGCGTTTACGGCTAAACATCTTCCGCAACACAAAATTCATTCAAATTTCTTTCATTCATTCTTATCCATATATAAAATTTCAATGAATTTATAGGGTACTATCGAATTTTAGAGGTTGGCTGGGGCGGCAAAATTTTAATAGCCTACGGGCGGCAAATTTGTTTATACGGCACTGCCTTAGATAGTCTGAAAAATATACTAAGGGCTCCCGCACACGACCGAGAATCGGTGGGCGATTATCGGCCAGGACAAGGACGGAAGATTCAGGTGATAACACGTCAGACGGATGCCGACAAAAAATCGGTCACCGATTCTCGGTCGTGTGCGGGATCCCTAAAATGTCTGCAGTGATAAAAAATTATGTTTATAAATCGTTTCTTTCTTAGCACCCAATTTGCTTGCAGGCACTCCATTCTTCTTAGTAAAGACGAGGCTTCAAGCTCAAGCTGCGAAGGCGATCGCAGTGGGGCACCAGCACGCTCACGACGGATTGATCAGCGCTTTGAGAGACATCTATACTAAAGAAGGAGTTAAAGGTACTTGTAAAAGAGTACAATGATCGTCGAGGTGACTCAGAAAATCTTACTATTCTTATTCGAGTCAATTGTGCCGCGTTATATTTTGAACCAATACCCCGCTACACAGGCAGCAATAGTCGGTGGCGTTGTAAGGTTGAATCCAGTGCTGTACGAGCTGTGGAGCTAAGCTGTCAGCTTGAAAATTCCAGCCAATAGGATTGCAACTTCTACCTTTTCTTCCATGTGAAGTTTTTTTTAAATTCATCATGCCGTATGAGGTGGCCGATCATCTTGCCTCTTCTATTTTCTATAAAGAAAGAGAGGAAGAGGTACACCAAGAATAAGATTCACAGAGCAAGTAAAAGAGAAGGCCAGCGTCATGTCGTATAAGGAGGTGAAGAGAATTGCTGAGGACAGAGAGGCGTGGATATCGATTCTTTTTAAGAAGTTGCTACACCGACAAGAGTCCGCCTCTTAAATTGAATGAGGAGTGCTCCATTTGACAGCGCAATTGAAAAGCTATAAAAATGGTGCAATCCCATTAGTTTGAATTTTCCCAGCTCACAGCTTGTCCCGCGCACAGCACCGGTGGAAATTCTCCTTAAAGGTCCTCGCGTGAGCAGATGGAAGCGCACGGCAAGGCAGCAGATAGATATGCCATTGTCTGGGGAGATAAACTACACAGACATACAATGACTTACAGGAACCGTACCTACTGAAGCCACACCGGCATCTGTTTTTCTTGCTCCGGTCGACTTAGGCCTGTTTATAAAAACTTCCACCTCAACTAAGGCAAATGGTGGCCAGGGGATAGTGCAGTGTAAATTTTTTTGTAAAATGAACTAGATATTTCTCGACATACAAACATATCTTGTAATTGTAGCAAATGTTGCAGGTTTATTCCGCGGCGTATCCCCCCAGATCCCACGTGGCGCAGTCGGCAGCGGATCTCAAATCATCAGCTTCACATTTGCGAAGGAATGGCTTAAGAATAACAATGTGACCAATTCCCCTTTGCTGCTTTCCTTCCTTGGAGCTAACCTCGGTGGAGTGGTGATGACGTTATGTCTGAATCCTTTCGATGTGGTCGCTACAAGGCTATCTAATCAAGGTGGGTTTAACATTTATTGATATACCGGGTGTAATCGTTAAGTGTACCCAGGCGATTATTCCGACTATTACAGATATGTATGGGAGTGCTTAATGTCAAAATTTTGGATATTTCTCGTTTTATTTTAAAAAAGTTGTTGGTGTCATTTTACTCATTAGGTAATGTACAGAAGTGATACTGCCCATAAAACTGTACAACTTTTCCCAAGTAACGTAGGTCGAAATACGAAAAATTTTTTCGACCTCTCATACAAAATATGCTGTTAGTGATGCAGTATTACGACCTATGTTCCTTGGGAAAAGTTGTTCAGTTTCATGGGCAGAACCACCTCTTAAAATATCCGGGGTGTTAAAAAATTATGTTATGGGAAAGAAGGAGAAAGCTGTTTGACTATTTCTTTCTAACTTGTAGCTGCATTCAGAGGTGCCTTCAGCCATCACAGTGTTTGCGCACTACGTTCGATCCGAACCCGTGAAAATAAGAATCTAGAAAACTCGGACCGAATACTACTTAAACTGAATCGGATGTAGTGTGTAATGTACCATAGAAATAGTTCTACGGCTACTCCGGACCATATTTTCACGGGTTCGGGTCGGACTTAGTGCGGAATCGCTCTTAGGGTACAGGTCACGTCACCACACGGAGTCTCATACGATGTGGTGCCGCCATACAACAGTACCAACCCATCTCTACCCGTTTCACTAAGCGGTCTCTTGTAACCAATGTTTATTTATTTTCAGCCGTGGACAGCCAAAACCGCGGTAAGCTGTACTCTGGCATGATGGACTGCTTCTACAAAATGGTACGGACGGAGGGACTGCGTTCTTTGTACAAAGGAGTATTTGCTAATTATTCCCGCCTCGGCCCACATACCGTATTGCTACTCGTTGCATGGGACCAACTCAGAATACTTGAAGAATATTTAAGGAGGTGACACAATAGTAAAATTGCTTCTGTCGGTTCATTATTTCCAGTAACGACGTACCATTTTGTTTTTAGTACAAAGGGAGGAAATATTTTTTACAGAGTGTAACAAAAAGAGTATATACCAACCTTGAAGGATGTAAATCTGCACATGAAACTGAACAATTTTTCGTAAGAAACGGGTCGAAATACGAAAAACTAACAACGAGTACTGCATCCATAATAAAGGGTTATTCATTCATTCATTCAAAAAAGTTTTTTCCACCCATACATGCTGAATCAGCTGATTACGCATTTAATGTATCACTGTTCATAAAATCCGTCGTCATCGTTGGAGTTGCGCATGATGCGCTTCATTGCTTTCTGTGCTCGTTCAACCATTTCTTTTGCGTTGTACCCTTGAGCGGTGAGTTTCTTTATGGTCTCATCATCAAGTGCAACACTTGCGCTGTTCGACGTGGATCGGATCATTTGGATCGCTGTGCTTATGTTTACAACAGATCCTGCTGATTTTCCTTTGTATTCATAGGAATCAAGAGTCTTGGCACCTTCTTGTTCCGTCATCTTTTTGGACACAACTGCCACTTTCATCAAGTCGGGATGATTTGACGTTTTAAAGCATTGCAGAGACGGGTACAGTAAATGGATGAACTCAATATCGGACTCACTCTTGTTGTCCTCGCTGAGTTTCTTCTTGATGTCTTGGAGCTCATCATGGAATTTGATCCATTGAGAGGGCAATGGATGGATTGTCAGGACAGGTCCTCCTCTGCTGATTAACTCGTTCATCAAGCAGAATGGTGTCATATCAACATAGGATAGGAGCATCTTGACTTGAACCTGAGCAATAAGGCAATAACAGTCATCAGTTTTGCATTGTCCTGTCATTGCCGAATACACCATTTCGCGAAGTTCTGGACGTGCTGAGCCGATCGTATTGACGTTCTTGAGGCTGTCAAGACATTGAGTTAAATTTATGTTTTTATTTTGGGGAAGCTGCAATCCTGCCACTATGGCATTATATCTTTTGTTCGACCACGTATTGAAGTCCTTCTTTGTCTGCAAGCTCTTGCAAAGGGCCACGCATCCGAACACTGCTTGGGTCGCGATCATTTCTATCTTTAATTTGTCAATATGAGCATTGCTTTCAACTGCACTGTAATTTAACGGATCGAATAATTCTGTCCAGTCACTTATATTGTCTGCGTTGGGATATTTTTCTTTCTGAGAAGAAAAAAATGTGTACAGATCCATTTTCATTATGTAGGAGATGCAAGCCAGGTAGTAGGCCAAATGAACGGCTTCCGGTGTTGATTGATCTGACAAAAGGAAGGGCTGTCCAGTCGCTACGTTCATCATTGAAATTCCAGACCATATGGCTCCGTTATCTCTATATCCTGCTTGAATTATAGAAATGCAGGCAGCCTCTGTTGCTGGGTAAAAGATAAATGTCTTTGATGACACAGCTAGTCTCAGGCCCTTATAGCCCTCTACGCCGGCACCTTTAAGTAAATTAAGTATTTCTTGGTCGTTGCATTCAGTTATAGTGGGAAGGTAACGTTGGAAAACATAATGTATAACATAATGTATAATGCATTTTGTATGAAAGTAAAAAAAGTTTTGTATTTCGACCTATGTTTTTTAGGAAAAGTTGTTCTACAAAGTAGAAAATCGCAAAATTTCACAACCACAGGCAGGATTCGAACCTGTGGTTGTGAAATTTTAACACTGGCAGGGTTAAAATAAAATCATTTTCAAAAGTTGTTCAGTTTCATGGACACATTCACATCCTTCTGGGTTGATATACCCTTTTTGTTACACCCTGTACAGGCTATATAGGGTGACTTTTAATTAGTTCTTGATAGAAAAATATATGAATGTACTCATGATACTGAACAACTTTCTCCAAGGAACATAGGTCGAAATACGAAAATCAAGTCTTGACATCCCATAGAAACTGCATCAGCTTATAGCGCATTTTGTATGGGAGGTCAAATTTGGTTTTTCGTATTTCGACCTATGTTCCTTGGGAAAAGTTGTTCAGTATCATGAGTACATGCATATCTTTTGTTATCAAGAACTAATTAAAAGTCACCCTATATTATAAATTTTGTTTATTACGGTCAATCACAAGGTGATGATTATTGTTGATTTTAATATATTTTACAATTGATTTTTGTTGATTTTTGTACATATTTCAATGAAAGTATACTAGTACCTACAGTACTTAGGTACTGGGCATATCGGTATGTAAATATTGTAAAATCAATGTAGAAAAGAAAGCTATTTATATGTATTTAACAGTGCTGTGTTAGTTTTATTTTATTTGGTAGGTGTATAAAATACTGACTTACCCTTTTGTATATAAATTATTTACAAGAGCCAGGCTCATAATTAAAGGAAAAATGTTTTAAATGTTTTTGTCTTTATTTTTTGTGCGCCATACAAAATTCAGCGTGAATTTTTTATTTTGCTCCCGAAGCCTTCATGAAAACGCAAGTTTACCGAAAAAAAAAATCGTCTTCCCATACAAAATGAGTCGATCACATGACTACTCTATCCGTGCTACTTTACTACGGATGGAGTCGAAAAAATGTTTTCGAATAACAATTTTTTCTTCTTCGGAAAAATTCAGTGAGTTCGGGACCAAACCAATGATAATTCACGTTGTAAAAAATAGACCGATTGGAGAGCGTGGTGGCGGAAATCATTTTCTGTTGAGTCATATGAGGTGGCGCTGATTCGATTCCGCAAAAAGAGAACGAGAATAAGCCCTTTCTATTAACCCTTTCGCTGGTTTCAGAGCGTCGCGTGTGACACGCGCCAGTGATACGGCCGCCGGCGCCGACCACGCGCGGGTCGCTGTGATACGAGATTTGTATCGCGCGTGTCATCGCAGTGTAGCATCATCAGAGCAAACGTATACCGTTTTAGCTATTTCTTTTTTTATTAAAAAGAGTGCAGCAACGACATCGTAGATGATTCAAAAGACACCTACAGGCTCGATTTTATTAATAAATGTTTTGCTACTTAACATTTCCCCCTGTCCCCTTTTGACGCTGTCGTAATATCTTCTCCCAATAATTCGATTCCGATCTCCTACGCTTTATTTTTCGCGTCCTTATTTTTGATGAAGAAGAAGATGAAGTCTATTTTATTGTTGGTGTCGATTATACTCACCGGCGCGTGCGGACGGTGTCGCTCTATAACGATAACTGACAGTCGAAGAGCTTGAAACCAGCCTCTGGGCTCCTCCAACCCTTTGGGTGATGAGGTCTATCGTGAGCGAATACATCTCGGTGCCATATGTCATCCATCACTATGATCAAGTATGCTTCCCTACTGAGGAGAAACACCTAGGCTTGCCAACTTCAAAATACAAATCTGCGGGAAGTTATGATTACAAATGCGGGACAAAGGTTTAAAAAGCGGGATGCAATTAATTCGGTTTAGAATACAAAAAACGTAAACTTTTCTTTTCAAATGAGCATAAAAAGTAAAATGAAACAACTTGTCAGATTAATATTAGTTACTAGTAATTTATAGTGTATTTTACACTTTATTATGAAAAGTATGAATTACTTTTTAAATGAGTATTTTTCTTGAGAAATGGCACTTTTAAGGATTTTTTATTTTTAGGCGCGTTGAGCGCTTTTTCAGCCTGTCAACCTGTCATTCGGCCGGCCGCGCCGCGGTTATCGCTGACGGTCGTGCGCGGTCATGTGTGATGCGTAGCTAATTCCGAAAAGCGGGATAATTAGCGTCCCGCGCACACTCTGGGCGGGACGTCTCGTTAAGGGTCTCAGAAACGGAACGTCCCGCATATAGCGGAGCTAGAAACACCCCTAAAAGCTATTATTTACGTATGCAGCCGACATAAAAACACAAAAAAATACGCAATTTTATAAAAACTATAAATAAAAAAAAGGTTAGATTTTCAGCAACTCTGTATGACTCATTTTTAGATAGTACATTATTTAAATTATTTGTTGGCTTATAAATCACATGGCTAGTGAGCATTTGGGAAACGACAAGGTAACATTTAGGTAACTTAGAAAATTGGTTAATTTAATCGATACTTCTACTCGTAATTAAAAACTTTGATACAGCTAAGGTTTGTGACTAGACTCATCGTCTGTTGCGGTTGGACAGTTTTCCTTACCTTTTAAAGCATTCACCGTCACATACGATATTAAACATCTTGTCATATAGTAAGCTCCATATATCACTCGGTCCAGGAATTCTGGCGTAACTGCTTTCATTGTGATTTCTTTCGTTAATCATATAATACAACTTTCGATTTTTAACCTACCGTCAATTTCTTAGTACTACATTCGGTACAGTCGCAGAAACATGGATCATCATTTGCGTGGATGCATTGAGCTCTTTTCTTCCCTTCCATACCTTGTATTATGAGATCGATTACTTTTTGTGCTACGTCGCATGACTTGACGCAGCAAGGGTTGCGGATATCTGCTAGACGGATTTCTACGTCACTGTCAGCTGGGCTTGGAGTTCGTGGTACCTGCTCTTCTGCCTCCTTTGTGGGACAGCTAGAGTTTACACATTTCAGCGACTGTGTCCTTTGGACATGGCTTACGGCATCCGGGACGTTACATACGCTCTTAGAGCAAGCTTTGTTTTGTCCGACAGCTGACGGACAGTCAGCCGCACAGTATTTGAACTTAGTTGTTTCAGAAGGGGATACTTCCGTTTGTGGAGGTGGCTTGGACGGAGACGGCTTTTCATCCAGTTTGACAGTGCAGTAGTATGTGCTTTGAAGTTTTTGACTTTCGTTTATGCCCTTCGACATATCTATTAGAATGGTCGTTTGTTTTTCATTATGGCTTATTTTACTGTCTTTTTTACTAGCGAAAATGTTTTCAAGGTTTTCGCAATCGCGGCTGCAGACAGAGTCGCATGAACTTTTTCTAACTAGTGCCCTCTCCAACTTTTCTTCGCAAGAGCAATCTTTTGGGCCATCTGCAGCGTCGTTGGCAAATACTCCTCTGTGGAAGATAAAATCCTTTAATTGCTTTATGAAATTGCAGTTAGTACTCCCGCAAGGGCCAACTAACTCATTTAAATCAATAATCATATTATCTTCTTCAACTAAATCTTCTATTACTTCTCTTATACCTTGTGCGGTATTGCAGTCTGTGTTTCCACACGGACCTCTTATATTGGCTATATCGAAAAGGGATGTTTTTTCATTATCAGTGAGAGTTGAGTGACTTGAGGGAGACTTAATATTATCCTCACAACTAGCATCAGAGCGTTCTCTACTTGATTTTTTTAAAGATTCTAAAGAAGATTTAGAGCAAGTATTAAATTTGTTCTGTTTTTCATTTATATTACCAGTGTCTTTTCCTTTCTTAATATTAGCTGAGCTTTTACCGTTGCCGTCCGAATCGGGTGTTTCGCCGACACTATCTTCTAATATTTTTGTGAGACTGACAGGGCACGATTCGCTTATTTCCTTTTTAAATAGTTCCGCAATTCCTGTTTGCGGTAGCCCGCATTTACCGCAGTGGTTGGGAGTATCTAGATCTACCGTAGGCTTGTTTGTGGGGCGAGCGGTCAGTATCTTTAAATTATTTTCGGTTGAGGTGACCATATTGCTGACTTTCCTGCAAAGGAAGTCGATCTCTGAAGACATAGTTTGTCCATTACGATCCATTGTGCAGTTTCCTTGTGTGAGAAGAAATAGTGCATCGCCCGCAGATTTTGCGATTTTTTTTATCGTAAAAACTTAGATTTTTTTTTATACAATCGTTGGAAAGTGGTTTGTGATAAGATTATTAAAGATATGGAACTTTAATCAGGTTTTTTGGAGAGTATGTTTTACAATTGGTTGGGATTGGGGATTGACAAACTTAGATATGTGACAGATTGGTACTAATACGATGTCAGAAAAATAATAGCCAAAACACAGAGCCAAAAAGTCAAAGAGTTTGGAACTTGGAACCTCGCAAGAGCCTAAAGAAAAGAAAGTGATGATATTTAGGGTTCCGATCAAAACTATAAAAAGATCATTTGTGGTCGACTTCGTCCGTCTGTCTGTATGTCACATTTATAAGTAAGGCCTTTCTCCCACGACGCAATACCCAATCGTCCGTGATGTGGATTCCTGTGTAAATCTTTCACTTGACATTGGCGAACTCGCCATATTTTTATAATAATTTGTTAACTTGACATTGTGCAAAATACATCTTGGATGTGACGCCATTAAATAAATATCTATCTATCTACCCAATCGTCGCGACTGCGATGCAACCTATGTGTCGGATGCAACTTTTTGAGACTCGGTTCCGCACACGGCGCTACTTTTTTTTATGTACTTACTAGTCTAATTGTTTTTTTTTTTCAATTTCTATTTACGCTATGTCTGTTATATCCTTTCTCACATACTCCGGAAGTTTATTACTATTTAAACAGGGATATATTTCTACTTCTATCACGAAATTTATGTTTTGATATTCCTCGGCAGCCATTTTTGTATCCGATAGCGCATGCGCGTACGCGAATCGGGTTGCATGCGACTAGCAAGGCTAGTAGCGTGCGACTGGTATGCAACACGTTGTCGACAGGTTGCGTCGTGTGCGGATGTAGGCGAATTTGTATGGAGGCTACTCACTAGCAACTGGTAGCATACGCGTATTCGACTCAAGTCGCTTGAGAGTAGCGTCGTGGGAGAATGGCCTAAATCTCAGCAAATGGTATGGTTTAAAATAATGTCTGCCCATTAATATTAAAAACCGGCCAAGTGCGTGTCAGGCCACGCTATTAACTGAAAGGAGGTTTTTGTCAACAAATTAGTTCTAGAGTCGGCCGCTTTGTGAAGGTGGCGACACCATCAATGCGCATTCATGTTTGTTCCTACAATAAAGCTCCACCATTGACAAATATATAAAATGTATTTTATTGTTAAATCATCATAGGTTTTCACTGGTTATGGGCCCAGAAACGTTCTAACCATTTAGACTATTGTTTTTAACAATAAAATATAAAAAACGGTAAAGTTTGAAAATAAAACATATGAATAATTTTTTTCAAGAAATGTCAACAAAAAGTCGTAAGAAAATAATCCAGTTTATAAAAAGTGCAGCACGGTCAAGTGCTAAATGCTGTTAAGCTAAAAGCTGCGGTAAAGCAGACAAATAAAATATGCGAATATATTTTTTCAAGAAATGTCAGCACAAAAGTCGTAAGAAAATACAACCCAATAAATAAAAGTAGTACGGAAAAGTACTAAAATAAAAATAGTACGGTGAAGTACTAAATAAAAGTAGTGCGGTAAAGTGCTAAATAAAAGTAATACGGTGAAGTATTAAATAAAAGTAGTGCGGTAAAGTGCTAAATAAAAGTAGTGCGGTAAATTGCTAAACAAAAGTAGTGCGGTAAGTGCTAAATAAAAGTAGTGCGGTAAAGTGCTAAAAGCGGAAAAGCTAAAAAAACCTGCGGTAAAGTGGGACAATTTATTGGAGTTGCGGTAGGACAGATAAAGCTGCAAGATGAGGAATATGTTCGCAAATTTATTTAAAAGCCTATTCGGCAAAAAGTAAATAAGAGTATTGATGGTTAAAATTAAAATTTTATAACGTGGAGACTGTAGAATACAACAACATCTGTTTCACGGTATGGGACGTCGGTGGTCTAGACAAAATTAGGCCACTGTGGAGCACAGAATACAATATACTGGAGGCATTAATTCCAGAACACACAGGATTATCTTCAGAAGGTAAACGAAAATAACGCTTGGGAAGAAGTAAAGGAAGTGCCAAAAGGAACCAAAGTTATTTCTAGCAAATAGTTTTTTTTTTTTTTTTTGGAATAAAGGAAAGAAATAATGGAGAGAAAATATATAAAGCCAGATTAGTTGCACGAGGTTTTGAACAACAGAAATGTGAACTTGATTCTGAAGTTTATTGAAAATTGAAATAAATTGCCCGTTTATCAAATGGATGTTGTGGGAGCTTTTTTGCATGGTGATATTGAAGAGGTGGTATATTTAAAGATTTACACTGTGTAAGCTAAATAGATCCCTTTATGGTTTTAAAAGATCCCCTAAGTATTGGAATAAAAAGTTTGATATGTTCATGCAAAACGAAGAATTTCAAAAGTCAAAAGTGATATTTTAAGATGTTTCTTGGTAAACTGTGTAATGTTGTTAGATTCAAGAAATAATTTGTTGAGGGGGGGTATTAACTGAAAGGAGGTTTTGGTCAACAAATTAGTTCTAGAGTCGGCCGCTTTGTGAAGGTGGCGACACCATCAATGCGCATTCATGTTTTTTTCCTACAATAAAGCTCCACCATTGACAAATATATAAAATGTATTTTATTGTTAAATCATCATAGGTTTTCACTCACGCGCAGTACAGGGTTTAATAGTTTTTTACAATATTAATAAAAGTATTAATACAACGTGAATTTGTAGTGGTTTCGCACCCGAAGCCCAGTGATTCTACTCATGATAACAAACAACTTTTCCGAAGAAAAAAATTTTTACTCGAAAAAATTTTTTCGCCTCTCCATAGTAAAGTGGTCACGTGATCGACTCATTTTGTATGGGGAGGTGAAAAATTTTTCTCGAGTAAAAAATTTTTTTCTTCCGGAAAGTTACTTGTTTTCATGAGCAAAATCACTGGGCTTCGGGTGCGAAACCATTACAAATTCACGCTGTATAAGTAATTCATAACGTTCAAAACACAAACTTTTTACCTCCTAATGCTCAGCGAGGTCCTATAGCGCCTGATTGCTACTGCAATTTTATTATGTCCAGTTTTTGGCTATAGCTCATTAATCTGTGAAGCCTACTTAAATGTGATATTCTTACTTTTAATTTTATCATATCTGCTGTGAATTTTTTCACATTTCCAATAACAACCGTTTGGTTGGTATCGGGGGGACACTCGACTCCAAAATTGCGCTTTCAAGCTAAATATTTCGCAAACGAATCCCTAAATCGAATAATTGTCTGCAAAGACTCACATTATTTTTAAAAGACCTATCCAACGACACCCCACAAGATGGGACAGACGAGAAAATAAAATTTCATCCCCAAACAAACTAGGTATCCTAAAAAAAAAATTCAAGATTTTATTTTACCACTGTCGGGTCGACGTGGATGAAATGTATATCTTGTAGAATGAACTTAGCACCCTAATAGCACGACCGGTATATCGGAAACCTCGGCGCGCGAGACCGACTCGCACTTGACCGGAGTTCCTAGATACTGGTGTCTATTTTCGATCTTCGCTTCGATACAGTCGAATTTTAACTTCGTTCACTGACATTAGAAATATTGGTTGGATGAAAAGATCCAACCAAAGAGATTTTAACCTTCGCTACGTCAGTGGGGAAAAAACTGGAGATTTTTTTTGGGATTCCCAATTTTTTTTTATCTTTAGGGATCAAGGAGGTTTTAGTAGCAGCTCTTACTGCTAAGGAGGGAGCCATAAGCGTAGCACTTTCTTGCGAGGGACCTCCATACTAAAATGTATGGAATTTTTACCAAATCCTAAAAACGTAAAATTTTTATCTTTCTTTCTGAGAAATATGTGACATGGGACTAATAAATGCTACTACCACAGTTTTTCTGGTGAAAACACTTACCATTCAGGAAAAAACGGTGTTAAAAATCACGCATAAAATGGCTATTACGGATTATTTACGCTTCCGTTCTTAGTATTAATGATCAATTCACAAGTAAAAAACTTTATACTTTCACTTTCGCAAACAAAGTTTATACTAATACATTAGATTTTTAAAGATATCTTGATTTTTGTAAAACTTAACTGAGTTTTTTGACCGACTAGCATGAGCGACAGTGCGACGCTTGACACTTCACTACCTCATACAGAATATGTATATGGCGGACTCTATAGTTTTTTACTCTGAGTTAGGGATAGTTCAGTTTAAAGGTCTGAATCCACAGTTAAAATTATCAGCTGATGTCTTTTTAAACTCGCGCCCAGTTTGGATTTGTTTGTCGAAATACTAAACATAATTTTAGCATGTTACTTAGACCATGAAACTGTACAACTTTCCCAAAGGAACATAGGACGAAATACGAAAAACCAAATTTGACCTCCCATACAAAATGCGCTATCAGCTAATGCAGTTTCAACTATGGGAGGTCATAAATTTACATATATATTCTTTATTGCACATTTAACATACAGAAAGTAAACAAACAAAAGGACATTTACAAAGGCGGGCTTATCTCTACAAGAGATTTCTTCCAGCCAACCCATGGTTGTGAGAGATAATATTCATAGCGGGATACAATCGTGCATGTAAATGGAAAAAAACAAAAATAAATAAATAATACCTAAAATTTCATAGTAAATAATTAATACCTGTATATAAATATATATACCTACTATATAAACACTATATACATATATATAATAAATATAAATAGATATATAAAAATATGTACATTAATATTTAAATAAATACAACGACGAAATTCACAATGATGACTACGACTACGATGACGAAATAGCGGTTTGAAGAAGAAAATGCTCTTTCACTTTCTGTTTAAAAGAGGCAATAGAGGTACTCTCTTGTATGGCTTTGGGAAGGCGATTCCATAGTTGAACAGCACGAACAGAGAAGGAATAAAAAAAGAAATTAGTGTTGCTCTAGGCACCTCAAGCATCGTGGTGATACAAGGGCGCCTAGGTCGAGTGGGAGGAGGAAGTTGGAATCGGGCACGAAGGTAAGGAGGGGAGTGCGGGTCATTGAGGATGTTAAAGAGGACAGATAGGATGTGCATATCTCGGCGAAGGCGGATAGGGAGCCACTTAAGTTGAGCACGAAAGTTAGAAACACGGTGATATTTCCGCAACCCGAATATAAAGCGTATGGCAAGGTTTTGAAGACGCTCCGCGCTTACTTACGTATTTAGACCTATGTTCCTTGGGGACAGTTGTTCAGTTTCATGGTCTGTGTAACATAACTACCTACTAAAATTATGTTCACTATTTCGATATATAATATACCTATGGTGTTTGGTATATTAATGCATACCTCTCGAGTGGTTGCACCCAACACTTTACCTAAAGAACATAGGCCCAAATACGAAAAAATTGTAGTTTAAGATACAAGTTCTGTAAGTAGGGTTATTACAAACGAGTTGACGTTTTGTAAGCCCGAGACGAAGTCGAGGGTTCATCATCGGCACGAGTTGTCATAACCCTTACGGACGTGTATCTTACGACGTTAATCAATACATTTGTGAGAAAACAGGTATAAGTAATAATCATGATAAGTAGTGATCATGCGGAAGAACATCGCTTCACTGCTCGGGCGTGCGTGAGGCAAAGCAGTAACAGCATCCTGATGACCGTGGCTGCAAGATTTGATAGCCCAATTTTAAAACACTGGGTGGGGGTTATTGTGGGAGATCGTGTAAACAGCTTCATTAAATAGTTAAATTTTAATTTTTATTTGAACGTGTGACATATAATAATTTTTAATTTAATTATCAATCAATTTATAAATTTTATTACTGTTCGAATCAAATACTCGTAGAATTAATATTATTATTCAAATTGTATTAACATAGTATACTAATATAGAATAAGCTTTTACTAACATATTGTATGGACTCTGTCTGAAATAAATAAATATAATAATACACTTGGTAAATGAACCAACCATGGGTACTGTCAGCCTCTTGTCGATTTATGTTCTCCTGGTAGTCTCCATTTTATTTTAAATAGGTAGGCAGTCGTCACCCAAGTAAAAAGTCACCACTGTTGTATTTTTACAAAATAATTGATCAGTGTAAAAACTCCTTGGTACTCGTATTATGTTTACGTCCTTGTACGTTTTTCGAGCAAATGTATTGAAAAAAATTTAACAAAATCAGCTGATGCAGTTTTTATGGGACGTTAAAAATTTTTTTTTTCGTATTTCGACGTATGTTCCTTAGTAAAGTTGTTTAGTTTCAAGGATAGAGCAATCTCCAGAGAGGTTTGCAGACCTAAGTTGTTCAGTTTCATAGGTAGAAACCACGCGAGAAGTTTGGAGACAAGCAGACGTGTACCAAACGCCCTGTATAAGGTACGAGTACTGGGTTATTTTTAGACTACTAGTCAAAATGTTAGAACCATTAACGTAAGAAACGCCCTGTTCGTGGGCTCCCAAATTTTTTATCAGAATATCTAAATTCAGGACGTTCTGAATAAACGCCAGGTTAAAAGTACCCTAAACCGACGAGCATGTATGAAAGGATTGATGAAAGTACAGGAAGCAAGGGAAGTATGTCAAGATCGTAGCAGGTGGAGGACTGTGGTCTCTGCCTACCCCGACGGGAAAGAGGCGTGATGTTATGCATGTATGTATATCTAAACTACTTTTCCAAAGAAACACGAGACATAAAACTAATTTTGTTTTGTTTTTCGACCCACTACACACGTCTTTTTAAAAAAGTTGTTCAGTTTTAAGTTCCCAGACACATACTAAAATTTGTACTCATTTGTAACATCAGTGTACTAAACCCAACTATTGGTAGAGGAGTGCCAGATCTAAAAAAATAAACATTATTTTTATGAAAATTTTATTCAAAATTTATACAATTCAGCATGTATGCAAATCTTAAGCTACATACGTACGCTACATACGTTTAGGTACGTACTTATACGATAAGTACGTAAATGCATCTTGAAAGAATCATGAATCTTAATTATTACATAAATTATGCAGATATGCTTACAAAAGCAAAAATAGCTGCGATGTTATAACTTACTTAATATATAAATTATTTTATTTTAAAATATATTAATATAAAAACATGGACTCTGCCCCAAACAATCAATCAGTCACTTGATACAAATGAAAAAGAAAATCATTGCCCTATCTGTTTTCTGTCATACATTTTCATACAAATATGGGGTCAAACGAAACGTCAATATATTTTCTAAACAAAATAAATATACGTAGCTTAAGAGTGAGATCGTTAAATCAGGTGTCTGTCAAAGATTTTCTCGAAGATCACATCTATGTACGGTATCCAGCCTCCTCAGCACGATACCCTAGACAAAAATTATATCGAAGATTTTCTCCATCCATCACAATTCAATTTTATCTATTGCATCGTGCTGAGGGGGCAGGAAACTTCGTGCATCATTTACAAAAAAATGCACGACATTTCACCAGACATCCTCATTACCTGTATTAAAATGTTTTAAGTGACGCACGGATTTCCTTTAATATTTTAGTGTAATCTTTCACATAAGGTTCTTATCGTAAGACCTCATCAATCAGATTTGTGTTTTTATTCGATGTAGCTAAGATATTGAAGGTTACTTTGACTCCATCATTGTATGAAAATGTATGGCAAAAAACATACCGGTCGTTTTTTTGCCTCTGAGTATATTTTAGTTTAAAACATTTGGAAACCAATATTAAACACTATTTTCAATTGACTTTAGATTAGATTGTAAAATACCTCAATCATTCATATTAAGTCATACACAACTCTCAACTTAATTGCAATAGTTTAAACAATAATTTCTTATTTCTTTATTGTAAGTGTAAGACGTAACTTGTAACGTGATTCTTACAAACCAAGCAAACCTAACCCTACGTTGTTTTGATGTATTCATTGATGTACGAAAAATTTGCACTCAGCTTTTGAGTTTCCAAAATCTTTGACTGAAAAAGCCCGTACCGTATATCCTAAGATTGGTTAGGTATGTTTATTTTAACATTTACCCGTATATCTTAGATTTTTCCAGTATGTAAGTTAGTAATGAAATAGTGAACATAATTTTAGTATGTTACTCAGATCATGAAACTGAACAACTTTCCTCAAGGAATATAGGTGGAAATACGAAAATAAATTTTTGAACTCTCTTAAAAACTGCAACAGCTGATTTTTACGCATTTTGTATGTATGGTAGGTCAAATTTGGTTTTTCGTATTTCGACCTATGTTATTTTGGGAAAGTTGTTCAGTTTCATGGTTTAAGTAACATACTAAAATTATGTTAGGTATTTATGCGAGACCCTACGATCAACGTGTTGAAAACTGTATAGGTAGGTATACTTTTCCTTACGGTCAAAATGTTCGTCATCATATTGTATGGGTTGCAAGGTCGATGACCGACCTCACTATCCCTAATGTCTGGTCAAAATGTTGAAAATCAGGGTTAGGTTTGTTTGTGTCTTAGACATAGAGCCATAAAATTCTAGTGTTTTGAAATACCTATTATGGAATAAACTAAGAATTTGTATTATCAAATTTCAGATCTCATTGAGATTTTCAGAAAAAAAAATACATTATAAAGGTAAGAGAGTTACTTTTCGTACGGAATGTTAAAAGAAACCCGGTTTTCGATAAAGTTGGTCAATTTAATTTCCTTGTAATATCTATTCTTTTGACTCGACCTCTGAACCCCCAACACATCACATAGAAAAGAGTGACCTTGAAACTTTACCTTATTTGCAAATAAATAGAAATACTAATTGCTTGGCAAAACAATAATCGCTAAAATTCGCACTGTGCTTGAGAGTTATGTTTTGATCATAAATATTGTTGGTTTATTTCTACCAATAGAGAGTAAAACATAGCAAACATGTCATTTCCGCTATGCGAGACTAGTTACCTAATAATTCCTTTAAAAGAAATTGTAATATAATATTTTAAAAATATCCTCCACCGCCAAAAGCGTGGCTCTTAAATTAGATAATAAAAATCCTCCGCCTTTATATTATACTACCTATACCAGAATGGGTCCGCGCAGACCGAACGGCGAAAAGAGCATGCGAGCATGAGCATACCATCTTTTCGAACTAATTAGAAATAGTAAAAAATGCTAGATTTATCTCTAAAATGGTCGAGCATGCGCGAGCAGCCGGAAGCAGTTTTTGTGCCTGTCAGGCAATTTTGCTATTTATTTCAATAGAGATAAAGTTCATTTTGCAATGGTATCACAAACTGTTCTGCTCTTCTCGGTGTACGCGAACCCTATAGGGTGCTTTCTAGTCAAATAGAGCAACTTTCCTTAAGAAACATAGATCGAAATACGAAAAAAAATTTATCTCCCATACAAAATGCGCTATCAGCTGATGCAGATTCTGCGGGAGTTCAAAATATTTTTTTGCCTTCGACCTATCTATGTTTCTGAGGAAAAGTCGTTCAGTTTTAAAATCCGAGTAACATACTGAAAGGAAAGCAGTTGATTAGGAAGAACCTTATTACTATGAAAAAAAAAAACTTAGAGACTATATTTTCTCAAACATGTTTGGATATTCGGTCCTCTCAATTCCCACTTGCCAATTTAAGCCGGCAATGCTTTCATGCTAAACCATAACTAAAGTCGTAATAATGCAGCAGTGTTGTTGCTGGACGGAGCGATGCGCAAGATATTGGAGCGACAGACAGACACTACGGTTTGTTTCTTGAATACAACGCACACATTACATTCACTGAATATAGTCGGTTTATTTCTATATGCGTGCATTCGTCGAATACGATCGAATACAGTTTTAAACCAGACTAGAGCGCGCTTATGTCAATGTCTCTGAGAAAATTTAAAATTTTGATTTTGTTTTGCGTTTTAAGAAATTATTGAGAGATAATGATTATTCGATAAGATAATTAAATCTAAAAACCCCAAAAAAAATTGAAAAAATTCTCTCGAAAACGAGATTGATGACAAATGTCTTATGAATTTGACGTTTCGCACACGCTGCACTACCTCATTTTCGTATGCAATGATAGCGCGCTAAAGTGACGTCACTGATGACGTCACGTCGCTTAAACGAGTGAATACGAGCAAGTTTTGAACCGACTATTAGCGCGCTAAAACCGCACACAACGCTCATATGCAGGTTTTACGAGTAAACCATAGTGAGAGACACGTATCAGTCCATGCTGCTCTCACACAGCTCATGTTTGTGCTGATGTCACTCTAATTTAGTGGTCCCTGGAAGCATCCTAAGTGGTCCGCGGAGTCACGCAAGATGAGCAAGGTCAATAGAAAAAAATACGCTCAGTAAAATTATTGACGGGCAGAATGCTGTTATTAAAGGAGAAATGCAGAAGAACATGATACTCCATTTGAAAAACTTAAAAAGTGAATTCAATCGCTATTTTCCTGATTGCGAAGATAAAAGTAATCAAAAACTGATCCGCAATCCTTTCATTGTCAACGTTTTAAAGGTGCCTGATGATTCAAGAAGATCATTGAAATGCATCATGACAATAACAAGATACATTCAAATCAGGAATTAATCTTGAAGATTATTGGAGCCAAAAAGCAATCACTTTACTAGTTCCTAGTTACTAGGTGGTCCTTAGCAAGACATAAATTTTGTCAAATGGTCCCTGATGTCTAAAAGGTTAAGAACCACTGCTCTAATCAAACTACGTTATTTCGACTGAAGCGATCTACGCCCTCGATGTGCATGCAAATCTCACATGACACAGCAAACGCCTTTTAAAGTTAACTAGCCTTAACTTTAATGGTTCAAATTTAAATTAGCTTGTTTAAATATCCGTGTATTGTTTGAGAAAAACACAATACATGCGTTGGCGTCAATGGGCTTGGTAGACCTTAATATATGGCTCGGTGAAAACTTTAACGTTTGTCCATCAATGCCTAATTTGCCGGCCGCTGAAGTAATGAACAATTTCTGATATCACTATGAAATGTTCGAATAAAATTTACTAAAAATTGAGCGAGTTTTATTTGGCAGCACTATACATTATACAGACACACAAGACGGACGCGCATTTTTAAAACACACATAAGGGACGGTGAACCTAAAAATGAAAGGGCGTGCTCAGTCAATGAAACTGAACAACTTTATAAACAAATTTTATGTTAACTACAATTTTATTTAATTTGTGCACAGTAAAGAATATATATATATATACAAATTGCCCACTCTGGTCGAACAGTTTCTATGGAGAGGTCAAAATTTTTTGTTATTTCCCAACATATGTTTCTTTGGGAAAGTTGTTCAGTTTCGTTAACTGAGCATGCTCTTTTAGTTTTCGGTACACCGTCCCTACACCCTGTATTAATCATTGAAAATCTGTAGTTTGGATAAATATAAAACTTAACATACAGAAATAAATTATTACAAACATTCTGCAGTTATTTACATAACCACTCAAGTGCACATGCACAATTTTTTTAACAGTTTTACCGGTAGTACCCACCCAAGGCCAGTTAGTTTTGCTACTGTAGATCGCACTTGGGTACTGGTAGTACCCAAGATCAGTTAAGCAACCTATCGAGCAACCTATTGAAATATTCACGAGCGCTACAAGAAACCTAGCTCCAAGTTTTATTTCTCAGAATGCAAGCCCTAAACAACCTTTGCTTATGGCATCCGGTATCCGGCATCCGGGATTTCGACTGGGGCTGGTTCGGAAGTTAAATTTATGCGAATTCTGGCGAAAACGGGTGCAATCTACTTACTCAAAAAAAGTTTGTGTACCACCGGTAGGCGCTTAGATTATGAATAACGGCAGCTTTACTGCCTATAGATAAACAAAGAGCCCGAAAACGCGTAACCAATTTTGATTTGTCAATGTGTGCGTTAGAAAGTGATGTACATTTTGGTACTAAAGTTGTATTTAGTTGACATTTTCTTTCATATACATCTAGAAAATGTTTGCTACAAACTTTACAGTATTTTTTTAGGATTCCAACCAACTCGTCCAATCAACCTTATCCATTTTCCTTTTATAATCGAATCCTTTGGAAATCCGTTGAAAAAAATGGCAAAACAAAGTTAGGACTGACCTATACTTCTGTTTATTTCAAGACGAAAATGGCAAATCAAGCATTTCAGTACGCGACGCGTAACAATAACAATGCGTCTGTGAGCTAGGAAATAAATATCAATAAATTTGAGGAAATAGGTATCAATAAATTTGAGTCAAGCCCTAGCGTAAATGTGAGCTGTATTGATGAAAAACATATCCACTAAAATTCAGCTAATTATCAACAACTTAACTTATTTCAATGCAAAATACGAAAATTAGCAATTCAGAAGAAGCTATTCTATACTTTAAACATTAAGTATAAGTTTTTTAAGCAAAAAAACAAATACTCCAAAAGTAATAACGTCCTAAGAATTTACCTGTGAAATGTACATTTCTCTGGATTATTTTTGTGATTAATACCACACCCAACTACACTACACACCGTCATAACTAATCTTTATTTTTATATAAATATGTAGTTTTTACGCAATTTTTTACAAAAAACTGAAAAGCTGGTTTTTCGCGTGGCCCAAAGTGACCCCCTGTCATTCAAAATCGGTTACAGAGCTAATCGATTCGCTATCCTTTGCTATCTTGCAGTATCACCATAAGAGATTTTTTTCTCGCTCGCACTCATTGTTGGTCTTCTATGCTTGTCTATGGGTAGGCGGTACCCAAGTGCACGTGAGTGGATCACGAGCTCTACCAGATACCCTAGCCCCAAGTAATATTTGTCACAACGGAAGTCCTAAACAACCTTTGTTTACGGTATCAAGTAGCTGTGTGCCGGCATTTCGGCTGGGGCCGGCTTGGAGTGCAATTTAGGCGTATTTTGTCAATTGGGCTTACTCTTGACCTCGATTTAGTCTTGAGCACAGAGATGAATCCGATGATGGGACGAGCTTGCCCAGAAGAAACCTATTCACTCGCTACTGGAATAGATTCGGGTTTTATGAACTCGGGAACACAGACGCAGTCAGATAATTTCTTATAGCCGTGCGCATAATAAAAGATGTTTTTTGATGTTTGTTTTGTATGATGTATTTTGAGAAAAAGAATGTGCAACGTACTAAAAAAAATTGTGTACCTCCGGTACCTAAGTGCACTTGAGTGGCATTAATAAAATACAATAACGTGAAACCAGTCAGCTAGGTGACATACTATGAAACTGAAAAATTTTTGATACAAATAGCTTTCTTATATCTTATCAAGATACTGCAGGAGAATATAATTGGTTGTACTTTTAACACAACATCGTTATTATAGGACAAGACGTTAAAGGGCATATTTTATAATTATAATAATTTTATACGGGTGCAAGGGACGGTGTACCGAAAACTAAAACTGAACAACTTTCCCAAATAAACATTTTTGAGAAATGAAAAAAAAATTGACCTTGGTATACAAATTTCTCACTCCGATCGAACAGTTTGTATGGAGACGTCAAAAACTTTTTTCATATCCCAAAAATGTTTCTTTGGGAAAGTTATTCAGTTTCAAGTTATTCAGTTTCGTTTTTTCAGTTTCAGTTTCACGCCCTTTTCTGTACAACGTCCCTTTCACCCTGTACATTTAATAATTATATAAATATGGCGCTTCGGACAAATGTGGATAACTTATAAAGTATGCCATTTTAATTGCCCATGGGCTTATTTTGGAGGTTAAATTAACTAATCTGTTTTAGATATTTAAAGAAACGATGACGTGGTACACACGGCCGCACGTCGGTGGAAACACTTTGACCTTGAGCGGGTTCCTGGTTTCGGGTGTTTGTAGCGTAGCGCTAGTTCAACTTATGCTGGTTTTGTTTCTACGTGTTTGTAGCCGTGAGTACTAAGATGCCCAAAAATCCAAATCACAGATTTTTGGATTTGTTATCTGTTTGTTTTTTGTCTATAGAATTAGGTAGGCATCACGCAAAAACTTAAGGAACTAAAAAAAATTAAGAAACTAAATAAACGATTATTTGAAACCATACAATGAGGAACTAACATTGGAATTATTTCATCTTGAGAAAAAATCAGTTTGACTGCATGATAAGGGGGAATTCCCCTTTTAGTTTTTGCCAATCTTCGATCTTCGTGATGTAGATTCCTGTGCAAAGCAATCTTTCACTGGACATTAGCGATCTCGCCATAATTTTGTAACAATTTTCTTCTTTGATTCTGGCGAAATACGACTTGTAATGAGATGTGATGCCATTAAATAAATATTATCTATCTGGCGTTTATGATTAGGGCTTTTTGGCGGGAACTCGACATGGGCGTTTGCCTGCTTAATTGAAATTTTGGTTTTTTGTGCATTTAGTGATTTAGTGGATAATAAAGATAGTGTGTTATGCAGTAAATTTACTACGGAGTGCGCAGCTGATGAAGATTTCAAGTTATCTCGTGTTTAAACCCCGTTTGTGTTGTCCCAAAAAGTCACATTTTCCTTCGTAAAGTTCACTATCGCTTTACGAGGGGAGCAAAAAGAAAGACAGATTAAAGACATCAGACATGGCTGTATGGGCTTTGTACTCTTTGCCTTTCCGAAAGGAAGTATGAAACCAAAAAAAAAAAAAAAAACGTTTATGATTATAGAAAGACACTTGTCTACGACCCCAGAACGTATTATTTTGATTTGTCACACACTAAAGTTGATGTTGATGCGATGGTTGGGCCGGGAACGGAACCCACGACCGCACAGCTGCGCCACTTGCGTCGGTGTTTTACCGCGAGTTTCGGGGAAATATAAGCTGCAAAATAAAAAAGATAAAATTGAGTAAATATTTACCACAGTCAAAATAATATAGCATGATTAGAATGAAAGCAGGAAAAACTATGCGTGAGATCAGGAGACGCATTTTTGAAGCGTTCGAAGTGAATCTTTAGTTTGCATACGAAAACGAATCGTGTACGAATTTAATTTCTAATGCTCTCGATTTTACGCATTTTTGAATCATTCGAAAGCAATGTTGCCATTAAATTACAATCTTTAAAGAATTTTCTTTTCACGCAGAAATAATAAAAACCTGAAAGCAATCACTCATTGATTTTAAAACCGGTAATGAAAAAATTAAAATGTCATGTGTCAATGTCGTTCTCATCACAGATTATACATACTTTCGAGTGGTAGTCGGACCACTCGTTGCAGAATTCACAGGTATGAATATTCAAAAATTGCAATTTTACGGATTCGTATACGAATCTTGCCAATTCGAATGCGAATTGAAGTTCGAACGCTTCAAAAATGCGTCTCCTGGTCGGATCGATACGTGACTCTATCGCTCCAATGTGTAGCGCATCGCTCCGTCCTGCTCTCACACTGCTGTCATGTATGTATGTATTTATATATTCTTTATTGCATCACAAATAAAAGGAAACAAATTACAAACAAGAATAGTATGCAAAGGCGGACTTATCCCTAAATGGAATTTCTTCCAGCCAACCTTAAATTAATTCTAATCAAGCTACATTATTTCGAGTGTAATCATATATTGATACTCCACGTTGGAATATTTTTAATGACAAGGTGACCATTTTGTTTATCATATTTATTTCTTTTTCTAACCAAAGTGCCCTTTTTTATGACCAAAGTGACCTCTTTTTGTGATCAGTTACCTCTTCTTATGACCAAAGTATCCTCTTTTTATGACCAAAGTTACTTTTTTTATGTCCAAAGTGACCTCTCTTTATGACCAGGCAGAAGATCGAAGCCGGTGGAAGCAATTAACAAGACTTAGCATAAATCGGGGTCACGATCCTCTACAGTGAGGGACCGACTGGAAGAGAGAGACTTATTTTTATGATCAAAGGTACCTCTTTTTTTACCACAGTGACCTCTTTTAATGACCAAAGTGGCCTCTTTTATGAGCAAAGTGGCCTCTTTTTATGACCAAAGTGACCTTTTTATGTCCAGTGACCTCTTTTTATGACCTGAACCACCTTTACCCATGACGTAATTACACAGGGAGGTTTTTATTGACAAAGTGACCCTTTATTACTTTTTTGATCACTGACCTCTTTTAAAGCTAAAGCGCTAAAGCGACCCCGATGTTGACTAAGGTGGCCCCAATTGACGGTGTAACTTACTTTTGGAAGGCAGCGAGACAGGCAGTAACGGCGGCGAAGACGAGGAAGGAATACGGTCCCATCGTCTCTCGCATCAGCGGGAAACACATGCCCACGAGGAAGTTTCCCAGCCAGTTGGCTAGCGAGCCTAGCGCCATGCCAGCCGGACGGGGGCCCACTTCGAAGATTTCTGGAATTTAATCAATCATTATATCACAAGTATATACGCACAAGCAAATGACTGCCTATGTCTTCTAATATAGTTTCTCTTTAGTTTAGATAATGCTTTTAAAGCAATATTAGTATATAATATATCATATGGGAAGAGTCTGATGTCCCACAACACAGGGAATCCTAGTGTGGGAATCAGTACCCAACCACTAGTTTCTAAGAAAACAAATAATAAACATTTATATACTTATTATATCCCCACATTTCTGACACACATGTACACATATTCACAAACACACATCTACACATTCAAATACTTACGCATACATCTGCAATTTTTTACTTGCACAGTATTGTTATCCCCTTTTTTTGTTTAAAAATATTATTTTACTTTTAACAAGAAACCTTGTATTGTATTTAGCGGAAGAGTGCTGGCAACCCACAACACAGGGTATCCTAGTGTGGGTGTCAGCTTGCAATGTAAATATGATGTAATCTTTTTCACTAATAAACTATTTTATTTTTATTTTTTATTTATTTATAAAGGGTACTACACACCAAAGTCGCTGACCCGCCGACATATGTTGGCGACTTTTTGTCGGCGGGCTATGTTGGCGACTTCAGTCATTGCATGTCGGAAAACTTTGTCGGCGACATGTCGGCGGCTCGACATGAGGAATTTGGCAATACTAGCACGTCACTACAGCTTCGATGTCTCCGGGCAACTGAGCGCTTACGTGCGTTCGCAAGTCACAAGCAACACGCGCGGGCCTATGTTGCCGACATGATTCTTATAGGCCGCCGGGTTGTGTCGGCGGGTCGGCGGCTTTGGTGTGTATTGCACTCAACATCATTTATGTTTATGTACACCATGCATGCAGCTCACCCAGCTGTATTCTTCTTGAACGTATACTAATCTAAACATGATGATGCAACATGGCTGGGTCGGCTGTATGCAGTCTAAAGTTGCGGCGTTACTTAAGGAAGAGCGGAGCCTGCAAACACAGGCTAATCAGGCTATTTCCGCTTTAATGGTGGCTCCAATCTAAGCTATACTTAAGGAAATTTTTTAAAAAGAAATAAAATATATTTTATTTTTATTTATTTATTTATAAGATCCCATAAAACGTCCACTGCACGACAGGGAGCTCCCTCCAGAACTCCAGTAAAAACGCGTGGTACTTTGGAGGGGATTTACCATAGTCACCACGCATGTAAGCCTTACGGATGTACACAGTATGTAAGATGGTACGATACACAGTAAGATGCTGCTGCCCATCCTCCGGCTCATAAGCCCTCAGTCGCCACTTACGACACCCACGGGTAGAGATGGGTTGGTACTACTTACTTATCCAAAATCCGTCTTACCATCTGGTAGATTAAAGTAATTTTACATAAGCTATACCTAGTTCACTGTAGTTACAGATATAAAAACTGCTAAAAGTGGCCGTTTTTCGCACTTTTTGTATCTGTAACTACAGTGAATTATATCAGGCTTGATAGGTTCTAAATAAACTAGGGTACCTTTACTTCAATCTGGAAAGACAGATTTTCGATAAGTTTTGTATTTAGCGAGTAATATTTTTTAACTAATGGGGGCGCTAGTCGACTGCAGGAAAACACTTAAAAGAAAACACGGACAAGGCATACAAAAAAATTTCAAAGCAAAACGTAATTTATGAAGTCAAAAACCAAAGAGTATTTGTCTTTCTAACCAAGCTATATAGGGTGACTTTTAATTAGTTCTAGATAGAAAAAGATATGAATGTACTCATGATACTGAACAACTTTCTCCAAGGAACACAGGTCGAAATACGAAAATCAAGTTTTGACCTCCCATAGAAACTGCATCAGCTTATAGCGCATTTTGTATGGGAGGTCAAATTTGGTTTTTCTTATTTCGACCTATGTTCCTTGGGAAAAGTTGTTCAGTATCATGAGTACATGCATATCTTTTGCTATCAAGAACTAATTAAAAGTCACCCTATACAAGTTGTAACAGAAAGGGTATATCAACCCTGAAGGATGTGATTCTGAATGAATGAATGAATGAATGAATAAATTCTTTATTGCACACATAAACATAAGAACACACAAAGAATAACACTTAAGGTCTGCCCATAAAACTGAACAACTTTCCCTAAGGAACATAGGTAGAAGTACAAAAAAAATTGTTTTACCTCCCATACAAATTGCGCTATCGGCTGATTCAGTTTCTATGGGAGGTCAAAAATATTTTTTCTTATTTCGACTTATGTTACCTCAGGAAAAGTTGTTCAGTTTCATGGGCAGACTTACATCCTTCAGGGTTGGAATACCCTTTTTGTAACACCCTGTATTATTTCAAGCTAGCTAGCTAGATCGGATGATAAGTGGGTCTGCATTGCTCACAGCGCCCACTGTTTTATTAGACAGCAAAGCGCGTTGTCTACCCGGTTACCGTTCAAACCGAAACAAAGCAAACACTGCTGATTTACGGCAGAAATAGACAAGGCGGTGGTACTTCCCCCAAATGGACTTTGCCCAAAAGCCCTCACCTTCAACATATACACCTCACCTCACTTCAGCTTTAGTGAAAAACTTATTGTGGGGGCTAAATGCAAACACTTTTGTTATACGACTTTTCACATTCGCAAAAAATCTACTTTTCATACAAATTAAACCAATACATATACAAGGTTATTTATTTGGACCTGATTTGCGTATGCCCACAGAGGTCAAGAGCAACAACTTTTGTTTTGCGACTTTTCTAACAACGCACGAAAAATTTTCAACTTTCCATACAAAATGGGTCAGTCACGTGACCACTTAATTGACCGCTTTTGACCTCTGTAATAACGTGGGCATACGCAAATCAGGTCCAAAAAAATAACCTGGTATAAAATCACGCCTCTTGCCCCGTCAGAGTAGGCAGAGATCAGCCGATCATTTTGTATGGAGAACCGAATTTCATTTTGCGAATTTTGAAAAGTCGTAGAAGAAAAGTTATCACATTTATCCCTTAAAAGGTTTTAAACCAATTTTTTAAGGCTCAGTATCTATACTGGGTATTGCAAAATTGTAAATTGATTTTTTCAGTACATTGAAGGTATTTATGAAAAAAAAATTTGATATCCCTGAATCCAAATCACAAACGTTTCAAAAAAAGGCAATCGCCTCTTTTAAACTAAGAGTTAAAGAGCATTTTCTTCTGACACTTACTGCTTCGTCTTCGTAGTCATCGATTTATTTATTTTTTCTGTATAATTTCGTTTGTATATATTTATAGTTTTATTAGTATATATTTATATATTATATTGGTATATATTTATATATTATATTAGATATTTGTATAGCTTACTTTATAAATATATATAATTATTGAGTTGTAAATAGGTTTTCTTTTTTATGTCTCACTGCACTTTTGGTGTCCCGCTTATGAACACTCTCTTTCACTTCCATGGGTTGGCTGGAAGAAATCTCTTGTAGAGATAAGCCCGCCTTTGTAAATGTCCTGTTGTGTGTAAATTTATATTTGTTAAATGTGCAATAAAGAATATATATATATAATAATGAACTTTGATCATAAAAATATGGCAACAAATTAAATGATTCCCAAAATATTTTTTAGGGTTCCGTACCTCAAAAGAAAAAAACGGAACCCTTATAGGATCACTTTGTTGTCCGTCTGTCTGTCTGTCAAGACCCTTTATCTCACGAACGGGTAAATGTATCAGGTTGAAACTAATACCATATATTAGGATCCATGAACCACACAAGATCTGAAAATTTCAATTTTTTACAACGACGCAATCAAAAGATATGGCATTTTATGTCCTCATCTCCATACATTTATTCAAAAATGCAAAACCTACGTTGACCTAAAATGATCAAATTTGGCAAGAAGCTAGGTCTCACAGTACAAATAATGTGAAAAGTCTGAAATCATTAAATATTTCAACTTATCTCCCAACTAATGGTAACCAATTGTGGTGAGCTCCCGTTTCAAGAACTTTCATATAAGAGAGGGGTCAAGTTGGATGGTCGCGGAGGCGATTTTTGTTTTAGTTCTATTTAAAAACGGGAACACTTACAAACTTGAAAATTGGTATGTTTATAGTGCATAAGCTATAAAATAACAACAAATAATAAAATTTGGTCAAGCGAGTGTCGGACTCAAAAAATCTAGCACATTAACTTACTGAAATTTCAACTAATACAATTATGTTTATGTGGTGGTACGGAACCCTCAGTGCGCGAGTCCGACTCGCACTTGTCCGGTTTTTTTTTAATATGCGGAGGAAGTCGCGGGCACAGCTAATATGTAATAAATAAAACTCGTATAGTACCGGAAGCAATGAAGTAGGGTATGGGACCGAGACCGAAGCCGTAAGCTATGACGTAGCCGAGCACTGCCACTATACACACGTACGACATACCGGACACCATCTGAAAAAATAATTGACATTAATTATTATCTATAGAATAGCTCTATACAGCGTGACTTTTTATCCACCAGAAAAATAATAAGGGATAATTCAGCCCATGAAACTGAACAACTTTTCCCAAGGAACATAGGTCGAAATACGAAAAACCAAATTTGACCTCCCATACGAAATGCGCTATCAGATGATGCAGTTTCTATGGGAGGTCAAAAATTTATGTTCAGAATCAACCCTTATTTTTTCACGTGAACAAGAAATCACGCTGTATATCACTTATCAGCACGTCGCACATAATGCGTGCAAATGACGCGCTTTCAAAAATTTGCGTTCTAATATATAAGTGACTATGAATTACATTGAAAATTGTATGCAAGGGGTCATTTAAGCAAGAAAACAAAACGATAGCGCGTTGCAACCGCTCAGTCGCGACATCTATCGGTCGGCAAATAATTAAATCAGATCGTAGGTAACGTACGTAGGTTATAAAAAACCATGGCCGACTCAGGAATGCTATTCGCAATAATTAAAAATAGAGTTTTTTTATGTATGAAAATACGAAGAAAACTCCTATATCGTAAATTACATCAAATTCGTTAGAGCCGTTTTCACGAAAGCGATTGCAGATGTATATGTTACCGTCTGTGGTTACCGGCAATGTCTATAATCTAGCATTCTGTATAATTCCTAGGCGATGTATATGTCACAGGCAAATTGTCATAGCCGTTAAATTGTAATTTACCTAGGTAAATTATAATTTAACGGGTAAATTGTAATCGATAATTACAAAACAACCTGATTATACTTTGGAGTGTGCCCAAGAGCTCCATGAGGTTATTCTGCCATCTCCCTTCTACCATATCGGGAATCCAGACGCGCCGCAAGATATCAGCCATACTTGGTTGATATTCCACAAATGAGCACAAAGCGCTTTGAAACATCTTTTATAATGCGCACGGCTAAGGAGTGGAATTCTGTACCTGCGTCTGTGTTCTCGAGCTCTTATAACCCGTGTCTGTTTAAGTCGCGAGTGAATAGGCTTCTTCTGGGCAAGCTCGTTCTATCGACGACTTCATCTCTGTCCAAGCCCATAGACAGTAAAACAAAACCTAACCTAACCGAACCTAATAGCCCGAGAAATTAAAAAACGGACCCCGTGAAATCATAATTTACCTAATATATTTAAATTGTAAGAAATGGAGCCGACTGAGCGGCTGGTCTCACTTATATGAGAATTTTTCACATTTTGAAACATATTTTTTTTTTTTTTTATTCGATAACAATTGTTAGATTGTGTTCGAAATTTGACTTAAAGCTAACAATCAATACATCATCGTTAAAATTATAAAAAGAAAGATTACAATGTCAAAGAACAGTACGTACATTAAAATCTAAATAAATACGAGCTCAACTTAAAATTTAAAATTTTAATAAATTACTAAACCCTGTATTATATTATTCATTTTAATAAAAATTACATAATTCTTTTCAACTACCATATAATTTACCAATATAATTATTTAAAAATCGTCAATGGAATATATACATTTCTCCACAAGAAGCGCCTTAAGTTTGATCCTAAAACTCCTTAAGCATCTTATTGATTTTAGCTCTATAGGCAACCTGTTAAACAACTTCACCGCTTGGTTTCGAACGCTATGCTGAACGACCTTAAGCGTGGGATGAATTTTAATATTTAGGTCCTTTCTTCTAGTAATCAGTCTTTTTTCCATCTCCTCTTCAGTCTCATAAATGTGTCTTTGCTTCACAAGATTTGTTAACAAAACCAGTATGTACAGACTAGGCACCGTCAATATAGCCAGTTCTTTAAAGTGTGGTCTGCAGGACTGCCAAGGTGGAATACGGACCATAGTGCGAATTGCCCTCTTCTGCACAACAAAAGCTCTATTAATATTATATTTGTGGCTGTTACCCCAGAGCTGAATACTGTAACGCAGTCTAGACTCAACTAAGGCGAAATAAACTGACTTTAACTGTTTAGTAGTTAATTCGTCTCTAAGACTGCGTAACGCATAACAGGATGAACTGATGGAATTTTCAATGGCATTAAGCTCTGATTTCCAATTTAGTTTTTCGTCAATTCGAATACCTAAAAATTTTACCTCTTGGACACATTGAATCTCGTTTCCGTTCAATTGTATAGACAGAGACACCTTTTTACGAGATGTGGTCTTGAAAAGAAGAGCATTACTTTTGTCAGCATTAAGCTGTAAATTATTAATGGCAAACCAAAAGTCAAATTCCTTTAAGGCAATATTAGCCTTTGCATTTAGTTCGTCCATACTCCGTGCGCTTAATATGGCATTTGTGTCATCTGCAAATAATACGAGCTTAATGTCAGGAATTTTGTAATGCATATAGTTAACAACATCATTAATAAAAATAAGGAATAATAAAGGGCCTAAAATAGAACCTTGTGGTACTCCTCTGTTGATTTGTCGCATATTTGAGGTATATACATTTTCAAAAAAAATCTTCACCCCCCACGCTTCTTAATTCCACATACTGTATTCTGTTAATCAAGTAAGATTTAAAAAGAGCCAGCTCTCCGTTCCTGACACCATAATGCTCTAGTTTATTGATAAGGATTTTATGATCTATCGTGTCAAAGGCCGAGCTCAGATCCAAGAAAACTCCAGCAACTTTTTGTTTTTCGTTTAATTTCTCAGTAACATCGTTAATTAATTCTTCAATAGCATTTTGTGTTCCAACACCAATTTGATAGCCAAATTGTCTACTGTTTAGGATTTTATTTAGGTTAAGATGTGAAAGTAGTCTATATTTTACCAATTTTTCGAAAATTTTTGACAGCACCGGTAGTAAGGAAATTGGTCTGTAGTTTTTAGGATCCAACTTCGAATTTTTTTTGTGATTATATAACAGATTTTTACGTAGAATAAAATGATAAGATGAAAAGAAGATAAAAAGTTAGTTTTATGCTTATTCAGTTAAAAAAGCTTTGTTCATATTATTATTGATGTCATATTATATCATATTACTAGGTGTTACCCGCGACTTCGTCCGCGTGGATTTTATAAAAAAACAGAACTCGAACTTAACTGAAACATATTTTGCGGAATGCTTTTACCTCTTGATCCCTACGTAAAAGATGCATTTGTACTTATCCAAGTTGAATGCAATCTTACTACAAAAAATATCTTTTGATTTTATGCAACTGGTAGGTAGTGCGGAATTTTAATTGTCAATCGCTACAGGCGAACTTAAAAAAGAAGGCAATAAAGGGAGTGAATGGGTGGCGAGGAGGTATTCATAAAAGTCAAAAAAGTCCCTATTCCTCCCTACCTATCCTTTTCTATCCCTATCCCTCCACATCCCCCTCTTCCCCCTCCCTCTACCTCTTCCCCTCCCCCTCCCTTTACCCCGCCCCCTTCTTCTCTCTTTTCCTCTCCTTCGCCCCTCCCTCTTCCCCTCTCACCCACCCCTCCCCCCTCTCTTTCCCTCCCCCGCCCTCCCATCCCTCACCCCCCCCTCTACCTCCCTTCCCCTTCTCCTTCCCGCTAACTCTCCCTCTCGTACTATCCCGCCCTCCCTCTCCTCCACCTTCCTCCCCCTCCCACAACCCCCGCCCTTTCCCCCTTCCCCCAACCCCCTTCCTTTTCTCCCTTCCCCTACCCTCCCCTTCCCCCTCTCCCTCCCTCTCCCTTCTCTCTCCCCCCTCCCTCTCCCACTCACCCTGCCTATCCCAAGCCCCTCACCCTCCTGACCCTACCCCTATCCCTGCCCCTATTCCTATCCGTTCCTCTATCCCTATCCCTACCCCTAACGCTATCTAAACCGCTATCCCTATCCTCATATAAACATACAACTGACACTCATATTGATTTTTAGACATTTCAAACCTATCGCACCCCAACCCCATCCCCAAGGGATGATGGTATTTCAGGTCCACCACGTTGGATTTCAAAATTGTTGTAGTTTTTGTAATCAGCGACTCGATAAACCATATAAACGACACCCATATTGATTTTTAGACATTCCAACCCTATCGCACCTCAACCCCATCCCCAGGGGATGATGGTACTTCACGTCCACAACGTTTGATTTCATAATTGTTGTAGTTTTGTAATCAGCGACCCGATAAACCATAGAAACGATACCCATATTGGTTTTTAGACTTTCACCCCATTTCCCTTTTTTAGGGGTTGAATTTGGGGTGCAATTTCAATAACAGTGATGTATGTTCCACAGAATTACAACCCTAATGCCTAAACAATAAATTTTGTGGATTTTACTTTGAAAATGAAGGATTTTCAACTTCATCCCCCTTTTCACCCCTGAAGGTTTAGAATTTTCAAAAACCCTGAGACACGTAAAACTTAATTTTCAGTCGTCAGCCTAAATACAAATTTTGAAGATCCTACCTTCAAAACTGACGGACTTTCATACAAACTTTCATCCCCTATTTTACCCTCTTAGGGGTAGAATTTTGTAAAACCCTTTCTTAGTGCACCTCTCTTTCTTAGTGGGAATCTCTAGACCCAGCGGTTTGGGGTGTGCGTTGATATGCCAGTCAGTCAGTCAGTCACCTTCTTCTTTTATATATATAGATTGATTTCAATTTCTGTTAAGACATGCGGACATATACTTAAACAATTCTATCTATTATTTATCATGTTTTATGCAAAAAAATATTTCATTTCTTAAAATATTCGCTTCTTACCATATAGTTCATACAAGCAGCTAGTGCGGTAAGGAAGGCAGCGGCAGCAGTTATAGACCCGATCAGCAGCGGTCGCCTGCCGACCCTCGGTAGTAAGTACACCATAAGGATGGCTGTAGCTACGTTGACAGCGCCACAACCGATTGTAGCGTATTGGGAACTGACTGGCGATAGGCCAGCCTGCTTGAAGATCGTTGATGAGTAATAGAATACCTGAAAATTTTAATTTTCATTAGGGAGAAGGAGAATATTTTCTTTTTAGATTTGGAAGGTTTCAGAAATATTCGTAGCTAGCCAAATGTCCCGTGTAGTGCCGGAAAAGAATAGTACTATCCCATACATACCCATTGGTGTCGTAAGAGGCGACTAATGGTTATAAACTGGAGGATGGACAGCAGCATCCTCCTGTTCATTTATTTATTGGTTCGTCAATAGTTATACATACTAAAACTAACACTTAAAACATGATAAAATGGTATTATGTTAAATATTGTTTATCATACCATCTTAGTGACCTACAACCGCGGTCCATAGTGAAAGCCGTAACGCTAACAAGCGAGGTGACTATGGTACTTCCCTCTACATTTTTCCAGCAAAAGCTAGAATTCTGGAGGGAGCTCCTTGTCCTGTAGTGGACATTTTATTGGATGTTATGATGATGATGACTGGCGTTTACGATTATAGAAATCCACTTGTCTACGAGCAAAGGATGGGTTGCCTCCAAAACTGTGCTAGGTAGCTAACCTGTGACAGTGACGAGTAATACAGTCCCACTTCGCACTTGAAGGTTTTAACCTTACCTAGCTCACAATAATGCATGGTTAAGCAAAAAAAAATTATCCGATATTGAAGCTCGCTCATTTGCCGACTCTTTGTCTTTTATTAAAACTTTTCAAAGTGGGCTGATAGATGTGTCTGGAAGTGTAATAGGACTGATAGTCCCCATACTAAGGTATGCTCCCAGTGAGATGGGGCGGGGGGGGGGGCATCGCTCACGGCGGGATGGGGCGGGGGGGGCATCGATCACGGCGAGATGGGGCGGGGGGGGCATCGATCACGCCGGGATGGGGCGGGGGGGGCATCGATCACGCCGGGATGGGGCGGGGGGGCATCGATCACGGCGAGATGGGGCGGGGGGGGCATCGATCATGCCGGGATGGGGCGGGGGGGCATCGATCACGGCGAGATGGGGCGGGGGGGGCATCGATCACGCCGGAATGGGGCGGGGGGGCATCGATCACGGCGAGATGGGGCGGGGGGGGGGGCATCGATCACGCCGGGATGGGGCGGGGGGGCATCGATCACGGCGAGATTCTTTTACGCTGCCATAGCACGATCCGAAACGGCGTAGACTCGCTCTATTTGCATTGTATTCTGCATGACATTCAATAAGTATTCTGTAAAGAATCTACATTGAATAAAATTATCTGAATCTGAATCTGAGATGGGGCGGGGGGGGCATCGATCACGCCGGGATGGGGCGGGGGGCATCGATCACGGCGAGATGGGGCGGGGGGGGGCATCAATCACGGCGAGATGGGGCGGGGGGGGGGGGCATCGATCACGCCGGGATGGGGCGGGGGGGCATCGATCACGGCGAGATGGGGCGGGGGGGGCATCGATCACGCCGGGATGGGGCGGGGGGGCATCGATCACGGCGAGATGGGGCGGGGGGGGCATCGATCACGGCGAGATGGGGCGGGGGGCATCGATCACGGCGAGATGGGGCGGGGGGGGCATCGATCACGGCGAGATGGGGCGGGGGGGGCATCGATCACGGCGAGATGGGGAGGGGGGGGGCATCGATCACGGCGGCAACTAGTACTAAATGGGTGAACGAGCAGGTGGACCACCTGGTGTTACATTGTCACCACCGCCCATGACACTTACTGTCTTATTAGTGAATTTCTTACGGCATTATTAAGATACTTACAGCATTAATCCCACTAGTCTGCTGCCCCATCTGCATAGAACAAACGAGTAAGAGAGGAAGGTACAATCTTCTGTCCCTCACTGCCCGCAGTAAACTCCAATCACCGTCAGTTACTACAGCATTGTCAGCGGCTCGTGCTTCTTCGCGCAGTAACTCTAGGTCCTCCGTTAGTAAAGATGGAGACACTCCGCGGAGACGGCTTAGCTCTGAAAGGAAATAAATACAAAATTATTAATAAACTAGCTTTCTGCCTGCGGTTTCACTCGCATTAAATGCGTTTTCCCGTGGGAATAAAGTGTTTTACCGCTGTAAAAAGTAGCCTATGTGCTATTCCAGGACCTAACCTATATGTGTATCAAGTTTCATTAAAATCCATTCAGTAGATTTTGCGTGAAAGAGTAACAAACATCCATCCATCAATCCATCCATACTTACAAACTTTCGCGTTTATAATATTAGTAGGAGTAGGATAGGATTGAAGGTGGTAGAGCTGTTGTGGAAAGTCCGTCTGGGGAAGTACCACCCCCTTGCTTCTTTCTGCCGTGAAGCAGCAGTGTTTGCACTGCTGTGTTTCGGTTTGAAGGGCAAGGGCCAGTGAAATTACCGGTACATGAGACATACCATCTTAGTTCTCAAAGTGAGCAACGCGCTTTGCTGTCTTATAAGTGTCAAAATATGTGTCAAGACAGTGGGTGGTGACCACTTACCATCAGGTGGCCCACCTGCTCGTTTGCTCACTTCTAACATATAAAAAAATAAGCACACGTTCCTGAAGCACGTTAAACAGTTGATCTCGGTTCCTGTTACTGATGGTCAAGCCAAGTCAGAGGATATTTTTTCCAAAACATGATAGCTCTGCAACAAGAATTTTTAAAACCCTCATATCAGTCGAAAGACGTTCACTGCTGGACATAGGCCTCCCCTAAAGATCTTCATGACTCGCGGTCCTGCTTGGCTCGCATCCAGCGGCTTCCCGCGACCGCCACCAGCTCGTCGGTCCACCTTGTGGGGGGCCTGCCAAAGCTTCGTCTTCCGGTACGTGGTCGCCACTCTAGAACCCTCACGCCCCATCGGCCATCGGTTCTTCTTGCGATGTGCCCTGCCCACTGCCACTTTAGAGATTCTCAGGGCTATGTCAGTTACTATAGTTCTTCTGCGGATCTCCTCATTTCTGATTCGATCGCGCAGATAGCCCTTTCCATAGCCTTTTGGGTGACATTTCATAGCCCTACGGATTAAATAAAATCCTACTACTTGCTAATTACAAGCTTCCGCTTCCTTTAGAAATCCACAATACTATTATTATTATAAATAACGTATACTTACCTTGTATAGCGAATTCTTCACTTTTTCTTATAACATAAAGGTACTTAGGACTCTCTGGTAAAAATAAGAGTATCGGTAAACAAATAATGACTAGCAACGCATAGACGGACAGGAGGTACGGCCAATCGTCGACCCCACCTAAAACAAATACATTTTTAGCAAACAAAAACATCAAATTAGATTGAACGCAACAACTTTTGTTCGGTAGGCAATAATGTGCGTCAGGGGAATGTGCAAAATTTAATACGCAGCAAATAATGTGCAGCCGATAATTGGCGTCATGTGACGCCGAGTATCAGCTTCATATTATATGCTGCGCACATTATTCAAGCGCTTGATAATTGATACCACGTCATTGACCCAAGATGCATTGACCTTCACTAGAGATGCGTTTTCTCTTATTTTAACTATTGAACATGAATCGATATCGATACGAAAAGATTTCACGGAGATTCTTGGTTCTAGTTAAGAAAATTTTCAGCTTTCTTTTTTTAGCAGGATACTCGTTAGAACATACTTTCCTAACTCGAAGTTAGTGCCATTTAGTTTCAGTGAGTGTTATACTCTTCCAGATTACAGTTCGTAGTAGGATATTGCCAGTACTTTATTCGCCCATAGTAGACCTTGCCTAAAACATCTTAAACAGCCCCATATTGACACCATGGGACAAGCGACCCCCATAGCACTGAACAATCCCAATATCGATAGCTTCGTTTAATACATTAGCAATATTCTATACTGTTAAACGAGCAATATTTTTATATATTTATTTATTTGCATATAAAAGCATTTTAGTTTTACACGTCGTCAACAAACAAACAAATAAAAACAACATGTATATTTGTAATAATAGTGTTTGCATATATATTTGTAATCGGTTTTTCGAAAATGGCTCTAACGATTTCGATGAAATTTACCATACGGGGGTTTTCGGGGACAAAAAATCGATCTAGCTAGGTCTTATGACTGGGAAAAATTTTAAACATTTTTTTAAAATGCTGCATTATATACAAAAACCTAGCGCCATCTATTGGCGGGTAGCATAGCTTGTTCACCCGATGAATGTTGACGCCGCCATTATAGAGAGAAGCTCGGTCGCCCAGGCACATATATCGGCACACACTATTCTTGTTGAGGCAAAAAGATCGACAAATAAAGCTTACCTAAAAACATCTTTAGCCCCATGAGCTGTCCAGCCAACACCCCCACATTGACCCCCATGGGACAAGCGACCCCCATAGCACCGGACACGCTCAATGGAGAGAGCTCTGTCAAATACATCGGCACTATACTCGTTGTCAGCCCTGTAACATAATAACGTAAAGTTTAGATGAATATGTTTGTGTTTATTAAAAACAGTAACTTGAAAATATTATAAATTGGAACCAATAAAAGCTTGGCAACGAGTGCTTGGCTTGGAATGACAAATCAGATGGATATTTTTTTGTGAAATTGAATTAAAAAACCAAAGATATTGAGCAAACTTATTGAGGTGTAAGGGACAAAAAAAGTAGAGCAGCTTTTATCGATACTTGCTGTAAAAATAATTTCACCCTTCGATTTTGGCCACAGATTAAATAATAGTAAACTAGTCAGGACGTTCTGAATAAAAGCCAGGTTAAAAGTACCCTAAACCGACGAGCATGTATGAAAGGATTGATGAAGGTTCAGGAAGCAAGGGAAGTATGTCAAGATCGTAGCAGGTGGAGAACTGTGGTCTCTGCCTACCCCGACGGGAACTAGGCGTGATGTTATGTATGTATGTATGTAAACTAGTCCCGTGTGGTGCCGGCAAAGAATAGTACCAACCCATACATACCCGTGGGTGTCGTAAGAGGCGACTAAGGGTTATAAACTGGAGGATGGGCAGCAGCATCCTCCTTTGTATCTTAAATCTTACTTACTGCGGTCACCTACAACCGCGGTCCATGGTGCCAGCCGTAACGCTAACAACCAAGGTGACTATGGTACTTCCCCTCCACATTTTTCCAGCAAAAGCTAGAGTTCTGGAGAGGTCCTGTAGTGGACGTTTCATGGGATGTTATGATGAAATTAATATTGGCTTGGATTATAAGTGCGACTACCGTTAGTATTACGAATAACATTTGAGCAAATTACGTTGTACAACTTCATCATATCATCATAGAAATGCCCAATGCAGGACAGGGACCACCCTCTAGAATAGAGCAGAAACGTGGTACTTTATTACTGTAGTCACCACGCTTGTAAGTGATGCGGCTGGCGACCGCTGTGGTTGACCCGTGTGGTGCCAACAAAGAATAGTACCAACCCATCTCTTCCAGTTTGTGTCATAAGAGGCGACTAAGTACTACTTCATCATAACATCCCATGAAACGTCCACTACAGGACAGGTAGCTCCCTCCAGAATTCTAGCTTTTGCTGGAAAAATGTGGAGGGGAAGTACCATAGTCTCCTCTCTTATTAGCTTTACGGCTGGCACTATGGACCGCGGTTGTAGGTGACCCATCCTCCAGTTAACCCTTAGTCGCCTCTTACGACACCAACGGGTAAGTACTACTTACCAGCTGACAATCCAACAACAAGCCTGCCCAGAATGAGCATCTCCACAGAGTTGGCTGCGCGACATAATAAAAACAACAGTGCGCCAATCAGAGAGAGCAAACTTGTTACTACAGTCGCCTTTTTCCTGAAACCAAATACAGATAAAGTTAGATACAGAAACAATTATGTTTTGTCAGCAGTTTGCCAGCTTAAGGCGCAAGGATACCTTAATTGCAAAAAAGAGCTAACTTTGAAGGCTTACTTCTCCTAAACGGATAGTAAGTATATTATGTATTCAATAAAATGAAAAATATTTTTCAATAAAATGAAAAGCATTTTTAAGTTCATTATTTTTATTATAACTGTTAGTTTTGACATAAAAAAATCTTCTCTCTCCTTTTAATTTACGCAAAAAATCTCTTTATTTTATTTTTATTTTATTTTATTTAAGGACCGCCATTAGCAAATTACATTGACACTTCTATTAACAACTTACTTCTAAAAACATAATTGAATGCACTGCTTGTTAAGGCAGCCACAACATGCTTAAATTTATTACATTGCAACAAACAAATAGAAATAAAAAATAATATAAAAAACAGAAGTAACTAATGCTAAATGTGCAGGAAAAAGTTAACTAACAGACTGCTGTTCCCTTGCAGCGAGCAAAACTTTATTTCTGAAGAATCCTTGAAGATGTCGATGGTACCTCCAAGGGCATTGTAGCTACGGCTTAGCCTAGAAACAGCTGAAGACCGTTTGAGATTGGTTCGAGAGAATGGTAATTTAAATAAACCTACCGGTTGGCGAGGAATACGGGGTGGAACGTAGATTTGAAAGCTTTCTAGGAGTTGTGGGTTATCTACTCTGTTATTGAAAAGTTTATGCAGAAAAGTTAAGTCTATCAATCGTCGTCGGGTATTTAGTTTGTCTATTTTATAGTAATCTAGTCTTTTTTCATATGAGTTGAGTTGTCGTTTTATGGGATTCCGTGAAACGAGATGTCTTAGAAACCTCTTCTGTATGCGTTCAATACGGAGCTGATGAATATTGTAACCGGGTGTCCATACCATACAACAGTATTCGAGGTTGCTTCTAACGTAAGCATTGTAAATAATGATTTTGGTAAAAGACCTTTTGAAAACTTTGCCATTTCTTATAACAAAACCTAACATTTTACTGGCTTTTGAAATTATATTATCTAAGTGCGGCAGGAAAGTCAGTTTACTATCAAAATGGATGCCCAAGTCCCTAATCTGAGTAACTTCTTGAAGAGTAGTTCCATTGATATCATAACGTGAGGCAAATATTGTTCTATTCCTTGTATATTTTATATGATAACACTTTTGTGTATTTAATGACATATTGTTTTCAGCACACCAGGAGGAAAGAGAATTTATGTCTTGTTGGAGAAGTATGTTATCATTACTGCTTTTTATAACCCGGGATAATTTTAGATCGTCAGCAAAAAGAAATATTTGGCTATAATTAATTTGTTTTGTAATATCATTAATAAATAAGTTGAACAGCCAGGGACCCAGATGAGACCCTTGGGGCACTCCTGAAGTTGCTATATATTCATTTGATTTAAACCCTTTTACAACGACATGCTGTGATCTATCCGTGAAGTATGAAATAAACCATTTAAGAAGTGGGCCACCTACACCACACGAAGATAATTTCATGGCCAGTCTAGTGTGGCAAACCTTGTCAAATGCTTTTGAAAAGTCCGTATAAATAACGTCTACTTGATGACCAGCGTCGATTGCTTCCACTAGCTTCATAATCATATGATAATTAATTAGATTAGTGTTAGTAGATCTGGACCTGACAAAACCATGTTGAAAGTCTGTTAAAGACTGCTTAAAAAAATACTGCAAATTGCTTCTAAGGCTCCTAAACGTAAAAATAATTATTTATGTGGTATAAAATCAATAAAAACCCTGTTTTTAATGATTAAAAATCTCGAAGTTGGTCGAAACAGCCACGTTGAAGAGCTTGTTTGTTTCTTGTTGAAGAGCTATTGACGTGTTAATAAGGTTGATATTTGCATTGACGATCGCGTAGATTCTATAGGGCTATAATCACCTTAACAAAGTCTTAAGAAGATCAGAAAGGTACCAAAGTAAACTTTTTACAAGGTATACTAAAAGTATGTGCTGGTAAACAATATTGGGTGTAAGGGACAGTCCTCCGAATACTGAAAGGCCATGACCAGTCGAAGTAACTGAAGAACTTAGCAAATAAAACTTTCAGGAAAAAATAAATATTGGGCCTCTCCATACAAACTATACAATCAAGTTTACAATTTTACTCTATAATATATTTTTTTTCACTTTGTATATTTTTTGTATATGTCACCGGAAAATGATAAGAATAGTAAGTTGATCAATTTCCTAGTAAGTTGACCAACTTTCGAAAAATCATCAACGATGCGATAAAAGTTGCGAATCTACCCATGAACCCGAACAACTTTTCCCAAGGAATATAAGTCGAAATACGAAAATCAATTTCTGACCTGCTTCAGCTGATAGCGCTTGTTGTATGGGAGGTTAAATTTGGTTTTTCGTATTTCGACCTATGTTCCTTGGCAAAAGTTGTTCAGTTTCATGAGCAGATTCACAGCTTCAGTACTATCACACTTTTCCGTTACACGTTGTCTAATATTTACCTTCCAAGCGAGTTTGCAAGCACAGCGCCAAGCAAGGACCCAGTGCAACCTCCAACTATAAAGATCGATACGATGCATGACCAGAGCGTGTCGAGCCATCTCTCACTCAATTCCACATCATACCGCGATATTATGCTTTCATTACAAAAACGTTTTATAACCTGAAAAGTAACAGGAATTACTGGTAGATTTTCCTAAGTACTACCGCGTTGTTTAACTAGTAGTACCGCGGGCAATTTTTTTACCCTATGCATTCAATTTTGCAGACCGTCTTAATAAGTTTGCGTAGATCGTCTTAACCTCACGTCTGCGAGTCTCAATCTGTACAGTCAAGAGCAGGTCAAGCTTGACACTCGAAGTTCGACTGTAGCCCCTATTGCAATTGAAATAAGAGCGGTACAAAGTCCAAAGTGTCAAGCTTGACGTGCTCTTCACTGTACCACAGAATAGATATACAGGGTGTAAGGGACGGTGTACCGAAAACTGTACGAGCATGCTCAGTCCACACTGAACAACTTTCCCATTGATTAATTTTTGGGAAATGAAAAAAGATTTTGACCTCTCCATACAAATTGATCACTCTGATGGAACAGTTTGTACGGAAAGTTAATTTTCTTTTTTTCAAAAATGTTCCTTTCAGTTTTTGGTACACCGTCCCTTACACTACACCCTTTATATTTATATACTCGGCTACTAGTTATACACTCATTCTCATGCATTTGCTCACAAGATAGTGAGCCGGAGAAACAAGGTACATTTCTGTACTTTTTCGGATCAAAATTTATAGAAGGCGATTGGTTGTTCTTTCGTATTCATCAATGCTACCTATTACTTACTTTCTTTGTAAGACCTAAGACAACAAACAATTATTTTATTATAGAATGGTTGTAAATAGAAAAATACCTCTAATACAACGTGTTATTGGAATAAGCAAAACCCTCATACACCCCAATTGATTTTTATTAAAATAAGTCCATTCAAAGTTTTTTTTTTCTAGATGTTGCTATTTTTAAGTTTCATCATTGTTCTAGTTTCATCGTTTTTCTAGTCCGCGCACTCCGCGCATGCCACGCCCATTTCCCTCCCCTCCTCCGGCGCCGCCGCCAGCGCGCGTATCCACGGAAATATTAAGAATACTCGTAGAAGCGGCAAAAATTTAAATAATGAAAATTTTAAAAAATTACCCCAATCAAAAACCCGTGAAATTGATTCTACTCTCGATTCTGAACAAACTATTTTCTCAGTTTCGCTTATTTCGTTGATACGTTGTATACAGTATTATATTATAATCGTCATGATGTTGTAAACAGGTGAGTTTTTTATCGTCCAGTCTTAACTCGGCCCGAATAATATTACCGGATATTTCACTCCCGTCAGGCAGAAAATTTGATTTAAAATAAACAATTACGACATTTTTGTTTCCGTAAGCAAAATTGTTTTGGGCAAGTAAAGTAAAATATTATAAAACTGCCAAGGTATCTAACAACGTCATGAGAAGAGAACTTAAGTAATTTTAAATTATTTTCAGGATATAAGAAACAAAATGGAAGATAATGATGGGCAAATATGTCCTTAAAACAGTTCTAATCAAGACAAAGACTTCTAAGGTGCTTCCTCATTAACTACAAATAGGTATTTGAGTATGTTACTCGCACCATAACTGAAGACATTTCCGGAACCTTGGCCAAAGACCGAAAAACTTATTAGGCTATTCCATGCTCCGCCAAGACATTTTTGTATGGAACGTCCAAAAACTTTCCCCTTTTCTTTCTCATTATTTAAGCCATGTTTCTTTGTAATAATTGTTAAGTTTTACAGTACGAAAAAACATACTCAAAGGTTTGCAGTTGATTAGGAAGAACCCTGTATACAAATCACAGCAAACAATTAAAGTTGTAATTACAATCGAGCGTGACCTATTCATTGCTACACCCGCAAATAGGACACTATAAATAATAAAAGTTCAAAAGGTCTACAGACAGTTCTGTTGTCCTAATAGGCTGAATTGGTCGCGTGACTCTAATTGATCAAAGTTTGGTCTCTTCAATTTAATGGCACAAGATTCAATCACGATTCAATCTTGTACAGTCAAATGCATATCAACCTAAAAGACATAACAATCATATCGTCCGAACACGTTGTTACGATCGGTGTGCGCTCGCCACGCAAAAAGATCTATCACATTCATTCCAATGTAATTTTTCTATTAATATGCAATAAGTAATTCATTCATTCATTCATTTACAGGCCCAAACCACAGAACGTAAGCTGCGAAAGATTATCAACTACAGATATCATCATGATATTCAGGACGAACGAAAGAGATTGACTGTAAGAGAAGATTATAAAAAAAAACATTAACCAGATAAGAAAACCAGAGGCTATAGCAAAAACTGTCAAGTCCAAAAATCGTCATGTCTAAAAATGGCCTCCTGAGGCGGGCTTCGGTCTGGAACTTCTCACATGGTTTTTCGTGATCCTCTAATAAACTCCCAACAACTCTGACATCTCGTTTTCGCCCTGATTATCACGTTTTCAAAACTCTTGACCTCCATCTAGCTCTTGAGGATAAAGATGAGGTCGACGATGGAAAGAGCTTGCCCAGATGAAGCAGATAATTTCTACTCCTTAGCTGTATCAAGCACTTTAAGTGAATGCGTGGAATATTCTAGAAGAGGAACGGTGGAATTAGCTGATGGAGCTCTTACATCTAATGAAAATCTCTTAAATCGATCATTCTTAAATCTTATAAATATTGGTTTATCAAGCGAGTTCCAACTTCCATATGAGCCAGGGAAGGTCATGACCTCGTAACAGCTTTTCAGCTTTTTAAGGCTGTCTATCATATAACCCGAATGTTTCGAAGTCCCGAATAAATACGCTTCTTCTGGGCAAGCTCGTCCTATCGTCGACAAGTCCTCAAAACTAGATCAAGGTCAAGAGTAAGCCCATTGTAGATTTAAAAAAAGGGTGTTAATTAAACAGACTTCTTTTTAATACCATTAGACTTCTTTTTAATAGCATTATTGCATTCTAAATTGCTAACTGAGCCACAAACAACGTGCAACTAAATAAAACTTTTTTAGCCACTAATTTCGTTGTGGTCGCAAGACAACCTAAACCCAACCTAAAACTTTTTCATGCATAATAGTTATTTTTGATGCACAGTTAGTAATTTTGATGCACAATCATAAATTCTGACGTGCATAATATTATTTCTCTTTAAAAAAATTCTCTTTCTTGATTCTTACCTCAGCTGGTGTATTGACCACTCCGATATTGTAGCCTACAGGAAGTGAGGAGCCGAGAGTGGTGACCACTCCACACAGTATCAAGTAGAAGGACCATGATGATCTGTACTCTTGGGGCTGAGTTAACTTCTCGTGCTCGTTGTTGGAGATCTGGAAGAGATTTCGAGGGTTTATTGTTGTTTGTTTATTGTTGTTTGTTTATTGTTGTTGTTTATTGTTGTTTGTTTCTTGTTGTTGTTTCTTGTTATTGTTTATTGTTGTTTGTTGAATGAGAGGCCTAGAATATTAGCAGTCTCGGTCAGGGCGCAAATTGTGTCCATTGGTCCAGCTTTTTTAAAACACTGCATCATCTTTGAAACCACATCATAATCATATTCTTTACTTGTAAATCGTCTATGGATAGTGATGTTATAAAATATGTTGGTATTTTTTTTAATAGTTAACCAATATCTTTAACCTTAAGTCATATTTGATATTGGTCGTGAAAATGCAAAATATTAATTATTATGGCTTTCAAGATCTCTTCACGATGTTACTTAAACAGAAACAGAATTACCAATCAAAAAATACAAGTACAATGCAGGGTTTTAATTTGATTGGACGGGATCAGTATCAGTAACTAAACCACTTTTCCCAAGGAACATATGTTGAAATACAAAAGTAAATTTTTGACCTACCAAAGAAACTGCATCAGCTGATAGCGCATTTTGTATGGGAGGTCAAATTTGGTTTTTCGTATTTAGATCTACGTACTTAGAAAAAGTTGTTCAGTTATTGATACTGATCCCGCCCATGAGCTATGGCACGCAATCAAATTAACACCCTGTAATCTATGACTTTGGAAAGTATCAGAAAATTCTTATGTATCTAATGTGCTTAACTTTACCTCATATTTAGTGCTAATCGAAATCTAGTTTACGACTATTTACAGAAACTATCACAAAATAATTTCTACAGACAACACACTGACAAAGAAATGCACGAATGTCTAAAAAAGCATAAAAACACACTTACTAAACACATTATCTTCTTAAAACTTGGCAAAGAGAAAAACCTATCACTAACTGTACAATTATTTTATAAAATCACTGGGTTTTGGCGAATATATTTTTGGCTGCTGTAGCCAAATCCGTGATGGCTGGCAACACTGAACCGAAGGCGAAGAGAGGCCAGAACCAGTCGCAAAGCCATCCGTCTAGTATGAAGTAGGAAAGCGTTATGCTAGCAGCACCGTGGCAGAAGATAGCTGGGTCAGAGTCAAGAAAATTACAGATTTTAAATGAAAAATTAGTCACAATTTAATTTTATACGAAAAGTTAGTCGCTATGATAAGTTCAATTTGTTTCGACAAAAGATTCTGTAGAAGAAAATGTTAATTGTTTATACTACGATACAAACTAATACATCTACTCTCATTAGATTGTTAAAAAATATTTGATGATCCTCTTATGGTAACTCAAGACTAAAGTAATAGGGGTCACTTTGATGACAAAGATCGTGATAGCAATGATCTTAAAGGAGCCTCAACTTAGTGTTTTGTGCAACTGGCTGTTAAAGTCGTAATTTAAACAATCAGTATTACCACAGATTAAAATAATAGTAGTTATTTCCTACTTGATTTTTATAACGGGAGACTTAGTTGCCTGCAGAACTTGTCTAGCTGAAGAGTAAAATCGCTTTTACGAAATTAGTGCGCTGGGTAAACAAAATCACAATTTTGTATATTATTATTACTACTTATTTTTATACTATATTACCGTACCTTGCAGTTATCAAGTTTAGCTTAACGGTTTTGTTTTCTATGCTCAATCTTTCACAAACTTTAAGAACACATAAAACGAAACAGTAATAAGCACGAACCCCTAGATAAACTTACGCTTTATTTACACTCGCGCGACAACATTAACGTTTGCTTCATACCTACATTAACAGTTATACATATTTTTAAAAATTATGTTTCGACCACCTTTTTAAATTAATTGTAATTTGTAACTTATGTCTCATCTAAGTGAATTTTGTAGATATTATTTTTGAGAAATAAACATTCTTAAATCGCAAAAAATACATTTGATTTTCCTTTTGTTTAGGGGCTCGTGCTGCCGCTGCCGTACACAGAATCAGAAGCACAAAAGCAATTTTCAAGGCAATCGTTTTGGCAGCTCCGAATATCTCATTAATAAAAACTGAGTTATAGTTTATAGAGAGAAAAGTGTTAATAAAGGATACAGATTAGTGCGACAGAGGAGGAGAACATGGTAAGGCCGAGTATGAACGTCGTCAGCTCAACGAGGGCGAGCGCCACGGCCGCGCCTAGCCCTCCTACCAACCTGCGAACATGCACGCTAAGCTACAGACAGACAGGCACACTTACAGACAGACAGACAGATAGATAGACAGACAGTTACGTCCTGGAATAACACATAGGCTACTTTTTACCGCGGGAAAACACTTCATTCCCACGGGAAAACGCATTTAATGTTAATGAAGAAGGTGACTGACTCAATGACTGACATATCAACGCACTGCCCAAACCGCTGGGTCTAGAAATTCCAAATTTGGCATGTAGGTTCCTTATGAGGTCCCCTAAGGGGGTAAAATAGGGGATGAATGTTTGTATGAAAGTCAGTCAGTTTTAAAGTTAGGATCTACAAAATTTGTATTTAGGCTGACGACTGAAAATTAAGTTTTATATGTCTCAGGGTTTTTGAAAATTCGACACCCTAAAGGGTGAAAAGGGGGATGAAGTTGAAAATCCTTTATTTTTAAAGTAAAATCCACATAATTTATTGTTTAGGCGTTAGCTTTGTATTTCTATGCAACGTTCATCACTGTTATTGAAATTCCTCCCCAAATTCAACCCCTAAAAAAGGGAAATGGGGTGAAAATGTCTAAAAACCAATATGGGTATCGTTTGTATGGTTTATTGGGTCGCTGATTACGAAAACTACAACAATTTTGAAATCCAACGTGAAACACCATCATCCCCTGGGGTGGGGTTGGGGTGCGATAGGGTTGAAATGTCTAAACATCAATATGGGTGTCATTTGTATGGTTTATCGGGTCGCTGATTACGAAAACTACAACAACTTTGAAATCCAACGTGGTGGACGTGAAATTTGGGTGTTATAGAGTTGAAATGTCTAAAAATCAATATGCGTGTCTTTTCTATGTTTATATGAAGATAGTGATAGCGGTTAAGATGGCGTTAGGGGTAGGGACTACAATAACGGGTTCGTGGAAACTGTCCATACAATTGGGTCAAAGTACTTTAGACCCCACCGTACTAAAAGAACCAAAAAGATCTCTGACCATACCCTCAAGCTAATGGAAGAAAGACGCGAAATGGTTCTGCAGTCTCCGGAAGATGCTTCTCAATATCGGCGGCTCAATAAACAGATCTTTAAGTCTCTGACTCGCGACCTTCGGCTATTTAATACTAACCATATTAAAGAAGCGATTGAGCGGAACAAAGGCTCCAAAGTGTTCGCAAGAGATCTGTCTATTGGACAGAGCCAGTTGACGAGGCTGAAGACCGAGGATGGCAGAACCGTATCGTCCAAGCCTGAGCTACTGAGGGAAGTCGAGAAGTTCTATGGGCAGTTATACACATCAACCGGCCCACCCGTTAGCAGTCTGGCCAACGATCCAAGAGCTAGACTTACCCGACACCATACCGAAGATATCCCGGACGTCAGCTTGTACGAGATTAGAACGGCTCTCAGACAGCTTAGAAACAACAAGGCACCCGGGCACGATGGAATTACGGCTGAGCTTCTGAAAGCAGGCGGAAGGCCAGTGCTTAAAGCTCTTCAGAAGCTGTTTAATTCTGTCATACTCGAAGGGAAAACGCCACAGGCATGGCACAGAAGTGTGGTGGTACTCTTCTTCAAAAAGGGTGATAAGACCCTGCTGAAGAATTACAGACCCATCTCACTTCTGAGCCATGTCTATAAGCTGTTCTCGAGAGTCATTACGAACCGTCTCGCGCGCAGGCTCGACGACTTCCAGCCTCCCGAACAAGCCGGTTTTCGTAAAGGCTTCAGTACCATAGACCACATACATACGCTACGGCAAGTTATACAGAAGACCGAAGAGTATAACCAGCCACTTTGCCTAGCGTTTGTGGACTATGAGAAGGCCTTCGATTCGATCGAGACGTGGGCCGTGCTACGATCTCTCCAGAGGTGCCAAGTCGACTATCGGTACATTGAAGTGTTGAAGGACCTGTACAAAAACGCCACTATGTCAGTTCGTCTTCAGGACCAGGACTCGAAACCTATCCAATTGCAGCGAGGAGTGAGACAGGGAGACGTCATATCTCCTAAACTGTTCACCGCTGCATTGGAAGATGTCTTCAAACTCCTGGACTGGAAAGGACTTGGCATCAACATCAATGGCGAGTACATGACCCACCTTCGATTTGCCGACGATATTGTCGTAATGGCTGAGACCCTGGAAGATCTCGGCACGATGCTCAATAACCTCAGTAGAGTTTCACAACAAGTGGGTCTTAAAATGAACATGGATAAGACGAAAATTATGTCTAACGCCCTTGTTGTACCCACTCCACTCAAAGTTGGAGACTCTAAGCTCGAAGTTGTTGATGAGTACGTATACCTGGGACAAACAGTCCAGCTGGGTAAATCCAACTTAGAGAAAGAGGTTACTCGTCGAATCCGACTCGGATGGGCAGCGTTCGGGAAGCTCCGCAATATCTTCACGTCCAAAATACCGCAGTGTCTCAAGACGAAAGTCTTTGACCAGTGTGTGTTGCCAGTGATGACATATGGCACCGAGACGTGGCCGCTCACGATGGGCCTTATCAGAAAGCTCAAAGTCACCCAAAGGGCTATGGAAAGGGCTATGCTTGGAGTCTCTCTGCGCGATCGAATCAGAAATGAGGAGATCCGCAGAAGAACTAAAGTAACTGACATAGCCCTGAGAATCGCTAAACTGAAGTGGCAGTGGGCAGGGCACATCGCAAGAAGAACCGATGGCCGATGGGGCGTGAGGGTTCTAGAGTGGCGACCACGTACCGGAAGACGAAGCGTTGGCAGGCCCCCCACAAGGTGGACCGACGATCTGGTCAAGGTCGCGGGAAGCCGCTGGATGCGAGCAGCGCAGGACCGGTCGTCATGGAGTTCTTTAGGGGAGGCCTATGTCCAGCAGTGGACGTCTTTCGGCTGATATGATGAGGGGTAGGGATAGATGAAGGGATAGGAATAGGGGTAGGGAGTGGAAGAGGCAGTGGGGGAGGCACAGGGAGAGGAAAAGGGAGGAGGAGAGAGAGGGGGAGAGGTAGAGGGGCAGGGACAGGGATGGTTTGACGGACGGTTGGACAGATGGTTGGACGGACGGACGGACGACGGCAGATAGACGGAAGGGTGGACTTCTCCCCCCCCCCTCCCTCCCAAACCCGACGCTAAAAATCGTGTAACTTTTTACCAAACAATATGTGGATTGTATAGAACAATTGGAGCTGGAATGATACTTTTACTTTGGATGTCCGGGTTTGGCCCTTTTTTGGTCTAATTACACCAGGCTATTTGTGTAGCCGTCTTACACCCCGAGCACTACATACAACGAACGCGACATTGAAGTTGGAAGCGCGTATAGGCCTGCATATTCAGTCAGTAGGTACAAATGACCCGTAGGAGGACCACGAGAATCGTGCGGGTGGGTGCGCGCGGGGGTGCGGGGTAGATTGCGGGAAGGGGGGCGGAGTGTCCGTTCTGTATGATAGTACTATCACTTTATTCTGTGGTCGACGTTATTCGCTCTATGCAGACGAACGACAAATCAACGAACCCAACGGGTGCGCATCATTTCGAATAAATATTTTCGTATATCAACGTTTCAATAACATTCAATTGATATAATAAACGTTTCATATAACAACTATTAGCATAATTTTGTTTGACATAATGAACATTTACTATAATAAACGTTTTCTATACTAACATTTGGCATAACTATCATTTCACCTAAATATCTTTCATATAAAATTCATTTGATAAATTGTTATTTTATTTTTTTATTATTTATTTAATTTATAATAATAACAAAAATATAATAATAATCAATTAATTTATAACTATTTAGTATAGGTTGTTTTATGCTTATTTGATTAAAATTGTTGCAAAAAGGATACGATAGTGAATAAAATAATACAGGTAAAGGCTCAATAAAATTGATCATAGGCGAGCGAAGCGAGCAAAAGAGTTCGGGGCACCCCGACACAGTGGGTTAGGTTCGAAGGGTATGGCGGAATTGAGCGGAGGCGAGCGGAGCGAGCTCCGCTTCATTCCGCCATGCCCTTCAGGTTAGGTTGACATGAATGCATGCGCATGCGTGCTTACTTGTCTTCATGCTTGTTGTATGCATGCTTGCTTGCAAGGGCTTAGTAGAATCGATAATAGGCGAGCGAAGCGAGCAAAAGAGTTCGGGGCACCCCGACACAGTTGGTTAGGTTCGAAGAGTATGGCGGAATTGAGCGGAGGCGAGCGGAGCGAGCTCCGCTTCATTCCACCATACCCTTCAGGTTAGATTGACATGAATGCATGCGCATGCCTGCTTGTTTGCATGCATGCATGCATGCTTGCTGTATGCACGCTTGCTTACTTGTTTGTTGAAGGCAAGGGCTTAGTAGAACTGATAATGGGCGAGCGAAGCGAGCAAAGAGTTCTAGGCACCCCGACACAGTGGGTTAGGTTCGAAGGGTGTGGCGGAATTGAGCGGAGGCGAGCGGAGCGAATTTGGGAAATAACTATGGCAAACAATTACGACCTTGATACGTCTTGTCAACTCGAACTTAATTTATTAAACCCTCTCACAATTGAGATTTATAGGGCTTCAATCGAATTCGATTTTCTTGAATCTCGACTATTCGAGCAAATTGGATAGGCAGTCTATAAAATGCTCCGACAATTGAATAAACTATTTAAATACTAAAAAGAAAAAGTATTTATTAAAAAGTAATCACTATCCTGGCGATGCCTATATGATACTAAATAATCCTTGTTTTCTATTTCTCCTAATCCAATTAGCCCCACATCTGTGCAGTTGTTAATCACCACTTTCGCGTGACAGAGATGGTGACAATATCTGACCATCTGGCAGGTGGACGGCCTACCGAACGCTTGCCAAGTATCCTGTCCAACTGTCCACGCCTCGATACACGAACCATACAAGTAAAGCTTAACGCGAAATCAGGCTAAAACAGAACATTTATTTGATACGTACCTCCACCCACAGCCTTCCACCCTTGATTTCTACACCAACAAGCTAAGCACAAAACAAAAATGCAAAAATCAAAACAAGAACAAATTGCCATACTTCGCTAGAAGCTGCTGAACCCATAAATTTGTTTTGCCAAACTTTTCGACAGAAAATCTGGCCTGAGAATTTCTGCGGCAGCACACCACGAAACTACGCAGTGGCTTTATGAGTTTTAAATCAGCAGTTGCGTTTTTTACTGCGTTGGAGATCGTAATTTAAAAAAACCACGTGCGGCGAATCGCGTGAGGCGTCACCGCTGCGAAAGACGCAGGTGCACTGACCCTGAAGACCGGCGACTTCGCATAATGGTTCGTTGTTTTCAAAACATACCTAGTGGAGCAGTTATGACCAGATTAAGCCCGACTTCAGAACTGGATACATTGCTTAGGGTTGTCCTATATCGGACATATTTCAGCTCTGGATCTCCTTTTATGTTTTTTCTAGATAGGGAAAGTATTGCTCCAGTTACCGCATTTGAAGCATCTATCAAGAAATGCATAAATTATTTGCTTTGAATATTTGAAGCTAACTCCAAGACCGTTTGTCAGCAATGCTCTATTGAAGCGAATTCAACCAACAAATATAATGATGTTATATAAGAAACACATTAGCATTGTGTCACCGATAGTAACGCACATGATCTACAGTTATGCAATAAATATTCCGTTCTGATAACATATTACGTAGTATTTTTATTTAATAGTTACGAGTTTTTGGCGTTTGGATGGACTTTTATCTTCGTCACAAAGGAAAACTATCGAACAAGTAACTCATAGAAACTTAAACGAAAGACGAGATACGAATTTGCTCTGAAAGCTGGACTCGGTAGCGAGCGAAATTTCACTGACAAAATTCGGCCAGGTTCGGCCAGATTTGGCGTACCTGGAGCTCTACTCGTCGAAATCCATTAAGTATTACGAATTTTTAACAAAATTTTTAGCAACTCGTTACAACCGAACAATTCAAAAATGTGAAGTTTTGGATCATGAATGACAATCAGTATAATTACCTTCGAATAAACTTTGAAATAATTCTAATACCGAGAGGCAAGGATCATAAAGTTGGAGCCGAGGCAGCGTAGAGTCAGTCCCCCGCCGGCACTCCTGTCGGCTTCTTTGGCTAGTCGTCCATTAGAGTACAGTCAACGACAGGTCAAACTTGACACTCGCAGTTTGACTCTAGCCCATACGTCTATTGAAATAAGAACCGTACAAAGTCCAATGTCTCAACTCTCAAGCTTGATGTGCTCTTGACTTCACCACTGTGGTTCCTGGCTAAACACCAGTCACGGTAGCAGAGTCATCGAGAGTGATTACCTATATAAATCTATGGTGATTATTTAAAGGTAATGCCTGCACGATATGTACGTACGTGAACGAATGATAGTATGTGAGAGTCACCAGGAGAGACAGAATCGAGAGGAGGAAATAGGTGATTCTGACTTATGAAGATACCTTGGTCTATCCGAACATGTTCAGAAGTTGCCTGTAATTTATACAAAGAACAACTAAATGTCGTGATTGTCTATTACTCACATACATACATACACACACACGCACACACACACGCACACACACAAAAATTTGTATATAATAAGTAATAAGTGGCGTCGGTTCTGGTAGGCGCGGGCTGGGGCTGATTTGGGTTCGGCGGCTCTGGACCTGTTACTGTCTTTTTCTTTGACAAGGACAGTGACAGATCTGGACCTGTCGGGTTTGGTTTAGTGTTGGCCTGTGTCTGCCAGAATCGACTCCAGTAGCAGACTTAAGCTAGCTGTAAATCTTGTGTTATGTAACTTGGAGGAGCGAGGCATTCCCACTACAAGTATCTCTGATTACTTACAGGGAAGCCCCGGTATATGTATGTGTTCAGATTTACCTAAATAAATATTATTTTTTTTTTTTTTTTTTTTTTTTTTTTTTATTACTAGTTACTCGAACCGCAGGATAACACCCACACTTGGTTGATCTTACAAACTTACGAAACATCTTTTATAATGCGCACAGCTAAGAAGTGGTGCCTGCGTCTGTGTTCCCGAGTTCATATAACCCCAATCTATTCAAGTTTCGAGTGAATAGACTTCTTCTGGGCAAGCTCGTTCCATCGTTGACCTCATCTCTGCCCCGGGCTAGATCTAGGTTAAGAGTAAGCCCGACGATCTTAAAAAAAACCGGATCAACCCTACATCCTGCTGCCAACACACGACTTACAATTGCCGGTTACTAGTGTTATCTTATACCAGGTTCTATAAACACACATACTCAGTCCAGGAAACCGGTTAAAACCAGACGGATATAATTTCTCATAACAATATGGCTTAAGTGAAAATCTTAACAGTAAGAGATTTAGGACCATTTGCACTAAACTTAAGAATCGCCCCTAACTTGCTTAAGACACTCCTACCAATACTTTGACAGCCCTTAAGAAAGAACTTGGGCGAGTCTTAAGTTTAGTGCAAACGGTCCTAAGTTTCTTTTTTGTTTAGTTTTGTCCGTGTAGTGCCGGCAAATAATAGTACTAACTCATCTTTACCTGTGGGTGTCGTAAGAAGCGACTAAGGGCTTATGAACCGGAGGATGGGCTGCAGCATCTTTCTGTATATCGCACCATCATACATACTGCGGTTATCAACAGCGGTCGCCAGCCGCAATGCTTGCAAGCGTGGTGACTATGGTAAATCTCCTCCAAAGTATACCACGCGTTTATTGCTGGAGCTGACGTTTCATGGGATGTTATGTATGTTGAAATTACGGCGAGAAATTAACGATACAGTGCTGCTTATGAAAATAGCTCAGGGCAAAATTGATTGTCCAGAACTCTTATCCAATATTAAATTGCTAACTCCATTTAGAACATTAAGAAACCCTTTATTGCTTCATGTCCCATCTTGTACCACTCGATATAGACTGAATAGTTTCTTTCCCAGAACCATGAAATTATTTAATTCATTGAATCATAACAATTCCTTAGATCTGTTTGCTGGCAGTATAGATGCAACTAAAGGCGTTATGGTTAGTGTTTATAACAATACTTGAAATTTAGATTTTAAGCAATAATGGTGCTTACCTTCTTATTCAATTAGTTACTTAAGATTATTATTTTTTTTTATATAATATTTATTTCTTTTAAATTGTGGAAGCTTGTTATTGGCTCCTAGATATTTACTAAGTGTATTATTTTGTAAACACAGCTGTAAGCTACCCAAATAAAATAAAATAAATAAAATAATAAATAATGAAGAGTTTTAAAATTGAAATAACTAGAAATATTCATTCATCATACATCCCCTTAAAAGAACTGGTGGACATGGAGCTTCCTTCAGAATACAACGTGTAACAGATTATAATAATAAATAATCAATTAGTTTTATTTTCTCCCACAAAAAGTATCTTATCAATATCTTAAGGATCAACTTAGAGATTAAACTTACAACACTACTGTAAAGAACTTGTATTATGTGGAAGACAGGAGCTCAAACTAGGAAAACCCTGTGCTAAGTAAGATAGGGTATATCAACCCTGAAGAGTGTGATTCTGCCCATGAAACTGAACAACTTTCCCCAAGGATCATTGGTTGAAATACGAAAAAAAATTTTGACCTCCCGTAGAAACTGAATCAGCTGATCACGCATTATGTATGGAAGGTAATTTTTTTTTTCGACCTGTTCTTTGTAGGAAGTTGTTCAGTTTCATGGGCAAAATCAGATCCTTCAAGGTTGATATACTCTTTCCGTTACACCTTGTATATTATTAAAGGGTTTTATCAAAGTTTCATTACAAAACTATTGTATAAAGTTCGTAAGAAAGTAGCCCTAGCCTATTTCTGTCGTAAATCAGCAGCGACTACATTTTACGCCTAAACTGCTGAACCGATTTTGATAAAATTTGGTACAGAGATCATTTGAGCAGTATCACACAAACGAAGTTACGGGCAACAGCTTATAACTTAACACGTGCAGGCTCGGTCGTTATATTCACAAACAACTGTGGTACTTAGAAGATACGATGTTTAGTAACAAATGCGCTTCTCCTAAGGAACATGAATAATCCTTTGTACATGAATCTGTTTACGTAGTTATAAGGATTTAAAGGTCGCACGAGTCATAATCGCATAAAAATCAACAAAATTATTCAGCTTTATGGATTTCGCAATAAGACGGGTCTATAACAGATTTATTAATAATATTTATTCATCAACATCCTATTAAAATTCCTCTGCAGGACACCAGCAGTAACAGCAGCACTGCACGTACTTTCTCGCGATATGCAAGTTAATAGTATCAACGGCAAACTAAAACCCATTTACAATGTGCCGACGCCGCCGCGACGTTCTACAATTTGCTGGATGTTTATAAATGGCGAATCATAGGATTTGCCTGAGACAATTATTACCGAACAAATGATTCATATAATGGGTTAAGCAATACATCTTTGATAAATGTATATTTCGATCTTCTGGCCTGCTGCAACCCGACCAACGGTTTCTGACATGATATGAACGAAGCAATAACAGGACACATTGCCCTCAAAAAACATTACTACACTTTAGGCATAACAGACAGCCCTCTATGCAGGGCCTGTATGGAAAGGGACCAAACCATTGAACACGTTATTCTGGAGTGCGAAGTAATCAACACTATCAGAGAAAACACACTTGGAGCAGACTTAACTTTAGATCAATTACCAAACGAACTGGACAAACTGACTGAGTTCTGGCAACGGTTAGGGTGGCTAAATTGATGACCAGATAGGCCCACGCACAATCGTCCACATATGACTAAGTGCGGAAATCACAAACTTAACTTAAAACTTAGAACATGACCGAAGCAGGGACCAAGGCCTACCGTTACCTCCGAAGCACACGTTCACGACGCGAAAAAAGGCTACAATCTTACCTTTGACTTCTTCATCCACTTCATTATAAATGTCCAAATCCACTTTTCTGATTTTTAACAAAACTCCTCTACACAAAATTTACAACCCTAAATAACACAGAATACTATAGCCCTGAGAGTGAGGGTATTGCTTGATAAAGTTAAGTGAGGGTATTGCTTGATAAAGTTATTCGTTTCACAAACTAAATTATCACAGGAAAAAGGAGATACAAAACAACCGTCGAGCTTACTCCAAAGGATACAATTGACTCAATCAAAATACTTGTTAAGGCTATTTATATGCCATCTCGTGATTAATATTGTTTATTTATAGCTTCAAATATAAGGCGAATGTCGTCGTACGGCCAATTGAGTGGAAATAAAGGAGCTTTCACGCTGGCATACGAGATCAAAGAAAGATGATTGGGTGATAATGATAATGAGATGTTGGGTACTTAATACCAAACCACTTCTCCAAAAATATATGTCTGACAGACAAAAGAATCTGACTGCTTTCCATTCTGGGATTCACATCTTGTGGCGCCAAAATCTCACCGTAATTCTGCTATCACAAAAAAAAAATGTTAGTATAATACTTTTCACTGCACGGTATTTTTTCGATAGCTTAATTTTTTTGCGCCATGCAGTGACCTCCTCTCGCATCCCCCTCGCAATTTTTTCCGCCTTTTGTGAACATGAAAGAATTTTCAAAATTAGTTCAGTAGTTAGAGACCTCTTACATCTACCCGCGCCTCTCGCACAACCCTCACAAATTTTTCGGACTTTTGTAAACACGGAATTCTCACCAGATACCACGTGACATCTATGCTGATAATGTCACAAAAATTTACAGGTTTCAAAATTGGTTCAAAAGCTATAGAGATCCACCCTCAAACGAATTGTGCCTCTTTTTAATTGTTTATGTTCAGTGCAAAATCATCAGTCTAAAAGGGCCTTAAAATGTGCCAAAATTGGTATTGTAATTGGCACAATTGTAAACCATCTGCAGTCAAATTGTTTAATTTTTATAATGTTATGAACAATATCCATTCAAAGCTACACAATAGATATCCTATCCTACTAATCCTACTTCCTACTAATATTATAAACGCGAAAGTTTGTAAGTATGGATGGATGGATGTTTGTTACTCTTTCAAGTGAAAACTACTGAATGGATTTTAATGAAACTTGGCACACATATAGATTAGGTCCTGGGATAGCACATAGGCTACTTTTTACCGCGGGGAAACAATTCATTCCCACGGGAATACGCATTTAATGTTAATGAAGAAGGTGACTGACTCTTTGACTGACATATCAACGCACAGCCTAAACCGCTGGGTCTAGAAATTCCAAATTTGGCATGTAGGATCCTTATGAGGTCTAGGGGTGCACTAAGAAAGGGTTTTGCAAAAATAGGGGATGAAAGTATGTATAAAAGTCCGTCAGTTTTAAACTTAGGATCTTCAAATTTTGTATGTAGGCTGACGATTAAAAGATAATATTTACGTATTTCAGGGTTTTTGAAAATTAACACACTAAAGGGTGAAAAGGGGGATGAAGTTTGTTAAATTTATTATTTAGGCATTAGGGTTGTAATTCTATGCAACGTTCATCACTGTTATTGAAATTCCACCCCATATTCAACCCCTAAAAAAGGAAAATGGGGTGAAAAAGTGTAAAAACCAATATGGGTATCGTTTGTATGGTTTATTGGGTCGCTAATTACGAAAACTACAACAATTTTGAAATCCAACGTGGCGGATGTGAAATACTATCATCCCCTGGGGATGGGGTTGGGGTGCAATAGGGTTCAAATGTCTAAAAATCTATATGAGTGTCGTTTGTATGGTTTATCGGGTCGCTGATTACGAAAACTACAACAACTTTGAAATCCAACATGGTGGATGTTAAATACCATCATCCCCTGGGGATGGGGTTGGGGTGCGATAGGGTTGAAATGTCTAAAAATCAATATGGGTGTCGTTTCTATGTGTATATTAGAATAGGGATAGCGGCTAAGATGGCGTTAGGGGTAGGGATAGGGGAAGGGATAGGGATAGGAAGGGGTAGGGGTAGAGAGAGGGACAGGGAGTGGGAGAGGGAGAGGGAAGGAGAGAGGGAGGGGGAGGGGGAGAGGGGGCGGGAGAGGGAGGGCGAGGGAGGGGGAAGGGGAGAGGGGCAGGGACAGGGATAGTTTGACGGACGGTTGGACAGATGGTTGGACAGACAACAGAAAGACGGAAGGGTGGATGGATGGATGGTCCGATAGATAGATAGAATCCCTCGCGGATGAATTCGCGGGCAACAGCTAGTAGAACTATAATTTCTCCTTTTTTATTAAAGCACTACCTTCTTGTTAAATTTAAAAATTCTCCCCACCATCTGACTGGTTGGGTTACAGCTAAGAGTGTTCAGTAAAAGTAAATAAATAAAATGTCTTCATTTCAGGTGATAAAACCCATAGAGATAAAGCTAACTAAAACTAAACTAACTAGGTACCTAACTTATCTGAATAATGTGTAAGCCATGTCTGTAATGTAAGTATTATTTTTTGTTCTGGTTTTGATGCACACAAAATTAATATATTGTGTATTATATTTTGATTCGATTCCTGCTAATATTGACATGGGGCTATGGAGGTTAATAAGGGCTGTGCATATTATAAAATGTTTATAATAAGCACTAGGTTTGTGTGAAGTTATATAAATTAACTAAGATGGGGTGAAAAAGTGCAGTGTTTTGATTATTCTGCCATCCCCAGACTCTTCTAGGGTTGTTGGAATAATCTCATGGAGTTAATGCACACTCATTATCCAATGCCTCTCGAAAAAATTACTTTTATTAATTAAATCTATTATTTTACTTTACAAATAAAGAAATACTTTGTTTCCTTTACAAAAAATCAGATGTACAATGTCTCTGTTCCAAATAAAAGATAAACAATGCTAAAAGAGCTTGTTATTATACTTTTGTTGTCAATAACTAAAAAAGCCCAGTGGGATAATAACAAAACATTGAAACATTCGTTAAATGGTAAATTTATTTAATTTTACAGTGTGTAAGGGACAGCTTTCCGAAAACTGAAACATACCACAGAACTATATAATGTATGTTTAGTCAACAAATCTGAATAACTTTTAGTAAATGAAACTTTCATATCAAAATAATCAAAACACTGCACATTATCACCCCATCTTAGTTAATTTATACAACTTCACACAAAGCACTTTGCAAGATTTTTACAGCACAGCCTTCATTAAATTCTCTGAATGCATTTGTTGTGTTCCTGAGTACCTATAACCCAAATCTATTCAAGGGATACTAACTACCCTGACAGCAGGATAACTTTATATGATGTCCATATGTGTGGTCAAGACACACTGCATTCAAAGGGTAATAAAATTATTACCCATTTCGGAACCCATCGTAAGTTGTGAATGAATAGGCTTTTTTGGTAAGCTTGTTTCATTGTCAACCTTATTTTTGCCCCAGGACTAGATTGTAATCAATAACAGTCATTTATAACAAAAAAAAAGATTATTTTATTTTTAATTTATTAGTTCTAATTACTTACTCACTTACTTGTTTACAAAATTCTCAAAATTATTAACCACATTTTACTAAATGCAGGTAGGTACCAAATTACAAATGAAATGGACAAAGTTCATAAAAATTAGTTTTTTTAAGATAAATGTAGAATGTTTGGTAGTATGTTATGTTTGTTTGTATCCGAGAATACGCCAATGCAATGCGCAAAGAGGTCAATCTTATTTACATAAGTGTAGGTAGTAAGTACCTACTACTATTTTAATAGACAGTGTTACATACAACATACCTCCCCAAAATCCATTGAAAATAATGTTGTAAAAGTAAAGATGCAAGTAATTAGAAATTAATGCAGAATTTAATCGGACAATCACATGCAGTTAACAACCATCGATATCGTTTCTATGGAAATGATCACAGAAAACAAAAATAAATACAACAACTAGGACTCTTATTAGAACTCGGAACATTTCCTCTTAATTTTACAAGAAGAATCCAAGGATTTAACTTACCGGCTGTGGTAAATTTGGAAGAACTTGTAGTGGTATTGGCTTGGCAAACAATGTTTCACATTCTGCTGGCTCTCCCATAGCAGCGTTATCAACACACACAAGTGGCCAACAAGGGTCAGGAACCGAGCAGGAATCAGAGTACTCGCACCTCTCATGCCTTTTAGTCACCGTTGTGGCAAAATCCTTTCTAAACTTTAGTTTTGTCGAGAAAACGCAGGAAAAGCGTTTTCCACGCGAATTCGCAAGCAATTAGCAAAGATCACAGACTAACAGACTACTAAGATTTTTTTTTTTTGGTTTCGTTCTTCCTTTCGGAAAGGCAAAGAGTACAAAGCCCATACAGCCATGTCTGATGTGTTTAATCTTTCTTTTTGCTCCCCTCGTAAAGCGAAAGTGAACTTTACGAAGGAAAATGTTCGTGACTTTTTGGGACAACACAAACGGGGCTTAAACACGAGATCACTTGAAATCTTCATCAGCTGCGCACTACGTAGTAAATTTACTGCATAACACACTATCTTTATTATCCACTAAATCACTAAATGCACAAAAAACTAAATTTCAATTAAGCAGGCAAACGCCCATGTCGAGTTCCCGCCAAAAAGTCCCCGATTACAGACTACTAAGATGAAACTGGCAAAGATATGACATTGACAGCTACAATTCGGCTCGACTCGTCTAAAAAAGGGCGTACAGTCTGTCAATAGTGCATCAATCTGTGATCAATCTTTAACCAAAGTTCAAAAGATGCAGGAGGCCGGAGGTCGTTCACCAGTTCATCATCCAAGGTCATCATCAATAATGTCTTTCGGCAGATATGATGATGATAGTTTACTTACACATCATTGTAGGGCGCATATTCTGAGCTAACTGTACCAAATGGTAGATTTTCTATTTAAAAAAATGGTAGCACTGAGGAAGCGGCCTACGTTCCAAACATAAAATTCAATAAAATAGTTTAAAAAGAAGAATAAAATAAAATTATTTTATGTAGAAAATAGTCGTTTTCCAAACTGTATTTGTCCTTTACATATATTTCATTCGTATTTGTTTTAATTAAAGTGATCAAACTATGCACGAAATATTATTTAAAATATATTTCTATTTTGCTATTTAATAATCTGTGCGTTCCATATTGCACTAACAGACTGCTTTAGAGCACTGTGAGCGCGCTTAAGTCGGTCTGTTAGGGTTTAAGGGTTGACAAGCAATAAAAGAAGTATCTAACTGATTAAGTCTTTTATTTAGCAGAGCGAACATGCGTACAATGGCTGTGCAAGTAATCGACGACATTATAATAGAACGTAGGGGTTCTCATATAGCATGACAATATGGCGCCAGGGCGCGGGAAATTCAAACTGACAAACATGAGTGCTCATTTCAATATCTAACACCCCCCCTAAATGTGCACTCTATCACACATACCAATTAAATTTCTCAAGAAATGAAATTGCGGTCTGGGAAGACCTTTGGTAAACATATCAGCTGCTTGTAGTTTAGTTTCACAATATTTAACATCCATGACATTTTCTGAAAACTTTTCTCTCACAAAGTGATACTGAACATCTATGTGCTTAGATCTTTTATGCAAGTTAGCCCCATGAATCAGCTTGATTGCACTCATATTATCAACAAGTAAATCAATTGTCTCATCAAAACCTATTTCTTTTAAAAGAGATTTTATCCAAACAAGCTCCTTCGTAGCAGCACAAGCAGCTATATATTCTGCCTCTGTCGTTGACAGTGTGATGCACCTTTGCAATTTAGTATTCCATGTTATGGCACCATTGCACATAACAAAAATATATCCAGTAACAGACTTACGGGTTAAAACGCAATTTGCATAGTCTGCATCACAAAATCCTGTAATTTTATTCTCACCTGAACTTTTATACAGGATGCCCCACTCTGTAAAACTTCTTAAATATTTAAAAATCTTTTTAACAGCACTCCAGTGCAGATTATTGTATTTATTTAGGTATCTACTGAGAGAGCATACTATATAATAGATATCAGGCCTACTGCCTATTGCAGCATACATAAGTGACCCAATGGCCTCACGAAAAGGAACATCAGGCATGTCAACAGAGCCTTCACTATTATCTAACTTCACATTAGGATCGGCTGGAATGGAACTACTTTTACAAACATCCATACCAAATTTAAACAACAAGTTAGTAATATACTTAGTCTGATGCACAAGAATTGACCCATCTTCATGAAAATCTAACTCTAACCCCACAAATTGCTTAGGGCTCATTACAGTAACTTCAAAACATTCTTTTAGTTTCTCAAGAAATTCTTTTATCAGCTTCTTATCTTTACATAACAATAATCCATCATCAACATATAACAGCAGATACAATGGAACATCATACTGAAATGAAACATATAGACATTTATCACTTTCAGAATTAATAAAATTATTTTCTTTCATAAATGAGTCGAATTTATGATTCCAACACCGGGGTGACTGTTTCAACCCGTACAGTGATTTTTTAAGTTTACAAACCAAACTATTTGTTTCAACACCCGGTGGTGGTTCCATAAATATCTCCTCATTCAGAGTTCCATACAAAAAGGCAGTCTTAATGTCAAATTGGGTTATTTTGAGATTTTCTCTAGCTGCCAGTGAGAGCATAATTCGAATTGTATCATAGCGAACTGTGGGCGAGAATGTCTCTTCATAATCGATTCCCTTTTCTTGGGAATATCCTTTGGCGCACAGTCGAGCTTTGTATCTAACAGTATCATCAGCATTCTGCTTAATTCTGTATACCCACTTGCATCCAATCAGTTTCTTATCTGCCGGACACTCAACAAGCTCCCATGTGCCACAGGCTTCGTGGGACTCCAGTTCTTCGCTCATAGCTTTCATCCATTGGCTCTGGTCTTCACTGTTCACAGCTTCATCATATGTAGTGGGAACTATCTCAACTAGGTTGGCCTCTGCCTTAGCAGTCCTATTTTTACGTGGTCGAAGATTGAATACACGTTGTGGTACTCTTTCCTCCCTATTTTGGATACTTTCTTCTTCTTCTATCTCTTGTTCTATTTGTTCTTCTGCATTCTCTTCTTTTACATTTTCTTCTTCTGTTATCCTGTTTATCACAGTTTGATAGAAGTTTTCAAACTTTTCATAATCAAATGAGTGAACATTTTCATTGTTCTTTCTGTGATTAATTTTATTTTTTTTATTTTATTTATTTTATTTTGGCAACAAACAGTCATATACATCGACAAAACTTTTATAAAACTACACATTTCATATATAAATACAGACCTTGAGTGCCAACAATATAAATATAAATACTTAATAGCAAAGAACAGCAGTTCTAGGTTAACAAAACGGTAGATACAGGTAATTTTAAGTGTCGAGAAGTAATTAATTACAGCAATTACAATATATAATATAAATTAACAGTGCTATGTTTACATTTTTTCTTTTAGGGAAGTGATAACAAGATTTTTGAATTTAGAAGCTGAGTTACAAAAGAGGTCAATGTGAGATATGTCATTGTTGTAGCTATGAAGAGAACGACGAAAGAAGTTATTAGCAGTATAATTGGTTGTGAACATTGGGGGAGCAAATAACTGATTGTTTCTTCTAACAGTTTTACGAGGGATTTTAAATTTAATGTATTGTAACAGGTGAGGGGAGTCTACTAAATTGTTTAGAAGTTTAAATAAGAACATAAAGTCGAATTGTTGTCTACGAAGGTTAAGAGGTAACATGTTATGTCGAGTAAGTGAGTCTGTATAATCAGAAAAATTGCGACCTGTACGATATTCCAAAGCTTTAAGGAATCTTTTTTGAATTTTTTCAAACCTATTTACATGTCGTGCATAGTATGGACTCCATATAATTGATCCGAAATCTAAGAGAGATCTTACTAAACTGAAGTAAAGTATTTTATATGTATGTGGTAGCTTAAAAGGTTTGCTAACTCTTAAAAGAAAACCAAGTTGTTTTGTCGCCTTTTGTAAAATATGATCGTAATGATTAATAAATGTCAACTTACTGTCTAGCAGTATACCTAAATCACGTACAACATTTACTCTAGAGATTTGATTAGTTTCCACTCTATAATTATGCATAATTGTCTTTTTCTTTCGAGTAAACGTTATAATGTGGCACTTATCAGTATTCAAAAATAATTGATTACGTGAACAGTATTCAGACAAAGCGGAAATATCATCCTGTAAGTGTTGACAATCTTCTGTAGTCTTGATTTCTTTATAGAGTTTGGCATCATCTGCATAAAGAAGAATGTTACTATGTTTGATGCATGTAGCTATGTCATTTATGTAAATTGAGAATAACAAGGGCCCTAAATGGGACCCTTGTGGGACCCCAGAAGGTACCTCTAATAAATCGGACATGTAACCTCTTACTGACACTGCCTGTAGTCTGTTACTGATGTAGGATTTTATCCATCGAAATAAGTCGCCTTGTATTCCGGCTGCCCAAAGCTTCTTCAAAAGCAAATTATGATTTATTTTATCAAAAGCCTTTGAGAAGTCGGAATAGAAGACATCTATCTGACAATTTTTATCCATTGATCGTAATAAAAAATCGGTATATGTGACAAGATTTGTTTCGACTGATCGACCGCGGAAAAAGCCATGCTGATATGGGGATATGTAATTTCGAAGAACAGAGCTTAGCTGGTGAGTAACTATTTTTTCTAAGATCTTTCCAAAAATACTTAACTTTGATATGGGCCTATACTGCGTGATATCGTTTAATTGATTTGTTTTGGGTATAGGTGTTATCATCGACTTTTTCCAAGGGGATGGGAAAGTCCCTGTATTAATCGACATGTTGAATATGTAGGTTATAGGTATATGCAATTCAGTAGCACAACGGGAAATGAAAAGTGGATGAATTCCATCATAACCTGCCCCTTTTTTTACATCAATATTTTTTAGCTCCTTGAAAACATTATCCTGTATTATGTGAATACTGCAAATATCTACCGGGGAATCATTAAATTCTTGCATCTGATCAAGATTATTTAAGGTTGTATCTTTTATAAAAACTGAAGTGAAATATGAGTTAAACAGATTACAAATTTGAACGCCATCACTAGTAGATATGTCGTTATATTTAAGAGTACGTGGAATTTCCGAGCGGCCTAATCTAGATTTTGCATACGTCCAAAAGTATTTGGGATTACATTTAATTTTATCCTCAGTTATAGCCATATAAGTATTGTAACACTTATCCTCTAATAGTTTAGCTCTTTTCCGTAATAATGAAAACGTAAGGTAGTCTAATTTATTATCATAAATTTTCCATTTTTTGTGAAACTTACGTTTTTCATTTAATAATTTTATAAGCGGTCGTGTGACCCAAGGTTCATAATAAGTATTAGAGGATATGCGTTTTCTAGGGATATGTAGTTTTATTAAATTATTTAGAACAGAATAAAAATATGTAACAACAGATTCTAGATCGCTACGTTTCTGAAATTCTTCTAACCAATTTATATTCAGTAGACCAGTGCGTATTGCGTCATAATCAGCTAAATAAAACAGATGCTTGTAGGTATTTGCGTTAGGTGGCAAAACTTCACAATATTCTATACATAAACTGATGTCCAGGGCTGGATGGTAGTTATCTTCTGGGGTCAGAGGTACGGAACTACGGGCAACCGTGCACTGTTTGTTACAAAAAATTAAATCTAAAAATCTATTATTTTTATTTGGTATTAAATTGTATTGATTTAGGCCAGACAGATTTATAAAATCTGCAGTAATTTTTATCAATGTTCAGCTCATATTCAGACGTCTCACTTACAGGATCTGGTGATGAAGAAGCCTCATTTTCATTGAAAACAACGTCACGAGAGACAGTAATTTTCTTTGTATCTGGGTCGTACAACCTGTAGTTATTGGAATTTCCATCGTAACCAACTAACATAAGCTTCTTACTCTTAGGCTCAAGCTTAGTTCTCTTTTCTTTGGGTATATGCATGTAGGCAGTACAGCCAAAGGTTCTCAAATGTGTCACAGTACTCTTCAAACCAGTCCATACTTCAAATGGAGTCTTATCCTTGTTAGAACGTCTGTTCATTAGGTAAACAGCTGTTTGAACGGCTTCTGCCCAAAGTTGCAGAGGGAGATGTCTCGCATACAGCATGGACCGGGCACATTCCATAATCGTTCGGTTGGCCCTCTCGCTCCTGCCGTTCTGCTGGGGTGTGTATGGTGCAGTATACTCTAGCTCTATACCTTTTTCAGCAGCATACTTTTTGAACTCCTCATTGCAATACTCTCTGCCATTATCACTGTGTAGCAGTTTCACCTTTGTATCAAATTTGTTCTCAAGAAGCTGTACATACCTCTGAAACGCCTGCAATGCCTCAGACTTCTGCTTCAAGAAGTAGACCATGATGAAACCTGATGCTGCATCCAGGAATGTAATAAAGTACCGTGCCCCTCCAACAGATGGTATGGGCATAGGACCACACAGGTCACTATACACTTTATTTCTTTGCACATCCGATGAGCTGCTTCTAAATGGCCCTCTATGTTGTTTGCCAATTACACAGGCTTCACAGAAAAAATCACTCATGTCACTTTGTAAATCAGAAACAGGTAAATGTCCATTTTTTACCATTTCCTTCAGTGTTTTCAAGTTCACATGACCAAGACGCTCATGCCACTGCTTTAATGTAACAGCATTTGCTTGACAGTCCTCTGTGATGGTTTGGAACGACAGTTTGTATAGGTTATTACACTGCTTAATAGCACTAGCTGCCACAGAACCGTCACTGTTTTTAATCAATGCAAAGTCTTTGTTTTTGATCACTGAAAACCCTTTAGCAGTTATAACTCCTTCTGAGAACAAATTACGTTTCAGTTCTGGCACAAAAAGAACATCATTGATAGTAGAATTGTACCATTTACCATCCAAATACTTTTTGATTTTAACTGTTCCTGAACCGAGCACTTTTAGTTCACTTTTGTCTCCTAACCTCACACTGCTGCATTCCTGCTTAAGATCCACGAAGAAGTCGCGCCTGTACGACATGTGAGCGGACGCTCCGCTGTCTAAGATCCATAAATCTTCACTGTCGGACAAGTTTGCTTCCAATTGAACATTAAACGCAGACTCAGACCTGTTTCCTTTAGAATTGTTTGAGCTGCCACTCATTTTAGTGGGCCCTGATCGACAATCACGAGCATAGTGCCCTTTCTTTTTACATTTAAAGCACTTTATGGCCTTTTTGATTACTTTTTCAGTTGCCAATGCAGTTTCATCACTACTTTTATAGCTCATTTCTTCATCCAGAAGACGCGCCGTCAAGTTGGCTATAGTTTGCTTGCTTGAATCTAAGGATAGCCATGCTTGTCTCACCATGCGATAGCGATCAGGCAATGAGCCAAGTATTTTTGTTACAATTGCCATTTCGGATATCGATTCTCCAGTGTCCTTGAGCTGCTTAGCTAAGTTTTCGATTTTAGCAATGTATTCAGCTATGCTGTCGCCTTCATTGTATTTGATAGTGTGAAATTTCTCATGCAAAAGCATTTTTGTGTTCTCACTCTTCTGATCAAAGATAGAATCGAGCTTTACAAACATGTCATAAGTGGAATCACACGTCTCTATCAAGCTTACTTGTGAGAGCTCCATCCCTGCAGTAACGATATACATTGCCTTTGCATCATCTTTCTTCCATTCGGTCGGATCAGTCCCCGCCGGTGCGATTGAAGACGTGATGTGGTCGCCCAGCCCTTTGGCCTGCAAGGCGAGTTTCGTCTGGAACTTCCATTGGCGATAATTACTGCCAGCAAACCTTTTTGCAGTCGCAGTCGTACCGAAACCTATTCCAAGGTCCATGGTTACTTGGTAAAATGTCCTGGCGCCGCGCTCCAACACACACGTGCACCGACACAAAACCGCCGCCACAGAACACTTCCACGACGAAAATACGATTACTTTTTATGCACTTACGATGCCTGGACCCATGACCTGTTAGGGTTTAAGGGTTGACAAGCAATAAAAGAAGTATCTAACTGATTAAGTCTTTTATTTAGCAGAGCGAACATGCGTACAATGGCTGTGCAAGTAATCGACGACATTATAATAGAACGTAGGGGTTCTCATATAGCATGACAATATGGCGCCAGGGCGCGGGAAATTCAAACTGACAAACATGAGTGCTCATTTCAATATCTAACACGGTCCAAATTGACCAAAAGCGTGCTCTAAAGCACTCGCTCGTTCACCGCCTTACGTCATTGATGACGTCATCGTTCCTGCTATCAGTGCTTTAGTCAAATAGGTGGAGCAGTGAAAGCGCTAATGTCAAAATCGATTTGACACATAAAATCCCACACATTTGCAGCCAGCTGATGTCTTTTAAGTTTTGATTTTAATGAGTTTGTCTCTAATGGAAATGAGAGTGGATTTGGCGCACATTTTTCAGGGATTAGCTTAGGCTTTGTTAAAGAAAATAAAAACGAAACTGACATTTTGACAGATGAACACGTGAGCGCGCTTAAATCCATTCCAAATTGACTAGAGCCATTAAAGCAGTGATAGCTTTGTGAGCGTGCAAAATCAATTTGGACCGTCCGTCAGTACTGTATACGCTTTTAGCAGCGTTTGTACAATTTGGAACACAGCCAATGATAAATGCGTTTTTTAGTTTCAGAGCGACACTACGGATTGTTTCTTGAATTCAACGCACACATCACATTCACTGAATATAGTCGGTTTATTTCTATATGCGTGCATTCGTCGAATACGATCGAATACAGTTTTAAACCAGACTAGAGCGCGCTTATGTCAATGTCACTGAGAAAAATTAAAATTTTGGTTTTGTTTTGCGTTTTAAGAAATTATTGAGATCTAATGATTATTCGATAAGATAATAAAGAAAAGTTATGATTATAAAATTTAATATATAAAAAATAATTTATAAATATATTTTAAATTTATTAATTATATTTATTTTTTATATTATCTAAAAACCCCAAAAAAAGTTGAAAAAAATCTCTCGAAAACGAGATTGATGACAAATGTCTTATGAATTTGACGTTTCGCACACGCTGCACTACCTCATTTTCGTATGCAATGATAGCGCGCTAAAGTGACGTCACTGATGACGTCACGTTGCTTAAACGAGTGAATACGAGCAAGTTTTGAACCGACTATTAGCGCGCTAAAACCGCACACAAAGCTCATGAGCAGGTTTTAATCCGCACTCCGAATTTCATAAATCGCCGGGTTAGGTTCTGACATTTCTTAGCAAATAAATAAAGTGTAAAAATAAGCTTATTTTCGTTATATTTTCAGTGAAAACAACTCAGAAACTCATAAATGAAGCTACTAAAACCCAGCTGGGTAAATCACGATGGTATGTTTCGTCAGATCTAAAGTAAATCGATGTGAAATTTGAGTGGTATGCACGGTTTGAATTTGTATTTTTTCAGACAAACCAATATTTTCTGTGGATATTCACCCGACTGGGAAGCGGTTTGCGACCGGCGGGCAAGGCGGGGACTCCGGTCGGGTAGTAGTATGGAACTTAAACTCTGTTTTATACGAGTCTGTAGAAGTTGATCCTAATGTACCAAAGATGCTCTGTCAAATGGACAATCACTTGGGTAAGTATCAATAATAATGAGCAAATGAATTAATGAATCTCATAAAATCCCATGAAACATCCACTGCAGGACAGGGAGCTTCCTCCAGAACTTCCGCAAAAATGTGTGGTACTTTGGAGGGATTTTAACATAGTCACCATGCTTGTAAGCGTTGTGGCTGGCAACTGTTGTTGTTGGTGACCCCAATATGTAAGATGGTATGATACTCAGAAAGATACTGCCTGTCCTCCAGTTCATATGCCCTTAGTCGCCTCTTACGACACCCACAGGTAGAGATGGATTGGTACTATTCTTTGCTGGCACCACACGGATGGCATAATATGATATTGTCTGTTCATCCATAATGGTGTAGATTCTGGCAGGCCTAAACTAAATATGACCAGTCTAAAAGTGTTGCTGACTTTGTTACTCCCTACAGACAAATAAAAGACAGCATCATTTTTAGACTTGTCAAATTTAGTTTGGTTTTAGTTTGGGTCTGCCAGAACCGACACTATTAGCTATAGAAATTTTCACAAAATAAATGTTATGTATGTTTGTATTATGGAAAACTTCTTAACTAATAATTCTTCTTAAAGAAAGGGGTCCCAATATGATCCATTTTGTTTGTTTATTCCAAGGCTTACTATCACATTTTGCAGCTATGTCAAGCGCAGGCCAGACAGAAGAGGTGCGCCGCACGGCACGCCTTCAGCGCACCTCTTCTGTCTGGCTTGCACCACGTCGTTCTCCTACATTTTGTATGCATGTGATTTGAACAGGCGACGAGACGGCATGCCTAAGGCGCACTGTCGGTGCACTACCGGCGACCCGCCGGCGTGACCGCCGGCACGCCGCCGCACAGCACAGTCCGCTGTCGTCCAGCCGATAAGTGTACCACGGGGGCGCTCGAAGCGCGCCTCGGGCGCACCCGAAGCGTGCCTTGGGCGCACCCGAGCGCGCCGCGCCCGTTCTGTCTGGCTTGCACCTCAATATACTCTGGTTTTAATGTCATGGCTGTAAAATTGATTAGTAAGCATTGGAATACACAAAAAAATGGATTATAAAAAAAATATATTTTGGACTTCAAAATTGAGAAAAGTTGTGAAATTCTGTCAAATAAAAATATTGTGTGGTCGTATGAAACCCTAACACAAGACTGACTCTTAAGATGTGGGCACTGTACGACCAGTTGACAGAGATTTTTCAAGGAGGTCTTTGTCTCATATTGAGTGTTATTTTATTGCTGTAATTTTTCAGCATGTGTAAACTGTGTACGATGGAGTAATGGTGGCAAATACCTAGCATCTGGTGGTGATGATAGACTGGTGATGGTGTGGGGACTAACTGTAGCCGGGGTACCAGGGCAGGGCAAGCATAAGGCGGAAACTTGGAGATGTCTTAATACTTTGAGGGGACATGCAGGTAATTTTATTAATTACTAGCTGGTGCCCGTGACTTCATTTGCGCAGGTTTATAAATTGTAGCCTATGTGTTATTCTGATGTATAAGCTATGTTATTATAAAGTTTCATTAAAATCCATTCAGTAGTTTTTATGTGAAAGAGTAACAAACATCCATACTTACAAACTTACGCATTTATGATATTGGTAGGATTAGTAGGATTGTGAATTTGATGGTAAAATATTTTACACTTTTTGTTTCATTTGGGTTATGAAGATGACTGATAATAAATCATTGTTTTTTCAGAAAAAGCCAATTAAGAATACACCCTTATTTTTTATCACTCCGGATATTTTAAGAGGTGGTTCTTTCCATGAAACTAAACAACTTTTCCCAAGGAATGTAGATCGAAATACGAAAAAATATATATATTTCCCATAGAAACTGCATCAGCTGGCAGCAAATTTTGTATGGCAGCTTGAATTTTTTTTTTTTTCATATTTTAACCTATGTTCCTTGGGAAACATTGTTCAGTTTCATCGGCAGAAACGCCTCATATCCGGGGTAATAAAAAAATTATGCTGTGTACTGTGTTGTCCCTCAGACTTTTAAATATTACCTATTATGACTCTTGCGGTTATCAGACAGGAGAAAAACTAGTTCTTAAAAGTTATTCACATTGCAGGTGACGTCCTAGACCTTGCCTGGTCACCGCTAGACAAATGGCTGGCAAGTTGCAGCGTAGATAACACAATCATAGTATGGAATGCTGAGAAGTTTCCCGAAATGGTCTGTGTACTCAATGGACACACTGGACTGGTTAAAGGCGTAGCGTGGGACCCAGTAAGTGTAATAAATCTAAAGCCAACAAATGCTTATTTTTCGAGTCTTTTTTTGTATTTTTTTGTTTGTAAGGTAGACTGATATAGAATGCCTTTAAGTGTTAAGTCCGCCTATGTACCTTTGTCTTATTCTTCCTCGGTCCCTCTCTGATGAGGATCGCGACCACATATGCGATTGTATGATGTGAGGACCGCACGCTGCATGTTGCCGCCAACTGCCTTCTTTATTGTTTCTGACCATCTCGTAGGTGCCCTACCTTGAGCATGTCTGCCTTCCATTTGGTCCAAAATAATCTGCTTCTCCTAACAATGCCTTGAAGACCACTTAACTTGCAAAAATCTACAAGCAATTGGGAAATCGTAAAAGATTAAGTTAAAGCCTTCTGTTGTGGCATTTTTGTATTTAATTTAAAGTATATTTTATTCTGTAAATCGTAGGTGAAGACTGAAAAGCAGCAGTAATGCTGAGGCTTCTTCCTTTCATCCTATTGTAAAGTGTGCTTTAGTATTAAGAATGTGGATGAATAAATGACTTCTATTCTATTCTTAATGTGCCTTCGTGCATGAAGTTAAATAAATAAATAAATTTTTTGAGCACCAGAAAAAAAGGTGTTCCTGCTTGTGAAAAACTTTTTGAAAGGAACATAGGCCGAAATACGAAAAAAAAAATTTTTAAAGTAATCCAGAGGTGCTAGCATTTTGTATGAGAGGTCGAAATTTTATTTCGTATTTCGCCTTTAGTTCCCTAGGATAAGTTGATCAGTTTCATAGGCAGAATCATCCCTCATATTTTTCTTTTGGGTGAATTAAAAAATCGTGCTGTATTAATTATAAAAACATTAATGAAATTTAAAAAAGTTGCCCTTAGGTACAATTGGTAGTGCACGTAATTCTCTCGTCATAGGTTCTATTCTAAACCAAAATCTACATAGCTAACAAGCACTTTCTTTTTTTCTAGGTTGGTAAATATCTGGCATCGCAATCAGACGACAAATCGCTGAGAGTGTGGAAGACGGCCGACTGGGCGCAAGAAACAATAATCACTGAACCATTTGAGGAGTGTGGAGGTAATGTTTTCACATCGACAAGTATGACTTTCCGATCACAAAAGTTAAGCAAGGTCCAAAATTATAGCAATTTTTCATTCTTCGGTAGGTACTCTATACCGTTGGTTCCGTTACGTACCGCTTCATAGGCAATTTGGCAGCTTAAACTATATAGGGGTTTTCAGAAGAGTTGAGTAAAATTGATTTTCTCCGTATTTTTGAGCATTTCTTGAAAATAGCGCGTTTCTACAGCGCCATCTGTTGTGTGGGCTTTGGTTTAAATAAATTTTTCAATTTACCTTTTCTTACAAATATTGTATAGGAAATTTTGAACACTTTGAAAGAATCGCCTAAATCGGTCGAGCCGTCCTCAAGTGATTGCTCCGTGATACATGTGGCAATTGATTTGATTAATTTCAGGTACAACCCACGTGCTGCGACTGTCGTGGTCTCCGGACGGGCAGTACGTCCTGTCAGCGCACGCGATGAACGGCGGCGGTCCCACCGCGCAGGTGGTGGAGCGGGACGGCTGGAGGTGCGACAAGGACTTCGTGGGACACAGGAAGGCCGTCACTTGCGCGGTGAGAATATACAACGTGTTAATGGAATAACCGAAACCCTCATACACTCCAACAGATTTTTATTAAAATAAATCCATTCCCGTAAAATCAATCTTAAAAAAATAGTACTCGTATATTATGCAATTAGTGAATAAAAGACGGATTTAAAGTGAGGGCCCGAGATGAATCAAGAGCAAGTGAAGGATTCTAACGACTGAATCACGACCGCAGGGAGCGATTCATGACGATTGAATCACGAGCGTAGCGAGTGATTCAAGTGTTAGAATCCTGAACGACGCGAGTGATTCATGGCCCTTGATTTAAATCCCTTTTATTCAAGAGTTGCAAACTATACTTTATACCATAACTACGAGAAAAAGAAAGATTTAAGCAAAAATATACATTTAAGGAGGTTGTATAGCATTAAGATGGAGGTCGAATATATTCATGTAACAAATATTTGTTAATAAGGCGCGCATCGCATTATTTCTTTTTAGCGGGCACAGATTATACGCGTATTTGAGAGGTACAGACTAAACTTCCAAACAGCCATCAAAATGTATATCCTGTTACTTAAATGACAAATTTATTGTTGATTAGTTAATTAAATATCATAAAATGAATATACATTCATCATATTTGCTCGAATATAGCTTAATTTGTTGACCACCTCTTTTATATTTATGCTCTCCTGGTAGGTACTTTTTATTTTATGCCCGTCCAAGCCTCCAGTTGCTGTCCTTCTCTTGAAAATTCATGTACTCCTGGTACTTCATATTGAGTCGCTGCTCTTAAGGTTGAGAGAGATTGGAGGTCGAATATATTGATGTGTTCTAAATTCAAACACCAAAATCGTGATTTAAAGGGCTTTTTATTCACTGTTTTCAGTGAATAAAATAATATTTTTAGAGGGGGAATGGTATAAAAGATTTTTTTTTCTAGATAGCTTTAACTGGAATAGTGTGGAGGGGAAATACCATAGCTGGCAAAGAATAGTACCAATCCATCTCTACCCGTGGGTGTCGACTGTCGCAAAAGGCGTGTAAGGGATTATAAACTAGAGGATGGGCAGCATTGTCCTTCTGTGTATCGTAATACTAACAAACTTTTGCGTAAAGGTGGGTTGACACGATACGAGTCTGCTCGGACCGAGTTACGACCGAGTCCACTCGTACGAGTGGGCTTTATACGAGTTTACTCCTATAGTGGTTTACACGCTGTTGTACTCGTATTCAAGGTTTATTGGTGGTCCGTTTTGTATTAGTGAATTTGATCCGAGTCAACTGAAAAAAATAGAGTGAAATCCGATTCCTCTCGGATTGGATGCCGGCATCCGAAAGCGCTCGGATTACATTTTTACACGATACGAGTAGCGCTTCGGAGTGGTAATCCGAGTGAACTCGGTCCGAGCAGACTCGTATCGTGTCAACCCACCTTTAACAATATTTTTAGGATTACTAAAGTAATCCATCGTAATAGGCCCGTTGTGAACAGCTGTCAAACGAAACCTGCCAAGAAAAATGAACCCTGTGTATTGGTGTTAAGGAAGCGTCAAAACGAACTTCTTGCGTTGGCCCTACTTTACAGTCCAAATTATGTATTAGAGCGACAGAGACACGTATCACTCCGTCCTGTTCTCACGCATAGCTCTGTTTTGCTGTCATTATTCTAGACACATTAATATAACTGTAAAATCTTGGGATTCGAGTCTGAATCGCTATATTAACAGTTACACCTGTAAGTGTTAAATATATCAAACATATTTCAAGCAGACCTGAAAAATGCGTCTATCTTTCGATTCGTGCCAGATGAGAACAGTGCTGGCTGGCGATTTTAGACAACTAAGTCACCAGTTGACGATCAAGTATTAAAATAAACGAAGAGAAAGATGGGTATGAACGCAATTGAAAAAACATTGGCATGGTATGCCAAAATTAAAAGTACCAAGCCCGTCTCGCGTGTAACTTTTCTTCTCTTTATTGTTTAAATTATAACCATTTTGCTTTTTTGACCACAATTTGAAGGAAGATAATCTCAAAAACACTAAAATGCCGTATGATTTTCATCTAAAATGTCATCAAGAAAGTAAAATTCACTTTCGAAATATTTTTTTTAAAAAACGGACGGGTGAAAAATATAACGGAAACGTTTTCCGAAATAATTTTATTTACTGCAAAATTACTGTAAACTGTACCTTGTTAATTATTGTTCCAGCGTTTCAACAACAACATATTCGTGAAAGAGGGTAAGAAGTGCTGCTGTGCGGCAGTTGGCGCCCGGGATAGAGCGCTGTCAATTTGGCTGACTTCACTCAAGAGGCCGCTGGTTGTCATACATGATCTATTTGGCGACAGTGTTCTGGACTTGTCATGGAGTTCTGATGGTAAGACCACAGTAATCGTACTAGATAAGACTCCTTAGACTCTGACCTACAGAGAGGGCACAAAGTAGACCCATAATGGAACTCTGATGGTAAAACATTCAGAGATAGCAAGACATTCTGTCATAAAAAGAGATAGCACTGTCAATCTGGTTAACGTCACTCAAAAGGCCGCCTGTTGTCATACACAACCCCTTCGGTGACAGCGTACTGGACTTAACATGGAGCTCTGATTTTTCTCAAGCAGGCTTACGGTGTCTTGTACATTTTGGTAGCAGAGCGTGGTTGGTGTTGCCAGCCAAAAAAAATAGTGATATGAAAAATTGAGCATACAGGGAAAATAATTTATTTGAAAAGATTTTGTGCCCGCTGATAAGATTGACAAAATTTTCGAATAAAGGGCGTTGTAACAAGCAACATATGATTTCTATAAAACTTCTGTGGTGAGCGGCGTTGGACCGGAGAACGAGTAATTAAACACGGGTTGATGTTGAAAATAGAACTGATTTATTGAGGCAATTATTAAGCTTATATACAAGGTTTTCATGGTCGTATTACGTAGGATGTTTAATGTTTACAATAGAAAACTGCTGACATTAATATTAGGGCATTACCCTGAGAATATCTGAAGGTTAAATAAACAGTGACGATGCCTACGTCACTCAAGGTTTCTTACAAGATTTACACGTCACGCTGGTTAGTCTACGAAATACATTATGAAGTTATTCCTAAGGTGTCTCCATACACCACACTTCATACAAATACTGAATCGCGCTGACAAAATTACTCTCTTTTGAAATAATCATTCAGTTTTCACCTCGCACTACTAACTTTGTTTTATCCGTCGAAATCTTCGCTCGGCACCGTTCTACTATTACTAATACGCTCTTGATTGATGATTCTTCTTTTTAATCCTAGTATCCTTCGCTTGCTCGAGTTTCAATATCAGGCACTCGCGCCAAATAACAATTTTGCTGCCTTGTTTAACAAATAACTATTGTTTCAGGGTTGAATCTCTTAGCTTGTAGTTCGGACGGCACAGTCGCTTGTATCCAGTTCACGAATAAAGAAATAGGCACACCACTTACAAATGAAGAAAAGGTACCGTAATTTAAGAATTAACAGATTTTTCGTAGAGAAAGAAGAGTGTTTTTTATATTTAATTTTTATTTAACAATATATTTTAATATATTTATTTTATATTTTAAAGCAGTGTTTCAGTCAATATTTTTAAAATTTAAATTTCATTATGATTGCATAAAGAAATTACAATTGAAGTCAAGAAAATTCTGATGAGAGTAAAAAATCCGAATTACTTAATTAAATTTTAAATGAAAATATTTTTTGCTTTAAATAGAATGCGTTCTACGAGAAGATCTACGGTAAATGTTTGGCGAACGAATCGGGCGACTTGTCGTCCAACTTGTTGGTGGAATGTCCTGAGATTCTGCTCGCCAGAGAACTGCAGGAAAGCAATAAAGGAAACACTAGAGAGGAGTCCACACCTAAAAGCGATAAGTCTTTACAGGTATGTAGATAACAAACTGTCATTGTGGCGCCGGAATATCTTATCTCTTCCTGTGGGTGTCGTAAAAGGTAACTAAGGGATTTGGAAACAGAGTATAGGCAGGCAGTACCGTCCTTTTGAGTATCGCACCACCATACTGTGGTCCTTAGCTGTGAAGTCTTTCCCCGCTGTAAATGTTCAAATCTGTTTTACTTATAGTACACTAGCTGTTGCCCGCGGCTTCGCTCGCGTGGATTTCGTATTTATGTTGTTACCGGTTTTCCGAAGCAATGAGATATTTTCCCGTCATTTCGGGGTAATTTTAAACTAAGGAAAAACAGGACTAACCCTGCGCAAATCAATGAGTATAATTCAAGATCCAGCTGAATTTTATATAACATACAGACGTTACTCATAAATAACTCAGAACAGAGGAACTTAGCAGCAGTATCCTAACAAATGTAAAGAGAGAGATGAGAGACACCTTTATGTAATATTTCAAAACAGAGCCAATTCGCAGAAGTAATTGAGAAAAACTAAAACCCTCTCCCTCTCTCTCCCTCTCCCCCCTTCCTCTCCCCCTCCCTCTGTCACTCCCCCTCCCCCTGTCTCTCCCCCTCCCCCTCCTCCCTCTCCCCCTGCCCCTCCCTCTCCCCCTCCCTCTCCCTTTTCATCACCCCCTCCCCCTCCCTCACTCCCTCCCTCTCCCCCTTCCCCTCCTTCTCCCTCTCCCTCTACCTGTACCTGTACCCCTCTACCTGTCTACCTCTCTTCCTCTTTACTTCTCGACCTCTCTACGTCTCTACCTCTCTACATCTCTACCTCTCTTCCTCTCTACCTCTCTACCTCTCTACATCTCTACCTCTCTACATCTCTACCTCTCTTCCTCTCTACCTCTCTACCTCTCTTCCTCTCTACCTCTCTACCTCTCTACATCTCTACATCTCTACCTCTCTACCACTCTACCTCTCTACCTCTACCTGTCCCTATCCCTACCCCTTACGCCAATTTAACCGCTATCCCTAACATAGAAATGACACCCATATTTATTTTTAGACATTTCAAACCTATCGCACACCAACCCCATCCCCAGGGGACGATGGTATTTCACGTCCACCACGTTGGATTTCAAAGTTGTTGTAGCTTTCGTAATCAGCGACCCGATAAACCATACAAACGACATCCATATTGATTTTTAGACATTTTAAACCTATCGCACCCCAACTCCATCCCCAGGGGGATGATGGTATTTCACGTCCACCACGTTGGATTTCAAAATTGTTGTAGTTTTCGTAATCAGCGACCCGATAAACCATACAAACGACACCCATATTGATTTTTAGACATTTCAAACCTACAGCACCCCAACTCCATCCCCAGGGGGATGATGGTATTTCACGTCCACCACGTTGGATTCCAAAATTGTTGTAGTTTCCGTAATCAGCGACCCGATAAACCATACAAACGACACCCATATTGATTTTTAGACATTTCAAACCTATCGCACCCCAACTCCATCCCCAGGGGGATGATGGTATTTCACGTCCACCACGTTTGATTTCAAAATTGTTGTAGTTTTCGTAATCAGCGACCCGATAAACCATACAAACGATACCCATATTGGTTTTTAGACTTTTTCACCCCATTTCCCTTTTTTAGGGGTTGAATTTGGGGTGGAATTTCAATAACAGTGATGAACGTTGCATAGAATTATATCATTAATGCCTAAATAATAAATTATGTGGATTTTCCTTTAAGAATAAAGAATTTTCAACTTCATCCCCCTTTTCACCCTTAAGGGTGTCGAATTTTCAAAAACCCTGAAACACGTAATTATTAATTTTTAGTCGTCAGCCTAAATACAAATTTTGAAGATCCTAACTTTAAAACTGACGGACTTTCATACAAACTTTCATCCCCTATTTTACCCCCTTAGGGGTGGAATTTTGTAAAACCCTTTCTTAGTGCACCCCTAGGCTTCATAAGGAACCTACATGCCAAATTTAGAATCTCTAGACCCAGTGGTTTGGGCTGTGCGTTGATATGTCAGTCAGTCAGTCAGTCAGTCAGTCACCTTCTTCTTTTATATATATAGATTATAAAAACACATTCAAAACATTATACATGCCTTTGCTGTAATTTGACATTATGGAACTTATCGTCTACGCCTCGGCCCTCATCTTCACGTTTGCTCATCATTGCCTGATTTGTCGACCGCTTCAATAATATTCTATTATTTTTTCCAGTCGAAACCGATGCTGACCCCATCTCCAATATCGGCTTCCGCCCCTTTGGGAGTGCTGCGCCCTATGGACCGGCAGATAGAGACACGAACGTCAGACGGCAAGCGACGGATCACGCCTGTCTTCATACCGCTCACACATATTGATGCCAAGTAAGATTAAGTAAAGATTTACATCAATAGCACGAAAAAATTTACGATAAAAAATAACTCTGCTTTCGCAGCAATTAGGTAAAAAAAAGGAACGTCAAATGGACCAGTAGGTAGAAACATAAGCCGATATAAAGGAAGGTAACAAGTACAACACGTATTGATATTCTGGGTCAGACCTAAGCAACGTTCGTTCAAGCTCGTTCCACCGTTGACCTCATCTCTGTCTTCAAGACAATATCGAAGTCAAGAGTGGGCCCATTGACAATAAAAATAAGAAAAACCTGTCCGATTCCAGAAGTCTACAAGTCCCTTCTTATCAATAATAATATCAAAATTCCGAGTAACCTCGCAATCACCGAAGTACTCCGAGGTTATACAGAAATATTATTTATCTACTCCCGTTTCGGAATATTCTAAATACGAAACCAATGACAGATTCGAAATAAGGTCATTATCCGCTATCATTTTCATTTCCGTATTGCTCCATACTACAAGCAGTACGGAAATGGAGTATGGATTTTCATTCCGCAACTGTTATACTTCACAATTTTCATCATAGGCAGGTTTTTTTCTGCATAGGCTAAAGCAATACTATCACAGTACTACATACAGCCTACCTACTATAAAAAGTTCTTTCGAAAGAAACAAAACGAAAATAACGCGCATGCGCCCCGCGCATTCTTGAAAAACGCGCGCCATTTTGGTATTATGCTTACGTTTAATATTCATTTACTTTAAAAATTGTTTCCAAAATAAGTAAAACATGTCTTTTTCTTCAAATGGAAGTGAAAGTAGCGACAGTGAACTTGAAAATATGCCTCAAGAAATCTTAGACAAGGCAACGCTAGCCACGGATAACTTATTGTCTTCAAAGTCGAGGCAAAAATACGAAAAATGCTTGGAAAGCTTCAAAGAGTGGCGGGAAGCTAATAATATACCAGCAAGTTCATTTTCAGAGAACGTATTACTAGTTTATTTTGAAGAGAGCTCGAAGACACTGAAACCATCCACTTTATGGACCCGTTACTCGATGTTGCGCAGCATGATTATAATTAAACATCAAATTGATATATCAACAAAATACTCTAAGTTGATAGCATTGTTAAAAAGGAAGTCTGAAGGATTTATAGGAAAAAAATCCAAAACTTTCACTTCGGAAGAAATAAAAATGTTTCTAGACGAAGCGCCGGATGATAAATTTCTCCTTATAAAAGTGAGTACCTACCAACTTTACCTGCTTTTCTCAATTTTCTTGGTAGTTTTCTCATAAGTTGTGTTATTTACATAAAAAAATGTTATTTGCAGGTTGTATTAATTGTTGGTATTATGGGAGCTTGTCAACGCACAGAGCTGCATCAGCTGCAAGTTGATGACGTGAAGTTCTTGGAATCGACAATTGTTGTAACTATTCCAAACACAAAAAACAACACAACACGAACTTTTACCATAACAGGAAAATATTCTGAAAAATGCAAGATATACATGAATCTTCGACCGGCGAACTGTTCTAGTACATTCTGTTTTCTGAATTATTTTGGTGGGCGCTGTACAAACCAACACGTCGGTATTAATAATAGTTAGGGTGCTGGCTGCAATTTGGGTATATGATTTGCTCATGATTCATATTAATAGGGATGATAGATCAGCTCAATACGAATCGATTTGGTCCTTACAAGTTTTTCTATGCGTCGCTGCGTTTTTGAGTTAAAGCAAAAAAAATGAAAATAAGATACTAAATAATGTTTTTTTGGTCTGCCTTTGTGGCTCCTGTTTAAAATACTTCTGAAGATGTAGAAAATCGAAGAGGCAGACATGCAGGGCTCTGCATTATCACAGGACGAAGTAGTGATTTTTGGCATTTTGGAGAGCTGTAACTTTACGACGCAGGGCTATTATGGTGGCAGACCATTTTTATGGGGTTTCATACATTGTATTTAATCAGATATTCATAGTCTGCCAGGTGTACGTTTCATTGTCAAATTTCACAATAGTTAAAACTTAATTCCTCAAAAACGCAGGGGTGTGGATGTCCGCCAATATTTTTTGTATCTTCTAGAGGATGCTTCTTATCATCAGTCAAAGAGGCAGACATGAGCAAATCATATAGAAATTTGTCCTTCATCACCCTTACTATAAAGTCGGCAATGTGGGAAAACAAATCGCGACCCATCTTCAACTGCCCCATCCCAATGCATACACTGGACACTGTTTCCGTAGAAGTTCGGCTACTATTTTAGTCGACGCAGGAGGAGACATTACGACTTTAAAACGTCATGGGGGCTGGCGGTCGACGTCTGTAGCCGAGGGATATATTGACGACTCATTGCAAAACAAAATGAAAGTCTCTAATACAATTTTGAATTCAATAGAAAATACAACAGTACGAAATGAAATTAATGTAAATGCGACTCCATCCACAAGCTCTGGACCTAGAACAACCTCAGGAATTACTTTTAATAACTGTACCATCCAAAATTTAAATGTTTATAAATCGTCTTACTTTAATAAATTGATTACTTCTCTTTGAAACGTTATTTTATTTTGACGCTCGTAGATAAAGTTTTGTATGCAACTCTACGTAATTAGTCATTTTAACACTCGATCTACGTAATTAGTAATTAGTCATTTTATTTCAAACCAGATCTCGTGTTAAAATTACTCTCATCACGCAACCGTTGCATAAATAACTATAATATAATTAAAGTCAAAGTAAATAAACAAAAGGGTGTAAGGGACAGCCCTCCGAATACTGAAAGGGCATAATCAGTCAACGTAACTGAACAACTTTCAGCGTCTAAAACTTTCAGGAAATGAAATAAAAAATCGGCCTCTCCATACAAAATTGCAACCTTAATTGAACAGTTTGTATGGAGAGGCTGATTTTTATTTTCGTTTCCTGAAAGTTTAGTTCGCTGAAAGTTGTTCAATTACGTTGACTGATCATGCCCTTTCAGTATTCGGAGGGCTGTCCCTTACACCCGATATATCATAATCATCATCTTAACATCCCATGAACCGTCCACTGCAGGACAGGCAGCTCCCTGAAAAATGAAACTAAAATTAATTTATAATCAAAATATTCATTTTTATTCCAAAAGCATTTATCTAGCAAGCATTTGTCAACAGCGAATCCCTCGGTTCGCAGCCGGGTGGTACAGAGAACTGCTTCAGCACATCTTCACAGAGCAAATCCCGCATCCTAGTGGAAAGGAGAGATGACATCATCATACACCCTAATGTGTCCAATCATGCTACGCCTACGCAGCCTAAAGTCAATGATAAGTAAGTATATCCTTTAGAACAACAGTTTTTAAGGATGGAATTAGGCTACGGTTCTATCTAACAGGCTAATTCAAAATTCAACTTATGTTTATTGTATCAACCCTGTACATTCATAGTAGATTAGTAGCCAAGGGCTGTAAGGCATCAATTACAGCCCGAGATATTTAGGCGCACGAGCGCAGCGAGGGCGCCTATAGTTCGAGGGTGCAATTGATGCTTACACCCGAGCTAACTACTCTGCTTTACATCTCGATTGTGAGGTCAGTAGGTCCTTATTACCACCAAATTGTAGGTGACCAATTAGCGCTCTAGGGTAATAATGTAGCTAGAAAAGCCCTAGGGCGGTAAGTAATTAAAAAAAAACACTTCACTCTTTCAAAACTCAATTACTTACCGCCCTAGGGCTTTTCTAGCTACATTATTACCCTAGAGCGCTAATTGGTCACCTACAAGTCCCATTTGGGGGTAATAAGGACCTACTTACCGAATATGAGAGATGTAAAACATATTTAAAAGAGCGCGTGGGTTTTATTGTCGCTTCTTTTTTTTTGCTTCCATGGCGCCACTTTGTTTGTGAAGCGATGTAGTTTAGCTGACGTCATTAAGAGATTTTAATATCCAACAATGAATAAACTATTTTTAATTTTAAGTTATATGTTTTCCAAGGCATACAAATTTCTATTTGGCGCGAGTGCTTTGTATTAAATTGAGCGAAGCTTGCGAAGAAATCTAGGAGTCGCTTCGCTCGTGGCTCAAAAGAAAATATTGAGCGTAGCGAGGGTTTAAAGGCACGAGACGCGAAGTAAGTTTGCTGCCTAGCGAAACACACAATTTTTCAACTCACTAAAGCCACAGAGGAAAACGCTATATCGCCATAACCTTAAACCATAATTTATCTTCACGTTTTAATTTCAAAAACTGTTTCCACGCTAGCGGCCAAAAATTACTTTTGCACGCTGATTTTGACCGATAAAGCAAAGTTTTCCCAGCTAGTCAGGGGTAAAGTTCTTTTTCGTAAGTTACATTTCAAATGAGAGATAGGCCAAGAAAAGTGTATTTTCAGTCCAGAAAGAGAACATAATATGAGATTTTTAGGTTTGTTTTTTGCGGAAAAATAACAAGAACATTGTTAAAACGCTGCGTGCCGTCTAGATACAGTTGGGATAATTTGCCTTTGCCTACTTATATTAAAAATTTGCGCTGGGTGAATGACAGTTGACAGTACTTTTTTTCTGAACGTTGTCCATGTGGCAAACGGAAACTTCGGCATTCGGGTGTATTTTTGGCGCTTTTGTTCCTCCCGGCGCATAATGTCACGTTCGCAAAATGTCACACTAGGGTTCACCACAGCAAAATGTCACGTTCGCAAAATGTCACGTTCGCATAATGTCACACTTAATCGTGACATTTTGCGAACGTGACATTTTGCGAAAAAAATAATGAAATTTTTTCTGTCCTCAAAGAATTAAAATTTACACAAGTCCAAAATCTGTATATAGTAAAAAAACTCAGTTTTCTTAAGTCCCAAATCTATAGTAAAATAATTCATAAAACTTCTAAGTCCCAAAAATCGTGACATTTTGCGAACGTGACATTATGCGTCGGGAGGCTTTTGTTGTTTAAGAATGTAAAGCTTTTCAAAGTCAAAATTATGAATGAATATTGTTATAATTAAGAAACTAAAATTTGGATAAAGTTTCATATAATAAGTGTACTGCGTGATAATATGTATAGCAATTAAAAAAAATATATCTTGTCAATTCTGAAATTAAAAATATCTAAAATCTAAATATGTCTAAATATTTTAATTGGAGGACAATGCTCACAAATAATACCCAGACACAGAACAAACACTTGTGTTCATCCACACGATTGTTTGCCCTGGGCGGGGATCGAACCCGCGGCCCATGGCGCAGAAGGCAGGTTCACTACCAACCACACCAACGGATTAGTCGAAATTAGGCCTCAACAATGTAACTTATTTCCAGTGGCCTAGACGCTCGCCTCCGCAAGCGCGGCGGGGCGAGCCTTCCCGGGCCGCGCGTGGACGAGGTGTGCCCCCCGCGACCTGCAGTCTCGTCCGGGGGCGGCGCCCTGCCCGCCGCGCCGCTGCCTGCGCCCGCGCTGGGGACCGTCGGCCCGGTGGCCAGGGCCGCCGGGCTGCTGCGGCTGCAGGTGTGTATAGCTATACCCACAGGTCCTCGTATAGAGGTGTGCCCCCCGCGACCTGCAGTCTCGTCCGGGGGGGGAGGGGGCGCCCTGCCCGCCGCGCCGCTGCCTGCGCCCGCGCTGGGGACCGTCGGCCCGGTGGCCAGGGCCGCCGGGCTGCTGCGGCTGCAGGTGTGTATAGCTATACCCACAGGTCCTCGTATAGAGGTGTGCCCCCCGCGACCTGCAGTCTCGTCCGGGGGGGGAGGGGGCGCCCTGCCCGCCGCGCCGCTGCCTGCGCCCGCGCTGGGGACCGTCGGCCCGGTGGCCAGGGCCGCCGGGCTGCTGCGGCTGCAGGTGTGTATAGCTATACCCACAGGTCCTCGTATAGAGGTGTGTCCCTCCCCTCCTCTAGTGTGATCAGGAGTGAGCACTCTGTGATCAGGGCTGCCGGCTTTTTGAGACTACTGGTACTGACAGCAACACTCCCTCCCGTCCTCTAGTCTCCTCTGCACTCTGCAGTGAGCACTCTGCCCGCTGCCTGCGCCTGCGCTGGGTACATTCGGGCCTCTTGTCAGAGCAGCGGAGTTTTTTTCGCAACTCGTGTGGCGAACTTCAAATCTTTATGGCACTAGTCGTATTCCGTTCCTACGGGGTTTACCTAACCAAGGACACAAGGTTTATTTCGCATAGTGACTGCCATCTCACCTTCTCAACCCAGAGATCAAAAACGGACCCAATCCTAGGATACACTTTTTCCAGATAGTAATCAACGTTGTCACAGTAAAGAGATGGGCTTATCAGCAGTATGGAAGCTTCATACAAACGTCCAAAATGGCGCACTCACACAGACGCACGTTTCTACAGGCCGCTAAGCAAAGTTCGCCCCGAATTCTGTCGCGGTTGTCGCGTGAACGGAAGCGGTGGGTTAGTTTGCTGTCGGTTGTTTCGAGGCATATTGTGCGGCATAATATATAAATTTTTATTTCTGCCCTGCCCTTGTGTGATAAATGGCGGTTAATTGACGTTTTGGGATTAAAGGCGACTTAGAGACTTACCCTTTCCGGGTGTGACAAAAGGCGACTAAGTGTCCTAATCATCCATTAAGTGTCTGAATCTGCTCTAGTGTCTTAAAAGGCGACTAAGTGTCTTAATCTGCCATTGTGTCATAAAAGGCGACTAAGTATCCTAATCTTTGTTTGAAATTGAATTTGTTTTGAATTTGTTTAAAAATTATTATCGTTTTCCATTTATTATTTAATTTATTGTTTGGTTATGCAATGTATGGGTCTTTGTTGCTGGAAAAATAAAATCTTGATTTGATGTTTGATTCGTTACCAAAGATTTCGGACCTTTCCTTTATTTTTCTGTGTTTGTTTGAAAGATTCGATTTTCAAAAAATAGGCCGAGTTTCCATACTGCTGATAAGCCCATCTCTTTACTGTGACGTTGTTGTCAGAGTCCTTAAGCCGAATAGCCTCTGAATTGACGCTTGATGACTTGGCTGATTATATTATCAATATGAATAGCTGAGACTAACAGCTTAACGTGCTTTCCAAAGCACGGATAACGTTCTTTTTTATCGCGGTCATATATCCAGATTCTTACTACTTTTGTGATGTCCTAATATTCTAATAATTTATTTGAGCCTTTAAATATTTAATCCCAGCACCTCCACCAAATCGCTACAACCAAATGCTCCTTTTAAAATGTACTATTTAGGTGTTCGTGCCTTCGCTTGAACCATATTTGAGATTACACTCCCGTATCTCAGCCCGTTTCACTCAGATTTCATGTCTTGCAGCGCCCTCTGGCGACTATTTTGGTTATTAAGGTCCCCTCCCCACGCCCGTCACAAGCGCCCGTCTGTTCTTTGATCAGTACGCTTTTGTATCTCAGCCGAGTAACACGTGCCTAGTGAAATAATTTTTTTTTAAAGTTTTTCTGTTGTGAATTCCGCTCGGACTCTTAGCCCAGCGACGAGACGCAGCTGCCTCTATTAGGCACCGTCATTACCGAAGTCATTGTAAAATGATTTTTCGTGCAGCACTGTAAATTCCGCTCGGACTTTTGGGTCCAGTGACGAGACGCAGCTGCCTCTCTAGGCACCGTCATAACCGTCGTCTCATTGACCGACGTATGTTGCCACATACGGCTGCCTCCCTTAAGCACCGTTATTGTAAATGCCATGCTTTCGTGATACGACGGGTGTCGCTTCACGAGACAACGTGTCGCTTTACAAGATGACGTGTCGCCTCACGAGACGTCATATCGCCTCACGAGACGTCATATCGCCTCACTCATCGACGTCGTCTCACGAGAAGACGCGTGTCGCTTCATTGGCCTGCGTCGTTTCACGAGACGACGCGTGTTGGCTAATGACACGACAAGGAACAGTGGCCAGTTTTGAAACTAATCTTACAAGCCGATCATCATCATTGCCCTAGCTTTCTTCTAGGCGACCTATCCTAGGGGATTTGACAAGAGCACTGGTATTCTCAAAGAGCGACTGCTATCAGACCTCTGCAACCCAGAGGGAAGGTAAACCAAATCAAAACCTAGACAAGGTTGTATAAGGCTAATGGCCAGCCTGGATGTCAGAGCCCCAATCCGTCAAATGGCCTCTGACTTGGCTAAATTACTATCATTGACAGGCCGGGATCAACGGCTTAACGCGCCACCCAAAGCACGGAAACGCTCTAGTTGTTGTGCCACAATAGTCTAGCTATAGCGATCTCCCGTCCGGGTTCTGACCATGGCCCGCATTGCTTAACTTTCTTGATCAGAAAGACTCGACCACCAGAGATTCTCTTACACGTTAATTACGGAACATGGCAAGTACTTCCACAGTAATTATGGACGGTCTGCAGTCTAAGTGGCCTATGCATGTTGCCTCAATCAATGATCTTTGTCGCCTAACACAAAAACTTGTTGTCAGCTAATGGTCATCCTTTCATTTTGAGATTTATAATCAAAACAGACCAGGGCAAGCTAGCTTATCTCCGCTAGAAGCTATTCTCTCTTCAAACAAAATCATTTGTTTTGATGACTTGGACTTGTGAGAGGTCAGATTACCCGGTGTTCTTAAAATTGAGAGAACTTTATGTAGTTAATAGCATCAGACGTTATTACAATTTATGGAAAATACGTAGCAACCTCCAAAATAGATGCCATGCACTCACTTTTTACCGCTTGCTTGTCCGCAAATAAATGTGTAGGCAACAAACAAACAACAACACGACAAGGGAGGTAATTTATTATTAAAAAGTCACTTCGTAACCTCAAAATAAAGAAGGTAATTTGTTGCCTCAAAGGACGTTGTATCCAGAGTAGCACAGTGTGGTGCTTCAAAGCCGATACGGTTCATACTTAAACCACACACTTTTTATCCATATGAGAGACGAAAAACAAAATATTCTTAGCCACTTGCGCCGAATTAATTGTAACGTATCCTCCCTTCATTCCTTTGTTCTTACAGACAAGCGAAAATTGAATGTCTTATACGTGGCTTACAGAACGATTCCTCGACAAGTTGGGACATAAGTACTAATAAGAAAATATGTATTTCCTTATCCCCCCACAAAATTATATCTTTGCTTGCATGGTCATAATAATTGATGTGAATAGTTTGCACACCAAAAGCACACCTACCTTGGGAAGTACGTTCCCACTTTCTTCTGGTAGATAGAATGAGAGGGGGGGGGGGCAATAAAAACTACCAGTCCAACAAGGACAGCCTCACTTTCAGCGAGGGGAAGAAACGGTTTCACCTATCTGCTCCCCGTCTAAGTGAATTTCTGTAAAGTGAAACTTACAATTTTATTCACAGCTGCAGCCTGATGACAATAGCTACACAAAATACTTATCCATTATTCACGTCAAATTTATTTTAAAACTACTTCTAAACGTTTCTTTCTTTATTGTCCACAAACGCTTACATACAAACAAAGAGTAAGAGGTTATTACAGCGCGTTCAGGAAAAGTCAGTCAATGACGGTTATTTTCTGCGTATGGGTGACAGGCGGAGAGTCAATGAACGATCCGCTCGCCCTGGGGGGAGCCGCGCTCACCCCCGCGACTCTTGACTTCTGCCCATTAACGGTCACAGACGGAGTTATTTTGCACGCAGTATACAAAGACGAGTTTAGCTAATAAATCTGAGTTCCTGCCAGCTTTCCTAAGCTTGCTTGTTGCGTGATAGCCAGTAAGCGTATTAACACTTTCTAGTCAAAGCAGGACAACCCTGAAATCAAAAGATTTTGGCCTCTGAGATGATTAAGTCTCCACTAACCAAGAAGACAACTGCGACCTTCCGAAGCACAAAAAACGCTATAGCCACCGCAGTTAACCATACCCAGAACTTATGTTGCGTAACTTTCTTTATTTGTAAGGAAAATTCATCTAAGCTATAACCGTTTCTGTGAATATGATGCTATTATTCACGAGTCGCAAGATTAAATAATATTGCACTTAAAGACTAAGACAAGTACACGCAACTTTAGCTTCTCTTGTCAAAAAGCTTCTTAACCATCGTTTTGTGCTTACAAAAACAGTATTAAATTATCCGATGCCAGGATCTAGTAGGTACTTTCTTCACCAAATTTTGGGCATTTGACGAAGGCTTTTTCCAGCAAGTAAATAATGAACATACAACTAAAATGTGTTGTTCTTTCGAGCCGATTCTGGCGTGATATGTTTTGGCATACTTTATTGAGCAAACAATATACTCCACCACACATGACAGGCAGCCAGCACATTGGTGGTATTGTAAAGGTCATCGTGTAAGAAAAAGTAGGTAACTTTCGCCAATATAGACCTTTTGGACCTTATTAACAAAGCTACAGGCTTGAGATAGGTGACCAACATGTTTACAGCTGGATTTGTGATACCCTTAATTGCATATTACCTATAGTAATGTTTATTTTGTTCCGGGTCTTAGCCCGATAATAGTTATTAGGCAAAATAAATTACCTTATTATTTCCGACGTTTCGGCTGCGTTGCAACAGCCGTGGTCACGGGTAGACTGAAGAGAGGTGAACTACGTAGATATTATTGTGAGGGTAAACTAAAATTGTTATTGTCTCGCACAGGAAAAGTGCAAAAGTCTAAAACAAACCTTACCTATAGTAAGCTAAGCGTCAAATCATTGCTATTGAGTAAGCAGATGCAATCAAGTAGGCAGCAGTAACTATTTACTTCTTGCTTGTATGAGTTTTCAGATCCAAAAGATGATGTCGTAGATCGAGGATCTCTTGCAGATGCCTCAGTCAACCTTACCCAGACTTATGTATTTGCTAACATTAATCAATAGCTATATTTCCCAGATGATGCTCACATCCTAAGTGCAACTGTACAAAGGGGAAACACCCATGCTAATAATAATATCAGGACTATCTGATAGCTATCACGACTCGCTAAAAGTATTTGAATTCGGCCTGTTAGAATTGACAAATTATTGTTAAATCTGCAATAATGTTCATATTTAATTTAAACTTTGCTTCGGTTGCTCTGGAGTTTAGTTGTTCTGTAGTTTTGTAGTTCAGTAGCCTCAAAAATGCACTTTTTCAGTTTGATTGTTTTTCCGCTGTAAAGTAAAAAGATTTCTTGAACAGTCCAAAAAATTATTTATTCCGCTACAGAGTTAGTTTTGAAAAACAATTTTTGATCGGTTTGCTTTCTTATAACAGCAACAGCTTGTTCTGATGAACTTGTGGTAAGATCAAGGATACCCGTATTTTGTTGGTATCCCAAAAATCACAATACTCTACTTCCAACTTGTATGCACCAACAATGAAGACTTCGACACCTTTTGCATTAAGGCCTTTGTTGTAAATTTTAAAAAACCATAATAGTTTAACATAAATAACTTTTCACTATATTTTTATAGTGGTTTGATGGTTTTTACAAAAATCCTTGTTACCTTTAAGCATTCTAGAATACTTTTGTAAGTACAATGACATAGTAAAGTAGTAGTTTTTGATCCCTAACTATCTCAACTCTCGACGAATCTTGTTTGCTCTTTTAGCATGATAAGACTATTAAAACAAGAAGTCACTTCGGTAAATTGAAATTGTTTTGTTGTTATATTCTGCATATGGACTAGACCAGCCAGTTTTCAACATCGCTATAACACCTGGTTGCCTCGCCACAGAATTGGTTGTAACCTTACAAAATAAAAATTCAAAATCCAAATAATTAAAATAAATCGAATTGATCGATCGATCATTTTGTTCAGTCGTTTTGTTCCTTCTCATATTAACATGAGATCAACACGAAAGTGGACCTCACCTTGTTTATACTCAGTATTTGCTGAGTACCCAAAAGAGCGTCATTTTACAGGTTTTTTTTGGAAGGGAGACTTAGTTGTTGAATTAGACAATTAGAATATTCACACGGCTCCCACTGCAGACTACTTCAATTTATGGATATAGACCCAAATTTTTATTTAATAATAATCTGAAGCATACCGTCTAGAGCACTTACCACCGCAAACAAGTCGGATGCTCAGACTGGTTGTAATCTGCAAGCGATACCTAAGTAACTCTTATAAGTTGTGAGTTCAAAAGTTTAATTTTCAAAAAAAAAAATAAAAAAATAAATAAATAAATAAATAAACAATCAAAGAGCTGTCGTAAGAGAAATTACATATACTGCATATTTACATACTAAGCTGTAATATACTATTTTTCAATCACTCATTGTAGGTAATAAGATAAACGAGCCCTACTCATCGTCGCAAAGCGTCTGGTGTAGTGACTGATTACTGAACGCAGGAAAAACTTTGAGCATTGATGAGAGTTTCAACTCCTTCCAAGAAAGATTTGACAGGTCAACAGATTTATTTTTCAGCATCATCTCGAATTGCCTGCAGTTTTTCAATATTTGCTGTTTGTAATCTTACAATTATTCGAAACTATCTATACAATTTATTATTATTATTAAAAATTAAAAATAAAGTATTGCTACCGTGTGCAACGCTAGAAAATCTAAACAAGAAAATGAAATATTTAGATTTTCTTTTACTCATTTGTTTCGTGACTCCCATTTATTATGAAGAAAGTTTCGACAAGACTGATTGATTAAATTTAAAAATACTAATTTAAAATTCTTAAATTAACTCTGTTATGAATTACGCATTAAAGACAAATTTTACTAAATGAGACAGGTCACAGTACGCCCGCCAAAGCGCCGTCAGAAGTTAAACACGTCTCAAATATGGTTCAAGTGAAGGCACGAACACCTAAATAGAACCGTTTTTCCCCCGAAGGGTAAAAAACGGATATTTAGGTTTCTGCCGAAGCTTGAACCATACCTGAACGCCTTGCCGGCTTAATTTAAAGGTACTGATCAAAGAACAGACGGGCGCTTGTGACGGGCGTGGGGAGGGGACCTTAATAACCAAAATAGTCGCCAGAGGGCGCTGCAAGACATGAAATCTGAGTGAAACGGGCTGAGATACGGGAGTGTAATCTCAAATATGGTTCAAGCTTCGGCAGAAACCTAAATATCCGTTTTTTACCCTTCGGGGGAAAAACGGTTCTATTAAATACTATGTAAAACTTGTACGGTCAACCGCACGGCGGTAGAAACTTTTTCAACTCTATTACCACGCCATAAGGTCCAAAAATGATTGTACTGACGTGCTGTTGAGTGTAAAACGAAGCATATCGACAGAGTAGCAAGTCTAGTAGATGAAATATGGTGTAAATTAAACAGAAATAAGGGATATTTAGTATTCCAATTTTTAGTTGCCTCCATAAGGTAATGATTCGAAACTCGGTCAGATTATTTTCAAAATCACGAAATTACAATCTCCGAAAATGATTGATGTTTTTGTTTTTAGGTTGTAAATAAAGCGTGCAACACACACTACGGCCCTTTGTCTAAAATTCAACTCATACCAAACAATTCTGCGTCGAATGATCCAGTCTGGGAAACATATTTAGGTAAGTTGTCTTACAGATTCCAATTAGATTTTTTTTCTTTATAAGGTATAATCTTATATCAAAGAGGCTTGAAGTACCGGATACTCGATCGCCAACCAAGCCCCGACAGAGGTGACCTTCGTCGGTTCCGACCGTGTAGTTCGTGGTGTACAACCAAATTTTTGTGACCCTCCAACGCCCTTGGTCGTGAAAGCAGCTTCCCAAACAAAGGTCAAATAGAGGACGTTGGTTACGTCTCCGACCGTGTAGCTGGCGGTTGGCTACCGCACAGACTATAAACCGACGTTTATTACCTTTCCCGATAATTAAAAACAAAAGAAGACAACGAAATTGATAATTTTGTGTCAAAAAAGATATGAACAGTCTTCTAAGTATTGATTGCGTATGTTTAATATTCCCGCGGTTTGCCTCTGTCAACAATGCACCAATCACGACACATCACACATTCACTTCCGTTTTGTATCTATTTTATGTAATCTGTATTTCCCTTACTAATGGGGTTGGGAATTGGCAACATTAACAAAAGGACGCCGTAAAAAAAAGGTCGACACTTCCAAAAAGACATGGCGTATAAAGCACACCAGAAAGTACGAAATCAAAAGGAAAAACAATTGAAAAGACCGGCCGGCATAAACGGTATCTAGAAGCGTTGGGGTAAGCTTAGTTATATATATATATATATTATAGTTTACTAAGATTTCTGTGTTACACAGTCCCAAGCGATCGATCCACAAAGCAGGTTTGAATCAGCATTATCATCAATCGGTATATACAAAACATTTGGTCACTTCGAGCAGGATTTCCAGGTCGGATATCTGGAATCTGCAGTATTTTTTGTGTATCGAACTTCTGGGGCGCCTTCACATTCACACAAATCGGAACACGAATCTCGGTCGGTTTTCTGTTCAGAGGTACTTTTGGCGGTCTATAAAGTATATCTGACGGAAATATTATTATTGTTTTCATAAAATTTTACGGTTTCATATTATTTTGGGCGCTCTTTGCCGGTAAAAGAGTGTTACAGTTGCATTCACGTGCCGGAACGTGTATTTTGCTTGTTGTAAATAATTACTAACTTTGCCTAGGTAAACTGTGCATAATTGCACTACTTACCACTGTACATAAATAACACAATTATTATTATATACCCTTTAGGGATACATATATATATTCGTGTCAAATTGTCCCATATTATTATTTAAAGGTTATAAGTTTTACATAGAAAAATAACCTCAGTACATTTTGACATTTCACATTCATTGTTGACCGGCTCCAAACCGGCGTATAAAAACTGTTAACTGTGGATTGTTTTATCGTTTTTTATGGTACTAGTGTTTTGGAACGGAACATTCCGGCGGAAGGCAATAGTTCCACGACAGTTCAGTGTTATAGTTTCTGTAATATTGTGTTTGTAAAAGTGATTTGTATTTTCGGATTTTGTGTTGGTAATTTGCAAAGATGCCTCCAAAAGTGAACGAATTGTTAAGAATCAAGAGTGAATTGGCGGTAATAGCAATAGACTCTTTGTTCGAACTCGCCAAAACCGATTTAACTGCGGAAAAAGATAAAGTGAATTTCAAGGTTAGGTATCAAGATTTGGACCAACACTTTCAAAGTTTTCTCAGTTACCACTGTGAGGTCCAATCACATTTGGATCCGGAAAAGGAAGAGCATAAAGGTAGTATAGCTATTTTACTTGAAAAATATACAGGGTGTTCCCAAAAGTGTTATGAAATTAAGACAAAATATGCCATGTTGTTTCCTGATAAGGAAGAGTCTGGTTCTTCTGAAAATAAACAAAAGCGTGTGGTCTTACCTAGGGTCCAGTTACCTACCTTTTCTGGAAAAATAGAAGAGTTCAATTCCTTTATGGATCTATTTCAATCTCTGGTCGGCTCGGATTCAAGTCTTTCTGACACAGAAAAATTATATTTTCTGTTAGGTTCATTGACCGGGGAGCCTAAGGTCATTACCCAGCATCTGACTATTACAGGTGACAACTATTCAATTGCATTAGAATTACTAAACCGGCGGTACAACAATAAGAGACTTTTAGCAGACCGGCTTCTCAATAATCTGTTAGGCACCAACCATGTTACTAGACATATAAATGTTTTAAAGCCATTCCTAAATTCTCTTATTGAAAATACCAAAGCATTGGAAAAAATGGACTTTCCAGTCGATGATTGGTCTTATTTATTGTTCTATATTAACTTTCAAAAACTAGATAACGGGTTAAAGAAGCAATTTGAGGAACGGGTTCTCGGGAAAGATTTACCTGGTTTTAAAGATTTGCTGGAATTTCTAGAAGGTGAAGTTAGGGTCTTGGAGTCCAGCGGGGACAGCCACAGTGGGAAGACCAACACGGGTCCAGCATCTCGTTCTCATTTTTCTTCTCAGGGCAATGCGGGTTGCTCCTTATGTAAACAGGGTAGGCATCATATTTCGAAATGCGAGAAGTTTATTGGTTGGAAACCTCGTCAGCGGAAGGAATATGTCAAGATGAGGGGACTTTGTTTTCGCTGCCTCGGTGAACATGCCATTGGACAGTGTACTTCCAATTGGAAGTGTTTCAGGTGTCAGTCGTCCAAGCACCACCATTTAATTCACTTTGATTTGCCCTCAAATAGAGATGGGCAAAATTCGGAAAATAGGGCTCATGAGTCAAACATGGGCAGCGGTCAGCGGTCTGGTTTTGGTGGAACTAGTAGGGTGGATGACCCTAACATGGGCACACCGGGTGCAAGGAGGGTAGGTGACACTAATATAGGCACATTGGGTGCTAGTAGGGTAGGTGACCCTAATATAGGCACATCGGGTGCAAGTAGGGTAAGTGATCCTAATATGGGCACATCGGGTGCAAGTAGGGTAAGTGGACCTAACGTGGGCAGTAGGGTGAGTGACCCTAATGCTCGTAGGGTTGAGAACCCATATTATGTGCCCAACAGTGGCCACTCAGTTTTCACCTCCCAAACAGATTTTGCAAATAATTACCAGCAGCGGACGGTATTATTATCAACTGCGGTTGTACGCGTTATGGACAGCTGTGGGCAGTACCAAGAGGTGCGTGCACTACTAGATGGAGGGAGCCAAAGTACCTTTGTTACAGAAAATTGTGCAAATCGGCTTGGGTTGCGCCGTTTTAGGTCAGACGTTACCACTGTCACAGGGCTCGGTGGCGTATCTGTGGCCGGTTGCAGAGGTGCGGTAAACCTGAATATCTCCCCTCGGTATTCAGATCATCCGAGATTGACTGCAACGGCTAATGTATTAAACAAAATAACTTCGAATTTGCCTAATGTGAACCTGCCATCAAATTTAACGGATTTTTATCGGGGACTATATCTTGCAGATGAAAATTTCTTTTTGAGTCAGCCTGTTGAAATCCTGATCGGTGCAGATTTGATGGGTGAAATTATGATTGGAAATAGTTTCAAGGTCAGTGATAATTTACCTTCAGCTATAAATACAGTGTTTGGTTATGTGCTGATCGGTCCGGTGACCTATCCGTCTTCTTGCACTGTTTCAAATACGGCGTGCGTACAAAGTTTTAATGTGAATCTCAGCACTGACCAGATACTTGAAAAATTTTTTGAAGTCGAAGACATTCCAGTGAAGTCAATCGACAATCCTAGAGATTTAGAATGTGAATCTCATTTTCGAAAGACACATACTCGAAATGAAACGGGTCGTTTTGTAGTGCGGTTACCTTTTTTATCGGACAAGCCCGAATTGGGAGATTCGGTCTCCATTGCCAAAAGGCGGTTCTTGGCTATGGAAAAGCGGCTTTTGGCCAATGCACCCTTACGGAAAAAGTATGTAGAATTCATGCGGGATTATTATGATATGGGTCATATGTCTCTCTGTGACGGAACACCAGACGACTATGCCAATGGAAACGGATATGTAGTACCACACCACGGTATATTTAAATCAGAATCAGAAAAAATAAGAATTGTGTTTGACGCGAGTTGTGCCACCGGTGACGGAATTTCACTTAATGATACGCTTCATGCGGGTCCAAAATTACAACGGGATGTAATGGAAATAATTTGTCGGTTTCGTATGTCCAAATTTGTTTTTACTACGGATATTAAAAAGATGTTCCGTCAAATCGTCGTTCATCCAGATGATCGACGATACCAGTTGGTTTTTTGGCGCGAGGCTCCGGACGAGCCCTTAATGCTTTTTGAGCTAAACACTGTTACATATGGAATGAAGTCCAGTCCATACCTGGCAATTCGGACATTGCGGCAACTAGCGGATGACGGTGAAATGCGCTATCCAGAGGCAGCTGGACTCTTGCGCTCTTCAGTTTTTATGGATGACATCTTGGGTGGTGCGGATACCGAGCAAGATGCAATAAGGATTAAAGCGGAGCTTACAGACTTGCTTCGTTCCGGCGGCTTCGAGCTTAGCAAATGGGTTTCAAATTGCACGTGGTTGCTCGAGGATATTCCTGAGGAAGATTTGGAGAAACCTAGAACCTTCGATAAAACAGATGGGATTGGATTTTTCAAAATTTTGGGAGTAGAATGGAACCCGAATCGGGACTGTTTCTCTTACCACACGAAAATTAATAATGAAGCGGGGTGTACAAAGCGGATAATCTTGTCGACCGTGGCTCGAACCTTTGACCCTATGGGGTGGATTTCACCAGTGATAGTCCAAGGGAAGGCCCTCATGCAAAGGCTATGGCGGTTGAATTTGACATGGGATCAGACTCCACCACCGGATGTAGTCACGGAATGGAGCGCTATCATCAAGGATCTACCGCAAATAGAAAAACTGGAGATCGGACGTTACGCCTTATTAGGTGAAATCAAGTTGTGTTCCCTGCACGGATTCTCGGACGCGTCTGAAATCGGTTACAGCGCGGCGGTCTATTTGAGAACTGTAGATGTGGATGGCCACGTGCAGGTCTCCCTGATGATGGGCAAGTCTCGTGTGGCTCCGTCTAAAGTGAAACTTACCATCCCTAAATTAGAGTTGCTTGGTGCAACATTGGTAACGCGTTCGATCAAATATATAGCAGATGCTATAAAAGATAAAGTAAAGATTAATGACATGGTGTGTTGGTCAGACAGCACTATAGTTCTTTCATGGCTACGGGTGCCTCCTCACAATTTGCAGACCTTTGAAGGAAATAGGGTCTCGCAAATAAACAACTGCGGATTGAAAATTACTTGGCGCCACTTACCGTCGGAGTTGAATCCTGCGGATGTGGCTAGTCGTGGATGTCGTGCGGCGGATTTGATCGGTCATCCGCTGTGGTGGGGACCACAATGGCTGCGGAGCCAATCGGAGCTGTGGCCTCCAAACATAATAGAACGAATAAAATCGGATATACCTGGACTTCGGAAGTCAGAGATGAAAGTACATATAGGTACGACGAATCCAGATCCATTGTTTGTTCGGTATAGTTCTCTCGCCAAGCTACAGTCGGTGGTAGCTTATTGTTTGCGATTCGCTCACAATACTAAAAATCCTACGAATAAGGTAACGGGACCATTATCGGTCATCGAGCGCAATGGTGCACTGACGCGCCTTTTGAAAATGGTGCAAGCTGAAGTTTTCTCTGAGGATTTAATACGTTTGAGAGATAAAGGAAATCAATGTTCAAACCGTTTGCAAAGGTTAAGGCCTTTTATCGACACTTCGGGACTGGTTCGAGTAGGCGGTCGACTCGAACGGTCAAATTTACCTTTCAATTCAAAGCATCCTGTGCTTTTGCCAAAATCTCATAAAATTACAGATTTGATCATCGATAACGCCCATAAGATTTACTGTCATGCTGGTCCTACAGCACTTCAGGCAATTCTACAAAAATATTATTGGATTCTTTCGGCGCGGCAAGCTATTAGAAGTCGTATTTTTCGGTGTATATTTTGCTTCCGTACTAAGGCTAAGGCTTCGGAGCCAATAATGTCAGCGTTGCCATCGGATAGGGTCAATGTGACTGGGGTTTTTCATACGGTGCAAACGGATTTTGCAGGCCCGTTTTCAATAAAGGCTTCACGCCTACGGAACGCTAAGATTATGAAGGCTTATCTTTGTGTGTTTGTCTGTTCCTCGACAAAAGCGACTCATTTAGAGGTTGTCAGTGACCTCTCTACGGAAGCCTTTCTGGCAGCATTGTCTCGGTTCACATCTCGGCGCGGTCTCCCGAGAGTGATACGTTCGGATAACGGCACTAACTATGTCGGAACAAACAAACATTTAAATGAAGTTCAAAAGTATTTAGCTCGGCGGGATGTGCGGGAGAGTCTCAGTGAGGACGTCTCTAAGATAGGAATTACCTGGTTATTCAACCCTCCATCGGCACCTCACTTCGGCGGTTTATTCGAGGCTGCTGTGAGATCGGCAAAGACGTTATTGAAGCGAGTAATAGGAGAGCAAGTCCTGACATTTGAAGAGTTGACCACGGTGTTTGCAAGAGTTGAAGCGGTACTCAATTCGCGACCGTTGTGTCCCTTATCGAATGATCCTCAAGACTGCGAGGTATTGACACCGGCGCATTTTTTGGTAGGTAGACCACTTCTTTCGGTTCCAGAGTATAATTTGGAGGATGTCCCTGTCACGAGGTTGAGCCGGTACCGACTCGTGCAAGCTTTATCGCAGCGATTTTGGCGGAAGTGGAGTGAACAGTACCTCCACACATTACAGAACCGAAGCAAGTGGAGCACTCCTAGCGACCCGCCAAAGATCGGCGACCTAGTTTTAATTAAAGAAGAAAATGTCCCTCCATTACGTTGGAAACTGGGTAGGGTGACTGAGTTACTGCCTGGGAAAGACGGAGTAATTCGGATCGTCAGATTGAAAACAATTTCTGGCACATTTACACGCCCAGTCGTGAAAATCTGCCGTCTGCCGCTGGATTGCGAATAGTTTTTAAAACACTTTTACTTGGTAGTAGTTTAGTTTTAGTAATTTAAGTTGTATTGGATAAAGGCTACAGCCTTTCTCGGGCGGGGGTATGTTTAATATTCCCGCGGTTTGCCTCTGTCAACAATGCACCAATCACGACACATCACACATTCACTTCCGTTTTGTATCTATTTTATGTAATCTGTATTTCCCTTACTAATGGGGTTGGGAATTGGCAACATTAACAAAAGGACGCCGTAAAAAAAAGGTCGACACTTCCAAAAAGACATGGCGTATAAAGCACACCAGAAAGTACGAAATCAAAAGGAAAAACAATTGAAAAGACCGGCCGGCATAAACGGTATCTAGAAGCGTTGGGGTAAGCTTAGTTATATATATATATATATTATAGTTTACTAAGATTTCTGTGTTACACAGTCCCAAGCGATCGATCCACAAAGCAGGTTTGAATCAGCATTATCATCAATCGGTATATACAAAACAGCGTATATTCATGTTTTGAACCGAAGTACAAAACACGAGAACTGTCAGTGTCAACTGTCATTTTGTATCACCACATCGAGATTTTTAATCTAGTTCAATGCTTGTTGCCAACAAGTCGGCGACTGTGTATTTGAAACGGACAAAATGGTTGCAAACCAAGGTGACCTCTGTAGGAAGCTTGTCGCCGACCGTGTATCAGGCATTTTAGTGATAGATCTTCTATGCGTTATGCGCGTGAAGTCCCTTATTTTCTGCCCCTTGTGGGAACGTACAATAGTGTATTGCTATTTGCCCCGTCTACGATTCATCATCATCATATGGTTGTAAGGTCGATGACCGACCTCACAAACCCTGGTGTCAGAGTTGTTGAGCCGCCCAAGGCCTTTGACATGGCTCATACCAGGCCACTCAGAAAGTATTGCGAAAAATAGTTTTTATATATGGGAGACTGGCCGGTCAGAATCTTTTTCGAAAATATGATTACTTGTAAGTAAAAATATGTGTGTTCCATTTTCAAAATTTCCCTACACATTTTTTGCGAGCCAATTCAAAGTATCGTGTCTTACTGAAAAATGGATCTGCGCCGGGAACATTTTAGAGCTATGATTTTTTACGATTTCAAGTGTCGCCTGAAACCGGATGAATCGTTCGATAGACTTCAAATGGCATTTATGGATGAAGGCCCCTCCAAGGCAACCGTGTATCGTTGGTATAACGAATTTAGGCGCGGTCGACCAACCTTGGGGGATGAAGAAAGAAGCGGTCGCCCTTTGACGGCTATTACGGAAGAAAACGTGCTAGCAGTGAAAAATTTAATCCAAGATAATAGGCGAATTACATATCAGGAGATTCAGCACATATTAAAGATTGGATCGGGAAGCGTTCACGAGATTCTACACGGGCATCTTCGCGTGAGGAGGATAGTATCGCGCTGGGTGCCGCACTACCTCACCGACGCTCAGAAGCAGGCCCAGGTGGAATGGTGCCGTGATATGCTGAACAAATTTGAAGCAGGCTCGTCTCGGCGTGTTTACGACATCGTAACAGGTGATGAGTCCTGGATTTATCAATACGATCCAGAAACCAAGCGCCAGTCGATAGTTTGGGTGTTTCAAAATGAACCAACGCCTACCAAAGTGAAGCGATCTCGAAGCGGGGGGAAGATTTTGATCGCCAGCTTTCTTAATTTGACTGGCCACTTGGCCTCAATTCCCTTACGAGATCAAAGAAGCATCAACGCCGAATGGTATACTACCAAATGTTTACCAGAAGTTTTTTCTGTTGTGAGCAACAAGCGACCAAACACAGGGCTCCGCGGACTACTGCTCCACCACGACAATGCGCCTGCACACACCGCGCTCAAAACGAGGGACTTCCTGGACAGCACACCAGTCAAACTCCTGGGTCACCCTCCTTACAGCCCTGATCTAGCACCGTGTGACTTCTTTTTATTTCCAAAAATAAAAAATCAGCTCAAGGGGATACAATTTTCGTCGCCGGAAGATGCGCTGGCTGCGTTCGAGCAGGCTGTAAACGAGGTGTCTACGGCGGACTGGAAAAAGTGTTTTGAAAACTGGTTCAGACGCATGAATCTTTGTATAGAGGCTGGTGGAGAGTACTTTGAAAAGATTTAATAAAAATATATGTACCTGTAGAACAATTTTTTTTAGTGTCGCAAATATTTCTGAGTGTCCCACGTATAACAACTACTTCCGTAGATAGAATCCGGGACCAACAGGCTTAACGTGCCTTCCGTAATACGGGATTATCTTAGTCTACCAGTCAGGTGATTTATCCTGCAATGACCTAACCTGAGATTGGAACTTTTGGGGTCGTATAAATAAATTCCTTTCAAGATTGCTTTCAAGAACCTTTTTTCCTTCGTTCGATGTACCTGTTTTTATCGTATATGCCCATAGACTCTATGGGCTCACTCTTGACTTGGATCTAGGCCTGAGGACAGAGATGAGGTCGACGGTGGTACGAGCTTGCCCAGAAGAAGCTTATTCGCTCGAGATTTGAATAGATTCGGGTTATATGAACTCAGGAACACAGACACAGACAGAGAATTCCACTCTTTAGCCGTGCGCATTACAAAAGTTGTTTCAAAGCGCTTTGTGCGAATGTGTGGAATATGAACCAAATATGGGTGATATCCTGCGGTGCGTCTAGATTCCCGATGGCAGACGGGGGATGGTGGAATAAGCTCATGGAACTCTTAGGCACCTCTTGGCCTCTAGAAGGCAATCTTACATTTTAAAGGGATTTTTTAATGTACGGGGCGCAAAATAATGAGTCTCGGGGGTGAGCGCGGCCGGTGGGGGGAGGCGAGCGAATCGTTCATTGGCTCTCCGTCTGTCACCTCCGCCCGTCACAAAATAACCGTCAGGGCCAGATTTATTTTGCGCCCCGTATATTACCATAAGTTTGTATTTGTGTGTAGGGTCAGCAGTGACGTGCATCGCGTGCGACGCTCGCTGGGCGTGCGTGTCGTGTGCTGACGGTACCATCCACGCGTGGAGACTCGCGCGCAACCACGCCACTCGCGCGCTGCCACCTATTGGTAAATATACTTTTGTCTTCTATCTACATTGAGAATATTTATAAAATAACTAGCTTTGCACACCAATAATATAAATATAAAAGTGGTATCTATCGAAGCTTTAATTTTTCTCAATTTTCAAGTGGTTTGCTGGATTTTGTTTAACTTTACCTTATTATTTACACGTTTCTAAATATTATGGCGTAAGTTTTTGTTACCATCTTTTTACTGAAATAAATTGTTCAACTCAGCATCAAAAGACTTAAATTATGTACATTCTCAATACATTTTTAAACCATCGTATGGAGTAAAGAGGACGAATGAGCAAAATGGATGAAAGAGACCTAAAAGGCGAGGGTGAATTGAAACGTTAGAATTGGACGTTCCAAACCAAGTTTAGGACTATGGTTAATGAGAATAGAAAAGTATGTCAAGATCGTAGCAGGTGGAGGGCTGAGGCACAGTAAAAGAGATGGGCTTATCAGCAGTATGGAAGCTTCATACAAACGTCCAAAATGGCGCACTCACACAGACGCACGTTTCTACAGGCCGCTAAGCAAAGTTCGCCCTGAATTCTGTCGCGGTTGTCGCGTGACGGGAAGCGGTGGGTTAGTTTGCTGTCGGTTGCTTCATGTCATATTGTGCGGCATATGGATATATTAATTTTTATTTCTGCCCTGCCCTTGTGTGATAAATGGCGGCTAAGTGACGTTTTGCGATTAAAGGCGACTTAGAGATTTACTCTTTTCGGGTGTGATAAAAGGCGACTAAGTGTCTTAATTTGCCCTTGTGTGTTAAAAGGCGACTAAGTATTTTAATCTGCCATTGTGTCATAAAAGGCGACTAAGTGACTTAACCCTCCCTTGAGTGATAAAAGGCGACTAAGTGTCTTAATCTGCCCTTGTGTCATAAAAGGCAACTAAGTGTCCTAATCTTTGTTTGAAATTGAAATTGTTTTGAATTTGTTAAAATTTGTTTTCGTTTTTCATTTATTATTTAATGTATGTATTTATTGTTTGGTTATGCAATGTATGGGTCTTTGTTGCTCGAAAAATAAAATTTTGATTTTATGTTTGATTTGTTACCAAATATTTCGGACCTTTCCTTTATTTTTCTGTGTTTGTTACAACCCTGACGCTCCAATGATGCAAGATTCGATTTTCAAAAAATAGGCCGAGTTTCCATACTGCTGATAAGCCCATCTCTTTACTGTGGCTGAGGTCTTTGCCTTCGCCACAGGGAAAGAGGCGGGATTTTTATGTATGTGTGTGTCTTAACATTGAGTTTTTATGCGAGTAACGGATAGGTGTGATGCTATTTAGGGTGTGATTCTGCCCACGAAACTGAACAACATTTCCCAAGAAACATGCATAGGTCGAAATACGAAAATCAATTTTTGACCTCCCATAGAAACTGCATCGCATATTGTGTGGGAGGTCAAATGTGGTTTTTCTTATTTCGACCTATGTTCGTTGGGAAAATTTATTCAGTTACTCTAAACCTCATTTATGATAATAATAATAATAAACATTTTTATTTCAGTATTAATGTCACCATGCGCCAAGCTAACCCTATCAGGCTCAGTGTTAGCAGCAGTGAGTACAGGAGCGTCCCTCTCCTTGTGGGACTTATCTACCGCTACTAACATCATCACGCTGTGCTTCAGAGGATTGCTAAGCGCCGGAGGTGACTATACTCTTCTTAACCTCTGTCACAGAATAAAGTCATAGTACAAACGGCCGCACATCAGTAGAAACACTTTTGGACCTTATGGCGTGGTAATAGAGTTGAAAAAGTTTCTACCGACAAGCGGTTGACCGTACTATAATACAGAACGGATACTCCGCCCCCCGCCCGCAAGCCACCCCGCACCCCCGCGCGCACCCGCCAGGAGATTCTCGTGCTCTTTCTGTGGGTCTTTTGTACTGAGTATGCGAGCCTACGCGACCTTCCAATTTCAATTTCGTGCTCGATGTATCCGATTTCCGGGGTGTGCCTCTGTAGTACCATGTCAAAATTGAAGGAATAGAAAAGGAAATGTAGTTAGTTACGCAATAATAAATTGGCATATCACAATTCATTTTTCATCAAATTATTCATTTCTCAAATTATCGCCAAAATTCATTTATATTAAGGGCGAGTAACAACTTTAACAAGTTATCTAAGGTGCTTGATCTTGATCTGTTTAACACTAGTATAGCGAGTGTTAGGCGCCAGTTGAGTGACAGGTTCTTTAATGTGTAATTGTTATTTGTATGTTTTTATCTAAACGTTGCGTTGCGTTGTAATTTATGTGAGCGTTTGATTGTATTTTTGTCTTTTGCTTGTCAAATTTTGTCATTAGTTGTGAAAACCTTTAATTGGCTGTTTGTAGCTATATGTATTATTAGTGTGTTTATTGTAAGCTGTCGGTTCTCCAAAATTAAATAAATAAATAAATTTTACACATTTCGGAAACTCTATGGAAAACTGCTCTAATGATCAAATGTCAAAAATTGACATGCAGATTGGTCATGCCAAAGCTTCAGAGATTAAAAAAACAAAAATCCTGCTTTTACAGTCTGGCGAAATGTTCATAAAACAGAACTAAAATATTGTATATTGGTTGCCATTTAAAATCTACTTTGGCGTAAAAAGTGGCACCCCTATTATTTTCACCTATTTGATTGACGCCATCTTGGCGCTTTACGCGATAGATATATCGAAATAGCCTCCTTGGCTACTCCACGGAACTAATATCACAGAATAAATAATATCGTCATCTGTATCTTTATTCTTTATTGTACACGAATACATTACAAAAACAAGCACAGGTGAGAACATATAACAATGGCGAGCTTAACTCAAAATTGAGTTATCTACCAGCTAACCTTAAATAGAAAACTCTAGTAGACAATACAGCGGGCATAAAAGTGTACAACACAAATAATTAAAACAAGATTCCTTACTACAATACTTTAACACGAATAAATACTAAATAAGTAATAAATATAGATATATATTTATATAAATATATATATTAAAATATATATAGGTATATTATACACTAAACTTACGTAAATAAATAAATAAATACATATTTTAATACTAAAAAGAAAAATAATAAGAATAGAAATGATATATAAGTAAAAACTAGTTAGAGAGAAAGTGCTCTTTTAGCTTTCGCTTGAAAGTATCCAGCGACGGACTAGCGCGAATGGAGTGAGGAAGTTTGTTCCATAAACGAACAGAGTGAACCGTGAAAGAACCACCGTAGCGGCTTGAGGAGTGTTGAGGGAATTTGAGGAGTAGGGATCGACTGGTGCGGCAAGGCTCACCACGAGGAACCTGATATTCGAAGCGCTCACGGAGGTACTGAGGAGATGCAGGATTATTAAGAATCGTGTAGAGGGTGGACAGAATATGCACATCACGGCGAAGTCGGATGGGCAACCATTTCAGCTGAGATCTAAACTCCGAAACATGGTCGTATTTGCGCAAACCAAAAACAAACCGGATGCACAGATTCTGGAGCCGTTCTAGTTTGTTTAACAATTCCTCCGTGGCGTCGAGAAAACAGACGTCTGCGTAATCAAGGAGAGGAAGGAGTAAGGATAGGGCAAGAGTGACCTTAGCTTCGAAGGGCAAAAAACGTTGGAGACGCTTGAGGGACTGAAACGAGTAGTGCACTTTTCTACTAATATCGTTGATATGACTAGACCAAGACAAATTACAATCAAAGATAACGCCTAGATTTTTGGCAGTTTTTGAGTATACCAACGAAGTACCGTCAAATAATACAGCAGGCAAATGTGCGTGGTCAATGCAGCTGATCATATAGTGGCTACCGATAATTAAAACTTGTGATTTTGCCGGATTCACTAAAAGCCCGTATGATTTTGCCCATTCATTGATCTTTACTAAGTCATTGTTGAGGTCTGAAATAGCTTTGTTAACATCGACAACATGGAAATGGCGGTAAATTTGCAAATCGTCTGCGTAGAGGTGATACTGAGAAGTAATTACTTGGGAAATTTGGTTAATAAATACCGAAAATAAGAGAGGAGATAATACGCCACCTTGGGGGACGCCAGCAGCTAGGTCACACCATGTCGACGCAGCATCGTCAGAGCGAACACACTGCGAGCGCCCCCGAAGATACGAATCAAACCAGGTGAGTACAGGTGGAGATACGTTAAGAGATGCAAGGATACCAAGGAGGATGTCAAAATCTACTGAATTGAATGCGCTACTAAAATCCAAAAGTGTCAGCACTGTCAGTTGTTTTTTATCAATAGCTTGCCGAATGTCATCACTGACTTTAAGTAGGGCGGTTACAGTGCTGTGACCTGGACGGAAACCAGACTGTAGAGGATTCAGTAGATTGTATCGGTTCAAATACTTTGAGAACTGTTTCTGAACAATGCCTTCGAGGACTTTTGATAGGATGGGAAGAATAGAAATAGGACGGTATTGAGAGAGAGTGGTCGGATTGGAAACCTTCGGCAGTGGGAGAACATGGGCTCTCCTCCAACTACTTGGAAATGAACCTGTTGACAAGGAGTGATTGAGGATGCGAGTGATGATAGGAATAAGTTCATCTACAAGTAGAAGGATCATCTGAAGGTAAATCCCATCATCGCCCACAGCTTTAGTGGAAATGGAGAGGAGAGATCTCTTAACGTCACACTCTGTAACCGGTGTGAAGGTGAAAGGAATGCACGTGGGTAGAGGCTTATTAGAGAGGTGAAGAAGTGTTGCAGATTTTATTTCATCTTGAAGAGTGAGTCTCAGAGTGATTTCATCTTGAAGAGTCTGTATACGATAGTATATAATTTGTTCGCGGGACGCTATTTCAAATTGGCACGCAAAGCTGGTATATTATTTGTGTCGTCAAGGCAATGGCAATAAGAGTGAAAATTGAATTACCAGTTAGGACGAATTCCTTTTCCTTTTGCAAGCCAGTTCGAAATTTAAACAAAATCATTAATAAGTTACCTCCTTGGTTGTAATGCTTATTGGTAAATTCCACTTTTAAATAAATCGACAGATATGACTATTCATATGGTATTTATAGTAAACTATTCGGCCGCAAAACAAAATAGAAATCGATATTCATACTAACCTTTTCGGCCGGCACTCGCTCGTATTTAACCAGTACAGCTATTTCGATTTATCTCGAATTTCCAAGCATGTTTGAGAAAATATTATTTATTTGCAGTGACGGTAACGAATTGCACCCTCCTACACGACGGCAATCCACTGATTACTCTGAGCAACGACAAGAGTTACATCTACAGCAAGAAGCTAGGCTCTTGGTAAGTTAATAAACATCTCAGATAAAGTATACTCACTGACGTTAGTCTCTCTCGGCTCTATAGGTATAGTCTGCCAATCTTCTGTAACAGACCACTTTTGTATTCTGAGTGGTATTAAAACAAAACATGATACTCGTATCTATACAAACGTTGCATTAAATATTGGCAAAGATCGTTCTCATTGTGATCACGAAAAAGTTTTAAATGACCTACGTAATAATAATTCATTTCTTAATTTATATCTGTGCCAGAACGCCAATGAGGGCTTCCAACTGCTCATCTGCACTATCCAACAACACCTTGAAAAACATACTAAAAATATAAATGTGAAAAAAAGCAATGTTAACTTTAAATTACCTTGGATCAATAGTGGTCTTTTGATTATGGCTGAAACCAGAGATAACCTAAACAGAGAAACTATTGCCCATCCGAGTGACACTATAAAACGAAAATTGTACATACAAGTTCGAAATCAAACTAAATCAGCTACTAGAGCTGCAAGAAATAACTACTATAAAACGAAGCTACAAGACAATATTCACAACCCGCGTAAATGTTGGCAAATCATACGTAATTCCACTTACAACTCTCCTAACAGAGTGTGTGTCCCTTTTTCTGATCTTGACAAACTGAATAAATATTTCTCTACAGTCGGCAGCTCTCTGGCTGAATACATAATAGCAAACAATTCTCCTCTAAAATCAGACGACCATTTTAATTCCTATAGCAAACAAGTTCTTACACCTGCTGGGTCACTGTACCTATCCCCCACATCCCCTGATGAAATAACAGCAATAGTTAAAAGTATGAAAGGTAATAGTGCACCTGGGATGGACACAATCACTACTAAATTTATCAAAACTGGTTTAGAATTGTTTGCCGGTCCACTTGCGCATCTCTGTAACATAAGTATAAGCTCTGGCGTGTTCCCAGAAGCTCTGAAACATGCTATAGTTTCGCCCATTTTTAAAGGAGGCAATTCCCTTGAAGAGTCTAACTACAGACCGATCGCTCTGCTAAGTACATTTTCCAAAACCCTCGAAAGAGTTGTCAAGAAACGACTAGTTGGCTACCTGGAATCAAATGACCTGCTGGCTCCTACTCAATATGGTTTTAGAGAGAAGAAAAGTACAGAAGACGCTATACTGTTTGTTACCAATTACGTCGTAGATAGGTTGGATCGTGGTAAAAAATGCATAGGAGTTTTCCTGGACCTCGCCAAGGCTTTCGACACGGTTTCTTTTGAAATCCTTTTAAAAAGAATGGAAGCCTTGGGGGTCCGAGGACTATCGCTGAACTGGTTTCGCTCATATTTAACTAACAGAACTCAACAAATCAGACAAGGAGGCAGTCTTTCTTCTCTCGAAAATGTCACATATGGCGTCCCGCAAGGAAGCGTTCTCGGGCCAATCCTGTTTATCATTTATCTAAACCAACTCTGTAATCTAAAACTTCATAATGGGGAAATCGTAGCATTTGCCGATGATACCGTCCTACTTTTTGAAGGTAATACATGGTCAGAGGTATTCAGCTCTGCTCAGTCTGGATTGAATCTAGTATGTGATTGGTTTCAAACTAGTCTTCTGACAGTTAATAAGCTAAAAACAAAGTATGTCTCCTTTTCAATAACCAAGAGCGGGTTGCCGCCTCCAGATGAGTTTAAACTATTTATACATGAAGCTAAGTGTCATTTATCTGACCACCACTGCAGTTGCATCGAAATGGGTCGAGTTGACACTATAAAATACTTAGGACTAATGGTAGACTCTCACCTGAGTTGGAAAGCCCATATAGTTAGCCTGACAGCTAGGTTAAGAAAGCTGATCTTCTTCTTCTCTAAATTACGGGACATTGTAGATAGAAAAATGATCTTTACAGTGTATAATGCCATATGTCATTCACTTATTCTATATGGGATAGTAGCGTGGGGTGGCGCCGCTAAAACTATACTTGAACCAGCTGAGGTAGCCCAACGTGCCATACTGAAAGTTATTCTTCGCAAACATTTCAGATTCCCCTCTGACCAACTCTATGCTGAGACATCAGTACTCAGCATTAGACAAACATTCTTCCTTCAAACCGCCACATATGTCCATACCCACTTTTCTCTTTACAAACAAATGAACAGATTAAATTCTACCAGAACTACCATTACAGAAGATCTTTTACATCCTAAGCCATGCCGCACTGGGTTCGCTCAACGCTTTCTTCAATTTTTGGGCCCTAGAATTTATAATCGAACCGACCCACTGCTTAGGAAAATCAAAACCAAAAAGCCCTTTCGAAGAAAATTTTCTGTATGGCTCAAATCCATGACCAGGGCGAGCTGCGAAGTGCTGTTCACCCACATATTAAAATAACATTCATGCGTGATCGTCATAAATATTAGGTACACTCAACAGCATGTCGGTGGGAGCACTTTTGGACCTTATGGCATGGTAATAAGATTGAAAGGGTTTCTGCTGACGTGCGGTTGACCGTACAATGCGTAAACACACACGTTCTGCCAAGCAGTTCATAGCAACTGATCCCAAGGTTTAATACAAATCGTAGGGCTTGGCAGTATGTGTATTAATTCTATATATACCTTAGAATTATATTTACCGCCTTTGGTAACTCCTTTTACTGTTTTTTTTTTTTTCTTTCGTATTTGCGTACTGTGCCGTGCACGTTTGTGCGCCCACCGATATACTACAAAGACTTACGCTTACCTTCTACCGTAAGTGGTGCGGGGGCATCCATCCATCCGCATTACATAATATTATTATTATACGATAAACTAATAATTTAATTTACCTACTTACCCACCTCGGTAACTAACCTGTTGGCTATAGATGTGACTACGTGTTGTTATGTTTAGCACCTTCCGCTCTTATATAAAACGACAATTATATTTTTAGCACCTTTTGTCTTCAACGTGACTTACAATGTTTAACACATATACCCGTACCTAATTAAGAACTCTTTTTTCTCTTTTGTGATTTGGTGGCATGACCCCATTCACCCACAAACGGGCCATAGGCCTATAGTGGGTCAATGATTGTGTATTTTGTAAGCATGACGTGTTTTGCCTAATAAAAGATTTTAGATTTTTTTTTTTTATTTTAGATATAGCCATATCTCTGATAAACATATCACGACACATCAGTTACATTCTACAGGAGTACGGAATCAGTTACGTTCTACAGGCGTACGGATGCGTGGCAAAAAAAGAGTCCATCAGACAAAGTATTCTGATAGCAAATCCTTAGCTGCAAGCCAGACAGAACGGGCGCGGCGCGCTTCGGGTGCGCCCGAGGCGCGCTTCGAGCGCCCCCGTGGTACACTTTTCGGCTGGACGACGCAATCGATGGCAGCGGACTATGCTGTGCGGCGGCGTGCCGGCGGTGCGCCGGTGGTGCACCGACAGTGCGCCTTAGGCATGCCGTCTCGTCGCCTGCAAAATGTAGGAGAACGACGCGGTGCAAGCCAGACAGAAGAGGTGCGCTGAAGGCGTGCCGTGCGGCGCACCTCTTCTGTCTGGCCTGCGCCTTAGAAGTACTTTTTATTTGTTTAGGAAAATTACATACAAAACATCACGTCTCTTTTCCGTCGGGGTAGGCAGAAATCATAGCAATCCACCTGCTTGCTTCCCTTGACATATTTCTGTCTGAGGCCTTTTCCTTCTAACGTTTCCATACCTCGTCTGGTCGATCTCTTTCGTCAATCTTACTATTTCTTTATCGCCGCAAATGGGATATATCGCTTTGCATCACGGTTTTGTGTTAAGTGATTAAGTTGTGTGTGAGTCTTTGGAAATTCAGTACATACCGAAGTTCGCGAGAGAGTCAAGTGTTTTGTGAACAAAATCATAACCTCAAATTCATGTAAAATGTGTGTAAAACGATAGACTAAGCGATTTTCTGTGTGAGTGTTGTGGTTACGTGCGTACCACGTGTAATTTAAGATAAATGTTATATAAATATAATCTTGATGACCTACTCTTTATTGAACGTCAAAACAGAAATCTTTCATAGATTTTGTATGAAGTTTTTGAACAATGACGTCATAATTTTTGCCATCGTTTAGTTACTTTTTAACACTAAATTAATCATAAAAAAATTTAAACTACGTATGAAATTTAAAATTACTTTACATCTAAGTAGGTCCTTATTACCCCCAAATGGGGCTTGTAGGTGACCAATTAGCGCTCTAGGGTAACAATGTAGCTAGAAAAGCCCTAGGGCGGTAAGTAATTGTAACGCTCGCCTTGATGGCCGCCTCCAGCAGCGGGGCGGCTGGCCTTTTAATTACTTACCGCCCTAGGGCTTTTCTAGCTACATTATTACCCTATAGCGCTAATTGGTCACCTACAATTTGGTGGTAATACGGACCTACTTACCTCACAATCGAGATGTAAAGCAGAGTAGTTAGCTCGGGTGTAAGCATCAATTGCACCCTCGAACTATAGGCGCCCTCGCTGCGCTCGTGCGCCTAAATATCTCGAGCTGCAATTGATGCCTTACAGACCTTGGCTACTAATCTACTATTATTTACTTTTTATAAATTTTAAATGATTCTTTCTTAGACGCAAACAGGATTTCATTTTATTTTTGACCCAGGAAACTCGCGGATTAACTTAGTTTCCGTATTGCAGGGTGGTGTGGGCAGACGTGTCGGACCCGGTGTGGCGATCTTCCCGGGGGTTACCCGCCACGCACTGTCCCCACTCCGCCACGCAGGCCGCGCTCTACCCTCACGCTAAACTCAGAGTGAAGCCGCAACCAGCCTCTTATAACACCAAGTAAGTATGTAACTATGCCACCAAAACCTATGGAGCTAAAGTTCTAGAGTGGCGATCACGAACCGGAAGGTGTACTGGTCTACTCAAAATTTTCTATTTATCCATTATCAGATACGACAATAGAGTAGGATATTGGTTGGATGCTAATCACTGAAAATTTAAAAAATCATATAACTAATATTCTACTCTATTCGCACTAAATGAAGTTATGAATTTGACTGTATCGATGTATCGAGAATTGAGAGTTGACTGGCAGAGTCGCGGGAAGCCGCTGAATGCGAGCAACGCAGGACCGGTCGTCGTGCAGATCTTCAGGGAGGCTTATGTTTAGCTTTGGATATCTTTTTTTTCGGCTGATATGATGATGATAAGCAGACGTATTCAATCCGATTTGGCGATATTCCCGCGGGTTACCCGTCACACACTCCGCCAACCAGACCGCGCTCTACCCTCATGCTAAACTCAGAGTGAAGCCGCAACCAGCCTCTTATAACACCAAGTATGTAACTATACCACCAAGAGCTATAGAGCTATTGCAGGATAGCGTGGGCAGAGGTGGGCACAGAATTAAGTAATAGTACTATCATACAGAACGGACACTCTCCTTGCCCCTTCCGAAATTGATACAAGTTAACCACGTAAATGTGAAAAAATAGGGAATATGCATGATGTTTTTTTATTTAAAAAAATTATCCTCATTAATGTAATAAACAGTTTAGTAAAACAATTTTTCGAATAACTATGAAATTAAAAAAGATATAAGCCATCGAAGATTTGTTTCTGTCTCTTTCTAGCAAAACGAAATTTAATATGAAGTTTATATGGCCGTAGTGGCATGTGACGTCACATGCCATGTCGGATCTCTCTGTCTAATCGGCGCGTAATCAATAGTTTTAAATGCTTATATCAGCCGTATTTCTTAGCCGATTTAAATTTTAATTTCACTTTTTGTCATTTCTACTACGGTTTTTCATATTTTGTTAATAAATGCGACTACAAAAATGTATGCATATTCCCTATTGCGGTTGAAAAGAAGTAAAATAAAAAAAAAACTATTCCAAAAGTAACTGTCACTTGGTCGTTTTTTTTTTCAATATGTCATAAGATGAATTGAAACGCGACATCGCATCACAAGTTTTTTTTGCATTTTCTGCCATCGCACTCCGAGCACTTGGTTTTATCCGAATATGTGTCACCAAAAGGAAATAGTATATCCCCCTCTTTCACCTTGAGTCACGTGGTGCGCCTTGAAAAGCAGCAATCTCTTTCTTTTTTTACCAGCAAATAAGTTATTTTTGTTTTTTCTGGTGCGTTTGAAGCGCTGTGTTTCCTTCTCTCTGTGTACGATAAACACAAATACCTCATTTTAATATTGTAACGTTTGCAGCCAGTACAGCGCGCACGCAGCCCGCGCGTGGCTGGAAGCGCAGGTGGCTTCGTGCCTGCATCTACAGCTCGCTAAGGATTACAAACACTGGGTCACCTCGCTCTTCACGCACCACTGCAAATATGGTCAGTTCAATTCAAATTCCATTCAAAATGTTTATTTGCTAGAATACAGTGTGGAATAAAGGTCTTAAAAGAAAATTAGTTCAAGGTTCATCCAGCCTGCATGTAAGCATGCAAATATGAATAAGTCCACCAATTTAAAGCAAGCATTTAAGAATAAATAACAATAAAATGGAAAAAAAAAAATATAATCATTTCAAAACTTACTTAAACATGTCAGTCTTTGAACAGTTGAAAAAAGCAAACATTATATTTTCTTATTTCTTACAAAAAGAGAAAAGAATAGATTTAACAAAGTAAAAAAAAAATTTGTATAACTGTTTTTATGTTCTTGATTGTAGCGGACTCGCCTTCACCCACACTTATATAATTATTATGGCATGTATAAATCGACAATACAATATAGAACCTTTTACTGGCATCACGCGTTTGTATTTATCACCGCTCCCGGGTCCGCACATCGCATTCTAATAATCTTTTTAGTTTCATATATTTTATCTTGATATTTCGAATTGGCTATTTACTTCATTCTAAAGTATTTACCTGACCTTAAGAGCTGCGCTCACATAATTATTTTATCTATTGCACAATGAACGATTCTAACAACTGCTCAATGATAATCAGTGTTAAATACTTAAATTTTTAATTATATTTTAATGGGGATCTGTAGAGGAGGCCTATGTCCAGCAGTGGACGTCTTTCGGCTGATAGGAAGAGTAATACAATTTTCGATTCATATTTATTTGTGAAAGTTCTTTAGGTCCACGACACAGTACATTTTTCCATAAAAAGTGTAGCAAAACTGCCTTCGTACACCCGACAGCACGTCAGTAGAAACACTTTGGACTTTATGGCATAGTAATAGAGTACCAAATGTTTCCTTTCATGTGCGATTGACCGTACCATAAACAGCATAGATTACGTTTGTATGTCCAGGTACGGAAGACCAACTTCGGACAATCCTGGATGAAATGTTGGGGCCAAGTCACTGCACATCCGCGCCAAAACACTGGCAGTCCACGATATTGGTAAGATTAAACGTTGCCGTGCAGGCTAGTCTTTTTTGTGCCTTCAAGGGAAGCCCAGCGAACTACGATACTATAGAACGATAACTACGCTTCAAACTTGACCCCACGAAATAGTTACCGAAGTAGGCGGAGCTAAAATAATTACCTCTCAACTACCCACTAGCTGACATTTCAGCACGCGCGCGAACCAATCCCTGCTCTCGTTCTCAATTTGAACCAATTGATTCGTATTTTGAATATACGTCCTTTTGGTTTCACGTAGGGCCACTTTTTGTGTGGAATTTGTTCTGAGTTAGAGTTCCTGACTATTAATTATTCGTAGCCCTAGCCTTTTCTCGTCAAGTGTTAAAACGAACCAACACCCCTTATATTGATTCATAATACGAAACGTCCACTGCAGGACAGGGAGCTCCCTCCAAAACTCCACTCACTCAGTCACTAGTCACTACGCTTGTAAGCGTTGGGGCTGGCTGGATCGTAGTTGTTGGTAACCGCAGTATGTATGATGGTACTATAGCCAGAAAGATGTTGCTGCCCATCCTCCAGTTCATAAGCCCTTAGTCGCGTCTTACGACACCCTAGAGATGGGTTGGTACTATTCTTTGCTGGCACCACACGGGTGAACAAAACATTTTGATAACGCTAATTGATATTGTGTTGCAGCTTTGATTCGTCTTATTCTTTAAATTTTTTAAATAAATCTAATAATTCGAAATAATTTAGAGCAGCACCGAGTGATGCGTGTCTCTGTCGCTACAATATCTTAAACTTCATATCGCACACACACACATCACTCCGTCCTGCGGGCTTAGCACGCTGCCCGAGAGAAAATATGTCTCGGAGAAATGTCACTTTATTTGAGTAATGATGTCATCTAATCTATCACCTCTAAACGCGAAGAAATGTCAGTGGAAGAAAATGTTTATCAAACCCACAAATAACGATTTTGATAGACAGAGATAGCTTTATATACGAATTCATATAGCTGTCCTTGTCTTTCAAAATGTGTTGCACTGCTCAGCTGTCAAAAAAAAGTGACCATGCTTAAAGTCAGTAAATTGGCAACACTGGTTATTTAATCTATGGGTCTAGATAAACTGACAACTGCAGCGTGATAAGCCGGCTGCACTCACACTGCTTTCATTCTAATCAAGCTCAATCATTTCTACTATAGCAAATTATTATTTCTCTTTTACAGGACATAAGAAAGCACGAACTTCTTGAGAAGTTTCTGGAAATCCTAGTCCAGGAGCTGAGGTGGCAAAGACTCTACACAGAATACCACGACCAACTACAAGAGATCAAGAAAATGGCGGTCACACAGAATACTGGCCAGAAACCTATGGAGATCACTTTTAATGGACATTAGAAATAAAAAATGGTGATTAAAATTCGAGTTAAAAATGTAGTACACAAATGTTCAGTTCATTTTTGTATGTAGATTAGTTTTTTCTACCTAGCCTTGAGTCATCTTGTTTGGGGTTTATGGATGGTCAAATAGGACTTATGAACGTTCTGAAAAAAGGCGAATACCAAATGTTTGAGTCTTCGCAGTATGAAACGCAATGTAGCAATTTTTGTAAATTGACTGGCAAACTCAACAACTTTTCTTAAGAAACGTAGGTCGAAATACGAAAAGTATTTTTTGACCTCCCATACAAAATGCGCTATCAGCTAACGCAGTCTTTATGGGAAGTTGAAATTGGTTTTTTGTATTTCTACCTAAGTAATTCATAATTCGCATAGGAAACGTATGTGTAAGGTACCTCGAAACTTGGCTCATAGACAGGGATAAGGTCAATAAGTAAAAATAAAAAATACGATTTTTTTTCGGGTGCAAATAATAAAGTTAAAAAATTATTTTGTTACTGTCAAATATCGATAGGTCGTATGGCAGAATGAAAAGTAGCCATGGCCAGTCTTAAAAAAAACGGACAACTGTTCTAAGTAGTCTGTGGTCGGTTTATACAGCTGTTAGTTTTTATGATAGGCAATGACTAATCATCACATTCTGCCATACGACCTATCGATATTGGACGAAAATGTTTTTTTTTTTAAACCTCGTCGTTTCTGGCCAAAAAAATTTGGTATTTTTTATTTATGTTTAATGATCCTATTCCTGTTTATGAGCCAAGTTTCAAGGTACCTTACATATAAGTTTCCCTAGCGAATTCATTTATTCATGTAAAGTAATCAGGTAGGTATCAGGTAAGTTTCGTGGAAAATGTTGTTCATTTTCATGTTCTCACTAACATGCTAAAATTATGTTCACTATTCCAGTAGGACTTTATATACAACATCTAACGGAGAGGTGTGATAAACTGAAAGGTGTGTCGAAAAACTATAAAAAAATCTTGACCTCCCATACAAAATACTCTATCAGCGGATTCAGTTTCTATGGGAAGTTTTTTTTTTGTTGTATTTAAAAGTTGTTCAGTTTTCACATGTTTCCGTTACGCGTTGTATAGAAGGCAAGTCTCTGCGATGACACATGACATTGTTTACGGCGAGCAAGGAGCAGCAGCGATATTAGCTGCGTATCCTTATTCTCTTTAAATGTCTAATCCTAGCACCTCCACCATTTCGTAACCTGCTTATCATAATCTTCCCTTTCAATATCCACTGCTGGACAGATATTTCTTCCCAGAATCAAAGCAAAAATACGTGGCATACTTTAGAGAGGGTATAAAATGAACAATCCCTTAGTCGCCTTTTACGTTATTTTAGAATGAAATACGAGTTAATAAAAATAATAGGAGAATAGAATAAAAAATTAGACGTCATTCATACTGCGAAACACTATTGTTTCACACATATCAAATGTAATAGAAAAAGAAACGTATTATTTTGTAAGTATTGAGATATTGTAATGCTTTGACTGTGAACGCGCAAGTGATAGTTAGCTTGTTGAATATAAAATAATCAATAAAATCATTAAAATATATGTACAGTAGAATTGTAATCAATCGTATAATGGTTTTTCAAAATCCGTTAAATACAACAAAACCTGCTTTATTTTATTATTAAGGCACAAGATTTAAAAGTTAAAACAGTATAAACTGAAGCGTATATTTAAAAGCTGTAGTACTCGTATGATCCTTAAAAATACGAACTGGTATTTATGTAGGCAAATCGTGTAATTCGCCGATAACAAACGGCCGGCGAATTGTATACGTTCGGGAAATTGTAAAACGGCATCGGCAGAATGTAAACGGGGTTAAATCAGTACGGGTGTATTTTAGGTTAGGTTGTCTTACGACAGTGATTATATTCTCTACGACCACAACTCAGAATCGAATTACGCGTCGCTATGTGAAATGCCGAGGCATTATACAAATTTAAAACAATCTCGTAATTTTGTAAAATACCAAGGCATTATGTGAACCGGTGAATTGTACGATTTGCGAGCGACATAGATACACCAGAAAAAAATAATATACCGTGTATGTATTATCGTGTGTTTTTCAGTGCGTGTTTTTTTTAGTTTAGTTATTTTAACTTAATAATTATTATCTTACTACAACATACAGGAGAACATGTACAGACGGTCGCACGTCAGTGGTAATTATGTAACTTGGAGTGGATCTCTGGTTTCTAGGTTTTGTAGCGTGGCGTTGGTTCTGCTTATAGTGGTTTTTTTTACTTCTTATCTGCGGCCGCGTGTAATTTTTTTTTCCATTTTATTGTACTATAATCCGCCTAGACGACGTTTTTGTAAATAAATTATATAAATATAACAAAATTACTGCCAACAGTCAAAATTAGATGTAGAAAATTATACAATTTTATAAACAAATTGGCATAATGTATGCGTGCCTTTACATCATGGTACTATTAATATCACCATAGCCCTTAGTTCCTAAATTATTGTAGGGTAATTTTTCGACTACTGCACAAACAAATCCTGTATGGCGCTGAAAACTCTGGTGGTCTACTCTCAATTTTCGATACATCGATACGATACTACTTCGATACAGTCGAATTCATAACTTCATTCACTGACAATAGAGTAGAATATTGGTTGGATAAATTGTCCTGTTTCACCAGTACTATTATTGTTCTATGCCATGGTTGAAAATCAATGGCGCGGAGGCATCCGAAAATCAGGTATTTTCTTTAAACTTACCACCTGGCAACGTAAAAGGCACCAAAACATTAAACTAAACAACATTCTCAAAATATATGAGTAGAACAAGGTGAAACATTTTTGGTGACCCATACAAATTCCACTATGCTAATGCAAGGTTTAAATGGGAAAGCAAAAAATTATCTCGTTTTTCGACCCATGAAAATAATAAGACTGACAATCCCCATACTAGAAAACGTAACCCGGAAAGGCATAAAACACATGGAAACTAGATGGCGCTTTCAAATTATCTGGAAATTAATTATGGTCTACCGACTATTCTGCATAAAAATCATTCAAAATTTTAACATAGTTTAAATGTAAAGAAACGCTAACATTGAAATTCGGTTTATTTTTTTAGTAGAATACTCGATTAATCATAATAAGTAAACTTTCCGGACTTTTTATTAGCGTCATCTAGTTTTATACTTTTCCGGGTTACGATTTCTAAAAGGGGATGGTCAGTGGGTCAGTCCTTCTTATTGTTCGTCCATGCTCATGGACACAACAAGCTTGACACTTGTAGCGTTTGAAATGAGAACGGTACTAAGTCCAATTTGTCAAGTTCGACTTGCTCTTGAGTGTGTGTACCTACTATATAAAATGCACTATAAACTGATGCAGTTTCTTTTGGAAATGGAAGATTTTTTTTCGTAATTTAACCAGTGTTCCTTAGGAAAATTGGTTCGGAGTCATTGGCAAATTCACATCGTCCGTTATTATGCCCTTTTTGTCAAACGTTGTTTTGTCTTTCCTTTGCTCCAGGGAAGACTTTTTTCCACCCCGACGCAAACTGAGTTGAGCTATCGTGAATGGCAGAGGGCGGAGAGTGGCTATTCTGCACGATTAGTTCTATTTCTTTATTCTTTGCCTGTGGCGCAGGTAAATTGTCAGGGCCGTTAAATTCTAATTTACCTAGTTATTTATTAGTTAAATTATGATTTAACTGTAAATTGTCCTAAATTGTCAATAGGCTCAATTTCTTACAATTTAACTAGGGAAATTGTAATTTCACGAGGCTTTTTTTTTGTAATTTCAAATTACCGGTTCAATTATAATTTAACTAGGTAAATTGTATTGTAACTGATATAGCGACACCTATGAAGTCAAACTAAGGCTAAACTTATACTGCGAACTTAAGTTTCTCGAGTTTTTATTTTTATTTGCCAGAATTGTGGATACCAATATGATTATTGTAATTAGTAAACGATGTTTTCATTGTATGATTTTAAAAGAATGATATAACATAATATAATTCAAACTATGATATTATTATCCATTTCTTACAATTTAACTAGGTAAATTGTATTGAAACTCATAGCGACACCTATGAAGTCAAACTAAGGTTAAGCTTATACTGCGAACTTAAGTTTCTCGAGTTTTTATTTTTATTTGCCAGAATTGTGGATACCAATATGATTATTGTAATTAGTAAACGATGTTTTCATTGTATGATTTTAAAAGAATGATATAACATAATATAATTCAAACTATGATATTATTATCCGTCAATTGTGTATAGGCTCCATTTCTTACAATTTAACTAGGGAAATTGTAATTTCACGAGGCTTTTTTTTGTAATTTCAAATTACCGGTTCAATTATAATTTAACTAGGTAAATTGTATTGTAACTGATATAGCGACACCTATGAAGTCAAACTAAGGCTAAACTTATACTGCGAACTTAAGTTTCTCGAGTTTTTATTTTTATTTTCCAGAATTGTGGATACCAATATGATTATTGTAATTAGTAAACGATGTTTTTCATTGTATGATTTTAATGATATAACATAATATAATTCAAACTATGATATTATTATCCATTTCTTACAATTTAACTAGGTAAATTGTATTGAAACTCATATAGCGACACCTATGAAGTCAAACTAAGGCTAAGCTTATACTGCGAACTTAAGTTTCTCGAGTTTTTATTTTTATTTTCCAGAATTGTGGATACCAATATGATTATTGTAATTAGTAAACGATGTTTGATTTTAAAAGAATGAAATAATATAATTCAAACTATGATATTATTATCCGTCAAAAATTATGAAATATCTGGAAGAATGAAAGCTACAAATGAATGTTTTTAACCTGTATGAGTCAAAAGGGACTATAATTAAAAGAGTGCCAAGAAACGAAGGACATACAGGATGAAAGGCATAAGTTGGCGAAACTGAAAGACGTGAAAGAACTAGCTAATTAAATTTTTTATCGCCGCATCATACAAACTATTTAATCGACTTTGTAATTTTGTATGAACACCGACTTCTATTTAATCTACGGTGATATTGTCTTGGAGAAAATTGATCTAAAAGGTGGACAGCCATCCGAAAACTAAAAGGGCATGATCATTCAGTCAACGTAACTGAACATATTTAATAAAACTTTCAGGAAATTAAAAATAAATTTGCCTCACCGTACAAAATTGCAAACTTGATTGGATAGTATGTATTAGGCCGATTTTTTTTCATTTCCTGTATGATTTAGTCTCTGAAAATTTTTCAGTTTTTGGAAAGCTGTCCCGTACATATTGTGATAGATAATAAGGATGGGTTTCTTTGGCCCTTTCAGTTTTTGCCATCTCATCCCTTTCACCCTGTATAATTCCTATAAGACTGTTTTATATGAACTGTAGCAATAAAGAATAATGGATTTTAAGTGTCTTTTTTTCTTCTTCTCCTGTTTATCACTTTCACAGGGTTTTAGATCTGTGTTATTTCAAGGGTACAGTCAGCGTCAAATTCACATGACCGTCTATCGTAGTCAAAATGATCTGTATGTAGTAAACAAGTTCAATTTCATATACGCCGTTAGAATTGTCATATAGTTGTTAGCACCCTAACACAATATTGGAAACTTTGTTGCCAAGACACTTTGAACACTTCGGGCGCTAACAACTAAATGACAATTCTAATTGCGTATATAAAATTGTTTTTTTTTTACCACAGATCATTTTGAATACTATAGACGCTTATATGAATTTGACGCTGACTGTACAATGAGGACACATAACTCCGATGCCGACTGTAAAATGTAAATGCGCAGAACTCAAAAAATTTATCGCTGGCAGCAAATAATCATCGTAGTTATGTGTCGTAGGAAACATTTTCAAAACAAAACAACAGTTTATATCACAATAATTTATTTTTACAAATGAGTTATGAATCACAACAGCTCTCACAAGGTATACTTCGTGTTAGAATGGCATCCTTGGAAATGACAAAGTTATTACACAATAAATTGATACCACTTTATTGGGTATGAACATAATTAGCTAGGTAGCGCGAAGGCACTGAAAAAATCTTCAAAATTCATACAAGAAAAGAAAATTAAGTCGCAAATTTGAGCTCATCTCATTTTAAACAATTTTCTATCTAAAAACGTGCACTCCAAGTGATAAAACTTTCAATATATTTTACAAACATCATGCCATTTTAGAATAGTTTGCGACGTTAAAAAGAGTTTTGGTCCCCTTTGGGATGCTGTCGCTACCGTTTCGGCTACGTAACGTAACATACTCTGTTAAAAACATCTAAACACTTAGACGCTAAGATATAATGTGATCGGCACATTAATAACTTTATTTACTAAGTAAGTAATAAGTACAGGTTTTTAAAAATTCGTGTAAAGTCTTCCAAATTAAATTGTTCATTTCCAAACAATATTATTCTATACAAATTTAAAAATTTTCAACATCAAAAATGTATTTTGACAATGTCGAGATTGAAGAGATGCAGTTATCTGAAAGACAGAAATTGTCTTATAGCTTTCTCTTTCTTTCCTGTAGCTGCATCCCTCATTATCTCGATACGGAACAAGCGTAACTACAATGACGCTATATTTCATCGTAACACTGTAACTGTTAGGCTTGACGTGGTATTGACCTAACCTTTCTTAACAATGGGCTATACCCAACAAATATCATTCAAAATAACTTCAGTTTCTTTTTGAAATTTGAATATAAGGTTTTACACGAATAAGAAAAGACCCTTTATAAATCTGAGCGGAGGTCACCTGTACCACCGGCAGCAGATAAACAGACGCAGCGTAACACATTCATAACATACAAAATAAAATTCTAAGGTTTTATTCCCAAGTAATTGAGTCCATATCTTCTTTTCAGAATTGTTGTTTCAAAGATGTTTTTGTTCTGCACTTTAAAATAAATCATTAGAATTTATTTTTGTATATTTCTTATCTTCATAGTGAAACCTTTATGTAAGCAAAAAGTTTAAAGCGTCACAATATTAATAAAAAATAAAATTCAGGATTATACCGGCTGAATTTGTGATTTTTCCAGGCAAATTTATGATAATTCCAGGTAAATTCATGATTACTCCAGTTAGTTTCATGATTATTCCAAGTGAATTTATGATAAATCTCGGTGAATTTATAGGCGATGAATTAAATTGAATTGATTTTTTTCTACGTACATCAAAGTTTCACTATGTCTTTATTTCACAATCGCGTCCATACACAGATTATGTACAATATAACTGCATTGTGCAGCTTAAGGATAAACTTAACGAACACATTTACAAGCCCTCGCTTTCCGATGTTCGCGTTAAATTATGCTTTTTGTACCTTCTCGGTAGGAGCGCGATTACTAAACGAACTCATTCGGGTGTTGTTTTTAAGATTATGCGCAAAATGTCACTTGCAGACACGGCCGAACCTTGCATTGGTCCCAGGCATGGGTACCCAGTTATTCATATTTTATTTTTATATTTATTTATATGCAGCTATCTTCTTTAAAACACCGTCACTGTTTGACTTAAACGCCGAGACTTGTACCGTTTGGCATCTATTAATGATAACCAGTCGGGTAGTACAAATGTAATAAAGCACAGCATATCTTAATTGTCTTGTTAAACAATGAATGAGACAGAAAAATGCGATGCTTGGCGAAATAAGACTTTATCTAGACATTTTGTCTCCTTTTGAGAATGATTAATTCAGGCAAGTGAAACAGCATGACGAAAGAATTTGTCGTATTGTTTTTATCATTATTTTTTGGGTATTGAGAAAATGTCCTAAAACCATAGAGATCCAATTCTTTTTTTTATTGGTGGTTTTAGTGGTCTTATTTGCCGAAATCGACTCTTTGCTTTGCAGTATTTACCTATTGACTTTCATAAAGCCACGCACACATACATATGCACACTAACAAACTTTTACTTGCGAGAATGTAAGCATGGGAATCAGTCCACTTCTATGGAGTTTCGTGGGTGTGTTATAAAATTACATTATGAAACTTTGCGCATAATCTAAGTACACCAGCCCGCTAAAGTAAGTAGATTAACTAAATTAAGTAGTTAAGTCGAGTTCGCGTAATCGGGGCCCTACTCAGTAATATAATATAATACAACTTGTGTAACCTACTACAACTATCTTATGCTAAGTATTTACATCACGCGAGCGTTAGGCGCTGTCTACACGCGGACACACAGCGCCTTATCAAGGCTACCTGTAACAGAAAAATATTTAGTTGAAAAAAGATAAATTTTATACAAATAAATTAAAGATAAATTTTAAAATAAACAAATAAATTAAAGATAAATTTTATAGTAAGTAAGCTATTATTTCTACAATTGATAGGTCAACTTTTTATCTGTCGAGGCCTCTTTTCTTTTGCTCGAATCACTGGAGTGAATTCCTTCAGACTGGTCGAGTCAACATAATTTCAGCGTAAATGGTTTGCCTTCTTAGTCAATGTACGTTTTCTTTTATGATAAATATATGAATATGCATTTATAATCATACAAGAATAATTTAATTTCAAGTGTTGGCCAGACTCCAGAGACTTTCTGTTTTTGTACACTTTACCAAACATCTTGTAGACTGTACCAAACACATTGTACACTGTACCAATAAGAGGTAGCGTGACAGCATTACCAGTGCTAGCAGAGCACGACGCGGGGTAGTGGGAGTCGCCTGCTAGAGGGGGGAGGGACACCGACTTCTTGAACACTATAATATACACATTGTAAACTGATATCAACACTGATGTATGGCAGTGAAAGCTGGGTATGGCAGAAGAAGCATGAAAGTAGAATTAATGCAGTGGAAATGAGAGCGCTAAGGAGTATGATTGGTATTAAATTGAGTGACAGGATTAGAAATAGTGTGATAAGAGAACGGTGTGGCGTAAAAGAAGACGTAGTGACCAAAATCGAGAAAGGGATGCTGAGATGGTTTGGTCATGTAGAGAGGATGAATGAACGAAGATTGACGAAAGAGATCTACCAGGCGAGAGTGAATGGAAACGTTGGAAGGGGAAGGCCTAGGCAAACGTACCAGGACCAAATTCAGGACGTTCTGAATAAAGGCCAGGTTAAAAGTACCCTAAACCGACGAGCATGTATGAAAGGATTGATGAAAGTACAGGAAGCAAGGGAAGTATGTCAAGATCGTAGCAGGTGGAGGACTGTGGTCTCTGCCTACCCCAACGGGAAAGAGGCGTGATGTTATGTATGTATGTAAACTGAAGCAAACAGCTTGTATACCGTACCTATAGTGGGCAGCGTGGCAGCACCACCAGCGCTAGCAGAGCACGGCGCGGACGGGCGCGGGGTGGGGGGGCTCGCCCGCCAGCGGGAGGGGGGGCAGGGAGGCGGGCTTCTCGTAGTCCGGCTGGAACTTCTTGCACAGCGCCAGCACCGAGTGCGGCGAGCGCGTGTCGCCGCCCGGCTTGTCCGACTTGCGAGATACCTGCAGGAGGAAATGTTGCCTTGTACAATCCGCAAGTTTCCAACCTAGTCAATTGACCTACTCTTTATTGAACGTCAAAACAGAATTCTTCCATAGATTTTGTACGAAGTTTTTGGACAATAACGGCATAATTCTTGCCATCGTTTAGTTACTTTTTAACACTAAATTAATTATTAAAAATTTAAAAATAGGTATGAAATTTAAAATTACTTGGTTTTCATAAATTTTAAATGATCTTTCTTAGACGCAAACAGGATTTCATTTTATCTTTAACCCAGGAAACTCGCGGATTATTGATAACTAACTGTTGTCTAAGACTACGTACGCGTGGAATTCAGAAAGATGTCCTTTACCATTGTTCAAACTATCTGCATGCCAAATTTTATCAAAATCGGTTCAGTGGTTCAGCCATGAAAGCGTTAATCCGGATAGGCAGACAGTTACTTTCGCTTTATTTACATTGTTTATTTATTTTAATTATTTTGAATGTAAAATGACAGAAAACAAAAAAAAAAAAAATCCACGCATTATTTGACAAGTAGCAAGCTCACAAGAGACACATTTGAGCCGGATATATACGTAGGCAAAATTTAAGCGCCTCAGAGAGATGCAGCTATACCAAAGAAAGAGTAAGCTATTAGACTATTTCTTGCTGCTACTACGAGCTGCATACATCAGAGGCGCCTGCCATAATTTTGCCCCGTGCAAATCTGACATTACATCTCCAACAGCCGACTAAAATCGCTCGATCGCTACACGTTTAATGGATCGCAAAAAGTACCAACTATAAAACGTGAAATTTCATTGGTGTTGCTCACGAAGCCCAGTGATTTTCTTGAAGAAAAATAATTAACTACTCGTAAATATAATCTTGACTTTTCTTACGAAACATGTTATTATTATCACAGTCACTAGTATGAGAAAAAACTTCGAGTGAAAATAATTTTCTCCGGGAACGTTGCTATTTACTATTAGTAGACTCGGAGCCAAGCCAAAAAAATAACAAAACACAAATAGACAAACACAAGCACATTTCGAAATCTATATTTACTATATGTCCAAAACCATACGAAAGAAAGTCCTATCCAATTTAGATTAGAAAGCCCAACGCAACAATTTAAACACAATATTTTAAAAGACTTTCCATATAACTGTGCTTATGTCTGAACTCTGTCTTCTGCAACGTCTCCGAAATGATATTTAAACCTGAAATAAAAATTAAAGTTACGGTATGTTACGTAACTTTAAAACAATGAAGTCGATAAAAGTTTTGCTTTAATTATGTGCTCTTTCCTGGCCACGCCACGAAAGTGATTTGAATGAAATTCAGCACAACAAATGTCCGTTAATTGTCGAATATTGTCCTTAGAAAAAAAAATTGTCCCCTAAAGGTTTGAGAAATTGAAAGGAGTTTGTGGCGCGGCTGGGAAGTATGCTTTTTGGCCGCGCCACCTCGCAGGCGTTAATCAACCCAAATGTTTAAGTTTTAAAAATTCAATGTTACATCATAAAATTGGTAGTTTTTATCATGTTAATAGAACGACAATAACCGGACATTTGTTTGAAAGTACATTAGTATACATTTTATCCCTATTATTGCAGTTTGCGAGGTGGCGCGGCCAAAAAGCATACTTCCCAGCCGCGCCACAAACTCCTTTCAATTTCTCTTAAACCTTTAGAGGACAATTTTTTTTACTAAGGCCAATATTCGACAATTAACGGACTTTGTTTTGCTGAATTTCATTCAAATCACTTTCGTGGCGTGGCCAGGAAAGAGCACACCTATTAATTAGAATTGATAGGGTTTAGTTAGATAAAGTGGGGTTCAGTTAGAAAAAAGTCGGGTTCAGTTAGAAAATGTGGGGTTCAGTTAGAAAATGTGGGGTTCAGTTAGAAAAGGTAGGGTTCAGTTAGAAAAGGTGGGGTTTCAGTTAGAAAAGGTGGAGTTTCAGTTTAAAAAAGTGGGGTTCAGTTAGAAAAAGTGGGGTTCAGTTAGAAAAAGTGGGGTTCAGTTAGAAAAAGTGGGGTTCAGTCAGGAAAGGTGGAGTTCAGTTAGAAAAATAGAGTTCTGTTAGAAAAGGTGGGGTTCAGTAAGAAAAAAGTGGGTTCAGTTAGAAAAGGTGGAGTTCAGTTAGAAAAAGTGGAGATCAGTTAGAAAAAAATGGGGTTTAATTAGAAAATTTTGAATTAGTTACAAAAAATCGTAGCTTAGCTAGGAAAAAATGGGGGAAATAGAAAAGTTGGGAACTTAGAGGAATACTGGAACAAAGTCTTTCGAACAGGCTAACTAAATACTGTTTGTTATCGCAGATCAAAAACTCTTAGCTTTAGGTTGTTGGGTTGTCGGTTAACAAAACCTCAAATTAAGTACAGTCGAATCAACTGATTCGTGACCCTTTTTGACAAGAAATCGTTTGAAGCTGTCAAAACAATAAAATTTCTTCTTTGACATTTTGAATAATAATATAATAATAATACAAGAAATTCAACCAAGTAGTATGTAACTGTATGTGTCGAAGCCATATCGTATATCACGCCGGATTACAAACAGCCGGCCATTTTACATAATGGCGAGAATTTTTTAATGCGCCGTTGTACATACGGGCGGCGCTATTTTACAAAACGGCGCGTTAATTCGTTTCTGGCATTCGTCTGCCGCTGCTGCAGCACGCCTCTCGTTGTGGTCGTAAGACTACCTAAACCAACCTGACCGAGGAGCGATCGGTTAGGTTGGCTTTACAGTGACTAACGAACCTAAAATGCACCAGTGATCTAAACCTGTTTACAATCTGCTGTCACCACTTTACAGTTTGCGCGCCGTTTGTAAATGGCGAATCATACGATTTGCCTGCGACATTTATACCCCCCCTTCTTTTGCTTGCATGATACGGATGGTGAATGAATGAATATATCAACACAACACGTCGCACATAATGCGTGCAAAGTGACGTGTTTTCAAAAATTAAGACTTTTATGGGAGGAGAAAGTAGACGAGTTAGAGGTTAGCTAAAGGTTTCCCGAAAGCCATTAAAACTGGAAAACACATCAATAGCGCGTTTTACTAAACCACTAACGCCATCTGTTGTACTTACACGGCATCGGTTAGGTTGGGTTTACTATAGCCAACGAACCTGCGACGCCAGTTTACATAATGGCGACTGTCAGTGATCTAAACCCATTTAAAATTTGGGGACGCCGTTTTACACAATGGCGCTCGTTTACATTAGGCCGGCCGTTTGTAAGCCGGCGTGTTATACGATATAGCTGTGACATATGCACGAAAATATGCTCAAGCCGGGTCATGATTCGACTCGGGTTTGATTTTGGTCAACTGTAAGAAGGACTGACCATCCCCTTATAGAAATCTTAACCCGGAAAAGTATAAAACTAGATGGCGCTAATAAATAGCCTGAGAATTATTACTATTTTTTTTTTTTCATTCTGCTACAAAAATACGGGGTGTCTGTTCTGTATGATAGTACCATTACTTTATTCTGTGCTATGGGGCTAAATAAATGCAAAATGTCATCATGCTGAGTGGACTTGGCCCGGGACGTACCTTAGGCGTGGAGGGCGCGTCGGGGAAGGGAGGCGACGCGTCCCGCGCGTGCGCGTGCTTCAGCGGCTTGTCCCCCCCCGCGCCCGCTACCCCCGCGCCCGCCTCCGCTCCTACCGGCGTGCATTGCCGCGACTCCGACCACTCTGAAATGTCAAACATACATACATACATAAAGCCATTGATAAACACCCCGGACACTAATACTGTTTGCCAATTTTATCTACTCTCATATCGTTAATCCTCAATAATGCGTTCAAAAATTGTAGGTTAACATCTTCATAATGTCTATCTGTGCTTAGAAACAATCTTAGCAGCATTTTTTATCTGTGGGAGTGTATTATGAAGTATTTATTACTGTAGTCGAAATAATATAGCTTGATTAGAATGACAGGTGGAAAAACTATGCGTGAGAGAGCAGGTCGGATCGATACTTGTCTCTGTCGCTCCAGTGTGTAGCACATCGCTGCGTCCTGCTCTCACACTTCTGTCATTCTAATCAAGCTACATTATTACAACTATAACAGTCATCGCGGGAGACCTATTAGCAGCTTGATGCGTTTGTAGTCTGTGGCTGCAAGCAGGTTTCATTGCAATAACAGAAAACTCAGCAAAAAAAAAGTTATATTTACATATTTTTATTAGTTTTGTATAGAAATAAGTGTTAAATCCGTTTACGATTTGCCTTCCAAGTGTTTTTAAAGCAGCTATAGGAACTTCGCTTAGCAGTTATCACCGGAAAAAGATAAAAACATTAAGGTTTGTATTTGAACACATTATTTCAGGATTCACGATATGAGAGTAGATAAAATTGTGTATGCAACTCCACATAATTAGGTATAAAACACTCGTGTCTTCTATTATGGAACTTGGCTCGCTACGCTCGCCTGCGTCCCATAAACCGACACTCGAGTTTTATACCCCTCATTATGTATCGTTGCATAAACTACTATAATTAATACCTAATATTTACCTATATTTACACGCCTAAATTGGCAGAATAAAGTTAAGTGCATGCAAAATTTTAAAGCCCTATTGTAAAAACCTTTATTCGTGAATAAATTATGTGAATCTGAATCTACATACATCGAGCGCGAATTTGAAACTCAATTTGTAAGCGCGCGTAGGCCATAAAATTAAAGGTTCGAAAGTTGTTCGTCTTAAATGTCGTCCGATTTCATCATTAGATTTGCTATATTTTTTTACAGATAATATTTTTCGAAAATAAAATTTAAGCTTCTGTTAGCTCAATGTCTTCCCAATAATGCCTAAAAAAAAATTAAGCAATTGGATTTAATGCAAAAATGTTAGTACTGAGAATTGAGTTTACCTAAAATTCGCCATACAAAACGGCAATTTCATAGGTAAAGACCTATTATGTACAACTGACCCGCAAGAGCACCGGGCGGGTGGCGAGGGTGGGTTGCAAGGGGGGCAGAGTGTTCGTATGTACTCTTACTTTATTCTGTGGGCACTTCATACAACAAGCACGGAACCACTGAAACTGTCAAAATTTTATATTGACAGTCGCGTACGTACGCGCACGCTAGACCCGGCAAAGAACCCGCACAATCACACGTCCAGAGCGCGGGAGGGTGAGGGGGTGGATTCCAAGAGGGGCGGAAAGGTCCGTTCCGTATGTAGTAAGGGCGTAATTGGCGTTTTGTATGAAGAATTTTAGGTAAACTGAAATGTCATTCTTTCATTTCTTTTGCATTTTTTAAGATTACTAATCTAAATTTTAATTATGAATGGGAAGACATAGGAGCTTACAGCAGCTTTAATTTAATTAACGAAAAATATCATCTGTAAAAAAATATAACACGTCTTAGACACACCTAATGATAAAAACGGCTGATATTTAAGACGATAAATTTTCGAAACTTAATCTTAGATATCAAACTAAAAATAATATTTTATGCGTAGATTTATAACCTTGAAATCAACTTTCAAATATAAAACAAATAATGAAAAATCTATACAATTATATAGGAACTATGATTATATAAATACCTTTTTCATCCTCATGAGTTCCATTTATCCCATTATTGTAGCCATTCACTCCAACCCCGTTAATTTTATCGATTCCGTTGTGTCCGCTCACGCCATTGGTCCCGTTATAGCCATTGATTCCGTTATGTCCGTTGCTGTGGCCATTGGTTCCGTTATATCCGTTGCTGTGACCGTTGGTTCCGTTGCATCCGTTGCTGTTTATCCCATTGGTTCCGTTATGTCCGTTGATGTATCCGTTGTCTGCGTCGTCTTCGCTGGTGACCTCGCTGGTTTGGTAGCCAACGCCGACGATGGCCGCGGGAATATCGGTCGCGTCTTTTAACCAGGGGTGCGCCAGGCACTCTTCCACTGTAAGACGGCCTCTGGAAACGAAAATATATTTTTTAATAACGAGAATTTATTAATTTCAGTGAGGCGCCGGCAAAGAATAGTGACAACCCATCTTTAAGAGCTTATAAACCGGAGGATGGGCAGCAGCATATTTCTGTGTATCGTACCATCTTACAAAATGCGGTCACGTGCAGCCGGCACGGTGCCGGTAGACGGCGCGACGCCGTTGCCGGTGGACGGTGTGCAAAGGTGCGTGCAGTTTAGTTGGTCACCGCTTGCTGTTGGGACTTTTTGCACCTCATAAACAATGGCAAGAGTAGAATACGTGTCTTGAAATCCGTAATTAGAAATTTTTGTCACTAGTAGTAGTCCGAACAGCAAGCGGTGACCAACTAAAGGAGTGATCACACCTAGCTGAATTCAAAGACTAATTCGGCATACATTGCTGGGAGGTTTGGTTATATTAATTGCAATATCCTTACTTCAACGAGCAATGTATGCCGAATTAGTCTTTGAATTCAGCTAGGTGTGATCACTCCTTAAACTGCACGCACCATTGCACACCCTCCACCGGAAACGGTGTCGCGCCCTCTACCGGCACCGGCGCCGGGCCGGCTGCATGTGCCAAGGCTCTAAGTCAGTCAACTTGTCGGCATAGACACTTTCTGGCGACCGCAAGCCTGATTCTGTAAGTCTCTACCGAAACTAATGATAACGTGCATTTTAAAACTGACGGGTATCGTCATAATTTTACACTGTAATCCTACGAGAATGTCCGTCCGTCTTAAGAATGCGGTGAGTCATCGCTGTCCGCCGCTGGTAGCCAAGCCCCATAACCAATTAGGTCGCTTAAACTTATAAAGTCAAGTGCACAATGACTAATGACTATTTTTTTTTTATTTTAACTCCACTGTAAAGACGACTTTACCCTGCAGTTGCAAGAATGACTTACTGCATTCATCATGAAACTAGCGGATCCGGTTTCCGTTTAGTTTGCTTAAGGGGCTTCCCGCCGTCCACTAGCGCCCCCATCAGTTTTAAAAATATTACTCGCTGAATACTAAACTTATGGAAAATTCGGAAAGACAGATTGAAGTAAAGTTACCCTTGTTTTTTTAGAACCTATATAATAAATAATAATAATAATAATAAATAATTTATTTATTTCTCCACATAACATTTTTCATACTAGGTAAGTACAATGCTAGAGGTAAAACTTAAAATTCAAATGTTGTGGGAGACTGGAGCCTGAGCTAGGTCATCCCTGTATTACAGGTCTCCAGGACCCACCCCATAGGGACTACATTAGGTAATGTAATACTACTTAGTATTTAAAAATTTCAAAACACTGAAAAACTATTTAAAAGGTATGTTTCGATTTTAGTTTAAAAATAACTGAGTGGAATATACACATAATCAATAAAATATTAAAAAGGAGAATATGAGAAATATAAAAATGAATATGTGAGTATCTGTGTGTGTGTGTGAGAAACGAGTGTGTTAATGTTTGTGTGTGTTTCAGTGTGTGTGTTTGTATAAGTGAGTGTGTGTTTGAGTGTCACTATGTCACTATATGTCACCTATCAATTCTATAGTATTGGATAGGAAGGCGTGGAAGTTACTCCACCGACAAGAGCGTAGCTCTTAAATAAGAAGAAGAAGAAGAATAAATTCTGTAAAATATTGTTCACTGTAGTTACAGATACAAAAAGTGCGAAAAATTTCACTTTTAACACTTTTCGTATCCGTAACTACAGTAAAATTAATTTTGCAAGATTGATAGATTTTAAACAAACAATGTTACCTTAACTTCAATCTGACTTTCCGGATTCTCGATAAGTTTTGTATTCAGCGAGTAATATTTTTTTAACTGATGGGGGCGCTAGTCGACGGCGGGTAGCCTCTTAACCGTAGTGATTAGTAAAAGAGTATAGTCATCATTACATCCCATGAATTGTCCACTACAAGACAGGGAGCTCCCCCAGAGCTTTTGCTGAAAAAATGTGCAGGGGAAGTACCATAGTCACTTCGCTTGTCAGCGTTACGGCTGGCACCATGGACCGCGGTTTTAGGTGACCGCAGTAAGCAAGATGGTATGATACACAGGAGGATGCCCTTAGTCGCCTCTTACGACACCCACGGGTATGTAAGGGATGGTACTGGTACTATTCTTTGCCGGCACCACGTGCGACCTACTAAAAGAGTAGTACTTAATAGTAGAAAAAGAGGCTGTTACGAAGCTTACTTCGGGTCAACGACGAGTGTTTCCTGGATGAAGCTGATAGCTTGTTCGCTCACTCCACGGAACAGGTCTTTTGGGAACGACAGCTGACACTGCGCGATGTTCAAATATGTCTCCTGGAATTTAAACACAACAAATTAGATTTGATCCACTTTTTTCGTTTATTTTAACACTTACCAACACATTTTGCAGCCATAACACTAAAACCAGAGCATATTTGACGGAAAGTATAACATTGTTTTACAAACTTGTTTTTTCTGACAGCTTTAGACGATTGCTTTTGACATAGCTGCAAATAAGCGTAGAAATAAACAAAAAAAAATATATATATATATTACTTAGACACTTGGTCGTAAATGCTACTGGAATATCTAAATCGTATGTGGGCATTGAATGATATTTCCACATATCATTTTGGACTGTAAATATGGAGAAAAAGCAGACTAAATTTTGCCAGATCTTCGATTTTAGGGGATTTTAAAAACTATGTAATCAGTTGTTTAATTCTAAACCGAAGTCAAATTTTACATTTCCAAATATGCTTGATTCGCCGATTATCAAGCCGATCAATAAAACGACGAGTTTTTGAGCAGCTGTTACCTTAGTGTTACCTTACCAAAACTGGCATCTTAGATTAGAAGCTTTTAGATTCAGGCAGAAAAAAAATTGAGTTAATTTGGTTTACTCGCTCAGTGTTTTTTAAAAGATAAAGTGCATCTTTTAAGAATGTCGTAAGAATAGCCACCTCTCTAAGTAAAACAATGTAAAAGTAATGAGTTTGTTAGCTACAATAAGTTTGTTATTTACAATGGCAAGTCAAGTTTGATTGATATCCTTACATCCTTAAAAACCGGCTAAGTGCGAGTTGGACTCGCGCACTGAGGATTCCGTACCATTAAGGTAAAAATATAGGCTTGGTTATGGACGCGAAGTAACGCAGAAGAGTATTAACGCACGCAAGTCCGACACGCACTTGACCAGTTTCAATTATTTGTCATTATTCTATAGTTTATGCACTATAAACATACAAATTTTCACGCTAGTTGTAAGTGTTCCCGTTTTTATGATAAAGCTAAAGCTCAAGTCAGACAGAGGCGGTATGATTGCGAAAGCGGTCCGGGGCGGTTTGGCGGGAACATAATACCGCGCCGCGACCGCTTTTCAGTGTGACAGGGTGCATAAGAACTCATACTTTACAAAAAATACCGGCCCCGGAACGCTTCCGCTACCGCCTCTGTGTGACGCGGGCTTAAAACAAAAATCGAACAAAATCGAAAAAGCTTCCCCCTTTGTTTTTTTTTTTATTAAGCGGCAACAGAAATTAATCTGTAAAAATTTCAACTGACTATACCTATTACGGTTCATGAGACAGCCAGCTGACAGACAGACAGACATCGGATGCATATTAATGGGACCCGTTTTTCACCCTTTGGGTACGGAACCCCACAAATAGGCCACCGAGAAAATGAATTCTTAGCAAACTTTTTTTTTTTACCAAAAACCAGCGACTTAAGCGTATTTTAAAATGATTTGACAAATATCAACAGATGGCGTTAGTGGTTTACTAAAACGCGCTAGTGATGTGTTTTTCAGTTTTAATGGCTATCGGGTAACCTATTGCCCGCGTTACCGAAGTGTGTCATTAAGGTGTAAATTTTTGAAAACACGTCACTACGCACATATTTTGTGCGACGTGTTAAGTTGTTTGATATCTACCGAATTAGGTAAACAGTTGAAATTTTTACAAATTATGAGGTACAGTCCGCTGACAGATAGATAGAAATCGGAGGCATATTAATAGGGTCCCGTTTTTCACCATTTGAATGAATGAATGAATTTGTTTTTTTTTTCTTTCTTTTCTTTTTTATTTCTTTTTCTTTTTATTTGGTTACGGAACCCTAAAAATTGATTGAACAGTACAGTCGACATTATGAAGCTTGATTCTAAAACGAAAATTGAAAATTAAGAGTAGACACATGCGATATATCGATACGAAACATGGAAATTCAAAATTTCGTCCCTTGACGATAGAGTAGGATTTTGGTTGTATGCTAATCACTGCCGATTTGACAATGCATCCAACCAATATTATACTCTATTCTCAGGGAACGAAGTTATGAATTCAATTGTACCGAAGTAGCGATATATCGAAAATTAGAGTAGACACCCAGGATATAGAGCAGGTCGGAGTGATACCTGTCTCCGTCGCTCCAATGTCTTACGCATCGTTCTGTCCTGTTGTCGTTCTGAAGCTAAGTTCAGGATGGATGCAATGTAGTGTAGGCAACGAAGCAGTTGACCCCAACATAAATTCCTCAGGCAGCTTTTATTTGACAGGATGATAAAGTATCATGAATTAAATGCAAATTCAAAAAATTTCAAAAAAAAAAATCATACATTTTTTGTAATTTTTGTATGGAAAAATTAAAAGCACCGATTGTTTTTGGATTTTTTTATAGATATAGAAGGTTTGTCTCATATAGTGTAATACCACAGCAAAGTTTCATCGACTGAGGATTTAATGCGGGGGTCTTCATACAACGATCCGCTTCGTTGCCTAGACTAATGTTCAGGATTTGTATACCTGTTTAGTATCTCCAGCGAAAGGCGAGTATCCGCTGACGAGGACGTACGCCAGGACTCCTACTGACCAGATATCAGCGGCCAGCGTCAAAGGCTCGTATGAAAGGATTTCAGGAGCTGTAATAGACAAAATAACATTTGAAAAATAATCGAATCGACGTAACTAAATTTAATCACGCGAAAACATTAAACCACCTTTTGAGTATGTGACAGACGACAGTATCCTAGCGCGCCTTTTTGGGCCGTAATAATTTTTTTTTTCTTAATTAATATATTTCTTTATATATTTATTTTTATACAGGGTGTTAAAAAGACCGGCCAAGTGCGAGTCGGACTCGCGCCCTAAGGGTTCCGTACCTATCTACCATATGATATACTAAAAGCTTTTGCTCTTTGATTTTAAAAACTCCGCAACCATCCAACTTGACCCCTCTTTTATAGAAAAGTTCTTGAAACGGGAGCTCACCTTAATTGTTTACTATTAGTTGTGAGAAAAATTTAAATAATTAATGATTTTAGACTTTTCCCTTTAGTTGTACTGTGAGACCTAGCTTCTTGCCAAATTTCATAATTTTAGATCAACGGGAAGTACCCTGTAGGTTTTGCTATTTTGCATAAATGTATGGAGATGAGGACATAAAAAGCCATATCTTTTGATTGCGGCGTTGTAAAAAATTGAAATTTTCAGATCTTGTGTGGTTTATAGACCTTAATATTCGATGTCAAATTCAACCTGATACCCCTTCTCGTTCGTGAGAAAAAGGGTCCAGACAGACAGACAGATAGGCGGACAACAAAGTGATCCTATAAGGGTTCCGTTTTTTATTTTGAGGTACGGAACCCTATAAAAAGTACGACGATCCTTCTAAGGAGTGATTCTACATCACTAATAAATTGTAAAAAAATATATGTTTTAATAATTTTTTGATTGATCATTCATTACATATTGGCTATTTATTCACTGGATAGTATAACAAAAAACATCTTTGACTTTGTCTGCATCACCAGCTGATCATATAGGTCATTTAACCCTCCAGACTTTTCACTTCTTTTTGATTTTTTTTTCACAAAGAAGTATTTTTTTTACATTGTTTATACTATTTATTAGTGACTAGCTGTTGCCCGCGACTCCGTCCGCGTGGGGTTCAGAAAAAGTAGCTAATGACTTTTCCCATGGTTTAAACTATCTTCGTACCTACCTAAATCTGAGGCTCAGTCACTTTAGCGTCTGTGGCTACTGAAAAAAGAGCGGTACAAAATCCAACATGTCTAGCTTCATATGCTTTTAACTCACTACAAAACTGTTGGACTTCACTTCCGTACAATCTTTGTAACTTATCTCTCCCCTTAAAAGACAATTCCTGAAAAACAATGATTCACTTCTCTCATTATTTTTTTTTTTTATTATTTTGTTTTATTATGACAACAGACGGTCTTAAATAAAGTACTTATATTCTAAACCTGTATAACTCACGGACCTGGAGTGTCCACAAAAGATCTAAGTAGAAAAACAATAATCGGACGAATAGTTAACTATACAGTATTATATTATGTGTGAATAAATCTACAACCACACCTAAGACTTAAGAAATTTTAGTTTTTAAAAATTCAATTTCAATTTTTTTTATTTTTTGAAGTATTTCGTTTATAAGTACCTACTTCCTAAGTTTTCAAAACTTTAGAACTTTCATAATTTTTTTTACGTTTGTTGCACCGCCATTCCAAAACAGGATTTTTTTTATTATTATTTTTACAATAAAAATAAATCTAGATTTTACCAATCTTTAGCTGTACCCACGACTTTTACACAAACAACTGGACCGGATCAAACGGAATTCTCAACAACGTATTTGGCTTTCTTCCGTACAAAATTATAAGCTTTGTTAGATTTCAACTCGGTTTCACAGCTTGAAACTTTGAACTCGCCTATTATCTGTTTGAATGAACCGATTGCAATAAAAAAAGTTCAAATATTGCACGAAAGCAACCCAAATACGTTATTGAAAATCCCGTTTAAGTCGTTCAAGTAGTTTGTGACGTATTGGTGCGGCCGCTTAAAATTTCGCGAACCTTCTGTCTGAGTGAACCGTTTGCAATGAAATAAAGCTTATATGTTGCACAGAAAGAAGCCCGACGCATCATTGAAAACCTCGTTTGACTTTGAACCAGTTCAGTAGGTGAGTTCTTGGTTCTGCAGCTTGAAACTTTGCGTTACTTCTATCTGAGTGAACCGTTTTCAACTAACCTAAGCTTATATGTTGCACGGAAGTACCTAATCCAGCCACGTCATGGAAATGCCAGTTGGAGTCGGTACAGTAGTTTGTGAGCTATTGGCGCTGCCTATTGAAACTTCGGGCATTTTTTGACTGAGTGAACCGTTTTCAATGAAAGTAAGCTAATACATTGCAATGAATTAAGCTAAACACATTATTGAAAACCCCGTTTAAATCGGTTTAGTAGTTTGTGAGTTATTGGTGCCGCCGCTTGAAACTTAGTGTATTTTATGTCTGAGTGAACCGTTTGCAATGAAACTAAGCATACATGTTGCATGGAGTAAGTCAAATACGTTACTGAAAACCTCGTTTTAATCGGTTCAGTTGTTTGTGAGATATTGGCGCCTCCGCTGGAAATATCGCGCACCTGTCTGAGTGAGCCGTTTTCAATGAAAGCAAGCTATATTATGTTGCAAAGAAGTAAGTTTTACAGTTTATTGAAAACCCCGTTTGAATCCGTTCAATAGTTTGCGAGTTATTTGCGCCGCCGCCGCATGAAACTTAGCGTACCTCCTGTCTGAGTGAACCGTTTGCAATTAAACTAATCTTTTATGTTGGACAAAAGTAAGCCAAACTCTTAATTGAAAACTCAGTTTGAATCGGTTTGTGAGTTATTATCGTACAGGCAATTTGATACTTTACATTAGTGTAGCTTCTGATTGAGTGAACCGATTTGAATGAAACATACCCTATATGTTGCTCAGAGCTAAGCTGAATCTATCTGAGAAAACCGCGAGAAAATCCGTTTTGTAGTTTCGGAGTTTATCGAAAACATACAGACAGACAGACAGACAAAAAGTTCAGACAACATATTTTTGAGTTCTATTAGTCGTTTCTTATCGCCCACACTATTTTTTTTATAAATTTATCAAAAGTACAGACACGTGGTTTCTACTCTTTTATTATATGTATAGATGTATAGATGTAGAATCAACCCTTAGAAGGATCATCGTACTTTTCTTTCGATTAATATATTTATACATATATATATATACAGGGTGTAAGGGACGGTGTACCGAAAACTGAAAAGGCGTACTCACCCAACGAAACTGAATAACTTTCCCAAAGAAACATTTTTGGGAAATAATAAAAAATTTGATCTCTCCATACAAATTGCTCAATCTGCTCGAACAGTTTGTATGGGGAGGTCAAATTTTTTTTTTCATTTCCCAGAAATGTTTCTTTGGGAAAGTTGTTCAGTTTCGTTGACTGAGCACGCCCTTTCAGTTTTCGGTACACCGTCCCTTACACCCTTCTTTTTAATATTTCATAATAAATGGACCCCTGCAATGGCCACGCGATAAGCCAGAACCAGGAAGGGTGACCGCTAGTGGCACAACAACTAGAGCGCTTCCGAGCTTCTCTCTGGGTTGCGGAGGTCAGATGGACGTCCCTATGTGTAAAAACTAATGTAGTGTATATGTGTCTCTAGCTTTAAAGACAAGCGCAAGCCCATTATAAAAAGTCAAAAGAGGCTTCTTCTGGGCAAGCTCGTTCCATCGTCGACCTCATCTCTGTCCTTAGAGCCAGATCGAGGTCAAGAGTAAGCCCATAGACAGAAAAAAAAATATTGTGCAAAATCTACTTCAAACGCCTATTACGATTACCACACTACAATAACCCAATCATTTCGATCTCAAAAGAAACCAACAGACCGTGAAATTCATTAATATTACAGCATATTACAAGTATTACAACTACACGAGTAACATATGATTACTGCAACACCTTATGACTAGTGTTATGGATTCGTTCAGCTCCAATGAGAAGGCATTATCATGGCCAGTCATAGGAAAGAACCTTGTCAGTATTACAAAATTCCATGTTCCAAACAACGGCTGCGGAACGTACAACCATTGATGTATTGATGACCGACTTGATCGTATTTTGTACGATGGTGTTACATTATTTTTGTAAGTAAAGTTGAGAAATGAAGCTATTTAGCTTTATTTAAAACAAATATCTTAAGCGCCATCTGGCACTTTGAAAAGCATATTTGTATGAAAACGCAATTGATCTTCATTTTCTGTTCTCGATTTTTAAGGATGTCGTGCTACCTAAGCAGGACATAAAGTCATGGTACAGGGTAGCTGGTAGTAGTTAAGTCTAGTCAGAGGCCATTTGACAGCTTGAAAACTCTGAGAGTCACCTGGCAAAGCCTAATCTAGAATTGGGCGTGGTTTTCCCTCTGTGTAAAAGCCAGTGCCTACGTCATATCCCCTAGGTTAGGTAGCCGCCTCCGAATAAGGCTAGAACAATGAATGAATATCATGGTACGGGGTCAGGTGAACTTACCAACATAATCCCTGGTACCAAGAATCTCCCTGACGTGTGCGCCGGGTTGTATCGCGCGACTGATGCCGAAGTCACAGATGAGGAGTTCGTCTCCAGCAGCCGAGAGCAGCAGGTTCTGTGGCTTCAGGTCTAGGTGGGCGACACGGCGGGCGTGCAAGTGGGCTAGACCTAGAAATAAGTGGTATTTAGTATGTGTGGCGTTACGCGTTTAGATCGTATCGCCATCGGTAACGAGCACATCCGCGGCAGCCTTGGAGTCCGTAACGTAGCGGATACGCTGCAAAAAAGCCGCCTTCGATGGTTTGGCCACGTCAGCCGTAGATCGACAGACTATTTCGGGAACAGATGCCTTTCATTTACTGTAGAAGGTCTAAGAAAACGTGGCAGACCCAAGAAGCGCTGGCTGGACGTCGTGAAGGCTGACATGAGTGAGAACAATCTCACCACAGAGGATGCTAAAGACCGGGCAAAGTGGAGAGGATTATGCCGGAAAGCGGACCTTTGCAATAGGCCGGGATAAGGCTAGGCAGAAGAAGAGTTATTGCAGAGTTACCGTAAAAACTCGAATAGGGATAAACACCATAAAAGCTGGAATATGGGTAAGGAGCGAGATGTTACAGTACAGGCTAAGCAACCAGCCTAACTTTTAGGCTTAACTTTTAACCAGACTGTTTATTCTTCTTTGTATTGAAGATTTATTTAAGGTTAAATTAAACAGGCCTCACACAGACAGACCTAGGTTGACACAGGGTATCACAGACCTAGGTCGTTAAATCTATGTTATAAATTATTTAGCGGTTTTAATCATGTTCGTAAATAACTAAACATTAAACTTCTACCTACTCACAAATCCAATCAACCTACTTACACTACTACTATTCGCAAGTTAGAAAAAGACAAGTATAATTCTCTCCCCTTACCTTCAAGCACGTGACGTAGCGCTCGCCGAGCAGCGCCCTCTGTGAGACGTTCCTCTTCATCTAGAAGACGTTGGAGCTCTCCTCCAGCGCAAAGTTCCAGAACAATGGCCACTTCTGAACGGGTTTCATACACCTGCAAATATAAGAGGAAATGTTTAATGTCAAAAACAGTTGACCAACTTACAGAGACTGTTTATTTACACAATATTGGTATTTAATTAATTTAAAGGAAAATTTTGGGAATTTAAAACAGAAAATTTTGTAAATGCTATTGAGATTTTTTATTCTTCATGGCGTCACAATAAACAACGTCACATTACAAAAGTGACCTCTTTATATTCTCTTTTTGTTTTACCTTGGTTTCTTCTTCGACAACAACAGATAGCGCCACTTACCTCATGAAGTCGTACATCTCTCGTATTAAAAAACTACAATTACATGGTCCACCAATTTCTTATGTCTTGTACTGAAAGCAATGTGGAGACATGGCCCACCCCTCCCCTCATTGGCTTCTCTTACAGAACTTGGTTTCTTCTCTTACAGTCACAGAGGGTGTTATTACCTAGAGACGTACAACTCTGGCACACCCATGGCACAACGCAAGAATTGATTTCTTCTCCAACAGATGGGATTACTTACTTCGGGGAGACTTACAACTCTGGTTCACGCATGGCACAACGCAAGCACGGCCACTTCGTGTTGTATCTTAGTGTAGTGTCTACTAATCTTCTCCTACAGAACTAGGTTATCAATAACAGATGACGCCACTTACCCCATAAAGACGTACTACTCACCCATGGCACAACGCAAGCACGACAACTTCGTGTTGTATCCATCGTGAAGTGCCTATTCTCTTCTCTTACAGAATTTGGTTTCTTCTCCCACAATAACAGATGGCGCCACTCACCTCATGAAGACGTACAACTCTGGTACACCCATGGCACAACGCAAGCACGGCAACTTCATGCTGTATCTCTCGGGTCGTGTCCGCTGCTCGTCTTCTCTTGCGTATAAATTTGGCTGCGTACTCCTCTCCGGATACTAGGTGGCGTAACTTGCGGACTGACGCGAATTTGCCCCTGAAAAGAAAGAAAATTCAACGGTTAATACTTTTCTTCTTAGTTATTCTTCTAGCTAGTCATGTTGTAGTGTAGACAGTGGTGTAGGCTTCGTCAAACCAGTGGAAAACCTGACTAATATCGTGTAAAATTTTAATGGTCACCGACATGCATGTCTTTGTTTACAACTGAAATATCATTGACCTTACGTATAAAATACTGGTAAGGACAATTTTGAAGCTGCATTTTTGGTGCTTTAAGTTATTATGACAAAGTTGGTTGGTATTAACAACTTAATAACCTAAGAGCCAACTCTCTAAAACAGAATAAGCCATTACTGTAAATATTGACTACGATCTTTCATCAACCTTCATTTTGTAAACTAGAACAAATGTAAGTTTTCTTAAAAACAGTTCTTTTTTATGTTGAATAGGTAAGCATTTGAGTCATATCTCACTAGATGGTAAGTGATGATGGAGTGCCTACCTAGAAGATGCTTGGATTGTTGCCATATTGCAACAATTTTCAGGAATTCTAAGTTACCAGAAAAACATGTATCCTTTCAACACTTCATTAAATGGCTAGATAGTACAGTCAAGAGCACGTCAAGCTTGACACACTGGACTTTCACCGTACTGATTCCAAACGCTTCATGTGCTAAAATCGTTCAAAGTGTTAAGCTCGATGTTGTCTTGTCTGTACCTAAGAGTCACAAATATTTTCACAAGGCCATTAACCTTAAAGCTGTCAAGAAACTCTGAGGCTCAGAAATGCAATGCTAGGAAAACCAGTACTAATAAAGCTGGAAAAGCCGACACTACACGGATTTTCAAGAAGAAATCTGTATGTCGGAATGGCTATATAAATTTCGCGAGGCCGTTAACCGCATTACTAGTATAATTGAACTACTGCACGTGTGTAGTGTTCCTATGCGCACTATTGCTCACGCGCCTGCTTGATACATTTTTTTTTAAATACTACAAAAACATAAGTCGACTTCTGGACGGGCCTCGAGTCCTGAAAGAAAACTTTTATGAATATCTAAACCAAAATTGTCATCGTCGCCGACCGCATTGACCAAGCAGAAAACATTGCGTAAGCCTCCCTTAAGTTTGTTTACCATTGGCTACCAGTTTGGTCTATTTTTTTAAAACTATCTTACAGGACCAGAACGGTGGCCCACTCAGCAGTTATCACATCTTCAAAAATAAACTATTTACCTATTGAAACGTCAAACTTTCTTCCAGAGAAGGGCCGTAATTTTCATATTGTTAAGTGGTGACTATTCGAATTCTTCTGAAATGAGCCAAATTTCTCTTCAACCATTTATTTGCCAACTTATCTTTGCAGCTCTTTGGAGGCCATGTTCAGTACTGAGTGCTTCAGGGCTATCTTGATGTAGATACATCTTCAGTTATGTGTGTTGTTGAAATACCAACAATCAACATCCATCAACCGCTTAGCTTAGCCCATTGCATTATATCTTCATTGAACCATCACATAGTGTTACCGAAATCCAGTTAGCCATTGTTGTGAGTTCCGCAACATAGTGGACTGAGGAGAATCAGGTGTGGAAAACAATGGGCGATTTATATGCGCCAGCGCCTCGTATGATAGGGGTTAGATACTCGTAGAAGTGGGATGGGTTGTAGAAGTGGCATGCTTGTAACTGGGGTAAAAGTAATAAGTGATGTGTACGCACAGCAGAAAAAACCAGTATAAGCTGAGCCTATGCTACCCTACAAACACCCGAAACCAGAGACCCTCTGAAGGTCAAAGTGTTTCGACCAACGTGCGGCCGTGTATACGAGAGACGTCACAAAAAATTCAATAAATTCCGTCGTTTGTTTGTTTTTAAAAGAATTCTTGAAAACGGCTCTTACAATCTTGATTAAATTTACAATCTAGGGACTGACGGATAAAAAAAAATGAATCTAGCTAGTTTGATAAATTTCTGGGAAAATTCGATTTCATCGTCCAGGTAATACAATTAAAAATTTTAGACTCGCATGCGCCTTTAACGTCAGAACCACATAGGCCTTAACCATAATTAGGTACGGGGCTACCGTGTCCTGTATGGACGTGGTGTAGTTAATTTTGCAATCTTTAGAAAGAGATGAAATTTTTAACAATAACGGAAGGAAGAGTTGATTTTTTTGTTGATAATCACAATAAAACTCATCCTTCCTTGCTCTAAAGATTTTTGATGAGTCTCTTCTTGACTTATCTATAAAAAGTTATTCATTCTACATTTGAGAATATTAATTTAGAATCTAACTGTTTTATACATAAGTTTCTTAAAATTGTGAATATGTTTCATCCACTAATTCGCTTCCATCTATTATTTGTCTTCATGTTTCTGTGTATATCATAAACAAAGGTGAAGTGTGCTTCGTGAAAGGTGTAAAGAGGTACGAGTATACTGCTAATTCTGAGTATTCCTAGAGTACAGACACTTTTCAAAGTATGTTTTTTTTACCTAGATAATACGTTTATCATTTCTTTGTGTCAGCTGTAAGTGCTGTAACGCTAATGGTATACCTAGATCCTCCCAAACAAATATGTACGGCAGTAAAAGCTGAGTATGGCAGAAGCATGAAAGTAGAATTAATGCTGTAGAAATTAGAGCGTTGAGTAGAATAGTGAAATTGCGTGACAGGATTAGCAATATTGTGCTAAGAGAACGTTGTGGCGTAAAAGATCAAGTGAGGTTGAATGAACGAAGATTGACGAAACAGATCTATCAGGCGAAATTGAATGGAAACTTTGAAAGCGGGAGGCCTTGGCGAACGTTCCATGACCAAATTCAGGATGTTCTAAATAAAGGCGAGGTTAGAAGTAACCCAAATCGATCAAATATATATGAATGAAAGGGTTGATGAAAGTAGAGGAAGCAAGGGAAGTATGTCAAGATCGTAGCAGGTGGAGGGCTGTGGTCTCTGCCTACCCCACAGGGAAAGGGGCGTGATGTCTTTTGTATGTATGTAAAAATATGTCACACATGTTTGCCGCGAAATTGTGGAGGGAGCTCCAAGTCTATAGCAGAGGATGTTTTATAGGATGTTATGATGATAATGACTATACATTTCGAAAAAAAACTTATAAAATACTACTTATACACTGAATTATTCTTGGCAAGATTCCAACATGCATTGTTTTGAGTTTCAATACAACAGTAGACACTGTACTCCTTACATTGTTGCTTATCGTAGCCTAACACTCATGATATAATAACTTAGTACTTATCGTAGTAACATAATTTTCTCACTAGCTTAGTAATGCGCTATTTATCTCCGAGAAATATTAATTTGTAATGTCGATAGCTGTATCAAAACAGTATTTATTGGTGGTCGCCTAGTATCTAGTAGAATTACATTGTGACTCACTTAGTTAAGTCATTATGGTGTCGATAATTTAGTGAATACTATACAATATACGTTGACCGATAATAGTTCAGTCAACAATCGGCCTAGGCATTCAATTGAATGCCAGCAGTCAATCAACCGCCTAGGTATTCAATTAACTGCCTGATTAAACCTGTTGGCTGCGACATATGTATAGGCATCCTAAGGCATGTAACAAGCGTACTTCAAGTCTTTAAATCGCACAAATGCCGTTTCAGAAAGTCAAGAAAAAAATCTACATTTCACAAAACACCGTACAACTCCAAAAAATCAATACGACCACCGCACCGTGAGACACCGCGGCCTACTTTCGAGGACCTCCGTTTTCCCATAACCTACATAAAATATGGGTTCTACTCTACGCCAGCACCCGCCCGAACTCAACCCGCTGCAACTTGTATAAACTTTGAATTTATCTTACAGACGTGACGGAAGGTGAATTTGAATTAGGAAAGTTTCTAAAATATGTAAGGTTAAATAAAAATGGCTTTCTTAGATTTTTTCACAGATAGAAGAGTGCTCTCCCCAAAAATTTACCAGTTATCTTACCATATCAATAAAAAAGATAAATGCATCTAACTTATATTTAAAAACTAATTTGCAACCATTATTTAAAAATTAATTTATATTTAAATGAACGTTTTTACAACTATGAGAAATGGTTTTTCCTGTATCAAACTAGGCTAGGCTAGGCTTTCAATTGTTTTAAAATGCTATTTGTTTTACAGGCTGGATTTACGAGCTATTTTAGGAACATTGTGTGGATCTAAATATTTACTAAAAATTAAAAAAATATTGTATAATGAAAAATTTTTAAAACTTAATTCGTTGAAGATTTCAAATCTTGCAAAACGTAGTTTCTCTTTTATTATTGCCAATCGTAGGTAGAAATTTATTAGTTTTTCGTGACGAGTTTGATCTAGTTCACAACATGATCGGAACAGTTATTTCACATACAAGAACACAAATCACCGCAACAAGAGGACGTGCAAAACATAAACAAAGTACCTCTCACTCATTAATTCTTTAAAACCGCTTCAAACGTGCCGCCGAACGCTGATTGGTCGTAAATCCTCGTTTAATTTCAGAACGCGGCGCGGGTGCAGTCGAAATTCGCCGAAACTCTGCACCTGCGCGTGCGCATAAATGCGGCAAAAACGCGAGCACGCACCACCGGGACGCATGATTTGTTTGCTTAATTTCAGTTTTGACGGAACACGAAGATTTAATGAAATTGCAGGAAGTGATGATTAATTTAACTGGGATTTTTTCAGGTCAGACTATTAATAATAACTTGCAAACAGCTTCTTCTTCGAAATTATTTTCTTTTCTAAGTTTCTTTTATAAAAATTACGGTATTTTACTTCATAAATTCTCGTTAAAAGTAAAAGTTAATTCGGTATAATTTGACGGTTACTTTCAAGGTAACAGTTAAATAGTATACTTCACACTTTTACCAAGAATTTTAATTAAACGAATGGAGATTATGCTTGAAATAAGACATTTACATTTTTAAGAAAAATAAAGGGTCTTAAAAATACTGCAACTATGCAAACAAATAAAATAAGCACACGAATTTAACTTTAATCAAGAGGTTCAATCATCAGTACCCATAAAACTGATGTCACTTTAAATCTTGGGCTGTCATTTTCTGTTGTGTTGACAATTATAGTAAAAGCTATAGATTTATAGAAGGATTTACTTTGATGATTCTTTCTGCAACTCTCTATATGACAATAGTAAGGACGTGTAAGTAGTTCATGAAAAACAGCTTATCTGTTTACTTAAATTTATTTTTCGATTCAATTCTTTTAAAACGCAACATACTCGTAGAACGGAAAAAAATCAAGATCGAAGTTAGAAGTAAAGTATCACAACACCTTCCTAAATTCAGAAACTAATTCGGCATACATTGCTCGTTGAGGTAAGGATATAGCAATAACATCACGACGACTCCCAGCAATGTATGCCGAATTAGTCTTTGAATTCAGGAAGGTGTGGCTTTATTAAGTGAGATTTTCATACAGAGTAGCACCCTCGAGCTCTATTTTTGATTCGCTCGCCACCACTCAATCTATAATTTTTTCGCTGATTATGGCTCGAGTCGAGGCACAGATGGAATAATAGTTTAGTGATCCAATTTTTCCAGAAACGATAATCAATAAAAAATACGCACAGAGCTAAACATCGTTTTACATATTCTTTAAAAAGTTGCAACAACCAAGCGCTTTTCATTCTGCTCATTTTACAAAAATTTCGAATACTTACCTCTGCATAAATGTATTCATTAAGTTAAAAAGTCGAGGCTTGAAAGTGGGACACTGCAGATTTATTCGAATGTACTTGACTAAAACTAATTAAATTGTTCTGTGTAAAGCAAGACCATGAAAGTAATAAAAACAATATATTAAGGATTATTATGAAAATTATATATAAATATAATACTTTTTCAAAAGTACATCTCGCCCGCGGGCCAGTTTTTGAGGGGGCGAGATGGACCCTAAGCCAACCTAATTATACGAATTATCGGTTAGTTACTAGATCAACAAGTTGCATTTTTTTAAATGCTGCTGCTACATTGCAGTGCTTTTTTATAACATCAGAATTTGTTAACACATTTTGTAACTGGCACGTTGGCGTGGTTGGTACTGAGCCTGGCTTCTATGCCGTGACTCGCGGGTTCAATCCCCGCCAGGTAAACATTTGTGTGATGATTACGAGTGTTTCTTCTGTGCCTGGGGGGTGTTATTTATTTTTATTTGTATGTATATCAGGCTCTGGTACCCATAGTACACAGGCTTTGCGTAGTTTTAGGTCAGATGACTTTGTGCGAATTGTCCCCCAATTTTGTAACATTTACATTTTGATATGAATTTATGTATATATTGATTGATTTATGTAGTCACAATTATTTTATTAATTTGTATGATGTCTAAAAATTTCTTTTCTGAATTGAATTATTCGAATTTTTAAAGTGGGCGTAGTTTAGTGTTTATCACCTAACTGATAATTTTTTCACACGGAAGAAAATAACCGCGCAGGCGGAGCCGAAAATCTATAAATTTTCGCCCAATTGTACCTACATCAACATCCCAAACTGACTGTTTGAAGTTACGACACAACCTGCGCAAGAGTTTACAACCGATCGAACGATAATAATAACATCTCTTTTAATTGAGAACGCTAACTATAGCGTTAGAATATTATTATTATTGCGTAGTAATGTCAGATAACAGATATCATCTCTCAGATTGAAATATAATTGTGAAGTATTGACATAAAGGGTGTTTGACTGGGCCTTCGAAATTCTTACGTGATAGGATTTGTCCTAAATCCGTTTGGGAAAGAACCACCGTATTCCAGTTTAACTTTAAAAAAATATATATTGGGGGACATTTCACACAAGTTCATCTGATCCCAAACTAGGCAAAGCCTGTACCATGGGTACCAGTACCTTGGGTACCAGGTATGGGTACCAGGTACTTTATATGCTGTCTAATTAAATTTGATCGACCTAGACAGCATACGTAACAGTTAATACTATACATTTTGCGAATTCAGTATTGATCCCATAATTAAGGTTTAAATATATTACATTTAGTTATATTGTTTGCAGAACAACTCTTTTTATTTTACATGGATTACTTTTTTTAGAAAAAGCTTTTAAAATACATTTTTAAGCCTTTTTGTATATTGATATTTTAGAACAGACTCGGGGAAAAAGTCTCAAGTTACAGCTATATTACATTCAGTTAAATAAAAAATAATTATATAAAAAAAGAACAAATAAATAATAATATGATAAATTAATATATAGAAATATACTGCAATGGTTAGCAATATGTAGCCCACAACCAAAACGTATGAAAAATAAGGAGACAATGACAGCTAATAAAAAGTGCAGCTTATCCACAGAAGCATATTCTTTCATATAACTAAAGACCCTATAGTCCCAGTCTAATTGGTAGCTGCTGCACTATAAGATGTATTGCGCGTTTGCGCTCGCGCACATTAGATGGGCCGTAAAGCGTGCACTAGTTTTATTGCGCGCAATATAAGGATTGCGCATTTTATAACTGCCAATCATCGTGCTAATAAGCTAGGCTAGAATATGGTTTCTATGAGATTTTAGGGCTCAACAGTCAGACAATAATCCCTCGAACCTTTTTAGGGTACGAAAGTAATTTTGTAAGTTAAATACAAGGGAAAGTGGTTGTCTTATGTCTGTTACATTTTCACGGCTGAACCTTTGAAACGAATTGATGAAATTTTGTATGGTGGCCCATGTGGTGCCCGCAAAGAATAGTACCAACCCAACTCTACCCGTGGGTGTCGTAAGAGGCGACTAAGGGCTTATGAACCGGAGGATGCGTAGCAGCATCTTTCTATGTATCGTGCCATCTTACATACTGCGGTCACCAACAACAGCGATCGCCAGCCGCAACGCTTACAAGCGTGGTGACTATGGTAAATCCCCTCCTAAGTACCACGCATTTTTTGCTGTAGGTCTGAAGGGAGTTCCTCTTCAGTGGACTTTTTATGGGATGTTATATGATGTTGATGATTGTATGGAGATAGTTTGAAACGTTCGAAAGGTTTTTCTGAATTTAACTCGCATGAAAATTTGGGCAACAGCTAGTAGGAAACTATACCCACGTACAGGCAGGTTTAAAATATCAATGAATTATTATTAAAGGAACAAATAACCGTAAACCGTTAAACAAGCTATAAAATGACAAAAACTTACAACGACAAACAGAACTCCAATCCGCGATTTTTTTTTCGGTTTATACCGAAGACACTATACACAAACTAAATCACTGGTCCTGCCCGGTATTGTGAAATTATCGAGTCCTTATTTACGATTTAAGCAACGCATGTGCTGCCTATATAACTACGGAACCGTAGCAATTTATCACATACTTATCTAAATTTTAGAATCTTAATAAGCACAATAAAACTGCAAATATCCTATACAAGCTTTTAAGATTGTGATTAAACGCTATCATAAACTTTATTTTTAGTTTTATTCTAAGCAAAAAGTATCTTGAAATTCTTAAGCGCAAGTGAGTTATTGCAGTTCGCATCAACGCACTTATATTTACGACGCTCCGTCAACTTTTATGAATATGCGAGCAGCTGCTATCAGAGTGATAAAATAGCAATTTTTCCATATAACCAACATGGCTGGGCTTAGTGCTCGAATGATCCTATGGCCAATTGAGCCACGTGGATGAGTTGCCTCTTCTTAAAAACTAGACTAGAAGTCAAGTCTACATCATCAACAATTATTAAAATCATATTTTTATCTCCATCTTTTATTATTTTTACTACACAATGTTTATATAAATCGATATGTCATTTTAAAGACACAGGCTAACGCTTTTAACACGCCAACTATGAAATACATTAATAAGCATACATTAATTATTCTGAAGAATTGAGCAAAAACGCAAAAGGCAAAGCATAAATTTTACATTTTCTGAGATCTATGGAAAACTGCTACAGACACGGTTAGCTGTCAAATTTTTCTGCTGTCCTCAAGGACAAGAACATTGACTTAAGAAGTTAATGAGGTCAACTCAACCACGCGGATGAGATTGATTCGGATGAGTTGACAACTAACTCCTGGGATGTAAGTTACAATCATCCTGTGATAAATCCATGCATCACTGCGGACGGGAATGGACGGGTTGTTGTGGTAAAGTCTCTTTCGTTTTGTAAGTACCATATCACTTTCACTTAAAACATGCAAATTAGACCTTCGATTTGCCGACGATATTGTCGTAATGGCTGAGACCCTGGAAGATCTCGGCACGATGCTCAATAACCTCAGTAGAGTTTCACAACAAGTGGGTCTTAAAATGAACATGGATAAGACGAAAATTATGTCTAACGCCCTTGTTGTACCCACTCCACTCAAAGTTGGAGACTCTACGCTCGAAGTTGTTGATGAGTACGTATACCTGGGACAAACAGTCCAGCTGGGTAAATCCAACTTAGAGAAAGAGGTAACTCGTCGAATCCGACTCGGATGGGCAGCGTTCGGGAAGCTCCGCAATATCTTCACGTCCAAAATACCGCAGTGTCTCAAGACGAAAGTCTTTGACCAGTGTGTGTTGCCAGTGATGACATATGGCACCGAGACGTGGCCGCTCACGATGGGCCTTATCAGAAAGCTCAAAGTCACCCAAAGGGCTATGGAAAGGGCTATGCTCGGAGTCTCTCTGCGCGATCGAATCAGAAATGAGGAGATCCGCAGAAGAACTAAAGTAACTGACATAGCCCTGAGAATCGCTAAACTGAAGTGGCAGTGGGCAGGGCACATCGCAAGAAGAACCGATCGCCGGTGGGGCGTGAGGGTTCTAGAGTGGCGACCACGTACCGGAAGACGAAGCGTTGGCAGGCCCCCCACAAGGTGGACCGACGATCTGGTCAAGGTCGCGGGAAGCCGCTGGATGCGAGCAGCGCAGGACCGGTCGTCATGGAGTTCTTTAGGGGAGGCCTATGTCCAGCAGTGGACGTCTTTCGGCTGATATGATGATGATGATGATGATGCAAATATAGTTAGCTTTCACGCACATAAAGATTTATTAAATTGCTCAGTCACCTAAAGGGCTATAAAGAGCTATGGATTCCCTCTGCGTGACAGAATTTATTAAGTCGAATCTTAAGAAATTATCTATTTTAAGCCCGAGTAACTTCCTAGTTCCTACTGCATGATGAAGCGATTCCATCAAAAAACTCAATTGAGCAACCACCATCAGTAAACCATGACCATGATGCAACGGGTTCGAGAGCGAAACTTTACTAGCTAACGATTAAAAGGTCCCATGATTCGTATAAGCGAAGATAAAGATAGAACTTTGTAAACGTGATGGAGAGGCCTTGTTACGCAACAGATCGTCGACCAAAAGCGAAACACCGTCCTTGGCAGTGAAGACGGTTATAACGCTTATTAGCCTCATTACTCAACCTTAAATTGAATGCACATTCAACGTACATTGCTGCTGCACTCGGTTATTTGGCAGTTCATAATAACAGCTTCTTTTCTCCACGGTGATCACCATAGGTAACCAACCACCTAAAAAACGCCATTTTACGAAAATTGCGGAAAATTGCGTGTATACTGTAAACGTTTGAGCAAACTCGAGCATCGAAAATGCAACTAAAGAAAACTAGCGCCGCGGCCGTTTACTGTAAAAAAACAAAAAAAATAAAAAATTTGCGTTTGTTTTGTCCTAGAGACTAATTTAAAATGAAAATTACGTGTCTCTTATCGCCAACAAAAATCTGGGCCGGAAAGAGTTAAAAAGCCTACTGGACAAAATGACTACTGCTTTTCCACCAATTCTGTGGGAGGGAGCTAACTTGTGAGCTGGGAAAATTCCAACCAATAGGACTGCGCCATTTTCCTAGCTTATCAAATGTGCTGTCTGGAATTTTCCAGCTATAAGAAATTAAGTCCCCGCCATAGTCGGCAGCGTTGAAGTTGGCAATCGCAATATCATCTTAAAATCACCTGACAATCGGAATATATGCCATAGCATTGTCAGCGTTGCGGCACAAACTGGTTGGTGCAGTACGGTGAACCGCACGTCAGTGGAAACTTTTTCAACTCTATTACTATGCCATAAAGCCCAAAGTGTTTCTACTGACTAGCATTTGGGTGTACGTAGAAAGACGTTGCTGCTCTTTTGGTTTAAGATTCCTTAATTGCCATTCACGACACCCACGCTAAATATGGCAACTTAACAGTTAAGCCGTTCAGTCATGTAAAGCCGTCAAAGAATAGTACCACGCACGGCAAAGAATTGAACGTCTGTTTATTGCCATCAAACCAGCGAGCGAACTACAATACTATAGAACGATAACTACGCTTCAAACTTGACCCCACGAAATAGTTACCTAAGTAGGCGGAGCTAAAATAGTTAGCTCTCAACTACCCACTAGCTGACATTGCAGCACGCGCGCGAACCAATCCCTGCTCTCGTTCTGAATTTGAACCAATTGATTCGTAGTTTGAATATACGTCCTTTTGGTTTCACGTAGCACGTAGGGGCACTTTTTGTGCGGAATTTGTTCTGAATTAGAGTTCCATATTGTAGTTCGCTGCATCAAACCGCCAAACACCGCACGGTGCCAGCCGCAATGCAAACGAGCGTGGCGACTATGGTAAGTTTAAGAGAAAAACAATCAACGTAAATACACAGAAACTATTCTAACAGCAATGTATTCAAAACTTTTAAAGCAACGAAGCATTTATAAAGCAATGATCAAGCGCGCGTCCGTCACGGTAGTAGTTATTCATACATAAGCGCTTGCGTAAACGCAGCGACGCGACGCAACGCCCTAAGCGATCCGCATCTCATCTTATCTTTACCGATCAATCGATCTTGGTCAAAGACTAAAAAGCTGACAGAGTTTATTTAACTTTGGATTCAGACCATGTTATCATTAGTATATTGGATTTTGAAAAATATGTTTGCGAATTTACAAGCAAAGTACCACTTTGGATTGATTAAAATAAATTAACAAACAAGACGGGCTTAGACATCGTAGTTTTCAAACGAAATTTCGAACCCCAATGTAAATACACCATTAGATCTACTTATGACTCAGTGCAAAGTCATCTCATCATAAGGTAAGATTTGTCCTATAAATATGGAGAGGCAGGTGCCCTTAGTCCGGCGTCTCGTCAAAAAAGGCCTGACGAGATGCAATCACCTACCTACGACTGTGACCACACGTTAAGCCTTCATGCCGGATAGACTTGTAAGTCGGAACGTCGCAGATTTTTCGCTCAATTTGGTCACAATTACATCGAAAGCGTATGGAAACCTAGAACTACAAGGTACTTAAAATACGAGGTTATTTTTCGATCCATGAACAAATGCTGATTCTTACATAGAACATGGAAATAAATGTGTCGCAGTCAAATCGTATAATTCGCAGTTTACAAAAAAAAATAAAACTTGTAAAACGGCGATCCCGAGCAAGGATCGGTTAGATTTAGTTAGGCTATCTTACGACTACAACCGTACCGGCCATAGAAACGAATTACGCGTCGTTTTGTGAAATGCCGCGGCATTATGTAAAATTACGAAATAAAAATTTCTCCGCATTTTGTAGAATACCAAGGCATAATGTAAAACGACGAATTATATAACTTGCCTGCAAAACACGCAAAGCACACCCTGAGAACCACTAGTAGATAAAAGTAAATAAAAGACTAAACTTTATTTTAATTTAAGTAATGTTATTCTTAAAAACTATTACTATACGATAGTGGATGTAAAAACCGTGTCACAGGTTACCGGGATTAACACGGGTCTCATGGTGCCTACACTATAAATATTCTAAAATGCAGTGTTATTGTGTTGATAACCCTACATTAGCTTAAGTAGCGATGTTTACGACTTCCCTCTGAACAAACCAAGCCATTTGCGCTCGCGCATTACGGTTCGCGACCGCTCAATGTCGTGTACATAAATCGTTTAATTGAAGGTTATTCATCTTGCACCGTTTTTATACCAATTAACTGCGCGCAAGGTCATTTCGTTTTGTCTTTTGCTGTTTTGTACTTCTGTCTACTTCTTCGAGTCACTGTCAAAATCTTCAAATATTGGCTACAGCGATTGCGTTGCTCTTTCCGATGCCATATGTAAAGCAAGTAGTCTAGGCAATGAAGCGGATCGTTGTATGAAGACCCCCGCATTAAATCCTCAGTCGATGAAACTTTGCTGGGGTATTACACTAAATGAGACAAACCTTCTATAAAGAAATCCAAAAAAAAAATCTGTACTTTTAATTTTTCCACACAAAAATTAATAATAATAAAATTAGGTACAAAAAATGTATGAAACAATTTTTTTGTAAAATTTTTTTTGGATATTGTGAATTTACGTTTAATTCATGATTCTTTATCATCCTGCTCCAAATAAAATCTGCCTGAGAAATTTATGTTGGGGTCAACTACTCGTACTTCGTTGCCTACACTAAAGAGCTCATAGGGCTAGTCGAACCGCAAGTGTCAAGCTTGAATTGTCGTTGACTGTACAAACTGGGTTATATTTAGACTACTAGACAATATCCTCAAAATAATGGGTTATATAACAAGAATATTTTATTCTCGTCCCATTTAAATTCTAGTATTGTAGGTTTGTATGGGAGAGCAAAATACTTAAGTTTTGTAACGCTACGTTTACATTGAGATGGAGTTTCATTCACAACACAATCTAGGGCCTAAATAGACGAGCTGCAAAAGCAATTCTAGGCCCGTCTCGCGATGTTTTCGTAAAATCGAAAACGTTATCGAAGTTCGGGTTCTATTTGGGTTCGCAGACGGTTAAGCGATTGGCAAGCTGGCGCTAGTAGGTTGGTATTACATACAGAAAAATAAAGGTACTTAGAAGGAAGATTAAAGAAATAATTCGTTACTAGGTGGTGTAGGCGTTTTTCTATGGATTTGACAGGTTATTTTGAATATTTTCTATGGAAAGAAGAAAGAAAGAAAGAAATATTTATTTGTTGCATTAAAGTTCTTAAAACTAAGGGTACAATTGAGGTATCACATGCAACAAAAAGGTCCCGCTCAGCAATAAGCTACGGTTGGACCGTAGCGCTGATCTTCCGCGAAACCCAATATACCTAAACTACTTAAAAATACTTAAAACTAACACAGGTTTTTTAAAATGTTAAATATATATTTAAGTACCTATACATACAGGTGGCAGTAAGTTTAAGGAAAAATTATGTGATAATAAAGGTGTGTGTTTGTAGTAGTGAAGACAGAATGGGTAAGTAAATAATTGAGTAAATTGAGACTATTGCACAGTAAAGCTACTCAAGTAAGTTTTTGTTTTTCCAGTAAATATAGTTTAAGTTTATTTTTAAAAGTGCTACAAGATTTAGTGTTCCTAATGGGTGGAGGTAAGTTGTTCCAACATTTTGTGGCAGCGTATCGGAAGCTACCACGAAAAGCAGCTGTACTGTGTCTGGGGCAAGTGAGACGTGTTAAGTTTCTGATGGGACGAATAGAAAATTCTAGTTTATTATATAGATAGGGTGGTTTTTGAGTTTTTATAACTCCAAAAAGTAAAGACGCAAAATGAAGTGATCGACGTGCGGCCATGTTCATTAGGCCTTTCTTGTTCAAATATGGGGTAATGTGGGAGCGACGCGGTATGGGGAAACAAAAGCGAGCACATGCATTTTGTATTCTTTGTATAATCTTTTTGGTTCTTGCGAGCAAACATTCACCAAAGACTGTATCAGCATAGGTGAGCTATGGTTCATCGATGATTTGGACGATGGGGTTGTGACATGTTGGCAGATGTCATCCCCCACTAAAATAAATTAGCAAGGTATCTATTCCGAGCAAAGCAAGGAGGTCCGAAATCTTTGGTATTACAATAGCTTCTGACGACCCTTTCAGATGGGACCAACAAACATCACGGAAACGCTCTTAGTAAGTTATTGCCATTAGTCAATAAAGTCAAGTAAGTATGTAAATTTCTTGTGTACAATAAACTATAAGTAAATAAATAAAGTCACCAAAATTTTTTATTGCCCTTGCCCATAACTAGGGGAAGTTAAGAGGGTGCTATTTTTAATCAAATTTTAAATTAAAAAACGCAATTGTACGCCATGCCAGTGCCGCCATCGCAAATGAATTGCATCACTTTAGAAAATTTTTAATGGTTTTTATTGTACCGGCTTTGTTGTGAAATAGATTTAATTATAAGGGTAGTAACGATTTTTGTTTTCAAAGTTTGATTATTATATGTTTTAGTGGTATTATAAGTGCTGTTTAGTAATTTTGCGAAGCTATTGTAAGTAGAGTACCACACCAATTGAGAAATTAAGTCAGTTGGTAAAAGATAAAATAATAATTTCTTTATAAAAATTTTATAACATAAAAAAACAAATAACATTGTCACAATAACTTATAAATAGTCCACTGGTGGACAGCCACTGTGGTCTAGTGGTTAGAGGGCTCGGCTCTCGATCCGGAGGTTCTGGGTTCGATTCCCGGTGGGGACACTGTCAAACAAAAATCCCTTTGTGCGACCTCCCCAGTTTGGTTAAGACGTTGCAGGATGAATCACCTGATTCACCTGATTGTCTGAAAAGTTTGATGATTCCGTGCTTTGGAAGGCATGTTAAGCCGTTGGTCCGGTCTACTATCCAAGGATTTAGTCGTTAATGAGCCATGTCAGACGCCTTTGGCGGCTCAACAACTCTGACACCAGGGTTTGTGAGGTGGGTCATCGACCTTGCAATCCACACGTTATGATGATGCCTGCTGGACAATGAGCTCCCTCAGATATTCATAGAGTAAAGGTGCCTTTTCAACATAGCTGTGCTATAAGCTGTAAGCTGGGAAAATTCCAACCAATAGGATTGCTCCATTTTCCTTGCTTGTCAAATGCGCTGTAAAATGGAGCAATCTTATTGGCTGGAATTTTCCAGCTCACAGCTTAGCTCGCTCGCACAGTACTGGTGGAAATTTACCTTTGATGGGTGGTATATTTTGGGGGCATGAACTAGTCACCAGTGTCACTACGCTTCGGTCGGCACAATTGATCTCGGTGGTTGGTAACCGCAGTATGGTGGTACAATACACAGACGTACACTGCTGCTCATCCTATCCGGTTCAAAACCCCATTAGTCGCATTTTACGACACCCGCTAGCCGAAATGGGGTTTTACTATTCTAAGCCAGCACTAAAATAAGAGCGTACGTGGGACGTCCGACGGGAAAACGGCCGGTCGGACGTCCCAGGTACCGCTGGAGTGACGAAGTGCAGAAAAACCTGAGAGCCCTCCAAACACCCGATAGGCGTGAGGAGGTGCAAAAAAGGGACGACTGGCGGCTTTTGGTGTCTGAGGCCAAGATCCTCTTTGGGTCCATGAGCCAGCGAAAGTAAGTAAGTAAGTACTAACATACAGACAACAAAAATGTTAAAACTAACAAAATTTTTAAAAATTGCAAAACTCTACAATAGAATTCGAATGTTAGATTTAAATTAAGATATAAACTTTATGGGTTATAAAATATATACTTAAATTACATATTGAAATACCATCCTTTTTTTAACACAATAACGCTTTTAGGAAAGTCATAATCATAAAGATATAAAATAACACTAAACTTTTATAAAGAATTATGTAAATGAATATTATCGAGATGTTTTGTATGTCGTTATCATTCATTGATGTTTAAAATTAGAATTTGGGTAAAAAATACCGTTAAGAGGTTAAAATAACAGGTAATTTAAAAGACAAGTATGTTCAAATTTATTTAAAACAGGTTTTTGATACTATAGTTAGATTTGGTTTTGTATATAGATAGATAGGAGGAAAGTAGGTCGACCGACACTGAGTTACAAAACATGACAACCCATGGACTTAAATAAGTACCTACTGTGGAGGTTCCTAGCAACAGCTATAAAAACTCCACGATACATTTCTTGCCTCAACGACATATGTTCTAAAAGAATAAACTTGTTTTTTAATAGATTTTTATCGAACATTTTTTCAGTCATACTATCTACGTCCGCGCTACGAGGTGTATCGCTTTCTTTCATCTGTGATGTAATAACTATTTTAAAATATTGAATAAACTGATTTTCTTGAATTTAAGCTTCGACTTTGATTGTTGAGGATATAAACTGGTAAGACCGTCTTAGGAAGCCATATGAGGAGAAACTCCCTCTGACTACATATATTCCTAATTACAATCATGATTGATTAATTTGAGTATGACTCTTGTGAAAGTTAATGACAGGATAAGAAATAGAACTTAGGAGATAAAAGAGATACAGTGACTAAAATTGAGAAAGGAATGTGGAGACTGAGATTGTTTGGTCATGTAGACTTTAAGAGGCTAAGCGAACGTGTACAAAAAGCGCCAGTGTGGCCAGTACAAATTTATTCGATATTATTACAGTTTAGTAATATTAGGTTGACCTATGTTCCTTAGTAAAAAAAATCTGTTTCATGAGTAGATCTACTACCTGAGAGGTTAGCAGACATTTACCAAACACCCTGTATATACAACAGTACTGTAGCGATATAACTAAAACTGGAACAGTGAGCGTAATCTTACGACTGCTAACATTGACATTTAATTCCGACACTTTCGATGCAAGAATCCAACTTACTGGTCTTATCCAACTAGTTTTTTATTATTACAGTCAAGAGCATGTCAAGCTTGACACGTTTAGCTATTACAAAAAAAGAGTTTGAGGTAAAGGTTGATGCAAATCTGCCAAACATCTGTCTTTGTTGCCAAACAACTTTTTTCAAAGAACACAAGTTGAAAGTCGCACTAACGGCACACCCTGGGCACTACATACATCAAGCGCAAATTTAAAGGTCGCGTAGGCCCACATAATATTCAGTACAAAAGACTCTCAGGAGGTCGACAAGAATCTCGCGGGCGGGTGAGCTCGGGGGTCCAGGGTAGATAGATTGCGGGCGGGGGGCGGAGAGTGTCCGTTCTGTATGATAGTACTACGAGTATTACTTTATTATGTGCTAACGGTCTTTGTAGACTTTAGCTTTAGTCACCGTATAGAATTCTCTACCTGCGTCTGTGATCCTAAGTTCATAACCCAAATCTATTCAAGTCGCGAGTCAATAGGCAAGCCCTTCTTTTACGCAAGCTTATCCCATCGTCGACCTCATCCATGTCCTTATGGCTAGATCGAGATCAATACTATAATCCGTTTCACGAGTCAATGCCAACGCTTACCAACACATTTTGCAGCCATGACTCTAAACCAGAGCACATTTGATGGAAAAAATAACATTGTTTTACAAACTTGTTTTTCTGACAGCTTTAGCTGATTACTATTGATATAGCTGCAAAATGTGTTGGTAAGCGTTGGCATTGACTCGTGAAACGTTTTTTAAGCCCATCGACCATGAAAAAATAAGCCAAAACCGCGAAAGTGTACAACTTAACATGTTCTTGCCTGTACTGTACATGTTTGAAAGCAGCAAACAGAACTAGTAAGTAGTCAGTATCAATATCATTGGAATTAATGATTCAATCTGCACATTCTTGGTTGTAGCCTTCCAAGCCACGCTCATACAAAAACTGGTACCGATATTTTTTTACTCTCACTAGTTATAAAAGAGCAAGAGACAAGAGCGCGGCTTTTAAAATAAGAAGAAGAGTTATTGATTTCGTCATTTGAGGTCAGTCATCGATCATGTAACTCACATACTAATAATAATTAAGTCCTTCGTTTATGCCGGATTTGGAAGCTTAAGTTTAACGTGTTGTAAGCAAAATGGCAAAAAGGTTTTCTTAAAAAATCTTAAATTAAAGCACTGATAGTGATCACATTATTGCCGTGGTTCAGAATGTTCAATGTACTCAATTAATAAATTAGTAACATTTTTACTGCGTGCAATGGCAATCACTTTTTTTTATGGTACAACAGCTTCCTATTTTATTTATATCTTAGTTAAAAAGAAAACTGTCTAAAATTATTTAGTATGAACTGAGCTGTGGAAACTATTCTTAAGGATACTTAACTCCAGTTCGGAGATAGTTGTGGTGCAACATCGAAATTGGTGTTGTTAAAATTCCAGGCTTCCGGCAGCGGCAGCACGATCTCCTAGCCAAACAATATATAACATTACGCCCTAGCTAGTCAAAAACTTTATTCCCACTAGTGCGACAAAGTTTACATTTGCTCCATACTTTCAATACATACAAACATACAACACATCACCTCTCTTTCCCTGTGGGGTAGGCAGAGACCACAGCCCTCCACCTGCTAGGATCTTAACATACTTCCCTTGCTTCCTCTACTATAACAACTCCATCATACCCGCTCGTTGGGTTAGGGTAGGTACTTTTAACCCGGCCTTTATTTAGAACGTCCTGAATTTGGTCTTAGAACGTTCGCCGATGCCTTCTCTTTCTCCTACCAACGTTTTCATTCACTTCCTAGCCCGGTGGAACTCTTTTGTCAATGTTCGTTACCTGCTACGGATTTGTCATACTTGCCTCGCTATACTTCCTCCACCTCGTATCAACCCTTTTAAAGTAAAAAAAATCATTTGATCTCATGCTGCAGCTGGCGCCAAAGGATGCTCCACAAAGCTGTGTGATGGTAGAAGTATCGTAAAGCTCTCAGGGTCTAGTTCCGATCAGTTTTGGCAAGGAACCGGATTGCTGATTGCCAGAAGTACACCCAACAGCACGTCGGAAGAAACACTTTTGGACTTTATGGCATGGTAATAGAGTTGAAAAAGTTTCTACTGACGTGCGGTTGACCGTACAAAAAAAGCCTTTCGTACTTTAAAAGACACAACAGTATCCCGGCATAACTTACATGACACCAAACCTTACGGCTGCAGAACCCTCAGCCTTTGACTTACCTGTAACAAACAAAAGAAAATAAAATGAGTATAATCTTAAATTCAACCTTAATTGTAAAAAAAAAATTTTAACAGAAGCCTATCCGTCCAAATATTATCTTTAAAACAACGATACACGAAACAACGTGAAATAAATATTACAGAAAACGCAAAAGGAAAATCCCAGTCTCCTTACAAAACAACACCCTCCTCCCGACAATCAGCGCACAAAACACCTGCTGTTATGCGCACGCGCAGCTGTCAGGCAGCCGGCAGCCACAGAGTATGCAAATTAGTATATTATCGACAATAACCGTCAGGGATTTCCGACTGTTCGTTGCAATGTTTACTTACTCTGTGAAAATGAGTTCCAGTATAAATAAGAGTATCAAAAGTTAATTAAACCAAGATACTTGCTTTCAAGGTTTATGATACTTTTATTGATCAGGTCAGTATTATGGTGAGCATTTTTGTTAGTTAGTTATGGTGTAGGCGTATTCAGGGCAGTGGCTAGCTTAAGGGGCTGATAAGAGCTGAAATACCTCCCTTTCTAACAAAGGGCAGAATGCGCTTGCTAGAACTGAGCGGATTCGCGCTGTTTTACGTTTTTCGCTCATTTTTGCATTTTTCTCAAAATCTGTACCCATAATATTCCCGTTTTTCCCCCGAAGGGATAAAAACGGTTATTTAGGTTTCAGCCGAAAGGCTTGACCCACTTGAGATTAACGTCTTGAACATCAGCGCCATCTAGTCTCCTCTTTTCGGTTAATGGTACCTATATCCTAGGGAAATACTCTTTCTGTGATGGCAACACTCACTGAGTGTCGCTCCTGTCAGCGCTCGCAAGTTTCTTGTGTCAGTTAAGTGATAGGAACGTAGGCTATAAGCCGACAAGACCTAGAACTGGTGGGTCAAGCCTTTCGGCTGAAACCTAAATAACCGTTTTTATCCCTTCGGGGGAAAAACGGGAATATTTAGGTGTTCGAGCCTTCAGGCTTGACCCACTTGAGATCTGTTTAATATCTGTCGGCGCTGACTAGAGCGTACTGTGACCCTGAATTTTGTTCGAGGTTTGAATAGGTACTACAGAAGTTTTAATAATCAGGGTTTATTTGGCTGTTATAATAATTATGCCTAAATTGTTAACAATCACGAAACTAAACATAACAATGAAAAATAAAAATTACGATTATATGCTTAGAGATCACAATCACAATGTGGAGAATAAATTTGACATTGTTCTTATAGGGTTAGGTTTTACGAGATCAACTTCTTTATAATAATATTTAAGGAATGTTTTTGCATTGCGCCAGTTTCCTTTTTGGATGAGATCGTCTATGTCAATTTGTTTGCTTGTCCAGTTATCTGTAGATACGGCAGACCTGAAGCTACCAGGAGAATGTTTAATGTTAGCTCTGGCAAACAATTTTCTAAGCCAGCCTGCTATGACAGTGCGGGATGCTGCTTTCACCTTGCCTCTAGTAGTTATGAAAAGATTTGTTAGTGAGGAGTTTGCACGGCGTCTGGCGCTTGACAATTTAATGAGTTGTGGAATCCAGTGACATAAATTAAATTGCTTATCTTCGCTTTTAGATAATAGCCATCCGGATTGTCGAAACGATGGGTTATCCGTTTTTGAGCCGAAAGATGGTAAGAAAGTTATTGTCTCATTAGAAGCCTCAAACTGCTCAGGATTAATATGGAGTAGTGTTAGGTCATGTACGCGACGACCTGACGCCAGGAGTAACAGGGTTGCGACATGTTGAGACACTTGAAACAGGTTAGATTCATCTATCGTTTGATTTGAGAGCCAGTTCGTCAGTGTGCTTACCTGCCATGTTTTGGGTTTATGTTTAGGGGGCGTTTTCAGCATTAAAGCTTTGATAGTTTTCTTTACTAATGGATGACTACTGAGAGCATTGCCAAGAGATGGTTTGACGAAGGTGGCAACTGTGGACTTATGGACCAGTATGGTTTTGACTGAGAGTTTCTTTACGTCATAAAGAAATATCAGGTATCTAGCTAGATCACCGGGTTTTGGATTAATATTATCTACATTATTTGAAGACGACCATAGTAACCAGCTATTCCATGCTGGTCTGTACGTTTTTAATGTTGATTCCCGCCAAGCTGATTGAAGGATCTTTTTCTCTAAAGAGTTCCAGTCTCGAATTTCAGAGGCCCAGCCCGTATTTTCCAGACCTCCAAAGCCAGACTGTTGATTTCTGGAGGAGGACGGTTCGTGTGGAGATCTATTAAATGTGCCTTGAGGTTTCTGATGTGGAGAGGAGGGGCGATTGCGCGTTTCTTCACTTCGGGCTTCCAAAAGGCTTTGTTCCACTTCGGTGTTACTAGGAGATATTCGCCGCGTGACGACTGCAGGTGTTGTAAGACACGAGGAATAAGCGCTGGAGGTGGGAATATCCACGCAAGATCGTATGCCCACGACTGGCTGAATGCATTTGTGAATTCGCTGCATTTGTCTCTCGCATCTTCCGACACATACCTCTTCACTACAGCTGATTCTTTTGAGGCAAAGAGGTCTATTTCTGGTTCGCCCAGTTTTCCGAAGATTACATTTCTGATGTACGGGCTCAGATGCCATTCTTGCTGTGGTTTTAGCCTTGATAATCTGTCTGCTAAGCCGTTGTATCTGCCTGGTAAGTACCTTGGAATTATAAAGATTCCGTGAAGATGAGCAATATTGAGGATTTTGGATGCAGTTTGTAGAAGGCGTAATGACTTTGTTCCTCCTTCTCTCCTTATGTAAGATGCGGCTGTTCTGTTGTCTGTTTGAAATATGACTGTTTTCCCTCTTAGATTTGAGAGTTCTGCTTGTAGGACTTCTAGTAACGTCCACAGCTCTTTTTGGTTGCAGTGCCAGGATATTTGATTGTCTTTCCAATCGCCTGATAACTTTTTCTCGTTTAGGATTGCTCCCCAACCAATGTCTGAGGCATCCGTTGTCAGGAATTCTGTCGGTGGGGCAGTTTTTATTACTGATGAACGAGTGATGTTTTCTAGCCACCATGTCAAGTTTTTGTGCGCACCCATTGGAAGCGGGAATGTTTGGTATTTGTGGTTTTCGGGTAGGTGTTTTGAGGCGATTTGTGTTGATCTGCAATTAAGAAGACCAAGAGGAACAGCATTAGAAGCGAAAACGAGCTTGCCAAGTAACTTTTTGGCTTCAAACCAGGACCAGCGGTTTTTACGAAGTAGAAGGTTGATATCGGATTTGATACTGTTAACTTTTTTCTGTGGTAGCCTTTTATGATTCAACTGAGTATCCCATATTAAGCCCAGGTATTCGATTTTAGAGCTGGGTGTGAGGTCTGTTTTTTTGCTGTTGACATGCCAACCTAGTTCTGATAAAAAATCGTAAACCCATTTTGCCTGCTCTGCCAAGGTGTTTGCGTCTTGATGCATTAGTAGGAAATCGTCTAAGTAGACAATGACTTTGATCCCTCTTTCTCTTAGCAACCCCGCGATCCAGTTTGAAAGCTTAGCAAAAATTGAAGGTGCACTTGAGAGGCCGAAAGGTAGGCAATTCATATTGTATATTTGGTTGTTATACGATAGGGACAGAAATCTTCTGTGTGATTCTCTAATAGGAATATGGTAGTAGGCATTAGAAATATCAATTTTTACCATAAAATCATTTTTGTCTAAAATTTGAGCTATCTTCTTCAGGCTTATGAGACGAAATTTTTGGGGATAAACGTAGTTGTTAAGTCTTTTTAGGTTAAAGATTAACCTGTGGGAGCCATCTGGTTTCTCTCTTAGAAATATAGGTGATAGGAACCCTCTCTCATATTTGTTAGGTGATATTACACCTTGTTTGACTAATTTTGAAATCTGTCTGTTCATAGACATAGAGGGTTTCGGTTCGAAACTCTTCCCATGAGCAGGTGAGAGGGTACACAGAGGCGGTTTACGAATGAAGGGTATTTTATAACCCCTTAGGACATCTACGATAGTTTGTGGAGCTCCATGTGTTTCCCACAGTTCAATCTTGTTAGAAAGCTGACCAGCATAAAAGCCTACCTTGTTAGGGAGTGTTCTAATGTTTCTTTCCAGCTGACTGCTTGGATTTGTTTGTAGCTTCCTGCTTCCCAACATTAGGTCTGCGGTATGAAGTTTTCCTTGAATATTTCCACTGCGACTGGTGTTTTGAATTTTTTGATTGGTAGGTTGCCGATGCTTTAGTACTAGGCTTTTTGGTTGTTTGGGCTTTCTTCTGAAAGAACCTATGTGCCCCCCCCTGATCTTTCATAACTTCTGTCAGCTTTTCCTCTGAAAAGAGGTGTGTTGCTGAAGGTGGGATGTCATGAAGAATTTCGTTAAGAACTTTGTTTGTTGATTTGTAAGTTTCTCTACGCATTTGAATGGTTTCCGCTCTTCTTCCGCAAGTGTACTGCAGCAACTGATCGGAGATCTTTTTGAATTTTGAATCGGGCCCCAATAGAGCTTTTCCGAGTTCTTTCTGTGTTTCTGCGTTTAGAGTCTTAAGTATGTCTTGAAAGGCTTCTCGTTGCTGTAAGAGGCCGTGTGTTATGGCGGCTAGGCTTAAATCAAATTTTTCCAGCTGTGCTAAGGATTGCCAATTGGGCGTGTTTGAGGCGAGGTGACTGTTTACTTTTAGTGCGCAGAATGCAGGTGTAGCTTGAAAGGTTTTTTGGACTTCGGCAAATCTTATGTTTTTCCACCCTTCTTCTCCAAATCTTTGACATTTTTTTGCTTGATCCACGAGTTTTGGGTTTGCCTTTGCGATCTTTGCCTCAGTCTCGACTGTCGCCGGAGTGAAGTCGCACATCTCTGCTGCTTCAGGTTCTGGTGGCATGCACAATGGGGGAGGTTTCCAGTCGTCCTCTTCGTCCTGCACGTCAATGGAAGATGAGACAAAAGATTGGTCAGATTCTTCGGGAGAGTTCTGCGAGTTTTGTTCATCAGTTTGAGGGGTACTTGCCATTCTTTTGCTCAGATCTGATATTGCTTGGGTGTGCTGGGACAGTAAGCTCATCATATTTTCCAACATAGTCGTATTAAGAGCTGGATCTGTTCTTGGCTTCTTAGGAGTTGAAGATACAATGTTCTGGGCTGGTCTCTTACGTTCGACAGATCCGCCCCTTATTGGGGTAATTTTGGATTTTAAGAGTTTGACCGTATTCATAAAAGCCTCGTATGAGGGTATGTGTACGTAGTTTTTGTCTACTATTGTATGTGGTGAGTAAATTAATGCTCGGCCTATGCCTAGTTCAAGGAGTTTCTTTTTTGCCATTCTAAAATGTCTTTCAGAAAGAACCTCCTCATCCGGGTAGAAAATTTCGCGGATGTCGTCAGTAGGTAGGGCAAACCGGAGCTTCGCGTCGACTTTTTGTGTGATTTCATCTCCGAAAAGATCATGATACGAGTTATCGTTGATTTGCCAGGACTTCCAGTCTTCCGGGTAGTTTTTATTGATGGCAGATATCAGTCGATCGACGATTATCGCATTTTCAGGGGACACTTCGTCGTCGCAGAGTTCTTGCAGAGTTATTGTAGTCGCCATGATCTGCAAAGTGCAAATAGTGCATTGCGTTATGAGGGTGAAAATGATGTCACATCACGTTATAATAGCAAGATTATTTTGATACGACGAGTGAGCGTCTTTGATGCGACTTGGAATTCAAGAATGATGCGACGTGCGTAAAGTGGATGACGCGACAAGCACTTAAGGTTCGATGCGACGTGCGTTTTGATAAATTCGTTTGAAGTGGCATGCAGTATGAACCTCATGCGACGTGTCGCATTAGTGTAATGCGACACGTCAGCATACTGTCTGTCGTATTGATTTGATGCGACGTGACGCATAAAACTTGATGTGACATATAGCTTGTGTCAACATTATTGCTTTAAAATAAAGCAATGAGGTGCACAGGTTGAAAACCTGAAGGTTGTTCAGGTTGAGACCTGAAAGTTATTGTTCATTGCGAGACAACAACCAGACATCCGATATGGATGTCGGAACACGTGCTAAGAGCGACATGTTTGCACCATATAAAGTGATATCCTTAACAAACTAAGGACACTTTTTCCAAGAAATGATTAAGTACCTATATAGATTGAATTAAATAAACTTACCTTGATGATGAAATATATCGTTGATATTTATTTTATTTTACGTGACCGATGGCGCCGGAGTTCAAAAGCGTACTGACACAAGAAACTTGCGAGCGCTGACAGGAGCGACACTCAGTGAGTGTTGCCATCACAGAAAGAGTATTTCCCTAGGATATAGGTACCATTAACCGAAAAGAGGAGACTAGATGGCGCTGATGTTCAAGACGTTAATCTCAAGTGGGTCAAGCCTGAAGGCTCGAACACCTAAATATTAATTATCAAATAGCTATATTATTATGCATAATGTATTGAATATTGTGTAAAAGTTTTGGCATCATATATTAATGAGTACTTAAGAAAAACGGTTTAAAAGCAAAAAGCAGAGGTAACTTTGGATTTTTTTTATGGCGTACAAAATACATTTAATCGTGTTTCGGAGTCGGCCATATTTTTGGAAAGATGATTAATTATCACATAATTTTTTTTCACGGCCATATATTCATCACTTTTCGTTAAAAACCTGATCAAGTGCAGCGCATTTAGCTCTTATTAGCCCCTTAACTAACTGTTGTCACATACATAACTGACAACAGCTTCACAAGCCATGCATGCTTGTGAAGCTGTTGTCTGTTATGTATGTGACAACAGACTCTGATACCATGCTCATCATCATGTCATGTGGGTTGCAAGGTCGATGACCGACCTCAAAAACCCTGGTGTCAGAGGTGTTGAGCCGCCAAAGGCCACTGGCATGACTCATTAACCACTACATCCGTAGATAGTAGTCGGGACCAACAGCTTAACGTGCCTTCCGAAGCACGGAATCATCTTACTTTTCGGACAATCAGGTGATTCATCCTACAATGTCCTAACCAAACTGGGGCGGTCGCACAAAGAGATTTTTGACTGACAGTGTCCCCACTGGGAATCGAACCCAGAACCTCCGGATCGAGAGCCGAGCCCTCTAACCATTATACCACGGAGGCTCTGTTAATGGTATACTAACCATGCTGACGAGTACCCACATAACCGATAACCGAGTGTGAAATTATTCATTGCCGAGGCTTTAAACTGTGTAACTTACGGAGTCGGCTTCCTATCGGCTTGAAGTGCCTTCCGGAGCACGGAAAATGCTTCAGTTATTTCACCTAGCGGTCACCCATCCAGGTTCTGATCAGCCAACGTTGCTTAACTATCGTGATCGCAAAGAAAAAAAATTTGGTCAAAATTGTAGTTTCATATTGTGGACAGGTACGGAACCATTAATACGTGAGCTCGACTCGCACTTGACAGGATTTTTTTTTAATCTACATCAACTTCTTGTTTACTTGTAACCATTTCTTTCTAGGACAAGATTCCGCGGTACCTTTAAGCTTGGAAAATCAAGTCTACTCGATACTTATTTTGAATGGCTACATTAAAATACAGTAATTTCATAGAAGCAATATAATAAAGATCACTTCCCATTACCTACTAACTCCATGCTACATTGTAAGGGAACCAGAAAATCACGTTTGCTACTGGCCTTTACTTCAAGAGATAAATTTAAAATAAGTAATATTTTATCTGATGTTTTATCAATGTAAATGCTTTTGCACAAAAAATAGGATCTGTGCAGCCCAAAAACGGCCACAGCAGGACAAACGCCTCAAGTTAAGTTTTCCACTAGAACTAGTTAGTCTAACTTCTAAGAAAATACATAAGTAGGTAAGGACTAAAAGAGTAGGTTCCTTACAGTACTTATCTGTTCTGCAAAATTTCTTAAGGAAGAAGAAAGAGGTTACGGCGAGTACATAGAATAGCGTAGAAGAAGGAAATTTCACAGAATGGACACTCCGCCCCCACGATTCCAATACCTCCCCACCCCCGCTTGTCGCGTGGCTATTGAGGGATTTGGGAGTCCTTTACTCAACCGTTACTACCACAGGCTAAGAGAGGGCGCCATCTACAGGACACTGTTAATAAGCCACATATTCAACAGGTGGTCCGAAGTGCGCCACAATAACCCTAACCAGGGGGCTAATTTGTGAAAGTCACCGGGTGATTTTCGAGATTTTTAAAATTTAATTAAGCCCTATTAAACTCCTCAAGTAAGGATCAATATTTGTTAATTATAAAATAATGTTAAGTTTTAAAATTACCATCATAACAATTGGAGTTTTATGAGTTTATCGTAGCTATTTATACATACATACATACATAACATCACGCCTTGTTCCCGTCGGGGTAGGCAGAGACCACAGTTCTCCACCTGCTACGATCTTGACATACTTCCCTTGCTTCCCGAACTTTCATCAATCCTTTCATACATGCTCGTCGGTATAGGGTACTTTTAACCTGGCCTTTATTCAGAACGTCCTGAATTTGGTCCTGGTACGTTCGCCGAGGCCTTCCCCTTCCAAAGTTTCCATTCACTCTCGCCTTGTAGATCACTTTCGTCAATCTTCCTTCATTCATCCTCTCTACATGACCAAACCATCTCAGCATCCCTTTCTCAATTTTAGTCACTACGTCTTCTTTTACGCCACAACGTTCTCTTATCACACCTCGTATTTCTAATCCTGTCACTCAATTTCACACCAATCATACTCCTCAACGCTCTCATTTCTACTGCATTAATTCTAATTTCATGCTTTTTCTGTCATACCCAGCTTTCAGCTTTAGCTTTTTATAATTTTAAAAATCTCGAAAATCACCCGGTGACTTTCAAGAATTGCCCCCAGATCGTCGGTCCACCTTGTGGAGGCCCACGATATGTTTTCCGCTTAGTGGTCGACACTCTTGAAAGCATTTCTGCCTCAAAATTTACACGATTGATCAACAGCATAAGTGCAATCGCGACTTGACCAGACACATGATTTTGTCATAAAATACTTGAATTATAGCAAAATAACCTGTTCGATTGCGGAACCGAATGCGAGCGACGTGAACGAAACCTACACAATCTCATTCAAAACGCATATAAATACTAATAAATGCGTTAAACGGTTAAGCTGCGCCAACGCACTTCGTTGGATCAATCTGGCTGATCAATAAATGAGGCTGGTTAGGGATGTGGTAAAACGTGTTTAAGAGTATGTAACCAATATCCGAAAAACAAAAACGTAATTATTGCTTTTACCAAATTTTTAAGAAAGTTTGCTTTAGCTTTCCTTTGTGAAATATCTACGAGTTGCTCTCGAGCGTAAAAATTTCTGCTGTGCACATCCTTTTAAACCTTTGCTGCTTTTTATACACTTACTTTTTTATGAGTACCTTATAGAACAACTAAACAATCCCATCTTTCTAGTCATAATGACGAGACACATCGGCTAGTTACTTCAAAATGTATATACGGTGTATGCTATGCTCGTTTATGCAGGGTGTAATCGTGTGTACAGGCGAGTATTTCGTAAATGTTACAGATATCAAAAAACTTTAAATTTTTATCGAAAGTACGTTACCTAATGAGTAAAATGACATCAATAACTTTTTTAAATAAAACAAGAAATATCCAAAATTCTGACATTAAACACTCCCATACATTTAGTATGAGTAGAAAGGTTTTAGTTTTGGTTTTAATTGGAGTGGAATTTATTCCTTCTTATAGACAATTGTGACACAGGATTTTATATTTTTCATTAAGGTTCAAAGAATTTTATTTTAAAGAGATACATTTGGTACGAGTAGCATGCTTCTAATATCCGTAAGTTCCCAACCCTAGCACAGAGGATCTGTGTGTCAGTGTTTCCGTCAAAGCGAACAATGGCACATTAATTGCACATTATGCACTCGTTTACTGCCGTTTGTTACTCATCTAATGGCCGATCAGCTGACATTGCTGCTAATGTGTTAATGTTGAGTTATAGATAAATAAATAATATTAAGGACTTTTAAAGGTCAAGAAATGACAGTAAGATTGCTAATGCGGTTTTTCAAATCTGTATATCGACTATGTTATCTAAACATTCCGTGATCCTACATCAAACATCCCATGAAATGTCCACTACAGGACAGGGAGCTGAGGGAGCTCCCTCCAGAATTCTAGCTTTGCTGGAAAAATGTGGAGGGGAAGTACCATAGTCACCTCGCTTGTCAGCGTTACGGCTGGCACCATGGGCCGCGGTTGTAGGTGACCGCAGTAAGTAAGATGGTATGATACTCGTACACAGCAGGATGCTGCTGCCCATCCTCCAGTTTATAACCCTTACTCGCCTCTTACGACACCCACGGGTATGTATGGGATGGTACTATTCTTTACCGGCACTACACGGGATCATACATGGTGCCGGTAAAGATTATTGCATTATGATCCATTTTTTTCGTTTATGTCAACGCTTACCAACACATTCTGCAGCTATGTAAAAACCAATCGGCTAAGCTGTCAGAAAAACAAGTTTGTAAAACAAATGTTATTCTTTCTGTCAAATATACTCTGGTTTTAGTGTCATGGCGGCAAAATTGATTGGTAAGCGTGAGAATAAAATAAAAAAAGTGGGCTTTACATCTTTACTGTTAACAAGAAGCGGACCCCCGACACCCGCTGCACAACTACACAATGCCCATAGTCCGCCTCAAAAGCCGTAAAAGCTTTCTGAGGTCAACTTCTCCCGCAACAAGCAATAACCCACCTCGGCAAGAGAGCAAGTGTGGGTCGAAAAATTCCCAGTCCCATCAGGATACGTCCCACCTGCAGAAACTCTGCCACCTGGACACAATCTGCAGTGGTCAACCTGGAAGTCACTAAACCGTCTGCGAACTCAGGTTGGCCGCAGCAGAGAAAACATGGCGAGGTGGGGCTTCGCAGACCAGTTGCTAATGAACTGCGACTGTGGAGCTCCATCTCAGAACATGGCGCATTATTTACTGTGCCCCTCCACCTGCACTGGCGAGGATATGCGTGAGGCGTCGGATAAAGTCATAGAATTGGCAAGGTTTTGAAGAACATTGACTCGAAGAAGATCGTAAAAGGCGACTAAAGGATCGTTCGCTTGCCCATCTGGTGCATCATGTCGACCACTTCCATTTCTCTCTATTGGCCGTCATCTCAACATCTTCCTTTTTCATATAATACTAGGGTCACCAATACAATAGCAGCGGTGAATTTGTGTTAGCCGCAAGCGCAAGTGCCGCAACGCTTGGTATTCGCACTTTTTGCTGTAAATATTGTAGAGGGAGCTCAATTCTTAAAATTTTACAGTACTAATGTAATAATATGTATACAGTACAATGTACACTGACTAACAACTTAATGCATTGTTAGTTACACACGACAGACCGTTTGTCTCTAATGAATATGCCTTTGTTCCTACTACGTACACACGACCGCACATCAGTAGAAACACTTGGACCTTATGGCGTGGTAATAGAGTTGAAAAAGTTTCTACCGACAAGCGGTTGACCGACCGTACGTACATTCCATTCCATACAGCACTAATTTCAAACTAATATTTACTAAATAAATATATGTTAACTGTGTAGTTCAGGATCTAATATTCAATATTCTTGCCGATTTCTATCACATGTTCAGGATTCTTCCGAAAGTGTAGTTTTATTCCAACGCTTACCAACACATTTTGCAGCCATGAAACTAAAACCAGAGTATATTTGACTGAAAGAATAACATTGTTTTACAAACTTGTTTTATCTGACAGCTTTAGCCGATTGCTATTTACATACCTGTAAAACGTGTTGGTAAGTGTTGTAATAAATTAAACAAATTGATTATAATAGGTGTTCATGAATTGTATTCTGCATGTTATGTAAGTGTTCAGTAAAGATTCTACCATGTCCATAATCCAAACGATTTTATAGAAACATAGAAATAACCTGCATCTGAAATCTGCTTGAGTTACGAGTATGAATAAATCAAAAACTTTGAATAATAATTAAAGTCTATTAAAGCCTTCAATCAAAGTATAAAAGCCGTCCTGAAACTGCCTTACATAAACCTGAAGATCTCCTTAGCGACCGGTACTGCGCTTCCTGAATCAGGCGACTTCTCGCTACTTTATAATCACATCTTAAGAACTGTTAAGCCTCAGCGGCCATTGGTTCTTCAAGCGACATACCCCTTACTCTGCCACTTGGCACATTTTTATTCGTATTTTTTCGAAAGTTGTACAGTTTTGTTAACTGAACGTGCTCTTAAAATTAATGCATATCCTCAGGTACACTGTTTATACTGGTAATTCTCACGGGAAAACATTAATTAATATTAGACATTAGATACTTATGTGAGCAGAAAAGGTACATCGAAACTTCATATTGTATCATACCTATCGGAAGTAAATCACTAATAAACACCATTTAATATAGTTTTAACCCAAGGTCTTAAATGCACAACATTTGCACCATGGAGTTGCAAGGTGCGCGGGCGCCACGGAAGCGGTCTCTATTATTAATAGCCTCGCCCACGCTTCGCTTTTGATACGCCGCCTGTCGGCCCGCATTAACAATGTTATACAGATGTTATTAAGTTATCTTCATTATGCTATAGCTTAGGAAGTGGACAGATTAATTAGGATTACTAATACGGAAATATCTGGTGCAAATTAGTATGTAAGTAAATTTTTAATTATGTGACAAGTGTAAAGTCACTTCGAAGCAATTTGATTAAGATTATAGTCGGAAAATGCGTATTTTCAAATTCATATTAAGTAGGTACCAATGTATTTGCATCGGTGGTGGGGTGGTTCAAAAGCCTCGGAACGCAGGGGTGAAGTAGGGGTTTTTTTTAAGTAAATTTAGTAGATAATGTTTTAGCAGATGAATGTCATAAATATAATATTGACTTAATTCGACAACATCTATTACTTTATCGCAGATCTTTAACTCAGGACCAAATCGAACTTTATTTTACAACCCTATGCCTACTGCCTCAGTAAACTATGGGTTATGGCTATGTTATGACTAATCAGTATGAGTCAATACTTCAAGTTCAAGACTGTGTATGTATAGTGTCAGAGTCATGGTTTAAACCGTGACTTTAAATATAATATGGGATGGTAAGTTAAACGATGCAAAATACAGGTGCATGAGTATGATCTAATAGTTATTGAATAACAAACGAACCTACAAAGTACATACAAAAAAAAATACACACAGTGGAACATAGAACCTCCTCCTTTTTTGAAGTCGGTCAAAAATATGACTATAAGAATAATTTTATTTCAGGTAACAACCCATATCTTACGGCTCAATTAAATAATAGCATTACTCGTACAACTACAATTTTATGTCATAGTATAATAAACAAATAAATCAATCTGCTCTATAAAAACTTTAAGATTTAACATGATGAGTAAATTTTTTTACATTTGATCTCTATAGCAATTTTCTGTAGTTCCTAGAAAATTTATGAAAATTATTTTAAGTTTATTTAAAAAATACCTTATTACGTAAACAACTACGTTTTCTGATTCCTTCAAATTTTAAAACCGTGCTTAATCAAGGTTTGACTCTTTATCAAACTGGTAGTTAATCAGTATTCAATAAGAAAAAAGTTTTAAAAATATGCATATTATAAGAATAGAAACTGAACTGAGCAGAATTTAAATACAGTGGCTTATCATAAGTTGGGCTTCAAATAAATATACAGCACACGCAAAATCTAAAAAAGCCGACATAATAATTATTCAATCAATTTAATTAGAGAGTAGAGACCAGTAATGGGAATGGAGGGAGGCCTTTTCCCAGCAGTGGGACAGCAATGGCTAATACGATAAGAAATTGTTTATATACAATTGAAAAACAAAAACAAACCAGTGAATAAGACACAACACAACAGGTACTCCTTATTTCAACTAGGAAATTTCTTCCAGCAGACTTTCCTCCTTCTTATTGAGAGTACCTAAAGCTCGATATTGGTTCGACAAAAGTACACTGATTTACAAAAAAGAGTATGTATGGAATTTGTCACAAAATATATTTTTAAAAATTGGGTTGCCGTCAACCACCTGGTAGGAGTATATCCAAAACAGATATCTGGTAAAAAATAACCTCGTTTCCAACGGTCCTTGTCGTCATTTTGAAAACTGCGACAGATGCATACGAAGGACACTCCTTCCGGGTCTGACTTAACGATAACAGGGCCGTTTCAAGTACACAGAAAGGCCACGTTTCATCATAACATCCCATGAACGTCCACTACAGGACAGGGAGCTCCCTCCAGAATTCCAGCTTTTACTGGAAAAATGTGGAGGGGAAGTACCATAGTCACCTCGCTTGTTAGCGTTACGGCTGGCACTATGGACCGCGGTTGTAGGTGACCGCAGTAAGTAATAAGATAAGATACAAAGGAGAATGCTGCTGCCCATCCTCCAGTTATCCTCCTACAAACATTGTCAAATCTTGAATAGAATTAAATTTAATAAGAAAAGTTAAGCGCTAGTTTATCTTTCTTGTACACACTTTTGGCAATGAGACATAGTAATATGCTATTGTCCACAATAAGTAGTGATCTAAATAATATTGAGGGAGATAATTACGTACTAAGCACATCGTGGTAGACACTGGTCACTAGAACTATCTACATAGTATTTTTAGGTCTGGATTTTTTGTAGACAATCAAGATCAAGGTATAGAACCAAAATCAAGCTAATGTCCTTTCAGGGATCTCCAGCCTGAATCCGTATTTGCACCAGATATCCCTGACATTTGTATGTTGGCAGACCAGTCAGGCTATCGTCACAGGCGATCAAGATCTAGCACATCAATGTTATATTGAAGGTCCTCAATGGCCTGAATCCGTATCTGCACCAGATATCCCTTACATTCGCATGTTGGAAGACCAGTCAGGCTGTTGTACGAGTAACAGACAACCAAGATCTAGCATATCAATGTTATTTTGAAGGTCCTCAATGGCCTGAATCCGTATCTGCACCAGATATCGCTTACATTTGCATGTTGGCAGACCAGTTCTAGTACTAATGGGTCGGGCTATTGTCGCGGACTATTAAGATCGAACCTCCGATACGAGATAGCTGAATCTGAATCAATATAACTTTCCCGATGCAAACTGTACCTACCGGACAGAATGTATTGCGTTTTGTTGCTTGATGGAATAAATAACTGTCGTACCTAAATCGGCAGGAATTGAACTATTTCAGAACATATTTTTTTGTTCTCAAATTATTACAAAGTAAACACTTTGCGAAACTGCAAGCAATTTGTTGGCAGACTAAAGTTACACTTTGCAACAGTGTCCAGGACTATTTCAAAATGCACTTTTACTACTATTACTTTTAACTTACCGGTTTAAACCAAATCAAAATAATATCATGATTACTCTTGACAATCAAAAATACCATGATTACTCTTATCAAAAAGTGGCTGAAGCCTATTTACGATAAATAAATCTCAGATGCGATAGTCGTTTCTTTCAGGATTTAAAATAATAACCATTTATTTAAAGAAGAAAATATTCAACAAAGCGACCTACTTGAGACAAAAAAGTCGTCAAGATTGTGGTCACAGAAAAAACCTTGTTCAGAATTACGCGCGAGTTTGCCGCGACTTGTCGTACACACGGCCGCACATTAGTAGAAACACTTTTGGACCTTAAATCGTGGTAATAGAGTTGAAAAAGTTTCTACCGACAAGCGGTTGACCGTACATTGCTTAATCGTTAAGAATTTGATTACTTACACGGCTAAACAAAGCGAGATGTTAAGCGTATGCTAAACTTACACACTTGCCTGCCAAATGCACCTAAATATGTAATAATGCACCTAAATATGAAAGAAGAATTTGATAATCTTTTTCTTTATTATCTGATAAACTCTCAACTTGGAAAAATGTGTATATAAATACCTGACCCGAAAGAATTTTATTCTAAGTATAAGCAACAATTTGATAATCTTTTTGTTTATTATCTGGTAAACTCTCAACTTGGAAAAATGTGGATGAAAATACCTGACCCGAAAGAATTTCATCCTAAGTATAAGCTGATTTACGTCGTCTGGAAGGATATTGGAAGCTCTTTGCACCTAGGAATAGTCTACCTACATAGATACCTATTTATATATGCAAGCACCATGCAAATACATATAAAAAATGACAAAATATATAGTACAATCAGTGGAGGGCGATACGACTTGTTTCATTAAAGACAGCTTCAAAAGAGTAAATCCTCCTTTGCATCTATTTCTGACACATCCATTTTCAACTAAATAAAAAAATCTGTAGATGTATGTAACAGTTTTTGGATCTGTTCTCCAATAATAAGAACAATGGAAAGCCTTACCTACCTCATGAAATTTTTAGAACTTTATTTATTTTATTTTGTTTGGGAGGCTTATGGCCTATTTTATACAGTAATTGACTTAATTAATAAGTAGATGCCAATTATGAAGCTACCACTTGTTTTTTCTCTTTTCAGTTCATATTTTTCTGCACAGTCGGGTGTTTTGTTTTTTGTTTTCATTTTAGTTTTATTAATGAAAAATCTTTTTTATTATTTTTATTTCTTTACATATTTTTATACCCTATAACACTCCCACAATGAATACAAACTAACGACACCTCTATCAAGCCGTTTTGGCTGCAAAGCGCGACAACGAAATCGACATACCTACATACATACATACTTACATACATACACTCGAAACATAACCCTCCTGTTTTGGGGCAGTCGGGAAAAAACTAAGTTCTACAAAAGTATATTTGTCTTGAATAAATACATCACACATCAACAACAAAGTAACTTATCTTAAATCAGACTCCACTCCATAAATGTTAATTTACATTCTTTTTAACAACCCAGAAACAAACGGAAAAGCAATATAGCAGCAATTAAACGCAACAACTAATTAAACGCAAACTCTTCTCTCTGTGTGAAATAAGCAACAACAATACGCAAAGAAAGCAGTTTCAAGGCCATTGCTCCACATCTGCCAATCTCTTACTACAGTACTATAATAGTCGAAGAGATAACCGTACTAAATGTTATCTCAGTAAATTACTCACAGAAGCAATTTTTCAGAAAAGTAGGACATTGCATGGGAATAAATTTTACTGTCACCGCGTAAGGCTACCTTTTGTTTAGTATTTCTATGGTTAGCTTTTGTAGAGCTATTTCTCAGACTATATGGAAAAGTCAGTGACAATGGCGGTCGTATTTCGGTCCCACGCTCGTTTATTTACTCTACACTCTATGGTCACTGCGGAACTGGTCCACAGACAAAGAGATGCGCAGAGGCAGTCGTGCAGCTACTTTCTCTTAACATTTACAGGGAATGCGATCTTGTATCGAGTGACCTCTCGAGTGCGGCCATATGCGGACTCGCTTTCTACTCTGCAATCCGATACTACAGTATAGCACTGACCCTTTGTAATGCAAAGGGTGGAACGAAACTGTGGAAACAGCCAGGAACCATGCGGGACATTAAAATTAACAACTTTCTCTGAAACATGAGTCGAAAGGTGATACAATAGTCACCGTTAGTTGAAAAGTTTGAAACAGACCTGTTATCTTGATTGAACTCTGGTTTCAGTAATTTGGTATCAATGCTCTAGTCTGGTTTGGTTTGACTATCTTTGTGGCACGGCACAGTGGTAGTTCCTATATGTGTATGTTTGGCATCTACGACCTAAGATTTTCACGTGAATGTGATCGGTCGTTCGCCAGAATAAATTTTCTTTGAAAATAACTTTAATTGTTTCCTTAAGTCGCTACCACGCCTTCCTTGATGCAGAAACTAATTTGGCATACATTACTGTGTATAATAAGGATATTGGAATTAATAGAACCAAGCCTCCCAGCAATGTATGCCGAATTAGTCTTTGTATTTAGGACGGTGTGATTGCAGCTTTAGGCTCTCGTGGGTGCTGTAACTTCTAGTCATCTCTTCATTCCTCCACCGTACTTAACATATAAAAAAGATTTTTAATTTAAAGTTAAGGATTTGCTAAAGTTTCGGTTATGTTCGTATTGTTCGTCATTTCACTACGCCTTCTATAATGTCATTCAAAATATAGATCGATGTGTTTCGAGATCGATCGAAAGGAGCGCAAGGTCGCGCGCCATTGTCTGCGCAGACGCAACCATTGTAGTGCAAACAGAACTATTACACTTTTTACTGCGTATTGGGGACAGAAGATTATTGAATTAGCGGAAAAAACTAAGTATTTTTGCAACTAAATGTGTCTAAGACCGTAACGAAACGTGCTATTCGTTTGATTTATTACGTGTTGAAGGAAAGTGTAACTTTTCCTTGAAAGCATTAGCGTGAGGGTTTTCTAATGCCTTGGGTGGGTGTCCGCGTTTGAAATGTTGCCTACAGGAGCAATTACACTGCGGACATACATCGCCACACCTCCGTCTAGCATCCGTCGACTCGACATAGACTTTCCCTCACAAGTCTACTGAAATTGCAATGTTATTGATTTGTCTTTGGCTTTAAACATAAAGGGAACACATCAATTATATCGCAGATTAATACTAGCTATTTCTGTCTGAGCACCAAACGTTTGTCATTGTCGGCAGTCGATAGCAATCTGAAGCAATTAATGTTTTGTCAACAGGCAATTACGCCGCAGGCGCACTAATCGCCAACTGGACTTGATGAAATATGACTGTGGCGATGCACACAAGGCCGAACTCTTGGGACAATCGCGCTCAACAAATGAAGTTGGGGAAATTATCGCCGACAGCCCGTGATTAATGCTATGACTGTTAATTGGTCAGCGCAACCCATAGATCATAGGTTTCACGGTAATTGTGGGGACTGGTTGGAAACCCGCTGGATCTCGATTATGCTATAAACCATCTAATGGCGACAGATAATGAGCGGTTATAAATCATTCGCGAGGTTGACGCTCCGGGAGGCGGAGTGAATGATATCGGCGGAAATGGATATTACGATAACGATGCGCTCGCGCAACAACCATGATGCGAGGGGTCGCGAGTCGCGGAATGCCAGGCGCGAGTATGGACGTATGAAACCTGAGAACGGGCGTCTAAAGCAGCACCCGCGCGTGTCAGGGACCGCTCTGCCGCTCCATATCAGTCGCCGCGGTTAATCTTCTTCCGCATTGTCCGTCCCGCGCGACACGGAACCCACATTAGCAACCCTTTGTCTGAGCCCCACTAACAGCAACCGGGACAGTGCAAGACATTTCGTATTCCGCCCACTGCGCCCGTGCCGCTCAGATCAAAGCGGCCATAAATTAGCCGCTTATCGCCCCGGAGACGCGGAATAACGGCTGGAGCTGGAGTTCATACGACCGAGCCATTGACCCGCGCTCGTATAAACCGTCTATTAGCGAAGATCCCCCGGCCGTGACCGCGCCCATATGGGTCACTGCCAGCGCCGACGTTCAATTTTACGATAATCGCGTCTTGCGAAACACACATTGGCAAAATTTCAAGATCCTGTAGTGGCGTCTGTAGTACGTCTGAGGAAAGCGCTGAAGCGGCGATCATCGATCGTGAATCATGCGCAACGCGGAGGATCGCGACCATTGTGATGCGTCTCCCGCAGAGTGCTTTTTTTTGCGCTGCGTCGAGTTCGTTCTCAATTTCTTCGGCGGAGAGTTCACTTTCGATTTCCTGCGCGGATGCGTCTGGCCGTGTGTATGTGATTTTAAAATTAGAATAACGGAAACAGTAGCGGCCGACGCGGCGGGGTTTTGTTGCGTTCCATTCCACGTTTATTTTCCGGCGGCCTTCGCATGAATGAGATGCCGGCGCGTCGCGCGGTCGTCGCTCTGACCGCTTTAATTTCAGCTCAATAATCGAATTTATAGCTCATTAAGGTTGTCGAGGCGAGCATTCCTGTCGGGCGCGAGTTGATAAACACAATCGAGTTCTTTGAACTGGTGTTCTAATATGGAGAGTGAAAGCTGGGGACAGTTTCTGGTGTAATGTGACCGCTGGAATGCAGGGAAGCCGTGCGACGGCCTGGGCGGAGATCACGTCGGTGAAGGGGCAAGTTCCAAGCCATCGATCAACTCATTCTATATCGAATTACTAACAAACTTTCCCCATAGTTACCAGACGCTTCATGTATGGATTGTTCCTTAAAAAGAGTCGTGTCAAAACAGCTATTGTAAGCCACATATAAGATCTTTGAACCATAACACGAAAAATAACACTGCAAGACGCTGTAATGTAAAGGAGTAGAAGGGCTTACAAAAGTTAAGCAACAACGTCTGTCCTGGCCGGGAATCGAATGAATGATCTGATTACTGGTTGTAGGTGGAAATGTAATAAATAAATAAAAACATGCATTCTAGAACGAGAGCCAAGAAGCTTGTTGGTTATGAGAAGCTGGGGGCAACCAAGTCTCACAGTCTGGCCAACCGTCGCTAAAGTTAAGAGCTTTTCGCCATCCCCTGTCTACCATAAGGAGTCTGAAGTTCTGAACGCACCGCAGGATATCTTCGCACAAAAAACACTTCATCGCATCTTTTATATGCGCACAGCTAAAAAGTGGAATTCTCTGCCTTGTGCCCCGTGAATAGGCTTCTTCTGGGTAAGCACGTTCCATCGTCGACCTTAAGAAGACTAGATAGCGAAAAAGAGATCAATATTACATTTTAGGACATAAGTACTCAAAATAGCCATAATTACAAAATATGCCAATAATTTAAATTTTCGTTTAACTACTCGATAAATTCTACATCTTGTCGCGTAACAGATTTCTCGATTAAAGACAAAGAGCTATAAATGCTTAGGAAGATTTGCAAGGACCTATTTTAAGGTGCGAATGGACAGCACGACATTAAATTAATATATTTATTGCGGCGCAAGCACATTAACTACTTTGCTAGAAGATCGTTAAATGTTTGATTTTATTCTAATCCCAGTTTAATCGACCATTTTATCGAGAAAGTATAAGTTTAAGTGTGTTGTTAAGTACAGTATAGATGTAGGTATTTTTTATTAAAATTTCATACATAACATCACGCCTAGTTCCCGTCGGGGTAGGCAGAGACCACAGTTCTCCACCTGCTACGATCTTGACATACTTCCCTTGCTTCCTGAACCTTCATCAATCCTTTCATGCATGCTCGTCGGTTTAGGGTACTTTTAACCTGGCCTTTATTCAGAACGTCCTGAATTTGGTCCTGGTACGTTCGCCGAGGCCTTCCCCTTCCAACGTTTCCATTTACTCTCGCCTTGTGGATCTCTTTCGTCAATCTTCCTTCATTCATCCTCTCTACATGACCAAACCACAACGTTCTCTTACCACACTATTTCTAATCCTGTCACTCAATTTCACACCAATCATACTCCTCAACGCTCTCATTTCTACTGCATTAATTCTACTTTCATGAAAATTTCATCGTAAAGATAAAAGTTGCGATACGATGAATATTTTTTCTAGTAGTAGGATTTTATTTCTGTAACGTAGTTTTATTGCCGTCATAAAGTTATTATTATTCCTCATATTAAATTAAAGCGAAAAAAATCATTTATGCTTTCGCTTTTAATAAGATGTCACCTTATCCATTAAATATAATTTAAAAAGTTTTGCATTTATGTAAAATCTTTTAAAGTCTTATTCAACAAATTCAGTTATAGACATTTTTAAATGCGGATTTTTTTTTACCTTTAACGTTACTTCAATTTTAGTAGTACATACATAACATCACGCCTTGTTCCCGTCGGGGTAGGCAGAGACCACAGTTCTCCACCTGCTACGATCTTGACATACTTCCCTTGCTTCCTGAACTTTCATCAATCCTTTCATATACATGCTCGTCGGTTTAGGGTACTTTTAACCTGGCCTTTATTCAGAACGTCCTGAATTTGGTCCTGGTATGTTCGCCGAGACCTTCCCCTTCCAACGTAGTAGTAGTCACATAAATTATTATAATACGAGTAATTATCATAACAGCACGTGTGGTGCTGATTAAGAATAGTCTAACCCCATCCCTTCCCGCAGGTGGAGTAAAATGTGACTAAGGTATTTGGAACCGGAGGATGGGCAGCAGCGACCTTTTGCGTATCGTACACTCGACAACACTTCAGTAGAAACACTTTTGGACCTTACGGCGTGGTAATAGAGTTGAAAAAGTTTCTACCGACGAGCGGTTGACCGTACCACCTTACTGCGGCCAAAAACAACAGCGGTTCATTGTGCCAGCTACAACGCGTGTGTCACAAGCATCCATCCATCCACAAAATGGTGTTTTTTTGGGATGTTATGATCTCATAGCTGAACTTTATATATAACCCATTCAGTTATTTAACATTTGTCAACTTACCAAATCGATCGATTTATAAATGGCAACTTAATTACCGGCAACAAACTAAGTTTTTATAACCAGATTAATATCGTCGTCACGCGTTCGCATAGAACATATATAACGTCTAGAGTCAATATGGCCCATTTTAGGCGTAAGTCCTAAATTTCATATAGGTACATATATTTCGTTGTGAGATCTAACCTAACACATTAGGCATTATAAAATAACTAAGATAAATTGACTGAGATATCATCGCACACACCAAACCATTTGGTTAACAAAACTAGGAATTTTACACAGAGGTTGATACAAATACTCAAAGGCGATCACTGAGAAAGAATTTTGCTAAATTAATCAGCCTCATGAATCAACGGAAATCCATGCGGACAAATTCGCGGGAAACAGCTAATTGCTACAACTATAGATAAACCGCCTAAATGAGTCCTCGCCCGCGGGGTACAGGGGCGCGGGGGTAAGACGACAAAGGGGGAACGAAAGAGGTGCGGGCGGCGGGGATTCTCATTCTCTACGCGCATCCGCTTCCCGCACCTGCCCTTGTACCCCGCGGGCGAGGACTCATTTAGGCGGTACTACTATACACCCCCCTTCCTTGCAAGAACTAGTCTAAAGCTCTTGATCTGCTCTTCTGTCTGAAAGCCTTAATAGTTTGTGGGATTTTTATCTTCGTGTGTAATACCATATTTTATTCCTGATTCGTTTCCATCTGTTACGTGTTCGGTGCGCGTACCAAAATTATGTCTTTACCAAAACGGGAGGTACAGTTTTTTTTTTCATCCAATCTTACAAATTGGCGATTGCTCTGATTGCCAGATTTCGCCCACGCGGTTTAAAAATATGGACCCAAATCAAAGCATTAAAGATTTATAGATGTCGAAAAAAAGTTCATGTTAAGGACCTTTAAATATACCTCGCTGTAACGAGTAAGATGTTTGCAACATAAGATTTAATTACCTGCTATTTTATCCACCTACGTTTGCTGATTTACAAGATAATTTGAATTATTCGGATAAACTTTGTCTAAAGTGTGAATAAATCCAAAAAGAAAAGTGAAGTTTTATTGAACTAATCGTATTGATACTTTAGAATTATGGAAATAATTTTAGAAAAAAGACGACACAATATCATAGTCACAACAAGGCGCCATCTCAACATGCAATTACAACCCATTGTGCAAACAAAGCGGCTTATTTGATGCGCTTGCGCATCCTATACTACAATTAGTTTATTAGATCGATTGAGTGTAGACATCGCATGGTTTGCTCTTAGATACTTTTGTTACAAGATTTGTGAAATAACCTTGTTCGACCGCAGTTTGTAAGATGTCACAATACACAGAAGGAAGCTGCTCTGCTGTACATCCTCCGGTTCATAATCAGTCATCATCATCACATCGTGTGGGTTGCAAGGTCGATGACCGACCTCACAAACCTGTTGTCAGAGTTGTTGAGCCGCGAAAGGCCTATGACATGGCTCACACATCAGCATCACACATGGATGGCACATCTGTTTATAGTAGTTGGGACCAACGGCTTAACGTGTCTGACAATCAGGTGATTTATCCTGTAATGTCTGAAGCAACCGGGGAGGTCGCACAGGGGGATTTTTGTTCTTTTTTTTTTTTAACATGTATGGGCTTACTCTTGACCTCGATCTAGCCTTGAGGACAGAGATGAGGTCGACGATGGAACGAGCTTGCCCAGAAAAAGCCTATTCACTCGCGACTTAAATAGATTCGGGTTATAAGAGCTCGGGAACACAGACGCAGGCAGAGAATTCCACTCCTTAGCTGTGCGTATTATAAAGGATGTTTCAAAGCGTTTTGTGCGGATGTGTGGAATATCAACCAAATATGGGTGATGTCCTGCGGTGCGTCTGGATTCCCGATGGTAGAAGGGGGATGGCGGAATAAGCTCGTGCAGCTTCCCACCAGGAATCGAACCCTGTACCTCCGGATCGAGAGCCGAGCCCTCTAACCACTAACTAGACCACGGAGGCTGTTAGTCGCCACTTATGAACCCCACGGGTAGAGGTTAGTTTTGCCTGCATCACTCGGATTACTCTTCTATATATAAGACATCAAACCGTACAGCTGCAGAATCCTTATCCTTTGACTCACCTGTACCAAAAAAAAAGATAAATGAGTACAGCCTTAAACTCAAGCCTTAATGTCGTCAGCGTACAAAAAAGTATTAATTTGAACAAGGTGTTAAAAATCAAGTATAAAGTGGTATATAAATCAAATTGGTCGTGGGAAGTGGTGGTGTTTAAACCGTGAACAATTTTGGGCAACATGTTAAGAGAATAATTTAATGTATAAAAGATTCTTGTTAACTCTGAGCTTGAGAATGGTTTAATAAATTGATGGTGTTGAAGGTTTTATTAATATGTAATCCGTTTTATTAATCATGTAGTAAAATTGCTCAGTGAAATTTAGCTAGCCAGTAATAAACTATAAGGGCACTGCATGTTATCCTACGTCATCTAGTACACGAAATTTGCAACTTTGTAGCGATAGTAGTGGCCTACTAGGTCCACAAAACGTTGGTCTGCCAATCCGAAATCTGACAGGTTTTGTACAGTCGGAGCGCAAAGTGGTTAAGTGACAGATTACAGGAATGAAATCTATTCGTAGGAATAGAAGGTACCTATGCAAGTAAATAACAACAGGTCTGCCTTGCATCCTATTGGCAGTTTCGCTAGTCGGACCACAAATGTGGTCAGATGTGATTGGATTACAAATTTGGATCCTACGATAACATGTACAAAAGACAAACTAAGACTAAAGAGGGAACAGAGAAAGGCACTCCTAATAAGCTTTCTGTGGGAGGCCAAGGACAATGAAAAAACATCCATCGAAACGACGATACGAAACGATAATAAAAAGAAGAATCTAAGCGGGATTCCGAATATGATAAAAATATGATAAATTCTAAGCGGCACACCGAATATGATTTGCGGAATTCTGCTTCAGCTTCTACCCAAAAAGTACGACAATTTTTATTATTTTGTCCGCTCATCATAACATCCCACGAAACGTACGGTCAACCGCTTGTGGGTTGAAACTTTTTCAACTCTATTACTACGCCATAAAGTCCAAAAGTGTTTCTACCGAAGTGCGGCCGTGTGTAAAATGCAGGACAGGGAGCTCCCTCCAGTATACCAGCAAAAACGCGTGGTATAAGTTAGAGAGGAAGTACCATAGTCACCACGCTTATTATAGCGTTGCGACTGGCACCATGGACCGCGGTTCTTGGTGACCGCAGTATGTAAGATGATACGAGACACAGAAGGACGCTTCTGCCCATCCTCTGTTTCATAATTTTTTAGTCGCCTCTTACTCCCACGGGTAGAGACGGGTTGGTAATATTCTTTGCCAGCACCACAAGTTCGATTTGTCCGCTCATGCGTCCTGAATTCGACAAAGAAAAACTTAACAAATCATACCACCATGCGATAAAAAACATACTTACAAACCGACCTTCGTTTTACAATCTTTCGCACGAACGTCTCTATCTAGAAGTCCACAATCTCTGCGTGGGCGCACGCTTAGAGCCCGGAGGAGTGGACTGACCGCTGCCCACGCGCACGCGCACCTCAGTCTCGCATGTGTTGCGACATCTCACATCACTGCAACTGTGATCGACGTGTCAAGGTTCCAAGGGCTTACGAAGATTGATTTCTTCTGAATTATAGTATACAGTCAAGAGCATATCAAGCTTGACACTCGTAGTGGTACTCTAGCCCCTGCGGCGAATGAATTAAGAATGGTATGAAGTCCAATATACGTGCTTTTAACTGCATGGTTGTCGTTAAGAAGTCTTATGCATTTTACCGAAAGATCTTTCACCGAAACGCTTTTTGACAAAAAATATTTTTGCCGAAAATTATTTTTGAAGGCAGCCTCCGTCAAGTTTGATTTACTCTGTTGACAGAAGTTTCTAAGCTGCTATATGACCTCTGACAAGCTTAACAACGACTATTCTAAGATATCTATAGATCGTAGCCGAAAAAAAATTAAAATATTTGGACCCGTAAAGTGAATTCTAATAAAAACTGGAACGATTAGCTGATCATTTTGTATGGATAATAGAAATAGTTTTAGACGGTTTTACAACACTAAGTAGGTTTATACTTTACGAGTACTTACCTAAATAATAAGAAAGAGTCCTGTAATACCACAGACGGGCTTTCTCTCGATTCTGTCCAATAAATTGAAATTACACGCGAGTGTTTTTAGAGCTTTTCTCAGGTTCAAAATTTTTTATAGCCTGAATGCAGATATGGCTTCCTTTGATCCAGAGGAATTCAGGGCAACACTTGAGTTCAAAGAGGGTATTTAAAGAGCTGTTATAAATATTATCACAAGTTTTAACGACGTGGTTACATTTGATGATTAAAAGGTTCTACTAAAGCTTGTTTTAATGTTAGACACAAACAATCTATTAGTTTTATTCGTTTACTAACACGCTTACCAAAACATTTTGCATCTTTGTCAAAAGCAATCGGCTAAAGCTGTCAGAAATACATACATACATAATATCACGCCTTGTTCCCGTCGGGGTAGGCAGAGACCACAGTTCTCCACCTGCTACGATCTTGACATACTTCCCTTGCTTGTCAGAAATAACACGTTTATAAAACAAAACAAAAAAGGTACCCTAAACCGACGAGCATGTATGAAAGTATTGATGAAGATTCAGGAAGCAAGGGAAGTATGTCAAGATCGTAGCAGGTGGAGAACTGTGGTCTCTGCCTACCCCGACGGGAACAAGGCGTGATGTTATGTATGTATTTATAAAACAATGTTATTCAAATATACTCTGGGTTAAGTGTCATGGCTGCAAAATGTGTACCTGCAAATCACTTTTTCATCGTCATTCAGATCTAGAATCTCTTTAATGAAACTATTTAAAGCCTTAAAAAACAACCAGCCACACAGCTGCTGGCTTGCAATCAAATTTACATAAACCACCATTCTAGTGTGTTGCCAGTTGTACAAATGTCTTCGTATTTCTACATTTCCTTTTAATTCTTTTTAGATAGCTTCCACATATGAATAGACATTAATTTAGTCTGATGATCACTGACCAGCCTCACTACCTATCTACTTTTCAGAAAGTGTTTGATATAACATCCACTATCCAAAATAGCTACCGGTTATATCTACATTTAACATCATTCAAATTTTTATTCTCTTTGACTACTATGAGACAGTTGCACAAAGCTACTTTTAAATTAAAGCTGTGTTAAATCGATTGCTGTCACTTTCTGTTTTGATGACAAAGAAAGTGACAGCAATAGATTTAAAGAAACTGTCTGTAAACCTACATAAATATATGTTTGCTTGAACACTTAGTTTAAGATTTGATAATATTAAATAGTGATGAGCCCTTGTGGTGCCGGTAAAGAATAGTACCAACCCATCTCTACCCGTGGGTGTCGTAAGAGGCGTCTAAGGGATTGTGAACAGAAGGATGGGCAGCAACGTCATTATGTGTAATGTACTATCCACCACCAACAACCGCCGTCCATAGTGCCAACCGCAACGCTAAAAAGCGTGGTGGCTACTAAGCGTGGTACTTCCATCCACCACACGTTTTTCCTGGAACTCTCGAAGGAGCTTCCTGTCCTGCAGTGGACGTTTCATGGGATGTTATGATGAAATAGTAATATGACATTAATTTTTCATTCGGTTTTAATAAATCTATGAAGCAAGCAGTGGCTAAAAGTGTACATAGACTTTTCGGTATTTTCAGACAGCCTGGCAACACTGATTCCACTTGCTTCCATCGTCTTGGTGGTCTTGTCAGAGTGGTATTGCAATTTATTCTCCAGTGGGACCTAAAGGGCAGCTGATGATGCTACTATTGATTAAGTTAGACGGGAATCTAATGCTCGAATGGAGTTGGTGATTTGTGCGTCTAGCTCCTTCATAGGCATAGATTGTTACTTGTTGCCTCTTTTTCCTCTGCTAGGCGCCACTTTGTTTCTGATATTTTGACGTATAAATTATCCTCTATCCATTTGCCATGCCAAGTAGCAGGGCCAATAATTTAATTTTTGATGTATGCCACCGCATCATCACGGCTATGATGTCTCAAAATTTTCTAATATAACTATAAATCCAACATTTTCATTTATTTTAACGCTAACCAGCACACCTTGCAGCCATGACATAAAAGAAAAACACAAACATACACAGACAACTTAACATAATGTGGGCAAAGGCGGCCTTATCGCTACAAGCGATCTCTTACAGGCAACCTTTGACTACAGGAATACATTTTCAGAGCTATAGCCGATTGCTTTTGACATACCTGCAAAATCTGTTGGTAAAAAAAAAATGGATTATACGAGGGCCACACCGAAATGATCGGGAATAGAAAAAAGTACAAAAATAATACAACAATATTTACTTTCATTGTTTTTCGAAGTATTCTCCGTGACAATCGATGCACTTTTGCATTCTATCAAACCAATTATTATAACAGTAATTCCAGTCTGAAGTGGATATAGTCGAAACGGCCGATTTGTAAGCTTCGACTGCCTCTTCTGGGCCTTGAAATCGTTGACCACGTAGCATATCTTTAATTCTTGGGAATGTAAAATAATCATTGGTGCTCAAGTCAGGGCTATACGGTGGATGGTCCATTAACTCCACGTTTTCCTGATTTAAAAACGCGATCGTTTTGCGAGCGGTATGTGAGCTCGCATTATCCTGGTGAAGAATGATGCGACGATTCGGATTAATTTTACGAAGTTCTCTTATGACTTCCAGCAGTTCCAGCAAACAAACTATTGAGTACCAATCAGCAGTAACCGTTCAGCGTTCTTGTAAAGGAATCGTAGCCACATGACCAGTTTTCGATACAAACGAAGCGACCATTTTTTTCGACACGCTACGAGAGCGGACAACTTTTGTTGGCTTGACCTCGCCTTCGAAGACCCAACCAGCCGATTGATGTTTTCTTTCGGGCTCATATGAATAAATCCATGATTCATCACCAGAGACGATATTGTAAACTGCATTTGAGCTCCCTCTATTGAACCGTTGCAGAGTAGACCGACACCAATTAACACGAGCCGACTTTTGTTCCTCGGTCAAACGATGGGGCACCCAGCGGGAAACTAACTTCTTGACACCCAGTTCATCATGTAAAATACTTTGAATCGCTGTCATACCAATGCTGAGAGAAGCCCGAATCTGCTCGTATGTCACATGTCTATCTTCTTTTATTAATTGGCGCACAGCATCGATGTTATCTAGTGTTACCGCTGTTTTTGGTCGACCAGTAGAAGGAACTGTCGTGAGAGAGGAACGTCCACGACGAAACTCAGAATACCAACGATATATAGTCGTTATACTGGGTGCTTCAAGTTCATAAACAGAAACAAGCTCGGCGAGACATTGTTCTTGAGATAAACCTCGACGAAAGTTGTGAAAAATTATGGCACGGAAATGTTCCCGCGTAAGCTCCATTTTCCCCACTGACTTGTCAAATTCAAATGGCTACTACTCTTTTCTTTTTAACTTTTTTTTTTAATTCAAAAATGGAATTGTGTTTGAAATAATACTACATGTCATAAACCAAAAAGGTTTTAATCTAATTTATTCCTGAGTATTCTATTCCCGATCTTTTCGGTTTGGCCCTCGTATTTATTCCATTGCTCATTGGCGGAGATCGTAGAGACCAAGTTAGAACGTGTCGTTTTGGGTCCCTGTGCACGATTGTTTCCTAACAATAAGCAGTAAAATGTCAGCCCATATCGCTTGAGTTTACCCTATAGTTCACTCTTAGCCAATATGCTGTTCTTGCATTATAGATTACATTTGTCATAGGTTCTTGATAGTTGAGGTTCTTGTCATAGGTCAGGCAAGACTACTATGAATTCAACGATGAGTTAAAAAATAAAATTACAAACTACTAACAATTTATTACTTGAATCAGTAATTAATAAAAGAATAACAAGATAATCTTAACGCAAACTTATCAATGCAAACAACGATTCCTACTTATGGAACAATTTATCTATATATACCCTCATTTATTAACTTTAATTTGTTCCCATTCCATTTAAAATAGTACCATAATTAACCTCTTAAAGGTGCCAAGAAGAATGTTGAATGATAACGCCATACATGGTATTATTGCTACCGATTATGAACACGTAATTGGTTGACGAAGCGTCAATGTACAGCAATTTGATTACCATGTTCGTCTAGAGATGAGTTCTAAGTTTAGAAGACACTTGAATTGGATACTTGATTAGTAATGATGTCATAAATATTATAAGTAAGGTCTTATTGGAGGACTTGGTTGTTGTTTATACAGGGTGTTAATTTAATTGCGTGCCATAGCTTAAGGGGTGTTTCAGTAACAATAAAGGAACACAAAAAAATTATAAAATAATTCCTTTTTTTTTCAATTTTTTAAATTTTTTTTTCTTATTTTATTTTCTTGATAATATTTTAGGATGTGCATCTGCCCAAGACACTGAACAACTTTTCCCAAGGAACATAGGTCGAAATACGAAAAACATTTTTCGACTTCCCATACAAACTGCATCAGCTGACAGCACATTTTTAGTATCCCCATACTAAAAATGTGCTGTCAGCTGATTTTTTTGTCTTATTTCGACCTATGTTCCTTCGGAAAAGGTGTTCAGTGTCATGGGCAGATGCACACACTAAAATATTATCAAAAAAGTAAATAAAAATAATAATAAAAAAATACGAAAAAATTATGAAAAAAATGGATTTTTTAAATATTTTTTTTGTGTTCCTTTATCGTTACTGAAACACCCCCTAAGCTATGGCACGCAATTAAATTAACACCCTGTATATGGAATTGGTTAAGAATTTTATTACTCCTGTGATAAAAAGAAAAGTAAAATACGAATGGAACTAAAATCTCCATTTAGACCTTTTGACGCCCGGGATGGTTGCTTGTAAATAGGTCTTTAGACATTCTGGTAACATAGCAAGTCCATTCTTACCATAGCGTTTAATTATGAGTTATTATGTACTCTCTTCCTTCGGCGCGTAGGCGAACCACGAGAGTCCGGTCTGCCCCTCCAGCGCGGTGAGGTAGCGCTGGTAGGTCCGGAACTCGTCAGCGGTTTGCGCCAGGAAGCGCATCCCCTTTCCGTAGGGACGCACATTCGGCGCGCGGCCCAACTGCTCCTTGAGCGCGCGAAGATGGTGGGGCCAGTCGGGGAAGCTGTCCACCACGATGGGCGGTGGCTTCCGCGCCGACCGGGACTGTCCTGCGACTGGCTGCGTGGTTGGGGGCGTCTGCGTCTTCACCGGAGAAGGGGGCGGTGAGGGGGACTTGGCGGTCACACCCGCGTATGAGGCGGGGGGCGGAGTAGGTGGCAGCGTCGGTGCGGGGGCCGTCGACGTAGACGGCGGCGGCGTCGTGGTTTGGTCCATGGCTTGCGACGTGGACTGCGGCGACGGGGTGAGCCGGCGGGGCGCCGGTTGCGGAGCGGGGGGGGAGGCCGGGGGCCTGTCCCTCCTTTCAAGGCGCGGGTCACGCCATGGGACCTGCGTCGGCGGCGTCCAAGATACTAGGCTCTGAGGCATGGGCGGTATCGCCCAGAGAGGCGGCTGTCGGGGGCCCGCGGTTGCGGGGGACTTCGACGGGGTGCGGTGAAGCGGCGGCGAGGCGGGCGCCTTTGCGGCGCGCTCGTTGGCGTACTCTTCCCGAAGGTAGAAGGCCTGGGCAACATTGCGGGGTGCCCTCGGTCGCTTCTTCACCTTCGCGATGGAGGCGGGGGGAGTCATGTCTCCCTAGAAGGCAGCGTGATGGTTGTCGCGTCCACACGTAGACAAAGCCTACCCCCAGAAGGGCTGGGGGCAGGTGGGCGAGTCGTACGTGGTTTGTGGGTATTTGGGCTCCTCACGTCATTTGAACCCGAAATACCCACCGCGAAAATATGTCAACCGTGTGTGTAGTCAGAGAAAACACGTTTCGGATCTAACCACTACGACGCGACAGGCGATCCTGACAGAATGCCTTAAATACTGCCACTTTTACATTTGAAGTACATCGAGCAAACCTGCGAATTAGCATATTACTCCGCACCGCCAACGCCCTGCGCTCCCTCTCGATATCATCATTGTCCCTTAGGTCGCTCGTAACAATATACATTATTGGATCAATACTCCGTCCGCACCATTTTATCAGGAAAAGCTGAATTATAATCCGTTTCACGATTCAATGTCAACGCTTACCAACACATTTTGCAGCTATATCAATAGAAATCAGCAAAAGCTGTCAGAAAAAACAAATTTGAAAAACAATGTTATTTTTTCCGTCAAATATACTCTGGTTTTAGAGTCATGGCTCCAAAATGTGTTGGTAAGCTACTTCGATTGTTCAAATAATGCAATGGCATTTTTAACCTTTCAAAAATATAATAGTACCTATTATTAAACCAGCCACGCAAAACAGTAAACAAACAAATAAATGCAAGCCGACAGAATTTCATAGGGCTTTCAATCTGTACACGATGGAACATAATTGGAGTGCGTTTGCGCAATTCGCCGTAGAATCCACTTCGTTTAACTATTTCGCCAATAGAAGATTGCTCTCGATTAGTTTCGCTGATACAGATAAAAAAGCTTAATTTCGATAAAGGATGTTGCTCCATCTTTTTGAAATAGTAACGTTCAATGATTGCAAATTCAGAATGAAATGCTGAGATTGTTCGGTCTTGTAGAGGATGAAAGAATGGAGCTTCAGGTCAAAGCTTTTTTCAATTCCCAGAAATGTTTCTTTGGGAAAGTTGTTCAGTTTCGTTGACTGAACACGCCCTTTTAGTTTTTGTTACAACATCCCTTTCTTACACTTACAAAGAAACGCAAAAAATCATGGACATATTTTTTATTATGTTACGAAACTGAAATAATAAACCCACATATCTATGAGGAAATAATTAAATGCTGTCACGTTATCTATTGTACCATTTAAACACCTGTCTTGCACAATATTATCTACATCTCAACATTTGCCAGTTTATAACTAGAACACTTATCTTGACAACCGAGTATTATTTCAATTAAGTGTTTTAGGTAAAAATGAGTTATCTAGTGTTAAGTAATCTTGGGACGTAAAAATATCTAAAAATAAATAAAAGAGTGACACGTAACTTATTACATTACACAATTTCGCCTCCACATTCAGTTTCTTCGTTTAGGGTAAAGTTGTCAACATGTCCAACGACACCCCACACGATGGGCTAGACCAGAAATTTTTTTTCACCCACTTTATTTTAGGGGAGGTACCCGAGAACAACATATTTTTCAAGATTTTATTTAACCACTTTGTCGGCGTGGGTGAAATGTATATCCCTACTCAATTTCATCTTTCTAGTACTAAGGGTCTCTAAGCTAAGCCAAGGACGGACAGACAGACAGACAGACGGACGTGACGAAACTATAAGGGTTCTATTTTACTACGGAACCCTAAAAACTGGACAAGTGCGAGACGGACTCGCGCGCAATAATGTGCGCGACTGCGCGTCCCTGAACTATGACGGTATTTTTGCCTTACGTACGGAACCCTCGGTTCGCGAACCCGACTCACATTTGGCCGGTTTTTCATTTCAGTAGCCGTAGAACCTGTAGTCGCGCTGTGAGTGTCGAGCTTGACGTGCACTTGACTGTACTAAAAAGACAAAGTTTCAAGTATTTCAATGGCACGTATAAACTTTGTTATAACTTTTATATGGGTGTTAAAAGCTGTCGGCTTTCTTCTACTTTAAAGCGCGCCATTCACGTCGCCCACGCGATTGACCTCTGTGCGTGTACGCATGGGATGTAAAAATGGCCCTTTCTTGTTGTCGTAAAGGGACGAGTAATTAAATGAAGTATAATGAAACCAATCGTAACATAACGAAAAATATAAAATATTTACATAAGTAACAAAAAATTATTAAGGAACAAAAAATCCTTAATTTAGATTTAACATAAAAGCAACTAGACTCATCATGATATCCCATGGAACGTCCACAACAGGACAGGACGAAATTCTGCTCCAAAATTCCAGCTTTTGCTGAAGCAATGAGGAGAGGAAGTACCGTAGTCACCAGGCTTGTTAGCGTTACGGCTGGCACCATGGACCGCGGTTGTTAATGACCGCAGAATGTAAGATGGTACGATACATAGAAGGATGCTGCTTCCTATCCTCTGTTCATAAACCCTTAGTCGCCTCTTACGACACCCACGGGTATAGACGGGTTGGTACTATTCTTTGCCGGCACCACACGGGGCACCACTAATACGACTAGCAATAAATAAATATCCAAGCAAAACTGAAACGTGACTATTCGTTTAGTATTTAACTATTTGCATATTTGCACAAACTGACATACAAATGCACAGAATGGCATACTGACCGATTCCATTACAGTAAAGCAATTCACCGGGTTCTATCTTCAATACAAATTGCACAGAAAGTAGAACCTTTGGTCAGTGAATTTACAATAACGATCGAAATTGTAAGAGAAAACGGTCATTTTCGAAGTAGAACGGGTCGTGGGAAAACCAAAGGCGGAACCTTCAGAGGATTTGCGTTATTACAATTGTAATTTGGGTATTACGGCTGTAATTAAAAGGTTTAAGGTTTGTAATTGCAAAGTATGCAGAAAGAGAGAAATGGAAAATTTTAATTATTGGTTAGTTACAATAATGGTTTCTGTTATTTAACAAATCACGCAATTGCGTAAGAAATAGGAATAAAAGTATTCAATTTTAAGGCGCTGTGCACATGAGAGACATGAAAAACATGGGCAAGCACACACGGACAAACATGTCCCCATCAGAATTTCGAATGAGTCTATAGGTATAGTCGCAGAATTATGATCAAATCAGGACTATGATACAATGAAAATTCGAGTCTACCATATTCCTTTATCACCCGTCAACATCCTAGTATAGTCCACTGCTCTTCTTATCTTATCTTATTTAGCCGTTGCTGTCCCACTGCTGGGCAAAGGCCTCCCTCTTTTTCCTCCATTCGTCCCTATTAAGAGCCTGCTCTTGCCAGTTTGTACAAAAGACGTCAAGTTCATCGCGCCATCGGCGCCTTGGTCGGCCTCGACGCCTCGAGTCCACTGCTCGTACTCGTAAATTTTTTTTGCTTTCCCATATAAAATGAGTCGATCATGTGACCACTTTACTACGGAGAATCGAAAAAATTAAGTTTTATTCGGGAAAGTTGCTTTTTATCATGAGTAGAATCACTAGGCTTTGGGAACGAAACCAATGAAAATTCACGCCGTGTACATCTCATCTGAACAATTACAATATTTTTTCCTTCAGTGACATGGACATTTAAAGCCCAAGTCACACAGAGCGGTATAAGCGGTAAAGCGGTCCGGGGCCGGACCTGCGGGAAGCGAAAGCGTTCCGGGACCGGTCACAGAGAGGTACCGCGAGGAAACCGCGGCGGGACAGCGGCGCGGTAGCGGTCGGTGTGACACTATTTATCTGTGATTATTCAAAAGACGTAAATCCTTTGCTCTAAACAAAAAACCAAACTGATAACCTAAAAAAAGTCTGCGTCAAGCCGCAAAATTCTTGTAAAAAAAAAACAACGTCAAAGTCCGCGCCCGGACCGCACCGCACCGCGCCGCGCCGCCGCTGCCGCTCTGTGTGACGGGTTGCATTGAACGCAATGGAATACAGCGCCCGCTCCCGCCGAAAGTTCGGCCCCGCGCCGCGCCCGGTCCGCGGGGTTGTATTAGCGGCCCGGCCGCCCCCGCGCCGCACCGCGACCGCTTTCAATGTGACAGGGTGCATAAGAACTCATACTTTACAAAAAATACCGGCCCCGGAACGCTTCCGCTACCGCCTCAATGTGACTTGGGCTGACTGTTACTGCCCGTACGTTAAATTTTTCATGGTAGTTAAATGACACAAACATTTTTTTTAATAACATTTTAAACGGTTCTTAAGAGTCAATAATACTCAAAAACCTTGACACAGAATTAACAATAAAAAAAATAAACTTACAAACAAAATTCTTGCACCGTCATGACATTATTACTGACGACCTTTATGGCGTTGTGGTTTTAAGTCTTTCAATTGGCGCCAACCCTGATGAAGGTCGAAGGTCTCATTGGCGCCAAGACACAACCCTATACAGGGTGCAAGAAAAGGTCCACCTAAGGACGTTTATACCGTTCATATCGTGAGGATATCGTCAAGCTACGGGCAAAAACAGTACTTATCATAAAAAAGTTAAACTGTCAGTCCCGGTCGGGAACCGAAGATGTGACGCGTAGAGCGTTGTCCTTATTTCGAAATGCAAGTTAACCTGAACATCTAGAAAAATACTAGGCCTGCTCTTTACGTATTCGAAAGACTATTCTTCAGACCTCATATAACTTCGAGGTTTGATGACGAGGCATTTCAGCCAATTTCCAGCACAAAATGTCATGATGTCTTAACGAGTTCAATTTCCTTGTCTCTGGGCTCGTCATGATACCCCAAGGTTGTATGGGTGTCATTTCCGCGTTTGATTGTTTTCAAGGATATTTTTTATTAAAAAGAGTTTTTTTTTAACTGTCATCTTTCTGTAAATTATAAGCGCGTTGCACGGCAGCCTTAGTAATTTAAAAGTCTGAGATGTTTAATCAATAAGTAAATAATTGACAATCATTCATTATAACATGCACACCATTTTAATGGATTTTCTGCAAGATTATAGAATAATAGAGGACACATATTTTCACATTGTTTTAAATTTTCATCTTTTATTTTTTTTTTTTTAGTTTAAAAAAGCCATTAGGTATATATTTCGGAAATAACGGCACAGCTGAGGCTCCTTAAGAATTTTATATCAAAAGTGTATTGGAGCTTTAGTTGTGACGTCTGTCATCGCACGAATTTTGCAATTTTTATACTATCTCTATAATTATGAAACAAAAATTTAATAAAATATTTTTTTCGACAAGCGTGGAACTAAAGCTCTAAATTGTTTTGAGATTTTATGTGGTGACCGAAATTAAGCGGTTGTCAATTAAGGCAACATTTAACTAGGTTTTGTGGCCATTGTTATGCATTGCGCGATGCAACAAAGATGCTCCAAATTTTATGCGCAGAAGGGTCCAGTGTTATTTCAAATTTTGAAGATGACATGTTTTAACCATTCTGGAAATAAATAATATTTTGAGTATTACGTTTTCGGGTTCGATACCAGTCCCGGGGCAAAATATATGTATCATGTACACGGTGGAATGTACTGACTCCCATTCCAAAACACATATCATTCTAGTTTGGGAGACAGGGTTCTCTAATAATTGTGAAGTTCGTTTAGAAGCCTACGTGGTCTAATGGTTAGAGCGCTCGGCTCTCGATCCGGAGGTTCTGGGTTTGATTCCCGGTGGGGAGACAGTCGAACAAAAAATGCAACCTCCCCAGTTACGTTAGGACATTGCAGGATGAATCACCTGATTGTCCGACAAGTTAGATGATTCCGTGCTTCGGAAGGCACAATAATCCGTTGGTCCTGACTACTATTAACGGATGTAATCGTTAATAAGCCATGCAGCTTTGGCGGCTCGACAACTCTATTTTGCGAGGTTGGTCATTGACCTTGCAACCTGCACGCACGATATCATGATGATGTTTTATTTTTTTTATTATGTGTGTCCGACACCCAAAAAACTGTTTTTTTATAGTGTGGGGCGTTTGCAAAAAAGTTTTAGACGCCATCACTCGATCGTATGATAGATAACATTCACAACTTCACAAGTCAACCACATTTATTAAAAAAGTCTGTTCTTTCACTTTTAAAAGTTCACTAAAATAAACCCATTCGCACAAAACGATCTGCTGATAATACCCAAATGAGTTTACTTTAAATATCTGGGGCACAAATTTCCCTTAAGTGCTTTAACTGTGCCGCCGAGTGTATTTATTTATACGCACAAAGGGCATTGTTTGAAGCGTGAGAAAGGGGCATCTAACGGTCTTCAGACCTAACTGACCCTGGTCAGGCAACCACCGCAGGCTAGACCTTAGCCTTAGACTAGCTTCGTGCCGTACTATAAACTTGAAAAACATTAGGCTGCGCATGCGCATTTGTAAAAAAAAAAGTTTTTTTTAATGGGCTTTACTCTTGACCTCTATCTAGTCTTGAGGACAGACATGAGGTCAACAATGGGACGAGCTTGCGCAGAAGAAACATATTCACTCACGAATTGAATAGATTCGGGTTATATGAACTCGGGAATACAGAGTCAGGCAGATAATTCCACTCTTTAGCCGTGCGAATAATAAAAGATGTTTCAGTTTTAATTTGTATCGAGTTCTATTGTTTTTAAAACAATCTGGATGATATTTTTTGTTTAAATAAGTGAATCTGACAAAAACTAAATTGTATTTCCCATACAAAATGCGTTATCAGTTGAGGCAGTTTCTAATAGTTTCCATGGGAATACTTACAGCCAGTTGCACAAGGCATCTTGAAAGTTAAAGATCCTTTACATCTCTCATATTCGGTAAGTAGGTCCTTATTACCCCCAAATGGGGCTTGTAGGTGACCAATTAGCGCGCTAGGGTAATAATGTAGCTAGAAAAGCCCTTGAGCGTTAAGTAATTGAGTTTTGAAAGAGTAAAGTGTTTTTTTTTAAATTACTTACCGCCCTAGGGCTTTTCTAGCTACATTATTACCCTAGAGCGCTAATTGGTCACCTACAATTTGGTGGTAATAATGACCTACTTACCTCACAATCGAGATGTAAAGCAGAGTAGTTAGCTCGGGCGCTCTCGCTGCGCTCGTGCGCCTAAATATCTCGGGCTGCAATTGATGCCTTACAGCCCTTGGCTACTAATTTACTATTAAATCGATTGCTGTCACTTTCTTTTTAAACAAGCAGAAAGAGTTTATAGACTTAAAGGAGCTTTAACTTTACAGCTGCAATGTGCAACTGGCGGTTAGTGGCCTAAGTTAGTTTAGTGACGTGCTGCGGCTTCACTTTCAAAGCCTTCATTTCAGTATACCGTCTACTAATTTTCTAGTCTATGCTTTATACAATTTGTTGAACCTAAAGCTACTGAGGTCAAAATAGTCATTATGCTAAGGTCAAAGATCACTGTGTGACAATAATTTCGATATCGGTAATGATATACTAACAGAATGAAAAGATAATAACTTAATTTGTTGACGTGTAATCAAAATAATAAATAAAATGTAACTAGCTTCTGTACGTGGATCCGCTTGTTTGGATGTTAACGAAAAAAATTGCAGGTTTTTGTAAAAAATCCCATAATAATAAAGAAAAAGAAGTTACAATACAATGTCATCATCTTAGTATTATTAACATTTAAAGTACCTAATTTCTGTATAGAAACCATAAGGCGGCATGAACTTTCGACTTATGAACTCAAAATGTTCAATCTGTAGTATTTTAGAGGTACATAAAGAAATAAATATTGGGGGACATTTCCACAAGGTCAACTGATATAAATGGATAAATAACTAACACCCAGACACAGAACAAACACTTGTGTTCGTCACACAAATGTTCACCCTGGGCGGGGTTCGAACCCGCAATTCTCGGCGTAAAAGGCAGGCTCACTACCAACCACACCAACGGGATTGGTAAACAAATCGAAAAAAAAATCACAATTAGGAGGCAGAAGCCTGTTGTAACAATGTGAAAAAGCTGGAAACTATGCTGCGACAAGTACAGACATACAGACAAACACACTTTCACGTTTATAATGTTAGCATAAGATATAATGCATTTTTTGGTGTTGGCTCTATAATAAAAGTAGGTTATATATGTAGGTATTATTTACAGTGATTATTAGGTGTTAATAATATAGTTGTGAACAAATTACGAATTATTTCGTTCGTGATGTGATTTGGAAAACTTTTGATGAAAAAATATTGACAAAGATAAGCAAAAAATGTTTTAAGTAACTTCCTAACCACCAGGTGATTTGTACAACAAATTTAAAGCGACACATATACAGGGTGTTACAGAAAGGGTATATCAACCCTGAAGTATATGAATCTGCCCATGAAACTGAACAACTTTCCCTAAGGAAGAAGGGTCATAATATTTTCAACCCCCCATACAAAATGTGCTATCAGCTGATGCAGTTTCTATGGGAGGTCAAAACTTTTTTTTCGTATTTCGACCCATGTTCCTTAGCGAAAATTGTTCAGTTTCATGGGCAGATTCACATCCTTCAGGGTTGATGTACCCTTTCTGTTACACCCTGTAGATTTAACAGAGCTTTTTTTTTAAGTGAGCAAGCGAGCTAATAGTAAATAGTCGCCACCGCCCATAGCGCCAACTGTCTTATTTATTAGTAGCATAATTGACACTAACAAGACAGCAAAGCGCGTTGCCCACCCTGAGAACTAAGATGGTATGTCTCATGTGCCAGTAATTATACTTTAAATATGCTTTGTGCAACTGCCTATTAATCTTAAAACCTATTAACTTTATGTAATTCAACGACCATTTACTATAATGGATAAATACACCCTCAAAAGCATCAAACCAGGTAAGTGGTTAATCTCAACTTTCGATATGTCGATACGATACTACTTCGATCGATGCAGTCAAATTCAAAACCTCGTGCAATAACAACTGAGTAGAATGTTGGTTGGATGAATTGTCAAATTGGCAGTGATTAGCATCCAATAAATATTCTACTCCATTTTCAATTTGAATGTTTAATGTTTTTTGAATGTTTTTAATTTGAATGTTTCGAATAATATCGTATCGATACAAAGGAAATTAAGAGAAGACCACCAGAGGTAGAGAGGAGGTAGACCCGTCCGATACTTACTAGAGTCTACAAATATCTATGAGAAAGTCACAAATACAAAGGTCGACTTGCATATCGGTTTCAGCCATAAATGTAAACCACATAAAAGGGCCCTAGGAAGCAAATTATACCTGAACCAGTAATTATAGGTTCCTACAATAAAAGCGGATCTATTTTGTACTATTATAGAAGTGTAATTGAGCTATTCTAACTAGGTAATGGTGATGTGAGTTGACAGCCATGTCAGCCATATGTGAGTAATTAAATTAGGAGATACACTGAAAAAACGGAGAGCCAATCATGATCAATTTTCTCTTGTTTGGCATTTTGTGATTAAATCGAAAAAGATATTGCTATTATTCAATAAAGCCTCTTAGGCAATTTAAATTTGTGATCTTTAATTCAATAATCACATTAATACAATCCTATAAGTCTTTGCAAGCTCAAATGGAGTCGAGATGCTTGTTGAAACTATCAAAATCTTGATTGAAACAGCATTTTTTTTTAATGTACCTGTTGGTCTTGTAAATGCCCTGTCTTCTACGCCGTAGGTTGCTGGTTTGATCTCCACCTTGGGCAATATTTTTGTTAAGAAGGAGTATTTGTTCTGTCTGCATGTTGTTTATTTATTTATGTATGTACATATATCAGTCTCTGATATATATTCTGTGCTGATACGATATTCTCTAGTCAGTGTCATGACGATGATGATGATGATTTGATACTTATATAGAGTGTAACGGAAAGGTATGATAATACTAAAGGGTGTGAATCTGCCCATGAAACTGAACAACTTTTCCCAAAGAACATATGTCATAGAACAAAATCAATTATTGACCTCCCATAGGAACTCCATCAGGTGAGAGCGCATTTCCTTGGGAGATCAAATTTGTATTTCGACCTATTTTCCTTGGAAAAAGTTGTTCAGTTCCATTCACACCCTCCAGTATTATCACACCTTTCTGTGTCCAATTATCTTGTGCGAAATAATAATAATTATATCTTTATTTAAATTCCTACACAATCTGCAAGTGCTACAGGTAACTCTAGTTTCAAGATGCAATGAAGAGCAAATAGATAATTTTGTCAGGATGGTCGTGGTTCCTGTATTTTCCCACTTGGCGCCACTTTGTTTGTGAAGCGATGAAGTTTGACCGTCTTCATTAAGAGATATATTTTTATTCCTACAATAAATAACACATTTCTGAGACAAGTGGCTTTCTACAATCGAAAACGCTATAGAATAGATTAAAAATATTTGGGATTATTGACATTAGCTGTCACGCAACGTTTCGTTAGCTAATGTCAATCCCATAGGTTTTCATTCTATTCTACTAGCGTTTGCGATAGTAGAAAGCTGCTTGTCTCTAGGCCAAGTAAGAGATAAAATTTGTAGTATTATTATTATTTATTTATTTATTGAGCTTTATTACATAAACTTATAACTAACTTATAACTAGCACCGTTAAACCTATGTGTTTCTATAAATCTAGAAATACAATAAATACTAAGTAATAGGTCTTTTAGGTCAGTTAGCCGACGTTGACGCGACTTGGCGCCGGCAGTACGGCGTCGCATGAGATTAGAAGAAGAATCCATTATGTATTGTAGGAATCTTGCTATTATTTACACTATTTATTGGCTGTGAACGTAATATACAGTGTGATTATGATATGTCTGACTATACTCAAATATGGTACACACGGCCGCACATCAGTAGAAACACTTTTGGAACTTATGGCGTGGTAATAGAGTTGAAAAAGTTTCTACCGACGTGCGGTTGACCGTACTTAGGACATGAAACTGAACAATTTCCCCCAAGAAACATAGGTTAAAAAATTTAAATAATTTTGCCTTCCCCATACAAACCTTGCACCGCCAATACTGGAATTTGTATGGGACGACCAAAAAAAATCTCAACCTTTGTTTCTTGGGGAAGTTGTTCAGTTTCATGTCCTAAGTACTTTACTCAAGTATAGTCAGACATTTCATAACCACGCTGTATACGCTGTAAAGGTAGGTACAGCATTACTGCGATATCTGTTCAGTTGGCAGCGTCGCAAGTCGTAAAGCTTTTTTTATCCTCTTTGACAAATTACTATAAAAAAATGTTCCATTTAGGACATAAATAAGTATACAACAAAGGTAACTACAGTCGAAATAGTATGGATTCATTAGAATTACAGCAGTGTAACGGCAGGACGTAGCGATGCGTAAAGCCGATGTGATTGGTCACACCTTCCTAAATTCAAAGACTAATTCGGCATACATTGCTGGAAGGCTTGGTTCTGTCAACTCCAATATCCTTCCTTCAACGAGCAATATATGCCGAATTAGTTTCTGAATTAAGGAAGGTGTGATAGCGGCTTAAGACACGTACGCTCCGTTCTGCTTTCAAGCTTCCTGTTGTCATTCTAATCAGGCTAGTTAGGCTACATTGTTTCGCAGTTTAAAGAAATCCAATTTAAAAAAAAAGGACGGGTTGCACTCCGGGAGTGCCGGCAGAAGTGAAAACTTGCATTTTTGAATATTATACTTTTTGTAAATCGCGCCATTGCTCGCGTACTTCTCTGATGTCACTGAATAAAAACCCGTATTGTACTAACAATACGGTTGACAGTTGACGCTTTTTCGATCAGGCTACAAATCTGACGCGACATCTGAGGCGAGTTAAAAAAAATTTACCCATCTAAAAAAAGTGTCAAACGCCGCTAAAGAAGTTTTCACTTCAAAAACAGTTTCTGAAAGCTACTCAAATTAAGCAACCTCACCGATAGTTTGGTTATGTCAAAACTGATAGACTACTTTCTTAGCAGACAGGAAGGGTATTTGTGCTCCAAGTCTGCACACACCCTAACTAAGGCACGTGCCACACTGGCGTCAAGTCTAGCGATATAATGCAAAACAAACAATTAGCATCGAGACAAATGTCGAAACCGCACATGTTTACAATAAGTGCACATGCTTATTGCAATAAGAACATTATTCTCCATGTCCAAGGCATTAAATGACCATTACTACACCGCATTCTAGCATAGTTGTGTAATGTATCTGTTACAAGCTGTTAATTGGCAATCTCTATTCAAAGAAATGTTGTACTAATAAAATAAGTCATTTACAACTACTTGCAGACTTGTAAAGTAAAAACACGCAATTCTTGACAACTCAGGCTCTTAAAAATCCCAATACCAGAATACCCCAGCTATGTACACTGACCTTTTAGGTGCAAAATTGGGTCCATTCCCATGCTGCTTAACCTTAAAAAAGCCTTAAATGTGACAGGTCTTTGTTAGCCTATAATAAGCTGAAAAGTAGAAAACAACTCTTAGATCCATCAAATTCTAGGCTTATATTTAGCGCCTCTCCTCCCTTCAGAAAGTCTCCCAAAATATCCCCTACCTAGATTTCCCTTTCAGACCAGTGGCTTACCAGATTCTATACTGTCGAAAGTTTTCAAGCCGCCAAATGGTTCCTGACATGGCTTAACGGCCACTATCTAAAGCCACGATCACACCTAGCTGAATTCAAAGACTAATTCGGCATACATTGCTGGGAGGCTTGGTTATGTTAATTGCAATATCCTTACTTACACGAGCAATGTATGCCGAATTAGTCTTTAAATTCAGCTAGGTGGGATCGTGGCTTATGAGAGCACTCGTGGCCGAGTGGTAGTTGCTCTTTCTTTCCGAAAACGAAGGTTAAGCTGGGTTGGCCGTGGTCAGCACCCGGATGGGTGACCGGTAGAGGCACAAAAACTAGAGCGTTTTCGTGCTTCGGAAGGCACATTAAGCCCATTAAGCCGTTGGTCCTAGCTACTGTCAATGATAATAGTCGTAAAGCCAAGTCAGAGGCCATTTGGTGGTTTGAACACTTTGCCAGCCCGGTTGGTCACTATATACTCCCCTCGCTTCCTCTATTTTCATCAATCCTTTCATACATGCTCGTCGGTTTAGGGTACTTTTAACCTGGCCTTTATTAAGAACGTCCTGAACTTCTTCCTTTCCAGCCAGAAACAACGCACGATCTCCACTAAAGCCTCTAAAGCCTCATGTCAAAATTCGAAGGAATTGAAAAGAAACGTAGTTATTTACACAATAAAGCATAATTTCGCATAAATTGTAATATATTTTTCATGAATTTTCCATTTTCCGGGGAACTCTTTTGGAAATTGACATAGGTGTCATAATATGTCAAAATTTAGGTGTTCCCATTTCGGCACAACGGGGCTTTGGAGGTCAAAAGAGCAACACTCAAACACTCTATATCCGTTACAGGTTAAGCAAACACAGACGAGCGTTCGCGCGCTAGAAAGTCGCTAGTCCTAATTACAAAGGTAAGTACAATTTGCTTGGGTCTATTGGTGTAAAAAAGTGTCTCTCTCCAAGTGGGTTGGGCCTTACTAGGAGCGATTGTAAAAGGCAGAGCTACCTACGCACCTTTACTTATAGACTGAGAGACGACTGGTCGTAATTAGTTTTATTAATTTATTTATTAATACAGTCATTCTCACAACCAGTTTCATAAAGCTCTTCTAAAATTATAGCTCCTTTAAATCTCTCTTTCTTTGTCAACATAACAGAAAGAGACAGCAATAGATTTAAAGGATATTTAACTTTATCCGCGTTTTCTGCAGCTTCGAACAGTCAATGAATTTACCAATTTTTAAGAGGTTGTTGCAGTTTTCCGTATATATACGGCAGCTTAAATTCTGTTTTCACACCTAATAGAAATCTATCACAGCATGTATTACTTGGCAAAATAAAAGATTAATTCATTGCTCGCTAGCCAAAGATCAGACTTGAATCTTGACACATCCATTTTATTTAGGCAGACAAGTTGCGAATCTTTGTTGAAATGTTTAGCATGAGTATGTTCTTTGATGGGATAAGTTCTTACCGTCGTTTTTACTCAAAATTCACTAGTGCTCCCATCGGGTAACACAAAGGTATAAAGTGGTTCCTCATTTCAATTCCTGCGGATGATTCTTGAAAGCAAGATACCGGATAGAAGGCCGAGACAGAAATGCTTCGATGACATAAGGGACTGGACCGGACTACTGTACCACGAGTTGAAGACGGTGGCTCAACGAGTGACGAGTACCGACTGCTGACCTCTAAACTTCATTTTGAAGATGGCACCCCATGATGATGATAATATAGTTTTGTACAGTCATCTCTTGAACTACAAATAGTAGTGTAAAGCTCTACAGTCACTTTCTACTTTAGTGTGGACAAGGGCTTATAAAGTTTAGTTTTATTGCACAAAGGCATCGCTGTGGCTTCCTTATTTGTATATGAAGCAGGATCGTAAACGCCTCGCAGTAAAATCAATTCACATCTGAACAGAAGCGAAATGAAGACAGTTACTGGATACGTGCTCCTATACTATAATAAGGCGAATTGTTTTTTATAGTATTTTAAGTGTAATAAAAACCAAGTCAAAGCTTGTAAAAAGAACGAAGTTCTATAAAGTAAACAGGTTAATGTGAATAACGATGAAGATGAAATTCTTTGAGATAATTCTTTTTTTTTTACATGTATGTTTTTTTTTTCATTTTGACCCCTCTGCCCTTTTCTCCATGAATGTACCAGTACTTTTTACAAATTATCATATCTGAAATGAAAAGTTAACTTCATATCAAGAGAGTGAACTTCTCCCGTCCCCTGAGGCAAGAAAGCTTGATAAAATCACCATGTTTCACTCTTAAACCGCTCGTATACAGATGACAAATCATCAGCATTTAAATCCATTACCTTATACCGCAATAAGCTGTACAAGGCAGTTATAAAGCGATCAGTAGGCTTATAAAAACTACGAGCCGTATCCCGCGCCTCCGCTTGCATAGTGTTATCGCTATAATATAAGGCTCTAGTGTCATCATAGATAACGACTAAAAGAATTAAAAAAAAATATATGAAACAAAAACAATTAATAATCGATTTTTGATTCACGTTAAGATGAATCTTAAGATCAAGAGAGAGCTACATTTGATTCGTCCAGCATATGTCGAGCGATTTTGTCAGTCGAGACCAATAGATCGTTTTTGATCGTTCAATAGGCAATTTTGTATGACGTTTGTCAACTACGTTTTTTAAGTGTATCGACATCTTTTTAGAAAAAAATATATTACAGACATTTTACAGTAGCTATCAAATTGACTCAATCATTTTCACACTGGGTGTCCGTTTAGTATAAGGAGTAAGCAGCGCACTCCAGTTGAAATATCAAAAAGTGCTGGAAAACACCAAATTTTAACAAGTTGGATTCAATCATTTAAAAAACGCGAAGAATCAGCAGTTGATTCAAAGGGTTTTCTGCAACTAACTCCAGCAAGGTAACTCCTAATTCCTAATTGAATTCTCAATGGAGAGATCAAAAAATCACTAACTGGTTGCATGAAACCCAACTTTAACGTTTTAAGTAATTAATTAGGGGCTTTTCTTTGACGTATGTCAAATACGTTTTTTTTAAGTCTCGATAGATGATACGCTGATCACTGTTGGTATTTTTTTGAGGCATAGTAAAAGATATGGCAGCAGCAATCAAACTGACATAATCATTTTCATACTGATTACGACATGGTGGCGGCACCATGATGGTTTTCTTTTCCATCCAGTTGAACTTTGAAAAGGTTATTAAAAACTACCTATTCCCATTATATAAAGCTAAAGGAGTGATCACACCTAGCTGAATTCAATGACTAATTCGGCATACATTGCTCGTTGAAGTAAGGATATTGCAATTAACATAACCAAGCGTAACAGCAATGTATGCCGAATTAGTCTTTGAATTCAGCTAGGTGTGATCACTCCTTAAAAGGAAACTGTCGCAACTATTGTTTCTTAAAAATCTTCAATGATAGACACGCCTCTGTTGCAGCTTTGTAATAAATATAATTATACTTCAAGTGTATGTCATTTCGTGAGTCTAAACGGATGTTGGCAAACTTAAACGTGTAGTTACAACACAAGCAAGTGTTCAGGTTTGACTATCTCGGTAATTTATAGCAGTTGTTAATTACTTTTTCTCACCTGCTAGCCATTTTATAGGGTTCCTTACCCAAAGGGTGAAAAACGGGCCCTTATCAATATGCCTCCGATGCTGTCTGTCAGAGGGTTGTATGTTATGTCATGAACCATAAAAGGTAAACAGTTGAAATTTTTACAGATTACATAATTCTGTTGCCGCTATAACAACAAATAAAAAATATATAAATTAAATGGGGCTTCCATACTAGAAACGTGATGTCTGTCGGTGTTTTACAGATTGTTCTTCGGAAAGGGTGCTCAAGAGCTCCACGATCTTATTCCACCATCCCCCTTCTACCATCGGGAGTCCAGACGCACCGCAGGATATCACCCACACTTGGTTGATATTCCACACATTCGCACAAAGCGCTTTGAATCATCTTTTATAATGCGCACGGCCAAAGAGTGGAATTCTCTGCCTGCGTCTGTGTTCCCGAGTTCATATAACCCGAATCTAGGCAATTCATCTGGGCAAGGTCGTTCCATCGTCGAACTCATCTCTATCCTCAAGACTAGATCGATTTCAAGAGTAAGCCCATTGACAATAAATGAAGAAATATTCAACTACAAAAACTTTTCTAATCGTTTTCCAGCAAAACGACAGATCATATTCTAAAGTTAGTTCTACTCGTACAGCACACCAACGGGCAGTTTCCCTGTCAAGAGCGGGTTTTTCTGAGTTAAATCACATACCATTTAATTGCAGGTCTGCTTGCATTAATATTGTATGAGGAGCGCAGGCGCCACTGTCCGACGCCAGAGTTTCTTCGTTCGACGTCGAGCTATGCTTTCTGGGTACTCAGATGGTCTACTCTCAATTGTAGATATATCGATACGATACTACTTCAATTCAGTCAAATTCAAAACTTCGTATTCTGACAATAGAGTAGAGTATTGGCTGGATGAAGTATCAAATTAGCAGTGATTGAAATGAAAATAGCAGTCATTGAAATGAAAACTGGTATGTTTATAATGCATCATCATAACATCCCATGAACGTCCACTACAGGACAGGGAGCTCCCTCCAGAATTCTAGCTTTTGCTGGAAAAATGTGGAGGGGAATGCATATAATGCATAAGCTATAGAATAACAACAAATAACAAAAACTGGTCAAGTGCGTGTCGGACTCATGCGAAATTAATACACTTCTGTGTGACGGCGCGTCCATAACTAACACGGTACTTTTACCTTAGTGGTACGGAACCCTCGGTGCGCGAGTCCGACTCGCACTTGGCCGGCTTTTTGGGGAGGCATGTGTCCAGCAGTGGACGTGTGTGGGCTGTTAAAAAGAAGTGTAATTCATATCTTAGTTATCCTTGCAATAACTGACTGGTAATAGTAAAACTTATGTAAATTAACAATAAACAGTTAAAAACCCAATCTTGTTTTATGAATACAAAATTATACAATACGGGGATGAAACTGCCGTAAATATTAATTGTTTGTACAATACTTAGTAATTATAAAGATAGACTATTAGTTTGAAGCTGGAGATACTTTAACTTAATAACGTTCTTAACGGTTTAACTAATAAAAATATCAATTTATAGTTAAAACTAAGATTGGTCTGAAAGGTTATGTAGTTGTATCATGTAGATATTTTTTATCATAGGCGGTTAACTAATTGATTACCTTAACTTTTATGATCGAAAAGCAATAGGCGATTTTCCATGACGTTTGTCACTTATGTTATTTTTATTTTTTGTCGATGGGTGGTACACACGGCCGCACGTCGGTAGAAACACTTTTGGACCTTATGGCGTGGTAATAGAGTTGAAAAAGTTTCTACCGACAAGCGGTTGACATGGGTGTTACTAAATACTGTTATTTCTTTAGGCTTAGTAAAATAAACGAAATCTTGTTGCTACAAAAAATATAACACACATTTGACAGTAGCAATAAAACTGACATAATTATTTTACATGGTGGCATAAAGGTGTTGACCGTTTAGTATCAAAGTTGTCATTTTACATTTTCCTTAATTAGTCTAGGCAACGAAGCGGATCGTTGTATGAAGACTCCCGCATTAAATCCTCAGTCGATGAAACTTTGCTGGAGTATTACACTACATGAGACAAACCTTCTATAAAAAATCCAAAAAAAAAATCGGTACTTTTAATTTTTCCATACAAAAATTACAAAAAATGTATGATTTTTTTTTTGTGATTTTTTTTTGGATACTTTGAATTTACATTTAATTCATGATTCTTTATCATCCTGTCAAATAAAATCTGCCTGAGAAATTTATGTTGGGGTCAACTGCTTCGTTGCCTACACTAAATATGATGATTGATAAGCAGCGCCATCCAGTTGAACTTTCATAAGGTGGCCGAAAACTCCCTATTGCCAGTAAGTCATGTGCGTGCTTTCGTAACGTAGTTCAGTTTTCTTTTCACTAGCCTATACTGTCCCACTGCTGGGCAAAGGCCTCCCCTTCGGTCCTCCAACTGTCGCGGACCATAGCGAACTCTGGCCAATCACGATGGTACTAGTCTAAATCGTCACGCCACCTTTTTCGTGGTATCCCCCTGCGGCGTTGGCCATTCTGGGGTATCCATTGGGTGACCATTCTCACCCACGTCGCGGATGCATTCGGCTTATGTCCAGCCCAGTCCCACTTAAGTCTCGCTTTTTCTTTTTTATATATATCGGGTGTAAGGGACAGCCTTCCGAATACTGAAAGGGCATGATCAGTCAACGTAACTGAACAACTTTCAGCGAATAAAAGTTTCAGGAAATGAAAAATAAATCAGCCACTCCTTACAAAATTGCAAACTTGACTGGACAGTTTGTATGAAGGGGCTGATTTCTTTTTTCAGTTCCTAAAACTTTTATTCACTGTAAGTTGTTCAGTTACGTTGACAGATCATGCCCTTTTAGTATTCGGAAGGCTGACCCTTACACCCTGTATAGAAGAGGGAGGCAGACGAGCAGACGGGTCACCTGATGGTAAGTGATCGCCGATACGAACCAAAGCTTTTTTACTCATTATGTCTACGTTAAGGCCTTCCCTGTACTGTAGACACAGTGCGATTTTGGGCCTATCTCCATTGAAGATATCGAGTTTATGAAGGAGAAATTAAAATTTATCAAACAGAACCGTCAAACATTCAAAAAGAGAGATACAAAACAAAAAAAAATACGATTTTTTTATTCATGTTACGATGCACGTTAAAAATTCACTTCACCTAAAAATCGTCACTCTAAAACTATAAAACCCAGAAATAGCCTGGCCTATTTTTCATTCATATGTCTATCTATGCATATATGAAAAATTCCTTCGCATGGTAACTTGCTGAGTGACACGTATGTTTTCCATCGATCATAGTAAAACCGCCCACGAGGCTCCCATAATACACACATCAACACTCCTAACAGTACACTTTGCTTTGGGCTTTCAATCTCCAGAAGTGTCTACATGAGCAAACACGAACACTAAAAATGGAACAAAAATTAGAACACTTTTATTGATTATTCAAGTAATACGCCGATACCTAGCACAAAAACTTTATGATTATATTGATGATGTATAAAATATTTCAAAACTTTTTCGTCAAGTACTAAAATACTGAAAACTAAAATATCTGTTAAAGAAGACTACCAATAGGCATTCATTCAAAAAAAGTAAGAAACAACGTATGTGAAAGGGTTTGATGAAAGTAGAGGAAGCTAGGGAAGTATTTCAAGATCGTAGCAGGTGGAGGGCTGTGGTCTCTGCTTACCCCTACAAGAAAGAGGCGTGATGTTATGTTTTTAGGTATGTATGATGTACTGTACACATTGTACACATTATTATGAATGACTAGCTGGTGCCCGCGACTTCGTCTGCGCAGGTTTATAAATTGTAGCCTATGTGTTATTCTGATGTATAAGCTATATTATTGTAAAGTTTCATGAAAATCCATTCAGTAGTTTTTACGTGAAAGAGTCACAAATATCCATACATCCATACTTACAAACTTTCGCGTTTATAACATTAGTAGGATTTTTTGTTGTTGAAATTATATTTCCTGAGTACAGAAAGGCACATGAAATAATAGGAACTGAGCAAAGGTCACACATTTCCACTTCTCTCACTTTCCTCACTTTTTCTTCTCTCATAACCCTTTCATCCACGCTCCAGAAGGTAGTTTCAGGGCACTTTTTTATCAAACTCACGAAAGCTCGTGATATTCGTGTTCGTCCGTGTGTACCTTACACACGGTGGCAAAAAAATGTGATATCATGATCAAATCACCGGCATCATTAGCGCTGCGCAGGCGCAATCTATCATCACTCGGTTCACCGTTAGAAGCGCATGTTTGGGTTTGATCGGATCATAATCTGTAATACGTTGACGGTTTAATTATCTGGTAAAACTCGATAATATTCTGTATAGGATTCGGTAAAATAATATCATTTTATACCTAAAAAAATTAGTATTTTTTAACATAGGTTGAATTTCCTCCCATACAAAATGAGCAGTCAGTTGACGCAGTTTCTACGGGAAGCAAAAAATCGTATTTCGACCAACGAAAGTTGCTTGTTTTTAACAGATTTAGTGGGCTTTGGGAGCGAAACCAATGTTCACAGTGTATTTTTGAGGTACGAGTACAGATGCCTGCTATGCTTGACATGCTTCAATCGCTTCTTCTATTGTCATCACTCGGTCACATCAGTCGTCGGTTTAGGGTCTCTCTTGACACTTTGACTACGCCTTTTTTCTAAATGTCCTATTATTGATGTATTTTTTAGACTCATATGTTCATACAGTTCATAACAAGCACTGCTGATGGGGTACTAGCTCAACAATCATTGCAAAAAACAAATCGCGTTCGTCTTCTTTTGAGTCGATTCTGGCGTGATTTATACTGTTTTATTTAGTAACAAAGTACTCAACAGTGACTTTGCAAATCTTTCCCATCATCCATAAAACATTACTTCCCAAAAGATATCCCAACCCAAAATCAAAACCCAACCACGTCTCGCAAAACGGCATCAAACGCTCAATTAACCACTCTGATGGATAAGACTTCCCGGTATGGAATATTATCTCTTCAGTTTCAGAAGTCATTGACCTCGTGAACCAGGGTTCACGACCGTTCCGGAAGCTTAGCCACAAAAAAACAGCTGGTAAAAATAATAGTGGTGTGCTTGTTACGGTGTGATGAGATTTATACGTGACTTTTGGTGGAATTCTGGGTTCGAATTGATAGGTATTTCGTTTGATTAGGTACTGTTCAGGAAATGACGCTGATTTTGGAACTGAAAGCTGGTGATATTTTGATGTTTAGAATTTCTGTTTTGTTGAAGGTATTTTGTCTGTATAAAGATAGTAAAGTAAGCCCCTTTGTAACGGACCCCCCCCCCCCCCCCCAATTGCCACGCAGCAAGCGGGAGAGGTGGAGCGTCTTTTCTGTATGACAGTACTAAACTAGCTGTAACATAATCATATACAACAAATGCAACAAAAAAAGACGAAAAAGTGCAGTTTCTTACGCAGGATGTCCGGTTAAACCGTAAGATGGCAACACTACTTCAAGACCGCCAGATGCCGAACTCGCGCATTCGGCACGTTTCATGTGCACGTTAATCGTTCAACCGAACTGAGCGGGGAGTTTCCGTCCTAAAAAGAGCATGTTCGCTAAATGCTTGCAAAAACAAAATAAATATAAGTACCGCATGGCGTTCGCTTTACCGCTTTAAGCTGAGATTGTTTTAAAAATACTTTTACGATTTTTGTCACTAATATATTTTTTATTCTTCTTTACGTGACGACTGCCATCCCGGCCCAGTAAGTTAAAAATAATCTAATTTTAAATAGACCTAAAAAAAAAGAAAAAAAAACCTCTCACACAGTGTCTGTAACAACCAACAAGATGTCTTTGTTGCTTCGAGTATAACTATTAAAGAAGGAATCAGTATTTCATAATTTTATCTCCAAAACACCGTTATTTAAATCCCAAAGGCGTAAAGATTATAATCTTAAAGATCTCCTTAAACAGTTTAGTCGGGACAGTGACCTCTAGGGTCAAAGTGGTCGAACCAAAACGTCACGGTCAAGCTGACGTACAAATTACGTGAAATTACGTAAGATTACGTTATTTGAATCGCTATTGACGATTTGTTCCGCCATTTTGAAGAAGACAGGTCGATGTCTTGGTTTTTGGTAGTGGTGAAGTGTGCTTGCAGTTTCTTTTATTTGAGAAGACTTTCGTTTAAAAACATTCATTTTATAGCAACATTTAAAATTTTTCACCCAACCACAGCGGTAGTTTATAGTAGATAGTTACCACGTTTTCTGCCAAACTTTTAGATATTGATACAAGAAGAAGAACAAAAAACCGGACAAGTGCACGTCGGACTCGCGCACCGAGGGTTCCGTACCAATCACCCGCAGTCACGCACTTGGCCAGTTTTTATTATTTGTTGTGACTCTATAGCTTATGCACTTGTAAGTGTTCCCGTTTTTAAGACAGAGCTGAAACAAAAATCGAGCAAAAATCGCCTAAAATAACACGTTTCTTTTCCTTTAGAAGCCAAATTACCTTTAACATATTTCGATCTACGTTTATTGGTAAAAGTTGTTCAGTTTCATGGTCTGAATATACCGTTTACGTTAGTACAGTAATTCGAAAAGAGTTTACCTAACATGAATGTCGAAATTTTATTTTAGACCTATTAATTTCAAGAATTAACAAAAAGTAGTTCATCCGTTAATGACAATTTTAATGGAATGCGATAAACACAATTTCCACACATTTCATTCTTTCACCGCAACTTACAAGTTCAAAGCCGCCGCCAGCTGATATCAAAGGCGGCGTCCTCCCCAAAACAAGCGCACGCGCACGTAAGTTCATTGCCGTTGCGCGTGCGCATACGAGATGCAAAGATACGCCTTGGGAAGTTGAAAGACGTGACTGAAAGACGAACCCTAATTTGAAATTTTAGTACCGGAATTGGAATATAAAATCCTTTTTTATAAACTCGGATTTTATAAACTAGCAAACCGCTCCGTCTTACTTCGGCTACGTATATTTGAAAGAACTGTGCATTCATACACACAGATTTAATACAATTTATAGAACAACACTGAGTGTGTTAAATGTTAATAGATTAACTTAATTGCAGAATTTATTTTTATTTTTAATTGTTTGTACACAAGGCCGGAAGTCGGTGGAAACACTTTGACGTTGAGCGGTTCTCTGGTTTCGGGCGATTGTAACGTATCACCAGTTCAGCTTATACTGGTTTCGTTTTTACGTGTTTGCTGCCTTGTGTACATTAGCGACAAATGGACTGTGCATTGCTATTTTTCTTGGTGTCGGATTTAATTGATAAAGGACGGATATAATCCGCCATTTCCTTAAAAAACAGCCTATAATTCAAGAGGCGATGAAAATATGATGAATTTATAATTATACGTGAGTCTGAATACCGTTGACAACAAGAGTGACAACTATACAATTAATAACATTTTCCTGTAATTATTTATTGAATTATTACAGACATGCCATCATGTAACGTATGAGCGCTCGTCGACGAGTTAACAGTTTAACACCCTGTTTGTCCAAAATTCCCAAAGTGTCGATCGAAGGAAGATATCGGGAATTTAGTCTAGGCAACGAATCGGATCGTTGTATGAAGACCCCCCGCATTAAATCCTCAGTCGACGAAACTTTGCTGGGGTATTACACTACATGAGACAAACCTTCTATAAAAAAAATCCAAAAAAAAAATCGGTACTTTTAATTTTTCCATACAAAAATTACAAAAAAATGTATGAAAAAATTTATTAGTACAATTTTTTTTGGATATTTTGAATTTACATTTAATTCATGATTCTTTATCATCCTGGCAAATAAAATCTGCCTGAGAAATATACGTTGGGCTCAACTGCTTCGTTGCCTACACTAATTCTATTGTAATTTTTTCATTTATCAGTCAAGACCACACTAAGTTTGTCACATTGGACTTTGCACCGTATTTCAATAGATGTAGAGCTTAAGTCGTGCTGTGTCGTAAATCTTGTACTGTTCTTGACTGTACGTCACTTTAAAGTGCCATTTTGTGTAATGCATACATACTCGTACATAATGTCACGCCCTGTTCCCGTCGGGGTAGGCAGAGACCACAGTTCTCCACCTGCTACGATCTTGACATACTTCCCTTGCTTACTGAACTTTCATCAATCCTTTCATACATGCTCGTCGGTTTAGGGTACTTTTAACCTGGCCTTTATTCAGAACGTCCGGCATTTTGTTGCGTAGTTTATGGAAACTATGATATTTTATCTGTCTAGGTATATGTAAGTATATATATTTATATTGTCATCAATATTATTATATGTTTATTTTTTGTATATATTATACATTATATAGGCATTTACTCAGTTATTCAGTTTATTACAATTATATTTTACCAGTATGCTCACTTATATTATTCATTGTATTTCTAATTTATTATTTTACATTACACGGCTGTTATTGTTTTTGTGGTTACCGCTACCGCGTTTTTTCTCAAGGTGGTAGCTGAAAATCAGTGACTTGCTGCAAAGCAAGTAACGGCGCTGAGCTACGGCCTTTTTTGAACTGCTGCAGCACACATACATACCCCAAGCGGGTACTTACTTACATGTATTTTCTATTGCTGCAACTGTTGTTATTGTCCTTGTCGCATTAATTTCTGTTCTGTATTGTATTATGTATGTGTGTCTGTAGACAAAATAAACGAGTTATCTATCTATCTATCTAATTTGGTCCTGGTACGTTCGCCGAGGCCTTCCTCTTCCAACGTTTCCATTCACTCTCGCCTTGTAGATCTCTTTCTTCAATCTTCCTTCATTCATCCTCTCTATATGACCAAACCATCTCAGCATCCCTTTCTCAATTTTAGTCACTACGTCTTCTTTTACGCCACAACGTTCTCTTATCACACTATTTCTAATCCTGTCACTCAATTTCACACCAATCATACTCCTCAACGCTCTCATTTCTACTGCATTAATCCTACTTTCATGCTTTTTCTGCCATAACCAGCTTTCACTGCCGTACATCAGTGTTGGTACCAAAACGCCTCTATGAACAGCCAGACGAGCTTTGTGAGACACCTTCTGACTCTTCATAAAAGCATGCAGAGCACCATTCACCATGTTTCCAGCATTCACTCTTCTTTCGATATCACTTTCACACTTTCCATCTCCCGTGTAATGAAAGGGAAGAAAAGACTATTCATAATAATGTTAAAAGGCCTTTGATAAAGCACGGATATTTCAGGCTTTGTATTAATATTGACCTAATAAACAAGGATAATAAACGTAGAAATAATAAATATGTAACCAATTAATATGACAAGCTGTGATGCACATCCGCATTGTGAGTTATTAATAGGACAGATAATAAATCCTTTATTTTTTAATATTTTTGTGTTTACGAGAATAGGAGCAAAGTTAGAGTTCCTACGCGGAATAAAACCCTCGTCAATCTTCAAAGTCAAGGCTGGAGGACTGAAAAGATCTCATGGAAGAGGTCTGTCAGACCTTAACCAGAAAAGACGGGTGGACGGACGAATGGCTGTACAAATACAGGGCGGACACTCTCCAGCCCCCCGCAAATTCCGATACCTTACCTCCCACTGATCGCGTGGCGTTTGCTGGGACCCGTTAATACGGACCGACATGCACGCGCGCATACAAAGACACTGTCAATCACACATGATAGATATTCATCAGACGTTTTGGTAACTTGCGCGATTCAAAGTAGTGTCCGAGAATTTGACGAAGAAGAAAACTTAGAAGCGAGAATTTATATTTGGCTGAAAAATCTGTTCGTAACACCAAGACACTTTATCCAACAGAGTTTGCGTCTTCCACATAAACTTTTTAATGGAGATTTTTATAGCGACGTTTAAGCTTCCGCTCTTAACGTATCCTAAATAGCGCAGCTCGTTAACATTCTCTCAAACATGATACCAAATAACAAACTAAAATTGTGTTGCATTGGCAATCTTTTTCAATATTATTGTCTGACTGAGCCTTAGTTAGTTAGTGAGCTCCTGTTTCCGCAATTAAACTCATTGGTAATTTTTGCGAGCAGGTTGCGCTGGCTATTCAAGTCAGCCTAGCTACTTCCAGAAGCTCAGAAGCCTCGCGTTATTGAGGATTTTGGCCCGTTAGTCGGCCAACACGTCACACTCCAGGATCGCGTGGTTGACCGTTTCTTCTGCGTTTAGGCAGCCTCTACATTATAAGGTTGTTTGTGACGCCGATTGTGAATTGGTGTTTGTTGAGCGCGATATGTCCTGTAATAGTGTTCACAACTATTCGGAGGTTGGTTCGGTTAAGGCTGAGAATTTGACGGGTTAGTTTAGGTGCTAGTGTGGGCACAACCTCTTCCGCGAATGTCTTTAACTAATTTAAAAAAAAAATTTTTTTTACAAACAAATTCTGCAGCTCGTTAAAGCTTTTTTATGTATTGTATACACGTATACTTTGACAGCTTCGTGCGCAACCCTCCTGCGGGGTGGCAGACGTTGGCAGGGGCGAGGTAGTCAGACGTCAGCAGGTACGGGCAGGGAGAGGAGTCACGTGCTAATGACGTCATTACTCCACCACTACCGCCGGACTATTGTTACTTTACTGTTTTGCCGCCAAGTTATGACCAATTTTATAATTTTACGACCAGCTTATGTCCGACAACAGTGGCCAAGTTTTATGACAATACAACGTTAAATTTATAAGGTTCTAAGTCATTCATGACTTGTATGGCACATAGAACTTCATATAATAAGCAACATGTCGCTCGCGAGTTGCCGACAACGGTAAAGAAACCGTTAATACCGTATTAATAAATAAAAAGAAATACACTGAAAAGTGAGACGACCATAAGAAAACCATATTCAACCGACATTCAACCCACGTGACCATAAAAGTCTTGGTAATGGTCACCACTCACCATAGGCCTTATGGTGTTAATAAAAAGTATCGATTCAAGAAAAATGACCATAAATCGACCCCCCGCGGAGTTTGGAGGCCGATCATGATTTAGGAAATATATTTTTGTAACGATATTGCTTTGGGCCAGTGACACATATCCATGTTTCTTTAGTCGGGTTTTTTCTTTATGGGACCGGATTCTTTCTTGTAACGAGTTTTTTTATTTAAAAACTAGATTACTTACAATACAATATGCAGGGCTGTCTAAACAGGGTTTTTTAGGGTCAAATAACGTACCTGAAAGAAAAAAAATAACGTTAGTAACAAATCAAATAACAAGGTTTTTTTTATATTCTTCGAAGCCAATAAAACTTCAAACCGTCAACTAGAAGAGGTAAAGATTAAATTACAATAGAAATGAAATAGTCACCACGCTTGAAAGCAACGTTGCGGCATGAGATCCTGGTGTTGAAGACCGCAGTAATGAACAGAAAGACGCTGTTGCCAATCCTCTGTTTAAAACTTCTTAGTCGCCATTCACGACACCCACGAGATGGGATATACTAGATGAGCTAAACTCAACTAAAGATAAAAAAACACGTAGTAATACATGTATTATTAACAAAATTGGCGCCTTAGCCCGCCCCTCCCTTACCAATCAACGGTTTTGGTTTTATTAGTTCTTATGCCTATTTTGGGTCCTTTAGGGTCCATCTGTCACATGCTGGTCAGTTAAAACTTTCCTTTAGCGGACAAAAACTAGCAAGGCACAGCCAGCCAAGGAACCCGCGACCCCACTACTGCACACAAAACTAAACTTAAATGTGGTCAGGCGCCAACTTTTTTGAAAGTACCCTATTATATTCTAAGCCGACAGTACTCTACTATACGGTAAGAAACCGTATAGATCTACATGCTCTACCTAAAGTCTTGTATTCCTATAAAATATACACCCTGTAAACAATGTTGCAGGCGCGAAAAGGGAGAAAGTCTGAACATGGGAAATCGTCGTTCCGAATCGAGATTGCAGTACCGATGCGAGCAATCGATGTTACCTCGCCGGGCCATAAACATACGCGGGAGTCGATACGTTTCCGTATCGAGATGTGCTGCGTGTACCATTGCGCCGTTTTACCTGGGCTTAGACGGATCTCACACTGGAAAACGTAGCGACTTACATCCGCCCATGCATAAATTTGGGGGCGGCACAAGACGTCTATGACTTCCATCCCTCTAACACACCCCGGACACTACATACAACGAGCGCGAATTTGAAATTGGAAGGTCGCGGAGGTCTGCATTTTCAGGAAGACCACGAGAATCTCGCGGGCGGGTGCATGCAGGAGTGCGGGGTGGCTTGCGGGCGGGGGGCGGAGTGTCCGTTCTGTATGATAGTACTATTACTTTATTCTGTGCCTCTACTATCAGCTGAAACTAGCTATAGTTTCAACGTGGTAACGTGGACACAAACTGCAATGGGCAACCTGGAAGAACTGCGAACTCAAGTTAGCCGCTACAAAGACAACATGACTGGCTGTGGCTGCCATCTCAAAACAAGGCAGTTTTGCTCTCTTTTTTTTTACTGTGCCCCTCTTCCTGTACTAAGGAGGATCCGGGTGTGACATCAGAGAACGCCAGCAAGCAGAAGCAATATTTTGCGAGATGAATAACTTAGTCATCACTATGTTTGTAGCGAAGCAAGTTTCTGTGTAATATCGCCTCTGCGGGAAGCGATGCGTTATCAAGAGAAACGTGCGTCCTCAAACTAAGAACGCCCAATAATACGCCAAGCGTTCCAGTGTGAGATTCGTCTGATTCACTAGGAGAGATCAGAGAAATCTTTACTGAATTTGCAAATAGCTTTCTGGTACTACAATACTGTATTGCCTGAACTATGCCAATACTTCCGATAAACTTTTATTGGTACAGTCAAGAGCACGCCAAGCTTGACATGTGGGTATATCACTGGTGGACATAGAGTCGCACTTCAAGTGTGAAGCTTCACCTAATGTTGACTATACGACTATACCTAGTCGGAACAACCGTGGTCTGCTATAATTAATTCAAAAGAAAATTGCAATAGGGAAATATGTAAAACTGAACAGCTTGCCTAAAAATCATATGAACTTTATACTACGTCAATAAAACTAGTGACCATAATAACTATGCAACATTAATAAAAATTAAAATCGTAAACAAAATTGAGGAAAGAACTAATACAGCACTAATATTCAATATTCTAACCGCAAATGGTTTATTCCAGAATAACAATTTAAACCCATCTAACAATTAATACGAGTATTACACTTATTTAGGCCTACTGATTGAAAAACAATAATTACGAGTTTCATCATAACATCCCATGAAACGTCCACTACAGGACAGGGAGCTCCCTCCAAAATTCCAGCTTATTCTGGAAATATGTAGAGGGGAAGTACCATAGTCACCTCGCTTGCTAGCGTCACGGCTGGCAGCATGGACCGCGGTTGAATTACGAATTTACGATCATATTATTCCTTTGCCATCTAGGTAACAACAGAATTAGTAGAGATATATATTATAAAGAAATCTAATCTTATATAGCGTGTTCAGGTTAAGTTTGGTTCTGTTGATGTTCTGTTGGTTATTTTCTGAGCATGGGTGACAGGCGGAGAGCCAATGAACGATTCGCACGCCCCCCCCACCTGCCGCGCTCAACCCTGCGACTCATTTTTTGACGGTCACAGCAACAGTTATTTTGTGCGCCGTATATAACAAGAAAACTTAACAATTCCTAACGAGAAAACCGAATAAAAACTAGCAACATTTTCTCCCATTAGTTTAAAATGTTCACCTAATGCTTCCTCTATAAACAACTACACATTTGCATTGCATAGCACTTACCAACCAGGGACATGTATACAGTAATTGTACGAGACATGGTCGCCGTTACATTACATGCGCATACGCAGCCCAGCCATCCTGCTAGTCCTGCTTCCTTGTTTAGCTTGAAGGACAAAATGCTAGGCCTTGTAAAGAATAGTTTATAGCTGGTAGCTTTTGGTTTGGTCACTTGTTTTTCTTGGTGTGGGATTCTAAATGCATTTGCTAGACCTACAACGTATTATGTAAAGCATGGATGTAAAGGGGTTAACATTTCCTGGAATAGGGAAGATGTGCGTCTATGAACGAAACTGACGAAAATAATTTTCATCATATTCCATAGAAACTGCATCTGCACATTAAAAGGAGAAAAACAATAGATTTTTTTGCATTTCGAAGAAGAGTAAAAGTCATAAAGAGAAAAAGTTAAAAATAATTATTCAATTTCATTTCTGATTTAATTATTTCAAATAAAAGAGCAAAAATAAGTAAGGATAACGTTGCAATGACGTTAATGAAACCACGCACATGACAGTATGTAGATGTAGAATTTCTAGGAATGGGGACAAACCTATGTTCTAACTTAGCAATATCGTAGGCTGACATCATTGTCTAGAAACTTAGAATGCTAATAATGACCTAATTTCAGAATAATGTTCTAATAACAAGATTCCGACTAAGAAAGTGAGCCGACATTAATTTAATACCAATCAACAGACCATAGTACTAAAGCTTAAGGCATTAGCGTAATATTATATATTCTTTGGCTTAAGTGTGTAAATTTTCAGGCTAGACTTTTTTGTAGATTCTTTACAGAATACTTATTGAATGTCATGCAGAATACAATACAAATAAAGCGAGTCTACACCGTTTCGGATGGTGCTATGGCAGCGTAAAAGAAACGGCAAGAAACCACTGCAGCACAGCCTACTCTTAAAGTCGGATTTTTACAATTGTTTCTTGTGTTTCGCTGGAATATCAGAGCACAATACCTCTTTGTCATTGATCTCCTTTTAAACACGTTTTCGTTAGGTATTTTTCTTATCAGTTTGTTGAGTAGAGTAAAATTGTTGAATTTTTTTTTTATGTCAAGAAGTGCGGAAACAAGTTGTTACCTCCGTCCTAATGCACCCACTGGTTAGCAAAGATGATGTTTACTCATGACTTGCTTTGAAACTAAGGACACAGCAAAAGCGCGCTACCGACCCTGAGATCTAAAGATCGTACGTCTCATGTGCTTGTACTAACTTGCTCCCTTACCCTTCGAATCGGGACACAATAGTGCAAGCAAATACTGCTACAGCCTTCGCTGCAGCGGCAGAAATAGGCCAACACCACCAGCCCTCCCCTAGGCCGACTTTTACCACATCATCATAACATCCCATGAAACTTCCACTACAGGACAGGGAGCTCCCTCCAGAATTCTAGCATTTGCTGGAAAAATGTAGAGGGGGCACGCAGGTGCACGCCTTAAATAAGACAATTTTTCTGACTAAATTGAAACATGAAAAAAAAGACAGTTACAAAAGAAGAGCAAAACTATGCTTTTAGCGATGCGTCAAGATTTTCACTCCCGTCGACCTTGGCACCCACAGTCAGAGTGGGCTAAGATGGATTACCATACGACTCCGCCCGAATGGATGACAAACGTCTCCAGCTGCGTATCACTGGATTGAGATAGTACGAAACGGGATAAAGCATAAGCAACAGCGGTTAAAATAAGGTTTAAGCAAAGACATTCGTTCCTCTTAATAATTGCTTCCGAAGCCCGATTTCGACCTTTGTTACGTGTCGATGGATTGAGATGGAAAAAAACAGCCTGAAAGGAAATTATACTGCTCACAAAGATGTATTACACACATAAAAAACATCACGTAAGATCAATTAATCTCTAAGCCAGGATTTAAACGAAGCCAGAGAGAGTAGCAGACTGTCAATCAGTGCTTGATATTTTAGCTACTAAGTATGTTTCCGTAATTTTTTCTATAGTAGGTAATGCATTTGGGATGCTCGATCCCCGCGCCCTGTCCTTCACTCGATCCCATCTCTCAGAATGATATATGCGCGTGCGCATCCCCTCGTTTTTTGTCCGACCACGTAGGTGGGAACCTCTTTATTACATTACCGTATGTAATAGCCTTCAGATAACACCGAACCGAAACCATTGTCTTAAGCACCAAACCGACTGTGACTTGAAAAGCGCCGGTTTATTTGCTCCTCATTCTCACTCAAAAAATCCCTATTGGAATATAGAAATTCAAGTGAACAGACCTCGAACAGACACACGGCACTCTTCGGACACTACATACATTTTGAAATTACAGGTCGCGTAGGCTCTTCAGTACAAAAGACCCCAAAACGACCACGAGAATCTCGCAGGCAGGTAGCGCGGGGGGGCGAAGAGTGTCAGTTCTATATGATAGTAAGTACTTATTCTGTGCCCACAGGCTGAAGCTAGAAGTAAATAAAGCTGTCAGATAAAATGAAGGATCGCGAATTGACTCGACGTATGCTCACTCGCAACGCGATACGATCAGCGATTACACGCTCTGCTTGCGATAATGAATTACGTCAATATGTTATAGATTCTTTTGAGCTATAACATTTGCAGATAGAGCTTACACTTGTCAAGTTTGACAAGCCACTTGGAATACTGAAACAGTATCTTTCGATCGTGGCTAGGGTTACCATATCTCAGGATCTGTCTTGATGTTTAAGGATTTTTAGGCTCTTTTCAGGATTGCGGCCTGATCAATTAAATTGAGATCTTCCCTTTTTAAACTTAAAAAAAATCTTATTATACATAGACTGATTTAAAATAATTTTTCGTCATGTGAATAGCACGAATAAAATCAACACTATTAATTTAGGAAACAATCAACTATTAATCTAGAAAACAATAAACTATTAATCTAGGAAACAATCAAGTATAAAAATTTGTTTTTATTTTAAAATAACGCTTGTTTTGAGATAATTCGCAAATCAACATCTATTATTTGTCAATGGAAATCAGGCTTTGTCTCTGGACTTAAAAATTTTAAAGAAACCCTAATCGCGGCGTTGCAAGACCATCGTCTGTTTTATTTGCCTTCTTTATTGTTTTCTCGTAGGCCGTAATTTAAAAGTTTAAAAGGCCTGTTTTTTGTCTGTCCGTCTGTATGCAATTAACAATAGCCGGGGTGCAGGAAGAGTTGTCGTTTTGTGTCTGCTGCAGTGCAGTCCACAGAAGTGATTTGTTTTCTATTGATGCCAACCTTTTGGGATGAGTGATGACAGCGGCATTTTCTGGGTTTAGAAACGATTAATATTTGTATTGTTTTTGTGGATTAGAAAAAGCTAATGTTTACCGATTATCATAATTGTATTCTTAGTTTAGACAATGGTTCGGCAGTATTTCAAACTTCTTGAAGTTTTTGTTGCATCTCATTGATCATTCCTCGGGTCATCATTGCCTACCCTTATTCCGTTTTACTCGTATGGAGCCGGCTACCTATCCTAGGAGATTTGACGGTAAATACAAGTTGGTAAAAACCAAACACAAAAGTACTATATGACCTTCGCAACCCAGGAGTCATAGATTACCAAACCCAGTCTCAGATAAAGTTTTGTCAGGTTAGTTGCCTACCTGACTAGGATTAACTGTCAGTGACAATAGCCGGGATCAACGGCTTAACTGGCCTTCTGAAGCACGGAAACCTCTTACTTCTAACGGTCATCTATCCAATCTCATTCCTCTGGTAATCTAATTTTAGTGACGTGTTGCAAGTCAAAATCCAACACGTCTTCAGTATCGTCAGATATCTAATCAAACTTGACGTTTTAATCCCTTGGGCAGTTGTTCTTTATATTAATAACAGGAAAAGTTTATCTCACCCTCAAGTTGCCCTCAAGAGTATCCCTCAAGCTATAATCAACCATCTGACACCCAAAATCAAATCAGCAATTTCATACAGCATCGAAAACATGACGGAGTTAAGGCATGTAATTTGAACTGCCCAAACGAGTTGAAATTGGCAAGGGGCTATTAAAAACCTTTTTGGAAATCCGCTCAGCAATTAAAGATCTAAGTTAATGCTTGTTCCGTAGCAGATTGATTATCACTCGCGGTTTTTACAATGAATTGACTGGTTAAATGATTGGACCTGCAATTCTTATCATATCATCTATTATCTTTGCAATCATATTAGCCGAAAGACGTGCACTGCTGGACAGGGTCTCCCTTAGATCTCCACGACGACCGGTCCTGCGCTGCTCGCATCCAGCGCCTTCCCGCGACTTTAACTATATCGTCGGTTCACCTTGTGGGGGGGTTTACCCCGCCACGTCTACCGGTTCTTCGTCTTCCCAATCTTAAGCACCAATCACGAAAAGATGATAAGGTCGACCTACTCAGCTGGTCAAACATATATTTCTAGTTAACGTCACCTACCATCTAGTCATCGTATTTCTGAAATTCTGAACTTTTTAAAAAGTTACAATAGAACACAACGCATTAATTCAGAGTACTTGGTCTTAAAATTTTCATGTTATCTATTCCTAACTTATATACCAGATAAAAACAAGTAAAAATAAAAAAATATAAGTTACCAAAATTTCCTGAATCAGACCTCGATCTGACCGAGCCCAGTCGCGGTCGATTTCCAAATCAAGCGAAACTTTTATCTCCAGCGTATAATTGCGGGTGAAATCTGTAAATTAGCACCTAGCGTGCTCAAGCGCAGTTCATCTTGATACTCTTAACTTTGGACAGTGACACGGATGAGGAACTTTCCGTAATCAAGAAGTTTTATTAATTCTATTTGATTGAATCAATTGGAATTAACAAGACCTGTTTTGATTTTTTGGATTCACATAATCGAATAAGGACATTTGGCGGGTTCAAAACTTTTGACAAAAGAGTTAGTTACTTGCTTGCCGTTGGCCTGACGATGATATTATAACAGCTATGATGATACTTATGTAAAAATAATGCAAACCTTGCTTTACTTACTAAAGTACAAGTATGTTAAGCCACATAAGAAACTACAAGTAACTATCAATCTGCCTAATAGGGAATACGCATACATTTTTGTAGTCGCATTTATTAACAAAATATGAAAAACAGTAGTAGAGATAACAAAAAGTGAAATTTAAATTTAAATCGGCTAAGAAATAAGGCTGATATAAGCATTTAAAACTATTGATTACGCGCCGATTAGACAGAGAGATCCGACATGGCATGTGACGTCACATGCCACTACGGCCATATAAACTTCATATTAAATTTCGTTTTGCTAGAAAGAGACAGAAACAAATCTTAGATGGCTTATATCTTTTGTAATTTCATAGTTATTCGAAAAATAGTTTTACTAAACTGTTTATTACATGAATGAGGATATTTTTTTTTTAATAAAAAAGCATCATGCATACGAGTATTCCCTATTGATGAAATCAAAAAGTATTCCATTCGCATGCCTGTCTGATAGATAGTGTTAACGCAACTGTCTACTGGACAAAGTTTCCCTACGATTTCCGGTCAGGGTAGATTATTGAATGACAAAAGAGTTTGAAATTTTCAATCTAAGGAGGACGCGCTCATACTCGTACAGGACTTAATTACTGTGGTGCTTTGAATCCTAGATAAATATTATTGACGATAGCGAATGAGAGCGTAGCAGATACAGACACTGATGGGAGTTTCAAAAAGGTGCTACAGAATAAATAGTTAAATTAAAATTTAAATAGCTTGATTTGAATGACAGCAGGACAGTGTATGCTTGAGGAAAGGACGGAGCTATACGTGTCTCTGTCACTCCAATATCTTACCCATAGCTCCATCCTGCTTTCACACTGCTGTTATTCTAATCAAGCTATATTGCATTATTGACTTTCCCTCCCCTCTCTGGATTCAACCTCACCTTACCTCACCTCCTCGCGCTGTGTGTGTGACGTTTAAGTCTCTCCCGCCCCGTAAATTTCAAGCACCTAGCGAGGTACACAAAGGTCGTGACCAAAGGAGACCCGTTACCCAAAATTGGCCACTGTCAGGCAATTGATTTGCACTGGTCGTAAACTGGGGGTACTGTTAGTTGGAGCTGGGACCCTGAGAACCGCCGCAAGCGCATCCACAACAACTTATGTTGTAAGTTGTAAAAGTCGCCTTTGGGAACCAATTGTAGCGTTCAATAAGTTTTAGTGTAAAAGCTCAATTTATTGTTGTGAGTCAGTTGAGTCATTGAGTCCCGTTGAAGAGCAAGAGTTGTGGTCTTCTGAAGTCAAAATTATCCAAAATGGTATATTTAACATGATCATTTGTGTGAAGAAGGCAAGATACCGGGATAAGTGGTGTGAAAAGGAAGAGGCCTAATATATTTCCCAGCCGTGGAGCATAACTGGCTGGTACGAGTAATGATGATTGCCTGCACCTTAAACTCAAACTCAAAACAGTTTATTCATTGTTGGATGTTAAAATCTCTTAATGACGTTAGCTAAACTACATCGCTTCACCAACAAATTGGCGTTAATGTCGTTAATGTCTTGTCTTACGATGGATATGTTAGAACAATATTTCTCTAATATAATTTCAGAATTTAATTTCAGAATGCGATTGGTTCAAATTGTATGTTTGGCCCACTTTATCTAAAAATATCTGCCTTCCACACGACAATAAGCTTCGGTGTTACCACCTCGACCAAAATTCTAGAAAATATTTTTTTTGCTACGAATCCCGCCTGTGCACTGTGCAGTTGTGAATTTTGCTATTTTCTACTTCACATATTTCTAGAGACAATCATTAATCACATACGTCCTGTGGGGTCTTCCTGACATTATTGCATACCATCATTTATGCCATATCTCATTTTCAATGCCATTCCGAAAGAAATTAAAATAGTCTCCCACGGTAGAACAATGCAGTAATTAGTCTTCACATTTCAGTGCAGTCTTCAAAGCGGAACGAAAGAGTATGGACTCGCGAAACAATACACGGAATCGCCTTCGTACGTAATTGTGGTGCGAATTTTTGTAGAGAAACTGTCATACCGAGCAGGATTTTGAACTGTCTGCATTTTTCGTGAATGAGTAGATGGTAAATCCACTAATCTGACAATCTGTGGATGCCTAACTGACTAACACTCACAAGAAAAATGGGCAGACTGAAACAGAGGTAATCATATGAGTTTGATGACTTTAGTAATAATCTGCCGGAATAAACACAAGATTGGGAATCGTGGAGAGAACTTCGCCCAGTAGTGGAGGGTAAGTAGATGGAACAGACTATTACAAGAGTTAATAATATGCTGGAAGAAGCACAAGATTAGGAAACGTGGAGGAAACAGAAAAAGGAATTCGCCCAGTAGTGGAGAGAAAGAAGATGGAACTGACTAACACAAGGCGAGGGGACAGACAGAAACGGAGGAAGATGAGTTTAATGTCTTTAATAATAATCTGCCGGAAGATGTACAAGATTGGGAATCGTGGAAAGAACAGAAAAAGAACTTCGGCCATGAGTGGAGAGTAAGTAAATGAAACTGACTAACACAAGGCGAGGCGGTAGACCGAAACGGAGGTATTCAGATGAGTTTAATGCATTTAGTGATAATCCGTCGGAAGAAGCTCAAGATGTTAATAGTTTGGAGAGACAGACGACTTTACAAGATGAGAGTGCAGAAAACGGCTAGAAAATAGAATAAAAATAGAGACATTCAGTTAAACAAAATCGGTCATTGGGTTGAAATTTCGAAGGAGATTTTATTTTTCTTCACCATGGTGATTATTTTACAAAAACTGCATATGACCGGAACCATTCAAAAATAATTAATGATGAAAATAAAATTAGAATGAAACTTATCAGGTTATTCCTATTAAAATATTTGTATACAAAAGATCATTTTATTAAAATTAATATTTATAAATATGTAATAGTCGAAGATATAATTGTAACAGGAAATGACCATATTTACGCTCATAGTTCATATTAAGGTTATTAAACATCCATTTACAGTTTCTATGATGTAATTAAAAATATAAACGAGTCTTTAATGGTTGTTTGACAAGTTTTAGAACCATCATTAGCATAAGTGCGTAAACTCTAATATAAACATTATTCGTATTGACACATCGGAAACATACAGCATCGAGGTAGAATCAAATTCATTGATTAAGTAAACAGTTTTAATGAGACAAGGTTCAGTACAAGTCATATTCTTATAAAAAATATTTATTTTGACTTATTTTTTCTTGATTCTGCTATGCCACTTTATCCTAAATATTTTCTTGACAAGCCGTCGGCCCTTGTGGTGAAGAATAGTACCAAACCCATCACTTCCCGTGCGTGGGTGTACGCGTGGAGGATGGGCAGCAGCGTACTTCGGTATAACGTACCATCTTACGAGTACATATTACGGTCACCAACAACCGCGGTCCATGGTGCCAGCTACAACAAGCCCGTTGGTGTGGTTGGTAGTGAGCCTGCCTCACACGCCGTGGGCCGCGGGTTCGATCCCCGCCCAGGGCAAACATTTGTATGATGAACACAAGTGTTTGTTCTGTGTCTGGGTGTTATTTATCTATTTATGTATGTATATCAGTCTCTGGTACCCATAGTACAGGCTTTGCCTAGTTTGGGATCAGATGATCTTGTGTGAAATGTCCCCAATATATATATATATATATATATTTTTTACAACGCTTATAAGCGTGGCGACTATGGAACTTCCCCTCCACATTGTTCCAGCACATGTAAGAGGGAGCTCCCTTTCCGGCAGTGGACGTTTCATGGGATGTTATGATGATGATTTTCTTGACGTCATTAACGATGACCACAACTAATGACAACTCGTCGCCATTACGAAATCAAGGCGAAAATTAGGTTCTTGAATTTAGTCCACTATTATCGTAACATACTAATTTCCCCCTTCTACCATCGGAAGTGCAGACGCACCGCAGGATATCACCCGCACTTGGTTGATATTTCACACATTTGCACAAAGCGCTTTGAAACATCTTTTATTGTGCGCACGGATAAAGAGTGGAATTCTCTGCCTGCGTCCGTCTGTGTTCCCGAGTTCATATAACCCGAATCTATTCAACTCAGCAAAGGCTTCTTCTGGGCAATTTCGTCCCATTGTCGACCTCTGACCTCATCTCCGTCCTCAAGACTAGATGGAGGTCAACATTAAGCCTATTGACTATAAAAAAAAGGTGAAACGTTTTCCTAGTTCGTAAGCCAGGATGACTGGACTATTGGCTACTGAATCGATCGCTGACTGAAAATAATACGATATATCTACTGGTATACAAGTTGGCGAACCTTAGAAGGCAATCGTTCTATCCAAACTAATATTATAAATGCGAAAGTAACTCTGTCTGTCTGTCTGTCTGTTACGCTTTCACGGGTAAACCGCTGAACGATTTTGATGAAATTTGTTTTTTTTTTTTTTTTAATTTATTTATTTAATAATGATATTTATTTTTACATTTCGCTCGCACGAAAACCACTATGGTTTATCTGTGCTAAGGGAGTCGATTATACACTGGCAAAAATACTTAGCAATTCCTATTCAATTTTCTAATATTAGTAAGGCATATTCTAATAATATTAATTAAGTATTTCTAGTTATCTGTTTACATCCTGACTGGTTGGACAAAAATGTTTCTTTAGCTTATATTTATAACTTTTTGAATCTTCAAACAATTCTTTTATGTCTTGTGGAAGTTCGTTTACGAAAGTAGGAATTTGGTGACTTAGCATTCTAGTTCCATAGAAGTTATTAATTTTTGGTAATACGATACGGTATGAAGATAGTCTATGCCATGAGAAAGGACATAGGCTACTTTTTATTACAAAAATGAGACTGGAAGGGGGTGAAATAGGGGATGAAAGTTTGTATGGGAAATCAATAAAATAATTTATGTTACGCTTTCACGGCTAAACTGCAAAACCTATTTTGACGAAATTTGGTATAAGGATAGTCTTAATCATAAGAAAGGACATAAGCTACTTTTTATTTAAAAAAATGAGACTAGATAGGGGTAAATAGGGGGTGAAAGTTTGTATGGGAAATCAATTAAATAATTAATGTTACGCTTTCACAGCTAAACCCCAGAATAATTTTAATAAAAAAAAAATATAGAGATAGTCTAAACCATAAGAAAGGACACACGCTTCTTTTGATTGCAAAATTTAAACTGGAAGGGGGTGAAATAGGGGATGAAAGTTTGTATGGGGCATCAATACTTTATTGCGTTTTAACTATCAACTATAATAATGTCTAAAAATCTATATGGAAGTCGTTTGTACTTTCATATAAGGAAGGATAGGGATAAGGATTTCGGCAGGGGTAGGGGAAGGGATAGGGGTAGGGATAGGGGTAGGGATAGGGGTGGGGATAGGAATCGGTACAAGGGTGTGGACAGCAGTGGGGACAGCGGTGGGGACAGCAGTGGGGACAGGGGTGGGCACAGTAGTATGGCCAGGGGTGGGGACAGGGGTGGGGACAGGGATTGGGACAGGAGTAGGGACAGGGGTGGGGACAGGAGTGGAGACAGGGGTGGGGATAGGGGTGGAGATAGGAGTGGGGACAAGAGTGGAGATAGGGTTGGGGATAGGGGTGGGGATATGGGTGGGGATATGGGTGGGGATAGAGGTGGGGATAGTGGTACAGATATGGATACATAGGGATAGATAGGGATATACAAGAACAGAAAGGTATAGATAGGGCAGGATAGAGATAGATACGGATAAAAAGGGATACATAGGTATAGAAAAGGATAGCTAAGGATGAATGGGGATAGTTAGGGGTAAAAAGGGATAGAAAAGGTTAGATAGGGATGGATGGGAATAGATAGAGACTTTTTTTTACTTTTATGAATACCTCCTCGCTACTCATTCACTCCCTTTATTGCCTTCTTTTTAAGGTTCGCCTGTAACGTTTGACAATAAAAATTCCTTACTACCCACCAGTTGAATGCAGTAAGATAACATTCAACTTGGATAAGTACAAATGCATCTTTTACGTAGGGATCAAGATGGAGAAGCGTTCCTCAATTAATATGTTTCAGTTACGTTCGAGTTCTGTTTATTCATCAAATCCACGCGGACGAAGTCGCGGGTAACAGTCGTTAATGAGCCATGTCAGAGGCCTTTGGCGGCTCAACAACTCTGACACCAGGGTTTGTGAGGTCGGTCATCGACCTTGCAACCCACACGATATGATGATGACAGCTAGTTTAAAATAAAGACAGATACAAACGATAGAAAACAGATGCGAATTTTCAACAGATCACCAAAAAATTATTCTGCCACGAGTCTTTAATATTTACTCAGCTTTTCTGCGCATTTTCTGAAAGTTCCTCAGAAATTCCCGGTGACAAATAACTCGTGTCTATGGGCTTAGTCAGAGCAAGACAAAGGCTTCATACCTTAGTACTTAGTCAGGTGGCACCATAACAGGAGTAGTATGAGAACTGCAGAATAACTGCATAAGACCAAGAAAATTATTAGTCTATATGGCGTTGTTAGGGAAACCGCATTTTTTTTTATAAATAAGGGCCATTGTTCACAGCAGCGACATTTGTCGAATGCATGAAAGCTACAAATATCAATGCAAATATCAAAGCATGCTAAGGAGTGGAATTCTCTGCCTACGTCTGTGTTCCCGAGCTCTTATAACCCGAATTTATTCAAGTCGCGAGTGAATAGGCTTCTCCTGGGCAAGGTCGTTCCATCGTCGACCTCATCTCTGTCCTCAGGGCTAGATCGAGATCAAGAGTAAGCTCATAGACAGTAAAAAATTAGAAAGCGTTGACCGAACAATCTACGAACTCCGGGTCACGGACAAAATTGGCAGAAAAAGTGGCATAAGTCAACCTTTTTTCTTCTAGTAATCAGTCCTGATATTATAGGCCTATGGCAGCGATGCAAGCTAATGATTAATGTCGCTATCGTGTGGATGTCATGCGGCGCACGTGGACAGTGACCTAAGGGTGCTAGGTAAAAAATAAGAGGTTAATGGATTATTTTTAACAAAGTCATGTCGTAAATAACACAAAATTATTAAATCGTTTTGTAACATTCATTGCCTACTACATGGAGAAATTTTCTTTTTGTGAACCAAGGTGACACTACTGTCTGTCTAGATATTTGTTTTATTTTCATGTAAACAGCCCGAAAAAGTCTACACTTAGATTTTAGCCAAGCTGAAAACGAAAAATTGGTACATTTGTACGGATGTGCACATGTAGCACATCTGAAACTCCTTTCTTTTTTTTCGCCTGTTTCCAAATTTTGTATCATTCATTAGCTAACAATTTCAAATCAAACGCGAAGTTTGTCCATACCAAATAAGTGTTTAAGTCAATATTGTCAATAGCTCGTGAGAAGCGATACTTGCATCATTCCGTGTGTCAATGCGTCGGCCAGTTGCGCGGGCGCAGGAAGCGGCCCGTTACACCCATCGATCATGCGTGCGCGCTGCCCTAATGAGACAGAGACATGCTCGCGCAAGCTATGAGGTCATCACACACGTGAGAAATAAAAATTCATTTACATCGGATCATTAAGGCGATTATAGCCCTCAAATTAGAAGCTACGCGATCGTCAATGCAAAATCGACCTTATTAACACGTGAATAGTGTTTACATAAGAGTGCTCTTCAACGTGGCTATTACAACATTTACAACCAACGATGTGACGGAATTTTGGCAAAAATGAGAAAAAACTTACTTTTTCGTATAAAATATAACAGATAAAAAATAATCGTATGTTGTATTTAAAGAATAAGGGTTTTTTAATTTATTAATGTAAATATATTTTCAAATATCATAGCGCTTTAGGAGCAGTAGGGATTTCACACAAAAAATCGATGTACCGTAGTTTTTTTTTAAATATAGAATACAAAGACTTAGAAGAAAACGAATGTGTCAAATATAATCCTTGAACTCATGTTCACATATATTTTTTTAAACTTATCTTGACCTGCTATAAATGAGGAGGAGGCTTTACGAAATGCCCATTCGAGGGATCTAATCGCCTTAAAGAGAAAGATGCGCTTCTGAAGAATGGAAGACTTTGACAGTGTGTATAAAAAGCTCCGATGCCCAATTTTCTACAAGCGCAGATTTTTGTAAACTTTGCCGTTTTCTTTTTAACCTTGCCAATGGTGCGGCCATATGTTTCATCGCAATCGGATGAATGGTTTAGAACCACTTAAAACGATATTTAATTAATTTGGCTTACTGTGTCAATAATGAGTTGACTTTACATACAAAATCCGCTAAAATTAGTTTTTAAGAACGAACAATTGGACCTAAAAATACGAAAAGTCTTCCTCTTCTCCTTATACTGATTGCCTGAAGCTATTAAAAATGTGACAAATAATAAAACATTTATAGAAAAATTAAAACAATTTTTAATTGATAAGTGTTACTACTCCATAAAGGAGTATATTGATGATAAAATTTAAATAATAATTTGTGCTATGTTCTCCTCTCTTGCAGCGCTTTTTAATTTTTATTTTATAATTTCTGACTCCTTTAGAATTTATTGCTATGTTATTTTGCTGTGCCCAACAGGGTCTAAAATGATTGTACTAATTTTAAGATGACACCAACTTTGTTACCATTTTAGAATGCAAATAAATATTGAGTATTGAGGTATATAGATAGACGAATGATTCCATTAACATCTTGCATTATAAGTACTTTTTCCCTCTTAAATCTCGTATATCGTTGATGGATGAGCAAATAAAACTGTCACAGTTAGCAACAAATAAATAAAAATCAAAGAGTCGAAGAATGCAATAAAAATACAAGTAAGTGTACTCCATCTCAATGGCGAGAGACATGACAGGTAGATGAAACATACGTTGAGATGTGAAGAGGTAGATGCGAATGCAGATGAATGCGAATAAACAAGGCGTAATAAAAGAGCCAAGTACACCCAACAGCACTTCAGTAGAAACATTTTGGACTTTATGGCATGGTAATAGAGTTACATAGGTTTCCACTGACGTGCAGTCGACTGTACATACTTACGGGTGTATGGGAGCGAGATGTCAAAGGAAATTTTGAATGCGTAACAGGGCTTCTAACTAATATTATAAACGCGAAGTTTTTAAGTACGAGTATGTATGGATGGATGTTTGTTACTCTTTCATGTAAAAACTACTCAATGGGTTTTAATGAAACTTTACAATAATATAGCTTATACATCAGAATAACACATAGGCTACAATTCATCTTGCGCAGACGAAGTCGCGGGCACCAGCTAGTTTATAATAAAGACAAGAAATTCTTTCACCGTATAACTATGTCCTAGCTAAACTAAAATCCATTCGAAAGTTAAGAGTACCCATAAAAATATAGAACAAAATTTAGAAGGATGTTCTCCTTCTAGAATGTAACACGCAAATAAAAATTCTCTATAATAAAGATTGAAAGTAAATTGAAGAGCTTCCGACAAAATTTTATGAAAGCCAATAAAATGATCTTTTGTTTTCCAGCAGCCAATGGTGCGTAAAGGATCAAGTCTAGACTATCGGCGCTTGCGCAACAGATTTCACGCTTTCCAACAAATAGGACTGGTTCCTAGCTTAATCAGGGTAATTTATAACGCTTTCTTAGTGTTTTGGCTAGGAGGTGCAATAGGGCTCACTTTATTACTTATTATTTTTTACCAGTAGTCCAAGTTGTGTAAATAATTTTGTATCTGTATGTTAAAAAAATGTGTAAATTTGATTGATTCGCGAGAGTGCTTTCTATAGTCAAAGGGAAGCTTATGTCCAGCAGTGGAAGTCTTTCGGCTGATATGATCAGGGTGCTTGCTATTATTGTATGGTTTAGTGCAAAGATTTCGGACCTCCTTGCTTCGCTCGGAATAGATACATTGCTAATTTATTTTAGTAGGGGATGACATCTGCCAACATGTCACAACCCCATCATCGATGATCCATAGAAAATATTCAAAATAACCTGTCAAATCCATAGAAAAACGCCTATACCACCTAGTGACGAATTATTTCTTTAATCCTTCTTCTAAGTACCTTTATTTTTCTGTGGTTTAGTGAGTCTCACAAAATATATTGATAAATTGAATTCTAAGCTTTAGGTTTGAGGTCGAACATTGATTTTTTAGATTTTTAAATAAATTTTTAAATAGAAATTTTAAAAAGTTTGACCTCGAAGCTGTTACAGTTTGAAACGGCCTCTGACATGGCTAAAAGGTCTTTATCTAAGATAATAGCTAGGATTAACGGCGTAACGTACTCTTCGAAACACTGAAAACTATTAAGATGTTATGCCACTAGCGGTCACCCATCCGGGTTCTGACCACGCCAACGTTGACTAACTTTCTTGATCGTAAAGGAATAATACCACGCACGAGGTACTAAAAATTAAGTATAAATTAAACAAAATAAAGCCACCATCACACCTAGCTGAATTCAAAGACTAATTCGGCATACGAGTACATTGCTCGTTGAAGTAAGGATATTGCAATTTACATAACCAAGCCTCCCAGCATCGTATGTCGAATTAGTCTTTGAATTCAGCTAGGTGTGATCATGGGTTAACTTTAGCATGTTTTTATACTGTAAACATTTTAATTGCTACAACAATTCCAATAACAGCAATGAGTTTAGAAAAACATGGCGAAACATAACTTCTAATCGCGAAATCGTTGACCTGGCGATTTATATTCTCGTAAATCGCCTTCTGAGTAGAAAAATATTTTTTTTTTCTTGAGAACTGGTCAGTAGAATCTACTGACCTCATTGTTTAGGTAGTTCATTACTCGAATGTAAGTTCTTTCATCGAGTTCAATCATTGATGTGCAAAAACTAAGGATGTAGTTTGTGTTGTTTCGTCAAATAATACATTTAATAATAAAGACATTACAGACCTTACATTTTTACATTTATTTATTAACAAAATGTTTGGATTTTTTGCTTATTTACACAAGGCAAGGGTTTTATATATTACTGAAAGTTATGACTTTATGCCGTGTGGTGCTGGCAAAGAATTATACTGACCCATCTCTTCCTGCGTAAGCATCGTAAGAGGCGATGAAGGGGTTATGTTTTTTTTTATTGTCAAAGGGCTTACTCTTTACCTCGATCTAATCTTAAGGACAGAGATGAGGTCGACGATGGAACGAGCTTGCCCAGAAGAAGCCTATTTACTCGCGACATAAATAGATTCGGATTATATGAACTCGGGAACGTAGACGCAGGCACAGAATTACATATGTTCAGGAAGATAGGTGTAGCGTCCTACTGTGTATTCTTACAAACTGCGGTCGCCAACAACCGCGGTCCATGGTGCCAGCCGCAACGCCAGCAAGCGTGGTGACTATGGTACTTGTCCAGTGGACGTTTCATGAGATGTTATGATGAAGCTAGAACTGCTACTAATTCTGAAATTCTAGTGTCGGTTTTGTATGTGACCAGTTGTGTTATGTTTTGCACAAATTATTATTCTTCACGTATCTTCAATTTAATCTAATCGAAGGCAAATTCAAATCGATACGACCAAACTAATCGATAGGTAGCATCGCTCGTTATTTTAATGCGTGCGTTTTATTTTAACAAATGAGAGCGATTAATTAGTCGGCGCCTGTGTTCCGGCTTAATGGTATTTGTGGGGCTAGTTTGTTTTGATGTGAGAAACGTAGGATTTTGGTTCATTCGTTTTTGTTTATAACGTTAGAAATCTTATTCATGTATATGTCACGGGAAAATAATAAGATTCGTTAATTGATCAATTTCCTCGTCAGTATTGATAAACTGTCGAAAAATAATAAATTCGTTAGAAATTCGTAGATCTTTAGGTCCTTTAGTTAAGGCAAACACAACCTAACCGATGGGATCTTCTTCTTCTTCGTTTTATAGTTTATGGCTGCTGCTGTTTTGCAATTCAGCCAAACCGATGGGATCAGTTACTTTGTGATAGTTTTCCTTATAATTTCATCGTATAAACTACTCCTGTGAATTTTTATATTTCTAATAACAAACTGGCAGGCAGGCTGGCAGACAAAAAAATGCGCTGTCAAGCTAAATATTTCGCAAACGGGTCTCTAAATCGAAAAATGATCTGAACAGACTCACATTATTTTTATATGACCTATCCAACGGCACCCCACACTATGGGGAAGACAAAAAAAAATATACACCCCCACTTTACTTGTAGGGGTGGAAAAAATAATTTTTCAATGTTTTATTTTACCACTTTGTCGGCGTCGATAAAATGTATGTATATTCATACTAAATTACAGCTTTCTAGTACTAAGGGTCTCTGAGCTAAGCCGCGGACAGACAGACGGTCATGACGAAACTATAAGAGTTCCTTTTTTACTACGGAACCCTAAAAATAAAGAACAATTTGACCTCTTTCAAGCCTCGTTTAATCTAAACGATTATTGCAACACATTATATGATTAATTGATAGATAACGTTCGATGAGCAATATTAACATCTGATCGACATGCCTTGCAACATTTACATCATATTGAACAATGCAGGACACTGGGCTGTCTGCTTTCTTGGCCTCCGCGAACGGCTCACTGGAGCTCGTCACTAGTATAATCTCTTTTGAGGGTGACAGCTTCAGCGTTCCTTTCGCGGATGAGGCTCGGACAGCTTGGACTGCACTTTGCCCTAATGCCGCACTTCCAGAAAAGCCCCAATATCAGAGACACTGGGATGATTTATGGGCTAAATCAGTAGTCGCGGATCTCATCGGGTTGTCGTCAGGGGCGGATTTGGCCCGGTTACGTGCGGCTACCTGCCCTGAGACGGGAGCATGGCTTCATGCTTTGCCTTCCCCGCACGTGGGTACCCTCCTGGACGACAACACGTTGAGGATAGCGGCGGCTCTCCGACTAGGGTGCAGGATGTGTGAGCCACATAGGTGCCGTTGCGGGAAGTTGGTTGACTCCAGTGGGCGGCATGGTCTCAGCTGCAAAAGATGTGCGGGGAGACATCCTCGTCATCACGCACTGAACGAGGTTATTCGCCGTGCACTGGTGTCAATTGACGTCCCGTGCAACTTAGAGCCACCGGGTCTGAGCCGCACAGACGGTAAAAGACCCGACGGACTCACACTAATCCCCTGGGAACGAGGGCGCGCCCTGCTCTGGGATGCAACCTGCGCGTGCACTTTTGCTGCGTCACATTTGCCTCGTACCACGCAGACTGCGGGGGCGGCTGCGGAGTGGGCCGCAATCCAAAAGCAGACGAAGTACGCGGACTTAACACGGACCCATCACTTTGTCCCTTTTGCTGTCGAGACTTCGGGTGTGTGGTGCTCGGCGGCAAAAGATTTTATAAGGGCTATAGGGAGGCGCTTGAGAGTCCGCGGCAGTGACCCCCGCGCCGGCTCGTACCTGGTTCAACAAGTATCCCTGGCCATACTGCGCGGCAACGCGGCCAGTATAATGGGAACTTTTGAACCAGGTACGAGAGAAGGCGGGATCTTAGACTGTGTCTGATAAGACTTAATTTGACATAATATTGACATTGATATGTATACTTTTGACGATTTTTTTTATGCAATATTTGTGATAATAATCCACAAACATGAAAAATATTATAAAAAAAAAAAAAAAAAAAAAATTTTGTGACATGTAAAATGTAATATTTTTATCAATAAATGAAATGTAATAAAAGGTCAAAACAGCTAGTAGTCATAGGGCCTTAGAACAACACATAAAACAGCGAAATGTGAAGTATGTACAGTAAACGCAATAGAAGACTAGGCTTCAAAAATAAATCTCAAAATAATAACTTTTATTACACAAATTTTTAAAAATCCTCTCTACATCCGGGGTCGATTTCACAACTAAGAGTTAATCTCCTTACATTTGCTTACGAACGAACATCATCCATTCATTAATTACGTCAGAGCCCTATTAAACAAAATGGCCGCCATTCAAAAAATAATTTCCGAACAGATTACCGGCTGTTATACAACGGATTATTACGGTGCAGTTCATCATCGACAATGTACAGTCAGGAGCACGTCAATACATAGAAAATAAATCACTAGTCTTATTCCAATAGAAATTGAGTTTAAAGTTTTTGTGCGTGTGTAAAGCTTTTTGTGTATTTTGACTTTTGGGGTCACGGTTTAAGTTGCACATTAATAAAATTTGCATGGAATCTGTCAACGTCGACTTAGTACGTAACGCTTATGGCGTGCTCAATTATAGTTTAATGTATGTGTGTAATAAATATATGACAATGAGACATTCACGTGTGTGTGTGGTATAATAAGCTAATCCCCGAAAATAGCAATACGGGGACAAGTAGCAATTTGTAGCAATTGCTTACATCTTGTCTCTGTAGCAAGCACACCCTTGACACTACCTACTTCGAGCGCGAATTTGAAATTTGTAATTGGAAGGTCGCGTAGGCTCGCATATTGAGTACAAAAGACCCTCAGAAAGGCCACGAGGATTTCGCGAGCAGGTGCGCGCGGGGGTGCGAGGTAGATTACAAGGCGGGCGGAGAGAGTCCTTTCTGCATAATAGTACTATTACTTTATTCTGTGCTTTTTGACTTATGTCCTACAGTTGGGCAAGAGCCTCCCTCTGTTCCCTCTAATGGTTTCTATTCCTGTTGCCAGTGAAAACTTCGCGGTTAGTAGGCCTCGATGGCTTTTGTCACTACATGGCCCAGAGTTTCAGTACATAATTTTCAAATTCTCTCTTGTTTTCTAAGAGGATTCAAATTATCAAGTATTTTGCAGAGCCTTAAATATCATATAATACTCGTAGTCAACTAATTAATTCTGATTCTTGTTGAAGAGGCATCTTTTTCGAAAGAAAATCATTCAGATCAATTTAAATGCATATCAGAATATTATCATATTTAAGATATCTGATTGGAACATCTGTGTTTGAATGTGTGACCTCCATAACACAATATTTTGCAATTGTCCATGGGCTTGCTCCATATTTCAAAGTTTCAGGCAGATTTTGCGCTGTCCTTCCGATAGCTCTAACTAAGCGCATAAAAGGCCGTTATTCCCAAGACCTTGTTATGACTATGACTATGACCCTTCCCTGGTACCAGTAATGTGACAATTGAGCTACGCGCTGAGAAATGGCCGTCCCAGTTGACGGTATATCATAATTTCAGGCCAATTAATCTCTTTCTTTACGATAATTAATTAAGCATTTTCATCATCTTCATAACATCCTATGAAACGTCGACTGCAGGACAGGGGAACATAAGCATTTAAAAGATCGTCATTCCCAAGGCGCCACCCAGCTTTGAATCTGAGCCACAAGCTGTGAATTACACGCTGTAAATTACCGACCAAGCTGATAACATTATTTCATCAATTCAGGCAGATGCAGCTCCTCCCAATAACTATACCTATTAAGAATTTTAAAAGGTTATCATTGTAATGTGTGACAATCGGCTCACGAGCTGAAAAATTACCGACCAAGCTGTCAATATTCAGGCAGCCTTTGCTGCTTCTTTTCTATAGCTTACTAACCATTTAAAAGGCCATTACTTATTAGTTTCTTTGATGTAACAACCGGCTTACGCTCTGAGAAATTACCGTCCAAGCTGACAATATTTCATCATTTCGGGCAACAGTACCGTTGGCAAATCAATTACTTTCCACTGCCGCTCGTAAACAAATCCGGTTGCATTGTGCTTATACAGGATGTAAGGATAAAGGGGATAGGTAAAAATATGTGTGAAGAATGTGAAGATTGCATTTTTAATGGGCGGTAAGAAGATTTTACGATCAAAAACTAGACCAACTATTAAAGCTCTCTCCTAATCCAAAGTTTCCACTAAAAGCTTAGAAACTCGACAAAACGACTAGCTTGGCGGCTGTCAAAACGTCGTAAGCTATAAAATTCCACTGACTGACGAAAATCTGTTTAGCAAGTTAATGATCCAGTAAAAAAATATTTCTCCCAAACGTCTACTCAAAGTATTCCAATAAATCGCCACCCTGTATCTTCGCATTGTAATTTGGCAACACAGCGGCAATAAGTCAAGTTTAATCCGATGCAGATTGCATGCATATCTGAATTGAGCATGCGAAACGCGTGCGATGATGCACTTACGCAGGTTAGGGCCCTGACACACTGGCGTTTTCTTGGAAATTTCTCTTCGTCTTGAAACATCAGCAACAGCGTCAAAAGAGTAAGTAGTTATACGGCGTACAAAATAACTCGGGCTGTGGCCGTTAACGCGCAGAAGTCAAAATATGAGTCGCGGGGGTGAGCGCGGCAGGTGGGGGAGGCGAGTGAATCGTTCATTGGGTCTCAGCCTGTCACCCATGCGCAGAAAAAAAAACATCATACTCACAATTATCCTGAACGCGCTATACATTTCCAGATTTCCTGTTCGTCGCAATAGCGCAGTACCTGCAATCACGCCTCGCTCAGAAATCGCTAGTGTGTAAAAGCCCTTATAGTAAACATATGCGCAAGATCGGCAGAGAAAGTAAAAAAGGGCAAGAAATTTTGATTGGATAATAAAATGGTGTATTGCTAAAGATTTGTGTATACTCGTCATAAAACTATTTCCTGGTGAGCCTTCTAAGATTTTATTTGTAGGCGTTATGTGTCCCACAACTGGGCAAAGGGCCTTTCCAATGGTTCGCGATCGATTGCTATTTTGGACCAAGCCTATCTTTGTCTAAGATGTCGAGGTCGTCTCTCCTTATTATATTGCTGTTAAAATTGGCTACTTTGATAAACAAGTCATGAGAAAGGTTGGCTGAAAAATATTAACAATAGAATGAAGTCTTAGTTTTGAAAACAATGTATGTATGCTGAATTTTCTACTCGTGATAACAAGCAACTCGTTATTTTTGTATGGGAACGCAAAAAAGATTTTTCGAGTAAACAATTGTTTTTTCTTCAAAGTTGCTTGTTTTCATGAATAGTATCACTGGGCTTCAGGAGCAAAATCAATTAAAGTTCACACTGTACCAGGTGTCACAGAAAGGGTATATCAACCCTGAACAACTTTCCCTAAGGAACATAGGTAAAAAAAAGAACTTTCACCTACAAAGTAGAAAATCGCAAAATTTCACAACCACAGGCAGGATTCGAACCTGCGTCTTCTGCGTAAGTACCGCAGACGCTTTACGCTTTCAATTATACGTAGTGTTACCAATTGTCAACTCGAAATCTATCTGCAATGATGGACTAGTTGAGCTAGTACAGCAAAAACGCTTACTAGGTGGCAGCACAAACGCAACGTTGAAATGCGTAAAGAGGTTGCTAAATTTCACAACATCGGGCAGGACCACAGTAGCCTAGTTGGTAAAGCGTCTGCGGTACTTACGCAGAAGACGCAGGTTCGAATCCTGCCTGTGGTTGTGAAATTTTGCGATTTTCTACTTTGTAGATTTATCCGAACACAGGAAGTGTTAAAATAAAAATCATTTTCAACTTTCACCTCCCATACAAAACTCTCTAACAACTGATATTCTATGGGAGGTCAAAAAAGTTTTTTCGTATTTCAACCTATGTTGCTCAGGAAAAGTTGTTCAGTTTTATGGAGAGATTTACTTCCTTCAGGGTTGGTATACCCTTTTTGTTACACCTTGTGTATCTACGAGTAACAGTAGTTCATCCAGACAATGACCAGTGATTATCCTGACCCCTCGCCCTCACACCTGATCATCTAACTCCTCAGTCAATGGAGACAATGCCCTCTAATGGTGCTGGACAATAGTGACTAATTTAACCCTTTACAATATAAATAAAGCATATACAGGGTGTTAATTTAATTGCGTGCCATAGCACAGGGGTGGGATCAGTATCAGTAACTGAACAACTTTTCCCAAGGAACATAGGTCGAAATACGAAGTACCAAATTTAACCTTCCATACAAAATGCGCTATCAGGTGATGCAGTTTCTACGGGAGGTAAAAAATTGATTATCGTATTTCGACCTATGTTTCTTGGGGAAAGTTGTTCAGTTACTGGTAATGATCCCGCCCCTGAGCTATGGCATGCAATCAAATTAATACCCTGTATACACAATACATGCATGTATGGGTAGCAGTGATAGCGACTACTGTCAGGGAAATATTAAGTCTTATATGGCAGGTAAGTGTTAAATATACTCAATTGACTATATACTTTATTTGTCGCAGCTGGCGACCGCTGTTGTTGGTGACCGCAATGTGTAAGATGGTACGATACTAATCTGTGACGATACACAGAAAGATCCTGCCCCATGCTCTGGTTCATTAGCCCTTAGTCGTCTCTTACGACACCCACGGTTAGAAATGGGTTGGTACTATTCTTTGCCGGCACCACACAGAGCCATAGCCAACTAGAGTTTAAATGGTTTAGTTTTGTTTCAAATGTTTTTGTGTTACCTATCATTATGTAATTTTCATCCTGTTTATTGTGTGTACTGTGCCTGTTTCCAATGAATAAATGTGTGTCTATGACTAAATAAATAATTAGTTATCTTGAAACTATCTTATAAATTCTTGATGTTTTCTTCCTGGAATATCATTGGAATAACAATTTTATTAAACTAGAATACACACGTAAAATGCACAAATTATGACTTCTCCACCTCAATTCCGCGAAGTATTATGAAAAGATTTACACTAAACGACCCATCCTGTCATACATTAAAACATTTAGCTGTATTTCATTCAGATTAACACTCATTCAAGACAATGTATGGCCACTTATGCCGCTTAAACTGGTATTAACTGTGATTTAATCCTACATTACTGCTCGCATACATCCGTCTGTGAATCTGCTTGCGACTTCGTATGTTTCCTTGTGAGTATCATCTTTACGGTACAGTCAAGAGCACATCAAGTTTGAAACATTGGACTTTGTACCGTTCTTATTTACATAGACGTACGGGCTAGACTCGCGCTGCGAGGGACAAGCTTGACTAGTCGTTGACTGTACAACAAGTGAAACAAAAAAATAAAAAATCTAACAACTATCTGTGTGAGATTGCGTTTCAGGTTTCCGGTTATGCTACCGGTATAAAATAACAGTTCCACTGTGCCAGTACGTTTACATAACCTCCCGAGGGAATTTACCATAGTCACCACGCTTGTAAGCGTTGCGTCTGGCGACCGCTGCTGCTGGCGGTCGCAGTATTTAAGATGGCGCGATACACAGATATATGCTGCTGCCCATCCTTCGGGTCATAAGCCCTTAGTCGCCTCTTACGACACCCACAGGTAGAGATGGGTTGTTTCTACTATTTGCGGCACCTCACGGAATTTCCAGTACTTTATTTAACTGAAATTATATCGGTGCCGAAAAGTATCTCAGCGTAGCAAAAATATTTACGGTAGCAAAAATATTTCTATCGTAATTTTTAAATATCGGTATAAAAATGTGTCATGTCAAACCCTTTTACGTTTAAACACATAGTTTTTCGGTATGTTTGCCCTATCACCACTAAAAAAAGCGGCCAAGTGCGAGTCGGACTCGAACCCTAAGGGTTCCGTACCTATCTACCATATGATATACTAAAAGCTTTTGCTCTTTGATTTTAAACTCCGCGACCATCCAACTTGACCCCTCTTTTATTTTATAGCTCAATATTTTTATCCAAATGTTCTTTGACAACCCAGGACAATTACGGCCGACAATTTTTTTTTATGGAAGTGTCCCTTAGGTTCATCCAAACATATCTAGAATGTTCCCTGCCGATCCCATTTTCGCTCCCCCCTCCCCCCCCTCAAAAAGGTCCCTCATTTTAGATTTTTCTATTTATCTCTAAAACAGTTGAAGTTAGGAGAAAGTTCGCAACCTAAGGCTTGATGGTTATAAAATTACCAATCTATAGACACCTATTTTATATCGATGTGACCTACAGTACCTGTTCACCAAAAATTAAAAATTATCTTCAAATCATTTTTTGTACTAACTTTTAACAAAAACTACTGGAGTTGTGGCAAAATTATCTAAGAGCATGTGAATCTTGATACATTTAGGAATAAAACGAGACATAATTAATCATTATTGCAGCACTGGTTCTCGATTTACAGCGAGTTACATCAAACACCCTGAGATAATTTTATAGGACAAAAGAAGTAGGAACAGTGAAACTGACGTTGTCTTTCAGGATTAAATAATGGCACTTAAAATTTAAATACATCAAATAAAAATAAACAATTTCCCCTAAAAATCTAAAAGATTTAAGCTTTAAGTAACTAGATGGCGTCACTTGTATAATAAAATAAGAAATAAAATATAATAACAAATGGGTTGCTTCTATTTTGAAACATGAGATGTCAGACGATAGCTCTTGTCATGTTCTATTAAAATATATATATAAAACAGTTTTTCGAATGTTAATTGTTCGTTAAAATATTGAACTATTTATAGCAAAGTTCTTGAAACGGGAGCTCACCTTAATTGGTTACTATTAGCATTGTGTGAAATATTTAATGATTTTAGACTTTTCCCTTTATTTGTACTGTGAGACCTAGCTTCTTGCCAAATTTCATAATTTTAGGTCAACGGGAAGTACCCTGTAGGTTTTGCTTTTTTGCATAAATGTATGGAGATGAGGACTTAAAAAGCCATATCTTTTGATTGCGTCGTTGTAAAAAATTGAAATTTTCAGATCTTGTGTGGTTTATGGACCTTAATATTCTTTGTCAATTTCAACCTGATACCTCTTCTCGTTTGTGAGTAAAAGGGTCTTGACAGACAGACAGACAGACGGACAACAAAGTGATCCTATAAGGGTTACGTTTTTTTTTGAGGTACGGAACCCCAAAAAAGATGAAAATTGAGTACTGCAGAAAACTTAAATGCAATTTTCATTCAAGACCCCATTTCCAAAATTCCATTCTCTACGTCCGAAGTCACATTAGCATCGTGTGATGAAGGACCGGTGGGTCGTATAGTTGTTATGTAGTGGTTGTATAGTGGTCGTAAATCTTGTTCGCGATCTGGTAATTAACCAATCACGGTGAAAGTTGCGCGTGCGCTTCGTCATTCCTTGCAGCTGAGAGCTCGTCCTTGGACTGTGACCTAGTTTCTGGTTTTATCAATTTAACCTACATTTTCTTTTCTTCATGTATTCAGATCATGAATCTCAACAATTTTACTGTTTCCAAGAAACATTGGTTCATTTGAATAAAAATGATATCCCATTGAAACTGTATACAAGGTGTAACAGAAAGGGTACCCTCAAGGACGTGATTCTGCCCGTGAAACTAAACAACTTTCCCTAAGGAACAAATGTTGAAATACGAAAAAAAATGTTGACTTCCCATACAAAATGTGTTATCAGCGGATTCAGTTTCTATGGGAGGTTAACATTTTTTTTTTCGTATTTCGACCTATGTTTCTTAGGAAAAGTTGTTCAGAATTATGTTCCTTATAAAAATGTGTTTTATTGTCTCAATGCGCAATTTCAGTTTTCGGAAGTTTTACACTCAGTCCGAAAGAAAATTGCAAATTTTGGAAGTGAGCTGGTGCAGCGGCTTCGCCCGCGTGGAATTCAGACAATCATTACCCCTACCCTACATCCTATATCATATCCGTCTCCTGGTTCTAAGCTACCTTCCCACCAATTTTCAGCCAAATCGGTTCGGCCGTTCTTGAGTTATAAACAGTGTAACTAACACGACTTTCTTATATATATATATATATCATCTAGATTAGATTGTACTTATTGCGACCTTATGCTCTGGAAAATATTGTTTGATGGTCTTTATGCACGGTTTAATTTTTTATAAACACCCAGTTTTTCCACACACAGTAAGAAAGAAAACTGCAATTTTCTCCCAGAATAACAACTTTTACGTATTTCAAACTACTTTGTTCGTATGTAAACAATAAACTGAACCGCTTATTAATAAAATTTTACTTCTACAAGAATGAACACTTTCGAATAATATGTTCAAAGTGTCTTATAAAGCCCTCAAAAAAAATAAAACCAAAACACACAAAACCGATTGAGATATCCTCATCTAATGCATTATTCAACCACAATACAAGATCTGCTTGTCAAAGTACCTTACCGACGATTACTGAGAAAAAAGGTTAGCTCAGCGTGAGTCGACCCTTTATACACAAAGTCAAATAGTCTCAATAGATTCCCAGACAAGTATCCAGCCGTATTTTTAGGGTTCTGTACCTCAAAAGGAAAAAAAAGGAACCCTTATAGTACCCTTTGTCTTCCGTCTGTCTGTCAAGACCCTTCTTCTTCATGTGATAACTATAGGTGTACTTCAGTCAAGGGCGGGTCGAGCTTGACACTCGCAGTGCGAATCTAGCCCCTACGGTATAAAAATAAGAACGGTACAAAGTCCAATGTGTCAGGATTCATCTGCTCTTGACTATACTTCTGATGATAGCAGAGACTAAGTCTGATCTAGGGTTTTGTATTGGGTCATGGATTGCGCTTGCACGATTATTATCTTAATTCCAATGCAAGGCTTAATATGTAGCACAAAAGTTCATACAGATCCTGCAAAATAAAAATAAAAAAAAAAGGAAAAATACACAAAATGTAATTGTAAGAATTAGCAAATTATATTGTTTTTCGTGTGGTGGCGGCAAATAATAGTACCAACCCATCTCTACCCGTGGCTGTTGTAAGAGGCGACGAAGGGCTTATAAACTTGAGGATGGGCAGCAGCATCTTTCTGTGTATCGTACCATCTTACATATTGCGGTCACCAACACAGCGGTCGCCAGCCGCAACGCATACAAGCGTGGTGACTATGGTAAATCCCCTCCTCATTACCGCACGTTTTTGCTGGAGTTCTGAAGGGAGCTCCCTGTCCGGCAGTGGACGTTTCATGGGATGTTATGGTCAAATACCGTCTTCTTAACGAAAAAAATGTAAGCTTAAAAAAATACCAAGTAAGAACCAAACCTTGAAACCAGCGGACTTTATCAACACTTACATCACCTTCTATTGTATGGCTTACCTGTAAGAAAAAAAAACTTGTAAGTATAATAAAACTAAGATTTCATAATGACAGTGTCGGTGTTAGACCAGACGTTTCCTGATCGATAAGATCGTATCGATATCTGATATCTTAGAATCGGAATCTTTTTATCGATTTATTTATAGCCTTTTGTAAAGGCTGTATTTCCTGCCAAGGCCAAGAATAAGTATGTGGGCTGCAAGTTAATTCGAATTTTTGAACATCATTATTTTAATAAGTGTCCACACTAAAACCAGTTGCAGAATGCTACTACAAAGTTAAAAACTCCCTCAAAACTATTAGTAATAAATATTTCTTTTTTCAATTGATTTAAAGGAGTTCTAGTCTTGAGGACAATTTCTGCAACTGTAGTAATGTTTAAAAGTTAACATACATAACATGACGCCTCTTTCCCGTCTGGGTATGCAGAGACCACAGTCCTCCACCTGCTACGATCTTGACATACTTCCCTCGCTTCCTGTACTTTCATCAATCCTTTCATACATGCTCGTCGGTTTAGGGTACTTGTAATCTGGCTTTTATTTTGAAGGTCCTGAATTTGGTCCTGGTACGTTCGCCTAGGCCTTCACCTACCAACGTTTCCATTAAAAGTTAAATGGCTTTAAAACCGGCTGCAAGGTGAAGTGACGATTAGGGTAGTTCTCCACAAGTGCTGTGCGAGGGAGCTAAGCTGGGAAAATTCCAACCAATAGGATTGCGCCATTTTCCTTGCTTGTCAAATGCGCTGTTAAATGGAGCAATCTTATTGGTTTGAATTTTTCCAGCTCACAGCTTAGCTACACTGCGGCGCAAACAGCTTGAACAATGATCCCGTGGTGGGGGAAGCTTTGCGCACGTAATTTTTTATGTAAAATCGACTGCGCAGCCAAGGTCATTGTTCAAGTAGTTTTCCCACACCTATACCTCGCACAGTTCTGGTGGTAAACCACCCTTAGGCGTGAAATACACAGAAGCGATGTGATTCGGATATGGGACGGATATGGTTCAGATACGATGTGCGACCTAGAATCTCTATGCGTAAATTACACAGAAAGGATGCGGATAAATCCTTTCAGTGTAACTTACATCTCTTTCATACATTTTGTACGAAAGTAACTTGAAGCGACATCGCATCCGAACCATATCCTTCCCATATCCGTCCCATATCCGAATCACATCGCTTCTGTGTATTTCACGCCTTACACTACAACTAAAAAGCTTATTTAAGGTGTGCTAGTATAATATTGAATAACCGTTCCCCTTAGCTAATAAAACATAAAAATAAAGTGTACAAAGCTACCCATTTTCAATTCGCAATACTCCGAACGAAACATTTCAAACGGGATTCTTAAAAAAACCGTTTCCTTTACTCGCGTCACATCACCCCAAACAAGGCTCTCTTTCAGGTCCCCCAACATGATAAAATTTACGTGTTCTGCGTAAGGACCACACAGGATAGATACAGTCCACCGCACATACATTTCTACATCGAAGAAAGGACTTTATCTCAAGGGCTGAAGGAGTTTAATATCTGTACGTGTGGTGGATCGTACGTAAACAGGTGACAAGCGCAACACTGCTTTGAACCGTTGTGTGGCCGCGCTGTCTTAAAGGTTGTTTATGACGTGGATTAAGTAATGAGAGATAAAGATATAGCTAATATTAATGACTTGTGGTTTAGAGACACGTAGTTTCTAGATTTCATCACCATATAGTTAGGGTACTGGCTGCCATTTGGGTACATGATTTGATCATGATTCATATTAATAGGGATGATAGATCAGCTCAATACGAATCGATTTGGTCCTAACAAGTTTTTCTGTGCGTCGCTGCGTTTTTGAGTTAAAGCAGAAAAAACAAATAGGGCCTAGAACCGAGTGGCCTGGAAAGCTCTGTATGACAGAGCCGCTATTGGTCGCGACCCTCAGCCGCGTGAGGTGATGACGAAGAAGTGTCTAGGTAGTGCATTCTTAAAAATAATAAGTAGGTTCATTACATATAACTATTAAGATAATTACCAATCTTTAACAATAATTAGTCGTTTACATACTTTTTGACATAAGTATACACTTTAAAAAAGCGGATCAAACAAATTAAATCTCATAATCTATTCGTCGCAGGCAAACTGCTTACATTATGCCGCATGCATTTATCAAAATGCCGAAAATTTTTAAAACTGCGCGTAATTCTTTTCTAGCACCCGCCGACCGCTGGCTGTCCGCTCTCTCGGTTCGTGCGTTATGGTCGCACGCAAGACAACCTAACTAACCCAAAATGCATCAGTGATCTAAACCCATTTACAATCTACCGATGCCGTTTTACAATTAGCCGACCGTTTACAATTTGCCTGCCGTTTGTTAACGGCGAATTATACGATTTGCCTTCGACATATATAGACAAGTACTATCTAGTCGTTTACACCTCTTGTTTACCTACCTTAATGAATTACAATATCAAATCAAAATATTTGTGAAATATTTGAGCACGCTTCAGCTTTTATATTAGCCTACATCACAATGTTATCGTTCATGTAAAAAAAAGATAAACCAACAAATTGTAGCCGCGACAGACCGCATGCTTGTACGTTGCGCGGGCGCCGCGAAGCCATATGGCGGAAGCTGCGCGCATTCCGCGCTAGTTCCAGTTCTAAAGACACGTCTAGCTAGTCTTTCGACTGATCTAGTCGGATGCTGATATAAAAGTGTCATTTGATAAGATCTGTCGTTGAGATTTCTTCTACAAGTTTATTAGATGATGCTAAAGTGTGAAATAGATTTAATGGCATACTTTATTACGCCTAGAAGGCAGATGAAGTATCTACATACTTTGAGAAAACGGAATGTCTTCGAAATCTAGTCTGTCTAATTGTAAGTACGACAGAAATTATAAAATATGATGTATTTGAAAGTTAAACTCCTTGTCACCGCACCGGGCACAAAGTACGATCAAATTAGGTCGTTGTAACTTTTTTTACTGAAATTCTCGTAGCTTTGCAGATTATCCAAAACAATTTTCTTAAATACACTGTCCTAATCTGAGATCACCACATTAGTAACAGCCACAAGGACAAGTCCGCAAAAAATCTGAACTCATCCGACCTCAATTTTTGACCCTACGATGATGTAATTTGGACCATAAGGAAGCATTTAGACTACGAAACCACAAACGACTTGGAAGTAATCTGCTGATCAGTCATTTAACCTCCCACACACTTATTTACTACACATAAACAATTACAACATTATAATGTATCTCTTTGTTAGCAGAAGATATTCGCAACAGCGCGTAGCGTAGACAAATTATTGTATGCCCAATTTTGGTACAGACACCACCACATATTGTTATGCTCTCTGGTTTGTATTGCTCTTTGCTTTTACCTGTACTTTAGTGTTCATTTCTGGCTTCTTGCAGCCTGTAATTTATAGGAATATCGAGAAATATATGTATGTATTTGGAAAATTATACAAAAATAAATTTAGAATATTCGAGCTAATGAACAATTTCACCACGAAAGATGCTGAAGATCGTTTGTGGTGTGGAGAAGAGGAAGCTGGGAAACGGACCCTGGAAATAAGCCGGGAAAATCTGGACAGAAGAATTTGCACGTTAAATTGCTTAATCGTCAATGAGAAGACCTGTTAATATGATTTTTTTTTATCGCGCATGCATAAAAAAATCTTCGTCCTAGATTTGATAATAGTTGTTTCTCATTTATATTTATTGTTTTGCGATGTTCTAGTAATAATATTGTTTTCAAGTTTCGGCATTTAAAGGTGACGAAATAAAAATCGTATGACTATCTGGGACTCATGACGAGGATTTAAGGAACGACACACGAAAGGAACCATGTTTGGCACAATATATTTTTATAAGGAATTACTACAAACATCGAATAAAACTATTTATTATAAAAAAAAACCTTTTGTTGAGGAATCTTTATCCAAACGACAATGTACGTTGCGGTCCTTGGTGTCGCTTTATTGTTTTAGATAGCGATTTGTAACATTCTGTTTAAGGCTAGTGTATCTATTGTTCGAACTTAAGGCTGAAACGGTGACATATTTATATAGAGACCAAAGGTGCTGCATTGCTCGATCCTCGATAGGAAAAACCTCTTTCAGTTTGTGACTGTGTTTGTGACTTGTCTTTTATATGTCCAAGCTTAAAATATTACTACTACTAGCTTTGCTAAACTATAAACTGTTATAAAACTTAGATAGCAGCCTTTTTTTATTCAAACAACACAAACAAAGAACCTTAATAAACTTCGGAATGGAGACTAGACTGAATAGGATCGTTTATGTTGGGATAGGTTACCTGAAGACCACAACGAATTACGCCTGTATGCCCGTATGCCAGAAACGTATCACGCGTTATGTAAAATGACATGGAATTATGTAAAATGACGAATTAAAAAAAATCTCGGCTTTTTGTAAAATGCCAAGGCGGCGAATAATATAACTTGCCTGCGACACATACACCAAGTACCATTCAAGACACGTTAAAGTTCATACATGTTTATTTCGGCGATCCTTAATTTAATCAGTCAATAGATCATTCTGGTATGACTTTTATTGAAACCATAAATCGAACCATATTTTTCTGTTTAGGTTCCAAAGTTTTATAACCATACATTTATCAAAATCTTCTCAAAATAAATGTGTGACTCAGAACTCATACGACAGGAACACACACAACATTAAACAACCAAAATAAGCATTAATTTTATAAGCATGCGCAGGCGCAAGCCGTCACTAATGTGCTCGAACAAGGTCGAATTTTATGACCAAAATCGTAATTAAAGTTTCTTTGGTAAATTCTCAATTATATCTTAAGTAATAAATTGATTTTATGAATATTATAGCTTTAAAACTTTATTAAGTTAACTTATTCTTAGGTGCTGATTTTATTGTGTTTGTTCTCTTGTTTTTTTATTTATTTTTTATTATTTTATAACATATTATGATTACAAATATATCACCATCAAATCATCCCATGAAACGTCCACTGAAGGACAAGGAGCTCCCTCCAGAATTCTAGCAAAAAACGCATATAAAAATCAAGCACGTAGAAATAAAACCAGTATAAGCTGAACCAGCGTTAAGCTACAAACGCTCAAAACCAGAGATCCGCTCATGATCAGTGTTTCCAGTGACGTGCGGGCGTGGGTACCAACCAATCATAGTCACCACCGCGCTTGTTAGCGTTGCGGCTGGCAAGTAAGATAGTTACGATACAGAAGACGCTGCTGCCCTTCCCACTTTCATTTATCCCTTAGTCGTCTCTTACGACACCCACGGTTAGAGGTGGGTTGGTACTATTCTTTGATGGCAACACACGGACACGGAAATTGTATAAAGCAAAAGCAAAATTTCCTTATAAAATGCAAGTCGGTCCTTATACTCTCATCATCAGAATATCCCATAAAAAGCCCACTGCTGGATCGAGAGCTCCACCTACAACCCATTTTTTTCGTATATTCCAACGCTTACCAACACATTTTGCAGCCATCACACTAAAACCAGAGTATGTTTTAACAGAAAAAATAACATTGTTTTACAAACTTGTTTTTTTCTGAGAGCTTTATTCGATTGCTTTTGACTGCTTCCAATCCGGTTTAAGATCACTTAGTCGCCTGTTACGAAACCCACGAGAAGTGATGGAGGGTACAAATCTGAAAAAATACTGAACCTCTTAAAAAGATATAAACCAGATGGATTTTATCATCCAAATTTTTTCTAAGTCATACAATATTTTATTATTTGGCGCGACGGGACACTTCGCTTAAATTTTATACGCGTCTCAAAACATGCGAATTTGAATTTATTATTTTATTTTTGACGACCATATCGAATAACGCAATCATTGGTGCAAAAAAAGCAGTAAAAAGGAGACTTTTTAGATTACTATGGAACCAGGGCCATGTCTTTGTACACTATTCAGTTGATTCTAAATGTTCTAAATACATTATTAAAACGTCTTTATGAGATGATTTTTGTTTAATTCGGCATAGTTTACTCGTAATACCCCGATAAGTACATTTCTGTTAATCGGCCCTAGTGGCAGCACACAATATGGTGGAAATTGTCATATGTGACCTTTGTAAGTCAAAATGTTCTTAGTTATATTTACTTACATAAACATTGCCGTACCATATCGCACAAATGACCGTATTTTTGATATTTTTTCTCGTAAAAACTACCGGATAATAAACGAAAACAGTAGGTGGGTAAAACTGTGTATATCATTAATATACAATCTATCTGAAACAATTTATCGGTCGTTTAAATAGTCTAGATAACATTTAAGTTTATTGAATGATGATGCTGGCAAGACTGATGGTGTTTTTGGCATTGCCTGCCAGAAGGAGATTGATGAAGCTGGCAACAGCCTTGAGAGTTCAGCCAGATAAACCATTAGTCTCGGTTCGGAAAGCTCCTAAATTAGCTTCCTGGCAAATTTTATTTAAAGTTCTTCTGTCGGACTTAAAAAATGATCTCGTCAATATGCGTGAATTGCACCTGAAGATCTACAAATCCATTTTATTCATTAAAATGGTAGGGAATAATTTGAAACACTTAAATTTGACCTACAGGCACATAAAGAACTCAAAATCAAATTAGTTTATTCATTGTTGGATATTAAAATCTCTTAATGACCTCAGCTAAACTACATCGCTCCACAAACAAATTAGCGCCATGGTAGGAAAAAAAGAAGCGAAAATAAAAACCCACGCGCTCTTTTAAAAATGTTTGAATGTATTTTAAGTACGAATTTGAGTGATATTTTTTTTATCTCACTTAATTTTGAAAGTTTCGATGTTTGTTACTCTTTCACAGATAAACCGCCGAAAGAACTTGATGTTTGGCAGCAGCATAAGATTGACTTCTTTTGGAAATCCAACGCGAATGACGTCGCGGTTAACTGATCGTTTTGTATAATAGTTTCAACTACGGTTTTAACAGTTCTGGATGCCTTTAAATTGTATAGATCCAGCCAAAAAATCAGTCTATTTCTTAACTATGTATGCGCTATAGCTTGCCCTTGACCTGATCCCTCTAGTACCTCTATTGAGCCCCGGCGACCGAAAGGGTTTGACGATGAAACGAGCACACCAAAAATAGAGGAAGCAGAAGAAGAGTTTTACGAAAATTTACTCCTAGGACACTGTATCGTGTAGTACTATTATTAATTCTGTGGTATCGTCATAAAATTTCCAGTAACAAGACTTATATGTAGAAGTGGATAGCCTCCAAACTACAAAGATTCCGATATATATGTCGCAGCTTTCCTTACGCCGCCGGACCGTTGTAGCGATGCATTCTACAAAGCGGCGGTCAACGTTTAGCCATATTGTCAACAAGGAGCAACATAGTATTTTAGGTTCGTTAGCTAAGGTAAACCCAACTTAACCGATCCCGAGTAGGGATAGCGAGGCCAGAAACGAATTACACGCAGTTTTCAAAGCAGCGCATCGACGAAGCGCCTGTTTGCAATTGGGCGCCACGTTACTACGCCGCTTTGACGAACGCGAACTGCTCATTCAATGCGGCGTACATTATTTCAGCCAAATTGTAATGGAACAAGGCGTGATGTTATGTATGTATGTATGTAAATTGTAATCCGGCGGAGCCAAAGTTAGGCAGATTGCAAAACTGCGACGTTTTTTAATACGGCTGCGCAAAATTGTAATACGGCGGATTCTACAATCCGGCTGCGACATATACATATATGATATTATGAGTCAACGATCACGTGTTTTCGATCAGCGTGACAGATCGGTACTAACAACTGCGTACACACGTTATTTGCTTTACCATATTCTAGACATCGGTTCTCAATCTTTAGTACCATGACCCCTTAAAAATTAAAAATAATGTGTGGAATTGCCATCCTGCGTCTGTATTTCCGAATAATACAAATCTTACAAGTCGCTATAAAAAAGTCATTTTCTAACTACTTAACTAGTGAAAGTAAGGCGTAAGCTTGTTCCGTAGTCTACGTCATTTCAGATTTCAGGGCAGACGACGTATAGACATCAATAATTGAGTTTCAATATCTGAAGATAACCAATTCACGTGCCGATGCTTGTTTTTTTTTTCATGGCGTTTTTCATGGGTATACAGCAGTATCTCAGGGTCTGGAAGCATCGTTTATTCTGCAGTAAACGTCTTTTTGGCATTGATGATGATGACTATCAGAAATTCTTAGGTGAAATAAGCGAAGTACTTGTTGTGTCGTTTTTCTTAATCTATGTTTTGAGTGTTTCTCATTTGTACAATAAATAATTAAAAATAGAAAGAACGATCTTAATTTTGTCGATAGATGTGCTTCACTCTTTCTTTAAATATGCGTAGTGACTAGTAAGTAAAAGATGAAATGTGATGCAACCCCCCAAAAAGGTGTTGTATTTGCGTTAGTTTGAGAAGCACTGTTCGTACTGCACTAGTATCACTAGCATCTACCTTGTTAAATGTGTGGTCGACACATGTGTGATTTTCCACACTACATGCAGTAGTTTGTTGGTAAACATGTTTTTCTTTTAACTGATTTATATTCAGACTGTCCTTAATAGGTTTTATTACTTAGTAGCCTTCCCTTCGTCTCTGTTGGCAATTTCCACCAGGCTAGAGTGCATTTAAATAGATTGATCAGCGAGCATTACGTACTGGAAATTCAACAACACTTATTTTGAAAAAACAATTGTTTTTGTTTGTTTTTGATAGATTTTGATTGCGTGTAAATACCACCGTTATATTTTTTTTTAACTTTCTTAATTTTTTTCCCTTTGTAACAAACCTGTAAAAAATTAAAATATATCGTTTTAGAGAAACAACTGAAACCCTGATTTTGTGTACGAATAAATATTGAAAAAAATTACTTTAAATCGTAGCTTGAGACAAAGCAACACAATTAATTATTAAAATAAGGGAAGTTTTTTTAATGGAATCATCATACAACTACTAATACTACAAAATAATAATAGTCTAAAAGTAATATATTGTAAGAATCTGTAAAGTAATAATGTCACTTAAGCATGCCTAGCCGATAATTTGAATTTAAACGGTGTGCACGTTTGTTATCTCCATAATGCGCATGCGCCGAATGTGGTATGTCTCGCATTAGTTGAGGCGTATTTGGACGTAATTGCAAGCGCCATTTAATGGTACAAACACGTCAACAAGCAAGCATTTATTTTAACTATCGATAATAGTCGGATAGTTATTTGAAAAACAAAATAATACTCGTATCTGTTTATGTCACCGCCTAATGGAGAAATGCAAAAAAATAAAATAAAGCTGTCTACAAGTTTGCAGATGCAAAGTAATTCAATTTGAATGATTAAACATGTTAAAGAAGAGGTCTATGGCCGTGACGATAGAATTGATGCTTGTAACTGAGGGAATCAATTAAGATAAATTTTATTATTTTGTCGAAAATAAAATTCTAAAAACTAAAGTATTGTAAGACAAAATATCTTTTCCCATATAAGTTGTGTTCAAAACACGAGTCTCGTAAAATGTTGTATGAGCAAGAAAAGAGCATTTCTTGGTATATGTGCGGAAACTGTTTGTTCTCACATCCAAGTCTGAAATTTATAAGATCATAGCTTGTGTGGAGGCCATAAAACATTCTAAGAGCGAAATTTCAGGATGTACCTCGATAGTCATTTATCAACTCAAGTGTGGTGATTTATTTCGTCTACTTTAGAAAAAATTTGGATACTAAAACATATCATCAAATTTTACAAAGTTTTGTTAAAAGTATACAGAACTTCCTCATCCATTTACTCATTCAGCGTGGAAGTAAACTTTACATTGACGCGGAATGACATAAAGGCACATCCTTTGATGTAGTCTTTACATTGAAAAGGATGTTTGTGTAATGTCATGAAATTATTCCAGTCGGATTTGTTTACATTTTGCTCCGTATTTAAGCTCTCGTGATCTTAATGCTGTAAAAATACTGGGTCAAGACATTTTTCAATGGTCAAGACGCAATGTAAAGATATCTGTCAACCGCAAAGAGACATAAGGTGTTTCAACGCCTTCAACAAGCATTTCAAAATAAGGATCTGTTCGGAGATGGGAAAGGGGCCTTGGCTTAGAAATGGTGAATGAAAGGATTAAGACAGTAAATGGCTGGCTAAGTCGTCGTAGCTATTTTAGAGGAGATCTTTGTTCAGCAGTGGACGACTTTCTTGTGTACATAAATACTATCAGACCTATCACCGTATGCTCTCTCATTTCCTGGCCCCACCAACAAGTGAAAATCGTCGTAGCGATTTAAGGAGACCTTTGTTCAGCAGTGGATGACTTCCTTGGGTAAATACTATCAGACCTATCATCGTATGCTCTCTCATTTCCTGGCCCCACCAGTAAACGAAAATCGTCGTAGCGATTTTAGGAGATTATTGTTTAGCAGTGGATGACTTCCTTGTGTAGAAATATCAGACTACTTAGTGGCCAATTATTACCGTAGGCTCTCTCATTTCCTGGCCCCACCAACAAGCGACGATTTACAAGACCATTTACTACGACAGATGTCGCGTAATAAGACACATTAGCGTATATTCACGACCGCGATTCGCGGAGATTGTAAACAGCAACGTTCACTATTCGCACGAATTTGTTTATTGCACGCTACATGGTGATTAAAATTTTAGTTGCAATGTTGGTGGTCAGACTTTCATGTGTTGCCAGATATTAACATTTTACAGATTTTAAAACGATATTCTAAAACATGTAGTAGCAACTCAGCTTCTGCTACAGCACCTTGCGCTAGTTTTCCGAGAGATGAACTCACAATGTACAGTCAAAAGCAAGTCAATCTTGACACTCGCAGTGCGATTTCCGCCTCTTCAATGACTAACATAAGCGCGGTATCAAGTCCAATGTGTCAAGCTTGACGTGCTCTTGACTGTACAATATTTTTTTTACAGTTTCAATTTACATACTATTATTAAGTTACCAATATTACAGCCGGTAGAACAAACGAACATAAATTCAGCCATTATATTCGCAGTTGTGGTGGCACTGTCTTGAAACTAACTTGTAATCCGCAGCTAGCTTTAGTCTAATTCTTTTAACTGACCTGATAATCATCATATCAGCCAAAAGACATCATCCACTGCTGGATATGGGCTTCCCAAAAAGATCTCTACAACGACGCGACGACCAGTCCTGCGCAGCTAGCATCCAGCGACTTCCCGCCCACGCTGTCTTCTGGTTCCTGGTCGCCACTCTAGAACATCTTATCGGCCATCGCTAGAAGAACCGAATCGATCTGAACGATATATTGTCTTCTTAAAACAAACAGGCGAAGGTAAAATCCGACGCTACATAATAAAAGTCTATAAAAATCACGGTAAAAAATACTCGCAGTCGCCGTTGTTAGATACGTTACAAATAACAAAATAACATATTCGTTACTATGTTCATATTACTTCATATCACCTCCGTATAAGCCGATTATCCATAATAGTAAACTCTATTCTATACACTATAAATATCGTTTACGCATTATTCAAATAGCCCCTAGCTAGAGCATTCAATTAATATACTTAAATACAAGACTAGAGCATCACAAACTGTTAAAGTATGTCTATTAAGCAGACATAATCATTTATTAAAACGTAACCGGTTGCATTAGATCTGTCCAAAAAGGAGGCTAACTAAACATCTTCGATAGTTTAGAATCTAGAAATCTAGGTCATATGGATAGAAACTGAGACAGTTACGGTTTTACCTTCAAGTAATATATTCAGGCTAATTACTAGTATTACTTTACGCTGAAAAGTGTAATATTTCTGTCGAGTGTAAATAAGCTGTACAGTCAAGAGCACATCAAGTTTACCACTTTGGACTTTGTACCGTTCTTAAATAGTCTTAAGGTGACCTGTGACGGCCAGCTTAGCCCCGAACGCAACTAGATGGAGCCACTGCTGCAAATATAAGGTTTTATTTTTTAATGCAATGCAACTTCAACGCCTAACAACAATTTCGATAAGAAAAATATCTCCATATGTCCACTAAAGTCAATTAATCTCGTCAGTCCGTGTTTACATGAGTACGATCACTCACACATGCACACAAAGCACAACCGTACAGTTTTGACCGCACGTCCACAACTGTAATATTGAACCAAAAATTGCTAACAAAAATAGTACTTTCAGTACATTAACTGTATTTTTGTATTAATTAGCGAAATATTTAACTAAAAATAGCAGTATTTGTTCGTTTTTCAACAGAATTTTATGTCCCGCGTAAGAATGCAAGTCATTTGAATTTTTGCATGGAAAACGGATCACCTTAAGAGGTTAGCGTTGCGTTGTCAAGCTTGACCGGCACTTGACTGTATTACCGCGTACTTTGCCGGCAGAGTTAAGATATTATTCGTTGGATAAGTGTGTAGGAGCTGATTCGAGTCCCTCATACTTAGTTTTCGCTTAAAGAGAAAATTCAGTAAGTTTTCTTTTATTATTTTCTAATAGGCAGGTGCATAAAGTTTCTTTTATTTAAAGCTCCGTTAAATCTTTTCCTGTCACCTTCAGTTTTGAAGCTAAAGAAAGTGACAGCAATATATTTAAAGAAGTTTTAACTTTATTGTTGAAATTAATTGTCTTTCAAAGATCACTAGGGCGGGGATAGAGAATTCATTTATTTTCCGAATGCAAGCAAAAATTATCCCGTGTGGTGCCGGCAAAGAATAGTACCAACCCATTCAAACCCGTGGGTGTCGTAAGAGGCGACTAAGGGTTAACTGGAGGATGGGCAGCAGCATCCTCTTTTGTATCTTACATCTTACTTACTGCGGTCACCTACTCGTACAACCGCGATCCATAGTGCCAGCCGTAACGCTAACAAGCGAGGTGACTATGGTACTTCCCCTCCACATTTTTCCAGCAAAAGCTAGAATTCTGGAGGGAGCTCCCTGTCCTGTAGTGGACGTTTCATAGGATGTTATGATGAAGCAAAAATTATCTATGTTAAGTGGCGGTAGGGCAAAAATAATAAGTGGTTAGCAGTCAGCGGTCAGGGTTTAGCAGGGGTAATCCAAAGATATAAGTAGTACCCTTACCATAATCAGCATAAATAATGGTTCAAAGTTTTATAAGTGACATAACCAATCTACTACATCTCAATAACGCAATTATTTTCAAGATCAATCTCTAATTATCCAAAGCTTAACTAATTCATAATTTCAAATGCATCCGATATTATGTATTACATTAATTAATCATACACGAATTGACAAGTTTAATAAGGACTCGAATATTCATACAGTAATTACTTTAGAACATGTCGAAAGGTGTTGCATAATAGCATTACTTAGATACTTTATGTAAGAGTCGAGATTTCAGCCCTACGACCTTGACTGGATTTATTTAATACACGCGGTCGGCCCAGATTGGCTGAGATAAACCCAATATTTATAAAAAAATTCTCAAAGACCTAGTTCAAGACGTCCGTCCGCAACATACCGTAAAATAAGATTAATTTGTGAGTACTGGCAGTTAGCATCACAGGACCGTGTAATAAGGTCATGCAAATCGGACGGTAGCGGTTCCTAAAAGGCTTTAATTAATCAGCCATACACATACTACCCGCGGGAAAAGATCTCATTCTCACTCACGGGAAAAACGTTTAAGGCGAACGATGTCGCGGGCAACAGCTAACAAGTAATAAGTAACAGTTAAGTAGCCAATAAAGCCAACCTAGTATATAATTATGCTACTTACGAATAAAAATAAACATTAATCTTTAATGATACTTCTGATAAATTGATATCTAATTGCTCAACTTTCAAAAGTCGACAACTTGTGTATATACTCGTAATTCATGCTTAAGGCACAGAATAGAGATTAATAATAGTGAACTGAGTTTTAGTAATAGAACCTGTGAATAGAACTAATCGCAAAGGACGGACACTCTTGACCCACCGTGGCACCCACTACCTCAGCCCCCCGCAACCGGCCCGCGCGATTCTCGTGGTTAGCAGCTGGTTTTAGTTGTACGGTCAACCGCACGTCAGTGGAAATATTTAGAACTCTATTACCGTGCCATAAAGTCCAAACTGTTTCTACTGACGTGCTGTTGGGTGTACTACGTGCAAACACATACGCTTCTATTTCAAATTTTGACAGGTACGGTCATCCGCACGCCAGTGGAGACAATTGCAATTCTATTAGCATGTTATAAAGTCCAACTGTTCGTACTGACGTGCTGTTGAGTGTACCTACCTAGTGGTTTCGAACTCGTTCTATGTAGTGTCCGGGTCCGGAGTTTTGCTTAGTAAAGCTACGATCACACCTATCTGAATTCAAAGACCAATTCGGCATACATTGCTGGGAGGCTTAGTTATGTTAATTGCAATATCCTTACTTCAACGAGCAATGTATGCCGAATTAGTCTTTGAATTCAGCTAGGTGTGATCGTGGCTTGAGGATTAAAACTACGAAGACACAGTAACAGTGGGCTACTTTAGGTCCTATGGCCAAAAATCTTATTAATCTTACTTGAAACACAAATCTGAACTGATTACCCGAGAAACATTATGTCGAAAGAAGAGATTTGTTTTGGCTTTTCCAAACATAGCGCCGGCCAACGCTTACGAGACGACCAAAACGTTTTCTCTTTCTTTCAAACATCTTTTCAGAACAGTAAGTTTTATATTGTTACGAATATAACCCTTTATGTTTAATTGCATATTCGATTTTAGAAAATAGAACGCTATACCTAACCGACGCTAATGATAACAATCTATTTGAAAAAGGAGCGGCGCGTACGCAGGTAACTAGCAAAGCAAGGACGCAAAAACATGGATAATTTTTTTTTAATACTCGGTTGCAATGTAACCGGGTACAGAAGGTGGTCCGCTTATACATACTATTTAATAATAAAGTGTCAACATCTTTCCTAAACTGAACAAAAATATAGAGACATATTACAGGATTCCACATTGTAGAGGTAAACCTAAAATCTGTTGAAATATTTTTTTTTTTTGTTGGACTGTTGCACCGCCGTTTTTATCTAAAAATTTCACTGTTCATCACTAGTTTACTAGTATTAATGATCTGGGTGTCTACTCTCAAAGTCCGATATATCGAAACGATACTATTCGAAACATGCAAATGCAAAACTTCGTCCCTTGACAATACAGTAGAATATTGATTGGATGCTAACTACTGGCAGTTTGAAAATTCATCCAACCAATATTTTACTCTATTGTCAAGGGACGAAGTTTTGAATTTGCATGTTTCGAATGGTATCGTTTCGATATATCGGACTTTGAGAGTATACACCCTGTGGTTAAGCTACTATTTTTATTCGGTTTAGGAAAGATCTTATATCCTCATTTTATTTAAACCTCCCAAGGCAGAATTACAGAACCCAGTTTATTTGCGGAACGGTGTGTATTAAACTAACAAGACCCAGATACCTGTCATTTCGTACCTCGAAGGAAGTGCAATCAGTAGGTATTTTAATTGTTTTAATTGGTAGAAACAAATGGCCATTTCCAATGACAATGCGCAAGAGCTTGATGGCGGCGATAATGAGTACAGACAAGTTGATTGGAAAACCTTGGGCCTAAAAGGTTAAGTAGAAAAATTATCGTTATTTATTTTACTGCTTAATGGAAGTATTATAATTAAATTTGCTAACAAGTATTTACTAATCAATTTGTTAGAAAACCAGCGAGATTGAAAACGAAGTACTTTACCTACTAAATTTCTAAAACTTAATATTTTATTAAAAAATAAGAATTTTGTTCATCAGAATACATAATATATACCTAAATAAAACATCAGAAATAAAATAAATTAGCTCAATAATCCGCTCGTGGTTTCGTTAATCAAAAAGTCCCCCCGTGGATGTTCCTGGTGCAAAGGTGCCCATTACGCTAGCAGCGTTCCCTCGCTGAATAGCGATGGACAACCTTTGCATCAGGAATGCCCCTGAACGAGGATCTCCACCCTCCTGTCTTATGCGACAACCAATTTCTCGCACAAAGTCCATGCCCTCTGACCCCCAGCACCTCATTGCTAAATTTCTTCAAATATGTCAAAGAAAAAGGTAAGTTTTTCGAAGATGCCCAAACTCGCATTTCTAAATAGAAGGCATATATTCTAAGTTTGATGTTTTTGTTCGATTTCAGATCAGCCGAGGGTGTTTTCCACCACCTTTTGAGGGTTCAACTGAATGGCGCTGCTGATCATCGTTTTGCGTGACATTTTGCGAACATTTCGCGGACATTTCTACAAAAGTTTGTAACAGAGAAAACCCTCTCGGCACATAATAGTCTAGGCATCGAAGCGGATCGTTGTATGAAGACCCCCACATTAAATCCTGAGTCGATGAAACTTTGCTGGGGTATTACACTACATGAGACAAACCTTCTATAAAAAAATCCAAAAAAAAATCGGTAATTTTTATTTCTCCATACAAAACTTACAAAAAATTTATTGAAAAATTTTTTTTTGGATATTTTGAATTTACATTTAATTTATGATTCGTTATCGTCCTGTCAAATAAAATCTGCCTGAGAAATTTATGTTGGGGTCAACTGCTTCGTTGCCTACACTATAATGTCACGTTTGCTAAATGTCACACTAGGGTTTACCAAAGCAAAATGTCACGTTCGCACAATGTCACATTGTGCGTGACATTTTGCGAACATTTCGCGGACGCGGACATTTCTACAAAAATAAGTTTGTAACAGAGAAAACCCTCTCGGCGCATAATGTCACGTTCGCTAAATGTCACACTAGGGTTTACCAAAGCACAATGTCAAGTTCGCACAATGTCACACTGTGCGTGACATTTTGCGAACATTTCGCGGACGCGGACATATCTACAAAAATAAGTTTGTAAGGGTAGCTAGCTACACATATGTTCGATTCGGCATGTTCGGTTCGGCTTTTTTCATACAACAGACAACTCAAGTTCTAAGAAAAAGCCGAAACATGCCGAATCGAACATGTATGTAGCTACCCTTCAGACAAAACGCTCTCGGCGCATAATTTCACGTTCGCAAAATGTCTCACCGTCCGTTTACCAGTCTTTTGTCCATTCGGCCTACATGGTCCATTATAGGTTCTACTTTGGGCGCCCCCTGACCTTTCCCTGGTCACGATTACTGGCGACCTTGGGAATGTTGGATTGTGGACTGGTCGTGACCGAATAGCCTTTACGGCACTCCCTTTCTGATACTAATCTAGACTAGGTAAGTATGTGGTTGTTTGCGTTTCGTTTTGTTACCTATTTATAATGAGATTGTTTTTTTTTACTGTGTAGGGGCTTACTCTTGACCGCGATCTAGCCTTGAGGACAGAGATGAGGTCGACGATGGAACGTGCTTGCCCAGAAGAAGCCTATTCACTCGCGACTTTAATAGATTCGGGTAATAAGAGCTCGGAACGCAGGCAGAGAATTCCACTCCTTAGCCGAGCGCATTACGAGTATAAACGATGTTTCAAAGCGCTTTGCGCGGATGTGTGGAATATCAACCAAGTATGGGTGATATCCTGCGGTGCGTCTGGATTCCCGTTGGTAGAAGGGGGATGGCGGAATAAGCTTATGGAGCTTATTCCGTAGCTTCCACTGCACCACTATCTACCTTATCCTGTAATCTAGTACTGACAAAAAGATTTTATTCATTCTTATTTCAACGACATTGATTGGTGCCACGAAAAAATAGAACTTAAAATTCAAAATAAATTTAGATTTCTTTTATAAATTGGAGTTGCTTCTCTTCGTGTTTCTTCCTTTTTCAAACGTATTCTTATAACGTGTTAGATTTTAATAAAAGTTTCCTTCATAGCTCTGTGTTTATAAATCCCCCTTCAAACCGATATAACATCTCACGACTTTACTCACAATCTCATTTCAGAAATAAATGTTATATTACCCAATATTAATAACAGTCGATAAAGGCCCACAGGCTTTGCAAAATAAACAGCAAATGCTAAGATAAATAGCCTGATATGAAGCAAGGTTAAGCTAAAATAGAATTTCAATTTTAAACACTTTTAGCGCACTATTATAAATACAACTTGAACTTATTCGTTTTCTAAAGAAATCCAGTCCTGTCCTGTGAAAACGCAACTTTCCCGACGAAAATAAGTACACTCGAAAAAACAATCATATGACCACTTCATGGGAATTCCAAATTTCTTTTTGTGTAATTTTTCGTCGGAAGACTTGCTTGTTTTCATTAATAGATAAAATAAAACAAATAATATATCAACATTGGAGGACATTTCACACAAGTCATGCGATCCCAAACTAGGCCTATGGGTATCAGACTGATATACATACATAAACAGATATACTCGTATAACACCGAGACACAGAACATTTGACTGTGTTCATCACTGTGCGGCCCACGTCGTGAACTTAAAGGCAGACTCACTACCAACCACACCAACGGGCTTCTCAATGCGAATCACTGGGCTACGAAAGCAAAAAGACTCAAAATTCACGTGGTGTAAATTTTATAGATCTGTCGTAAGTTTCAGTAAATAAACTCATCTGTAACAATCTGTCCAACGCAATGTTTAAAAATATTACCGAAAAAAGTAAAGACTTCTTTACTGGTGACTACCAGCTGTGAGCATAATCGATTTTAACACAATCCAAGTGAACACTGAACAGGTGTTACGTCACGAATTTTAGTTTTTGTAATGATCACGACGCTCCAACGAAATTATTTTAACCTTTCGTCGTTATTTTTATTTATTTATTGATTCTAAAACAGTACATAACTGTGTGCGAATACTTAATATTAAACAAATAGTTTGTAAACACTAAACAAAAAATAAACAGAATATCACATACTTATCAATCAAATATCACAATGTTAAAATTACAATATCACAATGTTAAAATACAATATCACAATGTTATCTACATTCCACGTAAAGCCCTCTGGGTAAAGCCCATGGGTAGCAGCATTTTTCTGTATATCGTACCATCTTAGGTATAGGTCACCAACAACAGCGGTCGCTAGCCACAACTTTTACACGGTAAACCCCTCCTAAATACCACGCGTTTGGAGTTTTGGAGGGAGCTCCCTGTTCTGTAGTGGACGTTTCATGGGATGTTACGACGAGGTTGACCATAGTCACCACGCTTGTTAACGTTGCAACTGGCGCATTACACCTGGAGTATGGTGCTATGCTGTGACACGCAGAAGAACTTAGCTGCACGTCTTCCGGTTCAAACATCAGTAATTTCTTGTAAGTGTCGGTAATTTCGAACCGAAGCACAGTAGTGCAAACATTACTGCTTTATGGCCGACGGTATATAAACCCTAACACCTTCATAATACGAAAAGGTTAAGATACCTGTGAAAGTAAAAATAACTACGAAAAATATGTGTGACGTTCTCAGTACTGTTAGTAACATTTACTTATTTAGCAAGTAAATTCATATAGGTAATAATATAGTACCAACCCATACATACCCGTGGATGTCGTAAGAGGCGACTAAGGGTTAACTGGAGGATGGGCAGCAGCATCCTCCTTTGTATCTAACAACTTACCTACTGCGGTCACCTACAACCGCGGTCCATAGTGCCAGCCGTAACGCTAACAAGCGAGGTGACTATGGTACTTCCCCTCCACATTTTTCCAGCAAAAGCTAGAATTCTGGAGGGAGCTCCCTGTCCTGTAGTGGACGTTCATGGGATGTTATGATGAATAAAATAAAATAAAATTGTTGTCACAAAAGCATTGAGTTATAAACAAAATGTTATTTAATTGAGAACCAAATAATAAAATTAGCGCAGTCACATAATCGAACAATTTCATATCAAATCATGCCGAAACGCATTACTGCTCGGCATTAACTAGAGATGGGGCATGGGCCGACTATGTTTTTGTCGATTAGTAGAAGTTTAATGAGTAGACTAGAAACATAATAGTCCATCTGAAATAGTGCACATAATTTAAGACTCAGAATTTAAGGGCACGGGCACACTAGCGATATTCGATTTCGCGGCGTTCATACTAAATATATAGCGTCATCGTGGCGATCTCGCAGCATTATCGCGGCGATAAAAAATAACATTGCTAGTGTACACGCTCCCTAAATCTGAACAACTCTTTTATCAAGAAAAATGAAAAAAAAAAATCCAAAAGCAGCTGAACTATGCTGTATTTTCATTCATGCATAGCGTAAATTTATACGTTAGTAAAAATATCCATTCTGTAGTTACAGCTTAAAATGATGTGTTCAATTTTAATTTATGTTTAGCTGTGTTTAGTTGTTTTTTGTTTGTGTGTTGTAATTGAAGGTTTATCATGTAAATTGTTTAAATTGTTTTATTTTAATAACTTGGCAAAAAAATTCAAGCTAGAAAGTAAACCGATTTTACTACCTTGTACTACGAGTATCATTATCTTAATCCATAATATGACTTGAGTTTAAATTCTACTACAAGACTTAATTTTTTTAAGTTAGTTATAGTGGAGTAAAGTTAAATCAAATTAAAAATAATTCACCGAAAATTTTTCGACTAGTCGTTGTGTATTCGTCCCATCCCTAATCATTACCATGAGCCGGAAGCTTATAGAGAGGAACAGTCAAACATGCGCGCACGCATCCACGCCTAATGACGCGCGCGCGTATTGTTCGTTCATATTTGGGCATTATGACTTTTGGACATTACGTTGTTATTATCGACATGCATGTTATGTTGAAATTCGAAAGTACCGTCATTTGAGATATATGTGAATTAACGTTGTGATTGTTATTTACTGCCTTTTTCATGTGTACTGGGTTACGTAGTAAAGAACTAAGGTAATTTTAATAAAAAAAGAACTAAAGTTCCAGTAAGTAATTTTAATACATAATAATGGTCAGAGTGCTTGGTTCTCGGTCCAGAGGTTCTAGGTTCGATTCCCGGTGGGGACATTGTTAAACAAAAATCCCTTTGTGCGACCTCCCTACTTTGGTAAGGACATTGCAGGATGAATCTCCTAATTGTCAGAAAAGTTAAATGATCCCGTGCTTCGGAAGGCACGCTAAACTGTTGGTCCCGACTACTGTCTACCGATGTTATCGTTAATGAGTCATGTCAGAGGCCTTTAGCGGCTCAACAACTCCTACACCAGAGTTTGTGAGGTCGGTCATCGACCTTGCAACCCACACGATATGATGATGAAGGTCATTTTCTCTTGTTAAACTAAACGATTTGATATATAAATAAGAAATTTAAATTTCAAAAAGCGACTTTTTACAATCAACCTCAAAAAGAGCAAATTACAGCCTATTTCTCATGTCCAAGGAACCGTCCTTAAATTTCATATTACTTTACTTACTTATTAGGTCAGCCTTTATGACCACTGGAGTTTCAAGCTCAGCACAATACGCTCACAGGGGTTTTAAAATGGTGAAAGTGCTTTGTAATTTCGAACGCAAGTTAAAGTTTCCATGAAAGTAAATTAGCTACCCATTTACGGCGCAGGCGATCTCAAAACATCAATTCGCGAGAGAGCTTTCGGGAATCAGTAAGTAGGTAAATGTAAATTAAACTTGGAAAGGCTGACCTAGATTCTAGTATGGAAGCAAAGATATCTTGGCTTTAAATCATCTTCATCATATCAATCCCTTCCACTGTTCAAGGCAAGTGCATAATAATACCACACCTCGAACACAACATAGGTACATCGAGCGAAAATTAGAAATTGGAAGGTCGTGTAGGCTCGCATATTCAGTACAAAAGACGGTGCGGGGTAGATCGCAAGGGGGCGGAGAGTGTCCGTTCTGTATAATAGTACTATTACTTTATTCTGTGATAATACTACTTAAGCCCAAGTCACACTGAGGCGGTAGCGGAAGCGTTCCGGGGCCGGTATTTTTTGTAAAGTATGAGTTCTTATGCACCCTGTCACATTGAAAGCGGTCGCGGCGCGGCGCGGTGCGGCGCGGTGGCGGCCGGGCCGCTAATACAACCCCGCGGACCGGGCGCGGCACGAGGCCGAACTTTCGGCGGGAGCGGGCGCTGTATTCCATTGCGTTCAATGCAACCCGTCACGCAGAGCGGCAGCGGCGCGGCGCGGTGCGGTGCGGTGCGGTCCGGGCGCGGACTTTGACGTTGTATTTTTTTACAAGAATTTTGCGGCTTTGCACAGACTTTTTTTAGGTTATCAGTTTGGTTTTTTGTTTAGAGCAATTTACGTCTTTTGAATAATCACAGATAAATAGTGTCACACCAACCGCTACCGCGCCGCTGTCCCGCCGCGGTTTCCGCGCGGTACCTCTGTGTGACCGGTCCCGGAACGCTTTCGCTTCCCGCAGGTCCGGCCCCGGACCGCTTTACCGCTTATACCGCTCTGTGTGACTTGGGCTTTAGTGTAGGCAACGAAGCAGTTGATCCCCGCATTAATTCCTCAGTCGATGAAACTTTGCTGGGGTATTGCACTACATGAGACAAACCTTCTATAAAAAAATCCAAAAAAATATCGGTACTTTTAATTTTTTCATACATTTTCTGTAATTTTTGTATGGAAAAATTAAAAGTACCGATTTTTTTTTTGGATTTTTTTTTATAGAAGGTTTGTCTCATATAATGTTATACCCCAGCAAATTTTCATCGACTGAGGATTTAATGCGGGGGTCTTCATACAACGATCCGCTTCGTTGCCTAGAATAACAGTATGAACACTTCCATTGATCCGTGTGTTGCTTAGAATAAGTATCACTCCATCTCTTCCTTGGGTATTCTAAAAGGCGACTAAAAGATCTTGAAACAGAGGATGTGTAGCAGCGTCCTTCTGCGTATCGTACATAATAGGTCTTTACCTATGAAATTGCCGAAATTTTCTTACAGTTTAATGAGATCATAATTTCTATAATTCTAATGCTATTTTTTTTTCGTTTGTCTTATATTTGAAAGTTGACTTCAAGGTTATCAATTTACGCATAAAATAAAGTTTTTATTTTTAGTTTGATATATAAAATTAAAGGTTCGAAAATTGTTTGTCTTAAATGTCGTCCGATTTCATCATTAGATTTGTTATATTTTTTTACACATAATATTTTTCGAAAATTAAATTTAAGCTTTGTTAGCTTAATGTCTTCCCAATAATGCTCAAAGAAATAAAAAAAAATGGATTTATAATTCCTAAGAAAAATGCAAAAATGTTAGTACTGAAAATTGAGTTTACCTAAAATTCGCCATACAAGACGGCAATTTCATAGGTAAAGACCTATTATATACATAGTGCAGTCACCAACCACAGCTGCGTCTGCAAAGCTATCAAGCGAGGTGACTATGTATTAGCTCTATGCTACATCCTCCATTACTGCTGTGATAGGTAGAGGCCCTTGGATGCCAGTGTGGTGCCGACTGAAATTTGTGCCAACCCATCTCTACCCGTGGGTGGCGTAAGCGGCGACTATGAACTGGACTAGGAACTGCGGGGTTTATGAACTGAATGGGCAGCAGCGACCTTCTGTGCATATACCATGTTACATACTGCGGACAACAACAACCACAGTCTATAATGCCAACCGCAACGCTAACAAACGTGGTGACTATGATACTTCCCCTCCACATTGTTCCAGCAAAAGCTAGATTTTAGAGGCAACTCCCTGTCCTGCAGTCCTTGTAGAGGCATGCAGAGAAGCACTTGCCTTAGTCGCCCTTAACGATAAAGATACGAGTAATAGCACTTAAATGAATCAAGTTAAAAACAGATACTAAATCCAATTAAAAAATGCTGCTCTACTTACCATCGTTAAACTTGAATTTTCTTATCTACCGCTTAATTTTTTCGCCTTTTTGTCGCCCTGCACTCGATAACATAATCTGAGAGGCGACAGGTGGGGGTAATTAAATTTATCGCTAGCCCGTGCCGCGATGCTATCTCGTAGAGAGACAATGTCTACGCGGTAGGTTCATAAGGGGGTGTAGACCGTAGTCGGGTGTACTAAAGTCGCCTAAGTTATGGGGCAGATATGATCTTAAGATGTTTGATTTTTTGCACAGTGTACAGTAAAATATAATATTTATGGCTTAAAGAGTCCTGGTTATGTCGTTAATGAGACCGCAAAAACTGATTTTCAAAACTTGTACAATACCTATAAAGGGTGTAAGGGACGGTGTACCGAAAACTGAACGGGCCTGCTCATTCAACGAAACTGAACAACTTTCCTAAAGAAACATGTTTGGGAAAAGAAAAAAAATTTAACCTCTCCAAAAAATTGCTCACTCTGATCGAACAGTTTGTATCGAGAGGTAATTTTTTTTTTTCATTTTCAAAAAATGTTTCTTTGGGAAAGTTGTTCAGTTTCGTTGACTGAGCACGCCCTTTCAGTTCTTGGTACACCGTCCCTTACACCCTGTATGTAGGTTAGGGACAACATTCTGAACGAACCTCAACAACTTTCTTCAACACATCTCTCAGGGAATAAAAAACCGGTCAAGTGCGAGTCGGACTCGCGCGCCGAGGGTTCCGATATACCTATAGTATTTTTGGAAGCAATAAAGTCCATTTTCAGGACCGCAAAACTAAATTTGTTTGTAAAGGTTTTTTGCAGATTTCTGAAAAACTGTGCAACTTAGAAAGATCGTTTTATTTTTGCTGTAAAGTTTACATAAACCTCTGTCAACTGTAATTAATTCAGATTTTCCCTTACTCAAACTTCGGAGATAAGGGGGGGGGAATGGTATTTTTTTTGACATTTTTCATCATAACTTGAAAACTAAGAAACTTAAAAAAATACAAAAATATATTTTAAAATGTTCAAGTAAAGCCCTTTCATATGATACCCCACTCGACCTAGTAGCGACAATTTGAAATTTGGCCCCCCCTATTTTGGCCCCCTTTACATTAATAATCATACTTTTTTCAAAAAATTTTCATGTGCAATTAAGTTGGGCAACTATATTCTAAAACTATTCCAAATTTCAGCTCGATAGCGTAAGTGGTTGCTGAGATATAGAGGTGTGACAGACAGACGGACAGACAGAGCGGCACCATAAGGGTTCCTTTTTTTTACCATTTTGGTATCGGAACCCTAAAAAAGGTATGTATTTCTTGGGGAAAGTTGTTTAGTTACTAATACTGAACCCGCTCTTGAGCTATGGCACAAAACAACAAACAAAACGGACAATATAAGCGGTATAAACATAAGTTTAATACCTACGTTATTTTGGAGAAATCAGTACACTAGTTTCATTAACTTAACAAGTAGCAATTAGGATTAAATAACTGCAACATTGCACTCAAAGTTCAAACAACTTCGAAATCTCCGCTGCCGTGTCTCCGTACTAATGGCGGCATATACAAAAGAGCCATTGAACATAAGCGGATCATGCGCGAGCGCAATGTAGAGCGTGCGAACTGCACACCGCTGGTAATGTTGCCAGGCGTTTGAGATTGTTGGAGATGCATTAGAAAAAAAGTTTTTCGATTTAAGGTTAAAAGAAGCTTTTACATACATACATCCCATCACGCCTCTTTCCCATTGGGCTAGGCAGATACCACAGTCCTCCAACAAAAGAAGCTTTTGGTATCCGTTATTCCACTGTAAATTTAAAGGTTCTCGCGTATGATACAATTTTTCAATGGTGTAAAGTATGTTGATTTTCCTATTAGTTAACCTGTAAGATGTAACGAGACCGTAGGAGAATAATGTGACAAAAAATCGACGCCAGTGGTTCTAGTAATAGTTTTAATAGTTGCCTCTTTTCGACAGGATATAGCACTCAAAACAAGTGCTCTCTTTCACTAAAGTAAAAAGTCTGTTAAAATAAAGCACAGCTGGCAATACTGACCTGCCACTTATAGCGTGCCCTGATGAGCGTTCGTTCCATTGCTAATTACCACGCCTTACGCCTCCAAATGTGGCCGGAGAAAGGAACGAACGTACCCTAATGACGTTCCGTTTCAACACCCCACCAAATATGAACTCTGCTATTGTAATTACGCTTTGTGATGGGATGGGAATGCGGTTCCATATTTAAAAATGCGTTTAAATATGGAACTGACTTTTTGAAGTTCATGTTGTGGCTGAAGAGAAGGGTAACGACCCTTAGACATTGCACGTGTCAGTTTTTAAAACTACATATGATTTTATGCCTTTTCTCTGTCTCTTTGACTCATTTGTAGACTAGGTTGACAGAACATAGAGCTTAGAGCCTTTGCTATGGTGCCATAAACATAATCTCCTTGCCTTTTCTACCTTCTTTTCCTTTACAATATGTCATGTAACTCGGTCCATTCGGTCCTTCGGCTTTCTAACCCTTTAAATCGATTCAAATTCCTATGGATCTTACCGTTACTAGTCATCCCCCCACAAAACATTATTCAAACCAATATACGAGTATTATTTCTTCTTATTTCTGAATCAGAACTCACACTGCTTTGAGATTTGCACCGTCTAAATTTTTGAGTTAATCCCAAATAAAATTTATCGGGTGCGCATGAGACTGGGGGTAAATTTCACGCGGGCGTTTGGGAATGGGGGATATAGGATTAACCCCAATTTTGGGTCACTAAAAATCCCCAATAAATTAATTATCATAGCCTTTGAAACCTGACAAAAAACATTGTAGTAGCTCTATACAATACAATAAGATTTTATCTGCTCTCACACATAAAATACAGTTACAAAACTATAAGTAGCTAAAAGCTATTTTGGACAATTTCTATGGTAAGTGTGAGAGCCTGGTGTCTGTACTAGGTTGATCCTGTATGACAGATCCCCAGGCTCTCGCCCCTGGAAAATACAATTCTCTTTAGTATTGTAGAAGTGATGACTAATTAATAAATTTACAGAAAGCAAAAACTAGGTAAGTAATGAATGATACGTAAATAGCATCGTCGTTACTCTAGCAATGACTGTGATTGAAGTAATCAAAACATTTAATTAATACGATATTGTTACTGTGTTCAAGTACTGAAGTACGGTAGCTAATTTAAAGTTTACGAATTGAGAATCATAAAATGCCTTACATCATCCATTAATGAATCCGATACTTTATATTTTTTTAGTTAATCAAGCAAGGTGAAGTGGCTTGGCGAGGTGAGATATTGTATAATGGAGGGTCTTAGAGTAACCGAGTTGTACACACGCTCGTACGTCAGTAGAAACACTGTGACCTTGAGCAGGTCTCTGGTTTTTGGAATTTGTAGCGTAGCGCTAATTCAGCTTATACTGGCTTTGTTTCTACTTACTTGCTGCCGTGCGTAACCTTACAAGCACCGGCTCAACTATGTGATGGATGGATTAGCGAGACCATGAAATTTTCCCTATTTCACAAAAAAAATAATTTCTTAATGACTCGGGAAAAATTTGGCATAGCGCTTACTTTGACGCCGCACTCAATAGTGGAGACCCTTAAAACTTCCTTGTGGAGTAGATCTAAAGACCCTTTAAACCTACTCCATCAATAACAAAACTAACAAAAACTGCAACCAGAGACAATGACACTCATCAACTTCCGAAATCTTTTTTGTTTTTTAATTGGTCGTGTGCGTAACTTTTTGTCAACGATTATCCACGCTGTGCCTTAATTAGACATGGTTCCAGGGACATGGTCACACCTGGTGAGGACTGTGAGAAGCAACCATAGCTAAGGAAGCTGTAATTGTCATTTTGATAACCAGAAATGAATGAAGGCTGTTAGTGGACTGTGACGTCACAGACTTTGGCAGTTAGATGGTCAGGGTTATGGATGTTATGATACGTGATGATCCAAGGTCAGAAACAGTCAAGTGGATCTATGGATGGCCGACCACAGAGAAAAAATTAAGATCTGTTTGTTATATGAAAATTATACTTAACACATCCCAAGCATCTTTTTCATAAAAACAATGTAGTAGCAAAACTCAAGGTAGCGAATTCCTGAGCATCACCTCTTTCTAGTTTTAACTTATTTCTTCAGACGGTTTAATGAGTTACAAGAGTAGGCACTGTATGCTCTTTGTTGAGAATATTTGAGAAGACGAATGAACTTTTTCAAGGTTTTCATGAAAAAAGAGAATTACCACTAATTTAGTCCAATCTGAATAAATTTATTCTTCACAATAGACCGAAAAACGAATGAAAAGATGTTTAAAACTAAAGTTTATTTCTAAAGAACATTTTATTTTCCGGTCACTTTCGTCGAACATTTAAAAGTAAGGTAAGCAAATATTTTTATAAAATAATTTTTGACATTTTATTTGGTATGATTTTTTTAATCAAGTGTTTAACAGACGTCTAACTTTTTTGTAGTAAGACTGAACGAGTCCTAATTTTCGTAAATTCTATGAAAATCTTATTCATATCGAAAGTTTGTATGGTTGATTTGTATTTTGATTTTACACCCTTGATTCCAGTTATAATTTCCACCTAGAAACATATATTTGCATAGATAACATTATGTTAATACTGCGGACTTAGTTCTAATTAAATAAACAAGATAATTTGTCCTTTTTCTAAGCGCGACTTCCTCGGTAACTAGTGCAGCTAATTAATTATTTCCTTAACAACTTTGTACTCAAGAAAGTATTTAAATAGTGTATTTATAGAAACACCACGCCTTATGACCATCCTTACTGGTAATGTAGGAAACAGAGCACTGCATATGCAAAGGTCTGTACGCGCGGAAAAAATATTTATACTGTGTAGTGCGTGGAAGCTACTGCACCGACAAGAGCGTAGCTCTTAAATAAGAAGTAGAAGTGCAAAGTCCGCCAAAGATTAAAGGACTTGAGTCGAGGCCGACCGCAGATAGCGCGCGCATAAGCTCAAAGTAGAAACCAGTCGAGGGAGGCCTTTGCTCAGCAGTGTGACTTCAACGGCTATGGAAAATGAGTGTAAAGACACATAATAGATGTGGCTACAGAGTACCAGAAGCGTCTAAAGCTCAGCTGTAGCACAAGCTGTTTATCTCTCTCTTTCTCTATCTTTCTTCTTTAAATTGAAATTAACGTGACACATTTTCACAACATCATAGTGTCAAATTGTTGTTCATATTGTTTGCGTTCCGACGTTATCAATAATGTTTTGTTCCGATTGAAAAACTAGGCAACAATTTTTAAAAAGCTAACGTGGCATATCTTTGACAAAATTATAGCTTGACCAACTTATCTGTAGAATTTTACGATGGCGCTACGATCGAAAAGGATTGCCACCTATTACAAAAATAAACAACTTCTGCCTTTTTAGTGTTCCGATATCGAAACGGTAAAAAAAGGAACCCTTTTCTATGGTGCAACTTTGTCTGTCTGTCTGTCCGTCTGTCACACTCACACCTGTATTACAGCAACCACTCATGCTATCGACTTGAAATTTGGAATAGTTTTAGAATTATACTAATAGCGGTCAAATGCCTAACTTTACGTTGAATAAAAATAGTTTTAACAAAAACTACACACTTCCTTCAAAGTTTTGCAAGGTTTCTATTAGCAATAAAAAGTATAAAATAACTTTAACAGATAATAATCAGTAACTAAGTGAGGTAATAGAAAATAACCAAGCCTGTTATTTGTTCCATTTACAAATTTATAGGTACATTACAACAGTTCATTTTGAAGTGCTGCCATCCGAAATGTAGATCTCATCGAGACCTATCATTTGTCTCAGCACACGAATAGTCTAGGGTCAGTAGTTTTTGAGTTATAGCGATTTTCAGTTTGACAGCTGTCATCCGAAATGTAGATCTCAACGAGACCTATCATTTGTTTCAGCACACTAATAGACTAGGGTCAGTAGTTTTCGATTTATAGCGATTTTTAGTTTGACAGCTGTCATCCGAAATGTAGATCTCACCGAGACCTTTCATTTGTCTCAGCACATGAGTAGTCTAGGGTCAGTAGTTTTCGAGTTATAGCGATTTTTAGTTTGACAGCTGTCATCCGAAATGTAGATCTCATCGAGACTTATCATTTGTCTCAGCACATGAGTAGTCTAGGGGAAGTAGTTTTCAAGTTATAGCGATTTTTAGTTGGACAACTGTATTTACTTTGACTGCTAAAAAAGAAGCCGAGACTATGACAAAGACAAAATATATGTTTTGGTCTTTATCACACTTTAGAACTTTTGTATTTATTGAGCCTGCTCTAACTTGGTATGAGATCTGACACGACAAAGACGCGACATCTGATGCAAATATATAATTTTTTCCCTATCTAGAAAAGTGATAGGCGCCGCTAAAAAAGTTTTCACTTCAAAATCCCCAGCAGCACCTGTTTTTGTGATAATTTGCAAAATTTCTCCAAAACAAGAAAAGAAAAGTTAAATCTTATTGGAAATGTCTAAAAAGTGATTATGGCACCGTTCCTATCAAGTACAAGGTAAATTCTACGGAGTTTACGGAATTACAGCATGTTTTTACAATTGGCAAAATTTTAGACTTTCAAAATGCTCTAGTGCTTAGAGTTTTTAACCTAGGTTAATGAAACTTTACACAGGGCTTTAACTAGTACTTCTACTTGTTACTGCAATAATAATCAGGATCAATACTGGATTTGCGTCGACACGAAAAGAAGAAGATCTGGGTAACTCTGACCTGTAGAGGCAGCAATTTGTTTGTATACATGAACAAATGGTTTTCTGCATCAAAGAACGATGTCATTATGAGAATCATTTCTCGCACACCACTTTCGATCGCTTTTGGTATGACTTTCTCATAAAATACTTGGAAATATGCAGGAAAACAAGAACAGCACAGGCAATACTGACTGACACAAGGAGGTTTAAGTCGTTTAAGTAGCAGCTCTTTATGCTAAGGAGGGAGCCATAACCGTATCAATTTCTTGCGAGGGACCTCCATACTAAAATGTATGATTTTTTTTTTAAATCCCAAAAACGTTAAAGTTTTGTCTTTCTCTTTAAGAAATATATAGCTTAGAACTAATAAATCTTGTTATTACAGTTTTTCTGGTAAGAATACTTACCATTCAAGAAAAAACCAGTCAAATGCGAGTCGGACTCGTGCGGGTTCCGATAGGTTCCGATGCCTATAGTATTTTTGGACGCAATAAAGTCCATTTCTAAAAAAACTGCAACTTAGAAAGATCGTTTTATTTTTGCTGTAATATTTACATAAACTTCTATCGCCTGTCATTAATTCCAATTTTTCCTTTCACAAACTTCGGAGATGGTTTTTAGGGGAGGGGAATAGTATTTTTTTTGACATTTTTCATCATAATTTGAAAACTAAGAGTTGTAAAAATATACAAAAATATATTTTAGAATTTACAAGAAAAGCCCTTTCATGTTGTGAAAACTCAAACACAAATTGTACTGCACAAGAGACTGTTTTATTTACTTCAGCTGCCAAAAAACAAGTGAGGCAATTTCACAAGAACCTCGGTATTTAAACGCTACCCTACTGGTCCCCACTCTCCCACCTCCACTACTGTGGCGTGTCGACGTGGACCAATAGGAATCGTTTTACAACAACCAACCAAAATGAGTCAATACACTTCCTTTTAAAAGCGATAATCAACGGAAATTACTTACAATAACTTTTTTAAAAATGGTCAATACACTGTCTTTTAAATATAGTATTTTAAAACAATAGTCAATACACCATTCTTATTTATCCGTTATGCTTACATTCGTCCATCCTGACTATATAATTGCGACCTCGCAATCGTTGCAACAATGCTATCAATACTACCTTACTATTAAACTGTACTACTTTACTATCATCATTACTACCATACTATTATACTGCACTACTTTACTATCATACTTTACTACCCTGCTATCAAACTCTATTGCTTTATCATCACACTGTACAACTCTACTACACTCTACTGCAATGTAATAACATATGAGACGAGACTATTTTAATTTATTAAGTTTATCCTTTAAATATCTGTCGTATCTAAGTTCGTACATTATCTTTACTACAAGTTATAATTTTATATCAACATATTTATTTGTTCGTTATAATCAAAACCTTACTAATTTCCAGTAATAACATAAATTTCCACTTATTTATTTATTTTATTTTTATTTTATTTATTAGGTCACCAACAGAATGTACATCAACAAATTCTTAAAAATGAACATTAAAATTAACAATTTAAATTTATTTCACTTATTTGTGATTAGTGTGATTACTTACATATCATAATTACTTACTTTAGATAGAAGCTATTTAAGTCGTAACATTACAATACTCCTCAACGGAGTCACTAGAATCTCCAGAAGAACCGTCACTATCTAAATTACTAAAGGATAACCAAGGATGTATTCGGTCAACCGGATAAACCCCTTTGTAAACCGACTTACCCTTCTTCTTGGTTACAGGTGTATCTTCCACTTCGTAACGATCGTTTGGTAATATTTGAGTTATACGGTAAGGGCCTAAACATTTTGCAACTAATTTTTTGCTTTTTCCTTTCTCAGATACTTCTCGTTCTACTCTTACCAGCTGTCCTACTTTAAATTTCCGAGCTGGAGTACGTGATTTGTCGAACTTTTGTTTTTGTTTTTCTTGGTTAGTTGCAATTTGTTTTTGGGCCTCATATCTATTTTGTTCTATATTTGATGAGGTAGACGAACAGTCATCCTCGTCAACCGTGGAAAATCTCAAGGCACTTTCTGACTCTCCGGTTAATCTTAGTCCGAACAATACCTCAGTTGGGGTTTTGCCAGTTGATTTATTAATTGTATTATTGAGACCCCACTGTATCTGAGGCAAATGCTCGTCCCATTTACGTTCGTCACCTCCATGATTTTTAGCATTTAGTGCATCCAAGACCGTACGGTTATAACGTTCTATTTGACCGTTCGCTCTAGGTGTTGCGACCGCATTTAAAATATGTTGTACCCCTGTGCTATTAACATATTCCTTAAAATTTGAACTAGTAAATGTCGTTCCTCGGTCTATGATAAGTCTTTTCGGGACGCCAAACAAGGCAAAGTAGTCTTTAAAAACATTAATAGTAGTATTACTTTTTGTGTTTTTCACTGCTTTTAAGTAAATGAATTTAGTGAACGCGTCTATAATAAGCAAAATATACTTATTTTTCCTTTTGCTCTCGTTAAAGGGTCCCAAGTGGTCCGCATGCAAAGTGTGAAACGGAACTGGCTCCTTAGGTATAGGATGCAGATATCCTGACTTCTTTCCACTAGGCTTTTTCCCGTGTGCACATTGTAAACACGACTCTACATACTTTTTTATGAATTTACGCATCTTAGGGAACCAATAATCGGCCCGAACCTTATCAAAAGTCTTTTCGAATGAGAAATGTCCGATTTGATCGTGACATGCCTGCAATATCTGCCATCTCACTCCCTTGGGTGCCAACCACTTAAGACCCTGTTCAGTTATTTTGTAAACTAGATTCCGTTTGACACAATATTTTTTTTTTATCTCTACAATATTATCAGTATCCTTATCCGACAGTATTTTTTTAATTCTTTGAACCTCCTCATCACCGGACTGCACAGTTTCTAGCCAATCTGAAGTTATCTGCAAGATATTAGGGGCACACATACTTTCAATGCTGTTTTCATCACTCCCTATTGGGTTACGACTTAAAGCGTCAGCATGACTAATGGCTGTACCTGGTTTGTACAAAACGTTACAATCAAACTCCTGAATCAGACTCCACCAGCGAGCAACACGTGGGATCATGTCTCGTTTTAAAAATGTTGACCGCAAAGAATTACAGTCAGTTACAATGTTGAATTTAATACCAAGTAAATAAGGTCTAAATTTGCATAACGAACTTATGACAGCTAACGTTTCGAGCTCATATGACGAAAAGTGTTGTTCTTCTGGTGAAGTCTGTCTGCTATAAAATGCAACGGGTTTTAAGATATTCCCGTGTTTTTGGAGCAGTATGCCCGCTACGCCATGTTTACTTGCGTCAGTATGTAGCTCGGTTTCCAAACGAGGGTCAAACAAACTCAAGACCGGTCGGGAAACGAGTCTCGTCTTAAGCTCTTGAAAAGCTTGCTGTTGAACTATACCCCATTCCCAAGGACTATTTTTCTTGAGCAATTTGGACAAGGGTCGTGCGATCACAGCAAAATCTTTGATGAAACGCCTGAAAAAACTAGCAAGGCCAAGGAATTGTCTCACGTTGTGAACATTCTTCGGAATTGGAAAGTTTTGCACGGCGGCAGTCTTTTGTTGACCGGGTTTAATCCCCTCTGCAGAAACCTCAAACCCGAGAAAATCGATAGAGGTTTGGAAGAACTTACATTTCGAAACTTTTAAAGTAAGACCAGCTTCTCTAATCTTTTCGAATACCTGCTCGAGTTTCTCCAGACCGTCTTCGATTGAATTAGAAGGAACCAGAATATCATCCATATACACGACTACTGAGTTGAAACGCAAGTTATCCAAAACTTTGTTAATTACCCTTTGAAAAACAGCTGGCGCATTAGTTAGCCCGAATGGCATTCTATTAAACTCGTATTGTCCTTCAGGTGTTACGAAAGCAGTTTTTGGTTTGGCATCTTCTGTTAACTCAACCTGATAGTATCCTGAAGCCAAATCAAGGGAAGTGAAATATTTAAATCCGGATAACCTCTCCAGCTGCTCCTCAATAATTGGCAAGGGATAATGTTGCTTTATAGTTTTTTTTCGATTAAGAGATCTATAATCAATACACAGACGCTTCTCGCCAGTCTTCTTTTTGACGATTATGATCGGACTGGCAAATGGTGAAGACGACTCTCTAATTATTCCACAGTCTAGTAACTCATCGATCATTTGTCTAACCTCGGCTTTTTCGCTGTGGGATAACCTATAGGGTCTGTACACAACCGGTTCTCTGTCCGTTAGTGCAATATCCATCTTTTCTACACCAGTGCAACCTAACTCCCCTAGCGAGATAGCAAAAGAAGATCTATATCTATTTAACAACGCCAACAACTTCAATTTTTGAGTCTCCTCTATGCTGTCATCTATATTTAAATCGGACAGAGTGAAGGGCTCATAATACCCCTTGGAAGAATCTACCCTACATACATCCGGAGCCGGCATATCGATTATTTGAATTTCTTCAGCTCTAGCAATTAAACAATCCTTGGAAAAGGGTATGCTCTTGCCACTGAGGTTTTTAATTAATAAAGTGCTTCTACCTTCTTTTAGTGTGTACACACCCTCCTCCAAAAAGTATTCCCGCTTAGGCTTTGAACAAAAACATCCATGCACTAAAAAGGGCCCGTCTAATTTATTGGTCGAGTAAACATCTAAACAATTCACGCCTGGCTGTAACTCTGTGTCAACAGCTACAAAAAGCTTTTCACATTTTGCTCCTTGACATTTCAAATCCTGAGACACCAACAGCTCGTCACTGGTTTTCAAGATGCTAATATCCGGCAATTCGGTGAAGTTCTGGCCTAGTAATAACGAATGGTGAAGAAAATGATCAGGTACAACATGTATTGAGATTCTAGCCTTCACACCTTGGATCTCGATATCTGCCAAACAGCTTCCTAGAGTCTGAACCTTAGCACCTCCAAATCCTGTCATTGTTAATACTTCTCCTCCAAACGATCCTAACACAACTTTTGCGTCACTGTGCCTGATTAACGTACAGTCGCTTCCCAAATCCATAAACGCAGTTCTTTCAAAACCATTGACAAAAACTTTTTGAATGTATTTTTCGTTATGTTTAGACCCATCACATATCTTAAGAATAGACTTGTTTGCTTGTTTTTCAGGTTTCCTAAAACATTCATTCGCGTCATGTCCTATCAGAGAGCAGTTTTCGCACCTCTTTAATGGCTTAGGGCAATTAGAAACAGTGCGACCCTCTTGCTTACAGTTAAAGCACCTCATCGGATTCTTTTGACCGGACGTATGACTAGTTTGTTCGCGCGTGTTATTTTTCCTGTTGCTATATGGACTATTTTTAGCTGTATTTTCGTTTTGTCTGATTTTAACGTTCCTAAGATATGATAACAGCTTTTCCGGGTTCTCAAACTGTGCCGCTTCAGCCCCTAACCTAATTGCCCTATCCTCTATTCCAAAAACAATACATTCGACAGCCCTCTTTCCGTAGATGTCACATCGGTTCAGTAACGCTGTTTTTTCATAAAAATAATCCTCCAAAGAGTCCCCAAATTTTGCCCTCTTCTTAAGCATATCAAACAACATTTGCCCGTAGTTTTCTTCTGAAGGAAACGCGGCTCTAAGTTTTTCTTGCCACTGTGACCATGTGAAATCCACAGAATTGAGGCCCTCGTACCACCGTTTTGCGTTCCCTTTTAATTTTGGTATTGCACTTACTGTTGTTTGTTTATCAGACCAATTATAAATTTTTGCAATTTCATTTACTTTAGTAAGCCAAGTATTAATATTTTGATTTTTAGCTGATGGATCAAAATCCGGTACGACATTTATGTAATTAATCTTACTACTATTATTGTCACATAGTTTCTCTAAGATACTAGAAAACTTTGAAAGTAACTCACAGGACGAATCTTCTCGTCTCTGCCGGTCGGGCGTGCGCAGAATACGGCTGCGACGTCCACTGGTACCAGGAGACACCCGCCGCGAAGAACGCTGGGCGCGCTGCCTGCTGCAGCGCTCCCGCGATGACGTTCGAGCAGGGCGGCTGCTCCTCTTTTCCGTGCTGGCCCGCGGAGACTTCTGGCGACGCTTGTTGGGGCCGGCGATGTCACCCAGGACGGCGCCTGCCCACCCCAGTAATGGACTGCGGCTGCGATGCGAGCTGTCACGGGCAAGTGACGCGCAGTGGCTGCGTCGCCTGCTGGCGCGCAGGCCGCTGCACCGCTCTGCTGCACGGCTGGGTCTCGTCGTTGCTCTGTCGTCGCTGCGATCCGGGCTGCGGCTGCGCCGAACTATACCGTGCCTCTCGTGACGTTGCGGACTGCGGCTCGGCCGCCCGTCAGTGTCGCAGATGCGAAGACTACTACGGCTCCGGGGTTTTCGGCCGCCAGCCCCCGACGCAGAGCGTCGACTGCGCTGACCGCTCGCTCGGCGTGAAGTCTCCCGACTCCTCCGCTCGTCGAGTTGGTAGCAAGATGGTTCCCTTCCAGGGAAGTCAATAATCCTGTCAAAATATTGAGAGAAAGTCAATGTTCATAACAAAAAATATTTTGAAGATATTATTTAGGTTCTAATTGTATACGATTCAGGCTTCATATATTTGCTCACGATACTTAATCAGTAATTATCTAGATCTAATCTAAACAATCAATAAAACGAATAGATTCACTCACTCATCTAGTTTTGGGACCTAACAGAGGTCTAATATAAGAAAATTTATAAAATAAGGCGGTAAAATAAGCAATAATTGTAAAGTAAGGTCAAGAACTATAGCACTTTGCGTGTAAATATGTTTATCTTAATGACTTATTTACTTGTATACATGTACTTACAACAAATAAATGCATTTTGACAATAAAAAAAAAACATACCTTTATCCGATGGCGATCCTGAGTCCCACTTCTGAGTTGTGAAAACTCAAACACAAATTGTACTGCACAAGAGACTGTTTTATTTACTTCAGCTGCCAAAAAACAAGTGAGGCAATTTCACAAGAACCTCGGTATTTAAACGCTACCCTACTGGTCCCCACTCTCCCACCTCCACTACTGTGGCGTGTCGACGTGGACCAATAGGAATCGTTTTACAACAACCAACCAAAATGAGTCAATACACTTCCTTTTAAAAGCGATAATCAACGGAAATTACTTACAATAACTTTTTTAAAAATGGTCAATACACTGTCTTTTAAATATAGTATTTTAAAACAATAGTCAATACACCATTCTTATTTATCCGTTATGCTTACAATATAATACCCCACTCAACCTAGTAATGACAATTTGAAATTTGGCCCCCCCACCCCTATTTGGGCCCCCTTTACATTAATAATCATAACTTTTTGTTGATTCTCTCATGTGCAGTTAAGTTGGACAACCATATTCTAAAACTATTCCAAATTTCAAGTCTAAAGCATGAGTGGTACAGGTGTGACAGACAGACAGATAAAGTCGCACCATAAGGGTTCCTTTTTTTACCATTTTGGTATCGGGACCCTAAAAAACGCTGTTAAAAATCGTGCATTTTGGCTATTACGGATCATTTACGCTTCCTTTCTTATTTTTAATGATCAATTCACAAGTTAAAAAGATATATTTTTACTTTCGCATATTATAAGGTTTGGATGAAACATTAGATTTGTTTGATTTGTAAAACGTAACCTAGACCCTAGTTTTTTGACCGACTTGTCTCAGTCGACTAGGAGACGCTTAACACGGATATGTATATGAAGGACTCTATACATTTTTACTCTGAGGTTGTCAAAATGACGTAAGTAGTTCCGCTTTTGGCCATTCTACAGAAAAGTTGGTCTAGCTGTAGGGAATAAGGATAATTGAGACGGTCGTGATGGCAATCAAATGCCGGAATACAAGACATATCGCTTTGAAACAAATTTTTAAAGTAGACGCAGTAAAAACCTCTTTGCATTACATGTTAATTGCTGTGCATCCTCAATGCGGATGGCACGTAAATGCCCACAATTATGCCGTTTAAATGCCACAGAATATCACAAAAAATATCACTGGCCACTTACACTTGCAAACGTCGGCGAGAAATCTTTATTCTTTCTTAATTAAAGCCAACTTAATCCTTTCACAGCTTAAAGCTTTAAAAGTGTAATTCAGAGAAGTTTCGGTTTCTCGGTAGAGCCTTCAGCTCCCCAACTGCCCGGTGAAGTTGTAACAGCTACTCAGGCTAACAACAGAAGACCACCACAAAAAAAACTTTCGCTTGCACGGGGCCAGCGAAATCTTGGTCTAGCTCTGTCACCGGTTATAATTACTTGTCATTCAATATGACATTGTTCTTTATCACGGGCATAAACCAATAATAAATGTAGTGCTAGCGAAATTAGTTAGACCAAGGTTAGACCTGGGTTTTGCTGGCCGTGCTAACGCGTCTCTGGATGGGACCAAAATGAGGAAGTCTAAATTATGATATTAATAAATTACTAGAGATAAGATGAATTACATAATTTAAGTCTCACCCAACCAAATTTGGTATACCGATATGGAAGATTCGGTTTCTTCTGATAATATTGATGTTGTTTACCTGAAACGAAAAAAAAATAATTAGCGAAATCAAATTAAGAAAATAAAAAAAAAACTTTCTGTTACATTTTTCGATACGCACTACCAGCACCACACACTACAAACACTAAAATAACAACTTAATTTGGGCAAAATCGTCCCTCACATCTCTTTAGCGTCTATAGATCTCTAGTCAGAGCCTCGTCTTGCCAGTCTTTACAAAAAGTATCCATTTCATCGCGCTATCTTTTTTTATGTTACGAGTGGGGAAACGTTCAGGTGGGATATCTGATGGTAAGTGTTCACCATCGCGCATAACACCCACTGTCTTATTAATGGCATAACTTTACAATTAGACAGCAAACCGCGTCACCCACCCTGAGGCTTACCCTTTGAATCGAAACACAGCAAAAATAGGGAAGAGGGTGGTACATTTCTAGACAGACTTTGCAGAAAAGCACTACCACCTCAGAATTGTCCAAATCCCTACCACCTCCAAAATATCTACGCCGTGGTCGTCCTCGGCGCCTTCTGACAAACTTCGTTGGTATTGCCAGTAGTTGTGGCTTTGGACAAAGGTAAATAAACGAACGAGCAGTAAAGATGCAATTAACTAAATCCGTATTTATTAAGCACATCCTTTTCAACTATTCAGAAGCGATTGAGCACAGAATGGAAACCCCTGTGGCCATTTTCTCTATAGCTTTGTGGAAGCGAATTACACAGACATGTGTTAATGTTCGCGCTGAATACCGTTCGGCTGCGCGCGCGCACACTTACCTTATTGCCCAGTTGCCGCTTTAAGAAAATACTTGTGCTTTTTAATTTGTTTATGGTAAGACCAAATTCAGGACGTTCTGAATTAAGGTAAACTTTACCGATGCGTTCGGGTAAGAGTAGAGTAGAACAAGTGAACAAGTCGTAGCGGGTGGAAAGATGTGTCTGCCTTCGTCGTTAGGAAATAAGTGTGACGTAGGTATTTTATGAGGAGATCAATATGATGAAAATCACTCAAGTAAGCATGTGCGATGTGAAGCCAGAAGACAAACACTATCGACACGGAAACAAGTGTACTCGTATATCTCTAAAGATATACAATAAATATGTATTTTTATTCCCTAGCCTTTATTGTCCCACTGCTGGGCAAAGGCCTCGTTCCTACAACCACAGAGCAAAAAGTTTGAAAATTAAAATTATTTGTTATCATGAATAGAATTTATTTGAACATTTGCAGTGCCTTGACCTTATACCTTAGCTTAGCAAAAAACACAAATACGGCAAAAAGTTTTGTTTTAAAGCAGCTATCTTTTCCCCCTTGCGTGTCGGTTTCCTTCATTACCATTCCAGTAAAGAATGCACCCTCCAAAGACTCATTAGACTTAAGGGGTTGTCTGTCATTCCATACCTTAAGCAAACACTGTCTGTTGCTATCTGAGTCATGGTTTCGGCCTTTGCTTTATATCCATAGTAAATATACAGTGCTTACAACGAAGTGTAACATTCAAATACATTTCTTGCTTAGTGATCTAATCACAGATCAGAAATAAGTCTAGATGACTCAAGTGTACCTACTTTGCGTGCCCAAACCCGTGGCCCAAACTAAGCTCGAAACGCTTAGTTTGCTTGTCATGGGCTTGTGATATCACCGAGAACTGTGACACGCTTCGTTTTCATACAAACGGCGGAGTTTGCGTTATCTAGACTTATTTCTGATCTGTGGATCTAATCATTGTCGTTATATCACGTGGTTTGTAAGATCGATGACCGACCTCACGAATCCTGGTGTCAGAGAGTAGCCTGAAACAATTGCTTAACGTGCCTTCCGAAGCACGTAATCATTTTACTTTTTGGACGATCAGATGGTTTATCCTGCAATGTCCTAACCAAACTGGGGAAGTTACACAAAGTGACTTTTTTTAGAGTCCCCGAGAATTGAACTCAGCACCTCCGAATCGAAAGCCGAAAGCTCTAACCACAGACACCAAGCAGGCCGTCAAAAACCCAGCTCTGGTTGCAGTGGTCGTTGGGAGCCTAACCCCTTTACTAGTGTAGGCAACGAAGCAGTTGACCCCAAAATTAATTTCTCAGGCAGATTTTATTTGACAGGATTATAAAGAATCGTGAATTAAATGTAAATTCAAAATATCCAAAAAAAAATTACAAAAAAAAATCATGCATTTTTTGTAATTTTTGTATGTAAAAATTAAAAGTACCGATTTTTTTTTTATAGTAGGTTTGTCTCATGTATTGTAATAGCCCAGCAAAGTTTTATCGACTGAGGATTTAACGATCATCTTCGTTGCCTAGACTATACCCCCATAACATTAGGGTTGCACAATTAAAGTAACTAGAGGTAGAACTTAGAAGCAATGTATATGAAAGCGATTTACATTAGTTCGTAATCGTCTGTCATGTGAATGATATCTTGCTTGCCTACTGCCCTACACGGACATACATACACGTTACATTTTTATCCCATATACGTCCTGTGAGAAAAAAGCCTTAAGTCGGCATTCGATTGATTTTGACGTTTGTGACTCATTAGTTCGCAATCCAGCATTTAATTTTGTTCTGATTAAAGAGTTATTAATTTAACTACTTAGTTGAATGACATCGACTTGTAGCAGTTGCAGTCAATAAAATCGACTTAGTTAAAATGCCAAAGGAGATAGAACTGAGACAAAAGACTACATACATACATAACATCAAGCCTCTTTCCCGTCGGGTTAGGCAGAGACCACAGCCCTCTACCAACCAATCAACCCTTTCAAAGACGCTCGACCGTTTAGGGTAAATAAGGTAAGATTTATTGGGCGCAAGGTAGGGCAGTAACGGAGTGGCAACCAAGGAATGAAAGGCGTTTCGGTAGTAATCTCCGATAGTCAGATGACATTGTCTTTGTCGCAGGAAAAAGAATTGCTCTATAGTCCAACAGATAAGTATGCGAGCCATCTGCAGGGTGATATATGTTTTGAGAAATGAGGTAGTCGGGGCGCAATCTAATTCCAGTGGTTAGAGGGCTCGGCTCTCGATCCGGAGGTCCTGGGTTCGATTCCCGATGGGGACACTAATGCGACCTCCCCAGTTTGGTTAGGACATTGCAGGATAAATCACCTGATTGTCCGAAAGTTAGATGATTCCGTGCTTCGGAAGGCACGTTAAGCCGTTGGCTCCGACTACTATCTACGGATGTAGTCGGAACAGTCAGAGGCCCTTGGCGGCTAATCAACCCTGACAGCAGGGTTAGTAAGGTCGGTCATCGACCTTGCAATCCACACGATACAATGATGATGACTGTTATACTGCCCGCCCTATCTTACGTACGTCTCGTCCGAGCCAACGCGCCCCGCAGGAGAGTCGCGAACGAATATGTCGGACTATACAGACATGAGAATTAGGTAACTCACAAAACCAGTGCACAAATGAAGGCGTCATGCACCGAAGCGGGCGCAGGCGCATACAACAATGGCGGCGATAAATCCGACGCAGACCGGCGTTGGCGCCGCGTACCACTGTACCCGCATTGTGCAACACTATGCCCGTCTGCTAAGCCCTTTGTTGTGTCTCCCGCGACATGGAAACGTGGTAGATTGCCACATTCACCAGGATGAATTACTTAAGGGTTATACCAACGACAATGAACTTATTTTTACAATAAATATGGCGCTTTTCTTGACATAAAAAGAAAACGTAATAGAGGCGAAAGTGGGTGCATACAAGATAATTATGCCATTACAAGTGATGTGATCGTTTTTAGGGTTCCGATACCAAAATGGTAAAAAAAAGGAACCCTTATGTTTAATATTGATTTAATTAAATAACTAAAGAAAAATAATCAAATGCGACCCCTATTTTTTTTTTATTTGTAACCAAACATTTAATGGCACTGCAATATTTGTTAAAAATATTTGATAATTTTTATATCTTGGCTGAAACAACGTTAAATTATTCTGTCGCTTTTATTAAAAAACATTTCTTTCATTTTTTCCAATTTCACTCCACCGTTGTTGGTCGGAAGACACGTTACACTTACAGGACACTCTCATATGCACGTTAACGACGTGTCAATAAGGTTGATATTTCCATTTTCAAGCGAGTAGCTGCGAATTTCAGGGTAGTATAAGCCTCCACCAGTGCTGTGCGAGGGAGCTAAAGATGTGAGCTGGGGAAATTCCAACCAATAGGATTGCGCCATTTGCCTTGCTTGTCCAATCAAGCAATCCTAAATGGAATTTTCCAGCTCACAGCTTAGCTCCCTCGTAGCCTTAACCACAGAATAAAGTAATAGTACTATGATACAAAACGAAAACTCTCCGCCCCCCTTGCCCCTATAGGGATGCCTTCATTATTCAAAAAAGGGCGATCAGAACAATATTTCGTATTCCCCAAATGGTATCCTGTAGGGATTACTTTATTAAACTAGGCGTGTTGACAGCACCAAGTCTCTACATATTTGTATTGTTGTGTAATTTCGTCAAGCATCCACAATACATGGAGACGACTGCAGAAAGAGACTTGAGACTTTCAACAAGGCGAAAAGACATCCCAATTAAAAGTGACACAATTTTACCAAAACTCTCTGTTTTTTCACATAGTGCTTATTGCCAAACCATTCGCTGCTTCAATAAACTTCCAACGTCGTTGAAATCTGTCACCAGAGTAACATCATTCAAAAGAATTCTATACGCCTTATTACTCGTAAGATGTTTTTATTCAGTGAACGAGTTTATGACATTTAAATTTGATTCTTAAATACTAAATACCTAATTTCCATTTGTTTGTGTTGCTGTTGTTTGTTTTTTTTTTATTTTGTTTCTTGGACATATTAATTGTTATTCCAAATAATGTACCTAGATTAAGTTATATTCAATGCAATATGTATTTTGCTCAGAATAAAGAATAATAATAATTGCGATCTACCCGCATCCCCGCGCCCACCCGCCCGCGAGTTTCTCGTGATGCTTCTGAGGGTCTTCTGTACTGAATATGCGGGCCTATACGACCTTCCAATTTCAAATTCGCGCTCGATGTATGTTTTGTCCGGGGTGTGCCTTAACCCTACTCTTAGCTTCGTGCGCTCGACTCATGCGCTTACGATCAAGCGATACAGTCTGATTAATCGTCTCCAGCAAACATTTCGTAATGGCGCCGTCGGGTTCATTTGAACAATAATTATAGACATTTAAACGCATTTATGTTTTCTTCCCTGAAGTTTCTCCGGAACTATAAAATTACAACAGATTGCCGCGGGTACGGTCAAGAGCACGAAAAGCTTGACACATTGGACTTTGAACCGCGCTTATCTTAGTCAACATAGAGACCAAAATCGCACTTCTACGGTCAAGCTTGATCTGCTCTTGAGTGTACCAGAGCAAAAAGTTAAATAGCTGTGAATCAGTTAAAAATAATCGTCTCGTCAGTGTTAATGAAGAGGGCTGGATTGCGTTGAGTATACTGTGTCCTGCCCCCGTACCATGAATATTTTCTTCTCTCCTCAATGAACGACATTTTGAAGTTTTGATCATACTTAAAACGTGAATAAATCGTGAAAATAGAAAATACTATGCTGCTGTAATTTTATGGATGGCAGCTTGGAGCCGATGACTAAGTCACCTCATGTTGATAGACAATTTCAAGCCTAAGCAAGTATTTGTAGAAATAAAATTTGTGTCTAAATCTGTTGTTTCTGTATTAAAACCTTAATGAAAAAATCTTGGTCTTTGAAAGTACGAGTACGTTACAATGTGCAAGTCTAGGTATATTCAATCGAACATATCGCAATATTTTCGCTGTACTTTTATACTTAGTTGCCATATAGGGGTAGCTACTCGTAAGTAGTTGCACACTCTCCCCGCATTTCACAACGGCGCGTGCGCACGCTTTACGCGACCCATTTCGATTAGATCTCATTCAGGAACCAACAACATTTCACAATGATTCAATGTACTATGTTCCATAGAATTTGCACGAAACATATAACCGTGTAACAGTGAACGAGCGAATTGTTACCGATCACGATTATTCGTAAAGGTGAAAAATATATTCACTGAGAATGCCACGACTTGTCATTTCGCAGTCACGACGCGACGGCCAAATGTCATCTCAGGTGCGCAGACGCATGCGGTAAGGGATGGGAGTTTTTGTTTGCGACTTGCAATGCAGTACATGTCAGTCAAAGGTTGTAAAGAAGTTGGATGACTTGCTTTTAAAATGACATTATGATTTATTATTAAATGGGATGGGATTGAAAGAAAAAGTAGTAAGGTGGAATTCTCCGAATAACGAATGGTTGGTACTCAATCTTCTGAAATATTTTTATACTATAAACATATACCATTTGCCATATACCTATTATGTATGCAATAAACAAACTGTGATTCCAAAAACGGAAAACCTGTCTGGGGGCAATTTTACCCATGTAACTGAACGACTTTTGTCCTACAACTTTTGGAAATCAAAATTTAAATAAAATCTCCATACAAATTGACCGGATATGATTTTAATTTTGCGATTTTTTAAAGTTTAATTTCCAAAGTTGTAGAACAAAAGTTATTCGGTTACATGGGTAGAACTGCCCCCCGAGAGGCTTTGCGTATTTAGAATTACAGGTTGTAGAGCTTCTTATTTCTAACGCAATTTCATCCACCCTGCACTAATACGACATTCATATTCTTCTTTTTGTCACTGGGAAAAAAATGTTCATAATAAATCAACCCAAAACGTGGTTACATCTATACAGGGTGTAAGGAAAAGCACAGGAACGTACAGATGTTGTATGCCTGTCTGTTGAGCGAACTATTGAACTGGCCTGTGTAGAATTTGAGCACCTTATTGTTATAAGCGTATACAGACCTCCAGCTTCATCATTTGATATGTTCGAAAAAACAATGGATGAAGCTTTAATTAAAGTTAGTAACAGCAACAAAGGCATTATAGTATGTGGAGACTTTAATGTTAACATTTTAGAAGAATCCAGTGTGTGCAATAGATTGAAATCTTTGTTCCTATGCTACAATCTTGTGAATCTTTTTTTGGTGCCCACCAGAATATCAGCGTCCTCATCTACTTGTATTGATAACATTTTTACGAATTTAGAACCAGTAGATAAATCAATTATCAATAAGTTGGGCTCTGATCATTCTGGCCAGTTGGCAGTTTTCAAAGTCACGACTAAAAAAGCATTGAAAAAGGATATCACGTGCGTACCTATCAATGAAGGTAGACTTATCCGCTACAAAAGTAGTGTTGAAGAAAATCTGCCAAACTTACCATATTGTGATAATCCAAATAAATTGTATGAGTCTCTATTTACTTTAACTAAAAGTGAGTACGATGCAATTTTCAAGGAAAAGAAAATTACTGTAAATGAGAATCTAATGTTTAGTGATTGGGCCACAGTGGGAATACACAGAAGCAGGCTAAGGTTATATGAACTTTACGAGGAAAGAACATATAACAATAGTGATGCATTTCCGCAATTTGTAAAGGATTATTCAAAAACATTCAAAAGGGTTTGTGCTGCAGCCAAATCAAATTTCATTAAAAATAAAATCAAAAATAGTTCCAACATTACGAAAACGACTTGGGAAACTATAAATAGTGAAACTGGAAAATCTAAAGCTCCTCGGAATGACTTCCAGCTTAAGATTGATGATCAGATCATAAGTACAGATATAGAAGTTGCTGAAGCTTTTGAAAACTTCTTTACGGATATTCCAGTTTCAACTACCAAAACCTTGAACTCATCTCCCACTCTTGCCAAATCTTATCTCGAACGACACGTAGATGTTTGCAATGTAGATTTTAAATTCAGTTACGTCAATGCTTTCGTTATAATTAAAGCCTTTAAATCACTTAAAATGAAAAAGACCGCCGATATAGATGGCCTGTCAGTTAAAATTATTAGTGCCGTTATAGAAAGCATTGCACCATACTTATCTAGTATTTTTAATAAATGTGTAGATGATGGTGTTTTTCCTGATTTGATGAAACATAGTAAAATTATTCCGTTGTTTAAAGCTGGTAGTAAATCAGACCCCACTAATTTTAGACCTATTTCTGTTCTACCAACTCTTAGTAAGATATTTGAAAAGATAATTTTAAATCAGGTTCAGAGCCACTTTTATCGCAACAACTTGATGAACCTAAAACAGTTCGGTTTTACCAGGGGTCGCTCAACAGTCGATGCAGGTGTTGAGCTTATTCAAAGTATATTTGACGCCTGGGAGGAGTCAAGTGATGCCATTGGCGTTTTCTGTGACTTGTCCAAGGCTTTCGATTGTGTACATCATGATATTCTTATCAGGAAATTACACCATTATGGAATTAGAGACCAGGCTCTAAGCCTTCTGGAGTCGTATCTAAGTGAAAGGATCCAGAAGGTTGATGTAAATGGGAAAAGGTCACTAGGATCAAAAATTTGTATGGGCGTTCCACAAGGCTCAATCCTGGGACCATTCCTGTTCATTGTCTACATTAACGATTTGCCAAACCTTGTAAAGGACAAGAATGAGATAGTACTATTTGCAGATGATACGTCTTTGATTTTTAAAGTCAAAAGACAACAATCAAATTTTGACGACGTAAAAAGTACAATCTCTAATGTAGTTGAGTGGTTCACCGTAAATAATCTTTTACTTAACGAAAAGAAAACCAAGTGTGTTAAATTTGTTTTGCCTAATGTAAAGCCAACTGCTACAAGCCCATTAGTGAAAAACGATAAATTGAGTCTTGTGGAATCAGCAGTGTTCCTAGGTATTACCTTAGACAACAAATTACAATGGGGACCACATATTAATAAATTGTCGAACAGACTTAGTTCTGCAGCATACGCAGTGAAAAGAATAAGAGCTCTGACGGATGTAGACACCGCGAGGTTAGTCTACTTCAGTTATTTCCATAGTCTCATGTCATATGGCCTTTTGTTATGGGGTCATGCTGCGGATGCAAACAGCATTTTTTTACTACAAAAGCGAGCTGTTCGTGCAATTTATAAAATGAAGCCTAGAGAATCTCTTCGAAATAAATTTAAAGAAATCAACATTTTGACTTTTGTGACGCAATACATTTATGAGAATTTAATATATGCTAAACGGAATATACATATTTTTGATAAAAATTGTGACAGGCACAGTGTCAACATAAGAAACAAGAATCAACTTGCTTCTCATGTCAGCCGTATTCATAAAATTAGTAAAACATATAAAGGTCAATGTATACGCTTCTATAATAAGGTACCCACTGATATTGAAAGTTTACCGTTAGATAAATTCAAAACTGTAATCAAGCAGAAATTATGTAAGAAGGGTTATTATAAAATATCAGATTATCTAGAAGAGAAAAATCCATGGGATTAGACTACGGTTCTAACAGGCTAATTCAAAATTAAAACTGACCTATGTATGTTGTATATCAACCTTGTACATTCAAACATATTTAAAAGAGCGCGTGGGTTTTTATTGTCGCTTCTTTTTTTTCCCACAATGGCGCCACATTGTTTGTGAAGCGATGTAGTTTAGCTGACGTCATTAAGAGATTTTAATATCCAACAATGAATAAACGATTTTGATTTGATTTGATTTGATTTTAAAATAAAGTACATAGAACATATTAATTATAAAAAACAACATAAAAATAAAATACTTCCTATAAACAAAAGTTCAGGTTGCCAACCCTATTCTAAGAATCGCAACGCGCCCCGCCACCCCATTTAATAAACAATTTCAGTCACAAGCGAGGAACAGAGATAGGAGATAGAAAACTACGTAAGGACGACACTTGAGGCAAATACTCACGCTTATCGGTGCGATTGTCTTGAGTTTGGTGAGGGTTGACAAAATTACATTTTAATATTAATTTTTAAAATCTGTTATTTTTTAATCCTTTTTCTATTGTTTAAACATGTTTATTGTTCTTTATCTTGAATTGTTTTTTTTTTCCTTTTTCCTCTTCCTTAGATTTTATTTATGTGACTATTTATTATGTTGAACTGTATTACGTTTTATAACTATTGACTGACAAATTTTAATTTCTAATGTTTAAAAATACTAATTTCTAATATTTAAAATATATTCATTGTTATTGCCACGTTCCATTTCTGATTATTAATTTCTGATTTAATTAAAATTATAATAATATAGTTATAGTAACTTAGTAATAATAATTGTTGTGCCCTTCTGGGTCTACATGTGTAACTATGTATATATGATGATAACACCTTGAATGACCATGTGGAAAGCAATAAATCATCTTATCTTATTCTACTTACAGAACATGTGGTTAAAAGGAAATCGGTACTTTTCCTTACACCCTGTAAGTATAGCCTTAGGTTGCCTCCGGTCTTAGTCGCCACACTCTTAAATATCCCCCAACAAAATCGACCAATACAAATGCAGCTGAAAACAATTGCCACACATATTTTACCGAGGTAAATGTAGATAATAAAAACAGTACTAAAAAGCTCAAGACATTAACACCAGCAGGAATGTTTTCTACAACTTGCGCACGATTTGTCGCAGTCTAATTGTAGATGTGGACATTATTGTTCTACTAACTACTTCCTAATCGGTGGTGGCGACTAAAATCGTTAGGTGAAGGAACTGAGGGCACGATGGCGGCTAAGTACCCTACCTCTTTCTGTGGGTGTCGTAACAGGCGACTCAGTGTAAATAACACAGAAGGCAGCACCGACCTTATTGTCATGACGGAGCGGTCACCAATCAGAGCAGTGCCAGCCTTGACGCCAACAATCGTGGCGACTGAGGTATTTCATCCAGATGTATGTTTTTTTTTTGTAAGTAACTTTGGGAGACTTTTGTCGCATAAGGTGGCTATAACGATTGGCTGAAGAAGATAGATAAGAATATTGTGAGATTGATAATAAAAATATCCCCAAGCTACATCTCCATTTTATTGTCACTTTCAATTGTTTGTGTAAATAAATGGTTTAATTCAATGGTTTACTATCAGACTTTTTTTTATCGCATCCAATACACTTTTATGTAAACGCGTAATATTAATGTCAGAAAGAAAAAGTTGCATTTACCTTAAATAGTAGTGAGAGATGCTATCACATATCTTGCTGTATTCTAATCAAAGTCTATAAAGGCATTAATGGATATTTCTGTTACAAATAAATTAAAAAAGTTTATAATCCCAAAGATTCATGTGAACTATTACCAACAGGTGTTGCAATAAAAATTAAAAGTAGAAAAGATTTAGTTGTCTACAATCTCAATGGGCATTCTCAAACGACATGGAGCTATAAAGACTATTCAGGAGCGTGTACAACAGAATTACTCAAAAAAACTACAAAAAATAAGATTAAATGGTCGTATAAACACTAATGAGGACCTAATTGAGCTTAAAGACCTATTCAGAGATTCTTAAGAAGGCAAAAACTTTATTAATCTGTGCACTTGATCTGTATGTAACCAAACGTTTATCTTTTTGTCAGCCACTTGTGAAAAATTAAACGAAGGTTTAAAACAATTACACGTGGATCAAGCGAATGATCAAATAAACTCTCACAAATATAAAAATTCACAATCTATCATCTCAAATCTATTAAAGTTGTGAGTAAATAAGCTTGAGGGTATATTGAAAGGGGAAGGCCTCGGCAAATCTTTCAAGATAAAAGTGATGATGTTCAGAATAAAGGTAGGCCAAAGTACCCCAAACCGACTAGCGTGTATGAAAGAGGAGTAGAAGAAGCTATGGAAGTATGTCAAGATATTATTCGTCCATGGTCAAGATAGTAGCAGGTGGAAGGGAAAGAGGCCTAGTACAGACTAGTACTAGTGTATTTTTATTTGCAATGTATGCTATGTATGTATGTGGAAAATAATACGGAATCGTAAATTGATAAATTTTCTAGTCAGTTGATCAACTTTTGAAAAATAATAAACTGTACCGAATTCGCTTCTGGCACTCTGGATTGTAAAAAGCCGACTCTTAAAGTAGGCCGTGCTGCAGTGGTTTCTTGCCGTTTCTTTTGCGCTGCCATAGCACGATCCGAAACGGTGTAGACTCGCTCTATTTGCATTGTATTCTGCATGACATTTAACAAGTATTCTGTAAAGAATCAAAAATATCTGAATCTGAATACGAATTTTCTACGAGTTTATGATTTTTCGTAAGTTGATTAACTTACTAAGATATAGATCAACATACGATTATCATTTTCCTGTGACATAAACTTTTTGGATGATCTCTATATCTAGGGCTAAGGTCAAGAGAAGTCTATTAATTAAGCGAAATAAATTTTAAAAAGTCCTTTAAACATCTACTACTGAATAGGGCCTGCCCTTAAGAGATTATGGAAACGCTTTTGTAAAATGTAATCTAGAAAACTATTTCTAGTCCTACTAATGTTTTACATCCTTTAAAGGCATCATATTTTGCGAAATCTTTGAGCAAAACCTTGCGTCAATTTTGGATTACTTTACCCTAAAGGGTAAACGTTGGGTAAGGGTAAGTGTCATGACATTTCATTTCATAGAACCCTATCCGTTCACATTATTACGCAAACGTTAGGGTTTATTTTTACTTGTGCTGAATTAAATAAATTGCCGACCTTTTTTAGTCTTATAAACTAGGGTTGTCATCTGTGAAATTACAAATTGAAAAACAAAACCTAAACAAATAAAAAGTTGAATAACTCCGGATTTTCTAAGATCAAATTAAAACCTAGCTCAATAAATATGTCGTTTCTTGAAAATCGAACCATTACTAACTAAACATATTTTCGCATCCCGCAGCTATAAAACTGTGAATCCACTTTTCTAAAAGATGTCTTTAACAAGTCAGAAATCAGAAATCAGAAATTTTTATTAACACTAACGATTTATTTTTCAATCTAGTATTGCGTTAGTATGAATGAGAGATAAAATGGTGCTTAATATAACGTTTTTTGGTCCTTACGGTTAATGCTATGTTTATGAACAGCTAGCCGCACTTGACTCGATAGATCGCAGAGCCAAGAAGCTCGTTGGTGATGAGATACTGGTGAAAACCAAGTTTCACAGTCTGGCCCACCGTCGCAAAGTTGCATGTCTGTCGGTCTTCTACAGATTCTACTTCGGAGAGTGTGCTCTAGGTCTCTCTTATACCATCGGGAGTCCAGACGCACCGCAGGATATCACACATACTTGGTTGATATTCCGCACATTCGCACAAAGCGCTTTGAAACATCTTTTATAATGCGCACGGCTAAAGAGTAGAATTCTCTGCCTGCATCTGTGTTCCCGAGTTCATATAACCCGAATCTATTCAAGTCGCGAGTGAATAGGCTTCTTCTGGTAAGCTCGTTCCATCGTCGACCTCATGTCTGTCTTCAAAACTAGATCGAGGTCAAGACTAAGCCCATTTTCAATAAAAAAAAAACAATATTTAAAAAAAATCAAGTATGACACCTTTGAATCCGGGACAAACTGCAAAACTTTGACGATAGCAGCCCTGCAATAAACCACAACTCTACATTTAGACTTGGTTTGAGAAACTCATACAGATAAAGCAATAGAGTAATTATACCTTGTATAACTTAATCGCACCCTATTTAAAAGTATGGGCATCATCTGTACATAAAAATTACACCACGTCAAATTGCTTTCGTCTGAGAACTTTTAGTAGACTTCAAAGAGGACGCATTATACCAAAAGGGGTTTTTTTAACTGACGTTATGTATTGGCTAGTCTGTCTCTATCATCTATTATAGGACTCTAGGAATTCCATCCATCCAATATACCCATAAAAAAGATGTGAGGAGTTTATTAGTCGACAGAGCGAAATTGATGCACTGAATAACTCAGCAGTTAAAAACACTCTTTACTTATACAACGTTAAAATTTGTAAAATCAACATAACTCTTGCAAGATAATCCAGGTAAACTAATTTACTCGTCAATAATGACCGTCAGACCAGTGGAGTGTCCCATCTCACCTCATTATTACAAAATAATAATTAATAATTCAAGCTATAGCAGATTTTGGTTCTCACTTTTTCTATGATTTTCACATGATTTTGCATGTCGCTCCGTCCTTTCACCTTCGTCTATCTAATGAATACATACATATTTACACACATACATATTTTACTATACACATTTATTAGCATTTTCCACTGTGCTTCAAATTCGCAGAATTAATTGTTTAATAATTTCTTTGTAGTTGCTTAGATTACTTCAGAAGCCACAATACAAAATTGTCAACAATGTCATAGTAACTATGAGACTAACTGTTACTCTCTGCGCAAGACATTCCGATCCGCACGTGAGACGTAGTTTACCGTAACACGTCGTATCAGGTGGCGAACAATGGGACGTCCCGCGTTGCTTTGGCCTTGCGCACGCGCATCTTGATCGGATTATAGTTGGCGACAGTGGTAAATGCATTGTGCGAGGTTTCAGATATCATAACAGCTCAAAAAGTTAACGCCTCTCTCGAAAAACTTATGACTGCCACAATATGTCAAGGGCTGGTGGGTCTTAGAAAAGACTAAAAGCATAAGGCATAGTGATTTGACATCTAACACTAAGTAGTAGCAAGAAGATAAGGACACTGTGGTCAATTCAAGGCTAATTAATAAGGCTGCTAAGTTGTAATTTGATCATATTCAAGTCAACGCAAGTAATCACAATTACATACATTGTTATGAGATGCGTCTTCTTTCGTAGTATGTGTAAAAGTCTCCCACGTACTTCGCCAACGATAACTGTATCGGCATCAAAAGTTTTGAAAAATGTTCCAATATCATTTCGCTTCTGCTTTAGAGGCCAACAGTCTGTATGCACCCAGGAAACAATGATTTCACAAAGTTTAAGCCGTTTGATAAATGTTGCAGACGCATGCGACGGCCGTATGTCTCATTTTCTGTTGCTACCCCAAACCGCATGCAGTCGCATTCCCTTTGCAAAAATAATGGATTGCGAGGAAAGGGCACTTCCATTTGTGTGATTATTTTGTGCGTTCCGTCGTAAGTGCAGTTTTTCAAAACATTATACGTTGGTGTGGGTTCATATTTGTAAATATGAATTAAGATAAGTTGGGTGATTGGTGAGTAAGAATCAAGAAAATAATAGTATCAATTCTGGAAATTAGACAGGCCTGAAAGTGTTGCCGTCTTAGTTGCTCCATTATAGACTAATAAAGGACAACATCATTTTTAGACGTTTTAAATTAAGTTTACTTTAAGATAGAGCCTTCCAAAATTGACACCACTATGACGTCAAAATATACAAGAAGGGTATACCAACCCAATACCAACAAAAAAAATTAACATGGGCAAAAAAAGGAAAAAAAAATATGGGAGGAAAAAAACATTTATTTGTATTTTTCCTATGTTCCTCAGGGAAAGTTATTAAGTTTCATGATCACATGGGTTGATGTACGGTCAACCGCTCGTCGGTAGAAACTTTTTCAACTCTATTAACACGCCATAAGGTCCAAAAGTGTTTCTACTGACGTGCTGTCGAGTGTACAACCCTGAAGGACCTTGACCTTGACATGGTGTACCTTGTATAGTCACTTTCAACAGAAGTGTTGAGTTGGGTTTTTCGATATATCATAACATAATCGATGTATCCGTCATTCATAATCGATGAAGGTTTCAAAAAAACCGGCCAAGTGCGAGTCGGACTCGCGCACTGAGGGTTCCGTACCACCACATAATCATCATCATCATATCGTGTGGGTTGCAAGGTCGATGACCGACCTCACAAACCCTGGTGTCAGAGTTATTGAGCCGGCAAAGGCCTCTGACATGGCTCATTAACGACTACATCCGTAGATAGTAGTCGGGACCAACGGCTTTACGTGCCTTCCGAAGCACGGAATCATCTAACTTTTCGGGCAATCAGGTGATTCATCCTGCAATGCCCTAACCAAACTGGGGAGGTCGCACAAAGATATAATCATAATTGTATTAGTTGAAATTTCAGTAAGTTAATGTGCTAGATTTTTTGAGTCTGACACGCGCTTGACCAAATTTTATTATTTGTTGTTATTTCATAGCTTATGAACTATAAACATACCAATTTTCAAGTTTGTAAGTGTTCTCGTTTTTAAAAAAGAACTAAAACAAAAATCGCCTTCACGACCATCCAACTTGACCCCTCTCTTATATGAATGTTCTTGAAACGGGAGCTCACCACAATTGGTTACCATTAGTTGTGAGTAAAGTTGTAATACCAGGCCACTCAGAAAGTATTGCGAAAAATAGTTTTTATATATGGGAGACTGGCCGGTCAGAACCTTTTTCGAAAATATGATTACTTGTAAGTAAAAATATGTGTGTTCCATTTTCAAAATTTCCCTCCACATTTTTTGCGAGCCAATTCAAAGTATCGTGTCTTACTGAAAAATGGATCTGCGCCGGGAACATTTTAGAGCTATGATTTTTTACGATTTCAAGTGTCGCCTGAAACCGGATGAATCGTTCGATAGACTTCAAATGGCATTTATGGATGAAGGCCCCTCCAAGGCAACCGTGTATCGTTGGTATAACGAATTTAGGCGCGGTCGACCAACCTTGGGGGATGAAGAAAGAAGCGGTCGCCCTTTGACGGCTATTACGGAAGAAAACGTGCTAGCAGTGAAAAATTTAATCCAAGATAATAGGCGAATTACATATCAGGAGATTCAGCACATATTAAAGATTGGATCGGGAAGCGTTCACGAGATTCTACACGGGCATCTTCGCGTGAGGAGGATAGTATCGCGCTGGGTGCCGCACTACCTCACCGACGCTCAGAAGCAGGCCCGGGTGGAATGGTGCCGTGATATGCTGAACAAATTTGAAGCAGGCTCGTCTCGGCGTGTTTACGACATCGTAACAGGTGATGAGTCCTGGATTTATCAATACGATCCAGAAACCAAGCGCCAGTCGACAGTTTGGGTGTTTCAAAATGAACCAACGCCTACCAAAGTGAAGCGATCTCGAAGCGGGGGGAAGATTTTGATCGCCAGCTTTTTTAATTTGACTGGCCACTTGGCCTCAATTCCCTTACGAGATCAAAGAAGCATCAACGCCGAATGGTATACTACCAAATGTTTACCAGAAGTTTTTTCTGTTGTGAGCAACAAGCGACCAAACACAGGGCTCCGCGGACTACTGCTCCACCACGACAATGCGCCTGCACACACCGCGCTCAAAACGAGGGACTTCCTGGACAGCACACCAGTCAAACTCCTGGGTCACCCTCCTTACAGCCCTGATCTAGCACCGTGTGACTTCTTTTTATTTCCAAAAATAAAAAATCAGCTCAAGGGGATACAATTTTCGTCGCCGGAAGATGCGCTGGCTGCGTTCGAGCAGGCTGTAAACGAGGTGTCTACGGCGGACTGGAAAAAGTGTTTTGAAAACTGGTTCAGACGCATGAATCTTTGTATAGAGGCTGGTGGAGAGTACTTTGAAAAGATTTAATAAAAATATATGTACCTGTAGAACAATTTTTTTTAGTGTCGCAAATATTTCTGAGTGTCCCACGTATTTAATGATTTCAGACTTTTCCCTTTATTTGTGATGTGAGACCTAGCTTCTTGCCAAATTTCATAATTTTAGGTCAACGGGAAGTACCCTGTAGGTTTTCCTTTTTTGCATAAATGTATGGAGATGAGGACATAAAAAGCCATATCTTTTGATTGCGTCGTTGTAAAAACGTTAAATTTTCAGATCTTGTGTGGTTCATGGACTTTAACATATGGTATTAATTTCAACCCGATACCTTTACCCGTTCGTGAGATAAAGGGTCTTGACAGACAGACAGACGGACAACAAAGTGATCCTATAAGGGTTCCGTTTTTTTCTTTTGAGGTACGGAACCCTAAAAAGACAAAAAAGAGTTTTAAAAAATCTGCTATCAAGAGGGTAGATAAGAATCTCCAGAGTCCAAGTGTCATGTAGTTCCAGCAACCCTATTGCAAGTGTTGATATTTTGCCTGTCGCCTGGCATGTTAATGTATGAGGTTGGTGCTTTGGGAAATATGCCAGACAGATTATAGAGAGAATTAAGTACTCATCGGACAGGCGAATAATGCTTTGTCGACTTTATTTGAATGTGGAAATATTATGGAGATAAATATTGGATGAGAATATCTGAGTAGGTACAGAAGGGATAATTCATGTCTTTTAGATTTAAAACTTTTAACTAAAACTTTTAACTTGATCTACGTCGGCACTAGGTTCATACCCCATTTGGTTATAAAATCTTCCATTAGAAATAATTAATCCAAAAATATTTTTCTTTTGCATCTCTTGAGAGCTTTATCATTATATTGCTAGTTATTAAAATTGATGAGCATTTCACTGAACACAATTTATTTGAAGATGGTATTATAGTACGCGTAAAATATCGATTATTGCCTGTCTGTAGAATACCAATTTCGAGTGGACGGTTAAACTCGTAACTGTAAATTTCTAGTAAAGGGCCAAGAGCCAATAACTGCCCACAAATGACTACGTTTCTGTTTTATCTGTGGTTTTATTAACGTCACAAAACGGCTCGAACGCAAAACGTTTGGCGCCTGAAATTTTAATAGCTTTAAACCGTAAAGTTGGTGTTTTAAACAGCCCACGCAGAAAACAAAGGTAATTGACACCAGAATTTACAAAACTTATTTAGTCGCCTGATTTGGTCTGGTGGTGGTGAATCTAAATTTTTACGCCGTCTTGACATAATATATGGGTGAAACATACAAGATTGTTCAGAAATTTGCTTATTAGATGACAGCATCAAGATTATAAATGGCTGTTTGCCCACTGCGACGATTCCGAGCCGATAGAAAAAATCGCGACAAAGGTACGAGCAAAAACAGTACTTATTATTACTAACTTATAGAGTCACAGCAGATGGCAGACTTTTTTATTGTGACAGTCCGCCAGTGTGGCCAGTACTGCAATTATTTTCGATATTATTATAGTCATCGACATGAGAAAAACGCTCCGCTCCTATGCGCGTATTTTCCAAAATCTTTGGTTTGGAAGGAAAACAACTTGAATATTTGTTCAGTTCAAAAAGTTATTTGGTAGAAAAGATTGTTCAGATTGATTGTTATTTAGTGTAAAACGTAGAGCAATGTTGAAGAGTGATAAGTTTGAATTTTATTTTGATAAAAACTATAATTTTCGCAATACCGGCCACACTGGCGGACTAAGTCCGTGACTGACCGGCACTCGTCTGCTGAGCGTCATAGTGTCACTTCCATCGGCGCTGTTCTTTTGTTTTTATCGGAATCGTCGCGGTGGACAAACGGCCTAAGACAGTCTTTGAGCCTTTTTGCATGAATCTTACTTTACTTATCGTAATTTCGCTGAAAATTCATAACACAAATCAGGCGAATTGTCATGCACATAATGACTTGTTTGAATAGATTGGTCGAGTTTTTAAAAAAAATTACAACTTCTGTAATGAATGGCATTGATCTGAAGAACTAAAGTAAAAGATAAAGGAGAAAATACGAGGAGCTTTATCAGTTTTCAATATTAAAAAGATAATTTGTCATTATAATTTTCAAATTAGACGCAATACTAAAATCGTGACTGTAGTATAAACTTTAATTCCTTGAAAGTGGTCATCAACGCAAGCGAAGTGATGTCACCTACGTAGGCGCATATTAATTTCATACTTTAAAAGGTGCAAATGTAAACTTCTTAGGCAAGGCAATGTAACGTGTAAACTTTCAAGGTCCAAAAAACTTTAATATTACACAATTAACAGCTTGAAAAAAGCGGTAGTAGTGCAGCTGCCTACATTGTTCCAGATTTTAGTTCCAGATTAATAATTGATTTGTGTACAGTCAAGAGCACATCAATCTTGACACATTGGACTTTGTACCGTTCTTATTTCAATAGACGTACGGGCTAGAGTCGCACTGCGAGTGTCAAGCTTGATCTGTGATTGACTACATCAGGATCCACGACATAGGATGAGAACTATAAATACGTTTGAGAGTATGAGTTCCTAAGTAGCGCAGACGCCAGCTGTGAATGTGGAGAACTCCTGCAAACCATGGCACACCTCACTAATTGTCCCGCGTGCCCGACCACCTGCTCGCGTGAGGACTTACTTGACGGTAACCAGAGGGCTACCACGGTAGCCGCTTTCTGGGCAAGTAAGATTTAGCCTGTGTTCTTGCCGACACGAAAGAAGAAGTTAAAAAAAAAACGCCAACAAGTGTTTTTTTTCCATTTTCTTTAAAATGAATTTTAAAATAATTAAAATGTATCAACTCCACGAAAATATTTATGCTTTCTGCATTATAGGATATCTCAGATTTAAGCCGCAATTACACCTTCCTAAATTAATAGATTAATTAAACATAAATTGCTAGGCAGCTTGGTTCTGTTAATTCCAATATTCTCTTCAACGAACAATGTATTTCTAATAAGTATTTGAATTAAGGAGGAGGTAATAGCGGCTTTGGGAGGCACCATGAAATAAAATTAAAGTCACAATTTAAGATGAACTGAGCTAATAGCAATGTCCCATAGAGCTTCCGGAAAATAAAAAATTTATAGAAACTGATGAAGTTTCTGTTCTGTCTTAAAGCTTAAAATACTATAGTTTATTTTCGACTAATGAAATTTTTGCTCTGTGCCGATGTAGATTACTACGGGTATGTAAATGTTTATCCAAAGATATAAATATATACAGTTTAACTCAATTTCCCACTTAAACATTGTTTTCACAAAATATAAAAGCGAACCCGCTCTTTGTTTCAAAACATCTCGTGTTTTAAGAAGCTGGCTCTCACTGTTGTAAATAAAACTCATTTTATTGCTCGAAGTTTACGTTTGGTCAGCTGCAACGTGTGAAGTGTCATCAGATCAGCCAAGAATGCGGAGTATGCAGCGGGGAGAATTCCGACTCCCGAATCAAGGCATTAATATGTTTCTGGTATTGGTTTACGTGCCTGGATTTGCTTAATAGTGTTTCTTTTTCAAGTTTTGTAGTAAATATTAATTGTAAATAAAACTCATTTTATTGCTGGAAGTTTATTTTTGGTCAGCTGCAACGTGTGAAGTGTCATCAGATCAGCCAAGAATGCGGAGTATGCAGCGTGGAGAATTCCGACTCCCGAATCAAGGCATTAATATGTTTCTGGTACTGGTTTACGTGCCTGGATTTGCTTAATAGTGAAATAAACACTCAAGTTTTGTAGTAAATATGAAGTTGTTCAAAAACGAATTGAGTTCAGATATGATTTTTTGTGATAAATAAGTATATAATTAATGAGCCATCTCTACACTTCAAATAAAATTACATGTATTCTGTTTGGTAGTGTATAATTAAGTAACAAAAAGACGAACTGTACCACATAATAAAGTAATACGAGTAGTACTATCATACAGAAGGGACACTCTCCGCCCCCCGCTCGCAATCCACCCCCGCACCCCCGTACGCATACGCCCGTGCGATTCGCGTGGTTACTACATTCCTCCTAATTTCAAATTTTCTATGGTCGTGGTTTCGCGCTCGTTGTGTGGAGTGTACGGGGCTTGGTGCGGGGTGTCACTGTACGCAAGAAAGCTACAAGAAAAAGCCAGAGAAAGATTTAACATCCTCTACAACTTTCTGTTTGTAGAGGTTAGCAACGTCAGCTGTTTTTGGTCAAAACACGAAAAGATGAGTGGTATAGCAACTAGACCGTGCTTCAAAAGGCACGTTGAGCCGTTAGAAAGTGACCGTTAAGCCATGTCAGAGGCCATTTGCCAGCTTTAAAACTCTGACAACAGGTTCATATAAGCTATCCTAATACCTGACAATGCTTACACCATTTCATCTACTCATTACAAAATATTCAAAAAAGACTCAAAAAGTGGTATTCTCGCGGACATACAAACCTACATACAGTTTTACATAACCCACGTTCTGAATGCACTAATTTAAATCTGGCGCCAACTAATGATGCGTTTGCGCAAGGCGGCGACATTTTTACATAAAAACGAGCGCCGAATCGGAATTGAATTTTTATTGTTAGTTTTTAGTTTTTTTACTGGCATATCTGTGTCGAAACTATAATCGTTAACTGGAGTGTGGAGATACAGTTAGGAATCTGTCGCGGTTTAGAAGTAAAAAGCTTTTAAATTTGATGAAATAATAGCACAGATATGTTTGGATCGGTTCACTTTTTTAAGACGTTGTTGATCTGTGTATAAATGTGTGGATGTGATATTGTTGTTTTTCTAAACCACCCTCTGCTCTTGGGCACACCCTGAACACTAATCATCATCATCATAACATCCCAGAAAACGTCCACGTCCACAGGGAGCTCCCTCCAGAATTCTAGCTTTTGCTGGAAAAATGTGGAGGGGAAGTACCATAGTCACCTCGCTTGTCAGCGTTACGGCTGGCACCATGGACCGCGGTTGTAGGTGACCCCAGTAAGTAAGATATAAAGGAGGATGCTGCTGCCCCTCCTCCAGTTAACCCTTAGTCGCTTCTTACGACACCCACGGGTATGTAAAGTGACAGGCGACCCTTGGCTGCGATTGCCAACTTTACCTCAATTTTGTCTTGGGTTTCCTTGCACGCTTGCTTCCTGCATCATGTTATCTCCTTTAGCCACTAAGAGGTTGATTGGAAGAGATTTTACACAGCCAGCATTAAGTCCGCCTTTGCATGTCAGCTTTTATGTTATAATTTATTAGTACAATGTCTTTTGCATTTCATTATACCATCCCATAAAACGACCACTTCAAGACAGAGAGCTCTCTCCAAAATTCCAGCTTTTGCTAGAATAATGTGGCGAAGATGTACTCGTACCATAGTCACTACGCGGGCACCATGGACCGCGGTTGTTGGTGACCGCAGAATAAAAGATGATGTGTTACACAGCAGGATTGCCAACCTCTGGCTTATTAACCCTTAGTCGCCTCTTACGACACCCACGGGTAGAGATGGGTTGGTATTATTCTATGCCGGTACCGCACGGGCTTTTGCAGATATGTGATAAAAAAACTTTTTCGCTCAGACTTTCAGGCATTTGTTTTTATTATTACCTATTTGTTAGGTAATCCGCCATAGTAAAAAATATTCTGTGAAAATTTCAACCATACATATAGCTAAATTGACAGCAATAAATTTACCATATCTTTAATTTTAAGGCCGCTGGCGGTTTACCTAACAACTCAATTTTAAAGTGTTAGGGCCTGTCCGCACAGCGAATTTTCCCCGAATGCGAATTATATTCCGCACTTGCATTAGCAAAAAATCGCGATTTTTTTCCCGCAGTTCAGATACTCCTATAGGATTCAATGAGTTACAGAATTGCGAGAAAAAAATCGCGCGATAAAAATTCGCTGCGCGGACAGGCCCTTAACGATAATGACGGGTTCTATGTATTTAATTTACCTATCCCACTATCTATTTCATAATACAACCATATAAAGCTTCAGTTATGAATAAACCAATGAACAACGTTTAATTAAATCATGTCGTCCTTATTGTTTGCCGCTTCCGACAGTAGCTAAATGTATGCCGCCTACGACAATTAGCTGATCACGTCGAGTTTGCTATAACAAGAATAGAGTTGATCTTAACCACAGAATAAAGTAATAGTACTATCATACAGAACGGACACTCTCCGCCCCCCGCCCGCAATCTACCCCGCACCCCCGCGCGACCCCGCCCGCGAGATTCGCGTGGTGCTTCTGAGGGTCTTTATTACTGAGCACCTGATGGTAAGTGACGATGGTGTCGAAGATGTAGCATGCCTGCCTAAAAAATGTCTGTTTTGTCTTGCCTTGAAAAGACCCAGATTATAACAATTAAAATCTGGGTCTTTTCGTGTCAAAATGGGTTAGTATCAACTTGCCACAGTTTCATATTGCCACGATAAAATACCTAAAAAAGTATTTGCCACAAATTCCTAAGTTCTTTCTAAACAATAAAAAGTACAGTAGGATAGAAACATTTGAAATATTGTATTATTTAAGACGTCTACAGACATAAAAAAGAAAATTTTCAGTAAATAATCATTATATAATGTGATTAATACAAACACGTCTGAAACATTTTGAAATTATAAACCAAATACAAAAAAACAACAATAACATACAAAAAATAATTAAATATTATTACCTTAAAAAATACAAATAATCAAATAAAAATAAATTGCGGCAATCTGCCCAGTGATGCACTTTTCGCAATTTAAGTTATTTCTTAAAATTTAAGGACAATATCTATGAATGACGGAAAATTAATTGTTATAGAGTTATGGGGTTAACAATAATATTTATTTAGTGCAAACACATATTTCTATAACGTAAAACTTTGCTACATTGTTAGAGTTAAATTTTTGCATTTTTGGAGTTTAGTATAATAATTAAGAGAGTGTGGATATTCTGCTATTACATTGTTAGTTGGTAAAACCATTTTTCCTTCCAATAGTCAGCAAAACAGATTCGTGGTAAAATGATACCTTTTGGTAGGCAGGCATTAAACGATCGTGGCAAAATGAAACTGCGGCAAAGTGATACTAACCCGTCAAAACAAAACATATCACTAACAACCAGTAGATTAATAATTTATTATTTCTTTATCACATAATAAAATTATAATTAATTAAATTAATTTACACCAACGTAGTAACGCGCAATCGCCTAGCCGCAATATAAAGTGCTCTACATAGATAGAACATACTACATGAGATTTCACACCATAGATATACTCAATCAACAAATAATCAGGCTAACAAGGTTCTAACGTTCCAATAAATACTATCAAACATAGGATCATGTATTAATGAGCCACAGATAAATCACACTGATACAAAGTTCGACATTCCATACAAGTTCTATAGAAACATACAACCGTTGGTTAATAAGCCAGGCCAGGACAAGACACTTTTAGGCGCGGAGGCAGTAATAATTGTGCAATGTGATTTATACGACTGAATGTACTTGTGATTATGAATGTGTTTTATTATGTTGAATGCGTTGCCGCCACGCGTTCGCATTTGTTACTTTACTATTAATTATGTTTATAACGCGTGCGTGGGCGCACATACATAATAAAAAGCGAACAAGGGTTTTGGTTTTTATGACACAAGGTTTTGTGTAATCAAAAATGCCTGTTTTAATTTGTTAAGTAAACTTTGTTAAACTAAATACAAAATTTTTATTTGCCCGAAAAACAACACAGAGCCAATTCCAGAAAGGTTCTTTAAAATTAAAGCTCTTTTTATTCTACTTCCGACACGTTATTTATCAACAATACAAAGTTTGAGCAAAAGATTTTAATGAACTCTAACTATAACGACTCTATGATACTGGCGCCTGGCGGTCAAAGAATTCGATTAAAAACAGCTAATTGCAGCGGCTAACAGCATTTTTAAAGTTAAAGCACCTTCAAATGTATTGATACACTTCATTTGTCATAATATCCCATGAAACGTCCACTACAGGACGAATATAAGCAAAAACGCCTGGTATAAGTTAGTGGGGAAGTACCATAGTCACACGCTTATTATAACGTTGCGGCTCGGACCATGGACCGCGGTTGTTGGTGACCGCAGTATGTAAGAGCATACGATACGCAAAAGGACGTTGGTGCCCATCCTCTGTTTTATAACCTCTTAGTCGCCTCTTACGACACCGGTCGGTTCTACGCATTTGACAGCAAATATATTGAGCGTTAACTTGAAATCAGCTTCTGTAACTACCCGAAAGCCTACAAAACTCAAACATCCAAAAACAATATGGCGAAACCACACCGTTACATTACGAATATCATTAGAATTTCAGATTTTTTTACGAATTTCCCGATACCGTTACTCGTATTGTACACACAGTGACACAACTGACCTTGCCAGTTCATCGTCCTAAATAAACTTATTTTACATAAAACCAAAGATTATTTTATTTATCTGTCAAACAAAGGGAATATTATGCGCGCGTGTAAATAAAACGTTATTTAGACAATGCATTTGTGGGGTACAGTGTTTAACGGCTCCCAATATGGGGCGTCAACTCGCCGCCGAATATTATGCACTTTTCTTACATAAACAGCTCGACGCAAATATTAGTCACATTATACCGATTTGGAAGCGTTTTTAAGACGTAATGTTTCTTAAAATCTGATTAGAAATAGACTTGAAAATGTTTAATTATTAACATTTAACATACTAAGAACACTACGCGCACACACACACAACTCCCTATCATTACATTGCGATGAAAGAATTAGGTCTGCGAAACACTTATAAATTATCACATTAATTTCAAAATAAAATACACTCAAAATGTCATTCAGAAAGGACATGCCCAGACACAGAGTACATTGAACGTCTATCCAGCGACTTTGCCAAACAGAGCATATTCTAATACAAAGGACTTTATTCCTTAGGACTAGTGAAAAACTTATAACTTTGTAGCAGTGAGACAGCAATGTTTATTTGTCTGCTCCATAGATAAAAGAAAGGAGGAGATCGGGCAAGCCACAGAGTTTATATGGAGTTTGAATGTTGCCAAATCTAAAAGTGCAGAACTTATCGCTTTTAAACAAGCAGCACGCACACATTTAAACCAATTAATTAAACACACAGAAACAATTTTACACGACGACCTAATTTATTTGCATTATCTTGACAAGCCCATTGGTGTGGTTGATAGTGAGCCTGTCTTTCACGCTGTGGGCCGCGGGTTCGTTCCCCGCCCAGGGCAAACATTTGTGCGATGAACACAAGTGTTTGTTCTGTGTCTGGGTCTTATTTATCTATTTATGTATGTAAATTAGCCACTGATACTCATAGTACAGGCTTTGCCTAGTTTGGGATCAGATGAACTTTAGTGAAATGTCTTCCCCCAATATATTTATGAACTACAAAATATTATCTCCTATAGGCCTTTAGCGAGCGTACTTAATGAATGAAGTGTATGCCGAATGAGCATATAACAGTGACGGCCAAAATACGGCGGGATGTCCTCTCTATACTTTCTCATCATTCTTTACTCTGTGGTCTGCTCGCTCTTATTATATCCCCTTTTTATTTTAACTACACTCTCAAATGCATATGCCCCGTGCTATCTACAACCCCAGTCTATTTAAGTAGTTAAGTACACTATGTTTATATTTCGCGACCCACTGGGCAATAAAGCTTTTAGTTCTGGCCATAGAGTAGTAAATATGTAGACGAACACATTTTGAACTCGATATAACGTAAGCTTTTATACAGGGTCTATGGTAAATGTCTGCAAAACTCTCAGATGGTAGCTCTACCTATGAAACTGAATAACTTTCCCTAAGGAACATAAGTCGAAAAACGATGCAGTCTGCTGGGATGTTGAAAATTTTTTTTCGTACTTCGACCTAAAAGTTTTTCAGTTTCATGCGTAGAGCAACCACCTGAGAGGTTTGCATATATTTACCAAAGACCCTGTACCTATATAGAAAAAATGGCATTGGCTGACTGAAATATTGCGGATTTTCTGAAAATCATAACTGATATTACTATAAAACCAAAATAAATTAACAATTACATTTGACGATCACATTTCTGGTGTCCAAAAGTATATTAACAGTTCATCGTAAAATAATTCATCGTTTCAAGCCTAGAAAAATGAATGACAAAAACTGCGAACCAGCTAAAAACATTTAATATAATTCGACCAACTCTTCCAAATTTTTACATCTTTCTTCGTAGAACGTAAAAAATATTAGAAAATTAGATTTTTGGAACAAAATATACCTTTTTTAGGGTTCCGATACCAAAATGGTAAAAAAAAGGAACCCTTATGGTGCCGCTCTGTCTGTCTGTCTGTCTGTCCGTCTGTCTGTCACACCTCTATATCTCAGCAACCACTTACGCTATCGAGCTGAAATTTGGAATAGTTTTAGAATATAGTTGCCCAACTTAATTGCACATGAAAATTTTTTGAAAAAAGTATGATTATTAATGTAAAGGGGGCCAAAATAGGGGGGGCCAAATTTCAAATTGTCGCTACTAGGTCGAGTGGGGTATCATATGAAAGGGCTTTACTTGTACATTTTAAAATATATTTTTGTATTTTTTTAAGTTTCTTAGTTTTCAAGTTATGATGAAAAATGTCAAAAAAAATACCATTCCCCCCCCCTTATCTCCGAAGTTTGAGTAAGGGAAAATCTGAATTAATTACAGTTGACAGAGGTTTATGTAAACTTTACAGCAAAAATAAAACGATCTTTCTAAGTTGCACAGTTTTTCAGAAATCTGCAAAAAACCTTTACAAACAAATTTAGTTTTGCGGTCCTGAAAATGGACTTTATTGCTTCCAAAAATACTATAGGTATATCGGAACCCTCGGCGCGCGAGTCCGACTCGCACTTGACCGGTTTTTTTTTCTTTGCATATTATCTAATCTGACACGTCTACAGGTTTAATGATCTATGGTCTTTGTAGAGACAAACCTATCCCATCCTAACCTAACCCTAAGGGCTTGAAACACGTGTCCAAACACCATAAAAACATATTTCACAAAAGTAATTGCATATAAATTTAAATAATTGCATAATGCAATGTGCTTGTGACAAGCAAAATCGTTTGTGGCATTTAAAAATGTGTTTTATTTAACGTTAGCATTCAAGTTTTATGTTGTTTAATTAAACTGACCCAGTAACGTAAGTTATGGCTTTACGCCCCAGTATCAAAAGAATATTGTTGACTTTTCTCACCCATAACAAAACTAATCAAAACGCAACGAATAAAAAAAAATAATTATAATTTGTGAGTTGCTGCCTTTATACTTCAATATTGTTTTTTTGGAATTACCTATTTTTCGCATTTGTTTCGTACTAAATTAAACTTAACTATTAGTTATCCTATTAATACAAGAAAGTAAAATATATCTATATATATTTAGAAAAAAAATAATAGATTATCAAACTAGTTCATTTTACGTTTCCATATAACTTATATCATAAAAATGATTTCTTGCCTTCTAAAAGCCAATAACGAACACTCAGAATAGAATTCCATTTTCAAAAGTGTAAAAATAGCGCATTTCATATCGTATGCGCTGGCGCATCTCAGTTATTGATGTCTCGCTACTATCTTCGCTTTTTACACTAATGGGCCACGTGCGTTTTAATCTGTACTTTTGATGTGTTAAAAAGCTTGTATAAGAAATCTATAGGAATATTTTTGCTCTCCTATGATAACAATAAAATGTATCTACGCCCATACCGTAAATCCTCTATAAGGCATTCAGAAACCTATAGTATAATGTAGCCAAAAAAAAGTCAAAGCATACTTTATTCAATTCATATTATGATTCTTTGATCACTTTATGACATCAATTATACTGAAAGCTACGTCACTTCACAAACAAAAAGAAGTGACAAGAAAAATCCACGAGCTCTTTTAAACATACTCGTATGTGATTGTATACATTGTAAGGGTTGATACAATTAATAAGTCAATTTGAATTAGCCTGATAGAACTGCAGTTTATACCCATGGATTTTTATCCTCTAGATAATCTGATATGTTGTAATAACCTTTCTTATACAGTTTTTGCTTGATAACAGCTTTGAATTTAATATTCCTTTTACACTCAAACTGTACATAAAGTAGCTTTGTTTATGCCTAAAGCAATAACAATACATATCAAATAAACTTATTAAGGTTTAACTTAAAATATGCATTCATTTATTTAGTCTGAGAGAGTTTGTGGATTTTGTGATTCGGTTTCATTTGGCTTTGAAATTATGCAGAATTTCTTTAGATAAAAACTAGTTAAAATTATATAAATATTACATATAATATAGGTAGAGTTGTTACAGTGTTTTATTGAGTTATTCGACATGAACCTAATATTTTGGCACTTAGTGGTACGCACGGCAGCAAGCACGTAGAAACAAAACCAGTATAAGCTGAACCAGCGCTACGCTACTTACGCCCGAAACCAAAGACCAGCTCAAGGTCAAAATGTTTCCACCGACGAGCGGCCCTGTGTACACTAGAATAAATAGAGTAGTATTTTGTCATAGGTACTTTTTTACCAAATTTCCTTAAGGTTCTGAACTTCTTTCTCATTTATTTAATTAGCATACTCTAGCTAGACACATATCTAAACCTTTTCACTCGTAAGCAACTTTCGCCTAGCTTTAGCTACAATCTAAATCTAAGGTTAGTTCTAAAATTGAATTTCAAGTTTCTACCTGGCTGCGCGTACGCAGGTGGGGAATTCTCTATTATTTTCTAGAAAAACTAGTTTGAATTTAAATAATGTATTTTCTAAGTGTAGAAACAAACACACTTTCTGTGATGTCATGTTTTCTATGAATGTCGAATTCAGTTTTTACCACAGAGCTCTGAAGGCCATGCATCTTGCTCAGCATCTAGAGACGAATTCTTTATTTCATTCAATACAAATCAGTGTCACCATTTACTAAAACTAACACGCTTTCCGCACCCACACTACTAGCGTCATTTGAGTGCGATAAACATAGTACCATTATTGCGAGAGAGTAAGATGCAAAAAACCAGTGACAGCGTCTCTATGGCAACGAATGTGTTTATGATGTGCATTCAAAATAAGCGCTTACATAAATTGGATAGTATACAGTCAATAAGGAACCAAATTTTTGTACTATATTCGCTTCAAAAGTTGACATTAGTGGTGAATAGACTACTAATGTCAACTTTTTTAGCCTAGCTATTCAGAATAGCCCTCATGCGCGAGCGCAGGCGATAAATCCTGTTCGACGTTCCTTCAAGGGCGCCGTATTTATAGATAGCGAGCGAAGGACAACCGGTCGGGCCCTTCTCAGGAACTGGCAGGGCAGGGGCGATAATACTGCTAATTATTCTAACCTGGCCCCCCAAATTTGAATTTATATAAAAAAAAATATGACTTTAGTCAACTTGCGCACGGCTAAAGAGTGGAATTCTCTGCCTGCGTCTGTGTTCCCGAGTTCATATAACCCGAATCTATTCAAGTCGTGAGTGAATATGCTTCTTCTGGGCAAGCTCGTTCCATCGTCGACCTCATCTTTGTCTTCAAGACTAGATCGAGGTCAAGAGTAAGCCCACTTATAATTAAAAAAAACTTTCTTTTCGGTTACTTCTCTCACCAACCAACAAGTTTTGCATATACTTATACAGGGGGTGTAAAACAATAACGATGATCCTTCTAAGGGTTGATTCTACATCACTAATAGATTGTATAAAATATAAAAAGAATAATAATCCCTAAAAAAAAAACCGGCCAAGGGCGAGTCGAACTCGCGCACTGAGGGTTCCGTACCACCACATAAACATAATTGTATTAGTTGAAATTTCAGTAAGTTAATGTGCTAGATTTTTTGAGTCCGACACGCGCTTGACCAAATTTTATTATTTGTTGTTATTTTATAGCTTATGCACTATAAACATACCAATTTTCAAGTTTGTAAGTGTTCCCGTTTCGCCTCAGCGACCATCGAACTTTACCCCTCTTTTATATAAATGTTCTTGAAACGGGAGCTCACCACAATTGGTTACCATTAGTTGTGAGAAAAGTTGCAATATTTAATGATTTCAGACTTTTCCCATTATTTGTACTGTGAGACCTAGCTTCTTGCCAAATTTCATAATTTTAGGTCAACGGGAAGTACCCTGTAGGTTTTGCATTTTTGAATAAATGTATGGAGATGAGGACATAAAATGCCATATCTTTTGATTGCGTCGTTATAAAAAATTGAAATTTTCAGATCTTGTGTGGCTCATGGACCCTAATATATGGTATTAATTTCAACCTGATACCTTTACCCGTTCTTGAGATAAAGGGTCTTGACAGACAGACAGACAGACGGACAAAAAAGTGATCCTATAAGGGTTCCGTGTTTTTCTTTTGAGGTACGGAACCCTAAAAAGTAGTTTTAGCTGAAGAAGAAGAAGAGAAGCACCAGGAGGATTCAATGTTAAGAGGTCATATTTCTTTTTTTTTTGTTTGTTATAATATCCAGTCCCTAGCAAGTACCTATTCGTTTCAATATATTACTGTCATGTAATTCGAAAGAAAATCTAATTTCATGATCACTCAAAATAAAAAAAAAGATTTATTTTTTATTTTTTTACACATCCCTTAGAGGATCACCGTACTTTTTACCCTATAAAAGCAAGCGATCGGCTCAAGCTGACAGAAAAGAGAAGTTTGAAAAGTGCCTTGTGTTACTCGTAACCTCTTCTTCTTTTCGAGGTAAAGGAAAAAATGACTACAAAATCTTAGCCCAAATGGCCACATCAATAACCTTTTGGTTGCCCTCAAAAAAATCCCTCCTACTACTTTTAACGAAGGTTTTTTTTTATGTTACAAGTGAGTAAACGAGCAGGTGGGCCACCTGATGGTAAGTGGTCACCACCGCCCATAACACCTACTGTCTTATTAATGGCATATTTATTTATTTATATTTATTAGGTACAAGTTTTATAGCTCCAAATTAGACTTTAGAATACATACGTTTTTGTTTCTTTACAAACAGTGCAGTAATTTCCAAACGGAATAAAAAGATAATAACTTAAGTCTCAATCCGTAAGAAAAGCCTAGCTTAGCCTTAAGAATTTAAAGCAACAACATGTTATGTTATATTTAGCTTATCTTCATAATTAACCGTATCTGAGCTTAAGGACAACTAGTTCACGGTTAAGAAAAATGCCTACCATTTTATATTTAGAACATTATTTCTTAGTAAGCTTTTCAAAGCCTAACCTAAATTTAACTTGTCGTTGCTGGGGTAACCAAGCGTCTCGTTTTCCCAAGGACAGCGTGCCCGGACGCCGCCGCCGTAGCGGGCGAATTTTAATGCCTTTCCTCGAATTGAGGCAAAGGATGCCGCCCAAAGGACCGGAATACTTGAATTGATTGACTGGGAAAGGAACGACTTTTAGGATTGACAAGGCTTATTTTTAGGAGGGCAGTAAAGTAGTTACCAAAACAATATTGAGATGATCTTTTTTGACAGCTGTCAGATTGGTCACTGACCCCTGGTTTTTCATGTTACTCAGAAAAAATCTAAAAAAAATTCTTAAAGAATTATTGGACGAATAACGAGATCTTTTTGACTTTCCGATACAAACCTTGCGCCAGCGATAGTCGAATTTATATGTGACGAACAACATTTGTTGTAATTTTTTGATCCATTAAGTCTCTTTAGGGAAGTTGTTTCGTGTTCTGTTTTGAGTAAGTAGCATACTGTTTGGCCAGGTATCCCAAAATACGAGTAGCACAGTATAAACATAACTGTTACAATGACATAAAGGGTCAATAAGAAATCTGTTATTTACCTATAACATCAACATTGATGATCGAACTCTACATAAAAGAAACAAGAGTCAAGTTAGTCAATAAAAAAAAGTTAAAACAAGTCAAAAGTATACATTACTTATTACAGTAATGGATGACTTTATCATACATAGACTACGCAAAAAACATTCGCAAATGGAAACAAAAGCAACTAGCTTAAAAAAAGCGCTCGTGCATGACAAGGAAATACTATAGCTACTCGTATAAATAGTTTACAGATGACATTGACCCGCCTTTTGTTTGACTATTACATTACATCATACAATAATGACGATGAGGTCGATAACAAAGACTTGTCATAACACTTGTAATAAACAAGTACCATTACAAGTACGGTCAACCGCACGTAAGTGGAAGCATTTACAACTCTATTACCGTACCATAGAGTTTAAAGTGTTTCTACTGACGGGCGGTTGGGTGTACATCAAATTATACTTACTTGTTCTCGTCCTTACCTTAGTCTGATGGTAAAGAAGGTTTTGTAAATTGCATAGAGGCTTTCAAGGTCTTTCGAAGACTCGAAAATATTGACAGAGATTAATATGGACATACACAAACACACCGAGACACAGAAACAGATGTACGCATCGTTTGAATACCTAGTACCTACCCTAGTTAGGAATCGAACCCAAAATTCTTACCAAACCCCGGGAATGGACTCCCACCGCTGTGCCCACCTTCAACTATCATACTTATCTCATCTCATTCGTTATTAGGGTTCCAATACCAAAATGGTAAAAAAAGGAACCCTTATGGTGCGACTTTGTCTGTCTGTCCATCTGTCTGTCTGTCACACCTGTATATCTCAGCAACCACTAATGCTATCGACTTGAAATTTGGAATAGTTTTAGAATATTGTTGAAAGGTAAAATTCCATATGAAAGAATAAAAAAAAGTTATGATTATTTAAGTAAAGGGGGCCCAAATAGGGGGGAGGCCAAATTTCAAATTGTCGCTACTAGGTCGAGTGGGATATCATATGAAAGGGCTTTACTTGTACATTCTAAAAAATATTTTTGTATTTTTTTACGACTCTTAGTTTTCAAGTTATGGTGAAAAATGTAAAAAAAAATACCATTTCCCCCCTTATCTTCGAAGTTTGTGAAAGGAAAAATCTGAATTTATTACAGTCGATAGAAATTTATGTAAACATTACATCAAAAATAAAACGATCTTTCTAAGTTGCATAGTTTTTTTGAAATCTGCAAAAAATATTCACAAACAAATTTAGTTTTGCGGTCCTAAAATTGGACTTTATTGCTTCCAAAAATACTAAATGTATATCGGAACCCTCGGCGCGCGATTCCGACTCGCACTTGACCGGTTTTTTTTACTTCGTTATTAGAACATAAGTTTAGTATTACTGTTGTCAAACTACGGTAATGAAATAATTCTGATTTCACCGATTTTTTCATGAAAAATAAATCATTATTATAACACACAACAATAATAAATAATTAAAATTTTACTGATTTATTAATAAAAAAGAAATAATTAAAACCCTAGTTTTAAGCTCACTTCAAGTTAATTATCCTTAAATGTAGCTTCAAAATTGTATAGGAGGTCCAATCAATCACTTTGAGTGCACCTATTTCAAAGTGTGTTATCGATACATTTAGAAAAGATAATGATTATTATAACCTTTGCAATGCGAATTATAAAGGCTAGAACTGAATTATTGCTCCATTTCAGTTCACTAACCTTCAAACGGCTGTGAGATTAAGTGGTCACGGAACCACGATATTGAACTAAGGTTCGGGTCAAGAAATCTTATAAAAAGAACAGAAGGCGAATGAATATACTTTATGATAGAAAATTGTACATACAAATTTTCATTGTTATAAAAGAAATATGGATATGGGTTTGAGACATTCAAAAAGAGAGACAGAGAAAGAAAGAGTGTGGTGTTACTCGTAAAGGAGGAAGGAGCGGATTCAAAAAAACTTAGAGCACTAGAAATATGTCTAATAATCTATTTCTTTTTTCTTCAGATATTCGAAGAGTGGTATCCTGATACACAACCGGGTGGTAAGTCATCTGAGTGTCTAATAAAAAAATTTTACATACGATAAGATACCACTTCGATACAGTCGAATTCATAACTTCGTTCACTGACAATAGAGTAGAATATTGGTTGGATGAATTTTCAAAAAGGCAGTGATTAGCATCCAACCAATATCCTACTCTATCGTCAAGAGACGAAGTATTAAATATGGACATTTTAATGTATCGAAAATTTTAAATAGGACTCCCTGATACAACCTGACAATTTCGTAAAAAATATCAATGAAGGAAAGATTTAAAGGAAAAGAAGGACCTAGGAGAAGCTACTTTGATTATGTGAAGGAAAAGGTCAATACAAGTATCGTGTCAAGTCGAGAAGTAAAGCAACTGGCGAAGAGAAGAGACGAACAGGGAAGATACTCTAATGGCAAGAACACACCTTTAAAAAAAAGAAATATCTGGAAAACAGGATAACCTTAAATAAATTATCACAACAGAATTATTCGCTATTAAATATTGTTGATCCTTTCAAAAAAGAATTAAAGACGAGCTCGAACTTTTCAAGTCTGACATTAAGCCTCTTAAATCGAAAACAAGGACGACTGGCGATTTTTACGATGCTTAACTTTAAGCTTCGAGTACTTATTGATTTGATATGCTGCTAAAGTTAAATTTAACATGATCATGAAGTTTAATTTACTTACACTAAGTAATCATACAAGGTTTTATGAAATGAGTAGGTATAAATAATATGTGATTCTTTTTATCCGTGAAATAGGTAAGTGTTTTAACAACCCGCAAGGGGAGCGTTTACTTTACTGACAAACTAACAAATGTATCATTGCCCAAGTATTACTATTATAAAATTTTCTTACATATAATTATTAATAACTCTTTTGACATTATTGTAATTGTTGTATGGATTTTTGTTATTTTAACGTTATTTTTTGTGACTGATGTATTGACTTTTATTTTATTCTGTCAATGTTGTAATTATTTAATTGTGTAATTTATGTCTAATCTTCGTACTTATGCCTCAATCAGGCGAAATATGTGATACTCCTAAATGTTATCATCTTATTTGAACCATGTTTCAGACGAATAAACATTTCATTTCATAATATATAAAAATATTCATTTATAACCAATTCAGTGTGACTATAATTTACTATAGCTTTGTACTATCGTATAAAGTTTCATTTCGTTGTTCATTTTCTCGAGAAAATATTCTACACAAAGACGCAAAAAAACAGCCAAAGCAAATGTTTTGCTACTGCTTGTGTAGCTATGTCATTTATATTACATCCATTCGTACGTTTTTTAGCAATTTCTTTAACAATTTTTGCATTAACTTGATTATCCTCGACCACAACTCAATAAAGAAAGTATAGAAATGAAAAAAAAAACAGCAATTGAATAACTTTTTTACAGCGTCCTTCGACCTCGCCACTCTTACGCATAGCGCATTGAGACAGCAACCCACCGAGCATATAGTATATGGAGAACAAAAGTGCACATGTTTCAAAGTCATTTTATATTCGAATAAGATCGCCATGGAAAGCCCATAAAAATAAAAAAAAATCTTGCTATATTTCAATAGTCGCACCGCATGTAAGTGAAAATCTTCTATATTATCATTGCAAATGATAATATTGATATTATATTGTGTCCCTTTTACTACCTAAGTAAAATGTTTTTCGATAATATGAAAGCAAAAAATATACGCCTCTTTTAACGTTTTAATTTCGCGGACCTCTTGACACGCAAACTTACCTAAACCACATAAATTATAGGATAAATCATATACAATGCATTGAAGGACTATTATGCATTATTGAGTCCTAAGTTACTTGAAAAGGTAACTTGCTTTATGCGACCACCTAATCAAAAACGTCTATTTCTTGGCCATAACCCCGGGCAGAAAGTGAATCGGTACGAGAAGGAATTCTACAGATCTCTTTTTCTATAGACGCTAGAAAATGTTAATAGAAGCTTGTGTACTTTTTAATGTCCTTGTATAATGTATTCTATTGCCTAAGAAGTAAATCAAAACACTTTTATACTTTGATAGTAACCGACTCATAAGCTTAGCTAAAGTGGCAGTGGGCAGATGGGCAAGGCACATCGCAAGACGAACCGATGGTTAGAGTGGTGACCACGAACCGGAAGACGAAGCGTAGGCAGGCCCCCCACAAGGTCGCCGACGATCTGGTCAAGGTCGGAAGCCGCTGGATGAGAGCAGCGCAGGACCGGACGTCATGGACATTTTTTTGGGAGGCCTATGTCCAGCAATGGACGTCTTTCGGCTGATATGATGATAAGCTTATACTTACGCTCTGGCGCAGAGACCCAAAATGTGTCTTGGCCTCCGATATGAGAACTCGCCACTGGTCCCGGTCTTGTCTTGAGTCATAAGCTTATAGTAAGTAAATTTTACATGTATTCATTACGTTCTCTCTGTTCTGACCTAGGAATGCGCGCCAGTAGCTGTTGACACATATCAATACCCGTCTAGCACAGAATATATATAAGCTAAAGCAGTATGGAAACTCCTAACAAACGTCCAAAACAGGAGCACTCACACATGTGCACACCGCTACAGGAAAATAAGCAGTTTTCGCGCTGAAGTAAGTCGTGCGTGCTAAAACCATAATACAAACAAATAGGTACATATATAGAGTTCCTATAAGTATGTCCCTGTCCTTGTGCGATAAAAGGCGACTAAGTATCTTAATCTGCCCTTGCGTGATAAAAGGCGACTAAGTGTCCTCATCTGCCCTTGTGTCATAAAAGGCGACTAAGTGTCTTTATCTGCCTTTGTGTCATAAAAGACGACTAAGTGACTTAACCTTCCCGTGTGTCGTAAAAGGCGACTAAGTGACTTAACCTTCCCGTGTGTCGTAAAAGGCGACTAAGTGACTTCTTAACCTTTCCTTGGGTTTCGGAATTTTTTTTTTAGTTTTACGGTCCGAAAACATGCTGAAAGGAACTAAGTTGATAGAAGCACCCCAATATTTGAGTTCATCATACTATTCTTATTTCAAAACATCTGGGTTACAACCCTGACGCTCCGACGCAGAATAGTTCTCTTTTAAAAAAAAAGCCCGAGTTTCCATACTGCTTTAGCTTATATATTTACTGTGCGTCTAGTGCCCACGGCCGTGGTTGGTAGAAACACTTTGACCTTGAGCGGGTCTCTGGTTTCTGGCGTTTGCAGCGTGGCGCTGGTTCTGTTTATACTGGTTTTGTTTCTACGTGCTTGCTGCCGAGCGTAAAGTATCTTTCTTTTTATTTCTTTATCAGTTGATTTTTATTTCATTGAAAATTTATGACATTTCGTTACGAGATTTTTTCAATAAAGAGCACTACAAAAGATGACTAACATACCTATACATTATGTAGGTACTACTGTGGGGTGGGCCTTACATTTCTTGCAAAAATCGGACGTTTTTATAACTATTGTCATAATACATTTTTTACAGGTGTTTGTCACGAGGTTTTTATTTCTTATTTCTCTTATTTTAAAAACAGACAATTTTACGTCTATAGCTTTACTGTTCTGTGAAAGATCCGAGCAAAGTGCAGTGATATCGGCGCAGGCGCAACTGCACGCGCGCTGCATTGTGGCGTTATTTACTGCGGGATGCGCCTGCTTCCATCACGAACAAGAATTGCTTACGATTGTTGTAGGTAAATGCTAATCCATCAACTTTTCTATGGTCTATTACTGCGTCTAACTTTTTGCTCTTACCTATAATACAATTTCATCTAATAGACATGCCTATCTATAAAAAGTGAGAGTAATTGGGTTCCACCGCGATGATTACATTTTTATCCAGTGAATACTTGCGCATACTGTTAAAATGTAGAATAGGTTATTTTTTATTTTTAGACAATTTCAAATGAAAAGTAAAAGTAGTATCAGTAACACTATAACTGTATTGGGGGGGGGGGTCTTCAAAGTAGCGATTCAGTGGGGTACTGAAAACCAGCAGTATTGCTTAGTATCTTGTCATTTCACCAACCATTATGAATAACAAACTTAGAATAAGCTTAACGGCGGCAAGAAATTTTTAATTCGCTGTTTTACATAGCAGTGCCGTTTGTGGTCGCAAGATAACCAAACCAAACCTAACTGATCCCTACTCGGGATCAGCTGGCCTGGGTTTACCTTAGCTAACGAACCTAAAATACAAACTGGTGACGCTTTTTTACACACGGTATCCTAATAGGGTGTTTTCCACTACAGGGTGAATTTGAAATCATTCGACAAATTTTGAGATTGAGTTCAGACTACGAAACTGAATAACTTTCACCAAGGAACATAGGTCTTTAGACGTAAAAAAAATTTCGATCTCCCATACAAAATGTGTGGTCAGCTGACTGACTTTACTATGAAAGGGTAAAAATTTTTTCGTTTGATGACCTATGTTCCTAGGCGAAAATTGTTCAGTTTCGCGGTCTGAACTTAATATCAAAAATTGTCGAATGTTTTCAATTTCACCCTGTAGATAGCGTTGCAAATCAACACGAGGAACAACCATCATAGTGCCACCATTGGTTTATCATTATGAAAATGATTAAGTCAGTTTGATTGTTTCTGTCAAACGCCTGTAACATTTATTCCTTTTAAAAAGATTTCATATATATATATTTTACTGTCTAAGAGCCACCGCGCACTAGCGATTTTTAGTTGGCCGACAGTTTAGTCGCAATCGTACTTTCTATAGAGAAATCGATCGACAAATGCGCGCACTACCATAGGGGTACATACTGATTCCCAGAACGAGCAAACTACCGGCCAAAAAATCGCTAGTGCGCGGTGGCTCTAAAAAAATAAACTACCAACTGTGATGAGCGAACCACCCATCAAACTTAAAAAACCGTAGTTGACAGACGTCAAGGAAAACTCTTTATTCTGCTTATTTTTCCATATAAAACCTATTTCACCAAAACGTTAAAACAACAAAATTTAGACGGATACGAAACTGATCTCGTATAGTAAAAGAAGTAAAAGTAATCATCAAGGCATAGCATGCTCCCGTTTCCTGCATAATGCAGTAAACACTTTCGAGCAAAAATTCTTTAAAAGCGAAAAGCTATTATCATAAAGGCAGTAAAAAAACCACGCTGCAGACGTACATGAATTAACCAAATGCATTTTATGCATAACTTTTATTTTCATTGCTTACCGGTGTAAGACTGGACTGGTACGGTCAACCGCACGGCGATGGAAACATTTGCTACTCTATTGTATTGCCGTGCCGTAAAGTCCAATTTTTTTCTACTGACGTGTTGTTGGGTAACAAAACGGTACCGTATGTACAGGGATGCCAAGAAAAAAGGTTGATTTGTTTCGCTTGATTGAAGATACGTTTTCATGTGAGTTATAATGTTTTCCATTTTTTTTTAATCTGTTTTTGTTACTTTTTCAAACTGCAACGTTGTTCCAATAAAATGTATATTTAGACCCCGGCACTCAGTATACGTCGACGACTTTTCAATTGCTTCGTCAAAAACTTTTCTTTGATTTATCCTGCCTTTTTCTTACAATTCTTTTGGATTTTGACATGTCCTTACGTTACAAATCTGAGACCTTAGAAAAAGTAACCCAAAATGCATCTTCAAGTGCACGCCACTTCGCTTCGACTTCGACGACATTTCAATACCATCATAAAATATTTCCTTGATATTTATTCTGTCTTGTCTTACTGCATAAAGGAAGGCTACATCTCAGAGCAGCTTAATCATAACTTTCCATGTTTCCAATAAAATATCCTACAAAACATGGTCGTCGGAACCTAGTCCACTGACTGCATTCCTAGTCGGACGCGGCTGATGGATGGACGGAGGATCTTATTGACTTGTGTTGCCATGCTGTTGAAGTTCTTTTATTTAATACCTTGAGATTAAGAATGTATTAAAAGGTGACATAATACGTGTTTGTAGAGTTTATTTGGACCCTTTGAATACATAAGATTCTACTAAACCAAGGGAAAACTGTATTCATATATTTTCTTACCGAGCTGAGTAACAGAAACAGAAAATATCGTATTTACCAGCAGGTGCTTCTAAAACAATGTCTGTCTTTAAAGTCTTAACTAATTTTTTTAATAATTCGTCGAAGAAAGACTCTTTTAAACTAATTCGCATCCGTTTGTAAAAAAATTATGCGACGAAAAAATGGCGAAAGTACCTATTTGAAGAAAATACAACCTCGCATCTGGCAAGACCAGTCGAAGCCTCCCGATATTGACATCTCTCGCTGGCTGAGTTGTTATGCAACGGCTCGCGTCCTCTGCAAGGCCGTCAGAGTTCGTCAACCTTTGATCATCGGTGTATTCCCATCGCACTGAGATGGAAACTGGAGAGAAAAATCCCTACTGACACCTCTCGCTGGCTGAGTTGCTAAGGTTGTTATGCAACGGCTCGCGTCCTCGCAAGGCCGTCAGAGTTCGACAGCCTTTGATCATCGGTGCATTCCCTTTTGCACTGGAGAGAAGAAGGTGTTAAAGTAAGAACTGTAGACTTTAGGAGGTAGCAGTATCGTTTATAAAACAACATCGATTGTCGAAGCCTTAAGAATGTTTTTAATACGAATCGGGTAAGAATGGAAAATTTAAAAATAAAAAATGGGATTTCGACATGGATCCCTTAGGGAAAGTTGTTTTGGATACTGAATCACCTCTTTAAAGCACCACAGTTTTATTTACCTAAATAACTTAAATACTGCGAGAGGTCTCTGCCTCCTACGCATTCAAACTAGCCTGTTTCCTAGCTGATAGTACTAAAAGCAGTGAAGACTTTTTACAATCTCACCATCCCGCACGACTACTAAAATACTAAGTATCTATAAACCAGCAGGGAATAGCATCTATCGCGTTTTTAGCGCCGTGAGAAGCAGGAACTGAACAAGCTAACACGCTCGCAACTTGTATACAAAGTGTAACAAACACGGTACGACAACCTAGAAGAATGTAAATGAAACTGAAAAACGTATGTCACAATATTTCAACAACCATAGAAACTGCATCAGCTGGTAGCGCATTTTGTATAGAAGGTAATTTTTTTTTTCAAATTTCGCCCTATGTTCCGTAGGAAAAGTTGATCACTTTCATGGGCAGATTGACATCCTTCAGGATCGTTATACCCTTAACTGACATCTTGTATAGTAATTTTAACTGTTATCTGCTAGTCACGGTATTTCTGTGACTTATCTTTACAAGACAAGCTGTGATTATGGTGTCAGCTTACATGGTTGATGGTTTGTTATGCGAGAATTACCGAGTGCATAACTTATGGACAAAATGTCCCCGTGGTTCAAAAAAGCTTCTGTCATAAAATGGTAATTAGGGTATAATCGATCGTGGCAGCATTTAAATCCTAGTATTGAGTCTTAAGTCCGTGTGGTGCCGGCAAAAAATAGAACTCCATCCCCATCGCTACCCGAGGGTGTCGTGAGAGGCGACTAAGGGCTCATGAGCCGGAGGATGGGCCGCAGCATCTTTCTGTTTATCGTACCAATTTACATACTGCGGTCACCAACAACAGCGGTCGCCAGCCGCAACGCTTACAAGCGTGGTGACTATGGTAAATCGCCTCCTAATTACCACACGTTTTTGCTGGAGTACTGGAGGGAGCTCCCTGTCCTGCAGTGGACGTTTTATGGGATGTTATGAAGATTTTGGCTATTGGTGATTCTATTGGCTGAACCGTAAAAATGTCCCACTGGGCAAAGACCTACTCTGTTTCACCATTCATCACATAACAATATAAAAAACATAACTTTTTTACACCTTAAAAAAACAACAGTTTCATTCCAAGCAACCCCACAGCCCGGAACTTGCTATCAACTAGCCGGGGGCGACTCAAAGCTGCGTGCGCAGACGCATACCGCAACGCTAGCGCTAATAGCGATTATGCCTCTCCATAAATGTCAAGCAAGAGTAATGCGGCAAATAAAACGACTGCATGTAACGCCCAAATTGCAGTTTGACGTTTCCTAGTAAGGCTGTCTAATAGATTAAGTTGTAAATGGTAGGCAATGAAAAATTTATTACCGCGTACAAAAATAATAGGTTAATTTCGTTGATATGTTGTAGATTAGAAGCTGAAGGCCATATCTTTTTATGCTCGGATAGTACGGTACCTACTTCGAAACATTTCTCCTTTCCGCACGAACTCGAAAATTAGGCAACGTCGTTCCTTGATCAAAGCTCGGAAGGGTGAGCGCTTTATCATGTAACAACAAAAGATTTTTCCATGCTTCGGTAGGCATCTTACTTCGCTATTACACCTTCCTTAATTCAGAAACTAATTCGTCATACATTGCTCGTTAAAGTAGGGATATTTGAATTAGCGGAACCAAGCGACCCAGCAATGAATGCTCTCTTTGCCGTTAGTCTTTGAATTTAAGAAGGTGTGATTGCGCCTTTACACGGGTCCGGGCTACTATCTTACATGGTGGTGAGCCACGAAAGACGCATTTGACGGCTGAACAAAACTAGAAAACAGGTTTAGACTTTCTAACTAACCTACATTTTGACAAACCAACTTGAAAAATGATTTTATTTTAACACTTCCTGTGTTTGGATATATTTAAAAAGAAGAAAAAAAAATTACAATCACAGACACAATCCGAACCTGCGTCTTCTCTGTCAGGGCAGTACCGGAGACGCCTTTACCAACTAGGCTGCCGTGCCCTGCGCCTAACATTCGACAAATTAACTATTTTGTCGCTACAAAAACTACAAAAAAAAGCAAGTAACGTAATTATCAACTAATACTTAGCACTCATAATTAGAGCGATCACTAATCATACTTTACAATAGATAATTAGTAGTAAGATAGACAGACTGACTGACTGACCTAGTTGCCTATCAGCTGACTATATGCCCTTTTATCACCTGCTACACTCTACTTAACATTCCTATGTAAAATGCACATCGTATCTATCATTACTGTAACCAAATTATGGGTGTTTTGTTAAAGGAACATTAAAAAAAAAGACATACGTAGTATACAATTTACGAATTTATCGCATTTCGATCGAGACACAGCTGTCAAAATAAAAAGTGTCATAGCTCAGAAACTAGAGATCCAAGCTAGACCATAAGACTACTACAAACTACCACCATGAACGAATAATAGTTCGTCCATGCTACTACTTTACTGTAATAAAAAAATCGCATTTACTTGTGACAGCTGTCAAAAGCGCCTCCAGAAAATACCTGGCGATTCTAGACTACAAGATAGTTATTCTGAGTGGCAATCATCAGGATCAAAACGGCCATAATATCTTGGAAACCAGCGCTCCTGGATTAAATGATAAGGGCCTAGACACAAACGGTTTTCTACTATCGCATACGCTAGTAGAATAGAATAAAAAAGTATGCGATTGACATTAGCTATCTAAACGTTGCGTGACAGCTGATGTCAATCCCATACATTTTTATTCTATGCTATAGCGTTTACGATAATAGAAAGTCACTTGTCTCAGGGCCAAGGTCCTTATTGTACGTATGAGTACAACATATTGGACGACTTCTTGAATGCACTATAAAATTCTTAAGAAATAAAAATTTAATTTAATTTCCATGATCAATAGATAATGTCTTACATATCTTGGTGACCTTAATCGAATGGCAGTAACATATACGAGTAGTTTGGGCTCCCGCAGCAAGATCATCTACCTCATAAGATACATACACGAAACCATAATGTGGTGAAAGTAGATGATTAGTAACACACTTTTTGTTAGGGGCTCGAATTCCGTAACCTGGAAGTAGTATGAAAAAACAGTAAATATATTATTTATTTTGGCTGTTCTGAAAACCTTCAAGGTTGAGGCAAAGCTACCTTAGATATCCGTCAATAGGGACTTCAGGGCTCTCGTTCTACACTGCTTTTATTTTTGTATCCGATGATATAAAAAATTCTCTCAGAAGGCCATGTTTGGGAATATTCAACCAGGCTGACTGACGATTATACAAGGCATGCAAGTTTAGTTCATTATGGCCTTTACGATTTCACATAAAATTTGGTTCAAGTATGGCATGACATAACTTTGAACCCAAAATCGGTTTATTATACTTCTTCCAGGTTACTGAATTCAAGCCGTTGATAAAAAGTGTATTACAAAACATTTACTTTCACCACATTATGGATTCCTTTATGCATCTAATGAGGTAGATAACCAGGCTGCGAGCGCCCGAACTAATACCTATAAAGCGCTATGTTACGCCGGAAACTGTTCACCGGCGTATAACGGGAAAAACTAATTCTTATCGGTATATCGAAATAGTGTGGCGCCTATCCAATGTCACAGAACCACACCTTATATTTAAACTTGTCCCACGGGCCTTTACATGCAAGTTAAAAAATAATTGAGAGGTCAATGCTAACACTACTCGCGAGGCATCGCGAAGAAGTTTAACCTGATCTAGCTAGGTACACTATGTCTATGGTAAAATAGATAAAAATATAAGGAATTCAATAAAAATACATATTTATTGGTCCTGTGTGGTGCCGGCACAGAATAGTACCATCCCATACATACCTGTGGGTGTCGTAAGTGGCGAATGAGGGTTACAAACTGAAGGTTGGGCAGCTTCATCCTCCTTTGTATCATACCATCTTATTTACTGCGGCCACCTACAACCGCGGTCCATGGTGCCAGCCGTAACGCTGACAAGCGAGGTGACTGTGGTACTTCCCCTCTACATTTTTCCAGCAAAAGCTAGAATTCTGGAGGGAGCTCCCTGTCCTGTAATGGATGTTATGATGATGATGACATATATTTATTGATTTTTAATATTTCTCCATTTACAGCCACTTTTTGGTCACTTATAACCTAACTATACTTTACATAGGTACACCGTTGCCATAACCAATTATTAACTTATTTAGTACTTACCTATGTATAGCCAATTCCAGTAAAGATAACAGGGGAAGGTGATCCACTACGCATACGGCGCATACGCAGAAATCTATCGCTTCATAATGTTAACCTCTTACCTGGAAAAAGGAAATTTGATATTGTTAAGATTATTTTTATAGCTACGCCTACTAAGAAAGCAAATACAAGTTTCTTGTGTAGGGAAGTGTTTAAATTACAGAATGTGTATGATTTATTATGTATTCAACACAATTATTTTGTTTCACACCCATGGAAAAAAAACTAAAAAAAAAGAAAGCAAAGAAAACCTTAAGTTTTATTGTAAGCCGTTAATTTTAGTAAAATTTTTGAACAACTTTCGTCATCAAATAACAGGTTAAAACAATGCGCCTACTTTAATATTTTTATTTACATACTTATGTATATATAATTGCCTAAATTTTGAGACCAAATAAAAAAAATGTGTATCTGTTAAAAGCCCGATAAATAAATAAAAAGATAAATTGATAAAATATACAATTGTAAATATTAAGATAAACATACATAATCTAACTAATACGGGTTTACCACGGTTCGGGCTTTTCTAGTAACATATCGATAAAAACGTTCGGCCAGGTTAAAAGTAGCCTAAACTGATGAGCATGTATGAAAGGGTTCATGAAAGTAGAGGATGCGAGGGAAGTATGTCAAGATCGTAGCAGGTGGTTTTAGAGGTGGTAGGGCTTTTGTGCAAAGTCCGTCTGGGGAAGTACCACCCTCTTGCTTTTTCTACCGTGAAGCAGCAGTGGTTTGAAGGGCAAGGGAACCAGGGAAACTACTGGCACATGAGACATACCATCTTAGTTCTCAGGGTGGGTACCGCGCTTTGCTGTCTTATAAGTGTATAATTATTTCACTAATAAGACTGTGGGTGTCATGGGCGGTGGTGACCACTTTCCATCAGGTGGCCCACCTGCTCGTTTAGCCACTTGTGACATAAAACAAAAAAAAAGGTGGAGGCAAGGAGGTCTTTATTCTGAGGGTGGAGGGGCTGTGGCAAATCTGTAATCTCTGAAAAGAGACGTGATGTTATGTATGTAATAAATAAATAAATTATAATAAACAGACATTTTCTGTTACCCGCCCACTACCGAAAGACAGTCCACACGTTTCCTAGGAACAAAGGCATACAGCTTCACCATTAATATTGCAAATATCGCGAGACTTGCGCAAGCGCACACAGCTCGTGTTGCGCAGGATCTCGTGGGAAATTTATTGTGGCCAATCGTTTCAAATTGAAATTAGAATAGCCTATTCGGGCTCATGTTGTTAAAGAGAATTGCCTTTCCTGTAACTTGCTATGATTACCCTTATTTTCTAATAGATTAAGAAAACTATCTTGGTTAAGTACATATAGGATAAGGGTATTTTTTTTGTCAGAATAGTCTTAGCTTTTTTTACGACTTCAAAATCATATGATAGACCAATATACTTCACTCAATATTTTTTAAAACAGGCGATAATTAATTAATTAATTTACACTTATGGAACTTCCTCCCCTCTTGGCTGCTTTGCTTTAGTAGAGTTCCACAGACTAAATTATTAAACGATTAATTTTTAAACGTCTTGAAATTTGCCACCGATAAACAGTCAGTAGCTAAAAACAGCTAACAAAACCCACAGCATATCGAATTTAAACTCAAATATTTGCTAACGGAAACGCAATTCGTGACATACAGTTATTTCGCCGATCACGTTCAAAGTTCACAGAGTTTATTTATAAACTAGCTGTTGCCCGCGATTTGGTCCGTATGTTTAATGATATATATACCAATGTTTAAATCAAACTAATAGCAACAAAAGTTTCATTAAAATCGGTTCAGTAGTTCTTGCGTGATGCTCGAACAAATAAACAAACAGACACAAAGTCAAAAAATCTGTGAGTTAGATTCATGGGGCATCATATAATAGCATAACGTGACATTTTTTTTATAAATATCTTCAATGTACACACAAAATCAATTAAAAATTTTAAAATAGTAAAGATAACAGTTGAGAGACACTTTTTATAATGGATAAATTGATCACGAAAAATTTTCAATTCATATCCCGCGTCATGTGGTCCCAAGTACTCATATTACAGCTTAGCTTAGTTGCACATAAGTTGAATGTTTTTATTTTATATTGGGTGAATTAGGAATATGCTATAATGAAACCTGGATTTCATATTTTTTTTTGTAATTTCTGATGAGCCTATGGCATACACATTTGAGCGATTATGATGTCCCTGTTATTTTTCAAAGGTCAGTTTAGGGTTTTACGTATATCCTTTACACTATAAGAAACTGTCTACGGAGAGGATTGTCTAGCATTGACTTTAGTGGGTTTCCACCAGAGCTGGCTAGTTAGCTAGCCCGTGAACTGTAAAAATTCCAACCAATAAGATTGCTCTTCCTAGCCTAGAGCTGCGCGGTGCTATACTATGAAAATGGAGGAATACTATTGGTTGGAATTTTTCCTAGCACAGCTTTTGTGGAAAGCCACCCTTATGGGCTGATATGGATGGATGGAGATAAACACTAACACTTCTATAAACAGTTACTACAATAGCATAATAATCTCGATCTACAATTATCAGCGACCTGAAATCGAGCTAAAAGGCGGAACTGTCGCCTGCGCGTACGCGTTTGCGTATCAGCGGCGATAACGCACAGCGCATAAACGTGCAGTGTTTGCGCCTGGGCAATTGCGTATTACAAGTTTGATTAAGAACTGAAAGTGCTTGAAGTGGTTTAATGGGTTTTAAGTTTTAGACCAGAACAAGGAAAATGCAGTCTTTGTGATTAAAAGATTTTTAGAAGTTGCTGAGGAATTTATCTTTTACTTATGAACTGTTTATTCGAAGAAAACAGAAAGTCAGCAATAGATTTAGGGGATGATGATTAATTTAACAAACAATAAAATTGATGAACCTAGCCGATACCGACGAAACAAAAGAACAGTGCCGATAGAAGCGACACTATGAGCCAGTAATAAGTACTGTTTTTGCTCGTAATTTTGTCGGCGCTTTTCTCTTGCTATGCAAAAATAAGTTAGAGTAGTTGCGTTGCAAAAATAGATAGCCTAAAAAACATTTTATAGTAACTAACAAATATATCATAACATAAGGTACTAAATACCATACAAGTTCAACTAAACATAGAACTTTGCAGCTCAAAGCTAGTACACACGGCCGCACATCGGTAGAAACACTTTTGGACCTTATGGCGTGGTAATAGAGTTGAAAAAGTTTCTACCGACAGGCGGTTGACCGTACCACAGAACGAATGATAGTAAGGGTGATGAAGGACAAATTTCTATATGATTTGCTCATGTCTGCCTCTTTGACTGATGATAAGAAGCATCCTCTAGAAGATACAAAAAATATTGGTGGACATCCACCACAGCGTTTTTGAGGAATTAAGTTTTAACTATTTTGAAATTTGACAATGAAACGTACACCTGGCAGACTATGACTATCTGATTAAATACAATGTATAAAACCCCAGAAAATAGTCTGCCAACATAATAGCCCTGCGTCGTAAAGTTACAGCTCTTCAAAATGCAGAAATTCACAACTTTGTCCGACTTCCCATACAAGGTAACGTAAGTGAGTAACACCTTTTGAATGGAAATTAAAAATTTTGTGACCTGTGACCACAGACTTAATTTTTTTCCAAAAAAAAATTGAAAAGATAGGTTATATGCAGTTTTTTTGTCCTACAACCTTCCTAAGGGAATTTGATTAAAAAGGAAACAGATAAAACACTAGAACACGAACTTTCTGGGAAAAGGGCATTATGTGAAAGGGTCATTAAAACCATATTAATAATAAAAAGCAATACACTCCTATTCAATTCAATTCTTTATTTGCCAGCTACACGGTAATATACATACAGGTGGACTATATTCTAACACAGAACAGCATGTAGCACCCCGTAAGGGCACTGCAAATACGAGTATACAGAGGGCGTTTTAACAATTTAAAACACTATGGTAACACTAGCTGCCTACGTTGTAAAACAGAACTGCTTGAGGTGTGAAAAGCAGGCTTTATGGTCCCACTAAAATGCCCCAACGGGACTTGGATGGATTAGAAGGTGTTACATAATAATGGTCTGGATTTACTGGTATATCGATGATATTACAATCGTTTATCACCGTTATGTACAGTCAGCAACACGTCAACGTTGACACTTGCTGCGCAACTCTAGCTCATATGCTTATTACAATAAGAACAAAGTCCGCTGTGTCAAGCTTAACGTGTAGTAGACTGTATCTATTGTATTTTCAATAATAGTTACCGTTAACAATAGAATCTCCTTTGAGAATGATTTGAAACGGTATATTTATTGTCCTGCTTTAAATAATTCCTAAGTAAATAACTGTTTTGTTGTGCTTTTCGTGTAGTCAGTTCTGTAAGACACCTTCAGGGCAGTGGCAAGCCAGATCAACTCTTGTTGTTAAGACTCTGTTTATAAGGGGCGAAATTGCGGGGATTTCTGGCGCGATTTTAAACGTACTGTAGAATCCGGTTATAAAGACACTCAAGGGACCGGTGATATTACGTCGTACTATCCGGACGTCGTACACCCAACAGCATATAAGTAGAAACACTTTTGGACCTTATGGTATGGTAATAGAGTTGATAAAGTTTCTACTGACGTGCGGTTGACCGTACTAAAGAAGTCATCGTTTACGTTATTTCTTAATAAATCAACGAAACATATGCGTCGCTAAAAGAGGTCGGTCGTTATAAGCGACGTCGTACTAAACGGATTCTACTGTACGTATGGTTTTTTTTGTTTTTCTTTTTAGCCATGCAAGTGATCAAACTGTGATTGTACGACAAAACGCGGCTAACTCACGCGTACGTCAGTACGCGTTTAGCCGCCGAATGGTCGCTGACTTGATGTACCTTAACGACTTGGCGTACTATGATTGACGTTCCAAAGACTCGTCGATATACTGCGTACAAAATAACTTTGTCTCTGACTGTTCATGCGCAGAAGTCAAAAAATTTGTCGCGGAGGTGAGTGCGGCTCCCCCCAAGGGGCGAGCGAATCGTTCATTGGCTCTCCGCCTGTCACTCATGCGCGGAAAATAACCGTCATAAACAAACTTATTCTGAACGCGCTGTACCTAATTCCGTTTTTTACAAAGTCGACAACTTAACCTAGGGGATTTGACGAGAGCACTGCTTTTTACACAGCACGACTGCCATCTGAACTCTGCAACCCAGAGAGCAAACGAGGCTAAAACCTAGATTAGGGTTAGCCAGATTAGGTGCCAACATGGCTGTCAGAGTTTTCAAGCCTTAGCTTAACTTTCTCTATTAGAGACAGTAGCTGAGACCAAGGGCTTAACGTGTCTTTAACGAGGTCTCAAAAACTACAGACGTCTGTACAGTCAAGAATACAACAAGCTTGACACATTGGATTTTGTACCGTTCTTATTTCAATAAACGGGCTAGAGGCTAGAGTCCCGTGTGGTGCCTGCCGGCAAAGAATAGTACCAACCCATACATACCCGTGGGTGTCGTAAGAGGCGACTAAGGGTTAACTGGAGGATGGGCAGCAGCATCCTCGTTTGTATATTACATCTTACTTACTACGGTCACCTACAACCGCGGTCATGGTGCCAGCCGTAACGCTAACAAGCGAGGTGACTATGGTACTTCCCCTCCACATTTTTCTAGCAAAAGCTAGAATTCTGGAGGGAGCTCCCTGTCCTGTAGTGGACGTTTCATGGGATGTTATGATGAATCAGAATCAGAATCAGAATCGTTTATTTGCGAAAACATGGTAAGGATTACAGAGGTGGTACAAAAATATAAAGTGATCATGTACATGTTTTGCTAATTTTGGTTTAGCATGCAAATTTTTAGAAAAATACCTTAAAATTTAAACAAGAAGAATCGAAAAAAAGAAATACATATCAGTCAGGAATAAAAATTAATAAATTGTTAAATATAAATCTCAAAATGTCAAACTTAAACCTAAGATTTTTTCTTCGAAAAATATTCCCTTAAATTATAATAGGCATTGTCAACTAAGTACTTGTGAAGTTGTTTTTTAAAAGAGTCCAGACCAGAAATATTGATTATATCTTTAGGAATAGCGTTATACAGTTTTGGTGCCATTCCAACTATACTTTTATGAAGCAGTGCAGTTTTACAGGAATGTAGACACAGTTTGTCCTGTCGACGAGTACTTTTGACTTGAGAAAAAAGATGCATATTGGTACGAACAAACATTACAGTCTCAAAAATATACAACGATGAAAATGTTAGTAGTTTTAAGTCTATGAAATGTGGTCTACAACTATCAGTTCGTCGTAAGTGGCAGATAGCTCTAATACAGCGTTTTTGTGCTTTAAAAATTGCATCTATACCGGTCGCGTTTCCCCAGAAAATTATACCATATCTTAATACTGATGCTTGTAGCCATGGTAAGCCATTAAAACTGTATTTCGATTGGCTATTTTGCTAAGTTTGCGCAGAGCAAAAGAGCTTTGGTTGAGTCTCTCGCATAAACTATTGATATGAGATTTCCAGCTCATGTTGTAATCTAAATGAAGGCCTAAGAATTTAGTTTCATCTGTTTGCCCAATCACTGTTGAGTCGTGCTTTACAGTAGAATTGAGTGGCACGGGATTTCTTTGTTTGAAATTTATAATTTTTGTTTTGCTTAGATTAATCTTCAAATTATTAGTTTCTAACCAATTTATAATTTCTGAAATACTACTGTGAATGTCATTTTCGTTAGAGTAAAGAATTGTGCAATCATCAGCAAACAGAATCATTTTATTATAAGATGTCAAATTAACTATGTCGTTGATATAAATAATAAATAGTAGTGGCCCCAAAATGCTTCCTTGTGGAACTCCGACATGTACAGGATTTGCACGAGAAGAGTATATTGTTTCTGTTTATGTTTTTGGACAGACCCTAGTAATATGCGTTACTTGTGTTCTACTACTAAGATACGATCTTACGAGATTGTGGACATTACCTCTTACACCATAAGTTTCAAGCTTTTTTAACAGTATTTTATGATCAACGTAGTCGAAGGCTTTTGTCAAATCCATAAACAACGCCAAGACAGGGATCCTCTTATCCATCCTAGTATACACAGTATATAACATGTCATATATAGCCATATTAACGGATTTATTTTTTCGAAAGCCTTTCTGTTCATTTGAACAAGTTGGATTACGATGCAATATGTGTGGTTGAGATTTGTTATCTGCACTGAAGTAATCATTGAATGCTTGGGCAATATCGATTGGATCTTTTAGGATGTTGTCACGGAGCGCGCCTCGCATGCTGCCTCCTTTCGTGATCCTGGCTCTATTGTCCTGGCCCAAAAATTCCAAATTCCTATTTCAAATGTCTTCTATCTCTGTCTTTCGATGTCATTCGTGTCAAAAACAGTCAGTTTACCCTTGATTCTGGTCGTGCTCGGACGTGCCCGCGCGCAGCACGACCACCGCCTTGTATTTTATACCTTCTTTATCATAATAAACTCGTAACTTTATGCTGGCGTTTTGGATCCCCTACCTACACCCTGTAGAGTCTCAACCTTCTCCCTGCCGCTGAGAAGCTTTCGGTGACAATGTTACCATCGCTACACCTAATTTGTGTAATACTGTCCTTCGGAAACTGTTGCTTTGTTTTATTTATTATACGCCATGTAGCTTTAGACTTGTTTTCAGCGTTAGAGATGTAGTAGTCATTTTGCGATTTTTTCGTTAAATTGATGATTTTGCTTAGCAATTTTGAATATGCTTTAAATTTGCCCTTTTCTCTTTTATTTTTTGTAAGTCTGTAACTCCAAAGAAGTTTCCGTTTTCGCTTGCTACAACGCCTGATGCCTTTGGATAGCCAGGTTGGTCTAGTTTTATTGGTAAGTTTGATTTTAATGATTGGGAAGCATTGATCATATAAAAATTTAAACATGTCATAAAATAAATTAAATGATTCATTGGGACAGTTACTGTTAAATATGTCAGTAAAATTCAAACTCTCTAAATAGCCATAAAATTTTGTCATATTATCCTTGGAATAGTCACGTTTCATTTTGAACCAGGCCGGTAGGGTACAGAACTTTTTTACCGGACAGTGAAGGACTTGACCAGTATGATCAGAGAGAGCAAATTCAAAAATCTTGCTTTTACTACCTCGAACATTGTGAATTATATTATCTAGACATGTACCACTTTCAAGTCTTGTAGGTGCGCGTACTGAAAATTTCAAATTATATCCCTGTAATATTCTTTCGAACTCCGTAGAATATTTAGTTTTTTTTAAGATGTCAATATTAAAGTCTCCGCATAATATTATTTTATAATTAAAAGCAATTATGACGGGCTAGAATCGCACTGCAAGTGTCAATCTTTACCTTTACTGTACATGATGATTTCCAATTTGTCAAAGGCGGGTCTCATGTCAAATTGATCATTGGTAGAGTACATCAGTCGTTGAATTTTTTCATCAATATTTTGAACTTATCTGACCTTCTGTCTATCAGTCAAAGAAACTCCCCATAACCAAATTGACACCTGAAGATCAATGTCCTTATAGATTATTTACATTGATTGTATATTTCTGTACAGAGATAGATATTGTTCGAGCGCCTTTGGAAGAACGTCATAAACGCAGCATGCTTCTCTATGGCACTTACTACCTTTAAGATTTTAGACTACTGTTATTTTGTATCGAATATAATAGGTATTTGAGATGATGGATTAACCACCTACTTCATGTTTAGTTTTTTATCATAAAATAAAGACTACAGAATACGGACTAGTTATATTTTTTCCAATCCAATCAAATAAAACAGTTTAAGGATTAATGCACATAATGTTTTGATTAAAACTGCGTCTTAGTAACTTGATTATAATGTAAATAAAACTTAACGTGCGAAATTACTTTTGAACATTGAAAAATAGGTTATTTTGAACATTTTAAATGGTACTTTTTAGATTAATTCTTTTGCTATTTTAGTCAGTATTCTCAGTATTTCTAAGCATTTAATCTGTGGTTTTACCAAGTTAGGCATACGTTACACGTGACGTGAAATATACCCGTGTATGAGTCACATGTATGAGTTTTTCACGGATCGATAAGCTTAAAACATTAGGTTATTGAATTTCTTTTGCAATATCAGATATTCTGTTAAATAATGTTCGGATTGTTTGTATACTTAAAATAAAGGTAAATCCAAACAGGAACGCATTTTTGGTCGAAAATATAATTCCAAACCCAAAATTCGTTCGAATTTATAATGTGAAACCTTACCTGCGCATGCGCATAAGTAGTGCAATACTTACACCATTATTCGCAATATTGAATATTTAGGTAAATTTAAACATACATATTGCTTTGATTTGACACCATCTAAATCGATCAGGCGACAAAGGAGAGCCGAACCAGTAAATGGGTAAACATACATACAATTGCCTATTCCCCGAAAAGCGTGGCGACTATGGCAGTTAAGTAAAAAAAAATCACACAGTTCTCCACACTACATTCCTAAATATTTCATCAGCGCCCTAGCCTTATTCCGTGTTACTCGTATTGGAGCCAGCTACCTACCTAACCGCAAGTAGGTTTAATGAGAGCATTGGTTTTTATACAGACCGAATGCCATCTAACCTGCGCCTTGCGCAACCCTGAGGGCTTATCACACACAATCCCAGATCAGGCTTGGCGCCGACCTAGTTGTCAGAGTTCTCAAGCCACCATAGTAGCCAGACCGTAAGGCTTAACGTGCCGTCCGAAGTACGGAAACTAAAGGTCATTACGGGTACTGACCACAGCCTCAGATTATATAATAGTAAGCTAACGTTTACCACAGCTAACGTTGCTATTTCAAGAGCAACTACAACTCGGCCACAAGCGTGTCCGCGAGTCCTAAATGTTTGAAATATAAAAATAACACCCTATAAAGAAATGTTGTAACTAAATCTAAGCATTGTGTGTGACACTCAGCGATTTATCAAATTCTAGTTACGAGTAGTTAGGCCTTGGTCTATTGTTTCGTTCCCGTGTGAATCAATTTACGATTTCCTACAAAATTAATAATCTGTGCCCACTAGAAGCTATCTCGAAATCAGAGGCGTGGGACTGATCTTTAGTCTTCAGTTTGTAGGCCTTCGATCTTAAACTCTCAAATTGTACGTTCTCTTTATTAAAAACATAGAAATAAATATGGTACGTTCAGTCGCACACTGTTTTAATAAGAAGCTAAAAAATATAAGACAAGTAAAAGGCGGTTTGCAGGACTCGGACCAAGACTTCTTTATCGTGAATCGGAGAGAAGATTGATCTAGCCTCCGGTATTGGAGCGGCGCGAGAGAGGTCCTTAAGAAACGATGTTTTGGACAAATCGATCAGACGCTTTTTTTTAAGATTACCTTGCTGTTAGCCTTACTGGCTGTCACAGCACAGCTTCACCGGGCGGGTAGGGAGCGGAAGGCTCTACCCAGAATAAATATGTTAGGCCACAAGCCTAAGGGCGCCCCGCGGGGCTCGGACCTCGGCTTAGGCGGTTGCCGGGGATCGGGGAGAAACCGCCTGGAATATGCCGATAGCTCCGACTGAACTGGGGGCGACCACGACTCCGCCGGCGGGGATGGGTGTTCGAGCTCGCAGTTGTGGAGTGTAACCTACTGTTGTTGGCTGATTCGACGTATTGAGTGATGGTGTCATCAGGGTCGGCAAGGAGATCTGAGACGCACGATTGGCCGATTCGAAAACTTCCAATTCAACTGCATTTTGAGTTATAAAGTTAGAGTTCTTTATATTAAGCAGTTGGTCCAACCAAACAGAAGATACAAAAGAGAATTTTACAATAATTTGTTTATCAATAGTTTATCAGTGTGCAAACTGCGTACCTACCATAGACACAGCTGCATCATTATTGCCATTGTACTGATAAAACGGGACAGGGATGTCCAACCTTCAATTTTCAGCTGAAACATAATTTTGAAACATAGAGTAGAAGACCTAATACTAATACAACAAAATGCCTACTTGTAGAATTGCTATATGAATAGGTTGTTACTAACTATTTATTCAAAACTAAATTAACAGAATAAACACGTCACTTTAACATTAGTCAGTGAAAACCCCACCCCTAATCGTTCCCGGCGCAAAGGTGCCCATTACGCTTGCCGCATTACCGCGCTGTATGGCGATGGACAGCCTCTGCACCAAAAACGATCCGGCGCGGGGGTCATCCCCAGACTCCCTCAGACGACGCCCAATTTCCGAAATAAAAGATTTCGCGTCGCTACCCCAACAACCCGTCGCCTCCACCGCGAATGGCACGAACATGTACCGCCGCTCGAGGTCAGCATATTTGACCCTCTTTTTCTGAGCTGCGGCCTCGGCAGCAGCTCCAGCCAAGCACACAGTGCGGCTGAGATGCGACGCGGCAAAAGTACTGACACACGTCGCATCCCAAAGCAGGCACCTCCCCTTCTCCCACGGCACCAATGTCATTCCGTCGGGCCTTTTACCATCCAGACGGCTAAGGCCCGGGGGCTCTAGCACGCAAGGGGTATTGGCTGAAACTAGAGCCCGACGGAGAATCTCATTGAGAGCATGGTGCCGGGGAAATCTGCCAGCACAACGACAGCAACTAAGAGCGTAATGGCCGTTGGTCTCCACCATGGAGCCGCAAATGCATTGGTGTCGTTCGCACACACTGCAACCCAGGCGGAGAGCAACCGCCACACGCACAGAGTCACTGTCGAGAAGGGTTCCCAGGTGTGGGGAAGGTAATGCCTGAAGCCACGCACCAGATTCAGGCTGAGAAACAGCTTTTAGCCTGGCAAGTTCAGCCCCGGAAAGTCCACCCATAAGCTCTTGCAGAACCCTCGTAGCACCTACATCATCCCATGCTCGCTGGCTGTGTGGCAAAGTAGGCAAAGTCGCGGAAGGATTCAAAGCCGACCACGCCGCCAAGGCGTCCCCAGCAAAGGGGATGTCTGGCCTGTCACCATCAATCGATAGAATATTAGTGATCAGGCCAACAGCCCCATGCGACGACGCCAAGAAGGCCGGCAAGCAGATATCCTCCACGCATCGAATGCCTAGTCCTCCGTAGCGGATAGGCAATGCAGCTTGACGCCATTGTTGTGCATCGAGGGAGACATTTAGGATAGTCTCTACCGTATCTTTTAGCGTAACGTCGAATAATTGTAGAATAATTTCCTTTTATTTTTTAAAGATTTAACTGACTTCAATACTATGCTTAAGCTTTCCGGTCGTCATGGAGATCTTTAGGGGAGACCTATGTCCAGCAGTGGACGTCTTTCGCCTGATATGATGACTAAGCTTAGAAACTTTAACGCAAATTCAATCCTGAAAATCAATTACATACATAAAAAAATATCTCTTAGTTGTCTGCTTGCTTATCTATCTTGGTTTTCTATCTACACTTAAACATAATTTGTCATCGAAGAATTAAATATAACTTAAGACATTCATAACCACGTATTAAAAAGCAAAATCTTGAAAATTAACTAGTGCAATGACAAAAACTTAGCGCAAAAAACAATCCAAAAGTTGACCACCTCTGTCGTAGAGCAAGCTGCGCGCGCGCTTCCGGTATACTTGACCCGGTTACGGGTTATTATATCGACTTAACAATACAATATACGACCAATTGCAACATAAAAACACTTAGTTTTGTTCAATTCAAGAAAATAACGGAATGAATTGAGCCTTCCTTGCTTGCAATAGCAACGTAACATAACAAAGGAATTTTAATTTTAAAAATTTATGGGTTTCTTCATGTTTTGTCTATGATTGTTTTTAAACTTTTGAGACTGCTTGTCTGCTAAACCATGACGCAGACAAAGCGATTTGATAAATGTTAATTTAGTGTCCAATATCAAATCATATTCTGGACTTCCTGAGTCAAGAGTGCACCCATCAATACGTCGGTAGAAACACTTTGGTCTTTCTGTTAGTGAGTTAGTTTTTATGAATAGATCAATCGATCAATCAATATCCTACGCGAATCCTACGCGGCAGAACATGGGCTGATATACAACGCCAATAAAAGTGAAGTTATGGTGTTCGTGTCTGGTAGTAAGAAACCAAATAATGTGCCTCCTGTACTACTAGCTGGCAATATATTAAAAACTGTAAGTCAGTTCAAATATCTAGGTCACATACTTACTAGTGAACTGAAAGATGACTTGGACATCGAAAGAGAACGGAGAGCATTGGCCGTTAGAAGTAGTATGTTGGCTCGCAGGTTTGCTCGGTGTACTAAACAAGGTAAAATAACCCTTTTCAAGGCATTTTGTCAGGTTTTCTACACCAGCAGCTTGTGGGTCAATTATACTCAAAAGGCGTACAATGCTGTCCGGGTTCAGTATAACAATGCCTTCAGGATGCTGTTGGGGCTGCCCCGATTTTGTAGCGCATCGCAAATGTTTGCACAAGAGCGAACTGATGACTTTTACGCCATCAGGCGTAAAAGGATATCATCACTGCTAAGCAGGGTGCGGGCTAGCCCCAACAGTGTCCTGTCGGTCATTGCTGATAAAATCGACTGTCCCATTCTCAAACACTGGGTGGGACTTATAATCAAATAAATTTATGACATTGTTCACTAACATAGGCTAAGTATTTACTAACATAAATGGATTTTGTGGTCTGATCTAATAAATGATAATAATAAATAATAATAATATGGTACTAGAGTTGCAACTGTTTCTTTTGACGTGCGGTTGACCGTATCATGGAGCCCGTATCAACGACAAAAATGCATGGTTGGAGTGATGAGAGTGGATAAAGCGAAAGTATTGTGACAGCATGAAATTATCGTAATCTGACGTGAAATTGGAAGGATCTGGCCTGCCAGTATGCCAACCCATACAAAACGACAGGCTAGATTGTATGCATTCCTACCCACCCTATCTCTTTCCGTGGGTGTCGTAAAAGACGACTGAGGGATCCTAAAATGAAGAATTGAAGAAGTTTCCTCCTATCCAGTAAACTGAGTAATGGTAGATTTACACAAAGGCAAAACTTTGTGATGCAGTTATAGGAATGAAAGAGAATGTTATTCAACTATTTCCTTCTTTTCTATAGCTGCATCCCTCAGAGACATAAGGATCTGCCGTTAACTAATCATTGGAGTCGCTATCACACCTTCCTTAATTCAGAAATTAATTCGGCATAAATTGCTCGTTAACCTGTAGAGCCCCGGTGTATCCCGAAGGATACAGAAGAGGATCGAGTTCCCGCGCTTTATATTCTGCCTTATTGCGTCGAAACTATGTTTTATTTTGTTTTGGTGTGTATAGGGCGTAACGACCTATTGAAATCACCTTTCGAATGACATATAAACCATAGACTAAAGTTGGCGGGAATCGGACGGATGACGCCCCAAAGTTCAAAATTTTTGAAAATCTTGGTCACGTGGCAACATCCGACCGATTTGAGTAGGTCAATGGCGGCCGGGGTTCAAGGCCATATTATACGACCGTAAAAATTCGCAACCCTCTTTTTAATTGCATAGATTATTGCGAATTTTTTGTATGATAGGGTCAGTGAGGTTAAAGTAAGGATATTGGAATTAACAGAACCAAGCCTCCGAGCAATGTACGCTGAATTAGTCTTTAAAAATGAGGAAGGTGTGATTGCGGCTTAAGAATGGCCTATGTTAATAAGATTTATCTAGACAAACCTATCCTTATCATGAGATTATGGAGCGTAAATACTCACGTAAAAAGCACGTCAATGCTCTGAGAACAACCTACTCGTACAATTCATACTTATCTACAGCTGTCATTGTTTCTCGTAATTATTACAGTTATAAAATCACATTTAGTTTTTATATGAAAAACAGAAAAAATATATAGTGAATTGCGTGTTCTCGTATCATTAGGTCATGAGGTCTTTTTACAAGCCCGCGGGCCATGTTGTTTACAAGTCCATTTTAAATAATATTGAACCGTCACGAATATGTAAATTCACAAGAAACTTTGTTAGCGAGTATGTTAAAAACCTACATGAGTTCTTCGTAGGCGTTTAACAAATTTAGCTGTAATACAATTACAGAAACAGAACACTTTGACAGGTACATAGATACGTTGGCCACTAACCTGGCAAAATTTAAAGCCGCAATCACACCATTCTAAATTCAAAGACTAATTTAGCATACATTGCCGGGAGGCTTGGTTCTGTTAATTCCAATATCCTTACTTAAACGAGCCATGTATGCCGAATTAGTTACTGAATTGAGGAAGGTGTAATAGCGGTTTTACTGTGTAAATACCAGTCCTCTCGTCAAACTCCTAGATAGTAAGAAATATCTAGGGATACAGGAATGATTACATAATTAATGGGTAACTAAGTCAACCAAGTCAAGTTGGCATAGCAGTCTTAAAAACTGGGCTGAACAAAGCGGTCAAACGAAAAAAATGCCCACTTTTGCTTACATTGTATGGAAACCTAATGTACTTTTAGATTCATTTTTAAGATAGCATATGATAGAGCATTGCTCTTCAGTTAAAGAAGATAGATTGTTAGAATTGCTGAAAACTTGTAATGGATCTGACTCTCTTGTCTACCAAATAGAATAAAAAATAAATTTCAATGAATAGGATTTCCGCCATTTTTAATCCCTTTATTAAACTGTTTTATATTAGGATATACATAGCAGGGAATTTCACAAAATCAACCGCCTTCAACACGACCAATCTCTCCGTCCAGGGCGCTGATTAATAGCTGCATAATAGCTCAATTACGAATTTATATCGACTACCGAGTGGCGATAGAGAAAATCTTTCGTTTCTCAGAATACGCCCGCTAATTGACTGACACGCGGGAAAGTGTATTCAATTAACACTGGTTTACTTAAACGTTGCCGGTGAAATGTTTGGTGAATTAAGTTTGCTTGTTAAGTGCAAAACGTGAAAAGAGGTAACTGCTTAAGAGGCAATTTCATTTAAAGATGCGAGCATAGCCGTCACTTAATTAACAGCCTCCATGGTCTAGTGCACGTGTGGGCAACCCCCGGCCCGCGGGCCGGATACGGCCCGTCGTAGTTTTTAATCCGGCCTGCTAATTATTTCAAAATCCTTGTGAGAAATTGCGCATGAAAAAATAGTAATGTGTGTGATTCAGTAAGTGTGTGTGTCTAAACACTCAAATTGCACTCAAACCTGATGCTCCTTTAATATCAATGAACTTAAAAATAAGGGTTATGGGTAGGGTGGTTAAATTGGTTGTTCAAAATGTGGTTTAAAAGTTATAGTGTCTTTGTAAGAAAATAAAATATTCATAATATTTAAATCGAATCTCAAACTTTTAAAAACAAATCCTGCAAGACCGTTAGAGTAGGTACGTTTTGCGTGATAGACAAACAAAGACGAAGCATTTTTAGTAGATTTCCTCTTGAACCCCAGTGATTCTACTTACCTATGCAAAACCTTTCACAAAGCACATGTCAAAGCAACTTCCCATATCAATATACATGTAAATAAAGTGTTGACGTGATTTTTGTATGGAAAGACAAAAAATAATTCTCAACTATGGCCTGCGAATTGATCAAAGTCTCAAATTTGGCATCCGGAATTTACCGATTACCGGTGGAGACACTGTCAAACAAAAATCACTTTGTGCGACTTCCCCTGTTTGGTTGGGACATTGCTGGATGAATCACCTGATTGTCCGAAAAGTAAGATGATTCCGCGCTTCGGAAGGCACGTTAGGCCGTTGGTCCTGGCTACTATCTACGGAAGTAGTCGGCTCAACAACTCTGACACCAGGGTTTGTGAGGTCGGTCATCATTTACTCCACTTTAAAAATTCTAAATATTTGTTCACATTTAAAGAGATCAGAAGATTCTATCCTTATTGTAGTAGATGGAGTGCTTACAAATTACGCCGTAAATGTTTTTACAAAAGCCAAAATTGTACTCGTCATACAAAATGTCCAGCTGATCAGTTCAGTTTGTTTAGGAAGAGAAGAACTTTTGTTGCAAATTATATAAGTTTGTAGGACTGTATTACTTTTAAACTAAACAATAAGTTTGTACAGTGTGTTCCTAAAAACCTTGTTGAGTTATTGTTTAACTACAATGGTGTGCTTACCTGACTAAGCAACAAAATCGATTTATTCTATTGCAACGGTATCTTATGCATGTTTCCAACCGCTTATCTACTAATGTATCTACATTCTACATATCTCGGATCTCCTAAATCGTGATTTACTACAAACGCTCGCGACACGAGGTCACCGCTGCAAGCGTTGCGCTTGCGCACTCGAAGCTGCGCGTGCGCATAATGTTCGTCCACATCCGGAAACTTTCCAAGAGACCCTTAAATTTAAACTTAACAATAAGCTTGAACAAAAAAAGGGATAGCAAATAAAAAATATGTTTTTGTAGAACACTTGAATAGATAAAAGATTCAAACTGTCAGTCAAGTTGACAAAAAGCTGACTTTTTGAGGATACAATCTCTTGTTTAGAAGGCATGAGAAACTCTGCATTTCAAAAGACTAGATAAATTGCGGAAATCGTTCATTTCTGCCCATTTTTAGTTAAACATAGGAACTCTTTGCAAAACCCACTTTACCTATAGAGTAAATATCCACAATTTTCATCTCAACAATGAAAATTGAAGACTATTTCATACGTAACAATATGGTAAGTGAAAGTCTACCCTATTTTCATCTGTTGCAATAGTCAGATAACCTAGGTTTCCCTGAATTGCCATTTGAAACATGTCGTGCCTTTGGGCGTTTAGATCGCGATTTTATTGGTCCGTGTCTAGTAGGTACTAAAGCCGCCTGCGGACAGTGCAGAGGGCAAACCTTTGCCCCATTTACGAGAGTAGATAGTCTATGGTTTGTAGTGCACATTGCTGTTTTGTTTTTGTAATTAGAAAGTCTTGGATTCGACAGAAGATGGCTAATGTTTATCGAAACGGTATAAAAAAAAAATTAAGGTAGTATGAAACTTTGTCCGTGTAGTACCAACCCTTTTCTACACGTGGGTACCGTAAGAGGCGACTAAGGGCTTATCAACCGGAGGATGGGCAGAAGCATCTTTCTATGTATCGTCCCATCTTACATATTGCGGTCACCAACAACAGCGGTCGCCAGCCGCAACGCTTACAAGCGTGGTGACTATGGTAAATCTCCTCCTTCACGCGTTTTTACTGCAGTTTTGGAGGGAGCTCCCTGTCCAGTAGTGGACGTTCCATGGGATATTATGATGATGAAACTTAGAAGTGAAAATATGATTTAAAATTCAAGCTCCATGCTCACCAATGGCGTCAAAACATTTTCTGCATGAACTTACCTGTAAACAACACAAAACAGTCGTTAGAAATTATTGCTATTAATTTAGAAAATAATTTAGAAAAAATATAAAAGCAGTCGTAAAAAGTACTTATAACACATTTTGCAGCCCTGACAGTAACACCAGAGTATATTTGACGGAAAGAATAACGTTGTTTTACAAACTTGTTTTTTTCTGACAGCTTTAGCCGATTGCTTTTGACATAGCTGCAAAATGTTTTGGTAAGAAACAAAAAAAATGGATCATTATTATATCCTTCCCTCTGAAGGGCAACATATACTTATTAATTGTTGAATATTATGAAAATAACAATAATACCTTTAATATAAATACAACAAGATTTCATAACCTATTATTAACCTAGCATGTCCCAAGCAAAGAGCAAAGGTTCAATTCAAACCATTCAAAAAGGCAATAAACTGGTACAGTTTCGAAACAATACCTCGACTTTAAGAGAAATCGACTCGACTAGGAAGCGTATCGAAAATGCTGAACTATCGCCCGCTAATTCGATTTGCCATAAGAAGGTATACGTTAAGTAACCATGTATGTATGCGGTAATGCAAGATATTTTGGTCTTCCGGTAGTGCAGATTTCACTTATTTTGCATCGTATTTGTTAGATCATTTTATACCTGGGCGACCATATTTTCCACCCTAGTCTATGAAGGATTGAAGGTGGTGTCTTTTGGAAAGTACCACATCTTACCCATTTTTGCCGTCAAAAAGTAGTAGTAGTGTATACATCTTTTTAGTGGAAGTTAAGCGATGGAAGAAATAAAAATATGGATCATATATTTGTTTATTCCAAATATGGATCAGAATTTTTAAAGCGGGTGCACAAAGCAGATACATTATTCTTCAACGTAATCGCTAAAAACTACTCGTCCCTGTTGCACTAACTTAGGTCTGCACAAACTGTTCAAAGTTCAAACATAATGTTGTCGCCGTGTACTTGTAGACACACTCTTAGACTATAAGCCTTAATTTATAGAAGAATTTGTGATATTCTGACGAGCCATTAATTATTATTCTAAGGAAACAGTTCTAACTAAAAATAATTTTCCACTTATAAACAATAATTATCAAACATATTTACAGTCAACCGTACGTCAGTGCGAACACTTGCACTACGAACATTCACGCTACTGCTACTAATTAAAAGCGGTTTCAAGCTCAAAGTATTACCACTGATCTGTAATTGACTGTACGTACGCGTGGTTAGTAGGTTAAGGGGCTGATGAGTAAGAACCTTGACACGCTAACCAGAGGCAATATCGAGTGTGTAACGGAATAAATAACTCCTTGTTGCAAACACTTCAGGCTTTTAAAACATACGTGCAAAAATACAGAATGGGTGTAGGTACTTAAGTCAAAATAATGTTAGTTAGTAAGTACGTTATTTCTATACAAACAAAAAGAAAGCGGTCAAATGGGAGTCGGACTCGCGCGCCGAGGGTTCCGATATTATACCTATAGTATTTTTGGACGCAATAAAGTCTATTTTTAGGATCGCAAAAGTAAGTTTATTTGTAAAGGTTATTTGCAGATTTCAAAAGAACTGTGCTACTTAGAGAGATCGTTTTATTTTTGCTGTAATGTTTACATAAATTTCTATGTATAATTAATTCATATTTTTCGCTTAGCAAACTTCGGAGATAAAGGGGGGGGGGGGGGGGGTGAATAATAATAACTTTTTTTTTTTATTCATTCGTTTGCAATAAAGTTGGACAAGAAAGTACTCAAAATTTCAAGTCGATAGCGTGAGAAGTTGCTGAGATAAACAGGTGTGAAAGACAGACAGACGAAGTAGCACCATAAGGGTTCTGTTTTTACCATTTTGGTTTGGAACCCTAATAACTCCCAAATGAGATAGATAAATGCGTAGTGTAGCGTTATCGCTCATATTCCTTTTTCGTGTTCGATACTTTTTGCTTCTTTTTCGGTGTATTGACTGGCTGTTTGTATTCTTTGACAGTGGATTCAAAGTTTTGGTTTTCATTTTTCTGTGCTCATGATTTATTTGGCATTGGACGGAAAACAAATAAAATACCTAGCAAAATATTTATAAAATCGTACATTTATTTCAACTGTACTTTATTTAAACCTAGTTTTAGTACAGTTATTTTGCTTTTTGCATTCGTGCTTGTGCTGTTACATTTTCATAGAAGTTTGACTCTCGATATGAACTCCTCAATTTTGTAAGTATTTTTGTCTTTACGTTATATTTGTTACTGTGAGGTTGCCACTCTCTTATAACGCATTTTTATTCGTGCAGCTAAAGCTGCCCGATTACGGGCAGTAGGTTCCGGCTTGCACCAGCAACTCTACCTAGCCCTGTCTCCAGAGAGTCTACTTGTCATCTGCAGCTTGCACCGTGCTCTCTACCGCAGCACCTCTTCTACTACGGGTTTCTCAACAACGCAGGAGGACGCCACGTACTGCGCAAAACCTACATCAACAAATTTCCAGATATTTAAACCTTTTATATTTTTAGTTTTATTTCTAAATTCCAAAAAGCGCCACCAGACGCGCCATGATATTTTGGATCTGAATCTTTGGCTGTAATTTTATACGTTTAGATCTTTGATCCGCGATACTTTTGCGGAAGGTACGTCTATGACCATATTTAACTAGACGCTTTAGTAATAAGTTAGGTGGCCACTTAAAGTTATCACTAGACTTTTCTAAGCGAAAGTATCTACTAGCTATAGACGGAGCGTTTAACCTGACGCACGCATCGCGGATTTCATTCCAAATTTATTCGTCATATTTTTATCGCCTATCAATGATTTTTTTTAAAACTTTAAACTACATAATTTTCTTCAATTTAATCGCGTATCGTTCAATCAAATTTTAATTTTATTTCGTTGGTTTTTATATTAGTGATTTCATACTAAACAGTGTTCTATTTGATTTTATTAAAATATTGTGTGTTATATCTCTTTGTTTGTTTGGTTAGTTTAAGGTAAGTTAACTCTTACTCCATTTTAGGTAACTGCAGTACATTTTACAATTTAATTTACTTTATTTTACTGCAGTAGGCAAAATGCAAGATTTCTTCAAAAAGGTTGCCCTAATCGCTCCTGCGCAGCCTTGAATCACCCTTACTTCAGTAATGACTGTGGACAGTCAGTAACGATTGTTATGTAAACCACAATGTTACGTGACAAGCAGTAACATTGTGACTTGATGATTCAAGGACGCGGCAATCATTTTGTGACGATTGTAGAGAAGATAAAAAAAACCTGGTTGGCTGTATTCTTTATCTTGTGTCGGCAAGAACACGGGCTAAATCTTACTCGCCCAGAAAGCGGCTACCGTGGTAGCCCTCTGGTTACTGTCAAGTAAGTCCTCACGCGAGCAGGTGGTCGGGCACGCGGACAATTAGTGAGGTGTGCCATGGTCTGCAGGGGTTCTCCACATTCACAGCTACGCTACTTAGGAACCCCCACCGGCACAGGTAATCCTTGTTTCGGCCAACCTGGGTCCTCAGCCTGTTTAGACTTCTCCAGGTTGGCCGAGGTTCCTTATAGCCAGGAGGCAGGTTTTCGTTGGGGTTTTTGTTTGTATTCTTTATACGACCGCAAATTTTACGTGAATACGTATATGTAGGTAGGTATAGTCAAGAGCACGTCTAGCTCCCACCTACGTCCACCCACACACTCCAACCAAAAATGTTTTTCATGTCCCAGAAACGTTTCTTGGGAAAGTTTCTTCAGATTTCGGTAAACCGTCTCTTAAACCCTGTTTTTGCGACGAGGTTACTGGGGAAGGACTATGTAACTTAAAAAAAATGCCAACTTACTAGTTTCATTCATAAGTTTGAACATGTATATTTATATTGTGTTTTCACTGCAGTATATAACCAATTACAATTGAGATGAAATCAATATCTGTCAACATTAAAAGGTCTTGATATAATTTTGACATATCCTACAAGCAAATAAGTAGACCTTTTACGAACTAACTCTTTTTTTAATTCTGTACCTCTAATTTAGATAGTTTGTAACAAACCTACATACAACAAAATTCAAAATAATTCTCATAAACATAAATACATTTGTCAACATGGGTACCTAATTAAGTTTTCCTGGAGTCGAGAATTTATCTAAAAAAGTTAATCTCTTAAATAACTTACATCATTTATTTTTAACTATCTCATGTTCAATCTTAAAGTAACCTCGAAATGTTGATCCGGTGACCCAATAACTAAATTCCACTAACTTTAGACCATAAACCGACCGACATTCTTTTGAAACTACATCATTCTAATCAAGAACGTATGAATATGCCAAAGTTTAACGAGATTTTAAATTTAATTGCCTATGAAATAAAAATACTGCCTTTATGGAAGTGTCAAATTGAGACCTTGATTTAAGAGATGTTAAAAAGACCAATTTAAAAATTGATTGATTGGCACGAAAAAAAGATGGATTCACACGATAATGCTTTTGGTGAATTGAAGACGAGTGTCTATTAATTTGATTCGTCAGATCGTCCGTGTGGTGAATAGTACCCGTGGGTGTCGTAAGAGCTGCCTAAGGAGGAAGGGCAGCAGCATCTTTTGGTGTATCGTTTCGAGGTTACTCTAATGCCTCCTCAAAAGTATACATTGTCTGCAACTATTAATATTAATTGAAATTCCTTTCTTTTTATTTAATTAACTATTGTATTTACTTGTAACACCCGGATTTGTTTATTTTATTTTTAATATTATTTTGTTTTATTACTTTTACATGTCGTTTTGTTTATTGCGTAAGTTTCACAGATTATGTTATTTTTCTTCTACAAAGTAGAAAATCGCAAAATTTCACAACCACAGGCAGGATTCGAACCTGCGTCTTCTGCGTAAGTACCGCAGACGCTTTACCAACTAGGCTACTGTGGTCCTGCCCGATGTTGTGAAATTTAGCGACCTCTATACGCATTCCAACGTTGCGTTTGTTGCTGTGGTTGTGAAATTTTGCGATTTTCTACTTTGTAGATTTATCCGAACACAGGAAGTGTTAAAATAAAATCATATGTTATTTTTGTTAGCGTAACCTCCACTCTGGTGCTGGCTGAAAATCAGTGTCACAAATACTTCTCTGGTACTTGTTGCAAAATGCTGAGTCTAGTGCCATTTCATCGCACGATATTCTGTGTACATCCTATTTAGTTTATAACACTCATTGTCGTGCATTGAAGAAATTGTTTTCTTTCTTTAACTGCAGTCACCAACAACAGCGTGGTGACTATGGTAAGTACCACGCTTCTCTGCTGGAGGTCTGGAGGATATGATCTCCCCCTGCAGTGGACGTTTCACGTTTTCAATGATGATCTTTTAATTCTGATCTAAGATGCAAAATTACGAATTACAAGACCGCAACATTGTGGTAGAAATTTCAAGCAGCCAAACTGGCATGACTATAGACCATGTACACAGTTTTGCGTACCTAACAAAGCACACAAAATTTCCTACTTTAAATATCTACCTTTCTGTTACATACCTATAAAAAATAGTACCCTTCCTAATCAGCCATCAAATTCTGCCCTCTATTTCAGACGATTCACACAATATTCTGCCGTGTGCAACTTTCTAAGACCAAATTCATTTAGAGGCCAGCTTAAAGCCCGAGTCACACTGAGGCGGTAGCGGAAGCGTTCTGGGGCCAGTATTTTTTGTAAAGTATGAGTTCTTATGCACCCTGTCACATTGAAAACCGGTCGCTGCGCGGTATTTTCTTCCCGCAGATCCGCCCCTGGACCGCTTTTGCAATCATACCGCCTCTGTGTGACTTGGACTTTAATCGGACAAGAATTTATAAGAGATTAAAAGAAATGAGAGAAGTATATCAAAATAGTAGCAACTGAATGGGTTCCTCTTCGGATTACCAACAGCTAAATATATCAAAAATATAAAACATGCAAATTGGTTACAAAATTGTCAATTATATGCTTAATAGTGCAAAAAAATCCTTCATTACACTGTATTGAATACAAAACCATTTCTGCATTCCATACCACCATTACAATTAAGAGTTCTTAACCTCCTTGCTTTGACATCAAACCCGCCGCTGGACAATTAGCCTCACTCCGAGAAACACTTTTCTATCTATTGCTGGCTGGAAATTAAGAAAAAACGTCAAACGAGGTACGTGCCCGCATGACCCGGTCACGGCACGGAACCGACTTGAGGCGTCGTACAGTCAAGTACGTCAAGACTCATTGGACTTAGCACCGCGCTTATCTTAGTCAGCATAGAGACAAGAGTCGCACTGTGAGTGTCAAGCTGGACCTGCTCCTGATTGTACAGCTCTACGTATGCCGTATGGTGGCATAAATGAGTTGAAGGTTGGTAATTAGTTAGTTATAGTGTCGGCATCGACGTCAGCTGCTGCCGAACCAACACTTTGTTAGAGTTTTGAAGCCGCCAAAATGGCCTGACTTGAATCGTGTGCTGTTTGGAGAATAAATTAACTTGTTAATTAAAATAAAAAACTAATATCCGTTCCAACTTTGACGTAGTCCTCACGTTTGGTAGCAAGTTGGCACGATTTACAAAAGGACGCCTCTGTCCATCCGTCTGTTACTACTTCCACGGGAAAAGATGATAGATTAGATTCTGAATTGGCATTCTGAACTAGCAATATACCTATACAACACTCAAGATCTAGATCATCATTCTCCTAGCTTTATTCCCTAATAGCTTGGGCACACGGATAATTTTAGGGCTTGTGATGCACAATGATGCAAAATTTACTCGTGTGATGCCGGCAAAGAATAGGTAGTACTAGAACGTCTAACCTATCCGTAGTCAACCGTGGTAACCCGTGGCTGTCGTAAGATGCCACTAACTATACGCCCAAAAGCACGTCATTAAAAACTCTTTGGACTTTATGGCGTGGAAATAGAGTTACAAAGATTTGCACGCGTGCGGTTGACTGTACCATGCAATTTTACTGAAATTCTGGTGGTGGGAGTTCTACAGTGAGTTTCAGTTTCAGAATGTTATCATGATGATGAACGCATCAATTGAAAATAGCTTAAAATAATCAACTCTCGTAAAGGTTTAAAGGTTTTAGAGTGGCGACCACGAACCGAAAGAAGTAGCGTAGGAAGCCCCCCACAAGGTGGACCGACGACCTATACACGGTCGCGGGAAGCCGCTGGATGCGAGCAGTGCAGGACCGGTCGCCATGGAGATATTTAGGGGAGGCCTATTTCCAGCAGTGCACGTCTTTCGGCTGATATGATGATGATGATGAAACATCTTTCACAACGGTCTATTACTCGGAGAAAGGGACTATTAGACTGTTGTGAACAATAAGTAGGTTCTATAAGTTCACATACCTATTTCAGTGAGTTTCGAAAGTCCCTGTACAATAAGCTGCGGGAATTATGTGTCGTGCACGATTGTTTCCTAACAATAAGCAGTAAAATGTCAGCCCATATCGCCTGTGTTTACCCTATAGTTCACTCTTAGCCAATATGCTGTTGTTGCATTATAGACTACATTTCTCATAGGTTCTTGATAGTGGAGGTTCTTATCATAGGTCAGGCAAGACTACGACCGCACTTACAAAAAATACAAAATACAAAAAAAAAATACAAAATGTTTATTGCTTAATAATTTTTTCATACAAAAATTGTGTGGAGTTTCCTTTTAAGCATCAGAGTGCCTGTGTCAGGAAGACTCCACTCTTCCCTCGTGGCTATTTGGAACTAAACAATTTAACTACGTAACATGATTAAACAAGATGAACTAAAGTAAGTGTGTGCGAGTGTGTGTGTTTATATGTGTGAGTGAGAGTGTTTGTGTGTGTAAGATTGTGTGTGCGTGTGTGGGCGCGTTAACATACATAACAAAAAATTTCTTGTCGAGGTAGGCAGAGAGAGACCACAGCCCTCCACCTGCTACGATCTTCATATTTGCCTCGCTACTCTACTTTCATCAACCCTTTCATAACGCTCGCCGGTTTACTCCACGATCACACCTTCCTGAATTCAGAAAGTAATTCGACATAAATTGCTGCTTGTATTGTAATAAGGATATTGGAATTAACAAATCCAAGTCTCTCAGCAATGTATGTCGAATTAGTCTTTGTATTTAGGAAGGTGTGATTGTGCCTTTAGGGTACTTTTGACCTGGCCTTTATTTAGAAAAATCTTGTACAAAAAAAGAACAAACCATTCTGATTATAAAAGTTGTTCAGTTTCACAGAAGAATAAATAACGCGCTAAAAATTTATAAAAAGTTAGAAACGGATCTAATAGATGTCAACTCTAATACTCTAGAAGGTGCAAGAAAAATACACATTTACATACAATTAAAATGTAAAATGAACTTACAAATTACCCAAACATTGAAAAAAAAATCCGATAATCTAAACACTAAAGACTCTGGACTGTCGATAAAATGGAAATTAACACATAATATTTTGTTTAAAACGAAAAGGTATTTCATATAAATCTCAACCTTAGGACATAATAGGCCAATATAAAAGGACAAAGAGATAATCTACTGTCATGCTATGGCATCATTCAACTAATTTTAAAACCTTGAAAGTCGGGCCTTGGGTTAAATGTATTACTTCAGAAACTGCAACATTTATTCGGTATTACATCTAATATTTTAGATACTATAGAATCTGATACCCGTAGGGTTGCTACAATAGGTAAATCTATTTCTATGTATAATTAAATGACAATTAAAGGATTTTTTTTTATCTTGTACCGTAAAAAATCAAAACATAGTTTTACTATGCTACTTATGTACGAGTATGTTTTTCTTGATTATTTAAAAACACATTTACTTAAATCATAATATGCATACATAATAAACAATAACAAAGCATCAAAAACCAGAATTAGTTTATTGGGGCGCCATACAGGCAGTTATCACTAATTCCATCTAAAAGCATGGTTTCTTTGTCTCTTACATATTGTTTCAATATTTTCGACTTGTCAATTCTAATATAGGGAAATCCGATATCTAAAATAATCATAGCCAAAATCTATATTCAAAAGATATAAATCTGTATGCCTGGCAACCTCAAACAGGTCCAAAGCCAGTGAACGTAAGGTCAGGTGGAACGAATTGTCAGATCATTTATTAACATAAGGTACAGGCGACTGTTACAATTGTTGTTACGCGCTTATGCTCATAATTGACAAAGATTACTATCTAACAATCCTATAACACGACCAGTAAAAAAGACCTTTTGAAGCGTATATTTTTGTATGGAGTCAAGTGCCAATGTTATTTAGTCTACACGCCATTGTTTGTTTGACGTACCATGACATATCACTAATATCGACTTTGACATTTATTAAAGCTTAAATATTCAATGTTATCGCTCCTTTGTTAGCCATTTAGTGAATTACTCTCCCCTTGACCTGCCCTGTCACAAACCTGTACAATTAAAACCATTACTGCCTACATGCGGTAACAAAAATGCTGCACCTGAATCTGTGTGGGTGTCTAATGTAATCTTTCGAAGAAACGAGTAAACAACGGGTGTAGATTAAACTTTAAATTAATTTTACGACTGCGCCCCAACTAATTGTGTGGCTCTGACATGGGATAATGGCCGCTTCTACCGACGATCATCTTCTAAACTGTTATTAGATAACAACAGCCCCCGCACCCTGTATTTACCGGTATATATATATATTGAAAGCCGTCCAAGAAGTTTAATCATAAAATAATAAACTCTCGTTATAAACTTTAATGCTGAGGTGTTACTTCCCGGAAATGACACCTCGAGTCGCCACGGACGAAGGCTCTATAGCGTGCGTATTAAAAGTGTTAACTTGTTTACAAATTCTGACATTTAGCTCGGCCTCTTGTGACATTCGAAGGGTCAGGTGCGCGGACGCTGATCCTGCGTAATTGAGCACGCGCCTTCCGACAGCCGAGCCCGGGGCGTCGGATCTCCGGGGGGCGGAGCGCGACCGGCGACGGAAGCTTAATTACCAACCGCGTATCTCCTTGACACCAGATTATACAACGCGAAACGATCCGACGCTCCGGCGCGGCGCCGCCGAGTAAACAAACGCACGCACCGGCAACTCCCTTCTTTCCGGCGAAGATTGTTTCTTCGAATCTTAACAAAGCGTTCCCGGACACGCTAGAGTGCGTTCTATTGGTGTACAGCTTCTGCGATTGCAACCGAAGCTGAAATTGTTTCGAAGAGTAATCGTGGCATGCAACGCAACCGAGCGTATTACAACGCCTAAAGTACAGTCAGCTTTTCAATTTACCTGACACCCAACGCTAAGGCTACGCTAGGTGAGAAGTCTAAGAGGGTCAGGTAATTTATGAGCTGGCTGTACGTAGAGATTCGGTTCCCGCGGTCACTGTCTCGTTGCCCAACTGAGGCGCGGTGCTCACGAGTTGTTTGTAAAGGTAATTAAACTGTCGGGTTAGCACCGCCCACAGAGAAGACGCGGACGTTTCAATTAGTGGCGTCTAATCCCGCCGCTAGTGTCGCAACAACACCGGCGTACAATCACCACGTTATCAGCCGAGCGAGATAAGCGCCTCTTGTGAGAGTTTACTCGACAAACCTTGCGAAAGGAACGAAAGCGGGCGTTATGTGGGGCGCGCATTAATCTTGTTAGTGACACGACTAATTATTGAAGCCTGAATTGCTAAGAAACTCAGGCATCATGTGTGCCAGTAGATCTCGCTGGTAATTTGCTTTTGTCCGCGTGAGTTGAGCGTGCGCTGCGTTTGCGCAACCAACAGTAGGCGTTAGTGGTGTCGCGAATCGTCGTTCTAGATGCGCGCGGAGACAAAGCGTTGCGCCAGCACGAGCCACGGCGCGTTTCGCAACACCGTGAAACTCGGGGATTTACGGATCACGGAAATCTCAGCTTAGAATAATGGCCGACGATCTTGAGGATACAGATTTACATGAGATAGTGCAGTTGGGATGTCGACAGAGCGGCCGCCGGCGCCGCTTGCTAGCGCGTTGGCGTGCTCCAAATTAATATTATATTGTGTTACAATTACGGCAGCGCACACAGCCGTAACAGGCAATAGCGGGCCGTATCGGCTACATCGTGGCGAATTTGGGTCACGCCAAATTGCTTCTCTTATCGCGTTTTCGCAAATCAACTGTGGGCGATTTACTCTCAAAATGTCACATCCTTTCCCTTATCAATCAGCGAGTCGGTTGTGTAAGCGAGATGGAAAAAACTTGGCATATTGCACATAGCACAATGGCCCGGGTGTGATCGATCTCGGAACCTGACCGTCGTGGGAACTTATGCGACAAATATGCGACAAAGCGCATTGTTGCGATGCTGTCGCGCTTCTGGGAAAAATATACGCACAACTCTAAGCTACACCACTATAAGTACAATCACAACGAACCCTTACTTTTTCCTTTGAAAGCGTCCATTGTTTGTGAATGTAGACGTTAAAAATAACACATCTTTAGTATCCGCCCGAGATGAAAGAGCTTGCAAATGGGTTCGAAACAAAAACGTCTGTGAGTCAGAGTAAAACTTCGCGAGCAATTATCACCTCGACGTGTTAAGTGACGTTATCTACGCTTCTTTATTTTTCTCAGGTCATACGGTCTCGGCTTGTTAGTTTAGCCTTCTTTTTCTTAAACCCCTGACTGAAAATAAGGTGTTAAATAAGCCTTTATCACTGAACCAGATTCCCATTTGAAAACTACCCAACTTTCCTCAATTCTATTAACTTCAATGTCAAGTTTGAATTTTAGTTTAATATCAAATGAAAAATAATTCACGAACCATGCAATTGCTATAATTGTTATTAACAGTCAATACTATACTAATATGGTATTTATATTTACTGAAACAATAAACAAATAGGGATGACGCAATTCAATGAAACCTAACCATAAACATTAACTGATTTCATTGGAGGACAGGCGGTGGATAAACGACCAGCTGTTTCTCTATAAGATCGTAACAGGCCTTGTGGACACGCCACATATATTGGCTGAAATAAACTTTACTGTTCCTCGTTCTGGATCTCGTTTGTGTAACTACAAACCTTTTGCTACTGAGTACTCTAGAACTAACTTCGGCTTCTATAATATCGTTAATCGGATATGCAGACAATACAACACTTTATTTGTCAACGAAAATGTCGATATGTTTAACTGCTCTTTTCTTGAATTTAAAAATATATTGTCTAAACTAAAACTCAAATCCAAATTGTAATCTTTAGGTTAACTAAATTTTAAATTGTGTTTCTTAGTGTAGCGTATTTACGTTAAAAACTCAAATTGCATGTTGTGTTTGCCTGTAATTGGGTGTACCTATATGTAAGTCCTGTAAAAGATGTTAGTAGAGTTCTATGTGTATTATCTGTTGGCAAACCTTAATATAAAATAAAAAATAAATAATATTATCCTGTCTGAATAATACACGAATGTCCAATTCTCAGAATAATATACGTTTAACAACTCGGCTAACAATAGTTAGGTATGTGAATCGTCAGTCACTATTGTTCTAAGGAATTTGTCAAGAAGCGTTTTAGCTGCAACTGTGTAAATAATGGAGGGTAGGGTAGGACGCATAGTTTGGCTTGCTAGGAGACAGTTTCATTCAACCTTGTGTTAGTTTTACTTTCCACGCTGATTATAATATCGTGGCGTTTTGTTACAACAGTAAATTGACATTTAGAATTGTAAGAGTATTATTTGATATTTAAAATGTATTGTAACCCATCTTCTAATTTCAAGTTTCTAGATCTTTTAGGAGAATGGAAATGTCTTGCTGAAATCATCCGGTTTATATTTAGGTCTTGTATATGACGTAATTCTTTTTGCAACTGTAAAAACACTACTACCAGACGCTATGTCTACATGTTTTATTTGCCATCTGAATGCCTACGTCGTAGTCAATAGTTATTTTGCCATAGATTTAAGGGGTTGTAGATTTAAGAGATTTTTGGGTTCAGTCCTTTGATCCATAAAGATGTCTTTTCTAGAAACACAAAGTTGTTGTGATCAAATATGTTACCTATCATTATAATGTGTGTCTTTGTCTCGCAGGACAAGTTTGTAAACATCGTAAAACTATAAAAAATATACGATAACCGCCAACAAATTACTCCGCCCCTATCGGTTGCAAAACGATGGTCAAACACAACGGTCACGTGATTTGTATTCATTTGTTTGCAAAAATGTGACCGAACCGCTAAAGGTGTGCCTGCCAACGACCCCAGCTGATATGACTCATTCACACTGGCCACTAACAGACAAAAACCGTTTGCATTTCGAATAAAAATAATCTAATTCAAATCTGGAATGTGCGGAATCAGAATTCAATTCCGGAGTCTAAAATTCGAGAATCGAATTTAAATTCAGAACCGGTGCAAACAGAACGTATTCAATTACAATCAAGATTATAAGTGTGAGTGTGAAATAACTGTTCGTATAATAAATATTACAGTTAATGATTTTGGTTTGGAGCAATAACATTTCAATTTGAGCTCATCTAACATTAGTGCAACACTTTAATTGAAAATAATGATAGGAATAAATATTACTTATGTTCGGTAGCTGCTATTCTACATTCCAAATATTCGCTACGTAATGTTGTACAATTGAGGTTAGGTCAGGTTAAAGGAGACATAATAACTGGAAAATTATACAAATTTGAAACACATTCTAGACTTGACATTGCAAAATTTTTGCAAACTCTGTAATGGCCACAAGGGGGATATACATTCCATTCAGGTTTGACCGTTTTTCGGCAACGGAAAATGAGGTTAAGGATGTAAGACAATTTTATGAGCACAAAATAGATTAATACCAAGTGATTTTCATGTTCATCTCTCCTGCATAAAGCAACCAAAAAAAAAAAACGTGAACTTCATTTTCTAACAAATCCTTTTAAGTTCCTTCAGTAAATGCTATCTTAAGGAATCAAAAGTATCCTTGAAGACAAGAAAATCCACTTTATCCTGTAAAAGGCGAAACTGAACGGCAATAAATCTCATTTTATTGGTTGTCATAAGCAATAACTAGCTCCATTCCTCACTGCGATAGCATCTAAAGGCTTCCCTGTAAGGGCACGCCGTGTTATGAACTATTACTTTCTGCTTATGATATCCTGGTACTTATAACGGCCTTAACCTCATTATTTATTGCGAAAAATTTACAAGTCTAATAAAAATAAAATATTAGATTGTATCACAAAGCAGCAAAATATTTTTTTTAATGCGAGAGCGCTATCTGAATCTAGAACTAAATGAAGGATAGTAGAGTCCTGAACATGGCGAGGGATTCTAAAGTAGAATCAATAGGTCGCCCGAGGTAAACAATAACTTTTCATAAGCCTATTTGTGTTGACAACGATAAGGTAATTTATTTATGTATTTTACATCTCTCATATTCGGTAAGTAGGTCCTTATTACCCCCAAATGGGGCTTGTAGGTGACCAATTAGCGCTCTAGGGTAATAATGTAGCTAGAAAAGCCCTAGGGCGGTAAGTAATTAAATTTTGAAATAGTGAAGTTTTTTTTTTATTTCTTACGAGATGTAAAGCAGAGTAGTTAGCTCGGGTGTAAGCATCCATTGCACCCTCGAACTACAGGCGCCCTCGCTGCGCTCGTGCGCCTAAATATCTCGGGCTGCAATTGATGCCTTACAGTCCTTGGCTACTAATCTACTATTATTTACATTTATAAGCTCGTAGGAATATCGAATCAACGTCAACAAGAAAAAATAAAATTATTTTAAAGCTTATCCGATTTAAAACAAATATTTCCATTGGTCACGATCGTCCGTACTCCTCTTTCAAACTTTAAAGATAAGCTGGCATCAAAAATTTTATGCCAGCCGCGGTTTCAGAGTTTGCCTCGACAGTTACAGTTGTAGACTCGTCATGAGGATCGCTGTCGTAAGGTATCTAACTAATGTATTAACGTATCTAACTAATTTTAAGTATTTTTAAGTAGTTTAGGTATATTGGGTTTCGCGGAAGATCAGCGCTACGGTCCAACCGTAGGTTATTGCTGAGCGGGACCTTTTTGTTGCATGTAATAACTCAATTGTATCCTTAGTTTTAAGAACTTTAATGCAACAAATAAATATTTCTTTCTTTCTTTCTTAATGGGTGCTTGACCATCATTGTACACACAAACTTAATTTTTCTGTCAGTTTTGTGTATTTTTAACGGCAAAAGAATTTCGCAGCGGCAAACATAGTAAAATGGCTGTTACACGCTTCACTACGATCTTAACACCAAAACCGTGTCACTGTGCCGACAAAATTAGCATTTTTACGAGTCTTGAGCAAAAAACGTAAGTCCTATCGCTATTCACTGTTAGGAATTCCAATTGTGCAATTTTGATTAAAAAAACAAAAAGATACGCAGGTCGACGCGTTGATTGGTTTGATTTCAAATGTAATGGTGAAACAAAATGGATTTATAGAATTAAAATTGTTCAATTCGAAAGTGTTGATCACATTTGAAGAGTGTCAAATTCAAGAATCGATTTCAAGAGGCCTGACAGCGTAGAGAAAATCAAAATGTGAAAAATTCATTTCAGCCTTTTTGAAACGCCCAACTGACAAATACTAGATGTTGGAATTTGGATAGACGTCTTGGATAGATGTCTTTTATGAAGCCGATTTTTTTAATTATAATATATTGTATGATACAGTTATTGTGCCAACACAATGATGATGTTACGCTGGTGTACCACTTTTGATAACAAGTTCTTTTAAGTCTGGAAGGGGTAAATTGAACGTGTAATTCCAAATACCCAAAACGTTGTGGTAGTTCTACCCATGTAAATGAACAACTGCTGTTCTAGAAGTTTTGGAAATTAAAATAAAACAAAATTCTCCATTCAAAATGAAAATCTAATCTGGTCAATTTGTATGGAGAATATTTTATTAAAATTTTAAAAAGTTGTTTAGTTACTTGGGTAACCCGAGATGTTTTGCGTATTTAGAAATATACGTTGACTGATCAAAATAATGACTCGATTTGAAACTCTATACGCCGCTGTAGTTCTAATCCAAGCTATTTCGTTGCAAAATGTCACAGCGTAAAGCCATGTCCTCGCACGGTGAAGGTGCGCGCGCGCAGAAGTACTCGGATAACTTGCGCTTGCGCACAATGGAATATTTCGCTTGCTATTAGAATACAATAACAAGGTCGACGGTCCAATTTGCTATTATAATGTTGAGTCGAAAAATCTAGATGCAGTTTGCGAAGAACTTTGCTATTTTGCCCCGAGTTTCTAGGATATTCAAACGTACCAACAACTGGTTTCAAAGAAGTAAATAAGCAATCTAAAGAAAGAAAGCTATTCTAAAGCTTAAACTTTTTGTGCTGATAAGTTAATTCAGAATAGAACAGAAAGATTCAGCAATAAACTTGAGAGAATTTAAGTGCTTTCAATTCATACACAATTCCATCTAAATTTAAATCAGATTTTTTTAAAGTATGTATCTATTTTTCTGTCGATTTGTCTTGCTTTCACGTGTAATCCACTGAACTGATTTTTATGAATTTCAGTATGAAGATGTTTAAAACCATGGATTTATTTCTGAATTCCACGCATACGAAGTCAAGAGCAACAACTAGTAAGTGATAAAAAGTAACCTTTTTTGTGGTAGTAAAAGGATTTAAAGAATTTTTTTGGTATAATTTAACACAAATGCGCTAGTTTTTCTAGTTTATTGTGCCTTTTAAAACTGGCGGTAGGAATGACGCAAATCGCCATCGTGTAACATTTCGCCTCCAAAACTTGGCATACAAGTAAACAAGACTAATAACTGCCTATTAGCAAGATTGACGTTTGAATTGGTCGGCCATCATTGGCCGTCAATGACCGTCGTATGTGCACGTTCTCGCGCATCTCGTAATTAGGCGCTTCAATGTCAGAGGCGGTGTGGGCTACAGACATGCGCGTACGTTCAACGTTGTTTTATATGCAAATGAAACGTGGTTAATTAATATGCGAAAATGTAGGCTTCTGTTGTTACGCAAAACAACCAATACAGGGTGTTATAGACTCAATTTAACCGCGCATTCAGACCATGAAACTGAACAACTTTCCCCAATAAGCATAAGTAAAAAAGTGAAAAAAAAAAATTGGCTTCCCATACAGAATCAAAAGTCCAAACCAAGGTTTGCCAACGTGCAAGCGTAGCATTTTTGGTGTAAAAAGGATAGACCACATCCGAAACAAACCGGCACCCAAAGATGTTGGAAAAAAGACAGCTATTTTGAAGTGAAGCTGGGCAGGACTTGTCTCACGCAAACATCCAGATACGTGGGCTAAGTTACCTACGGACTGGATTCGCCAAGGTCGTCCTAGAAGGAGATGGCGCGACGACTTGGTTGCTTTTATAACAGACTAGCTGTTGCCCGCGGCTTCGCTCGCGTGGATTTCGTATTTATGTTGTTACCGGTTTTCCGAAGCAATGAGATATTTTCCCGTCATTTCGGGGTAATTTTAAACTAAGAAAAAACAGGACTAACCCTGCGCAAATCAATGAGTATAATTCAAGATCGAGCTGAATTTTATATAATATACAGACGTTACTCATAAATTACTCAGAACAGAGGAACTTAGCAGCAGTATCCTAACAAATGTAAAGAGAGAGATGAGAGACACCTTTATGTAATATTTCAAAACAGAGCCAATTCGCAGAAGTAATTGAGAAAAACTAAAACCCTCTCCCTCACTCTCCCTCTCCCCACTTCCTCTCCCCCTCCCCCTCCTCCCTCTCCCCCTGCCCCTCCCTCTCCCCCTCCCTCTCCCTTTTCATCACCCCCTCCCCTTCCCTCACTCCCTCCCTCTCCCCCTTCCCCTCCTTCTCCCTCTCCCTCTACCTGTACCCTTCTACCTCTCTACGTCTCTACCTCTCTACCTCTCTTCCTCTCTACCTCTCTTTCTCTCTACCTCTCTTTCTCTCTACCTCTCTACCTCTCTACCTCTCCACATCTCTACCTCTCTACCTCTCTACCTCTCCACATCTCTACCTCTCTACCTCTCTACCTCTCTACCTCTCTATCTCTATACCTCTCTACCTCTCTACCTCTACCTCTACCTGTCCCTATCCCTACCCCTTACGCCAATTACCCGCTATCCCTAACATAGAAATGACACCCATATTTATTTTTAGACATTTCAAACCTATCACACCCCAACCCCATCCCCAGCGGACGATGGTATTTCACGTCCACCACGTTGGATTTCAGTAATCAGCGACCCGATAAACCATACAAACGACACCCATATTGATTTTTAGACATTTCAAACCTATCGCACCCCAACTCCATCCCCAGGGGGATGATGGTATTTCACGTCCACCACGTTGGATTTTAAAATTATTGTAGTTTTCGTAATCAGCGACCCGATAAACCATAAAAACGACACCCATATTCACATTTCAACCCTATCGCACCCCAACCCCATCCCAAGGCAATGATGGTATTTAACGTCAACCACGTTGGATTTAAAAATTGTTGTAATTTTCGTAATCAGCGACCCGATAAACCATACTTAAACGATACCCATATTGGTTTTTAGACTTTTTCACCCCATTTCCCTTTTTTAGGGGTTGAATTTGGGGTGGAATTTCAGTAACAGTGATGAACGTTGCATAGAATTACATAATTAATGCCTAAATAATAAATTATGTGGATTTTACTTTAAAAATAAAGAATTTTTTACTTCATCCCCATTTTCACCCTTAAGGGTGTCGAATTTTCAAAAACCCTGAGACACGTAAATATTATTTTTTTGTCGTCAGCCTAAATACAAATTTTGAAGATCCTAACTTCAAAACTGACGGACTTTCAAACAAACTTTCATCCCCTATTTTACCCCCTTAGGGGTGGAATTTTGTAAAACCCTTTCTTAGTGCACCCCTAGGCTTCATAAGGAACCTACATGCCAAATTTGGAATCTCTAGACCCAGCGGTTTGGGCTGTGCGTTGATATGTCAGTCAGTCAGTCAGTCAGTCAGTCAGTCAGTCAGTCACCTTCTTCTTTTATATATATAGATTGGAGAACAGAGACTCAAGACCGCGATAACTGGCGAAAAAGAGGGGAGGCCTTTGCCCAGCAGTGGGACATATATGAGGCTATATAATAATAATAAATAATCCAGAATCCACTATGACGTGATACAGCTTCTATGGTAAGTTAGAACGAATTCGTGTTTCTTTGAGATAGAATAGAATGTACAATCTCAATTTTAGAAGATGTAGGTACTTTGCACACTGTTTAAATTTCAAGAATTCATTTAATAACTAAACTTTAAAGTAAGAATCTAATTTAGCAAAATATAAAAACCATTCTAAATAGTAATAACACCAACAGCTGCGTACACGCAGTACCACGAGATTAAATTCTTTTGTGAAATATCATTCGTTAGCCATGCCAAAGATGAGTTCCTTTCAAAGTTCCTTTTTGTTACGTCAGTTCCTATTGAAGCGAAAAATATGGGTCTGAATGGTGATGCATTTAGATACATTACACAGGGTCCTTCAAGAATTGTGTAGTGTAGGTAATAGTAGTTTATGCAACTGTCATATAAAACGCCTTAGTATCTTCGTTGTAAATTGGAGTGAAAAAAAAACAGACAAGACAGCAAACCACGTCTAGTTAGTTACCATTATTATACGTTCTCAACTCCTATTTGCTTAGGCTGTCTATTACTGACCAATGTTCCACATACATACACAAACTACACAATTAGGTACTGAAAACAATAAAAAAGTCACCTTGACGACCGTGGCCATGTCTAATATACTGAGTCATACCTGACTACCGTGAGAGGTTAAACGTCGCAAAATGTCACCCATTGACCTCTCATTCTGAAGATTGCTCCCCCGCAGATAAACAATGAATAAAATCAACCAATGACAGCGCAGAATCATTGACAAAAGAAATGCGAAATTCGGTTATAATAACAGATTTTGAAGTTGAAATGTAGATCTTGGGAGTTTGAAGATGTTCTGCTTATTGGAGGTAAGGTATGACTGACTTGCTTTCATTGTTTGTTATAAGAACGGATAGTTAAGAGGTTTTAGAAATTGGTAACATTGGTCTCAATTATGAACATTGGTCTCATAGAACTTTCTTCTTTTCGCAAATCATTCCATTACCAAACGACAACAAAATATGAATAATTTTTATAAAATAAATAAAATTTCGTTTATTTCAAGCTTTTTAGCTCATAGTATAACAATTGATAAAAGCACACAGAAGATATAGAATCATATTTCGAATGAAATACAATAGAATCTTATCATGTCAATTAAAAATTACGTCACACCTAGAGAATTGCTAGCTACATAGTTTCAAGAACCACGACTTACGGAACCACCGACAAATCCATTTTAAGTATTTCTAAGGCGTGCTATTATTTTAGTGTGATTCAAATATCGATCACCATACCACTGTAGATTAGGAAGGAATACAATGCGCCTAATTAAGCCCTCGACGCGCAATTTAGGCGCACAGACGCTCGCTAAATACGCATTGTGATGCGCTGCGCCGGCGCCGGCAAGAGGATGCGCCTCATTAGCGCAATTAGGTGATCCTATAGCAAGGTTGTAATGTTATAAATTTGTAAATTGCCTGTTTATAAGTCCTTTATTTGTAAATTACAGATTACTAAGTTAAAGAGCCATCTAAAGCATATCAAGTTTGGCAGAATTTAGTAAAGGTACATATTACGTATTCCTGATATTACCTACCAGCTAATCAATGTTATTCTGAAATAGAAACTGCTAAAGTTTGCTTTTTTAATTTTTGCGTTTATCTAGGAAGAAAACCACTTTCAAAACAACATGTCACACGCAGATTTTAAAACCTATCAGATCCTAGCAGCAGTTAGTAGCAGCACACGATTGTCACGTCCCTCAGTCATGAGGATACGACTAAGAAAAAGACTAGATTCTAATGCCAGGCAACGGCCTCCGACGCTTCCCATTGGTCGTGATCGTCTGTAACTTCTTCCCATCAAGATGATCTTCAAGAACTACTACTATAAACAAACCGCCATGTGCCAACCCTACACGCATGCGCGAAACAAGGCACTACACTACACAAGAGCCCATTCAGAATGGCGCCGAACGAATCGCTAACTGATAACTACGGATCAATCTTAATGAGCCTACTTCAGTACGGCATACTCAAGGATATATGTACCCGTGGTACGTACAGTACAAGGTACTAACAAAATCACGTAAAGAAAGTCAAATAACTTTTATTGGGAACCATTTCTGAAATAACAAACACTATACTTTTAAATAGGCAATTTTCTATGACGTTTGTCAACTAAGTTTTTTTAAGTTTCAATAGGTGGCACGGTCATCCATCACTCATCACTGTTAGAATTTTTTTACAAAGACATTTGACTGTAGTAGTAATCAAACTAACAATGATTTTCATACTAGGTGACCGTTCCATATCAGTGTTTCCATTTTCCTAACGATGATCAGCAGCGCTATCCAGTTGAACTTTCAAAAGGTGCTGGAAAACACCCTATTGAAACGTTTTTGCAGATGCCACTGTGGGTCCTTAATAAAGGAGTTATCACACCTAGCTGAATTTAAAGACTAATTCGGCATACATTGCTCGTTGAAGTAAGGATACTGCATTTAATATAACCAAGCCTCCCAGCAATGTATGCCGAATTAGTCTTTGAATTCAGCTAGGTGTGATCACTCCTTAAGGGATTGGTGAAATGGCCACGCGATTCGCGGGGGGAGGTGAAGGTGAGATATCGAATACGGCGGAGATGAGTTCTGGACAGTATCCAATCCAAAGATAAGTACTAGAATTAGTAGCATTTACTACCATCTTCTGTGCCTTGTGACAGAACGGCGGTAAGTCACCCCAGGGATGTTCGTGGGTTCGTGGAAGGAGAGATGATGGTACTTACAGTAATTTATTTAATATTTACAATGGTTGTTATAATACAGAGTGTAGACACCTGAAATGATATACAAGGTTTTAGAGGTCACTAATAATTTTGCAAAAGATACATGAAGTAATAAGCAAGCACTTACCAATACTGGTGTCTACAAATATTTAAAATACAGATACATATTTAAATTTAAAGATACTCGTAGATTTATCGATCTATGAACGATCGTTCGATGCCAAGTTATGAAAAACGTAAAAACATTGCGAGCACGCAGAATAATTTTAAGTTTAGAACGTCAGCCGATTGTAAACCGACACTGGCTTTATGAATTTTGAGGACAAAGCAAAACGAAAAGCCTGAATGGATTAAGCCCTTTAACAGTTTTCGAACTTAACATCCTGTATTCCTTTGCAAGGAAGCCAGATGCTATTATTGCCGTCTTTATGAAAAGTTGAGTGGTTAATTGGGCAATTTATCAAGTACGATAAAAATGTATGGGCGGAATAAGAGACAGATAACTTAACTTAATCTAGTAAAAAGTTCAATACGTTTGTAATTGAATTGGTATTAAATTATTTTTTTAGACATACATATTAAGACGTGTCATATTAGTAAGTTAAGGAAGTTGCAGAGAATAGGGAGGCATGGCAGTTACAGCGCGTTCAGAACAAGTCTGTCTGACGGTTATTTTCTGCGCATGGGTGACTGGCGGAGAGCCAATGAACGATTCGCTCACCCCCGCGACTCAGTTTTTGACTTCTGGGCATTAACGGTCACAGACAGAGTTATTTTGCACGCAGTATACTCCAGCGACAAGAGCCACTAGGAGAAAAATATACCTATGGAAAAGCCGAAACGATTCTAGTGTTTTTGTTTGAAGCGAAAGTTTTTTAAGTTTTAATGTTCTATATAACTAACTATAATTTGGAATCAGGTCTAAAAATAGCTGTATGAGGACCGCGTTCATTCATCAAAAGCACTTAGGAGAATCGGAACGGCGGCATGGCACGCGCACGCGCATGCTTTCACCTTAATGTTAGGTCGCGGGTCATTGGTACACGCATTATTTGTACTATATATGTTTAACTGAAGGAAAATATCATTTATTTCATGGTTTCTCTCTTTAGTGCCGGTAAATCGCGCAATGTCAAATTTAAAACTTCATTATCATCATCACGTGCCTTCCGAACACGGAATCATCTAACTTTTGTGACAATCACACCCTGCAATGTCCTGACCAAACTGGAGAAGTGGCACAAAAGGATTTTTGTTTGACAGTGTCCCCACCGGTAATAGAACCCAAAACCTCCGGTCGCCGGATCGAAAGCCGAGCGCTCTAACCATTAAACCACGGAGGTTTTTCTTGGTGAAAGTTGGTTGGTTTATTGCATGACCTGATTTCACAGATTCAGATTTCAGGCGATTTTGTTTTATGTAAAAGCAGAGCAGGCAAGCTAGCAGAAAGCTCACCTGATGGTAAGTGTACCTGCCGCCCATAGACACTTGCAACACCTGGGTGGGTGGTATTAACCTTAATTTTTGAGGGTGGTATTAACGCGTTGCCAGCATTTGGGGAGTTTGTTAAACCGCTTTTTAAATGACCCCATGTCGTAACTAACTACCAGGGAAAACCGCAGGGGAAAGATGGTTTCACATCCTAGATGTTTGCAAGAGAAATTTATTTTAACACCCTGTAATTTTTATAAATTTTTAATACCAAAAAGACTATTCACGTGCCTATCACAACAAAAGTGCAGTAGTCGTATTGTAAAACGTATTCAGTCCCATGTTTTTCATATATACCAAAGACTATGATCATTATGGCTACACGTACAAAAGCCATGGAAACATGGATTGATCGACACGTAATTGGACATGACTGGGAAAGAATCCGCGTGATACTGATCTCCTTAATGCCTGCATATAACTCGCTTAATAGCCTACTGGAATTTACAATGTACGAGGTTTTGAAAAAAGGTTTTAAAAATAGCGAAGGAGTTAAAGTTCAATTTCTTAAGGCTTCTATTTCACTGATATTTCGTAATTTTTCATTTGATACACAATATTTATTTGCTCTCAAATTTATACGATAGTAAGCCTCTATAGGCATCTGTTTACTTACCAAAGAAATTATAACAAAAAATCTAAATTAAATATGTACATCTTAAAATTATCGAAAAGATGCAACTTAATCTTTTAAAAATTATTCAACCATGAAAGTCTGTGTGAAAAACATGGTCAGTCGGACTGAATTGAACCGCATGATGCGCATGCGCGGATCAAAGGCTTGCACTCACGCAGCGTTCACGAGTGCCATTGCAGTAATAGAATAATTAATGGGCACCGGCCGCTAGGGGTCACTGCGCCTTTCCCTCTTGATGTAAAGGGTACGGAAAAAAATCGTACTAAGTGATAACAAGCTAGTTATTACTTTGGATAGTTACGCCGAGTGAAAAAGCTTTGCATTTAAACAAACATTTTCTTTCCGTACTGAACACTTAAATGTCCCATGTATATTCAGCGCTCATTGATATCGAATTTGAGTTCCAAATATATTTTTGATCTACATAATTTTTATCTGAAATTTTAATGTTCTCGAAGGGTGTCATTCAGAGACAATTCGCTAGCACGGAGCCGGCAAAACCCAGGTCTAACCTTGGTCGAACTCATTTCGCTAGCGCGGTAATAAAGCACTAAATTTATTCTTGTTCTACGCCCGTAGTAAGAAAAATGTCATGTTTAGTGATAGGTAATTATGACCGGTGACAGAGCTAGACCAAGGTTAGACCTGGGTTTTGCTGGCCCCGTGCTAGCAAAGCGTCTCTGAATGGCACCCGAAAAGTCTAACGAAGTGATTGTTACAACAGCTTACAACTTGCGAAAAACCAAATAGCTCAACAGTTTGCCATAGTATAAACCTCTCTTATCTTCGACAAAGGGCCAAGTACTCGTTCATAGAACCCGATGCGTTTGACTTGAGCTCATTGTTTCGATGTCAATGTTTTCAAGCCAACCAATGACCCGTTTCAAACGTAATCCGAACAGGAAGGGACGATATTCAAAGCTTTATGGTAGCCTGGTATCGATGCAATGAAAAGTTGATTAAACAGGTAAATTAAACAGTTTTTTGATTAAAGGATAGGTGACCTGATTTTAGAAAAGCGGATTCGTAACAGTTTACATGCATGTGGTCATTTCAGGTCAGGTCAGGTTATAATGGCAGCTTAAATACTTTAGTTAATTTTGTCACTAGTTCAGAACAAAGTTCAGTAGGCCACAAGAATTCGGAGTAATCTCTCTGAGTTTCTTTGTGTTTTAACTTACATTTACCTAGTTTGAAGCTAGCTTACTTGAAGGTTTCTGTATTGCAGATACGCAGTTAGGCACACCCCTTATTGGAAGATAGTAATAAATCGCTGCAAATTTTCAATTGTTCCAATTTGACCCAAAAAACAGACAATATAGTATGGAACCACCCAAAACCGTCAACATCTCGAGTTTCTAAAGTTTAGACCTTACGTCCGTTCCACTTACGAAACTGCTGAAGGCTTGTTATTAGCCATTCAAATTGTTGAAAACAATACCCTCGGTTAGGGGGTCGACCAAACAAACAAATTCATGCAAATGTCCGACACTTGCAAATAATCGCCGGTTAGAAGGCTATTGTTTCAAGAGAAAAAGATTTGTGGCTGGCCAGCGGAAGTTTCAAGAATTTATGTAAGTCTGCAAGGAAGTGGGAGGAGAAAAACGTCGCGTATTCAAGAGTAACAACCATGACCCGAGTCTAAGAATAGTCTTACCAAGAATTTCACTACTTACGGTAAACTTAGCAAGTACAAGATTCTCACAAGAGAAACATTTGCAGAATCTCGTGCGTTTATCACAAGTAAGTACTTACTGTATATTCACGATTTCAGATGCAGCAACTGTTGCGAGCAGTAAGAAACAGAGGAAGGGCGCTTATAAGGAACTATTGGTGTTTTTATCAGCTGATTACTTACGTAAATGGTAGACGTCAGTCACGCTGGCTCTTTAGAAAGAGCTCTCGATAAATGGACATGCAATTTTCAAACTATGGGTAGTTGAGCGCTCGCAGGGTGGCCAACGTGGATCTAATGTAATGCAAGCGCTCGAGGCGCTCCCGACTTGAAATATCACGGAATCTCGCAATAACCCAGATGAATATATGTATTTCTACCGCGGAACGAGTTCCAGTCGAATTAAAGTCGATTCTAATATCCATAATCTTAATAGGTGAGGAAATTATGGGATCCAGCCTCCTATTATAGCAATCGTTTAGTCATTTCTCTTTTATAATCGCTTGGTGATTTAGAATGAAAATGTCGGTCAGGTTTTGCCGTCAGTGGGCGGGTCAAAGCACTCTAACAGCAAAAACAAACGCGAGGCGACCTCCAGCGCAGTTATGGCAGCGATGATTATCGCGACCTCCGACGTGCCAGCGCCTGCGCCGGTTTCCTGCGAAACTGCCATCTTAATCGAGATTCTGAACACCCACGAGACGACGTGGCTTGTTAACCAACTTTATTAGGGTCCAAACAAGGCGCGAGTGGCCCCCGGACATAAACAAATAACGCCAAAAACCGAGGACATAACGCCCAATATTTTGGCAAACAGTAAATCTTAAAACTTTAAAACACTACCAACAATTTACTTTCTACAATGTTTTACCCAGCCATAAGAATGAAGATGAATCTTTACTTAAGTGACAAATTGCTCGTTCAAGTTCACAATTGTTCAAGGAAATTATTTGCGACAGTCGAGCTCAATTCTTTGTCTTATTTTATACTTTATCATGATACAAGCAACGCGCTGCATTGTATTCTGATGTGCGGAGCAATCCCGTTTCCCTCAGATGCTTCCTCATAGCATAGGTTAAGAAGATATCGCCAGAGAGAGTTCACTACACGGAAGTAATGTACGAAACGAACGTGTTAAGAGGTCCGAGGGCGCTGATAACGATCTACGGAAGACAAACAATCACACACGGGAGCGTACTCTCGCTTCTATTGTGAACCGCCCTATGAACTATAATACAATGCGGCCGAATTGAAAACACAATGTAGACAGCAGGATTACCAGGAAACGTTCCGGTATGCATTTCTCCGCGAGAGAGAGTTCGGAAGGTATCGCGTTACGAGTGTCCGTTGCGAGCGTGAGCGACAACCTCGGATGTGTAACATGATTACTGAACGGTACGCTTCACGACGAAACGGTGCGCAGGAGCCGCGGGCGCGATCACCGCAAACCACGGGTTTTGTCGACGTCTAATAACTTTGAGGAAACGCGGTAATCGCGCGGCCTACTTCTGCTTGCCCTGCGGTGGGACCGCTACTCCGCTCCATCTCAATTTCGCGCAGGTTCCTCGTGGGCCGTTTTTCAGCGTGTGTCCGATGCTCGCGCGATAAGGCTGAACGCAAGCCCGCATAATGATAACGGGGCCGGCCTGATGTGCATATCGCTCGGGCCTATCAGGATACTATCTCTGAGGCACGCGTTTAGCCTCCACTTCCTACCAACTCCAGCGGTTTCCAGTAATAATCGCAGTTTGACATAAACATAACGAGTACGATTAAAGTAAGCAGGTTTTCGAGCGACTATTGTTTGCCTCGAGGGTTGCGCTTGCACTATAGCTTGTCATAAAAGATGGCAGGAACTAAATGGATCCCGTCACTTGACCGATGTGCCATAAAGCTATTGCGGTCGTGATAGCTTTGTCCCGTTCTGTCGGACGATTGAATGACCACAGGAGATAAAATGTTGCCATATGTTTGAGTTACTGCTCTCTGTCCACTATTTATTGAGCTATTCTTTAGAAGTTGTTGAAGACAATGGGATCTTCAATGATCTATTCATGTCGACGACACGAATGCAAATTTTGACGTTGACCGATGTTTTCCCATTTAACATCATCTTTCAGATTCACAGCATCGACTTCTTACATTACGAAGTATGCGATATGCGTGCGTAGCTTCCAACTAATCATGGAGCCAGAGTTCACAATAGTAAGGAGCACTCATACGTGGACGTAATGTGTGTTGATCAAACCAAACTGTACAGTCATTAACATTTAAAATACCTATACAATATTTTTGTACTAAGAAACACCTTATTTCTAGAAAATGAGTTAAGAAATTTATTTTTAGCTGATGCCTTCGTTATAATAACTGTGTGCATGGCCAAATCGCTTACTGATTTGATTTATGCGTTGATAGATCAGTCAATCAGGACACAGGGCTTTAACGTAAAACAAACACAAGTATACTTGCATATAGGAATAGTGTATAGGAAGGACACGTGCGCAGGCGCAACAAAACACGACACACGTGCAGGCGACGGCAATAAACTGCGTCGATCGGCAAATCTAGTGTATAACTGTGTGTGGTTTGTTATGATGACTCTTCCTTGTAAACATGCAATATAATAGAATCAGAAAGACTTCTTGAATAGTTATATAATTTGAATTGTAATTGGTACTTCCCCTCTGAATAGCAAAACGCGTTTTTTTCTTCATTTCTGGAGGGAGGTCCTCCTGTCCTGAAGTGGACCTTTTCATGGGATGTTACTTACGATGATGGTACTGAAAAATAGTGGTACTTTTTGTTACATGTTGGTCATTTGAATTGATGTTGAATTTGAATTTTTTGGTACATACAAGATTTGTGTTTTTGAATCTGAACGTCCTCCACCGACCAATGAAAGGCTTATACGATGCTTTCCGAAGAACGTAATTATCTTAATTTTTGAACTATCAGGTGATTCATCATGGGATGTCCTAACCGGGAATCGAACGCTCTAGCTAGGACCACGGAGGCTGTTAGAGGCTTTTGACTGTGTTGCTGTAGACACTTAAAATTTTCACATCTTTAAAGGACCTTTACATGTGATATTAATTTCAACTAGATACCTTTACCCGTTCGTGAGAAAAAGGGTCTTGACAGAAAAACACTGTGATCATACAAGGAATCCGTTTTTTTTTTCGTTTGAGGTACAGAACCCTAAAGATACCAACTAAGACCATAGAGGGTTTGGAACGGAACTCCCATAGAAACTGCATCAGCTGATCACGCATTTTGTATATAAATTGTTTCTATGGGAAAGTTGTTCAGTTTCATGGTCCGAGTAATCTCAAGATCGTAGCAGGTGGAGAACTGTGGTCTCTGCCTACCCCGACGGGAACAAGGCGTGATATTATGTATGTATGTATGGTATGTAGTAACCTCAAAGATCGCAGTTGATTAGGAACCACGTAATCAGAATATGCAATAGACATAGATGCACAAAACAACAAAAATACTGATAAGAAGCTAATACTTAAGAAAATAAACACTAAACTCCGATGAAGCAATTCAGCTTCTAGCAAACATGTTTACAAATACAATCTCCGGAGTACTGCACTCTTAAACACGGGAATTCTCCGTACTGGCACTGCTGAATGATCGTTTGATTACATGGAAACCTGTTCCAGGGTCCATAGTAGCCCTGTCTGCATTCCTTAAGGAGTCTGGATAGAGCTATTTACTAGCAAACTGCGTTGGCTTCGCACGGATGTAAATATGAATGTATTCACGAACATTTCTCAAGAAACTCTCCGTGCAAAGCGCAGTATTATCTTCGAGTTAGGTTCACTGTCCACGTACGCTGCACGATATCTACACGATAGCGATATTAATCACTTGCTTGTATCTTGCATGCATACTGCAAAAAGTTTAGTTATTTTATTGTTCTGAGTAACATACAAAAATAACGCGGTAACCGTATCAAAAAAAAGTAATTTCTGTCATAAATAAATAAGTAAAAAATTATAATATTTAGAGTTATCGTATAATGACTCATTGCATTACAATGACGAGATCTCTCCCTTTCTTAATACTAGGTAAGAGGCGTTTAAATTTTAAATAAACCATATTGAGAAAATTTTATTTGATGTAAAATTAAAAGTACCCTAAACCGACGAGCGTGCAATAAAGGGTTAATGAAAGTAGAAGAAGCGAGGGAAGTATGTCAAGATATCATCAGGTGGAGGGCTGTGGTCTCTGCCTACCCCGACGGGAAAGAAGGGTTTTAAGCATGTACTAGCTTTCCGCATGCGGTTTCACCCGCATTAAATGCGTTTTCCCGTGGGAATGAAGTGTTTTCCCGCGGTAAAAAGTAGCCTATGGACTATAACGGGACCTAACCTATATGTGTGCCAAGTTTCATTAAAATCCATTCAGTAGTTTTTGCGTGAAAGAGTAACAAACATCCATCCATCCATACTTACAAACTTTCGCGTTTATAATATTATTAAGTAGGAAGTAGGATTATTTGATACCATACATGTGATAGATCAATATAAAGAAGAATCAAAAGCTCGATAACATAAGTAAAATAACAATTATTGAAAAGAATGATTAAAACAATGCTTTGCGCAAACCTGTCCTTAAAAACTTACCACATTTAAGTCGAGATGAAGCCATTACAAAAGCGGAAACACAGATCTAATTAACATAATTTAATTTCGTGGTTGGTTCGCGTGCGACACCGAAATCGTGACGTCACGTGAGCCGAGTGAAGTGATTCATTCGTCAAATCGTGTCTGTGAGGTGCGCGGGCGCATACAGATGGGCGAATACCCGAAACAGGGTTACTCACCGACAGGATTTTGCCTTTTTTAGTCTGTGGTAACGGTGAGTACTTTTAAGCTATTCGTTGTATGTTAACTCATAACAGTAGGCGTGCTAATCGTGCGCAGAATCTCGAAAAGAGTTAAAAGGTCTGGTTTGCCCTTAGGGTTGCTGAAACGACCGATTTTTTTGGCTTGAAATCGTTTAGTTCAAGGAGTCAAAAGAGCCTAGGACAAGCGTCCCAAGTGGACAAATAGGTGCCCATTTGAATGCTGAATCAAAAACCTATTACGAATACGGGGTTCTACAAGCGATTCAATTTGTTACAAAGATGGAACCTTTTAGTAGAGCGAGAACATTACATACGTTCTTTAAAATACCAACCCTACACAAACATGAACCAACAAACGTCTCCTGCGCATGCTTAACGACCGTGTTTTATTTCACTCACATTCAAAGAGTTCCATACACATATTCATTGACACGTACGTACACCGGCCTCTAGGATATTCCGTGTGCTTACCTGTAAAGAAAAAAAACATAGATTAATTACACCATTGAATCACCTTATATGTACAAAAATTTGAAGGGTGTCTATCTGGCCTTCTTTACCTAAAGGCCTATTAATTATGCTGTGTTAGTAGTAAAAATCACTTAATTCTACAGTTAGAGTAAAACGAAACGAAGAGTTCAGCAAAATAAAGAAAAAAAAAAAACCGGCCAAGTGCGAGTCGGACTCACGCACTGAGGGTTCCGTACCACCACATAAACATAATTGTATTAGTTGAAATTTCAGTAAGTTAATGTGCTAGATTTTTTGAGTCCGACACGCGCTTGACCAAATTTTATTATTTTTTGTTATTTTATAGCTTATGCACTATAAACATACCAATTTTCAAGTTTGTAAGTGTTCCCGTTTTTAAAATAGAACTAAAACAAAAATCGCCTCAGCGACAGACAGACAGAGACAGACAGACGGACAACAAAGTGATCCTATAAGGGTTCCGTTTTTTTCTTTTGAGGTACGGAACCCTAAAAATGATAGCAGTGACCAAATCGATGACTACCAAAGAGTCAAATTGGTACCGCAATTTTTTTAAACTACTATATGTTTTCCCGTGTGTCTCCTAAAAGGTGGCTAAAACCACCATCACGCCTTCCTAAATTCAGAGACTAATTCGGCACACATTGCTGGTTGAAGTAAGGATGTTGTTATTAACAGAACCAAGTTTCCAAGTAATGTATGCCCGATTAGACTTTGGATTTAGGAAGATGTGATAGCGGCTTAAGGGAAGTTGTTTTTGTGTCATATTCTTAGCTGATCTCAGCATTCACTGATCGAAACTTCTCTACTTGACTGTAAAAATAAGCTAAATACTTTTTCTAGGGCTGGGGCTTTTCCATTAGGATCGCAGCGTACAGCCTGGTTGCTGAACTTGTTTGTCTTGTGTAGAAAGAGCTGCCTTTTGATTCTTAAATCTCGACGGACAACCCTAAGAAGACTACTCATGCCATGCTCTACGTCTTCTTCTCTGCCAAACTAAGATATCCCCAAAACAAAGATCGGATGAAAGCAGAAGTTCAACAGTACATAGCGGAAAAATATTCAACTCTCAAGGAAAAAATACATCGAAACTAATCGAATACCTCAGGCTGAAATATAGAATAGGAACAGCTGATTAACAGCCATAAGACTTTCCCTTTCGAATGATCTATCTTTCGGTCGAGTTAAATCAAAATACGGTTAGATAACATCAAGAAAGAGCAATACAATAAAATTTTATTGCAACACTTCTAATCCAAGAAACATAAATAAGGTTTGTATTGCTTCGTTACTTAACTAAACGCATTTTTATGAATCGAGGAGTACTTACAATAATTGTTACTAAATGATACATTAAAGTATGGGAAAGTTTTAAAATTTACAAACATTAAAGGCCTATTTTTTCTACGTGAATTGGTGGAGAAATGCCACAGAAGCATTGAAGCGAACTCGATGCCTTAGATATTTGAGATTGGTCCGACGAAAATAAAATTGATCCTTATATTAAATACGAAACAAAGAAGGATTTTCTTTATTGCGTGAAAATTTCAACAACACGACCTCGAGATAAAGCAGAGTATTAAATGGTTTTAGTAAATGTTTGTTCCATGACATTAACATGTGTTTTATAATTGAATTACGATTGAAACGAATCAGTAGCGATAGCTGACAGTCGCTTGTGCAACAATTGGACGCGAGTGCAGCGAAACAGTTCAAGGCATTTTAAAACCAATTCATCTCGAGAATAGTTTGTGGCGCAACTAACATCGTTTGTTTCAAAATTCATGCCAAGATGGATCCGAATCGATGTCAATTTTAATTGAAAACGCGATGAGTTTATTTGACATGATTGGGCCTAGTTTCGTTAATAATGGACAAGGTTACTTGTAAGTACATAAAAAAGGCTTAGTTCAACAATAGGAAACGAACATACATTGAACAAAGCAAGGCAAGTAAGTAAAAATATTTAAAATCTACACCGAAATCATATCTCCACAGAATACGCATATAGCGAAAAACAAAACAATAAATAAAATAAGACTACAAAAAAGTTCACTCAATAAATAAAATTTTATGCAACGTTGAAAGCAAGCAAAGAGAGCTTAATAAAACAACATTTACATGCAACATTGTAAGTGCGAACTTGTCGACTTGTGGACAAGAGGAATGCTAGTTGCTTTATGTTTACATTCCAGCTGCTACATTGACTCTTGAAAGACGCTGAGACAATGACTGAGCAAGTCTAGAGGAGTCTAACGAAGCCCTTAACGAAGTGATACATGATAATGCCCTTCAACAATACCTGTCAGAACTTAAGATACAGCTCTTCTCCACAGCAACATGACAAGAGGGCCAGGTCAAGTGCGCTCTTGAGTTCCCAGGCCATTTTCACCAGGCAAATGTCGTCCCTCAATGCCTGCTGACGAACTATCATTAGCAAGGCAGATACTAACGACCACAAGAGGTCAACCTTTCATACCACACGCAACCCAACCCATAATTCCATCGCCTTATCGACGCATAAATTATTTACTTATTCAATGGCCGTATAAAGGAAAAACAATGTATAAAACAGTGTGTGCCATCGGAGCGTGGAAACTATATTACGTCAGAAATCGTGACAGCGTCGTCGTGGCATCAATGACAAAAATAATGAACTCGCAACTATTATCCGAAACCGATACCGATCGCTGTGCATGTGAACCGGAGTATCTATGGCGGGTACTATGAAGTCACCGAACGCAGTAACAAAGGCTCTTATGCAACGCGGGAAAACATCCGATCACGACGCGACCGACCCGACACCATTATCGAACGAGGAATAGCTAATGTCGTAGATAGTAAACACGCAATTAACTCTCCGTACCTTATAATTTAGCTTTACACGCGAAAGCTACTCACGACTACGCTACGATACGACCGATCCAAGACCGTGGCCAATAACTCCACCACCAGAGGTCGTTAATTAAAAAATGTTTGCTCATTAATCAGACTGGCGAGCTTCGATCGCGATCCGCAAACCAGATTTATTACGCTCCAGATAAGAGCCAGTCCACACCGCGATCTACGCACCGATATTCAATTATTTTATTGACCACAAACTAGAGTTTCCCATAACGAGACATTATTAGGAGCGATACTAGATTATACCGGACAGCTTCTATAAATAAACAAAGAATTACTTTACAAGCATTTCACCAAGGAACAATCGGCCGTTTTCATTTATTACTTGCGTTATGCAAGGGGGTATCAATATCTTACGGGGATAATGAATTTGCGCAAGTCCGCACTAACAGCGCAGGGGCCGAATAATTTGCATAATAAAGTGCGCATTAGACGAAGTGTCGCCGGAGACGCTAACGGCTTCACGGAAAGCTGTCTCGATGCCACTTCTGATCGCGAGCTCTCTTAGGCGGAATGTTTATGAGTCCGATCACACGATATCCCTCGACCGTTGGTTCCCGGAAAGCCAGTGTTGTAGGTGTATAGTTTGGACGCTGAATCATGTTCAAGTAATAATGTTGTAAGTGTTGCGATGGCCGCGGGTGGTCGCGATAAGGCGCAGGCTGCGCAGTCGCATCTCAGCGGGCGCATTGTCTAGCACAGCAATGATAAGATAATTACCTCATCCCTGCGTTCCAGCATTGTTTGTACTATCACCTTTCTTTAATTAAGCTATAAAACGACGTCTTTGTTCGAAACTTCGAACAGGTCTTTTGAAAATTCTTGACACAGATGCTTCTCCTTGTAAGGAGTGTCATTGTCGATTATGATGCACAATAAAAGTGAAAATCATCAGTTAGTATTACGGGTTTGTCGTCACATCCGGTGTGGGTTTCCTAGCATCGAGTGCCACTTTGCTTTCTCGGAAGTCACTGGCGAAATGATGGACGACGAGCGATGAAATGCATACTAATGGTACTCTGAATTACTTGGAAGGGATCTGAGGTTGGATCAAGGGTTCCTAATGAGATGCCTATAAGACTCACTATTCTGCGCTTAGCTCAGATCGTATTTAGAAGCTCAATTTTGAGAAGACAGAACATTTTTAAATACTGACTGACTGAGAACACAATCATCCTGATCAATCATTACTTCATTACACGAAACCGAGGGCCACCTTTTATGCCAAACTGTTTGCAGTACGAATCATAAAAAAGGCCATTGTTGGTTCGAGCAAACCCACACACATACGTGCACATAAAAAACAATTACGTTACAACAAACCTCTCTTATTATGTCAAGGTGAGAGTTTTGAAAGGCATTATTGAACTAATATCTGATCCATAGCTCATGCATCGAATTGACATGCTCGTGAATGTGTATCGTTGCAAAGAGCAAAGTTCACATTCCAAAGAATGATCTTGATCAATGTCGTACACGATATAATGACGCTGTGGAACTGCGTGATGGACAGGTCAGCGTAATAAAATATAAAAGGCTGTTAAAGATACGTCCTGGCCACGAATTCGCGCGAGCTGAGCTTCGTGAGCTTTTTTTCATTCGTTTCATAAATTGGTCACCCGATACAAAAAAAAATTCGTAAGAAATTTCAAAGACAGAAAAATTTTAAGGAAGGACAGAAAGGGGACCTGGCGAAGTTATTTTCACCAAATCAAGGAGAACGTCGAAGTCGTCTCGTATCAGAAAGTAAAGCATCAAGAACTGACAGAAAGTTACTCCATCGACATAAGCTTGGCTCTTAAGTTATATAAGAAGGAAAAGGGGAAAAAGATTTTTGAAATATTCTTGTGCATAGGGTGCATAACACTCACAATTTCTTTAAAGTAAATTTCCAAAGCACCAACAAGTCCTAAATCAACGTCTGCAAGCAAAGCAACAAAAAAATACGTGACCAGAAGTTAATTCTCGTCGAATTCTCAACTCGTCTCATATGGCACGTTTACGGTTTGCCGACTGCCGAATTATCCTTCGGCATTCGCAGAATGTCTTCGACCGTGAAGCGATGGAGTAAACGACCTCCTGCACCTGGTTAATGGGTAAACATCTCACGGAGAACCATTCCGTTATACCCAACAATTTGAGTTTCCCTACCTTTTTAATTTTATTTCGTCACGAAGACCTTCCTTCTCTCCAGTCATGCATCCCTAGTATTTCTTGGCAAGGCACTGTCAGATCAATGGTTAGCTTGACTCTATTGTCAAGAGATTTCAAGCCGTCAAATGGCCTAAAACATGGCTTCACAACAAGTGAGATTCTAGTCTGAATCGAGTACAATGTAGTATTGAAAATTTTCTAGTTGTTTTACCACTGGCAGCCATCTTTTCGGTGCATCTATTTTTCGTGTCGATCAACTCATAAAACACCCAAATATATTTAAAAAATAAATGTTAGTCCTGGTAGTATTCCCGCCTTGAGTTAAGTCTGACGTTATAATCAAAAATACTTCTCAGCGGATATTTCGTCACTTAATATAAGTCAACATCACCACCACAAGTTACATGAATACATTGTGTAATCACTCACAAACAAAATACATCGGTTATTAGTACGTCGAAAACGAGAGTAGGTACTTGCTGCGTCGATTGATTGGAGTCGTCCTAATTGGCAAGTGATGTGTAAAATTTAAAGAGCATGGCGCCAGCTAAAGTCGAGGGCAAAGGGCCCAGACAACAGACCACCATTTAACCTAAAAATTAAGCAATATTCAGGGAACATCCTTCAATTGACAGTTGCTCAACTGACCAAGTATTTATGAAAACATTTAGGAATTTCAGTTAAAAGAATCAAGCGTTTCCTTAATTATCGTAATGTCCTTAGCTTTACTTCCCTGCGAGTGAAGGATGCTTTGCAAGCAAAATGAATACTCCACCGGCCCCCAAATAAATGCTTGGGCATTGGAATAGAATAGAAATTATTTATTTGCATTGTATTGACTACAGAACAATAAAATTACTTTTGGAATATGTTCCTGTTTACCAAAATACCCAAATGCCAGGAGCAATACTTTCCGTGTTGTTTTTCAATCGATTACCCGATCAGACCTCTCCACCCACAGGCTGTTAAGTAGGTCACTGCCAATTTGCGAACCAGGCATCATTGTAATCGCATTACGCGGTCAGGCGCCGAATCCCACTCGGGGTCAACTCGGCGACATTGTTATCTGAACTTGGTTTTCGTGACCCTCACCTGCGCAAGCGCTCATTACGCAACATATATATTTTTTAAATCTTTAATAATCGTATGTGGCACGTTCTTCATCTCGCGTTACATGATAAGTTACTTTCTGTTGTCAGTTTACAAACCGTCAAATTGTCTCTACATTTGGCGGGTTCCATTTTCAATAGCTTAGTGACCATTTTAAGAAGAAGCCTGGACCAACAGTTTAATATGCCTTCTACAGCACCAAAACGCTCAAAATCTAATGCCACTTACGGTCACCCATCCGGGTTCTGACCACAGCAAAACTGCTTAACATTTGTGACGGCAAAGAAGCAATCACCACTTGAACACTAGCGCTACATGATTAAAAGACGGGTAAATAACTTCATCATGCCACATAAAGCATTATTGGTTACATATGGAAGGCCGATCTATCGCCGATCGTCTGCTCATGATAGCAGCCTAAGAGCGGAGATTACACGATCCAGCTTCGCGTCGTGTCCGACCGGTGGTGGGAACTCCAAACAACCGACTAATATCCACCCATAAATAAGACTCCGGAGCCGATATGAACCATGTTTCCGCTCAGATAATATCATACTTAATATGTGGCTAGTGATTTTATTGCCGTGATATATTTTCGGAAGCTATAAACGCTGTAAACATACTCAGCGGCGCGCCTAATAAAATAATTGACTTCGCTCCAGGAAACTTGGTAATATGTTACCGAATAAGGGAATAGTCGTTACTCATGAGCAGTGGAACGTTTCCTACGTCCAAATCAGAACAAAATCGATAAAACCCTTGTCTTATTGCGCCGCCGACGGCTGGTGAAAAATTTACCCATTTCATTGGATAAATCGCGCCGGCGCAGTTCGCAAAGCACCGTGATATGCGGCTCCGCTGCGCGCAATTATCTCGCCTCAAGCGCTTTGCATATTTTAATTTAAACGACATTAAAATAGCCCGGAACTTAACGCTCAAGGGCGCACTACAACGATATTTCACACCGAATGTAAAAAATTCGGTTAACCCCAATCTCTACGTATTAAGAATCAAAATCACTGGCGATTTAACCCGCCACAAGTGCGTAATGCGAGCGTTGAACTTAAAAGGTTGTGACAGGGGTATTACGGTAATTACCTTAATTTGTAAACACAAAAAATGGCCGTCGGCTCGTCGTATGTTAAATGAGCGCGAAATTAAATAACCGCGGATTGCGGGCTAGTGGAGTGCGAACAAAGTTAATTTGCTTAGAGCGTCGATTGCGGGCCAATTATCGCGACCGTGTCCCGCCGCCGTTGAGAACATTAAGAATTTTCCGCAGATATTTTTAATTGCATAACGCGACGTCTCTATTCAAGGCCGGTTCCAGTTGGCGTGTTCCGTGCGCATGACACGTCCAAACAGCACGTAAGGCATGTCGCGGCGACACACGTCGTCGTTAGCATGCTATCTCCGCGAAAAAATCGCAGCTCGAATTCGGTTCATGGGCCGCGGGCGCGCTCCTAACGGCCAACTTTGCATATCATTTGCATGAATCTCCCCGTGACGAACACGGTTGGCATCCGACGGGAATTTGCGGAGTCAACGGACTGATCTAACCAACAACTCCGCCCGCGGTGTACACACATGGCCCGATCTATTGTCAGACAAAAACAACACAACGCAAACACCAATGAATCACCCGGCGCCTTTTGCGGAAGGTCGCAGGTTGGGACCAAGGATGCCGGCACTGCGTAAATCAAAACATTTAACGAGGAAACCGTCGACGACATCGCTCTGCGCTAGCTTTAATTAACCATCTCCTTAAACGGTCGACCTTCAAATGACAGAGAAAGATTAATTCGCAAACGCGCGGTAAATGAGACGTCGCAACGGCATTCCGATAGCAAAATTACAAAGAATCGTGCATTCCAACTTCAAAAGTGATGTTGCGTTCCTTAGAAACGCTCGAGTTGGAAACTTGGAAGTCTCTCGGTAAACAAGATAGTTTCGCGCACTGACGGGTGTCAATAATCAAGTCAGGAGTAAGGGGATTGGTGTTTCTAAGAAGGAAAGGCTTTAACTATGAGACGTGGTTTCCGAATATGGTGTAAGTGAATGTCGGGTGTCTTTTCATCGTCTGTAATTGGACCCTCAACGTGAATTCCCGAAAAGGAGCGCGCGTGACCATCAGCAGTATCGTTTCTATCGGTAGTGATTTACGGGTCCATTAGCATGTGGCAACAGGTGTTAGCTGCTCAGTAGGTGATAATTGCGTCCTCTAGCGCTTTGCAAACGATTCCATCGTTTAGATAATGATCGTCGCCATTTGCGTGCGCTACTCTTAAGGACATTGCTTGTTATCTGATGTGTTTTTCCAATAAGCAAGTTATTTAACTGTTCATTTGCATGCAATATAACAGGAACCTTTAGTTTTGGAGCTCTATCTGTTCTTTCACGACATGAACAGAAATCATCATGCCTTTTTGTCTCCTCTCTTTTTTGATGGTTGTGCGGCGATCTACTTTTTAAGTCTTGTTTTATTTTGTACTGGGTGTAGAAATAAATATTTTTTGTGGTAGGACAGAGCAGAAATCACCTTCTTCCATCTGCTACGATCTTGACAAACACTTTCCTTACTTCTTCTAATAGATTATTTCATACACGCTAGTTTAAAGTCTTAATTTTTTCTTACTGTCTATAAGCTTACTTTTGACCTCGAGAAGTAACTTCAAACTACTTGCCTTGTCTTGACAAAAGAAACAATCTTTGCATAAACAATTCCTTTCTCCTAATCTTTTCTTCGCTGATCAGATCAAGTGGTTTATCTTTACGAGTTTTCGCCATCTGCGGCTTACAACAGGTACCGACATTGTGCTTTTCCACAATTGTTCGGGCGCTTGAGGCGACTTCGTATTCACAAGGTATAACGTTTTGCCATTAAAACTGACAGTATATGAATCTGTATTTGTCTAGTTTACATTCAAGTAGAGAAGAATATCTATCTATCTCTATGGCTCAGCGAATCAAAGTAGTTCTTGGCCTGCGACATTAAAGCACGCGCCACGCTTCCCTGTTTTTTGCCAATTCCGTCCAGTGGGTCATTCCTAGCTCGTTTAACTTCTTGGCGACTTCATCCTTCCATCGGTATCTTGGCCCGCCATAACAAGACGGCGTCCCGAAGACTGAACTTGATGAGCCCTCTTTGCCGCTCGATTTCCTGCCATCCTCTCAACGTGGCCAAGCCAAAGGAGTCGTGGCGATTTATTTCACCAATGATATTTGGCTCAGAAGTCAGCCCTTCTAGAGTAGAATGTTTCTAACATTCTTAAGCAACTTATATGCGATGTAAAATCAACTAGGCGTATTATTAGATTTGCCTACGAATTTAGAACTTTTGTAAAGACATACAGATTGGATTACAAAGCCTTGGAAGTAGACGTAAGAGTCGTTGTAGAAAGGAGGAATGGCGAAAAGCAAGCCATGGAAAACTATACAACTTATAAAACAAGATACAAACATGTGTGTGACATGTCATAAAATTACAATGAAAGTATCTATACAACTTCAAATTACAGTCAAGAACGTATCCACTTGCCACACTTTATTTCGATCTTATTACAGCGGTTTACGACTGTAAATGTAAACTTGATGTGCATAGGACTGTACAGACTGAAGAGAGCACTATTCAAGTGATCACAAAACCAACTAAGAGTCAAAATCAAATGGTTTTAATGATGTCTTAAAATTATTATACAGCTGTGTCCGCAAATGTATAGGAAGTGGTTGTAAACCTACTAAGATGAAATGAAAATGGTTAGTTAAAGAGAAAACGTGTTTTAAGTCTTGTCCGTTGGACATTTTCTTAAAGGAATTTAATACAATAAGTAGGTAGGAATCTGTATAGTTTAATATTTTGAGGCTACAGGCCACAGTACAAATACAATACAAATAAAAAATTCTTTATTTTTCAAAACATGACATAATAAAGTTTGTGGCCGGTGGTGCCTCGAGTTAGGTTTATCGCCTGGTTTGGAGGAGGAAAGAAAAAGATAAAAGAACCGCTTGTAGCCTAGAAGCAATGGCTTTCTTAAAGATTACAACAGTTAAGCAATATTAGTGTTGGAAACGAAGCAGTTAATTGACCCCAACATAATTCTCTCAGGCAGATTTTATTTGATAGGATGATAAAGTATCATGAATTAAATGTAAATTCAAAATATCCAAAAAAAAATTACAGAAAAAAATTTCATACATTTTTTGTAATTTTTGTATGGAAAAATTAAAAGTGCCGATTTTTTTTTTGGATTTTTATAGAGAAGGTTTGTCTCATATACTGTAATACCCCAGCAAAGTTTCATCGACTGAGGATTTAATGCGGGGGTCTTCATACTAGGATCCGCTTCGTTGCCTACACTATATGATTACTTTGTCTGTATGGTTGAAAGATATAAATTTAGAGCACTTCTAGGTTCGAAATACACCTTTAGCATTTGGTTAAGGCTACTAACGTAGATATAGGTAAAAAAGCTTTGATAGAAGCCAGTAGAATTTCTGACTGAGAATGTGTGACCACTAAGTTGGTTTAAGATCAGACTGGGTTTTAAATGAAACCTTAAAATAGAATAGGTTTTTTCCAGCATCTTTTAAAAGTACCTACAACTGGATGGCGCTGCTAATATCATCGTTAGAAAAATGGAAAACGGAAACATTGATAATAAACGGTCACCCAGTATGAAAATGATTAAAGAAGTGATCACACCTAGCTGAATTCAAAGACTAATTCGGCATACATTGCTCGTTGAAGTAAGGATACTGCAATTATCATAAACAAGCCTCCCAGCAATGTATGCCGAATTAGTCTTTGAATTCAGCTAGGTGTGATCACTCCTTAAGTCAGTTTCATTTATAGTGTCAAATGTCGGTAATATTTCTTCTAAAATTATTTCATTCATTTTACAAAGCCATGAAAAATAAATTACCTGCAGTGATGAACGTTCAACGTATCGACACTTAAAAAAACGTAGTTGTCAAACGTCATAGAACGTCATTGCCTATTGTAAGACTTGTAACATTTACCGACAGTTGCAGTAAGCCATTTTAATGTTTAAACTAAGTTATAATGTTGACGGCAATAGATTTCAAGGAGGTCTTACTTAAAGTAGGTTTTTGCAACTGGTAGACAGTCACAATCTAAAAGTATCTTTTTTTTACATACCATTCTGGAAGCTAAAATTATCCAGGATCAAGGGCCCTAGGGTCATTAGGACGTTTAAGAGCCGTGGTGCGCAGCCGACCAGAACGAAACACGCGCATGCTCAAGGAGTCATGCATGGCAGTACTCTGGAAACGTGGGAACCGATGCCAGTGTGTTACTGACCTTATGCCGGTTGGTATACTCAAAGAAAGGAATAACTTATACTCTGTGTTGCCACCTTGCCCAAGGAGGACGTAGCTAAACCGAAGTAAATAACGCTAAAGTTGCAAAAAGTGGCTAGACAAAGAAAAATTATGAGGTCGAATTTTAATATACATTTTACTTAACTTTATTAATGTACTAACATTAATAGTTATTTGTTATGCAAGGCAGCAAAATTGTTATTTGGCGCGAGTGCCTCGTATTAAAATTCGAGCAAGCGAAGGATTCTAGGACTGAGCCACGAGCGAAGCGGGTGGTTGAAAAGTCGAATCCAAAGCGTAGCGAGGGTAGCAAGGAACGAGACGCGAAATAACTTTGCTGCCGAGCGAAACACACAATTTTTCACCTCACTACAGCGAGGAAAATGCAGACGGATAGCGCCAGTATACTGCGGGGAAAATAACTTGAACAATAATCGCGTGGTGGTGTTTTGTGCATGTCAAATTTGTATGTAAAATCGACTTTGCGCAGCCATGGTCATTATTCATGATTATTCATTACCTTATACCACAATTCATCATCACGAGCTAATATTAAAAACATTTTCCACGCTAGCGGCCAAAAATGACATTTGCACCCAGATTTAGACCGATAGAGCAAAGTTTTCCCAGCTGGTGAAAATAACATTTCACACATTGCCTGCACGTTGTAGGCATTCTATACATTGCCCAGGCATTGTACAGAATGCCGGATTCTACCCATTGCCGGTAATAGATTGCCACCTGCTACGATTTGATATTCTTTCCTCGTTTAACCTTTTCATATTCACTCATGTCGGTTAAGGGTACTCTTGTATATATTGCAAATAAGTAGCTAATATTCTTATCATAAATAAGTACCGCACCTATTCTATGAGCGTATTCTATACGTATAATCTAGATACGTAAAGTACTTTGCACCGTCTATACCTAAACATTAATTGATAACATATGGGTAACTTGCGCTTATTCTATTCAAAAATTATCTTATACGAAAAACAGTTTACATACATTGCAGTCCCGTTTCTGTTTTACTGAACCAACGATTATAATATTCTCCAAATTAAAATAACGTCAAAATTTTTACTCCATCTCGAATAGTATGGTTTATTTGTATTCTGCATGTTGTGTATGACTTTCAATAAGTATTCTGTAAAGAATCTACATCGAATAAAATAATCTGAATCTAGAGAATAATATTAATAATATGGATGGATGGGACTACTAGAAGAGATGTAAAAGCGTTGCGATTTTGGAGTTCTATTTTTAAATAATGGCGCCCAGTCTTTTTTGCCCACTACACAGTCAAGGAGCTGCATCGAAATTTTGAGATAACAAATTTTTTTAATGATACGACCTTGAAAAGAAGAAGAAAATTGGCACGAAACGCGGAAGACATTAATGGAATTTAAATAAATACCTATCCACTGTGAATCAAGACGAGACCTATCTTAGCAGACATATCAAAAGGTTAATAATCTTTCACAAGTTGGGGCTATCAACAAAGTGCTACAATATCAATATTTTACTACACAAAGATAACATTAGTGGATAATTCCTTGGTAATGTTTATACATGTCTCGCTAAACATTCTGAGTCGTGGTTGTTAATTATAAACAAATCGTCAATGAGTTGTTGGAGAAATTTATTTTTATGACTGTATTAATCGATGAAAAGTGATCTAAATGGTCTAGTGGTTAGAGGGCTCGGCTCTCGATCTGGAGGCTCTGGGTTCGACTCCCGGTGGGACACTGTCAAACAAACATCTCTTTGTGCGACCTCCCCAGTTGGGTTAGGACATTGCAGGAAGAATCACTTGATTGTGCGAAAAGTTAGATGACAATAGGCCGATAGCGATAGAGTAAGCCCAGAAATAGTTAAAAAAACCGGCCAAGTGCGAGTCGGACTCGCGCATCGAGGGTTCCGTACCACCACATAATCATAATTGTATTAGTTGGAATTTCAGTAAGTTAATGTGCTAGATTTTTTTGAGTCCGACACGCGCTTGACCAAATTTTATTATTTGTTGTTATTTTATAGCTTATGCACTATAAACGTACCAATTTTCAAGTTTGTAAGTGTTCCCGTTTTTAAAATAGAACTAAAACAAAAATCGCCTCAGCGACCATCCAACTTGACTCCTCTCTTATATGAATGTTCTTGAAACGGGAGCTCACCTATAATATCATTGAGCTCACCACAATTTGTTACCATTAGTTGTGAGAAAAGTTGTAATATTTAATGATTTCAGACTTTTCCCATTATTTGTACTGTGAGACGTATCTTCTTGCCAAATTTCATAATTTTAGGTCAACGGGAAGTACCCTGTAGGTTTTGCATAAACGTATGGAGATGAGGACATAAAATGCCATATCTTTTGATTGCGTCGTTGTAAAAAATTGAAATTTTCAGATCTTGTGTAGTTCACGGATCCTAATATATGGTATTAATTTTAACCTGATACCTCTACCCGTTCGTGAGACAAAGGGTCTTGACAGACAGACAGACGGACAACAAAGTGATCCTATAAGGGTTCCGTTTTTTTCTTTTGAGGTACGGAACCCTAAAAAAAAGCAATACTTAGGGTCCGCTTTCCTCACCATTTTTTAAACTCCTGTATTTTTTAAATCTAAGTATTTGGTTCTTCGTAATTCTATAATTAGTGATTCACTAGGCCAAACTCCACCGGTTTTCCGACCCGGTCAGTCTCTTTTGGTGATATAGGAACGCCGGGAGAAACGGAAGAGTCGTTCCGGCGTACGCGCATCTCTTGAATATTTTATCGGCTAATTAAAACGTGCCCACTTGTGATGGTGGTGGGTGATATGCAAGTGTAAGAAAAGCTTATACACCGATTTTAATATTACCGCCTAAAAATATGTAATTTTAGTAATACTAACAATTTACACGAATATCGACATTCAAGTAAATAATTAGAAAAATGTTGTTTGTGGATATAAAATTTTCAATGTTTTTCTTTGTACAAGGGAAAACATGAAACGTGGGCCAATAAACAAAATCGAACAATAAAAAACTATTATTTCCGTTTTAAAAAAAGGGCTCGGTGTATACCTAGACACCACCAAATCCGTTGTACGTGTTATATCGGCAAAGAATGTACCAAGCCATCTCTACCCGTAGGTGTCGTAAGAGGTGACTAAGGGTGAACCGGAGGATAGGCAGCAGCATCTTTCTGTGTATCGTACCATCTTACATACTGCGGTCATCAACAACAGAGGTCGCGAGTCGCAACGCTTACAAACGTGAGGACTATGGTAAATCCCCTCCAAAGTACCACGTGTTTTTGTTGGAGTTCAGGAGGGAGGGAGCTTCTGTCCTGTAGTGGACGTTTCATGGGATCTTATGATGACCACCAAATACCACTCTGTACCACTCAGTAAAAAAAGATAGTCAATAAAGATTCGCTTATAATCCTTTAGTTTAGACTAAGCCTTACTCCAATTCTACGCGGCCCCAGACGATCCAGGAAACCCTTTAATAAATTTCCTCGAGGGAAAGCGGTATGAAAAGGAAAGTCTGGCAGGTGTACCACGGTACCTTGGGCTCCACAGGGGAATGGCATGCGCCTATTATTAGACCAGAGACCGGCGCCAGCGCACGCCAACGCACAGGGTGCGCTGTTAGTATAAGACCCCACTGCGAAATTCTGCACCAATCTCTAACATGTGATGATGTTCAGCTCGTTGTTTTGTTGGAACATTGCTTATTAGAATCGCCTCGTAAGGCCCAGCCTATTAGAGATACTTTTACAATAATAACAAATTTAACAATAAGCTTTATTTTATGTGAAAAATTGCCCTGCAAGGTCCAGGTCCACATAAATTACTTTTATGGTCTCTATTTAAGAATACAACTTTTAATATTATCTTGAAACTCTCATTTCAAAGGTTAAGCATCGTTTTGTCACTAAACGACAGATTTGTTAAAAAATTTGTTTGTTGGAAAATTTACACATTAAAAAATCCTAAAAAATGTTGATACTTTTTTTGAACCATTGTAAACCGACTAATCCTAAGAACTGGAAAAACTTAGGCTGCCAGCAGTCAGTAACAGATAAGTAAAGATTTTTGAGATGGGATCTCAGGCTATCTTGGTTGCGTCTGCGCACCTCACATAATTACGCAACCACTTATCCAATTACTACTGTCATAAATGTTGTTATTTGCAACTGAAAAATTTATGGGTTCGGGTCTCCAGATTTGCAGGAAATTCGCTTATGGGAATTTATTATACTTGATATACCATTTTGAATACGAAAGTGTGGCTTTTACTGGCAATTTTTTGCACGATGCGTCGTAAAGGGCGAGGCACAAAGATCATAAAAATACTCTTTTCTTACATGGAAATGTCTACGTACCGCCTTATATAGCCATAAGTTTGTTCTGTATCTGGGAAATAATTAAACTATTTATTTATTTTGCGAACGAACATCAGTCTTATGCTACTTTCTTAACATCAACATCAACTGCGTGAAAGTTATGGAAAAACTCTTCTTGATTCCCCAATAAGACATCTTTTACCGTCTTGTTTCAAGCACTACGTACCAGGAAACCATGACCCTACTGGATATTGTACGAGCAATACGAGCATCCTATAGTACGTTATCAGGCACCGCGACGGCGCCACGACTGCGCCAATAATGCTAAGCACTTGCGATCATAACACGGCTAATGGTATGCTCTGTAGTCCGTGGAGTACTCGAGAGTAAAGGTACACTTACAGTGAGCCTTACTTGCAAAGCATAACAAAAGGAAGAAAATTAAATGATTAAAGAAAACGACCAAACGAAACCCTTAAACCCTTTAAACCTTATAATGGCGGAATTGGCACATGTATTTTATTTCAAGAACATTAATGCTTCATATACAAACAGCTACCAGTTCAGTTCATGATTATGCTATAGGAGCCGAAGTTCTATGTTATTTGCCAAAATGACCAAGGAAATGCTGATATTCCATAAAAAAAATCGGGTGACAAGAATATTTTGCCGTTTAAAATAGGTTCATCGACGTTGAATTGCGGAATCTAGCCCATCGCACAATTACAATTTTACAATCAAGGAATTCAATTTGACCACGTCTTTGACAAATGCGAACTTAAGTATCGTATACAATGCACCAAACATTCTAATGAGCCACGAGACGACAACATTTCTCATTTCATTTGCTTTACCATCTAACAAGTCTTTACCGCTGTATTTGCATAGGCACGTCCACAGTGTACCTTGTCCTTTATTCCGCAGTACGTACAATAATAACAAATTTAACAATAAGCTTTATTTTATGTGAAAAATTGCCCTGCAAGGTCCAGGTCCACATAAATTACTTTTATGGTCTCTATTTAAGAATACAACTTTTAATATTATCTTGAAACTCTCATTTCAAAGGTTAAGCATCGTTTTGTCACTAAACGACAGATTTGTTAAAAAATTTGTTTGTTGGAAAATTTACACATTAAAAAATCCTAAAAAATGTTGATACTTTTTTTGAACCATTGTAAACCGACTAATCCTAAGAACTGGAAAAACTTAGGCTGCCAGCAGTCAGTAACAGATAAGTAAAGATTTTTGAGATGGGATCTCAGGCTATCTTGGTTGCGTCTGCGCACCTCACATAATTACGCAACCACTTATCCAATTACTACTGTCATAAATGTTGTTATTTGCAACTGAAAAATTTATGGGTTCGGGTCTCCAGATTTGCAGGAAATTCGCTTATGGGAATTTATTATACTTGATATACCATTTTGAATACGAAAGTGTGGCTTTTACTGGCAATTTTTTGCACGATGCGTCGTAAAGGGCGAGGCACAAAGATCATAAAAATACTCTTTTCTTACATGGAAATGTCTACGTACCGCCTTATATAGCCATAAGTTTGTTCTGTATCTGGGAAATAATTAAACTATTTATTTATTTTGCGAACGAACATCAGTCTTATGCTACTTTCTTAACATCAACATCAACTGCGTGAAAGTTATGGAAAAACTCTTCTTGATTCCCCAATAAGACATCTTTTACCGTCTTGTTTCAAGCACTACGTACCAGGAAACCATGACCCTACTGGATATTGTACGAGCAATACGAGCATCCTATAGTACGTTATCAGGCACCGCGACGGCGCCACGACTGCGCCAATAATGCTAAGCACTTGCGATCATAACACGGCTAATGGTATGCTCTGTAGTCCGTGGAGTACTCGAGAGTAAAGGTACACTTACAGTGAGCCTTACTTGCAAAGCATAACAAAAGGAAGAAAATTAAATGATTAAAGAAAACGACCAAACGAAACCCTTAAACCCTTTAAACCTTATAATGGCGGAATTGGCACATGTATTTTATTTCAAGAACATTAATGCTTCATATACAAACAGCTACCAGTTCAGTTCATGATTATGCTATAGGAGCCGAAGTTCTATGTTATTTGCCAAAATGACCAAGGAAATGCTGATATTCCATAAAAAAAATCGGGTGACAAGAATATTTTGCCGTTTAAAATAGGTTCATCGACGTTGAATTGCGGAATCTAGCCCATCGCACAATTACAATTTTACAATCAAGGAATTCAATTTGACCACGTCTTTGACAAATGCGAACTTAAGTATCGTATACAATGCACCAAACATTCTAATGAGCCACGAGACGACAACATTTCTCATTTCATTTGCTTTACCATCTAACAAGTCTTTACCGCTGTATTTGCATAGGCACGTCCACAGTGTACCTTGTCCTTTATTCCGCAGTACGTCAAGACTTATCTGAGGAGGCCCCATCTTCAGGCACGAAGCCAGCCATTGTTAACGAGGGGAACCATGTTAATGTTTCTCTTAGCCGCATGCAACTGAGATTGTAGATGTCGGAGTTATAAAGGGATGATTTAAGACTTGCTGAAGAGGTTTTGCTTTAATTGGTTCGCTTTGTTCTCTTTGTAAAGGCAATATTTATGTTTGAATTTCTGTATGTAATATGAAAGTCAGTTATTTGGCTTAGAATTACGCTGACTATAATCCGCTCTAATAGAAGTCCTTCAACGGATTAACAAAAGCAATAAGCCGATTAAGCGGCTGATTTAGGCCAGCGAGTGGAAATGTACTGAAATTCCAAATACAAAGTATCATAGCACATTTCCAGGTAAGTTCAATAATAGACAGCTTCTAAGTACACAGTCCACGCCTTGGCTGTTAATGACGATATACTACGAAGCATTAGTTCCATTCACCACGGCATGAATGTTCTTGCAAAACTTCGATGAAAAACTCACCACAGATTATATTTAGTCGTTCAGCCTTCGTCAAGGCGGAAATTCTTCTAATTAAGAACGACTAAACGAGGTGAGAGAAAAGATATTTTGATTGGTTGGAAAAGTGCGTAATTTTATGGAATTTCTGGAAGCGGCAGCAGAGGCTTTTAGATTTTATGTCCTATTGAAAGAAAACACTATCCTTTACTCTTCAGAAAAGATAAGACAGAAAAAAGATATTAGAATTTTCCCATAAAAGACCTAATTCCTAACACCTTAAGGGAAGTAATTTATTTTCCGGAATGAGGAAACACATTCTCTTGGACGTGGGATGAGATCAACTTAATTCAGGAATGTCGTACCTTAGAAGGAACATGATTGTGATTTGTGATGAGGAACAAATCCGGCCCTTAGCACTTCCAATTTCCTTGTGCATTGAGACTTCCCAAAGAACGGGTGTCTAGACTATACATACAAGGTTTAACAGAAGGATGTAATTCTGCCAATGAAACCGAAAAACTTTCTCTAAGATACAGGTCGAAAAAAATTTTTTTTTACCACTAATACAAAATGCGCTATCAGCTGATTAGTTTCTATAGGAGGTAATTTTTTTTTATTCGTATTTCGAGTTATGTTCCTTAGGGAAAGATGTTCAGTTTCATGAGCAGATTCACAGTCATCCTTCAGGTTTGATATACATTTTTTGTTACACCTTGTATAAGGACTATAATAGACAATAGAAGGTAAATTATTTGTTCATACAAAACAATTAAATAACTGGTTTTACTTCTTAAAGCAACAATGATTTAGTTTCTTTGGAGTTTGTATAAAATTAAACTGCATTGTAATCGATAATGTTTTATTTGTCGTACAGAAAATAAGTCAACATCTTATTAGTTAAAGATAGTACCTTGGTGATTGTGCGCTGCTTGTAAAAAACATAAATCTTCTACCAGTGGATAGGGTGCCAATAGACGATCATTTAACGATTGGGAGGGAAATCAGATTCGTCACATGTGCGCGGGGGGAGGGGATAGAAGGGGGCGAATTACGCACCATTATGATTATTTTTTTAAAGATCAGTTAATGCTACTAGGGCTTGTGTGGTATTGTTTTCAGGGAAAACAAACACAAGGAATTCATTTTTGATGCTTAAAATGTATAATTCCATAGAAGAAATAATATTTTTAACGAAAAGTAATAAGAGTCACATACATATATTTTTTATAAACTGCCATATTTTTTGAAGACCTTATTTATTGCGACCACAAAAAATATTTATTAAAAGCTTACTTAATCCAATTTAAAAATATATATAATTGTAGTATACTTCTCATACAAGAACTGTAAGAAAAAAAATAAAGAATTCGCCAAAATAAGCGCGCTGTAATACGCTGTGGTACTTATCCGATCATATTATTTAATTTCAAGATTTATGCTTGGGCTTGTGTGGTATATATTTTATATAAAAATGCATATGAAGAGTTAATTCAAAATGATAAATTTTTGTTTGTTTTTAAATTTATTCGTTACAAATATGCATACATACAAAAATACAAATCTTTCATCTTTGTTATATTATAATAAGTTAAGTGAGAAAGTAACATTTCATGTCTATAAAAACGTAATTAATTTTAAGTACCTACTTATATTAGTAGCAGAATGAAGAATTATTTGATACCTAGTAATAAAATGACATTATTTATAATTATTAAAGATGTATTTAAAATAAAGATTCAATTCAGTCGTACTTTTAACAAAATTAACCTACACCAACTAGTTACTCGTACTAAAATGACACGTAGAAGAAATGACCACATGACCAGGAATCTATTTTAGATCTAATATTGTGCAACGATGAAAATTATGTTAACATAGGAAACAGTGATCATGAAATACTGATAGCAACTCTTCAAGTTCAGATAAATACTACGCAGGCTCGTCGCCCAACTCATTTTTAAGGCCGACTATCAGCTGATATCTCAAGCACTAAATGAACCCATCAATCTCCAAACCAACGATGTACTTAATGCGTGGTGTACCTTTAAGAATAAAATAGACAGTGCTGTTCTTCAACATGTACCTATTAAAAAAATGTAAGAAATTACAAAATTTAAACAAACCATGGATTGGACAGAAAATTATAAAAAATTACCCAAGAAAAAAAGAAACTGATAAGAGTGATGCCTCATATCGAGAATACCAGTCAGTTAATAACAAAATAGTGAGCCTGGCCAGATCGACAAGGATAAATTTTGAGAAAAATATTTTTTAAAAGGCTCCTAAGGAATTTTACAACTCCATCCGCCAGGAGATAACTTCAAAAATGTCTATACCACCGTCACTTAGAAACGAAAACACACATCTAATTACTAACGATAAGAAAAATTTGCCAATCATTTTGCCAAACAATTTGAAAAATCGTATGTTCGGCAACCAGAAAATGTAACCATTCCTACACCAAGTGTTCCTCGAGTCTAAAATGAATAGAGAACATAGAATTTACATCAGACAATTAAAAAGCGAAAACGATTAGCACATTCAAAGATGATACTGCTATGGGCCCTGATGAATTACCAGCTGAACAACTCAAGAGATGTTGCCCTACCATATCTGCAACCTTGGCTCAAATTATGCAACCTTCGAACAAAATGAACTCCTAGATGACTGGAAAGAAACTATTATCACACCCATCTATCAAAAAGGTGACAAACTTGCTGCCGCTAACTATCGTCCAATCAGCCTTACCTGTATAGTACGCAAAGTGATGGAGAAGATTATAGCTAAAGAAATGAGGAAATTTTTGGAGATGGAGAATGTTATAATCGAGGAACAACACGGATTTGTGCCAAAGAGATCCACAGTAACCAACATGCTTTGCTGCCTTGACAGATGGACTCAGAGCTAGAACAATCATGAACCTACAGATGTTATCCACTTGGATTATGAGAAGGCATTTGATCGAGTCCCTATAAAAAGATTAATTTGTAAACTTGAACATTTTGGGATTCGTGGTGATCTCCTCAAATGGATAGAGAACTTCTAAACAGGAAAAACGTTCGTGTTAGAATTGGAGAATGTTTTTCTGAACCACACAATGTCCTTAGCGGTGTACCACAAGGATCAGTGTTAGGACCTACTCTTTTTGGTATCTTCCTGATAGATCTTAAGCAAGTTATACAGTCAGAAGTCTCCCTGATCGCTGACGACACAAAAATTATGGGCAACCCATTAATTAAACATAACATCTTGCAAGACAATATTGACCGCATTATTGAATATACTAAAGACTGGCTTGTAATACTCAAAGCTGATAAGTGTACTGTTTTACACATTGGCAATAAAAGCCCCAAGAATCTTTATACCATATAGGGCAAAGTAGTGGCTAGCGTGTCCTGTCAGAAGGATTTAGGCATTATTGTTACGCAGAACTTGAAATGGGAAGAACACATTATTGGTATCACAAAAAGAGCAAATTCTTTACTATACATTATAAGGAAGGCGTTTTTCCACATTAACAAAGAACTTTTCCTAAAGGTCTACAAAATTTATGTTCGTCCCTTGCTAGAGTACGGATTTCAAATATGGAGTCCATATTTTTAAAAAAACATCAACCTTCTTGAAAAAGTACAGAGAAGAGCTACAAAAATGGTAACCTGCCTTCGAAACCTGGCTACGAGCAATGCTTAGCATCGCTAGGCCTAACCACATTAGAAGAGAGAAGTAAACGTGGAGATCTTATTGAAACATACCGGGTGTTAGGAACAACCTTCCGAATACTAAAGGGGCATGATCAGTCAACAACATGGAACAACTTTCAGTGAACAAATCTTTCAGGAAAGAAAAGAAAATTCCGCGTCTCCATACAAAATTGTAAACTTGATCCGGCAGTTTGTATGTACATACATACATACATACATAACATCACGCCTCTTTCCCGTTGGGGTAGGCAGAGACCACAGTCCTCCACCTGCTACGATCTTGACATACTTCCCTTGCTTCCTGTACTTTCATCAATCCTTTCATACATGCTCGTCGGTTTAGGGTACTTTTAACCTGGCCTTTATTCAGAACGTCCTGAATTTGGTCCTGGTACGTTCGCCTAGGCCTTCCCCTTCCAACGTTTCCATTCACTCTCGCCTGGTAGATCTCTTTCGTCAATCTTCGTTCATTCATCCTCTCTACATGACCAAACCATCTCAGCATCCCTTTCTCGATTTTTTTTTGTATGTAGACGCGGATTTTTTTTTTCGTTGACTGATCACGCTCCTGCAGTATTCGGATGGCTGTCCCTAACATCCGGTATAAGATACTAACTGGTTGCAACAATGTGCCAAAGCTTGAAAAAATCTTTGTCATGAATGAAAACAAAAACCTGAGTGGACACACTATGAAACTTTCACACTAATCGAGTACAAGAAATCCTCGGTACAATTTACGCATTCTTTTTTTTTCTTGTAGTTCTTGTATGAGAAGTATACTACAATTATATATTATTGTAAACTAGGTTAAATAAACTTTACATAAATGTTTTTTGTGGTCGCAATATATAAGGTCTTCAAAAAATATGGCAGTTTATAAAAAAATTATGTATGTGACTTTTATTACTTTTCGTTAAAAATATTATTTCTTCAATGAAATTACACATTTTAAGCATCGAAAATGAATTCCTTGTGTTTGTTTTCCCTGAAAACAATACCACACAAGCCCTAGTAGCATTAACTGATCTTTATAAAAATAACCATAATGGTGCGTAATTCGCCCCCTTTTATCCCCTCCCCCCGCGCACATGGGACGAATCTGATTTCCCTCCCAATCGTTAAATGATCGTCTATTGGCACCCTATCCATTGGTAGAAGACTTATGTTTTTTACAAGCAGCGCACAATAATGCCCTTATATCGACCTACGATCTTTAACTATATCGTGTGGATTAAATATTGTTACTATAGTAACATCTTAGTTTGATGATATTTTTACAAGGGGTGGGGGCCTGGTTACCTGTAATAGACAGGAACCAGCTCTCACCAAAACTCATAGTTACTCTAAGATTGTATACGACACTAGTTAGTACTATTGTGGTGAGAGAAATAAACATTTCTATTATTATTATTTTTTTAAGATCGTTAACCGACCTCACAAACCCTGGTGTCAGAGTTGTTCGCCAAAGGCCGAAGGAAATAAATGCGACAAAATACCTCTAGATTGCCACGACTATTCAAATACAGTAAGACTTGTGAAACTGCGATAAGTATTCTGAGTAACCGAATAGCCTGGACAAGCCCAGGTCATGTAGGCGAATAAATCCGACGAACGAACCGTTAAGCAGCAATTGCGCGTCCGAAATGGCGACTGGAGTAATTTGTCGCGCAACTTCTACAGGGCTGGCTGTTGCCCAATTAAGGTTTACGTTTGTCAATCTAATCTAAATCTTATGCAGTTTAACGTACATTGCAACATTATTTCATCATTCGGTTTAGGACAAAAAGAAAAAAGGCGACCGGTTCCGTAATTTTTCATGATTTTTTATCGCAAAGTAGGTTTTGATTAATTATTTCATAACGTTTATAACATAAACTTTTTCCCACCCTCGCACCCTCGTCAGGTCCTAGCGCTTGATTGCTATTGAAATTTTATAATTTCCAGTTTTTCGTCTATAATCATTAACTTGTGAAGCCTACTTAGTTGTGATAGTTTTAATTCGATTATTACTACTTATGTGAATTTCTTCACAATTCCAATAACAACCGTTTAGCTGGCTCAACAAACAATTGCGCTTTCAAGCTGAATATTTCGGATACGGATCCCTAAATTGAAATATGACAAGAATAAACTTCACCCTCAATTTTATTACAGCTTTTTAGTACAAAATGGTCTCTGAGCTATGCCGCGGACAGACAGACAGACGGATATGACGAAACTATAAGGGTTCCTTGTTGACTACGGAGCCCTAAAAAATAACTTTGTCATGGCAGTTTTATGACACAGTATTTATTGCATGTAAAATTTTCACGAAAACACCTTTAGCAAGGCTGGTAAATAAATAATTTATTATTGGTTGCACTTAATTGCACGTAGTAAAGTAAATTCTTAACTCCTTACTCAGGAGATGCCTATGCCTGCAATATCTATCAAGGATATTAAGATGCCTTTGTGCAAAATATCATGCATCTTGAGAGTATTTTTTTTGACAACCCTATTAACAAATACGTGTAACAAATGGCAGTAACGGTCGCTCGCATATCGCGCGACGACTTTACGTAATTCCTAGGGCCATTCTCAAGTTAACACGTGTGTTAGAAAAAATTTTAAAATAAGGAGAAAAATACCTCCTTTCTTAGTTTAGTATAATTTGTAAAACAACTTTCGGAATTAAATTTTTGTACAATTCCCATACAGTCAAGGCTAAGGAGTGAAGCTTCCTGCCTGCGTCTATGTTCCCGAGTTCATATAAACCGACTCTATTCAAGTCGCGAGCTGCTTCTGGGCAAGCTCGTCGACCTATGTCTGTCTCCAGGGCTAGATGGAGGTCAATAGTAAGCCCTGCAAGTAAAAAAAAAACTGAGGTTTAGACATGGGCCCCATAGGTAAAGTAGGTTATTAGAAAATAAATTACCTCGTTGAAGGACCACAGTAAACATCCTGTACATTGCATTCGTAAACTCGCGAAACGAACGTAATCAGAAAACAATAAATTCAAATAGTAAATTACCATTAGGTTTTTTGGCATTGATTGACTGACTCATAACGCCTTATGTAATACAAGTCACGAATATGCTCAAACGCATGTAAAGTCACAGATTACAGGACTAAAAGTTACGAGCACAACAAGTATAAGTCGATTACATCGCAAATCAACCAACAAAACTACTCTTTCCACGTCAAGTGCCAATAATATGCAAAACTGGAGCGTAATGATCGTGGTTGCGCATGCGCAGGTATAAAAAAATATTCAAGAGTTGATGCTCGATCATTGTTCCCAACGCCTTAACCCGTTAAGTCTTGCTTAACGCGTTTTTTGTTACAAAAACCAACATAGCATTACGTTTCGCACAGATTACATGATTAAGTCATTAAGTAGTCGTGTCGTTGATACATCGCCGTCGCAGTGAGCGTCGACCCTTATCTTTTGAGTGGAGGTAATTAGGGTCAAACCGCAAGATACGACGTGACAGTTCGAGGCGTCTTTGTTGTAGTAACTTCCTTTAAATTTTGAAAGTCATTTCGCTTTTGTGTTAAAGATATAAGTAATAAATAGTGCATTAATTATGTACGCGATAGTGTTAAAATTTTTGCTATACGTTTAAAAGTTTAAGAGTGGGTCGCACCATCTAACTTAACCCTAACCGAATATACGCCTTTATCTCTCTTTACTCTATAGAGAGCAAGACGCTTATATTCGGTTAAATGTGGTAAGTTAGATGGTACGGTCAACCGCTTGTCGGTAGAAACTTTTTCAACTCTATTACCACGCCATAAGGTCCAAAAGTGTTTCTACCGTTGTGCGGCCGTGTGTACAACCCACCCTATTTCTTGACATTTCGATGTAATTGCATGCACGAAAACGGGTTGACCATTCCTTGCCCGTTTTGATTCTCTACATGATCAGTTCACGAGAACTCACATCAAATAAAAACACCGCTGAAAAGAAATTCTTGTATGAAAGTTTTAAATGATCCTATGACAAAGATCTTTAGTTTACTTACAATAAGATCCCCTGACTTTAAAATTTACATACATTACACATATAGTTACGTTTAGTTGAATGAATATTTTAACATTGAGAATAAACAAGACCAGTTCTTTGTTAAAGAGTGATAATCTCTATAATCTCAAATTACGAAGTATAAATTACAATTTATCTGTGAGCTAGTAGGCGCCTGCGCCAATTAAGCTAATCGATCCATCAGAAAATGTACATGAAGTTTGTTAAAGCTGGTTTTATACTTGTAAAATTTTCTTAAGATTATGAAAAAGCAAATAGGTTAAAAACTTGTGTGGAAGTGCCATATTGAATCTTAACTTTTCTACGTGGCCATTTCATCTGACTCGTATTAGGTTTTGTAGGTGGTAGGGGCTTTTGTGCAAAGTCCGTCTGGGAAAGCACCACCCCCTTGCCTTTTTCTGCCGTAAAGCAGCAGTGTTTGCACTGCTGTGTTTCGGTTTGAAGGGTAAGGGAGCCAGTGAAATTACCGGCACACGAGACATAGCATCTTAGCTCTCAGGGTGGGTAACGCGCTTTGCTGTCTTATAAGTGTCAAATTATTTCACTAATAAGACAGTGGGTGTCATGGGCGGTGGTGACCACTAACCACCAGGTGGCCCACCTGCTCGTTTCCTCACTTGTGACATAAAAAAAAAGAAGGAAAAGAACCGAATGACTAGCTGACTTAGCAGTACTGAGCATCCACTTCCTAAAGAATATGGACAGTGCAGTAGTACCGGTTGTTCTGCAGATTTTTAGAGGAGGTCTGTGTTTAGCAGTGGACGTCTTCAGCTGAAATGCGGGCAAGTTATAAAACAAAATTTTGTGATAACAATACAAAGAGCCGTGCACTGAATTATTCTACACATGGTAGCAAGTAAGTGGAAACCAAACCAAACCAGTGTAACCTGAACCAGCGCTACTCTAGATACGATCGAAACGGGAGATCCGGTCAAGGTCAAAGTGTTACCACCGGCTTGCAGCCGTGTGTACACATGATTCAGATTCAGAATTATTCATAAATGTGGATTCTTTACAGAATTTATTATTATTATTAACCCTCAAAGTCCTACTTCTGGGCTAAGGCCTGCCTTTCCTCCTTCCATTTTTCCCGGTTCAAAGCCAACTCCCGCCAGTTACTTATACTCGTAAGTGGGTGTTAAGTTCGTCGCACCACCGTTTCAGAGGGCGGCCCCTATGTCGCTTCGTTTTAGGTATCCTATCCAGATAGTTAGCACCTTGGCCCACAATTCAGGGGGCATTCGTACTACATGTCCAGCCCAATCCCATGTCAATACTGCAGCTTTTTGAGTTACGTCTGTTATTTGTGTTCAGTTGCGCAGTTTGTGTTTCGGACGCGATCTATTAATTTGAATACTACGCTCCATGTTTCTTTGACAAACCTTGAGTTCAGACTTTTGAATGTCAGTCAAAGACCAAGTTTGAGCTCCGTATATGAGGATGCGCAGAATACAGAAGAAAAACGACATTACATGGCGCTTACTGCCTATTTCATTTATGAAGTACAAACTTACAAACCAGTAGTAGAGTTTTAGTATCCAAACACAACAATGCTAGTATTTACAGCCTATCTATTCGCACCTTTACTCAGACACTAGGTGAATGGCTTGTGCGGCATGCAAATCACGAAGAAAAGGTGTCAGGGAGACCCGACCTAGGCACAACCTGGGCTGGGCTGTACTTAAGCGCTGCTAATCTATTGAGAATTCTAGTGTGTGTGTCTGACCTTCGATGGGAAAACTTGTAGTTATCAGTGATTTTGACAAGTTTCGAGCTTGACAGGCAAGGTTGGTTAATAAAGACTGTAGGACGCAAGTAGTTGTGATAAGCAATTTAGAGATATCAATATCTTAATTTGACTATATTGTTTTTATTCGACACCCTTATTACAGTCTATTGTGACATCGACGTTAGACAAGGAACCTCAGAAGTTTCACAGCATCAGTAACCATGCTTGTTAGTTTTGTATCTGGTACAAATGGCTTGCGGTGAAAGCAGAAGGATGATGCTATCTACCGTCCGGTTTAAGATCCCTTCGTCGTCCTTTACAAAGTCTACGGGAACATATGGAGTGGTGGTACTATTCTTAGTCATAGACACACAGGCATGCAAAACCTAACGTATATTTTTTACTCTTTTTTCAGGCCATGAGGACAAATAGCACAATGGGTAGGAACAAATCGCTGGAAGAAGCGAAGTTTTTCAGTGAGCAGGTTCCCCAGGTGGACCGACGATCTGGTCAAGCTCTCGGAAGCTGCTAGATGTGGCAGAGCAGGTGTGGTCGTTATGGTGATTTTTAGAGGAGGCCTATATCTGGCAGAGGACGTCTTTGACGATAATCATGATTTAAAACATTGAAGTCTAAAACTCAACTGTAATATTTCTTTTGATAATATACATTCTTAAAAACACATAATATTACTCACATGTCTGCGGTTAAGTCACATTTACTCGGTTACTGCATACTGACACATAATAATACAAATTATGTAAATATTCAGTGACACACCTACATGATACGAGTATTTAGTATTTAACTTGTGAGGCTCTGTCGTGCATGACGATGGCTAAGAATAGCGCTACCCAATTTTCCCCTGAAATTTAAAAGGCGACTAAGAGACCTTATTTAGAGAATGTGCTGAAGCTTTCTTCTATAATATACGTAATATAATAAGTGTGCTACTATAATGCGGTGTTGTCCACCCGCCAATAATAGTGGCAGTCTATGGTGTGTGGGTCATTTGCAAAAGCAAAAATTTTGTGTGACTACGTATTCTCTGGCTTCGTGTCGTGTATTTTTTTTTGTAATAATTTTTAATGGATGTGTCTCTTGTATTATAAATCTGGCAAGCATCTTTTATAATTGGAAGTTCATTAAAGAAAATTATAAAATAAAATTCCCTTGAAAATGTCATGGGACGTGGTGTGTGAAAATTCTGTTTTTTGAAGTCTGTAACTCTTTACTCGTTTTGTGCACAAATAATATGCAGGAATTATTTATATTCGGGATGAATGGTGTTTACTCTATCATTTTATGTAATATAATGAAGATCCGACTGTTGGTAGTGATTTTATGACGCACTTTGTGGTGTGAGAAAATAATCTGTCAGGAACGTGGTGCTGTATATTTCGGCCAATAACTTTGCATCTAAATGAAATACTCCTGTTGGCAACATTGATAAAAAAAAACAAAGCTCGGCCATTTGCATTGCGGCTTCATGCGAGGGCAGGTTGCTTCACAAAACGAGGTATGTATTTTTTTTTGTTCCTTACGTTAAAAATGAAAAGCATAACACGTCAAAGTAGTGGCTGAAACAATTTGTTTATGAACAATGTTTTAACTAACGATTTTCATATATTTGGTGGGAAATATAGACAAAATGGCTAGAACGAAACTACAGGTCAGTTCTTAAGTTTTGAGGTTATGTTTTACGGGCACGTTCAAGAAAATGTCAAAGACGTGGCTTCTTTACCTGGTCAAAAACGTGGTTTTTTAGGGCGCAATTAGGACACGTCTCTGACAAGTGACCACGTCTATGACATTTTAGTTAGTTCTTTTTATAACCGACTTGTATTACCTTGGTTCACGTGTCCCACTGCTGGGCAAGGACTTCCCTCCTCTTCCAATAGCTTTCTTTTAGATATATTACGTAAATTTAACAGTGATTGCCAATCTCTGAAACTTGGATAATTTTTTTAGATGGGCCGAAAGAAGAGACTGACTCCGGAGCAGAAAAAAGCTTATAAAAGAGAGGCTGAAAAAAAGAGACGTGCACGAATAAAAGCTGACCCTGTCAAAGATGCCGAAAACAAGGCAAAAGCTAAAGAAAGGCGACAAAAAAGAAAAGAAAATAAGAAGACTAAGACAATAGCTGACTTAACACCTAGGGAGCAGCGCGCGCAACGCAATCAATGGCGTCAAGCTCAGAAAAAATGTAGAATTCTGAAAAAAATGCAGGAACGCTGTTTAGAGCGACTCAGAGAGGACACCCCACCAAGTGATAGTGGTGAAACAGCCAGATCTACACCTGAGCCAATAGTCAGATCTACACCTGAGCCAACAGCCAGATTTACACCTCCCTGTTCTTCTTATAACTGTCCATCACCATCAGTGTCAGTAACAAGCGCCAGCAGTAGTACAAGCAGACAGAAAGCAACTGGTTTGAAAATAGCAAGGCAGAATAGAACGGCAAAGGATAAGCTTATAGAAACACAGAAAAAAGTAATTGATACAATGAAGAGAAAAATACACGCCTTGCAGGTGAAAACTGTTCGGTTGGAATGTAAAAATAAAAGAGTGTCTATTTCACCAAAGCTGCTGCGTTATCGCAGAAACAAATTAGACGTTCAACGGTTCTTGGAAAAGGACGAGAATAGTAAATTGTGCCCCGGAAAGAGAGACACCATCACCCGTAGTGGTAAAAAAAAACAGAAACGTTACTTAGCCGATACACTGGAAAATCTTCACAAGAAGTACGTCGCAGAATCTAACAAAAAAATTTGTTACTCGACATTTACTAGATTCCGCCCGTTTTGGATTGTTCCACCCAAAGTTACGGAGAGAGATACCTGCTTATGTATTACACACGAAAACTTTAATTTGATTACTGCAAAACTAAGAGAATTGAATCTGATTAAAGAAAAGTCCGTAGATGACATATGTGACGCAGTTGTTTGCAAGAAAAATAATTACAAGTGTATGACGAAAACTTGCAGGAAATGTTTTGATAAAACTTTGAATTTTGAAACTTTTGACAACTCTGAACTAATATCCTACAAACAATGGTTAACAAAATCAGAAAATCGTGTAATAAAAGGCAAAGAAAAAAAAATCAAACGTACTGTGAAAGATTCCATTGAGGGCACGAAGAAAGATTTGATCGAAAAGTTCCTTGTCATATTACCAAAGTTCCTTAAACACAAATTTCATATTCAGCATCAATATCAGGCAATTAGTCAATTAAAAAAAGAATTAAAACCAGGGGATGGACTGTTACACATCGATTTTTCCGAGAACTATCAGTGCAAGTATGCTGCTGAGGCGCAGTCAGTCCACTTCGGTGCGTCAAGACAACAGCTGTCATTGCATACATGCGTTTTATATTATTGCGACGCTTCAGAAAATATTCAAACAGTATCTTTTTGCACCGTATCAGAATGCTTGCGCCATGATGCCGCCGCAGTCTATGCCCACTTGAAAAAGTCTCTCAAGCATCTTGTTAAGGATAAAAACCTGACAATCGAAAAATTGCATGTGTTGAGCGATGGACCATCAACTCAATATAAAAACAAAACCAATTTATATTTGTTCACACATCATCTGGTTCATGATTTAAATATAAAGGCTGCAACTTGGAACTTTTCTGAATCAGGCCACGGTAAGGGCGCTGCGGACGGTGTCGGAGCTGTAATAAAAAGAACGGCTGATTCTCTGGTAGCACACGGCGAAGATATTCCAGATTTTCCGACATTTGTAACCAAAATAGTTTGCCGAACAAATATAATTTTGTACACTGTGTTAGAATCAGACATAACCGAAGCCGATTGTTTAATACCCATGGGTTTACGGAGCATTCCTGAAACTTCTAAATTGCATCAAGTCACTTGGAGTCATGAACAACCGGAAAAGATTTTTTTGAGAAACTTAAGCTGCACTGAATGTTGTTTACAAGCCATATGCCCGCATTTTCCAATCCAGAAAGGTTTTTATGAATACTCTAAAACTCATAGAGAGGTCGCAGAAAGAACTTCAAAGAAAAGAACTAATAGCTTAGAAGCACAGCGAATTGAGGCTAAAAGACATTGCCAAGATGACAACTTCAAAGAGTCTCTAAAAACCGGATCTTGGATTATTGTGCAGTTCGAAGGGAAGAAGACTCCTCTACATTTTGTTGGACAGATAATGTCGATAGAGAAAAGCAAACAGGAGTTACTCTATGTCGTAAAGTTTTTAAGGAAGAGAGATCTGGACAAAGGAATATTCGCATGGCAAGAGCCGGAAGATATTTCATTGGTTGCTATAAATGATATCAAACGCTTACTGCCTGAACCAACACCCACGCGACGAGGTGAAATTATTTTTAAGTTTGATTTTTCGTGTAAAAAATATACAATTAAGTGAAAGTTATTGATCTCATAGATAAAAAAAGAAAGTTTTTATTATTTTTAAATTTGATTTTCTGGGCGAAGTAAGTTTTTTTTTAAATACTAAAGTATAAATAATTAAGACTGCTTAAATAATTAACGATCTCATTCTTGAAAAGAACTTAATTTTATAAAGTTCTTTTTGTCTGTTTTTAATTATAATTAAGTAAAAATAAAGAAAAGCTCGATAATTGTATTGTGTTTTATTACATTGAATCCCAGAAATCACAAACACGATGCATTTTAAATGTCAATTTATACCGAAATTTCGCCTGGTTGTCAAAAACGTGGATAAGTTGTCATACACGTGGGAGCTTAATTTGCCTTAATAGTCAAAAACATGGGTGAGTTGTCAAGGACGTGGGCTCAAATTTTTTCAGGAAGCATTTTTCAGCATTATCGGGATAATCAAGCCCTGAAATACACATTAGAAGAGGTTTAGGGACACGAACTAACCGATAATAATAAAAAAAATTACATTCGAAAGCCTTCACCCTTCTACACTCTAAATGAAAATGACCCGTGTGGTGCTTGCCCAAAAATAAACTTTCGCGGAGATTCTTGACTGTGACCGTATAATGCTTAGATTAGTCCAACCTTATCTCTTCCCGAGGGTGTCGTAAAAGGCGACAAAGGGATTATCAACCGGAGAAGAGCCGCAGCGACGTAGCGTGCCATATTACTGCGCTCATCAACCATCGCAGTCCGTAGTGCCAGCCGCAAAATCAACTTACAATTGCAAATCCCAAAAACATAACAAGCAGTCTAGCAATGGACTCTTACAGGAAGTTGTGATGGATGATGATGTAAATTCTTGGCTTAAGTTTACTAAGGACTTTACAACAGCTGAGGTCGCAAAGCCAGGATGTCAGTTTATACTAGTTAGATATCATGCCTGTGTGGTGCCGGTAAAGACTACCCGTGGGTGTCGTAAGGGGCGACTAAGGGTTGATGAGCCAGAGGACGGGCAGCAGCATCCTTCTGTGTATCGTATCATCTTACATTCTGCGGTCATCAACAACCGCGGTCCATAGTGCCAGCCGTAAAGCTAACAAGCGTGGTGACTATGGTACTTCCCCTCCACATTGTTTCAGCAAAAGCTGGAATCGTGGATGGAGCTCTCTGTCCTGTAGTGGAAGTTTCATGGGATGTTATGATGATGAAGTTGAGATATCATGCAAGCCTCGTGCTACTTTTTTTATAAATATCCTTATTTTTCACAAATTGTGCTATTCTAATTTGAGCGTGTACGGACATACCCGGACCTTTAGAAAAGTTTAACATGGCTTGCAACTTTCCATACTAACCATAGATTAGTCACACTTTTCCTTCCAAAACTCGAAGCCACACAACTCTCATGGTGGTATAACAAGACGCTTATGTAACATGTCAGTTCACACGAGATACAAGTGGTCAACTTTCGACCATTCTGACGGCTGGTCAAGTGCAAACAAAACTAGTTTGACAACAGAATATAAATCGTCTTGTGACATGTTTTTGTACCGGAGGATTTTACCCTTAGTTTCACCTTTGTGGTCTTTTCAATTTCATTCGTGCTTTTGACATTGCAGAATATGATTGCAGAAGAAAATTTTGTAGTTAGGTAAGATACTACAGGGTACAAACATTCGACAAATTTTGAGATTGAGTTCAGACTGCGAAACTGAACAATTTTCGCCTAGGAACATAAAGTCAGTCAGCTGACCATACATTTTATATGGGAGATCGATTTTTTTTCTACGTCTAACGACCTATATTCCTTGGGGAAAGTTGTTCAGTGTCGTGGTCTGAACTCAATCTCAAAACTTGACGAATGTTTTCAAATTTACCCTGTAGAATCAACATAACCTACCCAGGTATCAATAAAGAGACTTTAAACTGCCTCTAACATGGTTTCTGTAACTCCTTCTGTCAGATATTAATAATTGTGTATAAAAAGAACCCTGTCGTACATTGCTTAATCGTTAACAATTTAATCAATTTTACGGCTAAGCAAAGCGGCGTTGTACGAAAAATCGCGCCAAAAATCCCTACAGGGCTAAGATAAAATCCTTCGCTACCAGGTCAACAAAGCCGAAAGAACACCAATAGAAATCAAGGTGTTACTGGCTTATCTGTTGTGTCATTAAGCACCGATGTTTTACAGATAAAACTAAGGTTTAGCATGTTCTACAAAGCTATATCCAAATACCTTTAACTAAACAACACACACTTGAAATATCCACCTACTGACAAACAATAACACCAGTAATTCACCAACAAAAAACACCTCCCACACACAGCAAGCAACAAAACAAAATTATATTCAGTATAATCAGCTCAAGAGCACGCCGGTTCAAAGTCAGTGAAAGTGGTCTCGTCCGATGCGCCCGCGCACTTTTCTAATCACTTCCGACCGCTCTCGCATAAGACAAGGTTACGTAACGCAACCTGATGCCTTGGGAATCAAAACACCTGACCACATATGTTTTTAGAAATAGAATATAAGCCTATTCAGTACCGCAGGCAAGGCTAAGGCCTCTGTTCTGTTGTGGATTCCTCCATTCTTTTCAATTATATGCTCATTTTTGACATATTTTTAGAAAATACCTCCATTTCATTGTTTTCTATAGGTTTTTTTATGATTGCAAAATTTTAATTTGTTACTGAAATATCTTGTCTTTCTCATGCAAACCCAACGGAGGCTATCCTGTTAATGGCGGAAGGTATATGAGACGAACAATTTTTTTTTTAAGAAAAGTTATTTACCTAAGTAGTTTCATGGTCTGAGTTACATACTTTTTTTGTGTACGTCCTTAGTCTCCTGGTGTACGTTCTGCAATTTGTCTCCTTAAAGGTATCCTTTAAGGAGACAAATTGCTGTTTTCAAAGGCCTTCAGGAATCCTAGCGACATAACTACATAAGTCATTCAGTCTGGTAGAACTTATGTATAGGTCTTTAGCAACAGACTCCAAAAGTACTACTTAACGTGGAAGTAGTATAACCAGGAATTGTTGTTGTAAATTTTTAAGCTGCTAAATAGTCTTAAATTGACTTGAAGGCAAAAACTTAGGAAGTTGTACAATGATGTTAATTTTCTAGCCATATTTTTCTTCGTTGCGCACCCACAAATTAAAGGAAGTGTTTTTATCGATTCTTCACAGTCATGACAAGACTTATCGATTTAATTCATCGAATAATTTTATTCTTTATCAAGATTACATACTTTTAAGTGAGTGTAGTTTCATCACGGTACGCATTATCTTATCTTGAGAACAAAAAATATGTACTTTTCCTGTAGTATCTCAAGTTTCTGTGATAAAAGATAGTAAGAACGACAAAAGCAGGTGATTCTTAAAAAAAAAAATGGTAGGTAGGTGCAGTCAAGAAGACATCAAACTTGACACTTGTAACGCAGCTCTAGTCTCTACGTTTATAGGAATAAGTACGGTACAAAGCCTCTTGACAGTGTGACTTGACTTCCTTTGGTATCTGCGATAGACGCGTTATAAAGTTCATTATGTCAATCTTGAAGTGCTCTTGACTGTACTTCATCATTGTCCATTTGCAGTATCGTATATCTTCGACCAGCACACGTTCAATTCTCTTTCTGACTCAGACTATCCGAAACTTGGGTTTTACGTTGACACATCCTAAGTACTACTGCAATTTTTACTTATACCATTATAGGTTGAATAACACTCGTACGTATAAATTTTTTTTTTAATAGCCTCAGTCCGATCCACAGGTAAAAGGGTCTTTGTTTGGTATGACGGGTTCTTACCACGATATGTATTTTTGATGATCTCCCGATATTTCGGCGCTAATGCAAGCAACATCATCACGGATAGTCTGCGGGTAGTTAAAATTATTGGCAGACAATACTATTCTACCCTCCTTCTAGTTCTTTTGATTTGTTGACTGCCGGCACTATTGGAACTCGATCGAAACTCATTTCGACAACACACACTACAACGCGTTTATTGCGCACATTGTTCTTATATAGGTCCACCACTGGATTCCACATATTAAAGTAGGGCCAACATAAGAAATATTTTAATTTTTTCCCTAACACCAAAACGCACAGGGTCCATTTTTCTTTGCAGGTCGCAATTTTTCAATATTTTTTGACAGCTGTCACAACGGACCTATCGATAAACTTACTTTAATCAAAGACTTTTTTAATCAAAGCCATAAACATTTTCAAAATCTCTCCAATCATTGTTTACTAAAATTATCATTTGTTTGCGCGAGCTTTCATCAGTTGTGACTACATTGTCGCTTTAGTCGACGATTAATTCAGCGGGAGTCAAGGGTCAGCCATTGGTTGCGTTGCGTTATCGACTTTTCCTTTCGAAAGTCGCTTGCTCTTGAACTTGAACCGACTAATGTTTTAGGGCTGTCTGTTAGTTTTCCTTTATGTCAAGCAACTCTTTGATCCACTGCTGGATGAAGGCCTCCTGCGTGATCTGTCGTAGTCGCCACGCTTATAGGTAACGCGTTTTTAGGCGATTTTGCTCGATTTTAAGTTTTAGCTCTATCGTAAAAGTGGGAACATTTACAAGCGTGAAAATTTATATATTTATAGTGCATAAGCTATAAAATAACAAATAATAAAAACTGGTCTAGTGCGAGTTGCACTCAATAAATCTAGCACAGAAGTTACTTAAATTTCAACTAATACAATTAATATTATGTGGTGGTAGGGAACCCTCGGTGCGTGGGTTTTTTTCTTCTACATAGTACAGGCCCACTGCTGGATGAAGGACTCCCCCAAAAGAAGCGACTGTACACACTTCGTGATCAATTAGCCACTGTAAATGATCACGAAGTTTGGGTAAGAGGACCGCTGTCCACTTCTAACGGATTTTCTAGAGATTAGAGCGTTCGTCTTTTGATCTGTTTCCGGTTCGAATCCCAGGGGAAGCAAACAAAAATAATTTGGTGTGATTTCCAAAGATTGCAAGATTAATCCTCCGATAGTTCGAAAAGTGAGATGAATCAGTGTTTTGGAAGGCACGTTAACCTTCAGGCTCGCCTATTTTCATAACCTTCCATTAACGAGCCTTTGACGGCTTAATAACTCTGATACCAGGGTTCGTGAGTTTGATATGATAATAATGATGTTTTGGTAAATAGCATACCAAAATAGTTTTAAAGATAATTTAATATCAACATCAACAACTAATCGTCTAGCTGACAACCCTATAGTACCGCGAAATCAGCTGCCAATTGATCGGCCGCGTCACCCAACTTTCGCGCGGACCGGAAACCGACGAAAGGTGAATGTCAAGTTTTGTTATGCGCAGGCGCACCCGTCCGTTACGTTGCGAGGATTGTTCTCATCTCAGCTGATCAACGTTTCAAACATGTTGCGATGATTGAAAACAAATTTTGCGACGTGGGAACGCGAAGAGGAAGGAAAGGTTAGGAAGGTATTGGTTGGTTTTATTGACAGGATGGAGTGTAAACATGTATTTTGAAGCGTTTTCTCTTTGCTTGTACTCATAGCACTTATAGTATGGTTCCGTATTAGGTTACTATGATTGCTTTTTGCTATTTATATTCATAATTTTTTCAACATTTCATTTGAAATATATATTTTTTTCCTATTTGAACCTGTCTTCTTATCTTTTGACACTCAGATCCTTAAATTAAAAATTTTAAACTAAAAATTTTTGAATAAGAAAAAAAGTAATAGCATTAAATCTTGTATGTATTTTTTTTTTTATTTTAACCTTATCGCAATTTTTATAGGTACGTTTAGTTGAAAAAAAAACTGGAAATGTACACAACATAGTAAATACTGATTACTCTGATCATAAGAAAATCTGAGATATTTATTGCCTCCTGATCATTAACAATGCTTACTATACTTATAGGCTAAAATCCCTTTTTTTTTCGTTATTCCAACGCAACAACGCAACATTTTGCAAAAAAAAATATCATTGTACAAAGTAGATGAAAAGCCATTCATTTGACAACGACCAAGGGAAATCTATAGAAGCTGATAGTTTGGTATTGCGCGGTGGACGCATAAATCTGCTGCAAGTAGGCAGATCGGGCGGCGCCGGCGCAAGTCTCCCACTTGTCGAGCTAGCTGTTGAGTGTTTGGGTGTATGTTTGTTTAGTTTAAGTGAATGAATGAATAAATTCCAAATGCTCACATAAGAATGGAAATAATACTAAAAATAATATTACCCGACACAATGGAAAATCTGGAATCTTTATTGATAGTTGGACGTCAATGCTATTTAAAAAAATTGTCATAACATCTCATAAAGAGACCACTGCCACACCCCTGACACTACAGCGCGTTCAGGACAAGTCGGTCTATGACGGTTATTTTCTGCGCATGAGTGACAGGCGGAGAGCCTACAAACGAGTCGCTCGCCCCCATGGGGGGAGCCGCGCTCACCCCCGCGACTAATTTTTTTACTTCTAAAAATTTGCGGTCAAAGACGGAGTTATTTTGCAGGCCGTATACATACATCGAGCGCGAATTTGAAATTTAAAATTGGAAGGTGGCTTAGGCTTACGAGTACATACTCAGTACAAAAGACCCTCAGAAGGACCACGAGAATCTCGCGGGCGGGTGCGCGCGGGGGTGCGGGGTGGATTGCAAGGGGGGCGGAGAGTGTCCGTTCTGTATGATAGTACTACTCGTATTACCTTATTTTGTGCCACAGCTCCCTCCAACATGTCACTGCAAGAATGCGTGGTACATTTGGGGGAATACATATAGTCACCAAACTTGTTAGCACGGCTGGCATAAGAAGAGGGGATCGAACCCGTGGCGTAGAAGGCAGGTTCACTACCAACCGCACCAACGGGCTTGTCAATGCATATTGGAATAGCTATCGATACAACAGTGCCGCAGTTTCTATAACTTTGAATTCAGAATTCCAAACTGCTTCTATTAAATTTTCACACAGATGCCAACGCACTTAACAAGCCCAACCTACTGCAACCCACAACTGTTTCATTTTGAAATATTAACATTCACAATTCTACTCTGCCTTGACAATTTACTTGGCGTTTATTGAATAGACGTTATAACGGTTAGAGACTCGGTTTCGAGATACTTCCAGTAGTGTCACCGTGTTCTTGGTGACCTCAATTTAAGGATGGTGTAGGATTGCACTATTCAAGGGGCTCTTGCACTATTCAGGGCTTGGATGTAGATTAGGTATTGACTCGAAAGTTTTTTGGAAAAATATCCTATAATATATTTCAACTCTTTTCATGTGCGCGTCCTTTTTAGAATTTATGAACGAAGCCCTATTGCTAGCCTACGCTGTCTCTCTGTCTGTCTGACTGACTGACAGTCTATCTACGATCACATCTAACTGAATTCAAAGACTAATCCGGCATACATTGCTGGGAGGCTTGGATATGTTAATTGCAATATCCTTACGTCAACGAGCAATGTATGCCGAATTAGTTTCTGAATTAGGGAAGGTGTGATCGTGGCCTAACTAAACACTCTGCATCTACTAACCTGACCCCTATTTAATATGAATATGTACTTGAAACGGGAGGTCACCTTAATTGGCTGTTACTCGTATTAGTTGTGAGAAAGGTTATAACATTTAATAATTTTAGACATTTTCCTTTGCTTCTGCTGTGCGACCTAGCATCTTGCTAAATTTCATGATCTAAGTCAGCGGGAAGTACCCTGTAGGTTTTGGTTTGGTTCATAAATGTATGGAGGTAGGGACATAAATGGCCAAATCTTTTGATTGTTTCGTCGTAGAATAATGAAATTTTCACATCTTCAGAGGTCCATTCCATAGACCATAATATTCGATATCAATTTCAACTTGATACTACCTGTTTGGGAGAAAAAGGGTCTTAACAGGCAGACAGACGAACAACAAAGTGATCCTAAGGGATCTCAAAAGTACAAAAATAAGAATAACTAATACAAGAAACGGGTTTATTTTTCGTTTATATTTATATATAATTTTACAAGTATCAAATTTGGTGTAATTACAATATGTGAGCAATAGATTTAAAGGTGGTTTAAATTTAATTAACTTTTTTAGCAACACATGGAATAAAATACTTTTCTAAATCTTTACGTATAATTACGTAAAAATAGAAAGGTAGCACTATAGGTAGTACAATTAGCTATAAAGTTTTATAGTTCCTTTATCGTTTTCAAATTACCCAGATCCGTTAATTGCACCGATAAGATTGTGGGTTTGTAAAAACGTTATCGCGGTTTTTTTTATGTTTTTTTGTAACTGTGCCTCCGTGTTTATCTGATTAGCTGTTACCTATTACACGCCTTAAGTAAAAACAGACTAAAACTACTAACTTCAAATGCATCATCTTGGCCGTGTGGTGGCTAAAGATAGTACTACTTCTTCTTCTACGGTATCCTATACTATTAAACGAGCAATATTTGTATATATATTTGTAATCGGTTTCTCGAAAATGGCTCTAACGATTTCGATGAAATTTACCATACGGAGGTTTACGGGGGCGAAAAATCGATCTAGCTAGGTCTCATGTTTGGGAAAATTCGTTTTCTCCGTGTTTTGAAGCATTTGCGTTTTAGACAAAAACCTACAGCGCCATCTGTTGGCGGGTAGCATAGGTTGCTCACCCGATGATATTTTAATGTTGAGGCGGCTAATAGAGCGAAGCTCGGTCGCCTGGGTACTGTGTCATAAAAGGCGACTTATATACTCGGTTACCAACCATCGCCGAAGATTGCGCCAGCCGCAACGCCAAAAAATGTGATAACTATTCCCTCCCTAAAGCACGATCCACACCTTCCGATCCGATCGTCCGAAATCGAATAATGTGTAGACAATTGGATCCAAATTTAGGGTACGGTTGCACTACATTATATCCGTTAACCGGAAGATCGAACGATCGGATCGGAAGGTGTAGGTCGTGCTTAAAAATGTTCCTACGTATTATTTATTACTGTAAAATTTGGGGGGGAGCTCCCTGTCCAACATGGGTGGGATTATTACGAGATATATATAATAAATGTAATAATAATAATAATGAGTTATAATCTAACGAACAAATATTTACTGTTTTAAACTAACATCGTAAACAAGAATGAAAATGTTATAAATAAATGAATATTTAATATGCCGTTTTCGTGTCAAGGGCCTCAAACATACCAGGTTATGTAAACATTGTCAAAGATATGCTCACGTTTATCTGGTGGCCTAAAATAAGCACTTTTAAAATACTGTTATGTTGCGAGTCCCAAAATGCAAATTTTGTTGCGTATTTTCAAGTTTTGTATCGCTTATGACCAGTTTGGTAAGAGATGTTGTATCCGTTATTTGTAGTTTTTGGTTTTGTTAGTTAGTTTTTATGAAGTAGGCACTGTCGGGCTAGCCCAGTGGCACAAGAGGTTCATGATCTTACTCCGTAATCGCCCTTCTACTTTCGGGAGTCCAGACGAACCGCATCCATCATCATAACATCCCATGACAAGTCCACTGCAGGATAGGGAGCTCCCTCCAGAATATCAGCAAAAACGCTTCGTACGAAATAGGGGGGAAGTACCATAGTCACCACGCTTATTACAGCGTTGCGGCTGGCACCATAGACCGCGACACATAAGGATGGTGCTGCCCATCCTCTGTTTTATAATCCCTTAGTCGCCTCTTACGACACCCACGGGTAGAGATGGGTTGGTACTATCTTTTGCTGCCACCACACGGTCGAACCGCTTTCATACTTGATTGATATTCCACACGTTCCTACAAAGCGCTTCGCAGCATCTTTCTAAATGCGCACAGCTAAGGAGTGGAATTCTCTGCCTGCTTCTGTGTACGAATAACTCTATCTCTATCGATTCAAGAATCTATTGTCGAGGACGAAAACCAGTGAAAAGGTTTTTTCACGGTAGGTCTGCTCCATCGTCAACCTCATCTCAATCCTCAGGACTCCACGTCAAGAAAGAGCAAGCCCATTGACAAAAAAAAATATCTTTAACCGGTTATCTTTGACACGTACTTTTCTCTAGCATTAAAAATGCTTAGTTTTTTTTCTAGCCTAGTTTTAAATATAAACACTTGTCATTTGATCTGAGGCCAAGTATAGTGAGTTGACTACTCACATTGTCAAGGATTTCCGGCATTTGACTGTTTAGTATATTTGCGAATTCGGGTATCAAGGTGAGCACACCTTACATGGCTTTAACCTTAGGATAGCTACTATCTGATGGTTAGTTTGGATGTCGTGTAGGATTTGTCTATGGCTGTTTAGAATATTATGTTAGTGTTCGGCATTTTAATTATATAAAATTTTAATTAAAAAGTTGACTTGTTAGCTTAAATTTTGGTCAGCTGTGACGGCGTTAGCGTAATTATTACATACAGGGTGTAAGGGAAAGGTTTTTGAAAACAGTCAGTCAACGTAACTGAACAACTGTCAGTAAAAAAAACTTTCAGGAAATGAAAAATAAAATCAGCCTCTCCATACAAACTGTCCAATCAAGTTTGCAAGCGATTTCTTTCATCATTTCCTGAAAGATTTAATCACTGAAAGTTGTTCAGTTATGTTGACAGATCACTGATCAGGCCTTTCCAGTTTTCGGAAAAATGTCCCTCACACCCTATATTCTTTGGTTAAGTTACGGTTCAAAGGATAGTAAAGACGGCTAGGCGGACAGCGTACAGTCAAGGTCACTTCAAACTTGACACATGGGATTTTGTACAGTTCTTATTTCAATAGCCGTAAGAGCGCAAGTCAAGAATTTGAGAGCCCAGCTTAACCAGCTCTTGACTGTACGTAGGTTTAGATAGATAGATAGATAGATAAAACCTTTATTCAATAAACATAACACATAAAACAGATCACAGGAGTTTACAAATATTAACATACACAACTCAAAATAAATAGGTAGATTAGGTAGTTTCACATTTTTGTCGCGCGTAACATCAAGAAGACAAAATCTATTCTACAGGCAGCCGACCTTTTGCATGCTGTATGTGGTATGCCTATTGTATAGGTTTAGGTTTAGTAAAAAGTTTCCGTGCGTATTTTTAGGTATGGAACCCAACACAAAACTTCAAAGCCAGTATTGGTGTCACAAAATACTAGGGTCCAAATAACAGCACATGATCACTACATAAATAACAAACAGTTCTAACAGGTTTTAACGTTACGTCAATACTAAAATGAACTCTACCTCAAATAGTGACCCAAATTAAAGATTTAATTACAAAGCTAATTTATAAGCTCACACGCATAACTAAGGGTAATCTTACGAAAACCACAAAACAAAACAAATAAAGGTGTTATAATCTGTTAAATAGAGTTTAAAATCGTTTGACATTGAGATAAATTATCAAAAATGCAGCTTTAATTAAACATTAGACTTTATATTATAGACATTAAAGTTTATTATCCACCTGCGCATACGCACCGAAATGTTTTATGTCGTAACTTTTAGGCACACAGTCAAGAGTCGCCCTTTAATCTAGATATTTATTAATCTCGTCTAGAGCTAATGCTAATTGCGAAAATGGGCTAATTAGATTAGATGGGTCTCTATGATCGTAACACCTACTTCTAGATTCTGAGAAAGGCTGTTTTAGAGAAACGTCTATACTAGTTATATTAGGCCCGAACTATTACATTTGCTTGCTGTTCCTTGACTAAGTACGCATGGCAGCCAGCACTTAGAAACAAAACCAGTATAAGCTGAACCACCGCTACGCTACAATGCCTGAAATCAGAGACCCGATCAAGGTCAAAGTGTTTCTACCGACGAGCGGCCGTGTGTACCTCTATACTTATGGGTTGTAAGGAAAGTTCCACCGAAAATAAAGCTAAGAAGAAATGATAAATATTGAGTCCTATCTGTAAAGTTTGTCAAGACAGTGTACCTACAAACCATGTTCAATTGATTCAATTGATTAAACCATAAGTAAGATCCTTACCTACGACGCCTAAAGCCTTTTGGTTGAAGTCGATTTTCTTACCTGAAAAAAAAAGAAAAATTAAGTAGAGTTTTTACATCAGTAGACACATGAACATAAAACAAATGACAATAGCCATGCTCATTAGAATCTCGGGAATATAGTTCAACCTAATTCAAATTTCGAATTCGATTGTGCCAACCGGCGTAATCAAGTATCGGGAGCAAATAGATCAGTAGCAATTGGCCGTGCGCATACGCACAATTGGTGGGTGACCTGCGACCTAAACAGCCAATCACAGCGGACAACGCAAATCAGCTGTTCAACGAACAGATGTACAACATAAGTGGGACAAATTTGTTTGTACGTATCGGTCGTATCGGTATTGAAGTAAAGTCGACAATTAATGTAGTAATATCTACAAGCAACTACTACACAATATTTCAGAATCTTGGTACTTTTTTTGAGGCATCATCATAAACGTGTGTGTTGCAAGGTCTATGACAGACCGCACAAACCCTCGTGTCAGAGTTGTTGAGCCGCTAGAATGGCTCATGAACGACTACATCCGTAGGTAGTAGTCGGGACTAAAGGTTTAATGTGCCTTCCAAAGCACGGAATCATCTAACTTTCCGGACAATCAGGTGATTCATCCATGTCCTCACCAAACTGGGGAGTTAACACAAAGGGACTTTTGTTTAGGCAGTGTCCCTATCGGGAATTGAACCCAGACCCTCCGATCGAGAGCCGAGCGCTCTAACCACTAGAGCACAGAGGCTGTTAATCTAAAGTTGGACTGTGAGTCGGATGCCATGATAGCATGATGAACTCGATGCTTTTTGTATAAAACTAGTATTAAGAGGTCCTCTAATAAAGTGATGCCTTTTTCAAGCAGCGGGTCATTAACAGTCAAGAAAGAAGATATGACAAAATGAAAGCTCTGCTCCAGGAGATTTCTAAACAGTTGGCGCCTGTTCAAACGAAGGCGAAGTTACATAACAAAAATACCTTCCCAGAAGTTATAAATTTCACAAAAACGTTTGACAAAAAAGTTTACAATAGTAACAATGGTTGTAATGTTGTAAGTAACCAAGCTTTTACCAAAATATCGAGAACGTACCTACATTACGAGTATACGTAGATAGTCATTGGTGACTCGATCAAATTTTAAAACATCCAAGTGATTTTATTGTCATCATCATATCAGCCGAAAGACGTCCACTGCTGGACATAGGCCTCCCCTATCTCCATGGCGCTGCTCGCATCCAGCGGCTTCCCGTGACCTTGACCAGATCGTCGGTCAAAGAGCCTCATTGACATCGATTGCTCAATAACACATCAATCCAAACGTACAAAGGGCCCAGGCATTACCGACATTACCGTTAATAATAGCTACCTTGGAAGTCCAAATGAAACTGTTTATTCACCTTGAATTGACAATAGATCAATCAATAATTTATCATTTAAAGGGCTCTTGCGCAACGATAGCTTCTGCCAAGTGGGGCAAAGAATCGGATTCGACACGCGCAATATTGATCTCTCTATGAATGTAGAGTAGAATTTTGATCAAGGACGTCTGATTCGAATGTGGGAGTATAGTTGCTTCAAAGTGGATATCAACGTTTGTTAGGCAATGCAAGATTTATCATCACAATAGTACGGTACACCACAAGTCAGTAAAAACATTATTACAATGCCGTAAGGTCTAAAATGTCTTTACTGACATGCTGTTTGGCGTACATTAAACAGTTAAAAAGCTAGTTAGCGAATGGTGCGAATAATTTTTTAACTTGTCTCTGAAATTATCAGAGCTGAAACCATGAAATCTATCAAGTAAAACGTTGATAGAGTACCAGAAACAGAGTACACAGATGTTTGCATTTAGTCAACAGCAATTTCTTTTTAATCACATTTAAATTGATGACATTTGACATTTATGTAAGGTCTGGTCAAATGTTGTTAAATCAGAGGTTTGAAATTTAAGTTATTTAACATGATTTTAAATTTAGGTACGAATAACGATTTAATACCCTAGTCATGATTTCTTACTAAATTACAATTAAATCGACGTTTATTTCAAAGCTGTCTGTACTTTTCATAATCGATTAACAAGGAATTAATAGCATTAATTTATTGTAGCTATCGCAAATAACAATCCGTTGCGAAGTCGATGCGACCTTGTCCCGTGACCCGCGTTGGTATTTGTGCCTAATGAGGTCTTTGTTTTTTATAATTCACAGAACAAGTCCTTTTCATTCATTAATCAACTTCATAACTGCACTTTTAAATAACTCACAGAAGGAATGTTTTAGCGCTCACGTTTGATTGTGTCCACCAATCGGAAGCGCGTTTTTATACAGTTGTCAAAAATTGCAAGATATCATTGGCTCATTATCGCGCGTTCTTTCTGTGAGCCCTAAAATGTATTGCTTGGTGCTTAGGAACTATTATATTCCTACGGTAACGGTAATTAACGAAACGAATATTATCCGTGAGTCACTAAAAGTTAGTGATATAAGATTTTAATACATACAGCTTAATAAAGATACAAGTAGAATAAAATAAGAGTATCAATCATAATCGCTGACAGCCGGTGTGACAGAGTGGCGTAAATGATCGATAGTTGACGTTGTGCGTTGTGGAAACAACAGTTAGCATTGTTATTGAAACGAAATAAGTTCGTCATACTAACATATATAAGTAGTACTAATATAAAAGGTGCCTTTCACTGAAAAAGACCTATTTAAGTATACAAGTTAATTAATAATGGCGTAGTAGAAAAACGTAGCTACCATATTAAAATAATAGCATAGCAGAGTATCGCAATAATTCGATGAAGAAATAACATAAAATAAGGGTAAATGGTACAATAGGCAAAACGGCAGCCATTTTATTAATTAAAGCACAAATCACTTTCCAAGTGTTAATAGCACGATTGATGTTGCTTATCTTGTCAATTTATCAGTATCGGTATCGCAACTAAAAGACCACAACATTTCGTCATACAATCGTATTAATTGGGCCACGATGGTCGTCGTTGGCCCAGCTGATTGTGGCCCTAAAACACTTCATTGTTTCTTTATTGAACTAATGCCTACGATCGATTTTATTAGCGGTTGGAGTAACCGGTACTTTATTAACCGGTTGATGATTTTTAAACATAATTGATGTTTAGGTTGACTTAAAAGAAAAATAATACTGCTTAAAACTATGTCAGACCAGACTTTAGATGAATTCACTCTAAAAAAAAAACATTCATTTAATAACGTGCATAAACAGTGAATAATTACATCACTTCTGAAAATATATTTTTATCTTCATAAGCTGCAATAAAAATAAAGATTTAACTAATTTTACACCAAATATCTAGACTTAGCTAAATGATTCGCTGCGCTCCCAGTAGTATCTAGAGATGATTTTTCTTAACATTTTTATAAAGAATAGGTGTTCTGGTTAGTAGAGCCTACACAGTTTGTAATAAGTAAAACTGAATATACAAAGTTACATACAACAATAGGTCTTACGTTGATTAAAATAACACCTATATCCATGTATCGAACCTGACCTGTTGTGGACTGTACACGACCCTGACTTACCGTTCCATGTCAAAGAACAGCATTCAAAGCTTAACAATGACCTTGTCACTTTCGTCGATCTTGATAGGTTGTGAAACTGACCCGACCTATTCATAATCCTTTGATAGCTCCACGTCTCTTTTAAACAAGACGGGGACATTATAGACCATTATAGTACTTACTATACTGAGTATTATAAAGACCTTACTTAATTAAGTTTATTGTAAGACATTTTTTTGACAATCCTAGTTTGTTAGTGTAGGCACCTCCTTTGTCAGAATTTTCAAAGCAGAGTATGGCATTTAACACTTTCAAATTTATCATTTAAAAAGCCATACATAATTTTTACTTTGACATCCAATATAATAATAGTTCAATATAAAGTCGATCTTAGAGTTATATTTAATCCTGTATTTCTTCCTATTAGAACTGAAATCACTTATCTTTTCTATAGATAAGTTGTGAAATCGATCAATTTTGACATTTGGGAGCGGCGTCGTGCGCTGGAGTCGTGTCCATACTATCGTGACGTCACATTTGCGTGGCTGTAACGCCCTTCATAACAAGACTATAACGCACTCACTAATTACAACGTATCACATTTTAAAACTATTTTGATAGTTCAAGGAGCCGAGAGGTTTAATTGTTCGTTATATTTAAATTTTATCGTTAATGTCATGTCAAATTAAAATCACATTATTTTCCGATTAAGACATTTTATAGCTCCTTTTTTATTGATATTTCATTGTGTGTGTTTGTACAAAACAAGTCTTCACGCATACACCCTTAGCTCCCGCATAAAGCAAGTAACTGATAGGAAACAGCATATCGAAAATCGATGCTGATTCATGCCACGTCAAACACACAAACATTTAAAAAACAGTTTTTGAATCCTAATCATATAAACAAACAGAAACCTTAAAAGTAGCTAAGTAATGTTCTTTACCTCAAATAAATAATATCTTCTCAAAAGGCAGCAATTAAAATACCCAAATTCCAAATCAGAAACATTGAAAATACCACGTCTGAATCAAAACATTAGGATTAATATTCGTTTCGACCCATTTTGGGATGAGTGAGTACGTACTTAAGCACTTCAAAATGCGCAATACGAACTTAAAACGTTTGGCGTCGCGGCGCTTGCGCATCGAACCTTTTATTGAAAGGAGCTTCGGAAAGGAATTGTTTTAAATACATTGACTACTGGATTTCGCTCGAACTTATTCAGTTGTTGTATTGATTTTTCTGACGTTCTACCATGGCAGATGTGACATTAAGATTGCTTATTTTTTTAGTCAAACTAAAGCTGTTCTTAGGTAAAAAAAAAACCTTTCGGCACGATATCTTGTTTACTATTATGATATAGAACACTTTATTCTTATATTGCCTTTCTTTCGCAACTCTATCGTTTTTTTAGTCCCTCTCGCCTTCTTAATCTACTACATATCAAATACATAACTTTCTTCCTTATATGGTTGTCTTGTCTGTCATCCCTTCTCATATCATAGCATGTCCATGCATCGCCAAACGTTACCCTTCATTTTTTCTGCTACAAGCGCCTCTCTCAAGCTTATTTTTCTTTAATGGAAAATTGTTTCTTATTGTTTTCGGTCCGCCATTTTCCACGCCACAGTTCAATGGACATCAAACCAACTTAGTCACGTAGACTTCACTCTTCATGCTGACTGCATTGCACCAGGATTTAGGCCACGCCATGCGCCGGCGCCGCGCAAATCGTGCGTGCGCAGTATACCTACGCGTTCTGGATCGGTGGAGGCATGACTAAATAATTACTTGCGCGTAGGCAGGCCCTAGACTAATATTGTAACAGCTGACTGGGAAAGTCAGTAAGCGGATCAAGGGCGACAAGAATATAGACACGTATTTCTAAACTACACTGGGTTATTTTCTCGTACGAATCAACTAATAGTTATTTTAGGATCCCTAGTCTAATTTAGGTTCTAGAGTGGTGATCACGAAACGGAAGAGGTAGCGTGGGCAGGCGCCCCATAATGTTGCGACGATCTAGATCTATACCTTAGGCCTCCCCTAAAGATCTCCACGAAGACCGACTGGTCTACGCTGCTCACATCGAACGGCTACCCGCGACCCTGGGAATCTGCTCTCAATTTTCAATAAATCGAAACGATACTACTGCAACATAGTCGAATTCATAACTTCGTTAACTGACAATGTAATAGAATATTGGTTGGATGAATTGTCAAATTGGCAGTGATAAGCATCCAACCAATATCTTATATGTCTTCTTACTCTATCGTCAAGGGACAATGTTTTGAATTTGCATGTTTTGAATAGTATCGTATCGATATATCGAAAATTGAGGGTAGACACCCAGGGACGCGGGTAGCCGCTGGATGTGAACAGCGCAGGACCGGTCTTCTTGATGATCTTTAGGGGTGGCCCGAGGTATATCTATAAGTGGACGTCTTTCGGCGGATATGATGAATGATAAGAGAGAAACTGATGAACTTACTGGAAGTTACTCCACCGATAAGTTCTTAGCTCTTAAAGAAGAAGAGTCAGATTTTAGTATGTTACTCAGTATATAAGATGAATAGCTTTCGCAAAGAAACTGAATAACTTTAGACAGCAAAGGCTTCCTAGATGGTACGACAAATGCAACGTAAATACGTAAAGCAATCGCAAAATCATTACAGGATCGCGGCAACCTAGTTGGTTAAAGCGTCTTCGGTCTGCTTCTTCGTTTTGAGTCAATGCCAAAAAGTGACTATAAAAGTTTAGCCCAAAACGTGGCCGCACATCAATAGCCTTTAGGTTGCCTTCTCCAGCACTGACAGTGAAGACGCAGATTCCAATCTTGCCCGTTGTTGTGTTTGCGATACAAGTATAGCCTACTAGAATATTGTAATACCTTTTTATGACACGCTATCAAGCAAATACTCAAATGCTATGTCATGCATGTTACGTATGACTCATAATTAATAACCTTATCAATCCAAAGATAACACTTATCCACGACAACCTTCATACATCGCAATACGCTTTGCAATTCAAGCGTTTTAAGTACTGCCGAAAACAATAAAAAAATAACAAAAGAACTAAAATCAGAGTTCACGGGTCACACTGACCAGGATGCGAAAGGACAGCCTTGACAAACAAAGAATTACACACAAAATGCTCAAAATATCCATAACAAGCAAAATGGTCTTTTACCAGCAGTAAGAACTTCCGTGTTTACGGCGCCAAGAGGAGCTATGCTACAGTCAGTGACATATCAATAAAAACACTTGCAATACGAATTCCAACGCTGCTGTAGGTCAATAAAGGTGGTCTACAATTTAAAATGTTTATAATAATGTGCAATTGACTGTACAAACCAAAAGGTTAACGAGTGTGAGCGACATTAAGCGCATTTCTACGTGTTCGCGTACCAGGGTCGAAGTTAGTATGCTTTGTTTTCAGTTCTACCGTGGCAGGTCATAAAAGATGACACTTAAACTCCTTTAACAGCTTAAACCTTGGCATTTGAGCGCGAAGAAAGACTTTGTGCTCATAACAATAAATGGCAAACATTGGTTTTGTAGGCATTTTATGAGGCTTAATCATGGCTATCTGTCCGCAATAAAAAAGTCTTTAAAATGTTTTCAAAAGGAAGCATTTTGACGTAAATGTATATTTTTCGTGCTATCTGTCAAGTAAGGCATTGGTATTTACGAATTTTATTCACTTTTTATTGTCTTAATAAATCTGGATAATACAAATTCTTTATCCATGTTTTTCCGGATTTTTGTACAATTTACTTTTTTCATATTTTTTTGATGCAATCCTATCCAAAAGTTTGTAAGTAACGATGGATGGATGTTTGTTACTCTTTAACGTAAAAACTCCTTAATGGATTTTAATGAAACTTTACAATAATATAGCTTATACATCAGATTAACACATAGGCTACAATTTATAAACCTGCGCAGACGAAGTCGCTGGCACTTAGTTTGGGCACGGGCGAGCTAGTTTGTTTAATAAAAAGACAGTTATTAAATAAAAATGTGTACATCAAAAATAAGACTGGATAATTTTTCGGCGCATCAAGACTGATTAAAGTAGTCTCTTGTTGTGGAGCCGTTTAGTTTAAGGTTTTGCTCCTTATTACTAGCTAAAAGGTACGTACGTACATGTATTAAATTTAAGCTTTCACCAACTCCTTCTCTGTCTAACACTAGCAAAAAAGCAATGGGAAGAGCAAGAGGAAACAGCTTTGCTCTGGCAGCCATCAAATTACGTAAGCGGTCTCTTTATGTTCTTGGTGAGAAAACTGTAGCGGATTAAAGGTCACGAGGGAAACCCGGTGGGAACAAGACCTTAGAGAGGAAAGCTGCAAGTGAAATCATTCTTTATTGTATAGTTTACATAAAGCATGTTTAAAAGTTGAGTTTGTAAGTAAAATAAGAAATAGAAAAGGAAGGTAAAGTAACTAGAGGATGTGTGGAAGCTATAATTAATTTATTCATGTAATCAGGCAGGTACGGTCAACCGCACGTCGGTAGAAACTTTTTCAACTCTATTACCACGCTATAAGGTTCAAAGGTGTCTCTACTGACGTGCTGTTGAGTGTACATAAGAGTTGAACATATACATTTATAGTCTCACTGAAAACCGCCTTTAAAGGCATGTATTAAAGTGTCAAACTATAAGGCGTATGTCAATTAGATGTAAAATTAAATATAAGTATTATGTCAAATTTATACAACAGTTTACAACTGATGTGTATTTTTTTTTTAAATATATTAAAAATTTCAAAATTGGTTCTTTTTCACAACTTCACTGTGGATAGAATTTTATGATTTCACATTAAGAATTCCTCACAAACTCAAGAAGTATCTATTCCGTAGAATGTTCATGGTATTCCTTGCCTCCAAATACCATCGAACATCCTTCACCGGTTGACAAACGAGGCTAATCCAATTCTCCAATCACAGCTCGGGGTTTATCAGATCAGATCACATGTACCAACATGTACAATGCTTGCAAACAGGGCTTGACGATCGTAGACTATATAGGGCTGCCAACGGCTTCGATAGGTTTGGTCAACAAAGTTTAGATTCTCAAAATGCCACTGTCGTAAAAAATTGTTAAGAAGAAACCAAATTTTAATATGAATTTTAGTGTTGTATTTGAACCTACTGTAATCTGAATTTTGATTCAGCTTCGGTAGTTATTTTCTTTCCAAAAAGAAGACCTGAAAGATCTGGAGTTCTTTTTGTTTTGCTCGCGGAACGTCGATCAATTCTTTTAAACTGTGTTCATCACACTAATGGCTCTGGGCGGGAACAAACCCACGACCTATGGCGCAGAATGCGAAGGCGTCGTACTACCAACCCTGCCAACAGGAAAGCCCAGTCGACAACAGTCCAGAGACAAAAAGTCCAGTCAACAACAGACAGAAAGTCCAGTCAACGACAGGTCAAGCTTGCCACTCGAAGTGCGACAGTAACTTTTGCTCCAATGTAGCTCTACGCGCTGTTGAAACTGAAGCACGTGGAAACTAAACCAGTATAAATTGAACCCGCGCTATGCTACAAACTCACGAAACCAGGGACCCGCTCAAGGTCAGTGTCACCACCGACGTGAGATTGTGTGTACTTAAATTTAGTGAAAATATTTCCGCTTGCGAAGAAATCTAAAAAAAACAGAACCAGACAACCCTAAACCCAGATAGCTAGACACAGACGACGCAGGTGATTCATGCGTTGTAGAGCGACATGCGCGCGCATGTACCGTAAGGGACCCGGTTACGTCGCGAATAAATCGCGACCACGACCACGATGGGCCGTAACGGCTCCAAATTGATTTCTTGTTTTATTTGTTATCTGTTTAAAAAGCGGAGCGACATATTTGAAAAAAGAAGATTGAAAAATCAGGCATCATATTATATTTCGGACCTCCTTGCTTCGCTCGGAATAGATAACTTTCTAATTTATTTTAGTAGGGGATGACATCTGCCAACATGTCCCAATCCCATCATCGATGATTAATTTAATTTATTCAAAGAAAACCTTACAGCATACATTTTGATAATAATAATTAATTAAATATAATTGTATGCCAAAAACAAGATTTCACGTATTATGTTAACAAACACAGGTAATAACAGCTGATGAAAGAAATGAATACAAAAACTACATCTATATCTTTGAAATCAAGAAAATATTACGTAATACAAAATTAGATAGTAAAATTAGACGAAAAAATAAATAATAATAATTAGACTAAAAACTCGTGAGGGAGTGTCTGTAGGTATGTGAGTGTGTGTGTGATATAATTAATCACGAATTATTATTATGATCAGTAGGAAATATTCAAAATTTGTTTATTTCAAAGAACATTGCATGGTTACAGGAATAACCTAAGATTTCATGCAAGGAACAAAATTAACACAATAAAATTAAATTAAGTCTAAATTAGCTAACAATATCTAGATACTACTCAAATCCATAGAACGTCGCCTTCACTACCTTGTGAAGAATTATTTCTTTAATCCTCCTTCTAATTACCTTTATTTATCATAACATCCCATGAAACATCCACTAAAGGACAGGGAGCTCCCTCCAAAATATGGGTTGGTACTATTCTTCCGACCTCGACCTACCGACCTCATAAGTTGCTGAGCTACCAAAGTCCTCAGACATGGCTCATTCGGGACTGACGGCTTAACCTGCCTTCCGAAGCACGAAATCATCTTAATTTTTGTACAATCAGGTGATTCATACTGCAATATAATATCCTAAACTGGGGATGTCTTACAAAAGTGACGTTTTTTTGTCTCCACCGGGATTCGAACCTAGAACCTCCGGAGCAGAACGTTCAAACCATTAGACCAGGAAGGATATTCAAAATAGAGTGAAACTGTAAGGAGCTACCTTCTCATATTTTTGATGACATCTGCCTTAAAACGTGTAACAAATAAGTAATGGGAACACCTGAATTCGGTCGCCATTTCATAACTATACAGGGTGGCCCATTGATAGGTGTCCAAAATAAAAATTTTGATGCCTCATGTTAAGGTGTATCTAAATCACCTTTTTCCAATGTTTTTGTTTCTAAACTTTCAGTTTGCTCCACGTATAATAAGAAAGACCATTACAGCAACTTTGTGACACGCCCAGCTAAATTCCTTGTTTTGCTATGCGTACACTGCATGCATTTGTCAACAAATACTTAATAAGGACAATTTCTCAACTAACAATTTGTGACTGGATAACACAAATAAACACTGAGGAAAACTAATAAGGTAGTTAAAGGTGTGGCTTTAGGTACACAGAGCGGTGTAGAAATTGGATTCCTAATGTTGTTTTAGAATAAAAAGAAATTGCAACCAAAAAGTATCCGATTTAACATCATTTTGAGACTGCCTAAGCTTTCTCACAACTACTTTCGTCTTAAAACCCTTTAAGATTCACTAGAGAGTTCTTAAGATAAAGAAGCCGAGTAATAAAAAAAATACAAAAAAAAAGAAAAAAATAGAAATTCTCGTTTGATTTGTTTGATTGATTTTTTTAAGACCTGTAGGAAAGTTTAAAGATGTTGTTTAGTTTTATGGTGTCCTTGGCATTTTTTTTTACTTTAAAGCGATGTAGGTACTTTCCTGTATTTTCCTATTTTTCACACAAAAATAAAAAAGCAACCAGCTTTGCCCGTATTCCAAACATCTTGGATCAGTGACTCATCGGCCGGCAAACCATCGTTTTACAACTCAATTTGTGCGCGGCTGTAACGGTACACCGGTATGGTTTAGGGCTCAACCAGACCGACTGCACTTTACAGACATTGAAGCAAATCTTCCATTAAAACTATAAATATGTTTAAATGGAAAGCGGGAGACTTAATGTGACATTAACTTTAAAACTCTTTCTACATCTGACGGTAAGATAGGTAGTTAAGTTATGAGTGTTGACTGTAACACTGTAAACATAGAAGTAAATCTTCCGTTAAAACTATAAATATGTTTAAATGGACGGCAGGAGACTTAATGTGCCATTCTACATCTGAAGGTAAGTAAGTGTCGACTACAGTCTGCGTTGTAGCCAGAATAAGTGGAAAGTCTTACAATAAACAGCCAGCAACTTGGCAACTAATATTGACTACCACGGAATGCAAATTTAAAAGCCTAAACAAGATGAAAATCAAAACATGTGTGGAAATGGATCAACAGAGCAAAAAGCATTTTTCGACCAAAGCTAAAAGGGTATGGCAGAAGAAGCATGAAAGTAGAATTACTGACTGTGATTGGTGTGAAATATGTGGCGTAAAAGAAGACGTAGTGACAAAAATTGAGAAAGGGATCCGGATGCTGAGATGGTTTGGTCATGTAGAGAGAATGAATGAACGAAGATTAACGAAAGAGATCTACCAGATGAAAGTGAATATAAACGTTGGAAGGGGAAGGCCACGGCGAACATACCAGAACCAAATTTAGGACGTTCTCAATAGAGGCCAGGTTAAAAGTACCCTATGTCGAAGAGCATGTATGAATGGGTTGGTGAAAGTAGAGGAAGCGAGGGTGTCAAGATCATAGCAGGTGGAGGGCTGTGGTCTCTGCCTACCCCAACGGGAAAGAGGCATGATATTATGTACGATGTGTATGATTGGCATCAGTCAGCAGATGATCGCAGCTACACGTATGAACAAAGTGCAGCTCGTCTGCATAAGCCCTTACGGCTTGCAATGTGTCAGGAGGAAACGGTGACATTATACTGCAGTGAAATGGAATAGTCGTCTGTTAAGATCTCGTTCCAGTGTGGTTACTAGACAAACTCTCTTTTGAGATTATCGAAACATAAAATAACAAAAATCCTTGACTGATTGTATCCTTGATACGGCCATAAGTTTCACGTGGATACGTCTATGTAGGTAAGTACTGTAGTGATCCTCCTCAAAAGCCTTCTTTTAGCAGAGCTGGCTGGCGAGTATTTCTAAAATTGAATTTGATTTCGATTAATGACGTCACGTTCTGAAAACAATCGCCAGTCAACTCTTGCCCACGGCTGGGTACGGACGTTGATATTAGCTTGCTTTAAAAAAAAGAATATAAAACCTAAATGCGTTTTGAAGCGTTTCTTTTATAATAACCCCGGTCCTCGTGTTCGTTATAGTACACACGGCAGCAAGCACGTAGAAACAAAACCAGTATAAGCTGAACCAGCGCTAAGCTATAAACGCACGAAACCAGAGATCCGCTCAAGGTCAAAGTGTTTCTACCGACCGGAGGCCGTGTGTACACTCGCCATTAAGCGCAAGAAAGGCATTAAATATTTAGAATACCCGTCCAGTTGTTACGTCTTTTGCCTGAAAAAATAAAAAAACTCCAAAGAACAACTAATATACCATTTTTTTAACATATCTTCAAGTGTATATTCCCGCTAGCATAGTAAACACCTCATCTAACGGTCGCATCACTTCATTAGACATTTGTAGCGACACAGGCGCAGCGTGGGAAATGTCAACTCACAGTGACACCTCTTTCTTCTCCACAGCCCACAAAGTCCAATGCTGGACGGAAAATACCTCTCCTCGGGATTTGCACAGTATTTTAGGGAAAGTACAGTCAAGAGCACACCAAGTTTAACACATTGGACTTTGTAACATTCTTATTTCTATCACCGTTAGGGCCAAAGTTGCGCTGTAAATGTAAAGCTTGATCCGGTCTTGTCTGTCCGTAGTTACCACGATTATTAGAGTTGCGGCCATCGACCGCGGTAATTTTTAACCGCAATTATCGCAGTATGGCAATATGGCATGCAGGGTGCTGCTACTTATTTTCCAGTTCACCCCTTAGTGGCCTTTTACGACATCCACGGACACATGGAGTGGTACTATTTTTAGCCAGCTTTACGAAAATCAGCGTGGGAAACGTCAACGCAAGAGTGACACCTACAGTCTCTTATTGTGGTCTTAATACCTCGTAGGTGTGCATGCACTTCACGTGTTTATCTTTTGACGTACTTAATACTCAAAGACGTTAATCTTCTTCAAGCTTATTCACAATGCAACACTGCATTTTATATTAATTACCTGTTAAAGCCATGATCACACCTAGCTGAATTCAATGATTAATTCGGCATACATTGATCGTTGAAGTAACAATTATATTTCTAGTAAGTTCAACTGAATTAGTCTTTGAATTCAGCTAGGTGTGATCGTGGCTTTAAGAAAGCGTCTTTAAAATTAAATATACATTTAATGTATCGCTGACACCTGTTGATAATGAAGGTGTCAACTTTAATGAGGCTTTCTGAAACTTGTTCTTCGTCTTAAAGAACAGCACCGCAATGATATTAACCTCTAAGGGTTGGTTTCCACCGTTTCCACCAGTGCTGTGCGAGAGTGCTTAGCTGTGAGTTGGGGCAATTCCAACCAATAGGATTGTGTCATTTTCTAGCTTGTCAAAGGCGCTGTCAAATGGAGCAATCCTATTGGCTGGAATTTACTAGCTCACAGCTTAGCTCCCTCGCACTGCTCGCACAGCACTGATGAATATTCACCTTAAGGCGATTATAGCCCTCAAATTAGAAGCTACGATATCGTCAATGCTAATATCGACCTTATTATCACGTCACTAGCGTTTACATAACAGTGCTCTTTAACGTGGCTGTTACAACCAACGATAAGGCGGAATTTTGTCAAAAATGAGGAATGACTCACTTTTTCGTATGAAATATAACAGATAAAAAAAATCGTATATTGTAATAGGTCTTTACCTATGAAATTGCCGAAATTGTCTTACATATTGAAGAGATCATAATTCCTATAATTCTAATGCAATTTTTTTCATTTGTCTTTTATTTGAAAGTTGACTTCAAGGTTATCAGTTTACGCATAAAATAAAGTTTTTATTTTTAGTTTGATATATAAAATTAAAGGTTCGAAAATTGTTCGTCTTAAATGTCGTCCGATTTCATCATTAGATTTGTTATATTTTTTTACAGATAATATTTTTCGAAAATTAAATTTAAGCTTCTATTAGCTTAATGTCTTCCTAATAATGCTAAAAAAAAAATTAAAAAATTGGATTTATAATTCCTAAGAAAAATCCAAAAATGTTAGTACTGAAAATTGAGTTTACCTAAAATTCGCCATACAAAACGGCAATTTCATAGGTAAAGACCTAATATTTAAAGAATAAGGGTTTTTTTTAATTTAGTGTGCAAAAATATTTCCAAATATCATAGCGCTTTAGCTTTAGCACATACGAGTATATTTTTGTCAACTTTTCTTGATGACCTATAAATAGGAGTAGGCTTTACAAAATGCCTATTTGAGGGCTATAATCGCCTTAAGCCACGATCACACCTTCCTGAATTTAGAAAGTAATTCGGCATACATTGTTGGTTGTAAGAAGGATATTGGAATTAACAAAACCAAGCCTCCCAGCAATGTATGCCGAATTAGTCTTGTATTTAGGAAGGTGTGATTGTGCCTTTAAAGCTTGAATGACAACAAATTAACTGTATGACGCTGCTGCAGGACCGGTAAGAATATGGTAAAAAGTGAAATAGTTTTATTAAGGCAATATAGGGAAACAAAACCAGTATAAGCTGAACTAGCGCTACGCTACAAACGGCTGAAACCAGAGACCCGCTCAAGATCAGTGTTTACTGACGTGCTGCCGCGTGTACAAATAAACAAAATAAGTATCAACATAAAGGAAAATACTTGAAGATTTTTAGTATCGGAGCAAAATGCAAAAGAGAGCGCATACAGAGATTGTGAGAACTGAATCTGAATAGCCGAGATAAAAAAAAAGTCAAACATAAGTCATCAGAGCATGTAATCGATCGCATACTTGCTTCTTAATCTAATACTTCGCGAACTGAAACTCAAATAAATCATGAAAAGTATTTTAGCTATTAAAAATATCAGATTTTACCTCGAAAAGAATTCACAAATTGAGTCATAAACCAGTGACGACGATACGCTCTTACAAGCAAGCAACCACGCAAACATTCTTTTGAATTTAAAAATACTACAACAATGTAAATTATAATTCAACGAATAATTACTTTCCTAGGGGCATAATTTCTGTTTATAACTTCATATGGCGGTTTTAAAAATATTAATATTATAATGAGTCATGTTTAATACCCAGATGCATCTAAAGATGGGCGGGTAATAACATAAATCGTATGCAAATTGCTGCGCTTGCGCATCGTACGTTTTTGGCTATTTTATTAATAGCGGCGCTATTAAGAATCAATTTGCCTTTCTTAAAGCGCGTTAAATGCTTTTTAAACATTGTTTTCGAATTTCGAACAATGGGTTGTATCCTTAATTCTTCCTGCTCGATGCGAACGCGCAACTTGAGCCGTGATTAATTGCATGTATAGATAAAGACAACATTGTATCAATCTTATTATGGAGATTTATTTTTTATATCCTGGAACGTTAATTAAATTAAAAAGTTAAAAGGGCTAAATGACAATGTATTGAATCCATCAACAAATGAATGGGTAATACATCAACTGTAGGTACATGTGACGTCATCCGAATTTATCCGGATCTGCGAATCGCAATGACGTAAGTCAGGCATGTCACACTTAAATTCATTGGTGTCCTAATGCATGATCGAAAAATCATGCAAGAAGCCGCAATGGCCACAGAATTTATTGAATCGTTGGATTGGTGATTGCTTATTAAAAATAGGCTGTGTATTAACGTGCCACCAAATTTGAGTAAATTTTTACCAAATAATATCCACCAGTTTGTTTACCAAAATGGATGAATGTACACCAAATTTGCTTCTGGCACTTCGCCGGCCGCTGCCGCGTCACGCTCGCTCCGCTCGTGCGTTGTGGTCGCAAGATAACCTAACACAACCTAACCGGACCGGTTACCCAAATTTGGTGTACGTTCAGCCAATTTGGTGTACATTCATCCATTTTGTCTGAAGTGTAATGGGGTATAAAAAATTATTTTGGGAATCATTTAATTTGTTGCCTTAAAAATATGTTACCAAACATCCTATATTTTTCCTTTTAGTCAAATAAATCTTTTCTCAAAAAGCACCTTTTTCACAAAGTTATAATTTGGGGTACTGTTTCATATATTTGACGTAAGCCCAACTGGTTTAAGTGGACTTCATTGAAATTTTTAAAACTGGGATATGTTTCATCTTTAACAATAATAAAAAAAATATCTGCGGAAATAATACTGTTTCCAAGTTTGCACTGGAAAATTGTTCTAGTCAATTTCCAACATTCTTAAAATTTTCTTGAGCATACTGATCAAGAAAAACACAACAGCCCAGGTTGTGTCCAGTTTTGTGGACCATTAATAAAAAAAAATACATAAATAAATAAAACAAAAATTGGTTTGGGCCGCACAAAAATGCGCAGAGGGTCCGCATGTTTGACACACCTGACGTACTAAGTGGACAAAGTCGCATTATCTGTTGTGTAGTAAGTACTATCGACACTAAGTTGTGGTTACATAAACTGAAATGCAATTCAATTTAGACTCGACAATAGCAGGTCATTTATTTGAAACGATCGAACAAAACTATGTATCTATAGGTAGTTTTTAGATAAGTACCTACTTATTTCGCAACAGCAACTTGTTGTCGCTCACGGCTTCGTTCACGTGGAATATAAGAATAATTCACATATGTCTTTTGCAGAGTTAAAACTATATCGGTAAAATTGGATAAGCGGCTTTTACCCGTAAAAATGAACGTCAAACGGACAAGACTTTCGCATAGATAGATGATTACTAGCAAAACGGATAAAACTAAACAGCTAATATCGAGTTGTTCAGTCAACTCAGAAGTCCTTTTGTAGATTGAAAACTCCTGAAAAGCCTAATCCAGGATTGGGTATGGTTTGCCCCTGGGTTGCAGGAGTCAGATGGCTTTCGCTCTGTGTAAAAACTAGTGCCCTCGTGCGAGAATTTAGATAAAGAAGCCGACTTGTAAAAACGGAATAAGGCAAGGCCAAATCAGGCCATTGATCTATAAGTCCACGCACTAAAAATGATAAATTTTATAGCCGTTTTGATCAAGCATGCACCATAACTAAATCATCAACATACCCACCATCAGTAAGCCGATACCATCAACAAGAAAAAAGAAATTAACCGCTCTTGGTCTGTGAGAAACTGGTTAAAGCGTAACGCACAGGGTGTTACTTATTTAATACACTGATCTTTTTAAAAAGAAAATTTTTACTTTTATCAAAAATTAAAATTAATTAATTCTCTCTTCAAAAAAAATAATAAAGATTTTCATTACGAGCAATAAATTCAAATGTGAACAATACTATCGCACACACAGCCGCAGATGAGTGGTGACAAAATCAGTATAAGCAGAACCGGCGCTATCTAGAAATCAGATCTGAAGGTCACAGTGGTTATACGAGTACGACTGACGTGTGGGCGACTGTACATTTTTTATATTTTTTTGAAATTTTCTAGTGTAGTCTAAAAAAATATTAATAATTATGGCAACTCTTTCAAAGTCTAATTTTAGTTGTAGTAAATTAATTGTATTGTATAAAAAGTTTAATGAAAAATGTGATATAAACCAGAATTTGGTAAAAACGGAAACAACCTGTATAGTTCAGTCCGCTATGTGTAGTTGTTAAGTTGAGCTTAACAATGGTGATCCAAACTAGGCAAGCCCGTCAGAGTTAGACGCAAATCGGCACCTGCCGATGACCTTTGATATAGCGGTTCTCAAACTATAATAACAGTGTTATTCACCTGTTCACTGCAAAACACTTACGTACATTCAGTTTTAAAGTTTTCAGCAATGCAAGAATAAATTGCCTGAAAATAAAAGTGATAAAATCAGGGCAGTTTTATCAACGGTACATTTTTAGTAGTAACAAAATATTTTATCAGCATTATTCTGAATAATTGTGTACGTTTGATTTCTTAGCTGTACTCAATAATCAAAATATAACTTCTGGATGAAATTTCAAAAATGCCTTAATATGACATAAGCAACATCTCTTAATACATAGAGTAATCATAACTTCTAATCCATATTTATGCATCACAAGAAGTGGACATATTATGTCCACTAATCATATGAGATCATATTATTATGTTCACACGTTAAAATTAAATTGATCAATAGTTCAGTGTGTCAAGCGATCGTCACCGCTATTTAGAACAGTTTTGTTTTGTTTGCGGTGAAATTGAGAACCACCGTCTTATCCTAACGGGCCTTGCACACAGACCTGCCATTTATAGAGAGCCCGTGAGAATACATCAGCTTAGCCTCTGACGAATAGACAGGAGGGTCCGGACTTAGTGGTGGTTTATGTCCAGGTACAACCAGGGTCGAATTTGGATGATAATTAATTTGTCAAACAAACTTTTGACTGGGACTTGTTTGGAATGGATTCTGTTGTTTTAAGTATGACGTTTGCTTAATCAATTTATAAGAAAACTTGTTTGGAAGCAAAAACACAAGTTGGTTTATTAGCCAAGGAAATATTCCGTTAAAATATGACATTACCATGATGAAATCTTCTTGATCCTCTTTCTTTAAATTTAGTAGTAATAAACATGATTTTAAATATATAATCTGAATTACACCGCACATAATAGAGTTCACGGAAGAGCCAGATGTTTTATAAACACAAAGTTATCAGTTAGGAAAAAAATATCTTCAATTACACGAGGTACACGTTTGTAAATACAATACACACACAGAAAAACGCTTGGTCCATCGTTTTACATACAGAAATATCTACATTTTTAATACATTTTACATAAATTTGAGGTTATGATATGGCTTACAAAATGTCACACGCTTTCGTTGATTCTGGTATAGAAATGTTTGACACTTGTCAAATAACGGTCAAAAGCTGATAATTCTAGAATCAAAGAATTTAAAACGCTTCGTGCATCCAAAATTTACAAAAAATATGCTTAAATATTTAGTTTATTTATTGATTTTTGAGGAGATTAAAAGCTTTTGACATTAGTTATTACTTTTGTTGACTAATGCTAACTGTAAAGGTATAGTGTTCACATATCTAAGGTTATATCTAATTGCATAAAGCCAAGTAGGTAGTTAGTTATGCAGTGCAGTAACATAACATCACGCCTCTCTCCCGTCGAGGTAGGCAGAGAGAGACCACAAAAAGACCTCCAACTGCTATGATCTTGACATACTTTCCTCGTTTCCTCTACTTTCATGTATCCTTTCATACAAGCCATTACTTTTACTCTGCAATAGCAATACCCCTAAAAGGTGGTAAACTCTGTTTGACAAAATATTCTACATTTTATTCAATATCATAACATCCCATGAAATGTCCACTACAGGACAGGGAGCTCCCTCCAGAATTCTAGCTTTTGCTGGAAAAATGTGGACGAGAAGTACCTTAGTTACCTCGCTTTTCAGCGTTAAGGCTGCCACCATGGACCGCGGTTGTAGGTGACCGCAGTAAGTAAGATGGTATGATACACAGGAGGATGCTGATGCCCATCCTGCAGTTTGTAACCCTTAGTCGCCTATTACGACACCCACGGGTATGTATGGTATTACCTATTTATGCGCTGGTTATCTGCGAAATGAGAAGACAGCTCCTCAGGTTAATAAAATATAATTAAAAACAGTAAAAACACAGTATTTACAAGCAAACCAAGTAGAGACTGCCAAACTAATCAATGTCGTAATTTGGAATTTGCTTACGTCTAACTTAAATATACGAGTACATATTTACAGAAGCCTGCCAGCATCAGGCTAGCAGGCAACCTCCGTCGTCGACATATGGTATGGTACTATTCTTTGCCGGCACCACACGGGACAATAAGATGTAAGTGAATTGAAAATTCTAAAGATATGAAAATGACGTAAAGGAGTAAAAGCCCAAATCCGGTCCTGTAAAGTTCAAGAGGTCGACCGCCGTGGGCAGTTTGTGGCAGAATGTGTGCCATCGACCGTTAGCCCACCGCTGGCCACGCGAGCTGTCGATCACAGATAACATCGCAGCCAATTAAAGATTGGTACAGGTGAATTCTGTACGTTTATTGGCTGGTACCGTTCGATGGAATTCCGCAGTGATTTAATATTGACGAACTGACATAAACTTGAACCTGTATCTGGCAGTTTAGTGGCCCATTTCTTTATCTGTTTTCGCCATTTTGCAATATGTTTGTGGAAATACAAACGCAAAATACCGTTTTTTCTTTTTCAGTTTTAAGTACCAACATCTTTAAGAGCAGTGGTTCCGATGGTTAATTGGAAACACGTAAGTACAACCGTTCCTTCAAAGACAAGCGAGGATTCTTGAACGGGTATTACTTGGCAGGGGTATTCATCAGTTCAAAAACAAATACTCACGTAATTGTTTTTGACTGTATACAAATTTATATGAGGCGTATCCAAGATATAGCTCAAGAAGCAACGTCAACAACTGTAAATCCCTCCCTTCCCTGTAAATCCCTAACGCATTTTTGCTGGAGTTTTGGAGGGAGCTCCCTGTCCTGTAGTGGACGTTTCATGGGGTGTTATGACTGGTCTGGAGCACCTTATTCTTCTCACATCAGACTTTTGCTTGCACAGTCCAGAGTAAGGTAAACGTTACCTTGCTTGTGACTTCGAAATCATGTTATGCCACCTATCCGAAAAAATCAATCATAAACTTCAGGGCAAAGAGGCATAACAATATGACCACGGCTATTATCTGAACATCGCTATGAATATTTCTTAAATACCATAGTTTGTACATAACAATTTCAGATGACAATATTTTCTTGTTTCATACTTTTTAGAGCAAGATTTGCCAGTAGTCGGGTTCTAGTTTTTGAACTGATTTTTTTGGTATGCAATGAGGTTGCCAACTGCCAACTGCCCGTTCTCCACCTATTACATCGAAATGAAAGTAAACTTAACTAAGAATTAAATATTTCCAAGTAAATAGTTCTAACAGAGGAAGTTACGTGCAGAAATTGGAGTACAACTGCTATTACAGTCAAGACGACGTCAGGCCTCGCAAGCTGTTCAACTTTCGCCCCTGCATCGTTTGAAATAAGAACGGAACGAAGTAAGAATATATCAATTTTGACGTGCTGTTAGTGTACTAGTAATTACTAGTAACGAGTAGTAGAGCCTAGAGCTAAAAGCAGAGACAGCTGACCAGATAGCCGTTTCAAGCAGATATCCGAGAGATATCTTTAGCTGGGATCGATTAGGCGTGTTATGTAAGAAGGAAATACTAATAAATTCGAACCTAATGTATTTGTTTATTTTATTCAAGTAATAATAATAATGCCCCATGTGGTGTTAGACACGACCTTCAGAAATGAAGAGTGCGATGATGAAGAAGAAGAAGTGGTGCCGGCAAAGAATAATACTTTTGTATTGTTTATTCTTATGATAATACCAAGCCATCCCTACCCGTGGGTGTCGTAAGAGGCGACTAAAGGTTAATGAACCAGAGGATGGGCAGCAGCATCTTTCTGTGTATCGTATCAACAACCGCCGTTCATGGTGGCAAGCGTGGTGACTATGGTACTTCCCCTCCACATTGTTTCAGCAAAAGCTGGAATTTTTAAGAGTTGTCTGTCCTGTAGTGGACGTTTCACGGGATGTCATCAATAATAATAATTAAATTAAAAGCAGGCACAAGCATCTTTCTGTGTAGGTATCGTACCATCGTACACACTGCATCACCAACAACAGCGGTCGACAGTCGCAACGCTTACAAGCGTGGTGGCTATGATAAATCCTCTCCAAAGTATCACGCTTTTTGCTGGAGTTCTTGAGCGCTCCCTGTCTATTCGTTTACGTTTAATGGGATGTTATGATGTGTATTCTGCATGACATTCAATAAGTATTCTGTAAAGAATCTACATTGAATAAAATTATTCGTTTACGTTTAATGGGATGTTATGATGTGTATTCTGCATGACATTCAATAAGTATTCTGTAAAGAATCTACATTGAATAAAATTATCTGAATCTGATGAATCAATCAAACTGTTTGGTAGATTTCCATAAACTGATTTATTAACTATTTGTGAAAGGACACTTTCCTTCCTGAAAAGTAACTCATATAGATGTAGATACAGTAAATCAAATTACGCAGAAAAATTTGCAAACCCATAAATAACTTACATTGTAGCCTACATCTAATTGATAAATAGTGCATTATGCGAGCAGGAAGCGGCACGGCGCGGCGGCGCAGGCGCACCACAGACTTGTATGAATATATGCAGCGCGCCGTCCATCATAAATTCATAATGCCGACAATACTGGCCACTCTTTATGGTGCCTTAGACTTTATAATTATTCCCACACATAGATGTTTATGAGAAGGATTAGTAAATATTTTTTTATAATTCAAATCAGTATACGAAGTTATTGGCCTTCTGGTGCTGGCTAAGAATAGCACCACTCCATCTCATCCCGAAGGTGTAGTAAAAGGCGACGAAGAGTTCTTGAATCGGATGATTGACAGTATCCTATCGTACGACTATTGGCGTATAAATACTAACTCGCGAGTCGCGTCACACCTCGACCACTTCATACAACGAGTGCAAATTTGAAATTGGAAGGTCGCGTGTTTTTTTTTATTTTACAAGTAAGCAAACGGGCAGGTGTGCCTGGTAAGTGGTCACTACCGCCCATAACACCTACTGTCTTATTAAAGGCATATTTTGACACTAATAAGACAGCTAAGCGCGTTGCTCACTTTGAGAACTAAGATGATATGTCTCATGTGCCGGTAATTTCGCTGGCTCCCTTGCCCTTCAAACCGAAACACAGCAGTGCCAACACTGCTGCTTCACGGTAGAAAAAAGCAAGGGGGTGGTACTTCCCCAGATGGACTTACCACAAAAGCCCTACCATCTTTAAATATGCTCGCATATTCATAATCTCGCAAGCGGGGGTGTGTGGGATACGGGGTGGTTGCGGGCGGGGGGCGGAGAGTGTCCGTTCTGTATGACAGTACTATTAAAGAAATTATGTGAAACAAATATATAGCCACCTTCCGCAACAACAGTGCCAAACACCGAGACTACTAGACTCGGTGTTTGGCACTGGTCGGTCTAACATCTCCTGAGGATGCCTCGTGTAGAGGCGAAACACGTGTAGAGTGTTTTTGGGTGGTTGCTGTGTTGCAGTTGCCTGCGCATGCGCATTTATTTGCGGGCGGGCGGGCAGTGCACAGTGAGTACATAGCATCCATCATTGTTGCGGAAGGTGGCTATATATTTGTTTCACATAATTTCTTTGAGATGGACTTCCGCAAAGTAACGCCTGATTCTATTAACTACAGTACTATTACTTTTTCTGTGCTCGCGGTGTAGTTCCAACCGCAAGCGTGGTAACTATGATACAAACACCCCAAAGTTTACTACATTTTTCTATGAAAACTTTAGAGCGAAGTCCTTGTCCAGCGGAGGACGTTATAATTATCATGATTTTATAGACATCGGAAATTACTATGTACTTTTGCTAGGTCAGCAAAGGAGGATCTTGGCCTTCAATATCTTAAGTCGCCAGTCGACTCTTCTTAGCATAAAACACAAAAAAGTTAGACCAAAAAGTAATAAAAACGTCATCATAACATCACATGAAACGTCTACTCCAGGACAGGGAGCTCCCTCAAGAATAAAACTGTAAATAAACAAAATAATTTAAAAACCTGTACTCTAATGATCTTGCTAACAAAGTTATACAGAACTACTTCTATTTAAACCAGCAACTATTTTGTTATACACCTTAATTACTTTAATTGAACCTATTGGATTACGTACAAGTAATGGATAGGACCTATCTAATACTTAGCTTATGTAACAAGGAAAACTTCTACCACCCTGTCAGTAGTTCAAAGAAGTATAATCTTTAAAGCTATAAGGATACAGTTTATAATTTAAAGAATCGTACCTTTTTAACCTTATGGATTATCTGAATACTTTAAAGTATCAATTTCTTTAATCGCTTCGGATCAATCAATTTTTTCATTGCGTAGGTGTAGAATTTGAATTCGATATGTAGTTTCGATATTTAATATGTAGTCACAAATATTATTCGACTAACCACTTCGACTTTTCTACATAAATCTTAAAAAAAATTGTGATTTTGTATAATGTCAATATGTAACTTTTGGTCAACTTCAATAAAACATAAGTTTTTTTGTGGTTTCAGAGTCGGTCGCATACTAAAAGTACCATTAAGAGGGCCATCGGATTTCGTTAGTGTACATAAAAGCCGGTTAAGTGCGAGTCGGACTTGCCCACCGTGGGTTCCATACCACTAAGGTGAAAATACCGTCTAAGTCGAAGATGAGCAGTCGCGTAGAAGTCTCTTTGAAAAAAAAAAACCATATACAAAATATTGATGACGTCATAGCAGGAAAACGTACACCCGAGTCTATAATCTTTACTAGAACACAAACTAAAAATTCCTGAAATTAAACTCTATACGCGCATTTCCCTACAGAAGTACAGCCGCAGGCCTAAGGAAAGAACAACTACATTGAGCTTATTTTCTTTTTTTACACTATTAGTCATCCCACTAATTTTAAATTTGTATTATGATTATATTTTGCTTAGTTTACAAATTTCACTCAATTTTTAAGTTTTTAACATGTACCTACTTACTAGCTAGGCTGTAAATTTAGAACATTGAAAATTGATTGAATGCTCTAAGGCTGTAAAGTACCGCAGGAAAAACATTCAAATAGTTTTCAGTTTTATAAATACAAAACCCTAAATAGATATGAATATTATGGTAAAAATAATGCACGCACGTGATAATATTCTTCACATTATGTCTCTTTTTAATACACCTGTCTTAGTTGGGAATCAAACTCAGGCAGAGCCCTCAAAACAAGGGTAATTAATCTATCGTGAACGATTTATACAGACAAAAACATAACAACAAATAACTACACAAACAACTGTACAAATTATCACACATGCACACGGAAAACGGAAAGGCAGCGTTGACATTCACACAAAAAGCTGAATAAACGTGATTGGCGCGAGTGAATGCGCATACACAGCCACGTGGAGAATTTTCGCAATATTTCTTTGCTTGTGCTCTAGAATTACTCTGTTTTCATCATACAAACTATAGATTTAATAGTCACCGTGTTTTTGACGTCGAAATTTCGGTGTTGACTTTTTGAGAAACACAAGAAAAAACATTGTACAAGTGCTGTAGTGGTTTCTTGCCGTTTCTTTTACGCTGCAATAGGACGAATAGAAACAGTAATAGAGTCGCTCTATTTGTACATTTTAGATATTTTCTTTTCCCTGTGGAGCCGGTAAAGAATAGTAACAACCCATCTCTACCGCGGGTGTCGTAACAGGCGACTAAGGGACCGTGAACAGGAGATGGACAGCAGCGTCCTTCTGTGTATCGTACCATCTTACATACCGCGGTCACCAACAACCGCGGTCCATGGTGCCAGCCATAACGCAAACAATCGTGACGACTATGATACCTACGTCCCCTCTACCATGCGTTTTTGATGGATATCTGGAGGGAGCTGTCCTGCAGTGGAAGTTTCATGGGATGTTACCCTACTAATATTATAAACGCGAAAGTTTTTAAGTATGGATGGATGGATATTGTTACTCTTTCGCGTAAAAACTACTGAATGGATTTTAATGAAACTTTCAAAAATATAGCTTATATATACATCAGAATAACACATAGGCTACAATTTATAAAACTGCGCAGACGAAGTCGCGGGCACCAGCTAGTGATGATATATTTTCTAAATCTATCTGTAAAAGTCTCAACACAAAAAAAAATCGAAGGTCAAGAAGAACCTAATTCAACGACATAGCCTCCAATTAATTTACACAATACGCAATAAGAGCAAAGTATCGACGCAGGAGGTCTGATTCACCCAAATTACGGATATATTTGGACAACAGCAAAAAATACTGAAGTGTGTACTTACTATACGCTGAATAAAGAGTCTGACACACTCTCGCCGCCGATTCAAAATACACCGAACGTTAATGAATAGTTCAATTTTAGGTATATAAGGCCGGTATTTCACTGGGACACTGGTAGCGTGACTGGTTGCGCTACTGGTGTCCGTAACAAGACACCAGTAAAGACACCAGAGTCGCTACACCCAGCGGCCACAGTATTAAGGGCTATATTTCACTAAGAGTGGTAGCGGGACCAGCAACCAGCTCGGCTGCTGGTCGCGCTACCGTTCCCAGTGAAATATAGCTCTTAATACTGTGGCCGCAGGGTGTAGCGACTCTGGTTTCTAGTTACGGACACCAGTAGCGCAACCAGTCGCGCCACCATGTTGTCCCAGTGACATACCGGCCTAAAGGATTCACTAAGAGATTTACCGGTCATGACCGTGTACAAGGGCGGTAGGAATAACTTTAAACAATAGGATTGCTCTATTTTTGTAGCTTAGAGCTGCACTGGCTGCGCTGATTTAATATTATTTCAACCGTGGCTTTAATGGTAGTAGGGCTTTTGTGCAAAGTCCTTCTGGGGAAGTAACACTCTCTTACCGTTTCTATCGTAAAGGAACTGTGTTTGCACTGCTGTGTTTCGGTTCGAAGGGTAAGGAAGCCAGTGAAATTACCGGCACAAGAGTCATACCATCTTAGTTCTCAGGGTGGGCAACGCGCTTCGCTGTATTTTAGTGTCAAATTATGGCACTAATAAGACAGTGGGTGCAATGGGCGGTGGTGACCACTTACCATCAGGCCCACTTGCTCGTTTGCCCACTCGTAACATTAGAAAAAAAGCCAGGAAATTGTAGAAATCCTATTGGTTGAAATTTTCCAGCTCACGGCTTAGATACCTCGCTCAGCTCTTCAAAAATATTTTTTTATATAGTACAGAATAGACAAGTACTAACTCGTAGGGAAATTAGCTTGGTTGAGAAAATTTTATGTCTTGTGTGATGTCGAATTCACACTTTCGACACGTCTGTAAATAAGAAAAAGAAGAAATAAAGTCGGTTTGAACATTGTAAAAATCGGCGTCTTTAACATGTACAAGGACCTTAATAACGCCACCCACGTGGCTCAAACCAAATGACTCGAGCACACGAGCTGATCAAATTGTATGCGGAAGCGTTTAACCGAATGTTTATTTGGCGTTAGAATTAACACCCAGACTCTTTTACACAGCGAGACATGTTTTGAGATGTGTTGACGATTTATCATCATCATCATTGGCCTCGTACGACTATTTCAGACGATTTAAGCAGTGGTGGTCTGGAGGCACATATTTAAGACCAATATCCCATGCATACATTTTTTTAGTCGCATACAAAGCAACAAAATATAAAAATACCGTAGTAGAAAGTGAAATTAAAATTGAAATCGGGTAGGAAATACGGCCGATATAAGCATTTTAAACTACTAATTACGTGCCGATTAGACAGAGACATCCGACATGAATAGTGACGTCACAATGCACTACGGCCATATAAACTCCATATAAAATTTCGTTTTGCTAAAAAGAGACGGAAACTAAACGGCTAAGATAAAGGGTCTTGACAGACAGACAGACAGACGGACAACAAAGTGATCCTATAAGGGTTCCGTTTTTTTCTTTTGAGGTACGGAACCCTAAAAAATAGCCTATGACCTTTTCCGGGTTTTAATTAAAAAATAGTTCAGTGGTTAAACTGTGAAAGCATATAGACAAAAAGACAGATTTATTTATTTATCATTTATTTATTATATCGATTTGTTGAAATTTCATTTTTGACTTAATTTTGGTAACGTCGTTTTAGTTCCCCATTTCTTTGCATGACCAAATTCACCGCGAGTGAATATTATAGCTCGATCGATATCATAATTGTTTACGTTACGAACTCCAAATTCCGTTGGTCCAACCAATCGCTGGATACTTGTCGGCCCAATGTCAAGACTACATTTCCGGACAGGCAAACTGATATTTTCGTCAAAAATACAACAATTATTCAAAGAAATATAAAGCCGCTTTTGTACATACCGTTTCAATACAAAGTTGCGAATGGCTTTCGATGACGGAATGGAATTCCTTTTTTAATGGGCTTATTTATTGATAATAAAAATAAATAGCTCTAGGTAAAGAGACGTATATTTATTTCGTACTGTAGCTACAAGAGTTCGTTAGCAAAAAGAGTAGTTTGTAGCAAGTTACAGCTATATTTGTATAAAAATTGTAGCGTTCCCAAATAATCGTTTCATCTTTCTAAAATATAAATTTACTTAATAAGTAAAACATCACCAACGTCATAATATCGTGAGGGTTGTATAGTAGCTATTACACCTTTCCTTAATTAGAGACTAATTCGGCATACATTGGGAGGCTTGGTTCGATTAATTCTGATATACTTGCATACTTCAACCACCAATGTATGCAAATTCTTTTCTGATTTAGGAAAGGTTTAATAGATCCTTTAGATCGATGATTGACCTTACAAATCCTGATTCAAAGTCAGAACCGCCAAAGGCTTCTAACACATATTATAGCCGGTGATCAACGGCTTAACGTACCTTCCTAAGCACGGAATCTTTACTTTTTGCAAAATAAGTTTGGCTAGGACATCCTTCAAGCCTGCAGTCTAACAAAGTGATAATTGTTTGACTGTGTCCCACGCCGGGAATTGAACCCAGAACCTGCGGATCAAGAGTCGAACGCTCAAAACACAGAGGCTGTTAAAGAAAATCGAAAAATTTCACAATCACAGGGAGGATTCGAACCTGCGTTTTCTCCGTCAGTACCGGAGACGCTTTTACGAACTAGGCTACAGTTTTCCTGCCTGATGTTGTGTTTGCGATCTCTATATGCATTTCAACGTGGCGTTTGTGGTGCCACATAGTAAACATCCACACCAATACCAATAAAATCACACACAACATGCATCTTCTCAAGTCCAATGAACCCAACAGATTATAACAGACACGCCGCAAACAAGTCCAACTTGACACGGCGCGAACGCAGTTTTTGCTCCCCCAGAGTTATTACTACGTAACAGGATTACGAGTACAGGGTAACATTATGCTAATCCTGTCAGCATTTCCTGATATAATTACACGATACGAAGATCAGAAACGAATGAGAGCCCATCTGATGTGGGATCCCGTTTTATCCAATCACAGCTTGACATTTCGCCAGCTGTCAAAATGGAGACATGATTGGTCCGTCGCGTGAACGGTATTTTACGTCGCGTGAACGGTATTTAGCGAAGACAAGGAGGTTTAAGTAGCAGCTCTTTCTGCTAAGGAGAGAGCCATAAGCGTATTACTTTCTTGCGAGGGACCTCCATGCTAAAATGTATAGCTTTTTAGGGTTGGGCCACATTGATCGACGGCGATCGACGGTTTGCCTATACAAAACGAGCGCAAATTATGGAAATCCTTTCGCATCCTTTCGCCACGTCGATGCGAAAGGATTTCCATACTTTGTATCGCTCCGTCCTGCTCTTACGCATTAAGTTGTCGCGTGCTGTCATTCTACTCAAACTATATAATTTCGGCCGTTTCTTATTAGCTTACGCTACCGGCCACTTTAACTCACAAACCTAAATATATTACTTACATTAAATACATGGTTTTTCCAGAAAGCTTCGTGTGCTTACCTGTAAAGAAAAATATAAATCAATGAAACAATTCAATCGAATACTATAAAAATGACTCTACAAAAGTCTATATACAGACAAAACAATTTTAGGTTTTCACGAACACATTGTAGTTCTTTAAGTGTTCCCGCACACGGGCCACCGGCCACAACCACAAACGTCGCCACAAGAAGCTAGAAGTGGCCAAAAAGGTGGCTAAAGCGCGCGACAACCACTTGTGGCCGGTGGCCGACACTTGCTGTCGGTAGCTGCTACTTTTTTTAACCCATGCACTATGAAGATTATCGCCCGTGTTGCATAGGTTGAATGAGGCTGAAGGAGGGAGGGGTGGGGAATCGCGCGAGTGGCGTGTGGTGGCGTTTTGAATCGGCGTTTTGTGGCCGGTGTGGGCCACAAGAAGCGCGCAACGACGATTTGTAGCGTGTGGCGGCCACCGGCGTCAATCGTGTGCGGCGAGTTTATATAAAATGTATGAAAACTGTAGGAAATATGCCAGTGGCGGCGTTTTGTGGTTGTGGCCGGTGGCCCGTGTGCGGGAACCCTAAGGCGCGATACGTGTTATATCTCTAAAAACTCTACATCACCCTGCGTTAAACTGACTGCTGGCATTATCCGCAATCACACCTTCCTAAATTCAAAGACTAATTCGGCATACAGTGCTGATGATAGACTTTGTTAATTCCAATATCCTTTATTCAAGTATGCCGAATAAGGAAGGTGTGGTAGCGGCCTTAGACATTAAGTTCGACTTTATACATTTTTGTGCATTAAATAAAAGAAAACGCTTAGCACAACCTCTGGATTCGATTTCTTAAGTCGCCTACGAGACTTACTGAGGGATAAAGTAGTTCATAGACAAAACCTTAGTATTTAGTATTCAGAAAAGCTGTATGAAGCGGTATTAAATACCTTTGTCTGCGCATCCTAGTTGGCACAATTCCCATATTACTAGGTCCTGCCTAATGCTTACCTAGATGCAGTGCCATAGATAAATGAATGTCACTGTTTATACATGTTGAATGTTTATTGTGATTTTTGTTTAGTTCAATTCCCGATTGTTGTATATGTCGTAGAGCGACTCATTTCGAATTTCCCGCGGTATTTTCAAAGACAAACGTTCGTGCCAGCAGCACCCATGCAGTGGCCCAAGCACGGCGAAGCTACGCCAAACGTCAAATTAGTACTGAATTTCCGTACCAGTGTAGATTGTCGATGTTGGACCATGATGTTGGCAATGATGGCTTTATTTAGATCGTGAGGTTGGTACTACTACAACGAATAGCGCGTAAAGGGGCGTGGTTTGTGTCAGTTTAGCCAACACGTAGCAAAGTGACGACGAGGCCGCCGTTTTCAACAGCTCATTCTTGTTCGAGATTTTACCACGTCAAGTTCTAAAGTCATAGTTGGCCGCGAGATGAAGCCTGCAGCCGCTGGCGGATGAGCCGTGGCAATTCTGCGATGACAGGAGCGACCCTTTAACGACAGCTAAGTGTTTATGATCTTTTCTGCCTTAAACTGTGAGATTTTAGGTTATGATACGCGAATACCTTTTGTGATAGTGAAACACGGTGCACTGTGAGTTTGCTGTAGTTGAACATGTGAATAGAATCTTAGAATGAGCCTCCAACGTTTGGGGTTGACAGGATTGTGCCACTTAGTTAATTTTACATTAAAACAACAGGTGGCACAAGCAGTCCTGCACACCGCTGTGTTTACCGACGACGCGATTGAGGAGAATACCGTATGAGAGGTCAATGGCAAGTCAGGATGAATGATCGTTATGCAAGTAAGTTACACTCGATTGAATTAGGCGATTGTCAAAGATGTTATCGAGATCTGCTACAAATAGTTCGGCCAATATCGTGTTCTCTGCTATTCCTGATGTCTATCCCTTGCCCACATAGTGCCATCCCTCTTCCGCCCCAGTTCGTGTCTTCGACATCAGAAGCGGGATGTAATCCAACACCCACGAGTTCTGATGATACGAGTAGTGTAGTGTGACCTTTACGGTTTTGTTGGAATAGTAGTGAAGTGTAACAGGTTTTTTAGCATAGTGGTAAAGCGTTTATGATATTTTTTTTGGATGGTGTAGGTAGGTAACCTACAGTCATGCACAGTAGTCTGAAAAAAAAAGTTCTAAGTTGACGGTAGGAAAATAATTAGTTTGTTTATAGTTGACTCGGGACAGTTCTGAACTGCGTTAGTGTACCTACAATAGTTTAAATGTTTTGCTCGACGATAGGCAACGTCTACCTACATGAGACGTGACGTTTAGTTGCCTAAAATAGTTATGATATTGCGGTTAACTGTTACGATAAGTAAAATGTAGTGCTGAAACCAGGCTGAAACGAAAAAAGGATTGTTAATGTTGCTTTTGTAATAGTGCTACGATTTTCATAGTGTTTTTGATGTGATTTCTTGTTTACTTAACACGATATTTGACATTGCGCCCACGTAAGTACAAACCACAGGAAGTGACTCGTAAATCTTGATCGTGCCATGACATTTACAATATTTTTAGGTACCTGAATAATGATTTTAGATTTTAGGCAGTGTAGAAAACTTTCAGTAAAGAATGCGTTCATAACATAACCTAACTAAAGTGATTTCGAGATGAAGTTCAAAATGTTTTACAATAACGTGATAAAAGCGTACACAAGTGCTTTAGTGATTTTGATCAAGTGATTACTTACTAAAACCATAATGATTATTTTAAAAAAAAGGAACAGTAACTTTTAAGTGCTAGTAGTAGTTTTGTGGTCTCAAGTGAGGACGTAAGTAAATTTCGCGATTGTTTTGGAATACCATTTTGACATAGCTAGTAGGATGACCGAAACCAGACTGATTCAATAGCCCAGTAAAATTTTGTAACGTTCTTGATACTGTAACATGTTGAACAAACCCACTATTGTTATAATTTTAATAACGATTTGAGATCTAGAGAACTTGAGATTGATTTTGTGTTTTACAAAGCTCAAAAGTAACCGGATGGAGGTTACTGGTTTTCGTAACCGGATAGAGGTTGCGTGATGTGTGTGACCGGATGGAGGTTACATGTTGAGGTAACCGGATAGGGGTTGCCTGTTGTGTTCGTAACCGGATGGAGGTTGCGTGTGTAAGACCGGATAGAGGTCGATTGTTGTGATGACCGGATGGAGGTCAGAGTTGATGTTGAGGTGACCGGATAGAGGTTGCCAGTTGTGTTCGTGACCGGATGGAGGTCACGTGTGAAAGACCGGATAGAGGTCGAGTGTTGTGATGACCGGATAGAGGTCAGAGTTGAGCATTGTAAAATTTTACCTAGTTATTGTTGTTTGAATGAGTATGGTTTTGTTCAACATTACAGCCGCTCTTTCTAAATTGATAATATTTGCTACTGAAATTGATGTTACGTTTAAATAATCTAAAGTTGTGATTGTTTTGTGAAAGTAAATGTGAAAGTTTTAGTTGAAAATTATTGCCAAGATGTGATAAACCTGAATCGCATTGCAACAGTGAGTTTATAGACAGAGTAGCTCTGGTGCGAGCAGACGGCGATGTGACCTACCTTAACCGATACCTGGACTAGAAGATTTGGTACCATACTGAGATAGATAACTAGTATGTTGATATGAATACTGATAGTGAAGTCCGTACATCGACAGTCGATCAATGATTAAATTTAATGTTTTGTTTCATGCAGTTGTAAACTGATTTATTTTGAAGTTCTGTGAGCAAATTATTTTAAAGGTACTAGCCTGATAGAAGCGATGTACCCGCCATTTAAGGTACTAGCCTGATGGAAGCGACGTACCCGCCGGATAGAGGCGTTCGTTTTATTTGTGTACTAGCCGGAAGGAGGCGATGTACTTGCCGGATAGAGGCAATGATTTAACGAGTGTATGGTGAATTATTTTGATTACAGAACTTGATATCAATTGCTTTAGTCTGAAAATGGTTTTCACCTAATTTAGAAATTATTGATCGATGGTCTAAATTTACTTTGACGTTCACATAACGACGTGATACTGACTTATCAGAGAGTTAGTGACTTTTTTTAATTTGATATGAGAAAGATGCGATAATTTTACGTGATTTTAGTACCTACTAGTTAAAATTAGTTTTGATTTAGCTCTTTTAGATTTGACCCGTAGCCTACAGTCATAAAGATTGGAAGAACGTTGAAGTTTTAACATTCTTGCTCAGGAGCGGATGAGTGATTTTAATGAAAGATTCTTGCAGTTAGTTTTGATTCGTTTTGGTCAGGTTTGGCCGAGTGGTTTAGAAGACTGATTCTTGCAGTTACTTGAACTCGCACGAGGACGTGCGACCCGTCAGGACGGCCGTGTCGTAGAGCGACTCATTTCGAATTTCCCGCGGTATTTTCAAAGACAAACGTTCGTGCCAGCAGCACCCATGCAGTGGCCCAAGCACGCGAAGCTACGCCAAACGTCAAATTAGTACTGAATTTCCGTACCAGTGTAGATTGTCGATGTTGGACCATGATGTTGGCAATGATGGCTTTATTTAGATCGTGAGGTTGGTACTACTACAACGAATAGCGCGTAAAGGGGCGTGGTTTGTGTCAGTTTAGCCAACACGTAGCAAAGTGACGACGAGGCCGCCGTTTTCAACAGCTCATTCTTGTTCGAGATTTTACCACGTCAAGTTCTAAAGTCATAGTTGGCCGCGAGATGAAGCCTGCAGCCGCTGGCGGATGAGCCGTGGCAATTCTGCGATGACAGGAGCGACCCTTTAACGACAGCTAAGTGTTTATGATCTTTTCTGCCTTAAACTGTAAGATTTTAGGTTATGATACGCGAATACCTTTTGTGATAGTGAAACACGGTGCACTGTGAGTTTGCTGTAGTTGAACATGTGAATAGAATCTTAGAATGAGCCTCCAACGTTTGGGGTTGACAGGATTGTGCCACTTAGTTAATTTTACATTAAAACAACAGGTGGCACAAGCAGTCCTGCACACCGCTGTGTTTACCGACGACGCGATTGAGGAGAATACCGTATGAGAGGTCAATGGCAAGTCAGGATGAATGATCGTTATGCAAGTAAGTTACACTCGATTGAATTAGGCGATTGTCAAAGATGTTATCGAGATCTGCTACAAATAGTTCGGCCAATATCGTGTTCTCTGCTATTCCTGATGTCTATCCCTTGCCCACATAGTGCCATCCCTCTTCCGCCCCAGTTCGTGTCTTCGACATATATAATAAATTGGTAAACAAATTTATGTTTTATTTAGTTATACAACGAATACCTCACGTATAAAATACGATATAAAATTTACTAGCTGTTGCCTGCGGTTTTCCTGAATGTCCAATAAAAATATCTAAATTATCATAATCATAGCAGCCGAAATACGTACACTGCTGGACATATTATGGCTCCCCTAAAGACCCCATGACTCGCGGTCCTGCGTTGCTCGCATCCAGCGGCTTCCCGCGACCTTGACCAGATCGTCGGTCCACCTTGTGGGGAGGCCCCCCACATGAAACTTACTTACATTTAATATCTAAATATTCTCTTAATAATATAGATTAGGTGAAGATAGATGTAGATTTATAAGATAGTATAATATAGATGTAGATTTTTTCATAATGTTGTAGCACTTAATCTAATTGGTACGAGTATTAGGTAAATTAGCTTTTTACCAAAACCAAACCCAAGCGGAAGCCTTTGTAAACTAATATCTAATAGGCAATATAAATTATACTAAAACACGATACACATTAAAATTAAACACAAAATATTCAAACAAAACACAACATTCTTAAGCACATTAACTTTTTTTTCCCACCCGCAATTAGAATCAAAATGGCGCGAAAATATGGATGTGTCTTGCGTGATATAGCCGCTAGCGAGCTGACACAAGGTTCTATATTCTTTCAACTTTATAAGAAACGTGGAACCGTTTCATAGTAGTTTCAAACTGCGCGGGCGCAACCTACGCGCTATTAGCTATATCCTAGTTCTTATTCAGATTTAGGTTTAGCATTTTATTAATTAGATGGCGTTTAGTATCGTTAATACGTTGTCATGATTTATAAGTAAATTGATAATCAAGCTCTATCGGTTACTATGTTGGCACGTAAGAATACTATTATAATAACAAGCACATGATTAAGCTGATTTTAGTGCTCACAGATTAAGTCACATAGCCGCCTTTTATTACATAAAAGCAATAGACGCCTTTTATCACATAAGAGCAAATTAGGTCACTTAGTCGCCTTTTACCACATAAGAGCTCATTAAGTCATTTAGCCGCCTTTTGACACATAAGGGCAGATTAAGCCACTTAGCCGCTTTTTATTAAATAATGGCAGATTTAGACACTTAGCCGCCTTTTACCACATTAGAGCCGATTAAGTTAGTCGCCTGTTTTAAATAAATGGCAGATTAAGAAGCCTTAGGTACTTATATGATTTGGTCAGTTATCCCCTAAGTTTTTACAAATGGATAGCTCGCCCTTCTGACAGGTTTGTATGTGGGCGAGAATACCCTTGACTTTAAAGGAGTGGACAACTGGGCCGCGGACCAGATATTATAGCGGGCGATATGTCCCCTAACCCTAACTCATAAGGAAAGGCTGATCAGTCGTGAAATGACTTGCATGATGTATGGATGGAAATGAGGCCTTTGCTCAATCATCATCATCATATCAGCAGAAAGACGTCCACTTCTGGACAATAACAAATGATAATAAAAAAAAAGCTTACACAGAGTCACAGCCCGGACACTACATACATCGAGCGCGAACTTGAAATTTGAAATTGGAAGGTCTTGTAGACTCGCATGTTCAGTGCAAAAGACCCTCAGAAGGACCACGAGAATCTAGCGGGCGGATGCGCGCGGGGGTGCGGGGTGGATTGCAAGGGGGCGGAGAGTGTCCGTTATGTATGATAGTACGGTATTGTATAGGGTACTTTCAACCTGACCTTTATTTTATTTGCAAAGTCCTGAATGTGGTCAACCAATGGCAATACGCGCTTAATCCCGAATTGAGGCTTAATCACAGAGCTTTGAAGTCCATGCGTCTTGCTCTGCATCTGGAGACGAATTCTTTATTTCATTCAATACAAATCAGTGTCACTAAAACTAACACGCTTTCCGCACCCACACTACTAGCGTCATTTGAGTGCGATAAAAATAGTACCATTATTGCGAGAGAATAAGATCCAAAAAACCAGTGACAGCGTCTCTATGGCAACGAATGTGTTTATGATGTGCATTCAAAATAAGCGCTTACATAAATTGGATAGTATACCTAGTCAATAAGGAACCAAATTTTTGTACTATATTCGCTTCAAAAGTTGACATTAGTGGTGAATAGACTACTAATGTCAACTTTTTTAGCCTAGCTATTCAGCCCTCATGCGCGAGCGCAGGCGATAAATCCTGTTCGACGTTCCTTGCCGTTCCGACGTTGCGCGCGCAGGCGGAGTATACGATTGCAACTGGAGTGGCCCTATCGTTGTTCTGTGGGCTTAATAGACAAAGCTCCATGAGCATTGAGAATGCACATTTTTTATTAATTATGGAAAATTTGAATTGATAAAGTATATCTCTTTCCTAAAAGGATAAAGTTGTTCATTTATTACCATAAAATAGTGCAAAAAATTATTAGAATAGGTAAACAAATTAGTCACACTGGGATGATTTTATGGCTAAGAATGTGCCTTGCCTAAAACCACAGGAAATATAAAAGTAGTGTGAAATAAATAGTAATCAGGCGCTAGGCTAGGACCCCGCTTTGCATTGGGAGGTAAAAACGTTACAAAATACTTATTCAAAACCCGCTTAGCGATAAAATCCAAAAAAAACTACAGAACCCTATACTGAGCGTGGCCCGACATACACTTGGCCGATTTTTTTTTTACAACTACAGTAGTGCTAAAAACAACAATGATACGAATTGAGCTTCTAATTATTCTAAACTCGTATTATCAAATCAACATGTTCGCCAATAATATAACACTGCTGAACCGATTCAAACGGGGTATTCGATATTAGTTTTATTTCTGTGCAACATAAAAAAAACATGCATGCATGTGCATGTGTTTCATCGCAATCGGTTCACTCAAAAAGTAAAATGTGTATATATTACTACTGTAGAAGATCGATCAGCGGAAAATCGTAGGATTTACCATGGTTTGGGCTTTTACAATAACAAACACTTTTTTGTATAAATTCAAACTTTACACGAACGAAGTCGGGGCTAACTAGTATCTATTTACATAATATATATATAACCACTTCAAATACTTTAAAAAACTCTTTTATGTCGTGTTGACCAGAGCCTCAAGTGACACTTTAAGCCACTTCGAGCACACTTCACTCATTACCACTACAAAGTTATAATAACCTTAATCGAACAAATGGCCTAACTAGGCGAGACTCATTTATGGGTATGTTAGGTTACTAACGTTACATTAATTAGTATATCGAGCCTTTATGTAGTAAATTAATTGAGGTTTATAGAAGGTACAGTCAAGAGCAAGTAAAGCTTGACACTTGCAATCGACTCTAGCGCTTAAGATATTGCAATAAGAACGTTACTAAGTCCAAAGTTTCAAGCTTGATGCGCTCTTGACTCTACATAGTCATTAATACACTTTGATATTGAAGGAGGTTATGGACGGCATTAAAACTGACCTCCTAAGTAAAGGGCCAATTCATAGGGAAATTCAAAGAAATCAATCACATAGGCCCGATTAAATATTTCGGTAAAATATTATAATTAATTATTAGCCTATATCAGCACCCGTCACCACCTTTCTGTTTGCCTTTTGGTTGGCCGGTAGAAAATGCCGCGTGGCATTAGGCCCGCCTTTTGTACTGTAGTGCAATAAAGTTTTAAATAAATAAATAATACTGAGAACGAATTTCTGAACAGGAAGGAGGTGTTATTAATTAACGAAACTAAACTACTTTCCCAAAAAGCGTGGTTCTACAATGAAAAATTTTTTACACTCGATACGATATAATCGTCTGAACCACAGTCTGAACTGTAATTTTGTATGAAGCCATAATTATTTATTTCTCAAGACTTGTTTCTTAGAAAATAAAATTTAAGTTTTGTTAACTGCGCAGTCTACTCAAGTCATGAGAATTAAACGTTACATGTTGCGGACGTTTAATTTTTTTATGTCACAAGTGGCTAAACGAGCAGGTAAGCCACCTGATGGTAAATGGTCACCACCACCCATGACACCCACTATCTTATTAGTAAAATAATTTGACACTAATAAGACAGCAAAGCGCGTCACCCACCCTGAGAACTAACATGTTATGTCTCATATGCCGCTAATTTCACTGGCTCCCTTACCCTTCAAACCGAAACGCAGCAAACACTGTTGCTTTACGGTAGAAAAAAAGGGGGTGGTACTTCCCCAGATGGACTTTGCACAAGAGCCCTACCACCAAAAATCGCTTTAAACAACTAAATTTCATTTATTTTCAAAATACTCTGTGTAGTACAAAATTTCTGCACTTCAATACTTTCAAGAAGTACATATTCGCAAGAAGAATTCAATCAACAAAAATTCCAGTCACACATTAACAAATTAACAAGTCAATTCACGACACCAGCAAAATAAAAGATATAATTCTCACACGTCGAAAAAACACAAAAAATACATAATAAGGAAGCGTTAAGTCCACAGAAACTGCATATCAGATAAATCATTATACTGCTTGAAAGACAAAAGTGCTATAAAGTAAATACACTCAGCCGCAAATAAAACTGGACGGCTGGTTTTCTGCCATACATTTTTATACAACGATAGGGCAAAACTAAGTGTAAATTTTTTTTTTCTTAGCTTACTAGATCCCACTGCTGGGCTAAGGCCTCCCCCGCGGCTTTCCATTGGTTACGATCTTTACTAAGTGTCAATATATTTACTAAAATAAAATAGCTAAATACATAGCTGAATTGTGAGTTAAGAGTGAGTTGTCTGACAAAGATTCTCTCGAAGATGACAGTTGTATAGGGTATCTAGGAAAGTCAGTGCATCGCTTAGCAAAAACTACATGACATTCCGTCAGATGTCCCTATTTCCCATATTGAATTTTCTAAGTGACGCACGGGTTTTCTTCAACACTTTAGATTTAGATAATGAGCTTTCTGTGACAACACTGTAGACAAGATTCTTATGTAAAGATATTACTAATAAGATTCATATTATTATCCGACTAAGGTACGATTACTTTTACGCCGCCACTGTATGAAAATGTATGGAAGAAAACAGATCGAACCGTTTTATTTGCAGCTGAGTGTACCTATGTAAAGGGAAATAAAAAACGCTTTAAACAGGCGGTCGTCCTTGCGCGGTGACAACTGCAAACACCGCTTATTGTCTACTGATGCGTACGCGCATGCTGTGCAAACGCATTCCTGATTCGTTGCGCGGTGCCATGAATGTACTCTAGACCTGGGAGATTGCACTGCATATGACTTATTTAGTTTTTATCGTTTCTCTTACAAAGCTATAAATTAAAATGCATGTGTGTAAGTCAGTTAAGAATTGACTTACCTACTTTTCTTTTTAAGAAAAGTGCTAACACAGTACACGTCACGTGCACGTCAGTGATAACATTATGACTTTCGCTGGTTTGGTGATCAACTACTCTAGCTACCGTGCGTAGCTCAAATATTTAATTAACCTATTCCTATACCAAATAGTTGGAGAGTAATGTCAAAGTTAATCTATTATTATTCAGAGTTTGTCAAAATGTTTTAAAACATCTTACAAATTCAGCCACAACATTATTTTTGCTTTTTTTACACTTAAATATTAATATACATTCACAACCTCATCAGTTTAAATTTACAAACAAATAAAAGTTTATTTATTTAGGCAACAGGTTACTTTATTAAGAAAACTTTGTACAAAATGTGTAAATTAAGGTATGTATTGTTTGAAAATCATCAAATACCAGGTCGCAACAGTTCCGAAAACAATCAATGATGCCGGTCAATTAGGGTATTGTAAAAAAACGATGAGAGAAATCGTTCCATTACCGACAATCGGTTTATTATCGCTAAACGGTAGCGTTTCAGCTGCTTAAATCGCGGACTTATCTCACTACGGCTATTTCCCAACTCGTCCAATTCCTCCTTCAAATGAAAATTGGCGGGATGATGATGACTGAAATGATTGTACAACAGTCTTACCGGAGAGGAAGCTGAAGGCTGGATAACGTGGATGTATATGAGTAAACCGGACAATGGGTCCTTGCAATAGGCGGGGCAAACGCTAGGCAAAACAAAAAGAAGTATTGAGACCGATGTTTGACTAGCTATGAACATTACTTACACTAGAAACTAGAAAGCCTGCCGGAACTGAGACGACATTATGATTAGGCTTGCAAAGGGTAGCGTAGGGAGAGAAGCCCTTCATTAAGCAGTGAGTATATGTGGGCTGAGTGAGGACGATCATCAAATGAAAATCGGTCACAACGGAAATGCTCTCCGGCCGTAACCTTGACTATAGATAGCACGAGTAACCGACCATAGCAATACTATCTTCGTTTAGCCCTATGATCAAATGGGTAGGGTATCGGTCACAACGGGAATAATCCCCGGCCGTGACCTCTGACGGGAGATAGCACGAGTGACCGTCTATCGCTTTCTTCTGACCCGCTTTTCATAAACAATACTCGGCTCGGCCCGCGGCCCGCGCGCCGCGAGAAAGTCGATAGTACATGCGCTTGCGCAGCCGTTGTAAAGTGAAGAGAATTCAGCTAAGACTATAAAATTTGATGGTTTTTATTTTGTCGTACATTTTTAAATGACGTTAATATTAGTAATTACTTAATATTTTTTAAATTATAAAATGTAAAAACCAAACAAAACGGATTCGACGCACATGACCAAGAACGGAAAGGGCTAATTAAAGCAAATACGTATTTTATTGCTTGGTGTGAATTGATAAAAACAAAACTTTAAAGCAGATTGTTGATAAAAAAAATCTGCTTATTTCAATACTTCACACTCTCGGGCGTTTAAAAAAAGGCAAATATTTAGATTTAATTTAGATTCAATTTTCAATAAGTTACCTAGTTCTATTTAACCACTTCCCCAGCCCAGATTTAAAAATAACTATACCATTGGAGAATTATTATAGCGTTCAAGAATTTTTTATCGACAAATAATTTTTATTTTATAATTTGAATAGATTTTATTTTAGAAATTGATGATCACTTGTATTTATTTATGTGATATTGTTTCTTTTTATAATTTCATTATTTTGTTTTTATTTTAATTTAATGTTATCAAAGCGCACGACAGTGCGCCGGCCAAGTTCTAAGCACACGCCGCGCGCACACCGTGCACTATTTACCCGAACCGCTTCGAGCCACTTTTGACCCCCCTGTATCTTCTTACCTGATTAATAGATCTGGATGAAACTTTACGGACATAATAACACTGTTTAACATACTTTGAATAAAAAGTTTCAATATTGTAGCTATTACAGAAAAAAAGTTATAGAGTCGAGAAAATTGTAAATTTGGTACTCACTGACTGACAGATCATCAAAATGGTTGACCACTTCTAGAAGACATACATAGCTGAAATTTGGCATTTAGCTAGTCGTCAGGGTAAGAGTAATGGGAAAATTCGAATATTGGAAATTGGTCAAGTGCGAGTCGGGTTTATGTCAAAATTATGTATAAAATGTTGGTAATACTTCTCTAAGACCTGAATCTGAAATTTGGCATGGGGATAGTCGTTAGCATTTAAAAAAGTATAGCTAAAAATTGGAAATTGGTCAAGTGCGAGTCAGGATATAGTCATTACTGTGCATAAAATTGTTGGTCATACTTCTGTGAGACCTACAAATTTGAAATTTGGCATCGGGGTAGTCGTTAGCATTAAAGTAAAGGAAAAATTTGGAAAATGGTCAAGTGCGAGTCAGACTAAAATTAATGTACCAAATATTAAAAAGGTAGTATTTCTAGAAGGTCAGACTTAGTCATGCATGAAAACAAGTACCTATGTTTTAACGAAACTATGAAAATACAAACAACGTTGCGATAGTTACTATAAATATAATTGATATAGCAAACTGAACAAAAAGAAATGAAATCCCACCAAAAACATAACTGTTAAAAAGGGGGCAAAGTTCCTATCGGCTAATTGTTTGCCTAAAAAAGGGTTGAAATCCGATCCAATGCCAAGTTTAGAAAGATGCACTTTAATATCGATCATAATCGTCTTCATCAGCAGCCACGCAGGTACGTTGAAAATAATATCTAAAATGAAATACTTTTGAATTTGAGGTTTATTTAATTATATAAATTTAATTTTATAATAATAATTAATTTAATTTATAAATAATAAATCTAATTACACAATTAATCAAGTGTTACTTACAGCACAAAAACCTGCCAAGTTCAAATTTAGAAGTATTTCATTTTAGATATTATTTTCAACGTACCTGCGTGGCTGCTGATGAAGACGATTATGATCGATATTAAAGTGCATCTAAACTTGGCATTAGATCGGATTTCAACCCTTTTTTAGGCAAACAATTAGCCGATAGGAACTTGGCCCCCTTTTTAACAGTTATGTTTTTGGTGGGATAGTGATACTACTTCATAATGTATTACATGCTTTTATGTAATAGCTTAATGTGGTTGAACTTTCATTGTATCTTGTGTACCCCATTATATGCGAATAAATTATTCATTCATTCATTCAAATACATATCAAGTAAGACAAATTTAATCATTTATAACATAAAGAAACAATGACGATATCAAATTCCATTGTTTCAGGAAATCAAGTATCGATTTGATTTCCGTTAAGTTTTAAATACGCTGTGTGAACCAAAGCGGTAAACAATGTCATGCTGTTTCTGTTTCCCACGACGATTTCCAACATTTACGTTAAAAAGTGTATTTAATGTAATTTAATACATGTTGCAACACGTTTCAAATACCTTTATTTACTAAGTCTGGAGGATCAAGACAAAATAAAATACATTTTTTTTTCGTTTCTTCCAACGCTTACCAAACTATTTTGCAACTATAACACTAAAACCATATTTGACGAAAATAATAACATTGTTTTACAAACTTGTTTTTGCGCGTTGGAAAAAACTAAAAATGTGGATCTAAATTTCTTAACGATCCATACCACAGACCAAAGATCTAGACGTTGTCATAAACTTAGGGCCGTTTGCACTAAACTTTCTTGCTTAAGGGCTGTCAAAGTATTGGTAGGAGTGGGAGTATCCTAAACAAGTTAGGGGCGATTCTTAAGTTCAGTGCAAATGGTCCTTAGTCTACTAAGCGGTACAGACGTGTAACATGTGTCCAGTTAGTGACAGACTCGTGTGAACAAACATTGAGGTATCGTTTACCAAATATAAAGATTTATAAAGAACCTAATGTCTCAATATTTTTTCTAAACTGTATTTGAAACAGTGAAAAGATGTCTTGTATGAAAAACGATGTTTGAATGGTCCGTTACAAAATGTAATATTACATATTATTTTCTGTTGAATGAACGAAAAATTCCACAAAAGTCAAAAAATCTCTTAAATTCAACAAATACTCCGTAAAATTCCCCACGTGTTCAATCCCAAATGCCATATATTTCGAACGAACCATTAATAGAGACAAATCGTTATCTTTCGAAGGGGAGGACGGAACTGTAAGTGGGTTTTTGTATGGGGAATGACGTGGCAGATGTCAATGTGGTTCGAAATTCAAATTCGAGCATCCATTCGTTTCATGGTCTAATATTTCCCAGATTCAATAGAATTAATGCAGAGCTGTTGATTTGGAAAAAAAATTAAAATAATTATTTACCTACGTTCGACAAAATTCGCATTGTGTGTGAAGAAATATTTTAAGTAAATCCTACTAATATTTCCTTTTCCTACTAATATTATAAACGCGAAAGTTTGTAAGTATGGATGGATGGATGTTTGTTACTCTCTCACGCAAAAACTACTGAATGGATTTGAATGAAACTTGGCACACATAGGTTAGGTCCTGAAATAGCACATAGGCTACTTTTTACCGCGGGAAAACACTTCATTCCCACGGGAAAACGCATTTAATGCGGTTGAAACCGCAGGCGGGAAGCTAGGCTAGTAACTAAATAATAATAACTCGTAGTTTTGTACTTAGACACCAAGTAATCTACGAGTACCAGGCGAGAGTGAATGGAAACATTGGAAGGGAAAGGTCTCGACGAACGTTCCATGACCAAATTCAGGAAGTTCTTAATAAAGGCCGGGTTAAACGTACCCTAAACTGACGAGCATGTATGAAAGGGCTCAAGAAGCGAGAGAAGTATGTCAAGATCGAAGCAGGTGGAGGGCTGTGGTCTCCGCTTACTCCGACAGGAAAGAGGCGACATGTTATGTATGTATGTTTAACAAGTATAGAATAAAATGAAGTACACGAGAACATAAAACTGAAACTAAAATAAAAAAAAAGCTTAAGATAGGAGCAGTTTCCCCCGAGAGATAATTATAACAATAACAATCAAAAATATAAAATAAAAATGTTACAGTCAGCAGCTCTGTACTTTGAAAATTTTCGCGAAAATATGATCTTGGAGGTCACAGAAAAGGTAAACCTATAGAGATCATTTTTGAAATTTATGTCAGTGCGCCACTACCTCATAAACTACTGAATCGATCCAAATGGCGAACCCGCTTTATACTTTGCATTCTTTTAGCTTCTTTTTAAGTGAACCGATTGCGATATATTGCACGGAAATAAGTCAAATACATTCTCATAAACCACGTTTTAAACATTCACAGTTAGCTAATAAACGTAAGGTTTTAAACGCAGAATAAGTTAAAAGGATGTAATGTAAGCGATCTTTACAAAACAATGAATAACATAAATCACAGTTTCCTTTGTATAATAGTTGCATCCTACAGAAGCTGCGGCGATCCGGCACTATCTAAATTGATGGTTTCCGGCGCTGCGCGGGCGCTACTCTACATTGATTTAAGCGAAATTTTACATGAGCTAATACATGCGTTTTAGGAAAAAGGAGTAAGTATATATTTTAAAAAATAAAATAAAAATATTTTATAATCATCATAACATCCCAGGAAACGTCAGAATTCTAGCTTTTGCTAGAAAAATGTAGAGGGGAAGTACCATCGTCACCTCGCTTGTTAGCGGTACGGCTGGCACCTGTAGGTGACCGCAGTAAGTAAGATATAAAGAAGAATGCTGCTGCCCATTCTCCAGTTTATAAACCTTAGTCGCCTCCCTCGCCCTGGTCCCGTGTGGTGCCGGCAAAGAATACTCGTAGTACCAACCCATACATACCCGTGGGTGTCGCATATTTTAATATATTTTAATAAATAAAAAATCCAACAGTAAAATCTGTAAGGTATGAAGGTCTTGTGACTTAGGTACTAACTATATAATAAGCAAAAGGACATTTAAAATTTTAAAACACTATCACATGATGCAGAAGCGGAAGCGAGGGAAATATGTCAAGATCGTAGCAGGTAGATGGAGGGCTGTGGTCTCTGCCTACCCCGACGGAAAAGAGGCGTGATGTTATGTTTGTACGTATGATGCAGTTTCTATAGGCAGTAAAGTTTTTTTTCTGGTTTCGACCTATGTTCAATAATGTTCATGGTCTGAATGAATCTACGGTATCAGTTGTTGGGAAATGTCCTTTTACACCTTTTATTTAATTAATTAGATAAATCTTTTCGTACAATATTTAAATTATCATTTAGCCGAGTAAACCGAGTTAGCGGATAAAAATTGCAGTTTGCCACTTCTCAATCAACACCGCGTATCTCCCATTTCATCTCCATCAAACATAGCGGGCCAAGTTTGCAGCTGTCTGCTGACGACTAGGGTTACCAACCGTTTTATTTGCATGGAATTATTTAATAAATTTTTGGTTTATTTTCGTACTTCACACTTAAAATTAAAAGTGTCAGTCTTCAATAGTGTTAAGTTCAACTAGATAAATTTTCTTCTTGTTATCGAGTCGATCAATGGTTAAATTTTCAGTGGCAGAGAAATAAGTCCTCACGCGTGCAGTGGTCGGGACACACGGGACAGAAACTGAGATGCTCCATCGTTTGTGGGCACTACACTCTCATTCGTTGTTAGACTCTTGTTACACACGGCCGCTCATCAGTAGAAACACTTTTGGACCTTATGGCGTGGTACTAAAGTTGAAAAAGTTTCTACCGACAAGCGGTTGACCGTACTTATATCCCCACCTGCACGCACAAGTTGTCTTTAGACCGACCGACCTGTGTTCGGAGTCTATACAGAGACTTCCAGATCGGTCTAAGCATGTCATATGCAGGCGGGAGGCTCTCTGCTTGTGTAAGCAATGCAATGCGCTCCTCCTTCTACAAACGACACCTCTCTTTAGATCGCTGGCCAAAGAAATCACCAATAGGTTAAAATGTCAAGAGTTTATAAATTTCCAGATTTAACTACAATTCCAGAATTTTAGTCCGGACTTCTCCAATTAAAAGATGGTAACCCTACCTGCGAACGACACACTTCATTTGGCCATACGCGTGCGCCTGCGTCTAGAAAGTGCGCTTTGTCATCCGCTCGCCGAAAAACGAACTTGGATGATAGAGATAGAAACAAGTTTGTTAACGAGTAAAAAGGATGGTGATATAGTAGTGTTGATATGAGGAATTTCGGTATTTTCATGGATTGATGAAGCAGGTTGTTTAGAATTCTTGTCGTATTTGGTAAATGTTCCTTGATAAAAAAAGGTTAAGCTCCATAAATTTAAACTTGTTAAGGATTAAAAATATTGAACTTTATGTAGACTGGGTCTCTTGTTTTTTTTTGTAATTGGGTACCCATATTCTGAATTTGTAAGATAACGTGAATACCATGGTATTTACCTTACAATGTATTTATCTTACAAATAATTAATATGGTTTCGAGGACAGTACTCCAAAGATTTGGTAAATCATCGTTTCTGAAGAGGCTGAAAACCCGTTTCGATCCTTATATAATACATAATATATAATAATCAACCTTTAAGCCCACCTTCAAGCCCACCCCAGACGAGCGAACAAACACGATTAATCCAAACTATATCTTTCCGCAATTTCAAAAAGACCAATTTGCAATAATTTTTTCTATCTATTTATTACTTACCCAACATCCAACCAGGAAAGAATAATCAACCTTAATGTAGTCATTTCTCATCCATCAGCAACGTTAGCCATCCCCGTGCATTACTGCATAATCGGACCTAATTTCCTGCTCATGATAATTTGGAATCCATTACTTCATGGTACATAATAATGTTCTATTACATAAATATTACAAACTAGACTTTTGCACTGAGGACTCTCTCGGGTTGGATTATTCTGAACCCAGTCATATTGATACTTTTTATGAAAAAATTCACAAAATTACACAATTAAAACAATAACCAACTTAAATAGTTTTCGTTATTTTTTGGACACCTAACCAAGACTAACCACATACAAAGGCCATTATTGCCGGCGCAAGACTTATGTATGGAAAAGCCATAAAAAATGTAATTTTTCGACCCTTGTGTCGAAAGTTGTACAGTTTTGTGTTCTGAGTTTGGTTAGGAGGCGACCAAAAATACCTCTGCATGTCCGTGAAGTATTCAGTTTCTTGTTTTGTCATGCCATGATGATGACCAACCATGAGTCAGAAGTCAGAAAAGCGGTTCAAATGCCTGACATCAGGGCTTGCTGTGTTGACCATACAAGCCACAGTAAAAAGCTTTTTTTCCTTTTATTTAAAGCCGTTACAAAAGGGAAACAATACATTAGACGAATTCGCTTTAGAGGAAGGAAGTAATTTTTAAGAGAGATTTTGGACTTCCTAACAATTATTTTTATAGCTCTGCAGAAGCCAAAATTGGCACCGGAAATATTCTCATAATTGCAAGACTCATGTCATCGCTAGGTTAAGCACAAAACAAACAGATTTTCATCGTTTATCTTAAGTGTATTTTAAAAACATGAAGGTAGATGGAAAATGTAACTTATTTAAAAAGTATAAATATTTTGACATTTCCTCGTCATTTTGCAGGTATTCTATGCAAATTACACTAAGGCCGGTATTTCACTGGGACACCATGGTGGCGCGACTGGTTGCGCTACTGGTGTCCGTAACTAGACACCAGAGTCGCTACACCCTGCGGCCACAGTATTAAGGACTATATTTCACTGGGAGTGGTAGCGCGGCCAGCAGCTCGGCTGCTGTAGCGACTCTGGTGTCTTTACTGGTGTCTTGTTACGGACACCAGTGGCGCAACCAATCGCGCTACTAGTGTCCCAGTGAAATACCGGCCTAAACGGGCATTGGAACGTGTATTTAATATGAAACTGTCGTATTTTATACACGTTTGTATACAGGGTGTAAGGTGTAAGGGACGGTGTACCGAAAACTGAAAGGGCGTGTTCAGTCAACGAAACTGAACAACTTACCCATAAAAACATTTTTGGGAAATAAAAATCATTTTGACCTCTTTATACAAATTGCTCACTCTGATCGAACAGTTTGTAGGGAGAGGTAATTTTTTTTTCATTTCCCAAAAATGTTTCTTTAGGAAAGTTCACTTTCGCTGATTAAGCACGCCCGTTCAGTTTTTGGTACACCGTCCCCTTCATCCTGTACAATATTTACCTAAACAAAGTTACCAATAGCATACGTACAACTTAACTAGTAATATTAATATTTACATTTAAAGATTCAAGATGATATATTAGTCTACAAAAATATCATCGTAACCTTAGGTGCGCATACGTTTTTTTGCTTACCAAATTGATTAGCACGAAATCCACATCATTAATTTCTTGTCATTACTAGCCGAATTAGTTTTATGTGTAGGCGTGGCATGAATTTAAAGCAGTGAGTACACCGAACAGCACGTCAGTAGAAACACTTTTGGACCTTACGGCGTGGTAATAAAGTTGAAAAAGTTACAATAGAATACATTGGTACAGTCAAGAGCATATATTATCAAGTTGTGTATGAAAACGGAACAAAGTCCAATTTGTCAAGCTTGACGTGCTCCATGACTGTACATGAAGACTAATCATTTAATAGTAAAGTTATTGTAATAAGCATTTTAACATTTCAGGATAAAAAAAAAATTATGTCACATGGGCAAACGAGCAGGTGGGCCACCTAGTGACAAGTGGTCACCACCGCCCATGACACCCACTGTCTTAGTGGTGAAATAATTTGACACTAATAAGACGGCAAAGCGCATATCCCACCCTGAGAATTAAGATGGAAAGTCTCATGTGCCGGTAATTTGACCGAAACACAGCAGTGCAAACCAGCTGCTTTACAGAAAAGGGCAAGGGGGTGGAACTTCCCTAGACGGACTTTGCACAAAAGCTCTAACACCTACAAAAACAAAACAAACTCTACTTTGCTAATTGAAACATTAATCGTCGCGTCTAGACGCTAGCACTACGACAAAGGATATCGAGGAGCATGTGCGGAGAATGTGGCCACTCTACAGCCAGGAGCCAGCCGACCTGAGTGCTTGTGAGACAGCTGGAGTCGAGACGGCCTACAAATTTTAGGTCGTTCGTCATCCGCGTCTCCAAGTTCCAAGAGAGCGTGTTCCTGAATGCTGCGTTTTGGCCGTTGGGAGTCGTATTTCAACGATATCGACCACCCGTACTCGTCAAGTCGACTAATTAGTTTTTAAGTTTATTTTGAATATGTATTATTAGGTTAAAGTGCCAACAAAACTAAAATAATGACAGCATCCAAAAAGCCACCGAACAATAGACCTGTTAAACTGGGTAATAACATAATAGAGCAAGTGAATAGTTTTAAATATCTTGGAAGTATAATAAATAATGACTCTCGATGCACACAAGACATAATAGCCAGAATTGCAATAGCCAAACAAGCCTTCAACCGGAAGAAACATATACTTAAATCTAAAAAGATATCACTAAAAATTAGAAAAAGATTTATTAAATCATATATCTGGACTATCGCACTCTATGGGGGAGAAACGTGGACAATGATACAAAGAGACAGAGTGAGGCTGGAGGCGTTTGAGATGTGGTGTTGGCGAAGGATGGAAGGTATAAGCTGGACAGAAATGGTGTCAAATGAAAGGGTACTTGAAAGAGTTAAAGAAAAGAGATCTATCGTACAAACTATAGAGAACCGGAGAGGAAATATGATTGGCCACCTGATACGACACGATTCGTTTATTAAGAACATCATAGAAGGGAAAATTGAGGGAAAGAGAGGAAGGGGCCGACCGAGGAGAACCTTTATGGAACAAATAAAAGAAAAAGTACAGGTCGAGTCGTATCAGGAGGTGAAGGAACTGGCGGAAACAAGGAAACATTGGCGATTACTCCACCGACAAGAGCACAGCTCTTAAGTTTAATGAGAAGAGGTTAAGGTATTTATTGATATGGGCCTTCGATGCCTGAAATAAATCTTTATTATTATTATTATTAATGATACCGGTACTGGAAATACCTGAATTTCAAAACCTGATCGACCTGATCGTAGGTATTATTATAATCGTTAACGTTAGCAGTTTCTTATACAAGACCTAGCATAACATCCCATGAAAAGTCCTCTGTAGGACAGGGAGCTATTTTGAAGGGGATTTACCATAGTCACCACGCTGTAAGCGTTGAGGCTGGCGACCGTTGTTGTTGGAGATCGCAGTATGTAAGATGGTACGATACACAGAAAGATGCTTCTGCCCATCCCCCAGTTGATAAGTCCTTAGTCGCCTCTTACGACACCCACGGGTGGAGATGGGTTGGTAGTATTCTTTGCCGGCACCACACGGACAAGACCTAACCAGGACAGATTGTGCTTAAAAATACCGCACTTTCTACTAGGTATGCCATACAATTCATTCTGTACAACACTGTGTATAACTAAGCCGTTGTAAATAGGAGATTATAGAAGCCTTATATGGGAAGTAAATTTTTCAGTCACATGTTAGGCGAGTCAGAAAATATGGACTGACACGTGTAGAAATAGGACTTATCACACTTTGATGGATTGGACTGGGTTGTATTAGACTAAGCCTGGAGAGAATAAGGTTTTTTTTTTATCGTCAATGGGCTTACTCTTGACCTCGATCTAGTCTTGAAGGCAGTGATGAGGCCAACGATGGAACGAGCTTACCCAGAAGTAAGGTAAGGTAAAAAGGTGATTTAGAAAAATATTGAATATGGCACGGTTTGCTGACGTCATAAATGGTAGACATCCTATTGAAAAATGTAATTTTAAAGTTAGTGAGCTAGCACTAGCGAAGAATTTTCGAAAATTACTAGTAAGTCCTCAAAATAGGGATGTTGGAAGGAATGGAAATTGAAAATCACGGCTATAGTTTGTTAATAATTCGTAAATCAGCTCATGAAACTGTACATCGTTTCCTTAGGAAATCTAAAATACATTTTCGCGGAAACTTTGAAAATGTTATTCAGTTTTGGTAGGCACATTCACATCCTTGTACCTACTTTATTTCGAAACAATTCACTCCTATTAATTTTGTCATAATGTGACGCAAGTTTCCAATAATGTTAGCGATGTCTAACAAGAAATGACAAATTTACAATCCTCAAGACAAACCAACATCTATCTTGTGTAGATCCAGCTCAGATGCGCATACGCGGACAAGGTATCGAGTTACGGCCGTTAATCAAAGAAGCCGCCATGCGCCCGAGTCAAACGTCGCATAGTGACGACGCGCAGCCGCGCAACACCTTCGTTAGTTAGCGCTGTTTTTAAATTATTTGAATTTAGAACTCGTGTGGAGTTTACGGGTCATTTGAGTTCAAATCATTAGAAAATAAATGGTACAGCAGCACTGCACTTACTTTCTCGCGATATACGAGAGTCATCATTCAACAGTGTCACCGCCGGGAGTCAAACCCAGAACCTTCGGATCAAGAGCCGAATGCTCTAACTACTATATTATAAAGGCTGCGGATAGTAATGACTAAATAAGTAACTGCAAACCAACTCCATACAAATGATATGAAAATACAAACTTACTTATACCTACTAAATTTATGTAAAAATGATTTAATGAAATATGCAGTCAGGTAGAAAACCATTTTAGAATCCAAATTGTAGAACATCAAAATAAGCTCAACGAAACCGATTGTGAGTAAATCACATTTTTAAATTTTAGTAGTAAGGGAACACCCCTTATATGAATTTCTACAGACCAATTGATACTGCCGCAAAATACCTTAAATAGAGATGCTTGGTCATGCAAAGTTTCATCAAGATTGAATGAGACGTCTTTGCGAAAATTAAAAATTTTCATTTTCGTTGTATGACAGCTACCCTTAAAATGAGAGCCAGCAAGAAACCACTCAAAACCCTTCGATGGATTTGCATAAAACTCTTAAATTCAAAATATGGTGTCAATCGGAACATTCGTTTAGCCGCTAGGCCAAAGCGTGACGGACAGACCGACCGACCAACGGACGGACGGACATTTTTGGGAGACTTGTTCTTTAATAAGTGATATAGAACACATTTTTGAGAAAAAAAAAAATTCACGAGTTCAATACCTTTCTCGCTCCGCTCGAAAGTAAAAACCGAAGAACTATTACGTTTCTAACACATTAAGGGGTTAGTCCTGGTTTTTTTGCCCGGGTGTCATCTCTACTCGAAGGTGTCATAAAAGGCGACGAAGGCATTTTGAAACAAAATATGGGCCGCAGCGTCATTCTGCGACCCGTAACAGCCGATAAATACCCGCTTTCTAGCCCTAATTAAAGTAACTTAAGCCGCAAACACACCTTCCTACATTCAAAGACTAATTTGACATACATTGCTCGGAGGCTTGGTTCTGTTAATTCCAATATCCTTAGTTCAACGAGCAATGTATGTCGAATTCGTTTCTGAATTAAGGAAGGTGTGACAGAGGCTTAACTATTGTTCATTCTGACTTAGTTGCGGTCATCGACATTTAATTAATTTTTTTTGTTCACCATCGCTTTTCTTTAATCAGTATTATTAATCTGCATGGTATTGCAAAAAAATATATTTTGTATAATCATTGGTGACCTCACAACATGATCTCAGAAGATCAGATATCCTGTAGATATGAGTCATTCGCCCGAGGCGAAAGGGAATGGTTAGGTTATTTCGTGCAAAATTAATTAGGCAACCGTTTTTATGTGAATCATTCGGTGAAAATTAAGGAATTATTAATTTGTGTTGGAGGATGGGCAGTAGAGTTTGTGTATCGTACCATATTATATACTGCGGTCACCAACAAAAGCGGTCAATGGTGCCAAGCGCAACGCTAACGAGCAGCGGTGACTGTGGTACTTCCCTTCCAAATACCAGCATTTTTGCGGGGATTCTGGATAGAGCTCATAGTTCTGAGTTGGACCTATCATGGGATATCATGATGAAGTTCTTGTATTAGAGGCTGTATAACTGTATATCCTATACGAGCAAAATTTGTATATTTGTAATAGATTTCTCGAAAACGGCTCTAACGTTTTCGAATTAATTTACCATACGGGGGTTTTTGGGGGCGAAAAATCGATCAAGCTAAGTCTCATGTCTGGGAAAATTCGTTTTCCTCGTGTTTTTAAGCAATTTTTTTAACACTGCGTTTTAGACAGAATCCTACACCGCCATCTGTTGGCGGGTAGCATAGCTTGCTCACCCGATTATATTTTCATGTTGAGGCGTTTAATATAGAGCGAAGCTCGGGCGCCCAGGTACTCTATAGTCTAATCAACCACCCCTGAGTGTTTGTCGAATGTTTATCTACAAAAATTTACTCTATAACGCATAATGAGGGAGAGGGAGTGGGAGGGGGAGAGGGAGGGAGAGAGAGAGAATTTCACGCGGGCGAAGCCGCGGGCACAGCTAGTAGAAGATAAACTTCTTTAGAAAATTCAAAAATAAGCAAAACTATTTCAAGCACGACGTATGCATGCATTCTTTAAAAGACGTGATCAACGCCGCTATATTACGTACGTTCTCGTATGTTGTGAAGATGCATTATACAATGCTTGCAACAAAATAACAAACATTAGAACAGTCATTTTCAAACTGTGCTCCACGGAGACTTACGGCTTCATAAGGCCTCTTTGGGGGTTAAACTGACACGACGACAGAATTCATGATCCGCCTGCCTTTATCCCAAATTATTTGTGATTGGCGCAATAAGTCGATCGCTTCCATTAAAGCATCTGTTATCTCAACATTCACTTATATATTTCTTTCTTCGGTCTACCTCGCACTCTTATTCTATCCTTATTTAGTTAAATTCTCAGTTACATGGTGGTCTTCTCTCCTCACTTTTACTTTTCCTTTCTGAAGCTACACATATACTCGTAATGTTCCAAAAGAGTTCCTCCATCTGCGAAAAGTTTAAGAACCGCAGTTAGATAAATTCAGCGAGCCAAGGCTCAGAACAATGGGCAGAGATGAAGAAAGGCCATAGCAGAGGTCACGGGCGTTAGCCCACGGCTACATCCCATTACACATTCATGAAGCGCAGGCGCTTCGCAAAGAAAACTTAAAAACCACTATTGTCTGATGGAAGCATCGGTCTCTGAATCCGAAGTTCGATTTACACATACCACACAAAATCGTATAACCTCAATCAAACTGCAATTTTTTTTCATGGTTATGAGCAATCTCAAGCCATCTTGAATTTCATTTCCTAAATCAAGTTCTTTTATTGTTTACTTTTTCTTATATTTACCACCTTGACATTTTGAAATGACAGACAAGTCTACATACAACATGGAGGAAAAATCTACATTTTTTTACCTTTTCTAACAACAACATGCAACAACTCACAAAACATTTTCATAAGCTTTGTGTACTTATTGCGTTTATTTCAGTTCTGACAAACTTGTAAATACAAGTTTGTATTGCAAAATCCACCTTCTTTTTCACGAAAAATAATTTCAATGTTTCATAACTTCATAATTTTTGTATTTTTTTAATTTTTGTAAATAATTTTTAATTTTTTTAATAATTTTTAAATAATTAATTTTTAATTTTTGTATTTAATTTTAATTTATTTTTGTATTTTGATTTTGACATTTGTTTTTGTAATTAATTAATTATGGGTCACTGGCCTGAAATAAATGATTTTATTTATTATTTATTATAACTCCTACAGAATATAGGTTTAATTACGGTGGGTATTAGGCATTTTCGTTTTATAAAACAAAATCAAGCCTACACCCATCGCACGATTGAGACAAATTTTATTGTCGATAATAGGCACCTAAGTTACTACACCTTATTAAGATCTTTCCAGCCTTTGGAATGCTTCGTCGACTTATAAAGAATCCTACATTATAGGCACTAGACAGTAGACACGCGTGAAAAAAAAAAACATCCTCTGTAATAGTACTGTTGGATATATATGAAACTTAAGCAGTTGAACAATCCCAAGAGAAATTATTAGTACTTAAATGGAGCTATAAAGCCGTATTCTGTTCAAGATTAATTATTAGAGAAACATCGTCACTTCACCAGGGCCGCAGCGAGTCGCAGGGGCGGTGGGCGTTCTTCTAAGAGCACGCTTTATGCTAATGCATTGTGGTGCTGCATACCTGACCACCCCTTTGCTAGCCAGCGAAACAAGCATTCAATATCTCTTACAGGCATGCTTAGTTTCACTATTACGAGTATTCATAGCGCATGATAGACTGCGCAGTTATCAAGCCCAAGATAATAGATAAGAACGCGTATGGAGTAACAAAGATACAGGTGGGCAGCTTGTCTTGTTGATGTGAAGTATCACGATAAGATTAATCAGTCTACCTACACTAAAAGATTGCAGTGAAAAAAAAGAATTTCGACGTTAATTAAAAGTGATAATAATAATGACTATGGTGTGCACAGAACGGAACGGATTTTATTAATTGTCGGGTGCATTTACTCGCTCGGTGCGCACGCGTCGCTGCCCTTGGACTAGCTGCTCACCGCGCATGCGCCAAAACAACCACCGCGATAACGCAAACATCATTAGCGCATGGAACGCAGACGCACTAAATTTAATACATAACTTAGACATATCATAAATTAAATTTAACCATTCTAATCCCGAAGAGTGATGTCGGGGCGTGTATGCATGCGCAAATAGACCTGCCCTCGTAATCCGGACTGATTGTAACGTATGGAGGTTGGATCCGGCGACAAATTCGCCGCGGCCCTTTAGCATGGCATTCCAATTCCCGGCGGATTGAGCCGTCAGGAGCGGCAAAAGATTTACAGCGGCGATACCCAGCGCCCTTCCGCCGAGCTGATAAATAGCCCCTCTAATTATATTTACGCAGCGCCGGCCGCCGCGCGATAAATCCCGCGGAATGCAACGGGCCGGCTCGACGCGGGCGCACCACCCGATATCTCCCGCTCCTAGATCCATCACCACCGACACACGTATTAGTCCCAAATTAGGAGAACGCGATAAAACTTAATTTCATTCCATTACCTTCCGCTTGTAGTCTATTTTCGTTCATTCTCGACATTCATCAAGAATGTTTCCGACAATTCCGACGAGCGTTTCAATTAAGCTTATTTATAGAGGGATTTCGACTTGTAAACAAGCCAGGAAGCGTGTGACGCGGGATATCCTAGGTCCTGAATGACAAAAATACTCTCTACGATCAATTAGAGTGCAGTCAGTGAACTCCCAAGGTTAGGGGAGATCGTTTAAACAGAGACCGATCCATATCCATCAACAAGGCAAACATTAACGAAGGAGTCAATATTAGCAAAGAGGCCTCAGCTCAGCAGCGTCTCGAGATATGGAGCGCGAGGAATTCGCAACGTAGAGTACAAATGATAAGAGCACTCGTAGTAGATACGCGAGTCACGAGTCGACAGCAGAATGTTCGAGAATCTCATCCAATTTATCTTTAAAAGGCACTTTCAGAAGCGTCAAAAACTAATTGAAAGTTGACAGTGTACGTAACAAGGACACGCGAAGTAATCCGAAACAAGACGCGGCCGACTTTTAAGCTACAGTGGGAGAGCGAGACAAAAATTTGCAAAGTGCGGTGTCGAATTCGCGGTTTGAGAGTTCTGTACAATACCACAATATTGTAAAGAAAATTAGTGGTAGGTTTAAAAATATTGAGCAAAATTTTGTTGAGCCCAACTCAAACTTAAACGGGTTTGATATTCTGTTCAACTTTAGCTTATGTTTGACGCTTGTACGAGTAACATTACCGTTTGTCTGATAGAGCTAAAACAAAAGAGTTGAAAAAGAAACACGTTTTTGTATGGGGAACACCCTGAATATTATAATCTTTTTTTGTTGATTAACTTATTACGAACATTTCAATAGTAGATATTTTTGAAGTTACGGACCAACAGACAAACACGAAACTCGAAGGATTCCGTTGTCACGGGATCCGATTCCGTTACTTATAATAGGATTTCGCTGGCATCGTTTGGGTACGGAACTCTAAAATTGATTAAATCACAGCGACTGATTTTGTGATTCATAAAAGCCTGATTCAGACTTGCATTCGTGTGCACCGACCCTAGGTCTGGGGCATTCGCACACATTGTTGCCACTTGCTCTATGTCAACAAACTACACGACGCCTTATAGTGGATAAAAAACCGATAAATTCACATTCCAAGCGAGTGATTCAATTCTACGATAATGTTACTTGTGGATAGAATGAAAAAGAAGAATCAGGTACAAGATTCCTCTTGATCTTAGTCTAAAAATAATAGTGGAAGGCGGGCCGATAAAAGATGCAATCTGGTCGGCTACACGCTACATAGCTAAAATTGTTTACTACTAAAATATTGTCATCACAAGACGTAATTTGTATATCAAGATGATATCGTGTATTGAAGTATTTTAACGGTATGCGAACTATCTGGACGATTTTCAGTAAAGTTCTTCCTAAAAACTTTAACACGATGGGAAAGTACGACAGCTTTTTTCCAATTTTAGATCAGTAACATAATGCTTGAGAAGGAATTTATTACTTAAACAGCAACTAAGTAAGCGGACCCGATTCGACTGGTTTAGAAGTTTCTCAGTCGAAGCGTAATTAGGTATGTCGCACAGGTACCCACTAACCATTACCACCCATATTGAGACGCCGAAGGTCGGTGAGACTTTCGCTTGCTGCGTGGCTGTGTAGCTAAATATGCGAATCGCCCAACCCGCTGTCGGGAAACCTAGTCGCCTACTCGCCGCAGTATCACACCTATATACCGTCGTATGACAATAGTAACATAGGAGCCGTGTTGACATTGGCCCACAGCGCTTACTTTTGTAACGATATCGGCAACCCGCATTCCAGAGCTTGTTTATAATGAGAACTACTCGTCACCCACGTGTGTTCGCGACGCTTACACAACCCGCCTTCACTTTAAAAACATTTCACTTGTTAGTGGGCAGAGCGGTATTCACCACATTGCGGCCTTGCGCGCGAAGGGCACGACCGTCGCCATTGCTCATTCCAGGACGTCCGTGGACCGTGTCGTCTGCACTCACCAGCCGGTCTTTCCACGCTACGACAGGCGAGACCGGATACAGCGCTTAGGACCTAGAGGAAAAAACTTGGGAACGGAAGGAGTACCTTAGTTCGCAAGTGCAAAAAACACACCTTTTTAACTAAGACGGTGTACCGTTGTCATAAGCCGCGACCTCGCTCCGCGCGGATCGGGTTTCGTTCCGCAAACTCGAGATAGCTATTGCAACCAGCTGCATACCGCGACTAACCTCATACCTTATCCATCCCTCTTTAAGACCTATTGAATAAGAAACGCGAGGTCAAGTTTATTTATGACTAGCTAATTAATCCAAGTTCCAGAGTCTGTTACGAGATGCATTCTGCATATTATGCGGTTAGTCATTACCCTAAGTCGGGCGAGCAGCGGGTCGATAGGACTAAAATCGGTGTTCTAATAATCGACAGTCTTAAAATAGGGTTGTGACAAACGAAACCGAAAGTGTGTGATGCAACGGTCCCGAATTTAGCCGTGGTGCATCGCCCGCGAGCCACGACGCATGGCAGGCGCCTGGTGCCAAGCCGCTGGCATTTCGCGCTAATGACACGAATAAGATATTAGCACGGATAGGTCGTCGGAGAATGCATCACAGGTATTCGGGCCGAATTGAAATTAAAACGCGACTAATGCGTTATGCATAACGTTATCCTCCTCACCATAATCTAAATATATAAAAAAATCATGTCCTGACGCCGCTCTGACACCAGGCTTTGTGAGGTCGGAAATCGGTCTTACAACTCCCACGAAACACACATCTGACAATCTAAAAAACCGGTCAAGTGCGAGTCAGACTCGCGCGCCGAGGGTTCTAATATACCTATAGTATTTTTGGAAGCAATAAAGTCCATTTTCAGGACCGCAAAACTAAATTTGTTTGTAAAGGTTTTTTGCAGATTTCTGAAAAACTGTGCAACTTAGAATGATCGTTTTATTTTTGCTGTAAAGTTTACATAAACCTCTGTCAACTGTAATTAATTCAGATTTTTTCTTACTCAAACTTCGGAGATAAGGGGGGGCAATGGTATTTTTTTTGACATTTTTCATCATAACTTGAAAACTCAGTAACTTAAAAAAATATAAAAATATATTTTAAAATGTACAAGCAAAGCCCTTTCATATGATACCCCACTCAACCTAGTAGCGACAATTTGAAATTTGGCCCCCCCTATTTTGGCCCCCTTTACATTAATAATCATACTTTTTCCAAAATTTTTTCATGTGCAATAAAGTTGGGCAACTATATTCTAAAACTATTCCAAATTTCAGGTCGATAGCATAAGTGGTTGCTGAGATATAGAGGTGTGACAGACAGACGGACAGACAGACAGACAGAGCGGCACCATAAGGGTTCCTTTTTTTTACCATTTTGGTATCGGAACCCTAAAAACCAAATATCATTTGCATTTGTATAAACGATACTTGAGTTCTTCACATGCCTGTTTCTTATAATAAATGGCCCATCAGGTCCATCATTTTAATAAAATTAATTTCACTTAAAAAACAGGACCTCCGGGGCTTTCGTTCGTCATACCGAGATACTTGAACCGTTATTGGCTCAAGAAAGTTATGCAAGGGGCAGACACATGCATACTTCATCCTTTGCGCGAAGGTTTCTAAGAACAAGTTCCGTTCATGCAAAACATGTTTGGACGATGTACTCGTATATGAGCAGTAGTTCGGTAAGTCTACAGAAGATGGATTTAGGGACATTTCAATGCCATGTTTTAATTTTCTTTGCGAAGCTCGGTGGCATTTTTTTTAAACCCTCCCTTACGATCCCAGTATATTAAATAAAAGAAGAAAAGATATAGCCGCAATGATACCAAAAACTAGAACCACATTTGTTAGCAGACAGTATACGAAGCGCTTGGCAAATTTATATAACGTTTTAAATAAAGAACTAGACTCTTATTTTGACTGTTTATTATTATGGTTATTTGCCCCAATAAACCTTTGCTTCTACCGCTCGAGACCGATCTTATGGAGACATTGAGTTCATCTCTCCAACGCTTCTTGACCCTTTCTAGACCTAGTCGGCTATCTTTTGGTAGGTACCCAGTATGCCATCCATCCGTTTTTGCGTATCTCTGAAAACTATAGCGAGCTTTGCAGAGGATAAGAGAATAATACTTCTGAAAATTACGGTAATAACGGCAAAACGACAATTTTTTTAATTTGTTTTAAGAGTAGAATACTATGACCTGGAGAGGTTTTTAGACCACGTCCACTATCTTTTGGTTGGTACCCAGTACAGCCATCTTAACAGCTCCAGCCCCATCAGCTATTGCATATCTCTGAAAACGTAAACGCGCTTTAAACTTAACAGAGCGTTTCACAAAGATAGGGTCAGAAAATTCTACAGCTGCGCTGAAAATATTGACGGTTTTTTTATTTGGTTGGGACTGGGCAGGACATGTATGCCGCATGCATCCGGATAGGTGGGCTAGAGTAGCTACAGAATGGGTGCCAGAGGATGGTCACCGCCGTCCTCGGAGACGATGGCGCGACGATTTTTTAGAAAACTGGCCATCAGAGGCTCAGAACAGAGACGAATGGCGAAATAGAGGGGAATAGGGGGCCTTTGCCCTGCAGTGGGACACCATACAGGCTACATAAAAAAAAATAAGGAGTAGAATTCCATGACACAGAGAGGTTTTTTACAGTCAGTACCCGTGATACAGGTGCTGTTTGGTTTTACAGCTAGTGTGAGTGTTCGTGGCTTTTCTTCTCCCTTCCCCCTGGTGACATGAGAGGCAGGGTCGGAGGTCCGGCCACATTCCGGCGCCGGACGAAAGTGAAACCGCCGGTCGACGCCGCGCTCGGCTGTAGAAAGTCCGTTACCAGCAAAGTATTGAATTCAGGCATTGTGTAGAATGCCTAGTTAAAGTGTATAAGAACTACCTACATCTAGCCATTATTTTAAATTGTATCAGATGCATAAAACAGAAAATACTGATAAAAATGTGTCTTATATGAGGGAGGTGGAAGACTCGCTTCTTTCAAACTGTCAGGAGAAGTAGACAGATGTGTCAGCCAATAAGCCAGATGAGAAGCATACCTCAGTACACCTAAATCACTAACAAAGATTAAAAAATATCTAATGACTTCAAATAATTTGGAATATATGTCATATGATCCAGAACTAGGCCTTTCATACAATGCCTATGAAACTACTTCTTGAACCTTTACATATGTCAGTTTTAAAACCTTTTTCTGTTTATTATTTATTGAAATAGTATTTCGTATTATGTATTTCTAAAAAAAATTGTGATATGCATGTTTGTTTACTTTAAACGTTCGGGTCGCATTAGTCAAGTTACTGAAATTTTATTGTAAAACTGAACTCACTGACTGCCAATAAGCTCATCAGGCCTGTGTAGTCTTTAGTTGTAAGATAAGTTATAAACTCAGCGATATTAAACAGTTCAAATAAAAAAAAACCGGCCAAGTGCGAGTCGGACTCGCGCACTGAGGGTTCCGTATAAACCTGTACGTATAAAAGTAAAAGTTATGGTATTTTTATAGCTAAATAACTTTATTATGTGATGTAACAAAAATTTACATTTGAGTTGATAGAATGAAAGGTAAATTGCGGTTTACGATTCATGACGTATTAAAAAAAAACTACATACTAGATCTCGTTCAAACCAATTTTCGTTGGAAGTTTGCATGGTAATGTACATCATATATTTTTTTTATTTTTATCATTCTCTTATTTTAGAAGTTACAGGGGGGGGGGGGGGCACACATTTTACCACTATGGAAGTGTCTCTCGCGCAAACTATTCAGTTTAGAAAAAAATGATATTCGAAACTTCAATATCATTTTTGAAGACCTATCCATAGATACCCCATAGGGTTAGATGAAAAAAAATTTTTTGAGTTTCAGTTCCAAGTATGGGGAACCCTAAAATGTATTGTTTTTTTTCTATTTTTTTGTGAAAATCTTAATGCGGTTCGCAGAATACATCTACTTACCAAGTTTCAACAGTATAGCTCTTATAGTTTCGGAGAAAAGTGGCTGTGACATACGGACAGACAGACAGACATGACGAATCTATAAGGGTTCCGTTTTTTGCCATTTGGCTACGGAACCCTAAAAAATACTACTACCTACCAGCATTTTACTCCAATTTACTCGTGATAATAGTGCTTGAATGAAATAACGGCGGTATACAGGTACCGCAGTAAAATCCTGCCCGAATTTTATAACAAAGAACTGTTACAATGCTGTCGAATCTGTCAAACAATACAACCGGAGATAGTAACTTTCAAAATAAATGTGTCAACTGTCAAGATAATATGATAACTTGGATGACAGTAAGTCAGCTGGCGATGCAGCATAAGTATGCTAAAGCAGCCTTTCGATGAAGAACAATGATCTTGAAGAAAGTTCGTTATAGCATAGAATGGCGTATAGTACACATTGTCAGTAACGACGATTAAATCTGCGCTAGCGCCGCTCGACACAAAAACAGATATCTGCTCCCGGGAAACGGGCATTCGCTGCCCCAGGCGACGGAGGAGAAATTGCCAATAACTAGCAATAAACGATTCCTTACTTGCTTACGTTGTTAGCTAGTTGAGTTTCACTTAACACTGCGATTCAATACTTTATTCAGGCCAAACTATAAGTTTTATTTAATCACAAAAAAGTGACACGATCATAATAAAATAGCAACATATTTACGGAAATCTATAGATTTAAATGTCGTTAGCTGGCCTATAAATAAGTTACTCAGCAGTAAAAGGTAATTCGAGGCGAGACCAGTTCAAACCAGTTCCGTTCGGCCTTAAAGGGGTGAGGGGGATAGTGCAGTTCAAATTAAAGGGCAATTTTAATTAATCGATCGACGGCTATTTATTTTGTAAAAACGTTACAATGTTACACACGGGCACACGTCGGAGGAAACACTCTGACCTTGGGCGAGGTCTCTGGTTTCGAGCGTATGTACCGAAGCGCAGGTTCAGCTTATACTGGTTTTGTTTCTACGTGCTTGCTGCCGTGCGTACACAATCGTTCGATACAAATAACGATTTAAAGATTTATAATTTGTAACCAAAATGATTCAGGTAGAGCAATGTTGAAAGGATGAATCTAACTGAGAAAAGAGATCTAGAAGGCGAGGATTAATGGAATCGTTGGAACGGGCAGACTCTCCTAAAGTAAATTCAGGTTTTGAATAAAAGCCAGGTCCATAAGTTCCATAAACCAACATGCGTGCGTGTATAAAAGAGTGCAAAAGAAGCGAGGAAAGTAGTCAAGATCGTAGCAGTTTGAAACATGTGGTCTTTGCCTAACTAACCCCTTACATACCTACATACATAAAATCACGCCTCTTTCCCGGCGGGGTAAGCAGATTCTACAGCCCTCCACCTGCTACGATCTTGACATACTAACATCAACCCTTTCAAGCACCTGCGTCATACTATAGGTAAAACCAACAGGTTTATTAAACAGAGAATGTTACTTATTTTGATGGAAGAAAAATGCTTTACATATTCGACATAATTTAATTTTACTGCAGGTAAGCAGAGGCAGGCCCCGTGTGGTGCCGGCAAAGAATAGTACCAACCCATACATACCCGTCGGTGTCGTAAGAGGCGACTAAGGGTTAACTGGAGGATGGGCAGCAGCATCCTCCTTCATATCTTACATCTTACTTAATGCGGTCAGCTACAACCGCGGTCCATGGTGCCAGCCGTAACGCTAACAAGCGAGGTGACTATGGTAGTTCCCCTCCACATTTTTCCAGCAAAGGCTAGAATTCTGGAGGGAGCTCCCTGTCCTGTAGTGGACGTTTTATGGGATGTTATGATGAAGCAGAGGCAGAGGCCGTGTGGTGCCAACAAAGAATAGTATCAACCCAAATCTGTTTCAGTGTCTTAAGAGGCGATTAGGGGTTTATGATCCGGAGGTAACAAACAACCACGGTCCATGGTGCCAGCCGCCACGTTAACAAGCGTGGTGACTATGGTAATTACTTCCTGCACAGGAGGTTTTATGGAATGTTTTGATGATGAACCAGAAATGTATGTAACAAGGCGATTTCAGAGTTGAATATTTGTACCTTTACCTGAACCCATTAAAATTTTTTCAATCTGCCTGCCCCTTAAAAACTAAACTAACCAACATTTAGAAAAAATTTAAGCTTTTCCTTGCTAAGACTCAACTCTAAACATGTGCTACATTCAATGGCTACATTGCAAAATTAGTACTCGTTAAGGCAAAATGGCGACGTCACGACGACCTTGCGCGTCATATCGGCGCTTGCGCATGGAAATATCCGACAAGTAATGTTGCCAGTTCAACAAGAATTGTGGAAACAAATTCATCCTTATAAAATGTTTAATTCAATTATAAGGGAAATATCATATTACCTATGTATTTATTGTACTTTGAAGAGCAATTTTGTTTTATTTATGATCCATTACCACCATACATACACGGGGTAGGCAGAGACCACAGTTCTCCACCTGTTACGATCTTGACATACTTCCCTTGCTTCCTATACTTTCATCAATCCTTTCATACATGCTCATCCGTTTAGGGTACATTACCACCATTACAGCCCATAAGAATGTCCACTTCTGGACACAAAACAATAGACAGATATAAGTTGTTTTCCAAACATATTTTATTAATAACTACTATTGGTAAGTAATCAACAGGCTAAGTATAGAAAAAATGTCAAATTTTCTTATAACAACTTTTTTAACTGTTCACTTCAAGCCGAGTAACTTTAGCTCCTACAGCAATTGAAGTAAGAACGGTACAAAATCCAATATGTCAAGCTCAAAGTGCCCTTGACTGTACTTGCAATAAATAAAATTAGGGTAATGCTGACTATAGGGTAAGTAGAAAAAAATATTGTTTCATAATCTTAAGAGACAGACTTTACAGGCATAGTAAAAGAATTCAAGCCTAACAAACAAGGGAAGTGCAAACAAAATATGCAAACAACATATTATTCTTAAAACCTTGCTTCAGTTATGTTCCTAATCAAAACAACAACTTTATCTACCTGCGTTATCTATCACTATAGTCAACACTATATCATTCTATATCTTTCGAGATGATAACAAGTTGGATATTTTGAAGATTGTGCGATATACTTAATAATAATGTACTTTTCCATTGTAGGTACTAATTAAATTAATATATTTATTTATATAAAAGATGACCTAAATACAGAAGAGAGAGAAGTAGGTACTAGCTGACCTCTACAAATAGGCATGACACTTAAAAAAATTAGGAAAATTAATAGCTGATTTCGTCTTGATTATAATTAAAAATGTATAAATTTTCAACATTGAAATGTAAACTCTAAAATGAATTAAAAATTAAATTTTTCCTAGCAGGAATTCTTTTATATTTTGCTTAATTTTTCTTAGCTGTCATGAGCCTAATTGTGGCGGTTGGCTATGTCCATCCATTTAGCAATTAGTCCTTCTTTGCGATTGTAAGCTTGGTTACAATAAAGAGTTCCTATCTATCTATGGGAAAGGTAAAAGGAGACCTAAGCTTGACAGGCGCCTCTCAATGAAAGCATGAATTATTTACTTAATACTATTGTTATGATATTTTAGTGATATTAAGTATGATGTAAGTATGAACCTATTGTTGTTGCATGTAATGAGTAAGTAATATGTAGGTATTTGTTAGTGAGAATAAAATAGGTTATTATTACATATTACAATAGATCGATGACACATTAACAGACCGTACTCAAATAATAATGGGCAGGTAAATTAACTGGTGTTTCTATAACTTATGATGAAGTAAGTGAATTTCAAAACCTTGAAAAGTAGGTAGGCTTACTACTGCAACAGGTAGCATGAAACTTTCCTCATAAATGCACATCTACTAGAACTTGCCCTATAAATACTTTCAAGTGTGAATGAAAACGTGTACTTAAAACCTAGTTCCAGCTGCTACAGAGTGAGTATACCACGTTCAGATGTGACAAGAGTAGCTACTGACCTTGCAAACGGTGTCTGTTCGACGTGATACACGTCCGTGATTGGCTCCGAGCGCATGATGCTGCGGAGCACATCCTCCGACAGCTCCAGCAACCCATCGCTTGCAGTCTTGATGTCAGCCTTACTAAACCCACTCAAAACACTCATTTTCAACGTGTAGACGACTGACGATCGAGTCGAAATAACAAAACAATTACTTCCAAGTGTCACTAAAACGATACACAGTAGTTCTTACATGCAAATAATACACTTATTTACGTGGAAGAGGCATCAATTAGACCACCATGAAATACTTTAGTGCCTCCGGTTTCTCAAAAGGTAACAGAGTGCTCTCCCTTGTCATCGCGAGACGGTTACTGGTTTAAAACGAACGCTCCACTTTTAATCGCCACGAGTAGAACAAACATTTGTATCACTTCATCATTATATTTCAAATGAAAAGTAAATTGTTTATTTACACACACGTTTCGAAAAAACTGATTTATGACAATCGCGGTAAGACAGCAGCGCAGCGCATCGACGAGTCGACCGCACTTCGCCGTACACGTTTCTGCCGTTGGTTGATGCAGCGAGCGGCAACGGACTTGCTTTGCCCATGCCATTCAACATCCGAACACGGCGATTGTGCCCGTTTGCCCTTGTAATAGGTTTGAAAGTTGCCTAGCAAGATTAAACGGCAACGTCGCATAACTTAACCAGTTGCTTTTACTTAACTGCAGATGGCGCCTAAGTAGCACAAAAACAAAATTGTGCAAAGCGACATCTGTTGTCATTTTATTTCACACCCCAGTCTATGGTTTATCGCCTCTATATCGCACTAAATAGTTCTCGTGAAGAATTGTAGATGGCGTTAATTTATTATATTTTCCATAGACATAAGCATAGGCAGTAAGCTGCCGTTATTCATAATCTAAGATATTTTCATGCAACAATCATAAATTTAAATTACGAAATATAAAACAAGTTATTATACTTATATTAATTTTATTTACACGGTTGGATTAACGTACAAAGGTATGAACTAAAAATGCACGCTGTATCTATTCTTCTTATCAGCTGTTCTCTTCAGAGGGGAGGTGTTTGTTGACTATCTCTATAATTTTACCCACTTCCTCTTCTGTCAGCCTTTCTTCGCTTTCTTGTACGATCTGCAAAAAATTACGAAATAAAAGTAACAGAAGGAGCATCACCTCTCACGAGAGTAACACGTAGGGGCTCCTCCAAAAGAGTCCTCCAGTTTTTTACTTTCGAGCGGAGCGAGAAAGGTATTGTATTCGTGAAAAAAAACTTTTTCTAATTTTCTCAAAAATGTGTTCTATATCACTTATACATCATAAAAAACAAGTCTCCCAAAAACGTCGGTCCGTCGGTCGGTCGGTCTGTCCGTCACGTTTTGGCCTAGCGGCTAAACGAATGGTCCGATTGACACCATATTTGGAATTTAGGAGTTTTATGCAAATCCATCGAAGAGTTCTAAGTGGTTTCTGGCTGGCTCTCATTTTGAGGGTAGCTGTCATACAACGAAAATGATAAATTGTAATTTTCTCAAAAACGGCTCATAGAATCTTGATGAAACTTTGCATGACCAAGCATCTCCATGTAAGATATCTTGCGCCAGTATCAAATGATCTGTGTAATTTCATATAAGGGGTGTTCCTGTACCACCAAATCGTAAATATGTGATTTACCCAAAATTGGTTCCATTGAGTTTATTAAAATTTTCTATAATATTACTCCTGGATTGGTTGTCTACCTGACTGGATATTCTTTATGATTTTTTGAATAAAATTTAGTACACAGGGTGTACCAAAAACTGAAAGGGCTTGCTCAGTAGACTAAACTGAACAATAATCCATAAGGAACATGTGTTGGGAAATTAAAAAAATCTCCATGCAAGTATCCTACGGTAGTATCTATTGATCTTTGAAAATTCATATAAAGGGTGTTCCAGTACTACCAAAAGTTAAACATGTGATTTACTCGAAATCGTTTGATGTTTGTTTGTTTTAATGTTTGACAATTTGAATTCTGAATTGATCTGTATATTTCATTCGAATATTTTTTTGGAAAAAGGAAAATAAAAGTTTGTATTTCCATACTATGTGTATGGCATTACAAATTTAAGTTTGCGGTTGATAGTTTTTCCTTGAGTATTGCGAGAAAGTAAGTGCAGTGCTGCTGTACCATTTATTTTTTTATGTTACAAGAGAACAAACAAGCAGGTGGGGGCCACCTGACGTTAAATGGTCACCACCGCCCTAATACTCGTATATACCCACTGTCTTATTAGCAGCATACTTTGACACAGCAAAGTGCGTTGCCCACTCTGACAGAGAACTAATTGTAAGATGGTATGTCGTATATGCCAGTAATTTCACTGGCTCCCTTACTCGTATTATCATTTTCATCTGAATATAAACTGGTAACAATTTATCAATGTTTTTTGAAATTAACTAGCTATGCCCACTTCGTTCGCTTGTAACTGGACCGATTCATATGGGGGTTTAGGTTACGAAAGTAGACCACATACATTATCGAAAACCCCATTTAAATCGGTTCAGTAGTTTTTGATTTAAAACTGCACAGACAAACAGAAAAATCCAAAAATTACCAGACTGGGTTCTATTATGTTTGTTTTATTTGTATTTTTATGTGTACAATAAACAGTTAAATAAATAAATAAATAAAGTAAAATTTCTTCTTTGGGGCCGTTCAAGTATTACGTAAGCAGATTTTTTGCAATTATTAACCCACCTCTCCCCCTCGTCAGCAAAAGTAAGCAAAGCTCTTACCCCTCCCCCCATGCTTACGTAAAAATTGGTACAAGATTCATGAGCAGCACTTAATAAGTCTAGAGATAAGGAATAGGTTTAGAATAGAGGACTGTAACGCACATGATATTCATTTAAATAAACTTTACCGACACGGTATTCAACAAAGAGTAAGTTACAAATATTATAATCTAAGAAATATTACTAATAAAACAAACTTCTTTAAAATTTTTGGTATACGTATTAATTCCAATTACCAGTCTTCAGTCCATGACACCCGAATCCATGATTCTAAGTTTTCGATGACATTGGATGTTTGCTGCTCAATGTTGTGTGTCTGCTCACTTTCATCTGATTTTGGTACGTCTACGTCGTCGTGCTCATCGAGCCATTCAACATCTTGATGCTAAGTTTTGAATAATGCACATCAGTTCATTAGCACGACGAGCAGCCACTTTTATAGGCCTAACTTTTATATAAGTGTGCGTGTTTACTTTTTTATGGATCTTCTCGATATGACGATTTAGTGACTTGACGGAAGAATGATAAACATGACACGTTTTGCATGTTGGACTAGATAGCTTCAATCTTACCGTCAGATAAAAATTACTGCTGACGTAATCACCATCTAGATCCCCCCACCCCCCATGTCATCAAAAGTAAGCAAAGCAAAGACCCCCCCGCCCCCCTACAATGCTTACGTAATACTTGAACGGCCCCTTTTGCATATTCATCTAAAAGTAATGTAATTTATTTTGCCTAATACCAAAGATCATAAGAATCATCATAACATCCCATGAAACGTCAAGTGCAGGACAGGTATTGTCCTTCCAAACTCTAGCAAAAATGCTTGGGATTTACCATAGTCACCACGCTTGTAGGCGTAGCGGCTGTGCAACCACTGTTGTTGGTGACCGCAGTATGTAAGATGTTATGATACTCAGAAAGATGCTGCTGCCCATACTCCGGTTCATAAGCCCTTAGTCACCTCTTACGACACCCACTGCACACCCCCGAAAGTCTGTCGGTGGCTCTACACATCTGTCATCAGACCTGTTGTCGCTTATGGTGCGATAGCCTGGTGGCCCAGGACAGAGCTTACTACCACAATAACGAAACTGCAGCGATTTCAACGCCTGGCATGTTCAGCTACGTCGGGCTGCATGCGTACCACCCCAACAGCAGCTCTAGAAGTCATTCTCGGGCTCCCGCCTCTAGACCTGTTCATACAACAGGAGGCAATAATATCGGCCCTACGTAGTTCGCTGGCCCTAAGTCTAAAACTTTTAAGTGAACGGGTTAACCAAAACGGACCTATCGATATGTTCTGGAGTACTGTCCGGAAAATGTACCCCCTTTGCGAAGCCCCATGTGATAGGATCCCCAAAACATACAATTTCAACAGAAACTACCACATACAACTATCGGAGGCAGAAAAAGACCAATCTGGTTCCAATGAGGTCAGAATATATACTGATGGATCCAAGATGGATTCGGGAACAGGCGCTGGGGCTTTTTCACTCGATCTCAACAGAAACATATCACTGGCCTTAGGCAAACACAGCTCCATCTTCCAATGTGAATGTGTAGCCATTAAAGAGGCCGCCACCGCGGTAATGCAAAGGAAAATAGAAGGATGATGCATAAGAATCCTTACTGACAGCATGGCCGTACTAATGGCGCTGCAGAGTAATATATTTACCTCAGGGCTACGAATGTCGCCTTGTACTGGAGAGCATTGCTTCAACCAAGAAAGTAATCCTACAATGGATCAAGGGACATAGCGGATCACTGGGCAATGATGCTGCGGATGAATTGGCAAGGCGTGGTTCACTAACATCAGTGGCAGGTCTTGTACCGCTATTGCCACTGCCCTTTTGCCAAATCCGCACATGGCTTCACAGCTTTACCCAGGACCAACACAATGCCTGCTGGGCTAGTCTAACGAGCTGCAGGCAGTCAAAAGAGGTGTTACCCACCACTTCACCCAAGATCACCCGTCGACTACTCAGCCAACCGAACAAACCTCCGAATAATTGTGAGCACTATTATGGGACACATCTTGCTCAACAAACATTTATTCACAATCGGCGTCACTGACAGCCCTCTATGTAGGGGCTGCCTGGACGCAGAAGAGACAGTCAACCACGTAATTCTGGAGTGCCGTGCGTTGGTAGACCAACGGGCCAAAATCCTCGAAGACACGAGGTCGGTCTGAGAAGCCTGTGAATGTCCCAGGAGACTTTTGAGCTTTTGGAAGGAGCTGGGCTGGCTTAAATAACCAGCACAACCTGCACGCAAAAAGGACCAAGTCAGAGTTTAACTGCGGAAACAGGAGCCGACTAACTAACCCACTGCAAACGAGTAGCGGTGGGTTGGTACTATTCTTTGCCAGCACCACACGGACTTCAGTACCACAATACTACACAGATTCCAAAGATACTTTCTTAAATTTGAATATTATATATTTGTTTTTGACCCAGTAAACTTACAGACAACTTACAAATTACTAAAACAGAATTACCAGTTGTATTTCAAGTTCGGTACGTGGTGGTGTATTAACCATCATAAGTTTCTCACTCTTAGTAAGCTTGAAAGATTTCATTGCTTCTAGAAAGTTCCGAATAGCTTGTGCACTTTGGCTTTTGCACTCCGTATCCTGCAGGTAATGAACAGTCTGGAAATAAAATAAAAAAAAGCAAATTAAATAGGTACATTCCTTAGCTTTGGTGAAGAACTGTAGTCTCTGCCTACCCCGACGGGAACAAGGCGTGATATTATGTATGTATCAACATATCAGCTGAAAGACGTCCACTGCCACTTAGCTGTGATAGTTTTTAATTACATCATATATATACTGTGGGGCAAACAACTTTAACAATAATTGCATGGTGGGGCGAGCTTTGCGCACATCAATTTGTATGTAAAATGGACTCTCGTCATTGTTCAAGTAGTTTGCCATCACCTATACTACTACTGTGATTTTTTTCACAATTCCAGTAGCTACCATTTAGCTGGCTGAAAATTGACTCCAACAAAAAATTGTGCTTTCAAGCTGAATATTTCGCAAACGGATCCCTAAATCGAAAAATGATCTTTGCAGAATTCCATATATTTTAAAAGACCTATCCAATAATAATACCCCCTGTCAGCGTGAATGAAATGTGTATTCATACTAAATAACAGCTTTCTAGTACTAAGGGTCTCTGAGCTAAGCCACGGACAGACAGACAGACGGACATGACAAAACTATAAGGGTTTCTTGTTGACTACGGAACCCTAAAAACAAAAGCAAAAACAAAATATATTGCGCAGGCATTTAATCTTAGTCAGATAATTTTATGGCCCTTACTTGTGATTTCTCAAGTAGGTAATCAAGAATCATTTTTAAATTTATTTATCAATCAAATAAATGGTACTTGGACATGCAAGAAAATAGTCCAGGTTCAAATCTAGCCTGAAGCTTCTAAAAACCCAGTTGGACTGCCTCCAAACTAGGAGAAATCCAGGAAAACTTGTATGGAAGCCAGCCCTACTCTAATGTAACAAAAACACACATAAACAGTAACATACAAATCTAAGGAATATAATTACATCCATAGGTTTTTTATCAGTGTAATAGATATAGTTATATACTTACCTAAGTTAAACCCAAAATTATAAAACTTAATCCAACCCTAGCCTATCAAGAGATTCTAACTATCTCACTGTGACCTATCTATATTGGATTACAAAAAATCGTCTTGTTGTAGAATGGATGGTTATGTTTGGTAGCTTTTTTATTAACAAACTTATTCTAAATACCTTTCCTAAGGTTGCATACCTCGTAAGTGACTGTTGCAAGAGACCCTTCTCTTTTGTGTTTCTTCTGAGTATTGTCCTTGAGTTCCTGAAGGATCTGCATTACTTCAAAATTGCAGAGGAAGGCTGTGTTTGCATTTACGCTAGAAAATTTGAAAAGTAAGAAAAGATCCAAACAAAATAATCATTACTTGAGAATGAAACATTCTTACGTTTCCATGCTTTCCTGACCCTTGTTGTTTGTGCTCAACAATGTTTAAATATTGTACACAATTCTAATGTACCTATTTTTATTATTTTGTACGACACAAAGAGGGAAGTGTCGAAGCGAAGTCGTAGTTTGCTTTGCTTTTATTTCGCAATGATTTTCTTTCCGCCAATCTTCTTCTTCTTTTTAGTTATTGGCTTCCATCGTTTTTATACTAACGATAATTCCGCCATCGACAAGGTGCAGAAGATAACCAAAAATTACTGGCAGATGATCGGTCAGGCAGAGTCACAGGTTTAGGACTTCAACTGATTAAATCCAAGCTAAATAGAGGCGACAACACAAGTATTAGTGGTTAATTCATAATTTAGAATATTATTTATATTTCCGTGTTTTCCTTGATAACTCGCGAGTGAGTGAATGAAAAGAGTCGACTCTTTACATATGATTCAATCGCTCTTTCGCTCAGTGCAATTCATATTCGCTCTTGCGATCTTTTCGTTCTTTGTATTTAGCACTCGGCACCACATCTCGCGCTACGCAACGATCATGTCTCAGACAAAGATACAGACACAATGTTATTTTCATGCGAGTGAGTAAGATCATAGGTCAAAATACGAAAAAACTATATTTGACCTCCCATGCAAAATGTGCAAACAGCTGAAGCAGTTTCTATGGGAGGAGGTCAAAAATTTGCTTTCGTATTTCAAATTTTTGACCTACGTTCCTTGGAAAAAGTTGATCGATTTCATGGGCAGATTCTCAATATTCACATTCTCCAGGGTTGGTATACCCTTTTTGTTACACCCTGTATTAACTGTGTCTGTAGGCATCGTCAAACACGTTATACACGTCACGCATTCACTCACTTGTTCTATGAGCTAAACGTCCTTCTGACTCAAAGATTTCACTGAGCGAAAAGAGCTACTGAGCGAAAAGAGCGATTCGAATCTTTACACTCAAAAGATTCGAATCGCTCTTCTCTTTATAGTGATGCACAGTTCCCATGACTACTTGACATGACGTCTGACACATCCGTTCTGTCATCTGGCCGTCATCAAACAACATTTTTTTTGGCTTCACATCCATAGATTTATAAGTAAGCTGCCGTTATTCATAATCTAAGGATTTATATAGTCATCTCAATTTAAACAAAATGTATTTTGCCATTTTCAAATATTCAGAGAACACGGTCGATTCCTGCGTGTCCGCTGAAAAGGCTGAGATAGGTTAATTTGTTATCTATATATATAAAAGAAGAAGGTGACTGACTGACTGACATATCAACGCACAGACCAAACCGCTTGGTCCAGAGATTCCAAATTTGGCATGTAGGTTCCTTATGAAGTCTAGGGGTGCACTAAGTAAAGGCTTTACAAAATTCCACCCCTAAGGGGGTAAAATAGGGAATGAAAGTTTGTATGAAAGTCTGTCAGTATTGAAGTAAGGATCTTAAAAATTTGTATTTAGGCTGACGACTAAAAATTAAGTTTTATGTGTCTTAGGGTTTTTGAAAAATCAACACCCTAAGAGGTGAAAAGGGGGATGAAGTTGAAAATCCTTCATTTTCAAAGTAAAATCCACAAAATATATTGTTTAGGCATTAGGGTTGTAATACTGTGGAACGTACATCACTGTTATTGAAATATCACCCCAATTTCCACCCCAAATTCAACCCCTAGAGGCAAATGGGGTAAAAAAGTCTAAAAACCAATATGGGTATCGTTTGTATGGTTTATCGGGTCAACGTGGTGGACGTGAAATACCATCATCCCTTGGGGATGGGGTTGGGGTGCAATAGGGTTGAAATGTCTAAAAATCAATATGGGTGTCGGTTGTATGTTTATATAAGGATAGGGATAGCGGTTAAGATGGCGTTAGGGGAAGGGATAGGGGAAGGGATAGGAATAGGGGTAGGGTTAGGGGCAGAGATAGGGGTAGGGTCAGGGGCAGGGTTAGGGGCAGGGATAGGGGTAGGGTCAGGGGCAGGGATAGGGACAGGGGGAGGGGAGGGGGTGAGGGAGGGGTATGGGAAGAGTTAGGGGGAGATGGAGAAGGAGGGGGAGAGAAAGGGGGAGGGAGGGGTAGAGGGAGAGAGTGGTTGAGGGAGGGAGGGGGTAGAGGGAGGGGAGGGGGAAGGGGGGAAAGCGAGGAGGGGTTGAGGAAGGGGGAAAGGGAGGGGATGGGGGAAAGGGAGAGTTGAGGGGGAGGCGAGGGAGGCGGGAGATGGAGAGGGGGAGGCGAGGGAGGCGGGAGATGGAGAGGGGGAGGGGGAGAGGGAGGGAGGCGAATATGGAGGGGGAGGGGGGGATAGAAAAGGATAGATAGGGAGGAATAGGGACTTTTATGAATACCTCCTCGCTACCCATTCACTTCACTCCCTTTATTGCGTTCTTTTTTAAGTTCGCCTTTAACGATTGACAATGAAAATTCCGCACTACCTACCAGTTGAATAAAGTCAAAAGATAATTAAATTTGTAGCAAGATGCATTTGTTCAACTTGGATAAGTACAAATGCATCTTTTACGTAGGGATCAAGAAGGATAAGCGTTCCGCAAAATATGTTTCATTTAAGTTCGAGTTCTGTTATTTATAAAATCTACGCGGGCGAAGTCGCGGGTAACAGCTAGTTATCCTATATTATTAAAGGAGCATTATTATCCTATACCACTAAACGAGCAATATTTGTATATATATATATATATTTGTAATCGGTTTCTCGAAAACGGCTCTAACGATTTTGATGAAATTTTGTATCCGGGGGTTTTGGGGACGAAAAATCGATCTAGCCAGGTCTCATGTCTGGCAAAATTCATTTTCCCCGTGTTTTTAAGCATTTTTTAAGAGACAGAAACCTACAGCACCATCTGTTGGCGGGTAGCATTACTTGCTCGCCCGATGATATTTTAATGTTGAGGCGGCTATTATAGAGCGAAGCTCGGTCAACCAGGTACTAATAATAATATTTGTATATGTATATTTGTAATCGGTTTCTGGAAAACGGCTCTAACGATTTCGATGAAATTTAGTATACAGGGGCTTTTGGGGGCAAAAAATTGATCTAGCTAGGTCTTATGGCTGGGAAAATTAGTTTTCACCGTCTTTTTTAATATTCCTTAGCGCATTTTAGAGCCTTCACGAAACTTACTGCGCCATCTGTTGTTGAGTAGCATAGCTTGCTCACCCGATGATATTTTAATCATACAGAGCATAGGTCGGTTAGGTCGCTCAGGTACTGTTGTGTAATATAAGGTGGCTAAGTGACTTAATTATGGTGGCTAAGTGACTTAATTAAGGTGGCTAAGTTACTTTAATCTGCGTCTAATTTTTAGGCATTCTTAATTTAAATTGATCGAAGAGCACGTTTGAATAGAGTTAAGTCCGTGTATACTAGTTAACTAGAGTATTTTTCTGCGTTTTTAAAATTGAAATTAACTTTTATCCATAATAAAAAAATATATGTTTAATAGTTAGGGTTCTGGCTGCCATTTCAGCATATGATTTGTTCAAGTTTCATATCGATAGGGATGATAGTTCAGAAGTATTATATTCAGATCAATATGAATGGATTTGGTCCAGTAAACTTTTTCTGTACGTCGCTTCGCTAAAACTGAGAAAAAAAGTAGGGTACTAAATCATGTGTTCATGTCTGCCTCTGCAGCTACTGGTCAGAAACTTTCGGAAAACGAAAGAAATCGAAGAGGCAGACCTGCCAGGCTAAGTAAGTTGTGCACCGCGACTTAGACGAGTCGCGCGTGACTGCCACTTTTTGTCACGCTTTTTGTGTATGGACGCGAGAAGACATAACCGGCTCTAACTGGTTTAGTCTATGAAGACTCGCTAAGTCGCGGTGCGCATGCTCGACCTACTGAAGGGCTTTGCATTGGCACGGGTCGTTGTAGTGAATATGTAAAAAAAAGGTTACTAAACAACTTGTTTATCATTCTAGTTGCTCATATTTGATTCATTCTGCCTCACCAAATACGAAAAAAGGTTGGCAGAATTTCACTTACTGATTATGAGATTTTTCTTTTTTAGTCACGCTAAATCAAAAGAAAGCAGGTTGATTCTGACGCACCATAGGCCTTAGCAGTCTGTGTCAGACAATTTAAGCAATATTCTGTCGATTGCATCGTTTTACGTGACTGAATAAGCCTATTCGAGAGCGGCAATTCCTGCCACACGCTCAGCAGGTGAAGTCTATGTTACTGATGGTGTGTCGTTACTATACTATATACTGATGGTGTGTAGTTACTTTTCCTGCGTTTCTCGCTCTTTTCGGCAAGGGGACAAAACCAGGCTTTGTCGTTTACCTTGCGTCCATTGTACTTATATTCTCTTTGCGTCCATCCAATAATGTTTAGTTTACGCCATGTGGTTCTGTTCTCAGCTGTCTGCTCGCCGTGTTCAATACCAAAAGCGGTCATATCTCGCTTGGCCCAGTCTTTAAAGCGCAAGCATTGGCCTACCAAAACTTCTTTAATTCAAATATAATTTTCAATAATAATTCAAAATTCAAATAAATTGAAATTTGCGAATTTGCAAAACCTTATCCCACCCCGACCTACTCAAACGAAATGGTCTGCCTTTGGTAAGATGTCTACATAGTTGTTTGCTTTTACGATTTTAATAGTTTTGAGGATGACTTTGACCTACGAGTATTAGTGTAAGAGGCAGACACGAAAAAAATATTTAGCACATGTAGGTATTTATTTTTACATTTTTAAAGTCCCGTCAATTGACAACACAGCCTTATCAAGGTGGCAGTTAGTTTACTATTATTTAATCTGTGGTGGCAGACAATTTTTTTGTGGTCCTACCACTGATCTTACATTCACCATGATTGAGGACTCCTTACAATTTGTACAGTCAAGAGCACATCAAGCTTGACACATTGGACTTTGTACCGTTCTTCTTTCAATACACATAAGGGCTAGAGTCGCACTGCGAATGTCAAGCTTGACCTGTCGTTGACTGTACAGAGGCAAAACGAGCAGACCAAGACATCATAGTCGATGTACTACGTCCCTTTCTAATTGTTGCCATACTAATGAAGTTTGCACAATTTACGTGCAAAAAGTTAAGTCTTATATCCACAATTTTTTATTTATACGTATTTTTAAATACTTATTTAAATAATTTTCAACGTGCAAAGTATAAACTTCTATCTCAGTTTTCATTAAATATTTATAAATGCAGAAAATCATTTTATTTTGATTTATCTGGATTAAAAACTCTTTGGTAAAATGATTTTTAACAAAGATTTTGCATGACATTTTGTTGATGTTGTCATGGCAACATAAACAAAATGTCATGCAAAATCTATTAGAAAGGGACAGCTTCACCCCATCTTACGTCCTACTCTGCTCGCATAATTTTTAGAAGAGCGCAATCTGGTTAAAAGCGCCGCGCGCGAAGTATTACATCTATGGGTCCTACACATTGTCTTTAATTGAACAATCCGGGTCTGTCACACCAACAAATCATATAGATATTTTGGCATATAGCACCCTAACTATAAGTGTTAGCGACAATAGCAACCAACAGATTGCGTTGCGCGATCTCGCTCCGAACTCGGTTAGAGAGTATACTCGTATGTATATGTTCCTTGCTCCGAACTTCAATAGTTAATCATTCATTATTTACTTCGCCTAAAATATTAAAATTATAACCGTTTGCCAAAAACTGCTTAAACTCGGGTCTCGGACCTTACAGTTACTACGTAGTAACTACTTTGAGGACATCATAGCCATCTAGATATTATTAAAAGTTATTTTATATACACCACATTTTGATAAGAAGCAAATTATTTAAAAAATAAAAATATGTCGCAATATCTCGTAGCTCGTATATTTTCAAAATTTAAGTATTTGCCCTCTCTCCACACGCATATTGCCCGAAAACTTAGCCAAGAAAGTTTTGTTTGCGGAGCGACTAAAACCGACTCTCCTATAAACGCTTATTACAATCACTATACCAGTTTAGAATTGCCGGGAAACAAAATATTAGCCACTTATGTTTGGATTGACGGTAGTGGCATACACATGCGATCAAAAGACAGGATTCTTAATAAACTACCGTGTGACTTAACAATGGTCCCCAATTGGTCTTTTGATGGAAGTTCTACTGGTCAAGCACAAACGAGTGATTCGGATACCCTCCTCATACCAGCTGCCATGTACAAAGATCCATTTCGAAAATGTCCACATGTAATTATTCTCTGCGAGACTTACTACGGCGATGGAACTCCAACAAAAACGAATCATCGGGCTCATTGTGCTCAAGTTCTCAATAAAATTGCTGATCAAGACCCATGGTTTGGAATAGAACAAGAGTACTCCATGTTCGACTTAGATCTATGGCCTCTAGGATGGCCGAAAGGTAAAGGTTTCCCGGTACCTGCTAAAAATGAGTTTTCCTACTGTGGACATGGAGCATATGTGGCAGGACGGGAGATAGTTGAGTGTCATGCCAGAGCCTGTTTGTACGCGGGGTTAGATTTCGAAGGCACGAATGCCGAAGTCATGAAGTCATCTTGGGAGTATCAAGTCGGCACTACTACAGGCATCAAAGCTGCAGACGATTTGTGGATGGGAAGATATCTACTTACAAGAATAGCAGAACATTTTGGAGTTATAATCAGCTACCATCCAAAGCCAATGGGAAAGGACCAACCAGGGATAGGATGCCATCACAATTTCAGTGTCAATAAAATGCGTTGTGATGAAGGTATTACGGAAATAGAAAGAGTATGCAAAGTTTTATGTGAAAAACACGCGGTGTACATAAAAAATTACGGCCTTGGTGATGGTGAAGAGAACCGGAAACGATTAACGGGTAAATTTGAAACGGCATCTTTTGATGAATGCCGATGGGGAGTAGCGGACCGAGGAGCCGCAGTGCGATTGCAAAGGAGTGTTATGACTAAACGAAAGGGTTTTCTGGAAGATCGAAGGCCTGCAGGTGATTGTGATCCTTATAGAGTATGTGCCCTTCTAGCAGAAACCTGTTTGTAATTTTTTTCTAAAGTAAACCTCCGTGACTATACTTTTTACTTTCGTCTTGAACTGGCTAACTATAATTCTAGATTTGACAAATTCACCAATAATTGATGACACTCTTACTTTTGTTTTTATTTTTACTAGCTTTGTAGATTTCAGTAAAAAGTAGCAAAATTGGAAGTGAATTCGTCTGACAAAATGAAAAAAATTCTGTGATATTTGGATAAAATTTGAAAAAAAAAATACAAAAAATGAGGGCACTAAGTAGAGGAACATTACTACTTAAAACAGTTTTCAAAACGGAAATCGTATTAAAGCGCTCAATGCTCAAGAACTCCATCAACCATATCTTGAATAAAAAGGCAATGGATAGGTACATGAGACTTCCTTTGCCATGTAACAAGGTGCTAGCGACGTACGTGTGGATAGATGGTTCCGGCATTAATTTGAGGTGTAAGGATAGAATTTTGACCTGCGTTCCTTATAGTGCTGAAGTAGCCCCTGATTGGGCATTCGACGGTAGTTCTTGCGGACTAGCTTCAACCGATAACTCTGATACAAAACTAAAACCAGCTGCTGTATGCAGGGATCCCTTCCGCTGTGAACCACACGTCCTTGTTTTAGCAGAAGTATATCAGGGAGACGGTGATACCCCAGCACCAACAAATTATAGAAGGGATTGCAATGCTTTAATGGAGAAGTGGGCAAATGAAGATCTTTGGTTTGGTTTAGAACAGGAGTACACTTTTCTTGATGTCGATGGTTGGGGCCTGGGTTGGCCGAAAGGGGGAGGTTTTCCATTTGTGCAATATGAGTTTTGTTACTGTGGTGTAGGAGCAAAGTACGTCGCAGGAAGAGATATAGTCGAATCGCATGCAAGAGCGTGTCTCTACGCCGGGCTTGATTTCGAAGGAACCAACGCAGAAGTGATGTTTGCTTGCTGGGAGTTTCAGATTGGACTTACTACGGGCATTAAGGCAGCTGATGACATGTGGCTAGCAAGATACATTATGGCAAGAGTTGGAGAAGACTATGGTACACAAATCACATACCATCCGAAACCTTTTGGACACAAGCATCCTGGAGTAGGGATGCATCACAATTTCAGCAGCAAAAGAATGAGGGAAGAAGGAGGTTTTGAATTCATTAAAGAATGCATTAAGAGACTGGAAAAGAATCATATGAAGCACATGGTGGCATACGGTGCTGACGAAGCAACAAATAGGATGAGGTTGTCAGGAAAATTCGAAACCGCACCGTTTGACAAATTTTCATGGGGTATAGCAAACAGAAAATCTTCTATACGACTTCAGAGGAATATCGAAAAGACAGGAAAAGGCTTCATGGAAGATCGAAGACCAGCTGGAGATTGTGATCCTTACCGCGTGTGTGGGCTTTTAATTGAGACGTGTTTGGAAGAAAAATAAATTATGCAAATATTTTTTGTTAATGTTCTTCTGTCTCGTTGACTTTTAATGGAATACATAATTGGGAATTAATAAATAATGTCTCATTGTTCTTGGCTAATGAGCCAGTCTTACAAAATTCTGATGAAAAATTCTTGCATTTATATGATCATTCGAGGGTAGCGAATATGAATGTATTCAAATTATTAACTAGCTGTGCCCACGACGTCGTACGCGGCAGGTAGTTTCTGTATGTGACTTCATACGAAAGTATGGCAAATCCAGTTTATGAAGGGCAGCAAGCAGACCCCAAGCCCCTAGGTCCTGATTAACCCTTACAGGTTTTTTTTTATTTTTGTTACACAGCACTGTGGAATCAGCTTTCTGAGCAAGTATTTCCGGATGGGTACAACAAGGCAGCCTTTAAGGAACGAGCCTACAAATATCTTAAAGGCCGGCAGCACACCTGTGTCGACGGTGATCGCTTACATCAGGTGACCAGTCTGCTCGTCTGCCTCCCTCTTCTATAAAAAAATGCTCTCCTGGAGGCCAATTCTTGAAAATCACCGGGTGATAAAATATCACTTTTAGGACTTTAAAAATTCCAATTTACCCTGTGCAATTCATAATACATGAAAATTATCTCTAAAACATTACTTTTATATTTAACAATTATCAATCTTAACTTTTGAAAAGAAAAATCAATGATTTTGAATTTTTTGAGTGATATTTTATCACCCGGTGATATTGAAGAATTGAGTCCCTGGTACTTTCCCACCTTATTTTGACTAACCCAACTTCTTGCATAAATATTCATGCGCTCCTGGTACTTTTGGGTTCCCTTCCCCCCGTTTCTGTCCTTCTTTGTAAATAGATTTAAAGGAGCTTTAACTTTGAAGAAGCTTTTTGACAACTGGCGGTAAGATTCAAGATGTCGCTTTCAAAGCCATCACTAAAACTTTTTACTTTATCGACCAAGATTGAGTTGACAACAAATTCAATAGATCCTTAACTTTAAACACTCCTTCTGCAACTGGCGGTAAATATTAACATTGAGGGTCTCGAACGTTCTGTTTTATAGGATGGGATAGCAAACGCTTTCTGCAACTTTCGATAATTCTAGATTTAATATAGCTTTATTTTTAAAAATGCTTCCTGCAATTGGCGGTAAGCTTAGATTTAATGGAGCTGTTGGCGCCACCTCTTTTTATGGTTCCGAACCGAACCAAAATAGTAAAAACCCCTCTGTGTATCTGTGACACTTGTTAGCTCAGCAACCAATCACGCTATCGACTTGAAAGGAATAGTTTTAGAAGATGCTTACCCAACTTTATTCCAAAAAAATAATTAAAAGAATATTTTATTAATGTAAATAGGGCCCAAATTGCAGAATCAGATGCAAAATTTTTAAACAAAAAATCGGAATTCCTCTCCGCTAGCTTTATTTCGTATTTTGGATGAGACGCTTCCCGCCCTTTCCCGACCCCATATCGACGCTTGGCGCGAAATACAAATAATGACGTACAGACACAGGCAAAATAATCCATTCTTGTTCGTCGTGCATGATGGGGTGCCCGCACACATTAGCCGTCAGACTTCAATCAGCATTATTAATGGGTGCCCGCCACTGGTACTTCTATATATAGTGGCACAGCAGACGACAGACTTTTTGTTCTGACAGTCCGCCAGTGTGGCCGGTACTGCAATTATTTTCGTATTACTATAGTTATTGACATGAAAAAAACACTCCGTTTCTATGCGCGTATTTTCCAAAATCTTTAGTTTGGAAAAAAAAACAGCTTGAATTCAAAGAATTAATCACTCGAAAAGGTTGTTCAGATTGATTTTGATATGATAGAGCAACTTTAAAACTTGTTATATTTGAATTTTATTCCGATAAAAACTATAATATTCGCAATACCGGCCACACTGGCGACAATGTCCTTGACTGCCCGCGTATGTCCGCCCCTTCATCTGCTGAGCGCCATAGAGGTCAGTGGTGCCCGCTCTGTGGTGCCCGCAGACGGTCAATCAGATGTATGATCCGACAAGGATGCATCCTTATCTAAAAATACATCTGATTGACCGTTTGCGGGCACCCATTACACGGTCAATCTTGATCGCAGTCAGGTAGAGATGCGGATATAAGAAAAAAAGAGAAAGCTACACGACGAAAGTAGGTAAGAAATAGTAATAGAAAGAAAGAAAGAAAGCAATTTATTCAATGCACGATACAATACATAAAATAAAATAGGGCTTACAATTAAATATCGCGCAAAGAAATGGAAAAGCACAGATAAAGCAAAGACAACAAAATAGTTATTTGTTATGCAAGGCAGCAAAAGGTTTATTTGGCGCGAGTACCTTGTATTGAAACCTGAGCAAGCGAAGGATTCTAGGATTGAACCACGAGCGAAGCGAGTGGTTCAAAAGAAGAATCCTGAGCGTGGCGAAGGTTTCAAGGCACGAGACGCAAAATAACTTTGCTGCCGAGCGAAACACAAAATTTTTCACCTCATTAAAGCGAGGAAATGTTAACATAATGCAAGAAAAGCAATTCAAATATAAGAAATAATTACTCATACGTTTTAACGTAAAGGCATAATACCTACATAATGGTACTGACGGCAGCTAGCAAGTGGAAACATAACCAGTATAACCTGAACCAGCGCTTCGCTACAAACCTCCATAACCAGAGACCAGCTCAAGGTCAAAGGGTTTTCACGGACGAGTGTCCATATATAGATTAAGAATACTAGACATTTAAAAGGAAATCAATAAAATTGATTGATAATCTTGAAAACGATAGTGCGTGGTTGGTTTTACAAGCGGCCAGTACTGCAGCATACTACAAAATAATAAGTACATCGCGTTCATATTTCAAAAACCTTTTGCCCGCTAGGGGCCAAAAATCGCTTTTGGCCGCAGAATTTAACCGACAAAACAAATGTTTCTGAGCTTTGGAGGTGAAAAAGAAAGTTCAGTGTGAAAACTCATGAAGGAGTATTTATCGGCTATTCAGAAATATGCAAAGCGTATAGAATCTGGATACCAGACCAAAATAAGTTAACGGTAAGCCGTGACGTAAGAATAATGAAGAAAATGTACTATGAAGGTAAACAAAATGAAGAAAAAAAATAACCTGAATGATAAAGATACTGCAATTATTGAAATATTAAGCAAAAATAAAGCTGAAGAAAAACAACCCATTCAAAATGAAGTCGAACAGGAACCAAATGAAGTACTGGTGGAAAATGATACCATGAATGAAAGAGTTGAATCTGAAATTGAACAAGATGGAAATATCAATTCATCGACAGATATTTTTCTCGATACTGAAGAAGTTGAGAATTCTGAAAATACAACACCACCAGAAGTCATAAGTGAAAGACAACAAAGAGTCAGAAGACCTCCTGCATTGACAGAAGACTATGAGATGTCTCATCTAACTAAAGATAGAATGGAATTGGATGAAGCTATTAAAAAGAAATTTCCTCACATCTAAAAAATAATACCTTGACTATCCAAAAATTTCCAACCGGAAGAAATATGGCTGATAGTAAACTGATACTAACAGAAAAATTTGGACCCAACGGTAAATTATAGAGGAAAAAGGCACGATTAGTTGCCAGAGGATTTTCTCAAATACCAGGACAAGACTATCAAGAAGTTTTTGCTCCTGTAACAAGATTGAGTTCGATCAGACTACTAATTGCTATAGCAGTCAATTTTGATATGCATATTGATCAAATTGATATATGTACTGCATTCTTGAATGGTGAAATAGATGAAGACATCTATATGAAGAAACCAAATAAATTAGAATTTTTTTTATAAAAAAATTATAAAAGACAAGAATGGAGATAAAGAAATAATACAAAAAGCAATTAGGATGAAAGATGATCTGAAGAACAATAAATTTACAACTGCATGTAAACTAAACAAGGCAGTCTATGGATTAAAACAATCAGGAAGGCAATGGTTTTTGAAACTTGACGAAAGTTTAAAACAAAGCGGTTTCAAATCTTCGTTTACCGATGATGCCTGTACTTACATATATGCACCGAAAGGCGGAGATTTGGATTATACAGTTATTCTCAGCATATATGTAGATGATATTCTGATTGCTAGCCGAAGCAAGAAGCTAATCCAAGAAACAAAAGCTAAAATTGCTAAGAAATTTTATCTCAGAGACCTTGGAGATATCAAATACTGTCTTGGTATAGGTACATTTCGAGAAGCAAAATGATAGCAGTATAAAGCTGAGTCAGACAAAGTACATAGACCAAAGTCTAGAGAAGTTTGGACTGCAAGAATGCAAACCTTCAATTACTCCTATAGAAGTCAGTCAAAAGTTAAAAAAGGCTAAAATATGCCAGAAGGAATTGCCATATCAAAATTTGATTGGGACGCTAATGTATATAGCAGTCGCCACACGGCCAGACAGCATTTGCTGTGAGTTATCTCAGCCAATTTAATAGCTGTTATGATGAAACTCATTTCAAAGCAGCGAAGCGTATCCTTCGATACTTAAAAGGAACACGAGATGAGGGGCTCATTTATAAAAAGACAAATAGCCCACTACTAAAAGGTGCTGCAGATGTGTATTGGGCTTCATGTGATATTGATAGACGCTCATACACTGGCTACATTTTCACAATGGGTGATACGCCTATTAGCGGGGAAGCTAAAAAGCAACGATCAGTGGTTTTATAAACAGCTGAAGCCGAATATATGTCTTTAACAGAAGCCGCTAAAGAGGCAATTTAGTTAAAGAACCTATTAAAGGATCTTACTATTAGTAGAGTATTGTTGTGGTAAAAATATTTAATGATAACCAAGCTGCGCAAAAACTTGCCAAAAACCCAGTCATAAACGCTAAGTCAAAACATATTGATATAAGGCAACACTACATTAGAGAAGTGATTGCTAATGGACAGGTTGTTGTTGAATATATACCATCACAGCAGATGATAGCAGACATGCTGACCAAAGCACTTAGTGGCACGAAGCTGTCTTCAATTAAGAACATCATCAATATCTTGAAATCTTTGTGAGGCGGAGTATTGTGGATGGTCTATGGTGGTTGCCATGGTGTTTGTTATAATCAAGTTTGTCATGTGTTTTGTTGGAAATAAAAAATGGTTAAAACAATATGGTGTAATTAATAATAGCTAGAATATAATATCCAGATACTAAACACCTCTTGTAACTGGCAAAGGTTTGGAGATTATGTTTTCCCCATTTGATCCTCGAATGAAAACTCTCTGATGACGATCACTTATATAACTGTTAAATCAATTAAGAGCATTAAAGTTAAAGCCATAGTATGATAGTTTAGACAATAGTAAAGACAAATTGATTGAATCAAAAGCTCGTGAGAAGTCGAGCAAAGTGAGGATAGAACCCTCACCAGCATCAAGTTTACCAAGAATATTGTCAATCACATCAAGGAGTGCGGAGGCAGTACCGTGCTTACATCTAAAACCCGACTGCATTACAGGAAATATGTTAATTTCTTCACAATATTTCGTCACTTGATTGTACACTACTTTTTCTAGCAATTTAGATAAAAATGGCAAAATACTGATAGGGCGAAGGTCTTTTAGGTCTATGGGATTGTTTTTTTTTAGGTAATGGACGAACCAAAGCCACTTTCCAAATGAAAGGAAAAACAGAAGAGGAGATTAGATTTATTAATTATTGCTGTAATTAATGCTAAAGTTCTAGGGAGAGTCAAAAGTATCATATCTCTAGTGATGTCATCGATACCGCATTACATTTGATGCTTAAAATTAATTTAGTCACAGTATTTTCATGAACTGTTCCTAATTTTAAGCTCACCATGACTATGTTTATGAAATTCGTATCTAGTACGTTAAGGTATATCGACATTTTCCTCACCAGGAACATTAAGAAAATGCTGGTTTATAGAATCAGGATCGTCAATATTTTGTGGCAGGTCAGATTTATTTTTATTTTATATACTCGTAGGTGTATATGACTATTTCTTTCATTCCGGTAGCTGCATCTCTAATAATCAGATTGACCGTGTGCGAGCTCCCTTTGCATGATCATTTGCTGTGGCTGTTTCGACAGAATACCATAGACAATTTCTATATTTTTAAAAGTAAAGATCCGCCATTAAAAATCTTTTCTCTATTCCTTTCGTCGTATCATATGGCGTGAAGTGCTATCGCGTTTGTCCGCCATATTAAATGAAATCAATAAACGGCAAAATGTCGCCTTACTAGTGCATGAAAAAATCCATCAACATCCCGTTTGTGTGTGATTAAATCATCAAGAGGATCACAATGGAGAATTCCTACGGTGTGGGGGTTGTTAATAGATACGCTCTTTTCTTGGACGACGAGTCCGATCCTCTTGATGCGTTAAAAGCGCGAGAGCAAGCGAAGGAGCTCAAAAAGAAGACCAAAGAGGCCGAAAAGGAGAACAAGGGCAAGCCTGAAACAAAACCCAAGGGTGGCAGCGCCGTGCCTAGAAAAGGGATCAAGGAAACCCAAAATGTGAAGTCGCAAGAGAGCAAGAGCGGTGAACAACAAAAGGCCAAGGGACCCGCTCGGCCCAACACCGAGCGCAATGCTGAGCGCAGTGAGCGCCCGCCCCCGCGACGTCGCGAGGAGCGGCCACAAAACGGTGCCGTCGAGGGCAAGGATGGGGCGCCGCGACCGCCCAGGCGCGAGTTCAGCGACCGCGACCGCAGGCCCAACTACGAGAGGCGCAACTTCGACAACCCCGAAGGAGGCGAGCGGCGAGGACCTCGTCCACCGCGCGAGCCCCGCATGGACCGTGAGAACCCGCGTGGACCCCGTACCGGCTACGACAACCGGGGCAAGCGCGAGTTCGACCGCCGTTCCGGCTCGGACAAAACGGGAGTGAAGCCGGTCGAGAAGCGCGAAGGTGGCGGACCCCACAACTGGGGCACCATCAAGGACGACCTCGACGAGCTCAACAAGACCAGCTCCGAGGGCGAAGTCGCCGAGGAGAAGGCCGCGGACGCGGGAGCCGGGACCGGCGCGCCGGCGGGAGCGGGCGCGGGAGGGGACGCGCCGCCGGAGCCCGCGCCGGCCGAGGACGAGCCGCGCGAGCTGACGCTGGACGAGTACAAGGCGCTGCGGAACGCGCAACGCACGCAGCCGCAGTACAACATCCGCAAGGCGGGCGAGGGCGAGGACCTCAGCCAGTACAAGAACCTGGTGCTGCTGGAGCGCAAAAAGGAGGGTGGCGACGACGACGACTCTGACGACGACTACGACATCGCCGACTTCCCGCAGCGGGTGGGGCGCCAGAAGCGCGTGCTCGGCATCGAGTTCACCTTCAGCGACACGGCGCGGCGCGGCGGCGGGGGCTTGGGGCGCGGCCGGGGGCGCGGGCGGGGCGCCAGGGGCGGTGCGGGGGCCGCGGCCGGGGGCGGCGGCCGGGGGGCGCCACGTGAGGAGCCCGCACCGCCCGAGGAGCGCCCGCGCGAGCGCCAGCACGCCGCCCCGCCCAAGGTGGACGACAGCAAGGACTTCCCGTCTCTCGGCTAGACCCACAGTGAGCCTTCACTCTTCTCCCCTTTCGAAATTACGATAGAGATACAAATTTAAATATTGTATGTACCATTATTTTTGAAGTAAATATACAAAATATTTACACGAGTGTGTATTATATTACATTGAATTTTAATTGATTTTGACGTTGATCGTCTTACTGTGAATCGACTGTTGGAATCGTGTAGTTTCGAGATGCAAAGGTTGACTAATCATGCTCATGTGTTACGCCACTTGTAAGGAGGGGGAGGATATATTTGATACATTTAAGTTTTATTTCGATACACATAGCTGTGTTACTGCATACAGATCTATAATACTTAACAGTAGCTTTTATGGTATTATTGTAATCACATTGGCTTATGTATGATTTTAACTTTCAAAGTTATGGATTAAGGTTTTTAACTTACAGACTGTGACATACTATTATGAACTCTGTCACAAGTTAGTGTAGAGGATTTGTGAAGAAATAACCCTTGTTGCATTTTATCACGAGTTTGTGTTGACAAATGCAGACTTTGGGAACTGTAAATAGTTATATATGTTTAAAAGATAAGGTCATTAACGAGGTTGATTTTTGTTGTTACACAAACTTCTTAAAAATAAACATTTTGTATGTGTGAAATTTTTGTTCTTCATTACTACTCCTGCTATTCCATGTCCTAAATATTTCCTCCCCCGATACTCATTATATTGTTGTTTGTAGGAAAGGGGTGAATAGGCGACAAATTGTCAATTAGATTTAGTATACTTGCCTAAAATTAAAGAATTATGATCAAATACATGCCTCTAGTTAACAATTAATATTTTATTTACATTCCTGTTTTATTTTGTAACGGATACGATAATCACTCTACTTAAAGATTTTCCAGTGTCAGCAATCAGCTGGGGAAATATTTTTCTGTAGATAAAACCTCCAATAATCTATTTTTGACCCCCCATAGAAACTGCATCAGCTGATAGTGCATGGGAGGTCAAATTTGGTTTTTCGTATTTCGAGCTATGTTCTTTGGGAAAGGTTTTTCAATTTCAAGAGCATATTCACATCCCTCAGTATAATCACACCTTTCCATGTATAACCTGCGATGCGACCGATATGCTGGTCTCTTGAAATAATCTCAACAGATGGCGCTGTTGCTTTCTGAATCGCGCTATTTTTTGGAGAAACAAAAGAACTAATTTTCCACACTCAAACTAGACTGACTTTTCGACCCCTTGTATTGTAGATTACATTTAAATCTTTAGGATGTTATTTGTGAGAGTATAGCGAGTCCTACAGGTTGTAAAGATCCCAGATTAGTAAGTACAGTTGGTGACGATCAAATCATTCAAGGGCAAATTATTACTGTATCGTAACATTATAGCTAGCGCCATCTGACGATGCCAGTGGTAAGAAAAAGTGTCTGGATCCATCCTATATCGGACCGCGGAAGTGGACAAGGAAGCGAGTGAGCGAGTGCAACCACTTAGTAAAAAAAAACCGGTCAAGTGCGAGTCGGACTCGCGCGTCGAGGGTTCCGATGTACCCATAGCGTTTTTAGAAGCTATAAAGTTTATTTTTAGGACCGTTTTTTTTTTTATAAATCTATTCAACTGAAGCCCTTTCATATGATACCCCACTAGTAACTGACCTATGAACGACAATTTTTTTGGGCCTCCTTATTTTTATTATACTTTCGTTTGTAATAAAGTTGGGCAATTATATTCTAAAACTATTCCAAATTTTATGTCGATAGCATGAGTGGTTGCTTATATAAACAGGGATTCAATTCTTGAAAATCACCAGGTGATAAAATATCACTTTTAAGACTTTAATAATTCACATTTGCCCTGATAAACAGTTGAAAGGTAAATCAGAATACATGAAAATTAACAATTAAGGACTGCTTTATATTTAACGAATATCAATTTCTACTTTTGAAGAAAAATCTGTGATTTTGAATTTTTTGAGTGATATTTTATCACCCGGTGATATTCAAGAATTTGTCCCCAGGTAGGTATTTTATCACCCGGTGATTTTCAAGAATTTAGTCCCTGGGCGACCGAGCTATGCTCTGTATGATTAAAATATCATCGGGTGAGCAAGCTATGCTACTCAACAACAGATGGCGCTGTAAGTTTCTTGAACGCACTAAAACGCGATAAGAAATATTAAAAAAGACGGTGAAAACGAATTTTCCCAGACATCAGACTAGCTAGATCGATTTTTTGCCCCCAAAAACCCTAGTATACTAAATTTCATCGAAATCATTAGAGCCGTTTTCGAGAAACTCGTTTGCTCTATTAATAGTAGTACCTGGGCGACCGAGCTATGCTCTGTATGATTCAAATATCATCGGGTGAGAAAGCTATGCTACCCAACAACAGATTGCGCTGTAAGTTTCTTGAACGCACTAAAACGCGCTAAGAAATATTAAAAAAGACGGTGAAAACGAATTTTCCCAGACATGAGACCTAGCTAGATCGATTTTTTGCCCCCAAAAACCCCTGTATGCTAAATTTCATCGAAATCGTTAGAGCTGTTTTCGAGAAACCGATTACAAATATATATATACAAATATTGCTCGTTTAATTAATAGGATAGGATGACAGACAAAGTCGCACCATAAGGGTTCCGTTTTCAGCATTCGGAACCGTAAAAACCGCTCAAGTGCGATATACTATACCTATAGTATTTTTAGAAGAAATAAAGCTTCAAAAAACCTTGAAAAACTTAGTTTTGCGGTCCTCTAAAAATGGACTTCATTGCTTCCAAAAATACTTAAGCTATCTCGGGGCGCGGGTCCTACTCGCACTTAACCGGTTTCTTTTTAGGGTTCCGATACCAAAATGGTAAAAAGGAACCCTTAATGGTGCGACTGTCTGTCACACTTGTATATCTCAGCAACCACTCATGCTATCGACTTGAAATTTGGAATAGTTTTAGAATATGGTTGCCCAACTAAATTGCACACAAACGAATTCAAAAAATATTATTATTAATAATGTAAAGGGGGCCCAAATAGAGGGAGCTAAATTTCAAATTGTCGTTACTAGATCGAGTGGGGTATCATACGAAAGGGCTTTACTTGTAGATTCTAAAATATATTTTTGTATTTTTTTACGACTCTTAGTTTTCAAGTTATCACGAAGTTTGTGGAAGGAAAAATCTGAATTTATTGCAGTCGATAGAAATTTGGGTACATATTACAGCAAAAATAAAACGGTCTTTCTAAGTTGCATAGTTTTTTAGAAATCTGCAAAAAACCTTTACAAACAAATTTAGTTTAAATGGTTCCAAAAATACTATAGGTATATCGGAACCCTCGGCACGAGTCCTACTCGCACTTGACCGTTTTTTTCTTTTTGAACTACATATAAGTGTAGGTTTGCTATTATCATCCTTACGCAAAATAGGCGCATTGACGTCGAGTTTCAGTCATAACAATACTTATATTATACAACTAGTACTGGTAGGTCCACGCAGTTGTGCCACGGGAAACAAACGAATCAATCACATTATGTCATATATTCATATCGCTTGTGGTTAACCACGCCTATGTTGATGTGTAAGTGGTTTCCTTACCCACTTGTAGCATATTACATTATCCAAGCAAGACTTCATGGACTCCCGAGCAGTTAGCACTTGTTTGGATAAACATAAAAGTCGACTCTTACAACCCTTTAGTAATAAGTAATAACTATAGTAATAACGAGTAATATATGTGTAGTATGAGACAGCTCAGTGCGGACACTCTTGAGCTCGTTCTGAGCTTTCGGGTAATTGCATCATAGTAGTTCGCTGCATCATAGAAAATGAAATTGAAAAATTTGATGAAAATTCGTTTGACGGTCTGTGGGGGCGAAACGGACACGAGGAAACTCCCGAAAAATCCATCTAGCTAGGCTTCAGGTCTGGAAAAATTAGTTTTCTCCGTTTTTAGGGTTCCCTGGTAACTATAACGCGGATCAGTAAACCATATATTCGATGTGAAAATGATTTGCGGTTTTGTGGGGGCGGAAAATCCATCTAACTAGGTTTCTTGTTCGTTTTAGGGTTCCCTAGTAACTATTTATTTAAAAACTATAACGTGATTCAGTAAAGCCTGCAGCGACATCTCGTCGAAATAATAAAATGGTAGAGTTGTTAGAAGTGGGTCGTCGAGTTGAATCGAAGTCGTAGTTTGTTAAATAAAAACACAAAAAATATGAATCATGGGTATATTGACAAGTATTGCCACTCGACTCACACGAAAACAATTCACTTAAAATTAACACAATAAAACAATACACAGAGTTAAATATTCAACGTAATAAATTTATTTATTTACTTACAAAAATAAACTAGAAAAATACGATCGAAATGATTAATGGGAATAAATAATTAACTATTTACAGAATAATTAGGTATGCATATTGTTCATAGGCTGCCTGTACCTTCAATTGATTGTAAATTTTAATACATACTTAAAGTATTTTTTTACATTAAGGAACATTTTAGTAGTCAAATAAAATCACATTCACATTTTATAAGTTAAAATTAATACTTATTACCATTTACATTCATTATTGTAATATTGTTGCAATTAATATGAGCGAAACGTAAAGAAAAATTTATGAACTTTTAGGAAGCTCACGAGCTTGACATATTGGACTTTAAATCATTCTTATTTTAATCGCTGCAAGGTCTAAAGTCGCACTGCAAGTGTCAAGCTTGCCTGCTTTGCTGAATGAATAGCTGAATGCTGAATTGAATTTATAGAAAGAAGTGAAATAAACATTTTGTAATATCAGAAATATGCAGATGACTAGGGCTGCATTAGGTTAATTATAACATTTATACAAATCATATATTATATTTTAAAACAAAATCTATATTTATACAACACTATACAAAGCTGAAAATATTTAGTAAAGCTATTTATACAAATACGAATATGAAAAAAGAAACTGCGTCGTATGCGCAGTGGCGCCCTTACTACTACTGGATTTAAAGGCCAAAAATTTAAAAAATAGCAGCCAGTTCCAGAAAGTTTCTTTAAAATTAAAGCTCCGTTAAATGTACTGCTGATTCTTCTTCAACACAACGTGTCAGAAATAGATTTGAAGGATCTTTAACTTTAAGGTAGCTTTCTTTAACAGGCCAAGGTCAACTTTAGGATATTATTTACGCAAGAAACTTTTACAACTCTTCTTCTCGCATTTGGTAAAACTAGAAATACTTTACATGAACATTTGGCTGTTATAAAAATATACGCGGGATAAAAAGGTGTCACATTTTTTTTTAAATAATAACGAAAAACTTACAACAACACCTAATGAATACAATTTGCCCATTTAACTGAACAACTTTTACCAAAGAATACAAGCCAAAATATAAAAAATAAAATTTCCTACAGAAACTGTATCAAATTGATAGCATATTTTGTATGGCATTTCAATGGTCATAATATGTATTTCGACCTGTTTTTACCCGACTTAACAAGGTTTTTCGAAAGTATGTAGGTATTTTTTGGAAAAATATGGTTCAGTTTGATAGCCAGATTCTATTATTGTTTTACTCTTTTGTTGCGTTGTTTTCTTAAATGACTTATTTCATCATCCTTATTCAAAGGAATCGCGCAAAATAATCTACGCAGGTACAGTCAAAAACGGGTTAAGCTTGACTGTCGCAGAGCGATTTTATTCTCTATGGTGACTTAGATAAGTGCGGTACAAAGTCTTATCCGTCAAGCTTCACGTGCTCCTGACTGTACGCATTTAAATTACGTCAAGACAGATAAAGTCTGGAGTGACTGGCATGATATTATTTGTTATTGTGAATATGATATAATTATAATACGTAGTAAATTACAAATTAGTGACGAAAGCGTAAAATCTAAGACGGAGGCATTCTCCGCTCACAGCCAGGGTATTAACGTTACAAGCTTCGTAGTACCTCTACCTACTAAGTGTACATAACACTACACTAATGCCTACGAATAAATAATAAGCCAGGAATTGTAACTGCGCTCAAAAAACCGGCCAAGTGCGAGTCGGACTCGCGCACTGAGGGTTCCGTACCACCACATAATTGTATTAGTTGAAATTTCAGTAAGTTAATGTGCTAGATTTTTTGAGTCCGACACGCCCTTGACCAAATTTTATTATTTTTTGTTATTTTATAGCCTATGCCCTATAAACATACCAATTTTCAAGTTTGTAAGTGTTCCCGTTTTTAAATAGAACTAAAACAAAAATCGCCTCAGCAACCATCCAACTAGACCCCTCTCTTATATGAATGTTCTTGAAACGGGAGCTCACCACAATTGGTTACCATTAGTTGTGAGAAAAGTTGTAATATTTAATGATTTCAGACTTTTCCCATTATTTGTACTGTGAGACCTAGCTTCTTGCCAAATTTCATAATTTTAGGTCAACGGGAAGTACCCTGTAGGTTTTTCATTTTTGAATAAATGTATGGAGATGAAGACATAAAATGCCATATCTTTTGATTGCGTCGTTGTAAAAAATTGAGATTTTCAGATCTTGTGTGGTTCATGGATCCTAATATATGGTATTAATTTCAACCTGATACCTTTACCCGTTCGTGAGATAAAGGGTCTTGACAGACAGACGGACAACAAAGTGATCCTATAAGGGTTCCGTTTTTTTCTTTTGAGGTACGGAACCCTACCCAACCAAGACCCAACGAAAGTCGTGTATTTCAGAAGTCGTTCCACCGCGTCATTGGTCAACTACTACTAGCTGACATTGCAGCACGCGCGCGAACCAATCGCTGCTCTCGTTCGTTCTGAATTTGAACCAATTGATTCGTATTTTGAATATACGTCCTTTTGGTTTCACGTAGGCCCACTTTTTGTTTGGAATTTGTTCTGAATTAGAGTTCCTGACTTATTATTTATTCGTAGACTAACGATTAAGGGGGTTATTACACTATCATAAGGTATGTGATCTGTATCTTATGGATGGTGTAATCGCTCAAATACAACATATTTTTTTTTATCACCCCGCATATTTTAAGAGGTGCTTCTGCCCATGAAACTGAACAACTTTTCCCAAGAAACATAGGTCGAAATATGAAATACGCTTTCAGCTGATGTAGTTGTTGTATGGGAGGGCGAAACAATTTTTTCGTATTTTCGACCCACGTTCATTGGGAAAAGTTGTTCAGTTTCATGGGCAGAACCACCTCTTAAAATATGCGGGGTGATAAAAAAATTAGGGTGTATTAACAATTCGACATTTTGATTTTTATTTTAGGGTGGATTGCACCATCTACCTCAGCCAAAACCGAATATACGCGTCTCTTTTTTTTTTGAATTTTATTGAAAATGGGCTTACTCTTGACCTCGATCTAGTCTATACGACAGAGATGAGGTCGACGATGGAACAAGCTTACCCAGAAGAATCCTTTTCACTCGCGACTTGAATAGATTCGGGTTATATGAACCCGGGAACACAGACGCAGGCAGAGAATCTTTCTATTGGGTGAAGAGAGCAAGAGGCCTATATTCGATTATGGTTAAGTTAGATAACCATAAGGTTATTATTGGACCCCTAGGCAAATATCAGCTGTATCAGCATATCATTAAGATTATCAAACTGAAAAACTTACTCATATCTAAGTCGCCACCCATCCCTACCCGTGGGTGTCGTAAGAGGCGACTAAGGGCTTTTGGACCGGAGAATGGGTAGAAGCATCTTTCTGTGTATCGTACCATATACTGCGGTCACCAACAACAGCGGTCGCCTGCCCTAACGCATACAAGCTTAGTGATTATGGTAAATCCCCTGCAAAGTACCATGCTTTTTTGCTGGAGTTCTGGAGGGAGCTCCCTTTCCTGTAATGGACGTTTCATGGGATGTTATGATGATGATAGAAATTCTACTATTACTGGCGCATTTGGCGCAAGGTTTGTATTGTATGGGAAGACAAAAAATAACTTTTTTACATCACTCGCTCGGAAAACTGCTTTATCGGTCTGCGTGCTAGTCATTTTTGGCCGCTAGCGTGGAAAAGGTTTTCGAAATTAGAACGATGCTGGCTGATGATGAATTAAGGTACTGGCGTTATTCGTTCGTTTTTCTTCGCTGTAGTATTTAAAATTGTGTGTTTCGCTCGGCAGCAAAGTTATTTCGCATCTCGTGGTTTGAAACCGTCGTTACGCTCAGGAACCACTTGCTACGCTCGAGGCTAAATCCTAGAATCCTTTGCTTGCTCGAGTTTAAATACAAGACACTCGCAATAAATAACAATTTTGCTGCCTTGCATAGAAAATAACTATTTCGGGCCCATGTTTATTTGGGAAAGTTGTTTGAATTTGTGGTCTTTAGCAAGGACGTCCAAAAATAACCCTGTATCAAAGGTTCTGGCCTTTACTCTTGTAACATAACTGCACTTAACTTAATATATCTTTGTTTTTCTTGCTATAAGGATGGGTGTAATATTTACGTAGGAATAGTTTACATTTTTTTCTTTAGACTCCATATATATTTTGACACATTCTGATTACTTGACAAAGAGCTAGTTGCACAAAGTCCGTCTGGGGAAGTACCACTCCCTTGCTTTTTTCTGCCGTAAAGCAGCAGTGTTTGCACTGTTGTGTATCGGTTTGAAGAGCAAGGGACCCAGTGAAATTACTGGCTCATGAGACAAACCACCTTAGTTCTCAGGGTGGTCAACGCGCTTTGCTGTCTTGTTAGTGTCAATTATGCTAAAAATAAGACAGTGGGCGCTATCGGCGGTGGTGACAACTTACCATCAGGTGGCCCGGCCCACATGCTCGTTTGCTCACTTGTTATATAAAAAAATCTATCGCCGTCACATTATTTCTTATCAAAATAGGTGTAAAATTTACAATTGTTTTGATAACAAAGAAAAAGGTTTACATTGTAAAAAGGGCAAGAATACCCCTGAAGGATGTAAATCTGCCAACGAAAATAAACAACTTTTCACCTCACTAACTCGGAAAACTGTTTTATCCGTTAAAATATGCGTGCAAAAGTCGGTTTTGGCTGCTGGCGTGGAAAAGGTTCTTTTTAATTAGAACGTGATAATGAGCTATGGCATATGGTGCTGGCTCTTTTCGCTAGCACTTTCCTCGCTGTAGTGAGGTGAAAGATTGTGTGTTTCGTTCGGCAGCAAAATTGTCTCGCATATGCTGCCTTGCAACATCGCTGCGTTCAGGATTATTCTTATGAACCACTAGCTTAGCTCGTGGCTCAAACCTAGAATCCTTCGCTTTCTTGAGTTTCAATACAAGGCGCTCGCGCCAAATAACAATTTTGCTGCCTTGCATAGCAAATAACTATTCTTTGCAAAGTCGAATTAAGAAAAAAATACCTCGCACACAAAATGCGCCTAAAGCTGATAAAATCGAAATATAAAATATATAAAAAAACTATTCATAACAACTACCTACTTAACTTAATGTAGTTGCTATAAATAGTTTTTTTTTTAATATTTCGACCTATTTACGTACAATGGGAAAAGTTGTTCTGTGTAATGAGCAGATTCAAGGGTTGTTATATGTTTAACTTTCTAGTTGCGGTATGTCATAAAAAATTTACATAAGAACTGAAATCTTTTTGATGATTAGGATAGTGAAATAGCTGAATTTGAAAATGTGGTGCCTAGTAACATTTTATTACATTGAATGGATTCAAAGATTGGCCTTTGACATGCCCTCGCTTTATCACTAGCTACGCGTTGTTTCCTAGTGATATGGCAATCGAAATTACCAGAATTAAAACTGTAGTCAAAGTAAGTACTAACAATATTAGCTATTTAACTTCAAAGAGACACAATCTACCCTATTTCTTTGTAAATACACACCCATCAACTAAGTTATCATTTGACTATTATTTACAGTGACAACGACTATAATTAATATCGATCTATAATAAGTGCCATTAGCTTTTAAATAAATTTTTGCGGACATTGAACTCGCGTGTTATCAGTCCGCACTTGATTACATTACGACGAGCTAATATATACTTTAAATACATTATTTTTATGTTTCATTTTGATATATTTTCAATTTACTCCTTTTTTGCTTCAAACCAAAATTATCAAGCGATATCACTTCGCGCGCTTTCGCGCCAAATACTGTCCGCCGCCATTTTGGGCCCGCAGCCTTACTACGCGTTCTCACGCAAACTCGAACGATTATCGAAAACCTGAAAGTGGAACCTTGATTTCTCACTCGATGCCGAACGTGTTTGTTTCTTCGACGGCCAAGAGTAGTTTTTCGTAGAGAAGTTGTGGTGTGGGGTACGGAGGTAGATCAAGACGGTTAAAGCAGGTATGTGCTCTGGGTAGAGATTCTACTCGTCCCCACCGCTCGATGCAGAAACGTCTCGGTCCTGTGGAGCCTCGGAGGGCGGAGAAACCTTCGTAAGGAATTGACGAGGTTCCCGTTACGAACTGCACCAACCGCAGACGCTGCTCGTTTGTGAATCTGGAAAAGACAAAACTCATGACTAAAACTATGTTGTCTCACTCGTAATTCGGCTTTTTATGTCTACGTGTAATTATTGCCACGACAACACAGTTGATTGATTTCCATCAATATCACATAAGCCGTAAGGAAAGAAAAACAAGAAAAGAACCCACCCGGCGCATAATGTCACGTTCGCAAAATGTCGCACTAGGGTTTACCATAGCAAAATGTCACGTTCGCACAATGTCGTACCTAATCGTGACATTGTGCGAACGTGACATTCTGCCAATGTGACATTGTGCCTAAGGACATTTCTACTATACAAAATTAAGTTAATAATACAGAAAACTAATAAAAAAATAATGAAAAATTTTCTAAGTCGACAAAGAATGAACATTTTTGAAAGTCCCAAATCCATATAAAAATATTCAAACTTTTCTAAGTCCCAAATCTATAGCAAAATAATTCAAAACATTTCTAAGTCCCAAAAAACGTGACATTTTACGAACGTGACATTTTGCGATCGTGAGATTCTGCGAACGTGTCATTTTGCGAACGTGACAATATGCGCCGGGAGGAAAAAAAGTACTGAGAATATTTTGGGAAGAATTAACCAATTGATATTAATGTGGTACCAGGAACGTACCAGGATCAAATTCAGGACGTTCTGAATAAAGGCCAGGTTAAAAGTACCCTAAACCGACGAGCATGTATGAAAGGATTGATGAAAGTACAGGAAGCAAGGGAAGTATGTCAAGATCGTAGCAGGTGGAGGACTGTGGTCTCTGCCTACCCCGACGGGAAAGAGGCGTGATGTTATGCATGTATTAATTTGCCAGACAATTATTGTAGAATTTTGGTAAAAGTAATAAATCAGTGTGTTGACCGCTCGCCGGGTTTGATTTAATTATAGCTTTGTTCTTTCTATGGTAGTAGCCTCACCTGTCGATGGCCTGCCAGAACCAAATGATGACGGGATGTGCCTCGTGGTACCCGCCTCTGTACTCGGTGTTGTTCCTCCAGTCCGCTACATCCAGTTCCGGCGCGCCCGCTATCACTAACTCTAGTTCTCGGGCGTCGAAAGCTGCCACTAAACGAGGGTCCACCACCTGCAGAAAAAATAAAATAAGGGGCCTTATTAAATAAAGCAAATTTCATGTCTTTACATTAAATAGAATTTGAGTTATTAAAGGGACAAATGTGGCTCCAAATGGTTAGTGTAATATAACACACGGTTGTTGCGTCGCCACTTTCTTCTTTTTGAACTTGGCTTTGACACGCTGCCTCGTGTCTGGATAAAGGTCAGGTGTTCCAATTTAATTTGAACAAAGGTACAAAGTTCAATGTGTCAAGTTTAAGGTGCTCTTGACTGCGCAATCAAAATAAAAATAAAAACCGGTCAAATGCAAGTCGGGACTCGCGCGGCGATCGTTCCGTACCGCTAAGGTAAAAATACCGTCTTAGTTATGGACGCGCACTCACACAGAAGTTTATTAAAGGCGCGCGACACCGACACGCACTTGATCAGTTTTTATCATTTATTGTTATTCTATAGCTTATGCATTATAAACATACCAATTTTCATGTTTGTAAGTGTTCCCGTTTTTACGACAGAGCTAAAACAAAAATTGAGCAAAATACGCCTAAAAAAATCACGTTTTTGGTAGGGAAGCTCAATTTTTTTTTAACTTTTATTATTTGTTATTATACCGGCAACAGAAATACGTAATCTGTGAGAATTTCAACTGTCTATAAGTCTACATATTACGGTTCATGAGGTACAGCCCGCTGACAGACAGATAGTCATCGGTCGGAGGCATATTGATATGGTCTCGTTTTTCACCCTTTAGGTACGGAACCCTAAAATAGATCTCACCTCATGGAACCCCCGCACGAGCCACTCGGTCTGCTCGGCCACCCCGCGCTCGACCCGCCAGCGCACCACCCGCTCCAGGTACTCCTTCTTATTCTTCTCGGTGACGGCGACGTCGCGGCCGCCCGGTTTCAGCTCTCTTTCTAACACGCGCCCGTCCGCTAAGCGTTCTGAGACGGCGAATGTCAGTTCGAGGGTTGATACGCAACGCGCCGACTGGAATGAGAAAAGATTGGTTCTTATAGTTGAATATAGATGGCGGTATTTTTAACCTGGGAAGACTTAATAGAGTGAGCGCGGTTATGCGCGGGAAGTAGTCTTAACAAGGCTCGGTACAGGGTTGTAAAACTGGTAAACCACGCTTCTATAGAAGAGCCATTAAATATAGTTTTACTACATATAATAAATAGTACCATTTACTTACTTGTAACCACCGTAACGAAGCAGCGAACTGCGCATCCAAAGCGTCGACGTCTTCGAGGGCGGGAGGTAGTCTTAGCAACGCTCGGTAGAGGGCGCGCGTAAACCACGCTTCTAGTAGATAGCCGTGGACTAGGGCCAGCCCTAACACGCGGCCAGAAAATCTGAACCTGTGGACGGAAGATAATTACAAGATTACATGAAGGGTTAGGGTTATAAGAGAAGAAAGAAATATGGGCCGAAAAGAGTAAAAAGTTGGTCGTTATATTTCATAATCTAAGAATAATCTAAGGAGGAGAGGAATACCTTTTCTCAGCAGTGGGACATAATAGGCTAGGAATAATAAGATTAATCTAAGGGAATTGAAATAGTTTTTCTTCAAAACCTATTCTTACTAAGGTATCGGGTTGATCTAGTTAATTATAGAGTTAAGAGTAGGTCAAACACAATTGAAGTACGATTTTAGCTCCTGTGGCGATTGAAATAAGAACGGTACAAAGTCCAATGAGTCAAGTATGCCGTGCTCTTGACTGTACAAATATCTACTCAGGTTCAGTTTTCGGGACATCTCGTTTTAGACACCCTGTGTAGATGTCGCAGCCATATTGTATAATTCGCTGATTTATATAACGGCGGCGGCATTTTACAAAACGGTTCGTAATTCGTTTCTGGCGCGCCATATCGTATAACAAGCCATATTACAAACGGCCTCGTTTGCTAACTAGTGACATAAAAAAAATGGGTGCAGTTTAGGTTCGTTAGTTATGGTAACCCCACCTAACCGATCCCGAGTAGGAAAAGGTTAGGTTATATTGCGAGCGAAAAGAGTTAGGCGCCGTTTTTTGAATAGTCGCGCCGTTTTGTAAAACGACGAATTATACGATATGGCTGCGACATAGACATTTTATAGGAAATTAGATACGCAATTTAACAGGATCTAAAATTTATCGTCTTAAAATACAATATCCGCTTTAAAATATATCAATAAAATACCTTTGAGTTTTGCTCAAAGAAGCATGCCATAAAGGTCGTCACACACGCACGACTCCCAAAGATCGAGTTACAAAATATTTTCGACGTCTGTTCGTCACACGCAGATATAAAAAAAAACACATACACCTGTGAACGGTTACTTTGGACATTCGATATCGCGTGTTTGCTGTGATTTTAGAAATATGATACCAGGATTTTGTAAAGGGACAAATAAACTGCGTTAAAGCTATATATAGATTTTATTTTTGTCATACCGTGGTGAAATGTAGCTTTTAAAGGAAATTTTGAGATTTAGTCGACTTTTGAAATCACACTACCTATAGTCAATAAAGCCATCATCATCGTCTGTAAGGAACTCTACCCTCCAGAATCCTAGCTTTTGCTGAAAAAATGTGGAGGGGAAGTACCTCAGTCACCTCGCTTGTCAGCGTTACGGCTGGCACCATGAACCGCGGTTGTAGGTGACCGCAGTAAGTACGATGGTATGATACACAGGAGAATGCTCCAGTTTATAACCCTTAGTCGCCTCTTACGACACCCACGGGTTTTTATGGGACGGTACTATTCTTTGCCGGCACCACACGGGAATCTTATTCAATATAGCCATCACATATTATAGCTTCACTACTTTAATTTAGCCTTAAAGTGTCATATTACTTGTATGTAATGCAAACAGATTTTTTATAAACTAGATTTTCTTTTTTGTTCAGCCGTTTAGTAGTTACGATGGAACAAAGAAACGGATATACGTATATACATACAGGACAGGACAAACACATAACTCTCCTTTTGGCTTTGCCGCATTCGGATAAACACTGACACGCTATTAAGATATACATTATATTATGTATTAATTTGTTATTATTTTATTGTTTTTAATGATGAATATGAATTGTATGCTTAAATTTTTAATTTTGTTAAATTTCCTATTTGCCAAATAATATATTTAATTAATACATACCTATATTTACACGCCTAAACTGGCAGAATAAAGTTAAGTGCATGCTAAATTTTAAGACCCTATTGTAAAAACCTTTATTCGTGAATAAATTATCTCAATCTGAATTAAATACAAGATTTTATTGCAAAATTTATCCTTAAGGAACGAATAAGGACAACTTACCGTTATAATTATTATTGTATTTTAGGAGTCCCGTTATAGACGGCAAGTCGCCAGCATTGATAGACCATTAGTTAATTGAATTTTACATACAATACTAATTGTCAATTGTGAGTCTTTAATTGTAGTTAGGGTGCTGGCTGCAATTTGGGTATATGATTTGCTCATGATTCATATTAATAGGGATGATAGATCAGCTCAATACGAATCGATTTGGTCCTTACAAGTTTTTCTTTGCGTCGCTGCGTTTTTGAGTTAAAGCAAAAAAAAATAATAAGATACTAAATAATGTTTTTTGGTCTGCCTTTGTGGCTCCTGTTTAAAATACTTCTGAAGATGTAGAAAATCGAAGAGGCAGACATGCAGGGCTCTGCATTATCACGGGACGAAGTAGTGAATTTTTGCATTTTGAAGAGCTGTAACTTTACGACGCAGGGCTATTATGGTGGCAGATTATTTTTCTGGGGTTTTGTACATTGTGTTTATTCAGATAGTCATAGTCTGCCAGGTGTACGTTTCATTGTCAAATTTCAAAATAGTTAAAACTTAATTTCTCAAAAACGCAGGGGTGTGGATGACCGCCAATATTTTTTGTATCTTCTAGAGGATGCTCCTTATCATCAGTCAAAGAGGCAGACATGAGCAAATCATATAGAAATTTGTCCTTCATCACCCTTGCTATTGGTCAACTGATACTTAATATAGATTAAGGTCAAAGAGTTTTATTATTAAGATTTATGTAATTTCATCATATTTTTTTTCATATGCCACCTAACCATCGACTTTGACAGGGGCTCTGGTTTTAACACAGAGCGCGGCCAAATTCCTCCTTCTCTTCATACAAAAAAAATCCTTCAGATGTTTGTTTATTTTGGAAGTTTCTTTTTCTCATTTGGCTGCTTTAAAACAGATTGAAGAATTGCTAAAAGCTCACTGCGTTACGTAATATCTCAATTGTGCAAACAACGCAGATTTCTTGCTTACTTTTTATTGCTGCAAGAATGGGCCACTTTTAGCAGGTGTAGCAATTTTTCATTCACCAGAAAATAGCTGCTGTAGTCATTCATCATTATAATCGTTAAAGTCCGCTACAAACGCCCGTAACCAGACACCAGCTGAAGGTGAAAGTGTTTCCACCGACGTGAGGCCGTGTGTACCAACCCATTTCTCAACATCATCATCATATCAGCCGATAGACGTCCACTGCTGGACATAGGCCTCCCCTAAAGATCTCCATGACTCGCGGTCCTGCGCTACTCGCATCCAGCAGCTTCCCGCGACCTTGACCAGATCGTCGGTCCACCGCGTGAGGGGCCTGCCAACGCTTCGTCTTCCGGTACGTGGTCGCCACTACTCTAGAACCCTCTCAACATAGATATCGTAAAAGGCGACTAAAGATTCGTGCACCAGAGGATAGGTAGCAACATCTTTCCGCTTAGCGTATCACCGTACAATGGTCACCAATAGCGGCATTTTTTTTAGCTTGGATATAGTTGGGATATAGCATAGGTATACTGCGTACAAAATAACTTTGTCCGTGACCGTTAATGCGCAGAAGTCAAAAAATTTGTCGCGGGGGTGAGCGCAGCTCCCCCCAGGGGGCGAGCGAATCGTTCATTGGCTCTCCGCCTGTCACCCAAGTGCGGAAAACAAACTTGTTTTGAACGCGCTGTACTTATGTTACTTTTGACAGAGCCACGAAACAAAACAGCTTAAACTAATACATGTTTTAGTTTTGGAATTTGATTTCAAAAATGTTTGAAAGGCGAAGAGTTAAAAATTCAAAAGACAAAAAGTTGTGACAACAAAACGGGAATATAAACTACAAGGGCGCCAGTAACCGAAGCAAATTACGGAAACATTAGTTCTAGTGTTGAAGCTAAAGCCAGTCATAAAGAACAGTCGAAACCACAAAGTTTGGTTCGTTATTGCCTATTTAGTCACTTGTAAAGAAATGCTAATACACTTATTTGGTTAATGGCGGAAGAATAACAACATTATGGGCTTGGTGTAAGTTACAAGAAAACGCGGTTAAGGGTTCTTGTGGTGGAATTAGGTGGAACACTTTTGAAACCTTTGTAAAACTGGCTCACAAATAACTTTAATTACCTAAGAACATTCTGATAAAAGAACGCGTCAATACAATGACTGTACTAAACCTAATTATACGTAGGTTTTACACGTTTGACGATCAAGAGCAATTGCAGCTGACATGTTCAAATGGTTCTTGGATTGATTGCTAGTTGAGGCAGTTATTAGAAGAATGATGTTTTTGTATTTGGGTCTGGATGTGTTTTTATGTGTCTGGCGCCTATGATACATAATTTTTCTAGTGTAGTTGAGCATAAAATTATAATGTTCTTTGGTAGGGCTATGAGTTTTGTTTCGCGTCAATCGGTTGTATGGAAATTGCGGTATCAATAGTTTTCATATAATCGACGGTATTGAAACTCTTCAGCCAGTGGCCAGCCTGGTTAACCCTGTTTTCAAGTCACAAAATAGCCTCAACATCATTATACGACCATTGTTTATATTAGCAAAGCAGAAGCGCGAAAAGCCCTAAGTTGTTATACCACTATAGCATTCTCTAACTGACATTCATCTCGTTTTTGAAGTAACGATTCTTAAGTTAAATGTTCGCCTGATCGGAAATAAAGAACATTCGCCTCTAGGCTACGACTACAAGCGCTTCTTGAACCATATGATTCAAGTAATTGACTTCCAAGTAAACCGCTCGTCGCCCATACCTTGCGCCGACGCACATTTTGCTCAGCGATGCGGATCGAACATTTACTAATACTAACAAGTCTATATGACGTGATAATTCCTAACTCTAATTACACCGTTTGCCATAATAACCTATAATTAACCGACAATGTCAAGTATTGATTTGTATATTACGATATTATAATAATTATCCCACGTATGTTTTGCAGGATCAGTTATTTTCACGGTCAACGATTCTTGGATGAAAATGGGAGATGACAAGAAAATATTACTTCAGATTGTAAGGCTCATTACGATAAATGATTTAATTATAGAATTAAAATACACTGTTGTTAATTTATATACAGTGAAGGTCTTTGATATATCGATTTAGTATAGTTTAAAAATTCTGTAATAGATTCTAAATTTTTACAGTAAACTATTTTCTGACAGGAAAATCTATGGGTTTGAAGTGATGCGGTGTTATCGCAGATATTTTTATAATGATGTTCTTTTTCAAAATAAGTTCATACTGAGGGACCGTCGAATATATTTGTAGTCAGCCTTTTAAGCAAGATCTCCTAAAAAAATGCTATTATACACAAGAAAAGTTTTTTTTCATTATCTGAGGTCGATGATGAGCTTGCCCAGAAGAAGCCTATTCACTTGTAAACTGAATAAATTCGGTACCACAACAGTGCCGAAATACAAGGTTTTTGTTTTTTCTCGCCGGATATTTTAGGGGGTAGTTCTGCCCACGAAACTGAACAACTTTTCCCAAGACGAAAAAAAAAATTCTACCTCCCTAAAAATGTGCTATCAGCTAATAAAGTTTGTATGGGAAGTCGAAAATTTTTATTCTTGGGAAAAGTTGTTCAGTTTCATGTACGGAACACCTTTTAAAATATCCGGTGTGATAAAAAAAATGAGTGTATAGGTAGGTATCCAGTTACATTTGATACAGCGATTCTACGTTATATTTAGCTTACCGCAGAATGCCGAAGTCATAAAAAAATCGGATGTTTACCCGCGAAACACAAAGATTGCCACAGGCCATTAAAAGTGTAGACGCATACATACATACATAACATCACGCCTTGTTCCCGTCGGGGTAGGCAGAGACCACAGTTCTCCACCTGCTACGATCTTGAAATACTTCCCTTATTTGTTGTAGACGCATTGTACATACAATAATAAAAAACCATTTACACGTTGCCTACCGTCCTGCCTAGAGTATTGGCGCCAATATTTTGCCGTCGTCTAAACCAGCCGAGGCACGGCAAAAACTGTTTACACGATGCATATTGTCTTGCCTGGAAGGTAGGCGCCTGAGATTTGCCTCCGTCTAAATCCGGCATAACAGTGTAGACAAAGTAGTCTAGTCCGAGAAATAGGTATTTGTACAAAATATTGCTGTCTCGCTGCGCCCTAACAATCCTCCCATAGTGTGCGATAGGGACAACCTACAGCTTAGACCGATTTTACCTACAAAACGACGTTCCGCTTTCCCGTTTTCTTCACCAAAACTTAGCTGATTCAATTATTTTTGGTCTCAAAATTTAATGGAAGAGTAGACGCAATTTTTTTTCTTTTGTCTTGTAAACTTAATTTTTTTCTGGTAGTCTTCTAAACATGGCTGAAAAACGGGGCATTTTTTTCAGGTGTTTGAGTAGTCATATTTCTTTTGGTAATTATTTTTCGTAAAAAAGTAAATGAAAGAAAATACCATCGTTCAACAGGCATTATCCAGGGAGGAAATAGGGGAATATCTACTTGTATAGAAGAAATGCAGCTACGATCCCCTATTAACTGACAGTACCTGGGCGACCGAGCTATGCTCTGTTAAAATATCATCGGGTGAGCAAACTATGCTACTCAACAACAGATGGCGCGATAAGTTTCTTAAAAGTACTAAAACGCTAGCTAGATACATTTTTCATCACCGAGAACCCCTGTATAGTAAATTTCATAGAAAAGCACTGTGACTGTGGAGCTTCATCTCAGAACATGGCGCACTTGCTCTCTTGTCCACTGTGCCCCTCCACCTGCACTGGCGAGGATCTTCGTGAGGCGTCGGATAAAGCCACAAAAGTGGCAAGGTTTTGGGAGGAAAGCATTTGTAAGCTTCCGGTATTTACATTAACACGAAGAAGAAGAAATTAGAGCCGTTTTCGAGAAACCGATTACAAATTGTATATACAACTGGTTTCATGTTATGGGATAAAATAACAATAACTTACCATTCATGATGGTTATCGACAAAAGCTGACATCGGCGACACATGAACCGTATAAGTATCATTCGCTGAATACTCAAACAGCCCGTAGTAAGGATTGAAGAGTTCCCTCGAAAGAAGAAAGAAGAACTCCCGACTAGGTCCGCCGTAGTCTAGCCCTTCTTCTCCGTCCCATATGACGCAGAGCTTCCCTTTCTGAAGCTCCTTCTTCCCGCAGGACATGATGCGTCTAAACGCGTCTTCTAGAAGATGCTCGCGGCGGATGTGGAGTCTGGAAGGGTAGAAGATTTAGTATAAGTTTTTGATATAGAAACAAGAAGTTTAATCAATACGAAGTTTGCAATGTCATACATTTTTCGAAGGAAACTTAATACAGAAATTTCTTTTTCACCTTATTGGCTTGGAAAAGGTTTTTGAAAATAGAACGTGATGATGAACTAACTAACTAACTTAACTTTATGACAAACCAAAAACAATATACAAGGTGTAACAAAAAGGGTATACCAACCCTGAAGGATGTGATTCTGCCCATGAAACTGAACAACTATCCCCAAGGAACATAGGTCGAAAGAAGATAAAAAAAAATTTGACCTCCCATACAACATACTAGCGCTATCAGTTGGTTCAATTTCTATGAGAGGTATTTTTTTTTTCTTATGTCTACAAATGCTTCTTAGGGAAAATCGTTCAATTTCATTTCGTTCCTTTTTGTTACACCCTGTAGAATAGCAATGACCCATTTCCACCCTAAAACTACGTTTCAGTTCATATAACACTAGCGCATAGTACTTAGTAAAGAAGTATCAGACAGCCATAACTGGGTCAGTCCTATTTCCATTCCGTGCCTATTCCATCTCCGAGAATAGCTCGCCCTATATAAAGTAGGAGGTACGAACAACGTGGTAGGGTAAGATATCTGTTTAAAGATTTAAGTATGTTATGTTATTATTTAACTTTTTGTTGATGCTATAAAAGCAAATTCAGTCCAAGATAAATTCCTATTAAATATACTATTAAATTTATCAAAAATTATGAATACAAAAACGCAAAATCTTAGTATAATTAACAAACATAATAAATAACCTTCCTTTTGGGCATCGCTAACTAACTAACAGCGACTAACTATGTTAAGTTATGTTCTTGTTCCCTTCCAATGTGCTTTACGTACGACACTGTCCTGGTTTTATACTGTTTTATACTGTCCTTCTACCATCGGGAGTCCAGACGCATCGCAGGATATCACCCATACTTGGTTGATATTCCGCACATTCGCACAAAGCGCTTTGAAACATCTTTTATAATGCGCACGGCTAAAGAGTGGAATTCTCTGCCTGCGTCTGTGTTCCCGAGTTCATATAACCCGAATCTATTCAAGTCGCGAGTGAATAGGCTTCTTCTGGGCAAGCTCGCTCCATCGTAGACCTCATCTCTGTCTTCAAGACTAGATCGAGGTCCAGAGTAAGCCCATTTTCAATAAAATAAAAAAAATACTCCTTGCTCTCGAGTTTGCAGTAGAAAGCGCGCAATTTTACCTCGCTGGTGGCCTGGTACTTCTGGCCGCCACACGTGAAAAAAACAACTATGTAGGTACATACATACTGCCGCACGTCGGTGAAAACACTTTGACCCTGGTTTCGGGTATTTATAGGGTAGCGCTAGTGCACCTTATACTGGTTTTGTTTGTACGTGCTTGCTGCCTTTTTACCTGTTTAGTTGTGGGAGTTTTTGTTTGCTGATATACAAGTAATGATACTCACTTGAGTTTCCCCGGGCCCTGGCCGTAGCCCTTGCTCTCGAGCTTCCGGTAGAAGGCGCGCAGTTTAGCCTCGAAGTCTCTCCTCTGCGGCGCTGGTGCCCTGGTACTCCTCGTCGCCGCTGGGGACGCTCCGGGAGAAGGCGCGGCTGCGACGGTGCCACATCCGCCCGCCGGCACGTAGCTCATGATCTCCTGTTCGAAGAGGCTGCAACAAGGAGAAAGTTGTTGTTAGATAAATCATCACAAATAAACGATACAAGGAATGCTCAGTCACGAAACTCGACAACTTTTCCAAATTTGGGATATTATTAAAATTTATAAGACAGTTTTTACAGCGTTGTTGTGGATTTAAATATTATTACTAATACGACATGCACTGCCCTAGCCATATAAAATTTTTTACCCATGGGTTTTCACGGATTAGGCTACCTCACTTAGGAGATTTGATGAGGGCACTGGTTTTTACACAGAGCTACTGCCATCTGACAGGGAAAACCAGACCCAATCCTAGATTAGGCTCTGCCAGGTTAGTGGACAACCTGGCCGCCAGAGTTCAAGCCGCCAAATAGCCTCTGACTTGGCTTGACTACTATCATTGAAAGTAGCCGGGACCACCGGCTTATCGTGCCTTCGGAAGCACGGAAACACTCTTGTTGTTATGCTCCCAGCGGTAATCCATCCAACTTTGCTTAACTTTCGTGATCCGAAAGAAAGAGCGACTACCACTCGGCCACGAGCGCTTCATGTAAACAATGCAATGTACACAATGCAAAACTTTATAAAATTTTATGTAACAATGTGCAAATTCCGTGGGTGGCTATGCTGGCTGTATCGTAAGACAAAATAGTACAGTGGAGGTCAAAACTTTAAAATTTACATTTAAATATCCATTTCTATATGACAAACTTTAGAGATTTTTTTGTATGCAGCATTCAAACATAATGATATTAATGATATTGCAAGAGTATGAATTTGACAACGCGACAACGCTTAAAGAAATCTGATGCATCTCTACACGTCATGGGTTTACGCATTTCACAATAAAATCCTTTGACATTCAGGATTGTTGAAGCTTCTTAAGATTTGTTCGGAAGCTTAAGATTTACAGTAGGTTAAGCCCAAAGGCTTTTTATTCTCAACCAGAGTGATTCATAAGATTCATAAGTTATTCTGGTACAGAATAAAAAGCTTTTAGGGCAAGCCAAATCTTAACCCTCTGTAGCGTAGTGTGACATTTCTGTCACAAACCGATCCTCTGCCTACCAAAATAAAATTTTTTTTTAGATACATTTTGAGTCAATGTAACATATTTGTATTTTCTATTATTGCAATGAATCTCCAATTGTACGTAATGTATGTATCTAACATTTTTTACATCAGAAGAAATAAGAATATGTGAATTTATTCCATCGCTTTTTTTGTATACGTGGAGATCCTATTATTTTTTTCATTAATGAGAGACATTTTAAGGAAGGTGCATTTTAAACAAGTCTTGCTTTTCGAATTGAACCACGATTTAAATGTTATTATTCCATGAAAACGAAAGCACATACATAAAAGTCAAGTAAAAAATGTGGTAGTTAGTGCAGAAAGTATGATCGGGTTACCGACATTTTAAAAGTCAAGAGAACGTGATAATTTTGAGAATATGTCCTAGATCGAAGTATAGAGAAATTTACTGAGAATTTTATAAGAGATTTAACTTAAAAGTAGCTTTCAGCAATGGGCGATCTACCAATATAAATAACTCTTTCAAAAGTAGTACACTGTCCTGTATCAGGAGCTTTCTTTTATCTGACCTAAGGGGTGGAGTTTGGATGTAAGGTTCTCTCGGAAGTTGATGATCATCCTTCAAAAATTATTTTACCAATATTTAGAATGGACCTTCAAGTTCGATATTGGTTACAGTTTACCGCCTGAAAAACATCCTGATCCCTCGAGAAAAACGTTTAATTCTAGAAATAAAGATTATTTCACTAATAGGAACAATATTGATGTTGATAGGTGTAGGCCGCCTATTGTGCTCCGTATTTCATTTTGTATTTTTTTCCTTTTGTAAATTTTGTATTTCTGTGTGCAATAAAGAGTATTGTATTGTATTGTATTGTTGATTACGCTCACGATGGGCCTTATCAGGAAGCTCATAGTCACCCAAAGGGCTATGGAAAGGGCTATGCTCGGAGTCTCTCTGCGCGATCGAATCAGAAATGAGGAGATCCGCAGAAGAACTAAAGTAACTGACATAGCCCTGAGAATCACTAAACTAAAGTGGCAGTGGGCAGGGCACATCGCAAGAAGAACCGATGGCCGATGGGGCGTGAGGGTTCTAGAGTGGCGACCACGTACCGGAAGACGAAGCGTTGGCAGGCCCCCCACAAGGTGGACCGACGATCTGGTGGCGGTCGCGGGAAGCCGCTGGATGCGAGCAGCGCAGGACCGGTCGTCATGGAGATCTTTAGGGGATGCCTATGTCCAGCAGTGGACGTCTTTCGGCTGATATGATGACTAAAAGCTACTTGTTGCCGCGAGAATACATCTTTTCCACGGAAAAATGATCCATTCCAACAAATTCACGGGCAATAGCTATTCAAGCAAAAAGTGGACAATTATAATGGCGTAACAAAAAGGAATTACCAACCCTGAAGGATTTTGATCTGCCCATATAACTAAACAACTTTCTTAAAAGACAAAGGTCGAAAAACGAAAAAACCTATGTTCCTTAGGGAAAGTTGTTCAGTTTTTTGTGCAGAATCACATCCCTCGGGTTCAATATACCTTGTCTGTTACACCTTGTATTCTTAGTACTATAAAGTATATTCATCAGGGATAAGTATTTACAAGTCGTAATTCAGTACCAAAACGCTTTCGCTTTTCCAACGATTGATTTACTAAGATAGAGGGAGTTTGTTCTGTACTCGAAATCTTTCCTCGACGATTTATCTACAGCAATAAAGGTCTTTATCACTATTTGAGCAGTACATACGAGTAAGCATCGTAAAGATTATTTTGTAAATCGGACAATACAATAGTGTGGTGACAAATGCTTGGATCGTTAAGCTCCGCCTATGCCAATATCTATAAAGGCCAAACATACTAAAACTTGAAACATAATTGTAAGATAGGTAGGTAGGTCGTAACATTCGTATACGACCTTACTTACCTACTTTAGTGTATTAAGCCACATGGTTTTTATTCGAATTTGGGTTGTTTGAATGGTATTTAATTTAATGGTAAAGTTTTCCGCAATAAGACTCCTTTATGATTGTAGATTTGGTTAATCAGGTCAGCTTAGCTCCTTCCAAGGTTCAGTCTTCTGAGTCATTCACAGGCTCTTCGGAGTGACATTATATAGGGTGACTTTTAAATAGTTCTTGATAGAAAAAGGTATGCATGTACTCATGATACTGAACAACTTTCCTCAAGGAACATACGTCGAAATACGAAAATCAAGTTTTGACCTCCCATAGAAATTGCATCAGCTGATGGCGTATTTTGTATGGGAGGTCAAATTTGGTTTTTCGTATTTCGACCGGGAAAAGTATTTCCTTGGGAAAAGTTGTTTGGTATCATGAGTACATGCATATCTTTTGCTATCAAGAACTAATTAAAAGTCACCCTATATACGAGTACATCCTTAAAAAAAGGCCTCTGATGGCATGTCTCTCATACGTTTAAGCAGCCCCCTAAAAATTATTTTCAGTTTGTTGAGTCGTTCATATCTTGGTATAAAACAAAGTACTCTAAATTTGCAAATTGACCATTACGAGATTTTGAGCATTGCTATTTTGACGACTTGCAGTTTTGAACATTTGCAAACTTGACCAAACGTGACGAAACGATCATCTAATATTTGCAAATAAGATAACAAGAAATAGTACCAAAAATTACAAATTATGATGGGTGAGCCTAGTATATTTTTAAATTAACGCTCGGTGTGAAAGTCCGTGAAATTACTAGAGCGTGCGCTGTTAAAATTACTTATAATAATCTCGCGTTTGGGATGCGTCGGCGCGTAGTGTGAAACACACAAATTGAGCAAGGCAAAAAGTCATAAATTTGGAAATTACGTCGGTACCGCTGGTTAAGTAAGGTATAACTTGAGAAACATCACAGAATTTAATAAGAATACTTTCAAAAACAAATTGGTTTGTGTATTTTAGGAAGGTCTAAAATTTGATAATAATTCAGTGACTATGTTCATACACTTTGTAACGTAAACGTCCGTGAGCTGTCTATCGAGTCGGACGTGTGTCGCGTGTCTCAATATTTTGATCTAATAAATTCGAGAATTAAATTGTGATTGGTTCAGATCGAAATTTTAGATTTCTTGTCTTTCAACCGGACTTCTTACCTGTCGACCCCGCCTACTGGGCGGTCCGAGAGCGGGATAGCTTGTATTTGCTTGTGCGCCTTTAATAAATTTGGAGAATCTGCATCGCACCACCAAGGATCGAACCACGGACGGCGGTAAAGCGCGAAACGTAAGCCGAGCAATTCCCCACAGCGCCACGGATAGCAGTGACTGCGCACGCCAAATAGTGATTCACTCCTCGCGGCGGCGGCGGTCAGTGCGGAGCGTGGGCAGCGGCGCGGTGTGGCGGGACGCGGGGCACCCACTGCAAACTGGTTGCTACGAGCCAGCCACGATCTACGCGCGGAGATTTGAGTCAAGGTCAAGCGCTACAAAAACGCTACGAGCGCGTTACATTGTATATCACTTCGCTTGCGTAAATATTCCATCCGAATACTGGATGTTACTTCTGTATCCTAAATTATGATGCAAGAGCAATGCTCGTCACCTGCAACTCGTAATAAAATTCTACTGACCAGCAAATCTGAGACGGACCTAAGCTCGGCAACAACAAGTAACAGTGAGTACAACCTAAATAGACCAAAACGCGCTAGACCTAACCTTTCTCCTGACCAAGTACAAACATCTAGTCCTACCATGATGAGCCAGGAGCTTAATATCGAAAAACAGTTATCCGAGCAAACCGCGTTAATGTCTTCCCTCCTATCAGAAGTCGCTCAAATAAGAAAAGAAAATACAGAGATGCGTAAATTTAACGCAGGTATCGAATCAAGTATGAACTTTTTAAACTCGCAGTTTGAAGCCTTAAAAAATGAAATCATAGCTCTGAAAAAAGAGCGTCAGCAACAAACTTCATACATACAAGAACTTGAAAGCAAAATACAGGACCTGAACTTCAAGTCTCGCTCATCTGGCGTCGAGTTACGAAATATCCCTCAAACAGATGCCGAAAACACAGAATCACTTTCCAAAACAGTGAGCAACATAGGAAAATTAGTTGGTATTCCTATTGAAACATCAGAAATTCGTGATGTTTACAGACTACCTGGTAAAGCGAACACCTCGCGTCCGATCATCGCAGAATTTACCACAGTGCCAATAAAACAAAATCTCTTATCTGCCGTACGAAACTACAATCAGAAGTCTAAGAAACGTGAAGATAAACTAAGCACTGAAAAGATCGGCATTGCCGGTCCGCGGCTCTCAGTTTACGTCTCTGAACAACTTCCTAGTAGCTGCAAGAAGCTTTTCCGCTTGGCCCGTGAGTTTGCTAACAATTACGGTTTCAAATTCTGCTGGATTAAGAACGGAAATATTTTTCTGCGTAAAGACGAAGGCGACAAGCACTATATAATTAGGTCGGAACAGTGCCTCAAAGACTTACTTATCGAAGACCATGGCATGTGACTAGTTATTAATTGCTTTCCTTTTATTTTTGTGAAACACGCAACTGTTCAAAATATTATAAGACAATCACTCTCCACCATGAAAATAAATAACCCATCACACCAAAAACAACACACACACAAACACACAAACATTCTGTCCATACTTCACTTTTGCTTCCATACGTGTCCTCTTATGTCCCTTTGTTTTATAATATCAAATGGCTAACTTAAACAATATAAACAATGATTTAGATGTTTTATGCACTGAAAGCTCTTTCATTTGTCAACCCGAGAAATGCCCTAAATATTTAGTTACCGAACATAAAAATATAACGATTCTCCACTTAAACATCCGTAGTATAAATAAAAATTTTAATGAGCTTCAAACTCTACTAACTACTATAAATATCAAGATTGATGTCATTGTCTTATCCGAATGCTGGTTGAGCAAAGCTACTAACTTACCGTATCTTCAAGGTTATAACTCACATTTCACAAAAAATATAAAAAACCAAAATGACGGAATAGTTTTATACACAAAAGTTGGTCTTAAGTGTAAGGTAGCTGAACCATCTTTTACAGATGCAAACTGTTTGACGTGTTTAGTCGACAACAAATTTGCTATAGTTGCAATTTACAGGTCCCCATCCTACAGCTCTAAACAAAATTTTGAGAACTTTATAAATAGCCTAAATGTAGTATATGAAAATCTATCTAGCTTCTCTAACATAGCCCTCATAGGAGATATTAATATCGATATCAAACAAGACACTACAGACAACCGAAGTACTGACTACCTGATTATGAATGCATCTCACGGTCTTTTGCCTACTCACATGACCCCTACTAGATTAGGAAACTGCTTAGATCACTCCTTGCTGAAGACTAAACTAAGTAGTGTAACTATGATAATAGAATCGTTCATAACAGATCATATGCCAATTCTATTGGCTTTAAATAAGGTCAACCCTGCTAGGAATCCAAATCATGGAATTACCAAAATAAATCATGCTGCGATAAGAGCAGAACTAGAAAAGACAGATTTCTCAGAAGTATTAGCCGAAAAAGACGCAAATGTAGCCACCAACAAATTTATTAACTTAGTTAAATCAGTAATATCCAAACACACTATTTTTGTATCATGTCCTAGAAGAGATCGTATAATCAAACCTTGGATAACTAAAGGGTTACTAAAATGTATAAGAAACCGAGATCAACTACATAAAAAACACAAGAAAGCCCCTGAAAATATTATTTTAAAAACAACTTACACTCGCTATAGAAATTATTGTAACCGTCTTCTTCGAAAACTAAAACGAGAATACGAAGAAAATGAGCTGATGAAGGCTGGCAAGAATAAAAAAGCACTTTGGAAAACGATTAAGGCTATAACTAATTCGCAAAAACCCCACCACCAACCCTTAGAACTCCTTGAGTCATCCTCTTTAAATGATGTTTGCGACTTCTTTAGTAATATAGGAAAAAACCTTGCTGACTCTCTTGTCATAAAAAACACGCATCTATTCCCCTCTGCTAATCATCATACAATCTGCCCAGAAAATAATATCACCAATCCCCCATGCGCTTCCATTGTTATTTTAGAAACTGACGAGACAGAGATAGAGAGATTAATATGCGAACTGCGTACTGACTGTGCTACTGGATGGGATGATATCTCCTCCCAAATACTGAAAGAGTCTCGCCATACCCTAGTCCCTTCCATTACACACATATGTAATCTTGCTATTGCCTCAGGTTCCTTTCCAGACGCCTTTAAACTAGCAATCGTTCACCCAATACATAAAGCAGGGAGCAGAGACAGTATGAACAACTATAGACCGATCTCAGTACTATCCACTCTATCTAAAATAATGGAGAAAATCCTCAATAAGAGACTTAAATCTTTTCTTCATAGTCATAACTTGATAGCAAGTAACCAATACGGTTTCAAGAGCGGAGTCTCTACTGAGGATGCTGTCATGGACTTAACCCAAGCTATTGCTAAAAAACTAGACTCCAAGGTTAAATGTGCCAGTATTTTTCTGGACTTATCAAAAGCGTTCGACACGGTCTCTGCTCCCATACTTTTACATAAACTGGAACAAATCGGAATACGTGGCTTAGCGCACGATATTCTTAAAGATTACCTCACAAATAGACAGCAAAAAGTAAAGATCGGGTCAATGTATAGTGAAGCTAAAAATATCTCATTTGGCGTCCCCCAGGGAAGCATTTTGGGGCCAACATTGTTTCAGATTTACATAAATGAACTTTGTAAACTATCACTGCCAAATTGTAGCATTTTCACGTACGCGGACGATACAGCAATTCTTGTCGAAGGAAAAACTTGGGAGGCCGTTAAAAACTACAGCGAAACTGCGCTACACACGATATCAAAATGGCTTACACTAAATTTACTTACCCTTAATGTAGAGAAGACTACCTATATACCCTTCTCGATTCGTGATAACACAAAGCCTCGCAACTTCGACATTGTGGCTCACTCTTGCCAGTTTGCTTCATCTCACTGCTCATGTCAACCACTAATTAAATCTAAAGAGGTGAAGTACCTTGGTGTCTACCTGGATGATCGACTTAACTGGAATAAACAAATAGAGTCGATGTCTACCAAAGTTGTGCGCCTAATCTACATCTTTAAATTGCTAAGAAGTAGTGCATGCCGCGAAGTGTTAGATATGACTTATTTAGCCCTTGGGCAATCCATCATAACCTACTGTATTACTGTTTGGGGTGCTACTGGAAAGACATGCTTTATTAAGCTGGAGCGAGCACAACGTGCTGTCTTAAAAGTCTTGCTAAAAAAACCGTTTAGGTTTCCGACCATTGATTTATACAAAATTTCTAAAAAGCTTACTGTAAGGCAGCTCTACATACTGCAAACCGTTCTGAGAAAACACCGCGATGTCCCCCCCCCAAACACAAATATAAACAGCCGCAGAAACGACCCTCCTAGTGTCCCCCACAAAACTACTTTTGCAAAACATCAGTTCTATGTCTCGAGCACCTTGATCTATACGAAAATAAATAAATACCTGCAAATCACAAGCTTAAACATCTATGATCTTAAAACTAAACTTAAAACGTGGCTACTGTCTCTAGACTACACAAAAACAGAGGACCTACTTAAAATTGTGTCATAATATTTACTTACAATTAAATTATTGCTTTCACCAACTTACTTGCACATAAACACACACATACACAAACATATACACACACCTACACACACCCACACACACCCACACACACCCACATGTACTCACCAAACACACTTTCAAATCTCGCAAGCATATTATAGAACCTTGTCTTACTAATTTTGATATTATTTGTATCTTGAACAGCTTAAAACTATTTTCCTTTTATTAAATTTCTACCTTTATGAATTATTTATTAAGTTTATATTTTGAGTTTGTAATTTCTTAAATTTTATCAGTGTAGCAAGTTGTCAAAATTGTCATTAACTTGGAAGCGACGTTCACGGTCGAACCCTACTTCCTAAGATACAGGAATCTTTTTCTTAGTTTAGGAAGCAAGGTCAAAGCATACTGGTTGCAAAACAAATTATCTTTAAGAATCCAATGTAAGCACATCTTGTAAAATCTCTGTAACCACATTTAGTTCAATAAACTTATTTATTATATTATTATTATTATTAAAATATTGTTAAGCGCGAAACTTGTTGAGTAGATGTATCATGAGCTCTAGTGTTTGTAGATAAGGCAATAGAGTTTAGAATATGCTCAAAGGCACTCAAGGATCAGTCTGAAAGATCTGACAAAACCGTGGGAGGTTTAGGACACGACTAACACAATTTTGTAATAGAAATACTAAAATCCACGCCAAAAGCCGTCCCTATCGATCAGGCTTGCTCAACACTTATGCAATGCAGCTTTCCTTGAAATGATCTCGGGCTAAATGCCCAGGAGGGGCAATGAACCAAAGATTATATCCAAAAAGAAGAGCTAAAGGCCGGCCCACATTAGACAGAGACAAAATGTAACTATGCTAGTCCGGGTAATCGATTTAGCTGCTCGAGAATCGAGATTTAGAGCCGAAACGCCCCGCCCTCGCCGTAGATCGAGATTCGGTAATTAGTATAATAATTTTATTTGAGGCTCCAGGTGTATTGTAAAAAAATGTACGTGAGGATACGGCGCACGCACCGATCACTCGATAAAACTCGATCCTCAGTTATTTATTGTGTTTGATTTTTTTTTATAGATTTATCACCGGTATGGTTCTAATGTGGGTTTTGGGCTTAATAATATGTAACGCTTCTTGAATCGCTTAAGGCCCTTTTGTTTCATGTTTATTTATTAAGCTTCAACGTAGGTATACGGCATTTAAGTCTCGCTGAGCTTAAATTGACATAAAACAAAGTTTTATCTAACTTCTGCAAAAGTTCTCAGAACATCAATTAAAAACAGGTGCGGAATATCTTAATTGTTTATCGCGAGACGAGCATTCTTTAAGAATACTGTCAAGCGATCCCATCATACAAAAATTGAGCTCCGAATGGCTCTGAGTTTGTCAAATCACACCGTGACGAATCGTGACTTCTCTAAAACGTGTGAACGATAGCCACATGGCAACTGGTAAGCGTTGTTGTAGACAAAACAATACGAAATTCGGCGCAGTACGAGTATGTGCCCGCAGAAATGTATTCGAAGAATCGACTGCAATCTTGACACGTTTTAACAATTGTTTTCATAATTTAAAATTTTAAGCTTAAGTTTTCATAAAATTAAATGTAGATACAAGATTTTAATAATTCAAAAAGGCTTGTAGTTTGTATAAAATATAAGGAACAATAAGGGTAAAAGTTACTTCCTTGCTCAACCCCTTTATTTAAAATAATCTAGAAAATAGTATCTTGTAAGTGTTTGCTTTTATATGTTATCGTGCAAGCGTAAAGTAAGCTACTGTTAAAACTAGTATGTATTGTAAATGTGTCGAAAACTTTAGTAGCCTATTCTAAAGCTACTATTAACGGAGTTATTATGTAATGATTATGTACAGCACGTGTCTATTACATTAACGATCGAGAGTAGAATGACAAAGAGATAATTAAGCAAACTTCGTTACAATTCTTTGGTTATCGAATTAGTTGCGTACGCGCAAGGTGACAAGGTTGCGGTCGGAATGGATTCTGATGCAGGTTTTTTAGGATCTACTTATGGTAGATTCAAATTGTAATATGATTTTAAATTGTTAAAATGGCTTGAGCCAGTTTGCAGATCCACACGATTGCGAAGATTATGAATAAGATACCTAACCTAAAAATGTAAAGAAATTTTCAAATGCCATGTTATTGGTGAAACAAAACCTATTACCGTCCTAGTAAATTCACGTTATGCCTAAACGATACCGTATCGAAATTGTGATACGGTTCGTACCAACTCCGTGAGAAAATGGGTTAAAGCACGCAACGTATGATGTTAAAAGTGTATATCTTTGTTTTTCACGCTTTTATTACCAATTTGATCAAGTCCAATTGTAAGATAATCTTACTGTCTGTGAAACTTGATTAGAATAAGTAGTATTCATATTCTGTAAAAGTGGTCCGTAGGAATAAATAAAATAATAATGTTTTAGACGGTTTAAACTAAGACTGTTAAAAATCGTTAAAAAATTTGGTGGAGTCACTTCAACTTAGACAAATGCTTAATAAATGCAAAATTTTAATTCCTCTCAAAGTTGTTAAACGTTATAGATCAAAAATATCCTGTTTTCATTATCATTATATAAAGATTTCCCGAAATAGACAAAAAGGTCTTTTACCTCTCCAAATTGTAGTCCGGTCATTTCCTTGGCCGCCGAAAGGTAGGCCCAGGAATTGAGATTTATAACACTCGCCAAAGGGCAATATTTTTACGAGCAGTTGTAATTATGGTTTCTGGTTCGGAGGCTACACATTCCTCAACTGTGGAACCCTTAGAGCCTTGGGGCTGGCTCATTACCGGTGATTAGGGAACCCTAATCGTAGGAAGACGGCTTTGGATTCTTAATCTCTTCAGATGTTGGTAATATTTTGAGACGGGATGAAAAGGTCGTCAAAATATACGGCTTGAATAACGAATGAAATAAATTTGTATGTTTCGTCGATTGTTGAAATATATGTTTATGTGGAATGAATATTCGATTAAACTTAGCGGAGAGACCTTAAAAAACTTGTAATTTGATATTCCATAACCATTGGTAGTTGAACGTGTGACTAAAATAGCGGAAATAATATATCAAAAAGCTTCGAGTAAGTTTTTTTGTAATTTCCGTCTACTTTCGAAACTCATCTTTCCAATTTCAATCTCTCCGTCATATAACTGAGTAACATTTGGATTATTTAATAAGGTATTTTCACATTGCGTCAAAATATTATAGCAGTGGCTCAATCATTACATCTTAAAGGCCAGTTCTTTAAGCCTTAATAGTTAAGATAATACATTTTGTTATTCAGACAACAAAATTGAAAAACTTTCCAAGGAACATAGACAGAAAACGAAAAAATAATTTCGGCGCATGGTTTAGGTAGTGACCAAGGTATTTTTCTCTCTTTTCAAACCAAAATTTCTTTAAAAAGTTGTTTAGTGTTATGGTTCTAGTAACATACTAAAATTTTGCTGTATAATGTGCAATGTGTATGGTTAAGCGTTTTACATTTAAACAGTAAGATTTACTCACATTTTATCTGGAGCTTTACGTACTCAGTACCTTATAGTTACTTAGGTAGTTGGTACTTCTAAGTCATCAAGCAGCCGGCAATGAGTAATGGCGACCAGCGGCGCCTGCGCATGTTACGGAGAAAGTTACCAGTTACTAACCGTAACTGTTACCGGACAGTTACCGGGCATTGTTGTTATCCTAGCATTTATCTTTATATACCCCTTTTAGGGAGCTAAAAGCCGTAAGGGACCGTTTGGAAGGAAATGTTTAGTTTGCGTCAGTTACTTTATTTTTATTGGTTTTTGTTTCGCCTTCTTAAAGGTAACGAGTTTGGTCATTAATGGTAAGTTATTGGCCATCTTTTTCCCATATTTTAAAGTTAGTTTTGGACCATTATTTTAGCTAGTCACAATTAGAACATCGCATTAAAAGTCTCCTGCTAGACAGGGAGCTACTCTAGAATTTTAAAGCAAAATGCGTGGTATATGTGGACGGGACATACCAAAGTCATCACGCTTGTCAACGTTGCTGGCACGATTAACCGTGGCGGTAGGTGACCGCAGTATGGTTGTACGGGTCAAAATCCCTTAATTGCCTTTTAAGTCACCCATGGTTAGGGTCCCGTGTGGTGCCGGCAAAGAATAGTACCAACCCTTACATACCCGTGGGTGTCGTAAGAGGCGACTAAGGGTTAACTGGAGGATGGGCAGCAGCATCCTCCTTTGTATCTAACATGTTACTTACTGCGGTCACCTACAACCGCGGTCCATGGTGCCAGCCGTAACGCTAACAAGCGAGGTGACTATGGTACTTCCCCTCTACATTTTTCCAGCAAAAGCTTGAATTCTATAGGGAGCTCCCTGTCCTGTAGTGGACGTTTCATGGGATGTTATGATGATGATGATGATGGTTAGGGACAGGTTGGAACTACTCACAGCCGGTCACTTTTACAGTCAAGAGTCGATTTAGCGCTATAGTGCTCTTGAATGTACGATTACTCTTAAGTCTCATGATTGGCTACGATATGATTGTTTTGATCTTTTGCGCTGAGGACAAATCAGGTAGACCTAACCTCAATCAATCCAGACAAACTTAAAAGGACCTTTTATATGTTTTAAAAATCAAGAAGCTTTTCCATTGACGGCCCTACCTGAATGTCTTATGCTACGTCATCAAACGTCACCGAGTTTGATCGCGATACGTTTAACGTCCAGTCGAGCCACTCCCGCGCACCTGTCCAAACCCCGCGGCTACGAGGGTTACCACAGATTATAAACTGAGATTAGACACTGGCCGTCTTATTTCTTTTTTAAAGGTAGCTTTAGAATTAGAATATTAGCGATTTGAAAGAAGTTTTAATTAAGTATGTAGAATTGTTTTAATCCTATTTCGACGGGCTTCCTTTCTTCGAAGGGCTTCTCATAGTTTTTTTTTACGTTTGAACTGTTATTTATAGAAAAAAAAGGACGGGTTGCACTCCGGGAGTGCCGGCAGAAGTGAAAACTTAAACATCAACGTCGTGCATTTTTGAATATTTTGGAATGGTCAGGGAATAATTTCGCACGAATTATTTTATTTATCAGTATAAAAGTACATACAATATTAATTTATTGCGCTATCGTAGACAAACATGACAATTTATATTACATAAAGACAATCTTCGTCAGATCTGACGCGCCGCTAAAGAAGTTTTCACTTCAAAACTTAACGCGAGATCTGACGTGAGTTTAACATTTTTTACCCATCTAAAAAAGTGCCAAGCGCCGTTAAAGAAGTTTTCACTTCAAAAAGATTCAGGCTGCATTGATTACTTCCATGTCTGATCGGTTCCATTTGGCGACCTAAACATTTTACCTTTGTAAGAACAAAATAGAAAAAATGTAAGTGTGGTGCTGGTGCCGGCTAAGAATCATACCAACCCATTTCTACCGTGGGTATCGTAAAAGGCGACTAAGGTAATTTGAACCGGAGGAAAGACACCATCGTCCTTCTGCGAATCGTATCATCATATGCGGTTGCCAACAATCGTGGTCCATGGTGCCAGCCGCAACGCGAACAAGCGTGGTGACTATAAAATACCACGAATCTTAGCTATGGAATTCTGGAGGAGCCTCCTTGTATAGCAGTGGACTTTTAATGGGAGATTGATGATTGGCAATAAACACGAGTAACGTTTTATTTAGGCGTCTGGCGCTAAGTTATAGTCGATGGTGTCTGCAATCAGTTTCCATTGCAAAGACAAACGATTTCCAAACTGCAGAACAATCCGAGCCTTCAACACAATTCCAAGTAAGAGGCTAACGATTGGACAGCGCGAACACCTGGCCTGGCACGGCGCACGCAGCGCGGACGGCCTGAGGCGCGCACGCGCCGCTGCCTGCGAAGGGATGCCTGCCGCCATTAAGACCATCATGATTCAAACTCTCGCCATATAAAAGTTATCGAAAAACTTCAGTTGCAGAAAGGTTCTTTCAAGGTAAAGTTCATCTTAATCTAGTTCTTACTCTTTCTTTGACAACAATACAGAATGGATAGCACGAGACACAATGAGATACTTCTCCAATTTACGGATACATTACCTTTTTGTTTCTGTGTCAATGTGATTCGCAGATCATCGAATTCATGACGTTGCGTTCGAGTAATTACAATCGGATGAATAAGAACTAAGCCTTAAACAAATTTGATATTACAAGAAATCATAACAGTTTGTGGAATCAGAAAATTAAGAACAGCCTTAAATTATATAAAAAAATAAAAATCGAAGCAATTACATCTGTACCAACCAAAAATCCAACATTTATAAAGGTGTAAGTAAGTACAGCTTGTTCCGCCAACGAAATGGCGCAGCTGCCTACAGTTGCAAGGTTTAACTGGTTTTGATTTCTGAAGGAGCATATGTTCAAATCAAGAGTGTAATTTCGGCGTCGGGGCGTGTTCGTTTTCATGTTTCGTTTGCATGTTATCCACGATACAGGTATATTCAAACGTGGTGTGAGCGTACTGTACTGTTGAATTAGTTATTGCTTTTTGTATGAGCGTCGCTCCGGTCACTATAGCCGTAACTTTCGGCGTTCGATCTGTGTGGGACGTGCCGCGTTCTTATGTAATGACCAGGGTACGGTAAAGGTAGTTTTTGAGTTGCCTTAATGAGCAGGTACACATCGCTTGGTGCGTTATTAGATAGTCTTGCGGGCTATGGCACAGGTAATCGTAGTCGAAATACTGATATCAGATCTACCAAAGCAAGTCAAGTTTTAACAACTTTTTTGGTAAAGGAGATCCACCACCTCAGTTTGGTGCTTACAACGATATTCAAAGCTATGCAAAAGCATGTTTGTATTCCAATATTTGTAATATTTGTGTTGCAGCTGCCAATGGTTGACTCCCATCGGAACCTAGCTAAATAAGGGAATCATCGCCTTTTGAATTTCCTATATAAATATTACTATAAGAATGTGATAAAAACACGACTGGCTTTGCTTTCTTAAATAGATTTGTTGCATATGGATATCATTGTATTTTTGACGCAAAATAGGCGCATAGACGCCTAGTTGAGAAAACCAAAATTTAACAACTAAAATCATCAAATCAAAGAACTTTAGAAAGGTATTCACTCTTCTCACAATTAATATCTATGTCATTCTCCACTCAAAACAAAAGTAAAGAGAAAAAGGTAACAGTCCACATATAGTTAATGATAATTACTAGACACGGAGTCCCTGTTACGAAACACGAAACTCCAAACGACCTTCAAGGAGAGCGACTAAACTCGTATCATCTCATCGAAGCCCTCGGGCGAGAAACGGAGAAATGTAAGCGCACGCGCAAGAATGGGTTATTACGAGGCGGAGGATAGATTAATTTTCAACTTCAGAAAGCTAGATTCCACGAGTTTTTTTTAGCTAATTCAAATTAATGTTTTTTTATACGGAGTAAAAAAATCTATCTTGAACATTAAAAACAAAAAGAAACTGAGTTTTCTGATCTCTGAAGACACCAAATCAGTAAAGTTGTGGCAACAAAGAAAAAATTTAAAAATTGGACATAACGCTAACAAATATTCCTTTCGTGTTTTGCATACAAAATCTTTACGACAGAAACGGAAAATGTTATTTGAAAATGTTTTTGTTTCTAATCAATATTACGTTTTTATTTTAGTTTCTTTTTATGCAATTCATTGGAACTTGCTTATTGAACTGGAAAACTTGTTCAATCAGATCAAGAGCGTTACATCCTGTACCGTAATATTGTTTTGGTACATACTGTGGTCCCGTGTGGTGCCGGCAAAGAATTGTGCCAACCCATACATACCCGATGTGGGTGTCGTAAGAGGCGACTAAGGGTTAACTGGAGGATGGGCAGCAGCATCCTCCTTTGTATATTACATCTTATTTACTGCGGTCACCTACAACCGCGGTCCATGGTGCCAGCCGTAACGCTAACAAGCGAGGTGAATATGGTACTTCCCCTCCACATTTTTCCAGCATAAGCTAGAATTCTGGAGGGAGCTCCCTGTCCTGTAGTGGACGTTTCATGGGATGTTATGATGACATACTGTATTGTATATGAACAGCCACCTTTTAAATCTAAACCATCACCTTTCAGGTAATAAGTAAAAATCCTTGTCTAAACTTGATTAAAGGTCGTCCCAATGTCAAATGAACGGAACAAAATCGATATTTTATTTCAAATGTGACCCCATTGTGTTGAACAATCGGAGGCTACGGTCTACGTGTCAATATTTGAATTATTCTCGGAAGTAATTTGATACTTTATGGAGACCTTTAAGGCGAAGTGAGCGCAGGAGTTTGTAATAGATAGGGTGTATCAACCTTGAAGGCTGTAAATATGCCCATGAAACTTAAAACACCGGCCAAGTGCGAGTCGGACTCGCGCACTGAGGGTTCCGTACCACCACATAAACATAATTGTATTAGTTGAAATTTCAGTAAGTTAATGCGCTAGATTTTTTGAGTCCGACATGCGCTTGACCAAATTTTATTATTTGTTGTTATTTTATAACTTATGCACTGTAAACATACCAATTTTCAAGTTTGTTAGTGTTCCCGTTTTTAAATAGAACTAAAACAAAAATCGCCTCAGCGACCATCCAACTTGACCCCTCTCTTATATGAATGTTCATGAAACGGGAGCTCACCACAATTGGTTTACAGTAGTTGTGAGAAAAGTTGTAATATTTAATGATTTCAGACTTTTCCCATTATTTGTACTGTGAGACCTAGCTTCTTGCCAAATTTCATAATTTTAGGTCAACGGGAAGTACCCTGTAGGTTTTGCATTTTTGAATAAATGTATGGAGATGAGGACATAAAATGCCATATCTTTTGATTGCGACGTTGTAAAAAATTGAAATTTTCAGATCTTGTGTGGTTCATGGAACCTAATATATAGTATTAATTTCAACCTGATACCTTTACCTGTTCGTGAGATAAAGGGTCTTGACAGACAGACAGACAGACAGACGGACAACAAAGTGATCCTATAAGGGTTCCGTTTTTTTTTCTTTTGAGGTACGGAACCCTAAAAATAAATCTAATTTCTATTTGAAAATATTTTGAGTACATTAATAGTTCCTACAGTCGAAATAATGTAGCTTGATTATAATGACAGCAGGACGGAGATATCCGTAAGATATTGGAGCGAAAGAGACACGAATCGCTCTGCACTGCAGGCTCAGCACGAAAATATATCTCGGGGAAATGCCTCTTTATTTTTTTATTTTTTTGTTTATTTTCAGGAAACAAACAGTTTTACATAAAGTACAGTAATTACTCAAATCAATTTCTAATAAACCTAAAGTTCCCTAAATGCTTATAACAGTATAATGGTTTCGTCTTTAAGAACTAGATAAGATTTTAGAATTAACAACCTTAAACAATTTAATTTTCATCCAGGTTTTGCTCTAAACTTATCATAGAAGAAAAGTAAACCTAAACACAACTAATCAGTTAATCAATTAGCTATTGTCATTATCCGATATATACTGTAGTGTTAGATTTTAAAGGAATATAACGATTTAGAGAATATATCAACCACACTCAACTTGTCATCATAAAACCTTTATTTGAGGAATGATTTCATCTAATCTATCACCTCTAAACGCAAAGAAATATCAGTGGAAGAAAATGTTAAGCAAATTCACAAATTACGTTTTTGGTATTTTAGACAGAGATAGATTTATATATTTTACAACAGTCCTTGTCTTTCAAAATGCGTTGCACTGCATAGCTGTCAAAAAAAACGTGACCATGCTTAAAGTAAGTAAATTGGCAACACTGATTCTTTAATCTACGGGCAAAGATAAACTGACAACTGTAACATGCTGAGCCGGCTGCTGTCATTCTAATTAAGCTACATTATTTCGACTATACATAACCCTCCTGTTTTGGGACAGTCGGGTAAAAACAAGTATAGCATTCAAAAATCATCACTCTACAACGCTACTATCACAAGTCCGTCCACAATATCCCGTATAGTCCGGTCCCTTATAGTCTTATATCGCCAAATTCACCAAATTGCACCAATTGCTCGCAATTTTTGATAGGAGCCAATTCTTGAATTTTCCATGGAATTTTTTTGAAAATACAAGAATTGGCTCCTATCAAAAATTGAGAGCTATGTACCTAATTAGTACCTGGAAAAATTCTGGTGAAATTATAATTTGTGACTACGTGAAACAGCTAACTGACCGCACTAGTATAAAAGAAAGGGCGTATGACAATTCTAAGCGATAACTTCGCCTTAAGTGACATCACATCGTAGAAGGCAATACATTTTAGCTTGTAATTATTGACTAAACGTCTCCTGTTTCTTAGTTTTTTGGCTGGATTGTATGTAGTTTATATCCCTTTCAGAAAAAAAAACGTTTCTTTTCACAACTTAGGAATAGAGTTCGATTTTAGTGGAGCTTTTTTTTTAGCTTAGTTTCCAATAAAAGGTCCAATAGCCATTAGTTACAAAAAATTTACTTAAATTATCTCCATTGAAGATTCATATTTTTTTATCTAATATCCGCAAATGATCGAAGAATTTTAAAAATATTGGTCGTAGATTATTAATAGCCAGCGGAGACCTTCATTAATCTAAGATATTGGTAGTAAATCCCAAACAAAGAATACGCACCAAAAACTAAGCTTTCTAAATACCCAATTACATATTAAGGTCTTCTAGACTTGAGGAAGTTGATTTTTCAGGTTTTAAATGCAGTAACAGACACACTTTTCACTTATTACAAGATCATCGAATGGTACTGTCAACGACAGGTCAAGCTTGTGCGACTCTAGCCCGTACGTCTATTGAAATAAGAACGGTACAGAGTCGTGCTCTTGACTTGACTGTACAATAAGCAAGTTACTTTTCTGTACTTCGCAAACACAACGTTTAAATTTAAAGTTGAAATAAGTGATAACCAGCGATTTAAATTCTACTATCAAAATGGTCATTATGCCTACTAAGTGCATTTGAATTTCCACGGAAAATGTTAATTGTTCTGCCATTGTTATAACTTACAGAAAAACTGTGTAATACCTATACACAATGCGTCTAAAATTTGATGGATATAATTTACAGACTATAACAAATTAAAAGTTAAGAGGTATTTAATTAATGTCTGTCTAATCAAGTATAAAATCTGATATAAATAAAACAAACATACCGTCTAGTCCAATTATATTGGGTTCAGCCACTAGGTCTTCTACCTCCTGGTTTTTTCGTATCCAAAATCAGACTAAATCAGCCCGACATCGCTGGCATGGCCACGTAGAGAGGATGGAGGAAGATCGTGCAGTCAAAAGAGCGTACCTGGGACGATCGACGGGAAAACGGCCTGTCGGACGTCCTAGGTACCGCTGGAGTGACGAAGTGCAAAAGGACCTGAGCGCCCTCCAAAGACCCGATTGGCGTGAGGAGGTGCAGAAAATTGACGACTGGCGTTTGGGTTTGGTTTGCCCTTATTGGGTTGCGCTTGCGGAGGTCAGATGGCTGTCGCTCTGTGTATAAACCCGTGCAGGTTAAGTAGCCAACTTCGTAAAATCTGAATAAGTAACGATAAAACCGTCTACTCTAAACAAAAGCATTATCAGAAATAACCTCCAATATGGTCAAAGAAACAAAAGATTGTTGTTTTCAATTAGTCCATATTGTTGCACTAGTGACATAACAAAACAAATCAATTTACACCTACACTTGCACTAGTTATCACAATTCGTCAAATTATTACAAGTTCGGTCGTTAAACGGTGTATTTTCAAAACCAAGGCTGTTGTAAAATTAGTTTTGACAATGAACGTTACAAAGAAACGAGAAATTAGTTCCGCGTTGACTTTCTGGAAAATACTTGAGTTATGGTCGTTTGAAAGAAATTGCTTGTAAGTAAGGCCAGAATAAGGCTAAAACGTAAATTAAAAATATAATAGTTATTTATAAAACTGTTCGGGAATGAGAGCTTTTTTAGTACGGGAGCTAGTTTTCGATATAAGGCCACGCCACGACACAAGACACAGAGGGATCTAGGACTACGACAATAAGTTTGAAGTGATTAGATACTTTAAAAAAAAATAAGTTCTAGCTTTATCAAAGGTAATAAGGAAAAAAAGGTTATTGAAATAGTAGTTTGTATTAAATAGATGTTTGAAATGTATGAATTTTGAGCTACATACATCTCCCTCCTTATGAGATGTGAAAGCCATTACAAAAAAAAACGACAAGCAACAAAAGCTATCTGCTTAGAAGCCTTGAGTTACTTGTTGGATTTATAGAAAATTAACATTTTTTTTACAAATCACAACACTTAAATAAGCTTTGCCTTTTCATACCACACTTTCACGCCAAAATTAACCACATTTTAAATGGTGGTGCTATAATTTTAAAATTTTAGTATAGGTACTGCTAATGTTTACAGATTATAATGTTTAAATCGTGGCTCGAAATTTTATAGCTTCTTCAGGATAAAATCTTTTTGCTCATTTTGAAGTCCTAAATCTTTTGACCCGTTTTTTTCGCCTACCAATTAGGGAATGGGGGTTTTAACAAAATTGAAAAATTTAGCTAAAGTGCGATATAATGGTAGGGTTCGACCGGATATGTCTGATATGCACATTAGGATGGCGAGGTAAAAAAACTGTTCAGTTTTAATAAAGGAGTTCAAAACACGACATTAAAAGGAGACGATTCTTAATTTGACTAACAAAAAAATTATTCTACACTAGAGCTTTAAGAGAACTCTTATCGTTGGAAAACATATAAGCTTAGTTAGCTGATGCAGAGTTTTCTAATATCTTTGGAACTCTTAATCAAAAACATAACCGTTCCAACTTGAAAAGTCATTCAGGTACGTAACTCTGCAAATACGAGTAAATATTCAATCGTGCTTTTTCATTTTATGGTATTTTCATAAAATTTAACGACTTTCCAGATTTTGGACACAAACAAAATAAAAAAAAATCTTGGACGAGATATACAGGGTGTAAGGGACGGTGTATTGAAAACTAAACGGGATTGCTCAGTCAACGAAACTGAACAACTATTAAAAATGAAAAAAATATTTGACCTCCCCATACAAATTACTCATTCTGTTCGAAAAGTTTGTAAACAACACAATAAAATTTTTCTTCACTTCCCAAAAATGTTTCTTTGGAAAAGTTGTTCACTTTCGTTGACTGAGCACGCCCTTTCAGTTTTCGGTACACCGTCCCTTACACCCTGTAATTACGTAAAACTACTTCTGCAGTACTTCTGCACAGTTACTGTTTGTGCGGAAGTAAAGTACAATCGGCTGCAATTTTGATTTTTGGCGTCTAGTTTAGAAATAAGCAATAACTGATTTCGCCTCGAGATTTAATGTAAACAATGCGTGTAATTTTCAATAGCATTGTTTCAGTCAGTGGCAAGGCCAAAGGACATTAGCATGCCAGCAACATGCTAGTATAGGTACCGTGCTAAAGTAAATACTAGTAGGACAGGGGCGGAATAAGATTACTTTTAAGTTTCATGAATGTGAATAAAATTAGGAAATAACAAGCGACAAGGATTTAGCGACGAGTTGCAGGAAAAAGAAGACTAGGTCGGAGAAAGAAGTCTTGGTTGCAGAACATCAGGGAGTGGATTGGGATCGCGAGTGCAGCCGAAATTTTTCGCCTCCCTGGAGACAAGAAGAAATATGCGGAGCTGACTGCCAACCTTCACTAGTTAGTGAGGCACTATTGGAAGAAGAAGAAGAAGGATTTATTAGCGTTGCTGTTTGGCCCTATTAAGTGTCAAACTCTCTTGCGTTCATTCCGAATTTTGCCCTGGGAAAAGAGATCCACAGCTGACTGTAAATCGCAACACATGTAGCCGAGACTGTACTTTATCATTTGATTGGTTAAAAAACTACAAATGTAATTTTTTGCAGAATTTTGATTGGATTCTCTTTATTAAGTTGGTGACATTATTTCAGATTTTTTCCTTACTTTTCGGCATTGTTTGAACTGTGTTTGGTGTACACTTATTTGCGTAGTTAAACTAAGAAGTAAGCCACCTATGATGAAATTTTTCGTTTATTCCTATGCTTACCAATCTATTTTGCAACACTAAAGCCAGAGTAACATTGCTTTACAAACGTTTTTTCTGACAGCTTTAGCCGATTACTTTTGACATAACTGCAAAATGTGTTGGTAAGCGTAGGAATAAACAAAAAAAAAATGAATCATACTCGTAGTATTCCTTTATTTCTTCATTTTCTCAATCTACTATTTCAATAAAGTAAGAACTATACGATAGCCAGTCCTATCTAAATCTCACAAGTGACTTCCTGTTACCACATCTATTAACCTGGATCCGTTCCTGGCAAATTGAATAGTACAACAGCCCTCAATGACGTCACATCAATTAGGACTCCACAGACTAATAAACACACGAAGGACTTCCGTTACCGTTGGCAACACACAGACAACAACATGCATTATGTATGTATGGATCGTACGGAACAGATATCAACGGGTAGCTTGGTCCGTTGCATTGCAAATTATTCGTACGACAGATGTTAGATCGTTGAGGAACATTTCAATACATAAAGCTTCATAAGTATAATAAAAAACAAGCCTTCATGTGTTCGGTTACACTACAGTATAACGGAGTTGTAATAACTTCCGTGACGGACATATTTTGGGTTCAAAATTAAACCATTTTGAATATAATATCCATTTTGAGCAAAATAATATCGACTACACACAAAATAAATTTTATATCAAAACACGCATTTTAAAACTATTTTTATATCAACAACAGTAATTAGGTATATCTTAACTCTAAGTCGAAAATTTGAACTTTAAATTACTTTTATCTTTAATATGATCAAGACTTCTTTAAACACAAAATAAATTACAACACAATAATAACGAACTCCTGCCGGTTCAACCAAGTAAGACCGGAAGTCCAGCCCTGTCCTATGGTCCCATTGTTCTAAAAGTAGGCTCAAGGGGAAAATTACTCCCCGGGCCCCCGGGCTGGCCAATTTTAGCAACGCTTTGTCTGATGTACGAGTAAACAAAGAAACGTTCATTTGCGTGAAACGGAGTGTGCTTACCAGATGTCGGATCGTCTACATTTATTGTCCTGTTTTATTTCAGAAGTTATTATTTTCGGTACATGTGCTTCTGGACGCAATAAAATAGCTTCTGTTTAAGATCTTGACAAAGTTTATTACCGATATATCTTTTGAACTGTAGCATTCTAAAGTTGGAATTTTTCTTTTTAAATATTTGCGTGCTTTATACAAAAAGGGTATACCAACCCTGAAGGATTTAAATCTGTCCATGAAACTGAACAACTTTCCCTAAGGAACATAGGTTGAAATACGTAAAAAAAATTTGACTTCCCATAGAAACCGAATCAGCTATTTTGTATGGGAGGTCAAAAATGTTTTTCGTATTTCGACCTATGCTCCTCGGGGAAAGTTGTTCAGTTTCATGGGCAGATTCACATTCTTGTTGATATATACCCTTTTTGTAACATGTCTTGTATGAATGAATGCTATCAACGTACAATAGGCGACGCGAGATACCCAAAGAAAGATGGTCAAATAAGCAGCCTGCTTAGCACGCTCCCCAAGAGAAAAGTTATCTCGGAGAAATGTCACTTTAATTGGGGAATTATGTCATCTAATCTATCAACTCCAAGCGCGAAGAAATGTGAGTGGAGGAAAATGTTTAGCAAATCCACAAATTACGTTTTTGATATTTTAGACATAGATAGCTTTACACACTAATACATGTAGCCGTCCTTGTCTTTCAAAATGTGTCGCACTGCTCGGATGTCAAAAAAACGTGACGATGCTTAAAGTCTTTAATCTATGGGCCTCGATAAACTGACCACTGAAGCGTGCTAAGCAGGCAGGTGCCTTTAAAATAAATTGGAGGCTTGAGGCTTGCCCAGTGGAAAAGCACCCAAACTTAGCCTCAACACTTTATCACACAAGCTCAGTAATAAAAAAAAAATTACTACGACGAATTCTTCAAGTTGCCTTTGCAACTTTTGTAACTATTTATAATAATTATATTGTTATAATGTAGTTAATATTTTTTAATTTTGGAATTATTTTTAATAATCTTATATTGACACGACAAATTGACCTGTAACAATGTTATTAATAATAAATTTCATTTCATTAAATAAATTACCTCATAATAGCTCATTACTCAGCAGTTTCTTTGTCCAATCATAACACTTTCCCTATCATTATAAAACATAATTCTACCCACATTGACGCGTGAGAATCTACAAGAAAAACTAGTAATCCTAGGCGTAGATTCTTACCCTTTGATTACCCAGTAGCCAGGCGAACCTAGCCTTTGTAATTAGGACAAGAAGTCGTCCCTGGAATACTGGAAATTACTGGATTGTGGCATTGTGGAGCCAGCTAGACTGGTCCTAGGTCGTCAAGGTGGACTACGCTTGGCAAGGATAAAAACCTGGCTAACCGATACCTTGGACTATTTAAAACTGCTCGGTTGTTGCTTCTACACAATGACGTAAAGGGGTTAGTGATGTTAGGATTGTTGCATTTGTGATGATAGTTCTAAAATTATCAGTATTATTGTTTTATTTATTTGGATTAATAGTCGACTTACACAATATTAGCTTAAGGCGCTGTCCAAAGTCAAAAGTAGCATTTTAGAAGAAATTTTTATATGTACTTCAGTTTAATGATATAATAATATAGCAAAAATACTGTCTCAAAATCTTATAAATATCGATACAAAATTAGCGGTGTTAGAAAGCCTTGTATTCAATTCGTTCCGTGTATTTCGATAAAAGTACCAAAATGAGCTGCACTTTGTTAGAATTTGTGAGGTAATTTTGACTAGCGATGGCACCTTAACAAAACAATTCATCTTGTTTAGTGTAATGACTACTTACAAGTGAGTAAACCATGTAAAATGTTTCAAAACATATTTTGATGAAATAAAAATTGCAGTTGCACAAACAAAATTTATAGTCAACCATCACACGATCAAAAAAGTACAAAAACATCCACAGAAGGCTTGTTAGGTGAATTAACCAAAGGATTAACATAATAGTTGCCACGCAATGCTATACGCAACAGGTTGGTGACCACGCACAATAAAGAGTGTAGGGGACAGCCTTCCCAAAACTGAAAGGGCATGATCACTATGATCAGTCAACGTAACTGAACATATTTCAGTGAATAAAACTTTCAGGAAAAAAAAAACAGCCGCTCCATACAAAATTTTAAACTTGATTTAACAGTTTGTATGGAGAGGTCGATATTTTTTTCATATCCTAAAAGTTTTACTCGCTGCAAGTTGTTGAGTTTTCCCTTTCAGTTTTCGAAAGGCTGTCCCTTACACCCTGAATGAGTGTATGTATGTAGAGAGATGCTTTAATAGTTTTCATACTCTTAGTCAAGATGCATTTGTAGCCTTTTTCAAAACCTACGGAAAAAATAGGAAAAGCTTTCTGTTCTTAGCACGGCAAAGTGAATCAAAGTATAGAAAAGTTTGGTTTTGATGCAGTTTATAAAGAGTTTATTTGTAAAAGTAATGGCCAAGGAAGTTGTATCAAAAATTTAATTGGAATGTGTTTCGTAAGTTTGCCCTTTACCCCGCCTTTTGTACCACATATTTGTTACTTTTACTTGAAGTATAACTTCGGCAGTGCTTAAAGAGAAATTATCGCAATTCTTATCAACTAGAGCTTATAAATGCCGGCGAGTTCTTAAAGGATATGTTTCTTATCATGTAAGGAAGTAAGCAAAGGTTATATTAACGGTCATTCTCCTACTTATTGTTAATGATAAGAATTGATAAAGTTACGGTGTAAAAGAAGTGTTTATTTACAATGAAATAATTCGACCGTTTTTCGAAAACACATTCCTTCAACTCTCTCATTTCATTCGATATATTGGCAACACAGTTTAAAGACGTGTTTAGCTAAGGCACAAGTATTTAGATATACAGGGTGTTTATTAGTTAAATTTAAATATTTATTATATTTATTTATGCTACTCGGACCATTAAACTGAACAAGTAAAATTTCACCCTACATTTAATATTCGCACTCAAGTTTCAATTAATAATTTTGTTAGCCTAATGTAATGAATTGTCTCTTTTTAAGTTTTTGATTATCTTTGCAGCTTTGTAAGATTTTCACTTATTGATTGTATTTCTAAAATTTTAAATATTTAAATTAGGTACGAGGGCCACACCGAAATGATCGGGAATAGAAAAAAGTACAAAAATAATACAATAATATTTACTTTCATTGTTTTTCGAAGTATTCTCCGTGACAATCGATGCACTTTTGCATTCTATCAAACCAATTATTATAACAGTAATTCCAGTCTGAAGTGGATATAGTCGAAACGGCCGATTTGTAAGCTTCGACTGCCTCTTCTGGGCCTTGAAATCGTTGACCACGTAGCATATCTTTAATTCTTGGGAATCTAAAATAATCATTGGGGCTCAAGTCAGGGCTATACGGTGGATGGTCCATTAACTCCACGTTTTCCTGATTTAAAAACGCGATCGTTTTGCGAGCGGTATGTGAACTCGCATTATCCTGGTGAAGAATGATGCGACGATTCGGATTAATTTTACGAAGTTCTCTTATGACTTCCGGCAAACAAACTATTGTGCACCAATCAGCAGTAACCGTTCTGCGTTCTTGTAAAGGAATCGTAGCCACATGACCAGTTTTCGATACAAACGAAGCAACCATTCTTTTCGACACGCTACGAGAGCGGACAACTTTTGTTGGCTTGACCTCGCCTTCGAAGACCCAAACAGCCGATTGATGGTTTCTTTCGGGCTCATATGAATAAACCCACGATTCATCACCAGAGACGATATTGTAAACTGCATTTGAGCTCCCTCTATTGAACCGTTGCAGAGTAGACCGACACCAATTAACACGAGCCGACTTTTGTTCCTCGGTCAAACGATGGGGCACCCAGCGGGAAACTAACTTCTTGACACCCAGTTCATCATGTAAAATAGTTTGAATCGCTGTCATACCAATGCTGAGAGAAGCCTGAATCTGCTCGTATGTCACATGTCTATCTTCTTTTATTAATTGGCGCACAGCATCGATGTTATCTTGTGTTACCGCTGTTTTTGGTCGACCAGTAGAAGGAACTGTCGTGAGAGAGGAACGTCCACGACGAAACTCAGAATACCAACGATATATAGTCGTTTTACTGGGTGCTTCAAGTTCATAAACAGAAACAAGCTCGGCGAGACATTGTTCTTGAGATAAACCTCGACGAAAGTTGTGAAAAATTATGGCACGGAAATGTTCCCGCGTAAGCTCCATTTTCCCCACTGACTTGTCAAATTCAAATGGCTACTACCAAAGATTTCGAACCTCTTTTTTTTAAATTCCAAAATGGAATTGTGTTTGAAATAATACTACATGTCATAAACCAAAAAGGTTTTAATCTAATTTATTCCTGAGTATTCTATTCCCGATCTTTTCGGTTTGACCCTCGTATATCTCTAATTTTAACACCTCATGAAGTCTGTTAAATCACATCGCTTTGTAAAGTGATCCATGCGAAAAAAAAGCAAGTGACAAGAAAGAAACCTTTACTTACCTATTGGGTAGCTCAGACCAAAGAATTTGATCTGTTATATTGGTAGCGTCAAAATTGCAATTGCAACCTCTTGGTCTACTCTTTCCAAGTAATTAAAACTCTAACGCTTCAAACATACTCGCCTTTTACAAAGGTGTGATTTACACCACTCGATAGGTTTTAAATTATCAACAATGCGATGCGACTTAAATTTTTATAGCTGTCGTAAATCGCGTAGGTTTCTTTTTATGCGCACGATTCGGCGTTTCGTGCTCCTATATAGTTAGTTACCCGACCAATCAAATTGTCGTAAATGGTCGAAGTGACGGTCGTAATCTACTCGTTCGGTATGGGAAAGATCGTTTTGAGATCGTCTCGATACGATTGTGAATAGATTGCCCACACTAGATGTAAATCTTAGGATTCGTAGGGGCGAAACGTTTAAAGTATAAAAGGAAACTATTTCAGTCCGCTTTACGTGTAATAGTTTAGTCACCCTTCAAAAATTCAAATAATACACCTTTTTTATGCATTAATTCTTGGTCTTATCTAATTGAATATTTTTTTTTAAGTTTTGATTTAGGCAACCCTACTTTCTTTTATAATACAACAAAAAACATCCATACTTTCGGCAAGTAAATACGAAAGACAAAATAAAAAAAAAAGTTGTTATCTACCTCTTTTTCTTTATAAGTGCTCGTTTTAAAGGATGTCCCTTTTTTCTTTGTAGTTCGCCGCTTACAGAAATCCTAATTCTTACAAAAGCAACCATTACAATCAAGCTTTCTATGTATTCTAAACATTTGGAGAAAAATATAGGGTAGTTTAGATTTTGTTATTTGTTACCGTTTTGGCTATAAGAAGGATCTGAGACTTGCGACGACATTTTTTAGGGTTCCGTAGTTTCCCTATCCTACCTAAGTGTGCGAACGGGACCTTATTTCTATGTCTACGTTGTTTGTCGGTCCTTCTTAAAGGAACGTAATATTTTATAGGCAGCTGGTTGTAATTATTACAGAATATGTGTTATTATGGCGGAAGAAAATTTATAAAAAAATCCGTAAAAACGTGTTAAGTACTTTAGTTTTTGTGGTTTTAACTCAATCGTGAAAACGGCAATACATACAAGTGTAAAACTTGATGTAATTAAAATGCAAAAATATCAAAAATTTACAAAAATTGGCCAAGTTCAAGTCGGACTAAAAAAATTGCCAAGCTAAAAGCAAATTTTGTCGTATACAAATAATGCGTACGGAGCCCTCAGTGCGCTAGTGAGACTAACACTCGGTAGATTTTTTCAATGTTTCACTGTCTATTTCAAAGGAAAAAAATCTTTGAACAATTTGACTAAGCGTTGATAAGTTTACTTTAATACTCGTACAACAACAGACGACCGAAACCCGGGAAATTCTAAATCCCATAATAGGACAATCCCTCAGGGTTATTTTATGTTTAGCTTTAAGAAATGACTAGAAAGAGCGGAGACTGTAAGTATATCTTTGATGTATCCTATACTATTAAACGAGCAGTATTTGTATATGTAAATATATATATTTGTAACCTTTAAAGGGCGAAAAAACGATCTGCCTAGGTCTTGTGTAAAATTCTTTTTCTCCGTTTTTTTAGCATTTCTTGAATGAATCGTGTTCAGGAAACCCTACAGCGCCATCTGTTTTTAGGCTTTTGTTAAGATTATACAGAGCAAAGCACGGTCGCGCAGGAACTGTATATGTACTCGTAACGGATATTGTTTTCAACAATATTAAGATGGAAAATGTAACCAGTCTAGCAGGCAACTAATAATATGATGATAATAAAAACGTTAGCAAGGACACAATGCACTTTATTTAAATTGTGTTACAGAAACAACCAAATACCAGTTAAATGTTAGAAATAATTATAAACAATACAATTATTTCGACGCCCACGAATTGTAATTCACCAGCGGCGTCAAACGTCGATATTGATCTATTTTTATTTCAAAACAAGGATAACTAAAATTAGTCCTTCCATGGACAATACTATGTTGGCATTGATTCGCCTCTTTACTAATTCAAAGTGTCGTGTGACTAGTTATTAAAATTAATGACGTGAGTGTTATTTTCGTGCATGTTACTATATTTATAAAATAGGTAGTACAAGGCTTGAAGTCAACCACAGATGTAGATTATGAAGTCAACCCCAGGGATAAATTTATCTTTCAGTTTTTTTTCACAACACGCCCCTTTCTCGTTAGACCACAAATTGTCAATCCTGGCATCTACTTTCATCTGAATTTTCATTAGCAAACTAGACCCAATCTTTGAGACGCCTGGCTATTAACTTGACATTTCAAGCAAGTAATCAAACAGATTTTTCAAGCAGCCAAGTGGCTTCTGACTTGCCATAACAATCGGAACCAACGGCCGGACGTACTTCTGGAACACAAAAACGCTGGACTTATTTTACCGCAAGCGGTCACCCATCTAGGTCCTATCTACGGACAACGTTGCTTCATCCTTCTGTATGGGAAAGAAAGAGCAGCAATTATTCGGCCACGAGCGCTTCTACTTGTTTAGCAACAACAACGTCAGAAGCGCTAGTTGTTTAAGCACTTAATATATCCTTCGTTTGAAGGGTACTGTCGCTTACGATATATATTGTTACTGAAAATAGTACTAACACTCCGTGTATAATATGATCTTTGTCAATGATCCCTATCATCAAAACAATAATAGGTTGTAACTTCACCTAACTAAAATACTAATGTGTTTTCCGATAAAATTGGCTCCGATATCAAAACATTCATCATAATAATTCCAAGCGCACGATTCGATCGAAACTCGAAGCGCTATGTAATTTACTTTTGAATTTAGAACGGGATGCATGACGTCATCCAGTGTTAGCCAATCACGGGCCAGTATCGGCCTAAATCTAGACTTAGTAGAGTGCAGTTCCGTAAATGTGGAAAGTGCTAAACCTTCGCTTAACTAAACGACTCAATTTAGCAACATTGTTTCCACAAGGTTCTGTACTTGGTTCGTTCCTTTTCTTTGTTTATGTTAAAGATGACATGCTTTATGATGATTAGCTCTTATTTTCAATTCTCGTTTCATTTAAAAGACTCCAATATTAATTTAACAGCACAGAAATGAGCGCGATTTGTATATGTTATTTGTTTTTATATTTAAACCTTTTTGATTCAAATAAATCGTGTAATTTTCTTTTAAAAACATAAATCTGTAACTAAATTTCAAGGAAAATAAACAAGCTTTTTGAATGTTCCATAAAAGAACTCTTTATACTCGAAGAAAACTTTCCAAATATGTTTCGAACAGCTGCACATAAAAATAATTGACCAAATCTGATAAACAGGACGTCCTTAAGATGAGTCGACCGAAGAAAACTAGAAACCGAAAGTTCTTTTCCAAACAAAATATGAATCGATACTAAAATAGCAAAGTATCGAAACGTAAACAATCTTTTCGTAACATCCTTTTCTAAATGGTGTTAGATTAACGATTTCAATGGTATTTTATATTGAATTTGTTTAGATAAATACGCAAGCTTAAACATAAATACATGTTATCTTGATTGTGTGTAAAAGTACTCACATTCATGCTTTCTAAGTCACAGGAAGTACTGATTGGTTGTTAGTTGCCATAGTTAATAAACTAATGGCCAATTGGAGTTCCTAGGTTCCTATTTCATCTTTACGGTGTCTTTCGAAAAGTCACTGTTGTTGGACTGATATAGCTTTTTAGTTTAAAGTGCACTGTTTACCTCTTATAACAAATTGTTACATTTTAACCACAGGATAAAGACCTGGTATGAGGAAATGACACACAGATCTAATCAAATATCTAAGAGATAATGAGGCGCACGCACACACAAGTAAAACTATTAAGCACTTAAAGATAAATTTTGATAATAGAGCTTAAGCTTTCAACGATACTTAATGGAAATGGGACAAACATACAGATAACGACATGAAAGTAATTATACTTAATTTATCAAATCTTGTTCCAGACAATGTTATTCTACTTAGACAAATAAAAGGCAGACATAAATAAGGTTATTAGTCTGCTAGATTACATAAAATAAGACATGCGACTATTTTCTAATTACATGAAAGTGTTACCATGTGAAAACAAATTAGACAATGCTATAGGAGACACAAATTTATGATCTTCAATGCGTATAAAGGAACGTGATGTAATTTTTGCATAACCGAATTGGAAGCGAGAATGCGTGTGAGAGCCGGAAACAAGCGCGGGAGCAGATGAATGGAGACAGACGCGGGACCATTTACGCGTTAGTTGGAACACATTTCTATTTAAAGTATTTTTTTCGAGGCTGCCATCAAGAACGAAGTAAATTACATTACATGACGTGATAAAGTAATTGCAATAACCGCAAAAACAAATCATACTGACTTAGAAACTGATCTAGTCTAACGTGGTGACTAATAAGATGACAATGATGTTAACGTTAATGTAATCCAAGCATGATAGTCATGATTTTAATTGGATGAATCTCTTCAACTGATTGATGCAATGATACGCATCAGACGTAACATGGAAAAGAACACAAACGGTGCGGCAGAAAGCGCGTACAGACCGCGGGAGCAGACGAACGTGCGAATAGGAACGCTTGCGCAACGCACGCGCATGGGACGCGCGCAATAGCCGCAACACACGGATAATACGCTTTTATTACCAACTTTTCTACTCTCCGATAAATTACAACGATAGAAGTAATTTCCTCAATGGAGAAAACGCGATGTGACGCTGTTGATACAATTTGTTGCAATGTAACGTGTCGTGTAACTACACCTAAACAAACAGACGTAGGACGTAATGGATATTGGCCATGTAAATAACGTGTGGCCTTACGAACTGACTGTAAGTAAGTGCTTTTTAAATTAAAATGGTGAAGATCGATACAGGTTAAAACTAGGTCGTGAGGTTGTAAAATTTGTTTGTGTGTATGTATGTAGGGGTAAACTATAAATACCTACTTAAATCTTTCACTACTATTGGAGACCTAAATTACAGGTGTAAAACCTAGTTTAGGCACCAGTCTCTCACAAGCTAAATTTTTTGCTTGTATTATGCATATTTTAGTTCCTTTACTATAATATTAATTAGTTTATTTTAAAAATTGCATGTTACTCGTAACTCTTATGTTGTTTGTGAGAGAAAATAAATTTATTTATTATTTATTACATTATATCTAACTTGGATTTACATCGAATCGAGGGAATCGAGAGTATCCAATAATACGATGAGCTCAGATTATATTTTTGACTGATGCTATCTTAGAGTCAAGATATTGAAGTTAGTGCTATATTCTATCTAAAATCTGTCTCATTAATCGGTTACATGTACAATGCTACATGCCATCCGTAATAAAATAAACCCCGTGTAGAAAGATACACTATCTTGGAATAATATAGGGTAGGATTCACGATTTTTTGGACCAAGAATGTGTTTTTTTTTAAATTTGTAATCATCGTAATTTTATTCGAAATTTTGAAAAAGTAATATAAACAAAAAAAATAAAAATACAAGCATATCTACTCTTCGCCGTATCGGATGGCTATAAAAGGTGAACTTAAGTTATGAGTGTCAGATTTGTGGTTGACTTACAGACTGAAAACGACGCCGAAGGTCTTAGAGATGACCCCCATGGTTTTCTTCCAGCCCTTGATGAACTGCTGGCGGCGGCGGGCCCCTCGGGGCGCCACCGCCCGCGCCTCCAACTCTTCGTACGAGTTAATCTTGCCGACTTCCGGAGCCAACAACCGAACCCCTCATCACTCACTGGATATCACTCAGCACTGGCCATCGAGAAGACAGTCAACGTACAAAAAAATAATTCCCGCCCTCGGCTTCCGACTCATTGGAATACAATCGTACTTCGTCCACTCCCCGATTATTCAATGGTCCAATTTGAATGTCAAATCGGGTGCAGCGTATCGCGTGGTTACATGATGGGAGGTGTAGGAGACGTGCGGTCGGCGCAGCGGCGCGGATACAACTGCCGGCCGGTGGATTGGATTTTGTATCGAGGTTTCGTAGGGCTCGCTACGCAGCTACGGGGGTGTGCTCGTTTGTTAGTAGTGCTTGACGCTTGTAAAGCTCGCGTGAATCATTCTCTGCGTTGGCATCTGCATAATTCTTTCCATTGAGTGGAAAATCTCGCGGAAGTAGCCCGAGGCGGGTATTTGTCCAGTGTCCAGTATTTGCACGCGACTCTTACGTTAGGGCTTGCAGGGATTAACGCTAACCTTTATTAAAATTTTAAGGAATCAAATTATTACAAAGATGAGATAGGGAAAAGAAAGCAAAAATTTAAAGTTTTTATAAATGCAAGGAATCTATGCAAGGAAACCTATTTTTTGATGATATATCACGTAAAGAAGCTTGCTGGTTAATATAATCAGGCCTAACAGCTCTGTGCTTTTTGATAGTATAGCAATAAACAGATTGCATTTCATTTCATTAGGATGCGGGGTGTAAGGATAGTAAGGATGATATTCACATGAATACCAGCTCGAATTTTTGAAGAGTATAAACAAATTTTCTGAAAGCTGTCTCCACAACTCAGCAGCCCTAGTCACAAGTAATCCCTGTCTCCAACCCAGACGGGTGATGTCCAGCATTCGAGGCCGCCAGGCGCCTACAGGCACACCTCGCGTGCAGAAGGCAACGCACCTGATAAATCATGGGGCTTTGATCTCTTTGGGTTATTGAGTTCTGTGATTTATTTCCCGAAGAGACTAAAATTTTTAATATAAATAAGTATCATCGTTGTCATCGTCATCGTGCCGGCAAAGAATAGCACCATCCCATACATACCCGTGGGTGTCGTAAGAGGCGACTAAGGGCTATAAACTGGAGGATCCTTTTTACTTTTTTAATAAGAATTAAATGCAATTAAATAAGAATTTATTCAAAGACTGCATGATTCTGAGACCACATTTTATTCCACAGTTATAAATAACGAAATCATAGTGCAAAGAAAGGCTCAAAAATATAGTTTTGACAAAACGCGTCCATAATTATGTTTTTCTACCCCCATTTGTTAAAGTTCAAAATACGAAACCGGAAACAGTATCACAAACATTGCCATTTCGACAACAGTTGCGTAATATTTATAAATGCAATTGTCTACAATACGGTAAAATAATTTTTTCACCTTTTTGTTAGGTTTGGCAACAAAATTACATCAATACTATGTTGTATTGGATGCCATCGGCTAATATGCTAGTTTCCAAACCATAAAGGACAACTTCAAAAAAGAATTCATGCACTTATGCACTGAACCCCCCCATACACAGTATATTATATGATGCCTGGCCGAGAGGAATTCGCGCAATTCGAGCATATTTAATCTGTGACAAAATAACTTTTAATTTATAATTTAACGATAAACATCTTGATTTCCATTCAGAATTTGTAAATATGAGTAAAATATTCACGCCGACCGAAATAATTAAGGCAGCGTACGAAACTCAAGAGGACTTTATTGCCAAAAAAGTGGAGGTGTTCTAGTGCTCTAGTACGGTCAACCGCCCGTCGGTAGAAACTTTTTCAACTCTATTACCACGCCATAAGGTCCAAAAGTGTTTCTACTGACGTGCTGTCGAGTGTACTACGACAAAAGTAAACAAAGGGTACGTTATTTTCTTAATGATTTTTATGCTCGTAGAAAAAGTAATGTATGCCACTGATTGCAAACTAGTCATTGTAACATTCGTGCTGTCTATTGTGACATTCGGCTGCGGCTCATGTCACAAACAAGCACTCATGTTACAATGACTATCTTTACCTGACAGTGGCATAAACTACTATTTATTATTTATTACAGTAACGAAAAGAGATTTTGTAGCAGCATATAAAAACATTGAATATACATTTTTTTATTAAAATAAAAATATGATGACGATAATTGATAGGAGAGTAATTCATGAAAAACACCATATGAATCAGAGCATATGGATAAAATTACAAATCAGCTAACAGATATACTAAGACTAGGTCAAAGAAGTAAAAGAACACGGGTCAAAGAAACTCCTGGAAAGTACATCGATGACAACAAGGGGCTCATAAATCTACAAAAAACCGACCAAGTGCGAGTCGGCCTCCCGCGCCGAGAATTCCGATATACCTATCGTATTTTTGTAATTTGGAATTTCTGAAAAACTGTGGTATTCTATTTTTGCAGTAATATTAATATAAATTTTTATGGACTAATTAATTCAGATTTTTCGCTTTGCAAACTTTCCAAAATTCAAGTCGATAGCTTGAGTAGTTGCTGAGATAAACAGGTGTGACAGACAGAGAGAAAGACAAAGTCGCACCATAAGGGTTCCGTTTTTACCATTTTGTTTCGGAACCCTAAAAAGCAATATTTTAAAAACTAAACCTTCGTTGTATCATAGCTCTACAGTAAAATGAGTCAATTTATGACATCACTCGATTGCATCTGACATCAACTGTGGCCGTTCTTCGCTTGCATTCGCTCACTTCACCGAGCGGGCGATGATCGCTACATTTTAGACGCACGCACGTGTTAAGTCACTGATAATCACTACTTAGTAACCATACATGCTATTTTTTTTAATGTCAAGTGAGTATACAAGAACATTGGCCATTTGATGGTGAGTCGTCACCGCTGTCTTATTTCTGGTGTGCTATGACACAAAGACAACAAAAGCGCGTTTCCCACCCTGAGAAATAAGATGAAATATCACGTGTGCCGGTAATTTCACAAACTGTTACACATCAGGCCGAAACATAGCAGAGCAAGAATTCTTAAGTAGTATCACCACAAGGTAGTAGTATCACAAAGTCTTTAATTTTTCTTTACAAGTCGTAATTTTTCATATGTTCGACAGCTGTCAAAATATACCAATGGCCTTACAGTGCGACAAGGCTTATAATGAACGTGGCGAAAAAAGGAACTAACACCGCCGCCACCATGTGAAACGTCACTTTTGACAGCTCCCCTCATACAATCCAGCGCCCCCACTCGCGTTCATTATAAGCCTTGTCGCACTGTAACAGTAAAAGCCATCGTAATAGACCCGTTATGATAGCTGTCAAACGTATGAAAAATTAGAACCTACAAAGAAAAACCGGCCAAGTGCGAGTCGGACTCGCGCACTGAGGGTTCCGTACCACCACATAAACATAATTGTATTAGTTGAAATTTCAGTAAGTTAATGTGCTAGATTTTTTGAGTCCGACACGCGCTTGACCAAATTTTATTATTTTTTTGTCATTTTATAGCTTATACTCTATAAACATACCAATTTTCAAGTTTGTAAGTGTTCCCGTTTTTAAAATAGAACTAAAACAAAAATCGCCTCAGCGACCATCCAACTTGACCCCTCTCTTATATGAAAGTTCTTGAAACGGGAGCTCACCGCAGTTGGTTACCATTAGTTGGGAGAAAAATTGAAATATTTAATGATTTCAGACTTTTCCCATTATTTGTGCTGTGAGACCTAGCTTCTTGCCAAATTTCATAATTTTAGGTCAACGGGAAGTACCCTGTAGGTTTTTCATTTTTGAATAAATGTATGGAGATGAGAACATAAAATGCCATATCTTTTGATTGCGTCGTTGTAAAAAATTGAAATTTTCAGATCTTGTGTGGTTCATGGATCCTAATATATGGTATTAGTTTCAACCTGATACGTTTACCCGTTCGTGAGATAAAGGGTCTTGACAGACAGACAGACAGACAGACAGACAGACAGACGGACAACAAAGTGATCCTATAAGGGTTCCGTTTTTTTCTTTTGAGGTACGGAACCCTAAAAATTACCTCTGTGTGTTGATGTTACGGAAACGTCTAAATGGACTTCTTACGTTGGCCCTACAAAGATAAGTACTTCGCCAAACGGAATTTGCACAAAAGCCTTACCACCTTCCATGGCCATTCTATACAGGGTGTAAGGGACGGTGTACCGAAAACTGAAAGGGCGTGTTGGGTCAACGAAACTGAACAACTTTCCCAAAGAAACATTTTGGAGGAATGAAAAAAATATAGACTTCTCCAAACAAATTGCTCACCCTGATCGAATAGTTTGTATGGAGAGGTCGTTTTTTTTTTCATATCCACAAAAATGTTTCTTAGGAATAGTTCTTAGTTTCGTTGTCTTAGCACGCCCTTTCAGTTTTCGGTACACCGTCCCTTATATCACAATTCTAGTGCGCTATCCAATGTTATGTCACAAGCAATCACAAGTCCATTTGCACTAGTTTCAGGAAATAAACTTTCTTACACCTTTCTAGCATTAGTTCTTGTCTTAAGACCATAAAGACCTAATAGTTTGTTGTTACTTCCCATGTGGTATCTAAATTATGCATGACTGCAGGGCAAATGCCTCATAATTAAAACTATGTATAAAGATTCGTCCCGTGTGGTGCCGGCAAAGAATAGTACCAACCCATACATACCCGTGGGTGTCGTAAGAGGCGACTAAGGGTTAACTGGAGGATGAGCAGCAGCATCCTCCTCTGTATCTTACATCTTACTAACTGCGGTCACCTACAACCGCGGTCCATAGTGCCAGCCGTAACGCTAACAAGCGAGGTGACTATGGTACTTCCCCTCCACATTTTTCCAGCAAAAGCTAGAATTCTGGAGGGAGCTCCCTGTCCTGTAGTGGACGTTTCATGGGATGTTATGATGATGATGATAAAGATTCAACCCCTACCACACCTTCCTTAATTCCGATACGAATTCGGCATATATTGCTCGTTGAAGTAAGGATATTGGAATCTACAGAACCAAGCCTCCCAGCAATGTATGACTAATTAGTCTTTGAATTTAGAAAGGTGTAATTGCGGCTTTATGGATCTTATAAAGCACACAATTGGATTAAGTAAGAAAACAATCTTACTAGTTATGTAGCCTAATTTCACGGTAAGTGAGAAATAATCTGTACGTTGTATAATATTATGTGAAACTGTAATGAATGTCTGAGGCTACAACTGGGTGAGGAAAATTATGCTAATATTATTTTTTACTTGTGAAATAAAAAGGATATTACGTATTATGCTTTTGTGCGCACCATAGAATACATGAAACAGTTTCATGTATTCTATGGTGCGCACGATAAACACAAATTAAGTCTCTAGGTTTTCAAGGAATCCTAATATTAGGGCGAGGCCGCCAATTTCGACGTATTTCTTCAAAAATTATAATTACGTACTGATTTTAAAATACAGTCGAGTAATTTGATATTTTATATAAAAAACGGGCAAAATTTAGGTGAAAAAAGTCATGAAATTTTTACCCTGTGAACTTTGGACCTATTTTTTATCAAACATATGTTATGTTACCGGCAAATTAATTATACCCACTGCATCTTAATTAGTTTAATACTGTTTTTATGAAAAAAAAAAAGTATATTTATTAGTATAATTTATGAACTGTATAAAATTTAGATTATTTTATGGTTATATGTAACAATTCTTATGTAACTAATATTCAATGGTATTTTTAAAAGAAATTATTTGTATGACACAAAAGGGATAGTCTGTTTTGTGTCATACAAATCAGTTTCTTCACGTCACTAAACCTTACAAAACTTACATACAACGAGCGCAAAAGTAGAATTTTAAAAAGCGTAAGTCTGCAAATTCAGTATTATTCAGTACAACTGACCCACAGGAGCACCACGTGAATGGCGCGGTCTGGTGCGCACGAGGTTGGATTTCAAGGGGGTCGGAGTGTCCGTTCTGTATAAGATCGCACTATTACCGTATTCTGTGGCGTCACTCACATCACAGATGATGGTGCCTCGTTGGAGCTATTACTGATTGTATGGCGTACTAACCTACACTTACTTGTCGGTCATTAACCTAGTTCACATAATTTATAGCTTCATGTTGTTTTGGTAAATTTTGTACATTCAAAAATACAGTACGTAAGTATATGCCAGAGTTTATGAAAGAACGCGATGTTTTTTGTACAAACATGTTGCAGCTTAGAAAAGATTTACTCTTCAATTACATGAAGTACATGTTTGGGGCCAAAATAAACACAAAGCAAAAACGCTTAGACTATCGTTTTACATACATCATGACATCCCACGAAACTTCCACCACAGGACAGGGAACTCCCTCGAAAATTCCAGCTTTTGCTGAAACAATGTGGAGGGGAAGTACCATAGTCACCACGCTTGTTAGCGTTACAGCCGTAACTCGCTATTCAACAGCATTTTATGTCCCGCATAAGAATGCAAGTCATTTGAATTTAGTATGGAAAACGGATCGCCTTAAGTATGTTTGAAAACGTGCTGAAAGGAAACTTTAATATTCGTCTGCTGTCCAAATTTATTTGAGTACGGCGCAACACGACGATCGCTTCTCTCCCTCTCCTTAGGAGACGTTTTCTCAAAGATCACTTTATTCTAGCATTTTTTACACAGTCTAATTCGATCCATCTATCTTTTCCTACGTTTTTCTCGCCCTCTTAATTAGTTTGCACATTTATACTTTTTCTTACATGTTATCTCTAAACATTCCCACTCCAAAACTTTTAGGCTAAGATTCAGAAACGTACTAAGCTTAACGATACGAGCTTAGTCTTAGTCAAATGTCAAAATCCTATACTATTTCGACCGTGACTGCAATCAAGAATTTTCTTTTTGTTTGTAACAGGCGTCAGTTTTAACTACCCTAGTAGTTTTTTAGGGTTCCGTACCTCAAAATAAAAAAACGGAACCCTTATAGGATCACTTTCTTGTCCGTCTGTCTGTCTGTCAAGACCCTTTTTCTCACGAACGAGAAGAGGTATCAGGTTGAAATTGATACCGAATATTAAAGTCCATGAACCACACAAGATCTGAAAAATTTCAATTTTTTACAACGACGCAATCAAAAGATTTGGCTTTTTATGTCCTCATCTCCATACATTTATGCAAAAAAGCAAAATCTACAGGGTACTTCCCGTTGACCTAAAATTATGAAATTTGGCAAGAAGCTAGGTCTCACAGTAAAAATAAAGGGAAAAGTCTAAAATCATTAAATGTTTCAATTTTTCTCACAGCTAATAGTAACCAATTAAGGTGAGCTCCCGTATTAAGAACTTTTCTATAAAAGAGGTGTCAAGTTGGATGGTCGCGGAGTTTTTAAATCAAAGAGCAAAAGCTTTTAGTCATATCATATGGTAGATAGGTACGGAACCCTTAGGGCGCGAGTCCGACTCGCACTTGGCCGGTTTTATTTTATTGTCAATGGGCTTACTATTGACCTCGATCTAGTATTGAGGACAGAGATGAGGTCAACAATGGGACGAGCTTGCCGAAGAAGCCTATTTACTCGCGACTTGAATATATTCGGGTTACATGAACTCGGGAACACAGACGCATGCAGAGAATTCCACTCTTTAACCGCGCGCATTATAAAAGACGTAAACATACTTTTTTTTTAAATTTACTTCATGTAATTTATACTCTTTCTTCAGAAATGCGACGACTTTTGAGACTAAGCTTACCCTTAGTTTCATGTATTGAGAGCAAGAGATTGAGGTATATATAACAGTACTAACATGTTAGAGGGATACATTTCCTTTTCAAATCACAAGCGTATCATCAAACAATCACACACACAACTTCTGATGCGTTGCATAATATTAGGGTGCCACACGTGTTTTATCGTTGACCTATATCTTACTGAGATCTCATCCAAATTTATTCTGTGGAGCCCGCATGTTAAGGGCCTTATTTGTATGCAATGCATTAGCGTTTTTAAAAACCGGCCAAGTGCGTTTCGGGCCAAGCGCAAAATAGGGTTCCGTAGTTTTTTTTCTCGCAAAGCAAGTTTTGATTAAGTATTACATGACGATCATAACATAAACTTTTTACCTCCTAATGCTCTGCAAGGTTATAGTGCTTGATTGCTTTTGCTATTTTTATTATTTCCAGTTTTCCTTCTTTCTTCTTTTATAGCCTTCTTAACTGTGATAGTTTTCCATTTAATTTCATCATATCTACTACTACTGTGAATTGTTTCACATTTGCAATAACAACCGTTTAGCTGGCAGGAGACGACGACACTCGACTCCAAGAAAAAATTGCGCTTTATTGTTAAAAGGCCTATCCAACGAAATCCCACACTATGGGGTAGACAAAAAAATTACCCCCACTTCACTTGTAGAGGAGGTACTCTAAAAAAATTTTTTTTCAAGTTTTTATTTTACCACTTTGTCGGCGTGGATTACATGTATAGGTATATCCGTACTTTCAGCTTTCTAGTACAGCCGCGGACAGACAGACAGACGGACATGATGGAACTATAAGGGTTCCTTTTTCACTACGGAACCCTAAAAACAAAAATACATTGAATAAATAAAGAAGTGATGACGGAGTTTTAAGAAGTACAAATCTTTACTGATTCGTTTCTGAAAACTGATTCTTGCGTGACTAATTTCCAAAATCTTTTGAAAATTCACAATACTTATTGTAATAAGAGTAATTGTATGTCTGATAACAAAATATCATATTATCTCAGTTTCGCCAAATTAGTACATACGACTAATTTCAAAACGAGTTCCTAATTCACTACTAAGAATACGCTGTATGTACTAGTACGGTCAACCGCACGTCAGTAGAAACATTTGCAACACTATTACTATGCCATAAAGTCCAAAGTATTTCTACTGACGTGCTGTTGGGTGTACAATAAAGATTTGTCACGCTAAAACCACTGAAAACGCTTCAATTGATTGAATTTTTTGACTACAGTTCTTTACTTAGGTGTTCTGTACTGTACGTCCACAGAAAGTATTAATGTACACTGTACAGTCAACCGCTTGTCGGTAGAAACCTTTTTAACTTTACTACCACGTCATAAGGTCCAAAAGTGTTTCTACTAATGTGCGGCCGTGTTTACCTATAGGTGAACAGGAATCACACATTTACAGTGTTCCTCTTTCCATCATTACTTTGATTACATGAGCTACCACTTACACCAAAAATAATATTACTTTGGGTCGGACATGCTTAAAAAATCGTGTAAAAGCGATATACAGAATGTACCGAAAACTGAAAGGGCGTGCTCAGTCAACGAAACTGAACAACTTTCCCAAGGAAACATAAAAACTCTTCGATCAGAGTGAGGAATTTGTATGGAGATTTTGTTTTTCTCATTTCCCAAAAGGTATCTTTGGGAAAGTTATTCAGTTTCGATGACTTAGATTTCTTTTACTCAGTTTTCGGTACACCGTCCCCCGTATTGCTTTCCTGGTCCTGTAATGTCTCCATTTTATAGTATATTTCTTTTAATTAAGTTCATTAAAACTAAAATCGACCGTTGATCATGATTTTTTATAATTACTTATTACAGTAATTATTTGTATTTTAACCTTGCATTAACAATGAAATAGGTATTTCTGTTCATGACCTAGCTTAAACTATAATTACCCATTGTCATGCGATCGAATGCTAGATTTTTCAATCGATTAGGTATAGAACGATTCTAGTTCAAAACTTACAAAGCTGAAATTGCGGAAAGCAAGTATGTAATTCTACAAGCTCACCCCTGACATTTTTGGAAATTGGAAGGTCGCGTAGGCACGCATATTTAGTACAAAAGTTCCTCAGAAGGACCCACGGGTGAGTGCGCGCAGGACTGCGGGGTGGTTTGCAAGGGGGGCGGAGAGTGTCCGTTTTGTATAAAAGTACGGTCAACTCTCGATTTACCTGACCCCCTAGTACATGCAATTACAAAGTTACATACAAGGGGGTCAGGTATTACTTTATTCTGTGCTACAAGCTTCGACATTGACGAAGTGTTATTGTAGATAATCCTGACCAAAAAGGCAGATTTGTAAGTTAGATACGTTTGTTTGGGTCACTGATGAACCAATTTCAATGGCGTTTTGTTTTTAGAATTTATTCTTAACCATGAAAACACATTTTACACACAGAAAAAGGTTTCTTAAATGAAGAATCAAATCAAATCAAATCAAAATCGTTTATTCATTGTTGGATATTAAAATCTCTTAATGACGTCAGCTAAACTACATCGCTTCACAAACAATGTGGCGCCATTGTGGGAAAAAAAAGAAGCGACAATAAAAACCCACGCGCTCTTTTAAATATGTTTGAACGTTATTATTTCATATATGAATACAAAAAAAAAAAAATTAAGCAAATATTTTTTGGAAGTTTCTAGAACTCTAGACAGCCACCAGCGGCTGTGTACATAAAAAAAATATTTTGCCGTTAGCGGTAGGTTAAAAAATAATATTAATATCCAAATTATATTAGTTTTCGGTACGCCGTCCCTTACACCCTGTATATAAAATAATATTTATTTTATTTAAGAAATCTGTTTTTCAATGTAATTTAGAGCACTTCCTGTTATTTTGTCACTATTTTTTTTTTATATTTTTTATTAGCCACGTTAAATCACCATTTTGTAGTACCTTTTAGATTTATCCGTTTTCGCGGTATTCAGTCACAGTTTAAACCTATATTTTTAACATACTAAAACCCTTTTATTTCATCATTACATCCCTTCCTCACTCCCTGTACTGAATTTCACAGCAAAAAAGCGCGTGGAAAAGAGCGTGGAAACACTTTGACATCGAGCGGGACTATGGTTAGGGGCGTTTGTAGCGTAGCGCTGGTTCAGCGTATGCTGGTTCCTTTTCTACGTGCTTGCTACCGTGCGTACCATATAAGTCACACAGTTCGTTGGGCCAGCTGTTGATGTGCCGTCATCGTAACATCAGCAGCTGGCACAACGAACCGCGGTGCTGCGGTGGTTGGTGACCGTAGTAAAGTGGTGGACTCAAAAGGACGCTACTGCCCATTCCCCGGTTCAAGATCCCCTTGTCACCGAAAACCAAGCCTTTAAAGCGGTATTGCCAATACAGGTAATATACCGGTAAATAAAGCTATTGGATATGTACTCTAGTGCGATACCGGTATTGAAAAAATACCTGTATTTCTAAACCCAAACCATAACACCTGCATTAAAACATAATTTTTCCGGGAAAACCGCTATTACTATTTACCTGTATAAAACCGGTATTTACTGATATTTTAACACCGGTCCAAGGCGCGTGATACCGGTATCGTATCGTAATATGAGTCTGTGGTTTCAGGCGTTTGAAGCGTAGCGCTGGTTCCTTCTCTACGTGTTTGCTACCGTGCGTACCATATTTAGTCACACAGTTCGTTGGGCCAGCAGTTGATGTGTCGTTACGTCAGCAACTGGCACAATGAACCGCGGTGCTGCGGTGGTTGGTGACCATAGTCAAGAATAGTACCAACCCATTTCTACCCGTGGGTGTCGTAAGAGGCGACTAAGGGTTTATGAGCCGGGCGAAGGATGGGATTGGGAAGCAGCATCTTTCTGTGTATCGTCCCATCTTACATCTTACATCAACAGCGGTCGCCAGCCGCAACGCTAACAAGCGTGGTGACTATGGTAAATCCCCTTCAATGTACCACGCTTTTATGCTGGAGTTCTGGAGGGAGCTCCCTGTCCTGCAGTGGATGTTTTATGGGATGTTATGAAAGCTATGAACATGTAATCTAGTGCCATAACGGTTTTGAAAAAATACCTGCATTTCTGAACCTAAACCATAATATCCTCAATTTTTCAGTAAAACCTCTATTTACTATTACTACCTGTATTAAACCGGTATTTACAGATATTTTAACACCGGTCCAAGGCGCGTGATACTGGTATCGTAACGTAAAATACCTATATTTCAAGCCCTCATTATGACACACGGGAAGAGTTAAAATAGTCCTTTTTTAACAGGCACCACAGGTTTATTTAGCTAGAAATTACATTCTGCACGCGACCTAATTAAACCTCAATTCTAATGGTAGGTTTAACGAACTGTGTATCCTTATTAAGACATGTTAGTCATCACACCACCATAAATTGTAGTTACGCTAAGTCACCAAGCACTAAAGTGAGAATATTTATTGCAAAATTATTCTATGTAACAATGGGGACAGTGTCGATTGCACAGTAGAATAATTATTTGGTTTCATTAGCATATTTTAACGAACGCTTAATTTAAGGAATATGTTGGCAAAGTTACTGTTTCTACATAAGAAGAACTTGTGTTCGAAAAAATTTACATGACTTCTAAGATCTTTTTTTTTCTTTTCAGAATGTTACACCTGAAGGGCAAGGCTGAAAGGAACTGTTGGCAAAGGAAGGACTGGCCCGTTGGTGTGTTGGTAGTGAGCCTGCGTTTTACGCCCTGAAGCGCGGCGGGTTTGATACATTTGTGGGATAAATACTCGTATACAGATGTTCATTCTGTGTCTGGGCATTGTTATTATTAATCTATGTACGTATATCAGTCTCTACAGGCCTCTGCTTTGGTCACATAACCTTGTGTGAAAATGTCTGCGAATATTTATTTATTTATAATATTAAAATAAAAAAGAAATTCCGAGTGAACTGCGATTAAAAGTACAAACTTCACGGGAACTGAGTCGCGGTCACCTTGTTCTTACTATGAAGCGTTATTTTTTCACCACCCCGGATATTTTAAGAGGTGGTTCTGTCCATCAAACTGAACAACTTTTCCGAACGAACATAGATCGAAGTATGAAAAAATTTTTCGACCTATCATCCAAAATGCTTCAGCTGACAGCACATTTTGTATGGGATGAAAAGTTAGTCAGTCAAAAATAAAGCTGTATCTACAAAGTCTACTGCTATAGGATATATCTCTTAACACCGGACCCTATTAATTTCCATACGGTTTTAATTTTACGCGGCAATAAAACTATGAGTACAAGCGACCCAGGCGCAGTAGCGGCTTCCTGTTTCATCCTGGACGCTTATTCTGATCTATTTGACAAGTATTGTTGCTCCAATGTTGGATTTAAATTATTAAAGACTGGTTGGTGGCTGGAACCCTCTTGGAATATTATAATATAAGTTACTGTTTGTATGACGCTCCGATCTCTAATTATCGGCGTAAATGAGCAGAGAAAACCTAACAGAGTCTGTTTTTTTAGGCCTGGATTTGTAAGTTAATCTTTTCTAATATTTTGAATATGGTGGTTTCAAGCACATTCAAGTTTTTCCATTAGGTGCGTTTGGAAATCATGTATCGAATTATATTTAAAAAAAAAAACGGCCAAGTGCGAGTCGGACTCGCGCCCTAAGGGTTCCGTACCTATCTACTATATGATATACTAAAAGCTTTTGCTCTTTGATTTTAAAAACTCCACGACCATCCAACATGACCCCTCTTTTATAGAAAAGTTCTTGAAACGGGAGCTCACCTTGATTGGTTATAATTAGTTGTGAGAAAAAATTAAATATTTAATGATTTCAGACTTTTCCCTTTATTTGTACTGTGAGACCTAGCTTCATGCCAAATTTCATAATTTTGGGTCAACGGGAAGTACCCTGTAGGTTTTGCTTTTTTGCATAAATGTATGGAGATGAGGACATAAAAAGCGATATCTTTTGATTTCGTCGTTGTAAAAAATTGAAATTTTCAGATCTTGTGTGGTTTATGGACTTTAATATTCGTTATAAATTTGAACCTGATACCTCTACCCGTTCGTGAGAAAAAGGGTCTTGACAGACAGACAGACAGACGGACAACAAAGTGATCCTATATGGGTTCCATTTTTTTTATTTTGAGGTACGGAACCCTAAAAAACGATAAATAGTAAAGCGGTCTGGAAGTAGAGCATTCTGGCTAGCTGACCACAGTCACAAATTTAATTTCAAGCACAATAAACACGCTTCAGAAATGGGATCAAGAGAAGAAAGAGAGAAAGAGAAAGAAGATTTATTTTTTAAGTAAGGAAGTAAGGAATAGGGAAGCGGCTCCCATTCCAGCCGCTCGATGACCCATATCGTGTCCCGACCCGACAGCGACACAAGAGATGCGCGTGCGCACCTACTAGCTTTGATACAAATAAAAATTTAGGCAAAGAATATATGATATTACATTCAGGTATCTATAGGAGTCTGTATAGGAGATTGATGTACCCAAGAGATTTCAATTACAGTTTGAGATGGTATTGAAATTCATGACAGCTTTTAAGCTTTTCTTAGTGAGAGGGGGCCACTCTGATGGTGTTTTGTGGGATTTAGAATGTTAGAGCATTTTTTGTGCTCCGGAATGCACGTTAAGTTGTCAGTTCCGTCTAGAGTCTTAAAGGCATTTGGTGGCTTTTAAAGTCTTGAGAACAGGGTTAGATTTACCATATCTTTACCGGCCAGATGACGAACTAAAAATTTGCGTAATAAATGTACCTTATCGACATCCCAACTCTAGCTGCAAGGAAAACAATACAAAATTCTTGTGGAAAAGGACAAATTAATCTATAAATTATTTCACATAATAGTAAAAACAGACAAACGATAAAAAAGAGGATGTACACTGAAAGCCTTTTCAAGGTCCTAATACTCAGTGATCTTAGGTTCATACAAATTCAGGAAATTACTGAGAACAGCTACCTCATCAAGAAAGAATTTAAAAAGCTCACCAAGAAAGCCCTTGAGACCATTTTGGACCATCTTTAGGATCTATTGTTGACGAAACTGTCCAAGTATAATAAAACTCGGGCGCCGCAAGCATACAATTTTATTGTTTTACTTTCACTGGTGTTTGGACAAAGAGGTAAGGGCGCACGACGCTTTTGTAAACGTTAATGTAACGTTATATTGTTTTGTTGTCTAATGATAGGCTATTGAATTAGTTTGTCAAGGTTTTTCGAAGACACGCGTCTGCTTTGGGACTATTTGTCTTCGTATTTTTTGTATTGTGTACGGTTTTTTGAAGGTACTGACATTTTTAAACCAATTTTTGTATTCTGTTACCGGTAAAGTATGAAATGAACAATAATATTTATACTATTTCATACATTGCCTAAACGTACTTTGAATTCTATATATTGCCTACGAAATGTATATAATGCCTGAATTATACAGATTGCCGGTGACATATCCAAGATTGCAAAAATTTTTGACCATGGGACTAACTCTAAAATAATAATAAACAAGTGCGAGTCGGACTCGCGCACTGAGGGTTCCGTACCACCACATAAACATAATTGTATTAGTTGAAATTTCAGTAAGTTAATGTGCTAGATTTTTTGAGTCCGACACGGGCTTGACCAAATTTTATTATTTGTTGTTATTTTATAGCTTATGCACTATAAACATACCAATTTTCAAGTTTGTAAGTGTTCGCGTTTTTAAATAGTCCTAAAACAAAAATCGCCTCAGCGACCATCCAACTTGACCCCTCTCTTATATGAATGTTCTTGAAACGGGAGCTCACCACAATTGGTTACCATTAGTTGTGAGAAAAGTTGTCATATTTAATTATTTCACACTTTTCCCATTATTTGTACTGTGAGACCTAGCTTCTTGCCAAATTTCATCATTTTAGGTCAACGGAACGTACCCTGTAGGTTTTGCATTTTTGAATAAATGTATGGAGATGAGGACATAAAATGCCATATCTTTTGATTGCGTCGTTGTAAAAATTGAAATTTTCAGATCTTGTGTGGTTCATGGATCCTAATAGATAGTATTAATTTCAACCTGATACCTTTACCCGTTCGTGAGATAAAGGTTCTTGACAGACAGACAGACAGACGGACAACAAAGTGATCCTATAAGGGTTCCGTTTTTTTCTTTTGTGGTACGGAACCCTAAAAACAGCCGTTTCATACATATTGGTCGAGCTAGAAATTAAATGCTTTGTAAATATAGTTGAATGTTTGAAATAGTAGATATTTTTCCCTCCTTTGGGCTTCATCGCAGTCGGGTAAATAGCGCTATCAATTTGTATTTTGACCATTTTTATATGGGAAATTTTGCTCAGTTTCACGGGAAGAATCACATAGATGAATGGCTGTAGAGTTTGTTTATAAAAGCCGTAATTATTAATAATGATTTAAAAACATTTGTTGGGCTAAAACTATTAACAAACTAAAACTCGAACTCGAAACAACACAGTAGGTAACTAAGGGGTTAACATTCAACAGAATTTCATCGAAATACCAAAATGAGAGAAATTACTCCTTAAGGTAACATAATAATGGTGCCAACACACCGGGTGCGTCTACCTGCGCCTGCGACCGCACTACTGTTGTACCGTTATCCTTGGTTATAGAGGAGAAAAAAAACGTAGTTTATGCCTCAGGCTCGGTGCCCGTTGCCAGGCAAAGGGTGGAGGACTGACCTGTAGATTATACACTTATACAGAAAAGTATTTAAATTTTTCTTTATTGACGATAAAGAGAGACCAATAGGGAGTTTTCCTTGACGTTTGTCAACTACGTTTTTTTTCAAGTACCGATGGTTGGTCCACTGATCACAGTTGGTAATTATTTTTTTAAAGACTCAGTAAAATTAATGAAATCATTTTTGGAGAAAATATATCACGGACTTTGACAGCAGCAATCAAAACTGACATAATAATTTTCCTACTGGGCGAACATTCAGTATCAGTTTCCTAGTGCAGCGCTATTTAGCTGAACTTAAAAAAGCTGGTTGAAAAAACCCTATTGCATTTAATCATTAAGGCAGCATGATACGCAGAAGGAGGTTGCTGCCCTGCTCATTTACTTGTTTAGTTAGGTACACTAAGTCTCTTTTGGTGGTGACTAATAATGATACAGCTCTCCCAAATGGTACTAGACATTTGAGAAAATGGTACACCCAACAACACGTCAGTAGAAACACTTTGGACCTTATAGTATGGTAATACAACAGTATTCAACTGCCTACAGTCAACAGCACGTCACATTAGTTCAACAGCACGTCACATTTGTTCAACACCACGTCATATTTTTTCAAAAGGACGTCATATTTGTTCAACATCACCTCACATTTGTTCAACAGCTACAAATGTGACGTGCTGTTGACTGTACCGCCTTCTACGATAAACACAGAAAGAGATGGGTTGCCGGCCCAGACTACTTAGGGATGACAGTAAAATATACATAATTCAAAATCTGGATAAATATTTTTGTTGCATTGCTTTTGAAATAAGAACATGAAATTTTATGACTGTTTGTTAAAATCTAGATAAAGTAACGACTATTGATCGTTAGGATAAAAATGGTGAAAAGACAAATAGAAGTCACCACCCAGGTTTTCAATTATTTTGATAGGACCCTGAAAATAATAAAGAAGTTTTAATCCTACAATTGAATTGTAACGTTATGTTGCGAACTGTACACACCCAAAAAACTCCATATTATAAGTGCGTGAAATTACAACAGATGCGCGATTTGTGGTTGACATGTGAAAGCACCTCTATAGAACTTTTTGTAACTCGATCAAAATCTATTTTGGAAAGCAGTTAATTCGGAACACAAAAGGTATGCTATTATCAAATCGAGTTATTTTCTTAAATATTGGTCTGTTAAGCTCCATATCAATACATGCATCTAAACAGTCGCAGTTTTTACGGGAAGATATTTTTCTTTCTTATTTTATTTTCTATGGGAAAAGTTGTTCAGTTTCATGGATAGCTTCACATTCTTCAAAATATAGGTCAAAATAAGAAGAAAAATAAAATTTTATCTCTTATTATAAATTTTTATCTCTCATTTTAAAATGTACTACCTATCAACTGTAGTGTAGCAGTTTCTACAGGATTTTTTTTTGGTATTTTGACCGATATTCCATGGGAAAAGTTGTTCAGTTTTATGGGCGGATTCACATCCTTTAAGGATATACCTTTTTTGTTATAGGATGTATTAAGGAGGGTGTGAAAATGATAAGTTTTTGTTTTCATCGATGATGATGATTTAAAAAGATCCAAAACACGAATATTCTATTAAATGGAATTATTACCATCATCATCATATCAGACGAAAGACGTCCACTTCTGGACATAGGCCTCCACTGAATATCTCCATGACCCTGACTCGATCATCGGTCCACCTTGTCTGCCCTGGCCACGCTACGTCTTCCGGTACGTGGTCAATGGTCATGGAATTTAGTAATGCTCTTTATATTTCTCTTGTTGTGACTTTGTTTGTCGATATACCATCAAAGGCTCCAACAAAGAAGCCCTGAATGAATTGAAAACCACTAGAAAAACATGCAAGGAAAAATCATAAACTTAACAATAAAGTTTTTTGTGATAATTAGTCAAGTGCTGTTTAATATTGTCAGTTTTTCAAAGAGTTCGTGACATCTTTTTACACAAGAGGAATAATAATTAGAAGCCTAATTTAGGACACCAAGATTTGCAAGACTTACGTTGCTATGCTGTGGTTTCGATGATATGTAAAGATATTCATTCGTACCAATATTATGAAATATTTTCCTATTTTTTTCCACAGAGTAGTACTTCTTGTTTCACAAAATTAAATATAGTAGTCCCCAAAATACAGCATGAATTTTCACAGGTTTTTCTCCCGAAACCCAGTCAATCTACTCATGATAAAAATCAAATTTCCCGAACTAAAAAATTTAATTCGAAAAAAAAATTACTCGAAAAAATTATTTGACTTCCCATACATACTTAATGGGGTCGATCATGACTGTGACCACTTTCTCCGGGAAAGTTGCTTGTTATCATGAGTCAATGATAATATATAGAAATTGGCATGAGTAGAATTACTTGGCTTCGGGGGCGAAGCCTATGAAAAGTCACCCTGTATTTATTTACACGAATTATTTTTTTTCCTTTTATTGTCAATGCTCGATCTAGTCTTGAGGAAAGAGATGAGGTCAACGATGGGACGAGCTTGCCCAGAAGAAGCCTATTTACTCGCGACTTGAACAGAATCGGGTTATATGAACTCGGGAACACAGGCGCAGGCAGAGAATTCCACTCTTTGGCCGTCCGCATTATAAAAGATGTTTCAAAGCACTTTGTGCGAATGTGTGGAATATCATTGTTCGTCACTGTCCTAGATATCAAGCTGTACTACATTTTAATAGACTACCGGTTGAATTAAAATCAGAAATTAATTTGAATACATTCAAGGATAAACTGAAACAGATACTCTTAGATAAAAAAAATATTCAATTGACTAGTTTTAGTTATTATTATTTGACATTATTTTTAGTATTATTTAGTTGACATTATTTTTGTAATGTTCTGATCCATTCAAAGTCTTGCAATTCAATCATTTATTATTTTTGTTGTAATTTTAGTTTTGTTTGTCATATTTTTGTATTTAATTTTTCCATGACATGATTTTTTATTGTGTTATTAAATTAATTATTGTATTGATACTTTTTGACAAGTTGTAAAATCATATTAGTAATTTATTCAATTTAAGCATCTCTTTTCGCACACAGTTTGTACTGTTTTTAGGGTTCCGTACCTCAAAAGAAAAAAACGGGACCCTTATAGGATCACTTTGTTGTCCGTCTGTCTGTCTGTCTGTCTGTCAAGACCCTTTATCTCACGAACGGGTAAAGGTATCAGGTTGGAACTAATACCATATATATTAGGATCCATGAACCACACAAGATCTAAAAATTTCAAATTTTTACAACGACGCAATCAAAAGATATGGCATTTTATGTCCTCATCTCCATACATTTATTCAAAAATGTAAAACCTACAGGGTACTTCCCGTTGACCTAAAATTATGAAATTTGGCAAGAAGCTAGGTCCCACAGTACAAATAATGGGAAAAGTCTGAAATCATTAAATATTTCAACTTTTCTCACAACTAATGGTAACCAATTGTGGTGAGCTCCTGTTTCAAAAACATTCATATAAGAGAGGGGTCAAGTTGGATGGTCGCTGAGGCGATTTTTGTTTTAGTTCTATTTTAAAAACGGGAACACTTACAAACTTGAAAATTGGTATGTTTATAGTGCATAAGCTATAAAATAACAACAAATAATAAAATTTGGTCAAGCGCGTGTCGGACTCAAAAAATCAAGCACATTAACTTACTGAAATTTCAACTAATACAATTATGATTATGTGGTGGTACGGAACCCTCAGTGCGCGAGTCCGACTCGCACTTGGCCGGTTTTTTTGAATAAAGATATGATGATGATCAACCAAGTGTGGGTGATATCCTGCGGTGCGTCTGCATTCCCGATGGTAAAAGGGGGATGGTGCCAAAGATGACAGCAATTCTCCATGCAGGATCGGACATCATGCATCTGCAAATTCTTTTCTCAGGAACACTTGCAACATTCACATATCAACCAGCTTGTTTCCTTTGAAAACCACTAGAGAAGCAGGTCGTAAACTCAACTGCACCTCAGTAGAAACACTTTTGGACCTTGTGGCACGGTAATGAGTTGAAAAAGTTTCTACAGATGTGCGGTTGACCGTACTTAACGCTGAAGCTTGTCCTTATCGTGTCCACTTACTCATTAGTGGCCATCATTAGATCTTATCACGCCATTGTTTGTATGCCTAATTGGGCTGGCGAAGACAGGATTATGGTATGTGGACCAAGGTTAGACATGTTGTTTTGTCAGGAGATAAGTTTTTAATCTGTAGACGTTTATGCTTGTAGGGTAGGTCATCAGTTGAATATGCTAATCAAGTAATTAAGGATAATATACAACGTGTAATTCCAAATATGCAATACCTTTTGGGGGGGGAGGTTGGGGGTAGTTCTACCCATGTAACTAAACAATTTTTGTTCTACAAGTTTTGGAAATTTAAATTGTAATTTAAATTATTTGTAATTATATTTTTTTGTGACAGGATTAGAAATAGTGTAACGTTGTGGCGTAAAAGAAGACGTCTAAAATCGAGAAAGGGATGCTGAGATGGTTTGGTCATGTAGACAGGATGAATGATGGAAGATTGTCGAAAGAGATCTACAAGGCGAGAGTGAATGGAAACGTTGGAAGGGGAATGCCTCGGCGACCGTACCAGGACCAAATTCAGGACGTTCTGAATAAAGGCGAGTTTAAAAGTACCATAAACCGGGGAGAATGTATGAAAGGATTGATTAAAGTACAGGAAGCGAGGGGAGGGAAGAAGGACTGTGGTCTCTGCCTACCCCGACGGGAAAAAAGCGTGATATTATGTATGTAGGTTATTGTATTTTTGTTACATTATGTAATGTAGCTAATTTTACTATTTGCCTGCGTCATCTAGACGATAACTAAACAAAATGGGCAGTTTCCGATAACGTATTTGAGATGGTGATGATTTCTAGGTATCTTCAACTGGCTGTAAAATATTATTTATTCACTATTCAAAACTTACTTACGTCAAAACATTGCTAGTTAAATCTTTCAACGGATTTGGGTTAGCCAGTTGCGAAATCTTTAGCTCTTCAAATATCTCTAAGCAAGAAGATAAATCAGATTTTAACTTCTATTAATAACTAACGAAAGGCATATTTGGATTTTAGACAGCTTTGACAAACAATTTTTTTTTCGTTTTCGTCCATGTTAATTTAACAAATTTGTTCAGATTGACTTCTGTTTAATAACTAACGATAGGCAGTTTTGGATTTTTAGACAGCTTTTCCGTACATTTTATTTCAATAAGTTGTTCAGATTTTTGTGTTCTGAAAAATATACTACAATTTGACTAGTGGTTCAAAAATAACCCCTTATAAAGGGTGTAAGGAAACGTTTCCGAAAACTGAAAGGATATGATCAGTCAACGTAACTCAACAACTTTCAGTAAATAAAACTTTCAGAAGATGAAAATTTAAATCGGCTTCTCCATACAAAATTGCCAACTTGATTGGACAGTTTGTTTGGAGAGGCCGATATTTTTTTTATTCCATGAAAGATTTATTCACTGAAAGTTGTTCGGTTACGTCAAAAACATCGGCCTCACCATACAAAATATCCAATAAAGTTTGCAATTTAGTACGGAGGCCGACTTTTTTTAATTTCCCTGAAAGTTGTTCAGTTACGTTGACTGATCGTGCTATTTCAGTTTTCGAAAACCTGTCCCTTACACTCTGTATGTCTAGAAGATAAATCAGTTTTAAAAATGAAAATTAATAACTGGAAATCAAGAACACGTGTTATTCTTTGAATTCTACTCCGGTTCTTCGTGTCATCGCGTCAGACATTTGGGTAGACGACAAAACGAAGAAGACAAAGTGTATAAAGTTCCATGTTTCGGATAACTAGAACTAAACGAGGAACGTTGTAACACTAAGTCGCCTAGCCGTGGACGTTTTAGGAATGCTTCACAAGATCCAAATTTAGACCATCCGGTGTTAGGATTGTTGTTTTGTGTTTGCGATTAATATTGTTTTAAATAATATAAAAGAAAATCTTTGAAGTGTTCGTGGATTATATGCCACCGGAAGAAAATACGGAATCGTAAGTTGCTCAATTTGCTAATAAGTTGATCAACTTTCGAAAAATAATAAAAAAGTACCGAATTGGCTTATGGCACTCGCCGGTTGTTGCCGCAGCACGCTCGCTTCGTTCACTCGGCTTGAGCGTTTGGGCGAAAGAGAACCGAGCACATTGGTTGAGTTTGCCTTTTCTAACCCAACGGACCTATGGGGATCTATGAATTTTCTACGAGTTTATTATTTTTCGAAAGTTTATCAACTTACGATTCTTGTAATTTTCCGGTCACATATAGACGAAAAACTTCTTGCGCGACCCACCTGCGGGTGACAGACGTTGGGCAGGGCGGGGGGGTGAAGTAATGTATGAAGAGATGACATCAGTTGCAAGTGATTCCTCTCCCCGCTACCCCGCCCGCCCCCGCTGATATCTGACTACCTCGCCCCCGCCAACGTCTGTCACCCCGCAAGAAGCTGGCACACGAAGCTCTCGGACTTTAGTGGCGACTGTACTGCTTCTTCCTTCCAATTAGAAAATTAAGCAACATAGGTTCCAGGGGCGTACCGCTCTGAAATGACGCCTAGGGCGAGCATCGAAGTTGCCCGCTTCAATAACTAAAATTATACTATTGCTCTTTACGTATTACAATATTTAGTTCCTTGAATTATTGTAATTTTTATTCATGAATGCCGAAGTTTCTTTCGGGCCCCTTTACAATAATAATAATCTCCTGGAATTCTATTAATTATTTCGTTTGCAATTAAGTTGGGCCATCATATTCTGTAACTATTCAAAATTTCAATTCGATAGCATGAGTAGTTGCTGAGATATACAGGTGTGACAGACAGATAAACGAAGTCGCACCACAAGGGTTCCGTTTTATACCATTTTGGTTCGGAACCCTAAAAATGAGTAAATTAAATACCGCAATTTAACACATACCAACAATTATACAATTTGACATACTTAACTAAATATTAATTTATTACTCTGATTGCGTGAATTATTTAGACAAAAAAATTCAACTTATGCGCATGAATAAGATGCAGCCCAGTTCAATTAATTACACATAATTTGTTTGTAGGCATTAGATAATAAAAAAATACCTATTTGCTAACATGCTTTTAAAAACCGAATGCCACATTCATTTCCCACGGTGCAAATAAAAGATTAGCGAATAGGGCAAAAACCGTAATAATACGCGCGGATAGGATGCGTGCGCGCAGGTGTGTCAGCGACAATAGTGCGTATGCAGCAGTTGTACTCTTTGGAATGCGTATTGAGAGAATTTACCGTAATTTGAGAGTTAAATGTTTAATGTCAACTTTGAAAATCAAGTACCTATAGTACAAGTTTTGCAAACAAAAGAACTTCAATTTTCAATGTAAAAAGTGTTGTGTTTTTCAGTGCATGTGTTGTGGTTATAAACATTTGTCTCGTGTAATTGAAGAGAAATCTCTTCATTAACTGCATAACGTTTGATTATTAACTATACCATCGTGGAATAAACATTATGACGAAGTTGTCAACGGCAGAACCATCCTCACTGCCAGTTGCACAAAGCGTTTTCAAAGTTAAAGCTCCTTTAAGTCTGTTGCTGACTCTATGTTATTTTTATTTATTGTCAATGGGCTTACTCTTGACCTCGATCCTGTCTTGAGGTCTGAGATGAGGTCGACTATGGGACGATGCTGCCCAGAACAATCCTATTTCCTCGCGACTTTAATAGATTCGGGTTATATGAACTCAGGAACACAGACGCAGGCAAGAACAAAGAAAGTGACAGCAATAGATTTAAAAGCTGCTTTGTGCAACTTGCTTTAAGTGTTATAAAGGGTGTAAGGGACAGGTTTCCGTAAACTGAAATGGAATAATCAGACTTTCAATTAGTTCTTGATAGCAAAGGAAATGCATGAACTCGTGATTACAAATAACTTTCTAAAAGAAACATTGGTCGGACGGAAAACAATAGCCATGAGCGTGGCAAGTTTAGTTGTCGTAGGAGCTAAAGTCGAACTGCGAGTGTCAAACTTAACCTGCTGTTGACTATACCTACCTATCAATGTTTTTATAAGGGTTTCCTAAAACAATACGAGTATAAATAACAAACTTAGTTTAATAGCAATGTTTACCAAAACCTGAACAGGTTAATTATTTTCAGCAAATAATTTTAAACATTTTTCAAAACCAAAATTAATTTCCTTCCACAAGAGACGCGACTAAACAGATAACTCGATTAAAATTAAACGAATCATTTGGTCCTTCGAGCCGGATAGAATTGGAAGCAATTACACTTGGAAAGTGTTTGGCTGGCACCACTGAGGCTTCAGTCTCGTGATTACAACCTTCACCCACGCCGAGTTTAATTTACCCCGACTGACCTTTCACAGTCTGGGGCTGGATTTAGAAAACTTCATATATCTTTTTTTCAAATATCTTTCTTCATTTCAAACAAGATTTCAAATATCATGTGGATTGTAAAATCGATTGCATGCAGACGCAAAAAGTTTCAGAGCTCAGGAGTTAAGCGATGTTGACATATGTATTGTATACCTACCTAGAGCTTCTTAAGGGGCTGAAATTCAGTTCTCATCAGCCCCTTAAGCTGAATTACCTCCCTTTCTAACAAAGGGCAGAATGCGCGTTCTGGAAAGGAGCGGATTCGCTCTGTTTTACGTTTTTCGCTCATTTTTGCATTTTTCTCAAAATCTGTACCCATAATATTCATTATTAAACAGCTTTATTATTATGCATAATATATTGAACAATGTGTAAAAGTTTTGGAATCATAGATTAAGAAAAACGGTTTAAAAGCAAAGAGCAGAGGTAACTTTGGAATTTTTTTATGCCATACCAAATAAATTTAATCGTGTTTCGGAGTCGGCCATATTCTTGTAGATAAGATGCTTAATTATCACATTTTTTTTTTGACTGCCATACATTCATCACTTTTCGTTAAAAACCTGCTCAAGTGAAGCGGACCTAAGTCTTATGAGCCCCTTAATATCAGTATGGAGATAGGGAAATTTTAACATCTGATAGTAAGGGTGATGAAGGACAAATTTCTATATGATTTGCTCATGTCTGCCTCTTTGACTGATGATAAGGAGCATCCTCTAGAAGATACAAAAAATTTTGGCGGACATCCACACCCCTGCGTTTTGGAGGAATTAAGTTTTAACTATTTTGAAGTTTGACAATGAAACGTACACCTGGCAGACTATGACTATCTGATTAAATACAATGTATAAAATCCCAGAAAAATGGTCTGCCACCATAATAGCCCTTGCGTCGTAAACTTACAGAGCTTCAAAATGCAAAAATTCACTACTTCGTCTCGTGATAATGCAGAACCCTGCATGTCTGCTTCTTCAATTTTCTACTTCTTCAGAAGTATTTTAAACAAGAGCCACAAAGGCAGACAAAAAAAAATGAGCTGATCTATCATCCCTATTAATATGAATCATGAGCAAATCATACACCAAAATTGCACCCTAACTATGATCCCTATGTAAATTTTTCATAGATATCCCGGAAAATGGAAAATTCATGAAAATGTATTGCAATTTAAGCAAAATTAAGCCTTATTGGGTAAATAACTACGTTCCTTCAAATTTTGATACGGCTCAGAGGATAACCAACATTGGTGTAATTTTCTATTTTATTGAAGTTGAACTGCAAAAACAAATAATTTTTACGAGCATTTTCCTACAAAAAATCGTTCTAATTTAAGTAAATTAAAAAAGTTTAAAATTTTTGGTTCAGATATAAAGATGTATCTTCAGCACGATCTTCAGCGATTTTTCACAAACAGTCTAAATACGGACCTGTCTATTGACATAAATTTTGGCATTTCCCTCCCCAGTGTGGGCGGGGGTTTCTCTTAACTTAAAGCAGATTTGTTGTACAAAATGCTTTGATATGACACCTAGAAACGTACCTATAATTTGTAACTCATTAACAGCTGAAAACGTTAATTTCAACTAATTAAAATGTTTTTCTTGTTTCTGGACCTTTTAATGTTTTTATTTAATCTTAGGAAATCTTTTTTGTCTTTTAAATTGGACGATGATGATAAGGAACACCAACAAACTTAAAATAATACTAAAATACAGTTATATGTCAAAGCCAAATGTAGGTCCTCGAGAACAGAATTATGATAGTTATTATTATTGCTAGTCTATGTAGTGTCCCACTGCTGGGCAAAGGCCTCCCCTCTATCATGCCATTATTTTCTGTCCTCAGCTATTTAGTGACGTAATTTGAAACGTGAATAACAATGAAAGCAAATTTTAATTACATAAAAATAATAAAAAATATGTTATACTTGGCCTTAGTGGATAAAGTGGCCCTAAGAGATAGAGGGATACAAAGAGCTTATACCCTTCGTCCGACATCGTAAGAGTTTAGTACTTTTCAAAATTTTTTGTAAAGTCCTTTGAAGTTATTCTTTTCTGAAAAATATTTTACCTAACCACCACTTACCTTTTTAATTTCCGGAAGAGGTTCGTTTGCTTAAAATTCTTACCTGCAACAATATAGAACATAATTATAATAAACATGATATTTTTTTTAATGCTTTGTTTGTTTTAAACAGTTGCACAATATTTCACACAACATCTTTAAAGTTTAACCTCCTTAAATCTAAAATGACACTTTCTGTTTAAAAAAAAAACGAAAAAATAAAAGAAAATTATAGCACCAAATTTAAAGGAGCTTTAACTTTATTAAATCTGTCTTAACTAGAGAAACTTAAAGATAGGCATTTTTACCCAATCTCTGATGGGTTGATATTAAAATTATTTGATAAATAGGTACAGAAAAGCAGCGTCTTGTTAAAAATAAAACATGGAGAAAAAGGGGTACGAATTTAATTAAATATCATTGTCGCTCTCACATGTCAACATGTTTGTATGTTTGTTTGAGAAGGCACCGCAAATAGGAAATATGCATGCTTTTTTAGGGTTCCGTACCTCAAAATAAAAAAACGGAACCCTTATATGATCACTTTGTTGTCCGTCTGTCTTTCTGTCTGTCTGTCAAGACCCTTTTTCTCACGAACGAGAAGAGGTATCAGGTTGAAATTTATAACGAATATTAAGGTCCATAAACCACACAAGATCTGAAAATTTTTAGGGTTCCGTACCTCAAAAGAAAAAAACGGAACCCTTATAGGATCACTTTGTTGTCCGTCTGTCTGTCTGTCTGTCTGTCTGTCTGTCTGTCTGTCAAGACCCTTTATCTCACGAACGGGTAAATGTATCAGGTTGAAACTAATACCATATATTAGGATCCATGAACCACACAAGATCTGAAAATTTTAATTTTTTACAACGACGCAATCAAAAGATATGGCATTTTATGTCCTCATCTCCATACATTAATTCAAAAATGCAAAACCTACAGGGTACTTCCCGTTGACCTAAAATTATGAAATTTGGCAAGAAGCTAGGTCTCACAGTACAAATAATGGGAAAAGTCTGAAATCATTAAATACTTCAACTTTTCTCCCAACTAATGGTAACCAATTGTGGTGAGCTCCCGTTTCAAGAACTTTCATATAAGAGAGGGGTCAAGTTGGATGGTCGCTGAGGCGATTTTTGTTTTAGTTCTATTTTAAAAACGGGAACACTTACAAACTTGAAAATTGGTATGTTTATAGTGCATAAGCTATAAAATAACAACGAATAATAAAATTTGGTCAAGCGCGTGTCGGACTCAAAAAATCTAGCACATTAACTTACTTTAATTTCAACTAATACAATTATGTTTATGTGGTGGTACGGAACCCTCAGTGCGCGAGTCCGACTCGCACTTGGCCGGTTTTTTTACAACGACGCAATCAAAAGATATGGCTTTTTATGTCCTCATCTCCATACATTTATGCAAAAAAGTAAAACCTACAGGGTACTTCCCGTTGACCTAAAATTATGAAATTTGGCAAGAAGCTAGGTCTCACAGTAAAAATAAAGGGAAAAGTCTAAAATCATTAAATATTTCAGTTTTTCTCACAACTAATAGTAACCAATTAAGGTGAGCTCCCGTTTCAAGAACTTTTCTATAAAAGAGGGGTCAAGTTGGATGGTCGCGGAGTTTTTAAAATCAAAGAGCAAAATCATATGGTAGATAGGTACGGAACCCCTAGGGCGCGAGTCCGACTCGCACTTGGCCGATTTTTTTAAATTAAAAATGCAATAAACGGTTTAGTAAAACTTTTTTTCGAATAACTATAAAATTAAAAAAGGTATAAGCCATCGAAGATTTGTGTCTGTCTCTTTCTAGCAAAACGAAATTTAACACGGAGTTTATATGGCCGTAGTGACACGTGACGTCACTGTCCAGAGATATCCGACATGGACGGTGACGTCACATGTCACTGTCTAATCGGCGCGTAATTAACAGTTTTATTAAATACGTTTTGTAATGAGATGTGATGCCATTAAATAAATATACAATACAAATGCTTATATCAGCCGTATTTCTTAGCCGATTTAATTTTTAATTTCACTTTTAGCCATTTCTACGGTATTTTCATATTTTGTTAATAAATGCGACTAAAAAAATTATGCATGTTCCTTATTATCCTTCGTCATCGAGTATATAGACTATATTAATTTGACGGGTTCTTACCACGTTATGGGATTTTTGTGAGCTCCCGATATTTCGGCGCTGTTGCAAGCAAGTCATTTGTTACAAGGTATTATGTTCCTTGGCCACGGCTGAACTGAAGTCTGGTAGTTAAATACTGTTGCATAATGAAAGAAACTTCTTCTAACGCACCCGCTTACAAATAAAGAATGTTATTTTCTTCTACGATAACTAATCACAAAACGCAGTAAGTAGCCAATATGGCCTTAACAAAATGAAGAAGCCGTAGAATTACCATGAAACTTTCAAAAAATATATTTTTCGGTAAGCCTGAGAAGTGTAAATACTCGAATTGTTCTTATTTATCCTGAAACTTCAGAACATCTAGATATAGCCGATGCGGGCGAACGTGTACGCTAAAATAGCGACCACCGCGACGTATGCGCATTACGCATCTCCTTGAACCACAGCGTGAACTTTGCGTGTGCGCATCTAAGAGTTTACTTGCATTTCTGTTTATTTGCGCAGAAAATAATTGATGCATTTGAACTCATGCCAGGTTTCTTTGTTGAAATGAAAATGAATCATGTGAAAATAAAAGCTCAAGTTTTACGATGGAAGGGCTAAGCCAAGACTCACGATGCCGTGATATATTACCAACTACTTAGGTACTTATTTACGTCAAAGTACAGAATCAAGCTATACAATGTGAATTTTCATTTGTTTTGCTTCCGAACCAAGCCCAGTGATTATACTCATGAAAAAAATCATCTACCTCATAGAAATATTTCTTTTTCTCGAAATAGATTTTTCGACTTACACAATAAGTCGATCACTTGACCATTTTGGTACGGTATGAAGTCGAAAATATTTTAGAATGTAGAATAACTCGGCTTCGGAAGCGATATATCCGATGATTAGCGAAAATTCACATTGTAAACGCTAGACTTGAGTTTTTTTCGCTGTCTTTTTTTTATGTCACAAGTGAGCAAACGAGCAGGTGGGCCACGTGATGGTAAGTGGTCACCTCCGCCCATAGTACCCACTGTCTCATTAATGTCATTTTTTGACACTAGCCAGCAAAGCGCGTTACTCACTTTGAGAACTAAGATGGTGTCTCAAGTGCCGGTAATTTCACTGGCTCCCTTGCCCTTCAATCCAAAACACAGCAGTGCAAACACTGCTGCTTCACGGCAGAAACAAGCAAGGGGGTGATACTTCCCCAGATGGACTTTACACAAAAGCCCTACCACCTTTAAAATCTGCTACCTTCGAAATTCTGTTACACTCCACTAACCTGATTCCCTAGGTATTGTAGAACCCGACCTCCAGGGTTCCTATCATCACATATGATATAACATATAAAAAAAAATGTCTTTATTCAGTCAGAAACAAATCATAGTTACAGATTGTTGGGATCTTCTTTTAAGTAGAATATACCTGTGCCAGAAGAACCCGCTCTTCTCATATCTATCAATTGATACAAGAATAGTTTATGACCTTAAAGAAAAACTAAATTATATAATAAAATAATATATAGAATGAAATTAAACTAAGCAGTTTTGATGTGAGTGTGAATGTGTGTGTGTGTGAAAGTGAGTGTGGATGTGTGTGTATGTTTGTCTGTGTGACATATCTGGCTGATCTTTTGTTCATAAACTTTCGAATTTGGAAAGAGATAACAGAGACAGCAACAATCTCATGACAAACATGGATTTTTGAAGATCGACTTCTGTGAAACTTTGTGTTCACTTTACTTTGCCAATAAAGTGTTCGATCTCTATCGCAGATCTTTTATAGTTCAGTCAATCTACGAAAGTTTGTATGGAGAGGGTTGCATTAAATGCACTTTAGGGGATAATTTATTAAATTACCAGTAAAAAGAAATCAAAAAATTTAAACCATAGTAATCCCTGACATAACGTTGATATTCATAAAACCAGTATAAGGTGAACTCAACCTGTATAATATTTACCATGAAGTCACAGGTCAGCTTCTGGTACGTTTACAATTTTTTTTTTTACGAAATTGCCGGATTTAATATTTACAGCTTCAAGTAGCCTATATTACTATAAATGTGCATTTAATGCAACCTCATATCGTAGATTGACTGGACTATTAGTACTGATGCTTGAAATTACCTTCTCTTCTGAAGGCATATATTATAGCTGGCATTCTGTAATATCGACAGCTTCCCACTTTGAACACCCAAACGTGCAGATTGTTTAAATCAATTAATCAAGATTTGATATAAACACGTGTTTCCAGATCACGGGGTTATTCCAAATTGGAAAGTGGAACATTTACAAACATGACGTAATTTAGGTACACCGTGTTCCCGAGGATATGCATTAATTTCAAAAGCACGTTCAGTTATCGAAACTGAACAAGTTTCCCTAAGAAACATAGTTTAAAATAAAATAAAAAATACCCTCCCCATACAATTTTTTTTTTCGTATTACAACCTATGTTTCTTAGGGAAAGTTGTTCAGTTTCGTTAACTAAACATGCTCTTTTTTGTAAGGAAGGGCAATTTTTTTTTCGTATTTCAACCTGTTTCTAAGGGAAAGTTAAACTGTTTCGTATGCTTATCAAAAGTAACAAGGTGTATAAAAACGAGTTTGTTTATATGCGACAATATGACACGCCTTTTTTACCTGACTGCCTTAAATCTAGGGTTATTGAGATTTTTTTTTACGCCACGACGAGATGACTCGCCTCAATTCTTGTTTATTTAAACAACTTAATGTTCAACCTCAATTTTCAAACTGAAATTAGACAATATTATTGTCGCCATATCTGGATACAACAATGTAGCTTTTACATATGAATTACTGTTTAATTAAATTAACGCATGTGAAACTGAAATTAGACATAATATTATTGGCGCCATATCTTGATACAACAATGTAGGTTTTATATATGAATCACTGTTTAAATTAACGCATGTGTAAAATCTTTACCCGATGCGTGCTTTATCGCAAAAAGTTAAAATGAAAATTCTGCCTTAAAATTGTCAATTGGACAAATCAGCACCGAGGCCACAGCACAGCGCTACGGAAATAAATTTCTTCCAGGTTTTCGATTTTTTTTTTCGGAAAAATTGTTCAGCAACAAAAATACTTAAGCAAAGAAATATCCATAGACAAAGTTTACGTGTTTATTTATGTGCCTTCGACATCACTTATCTCGAACGACTTAGCCGATAACTTAACGATTTAACCTAAACGCCAAGCTATCCGATTTATGTGACAGTTAAGATTTTAAGCATTCAAACTTGACATAAATTATGGACAAGTCTTTTTAGAGTTTTAAGTGGAAGATGTTGATGAGTGTTAAAAGACGATTATGAAACATGGGGTTGTAAATAGGCTACAAGTAAAGAAATTCGACAAGTTAATTCATAATAATAACATCTTAATTCGAAAGATACTTACTGTAAGGCAGAGGTGGGCAACCTTTTGAAAATCGAGGCCCAAATTTGAGACTTTGTGATCAAGTAGGGCAACTGTAGGGCATATGCCACAGTGTAAGGCATATGCCCTCATGTCCACTTTTCTAGAACTGTTTCACATGCTTAAAACAGCTTAGATTCGAAACTAAAGATAACCCCCCTAGCAATCAATATGAGAAATTATTTTATTTTAAAGATATCCAACATAAGATAATACCAAAAATATGGTCAAAAAGTCAATAGAATACGGCGTATACCCACCCATTTACTAGTCAAATTATGGTATTTAAAAAAAAAACCGTATCGTGGTAAGAACCCGTCATACTGTTTTCAAATTATGGTTTTGGCACTATCCGTAACATTTACAAGTCATTGTTTTTCGACACGAAATAAAAACTTTTTTATGTAACAAGTGAGCACGTGGCCAGTGGCTACCTGATGGCAAGTGTTCACCTGCCGCCCATAACACCCGCTGTCATATTAGTGGCATAATTTGATATCAATAAGACAGCAAAGCGCGTTGCCCACCCTGAGAACTAAGATGGTGTCTCATGTGCCAGTAATTTCAGTCGCTCCCTTGCCCTTCAAACCGAACCAGAGCAGTGCAAACACTGCTGCTTTAGGGCAGAATTTGGCAAGGGGGTGGTACTTCCCCAGACGGACGTTGCACAAAAGCCCTACCACCTTCACACCTACCAAATACGTCATTACCGTAGATAGAATATCAACCGAACGTAATCGATACTTTAAAAACACAATTAATTCTGGCATTAAGCATCTATGGTGGATTATTTATGAGATGCTATAAATGGTTGATGAATTGATGGCCGAAGTGAAGCTTAGTTTAATTTAAACGATTACTTTTTGATACAATCAGCTTGCTTGCCTTGTTGATTAGGATGTTGATATAGTAGTTTATGCAACTGTCATATAAAACAGGTTATTAAAACACGAGTTTGGGTTTATCACATGAGGCGTAGCCGAATGTGATAATAGCATCAAACGAGTGTTTTAATACCATATTATATGCAGTTGTGTATACTACTTTATCTTCACTCATGCAATAGGTTTCTTTACTTATAAAAATGATAAAAATTAAACAAAAGTAAGTAAACAACAATGGTAACTTATATTATGTATATTACAGTTCTGATATGAGTCTGAAGAAGCCGCCTTAATATATCCGCTAGGTCTTCTTTTTGAAATATACAAGCAGAACATTTTCTTAACAAGACATGGTTTTCTTTTCGATTTTCATTCTTTCCCAATTCATTGTAGGTTATGTCATAAAATGTCCTAGACTAATATGGGAGAAGATCATAGAGAAAGTTTAAAGAATGTGTAAAGCAAACGTTATGTAAAAAAGCTTACTATAGATTGGATGACTATATGAATGACAAAGAGGTATGGTGCTCTGATATTCCAGCGAAACACAAGAAACACATTGTAAAAAGCCGACTTTTACGCTGCCATAGCACGATCCGAAACGGCGTAGACTCGCTCTATTTGCATTGTATTCTGCATGACATTCAATAAGTATTCTGTAAAGAATCTACATTGAATAAAATTATCTGAATCTGAATCATAAGTTATTGAGTATCTTCTGGTGTAACTGCAGTATCCTGACTGCACCACTTTATCTTCTTTTTCAATAAACTTTCACATTACTTTCACGGGCACAAAAAACTTGAAAAAGGTAAATATTTGAAAATGGCGGCAAATCTAATATCTATTTCCTTCTAATTTCAGGCTGCGCGCGCATACTTTCCACTACAGAAAAAATAATTGTAACTATGGTAACTGATACTGTAACTGCTCCAAAATAATAGGTTGTTTATAAGGCACACTTTGTAAATATGCTACTAATGTTTGACAGCTACTAAGAAAAACTGTTACATTTATAACCGTCTCTCTAAAAGACCTTATATTCAGTCTTCTTTAAAAAGGTTTAGGTTCAAGAAGAATTTTATCCAAGTGTTATGTTATGATTAAAAAGTTAAATTACGTAACACCTTTGCAAAATTTTCATACAAAAATCGTTACGTAATGGTAACTTTTTAATTTTTTATGCATACTCTGCGTAATATTCAGCCTTATGTACCAACTTTTTGAATCATAATTCAAAGATTACGACATGAGTGTAGATAAAGGATTCTTTCACACTGTAAAAATAAAAGTTTAGAATTGAGTACGAAATTTGAATTATAAATACTTCGAAGAGATTGTTTTTTTTTATTGTCAATGGGCTTACTCTTGACCTCGAGCTAGTCTTGAGGACAGAGACAGAGGAGATCGACGAAGGAACGAGCTTGCCCAGAAGAAGCCTATTGATTTAATAGATTTGGATATGAATTCAGGAACACAGAAGCAGACAGAGAATTCCACTCTTTAACAAAAAATGTTACAAAAATCTGATAGTTTCCCTTAGGACCAAAGATACAACAGTAAGTATATCGAACGGCTGATTGAGCATTTTGTATCGAATATTGTTTATCCGACTGCCCAAGAAGGAATTATTTTACATACATACTAATACATACTGAATATTTTTTTAGGGTCCCTGATCAAATTTTTGTATGTTGCTAAAGAACATGAAAACGAACAACTTTGCCAAAGGGACATGGGACGTAAATAAAATAAATAATAATTTTGTTTATTTTCTCACAACTAAATACAAATGCAACCCCAAACCTTAAGTTGTAAGACAGGAGCCTAAACTAGGTTTGACCTGTGTCATAGGTCACTTTAACTACCATATTCAGAGACACCACTTAAAGTTAATCTTTCATCAAGTCTCACGGTGCCCTCTCTGGTTTCATTGACTAAGGAAGTAACATTATATATTCATTCTAATTGACGTTTTTACCCGTCACTTACACAAAGCTTTTTTAAAGATAAAGCTCCTTTAAATCTATTGGTGGCACTTCCTTTGTCAACAAAATGTTTTGTTATTGGCCTTTAATGACCCATATTATTTACCACTTTGTAAATGTAGCTGTAAGCTCCCCTAATATAATAAAAAAATACAATAAAAAAAAACAGAAAGAGACAGCGTTAGATTTAAACAAGCTTTAACAACAAAGAATCTTTGAGCAACAACAAATGGTTTTGAGGATAGAGATGAGGTCTACGATGGAACGAGCTTGCCCAGAAGAAGCCTATTCACTCGCGACTTGAATAGATTTTGGTTATATGAACTCGGGAACTCAGACGCAGGCAGAGAATCCCACTTTTTAGCCGTGTGTAAAAGATGTTTCAAAGCGCTTTGTGCGAATGTGCGGAATATCAACCAAGTATGGGTGATATCCTGCGGTGCGTCTAGATTCCCGATGGTAGAAGGGAGATAGTGGAATAAGCTCGTGGAGCTCTTGAGCACACTCTAATATGTAAAAGACCGTGAAAAAAGTGAGCCAGACTGTGAAACTTTGTTTTCACCAACATCTCATTCATTACCAACGAGTTTCTTGGCTCTTCGAAATGGTAAGTTTAATAAATCTTGTGTCCTAAGCCTAGGTTCGAACCTAGCGATTGTATTCAAATGCCCGCATGGCGTGCGTCTGCGCATAGGGCCGCGCCGTGCCCTCATGTCTGCTTGCGAAACTCTTGATTGCCAAATTAATTGGTTTAAGGACCAAGTTGTTTGTAAGCCCTCATGGTAAGCCATGAGTAGCATTCCTTGGTTGTTAAATTATAAGGGTTCAAATTTGTTCTAACATTTAAAGGTTATTCAGGTGATTAACAACCGGTTGTACAAAGTGTCATCATCATCATAATATCCTATGTAACGTCCACTGCAAGACAGGGAGCTCCCTCCAGAACTCCAGTAAAAGCGTGTGGTACTAGGAGAGGATTTACCACAGTCACCACGCTTGTAAGCGTTGCGGCTGGCGACCGCTGTTGTTGGTGACCGCAGTATGTAAGATTGTACGATACACAGAAAGATGCTGCCCATCCTCTGGTTCATAAGCCCTTAGTCGCCTCTTACGACACCCACGGGTAAAGATGGGTTGGTACTATCCTTTGCCGGCACCACACGGACAAAGTGTACTTAAAGTTAAAGCTCCTTTTAAACTACATATTTCTGACAGTTTCATTGTCGACAGAATAGAAAGAATCGGCATTAGACTTAAAAGAATTTTAACTTTAAAGATAATTCACAAAACACACGAGTCCCGCATGTAGGGTGGTTTACCACCAGAGCTGTGCGATAGAGCTAAGCTGTGAGCTGGAAAATTCAAATCAATAAGATTTCTCAATTTGACAGCGCATTTGACAAATTAGGAAAATGGAGCGATCCTGCGAAGCTGTGAGCTGGAAAATTCAAATCAATAAGATTTCTCTATTTGACAGCGCATTTGACAAATTAGGAAAATGGAGCGATCCTGCGAAGCTGTGAGCTGGAAAATTCAAATCAATAAGATTTCTCTATTTGACAGCGCATTTGACAAATTAGGAAAATGGAGCGATCCTGCGAAGCTGTGAGCTGGAAAATTCAAATCAATAAGATTTCTCTATTTGACAGCGCATTTGACAAATTAGGAAAATGGAGCGATCCTGCGAAGCTGTGAGCTGGAAAATTCAAATCAATAAGATTTCTCTATTTGACAGCGCATTTGACAAATTAGGAAAATGGAGCGATCCTGCGAAGCTGTGAGCTGGAAAATTCAAATCAATAAGATTTCTCTATTTGACAGCGCATTTGACAAATTAGGAAAATGGAGCGATCCTGCGAAGCTGTGAGCTGGAAAATTCAAATCAATAAGATTTCTCTATTTGACAGCGCATTTGACAAATTAGGAAAATGGAGCGATCCTTTGATTTGGAATTTCCCTAGCTCACAGCTTAGCTCTCTCGCACAGCACTGGGGAAAACCGCTAGTTAGGTTGGGTTTCATAAACGTCGACTGTATAGGATTTTGACATTGGTAAAACAGATCTCACTCAAAAGTGTCTAAATCGTAGTAATGTTTTTGAAACTTTTGATGCCATTAAAATTTGGGTTTGCATACAAGATTTTCAGAAAAAAAATTCTTTTTGCTGCACGTGCTAAAAACGGCCCGACATGTTCAGTGCAAATAAAACATAATGCCCCACCTCACAGCATGCGCATCATGCCTTAAAATATGCTCGCTTAAGGATCTGTACAAGGCCAAATCAAATGCTATTTGCTTTGCCGAATACGGGTCTAAAAAAGTATGAGTGTAGCCATCGACACGATAGAAGAAGAAGAAGATCTATGCATATAATAAAGTCGTAAAGTCGCCGCTTGAAACTTTGTACTCGCATATCTTCTGTTTGAGTGAACCAATTGCAATGAAACAAAGCTTGTATGTTGCACGGAAGTAAGCCAAATACGATATTGAAAACCTCTTTGGAATGTCCAGTTGTTTGTGTATATTTGCACGGAAGTAAGCCAAATACGATATTGAAAACCACTTTGGAATGTCCAGTTGTTTGTGTATATTTTAAAAGTTCAAATAAAATGCGAAAGAAGTCGTGGTCACGGCTAGTAGCTACATAATTTAATGACATTCTTAAGCTACTCTGCTGATAGGTAAACTTCCAAATTACATATCTAAATATAGCGATCAATTGCTATAATTTAAAACGGAAACTAAGATGCGTGACAAACAAAGCTATTTCGGTATCTTCATTACAAAAGCAATGGTAGGGCAAATAGAGGATTTGAACTCAATTAATTCTAGTCTAATTATACGCTTGGATACATCAGTTTAACGAGGACTCCATAATCAGTAATATATTCTAAAGATAGATAGAAACTGAGGATGGGACTGAGGTCTGGTCTGAGCCTAATATATTTGCGGCCGCAATCATATGAAGTAGTACGAGTAGCTGTCAAACTAACTTTAATCTGTTTCGATTTAGTTTTGCACAACCACTGGGAACCACTGTGAAGATAGCTACAAACCACTGTGATTCTAATTTGAAACGCAGAGTACAATAATAGCGTACCAAAAGCTTATATCTTAGGGTTGTTTTCCACCAGTGCTGTGCGAGGGAGCTAAGTTATGAGCTGGGAAAACTACAACCAATAGGTTGGCTACATTTTTCTAGCCTGTCAAATGCGCTGTCAAATGGTGCAATCTTATTGGTTTGAATTTTCCAGCTCACAGCATAGCTATTAGCTACCTCGCAGGTGGAAAACCACCCTTACTTTGATGTGGCTATCTACAGTTGACGGAGCTTGGTGGTTGTTTGAAGCTCTCTTATTTAGCTACAGTTTATGGCCCCCTATTCTGCTGTGCTCGAGTTGTAATATAGTAAATTCCAACATAATCGCTGCGTCCGGTCGCGTGCGCACCGAACTAAACGGATCACGGGTCACGGTTCCATTACACGCACTATTGACGTTGTTTATGCGCATGTCTAGTCTAGATTGTAGATTAAACTGAGTCGAAATAATGTTGTTTGACTAAAATTACAGCATCACAAAGCTATGCGTGAGAGCAGGACGGAGCGACACGTATCTCTTTCGCTCCGTAACCTATGTATCATCGCTCCGTCCCGCTGTCATCGGCTGTAATTTTAATCAAGCAAAATTATAGATAAGGGGTGAAAAGGTCGTTCTTTAGAACATAACTGAAAGGGTTTTATGTTTAGTCAAGCCGATCTCTGTTTTGTCAACGAAAATAATCAATATCTTCAGAAAAAAAATTGAAAACCCACCGAACAAACGGTTACTTTAAACTTGCCTTTTCGATTTAGCGAGAACTGTGTTCAAGATGGTTTTTAGGGTTCCGTACCTCAAAAGAAAAAAACGGAACCCTTATAGGATCACTTTGTTGTCCGTCTGTCTGTCTGTCTGTCTGTCTGTCTGTCTGTCTGTCAAGACCCTTTATCTCACGAACGGGTAAAGGTATCAGGTTGAAATTAATACCATATATTAGGATCCATGAACCACACAAGATCTGAAAATTTCAATTTTTTACAACGACGCAATCAAAAGATATGGCATTTTATGTCCTCATCTCCATACATTTATTCAAAAATGAAAAACCTACAGGGTACTTCTCGTTGACCTAAAATTATGAAATTTGGCAAGAAGCTAGGTCTCACAGTACAAATAATGGGAAAAGTCTAAAATCATTAAATATTACAACTTTTCTCACAACTAATGGTAACCAATTGTGGTGAGCCCCCGTTTCAAGAACATTCATATAAGAGAGGGGTCAAGTTGGATGGTCGCTGAGGCGATTTTTGTTTTAGTTCTTTTTAAAAACGGGAACACTTACAAACTTGAAACTTTGTTTGTTTATAGTGCATAAGCTATAAAATAACAACAAATAATAAAATTTGGTCAAGCGCGTGTCGGACTCAAAAAATCTAGCACATTAACTTACTGAAATTTCAACTAATACAATTATGTTTATGTGGTGGTACGGAACCCTCAGTGCGCGAGTCCGACTCGCACTTGGCCGGTTTTTTATGTTAGCCTTTCTGTATTGAATTCCGATAAAAACTTTTTTTTTACAACTTTTACGTCATGCATTTTTTAACATATTAAGGCAGGCTTAAAACAATGGCGTAGGTATACCACGCAGAAAGAAAGGGAAATGACGATTTAAAAAAACGTATAACGTCTGTCAAAATTATTAAAATAGTTAGTATTTTTCTAAAAAGCAGCTTAAAAAAGTAATATTTTTTGTTCTCGCTAAAGCGAAAAACAAAATAGAACAAAAAAAGTTAGTAGTTTGTTTAAAAACAAAGTTATAAAAATAATCATGACTCAAGATCTCCAGTTGCATGTCTGACTTCATAAATAAACCAACGTAATGATAATTATTACACTACACTCCACAGCGGCGCTATTAACGGAATTAGGGCCGTATCGTAGAGGGTCCTTGACACCTTAGTTCACGTAATTTTGTGCGTTTTATTTTGCAAGCACCGATTAGGTGCAAATTGTAAATCATCATGTTAACGTAGACTTTAATGTATGACTTCTTGTGAATAGGCTTCTTCTATAGGCAAGCTCGTTCCATCTTCGACCTCATCTCTTTCCTCAGGGCTAGACCGAGGTTAAGAGCTGTGTCAGAAAAAAAAACCTAAAAAATATATAAATTCTTCATAACACAATTAATAAACAGAAATTTACATATAACAAGACATTTACAAAAGCGGGCTTATCTCTACAAGAGATTTCTTCCAGCCAACCCATAAGAATATGTCAATAGGTGAAAACAAGTTTTCATATCGTTACCTACGCAACTGTACACATTTTTGGGTAGAAAAGAACGATAGGCATTAATTAAATAAATAATACTTTTTTTTTATTGTCAATGGGCTTACTCTTGTCTAGTCTTGAGGACTGAGATGAGGTCGACGATGGAACGAGCTTGCCCAGAAGAAGCCTATTCACACGCGCCTTGAAAAGATTTGGGTTATATGAACTCGGGAGAAACATACATAACTTAAGCAACGAATAATTTGTGGATGGAAAAGTCGAAAGCAGAAAGTTTGACTAAGGAACTTTGTTTGGACTAGTTAGGAGATAAACATACTAAAAGACCCTGCCCCTCCGAGGTCCACTCGAGGGGGGGGTGGTACAAAGAAGGTCGCATTTTTTAGTTTTTCGCTTACATCTCGAAAACGGTGCGTCGTACGAAATTTTGTACTTTGTTGTACTACATAATGAAAGCTGATAAAATTTTCTACAACTTTGCCTTTCACAGTTTTAATCTATCTCCAATCGTTGCCTAGTTATGAGCTCCGAAAAACGGCCAGGAAAGAATCTGAGATTATGGTACCGGACATACAGAGTCAACATTTTTTAATTTAGATGTGTATCCTGAAATCTACGGTAGCACTTGAGAAAAGTTATGAAGCAAAAAAAAAAGTAAGACTATAGAAAACATTTTTGAATATCGACCATTTGTCGATGCTCATAGTTAGGCAAAGATAAGAGATAGATAAAAAGTGTGAAAGCCAAAGTTGTAGAGAATTTTATCAGCTTTTATTATGTAGTACAACAAAATTTCGTTCGACGCATCGTTTTTGAGATGTAAGCAAAAAACAAAAAAACGGGTCCTTCTTTGTGCCCCCTCCCCCCCTCGAGCGGACCTCGGAGGGGCAAGGACTTTTAGTATGTTTATCTCCAACCTAGCCCCAACAAAGTTCTTAACTTCAAACTTTCTGCTTTCGACTTTTCCATCCACATACCCCTTGTGATCACTCATTGGCCATACTAACATAACAACACTGGCTACAATAGATCTATGCATGTCGCAGTGGCCTTTGGGAACTAGGGAGCCCGGCCCCTTTACACTCAAACATACCTACATAACATCACGCCTCTTTCCAATTGGGGTAAGCAGAGACCACAGCCCTCCACCTGCTACGATCTTGACATACTTCCCTCGTTTCCTCTACTTCCATCAACCTTTTCCTACACGCTCTTAGGTTAGGGTATGAGTTTATAAACTGTATCGATCACTTTTCGCGCAGTTCAAAGCAGTTTCTTTGAGTGAATATTAGAAGTAAACTAAATCTTGATAAACAAATACAAACATAGAAGAAAAATCTTAAAAACAAAAAAAAACACCGTATCGAAGTACAAAACCTAGTTTGAAGACAACAAAAGATCCGTGGGAGATATGGGATCCTAAAGTTATCATCTTATTAACGTAATAAGTAGCCTCAAAATGTATGGGAATTTTCTTATACCGGATCTTTTGAAATTAGTAAAAAATCGAATAAATTTGAGTTTTATTCTATTATAGGCTTAGAATAATAATGAGAATCAGAATTATTACCTTCCTTTGGAGTCATTAAAATATAGTTTACTTTAAAATATAGACCGAATGCCAATGTAAGATAAAACATACAATCTATCAAGATTTCTAAAATTCAAGAAGAACGAAACAGAACTTCCGTACCAAAATTCTCACAATTTCAATTTTAACGAAAAGAAATTATAATTACAGACGAAATAGACCACCTCCTTGCTTTTCAAAAAGTAAATACTTACTTCAACTGCCAGACAGAAAGTTTGGTAGTTAGCCCTAGCACAGGCCCTGGCCTTTTTGGGGTGCTATTACCAACACCTATAATTTTAAACATTTTATTATGTCATTATTTTATATAAGGTGCAAATTTGTCATTTTATTGTAGATATAATAAATAAATAAATTTTACAAAATTTTCATTAAAATTGTCCCTGTTTCAAAAGACCCAATCGTGGGTCACAGTTCCTCTATGTGAATTATTACCAGCATGACCAGCATCCCACACTGATTAAAAGGTTCAAAATTACAAATCTTAACAACGTATGATTTAGTAGAGGCTAATAATATTCCTCCTATTAGATATTTTCTTTGGTAAAGTTTTGGTGGAAGATCTCAGGGTATTTTGAAAATAATACGTACAATCATAGCGATTATAACATTATTTAGTAAGTATGCATCTAAAATTTTTAACTATAGATGTTGACCTTTTCATTTTAGACAGCTACACTAAATTTTCTTAAAGAGACGGTCGGTTGATGAACCGAATTTCTATCAATATTTGCAGGAAATTGTACGGTCAACCGCACGTCGGTAGAAACTTTTTCAACTCTATTACCGCACGCCATAAGGTCCAAAAGTGTTTCTACTGACGTGCTGTTGAGTGTACCTATCTACTGAAACGTTTTTTCTATGCTTAAAAAAGGCTCACTTTCATTGATGTGACAAAAAACTGCATTGGCTGCGCAGCAAAATCTAAAAAAGCGAGGTTACAAACTTTTAGGGCTGATACTTATGCTCGCTCATGAGTGTGATTATTGCTCATCATGACATCCCATGAAACGTCCACTACAGGACAGGGAACTCCCTCAAAAATTTCACGATTGTTAGCGTTACGGCTGGCAACATGGACCGCGGTTGTTGGTGACTGCAGAATGTAAGATGATACGTATGCTGCGGATCATCCTCTGGTTCATTTACCCTTATTCGCCTTTTACGACACCCACGGGTAGAGATGGGTTGGTACTATTATTTGCTGTCACCAAACGGGTCAGTATTGCTCAACCTAATATAACGAGTGGTTAAAAATTGAAAAATGTTAGAAATCGTGACATAACATGAGCGATTTCTTACTAAACTTACATAGGCCGTCACAGAGACTTCCATGACTCTACCTAAGTAAGTTTCCACCAGGAATTTCCTTACAAAAAAGGCAGATTTGCTACACTAACTGCATAGATAATTACCCTACTTCAAGGAATTATGATCACTGTTTTAACACGACATCTAGGTAATAGGTCTTTATCTGGAAGGGAATATTGTCCAAGTAATAAATAGGTTCGTACTTCCTAGGTCCTCAAGTCTAGACAAATGATTATAGATAAACTATAGATTAATAATTAATAAATAAATAATCACTTTTGTAACGCGAACTGACGTCGTAAATGGTTATGATCTAAGTAATGGTAATAGTCAGAAAATTGTGCTAGCACATAGACATCGAGTTCAAGGTACGAACGGCAGCAAGCACGTAGAAACAAAACCAGTATAAGCTGAACCAGCATTACGCTACAAACGTGCGGCCGTGTGTACCAAAGGGTGTAAAAGACATCTCCTGAAAACTTAAATCATAGATTCAGACGGTGAAACTGAACAACTTTCCCCAAGGAGCATAAGTTGGGATACGAAAAAAAAATTTTCAAGTACCAATAATATTTTTTTTATTGTATTTTGATCTATGTTCCTCGGGGAAAGTTCTTTAATTTCCTTTAGGTCATGGTTTTCATTTGATTTAAAGGATTGCAGTACTTTTAGGCTATCCTCCTGTATGTTGTACATTTTAGTAAAAATCCAGGAAAAGGCCAAGTCTAGAGTACACTAAAACTTCGACCATGTAAAATATCTGTTTGAAATGGTTCAATAGTGGAACAAGCGACGGAAGTGTGTTTTAGTAAAAATCCAGGAAAAGGCCAGGTCTAGAGTACACTAAAACTTCGACCATGTAAAATATGTGTTTGAAATGGTTCAATAGTGGAACAAGCGACGGAAGTATGTTTTAGTAAAAATCCAGGAAAAGGCCAGGTCTAGAGTACACTAAATCTACGAGCATGTAAAATATGTGTTTGAAATGGTTGAATAGTGGAACAAGCGACGGAAGTATGTTTTAGTAAAAATCCAGGAAAAGGCCAGGTCTAGAGTACACTAAATCTACGAGCATGTAAAATATGTGTTTGAAATGGTTGAATAGTGGAAGAAGCGACGGAAGTATGTTGTAGTAAAAAAAATCCAGGAAAAGGCCAGGTCTAGAGTACACTAAATCTACGAGCATGTAAAATATGTGTTTGAAATGGTTGAATAGTGGAAGAAGCGACGGAAGTATGTTCTTTGCCTTTGTATTATGTACGCACTGCAGCAAGCACGAAACAAAACCAGTATAAGCTGAACCGGCGCTATGCTACAAACGCCCAAAACCAGAGACCCGCTCAAGGTTAAAGTGTTTCCACCGACGTGAGGCTGTGTGTACAAGTAAGTGTGATAGTTTAACCTTCCTTCACGTCATACCTGGAGGGATATACGAAAAAATTACCAAAGGAAAATGTAAAATAAGAACATAAAGTTATTCAGCAGCGCACTTACTTTTTTTTGATATTTACAATTCACGTAAGAATATTGCAGGCAAAGTTTCCGGAGCACAGCTTTCCTACGTTAAACAGATTTAACACGAATAGATCAACGAGTCGCATGCGCATAATTTTCAATCTCTACACAAAATGAGTCACTACGCATTTGTATGCACGATCAATAAACTCAATAAGGCAACAAATTAGCGGAAAATCTACCTCCGATATGGTCATTATTGCTTAAGCAAATACCTCCATATATCTTGAAAACTACAATGAACCGAACGATATACTTACAAAGATTTATCGCCGTAAATTGCTAAAAGGTTAAATACTTTGGATAACAACAATACCGTTTGACATTGGGACATATTTCACAAATACAGGGTGAATTTCTTAACCATTGCCGAATATAAAAGAAACCGTGATTGACTGATCTATCAATATCAACGCATAGCTTAAATCACTGAATGGATCAGTTATTATAATTATAACGTAGGCGGATGCTAAGAAAGGATTTTGCGGAATTAACTCACGAATAAACAGAAACTGAGGCGGACGGACGAAGTCCCGAAAAAAGATAGTTTAGAACATAAAAATGAAGACAGAAATTGAACGAATTTTCCAGAGACATTAGAAGACAATGAAAAAATTTTAACAGTCACATAAAATGATTGTTTATATAGGAAACTTAAAAACACCACATTTTTGGACACATGACAATTAAAAAAAAAAACTCCAAACTCCATTTTATTCCAAGTATTCCAACGCTTACTAATCTATTTTGCAGCCATGACAAAACCCATTTGACGGAAAGAAAAACATCGTAATTTGTTTATAATTTGTGTTCCGGTAAACTACGAAAATTTGGCTAGAGGTACAAATATAACCCGGTATGTTCCCCGAATATTTAGCTGAGAAGCTCATAAAAATATGCTAATATAAATAAATGTCATCATCATCAGATAATCAGGGTACGTTTTCGTATCTCGTTTGTCATCTTAATGAAGGCGAAGAGGTTATGAAGGACGAATCACAATTAAAAGATAATGAACCATATTTCATGCTAAATCCCATAAATAAAATAGGATATTCTAAGTAGCAAGACGACGGGGCAGAAGTTATTTGATGAGTGAGACCTTGTCCTAAATAAGTAAAAAATGGACACAGTTCCTAGAATCAAATTTAAAATTACAATGACGTGACAGCTTCTGAGATATCTGTCTGACTCTGTTCTGCAATATTTAATTTATTTACCTACAAAAAGATTTCAAAATCTCGGAAACTACAATACTTATTCATCCAGTTGTTAGTTAGACTGTTGAAGTTGGTTTATTTATATTTGAATCTATGACTTTTCGTGCTAACTAAAGCCACTATAACACCTTCCTAAATTCAAAGTGGAATTCGGCATACATTGCTAGAAGACTTGGTTCTGTTAATTTCCCTATCCTTGCTTCAACCAGCAATGTATGCCGATTTAGTCTATGAATTCAAGAAGATGTGATAACAGCTTTAGCCCGCGTAGGCAGGCGGCTTACGTAACTAGAAAACTTGCTTTAGGAAAGCTCTGATTGTGCGAAGTGTGAAGATGCCAGAATCAGGCTAGTGCGTAAGTACTCGTTAGAATCGTTTATGCCTTCTATTTCCCAATAATACCACTTTATTTGTAAAGCGACGAAACTGAACTGACCTCATAAAATACACATTGTATCCTAATATAGATAAATTTTGATTTGCCATCCACAAACCAGCAGATTAAGGCTTGTGAGCCAGAAGTATCTCGCTGCTGATACAGTCAAGAACCCGTCAAGGTTGCATTCAAGACCACAGTTCTTATTTTAAGCACAGTAAGGGCTAGAATCGTACGGCAAGCGTCAAGCTTTACTTTCCTTTAAATGAAGAATCGATATTTCTACGACAATAAACTTCTACAAGCTTAGGTGCTTAGTTCATCGTAACGGTATGGAGTACTTAAACAGGATTTGAAGCCCTTCAAACACTACAACATTGCCCTTAAACAAGATAAGATCACAATCCACATATTTGTCGACAACATTATCGCGTATCGTTAAAATGTTTAAAGTTAATAGCTACTGAGTTACGAGCAGCTATCAGTATCCTTCTGTTCTTGCCCTTGACTTTATCTTGTGTTTGACTCAAAAATGTTTACATTTTGTAATGGAACTAATAAAATAATGTAAGTTCCTTACATTACATAGTCTATATCAAGTTTTTTATCTCTCCTGAACCTATATCTGAATCTTTATATTGAGGTCAGCTATATTTAAAGTAGGCATCATCAGAGGGCTGGTGATAAAAAAAAAGTATGGTACGATTCCGATCAAACATACAGGATTGACAAAAACTGAAAGGGCAAGTTCAGTCAACGTAACTAAACAACTTTCAGGAAATAAAAAAAAATAAAAAATTTGAGCACTCCATACAAACAGTCTAATCAAGCTTATAATTTTGTATGGAGAGAGAGGAAAGCTTTTTTGACTCCACCCTTACTAATGTGGTCACATGATCGACTCATTTTGTATGAGAAAAGCGAAACAAACGGAACATTGTATAGATAGTTCAATCGTGACCCTATCTTCTCTCTTTTTTGATAAAAATTGTTTGATACTGACAAAAAATACGTTTTCAATGCACATTTAGGCGAAACTCGACCCAATTGTATGTACTTACTTGAATATTTGTACGATAAAAAGCTAAAGGTGAGTCATCATTCAGAATGGCCGATAGTACCTACACACGGCCGCGAATAAGTGGTAACAAAATCAGTATAAGCTGAACCAGCGTAAGCTATAAAATAAAGGTGCCTTTTCACCAAAGCTAAGCTAGTTAGCTAACACGTGAGCTGGAATGGAACACATTTTTCCTATAGTAGAACTGCGTTCGTGGCCTGGCCGATTGTTGGTTGCTCATTCTTTTTAGTCACGAAAGTTAAGCAACAATGGCTGTGCTCAAAATCCGGATGGGTGACCGCTGTTGGCAAAACAACAGCGTTTCCGTTTACTATCAATAATAGTGGATAAGGTAAATCAGGGAACATTTAGCGGCTTGAAAACTCTGACAGCCATAAGTTGTCTACAGCGGTTGGTTGTGGGAGTCGGATAGCAAACGATCTGTGTGCTTGTGCCCTCGCAAAATCCCTAGATAGCTGACCAACCCCGTAAAAAAACCATCGAAAAAAACGGAATAAGGCTATTGCAGTGAGCAATCCTATTGGTGGGGACTTTCACAGCTCACAGGCTTGCTTACTAGCACAGTTCTATTGGAAAGCTACCATAAAGGCACCCGCCCTAGGTCAAAGTGTTAAGACTTAGGGTCCGCTCAAACCAAAAGGAAGAGCAGACGAGAGCAGTTTTTGATAACATTGCAAAATGGACTTTATTTTCATAGGAATAAAATGCAAAATTGCCTGAGAGGCATAAAAACTGCTCGCGGCTGCTCGAGCATGCTCGGTTTTGCCGGTCGGTCTGCGCGGACCCTAACGTGCAGCCGTCTGTACAAAACAATTAACTACTTATCACTACATTAGCTCCTGTTATTGCCTTGCCAACGAAGTCAGGCTGTACAAACATTAACAAGGACATCCAAATTGAAATATGGCAACTCTGTCAATGTTACCTCATTGACAATTGATTTATTGTGAGTGGCAATGCCGTTCTTGTTTGATTTGCCGCTAAATCGATTTCTGTTTGCATAGTAATTTGTACAAGTGTATTGGCTGTTTCTGCAAGCAGAGGACGTATGACAACAATGATTGTTTGAGTTAAGTAGCCTTAAGAAGCTGTAGCAAGTTTAAAGTACAAGCAGAGATAAACAAGGTTCGCTATCGCAATAAAAACTTTATAGTTAACATGATTTCTTGTTAGTTTTGTTTCTAAAGCCCAGTGAATACTGATAGAAAAGAAAGAAAGAAAGTTAGAAAATGTTAGTAAAAACATACTAGATTCAGATATTGTTATTCAATGTAGATTCTTTACAGAATACTTATTGAATGTTATGCAGAATACAATGCAAATAGAGAGAGTCTACACCGTTTCGGATCGTGCTATGGCAGCGTAAAGGAAACGGCAAGTAACCACTGCAACACGGCCTAATTTGAAAGTCGGTTTTTTACAATGTGTTTCGCTGGAATATCAGAGCACCATAACTCTTTGTCATTGATATAGTCACAGACCTAGCAGAAGCGCGCTAACGCTTGATACTCGTATAAGTAGTCATCTAATCTATAGCAAGCTTTTTTACGTAAGGTTTGCTTTACACATTTAAACTTTCTCTCAGGTATTAGCACTACATTGTTAAGTATTTTATTGTAGTATCGTACACACATAACAATCCAATGAAAGATTGATTGATTTATTGACTTTTGTATATGGTTGATCAAGTTTGTACTAGCCACCTCAGCTTATACTAAAACGTCTCGCGTTTCTGTAGCAATGATGATGTGTAGCAATTTGCTACTAAATAGAAAACTAGACTACAATACGCATTTTGCCGACGTAGCGATACGTGTCTCTATCGCTCCAATATCTTACCTATCACACGGTCCTACTCTCACACTGTTGTCATACTAATCAAGAAACATTACTTCGACTAAAGCTGCATGAAAGAACATATAATCCATATTTTTTTTCCAAAGCTCGCTAACGGCACGATCACACCTTCCCTAATTCAGAAACTAATTCAGCATACATTGCTCGTTGAAGTAAGGATATTTAAATTTACATAACCAAGCCGCCCTGCAATGTATGCCGAATTAGACTTTGAATTCAGTAAAGTGTTATCGTGGCTTAATCTATTTTGTAGCCATGAAACTAAAACCAAATTTGTTTTTTCGGACAGTTTTAGCCGATTGCTTTTAACATAGCTGCAAAATGTGGTGGTAAGCGTTGAAAGAATCGCTTAGTAATGTATCTGATCAAAATTATAAGCTGGCTTGTATACAGGTCACCGCCTTTAAAAAATAACCTTTATTTTGGTAAGTATTATTCGACACTTTCGGTGCAACATTTGAATGACAAAAGATTGAACTTTGACTGCAGTTCGTTTACACATTATTATTTAAATAAACTTCATTGATACAAAAATGCCGGCACGGAAACTTTGTGGTTTGTTTATCAAAATATCTACCAACTGCATATTTTGTCGTTTGAGTCGTTTTATAAATAAACTCAAGTAAGTACAAGAGCTTAGCTTTTAAGGAGAGAAGAAACGGTCATATCTACTGACTAGTCTGACTATACGACTACACAGTCTACGCAGATCTACTGGTTGACTTTGTACAGTCAACGATAGGTCAAGCTTGACTCTCGCAGTGCGACTCTAGCCCGTACGTCTTTTGAAATAAGATCGGTACAAAGTCCAATGTGTCAAGCATGATGTGCTCTTGACTTTACCATCCCTATTTCAGTCTTGCTCTTGACTGCACTGCACATCGGCAGAAACGATAACATTTTTAAAATAACAACAGGATAGCTTAATAGCCTAAGAGCCAAACGATTTCACTGTATGAAGATTCAACAAAAATTCATATAAGCATTTTTTGTCGTCAAAAATTAGATTAGCTGGTCTATAAAATAATTCATTAGTAATCCACCCAAATTTACGACCGCATGATTTAAAAAAATAATAATAAAGGTATTATAAATTCCACAAAAGAAGGGCAAAAATGCTATAAATATTATTTACTTTACATTTATTTACCTTTATTTTTATCTTTTTTTTAAGTATATAATCCTCCTATATTTGTAAAAGAAACACAATTAAATCTAAAAAACTAATTTACGTAAATCTCAAAGTTGAATTAGACCTATGATAAAAATGCTATCAGATCAGTTCTTCAATGCTTTTGTTTCATTAACGTCCCTTAACATATAGTCTAAAAAATCCAACAAAAAAAAATATGGAAATTGAAACCTCCAGAAATTTAAATTGTACCTTCCAGTTTGAAATTTGGGTGGATTCAAAAATATAGTCTCTTAAAATTGCATTTAAAAGTGGTTTACAAAAATTTGGCCTGATATGAATTTATTCTCAAAAATATAGGATAGCTCTTAGGGTATAAGTCCTGCGACGGATACGACACATGCACGCGACAAGCTATAAATATACAATATAACGGAGACCAACATAACAGTTGGTTGTTATGGATGTAATTATACTGTGACGAAGCATCCTGAATGCGAAAACAAAGTATTTACTTGGAAGGAGTCAACTTTATGTGCCGTTTAAATCAGTGCTGATGTTATCAAGGTCAGGTGTCCGTTATTATGATGTAAGAAGTCGTTGGTAAACAAATAGTAGTTTATGCAACTGTCATATAAAACAGGTTATTAAAACACGAGTTTGGGTTTATTACATGAGGCGTAGCCGAATGTGATAATAGCATCAAACGAGTGTTTTAATACCATATTATATGCAGTTGTGTATACTACTTTATCTTCACTCATGCAATAGGTTTCTTTACTTATAAAAATGATAAAAACTAAACAAAAGTAAGTAAACAACAATGGTACCTAACATATATTATGTATATTACAGTTCTGATATGAGTCTGAAGAAGCCGTCTTAATATATCCGCTAGGTCTTCTTTGAAATATACAAGCAGAACATTTTCTTAACAAGACATGGTTTTCTCTTCGATTTTCATTCTTTCCCAATTCATTGTAGGTTATGTCATAAAATGTCCTAGGCTAATATGGGAGAAGATCATAAGTTATTGAGTATCTTCTGGTGTAACTGCAGTATCCTGACTGCACCACTTTATCTTCTTTTTCAATAAACTTTCACATTACTTTCACGGGCACAAAAAACTTGAAAAAGGTATATATTTGAAAATGGCGGCAAATCTAATATCTATTTCCTTCTAATTTCAGGCTGCGTGCGCATATTTTCCACTACAGATAAAATAATTGTAACTATAGTAACTGCTACTGTAACTGCTCCAAAATAATAGGTTGTTTATAAGGCACACTTTGTAAATATGCTACTAATATTTGACAGCTACTAAGAAAAACTGTTATATTTATAACCGTCTCTCTAAAAGACCTTATATTCAGTCTTTTTAAAAAGGTTTAGGTTCAAGAAGAATTTTATCCAAGTGTTATGTTATGATTAAAAAGTTAAATTACGTAACACCTTTGCAAAATTTTCATACAAAAATCGTTACGTAATGGTAACTTTTTAATTTTTTATGCATACTCTGCATTTACTTATATATAAGTACTAGCCCATCGGCACGTTACAATGTCCCCAATTCGTTGGTCCGAAATCTGACGTTTAGGACCAACAAATGTCAGTCGTTGTCAGTCATATTGTCAACATTGGATGCAAATAAACTTACCAACAAAATGTTGTTCTTCGTTGAAGATACAATATACTCTTATTATTATTACTGTTATTTCTTATTATTGTTTTTGACTATAATCCAATTAATGAAAATGAAAAACCAGGCCTAAATCACATATAAACAGTAAAAAGTTTGTTTTGTTTTTCCCGCCATATTATTTCCGTTCCGTGTATTTAGTACCGACCGAAGTACTACACAACGTAGCTCAAGCGATTTTTCACAGATGGCGCTATTTTTTCTTGTATGGGGAAATTTTGAACCGCTTGTTCCCAAGACCCTATCTTGACTATATAAATCTATGATACTCTGCGTAATATTCAGCCTTATGTACCAACTTTTTGAATCATAATTCAAAGATTACGACATGAGTGTAGATAAACAATGATACACTTTTTTTTCGTACATTATTACACTGGGGTTTTACTGAATAACTTCCATTAAGAAGCATAGCCAAAATATGAAAAACGTTAGGTTTACCATACAAAACCTGGCGAGGGCAAGTTTTGTACGCAACTAGGGTAGGAATAGTAAGCTAAGTAAATTGTTTTTTTTTTGTTGATATAAATACCACTTTTATGTGTAATCGTCTGAGTGTAAACACCTTAGTTAATAGCTGTTCGATGATAGTTGGCTTATAGACGCATGTTAAAGTTAAAGACTTGCAAGTTCATTACTTTGAGCCTCTCTAGTTTCTACACTTCATGTTTTTTTTAAATTCCCATAACATAGAGGCATGCTCAAAAAACGCAATTCAACAACTTAACAAAAAAAAATACTTTGCATAGAAAATAACCGTAAATCTATTCTATCTAGTTTTTGTGAGTAAAAGAAACCTATTTACTGCATAAAAACAAGCCACAAACCCACCACAAAGTGATTACAAGTACTAGTCAAACTGCATTCACCGTAGATCATCTACGCAAGAATAAATAAAAAAAACTTCAACTTTAGACGCTCTGCGAGTTAATCGCACAAATAAAAGTACACCGATAAATACTAGTGCTACTGTATCCAGAGTCCCCTACTAAGGCTCAGGTTCTCGAATAAAACTCGCATAGGATCATTGCGTTGCATTGCTATTCTTCTATTTTTTGTTTTTGGCACTAACATACGGAGGCAAAATTATTTTATTTGGAAAAATACCCGTGAAAATATTATCCATCATACAAAAATATATTTTCATAGATTGAAATACCATGTCAGAACGCGACCTTGCTACTATTAGCAAGAGCTGCATGAGAATATTAACTATGCTATATGTAAGTAGGTATGATAACAATAACTTAGAAATTAAAATAAGCATATAGCTGCCTTGGTTTGATATTATATTATAATATTCTCGTTCTGTTGCGGAGTATCGAAGTCTCTTAAGATTATTCAAGACTAATATTTTTATTTTTCATACCGCTATCGAGTTTTAATGGTAATGTTTTGGTATTGGAAAATTACGAGTAATCTACTCAAAGTCGGTGTACCGTGGAGGCATTTCTGTTGGAGTTAATTTACCTATCTTTTTAACTTAGAATTTGAGCATGCTATTTATAACCTATTATTTTTATCTTTTTCAATTAACAATACTCGTAAGGTTGTTTGCTCGAATTGCTTAGTAAAATTGATGTACGAAGAGTAAAGTCAGTTTAGGCATCATTCAAAACAATCTTCTTCTCATCGTGTCCGCGAATGATTAAAATTTTTCTTGCCAATGTTTTAGAGGGGTTTGAACACGCGACCTAGGGCACAAAAGGCAGGAGACCATTACTGACTACACCAGCAGGTCAATAAAAAACAAAACCTAAAAGTAAAGTTTAATTTGAAAGAAGCGAATTAAACCTAACTCACGATTTGCTAGTCAGTTGCTGTTGGAGTTCAGGTTTTAGTTAAAAAACTAGCTGGTGCCTGAGACTTCGTCCGTGTGGTATTCAGTTTTATTACAAATCAAATAAAAAATCATTTATTCATTTGGATATTAAAATCTACTCAATTTGAATTGTATTCTAAATGCTATGACACTCAATAAGTATTCTGTAAATAATCTACATTGAATAAATGAAACTGAAATCTTGTCTTCAAAAGAAGATGAATTCAGATAAGTAGAAGTCTTCTTCCGGTTGACGTAAAACCTTAGGTATTTAAAAAAAAAATTGCGACGTGCAAGATATAGAATTAATAGAACACAAACTAGTGTCAATAAATCATATTCTCTTATTCCCAACAAACACGTACAAATCCGTTCACCAGCTAGTGAAAACCTACAATTTTAGCGACATTATACTGGTAATGACACGGAACGTACGAGTATACTCGTATAATTAACTGTCTGTCTATGCCTCAGAGCATTAAAATTCTATAGAGGACCTGAACCAACCCCCGCGTTATGTATGCGTTATGTATGGATGACCGCTGTATGCACAGTGAGCTAACAAAGCCTGCCATGCAATAAATCACATGCTAGAAAAAAATATTTTAAAATATGTCACAAGATGCAATTCGCGAGATTAGTTATTGTAAAAAATAATGGCAACAGTATTTTTTGTTATTACTAGTTAGTAGTATAAGTATCTAAAGAGGTAACACTGTTTTGCTCTATACTATTGTCTGTGCCTGCCGGTGTAATGGCGATTCTTATGTGCAAGCTTATAATAAAGAAGTTCCAATAAAACTGCCTCTTTCCTTCAGGTTAGTTATAAATTCTCCTGTAAAAGTTATAAATAAAGTGAAAAAAGAAACAGCCAATTGCGTGTCGGACCACGCGCAGTATAGGGTTCCATAGTATTTTTTTATCACAAAGCAGGTTTTGGTTCAGTATTTCATAACGTTCATAACATGAACTTTTTACCTTCTAATATTCTAATTCCTACCTATTTTAATGCTCAGTGAGGTCCTAGCGCCTGATTGCTATTGCTACTTTTAATATTTCCAGTTTTTCGTCTATAGCTCATTAAACTGTGAAGCCTACTTAACTGTGATAGTTTTCCTTTTAATTACATCATATGTCCTACTACTGTGATTTTTTTCACTTTTCCAATAAAAATCGTTTATCCGGCACTCGACTCTAACAAAAAAAATCACTTTCAGGCAAAATATTTCGCAAACGGATCCCTAAATCAAAAAATTATATTGCACACTTGCATTACTTTTAAAAGGCCATTCAACGACACTCCACACGATGGGGTACCCTAAAACTTTTTTTTACTGGTTTCATTTTACCACTTTATCGGCGTAGATTATACTAAATTACAGCTTTCTAGTACTATAGTAAGGGTGATGAAGGACAAATTTCTAAATGATTTGCTCATGTCTGCCTCTTTGACTGATGATAAGGAGCATCATCTAGAAGTTACAAAAAATATTGGCGGACATCCACACCCCTGCATTTTTGAGGAAATAAGTTTTAACTATTTTGAAATTTGACAATGAAACGTACACCTGGCAGACTATGACTATCTGATTAAATACAATGTACAAAACCCCAGAAAAATGGTCTGCCACCATAATAGCCCAACGTCGTAAAGTTACAGCGCTTCAAAATGCAAAAAATCACTACTTCGTCCCGTGATAATGCAGAGCCCTGCATGTCTGCCTCTTCGATTTTCTACATCTTCAGAAGTATTTTAAACTGGAGCCACAAAGGCAGACAAAAAAAAAACCGGCCATGTGCGAGTCGGACTCGCGCACTGAGGGTTCCGTACCACCACATAAACATAATTGTATTAGTTGAAATTTCAGTAAGTTAATGTGCTAGATTTTTTGAGTCCGACACGCGCTTGACCAAATTTTATTATTTGTTGTTATTTTATAGCTTATGCTCTATAAACATACCAATTTTCAAGTTTGTAAGTGTTCCCGTTTTTAAAAAGAACTAAAACAAAAATCGCCTCAGCGACCATCCAACTCGACCCCTCTCTTATATGAATGTTCTTGAAACGGGAGCTCACCACAATTGGTTACCATTAGTTGTGAGAAAAGTTGTAATATTTAATGATTTCAGACTTTTCCCATTATTTGTACTGTGAGACCTAGCTTCTTGCCAAATTTAATAATTTTAGGTCAACGGGAAGTACCCTGTAGGTTTTGCATTTTTGAAGAAATGTATGGAGATGAGGACATAAAATGCAATATCTTTTGATTGCGTCGTTGTAAAAAATTTAAATTTTCAGATCTTGTGTGGTTCATGGATCCTAATATATGGTATTAATTTCAACCTGATACCTTTACCGGTTCGTGAGATAAAAGGTCTTGACAGACAGACAGACGGACAACAAAGTGATCCTATAAGGGTTCCGTTTTTTTCTTTTGAGGTACGGAACCCTAAAAAACATTATTTAGTAAGTATCATATTTTAATTTTTTTTGCTTTAACTCAAAAACGCAGCGACGCACAGAAAAACTTTTAAGGACCAAATCGATTCGTATTGAGCTTATCTATCATTCCTATTAATATGAATCATGACCAAATCATAAACCCAAAATGCAGCCAACACCCTAACTACTAAGGGTCTCTGTGCTAACTGCTAAGCCCCTGACAGACAGACGGACATAACGAAACTATAAGGGTTCCTTGTTGAAAAAGAAGACATTTACATTAAGTGAGTAGTTTGAAATTAATACACGGAATATTAGGAAGTTCGTAAACGATGACAAAAAATTGCGTTATTTTTCAAAAATTTCATACAGTATCTATGAAAGATTTATGTTTTACAATAATTTTCCTTTGCGTTGTTTGTCCCATCTCGTCTTTTATGTTATCTATCTATGGTCTGTCCGTAATAAGCCCTAATAAGCTGCGCGTACGCACGTCGCCCCTAGCGCTGCGCGTGACTAGAACTGGAACTAATTTTATCGATAATATTGTTTTAAATTATTATTTAATAAATAAAATTATAGGTAGTCTATTATACCGGCAAGTTGATTTATTGTTAAATCCTGTTAATAAACAACATATTTTATTTATCACTTTCTGTGTCACGTTACACTTTAAATGTTCTGTGGTTTATTTATGTTACTTGTACTCACTATAACCGGTAGGAACTAATATTAACTATAGAATATCATCTCAAAATTTGAGAAGTCCGGACAAAAAGCATAAAACTACAAAATATCATGAGTCTTGACCCATGACATGACATAAAATATAGTCCGGAGTGAAACAGATTATCTGTTCTCCTGATCTCTAATATTTATTAAAAAAAATTGTAAAACAATAAATATAGAAAAGAAATAAAACAAAAAAAAATAAGATAAAGAAAGTAAGTTATCTTTAAAGATTAAAGACTGACTGCAGTACCCAGAGACGTCAGTCACTTAAAAGTTATTTTTCCATTATTTTCAATTACTTATATATGTCGTGGTCAGATCGTTATAAATCGGTTATGTTAGGTTGCATTTCATGAAGTGACCAACATGATTTCATGAAATGGCCAACATATATCATGAAATGGCCAATACCACGATCTGGCCACGACATATATAAGTACTAGCCCATCGGCACGTTACAATGTCCCCAATTCGTTGGTCCGAAATCTGACGTTTAGGACCAACAAATGTCAGTCGTTGTCAGTCATATTGTCAACATTGGATGCAAATACACTTACCAACAAATGGAATGTTCTTAGTTGAAGAAACAATATACTTTTATTATTATTATTGTTATTTCTTATTATTGTTTTTGACTATAATCCAATTAATGAAACTGAAAAACCAGGCCTAAATCACATATAAACAGTTAAAAGTTTGTTTTGTTTTTTCCCGCCATATTATTTCCGTTCCTTGTATTTAGCACCGACCGAAGTACTACACTACGTATTTCACGCGATCTTTCACAGATGGCGCTATTTTTTCTTGTATGGGGAAATTTTGAACCGCTTGTTCCCAAGACCCTATCTTGACTATATAAATCTATGATTATTTTATTTTCTATTTCGTTTTTTAGTACGGCACGAAAGGCCGAAAAGTCGAACATGTCCGAAGGAAACTAATTGTTATCATTAATCAGAACATGAAATAACTGTATGTCGGCTAATATCACACAATTTGCAGTTCAAAAAGCTCTTTTGATTTGCGGTTTGCAGAAGTTGATTATAAGGTTAATGTAGGTCAAACAAAGTAGGTACTGTTTGTTGGTGGAATTCGTGTGACAACGGGTTATTTTGTGAATTAAACCGCGAAATTCGTACAAAATATGTCCTTTGTGAAAACTGTGTGATTGTTCTTAAGAGGTATACCGAAACGTCCACTACAGTACAGGACAGAGAATTCCTTCCAAAATTCCAGTTTTTGCTGAAACAATGTGGAAGGGAAGTATCATAGTCACCACGCTTGTTAGCGTTACTACTGGCATCATCTGGTTCATTAACCCTAAGTCGCCTCTTACGACACCCACACACGAGCAGTCTCACACTTGAGAGGAATTTATCTACAAGATAAAATAGTTTTTACATTATGTTCAAAGGTCAGTCTGAAACTGTGCAAGATAGTTTCAGTTTGTCACTTTTAAATTATTTAATCTGTGCTTTTACCATGAAATGAAACTGAACCACTTTCTGAAGAAAAATGGCAGATAAAAGTATTAATATGGATGGTCTACAAAGTAGAAAATCGCAAAATTTCATAACCACAGGCAGGATTCGAACCTTTAATCATTTTCAATATTGATGGTGTCCGATTTCCGCGGGTGTAAAAAGTACGCAATGTCTGTAGACTAGTGCCATCTATATACCTACCTCGTAACTTACAATGAATTTGCCGAAGAGCTGAACGATGATGATATTAGTCTCGTATTCATATATCAAGAATCACATAGATGGCGTTAATTTCCATTTCGGTTCCAGAACTTACCCGGTTGGTTTAGCGAAACAGGGTAAAATTAGTTTCTTTGCCTGCTAATCTTGTTGAGCTTTTTTATTATATTTTTTTAATGTAAAAAGTTAGCAAGCGAGTTCGTGGGCCACCTGATGATAAGTGGTCACCACTGTCTTATTAGTAGCATAGTTGACACTAACAAGACAGCAAAGCGCGTTGTTTACCCTGAGAACTAAGATGGTGTGTCTAATGTGCCAGTAACTTCACTGTTTCCCTGTTATAAATAAATCTAGTAAATACAATGACTAACCTGAATAAAGTGTTCGAGATGTCGTCCTCACTATCAGGGACAGGAAGCGCTAATCATACAAAAACGTAGGATAACCCTATCTCATATAGGCTAACCCTTTAATAAGTGTTTAGCCTATCCGTGGCGGCGGCGGCGCGCTCTCTTTCACTTTTTCACTTACTGTACTTATCCAAATTCTCTAATTTACGTTTCGATAGCTATAGCTACTAATATCGTCTGTAACCTACTGCACTAACCTGAGTAAACACGTGAGCTGCACGTCGTTCTGGAACCTTCCAAGCGCCGGTGCTCCCTCCACCCTCACGGCGTTCACTTTTTCCCGCAGAGGGCCGCTGCAACCTCCCGGCCCGCAACGCTCTCGGAGAATCCACATTATGTTCGGTTGTCTTAGGAAGGCTACCACCTGGGAAAAGTTTTACGGAGAGTTCGCATAGGAAACGTATGTGTAAGGTACCTCGAAACTTGGCTCATAGACAGGGATAAGGTCAATAAGTAAAAATAAAAAATACGAATTTTTTTCGGTTGCAAATAATAAAGTTAAAAAATAATTTTGTTTTTGTCAAATATCGATAGGTCGTATGGCAGATTGAAAAGTAGCCATGTTCAGTCTTTAAAAAAGAACTGACAACTGTTCTAAGTAGTCTGTGGTCGGTTTATATAGCTGTTATTTTTTTTTTGATAGGCAATGACTATTACATAGCACGATCCGAAACGGCGTAGACTCTCTCTATTTGCATTGTATTCTGCATGGCATTCAATAAGTATTCTGTAAAGAATCTACATTGAATAAAATTATCTGAATCTGATACTCATCACATTCTGCCATACGACTTATCGATATTGGACGAAAACGTTTTTTTTTAAAACCTCGTCATTTATGGCCAAAAAAAATTGGTATTTTTTATTTATCTTTAATGATCCTATTCCTCTTTATGAGCCTAGTTTCAAGGTACCTTGCATATAAGTTTCCCTAGCGAATTAGAGACTGTTTGACGACGAAATCTCATAACATTCCATGAAACGTCCACTGCAACTCAGAGGGGATTTCCCATAGTCACCATGCTTGGAAGTGAAAGAATACACAGAATGATGTTGCTGCTCATCCTTCAGTTCATAAGCCCTTAGTCGCCTCTTCGTGGGTCTCGCCTACAAGTATAAAAGTGTTAGTACAATTCTTGGCCGCAACCACATGGACTATACAGCGTGAATTTGTGTTGGTTTCGCACCCGAAGCCTAGTGATTCTACTCATGATTACAAGAAACTTTCCCAAACAAAAAAATTTTTTACTTGTAAAATTTTTTTCGCTTCTCCATAGTAAAGTGGTCACGTGATCGACTCATTTTGTATGGGGAGGCGAAAATTTTTTTTGAGTAAAAAAATTTATTCTTCGGGAAAGTTGCTTGTTTTCATGAGCAGAATCACTGGGCTTCGGGTGCGAAACCAACACAAATTCACGCTGTATAATAATGACTTTAAATTAGACCCATCAGCGGTGCGGTATTGCAAAATCGCTGGTCGTGCCGTCGGTCGCGCGGTCCAGTGGTCATACCACACTCCAGACATTACATACGAGTGCGAATTTAGAATTTGTAATTGGAAGGTCGCGTTGGGCCGCAAAGGAGATGGATTTTTTCGGTCTTTTAATCAAATTCCGAAAAAATCTAACCACTATGTAGAAAAAAAACATAGATTGTAGACTTAAAACTGAGCCTACATGCCCAGTTGTGGGACTTAAACGCCCACCATTTAGGAGAAATAAATTTTTAAAAATTAGCTAATTAGTCCACTCAGAAAGTCTATAAAACGCATCTGCCACTATCTAACTCTTTCTAACGCCTAGTCATTAGAAAGAGTTACGTTAACTGCTAAGTAGGCGTTAGAAAGAGATAGATAGTGGCAGATGCGTTTTATAGACTTTTTGAGTGGACTAGTTAGCTGATTTTTGAAAATTAATTCATCCTAAATGGTGGGTGCTTAAGTCCCACAACTGGGCATGTAGGCTCAGTTTTAAGTCTAGAATCTATGTTTTTTTTCTACATAGTGGTTAGGTTGCTTTGGAATATTTTTAAATAAAAGACCGAGCTCCATACATTTTCCACCCTGTCCTTTAGAACAAAAGACCCTCAGGAGCAGCGAGCGGGGGGCGGGCAGGTGCGCGCGGGCGCGGGGGGGATTGCAAGGGGGTGGAGAGTGTCCTTTATGTATGACTAGCTGGTGCCCGCGACTTCGTCTGCGCAGGTTTATAAATTGTAGCCTGTGTTATTCTGATGTATAAGCTATATTATTGTAAAGTTTCACTAAAATCCATTCAGTAGTTTTTACGTGAGTAACTTACAAACAATTACTTACAAACTTTCGCGTTTATAATATTAGTAGGATAGTGGTGTCGATTCTGGCAGACCCAAACTTAAAACTAAACTAAATTTGACAGGTCTAAAAATAGTGCTGTCTTTTATTAGTGTGTAGGGAGTAACAAAGTCAGCAACACTTTAGACCTGCCAAATTTAGTTTAGTTTTAGTTTGGGTCTACCAGAATCGATACCGCTATATTACGTTGTTGTATGCCCTTACCTTGTCATTGTACGCCACCGGTATGTCGGGCGCGGCGGCGTGCGCGTGCGCGGGCGCGTCCCCGGCGGCGGCGGGCGGCCGCGGCGGCGGGGTGGGCGCCTGCGCAGCCGGGAACAACACATTGTTATACTCGTATCATCGAACTAAATATTTTTTGACGTTTTCGCAACACTGGTGATAATTCCTCAGTCAACGCAAATTTGCAAGGAGTAAATAATAGCTACAGTCAAAATATTGGAGCGACAAAGACACGTATCGCTCCGTTCTGCTCCAACACATATCACTGTCCTACTTTTTTACTTTACTTTTAAAACTTCTTTATTCATAAAATATGTACAATATTTACCTTTAAACTCAGTGTTACAATCCTAAGTCTAAATAATATTATGCCGTAAGGATGTTAGGCTAAGAACGCCTTCACAAACTATTGCCTTGTTTCTTTTATACATATCACTACACTATAAAAACAAATAACATAAATAACAACATGAAGTAATAAAAATATATGTTAAAAGAGTAAAAACACATTAATATCTGAACGGATTTATATCACTGTCCTGTTTTTATTCTAAACAACCTAATTTATTTCGACTCTACTACAATTTGTAATAACTTTAATAGTGTTATCTCGTTACGTTATACATATTTGTATTTAGTACCACAAAATATTTAATATTAGAAATTATTTTCATACCTAAAAACGAATTTGAACAAGTGCTAAGAATGATGTGTATAAAATAAAATCATGTAATCGATTTTACTTTGCCGGCACCACACGGGACGGTCGTGTCGGGGTGCCGGCAAAGAATAGTACCAACCCATACATACCCTTGGGTGTCGTAAGAGGCGACTAAGGGTTAACTGGAGGATGGGCAGCAGCATCCTCCTGTGTATTATATCTTACTTACTGCGGTCACCTACAACCGCGGTCCATGGTGCCAGCCGTAACGCTAACAAGCGAGGTGATTATGGTACTTCCCCTCCACATTTTTCCAACAAAAGCTAGAATTCTGGAGGGAGCTCCATGTCCTGTAGTGGACGTTTAATGGGATGTTATGATGAATCGATTTTTAATGAATAAAAGCATTACTGAAACGAAGAAAATAAGGAAATAGTGAAATCCAGACTTTATACACTAACAGATAAAGAAATGTAATCAATGGATCAAACACAAAGAAAAAATATACAAACCAAACGATATCACAATCAAAAGCAAAACTAAAGTAAATAATAGACGCAACAGACTGTCGCGAACTTATGCTCACACGAGAAAAAAAAATAAGGCAAAATGATACACTGATGCTTGCAAATGATGATAAGAAAACTAACCAACAACATAGCAAAAAGAGACACAGAAAACAAATGCCAAACAAACAACCAGCAACCATGGACCTATTATAAAAGGACTGACCATTGCCATCACAGAACTATATACATAATCTATATATAGAAAACGTAACCCGACAATCATAAAACTACAAGACAAGAGTATTTATGGTCTACTGAGTATTCTAATAAAAATTGTTCTAAATCTCAACAAAGTTTCGATGTAAATAAACACTAACGTTGAATTTAAATATGGTACCTAACCTATATTTTATTAGCTCATGGTGGGCCTTACTACTCGTATGGAAAGGGCTATGCTCGGAGTCTCTGCAGAATCGAATCAGAAATGAGAAGATACGCAGAAGAACTAAAGTAACTGACATAAACTAAAGTGGCAGTGGGCAACTGGGCACATCGCAAGAAGAACCGATGGCCGATGGGGCGTAAGAGTTCTAGAGTGGCGACCACGTACCGGAAGACGAAGCGTTGGCAGGTGGACCGACGATCTGGTCAAAGTCGCGGGAAGCCGCTGGATGCGAGCAGCGCAGAACCGGTCATTACGGAGATCTTTAGGGGAGCCGTATGTCCAGCTGTGGACGTTTTTCGGCCGATATGGTGATGATATGTCAAGAGAATACTCGATAGACCGTAATGAATAACTTCGCTGATTGTTTTGTCAGTGACACCTAGTTTAATACTTTTCCGGGTTACGAAATATGTAAGGGGATGGTCAGTCCATTACTTATTCGTCCATACAAACACATGCTAACTAACCCAACAAACATTCACACAAGAATTTAAGGTGTAACAAAAAGGGGATGTGATTATAGTCGAAGTAATGCAGCTTGATAAGAATTGTCAGCAGGACAGCTATGCGTAAGAGCGGGACGGAGCAATACACGTCTCTGTCACTCTAGAGAGCGTTGAGGAGTATGATTGGTGTGAAATTGAGTGACAGGATTAGAAATAGTGTGATAAGAGAACGGTGTGGCGTAAAAGAAGAGGTAGTGACTAAAATTGAGAAAGGGATGCTGAGATGGTTTGGTCATGTAGAGAGGATGAATGAAGGAAGATTTACGAAAGAGATCTACAAGGCGAGAGTGAATGGAAACGTTGGAAGGGGAAGGCTTCGGACCAAATTCAGGACGTTCTGAATAAAGGCCAGGTTAAAAGTACTCTAAACCGACGAGCATGTATGAAAGGATTGATGAAAATTCAGGAAGCGAGGGAAGTATGTCAAGATCGTAGCAGGTGGAGAACTGTGGTCTCTGCCTACCCCGACGGGAACAAGGCGTGATGTTATGTATGTATGTCACTCTAATATCTTCCGCATCACTCCGTTCTGCTCTCACACTGACTCGATGACATTACGTATAAAACTCACTTTTTTTTTTGTGGACGCCGGAGGGCCGGCGGTTTTAACCCGGTATTTTTAGGGAGGTCCGTAAAATCCCTGAAATACCTTGAAAAAGACTGCACAGTCGAAGTAATGTAGCTTGATGAGAATGACAGCAGTGTGAGAGCAGGACGGTGCGATGCGCTACACATTGGAGCGACAGAGACATGTATCGATCCGACCTGCTCTCACGCAAGTTTCTCCTGCTGGCATTCCAATCAAGCTATATCATTTTGACTGTAGCCACTACATCCTTTTGTTACACACAAACACAAACAAGCAAGCCAATCAATCAATCAACAATCCACCTGATCGATCAATATCGGTCGCCTCCTCTGCGGCAACAGCGGAGAGAAGGGGCCGGCTTGCGGCGCGCGCGGTAACCTTGGGTCGATGAACGTCGTACGACGCATCACGTGGTCCACGAAGAAGCGCTGCGGAGAGGTTAGTGCGTACAGACTGGGACACTACACTCCTAGCATGTTAGTTTAGGTCAAGCTTGCGAGGGAATAGGAATACCAAATCGCAATAAATTTTAAATAACTCGGGGAAACTCTTTTTGAACTTTTGAGTCCCTATAGCAATTTATAGGGTCGATTCTTGAGTGACCGCTAAATTTAGGTCTGAAATTGGCGCTTTTTGTTAATTTCTAAAGCCGGAGAAGAGACAACAACACTATAAGGCATGTAAAATTTTAGACTGCCATTCAATTTAGTATTTTCAAAATAGAATGCATAGGAAGTAGAAGTATTATAAACATACATATAAACCACTGAATAGGGAGGTTACCTTACAAACGGTCCTGTATAAAAAAAAAACCAGCCAAGTGCGAGTCGGACTCGCGCACTGAGGGTTCCGTACCACCACATAAACATAATTGTATTAGTTGAAATTTCAGTGAGTTAATGTGCTAGATTTTTTGAGTCCGACACGCGCTTGACCAAATTTTATTATTTGTTGTTATTTTATAGCTTATGCACTATAAACATACCAATTATCAAGTTTGTAAGTGTTCCCGTTTTTAAAATGGAACTAAAACAAAAATCGCTTCAGCGACCATCCAACTTGACCCCTCTCTTATACTTGGTTACCATTAGTTGTGAGAAAAGTTGAAATATTTAATGATTTCAGACTTTTCCCATTATTTGTGAGACCTAGCTTCTTGGCAAATTTCATAATTTTAGGTCAACGGGAAGTACCCTGTAGGTTTTGCATTTTTGAATAAATGTATGGAGATGAGGACATTAAATGCCATATCTTTTGATTGCGTCGTTGTAAAAAATTGAACTTTTCAGATCTTGTGTGGTTCATAGATCCTAATTTACAGATTTGTGATTTTACAGGCGATAACTTGTAAATGGCCTAGGTTTAACTATCTTGTATAACTACAATTACTTTTAATAGCAAGGCTGTAAGTTATCCGAATAAAATAAAATAAAATAATATATGGTATTAGTTTCAACCTGATACCTTTACCCGTTCGTGAGATAAAGGGTCTTGACAGACAGACAGACAGACGGACAAAAAAGTGATCCTATAAGGGTTCCGTTTTTTTTCTTTTGAGGTACGGAACCCTAAAAATGATATTATGTTCTCTAGGATAGTTTTTAAGTGTTTAAAACGCAAAATTCCTCCCCCCTTTCGCGCCCGCCGCCATATTTTTCGCTTATATCTTGGCTTAGGTGCATTTTAGCTAGAAAAGTGTTCTGTACAATGTTGTAGATAATTAAATTACCTATAATTTACGTTTTAAACTTTGGGTCTAGGACTGATAGTTACGGAGGTATGCACTTTTAAAAAATGAAAATTTCCAGAAATTTCCGAAACTTCTTACTTTAGAACGCCGTAATTCAGTTATGGCCAATTATGGGGAATTTTGCATTTTAAACACTTACTAACCATCCTAGACAATATATCAAAAATTTTGAGATACTGTTTGTAAAGTAACCCTACACTTTTATACGCAATTGAGTGGATTAATAGGCTTGCCGGTAATATTATCTAACACAAATATCAATGTCCTTAATGTAAAACTATTTATAAAAAAAATCAGCTTACCTTGCCATTTCTATCAAGCTTGGTATCCCAGCCAAGCGGCAAGGCTCTGTCACTTTCACTGAACATATTGACAAGCGCCACCAAATCCCTATTATGCTGGTATCTGTCAAACGAAGACGTGTCCCGACGTATCTTGGATATCATGTGCTTGAGGGTTGAGTTTCCGTTGTATAGTGCTGAGGCTTCCTGAAAAGAAGGCAGATTGGGTTTTAAGTTTATTTCAGTTGACAACTTTGGAGAGAATGTTGGTAATTTGTTTCTTAATGTTTTTGATACATACTTTGCTTGTACGTGTATTATATACAGTGTAAAACAAAAGTAAGTAAAACTCATCTCACGAAAACTGAAACCGTGGATTCAGACCATGATAGTGAGCAACTATACCCATGAATCAATTTAAAAAAAAATTGTGGTCGCCATACAAAAGGTACCCCGTAATGCATGTTTATAAGATGTCTGCGTTGGATGTCACCGGAAAATGATACGGAATAGGTAGTTGATCAATTTCCTAGTAAATTGATCAAGTTTCGAAAAATTATAAACTGTACCGAATTTGCCGCAGCACACTCAAGTCCCTCGCTAGGCTCGTGCGTTTGGTCGAAAGAGAACCTAACACAACCTAACTGATCCTGAATGGGAATTGCCTTATCTACGAATTTCCTACGAGTTTATTATTTTTCGAAAGTTTATCAACTTACTAGGAAATTGATCAACTTACGATTCTTATTATTTTTCGGTGACAGATATATCCGTTGCAAGATGGAATCATTGTACTGCTAGTTCCCTACCTTTCCCAGACATGGTTCATGTGTAGTATGGAGTAGAAGTCCGGCCTTGATAGGAACTGTGCGGAGAGGTGTGGTGTATGGGGGGACTCTACAGCTCTCTTCCTCAACTAGTTACGTACGAGTCATCCTATGTTGGAACAGCCTTACCAACTCGGCGGCTGGGTATGAGGGTACGATAGCTCGCAACGACCATCTTAGCCGAGAAGGGTTGACGAAAGCAGAGGAAACGAGGGAAGTATGTTAAGATCGTAGCAGTTACAGACTGACCTCTCTGCCTACCCCAGCGGAAAAGAGACGTGGAAGGGAAGCGTGAAGTTTAATTGGTTTTGCTTCCGAAGCCCAGTGATTCTACTAATGAAAACAAGCAAGGTTCCCGAAGAAAAACATTTTTTCTCAAACAAATTGTTTTGCCTTCCTAAACAAAATGAGTCGATCACGTGACTACTTTAATATGGGGAGACGAAAAAGTTCTTTTGAGTAAAAAAATATTCTTCGCGAAAGTTACTTGTTATCATGAGTAGAATGACTGGGCTTCAGGAGCAAAACGAATGAATATTCACGCTGTATAGTTGTATAGTTCCGTGTGGTGCCGGCAAAGAATAGTACCAACCCATACATACCCGTGGGTGTCGTAAGAGGCGACTAAGGGTTAACTGGAGGCTGGGCAGCAGCATCCTCCTTTTTATCTTACATCTTACTTACTGCGGTCACCTACAACCGCGGTCCATGGTGCCAGCCGTAACGCTAACAAGCGAGGTGACTATGGTACTCGTACTTCCCCTCCACATTTTTCCAGCATTATAGCTAGAATTCTGGAGGGAGCTCCCTGTCTTGTAGTGGACGTTTCATGGGATCTTATGATGATGATGATAGTTCGCAGTTCATGATGATGATAGTTTGCAAGGTGGACGAATTTTTTAGGAACTTTTAAGGAAGCTTCATATTTAGTGATATTTACCTGGTTCATGTGTAGTATGGAGTAGAAGTCCGGCCGGGCTAGGAACTGTGCGGCGGGGTGCGGTGCGTGGGGGGACTCCACAGCGCGCGAGGTGGATGCGGGGGGCGTCTCTTCGTCTGCCAGTTGCGTGCGAGTCATTGTGCGACGGATTGATTGGTACCTGCAAAACGGAACAAACCAAACACTAACTTTAATATACACTTCCCAAAATTATGCTACTGGGCACATTGGATAAGAAAGCAAACGCGCCATGTTTTGAAACGGAGCTCCACAATAACAGTGCTGTAGCAACTGGCCTGTGAAGCCCCATCTTACCATGTTTTCTCTGCAGCGGCCAACCTGAGTTCGCAGACGATTTAGCGACTTCCAGTTTGGCCACTGCAGTTCGTGTCCAGGTGGAAGAATTTCTGCTGGTGGAATGGAATATAACCTGATCGGAACGGGATATTTTAAGATTATGAGGCGTAAATTTTCACTGGTTTCGCTCCCGAAACCCAGCGATTCTACTCATGAAAACAAGCAACTTTCCCAAAGATATTTTTTTATTACTTCACATAATTATTCGATCACGTGACTTAGTATGGAGAATCGAAAAGCTTTTATCGAGTAAATTTTTTTGCGAAATTAATGAAAATTTACGTTGAAAGATTTGAATCTGCCCATGAAACAGAGGTCGAAAGACGAAAAAAGTTTTTACTTTTTCATATTTCGGGAAAAGTTGTTCATTTTCATGGGTAGATTCACGTCCGTCGGGGTTGTCATACCCCTTTTACACGTTGAAGACTGACAAGGGTCTGTTGGCAGGTGGACAATATCGGAACTATAGTTCATCCATCTTAAGAATGCAGTGAGTCATCGTTTTCCGCCGCTGGTAGCCAAGCCTCGTAACCAATCAGGTCGCTTAAAATTATAATTCAAATGCACAATGACTAACTAAAGGCAAACCTTCCAAAAAATCAGTTGTTTCCTGGCCGTGTGAAACCGCATTACAAGCAGTTAGTGTTAGAATTATCTTAACTTCTACTCAGCAAATATTCACCTCCTATCTAGCTGCCGCCTCTGCACTTCAGGTTCTGGTGACCTTGGACTGGCACCGTTGGCTCCAGGCCTTTGCCAAGTTGTCATCCGATTAATATGGTCAATGTAGAACACTCTTCCATGGCTGTCCATGCGAGCTTCCCATCCTGAAAAAAAAGAAGAAAAATTTGGTGTTATGTTTGTTTAAGAAGATTTTGCACAGAATCTTTCGGCAGACGTTATAACTATATTTTTTAAAACTATGATTTTTATCCTACGACTTTTGTAACTTTTCAAAGTCGTACAACAAAATTAAAGTTTTTGCTTTTGACATAACCATCAAAACGACAATAGTACGCATCAGGCACGGTTGGTTAGGTCCAAGATTTGGCAATAAATGTAAAAATTTATAAACACTTGCCTGCAGGTAAAGGCTCTTCACACTCGATGATCCCACCAATCATATTAGCGGGAAAATCTCCAGTCAGCGCCATCTGTCGCGACGCCCTTTCCGGTATCGAAGGTAACCTGATACCCGCCATATGCCTTAAAGGCGTCGGCGATGCTACAGCATTATCATTATCATCACTATCTTCCGGAGGCCTAGGTCTCCTCAAAACCACGTCATCAGGAGGCCCAGCATGGACTATCGTGAAGTGATTACTATTTACAAACTCCATGTTAGGAGATCTGATCTCCGTAGTTCGCAATTCATTAGTGAATTCAACCATTTCCAAGTTTTCATGTACTCTGTTATCTGAGGCAACTGGTGGTGGATGAAAGTCTGGAGGAGGTGGCCTTGGTCTTCTTGCGTGATGGGTTGGAGTTGGAGGACATTGAGGAACAGCTGTACCTGCTAATGCTGCAACTCTCGTTAAAACTCTAGGATGAGGTCTTACTGGACTATCCATTACGTTTGTTTTGTGCGGAGAGTGTTTTGGAGTGCTCTCGCAGCCAAGGTTTTTCAGTAAATGCCTCGGCAAGCTGGAATGTTTGGGCGTTGAATTGTCGCAGTTATATTTTCTATTCATTATCATAGTTCCAACGCTTGGTAAAGTCTTGTTCGCTTCTTCAACTGGTGACGTCGAATGAGAGGAATTGCAAGAGCTTGGTGCATTCGAGCTGCTATTATCAGTATTCGGACCGTCAATATGCGAAGAGTTTAGAAAAGCTGTCATCATCGTTGGCGTATTGGCACGTCCTGAATTTTGTCTTGTCAAAGGCTTATGGCCTTTTAATGTTGAGATTTCTTTCTCCTCAATTTGATTTCTATTATCATCTTCAAACTCTGAGTGATTACTAATATCGTTTAAAAAAGTATTTTGAGCCTTTTCTTCAGACTTAGAATGATTTGGCGTAAGATTAGCACCGTCTACGGTATCCATTGGCGGTGTCTTATCTTTTCTCGCGAACGTCGTCGTAATATAATTATCCGGTCCTATATCTTTTATAAACATTATCTTATTTCTACTAATACTAGGCGAGCCTTCAGGTACATCTTTTTTGTTTTCTTCAGTTAACCTAGCCAATTTCATGGATGAAAAAGTTGATTCACATAAGCTGCCGTCCGTTTCGGGCGTTGCTAAGGGCGCTACGTTCTGCCCTCCTCTCCAAAAACTAGTCGTTGACGACATCGCAGTCTGGTTAGCGGAGTAAAACTCTCCAGGCTTGAAATCATTAATCCCACCTTGCATTTGCATTACAGAAGAGTTGTGGATATTGTTATCAGTAAAGAATTGTTCATCTGTATCAATCAACTCAAAAGTAAACGTATCTTCAGGCTTGGATAATTTTTTTGGTTTTCGATGCCTAGGCACATGCGGCGGAGATAGCGCGTGCATTCTCTCTAGCGGTTTGTGCGAGGGTTTCGGTGGTAATGGTGGCACGGGCGATTTTTCTGCTTCATTGGGCACATTAGCACTTTCCACATCATAGACAAACTTCATTATTTTACAGGGATTCTTTGGTGACCATAGCTTGTAGTACTCTGTGCCTGGTGAAGTCGGCGATTCGAAACCGCTGTTTGCTTTTGATTTCTTCTTAACTCCGTTGAGAGCTTGACTACCGCCCGTGTCAACTGGTGGAGGACATTTCTTTTTTACTCCCGACGACGTCGGTTTGCAGTCTGTGCCAATCTGAGATTCATTATTTACAGAAGATTCGCTACTAAAATTACTAACTAGAGATTTGCTAGGATCACAATTTATTTGTTCGAGATTTTTGTTTCCTTTACTTTCTAAAGCACTAATTGAGCATTTGTTGACGTTCTCGCTGAGATGTTTCATGTCCTGACTTGTTCCTGGAACAAATTCCATTATAGGATTTTCAGAGTTCATCTCGAAGCTTTCGTTGTTGTAGGAGAAAGGGGAGACTTGCTCGCCGCTCCTTTTCCTTGAGATTCCCTCTTTGAGTTTGTGGGGGAGTTTTTTGAGGTCCACCTTAAACCGCTGTGGGATTGAAGGCGACTCTGCCTCACATTCTTCACTATCGCCATTGTAGTATCGAAAGCAGAGTAGCTGCTCGCAATCTGGAATCACAAAATCATTCTTATTATCTACCTTTAATTTCACGACACGTATCAGAAGTACAAAGTTGAAGTTTTCTACGTCTGGAAACACAATAGGTATTTCCTTAGTACAATAGCTACTGGAAACCCGACATCGAGTATCGTGTGGTACTGGCTGCACTAATCTGTAAACAAGGAGTCACCTTCGTAAGGCTGATTGGGCTCATCAAGCAGCCACATTATGTCGCCGCGTGCGCATCCGGTGCACGGCACGCGCCCGACGACGCCACCACTGTCCGCTCCTGCAACAAGCAAATCGTCCAATTAGCAATTACGTATTATTACCTATTCAGTGAGTAATGTCACTGTGACCCGTGCGGTGTCGACAAAGAATAGTACCGACCCATCTCTACCCGTGGGTGTCGTAAGAGGTGACAAAGGGTTAATGAAACCGAGGATGGGCAGCAGCATCCTTCTGTGTATCGTATCATCTTACCTTCTGCGGCCACCAACAACCGCGGGCTATGGTGCCAGCCGTAACGCTAACAAGCGTGGTGACTATTATACTTTCCCTCCACGTATACGTTCCCTGTCCTGTAGTGGACGTTTCATGGGATATCATGATGAGCAATGTCAAATGTGTTGGTCTTTTCGATCGTCATCTGGGACACATTAAAATTAAAACGCATTATATATTTATCTAATCGACTTATTTTCTGACTATCATGTACCATAACATGAACAGCTCGAAGTAATAAAAATAGCAATGCAAAAGTTGGTGAAAGTTGGATTGCTACGGTAAATAACCAGCCTAAATAGACCAAAGTCAGTTCTAGGATTAGCTACTTCGCATTTGCGTCAAAACACGGTGTCAAAAGAACTATGGTGCAAACGGTACATAAATAGAGCCGTTTACCGCCAATAATGGTGCTGGAAATCCATCCTTCCCAAGACACGTGGAAATGGCAGGCAATGGGGCCCAGATATAAACATATCTGTCAATATCAAATAGCGTCAAGGAATTTCTCACGACCATTAAAATGGTGGATTGACAAATGTATGTACTTAGAGTATCTACCCCTATGGTTCGTTTTATTTTACTATTCTGACATTTTAATTTTTCTATTATTAATATTATTTTATTGTGATTATAATTAATAAGTTTGACATGTAATAACAATTTTATTACCAAATATATGAATATGAATATAGTGTCCCACTAGTACCTTCTTTTGTCTATTAGTACCACTAGTGTTACGTTTATTCTGTTTTAGCGTCACTGGATAAGATTCACTACAAGTCTAATAAAGTAGCCAGTATTTGTAGAACAAAGCTTCACTACGGTATAAAACCTGCTCGTGAGCTTTGTGTGCGGTTTTAGCGCGCTAATAGTCGGTTCAAAACTTGCTCGTATTCACTCGTTTAGGGTTTAGGCGACGTGACGTCATCAGTGACGTCACTTTAGCGCGCTATCATTGCATACGAAAATGAGGTAGGGCAGCGTGTGCGAAACGTCAAATTCATAAGACATTTGTCATCAATCTCGTTTTCGAGAGGTTGTTTTCAACTTTTTTTGGGGTTTTTAGATTTAATTATCTTATCGAATAATCATTATCTCTCAATAATTTCTTAAATCGCAAAACAATTAAAATTTTGAAATTTTAATTTTTCTCAGTGACATTGACATAAGCGCGCTCTAGTCTGGTTTAAAACTGTATTCGATCGTATTCGATGAATGCACGCATATAGAAATAAACCGACTATATTCAGTGAATGTGATGTGTGCGTTGAATTCAAGAAACAATCCGTAGTGCTTATGTTACCATGCAATCTACACAGTGCGAAGAAAAATTTGGTAGATTCCTTGTACATCTTTCGAAGTACAAAATATAAAATAATAATAAGGATACATACATCTTGAAACATAATATCTGCACATCTCAATGCTTGTCATGCGGTGCAATCATAAGAAGGAAATCATCAAGCAGCCCAAAAAAACAATTCGCAAAATTCCATTTATCTGCCAAGTTAAAATCTAAGAACAAAAAAGGCGCAGGTGCAAAACAATCAACAAAAACAAACAACAAGCGAGCAAGCCGCGCCGCTGCGCAAGCGCGGACTGTGGCGGACCCTCCGTTTTTTATCTAACAAAAATCAAGCGTAGGCCGGCGCGGGCGCATCACAAATTATGCACCAGACATAATCACCGGATGCGGGAGTCGCCCGCACATTTTACGCAAAATAATCGAAGCCACCGAATTGCCAGTTAATTGACGAAACACGGCCATAAATTGCAAAGGGGCAAATTGATTCAGCGTCTAAATTCAGCTGGATCCACATCGCATTACCATATTTTGATTGGATTAAAATATGACCGCAAAGTTTAAGAGTTTACATCTTTACATCTTCCTGCCGTTGATTAAGTGTTCCATTCGGTCGTAAATATTCTGCGCCGGAGTGGATGTTTACTTCGAACGTTTGCTTTATTTCCGAGGAAGAATGTGACGACAATATAAAAAAAATATTTACGCTTGTTGCGGAAAGAAAAGGCTCGAATGAGAGAACCGACCGGACACAAGACGGTGGATAAATCGAGGTATTATCTTTGTTTCATTTCCGTTCAGAAACAACTGCATTTCCAAAGACAAACGAGATCGATCGATCTCATTAGTTTTTTTCGATCTCTACCATTTGTTGCACCTTTTCGGGGAGGAACATCCATTTAGCTTTGGACACGTAATATGTATTTACTGAAAATTGTTTAATGAGTGTCATTTCCTGCAGGCGTATTGTAGGGTCGGCCCACGCCGCAAGTTAAGTAAGTTCGCTTACTTAAAAGTTTCACTTTAAACTCGGAGGCGATCAAGATTTTCAAAGTAGATTTTAGGTACGAGTACATATCAGATTACCTAGTCACTTAAATATTGCTAAAAGCTTCTACAATGAACAAAACTTTATCTTTATCCTTTATTGTACACAAAAACATTTACGATATAAACACAAGTGAGACATAATTACAATTTACAGCAAACAAGTAATCTAAAAATTCAAGATGCCCCCTGAGTTTATGTGCTTGTGGTATGGTGCAGTCTAAGAATAGAATCCAAATTTTTCCACAGTTGTCGTAAAGGGCGACTAAAGGATCTTGAACCGGCGGCGATCGTCTTTCGAGTAATATGATGACGATCATGAGACATAGTCTAAAAACTTAGACATAGACATGTCCGTTGGTGTGGTTGCTAGTGAACCTGCCTTACACGCCGTGGGCCACGGGTTTGAACACAAGTGTTGGTTCTGTGTCTGGGATTTATGTATGTAAATAAGTCTCTGATACCTATAGTACAGGCTTTGCCTAGTTTGGAATCGGATGACTTTGTGAGAAATGTCCTCCCAAAAAATAACTTCGGCTCTCTACACTGGCTGGACTATTTAAGTCGATCTACTTTGCATTTACAAGCCACTTAAAAAGAACTCTACACCTAATCACACATGGTTTTCACACTAGCGATTAGTCAAGTAAATTGGTCTGCCGCTGATGTGACGACAGCAGTGACACAGAGGGCGGCTATTTCCGCTGGTGACGCAACTTCCGTCGCTTCCGCAGGATACGGGAGATGCCGAGATCAGCCCATATTTCCGCGGGATTTGTGCCACGCGACAACAGGCAGCTTTGTTTGAAATTGGAACAGCTGATAATTAAAATTTGAAGCCCACTATTGTTAAGTCAAATATTTAGGTGTCTATTTTGATCATTATATTATATCACTGAAATTACATAATCGTTACAAAATAACTCGTCGCTTTTGATCATAGATTTCGATAATGATGATACTAACCTGCGCCTCTTACTCAATAGAACTGGTATTCCTGCTACCAATGAATGCAACGCTAGACCAAGTAGTTACTTTATGACCTGACAATGATGGAGAGACAGGGTAAGATGGTAGGACACCTAATAGATGACGTCGATTTCCCGAGAAATATAATAGAAGGAAAATTGAAGAGAAGAGAGGGAGAGACCTATTATGAAGTTTTTATCTTAGACAATGTAAAGGAAAATGTAAATTCCGAGTGTGCCGTATCGATAAGTTAAGCTATTCGCGAAGAAAAGAAATTAATGGAAGATAGCATTTCAAAGAGCACAGCTCTTAAATTTTAAGAAGTTAATTTAGTGCCGATCGGAGACGATGGCGCGACGATTTAAACAACTTTTTGGAAAACTGGCCATCAGAGGCTCAGAACAGAGATGAATGGGGAAATAGAGGGGAGGCATTTGCCCTGCAGTGGGACACCATACAAGCTACATAAAAAAAAATTGTGCCTGATGGCTAGCCCGACATATCCTTCTATCTAAAGTTTGCCGCTAAATTGACAGTGACTGACATGATTTGAAAACCTTTAGCAAGATAAATGAGTAGTTTACCTATAAAATCTCAGAGCTGTAGCCCATTATGCTATATTCGTTTTGTATCATCATCTATATTCCCGGTTTTCTTTGACGAAGGCGAGAAAAATTCCTGCGTAGAATGTTTCCGCTTAATCTGCTAGACAAATGGGGGGCCATTTAGTATTAAGTCTCAGAGGTGACAAAATGCACAGGAAACATCTGTTATACCTAAGCCCATTGGAATAGATTACGAAAAGATATTTTTGGATTAAAAAGTGTTCACATACCTACTGAAAGTCTGCGAAGGTTGGTCAAAACAGGAGATCAGTTGTAGGTATCGTTTCAGGCTTTCCCCCAGCCAACTAGCGCCCCCATCAGTTAAAAAAATATTACTCGCTATATTCAAAACTTATCGAAAATCTGTCTTACAAAATTGAAGTAAAGGTAGTTTATTTAGAACCTATCAATCCTGAAAAATATAGTTCACTGTAGTTACAGATACAAAAACTGCTAAAAGTGGCCGTAACATATAGTTCACTGTAGTGACAGATACAAAAACTGCTAAAAGTGGCCGTTTTCCGCAGTTTTTGTACTCGTATCTGTATCTACAGTGACTATATTTTTCAGGATTGATAGGTTCTAAATAAACTAGGGTTCTTTACTTCAATCTGGTAAGACAGATTTTCGATAAGTTTTGCATATAGCGAGTAATATTTTTTTAACTGATGGGGGCGCTAGTTGGCTGGGGGAAAGCTCTTAAGGATGAATTTCGACCAGTGCTGTGGGAGCTAAGCTGTGAGCTGGAAAAATCCCAACCAATAGGATTGCTCCATTTAACAAGCTAGGAAAATGGAGTAACCCTATTGGTTGGAATTTTCCAACTCACAGCTTAGCTACCTCGCACATCTTTGATGGAAAACCACTCTTAAAAAGCTCTGCTTTATGCCTGTTAATTTAGAGGTTGTTGTTCAGATTATTGTAGAGGACATACGTCTTTTCCGAACGGGTGGGCAGAGCACACAGCCCTCCACCTGCTACCATCTTGACATACTTCCCTTGCTTCCTGAACTTTCATCAATCCTTTCATACATGCTCGTCGGTTTAGGGTACTTTTAACCTGACGTTTATTTAGAACGTCCTGAATTTGGTCTTGGTACGTTCGCACAGGCCTTCCCCTTCCGTATTGCAGAGAGTAAACAATTTTAAATGAAAAGCCTCTAAGGTAAAGTTGTACATAAAATGTAAGAAAACAAAAAGAAATTCTTTAATCATTATAGTATACGACGTAATAGTAGTTTAAGATACAAGTGCCGTAAGTAGGGTTATCACAAACGAGTTGACGTTTTGTAAACCCGAGACGAGGTCTAGGGTTTACCATCGGCACGAGTTTGTCATAACCCTTACGGCCGTGTATCTTACGACGTTTTTCAGTACATTTGTGAGAAAACAGGTGAGTATAAGTAATACACTTGTTAAAGGAACCAACCATGGGTACTGTCAGCCTCCTGTCGATTTATGTTCTCCTGGTACTCTCCATTTTATTTTAAATATAGGTAGGCAGTCGTCACCCAAGTAAAAAGTCACAACTAGTATTTTTACCCGACTACGGCAAAGCAAAAGGAGGGTTATGATTTTGACAGGCTATGTATGTATGTATGTATGTATGTATGTTCATCTGTTCCATCATAACTTCTAAACTACTTATCATATTTTGACAAATGAGATGACGTTAGAAGCGTCTTAAGAGGCTATGGGAAAAGATAGATATTTGACAGTGCGCGCAGTCTTTTCGCTTGAAAAAAAGGGATAAAGTGCGCCATCCGCAACGCATTCGATTGCGACAGATATACTGTGCGTGTTACCAAAACTAAATGACGTAAGCGCCTGATATAAAATATCGACTTTTTGTAAAAACTAAGTAATAAAATAAAATTTTAGGTTGGGCAAACCCTAGCAACTACAAATACCATTCTGTATACTTAATTTCACTACTTAAAATACCTCCGATTCCACAAAAAGAGGAATAAATGAAAATTGAAGAGGCAACTTTGGATTTTTATTTTGTCGAGTCGATTTTCACTAATCATGTTTTGGTCTTGGTGATGCCCTCACTTTAATGGTCAATAAATACATACCTGAAAATCACGGCAAGATATTGGGTAAATATAAAGATATTTCTCTTTAGAATACCCAAAAAAACTTACATATCGCCTTAATTATCCGCTGGTTATAGGATACAAGAAATTTCGTTTAATTGTATGTGGCGCCCTCTAGAGCAGATTAAGTCAAGGACTAATAAAAAAAAAATTTTAACCGTACCGTGTTAGGTATCAAATGAAAGGGCTTAGTGAGCAGATTTCAAAAATATATATATTGTTAGCTTTTTTATGTATTTACAACCCCAAAATAATTGAAATAAAAAATCAGTTCAAAAACTAAAACTAGACCCGACACGGCTATTATCTGAACATCGGTATGAATATTTATTAAATACCATAGTTTGTACATAACAATTTCAGATGACAATATTTTCTTGTTTCATACTTTTTAGAGCAAGATTTGCCAGTAGTCGGGTTTTAGTTTTTGAACTGATTTTTTTACATTTTTTTTTATGATCAGAGTGTAAAAACTGCATGGTAGTATACTTTTTTTACTTACCGCACTAGTTCGGTAAGTAGCTACTTACGAGCAATGTTTACGTCCTTGTAAGTACGTTTTTCGAGCAAATGTATTGAAAAATATTATTCTCAACTATCTTGTATCTTGTATGATCGACATGAAATGAAAAATAATCTAGAAGGTTCATTATATTATATTTATTTATTGGTTCGCCAACAGAAGTACATCTTAAAATTAAATTATAATAATAGGCACAAACGTAGACCGAGATGTACACCCAATTACAGGCGAACACAGCTTCTGCTGTTCTGCTGTATTTCATTTCTTAAAATTATGGTGTTTAACTTATTTAAAAATTTCCATCTTCACTATATTCCCTATTCCACACTAATATACACACACCGACTACGTGACCGACTGCACAAACTTAAACGGTAGATTCTAACCATGAAACTAAACAACTTTTCCCAAGGAACACAGGTCGAAATACGAAAAAAATTCGGCTTACCATACAAATTGCATCATTATATTTGATAGCATATTTTGTATGGAAGTCAAATTTATTTATTTTTTCGTATTTCGGCCTATATGTTCCTTGGGAAAAGTTGTTCAGTTTCATGGTTAGAATCTACCGTTTAAATTTTGTGCAGTCGGTAGTCGACACATACCTAGTACAGAATCGAAAAAAAGTCAGATAAAGTAATTGACTAAGTATGCACCTGCGATTACAAGAAAATTGCATATTTAAACACACTTCGTATAACCAGGGAAGTAGTTAAGTCAACCACATCAAAGCTAAACCACAAATCTACCTATAATTGCTCCACCATCATACCGCGGATGTGTCACCATATTAGCCTAACTGTAGACTAACCACTCGACGGAAGCTCATAGTTAAACTGGTTAAACTAAACTACGGGTCATCTCGACCCCTATCCACATCTGTCTGCCGCCTACGAACGTTTTTTACAGCTGATCTGTTTTTAAGTGGACCCCTCCGTTTCACACGACTTCCAAGTCTCCAGCCAACACCAACGCACGCCGTATCCTTGTCGAAAGTAAACAATATCAGCTGTCAAGACGGTGACACTGACGGCGTAGAAAATGCTTTTTTGTGCACTCCCATGTGGAAAGGGTGAATACACTAGGAAGTAATAGATACTACAAGCAACTGAATAAATTTGAATATATAACATATCTAGTCCAGTCAATCTACAAAAGTTTATACGCGAAGGGTAGCATTAAATGCACTTTAGGGGATAATTTATGAAATTATCAGTTAAAACATAAAAAAAATTAAAACCACAGTAACCGACATTACGTTGATATTCTTAAACCTGCATTATATTTATCATGTAGCACAGGGCAGCTTATAGTATAGTACTTTTACAAAATGTGTTTTATACAAAATTGCCGGATTTAATTAGAGATCTAGCTTCAAATAGCTTTAAAATTAATTTCTATAAATGTGCATTCAATGCAACCTCATATCTGGACTGGACTAATCGTCCGCCACGTGGGGTACGGTGAGTCTGGACGAAGTGACATTACACAAGTTATACAAACAGATAATCTTAACGATGTTAGAAAAGTAATCGAGGACAGTGAAAACAAAAAAGACACAAGCCCATTAGCAAGAAAACGCTGATCGTTAATAATGATTGATGGTATAAAACTAATTCCATCAAAGAAAGTTAATAACAACAACGACAAAAAAACCAACCAAGGAAAGCAACCAACATGTTAATTTAGTTCTTTTTTTTTTCAACAGAATAATTGCCAAAAAACTGCAACCACATTTCAACGAGCACGAAAATGACTTTTAAACTGTATCCGTCTCAAAATAACCCGACATCAAGTCAGGAAACGGGAGTTTAAGTATTTAAGGGGGCCTGGTGATGTGATGACATTCCCCCATTAGCGAAGTGACGATTTGACAGAAGCTTAAACTATTCACGGTTTTAGGAAACACTGACGTAAGTAGAGTTAGGATGGTTACCAATTCTCTCACGGCTTTCTTTCAACAGCGAAACCCCTTTATGCATTTCGATGATGGAATGAATACAGGATGGAAGATCTACTGTTATTTATTACAAAAGCACTTTTTTATCACATCTTCTCGAAAAGAGCTCTTTCTACGTTAACAGGGACTAAAATCACTTTTAATCCCTAAAAGACTAAAAGTGATTTGAATTAGGAATGTGGATATTTTTTTATTAAAGTTGTTTTATTTTCTCATATAGGGTTATAAAAAGTAGAGTGTCAGGATTCTTTCGCTCCGATCTGGATTCAAAAAACGCTCGCGCCATTCAAATATTTCTTTGCTCCCTTGGAAAACAATCTACTATTTTAGTGCTCTGCTGTGTCAAATTTTTGATGAAACTGAAATCTTTTCATGTGACTCAATTATCTTTTATGGCATTTATCAGGCAGACTTATTTTCAGTTTGTTCTTAATGATATTGCGACGTCTTTTGTCCTTTATTCTTCAAAGCCACTTTAAAAGGTTAATTGTCATAAAATTGCCCAGCTAAATGCAAATGCATTTTAAAATTCCTTGCCGCCTATTACGAACGAGCCGGTTAATTTTACGGCCGAGTCACTTAAAATTTTTCAACTCTGGACAAAATCACACCGGATGTAATACATAAAGCAATGCATACTACTAGTAATATGTGCCTTGTACAGTCAAGAACTCGTCAAGCTCGACACATTGGACTTAGTACCTTTGTTATTCATATCGCAGTCGGAGCGTCAAGCGTCAAGCTTGACCTGCTTTTGATTGTACTTGGTATGTTTTATTGTATTATGTTATATATTATGCATTTAGTATTTTACACTTATACTTTTAACTAGATGTTCAGGTTTCCCCCGCTTTACATTGGGACTGTTAAGTACTGCTTTCAAAACTTCCAAAAGTATGTACATAATTTTTATCTAGACTCGCAGACACGCTAGACAAAAAAGAAGTGGCGACGCAGCTACCGTGTTATAAGGTGACTTTTAATTAGTTCTTGATAACAAAAGGTATGCATGTAGGTACTTATGCTACTGAACAACTTTCCCCAAGGAACATAGGTCGAAATACGAAAATCAAATTTTGACCTCCCATATCAGCATTTTGTATGGGAGGTCAAATTTGGTTTTTCGTATTTCGACCTATGTTCCTTGGGAAAAGTTGTTCAGTATCATGAGTACATGCATATCTTTTGCTATCAAGAACTAATTAAAAGTCACCTTATAACACGGTAGCTGCGTCGCCACTTCTTTTTTGTCTAGCGTGTCTGCGAGTCTAGAACTAATTAAAAGTCACCCTATATATTACAGTAACCATTTGGAGCCACAATTGTCCCACTAATAACTCAAAATTTCTATTAGGTTAGGGAGTTTAAAGCCAATTAATATACTCGGTACCAACCAAAGCTTGGTACAAACAAATACGGATAAGTTACACGGATGAGTACTTATTTCGACTTCAAGACGTTCAAACTATTTGTTCGCTTATATACTCGTACAAAGCAAACTAAATATTTCACTACACTGTGACAATTAACTTAAATTCACAGTACTTCAAAATCTCACCGGATATTGGAAGTCAAATATAGAAGTTGACAACCCATTAGCACTTTTAAGACAACACGGTTCACAGTTAACGTCTGAAATGTCAATAGCTGATGATAAATGAGTTTTATGCGATGAGGAAATGACGTCAGCTGTTGTAATATAAATATACCTACCTACGAGTATAGAAAGAGCGTAGCAAGACCAATAAAGCCGGAAACTCAGAAGAGTACTCGTAAAACTGGAAGAATTCCAAGGAAAACACAATTATTTCTATGCCCTGGTTTTCATGGAGCACTTACTAACCTATTGGGTTTGTGACGAATGCAATGTTTTCATACAGGTCAAACACATTTTTTTTTATGAATAACTTTTAAGATTTAGTCTGTTTGCTCTGTGTCGACGAGAGTGACGTTTATGATTATGGCAGAATATCAGGGGGTCTACTCTTAAAGTTCGATATCGATGTATTCGTTGTCGTTATTGTATCGTTGCCAACTCTAAACACTATCGATTCGACAATTCATCCGACCGATAATCGATAGATTTCCATCGTGCAAAATGCTACTCTAACACAAATGTCAATCTTCGAACATTTGAATTTGACACTTGTGGAAAACGACAATTGTTACGACAGCTCTAAAGGTATCGTTCAAAGTTTCGAAATTGGATAATTTGCGGCTTTTTCCCTGTATAATTAAATTTTTATTGTGTTTATAGTAAAAGAGCAAGTTTAAGAGGTAAGCGCAAGTTGTTTTGAATGTTTTTATTGAGAAAAATGAGTAAGAAATAGCTGTACTTTTGTAAAATATTTTGGTAAATTTTTCTCTTCTATTTTATACATTTTTCCTTCTAAATCATATAATTCCACTAAAACAGCCATTTCCTTTTCAGATTAGTGATGCAGAAAATTATATTTTAAATGTGGATGCACAGTATGGAGGTCATTCTCAAACTCAGGAGGGGCAACTTACTATGTTTTTATTTGGAACAATTCAATGATAAAAAGCCATTTTGAAAGCATTTCTCAAAATGAAACTGCATATATTCTGAGTGAGCATGTTATGAATTTTATTGTGTCTTTAGTCTGGTCGCTGAGAGAATTGCATTATCTACTGAAATTTTCTGAACTCATAGTGATAGGGCTCAGTTTTCCATGCATGTATCAATTTTATTGTGTATGCATTCTCTGAGCGACCAAAGCCACAGATTTAAATAACTACTTCAAGGCAAATAAATTAGCACATGATATTTTTTCTATTTAATTTTCAGGGGACTCCGGTACCAACTTAGAACAATTGAAATGAACCTCAGAACGAATGTTTTAATAAAGTGCAGAAATGTGCCTGTTCTACTATTGAACGCACATTTGGAATGTTGAAACAGCTGCCTCTTGTCCACACAAGCTGGATTTCTTGCCAGAAAAAACAGGAAAAATTGTAGAAGTAGCATGCTACGTATAGCACAACATGTGTGTTCGTGCTGGAGTTGAAGGGCTAGATCTGACGTTAGAGCAGCTGCGCCAAGAGAGGCGGAAAAGAAATAACATCAACCAACAGCCATTTGCCAAGTCGCCTACTACAGATGAATAGGACAAAGCTCCATAATGCATGCAGTAGGCACAATAACAGGACACATTGCTCTCAAAAAACATTACTACACTTTAGGCATAACAGACAGCCCTCTATGCAGGGCCTGTATGGAAAGGGATGAAACCATCGAACACATTATTCTGGAGTGCGAAGTAATCAACACTATCAGAGAAAACACGCTTGGAGCAGACATATCTTTGGATCAACTACCAAACAAACTGGACAAACTGACTGAGTTCTGGCAACAGTTAGGGTGGCTAAATTGATGGCTAAATAAGCCCACGCACAATGGTCCATATATGACGAAGTGCGGAAACCACACACTTAATTTAGAACTTAGAGAGGCGGAGACAGCCACCAACATCTGCGAAGAGGGCAAAGGCTGAAAGAAAACTTAGTGAGAATGCTGGAGAGCAAACAAAAAATTTATTTTAGGTATTTTTTACTGTTATCTTACACATTGGCAATAAAAACCCCGAGAATCTTTATACCATCGAGGGCAAAGTAGTGACTAGCGCGTCCTGTCAGAAGGATCTAGGCATTACAGTTACTCAAAACTTGAAGTGGGAAGAACACATTACGAGTATTAGTATCACAAAAAGAGCAAATTCTCTACTATACATTATAAGGAAGGCATTTTTCCACATTGACAAAGAACTTTTCCTAAAGATATACAAAATCTATGTTCGTCCCTTGCTAGAGTACGGATATCAAATATGGAGTCCATATTTTCAAAAGGACATCGACCTTCCAGAAACAGTACAGCAAAGAGAAAATGGTAACCTGCCTTTAAAACCTGTACTACGAGCAACGCTTAGCATCACTAGGCCTTACCACATTAGAAGAGAGAAGAAGAAACATATAAGATACTAACTAGTTGCTACAATGAGCCAAAGATGGAAAAATCTTTGTCATGATTAAAAACAAAGAAACGTTCACACTCCTCGAGTTCAAGCAAACCTCGGTACCATTTCCTACCAAACCGTGTAGTCAAGAACGCCTCAGATGCATTTAAAAACAGATTAGATAAACATTTGACACAAGTGCAGTGATATACACGCATCAGCACCATGTGCTGCTAGTTTATCAAATGTAATAGTAATCTTACTTAATTTTCATGTCAGTCGTTTGATTGGAAATAAAGTAAAATTTGGTTGAGGTGAATAAATATATTAATAATATAGACTCGCTCTATTTGAATTGTATTCTGCATGTTATGACTAAATAAATGATACTGAATATACAGGGTGTAAGGGACGGTGTACCGAAAACTGAAAGGGCGTGCTCAGTCAACGAAACTGAACAACTTTCCCAAAGAAACTTTTCTGGGAAATGAAAAAAAAATTGACCTCTCCATACAAACTGTTCGAGCAGAGTGAGAAATTTGTACGGAGAGGTCAAAAAAATTTTACATTTCCCAAACATGTTTCTTTGGGAAAGTTGTTCAGTTTCGTTGGCTGAGCACGCCCTTTCAGTTTTCGGTACACCATCCCTTAAACCTTTTAGATAATTAAGATTATTAAAAAAGAAATAAGAATATTACTTACCAACTGTATCTGTTTCAGATTGAAAGTTTTTAATTTTAGTTAATGTAGGCATTGAAATATTCTATAATCTAAATATAAACAATGCACCTATGTAATTATTTTCATTTTTAACTTAAAAAAAAAACGGTCTAGTGCGAGTTGGACTCGCGCGCCGAGGGTTCCGATATACCTTTAGTATTTCTGGAAGCAATAAAGTCCATTTTTAGGACCGCAAAACTAAATTTGTTTGTAAAGGGTTTTTGCATATTTCTAAAAAACTGTTTAATTTAGAAAGACCGTTATATTTTTGCTGTAATATTTACATAAACTTTTATCGACTGTAATTAATTCTTCCATTAACTTAATAAGGAAAAATTTAACTTAATTTTTCCATTAACAAACTTCGGAGATAAGAGGGGGGGGGAACAGTATTTTTTTTTATTTTTTTATCATAACTTAAAAACTAAGAGTTCTAAAAAAATACAAAAATATAGTTTAGAATGTACAAGTAAAGTCCTTGCATATCATACCCCACTCAAACTAGTACCGACAATTTGAAATTTAGGGCCACCTTTACATCAATAATGATAATTTTTTCTTAATTCTTTTACATGCAATTAAGTTGGACAACCATATTCCAAATTACAAGTCAATAGCATGAGTGGTTGCTGAGATATACAGGTGTGACAGACAGACAAAGCGGCACCATAAGGGTTCCTTTTTTTTACCATTTTGGTATCGGAACCCTAAAAGTATAAAAGTATCAATAAAAGATGTTTATTTTTTTATCAAATATATTAAAAATTAACAATATATATCAACAAATTTTGATGATTGGGATCGATAACAGTCACCCTATGATTCCCTCTCACTGGAAATGTTATTTATCAAGGTCCACCAGTTCTGTTTCTTCTCATATACGTCTCAGCTCGGCTAATTCTTCTGGTTCATTAGTAAGTCTGTTCTGTTCGAGACGGTAAAGACTTTCTTGAATGCAAGGCCTTCGTCTGGCTTCTTCTTCTATCGTGTCGATGGCAACACTCACACTTTTTTAGACCAGTATTCGGCAACGCAGATGGCATTTGGTCTGGCCTTGTACAGATCCTTTAGCGAGAATATTGTGGGGCTTGATGCGCATGCTGTGAGGTGAGACATACGAGTAGTTTGTGGCATCACACCGCAGTTGCAGATGTTTTTGCTAGCTTCTATGTAGCCCCATCAGCTCAGGTTGTCTCTGCATCTCCCAACCTCGGTGCGCAGTCTATTTAGGGCCTTCCAGGTTGGCCAGGGAAGTTTATGTCAGGTGGTAGTTTTTCTGCAGGTGGGACAAAGTTGGGCAGGGAGAACTTGTTACTCCATAAGTCTACCCTGGATTTTGAGGCCTCATCCATGCAGGTGGTCACTGAGTCCAAGAAACTAGAGCGGCTTTTCAACCTCTTTACATGTGGGGTCTGGTTTTACATTGGGTGCCTCAGGTCGGTCTCCTGTTTTAGTTTTTCAATGGCACAAGCTACCTCTCTGCCAACGGCTGGGGAGCAATGCCTGCCAGTGGATATAGCATCTTCATCGGAGTCTTCATCTGGCTGTAAATAATAAATAACATTTTGAAATTAATAAATAACTTGCTCCGTGTCGTGCTGGCAAAGAATAATACCAACCCATCTCTACCTATGGATGTCGTAAGAGGCGACTAAGGGTTAATGAACCAGACAATGGACAGCAGCATCCTTCTGTGTATCATATCATCTTTCATTCTGCAGTTACCAACAACGGTCCATGGTGCCAGCCGTTATGTTAACAAGCGTGGTGACTATGGTACATCCCCTCCTCATTGTTTCTGCACAAGCTGGAATTTTGGAGGGAGTTCCCTGTCCTGTAGTGGATGTTTCATGGGATTTCATGATGATATTTAACTTCTTAATTTCTTATTTATAGATTTTATTTCTGACTGTTTCCTTCGTTAATACCTAATCTTTATTAACTATATATTTTTTTTATGTTACAAGAGAGCAAATGAGCAGGTGGGCCACCTGATGGTAAGTGGTCACCGCCCATAGCACCCACTGACTTATTAATGGCATATTTTGACACTAATAAGACAGCAAAGCGCGTTGCTCACTTTGAGAACTAAGCTGGTATGTCTCATGTGCCCGGAATTTCACTGGCTCCCTTGCCCCTCAAACCGAGACACAGCAGTGCAAACAGCTGCTTCACGGCAGAAAAAAACAAGGGGGTGGTACTTCCCCAGACGGACTTGGCTGCTGTACGGCTCGAAAGAGCCTCACAGCAAAAATTCGCCGCAAGATAAATAGGTTATCTGATTGTTAATAATGAAAAAGTTATTTACTTACTTTTTGCCACTGTTGGACAAATTTTCACTGCCTCCTAATGAATTGAGCTCTTGGGTGAGTTGATCCTACAACTTTTTGGCCTTGGCCCTTCCATTTTAACTTGAAAATTTCAACTTCAACTTATATTAGCAGTCGGAAGAATTTTAGCAGCATATGTCAACGTCAAGTCGAGGCGCGTGGTGAAATGACATTTGTAGGTTTTTTAAAGTGCCGCTTTTATATCTGCGGTTTAATTATATTTTAAGTAATATACATATGCTTTACACACAAGTTGGCAGTCGTATTTATTCTTTTAAATTAAAACTACACTTAAAGTACAAAAATACAATAAAATAACTGTTTAAAATAATGTTTTTAAGTAATTTATTAAAAACCGGTAAAATGCCTTGAAAACAACCTTTTCATTCAATCAACCCTCAATCACGGACATCCCTATCTGGAATTGTCAATGGTTACGAGAAAAATAAAACTGTTATTGTCTATGCTTCGATAATGCGTTCGTCTTTCGACAGTACAATAGAGTACCATTTTATCGATAAATCGAAATAGTATCGTATCGATCCGATTGTTCGATGTCGAACTTTAAGAGTAGACGCCCAGCGCTGCCGTGCCATTGTCGGTGCTGTACGCATTATGCTGAGCCAGCGCCTATACAATAGGCATACCACATATAGCATGCAAAAGTTCGGGTACCTGTGAAATAGATTTTATGTGTAATTGATGGTTTAAGTTGTGTAGGTATGTTAATATTTTTAAACTTCTGTGATCTGTTTTGTGTGTTGTGTTTATTGTATAAAGGTTTTATCTATCTATCTATTTAGCCTCAGCAACCCAAACGATAAGGCTTTGCCAGGCTACGAGTAGATGCCAGTCTTGTTTTCAAGCTGTCAAATAGCCTCTTACGTGCACAATGCCTGGGACCAAGTAACGTGTTCCAGTCTTATCGTGACCACAGCTGATGCAACTAAGCCGAAACGTCGGGAAAAGTAAGGTAATTTATTTTACCTAATTATAATTATTGCTTTGAGACGCGGATTAAAATAGGGTAACGTGCCTACCAGGCACAGAAACGCTCCTGATGTATATTTACTACTAGCGGTTACTCATTCAAATTATAATCACGGCCAATTTCGCTTTTGATTAACTTTCGTGTTCGGAATAAAAGACCAACCACCACTCAGGTCACGAGCTTCATGAAAAACACACACACACACTCAACAAAATTCAGAAAAGTGTTGACAAAAGAGCATTTTATAAAACCTAAGCTAATAATAACCACTAAAACAGTCATAAAGTAAACAACAATGAAGATGAAATACGAGACCGAAAGCAAATAAAGAAATAAGTGTAGGTAGCAGAAACGAACTTTGAAAAAGGCACTTGAGTAGTGAAGTCAATGATTGACAAACAAAATCACTCCTTCTTATTATGCAGTGTATTTATGTACCATATAAAAATGCTGTCGTAGATAATATTTTGATGCAATGCAACTAAACGAGGCAGCTTTTAAAAATGTTCACTCGTTTTCCATTCTTACACAAGTGGTGCGATTTCTCGGAAAAGTCTCTCAACCTTGGCTTTTTTCCGCACAAGAATATGTAAATCCGGCTGATTCATTAGCTGATCGTAATTCTGGCGTGCGCCTGCGATACGCAATAGCTGATACTGTAGACCGCTGTGATTCACTCCGGCGATTGCTGCCCATTGATAACTCATTCATTGATGGCTACCTACACACATTCGATTTCAGAGGAATTTTGACTTTAAACGTGACGTCACTGGCACACCTATAAGTTAGAACGTATTGAGTTATTGACCCTATGTCCACGTGATGGTAGAAATGGATAGCGTTCGAATTTACGAGCACTCTAATTTTATTCTCTTCTGGGAACGACTACACTAATCTGATCATTCGTTAGTCTAATTGTCAATTGAAATAGCCTTGGTCCTACCCGGTTATTATGTAGGTATGTACTCTAAACAAGGCGCGGTATTACCTTACCATACGATGCAGCTGTCACGGTGTCACCTCATATGGTGAATCTAACATGGCCGCTTAAAACTGCACCCATGTGTGTACCATGCCTGTCTCACCCCGGCTGGTTGCGCCAGTTTCCCTAAAAGGCCAAGCAATGGAGACGCCGTTACGCCTTGTAAGTCAACTAGCCGTTTTGGTATTAGAATAATATTGTTATTAAAGAAATTGACGTGGGCTTTATCGGTTTATAATGAAAACATTCCTCTAGTTGAGATGTATGCGGGCTATCGGCGCCGGAGCTGGGGTACGTGGGCGGTGAATATCAGCCGTATCGTTGCTGTCTCTGGCCACTCAATTATGTCGGGCGCTACTAATAGTCCATTTAACTGTCAATTATCTACTGACCGATCCGGCTGATAAGCGGATCGATCGCATTGGTCATTGTCTTGATTTGTACGATAGTTCTTGTGAAACGTTGGTCTTGAGTTGTTTCCATTATGGTTCTAATTGATGAATCGGAGTCGAGGTTCAATCATAACCTAATTTGCAGCGACGAAGGTGACTACGCGAGCCGCAGTAGAATTAAATAACATTGATCGCCACGTGCGGTCCATTGATCAAGAGAGGCGTAGTGGGGCGCCCATTCATTCGCGTTGCGCGAGCGACGATCGAGATTGCGACCTCGCACGGCCGCCGGCCGCATACCGCGCAACCGCAAACGCATGTTCCATATTTCTCGAGCCATCATCATAAATTTTAACGTCTCGTCATTCAAAATGTCGATGAACTCCATTGTTACGAAAGATGGTCTATGTAGCGTAGTTAATACTTTTCACTGTTGTATTAAACACGAACAAATTGTCGCAGTTGTCAATTGACTGCCACATGAGATCTACCCACATGCCAATTAAGTAAGACAGGTTCGAAATGAGGCGACAAGCAAAATATTGTATTAAGACGTTAGGTAATAGAGTAAACATGTCGCCGGGAGTGGATTAGGCAAGTTCTGGCTAATATTTGCAGACACCTACATCTGCCAACCTGCGCAGACGTCGTCGTCGCGAGGATCAACAAGTCAATATACTCCCACGACGTTTTACAAACGATGCGAGAAGAGCTAGCTAATAAGCTTAAAGCTGACCATGTTATAAGGACAACGGCCATATGGTCTGTTAGCTATCTATAGATTTTTATATTAGCGTATTAGGTAATGATAAACTTATAAGCTTTTAATTGTTTTGACCATTCCATTGAATCGAATATGAATACTATTCATTTCTATAACAATGACTGCATTATTAATAAAAACAATAACATACAGTTATACTTCTACGAATTATCTAGTACATTCAACGTATGCGTAGGCGCCGCCGTATAGTAAACACCACAGGAAGGAATCTGTTAATGAAACAGCAATATCTGTAGTAATTACTGCATACCTTAAAGATGAATATTTTATGAGGATACCACAGTTCCTTAGCTTCTCAATTGAATGATAATACAAGTGCGCAAATTATGCAAATCGACGTAAGCGCAAACTCACTAATGGAAGACTGCAAGTAAATGGTTAGTATTTAGGAATTCAGGATTCTAGAAAGGGTTTACTTGTTTGTTAAAGCAAAAAAGGTACGCACGTGGCACGACGATAGCGCAAGCATGTAGAAACAAAACCAGAATGTGGTACGCAATAAACGCCCGAAACCATGAGACGCGCTCAAGGTGTTTCCACCGACGTGCGGCCGTGCGTACCTACTTATAACCCGTTGTCAACAGTTATAAATATAGGGTTACCAAAAACCGAAGGAAGTCTAAGAAAATCCGAAATTGGTGCATATTGAACTTAGTGTGAATTAGTGTTTTGATATTCAAACCCCTAGTTCTAGTAGGTAATGATAAAATGTTGGGATATAATATTATTCTTATCTTCTTTCACGTCGTATTTTCTGCATCAAAATAGCTGGAGGGCTAAGATGTGAAATTTAAACAAAGACATTTGACATCGATACGCAAAGATTATTTCAAATACTGATTACTTCTGTCACGTCATAATGAAGTCCACAGACATTTTTATTGCCTACATGAAACCGATACTTTATAAATTGTTTTCCCAGAAGATGAGAAACGAGAAATTATAATTTCGGAAGGAACGGATGTCGCATGATTTGAATTTCGCACGGGAGGCGGAGATCTCGATTCCCGAGTCACGTAGGCGCGTGCGCACGCAATACATGTGTGTGGCGTGGTGTGGTTTATGTGCCGCGCCCACTACTATCGGTTCGGATGTTTCGATCCAGGCCAAACCCCCTACTTTTATTTTATTCATACGGTCTTGCTGATTATTATCGACACTTGAATACGTTGATCGAATAGTGACTATCAACATACACCTATACTAACACAGAAAAATAACTAAAATGTGTATTTACACAAAATATATTTACAAAAATGGTATCCCTGACTACGATTACTGGATTTTTGTCTGGTCGTTATCAGACAAACAATACTAGACCGATTTTTTTTGGCGATTGTTAGCTTAAAATTACACTTACACCTAACCTAAACCAACGAGCATGTATGAAAGGATTGATGAAAGTACAGGACGCGAGAGAAGTGTCAAGATCGTAGCAGGTGGAGGACTGTGGTCTTTGCCTACCCCGACGGGAAATTATGTATTATGATGTATTATGTTATGTATCAAAAACTGGTAGGATCTTTAGCATGTTATTGAGACCAGAAACTGAACAAATTTTCCCAACAGACGTAGGTCCACATAAGAAAAATGTTTTTGCCTTCCTATAAAAAAAGCTCTATTAGTTGATGTAGGTTCTATGGGAACTTGATTTTTTTTCGTATTTTCGTATTGTGGTAACATTACATTAGGATCTTATACTATAAACATACGCGGCGATAACGTGAGTCGGGAATATAACGAACGATACAAGTACACAGTTCCAGTGGACGATGTCAAAAGAAGCAGCTAGTACGGAATAAATATGCGTATAATATGATCGATCGATCACATAAACAAAGATAATAAAAGAACCCCAAGGAATTTATTTTTTTATAAATCGAATAATAGAATATTCAACTAGCGTACCCGCAATGTGCTAATATCGTTACGCACGCGGAATCAATAGATCGTCCACATAAACTGCAAAGTCAAGCGGCCTATTGAAGGCATATCTTAGGTGGGAACAAGAGCCGGGACGAACGACCTTAGGGACCACCAACCGAATACAAATGTCCAAACGAGTGCGTTGCCAGACAAGGGCAATAAATCAAGGAGAGAAAATTACACGGCAATGCAGAAATTTCCAGGCTCGCTTGCAAAGAAATGTTAATATGAAAGCGGTAATCACGCAAAATATCCTAACAAAAATATGCAGATACACTGCGTAAGTAATAACCTAATTCAGGATCACAATTTTCACCTTAACACCCGCTACATTTTAACATCGCACCGGATCGGCGTGATTTTTTAATAAGACTTCTTTTCATACCAAAAAAAAAACCGGCCAAGTGCGAGTCGGACTCGCGCACTGAGGGTTCCGTACCACCACACAATCATAATTGTATTAGTTGAAATTTCAGTAAGTTAATGTGCTAGATTTTTTGAGTCCGACACGCGCTTGACCAAATTTTATTATTTGTTGTTATTTTATAGCTTATGCACTATAAACATACCAATTTTCAAGTTTGTAAGTGTTCCTGTTTTTTTTAAAATAGAACTAAAACAAAACTCGCCTCAGCGACCATCCAACTTGACCCCTCTCTTATATGAATGTTCTTGAAACGGGAGCTCACCACAATTGGTTGCTATTAGTTGTGAGAAAAGTTGTAATATTTAATGATTTCAGACTTTTCCCATTATTTGTACTGAGACCTAGCTTCTTGCCAAATTTCATAATTTTAGGTCAACGGGAAGTACCCTGTAGGTTTTGCATTTTTGAATAAATGTATGGAGATGAGGACATAAAATGTCATATCTTTTGATTGCGTCGTTGTAAAAAATTGAAATTTTCAGATCTTGTGTGGTTCATGGATCCTAATATATGGTATTAATTTCAACCTGATACCTTTACCCGTTCGTGAGATAAAGGGTCTTGACAGACAGACAGACGGACAACAAAGTGATCCTATAAGGGTTCCGTTTTTTTCTTTTGAGGTACGGAACCCTAAAAAACATGCCATTACTAAAAGGACGAAGCTGCTGAGGGAAGCTTATCTCTTATTAATTTATAAACGAATTTCTTGCAGTAAATAGGTAGGTATAGCTAATCAATCAGCATTCTGCCTATCATAACTGTGACGAAAGGCTCCAAACGAATTATTTGGCGCCTGTCGGCCTTTCAATCACGAATAGCCTCACGTGCTTCCTGTGTTAGTGGAACTGGCGAAAAACAACGTTCGACGCTTATCGATGAGGAGGACAATAAAATAGTACACCTCGAAGCCCATACCAACGAAACACGACAATTACTTGGTAACATTATTTTTGGATGTTGTGAAGCCTGACATGAGGGAGAACAATCCCGCGGAGGAAGCTAAAGACCGGGCAAATTGGAGAATATCAAGCCGGAAAGCGGACCCTAACAATAGGCCAGGATAACGCAAGGCAGAAAAAGATTAGAATATTTTTTTAAAAGTGATTTTAAAACTGGCTGTATTAAGCACCAGATGGAGAATCGTGACAAGAAAGGAGGAAGACCTATGTTACGATATGACAGTCATTTAGAAGAACTCAAATTATTAATATCACCTTAAAGAAGAAGACCGCCGACCAAATGGAGGAGGCTGGTGCGCCTGCAACTACGTGAACCAGCTGATTGTAGCAGTAAGTCAGTAAGTGGTGTCCGTCAGAATGGCGGGTTGCCTGTGGAGTTTGGTCAAAAATTGCTACCTATTTGCTACTTATCATAAAAAAACCTAAACAAGGAGACGACCAGCCATCCAAAAAAATTACAGATTGCCAAAAATTTATCGCAGCTAGCAATTTTTTATGATAAGTAGCAAGTAAGTAGCAATTTTTTACCAAACTCTCATAGGCAAACTTTACTGGCAAGGCAACCAGCCATTCTGACGGACACCAGTAGGTGTCCTTATGAACTGGATAATATAGAGTCAATTCACATTTCCGACTTTTTTTCTGTCATGACATGTTCTACTTTGTATTTCGATTTCTCACACAAAATTTAAATCACGGAGGCAAATCGTTTAAAAAATATAATCAATAACAGGTCGTTTTTTTCATATTCTTTTTTTTTCGAAGAGATTATTAAAATATTTAAACCGATGTAACATGCTGTTTTCTTGATTAATAGGCAGTCAGCATCCATCAAATCATCTGTTTACCATTGACCGTGAATCCACATTCAAATACCAAAGGTCACCGCTAAGGATTTCCGTGTTATTTTAACTGGCAGTCGCTTGGATATTATCATATTTTACTCATATCTCTTCAAGCTTGTTTCTAGCGATTTCAAATTTAGAATTTTTACGATGTGAAAGTCCACCATTGTTGCGGTAAACACACAATGGTTGCGAAGTATTTTCGCAACGTTACTTCTGCAGTCTTATTATCTCGGCTTATTCTAATTAGTCCTGGGAATAAGTAAACAAAGCTCATTGTGGTTTTGGGATTCAGACAGTGCGTTTTCGAAACAATTTCACCTTTAAAGTTCTCAAGTTCTAGCGGTATGTGGTAAGATTGGAACAGGAATGTAGGACGTCGCCTCAAAGATAAAGGCTTCTTTTTTTAATTGAAAGGAAGTGGACAGGTGGGCTATTAATACTGGAGCCATAACAGGTTCATTCCAATGTCCCTGGGCAACTAGCGTTCACATTCCGGACAAATCTCCATCAAACTGCCACGAGCGTATCTTTGAATTATTAGAAGCTAACGTATTTCGAACATTAAAATATGCATCCGCAAAAGCTGTTGCTTCTTGAGCCATCTAAGAAGCTAGTAATTTCCCTCTGGCGATAGCTGTCTTCGTTTTGCAGGCATTTAAATTCAAACATCTTGTCAGCCATTAAGATAAGCAAACGTTCTTAGCAGCAATATCTCGTTAATGATAATGTCCTTTTCATCATTAAGTTTTGATTTGGTTCAGATATCATTAATCACTTTTTTAATCAGTCAAGATTAAAGGTATAGTACCATATTTATTTGTTTGATAAAGAAACCAACAAGCATGAAAAGAAACAAACAAGCATGATTCTGTTAATTGTTGAGTGAGATACACCCCTAAGTTATACCTAACATGGAGCTACAAATTCATGTCTTCTTCTTTTTGGGTCAGAAAACTCAGAAATGCCAGAAAATTAATTGGCCTATTTACGACGGTACATACATATTCTTTATTTGGGAAACCTCTATCTTTTAAATTTTTATTTAACCGATTCCACGGGTCCCACATGCGCACACAAAGATCTGCAGAACGCGACCGACAATAGGTACTCGTCGCGTGGCGGCCATTGAGCCAAATAAAATTTGATTCTAACCATAGATAATAACAACAAGAATACCAGTATTTGAAATATTACGAGTAACCTTTTTCAAAACAATGATGCCTAAGCCTCACATTGCTTACTCTAACTGGAGCGTTGCATTCCCACATGACAAGTACCGCTTGGCGATTTCTACGCAACGGATTTATCTCTCTCAACCTCTTCACATTCACTTCCGCTGTCACAATGGTCGTGCGACTGCAACCGTCATTTGGCAAATTGCAACTGTTATTTTGCAAAAAATTTGGCAGGTTTGAAGAAAAAAGATAAGAAAGATATATTTTCTGTAAAGACTGGCAATAGAACGCTTAAAACAGCTAAGTAAGATAGTATACAACGGCTAAGTAATATAAGTACTCGTTAAAAGTCGAAATAATGATACGGCAATGGTGACTAACAAATTAAAATCATAATACAAAAAATTTTGAAGGGTAAAAGAGGGACATGCACTGCACAATATTGAATGTGCTGTTAGTTTAAAAGATACTATTGAAGACATTAGATACACAGATAAGACGAAAGAGCACGAAGTAACACAAATACAATCGCAGAATAAGACTACATACAATAATTCTTAATCGCAGCCGGTTTTGTTAAGCTTAGGTATGCTAAGGCAATTGCGATTTATTAAATAGTCAATATCCTGTGTTCCCACGCAAAAGCCGCGGAAGTTCGTATCTTTCTGTCAGCAAGGGCTGGACTGGACTATGCTGCGCGTGCGTTCCCACGCAGAACCTGACGCGCCGGATCAGGTTCGCAATTATACGCATGTCAAAAAGTGAAATGCGCATCAAAATTTATGCGGCAACTTCAAATTCGATGGCTTGTTTCGTTTAGGTTCACAAAACAACTAAAACAATGCACTCACGATAAAGGTGTGTTGTATATAGTTGCGATAGCGAATATAAACTTAAAACCGTTAAACAAGGAAGCAGGATATCCTATGACACACCGCAAGGCACCCGCAGACTTTTTATCCACATTGCACTTAATGTTGGTCGATTAAAGCATACTTAAAGAATCTAACTTAACTACCTATATAAGAACTTATTATCATATCAATATGATTAATAGTAGATTAGGCGCCAAGGGCTGTAAGGCATCAATTGCAGCCCGAGGTATTTATATACTATAGTTCGAGGGTGCAATTGATGCTTACACCCGAGCCAACTACTCTGCTTTACATCTCGATTGTGAGGTAAGTAGGTCCTTATTTCCACCAAATTGTAGGTGACCAATTAGTGCTATAGGGTAATAATGTAGCTAGAAAAGCCCTAGGGCGGTAAGTAATAGAAAAAAAGCACTTCACTCATTTAAAATTTAATTACTTACCGCCCTAGGGCTTTTCTAGCTACATTATTACCCTAGAGCGCTAATTGGTCACCTACAAGCCCCATTTGGGGGTAATAAGGACCTACTTACCGAATATGAGAGATGTAAAGTAGTTATATGAAAAGTTTAGGTACTATTACATTTTTATCAGACGAAAGTTACAAAAAATAAGGCACGTTTAAACAGATATAGATTGTGTACAACGTATGTAACGGAAAGTTGTGATAATACTGAAGGGTGTGAACCTGCCCATGAAACTGAACAACTTTTCCCAACGAAAATATGTCGAAATACAAAAACCAAAGACCTCACATACAAAATGCGCTATCAGCTGATGCAGTTTCTATGGGAGGTCAAACATTGATTTTGTTCTGTGACCTATGTACTTAAAGTACTTAAAATACACGAGCATCTCCTTTCTCAAACGGTTTGCAAGTAGATTTATAAATATTGATCTATTTATAATATGTATGTAGTATGTATTTAGTGTTATATATTTACGTATATGTATCTTATTATATATGTATATATATTTATATATATATTGTTAATGTATGTATTATTTAATTATTCGATGTTTCTTATGTATTCTTAACATTAATTTGTTTATTTGTTTATTTCAAAGAACATTGCATGGTTACAGGAAGACCCACCCTAAGATTTCATGCAAGGAACAAAATTAACACAATAAAATTAAGTTAAGTCTAAATTAGCTAACAATATCTAGATACTACTTATGCACTTATTAAGAATTTCTAAAATATAAACAATAGCAACTTATTTGTAAGTTTCACAAAATAAAAAGCATTTTTTACAAATGTTGGACATGTGATCGGCGAAAATGTCATGATCCGGGTTTGTATTTATGAGCTGCCTAACTACAACATTAGGTTTATTATATCATTATTCTTATCTTTTTACACTGCACTTCCTACTCGTTTATCTTTGATGGATTCCTCTTCCCAAAGGTTGTCTGGAAGAGATCGCTTACAGCGATAAGGCCGCCTTTGCTCACTTTTTGTAATTAATTATTGTTATTTGAATTTGTTTTTTAGTGTGCAATAAAGTGTTTATCTATCTATCTATGTTCCTTGAGAAAAGTTGTTTATTCACACGATTTAGGATAAGAAACCATGCCTTATGGTAACACAAAGTTAGCAGTAGCTTCAGATGATAGCTTCAAATTAACACCCTGAGATTGTTACACCAATTAAAGGTAAATTAAACGTAGGTAATCTCATACTGTTCATAAAACTGTCAAGTAGACCCGTTGCCGTTTGTAATCACGTTTCACATTACCGACACTCTATCCAGCCTTATCTGGGCAGCTAAAGTTCCACACAACGATTATATATACTATAGGATCATAAGTTCTCCGATTCGAGATAATGTATTTAATTACGAGACTGATCTGGCTAAGCCTCTACTGACGCCTTATAAGGCTACGAATAATTGGACTTAAACTGAGCTTTCAATAAAAAAAAAACCGGTCAAGTGCAAGTCGGACTCGCGCCCTAAGGGTTCCGTACCTATCTACCATATGATATACTAAAAGCTTTTGCTCTTTGACTTTAAAAACTCTGCGACCAACCAACTTGACCACTCTTTTATAGAAAAGTTCTTGAAACGGGAGCTCACCTTAATTGGCTACTAATAGTTGTGAGAAAAATTTAAATATTTAATGATTTTAGACTTTTCCCTTTATTTGTACTGTGAGACCTAGCTTCTTGCCAAATTTCATAATTTTAGGTTAACGGGAAGTACCCTGTAGGTTTTGCTTTTTTGCATAAATGTATGGAGATGAGGACATAAAAAACCACATCTTTTGATTGCGTCGTTGAAAAAATTTAAATTCTCAGATCTTGTGTGGTTCATAGACATTAATATTCGTTATCAATTTCAACCTGATACCTCTTCTCGTTCGTGAGAAAAAGGGTCTTGACAGACGGACAACAAAGTGATCCTATAAGGGTTCCGTTTTTTATTTTGAGGTACGGAACCCTAAAAAACTGCTTTTTTATGACATTTTAAAGAGTTAATGATATGATATTATTAACTGGCAAGATATTTCAAAATCAAGACATTAATCAAGGCAAGAACGGAACGAAATCAGCAACGAAAAGCTCTTTGCGTGCGTACTTGAAACTTAATTTATTGGTGGTTGAACGAGAATGCACGAAGAATTCTCTTTGTACGTATACTTTTTATATATTTTTGAATATGCAAGTACTCGAGAACGTGTGCAATGTATATGGGCCGATGAACTTGAGATACTTCGAAGCAATGCAGAGAATGCCGACGTCATAAAGAGACTTAAATATCAATGAATAACTGTCTGGCTGAAATATACTCCAGGGTATTTAGAAACTTTTATGAGTGGGTTTGAAGTAAATGTAAATGTGACTTTTTTATTATTATTGAAAAAATTAAGTTTAAATACATATATGTAAAATAGTATTAAAGAAAAAAAAATAGGGAAGATGACGAAAAATACATTTTAAACCGAAAAATTCAAAAATAAAGTTTATCATTACAGTTGACATTTTAATTTTGTATAAAATGTATTTAAAATAATATTAAAGAAGTAAAACATTAAACTTACTTCCATTACATATTATCCTTTAAGCGCAATTTCGAGTTAACTTATTACCTTACTGAAACTCCGAATTTCAGCAATTCCAATGGGAAAACATTTTAATTTTTAGGTAAACTACCTATGATTATAGTTCTATTAACAATTTCATTTCATTTCATTTATTTATTTATAATCTTACAATTATAAGTCAGTAGGTATTACAATATACTTAGTCAATAACTACCTTAAAGCAAGTCAAGGTATTTTTATCTGTACATAAATTAATACTCATAGGTAATTTAAGCCTACATCACGGTAACAAAGTGCGCATGATATAACTAAAACTAATAGCCTGGGTCAGCAAGTCCATGGATCATGAAGAAACTCCTCAATCGTATAAAAGGCTTTAGTGACGAGTAACCGTTTTAAACCAGCAATAAATTTACCGAGTGTTTCAGATTCTATAATTTCTTTCGGTATCCTGTTGTATAATTTAACACCCATTACATGCACAAATTTGGCTGATTTTTCAAGTCTGTGAAAAGGTATAGCAATATTATTGCGCCCCCTGACATTAACTCGTTGGGAGTCACCCCTCGTAGGGAACTGTCCAAGGTTGCACCGAACAAATTTTGCGACCTCAAGTATGTACGCGCAAGGAAGGGTAAGTATTTTATGCACCCTGAACAGTTCCCTCGCAGGGCAATCCCACTTTACTCCAGCCAGGACACGAATAGCTCTTTTCTGAACTCTGAAGACTCTGAGCCTGTCAGCCGCAGTGCACCATAAACATACACCATAGGTTAGCACAGAGTGAAAATACCCAAAATAAGCTTTCCGGATATTTGAGGTGCTTATGCTGTGCTTGAGTCTTCCAAGTGCATAGCAAGCTGAGGAAAGCTTACCTACAAGCGTCTCGATGTGTGGGGTCCACGTGAGTCCGGAGTCTACGACGAATCCTAAATACCGTACCTGATTAACCTGTGGTACAGTCGAACCGTTGCAAGAAATATTTAAATTATGGGGGCGCTTGCCTCTGAGGCCAAAGTGTATGATATTAGTCTTTTCTACATTGAGTGTCATTCCGTTCGCCCGAAACCATGTGTGAACGTCATTCATTGTGGTTTGAAGTTTAGACTTTAATAAACTATGCGAGCTTGCTGAGACAATGACACACCCGTCATCAGCAAACATTACTACCTCAGCATCCGACACAGCTGATGTCAAATCATTCATGAGGATTATAAACAAATTGTTACCCATTACGGAGCCCTGTGGTACTGAATTGTCTCCAATCAGCTCTAACTCTGACCGAGCCTCCTTGACAGCAGTCAACTGTTGCCGCTCCTTCAAGAAGGAAGCAATAGTGCTGTGAAACGAGCCGGTGATTCCATATTTCTCAAGCTTCTTGAGGAGCAGGGTGTGATTGACGAGCTCGAAGGCACGCGACAGGTCACAGAATATCGCTGCAACCTGTCGCCCACCCTCGAGGTGATGAAGCACCCTGGTGACTAAATCGCGTGCCGCATCAACCGTGCTGCGACCACGTTGATACGCGTACTGCTGTGGGTTGAGAAAGCCATTTAAGCTTATGAACCTCATTAGTCGTGTACTCATTAAACTTTCAAACACTTTTGATAATATGGGGATTATAGATATAGGTCTATAGTTTTTTAGAGCATCCATTTCACCTTTGCCTTTGTAAATTGGCTGTACTTTAACAATCTTAAGACAACTAGGATATTTGCCCCTATGGACACATTCGTTAAATAATAAGCATAACGACTCAATGAAGCCAGGTGTGAATAATGATAAGAGTGATGATGGCATGTCATTTATGTCTTTTGAATTTTTAACTTTAATTTTTCGAATTACTTTAATCATTTCATATAAATGTACATCATTAAAAATGAAATTAGAAACAGGGTGGTTTGCAAGGTAGTCGTCAAAGAAACACATTGCGGTGGTAATGTCAGGCATGACACTTGAGTTTGAGCACGCATCTATATAGTGGCGGTTAAGACGCCGCGCGGTGTCAGTGGCACGCGCTGTCGACGATAACCCACCGTCAGCGCGCGCCACTAAAATGTCAAGCCCGTTACTCTTTTTGTCACGACAAGTCTCCTTGGCTATCACGGCCCACACTGCTTTGCAAATGTTGTCGCTCTTTTCGATTTCACTATTAATGTGTTGCCCTCGTACAGACCACAATTTAGCAAAGTACTCAGTCTCTACCAACAAAAGTGAGTTCTGCAAAGATACATCTTGAGGAGTTTTAGCTAGTGCACTCTTGTTTTGGTGCAGTTTGTACCGCAATTGCTCCACGTCGTTGGTGACCCAGGCTTTAACATTGTCTCGGACAGGGTAGGACTTAATTGGAAAATAAACATTATATAGGTGAATTAACACATTTATAACTAATTCAAGTGCTGAACAGGGACAGTCACTCTTGTCAATAATTGATGACCAATCATACAATGAAATGCTTTGAATAAAATTATACTTATTTAGGTCAGAGAAAAGCCGCCTATCAATGGTTTTGTTGCATTGGATTTTTTTCAGCCCACCAAATTCAATCAAAACTCCAGTGTGATCCGATACAAACATTTCAAGTGGCTCTACTGTATGTATTTTAACTTTAGGTATATTTGTATAGGCATGGTCCAAACAAGTTCTTGTACTATCAGTTATCCTTGTTGGAAAGTTAACTAACGACCTAAAACATGCAGGTTTTAAGGTGTCCAACAAAATTTTTTTGGTCGGAGACGAAGTTAGTAAGTCAATATTAATATCACCGACCAACAATACTTTGTGACTTTGAATAATTTGTAGACATAATAGCTCAAAGAGTTTGTCCACAAACAAGGATATTTCCCCTGACGGTGATCGATAAATACACACAATTATTAGGTCCCTACCAACTACTTCAATAGCACAAATTTCAAAATGTGTCTCAACAGACAGTGCAACCACATCAGGACGTTCTATTGTCATCAGAGAGTTACGGGTGTAGATGCATGCGCCGCCACCAGCACGCACTGGTCTGCAGTAGCTAGCACTGAGCTTATAGTTGTCAATGTGAGTGCTGGCGAGCTGTTCAGTGTTCAGCCAGTGCTCGGTGATGCAGACCACATCGATGTTGGCATGCAGTTGGAGCTCACACTCTAGTTTGATTGTTTTATTCTTGAGGCGGTTGATATTCTGGCTCAGTATCGCTAAAGTCTCACATGCAGTGCCATCATTCTGGTTACCACTGGTATTGCATCGGATATTCTCCTGATGATAGGACTTCCTACTGTCTGTTGCCGGAGAGGCGGCTGGTGCGGGCTCCTCCGCAATGCTAATCGATTGATTGCATTAGCATTTTAGTATACATAAAAAATAAAAATATATGTTCCCGAGGTCATACGATTTTAATAATTATACATTTATAGGAGAGATTAGTTGTATAACAAGAATCCGAGAAAAAACAGCCATACTTAATTACTTCCAGGTCAAATAATAATTTCCCTGGACTAATAGCACGTGGTGCAGGATTGATTTACGTGAGGATAATAAAATGAAAAGAAACCAAATCACACCTTCTGGCCGTGATCAGAACCGGGCGTTTCCGTGCTTCAGAAGGCACTTTAAACCGATGGTCTAGGTCTAGCTAGGCTATTGTCAATCCTAGTAGTAGTTACGCTTAAAAACTCTGAGAGCCAAGTTGGAAACTAAGCCTGGTATTGGAATGGGTCTGGCGTGCGATCTGGGTTTCGGCGGTCAGATGGCAATCGCTCTGTGTAAAAACCAATGCTTCGTCAAAATCTCCTTGGTTAGGTAGTCGAATATGTAACAACGAAATAAGGCTAGGGCACGATGACTTACACGATCACACAGTCACACTCATATCCTCACACTAGGTATATATTGTATATTATGTATCGTAGGTTACGGACCTAACGGAATAATAATAATCTAATGAAAATTGTAAGTTTTAAAAGATGATGTAATTTGTAAGCATGAATTTGGGAAATAAAAGGCTATTTAGGTCCCGGTCATATAAATTCGCGTACCTACACAACCAGACCCGAGAACAAACACCAAAATTCATCAGCCGGCGTATATTTGAGCAACTTTAGTTTTAGTGTATACCAATTTGGGGTATTCTTAGTTGATGTTATTCATCCTCGTTCCCTCGCTGAAGAGAATTGCAATCGATAATATGATCTAAAGCCGCAATCACACCTTCCTAAATTCATAGATGAATTCGGCATACATTGCTTGGAGGCTTGGTTCTTTTAATTCCAATATCCTTTATTCAACGAGTAATATGTGTCGAATTACTTTCTGAATTAAGGAACGTGTGATAGCGGCATGAGTGAATAAAGACAATTAAATACCAACAAATTGCAATGAATAAAGTATGCCCATTGTATCATCAAATACGTCGACCAAGGCCGGTTGTACAATCAAGCTCCGAATGAGGCTCTGATTTACATAGCTTGTGACCGGATGTCCACTTCGACAGCCAACGTGCATCGCATGTAGTTACACTACATACCCTACATTCAACAACGCATGCCAGTTTCAAGGCTGACATTTATAGACCACCCAGAGTAACATAGCTCCTGTCAGAAAAAAAACTTTTCCAACAATGCTCAAGATACTACAGTAGAATTTTCCTACCATATAAACGAGGAACCTAGGCATAAATTTCAGAGTCAGTCATTCTGGCGTCTTTGCGTATCCGGCCCGATGACCGCGAGTTGCGCAAGCGAGAAGTATGGGCATTGTATGCAAAGTTGCGCCCGCGCACTTACCGCCAAATACCGATCCAACGGTACTGGTACCTGTTATCCTAGATGTAAGAAGTGAAATACCTGCAGCTAGTCTACTTAAGTATCAAATAAGTGTAATGGCATTGATTCAGATTGTCCAGGTGTCTCAAAATGAAAGCGAACTTAAGCTTGAGACCGTATAGCTTACTTCCGGATATAAGACGTAATACGATTAGGCCGGACATTATAAAACAGCAAAAAACTACATAAAGATGACGAAATCACACACGAAGCAACAAATTATATTTACACAAGCCCAGGCGCAAACACACAAGCAACTGGCTCTTTGAAACGACGTGCGTGCCGCTCTGATCCGCTATATGAAAGGACCGGAAGGATTTTTGTTCATCTTACTCCGAAGCAATACCACGGAAGACTTAATTTTTAAAGTAAACACAGTTTTATTTGCTGTAAATGGATTTAAGCATTCAAAACACGTCTCGTTTAGGCAATCATAAATCCAATGATTTCCAGTTGACAGGATTTTATTAAGAACTATGGATGTCAGATTAAAAGTATTGTGAAACTTGATACTGTTTTTTACCGAAGATTGTCTTTAAAATTTGAGTGGGGGAAGTCGCGAGCGCAACGGTCGTGTGAAATAAATCCTGACCGGCACCGGACGTCCGTCTTTGTCGATATTCCCGTTCTACATCAAAGGGAACCATTTACAACACTACAAACAATTCTCAACCATAAAACCGAAGATAAAAGAGCCTATAATAGCGTTATTGATAACGGTGGTCGTAAAAGAGCCCTAATACATCTTGTCACTTGAAGAGATGATTAAATTGCAGTGGACACTAGAATAGCGGATGCGGAAATAAGTCATAGCGTTACAAATTGAGCTGATATGCCTACCGAGAGAATTGACGCAATGGGTCTCTATTGCGCTATCAAGCACTTGCTGACACTATCACGTTAGCCTTCAATACCTCAGAAATAGTATTATATTCTAAGCATGCCGTCATTAACAGCATAGCCAAAATAGGAAACTTGACAGCGCCAACGTAGTTGTAATTGTTAGACTATTTAAATCCTTAAACGAATAATGTTTGCTATGTGACCTTGTGTTGATCATGACACGACCACTAATGAGGGGTATTACTTGTAACAAAATAAGAAGTAATGTTTGAAACCAGGAGAAACAGAAATAGACAATTATATTTATATAAAATTTGTCACTTGGCGTGTTGGAAGCGGTCACTCGTGCGCACCGTAGGCGTCGCCCACGTCCTATCCATTTCCGCTGCTAACTTCGGAGACGACACACTCTTTCCTTGAAATAGTCCCTCTTTATAAGGCCCGATAGTCTTGCAACTCGGACAAACTGCCTCACAAAAGACAAACAGCAGACTTTTTGTTCTTAATAAAATACAGTCGCAGCGGGCAGTCGATTTATAATTCCGATCGATGCACCAGTTGAGTGGTTATAAGAAACGTCGACCTTGGATGAGGTCCCCGAGCGGACGTGGACGGTCGTAAAATAAAAACGGCCCTCTCAGCCGCAAAGACAAACAGGCAGACGAGCATAATATATGGAAAGACGCTCACACGATTGACGGCCGATAGCTCCTCCGTCAGAATGTCGGCATCCGGCATTCAAGGTGACACGGCACATCCTTGCAGATCCGGTCCTTGCAAACACTAAATTATCGACCCACACAAAAGATACTCCGTGAGAAAAAACGTAATCAAATCACGCATACCTCAAGCAGACCTCGATGTTGTAAATCCACAAAACGACGATTTGTTTGACTTTATTCGGTAGCTAAACCAACGTTATTTAAATCGAGCTTTTAACCCACCAGACATAAATTCCGCGAGATAGAGAACCTTTGACATAAACGCTATTATTCGGGATTTTACGTTTACATTTACTGCGGGAAGTATACGACATTAAACACTAAATCAAATTATTGCTTTCCGTATAATACACAGCCATTACTCAATATGGGTTTCGATATTAAAAGCTCATAAAAAATGTGAGAGCTTATAATACATAATCTCTTGAGTTATGAATGGATAAGTATTATAATAATTTGAGTAACATGTCGGTGACAGCGGAGCAGATTGGCCGTGTGCGGTGGATTGTCGTTAAATTGAATTAGACCGCGCCACCGGCAGCCTGCGCCCGCGCAGTTCGTCGACCGGTCGCCCACCACGTACACTTTGCTCATTGATACTATTCAATCGATCCTTGGTGATTGATAAATCTCGCCGTGGGAGTGACAACGTTCCATACGTGTAGCAGGTCCAAAGATTTTCGATAACGCGATTTAAAAAAGATGTAGGCTTCATGTGAATGCGCTGGTTCTGTAACTAGCCTACTAAGTCTATTTGATTTCTTCAAAAGAAGCATTGCGGGGGTAGATCGGATCACAAAGGTGGACGTGGGTGATCGTCCGGGGGCGACGACAGAGCCCCCCTTTCACGACACTCTTGCTGCACACCATGTTACGAGTTTACAACCACCTGGTACTACAAAGTTGCATAACGATAGGACCAGACGGGAAGTTATAAGCCGTCATGAAGTTACGCGTAGACGGAATGCCAGTAATTTGCGCATTTACGTAAAGAATGTCAGGTTGTACTTGGCTTATCAAGCGTAGCATTCATCAAGCCAGTTTAGATAGATGATGATCATACAATGCGATCCTATACGTTTTATTGATTATATATGAAGATACGTTGTCTCATGAAGCATTTACTCAATAAAATGAACAGTGGCCATTGTTTATAGAAGTATTTAGTTATTGTGTAGGCCCCGTCAGGCATGTGGCAAGCCTGCCAATGACTAACCCTGTTTGAAAAGTTTTCCAGCCGCTAAATTGCCTCACTTAACTACCTATGCGTTTCAAAATGCAGTATCATCATTCTGACGTGTCAGGTATGAGCAATATTGTACTCTACATGGCGATAGAAAATAGGCCATCGACCGCTCGAAACTGTTACTTTCACCGCACCATATTAGATACACGTTTCCATTTGTATCGACTTATGTTGATGTCAGCTTCTTTCCTTTTTCTTTCGTACTGGTCATCATTCTACATTCACTACTCCTTAAATTGTACCTTCATCCTTGGCAGATACGCCTTAAAAATTGACATTAACGACAACATGTTTCAGGATTATGTCTCAAAGTTTTACATTAATAGACTCTGCCGGCACCATTTTGAAAGCAAGTAATTTGCTTGATCTGAGTAAATGTTCAATAAAGGAAGGACCAAATAATACTAGACGGTTGTATTTATTTTTCTTAGCATATTAGCAAGTAGGAAATACGCAGGCATGGCAGGTACCTAATTTATTCTTCTGATGTCAATATACCTACTTGGTACGTGAGTTACAAAAAATAACGACGCAGCGAAGTAAAAAAACAATTCACACATTTTAAACAAAAGGAACCTGTCTTCTGAATCAAATAAAAGAATATAAATAGCTTGTCAAATAAAATCTAATACTGATAGATGGTAGTTATAATAAAAGAACTGGCATTAGGGTCCTTAATCCGACAATATCATGGATAGGCACGTTCTGAAGGGGAATTCACTGACGGAGTTTTCAAATACGCAGTGGATTGTATGCTTTTTAATCTGATCATGATGTAACGAGCCAAGAAGCTAGCTGTAGGCACTCCTCCTTAGTTACAAGACTGAAAGTGTGTTTATAGCATCCGCTTTCCTGCCGTGGACCGACGAAAACACCGTTACGCCCCCACAACTAAACTCCATTGATTTACATACGCAAATCATGACGAATTGCCCACAATGCACGTCCAAAATACTCCGCTTCTTAAAACCCCATTCAACCTACTAATTTATTACCTATACCAGCCCACATAAGAACCATTATCGAATGAATGGAGATATTATCCTTCAATCATTTTAGAAATTAACAACTCCAACTCATTAATATTTCATTGCAGTGGGCAGTGAATGGAATGCAATAGTCGTAAAAAACTTGTACCAAGAGGACAGTCTATAAAATGAAGCCACATCCTACGTGAAATTGCGATATTCAAAGATTCTTTAAACATGTCGGGTCTTTGAATCTTGCTACCCACGTTCCTATTCACATGAAAAGCAGCGTCTACTAGTTATTGAGGCTCACACAGATTTACTTCAGACTAAAAGGAAATTGCAAACCGCACAAAGCGTACGTAATTGCTTATTTCGCATGCTGAAATAAAATGTTCCATCGCCGTTTGGACGCCACTATCGTATCGTACATGTGCATAAAACATAGCGGAAACGTGAGCTTCAACAAAAACCAACTATTGCTGCACGGCGAGTCTTAAAAAATTTTACACTCGTTAGTGCATCCGGTGAATTACGACTGCTTGGGCTGCCTTTTTGCTGCAAGATCGACTCTTTGGATCAATCGCGGATAGCATCGCGCTTGCAGTGCCGCAGGAGTATCCTGTCGCGACGGGACGCCTGGTCCAAGGGGGGTTGAGACGGTGAGAGGGACGAAGGCATCCATGAATGGGCTCTAACGAACCCGCTGGCCTTGGCAGGCCCTATAACCCTTTCAGACTTGCGATGTTTAAGGACTTTCGCTATTTCCAGGCCGCATTATTTGCAAATACATTACCGCCTGTTTTCTTTATCTGATCGTGTAATTAGCATTTTCCTTTTTCTGTAGACTTGCTTTTACAATAATTGATTTTAATCACAATGTGGCATGATGTCATGATGCCCTTCCAACAGAATCGTTTTTAGGGTTCCAAACCAAAATGATAAAAACGGAACCCGTATGACGTGACTTCGTTTGTCTGTCTGTCTGCCTGTGACACCTGTTTATCTCAGCAACTACTCACGCCATAAACTTGAAATTTGGAATAGTTTTAGAATATGCTTGCGGTGCTTGCCCAGGTTATTGCAAATGAAAGAATTAAAAAAATATTTTTATTAATAAATGGGGGCAAAATCAAAAATTGTTGTTACTAAGGTGTAGCGATGATTTGGTCAAGGTCGCGGGAAGCCACTGGGTACGAGCAGCGCAGGACCGGTCGTCATGGCGATTTTTGGGGCCGCCTATACCCAGCAGTGGACGTCTTTCGGCTGATATGATGGTGATGATGAAGTGGGATATCATATGAAAGGGCTTTACAGTTAACGATAGATCAAGCTTGACTCTTGCAGTGCGACTCTAGCCCGCAGTCTATTGAAATAAGAACGGTAAACCAAAAATCTTGATTAATTAGTCAATAGAAGTTTATGTAAATCTAAATATTACAGGAAAAATGAAACAATCCCTCTAAGTAGCACAGTTTAAAGAAATCAGCAAAAAACCTTTACAAATAAACTTAGTTTTTAGGTCCTAAAAATGGACTTTTTGATTCTAAAATGCTATCGGTATATCGGAACACTCAGCGAGCGGGAGTCCAACTCGCACTTAACCTGTTTTTAGATCATCGTTCGTTATTGACCACATCATATCGCACCTCTTCACGTTTCATAACAGGAAGTGTTTGTACTGGCACATTAATTATATATTGTGTACTAGTAATAGGTTCGTATGCGGCAAACATCTCATTCTGTCCTTTGATTGATTCAGAATGAGTGACGTGCTCAGTGTACACAAAATAGAAACAGGAAGCTAAACGAGTCCAGTCCAACTTTATCAAGGACGCTTGTGTAGGATCTAAGAAATAATTTTATAATTAAGCTCCCGGTCGGCCCCCGGCCCCGTGTGGTGCCGGCAAAGAATAGTACCAACCCATACATACCCGTGGGTATCGTAAGAGGCGACTAAGGGTTACTGGAGGATAGGCAGCAGCATTCTCCTTTGTATCTTACATCTTACTTACTGCGGTCACCTATAACCACGGTCCATGGTGCAGGCCGTAGCGCTAACAAGCGAGGTGACTATGGTATACTTCCCCTCTACATTTTTCCAGCAAAAGCTAGAATTCTGGAGGGAGCTCCCTGTCCTGTTGTGGACGTTTCATGGGATGTTATGATGATGATGAATTAAGTATTTAAAAAAATGCGATACAATTTAAATGAGGCCAACAAACCATCGATTCAAGATATAGTGAAGGTCGAAGGAAGAGAACAAGTGGTCGTGGTAATCTTGAGGGGAAACTTTACATACAGCTCTACATTTATACAAGGTGTAGCTATCAACCCTGAAGGATATGATCTAGCCAATGCAACTGAATAACTTTCCCAAAGGAACATAGGTGGCCATACAATAAAAAAATTTACCCCCCATAGAAACTGAATCAGCTGATAATGCATTTGTATGGGAGGTCAATTTTTTAAGTGAAAACTTCTTTAGCGGCGCTTGGCACTTTTTTTGGATTAGTAAAAAATTTTAAACTCGTGTCAGATCCGTAGCCTGAACGAAAAAGCTTCAACTGTCAACCGTATTGGGTTTTTATTCAGTGACATCAAAGAAGTACGCGAGCAATGGCGCGATTGACCCTTACAAAAAGCATAATATTCAAAAATGCAAGTTTTCACTTCTGCCGGCACTCCCGGAGTGCAACCCGTCCTTTTTATTTATTTATCGTATTTCAACCCATGTTCCTCAGGAAAAGTTGTTCAGTTTCATGAGCAGACTCGCATTCTTCAGGGTTTATATACCCTTTCTTTTAAACCTCGTAGAGCTTATTGGCGCCGGTACCCGAAGCCGTATTTTGGTTGATATGATGAGTGATGATTCAAAAGGCTAAAGAAGCACTTTGCGAGGTTCTTTCCAGTTTTTCTTAAAAGAAAAACTGGAAAGAACCTCGCAAAGTGCTTCTTTCGTGCTGGATCATTCACGACGAATGATCCAGGCACGTAAAGAAAATAAAAGGGCAACATCAGAATGAGATATAACAAGCTGTAAACTCTTGTGCACCTTCTTTTTTGTGTCTTCTTTCTTTCTTTTAAACCTCGTAGAGCTTATTGGCGCCGGTACCCGAAGCCGTATTTTGGTTGATATGATGAGTGATGATTCAAAAGGCTAAAGAAGCACTTTGCGAGGTTCTTTCCAGTTTTTCTTTTAAGAAAAACTAGAAAGAACCTCGCAAAGTGCTTCTTTCGTGCTGGATCATTCACGACGAATGATCCAGGCACGTAAAGAAAATAAAAGGGCAACATCAGAATGAGATATAACAAGCTGTAAACTCTTGTACACCTTCATTTTTGTGTTCTAAAAGTTGTCTCAAAAGTCTCATAAAATCTTGTGTCTGCGTCGTAAGTTATTCAAGGTCAAAGGTCACAAAAATCACTTTTTCGCGATTATCTCGGTTTCTATAGCTCCAATGATGTTGACATTTAAGTATATAAGAATTGTAGAGCATAAAATTTGCGACAAATTTTGTTTAATATTTTTTAAACGCTCAACCGATTTTGAGATAGAGGGCGGGGAGCCCGCAGCGCTCAGCCATACTCACTGTAATGCAAGGTCAACCGTGGTGTATTATATGACAGTGTTCCCTACCGGGAATTGAACCCGGGATCGAGAGCTTAGCGCTCTAACCCCTAGACCACATAGAAGTAGTAGGGATTCGCCGTTTCTGGACCATGACGTCATCAGTGACCCAGAAATACAGATGGTGATTAGTTAATGAGTCATAATATTTGCTAACTAGTGCGATGGGGTAGAGTCGGCGGTGATTCGGTAATGAATCATACATTGTCAACTTTTCTTACGTTGATGGTTTAGGACTTATGTTTGCTTATGGTGATCATATGAATGTCATCGCTGACCCAGTAATTTCGGTTCTGGACCATGACGTCATCAGTGACCTAGAAATACAGATGGTGATTAGCTTACGAGTGCGATAGGGTAGTATCAGGAGGTAATTAGCCAATGAATAATGTGCTGTATGGCTTATAAAATACGTTTCATTATGAATGATCATGTGAACCTCATGTTATTTTGGTACCTTGTTCTTAACCAGAATAAGTACCTTAGTTATTGATTTGATCGAAACTTTAGTAGTAGTTTTTATTTATGTGATGGTTTAGAACTTATATTTGCTTATAGTGATCATGTGAAAGTCATCACATGTCTAGTAATTCCGGTTCTGGGATAGTGTATTGATTTGAACGAAATCATAATTTGCTGACTTATCTTTCCTAAATAAACAAATTATCTATCTATCTAAATATAATATTATTTCTTTAATTAATTTGTCCACGTGACCTAATGTTATTTTGTTAGGAAATGGGCTAGCACGGTGATTAGGATTAGCTAATGAATATTAGTTTAGGGTAAGTCTTTCTTTCATCTTAATCAAATATTTGTACACTAATAAATGATTTGGTAAACAAATTCTGGTATAAAACCCAAGACATTTTGCTTTTCAACTACATAAAGTTATAGCCAGCCAATCAGTGAAAAAATCTATGTTAGTAATCCAAAAACTCTAAAGTTGACTTTAGTACTATTAACTGTGTGAAGTCTTAAGACAGGAGAAAAAATTCAAATAATGGAGGTACGTTGAGTTTTTTATTTTATTTATTGTAATTTATCAGATTTAAATTTAATTAAGTAATTGTATTGTTTTTAACGTCTTTGATATTTTTTATAGCTTATTTTCTGTATTTTTTTATTTTATGTTAATTCGATAATATGAAATAAATATTTTGATCTGATGTTTTAATTGTGTAAGTAAATCAATATTGTTTTAAAGTTAAGATAGCTGATTATTAACTCCTTTATTGCAGTACATACCAGGGAAATCAGTACTCAACGATGACACACCTCTAGACTTACAAATAGGATTAGAAAATATTAGAGATCCTTACTATAATGCTTACAACACTTTACCTCGCTATGAGTCAGGAGAAGATGCTGATGTCACAGTTCAACCAGTTGCAAAGAAAAGGAAACTTCACAATAAATCATTCATCAGTAATGAGAAAACTACAAATATTGATGTATTTTTTAACAAAAAGACCGTGAAGATCAATAAAAAAGGTACGACATCAAGCGTGGGAAAGCCCCGTGATAACGGGATTGCCTATATATCATTACCTGAACAATCTAATGCAACTCATCTTATTAAAATAGAATTATATGATTTAAAAAAGATAAGAGGAGTGCCGCAAGATGAGCATTGGAAATACGCTGATGTGCGTGTAAAATATCTGACACATGCTGAAGATGACATCAAACAGACTTGTGAAGAAGCTATTTATTCCATCACCAAGAAGATTTCGGAGAACCCGAAATGTAAATCTTATTTTTTCGACTTCACTAATAAATGATAATTTATAACTAATAACCTAATTCAAAATTAAATGTTTTTTCTAAGGTTTTTCTTAGTTTTTAAATTTCTATATTATTGTAAATAAATTGGCATCATTTAATTTTTTCCTGTACATACTTGTAATGTTAGATCTGTAAGTAATTTTAATAATTGAATTCTCTTTTTTTTTAATAAGTGCACTATTTTTTATTTTCTTTTATACAATATATAAAAATATTTACCCTATATTTTCTTTTCATTTCTACAACAACCACCATAGCAATAGGTCATAATGTATCATTTTATACATCCATTTGCTGCAATCATTAGTGGACCCAGTAGTTGTGGAAAAACATTTTTTATAAAAGAATTTTTAAAAAGCCGCCAAAAAGTTTGTGATACATCATTTTTTGAAATAATTTGGTGTTATGATGAAAAACAATCTGTGGACAATGATATCCAAGGTGTCCATTTTCATCAAGGTTTACCTGAACTATCTATGTTCGTAGATACAAAACCGAGACTGATAATAATTGATGACCTAATGAGAGAATCAGACAGTAGAGTAGTTGATATATTTACTAAGGGAAGCCATCACAGAAATTTGAGTGTATTTTATATAACACAAAACATGTTTCATCAAGGGCGAGGTCAGCGAGACATATCTTTAAATGCAAATTATATAGTTTGTTTCAAAAATCCTCGCGACAAAACACAAATCCAGTATATGGCCAGACAAGTACTTCCAGAAAACAGTAAGTTTGTGCAGGAAGCATTCAAGGATGCAACAGAACGACCTCATGGCTATTTGTTAATTGACCTTAAGCAGGGTACTCCTGATTGGTGCAGGTTCAGAACAAATATTTTGCCGACTGATAAACATTGTATTATATATTTACCGAAAAAGGGATTTAAATACGATAGTCAAACGATGCTGAACTTTATTCATAAATAATGTCTAGAGCTGTCAGTACACATTCTGAGTATTTAAGAGCTATCTGCAAATTAAAACCAAGTTATAGAAAAATACTCTTGAAAGCTGCTGATAGTAAAGCAATTAAATGCATTTGTGAATGTATTTATAATGTGTTGAAAGGAACTGTACCAATTTCTACAGAAGAAAAAGTTAAACTATGTAAACATAAGAAAATTTTACGTGAACTTGTTAAAAAGGGAAGTATTAAAAGAAAAAAGACTATCATTGTTCAAAAAGGAGGTGCTTTCCTACCTATTATATTGGGGACATTATTGAGTGGAGTTCTAAGTTCATTACTAAAGTAAGTGTTACACATCTGAAATGGAACACACTAGGAAAATGTTCCTCATCGAGCCGGAGGCAGTGGAGAGATTTCAAAGACCAATTAAAACCAATAACCCTTTGTCATCTTTAGATATAGAGATGGAGAAAATTTTAAAGTCTACTGATAACGATTATGAAAAATGGAAAATGTATCAACAAACTCTACAGAGATACTTACATTTTACAAGTATGGATCGAAAACCAGTACAAATACCTATGGTCGATTTGAATGCTCCAAACGATGAAGATACAGCCCACCAGAACTATGAAAAGCCCATAGATACCCATGACACAGATAATCAAAACCTTGATTTGAGACACTTGAATGATATTTTAAAATACATACCAAAGTCTTATCACAATCGAAGTACGTTAGTTCTTACAACATTGCATTCAAACTCAGATAGAATAATTTGGGATAAAAAAGGAGTAGTTACAATTGATGGTAAGGTGATTCATGGTAGTAATATCACAGATTTGATAGGTGATATTGTAAGACCGCTAAAAAGAAGTGATCCGATAGGATGTGATAAGTTTTTGAATCTGTTGTTTGAACTAAATCTACCAATGGAGTGCGTTGGAAATCCAAAACGAAGTGAATACATCCACAAATTGCATATAAAAAAGTATAAAGGTCATTTATCTAAAACACCAATATCAGAGATCAAAATTCCTCAGAAGTCCTTGGAAGTGCTTAATGAATTCAAAAGGAAAAAAGCACAATATAAAATTGAATCTGATGAAACACCAAAGTTGACTAATACAGCTCAACCAAGAAGGAAACTAAATTTGCAAACTGCATGGGAAAAATGGACTCCTTGAACAAACTTTCTAGTATATATTATGATCCATCTCATCCGGCAGGATACAGTAGTGTTGATAAATTAACAAAAGCAGTTAAAGGACAATTAAGTAAAGGAGAAGTGCAAAAATGGTTACAATCTCAAGACGCATATACTTTACATAAAATGTCACAAAAGCGTTTCCCTAGAAATAGATATATTATTTCTGATATGAACTATCTATGGCAAGCAGATTTAAGTGATATGCGAAGTCTATGTAAATATAATGATGGATATAACTATATTTTATGTGTAATTGATGTTTTTAGCAAGATGGCTTTTGCAAGAGCTTTAAAGAAAAAAGACTCGAAAACAATCATTTCAGCCTTTAAATCAATCTTGGATGAATACGGAACAAGCCCTAGAAATTTACAAACTGACAAAGGAACTGAGTTCACGTCAAAGTCTGTTAGAGAATTTTTAAAAACTCACAATATTAATTACTATGTTACAAATAATCCAGATATAAAAGCGAGTATTGTAGAACGCTTTCAAAGAACACTTAAAGGCAAAATGTGGCGTTATTTCACTCATAAGAATACATTTCGATTTATAGACATCCTAGAAGATTTAATTAATTCGTATAACCATTCTAAACATTCTAGTATAAAAATGTGTCCCATAGAAGTTAATTCTAGCAATGTATCTAAAGTTTGGCAAAATTTGTATGATTGCAATAGAAGAAAGGTTAATAAACTTTCTTCAATTCCTAAATTTAGCGTAGGGGATTATGTACGAATAACTAAATTAAAATATACATTTGAAAAGGGATACGAAACTAATTGGAGTGATGAAATCTTCCAAATCACATCAGTTATTCATAGACATCCTTATGTTGTTTATACAATCAAAGATTTAAACAGCGAACCTATTCAGGGAACCTTTTATGAGAAAGAATTACAAAAAGTTGTGATGAATACTGATTCGTTATATAAAATTGAAACAATATTGAAAACAAGATTTAAGGGATCTAGAAAAGAAGTTTTTGTGAAGTGGAGGGGATATCCAAATAAATTTAACTCTTGGATACCATATTCTGACATAAGTAGTGTATAATTTTTATTTTCTTGTTTGATATGATAATAAATTGGTTGTAAATGGTAATGCTATCCTTATTTACATTTATTGTTCTTAATTTTGTAACTTCTATAAAATAACAGTTCTGAAGTAAAAATCTCGCATTCAGCATTTTGTTATCGTTAAGGTCAGTGTTTTTTAACGAAGATGTTGGAAGATAATTTTTATCTCACTCTCCTGAGCAATTGTTCCATGGATTATTTCCCGCTCAACATGACATCACACTTTGTAACTAAACTACCAAAAATCATTAAATTGGATGGAGAGTGGACTGTTAGTCTTGTAGAATTCAACTATCCTTGTTCAATGCTTACCGTACAAGAAAAGGAAAATGAAATAACTATTTTCAAAAAACCACCTGGCAAGGGCTTGGATTCTGTTTATAAGGAGATTACAACAATACCCGCAACTAGCTATGATACAGTCGAAAATCTTATCACAGCATTAAATACAAATAGGGATCTAAAAGATCGTGTCAAGTTTACTTACAATAATGCTACAAAATTTGTGTCCGTGGCAGTACCTGATGATAATATTACAACTTTAAAATTATCACCTAGATTAAGTCTTCAGCTTGGTTTTGAGCCAAACGTTGATCTTGTTGTCAGACCACTAGGAAAGTATCCTTGTAACTTATATTTGGGTCTACCATCACAAATATTTGTTTACTGCGATATATGTGACCCTCAAATCGTAGGAGATGTAATGACAACATTATTACGGAATGTTCCATTAGATTCCTCTAAGTATATTTATGGTGTTAACAAATTGAATATATTTTCACATCCTTACTATATTCCAATAATGAGAAGGGAGTTCGATACAATAGAAATCGATATAAGGTCAGAAACTGGTCAACCCGTACCATTTGAATTCGGTACTACATGCGTTAAACTACATTTTAAACGCTTAGGTATAAAAGATTAGCTGAGAATAGCATCAGGAGCGAAATAAAATTAAAAATGAGATATTTAAATAGGAATCATAGTTATCCATGTCCGTATGAACATTATTACTTACAACAAGCTGGAACTGGTATTGGAACAATCTACAAGGGTGCTATTCATCAGAGGGGACATGGCATTGGAAGTTTTCTTGGAGGATTGTTTAGAAGCATTATGCCATTGTTGAAAAGTGGAGCAAGAGTACTAGGGAAAGAAGCCTTAAGTACAGGAGTGGGAATATTGGGTGATATGCTTCAAGCTAGACCTTTCGAAGAATCTGTAAAAGATAGAGTAAAAGAAGCAACAGGTAATTTGAAACGTAAAGCAGATGAAAAGATTGAAAGTGTAATGAGAGGTTCGGGATATAAAATAAAAAGAAATAAAATTAAACGTTCAGTTGTTCAACGATCAGCCAAATTGAAACAACGTTTAAAAAAAGGTTCTTCAAGTGATATTATATCAGATATTTTTGAATAATGTCATTTTTACATAGTCAATCGTGTGAGTGTGCTAAGTCTGAGTTGGATTTGTTTGCATTACCATCAACACAAACAAGTATAGAGTCAGGACAGTGGGTACATTATAAGTCAATATCATCACTTACTGACGAAGGACCTATTGAATTTCTTGTTCCTGGGAGCGGAGAAGAGTACTTAGACTTATCGCATACTTTGATTCATATAAGAGCAAAAATCATCAAGTCTACTGGAACTCTAGCTGCGACAGACATAGTGGCACCTGTTAATAATTGGCTTCATTCACTTTTTAATCAACTTGATATATACTTGAACCAAAAGCTTATATCTCCTCCAAATAATACATACGCATACAGGTCGTATATAGAGACTTTACTAAACTATGGCCCTGCAGCAAAATCTTCCCATCTAACATGTGGATTATGGTATGCTGATACGGCAAACAATATGCACGTAATGACAGATAATAATAAGGGATTTAAAAGCAGAAAACATATTAGTAAAGAGAGCAAGGAAATCGAAATGGTTGGACATCTACATGGTGATATATTTAATCAAGAAAAGTTTTTATTGAACGGTGTCGAAATGAGACTTAAATTAGTCCGATCCAGAGACACATTTAGTTTAATGGCCGACAACGTAACTCCAAAGGTTTCTATCCTCGATGCGACCCTTCTGGTTAGAAGAACACGTTTGAATCCAAGTATTTTGTTAGCACATAGTAAAGTTCTAGCTACAACCACCGCTAAATATCCGATTACACGAGTTGAAGTAAAAGTACTTACTATACCTTCTGGCGTTCAAGGAAAAACCTTAGATAATGTATTCCTCGGTCAGATACCTAAAAGATGTGTCGTAGGTTTCGTTGATAATTCTGCGTTTAATGGTGATTTTAAACAAAATCCTTACAACTTTAATAACTTCAATATGAACTACTTTAGCTTATACATCGATGGTCAACAAATACCTTCCAAACCACTACAACCAAGTTACAGTAATAATAAATATTTATATACGCTACCATTTCACACATTATTTTCTGGTACAGGAATACATTTTTTAAATGAAGGGAACGATGTGTCTTGGGCTGACTATCCTAACGGCTATTGTTTACTTGCATTTGATCTGACACCGGACTTGTCTGCTAATGTTTCATCTCACTGGAATCTGATAAAACATGGCAGCTTGCGTATGGAAGTACGGTTTGATTCAGCTTTAGATAAAACTGTCAATTGCATAGTTTATGCTGAATTCGATAATGTAATTGAAATTGATAAAAATAGAAATGTTGCGGTTGACTACAGTAGTTAAAAAAAAAAAGATTTTAATATCTAAAACAGATACTGATTAAGTACAGTAACACTGATTAATTCTTTCAAAATAGTTGTCTATTAAGTTGAACAGAACAATATTTTAAGAAAAAAAAAGTATGAATACCTTTACAATTAAACATGATTTAAGAAAAATTGTTGGACATTTAGATGTCGAAAATAATGTTTATGCAGCGAATCGTTTACCAATGTTTGTATCCAAACCCACATATATAGTTGTAAATATGGATCCAGACACAAAACCGGGATCTCATTGGGTTGCAATTTATATAAATAAGTATCGTATTGGAGAATATTTTGATAGCTATGGTAGAAGACCAATAGGGTACCATTTGCATTTCATGAAAAGGAATTGTAGAATTTGGAAGCATAACAACAAAGTCATACAGAATATTTTTACATCTGTTTGTGGAAAATATTGTTTAGTATACCTGTACTTTAAATTAAGAGGATATTCAATGGATTACTTTGTCAGCATGTTTAAGAGAGAAAATACAATGTTAAATGATTTTTTGATTAACTTCCTTTATAATAAAATATATAGATGTAATGTTAAGTTTTAAAAAACATATTGTGTATTGTTGCTAATGATTATTGATGTTCTAATGTTTGTTAAGTTATTTTATAAGTGAGTTCAATAAAAGAAAGATTACAATGAAAAAGAAAAGTTTTTATTTATTCATAAAATTATTAGAAATAGGTAGGTACATAAAACCAAATATAAAAAAAAAAACAAAAAGTTGAAAAGTTGAAAAAAATGATTTCATTGTCTTCATCACTTTCATGTTCCTTTAAATCAAGCACTTTAATAATTATTAATTTGGAGCCTTTATGAGCATCCTTTGTGCTCACATATGACTTCAGCTTGCTTAATTTCCTCTTCGTATCCTGCTTTCGTTTAACGATACCTTCCACTCGTTGTCGGCTTCTACTAAGTTCAGGATGCAATTGGCTGAAGTCTGCTAGCACATCTTGTCCACACGGCAGATCATCATCGTACGACGAAGTTCCAGAAGAATTTTGGATGCTGATCATATCCTTTAAAATGAAATATTACATTAAAAAAATCGCATTTTCTGATGTAACGAATCTTAACAAATCCAAATATAAAACAACTTACTTACCATTTTTTAAATAAATCACGGTTTTTCTTGTCTAACGAAATTCGAAACTAATGTGAAGATGTCTGATGATGATTTCTATGTGCTTTTAAACGGAAATCTTTGAGATTTTATACCATTTGTATTTACTTTAAACTTATTAACTCTCATTAAACTAATGTTATTTGCTGATCAATCTAATGATAGTTTTCTTAGAATATAAGTAAGTAATAATTTTAAAACCAACAACCCTAACCTAATCACCGTGCTAGCCCATTTCCTAACAAAATAACATTAGGTCACGTGGACAAATTAATTAAAGAAATAATATTATATTTAGATAGATAGATAATTTGTTTATTTAGGAAAGATAAGTCAGCAAATTATGATTTCGTTCAAATCAATACACTATCCCAGAACCGGAATTACTAGACATGTGATGACTTTCACATGATCACTATAAGCAAATATAAGTTCTAAACCATCACATAAATAAAAACTACTACTAAAGTTTCGATCAAATCAATAACTAAGGTACTTATTCTGGTTAAGAACAAGGTACCAAAATAACATGAGGTACACATGATCATTCATAATGAAACGTATTTTATAAGCCATACAGCACATTATTCATTGGCTAATTACCTCCTGATACTACCCTATCGCACTCGTAAGCTAATCACCATCTGTATTTCTAGGTCACTGATGACGTCATGGTCCAGAACCGAAATTACTGGGTCAGCGATGACATTCATATGATCACCATAAGCAAACATAAGTCCTAAACCATCAACGTAAGAAAAGTTGACAATGTATGATTCATTACCGAATCACCGCCGACTCTACCCCATCGCACTAGTTAGCAAATATTATGACTCATTAACTAATCACCATCTGTATTTCTGGGTCACTGATGACGTCATGGTCCAGAAACGGCGAATCCCTACTACTCATAGATCAAGGATGTAAAACGTCTTTCAAATGTAGATTATGTAAATTGGACAGGTAAACTTCCGACCTTGAGTTAGGGCAGGATCGACATAGTAACCTACTTAGAGCGGCGTGCCACCGCGTGCCGTCACGGGATTACGAGGCCTAACGACACCACCGCAACATCTGGCCAAGTCCTTTTATTTCATAGATCCACTATTTGTCTCAAAACCTCGATACAGTTGCCCTGAAATGAAGCTCTTTTGATTTATTCTATTGCAAGGTCCGAAAATTAGCGCAACACAGTCCGGGTCGGAACGAAGGAGTTTATATAAAATTGAAGACCAAGGGCAAGCACACGATACAAAGTTTGGGAAGAAGGCCTTTGTCCAGCAGTGCGATACGTAAATATAGATACAAGCTCCTGAAAGGCGTAGGAAACTTTGCTTAATTTTTCTGGACTCTCAATGAAACTTGTTGACCATCTGGACCCCGATTAAAATTTCTTGCCAAACCTTGGTCTATTGTTACCGCTGTTGTATGAATCATACATTGATGACATTAAGGTTAGGTAAATATACCTGATTCCAAAATTAAGCACGTCTTGGTTTTGTTGCTCATGTTCCTCTTGGATAAGTAAAAAAGCCTAACAATATAGTCAAGGTGAAAATGTGTAATTAAAATAAGTGTATTAAAAAGAGCTAAAAATAAAAACCTTTATAACAATAAGACAGATTAGTCATGGGCCGATGCAAGTTCCCATAGGCAGAATGCGGAACGCACGGAAGACGCCGAAACGCTCCGAAAACGCCGGACGTAGCCGACCAACCATTCTCCAGAACAAATAACCCACCCTAATGAGCAAAACGATCAGCTCCAAAGATCTCATTGGTACGTAAGGCTGATAATAAAAATCAAAAACAGTACAAAACGGAAGTGGGTAACTAGTCAATTCGTGATCTATGATTGACCACGGCCGGCGGCGGTGCGCAGCGATTTTCGAATAGAATCGTGGGCACAAATTTCGAATCTTGGAACATTGCAGCGTAAATCCCAGAAGCATTATAATTCGTGCCGGTTGAATTGAACTGCAGATCCGTGAACGAACGCTGACCCGATTCCTAAATACACGTTGCAGGCTATGACAGCTGAGTATTGACGTAGATCAATACTGGTCTGTTTTCTATTGAGAAAAGCGAATGAGATGTGGAAACTTCCTGAAGTGCAGAAACAATGCGTAATTATAACTCCATGTTTCCACCAATACTATACTGAGGAAGTCGATATCTATTAGCTTGGCACAATAGGTGAGCGATATCCGAAGCTCATTACTGGTAGTCGTTTCCGTTGGGGATTTGCAACAAACGACTAAACTAACCGGTGGTTTAATGAAGTATCGTTGACATAGCTGGTCTCCCAAAGCCGTGATGCGTCCGAACTTGTATGGGTATTAGTGCTAGTAGAAACGTAAACACATGCGACCTTGACGGTAGCTTGTTTACGAATACTAGAAGTTTAGAAAATCAACTTGGGTACAAAAGAATTGATCAAATAAATTGGCTATTGTTTTAATATTCAACTCTCAAGTATAAGTTTTGAATTTATAACAAAAACTACCGACACTCCATACTTGTAGTTTTAGTTCTAACTAAGCTCAATAAAAAGTATCAGTTTTAGTAATAAAATGGCCGATGGATCATAGTTTATATTTATTTACACTTTATGATACGAAATACACAACTGCATTAACCAATGCAAATAGAACGTGAGGACGCATCTAAGTGCGAGCTAGTGATCCGTGCCAGCAATCCGTAGGAATAAAGTAAGCAAACACGATTTGTTTTATACAAACAAAGTAGTTATCTTGTGGTTTACAGGCTTGCCTTTATCTGGGCACGCCACCGCACCACCTACATGGCACACGTAGATGCGACCGAGTTCATAGTACTCTTCAAATATTTGTCATGTCAATATTTGTCGCATGCCCCCGCGATGTTGCAAGAGGCCGCCCCGACGAGATCGCACGGACCATTGATACTTAGATTGGATACCAAGATCAAAAAACGGAACCCACATAGCGTTTAAAGTTTATCAACCAAACCAAAAGGAAATATTGAACAAAGCGCCTGCGAGAAAAACCCAACAAGTGAACTGTTGATCGCTGATTTAATGAATATATTTTTACAAAGCAGTACGCCGCGCGGCGGAAAACGCATAATGACTTCCGTCCGTCGGTCAACGAAAAACATCGAAAATGAATCGATACACTGATACCATCCGGCAGAATTGAAACTGAGGCGATCTGCAAATCCGATGCCAAGTTTTATTGCCAAAGAAAGCGATAAAAATCTTTGAGATCTTGAAAGCACTCTTGAAAGGAATCTTTAAACACAGGATGCTCGTGCTCGTGCAAAATCTGTAGTGGAATCTAAATTGAGCCGATCATTCTGCAAGCAATAAATTTTCCAATCGCACCCCATTTCCAGTGACTTTGATAAGCGGATATGGGAAGTGCGCTCGACGTAGTGCAAGTGGTCCACCGTCCAAAGCTCGCGATTCTAATCTGATATATCCTGCGGGTTTCCTGCGCACACGCTGCCCTACCGGAACCGGGGCACTCTCCACTCGTAATAAATAAATCATGCGAGTCTCCATCCCATCACCAAGTGATGGATAAACAAGTCGTGTCTCACTACGCATGTAATAGACGGGAAATGAAAACACTAGCATAATTATAACACTATTTTGACGTACTTTCCTACACAGTTTATGTAAAGCATATTTTACTAATGACTGTATTTATTATAGTAAAGATTATAAACATGAGCAGGGAATGATAACAAGGGTAACAAAACCTATTCTACCTATAACTAAAACAGTCTGCTTTGTACATGTTTTATGTTTATAATCCAACCAGTCGATATAAACAAGAACCCGGCCAGACGCCTGATCTGTCATCAGAAACATTCATTGCAAATTGAAGCAAACATTGGTTATTATATTATTTATAAGACCACTAGATAGTCTCTAAACCAGGGTTTCTTATCTAATTTTCCTAGGAACGTCGTTTTTTATTTTTGTCTAAAAGACCGAAAAATCCTAATTAACGATAAAATTTTTAAAATATTGATACAATGCCGTCTTTAAAAAAACATGACGAGTTTCTAAATTAACCATAAGAGACTCAAATAGAGTTTTGGAAGAATTCTGTGAAATGTAACTCAGACTCAGCCACAAGTTTTTTTTTCACCACCATAACATTAATGTTGTTGCGAACCCTTTTGACCGACTGACGAACCCCTCGGTTTGGGTACTCCAGATTGAGAACCACTGCTCTAAACGGACAACAGCTCAACAAGGATATATAAGACTAAAAGTTCAAATATAACACTCGAGCCTAGTCAATAATCAGTCCACATAATTACAACCGGTGCTGAATGCACGAGTTAACACCTATTGTTTCCGTTGATGCGTACGACTTTTCATTCACGACAACTAACGAGTCCATTGAAGACTTCTAGGAAACACTCCATTGTCTACTTCTTGAGACGGCACCTTTAGCTGGAATATCTGCTCAACGTCTTCTGTGAAATGTTAAGAAGTTTATAACCCTCAAATTGAGGAAAATTGCTAAGGAGAATACAATGTTGTTTACGAAACGGCTCCGCGATGTTTCAAACCATTCACATGTGTTTATGAATGTGAATATTAGCGTTGAGTTCATTCAAAGAATATTCTTGAATGGTAACCGTGTTGCATGCTAGGCTGCGCATGAGCATGAATGATGGAGCTGACTGGTCACAGTCCAGAAGCTCGTCATGGGAATTGGTACTCTTGGCATGGCAGGTTTTATTAAAACCAACGCAATGAAGACGTATAATATGGAACTACCCTATAATTCTACAGGCAGAACTAATTATCGCCCGTGAGAAATCATGTAATGAACGAGTACCTATTCGTTCATACATATGAGTTTGAAATTAACCTTTAAAATTACAGAATAGTGTTTTTTCTGAATTGTATACGGTTGATTAAAAAAAAGAAAACCTTTTTCTTGGTAGTAGGCTTTTTATTGTAGATAAACCGTAGGATGCGCCCACGTCTCAATAGTTTATACAAAGAAAATAAAATAATACAAAGACAGCCATTAAAAATATAATTAAAGCATTTCTGATCATCATTATCTTAGAAAAAATTGCAGTCGCAAACGGGACAAAAACGTTCTGAGAACATGTCGCTTGCTAATTACGAATCATAATAATGGTTGCGTGTTTAAGCGCACGAGCTAATCAAGCTGAAAAACATTTCAATGCAGCCGATCATCAAAGACCCGGCCCATGTAAAGACCCAAGTCATAAAGAATCGTGACCATCGATCGAAGACAAAACGCTGCAGGGGGTGATGTCCTGCCGGGTAATTGGACAACTCACCTTTTAAGGTACATTTTCTTTAATGTGGCCGAAAGTCACGACTTCGACCTGTCGCTCGATGTCACAGGAAGCTGGGGCAAGGGTAAGAGGGGTGCGCGGGGCGCTACACGATATCCCTTTTACGCAGACCAATTAACGGACCCCGTCGGACCGGATGTGCGTACACACATGCATTAGCACCTCTACCCTACACTAATCTTTTTATGGATACGAGAAAAAAGTCTTGAGAGAGATGTGTTCAGCGAATATCTTTTGTCACGTTTCCGAAGCCGTCGGAACTCAACGATTCTAGAAAAACGTGACTCTATCGGTCGGATTACTGCGCAATCGTCCTTGGATTCAGTCTGGATCGAGTTCTTGCTATAAAGGACCGGACAGTAATACTTTATGGAGCCTTACATGGAGCTTAATAATGCAGTTATACTCAGGCCACGTTCACATTGACTATCAAACAAGTGACATTTCGTAATAGCGAACCATTTGCAATCGATACGAGAAGTATTTGACGCAAAATGTGCGTCTATTTAAAGACGTCTTCACGTGTTGGAAATGTTGGAATCTGACATTGTAAGGAACGAAAATAGGTCAAAAGCATGTGGGGATTTCAGATTCCAGAAAGCTGAGACACTTACGAAACTATTTTCATTGCAGTAGCCTTAATTGCTTCCATGACAGATTTTATTTGTGAAGAAACATTACCATCAAGGACAGCGAGACCACCAAGAATGAATTTATTTTAATTCTCTCTTATAGAGCAAATAAGCGGCAAACCTTCTGTAAAACTAACGTAAACGTCTCATAAATTAAAGTAGGTTAATATAAAATTGCCATCAACATTTTTGCACAAGACAAAAACGATTATGCTTGGACTTTACCTCCCGCCCGCCTGTCTTATCATTGTTATTTTTTTCTTGAGAATTTTTAAGCCATTGTTTCTATTTACAGACTGTTGTTAATGCTAAGAAAGTAGTTATTTTTGACTATTATTAGAGCCCCTTTAAGATGACGGAAGTACAGCCCGTGCCACAATTATGGTAGAAAGGTATGGCGGACGTATGGCACTTCCGTTTTAGTTGAGCGAGTTCCAACTTCCACCCTTCGCTGAGGGTTGTTCCGGAAGGGACAAAATATTAATAAACGCTTAAAGTCAAACCTTTGTTCCGGCTTCGACAATTTCCGGTTCAGGTAACTAGCTAGCGTTTACCGTAGGCAATAAAATACAATGGAAGGGAAATAATACTTTTGATTCTAACGAATTAGCATCCGTTTTATTACATTTCGTAAAAAGATTTATTTTTTATTTTATTCTGGTTTTACATACACTGAATCCATTGTTTAAAAATATCACTTGGTGATAAAATATCATTCAAAAATTCGAAATCACAGATTTTTCTTTTCAAAGGTTAATCGGTAAATGTAAAGTAATGTTGTATTATGATTTTTATGATTTAACTTTAAACGGATTAACAGGGTTTTGAATTTTAAACGTCTCAAACAAAAGTAATATTATATCGACCGGAGATTTTCAAGGATTGAGTCCCACCCAGTTCTAAGTGAAAAAATATGCTCAAAATACTAAAGAGTTTTTTATTTCTACAGTTAAGGGTACTTACCCTTATCTCTGGTACTTATTGGAGCCCGTACTTAAAAATTCATTAAAGTGTTCTTGTAACTCCCAATTTTGTAACTAAAGAGCACAGATAACTAATAAATAACAGTCTCAACCAAATTGTTTTAAGAGGCTGCGTGTGCGCTGTTCGCAAGCGCTAAGGCCATTACCGGCGGATCGTATAAACTTCGAACGTAATTTATTATTTCCTCTACCTGTTTTCCACTCCACAACAATACACCTCTGCTCTCAGACTGGAAGTTAATATCTTTACGACGTGTCAAGACGTAATTTGGTTTAACGAGTGCATCTGAATGAAATCTAAATTGCTATCATTACTATCACATTATTGAAACGCGTAAGCATCTACCAGCATCTACCTTAGCCTTGATGAATTATCAACTGAGGCTTTCTCTATGGAAAGTTGAAATTTATTTTTCGTAATTCGACCTATGGAAAAGTTGTTCAAATTCATGTCTGATTGTGAGTAACATAATGAAATTATATTCACTATTTCAATGGGACATTATAAAGGACAACGGGATAGAGACCGAGAAGTTACAGGGATCAGATTTAGGTTAGCGTAATATAATATATTTTTTGGTAATTATAAGTGTGCCTGCATGGGAAAGTTCATGTCTTTCCTGTCGTCCAGCAATACATCTTGTGATGCTGTGCTCCAATCGGTTCAAAGGGTTATAGTTGCACTATAAAATTATGCATCTTAGTTCAGTTGGCTCAACTATACTTATTTGCTACTTTGGTTAGTGATTTACTCATGATCAAGACATAATAATGGAAATAAAAGTAGCATAGTATCAAGAAGTGAAATAGCAGGCGGATCAGAAAAACACCTACAAAATACTCCACCAACAAGCGCGTGTCCCCTAAACCCAAGAAGAAGTAGTATTTATATGAAGAACGTTTGAAGAGCTTGTAATAGCTTCGGCAATTAATAATCCTCTAAGACTCAAAGCTAGCGACCAGTTTCTAAGCTTCGAACGTGAGAAAAAAAATCGAATGCTTTCTTTCACTCGCCGCACTTAAATAATGACAGCTTAAACAAACGAGACAACGTGAGAGAAATGCTGTCACAATATCAGTGCAAAGTTCAAAGAAACCTTCCATGAAAAAAAAAACTTGGAATTCAACAGTTCCCTGGAAGATTCTGCTAATGAATAAACGATTCCCACTTCACTCGAAAACAATATGACATCAGCTACCGTCAAGCGTTTTTCATCTTTAATTAAATTTAATTCACTTTGCCTTAATGATGAGAAATGTTGTCATTAAGAAACTTTACGCGCAATCGTTATTCAAATGAAATCACGGTTTCAATAGTTTGGATTTATAAAGGAAATCAAACGTGATTGCAATATAACAAATTCCTGCGGAAATTAAAATTAGAACTCTGGAAGTAACCGCCATCTTAACAGGAAGTAACTTTTAATTACAAAGATTACTATAATTTTGAGTACGAGATACGTTATAACATATAAGTAAGTTAAGTATCGTTATACAGACCTTTTATTAAGATGTTGCCAGAGGTGAATCATGAATAGAAACAATGCAGTTTCAAAACAGAAATATTATTTTATTTATATTTTAACAGTTATTTATGTGTATTAGGTTAGGTTAAACAAACTTACTTCCCGTCCCGCCTGTAGTAGTGATTTATTTAATAAATATAATTAAAATATAAAAGTAGCTTTCTATTTTATAAATCTGTTTTATACGAATGAATAATATAACTTCAGCTTAAACTTCTGTGCACAATCGCCAGGAATCGAACACTACTTACTTTTGAGGGTTCCGAACCAAAACGGTAAAAACGGAACCCTAATGGTCCGACTTCGTAGGTCTGTCTGTTACATTACACCTGTTCTCAGAAACTACTCACGCTGTCGACTAGAAATTTAAAATTCTTTTAAAATATGCTTTCCCAAAATTGCTAACAAAAGAATAAAAAAAATATTTATATATAAATTGTAAATGGGGCCCAAATAGGCTTTCGTGTAGGCATTCCAAAATAAGTTTTTGTATTTTTTTTACAATTCTAGATTTCAAGTGAAAAATGTTAAAAAAATACCAGTCCAACTCGCACTTGACCAGATTTTTTGGTGTTATGGCGCTAATTTAACTTTGTGCCACAATACTTACTTTATGCTAAGTACTTAAATACAGGGTTATTTTTCTATCTGGGTTGGCGTATAGTCTGGTTCATGTTTCGATGACACTTTATACTTAGTTTTCAATAACTGTACAATTTTGTGTAATAAATATTTGACATATATATTGAAAGAAAACTTTGAAAAAACTTTATATTATAAAAAAACTTTATATTGTAATAATATGAAAAACCACGAAGAAAAGGAGTGTCGGTATAATTTCCGCTGACCAGCATCCGTCGCGATTGGGGTTACGAATCGGCATTTCAAACAAAATATTTCGATCTAATTCGGATATTAATATTCTATCGTATCAATTTACATTATTGTACAGAGTTTGTAAAAACATCGAAATTTTTCATATTTATACCGACTGATTCACAATTTCAATACTTTTCATTCTAAAACTTTTTCGTTCTGAAACGGTAATCGACAGAAAGATTTTCAAATTTCGACTTTAAATGGGACCAATCCCGTCGTCGTCGTTGGACCAATTTCGTCCAATCCCCTACGTTAGGTAGCAGACTCCGACAAACCAATGGTAAAGATGGAATAGGGCTAGGATAATGATCATCATAACATCCCATGAAACGTCCATTACAGGACAGGGAAGCTCCCTCCAAAACTCCAGCAAAAATGCGTTGTACTTAGGAGAGGATTTACCATAGTCACCACGCTTTTAAGCGTTGCGGCTGGCGATCGCTGTTGTTGGTGGCCGCAGTATTTAAGATGGTACAATACACAGAAAGATGCTGCTGCCCGTCCTCCAGTTCATAAGCCCTTAGTCGCCTCACACCCACGGGTAGAAAAGGGTTGGTACTATTCTAGGGTTGGCACCATACGGACTAGAAGATAATGACTTTAAATTGAACCGAACTGGGAGATTTTGCAAGGCAATTCTTGCCCTATTCTTTGAGTAGAAAAAACACTTACTGTAAAAGTAGCTATTCAGCACACGTTACTTAGGTATAGTATACCCATTAAAATTCAATTAAATTACACTAATGCCAAGCATCAAACCACGATCTTAATTACACTATGACTTTTACTAGCCACAAGATTACTACATAGCTCTATAATTAAACAAACCACGTACCTATACCCACACCACAGCGTAAGTAATTACTTTCTTTTGCAATAATTTCTACGGCTACATCATACAAGGTATTTTTAGAAACTTCGTCCATAAAAGAAAAAGAAGCTAGACAAAGAAATGGATAAATAAATAAAGTATATTGATAAGAATAAAGCAGAAAAGAGACTGATGGAGGTAGATAATAGAATATTTTCAAGCCTCCTGTGAAAAACGGGTTAACTCCTGTACTTTTAGTATGAAATGGTACACTATAAAGTTAAACCGTTTTTCACAGGAGGCAAAGATTTTTCCATTGTAACTAGGCAGAATAACTTGTTAATCTGTGGCAGTAGGCATAATGAATTTATAATAACGATTAGTGGAAGCAAAAGTAGAGAGCTTCTTCTGAGTAAGCTCGTTCCATCGTAGACCTCATCTCTGTCCTCAGGGCTAGATCGATGTCAAGAGCTAGCTTATATACTATAAAAAAAGTGAATGACGCAGGCGTTCTAAGATATAGTACTGCCAACTGGTGAAAGAATGAAGAAAATGTGAGGAGGAGATCAAAAAAACCTTGGATCTCAAATTCTATGGATGAACAAAAAAAAACATAAGCGAGAAATAGGGTATTGTCAGCTAAACCAATCATGAGTAAACTTGCTCATCCAAACCACAAACCTTCTCAGTGGACTTAAAACAAATGACAATGCAATAAAATGATTACTTGATGATGATTTTTGTATGAAACTTTTGTAAAAACAGATTATAATTTGCATTCTTTCTTGCAGTTATGACAGTCTGTCGGCTGATAAAGCCATAATGAATGAAGTTACTGAAAGTTTTTATATTTTAGTGCTTATTTGCGAAACTACTAAAGACGCAGACTGATTCATTGAATCTACAATTCAAACAAAATAAGATCCTATGCTGTTAGTAATAGTGCAGTTATTTAAAGTAATGGGATGAGAGGGAGTGCTCCTAGGCGTGTCAATTTAATATCCGCTGGTAGTCTAATGGATGACACTTTATTGGCCTCTAGCTTGGAGACCATTAGAGAACTACGGCTGTTTTACGAGAAATGAGCAAATTGAGTCTGAAGATAACCGCTCGTGGTTAGCGACTGTTCTCTTTAGGGTACCGGGCCCAAGGGTGTCAAGGGAACCCTATTATTGATCATACTTTGTTTGTCTATCTTTGTAGAACATTAGAGACTGCGGCTGTTTTACGAGAATTGAGAAAAACAAGTCTGAAGATTGAGAAGCAGTCGAGGAGACTGTTCTTCTTAAGGTTCCGTACCCAAAGGGCGTCAAACTGAAACCTACTACAAAGCCTACGCTTTCAAGGTTTTCTTTGAACATTTAGATAAATGGTTGAATTTTTTACAGAACAATATTTATTGTGGCGGATTTTCAAGTAAGCGATACTATTTTAATTTGGATTTAGTAATAATATAAGATATAACTGATGGCCATATTGAATTAAAACTCTAAAAAAAAATAAACTAAAAAAAATGTTTTCCTTTCGACAACATACATAATTAAATTCAAAATCACGAGCATCATTAAGTGTAACTACCTCTTTACCTATACGTAAATGACTGTGAATTTAAAGCATTTCAAAGGTGTCGAATTAATGGTCAGATCAATACCACAGAAAAAAAATACGGGTTCATCAATTTCGTCACAACTGGCTCCGGTTTCTTTTATAGCAAAAAAATATATATATCAGATACAATCTCAGGTAGACGTTGGTTAGCGCTTCTTTTAGAGGTCCTATTGTCAATGGCGCCAAGAATCTTGCCATTTTTGTAAAATTAATGGTAGGTATATGAGTATCACAGTACTGTCGCACACTTTTTGTACGTTTGGACTGTGGAGATAATTAAAAAAAAACCTTTGATAAAATATCTAATAAGATAGCGTACGAGCTGATTTTTTACTAATAAAATAAGACATGACTATATTAAATTGAATGAGAGTTGAATAATGTATCTAAATGTAATCGCCTACAAGCTAATTACAGTTATTGCCAAACAAATTGTGCCAGTTAATGAAGAAGACATAGTGGCGGCTACACCTACCATAGTCGAAATTACGTGGGCACAGGGCACCCACCTACAACCCAACCCACTGTCGTATTTTTCGTTTAATACGTGCCTAGCCTACGTGTCAGGACACTTAGAAGGCCTAGCCCACGGTGAATAAATCAATGAATTAAATAAAAAAATATCACTACAAATTACTTACCGTAAACGTCAACCGGTGTGCACCGATGACGGCTTTCCCAAAGGCAGGTTTTCTATCAGTCCAATGTCCGATTAAACACGGAAGCCGTATTGCAAATCAAACTGGTCTCCAATTTAACACAGCAGCGTCCAATTCAATACTCGAAAACAACACCACACAACCGGCACGATTTTTCAAATTTCGAAACGTCAAAATTTGAAATTGGAACATGCGCTCGCGTGCTGGCGCGTTGATCGTCGACGCGACTGAGCGTGAGCGGCGAGGACTGAGGAGGCGGCACGCGCCGGTGGGGCTTCATTCACAAAATCGAGTGGCGGGGCGAGCCACCACGGTGCGGGGTCTGCCCGATCGGCTCATTCATGCGATCACCAAGCTGGTGACCCACAACGGACACAGCGAGATTAACTACCAAACTATTCTCCTAATATACAAATACAAGTGCGTTGTAGGCTGAAATTCAAAAACAAAGCTAAGCATAAGCTCAGTCTTACAAATATCAAAATTCTATACTTTGACACTCACACTCACGCTTACGTTAGCTTATTTCAAAGTATGGGATTTTTTGCGCGTCTTTATCTAACTATCCATTGTCTAGGGTCTTCAAATATGCTCCTTATGAGCTTTGATTATGAATTTCAGCAGTAAGAGCCTGTAAACTTATGGTGTGGTGACCCAGCTCACGCTTAGTTTCGCCTTTTATAATTCTTAACAGCCTCCATAGTCTAGTGGTTAGAGCGCTCGGCTCTCGATCTGGAGGTTCTGGGTTAAATTCCCGGTGGGTGCACTGTCAAACAAAAATTGTTTTGATCTTTTTTTCCCAGTTTGGTTAGGACATTGCAGGATGAATCACCTGATTTCCGAAAAGTTAGATAATTCCGTGCTTCGGAAGGCACAATAAGCCGTAGGTCCCGACTACTATCTACGGCCTTTGACGGTTCAAGAACTCTAACATCAGGGTTTGTGAGGTCGGTCATCGACCTTGCAACCCAAACGATATGACGATCTCGGCTTCAAATTTAACCATCAAAAGCAACCTCCTAACAAAACAACGTCAAACTCAGCAAGATTGAATTCACTTCCTGTCATTACAAATCCGGTTAGGCACTTACAAGTCGGACAAGCAGTAATTGTGAGAATTTAATTGCAGACAACAACAAATTACAACAATGAGAATTTTGCAACCGGTCGTCCAACTGAGCAGCAAAGTGACACAAATTAAAAGAATATACATACAGCGAAAGTTGAGAGAAATTTGAGACCCAACAGTATTGATGAACTTCTTTGTATAATTGTGATTTTAATCGGATTGTTTATTGGAAAGGGGTGTATATTGCGCTGTGTACTACGAACAATAGAATATTTAGGTAGGTACTAGATAGTTCTAGTACCGACCTAAATATTCTATTCTATGGACTAGTGTCCAGTATCTTCCTGGAGTATGTGAGGACTAGTAAAGCAACCTCAACCTCTTTGCGACTTGAACATACAGGGAACTCATATTGTTTGTGAGAAACTTAATGTAACGCACAAATGTTAGGGATTAAAATATTATTATTTGATCCCTTTGTTTCAAATACGAGTACGTATGTTGAATTTTGATAAAAACGTAGTTTTTCGTCTTCGTTGTTGGAACCGCGTCGAGACTGGCTCTGAGGACAGAAAGACCCGCGACACTATCACATGATTTTGTAGATGTTCTCTAAAAAAAAATATCGTTTAATTTAAAGCGATTTAGTTTTCAACGCTGATGAAATTCTAGCACACTAAAAATGAATTTCGCAAGAAAGTTAAAAAAATATTTCATGATTCAAGGCATGCCCATCAAAAACTAATTGTCGTTGCGAATTATGAAGAGGCTATTCTTGGCAGAATAGTTGCACCATCGTCAGCCATTACGGGCTGCTGCGTGAGCGAGCAACTTACAACCGTCGGCGGTGAAAGGCTGTTCAATGCAGCTGTTTATGTAACAGTAGGCTGCATAGCACGTGCCAATTGCCGCACGATATTTAAATGCACTGCAGCACTTTATTTTAATCGAATATTTCTAGCATTTCTGACTTTGTGACTGCAAAAACTTTCCACAAATCAAGGTTCACCTAACGCAAGGATATCCAAACAAAACATAAACGAGTCTATTTTACGAGTCGTCTTAAAAGTTAAAACACATAAAACTAATCTAACATATTCTCCAATGCAATAAAGACAAGTAATTTACTCAAGAGGCAATAATGTTAATTTGCACTCTACTGCAATGCAATACATGGACGTAACAGGTTACGAGTACAATTAAAGTTTTGCGTGGGCGAGCTTTACACTTCGAATGCGGTTTTACACCCTTAAAGGGTAATTATTGCTTTCTCGATAATACGCAACCACATCAGGTTATTTATTCTCTGGTATTCCGAGGCCTCAATAAGATAGGGAAATATGCGGAGCGTAGGAAGATCACACCTTACGATATTGATTGAACGACTTATTTTACGATCAGCGCGTTCCATATAAAGTATGTTTAATTTTTGGACGACGACTGCTATCTTTCAATAGATAATTTTATTGTTTCTTCGTCTTGTTGTAATTGTTATTTGGGAAAGCGGAACGAACGGGAAAGAGGACCGATCGAGAAAGCTCCAAAAGGATTATATTTTATGAAAATGCGTGGAAAATGTTTTGTGTATGTTAGTGTAACAAATTTAGCAACTATGCTGTTGAATCAGCTAACAAAAGAGGGAAAAATAAAGTTCCAGTGGATTGCAGTGCTGCCAAATTAAATACAGGAAGAAGCATATATAAACCATATACTACTAATTTTTTGAAATAAGTTGAACTTTCAAAAAGTGGTGGAAGATATCCTGGTGTCAGAGTTGTTTGCGGCCCAAAGCATCTTACACGGCTTAATAACGACGGGACAGATGGACCATTAATCAATCTTAACGTACCTTCCGAAGCATGAAACTAACTTACTTTTCGGACAGTCAGGTAATTCACCCTGCAATGTCCTAACCGAAACGAGAAGGTCTCAAAAAAGTGATTTTGTTTGTGTCAATGTCTCTGTCGCAGGCAAATAGCATAATTCGCCGTTTTACATAATTCCTTGGCATTTTACAAAATGCTGAGAAATTTTCGATTCGTCGTTTTACATAATGCCTCGGCTTTTTACAAAACGGCGCATTATTCGTTTCTGGCACTCGCCGACCGCTGTTGAGTCACGCTCGCTTCGCTCGCTCGACTCGTGCAATGTGATCGTGAGTTAACTTTTCCAACCCTAACTGATCCCGAACGAACCTAAAATGCACCAGTGATCTAATCCATAAATAGGTTCTTTCAATCTGCCGACACAGTATTACAATTTGCCGACCATTGACAATTTCCCGCCGTTTGTAAACTGTGAATTATATACGATTTGCCTGCGACATCTCCACCGGGAATGGAGCCCAGAACCTCCGGATCAAAAGCCGAACTCTCTAACCACTAAACCACTGAGGGTATAAAATCATCGGAAAATTCTTCGTTAAAAAAAAAGAAACAGGAGTTAAGAAAGAGGCACCAACAAAAGGGAGCCGGCTGTGAAAACCACGCTTCCTGTTGTCAATTAATGCAATAAGCGGTCTAGTACATACCGCAGCCGCTACAAGAACAGTTATCAAACTGCATTACGGCTTGAGTTACGGCACATTACGGTGTCTGCTAGTTGAGCTATGTAATGTAATGGAGTTTGCAGAACTGTATTCTAGATGGTTTATCAAATTATCAGCCTTAGAACATATCGATAGTTTTTAGGATTCCTTACCCAATGGTATTCTAGATGTTCTATTGTCTTGGATGTTTTATTATCTTATCACGAATCGAACATTTTGTCTCATTTTAGGTTTCTGTGCCCAAAAGCTGCTGCTGCTGGGCTGTGTATGAATGAATGAATGAATTCTTTATTGCACACATAAACATAAGAACACACAAAGAATAACACTTAAGGTTATAGTGGGCAAAGGCGGTCTTATCGCTGAGAGCGATCTCTACCAGACAACCTTTGTATAGAGGAAAAGACATACATAAATAATCACAGCAGGTAGTGTACCAATAAAAAATTGCATACAAAAAACACACATATATATATAAATAAAATATAAATATAAAATAAATACAAAAATATAAACAAATAAATATAAATATACATATATATAACTATAGTGTTACGAATACATGTATACTCAGTTGCAAACAGAAGAGGAACGACTTAGGAGATAATTATGCAGTTTTGTTTTGTATTTGAGATAATTATGCAGTTTTGTTTTGTATTTTAGTTTCTACTATTGTCATTTTAGCTGTCAGTATTCCGAATAAAATTAAAAATAATAATTAAAATTAAGACATGACACTTTCATAAGGAATATTATTGAAGGAAAAGTAGAAGGCAGGAGAGGAAGAGGAAGACATTGACGCACTTATTTTGACCAGATAAAAGAAGGGGTAAACGTCGAGTCTTATCAGGATGTCAAATCATTGGCGGAGGACAGAGAGAAATGGAGATTGCTTCACCGACAAGAGCGCGGCTATTAAATATGAGAAGAATTAATAATATTAGGTAATAAAATGGCCCACGAGACCTATATATAACTAAGCCTAAGTCGTCTGTCTGTCCTGATCTTGGGTTTGTATCTTGCGTTTAAACTATAATTTTATTTTATTCGGATAACTTACAGCCTTGCTATAAAAATAATTGTAGATAAACAAGATAATTAAACATAGGCCATTTCCAAGTTATCGCCTGTCAAATTCAATACGGAGACGGTTAATACTTCGATCTAGATTTTTTTTTATTAAAATTGAAAGGGGAAAACCCATACACGAACGTATTAAAAGTTAAAATCGGTTAAGTCAGAGTCGGAATCTACAACAGCACAATAATCGCCTGACTCGCACTTGGCTAACATGGTAATTTTTGCAAAAAAAACAAGTTAAACATTTACTTCTGGGCTAGACAAAAGTTTTTTTGGTAAATCTTGAAAGAACGTTGTTTCACAAGAAAGTTTCTTTTGCTGCATAATCAATTTAATTTGGCGAATAAGGTCACGACATTTGGCTGACGACAATTCTGGGTTAAAGTTCTCGCAATCGACCAAACGATCCAACTTAGGTTTTGCGAATTTTAACAAATTCGATGAAAATGGTGTTCCGAAAAGTCTTTTTTTATCTAAAAATACACTTGTTTCGTTATCAACTCTACTTAGTCGTCTTTCTCTGGATAATTGTTTTGTGTAAAAAGCTATTGGATGAAATTTCAACTAGGCATTTCATAGCTTTTTGAATATGTATCCAGTATGGTCCACGAAAAAAGGCTCAAGGCATAATACGTACAGTCAAAAGCAGGCCCAGTCTGACATATTTGATTTTATAACATTCTTATACCAAGTACCCAAGAGCTATAGTCGCGTTACAAATGTCTAACTTGACGTGCTCTTGACTGTATTAAACAAAACTTACCTTTGTAGCATAGTGCAATGTAATCTTTCGGCGTCGCGACTTCTTCCGGTAAATTCCAGGACACTTTAAACTTATTTCCGTCCAAACTCCATTTAAGTTCGCCTTTGCCGCTGGAATCCGCAGCATCGGCGCCGTAAACTTCACTCTTTTCATCTCTACTTTCATTGGCAACTTCTTTTATGGCACTTTCTTTATCACTCACAGCATTATTAGTTTTACTGTCCTCCTCGCAGTTTTTGACACTTTCTGCACTGCCATGTTCTTCTGACATGACTTTACTATTCACTTTTCAAAACATTTTCGTTCACTTTACTACAAAAACAAAAGTATATACTACTTACAACAAACATTGGGGTAAGGGAGAAAACACGAAAACGCTACCGAAATAACTTGGCACATGGAAAGCTACGGCGAAAAATTCCGCAGCAATTTCAATAAAGCCTAGACAACATTTACGATGCTACTTCTAGCATGTTATAAGCTAACTGTGAAGGTGCAAGCAGGGTTAGCGTCCGGGTATGAGACGAGGGGATGAAATGGGTGTGGGGGAGGGGGTGAAGCCGCGACGTCGCGACGCCAGCCCGGCAGGCGCCGTCGTCGTCCCACTGACGCCTACGCCTTCTCCACTAGCCCACGGGCACAGATTTCTAAATATGTAGTTAAGCAACGTAGCATGGGCTACACGTTACTCTTATTTTAACACAAAGATCACTTGTCGCAAACTTATTGAAGCGCTCGTAGCCGAGTGGTGGTAGCTCTTTTTTGCGATCACGGAAGTTAAGCAAAGTTCTGACATCGCTATTGCCGTTATTGGCCAGTTTTTATCATACTACAGTTGCATGATGGAAGGAAAGACTAAAATGACCAGAACAATAAAATTTCAAAGGTCCGTCAGCAATATATTCTTAAAACGAAAAAAAAAGCGTAGAAAAAGAAATGCGAGGCGGGCAGAAATATGCCGGATCGGAGTAGTGGAGATTCGATCTAATGTGCAATTCATCGCGGGCTTCTTAAAGACTAGCAAATCACAGAGAAACCATATGACTAGTGATAGTCAGGCATAATGGTAATGGTGGATGGAAGGGACCAGCATAACTTTGTTATTTTTGGGGTTCCGTGCCTTCTTTAGGCAAAAGACGGGATCTCTTAAGCCAACACCGTCTGTCTGTCCGTCCGATGTCATACAAACGACGACGTCTTACGTAACCAGTTGAAATTTTCACAGAATATGTGTTATTGTGTAGTGGCGGTTTCCTAACAAATAATAAAAAATACAAAACAAAAAGTAAAAAACTTTTTTTTAACTTTTTTTGTTGTAACTTTATCATAAACATGGTAATACATGCATGAAAATGTGAGTTGCTCCGCCGCTGTTTATACATATATAATTAGACAAATATTGGTATGACAGTAAATAAAATTAAATCTTATAAATTATAAATAAAATTATGCTTTATGATCTGCTACATATTTCTTAATTATTTATCCAGCCTCCAGTGACCAGGGCTGGGTTTAAAATCATCCTATTGCTGTGCCCATGCCCATTTTCAATAGTGTTTTTATTTTTATTGTAATAACTATGAGATTTAATTAATGTTCTTGTTTGTATGAATATAAATAATGTAATTTAAAATAAAAAAAACCGGCCAAGTGCGAGTCGGACTCGCGCACTGAGGGTTCCGTGCCACCACATAAACATAATTGTGTTAGTTGAAATTTCAGTAAGTTAATGTGCTAGATTTTTTGAGTCGATTTGTTGTTATTTTATAGCTTATGCACTATAAACATATCAATTTTCAAGTTTGTAAGTGTTCCCGTTTTTAAATAGAACTAAAACAAAAATCGCCTCAGCGACCATCCAACTTGACCCCTCTCTTATATGAATGTTCTTGAAACGGGACCTCACCACAATTGGTTACAATTAGTTGTGAGAAAAGTTGTAATATTTAATGATTTCAGACTTTTCCCATTATTTGTACTGTGAGACCTAGCTTCTTGCCAAATTTCATAATTTTAGGTCAACGGGAAGTACCCTGTAGGTTTTGCATTTTTGAATAAATGTATGGAGATGAGGACATAAAATGCAATATCTTTTGATTGCGTCGTTGTAAAAAATTGAAATTTTCAGATCTTGTGTGGTTCATGGGTCCTAATATATGGTATTAATTTCAACTTGATACCTTTACCCGTTCGTGAGATGAAGGGTCTTGACAGACAGACAGACAGACGGACAACAAAGTGATCCTATAAGGGTTCCGTTTTTTTCTTTTGAGGTACGGAACCCTAAAAATTAATGAATTTGTATTTGTTTTATTTTTTATATATGTATATTGCTCAGTCCTGCTCTACACATAGCTATGTCCTGCTGTAACTATAATCAAGCTAAATTTTTTAAACTGTATCAGACTGGACTTAGTGCCATTCTTATTTATAATGCCATATGAGCTAAAGTCACACTGCAAGTGAACAGTTTGACTTGTTCTCATGCAGTCTATTTGGGATGAAATATTTAACCTAGCACACCTAGCACCTAACTATCCCGGTAATAAGTCCTTATGTGAAACTAATATGTTATAATGGCCACGTCACAGGCCCTGCCTAGTGTGGTTATTTAAGTTTTATATATAAGAGAAATGTGGACTTTTTAATAAAGATTTTTGTATTTTGTTTTGTAGCACTTTAAAAATGTGCCTCCTTATTTCAGCCCCTTTAAGTAAGAAAAATATTTTTTAAATCATTAACTCAAAAAATTTAAAATTTACTATAAATATCTTAAATTTTTCTAAATTACAAGTCAGCATTAGTGCTTGCTGAGATAATTAGATGTGACAATCAAATCCATAGATAGTAATAATAATATAAAAATAAATTATTTAAGTCTTTGATTACAAAAAAAAAATTAAAACTATGATACCCACCCACACTAGGCAAAGCCTGTCATAAAACAACCCATATTTTGTGATGATACATACATACATACATAACATCATGCCTTGTTCCCGTCGGGGTAGGCGGAGATCACAGTTCTCCACCTGCTACGATCTTGACAAAACAAAATACGCTTTTTACATTACATTAGATAACACATGGTTGCACCTTAAGGGTTGTTTAAGCATTTTCGTTGAAACCTTAAGAAGAATCTTTGTAACAAAAAATGAATAAGTAAGATTACAGTCACAGCAGGTCTCCACTTGTATATAGCTCTCTTGATCTCGTAGGTTTGAATTAGAAATAAGAACTATGACAACAAAAACTAATTTATTCAATTTAGACATATTTTAATTATGTCCTGAGACGGATACACTCACTTTTTTTATGGTGTAGGACCAACACATTCTATGCTGTCAATATAGAATGGAAACGTTGGAAGGGGAAGGCCTAGGCGAACGTACCAGGACCAAATTCAGGACGTTCTGAATAAAGGCCAGGTTAAAAGTACCCTAAACCGACAAGCATATATGAAAGGATTGATGAAAGTACAGGAAGCAAGGGAAGTATGTCAAGATCGTAGCAGGTGGAGGCCTGTGGTCTCTGCCTACCCCAACGGGAAAGAGGCGTGATGTTATGTATGTGTATGTAATATAAAATGTGAGTTTGTCCGTCGAAGTACATAATTATGTGTAACACTCACGAGTTGTTTAGTGATAAAATAAGACATGTTCTATTTGACCAGATAAAACACACCACCAAAAACCTGGGACAAATGCTGATTATTTAAAAAACAAGGACAGAGCCAGTAAAAGGGTTAGAAATGTTCTATACAAATAATACCAAAGCTCCCAATAGGCAACTTTGCACTTAATTGAGAGGGCTAGATAAGCTAGATTTGCACTACAAGTGTCAAGTTTGACGGGCTCTTGACTGTACCACCTCCTACGGGAAAGATGTGTTGTGTTTATGTACCAATTATGAACGTTCCCGAAAGGCTATTTTATATTCAGTCTGTAATCTTTGAATTTTCAAATGACTTTTTCACAGTCTACAAAATATCCTAGTATGTGAGATTCTTGGGAAAGGCCAAACTTTTTACATCAGTCTATTCAAAATAAAGAACTAAAAGTTGGGAATAAGCCCAATATATTATGTGATGTTTACGTACATTTTGGAAAATACTGTGCCGAGCTTCTCATGTGCACCTCGTAATAGCACTTTCTGTGCTTTTTCCTAGGTTTTTTACTTATGTTTTCTCCACAAACCCAAATGCAATACAGAAAAAAATCACGATTGAAGACATGACAGTGACATTTGAAGATGCGTTCCAAAAATTGATCCTTGTGTAATTTTACCCAATCTTTAGTTGTGGTGGCCAATCAATGATTATTGATTATGTATAAAATGTCAGAGAACGGCTACAAATAAACGGTTCATTCAACTCTCACTTGGATGGACTGAACAGTTTGTAATTATGAATCATCAATGAAACACAAAAAAAACAAAAGTTAAAACTAAAACCCTCCAATCTTAGACTATATAATCTTAGAGCAACGCGTCAAACCGCGCAAGCCCGGGCTTTGCGCGCGAAAATCGTGTTACTCTATGTATTACTAACGTTCCAATAATCACAGACGGATATATTTAGAACGCAGTTTTCGTTCAGAAAGTTTGGGAATTTTTTTCATATCGATATTTTTATCAAATTGTGTGAGTAGGATAAAAAGTATGGCCAGGTATATTTTATTAACTGCCTTTATTACCAGTACCAATGTGATCCTAAACTATATCCTATCATTAGCGTGTACAATTTTCGCGTTTAAACCTTACCTTTTCAACTTGTCGTTGGCACAAAGTACAACTAGTGCCATTAAAAAAAAAAGTATAACTGTTTCCGAACGATAGCTAATCAATCAATCCACAGACTACTTAGATAATCAATCAAACAAACAAAATTCAAACCAACCAAACGATCGAATGCGTTTTGAAAAAGATTTTTTCTTTATCGCGAAAATTAATTAATTGTGAAGCTTCTTCATTGTGCTAAAAATACAAAAATGACTTCCATGCCATCTGATTCAGAGTCAAACGTAAGCGGTTTCGTAAGATACAACGACAAAAATTGCAAATACTTGTACGCATCAATGATAGAGGTAAATAAGAAAACTTTATACCATTTTTTTAAACGGTCAAACCTAGTAGGTATAGCAAGGAACATATCATATAACAACATATCCTGAACTGTCGCGTACTATACATTCTGTAGTTCTAATTCCAGTCCTACAGTATACACACTAAAGTATCATGCCTTTGTAGCTTGCTGAAGCGTACTTGCTGATGCTAAATACACAAAACTTGCTGGACAAAATCTTCAATTAATTGTACAGTCAAGAGCAGGTAAAACGTTTAGTTCTTATGGCTGTTGAAGTAAGAACGGAACTTAAGTCTAATGTGTCAAGCTGGACATAATATGCCCTTGACTGTACCTTTTTATTTATGTTATTAATATGATCTTGACCTTTATTTTCCAAATGTTTTCAGAGTATGAATATTATCAATCAAGACTTACTGGAGATAGAGAAGAATTTGACAAACTTAGTGAAACAAGCGGGTCCTTTAGAAAGTCAACTTAATGCTCTGTTGCATTCATTACCAAAGGATTTACCCATGCAAATTGAATGACTAACAACAGTTATAAAATATGAGTTAAGAGTATTAAATAAATTATTTGGACTACAACACAGTTTTATTTCTTGTCTGGCACAGCTAAAGTTAAATTATGAGTGTCCATCAATAGTCCTAAGTAAATGGTCCTAAGCTCAAACTCAAAATAATTTAAGTTAGAAAGGAACATGGTTTTGGGTGAGTTAGTTCTGGCAGCTTCTGGTCACCAATAAGCCTCATCCTTTCATCTACATAGAAGTCAAGAGCTAGCACAGCAAGCCCTTGGTTATCTACACTCCAATAATAAAAATGTTTAGATGTTCATCAAAAGTAAAACCATATATAAAATTGGATGATGATGATAGTCTGTAGTTCGTCCATGTTAATAATGCAGTCAGTCGTCACTAGTGCAACTGCAGGGTAAAGGTATATTCACGGTGGAGCTACATAAAAAAAAATTGTTTTTTATGTAACACAAAACGGAAACGCCCACTTCGTGATTGATTGATTATGGGGCGTGGCTATCAACGACGAAAGCGATGACTTACTTTATCTTAAGATTAAATATCTTTGTTGTGATTCACAAAAAATCATGGGATATGGATATCCATTTTTTCTCTTATTTTCTTTCCTCAGTAAATATTCTCTATGAAAAGCTTTTTTAATTTTGTCAAATATTTGCTGTCAATCATACATATGTAAACATTGTAACATTTTCCTGAATAATTTGGTAATCATTTAAAAATCCTATCCTATCCTAAACAAATATTAATGAATTTTATATGAACCCGTTTAAATTTACAAGAAATGACTGAATCTCATCAAGTAGTTTCCTCGCGAGCTAAATCGCCACCGCGTTCTGAGGCTATAATTAAAATTATTCAACCAAGCCCCTATTATAGTGAAGGAGTATTATTAGGTAAAGTATTCTTCAATTACTTACTTATTAAATTAACCCTAGAGTCACGAGATACAAGTCTTAATATCTAACAATAAGCTTTATAAGTCGAAAAAAATCTCAAGTGGCAGTGGGCAGGGAACATCGCTCGAAGAACGGATGGGAAAGAAAGGTCGAGAGTGGTGTGGTGACTATGAACCGGACGGCGCAGGAAAGTGGTTTAGTTGGAACGATTAACAGCGCAGGATAGGTAGTTGTGGCGATCTCTAGGGAGGACCATGTCCAGCTACGGACATCTTTCTGCTGACATGATGATGATATGATGCGTTAACGGCTACCCATTCTTTCTGAGTTAGGCCAAACGTTGCTTGATTATATTGATCGTAAAGAAAGGACCTTGTTAAGTATGCAGTTGTTTGTGAACGGGCTTGTTTACGGCAGTAGTACCTACAGCTGCCTACTGGTCTCTAAAGGCTTTGGGTTCAATTCCCAGCTGGGGCAGATTTTTGAATGATGCTTTAGGATCTATAATATTGTACCCATACCCACAACATAGGTTTTTCCTAGTGTGGGACTGCGATTATCTACTTATGTTACGATCTTCTAATTTGAGTAACTATTATAAGTTCCCTAATTTTTTCGAAACAGTTCTGTCTCTATTGTTATCTTAAGATTTTTTAAAAATCTATAAAATTTTTCATAGTAGTAAAGTGCTCCTACCTAACTGTTAAAGCGCCATTTATCTATAGGTAGCTATAAAGACAGGCATAATTTTACACACGGAGCTTTACGTTGACTGCCAATCACTTGCTGCTGACACCTTTGGGATGGCTTACCCTTAGCTAAGTATGAACGAGCCGCACTTGACTGGTTCGATTGCAGAGCCAAGAAGCTAGTGTTGAGATGCTGGTGAAAACCAAGTTTCAGAGTCTGGTCCATCGTCGCAAAGTTGCATGTCTGTCGGTCTTCTACGCAGATTGTACTTTGGAGAGTGTGCTCAAGAGTTCTCCTTGAGCTTATATTGCGCAATCCTCATTCTACCATCCGAAGTCCAGACGCACTGCAGGATATCACCCACACTTGGTTTATATTCCAAACATTAGCAGGAGTGAAATTGTCTGCCTGCGTCTGTGTTCCCGAGTTCACATAACCCGAATCTATTCAAGTCGAAAGTGAATGGACTTCCATCCGTCGTCGACTTCATCTCTGTCCTCAGGGCTAGATCGAGGTCAAGATTAAACCCATTACATACATACCTACATAACATCACGCCTCTTTCCCGTTGGGGTAGGCAGAGACCACAGTCCTCCACCTGCTACGATCTTGACATACTTCCCTTGCTTCCTGTACTTTCATCAATCCTTTCATACATGCTCGTCGGTTTAGGGTACTTTTAACCTGGCCTTTATTCAGAACGTCCTGAATTTGGTCCTGGTGCGTTCGCCTAGGCCTTCCCCTTCCAACGTTTCCATTCACTCTCGCCTGGTAGATCTCTTTCGTCAATCTTCGTTCATTCATCCTCTCTACATGACCAAACCCATTACGCATTAAAAAATCTTTTCATTAGGTACGGTCAACAGCAAATCAGTGGAAACATTTGCAACTTTATTACTATGCAATAAATTCCAAAGTTTTCTACTTACGTGCTTTTGGGTGTACCTATCAATAGCTTTTTCATTAAAATCCTTGCCTTACTAGATTTTAATCCTATCAAAATGACATTAATCAAAGTAGAGTACTGTAAATTAAAATAGCTATATCCTATGAATTTTCCTGCAGGAAACTGGGTAGAAGACAAGATAGAATGTCCCAAAGGTGGCACGTTTTACTTTCCACCCAAAGAAGACATAGATTATGAGAAAATGAAACCGCAAACCAGAGCTAAGGATTTATCGCAAAATAAACTTAGCGGGACACAGGCAAGTATTTAAAAGTAAGAATGACCCGCGTGTGGTGCCGGCAAAGAATCCACCCATCTCTACCCGTGGGTGTCGCAAGAGGCGACTAAGTGGTTATGAACCGGAGGATGGGCTGCAGCATCTTTCTGATTCAGCTAACTTTTTCTGCTAACTTCACACCGCTCCATTCTACATATTGCGTAGTCTCCAAAAACAGCGCAGCGGTCGCCAACCGCAACGCTTACTAGCTAGCTACATAGAGGAATAGCTAGTAATTCTCCTTCAAAGTACTTACCACGCATTTTTGCTAGAATTTTGGAGGGAGCTGCTCCCTGTCCTGCAGTGGACGTTTCAAGGGATGCTATATGTTGAATGTAAAACAGTCGAGTTTCATCGTTGTTCATTACCTACCCTAGCTAGCCTTTTCCTTGATCAGGTTAGTGACCAACCTGGCTGTTAATTTTCAAGCAATCACTGGCCTCTGACTTGACATATAACGCCTGCTATTTTTGACAGCAGCCGAGACCAACGGCTTAACATGCCTTCAGAAGCACCGGAAACGCTCTAGTTGTGCCGCTAGTGGTCACTATGATCCGGCTTCTGACCTTAGTATAATTTGCTGAACTATCACGACCAGAAAGAAAAGCAACTATAATTATTCTACCTATAGTGGTGCTGTGAGTGTTCCTTGTACCACGGCCGCACGTTGGTGGGAGCATTTTAACCTTGAGTGGGTCTATGGTTTCGGGAGATTCCCAAAGGCCTTCCCTCCTTTCTAATTCGCCTATGAGTGCGTTTTCGCCTCATAACAAGTCCACTGCAGGACAGAAAGCTCCCTCCAGAACTTCAGCAAAAAGCGTGATATTAGGAGGGGATTTACCATAGTCACCACGCTTTTAAGCGTTGCGGCTGGTGGTACGATACTCAGAGTCTCAGAAAGATGCTGCTGCCCATCCTCTGGTTCGTAAGCCTCATTAACTTTCATTCTCTCAGGCGCACGACAATGATTTAACTGTGCTATGGCTTTCTGACATACATACCTATAAGTATTCATTGATTTTTGTAGGGACTTCTCTGCACGGTAATCCATCACGACAGTCATGCAAAGTGCGGAAATTACACTACAGTGAACGATTTGGTCTACAATCATTTGCCCAAACCCCTTTGTGGGCCCGAGATGAGATACTACAAGAAAGCCGAGCACCAGTGGTACCCTCAACCTGATTTGATGAAATGTTTCGTAAGTTAATCAACTTAAATACTTAGTAGGTACATCCCCATAAAACTGACTAGAAAAGGACATTCCACTACCACGCTTTCCACCACTCCTGTGCGAGGTATCTCGTAGTAAATTCCAACGAATCGCAGCTCTTAGCTAGGAAAGTGGAGTAATCCTTATAATCGTTAAATTTTTCATGCTTACTGCTTAGCTCTGGTCACGGAGGCTCTGGTAGAAAGCTATCCTTAGGGCGCGTGAACACTAGCTAGTAATTTTCGACGCGGTGATATCGCGAAGATCATATTTTTTATTATTTATTTTATTTATTAAATTATTACACTTAATAAATATTAAAAATACAATAAAACAATGCCCCGCAAAACTGTTTCAACAGTTTGACTGCGGGAAAGAAGATATTAGGATGATTTGTATGATTTTTAGGGTTCCGTACCTCAAAAGAAAAAACGGAACCCTTATAGGATCACTCTGTTGTCCGTCTGTCTGTCTGTCTGTCAAGACCCTTTATCTCACGAACGGGTGAAGGGATCAGGTTGAAATTAATACCATATATTAGGATCCATGAACCACACAAGATCTGAAAATTTAAATTTTTTACAACGACGCAATCAAAAGATATGGCATTTTATGTCCTCATCTCCATACATTTATACAAAAATGCAAAACCTACAGGGTACTTCCCGTTGACCTAAAATTATGAAATTTGGCAAGAAGCTAGGTCTCACAGTACAAATAAAGGGAAAAGTCTGAAATCATTAAATATTACAACTTTAATCACAACTAAAAGTAACCAATTGAGATGAGCTCTATTTTTGTTCGCGATTTTTGTTTTAGTTCTATTTTAAAAACGGGAATACTTACAAAATTGAAGATTGGTATGTTTATAGTTCATAAGCTATAAAATAATAATAAATAATAAAATTTGGTCAAGCGCGTGTCGGACCCAAAAAATCTAGCACATTAACTTACTGAAATTTCAACAAATACAATTATGATTATGTGGTGGTACGGAACCCTCAGTGCGCGAGTCCGGCTCGCACTTGGCCGGTTTTTTATCGTCGCGACGCTAGAACGAAATCGCCGCGCCCGTAAATCGCTAGTGTGCCCGCGTCCTTACACTCAGTTGCTGAGATAAGCGCGGTACAAAGTTCAATCAATGTGTCAAGTTTTTAATGATCTTGTCTTTAAAAAATACATGATAAACATAAATAAGAGAAGAGCATCAATAACGACAACAATCTCTGTTAACTTGCAGGTTTGTTAAAGAGCGTTAAAGAAATTGCAAACAGAGTAACTTCGTAACTTATTCAACATGTAACGGAAATGTGTATATAATAAATAATACTAAAGGGTGTGAAGCTGCCCATGAAACTGAACAACTTTCCCCAAGGAACATAGATCGACAAAAAAACGCACTCCCCAGCTGATTCAGTTTCTTTAGGAGGTCACAAATTGTTTTTCGTATAGCAACCTATGTTCCTTGGGAAAAGTTGTTCAGTTTCATGGGCAGATTTATACCTAACCGTTACACGTTGTATACAAAACCAGAAAACACTGTAGCACAGCCGGAACAATGAAATTCGCTAAAATGTTACTAAGTACCTAAATTTTTTTAGCATGGCAAAAGCTTACCAACACATTTTGCAGCTATATCAAGGCTATTGTGCTCCATGATTAATAGCAATCAGCTAAAGCTGTCAGAAAAAACAAGTTTGTAAAATAATGTTATTTTTTCGGTCAAATATACTTTGGATCGTGGTAGTTTGTCTGGTTCTATGGCTGCAAAATGAGTTGGTAAGCGTTTGCCATGCAAAATTTTTTTAGGTATAGTAAATAAGAGTACTCAGACATCTAATCTGTTTCAGACTCAAATTAAACTGAATAACTTTTACTATAATGTGTATGTTTTATCAGGGTAACAAAACAAGATGGGGCTTGCGAGATTACAAGCATTACGAATGGGCGTGCACAGACGTTTCGGATTATAATGCAAGCCTCTATGAAGACACGTTCATAGCACCCATAAAGAAAGATTATATGCTGGCTACTGAAAGGAAGGCTCGGAATTCGTATGTATCCTACACTATTAAACGAGCAATATTTGTGGGTATATATATTTTGTAATAAGTTTCTCGAAAACTGCTATAACGATTTCGACGAAATTTACCATACGGGGTTCGGCTTTTCGGGGGCAAAAATCGATCTAGCAGATCTCATGTCTGGGAGAATTCGTTTTCCCCGTGTTTTTAAGCATTTTTTTATGTACCGGGTTTTTTAAAGTACCGACAGAAACCTACAGCGCCATCTGCTGGTGGGTAGCATACGGCTATTAATGTTGAGGCGGCTTATTATACATAGAACGAAGCTCGGTCGCCCAGGGACTCAATTCTTGAAAATCACCGGGTGATAAAATATCACTTTTGAGACTTTAATAATTCACTTTTGCCCTGATAAACAGTTGAAAGGTAAATCAGAATACATGAAAATTAACAATCAAGGACTGCTTTATATTTAACAAATATCAATCTCTAATTTTGAAAAGAAAAATCTGTAGATTTTGAGTGATATTTTATCACCTGGTGATATTCAAGAATTGGTTCCCAGGTACTATAAAATAAATATTCACATGCTTCGCAACTCATCGTCCCACAAAGTAAGACTAGATGAGGGCCTTATAAATACACTGGCTGGTGCCCGCGACTTCTTCCGCTTGAAATTCAGTTTTATTACAGAAACAGATGATGATTTTTAAACTCTGTTTCACCTCTTTAAGGGTTCAGTTTTCGTAAATCTTTCGATCTCCTTACAAAATCACTCGATCACATGACCACTAAGACACAATTCAGATCAAAATGGAAAAATGCTTTTGTAGTTTTATTCTGTCTGACTGAACCAAATTGTGTTATGGTACTTTATTCAGTGACATCAAAAAAGTGCTCAAGTAAGCACTATTCCAGTCAATCTGAACTGACGCTGAGAAATATTATTTAAAGCCGGTCCTTCCATCCTGCCACACATCGCATCCCGGTTTAGAGCTAGCGTCTGCCATTGACGAACGTGTTCGTTCAACTCGTCTCGCTATCTCTTTCGAGGTCGAAAACGACGTCTTCACGCGTTTGGCTTCCGAGTTGGTTGTTTTAAGAAATAAGAAACAAATAATTTCACTTTACTTTTATTTCAGGTCCTTCTCATCCAGTTTCAGATTTAAGATGACAAAACCTCTACAAAAAAAACCTAAAGCAAAATGATAAACATCAAGAATCATTTCATCAGCGCTTTTGCGCAAAAATAGTCTTTAAATATCACATTTTGTTCGAGATTTGGACAGTGACGTCCGTATAAAAAATTCACAACAATAATTCTTAATGCTTTCATGATGTAGCCCCATTGGCACTTAACACGAGATCAGCAAAACTTACCCTATTTTTAGTCTCAAACATTACATCTAATAACCACTTATAACTATAATGATAACTTAACAAAGATATTAACATAATGGCAGTTTGACGAACTTCTGAAAAAAAATAATCAAAGAATAAAAGTAAGAAAAATACGTATGAGTCACAAGCTCAAGGTCACAAATGGTAGAAACAATTGACTAGCCACTGAGGATTCATCGAGACACGAAAGAATTCTGAGGAAGATTAATAAGATTAGACCCACCAGGGGTCTTGAAGTTGTTTTGCCTGAACTGCTGCTGAGTAAACACATTAGGCACACATTGCTGAGCGAAACGCGGTTGAGGTATATGAACGTGACCGTTGTACTGCATTTGAGGAAATACTGGAGAACTAATGCGAGAGAAATTTTGCGGAGTCTGAATATTCGATCCTTGAAAACCACGGCCACCTTGATAGCTACTACAGTTACTCATATTGCAGTTTTGGAAGCGGTCTAACATGGGATGTCTATCTGGGTCTCCACAGACAGATTCTTCGCGGGAAGACGGTTGGGACATGACATTGCGTTGGTTCAAACTAGATGCTTGAGATTCAAACCCCGAACTTTGGCTGGAAGAACGGCTGCCATCGACGCTAAATATCTGGCGATCACCTTCGGACCCCCAGTAGCCACCTGCAACCCACGACGTGCTGTGTCCGAGCTTGCTCGGGGAGATCAGAGGCCTGGAACGAGTCAAAGGCGTCGGAGCAATGAAATTCGGAGTCGCCGTGAACTTCCTAAGAGAAAATACTGAGCCATTCGTTTTGGATTTCTTCGGACTACCTATACATAAAGAACTGATGCTCTCATCTAAATCAGAATCGGAGTCATGTGTAACCAGCTTCTGATACTTATTAAAAGATTCATCTTTTGTCAATTTATGATGACTTGGCTTAGCGAAAACAGTTTCAGAGACAGAACTCGGACTTTTCAGTACAGGATTAACATGGAATGTTGAGTTCATTGTAGAATTGAGCTTTGGTTTAGTCCACACGCTTCTCTCTGTTCTGGGAGTAAAAGATCTACCATTCATCATACTGTTATTTAGTGGACTGACACTTTCATTTGAAGATTCGGAAATATTATGTAAACCGAATTGACTTAATGACACATCGTCATCCGTTTCCATAGACATGTCTTCATCGGTTGAGTTTTTTGTATGGTTAGGCATGTTTTTCTTCAATTTAGGTGATATCGAAATTTTTGTACTTATTCCTGGCTTTGTCTTCATTTTTTTGTGTGCGATTATTACCATTAGAAGACTTAATAACTGTAACAAAAATAAAAATTAATTAGTTAAAATTAAATATAAAAAATATTGTAATTAAATTACTAATTAATGATACAACATTAACTTTAATTTTTATTTTACATATTTTTCCCATATTATATTCTGAACCAAATCCCAAAAACTAATACCATTTCTCTTATTTTTTGTTCTATTCCCAATGAATACCACTTTTTTAAATAATGAAATTAAATAAACAATCTATGCCAAACGAATCCGAAACAATATTTTATGTACAGTCAGTCAGAAAGAAAACCATTATACTTTCTAAACATGATCTTAATACAAAACTAAAACTTTCCAAATTCGCTTCATTCCAATATACTAATACTTTAAAGTAGTTAAAACGAGTGCAAAAACGGGTTTGTCTGCTCTATCGTTTTGTGATCCAAAGCAACCAATCAGAGTCAAGTGCAAGTGGAGTGCAGGTTGTCATGGTGGACAATCATAAAACAATAGAATAAGGTCCGTTTTTCTTACGATTATTTGTTTGTGCCAAGACTTTTAATAATAATTATTTTAACTGTCAAGTCGTCCTACCCCGCGCCCCGTACCACCAACCTTATTTGTTTTGGAAAACTAAAAGCGTTTTTAATGACGACTGTGCCTCATATTTTAAATCTTGTTTTAGTGGTATCAGTTCGGAATAGAAAATTAAAACGATCCCAAAGAATACCAGTTGTATTCGATTTTGGGATTGGTTCGGAATAGATCAATTTTGCTATAAAATTTTCATTAAACCCAATTTAATTTGTACATACCTTTCCGAAGCTCATGGCAGTTGGGTATATTCCCATTGAATGGTGGACTATGCAAGTAATTCCAAAAGAAGCCCATAGGAAATCTGTGGCAAATGTTGATTTGCTGTCATTCTTACTCCAAAAATATCCAACAGCTTGCAATATAACTGCAAAGCCTAATAATGCTTCTTGTGTCAAAATATTATAATACTTTAAATTGTCAATTAAATCTAAATTTAAATGTTTTGGCCACTTGACTAAATGTGTTATGTTATTTACATCTAAGAGGTATTTTTCCATCATTGGGAATGTCATTAAAATCTTCATTTTTATTATAGAGACTATCCTCTCTAATACTTCAGATATAATATCTTTTGTGTTGTTGATTGAGGCGAGTAAACTTTTGTTTTTCATAACATTTGAGTAGCATTCTATAGAAACCAAAATGAATATTGCTACTGCAAGGTATATGGAGGTGCTATGAATGAGGTTCCATATCTTTTGGTTTTTCAATTCCGTTTTTTGGGTTTTTTTGTCTGGTGTCCTAGTTGCGAGAAGTTTGGTGCCCAAAAGAACTTCTTTTTCTCTATGTAATTTAATTTGGAGGACTTTTTTGCATGGGCTGCAAAGTTTGTATGCCTTTTCTAATTGCATCCTGAAAATAAAAAAATGAATTCTACTCTTTAATAAAGTAATTAGTATTTATCTTTAGAAATTTTATAATTTAAAAAGCAGCCAGTTGCAGAAATAATCTTTAATGTTAAATCTCCTTCTAATCTATTGTTGATCCTTTATTAACAAAAAAGAAAAAAAAATTAAGGAGCATAGAGTAATACAGGAGGGTGTTGGTGCATTGTGTGCCAAAATGAATTCATCTAGTCCTTTTTTTACTCAAGATTCTGGAAGAGGTAAAAATAAACTTGTTGAAATGTTCCTCCATGCAAGAAACATGGTTCCTTAAACTTTTTATTTGGGTCATATTTTATGTACCCACTTGGCCGAGGGGCGGGCTGTTTAGCAGAGAGATTGTATGAAAGGCAGCGGCGTGGGCGCTAGGGACAGTCAGCACAGAGTCGCGCGACCCAGCCGCTCTAGCAAGTGTCCATGAGTTAAGTTGTAATGACGCATTTGGAGCGGACAGGTTGCTCTGAAAACAATATGAAGAGTGGAGGCGACTCGGCCTTTTTATACAGGATGGATTGGCATGTATAACATTTTTTGTGTAAAATGGCCATTTTCTTGCTGACTGAACATTTTTTTAAGTTATGATAAGTCTCCTAAAACCATTGTCGTGTAGCTGTAATGGTTAAGGTACCTGCCCTTGCTGTCCCATCTAAAAAACCCATCCTGTAATCAATGGGCTGGGTCCTCAGTCGCGACGTTTCATACACTTCCACCCTAAGTATCTATTACAATTAATTTGTCATAAAAAATCAATTAGTTTCTGCTCCTTGCTAATAATAATTTAAGTTTGTTTCTCTCACCTATAAGATTCAATTTCTTCATCAAAGTTCCTCTCATTCATAGGAACAAAATTAGCAAGCTGTGCCACTTTGAGTTGTTGGTTAATGTTGCACATCTTGCAAAGACCATTGCTCGGAGGACTACTTTGAAATATCTTTGGGGTTTTTCGAGCAGGCTCAGTTGGAGAGAATAGAGGCTTGTTGTAGTTACCATCCTGAAATATGAAAGCAAATTGTCAAAGGCAAACCTAGTAGATTCTACTTTTCACTACTGTTTACTCTCTAGAAGCTAGCTCCAAAATTTTAAAAATTATTCTGCCATTTATTAATTATTTTTTACCCCGTGTGGTGCCGTCAAAGAATATTACCAACCCTTCCATACCCGTGAGTGTCGTAAGAGGTGACTAAGGGTTATAAACTGGAGGATGGGCAGCAGCATCCTCCTTTGTATCTAACATCTTACTTACTGCGGTCACCTACAACAGTGGTCCATGGTGCCAGCCGTAATGCTAACAAGCGAGGTGACTATGGTACTTCCCCTCTACATTTTTCCATCAGAAGCTAGAATTCTAGAGGGAGCTCCCTGTCCTGTAGTGGACGTTTCATGGAATGTTATGATGATGATGATTGATTATTTAAGCCACCCCATTTAAGTCACAGGTGGAAGACTGTGGCATAAGAGGAGTGATGTTTGTTTCATGTATTTTGAATAGTGGCAAATGGAAACATTGTCCACCTAATTTTTGTTGTACCACTTCCTTTCCAGAAATGAACCTTAAGTTTTTAAACTCTCAAATTGCAACGAATTTCTTAATTGGAACTTTGGAACTTATTACATGTGTGTGTACCCTAATGACAATTATAAGTTTTACTAACACTATGTTGAGATATCTTACTAACACAATATGGACTTGTAATTTAATTTATTGTAATTATTATTATTGTCTGAAATAAATATTTTAAATTTAATTATATTGAATCTAACTGAAACCAAGTCACAAAACCCCTATTTATCATTGACCTATTTACGTAATCTAAGTAAATAAAAGAGATACAGTCCGCGCGACGAGTTAAGGCCGCTGAGCGGAGTGGAGCGTGTACCCCACAGTTGCAATATTTGCAAGAAAAATACTACTGCACATACTCCCTCCACTTCCGCCCAGCGGCCTAAACTCGTCGCGCGGGGTATACAGGTGCTAAATTACGAAATATCTGGCGTGTGCTACGGAACCTACTATGTCATTGAATGCAATGATAAATGTTCAAACAAAGATATTGAAGATACATCCAAACCATAAAACGACCTTGAATATCTTTCCTGACGACAGCAATGAACGATTATACGCAAATTGTGTCATATATTTGCATAAAAATTAAGTCTGCGTTACCTTGGTGAACCCATTATACTGCTCGCATTTTGGGCAAGTCCAGCAGTTACGTTTGAAGAATTTCACCCAAAAGTTGCTGTTGCAGAACCAGCAGTTCACACGCCATGGCAAAATCGTACTGAAATAAACCATAATTTGACCATTTTAATAAATAATTTCGATCCAGGCGGGAAATCGGCAAACCATAACCTAAAAGTGTACTTACCGTAACGAATATAATAGTTTTAAGATTAATACAGTGCACAAAATTCCAGTCACCGTGATAAGCACTTTTTCCATCTTAAAAAATAATTTCATTTTAATGAAAACTCAATTTATTACACTAGAAAAATCTTTCCTAAAAACCTAACCTAAAAATTTTTTCTTGACATGATTCTTTTTTGTCTATGGAATAAAGTTGTTGGATTGGTAAATCGCCCGATTATTGATTGAAGATTGATAAAGTATTGATGAAAATTGGTAAGAAAACCGGAGCGGAAGTTCTCCTCTCTAACGAAGTGTGAAAAAAATGAAAGAATTTGTCTGTGGTTTGGGACTTTTTGGCGGGAACTCGACATGGGCGTTTGCCTGCTTAATTGAAATTTTGTTTTTATGTGCATTTAGTGATTTAGTGGATAATAAAGATAGTGTGTTATGCAGTAAATTTACTACGGAGTGCGCAGCTGATGAAGATTTCAAGTGATCTCGTGTTTAAGCCCCGTTTGTGTTGTCCCAAAAAGTCACGAACATTTTCCTTCGTAAAGTTCACTATCGCTTTACGAGGGGAGCAAAAAGAAAGAAACACATCAGACATGGCTGTATGGGCTTTGTACTCTTTGCCTTTCCGAAAGGAAGAATGAAACCAAAAAAAAATGTCTGTGGTTTGAAGTGTCAATGTCAAGTGTCATTCAGTCCGTCATAAAAAAAAAAAAATCTTCCTATCAAAAATACAATACTGTCAAAATAGCACGAAGTGTTTTTGCTCGTGTTTTTGTACGTTTTCAATACTTTTCGTTATAAAGACGTTATGTATTTATTATAAACGTGATCCATAAATACTGTGAGGAATAAACGAAACTTCTGTTTCACGAATTTTATCCTAGTTTCAAATGATCTCTCGTTGAAATATACCATCAAGTGCAATCACGACTTCCAGTTGAGTTTGAATAGCAAGGCAGACTTTTTTGCGCTTAATTTCACCATGGATAAAAAGAATAAATTCGTCGACTATTACAAGATCCTGGAGAGCGACAGAACGGCTTCAACTGAAGAAATAAAAAAGAACTATCAACGCCTCATCTTAGCTTCCCATCCAGACAAGCAACAGTTGGATTGTGAATCTTTTCACCTGATACATAAGGCTTGGATAGTTCTGAAAGATCCAGATTCGAGAAAACATTATGATGCAGAGCTGAGCTGCATAGAGCATGATACATTCTTGCTTTATGCGAAAATAGCATTGTCGGATATGCAATTCTACAGCGCACATGATGTTTACACATATGGCTGCAGGTGTGGAGGTATTTACATGCTTGACGCCTGTGATTCTGACAAAACAACGGTGATTGGATGTGATGAATGTTCTTTTTCAATACAGGTTAATTAATATTCTAATACTATGTAGTAGTTTGTACGTAGGTAGCTTGAATTAATGTATTGTAGTTACCAATATGTTACAAATATTTGTACACTCAACAGCATGTCAGTAGAAACACTTTTAGACCTTATGGTGTGGTAATAGAGTTGAAAAGTTTCTACCGATGTGCGGTTGACCATACAGTAGTAGTTAGAAGTTGAGAATATTGCATGCAGTGTCACAATATGTCAAATGCTTGACAGTGCGATTTGATTATTGTGACATCTTATGGGCCATCCCATCCACTCTCAAGGCTTAGAGGCTCAGCAGACCAGAGCCGGGCAGTCACGGACTTCGTCTGTCAGTGGTCCAGTGTGGCCGGTATTGCAGAAATTATCAGAATAAAATAAAAAAAACTAGATTTTATCAGAATAAAATTCAAACAAGTAAACTTATAATTTTTCAAAATTTCTCTGTTTTAAACTAAATAACAATCAATCTGAACAACCTTCACAACTTTTTTTTTTTTTTTATGAGAAAATTTTCTTTATTTCTCAAAATAACAATTAAGTCTTAATCTTAAACAAGTTATAATTAAAATACAAAAATGTATTTGTTAGTCAAACAAACCGCCCCTTGACGTTCCTGGTGCAAAAGTGCCCATAATGCTCGCGGTATTACCACGTTGAATGGCTATGGACAGCCTTTGCACCAAGAACGACTCGGAGTGGGGGTCACATTGCTTTTGTCGGAGCCGACGGCCTATTTCGCGCACAAATCGTTTAGCGTCCGCTCCCCAGCAGCCCGCCGTTTCCACCGCCAATGGGACGAAAATGTAGCCCTGTCCCAAGGGAACATACTTCTGGCGCTTAATCGCCGCTTGTGATTCAGCTGCCGCTCCGGCCATGCGTGTAGTGCGATTGATGTGGGAAGCGGCGTAGGTGCTGACACACGTTGCGTCCCACACCAAACACCGCCCCCTCTCCCACGGCACCAACGTCAGGCCGTCGGGCCGTTTACCGTCGGTGCGACTGAGGCCCGACGGCTCAAGCACAGACGGAACGCCAGCCGACGTGAGAGCCCTCTGGACGATATCGTTCAGGGCATGGTGACGCGAGTGCCTACCAGTGCATCGACGGCAACTCAAAGCGTGATGACCGTCCGCCTCCACCATGGAACCGCAGATGCATAGATGTGGTTGGCATACATCGCAGCCCAGGCGGAGAGCAACGGACACGCGCAATGAGTCACCGTCGAGCAAAGTGCCTACGTAAGGCGAAGGTAGCGCGTGCAGCCATGCCCCTGATTCCGAGCACGACACCGCCAGAAGTCTCGCCAGATCCGCCCCTGTAGCGCTACCAACAAGCCTGTCTAGAGTTTTTTTGCATCCTACGTCATCCCACGAGCGCTGGACTTTGGGGTTCTGGGGTACGACCGCGCCCGAGCTGAGAGCCAACCAGGCTGTCAAGGCGTCAGCCACATACGGGATGCTCGCCCTGTCACCATTCAAAGATGGAATGTTAGCGACTAGGCCAGCAACCCCATGGGCCGACGCCAAGAATGCCGGGAGGCTCACATCCCGCACGCACCGTACTCCAATACCCCCGTGCCGAATTGGCAGAACCGCCTGCGTCCACTGGTCAATGCTCAGGGAGACGTTGATGATCGACTCGATCATGTGCTTAATAGCAGCGTCGAAGGAGGCGATATTATCAGGAAATAGCCAAACAGGGGCCGTACGCAATAGGTAGGTTACCTTAGGGACGGCGAAGCACTTTTGCATTAGAACCAGAGCAACGTGTGGTGAAATCGATTTGAGACGCTCGCTCGCGACTAGTGAATGCAATCTCGTACGAGATTTCCGCCTAGCGAGATCTCGCGAGACTCAAAACCTAGTCTCGCGAGATCTCGCAATTTACGGGATCTCGCGAGATTGGGAGAATCGCAATTAAAACATATGCAAATGCTTGTTTTAAGAACTAGTAATTGACATGATATGTAATTAAATAGAAACTGCGTTGCTTAGTTATAAAAATAATGTAAGTTTTATTTTAAAAATCAATAGAGTACTTATTATTTTGTCTCTAACTCTAATAACATTTGTTTATGTGTATAATTATTATACCTACTGTATGTAGTTAATCAGTTCAAATTCTTACAATATTGGTAACAAAACAATAATTATCTATATTTAGTCTTTTGTAAATTATTACTTTAGTTTCAATAATTAAGAGTAATAGGAACATTACTTATGGTTTATGGTAAATAAAAACAACAAAACAAAAACATAACTTCACAAGTTCTTAAATAAATGTTGTGAGATCGTATTAATCAAATAAAAGAAGTTTAAAGTAGAAGTCAGATGAAGTTTTCAAGGTACGGAAAGGCAAGTTAGTTTGTCTGAAAATGGCTTCTCAAAAAACACAACATGTCGAGAGTATCATCTGACAGACGACTTCTGATTTTGCATGCCAAATACCCTGCTGCTGAAAAAGCTCGTTCTGCCTCAACACTAGTGGGAACCACAGTTGAGAGGCAGTTATGTACGAAGTTTAAAAGTTCCCCTCTTACTCCACCAGCTTCGTACAAATTCATTTCTTTTTTAATTAAAATGTCTAAAGTTTTTGTTGTAGAATTTGTTGAGCGAGCAGTTGGCTGTTTCAGTGCTTTCAGCGATTTTTGCAGCTTTTCATGAAGTGTGATATTTTTTTCCGCGGAGACGGCAGAAAGAGACATTGTAGTGTCTTCAATATCGAAGCCTTCATCGTCCTCTTGTGCAACCGGTGCAACAACATCGACATCCTGCGTCTGTGACTGTGAGTTATAATTGTACTGTGTTTTGCAGTGCAATCTTTCTATAAGTTTTTTAATTTCTTTACGGATAGTGGTCTTCGGGGAAATAATGAATGTTTCATCTTGCGCATACTCTTCCAAATCATTTTCGTATTGGGTAAAGTTCCTTAAATATAGCAATACTGATGTCAAACATGTGCGGCGCTCAGATATACGGATTCTTAAGGATTCGGCCAGCTTTTTTGCCAGTGGCGTCGACTGTTCTTCCAATTCGCGTATCACGAACCTCAAAGTAGTTTCAGCAGTAACTAGGTCAGAATCTCGGTGACATAAGACTTCAACGGCGAGTTTGACAGGCTCGAAAATTCGCTCTAAGTTCGTCAAAACTGTACACTCTTCTGCACTCAAAGAGTATTCTGAATCGGTATCAAGACCCAAGTCAATTAAAGCCTTACTTACACATAGTTTGACTTTATTGAATATCGATATCATGTCAGCAAGGCTGGACCACCGAGTCTTGCAATCAAGATGTAGCTGTAGGTCTTTGTCAAATTCTTGATTAATGTAAACTTGCAGGAGGTCGTTTTTTGTGGGTGAATTCTTAAAAAGTTTGACCAGCTTTCTGACTTTTTTTATGATACTTGCGTACTCAGTGTCCAAATCTACTTCATTTGTAGGAAAATAATAATAAAAAACATCATCTTCATCATCAGAGTTTGTTTCTGTTTCTTCTCCTGGCAAGTTCGGAATCTCATCTATTTCATCTTCAGCAGACACAGGCAAATCTTGTTTTTTGTATATGCAATCTATTATGGACAGTTGAATGCCGTGGGCGTAACAAAGCTGCTGTAGAGGACTAATCAAACGCCCTACCTTGGTCATTACAGAAGCTCCATCCGTCGTAATATTGACCACATCATCGTCGAGAGACAGGCCAAATTCCGATAGTCTTTTCTTCAAAAGGTCTACTGCAGTTTCTGCAGGCATGCTGCCGTATATTCTGATCAAGCCTAAATTCCAAAAGACAGCTTTATTGTTCTTACACGTATGTATATTTACGTTCATGTAACGTCTATTTTTAGACGAAGTCCACTCATCAAAAGTTGATGTAAATCGGTGGTTATCGTCCTTTAGCTCAGCAAGATCACGTTGAACTTTTAACTTTAAGGTCATTCCATAATTCATCACCATAAGTTTAATTGAATTAGGAGATGTTGGTAATTTGTATCCTGCAACACTAAAAAGGTCTCTCAGGTCTTGCGAGGTACAAAACACACGAAATGGTAAACCGTCTTTAGCAACCATCCTTGACACTTTCATCTCCTTTGAATTATCTTCACTATGAAAATGATCCGTAATTTTTCTCTTTTTTATTGATTTTGATGATGGGGCAGTCAAAGGCAAAGGTTGCTCTTGCTGAAGAGTATTTTCGGCTGGAGCTGGTTCGGAAGCCGAAGAGTTTGATGCTGATGGCCCGGGAGCACCATCGTTTGCCTGCATCTCAACCTCAACACTTTTTTTAGTATCTATCTGATGTATAGACTTCAAGTGTGTATGTAAGCCTTTTGTAGAATGGTCTTTAGTTTTCAAAATCTTCGCACACAGTTTGCACTTTGCAGTGAGTCCATCTTGATCGCGTAAACAATGTTTCCATACTTCTAAAGAACTTTTATATTCACTGTACACTTTTGACATGGTTGGTATGGTAGTTGTAATTGTAGTTGTAGTGTAATATTTCTGCGAAACTAATTAAAACACAAAACTGTCTCCAAAACAAATTATTTCGTTGCAATTGTAAACAAACGCACGCGCGCCGCCTTGCAAAATGAGCCGGACCTCGTCCCCCGCAAGCCCGCCTACCCCTCTTGTCCTGTGCCCGCGCTAGGCGCGGCCGCACGGCCGGCCAGGATTCAGTTCGCGCGCAGCCGCGCTATGAAATACACGTCGTCACGCTGCATTTGTCGATCTCGTTATCTCGCGAGATCTCGTACGAAATTTGACGAGATACAATCTCGTAAAATATGGCCGGGATCTCGCGAGATCGGGATCTCGGCGAGACGAGATTGCATTCCCTACTCGCGACTAGTAGAAGCTTACAACTAAATAACTCTTTGAACTGAACTACCTACTATTCAAGCTGTTTTCCTTCCAAACCAAAGATATGGGAAAATATGTGCATAGAAGCGGAGCATTTTTTTCATGTCAATGACTATAATAATATCCAAAATAATTCTAGTACCGGCCATGGTGGCAGACTGTCTCAACAAAAAGCCGCCTGCCGTCTGCTGTGCCTCTTAGAAGTCACAAGGAGGCAGAAGATGGAAATTTAATTCTTACATGTCATCTTGGGTACGTCACTACATACATAGACCTCTTGATGCAATACTTCTGCATAAATATTTACGGCATAGTAGGCCTATAGCCACAGTCACACCTTCCTAAATTCATAGACTAATTCGGTTTACATTTCTGGGATGCTTGGTTTTGTTAATTCCGAAATCCTTACTTCAATGAGCAATCTATGCCAAATTAGCTTGTGAATTAAGGAAGGTGTGATATGAAAACCGATAACATTTTCTGACTGCCATTGTACAATGCCCGCAACGAAAGATGAGACCTGTCAGTTGAAAGTAGAGGGGATTTTCGCAAGTACAGCCTAGCGTCCCTCCCCATTTGCCGCCAAAATGGCCTGCGAACTGTCTACTGCGCAGGTTAACCACGTGATCCGTCAAGTCTCATCTTTTGTTGCACATATTGTACCTATATTTGTCTTTCAATAGAGATAAATTGATCTTTAATGTTGAATGACACTTATTTTGCCGCTAAAAAACTTCTTATAGGTGCCCATATTTAATTTGCATGTGACTCTATTTTATGGACTAGGTATTTTTATGTAATTTATAATATGAATATATGTTATTTAACTACCAATAAATCAATGTAATTTCTTTTAAAATAAATATCTCTATCTGTTATGTTTATTAAGTTTACATTTTTTGAAGGTGATGGTGGTTCTTAAATGAATAATGGTAATAATCACTTTTAGTTTCTACATTAAACACTATAAAAATGTTTTTAAGAAAAGATTTTTCAAAACTATTTAAAAAATCTGCCATTATATATGATGTATATGAGATATATGAGATAACTAGCTGTGCCCGCGACTTCGCCCGCGTGATATTTAGACAATGTGCAATCTCTCCCTATCCCCCTCCCTCTCCACCTCCCCATCTCCCACTCCCTCTCCTTCTCCCTGCCCCTACTCCTATCCCTATCCTTAACGCCGTCTTAACCGATATCCCTATCCTTATATAAACATAGAAACGACCGCCATATTGATTTTTAGACATTTTAACCCTATCGCACCCCAACTCCATCCCCAGAGGATGATGGTATTTCACTTCCACCACCTTAGATTTCAAAATTGTTGTAGTTTTCGTAATCAGCGATCCGATAAACCATACAAACGACACCCATATTGATTTTTAGACATATCAACCCTATCGCACCCCAACCCCATCTCCAGGGGATGTTGGTATTTCACGTCCACCACATTGGGCTTCAAAATTGTTTTAGTCTTCGTAATCAGCGACCCGATAAACAATACAAACTATACCCATATTGGTTTTTAGACTTTTTCACCCCATTTCCCCCTTTAAGGGGTTGAGTTTGTGGTGGAATTTCAATAACAGTGATGTATGTTCCACAGAATTACAACCCTAATGCCTAAATAATAAATTTAATGGATATTACTTTGACATGAAGGAGTTTCAACTTCATCCCCCTTTTCACCCCTTAGGGTGTAGAATTTTCAAAAACCATGAAATACGTATAATTTAATTTTTAGTCGTCAGTCTAACTACAAATTCTGAAGATCCTAACTTCAAAACTGACGGACTTTCATACAAACTTTCATCCCTTATTTCACCCCCTTAGGGGATGAATTTTGAAAAATTCTAAAACACGTACTTTATTATTGTTTACCAAAAGCTCAAAAACAAATTTCTATAATTCTACCTTTAAAAATGAAAGACTTATAGACCAACATACAGAAAAAAAATCATCCCCTTTTTCACCCCCTTGATGTGTGATTGATTTTTAAGAAACACGTGTTTCTTTATTTTTTACCAGAAGCTTAAATTCAAATTTGTGTGAATCTAGCTCAACAAACAAAGGACTTTCATACAAACTCATCCCTTATTTCACCCCCTTGGGAGATGAATTTTCCAAAATCCTTTCTTAGTGGGTGGTTTTGACGTGCATAGAACCTGTGTACAAAATTTCAAATCTGTATCTATAGCGGTTACGGCTCGGCGGCGTTGATGAATCAGTCAGTCAGTCAGTCAGGACATGCTCTTTTATATATTTAGATATATGGTCTATGAGATGTGGTTTTTGGGGATATTTATTTTTTAGGGTTCCGATACCAAAATGGTAAAAAAAAGGAACCCTTATGGTGCCGCTCTGTCTGTCTGTCTGTCTGTCCGTCTGTCTGTCACACCTCTATATCTCAGCAACCACTTATGCTATCAACCTGAAATTTGGAATAGTTTTAGAATATAGTTGCCCAACTTAATTGCACAAGAAAATTTTTTGAAAAAAGTATGATTATTAATATAAAGGGGGCCAAAATAGGGGGGGCCAAATTTCAAATTGTCGCTACTAGGTCGAGTGGGGTATCATATGAAAGGGCTTTACTTGTACATTTTAAAATATATTTTTGTATTTTTTTAAATTTCTTAGTTTTAAAGTTATGATGAAACATGTCAAGAAAAATACCATTCCCCCCCCCTTATCTCCGAAGTTTGAGTAAGGAAAAATCTGAATTAATTACATTTGACAGAAGTTTATGTAAACTTTACAGCAAAAATAAAACGATCTTTCTAAGTTTCACAGTTTTTCAGAAATCTGCAAAAAACCTTTACAAAAAAATTTAGTTTTGCGGTCCTGAAAATGGACTTTATTGCTTCCAAAAATACTATAGGTATATCGGAACCCTCGGCGCGCGAGTCCGACTCGCACTTGACCGGTTTTTTTTATATAACGCAATTCAATTAGGACTTATGGCAGGTATATTAAACAGTGTCCAAAAAATATGAAATCATTCTAATATTACATAAGTATGTAAACCAACACATTTATATGAGAATCCCAAAAATGTTTGTAGTTTGACGACCCATCTTAAATATATAGTGTAGTATAAAAAAACTTGGATTAGGAAATGAATTAATATAGATGGAAAGTTTGACCACAGAAATTTGTTTGGACTGTTTAGGACTTAAACATACAAATTTCCCTTCTCAAGATATTGTCCATTTTCCTCTCTCAAGATCTTTAAAACTACCTATTGATTCCAGCAAAAGCATGCTACATCTTTTTTGTAGAGAATTTTATGTAGATTAATTTTGTGCTAGTACTTTTTTTTCTGTGTCGCAGTTTTCGAGATATTAACGAAAAAATTAAAAAAAACAGGACTTTATTTGTGCCCCCTAGAGTTAGTTTCCAAGGGTTCAGGACTTTTAGTATGTTGACCTGCTAACTAGTCCAAACAAAATTCTAAAGTTATACTCTCTGCTTTCGGACTTTCTATCTGCACTGCCCTTTTGAGCACTCATTTCCCAAACTTATTGTAAAGCCTCTTGAATATAGATTTAATGAAAAACCAAGATCGAATTCGAATGGACATGTACAAACATCTGCAAACATTTTCCATTTTTATCTCAAGTTGTTTGCCTGCAAAAATATTGGTTTCTCTGTTTAATTAAGACATGTATACTCAAGAGAGTTTATTTATACTTTTTAAGAGAGCTTGGATGATATTAATACCATATCATACCTAGGACTCGAGACATATTCTTTGTCCGATAGATTATGGAGAAAACGTCACAGTTTTTGGTATCTGCAATTTTTTTTGTCATAGTTTATCATATTTATTTAAATTTCATCTGTGAGGCCGTTCCGTATCAGTTAATAAATTTTGACAGCAGGCTGTCTCGATCACACATAAGGACTGTTGTCAAGGTAATATTTCAGTGTTTACGAACGCGACCTAAGTTCTCTGATAATGTAATAACCCCCGAGAACCTGCAAAGTTAAGTGCCGAGCTGTATATCTATATGTATTGTATTTTTAGTTAGACATTCTAGTCTTATCATTATTTCTAAATTTTAATTTGGGCTGTGTTTTACAATGTAATAAAACATTGATGTTAAATATATATTTTTTAATTGTTTTGATTTAATCCCTCGGATACAGGTTTCATGCGAGATGAAAATTAGAATTAAACCTTCTAAAGCAAGTGACTAAGGTATTTCTGGCAGAGACACTGTGGCTGACGCAGACTGATCGATCCAAAAATGCGGAAGTCACCCTAAGTGATTATAGGTAAGTACCCCTTTTTTTTCTAGACAGTTGCATGTTTATCGAGAAAATAGGGTGGTGGTATTTAATATTTGTTGTAGTAGTTCTTTTTCTGAAATATATGACGTGTCATGCGGGCGAGATATACAACGTGAATAAGCGAAACTGAGAAAATTGTTTGTTCAGAATCGAGAGTAGAATCAATTTCACGGGTTTTTGATAGGGGTATTTTTTTTTATTATTAAAATTTTTGCCGCTTCTATTCTAAACATTTCTGTGGATACGCGCGCTGGTGGCGGGGGGCGGGGAAAGTGGGCGTGGCGTGCGCGGTGTGCGCGGACTAGAACAATGATAAAACTTTAAGATAACAATATCTAGATAAAAACAACTTTTTTAGATGTTTTTTTACGGGAATGGATTTATTTTAATAAAATCAGTTGGGGTGTGTGAGAGTTTCGCATCCATTAACACGTTGTATATGGCGCGTCTTACGTTTCGCCCAGTATTATATTACTCTATGCTACTACTTATAGTATGCAGTAATAGGTAGGTAGTTCTTTTTGTAGTACGCTGTGCTGACTAACCCTTATATTTAGGTGTCCCAGAGAGCAGAAGCTCAAACGTAGACTATAAGCAACTCCATTTTTTTACAGAATTATGTTATGAACATTTTTTAAGATAACCTCTAAGGCAAAATAAAAAAAAAGCGGAATAAAGTCGTGTCTTTTCTGAACATAAATATTAGAAGTTGTACAACAAGTTGTTTACCTTTACACTTAAAATCCTGTTCAAAAATTTAGAAATTGATAAGATATTCTGTAAGAATATGTACTTCGTAAATTTTTATTTTCTTTATTGGCCACATTCATTATGCCTGCCGTCTCGACGCATAATTAATGACTTAATTTCTTAACGCATAATGTCTTAAACACATAATGTCCTAACGCATAATACCCTAATCGCATAATGTCCTAAACGCTATTCTGAACATCATCACTATGAATATTTATTAAATACCATTGTATACATAACAATTTCAGATGCCATTATTTTCATATTTTATACTTTTTAGAGCAAGATTTGCCAGTAGTCTGGTTCTAGTTTTTGAACTCATTTTTTCTTTCTGACTGGTTATTCTATTAGATTTTTTTGCAAACATTTGGTATACAGGGTGTACCAAAAACGGAAAGGGCTTGCGCAGTAGACTAAATTAAACAACTTTCCCTAAGAAAGAATCTTCATGTGAGTATCCATACATACATACATACATAACATCACGCCTCTTTCCCGTTGGGGTAGGCAGAGACCACAGTCCTCCACCTGCTACGATCTTGACATACTTCCCTTGCTTCCTGTACTTTCATCAATCCTTTCATACATGCTCGTCGGTTTAGGGTACTTTTAACCTGGCCTTTATTCAGAACGTCCTGAATTTGGTCCTGGTACGTTCGCCTAGGCCTTCCCCTTCCAACGTTTCCATTCACTCTCGCCTCGCCTGGTAGATCTCTTTCGTAAATCTTCGTTCATTCATCCTCTCTACATGACCAAACCATCTCAGCATCCCTTTCTCGATTTTGGTCACTACGTCTTCTTTTACGCCACACCGTTCTCTTATCACACTATTTCTTATCCTGTCACTCAATTTAACACCAATCATACTCCTTAGCGCTCTCATTTCCACTGCATTAATTCTACTTTCATGCTTCTTCTGCCATACCCAGCTTTCACTGCCATACATCAGTGTTGGTAACAAAACTCCCCCATGAACAGCCAAACGAGCCTTGTGAGACACCTTCTGACTCTTCATAAAGGCGTGCAGGGCACCATTCACCATGTTTCCAGCATTCACTCTTCTTTCAATATCACTTTCACACTTTCCATCTCTCGTAAACTTTGAGCCCAGATACACAAACTCCTTCACTTGTTCGACTTGTTCACCATCTATTAATATAGTACACTCTGTCATACATTCTTCTCTTTCAAGTACCATTACTTTAGTCTTGCTTACATTTACTTTCATTCCTTTCTTGTCCAAAGCCACATTCACCATTGTTACCATCTCCTGTAACTCGTCAGCAGATGACCAAGCAGCGTGCCAAGTTGAGTCAAAAGACTAAACTCAAGATTTACATAAGTCTAGTGAGACCCTGTATTACCTACGCCTGCCCCGCGTGGAGCAGTACATGTGACTCAAATTATACTAAGTTACCAGTGGTCCAGAATAAAGCCTTGAAATCCGCGTATAATACCCCTTTTAGGACGAATCTTACTGCCTTACATGAAAGAATAAAATTACCCTTATTAAAAACATTTATTTTACAGCAGTCGAAAAAATTCTACTTTTCAAATTCAGAACATAAAAATAATCTGGTTTCTGCGATTGGTAAAAGCCGCTTAAAAGACTTACCGTATAAAAATAAATATAACAGGTATCGATTACCCCATCACTACATCCTAAACGACTGACAGTCGACTCTGTTATCGCTTCGCTGGGCGCTGCTCGCGATTACGAACTACCCTCGCGTTATTTTAATTACGTGCCTAAATAATGTATTATATCGATATTAAATGTAAATTGTGGCTAAGATTTGCATATTTTGATATTAGTGTTCTCAAATTTTATTAATTTTGTTAAATAACCCAATTTAGATGACATAAGTTTGTAAGAGGTGTGCTAACCTGTCAAACTAAAAGTGTACCTTGTTGTTTAATTCTAGGATTTGTAACACTGGATTTAAACGGTATGTATTTTATTGAATATAATAAAGAATTTATCAAACAAGCAGATGACGCAAGTACAACTTGGTCATCAGCGTAGAGAAGACATTTGATGAGTAACTCATTCATTCTCAGTCCACACATACTCTCTTTCAGATCAATCAAACAATTATCCATGAACAGGTTAAACAGCCAAGGTGACGCTACAAATCCCTGCCTAACACCTTTTTCGATGCTAAACCATTCAGTGTACGCCCCGTTTATTCTGACACAAGCACTGGAATCCTCATAGAGAGATTTTGTTAGAACAGATATCAAAATGGTGCATAGTAGTGCCATCTATTGTAAAATATTTGTACTACCTACTGACATTTCAAGTTAGTAAGTCAGCGGGCATGTCTGCTGTTGGCAAATACTTTGTTTCAACTACATCATTATTTATAGACTCTCTTATAAAATTATATCGCACATCTATATGCTTAGAACGCTTGTGTGATTGATTATTATTTGCCAGCTTCAATGCGCTCTGACTGTCATTGAAAATTACAATTTTATTACAACAGCCAGTAATTTCTCCTTCTAAGTTTCTTAAGTAGACGGCTTCTCTACAAGCCTCCGATAAAGCCATGTACTCTGCTTCACAACTACTCAAAGCTACAGTTCTCTGTTTTTTGCTTTCCCAAGAAATAGCAGATCCAGACTTCACAAAGCAAAAGCCTGTGTAAGACCTTCTATCAATGGCGTCACTCGCCCAATCAGCATCTACAAATCCTTCTAGCTCTGCTTTTTCTTTGGAATATCTCAAACAATAATCTTTTGTTTTAGACAAATATTTCAGAACACGCTTCACATAAATCCAATGAGTATGTGAATAACAATTATTAAATTGACTGAGATAACTCACTGAATAAGCAATATCTGGTCGAGTCAATACGGCTAAATACATTAAGCTGCCTATTAACCTTTGATAAGGCAATTTATCCTCACACACATCAGATTTATCAACATTTAATTTACACTCTATAGGAGTCTCAGCTGTACTACAATCAGACATATCAAACTTCTTTAACAACTGCTCAATATAATGCTGCTGATCTATAGTAAGTACATTTGCCTTTTTATCCATATTTATTCTCATGCCTAAATAATTTTTAACATGACCAAGATTCTTGATTTTAAACTTTTTACTCAAAGAATTTATTAACAATTTAGATTCATTTTCATCATTTGAAAAGATCAGGAAATCATCAACGTAGACACCAACAATTGTTTTCTTATTATTATCACAATTCTTGGTATAAACGCAAGGCTCTAATTTACTTCTAGAATAGCCTAATTCACATAAAGTATCATTGACACGTTGATACCAAGCAAGTGCAGATTGCTTTAAGCCATAAACAGCCTTTTTTAACTTCAAAACCTTTCTAGAATCACCAACTGAAAAACCTTCAGGCAAACACATGAAAATGTCTTCTTTTAGGTATCCGTTAAGAAAAGCTGTTGTGACGTCAAGGTGAGTAATGTCCATACCGAGCTGTACACTCAAGGCAAATAACAAACGCAAAGTTGAATGCCTAATGACTGGAGAAAAGGTCTCCTGATAGTCCACACCAGCTTTCTGCGTAAAGCCTTTTGCTACTAATCTAGCACGATATCTCACTTTATTGTCACAGTCATACTTTTTCTTTAACACCCACTTACATTTTACTAGACTTGCATTATCTGGAGCATCAACAACCTCCCAAACCTGGTTGTCATTGAATGACTGCAGCTCTTCTGCCATCGCCTGCAACCACTGCTGCTTCTCAGGACCGCTGATAGCCTCTGCATATGTCATGTCATCGTCTCCTACGGAAGTAGTACACATCATATTCATAAAGCCATACCTTTCTGGTTTCTTTCTCAGTATCTCTTTATAGCAAAAGTGACTGGTATATTGATTCCGGAGCCAGTATGCACATGACGGCGAACGAAAGTTGGTTGCAAAATCCAGTTTATTCACCGACTTTACCAGAGATTATCGTGGCTAACAAGACGAAAGTACCAGTATTATGTTCTGGCGACGTGGAAATTACAACAAATTACGGTTATGAAATAACAGTAAAGAATGTGTTGTGCGTGCCGAGTCTGACGACTAACCTCTTATCAGTCAGTGAATTGATAAAAAATCAAAACAGTGTCGAGTTTGAACCAAACAGATGTCTAATAAGAAACAAACAAGGCGATTTGGTGGCGGAAGGACAACTTGTTGATGGTGTGTACAAGTTAACCTTGCAAACACAGAACTGTTTACTGACTTCTTCTATGGTAGATGGAGAAACATGGCACAGGCGTCTTGGTCATATAAATAGCAACGACATGAATAAAATGAAGAATGGTTTAGTGGAAGGAATGGATTACCCAGATACATTTGTGACAAGTAAGTCAAAATGTGAGATTTGTTGTGAAGGCAAACAGTCTCGTTTACCTTTCTCAACGGGCACACGAGCTACAGAGACACTTCAGTTAGTTCACTCAGATATTTGCGGCCCCATGGAGTGTAAATCAATTGGTGGTGCGAGATACTTTCTACTATTTATTGATGACTTCAGCAGAATGACCTTCATCTATTTTTTAAAGAAAAAAAGTGAGGTGCTGAGCTACTTCAAGGAATTTAAATCAATAGTAGAAAACCAGCAAGGCAAGAAAATCAAAATCTTGAGAACTGACAATGGATGTGAGTACTGCAGCAATGATTTTGAAGGTTTTCTGAAAAAAGCAGGCATCATACACCAAAAGACAAACCCCTATACGCCAGAGCAGAACGGACTCAGTGAGAGGTCAAACCGAACCATTGTGGAGAGAGCGAGATGCTTACTTTTCGAAGCAGATATGGAAAAGCGGTTTTGGGCAGAAGCTGCCAACACCGCTGTTTATTTAAAAAACAGATCCGTAGCTTCAGGACTAGAAAAAACTCCTTATGAAGTTTGGACCGGGAATAAACCAAATCTACAGCATATTAGTATATTTGGGAGTCCAGTTATGGCACAAGTGCCAAAAGAGAAGAGAATGAAGTGGGACAAGAAATCAAAGAAGCACATTCTGGTCGGTTTTTGTGAGAATGTTAAAGGATACCGAATTTATGATCCTGTGAAGAATATTGTCACTACTAGTAGAGATGTCGTGGTGATGGAACAACCTGAAAAAGAAATTCAAGTTCCCGTAGAAAACACAGATTCAGTGGGGGATGTTATGGAGGAATCTGTGGTAAAATTAGAAGTTTTTGATCAATCCAGTGGAACAAAATATCTTCTTGAAAATGAAGAAAGCCTGAAATCAGAAGAAGAAGAAAAGGAAGCTTGGTGTTCCGATTTCCTGAAAGAAATAAGAGAAAGAGAGGCAGCTGAAGAGAATCCTGACGAGGTAGCTAGAGAGACAGCAGTAGAGGAACCCGTGGAGACAGCTGAGAGGAATCCTGTAACAGAAAAAGGAGAAAATAAACAGAAAAGACTGAGAAAGAAACCAGAAAGGTATGGCTTTATGAATATGATGTGTACTACTTCCGTAGGAGACGATGACATGACATATGCAGAGGCTATCAGCGGTCCTGAGAAGCAGCAGTGGTTGCAGGCGATGGCAGAAGAGCTGCAGTCATTCAATGACAACCAGGTTTGGGAGGTTGTTGATGCTCCAGATAATGCAAGTCTAGTAAAATGTAAGTGGGTGTTAAAGAAAAAGTATGACTGTGACAATAAAGTGAGATATCGTGCTAGATTAGTAGCAAAAGGCTTTACGCAGAAAGCTGGTGTGGACTATCAGGAGACCTTTTCTCCAGTCATTAGGCATTCAACTTTGCGTTTGTTATTTGCCTTGAGTGTACAGCTCGGTATGGACATTACTCACCTTGACGTCACAACAGCTTTTCTTAACGGATACCTAAAAGAAGACATTTTCATGTGTTTGCCTGAAGGTTTTTCAGTTGGTGATTCTAGAAAGGTTTTGAAGTTAAAAAAGGCTGTTTATGGCTTAAAGCAATCTGCACTTGCTTGGTATCAACGTGTCAATGATACTTTATGTGAATTAGGCTATTCTAGAAGTAAATTAGAGCCTTGCGTTTATACCAAGAATTGTGATAATAATAAGAAAACAATTGTTGGTGTCTACGTTGATGATTTCCTGATCTTTTCAAATGATGAAAATGAATCTAAATTGTTAATAAATTCTTTGAGTAAAAAGTTTAAAATCAAGAATCTTGGTCATGTTAAAAATTATTTAGGCATGAGAATAAATATGGATAAAAAGGCAAATGTACTTACTATAGATCAGCAGCATTATATTGAGCAGTTGTTAAAGAAGTTTGATATGTCTGATTGTAGTACAGCTGAGACTCCTATAGAGTGTAAATTAAATGTTGATAAATCTGATGTGTGTGAGGATAAATTGCCTTATCAAAGGTTAATAGGCAGCTTAATGTATTTAGCCGTATTGACTCGACCAGATATTGCTTATTCAGTGAGTTATCTCAGTCAATTTAATAATTGTTATTCACATACTCATTGGATTTATGTGAAGCGTGTTCTGAAATATTTGTCTAAAACAAAAGATTATTGTTTGAGATATTCCAAAGAAAAAGCAGAGCTAGAAGGATTTGTAGATGCTGATTGGGCGAGTGACGCCATTGATAGAAGGTCTTACACAGGCTTTTGCTTTGTGAAGTCTGGATCTGCTATTTCTTGGGAAAGCAAAAAACAGAGAACTGTAGCTTTGAGTAGTTGTGAAGCAGAGTACATGGCTTTATCGGAGGCTTGTAGAGAAGCCGTCTACTTAAGAAACTTAGAAGGAGAAATTACTGGCTGTTGTAATAAAATTGTAATTTTCAATGACAGTCAGAGCGCATTGAAGCTGGCAAATAATAATCAATCACACAAGCGTTCTAAGCATATAGATGTGCGATATAATTTTATAAGAGAGTCTATAAATAATGATGTAGTTGAAACAAAGTATTTGCCAACAGCAGACATGCCCGCTGACTTACTAACTAAGGGTTTAGTTGGGGTAAAGCATTATAAATTCATGAAAACACTAGGAATTGTCAAACAGTAAATTTATTGTTGTTTTTTATACATGCTTGTTATTTTGATATAGTGGGGGTGTTAGAACAGATATCAAAATGGTGCATAGTAGTGCCATCTATTGTAAAATATTTGTACTACCTACTGACAGTTTAGGTGTGGCTCTTGTCAGTGCTTATAAAAAATATACGTTCAGTTCGTTCCCGGAAACCGACGTTTTATTAGATTTCAGTGCTTGAATCAGATGACCGTTTACCCCATACATAGACAATGCTGACCACAATTCATTCCTTACCACTCGGTCATAGGCCTTTTCCAAATCCACGAACGCGCAGTAGACTTTTTGGTTTTTAGCCAAAAACTTTTCAGCTATGCACCGCAAGGAAAAGACCTGATCTGTACATCCCATTCCCTTTCTAAATCCCGCTTGTACATCCCATATTTTATCGTCAGTATCTTTCATCACTCTTTCAATCAAAACCTTTGCATACACATTGATATATGTGTAACTGTTACTGGCAGCGCTCGTACAACACTCTCAGAGTACAGTACAACAACGCCTTCAGAGGCATCATGGTGCTGCCGTGGCGGTGTAGTGCGTCGGCACTGAGTCAATGACTTTTTTTACTGTACTCAGGAATATGCGAGCTTCCTTCGAGCAAAGAGCACGTGCGTCTCCGAATGAAATCATAGAAGCTGTCTACTATAGTTTTTACTTTTTTAACTCAAACTTTAATGACATTATTTTTTTTTTTATTGTTGACTTTATTGGACTTAACTTGACATTTATAATTTATTAATGATCAATCTAATATAATTTTTATTTACTTATTTTTTATAATTTTTGTAGTATGTATTTTTAATTTTGTAACCTTATTTCTAATTTGTAACTATGGGACTAGTACCTGAAATAAGTGATTTATTTATATATTTATTTATAAACTTTTATTTATTTATTTGTGAGCAAACTACTTGAACTTGAATTGATTGCGATTATTGTTCAAGTTATTTGCCCCGTAGTATACTACTCTAAAAAGTTTTTCTTTTACAATCTATACTGTCCCACTGCTGGGCAAAGGCCTCCCCCATACGTTTCCATTCCTCCCTGTTGGTTGCGACTGTGGGCCACTGGTCTTTAAAAGCATCCAGATCATCTCTCCACCGCTTCTTAGGCCTTCCTCTGCCTCGGCGTCCATCGTGTGGCGCGTTTGGCCCACCTATCCAGGAATTCCAGGTACATCCGACACACGTGACCCACCCAATCCCGCTTTAATGTGGCAGCCTTTTTGCCGACGTCAGCGATACGGGTTTAGGACCGCAGAGTCGTGTTCGGTCCTCTTTACACCTTAAAAGTTGCATATTAAAATTATTATTATTAATATTATTTCGTGCACTCGATATCAGATATTCGCAGTATCTCAAAGACTAAAATCTTGTTGTCTGGACTGTCTAATGTGCCGGTAATTTCACTGGCACCGCTTACCCTTCTAATAAGGCAAGGGGGTCTTACTTCCTCAGACAGACTTGGCACAAAAGCTCTACCGCTCTTTGTTCTCTGTGTAGGTACTCGACATTTGCAAAACAGGGTTTCCTCATTATGCTTCGGGGACATGTGACTCGTTTGTAAGTCTGGAAACCGGTCACGTGACCTAGAACATATACATGTATACTCTCTAACCCACGTGACTACTCTCATTGGTATAACTTCCGCAAAACGTGACGGGACGGGATCCCATAAATATTCGATCGTTTTAAACTTAGCTCTGATTCACTTTTGTAGCGATTAAGAGGGTATCCGGACAACCTACAGCTTAGACCGATTTTACCTACAAAACGAAGTTCTGCTTTCCCTTGTTTTCTTCTCCAAAACTGAGTTATTTTAATTATTTTTTGGCTTCAAAATTTAAAATAATAGAAGATAGATCCTATTTTTTAAGAGCTTTCGTAAGTCGCGGTGTATGTCTGTCTGCCTGTAACCAAATCTTGCAACAGAAAGTCAAGAGCACTTCAAGCTTGACACATTGGACTTTGTACCGTTCTTATTTTAATAGATGTACGGGCTAGAGTCGCACTGCGAGTGTCCTGTCGTTGACTGTACAACATGAAAAGTATGGATGCAAGCACACCTTTCAACTAGAACTACTTGACAGTTCACGTCTAACCCGTGAAACAGCTCTGTATTGTATTCATTTCAACTTTTCAGTCCCAAACACATTAAGGTTCAAATGGGTTTGTACACAGGGCCGCTCGTCGGTGGAAACACTTTGACCTTGAGCGGGTCTCTTGTAGCGTAGCGCTGGTTCAGCTTATGCTGGTTTTATTTCCTAGCTGCCATGCGTACGGTTAACCGCTTGTCGGTAGAAACTTTTTCAACTCTACTACCACGCCATAAGGTCCAAAAGTGTTTCTACCGATGTGCGGCCGTGTGTACCACGTACGGTAGGTAGACTGAAACAAGGCACTTCATTTAAAATACCATTTATTTCATGGTTAGAGATATTACACAAATATATAATTTCCGTAAATTAGGTATTTATCATTATGGTTAACTCGTATTCAATGACTACATTGTAAAACTAACATATAACTACATATAATTTTGTACAATTTCATAACAGGCATATAGGCACTAGACAATTCCATCGCGAGCTTTATAGAAGTAATAAATTAGGTACTATAGCAACATTTATCAATATTTTCGAGGGTAGTCAAAATAACAATTCCATAATTTCTAAAAAAAGATCTAGACTATCACAATGCAATTTATAATTTCGTACGATTTTTGTAATGTACAAATACTTCATTGGCAAGACACTAAAAGAAACATACATCCATAAATTCTTTTTGTAAATTCTATAGAGAGTGAAGAGATAGAGAGTTGTTAAATAAAATTATGTGTGTAAGTCAAGGTTTAAAAGCAATTTGCCATACTACAACGAATAGCAAACTGGCAACATCGAGCCGCCACCTCGTGCGGTGTTCTGGCAACATCGCAGGGTGGAGACTTTTGTCCGGCTAAAAGGACCATTTCAATGCATTGCTACCCTATTCCAAGCAGCTTGAAACATCTGTCTCACATTACATTACGTATCGTTTAAAGCATTATGTAGAAAGCATTCTTACAAATTTAAGCCAACTTTTTGGCTTGAAATACAGTAGCAAGACATAAGACGTAAATATTGTCACTTTTATCTCATCGGTCACAACTTCGACAAGCACTCATTGAGATTACGGCATTTTGAACAACCAATTATTGTGCGTACAAAAACTTGAAATACGCAAAATATTTACACGATTGTGCATACTTTTGTACTTTAAAATTACATATACGCGACTAAGTCCAATAAGGCAGTTTACACACACAAGCACTGTTTAACTTCAAACGTTCGCACCAATAGTTTTCAGCACAGTCTCACTTTGTTCACACATCGGTCCATGAAGTTTTTCTTTCTCTTAGTTTGTGTGGTGGCGTGCAAGGGCGTAGGAAGAGAACTGTTTTGATTTTGTTCGTCTTCGAGAATGCCCTCGCAGCTACGGCATCTTCGCGACGTCTTTTCGACTTCTCCAGCGTCCAAGTTATCGCTGCTTTCCGCCAGTCTTTCCGGGAGGCTGTACAGGGATTTCTCAGGGGATGTGGTTTGGGACGTGGTACTACTGCTAGGCAGTTGGTCGAAGCTTTGTGAGGCGGCTGAAGCTTTTTCTAGGGATGCTCGTCGACTTCTCCGTGGTCTGTAAATGATTTTAAAAATATTTGAAAAAGTTAGATCGGAGAAAATCCTTAAGGTGATAGATAGCTAATCAAGGATTTCAATATGTTAGTAGTAGAATCAATATTACGAGGTTCAAGATTTTTTTTATTATATGAGTAGATAGGCACTCATTATCAGTTTCGAAAGCGTAGAAACATTTTTTTTTATGTGGACAAAAGAGCAGGTGTGCCACCTGATGGTAAGTGGTCACCATCTCAGCGCAGCGAGGTTCAAATCCATAACACCCACTTGACTTGACAGTTGACACTAATGAGATAGCAAAGCGCGTAACGCACCCTGAGAACTGAGATGGTATGTATCTTGTCACTGGCTCCCTTACCCTTCGCACCGTAACACAGCAATGTAAACATTGGGGGCGATTCTAGCGTGACAGGTCTAAAAGTGATACTTTTAGACCTGTCAAATTATAGCCTTAAATTTAGACCTGTCAAATAGTTTTCTAAAAAACTATTTGACCTATAAACATCGTTTTATTTTTGCTGTAATATTTACATAAACTTCTATCGAGTGTAATTAATTCAGATTTTACCATTTGACATTTTTCATCATAACATGAAAACTAAGAGTTGTAAAAAAATACAAAAATATATTTTAGAATGTACAATTAAAGCCCTTTCATACGATACCCCATTTGACCTAGTACCGACAATTTAAAATTTTGCCCCCCCCCTATTTGGGCCTCCTTTATATTTTTAATCATATTTTTTTCTTAATTCTTTCACGTGCAATTAAGTTGCACAACCATATTCTAAAACTATTCCAAATTTCAAGTCGATAGCATGAGTGGTTGCTGAGATATACAGGTGTGACCTGCTCTGTGGGTGTGACAGACAGACAGACGGACAGACAGACAGACAGACAAAGCGGCACCATAAGGGTTCCTTTTTTTACCATTTCGGTATCGGAACCCTAAAAAGTCCACTGGTAGACAATGAGCTCCTTCCCGACTTTCACTGCATAAATACGTGATATATTTTAGAAGGGTATAGGTATAGTCAACATCACGTCAGTGGAAACATTTGTAACTCTATTACCATGCCACAAGGTTCAAAGTTTTTCTACTGACGTGTTGTTGGTTGTACCTTGTTAGCGTGGTGACCGCAGCATGGTGGTACGGTACGATACGCAGAAGGATACTGCTACCGATCATCTGGATCAAGAACCTTTAGTTGCCTCTTATAACACCCGTGGGAAGAAATAGGGTGGCACTATTTTTAGCCGGCACCACATGGACTACACAAGTAGAAACATCGTTGATGTTATTGCATATGGTTGGAAAGGAAACTTACCTAACAGGTGGCATGGTGTGTAAAAGCTCTAGTCAATCTGCTTTGTCGCTGCCTCTGCTTTCGCAAGAGGTCATGCGTTGGTAGTTCGGTGGTCCCCGTCCGATCGTCGCAGAGGCCGGGGTCGGAATCTCTCCCCGACATCTAAGAGGCCCGTCGTTTCGTGCCAGGTTAGATTTGCCGCGTAGGAAACTGAAAAAAAAAACAAAGGTATTTAATTACCTCATCACCTACATAAAAACGGAAATGTTGTTGAAAGCTCGGTCACCTATTCTTGTCTGATTTAAGTCAAGTATTGAACAGCTTTATAGCATGTCAAGATTCTTGACCCACTTGTCTTCACGATGTTAAACTTGTGATGAAATGTCGGCGTAACAGTTTTTCGATGTTGAGTCATTATTTCTCCAAAACGTTGAGTCACGACTATAAATCTTTTTTAGGAAAATTTTAAACTATAGCGTTCGAAAACAGAAAACAAGTATAGAACAAATTGTTCTAATACCAATTTTAGATTATCAAATGATGTACTATCGAAACAACCTCTCTATTTCTTCGAATTTGTTTGAAATTTCTGTAAGTATACTTTTTAAAATTAAATAAAATATATCAGGTGTAAAAAAAATCAGCTCTATTTTAGCCTGTTAATTAGAGCATGAAACTCAGGAAAAGGGACCTATGGGTCGAAGTACAAAAAAATATTCTCCCTCACAAAATGCGCAATCAGCTGACATGTAGGTTCTATGGGATGTTGAATTTATTTTTCGCATTTAGACCTATGTTCCTTGAAAAAAGTTTCCAGCCTGCTTAGCATGCTGCAGTTGTCAGTTTATCTAGGCCCATAGATTAAAGACTAAGCATGGTCACGTTTTTTTGACATCCGAGCAGTGCGACACATTTTGAAAGACAAGGACGGCTACATGTATTAGTGTGTAAAGCTATCTCTGTCTAAAATATCAAAAACGTAATTTGTGGATTTGTTCAACATTTTCCTCCACTGACATTTCTTTGCGCTTGGAGGTGATAGATTAGATGACATAATTCCCCAATTAAAGTGACATTTCTACGAGATATATTCTCTCTCGAGGAGCGTGCTAAGCTGGCTGGTCTGAGTATCACGTTAAAATAGTGCTAATTAATTCTTTTATAGTGCGGGGCAAACGACTTGAACAATAATCGCGTGGTGGGGGAAGCTTGCGCACGTCAATTTGTATGTGAAATCGACTCTGCGCAGCCAAGGTCATTGTTCAAGTAGTTTGCCCACACCTATACACCTTTTATATTTATTAAGAGTTCACAACAAAGGTTATTTACCTTTCTAACTTCTCGACGCAAGCGTCCTGGTAGTCATGGATCCACCGCACGCCGTTGAAATGGCATACTGCTCGCATGTCCTCGGGTAGTTCTTCAGGCTCTGGCCACTCGAAGTTGTCGATAATTGGGACAATATTGCACTGTGATTGCAACGCTGCCACTATCTCCTGGTAAGAGAAGACGTGTAAATTATTGAGATGCAAAAAATAGGTATGTAGGAGATAAACCCAAAATATCTTCGCAACGTAAAGTTGAACTTACCCGATGAACCCAGTCTTTTTGTTCTGTGTCGTTTTTGCACCTATCCAGTGCGTATGGCGTAAGAACCAATAGGAAGTGTTTCGCCTGTCGTATGCTCTGTAGCAAGTTGTTGTCGAACTTTCCTGCTTCCAGTCTTTCCACATCAATAAATACTGTGAACCCTCGCAGCTGAAGGTGGACCTTGAGGAGACTAGCCAGCTGCGATCCATTCGATCTTCGATAACTCACAAAAACGTCCAAATTCTTCTCCATATTTTCTTCTCCTTTAATTGGCAATGTACTCTCGTACGCTGAAAGATACAAAGGTCTCATGTTTAAGCAGTGCTTTCGATCTTTGATCTCCTGTTTACAACGAAACCTCGTTTATGAGCTAAATTAGACACATTAAAGATACCAGAAAATAGGTTTATGATATTACGGTCGTCGTAAACGAAACAACATCACGTGTCTTGCTAGCTTAAAGGCGGAGGAAGTTATCAAATTGATTTATTGCCTTACCTCTGATAGCGTTTAGAATTCGTAATCTGTGAATACTGTTGCTGATGCGACACTCGTTTTCTAACTGCTCATCGCTCAAACCTCTGATAGATTCCTTATCTACACCAGCGTTCAGCATAGAATATGTGTAGATAGTGTACTCGGGGCCAATGCTTTGCAAGAAATCATTCAGACTTCCTGTGTCGCGTGACGTGTAGTCTGCCATTTTCTTTAGTTGCTGTAACTCTCGAGTGAATCTGTGAAATGTGTAAAAATATCAATCAAAAAATTTGAGTTGTATATAAAAAATCATGTTTAAAACAATGAAGAAGTAATTATTACCTCTTTCTTTTGATTCCATTTTGCAAACCGATGTCTTCTTTTAGATTAGCTTCCGAAATTTGCAACAATAAATCTCCATCAACTCGACTCTCGTAAAAGTTAGTAGCATATTCAGCGAAACCTATCTGCTTCACCCATTCTCGAACATCCTCAATGGACCAGAGGGGCACCTGTTGCGACAGTTTGTGCGGTACCTCTTCGCCAATAAGACGCAGTGCTTGCGCAGCATATTTAGAAGCCACAGCGTTTGGGCAGCTCGCCACTTTTTTCAGTGACTCAATGGCTCCTATTTCTCTGAATATTTCAGTGTTTCCTTGCTGTTTCTTTATTCCAGCCTCCATACAGAAATGAAAAGCCGCAAGATTTCTCGCTTCTTCTCTCTTTGAACTCAAAACAGGGACTAGTCTTTGCAGCCAATTTTTGCTCTGGCCGTGGGCATGTGCGAGATTTGATCGAGCGAATTCGGACGGATTATGTGAAGTGACAAAAGGCTCAACGAGATCCAGGGTACCGGACTTCAATACAGCTGCCTCAATTTCTTTGTTAGCAACTAGGACGGCAATAGCTAAGCATGCGTAATATTTGATGTTGTCGTCGTTGTGGAAGGCTAGTGGGAAAAGCCACATAGGTACTTTCCTTTTTATCATTGCTTCTTGATTTTCCGCTCCACCGTAAAGAGACAGGTTAGCGAGGGCTGTTGCGCAGTGCCTCAGCGTTTCGACATCATTCTTTCTGCATTCAAATAATACAGCATCTAAACCTCCGAGTTTAATCACATCGCTGCAGGTGCTTTCGCTGTGTTTAAACAAGTGCTCCAGAATGCCAGTTCCTATTCTTGAATGGTCTACCGAATTCGCATGTTTTGTACAGACACAGGCAACGTTTACAACTTTTTCGAGACCATTTTCAACGACATGCGCTCTATTTTCAGTAGTAAGACATTGTTCAAGTAGTTTAGCCGAAGAGAATTGTAAATCTGGATTGCTGGATTCCAAACAGTTAGCCATTAAAATGTCGAGTCCGCCAGATGTTCGCAGCTCGTTGCACAGAGAATAGCCCAATTCATGGCCGTAAGTTGGCACCGCCCAAGCCCTCCTCAGCATTTCATTTAGTTTGTTGAAATGCACCGACGCGTCCTTCATATCCAGTTGATTATTCTTAATAGACGTTATAAATGCGTTCATTCTCGAGGAATATTTTTGCTTCGCCATTTCAACATCTTTCCGGTTTGAATTTGCATTTAATCTATCTAAATCTTCAAAGCTTAAATTCGTTAAGTCTTCATCTCCAGGTTTAATAGTTCCATTCAGGAGCTGACTCCGCTGAAATACCAATATTGTAGATTAATACATGTAGTTGTAGGAAGTTTACGCATTCGAAAAACACTTATGGAATGTTCTTATTAACGTGTGAGTGCTACAAAACTAGTTTGATAGGTTGGCAATCAAATATCTAAGACTATGAGGCCATGTAGGGGTATGGGTTTTTCTTCATTAAATACTAACCTGTGAAGCCAACAGTGTGGAAGATTTGGTGGAGAAGTTCTTGGACATAGTCATGTTGGAGTGGGCGACGCTGGAATGCTCTTTGTGGCTGAAAATTCCGCTTGATGTAACGGTTTGGCGCGCCTGGGCAGTTGCCATCGCTTTCTTCTCGGCGCTGAACTCCTCAGTATGCAGTCTCGAACTCGAAGCTGACATGTTGTTCGCTTCCTTTGCTGTCACCTCACCTGCCTTCAACGATCGCTGCTCCTAGAACATCAGGTTATTCCACAATTAATTCCACTATCACATACAAGTCACGACTTGCAAAAACATGCTTGCGCGGTTTTACTATTGGAACATCATACACGATCTGAATCAAAAGAAAAACTACAACGGGTTTTATATTTGCGACGTGAACGTTTTTATTAAGTGACCTAAGATTGAGATGAACTTGTTATCAATATTTTACCGGCGGCTGTTTTAGTAACACAATTTTCCACGCGTGACTCACTAAATAAATACTGTCATATAGTTACGGTTATGGCGACACGCAATTTAGGTCTTGAACGTCGGCGGGAGGACATCTTGGATGCAATAACACTGAATTTTCCAAATGATACCGACGCCCGCTGTTCCCGGACCGAACTGATTTTATATCGAAAAACATTTCCACGTCACGACTCTTAGACGCTGATTTGGATATAGGCCAAATAGCGAGGAACTCGTGGGCTTTTAGTGATTATTTTAAAGTTTGTGTACTGACGTCACTTGGGTCGAAGGCCGTGTAGAACTTTCCGGGGAAATAGACTCTCACCGAAGGATCTTGCGGTGTAAAGCGCGAAAGGACGCCTCGATGGACGGGCCACGGGGCTGAACCCCCACCCGTAGACATTCCGAGGTTATTTTGGAACGACTATTCGTGTAGTAGTCGAGCGCGCACGCGCAATAATTGACTTCCGCGTGTGCTCGCGCGCACGACGGTCGGACATCGACTGAGCAAAGCGTGCTGGCTGTGCGGAGCGGTGCGATAAGCGCATGGAGATAAATGATCTCACCGCCCCCGGAGATCCTCCGCGGCGGAACATCCTGCCGGCCCAAGCGACCACGCGCGCCGCCGCCATGGTAAACATTCACCGCATCATGCCACTGTTGTGTTATTTTGGGAACATCTTGAAGTGCTTCACGTTATCGTGGCAAGAAAGCGTACCAGACTGAGCGATTCGGCGTCGCGAACGCGGTAGTCGAGGATATCGATCGGCGGCGGTCACGCGAGGTCACGTCCTTCGGCGCGCCTTAGCGGCTCCGAGTGACGTTTGCCTCTGTCTGCTTCACGCACTAACTAGACCGATACTAGCGCAAGTATTCACACATAACGTACACATGCAATTTTATTAAATGGTCCTGTCATATTTGTTGAAACTCCTTCGTAACAATGAGAACATCCTAGCCGTATTTTGACAGTTATTTAAATATTATTTTTGAAAGAGTATTCTCTATCCATCAGTCTGTAACAAAACTGCACTCTGTGTAAAAGGCAAATATAATCTACTATGTACAAACTATGATTTTACTTTAGTTATAATAATATTTTATGTAAGTAGGTAGTACTTTTGTTTTCTTCTCTACGTGATTAATTTCTGACCGCGTTGACACACTGACACATCCGTATGATTAAGACATATAAGTATTTTGGCTAGATTTAGCGGTGTACCTATAAAGAATTGTCATGTAATTTTAAAGCTAAAAGGAATTCAAAACTCACCTGAAGATATGCGGCATTCTGTTCGGCAGTGAGACCTTCTGCTTGTAACAGTCTGTGTGATGCTCCGGCAGCAGTGCGCTCGTTGTACTGGACGTCACCGTGTTTCAGGCTTCGCATTCTGGCGCTGTTTGCTGCCGATTTGGTCGCACTGTAGCCTTGACCCACCACACTGGTTTGGCTGGAGGAGGTCATGCGAGCAGCACTGTATTTCAGCTCATTCGCTGCGCTTGCCCCTACGCCGACGCCGACAGCGGCAGCGCTAGCAGACAATAGGGGCTTCTCGACGTTAGGCATAGGTGGGGGAGTATCTGATTCTGGAAATGTCACCAATGGACCTTCTCCTGATAGCTCCATGTCTCCCATGTCCCCGATATCACCCATCTCGCTAATGTGTGGTAAATGCTGCTCTCCCAAGTCATCTTGATCCACAATATTTTCCATGGAGCTTCTCAGTCTGGAAATTCAGAAATAAAACTTTTTGATTCACCGTGGGTTTGATAAACGGTAGGTAAGCACACGAAAGATCTAGTCAAATAAATTGAACGTAAATTATTCCATGCGCTCCCGTGGGAATGTAGCGTTACTATTGTTTGTCGGTGAGGGACTGCACACGCAGGCGGGAAAACGGAGTTGGAATTGGCACAGGGCCAAGGCCGCTCAGGTGAGTCCGCTTCGACCGACTAGCGTTTCTAGCATCGCTGTGGCTACCTAAACACAGTCGTGTTTTTTAAACATCATCGACATACCATGAAATTGTGATAGAGCGTAAAAGCTTACCTTTGTTGGAAGTTTAAGGCGGCTGTGTTGCTTAAATTCTTCATTTCCGAAATCGAGCTCTTAAGCTCAGTGAGGTCTGACTTCATAGAGCTGGCCTTCATTTCGGAGGTGGCCATGTGTTGTAGGCGCTGCGAAGAGCTCTGAAGCCGCTGGCTCGAAGCTGCACTGCTGGATGTCGTGCTTGACACCATCTGTCAAAACAATTACACTATTGAACTGACACGCTACCACGACACGCAACATTGTGCAACGATAACTAAGTACAAAAAGTTCATCTAAAGTTCACTGTAACTTATCACTTGTTGCGTGTAAACAAATACGACCTTCTTTGTTTCCTTGTTGCGATTGGAAAACAACCGTCTTTTCTTGAGGGCTTAGAAAGAGAGGCGATACGTCTGAGCACGTGTCGTTCGTATTCGTAATCTAGACTAGAACTGGGTATTTCAGTGCCAATGTTAGGGAAGCTAGTGACTCTTGGCGCACCAGAGGCGAGGTAAATAGAGTCAGGGCTACGGCCAAACAGAAATACTAAAATATCGGAGCTCTTTTAAAATTAGCAGGACTGACACATCACTCAGCTATCGACAGCTTTGTTAACAAGAGCACAGCTCTAAAATAGATCCGCAAAATTTTCTCTGTACCAAACTTTACGCAATAGGTACTGGGTATTAATTGTTCAGTTTTGGTATGGAAGAAAGTAGTTTTCATTGAATAATTGCTTTGATAATTGACATCCAATTATTTGAGATTCATCTTAATACACATCCAATCCGCAAATGAGTCTTGTGTAATGTTATGAAAATTGGTGCCAAAAAAATTACATAGTAAGGAAATCAAACATAATTTTTGGCAGCGGAGGTTGATAGAGGAGCGAATCAAATGAATCATAGAAAGCGTGGGAGACGAGATGCAACCATGGACCTTGAACCTGCATGGCGAGGTCGCGACCGAAATGCCCGCACCTAAACCGAAGTATGAGAACCCAGCGTGGGCGTTGATCACAAAGGCACACAAAGAATTGTCGAAAAATATTTACCGTAATATACTGAACAAAGTCTTGTTGTCATGTTGGAGGAAAATTCTTGCTTAAGTATAATTTTGGAACTTGCTGATGGAGGTCCTAAGGGCGTTTGACAAGTTACAATACAACGTCCTACGTTACGCCATGTCTTTGAGCTGGCAGAAAGCCAGCGGACTCAGTGCCGGCTTGCCTGTTAGCAAACTAAACACTTTGTTTATTTTAGTTTTCGGTCAGACCTAAACAGATGTTGAACAATGTTATTACTTACATCTTTAACTCAAAATAAGTATTTCGGTAGGTCAAAATTATTGCTATTGTTTGTTACCAACCTACCGAAAAGTAGTAGTAGAAGTATTGTGAGTATAAATTTTATGGTAGTTGCCCTAGGCGTTGTTATTAAGGTTTATTGTCTGCACTTAAAATGCCAACTCATCACAATAGTGATTGATATTTAAAACTCAAGGCGATGTTTGATATTCTAATGATACAAGCGATTTCTGTTTTAGAAACAAAGCTATCGAAGCCTCGACTATTTGTTTGTGAGCTTGTGCTAATTCCAAGACAAAGGCTTACTAATTTCGGACACCTCCGAAACAATTATGCATTCCGGTGACCTCGCCGTCTCTCGTCCGCTCGGCGCCGACAATAGGCACATCCCATCTCGCATGCGTCCGCGCATCTACTTTATTTATTTTCCCCGTAACTTGCGATAGGCAGCTTTAAAATAAAACCGGTCATTTTATGAACCAACCGAGGCCGACACCGAAATAAACCCCAATCTAAATTTAACACAAATCCTACAATATTCCAGGCACATACATTAGGTTAGGAGTTTATACACATTAATCAAATCAAAATGACAAATCTTATTAAATTATTGAAGTAAAGATATTGAGGTTATAATCGTTATAGACTTCTGGCATGATTGTCTATGCTGTCGATGCCAAATTCGTTTAGTTTTACATCTCTTTTTAATGCATTGGAAATGAACGGCTCGTGGGTACATCCGCGTTTTCAGACGCAAATATTGGCGCCGTTACAAGTTGGTCAGTGGTATTGTTTTCAAGATCTTCTGTTGAAAAGCATTAACTTTAAATAGTTCATCTGGGTGCTTTTCACCAGATGTGCCATAAGGTATTCACGAAAGAAGAGTCTCTGGACCGGTATTAACAAATTCTTTGTCTGGTTTGTGTTTTTTCCGATTGCAAAATGGGTTTTACAATTCAAACTATTTTGTTATCTTTGACTGATCTTCCTCTTTTATTCTTTTTGTTTTGTTCTTCCTCATTTATGTACTTGTACCTGCTGTTCTATGCCATATATTAATGGGCAGTATGTATTTGTTTGCAACAAGCGAGATGCCCATTTTTAAGCAAGTAAGAATGGCACAGCTAGATTAGGTAAATGGTCTTACTTAATCCATTTATTTTGACACTTCTGTCAATAGACCTCTTGGATTCTTTCTCTAAGTAAAAATCAAGAATCTATCCGCGTTACCGAGCAACGGTTTAGAAAATATAACAAATAGTTGCCTGCGCCAAGAAAGAAAAAATTCCAGAGACTGTAACTACGAATAAATTCGTAGTTGTGTAAGTGTAACGGGTATGTATAACTATTGTACTTACTTGCTGTGATGACGAGCTGGTAACTTGTGTATTCAAAGACTGGTTCTGGTGACGCACCAGGCTGGTTTTCTTTAAGTTTTCCATCACAGAAGCCAGGTCCTTGGCGCTTCCGTTGTGTTTTAGGCTGTTGCTTCCATCGAGGCTGAATTCTGGTATCTGCAACAACGATATTCGTGATTATTTTCTCTACATCCATGCTTTCATTATCTTTCAGTCTTGTCTTGACTATATGAAAAGAAGCATGTTTAGTAAACAATGTATTATTGTCAGTTCACTAAAAGCTCGAGTCCAGTGACCTGATTCTGAGCTATTTTGGTTCGTTCTTTACTTACCACTGTGCAAAGTGGTTATCTAATGCAACGGACCGCAATATAATACTAGCCTATTTTCCACCACGAAATGTTTTAAAATTATTGCCTGTCATATTCATTAGGTAAATTATAAATTGTGTTTATTAGCAAGTTAATTAAAAAGTTTATTACCCAGACAAATTAACCTTACCACATGAAACGTACTTTAATTGCAAAAGTGGTTTATAAAAAATCGTCGCTTGAAACGAAGGAGATGGAGTCGTAAATGTTGGTAAACAAAAAATAGAAGTACTTAATTTGAGTAATCCAATCTGATGGCCTGTTGTAGCGAGTGCTAGCAAATGTATGGCCGCTTATCTTTACAACTGATCAGCACGAGAGGACTTAATTACGGGAGCCAGAAGGTCTCGTAGTTCGCTGATTAAAATGTCAAACAATAGTCCAATTAAAGCAGTAACGTCAATCACTGACAGTTGCATAGCAAGTTTATAGGTGAAAATATTAAGAACTTAAAATTTAGAATACAATTTGTCCTTATCAAGCCAAGATAATTTAGTACCTAAATGAAGAAACATATTTTTACAGTTACTTTCTTTGATTGACAGGTTTCACTATTTGAGCATCATCAGGAATGAAATGATGATGACATAACTTACAACATAAAGATCTAGTTTCGTGTATCCGACGATCTTGAGTATATTTAAAAGTTCAAACTTCAATAGAAATCTGAGATAATATTTACCGTCGAAAACAGTCGTCAGCCCAATCGTGTAACAGATAGGGGAACATTGAGATAGCACAACGTAGAGAACCTCTATTTTATTATCACAGTAGCAGCTTTATTGCGGTTCGGGGAATAAATAATCGCTTTGAATTCAGCGCAAGGACAATAGCTTGCACTTACTGAACCCACTAAATAGGGTCAAAGGAACTATGGTGATATAAATGATATAATGCCGATGCGTGAGTCACCGGAGAGTCCGGCAACAGTCAATCAGGTACGCTGCACACGCGCAAGTGTGTCGATCTCAGGTACCCACGACGCATATTGATGGGCCCGCCTACAAGTCGAAGATTGTCTATTTGGAAACACCGACGCTAAAAGGTGTCAATCAAAAGATGTGAGCACAAAAAGCCTTTGACGACTTCTTAAAAAAGAGAAAAGACGTGTTAGACGTGTATTATCTCATATTTCGTCAATTTGCGTTGCTAACTAGTTGAACCTATTGACCGAATCAAGTTAGACACAATTTCAGGCGGCGTCGTCAACGACAATCACATTCGTAATAACTGGATTGGTCAATCGTGAGATCCAATTATGATAACTCGTTTGGTTGTATCGCGTGACATCGTACTGATTAACCCAGTGGATTGTAATATAATGTGGTCAGATTCGCGGCGTGTGACGCGAGAGATCTGACGAAGCTGACGCTATTGATGCTGATGTCATGGCTACGCCGGCCGGCGTCACCGAGACACACAACGTTTACATATTCTCATATTCATAAATGACGCTAATCATTTTATTCTTTGTTTCGGATACCCTTTTAATTTTTGTGTGCTTTTATTGCCTATCGACAGAAGTAACTTGAAATTAAATTGAAAAAAAAATTTAATGTTCGGTTAACAATTTTTCTTTTACGTTATCCTAACCTCACAAAACCACGTGTTGAATGTAATCAACGAAATGTAAACAAGCTTGTACAAAAAATCATAACCATTAGAAATGTAGATCTAAACAGAATAGAACCGTCAGTTGGCTGACAAGAAAGAACAAGGAAATAACGTGTTTATGAAGCAACTCAATTCAAATTATCTCGCGTGTACGAAGACGGCACAATTATAATCAGATGACGATTACGTAAGAAACAAACTCATTGATAAGCTATCCCGCGATGACTAACGCTAGGCAAAAAAGCGACTCTTCAACTGAACGGGTCAGGTTGTGATCGGATGACTCATGATTCGCAGAAATACCGTCACAGTTCCAGGGACCTACAATACAACCGATGTTACCATTATGTAACGTATGTATAATAGTATGATTGTAAGCGGAAAATACGATATGCGTCACAGGAATAAGTACTCCAGTTTGATTTTGATAAAGGATAAGGTTTTACGCATTTTGATACGGTACTTGTAGAGATAGATGTTATATTATCATCACACGGTTCTACGTCATTATATTATATTACGAACGTCATAATTAAGCCATTCTAAGTAATCTCTACAATGAGTGGCATTAGGTGTATATTACCATTACTATAAAAATAGCTTCTACGGTGTAGTATTTTTACTTAGAATTGCTATCTAAGTCTAAATATTCATTTAACTAGCACCAGACTACCTACTCATTTATCTGCTTCCAATAACAGTATTTATTAATTTAGAACAATTTTCCTTGTTTAATGTCATTCTAAGGGGATACAATTTATTTTGTTCAAATTGCTCTTAACAACCGTTATTAACCGTCAAAAGATTTGAGTTGTGTTGCGAACGGAATAGTTATACAGGGTGTAAGGGACAGTGTACCGAAAACTGAAAGGGCGTGTTAAGTCGATGAAACTGAACAACTTTTCCAAAGAAACATTTCTGGGAAATGACAAATTGCTCACTCTGGTCGTACAGTTTGTACGGAGAGATCATTTTTTTTTCATTTTCCAGAAATGTTTCTTTGGGAAAGTTGTTCAGTTTCGTTGACTGAACATGCCCTTTCAATTTTCGGTACACCGTCCCTTAAACCCTGTATTATAAAACAGCGGCTATCTACAATGTTGTATTTAGGAATAGCAAGACATTTCAGTGTCATAAAGATTTAATGCTTTCTTGAATTTTGTATGTACTTATTCGAATATAATATTTATCGTTCTTGCAAATCCATGTAATTGTTCACACATCAACATTATACTCTACAATATCCAAGTTTAATACTCTATTGTCTAGTATATAACTATTAATGTATCTACCTATGTACAATCTCGCGTACTTACTTTACCAGTTAAATTACGCGGAGGCGTTAAACCATAGGTACTAAAAGTCTACTATTGCAATAGTACCTACATACCTACAGATTACCTGACTTTAGTGCGTATATGTTTGTTATTTAATACGTTATTTAATTCATATTTTAACACTGATAACACTGTATTAGATGATGTGTTCTTTAATATACACATTTTCTATATGCTTTTGGTAGTGATGGTGTGCCTAGATGTAAAATTATTATTGCTTCTTTAGTTTGGACTGTCCCACTGCAGGGCAAAGGCCTCCCCTTTTTCTTTCCAATCGTCACGGTCATGAGCCATGCCCTGCCAACCCTTCTTGAAGGCATCGAGGTCGTCGCGCCACCGTTTTTAGGCCTTCCTCTACCGCGTCGGCCATCAAGGGGGACCCATTGGGTTGTATTCCTAGCCCATGTATTAAAATTATATTAATGAAAGAAAAGAGATTTGGAGTATTTATGATGAGTCTATGACCTTTAAAATAAACAAATAATAAACATTACTATAAGAAAGTTCACAAGCATAAACATGCAATTACGAATGTTTTGCATGAATATAACTGTTAAAAAATTACGAACTAGGAAACAATAGCACAGGTTAGTAATACAAATTTTCCTCACGTAAACGTCATTGACTTCTAGGAACAGCTTTCACGATCGTGTTTAAAAGTCTAATTGCCTGACTTTCCTCTAATGGAAGTTAAACCTTAGGCTTCTGTTCTAGGAAGACAAATTAGCATTGAAAGTGTGGAAACTGCGACTATGAAGCATGCAGTAATGCATCGTGTAGTTGCATAGCATTCGCGATCAAGGGACATTATTACCGAAGGTCAGTTCTATGCATGCCCAACCAACGCGTTGGAGCGAGACAAAGAATCTTTATTACATAACTATAGAGAAATTCCATTTGCATTGAATAGAGCCGATGTAGTTATAGAACTGAGATTACTCAGAATTAGTGCCAATAAATTCTTAATGTCGAGGCTTTAAAGCTAAATGAGGCATTCTTAATGTCGATGCTTTAAAGCTAAATGAGAGACAAAGCTGTCTTTAAAAACAGTGATATGCTATGATATGATATTTTTTGAACCTCGAATAAAATTTTATTTTCTAGGAGTGGTCTAAACGTGTGGCGAGAGAATTTCGAATTTAAGTTACGTGGCCACGTCTGTCCAAGCAAGCCTCTTTCGAGATAATTACAATGTTTATATTCGTAGGATCGTAAAGTTTTATGAACATTATCGATAGGCTTAATTTGCATATGTAAGAGATTAGCTCTATTTTACATAAGCGTATCAATAAATTAGCAAATAGCCCGAGGTAAATCAGCCCGATTGAAAAGCGTTAAACACGGTAATGAAGCCGATGAATCAAATGTAGAGAAACTGAGAACATTCTTGAGTTAGAATTTAAAAATGTCGCGATCGTCTGAATATATTTGAGGCAGTTTGATTGTTAGTTGACTGTCAATTAAAATCGTTTAGAGATTCAACATTCATTATGTTTTTGAAATATAACTCATTTTCTGATGCAAAGCTAGTAATAATTACTTAGCAGAGAAAACACAGATCCATGAGTACATGGCTATCCGAACATAATTCAAACATGATATACAGTAACTAAAGTTTAACAACAAGTTGCAAGCGATATCTCTTATTATGTAAAAACCTATTTACTGCGACCGCCATTCAAATCACTTCAAACAAACTTGCTATTCGTGTGCTCACAAACATCTATTTATTCACTAGGGTACTCAGTTCCCATTAATGCAATATTGTGTTAAAGACTACACCATTTCGAAATATTTACTTCGGCTCTTTGAAGTGCTTCTTTAATCAATCATCATATCATCGAGGTATACCTCGCAAATGCATGATTAATTATTCAGCAAATCAGAAATGTTTAGATGCATTCTCAAATGCAGCTGATCGTCGCACAAATGGTGCCAGTTTTAGCTGTTCACGAGTAGGTATTATAATGGTTTTACCTTGTGTTGCTCCTAGTACTTAGGCACTGTTAATGTCTATCTTGGGATATCCACATTTCGGATGGAGTGAACTGAGATAAACGTTGTTATCAGTTGAGAGCACTGTCGATCACTTATCGTCATCACAGTCGAGCCGAGTCGCGTGTTAAGATGTGCTTATTTTTGATCGGTACGTGTGTCGGCATAGACGGCCGCGGCGTGACTGCCGGCCGGTTGATCGCAAACTTCAAACCGCGGTTACAATGGGCTTATTAGAATGGCGAGTTGCGGTGAGGGACGGAGGGGTTCCACCCACGGACCTTTGCATCCGCCTCATAGACGCCTCGATTATAAACCCGATCTTATCAATACCTAGCCTGACAAGATCGCTATTGCTAAACTATAAGCTGGTAGAGAGAGCTAGCGAACAAGATCTTTGAAAGTCAATCAGTTTAAATCATAACAGTATCAACACCTGCGTTTTTAGCTGATTAAAAAGCATGTAAAAACGTAGAGGTGGATATTTTTGATTCTTTTGGTATCAAGCATTATATCGGGATACCAGCAGCTGAAAATTTTATAAAACGAAACAGTATTCCAACTGATAGAGGGGAGCGTCGCTCTAAAAATATGCCGCTATAAAATTTATGACATGAACCATGATGCTAAGTTGTCCTGAAACACTACACCCGATATGGAGAAAAACTAAGCTAAGGAAGAGAGACCGACTTCTGTCTGATAAGTCAATGACCTCTCAATGTCAACAGCAACGCCAGACTTGAACGCGAATCATCGCCATATAATTAAAGCAATATAAATATCTCATTTCTTAGAAATACTTAACTGACTTAGCTTATTTGATGATTTGTTAAATTTATTGTTCCTTCTTAATTCAAACATTAGTAAAGATCGATAGCTCTTTTTAAGGGGTTCTATCTCTATTATCGCTTGTGTATTGTTGGATAATTAATGTCATGGGTTGAGGAATATTTACCAACACCCACGGTGGACTAGTTTCTGTGTTACTCTGTGCTTGCTTCAATGCGTCGCTACGGTTGCGATGTTATATGCTAATTAGAACAGTACAGTGGTCCCAACATTCAAAAGACTAGTATTATTAATTCGCGATGCGGGTTAAAAGCAGACTAATAAATTAGATAAGACTAGCTCAGCTCGCAATAATTGTTTTCCTTGTTGTTTGATGTGCGTTAATTAGGCGTTTGGGCATGTTCTTTTTCAGGAACAGTTTTACTGTTATAAACGTCAGTTAATTCAGGTAGATGGTCTAGCATAGACCTAACGGTTTAAATATTAGTGTTTCCTTCAGTCAGTACAATTTCTCGTGAAGTCGTAAATTTATCGCTTTGTGAGTCACAATCTCACCACAAATCAGTGAGTGAAGCGATTAGTCTCAAGCCGTAGCAAATCTTAATGTTTACAAAATTCGTGAGTAAGCGCGTGTTATTCATCCGAGTTATCACGTTACGGTCTAACGAGCCGCCATTAAATGGGCAAGAACAAAAGAAATGATAGATGATAACATACTTATACACAGACGGTTGCCATGAAGCTGCAGCTAAATTAGTTACCAACAATAATACCACAAAGAACGGAGCACCGAAAATAGATCTGTCTGTTGCCCCAGTAACTAAAAAGACTATCTCAAAAGCTTCGACCGCAGCGAGTAAAGCTAAAAACTGCGGGTAGCATCTGATGCACACTATTACAGGTAAGCAATAAATTTGTTTTAGTCAGTGCAAAATGTCTTGCAGCCAACGTAAAAACATAATGAAGTTGTTAATTATGAACTAAGTTGATGTTAATACATCACAAGTCAAACTGAAGTAACATGGATAATGTACATACTATATAAACTCTTGAAACGATTTACGTATTTATTTCCAGATTTTTAATTTTATATTGTATTTACCGCCTTTATTTTATTTTTAAACCCGACGTTCCAAACACTTACTCGCAGTCACCCTGCGAAGCCTTTGTAAATTAAATCCGTTGAAAGTTACTTCATCGCTAGTATTTCAAAAGAAAGATCCACCCATATAACTATTAAGGTAAAATGTCAATGATGCATTGAGTCACAAAACGATGCACTTCATAGTACTACATAACAGTTTCCCAGAGACAGCTATGACTAAAGTATGACTCGTTTCATTCATGAATGAGTGAATTTGACGACTTGCTAGTAGTGTTTACAAGCAAAACTGGTGTTGTGTCATCGGCGATAACGATTTGGGTGTTACGCGCCTGTACTCAATGGTTTGATATAATTCTTCCAGGAAATTGATAACGATGAAAAAGTGATTAGACAACTTAATTTTTTCGGAATTTCAAAATCAGATAATACTATTGCTAAGAATAAAGTTACAAAAAATATGTAATATTAGTCAATAAGAAATATCGATAGCTAAGGAGACCTTTTACATCTCTACTTAGTATAAAACAAAGTCTGTCCCTTTGAACGCTTTGATCTTATAAATTACGCAACGGATTTTAATGCAGTTTTCATCAATAAATAGAGTGATTCAAGAGGAAGTTTTATATGTATAATTTGATATTGTTTTTTATATTAATTTGTTGAAATATGACGATTAATTGTTCAAGATGTCAGAAGAAATCAAGCCGACTGACTCAGTAGGCTTGACTGACTGAGATCTTTCACCGTAAATGCTGTTTTATTCTTTTGAAATATTCTACATTCGTGTAAATATTCCACCCGTGTGAACCCGGGGCGGGTCGCTAGTGTTCCAATGTCAGTAGATCTAGATGTTATTATTAGCGTATAATAGGTACGTACACGTATAAAAATAACATCGGTATCGAACAAAAACATCACAAAAGTATCCTAAAAATATAAGAATCATGTAGAGACAAATACAAAAGTATAACCATTTTAATGACTGATAAAGAGAGCGTGGCAAGATTTCAGATTACAAAAATAAAATTAGGAAAGAAAAAAACATCGTTTTAAGTCGAAATAACAGTAACCACAGAATAATTAATTAATTACTTTAGTGAAAGTGATGCAACTTGTAAGGAAAATCAGGCCCTTTAATCTTCTTTTATGCCAGTAAAAAGGTAAACGATTAAACATTTCGTTTAACTAAAATATCGTCGTAATAATAACAATCAATCACAAGCAGATCATATGTAACATAAGTGAGTCACATATGGAGATTTTGGACTTCTTTAACTCGAACCATTTTTATAATGAGACTGACTCAGATGCAAAACACCATTTAAGCCAATTTATAGTCAATATTCCCAAATAAGGTTTTAATTTTGCAGCTTAATCATGTCAAGAGTGTAAATTTTAAGTTAAACGAGTTTCTAAAAAGCAGAAGAAGACTAGATGGTTGGATATCGCAGGTTTTATGGCCGGAATTTTACAATAATTTCTTTATGGTTTCTTAATAAATATCTAATTGGTGCTAAGAATTTCCTCCGTATGTGTCTTGATTGTTTTTGCGACATCTCTACTCGTGTTGTCATCAATAACACCAGACAATTAGGCTCGCTCGCGACCCTGCTGACTCACCGTTCATTCACGTGGCTTATCACACTACTTGCACACACACTATTAGATGGTTACCTGCGCGTGCGCCGATTACAACCAGCCGTGACTCAGACGCTACATCCTGTTCTACCTTTGTCCGACTTTCACGCGGTGGTGTTGATAACTTTTGCTTGCATTCGTTTCAGCTCACTGATTTTTCCCTGTCACGATTCTTTCTTATTGGACATATTAAATTACTTTTTATTTTATTATAAAATCTTACTATTATACAAGTGTAACGGAAAGGTGTGATAACACTGAAGGGTGTGAATCTGCCCATGAAACTGAACAACTTTTCCCAAGGAACATAGGTCGAATTACGAAACACAAAATTTGACCTCCCATACAAAATGCGCTAGCAGCTGATGCAGTTTCTATGGGAGGTCAAAATTGAGTTTGTTCTATAACCTATGTTCCTTGGGAGAAGTGTTCAGTTTCATAGGCAGATTCACACCTTTTAGTATTATCGCACCTTTCTTTTAAACGCTGTATTGTGATAGCAGACGATCTTTGATAAAATCAGTTAGTTTGGGCAATAACCTGAATGTCTTTGAATCGTATAGTCCTTGTTTTGGGGACATAGTCTGGAAGTCACATGAAGCAACTTACAAAATCATGCTAATTATAGAATATTAAATAATACAATAAAATGGAATAAATTTGTAGTCCCTGTAGTGTCGGCAAAGAATAGTACCTGGGTGTCGTAAGAGGCGACTAAGGGATTCAGAGTAGCGTCCTTCTGTGGATCATACCATCTAAATATATAAAATTGCTTGTCCTGACTGACTGATTCATCAACGCGGAGCCGTAACCGCTACAGATTCAGATCTGAAATTTTGTACACAGGTTCTTTGCTCGTCGAAACCACCCACTAAGAAAGCATTTTGGAAAATTCATCTTCCAAGGGGGTGAAATAAGGGATGAAAGTTTGTATGAGAGTCGTTTGTTTCTTGAGCTAGATTCACACAAATTTTAATTTAAGCTTTTGGTAAAAAAATAAAGAAACAGGTGTTTAAGCATTTCTTTAAAATCACCCTTCAAGGGGATGAAAAAGGGGATGACTCTTTTTCGTATGTTGATCTATAAGTCTTTCATTTTTAAAGGTAGAATTATAGAAATTTGGTTTTGAGCTTTTGGTAAAAAATAAAAAAGATTGTTTTTCAGAATTTTTTAAATTCATTTCCAAAGGGGGTCAAATAAGGGATGAAAGTTTGTATGGAAGTCCTTTGTTTCTTGAGTTAGATTCACACAAATTTAATTTTAAGCTTTTGGTAAAAAATAAAGAAACACGTGTTTAAACATTTCTCAAAAATCACCCTTAAAGGGGAAGAAAAAGGGGATGATATTTTTCCGTATGTTGGTCTATAAGTCTTTCATTTTTAAAGGTAGAATTATAGAAATTTGGTTTTGAGCTCTTGGTGAAAAATAAAAAAATACGTGTTTTACAATTTTTCAAATTCCATCCCCTAAGGGGGTGAAATAAGGAATGACAGTTTGTATGAAAGTGTGTCAGTTTTGAAGTTATTATCTTGAAAATTTGTATTTAGACTGACGACTAAAAATTAAGTTTTACGGGTCTTACTACAAAAAAGTTAGACATCTGTTGAACACTTGATCAAAAAAATCGCACAAAATAACTAGGCTATGTCAGTTGATGCGCAGAAGTCAAGTCATAAGAAAATAAGAAAATAAGTCATTTTTGACATCTGCGCATCAATGACATAGCCAGAGTTATTTTGTACGATTTTTTAAATCAAGTGTTCAACAGATGTCTAACTTTTTTGTAGTAAGACGGTACGTGTCTCAGGTTTTTGAAAATTCTACACCCAAAGGGGTGAAAAGGGGGATGAGGTTGAAAATCCTTCATTTTCAGAGTAATGTCCACTAAATTTATTATTTAGGCGTAAGGGTTGTAATTCTGATAAGATAAGATAAGATAAGATAATTCTTTATTGTTATACTGTGTTAACAGATGTTACAGTTCAATGTAGTACCAACAGTTTGCCCATTTCGGACGTACAATATTAATCTTACAAAATAAAAATTTACTCACATAGGTTTAGTCATTCATTACGTGCAAAATATTCGGTAAGACTGTAAAATCCCTTACTTATGAGCCACTTTTTAAGTTCATTTTTGAAATTCCACCCCAAATTCAATCTCTAAAAGAGGGAAATGGGGAGAAAATGTCTAAAAACCAATATGGGTATCGTTTGTGTGGTTTATCGGGTCGCTGATTACAAAAACTAAAACAATTTTGAAATCCAACGTGGTGGACGTGAAATACCATCATCCCCTGGGGATAGGGTTGGGGTGCGATAGGGTTAAAATGTCTAAAAATCAATATGGGTGTCGTTTCTATGTGCAGGGATAGCGGTTAAGATGGCGTTAGGGATAGGGATAGCGTTAGGGGCAGGGATAGGGAGAGGGAGGAGAAGGGGGAGAGGGAGAGACTTCACATTGTCTGAATTTCACGAGGGCGAAGCCGCGGGCACAGCTAGTCTTACATACTACGGTCAACAAGCGAGGTGACTATGATACATACTCTCCCTCCACATTCTTCCAGCAAAACTGTCCTGCAGTGGACGTTTCATGGGATGTTATGATGAAAACTTAAAAAGATTAAAAAAAATAAGTTCGAGATGATTGATTTGATGAGATTCGTATGTACATTCCGATAGCGATAAATCGTATTATTTTATTTATTTAAATCAATGAATCATACCGTTTGGGCGGCTATATCATGATACTATATTATCAAACCAGACAAATATTTTACAAAAAAGGCTGATGAAGTCACTCCAATCACTGGCAGTAACAATAATGTTCAAATTGTGGTTGCATCATTAGGTTGATTTGATGATGAGCTGAATATCATGACAATTTATTGTATAGTAGATATTGTACGTTGCGATGATGATAAATCTTGACAAGGTAAAAAACATGAATTACATTAACTAGAACATGTGGGTGGAGATTATATGACCGATGCTGATTATAAATCCAATTTATTAAGTAATGCTGTTGCAATAATGTTATAGAATGGTCAAAACGTTAAGGAGTAGGAGTTGCTATGAAATTATTAGAGGCATCGTTGCAAACGCATTGCATCATTTTATAGAAATTAAAAAAATATGTCTACGTTTTAAGACATGATAATCGCAATCTCGATTCGCGGGATACAGGCTACGAACAACAGGTCGTTACGTTATAGAGACGATACCTATGGGGATATACTTGTCAAGCTTTGGAGATTATGTATTTCTAAACAATCATTAAGAAGGTGTACGTGATTGGCATGTTCTTGAAGATCCCTTCACATATAATAAAACTTAATAATACCGATGTTTTTTACGCCACGTTGAACTATAATCAATCACTTATTAATCCTATACTTAAACGAACAATATTTGTGTATATATACAAATTTTTGTAATCGGTTTCTCGAAAACGGCGCTAACGAATTGGATGAAATTTACCGTAAGGGGGTTTTCGGGGGCGGAACATCGAACTAGCTGGGTCTCATGTCTGGGAAATTTGTTTTCCCCGTGTTTTTAAGCATTTGTTAAATACCGCGTTTTAGACAGAAACCTACAGCGCCATCTGTTGACGGGTAGCATAGCTCGCTCACCCGATGATATTTTAATGTTGAGGCGGCTATTATAGAGCGAAGCTCGGTCGCCCAGGTACTAAATTTTAATGAAATTATTTAATAATTTCCCGGAAATAATGAATCCTGACATAAAACGTACTACAAATCTTTGAGGCAGGAAATATGAAGATTACACGTAACTGAAGTAGAACAGGTTAAAGATATGTTTAAGTCTAGACTGTTGTCGCGTCGACTCATTTTCATAAATGCTGCTCTACGTACTATATTTGCTGGAGATAATTTCGAGCTCAGATGATTAGGTGTTAGAGGAAGGCCGGTATTAACGTGTACACGGATGTCAGACATATGTTACTTGTATATAGTAAATATTAGCACACGGATTCTGTGTCACAGTGTACTTAGAAGCCTTAAGTCGCACCAGATTTGGCGCAAGAACCAATAGGTTAGCAAACACTGGATAATACTGGGATATCCGATTTAGTAATATTAACGATGTTACCGGATTTTGATGATGTGTAGTAAATATGGTTAAAGTAAATTTTATTATTGGACGTTTTTGTCATCTAAGTTGTACAAAAATTATCTGCATCCGATAATAGACAAGATTTGATTTTTAGCAAAGATTTCGGACCTCCTTGCTTCGCTCTGAATAGATGCCTTGCTAATTTATTTTAGTAGGGGATGACATCTGCCAACATGTCACAACCCCATCATCGATGATCCATAGAAAATATTCAAAATAACCTGTCAAATCCATAGAAAAACGCCTACACCACCTAGTGACGAATTATTTCTTTAATCCTCCTTCTAAGTACCTGATTTTTAGGCTACAAATTTAATTTAAGAGCAATAAATAAAGTCGTTTAAAACATTTAAAAAGTCCTTCCTCTAAAGCGTGTTGTGGACTTGTAGAATATTTCGTTAATGAAAATAAACTACGAGTACTGTCACGTGACGACACACGAAATGTGTTTTTCATGAAAATAAGCTACATATTTTCGACTTAACACAATTGTTCGGTAATTTTCTCGCGGGTGCCAATGTTTGCCATGTGACGTCGCACCATATTGTGTAAACAAGGCTGTATTGCAAATATTACTCATCAGACTATACTTACACTAGATTAATACCTATCATACCAAACAACGCGCAAAAACAAAATTTCGACGCTGTATTTGCGTCTTTTAAAAGTGCATTCGAACCGAATCGAATCGACCGCTCCTCCTTCGTTAATGTAATCAAAATCTAAACAAAATCATGCAATTTTAATAAATCTTGCAACAGCAATAAAATCGTTATTTGGAGTCCATTATAATTTTATCATGCTTTTAAGTAAGAAACCTATTTGCAATTAAAGCGTTTCATGCCAATAATAGTTAATTAGTTACTCTAAAGTTACTTTTAGGTTAAATACTTGTATAATAAAGACTCATGACTTGAAGGTAAAGTTACGACAGCGTTTGTAATAAATTATTAATGATATTAAGTAATTCGACGATGTTTGTTTGTATAATGAATCGATAAAAATTACGGGCTATTATATTTTTATTAGTTTTTGCTCCAAAAAATATTCATCATATCATCAGCCCAAAGATGTCCACTGCTGGACATAGGCCTCCCCATGACGACAGGTCCTGCGCTGCTGCTCGCATTCAGCGGCTTAACAACAATATTAATTTGCAATATTAAGTTATTCCAACAATAAAAAAAAATCACCGTTTCAAATATTCCCATATTTATTGTTATTTTTTTTATGTACCTACCTACTTAAATCTTGTATTTGTAGACAATAGACTACCCACCACCCTACATGCAAAACCACATACCCATCGTGCAGATTTTGTAGTATTCTTTTCCGGTACTATAAGGGACTCTTCCGAACGTACCTGAAATAAACAAAAAATATACAAATAAGTATTCCAAGTCTAACGGTCCTAATCTATGAAAACACAAACACCTAAATCTTATTCAAAGACATCAGTCAAATCTATTCCTGCCGAGAAACGATCTCTGGTCTTCGTAACAGTTTCTGCCTTATCAATTCAATCTCTATCATCAAGATTATTAATAGCCTAAGTGCCAGCCAATAATTTAATATGTCCACAATGTCCACTCTATTTCCTAGGATTAGATTATAGCCTCCAGCAAGGTTCTATTCTACAGACAGATCCTGAGTATGTCACACCATTTAATTAATTAACATTTATTCAGAGCATAAATATTGTTTCTGTTAATAAAGTACAAACAAATCCCCGCCTACACATTATTGAATGCGACATCACTTAATGTATAAAATAACGGTATACGTATGAAGATACAATGTTGCAGTAAATATTGCAGACACGCATTTATTTGTGCTTAGGCATTCATATTATAAAATTTTGGCTGTGTGTTTTGGTATTGTATTATTTGTGTTTATTCCCAAAATATTTAATTTCTTATATACATCTAAATTTTATCCATCATATCTTCATTTTAAACGAATAATTTAAAGTTTAATCATGCAAATTTTTGTAAAAAAAATCAAAGATGTCGGAATGAGACAATACATTGACAGACCCATGTTTGCTATCTGATAACGGTGACGTTATCAGATTAATACAAGCGCACGAGTGCTGTGTAGTTTTAGGAATTTTTTTTAGTCTTGCGATAATCCTTTTTATCTTTTATAGTTCTATCCTATCTATCTGCTATCTTTTCACTAAAGTTCTTTCTATCCTTTTCTCTGATTCTAGGAAGTTTCTTACGCATAATTTTCAATGTTATCTTATTGTTGTCGATAAGAAAGGAATTCTAGCAATTTTCCTGTTGTACTGTTTCCACTTTAGTTAATATCTATTTGTTTGCATGGTTGTCAACGATGGCATTTGTTATTATAATGAGTTATCTAATACCTTCATTATATCAAGAGCTTTGTAATATGCCATTTTATGCGTCATATAATATTTTTGTTATAGTGAGTCACTTGGGTAGTTCGTTTACCTTAACTGTTTGTATGAAATATAGGCGAAGAAAGCATTGTTATGTCTTTCGGTACAATTTTCTGATTCATAAGCTAACACTAAGTATGAAGTTTAAAATCAATCGCATGTTTAAATAACATAAATGAACTTTGTTAGGTTCAAGTAATCAATGAGTCAGGATTCCATTCCAAATCGTTTGTATTATTTATAATTTGACAAAATGATACCGTATCTAACGCGAATCAATAAATGTTTATTATTTTATCAATTTCCAATAAACTGTTCATAAAGCTCCTTATTAAGCAACCGTTTCTAATCAATTCGAGACTGTGTGGGCGACTTGCGTTTAGTAATGGAAACTTCACCATGTTCACAGTTTCCTTTATAGTTTATATTTTAGCAAGGTATTGACATTACTATATAATTTTTTTTTTTAACATTAGCTCTATCTTAAGCCCTAGCTTTATTATGTTTTCATGAGGAAGTCAGCTTTTTTACAAAAGCATTTTGACGAGAGAATTTAGTGCTCTGAAAATTGAAATTTTTATAAATTACAACTTTAGTTTCCAAAATTATCAGCAGCAAAGCAAGGCATATACATAGTTCAGTTCAGCCCCCTCAAGTACGTATAAATTCAATAAGGCAGACTCAGTAGGCAGCGGAAGACCGCCGGGCGTTGGAGCTTCCTACTTAACATCGCCGGAAGTGCTATTTCGGGCGCCCACCGCTCCAAATGCGGCTTCCTTCGAGGAAAGTCCACAATTGTCTGAGTGGGTCGCCTTCCGGCTTTTACCTGCTCTGATTTTGGATTTGGAATAACTTGGAGTGGAAATGCGATCTCAAGAAGTAAGTACTTGTATGATATGAGATACTTCAACTACATTCACGATAGAAAACAGAAGAATCGGAACGGAATAGTAAAAAGGGGTAGATATTATTAAAGATATGCAAAAATAGAAAAGTTGTAGGTAGTGTACAGATCTGAAGTCCCTTCCAATAGGATCCTCAAATCAGATACGTGAAAGTTTTGGCCAAGGTTGATCGTCTAGAAAAATATCCTTTAAGAATATTATATTTTTCCTGAATCCTACGTCATTCCGTTTTATATATTTATAATATCTTGTAATTTACAGATTCTGCTCGGTGGAGAGTGGCAATAGAAGAATGAAAAAGAAACACACTTGTTATTTTAATACTTATATTAGAATATAAACCTAATCTTTACATGTCTAGTTTGTGTTATTTATTTTATATTGGATCACTATTTATTTATATTTAGTCTCATATTGACGGGAGTAGTTCATCTGAATTCATGTAGTTTCATCAATTTAGGAAAGGTTTCATCTCATTTACAATGCAATATTAGAGCCGATAAGTTTCTGAAAAGAAACCTATGTTAATATAAACGAAGTAATAAAAATAATGTGGGGACAATCCCCAAGTTTGGGGCACCGCCATCGCCCCAAGCAGCTCGTCCTAGGCCTCCTCTACCCTAAGTCCTAGGTCCGAGGCATATCATCACCCAGCTCACGATGACATGACGCTAAACTACCCTAACAATCCAACTGGATCGTCAGGATTCTGATCATCCTCGCGGAGCTGGAAATCCCACCGAAAACTTAAACTACAGTAAAGACTAGGGTTAATGTATGTGGAGAGCGGAACTAACTAACCACAGTACAACCCAGACGGTGATGATGTCTCCCCCCGGTATGTTCATGCCCCGCGTCAAACCCGACTTCCACGTGGCCCACCTTTAAGGGACGATCACTGACTCATCCAGGGTTCACAGGGTATTGACTATTTCTTTTAGTCACCCATACCAGAGCTGGTCACCGAGCCCGCCAGGCACACGAAGCATACAGTCTTCCTTTAGGAAAACAGGGCACTCTCCATCATGAGCTATAAGAGCTCTTCCTGTAATCCCTCCGGGCAGACAATGATCGACATCATCGAATCCCTTAGTTTGTTTTGAAATAAGTTAAACTGAAAATAATTAGCCAGCTCCACACGTCCAAGTGTGAAGTCTGTACTAGATACGGGTATAGTATTATTGCTTGCATGGCCAGCCTAGATCAATAACGGTTTTATAACGAGAGACATAAAGAGTTTGAAGGGCAATCTCCCTCCCCCCAGTCACTGCGTGACTTTATTGCACCAACAAGGTCTCCGTATATCCTTCATAGCTCTCACTTGTGATGCGTAGCTAAATCTCTTTTCCGTTACCAACCCACGCAGGACAAGGATTATGTAGAGTAACCCCAGTCTAAACACTCATTTAAATAAAATGAATTGCATCTAAACTATAATGGGATTACCCAGCATATTTCGAAGAAGAACATATAAGAAGTAAGTATGACAAAAGATTACTGAAGGTAATCCTTAAATAAAAGTGAAGAATGATGACCAGAACCGAGAAGATACGGGATAGTAGTATCTAAGCTAGGTTGGGCCAAACATTTATGATTTAAGATCTTAAAGGAAAATCAAAAGCATCGAGTATTCAAAACCAAGAACACTGGGAGAATTTAGCGTAAACAACACTAGCTAAAACTCGATGTTCTTTAAAAGAGGACTCAAAAGAAGTATAAAAAAATGGGGTTATTGTATATACTTAAATATTCGGAACTTATCTACAATGAAAAGAAACTAAACATTATAATTTCTGTTCCATTATTGTTTTCAAGAATCTATTTAGTAAAGTTAAGGTGGTTTCACACTGAGTCAAAGTATAATTTTAAGTATGATAATTTATGACAAGTTTTATTAAGGGAAAATAAAACTTAGAATCTTATAAAGTTTAGATTCCTGTATGATTCAATGAAGATTAAATAAATTATTTAACTACTTTAGGATGACACACATAAAGTTCAGAGGTCCCCCAAGGTCAGAGTGTCGTACAGCCGTCGCAGCCTTATGGGCGAACGTCGTCAACACACTTTACAAGAAGCAACCCACGAACGAACGTAATGTCTCCATCAAGAATATTCTTCCTATTGATTCAGGACAATTCTAATTTATTCCTTATAAACAATTTAATGTCATTAGACTAAACTAGAATGTCCCTTCACATAAGAAGAAAGTTTTATGTTGTCTAACTACTCTACATTTGGTAATCTAACGCTAAGATCAGGAGGTCCTCCCGCGGTATATGCCACTCAAACGACGCATCCAATAATGGGCGAGCGTTGTCAGCACATAACACAAGAAACACTATTTCCAAAATCCAACGTTAAAACACCTTGCTAATATCCTTCCATTTGTATTGGAGTAACTCCAATTCATCCCACACATACAGAAGAGGGAATTCAGGATGAATCAGCGAAACCTCACACAAATAGAAAGAGAAGAACTTTAGTATCAGACCCTTTTAGGCTTGAGGGCTCCGGCCCAAGAATGATTAAAATAAATAAATCCGAAGGTTGATATTATCAGATAGACTTAGACAGATACTCCAGTGACACGCGACTTACTTTAGCCACAACCAATATAGTGGACATCGGGGACACATGACACGAGGGCATCCATCCATGCTTGGTTGAACTAAATAAACCTGAGAGCAGGCATTTCTTAATCTCAAAAAATCTGGGACTCCTACAGTATGAAAGTAAAAGGAAAGATAAGCACCTCCTATGAGCTTGAGTACTGAGATGTAGTAATGCTCTCAGCATGTTCCAATTTTGGGAAATTGAGGCAAAAGATTCAAAATCACTATCGAAGCAATTTATTATTACTTGAAGTATTATTATTTATAATATTCACTCTACTTAAACTTACCCTTTATTTCATAATAAAATATCACAATCTATATCCAAGTTTTAGTTTTCAGATATATTATTTTAAGATTTTGAATTGACGTTCTAATTCTTTTGATCTGACGGAATATTTTTCTTAAATTTTATCATATGAAGACATTAGTATATTAAAAACTGGAATTTTGATTTAGGGCCAAAGATTTTTATATTATTTTCTAAAAAAAGTAATTATTTAATGTATTAATATTTTCTTCCATTTTGATTTTGGGTTTTGATTTATTTTTTGTTAAAGAGTTAAAAAAAATTATAAAGATTTCAAAATAGCGTCTAGCTTTGAGTAAAACTAAATCAAAAATGATTTATTTGTTGACTATTTGACAATAATGTCAAATAGACAATTCTACCTAAAAAAGTATAAAATATACATCGTTTAAAGTCTCCTTGAATTGATGATAATAATATACATCGTAGTCCAGTTTCCATGATTTCACCAAGGACTATTTTAATCAATTTCTCTGTAAAGGAAAGAATTAAACACAAAGAAATTTACATTACCTTTACAATCCAAGCAATACCCTTTTTTAGCCTTCACGTTTTATCATTTGTGGTTTGCTTTTCCATGTCTATAATGTTCCTTGTAATTCCTGTACCTGTTTAGAAATAGAACATTATCCTGCCTAGCTATACGCGAACAAAGACATTTGTAGAACTAGTTTATATTTAGTTATGGGGAAAAGGAAATCTTTATTACTATCTACAAATAACGACTCAGATTAGAAACACAGTATGTTATAATTTCCGCAGAGTTATTAATGTTTACAAAAGAAAATCATTAAAAGGGAATAACAATTTACTTAAAGTATCACACAGTACAAGCCTCTTATGACCTCGCAGGTGGATCTGTAAAGCTGCAAATATTCTCCAATCAACTCTTCCTCTTTTGACATTGAAATTTGATTTTCTCAACGATATTTAGCTCACATAACCTGGAAGAAACTATAAATTTCATTAAGTCACATTTCACCTTAACTCAAATACACTCAACAACTTTGAACCGAAAATAAATAAAAGATGGAAAACCACAAAATTGAATACTTACATAACATTAGTTTCACTCCACTTATTCTTTACACTTTGGAATCAAACCCTGAATGTTAGCATCTTGAATTTATGCGCAAATAAACCTTCCTATACTATATCCTACACGAAGCAATCCCTATCTTTATCTCAATTGAAGGGATCCACAATCCAGGATCATAGCCTCCTTCAAAAGATTCGTCTCATCAGCTGTATGAATTCTATTTTTCGCGAGCTACAAAAATAAAAAAAAAAAATATAACTCACATAAATCCAGCTTACTAACGACTTTTCTTTCACAGACGTCTCAAAGTAACAACAAGGATATTTGGAACGTTTACCGATTCCGATCTTCCATTTTTCTCCGTTTTTTCCAAATTTTCCTTGCTTGACGGCCCAAAATCTCTCTCACCTGAAACCTTTAAACATGTTAAAATTCTATTTCAGCTTCATTGCCCTCACTATTCAACAAAACCTGATTCATAGTTTTCTTCTGTTGCTTTCGTTTATCAAAATTTTAGCAACTATTCCTTTTATTCGGTTAAAAAGCTTTTTTCTTTCATTTCCTTTTCTTGACTCTCTCCCGACCCTGTCTCGACTGTCACTCCTTGTCATATTTTTTTACTCCCCGTTTATCGTTACACTTCTTGACACTTCCTCTAAATAGTATTTTATGCATTTAAAATTTTTTTAGGGTTCCGCAAGTGCACAGCCTCCCCCAAAATTTTATTATTTCGAAAAATCTAAGAAAACATTTTTTTTTTTTCGAGAATTCTAAAATTTTCAATTTTAAATTAATTTTTTTTTTATTATTATTATTATTTTATTAAAATAAAACCTCCTATATTGGCCCTTAAATTTTTTTATTCACAAATACAATAAACAAAACAAATAACTAAACTACTAATATTATAAATCATTAAACTAAATTAATTTTTTATTCAAAATTATTAAAATTATTTAACATGTTTATCTAAATTTAGATTTATTTCAGTTCAACCCTGATTATATAACCAAATTAAATTTGTATTAAATTATAAATTATTATAATTCATTATATTTTTTTAAAACGAAGTCGATTTAATAATGCCAGTCAATTCACTAACAAATTGACTCACTATATACTATAATCAAAATAGTCTTCTAATATTAAATATTAAATTAAAACTAATAAAATTATATTAATTAGGTTGTGACCAGGAATATCTCAATTCCTCTAAAGTTAAAATTTATGAAATAGTCCCGTGAAAATCTCAGTAGCTAACATCCTAAGTATAATATTTAGCCAAATGGACTGCATTATAAACTCCTTTGACACTTTGAGTTTCAGGATCAACGAGAATATACACATTAGCATATTTTATTCCTCCAATTCGATATGGTCCATCATATAATAAATCAAATTTCTTAGTTTTATTTCGACTAGAATCCGATTTATTAAGCCTCCTTAATTTTACCAAATCACCAACTTGAAAATCTATCAACTTATGAGTTCTATTGAATCTATCCTGCCGCTTCTGACTCGAAAGTCTAAGGTTTTCTCTAACTTCCTCTCTAATTTGGTCTAACGTTTTATTCGTGAGTGCCCGTGGTAGAAAACAGTCTACTTTAAGTTTCTCTGAATTTCCAAATAATATTTCATTAGGAGAAAATTTCGTACTCTCGTGGAACGTATTATTATACAATTCCTCAATCTCCAACAAGTAATGATCCCATCTAGTATGGTCATCATGACAATAAATTCTAAAGAATTTGTTTAATTCTTTATTCACTCGTTCTGTAGTGTTAGGTCGAGGATTACGAATAGTAGTATACAAAGTCTTAATTCTCAAGGCTCTGAGTCCATTTTTCCACTTGTGACTAATAAATTGTTTTCCGTTATCTGTCATAACAGCCTTAGGTTGTATTATTTCAGTGAACACTCTCATACAATAAAGCACTGAGTCTGCTGAAGCTCCACGAAGTCCGAAAAGTTTAATAAATTTACTAAAAGAATCCTGTATTACAAAAATGTAAATATAACCAGCCTCAGTTTTAGGTAGTGGTCCGAAGATATCAGCCATTACTAATTCACCCGGGTTTTCAGTTAAAATCGATTTACATTTCCCTACCCCTTTTATATAGTCAGGTCTAGAAAGCTGACAAACGTGACACTTCTGAACACAAAATTTCACTGTCTTACCCATATTTATCCAATAACACCTTAATTGTAAATATTTCAAAGTTTTATATGCGCCAAGATGACCCATCTCTATATGTACCTGTTTACAAATCTCTTCTTGTAGAACCTTGGGCATAAACAAAACGTAATCTCCACGTACAGTTTTAAAATAAAGTAGATCATTATTGACAATACAACGCAAAGTTATACGCGTAAATCTATCTGTTCTTTCGGGAACTCTAGAAACATTTATTCTCTCCTTAATCCCACATATGACGTTGTCAAGCCGTTGATATTCCATCATACGTTGTAATTTATTTTTCAAGTCACGGTCAGTAGAAACACCTACATACATAACAGTTGGATACCACACCTTCTCTTCTTGCAAAACTCCCCCTGGCGGATATCTAGATAAAATATCTACCCCAATATTTTCTACACCTTTTACATGTTCGACTTCGAAGTCAAATTGCTCAAGAAATAAAATCCAACGTGTGACCCTACTGTTGTATAATTTCATTTGTTTCATGAAAGCTAATGCCTTATGATCTGTACGAACAACAAATTTCGCTCCTCTTAAATAAGTCTCAAACTTTTTCACAGAATAAATAATAGCCCACAACTCTTGTTCAGTTACAGTCCATCGTAATTCAGAACCCCGTAGTGCACGACTACAGAATCCCAAAATTTTAACCTCACCATTATTTCCAATCTGAAACAATGATCCGGCTATTCCGATCCCTGAACTGTCGGTCTGTAAATAATATAATTTATCCTGATCTGGATGGCTCAATAGAATCGTTGTAATAAATTCTTCCTTTATATTATTGAAAGCTCGATCTAATTCTTCATCCCAAAACCATGTTTGGTTTTTCTTTAATAACCTAGTTAACGGAGCAGTCAAAATACTATAGTTCTTAATGAAACGTCTATAATAATTACAAAGTCCCAAAAATCCTCTTAACTGTTTTTGTTTCTTTGGGATAGGGAATTCCTTTATAGCTTTTATTTTATCCGGGTTAGGTTTAATTCCCGAAGTTGTAACTATATGCCCTAACATTTTTACTTCACTGCAGAAAAAGTTGCACTTTGCAAAATTACAAGTCATTCCAGCTGATTCTAAACGATCCAAAACTATATCAATATGATCCAAATGGTCTTGCCAAGTCCCACTCGTTAGGATTGCAAGATCATCCAAATAATTGACACAAAACTCTCTAACACCAGGACCCAATATAATGTCCATTGCGCGACAAAAGGACCCTACTGACGTTTTAAGTCCTTGCGGAAGCACGTTGTATACGTAAGACTTTCCATTAACTGTAAATCCAGTATATTTTTTACTGTCCTCAGTCAACGGTATTTGAAAATAAGCGTTATTTAAATCAATCAATGTTATAAATTTTACACCAAGAAAAGCATTAAGTATGTCAATCTGTAAAGGCGGTGCTTCTACTTCTGGAACCATATATTTATTGATTTCCCTAGCATCAAGTAATATTCTAACAGATCCATCGGGTTTTCCAGTGAAAGTTAGAGGACTACAAAAATTTGTAGTTTTCCTCGATATAATCCCTAATTCTTCCATCTCCCTCAACTTTTCTTCTACTTTTGCCCTATGTGCGTATGGTATAGGATAGGTTCGTTGAATCCTTGGAGTACCCTCAATCATTTTAATGTCATGAGTATAACAGTTTGCCCTTCCAAGTTTCTTTGTAAAAACTTGCATATGGGATCTCAAAACATTAAAAATTTGTTCCTTCTCTACATCAGACAAATCCATTCCCAACCGAATACTTTTAAACAAATCTAATAATTGCTTTTCTTCACCGCCTTCTTTTTCGTTTTGTTCCTCTATTCCAGATATTAGATTTATTCGATTCTCTTCTAAAAACTCACTAGAAAGATTTCGAAACGGAATAGTAATTTCTCCTTGTCCAACGATACCCAATTCTAATGTTTGTGGTTCTTTTAAATGCAAAACAGCGTTGTGCGCAACTAACCAATCTACCCCAAGGATAGCAGAACAAGTTAATTTAGCAATCACTAAAAATCCCGTATCAATATCAACTGAACCACACGTCAACGGTATAGAGACTAGTTTTTTTATTTGGAGACTCTTTTGTCCAACGGCTCCCCTCACACATATTGGTCTAACTGGTAACGCAGGGAATTCTAACTTTAATTCTCCTTGTAAACTCTCTAAGAATTCTTCCGAAATACAAGTTACTTCACTTCCAGTGTCTACCAAGAGAACTATAGATTGCCCCAAAATTTGTAACTCTATTTCTGATTTAAATTTGGGCCCCTCATTCTCAAAGCAAACCTCTTCATCATATAAAGAGTTACCTTCATATTCTTTAATGAACTGATTATACATTGGTTGATTTTGTTTAATCACGGAAACGTCAAAAACTTTAATTAAATCTAAGACTGTTTGTTTATTATTATATTCTTCTGAAGAATATCCTAAACCTTCTCTATCACAATTCGTTCTAGTATTATTCGGGGAAACAGGATATAAGATCCCTTCTTGGTCACAACCCAATCCTACCCCTGGCTTCCAACCTTGTTTTATTAAATATTTTACAGGAAAAAGATAATTTAGTTTTTTGTTAATTGCGGCCACCTCCTGCTTATTGGAAATGGCCCCAACTAGTTTAAATCTTCTTCTTGAATTATTTCATCAGTGATCCTTCCCCTTGAAGTCTCCCCCTCGATGTGAGCCACCACTTTTGGTTTTTTATAAAATGGCTTGTCTTTATTTGAAACGAATGGACTTTGACGCTTTGTTCCCCTATCAGCTCCAGTAGAGGAGTCAAAGGAAGAAGATCCACATTGTTTATTCACGTCATCCAATTCACGAAGAAACTCTGTTGCCTCAATCAAAGTATTTCCTTTCTTCATCCGCCAAGCATATTGTACATCCTTCGGAAAGTGTCTCATCAAATCCTCCACTATTTGCCATTCAGGAATTGGTCTAGACATCATCTTTGCTTGCCCTGCTAAACTAACGAAATGTTCTAGCATTGTTCCATTTTCCTTAGACCAAGTGCCATTTACAATCATTCTTCTCAAGGTGTTTTGTTCGGCTTCTCCCCAATAAGCATCCAAAAAGTCACTTTTGAAATCCGACTGTGTAAACCATCTCTGTCTAAAAATTCTGGCCCATTTTCGAACATCACCTTCTAAACAACTTATTATAGTTTCAATTGTAGCATCTTCATTAGGCATTCTCCGTAAATAATTCTGAAGATCCTCCAAAAACGACACTGGATGTACCCCAAATCTTCCAGGAAAACGTGGTTTTTCGACTCTTGTATCAATCACCGGGCATATATTAATCGGTGCTTCATGCCTTTCAGACGAAGCTGATGCAGCGTTAGTTTCCCGAGCTTGCGACAGCTGATTCTCTAAGTTCGACACCTTCTGTGTCAGAATTCCCATGTTTCTACGAAGTTGGCGAAACATAGTGGAGTTGCGTAAAGAAGGTCGTGGACGATCTTCTTGCTGACCTGTCCTTTCTAATTCTTCTTGTCCCTGAGATGATCTAAGATTATAACGAGGAGGTTTTTTTTCTTTTCTTTGGATACTGAAAGTTTATTACAAATTATAGGTTGGAATTTTGTTTAAATTAAAGAATAGAAAGCTTATCTAATATTCTTTCCTTAACTTCCCAAAACTGTTGCTTTATGGAGCTAATATTTTGATCTCCATCGATAATCTCTATCCTGTCAAAATCTTCCTTTATATTAGGTCTCAATAACCATTCCTCATGAAAGTTGTGAATCCTCTCTATATAATCTAACGTTATCCCTGTCTCTTCAGGTCGACCACGACTTAGGGCTCTCTGATAAGAAACCATAGGGGAAGTCCTAAGATAAACCACTAAATTAATTCGAGTAACCAATTGTTCTTTGAAATAAGAATAAGTTTCATCTAAAACTGCAAACTCAGCCGGGTGCAACAATTCACTCTCTTGCAATTCCCTAATAAAACAGTTTTTGGCTGAATAGATGGAACGTTCCATAACTTTAATCTTAGCGCTAGATTCTTTCGTATGATTCTCTAACATTGTTAGAAGAACATAATTTTGAAAACAGAAACCCCATTTCTTAGGGTTTTCCTTAAATAACTGGAAGAGATTGACGCCAGATAAATTAGTCCATTTATCAATTGGTTCTGGTATTATCTCAAAATCAGAGTTGCCTCCCAAAGCTGCCAACAAAGTAGACTTCCCTGACCCTATGTTTCCTTCTATTGAGACTGTAAAATTTCCCATCTTTATTCTGAAACAAGGAATGCATCATATTTTCTATGGTTTCCAAACAAATAACCCTAAGCTAAAACCAATTCTAACGTCCCGCTTAACAACTTTAACTTAGATAAAACTTTACTCTCAAGTTTCTTCAGTTCAAAACTCGAAATTAGTGTATTTTTCATTTTGTTTCTTTTTTCACTCTCCAATACCTCTCTCGCTTGAAACCAGCATATCCTGGTCACGGCACCAGCTGTACAGATCTGAAGTCCCTTCCAATAGGATCCTCAAATCAGATACGTGAAAGTTTTGGCCAAGGTTGATCGTCTAGAAAAATATCCTTTAAGAATATTATATTTTTCCTGAATCCTACGTCATTCCGTTTTATATATTTATAATATCTTGTAATTTACAGATTCTGCTCGGTGGAGAGTGGCAATAGAAGAATGAAAAAGAAACACACTTGTTATTTTAATACTTATATTAGAATATAAACCTAATCTTTACATGTCTAGTTTGTGTTATTTATTTTATATTGGATCACTATTTATTTATATTTAGTCTCATATTGACGGGAGTAGTTCATCTGAATTCATGTAGTTTCATCAATTTAGGAAAGGTTTCATCTCATTTACAATGCAATATTAGAGCCGATAAGTTTCTGAAAAGAAACCTATGTTAATATAAACGAAGTAATAAAAATAATGTGGGGACAATCCCCAAGTTTGGGGCACCGCCATCGCCCCAAGCAGCTCGTCCTAGGCCTCCTCTACCCTAAGTCCTAGGTCCGAGGCATATCATCACCCAGCTCACGATGACATGACGCTAAACTACCCTAACAATCCAACTGGATCGTCAGGATTCTGATCATCCTCGCGGAGCTGGAAATCCCACCGAAAACTTAAACTACAGTAAAGACTAGGGTTAATGTATGTGGAGAGCGGAACTAACTAACCACAGTACAACCCAGACGGTGATGATGTCTCCCCCCGGTATGTTCATGCCCCGCGTCAAACCCGACTTCCACGTGGCCCACCTTTAAGGGACGATCACTGACTCATCCAGGGTTCACAGGGTATTGACTATTTCTTTTAGTCACCCATACCAGAGCTGGTCACCGAGCCCGCCAGGCACACGAAGCATACAGTCTTCCTTTAGGAAAACAGGGCACTCTCCATCATGAGCTATAAGAGCTCTTCCTGTAATCCCTCCGGGCAGACAATGATCGACATCATCGAATCCCTTAGTTTGTTTTGAAATAAGTTAAACTGAAAATAATTAGCCAGCTCCACACGTCCAAGTGTGAAGTCTGTACTAGATACGGGTATAGTATTATTGCTTGCATGGCCAGCCTAGATCAATAACGGTTTTATAACGAGAGACATAAAGAGTTTGAAGGGCAATCTCCCTCCCCCCAGTCACTGCGTGACTTTATTGCACCAACAAGGTCTCCGTATATCCTTCATAGCTCTCACTTGTGATGCGTAGCTAAATCTCTTTTCCGTTACCAACCCACGCAGGACAAGGATTATGTAGAGTAACCCCAGTCTAAACACTCATTTAAATAAAATGAATTGCATCTAAACTATAATGGGATTACCCAGCATATTTCGAAGAAGAACATATAAGAAGTAAGTATGACAAAAGATTACTGAAGGTAATCCTTAAATAAAAGTGAAGAATGATGACCAGAACCGAGAAGATACGGGATAGTAGTATCTAAGCTAGGTTGGGCCAAACATTTATGATTTAAGATCTTAAAGGAAAATCAAAAGCATCGAGTATTCAAAACCAAGAACACTGGGAGAATTTAGCGTAAACAACACTAGCTAAAACTCGATGTTCTTTAAAAGAGGACTCAAAAGAAGTATAAAAAAATGGGGTTATTGTATATACTTAAATATTCGGAACTTATCTACAATGAAAAGAAACTAAACATTATAATTTCTGTTCCATTATTGTTTTCAAGAATCTATTTAGTAAAGTTAAGGTGGTTTCACACTGAGTCAAAGTATAATTTTAAGTATGATAATTTATGACAAGTTTTATTAAGGGAAAATAAAACTTAGAATCTTATAAAGTTTAGATTCCTGTATGATTCAATGAAGATTAAATAAATTATTTAACTACTTTAGGATGACACACATAAAGTTCAGAGGTCCCCCAAGGTCAGAGTGTCGTACAGCCGTCGCAGCCTTATGGGCGAACGTCGTCAACACACTTTACAAGAAGCAACCCACGAACGAACGTAATGTCTCCATCAAGAATATTCTTCCTATTGATTCAGGACAATTCTAATTTATTCCTTATAAACAATTTAATGTCATTAGACTAAACTAGAATGTCCCTTCACATAAGAAGAAAGTTTTATGTTGTCTAACTACTCTACATTTGGTAATCTAACGCTAAGATCAGGAGGTCCTCCCGCGGTATATGCCACTCAAACGACGCATCCAATAATGGGCGAGCGTTGTCAGCACATAACACAAGAAACACTATTTCCAAAATCCAACGTTAAAACACCTTGCTAATATCCTTCCATTTGTATTGGAGTAACTCCAATTCATCCCACACATACAGAAGAGGGAATTCAGGATGAATCAGCGAAACCTCACACAAATAGAAAGAGAAGAACTTTAGTATCAGACCCTTTTAGGCTTGAGGGCTCCGGCCCAAGAATGATTAAAATAAATAAATCCGAAGGTTGATATTATCAGATAGACTTAGACAGATACTCCAGTGACACGCGACTTACTTTAGCCACAACCAATATAGTGGACATCGGGGACACATGACACGAGGGCATCCATCCATGCTTGGTTGAACTAAATAAACCTGAGAGCAGGCATTTCTTAATCTCAAAAAATCTGGGACTCCTACAGTATGAAAGTAAAAGGAAAGATAAGCACCTCCTATGAGCTTGAGTACTGAGATGTAGTAATGCTCTCAGCATGTTCCAATTTTGGGAAATTGAGGCAAAAGATTCAAAATCACTATCGAAGCAATTTATTATTACTTGAAGTATTATTATTTATAATATTCACTCTACTTAAACTTACCCTTTATTTCATAATAAAATATCACAATCTATATCCAAGTTTTAGTTTTCAGATATATTATTTTAAGATTTTGAATTGACGTTCTAATTCTTTTGATCTGACGGAATATTTTTCTTAAATTTTATCATATGAAGACATTAGTATATTAAAAACTGGAATTTTGATTTAGGGCCAAAGATTTTTATATTATTTTCTAAAAAAAGTAATTATTTAATGTATTAATATTTTCTTCCATTTTGATTTTGGGTTTTGATTTATTTTTTGTTAAAGAGTTAAAAAAAATTATAAAGATTTCAAAATAGCGTCTAGCTTTGAGTAAAACTAAATCAAAAATGATTTATTTGTTGACTATTTGACAATAATGTCAAATAGACAATTCTACCTAAAAAAGTATAAAATATACATCGTTTAAAGTCTCCTTGAATTGATGATAATAATATACATCGTAGTCCAGTTTCCATGATTTCACCAAGGACTATTTTAATCAATTTCTCTGTAAAGGAAAGAATTAAACACAAAGAAATTTACATTACCTTTACAATCCAAGCAATACCCTTTTTTAGCCTTCACGTTTTATCATTTGTGGTTTGCTTTTCCATGTCTATAATGTTCCTTGTAATTCCTGTACCTGTTTAGAAATAGAACATTATCCTGCCTAGCTATACGCGAACAAAGACATTTGTAGAACTAGTTTATATTTAGTTATGGGGAAAAGGAAATCTTTATTACTATCTACAAATAACGACTCAGATTAGAAACACAGTATGTTATAATTTCCGCAGAGTTATTAATGTTTACAAAAGAAAATCATTAAAAGGGAATAACAATTTACTTAAAGTATCACACAGTACAAGCCTCTTATGACCTCGCAGGTGGATCTGTAAAGCTGCAAATATTCTCCAATCAACTCTTCCTCTTTTGACATTGAAATTTGATTTTCTCAACGATATTTAGCTCACATAACCTGGAAGAAACTATAAATTTCATTAAGTCACATTTCACCTTAACTCAAATACACTCAACAACTTTGAACCGAAAATAAATAAAAGATGGAAAACCACAAAATTGAATACTTACATAACATTAGTTTCACTCCACTTATTCTTTACACTTTGGAATCAAACCCTGAATGTTAGCATCTTGAATTTATGCGCAAATAAACCTTCCTATACTATATCCTACACGAAGCAATCCCTATCTTTATCTCAATTGAAGGGATCCACAATCCAGGATCATAGCCTCCTTCAAAAGATTCGTCTCATCAGCTGTATGAATTCTATTTTTCGCGAGCTACAAAAATAAAAAAAAAAAATATAACTCACATAAATCCAGCTTACTAACGACTTTTCTTTCACAGACGTCTCAAAGTAACAACAAGGATATTTGGAACGTTTACCGATTCCGATCTTCCATTTTTCTCCGTTTTTTCCAAATTTTCCTTGCTTGACGGCCCAAAATCTCTCTCACCTGAAACCTTTAAACATGTTAAAATTCTATTTCAGCTTCATTGCCCTCACTATTCAACAAAACCTGATTCATAGTTTTCTTCTGTTGCTTTCGTTTATCAAAATTTTAGCAACTATTCCTTTTATTCGGTTAAAAAGCTTTTTTCTTTCATTTCCTTTTCTTGACTCTCTCCCGACCCTGTCTCGACTGTCACTCCTTGTCATATTTTTTTACTCCCCGTTTATCGTTACACTTCTTGACACTTCCTCTAAATAGTATTTTATGCATTTAAAATTTTTTTAGGGTTCCGCAAGTGCACAGTAGGTACCCATATTGAATACAAGTCACAAAGCACAAAGAAGCTTAAATGACACATTTGGAGAAAAAAAAGCTTAAAAAGTAAACCTTAACTGTCGATAAAATGTCTCAACCACGTGGGTAAAACAAAAACCTGTACAGTGTGCATGACGCACGTTAAGGAAATGCACGATTCCTGGCGATCCTTGCATTCCCGGGCCATAATGGACTGTGAAGCACGTCGTATTAGCCGCTGACCGAACGATAACGAGTATGCCGGACGCCAATCGAATTTCGACAGGAATTTGTATATATATTTTTTTGAAGTTTGTTTGAGTTCGGAGTTTATTACTTGATAAAATAAAATCTTATAGATAATGTGATAAACAAACCGATTATTAATTTAACGATGTTGCAATTAATTAAAGGACTATTTATTTATATTGCACATTACTATTATAAGGAGCCTGTTGTGTCCCACTGCAGGGAAAAGGCCTCTCTCCCACCTTTCCACTTTTCCCTTTCCTGGGCCAACTCCTTCCAGTTATTGGCGCAAGTGTCGAGCTCATCCCTCCATCTTTTTCTAGGCCGACCACGACGACGCTTGGCGTTAGGTGGAATCCATTCCGTCGTTCGTTTTGCCCATAGTTGTGGTGGCATTCGGGCGACGTGGCCAGCCCAGTTCCACTTAAGATTGGCCGCCTTAGTCGCTACGTCAACAATTTGTGTTTTGGAGCGTAGCGTAGTGTTTCGTACTCGGTCTGTGAGCTTCACACATAAGAAATTATAAAGGACAATACATACAGGAAGACGACACAACAGGTACTTAATAAAATAAAATTTTATGTAGAAGTCCTGTAGAAAAAAATATTCCATTCAATAATTCTCACGAGAGTAGCAGTAAAAAATTAAAGATAGCAATTATAATACTGACTGGCCCAGTGTTTTTTTTAGATTATTACCACATTCCTGCCGTAACCACGCTGGAAGTTATCGGACCTTGTAATTATGGAACAGCAAACAACTACAGGTGGAACACACTGCCTGCACTACTAAGAGAAAAGGAATCTCGAACACACGAGGATCACATAAATCACTCAGGAATACAGGTTTCCCGATCCAGACATTCCTTTTATCTTACTCATTATACAGAGTTTGCCATAGAAAGAAAAAAAAAGCGTCGCGTTCATTGATACGGTGATGAATTCCAGTTAAGTAATGTTATCAATTCAATCGTTAATAACATGACTACACTGGATTTACTCATTTACAGTTGAAAAGCAGTGTCTTAAACTCTAGGATGTCTTGTCCTTGTCCTAAACTATTATGTATAGTCTGTCTATAGATTTCTACCACTTCTGCCTATTTATGCGACTCATTAGGTAGTTCAAGATATATTAGTCGCTAAGCCAAGACAGAGAAAACTCTGACGGCCAGGTTGGCCACTAACCTGGCAAAGCCTAATCTAGGATTGGGTCTGGTTTTTCCCTCTGGGTTGCGGATGTCAAATGGCATTCGCTCTGTGTAAAAATCAGTGCCATCGTCAAATCCCCTAGGTTACAAAAATTATGATAATTACTGAAACGTGGGTTAGAGAGTATACATACATGTATATATAGTATAATATATATAAAGGGTGTAAGGGACGGTGTAGCGAAAACAGAAAGGGCTTGCTCAGTCAACGAAACTGAACAACTTTCCCAAAGAAACATATGTTAGGAAATGAAAAAAAATATTGACCTCTCCAAACTGTTCGACCAGAGTGGGCAATTTGTATGAAGAGGTCAATTTTTTTTTTCATTTCCCAAAAATGTTTCTTCACCCTGTATATGTGTGTGTATAGTTCAACAGCATATTAAATATTATGTATGTACCATTTTACCAAATTTTTTCAATAGGAGAAACCCACGTGGTTGAAAACCTGTTGATAGTAGTAACACACTGACACGTCGACATTCTTGTGACCGTTTCCATTATTGTCGGTACGCCTGGAATGCACCAGTTGCGGCAGGAGAACGGTTATAAAATGTCCATGTCCCATAGTGCCAGTGTCATTGAATTGCAATTATGTACTTGGTGTCTCAAAATATTACCAGTGACTGGGGTTACTTTGAAACGCAGGGATAGATTTAATTACGCCTGTACCATCTACGTGAGTAATCAAATCAAGCATCGTCAATAAATGCAATTGGCCAATAGTACATTATTCAGCTTGTCCCTTCCAGGATTACTTACCTTTACTTACTGATCATTTATTTTATCATCATATTCGACATATCAGTCAAAAGACGTTCACAGGTGGGCATAAGCCTCCTCTATTGATTTAGCATAATGTGCGTTATTTATAAACACAAAAAATCAAGTTCTGGCACGCCACCGCTTTGGAGTCATGCTTTGGTAGAGCAACAGACGCGGTATAAGAAACTACTTTTAAACTTTCAAAAATCATTAATTTTTAGAGTTCCAGTGTTTTTTCGATTTAGATGATTTGGAATTTCCAACCGGTAAACGAAATTGTATAGAAAGTGAGGCATGTCCCTGAAATCGAGAGATTGGATTCAATTTTATCTGTGAACTTTTTATTACGTCGGCACAATTCGCATAATTAGTGGCCAGTTCGCTCGCGGCCGTGAATTTTTCACTTTTACATAATTATGAAGTTCCGTGAGATTTAAAAGCCAAACCATGTAATGCTGTGTTTTCCTATACCCATGACCTGATTCATTAGCCGTTTAAATTAGTAATCGAATTAATGACACGCATCTATCGATAACATTTGACCGATGTTCTGTCAATACTAATTAATGGTTAAAATACCTGTTTTGTCAGTTTGTTTATCTTCATGCTTACCTCGAGGCTACAGTTCTTTAATAATAATATTTTTAGAAATACCGAGGCTCTCCAGTGGCTTATCGAACATATGTAGGTAATATATTTTCATTATGTGTTTTATTTTCTGTCTTAAATAGATGTCGGAGTAGATTTTCTCAACTGAAATTATATTTTTCGGTTAAAGTCTGTATAAGAATGTAACTTGTCTCAAATCTCACTTTATTCTTCAAAGAACTCATCAGCTCTAGAACAGTCAATTCATTTGAATTCCCTTTAATGTCTCGAATTTCCAGTTACTAGAGATGTAACAATAAATACGGCATATTTTATCAGATTGCCCTCACTTGACACGATGCGCTTGCGCAGATTGACATCTCATCTATCACTATGTTTGACACACTTTATAGCTCTTAATTGAGATGTCAACACGCCTTCTTATAGTGTGATAATAATCTGAGAGTTTTAATTAATTTGGTCATCCCAAAATAAAACTCTCTATAATATTGTCGACCCTTTGTTTAAATGAAAACGTAATTATTTTTCATAAAGAAAATTGTTTAGTTTAGTGGTCTAGATAACCCTAAGCGTCAAATCAAACCTGGTGCGATTATTACGTACGCTATAGTTGCAAATCAAAATCCTACTAATATTATAAACGCGAAAGTTTGTAAGTATGGTTGGATGGATAGATAGATGGATGGATGGATGTTTATTACTCTTTCACGTATAAACTACTGAATGGATTTTAATGAAACTTGGCACACATATAGGTTAGGTCCTGGAATAGCACATAGGCTACTTTTTACCGCGGGAAAACACTTCATTCCCACGGGAAAACGCATTTAATGCAGGTGGGAAGCTAGTATATAATAAAAACAGAGAAAATAGAGTCAGTTGAAACTCTGTTTCATGTATTCTATGGTTGAAACAGTGTTTTGAACCTACCACTGAAATCTATGGTACAATAATAAAATACTGAATATACTACCTACTAATTTCTGCAGTAAAATTCTGGAATTCCTAAGAACTGGACATTCACATTATGATGGATGAACTAAATCAATCATTTAAGTATTCTAAACTATAAATATTTTTTTTTATCTTTATTAGCAGAGAAATAAATGAAATTATTGAAAATTTCTTACGAATTCATCAATTACGATTTGATTCAATGGGTGGTCTATTGAAACCCAGAACAAATCACAAGGCAGATAGACCACACACACAGAATTTGTAAATGGCAGATATACAGAGAAAACTTACTTATATATCTTCTTTGCGTGTCTGTGATCATTTTATTATAATATTATAATTTTTGCAAGTCTTCAAAGGGCGTCCTCATCATTCGACTGCCTTTCTTCATTTATTTAAGGTAGGCATAAAACTTCAATCGTTTCCTCTTTATCAGCTCTCATTTGCTTCTCTATCTTATTATCAACTTACACGTGCCTTACATAATTCGATAGTCCATCCATCTTCTTCGACCTTACATAATTCGATAGTCCATCCATCTTCTTCGACCTTACTTTATTTGCGCTCCTCATATTTTTATACCATATCAAACTTGCCAAAATTAAGTTATATATAACCAAAACTAAACCAAATATACAAATTAAACCAATTATAAATCTTAATAAAAAAATACATACTTACATAAACATATCTAAGTAGAGAATCATAGTTTTCCTCAATTCTACAACTCAAATTACCAAAGGTGTGTAATTTGAGCTTGATAACATCTAATGTTGATTTTTCTTATTATTCTTCAATTTGTGCTATTCAATTGATATTTTATAAAACTAAAGGTCATGCGATTGAAGTAGTGGTCTTTATACATACATTTCAAGGTTTTTTAACTTGATCCACACGATGTAGGCATTTTTTTGACAAATCAAAATTGATTTAGTTTTAATACGAGTATAATCAGCTTAACACTTTTTTTCTGTTCAGGATTATGAAGTTAAATACTTTTATTTAATCTAAGTATAATCGAACAGACGAAACCAGTTCCACAACTTAAATTCTCATTAAAAATAAATCTATCATTTCACATGATTTTATAAATTTTATCTAATGTAATGTTATGTAATTCTCTGTATTCATCGCGGACGGCCGGGTTCGTCCTTTGATCCGTATCTTAGCAACCCTGACCCATATAATACAGGCCAATCAATTATATTTATGTGCAGTAACGTTGCAGCCATAAAGTAGGTATGAGCTATTCGAATGCGCACACGCAGCTTATCAGACATGGCGGCGTATCAAAGCGATCGCTATTTCCAACGATTTCATCGCTTATTTCATAAACAACAAGGCCTAAATTGTGATAAACGCCGCCAGATGGATCGTTAGCCTTTGGCCGGGCAAAAGTATCGTCCTTAAAATGGCGTTTTTAGGTCATGGATTGCAAAGAAGGCCTTGTGCAATGTCTCGGTGAAAGAAGGGGAGAGAGCAATGAAATGAGGACAATGTAACAACATATTTACAAGTACCAAATAAAAATATACATTGAGGTAGTTGGGTAAACTAGATCTGAATACCAAGTCATATCATTATTGTAACATTTTGAAAGCACTGATATTTATTACATAGGTACACGCTTAGTAGATTTTATATTCCTCATAAAGCTGGGTATGGCAGAAGATGCATGAAAGTAGAATAAGACCTACGTCAAGATAGTAGCTGCTAGAGGACTGTGGTCTCTGCCTACCCCGACGGGATAGAAGTGTGATGTTATGTATGTTAGTATTCCTCATTATTTTCCGGTCCAATTTATGCAACTTTGCTACCTATGTCTAAACTATTTTCAATAGCTTTATATGGTTAGATAGGTCGAGTGTGCATATCTGGGGTCTGTTGTATGTATGTGTGATATAAAATGGGCCGTGATTGTATGATAATAACATTTTAATTTTAAGTAATAATGCCTTAATAGATGCCAATGAAAATAATGATTATTGTACAGTTGTGTACTAAATGAAAGCAAACCTTTAACCAGCATTGAAACAAACCTAGATTAGACAAGTACTTGTTTCGTAGTACCTACGCTAGGTTTAGCCTTTATGAGAACAACAGCCAATTAGCGCCAAGATCCTTTTAGCAATTCTTCAGTAATTACCTGAAAGCTAAAAGTAGCTAAACTACTGAAAGCTACAAATGCTATATAGTGTTTCAGAGAACCATCCAAGGCTGTTAGTATGATAGTTACTGAATTAGGTCGAAGACTGAATGACTCAATAATAATTAATTCGCAGGAAAACGATATTTAAAGATATTGTTAGTTAAGTCCCTTTTTTACATAAGTCCACCCATCTCCAATATAGAAACTCTTGTAGATCGTTATTATACATAATAGTGTTTTAAAACTTATAATATCAAATTATGAAAGAACAAACGATTAGAAAGAATTTATAGCTGATTTATAAGCTCTATAAAATAATAAAACTTATCTATCTAGAAAATATCTCAATTGTTATCTATCTTAATCAAAGTGTATTTAATCATATTGAAAAGTTCTTGTGATATTATAATAATGTCATCCACGTATAAAAATCCATTAAACCATTCAAGGTGACAGTATAATGGACATTAGACAATTTATTACATCGAGTATTAATCCGACACGAATGTTCCTATTCTCACGGCTTTTTCTTAGCTTTGAGATTAATGAGCAGTATTTGATAATAAACTTATATGGCAAACTCAATACTTAAACTCAATACTTGTTCTCTACCGGCCATCGACTGCGTCTTATTAATCTTTATCTATTTGGAGGCCATAGGAAATACCGCATAATGACTTCTGCTATTTACGTCTTCGGCTCTATATATCATTCTATCATATTTTACACCGTATTCTTTACTTTCCGCGTTTTCGAAGGCAACAAAAACATATGTCTTTATGTAAAGACCAATAAATTCATCAGTTTTAACAAAAGGTAATAAATTTGGAAGAAATATGGCACACAATTTGTGTTTGTTGCCTTTTGTGCTAGGTGCCAAATTTGATTCGCAGAATTAATTCGCTTTTTTGAAACAGACAAAAAAGCAAAAAATATCTCGAATGGGTTCTATTACCTTTTCTGTGACCCTCCAGATCATATTTTCGCGAAAATTGTAAATGTACAGAATCGGCGAGTTTACGATTTTATTATATGTATAGATAAAAAAATATAATAATATTAGGTAGATAGGTACCTATATCGAATTGTGATTAAAATATTGAACTACCTATTTATGCAACATGAAATAAACTATCTACATAAAATATTGGTACGTATCTCCGCCATCCAGTTCGTCACGTAAAGAGTCGGTTGCTAAGGTTAAGAACAATAAAAATTCGTTAACGGCTTACCTTCTTCGGAAAGAATATTTTGGGTTTTCCCGTGTATGTGGAGTATGAAGCCATGTTGTTGACTTGTGTAACAACCATAATTCGTTTAGAGACACTCAAACGAGCACGAGCATACACCACCCAAACTTTACTATTCGCGAAGCGTATGTATTTCCCCTTGCGTTTTCTAGAATTTTCGACGATCACGTGCTCTACTGTGAGGCTGAATTGATAGTAACGTTTTATGATTACGATTTAGTGCACAAGAGATCGCGACGAAAGTTTTTGCACGGGTTGTTTTTCGACGTAATAAAGTTTTAATCCTTGGAGGCGCGCGTCCACGTCACCCGTGTCGCGACGATTAATCCGGCACACGCCACTCCTAACTGAAGAGCGGTCTGTGTACAACAGCTGACAAAAGTGAAATATCGTGTCTTACACTCATACAAATAACACAGCACATTTTAAACTCGCGGCGCGTGTCTCACAACGCGCGACGCACTCCGCACTCACGTTTCTTTTCAAACTGAATTTTGGTCGGCCAACTGTTGCTTTTATCACTTCAGTGTACCTCTCCCCGCAGCCGTCGCTGTCTCTTTCTCGCCTCAGATTCGGCGGATACGTATAAAGAGATAGCGAACTTCACTCGTACACAGGCGAGCATGTGTCCACACGTGTAAAGTCTACGAGTATACGGTCCGGTAGAGTAGAGCCTGTTGTAGAGAACATCACATCAATGTCATAACATTACGAGAACGGGTGCAGACGATTATCACCAACTGATAACGAATTCTTGGCATCAGTATAAATCTATAAATTGAAGACAATGCGAACAGATGTTCCTAAGAGATTTGGTATAATACAATGAAACGTAATTGACATAATACATTGCGTTTTTCTAATGTGCCATAATTTAACGATCTGAAGTTAAAGTCATTAATCGTTTTTAATGTGACATTATATGCGGTTTTATAGGCCGGGTAGGTACGCAATAAAGGGAGAAAACTTTTCGGAAGAGTGCATATGAAATGAACAATGATAATATCTATACTACACCTACCTGTTTAATATGAACGCAATTTCTTTGTTGTCGCATTGAGGGGGTCTTTATAAGGAAAGTTGGCTTTGTTGGCAGAATCAAAGCCGATATCTTGATTTCAATTTATCATACTGTACCTATATGAAACATATTAGTCTAAAATAACAGTTAAGATTAGCTTATATGGCTAGAAATAGTAATACATACCTATCTATCTGATAAGTTGTCACAAGTTCTAGTTATGGTTTATAGTTTTAAAATTTTGCTTGGTCAAAAAGTTTGTGTCAGCTCGTTTCATATTGGGCTTTCTATTTTCTTGATATTAATGAATTGAGATCATTTGGGATATAGGACATCTAGGTATTGGATGAGTGAGATAAGAGAGAGAGCAACCACATCCTATTCCTGAGGTTACGTCTTTAGTCATAGCGCTTTCGGAATTAAATGAATCATATTCCAAACGATTTCTCTGTATTATTCAGAAAATGAAGTCACAATTTGGTCAGTCTGCAAGGATCCGAAAGTTTATTCATGTAACTTTGCGGGAGAGATTGTCAGGAAGTGTCGCCACAGGATATAATGGACAGGAATAGAGAGATGTGACACACAGTCTTGGCGCCAAGGCAAGTACGTTAATATGTATGTCTTAAGTCTGTTCTATTTCACTAACAGGACAAATCCTGTGCTGCAAAAGACGATAATAGGTAAATTTAAGGAGTCTAATTTGACGATTAATTTTTACTACAATTATGAGTGGTAAATGAATAGAAAAAGATTTGCTTTATTGCCAATGAGAACACTTATTGCTTGCTTATTTGGCCGTAAACCATACAAAATTATAGGTATCCGTTCAAAAATAAAGCTGAATTGGAGATTTTAAGCACCTTTAAAAAGGAGATATTAAGCACCAAAACATACTGAAGACAAGACTACCTAAATGAGAATAAACTAATCCTTCAGACAGACGATCTATTTAGCCATATATCACAGTGATCAAACAGGATAGTAAATCTTGCAACAGTACAAGATGATCAATGGAAGTGGCGCCTAACCGAAATAGGAAATAAGTGAAACAGCTACCGAACCGAGCGACGCGGCGGCGCGGCGGCGCGGCGATCCCATCCATGTCGCAAGTGGCGCCGACATTATCTCAGATATATTTCCAGCCCTTTGAAAATTTGTCAAACGGCGTGAAACAGTAAATGGCTGATGACTGAGACGTATGACAAGAACGTTAAAATTGGTGCCGAACGCACCTGAAACTACTAGCATGCGAGTAGGTATAACTACCATTGTCTTACTTTGATAACGTTGAAGGGAGACCTTCCTTTATCTCTAAAACGCAAACTCGTCGACATGTGTATATTGCCCGTCCTAACCTATGGTGCGCAGGTCTGGTCTTAGACTGCTTCTCAAAGGTCCAAACTGGCGGTTTGTCAACGGGCGATAGAGCGCAGTATTCTCGGAGTAAAAAGAACGGATAGAGTCCGCAATACCACTCTGCGCTCCAAGACCAAAATAGCTAATGTCACCGAGAAAACTGCAAAACTGAAATGGGAGTGGGCAGGTCACGTACGTAGAATGCATCCGGAGAGATGGGCTAGAATTACAACCCAATGGGTCCCCCTTGATGGCCGACGCGGTAGAGGAAGGTCTAAAAAACGGTGGCGCGACGACCTCGATGCCTTCATGAAGGGTTGGCAGGGTATGGCTCATGACCGTGACAATTGGAAAGAAAAAGGGGAGGCCTTTGCCCTGCAGTGGGACAGTCCAGGCTAAAGAAAAAAAAAGTATCTATGTGAAAAATATATTGTATAGATATTGTTAACAAAACTTGCTGTGCGTCGCACTTTCACAACGAATATATATTCAGATATGATGATAATTATGGAATTCAAGATGTTATCTCTTTGATTACTTATAGGTACTATAAGGTCCTTGACATAGTGAACATAATTTTAGCATGTTACTCAGACCATGCAACTGAACAACTTTTCGAACGGAACAGGTCAAAATACGAGAAAAAAAATTTGAACTCACATTTTTTTTTTTTCATATTTTGACCTATGTTCCTTGGTAAATGTTGTTCAGTTTCATGGTCTGAGTAACATGGTAAAATTATGTTCACTATTTCATTAGGACCCTATATAAAACAAAAAACGCCAATGCAACCGAATTAAGGTGTACAATCAACTAACAAATCCATTCGTTCATTCATTTAGGCTCTTATAGAAGTAAAAATAATGTGACGCAAATAATTTATTGGAACGTGGAAAATATCGCAGACACTTGAAATTATGTTTCATATTTAATTAGCTGGCGTGTGTTGTTTTGTTATGTATAGCTATTTTGTCATGGTAACGACGTGTTTCTCATTTTATTTTATTATAGAAACTGTTATATATAACTCAGCCATTGAAAGGATTAAGAAATGGAAAAGGACTGACAATATTGGCAAGTCTTTTGCTTTTAAATTATACTAGCGGCCCGCCCCGGCTTCGCACGGGTACAAAAATACGTTCAAAAATACCTTATTTTAAAAATCTACTTTTTTGCTATAAATAGTTGGTTACTGTGGGTTATCCTTAAAAGATAGACAAATACTATCGCGGACTTTTCTTTAGAACTCTTAGAACTCTTTTCTTTCATACATAACTTTCATATAAATGAAACCATTTACGCAGCGCACGCCCAGAAAGCTCTCAAGAGGCACGTTTTTTCCGACTCGATCGACAAACATCATCACAGTTCAGTTAATTTGCACTCAATATTTATGAATTATAAACTTAAACCTTCCAATTGAATTAATCTATCTATTAGTGAAAACCGGATTGAAATCAATATAGTTCCTGAGTTTAGCGATCACAGACAGACATGATGGATGGATGACGACAGAAAAACGTTTCGGGGGACTTTCTTTTATAATATGTAGTGATGTAAAGCGGAAACCATTTACTTGCGGAAACAAATGAGCATTTCTTTGATGGACATAGTTATTGTAACTTATAGTAACTGGCTAGAAAGCTTCTAGGTAACTATTATACGTATTTTTTGTACAGTATGAGTTCATATGCACCCGATTGCACCCTGTCACATTGAAAAGCGGTCGCGGCGCGGTATTTTGTTCCCGCCAAACCGCCCTGGACCGCTTTCGCAATCATACCGCCTCTGTGTGACTTGAGCTTTAAAGATGCTAAGAAAATTTCAAAATTTAAATATATTTCTTGAATGTGTTCAGAAACTACAAGGTGTTACAAAAAAACAACTTTCCCTAAGGAACATAGGTGGAGCTACGAAAAAAAAATTTGACCTCCCATAGAAACTCAATCAGCTGATCGCGCATTTTGTATGGGAGGTCAAAAATTTTTTTTCGGTATTTCGACCTATGTTCCTTAAGGGAAAGTTGTTCAGTTTCATGGGCAGAATCACATCCTTCAGGTTTGATATACCCTTTCTGTTACACCTTGTAGGTGGTGCCAAACTGTCCAGATAAGTGCGTATTTAGATACGACACATAATTTGTTTCAAGGAAGACAAGAACATGTGATAAAACGATAGAATAGTTCCAAAGAATGTAAAAGGTTTCAAGTCCTTATCGAATCTGGATATGGCTCGTCCGATAAAATGAATGTAAACTACATTGATTTGCCACGCTAGGTTTGTTTGGCAAGTATTTGTAGGAAAAATGAAGCAAAAAGAAAATAAAATGTTTAGCCAATGGCAGAGGTGACAATGCGACGGTAGCTGCTGCAGTTGAGTAGAGAGCATCAAATCAGAGGTTGGGCTTGTTTGCAACCAACAACAATATGTACGCTCATTTTAAATTAGGAATAAGCAAAGGATTGATGTTTTTCAAATTAAGAAAACAGAATTATATAGGGCCATGTAGTAGCGACCTGTGCAGTGCAATAAAATCCACGAAAATAGGCGGACTTGAAATTTGTAGCCTCGTTTTGTAATAACGTGTGCAACAAAATTTATAAACTATTGCTGAAGTCCTTGGGATTCTAATGAGCTATAAAAATTATGTAAACACAGCACACATCACCGCAATTTCTCTGTAGTCAAGCAATAAAGTCTGACTCAAGTCACGTATAGGAGCAAGAAAATATGAGATGGCAACGATGATATTGGAAAGATTGCAGCTGTTACTAACATTGAACTAATACGGAATTTATATTAAAACTATTTAAAAAAGTTTGAGTCGGACTCAAGCGCCCAGGGTTCCGATATACCTATAATAGTATTTTTGGAATCAATGAGCCGGTTTTTTAAAAAAGAAAAACTAGTTTTAATTTTCTTGATAGATAGCGTTGTTGTAGGAAAATTTAACTGTCAACTTATTTTTCCTATATGTTGAAAGTGTTGCCTAAAGAGGTTTATTTAGTTTACGCTTCATCTATGACAGATTTATTTTAAGTTATTTATAAAGTGTCTTCAGAGCCATCTATCGACACCTTTGAATACTCAGTTGACGCTTAGCTGCGAATCCGGCTCATTAAGTTTTCAGGTCCACCTAATTAAATTTGTTTGTAAAGGTTTTGTTTTTCGAAGATTCCTAAAAAACTGCAACTTAGAAAGATCAATTTATTTAACTTGTAATATTTACACAAACCTCTATTTCCTTTCGCAAATTTCGGCGATAAGGGGGGGGGGGGGGGGGGGATGGTTTATTTTGTCAGTTTTCATCATAACTTGAAAACTAAGTCTTTCAAAAATACAAAAATCTGTTTTGGAATGTACAAGCAAACCCTTTTATAATATTTTTTTTATTTAAATATTTTGTTTGCACTAAAGTTGAGCAATCATATTCTAAAACTGTTCCAAATTTTAAGTTATGTCAGACATAGGCAAGGGGTTGGTACGTTCCCTGGCGGACTTTGCCCTAAAGCCCTACTACGGATGCGGTTATGTGAACTTGTGCTTTGATTTGATGAAGCTTGTGAAACCGTTATTGGTTATGGTAAAAATTTTAAATGATCAGCCATTTGGCAGCCTGAAAATCTGAACAACAGGATTCATCATCATCATAACATCCCTGAAACATCCACTGCAGGACTAGGTGCTCCCTTCAGATTACCAGCAAAAACGCCTGGTAACAGGATTAAAAAATCATAAAATCCCATAATACGTCCGCAACAGGACAAGGAGCTCCCACCAGAAATCCAGCTGTTGCTGGAACTATATGGAGGGGAAGTACCTTAGTCACCACGATTGTTAGCGTTACGGCTGGCACCAGGGACCGCGGTTGTTGGTGACCGCAGTATGTAAGATGGTACGATCACACGGAAGGACGCTGCTGCCCATCCTCCAGTTTATAAGCCGACCTCCAGTTTAGCAGGTAACAGGATTAGTTAAAGCTAATCGCTAGTTAGCTAACTGATATCCTCAAATTTACTACAAAGAACTTATCTGCTTCCTGTATCTGTACAAATACAAATGCATAAGCAATTCTTATCAGATAACGGGAGTAGCATTCGCATTACGGAATTTGGTCATACAGCCTATGACTCAAAAGCTTTTTGTAGTAGGAAACAAGGAGAAGCGTTGTTTTATTACGTGTAATGTAATAGCAGTATGATGATTTGGTTTGAAATGACAAAATCTTTCGCCTTTATACAATTTTGTATAAGATTAAGATTTACTTTCCACCTCAACTCATCATTACCTACATCCTATCATCCTATGAAAAGTCCACGTCAAGACAGCGAGCTTCCCTACAGACTATAGTATTTAGGGTTCCGAACAAAAATGCTGAATACGAAACCTTTTGTGATAGTGCGATCTCTTGTCTGCGGTCTCTTTGTCTGTCGTAGGATGTGATTGCTCAACTTTATTGCAGACAAAAAATTTAAATATTTATATTATTATCATTGAACCATTTACAAGGGGGTACATTCCAAAATAGATCATTGCATTTTTTGCGACTCTTAGTTTTTAAGTTATGATGAAAAATGTGTAACAAAAATACCCCCCTTATCTCCGAAGTTTGCTTATAGAAAATGTCTCAGACAGTCGTTTCTCTAAATATTACAGGAAAAATAAAACGATCTCTCTAAATAGTACAGTTTTTTTTTAATCTGCAAAAATCCTTTACAAACATATTTGGTTTTGCGGTCGTAAAAATTGAATTTATTGCTTCTAAAAATACTATCGGTAGGTATATCGGAACTCTCGGCGCGCGAGTCCGACTCCCACTTGACCAGTTTTTTAAGTATAATACTGTGAAAGTGAAGTGCTATAGTCACCCATCAGCTTGATAGCGTTGCGGCTATAATACGGTATAATATGCAGCAGGACGCTGCTGCTCATACTGGGGTTGAAAATGCTTTAATCGGCATTTACGACACCCCCGCATAGAGATAAATGCACGACATTCCCGCCCGTTCTTATTATATAATGTGAATTTTCATTGACTTCGCCACCGAAGCTTAGTGCTTCTACTCATGATAACAAGCAACTTTCCCGAAGATAACGGGTAATCGCGTGACCACTTTAGTATGAAGAGTCGAAAAATTTTAAGTGAGTAATTTTTTTTTCTTCGGGTTGCTTGTTTTCATGAGTAGAAACACTGGGCTTCAGTAGCGAAACCAATCACGCTGTATAGTGCTAATATTTTATCTACTTATGTCTGAACTTTGAACTCTAGTTACACTACACCAACCTGCGGCAAAATCTTCGTCGAATATTTAGTGCAGAAAGAGTTCCCTTTTAAACAACACGTCACAGTTTTTTTCATCTTCATTTTGCACACAAAATCTAATATATTACTCATGTATTTATTATTTATCACGTTCACTGAGCTACATGCGTCTCTTGCACGTTCTTCTGTACTTCTGTCGTCAAAGCAAGAAAATGCACGAAATGCTGTTCGTCAAAATCGCGACCGCTTTATTTTTGTTTAATCTGCAAGTTGCACTTGATGTTGTTATGCAATGCACTTTACAACTAGGTGGGATACGAGAGTTGTTTTTTGTAATCAGCATCTTATATCTGCATGGTGCCTTCAGCTAAAAATACTGACATAGTTCGATTTCTTAGGAACCTTTATGGTGGTTTTCCACTAGTGCTGTGCGAGCTGGAAAAAATCGCACTTATAAGATATTTCTAGCTTGTCAGATGCGCTGTCAAATGGAGGAATCCTATTGGTTTATATTTTCCAGCTCACAGCTTAACTCCCTCGCACAGATCTTGTGGAAAACCACCCTTACAGAGTACCAATCCGTGTTTTCTTGTAGTTGCTGTTAAAAGCGATTAAGGAAATCTAACCCAGAGGATTGGCAGTGTCGTTCTATGCAGAAATCCTGCTTTTCCCGAAATACACTGTATAATTCATTGTGCAAGTTATTTAACGTGCTTTTATTGCACACAAATTAAGATAAGAGTAATTGCGTAAGAAACCTAATAATGATAACCTAATGATGTAATGATATCCTTCCTACTAATATTATAAACGCGAAAGTTTGTAAGTACGGATGGATGTTTGTTACTCCTTCACGTAAAAAATACTGAATGGATTTTAATGAAACTTTACAATAATATAGCCTATACATCAGAATAATACAAAGGTTACAATTTATAAACCTGCGCAGACGAAGTCGCGGGCACCAGCTAGTTAAACATATTTTGAAAATGTGGACGTATAACAAATAATAACTAAATCTTGCATAACCTCGTAACACCCAAGGTCCAAAAATAATACATACAATCACGCCTCTTTCCCGTCGGGCTAGATAGAGACTACAGCTCTCCACCTGCTGCGCTACGATCTTCTCATACTTCCCTCGCTTCCTCATCTTTCATCAAATATGACACTGACTGTCCTAGGTTTTCCTCCCCGGCGGAATTGTACATAAGTGGTGGGGGGGTAAAAATGTACACCCAAAAAGGGTTCAACGATTATACCTCGTAAAGGACTCACAATGTCGAAAACAGGTCATGGTCACATTTTTATCATGAGTTTAAAATGATTCAATTTAAAAAAACCGAGAGTTCATACAAACTTTCATCCTTCATTTCAAATCATCTCCTTGAAGGGGATGAATTTCTAAAACGTAGGTACTTTTTCTTACGGAGAGCCCGACCTCAAATTTGTATACCTCTAACTTTCAAAATGAAATATTTTTAGATCAACATACTGACAAAAAAAACAACGTATTTCACTATTTTGGAGGATGATTTTCAAAAAACACCAACACGTGTTTCTTTATTTTTAACCAGCAGCTTAATTTTAAATTTGTGTGAATCAAAGGAACAGAAACAAATACTTTCATGCATACATACTTATTTGTAACTAATTTTCACTTATTTCACCATCTTAGGGGATGAATTTGTGACGTGAACGTGACGTGAACAATAACGTGAACAATATACCATGCAAGTTTCGTGTTTCTAACTTCAGTAGTTTCGGCTGTCCATTGAAGAGTAAGTCAATCACTCAATCAATCAATCACAACTCCACCGGAGAAAAAAACCTAGGATAGTCATATTAGTAAAACCCTTTTGTAGGATTTATTTCCGATTTCAAATTTAAGCCTAGTGACCTATAAATAAACTTGCTATGTTTGGATATATTCTGTGACAAACTATTCCAAATTAATCCAAATGTAATGGCTGGATTTTTTTTATTGCTTACTTTACCGCAGTTTTCGTATCAATGACTTTTTTGCGTATCAAATGAAATATTAACCGTAGTCACGTATCAAGTAACATGCCTAATACGATTTAAGTCTATCAAACTTCAAACATAAATCATACCATTTAAAAACTTGTTTTGTTATGGATTTGAACACGTACCTTTAATGGTACTATTTTTAAATTATAATTGTGCGTATCTACTAACCTGTGTATATTTATGTACCAGTTTTAGTCCGGTCATTGAACTAAGTGTAGGTACTGCAGTGAAATAAAATAAATTAAATTGAAAATGTACTGCAATTACCTAAAATAGAGTAAGAGTTAACTTACCTTAAACTAACCAAACAAACAAAGAGATATAACACACAATATTTTAATAAAATCAAATAGAACACTGTTTAGTATGATTTCACTAATATAAAACCAACGAAATAAAGTTAAAATTTGATTGAATGATTCGTGATTAAATTTAAGAAAATAATATTGTTTAAAGTATTAAAAATTATCGATAGACGTTAAAAATATGAGAAATAAATTTGGAATTAAATCCGCGATGCGTGCGTCAGGTTAAACGCTCCGTCTATAGCTAGTAGATACTTTCGCTGGGAAAAATCTAGTGATAACTTTAAGTGGCCACCTAACTTATTACTACAGCGTCTAGTTAAATATGGTCATAGTCGTACCTTCCGCAAAGTATCGCGGATCAAAGTTCTAAACGTATAAAATTACAGCCAAAGATTCGGATCCAAAAAAACATGGCGCGTCTGGAGGCGCGTTTAGAATTTAGAAAAGAAAAACTAAAAATATAAAAGGTTTAAATATCTGTGAATTTGTTGCAGTAGGTTTTGCTCAGTTCGTGGCGTCTTCTTGCGTTGTTGAGAAACCCGTAGTTGAAGAGTGGCTGCGGTAGAGAGCTCGGCGCAAGCTGCAGATGACAAGAAGTCTCTCTGGAGACAGGGCTAGGTAGTGTTGCAGGTGCAAGCCGGAACCTACTGCCCGTAATCGGGCAGCTTTAGCTGCACGAATAAAAATGCGTCATAAGAGAGTGGCAACATCTCAGTAACAAATATAACGTAAAGACAAAAATACTTACAAAATTGAGGAGTACATATCGAGAGTCTTAAACTTCTATAAAAATGTAACAGCACAAGCACGAACGCAAAAAGCAAAATAACTGTACTAAAACTGGGTTTATATAAAGTACAGTTGAAATAAATGCACGATTTTATAAATATTTTGCTAGGAATTTGACACAATCTCTTCTGTATCCAAACAAATAATAAGCACACATTAACTTACTAATCTGGGATAAGCACCGAGAAAGGAAAATCAAAATTTTGAATCCACTGTCACTGAATCAGCAAAAAGTATCGAACACTCAAAAACGAATATAAGCGGATAACGCTACAGTACCTACTAAGTGTAATTTTGATTTATTTTTTACGTTACAAGATTCAAGATTTTTCTAGTAACAAGAAAATGTGAATGTAAGTATTTTACTAGAGACTAATGTAGTCATTGACGTCATTTAAATTAATCTGCACCTAGAGCTTTATCAGCAAAAAAGAGATTTGCTTCGGGCAATTTTTTTTATTCAAAAGTTACAAAATACAGATTGACAGACCAGAAGAAAAATAATGATATACCTTACCTACTATAGTCTATAATAGGATAAAATGACGAATATGATAGAATATCACTATTAAATGAACTATATTTGTACCTGTATATATTATATAAATATATATTTGTAATCAGTTTCTCGAAAACGGCTCTAACAATTTCACTGAACTAAACGGGGGTTTTCGGGGGCGAAAAATCGATCTAACTAAGTTACATATCTGGGAAAATTCGTATTCTCTGTTTTTTTCGCAATTCTTGAAAATAGCGTGTTTCAGAAGCCACACAGCGCCATCTGTTAGTGGGTTTTGGTTAAGATTACACAGAGCAAAGCTCGGTCGCCAGGTACTAAAGCCTTAATTTCGTAATATTTCTGATTTAATAAAATTATAGTGACACGTAGATACCGTCTAAGCAGCAATGTTCTGTCCACTTAAACCTCATTCTACGATTTCTGAGAACAGAATTCTGCATTTTTTCATAAGTGGTTTTGATAACACGCATTTTCTAGAAATTCGTCGCGTGATTTAATACTTCGATTTTTTTATAACCTACATTTCCTGAAAGTCACACCCTAGCAAATTTCATTATATCTTTGTAGGCCATTGCATAGATAATGATGGCAGATTGTGATCTATGTTAATATGCCCTTTGCTTTAGGGAAAATTTCCGACGCAGGTGGTCTCAAGTCTAGGCTAGACTTTAAAAGATTTGTTCTAATCTACAAGGTGTAACAAAAAGAGTATATCAACTCTGAAGGATGTGATTCTGCCCATGAAACTGAACAAATTTCCCCAAGGAACATAGGTCGAAATACGGAAAAAAATGGTTAACATACCATACAAAACGCGTGATCGGTTGATTCAGTTTCTATGAGAGGTCAATTCTTTTTTTGTAATTCGACCTGTTCTTTCTTGGGGGAAAGTTGTTCAGTTTCATAGGTAGAATCACATCCTTCAGGGTACCCTTTCTGTTACACCTTTAATACGAGTAATGTAATACAATCCTGCCATTTTATGGTCGTTAGTTATAGAGTCAAGAAATTATCAAAGATAAAATAGCTCATGACATTTTGACACGATCTATTTCTTTGAGTATTTTTAAGTCGTTGTGCAATTAGTTGGAAAATTGCTAATTCTTTTTTGTACATATGTTTCCGAATAAAAACTTTTTCGATTTGCTACATTCAGTGTATTCATGTCCTCGAATTTACGTTTTAATGTCATGATAAGTTCACAGTACTTTCTTAATGCTCGCTCATACAGTCTTTCTTTTGATTTACTTATATTTCTGGAAAAGTAGACAAGAGATTAGGACTTGAAAAGATTGAATGAACTCTCAAAAACATACAAAGGCATGGAATTCCACTCCTTGGCTCTGCGTAATAAGCGTTTCGTGCGATTGTGTTACGAGTAAATATCAACCAAATGAGGGTGACATATCCCCGATGGAAGAAGGGAAGTGGTGGAATTGGCTAATGAAGCTCATGGGTACACTCGCAGTTAGTACGGTCAACCGCACGTTAGTGTAACCACGTAAGTCCAATGTTATCTACTGTCGTGCTGTTGGGTATAAAATCTGTAAACAAACATGTTCGTAAAGTTCTGGCGCTATGAAGCTTTAGGTTTAGCTACCGCAATCTCGTCATCAATTAGCTTCTGCTTTGCGCTCTGTCGAGTTGAGTGAGATTTTTGACCCAGTTTGGGCTTTTGACTCAATCTTGTTGGCGCCATCTTTGTTTTTAAGAAATATGATATGGCATAATAACTGCATGACGTGACTACTTTGAAGTAATACCTATACGCGGAACAATATGCGTATCTGTTATCAATCTGATCTGCACCACGCAACATTATCATTTATCACGTATCATTATCAGCTACGTCAGGGAAATCTGACCTGCGCAGGAGTGTGGGAAGCTTGTACAAATTCGCATCTTGAAGTAAACAAAAGTGCTCTTATTATTATTTATTTTGTGTAATTACATAAGGTTTGATTCGTTACATTACTTGGAAACGGAGTTGCCAAATCCTGTAAGGAATATCTCATTAGCGTGTTTTCCAGCACCTTTAGAAAGTTAAACTGAATCATCGTTGGGAAAATATAAACACTGATATACGTCGTACAAAATAACTCTGGCTGTGACCGTGTGCAGAAGTCAAAAAATAAGTCACGGGGTTTAGTGGGGCAGGTGGAGGAAAGCGTGCGAATCGTTCGTTGGCTCTCCGCCTGTCACCCATGCGCAGAAAATAACCGTCAGAGCCTAACTTATTCTGTAGACGCTATACTAAACGGTCACCCAGTATGATAATGATCTTGATACTGTCAAATGTCTGTAATATGTTCTCTTTTCCAAAGATTACACTTATTTTACAAAGCCATAAGAAAGCAATGGCCAACAGTGATGAGCGTGCCACGTATCGACACTTGAAAAAAACGTAGTTGACAAATCAATTTGGTATACATTGCTTCCTATGCAATACTACAATGGCTGATAAAATTACATTTGGCATTAATGTATTCTATAAGCATTTATCTCCAAGAGCACGTGCGTTTGTCAGCAACAGGTATTAGATGTCCTGCCTCGGATGTTGTTTTATAATCTGTGTTGCATGCTCATTTCTGCTTACGAAGCTTGCACTCAGCACTGTAAAGACGGATCCGGTATAACGTTACTAAGAGGTAAAGTCGGACTCGTGTACTAAGGGTTCTGTAGCATCACGATCACAGAAAAATAAAAGTAATTAGAAGGAGGATTAAAGAAATAATTCGTCACAAGGTAGTGAAGGCGTCGTTCTATGGATGTGACAGGTTATTTTGAATTATTCCTAGTGATCATCGATGATGGGATTGGGACATGTTGGCAGATGTCATCCCCTACTAAAATAAATTATCAAGGTATCTATTCCGAGCGAAGCAAGGAGGTCCGAAATCTTTGATCACGATAAAGGTTCCGTAGCACTTTACGATATACAATGTAAATTTTCATTTATTTTGCTGCCGAAGTCCAATGATTCTACATATCTTAGATTATTGATAGCTCTTTGGAGTCCGCGGCGGAGATCTTCATTAACCTAAGGTACTCATACTTTCCATTAAAAAAAAATCTGTACCCAAAAAAAAAATATCGGCTTCCCATACAAAATGGGTCAATTACTTTGACGTCGATGGAGTAAAAAAATTTTTTGGCGTAACATTTTTTTTCTCCGGGAAAGTTAAGAATTTTCTGAAGATTTTTTGATAAACAGCCAATGATTATGGACAATCTAGTCAAAATGACCTTTTCTTTATTGCACGTAAAAACTGCTATAGATTTTGCATGATATTGTGATGTCATCGTTTAATTCCGTTGTTTACTGGCCCTTAATTAAATATGTAAATTAAAAGTACATTTAAGTTTAAAATGCGGTGCCTGTTTTATGTTAGAAAGCATACGAAATTTTCAGTCCTTTAGATTCTTTGTTTCTTGCTTGTTATAGAAATGTGATCGGCGCACCAGTTTTATCCAGTTCTTTAACATATGCGCAGTTAGTCTACAGTTTTTAACAGCTGTATTACTGAATGAACCAACTTCAGTTCATTATGTTACAAAAAGTCAACATCTCACAGGTGCGGTGTCGTGTGTCGGCGATTCAGCATTATGCCTACTACCTATAGCAAAACAAATATCTAGAGTAAGTGTGTAACATACTCTAGATATTAAAACATTGGTCTAATCATCGTTTAGGGTCGTCGGATCGAAGTCCGATCTCGTAAATCCTGGTGTGTCAGAGTTGTCGAGGCGTCAAAGGCCTCCGATGTGGCACAATAACAACTGCTTCCGTACAGACAGTAGCTGAAGCCAATGGATTGAAGTGCCTTCCGAACACGGAATTATCTTACTTTCTGGACAATCAGAATAGTCAACCTACAACAAAGCCTCTGGTCCAGTTTCACGCAGCGGGCTTATAGTGACCTCCGCGTCCAATATAACAACGCTTTTAGGGTGCTGATGGGATTTCCGTGGAGGTGTAGCGCCTCTGGGATGTTTGCGGAGGCACACATTGGCGGCTTTGCTGCTATAATGAGGAGAAGATGCGCCTCTTTCCTATCCCGCATCCGCGGAACCACCAGCAGCATCCTGAAAGTGTTTGAGGATAGGTGATCTTCTCCATTGTTGCAGAGATGGCTCCAACTCCACAAGCCAGTAAAGACAGACGTTGTCTGGTAAATCAAATTTGAAATTTTTATGACATTAATTGTAATATTGTAATAATTTTTTTGACTGTGTAAGATACTAACTTAGATTAAGCTTGTACTAACAAATTCTGGAATCCAATTTTCTGAAAATAAATTGATTGAATTGACTTGAAAGTGATTTTTGTTCTACAGTGTCCCAATCGGGAATGGAACCCTGTTTCTTCGGATCAAGAAGCAAACGCTCTCACCACTAGACCACAGAGGCTTTTGACAATTTAAAAGTACTGTCCGTTTCGAAGTTTCAAATCATAAACAACTTTGACCAACTCTGGAATCGCAAAATATGCAATTTCATTCATTTTCACACAAAAGAATATAATTTCTTATCATGAGGTTATCGGACTTTGATTTTGTCAGAAACTTTGGTAAATCAGATGATTTAACCTCACTGTCCACACCAAAAGAATAACCTCAGAATGCGATTTCTTTTATAACTTGTTTGTACCTCTTGTTTATCTGTATCGTGGATTCGAATCCACTTTGACCAAACTCACGCTTGCTAGTTTAGTTAAATGTCTAGTCCTAGATATAGGCCTCCTCTAAAGATCTCCACGACGATCGATTCTGTGCTGCTTTCTTCTATTTTATCACTAAACGACTCGTGAGTGATGGCCCTGTCACAGATTAAATAATAGTAAAACCCTGTCGTCAATATAAAACGTGAGTTTATCCGTCTCAGTTGGTATATACGAGTAATTATGCTCCCCTCTACTTTGTATAGATCATCGGCGTCGGTCCACCTTTTAACGATCTTGCTCACGATACGTCTTCCGGTTCGTGCGGTCGCCACTCTAGAACCTTTACACAATCAGAAATCGGTTCATCGGGGGATGTGTCCTGCCCACTGCAACTTTAGTTTACATTCTCAGTACATTTACTTCTTTTGCGGATCTCCTCGTTTCTGATTTGATCCCGCAGGTATATTTCATGAATGTCATTGACCGAGCTCTCTCAATTTTTCCATTGCCTCTAACTACCGCACCGTTTGTAAGCGATGAATAAGTTGTCTAAATATTTTCACCTACGTGTCTAAACGTGCTGCCATATCAAAACATTAAGACAATCGTCCTAGGATAGGGGCCAACCAAAACAAGCTCAGCCTGTACTGTGGGATACGATTGTGTTTATCTAAGACTAATCAACTAATGTTCGTACTCTATTGTCTTAATATTATAATAAGGTGGGTATGTTGTTTGATTTTTATATTGTAACTTGTAGTAATCGTGTTAGGAAGGAAGTTATAACTTGATTTGTTCGTCGTGACTTGTTTCTCCTCTCTTAAATGTACTCGACTGGTCTCTTGTGGCACACCTGTAGAAACTCCGACTCGGAAAATTCCGCGACCAAAAAATCTGTCTAGTGTAGGTCAACAATGACACTAGCGGAAATTCCGCCAGATGTGGTATAGGTAGCCTAAATAGCGTTGCGAGCTTAATGTGCGGAACTTCGCAAAAATTCGCTAGTGCGTCGCTAGGGTCGCTATACTTGACATGACAAAATTCAGTAATATGAAAATGAACTATTTGAGTTTATGTGAGGCTATTTCAAAGGTTCAATATTTGATATTGGTGCCTATAATATTTCTGTTGCTAGCGTTGCTACCAAATAATAATGCATTATGCTTCAATAAGTATATTATTGTTTTTGTCTTCCACTAAACATTTGTATTATTTTCCTTCAAACACAGGCTATTTCCGCTTAAATGGAGGCTCTAATCTGTTATAGTTAAGGTTAAAGTACCTGGGCGACCTAGCTTTGCTCTGTATAATCTTAACCAAAGCCCACTAACAGATGGCGGTGTAGGGTTCCTGAAACGCGCCATTGTCAAGAAATGCTAAAAACATAGAATAACGAATTTTCCCAGACATGAGACGACACCCCCGTTTATAAATCGTTAGAGCCGTTTTCGAGGAACCGATTACAAATACTCTCATCAGATAAATCGAAACACCTTGCAAGTTTATGTTTTGTGAGGATTATCCACGGATTATCAGAAAAATATGTTTTTGTATTTTTAGGAATATAAAATTGTTCTATAGTGAATAATATGAGGTTTTAAAATCCTAATGTTAATGTTCTAAATTCAAATTAAATTTTCATATGTTTCGTATTTTGTTTCATGAGTCATTTTTACCCTGTTACAAAATAAAGATAACTTTTGAGGTAATTGTTTTGAAAACAGGGAAGAAAATTGCTTCGTACTCTCCATTACTGGGTAAAAAAAGCGGCCAAGTGCGAGTCGGACTCGCGCCCTTAGGGTTCCGTACCTATCTAACATATGATATACTAAAAATTTTTGCTCTGATTTTAAAAAGTCCGCGACCATCCAACTTGACCCCTCTTTTATAGAAAAGTTATTGAAACGGTAGCTCACCTTAATTGGTTACAATTAGTTGTGAGAAAAATTTAAATATTTAATGAGTTTGGACTTTTCCCTTTATTTGTACTGTGAAACCTAGCTTCTTGCCAAATTTCATAATTTTAGGTCAACGGGAAGTACCCTGTGGGTTTTGCATTTTTGAATAAATGTATGGAGATGACGACATAAGAAGCCATATCTTTTGATTACATCTTTGTAAAAAAATTTAATTTTCAGATCTTGTGTGGTTCATGGACCTTAATATTTGTTATCAATTTCATCCTGATACCTCGTCTCGTTCGTGAGAAAAAGGGTCTTGACAGACAGATAGACAGACGGACAACAAAGTGATCCTATAAGGGTTCCGTTTTTTTATTTCGAGGTACGGAACCCTAAAAATACTGGGTTTATTTATTAGCTGCGATATACATGCAATTTTAATTTTTCTATCAGCAATTCTTGGCACACACATCTACTTGGATAAGTAGTCCACTCCTGATTCGCCGCCAGACAGGACATCCCAATAGAGCCGACATAAAGTTATTTGTTTAAGTTTAGAGCCTGCCCACGCGCATATCCCGCTTTTATTGCGCGCTCATTGGCCGCTTCCAGCTATTTGACCTGTTCAAATCTCTGGTTTACGACTGGCTACAATTAGTAACATGATCTGAGGGAATTGTGATTCCATGCGCATGATTTCATTTGGTTGATTAATAGGACCTCGTTGTAATTGTCTGGTGTAAGATAATGATAAAAAGTACGTATGAAAGGATTAATGAAGAAGCGAGGGAAGTATGTCAAGATCGTAGCAGGTGGAGGACTGTGGTCTCTGCCTTGCCTACCCCGACGGGAAAGAGGCGTGATGTTATTTACACATGTTCCAGTTTAAACCCGAATCTATTTAAGTCGCGAGTGAATAGGCTTCTTTAGTACAAGCTTGCTCGTCCCATAGTCGACCTCATTTCTGTCCTCAGGGGTAGATCAAGGTCAAGAGTAAGCCCATTGACAATATTAAAAAAATGTTAGAGACGTTCACATACTAACGCCCGTTTAGAGCGAGGCCCCATTGTTGCGTTGCGTTCGCAGCTGCCTCGCAGTTTCATATATTTTTAACGACTCAACGCAACGCACAGGTAAAAGCGCGTTCAACGTTGCAGGATAACGCACGCCGAAGCGAACTTAGCCACGATCACACCTAGCTGAATTCAAAGACTAATTTGGCATACATTGCTCGTTGAAGTAATGATATTGCAATTAACATAACCAAGCTACCAGTAATGTATGCCGAATTAGTCTTTCAATTCAGCTAGGTGTGATCGTGGCTTAAGGCAGCCTATGATCCATTTGTTTCGTTTATACCAACACTTACCAATCAATTTTGCAGCCATGACACTAAAACCAGAGTAAATTTGACGTAAAGAATAACATTGTTTTGCAAACTTGTTTTTAGGGTTCCGTACCTCAAAAGAAAAAAACGGAACCCTTATAGGATCACTTTGTTGTCCGTCTGTCTGTCTGTCAAGACTCTTTATCTCACGAACGGGTAAAGGTATCAGGTTGAAATTAATACCATATATTAGGATCCATGAACCACACAAGATCTGAAAATTTCAATTTTTTACAACGACGCAATCAAAAGATATGGCATTTTATGTCCTCATCTCCATACATTTATTCAAAAATGCAAAACCTACAGGGTACTTCCCGTTGACCTAAAATTATGAAATTTGGCAAGAAACTAGGTCTCACAATACAAATAATGGGAAAAGTCTGAAATCATTAAATATTACAACTTTTCTCATAACTAATGGTAACCAATTGTGGTGAGCTCCCGTTTCAAGAACATTCATATAAGACAGGGGTCAACTTGGATGGTCGCTGGGGCGATTTTTGTTTTAGTTCTTTTAAAAACGGGAACACTTACAAACTTGAAAATTGGTATGTTTATAGTGCATAAGCTATAAAATAACAACAAATGATAAAATTTGGTCAAGCGCGTGTCGGACTAAAAAAATCTAGCACATTAACTTACTGAAATTTCAACTAATACAATTATGTTTATGTGGTGGTACGGAACCCTCAGTGCGCGAGTCCGACTCGCACTTGGCCGGTTTTTTCTGACAGCTTTAGCCGATTGCTTTTGACATAGCTGCAAAATATGTTGGTAAGCGTTGAAATAAACGAAAGAATTGCATTGTAAGTGCCATCATTGGTGCCTCCTATTAGTAGTTTTCAAAACAGCCCAGACTTGAACAAAAAAAAGAAATTCTAGGTGACTTATTGGTGTTTCCTACCGTTAAAATTTTAGTAACCAATATTTCAAACGTGCGTAGTGCCGGCAAAGAATAGTACCAACCCTTACATACCCGTGGGTGTCGTAAGAGGCGACTAAGGTTTGTAAACTGGAGGATGGGCAGCAGCATCCTCCTTTGTATCTAACATCTTACTTACTGCGGTCACCTACATACAACCGCGGTCCATGGTGCCAGCCGTAACGCTAACAAGCGAGGTGACTATGGTACTTCCCCTCTACATTTTTCCAGCAAAAGCTAGAATTCTAGAGGGAGCTCCCTGTCCTGTAGTGGACGTTTCATGGGATGTTATGATGATGATTTCAAACATATAAACGCTCTAAACTTCTTGCTGGTAGAATATTAAAAAATACTGAAGAAACTTATTGTATTCTACTAATAAAAACAGCTAGTAACTAATAAAGTAAGTAATTATATTCTACTAATAAAAATCTTTTCCTGAATTTGATGAAAAATGCAGATCGTACCTATTCATTGACAAATTATAATGTGATTATGAAGGACTTTCCTCGTAGTCTCGTATTAATCACCTGATTCACTTTCTACTTCTTATTATTTTGCAAGGAGTCAGGAAATTTTTTGAAACGGACTTTTCATACAGGTATTTTATCAATAAATGAGTTAGGTAGGTATGGTATTCTGGGTATCGTTTGTCGATCTTATAGATAAGATTACCTTTCCGTGAACTTGTAACCGAATTGTCCACCTTAATGTCTTATTTATTAATAGTAGGTACCTACTATAAATATTAATACATGATTACATAATATGCAACTTTTACTATGAGACCAACAAAATCGCAAAATCTCAAGTCTCATGCATTTACTTACAATTATTAAAACAGCCCAGACTTGAACAAAAAAAAGAAATTCTAGGTGACTTATTGGTGTTTCCTACCGTTAAAATTTTAGTAACCAATATTTCAAACGTGCGTAGTGCCGGCAAAGAATAGTACCAACCCTTACATACCCGTGGGTGTCGTAAGAGGCGACTAAGGTTTGTAAACTGTAGGATGGGCAGCAGCATCCTCCTTTGTATCTAACATCTTACTTACTGCGGTCACCTACATACAACCGCGGTCCATGGTGCCAGCCGTAACGCTAACAAGCGAGGTGACTATGGTACTTCCCCTCTACATTTTTCCAGCAAAAGCTAGAATTCTAGAGGGAGCTCCCTGTCCTGTAGTGGACGTTTCATGGGATGTTATGATGATGATTTCAAACATATAAACGCTCTAAACTTCTTGCTGGTAGAATATTAAAAAATACTGAAGAAACTTATTGTATTCTACTAATAAAAACAGCTAGTAACTAATAAAGTAAGTAATTATATTCTACTAATAAAAATCTTTTCCTGAATTTGATGAAAAATGCAGATCGTACCTATTCATTGACAAATTATAATGTGATTATGAAGGACTTTCCTCGTAGTCTCGTATTAATCACCTGATTCACTTTCTACTTCTTATTATTTTGCAAGGAGTCAGGAAATTTTTTGAAACGGACTTTTCATACAGGTATTTTATCAATAAATGAGTTAGGTAGGTATGGTATTCTGGGTATCGTTTGTCGATCTTATAGATAAGATTACCTTTCCGTGAACTTGTAACCGAATTGTCCACCTTAATGTCTTATTTATTAATAGTAGGTACCTACTATAAATATTAATACATGATTACATAATATGCAACTTTTACTATGAGACCAACAAAATCGCAAAATCTCAAGTCTCATGCATTTACTTACAATTATTAATTCTATCAAAACGAACTAAACTGTTGTTTTACAAATAACAACAAAAATTACGGAACAATGATGGATTTCGCAGACCAAGACGATGAAAGAAAAAAAAAGTATGAAAAAGCAGTTAATTAATTCACGTCAGACCTCAGTTTTCGAACTATCAATTTCAGGAGAGACATTTTATCCTCAGGTTACCTATGTCTCTATTAGGCTCTTTCCATAAATTTTTACTTAAATTTGGAGTAGGTAATTAATAAATATTTATTGCTCATAAATACAACACTGGTGGCCTCATAAACATCGAGATAACAATGACCATGACTTTTGGAAGTCTGAGTGAAACTTAAGTCACCGATATCGGCGACTTGGCTTAGCAAAGGCAGTGCTCAATCTTAGTTTGCACTCCACTAAACGTTAGTTTAATATTATTTAATCTGTGACTCCACGCAGATTTGCTCAACTATAAATACGGAAATATGAGCACCGAATTTGAGCTCCCGTTGAGTAAAGTCTCTGAATCTCAGGAATATTATCTGTCTGTATTCCGCATATAAGTACAGAAAGAGATACCTTCATATTTAATATAAAAAAAAACGGTTAAGTGCGAGTCGACTCGACTCGCGCGCCGAGGTTTTCGATGTACCTATAGTATTTTTAGAAGCAATAAAGTCCATTTTTAAGATCGCAAAACTAAATTTGTTTGTAAAGGTTTTTTGCAAACTTCAAAAAAACAGTGCTAATTAATAGTAGTTTTCATCATGACATTCATCTATTTTTCCTGTAGTAAGTATTTACATTAACCTTTATCGAATACAATTAATTCAGAGTTTTCCTTTTACAAACTTCGGAGATAATTTTACTACATTCGGGAATGATATTTTTTTTGTCATTTTTCATCATAACTTATAAACAGTGTCGTACAAAATACAAAAATCTACGAGTATTTAGGAATGTGCAAGTAAAGCCCTTTAAAATGAAAATTTTGTCCTTCTATTTGGGCCCCCTTTACAATAATAACAATAATATTTTTTAATTCTTCCCTTTGCAATAAAGTTGGGAAATCATATTACGCTAAAACTATGTGCCAGACAGACAGACAGACCGACAGACTGACTGCAGACAGACAGACGAAGTCGCACCATGCCACCATAAGGGTTCCGTTTTTACCATTTTGGTTTTGTTCGGAACCCTAAAAATCACAGTTTAGCCCCTTTTTATCATATTTTGATGTTAATCAATGTCTGTATCAAACTAAAGATAAATATAAACTTGTTAAATACTCGTTATTGAGGTGTGGGTGAGTATGAAGCAATCACCTTACGCACTGCATTTTCAGAATATGGCATTGCAAAGTCATTGTTGGCCGAAATTTTTAAGGAAATGTCCAATAAATCTTTTAAAAATGAGTGGTTCCTTATCAGGGGGTACTGAATCACGAGTTTAGTCAATTTTATGGCTGGCGGGTATGAGGAATTGTTTGCTTTGTTACTTACAAAATAAATATCATCATCTACTTTTTATGGTCACAGTTTAAAGCCACTGCCCAAAATGAGTTCTAATCGACATATAAATTCGACAGTGCCTACCTCTTCACCTCAAACATTTGTTTACCAGCTCGCTGATTGCTGTTGTGGTGGGGTTTGGAACACTTTTATTAGCACAGCAGCCAAAATTCGTCAATTATTGGACCAAACCAAGGCCTTCGCAAAGATCTTCATGACGACAGCGCAAGGAACATACTACCAACATACTACTCTCTAACAGCAAGGAACATACTACCGACAGCGTCCGCTCCAGCGCTTGAGCTGAAACTAACATATTGGGGCGCGTTTCAAATCGGGTAGCAATTACCCTGACAGCAAGATAGTATTATATGACGTCCATATGTGTGGTCGAGACAGACTGCTGTCAAGGGTAATCTTACCCGTTTTGGAACCCAGCCCTAATACAACCTTCTGCCTTCACATCCATCGGTCATACATATAGATGTAAGGCCGGTTTAAAACCAATTAAACCAATCCGTTTCAAACGAAAAAAACCGTTTAAAACCGAAATAAACAATTTTTTTTCAGTTTAAAACGGTGTTGATGGATGTCTATGTTTTCCTTCATTTTAACTACATTTTCTGGATATTACCGAGGTAGGGATATAACGGAGTATACCTACGTATCAAATGTGTAAAATAGTGTGATATACTGATATTGATATACTTAGCGGGTTTGGTTCTTGGTCCGTCCGACCAAGAAGTGCAATACATAAGTTATAAAAACTGTGTTGGTAAATAAATATGTTTTTCATTGTTTTCAAAGAATGTAAATAATCAATTTTATTTGTTTTAAAACCAAACTTAAACACTCGCACTCTCGTGCGATGATGTCGTCACTCGAGCTGAGACTCAAACTCAAACGAAACATGACATCAGGTGACCAAAACTTTTACTTAATGAAGTGTAAAACACAGTTCTTTTATTTTTGTAGGCGAGTTGTCAATCGTTTAAAATGGTTTTTTTGGGGTTTAAAACCACAACATTTTGTTTAAAACGTTTTAAATCCGTTGTTTTACATCTATAGTCATACATTAGTGTTGTTCCTGGCCCTGCCGCCGTTTTGAGTTTGGCGATTCTCAGAATAAACAAAGCACGGACTCTACAACCAGTAAAAGTATATGTTTTCAATAATTTTAAAGAAGTTACATTTCTCAAGATTAATATCAAAAGTGCCTTATACAAAAAGCTGATAAGATTACATTCCACAAGCACATTCTATTTTTGTTGCCAGAAAAGATAAATCAATCAATATCGTATTGATAATCTATTTTAGTACTATTCGTATCTACATAAAATATTTGTGAATGACTAAAAACAGAATAAACTGTCAACATAAAGTGGACCACGGAGAAAAGAAGTGGACCTAGATAAGTATATTCCGAGAAGCGTATCCAAACAAATTTAAAGCTCTAATAACACAGACTGGTATTTGGGTCATACGAATAAAATTCTCTGGAGAAAGAATATCATTCACAATTTTAAAGCTATGGGCAAAAATATAGGGTGTTATTGATAGACATATTTTGATATTTTATTGGTTCCTAGACCGATGAAATTCACTACACTACATTAAAAGTAGTAGTAGTAGTCAGATGACAATAAACTCGCAAAAAAGTCCGGAGTGTGTGACGCCAAACAGATTATGCCTGGGCCCAAGCCCAATTTATTGTGGGTAGACGTGGACTGATTAGATGCATGATTTGTGGGTCGGTCCCATAGATATCCTGTAATCTGTGGTCGGTCCACTCATCTGCAGTGAAGATCGTGCTCCGTCAGGCAACGACATGGATTCAGGGTCAACTGTCTCCGTGGTTTAGTGTTTAGAGTGCTTGGCTCTCGATCCAGAGGTTCTGGGTTCGATTCCCAGTGGGGCACTGTCAAACAAAAAACCCTTTGTGCGACCTCTCCAGTTTGGTCAGGGCATTGTAGGATGAATCACTTGATTGTCTGGAAAGTTAGATGATATGTAAAATACTTTGGTCTTTAGCAAGACCGGTCTTTACTTAACTATTATAGGTTGTAACATAGACTTTTAAACTTCTTTGAGCAAAATTGCCTTTTAGTTTCGGAATGATAAAATGTCGACTAAAAGATTTAATTCTTTGACCGTTATTCTTCGTTGGTTTTATTACGATGAAAATAAACAAAAATCCTGACTCTATGGGGACCATTACTAGCTTCTTGAGTATAGTCTTAACCTTTTTAAATCGTAGAACCTGGGCGACCGAGCTCTATAAAATATCATCGGGTGAGCAAGCTATGCTACCCTGCTACCCGCCAATAGGTGGCGTTGTAGGCTTCCGTCTAAAACGCGTTATTTAAAAAAAATGCTTATAAACACATATTCTAATTTTCCCAGACATGAGACATAGCTAGATAGATTTTTCGCCCCCGAAAACCCCCGTATGGTAAATTCCATCGTAATCGTTACAGCTGTTTTCGAGAAACCGATTACAAATATATATGTATAGGTATATACAAATATTGCTCGTTTAATACTAATGGATTTTATAGTAGTATTTATATTTTTGTAAATTGTACCAATAGTGTCTAGAATATTACACTGCTAGAGAATGCCTTTTTACGGAATCTATTTAAGTCGCGAGTGAATAGGCTTCTTCTGGGCAAGCTCGTTTCATCGTCGACCTCATCTCTGTCTTCAGGACTAGTGGGGCAGTAAAAAAAAGCCAAAGCCAGCGTTAGATAGTGATCAACAGCATGAGAAATATTCAAAAGAGTAAAAAAACCTACAGGTAACTGAATTATGGTCTGACCTAACTGTTGGTTCAACCAACTGTCCTTCTGTGTCAAATGTCAATCCACTTGACTAGGGCATTTCCATTTATGGAAGCTTGGTAAAGTAAATACTAAAAGTTCAAACTGATATTTTTTTTCATATAACTCCATTAAATACTTTAAGTAAAAAAAACTTGACAAGTACAGTCACGAGCACATCAAGCTTAACACATCGCAGTTTGTACCGTTCTTATTTCAATAGTCGTACGGGCTAGAGTCGCACTTAGGGCATGCAAACCGGTTAACCGGTTAACCGTAGGTTTTGCTACCCGGTTTTTTTATGAAATAAAACCGGGTTTTTCGGATATTAAGGTTTTTTGAGATTAGAATAAATACTTTACTTTTTACTACAAAAAATCTTAACGACATAAATGTAGGGGTATATTCAATTCAATGTTATGTTTCCATACCTACCACGTTATCCTACTTCCTACTAATATTATAAACGCGAAAGTTTGTAAGTATGGATGGATGTTTGTTACTCTTTCACGTAAAAACTACTGAATGGATTTTAATGAAACTTTGCTATAATACAGGGTGTAGGGGACGGTCTACCGAAAACTGAAAGGGCGTGCTCAGTTAACGAAACTGAACAACTTTCCCAAAGAAACATTTCTGAGAAATGAAAAAAATTTTTACCTCTCTATACAAATTTGTCGACCTGACTGAGCATTTTGTATGGAGAGGTCAAAATTTTTTTTTATTTCCCAGAAATGTTTCTTTGGGGAAGTTGTTCAGTTTATTTAACTGAGCAAGCCCTTTCAGTTTTCGGTACACTATCCCTTACACCCTGTATAGCTTATACATCAAAATAACACATAAGCTACAATTCATAATCCTGCGCAGACGAAGTCGCGGGCACCAGCTAGTTATTAAATATTTTTCCCTCTTGCGTTCACACTATGAAGAATCAAGAAGAAAACTGATTTAGTTTCGTTCGTAATGAATAACTCATCGTCTTAGAACTACAATTAAATTAACAAAATCAAAATTAAAAAAAACGGCCATAAGCGTGTCGGGCCACGTGCAGTACAAAGTGGGTTTTTCATAACGTTTATAACACAAACTTTTTACCTCCTAATGCTCAGCGAGGTCCTAGCGCCTGATTGCTATTTCTTTTTTTATTATTTTTAGTTTTTCGGCTATAGCTCATTAACCTGTGAGGCCTTCTTAACTGGTTCTTCTTCTTCTTAAATAGTTTTCCTTTAAATTTCATCATATATCTCACACTCAACTTCAACCAAAAATTACACTTTCAAGCTTAAAATTTCGCAAACAGATCCCTAACTCGAAAAAGGATCCTAGTAAACTTACAAGGCGTGATGTTATGTATGTATGTAAACTAACATTAATATTTTTCAAAATTTTATGCTACCACTTTGTCGGCGTAGATGAAATATATGTATATCTGTATAAAATTTTAGCTTTCTAGTACTAAGGGTCTCTGAGCTAAGTCGCGGACAGACAGACATACAGACGGACATGACGAAACTATAAAGGTTCCTGTTTGACTACGGAACCCTAAAAAGATAACTTTTATGACAAAAAACTGGACGTGGATAGTCATTTATGAACGCGCGAAGTCGATTTTATAATATTTAAATACATACATAATTAAAAAGTATTAACTGTCATGTCAACGATTGAACAAAAAGCTGCCCATCCGAGTTGGATTCAACGAGTGACCTCTTTCTCAACCGTTGGATTTACCCAGCTGGACTGTTTGTCCCAGGTATACGTATTCATCGAAAACTTCGAGCGTAGAGTCTCCAACTTTAAGTGGTGTGGGTACAACAAGTGCGTTAGACATAATTTTCTTCTTATTTTCGATTTTTAATTGTTTACATTATAAAGAACTGTTACTGCCATAGAGTAACACGATTTTCGCGCGCAAAGCCCGGAAAAGAGTACGCAAAGCATCATATTTTCATACAAATAGTTCTGGCATTTTTTGCGGGGGCCGGGGGGAGGTGAATCAGTGCTGCCAGAAGCTTATTTTGGTTGGTTGCGCTATGTTTGCTAAAAAAAACAGAAAAGTTCCTGTAACGTAATCGGAACTATACCAATTGGTTAAATTCATATTCTGTTTTTGTTGGTGGCTAGAGTATTCGAGCCTTGATTTGTCTTTCTGAATGTCTTCGAATAAATTACGGATCCAGGTCAGTTACTGCAAAGATAGCTTCTGCAGGGGGGTATTCATAGGCAGGTCTTATAACATATGAGAGGGCGGTGCTGCCTCACAAGCGGTGGAACATAATACGACAAATATACGGATCCCTGCCTGAATACAGAATAACTTTTAATCACTTCTTGATAGCAAAAGAGATGCATGTACTCGTGTTACTAAACATTTTTTTCAAGGGACATAGGTCGAAATATGAATAAATATTTTGATTACTTCATGGTAAAAGTAGTAGTCATGAGTACATGCATGCATATTGCCACGAACATGACGTCAGGTTGGCGACTGTCATACGAGAGAACTGTTTGAAAATTTCGTCAACAAAGTTAATAGCCCCGTGGTCCAATGGATAGGGTATTGGGCTACCAAGCCAGCTTTTCCCATCCATATGGATGTTTTATCATTTACCATTTGTTTAGAACATTCTAGAAATAATAGAAAGAAAAGAAGCTGAAGAAAGAGAGCTAAAATCTAGAAAGATCCAACAAAAACCTAAATTTAAAAGTGAGTCCAGAATATTCGAGAACGAGTAACATGGGTATACTCGTATAAGGCCGGCCACCGAGCGGCTATGCTGTAGTGTAGTTCAGTTTCATATTTCCCAGATAAACTAAGGCGATGTGGGAGCTCTATTCCTATTGCCGATACCCTATAAAAAATTGGGGACATGTTATATTTTTCACCGAGGCCCGCAAAATGTCAAATGCTGGGTGGGAAATATTCCTTTTTACCAAATTAAAGGTTAAGAGATAGTCAGATAGTCAAATAAAATCCAGTGGACCACCATGTACGCCCTGTGGTTACGAAAACCTACTTCCCCCTAGTCACACATCAATGTTGAGGATTTGCGCATCTTATCAGATTATAATCTTATTTACTTTATATTGACATTAGTTTCATGAGTTCCGAAGAATTTGTGACTTTTACAAAGAGGCAGACAGTAGGTATGCCAATGTTGTTATATGCTCTTTGTCGTACAGCCTCGCCTTAATGGCCCTGTACGTGTGGTGTGATTTTACCTTAATATACAAACAAATAATAATAATATATTAATAATATGTCGATTTATTCTTAGCTTTTGGTGCCTCAATTTTGTCTCTTGTAAATTAGCTTGAAGTTCCGTAAAGGCTTCAAAAGTTCCGGAATCGGAACATGAAAATGCTGGCAAACCTATTACTAAAGTGCTGTTCTGCATACATATATCGACATATCGAAAGATTTTAGAATTATTAAGAAGAAACAATAAAAGTAAATTAGTCTTTACAAGTTACCCGCGACTTCGTCTTGCTTAGGATTCGCAGTAAAAGTAAGTAGAAATATTTCTGCCACTCATCAAGTTTTGTTCAGCAGTAAGGCCGTAAAAGAGTAAGAAACATACAAAGTTTCACATTTATGAATAACATTTCTAGCTATTAGCCGAGACTTTGCCCGCGAGGATCAAACAAAAAAACTCGTAGGTACTTGACTAAAATAAATTTTAGCGAATTAACGTTTCTTCCACGACAAAATGTTGTTGCCTTGAAGTTTACAGTCGCTGAATAATTTCATTGGGATTGTTAAATGTTATCACATTTTGCCAATTAAATTTTTAAAATCAATAATTTTGCAGTATGTTTCATTAACCGAAATAAAATTAACATCTATTTGGAGTACAGTAGACGTATTGGGCCAGGACTTGAAAGGTTTTTTTTTTTCACGTAACAAATAGGGCGAAAACAAGATGTCTTAGTAGATAGGGAATGGTTAGACGATCACAAAAAACCGTATGAGATGTTCTAGACAGAAGTCTGGTGTTTAAGAGTACTCTTTCAGATTTTCAAGCTGCTGTTTTTTCTTATCTAGCAAATATTTTTCAGTATCATGGTAAGCTACTCTATCACCGGCAATAACTTTTGTTCGCCATTCATGAATATCACAAAGATATCACAAAGAAATCGTCTATTCCACATTTTTCAGGCTTGTCTGATTAATTATAATGGAATAATATATATGATAAAATAATAGATTATGGTGATAATAAAAAACATTTGCCAGCCAAGCAAATCTGGATTTAGCCTGTAAATCTGGAAAAGGCTTCCTGAACTCTGGGCTCTGGTCTAAAAGTTCTCACAAGTTTTTTCTTTATCCTCTCATTGTCCCCCATCTACTGAGACATCTCGTTTTTTCCCTGAATATCACGTGAAAACCAAGAAAAAACATTTCTCGGCTCCCGTACCATTTCGGATTTTATTCATACTTTTCATAATGTGCAAAAGTGTGGTTATTTATTGTACTCCATACAGGTAAATAAAAGATAGAGACATAATTTTTGGGACCACCTCGCTTTATGTGTTGTGTTCTACTCCGTTTCTCAAATTTATCGACACGTACTTTGTACGTTGAACATCACTAAATTATGCACCAAAAAGTCAGATTTATCTTTCAACCTTAGTGTAGCATAGAAAGGTAGGGAATGAGGTTTCATTGCAAAAAATAGTTGACAACCCCATCGGCTGTCTTGACTTGTATTGTTGATGTGTCAAAGTGACAAAATTTTGTAGTATTTTAAGTAATTTCTCATCGAAAACATATTCAAAACATTGAAAAACAACGCACGAAAGCTGAGATGTACAATGATTTGTGAATTTAAACAGAAACAGTAAGAGAGAGTTAACATTTTCAGTTAGGATAAAGAGTATTTTTGTGAACTTATCGAGTGAAATCGGTAGTCTAGCATGACGATTTTGATCAGTTCTTGGGACAAAATAATATTTTTTAATTCAAAATTGATAGATCTGCTCTTGACTGTATGTACACACATCTAAAGCACAAAAAAAAACAGGCCATGTGCAAGTCCGACTACTAAAACACCGGATACACGGTTGGCGACAAGCTACCGACAGAGGTCACCTTGGTTTGCAACCATTTGGGTCCGTTTCAACTACACGGTCGCCGACTTGTTGACAACAAGCATTTATATAGATTAAAAAACACGATGTGTTGATACAAAATGACAGTTGACACTGACAGTTCTTGTATTTTGTAGTTCGGTTTAAAACAAATCACTGCTTAGAAGACTTTTCATATCTTCTTTGTCCCAAAATTATCAATTTCGTTGTCTTCTTTTGTTTTTAATTACCGGGAAAGGCAAGAAACGTCAGTTTATAATCTGTGCGGTCGCCAACTGCCAGCTACACGGTCGGAGACGTAACCAACGTCCTCTATTTGACCTTAGTTTGGGAAGTTGCTTTCACGACCAAGGGCGTTGGAAGGTCACTAAAAATTTGGTTGGCGACCATGAACTACACGGTCGGAACCGACCAAGGTCACTTCTGTCGGGGCTTGGTTGGCGACCGTGTATCCGGTACTTAAACTAAGAGATCCGTACCACTAATGTGACACGTATCGTCCGTGGGTGTCGTATGAATTGAATAAGGGCTTATGAATCAGAGGATTGGCACCAGCATACCAGCTCTGTGCATCGTATCGTCTTACACACTGCGGTCACTAACAACAGCGTTCGCTAGCCGCAACGCGAAAGCGAAAAAGCATGGTGAAAGAAAGAAAGAAAAATTTATTCGGTATAACTGTTAAAAATTGTTACAAGTAAAATCGTAATTATAATTTAACTTAAATCTAACAATTATACCGAAACGGTTCCAACTCAGCATAATGCCATAGTCGGGACCATGGCGCTGGTTTTCAGTTGGAACCGGATCAGAGACCGGTAATTTAACAAAATAAGAAATTAGTAACCTAAAAAATTAAAATACAATAATAAACAATAAAAAGCAAATTAATCATAGAAGTGACATCATCATGGTGACTAAATATATGTCTCTTGCATGGAGACCTCCTAATTATTTTACTTTTCATTGATTTATTATTTGTTAGCTAATCCGCTACAATCACACATAGTTATTCTGTAAAAAATTTAACCATATAGTTACTACGGTTCCAAAGATAAAGGTCGGACAGACTGACAGGGCTTAGTAAAAAGTCCCGTAGACACCCCTAGGGGACGGGACTGGAGCTAGTTTAGAGACTAACATTAATAACTATAGACTACCATGAAAAGGAGCAGCACAAATAGTCAAGTGCAATCAGCAAGAAACGAAGAGCACAATATCTAAAGCTAGTAACCTATTCTGTGTCTAAAGCTTTTCAGGAAAAATGAGAATGTTGCCCACAAATAAATCGAGTTTGCATGCAACCTATGTCCAGCAGAAAATTACAATTGATATGCCAAAAAATAAAATAAATTGACAAGTATCAAATAAATTTTTCTGACTATAACCAGTGATACCATACGAATTTTCACAAATTTATTTCAGTATCTTCTTTCAATCAAGATCTTCGGTGTTGTCAAACAAATCCGACGATTGATTTAGACTAAAAATACGAATTTCGTGTTTTTTATATAATTAAATAGCAATTATACACTAACAATTTGTTCGATGTGAAATGAAACACGTTCTTTTTGTAAGCTTCATGTCACAGATCTTTTTTTACAGCAGAAAACACATTAACAAAGCATGTTTGTACTGTGACCGTTCACGACGACGACTAGACTTGGTCTAGTTAAAAATCCGAGTGCAACTAGTTTTGTTAAACGCATATGCTCTTTTGTGCTTGTACTTTGGCAGAGGGGAAGCTACGTAGAAGGCGTCTCCTAAACGGGCTTGCGCGGTTTGACGCGTTGCTCTAAGGTTACTGCTAATCTAACAATAATTTGATTTATCTGATTCTGGCTTTTCATTGTAAAACTCAATAAATACCTCGGTCTAAGAACTTACATGAAAATTACCCGAAAAAACCTAAAAACCCGGTTAACCGGTTTTTTAATACAGAAAACCCGAAAAAACCGGTTTTGCTTTTCTACCCGGTTTTTGCATGCCCTAGTCGCACTGCGTGTGTCAAGCTTGACCTGTCGTTTTTTCATCTTTCAAAGCTTTAGCGAGATAGATAATTTAACCTGATAATCCTTTATACTTATTATAAAGGAAACGGTCTGTAATGTTATTAAATTGGTTGCTTTCCCTATCTATGGAATTTCTTATTTCTGGAATGTCCATAAACAATTTCAACATGAATGAAATTCTATCACAATCTTTGAGGCCCTTATCTGTTATGTCTTCAACATTGTAAGTTTTCAACGAGGTATTGTTATAAGCAGACGGTGTAGGGAATCTTAAAGCTGTTTCTTTGTCATAAAGTATGCGTCAAAGCGGCGCCTGAGCGGCACAAAAGACACTCTGTTTTGTCAATCAGCTTAAATTGTAGGCATTCGTTACTATGTTAGTATTTATTTGTTTTCAACACTGTTTATAAATTATACTGTTGAGTCATTATTTCCTTTATATAAAACTTTCGAGCCTCTACATGCAGGCTTCTGCTTTGCGACCGCGCATGTAGTTATTGTGAGTCAGCCAGATGGACAACAAAGTGATACTATAAGGGTTCCGCTTTTTTCCTTTTGAGGTACGGAACCCTAAAATATATGGAAAATTTAAAAATTTGGGAGCAACTGAATGTGTTTTTTTCCTAGGGATTTTTTTTATTTTGTTCACGAGTAGAATCCTATAGCTGGGGCGGACCGCGCTAGTAGATCATAAATTCCAAATTCATGTTTTTAAGAAAATTTTGTTTATCGTCCTGAGCGAACTTCTACATTACCACACTCTGGACACTACATACAACGAGCACGAATTTGCAATTTGAAGGTCGCGTAGGCCCGCATATTTACTAGTCAATACAAAAAGAACCCTCAGGAGCACCACGCGAATCGCGCGGGCGGGTGTGCGCGGGGGTGCGGGGTGGATTGCAAAGAGGGCGGAGAATGTCCGTTCTGTATTTTAGTACTATTTATTGCTATTCTTTGCCATTACCCTGCGACCATGACAATGGACACATACATGATTTTTTTACTGTAGGTAGATACTTTGTTGTTAATAGTCAGGTTTCAATTGTATATTAATTGCAGCAATTAGGGTACAATAATGACAATAGTCAAATAGAAATATCAGACTAGGTACTAATCAATTTCCTAGTGTACATTCCGTGACGAAAAGCTATAAACTAGCCCGTTGTATTTTATTTGTGTTTGCTTTGCGTTTATTTTGAATTATTTTGATTTTCAATTCTACTTTCATATTATTTCATAGTACAATGAAACGCCTGCTGATGTTGTACTTGCAATTGTATTCAGCCAAACGCATCGATGATTCATAATTTTCACAAGGCGCTATATACGAGTAGCTGTAGATTTTATTTTAACAAATACGATTTTTTAAATTATACGGTTCAACGAAGCATTATTTATCTAAACCCGTTAAAACTTATTCGTTTTCTTTTAGAGCGCTTATTCACAGAAGACTTAAAGGATTTGATTGAATATAAAACACGCTAGTTTTCCTCGGAGGTTTTTCTTTGTTTGCGATTTTTTTGATAATATAGTAAAAGGACTGATCGATTGACACTTTTTAAGGTAAGACAAAATTTTGTTGACACGTTCCATTAGATAGATTGCAAACGTACATACATACATGCAGGTCAACACACAACCCACTTTTGGGCTGCGCCGCAGTTGGGTAAAAAAGGTATAACAATAATTATTCCGTGGAAATTATACTTCCTGATTTGTGTTTGTCCACAAAACTGAACAATTTTATGTAAGTAACCGATTGAAAAACAAACAAAGGAAACCCTTACAAAATGCGTTTTCCGTAACAACCGAATAACCGATGCAACTCCCTTGACCTATTTTTTCTCCGGAAAAGAAAACTAGGTCAGTTTCGTGGGCAGCAAGTAAGTATTCTCTTTTTGTTAAACGTTGTATAAGTTGTATAGGAATATACTCTGTGCATTCAATAGTACGTACGTCAAGATAGATAGATAAAAATCTTTATTGCACAAAAACTCAAGCTGTATCCATAAGTATCGTTCTTATCTCCAAGGTTCTACGTGCTAGAGTCCAAGTTTGACATGCTCTTAACTGTACTTCGGAAACTAACTGTCGCCCTCCCTAATTCGGTTGCCCACGCGCCGGCCGGCGCCGAACGGATGTTGTCACTCGCCGCACGCGCTGTGAATTAGATAAAGAAGAAATATGACACCTTATTACCGCTACCGCTTCGTCTGAGCAATATTAGAGGTGTTTGAACTCTGCATATTGTGAACTTGGTTACATATGGATATGGGTAACCAAGATGGTTTCGTTGAAAAACCTGGAGGTCTACATTAAATTTCCGACAGCGGAAAGGACAGCCATTCGATAGATACTTTAGAGCGAAAATAATATATTGGCAGATAAATAAAATCGGAACTAACTAAAGCCGACGACATCCTGGGAATTTGACACTACGAGCAAAATATAGGTAGGTACAACGTGTAATTTCAAATTCGCAAAACCTCTCGGCTGGTTAGTTCTACCCACGAAACTGAACAACTTTTGTTCTGCAACTTTTGGAAATTACATTGATATATTTTCGTGGAACAAGCAAAAAAAGGTAGATTTTCATATATCCGGAATCGATAAGAATATCAATTAATTTCTTGCACATTATTAATTAAATTGGTAAGAACAAGGAAAACCCACAATTTTTTGACGCTATTGATTGTATAAAAAGTTTATGGAGTGTGGCTACTGAACTGACTGCGGTGGCTAAACGGCAAATTGCCGAATAGCCGGAACAAATTTCAACAGACAAAAACTAATGACTCATTCGAAGACTTTAAGTGACCAATTTTATCCTTTTCGTTGGATGTATCCGGAACTTTGAATGTAAGAAGAAATTAAATTAAGTTCATTAGTTCAAAATATTTATGCGAACCGCGAGCGGACTCTTAATATAGTCCCCAATGTGAACGAGTCCACACGTCGTCGGTAGGAAGACTTTGACCTTGAGCTGGTCTCTGGTTTCGGGGGTTTGCAGAGTAGCACTGGTTCAGCTTATACGAGTTTTGTTTCTACGTGCTTGTTGCCGTACATACAGGGCCTAATCAAATCACATATAATCCAAATAAATTGCTGCATAGCTCGGGGGGCGGGTTTAGTATAATTAACTGAACAACTTTTCCCAAAATAGAAAGACGAAAAAAATAATTTCAATTTCTCAAATAATGGGAACTGCATCAGCCGATTGGAAGTAAAAAAATAAGTTATAGTTTTTTTGACTTAATGATAATAGTTGTTCAGTTACCGATACTGTACGGTCAACCGCGTCGGTGGAAACATTTGGCTCTCTATTACCATGTCATAAAATCCAAAGTGTTTCTACTGATTTGCTGCTCCAGAGTTATTATGACGCGTAGTTTATTTAACTAAACTAACAAAATTTCGTCCAAATTCGTATTTTTTGTTCATAATTTAAAAAAACCGGCCAAGTGCGAGTCGGACTCGCGCACTGAGGGTTCCGTACCACTACATAAACATAATTGTATTAGTTGAAATTTCAGTAAGTTAATGTGCTAGATTTTTTGAGTCCGACACGCGCTTGACCAAATTTTTTATATAGCTTATGCACTATAAACATACCAATTTTCAAGTTTGTAAGTGTTCCCGTTTTTAAATAGAACTAAAACAAAAATCGCCTCAGCGACCATCCAACTTGACCCCTCTCTTATATGAATGTTCTTGAAACGGGAGCTCACCACAATTGGTTACCATTAGTTGTGAGAAAAGTTGTAATATTTAATGATTTCAGACTTTTCCCATTATTTGTACTGTGAGACCTAGCTTCTTGCCAAATTTCATAATTTTAGGTCAACGGGAAGTACCCTGTAGGTTTTGCATTTTTGAATAAATGTATGGAGATGAGGACATAAAATGCCATATCTTTTGATTGCGTCGTTGTAAAAAATTGAAATTTTCAGATCTTGTGTGGTTCATGGATCCTAATATATGGTATTAATTTCAACCTGATACCTTTACCCGTTCGTGAGATAAAGGGTCTTGACAGACAGACAGACAGACAGACAGACGGACAACAAAGTGATCCTATAAGGGTTCCGTTTTTTTCTTTTGAGGTACGAAACCGAAATATTTAATGCTGGACATATATTTGCTAATAATAAGAAAATGCATTTAGATATTGAACTTTGATTATCAAACCTGTTCAAATTAGCAAACTAATCAAAAGTTGTTAGCATAATAATGAATTCATGGGCTCTTGCCAATTCATAACTAAAAGGTCGTGCAAATAAAATTGCAAATTCAATTCCTAAAGCTCATAAAGTTGATAAAGATTGACACGCTTGTTATTATAACTTCTGATGGATCCCTGAAGATGGCAGTTCTATTAACTTTGGACACCTCAACTCACAGAAGATGTAACATGTAGAGGCAAAATCACTATCTCTTATTTTCTGAGGCGCGGCGGACTGAGTTGTTTTCTGTCATTGCTTCATCGGGTGGGTGGGGAGCAAAAAGCTTTACTTGCTGTTGATGTCTTTATTTTTTTATTTTATTTATTTAGGTTCATCAACAGTTATACACACCAATTCTACACAAACTTATTTGTAGGCAACAAAGGAACAATGTTAAGTGCTATAACTAATTATAGACGAACACCTCATGCGATATAAACAAACAATAAGGCAACTTACTTAGCTAAGATTTTACGGAGCTTATAGATAGAGTCCGTGAATATGTCCACCTTGTCACTGTAGCTATTAGCCAATTTACTAAGTCTACAAACAGGAGAGTTGGAGCCGAGGACAGATCTGCGAGGAGGGGGATAAAGAGGAGTGATCTGGCAGCGTGTGAGCCTACGAGGAATTCGAATATTAATGTTGTAAGGTCTTATGTAGAAATATAAAATCCAGCATGTCTCTTCGGTCCTCAAGAGAGGAAATTTTGAAATGGCGTAATCTCTTGTTATACGAGCGAATTTTTTTAGCTACTCCATTAGCAAACGCTAGGCTCGATAAAAACCTTTTTTGAATTCGTTTAATCCTCAGTGCGTGAGTGGCATAATGGGGTCTCCATACGACACTACAATATTCTAAATTACTCCTTACTAAACTGTAATACAACATAATTTTGGTTTTATTGTTTTTAAACGGTTTGGAATTACGGTTTACGAAATACATCATGTTAGCTGATTTTTTAATAATGCTTTCAATATGTGGAATAAAAGTTAGCTTTTTGTCAAAGACAACTCCTAAATCTCTAATTTTGTCCACTTCCTGTATATAGTTACTGCCGATTCTATATTTTTACTCCGTGATTTTGACTCATAAGCATTATTTTTTCTGGTGTACTTAACATGGAAACACTTTTTAGCGTTTAGATCCATACCATTTACCTCACACCAATTGATTATTCTATCAAGATTCTCTTGAATACGCTGCTCATCTTCCGAAGATTCACAAACGGCTACTCTTTTTGTCAAAGACAACTCCTAAATCTCTAATTTTGTCCACTTCCTGAATATAGTTACTGCCGATTCTATATTTTGACTCATAAGCATTATTTTTTCTGGTGTACTTAACATGGAAACACTTTTTAGCGTTTAGATCCATACCATTTACCTCACACCAATTGATTATTCTATCAAGATTCTCTTGAATACGCTGCTCATCTTCCGAAGATTCACAAACGGCTACTAATTTTAAATCATCTGCATATAAAAATGGTTTACAATAATTCAGACTGCTGGGAATATCATTGACAAAGGCATTGAAGAGAACAGGCCCAAGATGAGAGCCTTGGGGTACTCCTGATTTAATTTTGTGACTACTAGAACTATAACCATTGACCAAAACGAAAAAATACCTATTTGTAAAGTACGATTCTACCCACTTTAGTAAAGAGCCCGTCAATCCATACGCAGCTAATTTTTGCGTTAAAATTTTATGGGGAACTCTGTCGAACGCTTTACTAAAGTCGGTATAGACCACATCGACAGATTTATTGGCATCTACTCCTATCAACAATTCAAGGCATGTCACTGAGTTAGTGCTAGTAGACCGGCACCCAACGAAACCATGCTGATGATTTGTTAGGTAAGGCTGAAGATGGTTTTGTATGAATGGACAAATCAAGGATTCGAAATTTTTTGCAACAGTAGACAGAATAAAGATGGGACGATAATTACAGACATCTTCAGTTTTATCACCTTTGTGTATGGGTACCACTTTTGCCGATTTCCAGACGTTTGGAAATACACCTTGTATCAATGACTGATTATATATTATAAACAAAGGATCAACCAGCTCCTCAGCACAGGTCACCACGAAGATAGTAGGGATTCCGTCTGGTCCTGCACCCTTATGGGGATCCAATGATTTAAGACTACGAGAAATGAGAGGTTTGCTTAGTGCTGGGGCTGTTAGCTCTAGACTATAATAATATAGCCGAAACAATGTTTTTGAAACCATGCGATATGTATTTGCATTTGTATTTGCCGCCTTTTGACATGTTTGTATTTCTTTATTGATTATTTTTTGTTTTTATATTATTTGACGATCATATTATTCATTGACATCTGAACAATTTATGTAATTTTGAATTTGATAGTATGAAATAAATAAATCTAATCTAATCTAATCTATGGAAGAGATAGTTAAAATCATTAAGAGTCTAAACTCAACCAATGCCGTAGGATATGATGAACTACCAACAAAAATACTTAAGATGTGTTTACATAGTTTTGCTTCTGTATTGTGCTACTTAATAAATCTATCATTTTCATCGTTCAAATTCCCTAGTGAATTAAAAATTTCAATAGTAAACCACTTCATAAAAATAACAGTAGAGAAGATATAAACAATTATCGGCCAATTGCACTTACTTCGGTTATATCAAAGGTTTTGAAAAAGCTATGCACAAGAGAATTACCGAATTTTTAGCCCTTCATCAAATCATTAAAAAAGAACAAAACGGTTTTCAAAAGCACAAGTCCACCTCACTAGCTGGTTATCTACTTATAAATGAAATTACACAAAATTTGGATCTTGGTAAACAAGTGGCAGTGGTGTATTTTGACATGTCAAAGGCTTTCGATTACGTCAATCACACATTACTTCTTAGAAAATGCGAAAGGTATGGAATAAGAGGTGTGGTTAATGATTGGTTGGATTCTTATTTAAAAAACAGGTCACAGTGTGTAGAAATATCCAAAATGAATGATATGTTGGAGTTTGTGTCTCATAGATCATCTTTTGAGTTAAATAATCACGGAGTGCCTCAGGGCAGTGTATTGGGACCACTGCTTTTTTTGTTATATATTAACGATTTGCCTGAAGTAACAAGCCAGAAATGTGTCTTATTTGCGGATGATGTTTCTATTATAATTCCGTATAACAAAAGTACAAATTTTGAGGAAGATTTTAATGGAACTATTGATGCTATTCACGATTGGATGACATTTAACAACCTTCAAGTTAATACAAATAAAACAAAATATACATTATTTAAAAATAGGAAAATGAAACATCTGAATTTAAATGTTAAATGTAACGATATAACAATATCAGGAACTGCTACCGCTACCTTTCTCGGTATTGTTTTAGATGAATTTTGTACTTGGACATCACATCACACATTGAGAAAGTATGTAGTAGATTAAATAGGTTTGTTTACGCCTTGCATAGAATACAAAGAGTGGCCGATATTAAAACAGCTCTCATAGCATACCATGGACATGTTGTGTCAGTTCTACGCTACGGCTTAGTGCTTTGGGGTAATTCTGTTGAAATGCAAAGAGCGTTTGTGGTTCAAAAACGTTGTATAAGAGCAATTTGTGCTGTTGATCCTTTGGAATCATGTCGCCCACTTTTTAAAAAACTTAAGCTTCTTCCTTTACCTTGCTTATATATACTTGAGGCAGCATGTTTTGTAAAAATCAATATTAAGCTTTTTGATCAGAAAAAAGATGTAACCCAATATAATAGCAGATACCCAAATAGAATAGTACTGCCACCAGGAAAAACAGCCCTTTTTGATAGAAACTGTTCCAGAATGTTAGTGAGAATTTATAATAATTTACCTTTGGATTTTAGAAATTTGCCAATAATAATATTTAAAAAAAAATTATTTGACTGGTTATGTGACAAATGCTTTTACACACTTAAAGAATTTTATGACTGTAAATAATTAATCTATTTTAATGTATTGATTTCTGACATTTTTTTTTATCTGATGTATTTAAATAATGTAATGGTTTTAAATTTTAATTTGTTAATTTTATAGGTAGGTACAAATATTTGCATGATTTATTATAATCTAAATGTTCAGGACTTCATAACTGCTTTCATGACATCTTTTTATACTGCATTTATAGCAAATAAATAATTTCATTTCATTTATAATTATTCGAGGATTGCCAATAAGGTACCGCAATATCCAAGTTATAAGTATCGTTAGTGTTGTACACGGTTTTGAAGTAATTCGAAAATAGCTCGCATATTCCGGCACCGTCAGATGTGCAGGTAGCTTTTACTTTATTATACATAGTATGTGGGTAACAGCTTTTTGTTGACCTTTTGGCTTTTACAAAGGACCAAAACAGTTTCTGATTTAATATAATGGCATTCCCTATGTCCTCAATATACTTTCTATAGCAGCTATTAGATAAATTTAAACACCAATCCTTTAACAGGTCCAGCTGCCGTTTATCCATTGGGTTATATATATTCTTTATTGCACAAATTTACAAACAGAAAGTTACATACAAAAGGACATTAACAAAGGCGGGCTTATCTCTAAAAGAGATTTCTTCCAGCCAACCCATTGTAGTGAGAGAGAGTGTTCACTAGCGGGACGCAATAGTGCATTGTGAAAATCCACAAAAACAAGATGTCACAATATAATATAAATAAATCGTATAAAATAAGTGAGTAATATATAATTATAATGTATCAATATACATAAATATAATATATTAATAATATAACTATATACAGAAGATACATACATATAACAATACCTACACATAAATAAATACCTGCATAGATATATTCATATAAATACAGAAAGTTATGATGAACACAACGATGACTACGAAGACGAAGCAGTGATTTGTGAAGGAAAATGCTCTTTTACTTTCCTTTTAAAAGAGGCAATTGAGGGACTCTCCTGAATTGATTTGGGGAGACGATTCCAAAGTTGAGCAGCACGGACAGAAAAAGAATGAAATAAGAAATTGGTTTTGCTTCTAGGCACCTCAAGCATTGTGGTAATACAAGGGCGTCTAGATCGAGTGGGAGGAGGAAGCAGTTGGAATCGGGCACGAAGGTAAGGAGGGGAGTGTGGGTCATTGAGGATATTCAAGAGGACAGAAAGGATGTGCATATCTCGGCGAAGGCGGATAGGGAGCCATTTAAGCTGAGCACGAAAGTGTGAAACGCGGTCATATTTACGCAAACCAAAAATGAAACGTATCGCCAGGTTTTGAAGGCGCTCTAATTTATTCAGCAGCTCCTCAGTCACATCCAAATAGCAAACATCAGCGTAGTCGAGGATAGGAAAGAGAAGATACTGCGCAAGCATAATTTTGGTAAGGAAAGGGAGAAAGTATTGGAGACGCCTGAGAGAGTGGAAAGTGTAATGCATGCGCCTGCTTACATCGTTGATGTGAGATGTCCAAGACATGTTGCAGTCCATGATTAGACCCAAGTTCTTTACTTTATTATTATAAAAGATTGGGACACCAGAATAAAACAGTTTAGACAAAGAGTCCAAGTCCAACCTGGATCTGAGTCTACTGCTGCCTATAATGATAGATTGAGATTTGGCTGGATTGACTAGAAGGCCAAAAGACTTAGCCCACAATTGGATAGCAGCAGACTTAGCCAACAATTGTATTTTTATATCTCATCCTAGTGTTATCTTTTTCTCTGAGCATTCTCTTTAGTTTATAGTTGAACCAGGGAGGGTGTGAGTTATTTTTAAACATTTTACGGGGAACATATTTTACTATAAGTTTACTTCAGCGTAGAAGATATTCAGCATCTCATTGACATCGGAAGTTCTAGATAGAAGCTCATTCCAATCAATTTCCGATAGATGTTTGCGAATACGATCATAGTCCGCTTTAAAAAAATTAAGTTTTTGACAATTTTGATTATACGATAACTTCTTGTTTCCGAGATGTGAGATCGATATATCTAATGGAGGGTGGGGTGGGTGGGTGTCACTGGTTCGAAAATTGATCGTCTTAAATGTCGTCCGTTTAATTATTAGATTTGTTATATTTTTTTTACAGACGATTTTTTTAGAAAATTTAGTTAAAGCTGCTGTTAGCTTAATGTCTTCTCATTCATACTTAAAAATATTATAAAATTTGGATTTGCAATTCATAAAAAAATGCAAAAGTGTTAATACTGAAAATAGACCTAAAATTCTCCATACAATATGCCACTTTCTTAGGTAAGGACCTAATATTTAAAACTGACTTTAAGAGAAGACGTGTAAATTAGAAAAACATACTTAATTAAAATTGTACGTTTTGATACTGAATTTTCGACCATAGAAAGTTCTATCGACTTGAATGTTTTTTACAGAACTTTCTATTTGAAAAATGCATAATTTCACGTCTAGGACATTAGTTTACTATTATTTAATCTGTGGTTACGAGCTCAGTGCATCAGAGACCACACACAATCGCGTTGAAAGTCAAACTGTTAATTGACATATTGTGTTCAACTGTTTATTTGTTGATGGATCTCGTTGAAATTGTGGGTCACGGTCGCTAGGGTCTATTTAAAGATAGTGAAACATGTGTAAAACGAAATATCAACGAGATAATTAACTGGACTCAATTTGTTTGTGTGAAAATGATAGGGTTGTTTTGTTTATTTAAATAAAATCAAATTTTAGAACTTATTAAATCGAAGTCAAATATAAACTACTTTGATGTTCCCGGTGCAGATAATTGAAAGCAAATTATAATACAATACCTACAATACGAATCTACTTTGTTTGCAAAACAAAAAAAAAACCGGCCAAGTGCGAGTCGGACTCGCGCCCTAAGGGTTCCGTACCTATCTACCATTATGATATACTAAAAGCTTTTGCTCTTTGATTTTAAAAACTCCGTGACCATCCAACTTGACCCCTCTTTTATAGAAAAGTTCTTGCAACGGGAGCTCACCTTAATTGATTACTATTAGTTGTGAGAAAAATTGAAATATTTAATGATTCTAGACTTTTCCCTTTATTTGTACTGTGAGACCTAGCTTCTTGCCAAATTTCATAATTTTAGGTCAACGGGAAGTACCCTGTAGGTTTTACTTTTTTTGCATAAATGTATGGAGATGAGGACATAAAAAGCCATATCTTTTGATTGCGGCGTTGTAAAAAATTGAAATTTTCAGATCTTGTGTGGTTTATGGACCTTACTATTCGTTATCAATTTCAACCTGATACCTCTTCTCGTTCGTGAGAAAAAGGGTCTTGACAGACAGACAGATAGACAGACAGATAGACAGACAGACCGACAGACAGACGGACAACAAAGTGATCCTATAAGGGTTCCGTTTTTTTATTTTGAGGTACGGAACCCTAAAAACATACAAAATACGAAAGAATTACAAAAAAACACTGATAACATAAACCGGTGGCGGCATTGCTAAGGATTTAAGGATGTAATATCAGGAAAACGTAGGGTAATGAAAAATATGTGTCAGAAAAAATGCGACGCCAAAGAATACACAGGCTGTGCCGTTTGGAGTGGTCTAAAGAAAAAAAGAAAATACTATGCCACTGGTGCGGCGAAAAACTTTGTCGATGATTAGTCGATAGATAGTTGCTTCTCAGGAACTTATAGCTACCCGTTTTGCACATTTTTGTATGCTACGGCTAAAATACTTTGTTCAGGCAAATCAGCAAAGCAAAATCTTATTTGGACCAATCGAAACGCGACATCCTGTATAATATTACGCGACGCGGACGCGGTGCGACTACAGTTTATATTATTTTATGTGATTGATATTCCAGAAATCCCATTTATCAAAAATGTTTTAACCGTGTAGAAAGAGGACATGGGTACAGTCAACTGCATGTGAGTGGAATCATTTGCAACTTTTTTACCATACCTACCAAAAAATCCAATGTGTTTCTACAGACGTGCTGTTGGGTGTACAAACTTTGAAACATACAGGTCAGGTCCTTTTGGGTTTACTCTGGTTTACTTAAGCTAAGGCTTACTTACATTTGTTGCAGCAGTCGGGCAGCATAGCGATAAAAATGTAAATAAAACTTGATCTGATTTAATTTGATCGATGCGTCAAATCGATTCCATCGCTTTGATATACTGGCTTTGAAATGATAGTTTTATCGTATTCGATTTTTTTCTATAGCACTTTTCTAAATTATTTCCATCAATTCAGAATTTTGGGCTAGTCCATGTTACAAGGTGTAAAAAAAACGGGCCAAGTGGGATTCGAACTCGCACACCGAGGGTTCCGTACAACTAAGGTGAACATACCGTCTATTCAGGGACGCGCAGTCAGGCAAATATTATTTGTGTATTATATTCGCGCGAGTCCGACTCGCTTTTGACCAGTTTTTATTATTTTTTATCATTTTACAGCTTATGCACTATAAACATACCAATTTAAATGCTTGTAAGTGTTCCCGTTTTCACGATACATCTAAAACAAAAATAGAACAAGAATCGCATAAAAAACACGTTTTTAATGTAGAAGGTAGAATGAAATGGGTGAATGGATGGAAAGGATGAATATTTTTTCTTTTTATTATTTGTTGATATAGCAGCAACAGAAATGCATATTCTGTGAAAATTTTAACTGTCTACCTATTACGGTTCATGAGATACAGCCCGCTGACAGACAGACATAGGTACATCGGAGGGTACAGAACCCTAAAAACAACTGCCCATAGATTCTGCACTAGCACGTTTTGCATAGAGACCATACATTTTTTTCACATTTCGATCTATGTTATTTTGTAAAACTATGTGATTAGCTAGACTCAAGGAACCGATTGGACTAAAGTTTCGCTTCTGCCGTTAGTTTACTATTATTTAATCTGTGCTTCTGCGTCAGTAGTTGCGCAAACGCAGTCCAAACAAACGATTCATAATCGTCAACGTATACTTACTATAAAACATGAGTGAACTATGGTCTATTGAACAGCGGAGCTATAAAGTCTACAAAATATGAAGCAGTCGGTTCCAGTTTATGTATTTGACCTTTGTCAAAATTGTATGTTATTAGCTGGGTTGGTATTTTTGGTCAAAACTCATACACGTTTATTGTATGTAATCTCGTTCACCATAGACAGCTCTACACATATTTTATTAGTTCTTAACTTGCTGTGTCCACGACTTCGTTCACGTGGATTTATAGTTTTTGGACATAAAACACACAATAGTAATTTATTATGACTGAACCGATTCAAATGGTTTTTTCGCAACATATACGTTTTGTTTCATTGAAATCGGTTCACTCAGAAGATATGCGAGTGTAAAGTTTAAAGTAGCGAAGAAATTGGTTCACTCAAACAGATGAGTGACAATACAAGTACGCATTTGCATTCGTGTGTCCCCACTGTTACTTTTTAGGGTTCCCGACCCAAAGGTTGAAAAACGGGACCCTATTAATATGCCTTTGATGTCTGTCTGTCTCTCAGCGGGCTGTATGTCATGAACCGTAATAAGTAGACAGTTTAAATTCTCACTGATTATGTATTTCTATTGCCACTAGAACAACAAATAAACAAACAAAGAATAAAGGGGGCTTCCCATACTATAAGTTTTTCAGGCGATTTTTGCTTTATTTCTTGTTTTAGATCTATAGTAAACACGGAAACTCTTACAAGCATGAAAATTGGTATGTTGTAAGTACATTTAAGCTAACAACGTTTACAACAACAATTTACCTCATAGACCTATAGTATTATTACAAGGAATAAAGTCCATTTGCAGGACCGCAAAATTAAGTTTGTTTGTAAATGTGTTTGCAGATTGTTTTAAAAACTGTGCTTTTTAAAGAGATCTACCTATTTATTAATTCTGTAATATTTACATAAATGTCTATCGATTATAATTCAGATTTTCGTTGAGCAAATTTTGGAGATATTTATATGGTACTTTTTTGTAATTTTTTATCATAGGAGTCCTTAAAATACGAAAACCTAAAAACAACTTTTTTTGACATAAAATACAAAATTATGGGTTTTAAATTGCATGAAATGTGGTGAAAAGTTTAGTTTCTTAGAATTTAAACCTGAGAATGGGTTAAATACTTTTTCTTAACTTAACTATAAACCTCGGTATTCGTTTCGTTTCTGGTTGCGGATCCCCAAAAAGGATTGACAAGGCAACTAAAATTAAATGTAGGTAGCTTAGCTTAGTATGTAAACATCGCGAACCGATGTTGATGTAATGCAAATTATTCTCCTAGCGAATTTAGCTGCCAACTGACCTAGAAATTGAAATACATTTTGCCTAGTTCTCATGCAATTGCACATGGGGATTTTACATTTTGCTGTTGTTATAGCGAGAAGATCAACTAGAACATTTTTATGCTTTGCAACACGGAAAGTTCGCGTAGCTCTATGATATTATGAACGGGAATAAATTAGACGTTGTTACTTATAAATTTAATGATTTCCAAAATATTTTTTATACCCCAATACACTTCAGACAAAATGGATGAATGTACACCAAATTTGCGTAATTGGTTACCAAATTTATGCTGGTCAAAATTAGCCGGTTCGGTTAGGTTGTGTTAGGTTATCTTGGAACCACAACGCACGAGCCGAGCGAGCGGAAGTGCCAGAAGCAAATTTGGTGATCATTTAATCATTTTGGTAAACAAAATTTGGTGAACATTTATCCATTTTGATGGATAATATTTGGTAAAAAATTACTCAAATTTGGTGGCACGTTAATACACAGCCATTATGAACTAGCTGTGCCCACGACTTCGTTCGCGTAGAGTTTGGACTTTTACAGTGTACACAAACAACTGAACCGATATAAATAGGGTTTTCACTAACATAGTATTTGGCTTACTTTCGTGCAAAATTCTTTTGGCTTACCTTTGTTTCATTGCAATCGGTTCACTCAAACAGAAGCTAAACGAATGTGTAGTGTGAGTTATTGGTGCGCAGACCGCTTGATAATTTACATTCGTGTAGCTTTGAGTGAACCAATTGCAATGATTTAAAGCTTACATGTTATACAAAAGTAAGCCAAATACTAGTAATAGTAGTAATAGTTTCTGATTGAGTGAACCGTTTGCAATGAAAAACAGCTTTTATGTTGCACGAAAGCAAGTCATATACATTATCGCATATTTTGTTTGAATTGGTATGGCGGTTTGTGAGTTATTGGTGCCACCGCTTGAATTATTGAAAACCCCGTTTGGTTTGAATTGACATAACAACGGTCTCTCTTGACTGAACTGAAAAATCTCTTGACTGAACTGAAAAATCTAATTTAATCACTAGTCTTTTTTGAACTAATTGATTGTATATATAGGTAATATAAAATCGGATCAGGAGTATCCATCATTAGTCTCTCAGACGAAAGAAAGATAGAAAATATTTAATCGATATAACTGTTTAAAATTATTACAATAAATCGTAATTATAATCATCTTCTAAACCGAAACGATTTCAACTCATTATAAAGCCATATTCGGGACCATGGCGCTGGGTTTCAGTTGCGAGATGGTAACGTTTAGTCAAGATATCTGTGTAGGCGTCTTTTTATATGTAGCTGTTTCAGGCCAACTATAAACATCATAAATACATGAGTAACTGAGAAATATTTGGGTTTTAAAAACAGTGATTCAAACTTAGAGCATTGATTAAAATGATGAGTGATACATATTTTAAAGAGATAGGTAGCATAGACAAAACAATATTAGTAATCAGGTGTTAAAGGTAGAGTATCTGATATAATGCCGTACTAATTTAATAATTTACGTAGTCAATCCGTTAAACTTAAATTTGATTCTTGACTTACAGAATTTAAGGTGGGCGCAACTACAATGTTTATAACTTATAGTTATCAAAAATAACTTTAAATTAAAAAACCGAGAAAATATCGAGTCAAGTTAGGTATTGACAATGTTGAAAAAATGGTCCCATAAGTATAGTTGATGTGCAAGAGACCTAATATTGTAAATTCAAACTGATCTCATTCTGAATAGCTCAGATTCTTAAACTATCATTCATTTCCAGCTAGTACTGAAATAACTCGAACAGATGGATCAAACAAATCGATCACAAGCATCGCTTGCCAGATTGCTGTCAATTAGGTAGAACTACCACGGACTAACTAAAGTCTTACACAAATGTGATCGAAATCACATCTAAAGATATCCTCAAAACCTAGTGTTGTTTATAGTCCAGGGAAATTATTATTTGACCTGGAAGTAATTAAGTATGGCTGTTTTTTCTCGCATTCTTGTTAAGGTGATCCGTTTTCCATACAAAAATTCAAATGACTTGCATTCTTATGCGGGACATAAAATTCTGTTGAAAAACGAACGAATACTGCTATTTTTAGTTAAATTTTTCGCTTATTAATACAAAAATACAGTTAATGTACTGAAAGTACTATTTTTGTTAGCAATTTTTGGTTCAATATTACGATTGTGGGCGTGCGGTCAAAACTGTACGGTTATGCTTTGTGTGCATGTGTGAGTGATCGTACTCATGTAAACACGGACTGACGAGAGTAATTGACTTTAGTGGACATAAGGAGATTTTTTTCTTATCGAAATTGTTGTTAGGCGTTGAAGTTGCACGATGAAATTTACGCGAATCAACTTTTTGCACATATGTAATTGGTACTTATTGCATTAAAAAATAAAACCTTATATATGCAGCAGTGGCTCCATCTAGTTACGTTCGGGGCTAAGCTTGCCGTCACAGATCACCTTAAACAAGTAATCTCTCCTATAAATGTATAATTATTAAAATCGTATGACCTCGGGAACATATTTTTTTATTTTTTTATTTATACTAAAATGCTAATGCAATCAATCGATAAGCAATGTTAATAGAACTATAATCATAGGTAGTTTACCTAAAAATTAAAATGTTTTCCCATTGGAATTGCAGAAATTCGGAGTTTCAGTAAGGTAATAAGTTAACTCGAAATTGCACTTAAAGGGTAATATAATATGTAGTGGAAGTAAGTTTAATGTTTTACTTCTTAAATATATTATTTTAAATACATTTTATACAAAATTAAAATGTCAACTGTAATGATAAACTTTATTTTTGAACTTTTCATCTTTCTCTTCATCATTTCATCATTTCTTTGTCATCTTCCCTATATTTTTATTCTTTAATACTATTTTACATATACGTATTTAAACTTAATTTTGTCAGTAATAATAAAAAAGTCACATTATATTTACTTCAAACCCACTCATATAAAAGTTTCTAAATACCCTGGAGCTTTAGCTTGGTAGGTACCATGCGAAAAGAGAGAGTATTGATTGTCTTTGAATATAAAGAAAGAAAGAAAGAAAAACTATTTATTCAACTATTGTGACACTACAAACCAAAGTACAATAAAGTACACATATAAAAGAAAACAATATGTTAACACATAAACAAAAGAAACTTAAATAACTGCACTAAGGTATGCAAGGTGGCGCAATAGCGAAAAGGTGAACGACTCAGCAAAAAGTCCATCTCGAAGAGACGGACGCTGTTTTTCAGTCGTACCAAGAATATGACTTCGAGCCTACAAACATATATCGAATTTCATGCAACTATAGCATAATGAAGAAACAGACAAACAGCACGAAACGAATATAAAACGTAATGTTTATCATCATGACATAAATTACGTTGACTTCGACGACACTTGAATAATAATGTGTTGGTATTTTACAATTTCGTGAAATACTAAAATTTTGTTTGACATTAAATTTAAGCACCTTATTCTCAAAAAAGCATATATTTACTTTTCGAAGGCATTCGCAAGAAAACGGTCGTTTCGGAGAATCACTTTTTGCCTTATGTTTATTCCCAAAAAGTTCTCGGAAGTGTCTCCTGTTTTCTTTCCATAAGTTCAGCTAACATAATCACAGTGGCATGATAATTACATCCATGACATTGTATGTAGATGACTTCTGACTAAGACTTATCTCTCAGATGATGACTCACATCTGTTACGCACACAAACATAGAACCCATCAGTTCAAATGTTACATAAATTCGTATAACATATTTAATATTGGCGAGCTCAATATTAGCAACTGCTTTATCAATCGCAACGATTTTTTTTCAGCGCATGATTCACGTTTAAAACATCAAGAGGTATAAAAGTACAGATAAATATATAATAACATCGTCTTGTAAAAGCATGAATTTGTTATAATGGAAATGAACAGATATACTTCATTATAGACTCACGATTTGGGAGCCGCTATAATCTTTGCAACTTTTTTTTGTAAGGAGGGAGACGTATTAGCTTTTGAAGTACTAAAGATGTGCGATTTATAGGTAGTTGCTTTTTTAAATAGAACTCTATATACCCAGTACATAAGTATAAAATTACTTTAATATACCTAAACATTTTATTTAGAGTTTATAATGTTGTTGTTATACAATCATGACCGCGGTCATTGGTCAAGTAGGTAATTTGTCAAAAGGTTATATCTTTATCGTCTGGTGAACGTGATTGTTTACGTTATTTCTTCTTATATTGTTTGTCTTTTTGACTCGTTATTCAGATGTCTTATTAAAAAGTTGGTTAGTTAGTAAAAAGCTGTGTAATATAAATTACGGCTACTATATGATTGAATAAGTAGCGATTCTTTATTTTCGTGTGTTACATTACATTCTGTCCTTTTATTTCCGTTTTGAGCTTCGCCTAAGTTTGAGTAGTCGATTAACATCACATATGAGTAAAGATTTATTTATTATCCTGACGTCACGCGCCATTGACCCTCCTCGGCTGCGCCTGCGTCTAGCCCAATAACTCACTAAGTCAGGTTTAATAATCTTAAAACAAACTACTGATCCACTGCGTCACTCATCTCAATGTAGGAGTAGTTTCTGGAAGCATTCAATTTTAACATCATCTTTGAAAAAAAAAAATATATCATGAAAAGAAATTCGCGTTCACATTCGCAAAATTAAAAACAAGCTAAATGACTCTGTCAAGGCATCTACTGAAATTGTACTAAAATTAAACGATGATAGCGAAACTAATTAAAACTGTTTGTAACACGTTCTTTACTAAGACTAAGCAATACAGTACAGGCCCTAATATCCCTGTGGCAATCCCCGCGCCTAATATGATACCCTTAATTATTGTACAAAGCACTACGCAAAAAGGACCAAATTAGAGTTTAATTGCGGAAACAGGAGCCCACTAACTAACTAACTGTACAAAGCACTGGTACGAGTACATTGTCAAATGCCATGGATAAAATTAACTAAGAATTGGATGTTTAAGAAAGAAATTAATTATTATTAATAATGCAACGGTACTAGTACATTGTCAAATGCCTTGGATAAAACTAACTAAGAATTTGATGTTCAGGACAGAAATTACACACAAGTGCCGATATTCTAGTCGCACTAAGGTTGCGTAGGTATTGTGTTAAATGATAGTGCAAATACCTACTTCAAGTAGAGGTGCGAGAAATGCCGTTTTTGTGTTGGCTTGGAATTCTATAGGTGTAGTGTACATGTTTCGTGGGTCCTAACAATAAGATGTATAAGGTGATAATTGAATATGTAACTTCTATATTCTACTTCAATTTTGGCTGTTTATTTTCTGTTTCATCATAGAGCATTTCATGTCTTATCTATCGCCGTCAAATAAAAATGTTGGCATACATAGAAATCGTCCCGTGTGGTGCCGGCAAAGAATAGTACCAACCCATACATACCCGTGGTTGTCGTAAGAGGCGACTAAGGGTTATAAACTGGAGGATGGGCATCAGCATTCTCCGTTGTATCTTACTTACTGCGGTCACCTACAACCGCGGTCCATGGTGCCAGCCGTAACGCTAACAAGCGAGTTGACTATGGTACTTCCCCTCTACATTTTTCCAGCAAAAGGCTAGAATTCTGGAGGGAGCTCCCTGCCCTGTAGTGGACGTTTCATGGGATGTTATGATGATGGATGATGATGAGATAGAAATCACTATACCTACACAAAATAAGAATAAGAGAATAAGAGCTCTGACGGATGTAGACACCGCGAGGTTAGTCTACTTCAGTTATTTCCATAGTCTCATGTCATATGGCCTTTTGTTATGGGGTCATGCTGCGGATGCAAACAGCATTTTTTTACTACAAAAGCGAGCTGTTCGTGCAATTTATAAAATGAAGCCTAGAGAATCTCTTCGAAAAAAATTTAAAGAAATCAACATTTTGACTTTTGTGTCGCAATACATTTATGAGAATTTAATATATGCTAAACGGAATATACACATTTTTGATAAAAATTGTGACAGGCACAGTGTCAACATAAGAAACAAGAATCAACTTGCTTCTCATGTCAGCCGTATTCACAAAATTAGTAAAACATATAAAGGTCAATGTATACGCTTCTATAATAAGGTACCCACTGATATTGAAAGTTTACCGTTAGATAAATTCAAAACTGTAATCAAGCAGAAATTATGTAAGAAGGGTTATTATAAAATATCAGATTATCTAGAAGAGAAAAATCCATGGGATTAGACTACGGTTCTAACAGGCTAATTCAAAATTAAAACTGACCTATGTATGTTGTATATCAACCTTGTACATTCAAACATATTTAAAAGAGCGCGTGGGTTTTTATTGTCGCTTCTTTTTTTTCCCACAATGGCGCCACATTGTTTGTGAAGCGATGTAGTTTAGCTGACGTCATTAAGAGATTTTAATATCCAACAATGAATAAACGATTTTGATTTGATTTGATTTGATTTGAAAACACGTACACACGGCCGAACGTCGGTGGAAACACTTTGGCCTTGAGCGGGTCTCTGGTTTCGGGTGTTTGTAGCGTAGCGCTGGTTCAGCTCTTACTGGTTTTGTTTCTATGTACTTGCTGCCATGCGTAGCTATCTATAAAACTGGTAGTCGAATCTATTAGCATGTGATGAGCGAACTATTTGCTCTTTGCCTGCAAATGGAAGCATGATTTGTCCTATGATTTTGTTTGCGTTGCCAATTTGTGTCAACACTTCATATTCTGTTCTTGGAAACAGCTGTTGTAAATCTGTTATGTTGGTTTTTGGAAGTGATTTCGGATTTGGCGTCGGATAAAAGACTCGCGTAAATTTACTGTTGACGTTTTATCCATCATACTCTTGTATCCGATATCCTTTGAATCTGATCTTATTTTAAACCGCGGCCATCAAAGCTTTACGGAAAATGTTTCATCTAAAGATCTAATTGACTTGAAACCTAAAATTTTCCATTTCGCGTAATTATGTATATTTCTTAAACTTTCAAAATCGTACACATAAAAGATAAGAAGAATAACACTCATATAAGTGATTGGCTAACAAAAGCGTTTTGCACGTCTAATGACGTAGATAAAGCCAACAGACATTGAGATAAATTACGTGTAAACTGTCTGTCGGACATAATAATCCAGCATAGAAGTTTCGTTAACCCCAGAACATAAATATTACCAGCAGTACTACATAAATCTTCGATATTAAATCCAAAGTTTGCCAACACAAAGGGTGGCCGAACAAAATGGTGGAAACGCAAAGCAACGGTCTATAAAGTGTTGCATGAATTAACGTGGGGCCAGCTATTTCGGGATTCTGGAGTGGCTCCAACGTTGGAATCGGAATCACTCGGTCACTTTCCTCAGTCACTGACTCAGGCAGTCCTCGAGCTCAGCAAGTAGAAGGGACGAATTTAGTTGTATCACGTCATACTTGTGTGACTAAACTGAAGAAGTAAAATTTGAAACTTTTTCTTCATCGTTGATTCCTCATGGCTTAGGGTAGTGGCAGTGATCGCCACAAGCGTTCTTCTGCACGAGAGCTCTTCCTTCAAGCTCGTGGATATTCTGCCAAACGTTTTGAGCCCTAAAGATTGACGTGACGTCTTATAAAGCTGCCGACCATAATGCTAAACGAATTGATGAGATCTCTAGCTTCTTATAAAGGAATAAAATCTTATAAAACAAAGCATAGCATATGGTATGCCAACAGGTGTTCTCTTCTCATTTAAACACGCTTCGATGAATAAGTTAAAGAGTATTGGAAATAGGTCACGCACGTTAGTAAAATGAAAATCAAGATACGAATATATTGTAAAAATGTTCCATCATGATGATAATATTTTCGTCAGAAATCCACAAAACTTGTTTCTTCGAGAATGATGTAGGTACGTTATTCAGCTTTTTAAGATTCCGTAGTCGTAGGCTCAAAAACGAGACCCTATTGATATGCCTCCGATGTCGGTCTGTCTGTCAGCGGGCTGTATCTCATGATTTCACAAATTGTGTATATCTGTTGCCGCTACATCAACAAATAATAAAAATAAACAAAATTGAAGGAAATAAATAAAAAAATGAAGGAGGCTCCCAACAGCTAAAGGGGAGCGCGATAAATTATTTTGACCTACCCCATCGACTGGGGTATCGTTGTTTAGAGCTCGTCGAGTACATAAATACTGTATTTTTGTTTTAAAAAATATCTAAAAACAAAGGAAAAAGTACTACCAAGTCAGCTTTTTTTTTACAAAATTTTGTTTAGGCTGTATCTCGTGAACAGTAATAGGTAGACAGTTGAAATTTTTACACATTATGTATTTCTGTTGCCGCTATAACAAAAAATACTAAAAATATATAAAAATAAAAAATTAAGGCAGGCTTCCCTACTACAGATGTGTTTTTTAGGAGATTTTATCTCCGTTTTTTGTTTTAGCTCTATCGTAAAAACGGGAATATTTAGAAGCGTGTTAATTTGTATATTTATGGAACATAAGCTATAAAATAAATACAATAAAAACTAGGCAAGTGCGAGTCGGACTCAAAAAATCTAGCACAGTAAGTAACTGAAATTTCAACTAATACAATTAATATTATGTGGTGGTACGGAACCCGACTTGCACTTGCCGGTTTTTGTACTTACATCGTCCCTAAACCCGAAATGAAAACAACTCAATTAGGGTAAATCCCCTGTTAAGAACCCCGTGTTTTGTTGGAGTTCTGGAGGGAGCTCCTGTCCTGCAGTGCTCGTTTTAATGGGATGTTATGATGACTGATATGAGCAATACAACTTACTCACTGCCTTCGGTTGGCTGGAAGAAATCTCTTTCAGAGATAAGCCCGCCTTTGTGTATGTTCTTTAGTTATAGTCTTTTCTGGAAAATTTTCGTGCAATAAATAATACTAGTCCGGTCGCTTAACGTCTTATATCGCCAAATTGCACCAAATTTTTTCCACGTACTAATTAGGTACATAGCTCTCAATTTTTAATAGGAGCCAATTGAATTGAATTGAATTTTCTATAGAAATTATTAGAAATTCAAAAATTGGCTTCTATCAAAAATCTAACCTAACTAGTACCTGGAAAAAAATTGGTGAAATTGTAAGGCGTGTCCACGTGAAACAGTTAAATGACCGCACTATACTCCTTTTAGAGTATTAAGGCCAACTGTTTTTTTTTTTTACTTTAAATGGGCTTACTCTTATCCTCGATCTAGCCTTGAGGACAGAGATGAGGTCGACGATGGAACGAGCTTGCCCAGAAGAAGCCTATTCACTCGCGACTTAAATAGATTCGGGTTATAAGAGCTCGGGAACACAGACGCAGGCAGAGAATTCCACTCCTTAGCTGTGCGCATTATAAAGGATGTTTAGTCGTATTCGTGCCTATTTGACTTATGCCATTTTGGCGCTGTACTTACGCTATGGGCGCTATGGTGTTTCGGAATAGTGCCGATGGAACGAAAATCACTGAATATGTAATACTGTCATCTGTGATAGTATTCTTCAAATTTAGGTCATGAGTCACTAACTGGGGGCGTCTCAAATTTGCACGCTAAATTAGCTGCCATTTGTATGAAAACTCCAATCCACAGTGTCTTATATTGGGTTCATCGGCAAATAACCTAGTTGTGTGAATCAATACCACTATTATTTATAGTAAGTACTCATTAGGGGGTGCAAAGGTCGTTAACAAGACGAAAGACGCCTATCACGCTATCCAAGTTGCGTTGTACAGTCTAGATAAGGTAAAGCTTGACGGTCGCAGCGTGAGTTTAGCTTCTACGTTTATGGAAAATAACAAGGTACAAAGTCCAGTGTGTCAAGCTTGATGTGCTCTTGACTGTACATAATTGGTTTCATGGGCTTGGTTTGATACCAAATTAACGCAATTCCCCATGGGGCATAAAAATGTGTAAGAAACTGTATTTAATAACGTTAATGGAGAGTTCATTTCAAATATTATTTATCACATAGAGTTCGGATAATTCTGCAAAGTAGAAAATTTGAAAATCTCACAACCACACGCAGGATTCGAACCTGTGTCTTCTCTGCTTACTAGCAGAGACACCTTAACCAACTTGCCGTGGACCTGCTTGATGTTGTGAAAGTTGGTTAAGGCGTCTCCGGTACTGACGGAGAAGACTTTTTTGACGGAGAAGTTTCGAATCTTGCTTGTGGATGTGAAATTTTGCGGTTTTCTACTTTGTAGAATCTACAAAATTATTTTGTTAATACGTTAGTCCGTCTGCATATTATTTGCCAAAAATGTAGAAATTCATACGCACGTCATAAAAGAAAAGAAAATATTTTCTCTTCTGAAAGTTAGGTACTAATCAACCTTAGCTATATTTTGGTCACACGGGAAGTGTTTTGAAAAGTGATAGAGCACTTTCTTGTCCGACTGTACCCATATTGAACAATGCTGTAGATGTACATTGTAACTTAAGTAACACGAGTAAAATAAATACGGAAGTATCTTTGTGCGACCTTCCATCACGTCGCAACGAAGCATCATCTCATACATTAGAAAATCTAAATCCACTCATGCGTAGTGCGCTGTGCTTACTGTAGAAAAATCCTTGCTATTATATTCTAGCTAGCGTCAATGGCCCATATTATAATATCCGAGAAATCGGATAATATGTAGAATCATATCTATCTAGTATTCATATCTAGTAAACGAAGTTAAATGATGCTCTTTCCTTCTAAATTGTCTGTCTATGATGACATGAGTATTTGTGAGTGCGACAAGTACAAAAGACAACATCATCTATCCTTGACACACACACACACACACACACAATAGCCATCAAACACACGATAATCGTCCGATAGGCAAAATAGTGTATTATTTTTCTATACGTCCCATATTTCTGCCATACTTGATCTGTCAAAAATCTGTCATATTTCTTGGTTATTACATAAGATGTGAAAGCCCCCGAAAACAGATGTAGTCAAGACACGGAATATCTAATGGTACTGACGGTCTCACTTCATTTAGCGGTTCAACCATCCAAATAAAACTATAGTGTTCAACAAAGTAATGTTTATCAAGCGTTTCCAAGATTATTGCCTACGTTACGGCCTGAATCCGCGCCTGGCATGACGATTTCAGCCCAGTGCTCTCTCAAACGTAGGTAGGAACAATTCAGGGAACTTTCTAATTTTACAATACTGCTCATATTCACACCAGCCCAGCGTGGTGTTTGATCGTGGGAAAACTTGAGAAAAACATATTCAAATGAATGATTCAGAATGAGTTTCGGTTAGCAAGAAATGAGGAAATTTCGGGAGTGAAAAGCAAAGCATGACCTGAAAGAAAAGCATGTATAACTTTTATGACACTTTTGTGGCTAATTCGCTTAATTATCCTTTAAGAAGATGTGTACAAAATTCAAATTCAAAATCTTTATTGCGATACACAGGTACTGTACAACAGGAGGTAAAAATAAACAATTGTCACACTGTGATCAGCCTTAAACATATGGCATGCAACATTAAACATCAATACACTAAAACCGTACTGTTTACCTTATAGATTCATATTTTTTGTTATTCAACCTATGAATTAATCCTTACTGTAGATAGATAAATATACTCTAGTTTATCAGGAGGGATAGATAAAACAAGCATCAACTCCAATCGAGGTTCGTATTTTTTGTTGTCTCAAGAAAACATCCAAAATATCTTTTCTTTTCTTTTTTCATATGTTCAAATGATTGAAATACTTGATAAGATAAGTCAATAAACAAGTAAACAAACAATTATAAAATAATACGATACGAGTATTTATACTGCGCCCTTGATGTAGGTGCTTACTAATCAAGCAAGTTAGATCATCAAAAGAACTTGTCCTTTATTTCCATATATAAATACGTTAGTAAATATCTGTTTCATACGATAAAATGTCTTTAACAATAAAAAGCCCTAGGAAATGTGTCGACTCGTAGTATCAAGAACGCATTTCCTAAAATCACCGAACATGTGTTCGAATCAGAATTCGGAAATGGCCGAATTAAAACCAAGTAGAATCGCAGGTGTACATTTTTCATATCATATTAAAATAGGTATTAAAATTTCTCTGCCAGTGACTCGTGAAAATTGATTTACCGAGGAAGTCACATCACATTCAATCATGTTTCTGCTCTGGCTTATTCCTCTGACGTACTATAAAATAGATCTAGACCATAGTATTAATGACGTATCAGTGAAAATAAAACCCAATTTTGTCCTTATACGGCCCCTTAGTCTAACACTGTCCGACTGGCAGGCAACACACAACCTAAACCGATAGGTCTAGGATTCGTCCAAGATCTGAGACTTAGACGAATCAGTCTAGGAGCAGGAAAATTTGCACAGGAGCTTCTTAGTTCCTTTTTTTTTATTCCACCGATAAGGGATCAAAGCTTGCATGGAACTGAAGGTTGGATACATGGTTAGTTCTCAAGGTTGTTCACTTGTTTAATCCTCCTATAACTACAATACTTTTAATAAAACTGCAAGGAAAGACCAGACACAAAGGTCATCTTAAAGTTCATTATAGTAAAATATTACGAATTGTGTTGCAGTGCATAATTTATTGACCAACACGTTAGCGGCAGCTATTCTGGGATTCTAATCGTTGTCTTTTTCCTTAGTCCGTTTAGCTGGTAACATAACCCGTTTAGTTATGAATTTTGTCCATCTTTCAACAATGTGTCATTTCTTAAGCATTTTTATTCTAACTTTTAGTTTTAATGTCAATTCCTTCGTTTAATTTACATGAATTAAACACCTCAAACTAGCAAGCAATCAGCACCGCGTTAGGTTATTTAAGAACAAGATCTGGTTATCAGAATTGACCAGGCTGGATAGCTTTTCCTGCACCTAAATTCTAAAAATAAGTTTTAATAGATTTTACGAGAAGCTGTTCGGTTTCATGTGCATATTCAAATCCTAAAGTGTTTTTATACCTTTTATACAGGTAAATGAATATCGTTGTGGTTATAGGTATTTTGTTCTGGTCCAAACTCTTAAGATAAACCACCTGAGTTAATCTCAAGAGCTCTTATCAGACAAACATTGCTTTGGTCTTAAGGTTGATGCGAAGCAGGCTAACGTTTGGGTACAGGATTATTATGGTCTGAATATGTGAGATGGCTGGTAGATAAATCATCCACGTAACTATAAAAGAAAGCAGCAACATGAGCAAAATTTTCATCGTTCTAGTTTTAGCATCGTTCACAGATGTGGTCAAAATAACCACTTTCCTCATAACTAACCAGTAATCACGTCTCTTCAATTTCATTAGCTAAAAAGTAATATTCGTTAACGTTTTTTTCCTCATATTTTTTAACAGATGGTAGGACCCAATGATATTACAATTATTAAAACATCTTTGGTAGGACCTACAAAGGATACAAAAAGAGGATACGAAGTAGATGAATTAATCCTTCAACTGCCCTCTTGCAAGGTTTTGGTAGATCTTGTGGAGTTGTGTAGTTGTTTTTAACAAGTATAAGTTTTTGGTATGATAAAAATTTGATTCACATTATAGAAAAAACTAAAGTAAAAACAGTCCTGTTTTCTTCTGTTCTCTAATGTAGAATTTGTATCGTTAGCCATCATAATGGCAACCACGACTTTGTGCCATTGACTGACGAACGTATGAGAGTTTTTGTTACCCGTTCCTAATTGGAGTCGGTTCATTTAAGAATTCCACGCACGATAACATTTCAAAGAATTGTACGTCTAAGTTTATTTAATTATTATAATTTTTATTTGAGCTTCCTGTGCTACGTAAAAAAGAGAATTGAAAATTTGATAATACCTGTCCGAAGAAGCGTTCCCTCGCCGCTGAAATGCTCTTAGTTCGTGATCCATCAGAGTCTGTAGCGTCTTGAGCTGGAGCATCCGATGGCGGCTGCTGAGGAGGCTCGCTCGGTGTGTCCTGCGGCGCCGCCTGCGCCTGCTTCTCGGCCGGCGCAGGCGCCGCTCTCTCGCACTTATCCTCCGCCACTGTCACTTTTTCTTTCCCTCCAGGCTCACCTCCGTTAGCTTTCGCACCATTCACAGTCACCTTTTTCTCACTTTTCGGCTTTTTGTTCTTCTTCACTTTCGGTTTGGGTGGCTTTCCGTCTTGGAAGCGTTTGCTGGCGCAGCACTGCACGTTACCCATGTCTGGGTGCGCGCATGTCGCGTCGGGAGTCGGTCGGTCGGTCGTTCGAGGCGTCGGCGTCGGCGCCGGGTCGCGGAATGAGCGCGAGCGTCGCGCCGCCCACCGAGCGGTATTTTCGAATAGCTGACCGCCGATTACGCGGATGCCGTCCGCGGAGGATCGCACCCGAAAGCCGCGCGCGGCCGCGGTGGCGTCATCACGCGCCCTCCCCCCGCGCCGCAAGGTCAAGGCGTCATTGTTCCCGCGCGAGACGCATACTCCACTCTACGCGCTGGTGAGCTCAGGTGACCGATTACAACTAGAACAGCACAACAAAGCTGCCTCCAATTACTGCCAACTCTACTGCCGTCTGACACGCGATTCCTGCTGCCGGCGATCGATCCGGGTGTTGTTTACGTGTCGCTACCACGGGAACCATATCGCCCTAGTTACAAGCCTCTCCCTCACGGAATATACTAAACTTGTTGCAAATCATGCCGCTGGTCGCTCAGTGTACGTACGCACAATCCTCCGGACGTATGCAATGCACTATGCGAGAGTTATCGCGCACGCGCAGCTGATAGCGCGTCTGCTGCGCACGTGCCGTTGCCATAGTAAACAAACCGACCATTAACCACAGACCAGCCAATAAAGGAAAATGGAAGGAGTTTTCCGCTTGTAACCTAATTGAGTAAAACCATTGTAAATGGAAATATTGCAACCTGAGTCGTCATTTAGTTTACACAATCTTTAAAATCATCGGTTTGATTGAAGACATTACGACCTCTACCCAAAGACTATATAATTGTAATATCATTGCCTCTACCAAGTTTATTATCTGCTATTTGTTAGCAACAGTGCTTCTCTATACCTACCGTCACTATACAGGGTCCTTGGTATATCTCTGCAAACCTCTGATGGTTGCTCTAGTCATGAAACTATACAACTTTGGTTCCACAACTTTTATGTGTTCAATATCATCCAACAAAAAATTTTTTTTGGTTGGTTCTTCATTCATATTGACCCAGTTTCCAAAAATCCCGAGAGGTATGCATGTATAGCTATATCCAAGACACTTTATATTTATTACTTACAGCAACTGAAAAACAAAGTAGGTTACAGGAAATACAGTTGAGCAATACCCAATACAAACAGTTACAAAATATTTATAACTTTACTAGTTTCCTGCTCGGTATTCCAGATTATTAAAATACGGATGTTCGCCTATTGAATACTCGTAAAGAGAGAACAGGCCGAATTCTTTTATAAGTTTAAAGTTTAAATATAGAAGGGGATAAAATGTGAGCAGATGCCAGTGGAAATGGAACTGTGCCGCAATCTTTGGTGACGAAAGTAGGACAGTTTCTATGAGTCCATGGGATTACTGCTTCGTGCGTGTCTCTTGTTATTTTTTTAAGGGAGCAATTCAAAACCTAAGAAAAAGAATTTTTGACCGGCAGTAGGGTGTTTTCAACCATCTTTTGAAATGTCCACTGCAAATGAGCACGAGGAAAAAGCATCATAGTGCCACGATGTAATCAGTATAAAAATGATTAAAGGAGTGATCACACCTAGCTGAATTCAAAGACTAATTCGGCATACATTGCTCGTTGAAGCAAGCATATTGCAATTAACATAACCAAACCTCCCAGCAATGTATGCCGAATTAGTCTTTGAATTTAGCTAGGTGTGATCACTCCTTAAGACAGTTTGATTGCTTCTGTAATATTTTTTCTTGTAAAAGGATTTTTATATATTTCACTGAGTCTAAAATAAAGAAATTACCAAGAGTGATTAGCATACCACCCATCGACACACTTAAATAAACTTAGTTGACAGACGTCAAGGAAAACTATATACTCGTAATACAGTTGTAAATGTCGTAAGTATACAGTACAGTGGTACTGATGGTGCTTTTTTCATAGTTTAAACCTTAATATTGTTATGAGTAGAAGTTTTCTTTATTACATATCACCATAGCAATTGTCGCTATAGTCATATCCAAACAAAGAAAATCATCTCCGAAAGAAAAATTCAAAGCCTTTTTTTATATTACGAGTAAACCTTGCTAAAATATTATACTGCGGATTTAGTTCGACCTCGGCCCAGCGTCCTGAACATAGGACACGATGTTTAACATGTAAGAAAACCTGTTGTTTTTTAAAATAATCTAAGGAAAAATATAAATGATAAAATAGCTACAAATCGTACAGTGTGAATTTTTATTGGTTTTGCTCCTAAAATAGGTCGAAATACGAAAATCCCAATTTGACCTCCCATACAAAATGCGCTATCAGCTGATGCAGTTTCTATGGGAGGTTAAAAATTTGGTATAATCTAACTAAAATACTAACTTAAAACGCAACACAACTAATTTCTCATTCGATATAATACAGTAGTTTCGTAAACATCTAGATAAAAGTCTGATGCAACATTTTGTTGTAATTTCGCGAAAGAAATTTTATGGTTCTTAACTTTGAAAGAAAAGAGTTCTTTTTTGTTAGCCTCAAGTGTAGGGCAAAGGACTCCCCCTATCTCTTTCCAATCGTCACGGTCGTGAACCATGCATGCCTTGCCAACCTTTGTCAAATGCATCGAGGCTGTCAAGCCACCGCTGCTATCTAGGCATCCCTCTTCAGAGTCGGCTATCGACGGTTTAAGAGGCTGATAAGAGCTAAATAGGCTTCACTTGAGCAGATTTTTAACGAAAACTGATGAATATATGGCTGCGAAAAAAAATTTTGTGATAATTAAGCATCTTTCCAAGAATATGGCCGACTCCGAAACACGATTAAATATATTTTGTACGTCTTAAAAAAATCCAAAGTTGCGATTTTTGCTTTTAAACTGTTTTTTTAAGTACCCATTAATCTATGATGTCAAAACTTTTACATATTATTCAATACATTATGCATAATAATATGGCTGTTTTATAATTAATACTAGCTGTTACCCGCGACTTCGTCCGCGTAGATTTTATAAAAAAAACAGAACTCGAACTTAACTGAGAAAAATCCAAAAATGAGCGAAAAACGTAAAATAGCGCGAATCCGCTCCGTTCTACGCGAATCCGCACGCGCATTCTGCCCTTTGTTAGAAAGGGAGGTAATTTAGCTCTTATCAGCCCCTTAACACGGAATCAAGTTCTCTTAAATTTAAGAGCTGTGCTCTCGTCGAGATGTTTTTTTTTATGTCACAAGTGGGTAAACGAGCAGGTGGGCCACCTGGTGGTAAGTGGTCACCACCGCCTATAACACCCGTTGTCTTATTAGTGAAATAATTTGACACTAATAAGACAGCAAAGTGCGTTATCCACCCTGAGAACTAAGATGGTATGTCTCATGTGCCGGTAATTTCACTGGCTCCCTTACCCTTCAAACCGAAACACAGCAGTGCAAACACTGATGCTTTATGGCAGAAAAAGGTAAGGGGATGGTACTTCCCCAGGCAGACTTTGCACAAAAGCCCTACCACGTACAAATACTTCAGTAAAAATACGGTTTTGCAAAACATTAAATGCTAATAGCTACTTTTTTGTGTATATCGTATTTAAATATAATGTTAAGACGCAATATTTACGAATCCATCTAAAATTTAAAGCGGAATATTTTTTTCGAATAACAGCTAATGCAAAAATAGTAATAGACAATTATATACTTTATATCATAGATAAACGTATACTTTACATATAGGCATCAAAATCCACCATAAATATATTTAAAAATATCAATTTATTTCAAAATATAAAATCTCCACTTATTTTTACATATAAGGGCCAATTAAGTCGAGGTAAAATAATAGCAATAAACTGAGCTAAACTCAACCTTTTTAAATGTAAGTGATTCTTATATAGGTATATTCACAAAAATGCCATACTAAATAAAAAAAAAATTTTGTAATCGCTGGTTTACAATGATTTTGTAAACATTTATGTTGGATTTCCCAAAAATGTGATTATATAGCACTATTTAAATTATTAGAAAGCCAAACGGATCTATTACTATTTTTGGTTGCGAAGATAAGCTGTATTTAAATTTCGTGCTATAAAAGTTAAACAATACAAAAAAGCTAATATTTTTAGGTGGATTCATGTATAATATGAAATTCTGAATATATAGCAAGCCGTATATAAAAAAAATAATCTATTAACATTTTTTCCGAAATTCCATACTTTTTAAAGTTTGGACGGCAAAATAAATAAATAAATGAAGTAAATTTAGGTGGATTCCATTAAAAAGCTTTATACAGAAATATAATCTATCGATCTGAAAAAAATCACGGCTATTACGAGTATCAATTATTTCCGTTTCGCCATACAATCTCTCGTAATTTTACTGGAGTAAAAAGTTAAGCTTCGGGCAAAGACAAGAAAAACGAGTTGCTAAACCGAATACGGGGTCGACGAACTATTTCCTCCAGATGTGGTTATTTGAGAAAATTATTGTCAAGTTACTGGAAATTCAGTTAGAGTAGCTGTTAATGGCACGAGTCATTGAATCACCAAATAGTACATGTTTAGAAGTTACGTTGAAGATAAATATGATAATTTAATAATATGTTGCGTGACTCATAGATACGTAGTCACAATTAGATCATAGCTAAAAAAACGCCTATATAACAGTTCACTTTGTGACGCTATACTGGATCAAAAGTTCAAACTATTTGATTTCGTTTCGATTCGTTCGTTTCAATATTGTTATACTCGTAGCAACGTGGTGACCGAGCTTTGTTCTCTGTACTTAACCAAGCCCAATTTTTCATGCTCACAAAACGGATGAATGAATTTTCACAGAAATTAGACCTATCCTAATAAATTTTTTGCCCCCAAAAATCTCTGTCGAGTAAATTTAATCTAAATCATTAGGGTCGTTTACGAGAAACCGATCACAAATATATAGGTATTACAAGTATTGCTCGTTTAATATTATAGGATTTACTATTCTGAATCGTCATCATTATATCAGCCAAAAGACATCGTCTGCTGTTTATATTTCTTTCAATTCAAACGCGATGGCTCCGGCGAACGTCCTGAATTTGGCCTCAGATGGAATAATAGGAACTGACCGATTTGGACTTCGAACGTTTGATGAGACATTCCTGTTTCAAACTTTCCATTCATCCTCGACCTGTACTGAAGAACTCCAGTTACTCTCCTTTCATGCTTTCTGTTTTGTTGCTTTTATGCTTTTGTTGCTCTCTACATGAAAAACCCTATTGAATGGGTCCGTTGTTTGCGTTTTCCATAAAAGCCTTAACTCCACGCGAACGAGGTCTTAGGCATATCATCTTTATTTACTTACTTACATGTATGAATTTACCCCCAATTTTGGTCCCGTGTGGTGCCGGCAAAGAATAGTACACACCCGTGGGTGTCGTAAGAGGCGACTAAGAGTTATAAACTGGTGGATGGGCTGCTGCATCCTCCTGTGTATCATACCATCTTACTTACTGCAGTCACCAGCAACGGCGGTCCATGGTGCCAGCCGTAACGCTGACAAGCGAGGTGACTAGGGTACTTCACCGCCACATTTTTTCATCAAAAGCTAGAATTCTGGAGCGAGCTCCCTGTCCTGTAGTGGTTATTTCATGGGATGTTATGATGATGATGATGACATGTATGAATTTACCACTGAGTCACAATTCGGTGTATAACACAGACAAGAAAATGAGCATTCTGTTAATCTAACAGTCCACTATAAAACACGAAACAAAAGCGAAGTTTACGACGACGGCCATGGATTCTGTGTGAAAAATTGATTTAGCACCATGAATTGGAGAAGTACATAATTTTAACAAAATTTATGGTTCTGTTTTTGTTTTATAATATCCTCCATTACTTTGTATTGCTTATGATGTAAACGTTATCCATACCATCCCTCTAAACTTGGTAATATTGTTTGGACTTAAGTGAAATGTCTGTAGATCAGATGTAAGCAAAGAATCGTGAAGATTGAAAAAAAAAACAACAATTATGAAGATTACATACACAAATACACACATGACACACACTCTCAAAATAAGCGAATAAAGACCAGATAGACTAACTTAATAGAAAAAGCAGATATTTTATAATCAGTAAAAATTTCTTTTATAAGCCTGACAAACGAGTTCGTCTTTTGGACACAGACAGTCATCTCCGATATTCACGAATGCATGAAAAAAAATGCTTAATATTATCACTTACCGTTTCAGCATCACTTTCTTCCGTAGCAATCGCGACTCCCCTAGCCAGATGCTGCTCAGCATTGTCGAATTCTTTCTCCAGCTCTCTCGATTCTGTCTCCAGTTCAGGAGATGCCTCCAGCTCAGCTCGCAACTCCTCGTGGCTCAGAGTTGGGACCGAGTCTTGGAAGTATGATGGCATCTTTAACGTCAGAGGTTTGAAGTTGTGGCGAGGGGATGGTGATGGGCGAGCTGTAGCAAATAAACTTGAGTTCAATTTGAAATCTTTATTTATTTAAGCTTTATTTCCATACAGTTTTGAAACCTTTACGTATTTACAATTATTGCGAAAGAAAATAGGATAATGTTGAGTGGAGAACAGCTTTTTGAGCAACATTAAAATCGTCGCTTTGGAATTGGTGTTATTTGTGCAAAGCTCCGTTGCATGCATTTGAAATCTCAATATTTTTAGTTGTTATTCTAATCCATTCTTTGCATAATCCCAAAGTCAGGTTTCGAAATTATAATCTGATAACCTTGTATGTACACATACTGTCTACTAACTTGTTATTAAAAGATAAAGATTGTAAATCAAAATAAAATAGATACTTATCTGATGTAACCACATACTCGTTGACCTAATTTGCATGTCTACCTGTTTTGGGACAATTTGTGACTGTGCTTTTGAGTCATATCACATCATAGCATAGAATACAGAAACGGTATAAAAAGTATGTAGTGTTTAGCTCTCACTTAATAAGTACTTATGCGTTAGTATTATATAGTCTAAGACTTATGCTATTTTCAATACCTTAAGGAGCCTCTATGCAAATGCACACCTACACAAGTATGTTTCTCAATTGCTATGCTCCAAATTACCTATGATCAAAATATTGTACTTGGATTACTTCGAAGTAGAAGAGGCTACACAATCTGACCCAAATATTTTTCACAAACAAACAAAGAAAAATAAAAAACATACCTTTGTCTTCATCCTTCTTTTGCATCTGCTTCACCGAATCTCTTGTTCTTTGCAGCGTATTTGTTGTCGAAACTGGCCCAATAGTTGCTCTTTGGAGCCTTATACCAGGAAGCATATTCGCCACAACTCTTTTAGGCTCCTCCCTTTGTTGAGTCCTGTACGGAGTAAACAAGACTTCCTGATCTGCATCTATGTCTAGAAAACCTTCTTCGAATTGCTCGAAGTTTTCCAAATCCGAGTCAAGCTCTGATCGAGATCCATGAGATGATGGGCGATAGAAAGAATCGGAGTTTCTTCTATAGTCCTGCTGTTTATTTTCAGGAGATGAAAAACTCCTCATCACATAGCCTCTTTGATTATTTTGTTCATGTTGAGTGGCTGGTGAGGAATAGCTTCTTGGCAACTGGCTCCGGTTCTGTTGCATCTTGCGTTGGTGCTGGTTCGTTCTTGTTGCTATCAGGCTTTTTCCTTTTGCTGCTGCTGTGAGATGTGGTTCTTTTCGACGCATTGCATTTGGTCTTTAATTCGTGTCTCTAGGTTTGAACGTCTAGTGCTCTATGGGTGCTCGTTTGCACTGAGAAGGGTTCTAATGGGAGATCACAGGTTAGTTTCGTCACGCGTATTAAGTTTCAGATCAAATTACAGATCAGATGACAAGGCTGCAATCGGATAATATATCAGACAAGTTTCTCACGAGCGGTGTTGCAAAGGAGATTAAAATTAATATTTTGAAATATAAATTATAATAATTGAAGATAAATCTTAATCCGACCTCTAAGATTTTGATAAGAAGCTATCTGCGAATCACGTTTCTGTAAAATCCAATTTTGATAATTTGTAATCCTCGTAGATAAATATCGCATTAATTGCTTCCTAAATATATGTAAATTCAATCACGATATATCACTTACTTATCTGTGCACGAATATCTTAAAGAAAAAACAAATCTCTCGACCATGAGCACATTTTTTTTTGTGTAACCATTTTTAAAACTTTTGCTTTCGTCATCTAACACAAACACTTATTTTCCACACATTACTTTACAAGAAAAACTCGTACGCAAACATCTGGTGTCAAAGCTTGGCGGAGCTTACGCGAAATGAGAAGGCCTCACCTGAGCATACACATGCTGTAACTTGGAGGTCGATTTTGTAATAGCATTGACATTCAAACTATATTATATAGGCTTCATCATCCATTACTTTATTTGAAGAAATAATGTATCAAACTTAAAAGAGGAAGCACTCGATGTAAAGTGTTATAAAGCAGAACTCGAAAGCCTTTTGGTGCTTTCGTTGTAGGCGGACAACTTTCCCTCGTACAAGTCCCGCAACATTATAATTTGATTACTTGCAATAAACAACATTTTGTACCGATGAGATGACAGTACAGCAATAAAAATTTAATTGTACGGTGTAAAGGTCGCGTAAGATTTACTCTTAATAAGAGGTCTTACGTAATCAAAAAAGTTTGACGTAAAAGATGAACTTTTCTTGTTGATTGTTTTACATAGAGCTGAGTGACACTGACAATCTTTATTAAGATTAAGGTCTTTTTTTGAACATTTTTCTATTTTATGATAAAAAAAAATATACTCCAGTAGTTTTTAGATGTTAGATTAAAAAAATTCTATAACTATTATAACAGTTTTCTTACTACAACGCCATCTGACTGGAAACGCTTGAACAACATTCGAATATCAAATCACAAGGATCTATATCGTGATCGCAGCACAACGTAGCAACAGTGAAGTCGATCTCAGTCTGTAATATGTACATTAGCTAATAAATAGATGGCGTTATTCACCAGTATGATTATTTTACTACGCTAAGTCTTCGGCTAAGTTCGCATTGCACGTGGTGGGTTGATTGGTTTCTCCATAGAGTAACTTGAATAATGACCAGGGTTTCTCCATAAAACAAACTGGCTGCACAGGAGCCGAGGAGGTAAATTAAGATAAAGATAAAATTTATTTTGTTTCACTTAGGCTAAAACATACAAATTATTACACAATTGGATATCGGTCTCAAACAGCATTGTAATTGCATGTTAAGTCGCTTGGAACCTACAATCATTTGCAGTATGACCATTTATGGCAGGATCCTGCGTTTTTGGCAGTTTAATTTTGTCTGGCAGTTTCGGTTGACGTTTTCCAAGTCTGCCAGGATTTGGCAGTATTACAATATACGCCGGAAGATCTGACAGTTTAGGCTAAAATAAGAGTATACTCGTATATAGTAGTATCGAGGTAAAAAAATCAGTCAACTAGGAGTTTTTGTAGACCTTTTGTAGGAAAGTTATGGCAATTTTCTTACTCTGGTTAAATTTGCAGTTATTTCAATTTTAAACTTTAAGAACATGGTTAAAAACTTCATAATCCTTTACTGTCATTTGATTTTCTTATAAACATGCTGTGTGAGGCAAGATTTCCAATTTAAAGTTGGTCACACTGGTCATTTGTTAAGCCTTCTGATACACGGTTGGCAACATGGGTCCCGACAGAGGTGACCTTGGTCGGTTCCAACCGTGTATTTCGCATTCCGTCCGTGTAGTTTGCAGTTTACAACCAATTCTCTATAGCACCCGAATGGTTGCCAGCCAAGGTCACCTTTGTCGGGACCCATGTTGCCGACCGTGTATGAGTATCAGGCACTTTATGGCGCTTCTTCTGTCATCCGAATTTCCCTCCGCATGCAGATCTGGTACGCATACCGTCCGCACTTGATAATTTCATATACCATCGGCATGCGTGACGTGGATGGCACGCAAGACAGGAGAAACTAAAGCTAATTAACAGGATTAACTAACGGGATTCTCATAAATGGCGGCAGTGCAGCCTATCGCATGACGATTTAGGACGCTTCTCCTGTCATCCGAATTTACGTCTAAATGCGAACCTGGTACGCATACGTGCCGTCCGCATTTGATAATACGATACAAAATTAGCTTTAGTTTATCTCCTTGCCTGCTATCTGCTTCACGCATGCGTACCAGATTCGCACGCGGAGAGAAATCCGGATGACAGGAAAAGCAGCGCCTTAAATTTGTATAAAATGATCAAATGCGGGCGACACGCATACGAAGCGTACTAGGTCCGAACGTGGACGTAACTCCGGATGACAGGAGAAGCGCCCTAAACCGCCAAGCGATAGGCTTCAGTGCGGCTGGTTGTAAGAATCCCGAGGGTTGGCATGTTGAACGAGATTTAGGCAACCCAAAAGGCTATGCAAGCTAAAGGTAGCGCAACCTTCATAGCATTCCATGAAACGTCCACTGCAGGACAGGGAGCTCCCTCCAGAACTCCAGCAAAAACGCGTGGTACTTTGGAGGGGATTTATTATAGTCACCACACTTGTAAGCGTTGCAGCTGGCGACTGCTGTTGTTGGTGACCGCAGTATGTAAGGTGGTACGATACACAGAAAGATGCTGCTGCCCATCCTCCGGTTCATAATCCCTTAGTCGCCTCTTACGACACCCACGGGTAGAGATGGGTTGGTACTATTATTTGCCCGCACCACACGGACGGGAAGCGCAGTCTTAGATTTTTTTAATTGTTTAAAGTACCAGTGGAGTTAGTGGTTAAAGTGCCAACTCTGCTGGTATAAACTATAGCTTAAAAACCAATTTTAAAATTTCCAACTGAGGAAAGTGCATCGGCCAGGGACTCAATTCTTGAAAATCACCGGGTGTGAAATATCACTTTTGAAACTTAAAAAATTCAAATTACCCTGATAAACCTTTTAAATCATAATACATGACAACTAACAATCGAACACTATATTTAACGAATATCAATCTTCAATTTTGAAAAGAAAAACCTGTGATTCAGAATATTTTTGGTGATGTTTTATCACTCGATCGTTTCTAGCAAAATGGATCTTGTAATTTGAATTTTATTTTTAGGCTTGTGCCACTTGTCCTCTACGACTTTTTTAAAATTTGCAAAAATAAATTGAATCCGTACAAAATAATCAGCTGATCGGTTGAATTAGTATGGGAAGCCAAAAACATTTTTCGAGAATTTCCAAATGTTGTAGTCTAAAGTCGTAGTGGAATTTTGCTTCCAGAAACAGCGTATACTGAGTTTTATTAAAACCGGTATATAGTGTGTAATGGGAAGCCTTCCGAATACTGAAAGGGCATGATCTGATCAGTCAACGTACCTGAACAACTTTCAGAGAATAAAGCTTATAGGAAATAAATCTGCCTCTCCATACAAACTGTCCAATCAAGTTTTTAATTTTGTATGAAGAGACCGATTTTCTGTTTTCTTAAGGCTATCCCTTACCGCCTGTATAGTAACTGTTTGGTATTTAGATTTCGCGACGTTATGATAGCAAGATATTTTCTTGGAAAGCAGGCCGCACTTCCATGTTAGGAAATGGTAGCATTCCGCAAAGGGTGAAAGGATAGGGACTGGTTTTACGGGTTTGAACCTATGTTTCTAATATTAGGTACACTCAACAGCAGGTCAGTAGAAACACTTTTGGATCTTATGGCGTGGTAATAGAGTTTAAAAAGTTTCTACCGACGTGCGGTTGACCGTACCTATAACCTGCTAAGCTGCAGGCTGTAGAATTGTTCGGTACCGTGGCTCCTTTCTACTTAGATACTTCTACCTTTGTTTGTAAACTTCCTCGAGAGTTAAGTATACTGTGTTATTTTAGGTCCTTTAAACATGAGTATACAAGTTGTAACAGAAAGGGTATACCAACCCTGAAGGATGTGATTCTGCCCATGAAACTGAACGACTTACCCCAGGAACATAGGTCGGAATACGAAAAAAAATATTTTGACCTCCCATACAAATTGCGCTATCAGCTGATTCAGTTTCTATGGGAGGTCAATTTTATTTTTATATTTTGACCTATGTTCCTCAGGGAAAGTTGTTCAGTTTCATGGGCAGATTCACATCCTTAAGGGTTGGTATACCATTTTTGTTACACCTTGTATAACTTACTTCTTAAGTACCATGTTAATATTTGAAAGAATGAAAAAGAAAACGTAGTTATTTACGCAATAAGGCAATTTTCCATAAATTTTTCATCTTCCGGAATCTCCTTGGGAAATTGCTGTAAAATGAAAAATTAATTAATAATTAATGTAGAATTATGAATATATAAATCTTTATTGCACCAATTAATTAAAGAATGTAAATTAAAAACGCTGAGTCACAGAGAGACAGATATAGAAAAGAGAGATAAAGATAAAATGTAAAATTTTCTGAGATCTCTTTTGACAAAGTTCTAGAGGTTAAAACACTTATGTAAACAACTTTCAAAAAGAAACGTGTTTCGAAAAATTTGTTTATTTTTAGGCGCGTTTTCTGGTTTTTCGACTCATGCATGTTGATCAGTTGCCTTAGTGGCAACTGCACCCACTTTCAACTACCCCCTCTTCAACTACTCCTAGTCCCAACTGCACCTGATAAAACCAATTGCAATTTAATGTTCTAAATTACATACAAAAATTTAAAAAGGGGTCCAAAAATAACACAGCTCTAAAATTAAATATTATTTTTATTGCTTCAAAATTCCTTAGGTCCGGCAGATGTCATAGAAAAGATTATGGTAACTTTCGAAATTTACGACGAAACATGTCTTAACTAGGCCAAATAAAACTATGACGCCATTTAAAATTTTTCGAAATAGAGATTTGCGGTGAATGTTGGATAACATAGCATAAGATCCCAATGCAAAATTCTGCATTATCTATTCATTCTCCGAAATGTGATTAAAATGAGTCGTTTATGCCGCAAATCAGCTGTGAAAATTTTTGGTACAGTCAAGTGCATAAATATGTATCTAAACTGTCGTTTCAAAAGTAAAAGTATCATTGAATGTTTATTATTATAGCATCCAATCTAACTGAAACAATACCCCTTGCGTGCTAGAGCCCCCGGGCCTAAGCCGTCTAGATGGTACGAGTAAAAGGCCCGACGGAATGACATTGGTGCCGTGGGAGAAGGGAAGGTGCCTGCTTTGGGATGCGACGTGTGTAAGTACTTTTGCCACGTCTCATCTCTGCCGCACCGTGTGCTTGGCTGGAGCAGCTGCTGAGGCCGCAGCTCAGAAAAAGAGGTTCAAGTATGCTGATATCGAGCGGCAGTACGCTTTCGTGCCATTCGCTGTGGAGGCGACGGGTTGTTGGGGCAGTGACGCGAAATCTTTTATTTTAGAAATTGGGCGTCGTCTGAGGGAGTCTGGGAATGATCCCCGCGCCGGATCGTTTTTGGTGCAGAGGCTTTCCATCGCCATACAGCGCGGTAATGCGGCAAGCGTAATGGGCACCTTTGCACCAGGAACGATTAGGGGTGGGATTTTTAATGACAGTTTTTTTTTAAAGTGACGTGTTTATTCTTTGAATTTATTTGAATAAATATATAAAATTTCTCTCTCTCTCTTTATTGTATGTAAATAAAAATCATCTAACTGATATAAATATGTCTGCGAAAACTGATCAATAATACGTATACTATAAAGGACAATTTGTTTTATAACGAGCAATACAAACCTTTTTAGGGACATATTATTGCTCACTTAGTTATTTAGATATTTTTGCAACAAAAACGAAGACATAATAACGATGAAAAAAGTGTGACATAATTACATAAATACATGTAATTGCAATGGATTTCAAGAAACATACTTATGCACTTGACTGTACCAATCTATTAAAATTGTATCCGGGTTTGCCGGATGCAAAAAGATCACCTCTTCAAAGAGATAACCCAAGAGTTGCAACCTATTATTTATTTTCTCTCTATCTTTTTGATGTCACAAAGAACATTTATTTTCTTCGAAACCGCTAAAATCCAATTCATCATCATATCAGCCGAAAGACGTCTACTGCTGGACATAGGCCTCCCTTAAAGATCCAATTCAATATTACATAATTTTCATTTTTAGGGTTCCGTACCTCAAAAGAAAAAAACGGAACCCTTATAGGATCACTTTGTTGTCCGTCTGTCTGTCTGTCTGTCTGTCTGTCTGTCTGTCTGTCTGTCTGTCAAGACCCTTTATCTCACGAACGGGTAAAGGTATCAGGTTGAAATTAATACCATATATTAGGATCCATGAACCACACAAGATCTGAAAATTTAAATTTTTTACAACGACGCAATGAAAAGATATGGCTTTTTATGTCCTCATCTCCATACATTTATTCAAAAATGAAAAACCTACAGGGTACTTCCCGTTGACTTAAAATTATGAAATTCGGCAAGAAGCTAGGTCTCACAGTACAAATAATGGGAAAAGTCTGAAATCATTAACTATTACAACTTTTCTCACAACTAATGGTAACCAATTGTGGTGAGCTCCCGTTTCAAGAACATTCATATAAGAGAGGGGTCAAGTTGGATGGTTGCTGAGGCGATTTTTGTTTTTGTTCTATTTAAAAACGGGAACACTTACAAACTTGAAAATTGGTATGTTTATAGGGCATAGGCTATAAAATAACAACAAATAATAAAATTTGGTCAAGCGCGTGTCGGACTCAAAAAATCTAGCACAGTAACTTACTGAAATTTCAACTAATACAATTATGTTTATGTGGTGGTACGGAACCCTCAGTGCGCGAGTCCGACTCGCACTTGGCCGGTTTTTTTGTACATGAAAACAAAAAGCCAACTTCTCATAATTTGAGATAATACAAGATTCAAATAAAAAAAATATTGATATTAATATCAACATTGTATCATTTTATGAAGTCAAAGTGAAAAGATGTGAGGTCTGTTCTATTCTAGAGGCCAAATGTAAAAACTTTTCTGTTATTATGATAATTAGACATCCGCAAAAAAAAATTAAAAAAATTATCGCGAACACAATGTCGTAGAACTAACGTTGTTTTTCTGAATAAACCCTTATAAGGTTTTACACAAAATTTGTTAAAGCCCTGTATCGTGTGACTCTACAATACTTTACATCTTTGTATGTATGTGTCTGGTGACTATCACTATACAGGGTGTTAATTTAATTGCATGCCATAGCTCAAGGGCGGGATCAGTATCAGTAACTGAACAACTTTTCCCAAGGAACGTAGATCGAAATACGGAAAAACCAAATTTGACCTTCCATACAAAATGCGCTATCAGCTGATACAGTTTCTATGGGAGGTAAAACATTGATTTTCGTATTTCGACATATGTTCCTTGGGAAAAGTATTTGAGTTACTAATACTGATCCCTCCCCTGAGATCAAATTAACACCCTGTATCTTAGGTAATTTAATTACCAAGTAAACGTGAGACCTACGTAAGAATCGATGACTAAAATGTGGGTAACTTTATGTACATTCATAGCTTGGGAATGGAGGAAATCACAAGAAAGTTGGTAAAAAATTGTAGCTTGCTTATCCCACGTAATTTTGTAAACCAGATAATTGCCAACAGATTTTCTTCAACCCGGTTTAGGGATGTAGGCAACATACAATTATTTACAGTGATATCGAAATGACCCTGTTTAGTGTAGGCAACGAAGCAGTTGACCCCAACATAAATTTCTCAGGCAGATTTTATTTAACAGGATGATAAAGAATTATGAATTAAATGTAAATTCAAAAGATCAAAAGAAAAAATCACAATTTTTTTTAATATAGATATTTTTTTAAATTTTTGTATGGAAAAATTAAAAGTACTCACCGATTTTTTTTTTATAGAAAGTTTGTCTCATGTAGTGTAATACCCCAGCAAAGTTTCATCGACTGAGGATTTAATGCGGGGGTCTTCATACAACGATTCGCATCGTTGCCTAGACTAGTTGTTTAAATGCGATAAAATCTTAAGGCAGTCTTATATTTATCCATTAAATAAATCTCCTATCCCGTCGTGGTAGGCAGAGAACACAGCCCTCCACCTGCTACGATCTTGACATGCTTCCCTCGCTTCCTCTACTTCCATCAACCCTTTCATACACGTTTGTCGATTTAGGGTACGTCTAGACAAGGTGTAGCAGAATGTTTCAACCCCGAAGGATGTGATTGTTTTTATCGCAAATGTGTTGTCATAAAAAGCGCGTGCGTTGGTCATTAGTCATTATACTTTCGGTTCCATCCATTACGTCCTCGCCTGCAGCTCGGGCTGTAATTCCCGAGCATCTAGCGTAATCACCAAAATAGCGCACTTGCATCTGAATGTACTATTATTTACTCCATTATTCCTTTTCCTTATTTATTTATCCAACTAGCTATTGTCAATCACAGAAATGGCCTTTCACCACCTAATGTAAAAGAACGCAAGTTTAAGTAACCAGCTACCGTGTAATAAATTCTACGTACACTAGCTAACTTGCTAATATATAGTAAGTAACGTTACATAAAACTTTTTTCATCTTCGAATTCCAACTATGAGCGAGCCTCCTATCTAACCGTTTTAACGAGAGTTACGCAATAATAGTTACGTGCTTAATTGTGTATAGGTGACTCACTGAACTACCTCAGTTTGGTGATATAGGTCATCTTCAAAAACCAAAAATACTTTCTCAGAGGTAGACATCTTACATTAATGTGATCTCCTAATGAAAATCCTTATAAATTGAATTTTCAAACTACTTTAAGGGAAAGAGAAATATGAACTGGCATTGCCCGCGACTTTGGATTAAAAAAAGAAAATTGTATGCATTTATACCTACGGAAATTGTAAAATTTTACCCTTTAAAAGTGAACCATTCAGCCATTTTATGTTTTTCTAAAAGTAACAAAGATCCAGAAATCCAAACTTACAAACTCTCACGTTCATAATATTAATGATATATTAGTGTGATTGCAGGCGAAGACGAACAAAATTATTTGAACTACTTACCACAAAACGTGTTTCCGTGTCCGCCTGAAATTTATATTGCTTATAAAATTCAAGTTATCCTAGCTTGTTTTTTCTTTTCTGTTATGCAGTCACTTTGTTTCTTATTTAATATATTTTTTGTATGTGGGTTTGCTCTTCGCCACGATCTAACGTCGAGGACAGAGATGAGAACGACGATAGAACGAGCTTGCTCGTGACTTGAAATGGTTTGGGTTATACAAGGTCATTTTTTTGGACCTGATTTAATTTTGCCCACTTATTAGTGAGGTCAAAAGCAACAACTTTTATTCTACGACTTTGCTAACAACCCACAAAAAATTTTCGACTCTCCATACTAAAGTGGTCACGTGACCGACCCATTTTGTATTGGAAGTTGAAAAATTTTCGTGCGTTGTTAGTAATGACCTTTATTAATGACCTTGTCAACAATCTTACTTGTCCTAGCCTTCTCTATGCTGATGACCTTAAAATATACATGACTATCAACAGTATCAATGATTGTACACTCTTACAAGAAAACTTAAACAAAGTTGCTGAGTGGTGTGTTTCTAATTTTATGTTTCTTAACATTAATAAGTGTTATGTGGTCAGCTTTACTGCAAAGTTCACTAAATATTGTTACAATTATTCACTGATTAATCAAGTTCTTCAGCGCAAAACAGTTATTAAAGACCTTGGAATATTTTTTGATGATAAGCTCACATTTAGGTCCCATTATGATTTTGTAATTAGCAAATGTTCCCAACTGATTGGTTTCATAGCTCGCAGTACTAAAGAATTCAGAGATCAGCGAACCTATCTGAGTCTCTATTGCTCAATATTAAGAAGCATTTTAGAATATGGTTCCGTTATCTGGTCCCCTTATTACGAAGTCCACAATAAGAGAATTGAACGAATACAATCTAAGTTTCTCAACTTACTTTGTTTTAGACTGCATTTGGGTCGTGAATTTGTGAATTTCGCTCCTATACTAGTCGCTTACAAAGATTTCACATAGTTTCTTTAGATTCCCGTCGTAAATGTATTGACTTAATCACACTCTACAAAATTGTCCACCATTATATTGATTCCCCGTATCTTCTTTCTCTTCTTAATTTTAATACTATGTACAGGTCACGCAAACCAACATCCCAGTTGTTTTGTCTTCAGGTTTATATCAATAACACATCCTTTTATAACCCCATTATTAGAATGTGCCGTACCTACAATGAACTCGTCACTGAAAACTCGTTCTTAGACATATTTAACCCTAAACTTTCCAAATTCAGGACTAACATCAGAGCAATACTTTTCAAGTTTAATTAAGTTTTGGCACCTCTTCCCTTATTTTTGCTTTCTAATAGTTTTAAGTCTTGTTTTAAAATTAGTACACTACTAACAAATTTTATGTTCCTTAGCCCTAATTGTTGTTTGCATAACTAACCCCTAATAATGTTTCATTCCTATGCTGTTTGTGCATACATGTTTAGAGATATGGTCTAGTTTAATAACTATCTGTGTTGGTTACTTTCAATGGCTGTAACTTGTTTTGTGTGTCTATAAAATAAAATAAAAATAAAGTCGTAGAACAAAAGTTGTTGCTTTTGAGCTCACTAATAAGTGGGCAAAAGGAAATCAGGTCCAAAAAAATAACCTAGTATAAGATCGGGAACACAGACGCAGGCAGACCATTCCACGCCTTAGCTGTGCGCGTTATAAAAGATGTTGCGAAGCGCTTTGTTCGAACCGGTGGAATATAAACCTAGTGTGGGTGATATCACATATCACATTCGCGTCGCGATGATATTATTCTAAGGAAGAAGAAGTTCCGAACATTCTTCAGCTTCAGATCTGCCAATTAGTATTTTTGTAGCAGAAAATAATATTGTTTAGGGGTCAATTTATCTTTCTTACCAACAGAAAAAGCCTCTAGAGTTTAATATAAACACACAATGACACTCACTCACTTTATCTAACTGTTTTGTCACTTTCATTCTCAACAAACATGGAAAAGAGTTCAGGACAGACTTTGTTCACCGAAACTAGCTAAAATCATCAACTATTATCGTTTATTGCACACAAGGGCTATCTGTTTCCTACAGTAGGACAGACATTGCGCCTATAAGCAAAAATTACGAGAAAGCCTACCCAGCTGGCTCAGCACGAACCCCTAGATAAAAATATATCCAAGGCCAAATGTCACTTTTTGACTTAAAATGTATGAAGCAAACGTTAATTTTCACGCGCGAGTAAATGAAAAGCGTTTATCTAGAGGATCGTGCTGCTGATTCGTTAAACAAGGTTTTAGAGTTGTATTAAAATAACTTCTACCAACTTTGACTATTAAAATTCTACCTACTGACTCACTGCACTGATTCAACTCCTTAGCTGACTCAACTCATTGTAACACCTTCAGCGCGAAACCTTTGCGCAGGTTAGTTGCGCGCCGCTAGTTTCTGCATAAGCTTGTCCCGTGCGCATGCGCTGTTTTCACTTAACCGGCATTTTGCGCACTACTTGAAACGTGATATACGTAAAAACCTTACTTGTCTTGTGTTATACAATACAGTGTCTGAAGTTTTGATTTACAACCGGATTTAACTGGATTTTAATGTAAGTTTCTATTTGTAAGTTTATTTATGGTAAAAGTGCTTTTTAGACACAGTTTTTGTTTAAATATATAAAGTATCTTACAGTTATTTTTTAAGGTAAGGAAATAAAAAAAAATTTTACGCTCTCCTTTGCCGCTAATCTAAATCTTGTTTGTTGTTATTTTAATTAGCTTTATAAAGTTTTTGCAACAAATTGTAGAAATGTCTTGGAGCCTCTACGTGAATATTATTTTATTTTTTTTAAACTGTGTTTTGAGTGTCAGTTTCAAAGTAGTAAAAAAGTAACGTTAACTTTACAATGCGTTAAAAAACGGGCTGAAAACAAAAAGGAACAGATTGTAAATATATACGAAATAAAAAGCGAAGAAGGAATCGGGCTAAATTGGACAACCAAAAGACAAATACTAATTTTGCTTTCAAAGATAGAAGAATATGGTTAATTTATTTTATTAGTTACTACCTGTTCCTTAGACTTACGTCTGATCTGATTGCATTTACCGGAAATAACTGGGCGAAAAATAGGTGTTTTCCCTCAAGTAAGTTTTGTAATTACACGTGTCATTTATATCATTTTTATCATTCATATATACTTATATATTCATTCATCAATATATACTATTAATAAACTAAAATAATGTTGATATTGTTTGCATGTTATAATTAATGATTAATGTTAAAATAATTAATGTTTTTATAATGTTCTATTTTATTTTTATCAAAGAATTATTTAATGCGCATGTTTTTTAGGATACATTTTATCAACAAATTGTACCAAATGGGAAGAAATGGCTATTTTATTTATTCATTTATATACTTAGGTATAAACAGTTTATAAGTAAAGCGAGGTATTCTTAAGGTGTGACAGACAGACAGACAGGCGAAGTCGCACTATAAGGGTTCCGCTCTTATCATTTTTGTTCGGAATCCTAAAAAGCAAGAGTAGGTATATTCACTCGCGACGTAATTAGAGAACTATTTATAATCTATGGGATAAAAAAAAAACTTGCAAAACTACTCGTAAATACAAAAAAGCCTTGCCGACCATAACTAATGATCAGCTGATCAAAGGTCAAAGCTAAAGTTGAAAACGTTTTACTACTCAATCTGAATAGCATTAAGGTCTTTGAACAAAGGCGTACATTGTAGGTACAACCGCTCATAAAAAGTTACGATCATGAATGGAATAACAACGTACTGTAATCAAATCACACTTATTTTAATATGAGCTACCGTTTCTGAATTCTCAGCAATGTCTTAGAAGAAGTTAAATGCAACTACTTTAGTTTTAAGTCTTTTCAATCTTAGCTCTTGCGGCCGCTTAGTATTTCTACGTGGACGGACACGCCTTATAAATGCACCAATTATAGTTAGGTACATAGCTCTCAATTTTTAATAGGAGCCAATTCCATTGAAAATCCAAGAATTGGCTTCTATCCAAAATTTGTTAACTATTATATATTCTGTGCCAAAATTGAGAGCTATGTACCTAGCTAGTACCTGGAAAACGACCATGTAAAGGCGATATAAGACGTTAAGCGACTGGACTAAGCTAAATTAAATCACATACTAATTGGGTCGTTTATTTAAGCAGATTATGTTTTTTTTTTTTGAGAATTTTCAGCAGTCGTTTATTAATAGTTTTTGCATTTTCAGGCTCAGAGGTAAAACAAAGCTGTTTTATTTTAAGCTGTTTTAGTTTTTTTTTAACACTTCCTTTACTATGTTTCGTTATATCTCTGAATTCTGTTTGTGGTGATGAAATTTTCTACTTTCAAAAGTAAGAACTTAAAATGTTTAAAATGTAAATAAATTAGTTTCCAGAGCTCTTCCGTCGTTAGGATGACATACAATCACATATTCTGTAAATCATAGTTGTATTAAAAAAAAAAGGTAAACCCGGAAAAAGAATGGCGAGGCCGTAACGTAGAAAAACACAAGATATGTTTTTTTTTCATTCACATAATTCTGTTGAAATCTTTTATGAGAAAAATCATTTGATAAATCTTCTAATTGTGTATAAAATTTGCATGAACTTATGTTTTTTGCCTGTATATGATAAAAGCTTTGTGAATAAGGTGTAAAAACCTCTTGACAAAAATGTCTTGGTAAATAAATTAATTTTAAGATAAAGGTTAATAATTATGAATAAAAGAAGACGTAAGTACCAAAATCGAGAAAGGGGGATGCTGAGATGGTTGGGTCATGTACCTAGAGAGGATGAATGAACGAAGACTGACGAAAGAGATCTACCTGGCGAGAGTGAATGGAAACGTTGGAAGGGGAAGGCCTAGGCGGACGTACCAAGACCAAATTCAGGGCCTTCTAAACAAAGGCCAGATTAAAAGTACCGTAACCCGACGAACATGTATGAAAGGATTGATGAAAGTACAGGATGCGAGGGAAGTATGTCAAGATCGTAGCAGGTGGAGGACTGTGGTCTCTGCCTACCACGACGGGAAAGAGGCGTGATGTTATGTAAGTATTATGAATAAAGTAGGATATTTAGATACTAAGCCCGATATACAGGCTGTTAATTTAATTGCGTGCCATAGCTTAGGGGGTGTTTCAGTAACCATTAAGGAACACAAAAAAAAAATCCTACTTATTTTTTTTTATTATCAATAATAAAGATTTTTTTTTATCATTTATTAGGTATGGGAGTCACACAAAAAAACCGGTCAAGTGCGAGTCGGACTCGCGCGCCGAGGGTTCCGATATACCTATAGTATTTTTGGAAGCAATAAAGTCCATTTTCAGGACCGCAAAACTAAATTTGTTTGTAAAGGTTTTTTGCAGATTTCTGAAAAACTGTGCAACTTAGAAAGATCGTTTTATTTTTGCTGTAAAGTTTATATAAACTTCTGTCAACTGTAATTAATTCAGATTTTTCCTTACTCAAACTTCGGAGATAAGGGGGGGGGGAATGGTATTTTTCTTGACATTTTTCATCATAACTTTAAAACTAAGAAATTTAAAAAAATACAAAAATATATTTTAAAATGTACAAGTAAAGCCCTTTCATATGATACCCCACTCGACCTAGTAGCGACAATTTGAAATTTGGCCCCCCCTATTTTGGCCCCCTTTATATTAATAATCATACTTTTTTCAAAATTTTTTCTTGTGCAATTAAGTTGGGCAACTATATTCTAAAACTATTCCAAATTTCAGGTTGATAGCATAAGTGGTTGCTGAGATATAGAGGTGTGACAGACAGACGGACAGACAGACAGACAGACAGACAGAGCGGCACCATAAGGGTTCCTTTTTTTTACCATTTTGGTATCGGAACCCTAAAAAGAAAGACTACTTTTACCACTGATACTCGCGCGCTGGCTCGGTGATAGCGCGGTGCTCCGTTCCGGGTCATTGCCCTCCGCGTTAGTTTAGTTTCAATGGAGTTTGTTTTTTTAGGAGGATTTTTTTTTATATTTTTTTTGTGTTCCTTTATCGTTACTGAAACACCTCCTAAGCTATGGCACGCAATTAAATTAACACCCTGTATAGAAGATAGAAAACCGATATTAAGCCGACTCAAAGAAGGTAAAGAAATTTGTTATCTGAACCAGCCCCAAGTGGTGCCTAAAAATAGCACCACCAGATCAGATCGTATTTAAAAAAATAAATGGTACAGCAGCACTGCACTTACTTTCTCGCAATACTCAAGGAAAAACTATCAACCGCAAACTTAAATTTGTAATGCCATACACATAGTATGGAAATACAAACTTTTATTTACGTTTTTCCAAAAAAATGTTCGAATGAACTATACAGATCAATTCAGAATTCAAATTGTCAAACATTAAAACAAACAAACATCAAACGATTTCGAGTAAATCACATGTTTAACTTTTGGTAGTACTGGAACACCCTTTATATGAATTTTCAAAGATCAATAGATACTACCGTAGGATACTTGCATGGAGGTTTTTTTAATTTCCCAACACATGTTCCTTATGGATTATTGTTCAGTTTAGTCTACTGAGCAAGCCCTTTCAGTTTTTGGTACACCCTGTGTACTAAATTTTATTCAAAAAATCATAAAGAATATCCAGACAGGTAGACAACCAATCCAGGATTAATATTATAGAAAATTTTAATAAACTCAAATTTACGATTTGGTGTACAGGAACACCCCTTATATGAAATTACACAGATCATTTGATACTGGCGCAAGATATCTTACATGGAGATGCTTGGTCATGCAAAGTTTCATCAAGATTCTATGAGCCGTTTTTGAAAAAAAAATACAATTTATCATTTTCGTTGTATCACAGCTACCCTCAAAATGAGAGCCAGCCAGAAACCACTTAGAACCCTTCGATGGATTTGCATAAAACTCCTAAATTCCAAATATGGTGTCAATCGGACCATTCGTTTTGCCGCTAGGCCAAAGCGTGACGGACAGACCGACCGACGGACCGACCGACCGACCGACCGACCGACGGACGGACATTTGTGGGAGACTTGTTTTTTATGATGTATAAATAATATAGAACACATTTTTGAGAAAATTAGAAAAACTTTTTTTTTACGAATACAATACCATTCTCGCTCCGCTCGAAAGTAAAAATCTTTTATGAGATGTACTTAGATAAAGAACTATGATCCATTTTTTTCGTTTATTTCATCGCTTACCAACATATTTTGCAGCTATGTCAAGAGCAATCTGGTAAACCTGTCAGAGAAAACAAGCTTGTAAAACCATGCTATTCTTTTCTTCCTTTTAAAATTATAGGTACCTGGTTTTAGTGTAATAGCTGCAAAATGTTTTGGTAAGCGTTGGAATAAACTTCTTCTTCTTCTTTTCGAGTCAATGGCAAAACTGGCTATAAACGCTTAGCCCAAAAAGTAGCCACATCAATAGCCTTTTGGTTGCCTTCAAAAAGGTCCCTCCGAGTGCAGGAAACTGGAGAAGTAGGACACGACAGCAAGTGTGTCATGGTTTGCAATATACCGCATTCACACTTGTCGTTATCAGAGAAGCCCCACCTCTTCATGAGTTCCCCGCACCTGCCAACGCCCGACCGCAGTCTGTTTAGTGACTTCCATATGGACCAAGGAAGATCGTGACCTGGTGGCAGCTTTTCGGCAGTTGGGATATGAATGTTGTCAGGGGGGTACCTTTTTGACCACAGTTCTACCCTAGCCTTGGATGGATCTAAATCGAGCGGCATGGTGTCTTTGATAAAACTGTGACGGCTCTTAAGGCGTGAGGGTGGTGGGTTATGGCCGTAAAGTAGGTGTCTGCTGTCTAATTCCTGTTTTTGCTTCTCAATAGCACAGGCTACCTGACGCCTGACGTCCGGAGGAGCTATTCCAGCAAAGGAGTATAAGTGGCCCAGCGGTGTTGGCTTCAGGGTGCCCGTAACTATTCGGCAGGTTTCGAATACCCTTTCCCTTGTCCCGTGTGGTGCCGGCAAAGAATAGTACCAACCCATACATACCCGTGGGTGTCGTAAGAGGCGACTAAGGGTTAACTGGAGGATGGGCAGCAGCATCCTCCTATGTATCTTACATCTTACTTACTGCGGTCACTTACAACCGCGGTCCATGGTGCCAGCCGTAACGCTAACAAGCGAGGTGACTATGGTACTTCCCCTCCACATTTTTCCAGCAAAAGCTAGAATTCTGGAGGGAGCTCCCTGTCCTGTAGTGGACGTTTCATGGGATGTTATGATGATGATGATCCTTTCAATTTTCGGAATACTGTATCTTACACCCCATTAGTGCTTTGATTACAATTAGATCTTCGATTTATTTATTTTTATCGTCTAGGTACTAACATCATTCTGAATAACCAAATGATCTCTGATGTATATTTACGACTAAGATACCCATAACTTTCAAATTATAAATGTTTACCTTAGCGATTAAATTATCGCTATAAGCATCACTATAGTCATCTGCCTCAATGGTTATGGCAAGTAAATGCAGGCAACTAATCATAATCTGAGCGAAATTATGTTCTTAGTGGCCATGTGTGTTCAAGAAGTTTATCAATCAACATTATTGTGTGGATTGTAACTATTGTAAGATCGATGATCGACCTTAAAAACCCTGGTGTCGGAGTTCTAGACCTGCCAAGGCCTCTGACGTTGCACATTCAGATTCAGAGAATATCATTCAATGTAGATTCTTAACAGAATACTTATTGCATGTCATGCAGAATACAATCCAAATGGAGCAAGTCTACACCGTTTCGGATCGAGCTATGGCAGCGTAAAAGAAACAGCAAGAAACCACTGCAGCACGGCCTACTTTAAGAGTCAGCTTTTTACAATGTGTCTCTTGTGTTTTGCTGGAATATCAGATCACCATTCCTCTTTGTTAACGGCTACTACTGTACTGTAGAATAGTGTAGACAATAGCTGGGACTAACAGCTTAACGTCCTCTCTGATTCCTGCCTTATGGTGTGTTTATCCTGCAACGTCCTAACCAAACGTGGGAAGGCACACAAAGTGAAATTTGTTAGACTATCACCATCATCACAGAAACTCTGTGTGTGAAATTAGCATGTACATTAAAAATAAAATTAATAACACATAAGGAGACAGATCTGGGAGTCCTGGAGAGAGGGGATCCGGAATAAGAGAGATAGTAGGTATATGGCAATCGCACCCAGAATCTCCGATCGAGAGCCAACGGTCTAACCGCTGGAGCACAGAGGCTGTCATGTTTTATCAATGAAACAGCCATTCACTTTAAACCGACACAAAGTCGTAATGTTGCTGTTGTAGTAGAGTTTGGACAAAACAGTGACTTTCTCAGGTGACGGCAAACCTACCATTACTGTACAGAATTGTGTAGAGCTTTTCCTGTAAGCTTTTTAGCCTCCTATACAAAATGCGCTATCAGTTGATCCAGTTTTCAGATTAATATCTTTCAGGGTAGTTAGTTTACCCTTGTTGTAACACCCTGTAGATAGGCAGTTCCGTACAACCACTTTTTCAATACGACCAATTTTTATATACATACGTATTCTTTTTGAAGGCATGTATATCAAAAATCTAAGCGTAAAATAGAAATTCCATATTCTCTTTTTCGAATATAATTTGCTGCACCTTTCTAAACTAAAAAAATCGAGGTCAAAATCTTGCTTGCTTTCAAAACGGAGTGATCATTATTTTAATTGTGGTTAGAGCGTTCGGCTCTCGATCCGGAGGTTCTGGGTTCGATTCCCAGTGGGGGGGGACACGGTCAAAACAAAAATCCCTTTGTGCAACTTCCCCCGTTTGATTAGGACATTGCAGGATGAATCACCTGATTGAATAAAAAGTGAGATGATTCCGTGCTTCGGAAGGCACGTTAAGCCGTTGGTCCCGACTTCTATCTAAGGATGTAGTCGTTAATGAGCCATGTCAGAGGCCTTTGGCGGCTCAAAAACTCTGACACCAGAGTTTGTGAGGTCGGTCATCGACCTTGCAACCCACACGATATGATGATGATGATTGTGAGTTTTTTTTGCTTTCTTCATTCTATTCTACAAGCAACGTGTATTTTTTATAAATTGATTGACCTTTTAAAGCTGTATTTAGTTTAAAATATCTGAATAAAATAGGTTACCTAGTTCAAGTTTAAATTTAAAGGATTAATTTCACGCCAGATCATCTATTTCCAAACAAGGCAAAACAGTTTTTAGAGATTTATATACATAAATAGATAAATAACATCTTATTAGAACAAATATGCTCATGACCCAAAATGTTTGCCCTGAGCGGGAAACGAACCCACGACCTACAGTGCGAAAGGCGAGGTTACCTACCACTGCGCCAACAAGCCAATCGAATCAGATAGGTAACTACGACGAGAAAAGGTCTACCCACGGTTCAACAGCTACTTTTGAGTCACTTTAACGTTGGAGATCAAATCTTACACTTTCCTATTTACAGCTAGATGTTAAATGGACGGAGTGGCTTCTTATTCTTATGGTTGTTTTTTATTATGTTTCAAGTGATGAAGTCGCTCCACCGCCCATAGCATCTACTGTCGTTTTAGTGACATACTTTGCCACGAGTAAGACAGCGAAGCGCTGTCCAATTTATCTCGTTTTTAGGGTTCCTATACCAAAATGGTAAAAAAGGAACCCTTATGGTGCGACTTTGGCTGTCTGTCCGTCTGTCTGTCACACCTGTATATCTTGGCAACCACTCACGCAACCGACTTGAAATTTAGAATAGTTTTAGAATATGCTTGCCCAACTAAATTGCACATGAAAGAATATAAAAGAATTATGACTATCGATGTAAAGGGGGCCCAAATAGGGGTGGGGGGGAGATATACTAAAGGTATATCGGAACCCTAGGCGCGCGAGTCTGACTCGCACTTGACCGTTTTTTTCTAATATTTCAATATAGTATTAAAATGAAGATGCGTAAGTAATAGAATATATAGTATTGAATAAGTATTGATATTGAGTAATTGAATATATATAATATGTTTTTAATTGTACTATTTTAACATTGATTATTTAACTATGTGACTAATATTAAATTAAATTCTATTTTTTTAAATTGTACTAAAGGACTTTTATGCAACACCTACAAAGGTATCAAATGTGAGACTATTTACATGTAAGACCATTGTTATATTATACTATTTGAATGCAATAAATGATAAAAACTAATATCAAACTTAAAAATGTGTTCGATACTTTAGTTCAGAATTCCATTTTATAAAACACCAAGTTGGTAAAGTAGGTCCAACATACGTAACACTATGGGTGGGTATGTTGTAAATATTTTGCACGTGCTAAAGAACCTGATTTTGTCAAACTTGAACTCAAACTTACATAATGGTTTTCCTTCTACTTTTTCAAATCGGCCCATTCACTGTCAAGTTGCGATTGTGAATGATGATGATGATGGCAACATACTTAAAATAATAAAGAGGTAAATCCTGATTGATTAATTGATTTAATGACTGCCGTATCAACGCACAGCCGAAACTACTGAAGACAGAAACACGAAATTTGGAGGGTAAGTATATTGTTCATCTTATGGAGATTTCCGATAAGAAATTATTTTTTGAAATTCATCCCCTAGGGAGTGAAGAATGAATGAAGGAAAATCGTTTGTATAAAAGTCCTTTGTTTCTTAAGTTAGATTCTCACAAATTTGAATTTAAGTTATTGGTAAAAAATAAAGAAACACGCGTTTATGCGTTTCTTGAAAATCATCCTTCAAGGGGTGAAAAGGGGGACGATTTTTTTTTCGAATGTTGGTTTTTTCGTAAGTCTTTAATTTTTAGGGTTCCGACACCAAAATGGTAAAGAAAAGGAACCCTTATGGCGCGACTTTGTCTGTCTGTCTGTCCGTATGTCTGTCTGTCCGTATGTCTGTCTGTCACACCTGTATATCTCGGCAACCACTCATTCTATCGACTTGTTTGGTAGGATATGGTATAAAAGAATAAAAAAAAATGTTGACTATTAATGTAAATGGCGCCCAATAAAATTTCAAATTGTTGCTACTAGGTCGATTGTGGTATCATATAAAAGGACTTTACACAATCTAAAATATATTTTCGTATTTTTTATGACTGTTAATTTTCAAGTAATTACGAACAATGTCAAAAAAATACCATTCCCTCTTATTATCCCTTATCTCCGAAGTTTGTGAAACGAAAAATCTGAATTAATTACAGTCGATAGAACTTTATGTACATATTACAGCAAAAATAAAACGAGCAGGCGAAGCCGCGGGCACAGCTAGTTTGTATATATATTTATATATTTGTAATCGGTTTCTCTAACGATTTCGATAAAATTGACTATACGGGGGTTTTCGGGTGCGAAAAATCGATCTACGTATAGGTCTCATGTCTAGGAAAATTCGATTTCCCCATGTTTTTAAGCATTTTTTAAATACCGCTTTTTAAACAGAAACCCACAGCGCCATCTATTGGCGGGTAGCATAGCTTGCTCACCTGATGATATTTTAATGTTGAGGCGGCTATTATAGAGCGAAGCTCGGTCGCCCAGGTACTATCTGTTAATCTACAACTCATAAACTAAGTAGGTAATAAACCAATCCACACTTAGTGTTTGCACGCGATGTGCGTTACATTTTAACTAAAAAATTGTAAATAACAGTGCTATGTTACTTGAAGCTCAGTTACGACTAAATGCGTCTATTATCTAGACTACAATTAACTGCACTCGGCTAAAGTAAGTATATCCTTACTTAACCTGTTTCAGCTGTCATTAAAACTATTGTAAAATTTTGTCTGGCTGGCTTTTATTACTCCTTAACGTCAAATAAACCTCATCATCATCATAACATGCCTTGAAACGTTCATTGCAGGACAGGGAGCTCCGAACTGTGGGGAGCTCCCTTCAGAATTCCAGCTATTGCAGTAACAATATTTTATTTATAGCGGCAAGCATCATGGACCGCAGTTAATTCTAGGTGATCACAGTATGTAAGATGGTACAGTACACAGGAGGATGCTGCTGCCCATCCTCCGGTTTATAACCCTTAGTCTCCTCTTACGACACACTCACGGGTAAAGATGGGTTGGTATTATTCTTTGCCAGCACTACACGGACTAGTCTCACTTAGCTCTATGTAACAAATAATAACGAGATAATAACTAAATCAAATCTCAAACATTTAACGTTATTTTTGGTAAAAATCACCTTTTGATAGACATCTTGGATTTGAGGGCCAATGCGTCAGATTTTGAAGTGACAACATCGATTTATAAATTCTGCGATGTCCAATATCCTATAAACCTTTGTTGACGCAGTTGATACCGTTTAAGTTCTGACCATGATAAGAAGGAGAGCTGTAATCATAATTTTCGCTTAGTCTATAAAGAGCATTTCCTCCCTTTAAAAAATGTTGCTGCTAAGAAGTGGTCACCTATCGGAGTTACATGTTACGGCCTAAGTCGCTGATCTGTCGTCATCGTAAAAAAAGCGCGAAGACCACTTGATGACGAGCGTTTTGACTCTACCTGTAGTTCTTTAACAGGGTGTCCACATTCTTGAAAATCAGGGAAAGTCAGGGAAAAGTCAGGGAAGCTCAAGGTGGTCAGGGAAAGTCAGTGAAATCGAGGAGCCACCTGGAAAGTCAGGGAAAAAATAAGAATTTACAGTTTGCTTTCCAAAATGTTCCAGTGATTGTAAAATAAGGGATAAATCATTCTCTGGTGACTAGAGTGTAGTCTGACTCTTAATCCTGACTATTGAAGCATTTTTTTCCAGGTTCCGAGTGACCTACAAATTTGTGGTCACAATAATTAGATTACTACTTTTTATTTTTATAAATTTCAATAGTTTTGGTTCAGTGAAATCTTTTATTTACTCCTGTAATTCATGCTCTAGTCGGACTCTTAAGGGGCTGATAATTACCTCCCTTTCTAACAAAGGGCATAATACGCGTGCTAGAACGGAGCGGATTCGCGCTGTTTTACGTTTTTCGCTCATTTCTACATTTTTCTCAAAATCTGTACCCATAATTTATTTATTACAGCCTTGTTTTCCAAACTTTTTCTTTACTTATTTACATATTTTACATAGTTCTAAAATTATGTATCTTTATTGCTTGGTTCGTCTTCTGACGAAGGCCTCCTCCAGAGCCCGCCACTCCTCTCTGTCCTTAGCAACTCTCCGCCACAATGGCCCTGCTACTTCCTTTATTTCATCTTCCCATCGTTTGTTTTGTCTGCCTATTTTCCTCTTCCCATCCCTAGGATACCAGTCTGTTACAGTTCCTGTCCATCTCTTGTCTTGTCTCTCTCCCATAATATTAATTATTAAACAGCTGTATTATTACGCATAATATATTGTATAATGTGTAAAAGTTTTGGCATCATAGATTAATGGGTACTTAAGAAAAACGGTTTAAAAGCAAAAAGCAGAGGTAAAGAGGGGTAGAGGTTGTTTTTTTTTATGGCGTACAAAATATATTTAATCGCGTTTCTGAGTCGGCCATATTATTGTAAAGATGCTTAATTATCACATTTTTTTTTCACGGCCTTTCGTTAAAAACCTGTTCAAGTGAAGCGTATTCAGCCCCTTAATCCAGACTGTTGAAGCATTATTTTTCAGGCATTTTTTTTTTCTCCAAAGAAGTGACCTACATTATGACATTGTTTTTGGTCGTAACATTTTTTCGAAAATATATTCATTTATACTTTATTTTTCTTTAAAATGAATAAAATTGGTCAGGGAAATTTTTGAAAATGGTCAGGGAAAAGTCAGGGAAATTTTTTGGGCATTAGCTGTGGACACCCTGTTTAAACTTCCAGTTGTCTTCTGGGATTGTATGCGCTCCTAGTACTTCCTAGGGCAGGTCTTTGGCCAGTGGTGAGTCTGTCCTGTACAGGCTTGTAATATTGGGGGAAAATATTGGTAGACGGCGGGTCATCTGATCCCAAACTAGGCGAAGCCTGGGTATCAGAGACTGTAAATTGATATTTTTTAAAAAGAGGTACTTCCTACTTTCTTACCGCCAGTTGCACGTCTAGCGTCTTTAAAGTTAAAGCTCCTTTAAGTCTATTGCTGACTCTGTCTGTTTCGTTGACAAAGACAGTGACGTCAATAGATTTAAAGATACTTTAACTTTCATAAATAAAATTGTATACAATACAATAAAATAGAATACAATACAGTACAATACAATACAATACAATACAATACAATACAATACAATACAATACAATACAATACAATACAATACAATACAATACAATACAATACAATACAATACAATACAATACAATACAATACAATACAATACAATACAATACAATACAATACAATACAATACAATACAATACAATACTCTTTATTGCACACAGAAATACAAAATTTACAAAAAATACAAACAAGAAATACGGAGCACAATAGGCGGCCTTATTGCTAAAAAGCAATTTCTTTCAGGCAACCTTGGGGTGCAGTAAACAAAATAATTGTAATACGGGGACGGTGTACAAAGATAAACCATAAACTGAATAAATATTAGGTACATACTGTCAGTTTGTAGCTATGTCAATTCATACATAGTATTATTATACCAAAATAATAACGGTGCTAGATAACCTGAAACTTGTTAGTTATAAAGCACTTTATAACTTGTAATGCCTATTTATTTTATTTTATTGTTTGCTATTTGTACTATGTCTATGGGTGTATACCTGACAATAAAGATTTATTATATTATATTATTATTATATTATTATAATAGACATACATATACCTACATAACAATATACTACATACATATACTACACACATATATACTACATACGAGTACAATATACATACATAAAAAATAAAACACATAAGCAAGTGGAAACAAAGAACAACAACCAATATCAGATCACGGGACGTGAAAGAGAAAGTAAAATAAGGTTAGCCAGAGAGTGAAAGGAAGTGAGCTTTAACATTCTTTTTGACTGTATCGAGTGAGGGAGCTTGCCTCAATGTGGTGGGAAGTGCGTGTATGTCTAATTACATATGAAGGCAGCCTAACACTAGAAGGGCCCGCCTAAAACGCCATCACAACATCTAAATTAACTGGTTATGGTCTGAAGACCGATCGCATGTTGGACAATTAATATTAAATAAAAAAAAACTTTTAAGACTCCTTCAACTATCTGTTAGTCCCACGATCCACTTTTCGTCAAGTCATTCATTCATAACATCCGAAGTCAATATAACGTGAAGATTCTAAAATAAACACATCGTGCATTGAGTAAAACCATTTAAAAATCATGACGTAAGGCACGGTGAAACTACCTTGAAGTACATACTATACTTATTATGTGGTCTTGGGTTTACGTCAAAGAGTTATTGTGTGATATCAAAAGAGTGTTTTTTTATGAAAACCATGTATTCTTAAACATGTTAAAGGAAATATTATTTGACCCTTGAACGCGGACTGTGGCATTGATGAGTTATTTTAGCACTTAGGAGTAAGATTAAGAGAACCGTGACTGCCGCTTTTTAGGGCTCCGAATCCAAAGGGAGCACCACCAACCAACCAACCATACCTATTGCTGTCACTCACTTGTCCGTCTATCGTCTGTCACCTCATCTGTAACAAATAAAGTAATTTTTTTTTTCGTTTACCTATTCTATTCCAACGCTTACCAACACATTTTGTAGCTATGTCAAAAGCAATCAGCTAAAGCTGTCAGAAAAAACAAGTTTGTACAACAATGTTATTCTTTCCGTCAAATATACTCTGGTTTTAGTCTCATGGCTGCAAAATAGTTTGGTAAGCGTTAGAATAAATGAAAAAAAAAAAAAACGAAAAAGCACCGCGTGAGTTTTAAGCCAGACGGTTAGAGATAAGTGTCGATAGGTGTCGTGTTCTGGCAAACCCAATCTAAAACTAAACTTAATTTGGCAGGTCTAAAAGTGTTGCTGTCTTTGTTACTCCCTACAGACTAATAAAAGACAGCACCATTTTTAGACCTGTCTTCAGTTTAGTTTTAGTTTGGGTCTGCCAGAATCGACACTATTGACTTCAAAGACAAGCGCACGACGAGCGCGACTAAGTTAAGGGGCTGATAAGTGCTAAATACGCTTCACTTGAGCAGGTTTTTAACGAAAAGTGATGAATATATGGCCGTGAAAAAAAATTATGTGATAATTAAGCATCTTTCTAAGAATATGGCCGACTCCGAAACAGGATTTGGATATTGTGTACGCCATAAAAAATCCAAAGTTATCTCTGCTTTTTGCTTTTAAACCGTTTTTCTTAAGTACCCATTAATCTATGATGCCAAAACTTTTACACATTATTCAATACATTATGCATAATAATATAGCTATGTGATAATTAATATTATGGGTACAGATTTTAAGAAAAATGCAAAGAGCGAAAAACGTAAAACAGCGCGAATCCGCTCCGTTCTAGCACGTGCATTCTGCCCTTTGTTTGAAAGGGGGAAATTCAGCTCTTAATAAATTCCAATGTATCAAACTTGATGTCCCAAGAAATAATGAACATAATTTTAGTATATTACTCAGACCATGAAACTGAACAATTTTTCCCAAGGAGCATAGGTCGAAATACGAAAATCAATTTTTGACCTTCCATAGAAACTGAATCAGCTGATAGCACATTTTGTATTGGAGGTCAAATTTGGTTTTTCGTATTTCTTGGGAAAAGTTATTCACTATTCCTGTAGGACCCCATATATAATAATGATGAAATTGTATAGTCTAGACGTACATACAGGTAGATTAATCATAGTATTATAATGAACAGCGAATAATGACGTTACTTTCGTTTCGGCTTCTTCGTTGCCGTGCGAGCCTCTTTTTTCTTTCCTTTCTCTTTTTTAGGGTTCCGTACCGAATAGATGCTAACGAAACCCTATTATTCTTACAATCTCATTTAGGATTTAGGAGAACGAATAATAGTAGTTTAAATGCCACTGTCAAATAAAGATGGTCATTGTAACATGAGTGCTTGTTTGTGACATGAGGCGCAGCCGAATGTGTATCACTCGGCTACAAAATTATTTTATCTTGCGCGCCGTAAAATTATTGGTTTGCTGCCTTTCTATTATTTAAGTGAAAAGACCTACTTTAGGCACACAATGACGAAGCAATCTGCGTTTCTTTGAACGGATGAGATGAAAACATATAAAATTATCTGCTTGCGGTAACAATAAGTTTTTCCACTTACGTGTATGGTAATTATGTCGTAACAAACTACTCTGAAATGGTCTCAATCTTATGACTCAAGACGTAATTACAGAGAGATGATGGTCACCTTGGTTATGTGCAGCTATTAAGTTTTAAAAAGTATTTTAAATTGTGGTGGTGGTTTTTAAAATCCCAACTATACCAGTGTTCACGAATGTGCACAGAATATACAGGGTGTTAATTTAATTGCGTGCCATAGCGTAAGGGGTGTTTCAGTAACAATAAAGGAACACAAAAAAAAAAACATTTTTTTTCACATTTTTTTTTCTTATTTTATTTTCTTGATAATATTTTAGGGTGTGCATCTGCCCAAGACACTGAACAACTTTTCCCAAGGAACATAGGTCGAAATACGAAAAACATTTTTCGACTTCCCATACAAACTGCATCAGCTGACAGCACATTTTAGTATGGGAGGGCGAATTCTTTTTCGTATTTCGACCTATCATCATCATCATCATATCAGCCGAAAGACGTCCACTGCTGGACATAGGCCTCGACCTATGTTCCTTCGGAAAATTTATTTATTGTCATGGGCAGCACACACTAAAATATTATCAAAAAAAGTTAATAAAAATAATAATAAAAAAAAAAAAAATAGGATTTTTTAAATATTTTTTTTGTGTTTCTTTGTCGTTACTGAAATACCCCCTAAGCTATGGCACGCAATTAAATTAACACTCTGTATAAGGTCAGGCATTTTGTAAAAAAAAATGCCATGTATTAAATTACACGAGGCACACGTTTGTAACCATAATACACACACAGAATGAATGCTAAGTCTATCGTTTTTATAAGGAACGCCATAAATGTGTACATTTTAAGACGCTTTGCTTGAATTTGAGGTAATGTTTTATTCATAAAACACCTGGGTCTTTCGTGAACTCCGGTATAGCCTGTCATTTGTATATCTGGATCCTCAAAATACAGGCTATTTTTAAATTGTCAATGGACTTACTCTTGACCTCGATCTAGTCTTGAAGACAGAGATGAGGTTGACGATGGAACGAGCTTGCCCCGAAGAAGCCTATTCACTCGCGACTTAAATAAATTCGGGTTATATGAACTCGGGAACACAGACGCAGGCAGAGAATTCCACTCTTAGTATTGTTTATTCTTCAATTTGAAAGGGTATTACTACCATAACAAGTCTTTCAATCATGTAATACTTTGCTGTTTTTCTTTTTAGGGTTCCGTACCTCAAAATAAAAAAACGGAACCCTTATAGGATCACTTTGTTGTCCGTCTGTCTATATGTCTGTCTGACTGTCTGTCAAGATCCTTTTTCTCACGAACGAGAAGAGGTATCAGGTTGAAATTGATAACGAATATTAAGGTCCATGAACCACACAAGATCTGAAAATTTCAATTTTTTATAACGACGCAATCAAATCTCCATACATTTATGCAAAAAAGCAAAACCTACAGGGTACTTCCCGTTGACCTAAAATTATGAAATTTGGCAAGAAGCTAGGTCTCATAGTACAAATAAAGGGAAAAGTCTAAAATCATTAAATATTTCAATTTTTCTCACAACTAATAGTAACCAATTAAGGTGAGCTCCCGTTTCAAGAACTTTTATATAAAAGAGGGGTCAAGTTGGATGGTCATGGAATTTTTAAAATCAAAGAGCAAAAGCTTTTAGTATATCATATGGTAGATAGGTACGGAACCCTTAGGGCGCAAGTCCGACTCGCACTTGGCCGGTTTTTTTATAATAAGGTACAGTTAAGAGCACCTCAAGCTTAACACATTGCACTTTGTTAAACCAGAGCCCTCATCAAATCCCTTAGGTTAGGTTAGGTTAGGTTAGTTTACTAGTAAAGGCAATGTTGATGATAAATAAACAATGCAAAGACTTGCCTACCAACATCAGATAGACATGAAAAATTGTATTTATTGTACGTTTCAAATCAAATCTAAAAGTTATTTTTGACACTGAATTAGGTTTTTTTATTAAAAGTAATTCTTTTCTACCTAAATGAACCGAGTAGCAAAAACTGCTAGTGCAATGCCCAGATAATGACCATTATTATAGGCTAAGATCCCACGGCAAGATTAAGCACCTATCTGTTATTTGAACGAAATGTGATTTATATGGGGTCATACAACGCCCTAGGGTTGCCTATAAATTTCTTGCCGCAAGTACCTCAAAAACACATATCAACATTTTGGTTAGATGGGAACAAAACCCTTTCACTAATTATGCCAGTTTTCCAGCAAAAGGACCAGTGGACGTTTTATGGGATGTTATTCTAAGCGTTGCGGCTGGCGGCTCTTGTTAGATGGGATATCAAGATGATGATGATGAATGATTATTTTGGTGTTAAAAGTTCGTAAACTCAAAATACACAGTACAGTAATAGAAAGTTTACTATTATTTAATCTGTTTTTAATTCAGGTGGGCCACCTGATGGAAAGTGGTCACCGCCGCCCTGTCTTATTAGTGGCATAACTTGACACTAATAAAATACATACATACATACATACATAACATCACGCCTCTTTCCCGTTGGGGTAGGCAGAGACCAAAATAAAATAGCTTGTTGATATTTTTAATGACCATGTATTTGACTACTAACATAGTTTATAAGAATTTATTGTAATTTGTACTAACAAGTGGGCCTTTGTTTCCAAATAAATATATCAATTATTATTATTATAAGACAGCAAAGCACGTTACCTACCCCGAGAACTAAGATGGTGTGTCTCGTGTGCCAATAATTACGCTGGCTCCCTCACCCTCAAACCGACAGCAGTGAAAACACTTATTTCACGGCAGAAATAGGCCAGGGAGTGGTACTTCCCCAGATGGACTTTGCACAAAAGCCCTACCACCTTCGACAAAGAGTGTCTGTGACAAAGAGTAGCTGTTTTAAAAAGTTGGTTAACTTTTGGATCCGACATAGTTGCAAATTGCAACAAAAAAACAACCTCGGTCACTGCAGTAGACTCTCTAATTTACTAGAACGGACTAACCGACGAGTTATGCGTTTCGCGGTTTTGCGCGAGGATTTCGCGTGCGCGTGCGCGTTTACGCCGATTGCGATTGCGACAACGCGCCGACAGCCTTACTTACTGCATTACAAAATTGCTTGCATGTGGCTTGGTTACTTGGCAACTCGTCGAAGCCAAAATGGCATTAGTTTAATAAGGTGAAATTGTGAGGAAATTGACAAACAAGTCTGGGAATCAATTCTTGAATATCATTGTCATATCAAAATCAAAGACTAAAGTAAAGAATAGAGTAGTTTTTGATTGTTCACTTTCATAATACTTAATCATAATTTTGATGGTGGTAAGTCCGTCTGGGGAAGTACCACTCCCTTGCCTTTTTCTGCCGTATAGCAGCAGTGTTGGCACTGCTGTGTTTCGGTTTGAAAGGTAAGGGAGCACGTGAAATTAGGGCACATGAGACATACCATCTTAGTTCTCAGGGTGGATAACGCGCTTTACTGTCTTATTAGTGTCAAATTATTTCACCAATAAGACAGTGGGTGTCATGGGCGGTGGTGACCACTTACCACCAGGCGGCCCACCTGCTCGTTTCCCCACTTGTGACATAAAAAAATTACCCTTTAAGAGCTTTTCTGGGCTGATAACTGGGTGGTAAAATGACAATAATTCTTTTTTATAAGATTTTTCTTTTAAAAAGAACTGTATTTATTTTTTCTTTTCAGAATAAATTGATCGTTAATTTACACATAAGTATTTTGTTAATAGTTAATAATATAAACTAAGCCCTTGTTTTGATTTTATAAATATCCACTCCACTCAGTTAAAGATATATGATAAGTGGCACCAACGTAATTCCGAAGCATATTTGTACAGAATATTTAAATTACCTATGCAAAATAAATGTATTTATGCTAATTTGTATTTACCTACATACGGATGATAGAACTCTCTAGTACTCAGCTCACTTCGCTAAGTACCTAGATGCATTTGGAAAGAGGGTAACTTCAAATATAAATAAAACCGTTTCAAAACTGAACCCAAATATGGAGAACAAGGTTTCCCTCTTACCAAATAGAGTAGATAGTTTTTTAGGGTTCCGTACCTTAAAAGAAAAAAAGATCCTTACCCTTACAGGATCACTTTATTGTCCGTCTGTCTGTCTTCGAAGATACTTTTTCTTCCGAATGGGTAAGGGTATCAAGTTGAAATTAATACCAAATGTTAAGGTCCATTGACCCTTGAAGATGTGAAAATTTCAGGCTTCTACAGTGTTGCGTCCGGTAGGACGTACTGTTATTTATCGGGATGCATCTAGTAAAACTAGCTAATAATGGTACGTAGGACACAGACAGAACATCCCCGCTCGCCGGCTGGCTATGAAGTGATATTCTCCCCGAGTACCCACATTTATTATGTACGTCACATCTCTTCCTTTTTATATGATTTGAAATAATTTTATATATCATTCTTTACATAATACTTAATGGTCATCATAACATGCAGAATACAATTCAAATAGAGCGACTCGACTACCGTCTCGGATCGTGTTATGGCAGCGTAAAAGAGACGGCAAGAAACCACTGCAGCACGGCCTACTTTAAGAGTCGGCTTTATACAATGGGTTCCCTGTGTCGTGCTAGAATATCAAAGCACTATAAGTCTTACATTGAACCGATTTAGATACGATATTATCATTATTAAAATTTACAACTTCGTTCATTAGGTAATTAAGTTTCTTCTAGGTACTGTCCACTTTTCTCCATTTTTCCTTTCATTTGTGGATGCTTCTTGCAACACTGAGAGTTCCAGTATTGTTGTTGTGGTCGCTGGCAGTCTAAAGTCATCTTTAAGCAGAAACTCCACCTGTGGACAATATTGCAGTATCTATATTCTCCGCTTGCGCGCGATACTTAGGTAGTATTTACACTTATTTGTTAAAAGAACGCGTTTATTATAAAAGTCAGGGAGTGAGATTTCTGTTTTCTGATGAATTGTTAGGATATTTGTTCCAAATTAATTAGAATTTGAATTATGTTTTTAAAATTTATCCAAAACATTTTATAATATCGGTTTGTGAACCACCTCTTTACAAATAATACTTTTTTTTTGTCTTAAAATAGCAATTCCACAGTTAGTTATCAAGATAATCAGGATGCTTTTGGCAGTATTTTTTTTTAAATACTATTTTAACTCGAGCATGACAAAGCATTTGTTTAGTCTTGGTTCATAAGAAACTGAACTGTCACCCTATCTGTGTGTGTGATATTGGAGCCCATTTTTTTTCTTTAAGTTTTACCAGTAGACATGTGTTGCTTTGCCATGGCATTAATGGCATCAAACGACCCATAGAAAATTTATGGTATTTATAATGTTTTTCAACTCTGGAAGATTTATGGCATCTTTCGACCCATGGAATATTTATGGCGTCGTTTGATCCATGCGTACACATTTGTGCATTTTTTGACCCATGGGTAATTGTGGCGTCTTTCGACCCATCGTTTATTGTGGCGTCTTTCGACCCTTGTGGCGTCTTTCGACCCATGGATTATTGTGGCGTCTTTCGACTCATAGATTTTTGTGGCGTCTTTCGACAGTTTCGACCCATAGATTATTGTGGCGTCTTTCGACAGTTTCGACCCATAGATTATTGTGTTTTATATTTATTTTTTTGATCCATGGATTATTGTGGCGTCTTTAGACCCATAGATTTTTTGTGGCGTCTTTCGACCCATAGATTATTGTGGTGTTTTTTGACCCATGGGCTATTGTGGTGTCTTTCGACTTGTGGCCAAATCAACACATGCCTTCCGACCACGCATATAAACCTTTATGGATATGAAAAGTCTTTCAAGACACGAGCAGGAATTGAACCCGCACCTTTGGACCGAACCAACTAGTATTTTTTGTATTTACATACACCAGACACCAGAAGCAGCACAATCCAATGCACTGACCACTGTGCTATCGCATCTAGACTCCCCCATTCACATGGTTCACATGCGTAGCTTTTCTCATATTAGTGATGCAACAAGTATAAAAATTATTTTATTTTTGATTGGCTAAATAATAATGACGTATTTACGTCTTGAAATACCCAATATTCAGCATATAACAGTTTCCTTATAAATACTTAATCTCTTTTTTTAGCTTTTAATTCCTTATCTGTACCTACATATTATTATGGATTTAAAATTTTGAGACGCTGTTGTTAGGTATTTATATTTATTTGTGGTATTATTAAGACCTTATTTGTTTTCACAGCTAATACATGGACGAACAAACTCTTGTGACACCTATGTATATTTTAATCAAAATAAAATATAGGTACATTTCCTTCTTCTTTTTTTTTCTTTTTTTTTACTGTAAGTTTGGATCAATAAAAGAAGGTGTCTGTCTATATGTGTTTGCAACTTTTAAGGTTTTACATACACAATGGAAAAATACTAGCTTGATTTCGTTGCATCACCAATATAACTGAGGATTTCAATCCATTCGAGGATTATCGTTAAAACTAACTTTTCCTTTGTTTTGTTTTCGTTAGTTTAATTTGTGGCTTTATAGAATATCAAGACTATTTTATGATAAAAAGCAAACACACACACAAGTTGATATTTTGTTTTTACACTTGGTACGTAAGTTCAGTACTTATTACTTGTTATTTTCAATAGGGTGTTTTCCCGCACCTTGTGAAAGTTCAACTGGATGGCGCTGCTGATTATCGTCAGGAAAATGGAAACACTGATACTAAAGTATAGTGAAAATATGTTCGCATACTTATACCTCGGTATGTCTATTTAAATCACATTGATTTGTCTCTTTTATTGGTTTTTTCTGTTTTAAGAAATATCTAGTAATAGTAAAATTGTTTAGCGCCTAAGTTTCAACATTTTTTTTTAAGTAACCTCCACTATGGTGCTGACTGAGAAACAGTACCATAAGCATTGGAACTCAAGTATTTGTTGCAAATCTCAACTAACGACAGTTAAAAACCGTAGTTGAAAATATCATAGAAAATTGCTTATTATTGACATCTCACATCAGTCCGTTATATTGGCCAATAATGATGCTATGCGTATTTTACAAAACACAAAATATAGCTGTAAATCTCTTTATTTAATTACTAGCAAATCTTTAATAATTCGTAGTTAATGGATATCACCCTTGTAATATTGCTCTAATTTAATAATTCAATAAGAGATTGTAATATCCAACAATGAATAAACTATATTTGATTTGATTGAAAAACTATTTTTTTTAAACACTTGACAAAGGAAAGTACTGCAGCACCACAAGCACTTTATTTCGTCTTATGCGGCAAATTCTTTTACATATGAAGATTGTTTGACTTTCTTACTTACACCTACTTTCATCTAGGGATTCTGTGCTGCCACTGCTGGTCAGTCATCTTTGCATGTTTTCAATGTTAACCGGCACACAAGTTTTTCTCGAAATGCCTCCTCTACTCTAGTGACAATACTCAATGTGCCCAACATACTATACTTACTACTTACTTATCAACGAGCAACATTTGCTTTGTATAAATAAAAATATACATGTAATAAAAATGACTCGAGTTTCAATGAAATTTACTATTAGTGGTTTTCGGGCCGAAAATCGATCTAATCTCATGTGTACGAAACTTTTCGTTTTGCCTTATTTTTTCAAGATTCAGGAAACCCCTGGTGCCATGTCTTGGTCTGCTTCGAGAAAGGTTATTCGGAGCAAGCTCAGTTGCCTAGCTGTACCTACTTGTATATTATACTTTGTAGGTAATATAGAGGTGTAATAATTATTGAGCCATCTTTTTTACATGTATTTTTTTTAGGATATCATTTAATAACTGCATCCATTCCGTACCTACTTACCAAGATTTATAATTAATAATAAAAGTTAATAAGTAGTTTTAATGTGTTTGTTAATGTGTATTAAACAAAAATATTTGGTAGGTAGGTAATTATAGTTGGATCAATAGATATTTATAAGCAGTTAGCACAGTGAAATTTGTTCCACATCAAGAGTTGTTATTTCATTAGATGTACGGCTGGATTCGCACTACCAGTATCAAGCTTGACCCGTTGTTTACTGCACTATATGTAGACTACCTACAGAGACTGATAAAAATATTTTGTTTGCTTTGTTTTTGTATAAGTATTAGGTTATTTAAAGGAATTCACACACGTGTAACAATTTAGTTCTTGTGTAGGTATTAGCAGCTACTAACTGTAAATTACCTAAATTACCTCGGTAACAGAAATAATGCATCATTAAAATACGGTCAGGCAGCCATCAGCGGAAACAATTGACGAAAGATATATTTGAAACGCATTTCCGTAATTTTATTTTTCTTGAGTGTGAGAAATAAGGCACAGCAAGGGCTAAAGTAATGCCACACACATGAGAGCCTAAGCGAAATTCTCTGTATATTTTTCGAAACCTACTTGTAACATTGTTTGGGATGGCGGTCGAACACTTGTAAACAAACGGTTCAATTTTATTAATCAATGCATAATTTAGCAAATACGTGCACAGAGACATTTTTCAGTGTGGATATGTGTCTAATCCTCCTTTTTTTTCGATTGCCTGAGATGGCAAAGGTTTTTCTAGTTATTTTTTTTTTTTTGCGGATAATTTGAAAATATTGTCAAAAATTGGTTTCCACTCACCACGCTTTCATTTCATCGTCGTCGCCACTGTTGCGTCCGGTAGGACGTACTGTTATTTATCGGGATGCATCTAGTAAAACTAGCTAATAATGGTACGTAGGACACAGACAGAACATCCCCGCTCGCCGGCTGGCTATGAAGTGATATTCTCCCCGAGTACCCACATTTATTATGTACGTCACATACAGCAATACAATCAAAAAGATTACGACCATTATGTCCATCCATAAATCCATACTTTATTGAAGCAAGCCGAAACCTAACTACCTAAATATTACTTTTCTTACAACCAATGAGCTACCGTTACGAGTAAATTCATATTAGAGACAAGTCCTTTTTGAAAGCTTGTAGTATCATATGGAAAACATGTACGGAACCCTTAGTGCGCGAGTCCGACACGCACTTGGACGGTTTTTTTTTTTAATAAGTAGACAGGTTCAATCAATTTGTTAGTAGGTAAGTGCAGTCTTCGAGTGCAGTGACAATTTAACAACTTAAGTGTTATAAAACGCAACGAAAAGAGTAAATAGGACCGATCATTTTGTAAGATTCAAGAGTCAGAATAGTCGTGGTTTTTTTTTGGAAAATAATTAAGTTGCTACATTTCATTTATAAACTGTGTATAATTGTATTTATAAATAGCATCATAATAAAATTACGTATTCATATAATTCTTTTAAAAAATTGTTCCTAGTTCCCAATGATGCCAGACCTGCCAATGCTTTAATTTAATAAAAATTTTGTCCTTAGCGGCGAGAATGCCGTCAGAAGTAAACGAGTGGTTCCGAGGTCGGTCGGTGTTCGTCACCGGCTCCTCGGGCCTGATGGGCAAGGTCCTCATTGAGAAGCTGCTGTACAGCGTCCCTGATGTGGGCACCATCTATGCCCTGGTACGGGCCAAGCGGGGGAAGACACCTGAAGCCAGGATCGAGGAAATGTGGAAACTGCCTGTGAGTTATAAGTTTCACGGTTATCTGCGGCCGGGGCCGTGTGTAGAGTGTACTAAAAATCGTGTCCGGACTGCAAGTTTTCGACATTTAGCCTTTGAAGGCAGCACGCACTAGTTCAAGAGGCGACGACGCGTGCAGAACGATTGCACTATAACACTCTCAATAGAAATCCCACTCGTTGGAGCGTGAATCCTTTTGTTGTAGTACTTATTAGCACGCTATTTACTTAATGTTTAGCTCATTACTTCATATAGTAATTTTCTACTTCATTAGCGAAAATATTAACAAGTTTTTCCAAGGAGAGCGTAAAGCCGCAATCACACCTTCCTAAATTGAAAGACAAACTCGACATGCATTGCTGATAGATTCGGTTTTGCTAATTCCAATATCCTTACTTCAACGAGCGATATGTGCCCAAAATTTGTTTCTGAGTTAAGGAAGGTGTGATAGTGGCTTAAGCTAGATTTCTTCGTTATGTGATAAATTTTCTGTAGTTAAGTATTTATGTAGACAAATACTTATCTCTCCTGATTAAACTTTAAGTTTAGCAACTACACGCTTCTAATAAGAGACGTGATTTATTTGGTTTTCACGAAAGGGCTCATTTTTTATGTCCATACAAAATTATGACCGGTCTCGACCTCTCAAGGAACAGGAATGGCAAGGAAAAAGCGATCCTAGGAGTTCACCACCCAGCTACTTAACTACATATGTACGCGACACTCTCAGGAGTGCTGGCGAATTGTATAAAGCGCTATAGGTTACGTCCGCACTTCTATGAAAGTGTCGCGTTTTTCACCTTTCTTATCATCAAGTTTTGTGCTGTCTATTTCCTCCTGTCGAAAAGATGTAAAAAGATCTGCTTCTGCTTCTAATGAAGCTTCTGGCAGTGGTAGATTGACTTGCTTCTAGAAATTCACATCATCTTATTCTGGTTACATCTTACCTGCCGTCCACTTCCATCAGTTAAAAAAATATACTATCACGCCTTGTTCCCGTCGGGGTAGGCAGAGACCACAGTTCTCTACCTGCTACGATCTTGACATACCTCCCTTGCTTCCTGTACTTTCATCAATCCTTTCATACAAAATATTACTCGGTAAATACAAAACTTATCGAAAATCCGGAAAGACAGATTGAAGTAAAGGTACCTTTGTTTATTTAGAACCTATTTACTCTCTAAAATAAAATTCACTGCAGTAACAGATACAATAACTGCTAAAAGTGGCCGTTTTTGGTACCTTTTATGTATCTGTAACTACAGTGAATTATATTTTTCAAAAGTGATAGGTTCTATTTTAAATAAACTAAGGTACCTTTACCTACCTACCTTTACTTCAATATATCTATCCGGATTCTTGATAAGTTTTGTATTTAGCGAGCAATATTTTTTAAACTGATGGAGGCGTGGACGGCTGGTAGTCTCGTAAGTGACTACTTATTGCTTATTTTGCAGTTGTTCGCGAGAATAAGGGAGGAGAAACCCCACGTTATGAAGAAACTGGTGCCGGTTGTCGGTGACATCTGCTACGACAACCTCGGCATTGAAGAGAAACTGCTTAAGAAACTTGAAAATGAGGTAAATACCAACTAGCCGCACTTGACTAGATCGATCGCAGAGCCAAGAAGCTCGTTGGTGGAGAGATGCTAGTGAAAACCAAGTTTCACAACCCAGCCCACCGGCGCAAAGTTGCATGTCTGTCGGTGCTTCGGAAGGCACGTTACGCCGTTGGTCCCGGCCACTGGCTACGGAGGCAGTCGTTAATAACCATGTCAGAGGCCTTTGCTGGCCCATCAACTCTAAGATTAGAGTTTGAAAGGTCGGTCATTGACCTTTAGACATACATACATAATATCACGCCTTGTTCCCGTCTTTAGACCCACACATTAAATTCACTAAATAGGATCTAGAGCAGAAATGTGCGTAAATTAGTTCGCTCAAGTGTTATACAAACAGCTTGGTTGTAGACGACACTTATTACACACTAACACGTCTAAGTGCCAAAATAGCCTACGTGCCGGTCCGAATAATGTTTGCCTCCAGCCGGAATATTTGCTCTGTGCAAAGAATACATGAATGAATTTGTAAATGAAGCTCTCTTCTTTTATCCTATGGCTCTGACTAACACTTAGAACTGTACCACACGGTAGCCCAGAGACTGAAACCAACCATAGATTTACACCTTATATAGGGCGACTTTTGTACACACAGAAAAAGTTTCTTGAATGAAGATAATTTTAATTCATATATACTGAATCAAACATCTTCTTAAATTAAGCAATTATTTTCATATTACGGTAAGTGCTCTCTGACCAAAACCATGTTAAATTTGATTTAAAAAATATTTGATGAATTCACGAAAATCGCGTTAAGCCTTTATATCATCCTAGTGTCTCCTACAGGAACCATGCTTTTTTCCGGGTTAAATTGTAGCCTATGTGGTCAGTGCTTGATCTATCTACGTCTCAAATTTTATCGAAATCGGTTCAGCCGTTTAGGCGTGAACCATCCATTCTTTCGCATTTATAATATTAAGATACGGAGATCATACTCGTAATGTCTTCATTCAAGAAACCTTTTTTTTGTGTGTATTAGAGTCTAATGTTTTATCGTATTAAGTACTAATGATTACAAAAAGTCTGTAGTTCGTCAAAGAGTCCCCAAAGAAACATGCCCGAAAAACGAGAGACAACAATCGTGCAATACAGATTTTGCTATCGGAATCTGCGGGCGCGAAGTTTGTATGGGAAGGCCACAAATATTTGTTTTTCATCCCGTTTTCTTTGGGAAAGTTGTTTGTAATCTGTAATCACGAGTACTTGCATATATTTTGTTAACAAGAACTAATTGTAAGTCACCCTATATTTTGAGACCGTAATAACTGACACACCCAGAGCTCCATACTTGAAAAATGCTGTATGGAACACAGACACGCAAATTCATTATTCGAATTCGAAGTATTCGAATAATTGCCCCGCGCGGGTATCGAACTCTGAGCTTTCGGAACAGTAAGCAGCCACACTGCTACTGCGCCAATCAGACCGTCTTTCATTGATTTCTTTACCTCAAAACCTGTGCGGTCTAAAATTATCCATATTGAACCAAAAATCAAAGTGATTTCAATATTTGCCGAGTAAATAGTCTCACCCAAACATGACCAAGCCAGGTTTCACCTATGTCTGCTATACCGTAAGTAAACAAGTCTTTCGTAGGCGCAAGTCAAGTAGATCTGTGCATTACATCTTAGGCTACTTTCCCTCGCCAATCCTGCTTACTGTTATAATACAGTAAAGCGATAAGCAACTTTATTGTAATGAAATAAAGTTTATATGAAGCCTTTGTGTTGATAGAAACACCCATGTTGTGCTCGTTATTAACTTATGATTTATCTTTGCGCTTTGACTGCGCTGTTATTATTTATGTAGAATATATGTAAATTTTACAGATACTAAACTTATTACTTGCTTGCCAAATAAAACTGTTTTATTTTTTACTTACTTACATCTTTTCTTCTTAAATTTTTAGATTCTTTCTTCTAACTATGTACCTTCTTGACCCGATATCCCAATCGATTGGTGCCCCTACCCTTCACTACCACCTGCTTCTCCATGAACAGTGACAATATGACGGTCAATATAAATAATAAGTTACCGGCTGGAATGAAGGATTTGCCTCTTGATAAATTTAAAAAAGCCTTATACGAGTTTTTAAGGTGATCTGTGACGGCCAGCTTAGACCCGAACGCAACTAGATGGAGCCACTGCTGCAAATATAAGGTTTTATTTTTTTAATGCAATAAGTACCAACTATATGTGTGCAAAAAGTTGATGAGCGTAAAATTCATGGTGCAACTTCAACGCCTAGCAACAATTTCGATAAAAAAAATATCTCCATATGTCCAGTAAAGTCAATTACTCTCGTCAGTCCGTGATTTACATGAGTGCACACAAAGCACAACCGTACAGTTTTGACCGCACGCCCACAATCGTAATATTGAACCAAAAATTGCTTACAAAAACTAGTACTTTCAGTACATAAGCTGTATTTTTGTATTAATCAGCGAAAAATTTAACTAAAAATAGCAGTATTCGTTTGTTTTTCAACAGAATTTTATGTCCCGCGTAAGAATGCAAGTCATTTGAATATTTGTATGAAACACGGATCACCTTAATTGCTTTTATAATGTAAAAGAATTTCTTTAAACATTAATTATGTAACATTTTTTTGAAGATTTCAATGATTAAGAAATATTATGTAAACTTTTACTCAATGTTAGTTTTCACTCTCTGTTTGTACTTATGCCATATTAATATTGGTTCAATATGTGATACTCCTATTACAACATTATATTACAACTATCTACCACATTTAATACCAATAAAGTTTCTATACTATTCTATAGACAAAATCCCCAACTGAGATGGTGCCCGTTTGGCCAGTAGTAGCGAACCCTAGCAATGAGCACACGAGTCACGACAAGCGGGGAAAAAAAAAGTTTATAGTTTATTTATAGAATCCGTGTTGAATTAAAAAAACATTTACATAAATAGATAAATAGGAAAATAAGAAATATGTACATGCAAATATAATAAAATACATACTTATACATAAATATCCTACCGGGTGTTAGTAAAAAAAAAAAATACTAGCATTTTTTTAATAAACATATTCTATCTATCTATCTAGTGTAAAAACTGTGATCCTTGAAACTGTGCATTGAAACCATGAAACTGAACAACTTTTCCTAAGGAACATAGGTCAAAATACGAAAAAAAAAAATTTCATCTCCCATACAAAATGCGCAATCAGCTGGTGCAGCTTCTATGGGAAGTCAATTTTTTTTTATCGTATTTCGACCTATGTTCCTTAGGGAAAGTTGTTCAGTTTCATGGTCTGATTGCACAGTTTCAAGGATCATAGTGTTTACACTAACACCCTGTATATAGAAGAAGTTAGCTGTTCTCATCAATAAATGCATGTTTACAAGCTATCTTCAAGCGAAGTTCATCGATACACTTACAAAGTATCAGTGTGTTAATAGATCAAGTGCAACATTGCTTGTTTTATAACTCTTCATAATAGTACTTATTTACTAGCCTGTGTATTCTAATACATATTTAGCGATCATCGAATTTTCTTTTAAATCTATGTCGATAGAGGATCTTTTGCGGACACTTTTACTTTTGGATTGAATCGTTTGGATCAGTTCAGTTCCGTTTTTAGGGTTCCGTACCTCAAAAGAAAAAAACGGAACCCTTATAGGATCACTTTGTTGCCCGTCTGTCTGTCAAGACCCTTTATCTCACGAACGGGTAAAGGTATCAGGTTGAAATTAATACCACATACCACATCCATGAACCACACAAGATCTGAAAATTTAAGTTTTTTACAACAGCGCAATCAACAGATATGGCATTTTATGTCCTCATCTCCATACATTTATGCAAAAAACCAAAACCTACAGGGTACTTCCCGTTGACCTAAAATTATGAAATTTTGCAAGAAGCTAGGTCTCACAGTACAAATAATGGGAAAAGTCTGAAATCATTAAATATTACAACTTTTCTCACAACTAATGATAACCAATTGTGGTGAGCTGCCGTTTCAAGAACATTCATATAAGAGAGGGGTCAAGTTGGATGGTCGCTGAGGCGATTTTTGTTTTAGTTCTATTTAAAAACGGGAACACTTACAAACTTGAAAATTGGTATGTTTATAGTGCATAGGCTATAAAATAACAAGAAATAATGAAATTTGGTCAAGCGCGTGTCGGACTCAAAAATCTAGCACATCAACTTACTGAAATTTCAACTAATACAATTATGTTTATGTGGTGGTACGGAACCCTCAGTGCGCGAGTCCGACTCGCACTTGGCCGGTTTTTTGAATTTTACTTCGATATCAATGAATTCGTTGATGAAGATGAAACTTTCGCTGAAGTTCGTATTCGGGTTGTTTGAGAATCGAATGTTCGGCCAAAGTTCATATCGCCTTAATCCACATTTTTTTTTACCTGTGAACGGGATAACTTTTGACCTCGATCTAGCCCTGGGACTCTATTCTTGAAAATCACCGGGTCATCTAACACTACTTTGTACCTATTTATTGAACATCAATCTTCTCTTTTGAAAACAAAAATCGTGATTTTGATTTTTTTTTGTGATATTTTATCACCCGGTAATATTCATGAATTGAGTCCCTCTGTAGATGAGGTCGACGATGGAACGCGCTTGTCCAGAAGAAGCCTATTCACTCGCGACTGAAATAGATTAGGGTTATGTGGGTGGTTTGAGTAATTTATTTGTTTGTCTGTCTTCTTTAATAATACTTCTGTTCGTGTTACCCTCCAATCGACATCGTGGGCTCAAAACCATAGAATACATGAAACAGAGTTAGAAAGGCAATGCTGACAATTTTGTACGGGAACCGGTGTCGCCAGTTTGCACACATTTACACGATAAATTATATTTTCACTACATAAAAAAACCGCTAGCTATTTGTCGTCTTCTGGTGAATCGAAAAAGTCAAAAGAGCCAAATCCAAGCAATCAAAAATTTACCGTATTACATTACGTTATAACATTATTTTCAAAAACGTCAAAATCTGACGTTTTTGGGTGAGAAAGAGACAAAGATAAAATGTGGCCGTACTAATAAAGTTTGCACAAAACGGTTCAAAAAGTATCCATTGGATCTTTCTTTGTTTTAACTTTCCTTTTAAATATTTCCCTAACAATTTATTTATAAATGTGTGCAACATTATGCATAATACTTTAAAAAATAATTTAGATTTTTCTTTACTGAAAATAGAAAGTTAGCGATTTTGAAATATTAAAAGTTGTTGTGTTATACTGGTATCATTATTGTGCAAATGCTAGGGATGATGTTTCATTGGGCAAATTATCGATAAAATGGATTATTGTACTCTTGATTACAACTTTTCCACGAAACATACGTTTGTTTTAGATTCATACAGCTTGCAATAACTAACTCTAGCGATGGCGGTTAATGCGCAGAACACAAAAAACGAGTCGCGGGGGTGCGCGGGGTATGGTGGGGGAAGGACTGCGAAGCGTTCATTGGCTCTCCGCGTGTCACCATGCGCAGAAACTAATCGTCACGCTAATGTTAGGTTGTGCAAGCTGATTTATTTTTTATATCTCACTAAAATCACAGATTAAATAATAATCCTTAATACTTAACTAACGTTTACAGATCCGATTCTCAGGCGGCGGGGTGAAGAAGGACGTACCTGATGATAGGGAATCCAGGCGCTGGTTCTTATTAGAGGTCACACTGCATCAATCAATCTTTACATAAAACATTGTAAATTCAAAGTCACTTTGTTATTATTGTTATTAATGTTCGTCAACTATACATTCTCATATCTGTTGCCAAAACTCACCAACATATTATCACGAGCCCAGATATATACTGCAGGTGTTTAAAGAAAAGAGTTTATCAAATCCCTAAACCTGCTGTCAAAACTGTATTTGCGCAGCGTTTTTCCAAATTTATTTCTCCTTACATTTATAACAAAGTTGTCAAAAAGTGCGATATAAAAGAGTTAAACGTAAAGGATGCTAGGAAGGCTGTAAAGCAGTGGCTACTATGTTTGTCTTATGTCGAAACTGAAACCTTATTGAAAATTGTAAAATAATAGGTATAGGTAAATTAAAATTTGTTCTGCAACTAACATATTAACAAAACTTACTTGTATTTAAATTAGCTGATATTTATTTTATTAATTTATTACTTTAGTTTTTCATTTGTGATTAGTTTCTCTTAGTTATGTTTTCTACCTAAAATTGTTGGAAATTCGTGCATTTCAGGCCCCCACGATACAGGCATGACCTAGTGTGGGGTCCACGAGTAATTGTACTGATGTAGAGTTTTGCCAAATAAACATTTTTCATTTTTTCATTTTTCATTTTTCATTATACACAGGTGTTTTTGTCGTTTTAGATATTATTTTCATGACAACAGAATTGCGCGCGCGGCCATTGCTTTTTCAGGAAAGGATGCGTTCTTAATTAGTTTTATTGTGTTGTGTATTGCCTGGAAACGCATCATAATAACTTTTGTTTGAGAAGCCAAGTATTTACTTACACTTTGTATACGAGTTTTAGTTTTATACTCATTCTTTATTAGGGTTTCGTACCGAAAGGGTGAAAAACGGGACCTATTGATATGCCTCCGATGTCTGTCTGACTGTCAGTGGGCTGTATCTCATGAACCGTAATAGGTAGAAATTTGAAATTTTCACAAATTGTGTATATCTGTTGCCGCTACAACAACAAAATTTTGTTTGAGCTGTATGTCATGAACAGTAATAAATATATAAATTAAGTGTGGCTCCGATACTAAAGACCTTTTTTAGGCGATTTTTGTTTATGCTCTATCTTAAAAACGGGAACACTTGAAAACAAGAAAATTGCAATGTTTATAGTGCATAAGCTATAAAATAAAAATTGCAATGTTTATAGTGCATAAGCTATAAAATAACAAAAAAAAAAACTAGTCAAGCTCGTGTCGGACTCAAAAAATCTAGCACAGGAACATACTGAAATTTCTAATACAATCGTGATTATGTGGTGGTACGGATCCCTCGGTGCGCGAGTCCGACTCGCTCTTGGCCGGTTTTTTATTAGAAGATCCCTGCGTGTAAATATTCTTCAACAATAAAATAGATCATGAAGCATTGTTTTGTTTTATTATTTACATGATATTTACATTTTTCTTATTTATATCTCACTAATATTATAAGGATAATTTATTTTAGTTTGAATTTTTATATGTTTGGATGTTTGTTACTCTTTCACGACCCAGCCACTAAACAGAATTTGATTAAATTTGGCAGGAATATGGACTTAGACCTAGAAAAGCATAATATCTACTCTTTTTTCGAATCTCACGCAAATGAAGTCGTGGGCAACTGCAAGTCAGCAATAAGAAGAACCAACAAATTAAATTAATATACCAGTAAAGACGTGTGTGGTAAAGTTGTTGTCCCTCCGGGAAGTGATTTCGGTTTCTAACAGGTATAGCGTATAGCAAGAGGCTTTAAATGTCTTCTTTGTGCCGAAAAGATGATGTCACTCTCCAAAAAGTGTTTGGAGCAAGTAGAACTTGTTTTGCTAAAAAATATATACAAGTAAGTATTCAACATTACAGGAATAGTTCCAGTATACAGAAATTTATCGATATCGTTGTATTTTTGGAAGCACTTTTGCTCTGGTTTCGACCGGCTAAAAAATATTTTTGTTTTAACAAATATAGTGGATAAAAAGGTATTCTAAATGGTTATCGGTGGTACAATAGGCCTCCATTTTGCTAATTTTTATCTTTGCTGTGAGCTCGACGTGATAATATCGCACAAAACGGCATTTTCTTTAAAAATGCGTCGCTGGTCTTCACGCCTTTGAGTCGGGCAAATGACTGAAGGGGTCATTTTGAGGTTTTGACGTTTGTTTGTCCTACGGACCTATCCGTGGCACGCGGGGCCCGCCTACTTCGCCTTTCTAACTATGTTTCATGTATTCTATGCTCAAAACCAGCCCTATGCCAAAGAATATATAATATTACGCTAACGCGTACTTATGCTGCGCCAAACCTTTTCCCTTCTACTTTTTTTGATGCTATGTCCTTTTTAAAGTGTATTTTTCTATTTTTGGGAATAAATGCTTTGTGCTTATTTTGATATGAACACGGGAATACAGAAATGCCGCAAATGGCGCCAATTTGTTTGTGAAGCGATGTAGTTTAGCTAACGTCATTAAGAGATTTTAATATCCAACAATGAATAAACTATTTTGAGTTTGAAGTTGACAGACGCAGGCAGAGAATACCACTCCTTAGCCTCGGGCACTCCCGTTCGGGCTATCTCTACAATTAAGATAAGAATAAACGTTGTTTAAAATCTTCCAGGTATCAGTAATATACCACTTCGCAGCCAGTCTTCGCTTGGAAGCTCCTCTATCAGAAGGTATCGAGATGAACACTAAGGGTACGCTGCGAGTGCTGGACATTGCCAAACGGATGCCCAAGTTGGCCGCCTTCATCCACCTGTCCACTGCTTTCTGCTATCCTGACTACGAGAGAATGCCTGAGAAGGTGAATAACAAGATTTGATTATTTTCAAAAAAGTTTGGCATCCACGTCTTTTGGCCAGTGGCACACCTCGGACACTGCCTACATCGAGCGCGAATTTGAAATTGGAAGGTCGTGTAGGCCCGCATATTCAGTACTAAAGACCCTCAGGAGCACCACGGAGGGTGCGCGCGGGGGTGCGGGGTGGATTGCGGGCGGGGGCGGAGTGTCCGTTCTGTATTTTTTTTTTTTTTTTTATAAAAATGAAGAGAACAAGCTACTTAAATTACAGCACGCCAAACTGCAGCGCAGTTTGTTGGCGAAACGCTCAATAGGTAGTTAACTTTAAAAGACTTAAAACTACACAACAACATTCCACACCCTCACAGTCTTATATGTAGCCGTTTGACTCCTAAATCATCCGCGCCGAAGTATAGGCCCCATTGCAGTGCTATAGAGTCTATCCAGCGGCCGTAGTACCATCAAAGACCTACAGACCCTCTAATAATACCTGTTTTAGCTTAGTTTTTAAAGAGGTTAATTGCAATATTTTGCTATCTCTTAAAAGAGATATTTTATTACATAATTGAGGAGTTAAGTATTTCCTTGTTCTCTCTCCATAATAATTTAAAGCCCTAGGTTGCATTAATTTATTTTCTCTACCCGATCTTGTTGCGTAACAGTATTGAATTAGGTTATTATTCTCTGATGTATAATATGTTTCGATTGCAAAGAGATACTTAACTTTACAGTGAACAGGTAATATTTTACATATAGGAAAAAGTTTGTTATATTCTTTGTTACATTTATTTTTCGTTTTCTTACTTACCAAATATTTCATGAATCTAATTTGTAACTCTTTTATCTGATCCAAGCTGGTTTTAAACGTTAGGCCGTAACAAGTCAGACCGTAGCTCAGTATTGAATCAGCAAGTGCATGGTAAATAATGTAAAGTGTGCGCTTATTTAAAACTTTGTTTAAGTGGTAGAATTTTCCTAAAACTGATCTTAATCTTTTACAAACTTCACTAACATGATTTTTCCAATTAAAGTTATTGTCTATAAGAAGCCCAAGATACCTAAACTCATTGACCTGTCCTATAGGTTTACAGTTGCATGCTTGATTACTTCGATGCAAGCAGTCGTATGTGTGTCCTACAATATTTATTGTGCTATTACTGGCGTTTTTGTTATAGGGAGAGTATATGTGCATATATTTTGTTTTATTAGTGTTTAATATAATTCCATTATCGTGTGCCCATTTACATATATTTTCGAAATCAGTTTGTATATTATGTTCTGCGATTTTAATATCCTTGTCAGCAAATAGGAGACACATATCGTCCGCATACATGAACACTTTACAAGCTGTAACAACATTGGGAACACTGTTTACATGTATGATATAGCCTACAGGCCCGTAAACAGATCCAGTTGGAACTCCCAGGTTAACTACAGCATCAGCTCCAGAGACACCGTTCACAACAGTTCGAAGAGTTCTGTTCGCAAGGTAATTGCGAAACCACTGGTTAGTAGGTCCTCGTACACCACACTCCTCCATGGCTTCCAACAGCTGGTCATGATCTAGGGTGTCGAAGGCTTTTTTAAAGTCTATAAAAAGCGCAATTACCTGCTTCCTATTCTCGAGACTAGTATTGACAAAATCAGCAAACTGTGCTAGCGCTGTTGCAGTGCTGCGCCCCCTCCTAAATCCATGCTGTGAGTCATTTAAAACTTTGTGGCGTTCCAAGTGGTCGCTGATTTGCGAGACTATTACCTTTTCTGTAATTTTATTTATTACCGAAAGTATAGCTATGGGCCTATAGTTGGTATAGTCCGTGTGTCTGCCTGACTTATAAATAGGTCTTATTATTGATTTTTTTAACTGATCCGGGTAGATACCGATCTGCGTACACAAGTTTATAAATTTTGCCAATACTTTACTAATAAGCGATTTTACATATTTCAAATCCTGCACTCTAATTTTATCAATACCAGGTGCCTTGTCACAACTTAAGCCATCTATAATTTTTTCAATCTGATTTGCACTTACTTTTTTGAACCGAAAAGATACTTCACATGGTCTTACATAGCTACTTCGGTTTAGAAATTTTAATGTACAATTATGCTTAATTTTATGTATTTCTTGGGTAAATGTTTCCGAGAATTTGTTACATATATTAGGTATATCATCGTTTTTTCCCATATGTTTTAAAATAGTGCTGTCCAAGTTAGATTTAGTTCCCCTAGTCCAGTTATTAATATGCTCCCATATCTTCCTAAAATTTCCCCTACACTTCAGAATCTCTTCTTGCCTGTATTTGTTTCTAGCTGCATTTATGAGTTTGTTAACCTTATTTCTATAACGCGTATACTTAAGCCTTCGATTCATATTTTTCGGCATAGATTTCCACGACCTAAATAATTCATCTCGATACTCTAACATTTTACTTAAGTGCTTATTAACCCAGGGTTGTGTTATTCTGCGGTTAGTTACCCTTATCTCACGTTTACGTATGATAGTACGAGTACTATTACTTTATTCTGTGCCAGTGGATGACCTAGCTAACCCAGGATTCAGGTCGACTTGGACTATCTAACTACCAAAATATGCTCGTTTCACGTACAACTCAGCCTTGTCTTCAAACCGCAAAGTTGAACGACGACATGTTCTAAAGACCCAATCTAACACAGTGGACGGAACAGAACGGACGGCTCTGGTCATAATAGCTTTTTTTGATAGCTTTTTTCGATATCGAAGAGCCCCAGTTGACTTGGATGCTGCGGGGGACGGAGTGTCCTACCTGTAAGTAAGTACTTTATTCCGTGGTAAAGTAAGTACTTTAAAGCTCGCGCGACGATTTGTGGCCGCTTGGTGAAACTAGAAAGGATGCTTTACCATACCAGCCATCATCAATCAATCATCATCACCATACCAGCCCAATTTCTCGGTTTCTGTTGGTTGTAAAATTAAAAAGCTGACCTAACAAATAAGTGTGCGACTTGTTTGTTCGAAAACTACACAGCTGCACAGAGACCTCCTCCCAAAATTTCGCAGCTAAATGCGAGGTACATATATTTTGGGGCGATGCACCAAGTTTGATAGTGTTACGGCTTGCAGAATCAAGCCTTACACAATGGATCGCGGCGGTTGGTGACCGCCTCATGATGGCATGATTTGCAGAAGAACTTACCGATCCATCGGTCAAAATCCCTTTTATGATACACACGAACTATTCCTAAACCACTTACCGCCATTTAACATGGTGATGGTCTTGTAAACGGTATCTTTAAAGTTTTCTTTGTATTGTAATTTCCAGGTGCACGATCCCCCAGCGAATCCTCACGAAGTGATCCGCGCAGCCAGCTGGCTCACAGAGCAGCAGATGCAGCTCTTAGCCCCCACCATCATGGGCAAACATCCTAACTCTTACACCTACTCCAAGCGCTTAGCCGAGGCTCTAGTTCGGGAGAGTTATCCGGAATTACCCGCCTGTGTAGTCCGGCCTAGTATAGGTAAGCTTCACACATCACTTATTGTCCAGTATCATTGTAGCAGCCTGTTGTATCACCCCGGATATTTCAAGAGGCGTTTCCACGTTTCTGCCCTTGAAACTGAACAACTTTTCCCAAGAGTCATAGATCGAAAACGGAAAAATCTCACCTCCCATACAAAATGTGCTGTCAGCTGATGCAGTTTGTATGGGAAGTCAAAAAATTTTTTTCGTATTTCGACCTATATTCCTTTGGAAATTTGTTCAGTTTCATAGACAGAATCACCTCTAATAATATCCGGGGTGATTAAAAAAATAGGGTGTATAAGGGACATCAGCGGCATAACCCTTTATAAGAAGTTTACAATGAGTTTAAAATGATGATGATGATCACGATAAGCCGGACCTACCGACTACCTTGTGGTTGGTTTGTTAAGTTACTATTCACAATGTTAAATTTTACTATTTTATTCTAATTTTTTTATAAAGGGTGTAAGGGCCGGTTTACCGAAAACTGAAAGGGCGTGCTCATCAGTCAACGAAACTGAACAACTTCCCCAAAGAAACATATGTTGGGAAAGGATAAAAAAAATTGACCTCTCCATACAAACTGTTCGACCAGAGTGGGTAATTTTTATGGAGTGGGTATTATTACGTTTCTTTGGGAAAGTTGTTCAGTTTCGTTAACTGAGCACGCCCTTTCAGTTTTCGGTACACCGTCCCTTACACCTTGTATACTGTTAACTGTATTTATATCTTTACATCCTCTTTAATAATCACATCATTAAAACTACTAACAGCCTATTTAAGTATTTTAAGAGAGGCCTTTTTACATTCTACGAGACCAAGCATATACAATATAGGATAGTAAAAACCACCAGAGTGCGAGTGAGAAAGCAATCTCTTATGGAAATTCTGCAAGATTGAAAAGGATAGCGAATCGGATGGCTCTGTAACCGATTTTGAATGACAGATTACAACAATTGATCACTTTTCGGGCGGGAGATATATTTTTTAACACCCTGTATTATAGAAACTGTTTTAATTTTCCAGTGACCCCAGCCTACAAGGAGCCTACGCCTGGCTGGGTTGACAACCTCAACGGTCCTATAGGGCTGATGGTGGGCGCGGGGAAGGGTGTGATTCGCTCCATGCATTGCTACGGGCACTACCACGCGGAAGTGATTCCTGTGGACTTGGCAATCAACGCGCTAGTTGTCATCGCGTATAAGATTGGAACTATGAACGAACGGTGAGTGTCGTCTACTGTAACATTGACTGAATAAATAAACGGTGAGTGTCATTGACTAAAAGAATGAACGGTGAGTGTCATCTACTGTAACATTGACTGAATGAATAAACGGTGAGTGTCATTGACTAAAATAATGAACGGTGAGTGTCATCTACTGTAACATTGACTGAATAAATAAACGGTGAGTGTCATTGACTAAAAGAATGAACGGTGAGTGTTATCTACTGTAACATTGACTGAATGAATAAACGGTGAGTGTCATTGACTAAAATAATGAACGGTGAGTGTCATCTTCTGTAACATTGACTGAATAAATAAACGGTGAGTGTCATTGACTAAAAGAATGAACGGTGAGTGTCATCTACTGTAACATTGACTGAATGAATAAACGGTAAGTGTCATTGACTAAAAGAATGAACGGTGAGTGTCATCTACTGTAACATTGACCGAATGAATAAACGGTGAGTGTCATTGACTAAAAGAATGAACGGTGAGTGTCATCTACTGTAACATTGACTGAATGAACGAACGATGAGTGTCATCTACTGTAACATTGACTGAATGAATAAACGGTGAGTGTCATTGACTGTAACATTGACTGAATGAACGGACGGTGAGTGTCATCTACTGTAACATTGACTGAATGAATGAACGGTGAGTGTCATCAACTGTAACAGTGACTTAATAAATGAACGGTGAGTGTCATCTACTGTAACATTGACTGAATCAATTAATAGTAACGTTGAGTGTCATCTACTGCAATATGTGAATGAACGATGTGAATGAACGATGAGGGTTATCTACATTGACTGAATGAATGAACGGTGAATGTCATCAACTGTAAAATTGACTGATTGATGAAAGGCTGCCTGGACAATCGGAAAGTTCCTTTAGGGCTGATATGATGGGCGCGGGGAAAGTACCACGCCCAAGTGATTCCTGTGGACTTGGCTATCAATCAACGCGCTTATTGTTATCATCACATATAAGATTGAACTATGAACGAACGGTGAGTGTCATGACTGAATGAATGAGCGGTGAGTATCATCTACTGTAACATTGACTGAATGAACGAACAGTGAGTGATATCGACTGTAACATTGACTGAATGAATAAACGTAAAAACGTACAACACCCACGAGTAGAGATGGGTTGGTACTATTCTTTGCCGGCTCCATAATGGTACAAAATGTTGTTGTTGTGGTATAGTCTTTATTGCACAAAATAAAAAAAAAAGTACTAATTATCTGAGAGATTACATGCAAAGGCGGACTTATCCCTAGGTGAGATCTCTACCAGTCAACCTTAGAGTGACTAAAGGACTAATGTTAATGTATCTTCCCCTCTTCCAGCCCACCAGAAATCCCCGTGTACAACCTAACTACTGGCGACGATAGAACAACAACTTGGAAGGAAGTTCTCGACATCGGCAAGGCTACAGTTCGGAAGTACCCATTCGAAGGTCCTCTGTGGTACCCAGACGGGAACATACGACATAACAAGTTTATTCATCAGCTCTGTGTGTTCTTCTACCATATTGTTCCGGCATATCTGATCGATTTCCTTATGTTCGTCTTTAGGCAGAAACGCTTGTAAGTACTTTTGCTATTACTTTTATTTCAGGAGCTTTTTATTACGCTTATTGCCAACCTTTCAGAGGCACCCATTCGAAGGCCTTCTGTGGAATGTGATACCTAGATTGGAGTATACGACAAAACAATTTGAGTTTTCTTCTGTCATATTGTTCCGGCGTACCTAATCGATCATCGTTTGAAAGTATTGTTACTATTGCTTTTATTTCAGGCGTAATTTAAAAATGTGAAGAACAGCTGGACAAGCCAACAAAAGGTTGAGGAGTTTGTTCAGTTAACTAAACAATCATTTAAAAAAAACATGTCTGGTAAATGCCAAAAGAATATTGTGCAAGGTAGTTTTACAGAAGTCGTCTTTTCTGTAAAGAGATCTACTTTTTAAGACAGTTGCCTTTTTATTATTGTAGTTAATGTACAATAATTAAAAGTTAAAGGTTAAAACTTATTACCTTTGACACTTGTCAAACGTTTGTTTCGTCTCTAATCGTTCTCAAATTTTGTTGCACTACAAAAGTGTTACGATTAGTCCATAATTTTAAAACAAGTGAACAGTCATTTTAGATTATGTTGGGCACAGCAGTTCATGAGTTTATCAACATTTATTTTTGTTATATTCCAGCATGGTGCGCATCCAAAACCGAATATCCGTCGGCTTAGAAGTCCTCCAATACTTCACAACCCGCGAATGGTGGTTCGACACCCACAACTTCAAAGCACTTCCTGCTTCACTCAACTCAGAAGACTTCAAGACGTATCCTATGGACGTGACGATCATCGAAGACGGACCGTATATTGAGAGCTGTATGATTGGTGGGAAGCTGTATTGTATGAAAGAGAAGATGGAGAATTTACCGAAAGCGCGATTGCAGAATAATATGTAAGTAAAGCCCTGTATGGTGCCGGCAAAGAATAGTACCAACCCATCTCTACCCGTGGGTGTCGTAAGAGGCGACTAAGGGTTAACTAGAGGATGGGCTGCAGCATCTTTCTGTGTATCGTATCATCTTACGAGTACATTCTGCGGTCACCAACAGCCGCAACTGGTACATCGTATGCTCGTCCCTGGCCACGCCACGAAAGCGATTTGAATGAGATTCAGCGAAACGTATGTCCGGTAATTGTCGATTATTGTCCTTAGTAAAAAAAAAAATTGTCCTACAAAGGTTTAAGAGAAATTGAAAGGAGTTTTTGGCGTGGCTGGGAAGTATGCTTTTTGGCCGCGCTACCTCGCAAACTGCAATTAAAGGGATAAAATAATAACTAATTTATTTTTAAACAAATGTCCGGTTATTGTCCGTTCTATTAGTAATATCTACTTCTTTAGATTTTCAATATTTTTGTACACTATTTACATCGTAATAATAATAATTTATTTCACACACATTCGTCCGTGCCTCACTCTGCAGGGTTCACCGAAAACCAGCGTCGTGGCATGTGCCGCGACATTTGCTGTGTGAGGCCCTTTTATTCACTGTGGTTGTCACAGCACTAGGCGTAGTGTCATGTTCTTTTCTTTTTTTTTGTATACCTTTTTTTTGTTATTGTTCTTCTCTTACCCTATGTATGATTTTTGTGTTGTGTTGTGACGTCTCAGTACTTAATAATAAATATTTCTGATTCTGATTCTATTAACAGGATAAAAACTGCCAATTTTATGATGTAACATTGAATTTTTAAAATTTAAACATTTGCGTTCATTAGCGCTTGCGATGATGCGCCTGTAATATGAGAAAAATGACTGCTCAGCATTAAGCCTAATCCTTAAATTAAATTGTCCAGCTCACAGCTTATTTACCTTAAATCTTTGATCGATCGTGGTGTATAAGAACTTGAACTTTGCCGTTCTTCGAAAGGCACGTTAAACGTTGCATACACGATAACTAATCAATCCACAGGGTGTAAAGGACGGTGTACCGAAAACTGAACGGGCGAGCTCAGACAGCAAAACTGCACAACTTTCCCAAAGAAACATTTTTTGGAGAAAAAAAATGTTTACCTCTCCATTCAAATGACTCACTCTGATCAAACAGTTTGTATGGAGAGGCAAACAATGTTTTCATTTCCCAAATGAGTTTCATTAACTGAACACGCCCTTTCAGTCTTCAGTACACCGTCCCCTGTACCCCTTCCCCTGTGACCTTCTATACCTTCTTTTCAGCTTGTGGGTGTTGGACTGCGTGGTGTCAGTATTCTTCTACCTTCTAATCGTGTACTGGATAGTGCGGCTTTTTGAGCCGGCGCGCGAGTTGCTGTCTTACGGCGGAGCCTTCGTCAGATATCTGCCGCTTGTCGGCAAGGAGGTGTTTAGGGATCGATCTTAATACTAGGCACAGTACTACCAATTATACAACTTGTAACTCTAAGAAATACAACAAAACCTCTCGGGTGGAAGTTCCACTCATGTAATTAAACAACTTTAGTCGTACAACTTTTGGTAATAGTTTTTTAAATTATCTATCTATATGTATACAACGTGTAACGGAAAGGTGTGATAATACTGAAGGGTGTGCATCTTCCCATGAAACTAAAAAACTTTCCCAAGGAACATATGTCGAAATACCAAAAACCAAATTTGACCTCCGATACAAAATGCACTATCAGCTAATGCAGTTTCTATGGGAGTTCAAAATTTATTTTCTTATATGACCTATGTTCCTTGGGAAAAGTTGTTCAGTTTGATGTCCAGATTCACATCCTTTAGTATCAGAGGCGCTCGTGACATTTTTTATGGGTGTGCACAAAAAAATTTATTACTTAAATAAATTGACTTACCTACCATTTATTGATGAAATTTTTTTTATGCCTTTATTGTTACCTACATATTATGCGCGCTAGCGCCAGCTCCAAATACCAGACACGGGAAACAAAACAATTTATTTACAAACGCAAACCAAGGTGTTTTTAAATATTGTTCTGGTTTGAAAACACGATTAAAAGTAAATTTTTTGTAATACATTTTTGAACTAGCGCGATTCCAGGTCGTGGCGGCACCTTTTCATTGAGTTCAAGTCGTATTTGTAAAGTCTTTTTCGCATTTTTTTATGTAAACGACACTGTATTCGTCCATTTTTACAGTAATTAGGCACGTACACTATTAAAAACAATTATTTCTAATTTTTCAAGCAAAATTACGAACAGTAACTGAAAGCTGTATACGAAAAGTTTGTTTACGTATGATTGGCAACAACGCCTTGTCACCGAACTGCAATACTGCATGCGCATCGCGCGCGACCTGGAGATTAGACTAATTTCTCATAGAAAATCTTTTGTTTCACGCGCTCAAGCGTGTTGATGTTTCTCTTTCGCACTCATTGAATTCTGTATAACGAATTGTACTGAAGATGTTTTCATAAGAGCGCAATCTCTGGCGCACCACTTGGTACAACTTGACTACTTATTTGTTGCGTAATTATTTCTTAGGTTATTATAAATGTATACAACGTATAGGGTTATGAAAATAGGTATGTGATCGTATGTAACTTAACTAGATCCTGAGTTTGAGTTCTGTGAAAGAGGGAGTGCACTGCACCAGTGCTCTTTAGGACAAGCCGCCTCTGTTTAGTATTATCACTCCTTTCCGTTACACGCTGTAGATTGGACCAGTTTTTGAAGAATCAATGAATTTATTTTATTTTCCAAAGGCCGTAGATCAAAAGTTGTTAAGTTTAATGTGTTAAACTGAAACCCGAGAGGTTATACATGAATGAGTTGTAACAACAATATTCTAAACGAGACTAAAGTCAACAAAGCTTTACAATAATTAGTTTCTTTTAGTAAACTTTATATTTTATGGTCAAGTTTTGTATTGTGAATAGTTTAAGTAATGGGTTCTACGATTTTTAATGTATAGCTGAATTAAATACTCTTTAATATTGTAAGTATGTACTTAATTACTAATGTTACATAATATCAATGATGTTGAAATAAGATCACTAAAATATACAATGGTTGGTATTTGACAAATCTTTGTTTTTGTAGTTTTACTAGCGACCCGCCCCGGCTTCGCACGGGTCCAATGCTGATACTAAATATACTATTTATAGGCACGCCCCGGTCGGTACCGTCGCAACCGCTATGTCCCTGCATTTTTAATCTGTAATATCTTCGAAAATTTTCATTTAATTTACATGCTGTAAAGGGCCATATTGATCTACATTAAATGCACAATGTAGTTAAGGTAATTGCTGTATTGCTTAAAAGGATAAAAAATGGTTATTCTGAGTCATTCCTAAGAGATAGACATATACCATCGCGGATTTTTTTGTAGACCTTAATAAGGTGTACAATACTGTAGTACATCATTTTTATCTATCTCGTAAGGTTCAGCCAACGTTTGCAATGTAAGCCCAAAAAAAAAAATCTCTAAAACTATCAGTGTTTCTCTACTATATTATTATAAACCTTCATCTTGAATCACTCTATCTATTAAAAAAACCGCATCAAAATCAGTTGCATAGTTTTAAAGATCATAAGCATACATAGGGACAGACAGCGGGAAGCGACTTTGTTCTATACTATGTAGTGATAGTGATAACGCCAGTATTTTGTTGCTCTATGGTTTCATACGCCTACCTCAATTTTAAGAAGCTATTCACTTTGATCGCGTTATCATTTTAAATGATGGAATGCAAGAAAAATAAGTTTTTTTAAGGTGAGTATTTACTTGCTTAAAAACAAGTTTTTTATTTTTATTTTATGAGTACTTAAATAACAATATTTTTTTACTTCTCATGCTCTAAAAAGTACTTAGTCCTTAACTTATAAAATTTAATTCCTGGGTCTTACTACAAAAAAGTTAGACATCTGTTGAACACTTGATCAAAAAAATCTCATTAAATAACTAGGCTATGTCAGTTGATGCGCAGAAGTCAAGTCATAAGAAAATAAGTCATTTTTGACTTCTGCGCATCAATGACATAGCCAGAGTTCTTTTGTAAGACGATTTTTTTAATCAAGTGTTCAACAGATGTCTAACTTTTTTGTAGTAAGACGAAAGGCAATAAACAGGCCTTAAAACCAAACTAAAAACTGTTCCTACATGCAATAATTTCAGAAAGATCCTATCCTATATTTTCAAGGCAAATCTTACAAAAGGTCATTGAACCTCTCATCAATGTCCTGGCCAAGACTTGCAACCTCGTGCTCGCAGATGAAGAAGCAGCGCTGGTCGCACGCCAAGTCGTTCAGTTGTCCGTTGAAGAACATGGAGCCACACTTCTCGTTGTCGCCGCCGTCGGGCTGGCCGCCGCCCCAGGTTGAGTAGCCGCTCTCTTCCAGTTTTTGACCTGGAATTAAAACATCAAAAAAACTAGTGTTTCGTATCTCAAACGGAAACAAACGGATCCCTTATCCCTGTATAGGGCAGACACCCAGGTAAAGAGTTTGGAAACTGAACTCAAATTACATTTTTTTTTTTCAGCTCAGTAGTGGTGAGTCAGTACATTGTGAAATTAACAATTAAGTCCATTTTACAAACTTTTTAGTGGTCTCATATGCGACCACTGACCTATAAAGGGTTATAGGATAAAAATGTCCGTCTGTCTTTAACGGGTAAAGTTCTGTTATCAAGATGAAATTCATCATAACATCCCATGCAACGTCCACTACAGGACAGGGAGCTCCCTCCAGAATTCTAGCTTTTGCTGGAAAAATGTGAAGGGGAAGTACCATAGTCACCTCGCTTGTTAGCGTTACGGCTGGCACCATGGACCGCGGTTGTAGGTGACCGCAGTAAGTAAGATGTAAGATAGAAAGGAGGATGCTGCTGCCCATCCTCCAGTTTATAACCTTTAATCGCCTCGTACTACACCCACGGGTATGTACGGGTTGGTACTATTCTTTGCCGGCACGACACGGGACAAGATGAAATTAATATCATATATTAAGGTCTATGGACCTCTGAAGGTGCGAAAATTTATCTTCATGGTGGACGGGTACGGAACCCTAGTGCGCGAGTCCAACTCGCACTAGGCTGTTTTTTTATAATAACGAACTTTATTTTGTCCTCAATCTAGCCCTGAGGTCGACGATGGTACGAACTCACCCAGATACGAGCCTATTCTCGCGACTTGGTAGTGTTAAATTCAAAAGATCTAGTTTTGTATAGTTTGCCAGCCGCTCAGTAAAAGCATCGATTATCTTTGCATCTTTAGGTAGTAACTTCTTAATTTGTATGCTTCGGCTAAAAAGACAACATTTTTATTTCATCCTGCCTTTTGAAATTTATCGTCTTTCACCCTTATCAATTACTAGCTGGTGCCCGTGACTTCGTCTGCGCAGGTTTATAAATTGTAGCCTATGTGTTATATAAGCTATATTGTAAAGTTTCATTAAAATCCATTCAGTAGTTTTTACGTTCAAGAGTAACAAACATACGAGTACATCCATCCATACATGTTTACAAACTTTCGCGTTTATAATATTATTATTATTAAATAGATTTAATAATGCAGAACGCTTTTCAGGATTCTCTACTCACTTTCGAATACTTTACCAACTCTCTTACCTCCATGTCTGACTTTTTACCGGAGGATAATGAACTCGCGAAAAAATGTTGTAATTGTGTCAAGTAACCGGAGAAAATAATTTGTGTATTACCCATGACCGGTTTCTCGCTGTTTTAACTTAGCTGATACACAACATAGCCGTGTCTCCAGCTTCTTACCTTTGATGGTCTTCCAACCCTGTCCATCTCGATTATGGAAGCCCAGAAACACGGCTCCATTCATCGTAAGACCAGGTGCGTTACTCTTATCGGTCTTCTCAGTCAACTGACTCAAGTAATCTGCTTCAGCCTGGCTGTTTATTACGGCGAGGTATGACTGCTCGGCGCTGCAGATCGTGATGGCTTCCGTCCAGTTCTTGGGAAGTACGTGGAATTTGTAGCAGCGCCCTTGGTTGGGGTCGAAGATGTAGTCTGGAAATTGCAATGACTTTGATTTATCTTGGGAAGAACTGTGAACTCAAACCATAAAACTGCAAAATTTGCCTACTGAACATTTTGCGAAATACTAACAATAAAATGCGTTGTCACGTGATGCAGTTACTTGTGTACGAGTATGTTCCTTGGGACATTATTTAGTTTATTGGTCTGAATTATTTTATGGCCTGAATCTCCATCTTTTGGAAATATACACCCAGTAGATCTAATCTATATCGTGTATGAAAAATGATTATCCTATTAATATCCTTCAGGCTAAGACTTCATGACTGATCAGTTTTAGCCAACATCATTATCGAAATACGAATAAATCCCTGGTTGGGTAATGGGTATACTTAATACGACTAGCCTAGCGCCTCCATCAGGTAAAAAAATACTCCTCACTAAATACGAAACTTATCAAAAATCCGGAAAGACAGATTGAAGTAAAGGTACATTTGTTTATTTAAAAACTATTTACTCTGTAAAATAAAGTTCACTGTAGTTACAGATACAAAAAACCGGCCAAGTGCGAGTCGGACTCGCGCATTGAGGGTTCCGTACCACCACATAATCATAATTGTATTATTTGAAATTTCAGTAAGTTATGTGCTAGATTTTTTGAGTCCGACACGCGCTTGACAAAATTTTATAATTTGGTGTTATTTAATAGCTTATGAACTATAAACATACCAATTTTCAAGTTTGTAAGGGTTCCCGTTTTTAAAATGGAACTAAAACAAAAATCGCCTTCGCGTCCATCCAACTTGACCCCTCTCTTATATGAATGTTCTTGAAACGGGAGCTCACCACAATTGGTTACTATTAGTTGTGAGGAAAGTTGTAATATTTAATGATTTCAGACTTTTTCCTTTATTTGCACTGTGAGACCTAGCTTCTTGCCAAATTTCATAATTTTAGGTCAACGGGAAGTACCCTGTAGGTTTTGCATTTTTGCATAAATGTATGGAGATGAGGACATAAACTGCCATATCTTTTGATTGCGTCGTTGTAAAAAATGAAATTTTCAGATCTTGTGTGGTTCATGGACCCTAATATATGGTATTAATTTCAACTTGATACCTTTACCCGTTCGTGAGATAAAGGGTCTTGACAGACAGACAGACAGACAGACGGACAACAAAGTGATCCTATAAGGGTTCCGTTTTTTTCTTTTGAGGTACGGAACCCTAAAAACTGCTAAAAGTGGCCGTTTTTCGCACGTTTTGTATCTGTAACTACAGTGTATTACCTATTTTTATATTTTTCAGAATTGATAGGTTCTGAATAAACTAGGATAGGTACCTTTACTTCAATTTGTCTTTCCGGATTTTCGATAAGTTTTGTATTTAGTGAGTAATGTAAGTAACGCCTCATGACCAGACTTAGCCCTTATAACGCTTGAAACTTAATCTGAAGACTAATTTATTCATAATAATTAACCTGCCAATTTCTAATTAACCTGCCTCTTGCCTGCAAAAAAACTGGCTTCCCTTGTAGTGCAAAGTACTCATTATTACATGACAAATTGAATACAATAACATAAAAATTATATCCAAACATTTTTTAACTTTTTGTCAAAAAGGCAATTTTTTGAAAACTACCCTTTTATGGGTATGCCAAAAAGAAATTGATAGGGTACGTGGGTGCACTTACCACGTCTAGGCAAATCGCAGTCCTTATTCCACTCCAAGTCTTCGAGCCGCTTCCTGCATATAAAGGGGTACTTCTTGTCACAGCGGTCGTCGTTGAGGGTTCCTTCTCGGCGAAGGATCACGCAGTCTTCCACTCCGCCGGCGTCGTTCGGCTCCCCGGGTCCCCAGTTGCTGTACACGTCTAGTATGGGACGACCTGCAATATGGTTTAGGGAATACAATAAAACGTAGATTTTCAGCCGAAGACACAAAATTTTTCAATAAAATCGATTTTTCCAAGTAAAGTCAGTCGGTCGAACTAAACTAGTAATAATAGGTCTTTACCTATGAAATTGCCGAAATTTTCTTACAGATTAATGAGATCATAATTCCTATAATTCTAATGCTATTTTTTCCATTCGTCTTATATTTTAAAGTTGATTTCAAGGTTATCAATTTACGCATAAAATAATTTTTTTATTTTTAGTTTGATATATAAAATTAAAGGTTCGAAAATTGTTCGTCTTAAATGTCGTCCGATTTCATCATTAGATTTGTTATATTTTTTTACAAATAATATTTTTCGAGAATTAAATTTATGCTTCTGTTAGCTTAATATCTTCCCAATAATGCTTAAAAAAATGAAAAAAATTGGATTTATAATTCCTAAGGAAAATGCAAAAATGTTAGTACTGAAAATTGAGTTTAACTAAAATTCGCCATACAAAACGGCAATTTCATAGGTAAAGACCTAATATAAAGTAGTAAATGAAAATCTACCTCAGTTTGGGCTATTACAGTATCTTCCAACGCTTACCAACAAATTTTGCAGCCATGACTATAAAACAAGAGTATATTTGACGAAAAAAATATAATTTTTTTACAAACTTGTTTTTTCTCACAGCTTTAGGTGATTACTATTGACATAACTGCAAAATGTGTTGGTAAGCGTTGGCATTCACGAATGAAACGGATTATACTGTGCTGCCCTGCCCCGTCTGCGCCCAGTCTAAGGCGTTCAAGATATTTCTACCATTTTTGATTGATTACATTGTGTCAAGTGTCTGCTAACAATTTTACGTGATGTGACTTACCATCGATGGTCTCAAAAACTTCCTTAGCAAGGAAATCATTAATCCCGACATAAACCCAGTAGAACGGCTGCGTTTTATTCCAAAACTCTAAAACCACTCTGGCTTCGTTCTCATCTTCAGGATAGAAAAGACTGGCTCCTTCCAGCTCGCACCTAGTTTTAGCTTCATTCCAAGTTCGGTGTATTGTATGTATTTTGTAGAAGTTCTCAGTTGTCTCAAAATATGTGTAGTCTTTACGGAAGACTCTTTGACTTTGTTGGCAGTCTGGAAAACAATAATGGGTGTAAGTGACGGTCTTAGTCAATGAAACTGAACATCTTCCCAAAGAAACATTTTTGGGAAATGATAAAAATAATTGACCTCTCTCTCCATACAAGTTACTCACTTTGATCGAAGTATGGAGAAGTTTTTTTTTTTTAATTCCTAGGAATGTTTCTTCGGGAAAGTTGTTCAGTTTCGTTAACTGAGCGAGCAGGCCGTCCAGTTTTCGAAACACCGTCTCTTACAACCTGTATTTACCTAATTAGTATTATAGTATTATTTTTATTGAAATTTCAAACAGTACGAGATATCTTTTCTATCCCTTAAAGTTCTGCCGGCTAAGAATATTATCTTAGACCCTATCTTTTGGTGGTTCAGGGTTGGGCCACATTGATCGACGGCGATCGACGGTTTGCCTATACAAAACGAGCGCAAAGTAAGGAAATCCTTTCGCATCGACGTGGTGAACTGGTGAGTTGACCTGGTGACTTGGTAATTCCCCCTCAAAATATAAGTACCACACATTTTTGTTTTGAAATTCTGGGGGGGGAGCTCCCTATTCAGTATTGCACTTTTTATGATGGGGTAGGACGACTATGGCACAGAATAAAGTAATAGTACTATCTGTGGTACTATCATACAGACCGGACACTCTCCGCCCCCCTTGCAATCCACCCCGCACCGCCGCGCACACCGGTTCGCGCGATTCTCGTGGTCCTTCCACGATAAGATCGCATTTTTTCTACAAAATACCCTCAAAAGGACCACGAGAATCAGGCAGGTGCGCGCAGAGGTGCGGGATAGATTGCAAGGGAGGCGGAGAGTGTCCGTATTACTTTATTCTGTGATATGGGAGATATTTTCACTTAAGGTGATCTAATCTTAAACAAGGCAAGTTTATTTCCGGACAAAGTTACTTTCAGTCCATACATACCTGGCCAACGAACTACCAACGAGAGCGATCGATAATTGTATTGGTTTCGCTCCCGATTCTGCTCATGAAAACAAGCAACTTTTCCGAAAAAAAGAATTTTTTACTCGAAATAATTTTTCGTCTCCCCATACAAAATGAGTCGATCACGTGACCACTTTACTTTAAAGAAGCGAAAAAAAAATTTACGGGTAAACTTTTTTTTCTTCGGGAAAGTTGCTTGTATTCATGAGTAGAATCCGTAGAATCACTGGGCTTGGGGTGCGAAACCAATACGAATTCACGCTGTATGTACCTTATACTAGGTTATTTTTTTGGACCTGATTTCCTTTTGCCCACTTATTAGTGAGGTCAAAAGCAACAACTTTTGTTGTACGACTTTGCTAACAACGCACGAAAAATTTTCAACTTCCCATACTAAATGGGTCGGTCACGTGACCACTTTAGTATGGAGAGTCGAAAATTTTTTGTGCGTTGTTAGCAAAGTCGTAGAACAAAAGTCGTTGCTTTTGACCTCACAAATAAATGGACAAAAGGAAATGAGGTCCAAAAAAATAACCTTGTAGGTATATGTGGTTGTTCTGTATCTGGCTGGGTGGTATTTATCTATTCATTATAGTACTCTTTGATCTATTCATATGTCTGTATATCTTTTTCTAGATTGGGATCAGATAACATTGCGTGAAAAGTCTTTTGTTGAAGTTCGATGAAGGTAACCCCGAAAAGTCCTCACGCATTCAATACTCTTCAAAATAACAATGGCCAACAGGTATTTACCTCGCTATACTTCAACTTCGAGTTCCAGCAGTAATCTATAGCTGTATTAGGAATCTGGGTGGTTACTTTTTTACTTACATGAATACAAAATTAACTGCACTATCACAAACAAAAATATCAACTTCATTGCACACATTTATTATATTCTTATCGCTAAAATTGCAAACAAGCGTCTGTCCACTACACGATAACGGTTACTAATGATGTTTTGCCAATAACTTAAGAACTGGTTATTTCAAAACATATCTACTTCATAAAGACGAACAGGAAAAATGTCTAAATAATTATAAAATCATCATAATATCGTGTAAGTTTTACTTAAGGTCGATAAACGACCCCAAAAACCCTGGTTTCAAGTTTTGTTTACCACTTTTTATTATCTAGATGGGACCAACGGGCTTCCGAAGGTCGGAATCATCTTTTCGGACATTTACGAGTATAAGGGAAGTCTTACAAAGTATCATAACATTCATAACAAAACACGTCGTATTTAGTATAAAATGTGACTATTCCTCGCCAATCAGTGGCTTGTTTCATACATCAGGGTCAATTTATGTCGAGGAAAAGAAGCTTTATTAATAGCCTATATTACACCTTCCTAAATTCAGTCGACTGAACTATATTTATTTATTTATTGATCCAGTTGCAAATTACATGTCATCTTATAAAACTAGTAAATGTCAATGGCATGCAACGCCTTGTTCAGGCACAGCAACATATCTTAATCTAATTACATTATTTTAACGGCACAATTATTTATATAATCTATACGAAAATTAAATAAATAAATCATCTAATTTCTACAATTCTTTGTCAGTAAGGAACTCTTTCACAGAATAATAACATTTCGCAATTAATATGTTTTTGAGTTCCTAATTATATATGATTTAATTAAATATTATTTGGCAAATACTGGGCTGATAGTCGACACGAAAAGAACAAGAAGAAGAAGGTAATGTGCACTTGCGGAACCCTAAAAAATTTTTAAATGCATAAAATACTATTTAGAGGAAGTGTCAAGAAGTGTAACAGGAAACGGGGAGTAGAAAAATATGACAAGGAGTGACAGTCGAGACAGGGTCGGGAAAGAGTCGAAAAGGGAAAATGAAGAAAAAAAGCTATTTTAACCGAATAAAAGGAATAGTTGCTAAAATTTTGATAAACGAAAGCAACAGAAGAAAACTATGAATCAGGTTTTGTTGAATAGTGAGGGCAATGAAGCTGAAATAGAATTTTAACATGTTTAAAAAGTTTCAGGTGAGAGAGATTTTGGGCCGTCAAGCAAGGAAAATTTGGAAAAAACGGAGAAAAATGGAAGAAAGGAATCGGTAAACGTTCCAAATATCCTTGATGTTACTTTGAGACGTCTGTGAAAAAGGGGTCGATAGTATGCTGGTTTTCTGTGAGTTATATTTTTTTTTATTTTTTGTAGCTCGCGAAAAATAGAATTCATACAGCTGATGAGACGAATCTTTTGAAGGAGGCTATGATCCTGGATTGTGGATTCCTTCAATTGAGATAAAGATAGGGATTGCTTCGTGTAGGATATAGTATAGGAAGGTTTATTTGCGCATAAATTCAAGATGCTAACATTCAGGGTTTGATTCCAAAGTGTAAAGAATAAGTGGAGTGAAACTAATGTTATGTAAGTATTCAATTTTGTGGTTTTCCATCTTTTATTTATTTTCGGTTCAAAGTTGTTGTGTGTATTTGAGTTAAGGTGAAATGTGACTTAATGAAATTTATAGTTTCTTCCAGGTTATGTGAGCTAAATAACGTTGAGAAAATCAGATTTCAATGTCAAAAGAGGAAGAGTTGATTGGAGAATATTTGCAGCTTTACAGATCTACCTGCGAGGTCATAAGAGGCTTGTACTGTGTGATACTTTAAGTAAATTGATATTCCCACTTAATGATTTTCGTTTGTAAACATTAATAACTCTGCGGAAATTATAACATACTGTGTTTCTAATCTGAGTCGTTATTTGTAGATAGTAATAAAGATTTTCTTTTCCCATAATTAAGTATAAACTAGTTCTACAAGTGTCTTTGTTCGCGTATAGCTAGGCAGGATAATGTTCTATTTCTAAACAGGTACAGGAATTACAAGGAACATTATAGACATGGAAAAGCAAACCACAAATGATAAATCGTGAAGGCTAAAAAAAGGTATTGCTTGGATTGTAAAGGTAATGTAAATTTCATTGTGTTTAATTCTTTCCTTTACAGAGAAATTGATTAAAATAGTCCTTGGTGAAATCATGGAAACTGGACTCTGATGTATATATATTGTCATCGATTAGGGGTGGCTTTGGACGATGTATATTATTATCATCAATTCAAGGAGACTTTAAACGATGTATATTTTTATACTTTTTTTAGGTAGAATTGTCTATTTGACATTATTGTCAAATAGTCAACAAATAAATCATTTTTGATTTAGTTTTACTCAAAGCTAGACGCTATTTTGAAATCTTTATAATTTTTTTAACTCTTTAACAAAAAATAAATCAAAACCCAAAATCAAAATGGAAGAAAATATTAATACATTAAATAATTACCTTTTTTAGAAAATAATATAAAAATCTTTGGCCCTAAATCAAAATTCCAGTTTTTAATATACTAATGTCTTCATATGATAAAATTTAAGAAAAATATTCCGTCAGATCAAAAGAATTAGAACGTCAATTCAAAATCTTAAAATAATATATCTGAAAACTAAAACTTGGATATAGATTGTGATATTTTATTGTGAAATAAAGGGTAAGTTTAAGTAGAGTGAATATTATAAATAATAATATTTCAAGTAATAATAAATTGCTTTGATAGTGATTTTAAATCTTTTGCCTCAATTTCCCAAAATTGGAACATGCTGAGAGCATTACTACATCTCAGTACTCAAGCTCATAGGAGGTGCTTATCTTTCCTTTTACTTTCATACTATAGGAGTCCCAGATTTTGAGATTAAGAAATGCCTGCTCTCAGGTTTATTTAGTTCAACCAAGCATGGATGGATGCCCTCGTGACATGTGTCCCCGATGTCCACTATATTGGTTGTGGCTAATGTATGTCGCGTGTCACTGAAGTATCTGTCTAAGTCTATCTGATAATATCAACCTTCGGATTTATTTATTTTAATCATTCTTGGGCCGGAGCCCTCAAGCCTAAAAGGGTCTGATACTAAAGTTCTTCTCGTTCTATTTGTGTGAGATTTCGCTGATTCATCCTGATTCTCCCATCTGTATGTATGGGATGAATTGGTGTTACTCCAGTACAAATGGAGGGATATTAGCAAGGTGTTTTAACGTTGGATTTTGGAAATAATGTTTCTTGTGTTATGTGCTGACAACGCTTGCCCACTATTGGTTGCGTCGTTTGAGTGGCATATACCGCGGGAGGACCTCCTGATCTTAGCGTTAGATTACCAAATGTAGAGTAGTTAGACAACATAAAACTTTCTTCTTATGTGAAGGGACATTCTAGTTTAGTCTAATGACATTAAATTGTTTATAAGGAATAAATTAGAATTGTCCTGAATCAATAGGAAGAATATTCTTGATGGAGACATTACGTTCGTTCGTGGGTTGTTTCTTGTAAAGTGTGTTGACGACGTTCGCCCATAAGGCTGCGACGGCTGTACGACACTCTGACCTTGGGGGACCTCTGAACTTTATGTGTGTCATCCTAAAGTAGTTAAATAATTTATTTAATCTTCATTGAATCATACAGGAATTTAAACTTTATAAGATTCTAAGTTTTAATTTTCCCTTAATAAAACTTGTCATAAATTATCATACTTAAAATTATACTTTGACTCAGTGTGAAACCACCTTAACTTTACTAAATAGATTCTTGAAAACAATAATGGAACAGAAATTATAATGTTTAGTTCCTTTTCATTGTAGATAAGTTCCGTATATTTAAGTATATACAATAACCCCATTTTTTATACTTCTTTTGAATCCTCTTTTAAAGAACATCGAGTTTTAGCTAGTGTTGTTTACGCTAAATTCTCCCAGTGTTTTTGGTTTTGAATACTCGATGCTTTTGATTTTCCCTTAAGATCTTAAATCACAAATGTTTGGCCCAACCTAGCTTAGATACTACTATCCCGTATCTTCTCGGTTCTGGTCATCATACTTCACTTTTACTTAAGGATTACCTTCAGTAATCTTTTGTCATACTTACTTCTTATATGTTCTACTTCGAAATATGCTGGGTAATCCCATTATAGTTTAGATGCAAATCATTTTATTTAAATGAGTGTTTAGACTGGGGTTACTCTACATAATTCTTGTCCTGCGTGGGTTGGTAACGGAAAAGAGATTTAGCTACGCATCACAAGTGAGAGCTATGAAGGATATACGGAGACCTTGTTGGTGCAATAAAGTCATTTAGTGACTGGGGGGAGGGAAGTTGCCCTTCAAACTCTTTATGTCTCTCGTTATAAAACCGTTATTGATCTAGGCTGGCCATGCAAGCAATAATACTATACCCGTATCTAGTACAGACTTCACACTTGGACGTGTGGAGCTGGCTAATTATTTTCAGTTTAACTTATTTCAAAACAAACTAAGGGATTCGATGATGTCGATCATTGTCTGCCCGGAGGGATTACAGGAAGAGCTCTTATAGCTCATGATGGAGAGTGCCCTGTTTTCCTAAAGGAAGACCGTATGCTTCGTGTGCCTGGCGGGCTCGGTGACCAGCTCTGGTATGGGTGACTAAAAGAAATAGTCAATACCCTGTGAACCCTGGATGAGTCAGTGATCGTCCCTTAAAGGTGGGCCACGTGGAAGTCGGGTTTGACGCGGGGCATGAACATACCGGGGGGAGACATCATCACCGTCTGGGTTGTACTGTGGTTAGTTGGTTCCGCACTCCACATACATTAACCCTAGTCTTTACTGTAGTTTAAGTTTTCGGTGGGATTTCCAGCTCCGCGAGGATGATCAGAATCCTGACGATCCAGTTGGATTGTTAGGGTAGCTTAGCGTCATGTCATCGTGAGCTGGGTGATGATATGCCTCGGACCTAGGACTTAGGGTAGAGGAGGCCTAGGACGAGCTGCTTGGGGCGATGGCGGTGCCCCAAACCTGGGGATTGTCCCCACATTATTTTTATTACTTCGTTTATATTAACATAGGTTTCTTTTCAGAAACTTATCGGCTCTAATATTGCATTGTAAATGAGATGAAACCTTTCCTAAATTGATGAAACTACATGAATTCAGATGAACTACTCCCGACAATATGAGACTAAATATAAATAAATAGTGATCCAATATAAAATAAATAACACAAATTAGACATGTAAAGAATAGGTTTATATTCTAATATAAGTATTAAAATAACAAGTGTGTTTCTTTTTCATTCTTCTATTGCCACTCTCCACCGAGCAGAATCTGTAAATTACAAAATATTATAAGAATATAAAACGGAATGACGTAGGATTCAGTAAAAATATAATATTCTTAAAGGGTATTATTCTAGACGATCAACCTTGGCCAAAACTTTCACGTATCTGATTTGAGGATCCTATATGAAGGGACTTCAGATCTGTACAGCTGGTGCCGTGACCAGGATATGCTGGTTTCAAGCGAGAGAGGTATTGAGGAGTGAAAAAGGAAACAAAATGAAAAATACACTAATTTCGAGTTTTGAACTGAAGAAACTTGAGAGTAAAGTCTATCTAAGTTAAAGTTGTTAAGCGGGACGTTAGAATTGGTTTTAGCTTAGGGTTATTTGTTTTGGGAACCATAGAAAATATGATGCATTCCTTGTTTCAGAATAAAGATGGGAAATTTTACAGTCTCAATAGAAGGAAACATAGGGTCAGGGAAGTCTACTTTATTGGCAGCTTTGGGAGGCAACTCTGAATTTGAGATAATACAAGAACCAATTGATAAATGGACTAATTTGTCTGGCATCAATCTCTTCCAGTTATTTAAGGAAAATCCTAAGAAGTGGGGTTTCTGTTTTCAAAATTATGTTCTTCTAACAATGTTAGAGAATCATACGAAAGAATCTAGCGCTAAGATTAAAGTTATGGAACGTTCCATCTATTCAGCCAAAAACTGTTTTATTAGGGAATTGCAAGAGAGTGAATTGTTGCACCCGGCTGAGTTTGCAGTTTTAGATGAAACTTATTCTTATTTCAAAGAACAATTGGTTACTCGAATTAATTTAGTGGTTTATCTTAGGACTTCCCCTATGGTTTCTTATCAGAGAGCCCTAAGTCGTGGTCGACCTGAAGAGACAGGGATAACGTTAGATTATATAGAGAGGATTCACAACATTCATGAGGAATGGTTATTGAAACCTAATATAAAGGAAGATTTTGACAGGATAGAGATTATCGATGGAGATCAAAATATTAGCTCCATAAAGCAACAGTTTTGGGAAGTTAAGGAAAGAATATTAGATAAGCTTTCTATTCTTTAATTTAAACAAAATTTCAACCTATAATTTGTAATAAACTTTCAGTATCCAAAGAAAAGAAAAATGCCTCCTCGTTATAATCTTAGATCATCTCAGGGACAAGATGAATTAGAAAGGACAGGTCAGCAAGAAGAACGTCCACGACCTTCTTTACGCAACTCCACTATGTTTCGCCAACTTCGAAGAAACATGGGAATTCTGACACAGAAGGTGTCGAACTTAGAGAATCAGCTGTCACAAGCTCGGGAAACTAACGCTGCATCAGCTTCGTCTGAAAGGCATGAAGCACCGATTAATATATGCCCGGTGATTGATACAAGAGTCGAAAAACCACGTTTTCCTGGAAGATTTGGGGTACATCCAGTGTCGTTTTTGGAGGATCTTCAGAATTATTTACGGAGGATGCCTAATGAAGATGCTACAATTGAAACTATAATCAGTTGTTTAGAAGGTGATGTTCGTAAATGGGCCAGAATTTATAGACAGAGATGGATTACACAGTCGGATTTCAAAAGAGATTTTTTGGATGCTTATTGGGGAGAAGCCGAACAAAACACCTTGAGAAGAATGATTGTAAATGGCACTTGGTCTAAGGAAAATGGAACAATGCTAGAACATTTCGTTAGTTTAGCAGGGCAAGCAAAGATGATGTCTAGACCAATTCCTGAATGGCAAATAGTGGAGGATTTGATGAGACACTTTCCGAAGGATGTACAATATGCTTGGCGGATGAAGAAAGGAAATACTTTGATTGAGGCAACAGAGTTTCTTCGTGAATTGGATGACGTGAATAAACAATGTGGATCTTCTTCCTTTGACTCCTCTACTGGAGCTGATAGGGGAACAAAGCGTCAAAGTCCATTCATATCAAATAAAGACAAGCCATTTTATAAAAAACCAAAAGTGGTGGCTCACATCGAGGGGGAGACTTCAAGGGGAAGGATCACTGATGAAATAATTCAAGAAGAAGATTTAAACTAGTTGGGGCCATTTCCAATAAGCAGGAGGTGGCCGCAATTAACAAAAAACTAAATTATCTTTTTCCTGTAAAATATTTAATAAAACAAGGTTGGAAGCCAGGGGTAGGATTGGGTTGTGACCAAGAAGGGATCTTATATCCTGTTTCCCCGAATAATACTAGAACGAATTGTGATAGAGAAGGTTTAGGATATTCTTCAGAAGATTATAATAATAAACAAACAGTCATAAATTTAATTAAAGTTTTTGACGTTTCCGTGATTAAACAAAATCAACCAATGTATAATCAGTTCATTAGAGAATATGAAGGTAACTCTTTATATGATGAAGAGGTTTGCTTTGAGAATGAGGGGCCCAAATTTAAATCAGAAATTGAGTTACAAATTTTGGGGCAATCTATAGTTCTCTTGGTAGACACTGGAAGTGAAGTAACTTGTATTTCGGAAGAATTCTTAGAGAGTTTACAAGGAGAATTAAAGTTAGAATTCCCTGCGTTACCAGTTAGACCAATATGTGTGAGGGGAGCCGTTGGACAAAAGAGTCTCCAAATAAAAAAACTAGTCTCTATACCTTTGACGTGTGGTTCATTAGATATTGATACGGGATTTTTAGTGATTGCTAAATTAACTTGTTCTGCTATCCTTGGGGTAGATTGGTTAGTTGCGCACAACGCTGTTTTGCATTTAAAAGAACCACAAACATTAGAATTGGGTATCGTTGGACAAGGAGAAATTACTATTCCGTTTCGAAATCTTTCTAGTGGGTTTTTAGAAGAGAATCGAATAAATCTAATATCTGGAATAGAGGAACAAAACGAAAAAGAAGGCGGTGAAGAAAAGCAATTATTAGATTTGTTTAAAAGTATTCGGTTGGGAATGGATTTGTCTGATGTAGAGAAGGAACAAATTTTTAATGTTTTGAGATCCCATATGCAAGTTTTTACAAAGAAACTTGGAAGGGCAAACTGTTATACTCATGACATTAAAATGATTGAGGGTACTCCAAGGATACAACGAACCTATCCTATACCATATGCACATAGGGCAAAAGTAGAAGAAAAGTTGAGGGAGATGGAAGAATTAGGGATTATATCGAGGAAAACTACAAATTTTTGTAGTCCTCTAACTTTCACTGGAAAACCCGATGGATCTGTTAGAATATTACTTGATGCTAGGGAAATCAATAAATATATGGTTCCAGAAGTAGAAGCACCGCCTTTACAGATTGACATACTTAATGCTTTTCTTGGTGTAAAATTTATAACATTGATTGATTTAAATAACGCTTATTTTCAAATACCGTTGACTGAGGACAGTAAAAAATATACTGGATTTACAGTTAATGGAAAATCTTACGTATACAACGTGCTTCCGCAAGGACTTAAAACGTCAGTAGGGTCCTTTTGTCGCGCAATGGACATTATATTGGGTCCTGGTGTTAGAGAGTTTTGTGTCAATTATTTGGATGATCTTGCAATCCTAACGAGTGGGACTTGGCAAGACCATTTGGATCATATTGATATAGTTTTGGATCGTTTAGAATCAGCTGGAATGACTTGTAATTTTGCAAAGTGCAACTTTTTCTGCAGTGAAGTAAAAATGTTAGGGCATATAGTTACAACTTCGGGAATTAAACCTAACCCGGATAAAATAAAAGCTATAAAGGAATTCCCTATTCCAAAGAAACAAAAACAGTTAAGAGGATTTTTGGGACTTTGTAATTATTATAGACGTTTCATTAAAAACTATAGTATTTTGACTGCTCCATTAACTAGGTTATTAAAGAAAAACCAAGCATGGTTTTGGGATGAAGAATTAGATCGAGCTTTCAATAATATAAAGGAAGAATTTATTACAACGATTCTATTGAGCCATCCAGATCAGGATAAATTATATTATTTACAGACCGACAGTTCAGGGATCGGAATAGCCGGATCATTGTTTCAGATTGGAAATAATGGTGAGGTTAAAATTTTGGGATTCTGTAGTCGTGCACTACGGGGTTCTGAATTACGTTGGACTGTAACTGAACAAGAGTTGTGGGCTATTATTTATTCTGTGAAAAAGTTTGAGACTTATTTAAGAGGAGCGAAATTTGTTGTTCGTACAGATCATAAGGCATTAACTTTCATGAAACAAATGAAATTATACAATAGTAGAGTCACACGTTGGATTTTATTTCTTGAACAATTTGACTTCGAAGTCGAACATGTAAAAGGTGTAGAAAATATTGGGGTAGATATTTTATCTAGATATCCGCCAGGGGGAGTTTTGCAAGAAGAGAAGGTGTGGTATCCAACTGTTATGTATGTAGGTGTTTCTACTGACCGTGACTTGAAAAATAAATTACAACGTATGATGGAATATCAACGGCTTGATAACGTCATATGTGGGATTAAGGAGAGAATAAATGTTTCTAGAGTTCCCGAAAGAACAGATAGATTTACGCGTATAACTTTGCGTTGTATTGTCAATAATGATCTACTTTATTTTAAAACTGTACGTGGAGATTACGTTTTGTTTATGCCCAAGGTTCTACAAGAAGAGATTTGTAAACAGGTACATATAGAGATGGGTCATCTTGGCGCATATAAAACTTTGAAATATTTACAATTAAGGTGTTATTGGATAAATATGGGTAAGACAGTGAAGTCTTGTATTCAGAAGTGTCATGTTTGTCAGCTTTCTAGACCTGACTATATAAAAGGGGTAGGGAAATGTAAATCGATTTTAACTGAAAACCCGGGTGAATTAGTAATGGCTGATATCTTCGGACCACTACCTAAAACTGAGGCTGGTTATATTTACATTTTTGTAATACAGGATTCTTTTAGTAAATTTATTAAACTTTTCGGACTTCGTGGAGCTTCAGCAGACTCAGTGCTTTATTGTATGAGAGTGTTCACTGAAATAATACAACCTAAGGCTGTTATGACAGATAACGGAAAACAATTTATTAGTCACAAGTGGAGAAATGGACTCAGAGCTTTGAGAATTAAGACTTTGTATACTACTATTCGTAACCCTCGACCTAACACTACAGAACGAGTGAATAAAGAATTAAACAAATTCTTTAGAATTTATTGTCATGATGACCATACTAGATGGGATCATTACTTGTTGGAGATTGAGGAATTGTATAATAATACGTTCCACGAGAGTACGAAATTTTCTCCTAATGAAATATTATTTGGAAATTCAGAGAAACTTAAAGTAGACTGTTTTCTACCACGGGCACTCACGAATAAAACGTTAGACCAAATTAGAGTGGAAGTTAGAGAAAACCTTACACTTTCGAGTCAGAAGCGGCAGGATAGATTCAATAGAACTCATAAGATGATAGATTTTCAAGTTGGTGATTTGGTAAAATTAAGGAGGCTTAATAAATCGGATTCTAGTCGAAATAAAACTAAGAAATTTGATTTATTATATGATGGACCATATCGAATTGGAGGAATAAAATATGCTAATGTGTATATTCTCGTTGATCCTGAAACTCAAAGTGTCAAAGGAGTTTATAATGCAGTCCATTTGGCTAAATATTATACTTAGGATGTTAGCTACTGAGATTTTCACGGGACTATATCATAAATTTTAACTTTAGAGGAATTGAGATATTCCTGGTCACAACCTAATTAATATAATTTTATTAGTTTTAATTTAATAATTAATATTAGAAGACTATTTTGATTATAGTATATAGTGAGTCAATTTGTTAGTGAATTGACTGGCATTATTAAATCGACTTCGTTTTAAAAAATATAATGAACTATAATAATTTATAATTTAATACAAATTTAATTTGGTTATATAATCAGGGTTGAACTGAAATAAATCTAAATTTAGATAAACATGTTAAATAATTTCAATAATTTTGAATAAAAATTAATTTAGCTTAATGATTTATAATATTAGTAGTTTAGTTATTTGTTTTGTTTATTGTATTTGTGAATAAAAAAATTAAGGGCCAATATAGGAGGTTTTATTTTAATAAAATAATAATAATAATAATAAAAAAAAAAATTAATTTAAAATTGAAAATTTTAGAATTCTCGAAAAAAAAAAAAATGTTTTCTTAGATTTTTCGAAATAATAAAATTTTGGGGGAGGCTGTGCACTTGCGGAACCCTAAAAAATTTTTAAATGCATAAAATACTATTTAGAGGAAGTGTCAAGAAGTGTAACAGGAAACGGGGAGTAGAAAAATATGACAAGGAGTGACAGTCGAGACAGGGTCGGGAAAGAGTCGAAAAGGGAAAATGAAGAAAAAAAGCTATTTTAACCGAATAAAAGGAATAGTTGCTAAAATTTTGATAAACGAAAGCAACAGAAGAAAACTATGAATCAGGTTTTGTTGAATAGTGAGGGCAATGAAGCTGAAATAGAATTTTAACATGTTTAAAAAGTTTCAGGTGAGAGAGATTTTGGGCCGTCAAGCAAGGAAAATTTGGAAAAAACGGAGAAAAATGGAAGAAAGGAATCGGTAAACGTTCCAAATATCCTTGATGTTACTTTGAGACGTCTGTGAAAAAGGGGTCGATAGTATGCTGGTTTTCTGTGAGTTATATTTTTTTTTATTTTTTGTAGCTCGCGAAAAATAGAATTCATACAGCTGATGAGACGAATCTTTTGAAGGAGGCTATGATCCTGGATTGTGGATTCCTTCAATTGAGATAAAGATAGGGATTGCTTCGTGTAGGATATAGTATAGGAAGGTTTATTTGCGCATAAATTCAAGATGCTAACATTCAGGGTTTGATTCCAAAGTGTAAAGAATAAGTGGAGTGAAACTAATGTTATGTAAGTATTCAATTTTGTGGTTTTCCATCTTTTATTTATTTTCGGTTCAAAGTTGTTGTGTGTATTTGAGTTAAGGTGAAATGTGACTTAATGAAATTTATAGTTTCTTCCAGGTTATGTGAGCTAAATAACGTTGAGAAAATCAGATTTCAATGTCAAAAGAGGAAGAGTTGATTGGAGAATATTTGCAGCTTTACAGATCTACCTGCGAGGTCATAAGAGGCTTGTACTGTGTGATACTTTAAGTAAATTGATATTCCCACTTAATGATTTTCGTTTGTAAACATTAATAACTCTGCGGAAATTATAACATACTGTGTTTCTAATCTGAGTCGTTATTTGTAGATAGTAATAAAGATTTTCTTTTCCCATAATTAAGTATAAACTAGTTCTACAAGTGTCTTTGTTCGCGTATAGCTAGGCAGGATAATGTTCTATTTCTAAACAGGTACAGGAATTACAAGGAACATTATAGACATGGAAAAGCAAACCACAAATGATAAATCGTGAAGGCTAAAAAAAGGTATTGCTTGGATTGTAAAGGTAATGTAAATTTCATTGTGTTTAATTCTTTCCTTTACAGAGAAATTGATTAAAATAGTCCTTGGTGAAATCATGGAAACTGGACTCTGATGTATATATATTGTCATCGATTAGGGGTGGCTTTGGACGATGTATATTATTATCATCAATTCAAGGAGACTTTAAACGATGTATATTTTTATACTTTTTTTAGGTAGAATTGTCTATTTGACATTATTGTCAAATAGTCAACAAATAAATCATTTTTGATTTAGTTTTACTCAAAGCTAGACGCTATTTTGAAATCTTTATAATTTTTTTAACTCTTTAACAAAAAATAAATCAAAACCCAAAATCAAAATGGAAGAAAATATTAATACATTAAATAATTACCTTTTTTAGAAAATAATATAAAAATCTTTGGCCCTAAATCAAAATTCCAGTTTTTAATATACTAATGTCTTCATATGATAAAATTTAAGAAAAATATTCCGTCAGATCAAAAGAATTAGAACGTCAATTCAAAATCTTAAAATAATATATCTGAAAACTAAAACTTGGATATAGATTGTGATATTTTATTGTGAAATAAAGGGTAAGTTTAAGTAGAGTGAATATTATAAATAATAATATTTCAAGTAATAATAAATTGCTTTGATAGTGATTTTAAATCTTTTGCCTCAATTTCCCAAAATTGGAACATGCTGAGAGCATTACTACATCTCAGTACTCAAGCTCATAGGAGGTGCTTATCTTTCCTTTTACTTTCATACTATAGGAGTCCCAGATTTTGAGATTAAGAAATGCCTGCTCTCAGGTTTATTTAGTTCAACCAAGCATGGATGGATGCCCTCGTGACATGTGTCCCCGATGTCCACTATATTGGTTGTGGCTAATGTATGTCGCGTGTCACTGAAGTATCTGTCTAAGTCTATCTGATAATATCAACCTTCGGATTTATTTATTTTAATCATTCTTGGGCCGGAGCCCTCAAGCCTAAAAGGGTCTGATACTAAAGTTCTTCTCGTTCTATTTGTGTGAGATTTCGCTGATTCATCCTGATTCTCCCATCTGTATGTATGGGATGAATTGGTGTTACTCCAGTACAAATGGAGGGATATTAGCAAGGTGTTTTAACGTTGGATTTTGGAAATAATGTTTCTTGTGTTATGTGCTGACAACGCTTGCCCACTATTGGTTGCGTCGTTTGAGTGGCATATACCGCGGGAGGACCTCCTGATCTTAGCGTTAGATTACCAAATGTAGAGTAGTTAGACAACATAAAACTTTCTTCTTATGTGAAGGGACATTCTAGTTTAGTCTAATGACATTAAATTGTTTATAAGGAATAAATTAGAATTGTCCTGAATCAATAGGAAGAATATTCTTGATGGAGACATTACGTTCGTTCGTGGGTTGTTTCTTGTAAAGTGTGTTGACGACGTTCGCCCATAAGGCTGCGACGGCTGTACGACACTCTGACCTTGGGGGACCTCTGAACTTTATGTGTGTCATCCTAAAGTAGTTAAATAATTTATTTAATCTTCATTGAATCATACAGGAATTTAAACTTTATAAGATTCTAAGTTTTAATTTTCCCTTAATAAAACTTGTCATAAATTATCATACTTAAAATTATACTTTGACTCAGTGTGAAACCACCTTAACTTTACTAAATAGATTCTTGAAAACAATAATGGAACAGAAATTATAATGTTTAGTTCCTTTTCATTGTAGATAAGTTCCGTATATTTAAGTATATACAATAACCCCATTTTTTATACTTCTTTTGAATCCTCTTTTAAAGAACATCGAGTTTTAGCTAGTGTTGTTTACGCTAAATTCTCCCAGTGTTTTTGGTTTTGAATACTCGATGCTTTTGATTTTCCCTTAAGATCTTAAATCACAAATGTTTGGCCCAACCTAGCTTAGATACTACTATCCCGTATCTTCTCGGTTCTGGTCATCATACTTCACTTTTACTTAAGGATTACCTTCAGTAATCTTTTGTCATACTTACTTCTTATATGTTCTACTTCGAAATATGCTGGGTAATCCCATTATAGTTTAGATGCAAATCATTTTATTTAAATGAGTGTTTAGACTGGGGTTACTCTACATAATTCTTGTCCTGCGTGGGTTGGTAACGGAAAAGAGATTTAGCTACGCATCACAAGTGAGAGCTATGAAGGATATACGGAGACCTTGTTGGTGCAATAAAGTCATTTAGTGACTGGGGGGAGGGAAGTTGCCCTTCAAACTCTTTATGTCTCTCGTTATAAAACCGTTATTGATCTAGGCTGGCCATGCAAGCAATAATACTATACCCGTATCTAGTACAGACTTCACACTTGGACGTGTGGAGCTGGCTAATTATTTTCAGTTTAACTTATTTCAAAACAAACTAAGGGATTCGATGATGTCGATCATTGTCTGCCCGGAGGGATTACAGGAAGAGCTCTTATAGCTCATGATGGAGAGTGCCCTGTTTTCCTAAAGGAAGACCGTATGCTTCGTGTGCCTGGCGGGCTCGGTGACCAGCTCTGGTATGGGTGACTAAAAGAAATAGTCAATACCCTGTGAACCCTGGATGAGTCAGTGATCGTCCCTTAAAGGTGGGCCACGTGGAAGTCGGGTTTGACGCGGGGCATGAACATACCGGGGGGAGACATCATCACCGTCTGGGTTGTACTGTGGTTAGTTGGTTCCGCACTCCACATACATTAACCCTAGTCTTTACTGTAGTTTAAGTTTTCGGTGGGATTTCCAGCTCCGCGAGGATGATCAGAATCCTGACGATCCAGTTGGATTGTTAGGGTAGCTTAGCGTCATGTCATCGTGAGCTGGGTGATGATATGCCTCGGACCTAGGACTTAGGGTAGAGGAGGCCTAGGACGAGCTGCTTGGGGCGATGGCGGTGCCCCAAACCTGGGGATTGTCCCCACATTATTTTTATTACTTCGTTTATATTAACATAGGATTCTTTTCAGAAACTTATCGGCTCTAATATTGCATTGTAAATGAGATGAAACCTTTCCTAAATTGATGAAACTACATGAATTCAGATGAACTACTCCCGACAATATGAGACTAAATATAAATAAATAGTGATCCAATATAAAATAAATAACACAAATTAGACATGTAAAGAATAGGTTTATATTCTAATATAAGTATTAAAATAACAAGTGTGTTTCTTTTTCATTCTTCTATTGCCACTCTCCACCGAGCAGAATCTGTAAATTACAAAATATTATAAGAATATAAAACGGAATGACGTAGGATTCAGTAAAAATATAATATTCTTAAAGGGTATTATTCTAGACGATCAACCTTGGCCAAAACTTTCACGTATCTGATTTGAGGATCCTATATGAAGGGACTTCAGATCTGTACAGTAACTACAAAAAAGACAGTAAAAATGTCTCCGTGGCCCAAAAATCCATTCAATGTAACTTTGATAATTTATGTAAATGGGCTCACGATGTAAATATGGTGATAAATGTAAATAAAACCAAAATTACATATATTCACTCACCTTACATGAGAATTTACAACATCCCTACGATAATTATTGCACATGACCACCAGTGCCTAGTGACTGCGTCGCGGGACCACTCCCTACGTGTGTGCGTGCCCGAAGTTACAGACTGTAGACCAACAATACAGCGCGTTCAGAACAAGTCTGTCTATGACGGTTATTTTCTGCGCATGGGCACGCATGGGTGACAGGCAGAGAGCCAATGAACGATTCGCTCGCCCCCGGGAGGCGCGCTCCCCCTCGCGACTCATTTTTTGAATTCTGCGCATTTTTTTTTATTTATTCATAGTAACAGTTGTTTACTCGAATATCGTACCTATATTAATTCAATTATTCAATTACATCCAATTAAAACAATGAAATTAAAATAGAGTTAACAATAGAATAGAAATAGAGACACAACATTAACGGTCGAGACAAGAGTTATTTTGCACGCAGTATACCTACCTTGGCCTCATCATAGACACACACTTCAGTTGGGAGAGTTGGGGGCCCTATACCAAAAGTGTGGTCAGCAAACGCCAGGTTAGCTATACTAAAATATAAGCTGCCCTACCATTACGCGTGCTGTATCTGCCTTTGGCAGACTCTGTTATTGGCTACGGGATGTCTAGTTACGGACGTACCTATAAAATGTGCCTAGATAAAATATACAAACTCCAAATAAGCATCCTGAAAAATATAGTATTTAAACATGTAAACTACAAATGACAAATGACTATGTATACAAAGATGACGAATTCGGTCTGTTTAGATACTTATGTGGTGTATGGTTATGTCGGTCTTCGATAAAGTAAACATGTCAATTATCCTAGACAAGTACGAAAATATTGCTTCTCTGACTAAAACCAGTAGATGTGAACGATTGCGGAATCTTGATAATAAGATACCAACTTATCAAAGACCAAAAACAACTAACGTCTATGGCATGAGGACACGGGAATATTCACTGCCAGACGTACTTAATGGCTTACCAAAATAATTACACTCTAATCTTTTGAATAATAAAAAAACCGGTCAAGTGTGAGTCGGACTCGCGCGACGAGGGTTCTGATATATCTATAGTATTTTTGGAAGCAATAAAGTCCATTTTTAGGACGGCAAAACTAAATTTGTTTGTGAAGGTTTTTTTGCAGATTTCAAAAAAACTGTGCAACTAATAAAGATCGTTTTATATTTGTTGTTATATTTACATAAACTTCTATCGACTGTAATAAATTTCAGATTTTTCCTTTCACTATCTTTGGAGATAACCCCCCTCTTAATGGTATTTTTTTGACATTTTTCATCACAACTTTAAGACTAAGTCGTAAAAAAGTACAAAAATATATCTTAAAATGTACAAGTAAAGACCTTTCATATGATACCCCAATCCACCTAGTAACGACCATTTGAAATTTTGCCCCCTTGCCCCTATTTCGGGCCTATTAATCATATTTTTTAGGGTTCCGTACCTCAAAAGAAAAAAACGGAACCCTTATAGGATCACTTTGTTGTCCGTCTGTCTGTCTGTCTGTCTGTCTGTCTGTCTGTCTGTCTGTCTGTCTGTCTGTCAAGACCCTTTATCTCACGAACGGGTAAAGGTATCAGGTTGAAATTAATACCATATATTAGGATCCATGAACCACACAAGATCTGAAAATTTAAATTTTTTACAACGACGCAATCAAAAGATATGGCATTTTATGTCCTCATCTCCATACATTTATTCAAAAATGAAAAACCTACAGGGTACTTCCCGTTGACCTAAAATTATGAAATTTGGCAAGAAGCTAGGTCTCACAGTACAAATAATGGGAAAAGTCTGAAATCATTAAATATTACAACTTTTCTCACAACTAATGGTAACCAATTGTGGTGAGCTCCCGTTTCAAGAACATTCATATAAGAGAGGGGTCAAGTTGGATGGTTGCTGAGGCGATTTTTGTTTTAGTTCTATTTAAAAACGGGGACACTTACAAACTTGAAAATTGGTATGTTTATAGGGCATAGGCTATAAAATAACAACAAATAATAAAATTTGGTCAAGCGCGTGTCGGATTCAAACAATCTAGCACATTAACTTAATGAAATTTCAACTAATACAATTATGTTTATGTGGTGGTACGGAACCCTCAGTGCGCGAGTCCGACTCGCACTTGGCCGGTTTTTTTCTTTAATTCTTTCATGTGCAATTAAGTTGGGCAACCAGATTCAAGTCGATAGCATGAGTGGTTGCTGGTATCGGAACCCTAAAAACGTGTAAAGTAGCACTAAAAAAGATTTATGTATCGTAACACTGTCGACAACATGTATTTAAGAGTATATATACTCGTATGTATAATGATCTGTTATGATTAGCAGTGAGCCTGCGATCTCATTCGCTTCTCGCATAAACATAAAATAGGTTTTAGATAAGCGTCTATTATTGTAGGATGTTTGTATTCAATGTATCTTGGTCAAAAAATAAAAAAAAAACTAAATCATTCAGTCGACTGAACTTAGAAAGGTGTAAATGCGCTCTTAAGGGGTGCGGTTGGATTTAACAGCGTATTAAGAAATTCACGTAAAGCACGATCATATGATCTTCCGATTTATCGGATAAATTCGGATAATGTGTATTGCAATCGGATAATTCGATATCGGATATCCGATTGCACTAGACATTCCTCCTCCTTCTTTAAAACCTTTTTTAACGACTTATTCTAGGGTCCAAACACAACCAAAACGATCAGCTGATCGGGCCAATTTGTATAGAAAGTCAAAAGGATCATGCCCAAAATCCTATGGATCTAAATCCTAGGCTAAACTTGCTTCGTGACTAAAAAGTAGCTAAAAGACAATTGGAATTTGATTGGTTGGCCGGTAAAACCATACAAGAGAGACATAGTAAAAAAAAAAAAATTACCTAAGATGTAAATAAAATCAATGGATTCATAAGACATACTTAAATATTTTTGGCATATGAACGCATCTTTAGTTAGGGGGTCTATTACGGTAGCTGGAACGTGTCTGCCATATGAGAACCATTTCCTTTGCGTATGATATTTTATTTGTAGATTTCCTTTAAGTTGCTGAAAAACGGCTCAAGAAATTAGACCTCACTGACACCGTGTGGTCGTATTCCAAATTAGTTCGATAGTGGGGGCACAGATTAAATAATATTAAATGAATCTAGAAAAAAAACATCAATCAATGGTTACAAAGGAAATGGTTTGCATATGGCAGACATGTACCGCACCCTGCTTTACTTTTTTTTAAATGTTTAAGTCTAGGCTTTGAATTGAGGGTTGTGCTCGCATACAAAGATGCACTTGTCATTGTGATTGTCGCAATGAATGTCGTGCAGTCGTCCGTTGAACGCCATTGCGCCACATTTCTCCTTGCCGCAACCGTCCGGCTGCGTATGCGCCCACATGGGGTACCCACTCTCCCGGAGCATTTTTCCTGCAATGTAAAATTATTATCAAGAAGCGCTCATGGTGTAATGGTAAGTAATTGCTCTTTATTTCCGGTTAATACATTGAAGCAACGTTGACCGTGGTCAGAACGTGGATGGGTGACCGGTAGTGGCACAAGAACTAGAGCGTTTCCGTGCTTCGGAAAGCACGTTAAACGTTGGTCCCGGCTTCTGTCATTGATAGATAGTAGTCGTTAAGTCAAATCAGATGCCGTTTGGCAGCTTGAAAACTCTGACAGCCAGGGTGGCCACTAACCTGGCAGAGCTTAATCGCCTAATCTAAGATCAGGCCTGGTTTTCGTCCTGGTCGTCGGTTCTTCAAGTGATGTGCTCCCATATATCAATCTGGCTTTGGAGTTGTTTCCGCTAAAGCCGCTATCACAATTCGGTATACATTGCTCATTACAGTAAGGATATGGAATTAACAGAACCAAGCCTTCCAATAATGTATGCCAAATTAGTCTTTGAATTTAGGAAGGTGTGATTGCTGCTTAACTTATCAAGAACGACATCGTATTTTTGTATGCGATTTAATTTTATCTAACCTTCATATAGCATTCCTGTTTCTATTAGGAGGACTGCGAGTGACATAACTAGACACGTTGAAAATAAAGAACTAAGGTTGAAATCATCTCATGTGCCAGTAATTTTACATTATCAATTTTATGGATACTCATCATAACATCCCATGATACGTCCACTACAGGACAGGGAGCTCCCTACAGAATTCTAGCTTTTGCTGGAAAAAATGTGGAGGGGAAGCACCATAGTCACCTCGCTTGTTAGCGTTACGGCTGGCACCATGAACCGCGGTTATACAAAGGAGGATGCTGCTGCCCATCCTCCAGTTAACCCTTAGTCACCTCTTACGACACCCACGGGTATGTATGGGTTGGTACTATTCTTTTCCGGCACCACACGGGATGGTGATGGATACTAAATAATACTAATCCGTTGTACTTAGGTAGTTGGAACATGTCTGCCATGTGCGAACCATTTTCTTTTCAACCAAAGATGTTTTATTTCTAGATTTCCTTTCAGCGGGTGAAAAACGGCTCGCGAAATTAGACCGCACTACTTCTGTACTATACTTACTAATCTGGGGACCGCACTGACAGGGTGCGTACTCCGAAGTTTTATCGGAGCTCCGATATTATCAGATTGACAACATCAATTACGTTGGGAAATTTACTTTGTATGGGAATTTCTTTGTCAAAGAAAGAAAGAAAAAGAAAGAAGAAAGGCCGAACCATAGACTAATTATCGGCGCGATATTATCGTAGTTTCACTTCGGAGTACGGCAGCGCAGCGGCGCGTGAGGAGGTCGTATTCAAATTAGTTCGATACGAAATCTAGAAATAAAACATCGCTCGCATATCGCAGACACGTTACCAACTACCGCAAACCGTAATAGACCCCCTGAGTAGTATCCAAAAAAATTATAAAGTAAAATTACTGGCATATCCCGGCAGTCCCGCGGAGAGTACCATCCCTTACATACCTGTGGGTGTCGTAAGAGGCGACTAAGAGTTATAAACGAGGATGGGCAGCAGCATACTCCTGTGTATCATACCATCTTACTTACTGCGGTCACCTACAACCGCGGTCCATGGTGCCAGCCGTAACGCTAACAAGCGAGGTGACTATGGTACTTCCCCTCCACATTTTTCCAGCAATAGCTAGAATTCAGGAGGGAGCTCCCTGTCCTGTAGTGGACATTTCGTAGGATGTTATGATGACTGGCATACGAGATATTTTCAACTTTACCTAGTTCTCACTTCTCACGGTGGGCGACATGCTACTATACTGTCAATTAAAGCGTGTCATAGATGTTAGGGAGGTGCTAAGAGGAAACCACTTAACATCAGTCCATCTACATGTTAGCTAAATTTTTAACAAAAATGTCTTACTGCTCAAAGTCCTCCAACCGTCAGACTTCAGCTGGAACCCTAAGCACATAACTCCAGAATCCGTCGACACCTTCGACGCCAATTCCAGTAGATGGTCAGCTTCCTCTTGATTATTCACCTCTGCCAACGAAGACAGCTCTGCTTCGCACACTTCGGCAGCTTTTTTCCAGGTAGTTTCGCCTGCATGAAGCTTGTAGCACTTTTTGAGTTGGTTATTGTACAAGTAGTCTAAAAAAAATTGTACGATTTTATTAGGTGAATACTTTCTCCTCCACGATTGCGCCGTCATCCACATTTTGTATTTAAGCCGCAATCACACCTTCTTTAATTCAGAAACTAATTCGAAACACTTTTCTGGTTGGAATTAACAGTACCAAGCCTCCCAGCAATGTATCCCAAATTAGTCTTTGAGTTTAAGAAGGTGTAATTGCGGCTATAAAAGTGTCGTTTTTAGCAATTTTCTAAAACGTAGCCACGGATAAGATCATAGACGAAGCGGATTGTAGGTACGGTCAACCGCTTGTCGGTAGAAACTTTTTCAACTCTATTACCACGCCATAAGGTCCAAAAGTGTTTCTACTGATGTGCGGCCGTGTGTACGAATCGGCACTACCACAGGGACAGCGATGTGGTCCGCAAACTCAACAGTCTAGCCTCAGTGCCACTGCCATCGGTAAATAAATTCAGAAACTATTTTGGCATACATTGCTGGTTGTAATACGGATATTGGAATTAACAGAACCAAGCCTCCCAGCAATATAGGGTGACTTTTAATTAGTTCTTGATAGCAAAAGATATGCATGTAGGTCAAAACTTCATTTTCGTATTTCGACCTATGTTCCTTGGGGAAAGTTGTTCAGTATCAAGAGTACATTAATACCTTTTTCTATCAAGAACTAATTAAAAGTCACCCAAAATATGCCGAATTAGTCTTTGTACTTAGGAAGGTGTGATTACGGCTTTATCTATTCCCCTAAGAAACAGATTTTACCGGTATCTGGACGCTAGCGAGCTTCATTTAGTAGGTAGGTAAAAAAAATACAAATGTCTCACCACTTCCATTAAGAACTGGCATGTTACATTCTTTATTCCATTTCACCAAAGCTTGGGTTTTCTTGCAAAAGAAAGGCAGTGAATACTGATCACATCCGTACGATAAGAATTCAATTACTTCAGGAATTCCTCTCATCATCACACACGTTGCTCCTGCCCAATTTTCATTTGCTTTTGAGACAAATGGAGCAAAGACTTTACCTGCAAATTGAAAACCAAGTAGATATAGTCCAGCAGATGGCACATTCTTTTTTCAAATGGACAATACTACCCGAAACCGACGAGCGTCACCATAAAATCTTTTTTAATAGGCCGACACAACCCGGCCTATTAAAAAAGATTCATGTCGGCAACATTTGCCGCCGACATGTCAGCGACTTGCGTACATACAAAATGTCGAGCCGCCGACATGTCGCCGACAAAGTTTTCCGCCGTGTAATGAGTGAAGTCGCCAATATAGCCCGCCGACATAAAGTTGCCAACATATGTAGGCGGGCCGGCGGCGGCTTTGGTGTGTAGAGCCCTAAACATCCCATGAAACGTCCACTGCAGGACAGGGAGCTCCTTCCAAGCTATCTCGAACCTTGAATTTAAAATTAAAAGTTGTTCAGTTACTTACATGTGTAGAACCTACCCCCGAGAGGATTTTCGTATTTGGAATTACCTACACGTTGTACCTATGTGTAAATAGCAATTTCGTCTAATCAAAGGTTGCAGGTACAGTATTCTTGAAAACGGATGTGATCACGTGACTCCTCAAGCTTCCGCGAGGATTTACCGTTTGATAGAAACAGGCTCAATGAGAGGTTTAATAGGTACTTACCGTCGATAGTCAAAAAAATATTATTTCTTTTATTAACACCAACAATGACTTCTATGATACTTTCACTAAGGTTCTGATTTGTTCTGCTTTCTTTCAAGACTAGTTCAGCCTCATAGCTAGTCTCAGGGTAGAACAATTTTGCTCCTTCGTTTTCACATATCTCACGAGCTTCGCTAAATTTCTTTCTTTCACTGTGGTATTTGTAAAATGCACTATTTAGAATTAAGTAATCCGCACGAAAGTAATTTTCATTATTTTCAGTCACAACTTGATTATTACCAGCTGAAAAAGTTAAGAAAATTGATAAGTAGGGATATTCTGAACATCACCACCTGATAACCACGCATAGGATTTTCATATTCATAGAAATATGCACCAATCTTTGACATAGTGTATTATTAAGGGAACAAATCTTAGATATATCTATGTACCTACTTACTTGAATATCCAATAAATAGTGTAAGAAATGCACAAAATAAATTGCATTGGAAAGTCATCTTGGTGATTTACGAATAAAAGTGAAACGTTATATAATGCTAGTAGATTACTATATAATGACTGTTTTAAGGAAAAATATTTAAATTGTTAGCGTGAGCTCAGACAGGAAAATGTTGATGTTTCTAAGCAAAACAGTTTGTGACCTAATACCTAATCAAGACAAGGGAAAAATGGCTTGATCCTGTCTCGTAACTATATTCGATAACCAGTCTGGCTTTTAGCCTAATCCTACAGTAGAAAGACAGTTGGAAAACTATGCGTGAGAGCAGGTCGGATCGATACTTGTCTCTGTCGCTCTAATGTGTAGCACATCGCTCCGTCCTGCTTTTTAAATGAGATATCTTTAAATAAAAATAAATTAAAAATAAAAATCCGACTGGGTAATGAATTTTATAAGCTGGGGACATACCAATCAATATCCTGGTGATGGTTTTATTAAATTATGAACCTATTCAAAATCTTCATTTAGTACATTGTTTGCCTGCAAGACCTTATAATTTTTCTATCCAGTCATGTCTTTTGGTTTATTTGATATATTTTTTTACTTGAAACTTTCAGATTTATCTACATATAGGTATTTAGATGTGGCTTTAAGTCGCATTTTTAATAAAACTCTTTTTGTTGAACGCAGGCGCACATTTTATGTTTTGTAAACCGTATGGTATTGTCACAATAAAGACAAATGTTTTGAAATCCATCAAGACATTTAGTCGTTACGGGGAAACATAGGTTAATACATAGGTACATACTTTCATACATACAATTAAAACGCATTACCCTTCTTACTTCGCCGTAATCAGGTAACAAATCTATGAAATAAAAGACAAGAATATATTTTATATTTTTATCTTGAGGTGTAAGTTTATTCGCATAACAATGTTTCATACAAATTTCCTCATTTTGTACACACCTTTTCTTAGTTTGTTTTGTAGTTATCTTTATAAAAGTCGACTCTCTAAAATTTTAACATATCGTCATGTCTGTTCCCTATATCTATCTAATTCGCTTCACCACTGCTGTAAAGTCATAAGAACAGAGGATTTCTAAGGCAAAGTACGAGGAGAAAATAACATTTAATGTGGACTATAGTGAAAAGAAATAATATACAAAAATGTGTTTCTATGAACACGGAATGGGCCTTGTGGCATAGTCAGTCAGCCTTCGAACACGTGGTAGTAGAACGCGTGGTAGTAGAACATGGGGAATCGCTTCCATGCTCGCGTTACCGGCCCTGTTTAAAGCAAAAAGCCTTTTTTAAACAAGGTGTTCAACGTCGCGAGCGTGAAAGCGACTCTTGAGACAGTCTTGTCGAACGCAAGTATCGGCGCGGTTCTCAAGATGACATGACGGTAATACCGTGGCCGAGGGCCGGCTCACTAAGCGACATTGCACAACACTGGTATTGTAGACCTGAGTCCACGAGGCTGCCAGTTACACCTAACACGAAAATTCGTTACTAAATAACAACTAAAATCACTTTTAAATCAATTCAAAATGTACATTATCCATCTTATCCACGTAAACAAATCTAAACTGCTACGAAAAATTAGCAAATTTAAATACAAAGGTCACCTAATCCTTCTATATAAAATTAGTCGCTTAAGTATTAGAAACACAATGAGTGTGGCTCATTTGTGATATTGTTATTATGCCTTTCAGTGTACATTCAACGAATGAATTGCGAAAGATATTGCGTTGACATTAAAACTAAAATTGACTGTACAATTTATATTTATGTAAATATTTGTACATATTGCACTCTGAAGTAACAAAATTATTAAGAAAAAATATGACGAAACGAAGAATATCATACGCTGAACAAAAATATTTTATTACTTAAATACAAATTCAAAAAAAGAAAATCAGAAATCACATGTTCGTAGCTCGTATAGGTATTATTCTAAGTCCCTATGGCTTACAAGATAAATACAGAGGTCATTTACAAAAAATATACTTCTACCCAAATAATATAAAAATAACAACAGCCATCTGTACTTTCTTAGATGAATAAAATTAAACATATGTCAAACATATGACGATAAAATCTAAAGGTATCTATGTACAAGTTTGTATGGACAGAACAAGAAGTATTACTTCTGGTTACGCCCACATTATAGACTGGAGGCGCCATGATTGGTCACTTTTAATACTCGGTGCTTTGAAACGAGACGTATGCAGGCAGAAATTAAAGTTAGGTAAACGGTAAAGTCGGCAGCTCGTAGTTCATTTGCTGAAAAAAGCACCAAATCTCTTTAGGACTACAAGTACAGACAATTACATGTAATAGTATTAAATTAATATCATCAATAAATAACTGTAATTACTAATGCATGTAGTAACTTGAGCTTGTGATGTTTTAGATGCTGAATTAAGAATTGCTACCTTTTCCGCAATTAAACTTTAAACTGGCGAGAGCAATTCGTTCCGATCGACATGAGTAACCGACAATTCGAACCACTTCGAGCTCAAACGCACCCGGTGCTGAGTCCGTCTCCCAAGCGATATAAACTTATCATCGTACTAACGTTATCAGCTAAGACACAAATTATATTAGGGTAGGTATCTTTACTTACCTATTACTTTCTCGTGTGAGATTATTATTTTATTACATACTAATAAATCTATTACAATTTCGAAATCGAATAATTATGTATCAAATACGACTGGCTGTGCACCGACGGAGGCCGAAAACTATGAAGCTATTATGAATTCTACGCGACGAATGATGTATAACAATTACTTATCGAATGGCAGTTATATTTGTCACAAACTCGCGATGGACCGTAAGCGTGCGTCAGGATGCGAGTGCCAACGGTTTACATAGGACATCCCCACCTCTTATCTGAAATCCCTCCTGAGATCTCTCAAATGTTTAATTTTACTAATATACTATGTTGGTTTATTATTATTCTATCAATGAATACAGATTTTGAGTAATTATTGGTTTAAACATACAATATGGAAAAATGTGGGGGATTACAGAATAAACCGCTTGCACATCGGGATGGGAACAGCTTACGATCGCACCTAGTCATAAGGCATCGTATAGCGTAAAATTACTCATGTCATGACAGTTCACACTATCCTACAAATGAAACGAATCCCGCGTAAACTCACGCACACTAGATCGCACCACGTAATACGTTATAATGGCAGTGTTTATTTAAACGGCTCTTTACGAGGCTTCTAAGACACTCCAGTGACGATTTGTGCTTTTAAATGTCTATTTTAGAAACGCCTAATGCTAGAATAAATTATACAAAATCGAAAATATCAAGCGGACTAGCGCGGTCCGCGGTGCAAGCCCGATCGACTCAGTTATACGTATATTAAGAAATGCTCTTCCAAAAACCTCAAGCATACTCGTTCATGTCAATTTTTACACTTAATGGTATGTTAAGAAGACACAATCGCACCAAACAGACACTTATCAATATGTTCTTATTTGATTATTACGAATGGATGAAGTGTCGGTGATGATGCTAAATGACGTTGTGTTTGAGAGCTTGCGGTTCATGATATATGCATAGACGTGGCGAGACTGTAAGTTACAACAGATGGGGAAACGCGACGAGTATTATCATTCACAAACGCTGAGAAACTTCACATTGAAAAAAGTTGGCTTTGGGTTGCGTTGTGTGTGCCTGCAAACTCAAAGTCATACGTTTATGGTTTGATTTTTACTCTTGTTTGTGAATAAATGCCCGGCAAACAGAAAAGCTTACATTCAACAACGCTTACGGGTACTTGAGATCGTTAATTTTAGTTTGTGTTTATTATTATTATTTCATTTATCAACAACGTAGTTACATAATAAAATTACAAGTTACGCGAAACAAGGCATTATGGATCATAGCTTTGTATGGGCAGTTTATTTACTTTATTGTTGTTACTTTCCTCTATAATTTGGTAGCACTTTTTCTCAAACAGACACTCATACATTGAGACAAGTTGTTTATTTGTAAAGATGTTTGCTACGAATCAAAGAAGGACTTCACGGCTCTCGTTTTACTTACTTACAAAAATGGAGGCAGATTTGGTAAACATTTGTTTTATTTTTGCGTGCATGCCTACCTTTTGCAATTCCTTCCTACTAATATTGTTCCCATAGTAAGCTCCAAATAGATCAAAATTCAATGTGATTTGAGGTAATTTAGCTGCCTTTTGTACTTTTGAAGAGGTTTAGTTAGAAAGGAATGTAGCTAACACCTAAGATTAAATTAAGGAAATAAATAATAAATAATTTATGGAGAATATTCTAATATCTAAATAACAGCTGCCTTAGTACATGCACGCAAAGTATTTTTTAAGTAGTATTGAATGGGATTTCTGTATTTTATACTAGTAACTGGGATAACCAAACCTGTCCCCACAAGATACATAATCATTATATTTTTTTTTACTTTATCGTGTTTTATGTCCACAGCATTCAGATTCGGTCTTCAAGCTAAAGTTTGCATGTTGTCATTATTTCAACGCTAACGTACATTTAGGGAGATTTTGGGATTTCCGAAGCATATAAGTGTGACACCAATATGATGTTTATGTTTAGACTAATATATAAATGCTTCTTACTTTTACATCACAATTCTTATTGAACATGCAGGCAGTGAAAAATGTGATGTATTTATACGACGGCAGTATCAATATCACTTAACTAACTAGCGATGAAGTATTGACAACAGTAGCTGGCCACACTTTATAAAATTTTATGTAAACAAATAAAGTAGGACGTTCCTATGAATGCCTTTGTAAGATAGAACTACAATTAGCCAAGAAAAACCGCAATCTCAACAATGAACGTGCTTTCGACTATTTTATACAAAAGTATTGTGTTTTTACTCTATTAAATGTTTTATGAAAGCTACCGACTGTAGAATTTGTTATATTGTAATAAGACACACTTATCTCAGCCTACTTAAGATAATGCAACAGGCTATAAATGTAATCACAGCGATAAATTATAATTATATTCGTTAGGGACGCGGTCACGGGACAATGGAACATAATCGGAACTAAATCGACAGGACACGATAACACGAGTGACATAAACTACAATATATATAAACAATGGCGAGGTGTGCGCTTGCGCAGGTTTGTTCTTGTTTCATGCACTTTCAATCACGACCACAATTTTAAAGAACATTTCAGAAACAGAATGAACTTCGCAAACTCACGCAAACTACCGTAACTCAAACAGAGACAGGGTTAACCAACGGTTCGTTAATTTCAGTAAACAAATATAAATTTACTATTTATCTTTTCACCCAATAGAAACATCTCTTCATATATTACTATTATCTCATAAAACTCTCATATTGTATGTACGTATGTGTAATTTAGGAGGTGTACTTATCCAAGTCTTATTATAAAGTCGTACCCGAGTGACCAACTCAGAATCCAGTCGTCAAAGAAATGGCAGCGCCCGAAGATCGGATTTAAGGATTTATTATGCAACTAACATAATTGTATCTTTCTAATAAAGAATATTAGCACTTATTTCTTATCAAAAACTTACAATATGTATTTCTCCCAGTAGGGGTAAAAATCCCTACTTCCAAGGTAGGGACTTTTTTTATTGCAGAATAGCCCTTTTCGATCTTGGCGCTGCCGAACGATCAACACTAAATATAATATATATTCTCCAAACGTTCAACAACACATATATTCACTATCTATCTCTCGCACTTGTGGCCACATCCGCGGGTACTTTACAAGCGTTTATTCGTGTCCGTGCACTTCACTAAAGCTAGCCAGTCTATGAGCGTTTCTCTCCTCAAAAGCCTCGCCGCTCGCTCCGGGCAATCCTTCAAACCGCGCGTTTTTATACTCTTACTGTAACAATATTTTATTACAATATTTACATATATATTTTCTCCCTTTTTAAGGTTTCTTGTGGTAACGGCGCCTTTTTGATAATTTCTTAAAGCATATATCTGTGGTTTTACAATTTCTTACATGTGCAACGTTTAATAAAAAATGGGAATCTGCCAATGACACTGAAAAAATATTCCTATGAAATACAGGGTGTAAGGGACGAAAACTGAAAGGGTGTGCTGAACAACTTTCTCCAAATTTTTTTTTAATTTCCCAAAAAATGTTTCTTCGGGAAAGTTGTTCAGTTTTCGGTACACCCTCCCTACACCCTCTATAGATCGAAATACGAAAAGAAAACAATTTGCCATAGAAAATGCTTTGGATGTTATTGCAAAAAATGTTCCTTAGGTAAATTTAAATTTGCAGTTTAAATTCCTTCTGTTATTATAAGTATATACCCAGTCTGTTAAACGTTGAATATTAAAATAAATAAAGATTGACCAGCAATCAAAAAATTTTTAGATCAAAAATATGTGAAAAATTCATTGTTCTCAAATCACCACTACCGCAAAAAGCGGTAAAATTATCGAAAAAAAGCAATTTGTAACAACCACTTACAAATCAATAACAAGGCACAGTCATAGCATTTCATTATTTCTTGCTAAGACATTGTTACAGTAAGTGTACGAGCGCATGAGTTCAATATATTAATAAAAGGTTATTCTTTGACCCCAAGGTAAATGGTGTTATTCGGAACAAAAAGAAAAATAAATTTTCTCGAAGAAACATGGGTCGAAAAACGAGATTTATTTGCGTTGGAAATGGTGGATTTTTTTATGAGACAGACAATTCTTTTTCCGTTTTTCGACCCATCTCTTTCTAGGAAAGTTGTATAGTTTTATGGTCCAAGTATCATACTTAAAGAAACGCAGTGGATTAGGAAACACCATACCATCCGAGATCAAGGATAACGTAATAACTCTTCATCTGTGTTTACCAAAGAGATTTCCTATATTCAAATAAAACTAGTTTCATTTTCGTCCCTGAAAAACCTTCTAATTAGACCTCCATCACTTTCTAGCATATTGTTTGCACTTTTGCCAGAAAGAGATGAGAAGCTTTTAGACAGCGAGTTCTTAGGAAACGCCAGGAACGATACTGTCTGAGAGTTTCGCAGTTATAACTATTATCACGGGATTTTGGAAACTCTTTGGTATTTACTGACCACTCATGCGCCGTGGCGGTTAGAGGAGCCTAGCGAGGCTCGCATGGGGGGGTGGGGGTGACTGCGCGCGCGGCGGGGGGCGGGGGGGGGGGGGCGGCTAGAGGTCGGTGGGGTCGCGCAGCACGGGCGGCGCCTGCGCACTGGACACGTCCGCCACGTCCCAGATCTCCTCCAAAAACGGCGGCAACTTCCTGTTCTTCAGCTTCAGAGAGATACACATGTTAGAGTTCTGCATTCCTAGTGTTCGCAGCTCTGATAGTATGGACAATATCTTGCCGTAGATTATTGAGCATCGCGGTGAAGCGCTGTGTTGATTTAGAATGTACACCCGCAGCGTGTTTAAGTAGTATCTTTGAATTTCTTCTACTAGTTGTGGTTGTTCTAACCCCGGCCGATCTGGAAATTGAGAAGAGGAACTTTACAAACTTTTCAATTAGACGTACAGTCAACTTCAGTGAAGAGAAGAAGACTTTGTACCGTTCTTATTTCAATAGTCTAAACGTACGGGCTAGAGTCACACTGCGAGTGTCAAGCTTGACCTGCCCTTGACTGTACACTGTACTTTAGAAAAAGTAAAGAAACTATTTATTTCCAGTTGTTGCGTGTGGATTTTCATACCGATTCGGCTAGAAAGGACTAGTAAGTCATTTCATAAAGGGTCTTCGTCTCTTGGGGAAAGTTGTTATATTTCATGGTCTTAGGAACCATCGTAAGACCCGTTTTGACGTCCAACGTAAGAAAAAATATGGTCAGCAAAGAAAGTAAACTCTCTGTGTTGATATAAAACGCCGCGAAAGGCGCTGTGCTTTTATATTGCATCAGTAGTTGAGAAAATGTCAAAACGGGCTCGTGTTGGCAAACCTCAACAGATCCATCTGCACAGTATAGGCAAGTGTCAATGTCCTCACATATATCACTAGTATTTTTTCATTTTGCCGAAAACTATTCAACTGAATATATTTCTCAGTAAATTGTGGTTTATCTCTGCTCAATAATTGGTAGCAGAGCGTGGTTTCGATCCACAGACCACAGATGGCCTAACTCAAAGTCCACAGTTTTATCCATGGCCAAGAGCATGCAGCGACAGAAATGAAACAAATCTTCGATGACGTAGAAGATGTCTCATCCCATAGCTGTCGTAAAATTTGACTAAAGCATCCTTAACTAAAGGACGACACCCATAGCTGACCACTAGAGCCGTGATTGCGCAGTCAATTTTGCATACAAAATGACTTGTGCTGACATTCCCCCATTACGTGATTTCCGATAAGTATGTATGCCAAACGAAACTTTTCACTTACCTGAGAATATAACGATAGCTGTGAGGAGCGCATAATGCACATTATCCATGGCCATCAAGTGCATGCAGCGACAGAAATGCAGCAGGTCTTCGATGACGTAGTCCATGCCGGCTTTACGGTAGTTGTCCCGCGTGTACGCCTGATTTGTGGCGAACAGAACGCTATCCGTCGCAGCGTCATACCGCCTGGACACCCTAAGCATCATCACCTCGCTTGAACACGCCTGTAAGAGATGAATATCAATGAGTATGCTTCGGAACGCAAAAACGTGTTGAAGACGGATCACAGGAGCAAAATTTACGCGCCTCGGAGGGATGCAGCAAGAGAAAGCTATTTGACTATTAAGGTGATCTGATCCGGCTGTGAGATCTTGGAGAATCCTGGTAGACCCTTGGCGAACTCCACTATCAGCTGGACAGTGAGGATGGTCATCTTGGTGATCTGTCTGAAGGGCAGGTTTCTCTTACATTTAATAAGGTGATCTGATCCGGCTGTGAGATCTTGGAGAATCCTGGTAGGCCCTTGGCAAACTCCACCATTAGCTACTAGATATTGAGGATTGTCATTTTGGTGATCTGTTTGTAAGGACGGTCTGACCCCCTTACATTTGATAAAGTGCGATCTTGGAGAGTCCTGGTAGACCCTTAGCGAACTACACTATCAAATGTTAAGTTAGTATTGTAACTTTGGAGCTTGTCCTTCTTACCTTTAATAAGGTGATCTGATCCGGCTGTGAGATCTTGGAGAATCCTGGTAGACCCTTTGCGAACTCCACTATCAGCTGGACGGTGAGGATGGTCATCTCGGTGATCTGTCTGAAGGGCAGGTCTGACGAGCCCTCTTCCTCTTCATCCGCTTGCTGCCAGGTCTGGGAAAGATGCCCAGCTGGAGTTAGTACTTGACCTGGTCTATGTCACTGGTAAAATTGATTTGTAAGCCGATGTTAAGGTTTCGAGATTCAGAAGGTACTTTTAGCCTGGGCAGTTAAAATACACTTATAGCGACTTTGGCTTGCGCGGAACTACCCTTGACCTTGACTACGCAGAGTCGATTTTACATACAAATTGACGTGAGCAAAGCTTCCCCCACCACGCAATTATTGTTCAAGTTGTTTGCCCCGCAGTATACTAGAGTAAATTTGATATTTTATGACAAAGTTACGATGATGCAAACATTTCATTTTATCCAATTTTATTTAAGACTTGAGTTCTCAAAAATTCATTCATGACTAATAAAGGCTGATGTATACTGGATTGACATTTTAATTCTACAGTCAGAATAATGTAGTTTGATCAGAATTACTGAAGGAAAGAGCTATGCTTGAGAGTAGGAAGGAGCGATTCGTGTCTTTCTCGTTCCAATGTGGTAAGTCCGCTACGCACTATCGTTTTCCACGTCTAGCGGAGAGGGATGCAGCAGTTTGAAAGAAAAAGAAAACTATAACCATGCTATACCACAATTTCATTCTTTCCGATTGATACCAACCCTCTTTGCTGGACGTGCAAAACGATAGTGCGTAGCTGGCTTAACGCATCGCTCCGGCCTGCTTCACCGGCTTTTATTGTACTCAAAGTACGTTATATCATGTATGGTTATGTCGACTGTAAAACTAAACACATTTCAATGCAGCCCATCGAAAGACCAAGCGTAGATCAGCTTTTATTCATGAATCCTAGGTGTCTACTCTCAATTTTTGATACCTTGATACATTCGTAACTTCGTTCACTAGCAATAGAGTAGAATATGGATGGATGAATTGTCCAATTGGCAGTGATTAGCATCCAACCAATATTCTACTCTATTGAACAGAAGCGAAGTTTTGAATTTGCATGTTCTGACTTAAAAAAATAGAGTAGACCGCCTGATTTCAAGTTCTCATAACAAAACAAATCAAATAAAAACAAAAGCTTGCATACTCACCTGCGTGACCCTCTTCAAGTCTTCCTCCGAGGGCTGCTCGTACCCGTCCTGGTACCACACCAGCCGCGCGATGAGGAACTGCTGGTTGGCGGTGAGGGGGGGGATGTTCTTCAGCCGGTTCTGCTCCAGCAGCTTGTCCGACAGGAAGCGCGGAACCACTTCGTGCTGCAAACATTCCAGCTTCAACAACAAAATCGAGGTTAATCATAATATACGAGTAGGTGTTTAGTGGAATTATCTGCCTGCGTCTGTGTTCCCGAGTTCATATAACCCGAATCTATTCAAGTCGCGAGTAAATAGGCTTCTTCTGGGTAAGCTCTTTCCATCGTCGACCTCATCTCTGTCTTCAAGACTAGATCGAGGTCAAGAGTAAGCCCATTTTCAATAAAAATAAAATAAAAAAAAGTGTAGGTTTCGGGTTTTAGAGCAAGAGAAGTAGCCAAGTAGTCTGTCTATGACGGTTATTTTTTGCGCATGGGTGATAAGCGGAGAGCCGATGAAAGACTGGCTCGCCTCCCCCCACATGCCGCGCTCACCCCCGCGACTCATTTTTTGACTTCTGCGCATTAATGGTCACAGACAGAGTTATTTTGCACGCCGTATATAAAGTATCTTTTTTAGACATGAGGACCTATAAAAATGATTTATTTTATGAAGTCTGCTAGTTACTAGTTATTAGTATGTTATTAGTAAGAGTCTTGAAGAGAGCACTTGTTTTTACACAGAGGTCTTCTGTTCTCTGGGAATACTTAAATCTTTAGTTGACGAATTTGTCAAGCTCAGGGGCTATAAGAACTATTACGATTATGTTGATTTTAAAGTATTGTATTGATCATGTTTTTTGTAATGTGTATTATTTTTTTTAAGTCAAATCAAACTCTCTTATGCCATCATAAAGTTAGTCATAATCTTTTGAAAGCGTCTTTTTTCCTTAGTTTATCAGATAACACCTATGAACAAAAGCTCCTCTGCGGCTTCTTTGGGTCACAATGGTTGGTAGCATGTTTGTAGCCTCCTCCCAACGATCAAGCATTAAGAAAAGCATAAGCGGCTAAGCGCTTTATTACGAAGAAAGCTGATCGCCATCTGCTTCTCAGCTAACCCCTAACCGCCAAGATCGTCACTCCACTATATTGATGCCTGGACCCATCATTAACCCATGATGGGTAACTTTTTTATCCCGAACCATTGATCAAAATTCACTATTGCTGGTGCAAGGTGGGAAAGCCAAGGAAATCTCGTTTTTCAGGGAAATTTGATCAGACTTGTGTCCTCAGTAAAAATTTGGCTAAGAGTTTAGTAACTTAAGAACTCACGATTCGCGCCGCATCCGGAGGGGGTGGATCACACTGCATTATGGGAGGCATGTGGTCATCTACTGTCGTTGTGCTAACTGGTAATTTGTCCTTTTCTCTCTGCGCCTTTTTCTCTTTTCTCTTTATCGCACACTGTGTCTCTGGCACTACGCACTCGGGCCTCATGCCCACCGCTAGGCACTTCTTTAATCGGCACTCTTGACATTTTCTTCTCATATACATGTCCATTTCACACGCGTGACCGAATTTGCAAATGTAAACAGCGTTTTTTGTGACGCTCCGTCTGAAGAATCCTGGAATGTGGAAAAATATTTTGTTAGTCCGACTTCTGTCCACAATAACAAATCTAAAATGGACGATGTTTCAAAGTTAAGTATGCAAGACAAACTTGTTTACTATAATATATTCTGTGGCAAGACGGTCAACTAAAGGAGTGATCACACCTAGCTGAATTCAAAGACTAATTCGGCATACATTGCTCGTTGAAGTAAGGATATTGCAATTAACATAACCAAGCCTCCCAGCAATGTATACCGAATTAGTCTTTGAATTCAGCTAGGTGTAATCACTCCTTCAGTCCCATGAAACGTTCACTGCAGGACAGGGAGCTCCCTCTTAGATTCCAGCAAAAACGCGTGGTACTTTGGAGGGGATTTACCATAGTCGCCACGGTTGTAAGCGTTGCGGCTGGCGACCGCTGTTGTTGGTGACCGCAGTATGTAAGATCCTGTTCTTAAGCCCGTAGTAGCCTCCTACTTACGACACGTAAGGGTAGAGATGGGTTGGTACTATAATTTGCCGGCACCACACGGACGTCCGCATAAAATAATTTAAATAAATGCACCCATCAGAATTTTTTGACTTTGATGAAACATTATAAGATGTGGTAATTTCGTTATCATTGCATCATCATATAAGCCGAAAGACGTCCACTGCTGGACATAGGCCTCCCCTTAAAGCCCACGTCACACAGAGCGGTACAAGCGGTAAAGCGGTCCGGGGGCGGACCTGCGGGAAGCGAAAGCGTTCCGGAACCGGTCACACAGAGGTACCGCGCGGAAACCGCGGCGGGACAGCGGGGCGGTAGTGGTCGGTGTGACATTATTTATCTGTGATTATTCAAAAGACGTAAATCCTTTGCTCTAAACAAAAAACCAAACTGATAACCTAAAAAAAAGTCTGCGCGAAGCCGCAAAATTCTTGTAAAAAAAAATACGTCAAAGTCCGCGCCCGGACAGCACCGCACCGCACCGCACCGCGCCGCTGCCGCTCTGTGTGACGGGTTGCATTGAACGCAATCCACAGCGCCCGCTCCCGCCGAAAGTTCGGCCCCGTGCCGCGCCCGGTCCGCGGGGTTGTATTAGCGGCCCGGCCGCCCCCGCGCCGCACCGCGCCGCGCCGCGACCGCTTTCAATGTGACAGGGTGCATAAGAACTCATACTTTACAAAAAATACCGGCCCCGGAACGCTTCCGCTACCGCCTCAGTGTGACTTGGGCTTAAGATCTCCATGACGACCGGTCTTGCGTTTTTCGCATCTAGTGGCTTCCCGCGACCTTGACCAGATCGTCGGTCCACCTTGTGGGGGGCCTGCCAACGCTTCGTCTTCCGGTACATGGTCGCCACGTCGTCGGTGTATCATTGCATGAAATGGTGCAATGCAAGCAACTTCAAGAAAATTCTGAATATCATTTTTCTTAACAAAAATGCAGATAAAAACCTGCGTCAGCCGCGATAAAAGCAAAAGTATTTTCGCAATATCTTATCAAGGGATCTGATGACGAAATTAGGGAATATTTCGACCGATAATATCGTGTGAAGGTTGGTTGAAAGGCACAGGTCATTGACAGCAATGATGTATCTATCTGTATAAGTGTAAGTACGTGCCGATTCGTACTACAAGACAAACAAGATAGATGGGCTTGAATTGAGCGTAATTGTAATGGACAAGGTACAAAATACTAGGCTTAGAGCGCGGCGGTTGAAAAATGATGTCATCAGTTTAGTCAACATTATTTTGAGTGACTGATTAGCTTTTTATAACTGGGACCATGGGCAAGCAGCTTTCTACTATCGTACGCTAGTAGAATAAAATAAAAATGTCTACGATTGATGTAACGAAATGTTGAAAAGCACAAACATTTTAATTCCATTTTACTAGCGTTTACGACCATAGAGTCAGTACCTGGGCGACAGGTAATAGCCGCCTCAACATTAAAATATCTTCGGGTGAGCAAGCAATGCTACCCGCCAACAGATGGCGCTGCAGGGTTTTGTCTAAAAAGCGGTATTTAAAAATTGCTTCAAACAAAGGGAAAAAGAGTTTTCCCGGACATGACAACTATGATAAATTTGCTTATACAAGTTTAAATCATCGAACAGACGTAGACGGTCATGCATGCTTGCCCAAACTTATGGGCCATATAAGTTGTCTTGTTTAGCATGCAATTACTTATGTAGCCACATTTACTTGTAAAATAAGAGTTTAAACATGAATGGAATGGAACGCGAGCGTATGTGCAGCCTTCTGTTTAAACGTCACACAATAACATCTGCATTCGGCAGTAACATTGTACGTCGAATAGCTTAACAAGTGACAGTCAGACAGTCACCAAGGTTGACACGACCCAGACAAGGTGCAGACAAGCAATTTGACGTAACGTGTGCGAGTGCGGATATAATGCAGTACAATGCGCCAATTCAACCGAATTGGCGCGGCCGTGGGCGATCAACTGCACTGGTATAGTGATACACTGGCCTACTTCGTAACAATATCGTCGTTAACTAACAGTTTCATTCAAAGTTTGCTTTGCAGAAGGCCGCCATTTTATGTTGTTTTGTTTTCAAAATGGCGTCGATGAAAGTCAAAAGTTGATTCTTCTATTAGAACCTTTTTATGGGAGGCAAATACTTGGGCACAAGTAAATAAGAAACAATTTACGTTACTTGCATGTGTGTTACTTTTGTTTGAATCGCGGCTCGGCTTTGCGGTGTCTGGCATTACTCTAATAAACATTTTATACAGCTTTAGTGACCTCCCTGAACCAAGTAAGAGCCCGTCCAAATGTTACTACAACTGTGGTGCTTGTACGTTTGCTTGCTATCGCGTGAATGACAGCGGGGTTATACAGGCCTCCTTCTGTTTTCTCCTTCATTCTATTTTAGTACTCTTACCTTTGCATCCTTCACACGTAAGCGCATTGTAGTGGTATCCCGAGGCTCTGTCTCCGCAGACCAGACACAGTTCCTCCTGTTGTCGAGGCACCGGTCCTTTCTTCTGTCTTCTGGCGTCGCCATCTGTGCTGCAACCGTTCACACTGGACGCTGGCGATAGTTCCTCTCGACCTAGAAAGAGGAGAAGAAGATATTGAGTATACAATTGCAGAAATACTTCATACTCGTAGCAGTAGTAAAATTCATCTTTAGGGAGACCAAGTCAGACCGATTTCGCTGACTCGGCCATGCAGAAAGGAAGAGGATCGTGCGGTCAAAGAGCATATCTTGGACGTCCTATTTTTAGAGGCCAATGGGACGTTCTAGATATCGCTTGATTGGCCAAGTCCAAAAAGACCTGTTGGAGCTTCACAAGAGTATAAGGCCGCCTCATTGTACACCTATTTCTAATATTGTACTTTTCACAAAATTTCGTGTGCAATAAAAGAATATTGTATTGTATTGTATTGTATTGTATTGTATAATGGCGACTCTTGGTATCAGAGGCCAAGATCTACTTTGGGTCGCTGAGCCAGCATAAGTAAATAACTAGTAGTAGAAGTAATAGTCTAGTTGGACGAGTATATTCTATTCGTACAATGCATGTTAAACTTTCAATAAGTGTTCGAAAATAAAACATTAAATAAAAATAATATTGAAAAAATACACATTAAAGGCATTAACATTCTGAACATTTTTAAACTAATAAAAAATGATTTCATTATCTGTAGATTTTTAAGGTTTCAAACCGATCAAACAGTAAACAAAAACATTATAAATGTAACATACTTTTTCGTATCCTTAAATAGCACCAGCTTGTTTACAGTTTTAAGAGGAAAACTTCGAAGTTGTCGAAAGTTCTCAGAATGACCTTTAGGAAATACTGTGTAAGAAGGTATTGTGCCAAGGAAAAGTTTTGCATTAAGACTCTCGAAATGCATGCGTTGAAACGAGCCAAGTCCGATGGGCGCCGGCCGGCACGTCTAAAATCGGACGCTATAAAATTTGCATACATTTCATGAACCATTTGTTGTCGGCGAACGAAAGATCGTTTTATATTTCACTTTACAACGGCAGCTTCTTCGAATGTTTGGGAGTTTGTACGAAGTGATTTTCGGTGGCCGTTTCCTGTACGAACAAAGGTGGGTGGATCGCCGGGCGCATACAGATGAGGCTGAGGATTTTTGGTATTCGTCGCATGAGATCTTCGTACGCGCAATGGTAGTGTAATTGGCAATTGTCAATCAACCAGTCCTTTGACAGCGGGGCAGGAATCGCGAGAGAATTCATTATTGCTACTGCGATTGTTAACCGAAAGGTAGAGTAGTTATATATTCGCTTCCTTGTCTTGTTGTCAACAATTGTATTGCGTTTTTGAAAAGGACGCATTATCACATGAACCGCGTCCGCAACGGTCACCAACGGTTTTCAAAGATGGCGCAGATAAGGTTAAACAATAAAATGTTAATACCTAAAAGCTCATTCCTGTTAATTTTTATTAAACTTGATAAAACATTATACGGGCACTCAACTGATGAGCTCCAAATACCCCCAAATGAGTACTTTTTGAAGAACATTCGCTACACGGGATCTACGTGTTTAATGGCAGGGCCCATTTAAGCCTCTCTCCGTCATTAATTTTATTTACATTTTTATTGTGTCCATTAGGCGGGTCGCTGTCCGGTACCTTAGTTGCGTAACCAGTCTAAATGACTGCCAAAAAACTAGTTCCATGTGGGAGCGCAGCCAATTCAGAGTCGGGCACCCGTCAGATATAAAAGGATCTTTAAAATAGCCCACTAACAGGCAGTTGCAGAAATCTTTTTTTAAGTTAAAGCTCTGTTAAGTATGTTTATTTTAATTGTCAATGGGCTTACTCTTGGCCTCCTGTTTAGGGGCAGTCGGGTAAAAACTGAAGACGACATAAATATTTAAAACACTGACCCGTGTGTGTAAACGATAAATCTGAATGTCTGTTTTCTTTTTCCAGAAACATAAAAGTTGCAAGTGAAACGAAAAGCGCAAAGACAGATTTATCAAAAAAATTGCCAGATCATTATTACTTTTGCTCCCATAAATAATATTTTTTACAAAAAAACACATACCTATTCCAAAGTACAAATGAGAGAAACAACCATAACATTATGATCGAAGGTAAATGAAATGTTGTAATTCGTTATCGAGGTCTCCAACATTTCGACATAACATTAATAACTTTTGGAGTTATTCCAAATAGCCTAGAAACATTAAATAACAATAGAAATGGCACGCGATGTGGCATGCGATCATAAAATGACGCAGTTCTTTGCTTTTGGAGAAAGTGTCCACTAAAAACTGGTTCCGTTTCTGTTCTGTATTTTTACCGGTTCTTTTTAGGGATTTTCTATTTATGATTCCTCTCAAACTTTGCCTGCGAACTTGGAAAGAAAGTTTTTGTAGGTAATTCAGTTTGTACTTTCGCTACACAAGACTTGTTTTGTCGGCACGGGGCAGGTTGACAAATTAGGACTGGTTTGGATTACAAGTTTTTTGATAATACAGATTAGTTTCAAATCAACTATGACCTCACTTTTACGTACTTTATTATGTTAATAGACTTATTATAATGTAAAGATCCTCTGCTATCTTGCCAACTTAGTCATTCGGTTTTTCAACTTCTATTTTGAAGAGAAAGGCCCAATTTAATTATAAGGCATGAAAAAAAACAATCAAAATTACCGAATACAGCAAGTATACGTCGCACAAAATAACTTTGGCCCTGTCATTGATGCGCAGTAGTCAAAAATGGGCCATTTTTTTCTTCTGCGCATCAATGACAGGGCCAAAGTTATTTTGTGCGTCGTATATTAGCCGCCATTACGGCACTTTATCAAATCGCTGCCCATGAAAAAGAAAGCCAATCAAAAGTTGAATGCACGGATGACCGAGTCAGTGTGTTATTACGTCTCAGCTGTTCAATGTTGCGCTCGCGCAGTGGAAGGTCTAGTTCGTTGCGCGTCGATAGAGCTCGGTTGTTGTCGGAGCCGCGAGTGAGAGGGAAGATAGCGACAAGTGGGGCGCAGGCGCGGCGCTGCGAGCGTCGACCGGGGGCAGCGTGCGGCCTTGACTCTTGCGCAGCCCCCCTTCCCCCTACACGTCTCTGCGCCCGCGCAGCCACATTATTTATGATAGCATCAGAGCTCGAAGCAAGCTCGCGGTTCTCTACCACTAATAATAACTCGTTTTTCCTCTCACGCAACTCAGGTTTTTTTGCACAATTTCTTGAGCGTTGCCAGTATTGAAATTGAAACAGGTACGAGTATCGCAGCGTCTGTTTCTCTTTGTAAAAATAACGATTTAACATTTTGCTTGCTGTCTTTATCGATTGTGTTGCTGACGATGCGCCGATTTTGTTAAGTATGAGGCAACCCACGATTAAACAATATGCGAAAACTTTCACTATGACCCCGACAACAGCCACGCAATGATTTCGCAGGCGGACGGCGGCGTCGAGTGAAAGTTGCCCAAAAGTGTGTATTGCACAAGCCACACTAGCGCACGCGCACGTAATTGAATTTTTGGGGCGGCGAAAGTAAATGGCGTGATGACGTCATAACTCAGGGTGCCCGAAAGTGCAAAAATAATGAATGTTATGATCCGACCTTACTCAATTTTATGCAAGTTCGGTCTGACGACATGGTCACGTTTTTTTGAGTAAGTTACTTTTTCGTACTTGAATTTAACAACTTTTTCGTATGCCAACATCAATTTTCTAAAGAATACATGCAACTTTCATTACTAAAATTATCATGTGACGCTACATTTGTAAAGGAAGTCACTTATTTGAAGATTTATATGCTCGAGAAAGTCTCTTGCTTCAGGATAAAAACATATGAAAATTCAGGTTTTATTGTGTACGTTATAAATATGTAGTACCTGGGCGACCGAGCTTCGCTCTATAATAGCCGCCTCAACATTAAAATATCATCGGGTGAGCAGGCTATGCTACCCGCCAACAGATGGCGCTGTAGGTTTTTGTCTACAACGCAAATGATTAAAAACACGGGGAAAACGAATTTTCCCAGACATGAGACCCAGCTAGATCGATTTTTCGCCCCCGTATAGTAAATTTCATCGAAATTGTTAGAGCGGTTTTCGAGAAACCGATTACAAATGTATTTACAAATATTGCTTGTTTAATAGTATAGGATAAAATGAATAATTCTCGTTTTACACGATGAAATGGACGTGTGGTTTCACGTTTCTGAGCTCGTTTTTCCAGGGGCGCAAAAAGAAAAGTAGCAAAAATCGAGCTACATTCCTTCTCGCACGCACAGCATCAGCTTCATACATTTAGGGCTGCCATTTTATTTATTTTATTTTTATTTTATTCGGAACACTAACAGCTAAGCATACATTAAAATAAGTACGTAAAGAAAACACTACAAAGCCATTTACAAGTATTCGCACCATCATCATCATTGCCCTAGCCTTATTTTGTTTTATGGCATCGGCCACCTAACTTAGGGGCTGAACTCTCTCTTGCCAGCTATTCTAGGATTAGGTCTACCTAATCCTAGAAGATACTTGTACTTTGCCAGGATAAACACTAGTGTTAGTTAGCTTTCTACTATTAGTGACAGTAGGCGATATCGACGGCTTAAGCCACGATCACACCTATCATAGGTGTGATCGTGGCTTTAACCTGCACCTTCAGAAGCACAAAAAACGCTTAATTCTTTTGCGGCTAGCGGTCACCCATCCCATCCAACGAAAAAGAGCAACTCCCATGAAAATATAAAATGTTTTGTCGCAATAAAACGATCTAAGATAGCAACCCAACACCAACCATGCGGTTTGTAAGGAGTAATCTCAACTTTCTCTATTAATTACAGTGTAGGTATAACTTTCTAAAAAAAATATCATTAGAATAGCCTTTTTATTATTCTTAAATTTCTCATAAACAAACTATGACAGCTGAAACATGAAAACATCAACCAAAAATAACTAAAGCGGAAATGACGGCACTTTTAAATCTTGACAATCACCACCTGGCAACCCTCACTTTTTTCTTTTTTTTAGTGCGTGATCGATGCGCTGGAGTTGGTAAGATGTTACCAACCAAGATGTTATGTTACTTTCTACGACACTTTCTAGCTGGATGTGGAGTAAGTAGACCGATTGGTTCAGTTTCTCTAGAGGGAAATCTATTGAAATAGAAACGCGGGAAAAGCGAACATGCGCGTGCGATGCGAGGCCGTGGAAATTGAGTTTTCTTTAATATGCTTGGTTAAAGATCGTTAGCTGTGATTTCAATCTCCATTGGAAGGGAAATGTGATAATTTATTATCTACTAGCTTCTTTACTATATAAGTCAAAACAAATAAGGAAGTGTGTTTTAGTTAGACCGTGATTTAGATGATCAAGGGCACTTATTTGACTCAACCTACAAATGGAATGATACTTTTCGGCAGTTCTTTTGTGGTTTTCTAAAAGTCGGCGCCCCTGAAACAGCTTGATCCTCTTGACTGTACAGTACCTCCCTATACTGTGGGGTTTAGTACCAAAAACCGTTAAAATGCTAAAAAGTTTTTTTATTATTTTGAAATAATCCGCAAAACCATAGGGTGGAAAAATTTACGCCACCATACATTTGTTGAAGCGGATTTTGTACTCTACTTTTGAAAGCTAGTGAAAGCTTTTAGTGGGTTTTGATAACCAAATGGTACACAACATTGTACATAAAATATAGTAGACGATATTGGAGAAAGAAAAAACATGAAAATGTGAAAAGTCATTATAGCGGGTTTTGATACTAGACCGCTCACTTCTTGTTATCTTTTTGTTTTCATTTTCTTTGTAATAGAGTCTATCAAAATGTTTGCAAACGGATATACGAACACGAAACAATTTTTTTATGACAAAACATTGTTGTACCTATTCGAAATATTAAATATATCACACGAAAACTGCGAGGTGAATCTCTAAGCAAGATGGATAATAGAATCATTGCTACGTACCCGTTAGTAAAAAAAAACGTGCACTAAATGGTCCTGAAAGGAAGAAGGGAAAGGAAACAGATGATGTTTGATCCTATGCGCGAGCGCAGCACATGGAAGTGTTTACATCCGCCGGAGGAGGCCGGAGGGCGTCGAGCATCCGGCGCGAACGCACTCCCAAATAACTAGCAGAGGAGGGAGAACACAGTTTTATTACTTGCTATCTAAGTATCTACTCTATCACTCATTGCTCTAGTCTTATTCGCTTTTATCAAAAATACCGTGCATGTCAATACAGATACATACAAAGCTATAACTCTACTTAAAAAGGTAGCCTATACATAAACAAAAAAGCTGCTATCAGGACACGATCTTGTACGGCCCATATGAATAGACTCGGTCTGGCGCAGGTAACAGGGAACTTAAAAAGAGATGGGGCTTCTCTGATAACGAAAAGTGTCATTACGACATTTTGCAATCCATGACACACTTGATGTCGTATCGTACCCTAACCCAAACCCTTACCTCTCTATTTTCCCGCACTCGAATCGTAGGAACCTTTTTTAAGACAACCAAAAGGCACTTGATATGGGTCGCGGTTAGGGCTTATGTAGTTTTTTCCGTTAATTTGAATAGAAAACTATTCCGTTTCTATGTAGTCGGCTTTAATTGATTTGACGAGGAAAATACAAAAAAATCCAGTTTACAAGATGCATCAACTAAGTTGAAAGACGTACGTTCTACTTATGAAGTTAGCTCTCAAAATTCCAAAGGTGCCGTGTAGCATAAACCATAAAACAAATGTACACACACGGCATGAGTCAAAGCGGACCCTTCATGTGGACATTTCGTCGCCACCTTATAAATTAGAAAGCGGGCACTACAGACTTTGTCACGAACTTAGTAATGTCACTATAGTTGATAATGGACATCAAATACAAGGTCTTTCTAAAGTTACTGCATTCCGGTTTATTGAAATCAAAAGTTCTACTCACGTTTACAATAAGTCATAAACTTACCTGGGCCACAGATCATATACTACTAGTCCTGGGTCCTGAGACAAGTGGCTTTTTACTATCGCAAACGCTATAGAATAGAATAAAAATGTATGGGATTGACATTAGCTGTCACGCAACATTACGTTAGCTAATGTCAATCTCGTACATTTTGATTCTACTAGCGTTTGCGATAGTAGAAAGCCTCTTGTCTCTGGGCCCTGGGCCCGTAGACTTTCTGGTATCGTAACCTTTATTAGAATAGAACATAGAATGAATATACGAGTATTATGGGGCCGTAGATGAGTGGGATCAAAAATGAAAACTCAATGAAAAAGGTATGAGATTGACATATGCTAACGAAATGTTGCGTGGCAGCTAATATTAAAGTAGAACATACATTTTGCAGCAGTTTGTTGTTTTATAAGGTCTTTCTAAGTTATCAGTTTGAAATTATGTCTGATTTTATTTTTTAAATGGCAAGAAAAAAATGATTTATTTGGCTTCCAAAGTGAAACTAAGCGCCGTCAATATAGGTATTTTTTTATGCACGACCAAAGTTTTGCTCATTTTCAATTGCTATTTCTTATGATGGTCTTATTAATGAATAACGTGTGCCCTCATATTGTGATATAACGTGGTATAAGCATATATAACATGGGGAGGGTAAACCCTCCGTGTCGTCGAATATTGACCGAGTGGTACATTTTGATCGCTTCCCATGTGTTAGAATTGTTTACACTGGGAGAGCAAGCTAGCTTATCACTACTTAGCTGTTGGTGTGCCAAACCATATATATTAGACTACTGTGTTCTTACTAGAAGGCATTATTATGCCTTCCAATCATTTATTTTCTCGATGACAGCGAGTAAGAAAGATACGATAAAAGTGAGTAGGAAAAAGATAGACCGAACAGAATGTACGGATTTGACAGCTGTCAAAAAGAAAATAAATCTATTATAGAAAAAATGTTGCGCAAAAATGCTTTGTTAACTCATAATTTCACTTCAGTATTCTCTGAATTTTTTTTAATTAGGAAACATATTTTAAAATGCCACATAATTTCAAGCAAACAGTGAAAGGCGAATGCCAATGACAAGAGCAAGTCAATTAAGGCTTTCAGAATGACCATATTCGTGGTCTTGACTGCTGAATGGAATATACTGTCTTTTCTTAAACGACTTTTGCAGACACATTGATTAAAAAAGTGAATGTAACGAATTGTCACAGACATTGATTTTACAATTACATTTATAGTCATACGGTCAATGGCTTAGTGTTTTATAGTGTGAACAAGACCTAAAACCTTAACAGTTTTGGTTGATCCTTAACACAGTTTTAAAAAGTTTTTAAATAGCTTTCTACTAGCACGTTTACTTTCCTAATGTAAACCAAGCTCTAATAGATAAATACCACATTTTTTTGTCTATGGCGGCTCCCCAATGTATAAACCGCTCGCCTACGCCCCACAGCGCCTTTTAGAGTAAACACGGGAATGGATAAGTAAATAAAGAAGGGAGATATAATTAGAATGAAGCGTATGTTCTCCTTACTGGAATGCGCGTACGCGTAGTTTAAACAGGGAAGAAGGAACTCTCAACATAAAGTAAAGCCGCTATAACACCTCCCATTTCCAAACAAATTTGGCATACATTGCTCGCTGAAGTAAGGACATTGGAATTGGCAAAACCAAGTCTATCAGCAACGCATGCCGAATTAGTCTTTGAATTTAGGAAGGTGTGATTGCGACTTAGGTCACAGAGGCAACGATTGGAGTGATTAAAGATTAATACAGTTAGGAACTTAAGTATGGGTAGTCGGTACTTAGACTAGAACATGTTTTGAATGCACAGGCAACGAGATAAACGCAAAATATATATAAAAGAGTTCACAAAAGTCAACAAATATATTGCGGTCAAGAAAATATTTCACTTTAATTACATGAGTTGAGGGGTCTCGATACAGATAAATAGATATAGATACTTAGCGCGTAACGGAAAAGTGTGATAATACTGAATCTGGCCATGAAACTAAACAACTATTCCCAAGGAAAATATTAACACCCTTCAGTATTATCACACCTATCCGTTACAAGTTGTATAGGTTGCAATGCAAAGACTCACTAACTTATAACGCTGTTACTGTTCAAAAGTTATAGGATCTCATGGAGTTGGTGGAGCCAAGCCTCTAATTTTAAAGAAGGCCTATCTCTACAAGCTGTGTAAACACAAAATCTTGTTCAAAAGTATGACTTGTTCGTATCGCTAGCCGTCGCACAAACACTCCTGTCGAACTGATTATTAATTTTGTGTAAAGGGGTTTTTACACCTTCCTAAATTCAGTCGACTGAATAAGGATTTTTAATTACTCTTCTAAATGATTTAACTAAACACAACTTACTAAAAGAAATAACACTTGAATTTAGTCAGGAAATCATATTAATCTACTTAATTAAGGAAAGTGTAATAACCCCTTAGAGCAGTTATTCATGTGTCCTTCGGCTTGTCTTGGTATAGATAACATAAGGCCCTTAGTTAATGTAAGCAATGGCTTTCTTACAACCCTGTTTTTGGAAGTAATACATTTTATATCTCGCCTTATTTGTTACGTTTAGGTAATATGACATAAACTAAACACAACTTACTAAAAGAAATAACACTTGAATTTAGTCAGTAAATCATATTAGTCTACTTAATTTAGGAAAGTGTTTTAACCCCTTAGAGTAATTATTCCTGTGTCCTTCGGCTTGTCTTGGTCTAGATAACATAAGGCCCTTAGATAATGTAAGCAATGGTTTTCTTACAACCCTGTTTTTGGAAGTAATACATTTTATCTCGCCTTATTTGTTACGTTTAGGTAATAGGACATACTTCTCCCTTTTAATGTGACTCATTTATACAGCCTTAGTGTGTCGGTAAGGAACGAAAAGAGTTCCGTAATAAAACAACGGAATTCGTGTTCATTTTAGCATTATTACGAGAGTCTACACTAATTTCTTCTAAACACAACATAATAAAAACTACATTGAAGATATTTATAAAAAGAATTATCACGTCATGCTATTTTGATCCAGTCTTGTCTGTTTGTTTGTTAATTTGTTCGACTATCACGCAAAATCTACTGAACCGATTTTAATGAAACTCGTTTTGGTAGATCGCTAATAGATTGACTTACACACTGGTGTACTCGTATACCACGGTAGTACGTACGGACGAAGTAGCGGGTAAAAGCTAGTATGTATTGTCAATAAGTTGGATTTTTTATTATATTAAACTAGTTGTAAATTGCAATCAGTCAGACGCTATTTTTATCAACATTAGGTATATATTTACGAAAATGTCATAAATATTTTAGACATTAGAACTCCTTGTCAGACGCTGCATATTTCAAGCCCTGTTTCAGTGCCTAACTGTGCCTAATTTTGTAATAAAGATTATGCAATAAAGATTTTCCTTTCCGCGGGATTGTACTAGCGGCCCGGATGCCCCCGCGCGCCCTGCGCCGCCGCGACCGCTTTTAATGTGACAGGGTGCATAAGAACTCATACTTTACAAAAAATACCGGCCCCGGAACGCTTCCGCTACCGCCTCTGTGTGACGTGGGCTTCAGTGTGACTTGAGCTTTAGGGTGCACATTAGCTACATTTTGCCGCGTGGAAACCTCTCAATCGCATGGGAAAAACGTCAATTTTGGATCAGTTGGAACGAAATACTTTGCATACATTGCTCTATGTAGTAAGGATATTTATACCAAGCATCCCAGCAATTTATGCCGAATAAGTCTTTGAATTTATTAAGGTGTGATTGTTGCTTTACATAGAGGCTTATTTTTACCGCAGTAAAACATCTCATTCTTATACAAAAAAAAAAACGAAAAATCAGACAAAAATATCGTAATTATTTTTGACTTTTTAAATCTCATCTTAGAATTAGCCCTACTTCCAAAACTGTTAGGTTACTGTGCTAATTGGCAAACTTACATAGTATAGGAAAAAGTCTACACAAAAATAAATTAACCGATTATAACGTAAAATAATTGGCCTTTAAAATAAAACATAACTCCAAGTAAACAGAAACAAGGATAAAAGTTGAATTTGTTTCTTGTTACTCTTGTAGCCTGGTTTCGAGAAAGAAAAGCGTGTCAAGGCCCTTTTAGACTGACCGACTTATCGTCACACTCATAAAAGGACAATTACCTAGTACCTACGAACTGGGTCTGTTGTTCTAGTTATTAAATGTCAAGCGTGTCTTTTTTCGAGGATTAGAATAAAAGTCAACATCGGAAAATGTTCGAAAACAATTATTGTAAGTAATATGTAAGAATTTGCTATTCACCACGTTTGTTAGCGTTGCAGCTGGCACGATGGACTGAAGTATGTAAGATGGTACACACGGCCGCACATCGGTAGAAACACTTTTGGACCTTATGGCGTGGTGATAGAGTTGAAAAAGTTTCTACCGACAAGCGGTTGACCGTACGATATACAAGGTTATTTTATGGACCTGATATGCGTATGCCCACCTTATTACAGAGGTCAAAAGCAACAACTTTTGTTCTACAACTTTACTGACTTCCCACGAAAAATTTTCAACTTCCAATACAAAATGGATCGGTCGGATCGGTCACGTGACCACTTCAGTATGGGGAGTAGGAAATTTTTAGTGCGTTGTAAGCAAAGTCGTAGAACAAAAGTTGTTGCTTTTGACATCTGTAATAAAATAATAAGGTGGGCATACGCATATCAGGTCCAAAAAAATTACCTAGTATAGAAGGATGCTGCTGACCATCCTCAGTTTCATTATCCAACTCCAGTTTTTTAGTCAACTCTTACGACACCCACGGGTAGAGATGGGATTATTTGCCGGCACCACACGGATCTCAAAAATACTTATCTTACCAGTTGTTTTCAGTAATTTCCTAAAAATAACGTTAAAATGGTTGAAACTCAAATTACACACCAATACATAATCGCACGTAGATTTCATAACAAAACAAAACTTCGTATCCAAAACAAGCCTTCCTTCTTGTAAAGAGGTCAAGTCAGTAGGCGAACCTCAAATTCAGGTCATTGTCGCACTGCAGGAAAAGGTTAACCGACGAAAACAAGATTAAATGGTAAACATGAATAATGCTACGGAATTATGTAGGTCATGCGGCAACTGTAATAACATGAGTACAGACTTTTGATTGACATGAATGTGTTAGTAACAAAGTATTGTTAGTTTGTTTATAACTGGGATTGTCCGACACTTTGCATCTAAACTAATCCATACTATCCATACTAATATTATAAATGCGAAAGTAACTCTGTCTGTCTGTCTGTCTGTTTGTTTGTTGCTCTTTCACGCCTAAACGGCTGAACGGATTTTGATGAAATTTGGTATGGTGATAGATGGTAACTTGGAGACGGACATAGGCTACTTTTTACCCCGGGAAAATATCTCATTCCCGTGGGAATCTACACATACAATAATACTCTAGCGGGCTCTTTCACGCCTAAACGGCTGAACGGATTTTGATGAAATTTGGTATGGTGATAGATGGTAACTTGGAGACGGACATAGGCTACTTTTTACCGCGGGAAAATATCTCATTCCCGTGGGAATCTACACATACAATAATACTCTAGCGGGGTTGTATCTGCTACAGCACACCGAAACTACTTAACCGATTTTGATGGGACTTCTTTTTTTACTCAACTAAGTATCGCTGATTACGAAAACTACTACAATTTTGAAATCCAACGTGGTAGACGTAAACTACCATTATCCCCTGGGGATAAGGTTGAGGTGCGATAGGGTTGAAATGTCTAAAAATCAATATGGGTGTCGTTTGTAAGGTTTATCGAGCCGCTGATTACAAAAACTACAACAATTTTGAAATCCAACATGGTGGACGTGAAATGCTATCATCCCCTGGGGATGAGGTTGGGGTGCGATAGAGTTGATATGTCTAAACATCAATATGGGTGTCGTTCGTATGGTTTATCGGGTCGCTGATTACGAAAACTACAATGATTTTGAAATCCAACGTGGTGGACGTGAAATACCACCACCCCTGGGATGAGATGTCTAAAAATCAATATGAGTGTCAGTTGTATGTTTATATATAAGGATTGGGATAGCGGTTAAGATGGCGTTAGGGGTAGAAGCAGGGATAGGGGTAGGGTCAGGGATAGGGAGAGGGAGAGGGGGAGGGATAGGGAGAGAGTATAAGGGAGGGGAAAATGAGGGGAGAGAAAGGGGGAGGGAGAGGTAGAGGGCGTGGGAGGGGGAGAGGGAGGGGGGGGTAGAGGGAGGGAGAGGGGGAAGGGGAGGATGAGTGAGGGGAAGGGGGAAAGGGAGGGGAATGGGAGGAGGGCGAGGGGGAAAGGGAGGGTGATGGGGAGAGGGGAAGGGGGGAAATGGAGGGGGAAGGAAGGGTGAGGGGGGAAGAGGGAGGGGCGAGGGAGAGGAAGAGAGAGTGGGAGAGGGTGAGGGAGGGGGAGTGGGAATGTAGGGGGGGGGATACAAAAGGATAGATAGGGAGGAATAGGGACCTTTTTTACTTTTATGAATACCTCCTCGCTACCCATTCACTTCACTCCCTTTATTGCCTTCTTTTTTAAGTTCGCCTGTAACGGTTGACAATGAAAATTCCGCACTACCTACCAGTTAAATAAAATCAAAAGATAATTAAGTTTGTAGTAAGATGCATTTATTCAACTTGGATAAGTACAAATGCATCTTTTACGTAGGGATCAAGAAGGATAAGCGCTCCGTAAAATATGTTTCAATTAAGTTCGAGTTCTGTTTTTTTATAAAATCTACGCGGACGAAGTCGCGGGTAACAGCTAGTATAACATAAATCAGATTCTTTGATCATAGATTGATTGAAAATGTATTGAGCTATTGTATTGATAGATTGTTTTTATAAATAGCTGACTTCTTGAAACTTCTGAGATTAATACAAACTAATGAACTCATGTATTTCTCTTTAAACTTAGTGTTGACCGAAGGGGTTATCATTGCTGTAATTCTACTCAAGGCAATGATATCATTCCAAATATTTTATTACTTACCAGTTTCTCGTCATTATATTGTAATGTTCCATATTAAACGCAGTAGAGCGCTTTCATTCAATTCCAAAATTACTGGAAATTAGGTATACTTCACCAAAGCCAAGTTCAATTAGTATTTCTCGTTTATAAACGAAGCGAGGTTGGCCCGGGAGGTCTATTCAGACTTAATTTGGAAAAATGGGTTCCAATTTCAGTGTCCCAACACCACAGTGTTAAGAAAGGTAGAGACAGGACAAAGGCTGACAGCTTACGATGTATGCTCTCAGTGGGCATACACTGCTGCCTATACCTACACTACACCACACATGACGCGTTAAGCGCGCATTACATTATCCAATCTGCAGGGCTGAGCTAGAGCCTAGCTAGAGCATTTGGTAAGTGACAATGGTGTCGTAGATGTACCTACTCGTAGCATGCTCCCCTAGAATCTAGATAATGCCTGTTCACTCTAGCCTTGAAAAGATTCAGATTATATTGTTCGGAAAAAGATTGGCAGGGAGGGAGTTCCAATTCCACTCCTTAGCTGTGCGCATTAGAAACCTCGTCGAGTCCCACGTTGCGTTGGAGAGAAAGGGGGATAGATAGTGGTATTAGCTACACTCACCGAAATGTATTCTGTATAATCGTCGTTTTTCACTGTCATCTAACAATGTATATACAGTGCGATTATGTAGGACCTTGATTCCCCTCTCACTGAGCGCAGCGACGTATTTGAATACACTTTTAAAATATTGAAAACAGAGCTCTAAATTAATAAATAAACCTTGACCTATCTTCGTCGTAATATTTCAATAATTTCGTCCTGTGCAACTAATGAATTCAAATACATACCAAAGAAAATTATTTAACTGTAGTAACTACATGACTTGTCTGATCTACCTCTTTTAGTTATCTATGCTCAAAACGAACGAACCCCAAAGTAATCCTATGCGGAATTAGGCCTGTCCGTCAAGTCAACCCGCATGGTCGTATCCTAGTGGATTGATGATCAACCTTCGCCCTTGGAGTTGCTTAGTCCTTCTACGTATACTAAACTCATAGCCTAGGATTCCGGTTGTTAGGATTAGGATAAGTAAGGACTTCGTAATGAAGGATCGCGAAGGGTATTTAATTAATGTTGATTTGGCGGGTGGAATATAATAAATAAATATTGGTGGACATTTCACACAAGGTCATCCGAACCCAAAACTAGGCAAAGTCTGTATGTATCTGTAAGTATTAGAGACTGATATGATAAATAACACCCAGACATGGAACAAACACATGAATAATAATAACACTTACATAAATAAAAACAGCTGGCGAAATTGATGTCATCTTTCGTAAAAGTTATCGCGAAATATCTCGAAAAAGTTAGGTTATGGAAAAATAAAACACCACCAATAGTTCAGTCAATTCACTCAACGGCTGTCTGTTTTTTGTTTTTTTGCGAAATTGCGACTCCATGAGTTTAAATGGAAAATGATGAATGAATTTCTGTATTTTATGCGGCTTTTTCATATAGAAAGATGTGCTTTCATCCTAGCGACTATTATGATGGTCACTTAAAAATTACCTCTAAAATACTGTGATCTGAAGAAAGCTGCAATAAAGGCGATGCTTTTTTAAATATATTAATTGTCAAGTAACTAAAGTTCACACTTTTACAATATTACTATTCTCTGTTACGTACACGGCCAAACCGCTGAACTAATATCTATTATCGAAATTTTATATTGAGATAGTTTGAATCTTGAGGAAGCAGATAAGCTATTTATTTTTTAAACTTTTTTTACCCTCAACACTCTTGACCCTGATTTAGCCTGAGGACAGAGATGAGGTTAACGATGGGATAGATACCAAACTCCATGAGGACAAAGTCGCGGGCAATAGCTAGTAGTTTAATATGTAGTGTGGTGTTTGTAATACATCCGTGGGTGAACGACCCCGTATCTCAAGATAAGCCGACGAAACTGTTATCGTGTCCGACACCGACAAACCTTTGTTTTGTACGTATTCGGCGCCAAACAAGCGCTGTGATTAGATATACTTACTATACGTAGGTATTCGTATGATTCGGATATCAGCTTACTAACTTAATAGTTCTTAAAATGCAGACTATGCAGCCAAAACCGGCGAGTGAAATTCGCACGGGAGTTCCTTATATTGACTTTGTCTAAACAATGAGCTGAGTGAGCAAGACTCATTCGGCATACATTGCTGAGAGGCTTGGTTCTGTTAGTCCGAATATCCTTATTTAAGCACATAGAGCGGTACAAGCGGTAAAGCGGTCCGGGGCCGGACCTGCGGGAAGCGAAAGCGTTCCGGGACCGGTCACACAGAGGTACCGCGCGGAAACCGCGGCGGGACAGCGGCGCGGTAGCGGTCGGTGTGACACTATTTATCTGTGATTATTCAAAAGACGTAAATCCTTTGCTCTAAACAAAAAACCAATCTGATAACATAAAAAAAGTCTGCGCAAAGCCGCAAAATTCTTGTAAACAAATACAATGTCAAAGTCCGCGCCCGGACCGCACCGCACCGCGCCGCGCCGCTCTGTGTGACGGGTTGCATTGAACGCAATGGAATACAGCGCCCGCTCCCGCCGAAAGTTCGGCCCCGCGCCGCGCCCGGTCCGCGGGGTTGTATTAGCGGCCGCGACCGCTTTCAATGTGACAGAGTGCATAAGAACTCATACTTTACAAAAAATACCGGCCCCGGAACGCTTCCGCTACCGCCTCAGTGTGACTTGGGCTTTAATTGAGTAATATATGTCAAATTAGTTTCTGAATTAAGGAAGATGTGATAGAGGCTTTAAGAACATTTGGCGGTCTGCAGGCGGGCGAAAAGCTATAACAGTCATTAAGAGCATATCAGACTTGACACTTTCAATACGTCTCTAGCTCTAACGGAGATGAAATGAGAGTGGTACGGTCAACCGCTTGTCGGTAGAAACTTTTTCAACTCTTTTACCACGCTATAAGGTTCAAAAGTGTTTCTACCGATGTGCGGCCGTGTGTACAAAACCAAAGTGTCAAGCTTGACAAGCTCTTGACTGTACCTATATTATGAAAATTCATCGTTTTCGTCTATAGAGTGCACTAATGTTCGTAAATTGTATTCAAAAGGCAAAAAAGACCTAAGTTTTTCTTTGCAATTTAATTTAAAAAAAATCCCACTCAATATTAACTACATCTGTATCTTGAATGACTTGCTGATTATACAGAACAAGTTTTATATTTTTTCGACATCAAGTCTCGAGTAATCGGAAGCCATCTTGGCTTTTTGCTCGTTACACAAGTCTGAGAGGGCCTCTGGCCACTCTTGTAGACTTTTAAATTAGGTAGGCATGTAGTTTGAGATGGTTGAATACGAGAAAAATGAGATGTTAGACATGCCTTCATAAGGAAATGTAGTGGATTTTTCTTCTATTTGCGCTAGCAAAGAAAGCTACGCCGCAGCTAAAGCAATTTGTGCTAAACTTATTTTACTTTTTTCGGGTGAAAGACATTCTCCGACACAGATAGGAACTATGAATACACCAACGAAATATGGAACTGAACAACTTTCCCGAATCATTCGAAATACGAAAATCATAATATCAAAGAAACTAAATAAAAAAGTACTTTCTCTTACTGAATGAATGCGTAATCACGTGATGCAGTTGCTATTGGCTAAGCTAAAATAATGCCATATTCCTTAAGAAACTTCTGAATTCAGAGCTTCAGGTTTCGCCGATGCCTTTATCGATGCTGTACGTGGGACACTCAGAAATATTTGCGACACTAAAAAAAATTGTTCTACAGGTACATATATTTTTATTAAATCTTTTCAAAGTACTCTCCACCAGCCTCTATACAAAGATTCATGCGTCTGAACCAGTTTTCAAAACACTTTTTCCAGTCCGCCGTAGACACCTCGTTTACAGCCTGCTCGAACGCAGCCAGCGCATCTTCCGGCGACGAAAATTGTATCCCCTTGAGCTGATTTTTTATTTTTGGAAATAAAAAGAAGTCACACGGTGCTAGATCAGGGCTGTAAGGAGGGTGACCCAGGAGTTTGACTGGTGTGCTGTCCAGGAAGTCCCTCGTTTTGAGCGCGGTGTGTGCAGGCGCATTGTCGTGGTGGAGCAGTAGTCCGCGGAGCCCTGTGTTTGGTCGCTTGTTGCTCACAACAGAAAAAACTTCTGGTAAACATTTGGTAGTATACCATTCGGCGTTGATGCTTCTTTGATCTCGTAAGGGAATTGAGGCCAAGTGGCCAGTCAAATTAAAAAAGCTGGCGATCAAAATCTTCCCCCCGCTTCGAGATCGCTTCACTTTGGTAGGCGTTGGTTCATTTTGAAACACCCAAACTGTCGACTGGCGCTTGGTTTCTGGATCGTATTGATAAATCCAGGACTCATCACCTGTTACGATGTCGTAAACACGCCGAGACGAGCCTGCTTCAAATTTGTTCAGCATATCACGGCACCATTCCACCCGGGCCTGCTTCTGAGCGTCGGTGAGGTAGTGCGGCACCCAGCGCGATACTATCCTCCTCACGCGAAGATGCCCGTGTAGAATCTCGTGAACGCTTCCCGATCCAATCTTTAATATGTGCTGAATCTCCTGATATGTAATTCGCCTATTATCTTGGATTAAATTTTTCACTGCTAGCACGTTTTCTTCCGTAACAGCCGTCAAAGGGCGACCGCTTCTTTCTTCATCCCCCAAGGTTGGTCGACCGCGCCTAAATTCGTTATACCAACGATACACGGTTGCCTTGGAGGGGCCTTCATCCATAAATGCCATTTGAAGTCTATCGAACGATTCATCCGGTTTCAGGCGACACTTGAAATCGTAAAAAATCATAGCTCTAAAATGTTCCCGGCGCAGATCCATTTTTCAGTAAGACACGATACTTTGAATTGGCTCGCAAAAATTGTGGAGGGAAATTTTGAAAATGGAACACACATATTTTTACTTACAAGTAATCATATTTTCGAAAAAGATTCTGACCGGCCAGTCTCCCATATATAAAAACTATTTTTCGCAATACTTTCTGAGTGGCCTGGTATAACCTAATCCGAAAAATATCAATATTAAATATATCATGATAATGATAAATAACAAGGTGATACACGAGAAGCCAGAAATAGCTGCGGTGCGCCGGCGCATCCAGCAACTGTGTCATGGGCTCGGCCCACGCGCAGGCAAGGCCAACCGCCTTCGAGCTTCATGGAAAATGATGAGCAGAAAGAAATGGCATTGACATCTTCGGTGTAAAAGGTAAACTTAAAAAATTGTAGACGTTTAAAGATCAACGGAATGAAGAAAAAGACGCAGATACAACAGGCTTTTAAATCATGCTTATAACTCTTTGAGCGGCAAACGGTAACGGCTACAGTACTCCAGTCCTATTTCCTCCAAGGTGGCAAAAAGTACCCTAAACAACGTTAGTTTACTATTATTTAATCTGTGCCTAAACCAATAAGCGTGTATGAAAGGGTTGATGAGAGGGCTATGGAAGCATGTGAAGATCGTAGCAGATAGAAAGTTGTGATCTCTGCCTGGCCCTACGTGAATGAGGCGTAATATTTATGTACGTATGTAATAAAAATCTAGTTATAATATTCTATTGCCATAAAATAAAGTAGTTTTCACAGCTAAACCGCTGAAATGAAATTGCTTTTGATGAAATTTTAATTAGAAAACAGTTTCATACACGAAAAGGATAAGATATTTTTTTGTGGAAGTCCGCGAGAAAAGTTATATCTATTTGATCCATTATTATTTATCAAAATTCAATTCCTATAGCTAGAAAAGTGACAAAGGGTCAAACAGTGACTATTTTGGTACAAGCTCGTTAGGGGTGTCAAGTATACCCTTTTCGTAGGGTTGAAACGAAAGCCTATGGTAGGCTGGTATTATAATCGGGGCCGTCGACTTGATTGATGGTGGAGCGATGACGTATTACGGTACAAGCAACACAGAAAGTGCTTAACGTATTTTTCAATACATTTGCTCGAAAAACGTACTTACAAGGACGTAAACATTGCTCGTAAGTAGTTACTTACCGAACTAGTGCGGTAAGTAAAAAAAGTATAATACCAAGGAGTTTTTACACTCTGATCATAAAATTATTTTGTGTAAATATACCAGTGGTGACTTTTTACTTGGGTTACGACTGCCTACCTATATTTAAAATAAAATGGAGAGTACCAGGAGTACATAATTCGACAAGAGGCTGACAGTACCCATGGTTGGTTCTTTTACCAAGTGTATTACTTATACCTGTTTTCTCACAAATGTATTGAAAAACGTCGTAAGATACACGTCCGTAAGGGTTATGACAAACTCGTGCCGATGGTAAACCCTCGACTTCGTCTCGGGCTTACAAAACGTCAACTCGTTTGTAATAACCCTACTTACGGAACTTGTATCTTAAACTACTACTACATACGGCTTTCTTTGCTTTACTTGGCTTGAGTTCTGGAGGGAGCTTCCTGTCCTGTAGTGGACGTTTCATGGGAAGTTATGATGCAGGTAGCAAGTGAAATTTGCCAAAAGGTGATCGTACAACATTGATATATCAATGTGCATGTTTCTATCCACCTGCCAGGTGTTTTAATGCGAGAGCCCTGGCAATTTACCACATATACCTGCCATAATTAGACTCTATCTATATTTTATGACTAATGACTGATAGTATATCTGAATATTGGCCTTATACTTGTTTTTAATCAGTAAGTATTAGTCGTATTGGTGTGCACATTGCATCGATACTAATTCAGCCAATTTTTCATTCTACATGTCGCAACAATTGGCGGACTTGGCAGACTCAAGTCAGTTATTTCTACTTTAGAATTAGTAATAATGATAAATCAATTTATTTCAGAGAAGAGTAGTATCTCTGTAAAAATACTATCTTTCAAGTTTCTTTACGTTTATGGTTGAATCAGATAATCCTCCTTTGTGACTGTTTGAAGAGATTTTTATACAATTTTGTAATCGACTGTACCGCCAAAATTCCTTCCTACGCTGCGCACTGACTTTCTATACTTTAGCGCAATGAAAGCATTTTTATCGCTTCGTGATAAGCAACTTAGGCGTGAAAGAACCAAGCTGGCTAATGGATAATATAATGCCCTTAAAATAACGATTTTATAACCTTAAAATGTATTAAGCATTTTCTCAAGATTTGGGACGTTTTAGTAATTTATGTACACTTCCCCTGTTGTGCTGGCCAAGAATAGTAACAACTCATCTACCCTTGGGTGTCGTTAGAGGCGACTAAGGGCTTATGAACCGGAGGATGTGCCATCTTACATACTGCGGTCACCAACAACCGGGGTCCATGGTGCCAGCCGCAACGCTAACAAGCATGGTGACTATGGTGACTATATACTTCCTCTCCTAACTATATCAAGCATTTTAGCTGATATGTCGGAGGGAGCTCCCTGTCCTGTAGTGAACATTTCATGGGATGTCATGATGATGAGTACTTTACCCAAATAGATGGTATATTGAAGATGGATTCAAAAGGTTACCTGTAACAAAAATAAATACAGATTTAGTATAAATTTGTAAAAAGTTGGTATATTTATGTACGCACAGAGTCAAGAGCACTTCGAGGTTGACACATTGGACTTGGTATGTACGGCAGCAAACAAGTAAAAACAGAACCAGTATAAGCTAAACCAGCGCTACGCTATAAACGCCCAAACCTGAGACCCGCTTAAGGGGCTGATAAGAGATAAATACGTTTCACTTGAGCAGGTTTTTAACGAAAAGTGATCAATATAATTAAATATATTTTGTACGCCATAAAAAAATCCAAAGTTAACTCTGCTTTTTGCTTTTAAGCCGTTTTTCTTAAGTATCCATTAATCTATGATGCCAAAACTTTTACACATTATTAAATACATTATGCATAATAATATAGCCGTTTTGTAATTAATATTATGGGTACAGATTTTGAGAAAATTACAAAAATGAGCAAAAAACGTAACACAGCGCGAATCCGCTCCGTTCTAACACGCGCATTCTGCCCTTTGTTAGAAAGGGATGTAATTCAGCTCTTATCAGCCCGTTAAGGTCAAAGTGTTTCAACCGACGTGCAGCCGTGTGTACCAATAGCTATAGGAGTAAGGACAGATGTACCTTATACATACTATTTACTAACCAAGAGATGACTCTTCAAAATTCAAGTTCATTTTCTACCAAAGAAACTAAATAACTTTGCCCTAGGAACATACGAAAATAAATTTCAACTTCCCGTAAAAATGTAAAATTTTTCGTATTTCGACCTATGTACATGTTCCTAGGGGAAAGCTGGTCAGTTTCATGAGTAGAACAAATTAATGTTTTTAAAGGATCGCAATTCAATTTCTAACATCATGTAGTATTGAAAATCAATCGATGTTTCGTAACTTGTTTTGCAATCTTGTTTCCTAGTACTAAAGTGGCTGCAGGACGTGGCTTGAATAAGTACGATCAACCGCATGTCAGTGATAACATTTTCCACTCTATTACTATGCCATAAAGTCCAAAGTGTTTCTACCGACGTGCTGTTGAGTGTATTAACATTTTACAGTACGATGTTTTATTCCATTTCATTTGGCTCGTTTCGCTTTTGGAGCAAATTTTTCGAGTAGAATAATTCAATTTTGAATGAAACGATTCACTTGTTCGCAATTTAAGGCGATAATTCGAAAATATCTCTGTATTTTGTGTCCCTTTTAGGGTTTGGTAACCAAAGGGTAGCAAGTAGCATCGGAATCCTGATATTAAGGCTACGTTGTCTTTTTGTGTCTGTCCGACATTTAAAGGGTAGTTTTAAACCGTTAGTAATAAGAAACTGGTTAAAATTTTTGCAGAATGTGTTTTTAGTTAAAAATTTACATAGATGAAACGTTTTTATTTTTCAGCCAAGTAAATATTTCTTCGCCGGTGGGGCGTGAGGGTTCTAGAGTGGCGACCACGTACCGGAAGACGAAGCGTTGGCAGGCCCCCCACAAGGTGGACCGACGATCTGGTCAAGGTCGCGGGAAGCCGCTGGATGCGAGCAGCGCAGGACCGGTCGTCATGGAGTTCTTTAGGGGAGGCCTATGTCCAGCAGTGGACGTCTTTCGGCTGATATGATGAAATATTTCTTAACTCTATCGCAAACACGGTAATAAAACTCAAAAGTCCGATTGGTGAGTACGACAAATAAGTGTGGGTTTTTGTTGTCGCTTCTTTTTTTCCCACCATGGCACCACTTTGTTTGTGAAGCGATGTAGTTCAGCTGACGTCATTAAGAGATTTTAATGTCCAACAATGAAAAAAAAATTTAAAGTTTGAATAAAAATCTAGAACAGAAGATCTGAAACTCTCAGTAATCTTTCGCCTTACACTTAGTACCTATTGAATGATGGTATGGAACCGTTTCTCCGCGAGTCCGACTCGCACTTTGTCGGTTTTATAGAAGCAGAGAAACCATTTAACAAAATTTGTTTTCTGAATTATCATAACATTCCATGAAACGTCCACTACAGAACAGGGAGCTCCCTCCAGAATTCTAGCTTTTGCTGGAAAATGTAGAGGGGAAGTACCATAGTCACCTCGCTTGTTAGCGTTACGGCTGGCACCATGGACCGCGGTTGTAGGTGAGTAAGATGTAAGATACAAAGCAGGATGCTGCTGCCCATCCTCGAGTTTACAACCCTTAGTCGCCTCTTACGAAACCCACGGGTATGTATGGCTTGGTACTATTCTTTGCCGGCACCACACGAGAGTTTTCTGAATAAGTAATATCAATCATTTGGACTGCATTTCGATGAGAATTTGTTCATAGAAATTGTCTTTTGATTTTCTCACTACGAAAGTGTTGTTGAACCCACACGCTTGTAATCGGAAACAATGCCTTATAACACCCGCAAAGCCATAACAACACAACAAAAGGTTTTCCGACACTGACTGGTGTCAGCTGCCATTTCCCAAGGTTTGTCCATGACCCTAGAGGTCAAAAGCCAAACTGTGGGTAGGTTCATAATGATTTAGCAATGACTATCGATTATTTGACAAGCTATTTGGTTACACTCAATGATAACTTGTGGTTAAGGTCGGATTGTTGGCTTCGTCCTTGTGGCAAAGAATAGTACCAAAAACCATCTCTTCCCGAGGGTGTCGTAAGAGGCGACTTAGGGCTTATGAACCGGAGGATGGTTAGCAGCATCTTTCTTACTACGTTTACATTCAGCCCCTGCCACTGCTCCTCGCGCTACCGGCAATAATTCCCTGAGTAATGCCGCAGCAGGATCGAGAGAAGTGCGTGTTTACATACTGCCCTACCACTCACATCGCTTTGGACGTTCCACGATGGCAGACGTCGAAATAATTTCAGCCGCCGCTCTGTGTCTTTTTTGCAATACATAATTATGTTCGATGTTTAAAAAAAATAAAGAAAATTCGACGTCGTAGAAGATGGTGGATGATATCTATTCATCGTAATAGAACTCTTTAAGTACCTACCAACCTTCTTAACAGATTTTTAATGCATATCCGAATTCGTAGGGGTTTTAAAGTTAAGGCTCCATTAAATCTATTAAAACAAAAAATGTTAGGTACAGCCTTTAAAGAGATTATGTGATAGATAAACAAAACACACACGTGTTTCTCCTCCAGGCGCTCGGCGAAAAGTGAGCGACAGAGCTGAATGTGAACACGCACTGCCACTCGCGCTGCCCGTCCTTTGACTTCCGCACAAACAACCGCCTTTTTGGGGAGCGCCGGGCAGCGCGAGTGGCAGCGGCAATGGCAGAAGTATCGTGTTTACATACTCGTCCTGCCCACTTCCCTGCTCACTTCGGCTGAATGTAAACGTAGTATATCGTACCATCAAACATACTGCGGGCGTGCGGGGCAAACAACTTGAACAATAATCGCGTGGTGGGGGAAGCTTTGCGCACGTCAATCTGTATGTAAAATTGACTCTGTGCAGCCAAGGTCATTATTCAAGTAGTTTGCCCACACCTATACCATGCGTTCTTGCTGGACTTTTGGGAAGAGCTTCCTGCCCTGCAGTGGTGTTTATGGGATGTTATGATGATAGATTATTTGACGAGCTGGTCGGTTACACCAATGATAACTTGCGGTTAAGGTCGGGTCAGGCTAGTGGCCTTACCCTGTTGTCAGAGTATTTTTTTGTCACAAGTGATAAAACAAGCAGATGGACCAGCTAAAAGTAAGTAATCACCAACGCCCACAGCACCGTATGTCTTCTTTGTGGTCCACTTTGACACTAAGACAGCAAAGCGCATTGCCCACCACTTTGAGAACTAAGATGGAAAGTCTTACGTGCAGTTAATTTCACTGGTCCCTGTTCTTTTTGAACCGAAACTCAACAGTGCAAACACTACTGCTTCACGGCAGAAAGGGAGTGGTACAGTCAAGCACATAGAAACAAAACCAGTATAAGCTGAACCAGTGCTATGCCACAAACGCTCGAAACCAGAGACCCGCTTAAGGTCAAAGTGTTTCCACCGACGTGCGACCGTGTGTACCAAGTACGTAGAAATTCAACTCTTATTTTTACGTATAAACAGAGAAATAAGGGTTCCATTGATTTTTAATACTAGTGAAACCATAATTATAATGTAGTCTAACCATAGCTAAGGTGTAATTCACTCTAATAGCAGCTAGTTTTCTATGGCTATTCTAATTTGAATCAATTGTTGAATTATTAGTTTCAGTAAGGGCGTAGACCTTATGGGCTAGACTAGTTTAAGGTCACTGGACTCTTGTACAGTTTTGTTAATATCTCGCTAGAACCGTAAGAAATAGGATCAAATAGGAACTATGTATTTTCGAACGCTATTATACCAAAACCTTTATACATCGTTAACCCAACTTTTTGGAGATATACGGCTTGGTTATAGGGCAATATTGTTGGTTGGGTCGTTACTTTCGAGGGAAATTGCAAGTAAAAGTTTAAGTATTGGAAATAATTGAGCAAATCTGGTGTGGTTCCTTGCTCAGTGGATTGAGGGATGAAAGCTGTGCGTTCTGTAGAAGATGAAGATGGGGTTAGCAAGCTGTCACTCTCTTTCTTGTAGGGTTGCGCGGAGACAACATCAATAATTCCAACTGTAAACTTTTTGATATACTTCCCTGAATTCTTTATATACACACTCTTTGGTTGCCTCTTCCACTGCAGGAGAAAGGCCAAGAAATTATTGTTTTGTTATCCAAAATAAACGATTTTTTTAAGGTTATTTTAGCGTGACAGAAAGAGGAACCTGCTTGTGGGTCTGTTAATTTAAATCGACGGGAAAGAATGATTTAATCAGAATTTGGAACTTCACTGCGCTCGATTAATAGGTAGAATGCAAAACAAGAGCACAGAATAAAGTATAGTACTATCATACAGAACGGACACTCTCTGCCCCCCTTACAATCTACCCCGCACCCCCGCGCGCACCCGCCCGCGAGATTCTTCTTGGTCCTGCTGAGGGTCTTTCGTCTTCAGGCCTATGCGACCTTCCAATTTCAAATTCGCGGTCATTGTATGCACTGTCCGGGGTGTAACAAGAGTGTGTTAGTTATCCTTACCCAGAAACAAAGGTATACTTTTCCGCAATTGTATAGTTTTGACAGCAGTTTTTACCTCAGTTGCCCCGCGGGTTCACATGTGAACCCGGAAAATTTTGACATATGACCCCTATGTCAATTTTCAATAGAGTTGCCGGAAAATGGAAAATTTATGAAAATTGTTTTGAAAGTTATTCAAAAATATACCTTAATACAGGGCTTCTATCGCTTCAAACTGGGTTTCAAAAACGTCTCTAATTAAAACAGTTTATGATTAGAAGCAAGATAATAACTGTTTCAAGGCTTGTAGTACTGTTTCCACGCGTCATACAACAGCAGTAAGTTGCATGGCGACCATCAAAACCACCCACACGTAATCTCACGTGTGGGAAACACGGAAAACAGAAATTATAGTCGAGGACACAATGTTCCTCTAACCGTGTTGCGATGTGTAATGACCATGGCATCTGTTTCAAGGGAATTACGCATTGGTTATTGATATCAATCATTTTATCCTATACTATTAAACGAGCAATATTTGTATATACATTTGTAATCGGTTTTTCGAAAACGGCTCTAACGATTTCGATGAAATTTACCATTATGGGGTTTTCGGGGGCGAAAAATCGATCTAGGCAGGTGTCATGTTTGGGAAAATTCGTATTCCCCGTGTTATTATCTTAGCTATTAAATTAGCATTTTTTTTCTAAATACCGCGTTTTAGTCAGAAACCTACAGCGCCATCTGTTGGCGGGTAGCATAGCTTGCTCACCCGATACGGCTATTATAAAGCGAAGCTTGGTCGCCCAGGTACTCTTTTATTAATTTGCTTTTCAATACTTTAAAAAGTAAATATGAATGATATGTCATGCTGTTATTGCAATTTAATTAATTTTGTAAATTTTATATTCCAATCTTTAGTCGTGCGCATTATAAGCCGTAAATTTCGTACTTCGGAAGGCATATTGGTCCCTATTTATAGCTATTAAGAAGGCAAGTCTGACTGAAGTGGTTCAACTGGTCTGACGGTGCTCACACGATAAAAACTATAAACAGGGTGTTAATTTGATTGCTTGCTATAGCTCAGGGGCGCGCGGGCGGGGTCAGTATCAGTAAATAAACAACTTTTCACAAGGAACATAGGAAGAAATACGAAAAACCAAATGTAGCCTTCCTTACAAAATGCGCTGTCAGCTGATGCAGTTTATATGGGAGGTCAAACATTGACATTCGTATTTCGACCTATATGTTCCTTGGGAAAAGTTGTTCAGTTACTGATACTGATCCCGCCCCTGAGCTATGGCACGCAATCAAATTAACACCCTGTATAATGACCAATGACCATGGCATCTGCTTCATCTGATATCAATCATTTAATTATTTAATAGAACTTTTATGTTAATTCATTATAACATTCAACGTAGGCAAGAGATTTATAGAGCCTCTATTATTTATAGCACAACGAGTCAAATTATACTATGCTGCGCAAACGCTGGCGGGGTTATAAAATAATGGCTATATTACAAGTACAATAAGTACTAAAATGTAATTAATGGCAAGAGTACAAAGCTGACCTTGGATGTTAAGAGTGTGCTAGGCAAAAAAAAGGTTGCACAGCCCACTTTACTGTGACTTTAAAGACACACTCATGTTTTTTGGTCAATATTAAGGGTACAAAGCTGATTTTGAATGTTAAGAGTGTGCTAGGCAAAAAAAAGGTTGTACAGCCCACTTTACTGTGACTTTAAAGAGACACACTCATGTTTTTTGGTCAATATTAAGGGTACAAAGCTGACCTTGAATGTTAAGAGTGTGCTAGGTAAAAAAAAAGGTTGCACAGCCCACTTTACTGTGACTTTAAAGAGACACACTCATGTTTTTTGGTCAATATTAAGGGTACAAAGCTGACCTTGAATGTTAAGAGTGTGCTAGGCAAAAAAAAGGTTGCACAGCCCACTTTACTGTGACTTTAAAGAGACACACTCATGTTTTTTGGTCAATATTAAGGGTAGAAGGAAGATTAATGAAAATATGTGTCACAAACAAGGTATTCTGAAATTCATTTAGTCATTGTACATACGGCATAGGCGTCGTTCTGTTCATTTAGTATGAGGATGTCAAAGCACGTTAGATAATTTGACATTTCAACATGGGACACAATGGCAGGTGTCATCCCATAGCAAAATTAATTAGTATTCCTTCTATTCCGAGAGGGGCAAGGAGTCCGAATTCTTTGTTAGCTACCAATGATAGATTTCATCGATTACGTAGATAATAGGTGTCTGTCTAATCTTAACTGTCGCTACAATTGATGTTTGCTGACCTCCATATTTAAAATGAAACTTTACTATTAGGTATTTAAATTAAATCTACTAAACCAAATGCTGAAGAATTTTCACGAAGTCAAACGCTTCTTATTCTTTACTTTAAAGCCCAACTCACACAGGCGGTATGATTGCGAAAGCGGTCCGGGGGCGGATTTTCGGGAAGAAAATACCGCGCCGCGACCGGTTTCCAATGTGACAGGGTGCATAAGACCTCATACTTTACAAAAAATACCGCGCCCGGTACGCATCCGCTACCGCCTCAGTGTGACTTGGGCTTAAAGTTTAAAATGTCGAAAAACTATTCCACAGTAATTTTTTTTGTCTTAGCGCCTTCAGATTCTTTATAAATTTCTGCAACAATAGTGTGAAAGTCAAGCAAGTAAGACTGCTGTGTGGAGCAAGGAGCATTCCTAGCAAGACCGGTTCTAACACAGACTATTTACCACAGGATATAAATAGACGCCATCCATCTTGAACTCGCCGCGGTTTTTCAATCCTCACATACAACAGTTTGAACTTATACAATGAACGTTCTCAAGTTACTTACTGCATTTTGTCGCTGAACCGTAGTTTGACTTACAAATATTGTTATCCAAAAATAAGATTCTTTTTAACTACTTTTTAATACAAGCAGAGAATAAAAAGAGAGAAAATAAAAAAAATATACACAAGAGAATTTCGAACGATTAAGAGATTTTAATACAAGAAAATAATTACCAAATGACTTAATTATTTCCAAAAGTAAAATTATGGCAAGAGTAAAAGGGAAGTAAAAGGAAGTTTATCATATCATACTCATGATACGATTCAATAAATAAAACTTCGATAGCTAGGAAAGGACACTCGAAATGATATGGACCGTAAAATAACTTTCGAAAGGTAGGTAATAGATCTTATATCACAAATAAAATAAACCAAAATCAAAGTCTTACCAAATCATAGGAATTGCAAATTAATTGTATGGGAAAAGCAAAAGAAAAGAAACCGAATAAAGATGTTTTGGAAATAGTTGAAGAGAAAAGGTGTTTATTGGAATCAACGGAATTTACCCACGTAAACCACTGGTCATAAGCACGCTTGGTTGCTTGCATCTTACTTGCATCCTACATAGAAGTGTCCATGGAATGGCCAAGTTGTATTTTGCGTAACCGTGGACAAAGTTACGATTTCGTCAATGGCGACTCGGAATCTGTCTCTTGGACTGAAATTAAGTCCTGTTTTTGTGACTGGCAATAAATATATTGAATATTAAAGAAAATGGGAAATTAGCAAGACGAGAAGACGCAAGAAACAGCAAATTAAATTGACAAACAAACCCAGACAGTTAATTTGTATGATTTCAAGAGAAAACAATCTCATAATGCCTCGTTTATCGGAGTATAATTGAACGTTGCCGAGTGAAAGTCCTCGACATTCATCTTGCGAGAGTGGATGTGATGCTATCGGTACATTATACTTGTAGCAATGAACATGTCCAGTAATGATGCTGGTACGAGTTACTAGCACGCAAGCAAGTAGCTTTTAGCATGCGAGTAATGAGTGAAGATTTTTATCTTTACGAAAAGGGATGCTGGCAGCCTAGCTATAGTTCGTTTGTATTTTTAAGTAATAAAATTGACTTTTTTATTGGACTATGGCTTAATAAATACCTAGGGTGCCACACAAGCACGAACCCAGACACACTTATTCGCCCCGAACGGGAATAGAACACGAACCCTTCGACACAGAAGGCAGCTGCACTACAACTGCCTATGAACAAAACATATGTCTGCATGTGTGAAATCTTAATTCAAAAACGCTAACTCAAGTTTATAAAGATGTCTTTAAAATTAGGTCTCTCATATATTTTCATTAGTTTTCCATTAAAGTTTACGTACAGACAGAGCCGCAATAAGTAATCGGGGTTGGGGTCTAAATAATAACAGGTTTGACCGCTGCCTAAAGCCGCAATCATACCTTCCTAAATTCATAGACTAATTCGGCATACACTGCTGGGAGGCTTAGCTACGTTAATTCCAATATCCTTGCTTCAACGAGCAATGTATGCCAAATTAGGTTTTGAATTAAGGAAGGTGTCTTAGCGGCTCTAGCCACAACACAATGGACATCGCAGTGTTTGGAATTATTTATGGTATTCGCGAAATAAATTATTGCATAGTTTTATCTGAAACACTTTATTTGCTAGGCCCTTAACAGTCCTTGTTTTATATGCAGATAGACTAATGTTAAATCTCTAACTACCAGCAGGATACCATCACGTAGTCAATTTGCACAGATTAGATATCCATTTTGAATGTAACGAGAACATTAATCGAACTTAGTATCTTGAGGTTTCATCTGAATCGTTTTAATAAAGTTTATTATAGCTAAACCTAGCTAAGTTTTCTATGGAACGATTCGTCTTTCCATAAAAAGAAACGTGCTCAGAAAATTTAAATTTATAGACTCAAAAATCATTGTTTTAGATTTTTACATTGATTTTCTTCGGAAAGAAGAGTTAATAAGATAGATAGCTCATATTTTTTAAATTATTTTATTGATTTTCTGTAAACTATCGCTTTGCAAATAGTTACTCTGTTTAAAAATCTAAGTTGTCGTAAAATAACCTAAATTAGATTTGGCTTAATAAAGGTAGGTAAAAACGGGTTATCAACAGATGGACTTCTTGGATTTTACAATATTTACAATACAAGCTCACGTCTTACGTAAAAAATCTCAAATTACTTAAATTTACAAATAAAGACTGAAGTTTTGTGCCTAAACTACAAATTACTCATCAAAACGCGAGTTCATCGGTTTATTTGTTTCGTCGCCCTGAATACCTACTCCAATCGTCGGATTCGCTTCCCAGAAGACTGGAATTGGCGACGATTACATAACATAACCGAGTCACAGCACGTGGTGTTGGGGGCAACGAACTGTGACGGTATCGTTCAACAGATAACAAATATTCGTCCGATAGTCTTTAAAATATGGCTTAAAATTTGGAATTTTACACTTCGAAAACATACTTGAATACAACGACAAAATGGATCGCGTTATACATTACCGAGTAAGTAAAGTTTACAGACTTTGTTTACAACCGGCAATGAAAACAGAGTATATGTGCTTTTAAAAAGTGTAAAGTCAGAACACCTGCATGCCAGTCGAAAACAGTTGTGCAATCAATCAAAATGTTGTTTCTTCACGGCAATAAGCGATTACTCAACGTAAGTATGTATGTACGTTCCCTACAGTTACTTATTGTGGAGTTCCGTGTCGAGGGGTCATAATCGATACAAGATTCTGTATGGTAGGTCGAGGCATGATGGATTTTACAAAGTTCATAATTTTTTATTTCATAAGTTTACAATAATGAATGACGTTAAAACTAATGAAATATTTTTATCGATTTTGAGGGTCAAAGACCAAGTGAATGTGCGATTTGTGATCATAGTAAACAAGTACTTATAAATAAATAACAAGACAAATGCTATGAGTACCGGAGACCGATATATACATATAAATAGCTAAATAACATCCAGACACAACCTATGTTTGACCTGGGCGAGGATTAAACCCGCGCCTTGCGACGCAAAACACAGAGTCACTACCAACAGGCAAGTCAAGCCCGCATCAACCAGCCATTTGTTACTTCATTTAAAGTTTAATTTAAAAAAAATCTGAAACATCTTAATCTTCTTGCAAGGGTCAAAGACCAAGCGAATGTGCGATTTGTTTTGTACATATAAAAAAATTTCAAGATAAGAAGCAATAAAAACGACGCGTTTTCATTTTTTTCCACGGAATCCTATTCGTCGCACGAAACTAGCTTCGCGTTCTTATCCAACCACTTGCGTTTGCAATTTCATTGCATAAACGATCTTCTGACCTACTAATGTCAAAGGGGGTCATTGTCGTCGCCAGGTACGTACTCAGTTAGATAATTATATCTATAGCGGGTCTCCTTCGTGTCTGTGACCCCAATGTAAATAACCTGGGGCGTTGTGCGGTAAACAAGGTTCTTACGTCAAAGCTGGCTCGCCCAACCATTGATGCCTGCTTGACTTACGGCCGGAGCTATTTCTAGCACAGCATTGGATAGAGCAAACAAGAACTGAGTCCATACGCTATTTTTGATTCGTGAGAATAAAAAAAGAATTTGCTAGTCATGAAAATCTTTGCCAAAACAAACATGGCTACGTGATTGAAGTGGAAAGATAGGAGAAGCAAACAACTAAAAAAGCCAGAAAAATACGTAAAGCAGTCTTGGATAGGTAGGTTCTATAATTTAGTAAAAGCAGACTCTTAGGGCTCCCGCACACGACCGAGAATCGGTGGGCGATTATCGGCCAGGACAAGGAGGGAAGATTCAGGTGATAACACGTCAGAGCGGGATGCCGACAAAAAATCGGTCACCGATTCTCGGTCGTGTGCGGGAGCCCTAAAGCTCAAGTCAGACAGAGGCGGTATGATTGCGAAAGCGGTCCGGGGCGGTTTGGCGGGAACAAAATACCGCACCGCGTCCGCTTTTCAATGTGACAGGGTACATAAAAACTCATACTTTACAAAAAATACCGGCCCCGGAACGCTTCCGCTACCGCCTCTGTGTGACGCAGGCTTTAAAGCAGGCCGTGCTGCAGTGGTTTCTTGCCGTTTCTTTTACGTTGCTATAGCTCACGATCTTTAGTAATAAGTATTTTGTAAAGAATCTAAATTTTATAAAATAATCTGAATCTATATTAATGCTAACGATTTTATCTCAAACGAAATGCAAGCCGCGATAAAGAAACAAAACCATGCCAAGATCGAACTAAAAGCGAATTTAAATTCATGCTCCTATTTCTTTAACTAATGGAATTGCCAACTATTTCATGTATATTTAGAGCGTATTCTAGATACCTATCGACAAAGACAAAACCGAGAAATGTCTCGATGGCACATTACAACTCGTATAATGGTCGTAAAGTGTCTAATTTAGTCGCTTAAATACTAAATTTGTGTTCTTGGACCAATCTTCGTGGAGCTTAACTCATAAATCGTTGAAATATTTATGGACTATAATATTGAATAAAAAAATAAAAATGATGTAGAAAGCACAGTAACCGTGTAATCTACGAAGTAAGGTGACCTAAATGATAAGATAATTTTCAATAGCCGAACATATAGCGTGCAAGTTTGTATGTGTTATGCGCTTGATTCGATCGTACAATGACATTGTCGACCTTGACTAGTGCCTCGTATATCAAACCCACACATTCACTATCACGCACACATTTGCAGTCCGGAATGTGTTCGTCACGCGTGTATTTAAAGCCAGCGAATATAACTCGTCTGACTTTAAATGTTCGCGCTATTAAACTATGTTCAAAAGCACAGCGGATGTTCATATTGGTCGGATGTTAATGAAACTCTGCTGAACATAGGTCCGTGTCGGCTACATTGATATACAGAGCAGTTCAACACACGATAAGGTGTATGCCAACACGCTAACATTGATGCATACCACGCCGACCAAGCCAAGGCCAAAAGAGCAGCCATTTATCGATAGTGATTTAAAACAAAACAACTTTAAGGCTGAAGAACCCAATCTAGCATGTTTTTATTATGATTGAAGTGGGCTGTCAAGATCTAAGACTAGAATATTAATAACAGGCAACAAAATAAGGAATGCGTAGGCGCTGGCTTCAACGACTTTGTTAAACACCGATAATGCGAAAATAAGACATCATCATATATTTTCCTATAATCCTAGACGAGATCTAACGAAGTAATTGATATTAATAAGCGATATTTTCTTTCACAAAGACAGATGTGTATAAATGAATGTAAAATGTTTAAACAATTAGCAAAGCAAATCTCTTTGATGTTTAAATGCTCGCTTCATTTCAGCACGCGTAGCTCTCAACTCAAAGATAAAATGACAATTAAGGTGGGCAATATTTCGCTTTATTAAAAGTCGTTCGGAATAATTGACTTCGTCTGATGGCTATCAACCATCAAGATTGTTTGCCGTTCTTTCAACTCTTATTACGAGTATCTTTGGTATTTCAATTCATTTGTTTCAATAGATCTCTCTCGTTATTGCGCGACTGTATCATTATTATTAAATATTCTAGTTTTATTACTTGGTAATTTTCGCCCTCCATTATTCTATTCGAATGTCAACGCTCTCTGCAAAACTGGTTGGAGTTTTAATAACCCACGCGCTTATAGGAAATAATTACCAAGTTTTTAATGTGAGAAAACTTCGCTATTACTCATAATTACTGTGCTCTCAGTGTAGAGCTAGTATTATGGAGTCACAGTATAGTGGAGTTTCTACGTAATAGCCCAGTAGTGGCATGGAGACTGCGATATAGACTCTGTTATTAGGATACACTAGACTGAGCTATCCAGACATAGACTAATGACTACCTAAGTCATGGAACTACTTGTTCTAATATTTAATCAGGTAATTATGTACAGTGACGACAAAGTACGTGTAACTATAGAATAGGTTTCCAAGCAAAGCAATGAACGCTGTAATTAATCAGAATGCTTAACCTCCTGCCTACCAGAGGTACTTTTTTTTAGCTAATCTTTTGAAAATTTCATATGGTATTGTTGATACATTAAGAGTTGTAGGAAAAATAGTAAAAAAAATCTATCATTAGGAAAATCTATTTTTCCCTATGTGCTATATACAGGACAAAGTGACGCTATTACCATGTACTTTGTATAGGACATAAAATAGTTTTAGGTTATTAATAGTGATTATTGAAGGTTTAAAAGCTAAAGAAAATTAATATTTACGTCTTAAGTTATAGTTATTGCAAAATTTAGACAAAAAACAGAAAATAAACGTTTTTCCAAAACTAAATTATAAAAATTAAGTATTTTCTCTAACAACAAAGAAAATCTGAACATAAAACTTTCTAACTTAAGTAATAATCAGTCGTAAATTAGAAACTTAATAGAGATCAATCCAGTGTAGTATTGCTATCAGTATCAGATTATTCTATATTTTGATGAAAATCAGAATAATAATTACGACTTGGCGTGAAACAGAGGTATATATCACATTTTTTGCAGAAAACTGTGGTTTTATAGGTGCATCCACTTTTCCTACAACGCGATTGTTTTGGACCATATTTCGGCAAATGTGCAGCATCCTTTGTACGGCGTTCCTTGGAAGGTATTGGCTTAATAAGAACTTTGCGTTTTTTTATGTTTTGGTTCCAGTTCAACATATTCCTCACCTTCGCTTCCATCGTCACTTTCTTCATTATCGGCGATTAGTTTGGTACCTAAGTTTAACTTGTATTCGCGAAGCTGTTCAATATGTTTCTTGCGTATACCCTTTTCAGATTGCACAACTCTGTATTGAAACCATGCATTTACCACTGCCAAGTCAAACAGATGTCCCATGATGATCCCAATTCTCTGTATCATTATGTATATAAGCCAGCTGCATCAAATCATCAATTTCTCGTTCCAAAGTATTCTTTGTCCAAGTATCTGTAATACCATCATTATTTAGCCGATTTCTGATTGCAATCTGTCTAGTAACTAAAGGTAACGATTGTTGTCGTTGAGTCTCTTCGCCAACACCTAACCCCTGATCATATCCGCACCCGCGCCCGCGCCCACGTACACGTCCACGCGAAACTCTTCTACCGCGTCCTCTAGAGCGAGCCCGCGATGATGACAAGAAATTACTTGACAGCGCTGGAGAAGCAGCTGGAGTAACCAACACATCGTTCTCTTCATTTGAACTGCTAGACTCGCTAGTCTGATGGTCATTGGATCTTAGGCTTAGTTCTACGGGGATAAGCTCCGGATCGTCATCTGAATATACACCCGAAAAGTCCAATTCAGAGTCACTTATTGCTTCTGTTATGTCCTTATCCGTTAAAGCTAGAACAAACATATATAATTGTAGAAAACTTACTATGTACTTAACAAAGAACATTGAGAGTTAAACCATCAAAACTTTCATTACCTACATTTGTCCTCTGCAAAGGACATAAAAAATAACCTCAATGTCTCTTCCACCTTATTTGTGATTATTACTAAAATAACACTATACATTATCATTTTAGAGTGTCAATTACTTCCTAATCATGATTAATCTATTAATTTTCAAGATTTGAATAAGATTACAAAGGATTAACTTACGTCTGCGCGAGCGCGCCTCCACACGCCAACCCTCCGTCGTCATTTTTGATAAAATGACAGATCGAAATTGACACATTTACTTTTTAATACAGCTTCTGATAGTCCATAGACGACACTAGCGAAACCTTTTGGTGTTACCATTTAAACAAACGATAACATAATTTTTTAATTGTTATGTACTTTGTATAGTACAGATGTAGGTAGGAGGTTAAAGAAGAAAGTTTAAAGATATACTATTAAAATGAGCATTAATTAGTGCCGTAGATGCCCGAATATTTCTCATTAAAAAAATCTATGTAAGCATCAGCACGAGCGCCTAGATAAACGATTTGATCACTCTCGCGCGACATAATTTACGTACATTGGAAGATTTGGAAGTCAAAAATGACTTTTGAAGATTTTTTTTTCAGGGCATCCTGCTGGCGCTGCTAAATGACAGTTTTGGTGTACAAAACAAATGCCAGGTTAAGGAGTGATCACACCTAGCTGAATTCAAAGATTAATTCGGCATACATTGCTGGGAGGCTTGGTTATGGTAATTGCAATATCCTTACTACAACGAGCAATGTACGCCGAGTTAGTCTTTGAATTCAGCCAGGTGTGATCACTCCTTTAGGGTCTAATTATTTAGGAAAAAAGATTTTCAAGATAAAACACACTAGGTATTCTACAGAACAAAATGGCGGGCTTGATCTCTTCTTCGTGATTTTTTAAAACCTGTTAATGAATTATTATATCACGTCTTTTTCTTTGAAAAATTGCTTCAAATGGAACTACTCTCGGTCTCAAAACCACAAGTACAGTCGTTTGCACGTTAATGGTATCACTTTGACTTTGTTTGGGTCTCTAGTTACAGGTGTTTGCAGCGTTAAGCGTAGTGTTGGTTCATCTTAAACTGGTTATGTTCATTACCACTTAGGTCTGTTTGCCGTGCCTACAAGAATTAAACTTAATACTGCTTTCCATAATAGTTAATTTCGTAATCGTTATGAAAACTAATTTGAATCTCGAACATTTGTAATTACGTTCCTAACATCCAAATTCAACAGAAATTAATTCGAGACTAATTATTAACAAATTACTGCCACATTGTAAACAAATTCAAAAAGTTAAAATCAGACTTGGATTTTCTGAAGTAATTAAAACACTTCAATCAAATGGTAAGAAATTATTCATCTGAAACATCAAGATTACGATTTTATTACCTTTTAAGACAAAAACACTCTAAATAATCAGTAAGAATTATATCAAATTAATAATTTATCTCTGCTTCGTTTTAATAAAACAATAAAGGAAAACAATAATAATTAAAAAAGGACAAGAGATTATAAATAAGTAATCATACTCTCCTAGGTTGAGAAAGCGCTCGTTGCCGAGTAGTAGTTGCTCTTTCTTTTCGATCACGAAAGTTAAGCAACGTTGGCCGTGGTCAGAACCCGGATGGGTGACCGCTAGTTGCACAAGAACTAGAGCGTTTCTGTGCTTCGGAAGGCACGTGAAGCCGGTGCCGGCTTCTGTCAATGATAGTAGTCGTAAAGCCAAATTTAGAGGTCTTTCGGCGACTTGAAAACTTGGGTTGTGGCATGAGTAAATAAGATTGTTTTTAATAAATAAATAGGTTTTATTTCAGGTCATACAAGAGATAATAATTGCAGAGATACGAATTTAATTTTTGCAAACATACGAGTTTTTCACCAACGTCCAGCAAAAACCAATAATCACAAGCACTTTAGCACTTACTCAGAAACTGTGACGTCATCAATTTGGTAGTTTAGTAGGTAGAGGAAGTTTCACGATGATGTTGCAATTGTGAAACACTGATCGATCTTTACCAGAGTTGCTTGATTGATTGGTCTGGAGATATAACAATGTTATCTTATCTATGACAAGAACTGAAGAAAAAGTTTTTTTTTTCATGTCATAAATCAGTTTTCCCGTGTGGTGCCGGCAAAGAATAGTCTCTACTAATAGACCAACCCATCTCTATACAACCGTGGGTGTCGGAGGCGAGGATGGGCAGCAGCATCTTTCTGTATATCGTCTGTGTATCATCTTTCTCTTTTTCCCACTATGGCGCCACATTGTTTGTGAAGCGATGTAGTTTAGCTGCCGTCATTTAGAGATTTTAATATCCAACAATGAATAAACGATTTTGACTTTGACTTCGTACCAGCCGCAACGCTTACAAGCGTGGTGACTATGGTAAATCCCCTCCACGTGTTTTGGCTGGAGTCCTGAAAGGAGCATGCCCTGCAGTGGACGTTTCATGCGATGTTATGATGATGATGATGAAATCAGTTAACGAGTAGATGGGTCACCACTTGTAACTGGTCAGCACGGCCATCGCCACAGCTTATAGCATCAACTGACTTATTTGTGGCATATTTTTACACTAATAAGACAGCAAGCGCGTTGCTCACTCTCAGAACTAAAATTAGATTACTAATGTGCCGGTAATGTCTTTGGCTCCTTTTGCAAAACGAACGGAACCAAAACGGCAAAATAGGCAAGGGGATGGTACAGTCACAGTCTAGAGCAGGTCAAGCTTGACAATCGCAGTGCGACATCGAATAAGATAAGCGCGGTACAAAGTCCAATGTGTGAAGATTCACGTGCTCTAGACTGTACTTCAGACGAACTTTGCACGAAAGCCCTGAGCAATACTACACTTTTTTTTTTATATTACAAGTGAGCAAACGAGCAGGTACTCTGATGGTAAGTGGTCACCACCGCCCATAGCACCCACTGTCTTATTAATGGCATATTTTGACACCAATAAGACAGCAAAGCGCGTTGCTCACTTTGAGAACTAAGATGGTATCTCTCATGTGCCAGTAATTTCACTGGCTCCCTTGCCCTTCAAACCGAAACACAGCAGTGCAAACACTGCTGCTTCACGGCAGAAAATAGCAAGGGGGTGGTACTTCCCCAGACGGACTTTCCACAAAAGCCCTACCACCTTCACTTCACACTTTGACGTAAGCAAAGTTTTCTATTCCAACAAATTGGACTTTACAAATATTTTCGCTCCAAAACAAAGATTTAAATTGCGATTTTAATGGCACCTCGATTACAATTCTTTTGACTGTGTTGTACTGATTAGAGCTCGCATTGTTTCTTAATGATTCTTGGTTTGTGAAACGAAACGCATAATGTATAACCATCTCGTTTCCTCGTGGCATTTCGTATCTGATTCTTGAATCTTGAGATCTCTCGCCTCTAATTCTGATTGACATTGGAAAGGTAAGGTTAACAAAAGCATCAGACAAGACATTAGGCAGCCCGCTACGAGTTATGAGGACATCATAAATATCTACCGTAAGCCTGATTTTGTAGATCTAACTGTACTATAAAGACTTAAGAATTATTTTCGTTTGTCATATAGAGCTTTATGATACTCGTTTATCAAGCCAATCTGAGCATTGAATAGGCTTCATTGGGAATTTTTCTAAATACCTACTTGATCAAATCTTCAATTATTTGAAAATAATTAAAAAGAGGCTCAAGTATTATAAATAATTTAAGTTATCAAATTTATCCTAGAAAGACATAGAGCTCTTCCCATTAAAGTGATCAAAAACACTATACATACATAAATAACATCATGGTCTCTTTCCCGTCGGGTTAGGCAGAAACCACGTCTCTCCAACTGCTATAACATACTTCCCTCGCTTCCTCTACTTTCATCAACCCTTAAATACTTTTAATACGAAGTTCACTCAAGGCCTTTCACAGTGCACAAGCTGCGAGGAACATGCTTCATAGCTGGCTTACAATCGCAAAGTTGCATGTGACTAAAGCGGCAATCACACTTTCCTAGACTAATTCGGCATACATTGCTGGGAGGCCTGGTTCTGTCAATTTCAACATCCTTTCTTCAACGAGCAATGCATGCCGAATCAGTTCTTTAATTAAGGAAGGTGTTATAGCGGCTTAAAGGTGTTGTATACACAGTGATCTATTTGTTATGATTGTTTCTTACAAATCTATAGATAGACCGGAGGCCCGTCGAATGTTTGTTTACATTGGATCATGCTTGTCGGATTTTTACAGACTGTACAACGGTATGTATGCCCATGTACTCCAAAACTTATAAGTTATTACGCCATTATTTTTAAAATATATATATTTTTATTAATTGTGAAGTTATCCACCATGTATATTATTTGTTAAAATTTTAACCAGCCAGGTACTGTTACGGTTCAAAAGGTACATACTAGGCCTGGATCAGTACACGCGGACGTGCGATGAGGATGTCCGCAGCGGACAGTAAAATGTATGAAGCCTTTGTTTAGCCTATAATACAGTTTGTTTAGTGCGTTGCGGAGCTGATGGCTCCACATCAGACTGAACGGACTGCATAGGCTTCATACATTTACTCGTATCATCCGCAGACGACGACGTAAGCTTAAGCCACGATCACACCTAGCTGAATTCAACGACTAATTCGGCATACATTGCTGGGAGGCTTGGTTATGTTAATTGCAATATCCTTACTTCAACAAGCAATGTATGCCGAATTAGTCTTTGAATTCAGCTAGGTGTGATCGTGGCTTTAGTGATAGGGTACCTTTGACACCATTAGGGTACAGAATCCTAAAAAGAATACCGTAACAACGATACCTAACTAACTAGATCATAATTGTTCAATGAACAAGACTCGGAAACTCTCGTTTCATTCCAACAGTAACTATCCTTGTCTGGCAGATGTTGTGTAGCGATAAAACGAACATGGCTTTAGATTTGATGAGAAAAACTGATATTTAATATAACGAACACCATTGTTTTAATATCTGGTTCATCGTTTCAATTTGGCTAGGGTAACGGGACTTTTGGTAATCGTATAGTCAACCGCACGACAGTGGAAACATTTGTAACCGTATTACCATGCCATAAGGTCCAAAGTATTTCTACTGATGTGATGTTGGGTGTACGATAGTAATTCTGAGTTTATTTTTTTTAGTCTGAAATCTTTTATCATAACGGTAATTTAGAATTTATTGCAATTTTTATGTCACAACTGTCACCAGTAAGCAAAAAAACCGATGGGTTGCATCATGGTAAGTAGTGACCACCAGTTTCTGGATTATGACAGGTAAAAGTCTAAAGCCCGCTCCACAGTCACGTGTCTCGCGAGAAAACGAGGAAAACGAGAATATGGAGTCGATTAATATCCTTCCTTCTCGCCTTTTCACCGGTTCTCGCCTTGTTCACTGAATTTTGTCGGTTTTGACGCGAGACAAAGGAGCGAGAACGCAATTGTATAGGGTGCTCCACATTCACGCGAGAGTCTCGCGAGAAAGCGAGAAAAACAAGAGAAACGTGAATGTGGAGTCGATTCACATTTTTTTCTCGCCTTATCGCCGGTTCTCACCTTTTTATCCGAATTTTATCGGTTTTTGGCTCAAAAAGAGCGAGAACGGAGTAGATCATCACCATCATCGGAGTAGATCATCATTTTCGGCGAGGGTCTCGTGTGAAGTGTGGAGCGGGATAAATTTTAGTACGTTACTCAGAACAACTTTTGCATGGGTCGAAAAAAGAGGCTTTTTTTTGCTTTCCCTCCCTTACAAACCTTGCGCCGGAAATAGAGGAATTTGTATTATTCGACACAAATGTTGTTCAGTTTCATGTTTTAAGTAAAATACTAAGATTTGGCCGAGGGTCCCAAAATAATCCATTTTTTTTGTTAGCAATAAAGTGTTCATCCATCTTTCTAACCCTGCGGAGATGAAAGGTTCTGGTGATGTTGTAACGAAAGCAAAAACATTTTTACTCAAGTAAATTTACGGAAAATCTCATGCATTGTACAGTAAACAAAATTATTCAAATCACGGTCACATCAAGCTTGTGCAAATAAAATAAATTCATACTTCAAACCAGAACGTATCCTACCGTAGAGCCAACGAAATATCATTATACAAGGTACGAGTATATTATGTGTTAAGAATAACAAGCAGTTTTATGGGTTTACATTTTATGCTTGTACGCGACGTTCTAAAATTAAGAATTTAAACATTTTGGCATACTTTGTACCATTAGGAGGCAAAAAACGGTCATTGCTCTGAATTCGGCTAGAAGACACTACTTGCCGGCCGGGCAAACTACATAGCTGCCGACATGACATACTACTTGGCCAAAGTATTTTTTTTGGCATACTTTGTACCATTAGGAGGCAAAAAACGGTCATTGCTCTGAATTCGGCTAGAAGACACTATGTAATTGCCGGCCGAGCAAACTACATAGCTGCCGAGATGACATACTACTTGGCCAAAGTAATTTTGTTTGGCATACTTTGTACCATTAGGAGGCAAAAAACGGTCATTGCTCTGAATTCGGCTGGAAGACACTACTTGCCGGCCGGGCAAACTACATAGCTGCCGACATGCCTTACTACCTGACCAAATAAAGTAAGTTGCAGAAGAGATCGTCTCCCCAACATTGCTTTTAGTACAAAACTGCTACCTTCACAGACAAAAGCAAGTGGAGGGGTGGGCAATGTTCTACGCAAAATGCAAACAGGTAGTATAAGTGTAGCGACACACTTCCGACAAGCGGACGCTTCCGATTATGACGCTCGTAACGCTTTTTAGGTTACCTATGACACATATGGTGCCATAATTGACAGATTTTTCGGTGGCCGAACTATTCGCGTCGGAATTTCCGCAGGTATGTCGTTACACTAAAGCCACGATCACAACTAGCTGAATTTAAAGACTAATTCGGCATACATTGCTCGTTGAAGTAAGGATTTGAGAAACTTATCTGCCCCACCATCGCATGGCACTTTAAAGAAGTTATCACTCCACATCAGCACGGCTTTATTAAAGCGCGCTCTACTGCCACCAATTTGGTTTCCTTGATCGAGCATCTGTCTGGTGAGGTGGATTCTAAACATCCGTTAGATATTATATATACCGACTTTAGTAAAGCTTTTGACAAAGTCGATCACATTATCTTAATTCAGAAGCTTTCGCGCTATGGAGTCTACGGAAGTTTACTTAACTGGTTCAGTTCTTACCTTCGTGACAGGGAATCTTCGGTGGTGGTAAATGGTTACTCTTCAGGATCATACGTCTCCCTATCTGGGGTGCCACAGGGTAGTCACTTGGGGCCTTTGTTGTTTAACGTTTTTTAAACGATATAACTGATTGCTTTCTTAACTCAAAGTGCTATCTATTTGCGGATGATTTAAAGTTAGTCAGGCGTGTTCATTCTCCACAGGAAGCTGAGCTTCTGCAAAGCGATCTGAATAGACTTGTTTCTTGGTGTGACGCAAACAAGATGTGCCTGAATGCAAAAAAATGTTTTGTGATTCGGTTTACCAGAGAAAAGAAGCGCATGATCCGTTCTTATTCGATTAATGGTGAAACTTTGGACGAAGTGGAATGTGTACGTGACTTAGGAGTATTATTGGATAGCAAGCTGCGATTTCACACACATATTGATAAGATCTGTAAAAAAAGTTTCCGAGTCCTCGGATTTATCTTGCGCAATACTAAAGAATTCCGTAATTCCAAAACTATGATTATGATTTATAATGCTCTAGTACGCAGCAATCTTGAATACTGCAGCGTGGCGTGGAATCCTAATTACGACGTTTACATAAAAAAACTAGAAAGTGTGCAAAAAAGATTTATGTGGCATCTCTCATATAGGTTTGGGTTGGCAAAAAAGATTAAATCTTACTCAGAAAGACTTAAACATTTTAAGATGAACTCCCTCTCCGATCGTAGACGCTACCTGGATATCATGTTCTTCTATAAATTGGTTAGGGGTATTCTGGATTGTCCTGAGCTGCTCTCTCTTGTTAATATTAAGGCGCCAGCTAATTTACCACGTTCTAATAAGTATAGACCCTTTGCTTTAAGACCAGCCCGAACAAATCTTGGGCACCACTCACCTTTAAACAGAATGGCCCGTGAATGTAACATTACCTTCACTCAGAGTGACATTTTAGCGGATAATTATTGTACATTTAAAAATTTTATCCACAAACTAATTCTTACCTGATAAAATCTTTTTACTCATAGCGCTTATTTATTATTGTTATTTATTTTTATGTAGGTACTTGACTTAACTTTTCAATTAATTTCAATGTTCTTGTAAATTTTATTCCTATTTAATTTAATGTTCAATATTATTTAATATTATTTATTTGCCGTCATTTTAAGAAAGCTGTAATCACCTCTAATTGGTTTACCGTTTAGCTATAAACCTAGTTTAACTGTATCTTCTATCTCTTTGTTTAATGTGTAATCTGTTGGTGATCATAAATAAATAAATAAATAAATAAATAAATAAATAAATAGATATTGCAATTAACATAACCAAGCCTCCCAGCAATGTATGCCTAATTAGTCTTTGAATTCAGCTAGGTGTGATCGTGGCTTAAGCCAATACACCACTTTATTTCACAGCGTAATAGCAATTGACCGTTTCGTGTCTCGTTGAATGATGCCTACTTATATAGTTTCATATATTTATGTACTTATTTTAAAGAACGATATTGCCAGAGGAGTTAATTGCCGCTAGTGTTCAGATTGAACCCAAGTGATACCTAATTGACGACTATTTTTAGCTAGGATTAGTTTGTTTCCCCCCTGAATCGAAATGTCCGGGTTTCAGTTAAAGTTAGACATTATCAGCATCATAGCTTTAGACAGTGATGTCAGTCAGTCATTTAAACTTCGCTAATTGCAACTCACTCAAGTATTTGTGTTATATTTGCTATTCCAACCTGTCCCATTTTACAATTATAGACCAGTGAAAAGTGAAATAGTAGGCTAGGGGAGGATCAATGGTTTTTCTCCATCCCGGCGGATGTGCGGTCGAGCGCGCGTAACGCTCCGGTGCGCACGCGCAACTCGCTACCATTATCTCCGCCTTCAATAGTGATTGTGACTTGTAACCACCTTGAGATTGTCGACGCTTCCGTCATTTTTAGCATCCATTTTGATGAGAAAAGTTAACGTCATTTTACTAACGAAAAACTATGAAGATTTGTTATTAGTATAGGTATACTCATTTGTTTATTTATATAACTTCATTTATCTGTAAATCTTCCAAATAAAAAATAAATAAATAAATAAATAATCTTAGTATGCCTGGGGGAATGTTAATTCATGCATGATATTGCGTAGGTACAAAAAAGTTTTCACGTATTGTTTGTTGCTTTCGTTCGTTACAAAACTATAAAAAAATCACTTTTAAGCAAAAAGTTAGAAATCGACCAGGTATAGGCTTCTAGACTTCGCAGAAATTAGGCTATTTTGATCGCAATTAATAATTGTAGCTAAAACTAAACAACTAGCTCAGCTCCGTTATCAAAACAATTTTTACAATTCAAATAACTGAAATATCCATTTAGAAATTCTGTGTTTTTGACGCGTTTAGCTTGAAGGAAAATTTAGCCTAAATTGTTATTATGAGTGTGCAAATATTTAAATTGCTAATTAGGGGTTAAGTGTTGTTGGTACATTTCCTCGAATATCATTAAATCTTTAAGGGCAAATAATGAACTTTACGCTACTGAAGGAGTTCGGAAGAAAATTCAGTGATGGCTCTTTCGAATTTTGACGTAAAATGTTTGACGTCTGAATCAGGCTATAGATATTTTTTTTAAATGGCATTTATTGGTTTGAAATACGATGACAAATTGTAACAGCCAATTGCACATGTTGTATGAAAGCCGTGTATGAAAGGGTTGATGAAAGTAGAGGAAGCGAGGGAAGTGTGTCAAGATCGTAGCAGGTGGAGGGCTGTGGTCTCTGCCTACCCCAACGGGAAAGAGGTGTGACGTTTTGTATGTATGCAGTATTTTTAAGCCAACAGTACTTTTTATCCGATATCATACGATAAACAGATTATACTATCAAATTGTCGTGAAAAATTCACAAAGTATGACGTGCGGCGCGGTTATTTACATGTATCAACTTATGTCAGTCAATGACCCGTTCGCCGATCGAAGGTAAAGTTTTTAATAGAGTTGAAGAGATAATTGGAAAATCGATACAATTTTGTATATCGACTGTTAACAAGTGTTGTCGTCGAACGTCGGACGTTGTAGGGCTGTTTCACAACAAAGTTGCTTATAAACAAGAAACCAGTTTCTGCAACACAACACCAACACAACACCATGTCCTTACCTTAAAATTTATACTTACCTTTAATTTGGAGCACCTTTAAGAAATTACACGCGGCAAACGTTCAAAATAAAATATTTTGATTTATGCACTGAGCAATAAGCACAAACTGGATTTAGCGAAATTAGTTATTTCGCGCCCTTTCTTACTACGGAGGGGTACAATTGCCTATTATAGAGGCCCGTACTTAGGGAATGAGGGGTCAGGCAGTTGGGCCAACCATTAGATTACAAAGGGTTGCCAAATTCAAATGCTTTTTGTAAAAAAGACCCTTCTAGAACGCCAGCTGTTCATAGATTAATATTATTCTAACTCCAGAGTTCAGATTTAATGGTTTCTACAGTAATCCGATTGGTATGTAAATCAATTGTAGCCGTACTAGGTATATTACGTAAACGGAAACCTGATGTAACAATAAAACTATTAACTAGTATAGGACATTATCCGATATTTTCTCACTAACCTGCGACTAATTCAAATATTCGACATTTTATATGATAAGCTGTTTAAATACTGGCCGATACATAACATCGCGCAAGATGTTTTTAAATATGGAACGTTATGAACAGCTGAAGGCGTCTAGGCGTTCGATTTTGAAAAAAAGAACGACGCGGCAGTACAGACCAATACGAGCAACTTAGCCCTTTCTAGAAAAGAACAAATTAATGGAATTTGTATGGAATAATAATTTTAATTTAGTTATTTGGGCTGAAATGTATTGTTTTTGACACTGTAATCTAATCACTTACATAACAAGCTATACGCAGATGAAGTTAGCTATGTAAATAAAGTTCGTTGACTTGCTGATTAAGGAATCATCAATCATGTCTCCACTCCATATCACATTACCACCTCGCTGTTCTAATATAGGCAGACTTAATAAAGATCAGATTATATTTGCGCAGCTATTAAGTCATTTCACTATAGTGGAAAAACTTAGGACTTTTTAATAAAGCGAAAACAAAATTAAATTTGGAAAACGAAAATTTATAAATCCTGCAAAAAAAAAAGTTCAAGACAGTTCTCGAACTTTACAAGACTACAAATTTATTTGTGTAAGTGCCTATTAACAAGAATTAACGTATTTTGTGCCTACCTAATTTACAAACATGCAAATCTAATTGTCCTTCAACTAGGTTTGTCACCTCGCGATAATTTAAATTCCATTGAAACATTTCCGGATAATCGTTTCGATTTACTGAAAACCATTTAAAATATTTTTATATTTAAACGTGTGATATGAAAACGAGGAAAATGGTTAGTACCACGCCAATACACTAAAGGTGATATTTTTAATGCTAAAAGTGCTAAACCGAAAAGCTAGGTAGGTACAATACAGGGGTACTACTGGTCCTGGATGAAAATATATATTCGAGAATTCGATTAGGGATTAAGATGATGTCGATTGCGCGATGATAGTCCTCCTAATAAATAAAATAAGATATAGAATAGTATAGGTAGGCAAGCATATACTATAGGAAAATTTCAGAAATATGAAATGTAATAAAGTTTGTAACGGACATCGAAAAGGCGTTACTGATACAGTTAACGTTACTGAACAAATTGTTTTAGGTGAATAAAGTTTTCAGGAAATAAAAAAAATCGGCGTCTCCATAAATTACAAACTTGATTGGATTGGACAGGTCAAAAGACTACAAGCATGATGCACCAACAAGTTGGTAAGCGCAAATTTCAAGGTATTGTCAAATATAAAATATCAATTTAAAATAGAAGTTATAGGAAAATTTGTATTACATAATCAAATACCTAAATTAAAACCATACAGTTGTCAAAAACTGATAATTATGTCATTTCATATTGGAAGCAAACATTACCATTAGAATCAAACATTACACATCCTGTCACAAAAGAAAATCAATTTTCTACAAGCATTTTGCGAAGACGTTTTATAAATTAGATTTCTGGTATACACACCTGCGGAATTCCGCGTGGGAACAATCCGCGACGGATCTTTCCGTCAAGTATGACACACTAGAGCGGAATCCCGGTACTAATCGCAATTACAAAGCAAATATGACAAGTGACAAGAAATTGCGAAAATTGTCATACTTGACGCGGAATTTTCGCAGGTATGTGTGTACGAGAGCAATCCTGCGATAGAGAGTTGACTAAAAGTAAATATAAGGTTAATAGAAGGAAGAGTGAGCGCTGAATGGACACTCCATTTAAAATATATAGGAAGGCGTACTGGAGGCAGACAGTGAGCGGCTCACTGACGCCAGGTCGGGACACGGCCTAAGTGAACTTAGATGGGTCACAAGGTATTCTGACATCCATTCAGTCATTGTAAATACGGTATACGCGTCGTTCTATAGGTAAATTTTGAACGAGGATGTCCAATCACACGATTGAAGATTTGACATTTCAACTTAGGACACAATGTCAGCTCCAAGCGGAGCAAGGAGTCCGAATTCTTTGTAATGTACAGCTTTACACACATATTACAACTGTTTCTGGCAAAAAATAGGAGCAGGCCACTGTTTTTGGCCGTAACGCTTCGAACAACGATTAACAAACCATTATTTCAGTCTGATTACGAGTCTGTTTCCGCAACTAGGTATTTATACATGGAGGTGTCAAAAAACCTGCGCGGCCTTGAGCCCAGCAATACGTTCACCTCATCTCGAGGGGCCCGACGGGTCTCTACCAGCCAATGGGTTAAAAAAACCGGCCAAGTGAGAGTCAGATTTGCGCAATGAGGGTTCCGTCAATTTATAGATTGAAATTACTTTGCATTTTGTTGCAATGTAAAGTACCTAGGTACCTACTTAGCATTTTGTTTACGTCGCTTGTATAGATTACCGTTTTAACGAGCTAAAACAAAAAAGTTAAAGAAAAAAATAAGTTTTATGTTGGATGGGAAACTCATTATAAATCTAAATTTTATGTTTCTTATTCTCATTTTAAAAATCTGCTACAAAAACACGTAAGTATTCCATCTATTTTGTAGCCGTAAAGATACCTAGTCTTGAAATTCTCGGACACAAAGATAGAGCATGCTTTGTAAATAGTCCTCTTGCATTTTTGGTACGGTACCCTAAAAATGCAACCTCTTTTTATTATAGTTACGTCACAGCTTGTGCAAAATTATAACGAGCATTAAAGTTGCTCGGCGAATATGTTTTTGTTTCGCGCTGTATGAAAATACGTTCTGAGGTAATAAAATTTTGAAAGGTGGTATCAGCGTAGGTAAAAAAAAAATCATCAAGCATGTATTTAAATCACGTAGGAAAAGTCGGCACGTGTAATTGCGTGCGCGGAAGAGCGAGAGAAACATTTATGATAATTTCAGGTCTAATTAAAACCTACCGTGAAAACATGGCAACTGCTGCCAACACTCACTTTTATAAGTTATTTTGCAGCGAAATTTGCACACTTTCACGAATTATGTAACGACCCACCTGCAGAAATTTCGAAGCGGTAAGGACCGCTCATTACGCTCGCAATGATTTTTAGGTTAAGCCGAAATCACACCTTCCTTAATTCAGAAACTAATTCGGCTCGCTGAAGCAAGGATATTGGAGTTACCAAAAACAAGTCTATCAGCAATGTATGCCGAATTAGTCTTTGCATTTAGGAAGGTGTGATTGCGGCTTTATCAATAACACATCTGACAGAATTTTCGTTAGTGTCGGAGTGTAATGAGGACATTCGCAAAGCAAATGATCTCGCAAGGCTGCCAGATTCGACCAAATTATTTGGTAGCTAATTCAGCCTCAGCTAAATGGTCTATAAAAGACCTTGTTTACCAACAGCCAAAGCGAGCGCCTCCTTACAATGACTCACACAGGTGTACAATGGCCTCCTAAGTTCATTCGGTAACCTCTTACCACGTGGGAATAAAGTAAGACGCAATAACATAAAAAAATCTTAACTAGAAGTTTTTTTATTAAGTTGATGCGCAAACGCCGCCGCCGCCGCGCCAATTTGATTTTATGGTATGATGGAGAGAATAATTACAATTGAGTACAAAAATTCTAGACAATGTGCAGATTAATTTCTTTAAAAAGTGTATAAATAAAAAATACAGAAAAATGTGACGTTGCCAAGAAGTTTCCGGTTATTCGCGAAAAAAATACAAGTAGGTGCACAGAAAGTGCGGAAGTAGTACCACAGAATAGGTAATAGTGCTAGCGTAGTAGTACTACCTATTTCCTTGATTCAAATGTAATATCCTGTTTTTTTTTGCTTATTTTACCATTAGTGAAATATTTATTTGCATTATCTAAAAAAAAAGGCCAGGTTAAAAGTACAATAAACCGACGAGGGTGTATGAAAGAGTTGATCAAAGTAGAGGAAGCGAGGGAAGTATGTCAAGATATCATCAGGCGGAGGGCTGTAGTCTCTGCCTACCCCGACGGGAAAAAGGCGTGATGTTTTGTAAGTATGTATAGGTACATTAATAATCAAACAAAACTTCCTATTCACTCCTAAATAAATAACTAGTCTTTAGTATTGGTTAAAGTTCAATTAATGCAGTAGAAATGAGAGCGTTGAGTAGTATGATTGATGTGAAATTGAGTGACAGGATTAGAAATAGTGTGATAAGAGAACGTTGTGGCGTAAAAGACGTAGCGACTAAAATTGAGAATGGGATGCTGAGATGGTTTGGTCATGTAGAGAGGATGAATGAAGGAAGATTGACGAAAGAGATCTACAAGGCGAGAGTGAATGGAAACATTGGAAGGGGAAGGCCTCGGCGAACGTACCAGGACCAAATTCAGGACGTTCTGAATAAAGGCCAGGTTAAAAGTACCCTAAACCGACGAGCATGTATAAAAGGATTGATGAAAGTTCAGGAAGCAAGGGAAGTATGTCAAGATCGTAGCAGGTGGAGAACTGTGGTCTCTGCCTACCCCGACGGGAACAAGGCGTGATGTTATGTATGTATGTATGTAGTATTGGTAGTTGGATACGTCCATTCATGGTAAAAGCTTTCAATAGAGCATAAATACCGTAAAATATAATATAAAGTCGTTTTAAGCTAAAAACGTATAACTTGAACAATGGTAAAAACGCCTTAGTAAAAGCATTTCAAGTTTATTGTGAAACGTTATTTTCATTAAGCATTGTTATGAAAATCGCAATGCGACACGTAATTTTATTTTGCGGTTTCATACCTATTCCAGTACATAAGATAGGTAAGCATAAAATGGTAACTATTTAATTAATTGTAAGTCGTTATATACCATGTGTCCCGTGACTAGGGCATCCAATCCCGGTATTCCGAGATCTCGTTATTCCGAGATCCCGCATCATTTTTCAGTCCCGCACAATGCGGGATTACATGCGCGGGATCCCGCGGGATTTGCGGGACTGATCTGCAGCAAAGAAACACCCTCCTACGCGCGCTGCCGCGCGACCAAAGAGGATATAAGACAAGCGAGCGAAAAGAGTGAATCGCCGCGGCCGTGTCACGCCCCCCGCGCCCGCGGCGGCCGGGGGCGGCCGGCTTCCATGTTTGTTTTATTTGTTTACTTGAAGTGAAGTGACAAGTAATTATTCGTTCGTTAAACAAAATTCGTTTTCTAACATAGTTAATTGTTTTTTGCGTTTACTAACATTACTAACGAACATTACTAACATTATTTACGAACTATCGAATCGAAAATGACAAGTGCAGTGCACTTAAATGCATTCCGCCCACTAGTGTAGAAGCCGAGAGGGCTTTTTCAGCTGCCGGATATTTAGCTTCACATATTCGCAGCAGCCTGGCAGATGATACATTAGATACATTATGTATCTTACGAAAACATTTCCAAAAAAAATAATATGTCATTATAATCGTACTTCTTGCTTGATTTGATAATTAAAAGTAATAAAGCTATGTTGATTTTTATTTCTTTTGTATCCTTCAATCCTTACACTATATTTACTAATATACAATTTAATGTACCACATACACACTTGCGGGATCCCGCCAATACCGAGATCCCGCGGGATTGAGAAATATCAATCCCGCAAATACCGAGATCACAAAAATGCTGCGGGATTGGATGCCCTACCCGTGACCGACTGCACAAACTTAAACGGTAGATTACTACCATGAAACTGAACAACTTTTCCCAAGGAACATAGGTCTAAAATCGAAATACGAAATAAAAATTTCGACCCTCCATACAAAATGTGCTATCAAATGATGCAGTTTGTATGGGAAGCCGATTTTTGTTTTCGTAATTTGACCTATGTTCCTTCGGAAAAGTTGTTCAGTTTCATAGTTAGAATCTACCGTTTAATTTTGTGCAATCGGTTACCGGACACATTGTAAAAACAGATAACATAAACAGAGCCCTCGCAAAATAGCATTTTGCGATTTTCTTGGTTAGTTGTTCACATATTTTTGTCATTCGAAGCTTTTTACAAGTGTGCTTTATATAATTAATTAAACCAATTATTATTATTACATAGGTAAATTTAAAAAAGGAAAAAGAAGCAATTTCCTTGAATCTGTGTTAGTAAATTATTATTTTATAGATCGTGTTAATTCCTGTGTAAACCAAAATTACTGCGCACTTTCCAAAACCACAGAAATTTTATTACAAACCTAATAAGGAGAAAATCTGATAATTGAAATAATCTAAATTAAATAAATTTCAGTCTAGGTAAGCACTAACGGAAGTAAATGTACTAATAGCAAGCATCGTCGAAGGTCCAACACTACTCGCCGGGAATCGACACATGTGTCCCTGCTCTTGTTTTTCTTTGGGTTCGGCAGTCTGCCGGAAGCTTGTGAATGCTAAATACGTATCAGAGAATATATTTCTATAATACATATTTTTCTATTTGAAAGTAATTGGAGTTTATTCCCAACAGTACCTATTATTTACGTTTAACTAATTTAGTTTGTTACTTATTAACTGTAGCGTGAATAACAAAACAGTACCTATAAGTGGTAACAATGTCCAATTCAATGTCGTTCACCTTAAACTACGCAAAAATTTGGCTAAGTGTGAGTAGTCACGTCATCAGAAAAAACAGCATTACTATTTACTGGATATGAGGAATTTAAAGGCCATGGTGCTAGCCTTCTTAGTCGAAACGTCTAGTTAGGGTGCTGGCTGCAATTTGGGTATATGATTTGCTCATGATTTATATTAATAGGGATGATAGATCAGCTCAATACGAATTGATTTGGTCCTTACAAGTTTTTCTGTGCGTCGCTGCGTTTTTGAGTTAAAGCAAAAAATAAGATACTAAATACTATTTTTTTTATCTGCCTTTGTGGCTCCTGTTAAAAATACTTCTGAAGATGTAGAAAATCGAAGAGGCAGACATGCAGCGCTCTGCATTATCACGGGACGAAGTAGTGAATTTTTGCATTTTGAAGCGCTGTAACTTTACGACGCAGGGCTAATATGGTGGCAGACCATTTTTCTGGGATTTTACACATTGTATTTAATCGGATATTGATAGTCTGCCAGGTGTACGTTTCATTGTCAACTTTCAAAATAGTTAAAACTTAATTCCTCAAAAACGCAGGGGTGTGGATGTCCGCCAATATTTTTTGTATCTTTTAGGGGATGCTCCTTATTTGTTAGTCAAAGAGGCAGATATGAGCAAATCATATAGAAATTTGTCCTTCACCACCCTTACGAAATGGACAAGACGCAGGATCAAATCCTGTTTGTCATCGTTTTGCGATTAAAAACATATTTTTTGTCGGTTTTAAGATTCGAAAGTGCAGATTAAATTTCACTACCCTTTTCTCCTTCGATATAAAAAAAAAACTGAATATAAATATTTCAGCTAAGTAGAAAAGGGTCTAAAATTTGGTTGTTTTACTATAGACCTCCAAAAACCCTCATTTATAATCCGCTGTCGTCTTTCATTTTGATGGATTGGATTGTTAAATATGGTAATCGAGCGGAAACAGGCTTTTTATAAACAAAATAAAGAAAAGTTTTGGTTTCGATAGGTAATTTGTTTCATGAAATTCTACCCTTAATAAAATGCCCGCATAGCAGCACCGTACTAATAAAATGTTAATTCTATTTAAGTAAATTACGTTTATGCGGGTATTACGTTGCTTTATGGCTTTATTTGTCCTATATGGTGGCCACAGATTAGTATATATGTAGAGGGCTATATTTGTCTACTTCCTGACTACAAAGTATTCATCTTCTTTATCTATTTCGAGTACACTCAGCCACCCTAAAATCTCACTTTGAACGACAGACCAGGTGTTCTGAGTCACAGGGTTACCTAGTTTAAGCCGCAATCACACCTACCTTAATTCAGGAACTAATTCGGCTTACATTGCTCGTTTAAGTGGATATTGGAATTAACAGAACCAAGCCTCCCAGCATGTATGCCTCCTTGTATGTGTGATTACGGCTTCAGGCTCATGTCACACTCGTACCATACCAACTGTATTCATCACTTTAAATTACCTCTAAATTGTAATAAAAAAATAAGTTTGTTTTTATTACTTTATCGATTTATGAAGCCGCAAAAATACCCCCATACGGGAAAAGAGTTAGAGTAGGGAGACAGTATGAAGATAGGTTAGGTTTAAAAGTCAAAAAGCACTTGAGATACCAGCGAAGAGTATCACAAGTGCACCTCATTCCTTTCTCGTGGGTTTTATAAAAGGAGGCTAAAGTAAAAAGGAACGTGAGCATGACGTGGCGGTGGCGTCCTGTGTATTGCAGTAGCCATAGAGTAACTTATATATAGTAGCATACCACCAACAGCCGAGGTCCATTGTGCCAGTCGCCACGCGAACAAGCGTGGTGACTATGGACACAAGAACTAAAGTCGCAAATAAGAAAGGTATCACGTCCGATATGTTAAGCTCGACAAATTTGATCACAAATTTTTGGTGTGTAATTTTCGGGGAACTCCCTTCCTCTCCAGTAGTGGACTGATGATGATTTAAAAGCACTAAAACGAATAGCCTATTTACAAACCCCATTTGTGCAATAGGGCATTTTCCAGCACCTTTTGAAAGTTTAACTAGATGGCGCTGCTTATGATCTTAGTTAGAAAAATGGTAACACTGCTACTAAATGGACACCCAGAATAAAAATGATTAATTTCGTTTGATTGCTACTGTCAAATGTCTGTGATATCCAAAGAAACGAGCGAAGCAAGGAGGTTTTTGTTCTGAGGTGATATCTATATTTTCTCCTAAAAAGATTTTATTTATTATAAAAAGCCAAAAAAAGAAAGTACCAACAGTGATTAGCGTGCCACCTTTTGACACAAAAAAAACGTGGTTGACAAAAATCATATAAAATTGCCTATTTCTCTCATTTTATGTAAGTACCTTACTTTGCAGAGATTTTCAATATGCTATTAACAAGACTAAAAAGCTTTTGGAACTTTATATATTAAGAGGTAACTTTATAATATGTAAACAACTTTATTTTATCTTAAAGCTAAATTGTCCTTGTTGTTAGGGTAGGCGTACTTTAAATAACAAAATATCCTGTTTCCAATATACCAACCTACAAAGTTGGTTGACATCCAACGACAAATGATAATTCATGGTTGATCATAATGAATGAGCAAATAGTTCACACCCATTGAGAAGTAGGAAGAACCCTGAAACGGTCGAATTTGTTAAAGCGCTAACATGACGATTTAGCTAGTTATTTCCTAGTACATACAACAGGCAATGAAGGCCAACATTTTGGCAGATATATTTTCTAAACAGACGACACGTGAAAGAAGATAATTACGGAAAGTAATAGGCATTCAGTCTTAGCTATAACGCGCGAAGGTCTTTTTTTAATACGTTACACGTGTTGCCAGTTTAAACTCCGAAAAGACCTATAGAATTACAGCTTCAGGAAAAAGCCACCGTCACGTTCTTCGACAAAAATGTCTATGGTTTTGTTTTATTTTGGTTTGGTTTTATTCGATGTTTTTACACCTGAATAGTTTACAGAAACATGAATTGGGTGTTTATGCATAGATATAGTGTTTATGGCAGAGTAGGCAGTATGGTCCTTACAAGAGGAGACAAAAGACATGCAGACATGCAGACATGCCTGTAAATTCTTTGCCTTTTCGAATGGAGGAAATCTGCAACATTGTAACTAATAAATCGTACAAGTTACTAGTCTGCATAGAGATAAATAACAATCTTGTGTGAAACAAGAATTTGCCGCTCGGCCGCACATAAAAGAAAGTGGAAATCTGCGCTGCAAACTCGATTTTATGAAAGCTATAAGAAAACGACTCAACATCGAGTCGAGCTAGAGCATGATTTCAAGCAAAACCGAAAGAAAAAGTTAATAAGCAAAGTGGCCGATGAAACGAGCGACCCGCGAGGAAATTTGCCAAGAAAAGCGAAATCGCCTTCAACATGCGAAATTAACATGCCCGCAATGTCTAAATTTCGCGTTTAATATGCTCATCTCGATTCGCTTACATTTCGCCGACGTGACATGGGGTAATTTGAATTAATTATGTAATACCCACTTATATATATACTGTTTTCTTAATTTATTCGCGACAAAGATCCTGGCGGCCATTTTGCTTTGTCTGATCGAATTTTAAAAAAGAAAGCTCACGATTTATTCTGCCACAATCGGATTGCTCGGTTTACTTGTAACAAGTCCACATATAGTTGGACCTATATCATGCACGGCTTGTCAGGCGGTGCGATTTACCATCAGAAGTGGTTTGGAACCGGTCGAACTGGCTGCCTGCTCCGAGGAGAGGCATGCATCCTCTCAAATTGTTTATCTGTATTTAGCTGGCAAATTGAAACAGTCACAAATGGAAGGAAACAATTTAGAGGACCTAAATTTTGGGTTTTAAAAGTTGAAAAGCAGTATGCTTACAAAATGTTATTGGCTTGCAATTTTCGAATGGAATTTTAACTGCACAAAAATTACAACTTTGTATTAGTGTTTGCTTCGAGGTCATATTTACCAAGTTCTGATTTTTTTAGTTGCTCTCTTTTTAGATAATAACATCTTCAACATTTCAATGCCCAATCAGACTTCTAGCCTTCAAGGCATATCGTTACTGGTTGTTTGTTCAACGTTATTTTCGTTTCATAGATTACGATTCTGTCTCGAGACGTTACTTTTAGCTCCAAGAGGGTGGGTGGGCCTTTGTCAAGCAACGGTTCAGTGTTGCCACATAAGTATGTATTAAACTTAGAATAATTGACATCGAATCTCGAGTTTCAATGAGGTTTGGTTTCCAATCAGGCTGAAATCGGATTTGTGTCAGTTTTCATGAATTTCGGTACAGTCTGGCATGTTACTTGAATGATTTAAGTACTACTAGTAGACAGACAGATATATATCCATTTACTTATATATAAGTACTAGCCCATCGGCACGTTACAATGTCCCCAATTCGTTGGTCCGAAATCTGACGTTTAGGACCAACAAATGTCAGTCGTTGTCAGTCATATTGTCAACATTGGATGCAAATAAACTTACCAACAAAATAACTGAAAAACCAGTCCTAAATCACCTAAAAACAGTAAAAAGTTTGTTTTGTTTTTTCCCGCCATATTATTTACGTTCCGTGTATTTAGCACCGACCGAAGTACTACACAACGTAGTTCACGCGATTTTTCACAGATGGCGCTATTTTTTCTTGTATGGGGAAATTTTGAACCGCTTGTTCCCAAGACCCTATCTTGACTATATAAATCTATGTATATATCTGATATTTAGCAATTAACTGGTTCAGTCTAAAACAGGTCAAGCTTGACTCTCGCAGCACGACTTAAATTCCTACGGCTATTGAAACAAGAACGGTACAAAGTCCAATGTGTCAAGCTTGATGTGCTCTTGGCTGTAATTTTATCATTCAAAATTGGTAAATATCACTTAAATATACCCAGGTACGTTTATTTGTTAAGTTTTTGAAAACGTAAGTCTTATGACTATGACGACGTTAAATTGCCATACGTGTGATCGAGACTTGCTGTCAAAAGAAATTATCAACCTTGGATATGGAACAGCTTTAAGTTGCGTATAACAGATCGGGCACCAAACAGCGACATTGTAAATTTTCCACAATGGCCTTCGTTTGCGATAATGATTACTCATACATCATTCCGCAATCTTCCTACGTCTTAGTCTATTGTTTACTAGAATAATGAACTTAAAAAGATACCTTAATGTAATGTACTGAATGGACCTTTATTTTTAATGCGCATCTCGCCCACATGTTCTGTCATCCTGTGGGTTTATTACTCACAATAGGTAGTCATCTAGGGTATGAGCATTCATAAAATGAAATCTGATACTCGTAGGTAGACAGTTAGGTATTGCGGCAAATAAACTTTGTCCTATAAGAAAAGTTTGGTTTTAAGACTTTTTGGCGGGAACTTGTCGTCGTGGGCGTTTGCCTGCTCAATTGAAATTTAGATTTTTTGTGCATTTAGTTATTTAGTGGATAATAAAGATAGTGTGTTATACAGTAAATTGACTACGGATTGCGCAGCTGATGAAGATTTCAAGTGATCTCGTGTTTAATTTCCAAAGTGCTGTCATTTTCCTTCTTAATGTTCACTATCGCTTTACGAGAGGAGCAAGAAAGACAGAAAAAAAGTGTAATGTTTAGGCTGATAGTCTAGTAGCTAAAGCTTGTAATGAGCAAAAAAACTAAGGACGTAAGTATGTATTTAAAACTAAGGACGAGTAGGTACCCTAGCCTGTCCCAAATTGGAACAAATAAAAAATAGAACAATGAGCCGGTTTCGCAGCTAAGCATCAACTGAGTATTCGTGTCGATAGATGGCTCTGAATAGAGTTACTAAAGAACTTATAGTAAATCTGTCATAGATGAAGCGTGAAGTAAATAAACCTCCTTATGCAACATTTACAACAGATAGGAAAATTTAATAAGTTGATAGTTCAATTTTCCTACAACAACCATACAACAACGCTATCTATCAAGAAAATTAAAACTAGTTTTTCTTTTTTTAAAACCGGCTCATTGATTCTTGCACCAAATTTAAAACGAAAACTCGAAATTCAAACAGCCAGTCCTAAGAGCTCGTTCGTTTTATTGCTAAGATGTTTTGAATGTAGGTAAACAAACGTTTGATCTGGGCAAGGAGACATCGTTCGCCCGGTCAAGGTATCCGGGGCAAAGGTCATTGACAGCGCAACGCTCGCCTGCCGCCAAAAATGACGCAGACTATTTGCATTTCGACATCTCGCACTAGAAATCTCTAGTAATTTTTTTGGGATTAAAAGATAAGGTACCCAGTTTAAACAAAATTATAGACGCTAGAGCTCCTAAACCACTTGATTTAAAAAAGTTTTGTTTTGATAGATTAACGGAATTACCTGCTGTCGGTTATTCAAATTAAGAACGAAGGCATTACCTTAAATAGGTATAGGTACCTAAAGCTAGTGCAGCTACAGCATAACAGTAAAATTGTCTTATTAGAACGTTGAATTCTAGTTAGAATTATTTTATAACGACAAAAATAAGTGAATAAATCCTGACCTGATGAAATCGACTCGTTTTCTGATTTGGGCGTCGTCGGGGGCATGGGAAGCGGCATCGACGGCAGGGCCTGTGCCGACGGCTGCTGCTGCGGGATATTACAAGCGTTGGCCTGCAGCAGTTGTGTCGCATTGTAAGTAATACCCTCGTCGTACCAGCCAAGCTCCAAACCCCCGTACTCCGGCGACGCCAACGATTCCGGCGACATCACCATCGCCGGCGGCAATCCTAACGCACTAGAAGACGTCACTTCCGAAGAACTCTCCTCCAGCATACGCAGAGTCTGGAACCCGCCGTTGTTCGACCACCGGCGTCTCATCTCGACACGCTCACTCGCCCCGACTTCCACGGACGGGCATATTCCGAATCCCGCTTTCACTTCACTTTTTCCCCACACTAAACTATCTAAACGCGGCTCAAAGCACCATTGGTCTGCGCGTCGGTACTGTAGCGAATCCAGTCTTGCTTCTTGCCTTGCACTTGAGAAACTTAAACTTAGTTAACTTTTATAAACACAATCCGAGCAACAGGTGAGAGCACGTGAATCCCAATAGTTTGTCCGATCGGATGATGTGGAAACACAGAGGTCGTGCTCTCAAACAAAAAATACGTTTCACACGCGCGACGGTCGTCAGCAGAGTACGTACGCAGAGCAAGCGAGCGAGCGAGCGTCGCCGGTCGCTCTCACTACTCACTGCCACGGTCGCGGTGACGTCACCCCCCCGCGCCACGACGCCCCTTCCCTCCCGACCGTCGCGCGCGCTCGCCCGCCCGCAGCCATGGCACAGAAAAGTCATCGTCGGCGGCGACAAAATGTAGCAGCGCGCCGCCGATAAAACACCCTCGATTTATGAACTCGCTCGCTCTATCAAAACAACTTTTCTTGTTGTTACGTTACCTACGCAACGCTACGCAACTCATGACATGATGCACTTGAAGAAATTAGGCAGGTAGGTACTTAGTCATTAAAATTTCCGCAATCACACCTTCCTAAATTCTAAGACTACTTCGGCATACATTGCTCGGAGGCTTGGTTCTGTTAATTCCAATACCCTTACTTCAACGAGCAATGTATGCCGTATTACTTTCTGAATTAAGGAAGGTGTGATCGAGGAACATTAATTGATCGAGGAAGATTGGTATTCTAATAAATAAAGGTATATATTATATATTCTTCTGAGGATTGACTCTACCTTTTAATTAGTAGGTAGTCGTGCACTAAACGAGTTCAAATTTTCACAACAGAATAAAAAGGTTGAGAAAGGTGTAATGCCGCGATATTCGCGATCGAAATTTCACATTTTCAGTAACATCAACAAGTTTGCCCTAGATAGATAAACAAACAATCTAGATCTAGGTAACGCGAGAGATAGTGCAGGGTGGTGGGTGACACAATGACACGAATACAACGACCTCCAAAACTGAAATTGGAACGTTGACCCAAATTTCAGATTATCTGACTTCAGCGATTTATGAAATGAACGTAGCTATCAGTTTTGCCAACCTTGTCATCGAAAATTTCAGTGCCGCCATGTTTCATGTTTGCTTTACATTGCAACTGAAATTCGAACATCTTCATAAAAAGATAAACGAACACAGTGTTGTATAATTCGAGATGGAATCTCTCGTGTAAAAAGAAAGATTTTATATTACGGGCCGCATCGCTTGCTCGGTCTAACGTCATCCAATCACGTGTTAGATTGGACCAATGACCTGCGTGTTTTGGAAATACACCGGTCATGGTAGAGTCGGTTTTTGCACAAGCTTTAGCAACGCTATAACTTCGGATAACTTGTTTTGCTGTTAAGTTGGTATCACGCTTAGACCGAGTTTCTATCTACTTTCGGTCTTTCGGAAAATAGATTAGTTCTCCAGATTATTTGGTATGAGCTGGATTCATAAGTAGAGTTTTGAGAATTTAGAATTGAACTTTCATTCCACTTAGTTATGTTATAAATCCTTATCTCTTGATTACTTTTCTCAAAGTTACTTAAATGTAATATCTTTACTGGCATTTGTATTTCGGCCTACATTTCATACTTAGGAATTGTTGTTCAGTTTCATGTACAGTTTCACATTTTCATCCATCGCGTCGTTTTGGTAGATAACAGGGGAAATTTTGTCAAAACTGATAGACTACATTCGTGGCAAACCTTATACACTACATTTATTTTGGTGGTAACCTGTCACTTTTATGTCATGCTATTATCCTTGAGTAGCCAGGAAAATATTAATCAAGTCTGCAATAGAATATTCTAGCTTTCAGCGTGTATTAAATCTGCGTCTAGTATAAATTCACGCGCATATTTATTATCAGATTTATGTGTTTAATATCGACCATGTTACTGGCTGATTTATAGCGAAGTCAAGTGTTTGATATTTGAAATATTTTGTGTGAAAGAAGTCGTCTTTTTTGAAAGTAGAATAACATAGCCCAAAGACAATCATATAATGAATCCATCCATAGATAAAGATGTACCTAATGGTCCAGTGTCTTTCCTTCCAAAAGCAAATACGCAGTAAAGCTTCGTAGGAAAGTCTCTTAAATACAAAATGAAATTCCGACAGAAGATAAAGGCAATCTTATGGCGATTTAAAAACGCGTGAATTGTGACAGTTTGTTTAGATGGGCAAGAAAACCTCTACAAAACAAATTGATCTGACTTGATGATTGATAAATATCCCGATAATACTAACGATCAATAAGATATACCTCCTGTATTTTTACTAAAAGATTGAATAAATTAATTAATCACCTTACCTATTTACAAAAAATATCAAAGAAACCAGGATGCTTCAACACGAAAATAACGAATCACAAACATTATGCAAAATAAATTCAAGTTTCGCCGCAAACAAAGTTAGATTGAAAAAGAAAACAATGACCCTAGTTCCTATTTCTATATCAACGACAACAAACAAGATTTTATTTCAGCATAGTACCGATCAAAGATTTTGAAGTAGTGTCTCTGTACAGGCTAATCCACCACAATATGTCCACATGTGTCAACATGATTTGATCTTGTTATTGTTTGTATGTCACGTCGGACTTTGGTAGAAGTAAAGTTTATAATAAATATATTATTGTGCTAATATCGTTAATGTGCGCGCTCTGCTACTATAGTTTCCAATAGGTTAAGGGCCCAGCACGCATGTTTTGTTTTTGGATATGGTATTCATTTTTGATACGATATGGATTGTAGTAATGGTTTATTTGATACAAATCTATATTGTATTTTATATGAACTGTAGTGTGTGCATGTGATGCATCTGATACACGTAGTGGATTAAGGGGGCATGAAGTAGAGTCTCCGTGCAGGATAGGTACAGGCTGGTGGTAATCCACCACATGTCCACATGTGTCAACATTATTTGATCTTGTTATTGTTTGTATGTCACGTCGGACTGTTGTAGAAGTAAATTTTATAATAAATATATTATTGAGCTAATATAGGCTAATATCGTTTATGTGCGCGCCCAGATACTATAGTTTCCAATAGATTTCGGACCTCCTTGCTTCGCTCAGAATAGAAACCGTCCTAATTTATTTTACTTCGGGATGACATCTGCCAGCATGTCACATCTCCTTTGCTATGCAATGTCACATCATCATCGATGATGATTACGAAATATTCAAAATAACCCTACTAAATTAATAGAACGATGGTTTCATTGCATTTACAACGATAATAGGATTATGTAATTTGTGGTGACTTAACATTACACATCCCTAACTTGTGACTAATTTAATTATTTACTTCCTTATTATTCTGAGGTACCAACAGTACCAATAGGTACACTGTAGTAATTTTTGACTTCTGGCAAAAGTGTACCTACTTCCGACAAATACTTTTGTGTCCTTTTGCAAAATAATACGAACATGCTCTCTAGGATTTTCTCGATCCTGAAGATGTAAAAGTAGAATCATTACTGTTAACCAATATTCGAATAAAATTCAAACCTGAGCATTCAAATTCAAAAACAGAAAACAATGTTCTCACCTGTACACAAAGTGTTAGCAAGTCGTGAGGCTGGCCAGTCGTGCGTGCAGCGAGCTTGATTGGTTCTGTAGGTACAGTCAAGAGCACATCAAGCTTGACACATTGGACTTTGTACCGTTCTTATTTCAATAGACGTAGGGCTAGAGTCGCACTGCGAGTGTCAAGCTTGACCTGTCGTTGACTTTACCTCCCTCTCCACTTCACTTCAACCCGCAAAATCGACATTAGCCGAATACATTTCTACGAATTTGGAGATTTGTGTGAATGAAGATTTAAGTATGATAATCTTGCAGGAATAACCTATAATTTTTTCTAACGACAGATATTGAAAAGAAAAGATCCTAAGCATCTGCCGATATCTTCTACAAACTAAACAAAATAAGGGGAAGCTATCCGAATAGACCTTCCTGAATACAGAGACTAATTCGGCACCTTACTACAACAAGCAAAGTATGCTGAATTAGTTTCTGAATTAAGAAAGGTGTGATAGCGGCTTTAGGAGCAATCGTCCTACCAACTTTCAATTAGCAACACATAGCAACATAGGATTTAATTTAACAAGAAAATCCGGCATAGCATTGTAAACTTGAAATAGTTAGGTAGGTATAAAGTGGCCGTGGTTAATGACATCGCGAAAAAACTTCACAAAAACCGAACTACCGAATAATTTACATCTATTTAAAATATTAGCACAGTCGACGTTAAATAAACGTAGCTTATGATTCTAATCTAAAAGAGTTTTTACACGACGATTTGCCCTAAGTTTTCCTCATAACTTCTTCTGCTCTTGTTGGTGGAGTAACTTCTCGTCAACTCTTCTCTCCATGCGATGCTTTACTTCCTGATATTCAAAAAAGACTCGCACGCGTCAGGAAACGAAGCTGCAAGCTTTTATTTGGATTTTATCCTCACCGTTTCATTTGTTCTAGTAGCTACTGTCTCCTTATGATCCTGACCTAAAATCCAAAATAAATTCTGTACGTACTTATTCTTATTTTGAATATTTTCTATTCCTTTTATTTCACGCTTCGTTTCCTATATGCGCTATTCTTTACGAAATTAGTCAGTCTTTGGGTCTCACTGAGCAAGGTTACGAGTATACCAAGCAAGGAGGTACAATTTCTTTGGGCCTTATTGTGATTTCAAGAAATAAGTTATAAGTAGACGTTGGTATTGAAAAAGCGTGTGACGTTTATTTTCAATCAATCCAGTAAACCGGGTGTTGCTAAAATTTTTGTTGTGCTTATTCTGATTTGAACCCTTCTCCGTTTCTTATTAACTTCGTAACTAAGTAACTTCGTCCATGTCTTTCTTTTCCTCTCTTAAGAAGCCACATTTAACATGTTCAAATTATCTATATCTCATACCTACCTGATCTATACATTCCACGGAAGAACAATCTGCAGATCAATTTGCTACAAATAAATCTCTTGATAAGTCATCAATCGATCGATTTTCTGCAAATTCTCAATAGCCCTGAAATTGGCTTTCAGATCGTGACCTTGTTTGGTCATTTTCCAATACAATCCTACAGTTTTTGTTGGGCTCTGTAATTGAGTTCTTGTTCAAAGATCTTGACATCATCTACTTAATTTATTGGCTTATATTGGCTCCATATACCTGCCTATTTATTGTTTTTTTGGTCAACAATCAACCTAATGCCTAAAAGTGAGATGAAGAATTCAACTGTCAGTGTTCTTGAATAGATATATCTTTGTATACTATTCGTTCATCATCGTCAGCACTAAGGTATTTAGTTTTTCTATGATCGACATAATTCAGAGGATATAATATAGGTAGGTAGATAAGTACCTTGAGCCTTGTCAAACCGTGGACGCTTTTATGCACTTTATAGGAGAAATGTCCATATCGAATTTGTATTCTTTGCAGGTGCGTAAATAGATAGTACGTATATTCAAATTGAATCTTTCTTAAACACATTAGTAATGATTATTTATTTCCCTTTCCTTTGAACTAAATGATTTGCTTTCAGCCGTAGCCGTGTGGTATGTTGGGATTTATAAATGGCGAAAACATAGCCAGAATGATTAATACAAAAACTGCTTTGGCATCGAGCCATTGGTTCCTTTGTTGTGGCTTTTGAATAAAAAAGCGATAAATAAAAAAACTTTCTCTTACCGTTTTGTCAACAAGCCTCCTGGCTTTGACGGAGGAAAATATGTAATGCTTCTTACCTGTAACAAATAAGCAATGAATATAAGAAAGATCTTAATATATCCGAAAATATTAGAAATTTCTTTGAATGTAAACTTCAAAGCCGCGACTTGAAAGCTAAAAGCATTTGATAAAAGGACAAACAAAAAGTATAACAATTTACAACAGTATATGTACCTAGTAGGTACCTCAAACAAAATAGAAAATAACAGATATCCTCTCATGTTGGCAGTCCCAACGCCTTTTAGAAACACACCTGTACACAAAGGTATGAAGTGGTACCATTAGCATATTTATGAAAGCAGCCATTTTGCGATCGTAAAACTCTTATCCTGACGTGTAGAGCAAGATCTCAAAGCATCTGCATGACGCAGAATACTCAAACTAACATTTCTCAGTAGAGCGCACATGCAACCGACAACCTACAGAAGTTTCAAACCAGTTTGAATTCCTCTTTCCTCACGGTGCCATTTAGAAACGGACGGGTAACCGTCGCTCAGTTTTTACTAGCGATGTGCAGGCGCATAAAAACTGGCCAGTGGAGTCTCACAAGCAATTAAGACCAAGGTCTTCGGGTTATCAAACCCAGCGAGTCGCCGCTGCAAAAAATGTAGCGAATAATGAAGGCGATGGTATTAAAGATAATGGCAGGGTTAACACGCAGGCTTAACCACCGTACTGTGCCCTAAAGCATTATAAGTATACTCTTTTTACAAATTATTACTATAGCCTTCGCATTCGTCGTCCAGAGAATAAATAAAATAAAACACCATTTATTTCAATGTCGGCTTGAAATGGCAATTTCTCAGCTAAACCATGTTTATCAATTTGTTTTCATTTGGAAATGGTTTGATTGGTATAAACAGAAATTTATATATTATATCAGAATATAATGTTGGTAAAATGCTAAAGTCAAATACATGATGCCTAACATAGCAAAGTTCAATAACTTTATATGGCATTCCTAGCTACGAAAGTACTGGGAATCCCATAATTCAAGTGGGTCAGTGAATGGATCTGGCTGGGAGCCCAGTCCCCGAGGAAGTCAAGGCTAGTGCACGTCAGATGCATACGGAATCAAATCCTGTTGTATCCAGGGCTCACAATGTGACAGGCATAGCCAATGGTAACGGCAATCACGCCTAGGCTAAGAATATCTATTCTGTTGCTTAGTGACTCGAGGTTAAAATAACATTCAATTACAATATTGTAATTGAAATCGTGGATGGCAATCTCCTTGTTGAATTGATTGATTATCTATCAGGTATCACCCTAAGTAATTGATTCAACAGTAACAATATTCCTAACGAGGATTTTTATGAAGGACAATGTGGACTTTGATTCGCAACCTTTACTGATATAAGTACGTTCTTATTTAAAGTCATTCTAATTTGTATTGGCAAAGGGTACGTTACATAGGATGCATAAATTCATTCGTTCATTTCAAATAACAGCTCCAAACGCAAAACCTAAATGTCAAAGCAAAAATAGAGTTCCTATAATATGCACATTGCATTTGCACTTGACAGTTGATGTCATTCGCACTAACGTGACCTGCTAAGGAACCATGTTACCGTTTCCAACTTACGTAATGCCTACTATTGTCCATTGTCTCAAAAACCCTACCTTCAGGTTCTCTCTTTAGATTCACTTTCGATTGTACAACATCGTCAGTTGCATCGTTCAGAGAATTGCTAGGTGTGTAAGATCTTTGCTTGCAACATCAATTTGAATCTTATTTGCAGCTCGATAAGCTAGTGCTTTGAGTGGATCTAGAAAGTATTACGGCCTTTTTCTTCTGGTTAATTTTATAGTATCATTTACGTGATGTAACTATTGAGCCTAGTGATATGAAATTGCGTAGACCGATGGACGAGGACCCATTGTGGCCTGAGAACTTGAACTACGGGGTCTGAATGGGTTCAACCATGGGTTGGATTGTGCCAATTATGTACTACCATCTGACCTTTAGACGTAGGGTAACTGTTGTTCGAAGAACGAGACCAGGCATAATGAGAAGGTAATTAATTAGATGTCAATGAACCTTTAAAGCTTTTCTAAGGGATTATGTTACTTGTTTAACGTCTTTGTTTAGAATGTAAGTTGAGTGAATAAAATTATTACTTAACAGGGAATAAACTTTAAAGGTCAGAAGGCTTTTAATGCAGCTGTATTTCAACTGCTATTGCTGCGAAGGGTAAGGGAGCCAATGAAAATTACCGGCTCATGTGACATTCCATCTTTTTTCTTAGGCAGCGAAAACAAAAGATGGAATGTTCTTCTCAAATAGAGATGATCACTTTTCATTAAATGTCCTATTTACCTATACTTGCTTACTCATGTATTTATAAAAAAAGCCGGCCAAGTGCGAGTCGGACTCGCGCACTGAGGGTTCCGTACCACCACATAAACATAATTGTATTAGTTTAAATTTCAGTAAGTTAATGTGCTAGATTTTTTGAGTCCGACACGCGCTTGACCAAATTTTATTATTTGTTGTTATTTTATAGCTTATGCACTATAAACATACCAATTTTCAAGTTTTTAAGTGATCCCGTTTTTAAATAGAACTAAAACAAAAATCGCCTCAGCGACCATCCAACTTGACCCCTCTCTTATATGAATGTTCTTGAAACGGGAGCTCACCACAATTGGTTACCATTAGTTGTGAGAAAAGTTGTAATATGTAATGATTTCAGACTTTTCCCATTATTTGTACTGTGAGACCTAGCTTCTTGCCAAATTTCATAATTTTAGGTCAACGGGAAGTACCCTGTAGGTTTTGCATTTTTGAATAAATGTATGGAGATGAGGACATAAAATGCCATATCTTTTTATTGCGTCGTTGTAAAAAATTGAAATTTTCAGATCTTGTGTGGTCCATGGATCCTAATATATGGTATTAATTTCAACCTGATACCTTTACCCGTTCGTGAGATAAAGGGTCTTGACAGACAGACAGACAGACAGACAGACAGACAGACAGACGGACAACAAAGTGATCCTATAAGGGTTCCGTTTTTTTCTTTTGAGGTACGGAACCCTAAAAATGATATTTCTTTGTCATATGCTCCTCTCTCATTTAATTCAAGTATTCAACCCTTACAGCGACCTGGTCACCCGTGCGAGGATTTTACCCTGGCCACGACTTCCTTTCTCACTTTTTATATTACTACGTGACCAACACTTAGATTGCAAAAAATATCATCTATTTGTTTGATACGTTTTGAAGAACTCATATTATTTGGTGTATATTGTATATTTACCCATATTAAAATTAAAATATTTGCGGTACTATGAAAAAGACTTTATAAAACTCTGTGCTCTGTTTCAGTACATCGAACGGCCTGACATTAAAACGAACATTAATTACGATTAAAGTCAGGAAACCTAATAATTGGGGCTGAATGTTTACGAGCAAATTTACAGCTTCTCTCAGGCGAGTAAGTTATTTTTTGCAACCAGAGATAATTTTATGTCAGTGTTTGTTTTAGGTCTTTATTACAGGCCTGGGCATGCCTGGGTAAACATGAACATAGGGTTACCAAATTTTTTTAAGTTTTAAAGTTTTATAGCCAGGAGAAAAAGCCTGATTACATACTTACATATGGAGGCCTATGTCCAGCAGTGGACGTCTTTCGGCTGATATGATGATACGGATAACATCACGCCTGTTTCCCATCGGGCGGGGTAGGCAGAGACCACAAACCTAAATCTGCTAAGATTAATCCATTTGTTCGATTTTGCACTTCACTATTTTTTTTGGCTGGCAACACCAGCCATGCACTTCACTTTGGGCTCACATGCTCCATGCCCATGCTCGCGATCAGATTTTTGATTTTGAATTGATTTTGTATTACTTAAACTAAAACTTACAGTTATTCCCGGTCCAAATGGTGCTGAAGGCGCCGTCTCAAAAACAAAGGGAGCAAGGAAGGGACAGGAAAAAGGAGTATTAAAATTTCTTTCTTCACAAACACACACGGCACGTGGCAGACAATGTCTCACAAAATAATCAAACGTCTTTGAATAACACTTAACATAAATTAAGGGGCCAACAAAATACTAGGTGCCCGACATAAATACTTGGAAAATTGGTAAAAATTACAAATAAAATACAAAATCAATTCAAAATGAAAAATTTTATCGTCAGCCCGTGACAGATACAAGCAATATGAAGTGCGTGGCTGGTGTTTCCAGCCAAAAAATGTTAATAGTGATGCGCAAAATCGAACACCATTCATAAACGCTCGTCGGTTTAAGGTTTAGGCTTTAGGGTACTTTTAATCTAGCTTTTATTTACAGCGTCCTGAACTTGGCCCTGAAACGTTCACTGAGGCCTTCCCCTTCCAAAAGCCTGCTTCTCTTTAAAAAATCCAGAGATTTTGACAAAATGCGAATTTTCTCCCAACAAACGTCATTTCCGCTTGTCGGTACAAACTTTTTCAACTCTATTACCACGCTATAAGGTCCAAAAGTGTTTCTACTGATGTGCTGTTGAGTGTACAACATCGTGGAAATAAAAAGGAAGACAACCATATCGATTTTTTTATTTTAGATTCAAATTAATTAAAAGGAGTTGCCGATATCGAAAACTAAAAAGAAAGTTAAAAAAAAAGTACTTAGGTACTATATCCTGCGCCGAGTTAATATTTGTGAAAATAAAATTTAAAAAATCCTGTGATCCTAATATTTTTAAAATACGGCCATGTTCCTGAAAAGAGCCTGAAAATCTTGAAGTCTCAGGACAAACCCTGAGATACGGTAACCCTACATGAACATGTATCATAAACATAACCAAATGGGGGTGTGAAGGAACTCTGTGTCCGGAGAAAATGATGTATCCGACTGAGGTAGGTATCCGATAAAATTGGACAGTGTAAAAGTGTATCACAGATGAATACAATCATGTTCGTACTAAAAATAAATAATGTGTGATCGAACATGCTTCATTTTCAAAAATATTTGTAAAATATTGTCTAGTTATTTTCAACAGAATTTTCTTGACTGTCTGACAGACTGTATACAACGCGTTAATGGAATAAGCGAAACCCTCATACACCCCAACTGATTTTTATTAAAATAAATCCATTCCCGTAAAAAAAATGTTTAAAAAGTTTTTTTTTCTAGATATTGTTATTTTAAAGTTTCATCATTGTTCTAGTTTCATCGTTGTTCTAGTCCTCGCACTCCGCGCACGCCACGCCCACTTCCCTCCCATCCTCATCGCCCATGAACCGCGCGTCGCCGCCGCCAGCGCGCATTCCACAAAAATATTTAAAATAGAAGCGGCAAAAATATAAATAATTTACACAAAAAAAAACCGTGAAATTTATTCTACTCTCGATTCTGAACAAACTATTTTCTCAATTTTGCTTATTCCGTTAACACGTTGTACATATATTATGTCACCGGAGAATAATACGGAATCGTAAATTGATCAATTTCCTAGTAAGTTGATCAACTTTCGAAAAATTATATTGAAAGGAAAACCCAAAGATAGACTTTATACAACGTGTTAAGTAAAATGCGCAAAACCTCTCGGGTGGTCGGGTGGAAGCTTTGGACATGAAACTGAACAACCTTAATTTACGACTTTTGAAAAATGGCAAAAAATAATTTTGCTTCTTTATAAAAATCCATCAGCTGAGTGAGCCAATTTGTATGAAAAAGCAAATATTTTTTTCCGAATTTACAAAAGTCGTAGAATAAAATTTAATGTTCAGACTGTTCAGAGCTACCACCCGAGAGGTATTGCGCGATTTACTTATTATAACATCCTGTACAGTACTGACGATATTAGACTCCTTGAAACAGTGCGATAACTCTTAATTAAAATGAAGGTGCTTAGGCACTTACATAAATATTACTTTACAACTTTCCAACAGTCTCAAGTTCACTAAGAGCTTTTGGCAAAAATCTTTCTTGATTATATTTCTAAAACGAGCTCTTCACGAATACTTACTTTGTTTTTTCATCACTAATGTGTGCTCGTGTGGTGCGGCAAGGAATACTACCAACCCATCTATCTATACCCGTGGGTGTCGTAACAGGCGACTAAGGGTTGCATGGGCCGCAGCATCCTCTTTTTTATCGTACCATCTTACATACTGCGGTCCATGGAGAGAGCTCGGTGGTCGTTTCATTGGATAATATGATGTATGTGTGTAGATAACGAGTATAGTTTCTAAATCAATATCCGCGATTGGAAAGAAAGATCTATCTTATTTGAAATGTTTCTTTATTTATTTACTTGTTAATTTATTTACTTATTCTATTTAATTATAATTACTATTTATTTACAATACACGCAGTGCTCCTACTGTATATCTATCCTATCTTCAAAGGTTGCCTTTAAAAGATTGCTTGTAGCGATAAGGCCGCCTTTGCCCGTATTAGTTTTAAGTTTTCTTTCCTGTACAATTTATTTCTTATTATGTGTGCAATAAAGAATCAATCTATCTATCTATCTAAAATTACTCAATCACGAGCGCTTCTCTTTTATAAAATAAAGATAAACAATACCAAATATATATATTTTTTTACTAGCCTATACTGTCCCACTGCTGGGCAAACGCCTCTCCCATACGTTTCTATTCCTCCCTATTTGTTGCGACTATGGGCCACTGGTCTCTAAAAGCATCCAGATCATCTCTCCACCGCTTCTTGGGCCTTCCTCTGCCTAGACGTCCATCGTGTGGTACCCATTCCGTGGTGCGTTTAATATAACTTTAATTTTTTTTTCTTATCTTTTTCCTTTTCTAAGGTTCTTGGTAAAATCCGTAAGGTTTGGCTGGCTTTATTAATACTTAAAACTTTTAACACAGTGTTAGTTTGAAGGGTTTCCTTGAAAGTACTTCAATATACTAATTTACGGATTCTATCCTCTAAAGTTTGGCAGACTGGAAACCGTAAGAAACTTTCTTTCAATCGAGTTCTCGGCAATATCCGTCAGGTTTAAGTGCTTCTATTTATACTGCAAGGTGCAGACTTGTTATACTGTTTTATTTTGAAGGGTTTTTGAACAGTTGATATCCTCATTACGAATATATGTTGGCTTAAATAGGTTACAGCGCGTTCAGAACAAGTTTGTCTATGACGGTTTTTTTCCGCGCATGGGTGACAGGCTGAGAGCCAATGAACGATTCGCTCGCCCCCTGGGGGGAGCCGCGCTCACCCCCGCAACTCATTTTTTGACTTCTGCGCATTAACGGTCACGGACAAAGTTATTTTGTACGCAGTATATTAAAGGTTTGGTTATTTACGAACTTCTAGAAGGGACGGATTCAACCGCAGATAAGATTTGAGACCTTAATAAGGCGCAATTTACTCCATCTCATAAGTATGTCTTAAGACTATCAAATTTTAAAATATCGTGGGCAGGTTGCAAATGGGTTTAGAACACTGGTGAACTTTTAGTTCGTTAACAAACCCAACCTAACTGATCCTGTATGGGATATCCGATCTTAATTGCTGGACATTTTGCATAGTACCTAGGCATTGGGTAAAGTGACGAATTTCACAATTTAACTGCGACCAGCAGATTCATTGTGGACGCATTGCGAGCAACTGACTGACTAGTAGGAGATCTAAGGCCGAGCTTGTATGGGGTACCTTGCACCTAAACCTGCTGGGATTAAACTTGGCAGGATTCAAGTAAATACCCATAGGTAACATACTAGAAGTGGTGCTCCCCAGCAGGACGCGACTGAGATGCACAGTGGGGCATAATGTCGAAAATGTGTAGTATTTACTTGGTTCAAAATTGTATCTGTTGAACCGACATAGGTACCTAGCTGTTTGAAAATTTCACAGAATATGTACTTTTTAAACAAATATATCAACTTATAATAAAAATTAAAAAAATAAACTAAATAAGGGGGGAACAAACGTATTTTTTTTTGTATTCGCTCTATCGTCAGAACGGTTAGTAATTCGAGTGTCAAACTTGGTATGAGTATAGTTTACTAAAATGTCAATAAAATAATATGTCCTGACTGACTGACTGACATCTATCCATAACCGCTTTAGCTATAAGTGTGAAATTTAGTATGCTAATTTATTGCATGCCACAAACACCACCCAAAAAAGGATTTTCCAAAACTCATCCCCCAAGGGGGTGAAATAAGAGATGAAGGTTAAAGCTAAATAAAAAATTTTGAAAATCTTTTATCCCTTATTTCACCCCCATAAATTAATAGCGAACTCTATACCTTTTCAGCGTGATAGCTCCTTGTGATAATTCAATCAGTTTTTATGTCGTGTTGAAACCGTTACATTATATTAATATTGTCTACATTTTACGATTCAAATTGTCATCTGTAAGTACAATAATAGTGTAATGAATGAATATTTTATAGGCGCTTGTTTGAACGATCCACTCACTTTATAATACATTGCCTGTTTATTTGATATTTTTGTTAATCACATTTATCATCACATCGTAAACAGCTATCTGCTTAAAGATGTTCACTACAGTAGTTCATTATTGAACAAAGCAACAATCCTATATCGAGAGTGACAAACAAATGCATGCGAGAAGAACACAAAAGAAAGATCAAGGATCAAATGTCAATAATCAAACATTACTTGCTTGTTTATTTGATATTATTGTTAATCACATTTATCATCACATCGTAAACAGCTATCTGCTTAAAGATGTTCACTACAGTGGTTCATTATTGAACAAAGCAACAATCCTATATCGAGCGTGCCAAACATATGCATGCGCACACCCAAAAAAAAGATCCAGGATCAAATGTCAATACCGGACCAAACCTTAATTTTAATGCGCGAGAAAGAGTAAATAAAGGATTAATCTAGGGGACTTAGCTGCGCTGCAAAAGCCTGCGTGTGAACCTTTGCAAGTTCAATAAAAATAAAAGTCATCTCCTACCTCCTAAGGAGTAACATTATCAGACCGAATCCCCGCGTACACAAGCTAGTAAAATGAGATGTCAAACCAAAAATCTGTGTTTTATTTTCTTGAACGATGACGTCATTATTTCTTACCATCGTTTATGAACTTTTTAACGCCGCAGGTAAATCGTATAATTCGCCGTTTACAAACGGCGGGCAAAATGTAAACGGTCGGCAAATTTTAAAACGGCGCCAGCAGATTGTAAACGGGTTTAGTTAGAGCACTAGTGCATTGTAGGTTCGTTAGCCACGGTAAACTCAACCTAACCGATCCCTTCTCGGGATCTTACCACCACAACGCCGCCACGGCATTACGTAATGAGACGAATAAAAAAAATTCTCGGCATTTTGTAGAATGCCAAGGCGAAATGTTAAATGACGAATTATACAATTTGCCTGCGACATATGACATTAAAACCTAAAACTTTAGGAAAATTGTTAGATTTCTTATCAATATCAAATACATTGTTCTCTTTTAGATATAAGTGATCTTTTCTACATCGGTAAAGGAGTAATGTATGGAAAAATAATAGTAAATATATACTTACGCATATAGTATAGAAAAGGGTCCTTTGGCAAATAGGTCAGCCCATCGACCGTTGCATGCGCGTGAGTTGTTTATCAAATCTCGTAGTGAGGCTCCTCTTTGGTCTTACTGCTAGTTGCACGAAGCGTTTTTAAAGTTAAAGCTCCTTCATATTGCACTTCTTGTCAACAAAACAGAAAGTGAGCGCATAGATTTAATAGAGCCTTAAATTTAAAGAAGCTATGTGCAATTGCCAGTCAGTACACCTTCAAGATATTAGAAAACAAATTGTGACTCTAATTACATTTGCTACCCAATCCAAAGAAGTAGAGGACCAGCCAGCGGGTGACAGGATGGATGGTGAGGCCTTAGGGCGTGTTCACACACATGATATTTCATCCGCTGTTGACGATTCGAAATTTATTTATATATCGGCTTTAGAAGATGATTTTCATCCGTGTGGAGCCGGCAAGGAATAGTACCAACCCATCTCTACCCGTGGGTGTCGTAAAAGATGACTAAGGGCTTATGAACCGGAGGATGGGCACCATCATCTTTCTGTGTATTGTACCATCTTCGGCGGTTTAGCGGTCGCCAGCCGCAACGCCTCCTAAGTACGGTCAACCGCTTGTCGGTAGAAACCTTTTTAACTCTATTACCACGACATAAGGTCCAAAAGTGTTTCTACCGATGTGCTTTTCAGTGTACCACGCGTTTTTGCTAGAGTTCTGGAGGGAGCTCCCTGTCCTGCAGTGGACGACTCATGGAATCTTATGGATAATTTGTCATGAACTGTTACAAATCAATTCGTAGACGGAGACATAAGGGCAAGAATTTGACTTCACTGATCGCACTTTGCATAGAATAGCATTGAATGATACGTTACTGTACCTATTATGTAAAGCTAAAGGATAATGACTGAGTTTCCATTGATATTATACATAGATTATTAACAAGAGCAGTTAGTAACTATTACATAAATACTTGCTACTTTGTTATTGTAAGTTGTTGCATGTTTCTGTTATTATCACATTCTCAAGTTCATTTCATACCAATGTATATAGTTAGTATGTTGTTTTGTTAGTGTGAATGTAGGTAGTGACTTATCCATAAATGTAATCTTTAAATGTTATCAGTTTAGTTATTTCCGGTCAGAGTCATCGAAGGTTTAGCAGAAAATGTAGATTATATGAAAATCGACATAAAAATAAAAAAAAATAGGAGGACGTCGAGGACGTTGGAAATTTTCCGTGGGTAAAAGTTATCTCAAGAAAGGCGTGCTTCGATAGTCGTATTCTAGGTTGAAAATTAAATAAAAGTTAATTAAATAAAAGTTTATCATAAGCAGGATCATGTTAAAGTATTTAAATAACTATGTAATCGTTTTAAAAAAAAATGAAAAATTTTGCGTTAAATAGTTCTTCAAAGATGGCAATAAAATTAAACGTCATATTTTATTCAAATTTTAAACAAAATCTACAGAAGACTTTTGTTATGACGTTCAATAAATGTAATCACCGCTAAAAACTTTAAAAAAAATGGGGGTAATCCATACAAAGCGATTGTTCCCACCCACCCACACGGCTGTCCAATTTAAAAACCTAGTATCTGACAAAATTTCATAAAAAATCGGGTTTTTGCTCCATAGACATTTGTTCCCATCGCCGCCTCATTACAGCAACAAAAACAGCCGAAAAAAATACAAAGTTAGGAGATATGGACCTACTCAAACCTAGCATCTACTTACATCTTTTTTCCCAATTTACAACTTATTATCCTAGCATGTACAATTCCAATTTATAAACCTAGCAAGTGTTCATTAGTTACTAGGTTATCAAATTGAAAATGCAGATACTAGGTTTATAAATTGAAACTCGTCTGAAACTTTGTGTTGTTTTCAAAATCACAAAGTAGGACTTACTAAGAAATATTCCCCTGTGGCACTAGCAAACTAAACTGTCTTTATTTAGGTGCGTTGCATTTTGAAAGGGAAGTGATGTTTTTTTTGTAATTTTAGGTTTTGGTTAAATAGTCTCGATCTCACCTGGTGGTAAGTGACGATGAGTAATTTTGTGTTGTTTTCAAAATCACAAAGTACTCGTAGGTCCTAGGAAACATTTTGGCGCAAAACCGGGCACATTGTTGTTAAGCAGAGTACGCTAGAATACGAACATAATATACACAATTTTAATACCTTGTAAGGCACTTACTAGGATTTTTGTTTGATAATTTGTGATATTTTTTCTTGCAATACAATTCAAAAATCAGTATCTGTTCTACAACTGTGCTAACAACGTCTATCTATTCGCCAAGTAGTCATTTATATTCCTTACAAAATGACGAATCATAATATGCCTGCAGCTCAGCCCTAACTTCTACGGTTCTGTAATGGCAGCACAAAATATGTTTTTTGCATTTCCTGAAAAATTTACAATTTAGAAGTTACTAGGTTTTTAAATTGGACAGCCGCACAACTTTGATACAAAACTTTAAAACAGATTACTCAAAGCCCGGTAAATTTTTCTACAGCTATGTTTTCTGCTGTTTTTCTTTAAAATTTCTCTATTTTCTATTATTTTTAGCGTTGGCTATTCATTTCTTTGTCAAGAGCCGTGTCAGATGTCGGTTGAAGACGTTGACTCCTAGTATTTGCCAAAAAGCAAGCAAGTTAAAATAGGAACGCGTTTGACAGCCAGCGTCTGCGCAAGAGCTTCCTTGCCAATTTTGCAATTATGTTTCGCGCTGAATTAGGAGTACTCGTAAAGCCACGATCACACCTAACTGAATTCAAAGACTAATCGGCATACAGTGCTCGTTGAAGTAAGGATATTGCAATTAACATAACCAAGCCTCCCAGCAATGTATGCCGAATTAGTCTTTGAATTCAACTAGGTGTGATCGTGGCTTAAAGCAGACTTGAGCAAGTTTTTAGGGTTCCGTACCTCAAAAGAAAAAAACGGAACCCTTATAGGATCACTTTGTTGTCCGTCTGTCTGTCTGTCTGTCTGTCTGTCTGTCTGTCTGTCTGTCTGTCTGTCTGTCTGTCTGTCTGTCAAGACCCTTTATCTCACGAACGGGTAAAGGTATCAGGTTGAAATTAATACCATACATTAGGATCGATGAACCACACAAGATCTTAAAATTTTATTTTTTTACAATGACGCAATAAAAAGATATGGCATTTCATTTCCTCGTCTCCATACATTTATTCAAAAATGCAAAACCTACAGGGTACTTCCCGTTGACCTAAAATTATGAAATTTGGCAAGAAGCTAGGTCTCACAGTACAAATAATGGGAAAAGTCTGAAATCATTAAATATTACAACTTTTCTCACAACTAATGGTAACCAATTGTGGTGAGCTCTCGTTTCCAGAACATTCATATAAGAGAGGGGTCAAGTTGGATGGTCGCGGAGGCGATTTTTGTTTTAGTTCTATTCTAAAAACGGGAACACTTACAAACTTGAAAATTGGTATGTTTATAGTGCATAAGCTATAAAATAACAACAAATAATAAAATTTGGTCAAGCGCGTGTCGGACTCAAAAAATCTAGCACGATAACTTACTGAAATTTCAACTAATACAATTATTATTAAATGGTGTTACGGAACCCTCGGTGCGCGAGTCCGACTCGCACTTGGCCGGTTTTTTTTAAAGAGTTAGAGTCGTGTAGTGTAAGTAAAGTCTTCTTCTTCGTGTCCAATTATCAAATACCAGATTAAGTACAATCTAATTAGGTACAGTTTTTGTTTTGCCACTAATATTTATTTTAGGGTTACAAAATAACATGATCCCGTTGTATACCACGAGATAATAAAACACCCAGAGCTCTTGTTTCGGGTGCTGATGATGGTGACAGCTTTTTTTCTGTATCTACTGATCCTTCAAAAATAAAGGCGTTGATGTCATTCATTCAATAAAAAGTAAAGGGACCGAAATTTTGTAATTATTTAAAGATCAAGCGCTACCCGTGTTTATCTTAAGTGTGTTCCGAGCTTTATGTAACTAAAACACAGATGTGCCGTATTATTATAGCAATTTGCACGTTTTTTCAAACAAAATTACTTTGAGATCATAGTTTTATTTTAGAACACCACATATGCTATGCAAGTGTCGTTTGTTTGGTTTCCTGAGTTAAAAAAAAACCGGCCAAGTGCGAGTCGGACTCGCGCACCGAGGGTTCCGTACCACCACATAATCGTATTAGTTGAAATTTCAGTAAGTTAATATGCTCACCACAATGGGTTACCATTAGTTGTGAGAAAAGTTGTAATATTTAATGATTTCAGACTTTTCCCATTATTTGTACTGTGAGACCTAGCTTCTTGCCAAATTTCATAATTTTAGGTCAACGGAAAGTACCCTGTAGGTTTTGCATTTTTGAATAAATGTATGGAGATGAGGACATAAAATGCCATATCTTTTGATTGCGTCGTTGTAAAAAATTTAAATTTTCAGATTTTGTGTGGTTCATAGATCCTAATATATGGTATTAATTTCAATCTGATACCTTTACCCGTTCGTGAGATAAAGGGTCTTGACAGACAGACAGACAGACAGACAGACGGACGACAAAGTGATCCTATAAGGGTTCCTTTTTTTTTGAGGTACGGAACCCCTTAAAAACCAGTCAAGTGCGAGTTGGACTCACGCGTCGAGGGTTCCGATATTATATCTATAGTATTTTTGGAAGCAAGGACTCCCCCTACTCATTAGGGAATGATTACCAAAATTTTACGTATTTTTACGTACGCCCCCGTGGCAAACGCATCCGGTCGGTTTAATTTGATTAAAAGTAATTTTTAATTAACTGTAAAGGCAGGAATAAAAATGTTTTACAAAATGAATAAATATATACAACGTGTATTTTAAATGCGCAATACCTCTCGGGGGGTAGTTTCTCCCATGTAACTGAACAACTTTTGTTCTACAACTTTTGGAAACAAAAAATTTTAAAGTTAAGATTCAGTGATTCTAGTTTAAGAATTCAAACAAAGATTGTCCAATGGTCCACATCCACACTGAAAGACTGTACGCAAGGCAGCAAAATTGTTATTTGGCGCGAGAGAAGGAATCTAGGATTGAGCCACGAGGGAAGCGAGTTGTTCAAAAGAAGAATCCTGAGCGTAGCAAGAGTTTCAAGACACGGGATGCTTATACCATATTTTTTTTAAGTCTTCTGATCTCAAACTAGGGTATGGGTACTAGAAACGAATATACATACATAAATAGATAAATAACAACCAGACACAGAACAAACACTCGTATTTATCAAACAAATGTTGTAGAAGACAAGCACACTACCAACCATTGTAGTTCGCTGTACCAACCACACCAACGGGCCAGTCATAATTCATCACCACGTTCGAATTTCAAAAACATTTTCCACGCTAGCGGCCAAAAATGACTTTTGCCCACAGATTTCAACCGATAAAGCAGAGTATTCTGTGTTAGTGAGGTGAAAAAAATATTAGTTCTGTAACTCAACAACCTAATGATACCGTGTGCAGTGCACCAACTAGCCAGGAGTTCGCAGACCACCGCGAACGGCAAATTGAAGGTAATTATAGATAATTGCAGCCATGGTCATGGCCAATAAGCACCAATAAGCACATGCAGGGACTGAAGGTCTAGGCACGGTTCACCTGCGCCTGCGACGCTTGTTAGCATCTGTCTGTATGTATGTCTTTGTAGATTCTTAGATTTGAGGTAATGCAAAGATCTTAACAATTGTTTTCAGTTGTGATAACTTGTGCATCTCGTTATAGGGGAACCCACAACAAATAAATCGTTATATTTTCCGTTGTATTTCGTAAGTTAATAATTTATTTTTATAATAACGTAAGAGGCGACTATGGATTAATGAACCAGATTATCGTATCATCTTACATTCTGCGGTCACCAACAACCGCGGTTCATGGTGCCAGCCGTAACGCTAACAAGCGTGGTATGGTACATCTCCTCCATATTGTTTCAGCAAAAGCTGGAATTTTGGCTAAATATTCCGACATTGAATAAGTTAGTGGATTCCTGATTACAATAAGAAGCATGTTTCCGAATCCGGTAGGTATTATAAGTAGTATAGTTACCTATAGTATGAAATATAACTATTGCGTAACCAAAAACAGTCATTATCTTTGAAACAACTAAAGCTGCATCAAACTAATTACGAATATTGTCGAAGTACTCGAGAATAGACTTGAAACAAACCTTTTCCAAGTATCTGGCAAGTCTAATGACTTTCCAAGTAAATTAGAGGGAGCAATTTAATCAATTCGGTATTGAGATGTGGAGGGGACAAGATTTTAATTGAAACTGGAAATCGACTTCAAACGAATGATTGGTTTTCTGTATTACCTACAAGGTTTTGCGGCAAAATAGATGATTCTGAAAATAAACCAAGGAAATATTATGACTCAGACTTCTATGTGCGGAATTGATAGAATTGATAGCAATATCAGCTTTCAAATATACATTCAAAATCTTGACTACCATAGGACGACATACCGTGCGAGACCTTGAAATTAATTATTATTTTTCAAACAATTTCATAATTTTTTGCAAGAATTTTTTTTAAACAGTTGTAACTCAGAGAAGGCATGACCCAGTTTTCAAACTGCCAAATTACTTCTAACATTTTTAAATGACCTCCATCGAAGGTCAAGACCAGGTAGTATATCGGGCTTTTCGAAACACAGAAAAGCTCTGATAACACGACCGGCAACCTTCCGATGACGATCAAACGATGTCGAAAGTTAGACATATAACTCACTCGAATACCTTCAATTCTCCAAACGCTTTTGTCTCAGTTCTCAAAAGAATGTGTTGCCCGGAATTCCAGCACACCCTATAAAGGAGATTGCCAATAGATAGTAGACCGTTGGCCCACTTACTCTGGACAAGCGCCAAGGAAGGCCAGCTTGTCTAAAGTTGGGATAGCTTTTTGAAATACTTTGGACATTTATTTATTATTTGGTGCAGGAAATATTTCAATTTGTGTACATATTGAGTCGTGTAACATGTCACCGCAAATAGCCGATAAATCGAGGTAAACTTCCAATACTATAGCTGAATTAAGTATATTTCAGCCCCGTGTCATGCCAGCTAAGAATAGTACCAACCCATCTCTACCCGTGGGTGTCGTAAAATGCGCCTATGGATTAAAAAACCAGAGGATGGGCAGCAGCATCCTTTTGTGTATCGTATCATCTTACACTCTGCGGTCACCAATAACCGCGGTCCGTGGTGTCAGACGTAACGCTAACAAGCATGGTGACTATGGTACTCCATATTGTTTCAGCAAAAGCTGGAAGTTTGGAGGAAGTTCCCTGTCCTTTAGTGGACGTTTTATGGGATGTCTTGATGAACTATATTGCAAAACTAGCCGAATTTAATTCCTTGACCAGTCAAATCTAAGCAAGAAAGGCGTACCAAGTGAAGCAAAGAATCCAAGGGAAGAAAAGGCTTTTCTAACCAAACGAAATTAACACCCTTAAACCGGCAATTTACTCGATAAAGTCTGCAAACAGGAGTTATAGTCGGAACCAGGATCATATTACCTTGCCTTACCACCGACTCTTGGGATAGGGTTGTCAAAACAAAACTATACATGACCAATAAAAATAAAGAAAAATTATGTAAACTTTTATTTTTAGAGTAAGAGAGAGAGAGACAGATTAGAGTCTGCCTTCCTAAGAGTTTGGGATTTTACTAAAATTGAAGAGTGTCTTTACAAAGGAGGATATTTCCGTTTTTTGTTTGACCCAACTTGACAATGCCATTCGATTCTCCATACAATTTTACATTATAGCTTACTTTTACTTTTCTTTTTAAATGCATCTTTTTGACTTCCGCATCAAAACGGCTCATTATGCACTCATTTTTGACTTTTTAGTTTAGTTTTCGCGATTTCTTAGAGCATAACATTTTGTGGAAAATCCAAATTTTAGAGGTAGTGAAAATAAGTTTAATCGATTTGGTCAACAATAAAATTTTCATTTGATCGATTTTTAATTTATTTTATGGAACAATGATATAAGTATGCTTATTTCCACTCTCTCCTTTTGTATAGAAATTGCCCGAAACGATAGCTTTACATTATAGTATTGCCAGCCCTAAAATAAAATTACATGCACGTTTCAATTTACTAGAAGTGTAATTGAAACCCAACAATATGGATAGATGTGTATCTCTTAAATTCAACTAGACGGGGCCGTGTGAAACACCTGTCTGAAAACGGTACGATTCTCAATTTGGTACATAAATGTAGGTTGGTACGTAGTAGATGTTGTAAAGTCTATACTATCCGGGCTTTTACTAAAAGCAATAAAACCAAACTTACGGTGTTAAGGCAGATATAGTGCGCGACAATTCGGAAGTGCGAGCCAAATGTACGGCGCGCCATACATTTCACCCGCACTCCCGAGCTGTCGCGTGCTTTTCTTCCAATGAGTACGTTGAAGACTAAGAGTAGCGACCCACCTGCGGAAATTCTGACGTGTGTAACGTTGTGCTACATCGACCCGGCACCTCACTACCGGATCGGTAAAGAATTCGAGTCCCGTCTCTAATATCGACGCCATATTGCCTCCGGTTGACAGATATTTGACAACTCTTGATCTGGCATCTACTGTCAGCTGTCAGTGACAGATTGGTTTTCCACTATTGCTGGCGTTCGAGAATTTCCGCATCTAATAAGAAAAATAGAATCAAACCCCGAATTGGGGTCCTACTCTAACGCTCCCACCGCTAATACAATAAATTCTAAATTGATTTTATAAATCTGGACTACGACTGAATTCACTGCACTATCACTGGGAATAAGGAAGAAAAAGGGTATCGTTCCTTCGGGTCGTAGTTCCGACGGGGTAGGCCGTGGAGAACACGATGTGCGGTGAGGTGTCTGGCAAGTCTTGGTTAGGCCGCTCTCAGCAGTCGTGGAAAAGGCCGGCTCGTTTCCCTGGCGTCAGCGCAGTGTTCGCCACGAGGTAACAGCAGTAGCCCCCGATGACCAGTTCAGGCCCACAGGTAAAGGGCTGGCCGCCAAAAGGGGGAGAAGCGTCCGAACAAGGTAGCCGTAGAGTAGGACCCCAATTCGGGGTTTGATTCTATTTTTCTTATTAGATGCGGAAATTCTCGAACGCCAGCAATAGTGGAAAACCAATCTGTCACTGACAGCTGACAGTAGATGCCAGATCAAGAGTTGTCAAATATCTGTCAACCGGAGGCAATATGGCGTCGATATTAGAGACGGGACTCGAATTCTTTACCGATCCGGTAGTGAGGTGCCGGGTCGATGTAGCACAACGTTACACGTGGAACGTTCCGCAACCGAAAGATATGTCTAGTAGGGTACTAATATAGCAGAAATTCCGCCCGCCAGATGTCGTAAAGAGCGTAGTCGTAAAGACCATTAAAATATTACTTTTAAAATTTTGCTTCGTAGTTCCAAATGTTGCAACCCTGCAGTAGACGGTAGGTCACATGCACGTCTCAGTTATAAGTACTCATATTGTGGTAACATTGCGATCGGTCGCATTGGCATTGGGTGCCTATTGTTCAGTGTTCAGCTATACATACCAGGAATTATTACTATGGCATTGGTAAAAAGAAATCAAAGCCTTATTTATTTGAATCTCAAATCTGAGTTACGAGTACTATCAATTTTAACTGTACCATACTGTACAATGTATGACATCTCTGAGTCAGAGAGATAGGGACAGGCAGGAAGCATTTGAGATGTGGTGTTGGAAGAGGATAGAAAGAAGTAAAAACCGGCCAAGTGCGTGTCGGGCCACGCGCAGTATAGGCACAGATTAAATAATAGGCTTCCGTAGTTATTTTAAGATTTTTTTGTTAGCGCAAAGCGGGTTTTGAGTAAGTATTTCATAACGTTTATAACATAAACTTTTTACCCCTAGCGCCTGATTACTATTGCTGTTTTTATAATAATATAATAATAATAATTTTAGTTTTTCAGTTATAGCTCATTAACCTGTGAAGCCTACTTAACTGTGATAGTTTTCCTTTTAATTTCATCATATATGCTACTGCTGTGAATTTTTTACCGTTTCCCATAATAACCGTTTAGCCGGCAGGGGGGTGGGACATTCGACTCCAACAAAAAATTGCGCTTTCGAGCTTAATATTTTGCAAACGGATCCCTAAATCGAAATATAGTCTTACCAAACTTATATTATTTTTAAAAGACCTATCCAACGATACCCCACACTATGGGGTAGACGAGAAAAAAAAATTCATTACCACTTTAGTTGTATGGGAGGTATTCTAAAAAAAAAGGTTTTTCCAAATTTTATTCTGCCTCTTTGTCATCGTAGATGAAATGTTTATGCGTACAAAATTTCAGCATTCTAGTACTAAAAGTCTCTGAGCTAAACCGCGGACAGACAGACAGACGGACATGACGAAACTATAAGGGTTCCTTTTGACTACGGAACCCTAAAAATGATAGAGAATAGGCGAGACAAGATGATTAGACACCTGATACGACATAATATTATGATAGAAGGAAAAATTTAAGGGAAGAGAGGTAGAGATACCAAGGCGAAGCTACTTTGACTAAATCAAGGAGAAGGCCGACGTCGAGAAGAACGGTTTGGAAGTTACTCCACCGACAAGAGCGTAACTCTTTGAAGAAGAAGAAGAATGTATCGATCAGTTCGGGATCATGAGCTGGGCAACACCGTCCTTCTGCTCATCATGGTGAGATGGGGCTTCACAGACCAGTTGCTAAAGCTCGTGGAGTCCAATGTGTCCTTCCATCCACGAGTCACGAATTGTCTTGTGTCACCTTTAACGAGGATCTAAGTACGGCATCAGGTAACGCCATAGCCAGTAGTGAATTTTCTGGATGTGAATATTTAGTTGGTTGTGCAGTCACCAACCACCGAGGACTACGGTAGACTACGGTACGCTACGCAACGCATCGCTGTCAACTTCTAGTGCATGGGTTCCTATGAATAAATAATAAGAGGGGTTGCCAACCAGTCGTTCGCGAGAACAAAATCTAGGTCCGTAAAACAATTTTTTTTTTCAAAATTTATGTTGTAAGAATCAAGATTTATCATACTTAAATCTTCATTCACACAAATCTCCAAATTTCTCCAAACTTCTCGGCTAATGTCGATTTTGCGGGTTGAAGTGAAGTGGAGAGGGAGGTACAGTCAACGACAGGTCAAGCTTGACACTCGCAGTGCGACTCTAGCCCTTTCGTGTATTGAAATAAGAATGGTACAAAGTCCAATGTGTCAAGCTTGATGTGCTCTTGACTGTACACTGCGCAACGCATCGCTGTCAACTTCTAGTGCAGGGGTGTGGTCCGCGAGAGCAAAATCTAGGTCCGTAAAACATTTTTTTTTCTTCAAAATTTATGTTGTAAGGATCAGTTTTTCGAAGTTTTAGCTTTGCTCATAAATTTGAACAACACCTAAAATCAATAGGGCATTGGAAACCAGGGGGTATAGACAATGTGCCACTAAGGCTCGAATTTATAGTCGCGACTCAACCCTAAGTATAACTTAGCGCATGCGCAGCACGTTGCATCAGGAACTCAGCTAAAACTCAGCTATTCGATAGTCGTTGCCTTTCCTTCTGATTTGAGTTGAGTGTAAGTCGGGTCGATTCTTGACCGGGAGGATTATAACGAACACGTAAAGTCTATATTTGTCCCTTTCACTTATTTGGAGTTGTATGAAAAGAAAGATTATCTGACATAACTGTCATCAAATCTCTAGTAGAAATTTTTTCGAAGGGCACAAATCGCACAAATCCGTCAAAGAAATGTCATTATGAGATATGAAAACAACAATTTTTTACATATTCATTTTATTTAGTATTTAATTAGTATGTACCAAGCTAGGAACCTACTAGAAAGAACGAGAATAATCATACGCAATGTGCATTAGCGACCAGCGATATAAATTTATTCAATTATAATGTAATAATGGTAAGTGAAACATGATTTTAATTCTCCATATATTTTCAAATTGTTTTCAAAGATTTAGCAGAAGATGAAGGGCTTGGTAGCCTTTAGTAAACTTTGAATATCTTATAAAACACTGCTTGGCCAGTTTCGCTAAATTTTCCTGCGTTCAAAGTGGAGAAATATGGGTGTTTACCCGTGGCCTATATGCCCTATATAATACCTATTTACATTCCATAAAGTGGATCACAATTTGATCTGAGTACAATCCACTTGCTTACAAATGCTTTTGTAGTTTAACTGAACAATTTTATTTTATTTAGTCAACACTTTTAAATAAGTATTTTTATTTTTCAGGTTGTTTGCACGACCTATAAAGTTGACCAATAAAAAGTCTGAGCTGACGACCAAAATAAAGTAATTTAGATGTGCAGCTTCAGCTACATGTTAATGTTATGTTCAAATACGTAGCCAAACGTTGGTCTGAAGATCTTACCGCCGAAAAGCTGCCACCAGGTCACGATCTTCCCTGGTCCATATGGAAGTCACTGAACAGACTGCGATCGGGCGTTGGCAGGTGCGGGGAACTCATGAAGAGGTGGGGCTTCTCTGATAAAGACAAGTGTGAATGCAGTATTTTGCAAACTATGACACACTTGCTGTCGTACCCTACTTCTCCAGTTTCCTGCACTCGGAGGGACCTTCTTGAAGGCAACTAAAAGGCTATTTATTTGGCTACTTTTTGGGCTAAGCTTTTATAGTCAGTTTTGCCGATGACTCGAAAAGAAGAAGAAGAAGACCGCTAATCTAGCTCGAAAGAAAACATACAAATATATGGATTGTATTCTATCTATGCATTGCCTTGTCTGAAATATGTTTTATGGTGGAAATACGCCCTGCGCGCGGGCCTGCTGCACCCTGCTGCAACCAGATCTTATGTGGTTTAAATATACTTTAATATTCGTTATCATTTTCAACCTGATACCTTTACCCGTTCGTGAGAAAAAGGACCCTCAAAAGGACCTTTGTTTGTGAGACGTTGATAAGAAGATCAAGCCTTACACATAGCCAAAACTGTTTTGTACGGTCAACCGCTTGTCGGTAGAAACTTTTTCAACTCTATTACCTCGCCATAAGGTCCAAAAGTGTTTCTACTGATGTGCGGCCGCGTGTACTCCATAAATAATTTCCGTTGATTTTTAGGGTTCCGCACCCAAATGGTGAAAACGGGACCCTATAGATATCCCTCCGATGTCTGTCTGTCAGTCTGTCTGTCTGTCAGCGGGCTGTATCTCATGAACCGTAATAGGTGGAAATTTTAAATTTTTACGAATTATGTACCTATATCTGTTGCCGCTACAACAACAAAGACTAAAAATAAAAAAAACCGGCCAAGTGCGAGTCGGACTCGCGCCCTAAGGGTTCCGTACCTATCTACTATACATATGATATACTAAAAGAGTTTGCTCTTTGATTTTAAAAACTCTGCGATCATCCACCTTGACCCCTCTTTTATAGAAAATTTCTTGAAAAGGGAGCTCACCTTAATTGGTTACTATTAATTGTGTGAAATATTGAAATATTTAATGATTTTAGATTTTTCCCATTATTTGTGCTGTGAGACCTAGCTTCTTGCCAAATTTCATAATTTTAGGTCAACGGGAAGTGCCCTGTAGGTTTTGCTTTTTTGCATAAATGTATGGAGATGAGGACATAAAAAGCCATATCTTTTGATTGCGTCGTTGTAAAAAATTGAAATTTTCAGATCTTGTGTGGTTTATAGACTTTAATATTTGTTATCAATTTCAACCTTATACCTCTTCTCATTCGTGAGAAAAAGGGTCTTGACAAACAGACAGACAGGGTTCTGTTTTTTTATTTTGAGGTACGGAACCCTAAAAATGAACAGCTGATGAGGGGCGCAAATTTTTTTTTTACCTTCCCCATTGATTGGGGTATTGTTGTTTAGAGCTCGTTGAGCAGAGGAATACTGTATTTCTTATTTTAAAAAATATTTAAAAACGAAGGAATAAGATGCTACGAAAGTCCTTTTCGTTTTTTTTTTATTTTGTTTAGGTTGTATCTCATGAACAGTAATAGCTCAGAACAAAAACCTCCTTGCTTCGCTCGGAGAAGAAACCATGCTATTTTTTTTCAGTATGGGATGACAACTGCTAGCATGTCTCATGCCATGTCAAGTGGTCAGTGATCACATCCTACCAAATTAGATGAACGACGCGTTCATTGCATTTACAAAGTTTATAGGATTATTGTAACTTGTTGGGGTTTTAACGGTTGAAAATATTTCCTGAATTATATGTTGTAAACAATGTGTAAATTATAAAAAACATGTAGTGAATAACTTCAAAATATCGTGAATTTATTCTTAAGTTGCTCTCCATATTAGTGATTGTTCTTTTTAATAATAACGTGTGTAGTTGATGGCTGTACATCTTTAAAACAACAAAATGAAAATTGCAAAGAAATTTTGTCTTTTCATCTGTAAGTTTTATTCAGTATTTTTCGTGTTTGTGGATTATTATCACAAATATTGCATAAAAAAATGTCAACTTATCATTTCTACAGTCAGATAATATGGAAATTGTTACGTATTTTACTGTAATTTATCGTTTTTTGTGGGATCATGTTGGAGTTTATGAGTGATGTATTTTTTATCGATAGTAGTATTTTTACTTTCGAGCTGAGCGAGAAAGGTATTGTATTCGTGAAAAAAGTTGCACAAACTTTCTCAAAAATGTGTTCTATATCACTTAAGCAAGTCCCCTAAAAAATGTCCGTCTGTCGGTTGGTCGGTCTGTCCGTCACGCTTTGGCCTAGCGGCTAAACGAATGGTCCTATTAACACCATATTTTTAATTTAAGACTTTTATTTCCGAATGGTTTTTTGCTGGCTCTCATTTTGAGGGTAGCTGTCATTCAACAAAAATGAAGAATTGATTTTTTTTTTTAAATAGTTCAAATTATTTTTATGAAACTTTGCTTGACTAAGCATCTCTATGCAAGGTATCTTGCGCCATCATCAGTTTGTTTGTGTGATTCCATATAAGGGGTGTTCCTGTACTACCAAAACGTAAACTTGTGATTTACTCATAGGATCAGTGCACCACTAGATGACCAAGCACCAATAGCTGACCAAAACTTAAATTTGAACTGAAAGTAAGAAAATTTAAAAATACCGCGATTTTATATAGAACTTAACTATGTTGGCGTCTTACAATAAAGTTATGGGTTTGTCTAGCTAGTACTTTAGTATGTTTATTCGAAGTGGTCATGCAATGTAACATTTGAAAAAAAAAAAAAAAACTTTAAGAGCATATTTTGTAAAGTCCTTAACACTTATTATATCACAAGCCTAACTAATTAATAGTCGAACTTTTAGAAGTGACTGAAAGTAGAACTAATAATTTAGTTTTTTTATGAATTTTGTTATAAAACCGCTTAAATGGTCAACTAGTGGTACCTACATTGACCCTAATTGACTGCATTAAGTTTGTATTATTTTCTATAATTTTAATTTTGTTTTGGTTATCTACCTGAATGGATATTCAATTTGATTGGATTTTGTGAAAATTTAGTACATGGATGTACCAAAAACTGAAAGAGCTTTACAGTCGACAAAACTGAACAATTACTATTCATAAGAAACGAGAGTTTTGAAATTTAAAAATCTGTGAAAATTCATATAAAAGGTGTTCCAGTACTACCAAAATTTGAACATGTGATTTGTTCGAAATCGTTTACGGTTGGTTTGTTTTAATATTTTACAATTCGAGTTCCGAATTCATGTGGTAGAACATTTTTCAGAAAAACCTTAATAAACGTTTGTAATTCCATACTATGTGTAGGTATGGTATTACAAATTTAAGTTTGCGGTTGACAGTTCTACTTGCATATCGCGAGAAAGTAAGTGCAGTGCTGCTGTACCATTTATTATATTTTACAACATTCAACGCGTTTTGTTTTCATTCTGGGTTCAATTCCCGATGGGGACACTGTCAAACAAATATAACTTTGTGTGTCTTCGCCAAATTGAAATGTCTCAATCAGCATGAATCATCCTGAATCAACAAATTGTAAGAAAATTAATAAAAATACTAAATTAATCTATATAAAATTCTCTACAAAAAGGGTTTTAAAGTTTTTCGCTACAAACAATTCTGACAAGCAATTCTTGTGCTCATGCAACGCTTTGGCTCACAAGCGTATGAAGATTCTGGGTCAAGCTTATCCGAAACCAGAAGGCTACAGGCTCCTTGTGCTCTAAGGTCCAATAAGGAACTCAGCTCCACGTTATAAGGCAAGATAAGATACACGAAATTTCGCTTGAAAATTGATTTGAGCTACTTAGAAGAAAAACACAAACCCGTATTTCAGCATTTTTGCAAAACCATCCCAAAGGGATTGAATTGAGGGATAAAAGTTTGTTTTAAAATCCTACATAATTTGTATGTAAGCTAGAGATATTCATGAAAATAAAAAAAAAGAACCTTTACACCTCCTACCCCTCTTGCCTCCACCGCTACCGTCCATTACTTTTAGTAAGTAAGTAAGTAAGTAAGAAATTTGGTATCTTTAATATTAAAACACCTACGTAAGAAATCACCTTTAGTAAAAAATGCAAAAAGTATTTTTTTTTAATGAATTTAATCACTGCTTTTAACAGATTTGCCTTTTATTAAAGTTTAGTACTTCAACTTTTTGGTCAAAGTTTAAACATCGATTTGTCCTTGTGTAACTTATCGACTATCGATAGATGAAAGCATGCCCACATCCCTACTTGTGACGAATTATTTCTTATATATTACTTCTATATGAGGTCAAATTTCTTTGAGTAATAGGTAGACAGTTGAAATTTTCACAGATTATGTATTTCTATTGTGGCTATAACAACAAATACTAAAAATATAAAATTATTTAAAATTATTATCCCTGCTACAAACGTGTTGTTAAACGCGTGTAGGCGATTTTTGCTCGATTTTTTGTTTTAGCTCTATCGTAAAAACGGGAACATTTACAAGCGTGATGATTTGTGTTATTTATAGTGCATAAGCTATTAAATAACAACAAATAATCAAAACTGGTCAAGTGCGAGTCGGACTAAAAAAATCTAGCACAGTAAGTTACTGAAATTTCAACTAATACAATTGGTACAGAACCCTCGGTGCGCGAGTCCGACTCGCACTTGGCCGGTTTTTTACAATGTCCTCATTACCACATAAGCTTTCTCTGTTCCGTCCTCAATAAGCAGTTAGCAATTTTGCTGATGTATCTAAAAATACAATGTCGCAACGTTTGTCATGTCTGCGTTTACCTTTTCAAAGTTATTTTTATCAGAAAGTGACATCTGTGCGATATCTCTTGATAAATAACACTGTCCATGTCCTCATAAACTGAAAACTTCATTGAAAATTTCATAGAGGTCACTTTCAGTAAAATGACCAAAGAGCGAAGCAAGGAGGTTTTTGTTCTGAGAAAATGACCATTTGACAAGTAAAGGAAACACAGACGAGCGGCTGATGAGCGGTTTTAGCGGTAATTTATAAATGGATAAATAGGAGTGTTTTTGGATAGATTCTCTAAAAAACGGAGGACCTTTTTTTTAAATGGAGTATGCGCACGCGTGCACCCAGAATATACAGGTTGAAAAAAAAATACACTAAAGTGATACGGGAAACATATATATTAGCCACCGGATGGATTTACATGATGGATTTACAAAACATCAACTCGTTTGTAATAACTCTACCTGCGGAACATGTGTCCACAACGTAAGAGCAGCACGAACCATTTGAGGCTACTGTCGACTCCCGCCTCCCCCCTTAAAATTAAATCTATTTCACCTACAAACTTGCAATTTTGCATGGTTAGTAAGACCCAAACTAAAAAGTAACCCTTCGACCAATATAAAGAGTTATAGACGGGCCATATGGAACATCGTTTGAAAACCGATCAAGTGAGTGAGGTCACTCACTTTGATTTAGTCGGTGTTCGGATGCTCAACGAGTAACACGTGTGAGCAAATAATTAACTTCCCGCCTTTCTAATAAAATAAAGCCGTCCTGTGCTTTTCAAAGTATTCAAATAACTCAAGAAAATACGAACGAAGATTTAGGCGTCACATTTCACTTGTTAATATATTTTTTAGTAAAATCTAATTATTTGATAATTTTCTTGATAAAAAACCTTCGCCGGCCTTGCCGCCATTATTCAGCGACGCGTGATTGAAACGACGGCCTCTCGACGAACATTCGCTATCTCGCTCGCGCTACGGTGCGAGCGCGTGTTTCTATCTCTGTTAGGGACTGTGTGTGCATGTGATTAGGAAAACTGTAACCGTGGGTGTGCGTTTACATGTAGTTGTAGCGAGACTTGTTTTTTATTAGCGTTTTGTACGGATAAGGCCCATAACTCTTTATATTGGTCGACCCGCCTATAGAATCCTATTTTTTTCCTAAATTTCATGTAAGTATAAACCATTACCTTTTCTTGAGATATTGACGTCCAAAAGTCACTATCTTGTACACATGTATGTTAAACTACTACAACCTATCATTTTACGTACTGGGTGAGTACGGTCAACCGCTCGTCGGTAGAAACTTTGTCAACTCTATTACCACGCTATAAGGTCCAAAAGTGTTTCTACTGATGTGCTGTTGAGTGTACTACGGCACCACCCTTGACCGGTTTTCTATTGAATTGTAAATCTAAATAGGTACGGTCAACCGCTTGTCGGTAGAAACTTTTTCAACTCTATTATCACGCCATAAGGTCCAAAAGTGTCTCTACCGATGTGCGGCCGTGTGTACTCGGGACGATTGAGAAGGTTTTTCGGCACGTTTTGGGATAAATTTTCCAGTGATTCAAGATGATCGAGTGTTATTCGAGAGTTAAAAAAATGTGTCACATAATCTCCGTTGTCCTTTTGCAAAATCATTTCTCTAAAATTTTAAACGCCCGTCTACCTGTTCAGGAAACTCGACTCAACCTGAGTTAAGATTTATATTTCTATCTCTTTCTTTCATTAAGTTGAGATCTTGGCTAATTTATAAACAAATTGAGCTGAGTAAAGGGTGAGAAGAGGGTGAGTAAAGAAATGGCCCTCCCTGAGTTCACGTTTGGTTTTTGCTTTGGACTAAAAAAAATGTATTATCAATGGAAAAAACGTGATCATTATAAGGGCTGTTATATTTTCAATAATTTTAACGAATTGATAATAGTGCGTTAAGATGCAAGTGCGCTATTTTGTTGATTACGCCCGAGGCTCGAGAATTGCAGCCCGAGCCGCAGGCGAGGGCGTAATGGAGCCGAGAGTGTAAGACCAAAGCGCATGCGCTTCTTACGACGTTTTTCAACACATTTACAAATAAAACAGGTAACATTTGCTTACCTGATAAGGCTTTTGTGGAAAGTCCGTCTGGGGAAGTACCACCCCCTTGCTTTTTTCTGTCGTGAAGCAGCAGTGTTTGCACTGCTGTGTTTCGGTTTGATTGAAGGGCAAAGGAACCAGTAAAATTACCGGCAGATTACCAAGGCAAACTGTGATATGAAGAATATACTATATGCCTGCAACAGTTACATCACGCACGACCCATTCATGCTTTTACCGTTTTTAGGGTTCCGATACCAAAATGGTAAAAAAAGGAACCCTTATGGTGCGACTTTGTCTGTCTGTCTGTCTGTCACACCTCTATATCTCAGCTATCTCTTTTCACTCATGCTATCGACTTGAAATTTGGAATGGTTTTAGAATATAAGAAGTTGCCCAATAAATTGCACACGTAAAAATTTTGAAAAAAATATGATTATTAACTAGCTGTTGCCCGCGACTTCGTCCGCGAGAAATTCTATCTGACCCTCCATCCATCTTCCCTTCCGTCTATCTGTCGTCCTTTCGTCCGTCCGTCCAACCATCTGTCCAACCGTCCGTCAAACCATCCCTGGCCCTGCTCCTCTCCCTCTCTCCCCCACCCCCTCCCTTTTCCTCTCCCTCACCCTGTCCCTCTCCCACTCCCTACCCTTATTCCTATCCCTTCCCCTATCCCTACCCCTAACGCCATCTTAACCGCTATCCCTATCTTCATATAAACATAGAAACGACACCCATATTGATTTTTAGTAGTGATGGGCCGACTATGGGGTTTGCCGATCAGCCGACTAGGCGACTAGTCGGTTTTGATATTGCCGGATAGTCAGCCGACTAGTCGGCAGTGCCGATCATCCTTATTTCGTACTTGATCCCAGATATAATCTGCAGTTTTTTTGAGCCGCAAAATATATTAACAATGAGGTTACAATTTTTACTAGAAGTTTTAAAGATTCCTTGAGCAACGATGATAGTGATGCACTGCTTATGTCATGGCTAAGGACAGAACATAATAAATATTAAGATCCTGTGTTTTTATTTCATACTATTACTGCCGAATAACCGGCGCAGTTTTTACCGATTAGTCGCCGACTAGTAACCGACTTTAAAATATGCCGAATAGTCGGTTTTACCGACTAGTCGGTGTATAGTCGGCCCATCTGTAATTTTTAGACATTTCAACCCTATCGCACCCCAATTTCACGTCCACCACGTTGGATTTCAAAGTTGTAGTTTTCGTAATCAGCGACCCGATAAACCATACAAATGACACCCATATTGATTTTTAGATATTTCAACCCTATCGCACCCCAACCCCATCCCCAAGGAATGATGGTATTTCACATCCACCAAGTGGATTTAAAAATTGTTGTAGTTTTTGTAATCAGCGACCCGATAAACCATACAAACGATACTCATATTGGTTTTTAGACTTTTTCACCCCATTTCCCTCTTTTAGGGGTTGAATTTTAGGGTGGAATTTTAAAAACAGTGATGTACGTTCCACAGAATTACAACCGTAATGCCTAAACAATAAATTTAGTGGATTTTACTTTGAAAATGAAGGATTTTCAACTTCATCCCTCTTTTTACCCCTTAGGGTGTAGAATTTTCAAAAACCCTGAGACACGTGCATATTAATTTTTAATCGTTAGCCTAAATACAAAATTTGAAGTACCTAACTTCAAAACTGACAAACTTTCATTCAAACTTTCATCCCCTATTTTACCCCTTTAGGGGTGGAATTTTGCAAAACCTTTTCTTATTGCACCGTTAAACTTTATAAGAGACCTAAATGCGTAATTTGGAATTTCTAGACCCAGCGGTTTGGGCGGTGCGTTGATATGTCAGTCAGTGAGTCAGTCACCTTCTTAATTAACATTAAATGCATTTACCCGTTACAATGAAGGGTTTTCATGCGGTAAAAAGTAGCCTATGTGTTACGAGTATTGTAGGACCTAACCTATATGTGTGCCAAGTTTCGTTAAAATCCATTCAGTAGTTTTGACGTGAAAGAGTAACAAACATCCATCCATACTTACAAACTTTCGCGTTTATCTAAATATATATATATATATATATATATATATATATATATATATATACATATATTTTTTATTATTATATATATAAAATTGCTTGTCCTGACTGACTGATTCATCAAAGCCGACCCGTAACCGCTATAGCTACAGAGCTGAAATTTTGTACACAGCTTTATTGCACTTCAAAACCACCTACTAAGGAAGGATTTACCAAAACTCATCCCTTAAGGGGGTGAAATAAGGGATGAAAATTTGTATGAAAGTCCTTTATTTCTTAAGTAAGATTCACAAAATTTTGAATTTAGACTTTTGGTAAAAATTAAGAAATGTGCTTAAGCATTTCTTAAAAATCACCTTTCAAGGAGGTGAAAAAGGGGATGTTTAGTTGCCGTATGTTGGTCTATAACTTTGTCTTTCATTTTTATAGGTAGAATTGTAAAAAAATTTTTTGAGCTCCGTAAAAAAGAAAAAAGGACGTTTTAGAATTTCTCAAAATTCATCCCCTAAGAGGGTGAAATATGGGATGAAAATTTGTATGAAAGTCCGTCAGTTTTGAATTTAGGATCTTCAAAATTTGTCATTAGACTAACGACTAAAAATTAAGTTTTACGTGTCTCAGGGTTTTTGAAAATTCTACACCCCAAGGGGTGAAAAGGGGGATGAAGTTGAAAATCCACTAAATTTATTATTTAGTCATTAGGGTTGTAATTCTGTGGAACGCACATCACTAGTGTTGAAATTCCACCCCAAATTCAACTCCTGAAAGAGGGAAATGGGCTGAAAAAGTCTAAAAACCAATATGGGTATCATTTGTATGGTTTATCGGGTCGCTGATTAAAAAAACTAAAACAATTTTGAAATCCAACGTGGTGGACGTGAAACACCGTCATCCCCTGGGGATGGGTTTGGGGTGCGATAGGGTAAAAATGTCTAAAAATCAATATGGGTTTAGTTTCTATGTTTATGTAAGGATAGGGATAGCGGATAGGGGTAGGCGTAGGGTTAGGGGCAGGGATAGGAAGAGGGAAATGGAGAAGGAGAGGGATGGGGAGAGGGAGGGGCAGGGGGTGAGGGAGGGGGAGAGGGAGAAACTGCACATTGTCTGAATTTCACGCGAGCGAAGCCGCGGGCACAGCTAGTAATTATAAGTAGGATGTAAAGGGGGCCAAAATAATAATTGTCGCTACTAGGTCAAGTGGGGTATCATATGAAAGGGCTTTACTTGTACATTCTAAAATATATTTTTGTATTTTGTTACGTTTCTTAGTTTTCAAGTTATGATAAAAAATGTCATAAAGAAATCCCATTCCCCCTTTTCTCCGAAGTTTGTGTAAGAAAAATCTGAATTAATTACAGTTGACAGAAGTTTATGTAAACTTTACAGCAAAAATAAAACGATCTTTCTTAGTTGCACAGTTTTTCAGAAATCTGCAAAAAACCTTTACAAATAAATTTAGTTTTGCGGTCCTGAAAATAGACTTTATTGCTTCCAAAAATACTATAGGTATATCGGAACCCTCGGCGCGCGTGTCCGACTTGCACTTGACCGGTTTTTTTACATGAATTTTAACCGGTTGCATGCCGGGCATTTAATATTATTTCATCTGTGGCCGGGCCCAATTCAGTCTATTCAGACTTTAGTGTGTTCAGGTAGATTCCACAAGGTGATGCATCAGTAAAACCAGGGAGGCATAGCGAAGGATCCAGCAGTGTGAAAGATAGAGCAGCGCGGCGCCCTTCAGAAGTATGCTTCCTTCTGACCGTTGATTGTACTGCGGCCGTTGTTTATGTTGTTTTCTCTTTTCGTATTTTCCATTCTCAAGCTTTATATGGGGAAAACATCGCATTACAAAAGATATTAATTTACCTATTCAAAAGGTAAAATGGTTCAGCAAATGAACAACCTCTATAAGTTTTTCGTTGCAAAAAAGTATAATACCTTTATGTGACGAATCCTTCTCAATGTACTCTCAAGAACTGAACGCATAATATAATTAATCTGTGGTCTAGCATGGGTCTAGCTGCCACGTTGTCAACAAACAATGTCATGGCGAAATACGTTTTGTAATGAGATGTGATGCCATTAAATAAATATGCAATACAATACGAAGTGGTAAATTTTTTTGAAATCAAAATTATAAACTAAACATTATTTAACTATCTAAACAAAATAATTGGTAGGCACCTCTAGGTAACCGATCATTGTTTCGATTTTTGGTTAATTGTGTGTATGTATTATATTAGGTTAAATAAATAATGTTCTCTTTTTCAGCATTGTTGCAAAATTCCATACATGTTTGCGAAACGTATGTGTAACATGGCCAGTCCCTTAGATTATGAATAACGGCAGCTTCCAAAGCCTAGCTGACTAAACCTGGCAAAAGCATTGCTAAAAACGAATAAGTTTCGATTATTGTCAGAAGATCGTACCTGCGAGTATACTTGTTCGTCATTACTTACTAGCCGGAAGATGTCCACTGCTGTCGAGGCCTCCCCTGGAGTTCTCTTCAACCATTTATCTTCAACGACCAGAACTGCGCTGCCTGCATCCAGCGGTTTTTTTTACAGGGGGAAGGGTAGGGGATATTTGAAGCACGAAAATAGAAAACTTGGTTATATGAGTTGATATTTATAACAATAAAACTACTCGTTAGATTTACGCCGGATTTATTATTTATTTCAATGTTCAATGTAGGTATAGTAAGCAAATGTTGCCCACATTTATATTAGGGTGATGTGATGCCATAGTCTCGTGTAGTGCCGGTAAAGAATAGTACCATCCCATACATACCGGTGGGTGTCGTAAGTGGCGATTAAGGGTTATAAACTGGAGGATGGGAAGCAGCATCCTCCTGTGTATCGTACCATCTTACTTACTGCGGTCACCTACAACCGCGGTACCATAACGCTGACAAGCGAGGTTACTAAGGTACTTCCCCCATCACATTTTTTCAGCAAAAGCCAAAATTCTGGAGGGAGCTCCCTGTCCTGTAGTGGTCATTTCGTGGGATGTTATGATGATGCCAGAGCACTACCTATTCTTATTTCTAACACGAAACAGGTCGCACAGGAAAGGAACGGCTTAAGCATATGGTGCACCATTTCGGCAGATTGAAGATGTGCGTTAAACTTGATGCAGGCGACGATATCCACGCTACACTAAAGCCATTGTGTGTCTTTGAGCCATACAATTTAAATTCAACTTTGAGCAAATCAACAAGGAACTTCTCCTCATAATTTCTTTTTCAATAGAAATTTTATAATGCAGTAGCAATGGGTCATACGAGGTCGTAATGGTTTAAAGAGCAAGTTCGGAATGGTGTTCTTTTGAAAACAATAAAATCGTGATACAAATAATATGGGTTGTGGTACGGACACGAGGAACAACCCAGTATACAATCGGTGGACACTTCTCACAAAGTGACCTGATCCCAAACTAGGCAAAGTAAAGTAAAGCCTGTACTTTGGGTAACAGAGGCTAATATACATAAATAGATAAATAACACAGACACAGGATAAACACTCGTGTTCATCACACAAATGTTTGCCCTTAGCGGGAATCCCGTCCGCGGCCTTCGGCGTAGAAGGCAGGCTCACTACCAACCACACCAACGGGCCGGTAACTAATTCATATTATGAACGTTAGGTGGGATGTTATCGGTACCCAAATTGCGAATATGAGTTATACAAAAGTGTTATGTTCAAAAAAATGTTTCACGTTTTTTTTTATTTTTGATAAAAAATATGTATACAGGGTCTTTTCAAGTTTGTGATCAAAATACCCTGTATGATTTGAATTACATTGTGCAGGTTCTCCTTTTGACGTTTAACTGACATCCTCAAGTCAGGGTCGACCATGACTAACCTTTGACAGGTTCGTGAGTAAAGATTCATGACGTCACGGTAAAAAATTTGTGCTAATTGATAGTCAAAAACTTGAGCCGAACTCAAGTTTTGGCCCTCAGTAGAGCTATTTGTCTATGGCATACTAAACTGCGTTTAGTTTGGGAAAAAATAGTTTAGTCTTGGTTTAAAGAATATTTTCTTACATGCATTATTTTGCAATTTTGATGTATTTTAATAATTAATGTACGCTGAGCAAAACACTTAAGGAAATCTAAAGAAATATTTTGTTTCAGCTTAGTATTATCATGTTGTGTGGTTAATTTTTTTTTCAACTCAAAGCAGTAACCAAACGCAGAGACAAGTCGAGCGTTTAGTCCTCTTGACGTAAAATCTGTCAAATTATTTCTACTACATTTGTTTACACAGATTCCCTCCCTGAGTTCAGGCTGAGTTTAGGATCAGGTTGAGTTCAACCTGAGTTCTAGATAAGTCAAGCTTTATCAATTCGGGCCTAAGTTTAGAGATTTTGAAAGAAAACGTCATAAAATATCTGGGATGACATAATACGTCAAATGTCATCTCATACATTTCATGACGTTGGCTTTCGTCAAACGGCATGTGGTCACTTCTGTACTATACTTACTAATCTGGGATGTGGTCCTAACGTTTTCTAGACTCCCAGCATTGATATTTTGTATAGCACTACGTATCACTCTTTCTCGTTCTTCTAATAAGAGTATGAGCTTCAAAATCACTGTCATTTAAATAATAAAAAAAGTCTAATATTTTTTATTTTAAATCTCGGGATCCCTGATCACAGAAAGATTGAGAATCACTGTTCTAAAGGATCCAAATTTGCTGTAAAAAATCTGCTTCTAAAATGAAAAATTGCATTTTATTTAGCATGACCCACTGCACCAATAGGAAGTATCGAACTATTCACAGGTCTCGTTCAAGTTAAAAACTCAGTACAATCGTAGAACCTACATCCGCATAGCACTGTGTAAAAATTTGCCGAGAATTCACAGCGTTTCCGACATTACTCACGTTAGCGAATGTGCACAATTTATGTGCTTGCACTGTGTTTAGTTCTAGTTCGTGTGCTACAGTCAACGAATAGGTCAAGCTTGATACTCGCAGTGCGACGATTATTGGATCCTGTAAACATAATCACAACCTTTTTGACAAATCATCTAACCAATATCCGTCAGCATTGTTGCAAAGTATCATATCCTGCTCCTAGTTACCTCATAGCGGCATAGAGCACTTCGAACCTATTATTAATATGGGAAATTTTGTGTTTCCACTTTCTTAATGCTTCTAATAATCTCGATAAATAAAGAATTTGACAAACAAACAAAATGCTTCTCTTTAGCTTAAGCTAATGCTTCTCTTATGCTTCTCTTTCGCTGTCTTTAAATATGCTCGTTATGAGCTTCGATGTAGATTTCTGCGGAAGGAGCTTATAGTCTTCTGGTGTCGGGTAAGCCTGACACAGAACCTTCATACTCTTGTCAGCCATAGCGAATTAGTATAGTATACAGGTGTAAGTAAGGAACGGTGTACCGAAAACTGAACTGACGTGCTCAGTCAACGAAACTGAACAAATTTCCCAAAGAAACATTTTTAGGACTTGAAAAAATATTGTGACTTTTTCTTACAAACTGTTCGGTCAGAGTTTTGTTTTTGGGAATTTTTTTTGGGAAAGTTGTTCAGTTTCGTTGATTGAGCACGCCCTTTCAGTTTTCAGTACACCGTACATTACCCCCTGTAGATGTTGTTTTCTGAACACACACTACGCGTCTTACCCTGGGATTCTGTCGTTGATTTTTGTAGTGTTTGTCGCTTGTACTTGATGACATACCTGAAACAATATACATTTCACCATTAGGATAGTGAGCATTTATATTATAAGATATTTCTAAGATGCTTCTCGTTTGTTCAATGTCAGCAATAATATTTTCCGAAAAAAAAAAGCCTAAAATGTCTATGAGTGGAAAAAAACCCCAGATATCGTCATCTGTTTATTGGTTGCAGCATTGAAACTGGTCTGTAATTATTGGCTCATAAACTCAAATTGATGGCGAAACCTTTCATTTTAACAGTCGGATCGACAATTTTGTGTGAAGGGGGAAAAACATTGTCAATTTCATTGGAATTAATGGAAATTTAATTCAAGGCGTTTCGAGTTTTGTTTGACATATATTAAAGGTATACAGAGTGATCATATTTTCATCTACAGGATGGTAAATGTCGTTAAATGTCTCCAAACCTCTCGGGTCAACCCATGAAACTAAACAACTTTCCCTTAAGAACATCGGTCGATATACGAAAAAAAACATTTCAACATCCCATAGAAACTGTATCAGCTGATAGCGCATTTTGTATGGTAGGTAATTTTTTTTTGTATTTCGACCTATGTTCTTTAGAGAAAGTTTTTCAGTTTCATGGGTAGAGCATCCACCTGAGAGGTTTGCAGACATTTGCCAAACTCTGTGAAAAAGGTTACATACACACTTTGAGCTAAGAATGTTCACTTTCGGAGTAATAGTTAATATAAGAGACACATAAATTATGTGAATTTCTTCTCTATTAACTAAGTATTTATGAAAAAGGTGTTCGGAATATTCTTCCTCAACAAGACATGTGTGCTTGGATTTAATACAGGGTTATTTTTGGACCCCTAGCCAAATTTTAGTACCTATGTTACTCAGAATACAAATCTGAATAACGTTCCCAAAGAAACATGGGTCAAAAAACTAATTTTGTTTTTGGGTCTCCCATATAAACCTTGCACCAGCAACAGTGAAATTTGTATGGGACGACCAAATCTTTTTCTAGTTTTCCGACCCATGTTACTTTGGGAAAGTTGTACAGTTTCATGTTCTGAGCAACATACTAAAATTTGGCTAGGGGTCCAAAAATAACCCTGTTTGTTATTTCAATCATTTTGCTACAAGAACCCAAAGGCCTCTCAAAGTCCTTATAAATTACAAAGTCACACATAATTTTCAACCTACATAGAATCAACAACCATAACACTGTATACATAAGCTAATGGTACTTGTAGTGCCTATAGCAAACGATCATTACGTCTGTTTTTACCGCCACTGTCGACAAAATGACTTCGAGCGTGGGCGAAGCGAATCGGTAGCTTTGTACACACGGCCGCACATCGGTAGAAACACTTTTGGACCTTATTGCATGGTAATAGAGTTGAAAAAGTTTCTACCGACAAGAGGTTGATCGTACTATAAACCGCAAGTCCAATATCAACAGGTGAATCTTATTTCTTTAGCATTAGGGTCGATATTTGTAATGCCCTATAGCTTCTGATAAGTGGTGTACTGTACGGTAGAGGCTGTGTCGGGTAAATATTGTAAAGTGTTGTGCAATTTACACTTGCAACGGAAGCGTTTTTGTGGATTTATGTAGGTATACCTTTGAGTCAGTCAGTCATATAAAATTGTGCCATGGAGAATTGGTGATACACAAACACGAATCAAAGACAAATAAGAGGTCAAAACAAAGTGCCATTTTACGAAAGAAAACTTCATGAAATGTATGGGAGGACCTATGACATATCATGTTATCCCACACCTTAGAGCAACGCGTCAAACCGCGCAAGCCCGTTACACTAAAGAACATAGGTCGGAATGCGATAAAATTACCTCCTATCTATACGAAAGCTGCTGCAGTTTGTAAAGGATGATGAAAAAAAAAATAGAATAAGGCTACCAGGCCAATGATGAAGCAAATTTAGGACGCCTTTTAACTACAACTTCTGGATAAAGATGCTACTCTATAGTCTGGTTAAGATTTACTTAGTCGCCTTTTATAAGATCTACGGTAGAAAAGCGGGCTTTGCGCGCGAAAATCGTGTTACTCTATGTCCCACACATTTTATGACGTTCGCTTTTGTCATCTCTAATATTGATTGCATGTTGTCTAAGTAGACCCCCTAGGGAACGGCTACTAATTTAACCACAATTTTCTACCGTAGATCTTATAAAAGGCGACTAAGTAAATCTTAACCAGACTATAGAGTAGCATCTTTATCCAGAAGTTGTAGTTAAAAGGCGTCCTAAATTTGCTTCATCATTGGCCTGGTAGCCTTATTCTATTTTTTTTTCATCATCCTTTACAAACTGCAGCAGCTTTCGTATAGATAGGAGGTAATTTTATCGCATTCCGACCTATGTTCTTTAGTGAAATTTTGAAAAATTAAAACTGTTGTATGCTGCCGTTGCTGCCTATTCATCATTTCGGAAAACAAATCTGAGTCCATATTTACAGTTTTCTTTCAAGGCAACGTATTGAAATTTATGCGTTTTCAGAATGAAATACGTGTTTCGAACAAAAACGACGTGAAGGTAATGATTTATTCTGTAGGAAGTTCTTTATGTATTATTTACGGCTGACATTGAGTCGCTCTAAGCGCAAACTGTAAATATTCCTATTTGATGTTTAAGAAGTTATACTATGTCTCCATTTAAGTAACTAACTCAAAATTGTTGCGCTAATAGTGGCCTCTTACATAAAGCACCAATCAGCTTAACGTGCCTTCTGAAGCACTAAAACGTCCTATGGTACCTCCGTAATAATGATGCCGCAAATCATCGAGGCATCATCAGGAGGATGCCTCGTGTATAGGCGAACACGTGTAGAGCAGTTTGGGTGGTTGTTGTGTTGCGGTTGCCTGCGCATGCGTATTTATTTTCGGGCAGGCGGGCCCAGTGAGTACACATAGCATAGCACAGTGGGTGCACACCATATCATCCCATAACACGTCCACAGCAGTACAGGTAGCTTCCTCCAAAATTTCAGCAAAAATGCGTGGTACTTAGGAGGGGATTTACCATAGTCACCACGCTTGTAAGCGTTGCGGCTGGCGACAGCTGTTGTTGGTGACCGCAGTATGTAAGATGGTAAGATACACAGAAAGCCGCTGTCCCGCCCGTCCTCCGGTTCATAAGCCCTAAGTCGCCTCTTACGACACCCATGGGTATAGATGGGTCGGTACTATTCTTTGCCTGCACCACACGGGACGCGTTAGCGTAATATTGTATATTCTTTGACACGGGACTGGGTGCACGCACAAAGCATCCGTCATTGTTGCGGAGGTCGCTAGATATTTATTAACCATAGCTTTTTTAAAGGAAGCTTTTCGTCCATTTCAGCCTTAAAACGAGGTTCCTGTATTGTTTGATTTCCTTATAAATCAAAGGTCAAGGACAGAAACTAAACATCCTGTGGAAAAATAGAGCTAGACTAGATACGTGGGACACTCAGAAATATTTGCGACACTAAAAAAAATTGTTCTACAGGTACATATATTTTTATTAAATCTTTTCAAAGTACTCTCCACCAGCCTCTATACAAAGATTCATGCGTCTGAACCAGTTTTCAAAACACTTTTTCCAGTCCGCCGTAGACACCTCGTTTACAGCCTGCTCGAACGCAGCCAGCGCATCTTCCGGCGACGAAAATTGTATCCCCTTGAGCTGATTTTTTATTTTTGGAAATAAAAAGAAGTCACACGGTGCTAGATCAGGGCTGTAAGGAGGGTGACCCAGGAGTTTGACTGGTGTGCTGTCCAGGAAGTCCCTCGTTTTGAGCGCGGTGTGTGCAGGCGCATTGTCGTGGTGGAGCAGTAGTCCGCGGAGCCCTGTGTTTGGTCGCTTGTTGCTCACAACAGAAAAAACTTCTGGTAAACATTTGGTAGTATACCATTCGGCGTTGATGCTTCTTTGATCTCGTAAGGGAATTGAGGCCAAGTGGCCAGTCAAATTAAAAAAGCTGGCGATCAAAATCTTCCCCCCGCTTCGAGATTGCTTCACTTTGGTAGGCGTTGGTTCATTTTGAAACACCCAAACTGTCGACTGGCGCTTGGTTTCTGGATCGTATTGATAAATCCAGGACTCATCACCTGTTACGATGTCGTAAACACGCCGAGACGAGCCTGCTTCAAATTTGTTCAGCATATCACGGCACCATTCCACCCGGGCCTGCTTCTGAGCGTCGGTGAGGTAGTGCGGCACCCAGCGCGATACTATCCTCCTCACGCGAAGATGCCCGTGTAGAATCTCGTGAACGCTTCCCGATCCAATCTTTAATATGTGCTGAATCTCCTGATATGTAATTCGCCTATTATCTTGGATTAAATTTTTCACTGCTAGCACGTTTTCTTCCGTAATAGCCGTCAAAGGGCGACCGCTTCTTTCTTCATCCCTCAAGGTTGGTCGACCGCGCCTAAATTCGTTATACCAACGATACACGGTTGCCTTGGAGGGGCCTTCATCCATAAATGCCATTTGAAGTCTATCGAACGATTCATCCGGTTTCAGGCGACACTTGAAATCGTAAAAAATCATAGCTCTAAAATGTTCCCGGCGCAGATCCATTTTTCAGTGGGACACGATACTTTGAATTGGCTCGCAAAAAATGTGGAGGGAAATTTTGAAAATGGAACACACATATTTTTACTTACAAGTAATCATATTTTCGAAAAAGATTCTGACCGGCCAGTCTCCCATATATAAAAACTATTTTTCGCAATACTTTCTGAGTGGCCTGGTATGTCATTATTATTTACCAAATCACCAGCAATCAACATTATAATGGTTATTTTAATACCGTCTAGACTTTTGGACTAAAACGTATCTAGAATAGACGGAGAGATATACCTTAGGTAATATAGATTTGATGTTTTTTTTTTACAAGCGTGGTGACTATGGTAAATCGCCTCGTAAGTAGGTATTACGCGTTTTTGCAAAAGTTTTTTTTAATGTGACGAGTGAGCAAGCGAGCTAGTGGGCCACCTGATGGTAAGTGGTCACCACCGCCCATAGTGCCCACTGTCTTATTAGTAGCATGATTGAAACTAACAAGACAGCAAAGCGCGTTGCCCACCATGAGAATTAAGATGCTGTGTCTCATGTGCCAGTAACTTCCCTGGCTCCCTTGCCCTTCAAACCGAAATGCAGCAGTGCAAACACTTTTGCTTCACGGCAGAAAAAAGCAAGGCGGTGGTAATTCCCCAGACGAACTTTGCACAAAAGCCCTACCACCTTCAAAAGTAGAAGTTCTGGAGGGAGCTCCCTTTCCTGCAGTGGACGTTTCGTGGGATGTTATTAGGAAAAGTTTTTTTTTGCAAACCATATTTTACAGCAAATTAAGATAATTCGGCAACTATTTCAGAACTTTTCATGATAATTTTAAAAATCCTTAGTAACGATATATCCATCCAAACGCTTTTAAAACAATGAAAGTTTTCGAATAACAGACACTTCGGCGTCTAGATGAACTGCCATTAAATATAGGGATGACGAAAGTGAATTTCAGAAGATGTATGAGATAAGAAAATATGTCAAATGTCATCCCACACATTTGATTATGTTCGCTTTCGTGAAATAGTATGTTGTCTAAACCCCTTTAGTATTCATAAAATTTAAGTAACACTAACATCTCTTCACCAGTGGGTTACTTAACAGCACGGTATACAAAAGATAATGAACCCGCACTCGGTCGAAGGCAGGTCACAGCTTGGAGCCTTGACCCGCTTCACTTGCACTGACGCGGGCGCAGCAACTAGAAGAGATTAGTAGTGCATTCGCCATTTTCAGTAAATAAAATAGGACTAAAACGTTAAGATGTATATTACTAACTAAGGACGACCATATTCAAGCGGCTAAATGCATCTTTTGAAAATACTTTTAGTTATTAGTAATTTAATCGATATTAAACGAAAGTTCTTGACACTTAAAAAGCCCATAAAAAAATATCTGAAAAGAAGTTGTTGCTGATGAGACTCTCCGAGAATAGGTACCTCCCTGATTATTTAAAAATATTCCTCTTTTGACCCCCTAACAGCAGATCAACAAACAGTCGCACCTCACTCTCATAATCAGGCCAGCTACCAGCCTTGACCCGGCCCGCTGCGCGAGCGCATCGAGTCACCTCATTGCCCAATGAGAGACCGCAGAGCGGAGACATCAGGGTGTTACGTCACTACGAGTGAAGGTTAGGAAAGTTCGCGAATGTCAGTGGGCAGAGTTGCATGCATTTGCGAAGATTAACAGATTATTAATTGGCAACTGCTTCCTGAGATATGCTATAGGAATTGTAATGAGAAACTGAAAAGATAGTCTACCGCGTGGGTCGGTAGAGCTTTGACTGTGAGATGGCTTTGACCGCTACCGCTGTACCGCGCTCTAGGTATGCGCGGGGAGGTGGGGGAGTGGAAGGAAAGAGCAAGAACTAGTTGCCGCCGTGAGCGATGACGACGATGGCCCCTCCGTCTCGCCTTAAGGCGCGGTACAGCGGTTGCGGTCAGACTATACGAGTACGAAGCAGCTGTGCATTGATATTTGTGCTACATTTTATTGTCTCCACTGTACGACAGATTGTGAAACATCTCGACTCTCGATCCAGAGGTTCTGGTTTCGATTTCCGGTGTCCTCCCCAGTTTGCTTAGGAATCACCTGATTGTCCGAAAATTTAGATGATTCCGTGCTTCGGAAGGCATATTAAACCGTTGTTGGTCTCGACTACTATCTACGGATGCAGTCGTTAATAACTAATAAGCCATGTCAGAGGCCTTCGGCGGCTCAACAACTCTGACACCAGAGATTGGGAGGTCGGTCAAGGACCTTGCAACCCACACGATACGATGATGATAATGCCATTAGGCAAGCCAATGCCATTAGCTCGATTGCAATTTTATGCATTTACACGTGTGCAATTAATATTTTATTAATACTTAGATTGAGTATTGTCTATCCAATCCAAATACTTGGGCGATCACACTAGGCACCAGGGTCTGTAAGGTCATGGATCTTACAACCCACACGATATGATGAAGACTTGGGTGATCCTGAAGGTCTAGACAACGTACCAGATGACTAAAGCGAACGTCATTAAATGTACGGGATGACATTTGACATATTATGATATGTCAAATGTCATCCCATACATTTGGATGCTGTATGGGATGACATTTGACATATCATAATATGTCATATCATCCCATATATTTTATGACATTCGCTTTTGTCATCTCTAAATTTAATGGCATGTTGTCTAGATCTCCTGATCAGTTTCTACACACAGCACAAAGGGAGCTGGTTGCATGTCCCTTGGTCAATATTGCTATAAAAACCTACTTCTCTGTGTTCATAAAACCGAAGTGAAATACCATGTCATATGAGCACATTGGCAATGCAACTTGTACCGTAGTTAATGTAATGATGGAGGGGGAAAAGACACTGGGATTGAAAAGGAAAGAGTAATTGGGACAACTCGCGTGTATAGATACTTGACATAATATGCGCCTGCGCAGGTCAAGGCTGAGCGGTGCGTCGACGACTTCCCTCGGTTCATTGGTGTCACGCGGTGATTCAGTAGTAGGGGGAATCGCTACCAACCTAGTTAGTAGTCATACATAGGAATCAGAAATTGTTACCTTCAGAAGGTTTTACTAAAAGGAGATAGGTTTAACTGGAAAAAAAATTATGAGTTCCCATTCTTTTTTCAGTCGTTAGTTACCCCGTTCGTTACGATACGATACTTTGTTCTTTGTTATTCTGTTTAGAAACGTTCTTAAAACGCGATTTTGACAAAAGCGGCAAAACCGATACAAAAGCCACTGAATTTTCGCGAATCCACTTGAGTCCCAGTGTGGAAAAGAAACTGCAACCTTCACCAAATTATTGACCACAAGTAATAAAATTGGTTTGTCAGAAGTAACCGGGAAAAAAAGATCTTCCCTTAAAGAAAAATTAAAAAACCCTTTCATAGTAATTAGGTAGGTACGGTCGAGAACAGATGAAAATTAACACTCACAGCGCGACTTTAGACCCTACAGCTATCGAAAGAAAACCGGTATAAAGTTCAATGTGCCAAGCTTGACGTGCTCTTGACTGTACAAAGACCGTCTCAATGGATTGAAGTAGGTCAGGATTTATACCAAAAATAGTTCCACATTATTGCGTCTTTCCATGACTCACTACGGTTATATCAAGCGAATATTTGTGTCAGTCTGGGTGTATCATTGGACCTGTTTTAATCCAGCTACGTAATATTTAATACCAGTGACTTCATTTGTAAGGGATTTATACTATTGTTATGATTTTTAGGGTTCCGATACCAAAATGGTAGAAAAAAGGAACCCTTATGGTGCGACTTTGTCTGTCTGTCACACCTGTATATCTCAGCAACCACTCATGCTATCGACTTAAAATTTGGAATGGTTTTAGAATATAGTTGCCCAACTTAATTGCACATGAAAGAAATAGAAAAAAATATGATTATAAAAAAGGGGGGTAAAATTTCAAATTATCGTTACTAGGTCGAATGGGGTATCATTATGAAAGAACTTTACTTGTAAATTCTAAAATATATTTTTGTATTTTATTACAACTCTTAGTTTTCAAGTTATGATGAAAAATTACAAAAAAAATACCATACCCTTTATCTTCGAAGTTAGGGAAAGGAAAAAATCTGAATTAATTACAGTCGACAGAAGTTTATGCAAATATTACAGCAAAAATAAAACGATCTTTCTGAGTTGCACAGTTTTTTAGAAACATACATAAAGCCTTTACAAACAAATTTAGTTTTGCGGACCTAAAAATGGACTTTTTTAATTCCAAAAATACTATAGCTATATCGGAACCCTCGGCGCGCAAGTCCGACTCGCACTTGGCCTTTTTTTATCCTCATTTCATCATGTTTTCTTGAGCCTTTCTTTAACTTCATCTCCTTTTCCCCATCATGATTTCGTCACAATAATAATGTTTATTATATATTCTTTATTGCACAATTACTACACAGAAAGATACAAACAACAGAACATTTACAAAGGTGGGCTTATTTCTACAAGAGATTTATTCCAGCCAACACATGGTTGTGAGAAGATGAATTAGCGGGACACAAAAGTGCATTGCAAATGGTACAAATAAGTAAAAATAATACCTACGAATCAATCATAAACATATAAATATAAACATAATACATACTCGTATAATACATACCACATAAACATAAAAATAGATATAACAATATATACATATATATACTAATGTTACATAGAGAATGTTTCGTCTGTGTTTGTACCCAACTTAGTTTTAATTATTTTAGAATTCACGTGTGTGCATTATTTATTATAATATTTCTATTTCAACTAAGTATTGCGGTAGATTACCTTCTGCCCATTTTAGAAACAGCAGCTCTTAAAATAATAATACCGTCAGACCCATTAATACTGATATGAAGGTAGTTCTTCATGTGCACACTGTTCAATTAGTTGAATTATGAAATTCAACCCCTTATGCAACACATAACATTCCATGAACATTCACTGCAGGACAGGGAGCTCGCTCCAGAACTGCGCGTGGTTCTTTAGAGAGGATTTACCAGTCACCACGCTTGTAAGCGTTGCGGCTGGCGACCGACGTTGGTGATGACCCCTATACATAAGATGCTACGATAGACAGAAAGATGCTGCTGCCCATCCTGCGGTTCATAAACCCTCAGTCGCCTCTTGCGACACCCACGGGTAGAGATGGGTTGGTACTATTATTTGCTGGCACCACACGGGCGAAGCATGTTATGCAACTATTGACGGTAAATAACTTAATATTGTTATCGTGAAGGGCACGGCCAATGGTAAACGCTGTTAATGGTTTGTGACGTCACTAGGGTTGACGATCTCTTACTAAATAGAAACGCGTCATAGAGTAAAAATATGCAAGGTCATGTTGACGTAGATGCATGCTATCTTGCTTCTTCAGTGAATGGTAGAATTTGAAAGTGATGTTTTATATAACCGTAAAATTACTTTGTTAACCAAAGAACTGTTGAAATATTCCACCTTCGTCCCTCGATTAGTTAAGTGCGAAAATTGACTGTTTTTCCAGTCAATAAACAAGAATGCAAGATTTGTTACTGGTAATTTACTCGTAACACCCAAAAATATAGGTTTCTAACCAGCTTGTACGTTAACGCTCACTCAAACCTGCTCGGAGCAAAAAGCAGGGGGTGTAAACAAATTGACATACATACATACATACATAACATCACGCCGCCTTGTTCCCGTCGGCGTAGGCAGAGACCACAGTTCTCCACTGAACAAATTGACATTGAATTTAAAGATGACCAAAGCGAATGTCATGATATATATGGGATGACATTTGACATGTTGTGTCATTTGGCACGTTGTCTAGAACCCCAGAGCCCAAGGTATTTATATAAAAGGTAATAGTGAACATAACTTTAGCTTCCTATTCAGACCATAAAACTGAACACCTTTCCCCAAGGAATATAAGTCAAAAACGACAGCAAATTTTTGACCTCCCGTAGAAAATGCATCAACTGATTGCGCATTTTGTATGGGAGGACAAATTTGTTTTTTCGTATCTCTACTTCTGCTAAAATTACGTTCACTACTGAAAATAACTTCAGCTTCTTATTCAGGCCATCAAACTGAATAACTTTCCCCAAAGAACAGATGGAAAAGTCGAAGTATGAAAAAGAATATTGATCTTCCATAGAAACTGCATTAGCTGATAGCGCATTTTGTATGGGAGGATAAGTTAGTTTTGTCGTATTTCGACGTTCCTTTTTGAAAGTTGTTTAGTTTCATGGTCTACATTATGTCCACTACATCATTATTTAGGACTATAATTCCGTTCGACCAAAACCGAAACACTTCATTTTATTATACTGGTTGCATACAAAAATATTTTTTTCTTCTTCGGCAACTGGTTACCAATACGGCCAACAGCCAATACGGCTGAAATCACTATTACGCTCTTTTTGTGAATGAATGAACTCGTCAGTAATCAGGTTAAATCATTGCAAGAATTTGAGCCCCAAAAGTCATCCTCTGCCCAGCAGTGGACATCTTTCAGCTAATACAATGGTGATGAGTTCGTTTAACTAATCTTAACAACTTTTATTACCAGCCCTGACTCACAGAACTAGTAACCTGCCATAGATTATAGCGACACGCATTCTTCAGATAAGGTTTAATGTTGAATTTGTGGCCTGACGTCTGCGTCGCTCGTGTTTTAACATTTTAAGGACTTCGTGCCACTTTGTGTGGCTATTAACTTTTTATTTTTAATACGTGATGCGTCGTGTAGCAACAAAACACGTTGTGAACCTAGTATTGTAACTTAAAATGGATTCAAGTCAATTTAATATTAAAGGGTGTAAGGCGTGGTAAGGGAAGGGTGTACCGAAAACTGAAAGGGCGTGCTCAGTCAAAGAAACGGAACAACTTTCCCGAAGAAACATTTTTGAAAAATTTTTAACCTCTGCGTGGAAAACTAATTTTTGGCCGCTAGCGTGGAAAAGGTTTCTGAAATTAGGACGTGATGATGATTTATGGTATAGGGCATTGGCACTCTTCGTTAGCATTTCCGCGAGGAAAACGCTTTCACGTTCTTGTTTTGAGTTGAAAATTGTATGCTTCGCTCGGCAGCAAAGTTATTTCGCTCCTCATGCCTTGAAACCCTTGCTGCGATTAAGGTTCTTCTTAAAATCTTTCGCTAGCTCGGATTTAAATACAAGGCACTCGCGCCAAATAACAATTTTGCTACCTTGCATACATAGCAAATAAGTATAACTATTATTAACTGTATTCGACAGATTTTTTCAGTTTCGCTACTACAATACAAAGGTGCCGCGCGTATATTTTTCGAAGGCACGTGATCCTGAGGCGCTACCGCCGAACACAATCGTTATCGAATCTCTCTTTTCTTCTTGTATAGAAAAAAGAGAGGATCGATAACGATTGAGTTCGCCGGTAGGGCCTCTGATTAAGAGTTGCATCCTGCGTGTTCATCATCAGAATCCGGGTCGAGAAATCGGAGCGAGGACCGACGCATTATTCTATCAGTGGCGGCTATTTCTGTGAAGTGGAATAAAGGTTACAACAGTCGATGTTTTACTACGAATAGGTATTGACATAAGTACATAAACTAAACATACGCCTTTTTCTCGTTGGGGTAGGCAAAGACTGATCTTACACCGTCTTTTGTCCTTCCGCCCAGGGCATAGATAACCAGGGCAAACATTTTGTGTGATGAACACCAGTGTTTGGTCTGTCTTGGTGCTCAATGTAGGCAGTTCCGGAAACCCATAGCACAGGTTTGTCTACTTTGGAATCATATGGCATTATGTGAAATTTTCCCCCCAATCTTGGTGAATACAAAAGTTTACAAATATGTTACTTTGCTCTGGTCTAAAAACATCATGTTTCATCCTAGCCTATATCATATGATATACGATTTACCTTGTTAATTATTGCAAAGCTAACAACCAATTATGATTCTAGCTATATTACCAGAGCTAAGCCGCAACCACACCTTCCTTAATTCAGAAACTAATTCGGCATAAATTGCTCATTGAAGTAAGAATATTGGAATAAACAGAACTAAGCCTCCCAGCAATATATGCCAAATTAGTCTTTGAATTTAGGAAGGTGTGATTGCGGCTTTAACCTAGAAGTATATTGAGCAGACACTTCTTAAAATATCCTTATAAATCTACTCCACCAAAGCATGTACCAAATTATCACTCCTTATCTCCAAATTTAACCTTGTGGCTCTTTACGGCGGCGAGGCGACATATTTACTGAGTAAACTGATCAAAAAATGTCGGCACGTAACTCCACTGTGTATTACGGAGAAATATGACTCCGTAATTTGTAAGTATGCTTAACGTCTTCCGTATTCACGCGAGGTCGAGTTTTTTTTATCAACACCGGCCTTTGGGAAACGAAAACAGAATGCAGCTGGTATCTTTGACCTTCTGGTTTCGGTATGTATGAATTATGCCCTGAATTGACTTGCTGTCTGGCTGATAAGTTATAGGAAGGGATTGTAGGTTGCTAACAATATTTGTAATCGGTTTCTCGAAAACTGCTCTAACGATTTCGATGAAATTTACCATACGGGGTTTCAATCGATCTAGCTAGGTCTCAAGTCTGGGAAAATTCGTTACCCCTGTGTTTTTTTTTAAATGCCGCGTTTTAATCGAATACCTATAGAGCCATCTGTTGGCGGGTAGTATAGCTTGCTCACCCGATGATATTTTAATATAGCGAAGCTCGGTCGCCCACGTACTTATGATTTAAAATCATAACCTTTATTCCTATAACATGAGTTAGTAGTCAGCTTGGCTTCTGTCGTACCATCCTACATACAGACTGATACTGCCGTCACTGCAGTCCATGTGCCAGCCGGAACGCTAACAATCGTGGTGACTATGGTACTTCCCCTCGATCACGCGTTTTTGCTAGAATTCTGGAGGGAGCTCCCTGCCCTGTAGAGGGCGATTCTATGGATGTTATTTTGATAAACTTATTTAAAACAAACTTTTATTTCGTGTTGGGTAAAACCAACATGCCAGGGTTACCATCACAAATAATGAGCAGTAACGTCAGCAAGTCAGTAGGCAAAAGTCAAGCACCTTGCAGATATTATCTGTCCTCTGAACTTTCTGGTCACCATGCAGCATGCTACTGGTTGAATATTTACCTACTGGCACTGCTAAAGTGGAAAATATTACACTATTTATACAACGTGTAACGGAAAGGTGAGATAATACTGAACTGAACAACTTTTCCCAAGGTCGAAATACGAAAAAGCTAATTTGACCTGCCATTCGAAGTGCGCTATCTGCTGATGCAGTTTACTATGTGAGGTCAAAAATTGATTTTGTTCCATGACCTTTGTTCCTTGGGAAAAGAGTTTCCTTTTAATGGGTAGATTCACACCCTTTGTTATTATTACACCCCTTCCGTTACACCCTGTATACATAGAACAAAAACGAAACAGGACAAGTATTTTTTACGTAGCTATTCATATAATTTAGAATTAATTAATTTAATTTATAACAATTTGTGCCTTTCAAATACCTACTTTGAAAATGTTTAAATGAGATTGCGGATGTAACCGTAAAATTTCGCTTTCATTCTTAATCAAGGACATAAAAATTTATGGGCCGTAATGATAGCCTGACTCCTGTAATTTTAGATCAATATGGAATTGGCATTGGCAGTCTTGAATTGAATAATCTGGTATTCTTTCAATTGAAGATAAGAGTTGCAATTATTTATGATCATTCTTCGCTAAGATCATTGGACGTAGAAAATAAGTCTAATAAATATAATAAATAAATAATGAAACAAACTCCACGGAAAAGCAGAACAACGCTAGATCAGCAGAACATCCCATAAAACGTCCACTACAGGATAGGGAACTTCCTCCAAAATTCCAGCTTTTGCTGAAACAATATGGAGGGGAAGTACCACGCTTGTTAGCGTTACGCCTGGCACCACGGACCGCGGTTCTTGGTGATCGCAGAATGTAAGATGATACGATACACAGAAGGATGCTGCTGCCCATCCTCTGGTTCATTATCCCTTAGCCACCTCTTACGACACCCTCGGGAAGAGGACTAGAGGTGTTGGTACTATTCTTTGCCGGCACCATACGGGAAAAGATCAAATGATGGCAATTCAAAAATCTGTTGCGATAAAATAATATTTTTCTTCACCGATATATGAACACGATAGCCTAGAATCAATAGGCAGCTGAAGGATTACTTATTTATCATGAATACTTCAAGGCAACATCTGCATGGAGTTCATTCATAAACATATCGGACTGCATTTTACAAGGTAATATGAAAATTTATACTTAACGAAAAAAACTATAAGTACAGCGGTCATTTTTACTTTCGAGCGGAGCGAGAAAGGTATTGTATTCGTGAAAAAAAAAGTTTTTCTAATTTTCTCAAAAATGTGTTCTATATCACTTATACATCATAAAAAACAAGTCTCCCAAAAATGTCCGTCCGTCGGTCGGTCGGTCGGTCCGTCGGTCGGTCTGTCCGTCACGCTTTGGCCTAGCGGCTAAACGAATGGTCCGATTGACACCATATTTTGAATTTAAGAGTTTTATGCAAATCTATCGAAGGGTTTTGAGTGGTTTCTTGCTGGCTCTCATTTTGAGGGTAGCTGTCATACAACGAAAATGAAAAATTGTAATTTTTGCAAAAATGGCACACAAAATCTTGATGAAACTTTGCATGACCAAGCATCTCCATTTATGTTATTTTTTGGCAGTATCAATTGGTCTCTAGAAATTTATATAAAGGGTGTTCCCTTACTACTAAAATTAAAAAATGTGATTTACTCAAAATCGGTTTCGTTGAGCTTATTTTGATGTTCTACAATTTGGATTCTAAACTGGTTTTCTACCTGACTGCATATTTCATTAAATCATTTGTAAATAAATCTAGTAGGTATAGGTCAGTTTGTATTTTCATATTAATTGTATATGCAATTAGAAACTTAAGTTTGCAGTTGGTACTTATTTACTCATTACTATCCGCAGCCTTTATAATATAATAGTTAGAGCATTCGGCTCTTGATCCGGAGGTTCTGGGTTCGACTCCCGGCGGGGACACTGTTGAATGATGACTCTCGTATATTGCGAGAAAGTAAGTGCAGTGCTGCTGTACCATTTATTTAAAACCCTAACTACACCCATATAACAATATGACTCGTAGGTATGGATTATATAAAGCTAGTGTACATATTTTGTCTGAAAAACGAAATATGTTTCCCCAAAAATATCTCATAATTATCCGACAAAAATCATGGTTTGGGTGGTGTACTAGTACCATAGTCAACTGACAATTCTCCAGTTTAGATCCCTTAGGCGCCTTTTTCGATACCCACAGGACGGGATGGGGTGGTATTTTTCTAAGTTGGCACCACACAAGCGAAAAAAAAATTGACTTATTACCAAACCACATCCAAATTTGAAATTGGAAGGTCGCATAGGCTCGCAAACGAGTATTCAGTACTTATTCTGTGCCCAAACTTTCTCGACTCAAAAGTGGCTCCAACAAATTTGTTCAGTACAGGGACTAGATAAGTACTATACGTACAACGTTCAGTACTAAAGAGAGACTGTAAGTTAGCAGTAAGTAGATAACACAGACAATGAAATGGTAGAATGACAATACAACTGCAGCGATCGTCAACCTTGCACTATCTGAGTTTTGCCCTTGATCCACTTGTGCTATCTACATCGCAGAGATAAACAACTACCTGGGTTTGCAAAATGTTAAGAAAACTTTCGGAAAATTGCAAAATGTGTGTGTTGTTCTTTTTAGCGAAATTGTAGTGAAGATGTGGATGCTGTCTTAAATAATAGTAATAATTGGTTTCTATACAAAGCGGCACTAGGTCCAGCGTTTAGGGTAGCGACCTATAAAGATTTAAAGCCAAAAAGTGCTAAGTAACCAACATATGATCTGAGAAAAAAATACAAATCTAAGAGCGACAAAAATGTTTCATGAAAATCGGTTCAGTAGTTCTGCGTGACGCTCGAACAAACAAACAAACAGAAAAAAAGTCAAAAATTCAGTGATTTGGATTCACGGGATAATTTTGTTATAAACGTATCTTCAATGTACAGTTAACGACACGTCAAGCTTGACACTCGTAGCGCGATCCTAGCCTGTACGTCTATTGAAATAAGATCGGTACAAAGTCCAATGTGTCAAGCTTGATGTGCTCTTGACTGTACAGAGAAAATCAATTTACAATTTCAGTAGAGATGGTAGATGCCAGTTTCTAAAAAATACCGTTAAAGTACCAATGTATTTCATAATGATGAAGATTGTTTAAAATTTAAGATGATACCTATACTGCAACTGTGATTCTGTACGCGTTTTCGTTGTCATACTACTAGCCTGTTTATTTTACATAATGCATAATACCTAGGATTATTTATTTAATTATTTAATTGTGCTCAACCACATTGACACAGATATTTTATCCTGCATTATGTGGTGTTGTAACGGGACGGAATGCCCGATACGGAATTACACGAAGAATATAATGGAGTACATTGTATTTTAGCGGCCTTAAAATGAGTAATAATAAATTAGGAATCTTTATTATAATTAAGCATAGATTTCTGTTCAAATCGTAAATAAAATAAGGATCGAATAATGGATTCTGCATTACTGCTTAAAATAATTGCTTGAAAAAGCTCGTCTAAAGCCGCAAATCAACGCGTAATAAAACCTCCTTGATTCGAAACTACTTGTCAAATAGGAAATAGGAATGTGTGAAGGAAGTGGGTAGAGTTTTTGATTGCCGTTTTCTGATTGGTCGGGGAGAGTAGCGTAATCTCAGAATTCAACTTTGAATTATGGAACTGACTGCATCGGGCGGGCCCATTTCTGGACCGGCGTTGCAAGCAATGGCGGACATTGCAGTGAAAACACGTGAGAAGAAAATCATCAAGGACCAAAAACGTCGAGAGATGCCGCAGCGAATCAAGATTTCTACAAAAACTCACAACCAAGCTAAGTGTTTAAGAGGTTTTGCCACTTTAAGAGTAAAATTAGGCTCAAAACTCGATTTCATATTTCAATTATTTTACAATTTTATTTTGTCTTATAGCTGAACAACAGGGCCCTGGCGTTTATAACGGAATTTGAGTAAGATCTAAAACGGTATTTAAAATGTAGCCTTTTATTCAGGGGTAGGCAGGGCTTCTTAAACTCTTAGTTAATCTCAATTTTTAAAACTATAGGAGGTGGAGCAAAGCTACAAACCACTTGCAGTACATCAGTAGGAAGCATGGGAGCTGAGCATCCGATTCCAGCAGGGCTTCCAGCTTCAGACAAACCTGTCCCCAGCAGCCGGCAAGACATCAAGCAGGCCAGTCCAGTCGCAGATGGGTATGAAATTTTGTTTTCTCTACCCGACCAAACCAGTATTTAACAACTTTCTTAGCCAGGTAAATTGATTGAATGTATCTATTTTCTCCAAGATCCTATCTTTAATCGGTTTTGCCAGCTACAAAAGATATAACACTAATTGAGAGTTCATGCTACCCTCACAAATCAATATAAAATATAAACTTAGAGGGCTGTTTATGGAAGGTCTTTTTGGTTCAAGATGTCACCATTGTATGAAACAGATATATCAATTACTAGATAAACTAATCTTCCTATTTACCACGTCTACAGGCCAAAATACAAGGCCTGATGGCCATCGAATTTGTTGGGAAAAATAAAACCCACGTATAGACTTGATACACCAAATTGGGGTCTCGCTATACATAAGCAAGTTCGAAGTCCCATCTGATCATGGAAAACATTGAAATATTTTTTAACTATATCTTAATATTAGCAGATTGAATTGAGAGGACTGGAAGTTTAGCAGCCCTTCCCACTATTAAAATAAACTAAAATTTTCTCATAAAAAGTTAAATATCAATCTTGGAGAAGGCTAGATATGCTATTTCCATGTACCGTTTACAGCCATCGGACCTACCTACTTCCTATTACACACAAATTATTTACTTCTATATTAATCTATGCATTTAATCTAGGAATTTATATACTCGACTTGTGAACGGTTCTGACTAAAAGAATTTCTAGGGTTACATTGCCACGGTACAAAAGTAGGGTTCCTAATAGACGAAGCTTTGGCCATTTTTATAGATCAAAACAGACTTATACAGATGTTATAGGAAATTCAGAATAAGCATTAGGAAATGTTAGGTCAATAGTTAGGGTTCCCTTTAGGTACAGTGAGGATAGTTAGAAATTTAGGTATTATCATATACAGATTACATTACAGATTCATCATAAACTTATAAACTTACATTCCTCTTAATAGTAAAGCTATTACAATCTTTAGACTGTTACAAAGTGTTGCTTGGGTTCGTGCCCAGGATAGGAAACTAGTAAGTAAGCTGTTAGGGTTAGGTAGCCTCTTACAAGGTGGTGCCGCGAGCCATGATATAGAAATAGCTTAGAATTTTTATATTAAAAGCCTTTAGACTAGGTAGACCAGGGATGATCTGGCTTCGAGCTACATCCTACGCTACCGTTACAAAATGGTTAGCCGTGACCATGATAAGATTTTGGCTTTGAGCTGGCTCGTACAGTTACAAAGTGGTGCCGTGACCAGGATATTTTAGAATCTATGTTACTACGGATATTATTTTAGAAGCAGTTTAGCTGTTACAAAACGGTGCAGTGACCAGTCATGAAGCTGGCCTTCTACAGCTAGCTTTAGGCATTTTCCTAACTGGTGCCTTTTACCAGAATAAGAATCTTATGTTGTTATGGATGTTAGTTTTAGTTATACTTAGATAGGGAAAACTTAGATTTTGTTTTGGTATGCTTATTAGACTTACTATGAAGAATGCAATACATTATTTTAGCAATATAACTAGGAATATATAATTTTGACAAACTTTATAACCTTTTATGTTACTGCGGCTGCTATTGTAATGTTTACTGACAACGCTTATTCTAAAAGCTGTAGTAAGTATTGAATATTATTGTAATTATGAGAAATTGGGAATTTCTACTTTGAGATAAGTACTTACTTGAGTAAATGATAACACTTCAAAACCCTTTATTTAAAAATAACATCACAGGGTTAAACTATTCATTACATAGAAAGGTATTTCAAACATTTAACTTCACTAAGGATTATTCACTTAACACTGTTCGGGTCACTTTTACACTAGTTAGCACTAAAAGGTCCATTGTGTCTTTTTCTAGGCAGAAGATCACGTCTCCAAGAGAAGTTTCCAATAGGTATATCAGACAATAGAGGCTTTTCACCATGTTAAGTAGACAGGGACGGGTTTCTTGAAATTTGTAGATACTATGGGTTTAACTGAAAATTAAAAACACAAGTAATTATTAGTAAAGGGTACAAACGTTAGAGATATTATGTTATAATTGTTATAAAGTAGTAGGAGTTGTTCATACTTACAAACATTCTTGCAGATTTTAGATTTTCTTATTATAACCAATTAATTTCGTAATTTCAAGGGCAGAACCGATGATTCTCATTTGTGTTTTATGTTTGGCCTGAAAGAAGTAATTTGGGAAGGTTACTTTTAGTATAAAATAAGAAATATTTCTCAAATGAAATATATTTTACCTTCAGATATCACGTAGCCATTTTATAATGTAGGAAATTGTACGCTGGAATCTACTTTGGGTTTAAATTCTTTCTCAGGGTTATTAGAACGGGAAAACTGAAATAAGAACAATATTATAAGGTTTCATAATAAATAAGGAAGTAATTGCAATACATTTTAGGATCTAAAAATGATTTTTCTTACCAAAACAGCAAATTGAAATTAGTTGGAATGAAATCCATTGTTCATCATCTGGCTGGGTCGTGTTCCGAAATGGGCAAACGGAGCTTGAGGAGTAAAGTATACGATACTGCAGAACGGTCCAAATTGGTTTTGCATGTTCACAGAGCTAACATTGCTTAGTGGCTCTACCTTTGTTTTAATTTATTAACAAAGTCTAAGCTAATCCTTCAAAATTTACGTCAATTCCTTCCAATTTCCTTATTTTCATCAGTGATGAAGTGCCCTAAAGCAATTTGTTAGCGCATTTTGGAACGGGGGTTGGGAAGATATGGCATTCGATACGTACCCTTTACCGCCACTGACAAAGTAAATTCATAAATTAAATTGTTATTGAAAAATTTTAAGAAACTTGTACACACGGACGCATTTTCTGTCTGATTCTCGGTGGGGCGCGCTGCAAAGCAGAGATCTGTGCACCTTTTTCAGTTTGAGTTTGGGGTTAATTACCTGTTTAACGAAGTTTGAAGATTCCGTGCTTCGGAAGGCACGTTAGACCATTGACTCTAAATTTTTCTAAAAAATTACTCGGGTAGTTGTTTAATGAGACAGGACAGATATTTTTGCGTTTTGGTAGCTCAGACACCAGGGTTAGTGAGGTCAGTCAACGATAATATACCTAAATATGATGAGACAAGATTGTAACAAAAAAAAAAATATAAAGAAAATTTAGGTAAACAGGAATACTAGTTGCACTTCAAAACTAGGCTAACTAGAGTCTAGGTCTAATTCTAGCATAAAGGGTAGTGGTTTTGAATTCTGTAAAGTTACTAGGGATAAGTAAAATAAATAATATCATCTCTATCACTTACTATAATGGAGTTTACAGACTATTTAGAATCATTTGATACAGCTGTAGGATGATTTTAATACAAATTAATTTATTAATTATTTCAATCGGAAACTGTTTGGGTTTATTTGGCAAAGATATACTACAATCTTTTATGTTATTGACTTGACCTAATCATATTATATTAGTAGTGTTTTGACTAGAAATTACTGAGATTTACAATGGTCAGTATTATGGAATGATAACACTCTAAAATGCTAGTTTTAATCAAATAAAATTACATCAATTGTGTTTATTTACATAGCATTATAGGAAACACTCAATTTAATACGCAAATAATCAATTCATTTTAACTTCATTTGTGTGCAACAAAAATATCGAATTCTTCTGTTATGGGAGTATACATTCATTAGTATAGATTCATATTGCACGGTTGTAGAATCTGTATTCCATTTCTCTTGTAATTCAAGGTTATCTGAAAAATAATAAAACACAGAACCTTAATTGATAAATAATTTGAATTGTAGTTAATGGGATAATTATAAGTCCTTAATTAAATAAACAGTAGTAAAATTTGATGTCATTACATAATAATCATTCCATGAAGATAACCATCGCAGGCGCAGAATAATATCCAGAATCTTAATCATATGAAGTAAAGGACAGTGACATCATAGTTACTAGCGGTATCATGGAAGATTGTAGATAACTGTAGAATGTAAAATGGTAAGGCACACCGAGGGACGTTGCTGCCTATCCTTCAGTTAATATTTTCTTAGTCTTCTTTTTGAAACATCCATGGAAGGGATGGATTGATTTTAAGTATTCTATTGCCAACAAAATATAGATGGTACCTACTTACTTGTAAATTTATTTATTTACTTACTTTTTAGGGTTTGCCTACAGGTAATGCTCATAGACTTAGCTCTAAATTATAAATATTCAATTTCTCCAGAGTTTTTGTAACTAAGACTTTATAAAGGATAGACCAGAATAGTCTTAGTTTCGTGTGGTCTGAAAAAGACATACAAAAGGTTAGGAAATGGTTATCTAACAACATAATGTAAATTTGTAGTAAAATTGTTGAGATATGAGATCCATTTTTACCTAGAACTTCCTTTCGCATATATATACGATCACATAGAGATCGGTGGAGTAATATATCAGTAGATTTTGATGTTGTGATTCTGAAAAGGTTAGATGGTAAAAATACATAAACACATTTCAAGTAGATAAATTTAGAGCGATATGATCTTTATAACGAACCTTTAACTAATCGATAACATTAGGAACAAACTTCACTTTAAAGGAAAAAATCAATTTTTCAAGTCATTAATAGGATCAAAAATACATTTGCGAGTTTCTAAAGGAATGTTGCCAGAATGGGTATTCTAAATTCAGTAGATGTAATGTTTTATTTTAGTATTTTCATTTAAAGGTAAAACTAATAAAAATAAGTGCAGATTTTATTATGTACATATTTGTTTCATATTCATTTAAGCAAAAATTACAGCACAGGTAATTTTCGATTTTTACCATGACAGCATATGCGCGTTTACTTATTTTGATTTAAATTCTATTTCTATTGATTGAATAATTTTTTTTGTTGATTGCATTGTAAAACAATCATAAGATATAAACAAACAGTAGGGTAAATTCAGTCTTAAAAGTTTTAAATTAATTTCTTTCAGATAATTTATCAACTTTTTTTAAAGGAATCTAAATACAATAGGAAGAGTGGTAAAAACATGCAGGATTTCAAAAATTCTGGCAATACTGATGTTGGCGACTTGACAATCTAAGTTGACAGTTAGAGTATCGTTCGAAAATCTAATAATTTATTTAAAAAAGGTTGTAATATTTATGCTAGGTTTACGGGAGGTTCAATTTAGGCTAGCTATAGTTTATTTTTACGATAAAAGTATATTGGGTGATTAGGATTTAGGATAGAAAGTTTTAGTTGAATGTATGGGTCTGTTTTGATCTGTGACGTGGCTGTTATTACAGCTACAAAGTGCTGTCCGTGAAGTGGAAGTCAGAACCGTAACTATAGATTAGGTAATAAAGTCAGAATAATTAGGAATACTAAAACGGATATGGGAAATGGGTTAGTTAAATTTAATTAAATCATCTGAAACATCGCGACGTTTATGTTTCAGGATTAACTAAAACACTTTCAAATATCTAAATATACTCAAATAAATAACTGAAAAAAGAAAGAAGAATACTAAAGTAACCTAAGAGGATAAGACACGGGGGGTTGTGGATTTTTGAAATAATCATGGGAAAGGTTTATGTATGAAAACTTTGGCTCTAAGAAACAAGTAGTTAAAATAAAAACATTATTTAATTAGAATCTTACTGTTTTAAATTTAAGAACAAATTGCTTGATTGTTGAATAATTTTGAATCTTTTATAAAAAAAAACTGAAATATGAAATAATAATAAAAGTTATTTGGCTATAAAAATTAATAAGAAAGACAATTCGTGTAATTTGTAGAAAAGAAGTATTCGGAACGCACCTCAAATTTGACAACTAAATTTTTGAACGAAAGCGACAACAAAACAAAACAATTTCAAGGGAATATCGAAGTTTATTTTTGAGTTTTGTAAAAAACATGTTGAAAACATTAAGGTTTAGTAGATTGTTATTAACTGACTGTCTTAAGTTATTTGTTTGTAAATTAAGTGAATAGTCAAGAAGAAGTAAGTAACAGTTACTCCAAGAAAAAAAAAGAACATTCAGTGAATTAAAATTGGATAGAGGATTTTCAGTTTCATAAAAACAGGGTAGTTTCATGAAAATATTATAAAGTAAATCAAAATATAGGATAGAAGTCTGCTAATTATTAAGTTTGTAACGTTCCTACTGACGAAGTTTCAAATTGAATTTGGGGCTCGAGTTAATTGAAATTCTTATACAGAACATTAGAATGGAAAGAAAAAAAGCGCCTATGAGTTTCAAGTATGGAAATTAGTAATTATGCAATCTAAGAAATACAAAGTTAGTGAGTTAAACTAGGAAATAAATTGATTTGATACAAAGTACCTATATTAAATTGTCTTTATTCATAAAATTAAAATCCGGTAATTTCTTCATAGTTAGTAAAATTGAATTGAGGAATTTATGATAAGAGTAAAACAAACTTATTTACAACAAATTTTTGCATAAAATAATTTATACAAACCGAATGCTATTGTAGAAAATTGACCTTATGCTAACAATGAAATTATGATATAGAAGTAGTAAATAGCTCAGTTTCATCGGAATTCGGTATTTGCAAATGAGGAGTTAGGTCAATAATTTATTTAATAGACCTAAAGTTGGGATTTTTGAATATTAACCTTTTGCGAACAATTGTACGGTTGGCTAGATGACAAAGTTAGAACTGTTAACGGGGGGTTGTAATAATGCTTTATGTGCTACACATTTGTTGTCGAATGTAAATGTTATAATAAAATTGGGGAAAGTAATTAATTTAGTAATTAATTTGGGGATTCATACAAAAGTTTGATTAGAGACAATTCATTTATACTAAAGTATATTATATGACATACACAAATTATAATATAACGTGTTGAATGTATGTTTCAATTTTATTTTGAATTCATAAATATGTTTTGTTGCTTTAAAGGTGAGAATATACAGTAGGGCTCCAAGTAAACTTTAGATAATAGTTAGAAAAAAGTATACAAAGAGAAAAAATATATATTATAATAAGTAGAAAAGGAAAATAATTTTTGGGGATAAGAGAGGAATAGTTAGTGGGAGAAATAGGAACAGAAAAAAGGGGGTCTGTAGCCAGTTTTCAAGTTTAGGGGTTTCGTTTTGACCTGACTTAATTACTTTACTTCAAATAAGGTTGAGACTAAATAGATTGACGTATGGAGTGGGGTTGAAAATGTTGAGATGTATTTACATAATTATTCTATTTCTGTATGGGTAGTCGTTCACTCGGTTCCGGCTAAAAGTAAAATTTTATTGGTAAGGTTTGATTGGATAACCTAGCAAGGTTAATAAAATAAAATGTAATATAATAAAATATAACATAATAAAATTAAATAAAATGTGATATAATGAGATGTAATATAACAAATTAAATCAAAAATATAATTAAAAAAAAAAATATAAAAAAGGGGTCCTTATTTATGAAAAGAAAATTACCATTTAACATACGTTATAATATTAGTAATTTCGCTCGTAGGTAAGTTTAAGCGTAGTTTTTGGAAGGATAGGAAAAAAAATACATTTAGATTTTTTTTTTTGGGTACGGATTCAATTATGCGTAGGAACTTCATGCACTTATGGGGCGTAAAGACACGTATGCGTAATTATAAATTTAATTAGTACAGTAACTGAAGTTCAGATGTCACCGGACATTCTTAGGTAATTTTAAGCGTACTTTTCCTTAGATGGGGCTAGGGATTTTGTTAACTTTTGATTTCGTTAACTTTTGATTGAGATTCGGGAAACATCAGCTGTATTAATTATTTTCTTCACTTTAGGGTCTTTTAAGTAAAAATTCGAGGTTATGGTTTTAGCTGAAATGTACTTTAATTGGGTAGTTAAATTACGACATAGAGATATATACCTCCTTAAGATAGATACTCCTTCGGGGTTAAGTGATACAATTATTCGCAGGTAAAATTCTTATTAGGTATTTCAAATATTTTTGTGATAAATTGTTGTTTGTGTAGAAATTTTTGAAATTTATTTGAATTTTGCTGTTTAGGTACGGGTAAGCTCGGCTGTGGGCAGGTAATGATGGCTCGGGTAAACAGTGGATTTCAATTGAATAGTAAAAGGTTTCGTAATTCACGGTTAAATTCTCGGTCAGTTATATAATTTAACAATGTAGACACCTAGATTGTGTTGGAGATTCAGTTGCTCAATGTGAAAAATGAGAAGATCCATCACTTTTGAAGTGTCGTAAAACAATTTTGATTGCGTAAATAGAGCAGTATAGGAAAGTTTTGAGAAAGAGAGTTCGATGATTCACCTTTAAAGTATTGTGCTAGACGACTTGTTAACACGTGAGTAATCCGTTGCGACAAGCTGTCGAGGAGCTTTATTTGAAAGGATCTTTGGGGGACCGACTCGTAAGTCCTTGGAAAGAAAGATGTTTTCTTAGGAATCATTTTGATTTGTGGACGGACTTATAGCCGCATTCCCAACCTTCCTGGCAAAATACTTCTTCCATTTCAAATAAATTTTTATGGTGTAAATCGAGGGTTGATGGGGTAAATTTACAATTGGTGTTATATTTCTCTTGTAAATTATTGCATCAGTTGCGCTTAGGAGTTAGTAAACTAGACATTGTAAGTTATTAGGCCAAAAAAATCGACTAAGAGTTTTGGGGAATTTAAATTATCAATAAAATTTTGCGTGGCGCCTGTGCGTTATCTGAGCAGGTTCCACCTAGTAGCATAATCGATTGTTTATCGAACGTTTCATTGGGGAGACCAGTGGTTCGTAGTAACAGCGTAAAAGAGGGAAGAGAGTATGAAACGTAAGGTTTTATGAACCACAAGGAAGAAATAAAAGGGTCGATTGATCTTGTTGAGAGGAAATGTTAGTAATAGGAAATAGACTAACAATAAATGTTGTTGATTGAATGGGTATGACAGAGGTTATAAGAATGGAGGGTTGCAATGAACTAATGGTATCTCAACCGATGGAAAAATTTATTGACTGTTGACCCTGCACACTACACTTACAACGAAGTATTTATGGGATCATAGGTGCTAGGTTAATTTTAAGAGACATTGGGTACGAAAATTACTCTGATGTCTGATGTGAGTGTTGATGTACTCCCTGTAAATGACTTCTACTCTACAAGAAGCTGACAGCTTATGCAAAACCTACACTGCACATGCTCCAAAACAGAAATGGACGCGATATTGAGTCAAGTATTGGACTTCGACTGTTGGTTATATAACAGTTTATTAGGGGACAGGACTGACTTTGTTCATTACGGGGGGTTTATGTGTCTATCCCGGGGTAACGTTGAAAGACAAAACAACCTGCCTTAGATTGGATGTGTTCATGAGCTGTCCTTCTGACGGGCTGAGTTTGAGACCTCAGTGTTCCTGTGTGGATATTGTTTGTTCGAAATTCTCGACATTTCTGGGGTATAACCAATATGTTCGACGTTTAACTCTTGAACTCTTATTGAAGACATTTTTCTTTTGGTTTAAAACTACACTACAACAGGATCTACGTGTGTTCACTTTATGGGTTAAAAGTTAATAAATGTTAGGTTATCTTCGTGAAATTCAAATGGTGGAAAATTTGCTCCGGGGACGCATATGCTCTGCGCAAATTTTGGGGGTTGGATGTAACGGGACGGAATGCCCGATACGGAATTACACGAAGAATATAATGGAGTACATTGTATTTTAGCGGCCTTAAAATGAGTAATAATAAATTAGGAATCTTTATTATAATTAAGCATAGATTTCTGTTCAAATCGTAAATAAAATAAGGATCGAATAATGGATTCTGCATTACTGCTTAAAATAATTGCTTGAAAAAGCTCGTCTAAAGCCGCAAATCAACGCGTAATAAAACCTCCTTGATTCGAAACTACTTGTCAAATAGGAAATAGGAATGTGTGAAGGAAGTGGGTAGAGTTTTTGATTGCCGTTTTCTGATTGGTCGGGGAGAGTAGCGTAATCTCAGAATTCAACTTTGAATTATGGAACTGACTGCATCGGGCGGGCCCATTTCTGGACCGGCGTTGCAAGCAATGGCGGACATTGCAGTGAAAACACGTGAGAAGAAAATCATCAAGGACCAAAAACGTCGAGAGATGCCGCAGCGAATCAAGATTTCTACAAAAACTCACAACCAAGCTAAGTGTTTAAGAGGTTTTGCCACTTTAAGAGTAAAATTAGGCTCAAAACTCGATTTCATATTTCAATTATTTTACAATTTTATTTTGTCTTATAGCTGAACAACAGGGCCCTGGCGTTTATAACGGAATTTGAGTAAGATCTAAAACGGTATTTAAAATGTAGCCTTTTATTCAGGGGTAGGCAGGGCTTCTTAAACTCTTAGTTAATCTCAATTTTTAAAACTATAGGAGGTGGAGCAAAGCTACAAACCACTTGCAGTACATCAGTAGGAAGCATGGGAGCTGAGCATCCGATTCCAGCAGGGCTTCCAGCTTCAGACAAACCTGTCCCCAGCAGCCGGCAAGACATCAAGCAGGCCAGTCCAGTCGCAGATGGGTATGAAATTTTGTTTTCTCTACCCGACCAAACCAGTATTTAACAACTTTCTTAGCCAGGTAAATTGATTGAATGTATCTATTTTCTCCAAGATCCTATCTTTAATCGGTTTTGCCAGCTACAAAAGATATAACACTAATTGAGAGTTCATGCTACCCTCACAAATCAATATAAAATATAAACTTAGAGGGCTGTTTATGGAAGGTCTTTTTGGTTCAAGATGTCACCATTGTATGAAACAGATATATCAATTACTAGATAAACTAATCTTCCTATTTACCACGTCTACAGGCCAAAATACAAGGCCTGATGGCCATCGAATTTGTTGGGAAAAATAAAACCCACGTATAGACTTGATACACCAAATTGGGGTCTCGCTATACATAAGCAAGTTCGAAGTCCCATCTGATCATGGAAAACATTGAAATATTTTTTAACTATATCTTAATATTAGCAGATTGAATTGAGAGGACTGGAAGTTTAGCAGCCCTTCCCACTATTAAAATAAACTAAAATTTTCTCATAAAAAGTTAAATATCAATCTTGGAGAAGGCTAGATATGCTATTTCCATGTACCGTTTACAGCCATCGGACCTACCTACTTCCTATTACACACAAATTATTTACTTCTATATTAATCTATGCATTTAATCTAGGAATTTATATACTCGACTTGTGAACGGTTCTGACTAAAAGAATTTCTAGGGTTACATTGCCACGGTACAAAAGTAGGGTTCCTAATAGACGAAGCTTTGGCCATTTTTATAGATCAAAACAGACTTATACAGATTTTATAGGAAATTCAGAATAAGCATTAGGAAATGTTAGGTCAATAGTTAGGGTTCCCTTTAGGTACAGTGAGGATAGTTAGAAATTTAGGTATTATCATATACAGATTACATTACAGATTCATCATAAACTTATAAACTTACATTCCTCTTAATAGTAAAGCTATTACAATCTTTAGACTGTTACAAAGTGTTGCTTGGGTTCGTGCCCAGGATAGGAAACTAGTAAGTAAGCTGTTAGGGTTAGGTAGCCTCTTACAAGGTGGTGCCGCGAGCCATGATATAGAAATAGCTTAGAATTTTTATATTAAAAGCCTTTAGACTAGGTAGACCAGGGATGATCTGGCTTCGAGCTACATCCTACGCTACCGTTACAAAATGGTTAGCCGTGACCATGATAAGATTTTGGCTTTGAGCTGGCTCGTACAGTTACAGTGTCCTAGATAAATAAACAATAAATTAAGTATTTATTGTAGTATAACGTGTAGGCATTGTCATGCCAGAAGTACACTCAACAGCTCGTCAGTAGAAACACTTTTGGACCTTATAGCGTGGTAATAGAGTTGAAAAAGTTTCTACCGACGTGCGGTTGACCGTACAAGGCACGTCGGACTTAAGCCCGCGTCACACAGAGGCGGTAGCGGAAGCGTTCCGGGGCCGGTATTTTTTGTAAAGTATGAATGAGTTCATATGCACCCTGTCACATTGAAAAGCGGTCGCGCCGCGGTATTTTGTTCCCGCCAAACCGCCCCGGACCGCTTTCGCAATCATACCGCCTCTGTGTGACTTGAGCTTTATACTGAAGTCAATATTACACAACGTGTAACGGACGGAAAGATGTGATAATACTGGAGGATGTGTATCTGACCATGAAACTGTACAAATTTTCCCAAGGAACATAGGTCGAAATACGAAAACCAATTTTTGACCTTCAATAGGAACTGCGTCAGCTGATAGCGCATTTTGTATGGGAGGTCAAACTTAGCTTTTCGTTTTTTTTATTATGTATGTATCCATGTTCCTTGAGAAAAGTTGTTCAGTTTCATGGGCAGATTCTTTACCTGGGCCCTTAGAATTATCACACCTTTCTGTTCCACATGGTATATTTTTTTTTTTGCTGATGTCAAGAGTTCTGAAGCTCCTAAATAGAGCCATATTTGTATATATAAATATATTTGTATTACATATTTGTAGTCGGTTTTTCGAAGACGGTTCTAAATTTTCGGGGGTAAAAGTTGATCTTGCCAGGTCTCACGTCTGAGTTCTTGAGTATTTCTAGAAAATAGCGCGATTCAGAAATCCTCCAACGCCATCTGTTGGGATACTTTGGTCATGAAACTCACCAAGAATCTAAAGCAAAAATGAGTGGTATATGTCGAAAAATATGGACCATGTTTACCATGCTTGATAGTGTTGCACAGCTAGCAGTATAAATGGTCCGCAGTGGTTGGTTCGATACGCATCCTACTAATATTATATCCTACTAATCCTACTAATATTAATAGCGAACTTATAGTTCGCTGATATAATATCACGAAATATCAAAAGTCCTAGACAACTCAGACGTTTCAAAATAAGTCAAAGGCATTTTTTTAAGTCTAGCGATTCATGATAAGCCACAATCAAGCATCTTGAAAAAACTTTACAATGGCTAACCACAGAACGAATTGATGTAAACACACTTTTCAAACTTAAATTGAACCAAATTCGGTTAGCAATAAAAGCTTTATTCTAATAGCTGTGGTTTTAGAATCTACTCTTATCCAAAATCGACTTAAAGAAGTTGTATTAAAGTACAAAATAAAAAGATTTGTTTGTAGTCAAAATTCGATTAAGAAATCGTTCACGTAGAGTCGACGATTTGCTAGCGATTTACTTTTAATACAACAAATTGCTTTGCAAAGTAATTTGAATCAATTCTTATCTTCAGAAGTAGTCTAAAGGAATAAGTTTTTTAGACAGATTTTTATCGAGTTGTATATTGATACGTAGGTATTACAGGTAGATAGGTACATACTTAGTACCATTTTTATACAACTGTTATTATATGTTTAGCTATAGTTTCTTGACTAAAGCTATACATATAAACCTACCTACCTTTTTTAATCCCACCAGATGATCAGACTTAGTTCAATGTACTACTACACTATCAAATTTTTAAATCTTAATCCCCTAAAGAACTGTAGTATCATTACATTGAATCAAGGATTATTTTGACAATAGATCATGAAGACTGCTATCAACATTAATCAAAGCATGTGTAGGAGTCGATATTATAGTAGGAAGTATCATGTACCGTTTGATAATTATTTTCTGAGGTCACCATATAATTTTTGCGTTTTAGTTTTGTAAATGCGAAGGTGTGATTGCTACTATGATACAGCTTCTTTAATTATCATGTTTAAAGACGAACTATGTTTATGAGAGTGAGATAATCCAAACTAGCTATCAAAACCAATAATTTCGTTATTTATTTTCGGATTCCCGACCGATCTTCCCGCGTCGGAATTTCAGGTATGTCGCTGCATTTATTAGGGAGTGATCACACCTGGCTGAATTCAAAGACTAATTCGGCATACATTGCTCGTTGAAGTAAGGATATTGCAATTAACATAACCAAGCCTCCCAGCAATGTATGCCGAATTAATCTTTGAATTTAGCTAGGTGTGATCACTCCTTTAAGAACGCTTATCCGCTTATTAGATCGTTCGGCTCTTGATCCGGAATAATCCGGATGTCTGACTCCCGATAAACAAAATACAGTGAAATTTCGCCAATCTGGTTAGGACATTGTAGGATTAATCACAAGTACCTTATTGTGCAAAAAGTAAGATGATTACATGCTTTGTAGTGTAGTGTAGTGTAAGCTACTATCTACAAAAGTAGCAGTTAATGAGCCATCTTAGAGACCTAAAGCTGCAATCACGCCTTCCTAAATTCAGAAATAAATTTGGCATATCTTTACCTATGAAATTGCCGTTTTGTATGGCAAATTTTAGGTAAACTCAATTTTCAGTACTAACATTTTTGCATTTTTCTTAGGAATTATAAATCCATTTTTTTAAGCATTATTGGGAAGAAATTAAGCTAACAGAAGCTTAAATTTAATTTTCGAAAAATATTATCTGTAAAAAAATATAACAAATCTAATGATGAAATCGGACGACATTTAAGACGAACAATTTTCGAACCTTTACTTTTTTTTTAGAACTATAGGAATTATGATCTCATTAATCTGTAAGAAAATTTCGGCAATTTTATAGGTAAAGACCTATTATTGCTCGTTGAAGTAAGGATAATGGAATAAACAGAATTAAGCCTCCCAGAAGTCCCAGCCCAGCAAAGTATGCCGAAATAGACTTAAAATTTAGGAAGGTGTGATTGCGACTTTAAGCGGCTCAGCAACTATCTAGGGTTTGTGAAGTTGGTCACCGATCATACAATCCACATGTTATGATATGCGGAGATCCTTGGAGCAGAAATTGTTTTATGAAACGAACGGTAAATAAAACACAACGATAAAATGTTTAAACCTAACTTTATTATTCTTAAACAATACTTCTCAGTGTACCTACCTACCAACCATACAATCCTATTTATAAATTCCGTACAGGTGCTTAACACTCGCAGGTGCGAAGTCTACTCTGCAAGGAGTTGCATAAAAATTGTTCTGCAACATTATGGATAGTTTTATAAACTACTGCCACATGTTGTTTTAAATCGGTCCTGTTTCTTCTTCCTAGGTTCTTCCTACAAAAATGCTACAAGCTTAGTGATAACGTTTTCTTCTGTGAAGAGCATTGCTCTGTCATCGATTAGTGCTCGTAGTCGAGTGGTAGTTGCTCTTTTTTTCCGATCATGAGAGTTAAACCACGATCACGTCTAGCTGAATTTAAAGACTAATTCGGCATACATTGCTGGGAGGCTTGGTTATGTTAATTGCAATATCCTCACTTCAACGAGCAATGCATGCTGAATTTGTCTTTAAATTCAGCTAGGTGTAATCGTGGCTTAAAACAACGTTGGCTGTGATCAGTACTCGGATAGGTGTCAACTAAAGTGTTTCCGTGCTTTGGAAGGCACGTTTTGTCGTTGATCCTGGCTATTGTCATTGCCAAGTCAAAGGCCTTTTGGCGACTTGAAAATTCCTAAAGCCCAAATCACACCTTCCTGTATCTAAAAAGTTATTCGGCATACATTGCTGGGAGGTTTGGTTCTGTTAATTCCAATATTCTTTCATTGCTTGCAATGTATGCTGATTTAGTTTCTGAAATAAGGAAGGTGTGATAGCTGCTTAATCTTGTAGAACAAATGTTGTTGTATTAAGCCCCCAGAATAAGCTCTTAAAGGGCTTTACACAATTTTTTTAAAAAGCGATATTTAGCTTAGCATGACTTATGTTTCTTTCCACATACACATACCAAGTACCAAATTAAGAAAACATGTTTCAGCCAATAAGAAAAATAAAACTTTTCAAGTCAGCAGGTGCTACTTCTAGAAACACGTAATTACGAGTTTCCTATAAACGAGTTACTTCAACCGTTTTAAAATTAATCCAGTTGAAACTTGGAGCAATTAAGTTAAAGTCGCATCGCAGTAAATGTGCAAATAATGCTTAAAAGCAAAATTGGTTGATGATGAAAGTTTTAATCAAATAGTAAGTTCAAGGAACTACTAAAAGATGCATGGAGCAATTCTGGAGGGAGCTCCTGTCCTGTAGTGGACGATTCATGGGATGTTATGTAGGTATACATACTTTCTAACAATAAGGTATTTATTAAATGCTTTGTAATTTAAGTTTTATATGTCCTTTTAATGATCCATCCCTAAGACCCAGTAAGTGTTTAAAGTACCGACATTGTTTGCGCGGTGAAAGATCAAAGTTCAAACACGCGTGTAATGTCAGAAAGAATAATGACACATTTTTGCTTCGAACTCGATATAATTACCTCTTTAACCCAATGACTTTCAACATCCCTCAAGATGTTTTGAACAAGCAACTTTATTAATATGAACCACGATAACGAATTCCAATATATCATAAAAAATAAATATATTCTGACGCAAGTGTAAGCTTGGAATTTATGCTTTTATAACTTCTATCTCTTTCGTTGTAAATAATGTTTTTTTAGTTAACTATCAATTGAACCTCGACCTAGGCAGTTATATTTATACTACAGTGATTTATTACTTATGATATAAGCTGTTGTATTTAAATGTTTGATCCGACTTTTATTATTCTTGAGATCTTCAGAATTCACTGCTTGCATGTTGTCATTCTACTAATAAGCTTGCTTGACGATAAATTTTCTATGAGGTGTCTTACGTCAATTTTAGATTTATAAGATTATGTATCCTTAGTTGGAATGTATTGTGATATTTTAAACATAAAGGCTTTTTGATGTGAAAGAATTATTTTTGTAAGGTAGGCTGTGCAATTTTCGCAATAGTTCGTGTTTCCTGACTTATGTTAGTTGAAAAGGATGAGGATGAGGACCCTATCCGATCCGATCCTGAGGGTTCAGATCGAAGTAACGTACCTTTTCTTCCTAATCTTTAAGAAGCCCAATGGAAAACCGTAATGGAAAAAAGCAAACATTACACACACTATATTCATCATCAGCTTCCATTGAAAATTTTGAATAAACAGAAATAGCTTTAGCTTCTATGAAATCCTACTCGTAGTGTAACAATGAGATTAGCAATTTAAAAGTTACCCAATTAGCCGTATTTAATAGAACAAAAAGAACGCGAACAAAAAAGAAACCAAGTTTCCTTGAGAACAAATATAGGATCGTAGCTTTTATCCTGGGACGCAACTAGGGCGGGTCAGAATAATGTCAAGTCTTGTGTCAGTAGGTCAGCTTCTTGTAAATTTAGCCGCTTTGTTAGCACGCATGGAAGGTTGAGGTAGGTTAGATCCACAGAAATGACGAAACGAGCCTTTGTTAAGTACATACTTATGTCTAGACGAAAATGGAGAGAGCTGGAATTATTTCGTTTTAACAAGTTGTTTAAGTACAATTTAACATAATCTTTCTCTCTTTTCTTTCTGTTCAGCAGTGGACCTCTCGGCTGATATGTTGATGATGATTATGATGAACAAGTTCTCTCGTACGCTCGTACGACAGCTTTCGAACGGGAAAAGGGCTCAAACAATTTTGTTTTACTACCTAGCTGTATGTACGGTCAACCGCTTGTCGGTAGAAACTTTTTCAACTCTATTACCACGCCATAAGGTCCAAAAATGTTTCTACTGATGTGCGGCCGTGTGTACAATGACATCCTTTTTTTCCCACCATGGCGCCACTTTGTTTGTGAAGCGATGGAGTTTAGCTTGCGTCATTAAGAGATTTTAATATCCAACAATGAATAAACTATATTTGATTTGAATGCAAAATTTGTAAAATTCTACAAAATACTAATTCAAAGTATACTTTAATCATATTAGGATTTTTTGATCACTTTATGACGTCAGTTAAACTACAATTCATTGGGATAATAATTCTGACTAAAATATTGGATCAATAAAAAATTAAAAAGAAAAATACAATCCACTATGAGAATCGGAAATCGGGAAATCGGAACAGATCAATAAGCTAAATAATATATGTCAAAACTAAATCATCTTTAATGAACAACAGATCTAAAAATCATTATGAATTTAGCTTAACAGCAGTAATAACACTTGTATGGAAGCTTGGAGCCGTTAAATAAATTTTGAAATTAATATTCCGTTAATATGCTCAGAAGATTAATACAAGGTTTCTTTATTCCTTATTGTACACGAAAACATTTACAAAACAAACACAAGTGAAAACATATAACAAAGGCGAGCTTAACTCAAAACTGAGTTTTCTACCAGCTAACCAAAAAAATAGAAAAATCTAGTATATAATACAGCAGTGGGCAAAAGTGCACAACACAAGTGATTACTTAACCTAAAATGATATCCTTAAAACTAACATACTTAACTACAGATAAATACAGAATACACAAATATATATGTTAAATATACTATATTGATATATATGATACATACATTTATAATACATACATATATAATATATATATATATACACACGACTAATATTAATAAATAAGTACATATTTACTACAAAAAAAAAAATTAAAATAAACCTACATAGAAAGAAAATGCTCTTTTAGATCTCGCTTAAAAATCTCCATTGATGGACTAGCGCGAATAGAGTGAGGAAGGGCGTTCCACAAACGCACAGAGTGAACTGTGAAGGAACCGCCGTAACGGCTTGAGGAGTGTTGAGGAAATTGGAGGAGTAAGGATCGGCTGGTGCGGCAAGGTTTATGTAAATTATGTTTAATTGTACTAACAGAACTTAAATGGTAACTTACAAAATTAGTTAGCTAAAACTGTCCTGGTCTGTACCTATGAAATTGCCGAAATTTTCTTACAGATTAATGAGATCATAATTCCTAAAATTCTAATGCTATTTTTTTATTTGTCTTTTATTTGAAAGTTGTCTTCAAGGTTATCAATTTACGCATAAAATAAAGTTTTTATTTTTAGTTTGATATATAAAATTAAAGGTTCGAAAATTGTACGTCTTAAATGTCGTCCGATTTCATCAATAGATTTGTTACATTTTATTACAGATAACATTTTTTGAAAATTAAATTTAACCTTCTGTTAGCTTAATGTCTTCCCAATAATGCATATTTTTTTTTATTTTTTTTTTATTTATAATTCCTAAGAAAAATGCAAAAATTTTAGTACTGAAAATTGAGTTTACCTAAAATTCGCCATACAAAACGGCAATTTCATAGGTAAAGACCTAATAACAACCAGCAAGGTTTCGTATCCAATTTCGAACGATGATGATGATGTAGACTAGACCTAGACTTTGATGAAGAAAATGAAATTTCTTTTTCACTCAGTGGATTAAAACCAAATGTCTTTCTTTATTAACGTGTTTGTTACCTCCCGTAAAGAACTCCTTCATTACAATAATTTCAAAGCATAACCTTCACTGCACCATAAAATTGAACCTAATTTATGCTCCAAAATCGGGCGGTTGCACAAGTTTCGGGTAACGGTATCGGTATGTTGGAAATGGGGGCACAACTAAACGGCGTATCTGACTTCGGTTAATAGTTACAAGATCACAAGCAATTACAAAAATGTACCGCTAAAGATGTAGATTTATCTCACGTGTGGTATTCAAATGATTTGATTGAAGATGTAGGTACAACTCCGAAAAACTCTAAAAGTAATGCTTAGTAATTAGTAGAATTAATTACTTGAATATACTTATCGGCCGTGAATATTACAGAAAAGGTTTATGTAACTTAATTTTCACATAACGATGACGAGATGATCGAACGCTTTGGGCTTCATCATCATCATAGCATCCCATAAAAAAACCACTGCAGGACAGAGAGCTCCCTCCAGAACTCCAGGAAAAACGCGTGGTACATTGGAGGGAATTTACCATAATCACCACGCTTGTAAACGTTCCGGCTGGCAACTGCTGTTTTTGGTGACGGCAGTGTAAGATGGTACGATACACAGAAATATGCTGCTGCCCATCCTTCGGTTCACAAACCCTTTGTTGCCTCTTACGACACCCACGGGTAGAGATAGGTTAGTATACTATTCTTTGCCAGCACCACACGGATTTGTGCTTAACGGAGCGCAACTATAGCAATGCTGATGACGGATATCTAAATCATTTTACTCACAGGGTTGATTTTCTGAAAATAATTTTTAAAATAATGATGATGGATAGCAAAAAACAAAGTCATATTCGTACTAAAAGAACGAACTCAGGCATAAGGAATTATTGTCCTAAACAACTTAAAATTGTGGTTCCTTAACGTTAAAAACTGACCGTTACTTGTGTAGCTATTCACTCATGCTACTCCGGAAGGTCACCTAATTATCACTATCTCAAATTCCCAGACTTCTTTCGTCACTGTCAAGCTGACTCACGACACTATGTCTTGTGACTTTGTGTACACTACTTAAGGATATTTTACTTCTCGACAACATCCTAATGATTTTTCAAGGATCTTGGACAAGATTATTAAGCGTTTGACAGAAAAACCCTTAACATTATTTCACAAAATCGAGTAATGTTCTTTGATTTCACAAGGAGGCAGCTTAGGTTTTGTATTTCAAATAAGATTTTTCTTAATTCCCTGAAAACCGATACCACATCAGTTTTTAGAGTAAGTAATCCTGGCAGGAAAAAACAATAATACCTCATTGGCCATATCTCATTTACTTGAAGTCAAACGTCAAATGATACAGGCCAGATCCCAGATTAGTAAGTTAATGTACAGAGTAGGCCAGATCCTTGGGCCAGATCATATTATAATCCATTTTTTTCGTTTCTTCCAACGCTTACCAACACAATTTGCAACCATGATACTAAAACCAGAGTATATTTGACGGAAAGAATAACATTGTTTTACAAACTTGTTTATTCTGATAGATTTTAGTCGATTGCTTTTAACATAGCTGCAAGACGTGTTGGTAAGCGAAGGAATAAACGAAAAAAATGGATCACACACCTGTATCAAGTCAACTAGAACTGCCTAAAAATCTACCTACTCAAGTAAAACAGCTTTGTCACGTTTCAAGAACATCCATCTTCTTTGTGGTCAGTGTTTCATAACAGTATCTGTAAACTCCAGGGACTAGATAAGTACTATACGTACAAGTAAACTCACAAACCTGTAGAGCCCCGGTGTATCCCGAAGGATACAGAAGAGGATCGAGTTCCCGCGCTTTATATTCTGCCTTATTGCGTCGAAGCTATGGTTTATTTTGGTTTGGTGTGTGTAGGGAGTAATGACCTATTTAAATTACCTTTCGAATGACGTATAAACCATAGATTAAAGTTGGCGGCAATCGGACGGATGACGCGCCAAAGTTCAATTTTTTTTAAAAATCTTGGTCACGTGGCAACATCCGACCGATTTGAGTCGGTCAATGGCGGCCGGGGTTCAAGGCCATATTATACGACCGTAAAAATTCGCAGCCCTCTTTTTAATTGCATAGATTATTGCGAATTTTTTGTATGATGGGATTAGTGAGACACTGGATGCTTTATAATAAGGATCAAAAGGCTTTTAAAGGTTTTTCAACACATTTGCTCATAAAACAGCTCTATTTGCACTGTATTTAGGTCCATAATCCAGCTTATTAAAAACGCGTGCTTTTCTCATTATATATTATAGCACTAGTTATATAATTTTTTTTTTATATATTAACAAAGTGCAAGGAGTTCTAATGTCTAAAATATTTATAACATTTTCGTAAATATAAACCTAATGTTGATGAAAATATAATATATAAACAGTTTGTTGCATGAGATTAGTCAAATATGACAACAAATTAACATTAATTGATTTTGTAAGCAATAAATTTTAAGTTTTTTACTTTTTCAATGACTACGCTGTTTGGGAGCATTGCCACTGCTTCGTCACAGTTCCTCATTTGAAAAAAGAAATGCGCGCGCAACAAGAATTCCGCGCGCCATTTTTCAGAAGTATTTTCATTTGCTTTGATTTTTGTAACTAACTAACAATGTCGTCGATGGTTTCAAGCAATGAAGAAGAACTTAATTTAACCCCACAGGAAAGAATTACTGGGGCACCAAATGCAAGTGAGTCTCCTTCCAGCAATATCAAATAAAAAATACATTCTTGCCTACGAAAAGTTCATTGAATGGAAGAACAGCAAAAATGCCAATTCGTTTTCAGAGAATGTCTTTTTGGCTTATTTCAATGAGCTGGCGAATAAGTATAAACCTAGCTCTTTGTGGTGTATTTATTCCATGTTGAAAAGTATTGTGAGAACGAAAAATGGAGTCTCAGGAATTGCAACCCGAACCGCAAAAAGGTAAGCGAATTTGATTCGTTTTTATTCGCAAATGTGTTGAAAAACGTCGTAAGAAGCTTGTGCGCTTTGGTGATTACACCCTCGGCTCCATTACGCCCTCGCCTGCGGCTCGGGCTGCAATTTCTGAGCCTCGGCCGTAATATCCAAAATAGCGCACGTGCATCTTAATGTACTATTATATATTTTTAGTAGGTCAATTTCTATTTCATATTTTCTCAGGAAAAGTTGTTTGGTTTGATAGGTGGATTGACACTCCATCTAAAAAAGTAAATAAAAGTTTAAATTTACTGCGACTTCGTGCGTCCAAAATTCTTTTATAGACTGTATCGTTTCTTGGCTTATAAATTTATTAATTATTATAGAAAGAAAGACAAATCAACAAACTTATATTATTCGTCATGCATGATGATACTTCATCTGAGGTGCGTAAGATGGCAAGTTGCGCAAGCGCACGCCCGTGACCCAATCTAGGGCCTGCGCGTCTCGGTCCACTGCGGCACGTGGTACAGAAGTTTTGATGCTTGTTCTAATTCCAAATCATAGTTCGAAAATACAATTTTTGCTTACTAACCGACTTCAAAAAAGGAGGAGGTTCTATGTTTATATGTCTTGTTGTTACTTACGAGTATAGGTACCTAAGTATTGTCTTTTATCAATAACACGATGTATTATTCCATTAGCTTCGTTCGTAGGTACTTATTTGAAATGTTCTTGATCCCGAAAATTGTTATTTGGTCTTCTTGTTTTCAATATCAAGTTATAAATTTTCAGGCTTCGTGTTCTTTGATTAAATATTCTTTGTAATCAGGCTTTTAATGGCTTCCCGACTCCAAGAAAAAAATCAATTGTTATAGAACAATTGAGAACTATTGTGAGAGAATAATCTCTCACCAAATATATTTTTGTGCTGTTATTTAACAACAGCCCAAAATAATACAAATGAAAAAAAATCTGTTCAAAAACTAGAACCCGACTACTGGCAAATCTTGCTCTAAAAAGTATCTAACAAGAAAATATTGTCATCGGAAATTGTTATGTACAAACTATGGTATTAAATAAATATTCATAGCGATGTTCAGATAATAGCCGTGGTCATATTGTTATGCCTCTTTGCCCTGAAGTTTATGATCGCTTTTTTCGGATAGGTGGCATAACATGACCACGGCTATTATCTGAACATCGCTATGAATATTTATTTAATACCATAGTTTGTACATAACAATTTCCGATGACAATATTTTCTTGTTAGATACTTTTTAGAGCAAGATTTGCCAGTAGTCGGGTTCTAGTTTTTGAACTGATTTTATATTTCAATTATTTTGGGGCTGTAAATACATAAAAAAGCTAACAACATATATATTTTTGAAATGTGCTCGTTAAGCCCTTTCATTTGATACCCAACACGGTACGGTAATTTTTTTTTTTTATTAGTCCTTGACTTAATCTGCTCTAGAGGGCGCCACATACAATTAAACGAAATTTCTTGTATCCTATAACCAGCGGATAATTAAGACGCTTCTAACGACACCTCATTTGTCAAAATATGAGAAGTAGTTTAGAAGTTATGATGGAACAGATGAACATACATACATACATACATACATACATAGCCTGTCAAAATCATAACCCTCCTTTTGCTTTGCCGTAGTCGGGTAAAAATAAAGAATACCAATGTTCGTGTTTACAAAATACATGTAAACAAAGAACAGTGTGCTGAATACTTTGAGTGACTATTATACAGGGTGTAAATGCAACAGCGAGTTTCCTTTTAAGGGAATGGTCAGACCACAAAACTGAACATCTTTTCCAAAGAAACATGGGTCGAAATCGGAATTTTTTTGTGGGTGTTTCATACAAATTGCACTATTAAGCGACTAATGAAGGTTTGTATGGAGAAGCCAAAAAAATTTCTGCGTTTTCGACCCATGTTTCTATGGAAAAGTTGTTCAGTTTCGCGGTCTGAGCACACCCTTGAAAGGAAACTTGCTTTGGCATTTACACCCAGTTTACTATTATTTAATCTGTGACCCAGTATAGCATCCGAAAAACGTAGGGCTCTGGAAAAAGCATAGAACAGATAATTTTTTTTAATGAAACTCATTAGAGTTCGTCCGCGTTAAGAATGCAGTAAGTTATAAATGTAAATGCAGGGTAAAGATGTATTCACAATGGAGTTCAAATGCAAAAAAAATTTTTTTTTTCGGTAACACACAAAGGACACAACCGCTTCTTTCGAAGATTTGCCTTTAGTTAGCCATTGTGCATTTGACTTATAATTTTAATTAAAACAGACCTTATTGGTTATGAGGCTTGGCTACCAGCACCAGCGGCGGAAAGCGATGACTCACTGCATTCTTAAGATGGACGAACAGTTGGTATATTTAATGTAAACACGGAAAAAACCACAACAAGTGATAAACACACAAATAAGCTAAATGAATTAGTACATGATAAAAAAAAACTGCACCAGAGCATTTAAAGCCATCCATAAAACCAGTTACAACCCCTAAATACTGTCAAACTTTACTTAGCTCACGATGTGGCCTTTACAGAAAATGGTACCTTGAAGAAGGGATAGAAAACTTTAAGCTCTATCTCTGATTTTCACAAGCAAATGAGCTATTTTTGTGTCTTTTTAGTGCGAGTAAAACAGAAGATGTCAGGCGTTTTGTTGCCTTCTCTCTCTCTCTCTACAGTTTGGGATGTCGTCTTCTGTAAACTTGTAGTATACACACGAATATTTACCTCAACTTGAACTTGACATAAATAACAAATTTTCAATAATTGTAAGTAGTTCTGTCATAAACATGATTAAATAGATAAGAGGCAAGGGCAATGTATCGTTGTACTTATACCTACCCACTTTTTTATCACTCGCTAATCTATTCACTCGCTTCAGACAAAAAACACTTGTTTTAATAAAATTACTTCATTGACCGTCTGTATCAACTTTAACGAAGAATGGGGAAAATTAAACTTCTTCTGACCCCAGAAATGCCTTAGGTTCTTAAGGATTTCCGGATTTGTTCAATGAGTCTAGCTTATTATTAGCTTTAAATCTTTAGTATTTTCAATTCCATTTGCATCAATATAAGGATATTCACTTTCTACAACCATTCTTTTTTTGGCCTTAACAGTGGCATGTATAAGAGTAAATCACGTGCAACAGCTAGTTACCAATGTGAATGTGTGCTACAAACATGATTGTGGATGTGTGTGTCTGTATCAATGTTTACAGATACGTCGTCCGTTGCCCTCTGAGCACTCGGTGACATTGACGGAACACAAATAGGTGATAACCATTCACATGTAGGCATAAGTAGGTGGATAGAGACAGAATCTGTATCTTTGGAAAGGAGTTGAGTTCAGATTAAGAGTGGTTTTCACTCAACGCAATAATATTGTGACTACCTTATACCTATTATATTGGCTATCTTCGTCTTCATGTCAGTGGTCACAATATCTGTGCAAATTGTAGGCACGTTATTGGTAAATACCCCTTTATATAAAATTATCAAGTTACTGCTCGTATATCAAAAGTAAATCCAATAATCAACTGCCTCCAAGAACCGGTTAGTGTTTTAGTTTGGATATAGACACACAATATAGGAAACAATAGATAAGAAAACAATGTAGATACGAATAAAGATAAGTATATAGATAGTTATGCCGCAATGATCACTTACAATATTTCTTCACAGCAATTCTCAAGTCACTGCTACCCATTTCTGGAAACCTCGAGTTGCCAAACCACAGGAGGTAATGACATCAATGTCAACAAATCGTGGGTTTCCGATTAGGTGAGCAATCCGTCGTCGACATGGTTTTTTGGAGGCTGCACGTGGGATGATGCTTAGCATACAAATGACGATGATGATATTTAAACTAAGGTACTTGAAGGCAAAGAAAATATTTATCTTTTATTACGACTTACACTATCATTTGCGTCTTAAAAATCTAGATGGCATGTAATTAAAATTAAATTGTCTATCACGAACAATGACTTTATGACGTTGATTTAAGAATAATATTTTTACCGCCCTGTATATTTAACGATACGTCAGTCAATATAAGTTTGACAAGGCGAGACATGTTTTTCTAAGATCTCAGTAAGGCGTACGAGTAGGAGCGAATACAAAAATGACACCATATGACTTATTAATATTTTTATTACATTCTGTGGTGCAATACTGTAGTCTTTATAGGTATGCAATGCATATAAGATTGTAGTAAAATGTTATGATAATCGTCTTATTGTAGAAGAACAGATGTGCAGTGTGATGAATTGACAAGTAGTTCCACAGGGTTGTGTTATAGGTCTTGTTTTATATAATGTTTCCGCTCATAATAAGTTACGATAACTTTGTACAGAATTATAATTCAACTTGCTTAGCGATTACGTTGTCGATAGATGATGTTTATTGTTAGTTATATTGATTAAATAATACTGTGATTTATACAAGGGAATGCCAAATAATATTCACATCGCCTAGTGTTTGACCTCTGAGGTTTAAATGTTGTCATCGACACGAATGAAGAACAAAAATATTAGAATACATATCATGGCTGAAAAATATTAGATTACAAGTTAATTTATCTCTATCATGTTTATTTTTCTCACGGCGAAATTTTAAAACATAACAAACCAAATTGGCGAGGGCAATATTTCGATCGTGGAACTCTAGAGGCTATTCATCTGTCCAAACGTTGAGTGACGTAACCACAAAGTTTAGTGAACGCGGAGCCACTGCGACTGCGCACGTTGATCTAAGCTGCGCGATTCAAGGTCATGCGCAGTATCAAGGCCAAAGGTGGGAAATCACAAACATAAACGGAGTTGCGAGACCGTCACAAAACATCTTCGACGCTGAAAAATTTCCTCGATGTACCAAATCGACTATCTTTTTTGTTATTATTATTTTGAGAGCCTGAATGTTTTGCTGTTCGTATAGTATTTTGAGAGGTATTCGATTTTTAATAAATGTTTTTATTACTTATTTATCTTATTTTTTTGGCTCCTGGGACTCAATTCTTGAAAATCACCGGGTGATAAAATATCACTTTTGAGACTGTAATAATTCACATTTGCCCTGATAAACAGTTGAAAGGTAAATCAGAATACATGAAAATTAAATTAAGGACTGCTTTATATTTAACGAATATCAATCTCTACTTTTAAAAAGAAAAATCTGTGATTTTGAATTTTTTGAGTGATATTTTATTATCGGTGATATCAAGAATTGGTCCCCTGATCGATTTGGGTCGAATTTTTTAATTTGACGTCCACTTCTTAGAAGTGTTACTTTAGTTAAAATATTATGTACTGAAATTGCTTTTGTTTGATTTTTGGATCTGGCCAGCACTGTAAACGCAGATTTTCGAAAAATGTTATAAACAAGTAGTAACAAAATTTTGTAAGAGTTTGAAAATATCTTTAAAAGTACGTTTTTACCTAATGACCACACACACAATAATATTTTTAGGGAAATAACTGCTATATCTTCTGTGGCCACGAGATTCTATGATATTGTCTATTTATGTCAGGCTTCAAAACCAAAACAATATTAATTAAAAGTCACTTATTTATGATTATCTTGAAAGATTAACTATTGGAATCCGACTCACGCCTTGTTGCGTCATCAATACAAAGTTTTTTTGTGAAAAAAGCCTTAATCAGTACTTATTTATTCGTATCTTCGCGTCTTGGATGTGCAAAAAAAGCAAATGGAATTTTGTTTGCCTGTAGGTGTGCTTGGACTGTTTTTTTTTTATCTTATTTTAACACGAGCGTGTCATTATAATTACCTAAGTGCCAATTGATTTTGAGATGCAATGTTTGATGTAAAGATTTGGTTAGTTGGTTTAAATTTACCTACCAAAAAAAATACAATTAGTTATAGACCGTAAAGGCACTGCATGTTATCCTACGTAATCTAGTACAAGAAATTTGCAACTTTGTAGCGATAGTAGTGGCCTAGTAGGTCCACAACACGTTGGTCTGCCAATCCGAAACCTGGCAGGTTTTGTACAGTTGGAGAGAAAAGTGGTTAAATGACAGATTACAGGAATGAAATCTATTCGTAGAAATAGAAGGTACCTATACAAGTAAAAAAAACCAGCCAAGTGCGAGTCGGACTCGCGCACTGAGGGTTCCGTACCACCACATAATCATAATTGTAGTAGTTGAAATTTCAGTAAGTTAATGTGCTAGATTTTTTGAGTCCGACACGCGCTTGACCAAATTTTATTATTTGTTATTATTTTATAGCTTATGAACTATAAACATACCAATTTTAAATTTTGTAAGTGTTCCCGTTTTTAAAATAGAACTAAAACAAAAATCGCCTCCTCGACCATCCAACTTGACCCCTCTCTTATATGAATGTTCTTGAAACGGGAGCTCACCACAATTGGTTACCATTAGTTGTGAGTAAAGTTGTAAAATTTAATGATTTCAGACTTTTCCCTTTATTTGTACTGTGAGACCTAGCTTCTTGCCAAATTTCATAATTTTAGGGTCAACGGGAAGTACCCTGTAGGTTTTCCTTTTTTGCATAAATGTATGGAGATGAGGACATAAAATGACATATCTTTTGATTGCGTCCTTGTAAAAAATTGAAATTTTCAGGTCTTGTGTGGTTCATGGACCTTAACATATGGTATTAATTTCAACCTGATATCTCTACCCGTTCGTGAGTTAAAGGCTCTTGACAGACAGACAGACAGACAGAAAGACAGACGGACAACAAAGTGATCCTATAAGGGTTCCGTTTTTTTTATTTTGAGGTACGGAACCCTAAAAACAACAGGTCTGCCTTGCATCCTCTTGGCTGTTTCGCTAGTCGGACCACAAATGTGGTCGGATGTGATTGGACCACAAATTTGGTCGGACTGGCCAAACTGCCAAGAGGATGCAAGGCAGACTGTTGTTTTTTACTTATATTGGTACCTTCTATTTCTACGAATAGATTTCATGCGTGTAATCTGTCATTTAACCACTTTTCTCTCCAACTGCACTAAACCTGCCAGGTTTCGGATTGGCAGACCAACGTTTTGTGGCCCTACTAGGCCACTAAAATCGTTACAAAGTTGCAAATTTCGTGTACTAGATGACGTAGGATAACATGCAGTGCCCTTAAAGTCTATTAGTAAAAAAGTTCCCTGCCTACCTGCGTACCTTGCTTTTTTGTTGATAGGTATTTATTTATAGCATTTGAAATTAAAAGCGACAAAAACATTTTTCCCGTACTTCTTCGAAACTAATAATTGCTACTCAAGCTTTACATAACAGGTTATTTACCCGCGAGGGAAAATTGCCGCCTTTATCGCAAATAAAATGGCGGCGAAATTCGCCAGACAAAATGGCGGAAGTCCTATTTAATTAAACGTCGAAATAAATTGATGTTTCCGAAAAAGGATCAAAGGTCAAAAAGAAGCTTTTATTGACTCAATTTAGACGAGATTCCAAGTACAATTAGACACCAATTAAACGATGAAATAGTATTTTATTGTGGTTGTGCTTGTTGTTGTTTGTACTTTGATAATTTCAGTTTTAATAAAAATTAAGTAAAATTTTTTTGTGCTTCTGAAATTTAAAATAAGTAATTTATTATGCATTTAGATTTTACATAAGTCATTGTTTTATAAACATATCCATTTTCTCCATTAGAAAGAGATTCTCTACGAAACGGAAACATGTTTTTAAATTTATATTTCGAAAAGTATTGTCTTGGCATTGTTGCTTATTGCTCGTTGGTTCCAGTGAGGAAATAAAAACAAAAAAAAACTATTATTATCACGGATCGCGATCGTGGCTCGTCGTGCATAGTAATCATTTGGTAAAGCTTAAAGCACGACGGCGACGCGACGAGGAAAATTTTGTTGTACATTGCTGTTATACTCAAAAAGGAGATAGAGCGGGACGGTGAGAGCCCAGTACAGTACTCGTTAAATTTTGTTTTGGAACGAAGTGAAGTATTAAGATTATAAGAAAAAAACCGGCCAAGTGCGAGTCGGACTCGCGCACTGAGGGTTCCGTACCACCACATAATCATAATTGTATTAGTTGAAATTTCAGTAAGTTAATGTGCTAGATTTTTTGAGTCTGATACGCGCTTGACCAAATTTTATTATTTGTTGTTATTTTATAGCTTATGAACTATAAACATACCAATTTTCAAGTTTGTAAGTGTTCTCGTTTTTAAAATAGAACAAAAACAAAAGTCGCCTCCAAGACCATCCAACTTGACCCCTCTCTTATATGAATGTTCTTGATACGGGAGCTCATCACAATTGGTTAACATTAGTTGTGAGTAAAGTTGTAATATTTAATGATTTCAGACTTTTCCCTTTATTTGTACTGTGAGACCTAGCTTCTTGCCAAATTTCATAATTTTAGGTCAACGGGAAGTACCCTGTAGATTTTCCTTTTTTGCATAAATGTATGGAGATACATACATACATAACATCACGCCTCTTTCCCGTTGGGGTAGGCAGAGACCACAGTCCTCCACCTGCTACGATCTTGACATACTTCCCTTGCTTCCTGTACTTTCATCAATCCTTTCATACATGCTCGTCGGTTTAGGGTACTTTTAACCTGGCCATGTATGGAGATGAGGACATAAAAAGCCATATCTTTTGATTGCGTCGTTGTAAAAAATTTAAATTATCAGATCTTGTGTGGTTCATAGACCCTAACATATGGTATTAATTTCAACCTGATACCTCTACCCGTTCGTGAGATAAATGCTCTTGACAGACAGACAGACGGACAACAAAGTGATCCTATAAGGGTTCCGTTTTTTTCTTTTGAGGTACGGAACCCTAAAAAGTGAAGAATTGTAGCTTTTAAGACATAGATTCATTTATATAATATTCATACTAAATATTATCGAAATCTCCGAAACGATCAAACTAATACGTACTAACTACATTGTTCAGAGAATGACTGTTTCGAATCTCTTATTTGGTACAAATTTTAAAGAAAGACGCAATGTATGTCAATATGTACCTATTCACAGACTAATAACAACATGAAATAGAATAAAAAAGCTGCGAGTCATTTCCCATGACTGCAAGTTGTTTTATTCCCCAAGCTGCTCTATTAATTGCCTCTAAATATGACACTGACGTGATAAAAAGGTAAAAAAGATAACTTGGGCTGTAGAAACAATAATCTAGGTCTGTTAAAAAAACTTAAGCTATTAAATGCAATAGCATTATAAAAAAAACCGGCCAAGTGCGAGTCGGACTCGCGCACAGAGGGTTCCGTACCACCACATATTCATAATTGTATTAGTTGAAATTTCAGTAAGTTAATGTGCTAGATTTTTTGAGTCCGACACGCGCTTGACAAAATTTTATTATTTGTTGATATTTTATAGCTTATGCACTATAAACATATCAATTTTCAAGTTTGTAAGTGTTCCCGTTTATAAAATAGAACTAAAACAAAAATCGCCTCAGCGACCATTCAACTTGAACCCTCTCTTATATGAATGTTCTTGAAACGGGAGCTCACCACAATTGGTTACCATTAGTTGTGTGAAAAGTTGTAATATTTAATGATTTCAGACTTTTCCCATTATTAGTACTGTTAGACCTAGCTTCTTGCCAAATTTCATAATTTTAGGTCAACGGGAAGTACCCTGTAGGTTTTGGTTTTTTGCATAAATGTATGGAGATGAGGACATAAAATGCCATATCTTTTGATTGCGTCGTTGTAAAAAATTTAAATTTTCAGATCTTGTGTGGTTCATAGATCCTAATATATGGTATTAATTTCAACCTGATACCTTTACCGGTTCGTGAGATAAAGGGTCTTGACAGACAGACAGACAGACAGACAGACGGACAACAAAGTGATCCCTAAAAATACATAGGTACCGTACGGGTAACCAAATTGACGTACTGGAAAAGACCGATTGTGCAATTGCATATGTTCGGGATTAATTTATATGTTTAAGGCGTTGATATTTCATAAAAATGGTGTAGTTATCCCTCTTATAAAAACCTTTTCAAAATTCCAATCTTCGTGAGGTGAAATAGTATACTGAAAAGTAGGTGCAAATACACCGAACTTAGTCATGTAATTTAGTTCGGTACAATACTAAATAATTTTTTTCAAAAACTAGAGCACGACTACTTACAAATCTTGCTCTAAAAAGTGTATAATAGAAAATATTGTCATCTGAAATTGTTATGTACAAACTATATAAATATTCATAGTGATGTTCAGACAATAACCGTAGTCATATTATTATTTCACTTTGCTTCGCTTATGATTCCTTTTTAGGGTTCCGATACCCTTATGGTGCTGCTCTGTCTGTCTGTCTGTCCGTCTGTCTGTCACACCTCTATATCTCAGCAACCACATATGCTATCGACCTGAAATTTGTTATAGTTTTAGAATATAGTTGCCCAACTTAATTGCATATGAATTTTTTTTGAAAAAGGCATGATTGTTAATATAAAGGGGGCCAAAATAGGGGGGGCCAAATATCAAATTGTCGCTACTAGGTCGAGTGGGGTATCATATAAAAAAAGCTTTACTTGTACATTTTAAAATATATTTTTGTATTTTTTTAAGTTTCTTAGTTTTCAAGTTATGATGAAAAATGTCAAAAAAAATACCATCCCCCCCCCCCTTATCTCCGAAGTTTGAGCAAGGAAAAATTTGAATTAATTACAGTTGACAGAGGCTTATGTAAACTTTACAGCAAAAATAAAACGATCTTTCTAAGTTGCACAGTTTTTCAGAAATCTGCAAAAAACCTTTACAAACAAATTTAGTTTTGCGGTCCTGAAAATGGACTTTATTGCTTCCAAAAATATTATAGGTATATCGGAACCCTCGGCGCGCGAGTCCGACTCGCACTTGACCGGTTTTTTTATGGTAGATGGCATATGATGACCACGGCTATTATCTGAACATCACTATGAATATTTATTAAATACGTTTCTACATAACAATTTCAGATGACATTTCAGATGCTTGGGTAAAGTTGTTCAGTTTCATGGGCAGATTCACACCCTTTAGTATTATTACACCTTTCCGTTACACGTTGTACGAGTATAAATAAAATAAAAAAACCGGTCAAGTGCGAGTCGGACTCGCGCGCCGAGGGTTCCGATATACCTATAGTATTTTTGGAAGCAATAAAGTCCATTTTCAGGACCGCAAAACTAAATTTGTTTGTAAAGGTTTTTTGCAGATTTCTGAAAAACTGTGCAACTTAGAAAGATCGTTTTATTTTTGCTGTAAAGTTTATATAAACTTCTGTCAACTGTAATTAATTCAGATTTTTCCTTACTCAAACTTCGGAGATAAGGGGGGGAGAATGGTATTTTTCTTGACATTTTTCATCATAACTTTAAAACTAAGAAATTTAAAAAAATACAAAAATATATTTTAAAATGTACAAGTAAAGCCCTTTCATATGATACCCCACTCGACCTAGTAGCGACAATTTGAAATTTGGCCCCCCCTATTTTGGCCCCCTTTATATTAATAATCATACTTTTTTCAACATTTTTTCTTGTGCAATTAAGTTGGGCAACTATATTCTAAAACTATTCCAAATTTCAGGTTGATAGCATAAGTGGTTGCTGAGATATAGAGGTGTGACAGACAGACGGACAGACAGACAGACAGACAGACAGACAGAGCGGCACCATAAGGGTTCCTTTTTTTTACCATTTTGGTATCGGAACCCTAAAAATATGAGCAGCCACTTGAGAAAATCTAATGTCATGAAAGGTATACATTTTACGACTTGTATGTAGGTACTTGCATAATACATTAGTACCTGGGCGACCGTGCTTTACTCTATAATAGCCGCCTCAACATTAAAATATCATCGGGTGAACAAGCTATGCTGCCTACCAACAGATGGCGCTGTCGGTTTTGGTCAAAAACGCGATATTTAAAAAATGCTTAAAAACTAGGGGAAAAAGATTTTTCCTAGACATGAGACCTAGCTAGATCGATTTTTCGCCCCCGAAAACCCATGTGTGGATATTTCATTTCGTTTTCAGAAACCGATTACAAATATATATACGAATATTATATATTATATATCGTAATGGCACGTTGTCTACACTTCCAGGACTAACCTCAAACGAGCTTCGACAATACAAACGTTCACTTCAATCAACTATAGGAAATACTAAACATGATTTTCCAATAGTCAAATACGATACAATCCATCAGTATTTTATAGAATTGTCAAAGATAGTTGCGAGCTGCTTATTACTTCCTTGTTACTTAAAGCCAATCAATTTAGATTGGCAAGGGCTTGAATGTGTTTTTATAAGAGGATTGTACTCGTTTCGAAAGCCTGGGTTTTACCAACGGGTCACGATCTGAGCCTTCTTTTTCGTTTATTTAGCTTTGTGTTGTCGATATCCAATAAAGGAAAAACGTGGTGATTTTTTTATTAAGATTTATTGTATTTACGAGAGAAGTAGTGATTATAAGGTTTTGATTGGTATATTCGTAGCTGTACAAAATATTTATAACTGAATCGAATAACATTTTTATCAAGCTACAGAAAATATGTAGCCATCTCGGCACCTCCGCATTGATGGATTGCCGCGGAGGTGGTTTCCTACATATTATCTATAGCTTAAAAATTATGATCGGCTTCGGCAATAACGAAAGGCCGAAAGCCAGATTGCCTACTTAATATTTTATTATAAGGCGTTACTTTGATTATGAGCGCTCTATTCGCTGGATGATTAGGAATATGGATGGATATCAAGTACTACATTAAAGTGCCTCATTTTGACTTACATTAATTTTACTAAAGTTGCTTGTGAATTTAGTCCATCAATGCTTACCTGTAACAGAATAGAAACAACAATTATAAACTATCGGTTAATAACAGAAAAAATAACATAAATAAAAAATTTGAATGGATGTAAATAAAAGCATTCTTAGTGACTTGCAGTATTCTTGCAGTCACATTTTTTTGTAGCAATTAGTAACCAAAGTTTCTGATAGGTAGGTAAACTGCTCTTTCAGTATACGTTACAAACTCTAATGCTGATCTGATAGAATAAACTTCATTGATCTAATTGTTTTATTTTAGATGAAACAATCGTTTTAGTTGCTAACTATATAAACTAGCAATAAAAATAACTTCGGGCGAATATTCACGACGGCTTTTTAAAAGGTGGCGTTTCTCCCGATCGCGCGAACGTATTCGAGGGAAACGACTCCTAACTTAATTCTTACACCGACCGCAGTTCAAAAATCGCAAAAAATACATAATTTTATACGTAACTCTTTTGGCAATTTTTCTTCACTTTTTGTGGGAGGAACGGCCCTCAAGTTAAGGTACCGTTCTCCTCTTATCTTCGCATTAAGTTTCGGGTCCGTTATTTCGTACCCGCCTCGAGTTAATATCTCATACGCATGTGAACGCTAAGCTAACTCATTTTCTACACTTAAGCTGTTGGGTTGCGAAAAAGATAAAGAATAGGCACAAACAATATAAAAATAAACTAGTAATTACTTATTTAGCTTTCTATATCCTGTAAACGTTTCCAGATTCAAGTTTGGAATAGTCGAAACTGTCCGTCCCAAAGAAAGCTTGAGGAGTTTTCGATTATAAATTATTGGGGACGATACATTACAAAGTCTTCTGATCCTAAACTAAGGACGTAAGAACTACGTTTTGACATTTCCTTATAACCAACACACAGAGCTCATTTTTAGGGTTCCGTACCTCAAAATAAAAAAACGGAACCCTTATAGGATCACTTTGTTGTCCGTCTGTCTGTCTGTCTGTCAAGACCCTTTTTCTCACGAACGGGTAGAGGTATCAGATTGAAATTAATAACGAATGTTAAGGTCCGTGGACCACACAAGATCTGCAAATTTAAATTTTTTACAACGACGCAATCGAGAGATATGGCTTTTTATGTCCTCATCTCCATACATTTATGCACCATACCAAAACCTAGAGGGTACTTCCCGTTGATCTAAAATTATGAAATTTGGCAAGAAGCTAGGTCTCACAGTACAAATAATGGGAAAAGTCTAAAATCATTAAATATTACAATTTTTCTCACAACTAATAGAACCAATTAAGGTGAGCACCCGTATCAAGAACTTCTCTATAAAAGAGGGGTCAAGTTGGATGGTCGTAGAGTTTTTAAAGTCAAAGAGCAAAAGCTTTTTTTATATGGTAGATTGGTACGGAACCCTTAGGGCGCGAGTCGGACTCGCACTTGGCCGGTTTTTCTTTGCAGGTCATAATTTTTAATATCTTTGCCAGCTGTTACAACGCACCTATTACGATGGCCTTACTTTAGGCAAAGCCTGTACTGTGGGTGCCAGAGGCTGATAAACATACATAAATAGATAAATAACACCCAGAAAAAGAGCAAACACTCGTGTTCATTACACAAATGTTTGCCCTGGGCGGGGATCGAACCCGCGACCCACGGCGTGAAAGGCAGGCACACTACCAACCACACCAACAGCAAGCAGCAGCTAACGCGCCAACAGGCAAGTCTCGTTTAATAAAAATTAGGACTGAGCTGCAACATGTTCCTATCACAAAAGTAAAGCTGTATAAGATGCCTCCAATTTGTAAGTTGATATACCAGTACGCATTCGCCCAAAGAGAATCATAATAAATAAATGGCTAACGTTACAAACAAAAAATATAAGACAGCCAATCCAAATCCAACTTAAATAACCTATAACATGACTTCATAAGAAATTCGCAGTTCAAAACAAGAATCTGGTTGTTTCCTCCTTCAAGTTTCGCGGAAGGTGAGGGGAGACTTTCCTGCAACTGTAAAAAGCAGCAGAATGTCTGAATCATGCGCGTGCGCCTGTGTACGGTCGGCTACGGAAAAGTCTATTCTGAACCGGTGAAAGATATTGGTTTAGCTACTAATAAACAAGCTAATGTAACTTTCATGAGGAATAATCAGTCGTTCAGGTAATTTTACGAAAGGGATATTTTGAGAATAGGATGTGTTGCGTGTGCACATTTTGAGATAAGACTGCGTCTCAAGTTGTAAGCGATATTTTAAATTGGGTCGATGGCTGAACTCACGAACCAGAAATCTCTGAAATGGCTTTGCTCATTAACGACAAGATGATTATAGATGATATCCGGGACTTTCAAACAGGAGTCATCTTAACAATCAGGTTATTTATCCTGCAAAGTCCTATCCAAACAAGGGAAATCTCACAGATTGTTAACTTGTTTACAATTGTACCTACCTACAGTTAATACACATGATTTTTAGCACGAAATATTCCACGGGATTCCCATATCTCATCCCAATATTTGAAAACATTATCGCTTTTCGAAAGAAGCGACCGATGCCGTTGCACACTGTACGTACGACCCACATACCAAGCTAAAAAGATATTTCATAATTGATGACCTTTTTTGGACAATGTATTTTAAAAGAAGTTATTTGATTGTCCATTTAAGGGTTTAATATTATAAAAACGGTTGGCAATGATGAAATTGTCGTGTGAACATACTCGATGTTAAATGGTTTTATTATAGCCGACAAGAGGACATCTTATCACACTCGTATTTAGGCAATATTATTATATGTGTACGAAAAAACCAAGAAACTAACCTATTCTTCGTACTTAATTTCGGTCGCTTTTATTTCAAAGCTGCTATGACGCTAAAAAAGCTTAAAATCTAAGAAATGTACTTAATGTATAATGAAGGAAATCTTTCTTAATGAAGAATTCTCCTATAAAAGTTTTCTCGTAGTAACTCAGTGTTTTCAGCAGTTAAAAGTAAGTATGTATTTACCAGTCTTCATACACTGGGTTTCACGAAAGAGTCAGGTATTTTATAAACAACATGTAGATATTTTTGACTTTCTGTTTGTAAAACGATAGACCAAGCATTTTTCTGCGTATTGTGGTTACAATAAAGAAGAATGAAGATAAATCTTTTCTTAACTGAAAAATGTGTGTTTATAAAACACCTGACTCTTTTGTGAACTCTATCACAGTTATGTATCTTTGTGATACAATTTTAAAGGAATCTGTTAAAAAAGTTTTGTCTGCTGTTAATCTTTATAAGCTTCGAACCTGACTTATCAATACCGGCTGCAATAAGCCGATTAAAGCCCTTTGAATCCCATGATCGAGACCGTGAATGACAGACTGACTTGTGTGATCTAATTTATTTATTACAATATTATACTACTTTATATTTATGTTCGAAGTATTCGTTTCTGGACAACAATTTAACTTCAGAGAGGATAAATTTGGTTTCACAAACCATGCTACTCTAAGGCTTAGCAAATGGTTTTTTTGCCACTTTCTCAAATACATCATTAGACTTGGACCACGGTAGCCTAGTTGGTAAAGCGTCTCCAGTAGTATTGACGAAGACACAGGTTCGACTGCCTGTGTTCTAGTTTAAAGAAAATTTGGAATTTTGGTCAATCTTCAGGTCTACAATACTACAATTTTCTAGAAAATTCCTCAATATTTAGTTCCGAAATTCTAAAGGTTACGCTTCCATTACCTTAAAGAAGAACAAGTTTAAAACGAGGGAAGCTAAATACAAAAAACGGTTCTTTAAAATATGTCTATTTTGAATTTGTGTTTTGACTTTCTTGCAAACACAATTATTTTAAATGAGACAGCTTTATGTACCACAAAGTAATTTGATGTGAAATTCGAAGCGCGCCAGACCAAACCTAATCCTCTAAACATTGTGGCGCGTTACGCAACAATGGCCACGAATTTTAGTCCCTCTAAATTAAGAAGCCTTACACAGAATTTGATACTTTGAAGTCTTGGAATACCCGAAACTGGATAGTGTTGGGTTAGGCTTCATGGTCAACGGGGACTCGATACGGATTACTTAAACTGTAGAGATAAACTCAGGGCTATAATCCTGTTTGTTGTAAGATCTATAACCGACCTCAAAATTTTGTGAAAGCATATCACACAGCTATTCAGTACTTATGTTTTTTTATGCAGGTCAACAGCCTCCGTGGTCTAGTGGTTAGAGGGTTCGGCTCTCGATCCAGAGGTTCTGGGTTCGATTCCCAGTGGGGACACTGTCAAAACAAAAATCTCTTTGTGCGACCTCCCCAGTTTGGTTAGGGCATTGCAGGATGAATCACCTGATTGCCCGAAAAGTTAGATGATTCCGTGCTTCGGAAGGCACGTAAAGCCGTTGGTCCCGACTACTATCTACGGATGTAGTCGTTAATGAGCCATGTCAGAGGCCTTTGGCGGCTCAACAACTTTGACACCAGGGTTTGTGAGGTCGGTCATCGACCTTGCAACCCACACGATATGATGATGATGCAGGAAAACAAAACTACCCGTTAAAAATTTAGGGTCATTATGAATTACTGAACATAATTTTAGCATGTTACTTAGAGGATGAAACTGAACAACTTTTAACAACATAGATCGATCGAAGTAAGAAAAATCCTTGGAGAAAGTTGTCCAGTTTAATGGTCTGAGGAACATGAATTTTGAGGATAGAAAGGACAAGACCCGTTGAAATGAAGATTTCAGAAGATTCAGCAGCCAGGAGCGAACAACCTTATGTAGAAGTCCTCAATCGTTTCCAAGCATAAAACGCGTCACTAAAAAAAAAAATTTAATGTCTATGTAACGCTAATTTCAGCCAACAGTGTGCCAGGTCGCATCATCCAGGCACCGATTGGACAGACAAGTATTAAATGACTTTTCCAAACATGTGTATAATTTTGTATAGAAAATGGACCGTTCAATTATCCTTGTCTTTACTAGGTTTAAAGACTTTTAAATTTAATGGAAGTAGCACAAAATATTAAAATTAAAACATAAATCCACCGACCAAAGCATTGACGATGCGCTGAAGTTTTTATCTTTTAGTATTTGCGCATACTTCGTCACAATATTTTATACGCTTGGCAGGACACGAAGACCTTGGCAGTTCAGGATGTGATAGCCTTGTACACCTGATCAAACATTGGAGGGACGAGATAATACTCCACTTGTGGTAGAAAATACAGATAAGGATGTACTGTAGAGCCTTTTAGAGCATTTTTAGGTGTGGAAAAAGGTACAATTTCGGACGATGACATTAAGTAAGGCCAATTAGGGGTTGAATATGGTTTTACATGTTATGAATCAGATGAGTGCGAATAATTTCGAGATTATTGCCATTGAGGGCTAGGAGAGGCTAATCGCGTGACGGGTTAATTTTAAGACTGTAAGTATACAGGGGATAATGAAATAAGTGTTTCCAGAAAGGGGTCACGCCACGAATAAAGTATTGTCACTGGAGGTCCAAGTGGTACTTGCTAGGTTCCAACGAGAAAAGTTCTTACAGATACAACAACTTTTCTAATCACGTAGACATATGCAGAACTAATGTCGCCACTACTACAACCTTAGATTATAATAATACTAACGTATTGACACCAGTCACAAAATGTGATAGATGACAGCGACGCCTCCGCATGTTTGGCCTGAGCAGATAAATCGGTGCCAGTGTAATTTGTAGGATCGATGATTTACATTCAGGGCCTAGAGACAAGTGGCTTTCTATAATTGAAAACGCCAGAAGAATAGAGTAAAAATTTATAAAATTGACATAAGCTATGACGACATCTAATGTCAAATTCATACATTTTCATTTTATTCTACTATACAACGTGTAATGGAAAAGTGTGTGTGAAGGGTGTGAATTTGCCCATGAAACTGAACAACTTTTCCCAAATTTTTGACCTCCCATAGAAACTGCATCAGCTGAAAGCGCATTTTGTATGGGAGGCCAAATTTCGTTTTTCGTATTTCGACCTATGTTCCTTATGAAAAGTTGTTCAGTTTCGTGGGCAGATTCACACCCTTCAGTATTATCACACCTTTCCGTTACACGTTGTATACGATTTTACAAAGCCGCTTGTCTGGGTACCCTTATGTTGACTTGTTAGAAGAGAATGAGAATGTTTATGTTTTGAGGGTAAAGGGGCCGGGCTCCTAATTCCCGACGGCCACTGCGACCTGTGCAGATCTATTGTAGCCAACCCTTTATGTTACATTTCCTCGGCCACACCGACAGCCTCAAAGAAGCTAACAATCTGCCTAGGATTGAGAGTTCGAGCATCTTCAGGGTATAGTATGTGTCCTCCCGTTTCCCGACTTCTACTGTGAGTTAGTGCATCACAGTGGCAGATCAGGTGTATAGGCGTTTCATCGTCTTCTGCACAGAATCTGCAATATGGGTTTTCGTATAGGCCCATTCTGTTTAGGTGCTTGCACAACCTACAATGTCCCGTTAGGGCTCTTATGAGTATCCTAAATTGATTCCGATTTAGCTTGAGCGCTTCAGATGTGTATTTCTTTGAGAAGCCTCGGATCAACTGTTTTGAGTGTGTGAGACCAGTTGAACCTTGCCAAACTAGGATGGCTTCGCACTTCGCCCAAGCCCCTAGCTGAAACCTGGTGGCAGATTTAGGTATACCTAGGACTGGCTCCGGTCCAGTAAATTTAGATCCAGAAAGAGAATGAGAATGACGTCGTTTATAATAATTTTATGAGGAAGACCCATAAAAAGATGAATGGATTGTATGAAAGATGGTGTGTGAAAAAAGAAGTGAGTGTTGAGATGATAGCTGATCGCGAAAATTTAAGGGTTCAGAGTCAACATTCTTTGGTTACGTGTAAGCTAACTACTAAACCTATGGTTACGCAAAACCTTAACTTGTCTTGCTTTCATATATTTAGTTTTATGTTCTTTCATTATTTCTACAGGTTGATTTTCTTTAATTTCTTTATTAGTAACTTATTGTTGTTCCTCTATTTTACTTATGTTTTCATTTCTACTATTTAATTGTCCTTGAAATTAGTTATGCTATTTTCTAATAAACCGGCCAAGTGCGAGTCGGACTCGCGCCCTAAGGGTTCCGTACCTATCTACCATATGATACACTAAAAGCTTTTGCTCTTTGACTTTAAAAACTCCACGACTATCCAACTTGACCCCTCTTTTTATAGAAATGTTCTTGAAACAGGAGCTCACCTTAATTGGTTACTATTAGTTGTGAGAAAAATCGTAATATTTAATGATTTTAGACTTTTTCCTTTATTTGTACTGTGAGACCTAGCTTCTTGCCAATTTCATAATTTTAGGTCAACGGGAAGCACCCTCTAGGTTTTGCTTTTGTGCATAAATATATGGAGATGAGGTCATAAAAAGTCATATCTTTTGATTGAGTCGTTGTAAAAAAATTAAAGTTTCAGATCTTGTGTGATTTATAGACCTTAATATTCGTTATCAATTTCAACCTGATACCTCTACTCGTTCGTGAGAAAAAGGGTCTTGACAGACAGAAAGACAGACAGACGGACAACAAAGTGATCATATAAGGGTTCCGTTTTTTATTTTGAGGTACGGTACCCTAAAAATAATCATTATGATTCACAATTACATTTCTTTTCTTCGTTTTTGCGAAAAACCGTATTTTGAAAGCAAATTCAATTGACCTTTGTAATAACCAACAAAAATATTGCAAAGTGACTCAAATCCTGGAAAATAAGTAATCAGGTTTGATGAGTCTCTTAGCTGAAATCCTTTCAGACCAGTTGCTGTAGTAACGAGCCATCCAATCACAGAAGCAAAACCTACAGACTACCCTTTGTCTTAAGAACCCATTAGTATCCAACTGAAACAATATTAACATAAAGAGAATACGAAAAAGTAAAAAAGCTCTCGGTTTTAGTAAGTTTCTTTCGCTGGTATCATACAAAACAATAAGCTATGTGGGTTAAAATGGATAATGAAAGAGTCCTTTAAACGAAACATGAAAAAAAAAAGAATACTCAATATTTATTTGCATTCTAAAATGGTAACAAAGTTGGTGTCATCTTAAAATTAGTGCAATCATTTTAGACCCTGTTGGGCACAGCAAAATAACATAGCAATAAATTTAAAAAGAATAGAAAGAATAAATGTAAAAAGATAGAATGCAATTTAACAAATATTATACAGGTAGATTAAGTGTGTTTGTGTTGTGTGTTTAAATGTGTGTGTTTGTTGTGTATAAAAAGTTACAAATAAAGTAATGTACATTTGATTAACGGGTTATTCAATATAAAGTACTTAATAATTAAAACCTTGCTTGCGCCGTTTTCGATGACTTATTTTAAATAACGGATAGGTTTCAGTTCTCTTCTTTCATTTTAATGCCGAATGCATCCGCAACGGTGGGCGAGAGTCGTCACCCAATGGATACCGCAGAATGGCCAACGCCGCAGGGGTGCCAGGGGTAGACCACGAAAAAGGTGGCGTGACGATTTAGACTCGTACCGTCGCGATTGGCCAGAATTAGCTATGGACCACGACTGTTGGAGGACCGAAAGGGGAGGCCTTTGCCCAGCGGTGGGACAGTATAAGCTAGCGAAAAAAAAAGAAAAAAGAAAAGATACAATTTTCTGTATGGTAAACGATGTTACAATGAATGATGACGTCGCTACCAAATATATTATGTCTATTTTTAACAAAGAAAGCCTTTTGTATGGCATGGACTTCAGAGTCTGTTCTCTTAAGTAAACGAGAGAGGTCCTTGGATTACAAAGGAGTGTGCTACACAATGAAAGGAAAATCGAAACATTGAAAGCATCTCCGTTTCATATGCAAATTCTGGCAGTGATGCGTGCATTCAGGACATACGGTCAGGATCAAAGGTGAGCGAAGGTTTCCAGAGATTACTTTAAAATAATACACCCTGCATAATACACATAATACAGGGTGTAGTAGATAGCTTAAATTAAACAGAACAACTGTCCTATAACTTGTTTCCTATTATATATTCTGTGCCTATAATCTAGAAAACATGGAGGTTTCTTTGATCTTGGGACCATTTACTTTTTGATAACTATCCGTTAGCAATCTGTACATAGTATCGCTTAGTGTGAATATCAGGTTTTATCCAACCAAACACTAGTAATGGAAAGATAGAAAAATAGGAACAATAAACAAATAAGATGAATAAGTAAATTTTAGACCACCCGTTCTCTTACATAGCAAGCAACCTATTCTTTTAAGTCTCTACAATAATTTCAGAACGACCAATAAACATAAACTTTTTATTATGACAAAGTTATTTTACGAACATTCCTAAACAAAATAAGAAGAGAAAGATAGTTTCGTCCGGTCTTTTAAGCAGCACTCGCAAAAAGGTCAGAAGAACTTGCAGCCTGTATGTCGATGCGTCTGTGACTGCTTTTTATAGTCTGCTATTGTAAGTTATTGTGAGTGAGCCTGCTTAGTATGCGGCGCGTCCTCCTGCGATACACTGTCGACAGATAAAGTAGACCCGGTCGAGATAAAACCGACGCCGACAGAACAACCTAGAGACAATCATAAACATCCATCCATGGTCAATCTATAAACCTTACCAAAAGAGATCATAACGACCATCAAATCGATTAATCTGAAAACCATTTTTACTTCTTCACGCACGCTTAGATCTACGATAGCTTTAATAGTATCTTCGGAAATATCATCGGAAAGGAATTCTCTATCATTCAGATGGTTATTTATACTCGGACTCCTATATTCTGCTTCGATTGATGGTCCATTATATGCAAGTCTCCGCCGGGCCATGGCCAAAATTTCAATGGCCCTGAGCGATTGAGTTGGCCGGCACGTGTAAAGTTTTTGTGCAAAACTCATTGGAATTCTTCGCGAAAGGTCCTGGGTTGAACATCTTATTATGCAACATTTTAATAGGTTTGGGTGATTTTAGTTTTTTAGATATAATTTGGCTCGGATTTCTTTGGAATTATAGTGTCAGAATCTACTCTGAAATGTATTGAAAACATCGCGTGTGTGAGATATTTATTAAAAAATGTGGCGACGTATCCTTGTTGAATCATTCACAACTCCACGAATGTCGTAAATATGATGTTTGTGTTGGTTTAAATGATGTCTCCGGCGATAGGACCGCCGACTACTTTCTACGTGACCTCGAAATGCATTCACTTTCTTCGCCGGCGACAGCGCCTCCGCTTACGTAATGCGACCGACATATCGAAACGATGAAGTCGTCTACCTATACTCGTCCGACCACTCACCTATAAAACGTTTGTCTTTTCGAATACTTTCACGAACCTAGTCAATATTAGCTTTTGTTTTTCGTTGTAAAGGTTCTTCTGTCTTCCGTAAATAATGTAGGTAGGTAATTGTTTGGATTAGTTGAAAGCTGCTAGTCTTAGTAAAATCATTAAAAACTACTTGTTTTGTCGACCAATTTTTATTAACAAATATTGCCCCGGTAAACACTTTATACATAAAAATTATCCACTAATAATTTACCTACCTACTGATATTTTTGTCAGCCTTGTATTGCTCATAAAAGACAAGTTTTACCAAAACCTTAAGACCTGTCCGACGACTCGTTTAATTAATTGTCTTCCAAATACTTTCTTAACCAATTACAAAATCGGGAGTCGTCCGTTTGATATTTCTGCTAGCGATTTTATTCAAAAAGCAGATAAGAACGCCAGGTGCCGTGCCTCCTGCGTCCAAGGCCAGCGTTTCCTAGGCTGCATTTAGAATACTTTTTCTCTTTTTAGTCGTTGCATGTTGGAGCAGGCTTGCGTGGCCAAACCAGTTTGAAGCTGCTCGCTAAGGCGGCGCGTCCATTACACTTACTCTCATGTGTTTCTTTTTACGTCTCTGTAGACATAATTTTATAGTTGTCGTTTCTTGGAAACGTGGGATAGAAGCTAATTGTAAGGCAAGCTTTAGTCATTTGTAGAATTTTTTTTTTTGAGAAATTCTTGATGGAATGATGGTTCCAAACGCTGGAAAAATGCAGCCGGTTTACGATTTAAAAACGAACGGTTGAATATCTCAGCCATCTCATTAATTTTATATAAATTACATTTTTTTTCATCAAATCTCAAATGTATTCCAAAAACCTTTTAAAAGTGAGTGTGTAAACGACCTTAGAAGTTAAAACTGGAAAAGAAAAATGAACAAAACAAGAAGAGCAGCGAATTCGGCGATTTCTTAGAACCCGCCAACTGCAGAGCAGCCAGGAAGTTGCCTTAGTTTATGTAACCTAATCACCTGCTGGGTAAAAAATCAAGGCTACGAACCAGAATGTGGCTCTCGAGATGGCCTACAATACAACATAATACCAACAGGCATAATATAACCCTTTCTGCCCGATTCTAAAACAGGATGTTGCATAAGCTATCTTGCTTTGTTATCCTGTGAGTCTGTTGTGTCCTCTCTCTAACACGAGATTTAACATTAGAATGACGATGCATAAGAACATTTGTTCATGTCATTTCAAGCTTTAGCTACTGACTTGTTTAAGCAAGAAGTATGTACTGTGAAGTTTGTTCTGTTAAGATTATTATGTTTGTGAACGCACCTTCATAGACATTGAAGTATGACAGTTTTTTTTATTATCTGTAGTCGCTTTGCCTCCAAAATGTAAGAGCATGTGGAATGTGAATTTTATAAAATAAAAGGCATTAAAACAACTTAAATGTGTTGTATTTCATCGGCCTCGGCTAACAAAAATAACAGCAGAGCGTGGTTGATCGAAAGCAGTAAGTAGAAGTGATGGCGACCTGCAATTTTCCGAAACTAAACGATGGCGTCACCTTCGCCAATTGGAAATTCCGTATAAAGATTTTGCTAGAAGAACGAAGTCTAGGAACTGCTCTAAAAGGGTATGATAAGAAAAATGATAAGGAAATAGAAGTCAACGCAAAAGCAAAATCAATAATAGTGCAATGTTTATCGGATAAATACTTGGAAATTGTAAAACAATGTGACAGCGCCGCTGACATGATCAAAAAGCTTGAAAATGTGTTTGAACGCAAGAGCGTCTTTAATAAATTGTTTTTGAGGAAAAAACTACTTACCTTGAAGTGTCCAAAAGGCGGAGACTTGCAAGATCATTTCTTGAAATTTGATAATTTGATTGCACAACTGGAGTGCTCAGGTTCAAAGGTAGAAGAAAGTGATAAACTATGCCATCTATTTTTAACCCTCCCTGAGGAATATGAAACAGTTATTACAACTCTTGAAACAAGAAGTGATGAGCTGACACTGGACTTGGTAAAATCAAGATTGCTCGATGAGGAGTTAAAACTTAAACAAAAGCAAGAAGAAGATCACCCCAGTTCATTCCTGACATGTTATAAGTGTGGTAAAGAGGGCCACCTACAATTTCAATGCCGGAGTAACAGTAATTTTAACAATACAACTAGGAAACGAGGAAGAAGTCGCTCCAGGAGTTATAGAGGAAATAGAGGACATTCTCGTGGAGCACACACTAGTGAAATGGAAAGCTCAGAAATGTTTGTTGCTTTATCCACAGAAATTAATAATGCATATGAAGAGGACGGCATGATTACCTTCATTATAGATTCAGGGGCCACTCACCATTTTATTAAGGAGGAAAATGAAAAGTATATGATGAACATTCAAGAATTAGAGACACCTATAAAAATAAAAATAGCAAATGGAGAAAAATTAACGGCTACAAAGAAGGGACAGTTGAAAGCATACTATAATACAACACCAATCATTATTGAAGGACTAATAGTAAAAGGTATTGCACACAATTTACTATCAGTTAATGAGCTCATGACAAGAGGAAAAAGTGTTATGTTCAAGGAGTTTTCCTTCACAATTAAATCCAAGAAAGGTTTTTACACAGGAGAGAAAAAAGGAAAACTATATGTCTTGAAACTAAAATTAAGCGAAAGAAAATACTCCTGTAATTATACTGAAAATAATGAACAAGACATCTGGCATCTGAGATTGGGACACCTAAACCGGAAAGGACTAAATATATTAAATTTACCCCACTCTGACAAAATATGCAACATTTGTATGCGAAATAAAAGCACTAGATTGCCATTCAGAACTATACAAGAGCCGCAATCAAAAGGAATTGGAGAACTAATTCATTCAGATATAGCAGGACCTATGAGAACACCAACAAACGAAGGCTATCGATATTATCAGACAATCCTTGACGACTACTCGCATTTTACTCAAACTTACCTTTTAAAGAATAAGTCTGAAGCAGCAGAAAATCTGATAACATACATCAGAGAAATTGAGAGAGAAAAAGGAATACAAATTAAGAGAATTCGCTGCGATAATGGCGGGGAGTATACATCAAATACAATTAAGAGATACTGCGAAGAAAAAGGAATTAAAATTGAGTACAGTTTGCCATACAGTCCTCAAATGAACGGAAAAAGTGAAAGATTGAATAGAACTATTTATGAAAAGGCAAGGGCAATACTAGATGGTTCTAACTTGCCTAGACACCTATGGGGACACGCCATATTAACCGCTACTTACCTTATAAACCGATGCCCATCTACTGCCATAAAAAATGAGATACCTGCTAAAATATTTGAACGAGAATTCATTCTTAACAAATTAAAACCCTTTGGTTGCAAAGGATGGATGGTCATCTTACCAAGACAAGACAAACTAAATCCAAGAGCAAGAGAGGTAAGAATGCTGGGTTATGCAAAGACAGGATATAAAGTATGGGACCCTGAAACAGACAATGTTACAATTACAAGAGACATCAGATTTGATGAAAAAGACTACAAATATATACCTAAAGAAAAACAACAAAATGAACATTTCCACTATGAAGAAAAACAAAGAAGAGAAGATGAAGAAGAGGAAGACAAAGAAAGAGAAGATGAAGAAAAAGAAGATGATGAAAGAGAAGATGAAGAGAGAAGAAATAATAGAAGTTTAGAAAAAGAAGAAACATCAGAAAAAGAAAAAATAATAAAAGGATTAGAAAATTTGAAGAACCAATGTCAATCAAAATTACAAGATAAAGAAAATGAGAAACAAACAACTACTACAAGAAGTGGAAGAACAACGACAGCGCCAAAATACCTAAGTGAATACGAACTAAATGAAGCCTACTGTTTAATTATTAATAACGAAGAAGACCCTACAGACTATGGAGAAGCTATGAAGAAAGGTTGGAAGGACGCGATAGATACAGAATTGAAAGCACTAAATAAAATGAATACTTGGACAGAGACAGACTTACCAGCTAATAAGAAAGCCATAGACACAAAATGGGTTTTCAAAACTAAAGAAAATGAATTGAAGAAAGCACGTCTAGTGGTCAAAGGATATCAGATGAAAGAGGAAACAGATTTTGGCAAAAACTATGCACCAGTAGCAAGAATATCTACTGTAAGAACTCTACTAGCACTTTCAGTACAGAAAGAATGGAACATGAAACAGCTTGATGTGCCTACTGCATTCCTCAATGGTTTACTAGACACTGAAGTATATATCAAACCACCAGAAGGAGTCTCAGTAAAAGAAAAGAAAGTACTAAAGTTGAATAGAGGCTTATATGGTCTTAGAGAAAGTCCAAAGTGCTGGAACCAGAGATTTAATGATTATGTAGAGAAAATAGGATTCAAAAGATCACAACATGACTTTTGTCTATATATTGGAAAAGAAATAAATGTATACATGCTTATCTATGTTGATGATATAATATTAACAGGGACAGAAGAGAATATAGAAAAAGTAGTACAGAACCTTAAAGAAGAATTTCAAGTAAAAGACTTTGGTTACCCAAAATCATTTCTTGGCATGGAGATTGAAAAGCAGAAAAATGGACTTAAAATTACACAGAAAAGACAGATTGAAAAGATGAAAAATAAATTTAATATGACAGAATGTAATGCTACTTCTACACCTATCACAAAGGGATACCAAGTTGAAGAAAACGAAACAATTGAAAATGACTTACCTTATCGTCAGCTGATTGGAAGTTTGATGTTTGTAGCAACCGTTTCTCGACCTGATATATCTTATGCTATTTCCTATTTGAGTCAGTACTTAGACAAACCAACAAAGAGTCTATGGAAGCAAGGAAAAAGAGTACTCAGATATCTCAAAGGAACCCAAGATACAGGATTGATTTATAAGAAGTTAGACACTGACTATCTGGATACATTTTCTGATGCTGATTGGGCAGGAAGTAACTCTGACAGGAAAAGTATTTCAGGATCTGTAACTCTCTACAATGGATGTGTTGTAGCTTGGTTTTCAAGAAAACAAGCTTGCGTTGCCTTGTCAACAGTTGAAGCCGAATATGTGGCTGCAGCAACCAGTGCATGTGATCTTCTATATCTGAAAGGACTTTACAGTGACTTAAATGGACTGGACAGTGATGTATTGTGTACACTTTATATGGACAATAAGGGTGCAATTCAAATTGCTAAGTCTTTTGAAAATAGTAAACGTGCTAAGCACATTGATATTAAGCATCATTTCTTAAAAGACATTTTATGTAGAAAATTAATTTGTGCCGAATATGTTTCAACTCATGAGAACTTAGCTGATATGTTAACAAAATCATTGTCAGAAGAAAAGCTTTCTTTAATGAAAGAAAGACTGAACATTCTCTGTTAACTTGTAGATTTATTTTTGCTTACTATGTTATTTGTAGCGATTTCAGTCTAGTATAGACTTTCAATCGAGAGGGGGTGTTAAGATTATTATGTTTGTGAACGCACCTTCATAGACATTGAAGTATGACAGTTTTTTTTATTATCTGTAGTCGCTTTGCCTCCAAAATGTAAGAGCATGTGGAATGTGAATTTTATAAAATAAAAGGCATTAAAACAACTTAAATGTGTTGTATTTCATCGGCCTCGGCTAACAAAAATAACATGTTCAAACTACTTTTGTCGCCACGTTGGAGACAAACTGCATCCGAAGTGCAGTTTTTCATGCAAACTTTGCCGATTTTCTCTCTCTTGGAGTTGAATTTTTCACACGGTCTTCTTTAGAGCAGTTTTGTTGGAGAACTTTTCAAGTAAACGATCTGGAAAAGGAGTTAGTTGGAACGAAATTACACGTTTTGAACAAACACCCACACGACGACGAAGGAATATTTTTGTAGCTTTTTAAAGAAACTGTAGATTCTAAATTGAAGAGTACTTATAAGAGCACTCGTGTCCTAGTGACGAGATTACTTATTCATTCCGATCACGACAGTTAAGCATCGTCGGTGATGACCAGAAAACTGATGGAAGATCGCGTGATTCGTGATTCGGAAGGCACTCTAGCGCGCTGGTCTCGTCTCGCTTTTGTCTTCTTATCTTTTAGCCATATCGGAGACCATTTTGATGACTTAACTCTTGTCAATGAGGTTATAAATGCTATCGTATCTGCGAGAGGGCGTACGGAAGGGTTGATTAAAGTAGAGGAAGCAAGGAAAGTAATTCAAGATCGTAGCAGGTGGAGGGCGGCGGTCGTTCCTACTCCGACGAGAAAGAGGTGCGATGTTTTTTTTTTTTAATTATGTATTTAAGGAGCTTGGTCTTTTACAGACTAAGTCGCTCCGTAAGGTATTCTACATGAAGTAACATACAAATTAAGTTATAAATTCCTCATGGATGTATGTCACTTTGTGCAGTTTGACAAGAAGGACGTTTACCCTAAATTTTGATAGCGTTTTTAATAATAGTTTAAGTCCCTTGTTGTCTGTTCCAATTTTGTTGACAAAGATAGTAGCAATAATTGATTTGAAGGAGCATCAACATTAATGAGGCTTTTTGCGAAACACCATTAGAAATTAAAGCTTATTTCACGACAAAAATCAAATCGAACTGTAATAAGAACATTCCTCAACGTCATTGTCTTGCTTTGTAAGACTTTTTAGCCTTACCTAACCTATCTATCTATCACAACCCAGATCAAAAACACGCGTTCTCGAAGCGACCGTCATTTATTATATAAAAAAACTGCGTTGGGGGAATTCCGCGTTGCAAAATCGTGGGGTATTGGGGAACCGTCCCCAATCGTGCCCTATTCGGTTGCCTAGCAACCTGCATTTATGAATACGCTCCACAATAGAAATAGATGTGAATAGACAATATCTAATGTGTTTAATTGTGATGTTGTTGACATTATTTGAATGATGCAGTTGCAGGGCTTGTGTGATTTATCGCCAGCTGCTTTTGAAGTACTTTTACTTGGAATTGATATGAAATTACTCAGTATCTTATATTTGTATTTTTTCTTTTTGTGTTCAATGCCCGTTCTATGTCTATTGATTTCTTTGTAGCTTGTTTTCATTTCGATCTTCTTGTGGAAATTTATAGAGATACTACCGTTCTGCCCTGCGGCTTTGCACGCAAAGAACCCGAACCAACTTTTGTAATATCCGGGAATCGGGATGATAAAATACAACCCTGTATGTGTTTACTGTCCCGTGTGGTGCCGGCAAAGAATAGTACCAACCTATACATAGCCGTGGGTGTCGTAAGAGGCGACTAAGGGTTATAAACTGGAGGATGGGTAGCAGCATCCTTCTTTATATCTTACATCTTACTTACTGCGGTCACCTACAACCGCGGTCCATGGTGCCAGCCGTAACGCTAACAAGCGAGGTGACTATGGTACTTTCCCTCTACATTTTTCCAGCAAAAGCTAGAATTCTGAAGAGAGCTCCCTGTCCTGTAGTGGACGTTTCATGGGATGTTATGATGATTTACTTAGGTAGTAGATCAACTTGTTTTAATTAAAGAATTGTTTGACTATCAAACCTTTACAACAAATAAGACTATGAAAATTAAAGGTGATTTGCAGAAAGGCAAATTAATTTTAATCCTTCATTAAATCAATCATAATTAACTGAATAAATTATTTCAACAAGATAGAAAAAGAGAGCACAAAACTTCACATGTGATATTAAAGATATTAAGTAAATGTAGAAGTGTATGCAAAAGTAAATATTCTTATCATAATAATATTTTATGTTATAGCCTTTTCCGTAAATGACAACAATGTAAAACTACGACTTTTATTTATCCAAGTGGAATAATTAATGATAACTTATGAGACGCACAGTAAAATATTTTCATTGTTGCGCTCATTTAAAGTATTTTAAAGCGTCGTTAAATGTAAAAGACAGTTTGATGTTGGTTTTGTTTTTCTTATTTAGATCGTCGTAAGTTGCACAGAAACGGCCTAATATAGGTATAGGCTGTGTTCTTTAACATTTTATACCACAATCTAGTTTCAAAAGAAGTTGATTAAAAATTACACTTTCATACATTTTGATTTCAATTTTGAACATTACCAATTTGAACGTCAAGCCCTACCCTAATATAAATAATTAAAAAGTAATCTAAATTAAATAACTAAATAAAAAACTATCATTTTAGTTTCAGCCGGCAAATTCATAATCATCCGTATAATAGCAGACACTAATAAATAAGGCTTCGAGAAGATTAAGACACTTGGAATCTGGAGATGCCTATGCAGTACGATTGTTCGTGAAGAATGCTTGTAATTTTAAGCAAACGCATGTAAGTGACTCTGAAAAACGTTACTATTATTTCCTTTGCGCATGGATAACGGCCATTGCAGGTGCGGTGCGCTAGCGCATGCCTTTTTAAAGGTGAAGACGAACGAAGAGGTATTCAAAGTTTTTTTTTCAAGAATTTGTATTTAATTGTATTGTTTTTGTGTGGAAAAGGGTTGATGATTCCAAAATGGTGTTCTGGTTATTTCGCTTTCTACTGGGTAGCCAAATTGTTACAAAATATAGTACAGGCTAATTAAGGGAAACGTAATACGTGAACTCAAAAACAGCTCGACTCTAGCTCCAACATTTCTTGAAAGTAGAACCGTTGAAGAGCCCTTAACTATACAGTCAAGAGCACATCAAGTTTGATACATTGGACTCCGAACCGTTCTTATTTCAATAGAAGTACGGGCTAGAATCGCACTACGAGTGTCAAGCTTGACCTGTCGTTGACCGTACATACTATAAAAAAGAAACTGCCGTAGGCGGCAGTAGTGTGAAGCTTTGGGCTTAGGCATGTGCGGAAAAAGTTTGCGTACAATTTTTTTGTGTTCCGATGATTCGCAAAACTAAATATTTTGTTTGTAAAGGTTTATTTATTTATTTACAGTTTATTGTACACAAGATAAGGTTTTTGCGGATTTCTAAAAACTGTGCTACTTAGAGAGATCGTTTTCTTTTTCCTGTCATATTTACATAAACGTCTATAGATGGTATGAAATGGATTTTTTTTTTAAATTTTTCTTCATAACTTGAAAACAATGAGATGTGAAAAATGAAAAAAATCTACTTTGCAATGAACTACTAATGCCCTTTTATATGATACCCCACTCGAACTATTAAAAACAATTTAAAATTTTGCTACCCCTATTTGGGCCCCCTTTATTATTATAAAGAAAAATATTATGATAATTATTTGACTTGCAATAAAGTTGGGCAATTATGTTCTTAAAGTATTCCAAACTTCAAGTGGATAGCGTCAGTGGTTACAGGTGTGACAGAAAGACAGACAGACAGACAAACAGAAGAAGTCGCACCATAAGGGTCTGTCCGTTTTTACCATTTTGGTTTGGAACCCTAAAAAGGGTATCTAATGTATTGTACACTTTTGCAATAATAGAGTTACGATTATTGCGCTATGGACTGTACGAGTACTAACCCACGCACTCGAGAAGTCGATCTAGTATGTTTTTTTTTATTTGAAAAATATTTTAACATAAAGTAAGTCTCCCACAATAGAAACCAACAAAAACCACCCACTTTTTGCACAACTTATTCCCTTTCTATTTACGGGCAACACTTTCGTTTAGTTTTTGTTTTCGTAGAGTCAAATGCAAGTCCGAACGCGGGCATCTGAAAGTATAATATGGCCTGCGCCTGAGTTGCCGTCTGCGCGGTCGAGCATGGCCGCCATATTTTTCAAAACATCTCTACCTACTTTTGTGCTGTAATAAAAATGGGAAAGATATGTTATCTTCACTCTACAATATCATCTTAAACTTTTCATCCATATGAAAGATTAAAAAGTGATTTTTGTTTTTACAAAAGTTGGAATAATTTAGGTTAATCTGAATAGGTCCTGATCAAAAGTCTAAACCGACAAGGGCGAAAGGGTTGAAGAGAAAAGAAGAGTTAATGAAACTATCTATGTCATGATAGCTGCAGGTGGAAGGTCTCCTTAAGGGGAAGGAACCTACGCCAATGGGAAAGAGAAGTGATATTAACTTCATATTACAACCACCTACAACTTTTTGCGAAAGCTTTAAAGACTGAACTAAAAAAATTAAACGTTACCACACCGTCAGCGCTAGGTATAATTAGGCGGGACTCTAGATACCTAAGTAGGTACGATTAAATTGTGTGAAAGATGAGATGCGAAATAAAGAAGTGAGATGTCTGCTGATGGACAGGGATGGAGTTGAAACGAAACTATAAAAGGGGCGCAAAAAAGTTACACTCCGGTATTTTCAATAACACATCTATAATTCTCCAACGCTCCTCTTTTTTCAAAACATGTCTATGAATTATTTATTCCCCACCTAGACACCATTACAATTATTTCTTTTTGTGTTTGAGGGAAACGAATGCTGAATAATAAGTGCCGTTTTTACTTAACCTTTGGGTCTTTATGTTTTTACATTCTACCCCCAAATATGTTAAGAAGAAACTGCGGTAGAGTAGGTACTTACCTAATTCAAAATATATTTACTTAGCAGCTCTAGTCAAATATTTCTACATTTAACCAATCTTATGAAACTCAACATCTTCAATCTCTTCTACTATTAAAAAATTGTAAATCGCATGTCTCGTTCGCTCGACGTTTTTCACGCTAGCTGCGAGTCGATCGTTTTCTGGGTCACCGCAGTCTGTAGGTAAATTGAAGATCATCATAACATCCCATTTAACGTCCACTACAGGACAGGGAGCTCCCTCCAGAATTCTAGCTTTAGCTTGAAAAATGTGGAGGGGAAGTACCATAGTCACCTCGCTTGTTAGCGTTACGGCTGGCACCATGGACCGCGGTTGTAGGTGACCGCAGTAAGTAAGATGTACATATAAAGGAGGATGCTGCTGCCCATCCTCCAGTTAACCCTTAGTCGCCTCTTACGACACCCACGGGTATGTGTGGGTTGGTACTATTCTTTGCCGGCACCACACGGGACAAATTGAAGATTTTTTTTTTTTAAATTACCACGTTATGCTGTTTTGATTCCACTGAATCCAAATCACAGATTTTTTTTAAATTTTCGTCTGTCTGTTTATTTGTTTCAGCATACGCAAAAACTAATAAACCGATTATAATGAAACTTTTTTTTGTTTAACAGCTAATAGTTTGACTGACTAGTACACACGGCCGCACATCGGTGGAAACACTTTTGGACCTTGTGGCGTGGTAATAGAGTTGAAAAAATTTCTACCGACAAGCGGTTGACCGTACATGCGGTTGAAGTCGCGGGTAATAATTCTGAACCGAAAATTTCAAATATGACTGAACAGCCAAGATAAAAAGTCCCTGTGTGAACTTTTTTTTGGACTTTTTGAGTTTGAATTTGTTGAGTTTGAACTTTTACTTCTAGATCAGCTTCAAATGGTACTTTTATTGATTAATTGGAAAATACTTGAAAATTATTGGCTAAACTTAACCCTTCAATCACACCTTAATTAAGGGAAGTGTGATAGCGGTTTAACACTAGTGTCGTTGCTGTGCCTAAAAATACGTATGCACATAATACTCGTAGTATACTCTGTAGAACACTCTGTTGCAGTCAATTTGTTCTATTTTTAAGTCCCCTCCCTCGTTTTATCTTTACTCTCTGTTCTACATTCATATTAGGTAAGTAAATATTCACATCCGTTCCTATTACCTTTAAGAATAGTATCCTATATTAAAATAGTTTGTATAAAGCGAGGAAATAAAGGCATTTTACGTTTTCCACGATGTTATGTACAGTCGGCCACACATCAGTGGTAACACTTTTCGGATGTCTATAGAGTAGCGCTGGTTCAGCTTCTATTGGTTTTGTTTCCACTTACGTGCTGCCGTTTTTACGGAGTTGGCTAGGGATTTGATAAGGGCAAAAAATCGGCTTTTCTATTATAGTAGGTAATAAAAAATTCTAGAGATACCTACTTATTATTTACAACAGTCAACTTTGGTTCAAATTAAATGAACGGTCATCTCGTTCTTAACAAAACATCGTCGACCAACAGTTCCAACATTCAACATTGCTTACAGAAAAACGTACAAAATATCACGTCAGAGCGTACAAACGTGCATAACCTACAACAATACGAGTAATCGATACTTACGGGCCCTTTGCCTTGCTCTTGCGCTTTGCGTCGTAAACTCAAGTTAAGTTCAATTCAGTTCACCTGCCATGCAAGAAGCAGACGTAAACACAAAGGTCACTGAACCTTTAAACTTGACATCGTTTTTGGCGAAGGTCTGCGAGATAGTTAAATTTTGTACCTTGTAGTTTTGAATTTCATCTTTTGATAAATAGTAAAATTTTGGTTTCCTTTTTGAAGTGGGTTTTTTGTGTTTGACTTGTCTCATAAAAGCGCTTTCATTCGTTCTTCTAAGATCAAATAAACAGCCGGTAGAATTAAAAAGGCACAACACCGTAACCCACTCGGTGGAGGGCAATAACCTCCTCAACTTGACATAATTTCGGACAGGTTCTATGCTCTACTAATAGCGTTACTTTACTGCATGGAGTCAAACAGATTATTTTCTACCTTTTATAGTAACGTTACTTTCACAAGTTGTTAATTTCAAGTTCTGCTGTCAAGAAGAAGAAATCATCAATGTAAACAGCAGGCAGAGTAAATGACCGCTTCAACTCAACTCATTTTAGGTCAGTTTGTTTTACCCATTAATATAATGACAATGACTTGTACAGGTTCATACATTAGAGTACATACATAACAGCAGTGCTTGCGTCATTTATAGTCTGTAACAGCGCCGTGTCTTCAAGACGATGTCAACATAAACATTGATCAGGCTAAATTACCCCTAACTTGACACCTTTTCTGTTAGTTACTTTTGTTACCCATTATGATATAATCACAATGACATTTTCTGTCAGTTTCTTAAACCCATTTATATCATTACGGGTTTACAAAACAGATTATATAATAGCAGTACTCGCAATCACTTAAAGTCTGTGTCTTCAAGAAGAAGACGTCAACATAAATACCGGGCAGGGTCAATGATCCCCTCAACTTGATCATTTTCGGTCAGTTTTTTACCCATTAATATCATGACGGGTTTACAGGACATTTATATAACAGCAGTGTTTGCAGTCGTATTATAGTCTGTGCCTTCAAAAAGAAGACGTCAACATAAACACCGGGCAGGGTAAATGACCCCCTCAACTTGACACATTTTCGGTCGCGGTCCCTGCCCCAGAGTGCCCCAGTTCGCGGCTTGCGCAACAGGCAGACGCTTGACTCCCTCGTGCCAATCGATGAGTTGCACTGCACTTCCTTCCAACGGTTAACTTGTAAAAGGGAATATGCGTCATTTTGCGGGTTTTTACTTTCCTTTGGCCTTCCTTGATCGCAAAGGAAGGGAATGATTTGGGGTTGAAGACTTTAAGGACTTCTTTTAGGATTGAATCTGGGGGGTTCTTGTTATGGAAGTCAGTTTAATATCTTCATAAATAATTTACGTGATAAATCAAAAGATATTTAATTATTTCTTTGTCTGCCAAAAGGGATAAAGAAAGACAATTAATTTTGGCACCAATAAATTCTGTTCGGAATATATTTTTTGTGAGAACTGCAATTAACAAGCCCATTAAAATCTGATACTTGATCGTTGTAACGTCCTATAGGTAGCAAACATATATTATCGGCTAAATGAATCGAGTTAAACGAATTTAAAGTCGAGATAGTTTTTCAAGTCTTAAGCTGTATTGTTTGCTATTTCATCTTTTGAAATGTTATTTCGAGATTTTATTGTTGAGGTATGGATTTTATCGAGCTTCACCAAAAAACTTTGAATGCTGCGTAGGTGGACCGAGGATCGTAAAGATTTTATTGCGCTTTGTTTCAAATATTTACCAGCTTAGCATTCTTGATTTTATGTTAGATTCGAAAACGGGGCTGAACAAACTCAAAACGTATGTGTAACTTAAATGATAGCTAAAAAAATATACAGATGATTCTTAGATCCAAAATAAAACTCCAACATCTATAAATAATCATCTGAAATAGATACAAGATTAAGTAATGTGTGTGTCATGTACCAAAACTTTATTTACTCACATTTTTTGAATTTTTATGCACATAATATTTGTAATTTAGAATTTTGATAGCTTTCTGCATGTTTTATTATAAATTATTGTTTATTAAAGTTTGCTATTGCAGCACCTGATTGTTGGGCGCTTAATTGTGTCTCGTTATCGTAACTGTTGTACAAACTATCAAATGTATTTTATGTAAAAAATAAAGACAAAACTATAAAATTTACGTTTATTGTGTATTAGTTTGAAATTCATTTGACGATTATCGTTAAAAAAGTCCGTAAACGGCAGCAAAAACTTATCTATGCGAAATTCATAGATCGTTTAAGTTTTTTCTTGCAATAAAGAGTAGGTCATTTAATTTTGAATTGGCTTAAAAATACTGACCATTGAAGAAAACCACAAGAAAACAGAGAGATTAGGTTGTGAAAAAGCGTAGAATTGATTTCATCATATTCCATAATTTCATCTAATCATGTTCCTTTTTGGACAGTTACAATATTTTTGTGTTCACTTCAATACTTTTGCGTTTCTCGTATGTATACAATTTAAAAAATATATTGAAATGCTAAATAAATTAAAGGCAATGTAGAGTTGGTAGAGTAGAGAAAAAAAACTATGTTGTGGGTACGCGTCTTGTACCTACTATGAAGATAAGATGCGGGCCCAACAATCGCCTATTAGAAAGAAACCAAACACGACATATTGAAATCAACTAAAAGATAACCTCAATAGAGGACAAAAATATAAAACTCGAAAGTTTTTATAACCAGAAAGAGTTGGGAACGGTAAGGCGGTCGTAGTAAATGAAATGAATACAGTTTTTACTGTCTCTGGGTCTGTTTGCGTCACGGGGGATGCAATAAAAAATGCAGGTAGGGGCCCGAACATCGACCCCATGGTTTGGGCTATGACGTCACGATGCGACTGCGCGTTCAATACCACTGACGTGCAATATCATGAAGGCGTTATGATTGTGTCTGGGAATTGTTATGAACAAAGATTTTGGACCTCCTTGCTTCGCTCGGAATAGATACCTTGCTAATTTATTTTACTATGGGATGACATCTGCCAACATGTCCCCAATTTTTATGTCAAATCATCAATTTTCACTAGGAAATATTCAAAATAACCTGTCAAATCCATAGAACGACGCCTTCACTACCTTGTGACGAATTATTTCTTTAATACTCCTTCTAATTACCTTTATTTTTCTGTGGTTATGAAGATCAATTGAAATGACACTTTATTTTTTTGTGACCAGCTCGTCAAGGAAAGTGGTTCAATATTGCCAGCACAGAATAAAAAAAATAAAATGAAAGTATTTTTGGCACGTTTTCGCACATTAGCAGGAAACCTGGTGATGTAAATTACCCAGCGAGTGAAAGAATGTTGATTTTTAAAATATGCACAACAGCTTCAAAGAAAAAATGTGCAGCCGGCGATGCATTTAGCTTTCTGAATGTCGGAACAAGGATAAACGCATCCAATAATACGCGCACATTCGTTATTTTGAATGCCCCAACATTCCAAGAATGTACCGCACGGATCCGCCAACAAAATGGATGTTTTTTGCTTTCTTCAATGTGTAACTATACAATTTGCACTAACGCAGTGTCGTTGACCTCTTCCAGCTGTTTTGCTATTGTGGGTATTGTAAACGCAAGCGCAAGGTAAGACGGGTTGGCGAGGAATCGTACCGGTACGCTCTATTATTCGATCCGGGACAAAAGAACTGTGAATAATCACGCGTCGTTATTTTGAAGAACGCTAATGAGGACACCAAACCATTGTTTTGGAGACTCGGTGACATATCAGCACATCACATGGTAGTTTGGAGACCGAGACAAATTTGTTCACGATATTGTTCCGATTCACGACAGCTTTGCTTGTATTTTGACTAACTAGCGACAATAGAATTGACTTTAACTGGACAAAAACAAATTGTTGAAAACATTAGAATATATGTTTCTTGAATTGAATAGGTTTTGAATTGAATTTGAACCAGTAAAGAGTCACAATGTAAATGTCTCAGTAGTGTAGCTAGGGCGTGGGTCATGAGGAAGCATAAATTTAGAGAAGTCGATAGCGTGGCTCTACAAACCCACAACAGCTGTGGACGGCCACACATGCCTGCACCCTTACCCCCACACATACACACAAACACGTCCAAACGTAAACAGACGCAGGTTTATGTATACCAGATGCCCCTATAGAAAGAGACGGACATACGGAGAACATTAACGACAGAAAAGAAACAGAACTTGAGGGAGTGAGGTTTGACAACGTGCACAGACTCTAATTAAATGTATTGAAGGTCGAAAAATAGACGGATAAGCTTAATACTGAAACTTGTATCATGTCCACTTGAGAATTAAAACAGAGAATCCTGTGTTATAAGAGGCAATATTTTGAGTGAAGTTAATAGATGGTAATAGATAAATAAACAGTGGTAAACTCGAGGCTATGGTTAATTAACATAAAGATAGTTTAATAAGAGGCAGGAAACCGGCAGCGAGGGGAGTGCTGGTGTAAGCAATGAAGCGGTAAAAATAGACGAGGACAGTGGGGGCGATGGTACACTGCAATCGATCTTTGACAATGCGACGATGCGTTCCGTGCCAATCAATAAATAGACGCCGAGAGTGCGTTACAGTACAGGCAATACATATATTCCATAATATATTCGGCCGTCAATTTATAAATTTAGAAACCTTTTTAGATTCCTGTACATGAATATTACAAGACACTTGCGGTAAATTATCTACCTATTTAAAGTTTTCTTCCATTTGAAGATCCATCTTTTGCAGTTTTGTAAAACTTACCTGAAACAAAATAAATAAATATTTAGTAAAAGCATTTCGTAAATATTATATTCATCTAGTAGGTAATTCTTTTATGGGTATTCCTGCTATTTGTAGGTAAAGCGAAGTATTCAATAATGGTAAGAAATTCAGAATTTAAATGAAATATTGAGATTTTTTCTAGAATTTTAGGCGCATAATGAATCTACAACGAAAAAATGAAAAAACCTTTAATTTTCGGTGCAAATTGTGGTCTAGAGTACCTAGTATTGTTGACTTTTTTCTGCAAATCAAATAAGTAGCTATACCAATAAACTCACAGAGTAAATAACAATTTACACTTCTCACGATACTTGAAATATAACATAAACTCAGATGAATAAAAAGTTATCTTGTTAAGGCACTTGAGATTTATTTCAACTGAGAAGTATTTCTAATAGGACACTTATAAGATCGAAAATGTTTCTGTTATCGTGATTTCAATCCTGTATATTGAATGAAAAGAAGTTTTGAAAAAGTAATATCTTTTTCTCAAACATGCGTGGAAATGTGATCATTATTTTGACAACCTTCTTTAAGTTGAATCAAAATAGCTGTACTGGTTAAATACTCGCGAGCAGGTGCCGGCAATGTAAGTATGAAAATCCATTTCTACTAAATTTCTATGAAAACTCATACCTGTCTAGTTGTTTAAAAGTGGAATCTACCAACAAGCATAACAAACAAGGAGGTAACTTATCAAAGCATCAAAACGATGGAGGTATAATTTATCACATCATAACAACAATATATTGGTGAGTAGAAAGTTTTATATGTTTATACGGTACACAGAAAGATGCTGCAGCCCATCCTCCGACGCTGCTGCACATAAACCCATAGTCACCTCTTACGACACCCACAGGTAAAGATAGGTTGGTACAATACTTTGCCGGCATCATACGGGCTACTTTTCATTTAACGTTAATTATATTTTAATAACTTTAGCCAATGCGTTAATTAGGTAACTATGCATTTAGGTTAAATATTACTCATTGTTTAAACACATTCCATTTATTTTAACTAAAGTGCAATGACCGCTGGCTCAACAATGACCTTAAAACATGTATTTTACTTGTGATTTTATGTTAAATCATATGTACATAAATATAAAATAATAGCATCCGTTTTTTACGTTAGTCATGTTTTAACTTTTCGTGTAAATTTGTTTAGATGTTCATTTGAGATGTTACTTTTAAATAACATCAATGGTACCACATCAAGGGCCGTAGACAAGTGGCTTTCTATAATCGTAAACGGTTGTAGAATAGAATGAAAATGTATGTGATTGACATAAGCGAACGAAATGTTGCGTGACCGCTAATGTCAAACATACATTTTCATTCTATTCTACTAGCGTTTACGACTATATAAAGCAACGTTAGTAGAATACAGTGAATATGTATGTGATTGACATAAGCGAACGAAATGTTGCGTGACCGCTAATGTCAAACATACATTTTCATTATAGTCTAATAGCGTATAAAATTATAGAAAGAAACGGTAGTAGAATAGAATTAAAATGTATGTAATTGACATAAGCTAAAAAAATTTTGTGTGACCGCTAATGTCAAACATATACATTTTTATTGTATTCTACTTGCGTTTACCATTATTGAAAACCACTGTAGTTCGGAGCTTTCTCTATCTCATTATTAGTCTTATCCCAATTTATTTACGCGGTCATCTCTCTCTATCAGCCATCATATCAACATTTATTTGTATATATTCAAATCATCTTCCACACATACGCCTCTAGAGTCCATCGGTCTTTTCTTCTCCTTCGCGTACTTAATCTATCCGCATTCTGATAGTCATCACTGTCTTTGTTACATACTGGTCAAAACTATATCTTCGTAGGGAAATTCTCCTTCTCGCTTTCTATTTTCAGGGAGAAACCCTATAAGTAATAATAATTGTCCTATGTCTATGTGTCATAGATTCAGAAGGTCCAAAAACGAACCATCTTATTCTGTAGAGATGAAAAACTATTTCCTCTTAGAAAAGTTGTTCGTTTCATCTACGATTTCAGAAATATCTTTAACTGATTTGCGTCGTTATTATGTTCCTTTAGTATTTAAACTAAAAAATATTTTGTAACTTTTTTGATTACCTATAGTAAGAGAACAGATTATTCAATAAAATGGCCGTGTGCGCAATCAGTAGTGCAGTGACCCGTCTGACCTACCACAAGCTAAAATTATTTTCGCATTGGTGATAAACCGACCAGCATAATACCAACCAAACTTTAGGTAGGAACAGGGTTGCTAGATTTAAAATTGAAAAGACAACAGAAAGGCTATACACAACTGACACTATCATAACATCCATGAAATGTCCACTACAGGACAGGGAGCTCTCTCCAGAATCTAGCTTTTGCTGGAAAAATGTGGAGGGGAAGTACCATAGTCACTCGCTTGTCAGCGTTACGGCTGGCACCATGGACCGCGGTTGTAGGTGACCGCAGTAAGTAAGATGGTATGATACACAGGAGGATGCTGCTGCCCATCCTCCAGGTAACCCATAGTCGCCTCTTACGACACCCTCGGGTATGTATGGGATGGTACTATTATTTGACGGCACCACACGGGACAACCCGGCAACTTTTTTAAATAAAAGGAGAAATATCCAAAATTTTGACATTAATCACTCCCATACATTTAGTATGAGATAAGTAGAAAAGTTTTAGTTTCTCTGGTCTGGTTACCGCTGTTGTAGGTGACCCCAGTATAAGATGGTAATTGTACCATCTTATACTGGGGTCACCTACGGAGGATGGGCAGCAGCATCTTTTTGTGTATTGACACAGAAAGATGCTGCTGCCCATCCTCCGGTTCATAATCCCTTAGATGCCTTTTACGACACCTACGGGTAGAAACGCGTTGGGTCTTTGCCGGGACCTGACATACCAGGACGAATCCTATCAACAACAGGTAACCCTAAAAACCCTGGCGTTAGCAAGCCCTATCTATAGTACCTACTACATTGCGGTTAAAACACACAACATAAATGGAGATTGTTTTCCGCTCGGCTGGCACGTTCAATTGTTTGTTCATTCCCTTAATGACCTATATTCGTCCCCCAGTGCTTTAGGGTTCACGGTTAGTGTTGGAACTGACCTACCGCATTCGGTACTTAGTTGGAGTACTGCGCAAAAATAAACGCACGCAGGGTGCAGCTGTCGTTTTGTCCTTGCCTTGCTTCCGAATTTCTTTTTCTTTTGTTTTATGGCTTACCACATTTTACCATCTGGCTGTAAAAACTGTTGTGCATCGTTGCGCAATAATTTTTTGGATCGTTATTTGATAAGTAGAAGGAAGGAAGAAGAAGAATAAGGATGCTATACTATGACTACGAGTATATTTCTATAGATTCTAGTTGTCATTTTGTTCAACAGATCTTCAAATTGTTAGTTGTCTTATGTCTATTGAAATGCAAGGATATTTTTAATCACTGGAATATTTACGTACCTTTGTTACTTAGACCACAAAACTGAACTTATGGATCGACAAGCGAGAATTTTTATGTATGGTACACCAAACCCTCTCTGACGGTGTAAGATTTAGTGCTTGACGATGTTGAGTCGAAACCGGTCGCTTTCTGTAAAAATACATTGTGGAACTAGGGTGAAAATGGTGTTTTATTATATAAATACCTATATTAGAATTCCATCAAGTAATAACAACACAAAGTATTTCATACCCAAAAAATATTGTTTTAAGAGAAAGTTATGCAGTTTTGAATTCCGAGTAACTCACAAAAACTATTGCAATGTAAAACATTGCCCGATGTCGTCCTTTTTTTCGTTTTTTCTGACAGCAAAAAAAAATCGGTGGAAAATCTAAAATCCTGAGTGGGATCTCTATCTTCGTAGCAATGATTTTAATTGACAGTGAGCTTACTTTTGACCTCGATCTAGCCCTGAGGACAGAGATGAGGTCGACCCGTGAGGTCGATGATGGAAAGAGCTTGCCCAGAAAAGGCCTATTTACTCGCGACACTATACTATGGCTATAAATCACCTAAGGATATCAGACAAAAAAATATAACAAGCTACCTATCTAAAAAAACATTCCATTAAAATTTAAAAACAACAAAGTAAAAATAAAAAATATCTTTTAAACAAAATCAAATCTTATGTGTTGTTGTCGATAACTTTGAGTAAAAAAAAACAAAAAAAGCTGTGTTTTTTATACATATACTTAATACTCGTAATAACCGCGATTGAATCTGTGGGAACTCAGCAGGGGTCCGACCGCAATCTCTATAGGGCGTAAGCATCACAGTAAAGTTCACCCAAGCAAAACCAAGTCTAGACGCCTTGTATATTATTTATCACAACCAACATAACTAGACCTTTCATCCTTTTAATCAGCTCTTCAATAAAGGTCCCTTGTAAATGGTTATCGATATTTCTTGCACGTAAGCTTGTTTATTATTTACGTGAACAAACCTAATTAGATCTCTTATCTAATTAAATGTATTCTAGAATACGGATCTTTTGAAATTGGTTGTACGTATGCATGTTTTCAATTCCTTTTGCAGTTCTTTGAATGTTTTAATGCAAACTCATCAGGTGGTCGTGTTTGATGAAATATGGTGATTCTGAAACACATGAATCGTATTAGACATTAACACGGTCATGTTAATTGGGTTCGTTTTGGCAATGTCTCTTTTTTTGTTCAGATTTCTAGCCAGGAATTTTACTGATAACCCACTTGCAGTTGAGTAATAGAGCACTCTTAATAAAACTAAAATACTGCTACAACAAAAATATCTGTAGATTAAATGTTTTCCAATGATATCTTCAAAATTAGATCCTGAACAACAGTATAAGAGTGATGAAATTGACCTGACCCTGAGGCTAGCGACTGACTAGGTCAGATAACAGAGGAGTTGACTGTTAAATAATTACTTCAACCAAAAAAAGGCTAGATCGGCAACACTGCAAATCGGTCAAATGAATCGCTTGCAGTAAAGTTGCGTCAGAGAATATTGTTTACGAAGTTTCAGCCAATCTCGGCCCAGCTAGAGTGAATAAAACAAATAGGGTAATAATAGGGTAAAACCTTAGATTATTGACTTACCAATAATCGAATCGAAATACATCAAAAGTCAGTTCATAAATTACTTGACCCCCAAGCCTAGCGTAGCCTTCCTTAGCGCAGCGGTTCAGGTAATAGAAATAAGCTTGAACGTACTAAATAACTTTAAGTAAGTAGGTACTTAGGTACTGATGTGAATATAAGTAAGTACGAGTATGCTTAAGAAAAAAGGAAAAAAGAATAAACCGACAACACTGTAACACGGCTAAATGAATCGCATGCAGTTGAGTCGGAGAATATTGTTTACGAGTTGTCGTTTCAGCCAATCTCGGCCCAGCTAGTGAGTCAGTTTAACCCTTTGTTATCGCGGCGGTGTAAACGACCAGCAGAAAGCCGAGGACGAGTCGCCCTTCAGCCCAGACCTTGGCTGCTTTTAGCCGCGGTTCGATACCCTCCGCCATTACTTTACACACGTTCACTTCAACTGCGGGTCTATTTTATGTTCCTTTCTTCTTTTCATCATTAGCTTTTGTAAGTAGTTAGAGAATTAGGCGTTTCTTTACTAAAGTTTCAAAAATATTAGAATTTGATTGCGTGGATTTAGAAAGATTTTTCTTTTAACGAATGAAATTCTGCAGTAAATCATCCAGCATTGGTGTTTTCGTTACTGTGGTAAATGCAAATAACGTCTGGATCTTCTCATCACAGATTTTTTTGTGCCACTTACACTTTTATCTGCTAACAGTTTTGACAATTGCTGAAAATATTTAATGAATAAAAATATTCGAAGAAACTGCATTAATCTTAGTTGAAGAAGATCTAAAACGGATCACACCTCTTAGAAAAAAAGCACACGGGCCTCACGTCGATCAAGCTCTTTTTCTGCACCAAACGCATTCGGAACTACAAAACCCTCCAGGATTTGTAGTTCCGAATGCGTTTGAATAGGATTCTAGTATTCCTTTTTCGAATTCTTTTTTTTATACAGATTTCAAAAGTTCGTTGCACTGACCTTGGCCGATTTAAAAGAGTTCGACGTTCGAATGGTTTAACAACTTTCGCTGGTTGGAGATAAAGTTCATGTAGTTTTCTTGCGGGTTGTATTAATACACGGACCAGATGGTATAGTCAGAATTTTTATGAATATGTTTAGTTGACGGGATGATACCTAGTTGAGTTGGATATTTTATGCTTTGATACTGTTATTTTAGTAAATTCTTCAATATTTTTATCCTCTTATTAAGGGTAAAAAAAATATGGTTTCAGATAAGTCAAAGCAGGATACTTTTTTTTGAAATTACTAGAAGATTCTGCATTGATCATACGTCAGAAAGGTTTTGTGTTTTGCAAAACGCATCACACCCTTATTCTTCCGGAAGATTATTTTAGAAGAAAGAAGAGGACGGCAATAAAGAGCACTGCAAACAGATTTAAGAAAAAACGAGAGTGAAAACATACAACGAACCTGACAGAAAACAGAAGAAGATGAGGAATGAAGGATAATAAATAATTAAAATGAACGAACAATTCCTAGAGACTAAAATATTAATTTCATAAATGGAATCGCTCCCTGAAATACCCTACCTTTTTGTTAGACGTTTTTAAGACCTTCAGCCTTCAGTCACCTTGCGAAGGACTGTCGTCGGTCGAGAGTACGTTGACTTTAACTATTTGATAGCAATTCAGGTCTTAGACCAATTAAAAGAAATATTTTTAACGACCTATTAAATTAATAGGTGCTAGACAAGTGTCAAAAATTTAACTCGCGTATTTTAATTGAAATTAATAAGATTTTATTGTTTACATGCTAGAATTCTATTGTATTATTATATTGTTTAAATTCACGTATATGTGTGTGCTGTGAAAAAAGTCCTGTGACCTATTTTCATCGACTGGAGTGTTGCTGACAACTACCAACGGAGGAATTTCAAATCTCCAACAGACTTATCCCGGGGAGTATTGTTTTTATGACAACTTTACGCCTAAATATACGCTATCTTCACATATTTATGACAGTATTTTTTGACTCTAGATCGTAGAAAACATTGTGTTAATCCACAAGATCTCACTTTTGTGAGAAACGTCCTTCCACATAACATCGGCGCCTTGTTTACTTCTCTCTTTACTTGACGAATTGTGGAAGTAAATGTGATGATTAAACGTAGCCGGACACCTCAGATAAACACTTTACACTGCACTTAAATACAGACAACCGTTTTAGTGCTTATATTTTACTCGAATACCTACGAGTTGAGTTGATACATTAGATACTTTATATGCACTGGGACAGGTCTTTATATGATACACAAGTATTATCAAATTTAAATTTACAGTTATACCATAACTTATGCTTAATAGTTTAGTTGACGGTTGTATAGGCCCTCTATTAAATATACATTATCTGTTTGTTCGGTTAGGTTATTTAATTTTAATTAATCCTATTTTATTTTTTTGTCTTTTACTGTGTTAGTTTATCTACAGTTCCTCCTGTATTCATTTCAGTTCACCATGCCTCGTGTAACCAAAACACAGCAGCTTCAGAATAACCTGAGAGAAGCAGAGGAACTCAACGACCGCCTCCTTGCAGGCAGAGACGTGAATGAGTTTGAAATTAGACAACTGAAGGTCAAACTCCAAACACAAATAAATAAATTTGAGGCACTGCAAGACAGTTTTAAGGAAGCCCAAACTGAAGTTAATCAACTTCAAAATCTTGTTGAGTCATTAAAGTCCCTGCAGGATCTGCATCAATCAACGCTCGATAGAAACAGTTTATTGCAAGTTCAACTGCAAGAAGCACATGCACAACTGGCGGAATTATACAAGGAGAAAGAAGATCAAGAAAACAAGCATGCTGTTTCCATACACCACGAATTATCAACTGTCTTGGACCACAGGGAGGAACTTGAGGAATTGGAGGAAGTAATAAGAAACAAGGATGTTGAATTAGCGAAGGCACAACGATACCTTGATGTGCTTCAATGTAAACTGACCGAGATCACAAAGGCTTATGATAAAAGTCAAACTTCCCTTGACATGTTGAGATTAGAGTATAAAGAAAGTGAACAGCGCATGCGTGAAATGTCGACGGCTACAGCAGAGTTGAAGCAGCTTTATACCACCCAGCAGCATCTTACAGGCACCCTCACCAATGACAAAGAAGTCGCTTGTGCCCTGGAACTGCCAAAGGCATCATGTACCAACGTGTCTACTGACCGGTTGCCTTCAACCTGCGGTTCAACGTCAAGGTTTGCTAACTGGCGATTTTCAGCTCGCCTTACGAGGAAAGAACGTCGCAAAAAGCGACACGTGCTCAATCGACGTCAGCAGCGCGGAGCCCAGCATGAGCAGACTGCTCTGAGTGACGTCATCGTGGTAGCTCCTCGGAGGCACATCGTTGAGAGCGTGGTGACCGCTAGTGAAGGCATCAACGCGGCGCCAGTGCTGCCAACACAAGATGCCGCCGCGCGTGAGCAGACTGCTGTGAGTGACGACATCGTGGTGGCACCACGGCAGCACATCGTTGAGAGCGTGGTGACCGCTAGTGAAGACATCTCCGCGGCGCCAGTGCTGCCAATACATGATGCCGCCGCCGGTGGCGCCACGGTAGAACCACAGTCACCCGTCGATAACAATGAAGAGACCACAGATGGCGGGGACTTTTCGTCGACTTGCAAGAAAAATAAGACCATAGTATTTTCAGATAGGCTAGGAGTAGGTCTAGGGTCTATTTTAAATTACTGCCATAATCAGCAAGTAACTAATATTTGCTGTCCGGATATTTCTTTTGATGAACTTGTAAAAAAGATTGCTGCAGGTAAATTTGACAAGAATACCACTGTTGTGATTGTGGTCGGCAATCATTCTAAAATCAGTAGATTAACATTAACCAATTTTGTGACAATGTTAAATAATATACAAAATAAAACAAAATGTAAGTTTATTCTGTGCAACTTTCCATATTGCTCAAATGTCACTCAGCAACACAACAAATGTATACACAGAATGAATTTATATTTACAGAATTTGACATCTCGTCATAGTGACATTTTATATCTTGACATAAATAATTTTATTCATTATTTTACTTTAACGCAGGAGACTATGTATCTGCCCCTTAAGTTTAAGAAAGACCTCGCTACATTGATAGCATATAATATACATAATTCTGTTATAGGAAGTAATGTACAAAATATTTCTGTAGTTAGTAACATTACTAACTCAAATTCTTTAAACTAGTTGATACGACAAAAGAAGGTTTTTCTGATCGAATTTTTACTGAGGTAAATAAAAAAAAATCTTCTGGCAAAAAACTTCCTATAGCAAAGACAAAGGAAAAATCTAATATTTTGAAAATTTTACATCAAAATATTCAGGGTTTTTCCAGCAAAATTTTAGAAGTTGAAATGTTCTTAGAAAAAACTAAATTTGACATTTTATGTCTCACTGAACACTGGCAAAAAGATCACCAAATGTTAATTAATTATGATAATTATTGTATAGCCAGTTCTTTCAATCGAAAGTCTGCTTTACACGGTGGGTCACTGATTTTAGTTCGTAACAGTTTTAAAATTAAGAACCGTACAGATATTGTTGGACTTTCGGTTGAAAGATGTATTGAAATATCTTGTGTTGAGCTGGACAAGCATGTTGTAGTATGTGTATACCGACCTCCCGCTTATCAAAATTTTTCTTTGTTTGAGTTAGTAATGGAAGATGTTTTAAAAATAGTGACCAAAGTAAATAAGTTTGCGGTAGTGTGTGGCGACTTTAATGTAAATATTTTAGAAAATACTTCCTATAGTACCAAACTTTTAAGTCTTTTTAAAAGTTATAATTTAGAGCATGTATTTTTTGAACCTACTAGGGTGACGTCATCCTCGGCTACCTGTATTGATAACGTATTTTGTAACTGCGATTATTTTGATAAAAGTATCATAAACTCGCTTCAGTCGGACCACTCGGGTCAAAGTGTTACTTTTAATTATTCTCGAGTAACCCAGAAGATAGATATAGAAACCAGGAGTCTAACGAACGACAGGTTAGAAAAGTACAAAAACACGTTACTAGAAAAACTGCCCTGTCACAATTATAATCCTAACAACCCTAATAACTCATATGAAGATTTATTCACATTGATTAATACTGAATTCAGTAAAATTTTCACTATTAGGAAAAAGCAAATCATTGTAAAATTCAAGTTCAGTGACTGGGCTACCGCTGGTATTCGCAAAAGTAGAGACAGACTTTTTGAATTATATGAGATAAGAAATTATTCAAATGACGACAGTTTCATTGAATATATAAAAAAATATTCAAAATTGTTTAAATTAGTTTGTTTAAAAGCAAAATCATTTTTCCTACGGAAAAAAATACAGTCTGCTGATAACAAAATTAAGGCTGTATGGAATGTTATAAACAGTGAAACTGGTAAAGTGAAACCGCGTGACAATCAAATCACACTTCATACAAATCGCGGAACCATTAGTTCAAACGTAGAAGTGGCTCAAGAATTCGAAACCTTTTTTACTAATATTCCTTTGAAAACAACAGAGTCACTCAATTCATCATCTTCACTTGCTAGCGGTTTACTTCAAAAGAATGTGGACGCCTGCGAAACTGAATTTGGGTTCAATCATGTCACCCCTAACGAAATTGTTAAAGCCTTTAAAAGTATTAAAATGAAAACTACTGAGGACCTATGGGGAATGTCAGTAAAAGTCTGCAGTGCGATCATTGATACTATATCTCCATATTTAGCTGTTATATTCAATGATTGTGTCGATCATGGTACTTTTCCTGACTTGATGAAAAAAAGTAAAGTAGTTCCATTATTCAAAGCTGGTGACAAAAAGGATCCCAGTAATTTTAGACCAATATCAGTCTTACCTGTACTTAGTAAAATTTTTGAGAAGGTCATACTCAATCAAATGCTTTCGCACTTTAATAGAAATAACTTACTACATGACCATCAATTTGGTTTTACGAAAGGGCGCAGTACAACGGATGCCGGAACTGCACTTTTAAAATACATTTTTGGCGCGTGGGAAAAATCTGAAGATGCTATTGGTATCTTCTGTGATCTATCCAAAGCATTTGATTGCGTAGATCATAGCACATTGTTGTTAAAACTTGAACATTACGGTGTTAAGAATAATTCACTTAAACTACTAAAGTCATATTTGGAAAACAGGATTCAAAAGGTACAAGTAAACAAAACGAAATCACTGGGATCTGTTGTCAAAATTGGCGTACCTCAAGGGTCCATATTAGGGCCATTTTTATTCCTTATTTATATTAATGACCTCCCTACTGTAGTGAAGAATCTGTCAAAGATTGTGTTATTTGCTGATGATACTTCATTAATATTCAATGTAAGTAGAAAATCACAAAATTATAACGAAGTCAATGATGCACTTGGACAGATTCATGCATGGTTTACTGTTAACAATTTAGTCCTAAACGCCAAAAAAACTAAATGTATTAAATTTGCACTACCAAATGTAAGGTCTACTTCACATAACATAGTATTGAATAATGAACCATTAGATTTTGTAAATAGTACAGTTTTCTTAGGGTTAATACTAGACTCTAAACTTCAATGGGGCCCTCATATAACGGCTCTTTCTGGTCGATTGAGCTCGGCTGCATATGCTGTCAGAAAAATCAGACAACTGACTGATGTAGCTACCGCAAGGCTGGTTTACTTTAGCTACTTCCATAGCATTATGTCTTATGGCTTACTGCTTTGGGGCCGAGCAGCTGATATACATTCAGTATTCGTTTTACAAAAGAGAGCTATAAGAGCAATTTATTGCCTGAAGACTCGTGATTCCCTGAGAGAACTGTTCAAGGAAATCAACATAATGACAGTGCCATGCCAGTATATCTATGAAAATATTATGTATGCTAGAAAGAACATTCATCAATTACCTAAAATTTGTGACAGGCATAATTTTAATACTAGAAATAAGCACAAAATTGATCAACCATATACTAGATTAACTAAAGTCAATACATCTTTCGTTGGTCTGTGTGTACGATACTACAACAAAATACCTGACAATATAGTGCAATTACCTGAGAGAAAGTTTAAAGAATGTGTAAAGCAAACGTTATGTAAAAAAGCTTACTATAGATTAGATGACTATATGAATGACAAAGAGGTATGGTGCTCTGATATTCCAGCGAAACACAAGAAACACATTGTAAAAAGCCGACTCTTAAAGTAGGCCGTGCTGCAGTGGTTTCTTGCCGTTTCTTTTACGCTGCCACAGCACGATCCGAAACGGCGTAGACTCGCTCTATTTGAATTGTATTCTGCATGACATTCAATAAGTATTCTGTAAAGAATCTACATTGAATAAAATAATCTGAATCTGAATCTGAATCTAAAATATTCTTGAGCCTCTTGTAGGTGGAGCAACTTCCAGTCTTATCTTTTTTTGCGCCAGATAGTTCCTGATAGAAAAGACTTTAGACCTTCTCGTTGACTTGGTCAAAGTAACTAAAATATTAGATATAAAATATTAGTACCTGGTCGACCGAGCTTCGCTCTATAATAGCTGCCTCAACATTAAAATATCATCGGGTGAGCAATCTATGCTACCCGTCAATAGATGGCGCTGTAGGTTTTTGTCTAAAACGCAAATGCTTAAAAACACGGAGAAAACGAATTTTTCCAGTCATGAGACCTAGCTAGATCGATTTTTTGCCCCCGAAAACCTCCGTATGGTAAATTTCATCGAAATTGTTAGAGCCGTTTTCGAGAAACCGATTACAAATATATACGAGGGTGGTGCCAGAAGTAGCCGACCTAACCAAGAAAAATCAAAATAAATGGGACAAACTATATTTATTTCTCTACATAGCTTCCTTGTAGCTCGATACACTTTTCCCAGCGGTGCTCTATAGCTTCAATGCCACGTCTATAGTAGGAATTGTCAAACTCTTCAAAATAGCCATTAACCAACGACTCAACCTCTATGTTGCTCGAAAATCTTTTCCCGCCGAGCCATTTTTTTAGGTTTCGGAACAGAAAATAATCTGACGGGGCCAAATCTGGTGAATAAGGTGCATGGGGAAGCAATTCAAATTTTAATTCTTCGATTTTAGCCATTGCAATGCCAGATGTGTGGACTGGAGCGTTGTCTTGATGAAACAAAACTTTTTTCTTTGACAAGTGAGGCCGTTTTTTCTTTATTTCTTCACTCAAACGCTGCAATAAGTTGGCATAATACTCGCCATTAATGGTTTTTCCTTTTGGAAGATAATCTATAAAAAATATGCCACGCGCGTCCCAGAAAACTGAAGCCATGACTTTTCCTGCCGATGGAACTGTTTTTGCCTTCTTTGGAGCTGATTCTCCTCTTAAAGCCCATTGTTTTGACTGTTCCTTAGTCTCAGGTGTGAAGTGATGAACCCATGTTTCATCCATGGTGATAAATCGACGCAAAAGCTCGGCTTTGTTGCTGCGAAATTTTGCTAAACATTCGACTGACACATCCTCACGGCGCTGTTTTTGTTCTACTGTGAGTACGCGGCACCCATCTTGCGCATAGCTTTCTCATGTCCAAGTTTTCTGTTAAAATACGATGGACTGCACTTTTTGAAATGCCTACCATATCTGCTAGCTCGCGTACTTTCAGTCGACGGTCATCCAGTACAATTTTGTGGATTTTTTTTACTATTTCTGGATTAATGAGGTGTCATTTGGTCGTCCACTGCGATGTTCATCTTGGCAGCTCGAGCGGCCGCGCTTGAACTCTGCCACCCAATATTTGATTGTTGTAAATGAAGGAGCAGACTCCCCCAAAGTAGAATCAAGCTCCACTTTGATATTAGTTGGGCTGAGACCTTTCAAATAAAAGTATTGAATTACGTAACGAACACCAATTTTATCCATTATCGAAAAATTCGATGACAACATTCACTAAGTATGCTTCAGAACAAATGCCAAATGACCTAGCGCGTTCGAATTCTAAATTTAAATTTCTTAATGTTCACGCTTCCTAAAAAGAGTTTTTAATCAAATAAAAACTGCCAGTAAGTAAGTAAGGTCGAATATTTCTGGGACCGCCCAGGTATATATATTTATATAACAAATATTGCTCGTTTAATAGTATAGGATTAATTTTAGTGTGGTGCTGGCATAGAATAATACCACGCTTCTTCTCTGTGAAATGCTGGACGGCACTCCTTTTCTAGCAGTGGGCTTTTATGGGATGTTATGATGATTATGTAAATAATGTAGTAAGTAGATACCTACTTAGAGGTAGGTTGTTAGAGTTTGTAGAGTCCTTAAGTCACCTTGCGAAGGACTGTCGGTCGAAAGTATGATCTCATTAACTAGTTAGGCCAATGAAGGCAGGCCATTTCCATAACAAAAATATTAAAACCAAAGACCCTTATTATTCAGTAAGATTTTTTTTTAGATTATGTAGATTCCTTCAGTCACCTTGCAAAGGACTGTTTGTCGGTCAAGAGTGCGTTGACTGTAACTATTCGCTAGCAATTTAGATATCATTGACAAAAGCTTTTAAAACCATTTCCTAGTAAATGCCAATACCCTAAAATATTGTAGCTTACGCGTGCTCTATTTGTTAGACTTTAAAGTCCTTCAGCCACCTTGCGAAGGTCTGTTGGTCAAGAGTGTGTGTAACTATTAGCTAGTTTAGATCTCATTGGCCAAAGGTTTTATAACCCATTTCCTACTGAACGTGTTGGACACATCTCAAGGCGAAATAACGACTCCATAGAGCGGCTGGTCGTGCAGGGAAAAGTGGAGGGAACCAGATCGCGCGGAAGGTCACCTATGCGCTGGACTGACCAAGTAAAATCCGCAGTAGGAAGCCGCGTATCAGACTGCACCAAACAGTCTGCAAACAGAGAGAGATGGCGGGAGATCGTGCGGACAGCTGTATCCGCCTCTACTACCGACGTGGATGCTTCGACGTGACCACGCGACCGCTCTGCCAAGAGCGATACGTCAAAAATGATGATGAGTGAATCTGAACACCCTAAAATACTGTTGCAAGTGAGTGCCCTATTTGTTAGAGTCCTTCAGTCACCTTGCGAAGGTCTGTCGGTCAAGAGTGCGTTGACTGTAACTATTCGATAGTGCTATCTGTGACCTGTACAGGGTCTATGAAATCAGGTCGTTCACTTTTGCCATTTTGCAAAGGTTAGGTAATGCGTTTCTTACCTACTTGTATTTTATTCTATTTGCATTGTATAATTCTGGAGTAGGTTATAACTTAGCCTTAACCGTTAGTTTACTATTGCCTACTTAATCTGTGCCTAAGCGGAGCGTAAGGTATGTCATTTCTCTGGTTATAACCTACTGAACCTAACCTTATATCACAGCCAAATAGTTAGGTAGGTACCTACTAATTTACTCTGCAGAGTCATCGATCTTTTACCAACATGACATGATGATCATAACTTATGCAGGGTGTTTGGTATATGCCTGCAAATCTCTCGGCTGGTTGCTCTACCCATGAGTCTGACTGAACTACTTTCTCTAAGGAACATTGAAATTAAAAAAATAATAATAAGCTTCTCTACAAAATAAGCTTTTGGCTGATGCTGTGTTTCTATGGGACGTTGAATTTTTTTTATATTTCGACGTATGTACCTTAGGGAAAGTTGCTCAAACTCATAGCTATAAGCCTAGCGGATCGTTGTATGAAGATCCCCACATTAAAATCCTCAGTCGATGAAACTTTGCTGGGGTATTACACTACATGAGACAAACCTTCTATAAAAAATCCAAAAAAAATCGGTACTCTTAATTTTTACATAAAAAATTACAAAAATTGATTTTTTTTTGGATATTTTGAATTTACATTTAATTCATGATTCTTTATCATCCTGTCAAATAAAATCTGACTGAGAAATTTATGTTGGGGTTAACTGCTTCGTTGTCTACACTACTAGAGCAACCACCTGAGAGGTTTGCACAAATGTACCAAACATTATGTATAAGCCGGTTTCAATTCAATCATGTTCGCGCGATGCTTTGTTTGTAAAATTTTATTTTGAGTATGATATTAGGTACTGCTAACTTTCTCCTAATTTAATAACTGACTGCGACATCAGAAATATCACTAACTTTTACTTTCTTCCGTCAACTCTCATGTCTTTTTATTAGATTACGAACTTTGAATGACGTTTTTTATTGAGTATACGATTCTTCACTTCTTTTGAAAGACCTGTGCTACTACCTACTTACTCTGTAAAAAAACTCAAGAGAAGTAAAAACCATAATCATGTGCAACAGGTACTGTCAAGAGCACGTCAAGCTTGACACATTATACTTTGTACAGGTTTATTTCAAGAGTTCTTCATGCTAGAGTCACAGTGCAAGTGTCAAACTTGAACTTAAATTAAAAGTTTCCCTACCTTTAAACGTGACACTGGCACAAAGTCTGACTAGTGCCATAAGAGAAAAAAAAAAAAAAAAAAAAACTTAAATTAAAGCGGAAACATTTAAAAGACACTTTGACACAAAGAAAATAAGATAAAACAAGCATGTAGGTAGGTACGGTTAACAGCACGTCAGTGGACACATTTGCAACTCTATTACCATGCCATAAAGTGCAAAGTGTTTCTACTGACGTGCTGTTGGGTGTACATATTCGACGTAAAGCCGTAAATCAAAGACATCATCCAGCAAGTACCCTAAACCGACGAGCATGTATGAAAGGATTGATGAAAGTACAGGAAGCAAAGGAAATATGTCAAGATCGTAGCAGGTGGAGAACTGTGGTCTCTGCCTACCCCGACGGGAACAAGGCGTGTTAATATGACTTATACTTACACTCCTTAGAGCAACGCGTCAAACCGCGCAAGCCCGTTTCTTTGCGCGCGAAAATCGTGTTACTCTATGTTATACTCAAACGATAGTAAGCCACTGTTTTTCTTCTTTTGTTTTACGTTTTTACCCAAATGTGGCCAGTATTGTTGGTCTGGTGACGAGCTCAATGGCAGGGCCGGTGCCCGTGACACATCCCGACGGACCTTGGCCCGATTTTGGCCCGGGTCGCTGACCGGCCGCTTTCTCCTCAGCGCACGCGCTCTGCTATTGCTATCGTCCCTTCCCGCAATTTGAATTCGAACTTAGAACACTTTTTGGATTAAACCATAGAGCTATATTTATATCTGTATCTTGCATAAGATTACATTGTGCTTCTACCTATTTCGTGAATAAATCGGCATTTAATTTTACTCTTAAGATGATTTTTTTTAATGGTCGATGGGCTTACTCTTGACCTCGATCTGGCCTTGAGTGAGGGCCAGATGAAATGAAGTCGATGATGGAACGAGGTTGCCCAGAAGAAGCCTTAAAAAATTCTTCCAAAACCACAGAAAATCTATAAAAATCACCGAAATTTTCCAATGTAGCGATACCAATTTTCTTATTTAAATACTTTGCAGAGATAGCATTTGCTGGATTATATTTGTTGACCTAATCCAAGTAGTTCAAATATTAAAGGTTTCACAATCTTGAGTGATTAGGTATGTAATGGTCGAGTTAACTTAAACTACCTAGGTACGTACATTACTTACCTATACGTTACAGTCAAGAGCAAAAGCTTGACACTATTCAAGTCGCGAGTGAATAGGCTTCTTCTGGGAGAGTTCGTACCATGGTCAACCTCATCTCTGTTCAAAGGTCAAGTTAGGACCTCACATCGGTAGTAAAAAAAACACAATCGGTGCGGTGCGTGGTAAAAAGGTTTAATTTACATTGGGTAAGTAAAAACTGGTCAGTAGACGTACATTGCTTACGGACTTTTTGGCGGGAACTCGACATGGGCGTTTGCCTGCTTAATTGAAATTTTGTTTTTATGTGCATTTAGTGATTTAGTGGATAATAAAGATAGTGTGTTATGCAGTAAATTTACTACGGAGTGCGCAGCTGATGAAGATTTCAAGTGATCTCGTGTTTAAGCCCCGTTTGTGTTGTCCCAAAAAGTCACGAACATTTTCCTTCGTAAAGTTCACTATCGCTTTACGAGGGGAGCAAAAAGAAAGAAACACATCAGACATGGCTGTATGGGCTTTGTACTCTTTGCCTTTCCGAAAGGAAGAATGAAACCAAAAAAAAAAAAAAAAAAGTACATTGCTTACTACATTCAAATGCATTCATATGGACAGCATGTTAAGCAAGCAATGTATTTGTACTGACCCCTTTTTACTACTCCGAATCTAGCCTAAGAACGGTACAGTCAACGACAGGTCAAGCTTGACACTCGCAGTTTGACTCTAGCTCGTACATCTAATGAAATAAGAACGTACAACGTCCAATGTGTCAAGCTTAATGTCAATGTACAAAGTTCAATGTGTAAAGGTTGACATTAATATGTGCTTAGTTTGACTGTACAACCTACCTACATCAAATTCTAAACATGATGTTGGAGTAGATTTGTGTTATTATCATATTTAAGTTTTTTAAAGAGTTAGTACCTGGGCAACCGAGCTTCACTCTTTAATAGCCGCCTCAACATTAAAATATCATCGGGTGAGCAAGCTATGCTACCGGCCAACAGATGGCGCTGTAGGTTTCTGTCTAAAACGCGGTATTTGGAAAAAAACACGTAGAAAACGAATTTTCCTAGACATGAGACCTAGCTAGATCAATTTTTTGCCCCCGAAAGCCCCTGTATGGTAAATTTCATCACAATCGTTTGAGCCATTTCCGAGAAACCGATAAAAATATTGTTTGTTTAATAGTACAGGATTTGTAAAGTAAGTAAGGTACACCTTGTTACTGATTTTGCTCTTTACTTGCTCATTACTGATTGTAATATTATTTAACATACTCATAATATCCACGTTCGATGGAAGTGCCCGTACGTCTGGCTTCTATGTCAACACACCCATGGCAACCTTGGATAACGTATTGATAAGCTTGTTACGGCAACACGCAAAAAAACCGGTCAAGTGCGAGTCGGACTCGCGCGCCGAGGGTTCCGATATACCTATAGTATTTTTGGAAGCAATAAAGTCCATTTTCAGGACCGCAAAACTAAATTTGTTTGTAAAGGTTTTTTGCAGATTTCTGAAAAACTGTGCAACTTAGAAAGATCGTTTTATTTTTGCTGTAAAGTTTACATAAACCTCTGTCAACTGTAATTAATTCAGATTTTCCCTTACTCAAACTTCGGAGATAAGGGGGGGGGAATGGTATTTTTTTTGACATTTTTCATCATAACTTGAAAACTAAGAAACTTAAAAAAATACAAAAATATATTTTAAAATGTACAAGTAAAGCCCTTTTATATGATACCCCACTCGACCTAGTAGCGACAATTTGAAATTTGGCCCCCCCTATTTTGGCCCCCTTTACATTAATAATCATACTTTTTTCAAAAAATTTTCATGTGCAATTAAGTTGGGCAACTATATTCTAAAACTATTCCAAATTTCAGCTCGATAGCGTAAGTGGTTGCTGAGATATAGAGGTGTGACAGACAGACGGACAGACAGAGCGGCACCATAAGGGTTCCTTTTTTTTACCATTTTGGTATCGGAACCCTAAAAACAAGCCACGCTAACAGCAACGCGAAAATTCCCGCGCAAGATTTAAAGAGGGTAAAAATTTGAATTCAAATCGAAGGATGGAACCATAGAGTACGTACCTATAACATTCATTAGGAAGAGTTAATTGGGTACTCGTAATACTAAAAAAAGCTCATTAGCGCCATCTAGCGAATCTTTTCGGAAACAATCTTTTTGATAGGAGGTTTTGTTCTTTTTTATGTTTGATTGTCAGGTTACACTTCGAAATTGTCTCGTTTTGGTTATAATTAGAACGGAGTCTATTTGAGAAAATAAACAAACAATAAGGTAAACCCTTAAATAATTTTAGAGTAAGGCAAGAAAAAAATATGGTGTTGCTGTTTATTCCATTCTATTAATATATTTTTATTCAGCATGTAAGTAGGTACATAAATACGCCGGATTTCTTATAAAAATCGTTATCCGATCCTACAAAAACGCTCTTATATAGGTAAATACAAATCTTATTTCTGAAAGTGGTGTCGAATCCATATCGGCGAGCTCTCAGGAAAACGGACGTTCAAACAAACTTGTTGACTCCTCGTATCTTGTTTGCCAACCGGAGTGGATTTAAGTACCTACCTTGAAAGCCCAGTACCTACATATATCAACGTTTTTTTAGATCTGTCGTAAGTTGAATTACATGCCTTATTTTTAGGTTTATATTAGCGATATGTTAAAAAATATGTTAAAACTTAGCTATATTTCTAAAAATGATTTTTTGAAATAAATAAAAATACATACTTTAATCATCAGAATGTCATAATTAGTACATTGGTCTACCTGGATTGTTGAAATTTTCAAGAACGAAATAGACAATAATATAATTCTCAAAGTTTTTACACCTAAAAGCTTTGAAAATGATATTATTGTATAGGATGTGCGCCAAAACCAATCATGGCATGGGTATGGATGCGTACTTACCCTTATTTTCGTATACTTATTTAAACTTCGTATAATTTAAAAATATCTAAGTATTCTAGGATTGGCAGGCTGTTAAGACAACATACATACATACATACATAACATCACGCCTCTTTCCCGTCGGGGTAGGCAGAGACCACAGTCCTCTACCTGCTACGATCTTGACATACTTCCCTTGCTTCCTGTACTTTCATCAATCCTTTCATACATGCTCGTCGGTTTAGGGTACTTTTAACCTGGCCTTTATTCAGAACGTCCTAATGTTAAGACAAACGTTCAAATTATCTACTTACGCAAATCTTGTCTCTTTACCTATGTTCATAATAGCTCAAAATAGTAATAGAATTTTAAAGCCTGTATAGCACATTATTTCAATAAAATAATAATTAAATTGCACTTTTATAAAATTTACAAACAAAAGAATGTTTTTATTGTTTGATACCCATTAAAATGGAATTCCACGATCGTTTTTTATAAAGTTGTTCTTTTCTTAACAGCCAGTTTTGGCTTGGAATGGAACAGTGAAGTCAGTACCTAAATGTCAAGGATAGGGACCGGTTATGGTGTTCTTTTGCCATGGCTTTAAATACATTCCGTAACGAGGTAATCTCGCTTTATTTAAAGTTTTATTGTCTGTGAAACAATGGTATATGAAATTATAGTAAAATCAAAAACTTTCACCTGGCGCTAACTGTTAAAGAGCCTCCGGCAAATACATTTAAAGGGTTAATTTATGAAAATACTGAGACAATCAACTGAATATTCGGCAAAACACAGGCCATTCACCAGCGTATTGACCAAGAAGATACAAATGCGATGCTCTTCGCTAAAGTAGATGTAGACGTATCTCCAACGTATGTTTAACATTTTAAATTACATCATTTCCTTCACAGCCGATTCTCGGTAGGTAACTCCCTCTGTAGCATGAAATTTTATGCCTTTTTTAATGACCGCCATAGGTTTAAACAAGATTTAAGGTTAAACGTCGAAGCATCAAAGAACCGGACGTAGGCGGTGGACGGACGAGTTAAACTTATTCTAGACATGGGAAGGATATTCATTCGCAGTCATTGTCCAACGATAGGCGCTGATCTTAAGGAGGTTATTTCTAAGTAAATTAATTCAAACAATATTAATGTTGAGCATTTGTGTTAATAATAACTTTGGTGCTTTTTATTATATAATTTTTTATATCAATTTAATTTAAGTAAGCCAAGTAGAAAAATTATCTGAAGTTTTTTATAAAGTTGTTCTTTTCTTAACAGCCAGTTTTGGCTTGGAATGGAACAGTGAAGTCAGTACCTAAATGTCAAGGATAGGGACCGGTTATGGTGTTCTTTTGCCATGGCTTTAAATACATTCCGTAACGAGGTAATCTCGCTTTATTTAAAGTTTTATTGTCTGTGAAACAATGGTATATGAAATTATAGTAAAATCAAAAACTTTCACCTGGCGCTAACTGTTAAAGAGCCTCCGGCAAATACATTTAAAGGGTTAATTTATGAAAATACTGAGACAATCAACTGAATATTCGGCAAAACACAGGCCATTCACCAGCGTATTGACCAAGAAGATACAAATGCGATGCTCTTCGCTAAAGTAGATGTAGACGTATCTCCAACGTATGTTTAACATTTTAAATTACATCATTTCCTTCACAGCCGATTCTCGGTAGGTAACTCCCTCTGTAGCATGAAATTTTATGCCTTTTTTAATGACCGCCATAGGTTTAAACAAGATTTAAGGTTAAACGTCGAAGCATCAAAGAACCGGACGTAGGCGGTGGACGGACGAGTTAAACTTATTCTAGACATGGGAAGGATATTCATTCGCAGTCATTGTCCAACGATAGGCGCTGATCTTAAGGAGGTTATTTCTAAGTAAATTAATTCAAACAATATTAATGTTGAGCATTTGTGTTAATAATAACTTTGGTGCTTTTTATTATATAATTTTTTATATCAATTTAATTTAAGTAAGCCAAGTAGAAAAATTATCTGAAGTCAATAATAATTCTCTACGATAGTTACAGTCTTACAGTTTACACGATGTGCGAACTTTTAAAAATAATATAAGATCTCTTCTACAAAATGATAAACTGAGTTGAACTTGAGCGGTTTAATTGATAAATCAACATGGTTCATTCTTCAAATTCCAAAAAGTCAAGGGACATAAAATAATGAATGTTAATAAGGACTTTTTTCAAGACAACTCTAGGTATTAATATCTCTATTCTTTGTAAGGATATTCAATTACCTTTTATTTACTCCCGTACGGCTCACTAAAGCGCACCTTCGAAACAAAAACCTATTCTTTTCAAGGAGTATATTTTTTATGGATCGTTTTGTATAAAAATAAGATGTACTAATTGGTATCCACTTTAATACTACTTACCACAGAATGAAATGAGACCCTATACAACGTGTAACGGAAAGGTGTAATAATACTGAAAGGTTTGAATCTGCCCAGAAGGAACATAGGTCGAAATACGAAAAACCAATTGGTATCCACTTTAATACTACTTACCACAGAATGAAATGAGACCCTATACAACGTGTAACGGAAAGGTGTGGTAATACTGAAAGGTTTGAATCAGCCCAGAAGGAACATAGGTCGAAATACGAAAAACCAATTGGTATCTACTTTAATACTACTTACCACAGAATGAAATGAGACCCTATACAACGTGTAACGGAAAGGTGTAATAATACTGAAAGGTTTGAATCTGCCCAGAAGGAACATAGGTCGAAATACGAAAAACCAATTGGTATCCACTTTAATACTACTTACCACAGAATGAAATGAGACCCTATACAACGTGTAAAGGAAAGGTGTGATAATACTGAAAGGTTTGAATCTGCCCAGAAGGAACATACTCGTAGGTCGAAATACGAAAAACCAAATTTGATCTCCCATACAAAAAGCGTTATCAGCTCATGCAGTTTCAATGGGAGGTCGAAAATTGATTTTCTTAATTTGACCTATTTTCCTTGGAAAAAGTTGGGCTGATTCACACCCTTTAGTATTATCACATCCTTCCCCTTACAAGTTGTACAGGCACTAGTTTTCATATTACCAAACCTGCTGCCTAGTGCCTGCATTACTGTTTTAATTAAAGAGGTTTTTTGATCTATATTGTTCAAGAATATTGTTCTAGCTTATATTTGTCCGTTGATAAAAAACAGTACAACAAAGTCTTGAGTACCTACCGTATTTCCATATTAATATCATTATCTTATTATTAATAACACAATTGTTATTGTTTACAAGCCACAAAGGTGAACTAATCAATCATTACCGCCGTAACTTATAATACATCGTTCGTGATTAGCAGAACGAGTCATTTCGTTCCTTCAAGTCGATAGCTTAATGAACCGTCTCTGTGCCTTCGGGGTTTTGTGCAGTCTTGTATAGAAAATGGAAGGAGTTTTTTGCCTAACGATGAAGCACATTTTCCCACGCATTTATAGTGTTTGAAATAAACTACCGTGCTTAACCTGGGGTTAGAAATTGTGGTGAATAAATGCCTGTAACCATAACCACTGTTTTGTTTTAAGGTATGACCACAAATACATAATATCACACTGCTTTTCACTAAATTTAATTCTTATTTTGGTTTTAAGTGCTTGATACTAGTTTTATATGTTTAGTTGTTATATTTAGTAAATTTATCTTTTTATTACTTGCAACACCTAGTAACTTCTCGTGTGTATTATTATTTATGCTGTGGAAGGGGGCCAGTCAGCTCTTGTTTTACGTACCTAAATAATTAATCTTTTGGATTTTGAAGTCTCTTCTTGCAACTATTGGTCTACAAGCAAAAGGGTGACCTCATCACAACACAGCAAGGAGGACATTGTGATTAATGCCTATCTGTCGGTCTTAGTCTGTAAATTACACCAGTATGGTGACCATAATAGCAGCCAGGCAAAGCACTTACTGATGACTTCATCTTTTCCTCTGAAACTGCACTAACATTAGAGCCAGTCAGACTTTGATTATTGGTTTTAAAGGTGCTATAAAACTTTATAATTTACAGTCATTTTTATTATACTCGTACTATTTCCTGAGTGAGAGCAATAATTTTGTTACCCAGTAGTACAATGTATTTACTTTGGTACAGAGTATAAAATTCTGTCAATTAAAGGGACAAAAGGTCCTAGCGCTTATTGTTTATTAATAGTTTTTATAACATTTTACACAAGCGTACCCGATAGACAAAAGGGGAGTAGTTTTATGCAACACTTTTGTTAAAGAGGTACAGTCTATCCTTTAATTGCTTCATGTCTTGGAGACTCTATCCCTGTAATTTAACTGTCGATCGTCAATTAAGAGAATTGTGACAATTTGCGCGAACGTTGCTTTAGACACAGAATTGAGTAATTAATGGTTAGTTTCTCCATTAAAAAACAATGGGCGTTTTGCAATAAAACTACTTCTATAGTTCATGTTATTGTCACTGGTGTAAATTGTTCAGTATCAATAAATAAAAAAATCATTAGTCTCTTTTTAGGGTTCCGTACCTCAAAAGAAAAAAACGGAACCCTTATAGGATCACTTTGTTGTCCGTCTGTCTGTCTGTCTGTCTGTCTGTCTGTCTGTCTGTCTGTCTGTCTGTCTGTCTGTCTGTCTGTCTGTCTGTCTGTCTGTCAAGACCCTTTATCTCACGAACGGGTAAAGTTATCAGGTTGAAATTAATACCATATATTAGGATCCATGAACCACACAAGATCTGAAAATTTAAATTTTTTACAACGACGCAATCAAAAGATATGGCATTTTATGTCCTCAACTCCATACATTTATTCAAAAATGAAAAACCTACAGGGTACTTCCCGTTGACCTAAAATTATGAAATTTGGCAAGAAGCTAGGTCTCACAGTACAAATAATGGGAAAAGTCTGAAATCATTAAATATTACAACTTTTCTCACAACTAATGGTAACCAATTGTGGTGAGCTCCCGTTTCAAGAACATTCATATAAGAGAGGGGTCAAGTTGGATGGTTGATGAGGCGATTTTTGTTTTAGTTCTATTTAAAAACGGGAACACTTACAAACTTGAAAATTGGTATGTTTATAGGGCATAGGCTATAAAATAACAACAAATAATAAAATTTGGTCAAGCGCGTGTCGGACTCAAAAAATCTAGCACAAACACAAACTTACTGAAATTTCAACTAATACAATTATGTTTATGTGGTGGTACGGAACCCTCAGTGCGCGAGTCCGACTCGCACTTGGCCGGTTTTTTACCTTTTGATTCGATACGAAGTCTCTTTTCGCCTTTATCTGGTCCAATTTCTTTGAATTTCGATTTCCTTTAACTCTTTGTACACGACGTTTCGTATAAAATTTACGTCTTGTCTTATCAGATCATTTCTTCTCCTACTTTCTAAAACTTTTTCCTCCTCCTCCTCTATTTAAAGAAACTTATCCTCGATTTAAAGAAACGTCGCTCCATTTGGTGCACTAAACAACTGAGTAGTGCGGAATATAATGCAAATTTCTTATATATTTAAAATTATATTGCAACGCCAAGACTGCGGGTGCTTCAGATGTCTACGCGTACATTGCAACGACTGATGAGGATTATTTATAAAAACCACCTACAATGGTGTGTTTTCCAGATTAATGATAGTATAATGTAAATTGCTGTCTGGTTTTAGGTATTTCTTACTTCCATTGCTTTTATTCCTTCATTCCGCTCGTTAAATAAAAAATAAAAAAACAAAATAAATAACTATTAAAAAAAGAACTAAGAATAATAAAAAAAAGAATGTTTTATAGGCAAGTGTGAATAACTTAGCAGCCAATAAAGTGAATCACGTCCAATCAAGATAAACCTCCCACACATACTGCAGAATTTTGTAGACTGCAAAAAATAGTCATGAAATAATCAGTAACTTAATTTTTTCTTAACTTTAACTATCTGCAGCTCATTTACATTACCAGCCAGTGCTTAATATAAAAATAAAAATGTTTAAATGGCGGACTTCCATTAAGAGCACAGATAAAAAAGACGAATTTAGGAGACCTACATAAATCCAGCCCCATTAAAGCGGTTAGAATAAAACCTTCGTCCACAACTTTATGATAGGTCGAGGAAATAAAAATTCTAAACTACATCACGTATGTACATTTGTGTTTTTGTATTATTTTTACGAGTCAATGTCGCTGAGGTTAGTCAGATCAAGTCTGTCCATGCTTAGGCACAAGGGCACAACCATTAATTTCTACGTCTGAAAACAAGCAACTGAAAAAAATATTTCTCTTACGTAAATGAATGTGTCGATAGGCAACATGTCTACTAGGTATGGAAAGTATAAATATTTGCAAGTTATTTCTGGAGCAAAGTAATGTTGTGTTTGAAACTTTGTAGTTTTACGCTTATTTAAAATTTTGTTCTCTATAATACAAAAATATATAGTATTATAGAAAGACGCTAAGAATATTTGAATGTACCTACCTACTCGCAAAGCATCATAATTGGTTCTTTCCTACAAAATAGTTTCCCGACCATTATCTGCCATTACAGCTTATTCCATTACATTCGTTCGAACGTCTCACAAAATAAACGCGTCCGCCAGTTTTACGAGATCCTTCAATAAATTTTATTCTCGATTTTATAGCGCTGTTAACGCCATCTGTCAGCATCGATGCGTACATCAATGTCAATGAAAGTCATGCGTTCAATGTCCTACACTTTGCCTTAATAATCTGTGACTGTTTGGCAAAAAAATAAATTGGCTTGTTTTGTTCAGTTGCAGTTTTACCGGCAAATATAAAAACAACTTTAATTAGCTAAAAAGCATGGGTAATTTCCTGTTTAAAGGTTAATGTTCTCGTGACGAAGATAATGATGTCATACCACATGGAAATAGGTAAAACGTGCCGGTCATTGTAAGTTTATTTACCTACTTTGTAGCAATTACTTAAATAGATACAATGTTCATTTTTATTTTGCTTTCTAGTAGCTAAGCAATCTTCCTAACCGTCAATCAAAAAACAAGTAGTACGGTAATGAGCTTGGAATAGACGGAAATTTAAGAGAAATACGTAACAAAAGTACAGCCTTCGTATTCGTAAAACCAGAGACCGCGTCGAATCGGCGCTGCTAAGCTGTTGTTTATGCCGTGGAAGTGGAGTCGCGTCGCCGCGCCGCGTTATGAACTCTAGTTTGCCAGTCAAGAACGTTCGTTTACCGCGCGCGTCATGATTGTACATACTAGTTCCCTCTGGCGGTCAATGTCAGCACTGCACGGTCGCGCGGTGATGTGCTAGTTCCACGGGTTGATAACAGATGGCGCTATGTGTACTGTATTCGACATAAATAGTCTCTCCTTAGCTCTATTATATTACTCTATGGCTCTACATTCTTGAACCGAACGTGTTTATTATCGCATGTCATTAACCTACTTTGCTTTATTTCGGTTGATAGTAAAATTAGTTTTAAAGTTACACGTGATTTGTTTATAAAAATGCCTAATGATTTGTTTTGAAGCAAGATTGAGCAGCCTCCGAGGTCTGAAATTTAAAATCTTACTTACATAGATAAGCTTTCTTCTAAAGAATTTAGGTTATTTTTGACTTTAAGACACTTTTTGCTGACATAGAGTAAATTGTAACGTAGTGAAAGATACAATTTTACGTTGCTATTCTCTTCTATATATTTAATAACATACCTACCTACCTGCTAACCAGCTAATTCTAAGTCGTAAATATCAAAATTATTGAAACTACCTATACCTACTATAGGCAGTTCCTCAAGTATTTTACAATGCAGGAGACCTGGTTACCAGATAGGAATTTGGCACATGACTGTGTTATTATGTTTTCGCATGTTTACCAACTCTAGTGAATTTAAAAGTAGGTAAGTACTTACTTTAATTAAAAAATCTGACCCAATTGCATTATCCTGCATTAAAGCTCTTACTAGCAGGCCGATTTTCCATATAAAATGGCACTTGTGTAGGTAGGTATTTATTTGATATTTCAATTAATGAGAATATTAATACATATTTTATAAAATAAATTATCATTTTGTTATATTTTTTTCATTTACACGTTAGCAACCATTTTGTAATTCCAACTTTAACTATTGCTCCTGCTTGTTGCTCACCAGCACAGCAATGTTGTCAATGTCATCTTTAATTTTAGTCTTTGCTTTTACGTTGCAATCCAACTTATTCTTCTTCTTTCTCTTCCCTTTTATTCAATTTTTGTTTTAATGTCTATCTTGATTCAAACTTTGATTATGTAGTTTCTTTCATTCATGGGATAGGCTCTATTTCCGGTGTCAAGTTTATAATGGCAGTGAGAATATTAGTAAAATTTTGCTTGACACTACATTCATCATAACATCCCAAGGAAGGTCCATAGTCACCACGCTTGCAGACTTTGCGGCTGACGACTGCTGTTATTGGTGACCACAGTATGATAGGATGGTAGGATACACAGAAAGACGCTGTTCCCATCCTCGGGTTTTTAAACCCTTCTTACGACACCTACGGGTAGAAATTGGCTGGTACTATTCTTTGCCGGCACCACCCGGTCGCTTAATAGGTAACCATTCTCCATCAAAGCCATCAAAAAGTATAATAAATTGTTGTACCTAATCAGTTACCACCGAAGCCAAATGTATCTAAAAGTTGGAAGTTAAAACTAACCTGAACTAACCTAAATTAGCACTATTTAAAAGTGATCTCATTGGTCATTACTCATCAGTAGGCTGTAAACGAGTGTAAAGTGGTCAACAATTGCATACTGCGCGTCTGTCTGGCTAGTTCTTAATTTACAGTCCACTGCAGATTTAAGGAAAAACTTGTACTACGAATCTTAACGTAAGAAGGACGGCTTTAAAGGTTTAAAGGTTCTACCGACGTGAGGTTGACTGTACAATCAACAACAAGTGTGCTGTGATGGGAAAGTTTTGAGCCTTGAGCAAGAATACTTTTGCTTAAACTGATGTTGAGCTGTTGACTACTCGTTGAGTCTCGTTGTAAGTGAAATAAGCTGAGCACCGTTAATTAATAATATTGTTATTGTAAATGTAATCTACAAGGCGTATATTTGGAAACTATTTACATAACCTGAGATAAAATCCGAATAAAAAGGGGAATGGAGTAAACTTTTTGAGTTGGATTTAAAAGAATATTAACTTATCGGACTTTACTTACTTCCGGTTTAAGTGATTTGTAGGCCAGTAGTTTAAAGCCGTTAAATGGTATCTTAGAAATAACTTAGCTACTTTAGAAAAGTGACAAGGCAAGAAACATTGAATTTGGAATTAATACTTGCTATTTTGGGATCGTTTTTATAGGTCAATTCAAGTACCCTTTAAGTTCCCAACAGCCAAGATATTCCGTTTGGAATTGAAATTCCAGCGAATATGAGAATTCCAATAGTTTCTAAATAACTGAACAGACCCTTCGGAGTACTTCAGACCTTACACGAACCTTATGACGTCATAGTTATAGCGACCGTATTTCCTGTCTTTGTGGGAAATATAAGAGATATTTTGAGTTTTATGAATCTTTGCACATCCTTTACCACTTGCGTATCTTATCCAAACAAATGCATTCAGCCATGAGACATATTTATCTGTTTAGAATCTTCTTTACGGAATGGTTGTTCAAAATGACCCATAATTTTGAAGAGATCATATTGGTATGTAAACCCGATTACATCTGAACAGCAAAAACTCGCAAATTTGGAAAATAAGATTTCTCCCCGAAATTGTATCTTTATGATGACTATAATGCCAAAGTTACACCCACATCTTTGTTCTAGTTAAAACTCAAGTTTCCATCTATTCTAATTTGAAGCAAAATAACTATTAACTTATTCTAAACAAGGAGCAATGATCATAAAGTCGCGGCTACAAATGCAGTGAAATCAAGAGAAAGTGTCGTGGTTTCCCGACAGCCGACAGCCCGCCCTCTAATTTAAACTAGGAGTCTGCAATACCATTCATAGTGATTACTTTAATCGAGTCTATACTTAAGGTTTTCAAATGGAACTTGCAATGTTTATGCAATCCTATTAATAGCAGAACGAGTTGCAGAATTTCATCTCTCAATTGTTTTTCTTGCAGAATTCACAAACACCAGGCAGGATTCGAATTGAACCTGAGATTTCTGCGTTTGCACCGGAGATGTCAGCCCGTGGTTCTTTTTGATGTTCTGTTTGCGACCTCTATCTTAAATTTGAGAAAACGCAGGTTTGAATCATGCCCGTGGTTGTGAATTTTACAATTTTCTCCTCAGTAGCACAATCCAAAAAAAAAACATGTTTCGCTATTTTCTAGCCTATTCAGTTTCGTTAACTGAGCACGCCCTTTCAGTTTTCGGTACACCGTCCCTTACATCCTGTATATTTTGTATGGATTCAGGTACTAAACTTTGACGTCGTAATTAGTAACCCATACGTTCACAAAAAGCCAGAGCGATTATTATGATCATACTCGTACATACATAAGAATCAATTTTAAAAACAATATTCTACAGCATTTTAATAAATCGCGCCGTATTTGCAGTTCTTTTTTTAGTTATATTTATATATAGCCCCACCCACCGGCACAGATTATTTGCATTCCTAGTGGGAAAGCGCTTGATAGCTGGTAGCTTTTTCCTGTATATTTTGTATGGATTCAGGTACTAAACTTTGACGTCGTAATTAGTAACCCATACGTTCACAAAAAGCCAGAGCGATTATTATGATCATACTCGTACATACATAAGAATCAATTTTAAAAACAATATTCTACAGCATTTTAATAAATCGCGCCGTATTTGCAGTTCTTTTTTTAGTTATATTTATATATAGCCCCACCCACCGGCACAGATTATTTGCATTCCTAGTGGGAAAGCGCTTGATAGCTGGTAGCTTTTCGGCTGTTGGGACAAAGTTATATGTACATGATTGTTATAGTTTTTGAAATTTTACGTACACATTATGCTACTGTTCTTATCTAACTGAGCTAGATTTGCATATCTGGACGATCTACACAACAGCGCCTCCCCTGCTAAATCACCGTGAAATACATCATTATGTGTCTTGCTAAAATACACAGTGTTGTTGAAGAAAGCAATTCGTAAATGGCTAGATACCAGATAAATACTACGAGCTTTTTTGATTTCCCGCGGTTGTCTCACCCATAGATGCAAGTGTCATAGACAAGCTGTCAAATCTGAATGACGTCATTGGCATTTGTAAATTTGTGCAGAAAGATACCAAATTTCCAATTTACGGTGAAAATCTAAACATATTAATATGTTTTTATGTAAAATATAATATTTCAAAGCTTAGCAGTAGCTTAGCAAAGTGAAGGTGATGTGCTAGCTTAGTGAAATCTGAAGACGGAAGAATACCTAAGCCTCCGTTAGAGGTTACAAAATTATAACCTGAAGACAATTACTTATATCCTTTTTCTTTGATGGAAAGAGGGCATATGCCCCTTTTATTTAACGCTGTGCACCACCATAAATACCTATCCATTATCTATTATGTTCACATAGGTATATCATGTGAGTTTGTTTGTACGGTATTTATCATACCATACCTATTCACTAAATTACGGTTTCATCATTCATTTAATGTTGTTTAAAGAAAGGTTGAATGCTGTTCTTTAGAAACTTTCTACTTATACCTACTGACTTCCATTAAAACGCTGTCAAAACTGCAGACAGATTGTACCTAATTAGGTACCTATTACACCTAAATTTTCAAGAAATTAGGACAAGAAAACTTTTCACTCACGTTCATATACAAAGCAAGTCCAGGATTATTGACATAACAGTTTATAAAGTAATGAATTGCTTTGCCTCATCTAAGACTAAGTGAGTACTAACAAACTGCTTACTAATAAGGATTGATTTTATTATCAGCAATGCTATCACTATAGAACAAGTTGTAGCTGGTATATCCCATGCTTTACTGTATCAAAAACGGCTGTAAAGTCAAAGATCAAGGCCACAAAATAATAAAGTATTTATAGTCAGAGCATCAGAAAATTGAGATTGATGCGTTGAATGTATGTATTTTGGGTAAGTAGAATTTTGTACTCATTTCAGTTTCCATAGTTTCTCACAATGCTCCTCCTCCTCCTCACAAGAATGCATAATAGTAAAAGGCATTAAATCCTCTTCCTTCAGGTAAGGGAGGGGAGTGGGGGGGGGGGCACAGACTTGGCTGAAACCCTCTGCTTCCATGCAAGCCAAGAAAAATGCTTCTTTTCAAAAGAATCTTTAAGATAAAAGTTCTTAAGATTCATAAACAGACAAACTGTAAATTTATGAGTGTTATTGTGAATTGTTACTTCTTTTTAAGGGTGTCAGGTTGCGGAAACTAGCCCAAACTTATAATAGAAAGTAACTGCTGATGCCTACCGTATGGCTCGGATGATGCCATGCCACAATGCAAATCTAATAGCGTGGATGTGTTTGGAAACTAATCTTATAATTTTAAACTGTACAATACCTACCTTATTTTATATCCCTATATATTAGACCACCAGGTTATAATAACTAAAGGAAAATGACTAGACACACCGCGGTGTGTCAGCCAAGTTCATGATTTCCTGTTTTTCAACTAGACGGGTTTAATAAATTAATCTCGAGTTTAAGAGACATGGTTGGTTAATATCCTATGGTATATGTAAATAAATACTAACTAGGCAATTACAGATTGGCGAATATGGCACCTCCAGCATTATACCAACTTCTGTAAGGACCAAATCATTTTTAAGAAGAAGTGTTAAGAGATAAATAATGAATTTGACTACTTCCGTGCACTTTCTTTAACTCCACGCAGTGGTAGTCTGGAATTAAGTATTTGAAATAAGTTGACCAGGTCTCGGAGACCCTTGTAGTCATCATCATCATATTATATGGGCTGTTAGGTCAATGACCGACCTCATAAACCTTGTGTCAGAATTGCTGAGCCGCCAAAGGCCTCTGACATGGTACATGTTTGTAGTCGAACAAAGGACTCATATGTTGGCTGACCGGTGGTCGCGGAGACTACCAACTCCTATATCGCACTTGCTACCCCTAACTACTGCGGAGGTATTGGGGCGGGGCCAGACATTGACCTGTTGGCATCAAGGTCGCTCTTAAAATAAGTTATAGTGCGGGACTGTTTTGTTATCTAAACTTAAGAGAATCACTGGCTCTAAAAACCTGAAACCGAGAGAACTGTTAAGTATACTAAAATAAACCCACTTGCTTAAAACGGACAGAGAGTGTTGGAAGAACGAACACGGTGTCAAGACCTGGTTGTTGTTATTTGAAAATACCCATGCTGATAGGTTATTGGTAAGAAACCATTTGTGGGAGTAAATAAACTAATTTTATTATTATTAAAGGTGTGTACGGATTAGAGGCAGCCTCAGGCGAGGCATGCCTCACCACGCACGGCTCGCTACGTGGCGGCCTCGGTAAAACAGGGCCTGTAGGGCTTGCACAACTGTTATACTGACCCTGTCCTTAGTGCGTTGGTAGTTATGGGCCAGTGAATGAAGAAAAAGTTAAATCTTACTGACACCACACACAGAGAATGCAGTCAGGTGCACGCACCTCAATAAGGGCCTAATCAACATATTAGGAACTAACCGAGCAGCTCAAACCAACGCTGTCGGCCGCTTACTTATAAATCAGTCAACGGAAAAGCGGATTGCCTTTAGGTCGAGAAATCGACCAGCTCCAAATTGTTACCTGTTACCTCAGGCTGCGGAAGCCTGCTAAAAAACCTAACCTAATGATTTCAGCTTACCAGGGAAGGTCTGACGAAATGGTGAATCATCAGCAGTCGACAAATCGATAATTCGAGTGGGACCTATGGCTACGGAAGCCATTACATATATTTATAAAAGTGAGCGTGCTCTGGTCTAGTGCGGAACTTGCCCACGTTCAAAAAACAACTCAATGTGACTATATGAGTTTATTTTTCTTTTCTCTTTAAAACTTTGAAATAAATAGTATCAAAGACGAATACACCTACATACATACTTAAAAGTATAATATTCCCACATATCTGAGCGGAATCAGTGCTATTAGATGGCGGACGTCTAGACACTTTGAAGAATCCATTTTAGATATGGTCTTATGAATTATCCTAGCGGAATATTCTTTACTGTTCCTACAAGTGTGAAAACAGACGGAACTACTGAAACCTAAAGTAGATATTAGTAAGCAATAGTTGACGGACATCTATTCTTACTACATTGTAGTTGTGAACATTATAGCACAACATGGATTTATTTGTGTCATAGTAAAGTCTGCCTCAAAACAGTGGTAACACTTTGGCCCGGAGCGGGTCTGGAGCTCCGGAAGTTGTTGAGTGGCACAGGTTCAGTTGGCTTACACTGGTTTTGCTATCAGTTACTTGCTGAGATGCGTGTCAGCAGAAAATGGTGTTATACCTACTGCGTGCAAAATAACTCCGTCTGTGTCCGTTGATGCGCAGAAGTAAAAAATAATAATAATAATAAATGGCCTAGGCCCGTGAGCATTCATACTACCGGTGAATATTTAGAATTCGAGCTGAATCAAAAAACAGAACACTCAATAATAAAAAATAAAAATAAATTAGGCGCGGGGGTGAGCGAATCGTTCATTGGCTTTCCGCCTGTCACCCATGCGCAGAAAATAACCATCATAGACAGGCTTACCCTGAACGCGCTGTACTGATTTTTAAAATTATTAATTTGTAGAATGTGTATCTTACAAATCACATAACTATACATGGAAACAAATCGATGGGACAACCCATTTAATACACTACATGTCATTTAAATTCTACTATAATTTTATGAGTGTTTCAGAAATATCCCAAAAGAACTTTAAGCGACTCTTGGAAGTATTCTGTACGGTACCTAAAATAAAGGTGTTTACTGTTGGTTAAAAACAATAAGTACAAAGTTTAGAAATGCTATTGATTATATCAAGAAAAACTGTACAATTCCTTTTCTTCGCCTTCGGAAGGCAAAAACAATCGAATTTTACCTGAATCCCAGGCATTTCCAGGTAGAAATACCATGTACCTACATAGATATTTATCATTACGGCAACCAATCTAGTAAATTCAGATCTAAAGCAGACTCCTACGCAAAGGATATCAGGACCTACAAATATGTACGATAGAACAAGTAAGCAAACTTTGACTATGTACCTACAACAGGCACCAGTTTGGATTACGAGTCCAACTTGGATCGTTTCAATTAACCGATAACTCGGCGTCAAAAAGCTGAACAAAGAATTTTGCCATCGGAAAAGACCTGAGCTAAAGTACCTACCCGGGAAGTGTCTGAACATTTCGAAAATATTATAATGATCTTATAGTAATTTAAGATAATTCACCAGATTGCCATCTCAGTAGAATTTAATGAACATTAAATACAAGAAATAAAGAAAACCTCTTATTTTTTCCTCTTATCTTCTTTTGAACATATTTTCACTGTGGAATACTTTCAGTCCATCATGGAACTATCCATTACTTGCTATAAGTATCAGAACATTGCAAAATCTTTGAAAAAATAATATTTTAAAGCCCATGCCATGGGACTATTTAACAGGTTAATTAATGACCTTAATCACAGATTTTCTACCTTCAATTGATTATTAAAATATATAACATTCTTTCATTTTATCTCTTGATTTGTTTTGCTAGTCTAACATCATTAAGAAATAAATAAGTTTAAGATTCTTACTTTCATCTAAAATTAGTATCACACTGAATAAAATACACTACCTACTACAAGTGGTTCATACATAAGTGTTGCCTTTATTGTATCGTTTGTTTATTCATACGTGGGGCACCTTATTACCACTAAAAGTTAATTATTCACATTGGCATTTGTATTTGTCTCACCAGCAGATATCAAACAGGTCTTCAACAACACTGTGTATTTTAGCAAGACACATAATATAAATGTTTTGCATTACAACAAAACAGTTATTATGTGTCGAATAAAATACACAGTGTTGCACCAAAGGGCCTTGCTGGTCTATGAAGACAATGACGTCATTCAGATTTGACAGCTTGTCTATGACACTTGCATCTATGGGTGAGACAACCGCGGGAAATCAAAAAAGCTCGTAGTATTTATCTGGTATCTAGCCATTTACGAATTGCTTTCTTCAACAACACTGTGTATTTTATTCGACACATAATAACTGTTTTGTTGTAATGCAAAACATTTATATTATTGTTGTAGGTGACTAATTACATGAACTTCATTGTTCGGGCGTTGCGCACCGTCGCCGCTAGAGGGCGTGCCTTTGTGCGATTGTTATTGTGAAGTGACCTTTACTGCAATTTTATGTTGCAGTTTTGTGTCTGGATTTACAAAAGGCGGAAAGTAGTGCCTAGGTACAATTATAATAAATCTCGGATTTTGATGTTCCTTTACGTTTCTAGTTGATGAAAAATACGATTAAGTTAAAAAACGTTTAATTAAATTATTTGTGGTGATCGTTGTGGTAATTTTTTTCTAATCTATTCTCATTGATTAAAATCGATTGTCGACCTTATAATTCACAAGAAAATATATATAGTGCTACACGTCAAGGCTCTCCAGGCAGAATTGAAAAACTGATCTGGGAATGATCTACCTAGGTAACTACTGTATAACTTTTGAATAGAAAATTAAAGTTAAGACTCTAAAAATGCCAACACATAATGTGACTAAGTTAAATAATTGAGTATCTCGTGAACACATTCGAAACAAATTTCAAACTACTCTGGTGAATTAAGTTCTCGTAGTTTTGAGGTATCTCATTTAGGTACAAACTGTTAAGGTAAGGTAATCGTCTATTTACAAAAATACCAAACCAACACAGACTAATTTGCAAAGCATCTTTTATACCTAAGTGAGTAATTACATGAAGCTGCATTGTATGCCCGTTTCGCACCGTCGCGCGCTAGAGGGCGCGGCTTTACGGCGATTACAGTCGCACCCGTCATTGTGGAAAGACCTTTACGTGCGATGTGAATTGCCAATTCATTCTCAAAGGTATGGCTTAATTTACTTGCTAAAAAGTTATTTTCAAGCTTATACAACTTGCTATTTTAGCTCAAAAGAACTGGCAAACTGCTATAGCCCGAGATTCGACATTAAATTGCAAGCACTTTCTAAAAGCTGATTCTTAACAATTACGTCACATTAGTGGTGTAGAGAAATACCCTCGCGTCAGTTTGCTGTATTCGTTGGTGTTTGGCGAGAGGGGCTTTGATTTTTCAAAAAATAATTATACACCTCGACCCTACTTTCTAAAATCTGAAATCTGTTATAAGTAAATAGAGTAGGAGATAAGTTATAGTTTCTGAGATAAATGAAAAAAACTAAAATCAGGGACCCTTTCGACCATGGGGAGGGGGGAGCGCATGGGATCAACGGATAATTTTCTAGATATGTTCAGGGAGACCTAAGGAACACTTTTAAAACAAGATACCTCTCGCCGTAATTTAGCCTAGGTTATTTTTTGTCTTTTTTGAACTAGTAGGATTTAGGCTTGACAACATTGATTTTTGAATTCTGCGGTGTTCAAAACCCCAGAAACTTTATTGTCAGATCTGGTCCAGAATAAGTTCTGACCCTAAGAAGGAGAGCTAAATTCTGAATTTCATCCTAGTCTCTATAAAGGTGAAGATTATTATTATAATCACAAAAATAATAATAATTAATCATATTGGTCCCGATCCCGATAGTGCTTGGTAGACTACCTACTTAATCATATTCAACCATATCAAAGAGTGAATTTTCGACGCATACCTACAACATATTTAAGAACGAACTAGGAAAACACAGATTATTACTGAGACGTTAGTTTTGATCCTTTGTCGCTTAACTTACTTGTCAGATTTTCTTTCTATGAGACTTCAAAGTTTTAGCACATACCTGTAACAAAAGAAAAACATTAAGATTAGATAATTTATTAATAAAAGAGATCGTTTGATAAATATTACACACTTCGTAAAAATAAAACTTCATCTCATACATCGTAAATCAAAACTTGAACTTGAAGGCATTATTCAAGTTTCAAATTCGCACCGCAAGAATAAAAATATAACTCAACATGTAACATAATAAAAAGCAACTTATCCACACAAACCACACTTCTCTTTTATAATCCAACCACGATGTACCCAAGAGTACTATTGTAGAGGAGCTAGGTAAAGCTACAACATACCCTGTACGTCCCATAGGGAATCACGAGGACGCGAATTGATTTTATACAGCTACTACAACTTCTAGGATCAAATAACTCCGACGGGAGATGAATAGAATAGAATAGCTCTCTTGTGTATGGTTTGTATTGTTGTGCAGGTGGCATTTCAATGGTTTCTGCCTTTGTACAGAACAATCTAAATTGTGAAAGTTTTGTATTAACTTTATCTTTGGATTTTTCACAAAGGTCCACTAATTTTGGTGTTTCAATTACTTCATAATAAAATCAAGTCAAATGATACTGGGTGTGATCACTTGTGAGATCAAGTGTTTAGATAAGAATATTTAACGCTTATTTTCGAATGCACCAAATTGAGCAAAGATTGTTAGAATTTTGGTCGTATCAGTTTGTATCTTTTTTGGGAAATCGACAGCTTGTGATGACGTCATAAACGAACCTACATTATTAATCCTTGTTGTATGATAACGAAATGTAGGTAAATTATTTTGTAGTTAGGTAGATTAGAAATTATTTTAATTGTGATAGTCCACTTGGTCTCAGTTTACAAAAAATACCCGTTTCATTACTCTCAAATAATGTCGGAAAGCATCTCGTTCTGCCCTTGTTGTTAAACAGACGCATCGAACTGATTACAGCAAAACCAATGCTCTTCACTTCCTACTTCCACCGTAAATCCATTCCAAAGCTGATTCTGCCCTTCAAATTGGCTCGGCCTCGATTATACGCGGTCGTTAGTACTCCACTCAACCTTTATGGTCCGTTAAACTATTGTGAGAACGATGAGTAGAGCTGTGAGAAATTACTGAAAGCTTTTACGCGGACTAGAGAATGTCGAACGTTAAATTCAAGGTTAATTGTCTATATTAGAGGACGATCTGGAGAACATAGTCCTTACAACGATTTTGGGAAAGCATTAGATACGCTGAAGCTCGGTAAATAAGCAAATAATTTTCATTATGCTGCATTCATTTGAAAACTAATTAGAAGTTTAAGTAACAAACAGAATAATAGAAACATATAAGTAGTCTCTAATGTCTCAAGTACGTGTTATACTGTTTTCAAACATGCTGTGCGACAGGGATCTTCGTCAGTCCATTAAGTTAAACATTGTTTTATTAATGGTTCTTCATTACCATTCAAAATTTTCCACAAAAGTAAAAACAAAATAGCAAATATATTAGCTGTCCTTACTAAAATGTTATGTACCGATTAGTGTTAATTATGCATATTTTAGAAAAATAAAACCTTCAAACGTGTAATATGAAGTTAAGCTGAAGTTTAAATAATAAACTAATGTTTTTACAAAATAAATTATCCTAGCAACCTAGGAATAAAAAGATTTACAATGCAAGATGTGTATTAGCGAGAAATTGGGCTCCACCAATGCAACATGTATTTAATATTTCAGTTAGTATATTTTACTTAAATCATTGAACTACAGTAAATAGATGCATAGATATACGTCCATTTATATAATTTGTATTGGACAATTTTATTCCGCAAAACCTTATTGACAGAAACAGGAGTGGAATTCTCTGCCTGCGTCTGTGTTCCCGAGCTCATAAGAGAACCCGAGAGAGGTTATAAAACCCGAATCTATTTAAGTCGCGAGTGAATAGGCTTTTTCTGGGCAAGCTTGTTCTATCGTCGACCTCATCTCTGTCCTCTTGGCTAGATTGAGGTCAAGAGTAAGCCCATATACGTAAATACTTTAGTATGTACTTTAATCATAATAAATCATCATGCCACTCATCTCATTTTATATAATAGTTCTATCGAGCTGATAATTTAATCAATATCATCAAAAATTTTAGAGCTAGATAAACTCTTCTTCAAAAAGTCATAAATATAATAATTTCATAGATTTGTTATTCCACTATTTCAGGCAACCTGTTTCTTACTTAAATACGAAAATTTTATTTGAAAAAGTAGATATTTTAAAATTATTTACACCTTTTAAAGGATAAAGATCGAACATTCTGGACGACTGCAAGCGGGCTTGTTGCCCTTGAATTCGGATGAGCTCTCATGCGTTATACATGCACGCCTCCGGTCAAATGCAATGTTGATAATTCATCTCGACGCAGAATTGAATATTATTCCTTTACCCTTGAGTTTTTTCTTCTTTACTCATTATTGAGATTATTTCATCAATTAACCCCGACAACAGCATCTGTATTAGTGTCAACACTGTAAACTTGATTGTAGTCATTGTCATCGTTATAATAGCCTTCAAAAGACCATCGGACAGTCAGAACGCCTCCCCCGGATTACTAAACTGTAGACAGATTTTTTTTCACGTAGGTTTTTCTTTACGTTACACACAAGTGAACAAACTTGCAGATGGACCGCTTAAGGGGCTGATAAGAGCTGAATTACGTCCCTTTCTGACAAAGGGCAGAATGCGCGTGTTAGAACGGAGCGGATTTGCGCTGTTTTACGTTTTTCGCTCAATTTTGCATTTTTCTCAAAATATGTACCCATAATATTAATCATAAAACACCTATATTATTATGCATAATATATTGAATAATGTGTAAAAGTTTTGGAATCATAGATTAATGAGTACTTAAAAACGGTTTAAAAGCAAAAAGCAGAGGCAACTAGAATTTTTTTATGGCGTACAAAATATATTTAATCGTGTTTCGGAGTCGGCCATATTCTTGTAAAGATGCTTAATTATCATATAATTTTTTTTCACTGCCATATATCACTATTCGTTAAAAACCTGCTCAAGTGAAGCGTATTTAGGTCTTATCAGCCCCTTAATGGTAATCACTACCTATGGCTACCACCACCGAATAGAAAGACGCTACTACCATCTTAATGATAGCCACGAAAGGATATAGGATGCCGATGCCGTCCATATCTGATATCACACAGCTGTTGTTGTGTTATGGTAGTGTACATACATAACATTGGCAGAGACCAAACCTTCCACCTCCTACGATCTCGAGACACTTCCCTCGCTTCCTTTACCTTCATCTACCCTTTCATACACGCTCGTCGGTTTAGGGTACTTTTCTGGGTTCTGAATTTATTTTCCTTTTACATGCACCTTCGCCTCTTTCGTCAAACTTAGTTAATTTTTCTGCTCTACACCAACAGCAAATTCCAAATTCCTTGGCTCTACATGACCAAACCATCTCAGCATTCCTTTTTCAAATTGAGCTACTTACTACACTTTCTTTTCCGCCACAATCGATAGTGTATTCAGGTTATTTTCTTTTTTGCCCGACTGCTCTAACAGGAGGGTTATGTTTTTAAATGCCGTCATTATCTGCATATCATGTGTTATCTAAGATTTTTCATCAGGTATTACCATAGCAAATAAATTGTTAAAGGTTTTCAATTCGCCTTTATCTATTACTTTTAACTTTCCAGTTATCTTCAACGTGGAAAGTCATACAAACGTCTTTTGTTTTTTTGATTTCGTATAATTTATCCCACTTCAGGGATATGACATAGTACCAAGGAGAGGCTGATGAATCACAAATTCACCGGATGTTTTCCACTTATTTATCATAAGTGCCTACAGTTGAGGTACACCATACACCTATCTTTGAGAATAGATGAATACTATTTGCATCTATACACAATGGACGTGGTTATTTTTTCTTCACCATTATTATTCTTTCTCAGTTCTTTAAAAAGATTTAAAAACATATTTAATATAATGAGTATCAGAATTTGTTTGGATCTTGGCACGGGGCTTGAGTTTTTAATGCTTTTTTGCTTTTGAAAATTTAACATTGTCTACGTTATTGACAGTCGCATTATTTTCAATTTCTTCTGTCAACGGGTGATGTAGTAGTCTATAGCAAAGAATTGTAATTTGGAGATTGAAGAGTCACGGAGACTTATGTAAAAATATACGGAAAATCATGCATGATCCCAGGTTATAGGTAATTATAACTTTCAAAAGAACAATACAGAAGTAAATATTAATTTATTTCAGATTGTTATCTATCCAAACTTTTAAATCCGTGATTTCAGTGATTTGAAAATATAAAGGTGTTGTATGTTAGTGAAAATAGTTGGTTAGGACAGTAAATATAAAAAAAGATTGACTGACGGACTAATTTATCAACGCACAGCCCAAGGTCTAGAAATTTTACCTTTTTCACAGGGTTTCCTTACACAACTTGTAATTCCAAATACGCAAAACCTCTCGGGGCAATACGCAAGTCCTACTCATGTAACGGAACAACTTTGGCTCTATAACTATTGGGAATTATAAAGTAAATGTTTGCTTTACCTGCCGGACGTATAGATTTTAAAATTTCTTACGAGTTTATTATTTTTCGGAAGTTGATCAACTGTCACGGAAATTGATCATGACTGTGACGATCAACTTACGATTCTTATTATTTTCCGTTGACAAGGTGTAACATACATACATATATCGACCCTGAAGCATGTGATTCTGCCCATGAAACTGAACAACTTTCCCTAATGAACATAGGTCGAAACAGGAAAAATTTTTTTTTACCTCCCATTCAGTTTTTATGGGAAGAAAAAAAAATCCGTATATCGTTCTATGTTCCTTGAGAAAAGTTGTTCAGTTTCACGGGAAGATTCACATCCGTCGGTTGGTATACCCTGTTTGTGACACCCTGTGTAACGTAGGCGAGCACTAAGAAAGGATTTTGCGAAATTCATCTCCTTCATGAATCCATTGATATCCACGCGAACGAAGTCGCGGGCAACAGCTGGTTAAACATATTCAAGGAAAATTGGTGGCCTATATACCACAGCACATCACGCATGCCCTTTGCAGCTTCAGCCCTGGATGGGATTTGAAAAGTAGGCCACGTCCCGATGTCCCGATGGCCCACTTCTAGGGTCAGACCCCGACCTACACCACGGCCTAGTTGTGTGACTGTTGTCTTCTAGGAATATCAAATGGCGAATAATCTAACTTTGTCGTTTCTAGCGATATGGGATCAAGCTTTGCTTTGAACTCGTGGCTTGGGTAGTTAGATTTCTTATAAACAGAATCATCACTTTATCAGCCGTAGGCCTTCAACAAATTTAATCAAAAAAAGGGAACGAAAATACTACATGGAACGCCTATGGCCGTTCAGCAGTGGACGTCTTTAGGCTTCTACTGATGAACATAACGTAAACGTCATAGTCTTCATAGATTTCTACTGCTAATCATGATGATGATGATTTCAAATGCAAAAAAACGTGTGTAAACTTTGTTGCTGAGTGGTATAGATCTCATTGTTTTGTTTATTAAAGTTAATAGTAACACAAAAACGGAAAATTACACACTTAATAAATCATACCTACATTACATACTCAAAATTTTTAAACCCGCCCAGGGAAAATTTGGGCATAGCCATATATTATCAGAAAAATTTTCGTACTTAATATTAATTGTAACAGTCGCTCTAAAAGCAAATGTAAATTTCTTGTCTTTAAACTCAACAAGGGTCTTTACCTGTAGTGAACCGATTCTCCACGTAGGTATCTATTTTATAAACGAGGACTGAAACGACGCAGCGGTGGTAATTTCATGCACCACTGCACGTTAACAATACTTATTTATACCACTTATACTATTTCTACTATGCTGTGCTGTGTGTGTGGTCGAGTTTATTATTTTGGACGCATAAATGTGTGGCGAAAATTAAGATTGGTTTTAGTTACTGTTTCAAAAACTGATCGTCAATCTTCTTACAAAACTTCATTAACATCATCATTATCTGAACTCAAGTGTTATTTTTAGCAACCAACTAAATACCCATCTAAGTATCAACGATCCGCAGATACGACGGTCAGATTCAGGTTTTTATTTTTAAATGACCCTGCGACAAGGTTGAGGTTGGCGATGGACCAAGAAGTGACCCAGAAGAAGCCTATTTAATTTATTTGCGACTTGAATTCTTTATTATAGACTCGAGTTTCATTATTTGTTTTTGCTTTGTAGTCAGTGTCAGTCAAATGAGCGTCAACCCTCAGGAGCATCTTCTGGACTCCCTGGAATAAGCACGAACCGTTATTGGTTTCACTCTATCGGTAGAAGAAGAACAAAAAAGCAGAAATGTATCGATTACGGAAGGAAATAGCCGCCTAAATTGTGTCGCTCTAAGGCACAGGGTACTATTATTTGCTAAGTTGTTTCATAGGACATTGAAAGAAGAGTTCAATGTAGCAACAAAACTAAGCATGTGGATTCAGTACACGTATCTAGAATGGGCGGCGCGTGCACCTCTACAGCTAGCGTCAACCCATGACGTCATGAAGCATGTTATCCATATGTATTGAAAATTAAACCGGGTTGAGATGAATGACGTCATAAGTATCTGTGTAAAACCACAAAAAGTATGAAGAGAATTGCTTTTTCGATCATTTTAAAATATTGAGTTAGCGATTGTTAGACACAAAGTAGCGCTCTAAATTCGTTCATCAAGAATGTTCATGATTTATACTTTGTTTTTCATACTCGAATTAGCAACATGGAATGTGTTGTGATTTTATATTTTCGACTCTCATATCAAATACATTTAACTTTTTTCCAATATTGGTGTATCATGGAAATATACCTTCTTACTACTAGTATAATTTAAAATGATCTTCCACACACAAAACATATTTGCTGCGCCTACGCAAGAAGTGACTTCCGTTTGATTGTCGGTAGGACGTGAAAAAAAATTTCATTTTGGCATTGATACAGTATTTACTTGTTTAAACCGTCTTTGTATGAAATATTACTGTTGATTGTTTGAGAGGGTTAAATCTTTACCAATTTTTTTTTCCGAGAAGTTTGCAAGATGACTGAGCGACTCAATTCGACGGTCCTGTCAGAATTTAGATAATACGGTTAAAATGATATGTCCACCCTGGGAACTGCAGATAGAATTATCATGCATGACATGTAAATCTTTTGAAACGCACCGCAACACAGCAGTTCAAACATTGCTGCTTTTCGGCCAAAAGAGGTAAAGCGTCGTTTTATATCATAGAATATAATGAAGGAATGCAAGAATGTAATATTTTTGCTTAAACATTTGTTGCTAATAGTACTATACTAGTAACTATACCTCATAAAGAAGAAGATAAAAATTGCAATTACACAGAAGGGACACTTTCTGTCCCCACTATTTCCGATTTGTCGCGTGGCCATTGCCGGGCTACAGATGTCACAAAATACTCAGCAGGTTTCGGAGTGTCCGCGAGGTGTGCCTATGTAGTAGCAAATTAAGGACCATCTATCAAGGTGAATACGCATGAAGCTACCACATTACCAATCGTCAATCCTTAACTCAAAAACTGCTGATTCATTACCCGGCTGTCCACTCCAATGGTTCTCATTCACGCCAATGACACAGCTCGACACAGATTGGCGTAATGTTGCGCAAATCCTAAATACGGACAACCGCACATCAAAGTCAGCAATCACAATACGAATATTAGTCCTACTGCGACAGCTAAAGACGATTTGAAGGTTAAAGTGTACAAACTGACGTGTGACAGAGTGCACAAGGTTGTAGGAGTCGTTGGTGTCATGTCCACTGTGACATTGTGCTTTGTTGCTGAGTGGTATAGATCTCATTGTTTTGTTTATTAAAGTTAATAGTTGTTATGTTTTTTATGTCTGCAGGTGATGTGAGCAAACGAGCAGATCATGCTAATTGGTCAGCTCACCACTTATATAAGACAAGTGGGATTGAGTAATCTTATTAGTGCTCACTTGTCGAATTTGTGGCTGATTACATAGATGAATGGCAATTGCGCACACCACCACTCGTCTGCGAATCGGACTTCAGAAATCGATCCGCGGTACGCGCAAAGTTGATGTATTTGAAATGACGTGGACGGTTAGGTGTCCTTTCAGTATGATTATTATTATTATTTCTATTACTTTCTTCTTTTACCCTACCACGGCTTCCTGTCATTTGAACTACACTAAAAAGTAAAGAAAACGGGTCGGAAACTTCTCCGCCTTATATTTTCATACAATGATGGGCTCAAAGTATTCGTCAATGTCTTCTCCAAATCAAATAAAAATACGAATCTGATTAGTATCTACACACATAACATTGTACACATCTAAAGAAAAATCCTGGCGTCACTCAAAAAATTTGATCACGGAAAATAAATGAGAAATCTCACGAAAAATCTTATTTTTTTTCTAAGTGATGTACTAACTATCTTGGATACTGTAGACAGGTGTGATCTTCGAGAGATTTGTTGACAAGGTTGTTATCTAAAGATCTGACAAATCAGGTTAGTGTTTTATTCGATTTGGATAAGAAATAGACGATTACTTTGAGCCCATATATGAAGAAAAAGCTACCTATTTTCTTTGCTGAACAGGTTATTATCATGACTAGGAGTTGTTCCAGACTGTGCTTCGGACGAGAGTCTGCGTATTATCTCCAAAGAAGCCGTCTCACGACGCGTAGCTCCACCAGTTTGTTCACATCCCAGTCGGAAATAGTTTCTGCACAAAACGAATGCATCTATTGCGATCACGGCTTTCAATGCATAGACAATTTTCTAGCCATCTTTCAATAGACCTAGTGAAAGCGCCATTCCGCAACATTATGCTGTGTTAAACTGGTAACATCACACCATTTAACCTTGATACCATCATTGTCTGCAAGTGTAAATATCTCAACCATTAATAGGAAAATGGGCTTCACAGGCTCATTATGTTTGCTCCACATTACGTCTATGAGAGAGTTACGACACTGGGTTCACAGGCCTTGGCTTGGAAAGAAACTTGTGAAGGTATATCTGCAGTTAATTACTAAGGTAGTTGAAAACTTGCTTTTGTAAAAGTATGAGGGCGTAGCTGGGGAATTTGCCACCATTTGATTTGCATTTTTGGGAGCCCAGGATGGGTCCTGGACGGACAGCCGGCCGACCGGCGGACTGCCAGGTGAGATTCAAACTTTATAGGATTATTTCCCCGTGATCCCAAGATTTTGTTTCATGATAAGTTGGCACTGTTTTGTCATTTAATGAACCCAAACAATATCTAAAGACTAGTGGCAGTTAATAATAAGATGATTTTGTAATGGCTTAGTAAATATAAGTATTAAGTTATACTATTTCGCGGTTTTTTGATCTAATTCTACCTACTGCTCCTACTGATGATTTCCCTATACAGGGTGTAAGAGACGGTGTACACCGAAAACTGAAAGGGCGTGCCCATTCAACGAAACTGAACAACTTTCCCAATGAAACATTTCCGGGAAATGAAAAAAATTTTGACCTCTTCATACAAACTGTTCCACCAGAGTGACCAATTTGTATGGAGAGGTCAACATTTTTTTTCATTTCCCAAAAATGTTTCTTTGGGAAAGTTGTTCAGTTTCGTTGACTGAGCACGCCCTTTCAGTTTTCGGTACTAAGTTTTCTAGGGTGGGTAATGAGTTGACCCGGTAAATGTTTAAGAATTTATTCAAAGCGCTGGCAGCCGAATGGTAGTTGCTCTTTCTTTTCTATTACGAAAGTTATGCAACGTTGGCCTTGGCCTGAACCTAGAAGGGTGACCGCTATTGGCTCAACAATATTATACAGGGTGCTAATTTAATTGCGTGCCATAGCTCAGGGGCGGGATCAGTATCAGTAACTGAACAACTTTTCCCAAGAAACAGGTCGAAATACGAAAAACCAAATTTGACCTTCCATACAAAATGCGCTATCAGCTGATGCAGTTTCTATGTGAGGTCAAAAATTTATTGTCGTATTTCGACCTATGTTCCTTGGGAAAAGTTGTTCAGTTACTGATACTGATCCCGCCCCTGAGCTATGGCTCGCAATCAAATTAACACCCTGTATATTCTGTGTCAACAACTAAAGCGCGTACGTGTTTGATCCCGGAAACTGTCACTGATATTAGTCGCTAATCTAATTCAGAGGTCATTGGCGACTTAAAAACTCTGAGGTTGGCCACTTACCAGGCAAAGCCATAGGACTGGTTCTGGTTTGCGGAACTCACTGATGGCTATTAAAAATTGGTTTGCGTTCCATTAAAAGTTGTCCAGATTTGTGTTCTGAGGTAAATTGAAGGGTCCAAAAGTAACCCAGTATTGTTATGAAGTTGCTAAATGGCGAATGGCAATAAAAATTTACAGATCGATATTGCGCCCTTGGATGTGCTTGGCATTACAAAACCTGTAAGTGCATCTATTTGTATAGAACAGAGTCTACAAGATACTCATCTAAAAGTTACATCATGTCCACTAAAATAATAGGCAGATACATCCTAGTGTGAACAAGAAGATGCAAGCGTAATTGGAGCGAGCTTAGATCGTACCATAATGATAGAGACAAAAGTTGCGCCAGCGGCAGCGGTTGCCAGCGGTATTGAGTTCATGCAGGTTCATAAAGGCTGATAACGCGGCCTTGGCCCCGCACGATAAGAGGCATTACGAAATCAACGGTAAAAGTACTGAGTCCAAATTTTTGTTTATAAGGATTCGTGATCGGGATTCGGGATTTTTTGTTTCAAGGCATATTGGTATAGTAGCAATAAACAATTGGGATAGAGGGAAAATTAGGACGAAGCCGTAGCGCGTAAATTAAGCTTTTCGTAAAATCGTTTTTCCGTCCGCCAGACTGAATTATTTAACTAAATTTTCATATTATAATAAGATGTTGGTGTGATTGTTACATTTGAAACTACGCCAATAGCAACTAAGTACTGAGTTAGAACATTCAGTTTATTAATAATGTTTCAAATAGCACATCGATCTTGGCGAATGCACTCTTATGAGTTCATTGGTCACTGTGTATGTCAAAACATTGCCAACTTGGCAAGCAATCGTTATGATAAATCTTATACTGTGATTTTACACCCGTGTTGAGAGGAAAACGTTCATGAATGGAATACAGCAAAAAACCACAAAATTGTATAACAACTTAGTAAGGAGCGATTTTCGTGCTTCGGAAGGCACGTTGTCGTTGGTAGATGGTAGTCGTTAGTACGTGTGGTGTACGTTATAATCCTTATTAAAAAATCCGACGCAAACGTCCGATATAATAGCTTTATTATTGATAAAAAAAAACTTGTTACATAAATCACCCAAACTTAGTGCAATAAATAACACTAATTTAAATCGTAAATTAAACACGGGCGATTAATAATTAGTTTAGCAAAGCATATAAGGTTAGATTAGATTTAAATAAGATTGATGATATTGTTTAGCTAAATTAATGTTGTAGAAAAAGTAACATAAAGGGTAGAAACAGAAACAATCATGATAACAAAACAACTTTTTTCAAGGATTAAATATATTTTATGACATTTAGTCACTACAGGGGTTACTGTAAATATTTAAATAGATAATAAGGAAGAAAAAATTGACGCAAGTCGCAGGTTCAAATCCGGCCTATCTTATCTATTAAAATAAAGAGGAAAAACAAATTCCCAAGAAACTAAGGTCTTTGAGGTTAACTAAGGTTTCAGGTTTCAATAAAAATCGATAAAGAAATTAATATCTACTCGAAGCAATACCATGAATGTAGATCGTTTATTATCGACTTTATTATTATATAATATCTACAGGTTAACACCACTCACAGGCACACACATACACACACACACACACACATACACACTATACAGACTTACTCACACACATACACACTATACAGACTTACTCACACACACACACACACTTACACATACTCAAGTGTCGTGTGTGTGTACACACGACACTTTTACGTAATACATTTTACTGACACACAGATACTTGGGCACCAGCCAACATATTTATTTGAAGGAAGAACGGAGCCTCCTGACATAGGCAACCTGATTGCTTAATAGGAAGTTCCATCCTCGAGTTTTGTACCACATTGTATAAAAGTATTAATAAAACATTTTGTATTTTTTGTGGCGAAGTCACTTGGTTTATTTTTATTATTGTCTAAGAACTAAACGAAAACACAGAAGACGCCGATATAGCTTACAACAGATTTGAATGGGGAAGACGGACAAGAAGAATCGACCCCAGATAATGGAAAAATGGCTTAGGTTAAGAAGATTGTATAGGAAGTCATGTCGTATCAGGAAGCAAACCGTTTGGTGGAGAGAAAAACTTACTTCACCAACAAGAACTTGGCACTTAAGTTACAGAAGAAGAATCTGCCATAATAACGCTGTGTGATGATTTCAACTTGCTGGATATACAGCTTTTTAAAGGTCGGATTGAGTCCTGTTATCACTGACACCCTTTGGGTACAGAATCCTACGAACTAACTTATAAGATTAATCTTCTAGCAAGAAGCAAGACAAATATTTTAATTTCGCGCTTTCGTGTCAGATATAAATCGAAGATGGCCCATCAAGTTGTTCAACAGAGTCCAATAAATACTGTGGAAATGCCAGCGAGGAATAAAATAGGCAGTTTGCTGCATCTGCCTTTGCCTCCACTACGAGACGTTGTTAAAAATTGGACTGTAAACCTTGTGAAAGGAGAAAGTGTAAACTGTCAAGAAAATACGGACATGTAAAATAAAATTGAAATAAGAGTAGTGGAACGGAATAGGTTGTTAGTCATAGACTATAGAAACTGTCAAGAAAATACGGACATGTAAAATAAAATTGGAATTGAGTGGAACCGAATAGGTTGTTAGTCATAGACTATAGTTTTTCTTTACTTTTTTCGCATATCTTCTTTTTGGGAGAGACTGCGTAACTCTGGTAACAGCATTCTTCAGCAAGTGACGCGGGACTTATCCAGTCCCATGATCAAACACTGGATTGAGATCCACAGGGACGCAAACAAGAAGTAGATCGTTTAGTTTTGTTATTTATAGTTGCACTTGCTATTGGCAACTTTATACGAAAGGCAAGAGCAAATGATGAAGAAAAGGGACGTCACGTTTTGGGGCAAATATACCTAATCGTTGTCGTTGCTCTGTCAACTCAACTTTATAATGATATACGTTCGTAAATATTGAGAGGTCTGTACTTGATACTTGAGGTAGTTACTTTTCAGTGGTGACAATTTTGACATTTCTAGTTAAATTTCTCCACAAGATTTATTTTCCAATACCCTCAAAGGCTGTAAAACAACACCACACTGATATATTTTACCGTCTAAAAGGAAACGTAAACGGGAAAGTTATAGCCACGAGTAAAGTCTTCTGATTCTTCGTTTTGAGAAATGTTTTACAATGACAAGAGAAACTGAACAGCAATTGTTCGTGATCAGTATTATATTTTGAGTCATTTACTGTAAGATTTTCTTTTATCTTTATATTTCTTTTGTTCTGATCTTATTGTAAAAAATACTTACAAGCATAGATTTATATAGTCAAGATAGGGTCTTGGGAACAAGCGGTTCAAAATTTCCACATACAAGAGAAAATAGCGCCATCTATGAGAAATCGCGTGAACTACGTTGTGTAGTACTTCGGTCGGTACTAAGTACACGGAACGGAAATAATATGGCGGGAAAAAACAAAACAAACTTTTTACTGTTTATATGTGATTTAGGCCTGGTTTTTCAGTTTCATTAATTGGATTAAAGTCAAAAACAATAATAAGAAATAACGATAATAATAATAAGAGTATATTGTTTCTTCAAATAAAAACATCCATTTTGTTGGTAAGTTTATTTGCATCCAATGTTGACAATATGACTGACAACGACTGACATTTGTTGGTCCTAAACGTCAGATTTCGGACCAACGAATTGGGGACATTGTAACGTGCCGATGGGCTAGTACTTATATATAAGTAAATGCTTACAAGGGATTTCAAAAGAAATCATCCACGTAAAAAGATTTTCTTTTGATGTACGCACTATTTTATGTATAACCACGTATAACACACAAATCATAAATAAACAAGAATTTATCTGTTAGTACGTAAATTATCTCGCAATAAGAATTTCTGAGCGAGTTTTTATTTTTCAACAAACAATCAAGAGGTTTATGAAAAGAAATCGCGTTGACAGTTCTATTTATGAATTGAAACAAAAAAGCGTCTAAAAGAATTGCATCCTCCCACGCTGAGCTGCGTTTTGTCGCAGCTTTTAAAAATCGAATTAGAATTCTTTAAATACCAAGACTGCGCGCTCTACTCTCAAACAAGCAGTGAGATATGGCGCTGCCTGAGTTTTATTTTATTGGCAGTTCTAATTTGGATGAAGAATGTTTGATTTCGTGCATCGTATTTTTTATTTCAGATCTGTAACTTTTAATAATCGACATTTTTTTGCAATAAGTGTAATAAATATATAATTTTAATAGCTTTCCTAGTTCAATTTAGTATGGAAATGGATCTTGAAATTTAAATTCTTAAAAAGCATATTGGACATTGACTCCTTGAATCTATTAGACACAATCATCCGTTTCCTTCACTTGACCGCCAATCTCCAACTCCAAACCACCGGCATTTGCCAAGACCTTGATTTCGGGTGATTGCTTCCCAATCAGTCGACTCAAAGTCACTCATTCAGTCAGGCTAATTGTGCAATCGCTGGGACTAATTTCCTGTCGTATAACGAGGCTGTTATGGACAGTAGATAGACATTAGGCTTGCATTGAGCTATTATTTTAGATATTGCCTCAGTGGAAGGGAGTCTGGGTTTGGGTCATGCCCAATCCTAGATTTTACGTTTTGCCAGGTTTAGACTATCAGAGTTCTTAAGCCACGAAATAAGGCCTCTGGCTGAACAACTTCTATTAGTGATGGTAGTTGCGATAAGTCTAACGGTCTAACGTGCCTTCCGAAGCATGGAAAATCTTTTGCAGTCACCCATTCAGGTTCTGAACACAGCCAAAGATAATGCAGACAACATGAGGATTGGACAATAAACGTAAAATATTAATTTCACAAATATCTCTAAAAAAAGTAAAAATTTACAAATAAAACAAAACACCAAGAAAGATGCAAAAGGCGGCAGAAGACCGTATAAATCTTAAATGAGAATATAATGAGCTCTGCCATGCATCAAGAAAATGTTCTTTAGCGGAGTTCCCTTCGTGAAGATCGAGTTTGAAATATCGTTTCGAGGTAATGTTTGAACAATTTGTGAAATATGTGGACTGGACGTTCGAAGAAGACATTGTCATTCTGAGGTTTTGTTTATACATTTTTGCAATGCAAATTGCAATGCAATGCAAATTTCTTTGATTTGCCTTTATTACATTTGAAAACTTTGCAGAATAATATATTGCCATAGTCAGAAACTAACTCTATCCAATCCATCTATCTACTCCTTAGATTATGAATAACGGCAGCTTACTGCCTATCTACTCAATCTATCACTAGCTACAGTTTTTGTTTTCAATTTTGTGTCATGTGTCGCTAAGTAATACTGTTGCATATCATGTGCATATCTATAACTCTATCCAATCATTCTTAGTGATAAGGCGGCCTTTTCTCCAAACACACCTATACTTGAATAAGATTCGATTGTAACTGCTTCTACTCGTATAAGTGAGCAATAAAGTATTAATTAATTTAGCCATACATCTTTTTTCCCTTTTACTACTTGGTTGATTTGATGTGTCTTTTTCTTTGCAAGTGCCAATGTCTCATCGGAGGTTTCAGGATCTGCAGACACTGGTGTTTGAAAATAGATGCTCTTGTGTCTCGTATTGTTTTATGTAACTTAACTTTCTTTTAAACATGCATAAGAAAATGATCATCAAATTACTCAATGATATAAAAGGAATGATAGGACTACTTTGTAACTTGGTGTGGGATTGGTATTTCTATGTAATTGTTTTAATGTGATGACGCAGGTTTTCACTCAGTTGGATAGGAATGCAAAATGTATCTGTATTTCACTTATGCACAAAGCACCGAATCGCATGAGAAACTGCAATTTTAGTCATGTTTATTTCAACGAAAATATTCTTAATTGGACTCAAACTTCGTCGAATATTTTCGCAAGAATTTTTGCAAGAAAATACCAAAAGGAAGTGCTCGTTAAAAAAGTTGACTCAGCGAGTCAACTTGTTTTTGTCTTAGGAAGCTGCGACGTTAATTTTAATGGTTATAATAAAACTTGGTACAATGTTCGACTTCAATAAGATTGTAAAATAAACGCTAGCAACATTTTAACGACGTTTGACCTTTTAGATATAGTCGTAAGTGTAGCATTAAGTTGTTTTGATAACACAAAATAACTATGAGCTTTTAAGTGATGTTAAACTTTTCAAGCGCTTATTTTTTTTAAATGTAAAAATCGTACTTTTTAAAAAGACTTTAGACTGAATACATTCTTTGTTACGCACGGTAGCAAGTAAATGGTAACAAAAAAGTATAAGCTGACCCAGTGATACGGTATTAATGCACGAAACCCGAGACCCGCTTATGGTCTAAGTGTTAAACCATTGACGTGGGTTCGACTGTTTTACAACTTGAAACGGTCCTGTAAATAATTTCAATACAGCTTGTTGAACTAACTACGCTTGCAAGTTCATTTATTTTTCATAATAAATCAAGAATGCTCAGCTCACCCACCATGGCAGGTCTTCAATCAAACCCTGTCCGTTTTAAGCCAAGTTTAACTAAAGGTTTAACTCAACCAGGTTTAATTTGACCTCCAAGTTAATTTCTGTCGAGAACCGTCTAATGGGGAACGTTGTCGTAATAATAAAGATTTACGAAGTGCTATAACAGCCCTATAAAAGTCACTCTTTATGGTAAGGTCGATGGCCGCAATCTGCAAAGTGCTTGGAAACTGGAGATTGTAAATTAGGTCAAAAGTCAGCTTTTATTTGATTGACACAGCAGTTTGTGCTTGGTTACTCGGAATGTTAAAATAAATTTTAATCAGGAGTTTTAAATGTTAAGTTAGTTATTCAAGTTAAATGTATAGTCAGTTATTTAATTCAGTTATTCAAGCTGATAAAATTATTACTGTACAACTCTTTAGTTCTCAAGTTACGGTAAAAGAAAAAAAATACCATCCCCCCATATCTCAGAAGCTTGCAGTCGATAGAGGTTTATGCAAATATTGCAGAAAAAATAAAACGATTTTTCTAAGTAGCACTGTTCAAAAATCTTTACAAACAATAGTTTGCGGTCCTAAAAATGGCCTATAATACTCCTAAAACTATAGGTATATTGGAACCCTTTTTTTTATTGATAATGAGCTTATTCTTGACCTCGATTTAGTCTTCAAGACGGTCGAGGAAGGAACGAGCTTGCCCAAAAGAAGCCTACCCTTGGCACGCGACCGGTTTTTTCTCCGTGTTTTGAACATGGGAGTCTGTTCAGACTTCAGATGATGGGTCTGGCGCTCGTTTTGGTAGCGAGCGTTTACCAAAACGCGCGTTTACAACTTACATGAGTGATTATGGTTGAGTTCACATGCTAACGCTCAAATTTGCAAGGGAACGCGCACCAATCTGAACAAGCCCTAAAATCGGTAAAGTCTCTATGGCGTGATTCAAAAGATCCACCCAATGGTTTACTCGGCTGCAAGTCGGTAGGAACACTTTGACCTTAAGCGGGCCTCTGGTTTCGGGCGATTGTAGCGTAGCGCTGGTTTATCTTATACTGGTTTTGTTTCTACGTGCTTGCTACCGCTGCTACGTGGTTGCTAATTCGAATATAGTTTAAACGCCAATTCTTTCTTTACTATACCTTCTTGATGTTTACCATGTACCCTAATAAAACGTTATTATTATTTGTTATCATCAAAACGCAAGTCTAACTATCTTTACTACACGCAATAAAGAGGTCATTGAACTCATATCGTGCGATAACGCGAATTACGGAAAGAATCCATCCTCCGAACTGATTATAAACATAACCAGTATGTTTAGATCTCTGGTGGTAACAACATTAAACATAAAACTATACGGAGACTGAGATTAAGTGATATTGTACTATTGAAACACGGTAATCAACTGATCAGTAATCACGTTGACTCCAGCTGATAGTTGGGACTGAGACGTGGCTGATTGATTCAGCGTTAACTCAAGAGTTGAAAACTTGGAATACAGTGCAACTGGACCATTACTGGACTAATGTAAACCTAATTAGAGATAATTTGATAAAATCCGGCACCCTAAATCGAGTGCTGGAACCAATTCAGTGCCTGCTCTATCCCAATTGCAACAGAGAAGGCGATTTTTTAAATAAAGATTCATTTATAAGATCGAGACTATCATTACGTTACTTCTCTACACTAAACGAGAGTATACCGTGTTTCCAAATAAAATGGTGTTTATTTCAACAAACTGTCTGCCCTTGCGTATGTAGCCTTGATGTCAATGTTTGTTTTAAAGATTTTGATAGCTGATCTGTCTCGGAAGACGCCTTGAGTTTCGTTGTATGTGAAAACAGTGATGTATTATCATTGAAAATAATCTTGCTTGATTCAGAGCAAATGGACTGTTTATACAACATCCATCATGTCGTCAGTCCAAATACTATGCGTTCGCTATATACAAGCTAAGGTCCCATATGATTAATATACTCAGACAGAACACACATGTTTTATTGTTTTGCTTTTCAACGCCTCTAACCGTCCTTGGTTGAGTGACTTGAATGCATCAATTTGGCTAAATACAATATTTTTGCGATTTAATACCAAAACTAAATAGCAAGCATTTCGCCAACAAGGAAAAAACTTCGAACAAAATCATTTTGTAGCGTTACAACTGCAAAATGGCTTTAACTTCATCTTATACTTATGGAAAGTGCAGTTCTTTGAAGGCTGAGTTTCTAGAAAAGAATTCAACTAAGCGTTAGTGTAATAATATCATTGGCATATTATCTTTGTCATTAGAGAATTGTTTCTAGTTTAGTGAGAATGGTTGGCAGTACGAAGCTGCATTCTCACAGTCCTTCTAAGAAAGCCCAGATCTGTTCATAGTATAGCCCTGGGCTGTAATTTGCTTAAGACATGCACAGAGCTAGCAAGTTCATACACTTACTTGAGCACGTATGATGAAGTTAAAAACACGTCTATCGAAGAACGATTTTTAAAGATGGCTGTAGGAACTAACGGAGCAAATATAAAAAATTAAAACAGGATTACAATTGAATCTTGACTATTTTACTGATTATAAAATCAAAAAGAAGTTTTTTTTTTATTGAAAATGGGCTTACTCTTGACCTCGATCTAGTCTTGAAGACAGAGATGAGGTCGACGATAGAACGAGCTTACCCAGAAGAAGCCTATTCACTCGCGACTTGAATAGATTCGGGTTATATGAACTCCGGAACACAGACGCAGGCAGAGAATTCCGCTCTTAACTTTAAGTTAATTCAAAGTTATATTTGTCACCGGAAGATAACACGGAATCGTAGGTTGATCAATTTTCTACTAAGTTGATAAACTGTCGAAAAAATAATAAACTGTACCGTATTCGCCTGTATCAAAAGAGAACCTAACACAACCTAACCGAGCCTATTCGAGATTTGCCTTAAGGAGTGAAAAAAGTGCACACCTAGGTGAATTCAAAGACTAATTCGGCACACATTGCTGGGAGGCTTGGTTATGTTAATTGCAATATCCTTACTTCAACGAGCAATGTATGCCGAATTAGTCTTTGAATTCAGCCAGGTGTGATCACTCTCTTACCTAACGGACCTATGGATCTACGAATTTCATTCGAGTTTATAATTTTTCGACAGTTTACCAACTGTCGCCGGAATTGATCGACTTACCATTATTATTATTCACATGTACGGTCAACCGCCCGTCGGTGGAAACTTTTTCAACTCTATCACCAGCGCCATAAGGTCGAAAAGTGTTTCTACTGACGTGCTGTTGAGTGTACAAAAGGCTTTTACTAATATTGTTGCCTTATAATCCTTTACGAAGGCTGTTTCCTTGACAAGGCTAGCAGGGTGCCATGCCAACCACAAACCAATCATACCTAGCCTTAGCAACTTGTTAATGGACTATTGTTGGTACTTTGTCAACGCAGAACTAGGTCACTCTTTGATAGATCCCCTACTGTTTCATAATCACGTTCTAGCCTACAAGGCCGACCAACCTGAACGTTTGCTTCAGTTTTGAGAGGCATAGAGATTATCCAGGCTGTAAGGACAGGGGGTAAACTGTTGGATAACGCCTAAGGGCTCCCACACACGACCGAGAATCGGTGGCCGATTTTTTGTCGGCATCCCGCTCTGACGTGTTATCACCTGAATCTTCCCTCCTTGTCCTGGTCGATAATCGCCCACCGATTCTCGGTCGTGTGCGGGAGCCCTTAGGCGTTATGTCCGCCCATGTACCTTTGTGCATGAAGTTAAATAAATAAATTAGGGATAGGTTTGATCTGGGCAGGGCAAGGCATAAACTGATCGATCAGTCTACAACTTTCACTGAATAAAACTATCTCAAAATGGATAACATCGGCCTATATACAGGATGTAAGGGACGGTGTACCAAAAACTGAAAGGGCGTGCTTAGTCAACGAAACTGAACAACTTTCCCAAAGAAACATATGTTGAGAAATGAAAAAAAAAAATTATGACCTCCGAGAGAGGACGTATTTTTTTTTTCATTTCCTGAAATTTAAGTAAAACTTTAGTTGTTCAGTTACGAGACCTTTCAGTTTTTGAAAAGTCCCTTGCACCCTGTATCTTCATTAGATAGTTTCAGAGTATGTCCAAACAGCTTTGTTGGTAAAACTTTGTTGCAAATTGATTATTGAAAACACACTTTGATTATAGTATAACCGTTATATGGAACATAATTGTCTACCGAAAGGACGGTTTGTACTTAGATACTATTGTACTTCATTCTAAGTGTTCCCCGGTAGAGTTGCTAGATTTGTTGATAGATGATTATCTACCTTTTTCTACCAAAAACATTCTATCTTGACATGTTGATGAATGAATTTACAATTAATATATTTCTGGATGCGAGCAGCGCAGGACCGGTCGTCATGGAGATCTTGAGGGGAGGCCTATGTCCGGCAGTGGACGTCTTTCGGCTGATATGATGATGATATTTCTCATCATCGATGAAAGGCTAGATTGGTTTGATGATAAGAAGAAGTGGTGTTCATATGAGGAGATTGTATATTGCGTTAGAGTTTTGCTGTCACAAAATGCTGAATAAAAATTTCGCTGTAAGAGCACGTCAAAGTTTTATCATAATAGGTCAAGCTTGATAAATTTCAATTCCTTCCGCGCCTTATAACCGTAGAGACGACAGACATACTGCAAGTATAGACTTTGACCAGCTGTTAGACTCTTTCTTCATCATGTATTGATCTTTCTCAGCTTAACATTAGTAACGTACCTATTTTTCCATTAGGACTATACGGCCCGTAGCTGCTCGATGAGAGAGGCGAGGAGTATCCGTTGTTGGGCTGCGGCTGCGCAGTGGTGGGACTGGGTGAGCCGGCCATCCACTCGCGCACGTGGCCGTTGTGCCCGTTGTGGCCGTGACTGACGCCCGGCTCGGCCTTCACTTGTCCCGGGAGGACCCCGCGGTAAGCCACCTGCTTCAGGTCCATACTGCTACCGCATGACGAGCCCACGCCGGCCCCGCCGCCCGCACTCCACACTTCTGCAACAAAAGACATTAACATCAATATCTTTGGCATCAACATCTCATCTTCAACATTCTCCAGTTAGAAAAATTTACAAAATTATTATAACCACTCAGTCTCAATAAACAAAAAAGGAATATCTATTGCTACCACAGAGCAATTGCTACTTAGTTTTAATAGGTTTTATTACATGAAAGTAATGGATGAAAATAAAATCTGTAACAATCATAAAAGACGTTGCATAAAGTTTATCAGAAGAAGGGCCTCATTTTCAGTTTCTGGGTGTTTCTCAAATACTTATTCTCGATTTTGCAAAAAGATTTGTTCTTTGGGTTGGAAACTGATCAAATCACAGTCATTTACCGTAAAAATTGTACAAAATTTTCAACATTCGCCGGGAGGGTTATACCGTGCTATTTCAAGTGTTCCAAAATGTTCATGATCGTTTTTCAGTCAATGCGTGGGATGGCATTTTAAATCAAGTATCGTAATCGTAACATGATTCAAAATTGATAGCTTTTCAACTTAAACTATTATCAGCTCTTTCTCAAATTTCATCAAGACTTAGTCTAATATTTTACCTTTTATAGCTGTGGGTACTCGTATTATCTATAAAATTATCTTCCTCTCAAGCACGAGCATATTAAAACGTCGTGACTCTGTCTCCTTTAAAGTTACTTTTATTAATTTTCTCCAGTATAAGTGGCAGATAGGGAGTAAATTTCTCCCTCTGCGATCTTAAATCTGGACTGTATCTGCACGATCTCGGTCGTAAACAGGACCGCGGGATTAGTCGAGGTTTTATCCAGTTTCATCCCGGACGGCGTTAGCAATTGCCTGCATTGTTTGTCCCTCGTAAAACCCGGTATCTGCAACCTCCATGTAACGTGTATTTATATTCTGTAGCTTTGTGGTCTTCGAACTTAAAATATCGTCGTCAGTTTTACGTGGTCCGTAACAAAAGGATCATGTTTCATATTAAAGTTTAGAATATTAAGTTATTTCTTTATTGGTTCTTTGTTCATTGAAGTTTAAAATGGAATTTGCATCTGCTGTACGAGTATAAGGTTCATTTTTAATATTTTTGAAAAAATATTTTTGTGGTTTTAGAAATATATAAAAATTCATCATAGCTACGTAGTTATTAATATTTTGTATGTATGAATACTGTTTGCTGCAAAGTTTTATGTGCTTTACAATAAACTTTGTAAGTTTAAACATTTTACGACGCAACATAAAATATAAATATGCAAAACACGCGATTTGTTCTTAGTCTGGTTGGAACATAAACTCTGGCACTACTGTGTGTTTTAATTTATTTTAAAGTGTTGCTTGGCTTAATATTAGTCATTACTCATGTAGGCATAAATCTAGTTTAACCTCCACAACCACAACCTCCAACCATAGAGACCTCTATTGCCAAATGCAAACTGTATGTCGATAAGTATTTAACATATTTGGTCGTTCACGCACGCTGTCGCCGAAATACAATATGAAACCACAGAGATATGGTTCATTCACACCAAGCATGGCTGCGTGAGCGCCGACGCGGGCTACGCCGGTTGCACAACGCGCGCTGGCGCAGAGAAAGCGCGTGACGTCACGACCTCGACACGCTCACCTACTTGCGCGCGCAGCAACCCACTTCTGCCGATACCGGCGTACCGGCTGCGACCCAATGTCGTCGCATGGCTTTCTCTCGCAGCAGGCGGCGTACGCGCCTATCATCACGCGAACTCAGTGGCATTATGCTGTTGATAGAAGTTTGATGAAGTGTTAAAAAAGAAATAGATTGATCCAGTTTACCTTCAGAATGAAGTTCTATGAGAGATGGCTTTACCAAAAGACGTCAATGATTATAATGAAACAAAATGTTTGGAATGTACTGTAGAAAAATCAAAACGTCTTTAAAAATATGCTCAATGCTAGTTACAAAACAGGATAATGGGATTTTATGGATCAATAATCAAACATTATGGCGCCAGTAGTTCAATAAAAGCCAACATTGTACGTTTGAAGGTGAAGCCAAAACAATCGAGCTAATTTCGGCAATAACGACTTGACTGTGAGACGCTCTTATGGTTTCACAGGAGCATCGGCGCCAGACCTCGTAAAATCAAATTGCACCAGCAACTCCGGTTTATTTTCAAAAAGTGTCGACTCTCGAAGAAACTACAGACAATCGCGACGCGGAATTGTTACAAAAGGGGTGAAACGTGGGCGAAACTATCCAGTAGAATTGGCCAGAGAACTTAGTTCACACCACACATCGTTACGTTCACCATCGCACTCATACCTCAAAAAGGGAATTTCCTTTTACGATCGATAAACTTTTACGACTCATTACGATAACGTTAGAATAAAATACGACTAGAGCAATCGAAAGAATGTAAGTACCTTTTGCGATGGCGCTGGTGAATCTAAGGAAATATTCAAGTCTCCAGCACGATTGCGATCGTCTGATTTATGTGCGATCTCATGCAGCTCAGATAATATTCACTGGCGGTAATATATTCGGTGCGCTTGGGTGGTTCACGGGAGTAAAACTATAAAGTATCGTTGGAGCGGTCAGGGGTATTCTCCGGGTTCTCATAAAGGCGTTATTGGGAGGCGAGTACGTGGCAGTGGCCGCGGAATGTTTAGTTCTCACAAGCAGTGACACTGATGTAGCGTCGTAGTCAGCGTGGCGCGCCGTCTATTTGACCGATGTGATCGTCGTCGTCTGAATGCAAAGCGCAGCTTCGAGTTCTTTGGGAATCGTCGATGATGCGGAAATAGAATTTACGAGTAGCGCGATCCCACGAGCGGTGGGTGATATATTCAGCGAGGTCACCGCCACAGCGTTGCGTCATCGCAACTAGTGGCCTTGTTATATTTACGTTTGGTTCCTAGGTTCGATAACCGTGCCGAGGGGGAACAGTTGTTAGCAGTAATTAGAGAGTCGGTTGTCTGTTCAACATCGGTTTCGCGACGGGTTCATGCATTATTGATTCCCGAGAATATCGTATGGGCTCAGGTGATTGGAAGCAAATTGCTGTCGTTCCCATGGAATGGGCTCAACGTCTAGCAATTATAGAACATTTACCATTAATGAGATTTAACCTGCTCCACAGGTCTTTACTTTCAAGCAGTAATCGAAGCTACTAAAACAAGGACTAATTTAGGTTTTAACTTTTTATGGTTCCAACTATAGAAATATAAGTTTAAGTTTCTAACTACCTATGTGAAGAAAACTAGCAAAGTGTAGAAAAAGCAAAATAAAACAGCAATTTCATTTAATAATCTCAAAATGTTAGTGACACACCACGCCCGCGCCACTAAGCGCACCCAGACCTTTCATTAAATAAATTAAAAAAGTTAAATGACATTTTCCAACTGAGTTGTACATTAAATATGCAACTCTCTAGCGACCTAGCGACGTCCTCAATCCAAGGACATAGACGTCTTTCTCTCGCATAACATTTTAATTCAACGTCTGCAAAAGAAAATAAAGAATACATTTTGTAGTGAAACGAGAGACGGTTCCGTTCAGAGAAAATAACAAATGAATCCTTCTTAACAACAACATCGAGGGTATCGAGAGAATATTGAAGAGAGTCGGAATTATATAAATCTGTTTTCCATGCTCGAGACGCTGGGAACTGCCAAGGAACTGCCAATATAGAGCTGATATCCGTTGGGGAGTGCTTCGGTAATGCAATTCGTAGACTAGCTTCGAATGTTAAGTCCTTGGGTATCCCAGCCAGATGACAGTCCGTATTTACGAAGGATACTGTGACTTTTCCAAGCACGAGACGCTCCCAGCGATGAAAAGATTGGAGCATCCCGTGCGGAGAGATCACGTAGCTATTTTATCGACGAATCGTATCGCCTTATGGTCCACCGCTGTCGGGGACCTTCGCAAAAGAGGTTTTGACGATCACACTCTATTTCTCCTGAAAAATTATGGCGATAAAACATGTAAAACCTCTTACAACGTTATTAGAGTAAAATCACTGACTTGTATATATAAGGTGCGAAGTAATTAGATACGTTTAAGAAAACCGTGGCTTTGTGGAGGGTCATTGACCTCAAATATGTTAAAAATAGCAAAACTTTCCATATGATTTTTAGAAATTAACTTTCCTAACAAAATTTTATTATTAAATCCGCACGAGATTTTAACATCCTGTAGAAACCATGCTAGAACAGCTGATAGCGTGTACTCATAGCGCACACACACATACGTAAATGCGAGAAGGTCTCTGAACTTCTGCGTAAGGCCATAAGCCAGAGCGAGCAAGGAGAAATTATGAATGAGTGAAAGAATGTTTAAACTAAAAAGGCGATCTTTACTAGATTTTCATGAAGGCTGATTCACATTGATCCAGTGTTTCGATCTAGCACTGCTATCTAGCGTTTTTCGAATAATCTTACCAGCACAGCAGCAACTAAGGACCCAGTGCGGGATTAGGTGAACATAATTGGATCAACTTAAAACGGTCTTTATGCATTGTAAAATAAGAAAATTGTTTAGGTACCTTTGCTTTTTAATGGACTACCGTTTGTTTAATTACACAGGCATCAAGAAACAATGCTTTTAGCTGTTTGTGTCCCACTATTGCTGAAAACAGGTCTGTAGCTGAAATAAACATGAAAAATAACAATAGTTTCTAATCAAGCAAACAATAACAATAAACTGACATTGAAGTATGACAAAGACCCAAGCCGCTCTATGTTGAGATATAAGGAGGTTGAGGTGAAGAAGTCTCGTTAGAACATTCATCACTCCTCTGAGTTCCAATCCATGCTACATCTCGTCAATGAGTGGGTGCGGTGGTCGCGTGATGCTGCCGCTCCGTCTAGGTTGAAACGACTGCGCTTACTCAACACGGTTAAAAAATAGTGAAAGATTGGTGTTGTTAATGTCATCGCTCTGCAATCGCTCTGAGTCGTAGATGGAGTTACGTTCCTACTTTAAAATGTACTTTTTGTTACGAGTATGATCTCCTTTTGGAAACTACGCGCGGGGGCGTTTAGAAGCGCAGCGTTTTTCTTACGTCAATGGTTGACACATAGTCTATGCCGCCGCCTATCAACTGTTGCCTGTCACGTATCTTGTAAACAACATTTCAGCAAAATTTATTTAAAGTTTTATTAAAACAGATATCAAAACAACACAAAAAAGTAACCACAGACCAACGTGAACGCAATAACTTGTGCCCAATTTTCGGGTAATTTGTGGGTTTGGACGTGGCTATCACCACGCCAACAGCGACGCATTACAGGTGCCTTTAATAATTTACAGCTTTAGTGATGTGTAATCTGCAAACAAATTATTTGCTATCTTTGATGGAGTTTCTAAATAGTCGAGTTCAGACTTGCTTTTTGTCCCCAGTTTGCTTTTTAGCGCCATGGGAAATTAATGAATGAATGACTTCTGCAAACGTGTGAGTAAATAAATGATAAAGAGTGATGTTTTAAATGTTTAGTTAAGAAACTGTTTTCTTGATTATCTCAAAAAATCATACAGAAATCTTTGAAATTTTTACCATAGTTGTGTTCAGTTTTATAGCCCGTATATCATACTAGAAGGAACGCACTTAATTAAGTAGCACCCTATATAGAGGTCAGTGAGTAAAATCCATTGACGTAAGAAAAACGCGTGCCTGCGTGTGGGTTTCCAAAATCTTTGATATTATCATGTTATTCTTTTTTATTAAAGACAAATACGTCAAAATAAAAAGCGTGACTCAATAGAAAGAGAGATACGAAGACACCTCTTCAGATGGATCAACTTATTCTATTGCGCCACTATACTTGCTCAACATTGTGGCATCGAGCACAATCCCTTTGGTTACAGTTATTCACTACTCAGTCTCTTTATGGGCACAATTTGTTATAAGAAGCAGACCAGTTTGACTATATTTGGACACATAATTCAAAATTGTTGCGACATCTTTAGTTCAGGCTGGAATTTATCCAGTATTCGTTTTGATCAGAAAGGAGTAATCAATTCTTTCCAACAATATATGACAAAAATAAAAAGCTTTTATTCGAAAATAAAGAATATTAATATCCGTTACTTTGTCATACATTATTTCAATTCCCACGGCAATAGAAAAATATGAAGGAGTCAGTCGAACTGGAATAGAGAATCCGATATCTAACATTACCTCGAATATTACTCATTCATTTAAAAACTCTTCTGTTTTCTCGCAAAAATGTAGATAAAGGAAACTATTGAAGTATAAAGGCAAGTACAGTTCTCTCGGTAAGAACATTTTATATTTCACATTTATTTTATATTTTCTAGATCGTTTCTGGAAATCGTTCTCAAAACAAAGTATTTTTAAAGCTTGTTTTCTCTATTGTCGCATAAAGACTGCAGTGCATATTTTTATGCTTCTTCTATAAACACAATTTTTAGTTTGAATAAGCACTCCTTTGTATCGCCAAATATTTTCGACAATTTTTTTAACTGGCTACTAGAACAACATTCATGTCATTTTAGTAATATCTTAATGCATTTCCTAGATTCTAACAAATACCTTTCTACCTAGGACACACATTCTCATTTTATGCATACAGCACAGCTTCAGCTGCTGCTTCTGTTGCTTTTTTCAGCTTTCTCATTTTCTGCTTTTTTAGTGTCATATTTCTTTAAATTTTTATTTTGTCTTTTATGTTATAGCCTTCAATATAAAACCATAAGAGTAGAAGCTACCCAAACATCCTTAAAGTGCTTTATTATTTCCTTTTAAAATATAAATTATTACTAACTTTATCCAACGATTGTTCGAAAACCACGATAAATCTAAAGCGTTTGATATTGCCATGCATATGAATTGAAGTTGGAATAAAACCATTATGCAAACTATCCAAGTTGGACCGCGGGACAATGCCAGTCTCTTTATTAGAGAAGTTTCAACAGCTGAAGAACAAGAAGTTAGCTCTTGAGGAACCATGAACCGGAAATTTGTTTGCTGAAAAATCAGCTTAGAGATATTTAATTTGTATTTTGTATATTAGTAGCCATGAAATCCATAATTAATGGTCTTAATTAAGCCTTCATGGCCATTATATTGATTGGTTAAATTAAAAGCTAAAATGAAGTCTGAAAGACAAGCTAAAACTAAGATAGAATTAGTAGCTAAAAATATTGATGGCAGCGATTTTAAGGAAAATCTTGGTAGGTCCTTGTGACATCAATAGTTCTATGTAAGAGCTGAATTAATAGGTCAAAGCTTTTAATAACATCACATTCACACCCCCATGTCACCAACGGGTATTGCTTTTACTAATATAACTACTTATATTATAACATATTATCAAGGGTGAGCGAGGTTTCATGGCTATGCTGTTGCCTCGACTTGACTCATAAACTGAAGGACAGATATAAGATTACTTTTTTATGCTATGCAATGGATATACATGAAATATATTTTTAACTGTGGATTACAATCAAGTGTTTTACACAGAATTAAAAAAAAAAAAAAACCGGCCAAGTGCGAGTCGGACTCGCGCACTGAGGGTTCCGTACCACCACATAAACGTAATTGAAATTGAGTTGAAGATTTTTTGAGTCTGACACGCGCTTGACCAAATTTTATTATTTGTTGTTATTTTATAGCTTATGCACTATAAACGTACCAATTTTTAAGTTTGTAAGTGTCCCCGTTTTTAAATAGAACTAAAACAATAATCGCCTCAGCGACCATCCAACTTGACCCCTCTCTTATATGAATGTTCTTAAAACGGGAGCTCACCACAATTGGTTACCATTAGTTGTGAGAAAAGTTGTAATATTTAATGATTTCAGACTTTTCCCATTATTTGTACTGTGAGACCTAGCTTATTGCCAAATTTCATAATTTTAGGTCAACGGGAAGTACCCTGTAGGTTTTGCATTTTTGAATAAATGTATGGAGATGAGGACATAAAATACCATATCTTTTGATTTCGTCGTTGTAAAAAATTTAAATTTTCAGATCTTGTGTGGTTCATGGATCCTAATATATGGTATTAATTTCAACCTGATACCTTTACACGTTCGTGAGATAAAGGGTCTTGACAGACAGACAGACAGACGGACAACAAAGTGATCCTATAAGGGTTCCGTTTTTTTCTTTTGAGGTACGGAACCCTAAAAACTTTGAAATAGCAAAATTAAATGTTGTTGAGACACTTTATCGTTACTTAAATAGAAGAACAGTAACAGTGTCATAACATGTGAAAAATTTAGTAAACTGAACTCTACTATAGGTACCTATAGCCACGTCTGCACAACGACTAGAATAAAACATGAATACGAATGTATAATAATGAAAATAAATCCTTACAATCTCTCAGAAATCATCAGCAAGGAAAATACAGTTAAAAGCTATATCAGGGTTGTAACTAATATCATTAATAACCTGAAACAATTTAACAACACATAAGGCTGAGACTGAAAGCAATATTAATTTGCTCGGACATAGTCAAGGACAACTTAGATTGTTTATAACTTGTAAATTATATATCTAGGTACTATAAGTAGTAAAACTTGTAAATTTTGTGTGTTTAAGAATAGTAGGATAAGAGGTTGTTATTGTAAATATTGAATTTGTTAGTATTCTACAGATTAGGATACATATTTGTAAATATACCTGATCATTTACTTAACTACACTGAAATATATTATACTAAGCTAAACTAAAAGCTACCGGCCGCTTCTATGCCCCTAAATCAGAGATATATTATAAGGTTATGTATGTAGTAAATTGTATTAGTGTCATGTGTGTTGCGTTGCGCATAATATTAATAAGATTGTGAACCCAAACAACTTATTCTTAGCTAGAATAAACCAGGATACATGATTGTTTTGTATGCCGATAGCAAAACATAATGTGCCTTATTGAATAAACTCCTCTAATGGGCGGAGTAACCCATTGGAGAAATAATAAAAAAAAAAAGACTGGGTTGATAATGACAGACAGATAATGTTGAACAAAGGTCTTCACCAAGGATTTCCATGACGACTGGTACTGCATTGTGTTCAACCAGTTAGATTTTGCCCCAACTCTTCCTGATGTGTCGTAAAAAGCGACTAAGGGGTCTTAAACTGGAGAATGGGTACATATGTCATTCATTATGCATATCGTACCTACTGCGGTTACCAACAAAAGCGGTCTATTTAGCAAACGTAGTAACTGTGGTACATCTCCGGCAAATTACTACGATTTTTCTCTGAAATGGGGAACGTTTTAAAGGATATAATGATGGGATTTCAGATATAACGACGTATAAATGCAAAAAATTCTAAGTTTTGTATTGAATATTTTTATATTTATGTGTTGTCATCTAATAAATCAAATCAGAACGAGCATCAGATCATGAAGCTTTACTATTGCTGAGTTAAATCCAATGTCCTTTATATAAATCTGTTTATGGTGAACATAAATATGCGCCTACGCTTGCAAGAGATACATCACAATTGAGAAATTTAATTACGGTTTTAATGTAAGTACTGGACGACCCACGCCTTAGGTGTTATTGAATTGGTCACAAATTGAAACAGGTATAAATGAAACAATTAACATTTATTACAAGTAAGCAGAGGTAATAAATTGTTTAGATATCAATTAGGTTGAGTTATGAATACATATTAATAATTTTGGTACGATTATTTCCTAGACTAAGTCTAGGTCACTGTCTGTATTATTTAGCGACAGAGACCAATTTCGGAAATCAACATCTGTAGACTTGAGAGCTACCTTGAATCTATCTTTTGTTGGTTTTATCGTCATCTTTGCAAATAAAATCTCAAGGTTAATCTCAAGAATGCCTGTGTTCTTTAGAAATAACTTTTTCGTCTAAAAGTCAAATTTTTTCGTCGATGTCTATATTATACACACCTACTCTATTTTGCTTTCTACAAAATATCACCTCAACTGAAATCCTAGTTACACTAATTGCATGTCCCATTACGAACAAGGCGACATTTATAGAACCAGCTCGTCTAAACTACGAAGTTCCAGGTTCCAACTTTGACTGTGACTGTTACAGTTTGCATCTAAATGCAGCGATCAGAGAAGTTGCTGTAACTAGATGATGGTTTAGAATCTAGTCTACCTATGTGGTTCACTGAGGTTCTCATTTAACTTTAGGTTTTGCTCTGAAGGATAGTATAGTAGTATGATTGAGTTTAAGACGAGTTTATTCCAAATTGTATTACAAACAATACTCGTAATGCTTACAGACAAGTTTTATGAAAAAAAAAGTGACGAGAAAACGGAAACTGAAGAAAGGCAAAGTGCCGTGGAACTGTCCTATAGAAGACGTCTTTTGTGGCATATTGGTGATGCTGATGATGAAGCAGGTGATAGATAGCTGTTCATAAAAGAGAAAACCAGTTATACAACAGTGCTTGCCATACGCGGTGGGTGCCCCAAAAATGTATTGGGAACATTTTGCAATTTCATTATACAGAGTGAATTTTCATTACTTTTACTCCCGAAGCCCAGTGATTCTATTTATGATAATAAACAACTTTCCCGAAGAAGATACAAGATATTATAGTATGTCTTTACTCCTTGCCATATAAAATGAACTATACTGACGTACAACTGTTACAAATATTGGCTTGAACGATACGCCGGATATATCAAATCAACATCGAAACAGTTGCCGGATTGTATTCGGCTGCATCGTTTTCATTTCCGATGGATTTCCTGTGATATGATCACTTGTAATATTTACAAAATAAAAGTATCTTACAAGATTGTTCCTTGGCTTGTTGATTGCCGACAAACTGTAAAAAAGTTTGGAAAAATGTAATTATGCATATTGAATATGTAATTGCTAAAATATAAAATAAAACTTTTTCCGACTTATCACTATCCTAATATAGGTTTTTAATTTTTTCCTTTTCATTAAACACGACTTACGATCATGCGCTCCATTTATTTGTCGTTGAGCCATCGTTCTACTCTATTTCGTAAAGCTTCATTTATTAGAAAGTAAAACTAAAATAATTTTTCTGTTTATTCATGTTTTGGGTTAGAAACTCTATATCTTCGAATGAGTCTCTAAAAGCGAAAATAATTATCTTTTTCTCTATATCTTTAACACAGAAGCCAAGAGATCAATGCTAGTCTGTTACAAAAGAAGATTTATTCCGAATCCAAATTTTGTATTCAAAATATTCAAATGAGCCTTATTGTTTCCTCGTGCAGGCTGAGGTCATTACACGTTGAAGGCCTTCAGTCGTTTGCTTAGGTGTTTCCGTCGAAAAATTTAATAAAACTCCTCTTAAACATCTATTAAAGCGTTAATTTAAATAAAAGTAGAAATTCTGATCGCACGCACTGTTTGCTCTTAGCAAAATTAATCATGAAAGCGAAAACAATTTCGACAAGAATATTCTAATTGTATTCATTATATAAAATTTTCGTAATTAACGCCTTAATTGAATAATTTTAACAAATAATAATGTTATGTTTAAGCTGCTTTTTACCCGAATGCCCCAAGACAGGAGGGTTATGTTTTTCGAGTGTATGTATGTATTTCGATTTCTTTGTCGCGCTCTGCAGCCTAAACGGCTTGGTAGATTTCAACATGTGAGGTGTTGTTAGGTTCGTATTCATTGTAGGAGTGTCATAGGGTATAAAAAAAATAAAAAAGTACTAAATAAAAAAACTATTTCAAAAAATAAAACACCCGACTGAAAAGAGAATCTTAATCGGTTCCGATTGAGATGAAATTTTGCATACGAATGTGAATCGGATGACAATGCAATATTATTGTAACTTGGAGCTGATCTGATGATGGAGCCGGAAGATATCCATACAAAGGTGGAGATATTACCGCGTTTTAGAATCCTACAGCGCCATCTGTAGGTGGGTAGCGTCGCTTGCTCACCTGGTAATATTTTAATGATAAAACAACTCTGGGAGGTTTCTTTACGAAATAGTTGGCCTTAGCTAGGCCTTTTGGAAATAAAATCACTTAGTTTTAGCATACAAAGCAATGACTAAATTTCCCGTGCAAGATGCCGCATTCATTAGTTTTGTAATATACTGTAGTTTTTCTACTCCATAACAGAGGCGCTGTTTTTATTACCGCGTTTTAGAAACCTACAGCGCCATCTGTTGGTGGGTAGCGTCGCTTGCTCATCTGGTAATATTTTATTGATAAAACAACTCTGGGAAGTTTCTTTATAAAATATTTGGGTTTAGCTAGGCCTTTTGGAAATAATTTTCTAAGTTTTAACATATAAAGCAATGACTAAATTTCCCTTGCAAGATGCAGCATTAATTACTTTTGTGTTATACTGTAGCTTTTCTACTCCATACCAGAGGAGCTGTTTTTTTATGTCGACTACGCGAGGAAGTTTTAGCCCACGCTTCGCCAAAGCGAACCACCAGCGACTAAAACCTCCTTGTGACTACCAAATTCAACCATACCTTAGGTACGGTCAACCGCACGTGAATGGAAAGATTTGCAAATCTATTACTATGTCACAAAGTTCGAAGTGTTTATACTGACGTGTTGTTGGGTGTATGTAGAAAAATACAGTCAGCAGAGAGGGACTGTATATCGCTTCTTAGTTTAATAAAGAACTTCCACGAAGATATGAATGGCGCTGTCGTTCCTGGTGGAATTACATCTGAGCCGTTCAAAATGCGCAGAAGTGTCCGCCAAGGTTGCGTGTTAGCACCCACCCTGTTTAGTATATTCATTGCTATTAAGAGAAGCATTCGGCAATCTACATACAAGGGCTGATGGGGAGTTGTACGACATAATTTCATTTCTCAAGTCCAAGCACCATCGCGAGGACGTTTTTATCGACAGCCTATTTGCTGATGATGCAGTCTTTGTGGCCAACACTGCAGATGAGTTACAAATCATCGTCGATAAGTTTTCACGGGCATGTTCCTTGTTCGGCTGAATACAAGAGTATGGCAAAACAAACATCTTACGACGAACACCAAGATGATCGTTTACCAAGCATGCATTTCAAGCATACTGTTGTATGGAGCAGCAAGGACGACGTACGCAAAACAAGAGCGATAACTTAATGCCTTGCATATGCGCTGCCTCCGAAACATCCTAGGCATCTCCTGGAAGGACAAGGTAACCAAAAAAAACGGTCTTACAACGAGCACAGTTTGGACATAACCAAATGGCGTAAATCATTACTGGATGGACGCAAGGTACACGATGAAGCCTGGTGTTGTGCCCGTTGTGAAAAATAACGACATAACATCAGGTATTGATAACACAAGCTTCACCAGCAGCGTGTGGCAGGACCTGCCGCTCCCGAGTAGGCTTATTCAGCCATGAAAAACGGTGAAATCGTCAGAATATTGCTTAAATCGTCTGACATAGACGGCTAAGGCCTATGATGATGATGTATGTATGTATGTCTAAACGGCTTGATAGATATCAACATGTTAGATTTGTATTTATTGTAGGAGTGTCATAGGGTATAATATTTTAGTACGGCACCTTTGAAGAGAAAAAAAGGGTGAAATACAATTTTTAAAATCATTACTTTTACAACATGGGTATCAAACAATAGCTGGTACAAACCTGATTCTAAGGTTTAAGCAAATGTAACAATATAACTTGAAGTAGCAAATCTAAAAACTAAAAGTTTAAAATAAAAAATTATTAAATAACAAAAAACCCAACTGCTTAGCACAAGAAAGGAAAACAAGCTTAAATCTATTGGATTTGGTAACTTGAATTGTATAAGATACTGCAGGCGGGGACGAACAAAATTAAGTCGTAAACATCCACAAAACGTTTTCTCGTCCCCGCCTGCAGTATCTTATACAATTCAAGTTACCAAATCCAATAGATTTAAGCTTGTTTTCCTTTCTTGTGCTAAGCAGTTGGGTTTTTTGTTATTTAATATTTTTTTATTTTTCGTAAGTGAAAATGACAATGAGTTCTTTTCAAACGGCTCTTACTTAAGATCGATGATGATATATTTGAGCCCTTTCGTTGCATAATTTGAACAATCAATTTGAATTGTAAGTGTTTTTTGTGTGTCAATTTTATTTGTTTATTGTTTGTTAGAACAGTTCAACGGTCTTACACGTGTATTTAATTGCCTAAATTTATCACAAGTTCAAATAATTACATCATTGGTTAAGACAGTAATCAATTTAACTGCTCTTATATCTACTGCTGTTACTATGATGATTTAATTTCAGTAAATTGTTTATTTTAAGACCGTATAGTACCGGCAAATAATAGTACAATCCCATATCTACCCATGGGTGTTGTAAGAGGCGACCAAGGGCTTATACACCGGAAGATGGGCAGCACCATCTTTCTGTGTATTTTTACCCGACTACGGCAAAAAGGAGGGTTATGATTTTGACCGGTATGTATGTATGTATGTTCATCTGTTCCATCATAACTTCTAAACCACTTATCGTAATTTAACAAATGAGGTGTCGTTAGAAGCGTATTGATCATCCGCTGGTTATAGGATACCAGAAGTTTTGTTTAATTTAATGTGGCGCCCTCTAGAGGAGGTTAAGTCACGGAAGAAAAAAAAATCTTTTAATCGTACCGTGTTAGGTATCAAATGAAAGGGCTTACACATTTCAAAAATGTATATTTTGTAAACTTTTTTATGTATTTTTATATATGGGGTTGTAACCCCAAAATAATTGAAATAAAAAATCAGTTCAAAAACTAGAACCCGACTACTGGCAAATCTTGCTCTAAAAAGTATGAAACAAGAAAATATTGTCATCTGAAACTGATATGTACGAACTATGGTATTAAATAAATATTCAAATATTCATAGTGATGTTCAGATAATAGCCGTGGTCATGTTATGCCACCTATCCTAAAAAAGCGATCATCAACTTTATGGCCAAGTGGCATTACAATATGACCACGGCTATTATCTGAACATCACTATGAATATTTATTTAATACCATAGTTCGTACATAACAGTTTCAGATGACCATATTTTCTTGTTTCATACTTTTTAGAGCAAGATTTGCCAGTAGTCGGGTTCTAGTTTTTGAACTGATTTTTTTAACAACAGCGGTCGCCAGCCACAGCGCTTACAAGCGTGGTGGCTATGGTATGCTATGGTAAATCCCCTCCAAAGAACAACGCGCTATTGTTGGAGTTCTGGAGGGAGTTTCCAGTTCTGCAGAGGACTTTTGATGGGATTTTATGATAGGATGATTTATTTTAAGTGGTTTTGTCTTGGTTACGTAAAGTGTATAAAACATTTGGTATATAAGTGTCTTATTATTCAGGGTGTTAGGAAAAGTACCGATTTCCTTTTAACCACACGTCGTATAAGTAGAATACATTAAACATATTGATAATAAAAAAAAAACATAAAAATAAATGATTTCCTATTGAAAAAAGTTCAAGTTGCCAACCCTATTCTAAGAATCACAACGCGCACCCGGCGCGCCAAATTGTAAATTAGTAAATAAGGTACATACATGCGCGCCGCGAGTCTGGCTAAGGTTGACACAATTAAATATTTATATAATTTTTTTATTTCTGTTATTTATTTATTCTTTTTTTATTGTTTAAACATGCTAATTGTTCTTTATTCTACTTATAGAACATGTAGTTTAAAGGAAATCGGTACTTTTCCTAGCACCCTGTACAGCTGTTTGAATAAAGCTCAAGGAGTTTTAAGCCACGCTTCAATGATAAATTTATGATCTAGCTGTTATTATTATCGGGATAATTTTGTTCTTCTTTTTCACGGAAATATATGTATATTTTATTTATAGCTTCACCTGGTATAAAGTATATCTAAAAATATAAAAGTAAAATAAGTAATTACTTCATTCTTGTGTGTTTTAAGTATTCTGGCGTAGTCCTAATACTAAAGGCTTGGTTTGGTCCCCTCTATTTTTTTTTATGTAACAAGTTAGCAAACGAGCAGGTAGGCCACTTGATGGTAAGTGTTCACCACCGCCTATAGCGCCCAATGTTTTATTAGTGGTAATAATTTGACACTAATAAGACAACAAAACGCGTTGCCCACCTTGAGAACTAAGATGGTGTGTCTTTTCACCTCCCTTACTCTTCAAACCGAAACACAACAGTGCAAACCAAAGAGATTTTAACCTCGCTACGGTGCAAACACTGCTGCTTTACACAAAAGCCCTATATACAAAAATGTGACAATATTTCAAATAGCTTTGACTTACTCAAGTATCTCACCTACGGGAAGATTTTTAGTAGTTTAGATTTTTACCATTATAGATAACAATTTTAAGCAATAATAAGAGAGCAAAGTTTTGGACATTGTATTGTGGGAGATCTGGTGCCTAAACTAGGTAGTACAGTAACCTGTATTTTAGGTCACCAGGTCCAAATTTAGGCCTTATTTAGTATTCTTTCCCAGTGTCCTTATTTTGGCCTGGGTTTGAGTCCCGCAGTGCGCGTGTTGTGTCTGCCGTCTGGTATCGATCCGGCGCCCCCATTTCTGCTGCTGACTGCGCCTATCAAGGCTCCATCCGCCATGAAATAAATCATCTATGTATCGTAATAAAAGAAATACCAAGTTCATGAAGTTGTAACATCCCTTGAAACGTCCACTTGAGGAAAGGGAGCTCCCTCCAAAACTCCAGCAAAAACGCAAGGTACTTTGAAGGGGATTTACCATAGTTACCGCGATTGTAAGCGTTGCGGCTCGCGAAAGACGCCGCTGCCCATCTCTTACGACACCCATGAGTTGAGATGGATTGGTACTATTCTTTGACGGCACCAAACAGAACTGAAGTATCTAGTCACTTTCCTTTATTTAGGCTGAGTAGTTTCAACGTCCAATTAAACTATGCGCCCCTTTTGTAACCTGAAGAAAAGTACCTTAGAGACTCTTTAATTTTAGCTATTCCCAAGTTATAGAAGAAATGGACATAAAATATTTGTAGGCATTAATTTACAACAGGGCTAGCTTCCGTTTGTTTACGATCGCTTCGTGTTCCGCTCTAATTTTTATTAAAATTGATGCATTTCAAAATGTACAAATAGATATTATAGTACTTATGGACATTGTGAAAGTCAAATTATGTCATTGCTTTCATAGGACATAAAGGAACTGTGTTATTATGGAACGCATCCGCCCACACCACCACACCTAAGACATAAGGGCTGGCGGATGCGGGAAGGAATTTCCTGCAGATGCCAACATGTGACACGAAGTGCAAACGTTCTTTGCATAACTGAATAAGGATCATTAACACTAGAAGGTCTTATTAAAGTCGACCTTTTTTGATTTTCTCTTACATAATTTATTATTGTTTTAATCGCAAAAACGAAGTAACATCGCACTTACTGCGTAGTAACAAAAATAAAGACCAACTGAGGGTTGAGCCGCACAGACTGGCGAAGTCCGAAGAAAGCGTCTACCTATACGGAGCAGTAGTTTTTAATAAGCTTCCCAGTTCTATACGAGATGCAGCTACTTTCTCTAATTTTAGAAGTAAGCTCAAAGCGTGGCTAGTAGAAATGGAATTCTACGATTATAATGAATTTTTGAATTCATAATTTATTATTACTCTGACCTGTAACGAATGTTATTAATAAATTTTTGTATTTGTATTTGTATTGCTTTATTTGTTGGGATAAAAAGGTCAGGTTGTCCATCTTTCAACGGACTGGCTCTTCTTATTATACAATCACTACATTCTTGCCCTCACGGAATCTTTAGTCTATCCTTGTTTTTGTGGACGCCCGCATTACCTGGGGAACTCCTGTTAATTCTGAACTTAGAAGTTTTTACATTAGTTATTTCAGCAGCAGTTTCTTTTATTTCCGCTGTCGCTTCCACGCTCGCCCCGCTTCTGTTTTTAGGTCATCTTGGGCTAGGCCTGACGTATGTTACGAGTATGTATGTATTGTATCGCCTCTTGTGTGGGAAAATAATGGCTGCACCGTCTTGCGTTTACATGTTGCGGTTAAAAATGTAGAGTCCTTTGTTTCGTTAAGAAGCAATTCTGAGAGTTTATTAGCTTGTTGGGATTTTTCGCTTGTAGTAAAAGAACTGTAGCATTCAATTTCGAGCTATAAAAATGTCTTAAAAGGCCAAAACGATACGTATTTGCTTATCTTAAATTATCTATCACGAATAAGTACATCACGAATATAGGCAATGCTCGGAAAATTATAAGGTTTGGAAGTATCATTAGATATAATCAGAAATCTGGCAAGTATCATTAAACACGTTATTAACTTTCTTCTTCTTTCTTTTTTTATTCTTTTCAATTTTATATGGATATTAAGTGTTTGTTGTGTGTTTGTCGGTCGTCCTAGGTACAGATGGGGTGACGAAGTGCGGAAAGACCTGGATGCCCTCCAAAGAGTCGATTGGCAAGAAGCGGCACAGAACAGGAAAGAATGGAGAACTCTCGTGTCGGAGGCCAAGATCCTCTTGGGGTCGCTGAGCCAGCGTAGTAAGTAAGTATTAAGTGTTTGTTAAAACTTGAAGCAAAAACACGATTTTTTTACTTTATTTTTCAAGATTCTTGATAGGTATTTTTTAATCTACCGTCTGACCCATGAAATTGTTTTCCTATAAATAACAAGGAAAACGATGTCAGAAACAGAAATCTCATCTCTGTATAATTTATTTTACGTTCCATTTCAGACACAGAAATTAAAACGCCAACATTGTAAACTGGTTCAATTCTGGATTAATTTATGTTTCCATTTCCTGGAATATAATATTGGTTTGAAATTAATTTTAAGCGATAACAGTAAATGTATGGCTTCACTGACCTCAATAAAAGTACTGACTGAGAACTCGCAAATTTTATTTTCTAGTCATAGTTTATTTGACAGGCGGTGTTGGTGCTTCAAATCGGCATAAAAATTACCATATTTTTAGAGTCTTATTTGCGTATTTATATTTTATTTGAATTTGTGGAACCCAGCATATTACCACGTCTGTAATAAAATACAAAAATAAACTCCGGCCCGCCGTCAGCAGTTTTCAGACCAATATATCTTATGTTAATTGAATTACAACACTGACTTTGTCACACCAGGGTTCAAAATATCGGAGGAAAAATATCACCCACAGCGATTATAACAAAACTCATAAATCATAAGACAGTAACCAGATAGGATACAAGGATAATAAAAGAAGATTTACAATATCTTCTAAAGCTAAAAACTGCGATAGTATAAACGACAAACGAGATCCAAGGATATTGGATGTTATTCGATATAGAAGCTCGATGAAGGAAATCGAGATTCGCAAGAAAGTTATCGAAGTTGGGAATATGACTGTTTGGAATAAAGTGACTTTTCATTTCAGGGAACATTGGGTACTCCAGTTCCAGTAAATGATGTCGTAAACTTGGAAGTTTATGCCTTTTGCGACGTGCTAATAACGTGAGGATCGTAGTCGGCAGAATTTTGACGTTGAAGTGTAAAATAATCGGTATCCAGTTAAATTCACCGATATATAATATACCTGTAGCAATTGTTTGCTCTAGGAAGTTCTGGAGAAGAAGTAGGAATCTTATAATCAGCCAGCTTATTGTATTCGTTAAGCAGTCTAATATTCTTATCCACAACAATGAAACCTTAAAGACTAAACGCTTTACCTAATATTTAAGCTCTTTAGTGGCATCAATCAATAATCATTACCTACTCATGTATATTGTCAATAGGAAGCTTAATAAACCTTATTTTTTATGTTTACCATGTTGTATAAGATTTTGTACTTCTATTTTGTTTTCAATTTACTTTAAGGCTAGTTCTGTAGCTCTACGTCTGCTTATGTTTGCTATGTCATGCTCAATTTTGTGGTCGCTTGCTCTAAGCTGTGAGCAAACTATGGGGCATGAGTAAGCTTAATGATCAGTAAATACTTCACCTTCCTACACGAGCTCATGTTTGTTGAGTTGTAGGTTAGAACCAGCTGTCGTTTTTAGCGTAGTTCAAGCGTAGTCGATTTTGATGTGTTTAAGAAAGTCTCATATGGTGACATGGTATTATTTATACCATTTGATTTTTCAGTTTAATCAACTAGAACCCATGCTAAAACAAAAAGTTACAAAATTATTATAATTATTAATACGTATTATAAAATTTCAGAAAAAACTGGTTTAAGCCATAATACTCTTGGGAAACCCTGCTGCACTCACTGAGACCGGGTATACGAAACTAAGTTTGTATTAGGGAGCTTAGGTTGCCGATGTAGAGACTATATTAATATTTTTTTCAGGTTTAACTTACTAATATTTGTGTATCAGGCTTAGACTTAACATCGATAGCAAAGACTGTGTACATCGACTAATGTCGTCTATCGTTAAATTGTTTACTATTAACAGAAGACCTTAGAAACCTTCAATTAACTGAACTTTTTCAGTTTAATCTCCAATTCTGGTGATGACAAAGGACTCAACTACAGTAGAATCCGTTTAGTAAGACGTCGCTTAAAACGACCGACCGCTTTTAGCGACGCATATGATACGTAAAAAAAATACTTCTTTAGTACGACGTAACATCACCGGTCCCTTGAATGTCGTTATAACCGGATTCTACTGTATTTTATGTGTTCATTTATGCTTATCAAGATTGCCTTTCTTTATCTACTTTCCTTGAAGCACCAACAATAAGACATATCTTAATACCCGCCTAAACAATTCAGTATGCTAACGATCAATAAACATTTTCATTTCACACATTATCTCTGTAATGGCTAAAGGCAAGGCAGCAATTGAATATTTGTTTTCAATTTGCTGCATTTGATCAAGGGCTTTAGTTGATAATTCAAACATCTATAGCAATCATCTTTTAATAGCATGAGCAGGATAAGTTTGGTTATTTATTTTCTGCGCATACCTAGGTGACAGGCGGAGAGCCAATGAACGATTCACTCGCCTCCCCCCCACTTGCCGCGCTCACCCCCGCGATTATTTTTTTGTGTTCTGCGCGTAAACGGTCATAGCCAGAGTTATTTTGTATGACGAATATTCTACTTCTGTTTCTGTCGCAAACTTTTGGAAGGTGCCATAGTAGGCATGAATGTGGACGGACAACCTAGTCAAATCAACTACTTATTGAATGTATTTTTTTTTTCATAAAAATTTATGTGGTATGAAACCACATAGCTATGACTTCACAGCTCAGTTTCGTATTGTACGATCTTTTTAATATACAACTAATTACATTTTAAAACCGCACACAAAATTTGAAAGGGTTAGTTTTTCAACAATCTCACAGGCCTCTTTTTAGATGGAACAGTATTTTATTTAATTTTCGTCACAGTCACAGGCACTATCCCTAGTAAAGTAGGCTTTAAGAATATGGTTTATTTTTCATTTTAATGATAATAGTTCCTAGTTTAAGGAAGTTTCTAGTCTTAGATACTGTTATTTTTCGTGTTTGGTATGCTTTGGCAGCTTTTTTTTTATCAAAATTGAATACACAATAGAAGCCCACATTACAATGAATATTTCCTGCTAGGAAATGCTTGTTCAATGTACAAAATACAGTGGCTTAGTAAGTTTCGAAAAGTTACGTTGAAAGGCATTGCGGTAGGTGCTGAAATCACAAATTATAACACAGTGCTTTTGTGTTTATAGTACACTCAACAGCACACCAATAGAAACACTTTTGGACTTTATGGCATGGTAATAGAGTTGAAAACGTTGTTACTGACGTGCGGTTGACCGTACCCCATCTGTTGATTACTTCTCAACAACTGCATCGCCTTATTTATGTTGCTTCAATAAATTCGCGCTTCTGCTTTGCAAAACAGAAACCATTTACCTAATTGAATTTGTATTTTGCTAGCGGAAAATTGGCTTTTGTATAGTGCAGCCGTGAGAAAACCCGCTTTGGAATGTAAGATATTCTGCAGAAGTGCCAGCCATGTTGTTTAATGTAGGAACAAGCAAATGTAAGACAAGAACAGAGAAAGTTTTCTAAATAAACACTCTACCTATGAGATGTGGCTAAAAACTGATCTCAACATACATTTTACTTAGAAGTGGTTAAAAATTTAGAACGCAAACGCGTTGTGAATTTTCTGAATTTTTAGGGAGGAGGACACAAAATAACTTCAAGCCAATATTTTCCAAAAGAATAGACATCCATCGCACGACGTATATCGCCGTTAAATAAATTGGCACCTTCATAGTAAGTACTCCACTTTCAAGCTGTAGATTACTTTCTCAATCCCGACGGATAATTATGATAGCAGGCCTGGCTATACTAGAAGATTTGTCTCTTTTTAGGGTTCCAATACCAAAATGGTAAAAAAAGGAACCCTTATGGTGTGACTTTGTCTGTCTGTCCGATGTCTGTCTGTCTGTCTGTCCGTCTGTCTGTCTATCACACCTCTATATCTCGGCAACCAGTCATGCTATCGACTTGAAATTTGGCATAGTTTTAGAATATAGTTGCCCAACTTAATTCCACATGAAAGAATTTTGTTAAAAATATGATTATTAATGTAAAGGGGGCCAAATTTCAAATTGTCGTTACTAGGTCGAGCGGGGTATCATATGAAAGGGCTTTACTTGTACATTAAAAAAAATATTTTTGTATTTTTTTAACTCTCTTAGTTTTTAAGTTACGATGAAAAATGTCAAAAAACATACCCTTATCTCCGAAGTTTGTGAACGGAAAAATCTGAATTAATTACAGCTGACAGAAGTTTATATAAACATTACAGCAAAAATAAAACGATCTTTTAGAAATCTGCAAAAAACCTTTAAAAACAAATTTAGTTTTGCGGTGCTAAAAATGGACTTTAATGCTTCCAAAAATACTAAAGGTATATAGGAACCCTCGGCGCGCGAGTCTGACTCGCACTTGACCGGTTTTTTTGTTCTAGTTATGCCTTTGGACTAATCAAATAACTGTACAGAGTGTTTCGTAAATATCGGCACACCTCTCAAGTGGTTGCTCTAAGCATGTAACTGATCAATTTTCCCCAAGGAACACAGGTCGAAATCATCATAACATCCCGTAATACGTCCACTACAGGACAGGGAGCTCCCTCCAGAATTCCAGCTGAATTGCCAGCCGTAGGCTGAAATAAGAAAGCAAAATTTCAACGTGAATAGAATAGATAGATAGATAAGCGCTTTTACTATGGGAGATCAATTTTTTTTTTCGTTTTTCGACCTTTCTTAAAGGGAAAGTTGTTCAGTTTCAAGGGTAGAGCAACCACTTCAGAGGTTTGCAAACATTTACCAAACACCCTGTTTATCAAACTCTGAAAGTTGCAGTATCGATTGCTTGTTTACAAAATCCTACGCAAACACAAATATAGGAACTTTCTCAAACTGCAACTACAATATTAGCATATGAATAGTTGAATACAAAGTTCAGTTTTATGTTTGTTTGGTATTTTGTAATTTTGCGGTTGTGGGACTAGCGGGTTCGAACCAGAGTGTGGAACGATTTAATTTGTTGCATTGCAACGTATATTGTATCTGAAATATGATGAGCGGTTTCAACGTCGAGAAATTCATTGGGGTTGGTAATTGTAGAGTAGTGTGAGAAATTTGAATGTTTCTGTACAATGTTTGCTATTATTTTAATAACTGACTTTTTCTGTAATTCCCATAGTGGATTTGCAATATTATTACGTTTAGTATTATAGGTACTCGTCGTACAAAATAGCTGTAGCTATGACCGTTAATGCGCACACCTCAAAAATATTAAACGCGGGGTGAGCGCGGCAGGTTGGCTCTCCGCCTTTCACCCATGCGCAGAAAATAACCGTCACAGCCAAACTTATTCTGCGCATGCTATACTTATAATTTGTAGTTATTAAACGCCTGTATTTTATGGATGTAATTTGGAGATATTTAATTAATTATATACGGGGTGTAACGGACAGCTTACCGAAAGCTGGAATGGCATTATCATTGAACGAAACTGGACAATTTTCCATACTTTCCAAACCTTACAATTTGGTATGGAGGTGCTGATTTTTTTTCGAATAATTGAAAGTTGTTCAGTCAGTTCCGTTGACTGATCATGCCCTTTCAGTTTTCGGAATGTTGTCCCTTACACCCTGTATAGGTACATGTCGGATTAATAAAACAATAAACTTATTCCCTGCCCATAATTTAAGGCAATAACAATTTTAATAAACCTAATTCCCAAAATAGGTCTATAAGAAATCCTTCTCTAAAATGGCCACTCAACCTTCACCCAAAATTCGGAGCAGACGAAACCAGTAAACTTGAGGCAAAGAGCTACCGTTTTACGTACTGTTTTATGATGAGCAAAGGCGAATCGAGGTCAAAATGCCGAGGTCTCCTTGGAACGGGGGTAAGGGAGGCATCTTCTGTTGACGAGCCTGCGACCTACCCGTGACCTTTGACCCGCGAAGCTGCGACCTACATCAGGTCAATCGATATACTACTGTTTTATCGACAAGAGCGCAGTCCATTAAAACTTTTGATTGGATGTCGTGAGCCGAGAGTATCGCGACGAGCAATGGTTACGTTTGCATTGACTTTCCCACGTCCTTTGTTAAAATAACCTCTGCGTCGTTCGTAATTCAAAATTATACATTTATTTTTGTACATTTGCAGGTTTGAACTCGAGCGGGAATTCTTATTAATTGGTAGGTAAGTACATGCCTTTTCATGTTACGTTTATTACTTATAGCTCAGTTTATTTTAGCTCAATATTTATTATCTGTGTCAATGTAGGTAGGTATAGCTGGTAGGAAGCTGTGACATTCTTACGCCTACATTTAGAAACTAAATGTTATTCATTGACAAATACAAATAGCTGTGTTGATAATTCTGTCGTTGTAAAACTAGTGATAAATCCAAGTGATTATTTATGATAAAGCGTCGGATTAAATCGCATAATTTCATGTAATATTGACTAAGGGCCTTTTTAGCACAGTCTTGGTTCGATATATCCGAATGGCTAGATTTACACGGAGTAAGAAAAAAGGGGTCATAAGACATACATTGCTTGTTTCATATGTTGTCTTGTCAAACACTTGAATGCAGCAAGCAATGTATGTCTACTGACCCGTTTTTACTTACCTAACGTAAATTCAGCCTAATAGAAGCTAAAAGTCCCTCCCCCCCGTTCCCTCCTACCTACCCCACTTATAAAGTAGTCTTTGTTAGAGTCCCTGACTTAGGGCCGTCGCGTTGTGCGCATATATGACAACACTGACTATTACTAAAAATATCTATTAGTATTACCTATTACTATACAGATGGTGATTTCGTAAGGTGTATCAGAAAGATGATTTTATAGTGGTTTTGGAATTTGTTTCCAAGTCTAGCTGTACTCTTGTGTCCGGCACCCGCGACGGAAGATTTGTCTAGTGTAAAGCTGTAATTTTCCGCGGTTTACGTATGAGTAACTTAAACTCATGGTCGTGAAAAAAAGCTATTATCAACGACCGTTCAACTTGGTAAAATAAAATAAAAACTGGCCAAGTGCGAATTGGACTCGCGCACCGAGGGTTCCGTACCACTAAGGTAAAAGTACCGTTTTGGTTATGGACGCGCAGTCACGCAGAAGTGTATTATGATTTCACGCGAGTCCAACACGCACTTGACCTTTTTTTAATATTTCTTGTTATTTTATGGCTTATGCAATATAAAGATACCAATTTTCACGCTTGTAAGTGTTCCCGTTTTTACTATAGAGCTAATACGAAAATCGAGCAAATATCGCCTATAAAAATACGTTTTTAGTAGGGGAGCCCCCTTAATTTATTACTTTTTGTATTATTAGTTGTTATAGCGGTTAATTTGTGAAAATTTCAACTGTCTACCTTTTACGGTTCATGAGATACAGCCCGCTGACAGACAGACAGACAGGCATCGGAGGCATATTAATAGGGTCCCGTTTTTCACCCTTTGGGTACAGAACCCTAAAAAACCGGCCAAGTGCGAGTCAGACTCGCGCCCTGAGGGTTCCGTACCTATCTACCATATGATACACTGAAAGCTTATGCTCTTTGATTTTAAAAACTCCACGACCATCCAACTTGACCCCTGAGAAAAGTTCTTGAAACGGGAGCTCACCTTAATTGGTTACTAATAGTTGTGAGAAAAATTGAAATATTTAATGATTTTAGACTTTTCCCTTTACTTGTACTGTGAGTGAGACCTATCTTCTTGCCAAATTTCATAATTTTAGGTCAACGGGAAGTACCCTGTAGGTTTTGCTATTTTGCATAAATGTATGGAGATGAGGACATAAAAAGCAATGTCTTTTGATTGCGACGTTGTAAAAAATTGGAATTTTCAGATCTTGTGTGGTTTATGGACCTTAATATTCGTTATCAATTTCAACCTGATACCTCTTCTCGTTCTGGAGAAAAAGGGTCTTGACAGACAGTCAGACAGACAGACGGACAACAAAGTGATCCTACAAGGATTCCGTTTTTTTTATTTTGAGGTACGAAACCCTAAAAAGGATGAAACTGTTTATTAACGTCAGCCTAAATGTGGGTAGTTTCTATGCTGTTTTAAGTCTTTAGCTTGTTCCTTTCATTTGTTTAAAAACATCACTTTTAAATAAGTAGATACTATGACATATGACTATGATAGTGTGAGAAAAAAGTGTTTTTTCTTTTCAATCTTAAAAACTTAATGCTACCTACTTTTGAAACAATAAATTAAGTACATAAATTAAAAAGGTTATCAAAGATCGTATATCAAGCAATATTTTAATGGTCACTAAAGGTGAAATAATTTAAAAATATGCATGCGATATAATACACACGAGACGTGAACAAAGAAAATGTTAATTTCTGTTTTCATTGTTTTAACAGTGCAACTGCTGAGTACAGACGACCGCACATCAGTAGAAACACTTTAGGACCTTATTACGTGGTAATAGAGTTGAAAAAGTTTCTACCGACAAGCGGTTGACCGTACGTACAGCAACACTTTCGGTCGAACAATTTTTTTCTTTCATGTCACTTTGAATGCATTTTTAATCGAAATTCAAACTAGTTGTATTTATTTGACTGTGCAAGAAAATAAGCATAAAGGAGTGATCACACCTAGCCGAATTCAAAGACTCGGCATACATTGCTCGTTAAAGTAAGGATATTGCAATTAACATAACCAAGCCTCCCAGCAATGTATGCCGAATTAGTTAGGTGTGTCAATCACTCCTTAAGCCAGGTCATGATTCAGATTGGTCGATTGTACACACGGCTGCGCCTCGGTGATAACACTTTGACCTTGAGCGGATCTCTGGTTTCGGGGGTTTGTAGCGTATAGCGCTGGTTCAGCTTATACTGGTTTTGTTTCCACTTGCTTGCTGCCGTGCGTACATGTACAAAAAATTGACATAAAAATCAGGAATTTGAAGATAGGCTCCATTTGCATCACGATTCACGTCGCTGATCTCATCCCCTTTTCCGAACTGACAGCAAAAATTGCTCTATATTAGGTCTTTACCTATGAAATTGCCGTTTTGTATGGTGAATTTTAGGTAAACTCAATTTTCAGTACTAACATTTTTGCATTTTTCTTAGGAATTATAAATCCAATTTTTTAAATTTTTTTAAGCATTATTAGGAAGACATTAAGCTAACAGAAACTTAAATTTAATTTTCGAAAAATATTATCTGTAAAAAAATATAACAAATCTAATGATGAAATCGGACGACATTTAAGACGAACAATTTTCAAACCTTTAATTTTATATATTAAACTAAAAATAAAAACTTTATTTTATGCGTAAATTGATAACCTTGAAGACAACTTTCAAAAATAAGACAAATGAAAAAAAAATAGCATTAGAATTATAGGAATTATGATCTCATTAATCTGTAAGAAAATTTCGGCAATTTCATAGGTAAAGACCTATTATTTATGTGTTGTATTTTGTAATACATGTCTTCTTTCTGTTTGTATGTACGTACTCAATATACTGTCCTTTTTATAATATTCCTGGTTTAATTGTAATTTTGTGACATAATACGTCTCTTTTAAACAATTTATTATGACGTATCTTTATTATTCTGTGTTGCTGTTTGTACCTTAATTTCATGGACAAAATTGTTTTTTTTTCTTCAAAAGATAGGGATAATTTAAGCTCAAGTCAGACAGAGGCGGTATGATTGCGAAAGCGGTCCGGGGCGGTTTGGCGGGAACAAAATACCGCGCCGCGACCGCTTTTCAATGTGACAGGGTGCATATGAACTCATACTTTACAAAAAATACCGGCCCCGGAACGCTTCCGCTACCGCCTCTGTGTGACGCGGGCTTTACAGTGGAAAATAATAAATTCAACAGTCTTGCGAATGTAAGTTGTTTTTACTTGAGGGTTGTATTTTTATCTTTGTCATTTTATCAGTGTACCAGGATCCTGCAATCATCGTTGATGTTGTTAAAGTGTTTTATTTTATTCTGAAATAATTTAGTGTAAGAAAAATTGGTCAGGGCAACTCGAAAGCTGACTTGATTGAGATTTGATATTTTTTCAAACATTAAACCAGATGCTGAGAAATTGCCTTATAAGGGCACTTGCAGACCAGTGACAGGGTGGGGCGCGCGACCTTTGACGACTGCCGACGACGGCCGCGCACGACAGTTGAAAGCTGCCGACGACAGCCTCACGAGACCCTTAAGAGGGAATAGCAGTTGGATTTTTCCATACAAATGTTTACCCCTGTTTTCTTCCTGGGTAATGTCCGTAGAGAAATGTTTTTTTTTATAAAATCTAGGTCTACTTTAGGCATGCCCCATATGTTTTACTTTTGCGCAAAAACCAATTACAAAAAGAAATGTAAATTTCCAAAAAACCTAAAAGATGCCCCATTTTGCCGCCCTATTCAGACGACTACCATTCAAATTTTAAATGGTTTTAAAATAAAAGAAAAACATGGGAGCATAGATCTACTCTTTCTTTAAATATTGGCATCAAAATTAATCGAATCGGCTCAGATTTGAAGGAGAAAATAGGGGAAAACAAAACACCGATTTGGTCAAGGTTTTTGTAGACTAAAGCGTAGTTGTCCCTATCGCACATGATAAAGTGGTTACTCGGGCGCAGCGCGATGGCTATAGTTTGTTCAAATACCTATTTCTCGATTTATTCACAGGTACGATTCCCTCTGCTGCCGACAACAGCCGCACGAGACCCTCAATGACAACCACACGAGACTCTCAACGACAGAGTTGACGATCGTCGCATGCTCTTACAGATCAGCGACAAGGTGAGGCAACGACTGCCTACGACAGCTGCGCGTGTCGTCGACGGTCCGTCAATTTCAAACTTCAAACTTTGGAGGAGGTGTTCCGCTCGTTCTATGTAGTGTCTCGAGCACGTCCCAAGTGTGCTGTAACTCTGTTGTCACGTTACAAGCCATCGCATGACCTCTGACCTTTATCAAAGTAGGCAGTTGTACATTAAGATAGTAGCTAAGACCAACAACGGCAAAAACATTTTATTTACTCGTATTAGTCAGTCAGTCTAGTTAGCAGTGTCTTATTAGCGGACACCCATCCACTTCTCGTCCAGGACTTACGTTGATTAATAATTGTGATTGGAAAGAAACACCACTTGCCACCAGACAGAAGTACAGTCAACAGCACATCGGTGGCAACACCTTGACCACTTTTGTTGCCTGGCTACGATATTGCCGCTAGTAACCATCTAAGCGGCAAGCAAGATTTTTCAATAGACTGAGCGTCGGGTCGCAACAATTTTCTCATCTGTTAATAAGTGACGATAGATAGATAGATAGATAGATAGATAAATAGATAAATACTTTATAGGGTACTTGATAGGGTGATGATGTATAGATTCCGTCTGCAGTGGTGTGTTTGGCAGTATATTGAAAATTCTCTCGAGGCTTTTACCGTAACATTTGTAGCCATACCGGTATTACGTAGCAGTAACGATGATCTGTACAATTACAGCACCTACAAAATGAAACAAAAATAACAATACCACAAAAACAAAGTAACTACGCATATTTCCTAACGGTGTTACTAAGAGCTTCACACTTCATCCCGTCAGGCTCATATCCAGCCTAATTCTTTCTCTTCCTCTCGGCGCCGCATCGCGCGTGCCCGGGCCGCTGTGACCCGGTCAACCCCCCTCCCCGCCTCCCGCAACTCCCCGGGTCCTGCTGCTCTTGAACCGGTACTTTCGGTTTCGCCCGGGACCGGCCTGACCTACCCGAAGAATTTCCCGCATTTTAGTGCGGTTTGAGCTCTTACGAGTACATATCTCTTGGGTTCCAAGAAATTCGTAAGGGACCTTGCAGAGACAGTAGATAGCTACTTTAATAATTTAATTTTAAGATGAAATATTAGGTTAAAAGTACCCTAAACCGACGAGCATGTATAAAAGGGTTGATGAAAGTAGAAGAAGGATCGTAGCAGGTGGAGGACTGTGGTGTCTGCCTATCCCGATGGGAAAGAGGCGTGATTTTATGTAGGTACTCGTATGTATGAAATATTACTCTACACACTACGTTAAATACTAATTAATTATATCACATTATATTTTACTTGTGTACATTCAACAATATTTATGTTTTTCGACTTTTTCTAATAGATTTTTTGTGATAATTTCAAAAAGTGATCTAACAAAAGACTCGTAAGAAGGCCCCGAACGAACCTTACACACACACAGCTTGAAAAAAATTGAGCTCCGAAAATAAAAGGGCCTCAAAATTTATTGTCGCCATCTTGAATAATGTTACACGAAGTTGCCAATGTTTAAACTTTAAAGAAACAAAAAAAATTACATAATTTGGTACAAAAAATAAAGTATGAATACAGCAAGTTAAAGCCAAGTTTTTCAGGAGACAACCAATAACAATTTTTAAATTTACCTACTTATATTTTTAGTAGCAAAATAATATGTAGAGCGTTTCTTTTACAACTTCTCTACGGCTCAAGGCCCGAAGCCATAAATAAGGCTTCCCTTTATACAACAGGCATTGAATTTTCTTTGTTGTTTATCAATCAGAGAGCCATAAAGCCTTTTATGACCTAACCTCTCTATAAGATTCAAGTAAATTAAATTTTCGGTGGTAAATTACTTAGAAATTACTCTATTTGAACGGTATCATGGTTCAATTTCATCATAACATCCCATGAAACGTCCACTACAGGACAGGGAGCTCCCTCTAGAATTCTAGCTTTTGCTGGAAAAATGTAGAGGGGAAGTACCATAGGCACCTCGCTTGTTAGCGTTACGACTGGCACCATGGACCGCGGTTGTAGGTGACCGCAGTAAGTAAGATGCTAGATACAAAGGAGGATGCTGCTGCCCATCCTCCAGTTTATAACCCTTAGTCGCCTCTTACGACACCCACGGGTATGTAAGGGTTGGTACTATTCTTCGCCGGCACCACACGGGACACACACGGGGCATGGTTTAATTTACGAAGAGATATTAAGATAATCTTCAGATTTTTATTTGGTATTCAAGAAAATAAAGTCCTTTAAAGTCATGATTAAGATTTTGACCGATCAATTTTAGTACTAGATCCTATTATACGAGTACACGGTGTAAGGGACCGTGTAGGTACCGACGACTGAAAGGGCTTGCTTAGCAGACTAAACTGAACAATGGGATATGATAAAATATTTCTACCTCTCCATACACAATCAAAGTGGCGACCACGACCCCCATAAGGTGGACCAAAGATATGGTCAGGGTCGCGGGAAGCCGCTGGATGCGGGCAGTGCAGGACCGGTCGAAGTGGAGATTTTTCCGTTTTTCCGTTTTGTTTACTGAATAATTCCTTTAAATATTTAGGTGCACCATCTCTTACTTCCTTCCAAGCATTGTTACGTTAATGTTTGTTTCTTTTGTATGCTACGGCGTAGACTGTAGACAATCAGCTTAGATATACGTGAAACTAGGGAAGTGGCTAAGTTATTTTATTATCGCTTTCCCGTACGAAAGGATTTTGGATATTATCTGTTGAGCCGGATTTTACGGTCACCTATTTTATTTGTTTTCGTAAGCACATTTTTTTGCTATCCGTTTTTCGTATGACAGCAATTCAAACAACATTTACAACTTGTTTATATCAATACGTGGATGGAAGAAAAATTCGATGTTATTCTCAGAAATAATAAAAAGGAAACGTTCTTTACAAATATAGCAGACAGACATGTTGAATTGGAATAGGTAGGTTTTCTCATCTCAACTTCTTAAACGATAAACATGGAATGGAAGTGTGTGGTAATAGAATAAAAACATAAGTCTTGATACGAAAATAAAAGTTCGAATAGTATTTCTGCGTATCTTTTGTGTTTTTATTTCTAGTATTTGAGTATTTTCGGCACAAAATGATGTGTCATATGATTTGTATAGATGTAATAATATAATTGTCAGGTGTAACAGAATGGGTATAACAAGCCTGTAGGATGTGAATCGGTTCTCATCTGAACAACTTATCCTACGAAACGTAAAAAGAAATGCATACAAAATATGTTATCTATCAGCTGATCCAATTTCTGTGGAATGTAAAAAGATTTCTAGCGTTTCTTTTTTCGTTTCATGGTAAAAGTTTTTCAATTTAAATATTAAAGTTGGTGTGCCTTTTTTGTTACACCCTGTTTATATAGCGTGGTAAAATTAAACTTTTACTTTTCTAGTATTTTCTTGTATTAAAAGACTCAGTATTCCTACACGTGTCACGTAGGTAGATAAAGTAATGTAGCATATTCGGAAAAAAGGCTCCCGACCCGTCGTCACCGTATGAGGCAGGCAGACAAAAGATGTCACCATGATATTAAGGTGTACCTTTCGCCCTAGGGGGTAAAAAGCTATGGAATAAACACGGTAAATTCAGCATTCAGCCTAAAGGAGTGATCACACCTATCTGAATTCAAAGACTAATTCGGCATACAAATCTGGGAGGCTTAATTGCTTATAAAGTTTATTTATTTAGACAATTACAGTCCATATTGTTAGTAAATACAGCATAACTTAAACACTACGTTAGTAACAAATTATCAAACTACTTAACCTACTACTTAACTACTTACTAAATCGCTCCTGTCTGACCAGGAGACTAACAAAGTGCTGATGCATAGGCTCAGCCACTTTCTCACTAAACATTTTTAGGATACTGTTGGAACTGCAACGCGTTCTTTGTAGTAGTGATGCGGTTCTTTTCCTCAGAACAGCATGAAAATCATCTGTTCTAGCCTACGCAAACATCCCAGACGCACTACAAAAACGCGGCAGCCTCAACAGTACCCTAAAACCATTATTATACTGCACCCTCAGTGCATCTAGAGTCTATTATGTTAATTGAAATATCCTTCAACGAGCAATGTATGCCGAATTAGTCTTTGAATTCAGCTAGGTGTAATCATTCCTTTAGTCTGCTTTTCCACCAGTGCTGTGCGAGAGAGCTAAGCTGTGAACTGGGAAAATTAGAACCAATAAGATTGTGCCATTTTCCTAACTTGTCAAATGCGCTGTCAAATGAAGCAATCCTATTGGTTCGAATTTTCCAACTTATTCACAGCACTGATGTAAATTCACCCTTACGGTGGCTTCCCACTAGAGTTGGTAACTAATCTGTGAGCTGGAAACCAATAAGATTGCCCGTCTTTGGAGATGCGCTCGAAACAGGTGCTTAGGCTAGAAAAATGGAGCTATCCTATTGGCTGGAATTTTTCCAGCTCACAGTGGAAAACCACATACTTATAAAATGTGTTCTATCAGAAGTATCCTATACTATTGAACGAGCAATATTTCTATGTATATGATATTTGATTTCTATGAAATTTACCATACGGGGGTTTTCGCAGGAGCGGAAAATCGATCTAGCTAGGTCTCATGTCTAGGAAAATTCGTTTTCCCCCTGTTTTAAGGCATTATTTAAAAATTCCGCGTTTAAGACAAAAACTTACAGCGCCCTCTGTTTGCGGGTAGCGTAGCTTGCTCACCCGATGATATTTTATGTTGAGGCGGCTAATAATAGAGCGAATCTCGGTCTCCCAAGAACTCTTTTATCTAAACTAGCTATGTCTACGACTTCATTCGGGTAAAGTTTGGGCTTTTACAGAAAACACACGAATATACAGCTTCTCCGCATGAAATTTTGTATTCGTATAATGTTTTAGTGAACCGATTGCGATGAAAGAAAGCTTATATATTGCATAAGGCTTTTGCATTTACGGAAAAACTACTAGAGCTTTTTAAGGTTAGGATATGTAGATCAGAAGAAAAAGGAAGAAAGTCACAAAGTAGTGAAAGTAGGTACTTTTATAAGCCTGCGAAATGGTAATGTTTTGCCATAAGTCTCTGTAAAAGACCCATAAAAGAAACCTAATACGAAAGGTAAGTAACAAAATGACTGACATAAGGCACAGACACTAACACCTCTAATATAGTAAGTTGTTTTTCTCGATCAAAGGATATTTTCGCTAGTAATTTGAAGCCATACCTAAAGCTTTTAGCCTTTTGCTTGTGTTCTTGTTGTTTTGTTATAGGTAAATATGAAACAAAAGCAGTCTAGTCTATTGTTTTGCACGGATTCTTTCATTGCGTACTTACTGATCAGTGAAATAAAAAAATGGTTACATCTTTTATTATTTTTTAGCATATTGAATCATCGTAGCGCTATGTTTTGCAACATAAACTACCTACCTCAACATTAGTGTATTTTAGACACAACTTCAAAGTTAGGTTAAGCGTTTCATTACCGTGAAGCGTTTCATTGCCGTTTCAATTACCCCATCGTTTTAATTACCCCATTTGACCATATTATGTGTCAATTCTTAATCTACTTTAACACAATATCATAAGTTCGCTTCAAGATATAAAGGAAAAGTTTCATTCATAACAAATCTTAATTATACCGTAATGAAAAAGTTTCACAGAGACCTAACAAACCTTTCAAGCAACGGAAAGTTTAATTGTTTTTCAGCTGAATTCGTTAAGTCCATTTAATTATTCTTTTCTTTAATTAAAAATGTTTCAACGTAATTAATTGGCGTAAAGACAATAAAAGGATAATACGCTTAAGGAGGAGATTATATAAAATTTTTTGGGCCTTTGAGAAAAGTATTAAGTTTTAAATTTTTTATAGATATTTAAAACATCAAAGTAATCTTGAGTAAATCTTGTAAAGTAATTTAATTTAAATTTCATAACATTAATCAATTTCAAAAAGTACTTACTAATATGAAAAATTCTTTCAAGGTATTCGAGAAAATTATTATTTTGATAATTTATATGCATCATCACTACATATTATATAAAAGAAAGTCTCCCGAAACGTTTTTCTGTCGTGCATGTATCATGTCTATCTGTAATCGCTAAACTCAGGAACTACTGTATGGATTTTGATTCGGTTTTCACTAATACATAGATTAATTCAATAGGAAGATTTGCGGTTATAATTTATAAATATTTATTGCAAATTAACTGAACTATGATGATGTTTGTCAATCGAGTTGGAAAAAAACGTGCCTCTTGAGAGCTTTCTGGGCGTGCGCTGCGTTAATGGTTTCATATATATGAAAGTTATGTATGAAAGAATTGTTGCTCTCTAAGAGCTCTAAAGAAAAGTCCGCGATACTATTTATCTATCTAATAAGGATTATCCATAGTAACCAACTTTTTATAGCAATAAAGTAGATTTTCAAAATAAGGTATTTTTGAACGTATTTTTGCCCTTAAGGTACGGATCCTCATCTAATTTAAAAGGTTAATAAAAGGTCTGGTTAATAATAAACAATGAACATAGATCAAAATTGTCCTTGACACCATGTTATTTAAATGAATATCTTAGAAGATATCACAATATTAAAATCACTCTAATTAAAGTCCCAGAATGACCTTCACACTCGATGCGCATTTCCGTTGATAGCCGACCCGACGGGGCACCGGGGGCACACACGGAGGGCACACGTCGTTGCGTCTGGTCGTCTGGAGTCTGATTTTTAAAATTTTAGATATGTTCAACCATTCTCGACTTTTACAGATAGTTCAAAATGAGTGTCGTTTGAATCCAGAGAAAAAAAATTTATACGATTCGATAATAGCGAACGTACCAGGACCAAATTCAGGACGTTCTGAATAAAGGCCAGGTTAAAGCCCGCGTCACACAGAGGGGGTAGCGGAAGCGTTCCGGGGCCGGTATTTTTTGTAAAGTATGAGTTCATATGCACCCTGTCACATTGAAAAGCGGTCGCGGCGCGGTATTTTGTTCCCGCCAAACCGCCCCGGACCGCTTTCGCAATCATACCGCCTCTGTGTGACTTGAGCTTAAAAGTACCCTAAACCGACGAGCATGTATGAAAGGATTGATGAAAGTACAGGAAGCAAGGGAAGTATGTCAAGATCGTAGCAGGTGGAGGACTGTGGTCTCTGCCTACCCCGACGGGAAAGAGGCGTGATGTTATGTATGTATGTATGTATGTATGTATGTACGATTCGATAATGTCATCAGTCAACAATAACATAGGGAAAATAATTTTCTTATAGGTATGCTCCTGTCTTTCACACGGGCAATTGTATGGGGCCCTGTCACGTGTAACATCAAAACTCAATATGTTCATTTTTGCACCTAATCCCGAAGAAGTTATAAATGTTGTGTACAAAGAAATATTTTAGAATGTTTTAAAAATTGTGTAGCAGGTTGAAGACTACGTCATAATATCGTAATAAAAGGCACCACTCTACCCGTAGATTAGTACCCGTGCGAAGCCGGGGCGGGCCGCTAGTTAATAATAATCTATGAACAGGTATTTGGAATCATGTACATACTAGGCAAGGGCTCATCGACAAAAAAAGTGTTTATATAGTTTTTTTATACTCCATAAAATATATTTTATTGATACACTTTTTAATTATATTTACGTTTTTAGGAGCATTAATTTGAATTAAAGCTTCTAAAAGCGTTGCCTAGGCAATGGGTAGAGAACATACGTTTAAATATTTTACGAATATGCAATGCTTGAGGAACGAGAGGGAGGTCTTTGCCAAGCAGCGGGACAGGACAGGCTCAGAAAGAAAAACTGGTCAAGTGAGAGTCGGACTCGCGCGCCGAGGGTTCAGGTAAACTAATTGTATTTTTAGAAGAAATAAAGTCCATTTTTAGGACCGCAAAACTAAATTTGTTTGTAAAGGTTATTTGCAGATTTCTAAAAAACTGTGCAATTTAGAAAGAACGTTTTATTTTTGCTGTAATGTTTACATAAACTTCTGTCAACTGTAATTAATTCAGATTTTTCCTTTCTAAAAAAATACAAAAATATAATGATATCCCACTCCACCTAGTAGCGACAATTTGAAATTTGGTCCCCCCTATTTTTGCCCCCTTTACATTAATAATCATATTTTTTTCAAAATTATTTCATGTGCAATTAAGTTGGGCAACTATATTCTAAAACTATTCCAAATTTCAGGTCGATAGCATGAGTGGTTGCTGAGATATAGAGGTGTGACAGACAGACAGACGGATAGACAGACGGACAGACAGACAGACAAAGTCGCACCATAAGTGTTCCTTTTTTCACCGTTTTGGTATCGGAACCCTAAAAAATAATAAAAATCAGTATCGGTAAGTAGACCTAACTAATATACTTTCGCCTTATCAGGTTACTCTTAATAAATGAACCGGCTAAGCGGGCTGACATGTTAAATGTTTTTTGATAACATCTTATAGCGCTTAAAGGCAACTAATGCAGGACTAAAACAACCATTATTCATCTGCGATAAGTTATTTATACTGTGTTTGTATCGATTGATGGTAGAAAAGATAATATAAATGATATATATTTTTTCAGTCGTTGTAAAAGGAAAACCCAAGAAAAATATTTTATTTTAGAGCTACGTCACTTTTACAATGGACTAGAGATGGGTCTACTCGTATTTGCCAGAAAACTTTTTTGGAAAATTCGCCTGGGTCGGACTTTCTTCGATACGAGTACTAGTCCGTTGGTGGAGGCCTGGAGACCTAAAACACAGGGTATCCTAGTTTAGGCTCCAGCCTCTACAACTTTCTGTTTGTAGAAGTTTGTAGAGGTAATAAAGATTTTTTTTTTATTTGTGAAAGAATAATACACGGTGTTTGATAAAATTCCTGAGAATATGAAAGACATGAATCTACCTATGACATTGAACATTTTCTTGGGAAAAGGTGTTCAGTTTCATGATCCAAGTAACATACTAAAAATATGTTCACTATTTCATTAAGACCTTGTATGTAGTAGATTTTTCCATCATGCAGGAGCCATATGCAGTCAAATCTTGAATAAAAATTCTTACAATCCAAACTTTCATGAAACTACTCTACAAGCATTTACTCAATGTGAAGAAGGTTTGAATCGATTATCTCGGTATCAATCGATTCCATAATCGATTTTGAAAGTAACGTTACTTGAAAGTACCGCTAAAGATTTTTGATTCAATATGTAATTTTAATTTTATTTTAAGGAACAGAATAGCTTAATATAAAGTAGTAGGTAGGTATTGTATGGTAAGGCATAGCATAGGTGTACCTAATGGTTACCTTTCTAACTACGCAAAAATAAGTAGTAAGTAAGAATAGTTTAAAATCAATATTTGCAAATTTTGAAGTTAAATAAATCTTTAGTGCACAGGGACACCCCGGACTCTACATCGAGCGCGAATTTGAAATTGGAAGGTCGTGTAGGCCCGAATATTCAGTACAAAAGCTCTCAGAATCACTGGGTTCAATATAAATCTGAAGTCCTATAAAAACACATTGAAAGACGTGTACACACAACCCTTTACTTCATTTTAATAGTATAGAATGAAGTAGGATCATTTGCAGTGCCCTAGCTGCTAATCTATCTGTATTTCACTTTTTAATATTTTTTCCATACAAAAGTATGGTATTAAAATTTCATGGACGGCGTCACTAGTTCAAAACAGTTAAATGTTTTAAAGCTTTAAATCAATTATGAATGAAGGTTTAAACGTTTATCGTGGCGGCACTTTTGATACGACTTATACAGTCCATAAATATCTAAACGAAGATAAACGTATACTGTTGTATAATTTCAATGTCTTCAACAAATAAGACTAAAATAATTCAGTTGACGCCCATAATCCGTCTCTTGCGTTGATTGATAGATTTATTTTTATTAGCACTTGGGCAACCGAGCTTTACCTACTCTATAAAATCTTAACGTTTCTGAAGCGCGCTATTTTCAAGAATTGCTCAAAAAACGAAGAAAACGAATATTTCCAGACCTAGTTTGATTGTTTTTTAGGCTTCCGTACCTCAAAAGAAAAAAACGGAACCACTTTGTTTGTTGTCCGTCTGTCTGTCTGTCAAGACCCTTTATCTCACGAACGGGTAAAGGTATCAAATTGAAATTAATACCATATATTAGGATCCGTAAACCACACAAGATCTGAAAATTTAAATTTTTTACAACGACGCAATCAAAAGATATGGCATTTTATGTCCTCATCTCCATACATTTATGCAAAAAAGCAAAACCTACAGGGTACTTCCCGTTGACCTAAAATTATGAAATTTGGAAAGAAGCTAGATCTCACAGTACAAATAATGGGAAAAGTCTGAAATAATTAAATATTACAACTTTTCTCACAACTAATGGTAACCAATTGTCGTGAGCTCCCGTTTCAAGAACATTCATATAAGAGAGGGGTCAAGTTGGATGGTCGCGGAGGCGATTTTTGTTTAGTTCTATTTTAAAAACGGAAACACTTACAAACTTGAAAATTGGTATGTTTATAGTGCATAAGCTATAAAATAACAACAAATAATAAAATTTGGTCAAGCGCGTGTCGGACTCAAAAAACCTAGCACATTAACTTACTGAAATTTCAACTAATACAATTATGAATATGTTGTGGTACGGAACCCTCGGTGCGCGAGTCCGACTCGCACTTGGCCGGTCTTTTTTGCCCCCGAAAAACCCCGGATAGTAAATTTCATCGAAATCATTCGAACCGTTTTCGAGAAAACAAAAGTATATGAATATACCTATGTACAAATATTGCTTGTTTAATAGTATAGGTTTCTTCGTGGAGTGGTCACTCTGCAGAAGTACAAAATACAAAAGTATCCGCCTACGTCAGTTTTTAGGTCTTTTAGGTCCGATTATCGGGCGCACTTTTCCGCCGACCGCGAGACTGACCGATTTTGTAACCGAATTTTTGTAATTTTTTTTCAGTACGTTCCATGTTTCCCCTACAAGAATCGGGCACCGACTTTCGGACGTGGGCGGGCGCAAAAACGCAAAACGCACAATATAAGGGTATATAATCGGACCTAAAAGACCTAAAAGCTGACGTGGGCGCATATTTTTTGAGGTAGGTCAGTGTTTATAAACTTAGGTAATTATTATGTTATCCGTCCAAGTTTCGTATTATTATTTATTACAAACGTTCTAAAAAAAACTGACTGTTTTAGGCACATTTGTGCCTCTAACCTCTAGAATGACATGATGGGTTTTTCTAATGTACCTAGTGATTCTCGTACCTCAAAACATTAACGTTAATTTTTTATAAAAGTTTTTTATCGGCTAGTTCAATTTATTTAATAAAAAAGCAATATTAATTTTTTTTTAAAAAACCCACGAAGGTTGTAATTGAAAAAATATTAAATATGATTTTTAAAATACCCCCGACTTAAAAGGAAGAAAGTAACGAAATAGTACGAAGAAAGTATCTAAGAAAATCCTTCGGGGCTGCCATTCCGTATCCTACGAAAATTAATATAGAATTTAATAAATATAAAGTGTATACAAGCTAGTTATAAAATAGCTTTAGTTTATGTATAACTTATGAAAACATGGCAATGGCAGCCCGCGACGGATTTTCTTGGATACTTTCTTCGTACTATTTCGTTACTTTCTTCCTTTTAAGTCGGGGGTATTTTAAAAGTCTTATTTAATATTTTTTCAATTACAACCGTCGTGGGTTTTTTCAAAATTTTTATTTTTAACTTTTCAGAGAGTTTTCACTTAACTGATTATTACAGCGCCCCCTGGTGCGTTGAAGCCACAACTTAAGTCTTAGAATAATCACAGATAAATCATAAATTCTTTACTGAAAACCGAATCTAAATCGATCGAATCGTTTTGGAGATAAATGAGAACAATTTTGTAAACAAAAATGGTTATTACAGCGCCCCCTGGTGGTTTGACGCCACAACGCTAGTCTAAGAACCTTCACTAGTAAATCATAAATCTTTTACTGAAAACAGTTTCTAAATAGGTCAAACCGTTTTGGAGATAAATGGGAACATTTGCTTATATAAAAATTATCATTACAGCGCCCCCTGGTGAGTTGGTGCCACAACTTTAATCTACAAACCATCATTGATAAATTATAAATCCATTACTGAAAACCGTATCTAAATCGGTTAAGCCGTTTTTAGGATAAAAGGGAACATAACTTTGCACACACAAACAAACAAACAACCTCTCACCCTAAACGCATGTACACCTTCTCCGTTCCGTCGTGGGTAAAAATAGAGCCACCGCTTTTTAATTATCACCATGTATAATTGTCGCAGGGAAATACAAAAACGATTGATGATGAAGATCACAAACCATGTTAAAATAACAACACGATTTTATCATTTACCAACAATCCTATGCTATTAAACGAGCAATATTTGTATATATATATGTAATCGGTTTCTCGAAAACGGCTTTAACGATTTTGATGAAATTTTGTATCCGGGGGTTTTCGGGGACGAGAAATCGTCTGGGAAAATTCGTTTTCCCCGTGTTTTTTTAAGCATTTTAGAAAAAATACCGCGATTTAGAAAACCTACAGCGCCATCTGTTGGTGAGTAGCATAGTTTGCTCACCCGATGATAGGTCAATGTTGATGTAGCTATTATAGAGCGAAGCTCGGTCGACCCGAACGCATTTACGTTATCCGTTGAACAATGGTTAAGGTTGTTGGTGCATTAAAATGAAACTGTGCTTGAGAGGGAGTATTACAAAGTCAAATCTCGTCAACAGTAACTTAGAGAGTTATCGTATTTATAATCGCTTTGCAGGACGATGAAACAGAAGAAGATTGAGGTCGTATCTTACACGGTGTATCTTCTTGAAACAATCTTGAAAAAATTTAACAATGAAATTGTCATAAAATCAATTTAAAAAGAGTTTTTAAAAGGTGAAATAAAATCCAGCATTCTTGCGGCACCAAAACCTAGATCTTATGCTGAGTTTTCAATTCTACAGGGAGGAAAAAGACTACTCTCGAAATCTGGGACCTTGTATTTGAACCTTAAATTAAAACATATTACTAAACAAATTACGATATTCGGCCTTATACACGAGACTTCGTTTGAATCGGTCCAGTAATTTTTAAGCTATTTTCGTATATTTTCATGCAAATTTTCAACAGATGTACATATTTGTCGAGCTTTTGTTACATTGTAATGTGTTTTTTTATGGTGAACTAGCGGCCTTGGTCTGACTCACAAGCAAAAGTTGTTTTGCAGCGGAAAATACCCCTACCTGCTCGTAAACAGACATAAAAAAATAGATAGGTCTAATTTAAACAGTCAACTGAATTTTAAAGTGGGATTGGGCGGGTATGCACCAGGATAGGTGGAGGTGGGCCAAACGCGCCACGGAATGGGTACCACAAGATGGACGCCGAGGCAGAGGAAGGCCCAAAAGATAGATAGATAGATAGATAAAAATGTTTATTCATACACATATTGGACACACAAATACACAATATACGAGGGACAGTAAACTATGAAAGACAAAAACAAAAGATACAAATTTCTAAATTTTTTAAAACTGGCGCGAGTACATGTGTGCCGCAGCGGTACAAAAAGGCCGTAGCTCAGTGTATTATATCGCCCGGAAGGGCAAGACACCGTTTTTCAGCTACTACCTATAACCTAACCTATGAGGAAACGCGAGTGCCGCGAGTACGCAAGAAAAAAAAATAAAGTTGGTAAATTTGTGTGTGTGTGTGCGAGTTTAAAAATGACAAAAAGTACTTTGTGACTGGTTAATGTTATGTATAAGGATAAATAGTGTGTAATGTATATATGTATTTATTATAGAAGTAGGTATACCTAAGATTTGTGAAAGAAAGGAATAGTAATAAGTACTAATAAATAAAACAGAAAGCGGTGGAGAGATGATCTGGATGCTTTTAGAGACCAGTGGACCATAGTCGCAACAAATAGGGAGAAATGGAAACGTATGGGGAAGGCCTTTGCCCAGCAGTGGGACAGTATAGGCTAGTTACGAGTAGAAAAATAAAATAAATTTTAGAACCCCAAGGCGTTGCAAAATAGCAAAGTATAATAATGACAATGATTTAAGTAAAATCTTGGCTAGTACTATTACGGCGAGAGTAGAGAAATAGCGCGCACGCCGCGCAGTTTTCGCAGAATGCGCCCGCGCTCATGCTGGAGAAATCTAGCCCGTGAGGCATTTAGTTTAAAAATAGAATTGAAGTGTCTACTGTCTTGTAAACCGCCTAGCCCCGTAGCTCGTGTGCCACAAATGTCAAATTAATACCACGTTCCCAGTTGAAAACAAAATAATACAACTAACCTTGCAACAAGTCATCTTTGGGAAAGATGTATCTCATTGTGAGCTACGGAGTTACTAAAGGTACCGTACCTATCTACCATATGATACACTAAAAGCTTTTGCTCTTTGATTATAAAAACTCAGCGTCCATCTAACTTGACCCCTCTTTTATAGAAAAGTTCTTGAAACGGGAGCTCATCTTAATTGGTTACTACGAGTATTAGTTATGAGAATTTTTTTAATATTTAATGATTTTAGACTTTTCCGTACTGTGAGACCTAGCTTCTTGCCAAATTTCATAATTTTAGGTCAACGGGAAGTACCCTGTAGGTTTTGCTATTTTGCATAAATGTATGGAGATGAGGACATAAAAAGCCATATCTTTTGATTGCGTCGTTGTAAAAATTGAAATTTTCAGATCTAGATTGTGTGGTTTATGAACCTTAATATTCGTTATCAATTTCAACCTGATACCTCTTCTCGTTCGTGAGAAAAAGGGTCTTGACAGACAGACAGACGGACGACAAAGTGATCCTGTAAGGGTTCAGTTTTTTGGGATCCGTAGCCAAATGGCAAAAACCGGAACCCTTATAGATTCGTCATGTCTGTCTGTCTGTCTGTCCGTATGTCACAGCGACTTTTTTCCGAAACTATAATAGGTATACTGTTGAAACTTGGCAAGTAGACGTATTCAGTAAACCGCATTAAGATTTTCACAGAAATATAGAAAAAAAACAACAAATTTTAGGGTTCCCCATACATAAGACTGAAACTAAAAAATTTTTATTTTCTTCAAACCCATACGTGTGTGGGGTATCTATGGATAGGTCTTCAAAAATGATATTGAGGTTTCTAATATCATTTTTTTCTAAACTGAATAGTTTGCGCGAGAGACACTTCCCAAGTGGTAAAATGTGTGTCCCCCCCTGTAACTTCTAAAATAAGAGAATGATAAAACCAAAAAAAAATATATGATGTACATTACCATGCAAACTTCCACCGAAAATTGTTTTGAACTAGATCTAGTTAGTAGTTTTTTTTAATACGTCATAAATCGTTAACCGCAATTTACCTTACATTCAATCAACTCAAATATAAATTTTAGTTATTTACATCACATAATAAAGTTTTTTAGCAATAAAAATACCATAACTTTTACATATATACGTACAGGTTTGTAAGGAACCCTCGGTGCGCTAGTCCGACTCGCACTTGGCCGGTTTTTTTTTTCTTTTGACGTACGGAACCCTAAAAATAGATTGAGACGCACACTGAGAGGCAGAGAAACACAAATACAAATGTACGAATACAATAGTGTACTAAGTACTTCAAAAACTACTAGACACAACTTATAGTATTAATAATAAAGTGTACTTAGTCGCAATCCTGATAAAATTTTAGCATTTTTCTTTCAAAGCGCATAATCTTTATTGTGCATTTAACAAAGTATGTGAGTGTAAAAGCACTCAGATTATAAAAAAATAATTAAGCTCGGTTATTTATTACATGGCAACACCGACCGGTTGCGCAGGCGGCTATGGGCGTCATTAGGGCCCGCCTCGCGCCTAGACGATTTAGACATTGCAGATTATTATTAAGGGCCTGCCCCGGAGTAAGCCGAAGTATGTACAAGTAAATATAGCCCCTGCATATAAAACATATTAGGGACTAGCAGGTTAGGCTAGGCATGTAAAACATATATTATGGAAAAAAAATCGTTGGCTAGATAGATAACGTCATTAAACGAAAGTGCCTTAGAACTTTTAGGAACAGTGGGAAATATATAGGGTGGCGTATTTGTAATTTGATTAGGGCAAAAGAAAAAACCGATCAAGTGCGAGTCGGACTTGCGCGCCGAGGGTTCCGATATGCCTATAGTATTTTTGGAAGCAATAAAGTCAATTTTCAGGACCGCAAAACTAAATTTGTTTGTAAAGGTTTTTTGCAGATTTCTGAAAAACTGTGCAACTTAGAAAGATCGTTTTATTTTTGCTGTAAAGATTACATAAACCTCTGTTAACTGTAATTAATTCAGATTTTTCCTTACTCAAACTTCGGAGATAAGGGGGGAGGAATGGTATTTTTTTTGACATTTTTCATCATAACTTGAAAACTAAGAAACTTAAAAAAATACAAAAATATATTTTAAAATTTACAAGTAAAGCCATTTCATATGATACCCCACTCGACCTAGTAGCGACAATTTGAAATTTAGCCCCCCCCTATTTTGGCCCCCTTTACATTAATAATCATACTTTTTTCAACATTTTTTCATGTGCAATTAAGTTGGGCAACTATATTCTAAAACTATTCCAAATTTCAGGTCGATAGCATAAGTGGTTGCTGAGATATAGAGGTGTGACAGACAGACGGACAGACAGACAGACAGACAGACAGAGCGGCACCATAAGGGTTCCTTTTTTTTACCATTTTGGTATCGGAACCCTAAAAAGATCATTAATTGGTACGATATTAATAGTTAAAGTAAGGCAAACGTAAAAAGTCTGTTTTGACGTTTCCATAACACCAACACACAGGTTTCTTTTACTTTGCGGGTGATTGTTCATACAATTGACAGCTGTTACAATGGACCTATTACGATTAATAAATTACGATGGCCGTAATTTAGTAAGATCTCTGAAGGAATTAAATTTTTTGTCGCCTTTTTTTAAATCAACTTACTAAGAGTAACTCAGTTTAACCATGATCACCAAATAATTTTGACATTCGATGATTATAATATTTGCAGCAATGTCAAAATGTTGGCTAGTTAGTCATTTATACTTAAATCACGGAGATAACGCGTCAGATATTTTTATTACAAACTTCCGTGGGAGTGGTCCTTCCCTTGACGGACTTTGCACGAACGCCCTACTAACTTGAAGCAGCTGGCACTTAGAAAGAAGCTTGAATAAAGTTTCAACCTACCTAGACTTCTAGGACACGGTTTTCACCTTCGTTTAACCTACTGTGCACTAAGTAGGCTACTTGAACAGCTATTGAAGCGAAACATTTGATCGATCGATTTACTACTCATTCACGAGAAAAGGATTCTAACCGACAGTATCTAAAGAATACAGCTTAGTTCGTTATAAAATGGCGCTTACGATGTTTTAACTATCAGCTGTTAGTGGATGCAGCATTCTAGTTCACGTTATCTAATGATAGTCTGAAAGCGAGATTTCTAATTTGAATTGGATTCATCAAATAAAATACAAAACAGCTTATCAGTATTTTTATGACAAATTTATAAAGATAGGATAAGATAGTAAATTAGTATAAAATATGATAAAACTATGTTTTTTTTTGAATTTTTTTTTACTATTATTTGTAAAACTAAGGTAAAGAGTAGTTTGTTTCCCTTAATAAACAAAAACTGTTTAAACTTAATCAGGGTTTACTAACTTTTGCAAGGCAAGATAGAAATAGTTTTTTTTGAAGAATGTCAAAATAGATGATTTCTTTTCTATCTTTCCAAAACGGGAAAACAGGTTTTTTTTTAATTTTTGTTTTCGCTACCCCTCTTAAGAAAAACAAATCTCTATAAAACTATTGCATGCGTTTGTATCTATGTGTAATTTTTGTTTATTTAATAAGACTTTATACCTACATAGATAAATTGATCAAAAGAAGCGTTGAAGTGACTTTATCAGCGCTGTATGCGATTGCAGTGATTCTACGAGCGCAAGCGCACTATAGGTTGTTAACCTACTGAGATAAGGACGTATCAGTCGTCGTCGTCCTACATACTTCCGTGCCCTATCTGCGATGTGTACGAATTTAGTTGTGAAATACAACGGACTTTGGTGGTTGAGTAAATATAAATAAAAAAAAAATATTGTCCCTTTTAACCTTCCTAAAGATTAATTAAGATTAAACGTCCGTATGGTGCCGGCAAAGAATAGTACCAACCCATCTCTACCCGTAGGTTTCGTAATAGGCGACTAAGGGCTTAAGGACCGAAGGATGGGCAGCACCATCTTTCTGTGTATTGGACCATCTTACTACTCCGGTCACCAATAAGAGCGGTTGCCAGCCACAATGCTTACAACGTGGTAACTATGGTAAATCCCCTCCAAAGTACCACGCGCTTTTGCTAGAGTTGTGGAGGGACCTCCCAGTCCTGCATTGGACATTTTATGGGATGTTGTGAACCTTTCTAAAGTATCCTTTACCCATTGCTGGACTGGGGTTCGATAGACAGAAGGACGCTGCTGCCCATCCTCTAGTTCACTTTCCCTTAGTCGCCTCTTATGACACCCACTGGCAGAGATTGTTTGGTACTATTCTTAGACGTAACCACACGGGCCATACTGCGGTCACCAACTACCGCGGTCCATGGTATCTACCAGCCGCAACGCTAACAAGCGTGATGACTATGGTACTTCCCCTCCACGTTGTTCCAGCAAAAGCTGGAGTTCTGGAGGGAGCTCCTTGTCCTGTAGTGGACGTTTCGTGGGATGTAATGATGAACTAAAGTACCTAAAGGAGAAAGGGGAGGCCATTGCTTTGCAGTGAGAAACTCAAGGCTAGACGGGAAAAAAACAGTAAAAACCAAAACAGCTATTATTATTATTTAATTTATTTGTAACTTATTTGACATGTTTTTATTTAAATAAATGAAACAGCTATGTTATGAATTTTATTTTGTGATAGCGTTTGCAATATTAATGTAGGTAAATCTCTATATTATTTACTAAAAGGCAATTGCACAAGGTTTGTTTAAAATTAAAGCTCTATTTATATTTTTTTTCTTTTTTCTGTTTTAAGGAAAAAGCAGACAGCAACAGCTTTAAAAGTGTTTTAAGTTTAAATAAATTTTGAGGAACTGGCGGTAAGAGAGTTTCTAAACAAACCAAATCCAGGATTATTTATCTAAACTGGGTCACAAGGGTCGACATTAATTAATGAAATGGCAACTCCTTTTAAAGGCTTTGTTGTAACAAGTACTTTACAAAATTAGGTTAATGTAAAATGGTGTTTGACACAAATTGATCGTATATTGTAAACGGAGCATAAAGGCATAAACTCTATCGGGTTATTTTGGACGTCTAGTCTATGACACTCTGAACACAAATCTAAAAATCTTTTATAAGGAAACATAGGACGAAAGACAAGATTTTATTTAGTTAGCTTTCATATAAAAAAAGACCTTGCGACAGCAATAGCTCTATATTTATGGGATAATCATTTTTTTTTCTCGTTTTTCATACCTTTTCTCTTAATTGTTCAGTTGTTGACTAAATTGAGAAGGGATGCTGATATGGTTTGGTCATGTAGAGTTGTAGAGACGATGAATGAACGAAGATTGACGAAAGAGATCTACCAGGCGAAAGTAATTAGAAACGTTAGATAGAAGGGGACTGCCTCGGCGAACGTACCAGGACCAAATTCAGGACGTTCCAAATATGTAAAGGCCAGGGTAAAAGTACTCTGAACCGAGCATGTATAAAAAAATTGATGAAATTACATGAAGCTATGGAAGTAATTAGATCGTAGGGTGGAGGACTGTGGTTTCTGCCTACCCCGACGGGAAAGAGGCATGATGTTATGTATGTTCTGGGAAACAAACTAAAAAGTGGTACAAAAATGACCCAGTATGATGGAGTTTCATACTCTACAAGATGATCAGGGCCTAAGACAAGTGGCTGTGTACAATCGTTACAATAAAAATGTATGGGATTGACATTAGCTGTCACGCAACGTTACAATAATTTTATCCCACAAGGTGAAAGGGAGAGACAGATTTCAGAAAACAGAAATTACATGATCAGTCAACGTAACTGAACCACAGTGAATAAAACTTAGGTGAAATGAAAAAAAATCGGCCTTTTCATACAAACTGATCAACCAAGATTGCAATTTAATATGGACAGGCTGATTGTTTTTCTTTTCCTGAAAGTTTTACTTACCGAAAGTTGTTCAGATAAGTTGACTGATCATGATCATGCCCTTTAAGTTTTCGGAAATTGTTTACTATTATATATTCTGTGAAGCTGTCCGTAACACCCTTTACTTTCATTCGATTCTAATAGCGTTTACTTTAATAGAAAGCCGTTTGTCTATGGCCCCAGTACACCCAACAGCACGTCAGTAAAAGTACCTTGCACTTTATGGCATGGTTATAGAGTTGCAAATGTTTCCACTGACGTGCGGTCGATCGTACATTTCGTGGTCAAGTGAGAAGCGCCAACGCCAAGTGCAAAACTGTGTTCATTGGCTAATTGTCAATAGGATTGTAGTCGGAGTGATAGTTCACATGGCAGCAAGATGATACAGGCAAGAGCAGGTTAAGCTTGACGCTCGCAGTGCGATTTCCGTCTCTACGCCTACTAAGATAAGCGCTGTACAAAGTCCAATGTGTCTAGCTTGACGTGCTCTTGACTGTACCAAAACCAGTATAATCTAAACCAGCGCTACGCTACAAAAGCCCGGAACCAGTGACGCACAAGGTTAAAACTTTTTTATTCTTATCGGATGATTAAACCCCCTAATCACTATCAATTTGACAAAATATCCACAGAAAAATAAAGGTACTTAGAAGGAGGATTAAAGAAACGATTTGTATGGTGTAGGCGTTTTTCTATGGATTTGACAGGTTATTTTGAATATTTTCTATGGATCATCGATGATCGGGTTGTGACATGTTGGCAGATGTCATCCCTTACCAAAATAAATTAGCATGGTATCTATTCCGAGCGAAGCAAAGAGGTCCGATATCTTTGAAAATACCCAACCAATATTTAGCTCTATCGTCCGTGAACCAACTCTTTACTGGCCTTTTAGTACGCCTGCCTTTTACTCCGTAAGCCGAGGGTTCGATCCCCACATGGGGCACATATTGTATCTAGGTGTTTTAATCTATTTATGTATATACCAAAGAGATTTTAACCTCGCTGCGCTCCGAGGTTCAAATCTCTTTGGTATATACCTATATCAGCCGCTGACATTAGTTTGGAATCTTTGGTATCAGATGGCTTTGCGTGAAATGTCCCCCAATATATATATTTAATCTGAATTAATCTTACATCGAATTCATTCTTGATGTCAAATCTTGAAAGTAGACTACCAAAATGAGTTACAAGCACAAAAACAAAGCTAAGTCAAGTCTAATATAGGTACTGTCGCGGACTTTACCGTCTGACCACTTTGAGCATTCTGTCTGCGTAGGCGGTGCTGAGCCACTGGTACTTAGGTAAAGTTTTCGCGTTTTAGGAAGGAGGAAATTCAATTGATTTCTTCTATAATATTTTGAACTTGTTCTTTCCAAGTAAGGTCCTCAGAGTAGGATGCGAGCAAAAATGAGCTTAGTAGTGTTCAAATGGGTCTGGCTAAGACACTACTTACTGAGGATTTAAGACACTATAGCCCGAAGCAATTCACGACTTTCTAGATTTATCGCCAGGCTAAATTTTAATCTAGCTAGTCCTGCCTGTTTGTAAAACAGGCTCGTGATTTACAGGCTTGACCTTTAAAATTATTTATAAGCTTTAAATTGCTTAAACTAATTTTTTTTTTTAATTTAATGGGTAACGATCCTAGTCACGGCACCAATTGGAACTTTTCAATTAGAACAAAACTATTTTCTAAATTCATTAAATTCCATAATCATTAAATAGCTCCAAAATGACCTTTTCGAAAGAAGAATGGTTTGCCATTGCAGTATTGCAATCTGATTTTTAGCCAAAAGTTGGAGATCACCTTTGACTTGACTTGACTTGATGACTAACAGTAGCCTACACCAACGGCTAAACGTGCCTTCCGAAGCGACAACGCAGCGAGTAATTTTACCACTCATCCAGATTCTGACCACTATCAACGTTGTTTAATTTTTATGAGGTTCAATAAAATTTTATTTACGTTGATTTTCGATCTCCAAAGAGATTAATAAGTTGGCGGAAGTTTGTATAGTACATACCACTGGAGGCGTTTTCAGAGGCGAACAGCGGGGCGGCGTTGTAATCTGCAAAGGAAGAAATATCTTTATCAGTATCGGAATATTACAATCTACATTCCAATGATAAAACTAACTTCAGTAGGTTTATAGGTTTCAAACTTGAAGCAATATAAAAACAAAACTTTATTTTGTACCTAAGAGTATGTACCTAAAATGTCACTGTAGATAAGTTGGATGGATGTCTAACTATTTAGCAGCACTAGGTCGCGTTGATACTATAAAAAAACTAGCTACAACTAGTCACACTCTATTCACGGGAAGTGCTCCGACCACGAAGGCCATGAGGTAAACGACACCAGTCTCTTACGCAACTACCGCAACCAATCTACATCGACCCCCCAATCCAAACAAACTTCTATATCAAACAGCTCTTTTGTAATCGGACGGTTATTCCTACTATATCAACACCACCAAAATACATCGACCTATCGCGCGTAATAAATATCAAATTAAAATCGCTCTTGTGTAATCGGATAGTTATTTTCAAACGCAACCGAGTTTTGATGACTTCTAAATCAAACTAACTTGGAACTGTCAATGGACAACTTAAAATCACCGCGCAATAATTTTATGTGAAACCCGGCAAATATTAGTAGAACTCTACTCTCTTTGCCATTTGTTCTTGGCAGGAGGTCTGAGATGATTTGTTGTTTAGTCATTTCAGTAAACTATGTAAATAAGCTGGCTGAACGTAACCAGTTTACGATGACATTCGTCGTGCATTGATTATTATAAATGATATGAAAGTGTTAGAGGTCGACTGAGAATGGATGATACCATACCATATACTTAGCAAGTTTATATAGGTACACGCAATGATCGTACAAGCATCAAATTTGGTTGGGAGGCTCTCAACTTTTTTCGGCTTTACCAGGCACTGCTCTATAATTTGTTGAAAATAATACATGGAATGGTCTTTTATGTCATGCCATAATTTCCGTTTGAATATAATGGCTCTCATTTAACAATTACATTAAATACTATTGAATAAGTAAATGATAACGAAATCGAACATGTCAATTTGAACATCGACAATGTATTAAAAAGTCAATGAAACAATTCAGAAACAAAATCTGATGACAATAAGCAATTCGAAACAATGTGAGCTGACATACTGATCGAGTATTCCTACCACACTGCCTCACGTCTGTTGCATGTATAATGTTTCATATATGAACACTGATACACACTAAGACAACCCACACAAGAAAGTTACGCTATGCAAACACTACATACATACGCAAGTAACCAGTCTACGCGTAGCAACACAAGTCTTTACCAATACAAAAGCAATGTACGGGTGAGTTGGTAAGTTTGCGGCCCCTTTAGCTGTGACTAGTGCTAGACTTAAAAATAGTATGCAGTAAGTTAGTCAGATGGCGAAAGTATAAGAAATCTGTTTGTTATTAATCTTCGATAATGTTCTGGTTATTCCAATTAAGATAACATTGGTACTTTGTTGTCTGATTTTGAAGTGATCTGGTTTAGATTTGAAAAATAACACAGCTTTCATGTGAAGGGTCAAAAGAAATTTGGCAGTTTTTATTCGGATGGTTTACATACAATCATATGTATTAATAATTTCTTTCGTCGTAGTACTACTGTATACATTCATTGAGCTGAAACAACAATCGATAGTAAAGTTGTAACAGCATATTTGTACGCACGAGTTTAATATTGAATAGCGGTCTGTAAATAAAGTAAACTTTACAGATTTTTCTTGTAGTGTTATGTAAGAAACATAAGTAGATATGATGTGAAGATGTAGGTAAATCAAATAGAACAATGTTTTGAAATCCAGGTCATCTTGCTTGAGCATCCAATAAATAAAAATGGTAAGACCTAGCCAATGTAAGGTTAATCAAAATGTTTCTTCCATCCCTCTTGTCGCTTGCTAGACTACATCCTTTTATTACTTTTACGCATGTATGCGTTCCTAAGACACATAATATGCGTCGTAAATATGGGTATGTGTAATATTCCGCATGCGTCTCCCCTTTAGGGTTAGTCTATAGTGTTTGAAGTGGGATGCCTGGAAATTTAGTACTTGCATGAAATGAGAAGCTGGGAGAAACACGAAATCAAAAGGTAACATACTAAGCTCACCAGTTTGAGTTATTTCGTAGGGTCATCTCCTATTGTTTTGTTGAGTGTTGGTTCATTATCTTTGACGCTTTTGATATTGACATAGCTAAATGAATTTGAAAGTAACGAATCAATCCATTCAAAAAAAAAGAAGGATTCACATTGAATTTAACTACCATTTCCTGATGCACGTAATTAATACAAGTGCTATTGTGAAAGAAAAAAGCGGAAGCTCCTTTTGCACACGCAACCTTTCAAAACAAATCAATAACCTCACCCCTACCACAACAACCTACGTACTTGCTTAAATACATACCCTTGGGACCTAGGTAACCTAAAACGAGGGGAAACACAACCTACCTCAATGCAGTGCAGACTGCAAATGCATGGCGAAATCGTCCTTAAAGCTACGTACACGCCTGTAGTTACCTAGGTATCCTGCCAGCCCTGTACTGGAGAGGGGACGAAAGGGAAAGAGGAAAGTGGGGGAGGGGTTTAGTCCTGACCATGCACACTGTGGCAGCGTTTCCCTGCCGGCCTATATTTAGCACTGCACCGAGCTGGTAGGTATGAATTGTGGAGCGCGTGACACGTTTCAATTCTGTAGGGCTTCCCAGTTGATTTTATTGAAACTGTCTGGTTTGCTTGTTTTGTAATAAGGTTTGTGTTTCAGCGGATTTCCTGATTCGTTGATTGATGAGTCAAATGGTGACGTGGATTAAGATTCCTATTTAAAGATAAACGGCTCTAAGCGTTATTACCAGTGTTATTACCATTGGTTGGATGCAGAATTTATAATCAAAGTATTGAATGAAAGTTGGGACTTTGATATTACATGACAAGGAAACAAGAAACAGTGCAAAAAGCAAGATCTAAAAAAACTGTTTAAATCTCCTTCATTAAGTGAAACTAAGAACAAGACGATTCATTAGATTTCCTGTCCATAGTTTATCGACTATTACGTGTCGTGCCGACAATCTGGAGGTGGTCACGAAGTGTCATCTCATCAGTGTGGGTGTACCCGGTACGTACCCCGCACCCCGATTTCCTGTAACCCCCCTCTATCGTCCGGCCTTTTGTTGAGGTTGGAAACACTTTATGTTTGGCGAGACATTTACCCTTGTATAGGTGGATTGTGGGTTTGGCTTTAATCTCTAATGATCAAGCGAAATCACTCAATTATAGTTATGAGAAAGTTTCAATTTTATTGTTGTTGTTTGTTTTAAACAACTATATTCAATTAATTTTCAATTACTTAGCTAAGGAATTCAATGGGTTCTAGAGAGAAGCCTTGTTGAATTCATAAATAAGATATGAGATAATTATTTGAAGTACTAAAGTTGTTAAACGAAATCTTCATTCTCAGAATTATTCACAACTTAGTATAGATACTGTTGACTTCTTACAAGCTGGTAACCAACTTGGTGTCATAGAAACAACTGTTCAACCGTTTGCGTTACTTAACTGTACTTCGTCTTTGCTAGTTTCGGTGATTGGACACGGTCCCACAGTTTTCCAGTTGCTATAAATAACGGACCCCAAGCATTTGTCGCCGCTTGTTTTGTAATTAAACGAATTCTTCTTTTTCTACACCTCTGTAAAAGATTTAGGAAAACAGTTTTAGTAATTTTGTTTCTCTAAGTTCGCTTTAAACCTTTTGAAGTTTATTCATCATTCGCATGCCCTTATCTTAAATGGGATCGGCGTAATACGCCAATGGAATCCAATTCCACATTCACTTATATCTTTCGCAAATCATCATTCACATAGTCCATCCATCTTTCCTCCAGCTGTTAATGGCCTCTCAATCCGTCCACATTATTTTGAAGTTCGAATAAAATAGAACAATAAACGATCTAGAACTACGTACAACCGAACCTTAAAGCAAAACAAATGAAACTATTGTTCTAACAAAGATAGAAAAGTCCAATCGAAAAAAGTCTACAGCATCGATCACGACTGCGAGTGAAAGCTGAATTCCCAACGAGTTTTCTTTTCTCAGAGCTTTCTCAACCGAGACGACGGAAACTCCAAGAAACCGTCGCAAAAACAAAATGTTGTAGGTTGTAGCCGCATCGCACGTCCTACACAATAACATAAATCGATAATAGGAAGCCCTCCGACTAGTTCAGCAGTGCGTGCGAGCGACCTAATACACCTACAACTGCATGCGATGCAATGCGGGCTAAATATACAAGCCCTACTGCGTTCCTATCTATCCAACCGGCATTCTATCTTGCACTCAAGGAGTAGCGTCTAAATTCCCTTGAGACCTTTTATAACCGGCTCGAATTCCTCTGCTGGACATTCCCAACCGAGTGACGATGCAATAAGGTTAGTTTTAAAGTGAAAGGTTTGAGGAGGAAGGCCGTTTCGCAAGGGAGCCCAAGTAATAACACAGCTAGGTGCATTCTGGTTGCAATTTCGCTCTCGGTCGGGCTCTGTGTTTGTAGCGCTGAAGTGAAGATCAGGGCTAACGATCGGGTTTTCCCTCTCACTCGGGCTCACGGTAAAGCATGTGTCTTTGTTTCTGTCTAGCAAAAGAAACGCAACAACTTTATCTGACAGCGACGCGACGCCGCCAGAGGCTTTTGTGCGTTTTCCATGTTTATGTTTATAGGCGAGCACGTACAAGTCGTGTTGCCAACGAAGTCTAATAGTAATAAAATATCTAGTTGGGTTTTTACTCTTTTTGGTCTAGGTTTTAGCTTGGTCAGTGCTTTTTCGAAACAGCAACGTATTCGTGTTGAAGAATATCCTTTGAATATGTATCTCGAGAAGCTTAAATTCTTTATAAGTTAGTTTGTTTTACCGCTTCAAGAAGACACCTTGACTTTTCATGTAACTAGTAACTTATTAATAGAGTAGGTACAATTTTTAGGTATCACAAACAAGGAGGTTGAAGTAGCAGCACTTTCTGCAAAGGAGAGAACCATAAGCGTATCCATTTTTTGTAAGAAACCTCCATACTAAAATGTATGGATTTTTATCAAATCCCAAAAACGTAGAATTGTTAACATTCAGGAAACAAACTGTGCTAAAAATCACGGATAAAATGGCTATTACGGATCATTTACGCTTCTGTTCTAAGTATTAATGATTAATTCCCAAGTTTAGCTAAAACATTAGATTTTAAAGATTTCTTGATCTTTGTAAAACTTGATCGAGTTTTTTGACCGACTAGTATAGTCGACTAGGAGACGTTTTACACTTCACTACCTCATACAAACTCTGAATATGACGGACTCTACTTTAACCTATGATCACAAATATCTGAAAATATCAATAATTTCAGCAACACAAACTAGTATAATTTAAACGAATAAAGATTTTCTTAGAAATGAATCCTCATGCTGGCAACACCTCATCTTTATAAGAGGACGCTCAAAACGTGGCTAGGCATACAGCATACTTGTCATGACCACGATTTGTTGCTTTTATTCTGCACTTGTGTTTTCAGTCGCTAGACTGTGCAGACTTGTAATGTAAAAGTCTCGAGTAATTTTTGCAAAAACAAAAAGACGCGAGGCGAGGAAGAAAACAAAGATGGATTTGAATAGATATTTTGAAAAATTCAAACCAGACGCCAAAAACTAAAATCATTGTGTTACAGAAAGGCGACAAGAAGCTTGAAGGATATGTGCCCATAAAGCATAAATAGGTCGAAATACGAATAAATAAATACGAAAACAATATTTTGACTTCCCAATACAGAATATTAACTGATGCATTTTCTACGGGAATTTCAAGCTTTTTTATTTCGACCTATGCTCCTTGGTCATAGTTGTTCAGTATCGAGGACATTTCACACAAGGTCATCTAAACCCAAACTAGTCAAAGCAAGCCTGTATACGGGTATTAAAGACTGACAGACACACATAAATAGATAAATAACACGCACACCCAGAAGAACAAACACTTGAGTTCTGAACCCGCGGCCCACCACGGCGTGAAAGTCAGGCTCACTAATGACCGACCAAACCAACGGGCTCGTTTCGTGGTCAGATTCAAATCCTTCGGGTCTTTTAAACCTTTTTTGTTACACTGATACACGATGACGAATATCATTGTGACGTTATGTATGAGCTTGTGAGCTCTACAAAAAATAAGTTTTCCATCTATCACCGATGCTCATTAAACCCGTCTTGGTGATTGTTTTTGTTCATGTTCTGACTTCCACCTCACCGTGACCAATATGAAAATTGAAATAAGGAACAGATTGTATGCCATTAGTTATTCTAATGAGATGGTCATTATTTTGTGTCATTATTTCTTAACTGTTCCCTATTAATGGAACTACTCTTATCGCGTGCCGCTAGGCATAAGGAAAGTCTGCAGGCAGCAGCGATATTGCTATAGCAGTGCCTATCACTGCAGTGATGTCCAGCACTCTGCACATACAAATTCCTTGGAAGGCTCATAAGAATCAAAGCTCTAACGCGCTGATTTAAGATTCATAATCCACAAGCAATATAAGAAGAGATACAACGTTTTCTACAAAAATATATCGAAGCCAGAAGAGCAGTCACTTCCTGCAAATTATGGTGTTGCCTGGAATCAAATCTACTATTCGAATACAGTTAATACCAAAACAGTTATATTTCAACCAAATAACTCTCTTAATAGAGAGTTGGTCAAAAAGGATATGGGAACAAAAAGAAATTGGACGTTTGATCCTAGAATATACGACGAAGATGGCAATACAAGATCTAATCAATGAAAAGGTTAAGAAATAGCCAATCTTCTGAATTTTACGTCCCAACTGTCGCGTAAATCTCATGTCCCTTGTCGTAAAACCTTTCTATATCGACGTAAATGGAAAGGAACCGAACATAAGTCTTTTGCGTGAATGGCCAAGAATGCTCTTTGACCTCAACAATGCATTATCGGAAATTCCTTTACTTTAATTAAAGTTAGCTCAGCCCTATTCTTGATATTATTAATAAAAATTTTACAATCATTGCATCATTTTAAAGATCTAAGCATACATACGGACAGACAGCGGGAAGCAACTTTGTTTTATACTATGTAGTGACAAGCACTCCCAATCGACCTAAAATTACTCCTTAAGGGTTACATAAACGAAGTGCTCCGGTGAATTATCACGAGACCTCTGAGGTTTTTGTAGGAATCCTTCTAAGGGAAGTAGGTCGTCCGAGAGCCTTACCAGTGTTACGTTGCCGGTGTTCTAACAGCGACTGGAGTACTATATTTACTTTGGGCACGTGTTCGAATCTCAATGGGCGCACCCTTGACCTTGAACCCGGGGGGAAACGAACGCACGCACGCACCCGCCCAAACGGCGGACCGCGCCTCTACCGCAGGGGGTCACTCCTCACCCCTACCTCCGGGGGAAAGATCCCCCGAAAGCGACGTGATCAATAGCCCGCTTCCTACTTACACAGTTCCGGCGCCTACTTCTGCTATTATGTAAAACTTGTAATTCTTTCGGATGAAATGACTGGCTTGGCTATGGCTGTGAGTAGGCGTTCTGTTCATTTCGGATTTTGTTTTTCTGAAACTTCAAAGCTACTTCAAATAGATAAAATACCTAGTATAAACGATGAAGAAGCTTAAGTATATGAGGAAATTTCTATCTAGGTTAGTGATTATCTGGGGGTTTAGACAACTTGCCTATAAAATTAGAGATGACGAATGCGAGGGTAATAAAATATATGAGATGTATGACATAACATATCAAATGTAACCCCATATATTTCATGACATCAGTTTCAATGCACGTTGTCTAGACTTCCAGTTTGCTGAAACATACGAAGGGCTTCTTAATCTTTTTCTCAGACATCTCAAAGCACATTGCTAATTAATTCAGGTTTAAAATCGCGTGCTAGATCAAACCCTTCGATATTCCTATGAGAGTTATAGTTTTTTCATGTTTTGTTCGCTATGTAAAGAATGGTAACTATTTCCGCTCTTGCGATGCACTCCATCCAGCATGAAATGTTTGCTATCACGCAAGCCTTCGCGTGGTCCGGCCAGCAGAATGAAAAACGATTCAAGCGTGGTTTTAAATTTGGCTTTTAACTATTTTGAACTAAATATTGCAACACTCTGTGAAATAGTTTATAAATAATAAAATTAGTCTTTGGTCGTTTTATTATTACAACATCATCTGTTTAAAATCCGGTACGGGGCAGTGGTCCAACTGCTCTGTCTAACCAGTTGTATCAACCATTTTGTCAACATACTGTGACTTATTAGTTTTTAACTTTACCAACTTCTTTTTCTTACATTTTCCTTTATTTTTTTTTCTCTCGACATATTAGTTTTAAATATTAATTCTCGTTTTTCAAGTAATGCGGATTCTCCATTAGGTTCTAGGTCTAGTTTATTTACGACTCTATTACGAGGTTACCTGCGTGTATAAGTTATGTGTTATTTGCTCAGTTGAATGGTAAACACCCCAAGTCTAGTCTGACTCGCCGGATCAATACGGCGCCTTTTCAGTTGCTAATATGTGAGCTTACACGTGCGTACTTTTTATAGGGAGTACTTCCTTTATTATAAGGTCCTGACCTACTTTTGAAGGACTTAGCAGTCCCTTATCAGTTTTGACTAGGGTTTTTTGAATGCTGCTTACTGGATCTTTGTCAGGTTTTATTTAGAACGGTACCAAAGGTTTTCCTATTTCATATATATTAGGGTCAACATAGACATTTTGATCTGATACTATTCAACGAGTATGCTTTAAAGACAATTTACTTTTCTTTAATATAAAAGTTATTGTTTTCGGAAATTTAATGGTTTAAATTTCATGTCAATGTAGCTGTTTGCGTTTTCTACCAAGCCCGCCTGAGTAACTACCACCCAATGAGGGATGTATCGAGTGTTAGCAATAACGAATTCCGGTTTGAAAGTTACGAGAGGCCCATTAAAGTTATCTTTAGTCCTTAGGGTGGCCAATGCGCTTTTGCTTTAATTATTAGTGTCAAAACAAGTCGGAAATCAAAAATATATCCTATAGGTAGAGCTGATCACCATGAAATGTTCTATTCGCTATTTGTTAACTTGTTGACGTAAAAAAACCGGCCAAGTGCGAGTCGGACTCGCGCACTGAGGGTTCCGTACCACCACATAAACATAATTGTATTAGTTGAAATTTCAGTAAGTTAATGTGCTAGATTTTTTGAGTCCGACACGCGCTTGACCAAATTTTATTATTTGTTGTTATTTTATAGCCTATGCCCTATAAACATACCAATTTTCAAGTATGTAAGTGTTCCCGTTTTTAAATAGAACTAAAACAAAAATCGCCTCAGCAACCATCCAACTTGACCCCTCTCTTATATGAATGTTCTTGAAACGGGAGCTCACCACAATTGGTTATCATTAGTTGTGAGAAAAGTTGTAATATTTAATGATTTCAGACTTTTCCCATTATTTGTACTGTGAGACCTAGCGTCTTGCCGAATTTCATAATTTTAGGTCAACGGGAAGTACCCTGTAGGTTTTTCATTTTTGAATAAATGTATGGAGATGAGGACATAAAATGCCATATCTTTTGATTGCGTCGTTGTAAAAAATTTAAATTTTCAGATCTTGTGTGGTTCATGGATCCTAATATATGGTATTAATTTCAACCTGATACCTTTACCCGTTTGTGAGATAAAGGGTCTTGACAGACAGACAGACAGACGGACAACAAAGTGATCCTATAAGGGTTCCGTTTTTTTCTTTTGAGGTACGGAACCCTAAAAAATACCCGCTTGTCAATATCCTTACACGTGTTGAGCTTATCGAGACGACCTACTCCTATTTTCGAATGGCTGAAGCTGCTTGTCAATAATATTGAGTTAGGTTAATCGAAGATTGTCGGCTCAAAATATGGAAGTGTGTTGACTGTTTGTCTTTTACGCTTTAATGGTTTCTGAATAGTTATGAATTTTGCGGATGCTATTATCAGAGAAGTATAATGTTTACCATAATTTGAATAAAAATAGAAAATGAAAGGTATACAAATTTGTTTCTAATTTAACATGACTTTAGCCTCTAAATGCGACAATTTTTGGCGAATTTGGACAAATTTATTTTGACCACGTGAAGAATATGGACACCGGAGAGGAAAGACGAATGAAAGATACTGCTTTACATTTGTACTGACATTGCACTCCAAGCCCAAAAAAGTGAACACAAAGATACAAAAAATAGGGTCTAAGAATTAAAGAAGTGAGGTCTAAGACCTTGGCCAGTTTTCACATCTGGCGTGCCGGTCGACTGCGCAAGTAGGACGCCCTGCCCATTGTCAATCGTTGCGCACGCGCAGCCATAGTTGAGCACGTCTTCTTAGTACTTGTTGTTTGTCGGAAAGATTGTAATGGCCGAGACATGCCCTTTTGATAGTTTGTTGTTGTATTCGTCTCAAATATCTATACTATCTATCTATACTTATTATAGTAGCGTTGAGAGTAGTTCGTTAATATTTTAGGCAGTCTATGCTACTTCAAAAGCTAACCACCGTTAGAAGACATTGTAATTACTGGCAGCTGAGACATACCATCTTGGTTCTCGTGTTTGGCTACGCGCTTTGCTGTCTTATTTATGTAAAATTACGCCAGTAATAAGACAAAAAAAAGAAAAGTTAGTATTTACATTATTCAATTTTAATTTTGATTGCAATTCTCTTAAGTTATCATTCCTTAATTTTTTTAAACAAGAGATCTATTTCTTATCCTTTCTTGAAATTCTGTTCAAGTAATCAAAAGTTTTAAAACATTTCAAATTCTGCTGTACAAAATTATTATTCTTTAAAAAATTTCATACATGGGCCTTTTATTGGACGGCGGACGGCCAAAATAAATTCTTGTTTTTATCATACACTAAAATGCTGTATTCCGCGTATCAATCCTATTTCACCGTTCCAAATCCCGAATATCGTATAAGACATAATTTCACAGTCGAATTATAAAATCAATGAATTTCGTTCCAGTTTTTTCCAGCAGAGGGCCTTGGTGATTGGACTCGGCCTATTGACATAAATACAAAAAAGAAAGATATTGGCAGAACTTTTAATGGAGTATTGGGGTATCTTTCCAATTTCGAATTACAAAGTTTGTTGTACAAAGCAACAGCTAAAGTTTTTATAATGCCAAAACTCAAGACAGACGTAAAACACTGAGGAAATATTTTTCCCAGAAATGTTACCTAGCTGATTCAATTTTCCGCCCAAATTAACCCTCTTTATTTTACATTGAAATTCTTAGAGCCGGTTTTTATGATATTATTCAAGTAGGATGTAGAGTTTCCACATTTCCGTAAATGTAATTTTTATGTATCTACCCTATTTTTGTTTTTGTCAAAGATCTCAACGCGACCAAACCAAAGACAAAATCACGTCAAGTTAGAAGCCAGTCAATAATCAGTAAAGAGACAATAAATACAGGGTGTTAGGAAAAGTACGAGCAACTGCAAATCAGTGGAAACGTTTTCAACTCCATTACCATGTCATCATCACCATCATATCAGCTGACAGACGTCCACTTCTGGACATAGGCCTCCCCTAAAGATCGTCGGTCCACCTTGTGGGGGGCCTGCCCACACTACGTCTTCCAGTACGTGGTAATACCTACCATGTAATAAAGTCCAAAGAGTTATTTATAAATCCCCAAGTCAAAAATTTGCTAAACAATTTGCAGTTCTATTATTGAGCAGTAAGGAAAATGTCGCGGTGTCAGCTTTTAATAAATTTGGATGAGACGGGGCTATATGTTTTGCCTTATTATTAGCACCCTGTAATACCTACACGTGACAAGAACCTAATACTGAACTAAACACATCCCTAATAAAGACTAACAGCCACGTGGCCTCATTGTACACCTATTGACACCAATTTTAGGGCTAGCTTCAGACTGCTCGCTTTATTCTAATACCAGTTGAAATAATTCTATTGAAATGATAATCTGTTAGGAAGCTTTATCTCGCACGTGTAGACAGGGCTTTAGCTTAGCTTTAGGTGATTGTAACCTTTTTAAAATGGCAAAATACCGGTTACCACGCAAAAATTAAAGGGGTGAGCTGATAGCTAAACTAAATGTATAAAATAATCTTTCTTTTTTGTTATTGGGTGCCATTTCTCTGCTCTGTGGTGCCATTGGTGATGGATGCTCTCTTATAGAATTTCACAGTAAAAATGCGTGGTATATTTTGGGGGGCCATGTGCCATAGTCACCACGCTTGTTGGCAAGTGACGTTATTTCCCATCTTCCGGTTCACAATCCCTAATTCGCCTTGTAAAAGGCAAGAGCTTGCAAGGAGGCTTGTCGTAAGACATCAGCAAAAATAGATGATGTGGTACTATTCCTAGCCAGCATCACAGATGAACAAATAGTAATGGTCCAGCACCTCACTGTCTGCACCACATTCGTTTCCTCCGATTTTTAGGGTTCCGATACCAAAATGGTAAAAAAAAGGAACCCTTATGGTGCCGCTCTGTCTGTCTGTCCGTCTGTCTGTCACACCTCTATATCTCAGCAACCACTTACGCTATCGAGCTGAAATTTGGAATAGTTTTAGAATATAGTTGCCCAACTTAATTGCACATGAAAATTTTTTAAAAAAAGTATGATTATTAATGTAAAGGGGGCCAAAATAGGGGGGGCCAAATTTCAAATTGTCGCTACTAGGTCGAGTGGGGTATCATATGAAAGGGCTTTACTTGTACATTTTAAAATATATTTTTGTATTTTTTTAAGTTTCTTAGTTTTCAAGTTATGATGAAAAATGTAAAAAAAAATACCATTCCCCCCCCCCCTTATCTCCGAAGTTTGAGTAAGGGAAAATCTGAATTAATTACAGTTGACAGAGGTTTATGTAAACTTTACAGCAAAAATAAAACGATCTTTCTAAGTTGCACAGTTTTTCAGAAATCTGCAAAAAACCTTTACAAACAAATTTAGTTTTGCGGTCCTGAAAATGGACTTTATTGCTTCCAAAAATACTATAGGTATATCGGAACCCTCGGCGCGCGACTCCGACTCGCACTTGACCGGTTTTTTTCTATTGATACTACAGCTACATTTTGACCAGTTACTTATTACAATAATCTTAAAGTTTAAGAGTTTCCGATAGGAACTGCGAAATCTTAAAAGATAATATTCATTGCATTTTAATATAAAATAATTTATAACTTTTCAATGTATTAAAAACTTAAAAAGAACAGTACAAAATAAACAGTTTAATTTAAGATTATTTACTTGAAATATAAATTACATTCCAAATAGGTAATGGTTCATTTGGTTTACACAACACGTTTATTAAACATAGATTTTAATTTAAATTTCGAATGATTTATTTTATATCTTTCCACTAGGAACGTTAACAACATGTTGACATCGTATTAATTTAATTAGGCATTACGGCTTGTGTATCCGATTAAACCGACGATACCCCCACGTTATTACTTAGCTTATTAAGAACTAGCGACCCGCCCCGGCTTCGAACGGGTGCAGTTCTATACTAAATATATACTACAGAATGCCCTTATTTTCTTTAGAGGTTATACTATTAATGCTGTATTGCGAAATCGTTTCGTAAAAAAGCCATTATTTCTCGTAAAAAGTAAAGGATATAAAATGGTTATTGTGGGTCATTCCTAAGAGATAGACATATACCATCGCAGACTTGTTTGTAGACCTTTTTAAGGTGTACAATACTGTAGTACATTATTTTGATCTATATCGTAGGGTACAGCCAGCGTTTGCAATGTAAGCGCAAAAAAATGTGTTTATTTTCGATATCTCATTAGAAACCTCTAAAATTATCAGTGTTCCTCTAGTATATGAAAGACTGATATCTACAATTTCAACTAAACTTGAGTAAGATGCACCAATTTCGTTTATGACATCAGATTTTCGCACAACTTCTGTGCTGAGAAACGCTCGATAAACTTTTGGAACATTGGAAGAGAAAGGAAAGAACAAAAAGTCTGTTTTTTCACTTCGGAATATTAAAACGACATATTATTTTCTGAAGATAGGATTGAGCCGTTTATTTGTTAAATTTTCGAATATTATAATATGTTCACAACTGTTTATGAATTAATTTCTTACGTAGATTTCTGATGAATTTTTCTGTAAAACTTTGTGTTATTTATTGGAATTTGTATGACCAAAATTTTTTATGTTTATCAAGCCACATCTCTTGGGAAAGTAGTGCAATTTTATATTGAGTACCAACGTACTAAAAAAAATAACTTTTTGGATACAAAGATTTGAAGTTATAAAAACACTTCTTTGTGCACGAATTAGGTACATCTAAAAGGGCATTGATTAAAGTTGTATAATGGGTCCTTGGTGTAATTTTTTGTATGTTTCACATCACATCGTAAAATGACCTATGATAATAAATTATTAACCCCTATCTTGTCTTTATATGGTAAAAAAAATAAAGTTGGTAAACTTATAACCCCTGTATCTCAGCCCCGATATTACTTAGCTATATGATGCCCATACTGATAATTGATCCTTGTTATCTGATCTATCAAAATAAACCAGTTTCATAAGTGGCCGCTAAAGTTCGAAAATGACGCCAACTTTAATCAAACCCCTTAGACATAAGGAAAAGTAGAACTAACATGTATTCCCTTCAGGTAACAACATTATAAAAACAGTCCTAAGTGAATCAAAATACGTATTAGTCCCACGCCACGCTACTGGTGGTTCCAAGGTTGTTTTTAATCTGTGCTGCGTTGCGTACGATCAGATTAATATCGGGCGATTGGCAAAAAAAACACTCGTCGTAATGGGATCTTTAACCCCAGTCTAATCTAAAGCAATCGTTTATAACTGCAGGTTTTAACTAAAATTGATGAAATGAACTGACAGTGGCCAGTGAGTGGATTGTGGTTACAGAAGCTAAGCTACGTTGCTCTATCAATGTAAAGGGGTTAATACACCTCCCAAAATTCAGTCAACTCATCATCATCATAAGGCTTTGCGAGGTCGGCCATCGATGACGACGTCGGTGTCAGAGTTGTTGAGCCGCCATAGGCCTCAGACATGGCTCATTAACGACTACATCCGTAGATAGTGGTCGGGACCAACGGCTTAACGTGCCTTCCGAAGCACGGAATCATCTTTCGGACCATCAGGTGATTCATCCTGTAATGTCTTAACCAAACTGGGGAGTCGCACAAAGACATTTTTGTAAGACAGTGTCCCCACTGGGAATCGAACCCAGAACCTCTGGATCGAGAGCCGAGTGCTCTTTCTAACCCTAAGACCACAGAGTTCAACTAAATGGTTCAGTGACTAAGTTAGTACCAAGTGGAAATGGCAATTTAGACTGAATTTCGGAAAGTTTAAAAAGCCCATTAAGGTCGTTTGTCAATACCGATAAAACAAAAGATCAGCGCCGATAGAAGCGAAACTGAGTAAGTAATAATAAGTACTATTTTTGCTCGTAACTTTGTCAGCCCTTTTCTCTTATTATCGCTTATCGGTATCGGTTTGGAATGATCGCGGTGGACAAGCTGCCCTACGGGTTATCGCGTGTAAATAAACAATTCCCGTGATTTTATACTGATGCTGGCTTATCTTCGTGGCCTTTTTTAGTCTTGTTAGTACCCAATCGACGACAATCAGACTTAGTGATAGGATTAGAAATACAAAGTATGAGTCGAAAAACGTAGTAGCGTAGCAGAAGATGTAGGGACTGAAAGGTATACTCTGATGATGTGGTTATTGTACAAATAATTAATAAATGGTTGACGAAAGAGATTCGCATGATAAGGGAAAATGGAAATGTTGGAAGGGTAAGGCCCCAACGAATATTCCAAGAACAAATTCAGGACGTTTTAAATATAAAACAGGTCAAACGTACCCTGAACGGACAAGCGTGTATAAAAGGGTTGATAAGAGTAAAAGAAGCGATGAATATAATATACTTACTATGTCAATTAGTGTTATCACACCTTCCTCAATTCAGAGACTAATTTAGCATACATTGCTGATTGAAGTAAGGATATTGGGAATAACAGAACCATGCCTTCCAGCAGTATGCCGAATAAGTCTCTGAATTTAGGAAAGTGTAATAATGTGGCGTGACATCTTCAAAATGAAATTTGAAGGCACTGGTACTCTTTATGATGTTGAGACATCCTCTCATCCTCAAAATACCGGATAAAAGGCCACCAGAAAGGTCGAAGCTAAAAATATGGCTCGACGATAATAGAGACGAGACTATACAGTACAATGAGTAAATAAATTTAACTTAAAATTACGATGCACATTTAAAAAAATCGTATGATGTAGTGTAGAGAAAATTCAAGTTCTACGCAGATATAAAAGGAGACCTTTTTATAACAACACGCGGTAATGTTTGGTCTAGGCATGCGATTGAAATAGGCGTATGTTGACCGGGCGATTCACCTTGGGGCCGCACCTCGTGTAAACCTAACAAGAAAAGTAGCCATCGGTCAGTGAGGAATGTTCTCCATACGACTGGTAATTTAAACTGGTCGGGTGTGCTCGTTTCGTACAATGCTCGAGACCGGTCCAACACGCTGTGGGTGAGCGGGTGAGCGAGTCAAGGAATGCACGGACGAGAAGCAGTGTGATTTGAAAGTGTTCGAATCTCAAATGCGTTTATCGTCGTAACTTGTTCCTTTTTTAAATTCAGGCTTTTTTTAATCGAATGCTGAAGATTGCGGACGCCATGATTGATACAGAATTCAAAGGAACGTCCTGTTTTGCTTTGTTATTTTTTTTAAGCTGATAGTCTTGTTTAAAAGCCCGTAGGAAAAAAAGATCTTCTTCGAGTTTATTTCCATTTTGGACATTATTGCTGAGAATTTTTTTTATTTTAGTTAGGTTCAACCAGTAATCATGGTTTAAACTTTAAATGAACAAACTTAATAGCTCACTACGGTATAATCCTTAATGTTGGCAAGCAATCTTATTATCATATTTAATGCATTAGCAGACTCGCGCACAAGTCTTGAGTAAAAACTTGTATTTTAATTATGTAAGAAAAAACTAGTGAAGTATGTTAGTTGTCAACTAAATAGGCTTGCCACATTGTTAACATACAGTAATTAGTTCTTTAAATAAAACTAATTTAAACTTAAAACCGTGCGTCTAGTAAATATTAAAACGACGAATAGGCACGTTTTAGTAAAGTACTTAATAATATTTGTGTAACAAAAGCTAACCTTTTAAAAGCCTCCCTTGAGGCTACAAATTGTTGATTTTGAAACAAATTATAAGTTTAATTAATCAACTTACTTTGGATAACATAAACATGACAACCGAACACGTGTAACTCGAAGGATTTCAGGCAAATGTGATAAAACGTTACAATTAAGCCGTTTTTTGGGAAATGAGCTAACATCTAATCCTATACTATTAAACGAGCAATATTTATATATATATATATATATTTATTTTTAATCGGTTTCTCGAAAACGGCTCTAACGATTTCGATGAATTTAGTATACAGGAGTTTTTGCGGGCATGTAGCTAGGTCTCATGTCTGGAAAAATTCGTTTTCACCGTCTTTTTTAATATTTCTTAGCGCGTTTTAGTGCGTTCAAGAAACTTACAGCGCCATCTGTTGTTGAGTAGCATGGCTTGCTCACCCGATGATACCTTAATCATACAGAGCATAGCTCGGTTGCCCAGGTACTTTGGAATAATTCATCATCATCATAGCATCCCTCAAAAGTCCACTGCAGAACAAAAGCTCTCCTAATAGTATTATACCAAAAATACCTGGTGTTTTGGGGAGGACTTACCATAGTCTCCACGCTTGTAGGCGTTGCGGCTGACATAATGTATCGCGTTGATGGGTGACCGCAGACCGGTGACCGTACCCACGGCAGCAAGCACGTAGAAACAAAACCAGTTTAAGCTGAACCAGCGCTACGCTTCAAACGCCAGAAACCAGAGACCCGCTCAAGGTCAAACTGTTTCTACCGACGAGCGGCGGTGTATACAAAGCGCATCAAGACGCCTCCGAAGGACACTCCGATTCAATTGTACAACACCCACGAGAATAAATAGGGTGATACTATTCTTAAACGACAACACTTTTGCTTATTTTGCTTTTTCAGTTTTGGAAAACTTATTAGAATCTAAGTAAAAAAGACAAAAGTTAACTTAATAACATGAAAAACAAATTTTCATCATACCTTTAGCCATGAACGTAAGTAATTACTTAATAGAGAAGGCAAATAATTTAAAGTCATGAATCAACTCTGATGTATGACTAGAAAATTCACTTGATAATGTGTTTGCGATCACCTATCCATTTTACGGAGAACCTTGACATTTAGAAGGGCTCTTTCAAAACCGGTCTCATAACTATGGTAGAGAAAGATAAGAGAGATCTTATTATACTTGTTACTCGTGTCGTCTATGGGTGAACAACCAGTTTGTTCGACCTCGAATTCTGAAAATAGTTGATGCTACTGGGAAAGTAAAAGGGATTGCACAGACAGACAATTCAGTTGATGAACTATCGTAATTAAAATATATGAAATCTACCGTTTTTGAAGAAGTAACAAAAGATAAAAATGATATTTGAGAAGTTGACGATAAATAAATAAAAATGAGTTAACAACAAAAATATTAAAAGCTCTGCTTTGTGAAATGGAAATCTGCCATAACTATTCAAACACACAGAAAACACTTGCACATCTACTTTGTTTGACTAAACATGAATGATGAGATGAAGTTTTGGTATCACAATATTCACAGTACTTAAGCGAGTTTAACCATAAACCTTTGTAAGGGTCGATAGCAGTCGCCATGTCCGAAAACGGTTGGATGATGATGATGCTGTAAGCAATTTAACGTGAAATAATCGACCAACGAGAAATTGCTTGAAAACTCAACTGAGGTTTAAATTGGCAGTAAAATGTCGTTTCATTTCCTTCACAATTTCAGATGATACGTCGCTTCATTCCAACGCCCACGTTGTAGGTAATACATGTTTGAGACCAAATGGTATAATACAATATTTGTTGCTTAAGTCTCTAGCAGACTAGAGCTGGTAAAATGCAAGCTAGATTCCCATGCCTCTCAGTACTTAGGTTGCTCAAAAATTTACTGAATACAGTCATATAGTTTAAGAAAGAAGGTAGTATTTGTGGACGTTAATTGGAGAACTACCTCCCCGTTGCCAATTTTTGCCGTAAAGAAGCTCTGCTTAGCCTGCACTGCCATGTTTTGTCAAAGAATGACGCAAAGTAAGTAAGATAGCGGGTATTTTAGGTGGTGGTGTGGTGGTCGTAACATATTATACAATACATCTACATAATGCTCTGTGTGAGGCGTGTGGTGCCGGCAAAGAATTGTACCAACCCATCTCTACCCGTGCGTGTCTTAAGCGGCGAGTAGGGTTAATAAACCAGAGGATGGGCAGCAGCATCCTTCTGTGTATCGTATATCATCTTACGTTCTGCGGTAGCCAACAACCGCGGTCCATGGTGCCACCGTAACGCTAACGCGACTATGGTACTTCCCCTCCACATTGTTTCAGCACAAGCTGGAATTTTGGAAAGAGTTGCCTGTCCTGTAATGGACGTTGCATGGGATATCATGATCTACATAATTCCCAATTTTATTATGAACTGCAAAACTCCAGAGAGTGTCACATTTATTAATATACTGACAATTTCAGTTTTCCCCCGGGATATATCATTGTGCTACACTAGATTTACTGAACTATTAATTTGGTCCCTGTGTAACTCGCTGTTGACCGGCCGCCCCAATTTTGTACCGAAATAAAACGCTGCTCTACTTTCGTCCCCTACTCTTTCTCCTCCTCCTACGTCTGATATATAAGACTGATATCTACATTCTACAATGTCAACTAAACTTGAGTAAGATGCACCAATTTCGTTTATGGCAGATTCTCACAACTAGTTTTTCTCACAACTACTGTGCTGAGAAACGCTCGATAAACTTTTGGAACATTGAAAGAGAAAAGAAAGAACAAAAGCTCTGTTTTTTCACTTCGGAATATTTAAACGACATATTATTTTCTGAAAATAGTATTGAACCGTTTATTTGTTAAATTTTCGAATATTATAATATGTTCACAACTGTTTATGAATTAATTTCTTACGTAGATTCCTGATGCATTTTTCTGTAAAACTTTGTGTTATTTATTCCATGCAAATTCTGTGGGGGAAAAACTTGCTCCATAGACACAGTCAAGCTTGACATGTGCAGTGCAATTTAACTCCTACTACTATTGAAATAAGAACGGTAATGTGTCAAGCTTGACGTGCTCTTGAATACGTAGAGTCAAGAACAGGTCAAACTTGAGAACGTAGCGCGAATAAAGCTCTAACGGCTATTAAAAATACAATGTATCAAGCTTGATTTGCTCTTAACTGTACGATTTTCGTATAGCATTTTAACAGGTTATTTATTTCGAGATTTGCATTTTTTGTTTCATACCGTTCATACCTAATTTTTTGAAATATTTTTGACTTTGTTGTAGGTCAGAGCTAACGAGCAAATCAAACGATAAAAACTCGTGGTGAGGAGGTACCTACTTCAATAACAAAAAAAAATGTAGAGCTCACAAAGGAACATACTATAAAGAAATTATGCTCAATACTTTCACTAGCGATCAATGACGACGCGAACTCAAATAGGTCAATAGATGTGTATTCGGGAACAAAACAAGTCAATATATGATGAAAATTTTGTTGGAAAGACTGGTTTTGTACACGTGTCGTGTCGTTGCTGAGTCATCGACAAGAAAAACACTAACGCAAAGGTTTATGACTCGGTCGGTGCCTCCTATGACTTTGAAACATGCATTATTATGAATATTTTAAATGTTGGACAGAATGCTTTGACGCATTTTGATAGTTAGTACTTGGCACTCTAATTTTGATTTGCTCGTGCGAGTGGTAATCGCTCATGCGAGTGATATCTGTTCGATCCCCGTCCAGGGCAAACATTTGTGTTATGAACACAAGTGTTTTGACATTGGAAATATGTCTTTTATATATTGTATAACTTAGAGTAAACATAATTATTTACCACTATATTTATGTTGTGCATTTGGTGAATAAAGTTCTTTTTTTTTTTTTCGTTCGCTCCAGTGTAGGCTCCGATTTCACGAAAAAGTGCGATCCCCTTATATCTCGGAGAGTTGTGAAGATATGATATTCAAAAAAAGCTCAGAAGACGCGTATTCATAAGTGCTGTAAGGTGCAAAAAGAATTCTTCGAGAAAGTCAAAAACTAAAAAAGTTATGGCCGAAATAAAAAAAAAATAATTCAAATTTTTCCGAATTTTTGATTTTGGTGGTCTATTTTTTGGATACGAAGAATGGTATCAAAATTTTGAGAAAACTTCCTCTGGACGGTTTAGTCAGAGAAACTGATTTAAAGATAAAGGGTGTAAGAGACACGGTGTACCAAAAACTGAAAGGGCTTGTTCAGGGTAAGTATACATTGCTCGTTAAATAGTAAAGGATTTGCAATCCAGTGGCATTGAAGATCATGTTTCAGAGCTATCTAACCGAATTATTTGGAACATGATCATTAATTTTGTAATGAAAGTGACGTAATGGGAGAAAACAAAAAAAAAATATTCAAATAGCAATTTTTTATGTAACGTGGTAGAAAATAATCGTTCATTCCGCATATCGACAACTTCTAAGAATAGAAGTCTGTTTACTGTCTCGACGGTTTACCCGCAGATATTTTGGCTGTTGTTTCCTCTTATAAATTTCTGTAAATAATTCTGATTTGTACAGGTACTAAGTGTTTGTGACGGGCTACAAAGTTGAGTTTACTTTGAATATCATTATTTCGAACATAGAATATATGAAAGATTTCTAACCATCAGTTAATTAAACTTGACATTATTATTGTCAATGAAAGCTTCTGTACTCTGTAGTGGCGTAAGTTTAAGTCAGAGATATGAGTACTTAACCGAACATTCTAACATACTGTTTCTTTATCATTTTGTAGCTTGAATAGTTCTTTCCAATACGAGACAGGATACATGGCAAGGACGCGCCTTTTTATAGAACAGGCACGTCCCAAACGTTCGCGCCACGTGTGCCCGGCCCGTCTGCGGCCCGTTATCGCGTCTATAATATAACCATAGCTCTCGACATGTCTACGCTTGTGGTTGTGTAGTGTATCCAAATATCGGAGAGGACAGTGACCCCAGCACCTGCAATCGCGACGAATGTTGACATAGGCGGCGATGTGACGTCTTCAGTGATAATGAACGAACATAGCACCAGCGCAGTTTACTTTACATGTTGTAAATCCTGTGAGATACTTTGCTTTAGGTATGATCTTTTTTTTTAAATTTAAACGCAAGATTTTCAGATTCAGATAATTTTATTCAATGTAGATTCTTTACAGAATACTTATTGAATGTCATGCAGAATACAATGCAAATAGAGCGAGTCTACACCGTTTCGGATCGTGCTATGGCAGCGCAAAAGAAACTGCAAGAATCCACTGCAGCACGGCCTACTTTAAGAGTCGGCTTATTACAATATTTAAAAAGCTCTTAAATTCATTTCATTTCATTCAATTTATATTTAAAAGCCCTGACAGAAGCTATAAACAAATTCTAAGCTATAAACGATCTAAAAGAAACTTTAGGTCTCACAAAGATGCAAGGGGATCAATTGAGAAAGCAATAAGCTAGCTTTGATTGCACTCCGATACCAAAGCTCAAGATTCGACTTCAAACGCATCTACCAGTCTATAAACAATGCCAAGACAATCTGTTACTCGTCTGACATCAATCTGTCCAACATCAACCTACCATTTTTCAATTTTCGCGCTCTCCCAGGTCTTCTCGGGTTGCAGAATTCGTTGGTTTATTGCGTGTACTGGAATCGGGGGCACGGCCTTGCCCCACTTTCAAAGATTGGCACATTTTTATCTATTCGAATTGAACAGCGGCCAACACCCAGGTTTGATTGATGATCCCTTGAAGGTTTTCTGACCGTACCAGATAGCTCAAGACGTAATGACGTACCAACTTGCATATTTGCATAGATTATGGGTATGAATGACTCTTGAGAGATTCCTTTAAAACATTATCCCATCAAAAATATTTTCATATAAAATGTTACCAAGACGAGACCATATAGCTAGCATTTTCAAAAAGTTATCAGATTTGATGTACATCCAAGCTTCTAACTCTACATGCCTTAACTCTACAAGCCCTAACTTCACAAAGTCTACACCTTAGTCAAAATATGTGGCTAGGCCGTTTCGTTAGTACAAGATAGTTCTACAACGTGTAACGGAAAGGTGTGATAATAATAAAGGATTTGAATCTACCCATGACACTGAACAACTTTTCCCAAGGAACATAGGTCGAAATATGAATATGAATTTTTGACCTCCCATAGAAACTGCATCAGCTGATTGCGCATTTTGTATGGGAGGTCAAAAATTCATATTCATATTTCGACCTATGTTCCTTGGGAAAAGTTGTTCAGTTTCATGGGTAGATTCACATCCTTTATTATTATCACACCTTTCCGTTACACGTTGTATAATGCAATGAGTATAACAGAAAAGCAATGAACAGTGAATAAATTTTTCACCTTACGCCTACGTGACTGACGGTAGCGAAACGGCCTAGCCACATATTTTGACTAAGGTGTAGATTTTGTGAAGTTAGGACTTGTAGAGTTAAGGCGTGTAGAGTTAGAAGCTTGGCTGTACATCAGATCTGATAACTTTTTGAAAATGCTAGCTATATGGTCTTGTCTTGGCAACATTTTATATGAAAATATTTTTGGTGGGATTTCACTTCTTTTTGTATGTTTCATATTACTAAAGATCCTGAAGTACGTGTTTTATTATTGTTCAGCTCAATGGCTTTATAAAATTGCATTGTTGTATATCAACAGCTAATACTCATCACATTTATTGAGTATTTTCTGCTAAGGCAGTATTTAAATATCCCTCATGTTTGGCTGGTCTATTGCGGTTTCACATCAGAGCCATCAGGTATTCCGGGTCTTCATAGATTCTGGCTTTAATAGTTTTACCTTAATATGGCTACTAAACCTCTTTGCAAAATTTCAGCTCTCTCGGTATAGTACAAGTACGAGATCTTTTTGATGATCGGTGAGTGTGTCAGTGACAAAATTGCCTTACTTAGACTAGCTATAGCTCGTAAGTTATAAGTAGGAATGGTATGTAATTTAAGGATATAACTAAGTTTAGTGTCTACTTTTTGTTATTGAAAATTCAAGTCTCTAGATTTATCCAAAATGAAGTTACAGGGGGGTCAAAAGGGCCCTGAGTGGCTTCGAGAAAAGGATGGTACGGCTGTGCCTTTGTTTGCTCGTCTTCGCAGGGGCACTACCATGCCCATTATTTTATCAAGCTTTTCTCATAACTTATGCAGGCTTTATCAGTTTTACAATAACTGAAAGAGCATGATCAAGAGACATGAATGAAAAAGAACACCTTCCCTTTACAAAAACGTAAACTTGATTAGACTGTTTGTAAGGAGACTATTATTTATTATTTCCTGAAAGATTCATTCCCTGATTTCGTTATTGATTGATTGTGCCTATGAAATTGTCTGAAGGCTACTCGTATTCTTTACACCCTGGCCGGATACCTTTCTCGTAAGTTTGAATGTTCAACAGGGATCTAATTCAACCTTTGTTTTAGGTATTTGACTTTATCATTTATGTTTTGAGAAGGATTGCCTAACTTTTGAGACTTATTAGTCTCAAGGACTTAAAGAAGAAGGACTTGAAGAAGGATTAAAACTATTACCACCTACGATTACCACATAATAAAATTTACGTACCAACGCTTCTACCGAAGCAACAGACTTAGAAGATGTTTTTTTTATTTGTAATTCATATCCTATCCATTATTGTTTTGTGTTTTGGCTTGACTTCATTTTAAAGGTCAGCATTTAATATTCTGACATGGGTAGGTACTTTGTCGAGTCAACGTCAATGAGATGAAGATGCTGAGGTGGGCAGGAGGGGTGACCAGACTGGACAAGGTGCGCAATAAACACATACGAGGCAGTTTTAAGGTTGCGCCGATCACGGAAAAAATGACCGAACACCGTCTCAGATGGTATGGACATGTAAAAAGACGCAGCGAAGATCACGTAGTGAAATTAGCCCTGAAAATCCCAGAACAAAAGGGAGGCAGAGGCCGCCCGCCATCGACCTGGTGGTCCAATATCGAAAGAGACCTCAAGAAAGCCCAATTGCCAGAACCGACAACTCAAGGCCGATTGTCTTGGCGCAGAAGGGTGAGGAGACCCGACCCCAAATAATGGGAACAGGGAAGGAAGAAGAAGAAGGTAGGTACTTTGTGGGTACTTTTGTATCCTAGAGGTACTGCTTCCATACTTAGTCGCTCTGCTTGAAAACATTTTATGTCTTAGAGGATGTTTTATTTTGTACCCAACATGTACACTAGCGTTACAAAGTGTCCCTTATCCAATGAAACTATTAGTATAATGCCCTATTGCACCCCGCTCCGCGACTAATTCAATTTGCAGTTTGCTAAGCTGTTTACGTTTCAAGTTGTTGACTCCTATAATCGTCGGATCTTCAGTGACATTTACATAACTTATTGCAAAAGAATACAAACTTGATTAATTTTCAAGTTTTGTTTTGCATTTGTATAAAAGTTTAAAGTATAAAAATATTAAACCTAATGCATGTTGCTCTCGTTGTTTTAAAAAAGCGTATGAAGTAAATTATTACGAGTAGGTACACATTCCAGCAATAGCAACACGTTGCACATAACTCGCTCAGATTTTCACACACGTAATAAGCTAAATCAGACTGAGTGCATCTTTATAATGAGTGAATCATGCCCAACCAAAATACTAACAAATGAATGACCGCATTTCTCTCAGCCGAGATGAGAGACATGCTTTCGCGTGCCACAACAAATCAGCTGTACGAGGAGCCATGCGGCAACGGGTGCCTCGTTCTCGCCTCGTGCGGCACCCTGCGACGACAAGCGACACTTTCCAACTTGCGCGCTTTAAATATTCAACGACCGTTGTGCCAGCAGCCGCTCTCACCGGCCGATCTGAACCACACCAATACCCACCTAGATACAGTTTGGGCTCAATTTTGACGGCCCGCTCGCACTCTCAGCCAGAAATACCGACGACTCAGCTCGCGCGTTAACTCGCGCCTTGGTCTACTCATCCATCACTGCACATCCGCAAGCGAGACTCACGATTTCACTGTCACAGCACGCGGCGGCCACCGGCCAGCCGGAGTCAACACAACTCACAGTATCGCGGATATCGTCACTGCAGTTAAAGCTAAATCAGAAACTGTGAAACCGCGGAGGACCGAAACTGCGGCACACGGGGACGCGACCTCGGCGCTCGAGAGCGTGAGAGCCGTCAAAGCCTGAACGGTGGCAGGTGAGTTTAGCGCAATGAGAGTGCGGAGAGAGCTGGACGAGACGACGCGCGTGACTCGCCGCCGCCGACTGACGGGGCGCGCCGCGACGAGCCTGCCGCACCACCACACGCGCACCGCGCGCACACTCGCGCCTCGCGCCCGCCCGCCCGCCTCGCCCCACACCGCCCCACACCACACCACACCACGCCGGCTCCATCGCCGCCGGCCACCGCACCACCGCCGTCGCCGCACCGGCACACCGGACGCCGCTCTCCAATATTTCAGTCTCATTTCAAATTTGACTTTAAAATACTGTATCTCTACTAACCCGTCGACAAATCAGAATATTTACAAACCCATCACACTAAACCTCACTGGACGTTTTAGTTGCGCAGTGAATGGACAAGCAACGCGTGCAGCACTCACACTCTTGCGAGGCCTGCCGTGTTCGAATAGGTTAGATATATGAGTAGGTATGCCTACACTACAGCAGTGTTTACCTTGCTTAACGCATCCAAAATGAGACTAGAATTGAAAAACAAGGCTCAAAACTTGAGCGAAAACAAATCTTGCAAATATTGAATGATACTTCGTAAACATGTTGCTATAGTAAACGACTTGACAGTTATGAACTTTGTAAAACTCAATAAGAAGTCCAAAGTAGAGTTGGCAAAAGTAAGACGAATCATTAACAAATCGAAGCGTGCTCTACGCTACGCGGCGTAAGGTCATCGGAATGCCAGCGCGATGCTACGAATTGCGCAAATAGATGTTCCAATGAACTCGTTTAATAATAGCGTAGTGAGGGCGTCACTGTAGCACGTTATACTAGTCCAGTAGTACACTAGTGTAGAATACCTACTAGCAATAGCAGCCACTGCGTCGACTCAAGGTTCCTCTACTGAGTCGTCACGCGCACTACCCACCAATATCCCACAAGGAATCTTGAATGAGATATTATCATTAGAAATCATTTAAAAAAAAGACGAGAAAACTTACGGCGATAAAAATGTTTTAAAACTTTTTGAATAAAGATTCCAAACAAAAGTTTTGTAAGGCTGGAAAGACAGAAAGAAAGACGTGAAAAAAATAAAGTAAAAATAAAATGTTGCGAGAAAAACAAGCGTATAACCGTCGCAAATTACATTTGGTACTCAACTAAAATAATTAAAAGTGACATTGAAAAAAACCGGTCAAGTGCGAGTCGGACTCGCGCGCCGAGGGTTCCGATATACCTATAGTATTTTTGGAAGCAATAAAGTCCATTTTCAGGACCGCAAAACTAAATTTGTTTGTAAAGGTTTTTTGCAGATTTCTGAAAAACTGTGCAACTTAGAAAGATCGTTTTATTTTGCTGTAAAGTTTATATAAACTTCTGTCAACTGTAATTAATTCAGATTTTTCCTTACTCAAACTTCGGAGATAAGGGGGGGGGAATGGTATGTTTCTTGACATTTTTCATCATAACTTTAAAACTAAGAAATTTAAAAAAATACAAAAATATATTTTAAAATGTACAAGTAAAGCCCTTTCATATGATACCCCACTCGACCTAGTAGCGACAATTTGAAATTTGGCCCCCCCTATTTTGGCCCCCTTTATATTAATAATCATACTTTTTCAAAATTTTTTCTTGTGCAATTAAGTTGGGCAACTATATTCTAAAACTATTCCAAATTTCAGGTTGATAGCATAAGTGGTTGCTGAGATATAGAGGTGTGACAGACAGACGGACAGACAGACAGACAGACAGAGCGGCACCATAAGGGTTCCTTTTTTTTACCATTTTGGTATCGGAACCCTAAAAATGAATGATGAATTGAGAAAGATGAGCCTGGTCATCAGCGCCAAGCGTCATGGGCTGTCAAATCTTCACGACGTCAAAATTATTCAGATATTGAACAACGTCCTATTTATAAAATCATTATACACCAACAATTTTAAAAAATTATTGTCCTTTAACGAAATCTTAAAATAATAAATACATATATAAAGGGTGTAACTAAAAGGGTGTATCAACCCTGAAGGATGTGAATTAGCCCAGGAAACTGAACAACTTTCTCTAAGGAACTTAGATCTAAATACGAAAAAATTGTTTTGACCTCCCTAAACTGATTCAGCTGCAGATATTCTGAGGTCAACTTTTTTTCGTAGTTTATGTTTCTTCGGGAAATTTGTTCAGTTTTATGGGCAGAATCACATCCTTCAGGGTCGGTATACCCTTTCCGTTACATCTTGTATAAGAGGTTAGTAGTATATGAAACTACTGTCGTTAAGAATAGGATTAAAAGGCCCAAGAACAGGTAAAGGACATACATGTCTTAAAAAGAAGACAGCAAGTTTGCATAAATGTCAATGATAAAAAGAGAGAAAAAAATTAAAGTACTTAACACTTATATCCTCTTATGTAAGATAACCTATCTTATCACTTTTCTAAAATTAAACTATCATAATAGCAACAACAAGTAGACAAAATAATCATAAATGGGTAGTAAACTATATTTTATCGTGATAGTTTATAATATTCGATTGATAAAAGATAATCAAAAGAAAAATGTACATCACAATGAAATAAAATCTAACCATTTAGCTTATATTCGGCCAAAACGCCTACAACGAAAATAATTTTACATAAAATTATACTTTTGCTATGAAAAGCAGCTACGCGGTTTGCTTTTGTGAATTAATAACCAGTGAAACAGGTATAATAAAATAAATATACGATGTTTCAATAAAAGGTAAATTATGCGGCCCACGCGTTACCATAGTGACATTTCATAAATAGGAAAATAGAAACTCAAGGATTCTTGTTACTATTATTATACTGACAAACATGATAAGTAGGTTTCCAGTCCAACTTAAATAAAAAACTCTAAGTCATATTTTGCAATGATATAGGTCTATTTTGCGAGCGGTTGGCAATTTGCGAAGTTGTCATTATGAGATGAGACGGTCTGGGCGAAGAACTTTTATCTCTTTTTAACATAGAAAAGTGCACTGCAATAAATTCTATGTCAAATAAAACTATAGTCATTTCAGAAACTTAATTATTGAACTGTTTGAAAGAGAAGATAACCGATACGCGTTGCTTTTCGATATTATACCACCGCAAAATTCCATAATTTCAACATCATTCAGCTGCAGGTTTGGATTCTTGTTTATGTATTCAAAGAAGAAGATAAATGACAGTAATCTAGGTCAACATCCTAACGAATCACATTCTTTTTTATCGGACATTTAAGTATTTATGACTAGGGTGCACTAATTCTCTGAAGCGACAGATACAATTTCATATAAGTGTAGAGATTTCGTAGGAAATGATCTAAAATAATGATATAAAAATGCTGCAAAATTTTATATTCGATTCGATTATCATTTATTTGCAAATATCACTATTGTCTCGGATTTAAAAAATCAAGGTTTCTATTCTCGTTCATATTGATATTATTGGATTGTTAGTAGATATTATAATTATGAGAAGTTGAGTCGGAAGGTCACCAATAAAGGAGGACTTCTGTGTTGGGTTGTTATAGATTTTATAATTATTTACGACTCCAATTGTTGCAGACATTTAGCAAATTCTTCCAAAAGAATGATGCTCGTTTTGGCCGCTAGGTGGCGTGACCGCGGTCGCTCGCATTTACGTTCACGAAGCTACCTTAACGCCACAATCTTATATCTTACAAAGTTTTCTTTTTTTTAATTCGCTTAAGTCAGGATTTAGTAAATTAACTATAGATTCGTTTACAACTTCCTTTTCTCTTTCATCAACATCAGCAGTTTCAGTGATGACGTCATTCGTTCGAACACTTCGAACAGGGTCAAGCTTGTTCCGAGGTGGTCGCCCGATCTTATCCCATCCCGGCCGGGTCGGTAAATGTCCCTACTTCCGCCGGCGTCTTCATAATAACACTCTCTTCAGTAAAAACACTTAGCGAAGAGACCATGAAATGCCTTTACATGATAGTTTCGTAGCTGAAGGGTAAAAACGGTGTGATGAGTAAGAATAATGCTTTCATGTTCGTAACATTTGAACTATTCAAAGACCGTTCGGTGGTTGATAGTAGATTAAGCTCAGGCACACTTTAGGAAACTAGGCATACTAACACTTCCAAGCTTATACATATTTGCGATAGCTATGTAAGCTAGGGAAAATCTGCAAGCTTATGAACAGTGTGGAGAGAACAACACCTATAATTTACGTGGAGCTGGTAAACTTAAGTCTGTCCCTCACAGGCTGGCCAAGTCCGACAGGGTGTCACACGTGTTGGCACCTTATGTGTACAACCGACTACCAAAGCATGTTGTCGAAGTCAACTCCATCTCGATTTACAAACGTAAACTTAAAAGCTGGCTGGTCGAGCAAGCGTACTCACTTTTTCTTTTGAGGTACGGAACCCTAAAAACGGAACCCTTATAGGATCACTTTGTTGTCCGTCTGTCTGTCTGTCTGTCAAGACCCTTTATCTCACGAACCGGTAAAGGTATCAGGTTGAAATTATTACCACATATTAGGATCCATGAAACACACAAGATCTGAAAATTTAAATTTTTTTCAACGACGCAATCAAAAGATATGGCATTTTATGTCCTCATCTCCATACATTTATGCAAAAAACCAAAACCTACAGGGTACTTCCCGTTGACCTAAAATTATGAAATTTGGCAAGAAGCTAGGTCTCACAGTACAAATAATGGGAAAAGTCTGAAATCATTAAATATTACAACTTTTCTCACAACTAATGGTAACCAATTGTGGTGAGCTCCCGCTTCAAGAACATTCATATAAGAGAGGGGTCAAGTTGAATGGTCGCTGAGGTGATTTTTGTTTTAGTTCTATTTTATAAACGGGAACACTTACAAACTTGAAAATTTATATGTTTATAGTGCATAAGCTATAAAATATTAACAAATAATAAAATTTTGTCAAGCGCGTGTCGGACTCAAAAAATCTAGCACATTAACTTACTGAAATTTCAACTAATACAATTATGATTATGTGGTGGTACGGAACCCTCTGTGCGCGAGTCCGACTCGCACTTGGCCGGTTTTTTTTTTTTAATTAATGTTTATTTAATAATAATTAAAATAGCGTTCCTATTATACTATAATGTATTACATTATACTATAATGTATAATTTAATTTGACTTATAATGTATATTATTAATAAATTATTTGTATTTGAAAGATATAAGCGAAGTGAGGATTTGCTACGTCACGAGTTTGCCCCTTTTATAACGTTTATCAATTGTTAGAAAAAACATTTGTTAGAAAAAAGTACCTACTTACAAATTGTGTCTTCCATCGAAACTCAGGGCGCGTATTTGTCACTACATACCTTACCAACTTTCTAATGAGTAGGAAACTTGGCAAAGGAGTCTTCGGAAGGTTTAATTAAAAGCTGCTGTAAATAAAAACAATTTTATTTTCTATACGTTATTATTAGCCATATGAAAACTAAAAATAAAACGGTTAGTAAAACGGCCAGTGACTATTTACTAGCAATGTTTACTACATTTTTTACCCACGACGGAACGGAGAAGGTGTATGCGTTTAGGGTGAGATGTTGTGTGTTTGTTCGTTTGTATGTGCAAAGTTATGTTGCCTTTTATCTTATCTTAAAAACGGCTTAACCGATTTAGATACGGTTTTCAGTAATGGATTTATAATTTATCAATGATGGTTTGTAGATTAGAGTTGTGGCGCCAAGTCACCGGGGGGCGCTGTAATGATAATTTTTATCTAAGCAAATGTTGCCATTTATCTCCAAAACGGTGTGACCGATTTAGGTACGGTTTTCAGTAAAATATTTATGATTTATCAGTGATGGTTCTTAGACCAGATTTATGGCGCCAACTCACCAGGGGGCGCTGTAATAATAAATTTTATCTAAGCAAATGTTGTCATTTATTTCCAAAACGGTTTGACCGATTTAGGTACGGTTTTCAGTAAAAGATTTATGATTTATCAGTGATGGTTCTTAGACCAGAGTTGTGGCGCCAACTCACCAGGGGGCGCTGTAATAATAAATTTTTATTTACGCGAATGTTCCCATTTATCTCCAAAACGGTTTGACCGATTTAGATACGGTTTTCAGTACAAGATTTATCTATCAGTATCATATTTATCAGTGACAGTTTTAAGACTATAGTTGTGGCGTCAACTCACCAGGGGGCGCTGTGTAGTAATAATTATTCTTTACTCGCGCAACGTCCTTCTTAATCGCTCTAGTAAAGTGGGAATTCTCTAAAAAGTTAAAAATAAAAAGCAAAATTGAAAATTTTGAGAAAAACTCACGACGGCTGTCATTCAAAAAATATTAAATAAAACTTTGGAAATTCCCCCGACTAAAAATAAATATTTTCACCTATCTATTCATATATTTTATAAGCCAAGAAAATCCGTCGGGGCTGCCATTCCTTATCTTACGTAAATTAATAATGCATACGAGCTAGTTGTAAAATAGCTTTTGTTTGCTGCAGTTAAGTATAAATTATGAAAAGATGGCAATGACAGCCCCCGACGGATTTTCTTGGCTTATAAAATATATGAATAGATAGGTGAAAATATTTATTTTTAGTCGGGGGAATTTCCAAAGTTTTATTTAATATTTTTTGAATGACAGCCGTCGTGGGTTTTTCTCAAAATTTTCAATTTTGCTTTTGTTTAGTAAATTTTTCGAGCAAATGCACTGAAACGATTCTAACTTTAGAGCTTCAGTCATCATCAACCTTATTCATTAGAATACTGATGTATTGAATATTACAAGAATGTTTTAATACTACAGTACCTATCTGATGTTTATTAAAATTGGTTATGCATTATTACACTAGTTAATTGAAAAGTATAGTTAAAAATAAGAAAACTATAGAAGACTTGAAAGTGTTAAAAAGTTAAGACATCCTTCGCCAACGCATTAGTTTTCGACATCGAAAATAATTTGTAGGTATTATAAAAATACAAATGTTTTACAAAAAAAAAAAACCGGCCAAGTGCGAGTCGGACTCGCGCACTGAGGGTTCCGTACCACCACATAAACATAATTGTATTAGTTGAAATTTCAGTAATTTAATGTGCTAGATTTTTTGAGTCCGACACGCACTTGACCAAATTTTATTATTTGTTGTTATTTTATAGCCTATGCCCTATAAACATACCAATTTTCAAGTTTGTAAGTGTTCCCGTTTTTAAATAGAACTAAAACAAAAATCGCCTAAGTAACCATCCAACTTGACCCCTCTCTTATATGAATGTTCTTGAAACGGGAGCTCACCACAATTGGTTACCATTAGTTGTGAGAAAAGTTGTAATATTTAATGATTTCAGACTTTTCCCATTATTTGTACTGTGAGACCTAGCTTCTTGCCAAATTTCATAATTTTAGGTCAACGGGAAGTAGCCTGTAGGTTTTTCATTTTTGAATAAATGTATGGAGATGAGGACATAAAATGCCATATCTTTTGATTGCGTCGTTGTAAAAAATTGAAATTATCAGATCTTGTGTGGTTCATGGATCCTAATATATGGTATTAATTTCAACCTGATACCTTTACCCGTTCGTGAGATAAAGGGTCTTGACAGACAGACAGACAGACGGACAACAAAGTGATCCTATAAGGGTTCCGTTTTTAGGGTTCCGTACCTCAAAAGAAAAAAACGGAACCCTTATAGGATCACTTTGTTGTCCGTCTGTCTGTCTGTCTGTCTGTCTGTCTGTCTGTCTGTCTGTCTGTCTGTCAAGACCCTTTATCTCACGAACGGGTAAACGTATCAGGTTGAAATTAATACCATATATTACGATCCATGAACCACACAAGATCTGAAAATTTAAATTTTTTACAACGACGCAATCAAAAGATATGGCATTTTATGTCCTCATCTCCATACATTTATTCAAAAATGAAAAACCTACAGGGTACTTCCCGTTGACCTAAAATTATGAAATTTGGCAAGAAGCTAGGTCTCACAATACAAATAATGGGAAAAGTCTGAAATCATTAAATATTACAACTTTTCTCACAACTAATGGTAACCAATTGTGGTGAGCTCCCGTTTCAAGAACATTCATATAAGAGAGGGGTCAAGTTGGATGGTTGCTGAGGCGATTTTTGTTTTAGTTCTATTTAAAAACGGGAACACTTACAAACTTGAAAATTGGTATGTTTATAGGGCATAGGCTATAAAATAACAACAAATAATAAAATTTGGTCAAGCGCGTGTCGGACTCAAAAAATCTAGCACATTAACTTACTGAAATTTCAATTAATACAATTATGTTTATGTGGTGGTACGGAACCCTCAGTGCGCGAGTCCGACTCGCACTTGGCCGGTTTTTTTTTTCTTTTGAGGTACGGAACCCTAAAAATGGAACAGAATGACGAAAATATCGCGTCAGATCATACGTAAAACTTTCAACAGAGGTGCGCAGACGCAGCGTAAAATTCCAGTCAACTGATTAGCAGTGCAGTGACAGTTTGGCAACCGTGAAAATTTATTTTAACACTTGTCTAAAAGTAGCCGTGTTATAAGATGGAAACTTTTGGGTACCTCTTAAGGATATCGTATCAGAAGTTAGTATTCTGACGTGATCTTTTTTATTCGTTATCCTTTTTTTATTTTTAAATAACGGTCATTGTTTAGTATGTTAACTGTTCATAAAACTTTTTCTAAGAGTACTTATTTTGGCTTTCTCATACAAACCAAGCGTCGTAAATTGAGAAAGACTCTCAACTAAATTGTGAAGCTACGAGGTCTGACTGTAGTGAAATTTGACATTATTTCAATGATCACGAGAAATATAGGTATGGCTTTTGGGGTTTCCATATTTTAAATTTAAATTAATAAATTTAACACATATTTTCAAGTGTCAAAAACCTGACCAAAGTGTACGCTAATATGATTAGTTGGCACGCTTGTTTATTCGACTGTAGCAAATTAATGTTTTGACCTTTACTATGAAGCTAAATTATTTAGCGAAGAATTTGAATTTGGTGATTATATAAATATCTAAGGACCGAATGTACTGAAATGAATAGGAAATTATTAAGAAAAATAGGTAGGTACGCTATTACGAGCGGTGCTGCACCATAAAAGGAGAAGCACTTACTTTGTATCGACCACCATTGAATGGGTACCACAGGGTTGGCTTATTGGGTCCTCTCTTTTAAATCTCGCCGACTACACAATGACCTTTGATTGGCATGACCATCTCTAACAATGCCACATAAACGTTGATGTTTCTGAGTTCCTAGTTGTTGTGAAGAAAATTTTCGTCTCGTTGAGGTAAACGAACAAAATGGCTGGACTGTGCAGACAAGCTTAGGTTCTAATAATCGGAATTCTCACGCACAATAGTACGTTAACGATCTTTGACGCTTTGTCGGTTTTGAAAACTTCTTTATGAACAGTACTTGGTATTTACTTTGCTTCATGAGAGTACTCTGATGTTAATGCTTTGATGTTGAACCTTTTTCAGCCGGAATTTATTGGGTTCTACCTCAGGGTTTTACTACTATCTTGAGGCTTTAAAAGGGTTTATAGAAAATCCACAGAGTAGATGCCCGCAGCCAACGAAGCTAACCAACTTATCTTACTCAGATAAACCTATTTTGCCGTTAAAGAAATACCAAAAAGTTAAATACAAAATTGTATCCGCTGCGAGATCATTTGAAGCCCCCAAATCAACTTCAGCGTCAGTAGCATTAGGCTCCTTGATATAGCACATTAAGGTGCAAGGTCAACGGCCGAAGGAGGACGTTGGGTACTCGGACGTTACCGAAACCCGCTCATTAGACCCCTTTTGGGCCTGACTCATAATTTGATACCTCATTTTCAAATCTGCCTTTGTGCAGGTACATTGAAAGCAAGAAACGGCTTGTGTTTTTTCATGTGAGTTACAAAACGAAGCTCGCATCTTAATTTTTTTTTACAGGTTTTAAAATAGACTGAATAATTTTCTTATAATTACATATGAGTTGGAAGCATAATTGCGATGATTTATGGAGCTTTAAATTTAAGTGGGTAATAATGTCTAATTTATTTAACAATAAATTTAAATTACTGCAAAACTCTGCAAATGTGCAAAGGATATAAAATTGAAATAGTTTTTGCACGAATCTTTTGGCGAGCACAGTTCTGTATCGAAGTACTAAATAGTCAGTTCAAAGAAAGTTTAAAGTGTTTTTGATACCTTTTTTGTAAAATTCGTCCGAAATAAAGCTTGCAATTTATAGTTATTAAGCTTACCTTTGCAAATATAATTCAATTTTAATTATGGTCATACTAATAAAAACATGTTCATTAATATTGTGACGAGTCCTGTTGACAAAGCAAGCAGAACCAAAATTGTATTTGAATCATCAAAAATACCCTTTATAGGACACATGACTGATATTTGGACAAAATGTCTTGCAGAAGCTTTTACCTTTTAAAGGGATTATAAATGCGAAAACGTTTAATGCTGTCAATATTATGATGTTAATGAGCTTACTTAAAATGGGAAGCCTTGAAAATTATACATTGGTATGAAGAAAATTTTGTGTTCGCACAGTAGCATGTGTGACCCATCTATGAATCACGCAAATAGCAGGATCGATCCAGACCTTAACATGAAACTCTCTTTAATTTTTGACAGAAACTGTCTTTTTTTTGACAAAAATTACGGTTATGACAAACAATTTAACAATGAATAAAGAAACATTATTTATCTTCAGGAAATCATCCCCCAAGGGTTTAAAGCATGAAGGAGGAAAAAATTTTTTCTTCCTCCATGGTTTAAAGCTTGTAGGAACTTGAAATATATAATTTAATGTTAGCGACTTTTCTAGTAGAAACTTGGTGTTTCCTGTGCAAAGCGGAGGCGATACTCAATGTGGTGCTAGGACTGCAGACCTGACGCTCGTATGAATCAAGATTCAATTCAAATAATTAAAATAAATACCAAGAAAACTAACTATTTTCAAGAACCCAATCAAAAGCATCAATTGAATAATAATCCATCGACACATCTCCATCTTAATTAATTTATATCAGAGATTTCACCGGTGGATTTAGAGCTTCCAGAACTACCTGCATTTCTTTTTTACTAATTTAAAATTCAGGAGTTCTTCCTTTAGGCAATGCTTATCTTCTCCCTTCTTCAAGGGCCGCTTGTTTCTTCATAATGTAGACCCTCATTGTGTGCCTGGCCAGCATGTTCAGGGCGGATGGGAGCACTCCACGCACTAGGGCAGTTGTACAAGCGCGCGATTCTCAATATGTCCCAGCCAGTGAGGCGCATCAGTTGACCCATTTCATGACCACCAGGCTACAAAAACCTCATTTCCCGGTTTTCGGTTGTGGTGAAATTTTGCACGCGTATGTAAATTGGATGACAATGCAATATAATTATGATGATGATGATGGAGACGGAAAGTGGCCATAGAAATATAGAAAATACCGCGTTTCAGAAATCTTGCAGCGCCATTGTTGGTGGGCAGCATGGTAACATTTTAATGTTAAAACAACTCTTTGTAAAGTATTCGGTTTTAGCTAGGCATTTTGGAGAAATTTCTCGAAGCTTGTACTCCATACTAGAAGCACTGTTTTTTATTGTCTATAAAGTATGTACCTAAACCAAACCTTACGAACGGTCAACCGCACGTTAGCATTTGCAACTCTACTACCATTTTAATGTTTTACAATTTGGATTGGTTATATACCCGACTGCATATTTCATTCAATTTGTTTTACAAAAACTAGTAGGTATAAGTAAGTTTGTATTTCCATAATATTATTTGTTTGGAATTACAAATTTAAGTTTGCAGTTGGAATTAATTTACTCTCTTTAAGCCGCCATGATTAGAGACGTGTAAACTAGTTTGGTTAGAAACATTCAGCAAGAATCATCTGATTGTCTGAAAAGGTAAATAATTCTGTGCTTCAGAAGGCACGTTAAGCCGTAGATCCCGGCTACTATTTACCGTCGTAGTTGTTAGATGCGCCTTGTCAAAGGGCTTGGGCGGCTTAACAACTCTGACACCAGGGTTTGTAAGGTCGGTCATCGATCTTACAATCCTCACGGCATAATGAGTGATGATGACTCTCGCATATCACGAGAAAGTAAGTGCAGTACTGCTGTACCATTTTTAGAGTACCAATACCAAAATGGTAAAAAAAGGAACCCTTATGGTGCGACTTTATTTGTCTGTCTGTCCATCTGTGTGTCTGTCACACCTCTATATCTCAGCAACCGCTCATGCTATCGACTTGAAATTTGGAATAGTTGTAGAATTTGGTTGCCCAATTTAATTGCACATAAAATAATTACAAAAAAATTATGATTATTACTGTAAAGGGGGCCCAAATAGGGGGGGCAACATTTCAAATTGTCGTTACTAGGTCGAGTGGGGTATCATATGAAAGGGCTTAACTTGTACATTCTAAAATATATTTTTATATTTTTTTATTACTCTTAGTTTTCAAGTTGTGATGAAAAATGACAAAAAAAATACCATTCCCCCCCCCCTTATCTCCGAAGTTTGTAAAAGGAAAAATTTGAATTAATTACAGTCGATAGAAGTTTATGTAAATATTAGAGTAAAAATAAAACGATATTTCTAAGTTGCACAGTTTTTTAGAAATCTGCAAAAAACCTTTTATTTGCAAACAAATTTAGTTTTGCGCTCCTTAAAATTGACTTCATTGCTTCCAGAAATACTATAGATATATCGGAACCCTCGGCGCGCGAGTCTGACTCGCACTTGACCGTTTTTTTTTTTTTTATTATAATGGACAGTCATCTCCAACTCCAACCAACTCTTTAAAAATAAGTCGCAAGTGTCAAAACGTTTGCGTTAATTAAAATCAAACATATTATTTCCACACTTCTTCAGGAAAGCTGACCTCTAGTGAAGAGCTTGTTGCCTAGTCCCTTACGCAAAATTGTGTTTTAATTATTGATGTAAGTCCTACAGGAAGAACTGCGCGTAGACTCACGCATAAAATAAAACCTAATGTAAATAAATATAATTTTATTTGTTAGAAAGCAATCAATCGGAGAATCCTACATCAGCATTTAATTAGATCAGAGACTTTACTGGTGGATTGAGAGTTTCTAAGGCTGCTTTCACTTCTTCTTCTGATATTTCCATTGAAGGAGGACTTCGTCCTTCAGCTAATGCTTGTCTTCTTTCTTCTTCAAGGGCTGCTCGTTTCATTAAAATGTAGAACTCCTCATTGTATGCCTTGCCGGCGTCTTCAGGGCGGACCTCAACACTCCATGCGCCTGGGCAGTTGTACAAGCGCGCGATTCTCCATACGTCCCAACCAGTGAGGCGATTAAGCTGACCCATTTCTTGACCCCCAGCCTAGAATGTGATAATAATTTTATTCTTTATTGCATAAATTAACAAAGGCGGGCTTATCTCTAAAAGAGATTTCTTCCAGCCAACCCGTGTTAGTGAGAGAGAGTGTTCATTAGCGGGACGCAATAGTGCATTGTGAAAATCCACAAAAACAAGATGTAATAATATAATATAAATAAATGGTATGAGTAAATGGTCGTGCGCGCCATGATAACTTAAAAATCTACTAGAACAACGATGAAACTTTAAAATAACAATATTTAGAAGATTTTTTAATAAAGATTTTTTTACGGGATTGGATTTATTTTATTAAAATCAGTTGGGGTGTATGATGGTTTCATTTATTCCATTAACACATTGTATATGTATAAATATACTTAAATATAATATATAAATAATATAGATATAAACAGAAGATACATACATTTAACGATACCTACATATAAATAAATACCTACAAATACCTGCATAGATATCTATATAAAAGAAGAAGAGAAGAAGGTGACTGACTGACTGACTGACTGACATATCGACGCACAGCCCAAACCGCTGGGTCTAGAGATTCCAAATTTGGCAAGTAGGTTCCTTATGAGGCCTAGGGGTGCACTAAGAAAGGGTTTTACAAAATTCCACCCCTAAGAGGGTAAAATAGGGGATGAAAGTTTGTATGAAAGTCCGTCAGTTTTGAAGTTAGGATGTTCAAAATTTGTATTTAGGCTGACGACTAAAAATAAATATTTACATGTCTCAGGGTTTTTGAACTTTCGACACCCTTAAGGGTGAAAAGGGGGATGAAGTTGAAAATTCTTTATTTTTAAAGTAAAATCCACATAATTTATTATTTAGGCATTAATGATGTAATTCTATGCAACGTTCATTACTGTTATTGAAATCCACCCCAAATTCAACCCCTAAAAAAAGGAAATGGGGTGAAAAAGCCTAAAAACGAATATGGGTATCGTTTGTATGATTTATCGGGTCGCTGATTACGAAAACTACAACAGTTTTGAAATCCAACGTGGTGGACGTTAAATACCATCATTCCCTTGGGATGGGGTTGGGGTGCAATAGGGTTGAAATGTGAATATGGATGTAATTTGTATGGTTTATCGGGTCGCTGATTACAAAAACTGCAACAATTTTGAAATCCAACGTGGTGGACGTGAAATAACATCATCCCCTGGGGATGGGGTTGGGATGCGATAGGTTTGAAATGTCTAAAAATAAATATGGGTGTCGTTTCTATGTTAGGGATAGCGGTTAAACTGGCGTTAGGGGTAGGGATAGGGGCAGGGATAGGGAGAGGTAGAGGTAGAGGTAGAGAGGTAGAGGTAGAGAGGTAGAGGTAGAGAGGTAGAGGTAGAGAGGTAGAGGTAGAGAGGTACAGAGGTACAGAGGTAGAGAGGTAGAGAGGTAGAGAGGTAGAGAGGTAGAGAGGTAGAGAGGTAGAGAGGTAGAGAGGTAGAGAGGTAGAGAGGTAGAGAGGTAAAGAGGTAGAGGTACAGGTACAGGTAGAGGGAGAGGGAGAAGGAGGGGAAGGGGAGAGGGAGGGGGAAAGGAAGGGAGCGAGGGAGGGGGAGGGGGTGAGGGAGAGGGAGAGGGAGAGGAAGGGGCAGGGGAGAGGGGAGGGGGGGAGATACAGAGGGAGGGAGAGGGAGGGGGAGAGGAAGGGGCAGGGGAGAGGGGGAGGGGGGGGAGATACAGAGGGAGGGAGAGGGGGAGGGGAAGGGGGGAGAGAGAGGGAGAGGGTTTTAGTTTTTCTCAATTACTTCTGTGAATTGGCTCTGTTTTGAAATATTACATAAAGGTGTCTCTCATCTCTCTCTTTACATTTGTTAGGATACTGCTGCTAAGTTCCTCTGTTCTGAGTTATTTATGAGTAACGTCTGTATATTATATAAAATTCAGCTGGATCTTGAATTGTACTCATTGATTTGCGCAGGGTTAGTCCCGTTTTTCCTTAGTTTAAAATTACCCCGAAATGACGGGTAAATATCTCATTGCTTCGGAAAACCGGTAACAACATAAATAAGAAATCCACGCGAGCGAAGCCGCGGGCAACAGCTAGTATTCATATAAATACAGAAACTTATGATGAACACAATGATGACTACGAACACGAAGCAGTGATTTGTGAAAGAAAATGCTCTTTTACTTTAATTGTTAAGTTGTATCTCATTAAAGGACTACCTACTTATTATATGTCTACTGTTAATTAATGATTATAATCATAATGGATGACTTACAGACAGGTAACACACACCTGAACCAGATATAGAAAAAAAATGTACAGAAGTTTCTACTGAGCATTTATTTCAAGACGTAGGTGAAGTTAGCACTAAGAATGATTTAAAATGATATCAGCAAGGTGAGCAAATAGATAATGGAAGATTCTATCGCAATCCTGGTACATGGGCCTGGCCCGGGCACACAACTGGTCAAATTAATTTAGTTTCACTAAACTCTGCACCATTTAAATCACTAAATAGGTATTTTTATAAAATATGAGAAAATGTAAAAGAATCTCTGTCTATTGTTACATTTACTTATACGAAACCGCTACTCTTTTTTGCAAATCTATTTAAACATGGAATGTCAAATGATACATTTTACGAGTATATTATAACGTTGTTGTTTTTTGTAATTAAGTTAAAAAGTTGGATGCAACTGTTTTGTATTCCTATTCTATTAAACGAAATATTTATATATATTTGTAATCGGTTTCTCGAAAACGGGTCTAACAATTTTGATGAAAAACCACTGTTTTCGGGGACGAAAAATCGATATAACTAGGTCTCATGTCTTTTTAATAATTTCTTTGCGCGTTTTAGTGCGTTTCAGAAACTTACAGCGCCATCTGTTGTTGAGTAACATAGCTTGCTTGCCCGATAATATTTTAATTAAACAGAGCATAGATCGGTCGCCCAGGTACTGGATATAGGTATTAAAAATGAACAGCATCCGTGGTCGAGTGGTAAGAAGGCTTCACTGAAAAAACGGAGAGCCAACCAAGATCAATTTTCTCTTTTTTGGCGTTTTGTGATTAAATCGAAAAGATATTGAAAGATTCAATAAAGTGTCTTAGTCAATTTAAATTTGTGATATTCAAATTAATACAATCCAATAAGGTCTTTGCAAGACGCTTGTTTGAAACTATCAAAATCTTGATAGATGCAGTAATTTTTTTTTTTCAGTGTTGGCTCTCGATCCGGAGGTTCTGGGTTCGATTCGCTGAGGGGACACTGTAAAACGAAAATTCCTTTCTGCAACCACTCAAGTTTGGTTAGAATATTGCAGGATGAATCATCTGATCGTCCGAAAAGTTAAATGATGCCGTGATTTGAAAGGCACGTTAAGCCGTTGGTCCGGCTATTGTATACGGATGTAGTCGTTAATGAGTCATGTCAGTGGCCTTTGGCGGCTCAACAATTCTGACACCAGGGTTTGTGAGGTCGGTCGCATTGTAACCCACACGATATGATGATGATGATACAGATACTTACACGGAGAGCTACAATAGTTTGACGACCAGGCGCGTTTGCGAAAGCCCAATTGGCATAATGCTGGTTGCTGGCGTATTCATAAGGCAGTCCCAACATAGTGATCATATTGTTCCTGAATATGTTGAAGTTGTGCTCCATGCCTGGAAGTGAATTTACATAAATATATAAAAGAGCATGTCCTGACTGACTGACTGACTCACTCATCAACGTCGAGCCGTAACCGCTATAGCTACAGATGTGAAATTTTGTACAGAGTTTTCTTGCATGTTGGAATCACCCACTAAGAAAGGATTTTCCAACATAAATCCCTCAAGGGGGTGAAATGAGGGTTAAAAGTTTGTATGAAATCCCCCTGGTACTTCCCCTCCACATTGTTTCAGAAAAAGCTGTAATTCTGGAGGGAGCTCCCTGTCCTGTAGTGGAAGTTTGATGGGATGTCATGATGATGATGAAATCCTACAATTTTGACATAAGATGCCTTAAAATATGAAATGTGCTTGGTGTCACGATGATGATAAAAAATGCTTTAAAATAAGAACTGTGCTCGGTATCATGATGATAATGAAATCCTACAGTTTTGACATAAGATGCTTTAAAATATGAACTGTGCTTGGTATTTCTGGTATGAAATTTTATACCAAAATCATCTCCTAAGGAGGTGAATTGAGGGACGAAAGTTGGTATGAAAATTCAACTGTTTGGACATAAGATGCATAAAAATTTGGATTCGAGCTAACGAAAATAAAAAAAAAATACACATGTTCCAGCATTATTACAAAATCATTTTTTTAACATAAAATTTCTACGACAAAATAACGCAGGGCAGAACGCTATCAAACTTATATTGGGTGTAAGAGACGGTGTACTGAAAACTGAAAGGGCGTGCTCAGTCAACGAAACTGAATTACCTTTCCCAAAAAAAAATTTTTTAGCAATTAAAAAGAAATAACCTTTTCTTACAAAATGTTAATGGGAAAGTTGTTTAATTTGGTTGACTGAGCACGGCCTTTCAGTTTTCGGTACACTGTTCCTTACACCCCGTATAAGTACAGATACCGTTGGCAGCCACTTTACCAATGTGCGAATAATCTAAGCGCAATATACAATAAAGTAAGGCTACGGCAATAATGACCTTGCACAAACCGCTATACTAGACAGCTACTATAATTTAATTTGGAGACGGACGTGCTCTCTGCCCGCAGGATGTTTGCATGAACTATCATAAAAACTCTTACCTCTAGTTATATATTGCCAGTTAATTCTGACCCAATCGTATCTGGCGTAAGATTGATGCATGTGGTGGAAGCCCATACTGTGAAGCATCTCATGGAGGACGATAAAGATGTTGAAACAACCAGGGGCAAGGTTCAGGGTATGTCTGCCAAAGTTCGCAAAGTAACCCACATGAGCGTAGCAACCATCATTACGCCCCTAAAATCAAATAGTTCACGTATTTAACCTGTAATGTTCCTAATTTAATGTTCTTGTTCATGCATGATCTATTAGTCTCGTTAAGGTCTACATTTTTTAATTACTTGAAGGAGCATTTCAGTCTCAATAATAATAAATCTTTGACTCTTAATGTTAATTGGTTTTAAAAAAGAAGACTACCAGTGCACTTCAGTGCTAGTGCTGTAGTAGCTGTGGCTTTTAAGAAATAGTTACTCACGGTAATATAAACGTAATCCCTCTGGTTGGTCCTGCGCACCCACCGTGTGCAAGTATTGGGTTGGAAAACATTTGCAGCTTGGATGATCATGTTAGTCTGAGCGGCATCTAAAAAATGAATGATAATTTAGCAATTTGTAGTAGTTATCTTGCAACTACTTATAGGTATTGTAGTAAGTAAATAAAAAATTGTTGAAAGATTCGTGCATTTTGAGTCACGTTACATCTCTATTAATATTTCTATGAATATAACACAAATACACCTCTTAGCTTTTAGGCAAGACATACATTCATTTCCAACTAAAAAAAGCGTTAATATGTGATTCAACTTACTAAAAGTGTTAGGAGCAATATCGTAGATGACTGTGTTACCGGGCCACCTGTACCGAGTGTTAATCATGCCATTCCGGACATCAGCATCATCATAGGTAACGTTGCCAGCATACTCTGCTACCATCTCTTCGATCTCCTCATCACGAAGAAGGATATCACCATCGAATTTCCCACTGCTCACCAAAGGGTTGCTTTTAGGGCTTAAACTCATGGCTTCTTCAAGAGTCATGTCACTGTCTACAACACAACAAAGTAATATTTTGCAAAGAGAAAAATAAAATGTAATTACTTGTACAGTTAAGGATAAATAATTGAAAAGAAGTAGACATTATTATTCCTACCTTGTTGGGTCTTGTACAGAAATTCCCTGAGTTCATCAACTTCTTCCTTACTTCTGATCCCTTCAAAGTTTACGCGGTCAGCTACCACAGCCCCAAGGAGGGCCAGCACTACCAAATACTTCATGGTGCTTTCGTGGAGAATGTCCGCCCAATGACAAGAATTACGCCTTCTTCAAGGTATTTATAACACTGCGATATCGATTATTTAATGTAGAAAAATGTGTCCTATTGATAACATAAATATTATTATTGTTGCAATCTATAATCCTTTGAAAATGATTAAGGACTAGTTGATTGATGACGAGAACAAGTTTTTAATTAGTGATTGTGGAAATAATTCATTAGTCAATCACTATATCCCACTGAATGTTTAAGCAATAAAATCTTCCAAAATTATATACAGAAAAAAAAGCGAGGTATTTATTGTATGTAAAAAGTATCGGGAATAGTCCAAGACAACACAAAATTGGTATTGTTTATCAAAGTTTATTGTATGTATCACCATCAAAGTAGGCCTATCCCAATCACAAAAATAACGAATGTTTTGGAATTGACTTCGGTACTCGCTGCGAATTCTCTTTGAAATGTTATTTATCGACTGAAAACAGTGCCTGAAAAAGTGATAATTTGAGTTTTGGAAAAAAGAAAAGCCAACAGGAGCCATATCAGGGAAATATAACTCTTCGATAAGATTTGTTGAGTTTATTGCCAGAAATTCGTTCACAATATCCTAAAATTCAGGTATTTCGGCACTGGTCGAGCTGCAACGTGTTTAATGCCCAAACAATAGTTTAAAATGGTATGAATTGATTTGAAGGGTACAGAAACTACAGCGGCTATCTCTTTCAGACTTAAAGATGGTTTTCTGTTACCATTTTCTTCACTTTAGCGATGTTAGGGTCAGCTGAAACTTTGATGGCCAACCAGAGCAAGGCAAATCTTTCACACCAGATTTAAATTCATACGCACGTGTTTTATGATAAGGTTGCATCACCGTAAGTTGCCCCGTGCCGGGAAAGAATAGTACCAACTCTTACATACCCGTGGGTGTCGTAAGAGGCGACTAAGGGTTATAAACTGGAGGATGGGCAGCAGCATCTTCTTTTGTATGTAACATCTTACTGACTGCGGTCACCTACAACCGTAGTCCATGGTGCCAGGCGTAACGCTAACAAGCGAGGTGACTATGGTACTTCCCCTCTACATTTTTCCCGGCAAAAGCTAGAATTCTAGAGGGAGCTCCCGGTCCTGTAGTGGACGTTTCATGGGATGTTATGATGAAGTTGACTCAATAGACCACGGTGGTTGGTGAATGCAGTGTGATGGTATGATATGCAAAAAGACGCTACTTTCAATTTTCATTGTCTTCTATTACGACATCCGGAATAAATAGATAGAGCTTTTTCAATCGCATGATAACAAACAGTTTGTGAATATGTTCTCATCGTATTTTTAAATTTTATAGAATCACTAGTACGAACTGCAAATTCCTGGTAAATCGCATTTCACCCTCATGTAACGTTCTTAATTGCAATCATTCTTATTTTGAATCACTATAATCATACTTATGCGAACACAGACACACAGACGAACAAACAAAATTTCAATAGCCTTCCTTTGTCCTCCAAGATTAGTACTGATAATGAAGATATTTCATATCCTTTGGATCGAATTTGGGTATGATCGATCGATATATATTGCATTTCAAGTCAGTGAAAACAACTATGTGCATTATTAAAAGTAAAATTTTGAAGTTAATTTGTATACTTAGTAGAAATGTTCGCAAAATGTCACGTTCACACAATATTATGAGAAGGTGTGACATTTTGCAAACGTGAAATTTTCAACACATTTGCTCATAAAACAGCTCTATTGGCACTGTTTTACAGCTTATTAACGATGCGTGCTTTATTCGTTATATTACCGCACTAGTGTTTTTTGAGCAAAGAGTATTTTTTCTTTATTACATTTGTAACATTTTCAAGAAACTAAGCTGTATTCGAGAAAAAATGGTAAATAAATATTAATTTTATAAATTGTTTATATTCATTAACTAAGTGCCTCTCAAAGACGCTATAATCTGTGCCCGCTGACTTCTACAAATAAAAACCGGCCAAGTGCGAGTCGGACTCGCGCACCAAGGGTTCCGTACCACCACGTAATCATAATTGTATTAGTTGAAATTTCAGTAAGTTTATGTGCTAGATTTTTTGATTTCGACACGCGCTTGACCAAATTTTATTATTTGTTGTTATTTTATAGCTTATGCACTATAAACATTCAATTTCAATTTCAAAGCCTTTATTGCCAAAAACAGTATAAAGAATGGTTAATAATACATAATAATTCTTACTAAGTTGCACCTTTCTCCTGATCGGCGTGTCCTTTTGACACAAAGGCCTCCTCCAGCTTTTTCCAGCGGTCTCTGTCCTTTGCCAATCTTACCCACAATGGGCCAGCAGATGTTTTTATTTCGTCTGACCGTCGCTTGAGCTGTCTTCCTCTTTTTCTTTTTGTGTTCCAGCGAGGCACCCATTCAGTTGTCAGTTTTGCCCATTTTTCTGGGCCTCTGATAGTGTGACCTGTCCATGTCCATTTTAGTTTTTTTATTTTAGATTTGACATCTACCCATTTGGTGATTTTTCTTAGATCTATGGCTTTTTTCTTGTCTCGCCTTGTATACCCTAATATGCTTCTCTCCATACTTCTTTGGCAGGACACTAGTTTTTGGGTAGTTTTTACTGTTGTTGCCCAAGTTTGGCTTCCATACGTTAGAATTGGTAGGATACAAGTATTGAATAATTTTCTTTTTACTGCAATAGGGTAGTCTTTGTTCTTCATAATATTCTTCAGTGACCAGAAGCGCTTCCAGGCGTTCGCAACTCTTCTTTCTGTTTCTTGTTGCATTTGGTCATAAACTGAAATGAGCTGGCCTAAATATACGTATGATTCTACATAGTCCAGTTTTATGCCTTCCACTGAAATGGGTACTTCAATATGATTTGTCATTAATTTAGTCTTTGATTGATTCATTGTGAGGCCGACTTCTCCACTTCTGGTTGCAAGGTCTTGGATCATGAGTTGCAAGGCTTCTGGGTTGTGTGATATGAGCACAATATCATCCGCAAATCTGAGATGGTTTAGTTGACTTCCATCGATGTTTAAACCAAACTCGTCCCAATCCATTTTTTTGAAGACTTCTTCTAAAACTGCTGTAAAAATAAACATACCAATTTTCAAGTTTTTAAGTGTTCCAGTTTTTAAATAGAACTAAAACAAAAATCGCCTTCGCGACCATCCAACTTGACCCCTCTCTTATACTCGTATGAATGTTCTTGAAACGGGAGCTCACCACAATTGGTTATCATTAATTGTGAGAAAAGTTGTAATATTTAATGATTTCAGACTTTTCCCATTATTTGTACTGTGAGACCTAGCTTCTTGCCAAATTTCATAATTTTAGGTCAACGGGAAGTACCCTACAAGTTTTGCTTTTTTGCATAAATGTATGGAGATGAGGACATAAAATGCCATATCTTTTGATTGCGTCGTTGTAAAAAATTGAAATTTTCAGATCTTGTGTGGTTCATGGACCCTAATATACGGTATTAATTTCAACCTGATACCTCTACCCGTTTGTGAGATAAAGGGTCTTGACAGACAGACAGGCAGACAGACGGACAACAAAGTGATCCTATAAGGGTTCCGTTTTTTCTTTTGAGTTACGGAACCCTAAAAGCTGTAATTTATGTAGATCCTGAACCGTCTAAAATACCTAGGAAAACAAGTTTACAAGTTAATACAAGTTGGTTTGAAAAACACCAAATTATGCAGCCTACAAAATGTTCTGCAGGATGTGCGGTGGACATATTAATTAAGGTTAGCAAATTCTAGTATTTTTGCTCACAAATGTTTTGGAAAACGTCCTAAGACGCACGTGCGTATTTTCATTACACTCTCGGCTCCATTACGCCCTCGCCTGCGGCTCGCGGGCTGTAATTCCTGAGCCTCGAGTGTTATTTTCAATCCAACGTAAGCCAGGTGCGAGTGGGACTAGAACACAATAATATTTTAATATTTTTCTTTTCACTTACTTCGGAGATAAGGGGGTGGGGAATGGTATTTTTTTGTAATTTTTCATCATAACTTGAAAACTAAGAGTCGTAAAAAAACAAAAATATATTTTAGAGTAAAGCCCTTTCATATGATATTCCACTCGACCTAGTGACGACAATTTGAAATTTTGCCCTCCCAAAAATTTGGGCCCCCTTTACATTAATAATATTTCTTCTTATTATAAGTTTGGCTACCAGATTCTAGAACTATTCCTAATTTCAAGTCGATAGCATGAGTGGCTGCTGATATTTACAGGTGTGACCAACAGACGGACAGACAAAGTCGCACCATAAGGGTTCCTTTTTTTACCATTTTGGCATCGGAACCCTAAAAACTATTTATAAATTAATATTACACTTTCTACGTAACTTCAACATCTCTTGGATCCTGAATCCCGCAGTTTTCCGAAGCTTCCACCCCTTTGAAAATAAAGATTTCATTTGTTGCTACCAAAGCTCTCCGTAAGGAAACTGTTGAGGAGCTGACGCTGGTTCAGACTTGAGGTTAAAATAAGGAAATATCAGCTTTGCAAAAAAACTCGTGATATATTAAAAGTAAAACCATGGAAACGTAATAACAACTCACAGAGTATAAAAATATTTAACAGAAACCATGACTTCCATTTGCTTCCGTATCTGTTTCTCCTTCGGTGTTATTTAAATTTGGGGAACACAGAAGTTAATAAAAAGGAAAGTCGAATCTGGTCAGTAGGGAGAGTGGTTTACTTGTTCAAACGAACTCAGCTTGTTGAATGGCACCAAGCGAAACTTCCTTTATTCTCATTTTTAGGGTTCCGTACCTCAAAAGAAAAAAACGGAACCCTTATAGGATCACTTTGTTGTCCGTCTGTCTGTCTGTCTGTCTGTCTGTCTGTCTGTCTGTCTGTCTGTCAAGACCCTTTATCTCACAAACGGGTAAAGGTATCAGGTTAAAATTAATACCATATATTAGGATCCATGAACCACACAAGATCTGAAAATTTAAATTTTTTACAACTACGCAATCAAAAGATATGGCATTTTATGTCCTCATCTCCATACATTTATTCAAAAATGAAAAACATACAGGGTACTTCCCGTTGACCTAAAATTATGAAATTTGGCAAGAAGCTAGGTCTCACAGTACAAATAATGGGAAAAGTCTGAAATCATTAAATATTACAACTTTTCTCACAACTAATGATAACCAATTGTGGTGAGCTCCCGTTTCAAGAACATTCATATAAGAGAGGGGTCAAGTTGGATGGTTGCTGATGCGATTTTTGTTTTAGTTCTATTTGAAAACGGGAACACTTACAAACTTGAAAATTGGTATGTTTATAGGGCATAGGCTATAAAATAACAACAAATAATAAAATTTGGTCAAGCGCGTGTCGGACTCAATAAATCTAGCACATTAACTTACTGAAATTTCAACTAATACAATTATGTTTATGTGGTGGTACGGAACCCTCAGTGCGCGAGTCCGACTCGCACTTGGCCGGTTTTTTAAAAATATTTTCTGATTGTGTTGAACTTTATCTCATTATTTATACGTTTACAAATATTTTGTCCTAAGTTATTGTTACCATCTTATTATTGGAATAAACTATCAAAAGACTTTTCAGCCAAAATGTTGTTAATTTTCACTTCTTTTTGTGCAACCTTAGTAAAAACTTATAAGGCGGGCGAAATTCACCAATCAGCGCAAGTTTCGCCTTTGGCTCGAGTTGGTATTTTGATGTCGCAGAGAATTCCCGAAAAGTATTGTCACTTCATACATCGTACTTTGGTTCAATTTTATGTATATAACTCAATATTAGCTTCGGTGTTGACTAAGAAACCAAAGTACTTGAATTTATCTACTTTGCTTAGTAGTCTAGGCAACGAAGCGGATCGTTGTATGAAGACCCCCTTAAATTGGGGGTCATTAAATCCTCAGTCGATGAAACTTTGCTGGGGTATTACACTACATGAGACAAACCTTCTATAAAAAAATCTAAAAAAAAATCGGTACTTTTAATTTTTCCATACAAAAATTACAAAAAGCGAATGAGATATTTTTTTGGTATTTTCTTTTTTGGATATTTTGAATTTACATTTAATGCACGATTCTTTATCATCCTGTCAAATAAAATCTGCCTGAGAAATTTATGTTGGGGTCAACTGCTTCGTTGCCTACACTATAAGAGTTTTTCCTTCAATCATTAGGTCTGTGTTGAAGACGCTCTAGGATATTTTGATGCTTGTACAGTCAACGTCAAAAGTCAATGAAAAAACTGAGATTTCCAAAATCTCTTTACCAAAATCCGTTAACCCTTTTTCCCCTACTTTCGAGCGCCTTAATACATGCCATGATACTGAGATCATCTTTAATACCCTGCGCGGAACCTATTCGCAACTTAGAGCAACGCGTCAAACCGCGCAAGCTTTGCGCGCGAAAATCGTGTTACTCTATGATTCGCAAGGATTACATCATTGGCTCAAACCAATGCCCAAAGCAGAGGCTTCTGAATATCTTCCGTTACACATTTCATGACAAGGTTAAACATCAGAGGACAAAGGGTAGAGCCCTGGTGAACGCCGATCTTAGGTTCAAAGGCAGCACTAGATTCTGCGGTTGGTATCACCCTAGTGGAGATGCCGCTACACTTATCTTGAATGATATAAAATTAATATTTTAGGACATTACATTGCTCACAAAGCTTGTCAAATAAATTGTCTTGGTACTCTATCAAACGCAAAAACATTGTTCAGTGCCCCCCAATCCCAACTCATTCGATGTGTACTAAGAAAAATACTGTTATAATTAAAACAAATATCAATATTGTAAAAAAGTATATTATACTATAGACTCATGCGTATTTCAGTACGCTTTACAGCTCAACTTCAAACTACAAGCAGATCCTGACTTTACACCAAGTGAAAGAAAATTATTAGTAAAACCGGTATAGGCCGATTTGTTTTGGAATAAGGCTATTGATTCACGGTGTAAGTCACAGTTGAATAAATTATGCAGATGCACCATAGCCGTGCCCCATAACAAGGATATGATTGGATTTATCTTTTTTGCTTTCGTGCATGCTTTTCACAAGAAGGGTGTATCTTTTTACAGTCTAGTTGTTTAAAATTGTATTCTCGGTTATTCCTTGCAGCAGTCGATGCAGTTTTCCTGTTTTCGATTTCATCACCTCTTGCTGGTTTTACATTTCGCGCCCGCTTTTTGAAATTATTTTTGACGTCGTGATAGAAGTTGGTTTTTATGCTACACTCAAAATAATGTTTTATAATGAAGTAGACAGACGGTAGCCCATGACTAGTAGTTTTCGCTTGGGAAGAAATAGTATTTTTGTATATTCAATGATTTTGTAGCTTTTAGGAATCGGTTCGGTAACAATACAAAAAATCGATCCAGTTGTTTGTGTATAAGTCGTGGGCTCAAATAGATTAGTAAAATTTAGAATTATGTTAAAATAATAATGACAAAATTCCCAGCAGTTTCGGCATGGCGGCGATGCAATAAATGTAAAAAAATATATGAAAATTCCAGTTTTGAGAATTTAAGTGAAGTAGGATTTTATAATCAAGAAATAAAGATTGTTTTTTAGAAATAGTGTTTGTATTAATGTAAAGTCATACTGTTTTGTATAAAGGTACATGTACAGTTAAAAGCATGTGAAACTAGAGGTACGTTGGACTTTGTATCGCAACTTTTGCAACAGCTACAGAAGCTTAAATGACAGCCTCAGATTTAGTAAAAGGTTTTGTTTTTCACAAAAAATGAAGAAATCCTTAACACTTCGTCCGTTTATTTTACTCATACGAGAATAGTGGGCGAACAAGCAGTCAAGAGGTGTTTAATTTACCAAAAATCCATACTATCTGTACTCTGTATAGGTAATATTATATTCGTCCGTTTATTTTACTCATATGAGAATAGTGGGCGAACAAGCAGTCCACACGTAAACAAGAGGTGTTTAATTTACAATAAATCAGTACTATCTGTACTCTGTTGTAAAATCGATAATTGCTCTGTCTATCTGTCTATTACGCTTAATAGAGAATTTCAGAAGCACTGATATGATTTTAAATTCTAAATTTGGTAAAAATATACTTTGAACCATAGTAAAAGTGATAAGCTACATTTTTCAGAACCCCACGCGGACGGAGTCGCGGGCAACAGGTAGTTTAATTTAAAGTAACATCCCTTGGATCGAATTTAGATATGATCGATCAATTTATGTTTTTATTCGTTGCATAAAGAAATATCCGCATTAATATGAGTTATGGCGTTTATACACTTTGGAATTAAAATTATTATAATTTATTCATCGGCGGTACATTTTTAATGTTTTTATTTTGTTCTGTATTCAATGTTTGGTAAATTATGATGTCGTTTTCGTTGTTCTGGTTTCTTTATAACACAAGAAAGTGTTTTTATCTTTTTCCTTTTTAAGCATTCATAATGCTACAATAATAGAGAATTTCAGAAGCATTGATATGATTTTAAGTTCTAAAAATTTTTTATTGACTGGTTCTTACTAGGAGAAGAAGTTTCATTCTTGGATTTCTGACTTCCTGAGTGAACGGTCAATCCGAGAAATCCTTGATGGCTGCTCATCTGACCTCATGGCTATTGACGCCGGGGTTCCTCAGGGGTCTGCTCTCTCTGCAACTCTTTTACTGCTGCACATCAATGACCTACTTGGTCCTAGTATTGTTGGGTACGCAGATGACAGTACTGTCGTCGAGAGATATATGTCTAGCGCAAAAGCCAGAAGTGACGAGATACGTTCTTCGAGAGAGACAAATAAAAGAAAAGAAAAGGATATACAAAAACTTTGAATAAAATTTAACATAATTAATTATTTACGTCATGGAAGTTAATCTAGACTGCTATTTATACAGACATTACTCGCGTAGCTAGTACTAAGTATTTTTTTTATAAGGTATGTTTATACTTTTTACAGATGAGTACCGCACAGCACGGTGCCGGCTGCACACGGTTTCGTAAGAGGCAACTAAGGGTTTATGAACCGGAGGATGGGCAGCAGCATCTTTCTGTGTACCGTACCATCTAACATACTGCGGTCTCCAACAACAGCGGTCGCCAGCCGCAACGCTTACAAGCGTGGTGACTATGGTAAATCTCATTCAAAGTACTACGATTATTTTTGCTGAAGTTCCGTCTGAAGCTCCCGGTCCTGCAGTGGTCGTTTTATGGGATGTTATTGTACCTTTAAGTTTAAGCATTAACAACAAAATTATAACTCGTTTAAACGTAGCACCAAATTACGATTGCAGCAAAATGGCACCTCAATCGCTTCTGTAACTAACAAGAATATTAAAATAATATTAATCCTCTGGGTCGAATTTGGGTATGGTATGATTAATCGATTTATCCTTTATTTCAAATTGATAAAAAGTGTATACACATAATATGAGTTATGTGATGACACTTTTAAGTTAAGAAAAGGGTCTGGATTATTATAATGTTTATTTTTTATAAGTGTAAAGGTTGTTTCTCTTTTTTATTTGCTGACTTTAATATTTGGTAAGTGATGATGTGGTGTAGGATGTGGTTTATGATTTGTATTTTGTTTGCAACTTATGACTTCATAAACCTACACAATAATTTATACAAAATTGTCTGCAAAATACACAACATAGCTTTTAGTGTAAAAAACATTATTATAATTACCTATATCATTAGTAAATACAATAAAAGATCCCTTTACCCCCTTGAGAGACCCTTTTAAAATAAAAGATTTTTTTTTAAATTGTAAAATTTATCTAGAAAAAACTAAGCTAGGCTAATAAGTTTAATAATAAGCTTAGTATAAGAACGATACAAAGTTCAAGGTGTCAAGTTTGACGTGCTTTTGACAATGAAATAAAAGAATATGCTAGAAAAAGGCCGATAAGAAGGCCAGAAGAAGGCCGATAAGAAGGCCAGAAGAAGGCCGATAAGAAGGCCGGAAAAAGGCCGATAAGACGGCCGGAAGAAGTCTGATATAACTGCAAGATTCACACACTTTCTGATTTGTAGAGAGAGAAAGTGTCAACAATACATTTAAAGTAGCTTTATATTTAAATATTTTTGTGCAATTGACCGTAAAAGAGATAAAAGTTTGTTCGCTACTCTACATTACTATAGAGATGAATTTCTACCGAGTTCATATTGCCCTAATCTATTCAAGTCGCGAGTGAATAGGCTTCTTTTAGAAAAGCTCGTTGCATCGTCGACCTCAACTCTGCTATCAGGGCTAGAACGAGGTCAAGAGTGAGCCCGTCAACCATAAAAAAAGTTGGTGACCAATACAAAAATTGCATTTTTACAAATATTATTCATACTTATTTATAAATGAAGTGGTTGCATTTTTACAAAAAATATCTTAAGTTATAAGTAATAAATTATTAAAAACATTCCGCACGTGCCAGACGCGAGGATGCGATAGAGTTAGCGGCTAGGCTGCGCCCGCGCAAGTAGGATTTCCTTTTTAGTCCACTCTTCTATCAATAGGTCAGTGTGCAAGCGAGCTTCATAATACTACTTTCCATAGTTTCTATCAGAAACTAGGCAATAAAGTAAATAATGTGAATGGTGATATTGATCTTGCAGTTCTCACTGCTCAGTAATTTCATTTAAGTTACTAGGTTTCTGGTAAAATTATTGAACAACGATTATAGTTCATAATTTATATTAAGCTACATTTGTTGTAATGACGATCCTTGAATGTTAATCTATTACACTCGAACTATAGAAGTGCCACATCACAGAACACATATTACTTACTTAACCCACATTTAGATTTAGACAAAAAGTCGACCCATATTTGACACCAAGCAACTTGGGCAGGGTATGAATGAATGTAAACTTAAAAATTGTTTATTTGGTTTTCTTTTTCATTATTTTATTGCGTGCACTGAACGTACTCACATGCCAATGAATCCTCTTATATATATAAAAAAAAAAACTAGTTTAGAGCTATCAGTTGCTATCAATGAATATGATAGATAGATAGATAGAACACTTTATTGCTCACATAACAACAAAAAAAAAAACAAATGTACATGGAGAACTTAACCTAATGTGGGCAAAGGCGGCCTTATCGCTGCAAGCGATCTCTTACAGGCAACCTTTGATGTTAGGGATACATAAACAGAGCTCTGCAAGTATTCATGCGATCACAAGTGCCATGAAATACAAAAGGCATAAAAAGTAAGTACCTAATTAATATTAACACTACAATGTCATATAATAAATAATCTCTTAAACAACTACATGAATAACATAAACTACATAAGATAAAACATACACATACATAAGTAAGTATAATACATTAAAATAAATAAATAAATAATCATAATAATAAATATAATAAACAAATATAAATATATATACAATATTAAACAATAAACGGATAATCAAATGGATAACGGATAATAATTATATTATGATACCCATCAGTCTTTATAAATATCAATAAATTTAAAACTAGCAAAAAGCATAAACCAAACAACGTAACATCACATGAGATAGTTGTGTATTCCAAAAATAAAATAAAATTTATTTAAAAGATCGTTGGACTCAATCCCTTAAAAAATCTCACCATCTTTCCAGTTTAACGGGACTTTAGGGTAAAAAACTGGTGAAGCGCGGGTCGAGTTTTAGTAAAAAGGGTCTTCTCAGAGTCATTGAGGTATACAAATTTATAATGAAATTGTTAACAACCTTTCAATATGAAAAATACATTTCTGATCTCCCATACTCGTAGAAACTACCTCACCTTATCAGGAGAGATCATTTTGTATGGGAGGTCAATTTTCTTCTTTCGGGTTGCTACCTCTGTTTCTTTGGGAAAGTTGTCCAGTTTCATGAGTGACATGCTAAAATTATTTTCACTGTTTCATTAGTCATTAGGTATTTAGTACCCTTAGGTAATTGTTTTTTTTTTACCTTAGATGATCAAAGTTCTGTTGGTCAGCGGATAAATTTAAAACAAATGCCTTGAGAATTTGACTCTTTTCGAGCAAAATTTGTGACAAAGTGCCCTCTTAGTTGTAACAATAGATGAAAACTTGTCGCTCTCTAGCGACTTGTGTAAGTCTTTCTTCATCGACAAACTAAATAACGTCTCGATTTTTAAATAACGCAAAAAGGGTCTTTTAAGGGTTACGATAATTTTTGTTCCTCATTTTAATTTCGTTGAGTTAAACTTTGATTTGCTTGTCAGATATTTTTATAAAATTATTAATCGTCCACTGACCATCATTTTATGCAAATTGAAATGAATAAAAATTATCGTAACGTTCAAAAGAACCCTAAGAGCAAAATAACCAGCCATGACCCTGAGTGGGTCTAAACGTGATGCCGCGGCCTACTTCTGTGCGTTTTATTAGTTATAGTGTCCGTTTTGTTATATTGTTATTTATTTACAGAACACTAGTTCGTTGAACTGGATTACTGTTTTGGTTAAAAATTCATCTGCGGGTCAAGGTAAACTACACTTTTGTTAAAGTTTATTAATTTTTTGATGTTATTCTACTTAGGGTTATGAACTGAGGACTGGTAATTGTTTGTTATTATGTAAGGACTTCAATGTCGGTTTTTTATTTGATGCGTATTTTATAACAAGTTTGAAATCCGTTTAGCAACTGTAAGCAGAATACGAACTGACAATCAACGCGGCTGTTGAAGTGGAAAATTTTAGCTGTAGTGCTAGAATAATAAAATCTAAGTTTAAATTGATTAATGAAGGAAACAGCTGGGACTTACATTCATATTAGGAGTTGAATTTTCGGCTTGAATAACTGGTTAGGATAACATAAATAATAAAGAGCAATTTTTGGATCCCTGGGAAAATTTTAATGTAAATAAATTTGTAATTACTTTTGGCGTGTTACTTACTCAGACTGTGATACTGAGTCACTTTTCCAAAGAAAAAACCGGTCAAGTGCGAGTCGGACTCGCGCGCCGAGGGTTCCGATATACCTATAGTATTTTTGGAAGCAATAAAGTCCATTTTCAGGACCGCAAAACTAAATTTGTTTGTAAAGGTTTTTTGCAGATTTCTGAAAAACTGTGCAACTTAGAAAGATCGTTTTATTTTTGCTGTAAAGTTTATATAAACTTCTGTCAACTGTAATTAATTCAGATTTTTCCTTACTCAAACTTCGGAGATAAGGGGGGGGGAATGGTATTTTTCTTGACATTTTTCATCATAACTTTAAAACTAAGAAATTTAAAAAAATACAAAAATATATTTTAAAATGTACAAGTAAAGCCCTTTCATATGATACCCCACTCGACCTAGTAGCGACAATTTGAAATTTGGCCCCCCCTATTTTAGCCCCCTTTATATTAATAATTATACTTTTTTCAAAAAATTTTCTTGTGCAATTAAGTTGGGCAACTATATTCTAAAACTATTCCAAATTTCAGGTTGATAGCATAAGTGGTTGCTGAGATATAGAGGTGTGACAGACAGACGGACAGACAGAGCGGCACCATAAGGGTTCCTTTTTTTTACCATTTTGGTATCGGAACCCTAAAAATGTAGACCTTAACGAGACTAATAGATCATGCATGAACAAGAACATTAAATTAGGAACATTACAGGTTAAATACGTGAACTATTTGATTTTAGGGGCGTAATGATGGTTGCTACGCTCATGTGGGTTACTTTGTAATTGTACTAACTTTATTCCATTTCCTCAATTTTGTTTGTGACTAATTGTTTGTGGATGGAAAATAAACGATTTTATTATTTATTTATATTTATTTATATAGAGGTGTGACAGACAGACGGACAGACAGACAGAGCGGCACCATAAGGGTTCCTTTTTTTTACCATTTTGGTATCGGAACCCTAAAAATTGGTCAAAACAAAAAATGAAATAAAAAATTCAATTTCCCATTGAAACTGCACCAGTTGATTGCGCATTTTGTATGGGAGGTTAATTTTTAGGGTTCCGATACCAAAATGGTAAAAAAAAGGAACCCTTATGGTGCCGGTCTGTCTGTCTGTCCGTCTGTCTGTCACACCTCTATATCTCAGCAACCACTTATGCTATCAACCTGAAATTTGGAATAGTTTTAGAATATAGTTGCCCAACTTAATTGCACAAGAAAAAATTTTGAAAAAAGTATGATTATTAATATAAAGGGGGCCAAAATAGGGGGGGCCAAATTTCAAATTGTCGCTACTAGGTCGAGTGGGGTATCATATGAAAGGGCTTTACTTGTACATTTTAAAATATATTTTTGTATTTTTTTAAATTTCTTAGTTTTAAAGTTATGATGAAAAATGTCAAGAAAAATACCATTCCCCCCCCCTTATCTCCGAAGTTTGAGTAAGGAAAAATCTGAATTAATTACAGTTGACAGAAGTTTATATAAACTTTACAGCAAAAATAAAACGATCTTTCTAAGTTGCACAGTTTTTCAGAAATCTGCAAAAAACCTTTACCAACAAATTTAGTTTTGCGGTCCTGAAAATGGACTTTATTGCTTCCAAAAATACTATAGGTATATCGGAACCCTCGGCGCGCGAGTCCGACTCGCACTTGACCGGTTTTTTTTATTTGTTTTTCGATCTACAGGGTGTAAGGGATACGGTGTACCGAAAACTGAAACGTGTGCTTAGTCAATAAAACTTAACAACTTTCGCTGCAAACGTGAATTGGTGCTATGATTGTTCGGGTTATTTCATAGAGTAACACGATTTTCGCGCGCAAAGCCCGGAAAAGAGTACGCAAAGCATCATATTTTCATTCAAATAGTTTTGTTTTAAACGGGCTTGCGCGGTTTGACGCGTTTCTCTAAGGGTTATTTCGATTGAAAATACTTTCGCACTAAGTCTATTCGGAATTGTGTAATTCGGACTTTGCTTGCGGACCCAAAGAAACATGTTTGGGAAATGAAAGAAAAAATTGGCTTCTCCATACAAACTGTTTGAGCAATTGGTATTCTTTTTTCAAAATTCAATTCATTTCCCGTCAGCTGTTTTGTTCTAATACTGGCTGTGTTGTACTATACAATGTGATTTTTATTGGTTTCGCTTCCGGATCCCAGTGATTCTACATATCAAAACAAGCAACTTTCCGTAAGAAAAATAATTTTCACATAATTTTTCATCTCGGCTATAACGTATCAGTATGTAAACACAGAAATGTTTTTTTCAACGAAATTTTTTTCTTTGGGAAAGACTGTTTTTATGGAAAATGAAAATGAAAATTCACGGTTTATTTACTGAGTCGTCTGAGTTACGATTAGAGGAAATTCGTACAAATCAATCTCCCAACAATAAACTTTACAAATCTCCTTTATAATTGACATTAGCTAAATGGCGTGGCTGTGAGCCAAAAAACTAAAATAAGTGACAACCTCATTGTTGTACAGCGTGTTGCAAAAACACATTACTTACCTCAAGGATATGAACTAAAACTATGTGATATTGTTAATAATATTACTGGGCTACCAATTTTTATTTGAAAATTTGCTGACGACTGTGCTGTCACGCGTTAATTAGTTCACGACTGATAAATACCTTTTATCAAAGAAGTTAATTACATTTTATTACCTATTTTATGTATTAATAAAAATAAATACATACATACATACATAACATCACGCCTCTTTCCCGTTGGGGTAGGCAGAGACCACAGTCCTCCACCTGCTACGATCTTGACATACTTCCTAAATAGTCCATAGGATGCCGTAAGACCACCAGTGATCTAAATGATAATTTACCGTCTTTCCATGGTGAAGTTCCTTGGAGTCCCAACTATATCCATATATACCTAAGAAAGAGACTTCTATTGAGTAGTTAAATTACATCTCTAAGTTTTGGTACACCTTTTTGGAAAGTCCGTTGGTGTGGTTGGTAGTGAGTCTGCCTCACGCCGTGGGCCGCGGGTTCGATCCCCGCCCGCGGGGCCCCGCCCAGGGCAAACATTTGTGTGATGAACACAAATGTTTGTTCTGTGTCTGGGTGTTATTTATCTATTTATGTATGCATATCAGTCCCCGGTACTCATAGTACAGGCTTTGCCTAGTTTGGGATCAGATGACCATGTGTGAAATGTCCTCCCAATATTTATTTATTTATTTACACCATGTATATTCATTAGTGAAAGTAGAACACGTCGAAAATAATTGATCTAACATCTGTGCTGACGCCTATTTCTATCCAGATCCAGATCTCAGGGCAATTAAGTACAAGTCCTGCGGAAGTTATAACATGTAGGAAAAAGATGCAGCCACATCCGCACCTATGTAGGATACTTATGTATTCACTATGCACCGCCCACCCTCATATAAATGTGCATGTGCAGATAACAGCAACACAGCAAGTGTGTGCTGTGTTTCGGTTTGACACCGGAGCCAGTGAAATTACCGGCACATGAGCATTTTGTTGTTGCATGGTAATGTAAATATTTTTTTGTTGCATGGTAATGTACAACATATATTTTTTTTAGTTTTATCATTATCTTATTTTAGAAGGTACGGGGGGGGGACGGGACACACATTTTACCACTTTGGAAGTGTCTCTCGCGCAAACTATTCAGTTTAGAAAAAAATGATATTAGAAACCTCAATATCATTTTTGAATACCTATCCATAGATACCCCACACGTATGGGTTGGACGAAAAAATAATTTTCTTGTTTCAGTTCTATGTATGGGGAACCCAAAAATTTATTGTTTTTTTTTCTATTTTTGTGTGAAAATCTTAATGCGGTTCACATAATACATCTACTTACCAAGTTTCAACAGTATAGCTCTTATGGTTTCGGAAAAAAGTGGCTGTGACATACGGACGGACAGACAGACAGACATGACGAATCTATGAGGGTTCCGATTTTGGCATTTGGCTACGGAACCTAAAAAAAGCAACCACTAACTTACGTTTGCACGCAGTTCGCCTCTACACGAGACACCATCAGAAGATGGTAGACCGACCAGTGCTCACACAGTTTTTCGCAAGATGTTCGATATTTAGCACTTATCGAGGTAGGGACGAAACATTTCTAGGGACGTTCATTCAGTGACGTTCCGCTGGCACGGGGCGGGGCCAGTAAAACCCGGGTCTGACCTTAGCATGGAAATAAGTTAGCTCTACATTTTGTTCTCGGTCTATGCCCGTGCGACAGGTAATTATGACTGGTGACAGAGTTAGACCAAGGTTAGACTTGGGTTTTGCTGAGGTTTCGCTGGCCCCGTGCTAGCGAAACGTCTCCGACTAACACCCCTATAAATGTGGGTGATATCATTATATAATGTACTTTTTGGCAAACATAAACGTCCTTAACGATAACCTGCAGTGAATATACTTCACGATGATGGTAATACTTATATTATATGTACGACGTGTTAACCGAATAAGCGAAACTGTGAAAATAATTTGTTAAGAATCGAGAGTATCATCAATTTCACGGGTTTTTGATAGAGGTAATTTTTGCCGCTTCTATTCTAAATATTTCTGTGGATACGTGTGCTGGCGGCCGGTGCCGGCGTGGGCATGGCGTGCGCTTAGTGCGCGGACTAGAACAACGATGAAAATAGAACAATCATGAAACTTAAAAATAACAATATCTAGAAAAAAAAAATCTTTTTTTGAGAATTTTTTTATGGGAATGGATTTATTTTATTAAAAATCAGTTGGGGTGTATGAGGGTTTCGCTTATTCCATTAACACGTTGTATAAGATCCAAACAACAATTTTCTACACTCTTGCATAATTTTGCCGTAAAGCAACAGAGTTGGCACTGATGGTGATTCGGTTTGAAGGGTTAGGTTTAGGGAGCCAGTGTAATTACCGGCACATGAGACACATGATCTTAGTTCCCAGGGTGGGCAATGCGCTTTTTTATTATTGCCAACGGGCTTACTCTTGACCTCGATCTAGTCTTAAGGACAGAGATGAGGTCGACGATGGGAAGAGCTTACCCAGAAGAATCCTGTTCACTTGCGACTTGAATAGACTGCTGTCTCATTAGTGTTAAAGTATGCCACTAATAAGGCAGTGGGCACATTAGGCGGTGGTGACTACCTACCATCACTTGATCTCATAAAAATATCAGAGGCCATTTGTTGGCTTGAAAACCCTAACAAAAGGGTTAGTTAGACTAGAAAATCCCCTAGGTAGTTACAAAAAGAATAAAGCTAGGGAAATGATGAATGTGGATTCTTGGAGGTAATAAACCACGAACGGTACGACAGGGGGTTGTGAACTTGCATAAAGAATGTGAGCCACCAGCTCACTGCATTACCTTAAAATTAAAGTTGCAATCTAACGATCTTCTTGTAAATGAATTTTACTATAAGCGTTGATAGCTGAAAACAGCAATTATATTTCTGAATAATTTTAAGCAAGCAGGGCAATCCATCCCCCATTTTCTAAGCAGCAAGCCCTTCAGTTAAAATTTCAAATTTTACAAGGTGAACCGACGATCCAATCAATGGTCGCGGTAATAAGTCGAGCAGCGCCGCCGAACCGGTCGCCCTTAAGTTAAAATTTCAAATTTTACAAGGTGAACCGACACGATCCAAGCGACAATCCAATCAATGGTCGCGGTAAGCCGAGCAGCGCCGGTCCGGTCCTCGTGGAGATCTTCAGGGGAGGCCCATGCCCAGCATTGGAAGTTTTGCAGCTGAGATTATGATGATGAAAGAAAAATTGCGTACTTTATCAATAGTTGTGAGAGCTGGGACGGAAATGCCTAAATACTCACTATCGTTCTACAACACGCCGGTGCTTTTGAAAGGCAACAAATTAAATCATTCCCAAAATAATTTTTTATACCCCAATACACTTCAGGCAAAATGGATGAATGTAAACCAAATTGGCTGAACGTACACCAAATTTGGGTAACCGGTTCGGTTGGGTTCGTTAGAACACAACCATCGTTCCATTCGGGATCGGTTAGGTTGTGTTAGGTTATCTTGCGACCACAACGCACGAGCCGAGCCGAGCGAGCGTGCTGCGGCTGCGGCCGGCGATGTGCCAGAAGCAAATTTGATGTACATTCATCCATTTTGGTAGACAAAGTTTGGTGGATATTATTAGGTAAAAATTTACGCAAATTTGGTGGCACTTTAATACACAGCCCTTTTGAAATAGGATTTTCAAAGAACATTAACCAGATCTATGAAAGGATAGTCGAAAGGATACGAAACCTGCCTTTCTATACACCAATCGTTTTAGCTCCTTATCAATAGAACAATCAACAAAAACAAGATACAAAACACTAATGGACATACGATTCCTTATTAGAAAACAGTATCGGGTTTGCGCCGGCGCAGCCTATAGTGCGCATAAATTACGTGCGGCTCCTTTACACAGCCATAAAGTAACCAATGGCAAAGCTTAAAATAGAATATAATAAAATAGCCAGTCTTTGTTTCTCTTCTGTTTTCTTTGGTATTTATTTGGTAGCTATACAGGATGTCCAATAATAATACCGATAGACTTTTGGTAAGTAATGATAGTTTTGGTAAAACCTATGAAAACAAGTGTTCGGCATAGAGTTACACTTTTTTTATTATCTTCCCTTGCACATTTTTTGCTGGATTTATTATTTTCTAGAATATACAGAATGAATATGGCAAAAGTTACCACAAATAGATTTTTACACGAAGAAGCCAAAAAAACGCAAATATGATATTACTTAAACACTATTAATAATCCTTCCTACTAATATTATAAACGCGAAAGTTTGTAAGTATGGATGGATGGATGGTTGGATGTTTGTTACTCTTTCACGCAAAAACTGCTAAATGGATTTTAATGAAACTTGGCATACATACTCGTATAGGTTTGGTCCTGGAATAGCACATAGTTTTCTTCCCACGGGGAAACGCATTTAATGCGGAAAGCTAGTTTTATATAATTTCGATCCTGTTTTTTGTGTGTGTACTGTGCTTGTTTCCATTGAATAAATGTGTGTCTATGTCTATTGAAATACACTTTTGTTATATGCGAGGTCATGTCACCCACCACCTAAAGTCTTTCTGTAAAATTACGCAAAATTGATAATTTCGCAATAGTTGTAACTTTTTGTGAGGGCGTCACTATTAATATGTACTCACCTGGGCTGGGCTCTCTATCATGATAATTAATTCGACGTACCTGGAACATAGAAAATCAAGTATTTAGAACCTTTTTTTTATAAACATTATAACTTCTAATCAAAGTTATTATCAAGATTATGAAACAAACGTAGAAAGACGACCTCCGTAACACAAAAAAAAACTGGCCAAGTGCGAGTCGGACTCGCGCACTGAGGGTTCCGTAAAAACCTGTGCGTATATACGTATATATATATATCTATGTACAAGGCATGGTTTGGGACATGGCTTTTTGGGGTGATAAATTTAAAGCCTGCATCCCCCCAATTCAGGGGGTGCAAACAATTTTATTTATAAGGTCCATTCTCCAGAGTTAGGGCAGTTTTTGAATACAACATATGTTTTGAAACTTCATGGTAGCAACGTATTCTCCGAGGTCTATGTCCTTAAATTAACTGTTTGGTATAATTAAACACTCACACACATGCATTTATTTGTATATAACGTTTAATATGGAGACAAGGCCTCAAATTATACGATTTGTTTAAAGTATGGGATAGGACGGCCTATCTACTAGTAGTAGGTACCTATCTACTTATCTGTGGGAAATTACTACTGCTTCCCTTATTTTTAGGGTTCTGTAGATACTCAAAGGATACGGATTCGATTCTTGAATATCATCATATCAGCCGAAAGACGTCCACTGCTGGACATAGGCCTCCCCTAAAGATCTCCATGACGACCGGTCCTGCGCTGCTCGCATCCAGCGGCTTCCCGCGACCTTGACCAGATCGTCGGTCCACCTTGTGGGGGGCCTGCCAACGCTTCGTCTTCCGGTACGTGGTCGGCACTCTAGAACCCTTACGCCCCATCGGCCATCGGTTCTTCTTGCGATGTGCCCTGCCCACTGCCACTTTAGTTTAGCGATTCTCAGGGCTATGTCAGTTACTTTAGTTCTTCTGCGGATCTCCTCATTTCTGATTCGATCGCGCAGAGAGACTCCGAGCATAGCCCTTTCCATAGCCCTTTGGGTGACTTTGAGCTTCCTGATAAGGCCCATCGTGAGCGGCCACGTCTCGGTGCCATATGTCATCACTGGCAACACACACTGGTCAAAGACTTTCGTCTTGAGATACTGCGGTATTTTGGACGTGAAGATATTGCGGAGCTTACCGAACGCTGCCCATCCGAGTCGGATTCGACGAGTGACCTCTTTCTCTAAGTTGGATTTACCCAACTGGACTGTTTGTCCCAGGTATACGTATTCATCGACAACTTCGAGCGTAGAGTCTCCAACTTTGAGTGGAGTGGGTACAACAAGGGCGTTAGACATAATTTTCGTCTTATCCATGTTCATTTTAAGACCCACTTGTTGTGAAACTCTACTGAGGTTATTGAGCATCGTGCCGAGGTCTTCCAGGGTCTCAGCCATTACGACAATATCGTCGGCAAATCGAAGGTGGGACATATACTCGCCATTGATGTTGATGCCAAGTCCTTTCCAGTCCAGAAGTTTGAAGACGTCTTCCAATGCAGCGGTGAACAGTTTAGGAGATATGACGTCTCCCTGTCTCACTCCTCGCTGCAATTGGATAGGTTTCGAGTCCTGGTCCTGAAGACGAACTGACATAGTGGCGTTTTTGTACAGATCCTTCAACACTTCAATGTACCGATAGTCGACTAGGCACCTCTGGAGAGATCGTAGCACGGCCCACGTCTCGATCGAATCGAAGGCCTTCTCATAGTCCACAAATGCTAGGCAAAGTGGCTGGTTATACTCTTCGGTCTTCTGTATAACTTGCCGTAGCGTATGTATGTGGTCTATGGTACTAAAGCCTTTACGAAAACCGGCTTGTTCGGGAGGATGGAAGTCGTCGAGCCTGCGCGCGAGACGGTTCGTAATGACTCTCGAGAACAGCTTATAGACATGGCTCAGAAGTGAGATGGGTCTGTAATTCTTCAGTAGGGTCTTATCACCCTTTTCTTACTCAGCTTCTGAAGAGCTTTCAGCACTGGCCTTCCGCCTGCTTTCAGAAGCTCAGCCGTAATTCCATCGTGCCCGGGTGCCTTGTTGTTTCTAAGCTGTCTGAGAGCCATTCTAATCTCGTACAAGCTGACGTCCGGGATATCTTCGGTATGGTGTCGGGTAAGTCTAGCTCTTGGATCGTTGGCCAGACTGCTAACGGGTGGGCCGGTTGACGTGTATAACTGTCCATAGAACTTCTCAACTTCCCTCAGTAGCTCAGGCTTGGACGATACGGTTCTGCCATCCTCGGTCTTCAGCCTCGTCAACTGGCTCTGCCCAATAGACAGATCTCTTGCGAACACTTTGGAGCCTTTGTTCCGCTCAATTGCTTCTTTAATATGGTTAGTATTAAATAGCCGAAGGTCGCGAGTCAGAGACTTAGAGATCTGTTTATTGAGCCGCCGATATTGAGAAGCATCTTCCGAAGACTGCAGAACCATTTCGCGTCTTTCTTCCATTAGCTTCAGAGTATGGTCAGAGATCTTTTTGGTTCTTTTAGAACGTTGGGGTCTGAAGTGTTTGGACCCAATCGTTTGGACAGTTTCCACGAACCCGTTATTGTAGTCGTCCACATCTACGCATTCACCAAGGCATTCAAAGCGATTTTGCAGTTCGAGCTGAAAGCCGTCGGGGTTTTGGATATTGGTGGGTGCTGGTCGGAGCGTAGACTTCATCAGTCGAGTTCTTTCCAGCTTTACGTTGATATTCAATGTGCCTCTTACCAACCGGTGATCGCTTCCGGTTTTAACCGCATTGATCACAGAGACATCATTGAATATTTGCTTCTTCGTCGACATGATAAAGTCAATCTCATTTTTTGTAGCACCATCGGGACTGATCCAGGTCCATTTTCGGTTTTCCGACTTTTTGAAGAAGGAATTCATCATAAAGAGTCCTTCCTTCTCCAAAAAGTCGGCTAACATGTGGCCTCTGGAATTCCGATATCCAACACCAAATTGCCCCACCCTCAGCTCACCATCGCCTCGCTTGCCTAATTTCGCGTTGAAGTCCCCCATGACAACGGTATAGTGGGTCTTAGGCGTATGTATGGCTTTAGATATATCCTCATACATAGCCTCGACTTCATCATCAGAGTGTGTCGATGTGGGGGCGTATACCTGTATGACCTTCAGCGAATACCTTTTGGTGATTCTGAGTATAAGGTACGCTACCCGCGACGACACACTCTCGATCATGACCACGTTGTTCACGAGAGACTTGTGGACCATAAACCCGACACCTCCCTGGGACAGTTGGTCGCCCTCCCAGAAATAGAGCAAGTTTCCTGATTTTAGAGTTATCGAGTCTTTCCCCTCTCTTCGGACTTCAGATAGAACCAAGATGTCCCAGTGTAACCTGCTCAATTCCTCTTCGAGTTCAGCAACCTTCTCGGTGGTCCGCAATGTGCGCGTGTTATATGTTGCCAGGGCCAGGGGTCGTCGTTTTTGGTAGCTCGGCATCTGTCGGGGATTCTTAGCACCCCCTGCCCCACCGTTACCATGGTTGCTACCAGAGCCAGGAATAGCGGGGCCGCCGGGGACTAGGGGCCGGAGCTTATTATTGTGATTCATGTTGTTTCTTAGGGGGTATTTTTGACGTATCTCTAGTCGTTTCGGAGATATAAGCGTTTTTTTGGGTCATTCTCTAACTCGGTAACGGAGAGGGGGAGAAAAAAAAAAAAAATACCTTAGTGTAGCACAAGATACTAGTCTCCAAAGGAGACTAAAAGTTCAAAAATGATGTTATTTTTGACGTATCTCTAGTCGTTTCGGAGATATAAGCGTTTTTTTGGGTCATTCTCTAACTCGGTAACGGAGAGGGGGAGAAAAAAAAAAAAAATACCTTAGTGTAGCACAAGATACTAGTCTCCAAAGGAGACTAAAAGTTAAAAAATGATGTTATTTTTGACGTATCTCTAGTCGTTTCGGAGATATAAGCGTTTTTCTGAAATTTTGTAAAACGTTGATATTTTCATTTTTTTGTATGAAAAGGTGACTTTTTTTTTACAGAAATCCTCTTATTTTGACCTATTCTATACGATCCAATTATAGTTTTTTTCATATTTTGGTCCATTCTCTAACTCGGTAACGGGGGGCGAGAGAAAAAAATAAAAAAATACATTAGTGTAGCACTAGTTTCTAGTCTCCATAGGAGACTAAAAGTTCGAAAATGATGTTACTTTTGACGTATCTTTAGTGGTTTCGAAGATATAAGCGTTTTTCTAAAATTTTTGTAAAACATTGAAATTGACGAAAAAATGCCCTAAGAACCTATACTTTATGAGCAGACTTTGGTTGATCAACTGTAACTTTTTCATTTTTCCAGATATCGATGTCAAGATTTTTGGTGAATATATGTATTTTTTCTCAGCTTTCTGATGGTGATGTATTTTTTCAGATTCAAGGTCATTTAAGATGATTTTCAAGGTCAAGGTCATTTTTTTGGTATTAAAAGGTCACTTTTTTTTTTTACAAATCTTCATATTTTGACTTATTCTATACGTTCCAATTATAGTTTTTTTCATATTTTGGTCCATTCTCTAACTCGGTAACGGGGGGCGAGAGAAAAAAAAAAAAAAATACATTAGTGTAGCACTAGTTTCTAGTCTCCATAGGAGACTAAAAGTTCGAAAATGATGTTACTTTTGACGTATCTTTAGTGGTTTCTAAGAACCTATACTTTATGAGCAGACTTTGGTTGATCAACTGTAACTTTTTCATTTTTCCAGATATCGATGTCAAGATTTTTGGTGAATATATGTATTTTTTCTCAGCTTTCTGATGGTGATGTATTTTTTCAGATTCAAGGTCATTTAAGATGATTTTCAAGGTCAAGGTCATTTTTTTGGTATTAAAAGGTCACTTTTTTTTTTTACAAATCTTCATATTTTGACTTATTCTATACGTTCCAATTATAGTTTTTTTCATATTTTGGTCCATTCTCTAACTCGGTAACGGGGGGCGAGAGTGGGTATCCTGCGTATCAAACAAGTGGGTATCCTGCGGTGCATCTGGTCTCCCGATGGTAGAAGGGGGATGGTGGAAAAAGCTCGTAGAGCTCTTGAGCACACTCTTCGAAGTACAATATGTAAAAGACCGACAGACTTGCAACTTTGCGACGGTGGGCCAGACTGTGAACTTGTTTTTTGGTATTTAGCTGAGCCATCCAAAAGGCAAGATCGCACTTCTGCTTTATATAAAACTAGAAGCTGTCCAGGAGTGAATTATCGGTTAGTTTTATTGGGGATACCCAGCTTTTTTGCCGCAGTTTGGGTTTTTGACTCGTTGGCGCCGAAGTTTAGGTTTGCACACAACTTCATGCCAAGAAGCTCGAGGCTGTCAGTAAGTGGTACAGATGTACCTCAAAAAGTAGGAGCCAGATTGAAAAGACTTCTTTTGGCGGTGAACAGACATGCCTGTGTTTTTGTGGCGATGAAACTCACCAGATTTTTGTCACCCCACTCGGAGATTCGACATAAGGTTGAGTTTATTCACTCTAAATTCATCCCTCAAGGAGATATTAAAGGATATATTTTTCATGTTATGAAGGTTAACGATTAGTAATTATTTTAACAAATTTAACTGTATAAAAGTCCTTTGCTTTTGTTATAAGATTTATACAAATTTGAATTTAAGCTAAAAGTTAAAGAAGTACATGTTTGACCGTTTCTTAAAAATTATCCGCAAGTGGGGTAAAATTAGAGATGAATTTTTGACATTATTTTAGTCTAGAAGTCCTTCATTTTTAAAGTTACAGGTATTTAATTATATAAATTAGAAAATTAAGCTGTTCGTACAACGTTATAAAGTAAATGTATAAGCTTTTTTAGAAATTTATGTTTTAAGGGGATAAAATGAAGGATGAGAATGTGTATGGAACTCTGAACCTGCTAATGCTAGAAATGTGAAATTTGGTGGGAGTATTTTTCATGTAAAAGTTAAGAAATTATTTTCAGAAATTATTTTCAGAAATTCATCCCCTCTTTCCATCAGGTGAAAGTAGTATATTAAACCATGCACTCACAATATTTTTCATTATCCATTCCTTGATCAAGTGACAAGATTTTGGGAAAAGTTCCGACATGGATTTTCCGCCGCCGAACTTTCCGCTACGGAAAGATACGTCGTGGATCGTTCAGACGCGGGATTTCCTCAGGTGTGTCGCTACACAAATGGGATGAAATGAATGATGAAAAATTGTATAGAACTCCGGTACTAATGATGAAGCTTAAATATACGTATTTCTGTATGATTTTTCGCAAATACTTCAATTCAAATTTGTAACAAAAAGAAACATTACAGTCTGTGCGAAGACTAACCTAAGTTTACTTTGTAAAACGGTAAATGTTGACCATTTTCAACAATAAAACTAATTAAAATACATGATTTTATTTGATAGAAAAATGCTTGAATCAAGCCGAATCCCTGTATAGCTACTCTTTCTTCTGTATGTTGAATTGAAATTGTATCCTTTTTAATAAATATTAATATTATTTGGATATTCGAATATTTAGCTCTCGAAGTATTCAATTTATTCGAATAGTAAAATCTAACGAATAGTGCAAACCCTATTCCAGAGTTTCACAAGTTTTATAATTTTTCTTGTCTTTATTGTTAGGTGAACTAATATTAAGTTATTACTATATTGTTTTCGCACTGTATGGCTCGCTTTCTTGCTTTCTTCTTTTCTAGGTTTTTCCATGTTTAGCACGCACTTACTCACACACGCACACACACACACACACACAATTACACTCGAACACACAGATTTTCACTTAATTTGTAATTTTCTTTACTTGTTATTATTTTTAGTCTTTTATATAGGTATAAAAATTAGATTAGATTCATTCCGTAGATTCATTCCTTTGTTGCTGCGTAATATTTATTGGTATTACTAATGCTCAATTACTTGAAATTGTTATTTCTACATTTTAGTTGTTGCCATATATTCCGGAGGTGGAGGCCTGGTTACCTATAGCACAGATTTCCTAGTTTAGGGGCCAGCCTCTACAAATAAAGCACTTGTTCATTGTAAATGTATTTGATAGATGTAAGCTTTATTTGTTTGTTGAGGAAATAATACTTTTATTATTAATACTTGAATTAATTATTAATTCTCCCACCCATATCCCCCTATAATCTGAACCAACGAGCTAACGTGTTAGACATAGTGGTCCATCAGGCCCTGCCGTGTCCCGTCCACGTGGACCTTCACACTAAACACCTGCCTATTTTGATGGTGGTAGGCCACAGTGATATGGCCGCACACCAGCAGCGTATGAGGACAAAGGTGGACTGGCAACCCTATCAGACCGCTCTGTCCAACATCGATACTGGTGGTCCAATCTCTACTGCAGAGGATATCAAAAGACCTGGGGTCTAGTGGTATCACATTTTCTTGCCGCTAAGAAAGCTGCAGCGACCGAAGTTCCAGCTCCGTATCACAGATACGACGAACTCCTTGCACACCTCTAAGCAGACCTGCGCCGAAAGCGAGAGCTACACGCTTTATGGGCAAGGACGCGATATCCGCGTGTTAAATCCGACCTCAACCGTGTCTCTGAGAAGCTATCGGCTGATGTAAAGACGTTCCGTGGTACCATTTGGGAAATGAAACTCGACCAAGTTGGTGAGAACGAGAGAAGCCTACATCACCTGAACCGACGGCTGACCAGAGCACCAGAACCCATATACCTTCTCATCAATCGGGCAAGTCAGCAGTGCTATATACCTGAAGACAGGGCGCAAGCACTTGCAGACCGTTTGGAGGAGCAGTTCACTCCTCACCCCGTTCAGACTTTGGACCCTAGTATCTTGGCTCACCACACGCACGTTAAGGTGACAGTTAGGGACTTCCTATCGGCCCCAACACCGCCGCTCATCATCATCATCATATAAGCCGAAAGACGTCCACTGCTGGACATAGGCCTCCCCTAAAGATCTCCATGACGACCGGTCCTGCGCTGCTCGCATCCAGCGGCTTCCCGCGACCTTGACCAGATCGTCGGTCCACCTTGTGGGGGGCCTGCCAACGCTTCGTCTTCTGTTACGTGGTCGCCACTCTAGAACCCTTACGCCCCATCGGCCATCGGTTCTTCTTGCGATGTGCCCTGCCCACTGCCACTTTAGTTTAGCGATTCTCAGGGCTATGTCAGTTACTTTAGTTCTTCTGCGGATCTCCTCATTTCTGATTCGATCGCGCAGAGAGACTCCAAGCATAGCACACCGCCGCTCGCAGGGGATAATTTCATCTCCCCAAGAAGGGCTCTCCCCTGGCGAAGGTGGTGATCCGGCTACCAAACCGGATAGCCCCAGGACACGATGGGATACCTGTTGTCGCTCTGTTGCCGCTCTCAAACACATGCCCCGAAGGGATCTGGTTGCTCTAACCTGAGTATTCAATGGTACTACGCACCAATCACTTTCCCAAGCACTGGAACATTGGGAAATTGATTGTCCTCCCTAAGCCTGTCAAGAACCGACGCCTACCAGGAAGCTACCACCCCATCACAACTCGTGGATCGCCAAGCTGTTTGAGCGTTTGCTTCTATGGAGAATTCATCCCCACATCCAGCAGCGGGACGAACAGTTCGGTTTCCGTGGGAGCCACTCCACAACGCTCCAGCTTGTAGGCGTTCTTCATCATCTCGCGAAAGAGAGTAGTTTGGATCGACACTTGGTCGGGGTTTTTCTCGATATAGAGAACGTCTTTGACCGTGTATGACATCCGGGCCTAATCTTTAAGCTCCTCTCCAGTGGAGAGTCTCCACTATGCCACGCCCACAAGGCTTTATTATGCTGGCATCCTTTCTCCGTAGCCGTCAAATTAAAGTGCTCCGATGCGAAGCCCATCCCAGCAGGTATGCCACGGGGCAGTAACCGTTCCGTTCCGTTCCTGCACTATATGCAGTCTACAGCGCGTTCAGGACAAGTCTGTCAATGTCGGTTATTTTCTGCGCATGGTTGACAGGCGGAGAGCCAATGAACGATTCGCTCGCAGCAAGTGGGTTCCGTACCTGAAAAGAAAAAAACGGAACCCTTATAGGATCACTATGTTGTCCGTTTGTCTGTCTATCTGTCAAGACCCTTTATCTCACGAACGGGTAGAGGTATCAGGTTGAAATTATTACCATATATTAGGGTCTATGAACCACACAAGATCTGAAAAATTCAATTTTTTTACAACGACGCAATCAAAAGATATGGCTATTTATGTCCTCATCTACTTCCCGTTGACCTAAAATTATGAAATTTGGCAAGAAGCTAGGTCTCACAGTACAAATAAAGGGAAAAGTCTGAAATCATTGAATATTACAACTTTTCTCACAACTAAAGGTAACCAATTGTGGTGAGCTCCCGTTTCAAGAACATTCATATAAGAGAGAGGTCAAGTTGGATGGTCGCAGAGGCGATTTTTGTTTTAGTTCTATTATAAAAACGGGAACACTTACAAACTTGAAAATTGGTATGTATATAGTGCATAAGCTATAAAATAACAACAAATAATTTAATTTGGCCAAGCGCGTGTTGGACTCCAAAAATCTAGCACATTAACTTACTGAAATTTCAACTAATACAATTATGATTATGTGGTGGTACGGAACCCTCGGTGTGCGAGTCCGACTCGCACTTGGCCGACTTTTAGTTCTGCGCATTAACGGTCACAGACAGGGACAGGGACGGGGGCATGGACGGGGGCAGGGACGGGGACAAGGACGGGTTCAGGGACTGGGACAAGGATGAGGACAGGCATGGGGATAGGCTTGGGAATGCGGATGTGGATGGTGATACAGATGGGGATGGGAATGCGGATGCGGATGGGGGTAGGTACCTACGAAAGGGGATTTTTTTTTTTACTATGTATGGGCTTACTCTTGACCTCGATCTAGCCTTGAGGACAGAGATGAGAACGACGATGGAACGAGCTTGCCCAGAAAAATCCTTTTCACTCGCGACTTAAATAGATTCGGGTCGGGATGCGGATGGGAATGTGGATGGGGATGCGGTTGGGGATGCGGATGCGGATGGAGTTGCAGATGGTGATGCGGATGGCGAAGCGAATGCGGATGGGGATGCGGATGAGCATTAGGGGATGGGGATGCGGATTCGGATGGGGATGCCGATGCGGATAGGGATGCGGATAAGGATGCGGATAGGGATGCGGATGGAGATGCGAATGGGGATGGGGACAGGGGTAGGGATAGGGGTAGAGTAAGAGTAGGGCTAGGGGTAAGGAAAGGGATAGACATAGGGTAGGGGGTTAGGGGTAGGTGTAGGGGTAGGGGTAGGGATAGGGATAGAGGTAGAGACAGCCTAGGGGTAGCGATAGGGGTAGGATGGGGCTGGCTAAGGGTAGAATTTTTGTATGAAATAAACTGAATTTGGTTTATCTGTTAAGAAATCACAGTAATTGTTCCTAATAATACTGACCAACCCCTCTAAAGCTATCACATCGTTCTTTTTAACAACCATAGTACTTTCATCCTACACATAGTTTTAGTTTTTTTCAATTAATTCTGCCAATTAGCTCTGTTTTAAAATAAAACGTTAAGGAGAAACTTTAAGGCCTAATAATAGTGCTAAGTTCCTCTGTTTTGAGTAATTTAGAGTAACGTCTGTAAATCATATAAAATTCAGCTGGATCTTGAATTGTATTCATGGACTTGCGCAGGGTAAGTCCCGTTTTTCTTTAGTTTAAAGTTACCCCGAATTTGACCGGAAAATATCTCATTCCTATGGAAAACCGGTAACAACATAAAATACGAAATCCACGCGAGCGAAGCCGCGGGCAACAGCTAGTATTTAAATAAACTTCTATCGACTGTAATTAATTGAGATTTTTCCTTTCACAAACTTCGGAGATAAGGGGGGAATGGTATTTTTTTGACATTTTTCATCATAACTTAAAAACTAAGTCCTAAAAAAATTTGAAAATATAATGTTCTCATCTTGGTTACTTTTTGTTTTTAGGATTCCGTACCTCAAAAGAAAAAAACGGAACCCTTATAGGATCACTTTGTTGTCCGTCTGTCTGTCTGTCTGTCAAGACCCTTTATCTCACGAACGGGTAAAGGTATCAGGTTGAAATTAATACCATATATTAGAGTCCATTAACCACACCAGATCTGAAAATTTAAATTTTTTACAACGACGCAATCAAAAGATATGGCATTTTATGTCCTCAGCTCCATACATTTATGCAAAAATGCAAAACCTATAGGGTACTTCCCGTTGACCTAAAATTATGGAATTTGGCAAGAAGCTAGGTCTCACAGTACAAATAAAGGGAAAAGTCTGAAATCATTAAATATTACAACTTTTCTCACAACTGAATGTAACCAATTGTGGTGAGCTCCCGTTTCAAGAACATTCATATAAGAGAGGGGTCAAGTTGGTTGGTCGCGGAGGCGATTTTTGTTTTAGTTCTATTTTAAAAACGGGAACACTTACAAACTTGAAAATTGGTATGTTTATAGCGCATAAGCTATAAAATAACAACTAATAATAAAATTTGGTCAAGCGCGTGTCGGAATAAAAAAATCTCGCACATTAACTTACTGAAATTTCAACTAATACAATTATGATTATGTGGTGGTACGGAACCCTTGGTGCGCGAGTCCGACTCGCACTTGGCCGGTTTTTATATGACAAGTGGGCAAACGAGCAGGTGGGCCACCTGGTGGTAAGTGGTCACCACCGCCCATGAGACTCACTGTCTTGTTAGTGAAATAATTTGACACTAATAAGCAAAGCGCGTTACCCACTCTGAGAACTAAGATGGTACGTCTCGTGTGCCGGTAATTTCACTGGCTCCCTTACCCTTCAAACCGAAATACAGCAGTGCAAACACTGCTGCTTTACGGTAGGAAAAGGCAAGTGGGTGGTACTTCCCCAGACGAACTTTGCACAAAAGCCCTACCACCACTATTTTAGTTTAGGAGTTTTTATGGCCACTCCATCATCTGTTCCCTGATCAAATACAAGTCTAACGGACCCCAACACGATTGGACTATGTTATTTAGTTTAGGAGTTCCTTAATTTGGCCACCTTCTGACTTTATCATCTGGACCCTGATCATTATCTGAGAACAAAGTGCTTGGAAATACAAGTCTAACGAACACAAACACGACGGGTCTACTTTGTTTATTCCATAAGTTCCTATGGCCACCGTCCGCCTCCATCATCTAGACCCTGATCATCATCTGAGACCAAAGTGCTTGGGAATACAAATCTTAAGAACCCCAACACGACGGGTCTACCTTGTTTATTCTATAAGTTCCTGTGGCCACCGTCTGGCTCCATTATCTGGACTCTGATCATCATCTTGGACCAAAGTGCTTGGGAATATACATCTAACGAACCCCAACACGACGGATCTATCTTATTTAGTTAAGGAGTTCCTTTGGCCACCTTCTGGCTTTATCATCTGGACCCTGATCATTATCTGAGACCAAAGTGCTTGGGAATACAAGTCTAAAGAATACAAACACGACGGGTCTACTTTGTTTATTCTACAAGTTCCTATGGCCGCCGTCCGGCTTCATTATCTGGACCGTGATCATCATCTGAGACCAAAGTGCTTGGGAATACAAATCTAATGAACCCCAACACGATGGGTCTATCTCATTTAGTTTAGGAGTTCCTATGGCCACCTTCTGACTTTATCATCTGGACCCTGATCATGATCTAGGATCAGAGTACTTGAAAAGACAAATTCAACGAACCCAAACTCGACTGGTCTATCTTGTATAGTTTATTAGTTCCTATGGCAGCCTTCCGACTTCATCATCAGGACCCTGGTCATCATCTGGGACCAGAGTACTTGAAAAGACAAATGCAACTAACCCAAACTCGACGGGGTTACGTTGTTCCGTTTACAAGTTCCTATGGCCAGCTTCCGGCTCCATCAGCAGACCAGCTCGATGATACAATAGCATTGTATTGTCACCGAACTTACATAAGTATTCCCAAGTTCAGCCCGATCGACTGGTCGAGCTGATAACTGGTCTAAAATTCAATCACTAGATTTGAACCACACTAACTAACAAGGCAAGTTAAATAAAAGCTTGTAAAAACAATATTTTTCAAAATTTTATTCTACCAGACAGATAGACGGACATGACGAAACAATAAGGGTTACTTTTTGACTACAGAACCCTAAAAATGGCTTCCAATTCGGTTCACGCGATTTAGAACTACGGTCTCATAGACATACAGACGGCAATAATGGATTTCATTTATATATTTCGTATATAACAGTTTGGGGACAACGCACACTAACATGCAGAGCGTATAAATCATAGCGTATAAATATCACGACTCAAAGTAAACATTCAGTTAAATTTTGTATAATTTTGTATAAAAAATATCGCTGACCCCATATCATCTGTTGTATACAAGATTACTTTGAGACCTGTCCCCAAACTATACAAATGTCCTCAAAGTATGCTCTAGCAACAAATTTTGTCCCCAAAGTAAACGTTGTACATAGATATATATATATATATATATATATAGTTACTAACATCACAGTACAGTAATACAGTTTTTTAATTTTTACGCTTTATTGTAAAAAAAACTTTATTATGTGATGTAAGTAACTAAAATTTATATTTGAGTTGATTGAATGAAAGGTAAATTGCAGTTTACGATTTATGACGTATTAAAAAAAACTACTAACTAGATCTCGTTCAAACCAATTTTCGGTGAAAGTTTGCATGGTAATGTAAATAATACATTTTTTTAGTTCTATCATTCTCTTATTTTAGAAGTTACAGAGGGGACACACCACTTTGAAAGTGTCTCTCGCGCAAACTATTCGGTTTAGAAAAAAATTATATTAGAAACCTCAATATCATTTTTGAAGACCTATCCATAGATACCCCACACGTATGAGTTTGATTAAAAAAAAACGTTGGGTTTCAGTCCTAAGTATGGGGAACCCTAAAATTTATTGTTTTTTTTTTATTTTTGTGTAAAAATCTTAATGCGATATAGCTCTTATAGTTTCGGAAAAAAGCGACTGTGACATACGGACGGACAGACAGACATTGATATATGATATTGATATATTAATGATATTTTTAACTTTATGAATTCCTTATTTTATTTTAATTATTGTAATTTTAATATTAATTGTATTTCTAATATTTGCATGCCGATTCGAGGCGCATCACGCATAAACGTTGTATCCAGGTTGTATCATACTTACCTATCATGTTTATTTAACCGTGTATGCTAGCGAATAAATGTATTCATTCATTCATTCATTCATTCAGATAGACGTGACGAATCTATAAGGGCTCCGTTTTTTGCCATTTGGCTACGGAACCCTAAAGAGGACGGATTGCACTCCGGGAGTGCCGACAGAATTGAAAACTTGCATTTTTGAATGTTTTGGAATGGTTAGGGAATAATTTCGCACGAATTGTTTTATTTTATCAGTATAAAAGTATATACAATATTCATTTATTGCGCTATCGTAGACAAAAATGACAATTTATATTTCTTACATATAGACAATCTTACGCTTCTTCGATCAGGCTACAGATCTGACGCGAATTTAACATTTTTTTACCCATCTAAAAAAAGTGCCAAGCGCCGCTAAAGAAGTTATCACTTCAAAAAGTTTTACTTACCGCGTATTCTATACATTGCCGGCTGAACATTGGTCATTGTATAGAATGCCTAGGCAATGTGTAAAATAAATTTTATTTCATATTTTGCCTGAACGATTTAGGCATTGTGTAGAATACTAGAATGACTAGGTATTCTATAGAATGCGGGATTTGACACATTGCCTGTGACATATACAATGCCTAAAACGTGCAGGCAATGTTTGAAATATTGTTTAATTTACACTTTGCCTAGGCATTCTACAAAATCTTTAATTCGAAGCCGGTACTTTTCGAAATCTATCGAAATCTATCGAAATCTAACTTTACCTACCCTTAACCTAACCTCAGTAAAAACAACCCAAAATTTACTTATTTTATACATTGTAAGAAGGTGGACCAGGGACGAAAATATTTATACTATTTCATACATTGCCTAAACACTATCTCCTCCAAGCCTAAACATATCAGGCATTCTATTGCCAAGGCATTGTAAATAATGCCTGAATTATACAGATTGCCGGTAACATAAACACTGTGTAAGCAAACACTTATATAAAACTTACTTACATGGCCTCTATGAATTTTGGCAACATGTTGAAAGTTTTGTATCATAGCTTTATACGACAATGTAGCCGCCACATCAATTGGAATTTTCCATAAGTGAAACCAATGAAATCTCATTTGACTTTGTGCTAATTTACTAAAGAACTGAACGCGATCACGTGCCCATAAACAATCTAAAATCAGCAGTTTAATGGATTCAAAGGTAAAATTTTGTACAATAGAATCAATAGGTAACCATTTTGATTTGTTTGAATCATTCGAAAAGTTCTTTGGTACGGAAATAATCACACCTCAAAGCTAATTTGATCAAAAGAAGGAATATTAAAAATAGGTTTTCTGGCTGCTCTAGCTGGCAATAACGATGCCCATAATAATAATATATAATAATAAATGATTTATTGTACAAAAATAAAGTAGATACTCGTACAATGCCTTATGCAAACAGGTATTAAAAACTTGTACAAAAATGTCTTATCTAGATGTTCGGAATATCAGATCCCTAAACTATGTTAAAAACCTGTGTTTTAGGGACTTTGATGTTCCTCCTGAATAAATGTATGTACTTAATTAATTTAGATCACATTGTGTACATTAGAAGGGATGATTAAAGGAAGGAGAGGAAGTCCTCGACGTAGGTAGACAGGGGGGAGTTGAAAGTGGGTGCAGTTGCTACTAACCCGTTAATTTGACCAAATCATGACCAAATAGTATTAAGACGACCGTCAAAACATTTGACTAAATAGTGATAGTCTTAAATTTAATCTTAAATTTTAAGAAAAATTGGTTAAAAATATGAGAAGTAGCCGTAAGTAGGGTTATTTACTACCATCGTCACGAGTTCGCAATAACCGAGTTCATCTGCAAGCATGTCACATCACCCTCATCATACATGATTATGAAATATTCAAAATAACCCTACCAAATTAATAGACCGATGCCTTTATTGCATTTACAAAGATATTAGGATTAATGTGATTTGATGTGACTTTAGATCACACATCCCTAACTTGTGAGGAATTGTTTTTTTAATCCTACTTCTATAACCCTTATTCTGACGCCTTATTCGCTGTCATTTGTATTCTGAGGTGATTAGCACCCAACCAATATCCAGCTCTATTGTCAAGGAACAAAGTTTTGAATTTGCGAATTGATTGATTAATTTGAGCAATTAGACCAGCTTTAATGTACGGCTCATAATGTTGGGCCACGTGAAAGACAGATGGACAAAAACTCCACTTTACAGAAATGAAGATGCTCCGATGGTCTGGGGGTGTAACCCTTAAAGACAAAGTGAGAAACGAACATATAAGTGGAACGTTTAAAGTAGCAAATATTACGGATAAATTAAGAGAAAATCGCTTACGCTGGGCATGTCATGATCATGAGGCGCAACGAGGATCACATGACAAGAACGGTCATGCAAATTGAATAACCCAAAAGGCGTCCAGGTCGCCCACCGACAACCTGGATGGGGACCATTTCCAAAGATATGAAGACGATGGACTTAAAACCTGAAATTATACAAAAACGCTCAGAATGGCGAAATAGGAATAGGAGGGCCGACCCCAAGAGATATGGGAAATAGGCTCGGGAGAAGAAGAAGAATATTGATTAATTTGAGAGTAGACTACCTGAAAGAGAAAGAACTAAAATTAAAACATATTTTTGTTTAATTTGCATTCAAGGGTTTTGTCAATAATCAATCATTGACAGAGATAAAGAGATGTACTTAGCAATATAATCAATGCAATCAATTAAAACATTCCGATTGCATAATTTGGTTTGTTTATGTTAATGAGTTGATAAAAAATAATATAAGGTAATTTGTGATGTAAAACCATTGTAAAACACTAGTTTTTTTCTCGTATTTTCTTATTTTTGTCTCCTTTGTACGTATCTCCTTCATCGTATCTCCTTATTTTCTTGTAAATATTTGGTAAATGGTTGGCGCATCGTGTTCCAAAGTTAGGAGTGTGGTCATTATTGCTATCCTTTCAGCCCTCATAATTTCTTCTATGCCCCACGGTTACTTTTAAATTTAGACTGAACTGAATTCGAACGGAAAAAACGGTGATGAAAATCGAAAAATCAAAATCTTCATTAAAATGCGTTGGGAAGTATCACTAGTATTGACGTCTCTGCATGGTCTACGCTTCAATATTCACTGAACCCCCCACTCTTCCTATCTTTTCACTCCGCAGAATGGTCGCGGACGAAAACCAAAATATTTTTTTGAAATTGCTAAACAAAAGTTGTTGCAGAATTTGTTCTTTAAGAATAAGCACGTTTAAAAGCTTTTCAGATTCAGAAAAAATTGTTTAATATAGATTCTTTACTAATTAAAATAGACTCTAGACTACTAGGGCATGACCCCATTCACCCACAAACGGGCCACAGGCCTATATTGGGTCAATGATTGTGTATTTTTAAGCATGTGTTTTGCCTAATAAATAAAAGATTTTGAATTTTTTTTTAGACAGAATGTAGATTTTATCTGTAGAAAGCTTTTGACCATGCATGACCAACTAACATCTATAAAACCTTCAAGAGAGAGAGTTAATTATTTCATACGATATTCTAGAACATTCTAAGAATCCTTGCTTTCGCATAATAATGTTTAAAGAGATTTAGTTCGGTCGTCAAATAACCATAAAACTTCTTCAGAGGTTAAAATGATGAATCTGCGCAAATGCTATGTTTATGAAGAATTATTTTGGTTTACTGCTCAGTTTAACATGGTTTAACTGAAAACTGTTTTAGTTGCTAATAATGGGTATTTATATGCATTAAGTAAAGTAAAGAAACTGCTCAGAAAAAGGCAGATTATGTACAGTATTAGTTACTTGTAGAGTTGTAGTAAATTTGTGCAAATTCTGGAGACTCAATGTAACAACTTTTATTTTACAACTTTGCAACTTCGTACAAATCGAGCTCGATATTTGTATGCAGCAATACAGGGTGAAATTGAAAACATTCGAAAAATTTTGGAATTGAGATCAGAGATCGTCTGATCTCTGATCTGAAAAAAAATCCCCAAGAAACATAGGTCGTTTGACGTAAAAAAAATTCGATCTCCCACACAAAATGTATGTAGCTGACTGACTTTACTATGAAAGGGTAAAAATTTTTTTCGTCCGATGACCCTTGTTCCCAGGCGAAAATTGTTCAGTTTCGCGGTCTGAACTCAATCTCAAAATTTGTCGAATGTTTTCAATTTCACCCTGTAGTATTGAAATACGAATGTGTTATGTGCAAAGACTTCTATATGAGCATTCACTTTTTCAATAAACTTCCAGAACAATTTAAAAAATGTGATGCATATAAATTTAAGAGATCACTAAAGCTGTGGCTTACGGAAAAATGTTTTAATAACTTACAGGAATATATGGGTTGCGGATGACTCTGCGATGCTCTGTAAGGGCTATTTTATTTATTTATTAATAAGTATTGTTTTTAGATTATTTTGATATAACTTTTTCATGGATTGTGACATTTTTCAGTTTATTCCATAGGCAGTAAGCTGCCGTTATTCATAATCTAAGGTTTATTCAATTTTATTCATTAAGCTTGACGTAGCCTTTTTGACATAATACTTATATTTAATTTGACGTTACGTTATGATTTAGAATTTAATTTGACATAGGCGCTTACATCGACATTTTGCTTTTCTTTTTTTTTTCTTTATTGTAAAATTTATAAAATTTCATGTAAAAAAAGGCAGTTTTCAGTGAGACTAAATTTATATGTTCAACTAGTACCTGATAACTTACATGAATAAATGAATTACATGAATTATAATATATTAGAACTCTTTGGTTGTTATGTGGACAGAGGCGAAACCGAAGCCATACCCGGATGCGGCCAAGGCTTGTACAATATATTTTTCTCAATAAATGCGCAGAAATTCAAACTAAGTTTAATCCAAACAAACATTAAAAACTTTCTACTTACTTATATATAAATAATGTATTCCTTTGTTTACATCACAGTTTTTCATTTTCATATTCTATTTAATCTGTGTTTTGTTTAATTGTTATTTTTTTAAGTGTTTTGCCAACCTGTCCCTTAGACCCCGTATTTGATATAAAACGTCTCTGGTAAGTTGTCTTCAGTCTTGTAGCCTCTGAACTATCCTCTTGTCAGAGTCAACAAGCCACTAAGTAGCCTCTGACATAAGACCTATAAACCTGTAACCAAACTACAGAACAAAGCCGCTGTCATTTGTATAAATAAGCGAGGACCTAGATTCGTTTCGGGGAATCGAAGCCGCGTTAGCATAATGACAGCTAAAGTGAAGTCATCGACCTACTGCGCCATTGATTATACATAATAAAGTACCTAATTATTAAGGATCGAATTGGATGAATTGATAATTTCGATACGGTTGTTTTGGTGTTATTTTAATCTATTTTGTCAATGGTATTAGATTGAAGTTTTGATTCTGATTTATTTTTATTCTATATATTCTATATATAAGTTTTTATATTATATTAAAGTTTTTACATGCAGAACACAATTGTAGATTTGAAACTGCACATCAGTTTGCCTTGCTCATCTAAATACAAAAAAATACGGCAAGAAACTACTGAAAAATAATATTTTGTGGGTTATACGGAACTCTTGGCGCACGGGTCCGATTCGATATTTGTATTTGTTTATAACAATGGCGTCATGAGGTATCCTTTCATCCAATCCATTAGATTTCTTCTCAGTATCACCAATATCCGGTATTCTGTCCATTCCAATATTAATTCACAGCTTTGAAGTAGGTACTAAAGAACCGATTTTCTGTTTAAAGAGGTTTTATTTTTCTATAGCCTTTTTCAGTGGCTGAAAACAGAATACATACAATGCAGCGAGGTTAATCGCCTTTTCAAGGTCGCACAGTATAATCCTATCGACGAACAACTAACGTGACACGCGCGAATCGCGAATCATATAGAGGAGGTTCTGTATGTGGAGAAAAGTCTTGATTAGAATGACCGCAGTGAAAGAGTGAGACGCAGCGATACATAAGATATTGGAGATACAGAGACACGTATCGCTCCGTCCTGCTCTCATCCATAGGTCTGTCCTGCTGATATTAATTCTACTGTGACTTAAAGAGTTCAAGGTGTGAAAATTCTTGTACTATATTAAAAAGAAATGTATGACGGTAGGTAGGTTTTTTAATAGATATAAGTAATGACTTTTCACGGGTCGATGACAATATCCGATTTTTGCTTGCTAAATGAATGGCATTGAGGCATATAAAATGTCTTTTTTACTGCTCAGTCAGTATAGAAAGAATATGAATTTGATGGAGAAAACTAACCGTTTTAGTGACAAACATATTTTAGACAAGCAAAAGGACAGTCAACGACAAGTCAAGCATGACACTCGCAGCGCGACTCTAGCCCGTACGTCTATTGAAATAAGAACGATATAAAGTCCAATGTGCTCTTGACTAATATTAATTTCAATGATTACTGATTAACTTATAAAATATTATGTCAGATATTACTGCGGTTAGTAATTCGGAGCCAGTTGCAGAAAGCCTGTTTAAATGTAAAGCTCCTATAAATCTATTGCTGTCACTTTCCTCGTTAACAGTGAAAGTGCTAGATAAAGATTTAAAAGTACTTTAACATTTAAAGGCGCTTTAATTCTAAAGACGCTTTTTGCTAGTGGTTGTCTGTAATATTTCGTAAGGAACCCTAAAAAAATAGTTCAATTTCATGGTGTATTTTCTACGCTACGACGTGTGGACATTTATTTTGCGGCTCGGTTTGACGGCTTGACTCACGCGATTTTTTGCACCATTAATAAACTTGATATATTACAGCGATAAAATTAAATTAATTGCTTGTAATTCTTTTTGTCTGTTTACAAATTTTTTGTAATGCCTTAGAATAGTTTATCTCCTAGTAGGAACTTGTACTAAATAGATAGAACTAGTATTAAATTGATTAAGTCAAAACAAATCTGTTATAATACCAGATTAGTGAATTTCATTAAGTAGGTATAATTTATATATTGACTGTCAGTATTTCGTGTACCATATACAGGATGTTAATTTAATTGCGTGCCATAGCTCAGGGGTGGGATCAGTATCAGTAACTGAACAACTTGGGAAAGGAACATAGGTCGAAATTCGAAAAACCAAATTTGACCTTCCATACAAAATGCGCTATCAGCTGATGCAGTTTCTATGGGAGGTAAAAAAAATATTTTCGTATTTCGACCTATGTTCATTGGGAAAAGTTGTTCAGTTACTGATACTGATCCCGCCCCTGAGCTATGGCACGCAATCAAATTAACAGTTTACCCGCGGCTTCGCCTGTGTGCTTATTTTCTGTAGATGTACAGTGAAGAGCACGTCAAGCTTGACACACTGGACTTTGTACCGCGCTTAGCTTAGACATCGTAGAGACGAAAATCGCACTGCGAGTGTCAAGCTTGACCATTAGGATGTTTTTAGGGTTCCGTACCTCAAAAGCAAAAAACGGAACCCTTATAGGATCACTTTGTTGTCCGTCTGTCTGTCTGTCTGTCTGTCAAGACCCTTTATCTCACGAACGGGTAAAGGTATCAGGTTGAAATTAATACCATTTATTAGGATCCATGAACCACACAAGATCTGAAAATTTAAATTTTTTACAATCCGCAATCAAAAGCTATGGCATTTTATGTCCTCATCTACATACATTTATTCAAAAATGCAAAACCTACAGGGTACTTCCCGTTGACATAAAATTATGAAATTTGGCAAGAAGCTATAGGTCTCACAGTACAAATAATGGGAAAAGTGTGAAATCATTAAATATTACAACTTTTCTCACAACTAATGGTAACCAATTGTGGTGAGCTCCCGTTTCAAGAACATCCATATAAGAGAGGGGTCAAGTTGGATGGTCGCTGAGGCGATTTTTGTTTTAGTTCTATTTAAAAAATGGGAACACTTATAAACTTGAAAATTGGTATGTTTATAGTGCATAAGCTGTAAAATAACAACAAATAATAAAATTTGGTCAAGCGCGTGTCGGACTCAAAAAATCTAGCACATTAACTTACTGAAATTTCAACTAATACAATTATGATTATGTGGTGGTACGGAACCCTCAGTGCGCGAGTCCGACTCGCACTTGGCCGGTTTTTTTTATCTTTTCCCGAAGGAACGTGGATCGAAAAACGAAGTTTATTTTGGCCTTCTTTACAATGTGAATTTTTATTGAGTCCAGGTATATCCAGGTATAAACTTTGTATATATATATATATATATATATGTTGATCTTTCAAGACGTACGATCAGTTAAAAGTTGATCCAAAAACAAATGTTGATCCGAAGGCCTTATGTTGATCCATTACGCTTTTTTTCATACCAATGTGGCTCCAATCGGATCAACATTTGACATTCTTGTGACGTCACTCGACTGAAAAGTACGCTTGTCAAATGTGGCTCCAATATACAAATCCGCTCCGATAAAGGTTGATCCGATTCAAACGGACCAATCACAATGAAGCACTTTCTTACTTCCTCCGTGATTGGCCGACGGTGGTCACTCCAACGTTGCCGTTCCGCTTACTACAAATCTTCGTGAATTTTAGTACAAAGATTGCTAGCACGCCGGAGACGGACATAGGCTACTTTTTATCAGCTATCGAGGGTCTGGAGTACCTGACGTGGAACATCAAGAGTCCAGATAAACTGTACGAGATACGGAAATTATGCCTTTGTAAAAGTTGTTCATCGTGATGGGCCGCTTCTGCTGGCACTTAGAAATTGAGGACCTGGAGTACCTGATGTGGAATATCAAGAGCCCCATTGAGCTAGTACATTAACAACTCACTGTATTAGAGCTAATAAAAATAAGAAGAATGATAAATTTACAAAGTTACATACTTACCTAGTACCTACCTACAAAACAAAAGTAGGACAAAAAAGACTTCGTAATATAGAAAAATAAAAAAAACATCAAATTACGTGAAAGTTATTAAATTACTTGTACTAACTACCTACCTTACAGTCTCTCTCTTTTTAACCCCCGACGCAAAAACAGAGGAGTGTTATAAGTTTGACGTGTCTGTCTGTGTATCTGTGTATCGGTGTATCTGTGTATCTGTCTGTGGTATCGTTGCTCCCAAACGAATGAACCGATTTTCGTTTAGTTTTTTTTTGTTACATAGATAATTTTATCCCGAGTGTTCTTAGCCATGTTTCATGGAAATCTGTTCAGCGGTTCGAGGATCATCAGCTCATTTCTAGTTGATGAGGGGATCTAACTAACTTTCTAATATCCGATCGATCAGAAATTTGGTACCATGTTACTTCAATAATATTGAAAGTATATGGTAAGGTAACCATGACCTGATCAGCCGTTTGAAGATCATAAGCTCATTTCTAGTTGATGAGAGGATCTGACTAACTTTCTTATATCCGATCGATTAGAAATTTGGTACCATGTTACTTCAATAATATTGAAAGTAAATGGTAAGGTAACCATGACCTGATCGGCCGTTTGAAGATCATCAGCTCTTTAATAGTTGAGGGGATCTGACTACCTTCCATATGTATTCCTATCGATACGAAATTTGGTACCGTATTACTTCAATGATATTGAAAGTATATGGTAAGGCAACCATGACCTGATCAGCCGTTCGAAGATCATCAGCTCTTGAATGGTTGATGAGGGGATCTGACTACCTTCCATATGTCCTATCGATTCCAAATTTGGTACCGTATTACTTACATGATATTCTAAGAACATGGTAAGGTAACCATGACTTTAAATATGACATGTTAGGGTAAGGTTTAGATTTCGAAGATGGGCAATTAAATGGGATCAGTTAGGCTCAATTACCACTGCGACAGAGTCGAAGCGACGCAACGCGTCAATTTTTGAAGTGAAAATTTCTTTAGCAGCGCTTGGCATTTTTTTAGGTGGGGAAAAAATGTTAAATTCGCATCAGATGTCGCGTCAGATCTCGGATGAAGTATAGAAATGGATTTGCAAATAATCATACCAAGTTAGAGCAGGCTCAATATATACAAAAGTTCTCAGTAGTTTTAAAATGTGACAAAGACCAAAACATCTTTTTTGTCTCTGTCATATGTGCACAACAGACTTGACGTTCTGGTTTTTGATCATTATTTAATAGCGAATCCTAAATGTATGAGATCTACATTTCGGATTACAGCTGTCAAAGTAAAAATCGCTATAACTTGAAAACTACTGACCCAGGACTACTCATGTGCTGAGACAAATGATAGGTCTCGAAGTGATCTACATTTCTGATGACAGCTGTCAAACTAAATATCGCTATAACTCGAAAACTACTGATCCTAGACTATTCGTGTGCTGAGACAAATGATAGGTCTCGATGTGATCTACATTTCGGATGACAGCTGTCAAACTAAATATCGCTATAACTCGAAAACTACTGACCCTTAACTATTCGTGAGCTGAGACAAATGATAGGTAGCGATGTGATCTACATTTCGGATGACAGCTGTCAAACTATATATCACTATAACTCGAAAACTACTGGCCCTAGACTATTCGTGTACTGAGACAAATGATAGGTCTAGATGTGATCTACATTTCGGATGACAGCTGTCAAACTAAATATCGCTATAACTCGAAAACTACTGACCCTAGACTATTCGTGTGCTAAGACAAATGATAGGTCTCGATGTGATCTACATTTTGGATGACAGCTGTCAAACTAAATATCGCTATAACTCGAAAACTACTGACCCTAGACTATTCGTGTGCTGAGACAAATGATAGGTCTCGATGTGATCTACATTTCGGATGACAGCTGTCAAACTATATATCGCTATAACTCGAAAACTACAGACCCTAGACTACTCGTGTACTGAGACAAATGATAGGTCTCGATGAGATCCACATTTCGGATGACAGACTGTCAAACCAAAAACCCCATAACTTGGAAACTACTGACCCTAAACTACTCGTGTGCTGAGTCAAATGATAGGTCTCGATGAGATCTACATTTCGGATGACAGCTGTCAAACTAAAAATCGCTATAACTCGAAAACTCTGACCCTAGACTACTCATGTGCTGAGACAAATGATAGGTCTCGATTAGATCTACATTTCGGATGACAGCTGTCAAACTAAAAATTAAATTAGCTGTAGGAGCTAAAGTAGTGCTTAGTAGTTCAAAGTAACTAAATAAAAAGTTTGAAAAGCTACAAATAAAATTAAATTAAAAATTTAAAAAAACCCCCGACAAAAAACGATCCCCTAAAAAGTAAAAAATTATAAATTGCCTACACACACTTGCGCTAAAGATGATACTTGTTATATTTTGTTGTATTGTTGTTGTGCAATAAACAGTTTTTACTTATTTTTACTATTGTTGACTCTTAAATGCGTTGGGGGACCGCTAAGTAAACATTTAAATACACAATATACGTAAATTGTTTTGTTGCAGTTACCTACTTTCTTTTCTTAGCGGTCCCCCAACGCATTTAAGGGTCAACAATAGTAAAAATAAGTAAAAACTGTTTATTGCACAACAAAAATACAACAAAATATAACAAGTATCATCTTTAGCGCAAGTGTGTGTAGGCAATTTATATTTTTTTAATTTTTAGGGGATCGTTTTTTGTCGGGGGTTTTTTTAATTTAATTTTGATAAAGTTTCTTTCATGTCGGCGTCTTGCGATTTGACTTCTATAAATAAAAATAACCGGCTAAGCACGTGTCAGGCCACGCAAAGTGTAGGGTTCCGTAGTTGTCCAATACTAAATACTGTAATACTTAAGGGGCCCCCGGGGTCACAAAATCCCATAAAAACGTAGTTACGTTTTTTTTAAACGGTTTGACCGACCTTTACCAAACTTTGTGCACATTATCAGATAAGGGAATAAATCTATGCTTGTAATATTTAAGTTTTTGTTTGAAAATATTAATCCATTACAAAATAAGAGCGAAAATAATCTTTTTCAAACAAAAAGGCAATATTTGCAATTTCAGCTATAACGCACATAATAAAATTTCAAATTTAATGGAAACCAATCACAAGCATAGATATGTCGTATTACATTACGTGTACAAAGTTTGATGTGGTTCGGTCTTACCTTTAAAAAATAAAAACGTAATTATGTTTGAATGGAATCTCACTACTCAGGGCGACTCATAAGACAGTTAATCATCAAAATATTTTTTTATGATATTTGTAGTAGGTACTAAATTTCTTAATTGTACATTTTTTTAAGTTAGTCTATTATTCGATAACCTGTAAAGCCTACTTGATATTGATAGTTTTCCTTTTAAATTAATCATTTAGGTACACTACTACCGTGATTTTTTTTACATTTCCAAATACAACAGTTTCGCTGGTTGGGGGGGGGAATTTACTCTAACAAAAATAATTAAAGCGAAATATTTCTGAAACGTACACTAGCATCGAAAAATAGTTGTCGTAGACAAACCATCCAGTGAAAGATCGGATACAATTATTATTATTCTCCATACATAAACCTGGTGGACTACCTCAGGCCGGGACTTCCTGTCCATGGTCACCGTGGTCTCAGACCATCAATATAAGCAATAAAATAATAAATAATAAAATAAATAGGTAAGCAACAGATTTATAAAATGCAAAAAATTGTTTTTATCACCGCGTTGTTTCAGATTCTGTACGAAATAACATGTTTTAGAATCGCATAGTAGCTTGGAAAATAATAATTTGCGATTCTCTTTAAAACAGAGTTAGAGGTTATAGTTGTACGTTTTTACCGTAGGTTTTGAAAAACTTTTCATTTATTACCCATCTATCACGTAACAAGAAAATGCAAAAAACCATACCTACAGACTAAAGTAGTTTGTGACCGATTATTAACGTGACCTGTAATGCAACATGAACCCTGGTTTACAAACTCAGATTAGCTTTTACACTTTCATCACAAAATACCTAACAAGTACCTGCTACTGTCACGCGACATTATATGATGCTATTTTAAAAAGAGCGATGCCTGTGGAGTTTCTTGGCAGTTCTTCTCCACAGAAGTACGCCAACTGGTGTAGTGAACTGACCATCTGTTTGACGCGCAATAAGCGTTTGTAATGCAAACCTATATTGAATAAACATATTTTTTGACTTTTTTTTTGGCTATGCAAAATTCTTATACAATAGGACAAAGTTTAAGTTGATGCTTAATGCCAAATTGATTTAAAACTTAATACTGACATCTAATTATTTTGTAGTTTACGTAAGTAGCGGCACTTCAATAAAAACAATAAACTCGGTACTCACCATTATCCACCATCATGAACACAACACACTCACTTGACTGCTTGGACCAGACTGCCTGAGGTAGATAGAAATACATCTCTTGCGCAGAAATGCGCGACAGCATCTTGTCTCACTTTAACTTGAAGTAGGAACTTATGTTTTTTTCATTCGCACGCTAGTGCGATGTTGCTGTTCTGTTTTTTAGTACGTACCCTTCATATTCAGCTCCGGAGCAACATTTACCACTAACAGTCAGATATAAACCGGAGCCACATTATACGCTTCAGTATCATTTCTTTGACCGTTATTGGATCAACTAAAACCGTAAAATTTTATGACGAGTAATTTAAAAACAGGCAAATGCACATCCACTGACGTCACACGCTGAATTCATATATTCGATAAATACAGCTCTATCTCACTCCGGAGCCAAATGTACACACGAAATAGGCGGATCAACATTTGTTCTAAATCTAAACTGGATCAACATTTACCGTGATGGGATAATTATATATATATATATATATATATATATATATATATATAATATATATATATAGGGATAATTATATATATATATATATATATATATATATATATATATTTGTAATCGGTTTCTCGAAAACGGCTCTAACGATTTCGATGAAATTTACCATACGGAGGTTTTCGGGGGCGAAAAATCGATCTAGCTAGGTCTCATATCCGGGAAAATTCGTTTTCTCCGTGTTTTTAAGCATTTGCGTTTTAGACAAAAACTTACAGCGCCATCTGTTGGCGGGTAGCATAGGTTGCTCACCCGATGTTATTTTATTGTTGAGACGGCTATTATAGAGCGAAGCTCGGTCGCCCAGGTACTTTCTCATAAAACAAGCAACTTTCACGCCAATTTTTTCCACTTTTCATACATAATAAGTCGATCACGTGAGCAGTTTAGTATGGAGAATCGCATTATTTTTTTTGAGAAATTTTCCTTTCTTTCTTCTTTTAATTAAGTATTAGAATGACCAAGCTTCGGGAGCAAAACCAATGGAAATTCACGTTGTCTGAATCTTGCGCCAGTAATAGTGGAATTTATATGGGACAACCAACATTCTCATTGTTCAACCCATGTCCTGTTTTCATAACGTAGTCATGGGACCTCTACATCACATACCTACTGTAATACGGCTGCATTCGGCGCGGTCCTAGGTACGGTCATAGAACAAGAGCAAATGAACACAAGGGATGAGGTCATAGTTGCAGTTAGTGTTACGAACGACAATTGCCATGTTCGCTGGGTGCAGCCATTTTGTAAACTAGTGACAACCAGACGATGAATTCGTTAGTTTCAGGTTTTAAAAATCTGGCGCTGAATACCAGATTGTGATAAATTTTTACAGACACATAGATACACTTACGACTAGCCATGTCGTAACTGCGTCCATACTTTGAGATGAATTATTAAGAATAATTTCGGTGGCCACTCAGCGAAGGTCTTGTGCGAAATTTTATTCTTTGAAAACGGTTTAGGCCAAGCCACAGATTAAATAATAGTAAACTAACGTTTACTATTAGCCAAGCGTCGTCTGTCATTCAGTCAAGCTATGAAGTACGAGAAGAAAATATACTGGGTGAAAGGGACAGCCTTTCGAATACTGAAAGGGCATGATCAGTCAACGTAACTGAACAACTTTCAGCGAATAAAATTTTCAGGAGATAAAAAAAATAATCGGCTTCTCCATACAAAATTGAAAACTTGATTTGACATTGTATATGGAGAGGCCGATTTTATTTTTATTTCTTGAAAGTGTTATTCGCTGAAAGTTGTTTAGTTACGTTTTGACTGATCATGCCGTTTCAGTATTTGGAAGGCTGTCCCTTACACCCTGTATGAAATGGTAACTGCGCAAAATAATAGAAACTTAAGAAAATATGATCAATATTTGTCCAGTTATCTGCGAAATGCGTTCGCGCAATTGGCGAGTCAGACGGCGCGGCTCGTCGGATGTTGCAATTGTAACAGCGTGTCGCATGCGCACCCAAACACCGATTACTGTACTCCACTCGTAAGTTGAAGGTTGAAAGGTGGCTCAGGTTCAAACTGAGAAACACTGGCTGGTCAAATGGATCTTGTTCCTAAGGTCGTTACGATATCAGAAGCAAAGCAGCCACAGATTAAATAATAGTAAAAAGCAGCAGAAAAATAAAATAAATAAATAAGCTAGCCATTTTATACAGGCTGCGCGAAGGGTGAAATACGAACAAAATCAACTTCCCATACAAAACTTCATCAGTTGATAGCTCGTTTCAATCAAAATCAATTGTCTTCTTGGAAAGGTTGTCCAGTTTCATTTTCCATTCACGGTTGTTATATTCCTTCTGGTCATCTTGTATAAATACTAATAATACTTGGAGCCAACAAGGTTATGGAAAAAGTATACCAATAAAAAAAGATTGCAATATAAAAAAAATACATAATCTAGGCATTCTAGGGGCGTTAGTTAGCGTAATATTTTATTTCTTTGAATTAGGTAGTTGGTAGTTATCATCATTGCGATGAAAATGGTATTTAAACAAAGTATTTGATTTTTCCACTTTGCCCATGGTTTTTGAGTATTGTTACTTAAAAACACCACCAAAAAAACTTACAGCATCATAACACCCTTGAAACAATGTCCTATCCAAAGAAATCCTACCCAAAATACCCTGCTAAAGTACAAACAAACACCATTAACTGAAGTCAATCTCGTATGGCGTGACCGTCCACTGTAATTTCACTGGCAATTAAGTGAAACATTTCGGCTGACAAGGCCGGCCGTTGACCCCCCATGGACACCCCCCTGCTCCGCAACGCCCCCTTAAATCATTAGCCTCGCACCATTCGAGTGAATTATGAATGTAGCTACACTGTTACGTCGTTGACGTTAGGGTACAGGGGTGTAGTTAGGGAGGTCTACTGAGAAAAGGAGTGCTGCGAAAAAAAATCTTGTGAAAAGTGCCCGTTAGGAGTTACGGTGTGGTACTGTTATTTGACGAAGTATTTTACAGATAAATTTGCTTTAACTCTATTCTGCCGCAGAATCTACTCTTAATAGTTTTATTTTTCTATATTTAGAGACTTAGAGCAAACACTAAAGATGGCTGGTAGTGGATGGTGATGGTGTTAGATAGATGATGTAGGTGAATGGATTGCTGGATGGTATAAGACAAGTCAAATTTTATTTCATTACAACATAAAACACAATAAAATACATTTCAGGACTTATAATAATAACTTATTTCTAATACTAGTGACTATGATAAGCATTCAAAAATACCTGTGTTACAGCCACTGATTGCCCAAATTATGGTACACTCAAAATTTTTAAACTGCTAAACTATAAAATTACTGTATAATTTAATAGTCTTCCATAAGGAATCGCCTAATCCTTTTAAATACTTTAGTTTCAATCTTCGTATTAAGCTGTTTATCCACCGCCACCACCAACGCTACTGCAGCATAGCTATCTCGTTTCCGCTGACGTGCCGGTGACGATAGCGGTGGAGAAACGACCTGTCCATTGCACGCTCACCATCTAAGCCCCGTCATGGGCGTGCAGTGGACAGGCGGCCAAAGTAAATTAATGTATCTGTACTTCGCCGCCGTCATCTTGTTCTCGGTGACAATGGCGGTGGACATGCCGCCTTATATTTTTTTTTAACTGAGTGACAGATATCATTTTAAGTATGATATACTTTGTGTTGTTATTACTTGATGGAACTCCAATGTATTTATGTAATTAGACACCATTTTCACACTAGTTAGAGAAATCCAGCAGATCGCTCGAAATAATGGATATCCGGATAACCTAGTAATGAATATATTAAAGAAAAAACAGAAAAGAAGAACTGAAAAACTACTGTACACAACAACAGAACTTGACGATCCTCCCCCCAAAAGATGGGTAAAAATTCCATACGTGGGATCACTGTCACAAAAATTACGTAGGCTTATTGACAATGATAAAAGGAAAACAGCTTTCTACAACACGAAATCATTAAAAACTTTTATCTGCAATAACAAAGAAAAAATCCCGGTAGAAGACCAAAGCGGCATCTATAGCTTGACTTGCGATACATGCAAAAGCATATATGTAGGGCAAACAGGAAGGAAATTTAAGACCAGGATAAAGGAGCATATCAACAGTTGGAAGAAAAATACAAACACGTCAACATTCGCTGAACACCTCAACGATACCGGTCATACTTTTAACGAAAAAGAGAATGTTAAATACCTACATATAGCAAGAAAAGGACAAAAACTCAATGCGTTAGAAGCTATAGAAGTAAATAGGCACAACAAAGATAATAACATCTTAAATGACCAAACTTGCTTATCAACCTCACCATTATTAAATTACTTTCAATCATTTTAAATTATATCTTTAGGTTAAATATACTGTGGTATATTTGATATTTATTTTGACATGGCATATTATATTTTAAGTTGACATCAATTATATTGCAAAGTATTTTTTAATTGTTCATATTTTATGTTGACATACTGGAATAGGATATGTTTTCTATACTGTTACATCAAAACAAACATTTATATTTTCTACCCACACAGTAGGTAGTTTATTATTGCAAAATATTTTGTAAGCAGTGCCTGACGATGTTAACTCGAAACCGGTCGCATTCTGTATAAATTTTACTAAATAAATAGTGGAACTAGTGTGAAAATGGTGTCTAATTACATAAATATCATTTTAAGACCATGATAACTGAATAAAAAAGGTAGGCTACATACAAAAGTTTAAATCTTCAGTAATGGCTCTCGCCCCCACTAGTCTCTTCCTGATTTCAACTCTGTATTTAGTTTCAATCTTTGTATCAAGCTGTTTATCCACCGCCACCACCAACGCTACTGCAGCATAGCTATCTCGTTTTCGGTGACGTACCGGTGACGATAGCGGTGGAGAAACGACCTGTCCATTGCACGCTCACCATCTAAGCCCCGTCATGGGCGTGCAGTGGACAGGCGGCCAAAGTAAATGAATGTATCTCTACTTCGCCGCCGTGATCTTGCTCTCGGTGACATCTCGGTGACAATGGCGGTGGACAAGCCGCCTTATATATTTTTTTACTGACTGACAGATATCATCTTAAGACCATGATAACTGGGTAAAAAAGGTAGGCTACATAAAAAAGTATCAATCTTCAGTAATGGCTCACTCATCTTCCCTGAATTCAACTCTGTATTTTTGAAACCACGAACGACATTGAAGCATTACACGTGGCATTACCTCATATAGGTATGTCACTTATCGGTCATCGTGTACGTGTATTTACTATTAAAATACACCGTCTGTCCGTCCGCTCGTACGTGACTACTAGCAAGTGATGAATGTTGCCTGTTGAAGAGCTTTTTAGATGATTTGATCAATAATTAGAAAAACAAGAAAACAGAATAACTGGTTTTAATGAACTCTGTTAATATTCGTATGTAAAAAATAAGAAATCTCACCGATTGCATTGTAATTAGCCCGACAGAAAACGATGCGTGGCCGGTCACTGATATTTCACAAAAACAAGAAGTAAAACTGTATTAAAAGATCAACATGAAAACAGCTTTTGAACAAATTAATTTGGTTTTATGCATAGACACATGCATACATGCATAAGCGAGGGTTTAAATATAGCAATTCTGTAAAAATCATTTGTTCTTTTTAACGGTTGAACATAATATTTATTTTAAACTACTGCTGTTACACTATTTAATTAATAAATTCTAGAAACTCAATGGCTGGACTTAATCGAATTATACTCAAAATCGACACGGCGACAGACGGCGGTGCGTGAAACTGCCGACCTCCCTGAAGAAGATCTTCTAATAAAATCCAAACTTGTCGGTCCTATTCCGGCAATACCTATATAAAACGTGAGTTTATCCGTTCATATAAATAATTATACAAAATACTTGTTTTCACCTATGATGTGACTTACATTTCACGACAAGAAAAGTATGTAAAAGCCACATACAAACAAAGCTTGCGACATCATACTCGTACGTTAGTATATTTGCAAGTGTAATATTTTCAGTAAGATCAATTTTCATGAAGGTCTGTTGAGACGTGAAAATTTCCGAACGACTGAAGATCCTACGACGATAGGACGACAGGAAACAGTGGATAAATTGTACCGGAATGTACCAGACTGTAAAATGAGACCTCGGCTGCTAAGCCAGATTTTTTTTAAATTATTAACTAAAAATAGACCCACAGACTGCAAATAAGTGGCAGCAGTCCTATTATGTGGGGCAAGAGACTGTTATGATCAGTTTGCTGGTTCTTATAACGAAAAAAAACTAAACGAAAATCGGTTCATCCGTTTGGGAGTTACGATACCACAGACAGATACACAGATACACAGATACACCGATACACAGATACACAGATACACAGACAGACACGTCAAACTTATAACACCCCTCTGTTTTTGCGTCGGGGGTTAAAAAGAGATCGATCCCGTGATAATTGTACAGTCAACGACAGGTCAAGCTTAACACTCGCAGTGCGACTCTAGTCCGTAAGCCTATTCAAATAAGAACTGTACAAAGTCCAATATGTCAAGCTTGATGTGCTCTTGACTGTACTTGCAACAGCACCGGAATCTGGGGCTTACAGAAACTCTGCATTTTGGTAATAGCCCGTTTAACTGTTATCAATACTATGCGTTTCGAATGAGCCTAATAGATTTGCGGTGGCAATCGTATGAAGGAGTAGCTGTCAAACTAACTTCACGCTGTTTCGATTTAGTTTTTGCAAAGCTACTGGAAACCACCGTGTAGTTAGTTACAAACCACTACGATTCTCATTTGAATCGCATATAGTACAAGCACAAATGCTTGTTGACACATTGACAGAGCCCGGCGTTCAGGAGACATTTTCCAGTAATTTTTTTTTTCCTTTTTCAAATTTAAAAATTTTTTGATTGATCGGTTTTTACTAAAACTCCTCCTTTTTATTACTTTCGAGAGGAGCGAGAAAAGAAAGATATTGCTTTCGGGAACAAAAAAAAGTTCTTTTAATTTTCTCAAAAATGTGTTCTATATCACTTATACATCATAAAAATAAAGTCTCCCAAAAATGTCCGTCCGTCGGTCGGTCGGTCAGTCGGTCGGTCGGTCGGTCCGTCGGTCGGTCTGTTCGTCACGCTTTGGCCTAGAGGCTAAACGAATAGTCCGATTGACACCATATTTGGAATTTAAGAGTTTTATGCAAATCCATCGGAGGGTTTTAAGTGGTTTCCTACTGGCTCTCATTTTGAGGGTAGCTGTCATACAACGAAAATGAAAAATTGTTATTTTCGCAAAAACGGCTCATAAAATCTTGATGAAAATTTGCATGACCAAGCATCTCCAACTCCATTCAAGGTATTTGCGGCAGTATCAATTGGTCTCTAGAAATTCATATAAGGGGTGTTCCCTTACTACAAAAATTTAAAAATGTGATTTACTTAAAATCGGTTTTGTTCAGCTTATTTTGATGTTCTACAATATGGATTCTAAATTGGTTTTCTACCTAACTGCATATTTCATTAAATCATTTTTATATAAATCTTGTTGGTATAGGTAAGTTTGTATTTTTATATTATTTGTATGGAATTACAAACTTAAGTTTGCACTTGGTCCTTATTTATAATCCACTAGCTAGAGCATTCGGCTCTTGATCCGGAAGTTCTGGGTTCGATTCCCGGTGGGGACACTGTCGAATGATGAGTCTCTTATATCGCGAGAAAGTAAGTGCAGTGCTGCTGTACCATTTATTTTAACTGATCAGCAACTTTATAATTAGTATAAGCTACTATCACAAACAATTTTTTTTTTCGTCCTGTGTTGATTTTTACCATGATATGCAAACAGACAACCTTGAAAATCTGAAATGAACTATTTTTAAGTGATATCATGATGATATTCAGTTTGAACAGAGATTGATTGATTGTGATAAGGTAGCGCATACTGATTAGAATAAGTATTGACTAGACGCAGCGGTTCCCAATTTGTTTTGGCCATGAAACCTTTTTTGATGCACTTTATTTTGGCGGACTACTAGCTCCACAATGAAGTAGTAGTTACAATCTTTATATGTCCCGTTTGGTGCCGGCAAAGAATAGCCGGCAACCCATCTCTGCCCGTGGGTGTCGTAAGAGGCGACTAAGGGCATAAGAACCGGAGGATGGGCAGCAGCATCTTTCTGTGTATTGTACCATCTTACATACTGCGGTCACCAACAACAGCGGTCGCCAGCCGCAACGCTTACAAGCGTGGTGACTATGGTAAATCCCCTCTGTACTGGAGGGAGTTCCCTGTCCTGCAGTGGACGTGTTATGGGATGATATGATGATGATGATGAATCTTCATATGTTGTAATATTGGAATGTCCGATACTTGAATACGATGCTCTGGTGCAGCATGCCAATGCTGACAATATCGATGGTTTGGTTCAAATTGGGAGTCAATTATGTATGCAGTCGATGTTCCGTAACACCCCCAAAAAATGTTTGAACTCCTGTCACCCTTCCACGGAACCCCAGGGTTCCTCAGAACACCATTTGGGAACCGCTGGACTAGACAAGAAAGCCCTCCGGCTTTAACAAAACATCATGCCAAATTAGTCACTGAATTAGGACGGTGTGATAGCGGATTTAATTCTAACCAAGGCAATCTTTTTACTAATCAATCAAGATACATTCAGTTTTGGAAAATCAGGGCTAATCAATATAAAGAAACAGTAAGAAGTGGTCAGAAGTGCATAGTAATGAAGAAGGAAATGCGGGAAACGTCATATCAACTTTAAATTATGTTAAATTAATTGACACTTTTTTTTAAATAAAATACCTACTTTAATTTTTAAAAATTTTAAATTTCTCTTTGACTTGTGTTAAAACGTTTCACGTCACCTCGAGACTAGCCTACCTAGAGCGTTGACTTGGGATAGAGCGAGTACCTAACTCTAACTCAACATGATTGATATTCTTATCACAGTCAATCTCAGTAGACACATAAAAATGTCGATATATTTTTATGCCTTGTTAAATAAAGATTGGCCGATAGAAAGTGTGGGATATAAGGTAATAAGAACTCAAAAATTGTTTCCTTAGATCTTTGTATTTTTTTTTTATTTGATAAAACAAAGTTCATGAAAAGTACGTTCTGGATTGTGTTCTGCCCTGTCTCACAAAAAAAAGTTGTAAAAAAAATAAAATTAAATGTAGTAATAATAATATTTATGAAACCGAGTTGAATATTATAAAATTGGTATAAAACAAGATTTTTTTATTTGTCGCGGAACGTAAACGAAACGAACGAAATGTGTCACGGAATATTGAACAACTGACCCAAGAATGTATTGAAAAATAAAAATATAATTTACATACCTACCATAAGATCTGATCACCTGTATGGAGCGATCGATTTATTTACCGTTCCTTTCAGAAAGTTGTTCAGATATATTGGTTCAGCTAAGGAAATTCAAAATTTACAATATTGTACTCATATATAACATACCTTCAATAAAGTCGTTAAATGTAAGCAAAAAACCAAATCGACGAATGTTACTGGGGATGGACAAGCGCGATGATTAATCGACTATCAATATTCGAGACAGCTACTGTCAGATTAAACTACCACCGATTTGTACGTGCTAAGCGTGCAGAGTACAAATGAATGGAGATTCACAGTCTTTGTAAATTTTTTGTATGGGATTGCAATTTAGTATACGGCAAAGAGTGTCCCGTGTGGTGCCGGCAAAGAATAGTTCCAACCCATTCATACCCCTGGGTGTCGTAAGGGGCGACTAAGGGTTATAAACTGGAGGATGGGCAGCAGCATCCTCCTTTGTATCTTACATCTTACTTACTGCGGTCCCCTACAACCGCGGTCCATGGTGCCAGCCGTCGCTAACAAGCGAGGTGACTATGGTACAGTACTCTACATTTTTCCGGCAAAAGCTAGAATTCTGGAGGGAGCTCCCTGTCTTCATGGGATGTTATGATGATGATGATGTGTATTAGAAATATTTATGTTCAAACTCTTCTTAACCATGTTTCTTCGTAATTAAAGTTGACCACTGTCAGCATCGACATAATTTTAAACAGAATTTTGATAAAAAAATATACCAGTTAAGAGCACGTTACGTTGAGATAATCTTTGCCGGAATCTTGATCCAATCTTTGTCCAATCGATACTGGAGAAGAGACCCCAAAAAACATTACTCTGTAAAAATCTTGATTTGTTTTAAAAAAGCTTTTTCTAGTTTATTTTTGGTTTTGCTCATGAAGCCCACAGATTTTGCCTATAAAAAAATAATAGTAAAAAAGAAACAAGCTTTCATTAGATGTAGAAAAACAACTAAAACGTTATCACGGTCTCAGGTTTTCAAATAAAAGCGTTTTACTCCTTCTTTTTTGGGTTCCGTACGCAAAGGGTGAAAAACGAAACCCTATTGATATGCCTCCGATGTCTGTCTATCTGTCTGTCTGTCAGCGGGCTATATCTCAAAAAGTCTACTGCGCGTTCGTGGATTTGGAAAAGGCCTATGACCGAGTGGTGAGCAATGAATTGTGGTCAGCATTGTCTATGTATGGGGTAAACGGTCATCTGATTCAAGCACTGAAATCTCTCTATGAGGATTCCAGTGCTTTTGTCAGAATAAACGGGGCGTACACTGAATGGTTTAGCATCGAAAAAGGTGTTAGGCAGGGATGTGAAGCGTTACCTTGGCTGTTTAACCTGTTCATGGATAATTGTTTGATTGATCTGAAAGAGAGTATGTGTGGACCGAGAATGAATGAGTTACTCATCAAATGTCTTCTCCACGCTGATGACCAAGTTGTACTTGCGTCATCTGCTGACGAGTTGCAGGAGATGGTAACAATGATGAATATGGCTATGGACAGGAAAGGAATGAAAGTAAATGTAAGCAAAACGAAAGTAATGGTACTTGAAAGAGAAGAATGTATGACAGAGTGTACTATATTAATAGGTGGTGAACAAGTCGAACAAGTGAAGGAGTTTGTGTATCTGGGCTCAAAGTTTACGAGAGATGGAAAGTGTGAAAGTGATATTGAAAGAAGAGTGAATGCTGGAAACATAGTGAATGGTGCCCTGCACGCCTTTATGATGAGTCAGAGGGTGTCTCACAAGGCTCGTTTGGCTGTTCATAGGGGTGTTTTGGTACCAGCACTGATGTATGGCAGTGAAAGCTGGGTATGGCAGAAGAAGCATGAAAGTAGAATTAATGCAGTGGAAATGAGAGCGCTAAGGAGTATGATTGGTGTTAAATTGAGTGACAGGATTAGAAATAGTGTGATAAGAGAACGGTGTGGCGTAAAAGAAGACGTAGTGACCAAAATCGAGAAAGGGATGCTGAGATGGTTTGGTCATGTAGAGAGGATGAATGAACGAAGATTGACGAAAGAGATCTACCAGGCGAGAGTGAATGGAAACGTTGGAAGAGGAAGGCCTAGGCGAACGTACCAGGACCAAATTCAGGACGTTCTGAATAAAGGCCAGGTTAAAAGTACCCTAAACCGACGAGCATGTATGAAAGGATTGATGAAAGTACAGGAAGCAAGGGAAGTATGTCAAGATTGTAGCAGGTGGAGGACTGTGGTCTCTGCCTACCCCGACGGGAGAGAGGGGTGATGTTATGTATGTATGTATGTATATCTCATAAACCGTAATAGGCAAAAATTTTACATTTCACAACAAATAATAAAATTAAAAAAAAATGAAGGAAGGCTCCCATATAGCCAAAGGGGGGCGCAAAAAAAATTTTTTTGACGTACCCCATCGAGTGAGGTATCGTTGTTTAGAGCTCGTTGAGTAGATAAATACTGTATTTTTTGTTTTAAAAATACGAACTACGAATACGAAATAAAAAATACACGTTATATAGGTAAGGTACTTAAAATCACAAAACATAAAAACCAGTTCTAGCATCTAACCTTACCAGGTTAGCTCTACCTAGATCTAGTGCAATAAGACAACTTTCTTCAAAACCTGTTAGACTGGCTGGATGACTCACATACATGATATTAAATTGACTGTACAAAATTAAAGTGTCTTTTCTCTCGTAAACGAAGTTAGTTATGATGATGTTAAATATCTTTGAGATTATAAGACACGAGTTTAAAGCTGCGTTTTCTACTCCTTAATATAAAATTAAAACATGTATCAAATTTTATTTTACTTAGGAGGGTTGTTGTAGTGTAAGTGTACTTTTACTTAGGAGGGTTGTAATATTTTGCAACTTGTTTTGCAAGGATATTTTGTAACGATAAACTAAAGTAGGGCTAACGTAAGAACTCCGTTTTGACGTTTCCTTAACAACGCATAGAGCTCATTTTTCATTGCAGGCCATAATTACTAGAAAAAGTTAGTAGTACTAGAAAGCTGTTATTTAGTATTAAAATACATTTTATGTACGCCAACAAAGTAGTAGAATAAAACCTTGAAAAAATCTTTTTTAGAGTACCTCCCATAAAGTAAACTGGGGGTAATTTTTTTTTTATCTTCTTCTTCGGTCCCTCACTGATGAGGATCTTGATCAACGTAGGTCTTCCGCACTGCGCTTGTGTTGTAGTGTAGGTAACGGGGAAAGAGGTGAACTTCGTACCCGGGCTGCTTTTCATTGGGCTGTGATTGAAAAGAAAGAGACTGCTCGGCTATACTTTTTTATACAAGGCAAACGAGCAGATCGCATTTGATGGTGAGTGTAGTCACTGCCGTCCATGGACACCTGCAACACCAGGGGTGGGGTTACTTGTTCGTTTCCGGCCTTCTAGGTCTTGGGTGGACACGCTTTTTAAAAGTCCTCATATCGATACAGGCTGCTAGTAAGTACTGCATCGTCACGTCAATGAATATGTTGATTATTTTATTATTGTGGACTTGTTAATAAATCGTAATTACAATAAAGTTCTTTTGTTGTAAGTATGAATTTTATTCCTGTTATTTTTAAAGAGAATGCATAGGTCAATGTTTTTCACCTGTCGTAAGCAGACAAAGAAAGGATTGTTTGTTAATTTACTTAAAAGAAGATATTATGCAGTTGAATGGACTTCTACTAATACTGTTGCTTTTTTATCACACCGTAAGGTGTTTTTAAAGGCAAAGCAATCACTGAAACCATGTTTATGATACTTTTGGCTGTATTAGGACTTCACAAAAAAGTATTAGTCGTTTCATACATTTTCCGCCATTTCTTGGTTAAATTTTTCAGATTTCCTATTTATTAGATAAAAACTATATGGCTATTATTGAGATGAACCAGGAATCCAACAAGTCTTTTTTGTTCCTTTTATGCCCAAGAGCAGCCTTCGACTCGAGGCTTTGGGGACTAAAAATTATGTAACAATTTTATGTAAATTTATGTTACATGGTGGCAGGGCTTCTGTGCTAAGTCCGTCTGGGGAAGTACCACGCCCTTGCCTTTTTCTGCCGTAAAGCAGCTGTTTGCATTGCTGTGTTTCGGTTTGAAGGGTAAAGGAGCCAGTGAAATTACCGGCACATGAGTCACATTATCTTAGTTCTTAGGGTGTGCAACGCGCGTTGCTGTCTTTTTAGTGTCAAATTATGTTACTAATAAGACAGTGGGTGTCATGGGCGGTGGTGACCACTTACCATCAGGTGGCTCACCTGCTCGTTTGCCCACTTGTGAAGTAAAAAAAATGTTAGTATAATGTCGGTAACTGCCCAAAAAGCAATAAATCCTACCTGTTTTATAATCCAATATCAAACCAGCTGAACAAACATCCCACAGTTAACAGGCTCGCGTAACTCAATAACTTTTGTCATCAAACTGTGGTCTAAGAGCCTGCTGGATTTTTGTATTCGTTTATGTATGTGTAATATAACAGATCTTTCAAACTTTTTTTTATTGTCAATGGGTTTACTCTTGACCTCGATCAAGTCTTGAGGACAGAGATGAGGTCGACGATGGAACGAGCTTGCCCAGTAGAAGCCTATTCACTCTTAACTTGAATAGATTCGGGTTATATGACCTCAGGTACACCGACGCCGGCAGAGAATTCCACTCTTTGGCCGTGCGCATTATAAAAGATGTTTCAAAGCGCTTTGTGCGAATGTGTAGAATATAAACCAAGTGTGGGCGATATCTTGCGGTGCGTCTGGACTCCCGATGGTAGAAGGGGGATGGAGGAATAATCTCGTGGAGCTCTTGAGCACACTTTCCGAAGTACAATCTGTAAAACACCGACAGACCTGCAACCTTGCGACGGCGGGCCAGACTGTGAAACATAGTTTTCAACAGCATCTATACACCAACGAGCTTTTGTAACTACTACTACTAACTTTTTTTTTAACCATAAAATAAGTTTTTAATATGACGATCCGTCGCGGGAAACCGGCCATCATGGAGATCTTTAGAGGAAGCCTATGCAATATAGAGATGCTTCAGAAGATATAGGTAGGCCAAACAAATGACGGAGTAATCGGTGAACATACATAAAAAAACATACAGTGGAACATAGAACCTCCTCCTTTTTTTAAGTCGGTTAAAAAAATAGAGCTTTACACGCCATCCATACCTGTGGGTTTTGTGGGAAACCTCAAAGAATAGATAGGCAGCGTTTTTCTGCGTACTGTGATATGGATGCCAACCTGCAGCTGCCAAGCGTGGCGGGAATTGTTTTCAAAAAGCACATTTTTGCCCACTTGATGTAATTTTTTGGACTGATAAGATGACACTGACGATAGTAATCAGTCACCTTGAACAAAATTTGACGCGCTAAACAATTAAACGGCATCAAATTTTCAGTAAAGAAGAAAAAGATAATCAATCCGTTTTATATTATTTTTATTACTGCAGTTCAAATGACCGCCATATCTCAGACTATCGACCAGCCCATCACTCACTGTGAGGTCAATGTGCTCGAACTGACGTCACGAATGACCTTGACGCCTCCCCACCCCCACTAAGCTAACCCTTAGTGCATGTGTGAAAACTACTGTCGCCGAAAATAAGACAGCGATATTGAGTAAATATTTTTTTGAGTTAATGAGTTTGGATAAGGCCTACAGTCCACGCAAATTGCACGCCATACCGCTTTCATCTTAGCGTACGTACGAGTATGCCGAGCAGCTTACGTGGACAGTAGGCCTTAATATTAAAATAAAATAGAAGCAAAATAAATGTGGTTTTTAGGGTTCCGTAGTCAACAAGGAACCCTTATAGTTTCGTCATGCGTCCGTCCGTCTGTCTGTCGGTCTGTCTTTTTAGGGTTCCGATACCAAAATGGTAAAAATAAAAGGAACCCTTATGGTACCGCTTTGTCTGTCTGTCTGTCTGTCACACCTGTATATCTCAGCAACCACTCATGCTATCGACTTGAAATTTTGAATAGTTTTAGAATATGGTCGTCCAACTTATTTGCACGTGAAAGAATTAAAAAAAAATAAGATTATTAATATAAAAGGGGCCCAAATAGGGGGGGCTAAATTCCAAATTATCGGTACTAGGTCGAGTCCCCACTCCCCACAAAGTCCTTTCATATGATACCCCACACAACCTAGTCCCCCCTATTCGGGCCTCCTTTACATTATTAATCCTAATTCTTTTTTAATTCTTTTATATGCATTTAAGTTGGGCAACCATATTCTAAAACTGTTCCAAATTTCAAGTCGATAGCATGAGTGGTTGCTGAGATATACAGTTGTGAAAACAAACAGACAGACAGACATAGCGGCACCATAAGGGTTCCTTTTACCACCATAAGGAAACCTTAAAATTGACGAAAAGCGCAAGTTTTTTTGGGCCGTGCCAAAACGAATAAAATTCTGTAATACTTACATTGAAGATATTAGTTTAAACAAAACCGGTCAAGTGCGCGTCGGGCCACGCGCAGTATAGGGTTCCGTAGTTTTTTTTTTTACAAATTTTTATTGCAATTTTTATTTACATTAAGTATTTCATAACGTTATAACATTAAACTTTTTACCTCCTAATGCTCAGCGAGGTCCTAGCGCCTGATTGCTGTTGCAGTTTTTATTATTTTTAATTTTTCGGGTATAGCTCATTAACCTGCTAAGCCTACTTAACTGTGATAGTTTTCTTTTTATTTTAATCATATATGCTACAACTGTGAATTTTTTCATATTTCCAATAACAACCGTTTAGCCGGCAGGGGGGGGGGCACTCGACTCCAACAAAAACTTGCGCTTTCAAGCTTAATATTTCGCAAACGCATCCCTAAATCGAAAAATAATCTTACAAAATTCGACCTATCTAACGATATCCCACACAATGGGATAGACGAGAAAAAAAATCATCCCTATATTCACTTCTCTACCCCACCTGTGAGTTTAGACAATCTTGTCATAGCTAACACTATCTCACAAATAAGTAACCAACCCCTACCATTTTGTTCTGCCTTTTACTTTACCACTGTAGCCGAAGATGACGTTAGAAAGCACATTCTTTCAATCACCTCTACTGCTGTGGGCAATGACAACCTGTGTTCCCGAATGATTTCCCTTATCTTCCCTGAACTTTTACCTATCCTCACTCATGTTTTTAATCACTCCCTGGTAACGAGTACCTTTCCTTCAGTTTGGAAATTTGCGAATTTGTAATCCCTCTTCCTAAAACCGCCAATCCTACTTCCTTCTCACAGTTTCGCCCGATATCTATCCTACCATTCCTCTCCAAAGTCCTAGAGCACATTGTCCATAAGCAGTTAGTTGATCACATAGCATCAAATTGTCTTCTCTCTCCATTTCAGTCTGGCTTTCGGCCAGGTTATAGCACGGTTACTGCACTACTGAAAGTCACTGACGATATCCGTCATGTCATGTGACTATTCTAGTGTTACTTGATTTCAGTAGTGCTTTCAACTCTATAGACTTTGATGTTCTTCTTTCCATTCTTCGCTCTCTCAACATTTCGTGTTCGGCTGCAGCTTGGTTTGATTCTTATCTCCGCGGTCGGTCGCAGCGGGTCCGCCTTGATGAGGCTTCCTCAGACTGGTGTGATCTCGCTGCGGGTGTGCCTCAGGGTGGTGTTCTCTCTCCTCTTCTCTTTTCCGTCTTCATTAATACTGTTACATCAGTCATCTCATCTAACTTCCATCTCTATGCAGACGATTTGCAAATCTACCGCAGCTGCAACGTCACGGATATCTACGGTGCCATTGAGAGCCTTAATGAAGACCTTAAACGCATCGCTAACTGGGCTGAATCTTTTGGTCTGCTAGTTAACCCAAGCAATCGCAGGCTATGATTATCGGCAGTCCATATATGAGTAGACAATTAGATCCAGTCGCAATCCCTCCAGTTCTTTACAACGGCACCTCCATCACCTTTTCAAAAACTGCAAGAAACCTTGGTCTGGTCATGGATTGCAACCTTTCTTGGGACGCTCACGTGAACGAGGTCAGTCGGAAATTGCATTTTTCATTGCATTCTCTCAAACGCCTTCAAAGTTTTTTACCTCTGAAGACTAAAATTTCCCTTGCCCAATCTCTCCTTTTACCAATCCTTGACTACGCCGACTCATGCTATTTGGACGTCACTGAGGAGCGATTAAATAAGCTTGAGCGCCTCCAAAACTTGTGCATTCGATTTATTTTCGGATTGCGCAAGTACGACCACGTGTCTCACTTTCGTTCACAGCTCAAGTGGCTCCCAATTCGTTTTCGCTTGAATACACATATCCTTACTCTCCTCTATACGAGTACCATTTTGAACAATCCCTCTTGCCCGTCTTATTTACGTGAGCGATTTTGTTTCTCTCGGTCACAAGTTGAGCCTTGCTGCCCCAGCGTCAGGACTAACTTGTGTATCGCCTCCCACCACTCCGATTTCTATTCCTACTCCTTCACTGTTCATGCGGCTAGGCTGTGGAACTCCCTCCCACACACTGTTCGCGATAGTCTCTCTATCGCTATCTTTAAAAAACGAGTCAAAGAGCACTATCTTTCCCTGTCTTAGTTATCCATATATTTATATTTATTTATTAGTTAGGTATTATTTATGTATAATATCATAGCATAATATGTATTTTATATATACAAATATATATCGTATATTTATTATTATTAATTTTTTATTTGTGTAGAAGGTTTATATATTTTAATTAGATACCTATGTGTAATTTATTATTGTTACTTTTATGTATAATTTTTGAGTTTGCGCACGATCTATCTGCCTTCTCCAATACTATTCACGCTCAATAAGTAGTACCTGTTGTGTCGTCTTTTTATATGTATTGTCCATTGTGTTTTCTTGTGTGCAATAAACTATAAATATAAATAATAATAATCCCTACTTTACTTGTATGGGACCTCCCTAAAAAAAAATATTTAAAATTTTATTCTACCTCTTTGTCAGCTTGGATGATATGTATATCCTTACAAAATTTCAGCTTTCTAGTACTAAGGGTCTCTGAGCTAAACCGCGGACAGACAGACAGACAGACGGACATGACGAAACTATAGGGATTCCTTTTTTACTACGGAACCCTAAAAATCAATCACTTCATGCTATTTTTGGTTTTCTTGTCTGTTTGTTTGATTGCATCACGCAAAAATTACAGTAACGATTTTAATGTAGATAACTTTTCTATTTGATAGCTAATACTTTGACGTCTTTGACTTAAACACTTGAATACTTTTTCGTAACATGCGAACGAATTCGCGGACAAAAGCTAGTTAATTATAATTAACTAAAAGTATACTTTTACTTTAAAAAGTAGTTGATTGATTTAGTACCTACGATATTATAAGTGGAGATTAGTTTCCAATTAGTTCGAGGTGAACACTCGAATGACATTAGGTGCCCTTGCGCTGGCGTCGTTTTGAGCTCATAATCCCAAATGCTACTTGTATCGCCTTACCGTCCAACACTCACTTAAGTCATTTTTATCGCCAGTTTACATCTCAATTTTGTTAAAACGAGATGTCCACCCCGTTTACATTGTATTTTCACAAACAAACACTAAACCTCGCTTCTTGGTAATTCTATCTGTTCACTTTCTTTTTAGGGTTCCGTACTTCAAAGGAATAAACGGAACCCTTATAGGATCATTTTTCATCCGTCCGTCTGTCTGTCTGTCTATAAAGACTCATTTTTATCCCGAACGGGTAGAGTGATCTAATTTAAATTAATATCAAATATTAAGCTCTGTTGACCCTTGTTCTGTAAAAATGTATATCACTAGCATCTACAATTCAATCAAAAGATTCGTTATGTCTCCAACTCCATACATTTATGAAACAAACCAAAACCACGGGTACTTCCCGTTGACCTAGAATAATGAAATTTGGCAAGAAGCTAGGTCCAATAGCATAAGCCAAAAGAAAAATTCTAAAATTATTAAATATCAAAACTTTTCTCACAAGTAATCATAACCAATTAAGGTGAGCTCCAGTACATTCATATAAAAGAGAGGTTTAAGAATATGATATGGTGGATGGGTACGGTACGGAACCCTTAGGGCGCGAGTCCGACTTGCACTTGGCCATTTTTTTTCAGCACGCAACTATTGCTTCTTACGTTAGCCCCACTACGACCATTAAATAAGACCTAGGGCCATTAAATTTGTCTATGGTACGAGTAAGACTCACCGTTTATCAAGGCGAATCCGTCGGAGGCGTTGGTTGATATCGTCAGAATTACACTGTACCTGAAATAAATGTACAAATTAATTTGGTGAGATATTGGGTTGGTTAGAAGTTATGATAAAATATGGTCAGATAGGCTAAAGGTTTAATAGTAATACAGTCCCCGCCTGCAGTATGTTATACAATTCAAGTTACCAAATCCAATAGATTTAAGCTTGTTTTCCTCTCTTGTGCTAAGCAGTTGGGTTTTTTGTTATTTAATAAAAAAAAATCTTGAGTTGCTTGCTATTTCCCTGATTGTTGAGCGCCTATACTAGTGCAAAGTCTTGTGTATCGAGACTGGTGTACTATTTTCCATATGTTTAAACACTCATAATAAATAAGTAATAGTAACGTACGATGTTGAGTTAAACATGGTTCCCAAGCTTAGCGAAGTGCAGCGCCGGATGTGCGTTTACGCGGAGCGCAACGATGCGCGTGCTCGTTTTATTTCGAAACGCGATACATAATCAGCTCTTTGATGTGCGCGAGTCTGACATTGACTGTTTGCTTATAAGATTGTTCCAATTTGGTTTTAAATTCGTAACTGGCTTCTGCATTTATTCAAAGTATTTTTTTTATTCCCATAACACCAGGGACGTAATCGATCAGTCAACAAACAACTTTAGCAAAGAAATATGAGTTTAAAAAATATCGAGACCCATACGATCAAACCGAAACCGACAGCTCTGCATTCCCATAACTCACGGGACGTACCCGCTCAACCAACAAAACTGTACAAGTTTCCTAAATAAACTACATAAAAATTTTCGGTTTGATCGTATGGCCGTTTGACTACTGTTATGTCCGGTAGGACGTACTGTTATTTATCGGGATGCATCTAGAAACTAGCTCATAATGGTACGTAGGACACAGACAGAACATCCCCGCTCGCCGGAGCTGTCAAGTGATATTCTCCCAGACGTCACAACTACTAATTCATGTTTCATATCGATACTAATGGATTTGGTCCTGATAGTTAAGGCCATATGACGCTGGACTTTTGAGTCTTAAAAATTTAAAAACAAAACGGGCTACTAAATTATATTCAGAATAATTTTGAAAGTGTGGGTAATCTCTGCATTAACACGAAAAGTTGTAGTAAATATTTAAAAAGTATAATCTCTAAAGTAAAGCGCCTTTGTATGTAAGTCTCTGTATGTTAATTGTGCAATAAAGAATATAATTAAATAATTTGTTCATGATTCTGGTTGCGTTAATTCGATTCATTACATCTCATGATAAACAAAAAAGTCGGCAGACATTTCATCCCTCGTTTTTGTAATCATTTTATCTGCTGGTAAATCAGATCTAGATGGTCTAGATGACTGAAGGGGTTAAATTTTTGTGGTTTGTGATTTTGACCATCAGTCTAAGAAACAGACATTAACAAATGATTTAACACACAATTGTCTCTTACATTTTTGAAGCGATGTCGATCTACCTATCAATTAATTTATCATTATCATCTTATCAAATTAACAATGTCTGCTACATGAACAAATCCTATAAAAATTTGGTATCCACCACCCTAAGTATTACATAATATTTAATAAATTTTGGCCATTCGGCCGGTGCGGAGCGACCAAGGAACTCTATATCATTTCGTTAGGAGCAAATTATGACGTTTTAGGTATTTGCTATGCTAATGAGATTGGCTTGAAGATAAAATTGAATTCGGCTTTGAGTTACGGGTAGTTTTATTTGATTTTGAGTAAAAAATTGTAATAAATGAATGTAGCTGTAGAAAGTGTAATTACCTAATTTCGATTTATATTTCTGGCTGACCTCTTATTAGCTCTTTTCTTTCTTTTGTTCTTCTCTTTAGATCGCTTTCCACTAAAATACGGCGTAGCCGCTCGGTGGCCTGCCTTATATACCCACCCATGCTTCTTGTTCCCGAACATTCTAGATTAGTTTTTAAGGCAAAGCCTAATCTAGGATTGGGTCTGGGTTGCGGAGGTCAGAAGGCAATTTATTATTTATTTGTTGTTATTTCATACCTTATACTCTATAAACTTACCAATTTTCACGCTTGTGAGTGTTCCCGTTTTTACGATAGAGCTAAAACAAAAATCGCCTAAAAACACGTTCTTGAAATGGGAGCCCCTTAATACATGCTTATTTTTTACTTTCGAGCTTTAATACTTATTTTTTACTTTCGAACGGAGAAAGGTATTGTATTCGTAAAAAAAAAAGTTTTTCTAATTTTCTCAAAATGTGTTCTATATCACTTATACATCATAAAAAACAAGTCTCCCAAAAATATCCGTCCGTCGGTCCGGTCGGTCGATCTTAGAGCAACGCGTCAAACCGCGGGCTTTGCGCGCGAAAATCGTGTTACTCTATGGGTCCGATTGACACCATATTTTGAATTTTGGTGTTTTGAGCAAATCCATCGAAGGGTTCTAAGTGGTTTATTGTTGGCTCTCATTTAGAGGGTAGCTGTCATACAACGAAAATGAGAATTTTTTTTTTCTCAAAAACGGCTATAGAATCTTGATAAAACTTTGCATGACCAAGCATCTCTATGTAATATATCTTGCGCCAGTATCAATTGATCTGTGTAATTTCATATAAGGGGTGTTCCTGTACCACCAAATCGTAAATATGTGATTTACCCAAAATTGGTTCCACTGAGTTTATTAAAATTTTCTATAATATTAATCCTGGATTGATTGTCTACCTGACTGGGATATTTTTTATGATTTTTTTGAATAAAATTTAGTACACAAGGTGTACCAAAAACTGAAAGGGCTTGCTCAGTAGACTAAACTGAACAATTATCCATAAGGAACATGTGTTGAGAAATTAACAAAATCTCCATGCAAGTATCCTACGGTAGTATCCATTGATCTGTGATAATTTATATAAAGGGTGTTCCAGTACTACCAAAAGTTAAACATGTGATTTACTCGAAATCGTTTGAGGTTTGTTTGTTTTAATTTACGATAATTTGAATTCTAAATTGATCTGTATACTTCATTCGAACATTTTTTTGGAAAAACGTAAATAAAAGTTTGTATTTCCATACTATGTATATGGCATTACAAATTTAAGTTTGCGGTTGATAGTTTTTCCTTGAGTATCGCGAGAAAGTAAGTGCAGTGCTGCTGTACCATTTATTGTTTTTAGTGTTTGTTGTAACGGCGGCAACAGAAATACATAATCTGTGAAAATTTGAACTGTCTTACTATTGCGGTGCATGAGATATACAGCCCGCTAACAGACAGACATATTAATAGGGTCCCGTTTTTCACCCTTTGGGTACGGAACCCTAAATATGAAATAAGGCTAGGATAAAATTTTGATAGTCCTGGTTTTATCTAATGAAAAGAACTACAAATACCCTGTACTTGTCTCGTATGTGCCTAAATTACTATTTGGTTACTCAATCAACTAAATGTTTGTGTTACCCAAAGTTTATACGAGTATAACTTCTAAGATATTTCAATAGGAAGACTTCTAACTAGTATTATAATAATTCAAGAAAATGTTCGAAACAATTGGGAATTGAAAATTGACTTGCTTTTCAATGGTTTCGTATTTCAATGTTCTGCTTTTATTGGTGATTAATGAAGGCTGTTTGGAAAACGTGATCATGTTATAAGATTCAATATGAACTTGTTGGTTCTGGAACTTTGCTTGCTTTGCTTTTAATGTTAATCCTATTATGTATACTACTGCCAATATACCTATTGGTGTAACAAAAAACGGCCAAGTGCGAGTCGGACTTGCGCACCGAGGGTTCCGTGCCACTTACTAGGGTAAAAATACCGTCTTTGTTAGGGACGTCACGGAGAAGCGTATTAAATTTGCGCGAGCCCGACACGCACTTGACACAGACAGACAGACATCGGAGGCATATTACTAGAGTCCCGTTTTTCACCTTTTGGTGAAACCCTAAAAAGGGTAGAATAATGAATTCTTTTTCCCAAGAACAAACGTCAAAATACGAAAAAAATATTTTCAATATCAGTTGAAACTGTATCAGCTGCATTTTGGAGAATATTTTTTTGTTTTGAATTTCGACCTTCACATTTTCAAGGTTGATAATTATACCCTTTTTGTTACAACTCATAAAATAAATCCATTTTAGGTAAGAAGATGGCGTGCATTTAATTTAGGTTCAATATTATCTTTGCAGATTTTTTTCAGAAGACATACTTAAATCCTATTAAACAAGCAATATTTGTATATACATATATACTTGTAATCGGTGTCTCGAAAACGGCTATAACGATTTCGATGAAATTTACTATACTGGAGTTTTTGGGGACAATAAATCGATCTAGCTAGGTCTCATGTCTGGGAAAAATCGTTTTCCCCGTGTTTATAAGCATTATTTTAATACCACGTTTTAGACAGAAACCTACAGCGCCATCTGTTGGCAGGTAGCATAGCTTGCTCACCCGATTATATTTTAATGTTGAGGCGGCTATTATAGAGCGAAGCTCGCCCACCCAGTAGGTATACTTAAGAAGTATTTACTTTAATAAAAGTTAATTAATGACTATGTGAAGCAGATATGTAGCAAAGTGAAGAATGTTATTATTTAAATAAAAAGTTTTGTTTGGTTGTTAAATTTACATATACCTACCAATATATTTACTTTAAAATTTTATTAGGCTTTCTTGAATATCTGAAACCTCAAAAGACAAGATATTCAAGAATTAGGTCCAATAAATATCTCTACAAGTTTACTAAACGATCTCTATTATTATCTTCCTGATAGATCTAAAATATTTTTAATTTCTGTCTTTGACACTTTAATTAAAAATTTCTCCGTAAGCATTCTTACTTATTTACAGAATAAAATTAAATGCTTAAGTCCAGTCGCAGTTCTCTACAAAGGCACGACCATCACCGCCCATTACACTCCCTCATGAATGGCGCGGTTGTATAGTCTACCATACCAGCAGCGCTTTACTTAAACGCAAAATATTAAATTCTTCACTGAGAGATGGACTATAAAATTGAATGAATTACGGATACGAGGTTTTACCAGCAAGCATTTATTAATAAATCCATCATTTGGTCACACCCGGGACACAAAATCAAGCGCGAATTTGAAATTTGAAATTGGAAGGTCGTGTAGGCCCGCATATTCAGTACAAAAGACCCTCAGAAGCAAACTTACTAATCTGGGCTCAGAAGGATCACGAATCTCGGGAGAGGGTGCGCGAGGGGGTACAGAATAGATTGCAAGAGGGGCGGAGAGTGTCCGTTCTGCTTCTGTATGATAGTACTATTCACAGAAAAATACAGGTACTTAGAAGGAGGATTAAAGAAATAATTCGTCACTAGGTGGTGTAGGCGTCTTACTATGGATTTGACAGGTTATTTTGAATATTTCTATGGATCATCGATGATGGGGTTGTGAAAAGTTGGCAGATGTCATCCCCTACTAAAATAAATTAGCAAGGTATCTATTCCGAGCGAAGCAAGGAGGTCCAAAATCTTTGGTACTATTACTTTATTCTGTGCTTTGGTCATGGACGATGGCTTTGGTCAAAAAATTTGGTACTTGTCGTCGCAGTCTTTTTAAACAAAAGCAACGAGATTGATATGGTGGTTGACGGGTATATAGTCATTGAAATAAAAACGATACGAAATTCAATGTTAAACTAGCATTTATCTTAACGGTTTTTTTTTAATAACAAACAAGATATGAGAAATGATGTGGTCGAGATAGAATTTTAATCTAATTTGCATAACAGAAGAAAAAAAATGTCCATTTTTCCTTTTCTTTTTCACCATTTTACTGCTACATTTTTTATCAAAAATTTATGAAAATTTACAATATTTTAGTCAAAACTATATTTAAAGATGCGGTCGTTTTACATTTTTGTTTAAAAAAAAAAATTCTGAAAAAAGAACTTTCCTCTCATTTTTGTGAACTTCGGGGTCATCGTTGGTCGTGACAGCCACGTGAGCCACGTTACAAGTTCTAAGGCACGCTTATGTGAACGTTATAGACGTGTAAATGAGGTCGAAATTAATATTGACGAGCGTGTAGCTGGGAATTTAAGGGAAGATATAGCCTACATAACCAGCACTAAAAAATAAGTCATGGTAAGATAGTTAAGCTAAATGTGGTACTGTCTAAGAAGGACGAACGCCTGAAGCTATGCAGAGTCCATTCTTTCCCTCCCCGCCAGTGTTGCCACACCTGAGTTCCCAAAAAGTACATATCCAGCGCTGAAAAGGTACATTTTGGGGTAAAAAGGTACATAAGCATTTTTTTTACTTAACACACTCATACAGCTTTGATGGCTCTCTCGCAATGAACGTTCGCGAGAGAATTCCTGCTCGCTTGTAGTACTTGAATCGTAATTGTGGTTGAAATAAGCCTTTTGTGCAAAGTTCGGGGGAAGTAACTACCCCCTTACTTTTTTTCTGCCGTAAAGCAGCCGTTTTTGCACTGCTGTGTTTCGGTTTGAAGGGTAAGGAGGTGTCAAATAATTTCACTAATAATAAGACAGTAGGTGTCATGGGCGGTGGTGACCACTTACCATCAGATGGCCCATCTGCTCGTTTAGCCACTTGTGACATAATAACAATTTAAAATAACGTATATGTGCTCATAATTGTCAATTGAAACTTAAATAATAAATTGATTTTGTTACTAATTCTACAACCAAGTCATGCATGATTACAATGGATGGATGTAAAATGCCTGATACACGGTCGGCAACAAGCTCCCATCAGAGGTCACCTTGGTTTGCAACCATTTTGGTCCGTTTCAACTACACAGTCGCCGACTTGTTGACAACAAGCATTGAAATAGATTTCAAATACGATGTGGTGATTAAAATGACAGTTGATACTGACAGTTCTCGTGTTTTATTGTAGTACGGTTCATAACATGAATATTTGCAATCAATGCTTAGAAGACTGTTCATATCTTTTTTGTCACTAAATTATCAATTTCGTTGTCTTCGTTTGTTTTTTAATCAATGGAAAAGGCAAGAAACGTCAGTTCATCAACCTCCTCTATTTGACCTTAGTTTGGGAAGCTGCTTTCAAGACCAAGGGCGTTGGAAGGTCACTAAAAATTTGGTTGTAAACCACGAACTACACGGTCAGAACCGACGAAGGTCACCTCTGTCGGGATAAGTTTCAACTGGCTAAATATTTATAAGCTTTTAAATACGAAGGACTAGGAGTAGGCAAATATTTTTTTAAGTTGGGAAACAGAAGCTCTTGGTTCATGTTTCGTAACTTGAAAACTATATTCCAGTAGTTGGTGGCTGTTAATGTTGAGTCTAGTTTCAATGTTTCATGATCCAGCACTGTCCAGCAGATCATGCTCTCGCCATTCTTTGTTTAGAGCTGGCTCGTCCATAACAGTTTTCAAAGCTGGATATCTCTTTAATACTTCATTTAAATATTTTCGTTCGAAAGATTGTGCCACAATTGGGTCCAGTATAGATGTTTCAAGTACAGGATCACTAAAGTAAATCTGTCCTTAATTTGTTTGATCAATTCTATGTAGAATGCATGCTGCATGGTTAATGATTGTTGTACGTTCTGATACATGCAGCTTTCATTATTATCTTTTTTTTGGCGGCGTTTTATAAAATATTACACATTATTTTGGTTAGGAACAAAAGGTACGTAAACTGGACCCCATTACACATAACACATTGGAGGCTAAAAAGGTACGTCAAATGTGTAAAATGTATGGTAACGGCAACACTGCTCCCCGCTTCTATTAGCCTCTACCCCCACCCCGTCATCTACTCGTAATAGTGACAAAAGATAACTACAGGGTTATTTTTGAATCCCTGGTAATTGTTAATACTGTACAACTTTCCAAAAGACATAAAGGGCAAAAAAAAAATTACGTTGTATATGTGGTGTACAGCAGGCCATGCTGGTGGGCCAGCTTGGACAATGGCTGTCAATCACCAACTACCGCCACTGCGCTGGCCGAGGCAGCCAGTCTCTATCGGGCCGTGGTACAGGACACACGTCTATATAAGATACGAGTTATTAATATTGTAGCATTGATTTGTTAGTCTATTTGACCTTATACTTGTTGTGTCTTAACACTGAAAATATATCCCAGTTCACACGAGGCCCGACGGTGTCTAATTATTATCTATTCTAACGCAAGGAGGTTTTTGTTCTGAGATTCTAACCTCTGACTTACTCCTGTGACGTGCGGACGTCACAGTATACAAACTTCACTGTTCCCGGCGCAAAGTACAAACTTGGGAAAGCTGAAAAAAAAACCAGTTTTGTTTCGTTGACTGAGCACGCCCTTTCAGTTTTCGGTAGACTGTCCCTTATACCTCGTATGTTACACAGAAAATAAAACTGAACAACTTTCCCAAAGGAACATAGAACATAATACGAAAATAGAAATATTGTCTAAACAAAGGCCGGATTAAAAGTATGTACCCTAAACCGACGAGCATGTATGAAAGGATTGATGAAAGTACAGGAAGCGAGGGAAGTACGTCAAGATCTATGGTCAAGATCGTAGCAGGTGGAGGACTGTTGTCTCTGCCTACCCCGACGGGAAAGAGGCGTGATGTTATGTATACTATGTAAGAAATATTGACCTTCCTTACAAAATGCGCTATCAGCTGAGGCAATTTCTATGACAGTTCAAATTTTTACAGTATTAGGAGATAAGTAACGATCTAGCTTGGCGGTAGGCGGCGGCGGGTCATTTGAGCTTAGACAAGACAATTTTTAGTACGTTTGTCTGTCTGTTACGCTTTCACGGCTGAACCGCTGAATCGATTTGGATGAAATTTGAACTTGAATGTGACTTGAGAAAATTGCTAGACAAATTCCACTGTAGTGAGTCATACTTGACGGAAAGATCCATCGCGAATCTTTCCTACGCTGAGAGTTCCGCATACAACGCTTCACATCTGGTGGAATTTCTGCTGGAGTTCTGCTGGATTTTTAGTTCGCGGAACTTTCCGCGTCGAAATTTTTGCAGGTGTGTAGGTACACCAAGATGTTCTGTGTTAGAAAAAAATACATTTTATAGTTCATCATCCATTGGTTAGGTATTTTAAAACAACATGTGTATGATATAAACTAACCTTAAGTCATCACAAACGAACAACATAACATTACAATGGATAAAAGGACACAGTGGTTCCATGGGAAATGATGCGGCAGACCAACTGGCAAGGGAAGGGTCCAACAAGACCTATGAAGGACCAGAACCAATGCTGTCGCTACCTACCCTTCAACCAGTTTCAGACATGGATACGAGGACAAACTCGAAAAGAAGCAGACAAACAATTGAATGACATTGCAACATGCAAACAGTCCAAAAAAAGTAATAACATCAACCAACAGCCGTTTGACAAGACGGCTACTACAAATGAATAGGACAAAGCTCCGTAATGCAGTAGGCACAATAACAGGACACATTGCTCTCAACAAACATTACTACACTTTAGGAATAACAGACAGACCTCTATGCAGGGCCTGTATGGAAAGAGACGAAACCATCGAACACGTTATTCTGGAGTGCGAAGTAATTAATACTCGTACTATCAGAGAAAACACACTTAGAGCAGACATAACTTTAGATCAATTACAAACAAACTGGACAAACTAAATGAGTTCTGGCAACAGTAAGGGTGGCTTAATTGATGGCCAGATAGGCCCACGCACAATGGTCCATATAGGACAAAGTGCGGAAACCACACACTTAACTTAGAACTTTAGAACTTAGAACTAACCTTAATTCTAAACTGCTCTTTTAAGTTACATTTTTGCATACATAATAAAAATGATTCTTCTTCTTTATAACATGAAAAATAGCAAAGGTCTAATAAGTTTTATAAAGCGTTTACTTTTCCAATTTCAGTAAGATTCTTCGAGAAGAAGCGTTATCAAAGGAAGTCCTTGTAGTAACCGAACGAACTAATACAGTGAGTTTAAACCGGGTTTTCTTTGTTCTCCTAACGCCATCCCTTCGCATATTACTAGCTCTAAAGCCTGAACACTAGAGACGCAACATCTACGTGACGCTTATTGTAAACTGGCGCTATTCGTTTTATTAAGTACCAGCTATTGCCTGCTACTCAGTAAGCGTAAAGCTGTCCTGTTTCCTTTTCCATGGCTTAGACTGTCTATTTGACAGAAGATTGTTCTAACCTCCGCCGCTGTATTTAGTCCGTCGCGGATCGTTATGAACTCCGACGCAGAATTTTCTCAGGTGTGTCTCTACACTAATAATACCTCTCCATTTCGTTTCAAGGAAGTCGACAAAGGAAACCTATACCAGAAAAATAAGCTAAATCCTCACGACTGTCGTTGTAACAGAAAGTTAATAAATATCAGTACCTAAGTATTTTGTATGTATTTAAGTAATGTAAGTTATTGTACATTTCCGTAGAATGGTATTCACTTTAACATCTTGTTTTGACGTAGTACTCTAATATTTTCACAAAAAGGCTTTCTGGCTAAAAGCTCCCATTGGAACGTTTAACCTTCAATTTCGCTCCCAAATCAATGTTGTGTGTCAACGCACGTCACTTGGCATTTAGGGGAAGGTCGCTAGGGAAATCAGGAAATGCCTAGATCAGCTGGAACTATCCCCATTGGGTGTAATGTTGGAAGATTTGGATGTTTCAAAGTGTCGGAAATGTTGCAGTTTTGAAGTAAATTTGAGAAGTAGAGAAACATGGATAGATAGATGCACAGCGGTCACTTAACCAGAGGGTATAGAATCGGTCCTTCGTCAGGAAATGGGTTTTCCAGTTCCGGTTATGAGTAGATCTTGGTGTCTGGTTCTTTCCGGTTCTTTATAGCAGACCATTTTTACAAATAATATTAACTAATTCTGTGTAAGTTACCAACACATTTTGCAGCTATGTCAAAAGCATTTGGCTAAAGCTGTCAGAAAAAACAAGTTTGTAAAACAATGTTATTCTTTCCGTCAAAATTCTCTGTTTTTATTTTAGCTTCTTTTAGGTATATAGTGCCTGGGCGACCGAGCTATGCTCTGTTTAATTAAAATATCATCGGGTGAGCAAGCTATGCTACTCAACAACAGATGAAGCTGAAAGTTTTTTAAACGCACTAAAACGCGCAAAGAAATTGTAAAAAAAACCGGCCAAGTGCGAGTCGGACTCGCGCCCTAAGGGTTCCGTACCTACTACCATATGATATACTCAAAGCTTTTGCTCTTTGATTTTAAAAACTCCTTTACCATCCAACTTGACCCCTCTTTTATAGAAAAGTTCTTGAAACGAGAGTTCACCTTAATTGGTTACTATTACGAGTAGTTGTGGTGAGAAAAATGTAAATATTTAACGATTTTAGACTTTTCCCTTTATTTGTACTGTGAGACCTAGCTTCTTGCCAAATTTCATAATTTTAGGTCAACGGGAAGTACCCTGTAGGTTTTGCTTTTTTGCACAAATGTATGGAGATGAGGATATAAAAAAATATCTTTTGATTGCGTCGTTGTAAAAAATTAAAATTTCAGATCTTGTGTGGTTTATGGACCTTAATATTCGTTACCAATTTCAACCTGATACCTCTTCTCGTTCGTGAGAAAAAGGGTCTTGACAGACAGACAGACAGACAGACGGACAACAAAGTGATCCTATAAGGGTTCCGTTTTTTTTATTTTGAGGTACAGAACCCTAACAACGGTAAAAACTAATTTTCCCAGACGTGAGACCTAGCTAGATAATTTTTTAACCCCCCAAATCACCTGAATAGTAAATTCCATCAAAATCATTAGAGCCGTTTTCGAGAAATTGATTAATACAAATTAATTAAGAATTAATAATATAATTATTTAATTAATAATAATAATTAATTAATTAATAATAATTGATTATTAAATTGCTCGTTTAATAGTATAGGATTTTTGGCCGCATTCACAATAAAGTTAGACAAGCATATTTTAAAATGGAAGTTGATAGATAACATTATTTTGCGAAATAAACAAGTGCAACGGAGAGACAGAGAGACGAAGTCCTTTTTACCATTTCCTTAGCTTTTGGTTCGGGACAATGATATCCTATACATACTATTAAACGAGAAATATTTGTATATATATTTGTAATCGGTTTCTCGAAAACGGCTCTAACGATTTTGATGAAATTTAGTATCCGCGGGTTTTGGGGACGAAAAATCGATCTAGCTAGGTCTCATGTCTGGGAAAAATCGTTTTACCAAATCGTTTTTAAGCATTTTTTTAAAAATACCGCGTTATAGACAGAAACTTACAGCGCCATCTGTTGGCGAGTAGCATACCTTGCTCATACGATGATATTTTAATGTTGAGGTGGCTATTATAGAGCGAAGCTCGGTCGACCAGGTACTATTATATAAATATATATATCGGTAATCGGTTTCTCGAAAACGGCTCTAACGATTTCGATGAAATTTACTATACGGGGGTTTCAGGGTGCGAAAAATCGATCTAGCAGGGTCTCATGTCTGGGAAAATTCGTTTTCTCTGTGTTTTTAAGCATTTGCGTTTTTAGACAAAAACCTACAGCGCCATCTATTGGCGGGTAGAATAGCTTGCTCACCCGATGATATTTTAATGTTGAGGCAGCTATTATAGAGCGAAGCTCGGTCGCCCAGATACTTACAATTATATAAACCGATTCGGGACCAGAAAGAAAAAAACTGATGTTTCTTAGCAGGAATACCTTCCTAATGAAGCGTCAAATTGCTTACATCTTTATCATTGCCTATAGGAAAATTTAGATCAACTTAAGAAAGCTTCCTATTTTTATTAAAACATTTTCTACGATCAGAACTAAACCCTCAACTTTTAGAGGATTACTCCTCGAAATAACTCTGGTCTTTGTTCGAGCGTAATTTGAATAAGAAAGTGGAACTTTCACTATTTTCTTTGGTAATTGAATTGCTGGGATGAACGTTTTACTTAGAATCTCTCGGTTTTGCTAAAGCGCTTTACGAGTTATTTAATTTACCCTCAGTCAGTACGATGAAATACGTATTCTCTTATGCATAGGTATTTTGTTTTTATCTTGTTCAACGTGTGTGACTTTGGAGTAGAAAGGTTCTGAGAGACCTTAGTATAGCGACAGACCTGCGGAAATTCCGCGTCGGAATGATCCGAAACTTTACTGAAAACTAAGATGGAGACTAGTAAAGTGCTACGTTTTATCAATACTTCTATATGGAGCAGAATGCTGGACCTCAAATAAGACAATGGAAGATAAAATTGAAGCTTTTAAGATGTGGCTGTACAGAAGAATGTTGAAAATATCTTGGACAGACAGGACTACAAACGTAGAAGTTCTCAAAAGAATGAATAAGAAGAAGGAAGTGTTAGCCACAACAAAAAACATAAAGATAGCATATTTTGGCCATATTTACCGCAACCGAAAATATAATATACGACTTAGCTCAGGTGAATTAGGTGTACTACGGGCTAATAATAGAGGGGAAGATTGAAGGGAAAAGGGGAAGGGGAAGAAGGAGAATTAACTGGCTGGACAACATCAAAAAGTGGACCAACATTAAAGACGCAGCTACGTTGGCAAGACTGGCGCAGAATAGGACCGAGTTTGCAGAGGTGGTCGCCGACGTCCGTTAGAGCATGGCAACGGAAGAAGAAGAATAAGAATGATCCGCGACGGATCTTTGACACACCAGGGTGTCTACTCTCAATGTCCGATATATCGAAACGATACTACTCGAAACATGCAAATGCACAACTTTGTCCCTTGACAAAAGAGTAGAATATTGGTTGGATGCAGTTTGAAAATTCATCCAACCAATATTCTACTCTATTGTCAAGGGACGAAGTTTTGCATTTGCATGTTTCGAGTTGTATCGTTTCGATATATCGGACTTTGAGATTAGACACCCTGAGCGGAACTTTCGCATCGAATCGATCCGCAACCTCTTTGGTCTCTAGTGAGAAGACCTTGCGGTAATTTCCGACTCGGAAATTCCGTTCTAATATATCAAACCTACGGAAAGATCCGTCTCCTATCGTTCAGATACGGAATTTCCGCAGGTGTTTCGCCACACTTATACATAAAATATGCGGTCAAAAGACTCTACTTAAACTCTTTCTCAATCTTCTTTACACTCTTCTTAGTCACTTACTTATTAAGGATAATTCCTTACTCAAACAAAAATAAATAAAAAAAGTGGAAGTACAGAAATTATAGGAATTAAGTCTTACGTTGCGATTATTCTCTTTTATATTTGTTACAAATTCAATTCTTTCCTTTCCTTCGTACTAATAATAATTTCAAATTTAAATTCCTTGTTAGCTGTGTTTTGTAAGTCAATGTTTATTCGTTTTCATGATAAATATGTAAGAAAAAACTTAGTACCTACGGACTGCTTTGGCATATTGTCTCCCAAGATGAATTTTATTTTTTAATTTAACATAAAATATGCGCTGCGCGGATGTAGTTCGCGTTATCTTCTGCAATCTTTGTCTAGTTTCTCGGGACACGCTGTGAATATTTTACCTTTTATCTGCTGGTTATTAAAATTTGTTGCTTGTTGCAGGTATCTCCCTTACATTGTTAATAAAAACACAGCAACTACAAAGGGTTTCTAGAAGAACTAATAGCTATTAGCTCCTGCGAACGATACCAGGGTTATTTCTAGCTGATGTTGTAAATGAAAACTTTAACGTAAACTTCGTTAGGTCGGGTATCGAACAGTCGATTGAAAAGTCATGATGCTGGATATAACGTTGCTGTCATACTGCCTGCCCTCCAACAACCTAAATTAAAAAAAAAGTATAAATAAAAAAAAAATGAATAATCATTCAAACACAGAAAGGATTAAAAATAATATTTGCACCGACATAGTTTGAAAATATGCTGTCGGCCACAATTACTGAAATAGGTATTACAGTAATTGTAGCCGACTGGAGTCATCCCTCGCAATCGACAAAGTCGACTCAGTATATCAAACTGCATTGCAAACAGGGCCCTGACGCATAGAGTTAAGGGGCTGATAAGAGCTGAATTACTTCCCTTTCTAACAAAGGGCAGAATGCACGAGCTAGAACGGAGCAGATTCGCGCTGTTTTACTTTTTTCGCTCATTTTTGCATTTTTCTCAAAATCTGTACCGATAATATTAATTTTCAAATAGCTATATTATTATGCATAATGTATTGAATAATGTGTAAAAGTTTTGGCATCATATATTAATGGGTACTTAAGAAAAACGGTTTCAAAGCAAAAAGCAGAGGTAACTTTGGATTTTTTTTATGGCGAACAAAATATATTTAATCGTGTTTCGGTGTCGGCCATATTTTTGCAAAGATGCTTAATTATCACATAATTTTTTTCACTTTAAATTTATACGGCCATATATTCATCACTTTTCTTTGAAAACCTGCTCAAGTGAAGCGTATTTAGCTCTTATCAGCCCCTTAAGGTGCAATTTAGCTTTGGCGCGCTATGTATATAAAAAGGCGGCTTTTTCCAAGATCAAAGGAGTGAGACTTCTGTCAACTTGTTTACTATTACATGTCCTGGTATTTATTTGTTACTTGTCCGTGCTATGACGTCACAAAAACTAATATTTCGGTAATACTATGAACGGTCGGGAACTTTGTGATCGCTGGGGAAATAAGGAAGGCTTAGAGAACTCATTTGGCCAGTTCGATGTCTGAGGACAAGTGGATCCCGTAGGATTACCGACTATCTATTCAATAGTAAGAGATTAAACCCTGTGAATAGGCAATACTAAAGGAATTTGTGTGATCATTATCATCTTTGCCCTCAAGACTTATTTCGTTTCTACCTATGGTTATAAGGAGTCCGCTACCAAACCTAAAGGATTTGACAAGGGCACTATCTTTTACACAGAGCGACTGCCATCTGTCCCGTGTGGTGCCGGCAAAGAATAGTACTAACCCATACATACCCGTGGGTGTCGTAAGAGGCGACTAAGGGTTAACTGGAGGATGGGCAGCAGCATCCTCCTTTGTATCTTACATCTTATTTACTGCGGTCACCTACAACCGCGGTCCATGGTGCCAGCCGTAACGCTTACAAGCGAGGTGACTATGGTACTTCCCCTCCACATTTTTCCAGCAAAAGCTAGAATTCTGGAGGAAGCTCCCTGTCCTGTAGTGGACGTTTCATGGGATGTTATGATGACTGCCATCTGACCTCCTCAACCCAGAAGGCAAACCAGATGTAATACTAGATTTAGCTTTGCTAGTTTAGTGGACCATTAACCTGGCAGTTAGAGATTTCAAGCCGTCAAACGGCCTCTAACTTGGCTAAACGACTAGTTACTATCATCTCGAAAATTTGGATTTTTTTTGTAAATTGGCAGTTTAGTCTTACTGCTCAGTTTATGGAGTTTTACAAAAATAAACTTCTCTTTTTAAAAAAAAGGCTCTGAGTCCAATAGTTGCATATGATAACATCTTATTCCCCTAAGAAGTCCGTTGTTGGACTGGGAGCTCCGCACCAGAATTTTTTAGTAAAAATGCTTGGTAAAATTTGAAAGGGACCTTAGTCAAGTCCATTCTCTAGTTCAAGGCCCCTTAATCAACTATTGCGACACCCACAGTTAGAAATGAGGTGATTATATTCCAAGCTGGAACTACACGGAAACTGACACACACTGAAATAATGTCGTTTAAAAAAAACCGGTCAAGTGCGAGCCGGACTCGCGCGCCGAGGGTTCCAACATACCTTTAGTATTTTTGGTAGCAATAAAGTCCATTTTTAGTACCGCAAAACTAAATTTGTTTGTAAAGGTTTTTTGCATATTTATAAAATACTGTTTAACTTAGAAAGCTCGTTTTATTATTGCTGTAATATTTATATAAACTTCTATCGACTGTAATTAATTCAGATTTTTCCATTTAAAAACTTCGGAGATAAGGGGGGGGGGGGTAACGGTTTTTTTTGACATATTTCATCATAACTTGAAAACCAAGAGTTGAAAAAAAAATACAAAAATATATTTTAGAATTTACAAGTAAAGCCCTTTCATATGATACCCCACTCAACCTAGTACCGACAATTTGAAATTTTGCCCCCCCTATTTCGGCCCCCTTTACATCAATAATCATAACTTTTTCTTAATTCTTTCACGTGCAATTAAGTTGGACAAATATATTCTAAAACTATTCCAAATTTCAAGTCGATAGCATGAGTGGTTGCTGAGATATACAGGTGTGACAGACAGACGGACAGACAGACAAAGCGGCACCATAAGGGTTCCTTTTTTTTACCATTTTGGTAACGGAACCCTAAAAAGCCCGTTTCGTAAGCCTGTGTGCTTCTATAGAACCAAATTTTTGCGAAGAGTGAGCCTTATTCAAATTCAAAATAGTTCAGTTTAGATGTAAAATCTATTATTAACGGTTATTACAAAATTGTATGTCTTCAAATAAAATTGATTATGAAATTCGAAATTGTAAAAACAAAATTAAAGTTTCGAATTAATATCAAATAAAAATAAATAATATCAATGTAAGAGAGATGTCTCCTAGCACAGGCATTGTTTGCTTAAAAGGAGCCAAATAGCATTTTACTCCATTTAAGAGTACACATTTAGTTCCCAGGTGTACTTGAAGCATTATTATAGTTCACTCGTGATGTATAAGCTGCATTATTGCAATTTATAACACCTATACCTGTCTAAGTGACTTATAGGAGTGTAGAGTTATACTTTTATACGATTGTTGGTGTTATAATACTCTAACAACTATAATTTAGTCAGCAGTATGACCAAGAGCATTATAGGAGGGTAGAGATACGGCAAACGCTGTTTAACGGCCTACTTGTACGATGTTATAGAGCTAGCATTTTAATAGAACACACGTGGTCATTTATAAAGCCAAAGGCTGTTATGTTTACTTGTTTTAGACTGTTATACAGCTAGTAGCTGTAGTAGGACTTGTTTGTGATCATTAAAATAACCTTTTTTTACTATCTGTACAGAAGTGTTTAAATGGTTCTCATGTGCCCTGTAGGATGTTAAAAGGACTATATGTGTTGTCCTTTAACATCAATAGCAGTTTATTTGTCCACAAGTACTACCCTTATTTGCTGTAAGCTGAACATGAATGTGATATTCTATTACACTTATCCCACAAGCTGTGTGTTTATTAGTCGCGTGCAAAAATTTGTGAAGATGAATAAAACATCTTGGAAAATAAGAGCGAGAACCTGTGGAATGAGAAGAAAAATTGCAAAAGAATATTCACAAATTGTAAAAATAAACATTCTATTGACAACGACGCCCGAAACTGAACCGACTGTGCGACTTCGGACAATAATTATTATTGTGGATCTGTAAAATTTCAGTATATTGAAAGAATTTAACGATGATACACAATTGACCTGAACTACATCTTAAAGCTGTACATAAGTTCACATTAGAATAAATTTACAGAAATTGGCTCTGTAGTGGTACAAATGTGGGACTTCATATAGATAAGAGCATTCTAACAGAACACATGTGAACCGATATACGCTCACCGCATTAAATTGGAGTTATAACAGTTCACATAGCCGTATTTCATTTCCACCATTTTGTTCTAGGTAACCTAAAATATTTACCAAATAAATCTCCAAAATTATCATGCAGATTTATCACAAAATACGAAGATAGAGCGATTGAGTTTTGGTTTCATGTTATAATTAATTACCGTAGTGTTATTATAATGCCAATATAATATCAAAAATTGAAAATTGTAGATTTCCTCTCAGCCAGTTTTAAATATTTTAAAATGAATATCACGTTTTTACAAAGGCGCGTGAATATTTTAGCTGTAAATATGTATAAATTTCACGATAAAGTTGCATTCCCATGGCATTAACATTATTAAGTATTTAAAACAGGTACTACCGCATGTTATCATAAATTTTTATCCAATTGATATCCGCCGGAGTGAATGCGTTTCTGATGGCACACACAACACCAAACTAATGAGGAATAATTAATAAAATAAAGACATAATTTAGGACACACGTGAATTTTAGGTAGCACTGGAGTACTTTTGTCGGATTTTATAACTGTGAAGGCTGTGTATTTTGCCACTTGTTACTCTTTATTACACTCATGTACGTTGTATGGTTCACACTGAGTCCCATATAGTGCCGTAAGTCAGCTTTAAGTCCGATGTTACTACTTAAACTGCTATTATAATGCTATTATACTGCTAATGTACAGCCATAGTGAACTTAAGGCTGTCTAATTTGTGCCCAAACTGGTTCTAAAAGAGCATTATAGCAAGCTTTACAGCTCTTATACAGCTGACTTACACAGCTTGTGGAGTACATGTGAACGACTAGACATCTTATATAGAACCCCGAATGCCACTTGCGCATCATGTTACTTAATTTTTGTAAAACAATTAATGAATAAAGATTATTCTATTCTAATTAAATCTGATTACTACAGTAACCAGCAAACAATGAATGTGATATTATATTTTTTTTATGTCACAAGTGGCCAAACGAGCAGGTGGGCCACCTGATGGTAAGTGGTCGCCACCACCCATGACACCCACTGATTTATTACTGAAATAATTTGTTACTAATAAGACAGTAAAGCGCGTTACTACCCATTCTGATAACTAATGGTGGTACGTCTTATGTGCCGGTAATTTAACTGGCCCCCTTATCCTTCAAACCGAAACAAAGCAGTGCAAACGCTGCTACTGTACGGCAGAAAAAGGTAAGGGGGTGGTACTTCCCTAGACGGACTTTGCAAAAAAGCCCTGAAATGTTGTCAAATAGGCCTTTTCTGCAAGTCCATCCACCTAATTTGTGTTTATTTGATGTGTATTATTGGAACAGTGATTTACGTAGTTTATGTGAAACACAAGGATTGTTGAGAACTGCGCATGCAGCTGTAATAACAAGAAGTCTTTGTGTAGAAAGTAATGCGCAAGTACTTCAAAAAGACTACCCAATACTTCAAACCAAATTATTAAGTAAGCTATATCATTTGAGTGCTAAAGTTTTAACAAGGACCACAGTCTATCAAGGTTGAGGAGCTGAAATCTTGGAGACGTTAGGTTTAATAGATCTCGTAGAGTTCTATCTATGTTCCTAGATTATAATTAAGAAAGTACGGTAGCACTAGTGATAGGCAAAGGCATATCGATACGCATGTTATAAAACACACGTTAAAATCTTATGATATCAAACATTGATTTCGAAACGATATAATCTTCAAAGTTTTTTGAAACCCATAACGAGCTTTTTGAAGGATAGACTTTCAGAATGTATGTAAGAAAAAACACACTACACACATGTACTTGATTGACGGAGATCGAAGAATTTAAAATATCTCATTTCATCACAATATCTCATTATTTTATATTTCTCAATGTTTACATACCTATATAAGCCCATACTAAGGCAGCCCATACATTTACCCCATACTGTCCCGTGATCAAAATCATACCATCGGACTATCGTGCTAACGCTCACTGCTACATCTTTCTGCTTTGATCTCCACAATATAATTGCCTTAGTTTACGTTTCATCTCTTCAGGTATTCTAACCACGCATATAAAGAATGTGGAAGCAAAAAGCGGATACGAAACTGAAATCTCTTCATGCGAATGAGCGTGCAAATTATCAATGGGGTGTAAAGGACAGCTTTCCGAAAAACGAAGGGCTTGATCAGTCAACTTAACTGAACAACTTTCAGTGATTGAAACTTTCAGGAAATGACAAAAAATATCGACTTCTCCATACAAAGTGTCCAACCATGTTTACAATTTTGTATGGAGAAGCCGATTTTCTTCCATTTCCTGAAAGTTTTACTGAAAGTTCAGAACAGATGCGTTGACTTACTGACTGACCATACACTTTTAGTATTCGGAAGGCTGTACCTTACACCCTGTACAGTGACAAGGTACTTGTATTAACTAAGAGTTATTCTTTAATATAATATGACAAAAATTGTTATCGATAGTCAGTGCACAACTCTAGCAAAATGCAAATGTCCCTGCAAGTATAACGCGCACAAAGGATTGAACGTGATTTTACTCTAGAAAACTTCTTTTAATATTACAACATAATCCAAGAGTTATCTTAAAGAGATAAAAAAAATTAAGACTTATTTGAAAATCAACCTAGATATTTAAATCTGTTCACACCCAAATAGGTGGTCTGTCCGACTACTAGGTCCTCACAGCGTGCCCTTGTGTTTTTAAATCTTTTCATTTGAAGACATTCGGTCTTTTCGCGGCTAATTCTGAGACCGACCTTCACCCCTTCTCTCTCCAGAGTGTCAGCCATGGTCCTTAGGTCTTCTTTGTTGCTTCCAAGCAGAGCCAGGTCATCAGCATACCCAATCACTTTGTGCCTTCCGTTTAGCTCAACACCCCCATCATGTGATAATACTTTCCTGATGACGTATTCGAGTACTAGGTTAAACAGAGTCGGCGACAATGCATCTCCATGTTTCAGGCCGGTGACTACCTCGAATTCTTCTGAGAGATCTTTACCCACTCTTACCCTCATTCTACTGATTTTTGTAGCTACCTGAACCAACTGAACCAATTTTTCGGGTATTTTTTTAATTTTTATATCGGTAACGGACACCAACCAAAGAGAATATGAAATTGAGATTCGGGTCCAAAATGCACTAAGATGCTCGGCAGCTCTACATAAAGTGTTAGTGTCCAAGCTTATACATAGAAAAACCAAGATCCGTGTCTATAAGACAGTAATAAGACCGATCTTAATGTATGGCTGTGAAGCCTGGACACTGACACAGAAAGAAGAGAATAAGCTCTTAGTGGCAGAACGGAAAATTTTGCGGAAAATTCTGGGACCGGTCAAGGAGGCGGATGGCAGATGGAGGCGAAGAAAAAATAGAGAGATCGTAGACCTAGTGCCCGAACCCAACATCATGGGCGAGACCAAGGCTGCAAGGCTTCGCTGGCTCGGCCACGTGGAGAGAATGGGAGAGGATCGGGCCGCCAGAAGAGCTTACGTGGGACGACCGACTGGAAAACGACCAGTCGGTCGTCCTAGGTACAGATGGGGTGACGAAGTGCGGAAAGACCTGGATGCCCTCCAGAGAGCCGATTGGCAAGAAGCGGCACAGAACAGGAAAGAATGGAGAACTCTCGTGTCGGAGGCCATGATCCTCTTGGGGTCGCTGAGCCAGCGTAGTAAGTAAGTAAGTAAGTATTTGAAACACAAAAAAAGTATATAAAATTTTCAACAACCTTAACAGCTCTATTTGCATTGTATTCTGCATGACATTCAACAAGTATTCTGTAAAGAATCTACAATCTACATTGAATAAAATTATCTGAATCTGAATCAAATATTTCAATCGAACTTATAAATGAATATCAGATCCAAGTAAAAAAAACATAATAAAATGATCTAATCCTTTCACAACATTACACCTAATCGTGTTAGAAATACATCTAGTGCGTGCGCTCGCGCAGCCCTTGGGCTAAACCGTGACTCACTGTCTATTTCTTAAAGTGCATCCTATATTGGAACGCATACCGGTGCGGGTACACGGAATTAGGTGTACCCGCACCAATAAAAACCTTTTAAAACCCGGAGAGGAATGTTTCGAAAAATAGTCAAACCAGATTTTATGACAATAATCATGGAGATACAATACACCTTGCAATACTCAATACAATCGTAGGATGGCACAGAATAGTAAGGGTGATGAAGGATAAATTTCTATATGATTTGCTCATGTCTGCCTCTTTGACTGATGATAAGGAGCATCCTCTAAAAGATACAAAAAATATTGGCGGACATCCACACCCCTGCCCTGCGTTTTTGAGGAACTAAGTTTTAACTATTTTGAAATATGACAATGAAACATACACCTGGCAGACTATGACTATCTGATTAAATCCATCCATACTTATTACTTACTTATACTTATACTTACTTTACTTACTATATTACTATATCCATATCCATACTATATACTATAATATTATAAATGCGAAAGTAACTCTGTCTGTCTGTCTGTCTGTTTGTTTGTTTGTTTGTTGCTCTTTCACGCCTAAACGGCTGAACGGATTTTGATGAAATTTGGTATGGTGATAGATGGTAACTTGGAGACGGACTTTTTACCCCGGGAAAATATCTCATTCCCGTGGGAATCTACACATACAATAATACTCTAGCGGGGTTGTATCTGCTACAGCACACCGAAACTGCTTAACCGATTTTGATGGGACTTTTTTTATTAAACTAAGTATCGCTGATTACGTAAACTACTACAATTTTGAAATCCAACGTGGTAGACGTAAACTACCATTATCCCCTGGGGATAAGGTTGAGGTGCGATAGGGTTGAAATGTCTAAAAATCAATATGGGTGTCGTTTGTAAGGTTTATCGAGCCGCTGATTACAAAAACTACAACAATTTTGAAATCCAACATGGTGGACGTGAAATGCTATCATCCCTTGGGGATGAGGTTGGGGTGCGATAGAGTTGATATGTCTAAAAATCAATATGGGTGTCGTTCGTATGGTTTATCGGGTCGCTGATTACGAAAACTACAATGATTTTGAAATCCAACGTGGTGGACGTGAAATACCACCACCCCTGGGATGGGGTTGGGATTCGATAGGTTTGAAATGTCTAAAAATCAATATGAGTGTCAGTTGTATGTTTATATAAGGATAGGGATAGCGGTTAAGATGGCGTTAGGGGTAGAAGCAGGGATAGGGGTAGGGTCAGGGATAGGGAGAGGGAGAGGGGGAGGGATAGGGAGAGAGTGTAAGGGAGGGGAAAATGAGGGGAGAGAAAGGGGGAGGGAGGGGTAGAGGGCGTGGGAGGGGGTAGAGGGAGGGGGGGGTAGAGGGAGGGAGAGGGGGAAGGGGAGGATGAGTGAGGGGAAGGGGGAAAGGGAGGGGAATGGGAGGAGGGTGAGGGGGGAAAGGGAGGGTGATGGGGAGAGGGGAAGGGGGGAAATGGAGGGGGAAGGAAGGGTGAGGGGGGGAAGAGGGAGGGGCGAGGGAGAGGAAGAGAGAGTGGGAGAGGGTGAGGGAGGGGGAGTGGGAATGTAGGGGGGGGATACAAAAGGATAGATAGGGAGGAATAGGGACCTTTTTACTTTTATGAATACCTCCTCGCTACCCATTCACTTCACTCCCTTTATTGCCTTCTTTTTTAAGTTCGCCTGTAACGGTTGACAATGAAAATTCCGCACTACCTACCAGTTAAATAAAATCAAAAGATAATTAAGTTTGTAGTAAGATGCATTTATTCAACTTGGATAAGTACAAATGCATCTTTTACGTAGGGATCAAGAAGGATAAGCGCTCCGTAAAATATGTTTCAATTAAGTTCGAGTTCTGTTTTTTTATAAAATCTACGCGGACGAAGTCGCGGGTAACAGCTAGTACAATATATAAAATCCCTGAAAAATGGTCTGCCACCATAATAGCCCTGCATCGTAAAGTTACAGCGCTTCAAAATGCAAAAATTCACTACTTCGATGCAGAGCCCTGCATGTCTGCCTCTTTGATTTTCTACATCTTCAGAAGTATTTTAAACAGGAGCCACAAAGGCAGACGAAAAAAATATTATTTATTATCTTTTTTTCATTTTTTTTTTGCTTTAACTCAAAAACGCAGCGACGCACAGAAAAACTTGTAAGGACCAAATCAATTCGTATTGAGCTGATCTATCATCCTGATCTATGAATCATGAGAAAATCATATACCCAAATTGCAGCCAGCACTCTAACTAGAATGGCAGAAAGCTGAATATGAAACAACATGCGTTTCATGACATTGACAATATCAACCGTAGTCACAGCGTTTTCCGCACACATGAGCGGTATACGTTACCAGTGTGAAATCCAACAAATTTCTAAGAATAAACGCAAAACTGCAAGCGTTATGAGTAACACTAGTAATAATTACAGGGCAATGAACTGTAGATATTCTCTAGTAATGTAATAAGTAACGTGTTCCCAAAACCAAGGAAATAACTAAGTATTTTGTGACGTTCGGAAGTTAAATGAGTTTGATTCCCAATACTCTCGAAAGTCACACGTGTAACAAACAAGTATAAGGTCATACTAAATAAGGCCATAACACCTCGGGGAAAACTAAAATAACTAATAATGTTAAACAACTTTCATAAGAAGTAAAAAGAAAAGTAAGCAAAAAATCTTTAAAATATAATTATGGCTTCAGGGTCAGCTGCGAGCCCATAGTTCCTGAATCGCCTTGCAAAACTTTTCAGTAGGTATTACAAAACTTTTCATTAGAAACTATTTAATTTTTTTCTGACTATCTATTTAGGAAAAGAATGTGTAATAATGAAAAGAAATACGAGTAATCCTGTGCCCGTGCGGGTTGTGCCGGCAAAGAATAGTACCAACCCATCTCTAACCATGGGTGGGTGTCGTAAGAGGCGACTAAAGGATTATGAACCGGAGGATGGGCAGCAGCATTTTTCTGTGTATCGTACCATCTTACATACTGCGGTCACCAACAACATCGGTCGCCAGCTGCAAAGTACCTCGCGTTATTGCTGGAGGGAGCTCCTTGTAAGGGCTCCCGCACACGACCGAGAATCGGTGGGCGATTATCGGCCGGGACAAGGACGGAAGATTCAGGTGATAACACGTCAGAGCGAGATGCCGACAAAAAATCGGTCACCGATTCTCGGTCGTGTGCGGGATCCCTAATGCAGTAGACGTTTCATGGGATGTTATGCTGATGATGAATATCCTATCAAAAATAAGTACAAGAATAAAATATACACGTGATGGTATGTTATGCTGATGATGAATCCTATCAAAAATAAGTACAACAATAAAATATATACGTGATGAATAAGTAAAATGCTTATTTACGAAGCTAAAGTATCATGTAGGTATAATTTCTAAAAAAGTGTTCATTTCAAAGACAGTCTTGTGTGTACAACATTTTAATTTGGCACAGAGAGTGATACGAGTAGATGTGTTTGTTGGATACTGTCTGTCGGAATGTGGGCGTGCTGATGAATTAATCATGTAAAATTATGCTGAAGTTGATGGATTTGCTGAAAGAGATGTGTTTTGTATATAATATTTGCGTCATGACTTAAACCTATGTATGGATTATTCATCTTTTAAAGAAGTATCTAACTAAAATTTTAAAACATAAGGTAACTGGACTTAATACTTACATTATTAGTAACCTAGTCTAAACACTGGCCCATGTAACGTTTGCACTTGTACGAGTATGTACCCGAAGTTTGGTTGCGGGGTTTTTTAGAAATCTGCAAAGACCTTTACAAACAAATTTTGTTTTGCGGTCCTAAAAATGGACTTTATTGCTTCTAAAAATACTATAGGTCAATCGAAACCCTTGGCGCGCGAGTCAGACTCGCATTTGACCGGTTTTTTGCTATGCAATAGTTCTTATACTAACGAAACGGTCTAGCCACATATTTTGACTATAGTCCGTTCCACGAGTCAATGCCAAAACTTACCAACACATTTTGCAGCTATATCAAGGCTATTGTGCTCCATGATCAATAGTAATCAGCTAAAGCTATCAGAAAAACAAGTTTGTAAGACAATGTTATTTTTTCCGTTAAATATACTCTGGTTCGTCTGGTTCGTCGTACTTTGTCTGGTTCTACGGCTGCAAAATGTGTTGGTAAGCTTTTGCATTGACTCGTGGAACGGATTATAAGGTGTAGATTTTGTGAAGTTAGGGCTTGTAGAGTTAAGGCGTGTAGAGTTAGAAGCTTGGTTCTACATGAGATCTGATAACTTGCCTTGCCAACATTTTACATGAAAATGTTTAGTTTTTATTTTTATTTTATTAGGTCACCAGCAGAATGTACATTAACAAATTCATAAAAATTAACAGTAAAGTTAGCAAGTTAAATGTCATTATAATTATAGGTGACGACGGCATTCACAAACTTAAGTAACTAACTGAAATTAAATTAAGAATAATAAGTAAATATCTAAACATATTTTGAACTAAAAAAAATATGAAGTAAAAACATTTTTGTGTAATTTATCCTATACTATTAAACGAGCAATATTTGTATATATATAAATATAAATATATATATTTGTAAAATCGGTTTCTCGAAAACGGCTCTAACGATTTTGATGAAATTTAGTATCCGGGGGTTTTGGGGACGAAAAATCGATCTAGCTAGGTCTCATGTCTGGGAAAAATCGTTTTACCAAATCGTTTTACCAAAGCAAAAAGTAAAACTAAACTATTGTTTTTACGTATAAATCAATTGTGGTTAAAGTGTAGTGCTTAAATATGTGTTATGTCATAAAATACCGACTTTGATGCTGATAACTTTAAGAGGCAATTCCTAGCCTGTAAGTACCTTATTTTATTTGTAGATATAGTTGTGTTTTAACCTATTATATTCTGTTAGTTATAGTATTATGATCAAATAAAGACCTTTGAAAACAAAAAACAGTATCCGGGGGTTTTTGGGGACGAAAAATCGATCTAGCTAGGTCTCATGTCTGGGAAAAATCGTGTTGCCCGTGTTTTTATGCATTTAAAAAAATACCGCTCTTGAGACACAAACCTACAGCGCCATCTGTTAGCAAGTAGCAGCTTGCTCACCCAATGATATTTTAAGGTTGAGGCGGCTATTATAGAGCGAAGCTAGGCCGACCAGGTACTAAAATTTTACATTTGAAGGAATATGTTGTGGTGGGTTAATATATCCTTGGTGTAAACTCTGTTAGGGTGCCAGACGACAGATTAGATTGGTAACGTAACTGACGTATAACTGCAACGTTACTTAATACCTGGTATCCGTACCAATAAGGCATCGCTCAAAATATAGCACTAGAAAGCACTTTGCATCGTGCTACTGTGTTTATGTAGTAGGCGTGAAGGAGAACGCCCCGCTGGCACGATTCGGAATCGAACAAGGCCTGTTTCAGATCAGTACAAGTTCAAGATGAACATGATCTCATGCAGCTTTGAATGTGCAATGTTAGGGGTTTATTTACATTGCTGTGCTAGCATTATTTGCAAATACGACAAGACGGCATGGCTTGTTTTTCGGCTACTGCAGTCACAGTCATTATATAAAAACCGGTCAAGTGCGAGTTCTAGTATTTTTAGAAGCAACAGAGCTCATTTTTAGAAACGCAAAACTAAATTTGTTTGTAAAGGATTCTTGCAGATTTCTAAAAAACGGTACTATTTAGAGAGATTGTTTTATTTTTACTGTAATATTTGCATAAACGTCTATAGACTGTAGTTAATTCAGATTTTTCCTATCGCAAACTTCCGAGATAAGGGGGGGCGGGGAATGGTATTTTTTCATACATTTTTAGGGTTCCGTACCACAAAATAAAAAAAACGGAACCCTTATGGGATCACTTTGTTGTCCGTCTGTCTGTCTGTCAAGACCCTTTTTCTCACGAACGAGAAGAGGTATCAGGTTGAAATTGATAACGAATATTAAAGTCCATAAACCACACAAGATCTGAAAATATTTTTTTTTTTACAACGACGTAATGAAAAGATATGGCTTTTTACGTCCTCACCTCCTTACATTTATGCAAAAAAGCAAAACTTACAGGGTACTTCCCGTTGACCTAAAATTATGAAATTTGGCAAGAAGCTAGGTCTCACAGTACAAATAAAGGGAAAAGTCTGAAATCATTAAATATTACAACTTTACTCACAACTAATAGTAACCAATTAAGGTGAGCTCCCGTTTCAAGAACTTTTCTATAAAAGAGGGGTCAAGTTGCGCGGAGTTTTCAAAATCAAAGGGCAAAAGCTTTTAGTATATCATATGGTAGATAGGTACGGAACCCTTAGGGCGCGAGTCCGACTCGCACTTGGCCGGTTTTTTTATCATAACTTGAAAACTAAGTCATAAAAAAAATAACAAATCTATTTTGGAATGTACAAATAAAGCCCTTTCATATGATACCCCCATTCGACCTAGTAACGACAATTTTAAATTTTGACCCCCCCCCCCCATTTGGGACCCCTTTATTATAATAATAATATTTTTTTATAAATATTTCACATTCTTATCTCCGAAGTTTGTGAAAGGAAAAATCTGAAATTAGTAATTATATCGATAGAAGTTTATGTAAATATTACAGCAAAAATAAACCTATATTTCTAAGTTGCACAGTTTTTTTTGAAATTTGAAAAAACTTTTACAAACAAATTTGGTTTTGCGGTCCTAAAAATGGACTTCATTGCTTCCAAAAATACCCGCACCCCGCGACCCGCAATGTACCAAAAAGTAAATCACATTAATCCATTTCTGTTGCGTCTGCAATTTAACAAGTAGTATGTTCTTATTTACAGTAGCTCTTCAAGCATTTCAATATCGGCCAGTGACCCTGCGCAGGAGCGCGAATTTGAATAAAGTTGCCGATTGAGTTATTATGAGCTTGTTGGAATTTGGGCTTTGGAGCCTTTAAATATTTTAGGCGATAATTCATGAAGTGAAAACTGGTTTTATTGTACAGGGTGTAAGGGGCAGGCTGGCAAATACTGAAAGGGTATGATCAGCCAACGTAACTGAACAACTTTCATCGACTAAAACTTTCGGGATATGAAAAAAAATAAATGGTACAGCAGCACTGCACTTACTTTCTCGCGATATACCAGTCATCATTCAACAGTGTCCCCGCCGGGAGTCGAACCCAGAACCTCCGGATCAAGAGCCGAATGCTCTAACTACTATATAATAAAGGCTGCATTCCTATTAAATGAGTAAATAAGTACCAACTGCAAACTTAAGTTTGTAATTCATACAAATAATATCAAACTACATACTTACCTACACCTACTAGATTTATGTAAAAATGATTTAATTAAATATGCAGTCAGGTAGAAAACCAATTTAGAATCCAAATTGTAGAACATCAAAATAAGCTCAACGAAACCGATTTTGAGTAAATCACATTTTTTAATTTTAGTAGTAGAGGATCACCCCTTATATGAATTTCTGCATACCAATTGATACTGCCGTAAAATACCTTAAATGGAGACGCTTGGTCATGCAAAGTTTCATCAAGATTTTATGAGCCGTTTTTGCGAAAATTACAATTTTTCATTTTCGCTGTATGACAGCTACCCTTAAAATGAGAGCCAGCAGGAAACCACTCAAAACCCTTCGATGGATTTGCATAAAACTCTTAAATTAAAAATATGGTGTCAATCGGACCATTCGTTTAGCCGCTAGGCTAAAGCGTGACGGACAGACCGACCGACCGACGACGGACCGACCGACCGACGGACCGACGGACGGACATTTTTGGGAGACTTGTTTTTTATGATGTATAAGTGATATAGAACACATTTTTGAGAAAATTAGAAAAACTTTTTTTTTTCACGAATACAATACCTTTCTCGCTCCGCTCGAAAGTAAAAATCGCTTTTTCCTACAAACTTTACATTCTAGTTTGAATTTTTTTGCCGATTTTTTTTTTCATTTCCTGTAAGTTTTATCCTATACTATTAAACGAGCAATATTTGTATAATATATATTTGTAATCGATATCTCGAAAACGGCTCTAACGATTTTGATGAAATTTAGTATCCGCGGGTTTTTGGGGAAGAAAAATGGATCTAGCTAGGTCTCATGTCTGGAAAAATTCGTTTTCCCCGTGTTCTTTAGCATTTTAAAAAAAATACCGCGTTTAAGACAGAAACCTACAGCGCCATCTGTTGGCGAGTAGCATAGCTTGCTCACCCGATGATATTTTAATGTTGAGGTAGCTATTATAGAGTGAAGCTCGGTCGACCAGGTACTTAACTGAAATATTTTTAGGTACGTTGACTGATTATGCCCTTTCAACTTTCGGAAAGTTGTCCCTTCATAATGAAATAGTGAACATAATTTTAGCGCACAGCTTCAATTGTAAACAGCTAATAATAGACCGTAAGGGCACTGCATGTTATCCTACGTCATCTAGTACACAAAATTTGCAACTTTGTAGCGATAGTAGTGGCCTAGTAGGTCCACAAAACGTTGGTCTGCCAATCCGAAACCTGGCAGGTTTTGTACAGTTGGAGAGAAAAGTGGTTAAATGACAGATTAGACGAATGAAATCTATTCGTAGAAATAGAAGGTACCTATATAAGTAAAAAACAACAGATCTGCCTTGCATCCTCTTGGCAGTTTCGCCAGTCCGACCAAATTTGTGGTCCAATCACATCCGACCACATTTGTGGTCCGACTAGCGAAACTGCCAAGAGGATGCAAGGCAGACCTGTTGTTTTTTACTTGTATAGGTACCTTCTATTTCTACGAATAGATTTCATTCGTCTAATCTGTCATTTAACCACTTTTCTCTCCAACTGTACAAAACCTGCCAGGTTTCGGATTGGCAGACCAACGTTTTGTGGACCTACTAGGCCACTACTATCGCTACAAAGTTGCAAATTTTGTGTACTAGATGACGTAGGATAACATGCAGTGCCCTTACGGTCTTTAATTGATATAGCTATTCTCAGGCGATGATTATTAACTATGGGACATGATAGTACTTAGTTATTTATGTCCCATAGTTCATCCTGGTAATGTAGATTTTGTAATTTTCTTGTTGGGTGGTCTAATTAAAATAGAAAGGTTATTTATGTAAATGCAAATAAAAAAATAATTATTTCTCAAAATCATATAATAAATTAAATTACATTATTTTTTAATTTAATTACATAACCGAGGCGGCTTATTCGATCAATAGGTTTGACGTATGATTTAATTTATGTTTTCTTTGACTTTGATTGAAAAAAAAAATCAACATTTTTATTTCAAAATTATATTAGACGCTGACGTCCGATATCAGACGCTTAATTAAGCCAGCCAAAGTCAAGAGAGGTAGTTAAACAATAAGTACATTGCTTATTAAATTTGTTAACATACAATAAGTTATAAATAACGCTATTCAAAATATTGAATTTATTTATTGCTTAATATAGGGTCCTTATGAAATAGTGAACATAATTTTAGCACCTTACTCAGACCATGAAACTGAACAACTTTCCCAAAGAAACATAGGTCGATATATGAAAAACCAAATTTGACCTCCCATACAAAATGCGCTATCAGCTGATGCAGTTTCTATGGGAGGTCAAAAATTGATTTTCTTATTTCAACCTATGTTCTTTGGGGAAAGTTTTTCAGTTTCATGGTCTGAGTAACATAACAAAATTATGTTCACTATTTTGTTTGGACCTTATATAAATGTTGTACAACTTAACCTAATCTTAGGACACTGCACATCTTCGAACTGCTTTTCCGTCACTCATATACCTATAGTTTATCCAATCTAAAACGAATAAAATCTATTAAATGTTGTAAGTTGTGAGTGGACCATTCATTATTAACCTAATTGTTCAATTACAAATAGCTTACAGATGGGTCAATCGCCCGTTAAGTTTAACTAGCCTAGACTTCGTCGGTTAGGCGTCATTAGTGGACTCTGTAAACTCATATCAATTATTTATATAAGCTGAACAAACTACACTGAATGGCCATTAGTTTATGTAAGAAAATTGACTGCTATCATAGATATTGGTCACTAAGTCAAATAAAAGGGCATATATCTTCCTTCGCAGGTATTTCAGGCAGGACGGGTACAACAAGACAGCCTTTAAGAAACGAGCCTACAAATATCTTAAAGGCCGGCAGCGCACGTGTTACCTCCCTGGTGTTGCGGGTGTCTATGAGCATCAGTGATCACTTACCATCAGGTGACCCATCTGCTCGTCTGCCTCCCTCTTCTATATAAAATAAAAACATATATCTTTTTGTTGGATTGTTGTTTAGATCTCTAAAGCATCTCTATGACAAGTCCAGCGTTGCTGGCATCCAATGGCTTCAGGCAAATCTGTCATAACATAACAACCAATGAAAAAAAGTTCACTGCAGGACAGGAAGCTCCCTCCAGAACTCCAACAAAAACGCAGGATACATTTTGGACGGGGAGTACCATAATCACCACATGTTAGCATTGCGACTGGCACCAAGGACCGCGACTGTAAGTAACCGCAGTATAAAAGACGTTACGATTTACTGCCTTGCTGCTCCAGTTCATAAACCTTTAGTCGCCTTTTACGATATCCACGGATAGTGATGGGTTGGTATTACTCTTTGCCGGCACCACACGGGCTCCATATTTTGGTTGAAATGACGTCTTAAAACGCAACGAAAAACAAAAGGAGCAAGAAATCACTGCAGCACGGGAATCGGCTTTGTACAGTCTTATCTATATATCCGTAAGAGCTAAAATTCAACTGTGTTGTCAAGCTTGGCCTGCTCTTGACTGCACGTACATGTGTAGCGCCGGAATATCATAGTACGGGTTCAGCAGACGAGAGGCAGGCAGACACGGGCGCAGACATTTACGGGCTTTGTCCGCCGCCAGTGTGGCCGGTATTGCGAAAATTATTGTTTCTATCAGAATAAAGTTCAAACTTATCATTTTTCAAAATTGTTCTACGTTTTAAACTAAATAAAAATCAATCTGAACAACCTTTTCGACTAAACAACTCTTCGAACTGAACAACTCCAAAGATTTTTTTTTTCCTTCCAAACCAAAGATTTTGGAAAATACGCGCATAGTTCGGAACGTTTTTTTCATGTCAATGATAATAATACGAAAATAATTGCAGTACCGGCCACACTGGCGGACTGTCAGGACAAGTCATCTTTCAGGAAAAGCATCTTTAAACTTGAAACTGTGTTAAATCTAATTCTATCACTTACGTTTTGATGATATATAGTGTGATGGCAATAGATTTAGAGAAGCTTCGTGCATCTGGCAGTTTGTCTTTAAATACTAAAAGGAAACTCATGAAACTGCCAGGCTTAGCAACTGAAACAAATGTAATCGGGATTATCGGAAGTTTCTGTGTGAGCAAACCGGAAAATTGGATCCCAATTGCCCCCTCGAGTTGTCAAGTTATGAGTGTTATGATATGACTGTTTGGCCTAAACACACGATGTCCGAAACCGCAGCAGTTAATTGTGGAAACTCTGATTACTGAACTATTGTTGTGGTTTTGTTGTCGTAACGGACTATGACCAGTGGTTCAGAGGGAAAATAGATTTTGTTGGGTTTCACCATTTTGGTTGGAACTTTAAAGCTTTAAGTTGGTAGTTATTGTTAGATGAGGCTGGTGAAAGGCCTGACTCTTGATAAAAGTTTCAAAGCTTTAAGGCGCAAATGACGCAATAGTCTCTCAAGTAGAGACCAGCTAAGAGAAGGAAGGATACGTTAAGATTTCAAGCCGGCAACTATGTAAGTATTAGCCGAAGCGAATGACAAAAACGTACCCTTCAAAGCACGAAACTGGCTCTGGTTGCTATACACTAGGCTAGCAGTCACCTATTCAGTTAAATAGTACCGATATTGCTTATCTTTATGATCGGAAGAAATGAGAAATCGTCAGCATTGTTGTAATATTTTATAATAACAATAATTTTCATATGATAAGTTGTTAAACCGTATAGTACAGACTTAGCTAATACAGCTCTATAATACAAGTAGGTACACATCTTTCATTGCATCCTTAGGAGCACTCAACCTTTTGCTATTATTTGCAAAAACTACCGTCGCGTTTTCTGACCATATATTGTGGAAAACTTCTATCTATACCCCTCCATATGACCGTATAAACATGTCATCCTATTTTCCACTATACGTGACAGTAATTCCAAACCTTTACTGGTAAATTATAATTACACCTAAACGAGTTCGAGGAGATTATCTCAATTAGAAAATTAAGCGCTCCAGTGGTGTTTATAATCAAAATAAACCTTATTTCCTTCGACAGTCATTAGAATTACGGATTACTTTTATGAGATTCTTACTTTCGTGACGAAATTAAGATTTTATGGTTAGTTTAGTAGAGCAATGGCTTTTACATTATAATGGAAAGGTTTAATGCAATTATCTTAACTTAATTTTAAGTAAGTAGGTATTGAAAAGTGAGAAGTTTTTTCGCTGTTACGTCACCAATGTACTATGAGGAAATGCCAATCAATGTAATGATTTCGTATGGTGATGCAGATTTTGTTCCCATTTCCTTAAAGTTTCGTTCACTGAAAGTTATTCAGTTTCGTTGTCTAGTCACGCCTACAGTTTGGATAGAGCTGTCCCTCATAATTATAGATCCATGTTTAATTTTAGACGATTAAACGATTTCTTCTAGAGACACAAATTTAACTGTGAAATTGCCGAAATTTTCTTACAGATTAACGAGATCATAATTCTAAAACATTTTTTTTCATTCGTCTTATATTTGAAAGTTGACTTCATTTACGCATAGGTAAAATAAAGTCTTTATTTTTAGTTTGATATATAAAATAAAAGGTTCGAAAATTGTTCATCTTAAATGTCATCCGATTTCATCATTAGATTTGTTATATATTTTACAGATAATATTTTTTCAGATAAATTTAAGCTTCTGTAAGCTTAATGTGTTCCCAATCATGCTTAAAAAAATATAAAAAAATTGTATATATAATTTCTAAATAAATGCCCAAGTTTACATATAGATATTTTCTGTTGTTTGGTAATAATATTTAGTATTATATTTTATATCATTATATTTTATTTAAATTAGTATTATATTTTTATAATATTAAGGGGTGTAAGGGACAGCCTTCCGAATACTTAAAGGGCATGATCAGTCAATGTAACTGAACAACTCTCAGCGAATAAAACTTACAGGAAATGAAAAAAAAAAGTTCGAGCTCTCCATACAAACTGTCCAATCAAGTTTGCAATTTTGTATGGAGAGGCCGATTTTTTTTACCTACCAAATTTGTTCAGTTACGTTGACTGAACATGCCCTTATGCCCCGCAGTATTCGGAAGGCTGTCCCTTACATCTTTTATATACCCAACAGCAAGTGAATAGAAACACTTTGGACCTTATTGCATGATAATAGAGTGGCAAATATTTCCACTGACGTGCTGTTGACCGTACCTCTGCTATTTATTGGAATGGTACAGTTTCCAAAATCGAACGTAGAACTGGCCTTCATCATCATATTGTAGTGTATGTGCATAGTATGCGTAATAACTAATAAGTAAGTAACTAGGTTAAATTACCATTTCTACCACCATCTTGAATCTACCTCACTGACACATCCCGACGGTATCCGTCCTGATGCCACAATATCAGCCGAAAGACATCCATTTCTGGACATCATCATAACATCCCATGAAACGTCCACTACAGGACTCCCGTCCCTCTAGAATTCTAGCTTTTGCTGGAAAAATGTAGAGGGGAAGTACCATAGTCACATCGCTTGTTAGCGTTACGGCTGGCACCATGGACCGCGGTTGTAGGTGACCGCAGTAAGTAAGATGTAAGTTACAAAGGAGGATGCTGCTGCCCATCCTTCAGTTAACCCTTAGTCGCCTCTTACGACACTCACGGGTATGTATGGGTTGGTACTATTCTTTGCCGGCACCACACGGGACCTTCTGGACATAGGCTTCTGGACATAGGTTCCCCTAAAGATCTACAGAATCTGCCTTAACATTACTGAGAACTCAGCTACTGACTCAAAACTCCCACAAACATTCTTTCCAGTATTACAAACAATTCTCTTGTACACACGGCAGCAAGCACGTAAAAACAAAACCAGTATAAGCTGGACCAGCGCTACGCTACAAATGGCTGAAGCCAGACACCAGCTCAAGGTCAAAGTGTTTCCACCAACGAGCGGCCGTGTGTACCAACAGTGTAAAAAAATCCAGATGCAATATATCACTATTCGTGCGATCAGTTAGCTGTTTCACGTAGACACGATTTACTATTTCACTAAATTTTTTCCAGGTTCTAGTTTGGGACATAGCTCTCAATTTTTGATAGGAGCCAATTCTTGAATTTCAAAAATTTTCCATAAAAAAATTCAAGAATTGGCTCCTATCAAAAATTTAGAGCTTGTACCTAACTAGTACCTGGAAAAAATTTGGTGCAATTTGGTGAATTTGGCGATATAAGACTATAAGGGACTGGAATATATAACATCATAATACGGAAAACAAACTCCCAACTACGCATAGATCATTTTAATAGCAGGTGCTCGTCACCCGGTCACGGGAACTAGGTCATGAAGCCCCCCCTTCCTCCTTCACTCCCCTCCTTCCTTCGGTCATGACCTCCTGTGACCTGGATCCCTTCAGTCCTTGATCTGGGGGCTTAACTCTTGAGAGGTTGTTTGGTGTGGACTTAAGCGTCGATCTGGGTAATTGAAGAGGTTCTTTAAGATATGTTTACAAAAAGTTTATTTGCTTGATTGAGCTGCTTTATTCAGGGTGTAAAAAACTACAATGATCCTTATAAGGGGTGATTCTACATCACTAAAAGATTGTATTGAAAATAAAAAATAAATACTTTTCCTAAAAAATGTCGTTTTAGCTGAAGAAAAAGTGAAGCGCTTTGAGGATTGGTTGACCTCTATGCACAGCTGTTGATGCAGACAAAGATGTTTTTTGTTATAATATCCAGCAAGTACCTATTAATTTCAAGAAATTATTGTAATGTTATTCGAAGGAAAATAAAATTTCATGATCACCCAAAAAAAAGTATTTCTTTAAAAAAATTTACTATCTATTGGTGGAGTAGAATATGTCCCTCAACACAGAATCCTCAGAGAAAAAAAACTGCATAAAAACTTATTTTGACGATGCCAAAAAATATTCATGAAATAGTCATAAATAGTCACCATAAGGAAAAAAATTGTCGCGTTACAATTCTAGAGTTATAGCTATGGTTTGCTGAGGATTATGGGCATAGGCTATATACAGAATCCTCAGTTCTGATGCAAGCAAACCGTGGGGACTATCGACTTGGTTTTTATTTAAAAAAATAGTCATGAAATAGTCGTCTTGACTTCCAAATTCTCAAAAATAGTCGTTAAAGGATTTTAGAGTTACAGGGGTAGCTTGCTGAGGATTCTGTGCATAGTGTTTCACGGACGCAGATTCCTGCAGAACGGTTAGGTTTTTCTATTTGATACTGATGTCAAAAAATAGTCAACAAATAGTCGTCTCAAACCATAATCACTTTGGTCTGGTTTACCTTGTAGAAGTATGTTAAAAATGCATGTTAACTTCGCCATACATTTTTCCTTTGTACAGTCGCGTACACAAAATTATTTGACATTGATTTCAAGTTGTCAAAAAAAATGGATTTTGATATTGTTAGAGGCTTTTATTTTTATATATTGTTTCAGACCCTATTTTTGTGTTATCTATTTTTATTAGGTAAATAAGAGGATAAACCGACTGATATATCAGTGCACAGACCCAACCTTTTGGTCTAAAAACTTATAGATGTAGGTTCCACGTTTAAGGAAAGGTAAAACTAGAATATCGGGCTTAAACCCAGATGCATTCAGTAAATAAAAATACTTTAATAATAGTTGGTAGGTTCGCAAATATTACTAAGTTAACTATACTAACTTTACTAATTTCTTGATTGATCAATGTTGTTTGCCTACGCATTTAACTATTCATTAAATATTAAAATGTCGCTGCATATGTGTTTCTTTTACCCAATAGCACATCAGTAGAATAATACAAATCAGTGACTTAATGGCATAGTAACAGAGTTGGAAATGTTTAACGTGAGTCGTATAATAGAAAAAGCACCAATATTCTGAGACGAGATATGTTTAACCAATAGTATGGCGGCGTTCGGCTCGACCGAATTGTGTGCCGAGCAAGCGCTCGCCGCCGCCGCCGGCGCGTATTGAAGTGCCCTACAGTGTTGCTATTACAACGACAATTGCCGTGTTCTACGGTAATTATATGAAATGTAAAGTTAACTTACACTACAGCCTATGGAAGCAGTAAATACACAACGCGTTATTCCAAATTAGGATTTAAATTTTTTTTAATAATCCTACTTATAAATTGAATGTAAATTCTAAAACTAACAGCAGCTCGTTAAAAGCGCAGCCTCGGTCGGGTCATTGCGCTGCGGGTTATTGCCCTCTGCGTAGGGCAAATTTTAAAATTTTCAGAATTTTTTAAAAGTAGATTTTTTTTGTGTTCCTTTATCGTTACTGAAACACCCCCTAAGCTATGGCACGCAATAAAATTATCACCCTGTGTTACTCATTTAACCATTTAACGGACATAAGTACGAAGACTGTGATTTATACAAAAAACTAACTTAAAAATAATCTGTAGGTACTGAATATATTCATAAAGAAGATTTTTTTATTATATTATTTTAAAACCAATTATTGTAGTTTATTAAGCTACAAGCAAGCAAGCAAGGGAAGTATGTCAAGATCGTAGCAGGTGGAGAACTGTGGTCTCTGCCTACCCCAACGGGAACAAGGCGTGATGTTATGTATGTTTGTTCGAATTATTTTTTACATAAAACATGTAGACATCGAATACCGGTGTCCGTAAAAACCTGAACAAGTTTCAGGAGGCACCGTGCCGTTAATCATTAGTTTATAAATTGTCAATAATTTTATTAATTAAAAAAATAGATAAAATGTCGTAAAGTTTTGTTCGTCAGTAAAATCCCGACGACTATCTTTGTGACACAGCCGCGGCCTTTTCTTGACCGCTTGCTCAATTAACACTTATAAAAGCATGTCGCTATTTTGTTGAAGGACGAAAAGGGGTGTTGTGTTACTAGTTCCAGTTTACTAGCAAAATTCTTGTTATCGTCTAAGGGTTTTCATCGAAGTTTTACTTCTCACGTACAAAATGATGCTATCAGTAGTTTTTTTTTTATATTTCGACTTATGCTCGAGAGAAACAAGCTTTTAGTTTAAAAAAAAAACCGGCCAAGTGCGAGTCGGACTCGCGCACTGAGGGTTCCGTACCGCCACATAAACATAATTGTATTAGTTGAAATTTCAGTAAGTTAATGTGCTAGATTTTTTGAGTCCGACACGCGCTTGACCAAATTTTATTATTTGTTGTTATTTTATAGCCTATGCACTATAAACATACCAATTTTCAAGTTTGTAAGTGTTCCCGTTTTTAAATAGAACTAAAACAAAAATCGCCTCAGCGACCATTCAACTTGACCCCTCTCTTATATGAATGTTCTTGAAACGGGAGCTCACCACAATTGGTTACCATTAGTTGTGAGAAAATTTGTAATATTTAATGATTTCAGACTTTTCCCATTATTTGTACTGTGAGACCTAGCTTCTTGCCAAATTTCATAATTTTAGGTCAACGGGAAGTACCCTGTAGGTTTTACATTTTTGAATAAATGTATGGAGATGAGGACATAAAATGCCATATCTTTAGATTGCGTTGTTGTAAAAAATTAAAAATTTCAGATCTTGTGTGGTTCATGGATCCTAATATGTGGTATTAATTTCAACCTGATACCTTTACCCATTCGTGAGATAAAGGGTCTTGACAGACAGACAGACAGACGGACAACAAAGTGATCCTATAAGGGTTCCGTTTTTTTCTTTTGAGGTACGGAACCCTAAAAAGAATGGCAGTTTATATACCCTGCACTGAATAAAGTAATGCCATCAAAAACAAAACTTGTAAAAAAAACAAGTCTCGCAACGCAGTTCTTCTAACGTAAAAAGTTGTGAGATCCATGTAATACCAAGTCGGTCAATTTAATCTATACGTTAGTATATACCCATATCTCTGGTCCAGACCCCATCGACATATTAAGTATAAACAAGGAGGTTAATATAAATTATTTGCCAAAAAAATAATGATGACCAATCGGGTCAAAATATATAGCCCGACAACATTAAAACAATCCCGTGCAGTTCGCTACACCCGAAATAGTCCCTCGGGTATCATCACCGATGTTCTCGGCGCGATCGCTTTTCAATCTGCTACAAACAAAAAGGTCAGTGGTGCCGACACAGTTTATCTATACGGGATGTTAGGATGTTTAGTGAGGCCTTTAAATAACACAATATGTACCTGTGCTGCTATGGCACATTAAACAACACAGCGCAAAAAACCGTTTGGGCATTACTCGTATGACGAACACTTCCCAGTTTCCCACAATAGGGCTATATAAGTCGGCTATACTATCGCGAAACATAGGTGCTGCCTGAGCCATAATTTATGTGGCTTTTAAATTTTCGCCTAGTTCGAAATAGATGCTTGAAGCAATTAATTTTCTTCATTACTTTCTATGGTTATTTTCTTTTAATGTTATTTTTGTGAACAGTACTTTCTGTTTATGTTTCAACAGAAAGTACTGTTCACAAAAACGACACGGTGGGCGTCAAAAATTGGCTTAGTGGTGGTTAGGCGAGTGTAATACTTATATACATTACAACGTGTAACGGAAAGGTGTGATAATACTGAAGGGTGTGAATCTGCCCATGAAACTGAACAACTTTTCCCAAGGAACACAGGTCGTAATACGATTAACCGAATTTGACCTCCCATACGAAATGCGCTATCAGCGATGCAGTTTCTGTGAAGGTCAAAAATTGATTTTGTTCTATGACCCATGTTCCTTGGGAAAAGTTGTTCAGTTTCATGGGCAGATTCACACTCTTTAGTATTACCATACCTTTCCGTTACACGCTGTATAAAAATGTTTTAGTGACGCGCTGGAATATACGAGCAGACGGGTCATGGTAAGTGATCACCGTCGCCCATAGACACTCTCAATACCAGGGGGTCACAGGAGAGCTGCCAACCATTAAGATATTTTATCTTCATCATATCAGCTGAAAGACGTCAACGGCTGGACAAGGGCCTCCCCATTAGATCTCTCTGCAGTGCTCTCATCCACCATCTTCCAACGACATTCAACATCTTTGGTCGGTCTTGTGGGGGGCGCGTCATCGCCACTCTAGAACCTTTCGAGCCTGGCCCACAACCGCCACAGTTTAGCGATTTTCAGAGCTATGTCGGTTATCTTAATTTCTGATTGAGTCCCCTCACAGAGGTACTCCAGTCTTACTGATTACCTTGCGTTTTTGAATTAAAATATTAATCTGAATATGTCGTCTCTCAGTGTGCTCAGACCCTGTACGTCGGCCTAGTTACGCGGACAATCGGCAAAGGTCGGTAGTCATCAGGAAGCGTGATAACACGCACGCCAATGTAAACGGGTTACATAATAACAGTTTGTTTTCTTTACTGTTGGATGACACGCAATTTGGAGGAATCGGATGAGGATATGTAATTGGGAAATAGATGGATTTTTGCTGTTATTTTTAGGGGTGGATATGTGAGAGAGAATAAATTGGCGGCATATTTTATGGAATTATTTGTATGATAGATTTGCTATTTTTGCAAATTGGGTGGTTGCTAAGTAACTCAAAATGGTCAGGTTTTTAACTCATAAACCATACTTACAAGAAGCACTATGTTAAAAAATTGTGCTTAAAATTTGAGAGGCTAAAATCTTAGAGCAACGCGTCAAACCGCGCTAGCCCGTTTCCGTTTCCGTTTCCGGGCTTTGCGCGCGAAAATCGTGTTACTCTATGGCTAAAATGGAGAAAAGAGAAGTTAGAGAATACATTTAAAGCAGCATGTCAAAATTTCAAGGAATCAAAAACATAATGTAGTTGTTTACTTAATAAGGTATATTTTTGAATAAACTTCCAAACAATTTTTATAAATTTTACATTTTCCGGGAACTCTATGGAAAATTGCTATAGAGATCAAATGTGAAAATTTTCACTCATCACATGTGATATTAAGAGTCACAGGTTAAGATTTTGAGATATTCTTTTCACCACATCTTAGCAGCATGCATAATTATGTAAGCATATTTTTAATACTTACATAATTAGAATCGCTTCTTAAAACCCAGCCTACATTATTAAGATTACAGTAAGATATTAAAAATTCTTTCTCTCTCACATTTAATAAGTATGATAAAAAACATATTTTGACGGGTAGTACGATCAACCGCTTGTCGGTAGAAACTTTTTCAACTCTATTACCACGCCATAAGGTCCAAAAGTGTTTCTACTGATGTGCGGCCGTGTGTACATACATGATGGGTAGTCCGGTCCCTTATAGTCTTATATCGCCAAATTCACCAAATTCACCAATTTTTTTCCAGGTACTAGTTAGGTACATAGCTCTCAATTTTTATAGGAGCCAATTCTTGAATTTTCTATGGTTTTTTTTTTGAAAATACAAGAATTGGCTCCTATCAAAAATTGAGAGCTATGTAGCTAACTAGTACACACGGCCGCACATCGGTAGAAACACTTTTGGACCTTATGGCGTTGTAATAGAGTTGAAAAAATTTCTACCGACAAGCGGTTGACCGTACCTGGAAAAAAGTTGGTGAAATTGTAATTTGTGTCTACGTGAAACAGCTAACTGACCGCACTAGGGCAATTACAGCGAGATTTGAATTTCGTATTTCCTAAAAGTCTCTTCAAAAAGGATGTTTACCCAAACTGACCTAGATCGACAAAGGAACCAACAAAGTACGGCCAAGTGTCCGTCCGCTGATAGCGCTCAGTGAGAGTTACGACTGCACAGATTGTCTTTTACGAGTGCCCCCAATACTGTGATTTATCACACTATTTCATTGTTCGGGAATCGTGTAGAAATTGCTTTGTGATTTGGTGCCATTCAAATTATTAAGCCAAGTGTATCAAAACAAACATTTATTTCGTTGATATGTTTGAGCAACCTTACTTTTACAACGTAGTTTGCGGATTTGCTTCCCTCCCTGGACAGCAATTATGAACTCAGTCCGGAATTTTATAAGCATTTTTTGAAAAATTTTAAGAAAGAATTTGGTGAATTTGTCTCTATGTTTTCACGTAAACATTTTTGTTTAGAAGCGGAGCGCGCTTTTTCTTACGTCGAAATTTGAAAAAATGTCAGGTAGATAATCAACTCACAAAGACATACATGTCTTTGAATCTCAGCCTTACTTCAACAATATCAAAGAAACCTATGTACTAAACTACTAATTTACATTTGTACTACTTTGTATTAAAACGTCAAAGAGAGTTTATAAATAAGTTAATGAAATCATTGCTAATAAGTTGCCACATTATTACATAGGAGCTTGATGCAACAAAGAAAATAAATAATTATAAGCCAACAAATGATTTATTTTCTCATTCTGATTCAAATTGCGCAAAGCGATAAACAAATGAACCATTTACATCACAGCTCCGTCTAAAACACAAACATTTCCGAATTGTTATGCTTAATATGCCATCAAATGTGAATGTTAATGAAAAGAGGCCAATTCTCGTAGTCATAACTATAGCAAAGTTAAATTGTTTGTCCGGGTGCGGCCTCGACATGAATCTCCTGTTTTTATGTCCGCGTGGAAGGCCGCAACTCCGCAAGTCTCGATTTTATCTGTCAGTTAAAAACAACGTTTACTGCCTAGCTGGATAAAGTAATCAAATGTCTAAAACTCTACAAAATGTGTATAAAGATGACATACATTTGAAGACGGTTTCGAACCAAAATTGCGAAAACCGAACCCTTATGGTGCGTCTTCATCTGTCGTTTATCGGTCTGAACTACTCATGCTATCGACTTGAAATTTGCAATAGTTTTCGAATATGCTCGCCTAACTATATTGCAATCTTGCAATCTTATGATCTTTTGTGCTTCCTCTGCGTTAATGCTTGTTTTCTTCGTTCCAGCGGTTGCAGTCGAAGTTTTGATATGGATTTCAGCGGAAGGAGCTGGGAGGTCTATTTTTTTTTTCATTTATTCATTCATATATAACGGTAGGTAGAACGTGTCTGCCATATGCGAAGGAAATGGTTCCTTTGCAACCAATGATGTTTTATCTCTACAGGGTGTAACAAAAAAGGGTATAGCAACCCTGAAATATGTGAATCTGCCCATGAAACTGAACGACTTTTTCTAAGAAATATAGGTAAAATACGAAATAAAAAATTTACCTCCGATTGAGCTGACAGCGCATTTTGTATGCAAGGTAAAAAAAATCTTTTCGTATTTCGACCTATGTTTTCGTGGGCAGAATCACATCCTTCAGAGTTGATATACATTTTCTGTTACACCATGTAGATTTCACATCGATCAAATTTGAAATACGACCACACGCTATCAGTAAGGTGTAATTTCGCGAGCCGTTTTTCAGCCACTGAAAGAAAATCTTCAAATAAAACATCATTAGTTGCAAAAGAAATGGTTCGCATACAGCAGATACGTTCCAGCTACCGTAATAGACCCCCTGTCCTTTGGTGATGGGTTAGCCTGACGAATAGTTAAAGAAGATATTGTAAAAAGAACACCAAAAACATTTTCAAGTAAAATGTTGCCAAAACGAGACAATATAGCTCGCATTTTCAAAAAGTTATCAGATCTCATGTAGAGCCAAGCTTCTAACTTCTTTTTGTAAGTTTTATAATACTTTTTATAAGTTTCATGTAAATTTCAAAATAAAGAAAACAATTTAAATTATAAACGGTTTTCTGAACATCTAATTGGTGTAATTTTACCATCATACTAAGGATAAGGATAACTTTAAAATTTGAATTGCACAATTATATAACATTTGAAAGTTCTAAAAGTCTTATAATCATTGAAGTTCCATGATAAACTTTAGACCATATTGAACAATCGTTCATTTTATTGCAATAAAATTGATGCATCTAAATTGATGAGTCACAACATTCATAGCACATTTCGCCCATATTTATGAATATAACAAGTTAACTATAGTAAATTGGATGCAATTCAATTGTCTCGTTACTATCAGTCGATACTCAGTAGATTGTCAATTTTAATAATGAGTAGTAATTCATCATCAGGGGGTCTAGACAACATGGCATTAAGTTTAGAGATGACGAAAGCGAACGTCTTAAAATATATGGGATGACAGATGACATAATATGTCAAACGTCATCCCGTGCCGCCCAGACAGAAGTGCTTATATTCAGAATTGTTTCCAGAATAAATAAAATAATTGTAGGTGTTTCGATATCAAGTAATCTCGAACCACCCTCACTGACCAAACTTCCTCCCCACCCACCTATGCCATTCTACATATTACTCGGGAGAGGTACAAACCTCTACCACAATTACCACAATTATAAACATTCAGCAGAATGGCTACCGCACGGCTGCCGAAGTGCGCGACAGAAATGTGACGAGCAGCGCTGTAGCCGCCGTAATGTCAAGGTGTTGCGGTTGCTAAGCTGCTGCAGCACTGCTTAGTTGCCTAACATTAAAGCGCTTTTATGAGGACCATAAAATTGACTTTACCAGGAAAAATTTAAGATTTCCATAGGAAAATGCATAAAATTGACTTTTGTGAATCCGATGCGGACGAAGTCGCGGGAAAGTATTAGACTAAATTATCTACAAATTTAACAAAATTACTGTTTTGTCAACCTGGAGTGCTATTCCCGATTTATGCAAATGTCACCCAGAACCTCCCGAACGAATCCGCGCTCACTTCCCGTACGCATCCAATCACGCACGCAAAATTTTTGGTATTCTGTTGCATTAGCACAAGCGGGTACTAATACCAATTTGACACACACCTGCGGATCACCTGCGGATCCGTGTGCGGACGTCAAAATTTTTGTTTTGGGAATAGCACTCCTGAGCGGATGACCGCCAGGCATTGTCATTTATGCTATTGGTTGCAGCTACTCTCAAAACCAATTTAAAGGCCATAAGTCGGCATTTTTTAATGTATACGATTGAATCACATAGGTTAGTTTATAAATACAAGTAAAGTTAAAAATACAAAAAAAGGACGGGTTGCACTCCGGAAGTGCCGGCAGAAGTGAAAACAAAAAAAAAATAGTTTGACAGCTGCCATCCGAAATATAGATCTCATCGAGACCTATCATTTGACTCAGCAGATGAGTAGTCTAGGGTCAGTAGTTTATAAGTTATAGCGATTTTTAGTTTAACAGCTGTCATCCGAAATGTAGATCTCATCGAGACCTATCATTTGTCTCAGCACATGAGTAGTCTAGGGTCATTAGTTTATAAGTTATAGCGATTTTTAGTTTGACAGCTGTCATCCGAAATGTAGATCTCATCGAGACCTATCATTTGTCTCAGCACATGAGTAGTCTAGGGTCAGTAGTTTTCGAGTTATAGCGATTATTATTATTACCCGAACCCGTACCCGTATCCGTACCTGAACCCGAACCCGTACCCGTACCCAAACCCGCACCCGTATGACAAAGACAAAAAAGATGTTTTGGTCTTTATCACACTTTAGAACTTTTGTGTATATTGAGCCTGCTCTAACTTGGTATGATTTGGTATGATCATTTGCAAATCCATTTCTATCTTCATCCTAGATCTGAAGATCTAACGCGACAAAGGCGCGACTTCTGATGCGAATCTATAATTTTTTCCCCATATAAAATTTTCTAAGCGCCGCTAAAGAAGTTTTCACTTCACAAATTACAAAATAACTTTATTTTCTCTTACACAGATTATTACATAAGGTGAACTTAATCATTAAATGGTTGGGTAATCAAAAGATTCAATCTATGTGAGAGACTGGTTCCTGTACTCAGTACCTATTTAGAGATAACCAGCCTCTCCAAAACTCTGGAGAAAAGTGGAAGAATGATGATAGAAACGAAACAGAAGTTACAAGTATAAGAGAAACGGGGCAATCGCAACAGCACCCTAAAGGCGTTGTTGAACTGAACTCGGAGGGCACTGTAAGATTTCTGCGTGAAGTTTACCCACAGGCTGCTTGTATAGAAGGACGTACAGAAGGCTCTGAATATCGTAATTTTGGCTTCCTTCGAGCAACGCTTGAACCTGCGGGCGATCATGTTCGCTCTTACTGACAGTGCCCGCCTTTCACGCTCCATATCCACGTCGTCCTTCAGGTCGTCGGTCACAAAATGACCAAGATATTTAAATTTATGTACCTGCTTCAAGGGTATACCGTTCAGCTTGACAGGCGGCACTTCCAGAGGAGTTTTCGTCCCAGCTTTGAACACCATTAGCTTGCTCTTAACAGCGTTGTATTTTAAGCCATGTTGGCTAATAAGACAGTGGGCGTTATGGGCGGTGGCGACCACTTACCATCAGGTGGCTCAAAATCTCGCTTGCTTATTTGTTACATTAAAAAAGTATATAAAAATTGTTGCAATATGACTTTAATGTTGGATGTTCTAAATATAAAATATAATAAAATAAAAAAATACAAATAAGTACTTATAGAAAAATTTGAAATTGTCGTGGTTTTTATAGGAGATTCGAACCTAAACTACCGGCAAGACCCTATGCAAATTGCATACTAATAACACCTACAAAACCAATCTAACCAGTTTTGGACTTGTGTTTTTTGGCAGCATCAACCGGATTGTGACTTGCAATACTGCACCGCTACACATTTGCATCACCATTGTTGTATGACAAGTTGAATGGAACAGACTGACAGTTTGTATGGTTCATTAATAATGTAGCATTGTTAATGTTGTTTGATCAGTGACTAGTTTTTTTGGTACGAAAAGGTTCCTTTAGATTTATGAAATCTGGATATTAAAATAAAAAATAAAAAAAGGAATTAATACCCACATTTAGTTGCTGACAGCTTCGTCAAATTTTAAGCTCCTTGAGGCTGCTTTTTCACCAACGCTGTGCGAGGGAGAGGGAACTAAGCTATGAGCTGGGAAAATTCCAACCAATAGCATTGCGCCATTTTCCTAGCTTGTCAAATGCGCTGTCAAATGGAGCCATCCTATTGCTTAGCTTCTTCGTACAGCACTGGCGGAAGTTGCTGAAACTTTCGTTCATCAAAACAGAAGGAATCAGCACTAGATTTAAATAAGTTTTCACCATCTCCCTTATACCATCGGGAGTCCAGACGCACCGCAGGATATCACCCATACTTGGTTGATATTCCGCATATTTGCACAAAGTGCTTTGAAAAATATTTTATAATGCTCATGACTATAGAGTAGAATTCTCTACCTGTGTCTGTGTTCCCGAGTACATATAACCCGAATCTATTCAAATCGCGAGTAAATAGGCTTCTGGGCAAGCTCGTCCCATCGTCGACCTCATCTCTGTCTTCAAGACTAGATCGAGGTCAAGAGTAAGGCCCATTGACGATAAAAAAAAAAGTTTTAAAGTCAAAGTCAAAGTCAAAATCGTTTATTCATTGTTGGATATTAAAATCTCTTAATGACGTCAGCTAAACTACATCGCTTCACAAACAATGTGGCGCCATAGTGGGAAAAAAAGAAGCGACAATAAAAACCCACGCGCTCTTTTAAATATGTTTTGATATACTCGTACAACAAACATAAGTCAGTTTTAATTTTGAATTAGCCTGTTAGAACCGTAGCCTAATCCTATGGATTATCCTCTTATAAGTTTTGAATTTATCTAACGGTAAACTTTCAATATCAGTAGGTACCTTATTATAGAAGCGTATACATTGACCTTTATATGTTTTACTAATTTTGTGAACACGGCTGACATGAGAAGCAAGTTGATTCTTGTTTCTTATGTTGTTTCTTAGGTTTTTTGCAGATTTCTAAAAAACTGTGAAACTTAGACATATCGTTTTATGTTTGCTGTAATATTTACGTAAACTTCTATCGACTGTAATTAATTCAGATTTTTTTCCTTTCACAAACTTCGGAGATAAGGTTTTTTTTTGTAATTTTTCCTCATAACTTGAAAACTGAGAGTCGTAAAAAAATACAAAAATATATTTTAGAATGCACAAGCACAGAATAGGTAATAGTACTCGTACTAGCGTAGTACAAGTAAAGTCCTTTCATATGATACCCACTCGACCTAGTAACGACAGTTTGAAATTTTCCCTCCCTATTTGGGCCTCCATTTCATTCATAATCAAAAAAATTTTTTTTTCTTGTGCATTTAAGTTGGGCAACCATATTTTAAAACCGTTCCAAATTTCAAGTCGACAGCATGAGTGGTTGTTGAGATATATACAGGTGTGACAGACTGACAAAGTCGAACCATAAAGGCTTCTTTTTTTACGATTTTGATATCGGAACCATAAAAAGGATTATTAATAGGACCAAAAAAAAATGTAAAAAGGATTGTAGTAGGCGGACACCAAACGTCGATTAAAATGATTGATAGGCCACCTTCGTACGCTATTATTGAAAATGACTCAATTTTTCCGTAATATAAGGTTTGCAAGCAATTATTCATAAAAGGTTAACTAGGTCGGTAGTTATTATGTATGTAAGGTAAACAACGGTTTGTATTATTCATTGAATAATTTAGAAACCTTTTGATAATAAGAGGGAAGAAAATGTTCAAAACAAACTTATAAAATATTGAAGACAGAAGAGACAATTTCATAGCAAGCACACCACACATATGCCCATGAAATTGAACAACTTTTCCTAAGGAACATAAGTCAAAATACGAAAAACCAAACCATATTTTTGTAATCGGTTTCTCGAAAACGGCTCTATTTCGATGAAATTTACCATACGGAGGTTTTTGGGGGCGAAAAATCGATTTAGCTAGGTCCCATGTCTGGAAAAATAATTTCCACGTGTTTGTTAGCATTTTTTAAAATACCGCGTTTTAGATAAAAACCTACAGCGCCATCTGTTGGCGCGTAGCATAGCTTGCTCACCCGATGATATTTTAATGTTGAAGCGGCTATTGTAGAGCGAAGCTCGGTCGCCCAGGTACTAGAAATAAAAAAAAGATAAATTACTTTAAAAAACACTCACCGATCACCAACCGGGGTAAACCCGGGGCTCTTCTTAGCTGTCACGTTCTCCACTTTTGCCACTTTTAACCGAATATAGTTAAATATCTATCACGACTACTACTAATAAAATTATTGCGATTGGCAGTTACATTACAACTACGGCGGCATGATTAAAGCTAATTATTACTTTGAGTTACATCTTAAATTTAGTAGTTTCGTTACACTTGATTCTTCGCTGAAGTTAGACCTGAAACAAAGAGAGGGTATTTTTGTAATGTTTTTACAAATAAAATAAAGTATCAGTAACTCTATAATGTCGGAACTGCAGCCTAGCAAGGGTTTCAAAAATTACTGCGTTGTTTGTGATCATATTTTTTTTTTAAAGTAACTTAATATGTAATCCTATCTCTATTTATGAGCTTTATTTCGAAGTTCCTTTAAATTAAAGCTCTGTGAAATCTATTGCTGTCATTTTATGTTTTGATGACAAAGTGACAGTAATAGATTTAAAGGAGCTTTAACTTTAAAGAAGCCTTGTTGCAACTGGCAGTTACATTAGGGTTTTTTTCGCGAATTTTGATCACCTCATTATTAACACCTCAAACTGATATGAACTGAGGGTTCCGTACAAACCTGTACGTATTATAAGTAAAAGTTATGGTATTTTTATTGGTAAAAAAGTTTATTATGTGACGTAAGTAACTAAAATTTATATTTGAGTTATTTGAATGAAAGGTAAATTGCGGTTTACGATTTATGATGTATTAAAAAAAAAACTACATACTAAATCTCGTTCAAACAAATTTTCAGTGGAAGTTTGCATAGTAATGTACATCATATATTTTTTTTAGTTTTATCATTCTCTTATTTTAGAAGTTACAGGGGGGTGGACACACATTTTACCACTTTGGAAGTGTCTCTCGCGCAAACTATTCAGTTTAGAAAAAATTATATTAGAAACCTCAATATCATTTTTGAAGACCTATCCATAGATACCCCACACGTATGGGTTTAAGGAAAAAACTATTTTTGAGTTTCAGTTCTATGTATGGGGAACCCTGAAATTTATAGTTTTCTTTTTTCAATTTTTGTGTGAAAATCTTAATAAAATAAAAATAAATAACAATAAAATATATTTTTATTGACATAAAACAATCATTACATGAAAATTGAATCTCTGACTAAAGAGCTAGGTAAAAACCTGTATTTCTTAAGTCAGCGGACTCTCCCAATCAATTATACTAAGTATGTTCAATAAAAATAACACGAAAAACAAGCAAAATAAAGGAAAACACTAAAATCTATGTGTGTGTTGGTGTGCGTAAGTGTGTCGGTGTACATAGGTGTGTAGGTGAGTGAGGGTATGTATGTGTGGATAAGTGAGGAAGTGTTCATTACTGTGATTGGCATATGCGTATTATAAATAGTGAGTATCTTATTTTAGGACTTCTTCTGTTTGTTGGTAATTTAGAGTAAGCAACCAGCTTTTAATTTTAACCTTCATTTCGCGTAGTATAAGAGGATGTGGACCGAAACACAGCAGTGTTTTCACTGCTGTGTTTCGGTTTGAAGGGCAAGGGAGCCAGGGAAATTACTGGAACATGAGACATACCATCCTAGTTCTCAGGGTGGGTAACACGCTTTGCTGTCTTATTAGTGTCAAATTATTTCACTAATAAGACAGTGGGTGTCATGGGCGGTAGTGACCACTTACCATCAGGTGGCCCACCAGCTCGTTTAGCCACTTTTGACATAAAAAAAAAGGATGGCAATTAAGAACCCTGTTGATTTTATTATAGAGGTGCACAGCTTGAGAAACTTGCTGGAGCTTGGAAAAAGCTGTTCTTAGATTTTTCTGGTGGCAGACATTTCTTATAGTGCGATGCATATTGTAGACATTTGGGTCATAGGGCGTAATGCGGTCCACAGAATACATCTACTTACCAAGTTTCGACAGTATAGCTCTTATAGTTTCGGAAAAAAGTGGCTGTGACATACGGACAGACAGACAGACATGACGAATCCATAAGGTTCCGTTTTTTGCCATTTGGCTACGGAACCCTTACAATGCATTAGATTCCAACAAAATTGCATAGAAGTTGAACAACGAACTAGCCAGTAATTTGTACCCTTGCCCTTGGGTGCCAGACCAGTCTTGATCATAAACCTGAAAATTGCGGCTCCGGCCGAATCTTTCTCTCAAAGAAATTTGAACTTTAACTTCCTACTCATTTGGGCCGAAATCGAATGTTCAATTCTACTGCAATGTTAGACGGTTTGAATGTCAAACCAATGATCCCAAAGTGCAGCGACTGCAATAAAAAAATAATTTATACTCTCGTCTGTGTAAATAAGATGATTGGTGATTTGGATATTTTGAACAGGACATTGTGGGGAGAAGGCAGACAGACGGATGGACTATTATTTTTGAGTGGGCGATGTCCTTTTACTGGTGAAGCTCCTAGCAACGTTACCGAGCGGATGAGGACCAGACTGGAGTAATATTAGGTTGTTTGTTACTATGTAATAGCAGATAGCAGCGACCCAGTTATTTAGTAAATTCACTGAGTTGAACCAACAATTGGTTTAGAAGTTTTCGTTTGAGAAAGGTCCCAGAAATTATACACTAATTTTGTCATTGAATTTTGAAAATCGAATCGGTCTGTTTTGCCCTTTGGGTTGCGAAATTCAGATGGCAGCAATGATATTACAATTATATAACATCTTTGGATGGCAGTCGTTCTGTGTAAAAACCAGTATCCTTGTCAAATGCCCTCGGTAAGGTAGCCGACTACGTAAAACCCCTGGCAAAAACGGAATAAGGCAATGATGACAATGATGCCAATAGTGATGAGTGGGTATATCATACCATCTTGCTTACCGCGGCTGTCGGTGACCATATGCTGGTGACCGGTGCAGCATGCTGACAAGCGAGGTGGCTATGGTACTTCCTTCCACATTTTTCCAGCAAAAGCTTGAATTCTTGAGGGAGCTCCCTGTCCTGTAGTGGACATCTCATGGGACGTTATGATTAATGATGCCAATGATGATGAGTGGGTGAGGCTTAATAGAGGCTAAGAACTTTCCCAAAAAAAGTTGGTCGCATGTGATTTCTTTTTGGCTTTACAAACTGGCGCGGACCCATCATAGCCCCAATCAGCTGATTCAAAACATGATAACAGACAAACAGCAACACATTACTAGAAGCTAAAATACGAGTATGTTGAAATCACGGAACTGACATCAATCACACGAGAAACGCCTGCGAATATGATCGTGGCTATGATAGATTTTATTTATTTATTTATTTATGATGGGTAGATATAAAAGGTGGAACAGAAAGGGTATATCAACCCTGAAGGATGTGATTCTGCCCATTAAATTTTTCCTTATTACTCGTATTCCTTGGGGGAAAGTTGTTCAGTTTCATGGGCAACAAATCAACATCATGGGTTTCAACTTTCCATAAGGAACATAGATCGATTTTTTTTTCATATTTCGACTTATGTTCCGCAGCGCAGGACCGGTCGTCTTGGAGATCTTTAGGGGATACGCAGGCTTAGTCTTTAGCCATCATAACAGCCGAAATATGTCCAGCAGTGAACGTCTTTCGGCTGATATGTTGACTAAAGACATAGCCTTACATGTCTTTTTATTACTTGGCAATGCAAACTAAGTAATGGTTGGTTACAGTAGTAGTATCTACTTATTTGTTATCACAAGGTTACGGGATGATGAGCCATTGAACTAGACTCAGCCGGAAGAGAGGACGATGACTGATGAGCTGTTGCGAAGTCAATAGGGCTGCCACTTCACTATCTCTTTTTTTTGGCGACAAGTTACAAACAAATAGTAATATGCGGATAATCCAGTAATTACTTCTTTTATACTAGAGCATAATCACGGGATCATTGGCTATTTTAGTGCCCATTCGGCGTAACGAGACGCGCAACAATACGCCAACTAACAGAATTTAAAACCACATTCTCATTGTTGTTTAACTTAATTGCTAATTGTTATTCGAACTTCTCGACATTGTACGCTCTTGCGAGTATCATTAGGATCTCACATAACTTTTTAAATTAAGGTGGATAGCTATAATTGGCCTTTCTATCTTAAGTTTTGCTTTGTTATTCTAAATACTAAGTATACCTAAGGCTGTTGTTATCCCAAATAAAATAAAATATAAATAAATGGTACAGCAGCACTGCACTTACTTTCTCGCGATACACGAGAGTCATCATTCAACAGTGTCCCCGCCGGGAGTCGAACCCAGAACCTCCGGATCAAGAGCCGAATGCTCTAACTACTATATTATAAAGGCTGCGGATACGTAGTAATGAGTAAATAAGTACCAATTGCAAAGTTAAGTTTGTAATTCCATACAAATAATATGAAAATACAAACTTACCTATACCTACTAGATTTATGTAAAAATGATTTAATGAAATATGCAGTCAATTAGAAAACCAAGTTAGAATCCAAATTGTAGAACATCAAAATAAGCTCAACGAAACCGATTTTGAGTAAATCACATTTTTAAATTTTAGAAGTAAGGGAACACCCCTTATATGAATTTCTACAGACCAATTGATACTGCCGTGAAATACCTTAAATGGAGATGCTTGGTCATGCAAAGTTACATCAAGATTTTGTGAGCCGTTTTTGCGAAAATTATAAATTTTCATTTTCGTTTTATGACAGCTACCCTCAAAATGAGAACCAGCAGGAAACCACTCAAAACCCTTCGATGGATTTGCATAAAACTCTTAAATTAAAAATATGGTGTCAATCGGACTTTATCGGACCATTCGTTTCGTGTAACGTAAAGCGTGACGGACAGACCGACCGACCGACCGACCGACCGACCGACGGAACGACTATTCTGGGAGACTTATTTTATGATGTACGAGTATAAGTGATATAGAACACGTTTTTGAGAAAATTAGAAAAACTTTTTTTTTTTCACGAATACAATACCTTTCTCGCTCCGCTCGAAAGTAAAAAACCGGTCAAGTGCGAGTCGGACTCGCGCGCCGAGGGTTCCGATATACCTATAGTATTTTTGGAAGCAATAAAGTCCATTTTCAGGACCGCAAAACTAAATTTGTTTGTAAAGGTTTTTTGCAGATTTCTGAAAAACTGTGCAACTTAGAAAGATCGTTTTATTTTTGCTGTAAAGTTTACATAAACCTCTGTCAACGACCGAGAATCGGTGACCGATTTTTTGTTGGCATCCCGCTCTGACGTGTTATCACCTGAATCTTCCGTCCTTGTCCTGGCCGATAATCGCCCACCGATTCTCGGTCGTGTGCGGGAGCCCTTACTCAAACTTCGGAGATAAGGGGGGGGGAATGGTATTTTTTTTGACATTTTTCATCATAACTTGAAAACTAAGAAACTTAAAAAAATACAAAAATATATTTTAAAATGTACAAGTAAAGCCCTTTCATATGATACCCCACTCGACCTAGTAGCGACCATTTGAAATTTGGCCCCCCCTATTTTGGCCCCCTTTACATTAATAATCATACTTTTTCAAAAAAATTTCATGTGCAATTAAGTTGGGCAACTATATTCTAAAACTATTCCAAATTTCAGCTCGATAGCGTAAGTGGTTGCTGAGATATAGAGGTGTGACAGACAGACGGACAGACAGACAGACAGAGCGGCACCATAAGGGTTCCTTTTTTTTACCATTTTGGTATCGGAACCCTAAAAAACATAATAAACCTAGAATCTGATTCATACATACAAATCCCTATATCTATCTATGAAAAGTAGAACGTGGCGATTATTATGGCGATCGAACGCTAGATAAACGTTTACCGTACCCCATGAACGGTTTGCCAACTAATAGAAGACACCAGCCTAAATTGCTTAAAAACATCTTACGGATAGCTTAGCTTAACAAAAGTCTTTTTACAAAAGCTACCTTAGCCTACTTTAGTATAACTTTTATATTGAGACTGATAATTCCACAAACTGTGAAAACTTTGGCGGCTCAACAACTCTGACACCAGGGTTTGTGAGGTCGGTCATCGACCTTGCAACCCACACGATATGATAATGATGATTTGTAGGTCCATGTGTTTCTTATGGATATTGTAACAGTAATAATAATTAAATAAATGAAAATTAATAATAATGTCACAATTTCAGTTTTGATGAATAACACTGTTGCTAAGTAAATTCTTAAAATTAATGTAATTTTTAGTCTAGCGGTAACCCTAGTGGCGTGAAATATTTTTGCAAACATGTTACGTATTTCATTTCGTCGCGGCTGCTGGGTAATTCTCATGTTTGCGATATTTTGTACAGTGAAGAACACGTCAAGATTGACACACTTGAGAACCGTTCTTATTTCAATAAACCTTGGGACTAGAGTAGCGCCGCTAGTGTCAAGCATGACGTGCACTTGACTGTACATTATACGAGACGGAAATTACCTAGCTTATATTATCCAGCCAAAAATGCGCTCCATTTCGTTTATATTCGCGAGGTACCGACTAGGAATAGTACCGTACCACTATCTCTTCCTATTGGTGTCGTTATAGGCCACTAGTGGTCACATTGGGGTCTTTAAAGAGGAATAATAAACCATAATACACGTCATCATGTGCCAACCGTAATGCTGACATGAGTGATGTCTATGGTATTTCCCTATTTAAATGTTACATCTATTTAACTGTGAAATTCTTGGGATAGCCCCTGTCCAGCTTTGTGCAACTGGAGTTTTTATACGATGTTGATTACCTAGTAAATCAAATTTGTTCAGTTCTAATTAAAGGTCCTAGAGTGGCAAAAGGTCGTCATGGAAATATTTAGGCCTATGTCCAGCAGTAGACATCTTTCGGCTGATATGTGATGATGATGAAGTTATAGTCTCAGTTATTACTGTCTCAGTTATCTATTCTCTTTTGGAGATAAAACCGCCTTTGTTAATGTCCTTTTGTATGTAACTTTCTGTATGTTAATTTGTGCAATAAAGTATATACGTGCGAAACCCTCATACACCCCAAATCCATTCCCGTAAAAAAATCTTTAAAAAAATTTTTTTTTTCTAGATATTGTTACTTTAAAGTTTCATCAAGTTTCATCGTTGTTCTAGTCCGCGCGCTGCGTGCCCGCCACGCACACTTCCCTCCCCTCCTCACCGCTCATGATCCACGTGGCGCCGCGCCGCCAGCGCGCGTATCCACAGAAATATTTAGAATAGAAGCGGCAGAAATTTTAATAATTAAAAAAAAATTACCCTCTACGATTCTACTCTCGATTCTGAACAAACTATTTTCTCAGTTTCGCTTATTCCGTTAACACGTTGTATATCTTAAAGGGCTCTTCTATGAATCGATACTACGCACGTCGTAAATTTCATGTCATTGGACGAAGCCTAAAGCGTGACGTTGGCCTTCCGAATCCATTTTTTCTGGAAACGAACAGATTGGCACGTCAAATTACATCAAATCAAATCGAAGATTGTGACAGAGGTGACTGAAATCGACCACAAACCTTTGCGGGCAATGAACCAAGGCAAAGAGAATATAAAAATACTCTAAAGCTTTTGGCTTTTACTATACGTACAGCGTGTAGCAACGGTGGTAGGGCTCTTGTGGGAACTCTTTCTAGGAGCCACCCCTTGCATATTTCTACCGTCACTGCTGTATTTCAATTTGAAGGATGAGGGAGCCAGTGAAATTACTGGCACATGAGACACACCATCTTAGTTCCACTAGTAAGACAGTAGGTGCTTTGGATGGTGGTGACCCATCATGTGGCCCTGTGGTTTGTGACTTGTTACATAAAATAAAATAAAAACCGGCCAAGTGCGAGTCGGACTCGCGCACTGAGGGTTCCGTACCACCACATAAACATAATTGTATTAGTTGAAATTTCAGTAAGTTAATGTGCTACATTTTTTGAGTCCGACACGCGCTTGACCAAATTTTATTATTTGTTGTTATTTTATAGCTTATGCTCTATAAACATACTAATTTTCAAGTTTGTAAGTGTTCCCGTTTTTAAAATAGAACTAAAACAAAAATCGCCTCAGCGACCATCCAACTTGACCCCTCTCTTATATGAAAGTTCTTGAAACGGGAGCTCACCACAGTTGGTTACCATTAGTTGGGAGAAAAGTTGAAATATTTAATGATTTCAGACTTTTCCCATTATTTGTGCTGTGAGACCTAGCTTCTTGCAAAATTTCATAATTTTAGGTCAACGGGAAGTACCCTGTAGGTTTTTCATTTTTGAATAAATGTATGGAGATGAGGACATAAAATGCCATATCTTTTGATTGCGTCGTTGTAAAAAATTGAAATTTTCAGATCTTGTGTGGTTCATGGATCCTAATATATGGTATTAGTTTCAACCTGATACATTTACCCGTTCGTGAGATAAAGGGTCTTGACAGACAGACAGACAGACAGACAGACAGACAGACAGACAGACAGACAGACAGACAGACGGACAACAAAGTGATCCTATAAGGGTTCCGTTTTTTTCTTTTGAGGTACGGAACCCTAAAAAACATCTCCAGAAACCATGAATATATGCCAAGTTAACTTTGTTGATAAATTGTATGAATAACGTCAGATAAATCATCAGAAGGGTATAGCCCGCACAAAACAGCTGCCTCGAGGAGGTCCAGGCGAAACAATGGTGAAACGAACTCGTCCAATTTGCTGGAGAGAATATAGATTGTGGAAGAAAAAGAGTGGGATAAAGATATTGAAAACAACATTGAAAGATATTGAAAACGACCATAACAAAAGTAGTCCATAATTCTTCTATATCTTCCATAACCAGTTCATAGCGAGCTGACCCCACGCACCGAGGGTTCAGTTCCATCTACCAAACACTGATTATATCAGCCGAAAGACGTCCACTGCTGGACATAGGCTTTCTCTAAAGATCTCCACGACGACTGGTCCTGCGCAGCTCTCTTCCCACGATCAGATCGTCGGTCCACCTTGTGGGGACCTACCTAAGCTACCTCGTCCTGTTCGTAGTAGCCACTCTAAAACTTTCGTCTCTTCGGGTATCGGTTCTTCTAGCGATGTGCCCTGCTATGACGGTTACTTTTGTTTTTCAAAGCATCTCCTCGTTTCTGATTCGATCCCGTAAAAAAATCCATAGACCTTTGGGTGACTTTGAGCTTCCTTTTTACCACACATTATTTTGTATCAATTAGGTGGGGGGAGTTCAAAACTACTATGATAAACTTTATTGAGTCCAACTCGCAATTGACCAATTATATTATTTTTGCTTTGACGAAAAATAGGTTTTAAGTAAGTATTAATGCTGTAGATCTTAGTTAAATAAAAAAAAAATACACTAAGTTTTACTCATACACGTAGATATAGTACGATAGTGCTAAATCTAAGAGTAAAAAAAATACACGATTGAAAGTAAAGGGGACCACCTATTTAAAGATAATAAAGTAGAGGGATAGCGTAGGAAGTAATAAAACCCCACTGGCAGGAAACCTAAAAAAAAAAACCGTCGATGAAGAATTTGGACTCTACTTATAAACAGATGATGATGGCGCCTTGGACAAAAATAAAAATTAAAACATTGATATTCACCAACAAGTCTTACATAATACTTAACTTGAAACAACTCAAAATGCAGACTAATAAGGCTAAACCATTTGAGGTTTCCAAGCCCATTAAAACAATTATCGGATTGAAAAACTAAACTGCTTAGTGATTATACTTACTATGTTTTTAACGGACAAAAATATAAGTCAAATTTCCAATTACAAAGGAAAATGACGTGTCACGCTGCGTTGACGCAAGCTCGCAAAGTTAGGAGTAGTTTTCACTGAATGAGTAAGAAATGAATGAATATTTTGCTGAACTTTTATGAAAAGATTCTGGTTTTACGAACTCGGGAATACAGACACAGGCTGATAATTCCACTTTCTAACTGCAAACTTGTAAAAAAGCTTTCTAGAAAACGTTATTCGTAGCTTCTGGGGTGACCAACTGCTAAGTAAATGTGTGGTAAACAAATGTGTTTCTTTCCCCCACCCCCCCTAATCACCCTTCTCTTCACCCCCACCCAAGATCCCCCCTTTACACCCCCCCCCTCCACCGACTCCCCTTATCCCTCCTTTACACCCCCATCCCCTCACCCTCTCACCCATTCAAAACTCGATGTAGTACCAATTATTGCTGCCAGAAGGCCTATATCCACTTAGCACAAAATGACCAAAGAAAGCAAAAGAACGAACGAAAGCATAGACGTATCCACGTCAAAATTTTACTCTTTTCACGTGCTTATTGCACTGCACATGTAAACACTCCTTTACTCAGTATCAATAACACTAATGTAACCTTGTAGTCTCGTGGAGGACAAACCTCGATCTTTTTGTTTGAGTTTTTGTATCGACACGTATTGTTTAGCAGGTTGAAAGGAATAATATTGGAGAGGTCATTCACTTCAACATACAATGTGTGATAAATAAGGACGGGTTTAGGTTTAGTGCTGGAGCTTGCCATAAGTTAAATGTCTCTCTTGCAAAGAAAACAAATGTGCAGATAAATATTTTTTAAAGTCGGTAACGTAAAAGGGAACTTGACTATCTATCTTATCTAGTACTAGGTATATAATAAAGTGTTTTCCAAATTTATTTATGCAATAGTAGGTAAGTATATAGTTTTGAAAACGGAAAATGAAAGTCTTTCTTTCCGACCTATTATAATGATGGTCATCTACGTATCTGAATCAATAAATGTTTCTTTGAAGAAGTTCTACAATTTGACATCTAATATTTAGAGTGTACCTCGGACCAAGAGTGATGCTTGCTTGGCAATAACGACATTAAAGTGGCCATTTCGAGACAGTAGCAATGTTATAAATAGACATTGCATGCAATTTTTTATTGATAATTGGCTTGGCCCTTGACCCCTATCTAGTTTTGCGGACAGAGATGAGGTCGACAATGGAACGAGTTCACCCAGAAGAAGCCTTTTTACTCGCGACTTGAATAAATCCGGTTTACATTATATCGGGAACACAGACGCAGGCATATAATTCCACTCCTCAGCTGCATGCAGTTTAAAAGATGTTGCGAAGCGCTTTTTTCGAATGAATGGAATATCAACCAAGTATAAGGAGATACCCTGTGGAGATTCTGGACTCACGATGATAGAAAGGGGATAACTCATAGAGATCTTGGGCACACTCACCGAAGACAAAAAACCGACAAACCAAAAGACCGACAGACATACAACCTTGCGACGTCAGTGGGTCAGTTTCTCATCACCATCGAGCTTCTTGGCTCTGCGATCTATCCAGTCAAGTGCGGCTAGTTGGTATTTGGATGAGCCATCCCCAAAGGTGAAAGCAATTTTCCATGCAGGATCGCCATGCCTAATCCTAACATTTTCCAATTTTCTAGATATATTGGACATTCTTAATTTATAAGTTCCCAAAATAGCAGGATTCGTCTCATAAATTGTTCGGTCACGTCTCACACACTTAATCAATCTCGATGGCGAAGACTCCAATATTGTCGTGATCAATCTCCTTCTGACTAATTGCTTTCGGCCAGGGTCAAGAGTGACGAGTGTGAGGAGCTGATCAAGTATTTTGTGTCAATGAGAAAGTCAACAATAAGATCTAGTTCAAAGTGGTCATCGCTACACAGAAAAAAACCGGGCAAGTGAAATAAGGTATCGCGCGCCGAGTGTTCCGATGTACCAGTATTTTTGAAAGCAATGAATTCCATTTTTAGAACCGCAAAACTTAATTTGTATGTAAAAGTTTTTTGCAGATTTCTAAGCAACTATGCAATTTAGAAACATCTCTATAGACTATAATTAATTCTTGAATGTAATTTTTTATTTCGCAAACTTCGGAGGGGATTTTTTGACCTTTTTTGTCATAACTTGAAAACTAAGACATGTTAAAAAATACAAAAATCTATTTTGGAATATACAAGCACTTTCATATATGATTTTAGCCTAGTAACGAAAATTTAAAATTCCCCCCCCCCCCCCCCTCACTTTGGGCACCCCTTTATATTAATAATAATAATATATAGACAAAGCAGGGTGCGTACTCCGAAGTTTTATCGGAGCTCCGATATTATCAGATTGACAACAACAATTACGTTCGGAAATTTACTTTGTATAGGAATTTCTTTGTGAAACGCCGAACCATAGACTAATTATCGGCGCGATATTATCGTAGTTTCACTTTGGAGTACGGTAGCAGTGAAAGAAAATCGTGTAAGTATGAGATTTAATAAATAGGACATGACTTTATTATTCATGAACCATTTCATTTGTATAGTAGTGTAAAGTGATTGATTTGAATTTGAGCTTATTGTCTTTTACATACATCGCCTTCTTCTTTAATCCAATTTATTTAGAGACAGCTAACCTAACCTGGATTTACCAATGGCACTGGTTTTTACACAGAGCGACTGACATTTGACTTCTGCAACCCGTTTTTCCATTACTGGAAATCAGGGAAATGTACGATCTTTAATATTTTTCTGCCGATAATATCTCATGCGTATTTGACGTTTTTACGATCAGAGGTAACGTATAAATAATCATACGTTTTCTCGTTAATGGCCATATATTCCTGGGAATTCCATGTACAGTCAAGAGCAGATCAAGCTTTACACTTGCAGTGTAAGTTTCATCTCAGCAGTGACTGAAATAAGTGCTGTACAAAGTCCAATGTGTCGCGGTATAAAGTCCATCGTATCAAGCTTATTGTGCTCTTGGCTCCTTGCGCAACTTTCGTTACTATACTGCTTAATTGAAGTAAGAACTGTACTAAGTTTTTTTTTTGTTATAAGTGAGCAAACACGAGCAGGTGGGCCACCTGATGGTAAGTGCTCTCCACCGCCCATAGCATCCACTGTCTTATTGGTGACATACTTAGACGCTAATAAGACAGAAAAGCGCGTTACCCACCTTGAGAACTAACATGTTAATGTCTCATGTGCCAGTAATTTCACTGGCTCCCTTACCCTTCGATCCGACACACAGCAGTGCCGAACGCTGCTGCTTCACGGCAGAAATAGGCAAGGCAAGTACCACCCGGTACTTCTCCAGACGGACTTAGCACTAAAAGCCCTTCCGTTACAATGTTCAATGTATCGCGGTATAAAGTCCATTGTGTCAAGCTTGACGTGCTGTTGACTGTACCGACCGGGAAAGTCGGGGAAATGGGAAACAATGGGCTCGATTACGCTGAAGTCTAGTTATATTTAGTATAGCATCTGACTCGAATGACCTAGATTCTCAGCTCGATCGATATTACCGGTCTGGGTTGGGATGTACACTGAATTTTATTACTAAATGGGCTTGTTGCTTTCGTTAAGAGCTTCTGATTCTCAATGGGATGCCATTCATTTTTAAAAGAAGATCAGCAATCTTTTTTTAGCTAGGGCTTTTGTACAAAATCCGTCTCGAGAAATACCATCCCTTTGTCTATTTGCCGTAAAGCAGCAGTGTTTGCACTGCTGTATTTCGATTTGAAGGATAAGGGAGCTAGTGAAATCACCGGCATATCTTAGTTCTCAAGGTGGGCAACGCGCTTTGCTGTCTTATTAGTATCGAATTAGTTGTGCTATGGGCGGCGGTGACTTTTCTTCATCACTGGTTGCCCACCTTCTCGTAGTTAGTAGTTAGTAAGATTTAAAATTTTGAATTTATTTGTTTTGGATTAATTTGTTTAAATTTTAATTACAATTTTTTTTATTTGATTTAAAGGAGTATACACATACATAAACTTTAGAAAAGTTTGGCAAAATGTAATTATGTTATCAAATAAAACTGTTTTTCATTTCATTTTCATTTTTAGGGTTCCGTACCTCAAAAGAAAAAAACGGAATCCTTATAGGATCACTTTGTTGTCCGTCTGTCTGTCTGTCTGTCTGTCTGTCTGTCTGTCAAGACCCTTTATCTCACGAACGGGTAAAGGTATCAGGTTGAAATTAATACCATATATTAGGATCTATGAACCACACAAGATCTGAAAATTTCAATTTTTTACAACGACGCAATCAAAAGATATGGCATTTTATGTCCTCATCTCCATACATTTATTCAAAAATGAAAAACCTACAGGGTACTTCCCGTTGACCTAAAATTATGAAATTTGGCAAGAAGCTAGGTCTCACAGTACAAATAATGGGAAAAGTCTGAAATCATTAAATATTACAACTTTTCTCACAACTAATGGTAACCAATTGTGGTGAGCTCCCGTTTCAAGAACATTCATATAAGAGAGGGGTCAAGTTGGATGGTTGCTGAGGCGATTTTTGTTTTAGTTCTATTTAAAAACGGGAACACTTACAAACTTGAAAATTGGTATGTTTATAGGGCATAGGCTATAAAATAACAACAAATAATAAAATTTGGTCAAGCGCGTGTCGGACTCAAAAAATCTAGCACATTAACTTACTGAAATTTCAACTAATACAATTATGTTTATGTGGTGGTACGGAACCCTCAGTGCGCGAGTTCGACTCGCACTTGGCCTGTTTTTTTCATTTGTTCACGTCTTGTATAGTGAAAAAAAAATACAATTTGTCCGGGAACTAAACAACTAGAACGTTTTAAGTATTTTTTACGTGGATACGTATGTATTTTGGTTTGGGGGGTCATTTCGTGCAAAGTGGTTGTAGGTCCTCTGGCGGCAATAACTGGTACTACTCGAGCTTTGGATGAGTCAGAGGGTTGAGGGGAAGGGTAGTTAGAGGAGGGGTTAAGGGGAGGGGTGCGGGGGGTTAAGGCTGGTGAGGTTTGGTGATGGGGAGGAGGGAGTGGACGTGGGTAGGAGCTTGACGTGCTGTTGACTATACCTACCTGTATAGACGTATCCACGTAAAACTTACGGCCATATCAAGGATTTATTTATATAAACTAGAGCGTTTTCCGAGCTTCGAAACGCCTTTGCCTTTCAAGGACACTGTTTGATATAAATTTCAACTTGATACCTTTTAAATTCGTGAAAACAATGGTCCTAGACAGACAGGCGGTCACAAAGTGATCATATTATGAGGTTTCTGTTTTACTTTCCAGTGAGACTCTCCTTTATAGCTTCGCTGCAGTTGGGTAAGTAGATGCACGTTATTATGAAATCTACGAAGAACTTATCGCACAACAATCAGACAGAGCTACTCCTTTTCACAACAAACGTGAACTGTTTTCAATGTCAACACTTCCAATTCAGGGTCATGGACATCTTTTCTCACCGATAAGAATAAAAATCCCTTGCAACTTGCAACAATAACAATAAAACTACTTTCCCAGGAGATCTTTTCTCCTCTAGCCGCGACAACGACAAGTTTTGCTGCAGTTAGGGTTGCCAGACGGAGAAACTAAATTAGCAGGATTTTTAGGTAGGTACTGGATTTGACCGATGATATTGTCCCAAAACGATTTAAGCATCAGAAACTCGTAATTCGCTTGCTCTTTTCCCAATTAATTTAAGATTAGTGCAACACGTCGATTACCTCCATCTCTCTCTCTCTATCGCCTATCGTCTATCATTTCTTTGGCCTTCCTTGCTATTTCAATCCATTAACACTAACATCATTCCCAAAATGGTGTTTGCACGTGTGCTTTTTGTGTAAGTTTATTGAAACATCAGCTAGAAAAGTCATATGACGGCAAATCCAACTCTAGAACTGCTATGTTCTGTTTGATAGGATAAAATAGCAAGTAAACTTCTTCTTTGGTTATCAGGTGGGCAAAGGAATAATGATAAGTTCCTGATGACTTATCAGTATGAAAATCACGAGCAAGTCAGTAAGAGCCTTAGGCAGAGGCAGTAACGAACAGTATCCCATTTTTTCTGTTTTATTTATTAAAATCAGTCGCCGAGACTTCAAGTATGTAGTTGTATGATATGAATGAGTTTAATTGGATTGTGTTACCTATTTTTTTGGTTAACAAGAAGCCTAATAATCTTTCCCAGACACAACCGTAAAAGTGTCACAGTTTCGGCTAAAGCTAAACGCCTGGCATCCCTAGCTGCAGTACCTGATATTAAAAAGAAACTTGAAATCCATTATTAGAGGATAACGCTTTCGTAAATAGCTTTTTTTTAAAACTAGTCTGATCTTTTGTCGGAACAAGTATAAGCCCAAAGTAAGAAATTTACTATTTCGAATACATGTAATATTGGTAGCAATTTGTGGTTCATTTAACTCAGACTGGTTTGAGGATTGACCCCTGATGTTTGCATTTAAAGCTGAGAGTTGTAGGGTGAACACGGAAATAGATTACAGTTTTTGTGGCAGTAATTATTATTTATTCAATTTATTTATTATTTTATATTATTTATTTAATTTATTATTAATTTGTTTTATTATTTTTTTTACAAACAAGTATTTATTTTACAGAAATACCTACTATATTATATTCTTATGAAGTAGTATTTATAATGCAAATTGAAGAAAATCCGTGTGTGTATGTACCAATAATGTAGTTATTAACATAGTTAGAAAGAATAAAAAATATAAATTTAAACTTAGGCGTCTTGTTTTTGCGGATCATCGAATTATTTTCTTACAAAGATAGATGGAAGTTCTTTTCGTGAAACCTAAATAATTGTTATTTATAGTGGAAAAAAAAAATTGAGAAAGGGATATTGAACTTACCTATTTTAAGTTTTCAATTTTTTTCAACAAATCTAGGATTCTGGAGGGAGCTCCCTGTCCTCTAGTGGACATTTCATGGGATGTTATGATGATGATGAAGTCGTATTTTCTATTTAATTGTTTTAAAATATAATTTCTATTGCATTGGAAATAATACATTATTGTGTGTTACTGGCCTAAAAAGGAATGTTTTCTTTGGCCATGAACTTGCCCTAAATTCTCACGCACTGAATGCAGCAGAGCACAATATGCAAAGAAAGGGCTTGAGACTGAGTCATTCATAAAAGTGCAGGTATTGTATGTTTTCAGGGTTCCGTACCTCAAAAGAAAAAAAACGGAACCCTTATAGGATCACTTTGTTGTCCGTCTGTCTGTCTGTCAAGACCCTTTTATCTCACGAACGAGAACTCAACTGAAAGCGATACTGGCGATGCTGGCGAGGAAGACGCGTGTAATAGTAATAATACTCCAGGGAAGCAACAAGAGGAAGGAAATACTGAAGAAAACTTGATGGAGACCGATGGATATAAATTAGTAACTTACTCCAAGAAGAGGAAGACAGAAAAAATAGACATCTGCATCAGCAGCTTAGAAAAATTGCCGAAGCAATTTGCACTTGCCAAATTACTTACTGCTAAACAGATTGAGAATATTGTACGGGTGAGATATGTTAACGCGTTTAAAGTATTAGTCTCATTTGACGATGAAAAGAGTGCCGAGAAACTGACTTTATGCCAAGAATTGTTAAATTGTGGCTGGAGAATACAAAAAACTTGGGAGGTAGGTATATCGTATGGGATTATAAGAGATATAGACCTTGACCTGCCGGACAATGAACTTGAGGAGTGCATTAAGTCCAGTAACAATACCGAGGTGATTTCAATCAAACGCTTAAATCGTCGAGAATCTGGGAACCAAGAATGGACTCCAAGCGAAACAATACGACTAGGTTTCAAAGGTGGGTCTCGTCCGCAATACATTTATATTTACAATTTGAGAGTTCGGGTAGAACCATTTGTTTTTCCAGTCACTCAATGTTCGACATGCTGGCGTTTCGGTCATACAGCAAAGATTTGTCCATCCAACAAAAAGATTTGCCCAAAATGTGCCAAAAGTCATGCCAATTGCGAGACCAACACTTTCAAATGCGTCAATTGTGGCGGGAAGCACATGGCTTTAATAAAAAGTTGTCCAGCTTATTTAAGAGAAAAAAGAATACGAGAAATCATGTCCGAATTTAATTGTACCTACAGCAGAGCTAAAGTTATGTATGTTCCACCTGATTCATCCCCTCCACTTCAAAAAGAGCCAAGCAATGAAATTTACTCTAATCAAAACAACTACACATGTTCTCCGATAATACCTATAACTCGACCGGCTCAGAAATCATCTGTACCTACGCCGTCGCTTGCATCTATTGTGGCTAAAAAGCCTATTACTAAGCCAACTCAGAGTTGTTTCTCAAAACAAGAAGATAATAAGAAGAAAGAAAAATTACAATCTAAGAAAAGGAAGCAAAGATTTTCTTCGGACCAATCAGTTTGCGACTGGGACTTATCGTCGCAGTCATCCGAAACAAGCGAGGACGAGGAGTATGCACGGGACCAACTCAGCGCTACGACTGATAAGGAGATGTGCGTCGAGACGGGTGTTAACGATACGTCCTTGAGCGCAGGCACAAGGTTGAACACTGGACGCTCTGAAGGCGGCGAACAAAATATGAGGGATTCGAGAGGCCAACACGTTAATAACGAGTTTAGTGAGAATGAGAACCAAGATGGTTTATCCCTTAAGCTTCTGTTGTTCAAGTTAAACTTCATTCTATTTTCAAAGCGGTTTGATTGGGGCCTTAAGTTTCGAAAGGGAGTGAAACTTATTTTTGAGTGGCTTTTGTCTGTTTTAGAGAGCAATTTTTCTGTGGTTACAAGTCTTAAAAAGTACTTTTCCATGTTTAATCAAAATGTCTAATAGCCCTAAAACAAAAAATATAAAATTAAATATTTTGCAATGGAATTCCCAAAGTTTAAGACCAAAAAGTTTAGCGTTTGAAAATCTATTAATTCAGGAAAAAATCCACATTGGCGTAGTAAGTGAAACATGGCTTGAGCCCGGTAGTGATCTAAGAATTAATGGCTACAATATTTTTAGAAAAGATCGTGATGATAATTATGGAGGAGTGGCAATAGTTACACATAGGTCTTTAAGGGCTCAAATGGTAACTATTGGCCAAAACTCTAACCCGGGCATAGAAATGATAAAAGTACGTATTTTTAACTGCAATTATGTTGAACATATCGTAGCCATTTACTGTCCGCAGTCAGTGCGTACTACCAATCGAGATTGGGATTGCATTCTTTCAGAATCGACACGCAAGACGTTGATACTAGGAGACTTCAACGCTCACCATTCTAATTGGTCTTACAAAACGGATCATCGTGGTATTCAAATTGTGGATACCGGAATAGAGCATAACTTTGTTACTTTAAATGATGGCAGCGTCACTCGAGTTAAGTTAGTCTCTGATAACTTACAGCAAAGTTCCCCTGATGTTTCAATGGTATCCTCTGATATTTCATTCAAGTTTAACTGGCAGGTCATGAACGAGTCTTTAGGCAGTGACCACCTAGTCATAAAAATTTCCTCCGCTCTTGGATTAAGTTCACAAATAATTAAGAAACGTAATTTTAAGTTGGCCAATTGGAGCGACTATAAAACCTTTCTGGAAGGATTATTTTCAGATTTTGCACTTTCAGAAGACCTACAAATGTCTTATGACGCCATTGTTAACAATATAAATTTGGCGGCTGATAAATTTATTCCCTTTATAAAACTATGCCTAGACCCAGCCTCCAAATTTATTCCTAGACCATACTGGAATCCCTCACTTTCAGAAGCAGTTGCGAAACGTAGATTAGCCCTAGCCAACTTTAGGAAGAACCCTATCCCTAGTAATTTAGGTATTCTCAACAAGAGTATAACTGAATCTCAAAATTTGATGCGTAAAGAGTCAAACAAAGGTTTTCACAAGTTTTGTGATTCTTTAGATGAAGAAGTGTCTCCCGTAGAAGTGTGGAAAAAAATGAAATGGTTTAAAGGCTATAAATCAGTAAAATCCCACGTAGACTCTGCCATGGCTGAGAAGCTAAGTAAATCTTTATGCCCCCCATATGTTACCCCACCACGTCCTTGTTTTATGTCATCAAACTGTAAGCTTGAAATTCCCATTTCAATGCACGAACTTGAAGGATGCATTAAGTTGAAAGACACAGCTCCAGGTCACGATAACATCTCCTTTTCTATGATCAAACAGCTTCCAACTAATGCCAAAAAAGTTCTTTTGTCCTTGTTCAATAAGTGTTTCTTGACGGGATTCGTTCCAAAACAGTGGAGAGACATTTCTATAATTGCGATTCCCAAACCAGGCCGCGACCCCTCTTTAGTGTCATCCCTACGACCCATATCATTAATTTCGTGTATCTGTAAAATCTTCCATACGATTTTAAAGAAAAGGCTAGAGTGGTTTTTGGAAAAAAACTGTATATTTTCTAATGAAACTGTAGGGTTTCGTAACTCGCGATCATGTTTAGATAGCCTGAGTCGGCTTGTTACAAGCATCCAAATTGGTTTCTCAAAAAACTGTTTCACACTAGCTTGCTTTCTGGATATAGATAATGCCTATAACAACGTCGATATTAACAGTTTGATAATTAAACTAATAAGGTTAGGGGTTGGTTCTAAACTATGTAATTATTTATGGAGCTTTTTGAGTTATAGATGTCTTAATGTCAACGTAGACAATTCATATATTAGCAGATGTACTGGTCGTGGTCTGGCTCAAGGAGATCCCTTATCACCTCTACTGTTTAATGTGGCAACGTTTGACATTTGTAGCAAAATGCACGAAGTCAACATTTCACAATACGCTGATGATTTTGTGCTATATGTGACGGATAATAATATGGCGACGGCTTGTAACAAGTTACAAAATGCACTTGATGTTTTGGTCTTAGCTCTGGATGAAATAGGCTTACACGTATCTTCCTCCAAAAGCAAATTATGTGTTTTTAAAAAGAGGCCTAATAAGGTTCCAACGAATGTTAAAATTGACGGTTTACGCCTTAGTGAAGAAATAAATATTAAATATCTGGGTTTATGGCTAGACCGATCTCTCAGATGGGGCAAACACATTAATGAAACGTATCAAAAAGTTTACAAGTTCCTCAATATTTTTAAGGTTCTTGCTGGGCCTGGGTGGGGTGTTCACCCAAAACACTTAAGAAGGCTGTATATATCTATCATTAGAAGTCGTTTAGATTATGCTAACTTCTTATATGGTAATAGCTGCAATTCTAGTTTAGTTAAGTTGGAAAGGGTACAAAATCAAGCTATGCGCATTATAGGAGGCTTTGTGAAAAGTACACCTATACATGTAATGGAAAGTGAATTGTGTCTATACCCACTTCATATTCGAAGATATTTCCTTGCAGGTAAATTCTGGCTTCGATCAAAATCTTTTAAGGGAAATTTAACTACATCTCTTTTAGACGAATTAGAGACTCTTTTGAATGGTAGCTACTGGCATAATAAAAAACATCCACTCCTTTCTGTTATCAATAGGGATTTAAAACATATTAAAGTTCATTCTACTGAGAAGTTAGAAATGTTTTCCTTGGACTACTGGATGAATCACTATGATATTACTAGTCAACTTAAAATTAAAATCGAGGGGGTTGATAAGGCAAAGCGTTCTTATAAGAACAACGACATTCGGGACACATGCATACGATACCTCGAAAGTAACTATGGTAATCATTATAAAATTTATACAGATGGTTCAAAGGATGACACTTACTTGGGGGCGGCCTTGTTTGATGCGCAAAGTGATGACAGTTTTAAATTTAGAATACTTAATGATATGACAATAATGAGCCTGGAATTAATAGGTATTATGGAGGCATTATCGTATATTAAATCTATCGACTACGATAAGTTTGTTATAATAACTGACTCTCGAAGCTCTTTGCAACATTTGGCTCGGTGTGTCTCTAGTAGTAATAGAGGCACCCCGATAGCATATTCAATAGTTGATACATTGTATTCTTTCCAACTGAACTCCAAAGAAGTAGTTCTCCAATGGGTTCCTTCTCACGTTGGTCTTATAGGTAACGAAAAGGTTGATATTTTAGCGAAACAAGCTTCTACTGATGGTGAAATTATATCGACACTTCCTTATCATGCTGATTGTCTGCATCTAGTCAAGGAATTTTGTTATGATTCTTGGAAAGAATATTTTGATAAAAGATCACTTGATAAGGGAGTGTGGTATAGGACTCTCCAAAACGAACCATGGAAGTCTCCATGGTTCGCTGACTGTAAGTTGGGAAGACTTCATCTAGTTACTGCGTTCCGACTTCGTTCCGGACACATCCCTCTTAATAAATTTGCATATCTTATGGGAAAGGCTGAATCCCCTAAATGTGCAGAATGTGAAGTGGTAGAAGATGTGACTCACATAATGAGGGAATGTGTACGAAACGAAGACTGGAGAGTGCAATGGATGGAGCGATTTGCTGAAAACGATTTTTTACAAATTGGTGCTGTTAATTGTGTCCTGGCGGCCCCACTATCTGAAGTTGCTATCGATTTGTATAAACTAGTTTTAGTGGGAATCCGCAGAAGGCAATGCTAGTTATAAGTAGAATTATTGTATAATGTTTGTGTAATTTGTGGAAGCGCAATGGAGTGGCATAGTCATTGCATGACAAAACTCCTTAAATAAAGATAAAAAAAAAAAAAAAAAAAAAAGATTCGAACAAAAAGGTTTTACTATTTCCGTGTTCTAAATTTGAAATTTCCATGTACCTATAAGTTTCCTGAGCCATAAAACGACTGAGAGAGAAAAAGAAGCTTAAGCCTACTTTTATGGTGTCATATTCGAGCAGAAATCGTGAATCTACCAATAAGTATGATCGAAGGATTCAGCTCATGAAAGTGAACATCATTTCCAAACGGAGTGATTCCCATTACGTCCCATGTCCCAACGCACCATTTTAGTGCGTAATGGGAATTATATTATTTTTATTCTCATTACGTCCCACTTCGTTTTTTAGGACGTTTATTATTATTTTTATAAGGAAAGTAATGCTAACAAAAAAAGTGTTTTCAAAATAAGTAGGTATTTATTATTATTTGATGTTTGCAAGATAGCGAAACATAATATACAAATATTGTGTAATTGTTCCTGTCATCAGACTAAAGGCCTATCTGATAGTTGACTTATGGTAGTCGTCTCTACCTCAAATGTTTCAATGTAACATTATGTATTAAGAAGATAGAGCTTTAGTTATAACTTATCAATCGTGTTTTCAGAATTGTTTATGAATTAGAGTACAGGAAAACCAATAAGTTAACAAAACAGTAAGTAAACAAAACAGAGGTCGGTCATCGACCTTGCAACCCACACGATATGATGATGAACAAAACAGTTTATTTTATGGTGGTTTTTAGTGTTTAATTAGGGTAATATTGTAACAATAAGACTGATTTTTATTATTTTGTATTGTTGATTTTTCATTAATTTAACTGTTAATTTTTATTCTAAATAAGATTAAAATTAGGATTAAAACATGATTATTATGCCGACTTTTAATGAAGACTGCTGTGATTTTACTGTCAAAAATAAACTAGAAAAATATAGTAACTGCCTTTTATTATGGTAACTAAATAATTAATTAAAAATTTGTGACAGTTTTGTTTTCGCATGAACTAAAGTTTGTAAAAAAAAAGCGTTGGGCCGTACTGGGAATACAAAATTGCAATGTCCACGGACGCACCAACTTGGTGCGTAGGTATTGGGACGTAATAGGAATCACCCTCAAAATGATAGAGCAAACAGGAAAAAAACTTACTTCAAGTACGAGTACCTATACTCGTACTGCATCAACTGACAGAGCATTTTTTAAGGGAGGCCAAAATTTCTTCTTCTATAATTTCTATTTGCATTGTATTCTGCATGACATTCAATAAGTATTCTGTAAAGAATCTACATTGAATAAAATTATCTGAATCTGAATCTGAATCTTTGGAAATATTGTTCAGTTTAATGGGCAGGTTCATATCCTTTCGGCTTTTTTAGCCCTCAAGGTTAGGGTGTTTATTATATCGATCGGATCCTTCAAGCAATTTCAAAAAGTCGAGTTAGAATATAAACGGAGGCATCACTAAGCCTATATACCCTTTCGAATGCACCGTGTCAGCCATGACTACCCCCCAATATAAGTTACTCTATGGCCATGATGATGGCAGGGATGCTGAGATGGTTTGGTCATGTAGAGAGGATGAATGAACGAAGATTGACGAAAGAGATCTACCAGGCGAGAGTGAATGGAAACGTTGGAAGGGGAAGGCCTAGGCGAACGTACCAGGACCAAATTCAGGACGTTCTGAATAAAGGCCAGGTTAAAAGTACCCTAAACCGACGAGCATGTATGAAAGGATTGATGAAAGTACAGGAAGCAAGGGAAGTATGTCAAGATCGTAGCAGGTGGAGGACTGTGGTCTCTGCCTACCCCAACGGGAAAGAGGCGTGATGTTATGTATGTATGTATGGCCTTCGAAAATGCAGGGCGAGGGTCAAGGGTATAAAAAACCCGGTCAAGTGCAAGTTGGAGTCGCGCGCCGAGGGTTCCGATATACTTATATTATTTTTAGAAGCAGGACCGCAGAACTAAGTTTGTTTGTACAGGTCTTTTGGATATTTAAAAAAAACTGTACTAGGTACTTAGAGAGATCATTATACCTAAATTTTTCCCGTAATATGTACGAGTATATAAACTTCTATCAACTACTAGTTAGGGTGCTAGCTGCAATTTGGGTATATGATTTGCTCATGATTCATATTAAAAGGGATGATAGATTATCTCAATACGAATCGATTTGGTCCTTACAATTTTTTCTGTGCGTCGCTGCGTTTTTGAGTTAAAGCAAAAAAAAAATAAAATTATAATGTTTTTTTTGTCTGCCTTTGTGGCTCCTGTTTAAAATACTTCTGAAGATGTAGAAAATCGAAGAGGCAGACATGCAGGGCTCTGCATTATCACGGGACGAAGTAGTGAATTTTCGCATTTTGAAGCGCTGTAACTTTACGACGCAGGGCTATTATGGTGGCAGAAATTTTTTCTGGGGTTTTATACATTGTATTTAATCAGATAGTCATAGTCTGCCAGGTATACGTTACATTGTCAAATTTCAAAATAGTTAAAACTTAATTCCTCAAAAACGCAGGGGTGTGGATGTCCGCCAATATTTTTTGTATCTTTTAGAGGATGCTCCTTATCATCAGTCAAAGGGGCAGACATGAGCAAATCATATAGAAATTTGCCCTTCATCACCCTTACTATACAGTTAATTCAGATTTTTCGTTTATCCAAATTCGGAGAAAGTATTATTTAGAAATTTTTCATCATAACTTGAAAACTGATAGTCGTAAAAAATTTAAACCTAATTTGGAATGTACGTACACACGGCCGCACATCAGTAGAAACACTTTTGGACCTTATGGCGTGGTAATAGAGTTGAGAAAGTTTCTACCGACAAGCGGTTGACCGTACAAGATACGCCCGCACCATTTGACCTAGTAACGACAATTTAAAATTTTGCTCCCCCTATTTGGGCCCATTTACAACAATAATAAAAATATTTTTTTATTCTTTCGTTTGAAATAATGTCGGGCAAGCATATTTTAAAAGTATTCTTTCAAATCGACAATGTGAGTAGCTGCTGAGATAAACAGGTGTGACAGACAGACAAACAGAAGAAGTCGCACCATCTCTCTCTCTGCCTAATCGTTCCCTCGCTACTGAGGATCGTGTCAGCTTGGCAACAATATCTCTCCATCACCATGGGCTTCGTTTTTACCAATTTGATGCGGAACCCTAAAATGCCAATGCTTTGCACCTTAGACTATATAATACTAACGTATAACTTTGCACCAAGCGCTGCTGTTAGCTGCTATTGTGCAAAGAATACATTTGCGAGTACAGGGGAAGGAGGGGGTAAAGGGTTTAGAATTGCGCGTCTTTTGGATAGTGTTTTAGACAGCTTTTTTAGCTATAATTTTATTGTAAAGGAGGAAGTTTTTATTTTTTGGTCTTTAGTCTTTAAAAACAATCAAGTAGTTTTTGATGGTGCTTGACGAATAGTACTTATTTTTATATGACTGGAAAAATCGGGCGCATAATAAAGAGGAGTAGAAGAAGGGAAGGTATGGTCTTAGCCAAAGAATATATTCCTGCATTGGATTGTAATGGCTAACACAGTACTTATAACGTAGTATAGATGCGAGTGCGATGTAGAGTTTAGCTAGAGTTCTCAAAGAAGCTATGGAAACTTAAGTAGTAATTATATTACTCTATGTTTTACTTAATAAGCTAAAACGTGGTTTTATAATATTTTTGCCGCTAAACATTCTTAATTTAATAAGGTTATCCGTAAATTCTTCCATTTACGTTTACCTAATATAGGTCGAAGTTTAGTGCCATAGTTTAGCTCAACTTAGTTTTATATTTTATTCAATGAAATCTAGGTCACAAGGTAGAGTTTTGGCCTAAAATCGTTACTTTTTAAATGATTTTCTTGAACAAAATTCGGCCTCATTTATTCAAATACATAGTCGATGTTCTATAATCTTTAAGTACAAGCACAGATTAGATAATAGTAAACTGGGTAGGTACAAGCTATGTACCCAGTATCAGTATCAATTAACTAAAAAGAGGTAGTAATGTATTAATTATATACCTATGTACGGACTGCAAAATCTCGTAACTGGCTTGATTAAAGAAAAATAAAGAGAGTAAAAAGGAAGACATTAAAAGGTCGGACAGACAGACGAAAGCAGGCTTATTAATAGTACACCCTTGGCACCTTTTGGGTACAGAACAATATAAATATAGTTAAACAGTGCGTTAAAACCCCAGTTTATACAGAAAGAGAGAGAGTAACCTCGATTGTAGCGAAAGCAAAATGCATTGCAAAGTAGTATTTCCTGTGTAGCTATTGCACTTATGCGCATCTTAAGTAGGTAGACTTATCTTAATGTACGTAATCTTGGACACTTTCTATGACATAAAAATGTATAAACTACACTTACCGTTCAATAATTCAAACTGCACTTCACACCACAGATTATAAAATACAAAGTAAGGACTTATAAACAAAACATAGGGGGGAAAGTATTGACGTAATACTAAAGAGGACCGAATTATAAGTTACGTTCGTTTCGCGCGCGATATTGTACTTTTTCCGTGTGACGTCACTTGTTCACTTTTTAAATATGGAATGTTTATTGTAGGGATAATTTTGTTAAGGAATTTACAAATAGAATGCTACATTGCAGTAAGAAAAGCACGGAGCGTGCGCACTGGAGGCTTATTTAGTACTGAGGTTTGGCGCTAGGCGGCTCTACGGTCGTTTTATTGATAAACTGTAGGCGAAGCGAACGGACGAACACGGTGTGATCGTGTTGTAGTAGATAAAAATACAGAGTCTTTATTATTTATCTGAAACATCTCAGCTGTGTGACTCACTGGGAAAGAATAAAAATAATTAAACTGGTATGACTAGAGACCTGGGAGCCAATTCTTGAATATCACCGGGTGATAAAATATCACTCAATAAATTCAAATGCACAGATTTTTCTTTTCAAAAGTTAAGATTGATCTTCAAAAAATATAAAGCAGTCTTTGATTGTTAATTTTCATGTATTTTGATTTAACTTTCAACAGTTTATCAGGGTAAATGTGAATTTTTAAGGTCTCAAAAGTGATATTTTATCACCCGGTGATGTTCAAGAATTGGGTCCCTGGAGTCCTAAAAACAGGCTTCGGCTAAGTTTTGGTTCCAATCTCCCACAAATCCTCGACAATTTGCAATTGTTTTATTGCATTATTTTGTACATACATACATACATAACATCACGCCTTGTTCCCGTCGGGGTAGGCAGAGACCACAGTTCTCCACCTGCTACGCTCTTGACATACTTCCCTTGCTTCCTGAACCTTCATCAATCCTTTCATACATGCTCGTCGATTTAGGGTACTTTTAACCTGGCCTTTATTCAGAACGTCCTGAATTTGGTCCTGGTACGTTCGCCGAGGCCTTCCCCTTCCAACGTTTGTAGATCTCTTTCGTCAATCTTCCTTCATTCATCCTCTCTACATGACCAAACCATCTCAGCATCCCTTTCTCAATTATTTTGTGGTGATAAATAAATTCAATTATGATCTTTTTTAGTTCCTTTATCATTTGAAAAACACACTTTTTTATTGGTAGACCAAGTATTATTTTTGTACAGGTATTATTTTTATACATACTGTAAGCATCAACCAAAGCGTCTAATAAAAATTTGTTTTTAAAAAGCCCCTCATAGCTCAAGTTACCAGTATACTAGTTACCTGTATGCTTAAATAAATAAATAAATAAATACTAGAAACATACAGGGTGTAACAGAAAGGTAAATCAATCCTGAAGGATACGGGCAGACCATGAAACTGAAAAAATCCATGAAACATAGGTTGAAATACGAAAAATAAATATTGACTTTCCATAGTAACTGCATCAGCTGATAACTCATTTTAAGATGGTGTCAAGAAAATTTTATTACTATTTTGATCTATGTTCCTTAAAATGGTTGTTCAGTTTGATGGGCAGATTCACATCTTTCAGGCTTCAACTTGTACCTATAGGTGTGAATGCGATAAAAGAATTTTGACTTTCCATACAAAATACACTATCACGTGATGCAGTTTGTAATTGTTATTAAAAAAAAATCGTGTTTCATATTCCTTTGATGGTCTTAATGCACGATTTCAGCGTAAAGTGTTTTATTACGCTAACGGCAATGTCGCTAATAGATCCCACAACTTAATTTGCCCACAAAAAAATTCAGTAGGTAAAGGTAATTTATTCAGTCTTCAAAACAATGTAAAATTTTTATCTATTATTTGTAGATAGATTACGTTATATCACACCTTGTAATATCATTAGATTGTAAAGATAGGTACGGCTCTGACCAGCCTTGAACCGTAGTTATCGGATATTAGATAATGGCTTGGATAAAATAATACTAAAATTGCAGCGGAAATTGTGACCAGTACCCTAAAGATATTTAAGGCCAATGACACCGGTTTGTAAGCTCTTTGAATGACACTGTTACCTTGATAAAAGCCAGCTACGCACTATCCATCTCGACGTCCATCAGGCACGACCGTGAAGTACGATGTCGCTCTACACACGATCATGCAACTGCAAAGCATCCATAGACGTTTTTTTCAGATGACCTGAGTCAATAAGCCTGCTGTATTATTCAAGTGCATGACGTGAAACGTTCGTAGGCTTGTTGGACAGAAAATTATTATTTTTGATTCGTGAAGGACTTGCCGTCTCAATTTTGGTCCTGCTGAACCCGCCACCAACCACTTACCACTTTTTGCACGATGCGAAGTGCGGCTGCTATGCCGTCGTCTGTCTGACAAACGTCTAGTCTAGCATGATGGATGCTTTGCAGTTGCACGATCATGCGTAGAGCGATATCGTGCTGGACGGTCGTGCACTCGAGAAGAAGTTTCATCAGATATTTTGAAGCGAATGCAACCATATATTATCTATACATCCTATACATATAATAAAAGAGTAGAAACCGCGTGTCAGTACTTTTGATAAATTTATAAAAAAATTAGTGTGGGCGATAAGAAACGACTAATAGAACTCAAAAATATGTTTTCTGGACTTTTTGTCTGTCTGTCTTTCTGTCTGTCTGTCTGTATGTTTTCGATAAACTCGGAAACTACTGAACGGATTTTCTCGCGGTTTTCGCAGGGCTATGTTTCATTCAAATCGGTTCACTCAATCAGAAGCTACACTAATGTAAAGTATCAAATTGCACAAACCGATTCAAACTGAGTTTTCAATTACGAGTTTGGCTTACTTTTGAGCAACATAAAAGTTTAGTTTCATTGCAAACGGTTCACTCAGACAGAAGGTACGCTAAGTTTCATGCGGCGGCGCAAATAACTCACAAACTATTGAACGGATTCTAACGAGGTTTTCAATAAACTGTCAAGCTTACTTCTTTGCAACATATTAGCTTACTTAAATTGAAAACGGCTCACTCAGGCAGGTGCGCGAAATTTCCAGCGGAGGCGCCAATATCTCGCAAACAACTGAACCGATTAAAACGAGGTTTTCAGTAACGTATTTGGCTTACTCCATGCAACATGTATGCTTAGTTTCATTGCAAACGGTTCACTTAGACATAAAATTCACTAAGTTTCAAGCGGCGGCACCAGTAACTCACAAACTACTAAACGAATTTAAACGGGGTTTTCAATAACGTGTTTGGCTTAATTCTTTGCAATGTATTAGCTTACTTTCATTGAAAACGGTTCACTCAGACACAAAATAACCGAAGTTTCAATAGGCAGCGCCAATAGCTCACAAACTACTGTACCGAATCCAACCGGCATTTCCATGACGTGCTTGGATTAGGTACTTCCGTGCAACATATAAGCTTACGTTAGTTGAAAACGGTTCACTCAGATAGAAGTTATGCAAAGATTCAAGCCAAGGCGCGAATAATTCAAAAACTTTTGAGCAGATTCAAACATGGCTTTCAATAACGCGTTTGGCTTACTCCTGTGCAATAAATAAGCTTAGTTTCATTGCGATAGGTAGGTTCACTCTGTCAGAAGATACGCAAAGTTTCAAGCTGCAGAACTAGGAACTCACCTACTGAACTGGTTCAAAATCAAACCAGGTTTTCAATGACGCATCGGGCTTCTTTTTGTGCAAAATATAAGCTTTATTTCATTGCAAATGGTTCACTCAGACAGAAGGTTCGCGAAATTTTAAGCGGCCGCACCAGTACCTCACAAACTACTTGAACGACTTAAACGGGGTTTTCAATTACGTATTTAGGTTGCTTTCGTGCAATATTTGAACTTTTTTATTACAATCGGTTCATTGAAACAGATAATAGGCGAGTTCAAAGTTTCAAGCAGTGAAACCGAGCTGAAATCAAACAAAGCTTATCATTTTGTACGGAAGAAAGCCAAATGCGTTGTTGAAAATTCCGTTTGATTCGGTCCAGTTGTTTGTACAAAAGTCGTGGGTACAGCTAAAGATTGGTAAAATCTAGATTTAGTTTTATTGTAAAAATAATAATTAAAAAAGTCCTGTTTCGGCATGGCGGTGCAATTAATGTAAAAAAAATATGAAATTTCTAAAGTTTTGAAAACTTAGGAAGTAGGTACTTACCTATTAAACGAAATACTTCAAAAAATATAGAGGGAAGTGATTTTTTATTTTTTCAGGAATTGTCTTTTAAGGGGAGAGATAAGTTACAAAGATTGTACGGAAGTGAAGTCCAACAGTTTTGTATGTAGGTACATGTAGAGTTAAAAGCATGTGAAGCTAGACACGTTGGACTTTGTACCGCTCTTTTTTTAGTAGCCGTAGAAGCGAAAGTGACTGAGCCTCAGATTTAGTTAGGCTTTGTTTTGTATAAGAAATAACGAAACCCGTATCATAGTTACTGCGCGTGGAATTCGACTATGATTTTACACTTACGAGGATAGTGGGCGACCTAACAGTCCACACGTAAACAAGAGGTGTTTAAACCTGTAGAGCCCCGGTGTATCCCGAAGGATACAGAAGAGGATCGAGTTCCCGCGCTTTATATTCTGCCTTATTGCGTCGAAGCTATGGTTTATTTTGGTTTGGTGTGTATAGGGAGTAATGACCTATCTAAATTACCTATCGAATGACGTATAAACCATTGATTAAAGTTGGCGGCAATCGGACGGATGACGCGCCAAAGTTCAAAATTTTTGAAAATCTTGGTCACGTGGCAACATCCGACCGATTTGAGTCGGTCAATGGCGGCCGGGGTTCAAGGCCATATTATACGACCGTAAAAATTCGCAACCCTCTTTTTAATTGCATAGATTATTGCGAATTTTTTGTATGATGGGATCAGTGAGGTTAATTTACAAAAATCCGTATTATCGGTACTCTGTATAACTTAATAATATAAAGGCGAGAACTGCACTGTCTGTCTGTCTGTCTGTTACGCTTTTATGACTAATTCGATAAACCGATTGTGATAAAAACTTGGTACGAAGATAGTTTGAACCATGGTAAAAGTCATTAGCTACTTTTTCTGAACCCCACGCGGACGGAGTCGCGGGCAACAGCTAGTGGTAAAATAATATCTAATATATCCAAAATATTAACGTCAAGATGGATCTGGCTTTTTGGCTATTGGCTAGCATAAACAGCAGTTTGTAATTAAGTACAGGCGATTTTTATTGATGCAAAACTATTGTTACAGAGAAACTAATCAAATTTAGTGTAATGGATTTTTATGAAACAACCATTGACTTAAATAGGAAAAAGATTTTTTTTTTACATTTGTTTTTTGTATCCTAAATACATCATAATAAAACCGGGTAAGTGCTATTTGGACTCGCGCACCAACTACTAACCAAAAGGTTCCATACCACCATTACCACATAATTAATGTATGAAATAAAATATCAATAATTCCTACTGGCACTTGGCTGTTTTTATCATTAGTTATTTTTAAAAAACATGCATTAATCACACCAAATGCTTACAATAGATATAAAGAAAAAAAAACTTGACAATACCAGTTTTAGACCCCCTTAATTTTTTACTTATTTTATTTTCATTACTTTTTGGATACCCATCATACTTAGTGGATAACACTTTCAACTAGCTAGCTTTTATAATTAAACAAAAAACAGCCCTTTAAATGTATACAGGAGAACAAAGTTGGCTTTACGTTACGTGGGTTTTAAGTTGGCGTTAGTTGGGTACCTGTAACTATTGCGTTGGCACTCTTTGGCTTGCAAACAAGTACATATACCTCTACAATCTCTACATGGAGTTGGAGACATTAAAAATCTCTCAAAACAGTTATATAACCGAAATACGACTGAATTAGCAAAACCTACTTACGAGTATATCAGAAATTCGACTTGTCGAAAATCCTTATCATAATAATAATTTGCACTGCTGATACTTGGCTGATGCCTCATTAGGATTCCAGTCACGTCAGGAGCGAAGATTACTTGTTGCTGGTGTGAATATTCATCACATAAGTCAATGACGTGTTCTTACGTTCTCATGAGGTCTGGTACTTGGTAAGCTTAAGGTTATTATGAAGATCATGTCTAGATGCTGTAAGTATTTACACAACACACCAATGTTCAAAATCCATGTCTAGGGTTGCGACTTCGTCCGTCTATCTTTTTCACTCAATGCGATCGACTTCATGGCAATTACTCGTAAAATAATAAATCAATTCCAATTTCTATTGTTTTATTTTCACTGCAATATTTTTGTGTTGTTGTTATGTCAAATGGGGTATCATTTTAGGTGGTATATGTTTGAAAAAATAACGATTTATTTTTTAGAAAGATACCTACAACTCTCCTATGACTAAATTACTTTTTTGCCCTAGTAGGCTACACTGTCGCTATCTTATTACGGATCTCAGAATAAAACAAATCCAACTTGATTGAAGAAGAAACAATAGGTTAGGTTAGGCTTGTACATATTTTAGGATTCTTGCACACAAATAGATAGCCAGAGTTTGTAAAAGGACCTTATTGATACGGTTTCAATATTATAATAACTGTAGCAAGTCTACATAGGTACTACGGCTTTTTGTTAAATATTGTATACTCGACAGCACGTCAGTAGAAACACTTTTGGACCTTATGGCGTGGTAATAGAGCTGAAAAAGTTTCTACCGACGAGCGGTTGACCGTACCTAAAGTTTTGATTACGGTTATTATAGATTAATTTCTACGCTATTAAGTGGTATAATATTAATACCTATACCTATCAATGCGTTAGTCCATAGCTACATCAAATATAAACCTAAATGCTCAGGTCCTTTTACACTCGTAGTTCCTCTAAGTTTTACACCTTCCATTTCCAGTCTAGTGCTTACCTAACCAGGTATCCTAGGCAACACAGGTAACCACCTTATCTCGCCGATATCTCGAAACTTGATAACATTTGCATAGGCGTCCACCTTGTGTTAACATAGGTTCGGAATCCAATTTCAAAACGACTTACGAAAGCTCAATTTCAAACCCTTTAATAATGCTTAGAAGGTAGATTCTTGGTTGAAAGGCAAAACATATTATCAGACATATATTTGGAATGAGAGACGTGATAAAAATGAATAAAATGTACGCAATGCCTCTTGAATAAACATGACACAAAATACCTGCAAAATAATCACGTGTGTTCATTCAGAATGCAAAAATTGAATAATAATCTTCCAAATTCCACAGAATAGTTGACGTCATACTTAAGGGCCGATCACACCTGACTGAATTCACACACTAAGTCAGTTAGTCTCCTACGTAGGAAAGGAAGGTAGAAAGATGGAACTTAGTAAGTCACTAACTGAGTAAGCCGCATAGTAAGCAACGCAGAAAGGAACTTTAGTGAAGGGCCAATACGAATAGAACACCTCATCGTACGGAAAATATTAATAAGGGCTAATTTATGTTGTATAGAAAAACACTAGAATAACTACAAAAAAAACCACAGACTAAAAAACAAACAAGGAATTAAAATTAGGTTGCACCAGTCAAGTAAACACAAAGAATTTGAGCGCTCTATTCTTTTAGTTAGAATAAATTTTTCATTCAAAATCGTACGAAAAGCGAATAATGATTCTAATGAAAAATAACAATTGAATGATAAAAGATTATTTGGATAGTACTAAGTAGTACATTCGAATATTTCGATTGTTGCTTCTTGAAATAATTGTACATCACTATTAAGGAACATCAACATAGTAGGGATCATAGTCAGTTCACTAGTTGTGCTATACGTTAGTATACCTCTATATTTTCTGTGCTGGTACACTTTATAGCGCGACTGATATGTTCAGATACTTTGTATAAAGGCTTCTATGAGTATTTTTAATGACCTTAAAATAAATTGAAAAGCAAGCTAAAAACTCGTTTATACTTTTATATTTAGTAGTAGAAGTAGTTTTAGAATACGATTGTCTTACTTTATTGCAATTGAAATAATTATAATATTATTATTATTGTAAAGGGGGCCCAAATGGGTAAGTCAAAGTTTTTAATTGTCAGTACTAAGTCAAGTTAGGTATCATATGAAAGTGCTTCACTTGTACATTCCAAGATAGTTCTTTATATTTTTAACGACTCTTAGTTTTCAAGTTATGATGAAAAAAGTTTTAAAAAATTATCCCTTCCTTATCCCCGAAGTTTTCCGAAGAAAAAATCTGAATTAATTAAAGTCCATAGAGGTTTATGTGAATAATTCAGAAAAAAAACAATCTCTCTAAGTAGCACAGTTTTTTGGAAATTTGCAACAAATCTTTACAAACAAATTTAGTTTTGCGGTCCTTACAATGGACCTTATTGCTTCTAAAAATACTATAGGTAGGTATATCGGAACCCTCGATGCGCGAGTCCGACTCGCACTTTAACATTTTTTTTTTGTTGTGTATAGATAGATGGATGTATGGTGAAAATCGTTAATTTTTCATGGTATGAGTCCATTGATGAAGTTTTCAGGAGATTGTTTGACTTCCTTAAAAGAGATACTTTGTAATCCTGACAAAATTTTCAATTCATGTCTAAATCAGTTGTCCCTTTCATAAAAAAATGTATAGGATCAAAACTGTTTAGTTTTCGCGTCGAGTCGGAAGCAACAGTAGTGTGCGTATGATCGAACACACACATGCGCGCAGTCCACGCGGAGTCGTAGTGCGTCATTTCACCCGAGACGCGTTCTCGCCCGCTCGGAGGAAACGACACCTTTTAAAAAACTGTGTTTTGAATGGAACTTTTTTCTCTCAAGGTATTTTTAATGAACTCTACTAATATAGCTCAGCGCAACGATTGTATAACGGAGGGTTACTCGAGGGGAAGTGAGGGGCGACAGGGAACAGCTCTTCAAGTTTGTATACTCAACAGCACGTCAGTAGAAACACTTTAGACTTACTCGTAATGACATGGTGGTAGAAACTATCATCCGCATATCACTTATTATCCGAAAATCACTCATCATCCGCTCATCATCATTCATCCACTTATCCACGCATCACTCATCATCCACTTATCATCATTCATTCACTGATCAACTATCATCCGCGCATCACTCATTATCATTGATCCACTCATCAACTATCATCCGCGCATCACTTATCATCCGCTCATCATCATTCATCCACTGATCAACTATCATCCGCGCATCACTTATCATCCGAAAATCACTCATCATCCGCTCATCATCATAATTCATCCACTCAACCACACATCACTCATCATCCACTGATCAACTATCATACGCGCATCACTTATCATCCGAAAATCACTCATCATCCGCTCATCATCATCATTCATCCACTCATTAACTATCATCCGCGCATCACTCATCATCATTGATCCACTCATCAACTATCATCCGCGCATCACTCATCATCCGCTCATCATCATTCATCCACAGATCAACTATCATCCGCGCATCACTTATCATCCAAAAATCACTCATCATCCGCTCATCATCATCAGTCATCCACTCATTCACGCATCACTCATCATCCGCTCATCATCGTTCATCCACTCATTAACTATCATCCGCGCATCACTCATCATCCACTTATTATCATTTATCCACTGATCAACTATCATCCACGCATCACTCATCATCATTGATCCACTCATCAACTATAATCCGCGTGTCACTCATCATCCTTTCATCATCATCATTCATCCAGTCATCAACTATCATTCTGCCTAAGTTTGGCGCCGTTTGCTTTAAAAAAAATAATCCATTTAAATCCGTGCCATCGCTGCACATTTCGTTGATTTTGTGATCGAAAGATCGAAGGACACATACTAACGATCAAAAGGCAGTCTTATTTCGGAAAGCCATGCCATGGAAATCCATCTCAAGAGGAAAATCTAACAGACCTGACGAAATAATGTAGCCTGTTTCCTGCCTAAGTTTGGCGCCGTTTGCTTCTTTTAAAAAAGTAATCCATTTAAATCTGTGCCATCGTTGTACATTTCATTGTTTTTGTGATCAAAAGATCAAAGGATACATACTAACGATCAAAAGGCAGTCTTATTTCGGAAAGCCATGCCATGGAAATCCGTCTCAAGAGGAAAATCTAACAGACCTGACGAAATAATGTTGGCTTTTTCCTGCCTAAGTTTGGCGCCGTTTGCTTCTTTTAAAAAAGTAATCCATTTAAATCCGTGCCATTGTTGTACATTTCGTTGTTTTTGTGATCGAAAGATCAAAGGACACACACTAACAATCAAAAGGCAGTTTTATTTCGGAAAGCCATGCCATGGAAATCCGTCTCAAGAGGAAAATCTAACAGACCTAACGAAATAATGTAGGCTTTTTCCTGCCTAAGTTTGGCGCCGTTTGCTTCTTTTAAAAAAGTAATCCATTTAAATCCGTGCCATCGTTGTACATTTCGTTGTTTTTGTGATCGAAAGATCAAAGGACACATACTAACGATCAAAAGGTAGTCTTATTTCGAAAATCCATGCCATGGAAATCCGTCTCAAGAGGAAAATCTAACAGATCTGACGAAATAATGTAGCAAGCAGCACGTTCAAGTTTCCGATCATCGACCCTAAACAGCTCTACCAATTCCGACCACTGCCGATTACCCATCATCTACCGGTCACCCATCATCTACCATTGACTCGTCTTCCGCCGGTCACCCATCAATATCATCCACCGGTTACCCATATTCGTCCGGACATCAATCACGTACCGAAAATCTATTACTCTGATAACCCTTCTGACCCATCATCTACCTATCTTCCTCCGCCTACCCTTCATAACCAGTCAACCATCACAAAACAAAACTACCTAGGTATGGTATATAAGTAGGTACTTACTTGGTTAAAGGAATAGATATTTTTTGAATTTTTGACGGGATACATAATATTTATCTTTGCGCTTCCCCATTTCTCTAAAACAAACACTTTACGAGTATAAATACAAGGAAAGAAATATCTTACTTTAGAAAATAGTAAAAAACAAAGTTACCTTGTTACACTATGAAAGCAGAGAATGTGTATACGTTGAACCGCGATCCATAATTTTGGCGCGTCGCGGTGCAAACTGACGTGGTCTCACTTCGAGCTCTTGTGGGTATCGGCCGCGTGTCAGAGCTATTTATTAGACTTCGCGCGGTCATACTAAAAATGTATGGCGTAATCGTAATGGTTTTAAAAAAAATCATATTAAATATGTAAGCAATATTAAACCGTGATTGCCGTTTTGGTAGTTTTTACGTGGTGCAGTCTTAAGTAAAATATTTTCGGCCAACGATATTTTTACAATAACAAAATGCTGAAGTCAATTCTTTTTATCTAGAAGTTTATTGATCTTATTTGGATTTTTTTTTTCTGTATGTAAGTTTATTTATTGTTTGCCATAGTTTCTCATTATCTTTTGGATATGGTTTTAAAAGACCTCGACTAACAATGAATACTTTCGGGCGAAATGACCAACCGGGCGAACTCGCCTCGGAGGAAATGACCACCAAAAAATGACATCGGAATATAGTAAGCCACTTAGTAAGGAGGTTTAGTGATGGGCAAATTCGAATGATTGACTCGAATCGAACAACTTGTCGAACAAAAAATAATGGCCTAACTGATGGTATACTTTTTTACTTAAAACAAGCGCTCCTCCTAGAAAAACAATTAAAGACCGCTATATTCAAAACTAACAGTGTTGCACTAGTCAAGTATTCTACACGGACACATCTGACTCCGTCGCGCTTTAACTGGCGATTGATTGAGTACCTAACCAAACCGTAAATTTTGAAAATTATTGAATCAGTGTTGCTGCGATAACGAGATCGATGGTTGAATTTTAAAAATACAGTAACTCTACCGAATATTCCTATAGAAAATATCGAGAATATCGAATTCTTAAAAGTACCGGTAATAATCGATACTAAATAACCGACCAAGTTCGTACTTCGTGTCAAGCCACGCGCAGTGTAGAGTAAAGGAGTGATCACACCTAGCTGAATTCAAAGAATAATTCGGCATACATTGCTCGTTGAAGTAAGGATATTTCAATTAACATAACCAAGCCTCCCAGCAATGTATGCCGAATTAGTCTTTGAATTCAGCTAGGTGTGATCACTCCTTTACCTAGTTCTTTTTACGGTTTTTTTTTGTCGCAAAGCAGGTTTATTAACTCTACTGAACAGTCGTATAGAAAATATCTGAACCTTTCAAGTATCGATGGTAATCTATAGTGAATTTTTTAATTTTTTTTTAGTACTTTTTATTACACCATGAATAATAATTATTTTTTATCGACAAGTTGTTCATCATCATTCGCAAAATTTACCCATCACTAAACTTCCTAAGTTCTTTACATGAAGGGAGTAAGGAGGTTTAGTGATGTCCGAGTGCGAATGATTAATTTTAATTTAATTCCGTGTTCGCATCGAAATTAAATTGACCAATACATGGTCTAAGGGACTGGTTTCCGAAAACTGAAAGGGCGTTGTCAGTCAAGGTAACTGAATAATTTTCAGTAAATAAAACTTTCAGAAAATATTAAAATAATCTTCTTTTCCACAAAAAAGCCACGATCACACCTAGCAGAATTCAAAGACTAATTCGGGATACATTGCTCGTTGAAGTAAGGATATTGCAATAACACAACCAAGCCTCCCAGCAATGTATGCCGAATTAGTCTTTGTATCCAGCTAGATGTGATCGTGGCTAAACTGTCCATTTGCAATTTTATATGAAGAGTATTGAAGAGGCTGATAGTTTTATTTACTGAAAGTTGTTCAGTTACGGTGAATGACTATGTGCACCTGCAAGACTAGAAAAAGAGAAAAAATGCATCCACTTCATTTACCACAGCCATTGTTTTTGTTTGATCATAAATACTCTCATTCATAAGATTTGGCACGGCAATGTTCAGGTCTCATTTGTCCATTTAAGGTAAATAAAAATAAAAACATCACGGAAATGTATTGTCAGCCTATTAAAGCCACGATCACATCTAGCTGGATTCAAAGACTAATTCGGCATACATTGCTGGGAGGCTTGGTTATGTTATTGCATTATCCTTACTTCAACGAGCAATGTATGCCGAATTAGTCTTTGAATCCAGCTAGCTGTGATCACTCCTTGACTCAAACGAACAGTCGTATACAATTTTTTTATAGTGATTTTTTTAAGTTTATTATTAGTAATTATTATTAAACCAAGATAATGCTTTATTTTTATTTTGCATGGACAAGTTGTTCGATTCGAATTAATCATTCGCAAAATTTTCACATCACTAAACCTTCTAACTCCTTTACTTGAAGGGACTTAGCATGTTTAGTGATGTCCAAGTGCGAATGATTAATTCAACGTATCGAACAAAAATATACTTATATTAAAAAAACGGTCAAGTGCGAGGTAGACTCTCGCTTCGAGGGATTCGATATTCCTGTAGTATTTTTAAAAGCAATAAAAGCCCATCTTTAAGACCGCAAATAAGTTTGTCTGTAATTTTTTCTTCTTTCAATTATCGGTTGTATTTGTCTTGAGGTTGTATCAGCCATTTTTTAACAATCGATAGCATTTTATTGTACAATAATTATTTTCGATAAGGCTATTCAACAGAGTTACTGTATTTCAAGATTAACTACCGACAGCGAAACTATCGCTATCGGAACATCACTATTCAGCAACTGTATTAGTAGGCACTTTTTATACTTAGCTTCCTAGCTAGAACTCTGAATTCACAAACGTCTTTTTCAACGTAGCCTCCTAGGTAGATTTCTTATTCAGTCGTCAAATTCAAGCAGGTGTAATCGCGGCTTTATCTGAAAATGAAAAATATATCAGCCGGCGAAAAGGACGAAAGCGTTGAAAATTTTCAACATTTCTCTTCTAACAAAATCCGTCGTAAGACTTACATTGCTTGGCGAGACGACGACCTTGGGACTGCAGTTGCACCCCTCCTTCGTCTCCCTGAATCTCCAACACCTCCCCTCGTTTAACCTCCCACGCAAACTTTACCTCACCCCGCAGACCCCTAGGTCTCTCGACTGACCTAACTTACACTTTATCTGACTATATTTACTTGTTACTTACGTCGTTGTTGGTTGTGGCAGCTTGGGTGGGAATGAATTTGTAGATATTTATTTCGTGAGTGTTTGTATTTGTTTTGTCAATACTGAACTAGCTCAAATTCTAGACTCGTCTGTCTACCATCTGCCTCAGTAGGATTGTCAGTTTTTTCGGACAAGTGGCACTCAAGAACCAGAGAAGACTTATCAGCCAAGTGGACGAAAAGAGGAGAACGAAGAGCACAAAATATGCGATGGTCAGCAGCTATAAAAGAAAAGACCCACGTCTATCTTCAATGCTCAAAATTTGAATAGATCAGCGAGCATGGAGAACTCTTGTGTAGGGCTATTTGTGGTGGTCACTAATCTCAGTCGATGGAAATGAAAGTTTCGTGAGAATCGCAATGGCTGACTTGGAAGACGGAGCAAAAGAAAAACAGACCAAACTTTGTCTAATTAATTGAGTTGATTTTCGGTATTAAGGCCTGTAGAATTAAGTAATCTACTTAATGAAAAGAAAACTAAGTATGTATAATTTGTCGCTTCTTTTCGTCCCACCATGGCGCCACTTTGTTTGTTAAGCAATCTAGTGTAGCTGACGTCATTAGAGATTTTAATATCCAACAATGATGAAATGAGTTTGAGTTTGACTTTGGTAATTCTTTGGCTTTGTAAAACAGTAAAAACTATAATTTCCGACACCCTTACTGAGTCTTTTGTGTATATCATATTAATGCGTAACATTTATCTTGCGCCTGCAAAAAAATAAAGTTCGTTGATAAATACTCAACATTAGCGAATCTGTCCGTCCTCGAATACATCCTACTGACGAGGGTTCTCTTTATCATGGATGCACTTCACAACCAAATATCCAGATCGTTTCCAAGACATTATCCTGAGATGATTAATTATTATGGAAATCAAGTCACGCCCAGAGATTAGAACGATAGCAGATACTTTGGGTATTAGGGTAAAACGAATTTGTTTGTGAATATTTTAAGGAACGTCGTCAGAGGTATATTTATCTGCCATTGATTCTACAAATTGTCTCTTGTCTACTATAAACCTGGATAAAATTACACGAACGAGGACACAATAAAGTAAAACTTTGTACCTACCGTTCTTGTCTGAATCAGTAAGAAATTGTCATAAGCAGATAGAGTCACGATGTAAGATGTCGATTCTGTAAGATTCAAACACCTACTTTCGCCATCACACCTCTTCTGATTCGAAGTCACTTCGCAGAAAAATCAAAACTAGCCTTGACTGTATACACCAACCAGTTGCGAAGTGAGAATTATTAATCAACGGGTTTTAATTAAACAGGCAGCAGGAACTTAGATTATGAATATACAGCAGAGCAGGATGGCCACGATGTTATAATGCTAAATATTCTTTGATTATCAATGGAGGGAAAGTGAATTTCAATCGCAAAAAAATTAAAACTGTAAATTTAATCGTAATGTATAAAATAACTGATATTTTCCTGTGATTTCAGATACCACTTACCATCAGGTGGCCCACCTGCTCGTTTAGCCACTTTTGACATAAAAAAATCACTAGTTGAGCACTTGGTTTTTATAGTGTAAAAAAAAATTGTAAGCCCTATTTTTTAACCTAGCCTAGACCATGAAGCTAATCAACAACGTAAAAAAAAATTTACCCCTCACACAAAATGCGAAATCAGCTGATGCAGTTTCTATAGGTAATGAAATTGAAATATTATTTTCCATAGATTTAGTACTTCGCGCGCGGCGCGTTTTAACCAGATTGCGCTCTTCCAAAAATTATGCGAGCAGAGTAGGACGTAAGATGAGATGAAGCTGTCCCTTTCTAACAGATTTTGCATGACATTTTGTTTACGTTGCCATGACAACATCAACAAAATGTCAAGCAAAATCTTTGTTAAAAATCATTTTACCAAAGAGTTTTTAATCCAGAAAAATCAAAAGAAAATGATTTTCTGCATTTATCAATATTTAATGAAAACTGAGAGAGCAGTTTATACTTTGCACGTTGAAAATTATTCAAATAAGTATTTAAAAATACGTATAAATATAAATTTGTGTATCTAAAAGTTAACATTTTGCACGGAAATTGTGCAAACTTCAGTAGTATGGCAATAATTAGAAAGGGACGAAGTACATCGGCTATGATGTCTTGCTCTGCTCGTTTTGCCTCTGTACAAATTGTTAAGAGTACGCTATCATGGTATATGTAAGATCATATTTATTTTCATATGTCGGACCGAGTATGTTCCTTTGGAAAAGTTGTTTAGTTTCTTGGTCTAAGTAAGAGGTTAAATAGTGCTTACTGAATTTTAACTCCCTTGACCATATATGTTTTTAAATACTTACTTATGTGTTCATATAAAAAGGTGTTCCCATCACTATCTCTTAAAACCTCCTATAAGGCTTGCGGGCGGAGCTAAACCATTTTATTTTGGCGAACGACTTATCATCACTCTCTACTCTAAATGCATCAGTAATTTTGTGCTTCAGAGCGAAATAAGTTGCTTTGGAATGTCCTTGGAAAAAGCTGAGCAACTTCGCAGACTTACAAGTTTTAATGCAATTAACTTTTGTTTGAATATTAATATTAATTTAAGCTTGCGCTAAGCTTGAGTCCATCTAAAAGCAAGTATAACTCTTAGAAAATTAGCTCTTTTATTAAAAGTACTGTCAATCACATTTGTACAAATTACATTTGTACTATATTTGTACAAATGACAATATAAATAAATATTGGGGGAAATTTCACACAAGCGCCAAATTGTTTGTGAAGCAATGTAGTTTAGCTGACGTCATTAAGAGATTTTAATATCCAACAATGAGTAAACTATTTTGAATTTTTTTGAGTTTTTAACAAGGTCATCTGATCTCAAACTAAGCAAAGCCTGAACTATGGGTATCAGACACTGGTATACATACATAAATAGAGGAATAACACCCAGACACAGAACAACACACGAATGTTTGCCCTGGGCGGGGATTGAACCCGCGGCCCACGGCGTGAAAGGCAGGCTCAGTACCAACCACACCAAATGCTAAATAGTATTTATTATTGGTAGAAAAAAAGTCACATAATTTTTCACTTATTTTTAGCCTTTACCTCAACATTGTTTGTACCCGATGGCCATCTGGTTTTCTCTAATCTCCTCGCGAATTTAAAACAAAAACACGATTTACAGGACCCAAGGGTCGGCAGAATTGGAATTCCACACAATTTGTCAGTCGAGGTCTTCACAAATCTTCGTTTTGTGGTCTGCTTTTTGCAATTTCAAAACGTTTTGGGATGCATTTTGACAGCCAATTAACGACATGTTCCGAGTTGATAGAGATGTTTTACGATATATGACATTATCCGGATTGACTATTGACTAAGGAATTATTTATTGTCAGTCATTCGTCTCTTTTATTTACTTGTTTCCAAAACTTACAAAAAAATTATTTCGTTTGTATACAAGTTCAGCAAACTGTAAAACGGCGGCATCGGCAGATTGTAAACGGGGTTAGATCAGTACTAGTGCATTTTAGGTTAGTTAGTTAAGGCAAACCCAACCTAACCCATCCCTATGACTTCGGTTAGGTTTCGTTAGGTTAGGGAGCGGCCGGCGAGTGCCAGAAATGAATTACGCGTCGTTAAGTAAAATGCATTAGGGTAAAATGATGAATTTAAAAATCTCGGCATTTTGTAAAATACAAAGGCATTATGTGAAGCGGCGAATTATACAATTTGCGACTTGTAAAACACTTGTAAACTTTTAACAACCAAATTCAACTATTTTATACGTAGAAGTTCAAGAATAAACAATGGGCCTGAATTACTCTATCAAACACAATTGAATGACGATCTGCATTTATAAATATAAACATTATCATTAATTAAATTTTATTGGAAGTAAAGATGATATTTCAAAAGCGTCAAAATGGCATGAAAAACAATAATGAACGTAATGATGGATACTTTAAAATATGGAGAGGATCCAAGACTGACATGACTGTGAATTTTACAACCACTTTAGAAAGACCTTTGCCTTCCTGCGCGCTTCCTTTCAAAACCAGACTTTGACAAACACATCTTAACGATTCTAAAGGTCATAGTAGAATGGTCCGTTTTTATATGCAAGGGTATGCAGAGTATAGTGCAGATAATGACCGTTGATTGAAATTTATGGGTTTGGAAACGAGTGGTATCGCATGACGGGCGAGCCGGTGTTATGCCTCACTCAACAAGACTGTAAGAAGTATGGAGTTATTTGGCATACCTTCTTCGGTGTAAATATCAGCGATAATGGCCTGATGAAAGACATGAGCATTTTAGTCTTAAACACTAATTATAATGTCACAGTTTTTTTTTTATAAAATCAGGTTTTTTTATATAAAAACCTAGGCTTTTGATAAAAATTAGTTTGTGATCTAAAAGGTTAGGAACTTGTTTAGGTTAGGCTAGTATTAATTCAGGTTCGGTGATTTTGTTTTCTTCCATTTACTGATAAAATAGACCTGGTTACTCACTCATACTTCTAAAGTTGTTTCGAGCTGGGCACGAATCAAGTAAGTGGATGGACTAACTTAAAACCATATGAGATTTGACAAAATATGAAGCGACTTGTGAAGATTTATAAAGCACTAAAAGACAAAGTATCACAGTAAGTAAATAAAATAATCGGTCAAGTGCGATTGGACTCCCACACCGAGGGTTCCGTACCTACCACTAAGGTAAAAATACCGTATTAGTTATGGACGCGCTGTCGCGCAGAAGTGTATTAAGCACGCGAGCCCGACACGCACTTGACGAGTTTTTATTATTTGTTGGTATTCTACAGCTTATGCACTATAAAAATACAAATTTTCAGGCTTGTAAGTGTAGCTTAGCGTATTCTAGTAGCAAAAATCGCTTAAAAACCCCCTTAATTGATTATTATTTTTAATATTTGTTGTTATAGCGGCAATACAAATACATAATTTGGGAAAATTTTAAGTATGTGTTTTTTTAATTTTTAATTTTAATTTTATCTAAGTATTACGGTTCATGAGATACAATACAACCCGCTGACAGACAGACAGACATTTCCGTTTTTCAACCTTTTTTGGGTACGAAACCCTAAAAATAAAATGCAGAGTTCTTCACATTACTAGAATGTTCAAGTGAGAAGTATTTATTCATTCACATCCACGTGAAAGCAGAGATGCATTTACATGTTACGAGTATGTAGTTCTACTATACTTAGTTTTCTAATGGTAGTATTTTTCTTAATTATTCAAGCTAGATAGTTTTCAGTTTTCTATTACATTTGACATTCTTTTGCATAACATGCTCCTGTCCGCGTATTTGTCATTTATTTCTCATTGAGATATGCGCGGGCGCAGCAGCTTCAATTGTAAACGGCTAATTGATATGGCTATTCTCAGACGGTGATTAATAACTATAGTACTTAGTTAGGGACTATTTATGTCCCATATTTCATCTTGGCAAGGTAGATTTTATAATTTTCTTGTTGGGTGGTCTAATTAAAATAAAAAGATAATTTTATGTATGAATAATGACTATAGAAAAAAAGTAAAAAAACAGTCACGCAGAATTGTATTCAAAACGCGCGAGTCCGACAGTTGTTTTGTTGTTATACTAATATCTTATGCACAGTAAACATACCAATTTTCACGCTTGCAATTGTTTTTGTTTTCTAAAACAAAAATCGAGCAAAAAGCGCCTAAAAACACCTTTGTATAATAGTTGGGGGCTTCCCTTATTTTATGTTTTTATTTGTATTATTTGTTGTTGTATCAGCAACAGAAGTACAAAATCTATAAAAATTTCATGTTCATGGTTCATGAGATACAGTCCGCTGTTAGACAAACATTGGTCGTTATTACGCATATTAATAGGAACCCGTTTTTCACCCTTTGGGTACGGAAAAAGAGAACCACTATTTCCGTCCTATCATCATAATATGAACTATCTATTGACCTGCATGGGCTTTGAGCTGAAACCGGGTTCCGCTCTTCAGATGAGCATCCTTGAGTCTCGGGAAAAAAGATATGCTATGTTTGGTGCAGTATGGCATCACAGTCGCGAGGCAAACAAAGCCAACAAACCTGGCGACTATTGCAAAAAATAACAAGAATGTTGTAAGTCCCCACAAAATAATCACGAAAGTTTATAGATTGTTAAAAATATGAAGAAAGGGATGGTATCTATTCCTGCACAAGCAAAACGTGACTCTAATAGAAGCACGGGTATTTAAGCAGCCAAGCCCGCGTAAATTCAATCGCCAGTGTCACCACCTACGAATAGCTTACAAAGTAACAAATCCAAAGATTTTGGTTTAGGTTCGTCAAATTGTTGCCAGCTGGTATAGCGCGTTCAGGATAAGTTGGGCTATGATGGTTATTTTCTGCGCATGGGTGTCAGGCGAAGAGCCAATGAACTATTCGGTCCCATGCATGCCACGCTCGCCCCGCGATAGTTTTTCGACTTCTGCGCATTAACATTATTTTGTACGCCGCCGTATTAATGTAAACTTGTAAAGGTCCAAACACAGAAAACAAAGAAGACTGGCCTCTTACTTCTGAAAAAAGAGAGAGAGACTTAAAATTACTTTCTTTTGTTTTTCCCACAGAGTTTATTTTGTGTATCAGTGTACTACTGTTATAAAAGTAACAGGTTCCTTTTCGCAGTGCTTGAGCTTTGCTCGCAGCAGTAGTTTGACGTCAGCGAAAAAGGGAGTGGATTTTAACCGAGTAGGTTTTAATTATCAGACAATTTTTTATCCATTGAATAAAGTAGGTTGAAAAGTTGCAAAGTCGTAATTATTCCTTTTTTACAAAAGCTCACCAATTCGTGACCTCCTCCAACAAATGAAAGCACAGGCACGAATAGGGAAGGACAAAATAACAACGACTACTACATTGATGTTTCAATATCAACGCCGCCGTCACACTGCACTCAAAATCACCAGTTAACTATCACCCTCGTAACTTCTTTCGGTCGGTAAAAAGTAGGCGCCCGGTACAAAGTGAACGATAGACTTATTTCACAACCCCTGTCGCGAGCCCCTGTGGCCTAATGGATAAGGCATCGGCCTCCTAAGCCGGGGACTGTGGGTTCGAGTCCCACCAGGGGTAAGTTAAACTTTTATGTTTTGAATTTTCTTGGAAAATAAACGTTTTGGTTTTTATAATTTTTACTGTGGTACGGGAGCCGAGAAAATTTTTTCCTTGGTTCTTCATGTGATATTTGGGCAAAAACGAGATACTATATCTCAGTAAAAGGGGGACAATGAAAGGATCAAGAAAAACTATGTAAGAACTTCTAGACCGGAGCCCGGTGTTCAGGCCTTTTCAGATTTTCAGGCTCGTTTGTTTTAGCTATAGCCCCCGACTTTCTCGTCTGAAAAATGTTTTCTAGTATCATCTCACATGGTTTTTTGCTGCCGTTATTCATAATCTAAGGTTTTTTGTGATCTTCTAATCATATACTTCATTATCTGTCATCTACTAAGATCTGTCATACAAACAAAGACATCTCGTTTTCGCCCTGATTATTACGTGAAAAAAACCTTCTTCGCTCCCAGTCCATTGTGTTTAATATGTCTACAGAAAGCAGTTTTATAAGACCAACAAGATATTTCCAGTGACAAACCCACTAACAAACACCTCATTAATATTCAGATTTAAAAATAATTTAAAAATTGTTTCTGGGCGAAAAGTCGGTCTATACGTCTGTCTGAAATAAAATTATGTTTTCTCCGTTTTTAGGATTCTGAACCAAAATGGTAAAAACGATCCCTTCAGTAGTAGTAAGTAGCACAGCTTTTTTGAAATCTGCAAAAAACATTTACAAACAAACCTAAGTTTGGGACAAAAAAACTAATTTTGTGGTCCCAAAAAATGAACTTTATTGCTTCTAAAAATTACTAAAGGTATATCTGCGGGAAACCACGGCGTGTGAGCTCAACTCAAACTTGGCCGGCTTTAAAATATAGTACGATTCAGCAACCCTACAATGACATCTTTTGGTCTGATTTGGTAACAGATGATTCGAGATCGCTCGGTCTCTGGTACTCTAAACATATTTTTGCTTTGTTTAGCCTTTTGGAACACACTACAGTAGAAATAATATAACTTTATTAGAATGACAGCAGGGTTCTAGAGTGGCGACCACGTACCGGAAGACGAAGCGTTGGCAGGCCCCCCACAAGGTGGACCGACGATCTGGTCAAGGTCGCGGGAAGCCGCTGGATGCGAGCCAAGCAGGACCGCGAGTCATGAAGATCTTTAGGGGAGGCCTATGTCCAGCAGTGGACGTCTTTCGGCTGATATGATGATGATGATGATGAGAATGACAGCAGTGTTGTTGCAGGACGGAGCGATGCGTAAGATATTGGAGCGACAGAGACACGTATCGCTCCGTCCTGGGGGTCTAGACAACGCACAGACCTAAGCTTGTTATGCTACGTTGAGACAACCTGCCATTTGACGAAAGTGAACGTCATTAAATGTATGGGATGACATTTGACATATTATGTCATCCCTGCATTTGTTGACATTGGCTTCCGTTATTAATGGCACGTTGTCTACACATCCTGCTCTCACGCATAGCTCTCCTGCTGCCATTCTTATCAAGCTACATTCTTACACTGTAGTATACTTATGTGTATTTTTTTTTGTTTAATTCTAATTTCACACTTCTAAATGCACATTCCTGTGCCCCTTTTCATGTCATTCTTTCACACCAGCTAGGTTGGCTGGAAGAGATCTCTTATAGAGATAAGCTCACCTTTGTAAACAAATTTTATGTTAACTACAATTTTATGTATTTTGTGCACAATAAAGAATATATATATATATATACAACATGATTTTGTAATGCTGACTATACTTGAATATGGTACTTAGTACATTAAACTGAACAACTTTCCCCAAGAAACATAGATTGGAAAATGAAAAAAATTTTTGGTTCCCCATACAAACCTTGCGCCGTCAATACTGGAATTCGTATTGTATGACCAAAAAAAAAATTTCATCTTTCAACCTATGTTTCTTGGGGAAAGTTGTTTAGTTTCATGTACTCAGTACCATATTCAAGTACAAAATCACGTTGTACATTACAGTAGGTACGATCAACAGAACGTCAGTGGAAATATTTCCAACTCTATTACCATCCCGTTAAGTCCAAAATGTTTCTGTTGATGTGCTGTTGAGTGTACGTGTACGTACGTTTTTGGACGCAATATTCAGCGGAGCGGGTAAAGGGCACCTTCCAGTAACATTGGGCTGTCTGATCGATACCTACTTAGTGGGAATTCAGTGTGATTGCGAATTTGTTAGGCTTCTTCATATGAGATGTCATCCTATCCTATACTATTAAACGAGCAATATTTGTATGTATATAAATATATACATATATATATTTGTAATCGGTTTCTCGAAAACGGCTCTAACGATTTTGATGAAATTTGGTATCCGGGGGTTTTTGGGGACGAAAAATCGATCTAGCTAGGTCCCATGTCTGGGAAAAATCGTAATGCCCGTGATTTTAGGCATTTAAAAAAAAATACCGCGTTTTAGACAGAAACCTACAGCGCCATCTGTTAGCGAGTAGCATAGCTTGCTCACCCGATGATATTTTAATGTTGAGGCGGCTATTAAATTATAGAGCGAAGCTTGGTTGACCAGGTACTTCTATTAAACGAGCAATATTTGTATATATATTTGTAATCTCGAAAACGGCTCTAACGATTTCGATGAAATTTTCCATACAGGGGTTTTCGGGGACAAAAAATCGATCTAGCTAGGTCTCATGTCTGGGAAAATTCGTTTCCTCCGTGTTTTTAAGCATTTGCGTATTAGACAAAAACCTACAGCGCCATCTGTTGGCGGGTAGCCTGTTCACCCGATGATATTTTAATGTTGAGGCGGCTGTTATAGAGCTCAGCTCGGTCGCCTAGGTACTACTATTAATCAAGCAATATTTGTATACATATTTATTTAGTAACAGGTTTCTCAAAAACGGCTTAAACGATTTCAATAAACTTTACCATACGGGGGTTTTCGGGGACGAAAAATCGATCTAGCTAAGCCTCATGTCTGGGAAAATTAGTTTTCTCCGTGATTTATTTTTTTAAATACCGCGTTTAAGACAGAAACCTACAGCGCCATCTGTTGGCGGGTAGCATAGATTACTCACTGGATGACATTGCTGAGGCGGCTATTATAGAGCGCAGATCGGTCGCCCAGGTACTCTAAATTAAAGTAACTTACATTGGATAAGTTAATAAAATGCACTTTTACATAGGGTGTAAGGGACAGCCTTCCGAAAACTGAAAGGGCATGATAAGTTAACGTTACTGAACAACTTTCAGCGAATAAAACTGTCAGAATATGAAAAGCAAAATCGGCCTCTCCATACAAAATTGTAAACTTGAGTGAATTGTATGAAGCGGCCGATTTTTTTTTCATTTTTTGAAAGTTGTTCAGTTACAACTTACGACGACTGATCATGCGCTTTTAGTATTCTGAAGGCTGTATCTTACACCTCATACTAACTTCTAAAATCATAGAAAGTATGTACGAAGATAAGAGTGTATTTTATTTTTTGTCGTTAAGCTGCACCCATACGATATCGTAAACTTGCGAGGAGTTTTGATTTCTACAAAAAACACAAATAACTCATCATCAACATCTTAGCAACCCGTGAAACGTTCTCCGCAGGACAAGGAGCTCCCTCCAGATCTCCAGCAAAAAATGTAGGGCTTAGACAGGATTTACCACAGACATCACGCTTGTAAGCGTTGCGGCTGGCGACCGCTGTAGTTGGTCACCGCAGGACCCGGTTCACTCACAATCCCTTAGTCGCCTCTTACTACACCCACGGATGATACTATGATGATGATATAGACGGGTTGATCCTATTCTTTGCCGGCACCACGCAGACAAATAACTAGACACACAAATTCAAACGTGTTTTACAATAACAACGTACAGTAAGGCCATCAATGGGTATATTTTGACAGCTGTCAAACATGAAAAATTACGACATGCAAAGAAAATGAACCCTGAATCTGTGATAAGAAAACGCCAAAACAGACTTGGTAAATCCGAAAATTACGAATGATTACCAAATCAGCCAACGTTAATTAAAAGCAGTTGATACTGAAAAGTGGTATAATACATTAAGATGCACGTGCGCTATTTTGGATATTACTGCCGAGGCTCTGAAATTGCAGCCCGAGCCGCAGGCGAGGGCGTAATGGAGCCGAGGGTGTAATCACCAAAGCGCACAAGCTTCTTACGACGTTTTTCAACACATTTGCGAATAAAAACGAATCAAATTCGCTTACCTTTTTGCGGATCGGGCTGCAATTCCTGAGCCTCCATTTTTCGTTCTCACAATACTTTTCAACATGGAATAAATACACCACAAAGAGCTAAGTTTATACTTATTCCCCAGCTCATTGAAATAAGCCAAAAGACATTCTCTGAAAACGAATTGGCATTTTTGCTGTAAAGTTCATTGAATGTAAACTTTTCGTAGGCAAGAATGTAATTTTCTTTGATTTTGCTGAAAGGAGACTCTTACTTGCATTTTGTGCGCCAGTAATTATTTCCTGTGGGGTTAAATTAAGTTCTTCTTCATTGCTTGAAGCCAACGACGACATTGTTAGTTAGTCACAAAAATCAAAGCAAATGAAAATACTTCTGAAAAATGGCGCGCGGAATTCTTGTAGCGCGCGCATTTCTTTTTTCAAACGAGGAGCTGTGACGAAGCAGTGGCAATGCTCCCAAACAGCGTAGTCATTGAAGGAGTACAAAAACTTAAAATTTATGGCTTACAAAATCATTAATGTTAATTTGTTGTCAAATTTAACTAATCTCATGCAACAAACTGTTTATATATTATATTTTCATCAACATTAGGATATATTTACGAAAATGTCATAAATATTTTAGACATTAGAACTCCTTGCTCTTTGTTAATATAAAAAATAATCAAGTAACTAGTGCTGTAATATATATTGAGAAAAGCACGCGTTTTTAATAAGCTGGATTATGGACCTAAATACAGTGCAAATAGAGCTGTTTTATGAGCAAATGTGTTGAAAAATTTATTGTAACCAGGACAAAAATTATCGACTGGTTTGATAGTAAAACTTATTTTTGGAATTACCACCCCAATGCTTATTTTGCAACAATAATGAGCAAGATCTCCCGAAAAACTAATGCGTCAAAATTATAGACACAGATTAATATAATAGTTACTTCTTTATAGATATCTTAATTCATGTCAAATTCATATGGTTTCATACTTAGTACCTCAGTACACTGAACAGCACATCAGTAGAAACAATTTAAGACCTTATGGCGTGGTAATAGAGTTGAAAAAGTATCTACCGACGACGTGCGGTTAATCGTACTGCTATTATCATGTAAAGATGCTGCTCAATCAATATTTTGTAATGAATCAAAATTGAGTTAAGGAACCCGTCTGACCCTTTTGACTGAACCCGTTTTACGAGTACCATGTTCGACGTCATCAGAATTTCACCCAGACAGACAACAAATAAGGCTGCAGTTTAAATACCAACCTTAGACAAGGAAATTTGGTGGTGTTAGTTTCCAAAAAAAATCTTACTCCTTTGTAAATACGAAAAAACACGCAGTTAACGGTGTCGCAATAAAGTTGCGCAATAGTGTAAACTTTTTGAAATTTTAGAAATCGAGTCATAAGTTGCGTTATAATTAGTGAAATAGTCTACAAGGTCTGCCAAATTAAAGCCAACAATATTATCTAACAGCTACAAGTATTAATTTTGCTGTAACTCACAGAATGACTCATACAGAGGTCTTTGAAGGGCATCCTTTTAAAAAAAGCTCGCATTTTTTATGATATTTTTGCCACTTTTTGGTACATGTTTTCATTTTTCTCACCCATTTTAATGTGCTGCTAATATTTTTTGGTGCGCCAGCTAGCTAGTTCCATCAACAGAAATTGTCAAAACTTTTTGAGACTCAAAAAAATGGCAATACCTACTTACAAAAAAAAAATACAAGAAAAAGTGGCATTTTTCCCGGCCTGGCCCGCATTTTCAGTTAGTCTGTGATTCAGTAGAAAAAACCCTCAGAAGCACCACGAGAATATCGCGAGTGGGCGCGCGCGGGGGTGCGGTGCGGTTTAGATTGCAAGGGGGCGGAGAGTGTCCATTCTCTATGATAGTACTAAGTACTATTACTTTATTCAATACCCTTCTCAAACGCCCAATAATTGACGTATTATAAATACAAAAGCTTTAACAAATATTCCTGGAATTTCTAAATAATTAGACATCTACTTACCACCCTCCGTGGTACCACCCCACACAAACCTAAACTCTTGCATTATATAAAACGTAGTACTTATATAAAGTTTAACGTTCCCGAATGCACGTAAAGTACCTGTTTACAGAAAATGCGTCAGTGCGTCTTGTAAATGTGTGAGTGCGTCTGCGACCTTGCCTAGGTCGTCTGCAATGTTTGGCTGGGTCTGGAATTCAGCCTTAGTCTGAAATTCAGCCTGAACCGCTGCCTACACCGAAACGAGCGGTTAAGTCGATAGATACAGATAGAACAATGCAACAAGTATGTTGCAGATATCTTTAAAGTATAACCTCTTTTTTTAATTTATTTATCATGCAGTGGTACACAACAGACTCCTAATAATAATAAATACTATGCACAAGAATACAAAAATATAATGGACTTTTAATCTTAATGACTTTATACTTTTGTAACTTTGGAGTGAGTTTTTAATACCTCGCCCTCATTCTACGAGTACTGTAACCTTTGCGAAATGTTCCAATATTTTATTAGGTATGTTAAAAGTGAGCAAATGAGCAGGTAGGCCACCTGCTGGTAAGTGGTCACCACTACCCATAGCACCAGAATTAAACATTAATAAGACAGGAAAACGCGTTGCCCACCGTGAGAACCATAGAATACATGAAAAGTTTCATGTATTCTATGGTGAGAACTAAGGTGGTAATTCATCATGACTGGTTATTTGCCTTTACTTTTTAACTTCAAATGCTTACCAGTATCCTACATAAAAAAACCGGTCAAGTGTGAGTTGGCCTCGCGCGCCGAGGGTTCTGATATACCTTTAGTATTTTTGGAACCAATAAAGTCCATTTTTAGGACCGCAAAACTAAATTTGTTTGTAAAGGTTTTTTGCATATTTATAAAAAACTGTTTAACTTAGAAAGATCGTTTTATTTTTGCTGTAATATTTATATAAACTTCTATCGACTGTAATTAATTCAGAATTCGGAGATAAGGGGGGGGACGGTATTTTTTTCGACATTGTTTTATCATAACTTAAAAACTAAGAGTTGTAAAAAAATACAAAAATATATTTTAGAATGTACAAGTAAAGCCCTTTCATATGATACCCCACTCAACCTAATAGCAAAAATTTGAAATTTTGCCCCCCTATTTGGGCCCCCTTTACATCAATAATCATATTTTTTTCTTAATTATTTAACGTGCAATTAAGTTGGACAACCATATTCTAAAACTGTTACAAATTTCAAGTCGATAGCATGAGTGGTTGCTGAGATATACAGGTGTGACAGACAGACAGACGGACAGCCAGACAAAGCGGCACCATAAGGGTTCCTTTTTTTACCATTTTGGTATCGGAACCCTAAAAACACAGCAGTGCACACACTACAGCTTTTTGGCAGAAATACACTAGGGGGTGGTACGTCCGTAGATGGATTTTGCAAAAAAACCTTACCACCTCCAATGTATTTTCATTGGTTGTAAACTTCGTAAGTTTGATCCTGACTTAGGTATTCAAATTAGGATAGCTGAATCAACATAGGTCTCTACCCCTTCTTGTCATAAATTAATTAGAATAATAAGTCTTCACTGTCTAATTTACATAATCTTCAATGCCTGATGATAAAATATTCTAGGCTAGGTGGGTAAAAGTACTATTAAACTGCATAAAACTTCACATCTAACTGTACATACTGGGTGTAACAAAAAAGATATACCAACCCTGAAGGATGTGATTCTGCCCATAAAACTGAACAACTTTCCCCAAGAAACATAGTTCGAAATACGAAAAATAAATTTTGACCTCCCATTGAAAATGCGCTATCAGCTGATAGATTCAGTTTCTATGGGAGTTAAAAAAAATTTTCTTATTTCGACCTATGTTCCTTAGGCAAAGTTGTTCAGTTTCACGGGCAGATTCACATCCTTCAGGGTTGGTTTAATCATAGAATACATGAATTCATGTATTCTATGGGTTTAATATACCCTTTTTGTTACACCCAGTATGTACAGTTTAGAACATGTGAAGTTTTGTACCTGCAATGCGACCGCAAACCTTGAAGTGGTAGAAATAGAGAGAGTAGTGGTAGTAGTGGTAGAAGTGGTAGAAATAAAGAGTAGTACAAAATTCAATGCGTCACACTTTAAGAGTTCCTGGCTGCCTGTCGTTAAACAAATTGTATCTCCAATTTAGAATGTGAATGTAAATGTCGCAGACAAAATTGCATTATTCGCTGCATTACAATCAGCCGGCAAATAAGTAGGAATACGGACGGAAAAATTAAAAATGGCGCCAGCAGTTTGTTAATGAATTTAGACCACATACGCATTTTAGGTTCGTTAGCTAATCGGATAGGTAAGGTTTAAAGGTTATCTTGCGAATACAACGCACGAGCCGAGTTAGCGAAGCGAGCGTGCCACGGTAGGCCGGCGAATGCCAAAAACGAATTACACGCCGTTTTGTAATGTGCCTAGATTTTATATAAAAATGGCTCATCATGAAAAGTGACGAATCATAGAATTTGCTTGCGACATAGACATTAAAATGTGATTTAGGATAATATCAGTGAGTGTATTGAGATTTAAGAGGGTTATTATGGGCACATTGTGTTGCAAGATTGTTTTGAAGGTAAGGATGGGGAAATCTATGCCCTGCATCATGCGTTGGTGGTACCAAGGTGCTACGAAATACTTGACTGAAGTTGAAAAACTTGAGGTTTTAAGTAGTAAATAGAATCAGGAGTTCTTTTGCGGAAGTCCATTTTAACATGTTATGGAAAAGGAATATGTAGCCACCTCCGCAACAATGAAGGATGCTATGCACTCACTGTGCACAAATAAATGCGCATGCGCAGTATTGCGCAGGCAACTGCAACGCAGCAAAAACCGACACCAGTCTACACGTGTTTCGCCTCTACACGAGGCATCCTCAGGAGATGTTATACCAACCAGTGCCATCATCTCTTGAGGATGCCTCGTCTAGAGGCAATCGGAAGCCTCATAACTTGTTGAGGTTTAAATAAAAATAACTATGTTTCTCTTGCGTTTTGGATGGTTTGTGTAGTGCAGGCTAAAAACAGTACCACATCATGTCTTCCCGTAGGTGTCGTATAAGGCGACTAAAGTATCTTAACCAGAATATGGCCAGCAGCGTTCTGCGTATCTTACCACGATACTGCGAATCTTTGATCCCTTTGAAAAATAAAGTCAGAATCTTTGATCTCTTTAAAAAATAAAGTTTTCATTTCGGTCCTACTAAAGCTCTCCGCTCTGTTTCTGTTTCTAACGAAACTTAAGTTATTCGCAATTTTCAAGTTACTTGCTGGATTGGCTGCCTAGCTGTTAAACTTTATCTCATTATTTATACATTTCTAAATATATTGGCCTAAGTTTTTGGTAACATCCTTTTACTGAAATAAACTATCGAAAAGTACTCATAAATATCAAAAGACTTTACAACCAAAATGTTGTTCATTCGCACTACTTATTGAACACCCCTCGTACGCACGACAGCAAGTAAGTGGAAACAAAACGAGTAAAAGGTAAACTAGCGCTATGCTGCAAACGCCCGAAACCAAACCCGCTCAAGGTCAAATTGTTTCCACTGACGTGCGCCCGTGTGTACAAACTATGAACACTGAAACTGCCTGTCATTGTCCAGTGTAAGTATTTATATCTTTGAAAAACGAATATAACTTCTATGACCTTTGCGGCCAACGTACGCCTATGACATTGAGGCGCCCGTAGGCTGAGGCCTCTTGCAACCCCCACCCTCCTATACCACCCCCAGGGCGATAATGGGAGGGCTAGGGGGTGAGGGTGTGTAGTACGCGATATTACGTGATGATAATGGATGCGGGGGTGTTGTTGTTTTTATTATTTTTTTGGTAATAACTTTACGTGATAAGTAGGAACCAAAATGTTCTAATTGAGTACCTAACAAATAATTTTATAGATTTATATAACTTTCTTCAGTCATATTTCATAATATCAAACTTAATTAAATTGTTGCTACTTAAATAGTTATTATTAGCCTTAACATAATTCCCGTGTGGTGCCGGCAAAGAATAGTACCAACCCATACATACCCGTGGGTGTCGTAAGAGGCGACTAAGGGTTATAAACTGGAGGATGGGCAGCAGCATCCTCCTTTGTATCTTACATCTTACTTACTGCGGTCATCACAACCGCGGTCCATGGTGCCAGCCGTAACGCTAATAATTGAGGTGACTCTTCATTTTTCCAGCAAAAGCTAGAATTCTGGAGGGAGCTCCCTGTCCTGTAGTGGACGTTTCATGGGATGTTATGATGATGATGATCCTTAACATGCCTTTTTTAAGCACAGAAAACTCTTGTCATCTAATTTCACTAGCGGTCACCTATCTATACAATCCAAACTAGGTACCATTAAGTAGTTGCTCAAGTAGTGTAATCGCTTTAAACGTGCTCTCTAAGAAACTGAAAACGAATTTGGATAAAACTATGCCATTGCTTATACCTGTACTTAGTAAGAGGCACTGAAAACTCAACTTTTGAAAGCTTTGTTTGCCTAAATACAAAGTTCAAAATATAGAAAACTATTGAAAAAGGCTCGTGTGTAAAAAAGTATGCTATTATATACTAATCTAAGACAAATATTTTTGGTTGTTTTTGCCGTAGCTGAACATTTTTTTCGACGGGGACAATTTTTCAGAAAGGCAAAAACAACATAAATAATCTAGCCAAGTACTGTATTAGCGCCACCTACCATTATACTTGGAACTTATTGCTGAAGATTTGAAACAGCGCCCTCTCTGTACTACCGACTGAACTTTTACACAGAAGCTCATGTGTACGGCCGGATTCTTTATTGTTACACAACTTATTTACTAGATGGCGCCTTCCAAAACTTTGCATTAATATCAGCTAAAAATCAAAGATTTCTCTCAAGCTCTCAAGATTTTTTATTCAAATCGTATTTAATTTTCTTAAATTTAATTTTTTAGTTTCTTATTTTCTAAGTATCGAAAACCTCGACGTGCGAGTCCGACTCGCATTTGGCCGGTTTTTTTTTTATGTTACAACTGAGCAAACGAAAAGGTGGGCCACCTGATGGTAAGTGGTCTCCACCGCCCATAGCACCCACTGTCTTATTAGTGACATACTTTGACGCTAATAATACAGCAAAGCGCGTTACCCACCCTGAGAATTAAGATGTTATATCTCATGTGCCAGTAATTTCACTAGCTCCCTTAACCTTCAAACCGAAACACAGCAGCAGTATAAACACTGCTGCTTTACGGTAGAAATAGGTAAGGTTGTGAAAATGATCGTTTATTTTTCTTATCGTTTCAAAAGAAGTATGAATGTTGTGGTTTCTTTGATATTTCTGTAGAAATTAAGGCTTTTTTCTCCAAAGTAGGTAGGTTCACGCGCACTTGCTATACCGGGTGTAAGGGACAGCCTTCCGAATATGGAAAGGGTATGATTTGATCAGTCAACGTAACTGAACAACTTTCAGCGAACAAAACTATCGGCTACAAAAACACCCCCGCATCCCCCCCAAAAAAAATCGGCTTCTCCATACAAACTGTCCAATCAAGTTTTCAATTTTGTATGGAGAGGGCGATCTTTTTTTTATTTCCTGAAAGTTTTGTTCACTGAAAGTTGTTCAGTTACGTTGACTGATCATGCCCTTTCAGCATTCGGAAGGCTGTCCCTTACACCCGGTATATTAGGGTAGGTCCTGTACCCAGCAGTGAACTGTTTTAATATGTTATGATTCTATTATGAAGATAATAATGTTGGTACTAACAATCTTGCAGATAAAGAAATCTTGCAGGAGATACACAGCATCCAAGCGCTCTTTGATTTCGATGCGCGTTTTCCCTTCCAAAAATAGGAATCGAATCACCGAACGATATTGCTCTTTTTCCATTTTTGTAAAACCGATCGACACGTTCGCTTCCATAAGTTCTCAAATTAAAACGAATGAAGGGATTGGGATGAAAATTTGAAAAAATAATAAAAAAAAAGAATGTGCTACACTGTGGTAAAACTCTTTTGAAACTACAGCGCCCTCTGGCGATGAGGCTAGGTACTTATTGAATGCACCTCGTAAATAAGTAGGGTAACTTTGACTATCTTAAAACTGAATAATTTTCAAAACTTAAGAGTTATTTTTGTAACACTTACTAAATTGCTAGCCTTATGAATTATTTACCTGATGGTAACAGACGTGAGAAATACTTTAATTAATATGTAATTTTATGCAATGAAAATGTAGGTCGGCTAGGATTACCAGATAATCTACTCGTTACGTGGTATTTGATTATAGGCTTGTGATTTATTTTAATAGTACATTAGTCAGCTTGTCCCTGCCAGGATTACTAACCTAATAAACTTGCAGATAGAGGCTCAATAGGCCTATAAAAGTCAGTAAATTAAATTGGCCAATAGTAATTAGTCAGCTTGTCCCTGCCAAGATTACTTACCTTATAAACCTGCAGATATAGAGGCTCAATAGGCCTATCAAAGTCAGTAAATGAAATTGGCCAATATAATTAGTCAGCTTGTCCCTGCCAAGATTACTTACCTTATAAACCTGCAGATAGAGGGTCAATAGGCTTACCAAAGTCGCCCCACAAATATCAAATAAACCCGTAGTAAATAAGTAGTACATATGTATACAGTAACCATCCCTTACACGTCACAGTGTAAATAACAAAAAAACGTGATCTAATAATATTTTATTTTAAAATAATATTGTTTATAGAGTTTTGTGCATAATGGGCGATACCAAACATAATTTATTAGTATATGTAAGTAAATAAAATAATTTATTACTAAAAGAATAAACGTAACTTAGCTATTGAAAGTTGATTACGTAGCATTTCTCAACTACAGTAAGACACAAATCATAAAATAAATGGATGAGAAAAAGCATCCCAGATAATATCTTCAGAGGTCAAAGAGGTGGCATAGCGCTATGGCCCTTCCTTGGCATAGACTATTAGTCAGTTTATTATTACCCGAGTCAAGTCTTATGTAACCAAGTCTTGTAGGGTAGACATGTCACGATGACTTCGGGTAAAAGGTCATCCCACCAAAAACATTCTGTACAAAACTAGCCAAGTCTCGATGGTGCTGCTTGTTTATGAAATCTAGACAAAGTCGTACCATGTCTAAGGTTCCTTACTGCGATTTCTTTATTATTATAGTTAATGTTGTGTGACTAGTACAGCTTCAAATAGCCTAAGTATATTAAAATTTAAAATTAAGTTCTACAAATTCAATGTGCATTTAATGCAACCTCATATCCTAGATTTACTGGAATGATTATGGTATTTTTCAAGTTCAGGTGTTCAGTACCTTAGCGAAAGCTTACCCTGTATAGAGTTTCTGAATCTCGCTATTTTCGAAAATTGTTATAAATATACCGAGAAATTGAATTTTCCCAGACATGAGACCTAGCTAGATCGATATTTTGCCCCCTAATATTGCTGTTATCCTTGTGGTGCCGGCAAAGAATAGTACCAACACATCTTAACCCTTGGATGTCGTAAGAGGCGACTAAGGGACTATGAACCAGATGATGGGCAGCAGCGTCCTCCTGTGTATCGTATCATCTTTGTAACTGCGGTCACCGACAACCGCGGTCCATAATGCCAGCCGCAATGCTAAGAAGCGTGGTGTCTATAGTAATTCCCCTCCAAATTGTTTCAGCAAACGCTGGAAATCTGGGGGAAGCTCCCTATCCTGCAGTGGACGTTTTCATGAGGTGATAAGGATTATTGCTATTCTGGTAAGCTCTGCACTACTCGTGTCCATTCCAACGATTGCCTGTGCTAAGGTTGCCTAGAAGAGAGCTCTAAGCAATAAGGCCGCCTTTGCGCGAAATGAAATATACGCTTCTTGTACGCTATTATCCTATACTTTTAAACGAGCAATATTTGTATACAGGGTGTTAATTTAATTGCGTGCCATAGCTTAGGGGGTGTTACAGTAACGATAAAGGAACACAAAAAAATATAAAAAAATTCTACTTAAAAAAAACTAAAACTCCATTGAAACTTAACTTACGCGGAGGGCAATGACCCGGACGGAGCACCAGTGGTACACAGTATCAGTGGATAAGGTACATACATAACTGAAACTCTTTCGCGAGATTTTGATAGCGCGGTGCTCAAGGTCATTGCTCTCCGCGTTAGTTTAATTACAATGGAGGTAAAAAAAAAATTAAGATATGATTTTTTTTATATATTTTTTAGTTCCTTTATCGTTACTGTACCACCCCTTAAGCTATGGCACGCAATTAAATTAACACCCTGTATTTGTAATCGATTACTCGAAAATGGCTTTAACGATTTCAATGAAATTTACCTATGTCTCATGTCTGGGAAAATTTGTTTTCCGTCTTTTTTAAATTACCGCAACCTACAGCGCCATCTGGTGGCGGGTAGCATAGCTTGCTCACCCAATGATATTTTAACGAGGTTGAGGCGGCTATTATAGAGCGAAGCTCGGTCGACCAGGTACTAGTAAGTTTATATACTTATGTCACCTTAAAAAAACCGGAATCGTAAATTGAGCAATTTCCTAGTAAGTTGATTAACTTTGAAAAATAACAAACTGTACCGAATTTGCTTCTGGCACTCGCCGGCTGCTCCCGAAGTACGCTCGTTTCGCTGGCTCGGCTCTGCTCTTGCGTTTGGTCGAAGGAGAACCTAACACAAGCTAATCAATCCCGTTCGGGGTGTCGGTTAGGTCGTGTTGCCTTACCTAACGGACATATATAGGGTGACTTTTAATTAGTTCTTGATAGTAAAAGATATGCATGTACTCATGATACAGAACAACTTTTCCCAGGAACATAGGTCGAAATACGAAAAATCAAGTTACACCTCCCATACAAAATGCGCTACCAGCTGATGCAGTTTCTGTGGTCCATACTTCATTTTCGTATTTCGACCTGTGTCCCTTGGGGAAATTTGATCAGTATCATGAGTACATTTATACCTTTTTCTATCAAGAACTAATTAAAAGTCACCCTATATGGATCTACGAATTTCCTACGAGTTTATGATTTTTCGAAAGTTGCTAGGAACTTACTAGGAAATTGATCAACTTACGATTTTTATCATATTTCGGTGACATACAAATACTTATTGCTAGTTTAAAAACCGGCCAAGTGCGAGTCGGACTCGCTCACTGAGGGTTCCGTACCACCACATAAACATAATTGTATTAGTTGAAATTTCAGTAAGTTAATGTGCTAGATTTTTTGAGTCCGACACGCGCTTGACCAAATTTTATTATTTGTTGTTATTTTATAGCATATGCACTATAAACAAACCAATTTTCAAGTTTGTAAGTGTTCCCGTTTTTAAAATAGAACTAAAACAAAAATCGCCTCAGCGACCATCCAACTTGACCCCTCTCTTATATGAATGTTCTTGAAACGGGAGCTCACCACAATTGGTTACCATTAGTTGTGAGAAAAGTTGTAATATTTAATGATTTCAGACTTTTCCCATTATTTGTACTGTGAGACCTAGCTTCTTGCCAAATTTCATAATTTTAGGTCAACGGGAAGTACCCTGTAGGTTTTGCATTTTTGAATAAATGTATGGAGATGAGGACATAAAATGCCATATCTTTTGATTGCGTCGTTGTAAAAAATTTAAATTTTCAGATCTTGTGTGGTTCATGGATCCTAATATATAATATTAGTTTCAACCTGATACCTTTACCCGTTCGTGAGATAAAGGGTCTTGACAGACAGACAGACAGACAGACAGACGGACAACAAAGTGATCCTATAAGGGTTCCTTTTTATTCTCTGAGGTACGGAACCCTAAAAATCATCATCACCATAACATCCCATAATACGTCCACTACAGGACAGGAAGCTCCCACCAGAATACCAGCTGTTGCTGGAACAATATAGAGGGGAAGTACCTTAGTCACCACGCTTGTCAGTGTTACGGCTGGCACCATGGACCGCGGTTGTTGGTGACCGCAGTATGTAAGATGGTACGATACACAGAAGGACGCTGCTGCCCATCTTCCGGTTTATAATCCCTCAGTCACTTCTTACGACACCCACGGGCAGATATGGGTTGGTACGGTCAACCGCTTGTCGGTAGAAACTTTTTCAACTCTATTACCACGCCATAAGGTCCAAAAGTGTTTCTACCGATGTGCGGCCGTGTGTACTATTCTTTGCTTGGGACAGTTAGTTTAAAAGTATAGGATAAAAAATAAATACATATATTTTATTAGCTAAAAATAGCGACAAACTAATAGTAGATACTTATTTCTTACTGACGTCAAACTTTCACATTTTGATGTAACTGTTTGAAATTATAATAATAATAATAATAATAATAAATAATTTATTTATTTCTCCACATAACATTTTTTCATACTAGGTAAGTACAATGCTAGAGGTAAAACTTAAAATTCAAATGTTGTGGGAGACTGGAGCCTGAGCTAGGTCATCCCTGTATTACAGGTCTCCAGGACCCACCCCATAGGGACTACATTAGGTAATATAATACTACTTAGTATTTAAAAATTTCAAAACACTGAAAAACTATTTAAAAGGTATGTTTTGATTTGAATGAGATTAGTTTAAAAATAACTAAGTGGAATATACATATAATCAATAAAATATTAAAAAGGAGAATATGAGAAATATAAAAATGAATATGTGAGTATCTGTGTGTGTGTGTTTGTGAGTGTGTGTGTGTGTGTGTGAGAGAGAAACGAGTGTGTTAATGTTTGTGTGTGTCTCAGTGTGTGTGTTTGTATGAGTGAGTGTGTGTTTGAGTGTCACTATATGAGTGTTTAGTGTCAGATTATAGATGTGTGATCTTATATATTTTTATATTAGTTGTTTTTATTTTCAGGATATAACAGCAAGTAAAGTCTCGGTTTCGTCATAAGTCATCTTTTGCAGCCACATAGTAATTTTCTTTTTGCATTCATATTTAGTGTTGGTGTAAATGTGCAATTTATTGTTAACTCTATTATATAAGAAAGGGCCAAGAAACAAATAGAACCTATGAGCAAATTCCGTGCGGACAGAATTTGTAGGGCATAAATTTTTCCTTTTCGAGTTAACTAGTTTAGCGTCAAATGATAGGTTATAATGTTGTTTTAAGACCGTGTAAAGTATAAAAAGTTGTCTCACGGTAAGTACCTCGCTTTTTCGATATAGTTCAACAGTAGGAAATCTAAACGGAAGGAAAGACATAACCTTCAGAATTGCCCTTTGTGCTCTTTCGATATTTATGAATTTAGTTTTATGTGCACCGCCCCATGAAGAAATACAATAGATAATTATTGACTGGCATAGTGAAACATACACAGATTTGAGCATATTATAATCAACAACATTTCGGAGAGTTTTGAAAACATATATAAGCTTCCTTATTCTTCCACTAACCATGTCCAAATGTTGTTGAAAATTAAGTCTATAATCAATTAATATGCCTAGATACTTATAGGATTCGGTTTTTTGTAATATAGGACAATCGCAATTTGAAGCTGTATGTGAGCAGTGGTGAGCTATTATGTGGTTTGATGATAAAGAAGTACGATGCGAGTTTCTTATGGTAAACGTTATGTATTTCGTTTTATCAGCATTTAATGTTAGGTAGTTGTTACAGAGCCAGTGCGTAACTTGGTCTAATCCCGTCTGAGCGTAACTAAAAACTTCATGCCATGTTTTAGCGCTGAATAGTAAAGCGGTGTCATCAGCAAAAGCAATGAGACGTCCATTTTGCAATGGAAGTTGACACAGATTGTTTATGTAAACCAGGAAAAGTGTAGGCCCCAAAATACTTCCCTGGGGTACACCATAAGCCACTGGTAGGTCATTGCTAAGTAAATTGTTGATTTTTACACACTGTGTACGGTTAGATAGGTAGTCCTGAAAAAGTCGTAGTTGAGTATTTCTGATTCCAAGGCTGAACAGTTTTTTTACGAGCAGTGAGATAGAAACGGTATCAAATGCTTTTCTTAAATCTAGGAAAATAGCAATTACCTTGTTTTTATTATCTAAATTGTCAGCAATATAATTTGTAAGCGCGTGCACCGCATCTGATGTGGATTTGCCTTCTCTAAAACCGTACTGCACAGGTGAAAGTAGGTTTTTAGCCTCTAAATAGTTAATCAATCTTTTATTCATTAGCCTTTCAAGAATCTTTGATACGGAAGGAAGTACTGATATGGGTCTATAATTGTTTACTATAGATTTATCTCCACTCTTGTGAACTGGGGTGATCAAAGATTTTTTAAAGGCTAACGGAAAGATTCCAGTGGACAGAGAGAGATTACATATGAATGTAATGGGTGGGATGAGGATATCTTTATGTTCAATAATAAACTTTGATGATATGCTGTCCCAGCCGATGGCACAGTCGCGTTTGAGGTTTAGAATAAGTGATTCTATTTCGTTTTCATCCGTAGGTATCATTACCATAGATTGACCATCATTGGCACTCTGTGCACAAAATTCACCATGCGAAACGTTTGGATCAACACAAATTTTTTCTGCGAGAGATTGTCCTATATTTGCAAAAAACCTGTTAACATCATTTAGGGATTGGTCTGGAGTGATTAGTTCTGTGGCTGTGTTTTTGGGCTTTGTTCTGTTTGTTACTGTATTTATAACTTTCCATACTTTCTTATTATTTCTACCTGCTTTCTTTATTTCATCTCTATCATATTGTTGTTTTAACTTTTTAAGTATTGTTAGCTACAACCACCACGCTGCGCTGGCAACACCAACCCATCGCCTATATAAGCGGGCTGGACACCCGATGGGCCTCTCACTCGCTGCTAAACTGTTGGAACGATCGGACGTCTTAGGAGCGTTATAGTTACCCGTTGTACCTAGGTTGTATGTAGCCCTTTTAGGTTTCCTGAATATTGTCCTTGTTGTGTTAATTTAATAGAAGTTCGGTTTGTCATCAAATGTGGTGTTATTCCAATAAAATGTTGGATAGGTTCATCTGTGCCTCATTTCCTAAGAACCCCTTACCTTCTGGTTTGTAAAATCAGAAGTGCGATATGAATCGTCACGCGTCTTCGCTCATGTTCCATCCATTTTGTTCAGTTTTGTGTGTTTTCCTGTGTGTTTGTTAAAAGGTAAGTGCGGTTGATAGTTCTAAAAGTTTGTATGTGGATCTAGATCGAGAAATCGCGCCAATTTCCTGCATCAAAGGCATTCCTGCGATCATATCTTCGTCTGATAGGCCACGTGGTTATTGTGCTTTTCAACATTTATGGCTATACGCAGCGATCGCTTCCGCTCAGCATCAGTATATTTCATTTCTTTTTGTCACGTAGACGATCCACAAGACATTCGAAGACATCGTGATTTTTCATACAGTTGTCGTCGCAACGGCGGTTATTTTAGAACCCAATATTTTTTTTGATGAGTATATTTAGGAATGAAGGTAGACAAATAATTTTGCTTCAAAGTTTTCTTAAGCAAGTTGAGATAATTTCACATGTTGTTTTTGCGTCAACCCGCAAAATAGAATGCAGTACAGTCGGCCGGAAGTCTGTAGTAACACATTGACATCTAGTGATTCTAGTTTCAGTTGTTTGTACCTTAGTAGCGTGGCGCTAGTTTGGTTTATACAGGTTTTGTTTTCAATTATTTTCTGTCGTGCATACAGAGTTGTTACCATCAACTTTACTTGGCAGTCTGGAACGAGATTCCACGAATGTTTTACGAACGAGATACGCTGAGAAAATCGTCACGTAGTTGAACGATGTTGTGAGCAAACCATGAAACCTTGTTTGTACAGGAAGGTTGATAATTTCGGATGACGGTACGTGTTCAATAGGTGTGTGGTGAGAAAAAAAAAAAGTCTCATCTTTCTACAAAAGCGAGTAGCAAACATTTTCGTTTTTAATTTGAAAATAGGTAACAGAGCAGTTTTGCAAAACAAAAATTGGGTCGGTAGTTGTACGGGTTGGAATCGTGCACACTCGTACGAGGTCGTACGTAAGGTCAAGAAGGCCGAATCGTAGAAAGAAAAGGTCAGGAAAAGTGATTCTTAGGTTTACGTGTGGTTTCTTAAGTCAAATTTTTGTGCAGGAACATTTTTAGTTGGTTGTTTGTGCACCATTGTAGGTAATTTTTCCGTAATCAACAAAGTTTTTATTAAGTGGAGAAAAGCATAGGTTGAGTCTTGTTCCTAGTTTCGTGGAATAGCCTCATAGCAACTAAATGGACAGAAGATGTTATTTTCACGGATGACTTTGTAGCGTTGTTCAGTTAATGAAAGGTCTTACTGATTCAACAAAACGAGTAAAAAATGGAGTGTTTAGCCGTATATTATGTCGGTGTCTAGTTCACTTATAGGTTAATCGTGTTTCGGCTTTCTTTGGTGAAAAGAAAAGACAGCAAGGATGTAAGGTACACGTGGTATGGAAAAGTGCGTCGTAACGTAAAATGATGTGGTGCTGTGATGGCGTAAAGTAAAAAAATTGTTTGTATTTTCGTATCGATTTATTGGCGTCTTATTTGTGAAATACAGAGACATTCGACGAGCGCGCAGTAAAGTTTCTTCGAGCTAGTGTGAGTCAACATCAAGCAAGATGGGCCAATATCTGCTAGTAGTCATTCTTGCTTTGTTTGTAATTGTCGACTGGTCATTGGCGATAGTCGTCGACACGCAGTGATATTATTGTTGTAGCAGTAAATTGTACTTTCGATATTTCGACACCGTGGCAAGATCACGGGTGAACCGGAGTATGTGGGTATGGTACCGACTTTCCTTTGAGATTACGTGGAGCGACACGAGATGTCTCGCTGGACCTGCTGACTTGGAGAAGATCAAGGAGAAGATGTGTTAGCCCTCTGTATAGGATTACAATAACAACTTTTTATGTGGTGGCCACAAAACGATGGGGTTATGCGTGAATTTGAGTAAGGTTACATTCGTACGCCAAAAACAGATTGGTAACTAAGTAGGTATCCATCCACTTGTTCATAGGTAAGCCAGTTTTTGCCAACATGCACAAAAGTCTTCATTATTGCTACCCACACGTTGTCTTTACATCAATGAGGAAAGGACGTGATTTAAGCCTGTAAGTTGTTCTCTTTTGTCATATCACAAAGTTAGGAAACAGGTTATGATAACAACCTGGACGTGTGACTGTAAGTGCTAAGACATACCGAATATTATCTGTGCTTCGGAAGGTATGGCGAGATTTTTGCTACTGTCACTGTTTAGGTAGTAGATTCCTAATAAGGAATAAGAATAGTACCTACCTACAACGATGGTTTCAAGTTGGTAATTTTTTGTGTAATGTTTGTGTAGGTAGATGAGCTACCAAAATAATGGAAAAGCAGTCCTAAATTAGCTTTCGGAAGATACCAACAGTGTTTCTGTTTATTTGTGCAAGACTAGATGCTCTCCGCTTTGTTTTTTTACTAAAGTTCTTATTTTAGTCTGTTTTAGAAGCTATCTGAAGGTATTCTGCTAGAATCAAATATGATGGGAATGTTGAGCTGGTTCTAGCAGAAGTGGGATGATCCATGAGAGTAAATTTCACAAACTGCTACTGACATCGGAGATCAACATTGTATGTGCAGGGAGGTGGTACCTAAATCACTTACTATGTGTTTGGAAATGACAGTTCTCCTAGAGGTATCTACACAAAGTTATGAACTCTGTAAGGTTTTACCAATTAATTTGTGTCCAACTTACATCTTTTGCTATGATGTCGTCGTCGTAGAGAGGCAAAATTAGGTGAAAGGTTATGGAACCACTGTACTGTTGAAAGTTGTAACATAACCACTTAACAACTAAAACAAAAAATGGTCAGGTACGGCCGAGCAGTAAGTGCTGACGTTTGTGACTATAAATGTTTCCTATGCATTCTTGAACGAGGCCAAGTTTTGAAGCTATAAGCGTTCCTGTTAATTGTGCGTAGAATTATAGATCTACTTTTCTACCTGTTTAGTCTTACATTGTGCTTTTGTTTTTATGTTTTATGTGTGTTTCGGCTGGCTGAGTGGCTGGCGACACCTGATCTATCGGGATGGGTCTTCCTATCCAAAGCTTTTCGGCTGGCTGAGTGGCTGGCGACAACTGATGTATCGGAATGGGTCTTCCTGTCCAAGGCTTCGCAAAGCACCGGCAAGCTGGAATCTGGCGTGTGCTTCCCGTACAAAGTTACGTGCGTGCTTTCACCACCACCGCTACGAGCTGGGACTTCTGGTGCTGTGGCTTACGTCCACTGTGCCTATGGTTTGTCTGGACAATGTCTATGGCTTGTGTCACCGGGTTGTCGTATAATAAGCCTACGTCTATTGTGCCAGTGGTTTGTCTGGTGTCGGGTCGTTAAAGCCTACGGCCACTGTGCCCACAACTTTAACGGCTTGAGTCTGATATCAAGCAGAACTTTGGGCCTCTGATATCTGAAGGCGGGGTAACCCCTGTGCTTCCAACGATCTGGTTTTTGAAGGCGGGTAGCCCCTGTGCTTCCAACGATGTTGCTTACAAAATCATGGGTGGAAGTGGTAATGATCTCTCCATGGATTTGTAAGGATGACCACTGGTGTGAAAATCGCCATTCACACTGTTCTCTTGTATGGGACTACTTATGATGCTCCGGAATTTCATCATAATGGGTTTCATTATTTCATTTAGAGTTATTTGTCTGAAACTTTGTGTCGATAAGTACAGATGTCCTCAACAGAGTAACTACTATGGTAGCAAGAGTGCACGCTTGTTATCATACTGGTTCAATAACGTAATGAACAAACTAAGATCCCTACTTGCCAGCTTCCTATTTCAGACAAATAACATTTGTGTACTAATCTGCATCAAATTCTGTGTTTTCATTAATTTGCTTAGATACTGATGACGAGTTCCATTATGTGTATGGAGTGCCATAGCGAACCCGGAACTGATTGCTTCGGGAGTGACCCGCGGTAGCGCTGTTTCATTCCCCCTGCGTCGTGTGATGCGGTGCCGCCGGGTAGAGCACTCGGGAGGTGCTGCAGCAGGGCGCCACAGGATCGGCTCCCACCAGCAGCCGCAGCCGTCGTGTACTCTTGTTGGCCTTCGCTCCAACCGGACGCAAGATGTATCTACAAACTTGGTGAGACCAAACCAATTATTTTATTACATCATCACGTGTTGCGATGAGACTAATCGCAAAACAGTAATAAGTCGTATCTAGTGCAAGTACCCAAGTACTTATTAGCATTGCAAACCTAAGATCAAATCTGGTATAGCTGAGATGACGGAGATAACGCATTACGCATTGATCTATCAAGCGAATTCAAACTTCACTTTATTCGCTCATTCTTTGTACGACCTATGCATGATCGCATACACATATTTTGTATGCAGTACAGTGTCATGATGATTTGTCAGTTTCGAAACTGACTAACTTTTTGTCTTAGTTTTGACTTGATTGCATACAAGAAAAGACAGAGCTTCAGGTTATTTTTATTTGTTGATATTCAGAGCCTTTTTCCTGCAGGTTCTGATGACAATGAAGAGATGCAGCCAGGACAGCTACTTCGAGTGACGTGGCTTGGTCATGTTCAAAAGCCATCGTGGACGCTGGCATGTCAGGAGAGGCCGTGTTAGCTACAACCACCACGCTGCGCTGGCAACACCAACCCATCGCCTATATAAGCGGGCTGGACACCCGATGGGCCTCTCACTCGCTGCTAAACTGTTGGAACGATCGGACGTCTTAGGAGCGTTATAGTTACCCGTTGTACCTAGGTTGTATGTAGCCCTTTTAGGTTTCCTGAATATTGTCCTTGTTGTGTTAATTTAATAGAAGTTCGGTTTGTCATCAAATGTGGTGTTATTCCAATAAAATGTTGGATAGGTTCATCTGTGCCTCATTTCCTAAGAACCCCTTACCTTCTGGTTTGTAAAAGTATATTATTGCAAAAATTCCTGTATCTTTTATATGTTAGTTTTAGGGTTTCATTATTTGGATATTTTTTGCATTTTTTATGTAGGTTATCCCTGTTTTTCATGCACTTTAAAAGCCCTGGAGTGATCCAGGGTTTCAATATATTTTTACGTTTTGACAATTTTACTGTTTGGGTATTTGACTCAATTGCCTGTCTTATTTCCTGAATGAAAAGTGAGGCTGCTATATTTGCGTCTGTTTCTTTATAAATGAGTGAGAAATCTATATTTTTCATGGCTTTCGCCAGACCAACAGTGTCCACTTTTGTAAGGGTTTGTAATATATGTGTGTTTTTAAGTTTAATTGGGAGGGAGAGCATGACGGTGTTAAATTAAATGTCTGACTGTAATGATTGGATCACTGTCGTAGCTTGTCCGGTCATTAAACAGATTTTTTAATAACAATCATTACAATTTCTCTAAAGCAATAATTTGTTTTTGTTTAATATTGTTGTTCAATATTCTACCCAATGATAGCTGCTGGTAGTAATTACTGTTTTGTTTAGTTACCGTTGTTTTGTCATACCATCACCGTAAGAGTCACTCCCAGATTAGTAAGTATAGTACAGGAGTCACTTTCCACATAAACTGCAAGGCAGAGGCACGCTTTCGTCATTTTACGCTTGCGAGCATCTTGTTTGCATCCAACATAGAATCAAACAAAATTGTGTCCACCCACAGATTACAGAAACTGTGTCCACCTAAGACGCATTTGTATATCGGCATGCGTTCGTCATGTTTGATGCAGGCAAGATGCATGCAACCCTTTCAGTTTATAATCAGTTTCACGAGTCAATGCCAACGCTTACCAACACATTTTGCAGCTATATCAAAAGTAAACAGCTATAGCTGTCAGAAAAAAAAAAACCGGCCAAGTGCGAGTCGGACTCGCGCCCTAAGGGTTCCGTACCTATCTACCATATGATATACTAAAAGCTTTTACTCTTTGATTTTAAAAACTCCGCGATCATCCAACTTGACCCCTCTTTTATAGAAAAGTTCTTGAAACGGGAGCTCACCTTAATTGATTACTATTAGCTGTGATAAAAATTGAAATATTTAATGATTTTAGACTTTTCCCTTTACTTGTACTGTGAGACCTAGCTTCTTGCCAAATTTCATAATTTTAGGTCAACGGGAAGTACTCTGTAGGTTTTGCTTTTTTGCATAAATGTATGGAGATGAAGACATAAAAAGCCATATCTTTTGATTACGTCGTTGTAAAAAAATTAAATTTTCAGATCTTATGTGGTTTATGGACCTTAATTAATATTCGTTATCAATTTCAACCTGATACCTCTACTCGTTCGTGAGAAAAAGGGTCTTGACAGACAGACAGACGGACAATAAAGTGATCCTATAAGGGTTCCGTTTTTTTATTTTGAGGTACGAAACCCTAAAAATGAGTATTTTTCCGTCAAATATACTTTGGTGTTAGAGTCATGGCTGCAAAATGTGTTGGTAAGCGTTGGCATTGACTCGTGAAACGGATTATATAGGTACATACGTCTGCGAAAGTGACTCTAACCATAGTTTTCTTTCAAGTATGTCATTTAAACTTGGCTGTCCAAATCGCTGGTTGCTAAGGTGTCCATTCATTAAAGTCTGAAACCTTTTTGTACCATGTAGAAGTGGAATTCTCTGCCTGCGTCTATGTTTCAGAGTTCACATAACCCGAATCTATTCAAGTTTTGAGTGAATACACTTCTTCTGGGCAAGCTCGTCCCACCGTCAAGCTCATCTCTGTCCTCATGGCTAGATCGAAGTCAAGAGTACCTAAGCTCATGGAGAATAAAAAAAAATCAAAACGCTTTGCTGGACCTAGTGCCCCAACCCAACATCATGGCCCATGATTGATGGGCGAGACCAAGGCTGCAAGGCTACGCTGGCTTGGCCACGTGGAAAGGATGGGAGAGGATCAGGCCGCCAAAAGAGCTTACTTGGTACGACCGAGTGGAAAACGACGGTCGGTCGTCCCAGGTAAATATGGGGTGACGAAGTGCGGAAAGACCTGGATGCCCACCAAAGAGCCGATTGGCAAGAAGCGGCACAGAACAAGAAAGAATGGAGAACTCTCGAGGCGGAGGCCAAGATCCTCTTGGTGTCGCTGAGCCAGCATAGTAAGTAAGTAAGTAAGAATTGCTGGGCGGAAAATATAGACAAATGGTGGTGTCTATAAGGTATAGTTTTCTTCCGTAAGTGATACGGTTGCCGAGCCCTTAGATAATAACAAGTAATATGACGTAACTCGTCAAATCTGATGTGCTCTTTACTTACGAGACAATGGAACATAATCTGTTAGTCACGCATCTAAACAAACAGACATAACAATTTTATTATGGGTAGGCTTAATTTAACATGTGCGCCGGTATAGTGTTTTTGTAATCCTCGTATACATAATACTTTATTGTGTTACGTTCATTCATAGCGGTGCTTCTGTACTGGTACACGTAATTTTAGTCTTGTTGAGATGATCAGCATTAGCAAAAAAGTGTAGAGAGATGGACTGAAAGTAAGAAGTAAATTTTGTTATGACGGTTGAAGTAAGCGAAGTATAGGTGTTACCGGCCAAACCCAATTTTATGTTAAACTAGTTTGTCCTAGGCCAAACCAGTTCATCTTTTATGCGATAGGATAAACAGTTGACGTCTTTTTGCTGGTATGATGAACCTCAAAATATTAATGGGGTTAAGGCAGGCAAATTATGATAATTGGTAATGCTCTTCTTATTTAATAGTCGGACTCTAATCGATGGAGGAAACTCCATTCATTTTTGTCTTCTGCTAGTTTAGTGATTTGAAACTAAAATATGAATAGCATTCCATAATACGTCCACTACAGGACAGCGAGTTTTGCCAGAATTCCAGCTGTTGCTGGAACAATATGTTAAGTACCTTAGTCACCACGCTTGTCAGCATTACGGCTGGCACCATGGACCGCGGTTGTTGGGTGACCGCAGTATGTAAGATGGTACGATACATGGAAGGACGCTGCTGCCCATCCTCTGGTTTATAAACCCTTTGTCGCCTTTTACGACACCCACGGACGGGTATAAATGGGTTGGTACTATTCTTTGCCGGCACCACACCGGACTGAAGTTTGAATAACATTAATAAATAAAATATGACACGTTCTTCTTCTTCTTTTCGTATCAATGGCAAATGATTTTATAGTAAGTTAGCCCAAAATGTGGCTACAGCAATAGCTCTTTGGTTGCCTTCAAAAAGGTCCTCCCTGGTGCAAGAAACTGAGGAGGTAGGGCACGAAAGCAAGTGTGTCATGGATTGCAAAATGCCGCATTCACACTCGTCATTATCAGAGAAGCCCCACCTCTTCTTCAGTTCTCCGCACCTGCCTGCGCCCGATCGCAGTCTATTAAGTGACTTCCATATGGGCCAGGGAAGATCATGTCCTGGTGGAAGATTTTCGGCAATGGGGATATATGGGGATATATGACACGTTAAACTTCTTCTTTGCAGTTGCAATAATATAGCATGATTACAATGACAGCAGAAAAACCTATGCGTGAAACAGGACACAGCAATAAGCAAAGAGAAAGAAAAGGCAATAAGTATCGCTTCGTCCTACTCTCACACTACTGTCATTCTAATTAAGGTGGTTGCTGAGCAGAAGTGCTGCCACTTTGAGAAATAAATTTATTGCGTCATAAATACAAAACGTTTAATAAGGATTGTTTGATTGGCGGCAATTTGGGGTAGTTCTTTATTTTATTATCCATCACATCACACCTTAGCTTATCGTGAATAGCTTTGTATTGTAAAACTGCCAAAAACGGCCACTTTTAGCACTTCACCAATATAAAGCTATAAATGATACGCTAAGCTATGATGTCATATATAATTACCCTATATTGCCGCCAAACGAACAATACTACTGAAAAGTTTTGTATTTGCGACGCAATAAATTTATTTCTAAAAGTAAGGTGCTGCCACCCAGCAACCGCCTTAAGCTACATTATTTAGGCTGTAAGTGGTCAATACAAGTCTTTTTGTGGCTGTCTTACTTACTTTCTACTTCTTCTTCTATAATGCTCCGCATTGACAAGTCGTATAGTTGCTTTTCTCTTCGGATGTCCTTTTGTCTTCAAATATCCTCCAGACAATTTTACCGTTCTGTTTGACACTAGTATAATATTATATTATCTGTGGTTTAACTAATTCCTTAGTGATGGCATCGCATTTCAGTACAAAAGACCTTCAGCATGACCACGAAAATCTCGCGAGCGGGTGCCTACTTTACGTCCATAACCCACCACCCTCACGCCTTAAGAGCCGTCACAGTTTTATCAAAGACACCATGCCGCTCGATTTAGATCCATCCAAGGCTAGGGTAGAAGTGTGGTCAAAAAGGTACCCTCCTGACAACATTCATATCCCAACTGCCGAAAAGCTGCCACCAGGTCACGATCTTCCTTGGTCCATATGGAAGTCACTAAACAGACTGCGGTCGGGCGTTGGCAGGTGCGGGGAACTCATGAAGAGGTGGGGCTTCTCTGATAACGACAAGTGTGAATGCGGTATTTTGCAAACCATGACACACTTGCTGTCGTGCCCTACTTCTCCAGTTTCCTGCACTCGGAGGGACCTTTTTGAAGGCAACCAAAAGGCTATTGATGTGGCTACTTTTTGGGCTAAGCGTTTATAGTCAGTTTTGCCATTGACTCGAAAAGAAGAAGAAGAAGATCTGTGGATTAACTAATTCCTTAGTGATGGCATCGCATTTCAGTACAAAAGACCTTCAGCAGGACCACGAAAATCTCGCGAGCGGGTGCCCGCGGGGGTGCGGGGTAGATTACAAGGGGGGCAGAGAGTGTCCGTTCTGTATTATAGTAAGTACTATTACTTTATTCTGTAAGCAATGCTATATTGCTGGTTCAAAAACCAACAAGAAGGATAGTCAGTCAGTCACTGCGCCTACGATGTTACTTACAAGTCCTTTACGCCGATGAGGTCAGCGGCTATCACACCTTCCTTAATTCGGAAACTAATTCGGCATACATTACTCGTCGAAGTAAGGATATTGAAATTAATATAACCAATCCTCCCTGCAATGTATGCCAAATTAGTCTTTGACTTCAGAAAGGTGTGATTCCGGCTCAAGATATAAAAACGGCGTCTACTTTATAACAGTTTAAAGTACTTTATCTGATAAGTTTTCCTGCGGCACCTGAGTAACCAGTAGACCTGCAAACCTACCCTGCGCGTGAGCATGTCACGGAAAACCGGTGCTTCCACTTTCCATTGACCGGCGGCTGCGCAATGCGCATGTAGCGGACAGCAACCGTTAAAAATTCCATACAGGAGCTTTTGCATCTCGTGCTAGTTAGTTGATATTGAAATTAATAAAATAAAGATCCGCTAAAGCCACGATCACACCTTCCCTAGTTGAATTAAGGATATTGCAATTAACATAACCAAGCCTCCGAGCAATGTATGCCGAATTAGTCCCTGAATTCAGTTAGGTGTGATTGTGGCTTAACTTTCAATTTCAATTAATATTATTAACATCTCAACCTGCTATATTGTTGCTATAAAGTGGTCGCACAAAAAAACTTTAAATATATTTTGCGTAATATTCTAATAGAATGATGAATGTAACCGTTGTCTATTTATTTATTTAAAATTTATTGTACACAATAGAACACAAAAATAAAATGACAATTAAAAAAAACAAGATTGTTGTATTCGTTGTAATTGTAAACCTTATAATTAACCCGTAGATAAAAAATAATAGATTATTGTTATTACTGCGTACGTTAGTAAAAATACTTTTTTAAAGATAATTTGTAATACGCAATGCTTAGCAAGATTGATTTAACGGAGAGGGCGTCATTTTGAATCCATTCTTGAATATCACCGGATGATAAAATATCACTCAAATTAATCAGATTTACAGAGTTTTCTTTGCAAAAGTGAAGATTGATATTCTTAAAATATAAAGCAGTCCTTGATTGGTAATTTTTATGTATTCTGATTAATATTTCAACAGTCTATCAGAGAAAATGTAAATTTTTAAAGTCTCAAAAGTGATATTTTATCACCCGGTGATTTTCAAGAATTAAGTCCCAGCGGACAGTGAAGGATCTTATAACGAAATCGTGAGCATAGCGAGGGATTAAGGTACGGAAGGCAGCAAGCAAGTGGAAACATATCATATATTCTGTGACTAATGTACGGTCAACCGCACGTCGGTAGAAACTTTTTCAACTCTATTACCACGCCATAAGGTCCAAAAGTGTTTCTACTGACGTGCTGTTGAGTGTACAAGCGTCCGAAACCAGAGACCCGCTCAAGGTCAAAATGGTTCCACCGACGACGTGCGGCCGTGTACACGTCGCCTAAGGTAAGAAAAGAATAAAAGGCTCATTTGGATAAAACTCATCATTTATTTTGAATATAAAATGGCATTAAAGATTTATAAAATAAACAAGAAATACTTAACATATAAATAAGTATCAAGTTGTGCGATTCTAAAAGTGTTATCGACATGGTTGTATTTAACAGCTTCTTTAAAATCCGTTACTAATTGAAAACTTACCGTTTCAGAAATATACAGAACTCAAAAAAATTAACCAAATCGGTTGTTTACAGTCCGATAGAGCCGGCCAGTAACATTTTCCAAACTATATTTTCATTTTGTCTCTTTGATATCTTATTATTTGGAGTATGAAAATAATTTTATTTTTACACTTCCTGTGTTCGGATACATCTACAAAGTAGACAATTGCAAAATTTCACAACCACAAGGATTCGAACCTGCGTCTTGGTTGTGAAATTTTGCGATTTTCTACTTTGTAGAATACGAGTTATAATAAGGGTGATGAAGGACAAATTTCTATATGATTTGCCAATGTCTGCCTCTCTGACTGATGATAAGGATAAGCATCCTCTAAAAGATACAAAAAATATTGGAGGACATCCACACCCCTGCGTTTTTGAGGAATTAAGTTTTAACTATTTTGAAATTTGACAATGAAACGTACACCTGGCAGACTATGACTATCTGATTAAATACAATGTATAAAACCCGAGAAAAATGGTCTGCCACCATAATAGCCCTGCGTCGTCGTAAAGTTACAGCGCTTCAAAATGCAAAAATTCACTACTTCGTCCCGTGATAATGCAGAGCCCTGCATGTCTGCCTCTTCGATTTTCTACATCTTCAGAAGTATTTTAAACAGGAGCCACAAAGGCAGACAAAAAATACATTATTTAGTATCTTTTTTAATTTTTTTTTGCTTTAACTCAAAAACGCAGCGACGCACAGAAAAACTTGTAAGGACCAAATTAATTCGTATTGAGCTGATCTATCATCCCTATTAATATGAATCATGAGCAAATCATATACCCAAATTGCAGCCAGCACCCTAACTATTATACGTTCGAAATTCTAATCTCATTTTTACACGCTACGAAGAAAATTGCTACGTTTTTTGCTTCTATTGACGACAAATACAATCAGCGTTTTTTGAAGAGGTGGGATGCAAAAAAGATATTATTTACGGACTCGTAGGCCTCGCAGCACCGTTATACGCATTCTACGCAGTTACGTGAAAAGGAAAGCGTGATATTCTGTATCACGCACGATATCGGTCGATGATACAGGTGATTTTGTTGTAAGACTGTAGTAAGTAGTACTAAAGTATGCACTTTTTAGTCAATCTTTATCAATCTTAGTTAGTATGCAAGACGTTTTTTTCTTCTTCTTTGAGTAGAGATACGTTAGACAAGCGTTTTATCTATCAATCTATTGAAATTAATATTAAGTTGACAAGAGTTTTATCTATCAATCCATTGAAATTAATATTCAGTTGACAAGCGTTTTATCTATCAATCCATTGAAATTAATATTCAGTTGACAAGCGTTTTATCTATCAATCCATTGAAATTAATATTCAGTTGACAAGCGTTTTATCTATCAATCCATTGAAATTAATATTCAGTTTGTAAGAGATACGTCCGTTATATTATTATCACTTGGTCAGCACATGTATGCACATGCAACGGTGTTTTCGCAATATTTTATGGTCATGACAAAATTTGTATACATCTCCAAATTAGAATTATCTTGGTTTAAAGGATAGAAAACTACTCTACCAAGCTAAATATGTCTCAGTGGTTGAGTTGCGAAGATATGGCGGTTGAAACCAAGAAAGTACTCGTAGCACTTGTACTCATGCCTTCTGTAAAGCAAAGGAAAATGGAGTAATCTTAGCTCCATTTTCCTATTAGCTTGTCGCATGTGCTGTCAAATAGAGCTATCCTATAGGTTGGAATTGTCCAGCTCACAGCTTAGCTGCCTACAGCCGCTTATGGTACCAAAGTAAGCTAATACAATTATAGATTTTTAGATTCAGTTTTGATTGCTTTTAGGTCAAGGCTATACGGGCTGTAAGGGACGGTGTACAAACTAAACAACTTTCCCTACAATATTTATTCGGAAATGAAAACAAATTTCGACCTCTCGATACAAAAATAAAGCTTCGTTTAATAATAATATAAAAGATTTATTTCAGGCATCGAAGGCCCATATATCAATAAATACCTTAACCTAATAATACATATTAAAAAAAAACTAATTAGCCGACTTGACGAGTACGGGTGGTCGATATCGTCGGAATACGCTGTCTCACAATACAACAAACGTTTTTCTTACGTCAATGCAATACAAGCACTCGGTCGGCTGGCTCCTGCCGGCTTAGCACGCTGCAGTTGTCAGTTTGTCTGGGCCCATAGATTAAAGACTTTAAGCAAGGTCCCGTTTTTTTGACATCCAAGCAGTGCGACACATTTTGAAAGACAAGGACGGCTACATGAATATTAGTATGTAAAGCTATCTATGTCTTAAATATCAAAAACGTAATTTGTGGATTTGCTCAACATTTTCCTCCACTGACATTTCTTCCCGCTTGGAGGTGATAGATTAGATGACATAATTCCTCAAATAAAGTGTCATTTTTCCGAGATATATTTTCTCGCAGGAGGCGTGCTAAACGGGCTGGCTGTAGAATGGCCACATTCTCCGCACATGGTCATGGTTTAGGCGGCTTGTATGAACAAGTCGAAATTTTTCTTCAGTCCCCAAAGCATGATTCTTAGACAAAGTTTTTTATTTCGTCTAGTTAGTAAGCCCTTTCTATAAACTGGAGGATGGGCAGCAGCATCCTCCTTTGTATCTAACATCTTACTTACTGCGGTCACCTACAACAGCAGCGGTCCATGGTGCCAGCCGTAACGCTAACAAGCGAGGTGACTATGGTACTTCCCCTCTACATTTTTCCAGCAAAAGCTAGAATTCTAGAGGGAGCTGCAAAAGCTAGAATAAATTCTAGTGGACGTTTCATGGGATGTTATGATGAGTAAGCCCTTTCAGTTTTCGGTAAATACACCGTCCTTTAACTCTGTATTCATATAAATAAAAATAAAACAACACTTAACTAACTACTGCACAGTTAAATTTGTTGAAAATTACATAATGGCAATTGAGTTACATAAAATATACAGCGATAAAGCGAAACAAGAAAGATAAGAAATGTGTTCAAATGTGCTTAATGTGCTCAAATAAAGAAAATATGTTCGGCACGTTTTATGTTAGTTCTGGTCGTAATTTTTAACCTGAAAATTATTATGATTGGAAGCTTACATCATCGTGTTATAGTCCTAAAGAAGTTAGGATAAGAATTATTGCTACTTGTATTGTATAACCCGAATCAATTCAAGTCGCGAGTGAATAGGCTTCTTCTGGGCAAGCTCGTCCCATCGTCGACCTCATCTCTGTCATCAAGACTAGATCTAGGTCAAGAGTAAGCCCATTGACAATTTTAAAAAAACTAGATGGATACTAGCTGCTAGTCGAAATGGTAATCAGACGAACGGTGAAAAATTTACCTTAAAAACATATTCCATGAGAGAAAAAGACGTTATTTTATCAAAGTACTGTCTATATTTTTCAGTGCAAAAATTGATAAAAATTGAAATCTTTGTATGTTAAACGACAGTTTTAGTGTTTTTCTGCGAGTGTAATTTGTTTACCAACTTTTGCCTCCTGTATTTAAAGAGAAACCTCATCTTAACTGTAAATTTGTTTACGACACTTCTTGTTCTTTCGTGAACTGTGTCAAAATACAAAATAAAAAAAAATCTATCGGGATTTTTTTTTATTTTAACCATGTACAAAATTTCAACCATCCATGGGTAGTTTATCTAGTTGTTTATTTCCATGGGCAGAATCACACCCCTTATTATCTTACCTTTCTCTTAGATCATCTACACACCTCTCTCTTTATTCAATTGTATTTTTAACCGACTTCAAAAAAGGAGGAGCTTCTATGTTCCACTGTATGTATTTTCTTTTATGAGGTCTACTCTACTCATTCTTTGTATTCGTAGATATTATTTAAAAAAATCCTAATTACAGAGATAGCGATTTTTAGGGTTCCGTAGTCAAAAGGAAGGTTTCGTCATGTCCGTCTGTCTGTCTGTCTGTCCGCGGCTTAGCTCAGAGACCCTTAGTACTAGAAAAGACAAAGTGGTAGAATAAAACTTGGAAAAGTATTTTTTTTAGGGTACGAGTACCTCCCCTACAAGTAAAGTGGGGATGATTTTTTTTTCTTGTCTACCCCGTAGTGTGGGGTGTCGTTGGATAAGGCTTTTAAAAATAATGTAAGTCTGCTGAGATTATTTTTCGATTTAGGGATCCGTTTGCGAAATATTAAGCTTGAAAGCGCAATTTTTTGTTGGATTCGAGTGTCCGTCCCCACCCGGCCGGCTATAGGTACGGTTGTTATTGGAAATCTGAAAAAATTCAGAGTAGTAGCATATATCATGAAATTAAAAGGAAAACTATCACAGCTAAGGAGGCTTTACAGGTTAATGAGCTATAGCCGAAAAACTAAAAATAATAAAAATTGCAATAGCAATCAGGCGCTAGGACCTCGCTGAGCATTAGGAGGTAAAAAGTTTATGTTTTAAACGTTATGAAATACTTACTTAAAACCCGCTTTGCGATAAATATCGTAAAAAAACTACGGAACCCTATACTGCGCGTGGCCCGACACGCACTTAGCCGGTTTTTTTTATATTATTAGGTGCTTATTAAAAAATCATAACCCTACCTACTGTTGGGGCAGTCGGTTAAAAAAACAAACTGTTATACATTAAATTTAAATGATTCCCAAAGCATTCGCATTTCAATACGAGCATGAAATTTATACAACGCAACGTTTTTCTACAACGCAACGTAGTCTGCCAGTTGGTTATATCATATGAGTTATTTACCTTTAACTCTTCACCTTGAAAGGTTGCACAAAAAAAACTAAAATAAGTACGTTGTGTAATAAATGGTTAATCTGTCAACCAGTAAGAATACAGATATGCAATGAGGATGAAGGAATGTATAGGACCTATTTGAGAAGGAGAACTGTTTTAGTAGTACCGCCTAAATGAGTCCTCGCCCGCGGGGTACAAGGGTAGGTGCGGGAGGCGGATGCGCGTAGAGAATGAGAATGAGAATGCCCCGCCGCCCGCCGCCGCCCGCACCACTTTCGTTCCCCATTTGTCGTCTTCCCCCCTCCCCCCGCGGGCGAGGACTCATTTAGGCGATTTATCTATAGTCAAGCACTTTGTTTGCACATTCCTAATAATTTAATTTATTTACTTTTGTGATATTTTTGTTTCCTTTTTATGAAACTGCCTATTGTTAACCATCAAAGAAAGATATTGATGAAGCAGGAACGGAGGAAGGAATAGCGGGATTCCAATCTTGCCAGTGGTTGTGAATCTTGCGATTTTCAAATTTGTATAAGACTGATTGAGTTTTATCTTTGCAAGGTAAAAGCAGTTGTCTGATAAATAGGAAAGAAGCCTCTTACTTGTCTTACATTTTCAGTCCACTTACTTGTTCAAAATAATTCGCATCCAATTTAAATTGCGTGAAAAGTACCTAGAATATCTCAAATAAAAAACACTCAATTAGTTTTTAACTTCTGAAAGTAATCTTTTGTCCTATTTATATGTTATTTTGGGTATTAGTACACTCAACAGCACATCAGTAGAAACACTATTGGACTTTATGGCATGGAAATAGAGTTGAAAAAGTTTATATTGACGTGCGGTTGACCGTACAATCAAGCTTGATAGGCAAAATAAAAATACTTAGGTATGTAACTTTTTTTTGTCGAGGGGAAATCCATTATGGATACCCGGTCGTTGGGGAAACGGCCGGGTTATGTCAGACTCCACTCCACTGACTAAAACCCCCCGGTGACTATCCTCGGCACATGACGGGTAGCTCTACCCGACGTTTAATTATCTTTAGTCGCTTCAAGTTGGGGCCCACATTGTCACCTAGATCCGTCTCCAATGCGCTAGTTGACGGAAACTGGTCGGAAGTGTGTCAGTGGGTCTGCGCGAGCGCAACAATACTATTAGATAACAGCTGACCTTTGCCCTGTTTGATTTGCATCTTCCATACTTCGGTGGAGAGTTCGCTGACTTGATGTAGTTGGCTGCGCGAAGTAATGAGTCATTCAAGAAACTGCCTATTTACTCGTCAATGGAGGCATTGCATCACTTATAATGTTACTTATGCTTTTTAAAAAAATTTGCTCAAGTGGGCTTTACTGCTGGACAGGGAACTCCGTACAGGAGATTTTGGAGAGGACGTAGGTACCAGCTACCAGGGTCATGGCACGCTTGCTTGCGTTGCATCTGACAGTAGGTGGTGACCGCAGTACGTAATATGGTACGTTGCTGCCTTTCCTCCGCTACAAAGACCTGAGTCGTCTTTTACGACACCCACGGTTAGATATATGGCGGTACTACGTTCAGGACGTTCTGAATAAAGGCCAGGTTAAAAGTACCCTAAACCGACGAGCATGTATGAAAGGATTGATGAAAGTTCAGGAAGCAAGGGAAGTATATGTCAAGATCGTAGCAGGTGGAGAACTGTGGTCTCTGCCTACCCCGACGGGAACAAGGCGTGATGTTATGTATGTATGTATGTACTATATTAGCCGGCTTCACACCGAGTTTAGGAAGTTCTGCATAAAGGCCAGTTCAAAAGTACCCTAAACCGACGAGCGTATATGAAGTGAACAGAAAAACCAACGGAAGTATGTCAAGATCGTAGCAAGTGGAATAATGTGTGAGGTGAAAGAAGCGTGATATGTTTACGTAGGCATGTATAGTCAAGAGCACGTCAAGCGTGACATATTAGACTTTGTACCGTTCTTACTTCAATAGCCGCTAGGAGCAAAAATCGCGCAGCGTGTGTTAAGCTTTATCTGCCCTTGAGTGTACTCGTATGTATAGGCTTACACTTTGTGTAGAAAGCAATCGTTACGTTCAATTAAAATGTTTATGTGTTCGTTAGGTCCAGGTGGGTGGTAGGACTTTAGTGCAAAGTCCGTCTGGGGGACCTATTTCTGCCGTAAAGCAGCAGTGTTTGCACTGCTGTGTTTCGGTTTGAAGGCTAACGGAGCTAGTGAAATTACTAGCACATGAGACATAACATCTTAGTTCTCAGGGTGGGCAACGCGCTTTGCTGTCTTATTAGCGTCAAAATATGTCAATAATAATGTCAGTGGGTGCTATGGGCGGTGGAGACCACTTACCATCTGGTGGCCCACCTGCTCGTTTGCTCACTGTAATATAAGAAAAAAACTAAAAACAAGCGTTCTTTATTCAACTAAAAACTTACTTTAACCCTTTATAGATCAAATATATCGATCGGTTTTATTCATGAAGGAAAAAAAAATTACGCGCCTAGATGGAGTAGTAATCAAAACGTACTATGGGTGCCGGCTATGATACAATTTTGTAACTCACACACACATTCACACTTTTCTTCCAAATAGTCGTTCACGGCATGTGACATGGACAACATCTCTGTCATAAAATATCAGAAATAAAATAAATAACACAAAACATTAATAATTGTGCGGTGAAATTGTGCCGAAACCATGCCGCAAGCAAAACTACAAAGCTTGCTGGTATCACATTCTTCTGGTGAGTAGTAAACCGCTTGGTTTTTACAATTTTCGTGGTCAAATTTTTTGTAGAAAATTGTGTTGTTGATTTTTAGTGATGTGAAGTAGTCGATGAAAAATAATATAGAATCGAGTCGTCGTTTTAATTTTATTTCATTTATTTATCGCAGTTTTCTAAAAGATCCGGCGCAAAAACGTCAATGGGTGCCAACATGCGGGAGAGACCAAAATTGGATACCAACCAAATATAGCAGAATCTGCTCAGCTCATTTTAATAACAGTAATTACGAATTAACTGAAGCCCGCAGAAAAAGACTTCATAAAGATGCCATTCCAACCGAGAACCTATGTCACAAGGTAAATGAAAAACTAGTTTTTTCCATCCTCAGAAATCCATAATCTCTACCAGCTATCCCATCTCAAAAACAGCTGTATGTACGTTTATAATTCTGTGCAGTGTCTTATTAATATTATTAACTAGCCCCATACAAATTTTGGACCCCCGTTTCACCCCTTCAGGAGATGAATTTAAAAAAATTATTTCTTAGTCAGCCCTAGATCTCACAAGGAAGCTAAGTGCCAAATTTAGAGTTTCTAGACCCAGTGGTTTGGGCTGCGCGTTCATTTTTAGTCAGTCAGCCATTCATTTATTCATTCAGTCAATCAGTTTCTTCTTTTATATATCTAGATTTGACTATTCGTAACGATGGCAAATAGTTGCTGATCTAGTTTTTCAGTTATTCTAAGAACTGTAAGATTTTTGTGCTTCGTTTAACAGTTAGGCAGACAGACCATACTGAACGAAGTATTGGTGTTATATTAGCTTCAGCATTATCTCTTTATCCAAATAATATATTTTCATTCTTACAGATTGATGAACAAGTGCTTCCCCCTCAGAACTCAACGATACATGCTTCCGAAGGTAGCTACATTGTCAGAAACAAGATTAAAATACAAAATTGAAGAGCAAAGGAAGAAAATAAAACTATCAACTATGACATGTGTTATTCTATTACATTTTTAATTAGACTACAAAACATTGTTTTACTTCTTATTGTTAATAATTTACATTGTAATAAATATTATGTCAATATCAATGGTGATTTACGAGAAAAATAGGTGGTCAAAAGTTATTTTACACGTAATGTAAATACGTTATACAATAATTTGAATAGTTAAAAATATAAATTAAAAATATTGTTTAAAAATTTGTAATGTATTTTCATTTGTTTATGTTAAATTTGACGTGGTCCTTGCAATTTTATATTTAATTCCGATAAGTGATAGATTTCATCCTCACCACCTGGACGTCTGATCTCGAACTAACGTACGTGGATAACGCTTTTACCGCTCACGTGCAAGGTGTAGAATGATCTCCCTCTCGAGTTGTTTCCTTTGCACAACAATTTAGGGTCCTTCAAAAGGCAAGTCTACAGACATCTCAAAGGCCTGCACCGTATCTGCTCCCCTAAGTTGCAAGATGTCCTAGACGACAGTGACCACCTACTTTCCAGGAGCCATGTGATAAAATGTAAGTAAATAATCGATAAATATACATCACATCACTATTGTCAAATTCAGCAACCATGAAGTTTCTTGTTTTTTACATGCCAAATAAAGACAAATAAATGTCGTACTTTATTGATATTTTGTTTTTAATTGGGCATATCATAACATAAATGTCTCTTCTTTTTCTAACGTAACGTATTCAAAGATGTGTGATAGAGTTAAAAGACAAACCCCGTCTCCCGCTTCCACCTACCCTCCCACCCCTCTGAGCGGCCGCATAGGTTTCGATACAAAATGGGCATGATTACTACTCCATCTAGGCGCGTAATTTTTTTTTCCTTCATGGTTTTATTTATATTATAGAATATATGTAATCTAAAAACAATACAATATTTAGATTACTATACCTACTCTTATTTGAGGTAATATTCGAGTAGGAGTTGAAACTTAAAACCTTATAAGTATTTATTTTTTGCCGCAATTTATAAAAAAATATTTAACATTAAACATTTTAACATTGTATTTACTAATGTCTGCATAGTAACTAACAAAAAAATTTCTCCACATTCTCTACCTAAACGCACCATAAACTTAGGCAGCCGTTACTTATAAAATAGTTAGCATACATTTTATACGCACTGACCTGCAAAACTCGCTCTATTTAATTTTATTTTTGTAAGTCTTTGAATGGTCGTTGTTCTTTCTTTATCTATAAAAAAAACCGTTCAAGTGTTAGTCGGACTCGCGCGCCGAGAGTTCCGATATACTTTTTTTTTGTTTGCAAACTCTTTTTGCAGATGTGTAAAAAACGGTGCTACGTAAAGAGATCTTGCTCATGCTCGAGTGTGGCGTCAGCGGGCCGATAGGACGGTGGCTGCAGCAGTACCTCTCTGACAGGAAGATGATGACTGTTATACGTAATGTGAAGGGAGACATGGAAAGCATTAAATATGGAGTTCCCACTGGGAGTATTTACGGTCCACTTGGGTATATAATGCACGTCAACAGCATGTGTAACGTCATAAAGAACTGTCAGGTCTACATTACGCGGACGACACGTGCATTTTATTTGCCTCAAAAGACCAAAAAGACATTGAAAAAAGGCTACAAGAAGACTTGGATGGCATTATGAAATGGTCGCACGATAACGGCATCATGTTAAACGTGACGAAGACAAAGGCAATGCACCTGTCGTCCCCGCATAATAGTAAGCATTGTATCAACTACAATATTGTAGGGCATAGTTACGAATGCCTGCATAATGATAAAAAAAAACTGCCAATGTGTACCTCTGGAATTTGTTAATTTATATAAATACCTTGGCCTTACCATTGACCGAAAAATTAATTGGAAATTTCACATCTATGAGCTTTGTAATAAGTTAAGAATTGTGCTAAGTAAATTTTATCATTTGAAGAAAATCCTAAATAGGCAGCTATTGCGAGTAGTCTACTTTGCTTTAGTTGATTCACTAATAGATTATGGATTAGCTGTCTATGGAAGAACTTTTAAGTCTTACTTAGATCAAATTAAAGGTCTACAGATAAGGTTTCTTAAATTATTCGTAAGTAATAAAACAAAAAAGATTGTAAAGGCGATTATGTTAAGCTGTTCGCTAAATGTAAAATTCTACCTGTTCACGATAAAGTCAACTACTTGCTAGCATTGGAACACTTTTATAAATACAGTAGTATGAACCGTAAGCAAGAAAAACCCACAAGAAGACCAGTTGAGCCATTTGAAAATGTTTATATAAGCCGATTAATTATTACGGGGAGCGCACTTCTATGTTCATTATACCTAAACTTTTTAATAAACTACCTGACTCTATTTTCTCAGGTAAGAAACTTTTGCGAAACTGTTTAAAGAAAAGGCTTAAAACATTTTTCTTTCATAATCTTGATTAGATATTGTGTAGGTTATTTACTTTTATTTATTTTTATTTCTGAGCTATTTATGTAAGTTCCGTATAAGTATGCTTGTTACCAGAAAGGTCTAGGACTACTTCATATTTAATAATAACCTAAAATTAACAAAATGTAGCTGCTCAGAATTTCATATGCATTCTGAAGTAGTCCTAGTCACTGTTGCAAAGTGTAGGTATATTAGTAACCTGAGAGCACTTTAGTCTGCCAACAAATTGCTTGCAGTTTGGCAGAGTGTTTAAATCTGTAATAATTTGTAATACTTTCCTGAATAAATGCGTTATATATATATCGTTTTATTTTCCCTGTAATATTGACGTCAACGTCTATCAACTATAATTAATTATGAAATCCTTTTACAAACTTCGGAGGTGAGGGGGGGGGCATTGTAGTTTTTTAGACATTTTTCAGCGTAACTTAATAACTAAGAGTCGTAAAATCATTATCAAATCTTTTCCTCCCTATTTAGGCCTCCTTTATTATAATAACAATAATAGTTTTTTTAATTATTTCATTTGAAATAAAGTTGGGCAATCATATTCTAAAACTATTCCAAATTTCAAGTTAATAGCATGAGTGGTCGCTGAGAGAGGTAGACAGGTGTGACGGACAGACAGACAGACAGACAAAGCGGCACATAAGGATTCCTTTTTTTTACTATTTTGGTATCGGAACCCTAAAAACAACTGTATTTGCACTGTATTAATGTCCATAATCCAACTTATTACGCACGTGTGCTTTTTTCAATATATTACCATAGAGTAATATAATACTATATTACCGCACTAGTGTCTTATTTTTCGTTTTTTTGTTTATCACGGACCAAGGAGTTTTTATGCTTATTGCGTTAGTAACGTTTTCATGAAATTAAGGTGTATTCCAGAAAATATTATAAATGAATATTCATTTTGTGAAATTATTTATATTAATTAACTAATCAACAATAAATTTGTCATCTAAGAAACAAGTTATTAAATTTTTGATAAATTCTTTTAGGGTTCAGAAAATAGGATGTTTGGCAGTTTAGTCTTTGCCTCTCCAATAAATAAAATAAATAATGCGCGCCATATCTATCTACAAATATTTGTGGTGTATATTATTGAAATTATTTCTGAAAGTGTCGACTTTTTCAAATAAAAACTGTAATTAATGTAGTTCCTGAACCGTCTTAAATATTTAGACACGAAATACAAGAAAATCAATGGAAAGCACCAACATAATTATATGCAGCCTACAAAATGTTCCGGTGGACGTGCGGTGAACATAAGGTTAGCAAAGTTTAGTATGTTTACCCGTAAATGTGCTGAAAAACGTCGTAAGACGTACGTGCGTATTGCTATTAGGCCATGTCCCGACCTGGCGTCAGTGAGCCGCTCACTGTGAGCCGACCGACTCTGAGCGGCGTATCGGTCGCTTACTCAATGTTAGTGAGTGGCTCAGTCAGTATCGTATACCGATACGATACCGATACGATACCGATACGATGCCGATACGATACCGATACGATACCGATACGATACCGATACGATGCCGATACGATACCGATACGATACCGATACGATACCGATACGATACCGATACGATACCGATACGATACCGATACGATACCGATACGATACCGATACGATACCGATACGATACCGATACGATACCGATACGATACCGATACGATACCGATACGATACCGATACGATACCGATACGATACCGATACGATACCGATACGATACCGATACGATACCGATACGATACCGATACGATACCGATACGATACCGATACGATACCGATACATTATCGATACGATACCGATACGATATCGAGACGATACCGATACGATACCGATACGATACCGATACGATACCGATACGATACCGATACGATACCGATACGATACCGATACTATACCGATACGATACCGATACGATACCGATACGATACCGATACGATACCGATACGATACCGATACGATACCATATACATATATACCATACACGAGGGTCAGCGTAGTGAGCTCACTAAGCCGCTGACTGGGAGCATAGTTCGCGGCGACTCAGCTGCTCATTTAATGAATCCGCAAGCCGCAGACTGCGTACAGTGAGCGCTGAATGGACACTCCATTTAAAATATATAGGGAGGCGTACTGGAGGCAGACAGTGAGCGGCTCACTGACGCCAGGTCGGGACATGGCCCTACACTTTCGGCTCAATTACGCCCTCGCCTGCGGCTCGGGCTGCAATTTCTAGACCTCGTGTGTAATAAGCAAAACAGCGCACTAGCATCTTAAAACTATAAATATCACACAGAGTCAAAATTTTCGTTTTACAAATTGCTAAAGGCTTCATCAACATCGTCAGCCTCGTTAGTACGGTGAAGAACATGTAACTTGAAACATTTGCTACGTAAATAAACGCTGTCTCAATGCCTAAGTGTTTTTATTGAAGTGTACTTGAGTGTACAAACGTTGCGTATAATTGCGACGCAACCGACAACTGCATCCTGAGTTAAGCTGTCGTGGTTAGCTGTTTAAGCTATCGGGGCTTGAAATCTCAATTATATTTCTTAGAAAGTCTATTTCAGTTTCTCAAAAATTAACGGTCACTCCTACTTTTCCCTCTCTTTTATCGTTACTTGTAACGTTTTTGTTCGAAAAGTTGGCAGGTGTCCCAGTACGAGACGTCAAAAAGTTGACAACATGATCCGCTGTTGATTGGCTATTGGCTTAGACTATATAATACTAACGTATAAAAGACAGATTGTATTGAGCATTAGTTCATAACCACGTTTTATCTCACTTCAACTAGAAGTGATTCATCGTAATAGAAAGAGCTAGAAATATATCGTCTGGTTATACTCGATTCTCCCCCGCCACAGGCATTTTTTGGTCGGATTATAATGATAAGCATAATCCGACTAAAAATGCAGGATCCATAAACATAGGACAAAACCCCTCCTGTAAGGTGTCACTTAATTTGGAAGGTTTATGCCTCCATTTTTCTGTCAGACTGTGCAAGTTGTTGTTTATTTGCTTAGTGGTTGTTTTTGCAAAATTTTAGTATAAAAGTGTGTTTCAGCCAATGTTTTGAGCTCAGAAATTGCTCAGAAAGTTAGTGAAAAATGTTTTGTTGCGTATTAGGCTGCAATGCCCGAGAAAATTACAAAGAAAACAGTGCCGAAGTCATATCGTATCATGCGTAAGTATTTTTTAGTTTATTTTTGATAATACGCAATATTTTGCTTCACGAAATATTGTGTAGTACTCAATACATTGTGGTATATTAGGTGTATGCTCAATATCGCATTTTATTAGTAAATTTTACATAAAAATATGATGATAAACATTGATATCAAAACCAACTGCGGCGAAGCACAAATCTCGTACCTACCAAATGGCTTGATATATTATATTTTAATTTTATGAGGTGTTCAGCTAGGTTTTAGTAAAATTTTAAACACTGATGCCATATTTTCAACTGATGGTATTGTACATAAAATACGTTTTGTTAAAGGCTATTATGATTGTTTATCTATATTGAAAAAGACAACTGTTGGTTGTAACAATATCGTAGCCTGGGAGACCAATAAACTGAGATACACCCTTAACCCTTTGATAGCATAGTTTATAACTTATGACTTTATACATAAAATATATTATGTTACAGGTTAATCATTGTTAATCAATAAGTACATAGTGAAAAAGACAACTGATGGTGGAATCAATATTGGAGAGGACAATAAAGTGAGTTATGTTTTAATAGTTTTTAACGGCAACAAATTAAATGATTCCCAAAATAATTTTTTATACCCCAATACACTACAGACAAAATGGATGAAAGTACACCAAATTGGCTGAACGTACACCAAATTTGGATAACCGTTTCGGTTAAGTTGTGTAAGGTTATCTTGCGACCACAACGCATGAGCCGAGCGAGCGGAGCGAGCGTGCCGCGGCCGCTGCCGGCGAAGTGCCAGAAGCAAATTCGGTGTACATTCATCCATTTTGGTAGACAAAATTTGGTGGATATTATTTGGTAAAAATTTACTCAAATTTGGTGGCACGTTAATACATCCGTTTTTAACTTATGATATTGTACATTAAAATGTATTTTGTTACAGGTGTTTATGTTTGTACATTTTAAATAAGGAGAGAAAACAACAACTGTTGGTGGTATTAATATCGGAGCCTGGAAGGCCAATAAACTGAGTTTTGTTCTAAACCCTTTAATAGAATAGTTTTGAACTTATGATGATGTACAAAGTAGAAAAACGCAAAATTTTACAACCACAGGAAGGATTCGAACCTGCGTCTTCTCCGTCAGTACCGGAGACGCTTTACCAACTAGGCTACTGTGATCCTGCCTGATGTTGTGAAATCTGCGACCTCTATACGCATCTCAACGTTGTGTTTGTGCTACCACCTAGTAAGCATTAGCTGTACTTGACTACTAGCTCAAGTAGTCTATTATTGCGAAAAGAATTCAAGTCGAAAATTGGTAACACTACGTATTGATTGAAAATGATTTTATTTTAACATTTCCTGTGTTCGGATAAATCTACCAAGTAGAAAATTGCAAAATTTAATCATTTTGAATTATACGTAGTGTTACCAATTTTTGACTTGAATTATATTTACAAAAATAGGACTTGTTGAGCTAGTACAGGTAATGCTTATTAGGTGGAAGCACAAACGCAACGTTGAAATACGTATAGAGATCGCAAATTTTACAACATCATGCGGGACCCTGAGCCTAGTTGGTAAAGCGTCTCCGGTACTGAGAATTTGGCAATTGTCTACTTTGTAGATCTATCCGAACACAGGAAGTGTTAAAATAGAATATTCTTATGATATTGTACTTAAAAATGCGTTTTGTTACAGATTATTATGATTGTTAATCTTGAGTACGTAGTGAAAAAGATAACTGCTGGTCATGAAGAATCATGAGTGAAACCTGTACTAATAATAGCTTTTTGTACATTTTATTTAAGTATTAGTAGTATTATTAAGTATTAAATACACTGCCTAATGGAAAATAATAAAATGATTATCCATTGTCATAATGATAGTTATTGTTAAGGATATACCTATTTAAGGATCTTTTTTCTTTAAGCTAAAAATAAAATTATAAACTTATATCGGCCTTTTTATTTACATAGTACAAGTTTAAAAATAAGTAATCCATAATAATAAAAAAAATCTGATAGTATTTGTTTTTTTTTTCACAAATTTTGTCCCCTGTATCCAAAATTCATCGATATAAAAATCGACAATACCTCATCACTACTTGATTATGACAGTTAAACAGTGTGACGTCACAAATGTCAGGCGCTGAAAGCATTTGAGACGGCTTACACGGGGGGTTTGGCTATTGGTAATCCACGAAGCAATTGATAGATTGATTAAGTCTAAAAAAGAGAGCATAGAGGCCTCTTATAAGGCAATTAGACTGTAAGGGCACTGCATGTTATCCTACGTCACCGAGTACATGAAATTTGCAACTTTGTAGCGATAGTAGTGGCCTACTAGGTCCACAAAACGTTGGTCTGCCAATCCGCAACCTGGCAGGTTTTGTACAGTCGGAGCGAAAAGTAGGTTCGTGATAGTGTACACGAATGAAACCTATTCGTAGAAATAGAAGGTACATATATAAGTAAAACACAACAGGTCTGCCTTGCATCCTCTTGGCAGTCTAAATGGAAGATGTTGGTAAATTTATAATTTCAACAGTGAATATATTTTTTAAGTTATTGTTGACATTTTTTGTGTTTTTCTTATGTTAAATAAATTTGATTAGGTACCTTTCAAAGGATGTGTCATAGTTATACTCTATCATTAATTAAATAGAGCTTACAGAAATAAAAAAATATATGTTTCAAGTGGTTAAATTCCGTGTAAATTTATGCTTTTCGCTATTTACTTATTAAGCAAACTTGACAGCATATAATTCATTATTACAATTCTTGCCTTAAATATTTATACAGCCTATAACACAGTTATTTTGAAATACCTCGTCTTCATAAGTAGAATTTCTCATAGATGTTGCGACACTACACCGCAGCGACTAGGTGACAGTCAATTAGGTACATCCTGCGAGAAGGTAGTCCTATCGTGACTAGTGGCCAATTATGTTGTCTAAGGCCGGTATTTCACTGGGACACCATGGCAGCGCAACCAGTCGCCGCTACCAACAAATTGTATACAACTCTATAGAGAGTTACTCACCTGGTGTCCGTTTGGTTGCGCAACCAATTTGGCGGCGCAACCAGCTCGGATGCTGGTCGCGCTACCACTCGCAGTGAGATATAGCCCTTAATACTGTGGCCGCAGGGTGTAGCGACTCTGGTGTCTTTACTGGTGTCTAGTTACGGACACCAGTGGCGCAACCAGTCGCGCCACCGTGGTGTCCCAGTGAAATATTGGCCTAAGGGTTTTAACGTCTTAATAACAGTGAAATTTGTCGGAATTTTTCTTAGTTGGAAACTTTACATCGGCTTCTCAATCTTCCATAATAATTATGGTTCCATTTAGGATTTCTTAAATGTATTACAGAACTCTACACGCTATCTTGCCATAGAAATAATAACAGGTAAATCATATAATTCGTCGTTTACAAACGGCCGGCAGTTGCATACAGTGGCCGGCGAGTGCCAGGAGCGAAATACACGCCGTTTTGGCGAATTCAAAAATTACTCGGCATTTTGTAAAATACCTAGCCAGTATGTAAAGCGGCAAATTATACAGTTTGCTTGCTACAGAAAAAAATCCTAGACCACATGAGCCAAGAGCTCATCATTCAAATATCTGCCCAACTGTGGGCTATAAAATTGTATCAACGCTTTAAATTTTAATTTTCTTATCCAAAGTTATTTATTGTTTCATCCTATAAGTACCTGGGCGACCGAGCTTCGCTCTATATAGTAGCCGCCTTAACATTATAATACCATCGGGTGAGCAAGCTATGCTACCCACCAACAGATGGCGCTGTAGGTTTTTGTCTCACCCGATGATATGAGGCGGCTGTTATAGAGCGAAGCTCGGTCGTCTAGGTACTATATATTTATATACAAATATATATATATATATATATATATATATATATCTATGTACAAGGCATGGTTTGGGACATGGCTTTTTGGGGTGATAAATTTAAAGCCTGCATCCCCCCAATTCAGGGGGTGCAAACAATTTTATTTATAAGGTCCATTCTCCAGAGTTAGGGCAGTTTTTGAATACAACATATGTTTTGAAACTTCATGGTAGCAACGTATTCTCCAAGGTCTATGTCCTTAAATTAACTGTTTGGTATAATTAAACACTCACACACATGCATTTATTTGTATATAACGTTTAATATGGAGACAAGGCCTCAAATTATACGATTTGTGGAAAGTATGGGATAGGACGGCCTATCTACTAGTAGTAGGTACCTATCTACTTATCTGTGGGAAATTACTACTGCTTCCCTTATTTTTAGGGTTCTGTAGATACTCAAAGGATACGGATTCGATTCTTGAATATCATCATATCAGCCGAAAGACGTCCACTGCTGGACATAGGCCTCCCCTGGACTTGAGGAGCTGGAGAAAATAATAAAAAACAAGGATGTTGAGTTAACAAAGGCACAACAATGTATTGATGCGCTCCATTCTAGACTGAGGGAGATTACAACGGCTTATGATAAAAGTCAATCTTCGCTTCAACTGTTGACAAATAAATATGAAGAAAGTGAGCAGCGCATGCATGAAATGTTGTCATCCACAGCTGAGCTCAAGCAGCTTAATACCACTCAGCAGCAACTGATAGCCACCCTCACCAATGACAAAGAGGTTGCTTGTGGTCTAGAACCACCGCGGACATCAAATATCAGCATGTCTTCTAGCTGTACGCCTGCAACCTGCGGTTCAACCTCAACATTTTTTAACTGGCGATTTTCAGCTCGCCTTACAAGGAAACAACGCCGCCAAAAGCGACACGCGTACAATCGACGCCAGCAGCGCGGAGACCAGCATGAGCAGACCGCTGTGAGTGACGTCATCGTGGTGGCACCACGGCAGCACATCGATGAGAGCGTGGTGACTGCGAGTAAAGACATCACCACGTCGCCAATGTCGCCAACACATGATGCCGCCGCGCGTGAGCAAACTGCTGTGAATGACGTCATCGTGGTGGCACCACGGCAGCACATCGATGAGAGAGTGGTGACTGCGAGTCAAGACATCACCACGTCGCCAATGTCGCCAACACATGATTCCGCCGCTGGTGGCGCCACGGTGGAACAGCAGCCACCTGTCGATAACAGCACAGAGACCACGGATGGCGAGGACTTTTCGTCGACTTCCAATAAAAAGAAGACCTTTGTATATTCAGACAGGATAGGAGTAGGTCTAGGGTCTATTTTTAATTACTGCCATAATCAGCAGGTGACCAATATTTGCTGTCCCGATATTACTTTCGATGGTCTTGTAAGAAAGATTGCTGTAGGCAAGTTTGACATAAACACCACTGTTGTTATCGTGGTAGGCAATCATTCTGACATAAGTAGATTAAAATTAAACAATTTTGTGACATTGTTAAACAAGATACAGAGTGAAACTAAGTGTAGGTTTATTCTGTGTAACTTTCCATACTGTTCAAATGTTACTGAGCATCACAACAAATGTATACACAGAATGAATTTACATTTACAAAATTTGACAAGTCGTCATAGTGACATTTTATATCTTGACATGAATATTTTTGTAAGTTATTTTATATTGACAAAGGATACTATGTATCTGCCTCTTAAGTTTAAGAAAGACCTGGCTACATTGATAGCATATAATATATCTGACTCTGTTATAGGAAGTTATACACAAAAAACTTCTATAGTTAGTAACATTACTAACACCAATTCTTTAAACTAGTTCATACGACAAAAGAGGGTTTTTCTACACAAAATTTTACTGAAGTAAATGAAAAAAAACCTTCTGGCAAAAAACTTCCTATAGCAAAGACAAAGGAAAAATCTAATATTTTGAAAATTTTACATCAAAATATTCAAGGTTTTTCTGGAAAAATTTTAGAATTAGAATTATTCTTAGAAAGAACAAAATTTGACATTATTTGTCTGACAGAACACTGGCAAAAAGACTATCAAATGTTGATAAATTATGAAAATTATTGTATAGCCAGTGCTTTCAATCGAAAGTCTGCTTTACACGGTGGATCACTGATTTTAGTTCGTAACAGTTTTAAGATAAAGAACCGTAAAGATATTGTTCGACTTTCGGTTGAAAGATGTATTGAAATATCTTGTGTTGAGCTGGACAAGCATGTTGTAGTATGCGTATACAGACCTCCCGCTTTTCAAAATTTTTCAATGTTCGAGTTAGTAATGGAAGATGTTTTAAAAATAGTGACAAAAGAAAATAAGTTTGTGATAGTGTGTGGTGACTTTAACGTCAATATCTTAGAAAATAATACCTATAGTAACAAACTTATAAGTCTTTTCAAATGTTTTAATTTAGAGCATGTATTTTTTGAACCTACAAGGGTGACGTCATCCTCGGCTACCTGTATTGATAACGTCTTTTGTAATTGCGATTATTTTGAGAAAAGTATCATAAACTCGCTTCAGTCTGACCACTCTGGTCAAAGTGTTACTTTTAATTATTCTCGAGTAACCCAGAATATAGATATAGAAACCAGGAGCCTAACGAGCGGTAGGTTAGAAAAGTACAAAAACACGTTGCTAGAAAAACTGCCCTGTCACAATTATAATACTAACAACCCTAATAACTCATATGAAGATTTATTCACATTGATTAATACTGAATTCAGTAAAATTTTCACTATTAGAAAAAAGCAAATTATTGTAAAATTCAAATTCAGTGACTGGGCTACCGCTGGTATTCGCAAAAGTAGAGAGAGACTTTTTGAATTATATGAGCTTAGAAATTATTCAAATGACGACAATTTCATTGAATATGTCAAAAATTATTCAAAATTGTTTAAATTAGTTTGTTTAAAAGCAAAATCATTTTTTCTACGGAAAAAAATACAGTCTGCTGATAACAAAATTAAGGCTGTATGGAATGTTATAAACAGTGAAACTGGAAAAGTGAAACCGCGTGACAATCAAATCACACTTCATACAAATCGCGGAACTATTAGTTCAAACGTAGAAGTGGCTCAAGAATTCGAAACCTTTTTTACTAATATTCCTTTGAAAACAACAGAGTCACTCAATTCATCATCTTCACTTGCTAGCGATTTACTTCAAAAGAATGTGGACGCCTGTGAAACTGAATTTGGGTTTAATCATGTCACCCCTAACGAAATTGTTAAAGCCTTTAAAAGTATTAAAATGAAAACCACTGAGGACCTATGGGGAATGTCAGTAAAAGTCTGTAGTGCGATCATTGATACTATATCTCCATATTTAGCTGTTATATTCAATGATTGTGTCGATCATGGTACATTTCCTGACTTAATGAAAAAAAGTAAAGTAGTTCCATTATTCAAAGCTGGTGACAAAAAGGATCCCAGTAATTTTAGACCAATATCAGTCTTACCTGTACTTAGTAAAATTTTTGAGAAGTTCATACTCAATCAAATGCTTTCACACTTCAATAGAAATAACTTACTACATGACCATCAATTTGGTTTCACGAAAGGGCGCAGTACAACGGATGCCGGGACTGCACTTTTAAAATACATCTTTTGCGCGTGGGAAAAATCTGAAGATGCTATTGGTATCTTCTGTGATCTATCCAAAGCATTTGATTGCGTAGATCATAGCACATTGTTGCTAAAACTTGAACATTACGGTGTTAAGAATAATTCACTTAAACTACTTAGGTCATATTTGGAAAACAGGATTCAAAAGGTACAAGTAAACAGGACGAAATCACTGGGATCTGTTGTCAAAATTGGCGTACCTCAAGGGTCCATATTGGGGCCATTTTTATTCCTTATTTATATTAATGACCTTCCTTCTGTGGTGAAGAATCTGTCAAAGATTGTGTTATTTGCTGATGATACTTCATTAATATTCAATGTAAGTAGGAAATCACAAAATTATAACGAAGTCAATGATGCACTTCGACAGATTTATGCATGGTTTACTGTTAACAATCTAGTCCTAAACGCCAAAAAAACTAAATGTATTAAATTTGCACTACCAAATGTAAGGTCTACTTCACATAACATAGTATTAAATAATGAACCATTAGATTTTGTAAATAGTACAGTTTTCTTAGGGTTAACACTAGACTCTAAACTTCAATGGGGCCCTCATATAACGGCTCTTTCTGGTCGATTGAGCTCGGCTGCATATGCTGTTAGAAAAATCAGACAACTTACTGATGTAGCTACTGCAAGGCTGGTTTACTTTAGCTACTTCCATAGCATTATGTCTTATGGCATACTGCTTTGGGGCCGAGCAGCTGATATACATTCAATATTCGTTTTACAAAAGAGGGCTATAAGAGCAATTTATTGCCTGAAGACTCGTGATTCCCTGAGAGAACTGTTCAAGGAAATCAACATTATGACAGTGCCATGCCAGTATATCTATGAAAATATAATGTATGCTAGAAAGAACATTCATCAATTACCTAAAATTTGTGACAGGCATAATTTTAATACTAGAAATAAGCATAAAATTGATCAACCATATACTAGATTAACTAAAGTCAACACATCTTTCGTTGGTCTGTGTATACGATACTACAACAAAATACCTGACAATATAGTGCAATTACCTGAGACAAAGTTTAAAGAATGTGTAAAGCAAACGTTATGTAAAAAAGCTTACTATAGATTGGATGACTATATGAATGACAAAGAGGTATGGTGCTCTGATATTCCAGCGAAACACAAGAAACACATTGTAAAAAGCCGACTCTTAAAGTAGGCCGTGCTGCAGTGGTTTCTTGCCGTTTCTTTTACGCTGCCATAGCACGATCCGAAACGGCGTAGACTCGCTCTATTTGCATTGTATTCTGCATGACATTCAATAAGTATTCTGTAAAGAATCTACATTGAATAAAATTATCTGAATCTGAATCTGAATCCTAAAGATCTCCATGACGACCGGTCCTGCGCTGCTCGCATCCAGCGGCTTCCCGCGACCTTGACCAGATCGTCGGTCCACCTTGTGGGGGGCCTGCCAACGCTTCGTCTTCCGGTACGTGGTCGGCACTCTAGAACCCTTACGCCCCATCGGCCATCGGTTCTTCTTGCGATGTGCCCTGCCCACTGCCACTTTAGTTTAGCGATTCTCAGGGCTATGTCAGTTACTTTAGTTCTTCTGCGGATCTCCTCATTTCTGATTCGATCGCGCAGAGAGACTCCGAGCATAGCCCTTTCCATAGCCCTTTGGGTGACTTTGAGCTTCCTGATAAGGCCCATCGTGAGCGGCCACGTCTCGGTGCCATATGTCATCACTGGCAACACACACTGGTCAAAGACTTTCGTCTTGAGATACTGCGGTATTTTGGACGTGAAGATATTGCGGAGCTTACCGAACGCTGCCCATCCGAGTCGGATTCGACGAGTGACCTCTTTCTCTAAGTTGGATTTACCCAACTGGACTGTTTGTCCCAGGTATACGTATTCATCGACAACTTCGAGCGTAGAGTCTCCAACTTTGAGTGGAGTGGGTACAACAAGGGCGTTAGACATAATTTTCGTCTTATCCATGTTCATTTTAAGACCCACTTGTTGTGAAACTCTACTGAGGTTATTGAGCATCGTGCCGAGGTCTTCCAGGGTCTCAGCCATTACGACAATATCGTCGGCAAATCGAAGGTGGGACATATACTCGCCATTGATGTTGATGCCAAGTCCTTTCCAGTCCAGAAGTTTGAAGACGTCTTCCAATGCAGCGGTGAACAGTTTAGGAGATATGACGTCTCCCTGTCTCACTCCTCGCTGCAATTGGATAGGTTTCGAGTCCTGGTCCTGAAGACGAACTGACATAGTGGCGTTTTTGTACAGATCCTACAACACTTCAATGTACCGATAGTCGACTAGGCACCTCTGGAGAGATCGTAGCACGGCCCACGTCTCGATCGAATCGAAGGCCTTCTCATAGTCCACAAATGCTAGGCAAAGTGGCTGGTTATACTCTTCGGTCTTCTGTATAACTTGCCGTAGCGTATGTATGTGGTCTATGGTACTAAAGCCTTTACGAAAACCGGCTTGTTCGGGAGGATGGAAGTCGTCGAGCCTGCGCGCGAGACGGTTCGTAATGACTCTCGAGAACAGCTTATAGACATGGCTCAGAAGTGAGATGGGTCTGTAATTCTTCAGTAGGGTCTTATCACCCTTTTCTTACTCAGCTTCTGAAGAGCTTTCAGCACTGGCCTTCCGCCTGCTTTCAGAAGCTCAGCCGTAATTCCATCGTGCCCGGGTGCCTTGTTGTTTCTAAGCTGTCTGAGAGCCATTCTAATCTCGTACAAGCTGACGTCCGGGATATCTTCGGTATGGTGTCGGGTAAGTCTAGCTCTTGGATCGTTGGCCAGACTGCTAACGGGTGGGCCGGTTGACGTGTATAACTGTCCATAGAACTTCTCAACTTCCCTCAGTAGCTCAGGCTTGGACGATACGGTTCTGCCATCCTCGGTCTTCAGCCTCGTCAACTGGCTCTGCCCAATAGACAGATCTCTTGCGAACACTTTGGAGCCTTTGTTCCGCTCAATTGCTTCTTTAATATGGTTAGTATTAAATAGCCGAAGGTCTCGAGTCAGAGACTTTTTTTTTTTTTTTTTTTATATTGTTTATTCAACACAATTTTTGTACAAAAAATTATTACATTGAAACACTTATCTAAAACCTAAAGAGGTTTATGCGAAAAGTGATTAGTCACAAGATCGCTAATATACATAATATTAAATCGCTAGTTAGATATTAAGCATTTAGATAAAACTTTTTTACAATTGTTTTACATTTGTCCTTATTATTAAGGATATTTGACAGAACATGCTCAGGCAATGAATTGAGTATGTCTGGTAGAAAGTATTCCCAAGTCCTCATACCGTAGACATTGATAGTTTTAGGTAGTCTATATGTTGGTAAATAATCAATATTACGCAATCGATCATTTCTACTGTTTTTAGCCAGAGAGTTAATGTTGTGAATTTTATCTAGGATAATAGACATTTTAATTTTATCAAAGACTGACATAACTTTACAATATTTAAACAAACCATTTTCATCGTCTTTATATTTATTTTTTATATTTTTAGGTACAATGTTTTTTAGTATACTCAATTGAAGTATATATATTTTATTAATATATGTTCTATAAGTGCGTCCATAACTACAGAGACCGTATCCTATAATGGCATCCGCTAGAGCGAGATAAAGCATACGCAGCGTGTGGAAGGGCAGCTTATATTTGAGAATAGCTAACTTAGCGTTAATAGATCTGAGTTTATTGACCACACTGTCAATATGAGGACCCCAGTTAAATTTTGAATCTATAGTAAGGCCAAGATATGTGTGCTGATCTACAGACTGTAACGTAGGACAAGTGCACCCGTTGGAGGTGAGCCCACGATGTAGGCACAGGTGATCGTGCGCAATAATCGAAGGTACTTGAGTAGCTTTTATATAAGGTGAGTGGATATGGATGATTTTCGTTTTACTGGCATTGATAACCAGTCCCACGTCGTGTGCCCATTTACACAATTTGTCGAAATTACGTTGCATTGCATATTGTGCAAGTACAACATCTTTATTATGGGAAAGTAAACATGTGTCGTCGGCAAATTGGAATACAGAGTCCTCCTCTAGAACATTAGTCATATCGTTGACATACAATAAATACTCAGTTGGGCCGACTATTGACCCCTGGGCCGTACCCATTACAGTAGGTATTTTGTCGCTATAGCAAGAGTCTAAGCGAACAACTGTGTGACGGTTTTGATGGTAGTTTTTGAACCATTCTAGAAGAGGACCCTGTATACCACTTTGCTTAAGCTTGCTGTACAGTATATCGTATTTTAAGGTATCAAAAGCTTTGCTGAAGTCGATGAGGGCAACAAGCACATGTTCGCGAGCATCCAGGTGCCTGTTGACCTCATCGGTAAATATAGACAATAATTTGGATGTACTTCGACCTTTTTGAAAACCAAATTGTTTATCATTTATGATATCATTTTTTATTAAAAATTTATTTATTTCATTTCCTAAATACCTTTCCACAATTTTGTCTATGCTACTCAGGATTGTAATAGGTCTATAGTTATTTATATCGCAAAAAGAGCCCTTTTTATGGATGGGTCTAATTATGCCAGTCTTCAATAGATCTGGGTATGAGGACGTGGATATAGATAAATTTATTAGATGAGTGATAACAGGTGTTATTTCTGAATTTATGCTCTGTAAGTCGGAAACTCTAATGCCATCAATACCTGGACTTTTTTTTTTATTTAAGTGCTTAATTATGGTAAAAATTACTTGATTTGAAGCTTTTTGTAGTCTCATAGATATGGATGGTACTCTTTGGTAACAAGTATCAGGTAAAAGAGGTATATCACATTTTTGGCATATATTTTGTACATTATTTTCAAAGCCATGAGCAAATTCGTTACATAGAGAACTGAAATCCATTCTGAAATGCTTTTTAATTACATCATCGATTGTATTGCAGACTTTTCCACAGATATTATTAACAATTTGCCATATTTTTCTACTATTTTTGAAGTACTCGGATACCTCTTTTCTGATATGCTTATTTCTAGTTTTAGATATATATTTATTTGTTTTATTCCTATAAGTATTGTACAATATTCTGTTTTGCAAATTATTTTCATCTTGTTTCCAAATATCGAATAATTCCAGCTTTTTATTACACATATATAACATTCTACTATTAACCCACGCACACTCATTTCTTTTCCCTAATTTTATTTTAGATTTTATTTTACATTTATTATAAATCTCATTAAAGCTCGACGTTATAAATTTTAAAACTTCACCAGGACTATGTAATTCTAAAGCAGACTTCCAATTGATTTTACGTAACTCTAGTTGTAATTTATCCTTATCTATTTTTGTTATAATCTTGAAATTATTACCCTTGGGACGTGTGTTATGCAAAAGTACCAAACCAGTAATGTAATGGTCAGCCAACTTGTAGTTAACCACAGAAGAGTACGCTTCTTTACAATTTACCATGCGAGCAAAAATATGATCTATACAGGACTTCGTTAACAAGTTACCCTTAGTCTCGACACGAGTGTATTGCGTAATACCGCATTCCAAGCCATTATCACTCATAGAATTTAGGTAAGAAGTTTTTATCGAAGTTTTAAGGTTAATATTAATGTTCATATCACCTAGTAAAATATAGCTATAGTTAAACGGGTATAAACTAACAACATTAGATAATTCCTCTATAAAAAGGTACTCACTTAAGTCAGGAGGTCTATACACAGCACATACACCGAGTCTAAATCCATAGTTCGTAACAATTTCGCCGACTATGCACTCAAAGTACTTTGTATCTGTAGGTAGTCGCGAAAAACTTAAGCTATTATGTATAAACATGATAACACCTCCACCTTTACGGTAGTTTCGTAACTGAGAGAACATATCATAGTCCTCAAGTTGGAATAGATTTACGCAGCTATCGGATAAATTAACTTCGGTCAACACTATGATGTGCACAACGTTAGGGCTTGTCGATATTATGTATTCGAGATGAGCAAAGTTTTTCAGCATGGAGCGAATATTTACGTGGAGAACATTTAAGTGGTTATGGCGAGAATAATCTACACTCTTCATAAAATCAGCCCATGTATTATGATTGTTTTCATGTATTGATTGGAAGCAATCATCTATAGAAGCCATTTATAATTAGGCGGGAGGGTAGTTATATTATTGATAATAGCATAAAGAATATATTCATCTGGAGGAGAAAGCTTAAGTGGGTCTATTTTTGTCGTTTTGTGCCATGACTTTCAGTTTCTCAATATCACCTTCAGACAGTATTTGGTAGATTTTTTCATTCTCAGTTTTACGCGCTAATACGTGACCATTTTTAAACCAAACATATTTATATAGGCTCGCATCTTTTAGGTCAGACTTAGCTCTCCAGAGCAGGAACGCTGAGTTGGGTGAAAGAGATTCACGGAAGTAAATTTTGCCGTCATCCTCAAGCCCAATATCCTTGCCTGTTTTTTGGTTGTTCCTGGATGCAAGTAACCACTTGTCTCGGTGGCCATCTCGAAGTCCGACCACGATAACAGAGGGCTGGTCTTTTTTCGGGGCTTTTTTCGTGCGGCTCCTTTTACGGTATGCCTTGATGATGTCATCGGGGTTTAGCTGGAAAGTCATGCATATATTTGATGTAATTTTGTCTAGATTTTCATTTTCTTGTTCCACTATTCCGCAAATCTCGATTTGATTAGCAAGTTGTGCTTGCTCCAACACCACCATTCTTTGCTCCAGGGTCCCATTATTCAACTTAATATTTTTATACTGGTTTTTGAGATCGTTATATTGGTTGTCGAGTGTCTTGAAACGAATATCGTATGACCTTATTTTCTCCTCATACTCATCGATTTTGTCGGAATAAAACTGGAGTGTAGTTTGTATTGATTGCATTTCAACGCGGATGGTTTCACGAACTTCTTTTCGCAGCTCCATGATGATTTGAGCTGACACACTGTTAGACAAGATCTCGGTGTCAGTATTTTCATCATCTTCAGGGTCAGGCATTATACAAGATATCCGTTTATGTTTCAAGTGTGTGGGTACACAACTACCACATTTCCAAGCAACGGAATCCGTAGATTGAAGCGCGCCTAGCTGTTCCGTTGAGATACGCGCACACGATGCATGTAACCATTTGTTACAGTTTGTACACTGCAATCCAGGAGATTTTTTGGTTACTCCTTTGCTACACTTCGCACACTTCATGTTTACGATCGATGCGCGAGAGTTTTCGTAAGTAGGTAACTTTGAAAAGCGCAGTAGATAGGCCTAGCGTCCGAACCGGTTCGCAGCGACCGAGTAACTTAGAGATCTGTTTATTGAGCCGCCGATATTGAGAAGCATCTTCCGAAGACTGCAGAACCATTTCGCGTCTTTCTTCCATTAGCTTCAGAGTATGGTCAGAGATCTTTTTGGTTCTTTTAGAACGTTGGGGTCTGAAGTGTTTGGACCCAATCGTTTGGACAGTTTCCACGAACCCGTTATTGTAGTCGTCCACATCTACGCATTCACCAAGGCATTCAAAGCGATTTTGCAGTTCGAGCTGAAAGCCGTCGGGGTTTTGGATATTGGTGGGTGCTGGTCGGAGCGTAGACTTCATCAGTCGAGTTCTTTCCAGCTTTACGTTGATATTCAATGTGCCTCTTACCAACCGGTGATCGCTTCCGGTTTTAACCGCATTGATCACAGAGACATCATTGAATATTTGCTTCTTCGTCGACATGATAAAGTCAATCTCATTTTTTGTAGCACCATCGGGACTGATCCAGGTCCATTTTCGGTTTTCCGACTTTTTGAAGAAGGAATTCATCATAAAGAGTCCTTCCTTCTCCAAAAAGTCGGCTAACATGTGGCCTCTGGAATTCCGATATCCAACACCAAATTGCCCCACCCTCAGCTCACCATCGCCTCGCTTGCCTAATTTCGCGTTGAAGTCCCCCATGACAACGGTATAGTGGGTCTTAGGCGTATGTATGGCTTTAGATATATCCTCATACATAGCCTCGACTTCATCATCAGAGTGTGTCGATGTGGGGGCGTATACCTGTATGACCTTCAGCGAATACCTTTTGGTGATTCTGAGTATAAGGTACGCTACCCGCGACGACACACTCTCGATCATGACCACGTTGTTCACGAGAGACTTGTGGACCATAAACCCGACACCTCCCTGGGACAGTTGGTCGCCCTCCCAGAAATAGAGCAAGTTTCCTGATTTTAGAGTTATCGAGTCTTTCCCCTCTCTTCGGACTTCAGATAGAACCAAGATGTCCCAGTGTAACCTGCTCAATTCCTCTTCGAGTTCAGCAACCTTCTCGGTGGTCCGCAATGTGCGCGTGTTATATGTTGCCAGGGCCAGGGGTCGTCGTTTTTGGTAGCTCGGCATCTGTCGGGGATTCTTAGCACCCCCTGCCCCACCGTTACCATGGTTGCTACCAGAGCCAGGAATAGCGGGGCCGCCGGGGACTAGGGGCCGGAGCTTATTATTGTGATTCATGTTGTTTCTTAGGGGGTTTTACCATAGACGCCACGCTTGGCAGACGGGTTGGCGCCCGCAGTAAGATGAAATAATACACAGAAGGACGCTGCTGCCCATCCTCTGGATTTCATGTCCCTTAGTCGCCTCTTACAACACCCACAGGAAGAGATGGGTCGGAACTATTCTTTTAAGGCCGGCACCGCACAGCGCACTTGAATATCACCGGGTAATAAAATGACACTGAAAAAACCGGCCAAGTGCGTGTCGGGGCACGCGCAGTATAGGGTTCCGTAGTTTTTTTACGATTTTATCGCAGAGCGGGTTTTGATTAAGTATTTCATAACGTTTATAACATAAACTTCTTACCTCCTAATGCTCAGCGAGGTCAAAGCACCTGATTGCTATTGCTATCTGTGAATTTTTAACATTTCCAATAACAACCGTTTAGCCGGCAGGGGGGGGGGGGGGGTCACTCGACTCCAACAAAAATTTCGCAAACGGATCCAGTCGAAAAATGATGTTTGCAGACACATTATTTTTATCCAACGACACCCCATACTTTGGGGTGGACTCGAAAAAAATATCATCTCAACTTTCCTTTTAAAGGACGTACCCTAAAAAAAAAATAGAAAAAAATATTCTACCACTTTGTTGACGTAGATGAAATGTACATATCCTTACAACATTTCAGCTTTCTAGTATACTAAGGGTCTCTGAGCTAAGTCGGGGACAGACAGACAGACGGACATGACGAAACTATGAGGCAATAGCTCAAAATATCGATAGGTCTATCGATAATATCGATAGTTCGGATTATGTAATACTATTGGTAAACAGCAATACCTACTATCGATAGGATCGATACAATCACATAGCAATAGCCAAAAACTATCGATAGTTAAAAACTATCGTAGAACTACTTAAAGCCCGGATAAACGGTCGCCAACCAGCCCCCGACAGAGGTAACCTTCGTCGGTTCCGACCGTGTAGTTCGTGGTTTACAACCAAATTTTTAGTGACCTTCCAACGCCCTTGGTCGTGAAAGCAGCTTCCCAAACTAAGGTCAAATAGAGGACGTTGGTTACGTCTCCGACCGTGTAGTTGGCGGTTGGCAGCCGCATAGATTATAAACTGACGTTTCTTGCCTTTTCCAGTAATTAAAAAACAAAAGAAGACAAAGAAATTGATAATTTTGTGACAAAAAAGATATGAACAGTCTTTTCTAAGCATTGATTGCGTATATTCATGTTTTGAACGGAACTACAAAACACGAGAAATGTCAGTGTCAACTGTCATTTTGTATCACCACATCGTATTTTTAATCTATTTCAATGCTTGTTGTCAACAAGTCGACGACTGTGTAGTTGAAACGTACCAAAATGGTTGCAAACCAAGGTGACCTCTGTCGGGAGCTTGTTGCCGACCGTGTATCAGGAATTTTACATAGCATGCAAATTACGAATACTATACCATTGAACAATTTAATATCGATAATATCTATAGCAGCCAATCGTTCAATAGTATAGTATTTGTAATTTGCATGCTGTGTAAGTAGGCGTTATTTAAGCTTACTTTCATAACATTTTTTTATTCAAATTTCAAGTTTAAGTTATTGTAGCTAATCTAGATACCAACAATTTAATTTAACGCTATGTGCTTGAATGAGACGTTATTTCAAACCACAACCAATGCTATTAAATGATTGGATACTATCGATAGTTGGTCACAATCATGACACAATCACAAGTTGGTCAGCATCGATGTTATCGATAGTTTTCTAGCTATTGCTGGATAACATCGATAGTATTTCTCTTTATCAATATTTCTCAATTTAAACTATCGAAAGTATCGATACTATTTTAATTTGCAATACTATCGGTAGACATATCGATATTCTAACTGATTTTAAGGTCAACTATCGATAGTTCGGTAACACTAGATAAAATATCATACGTATTACGTATGATATTTCGTATGATATTTCATCGAGTATTGCTCTTCATCAACAGTATTTCTCAATTTAAACTATCGATAGTACCTATCGATAATATTTTAATTTGCAATGCTATCCTAACCTATCGATATTCTAAAGGCCCAAGTTCACGTTGGGCTAACCGTTGGCCGCACCGCTGCCCGCGCCAGCTTGGCAAGCTTGATTTATTTTATTTTATTTATTTGGAAAAGTTAACAGTTATGTACACAAGCGTAACTTAATGGTATTTATCAACAAATGTTAGGTTCATACATAACCAACAACACTTTTCACGAGTTGAATATACAACAGCGATGACAGCGTTCACACGTTGGCGCGGCTCATTTTGTGTAGGTCTGTCAAGCAAGATGGATGTATACGCGGAGACTATCGCTGCCGCTGAAATATACTTATACAGTGCTTTTAATTTTCATTTCCAGCTGCACCATATTTGAAAAAAAAATTTTTTACTTATTTAACATCAAATAAAACGTCCATCTGCTCTTACGCGTTTATTTGAAATGAGGGCACGACCAACGTGTGAACGGGCACGGCCAACGTGTAACAGGTTTTCAAGATCAACTAGTTCTATCGATAGCGAAAATGTGATTGATGTCCTCTCCCGTTCGATTTCTGAGAGTGCCCGGAATGCACCTACTTACGTCCACGGATTGTACGACCGCGGAATACGAAGCCAACCATCTGGCTTCGGATTCCGAGGTTATAGGTACAATCCACAGTCATACGTTCTTGGCTGGGCATTATAGCCCGTTCAGGCTATATCGGTATCGGGCTATGACGGTTATTTAAAAGTAGTTAAAAGTACCCTAAACCGACGAGCATGTATGAAAGGATAGATGAAAGTACAGGAAGCAAGGGAAGTATGTCAAGATCGTAGCAGGTGGAGGACTGTGGTCTCTGCCTACCCCGACGGGAAAGAGGCGTGATGTTATGTATGTATATTGTAATACAAGCAATGGTTAAATCGACTCAGCATGGTGATTATTTGTCAGCTTCTAATAAGTGTAACAATTGCATATCTATGAAATTATTTTAACAACCTCTAATTTCATATAATATAAGTTGATATTTTAGCGTAAGTAATTGATAACTGAATCATGATATTTACTTATTATTGTCTTTAAAATAACGGTCAATTATAGCTACTATTTCCATGTTGTCACCTAGCAGACAGAACACAAGCAAAGACTTTTAACATCATACCATGTGTAGGTACCAACACGCAGGTTCGATGCGGCTTTTGACGTTTAGCTGTGTAAAATTTCATGCAGAAAATATTTTTAAATTAAAAGTAATATAAATGACAGCTATGAAGCGTGAAGAGTAACGCATCATTCTTACGTAATGACAACAACAACGCAAGCAGTTGCCATATCTATGGCAACTGCTTGCGTTGTTGTTGTCAAGGAGGCTAAGGCCGAAATATGAAAAATCTCGTACGTAAGTTCTGTGCTCACCCACAACAGGCATGGATGTGTTGGGGGTGATCTCTAACTATGATCCCTGGGTGTTGCGAAGTTCCTGAGTGGTGGAGGGGGTAGCAGTGACGTCATCAAGATGGCGGTACAAAGAAAAAACGTTTTTCTTTAAAACATGCTTTGTGGGGTATCATATTTAAGGGTTTCTTGAGTAGAGTACAAATACATAGCACACTATAACATTTCCAGCACTTGGTTGAACAAATTGTTATAAACTGTGTAAAAATGCTGCGATTCAGAGTTTTCTTTGAACTGCTATAGATCAAAAACCACTTCATGGATTTTGGTAAAATATGTTTTAAAATACTAACAATAATACTTTCAATCACCTTTAAAAAATTATAAACAGAAATGTCTAAAAATAACTGTTGTACATAAATTTTAAAATTAATCACTACTTTATGTAAAAAATCTTGGAATTAACGTTTTATTTCGCCAAAACTTGTAGGTACAACTGTTCCTTTACACAAAATATCTAATAAATAGATCCATACATGCACATTTTCTATTTTGAAACATAAATTGACTATGACTTAAACCAGAAATTCAAATATTATAACTATTGTTCACATGAAAATGCCAAATATTTCACTATTGAAACTTAGTGTTCAGCATTCCAAACCGGCTCCAAGCTGTTATCAGAGCCCGAGGCGGTAACACAAGTTACTAAAGTGTGAACTAGGTCCAAAACATAAAAATTAAGTTCTTGACAGTACGTCCAAAATGAATAACTTTTTAGTTTTTTCTTAATTTTAAGTGTAAAACTTAACTATTGCTAAAAATATAATTTTTAGGAAAGTTACTTAAATGTGCTATGAAATGATTTTTATTTCAAAGCTCTAACTTCTATAGTCTTGGAGTAATTGCAATTTGAAAAGTGTACTACTTATTTTTGACGCCCAGTGTATTTATTTATTCAAAGCCTGTCGGAAGCCTATTTCACCCCACTCCCCCAACCCAACCCACTGTGTACGAATTTATCTATGAACTTTAGTCAACATCTTGAAATATCGTATAGATAGATACCAACTAACGGTGATGAAAGTTGTATTGGATCTTATACAGGGTATAACACAAATGGTATACAAACCTTGCAGGATGTGAATCTGCCTATGAAACTGAACAACTTTCACTAAACGAAACACGAAAAGCACTTAGATACTTAATTTATCTTCTCTGACACGTACATGCGTTAGTTAGATATATACTTAAAGATATGTAACCATTTTTATGGTTTCGATACCAAAATGGTAAAAAAAGGAACTCTTATGGTGCAACAAGCAAAACAAAACTATCAGAGTTACAAGTGATTCAAAATAGAATAATCAAAATGCTATTCCACTATCCCTACTTAACCTCTACTGACAAAATATACAAAGAAACAAAACTTATGAATATCCGAAATTTATATTACTACAACACATGCATCTTCATTCAAAAAATCCTAACTAAATCCATTCATACTTCTCTTTCACTAGCCCAGAAAAAACATGTTACTAAACGGAGCACAAAACGAGCAAGCTACATAATCCTACCTAAAATACGAACTAACTACGGCAAACAGTCTCTTACGTATGAAGGCGCACAACTCTTTAACAAATTACCGTCATCTATAAAAAAATTGGAGTCGCTTAATGAATTTAAACACAAATTAGCAGACCATATCTTAGAAAAAGGTTGTTTATAAATTACACTGATTAATCTATACATTACTAGTGAATTCTGTTTTAGTATGTTCTTTATTTTGTTTCTTATTGTGTGAAATTTTTGTACTAACCTACATTCTTGTGTTTAAGCGAACGATGTGTCTACCTGCTTTTGTTATTTTTTCTCATGTAAGTGGCATATTGTCTTTAATGAGAATAAAGATTCTTTAAACCTAACTTTGCCTGTCTGTCTGTCTGTCTATCACACATGTATATCTCAGCAACCACTCATGCTATCGACTTGAAATTTGGAAAAGTTATAGAATACGGTTGCCCAATTTAATAGCACAATTTCTCACAATGTTACACTACGTGCAATACGGTGAAAGTATTTTTTACGTATAATATAAAGGCTTGATATGAGCTGGAGTCCTCATACTAATACTTATCTACCATTAGCACACTGAAAAACCAATATTTTTAACTACAACTGTCCCTAACTCAGATTCAAAGTTTATTTTCGTTTTACTGTAAAATTGTACTTTCTGAGATTCACCTCTTTACACTGGAGATACAGATATGACATTTGCATAAACTACAACTTATTACATCACATCATCATTTTCAGTAATAAGCCTACGTTATCTATCTGTATGTCTGTGCGACCTTTAGCCGATGTGGAGGCAAAAAGAACAATGTCGTCCGCGAAACGAAGGTTTGTTAGCCTTGTTTCGCCGACCACAATACCCTTCGTTTGCCAAGAGGCCGCCAACTTCTTTAAGACTTCACCAGGGTAGAAGTAAACAACTTAGGGAAAAGGGGATCTCCCTGTTTCACGCCCTTTTCAGTTTTAAAAATACTAAGTTTTAAATATTTTTTTTTTATTTTAGGATGGAACGAGCAGGTGAGCCATCTAATGGTTAGTTACCGCCCATAGGAACCACCTAGTTGCATACTTTGACACTAATAAGAGAGCAAAGCGCTAATTAATAAAATAATTAATTACTCGAAAACTACAAATAATCGCGGAACATTCATGGGGGTGATTTGGATACCCCTTAGTGTAAGGCATCAATATTTTTCTTTTGAACGTCTATCAATGTGCCACCCCACCCTGTAGGTATAAGGTCCCACTTAAATAGTGCACATAAGTGTATGATGTTATTAAAACCATGGGCCTGAACAACTTTTCCCAAAGAACTTAGTCGACTTACGAAAAAAAAATCAACTTCCCATAGAAAATGCGTAAGCTGATAGCGCATTTTGTATTATATTATTATAAGCGCATTTTGTACATCTTTATTCTGGATATTAGGATAATACGAGTCATTACATGAATATTTTTTAAAGAATATGTAGCCATTTTCTACCAGGAAGAGCCCAAACTTGGTATGTTTTGAAAATACAAATTATTAGGAAACCAGTGACTAGGACCGGCTCAAAATTTCATTAGATACGACATGATAGGTTTCTGTAAAAAAATCTATACCTTCAAAAAATTTATGAAATTATAACTCTTATACATCAATTGAATTTCCGGTGCTCCGAGTCATATTGCTCTAATAGGACTTTGCTCGAATAAGTGTACGAAGTTATAAAATTCTAATATGTAACGCCAGATAATCCAGATTTTCTCCACGGGCCAACGTTACTAATTTCTAATTGATAAATCAAGCCCAAACAATAATAAAACAGAACCAATGATGTCCAACGAAGCTTTTCTGATTGGTGGAAGTTTTTTACTTTCGAGCGGAGCGAGAAAGGTTTTGTATTCGTGAAAAAAAAAGTTTTACAAATTTTCTCAAAAATGTGTTCTATATCACATATACATCATAAAAAACAAGTCTCCCAAAAATGTCCGTCCGTCGGTCGGTGAGTCCGTCGGTCAATCTGTGCGTCACGCTTTGGCCTAGCAGCTAAACGAATGGTCCGATTGACACAATATTTTGAATTAAGGAGTTTTATGCAAATCCATCGAAGGGTTCTAAGTGGTTTCTTGCTGGCTCTCATTTTGAGGGTAGCTGTCATACAACGAAAATTTAAAATTGAAATTTTCTCACAAACGGCTCTTAGAATCTTGATGAAACTTTGCATGAACAAGCATCTCCATGTAAGATATCTTGCGCCAGTATCAATTGATCTGTGTAATTTCATATAAGGGGTGTTCCTGTACCACCAAATCGTAAATATGTGATTTACCCAAAACTGGTTCCACCAAAATTTTCTATAATATTAATCCTGGATTGGTTGTCTACCTGACTGGATATTCTTTATGATTTTTTTGAATAAAATTAAGTATACAGGGTGTACCAAAAACTGAAAGGGCTTGCTCAGTAGACTAAACTGAACAATTCTCCATAAGGAACATGTGTTGGGAACTTAAAAAAAATCTCCATGCATGTATCCTACGGTAGTATCCATTGATCTGTGAAAATTCATATAAAGGGTGTTCCAGTACAACCAAAAGTTAAACTTGTGATTTACTCGTAATCGTTTGCATTCTGAATTGATCTGTATATTTCAGTAGAACATATTTTTGGAAAAACGTAAATAAAAGTTTGTATTTCCATACTTCGTGTCTTCGTGTCGTTTTTCCTTGAGTATTGCGAGAAAGTAAGTGCAGTGCTGCTGTACCATTTATTTTGCTGGTGGGCCGTGCCGTTTCATAGGTTTAATTTCCCAACGATCGATTTTCCAAAAAATCTGATGTAACCCGGTAGTCAACGTTACCCAAATATACCCGCTGAAGACCAAAATTACCCGAAATCGGGTAAAATTACCCTTACCGGCAACACTGATTGACTTATTTGACTTCCTGTGCATGGGTGACAGGCGCGGAGCCAATCACGAAACGACACGATACGATTTGCATGCCTAAAGGCACCCCGCGCGCGGCTCATATTTTTATACATACGTAAATGTATTGACTACCTACTGCAATAATAACGACGGTTAATGTCCTCAAAGAATGCTTTTATTTAAATTACCTACCTATTCGCTCTCGTGGATCGCCAAGCTGTTTGAGCGTTTGCTTCTATGGAGAATTCGTCCCCACATCCAGCAGCGGGACGAACAGTTCGGTTTCCGTGGGAGCCACTCCACAACGCTCCAGCTTGTAGGCGTTCTTCATCATCTCGCGAAAGAGAGTAGTTTGGATCGACACTTGGTCGGGGTTTTTCTCGATATAGAGAACGTCTTTGACCGTGTATGACATCCGGGCCTAATCTTTAAGCTCCTCTCCAGTGGAGAGTCTCCACTATGCCACGCCCACAAGGCTTTATTATGCTGGCATCCTTTCTCCGTAGCCGTCAAATTAAAGTGCTCCGATGCGAAGCCCATCCCAGCAGGTATGCCACGGGGCAGTAACCGTTCCGTTCCGTTCCTGCACTATATGCAGTCTACAGCGCGTTCAGGACAAGTCTGTCAATGTCGGTTATTTTCTGCGCATGGTTGACAGGCGGAGAGCCAATGAACGATTCGCTCGCAGCAAGTGGGGGGCCGCGCACACCCCCGGGACTCATTTTTAGGGTTCCGTACCTCAAAAGAAAAAAACGGAACCCTTATAGGATCACTATGTTGTCCGTTTGTCTGTCTATCTGTCAAGACCCTTTATCTCACGAACGGGTAGAGGTATCAGGTTGAAATTATTACCATATATTAGGGTCTATGAACCACACAAGATCTGAAAAATTCAATTTTTTACAACGACGCAATCAAAAGATATGGCTATTTATGTCCTCATCTACTTCCCGTTGACCTAAAATTATGAAATTTGGCAAGAAGCTAGGTCTCACAGTACAAATAAAGGGAAAAGTCTGAAATCATTGAATATTACAACTTTTCTCACAACTAACGGTAACCAATTGTGGTGAGCTCCCGTTTCAAGAACATTCATATAAGAGAGAGGTCAAGTTGGATGGTCGCAGAGGCGATTTTTGTTTTAGTTCTATTATAAAAACGGGAACACTTACAAACTTGAAAATTGGTATGTATATAGTGCATAAGCTATAAAATAACAACAAATAATTTAATTTGGCCAAGCGCATGTTGGACTCCAAAAATCTAGCACATTAACTTACTGAAATTTCAACTAATACAATTATGATTATGTGGTGGTACGGAACCCTCGGTGTGCAAGTCCGACTCGCACTTGGCCGACTTTTAGTTCTGCGCATTAACGGTCACAGACAGGGACAGGGACGGGGGCATGGACGGGGGCAGGGACGGGGACAAGGACGGGTTCAGGGACTGGGACAAGGATGAGGACAGGCATGGGGATAGGCTTGGGAATGCGGATGTGGATGGTGATACAGATGGGGATGGGAATGCGGATGCGGATGGGGGTAGGTACCTACGAAAGGGGATTTTTTTTTTTACTATGTATGGGCTTACTCTTGACCTCGATCTAGCCTTGAGGACAGAGATGAGAACGACGATGGAACGAGCTTGCCCAGAAAAATCCTTTTCACTCGCGACTTAAATAGATTCGGGTCGGGATGCGGATGGGAATGTGGATGGGGATGCGGTTGGGGATGCGGATGGAGTTGCAGATGGTGATGCGGATGGCGAAGCGAATGCGGATGGGGATGCGGATGAGCATTAGGGGATGGGGATGCGGATTCGGATGGGGATGCCGATGCGGATAGGGATGCGGATAAGGATGCGGATAGGGATGCGGATGGAGATGCGAATGGGGATGGGGACAGGGGTAGGGATAGGGGTAGAGTAAGAGTAGGGCTAGGGGTAAGGAAAGGGATAGACATAGGGTAGGGGGTTAGGGGTAGGTGTAGGGGTAGGGGTAGGGATAGGGATAGAGGTAGAGACAGCCTAGGGGTAGCGATAGGGGTAGGATGGGGCTGGCTAAGGGTAGACTTTTTGTATGAAATAAACTGAATTTGGTTTATCTGTTAAGAAATCACAGTAATTGTTCCTAATAATACTGACCAACCCCTCTAAAGCTATCACATCGTTCTTTTTAACAACCATAGTACTTTCATCCTACACATAGTTTTAGTTTTTTTCAATTAATTCTGCCAATTAGCTCTGTTTTAAAATAAAACGTTAAGGAGAAACTTTAAGGCCTAATAATAGTGCTAAGTTCCTCTGTTTTGAGTAATTTAGAGTAACGTCTGTAAATCATATAAAATTCAGCTGGATCTTGAATTGTATTCATGGACTTGCGCAGGGTAAGTCCCGTTTTTCTTTAGTTTAAAGTTACCCCGAATTTGACCGGAAAATATCTCATTCCTATGGAAAACCGGTAACAACATAAAATACGAAATCCACGCGAGCGAAGCCGCGGGCAACAGCTAGTATTTAAGTAAACTTCTATCGACTGTAATTAATTGAGATTTTTCCTTTCACAAACTTCGGAGATAAGGGGGGGAATGGTATTTTTTTGACATTTTTCATCATAACTTAAAAACTAAGTCCTAAAAAAATTTGAAAATATAATGTTCTTATCTTGGTTACTTTTTGTTTTTAGGATTCCGTACCTCAAAAGAAAAAAACGGAACCCTTATAGGATCACTTTGTTGTCCGTCTGTCTGTCTGTCTGTCAAGACCCTTTATCTCACGAACGGGTAAAGGTATCAGGTTGAAATTAATACCATATATTAGAGTCCATTAACCACACCAGATCTGAAAATTTAAATTTTTTACAACGACGCAATCAAAAGATATGGCATTTTATGTCCTCAGCTCCATACATTTATGCAAAAATGCAAAACCTATAGGGTACTTCCCGTTGACCTAAAATTATGGAATTTGGCAAGAAGCTAGGTCTCACAGTACAAATAAAGGGAAAAGTCTGAAATCATTAAATATTACAACTTTTCTCACAACTGAATGTAACCAATTGTGGTGAGCTCCCGTTTCAAGAACATTCATATAAGAGAGGGGTCAAGTTGGTTGGTCGCGGAGGCGATTTTTGTTTTAGTTCTATTTTAAAAACGGGAACACTTACAAACTTGAAAATTGGTATGTTTATAGCGCATAAGCTATAAAATAACAACTAATAATAAAATTTGGTCAAGCGCGTGTCGGAATAAAAAAATCTAGCACATTAACTTACTGAAATTTCAACTAATACAATTATGATTATGTGGTGGTACGGAACCCTTGGTGCGCGAGTCCGACTCGCACTTGGCCGGTTTTTATATGACAAGTGGGCAAACGAGCAGGTGGGCCACCTGGTGGTAAGTGGTCACCACCGCCCATGAGACTCACTGTCTTGTTAGTGAAATAATTTGACACTAATAAGCAAAGCGCGTTACCCACTCTGAGAACTAAGATGGTACGTCTCGTGTGCCGGTAATTTCACTGGCTCCCTTACCCTTCAAACCGAAATACAGCAGTGCAAACACTGCTGCTTTACGGTAGGAAAAGGCAAGTGGGTGGTACTTCCCCAGACGAACTTTGCACAAAAGCCCTACCACCACTATTTTAGTTTAGGAGTTTTTATGGCCACTCCATCATCTGTTCCCTGATCAAATACAAGTCTAACGGACCCCAACACGATTGGACTATGTTATTTAGTTTAGGAGTTCCTTAATTTGGCCACCTTCTGACTTTATCATCTGGACCCTGATCATTATCTGAGAACAAAGTGCTTGGAAATACAAGTCTAACGAACAAAAACACGACGGGTCTACTTTGTTTATTCCATAAGTTCCTATGGCCACCGTCCGCCTCCATCATCTAGACCCTGATCATCATCTGAGACCAAAGTGCTTGGGAATACAAATCTTAAGAACCCGAACACGACGGGTCTACCTTGTTTATTCTATAAGTTCCTGTGGCCACCGTCTGGCTCCATTATCTGGACTCTGATCATCATCTTGGACCAAAGTGCTTGGGAATATACATCTAACGAACCCCAACACGACGGATCTATCTTATTTAGTTAAGGAGTTCCTTTGGCCACCTTCTGGCTTTATCATCTGGACCCTGATCATTATCTGAGACCAAAGTGCTTGGGAATACAAGTCTAAAGAATACAAACACGACGGGTCTACTTTGTTTATTCTACAAGTTCCTATGGCCGCCGTCCGGCTTCATTATCTGGACCGTGATCATCATCTGAGACCAAAGTGCTTGGGAATACAAATCTAATGAACCCCAACACGATGGGTCTATCTCATTTAGTTTAGGAGTTCCTATGGCCACCTTCTGACTTTATCATCTGGACCCTGATCATGATCTAGGATCAGAGTACTTGAAAAGACAAATTCAACGAACCCAAACTCGACTGGTCTATCTTGTATAGTTTATTAGTTCCTATGGCAGCCTTCCGACTTCATCATCAGGACCCTGGTCATCATCTGGGACCAGAGTACTTGAAAAGACAAATGCAACTAACCCAAACTCGACGGGGTTACGTTGTTCCGTTTACAAGTTCCTATGGCCAGCTTCCGGCTCCATCAGCAGACCAGCTCGATGATACAATAGCATTGTATTGTCACCGAACTTACATAAGTATTCCCAAGTTCAGCCCGATCGACTGGTCGAGCTGATAACTGGTCTAAAATTCAATCACTAGATTTGAACCACACTAACTAACAAGGCAAGTTAAATAAAAGCTTGTAAAAACCATATTTTTCAAAATTTTATTCTACCAGACAGATAGACGGACATGACGAAACAATAAGGGTTACTTTTTGACTACAGAACCCTAAAAATCGCTTCCAATTCGGTTCACGCGATTTAGAACTACGGTCTCATAGACATACAGACGGCAATAATGGATTTCATTTATATATTTCGTATATAACAGTTTGGGGACAACGCACACTAACATGCAGAGCGTATAAATCATAGCGTATAAATATCACGACTCAAAGTAAACATTCAGTTAAATTTTGTATAATTTTGTATAAAAAATATCGCTGACCCCATATCATCTGTTGTATACAAGATTACTTTGAGACCTGTCCCCAAACTATACAAATGTCCTCAAAGTATGCTCTAGCAACAAATTTTGTCCCCAAAGTAAACGTTGTACATAGATATATATATATATATATATTTATTTACAAATGTATGTACAAATATTGCTCGTTTAATAGTATAAGATGTATAAAAGCGTAGCCAAAGTATGAGTTTTTATCAACTATGAGAGTGCTTTGCAACAAGCTTCGAGAGAAAGAGTAATTACGACATCTTCATAGGTGAGTGAAAAATTCATATGCAAACTTTTGATGTGGAGTAGTGCTCGTGCGTTTCAAATCGTAATTTAACTTTTTTTCTGTCGAAACGATATACTTAAAAATGTTTATGCTGACATTTCAAAGATCAATTGTATATTTTTATTTTATACACACTTAAAATCAATATACTGGCAATCAATAAACAAACAATCTGCGACAAATTTTATGTCACTACTCGCGCGGTTATCTGCAACCTTTGGCCTGCGTTTGCGCAAGGATATATCAGCTTTTAGGTCGTTAAGGACGGTGACTGATAGGGCATTATGTTGTTACTCAATTAGACATACCTACTTGTGACAACAAGCGTCGGCACCTTAGCTATGTATAGCCATCATTTTAACTGATTTAGTACCTATGAAGGCTTATGTCAATAGCCGGTTGGTTAAGGTTATTTCTCTGTCTAAATAATCTTGTTTAAGAGTATCTCTTGTCATTTTTTAACCCTTTACCCTCCGACATAATATGGATTAAAAACCACTCGAGTACATTTGAAATACTTGCATCAACGGATATTTGCAATTTCTGCTGCTGCTACTGCGTTTGACTGTAGCAGAAGTTCTAATGTCCTCGTAAACACCAAAACAGGTGTATGTTAACTTTTATGATACAAAATAAAAAGCGTCACCGCTAGGCCTTGGATGAAGCTGGATATCTTATTCTATCTTGGGGTTATTTTATTCCTTTAGATATCATATCACATGAAAATCCTGATAGCACGATTCTGATTTCAAATCCAAAGTGATTTATCGCGAAGCGCCTTCTCTCAAATGCTAACACTATCATAAACCCAACTCAAAAACCATTTATCTTAATCCAAGACTAAACACGTCGCTTAAATTCATAACAGTCTTACCCAAGACCTCGTTAATGATATACTTATCCGTTATGTACTAAAGAAAGGCGACTGCACTGTAACTTTCGGTGTTGGGCAACGATTGGTCAATGGCAACCTGCGCAAGGGCAGTTTCAAGCGTTTACTTATAGTCGTAGACGGTGTGAGAAGCGGAAATGTCAAAAAACAACAAGATATATATTAAAGTTTGCCGGAAAAATATTTGTATCAGATGGCAATAAATAGCTGTTACAACTTGAGTATCGAAAAAAAAATAAGCCTCACAAATATGAATTCATAGATGATAATAGGTTAAACTATAATAGGTTGTGTTATAACAATTGATTGTCAATTACAATGACGATAGACTTATTGAATATACTCTATCTAAGCTGTCTTAATCGCATATAGGTATATGACAACTTGCCTACTCATAAAGAAAATACTTACAAAGTTTTCAGGGGTGTTAGACAAAGGACAATAATTTTAGAAAAGAGTTGCTATGTCTTCCTACGCCTACGGTAAACTTTAAAGGGTGTACAAAGTAGCGGGCATAGCTAGTTTCTAATACTTTTGTACAAAATGACCCGCCTAATAATATTAGAATATTCATACTTATTTTACCATTTTAAGGAATAGTTCTAATTAGTGTAAGCTTTCTTATAATGAGTTTGACTCATGAGCCCAGTCATATTGTAATGAGAACTTGCTTGACGACAATGACCAAATGGCAGGTTTTAAAAAGGGCTAAACGGTAATAAACTACTTAGTAGAAGACTATCTTAATGTAATGTACATATGCATTACTGTGAGGTTTCTTGGGAACTAGATAAAGATTAAGGTTAAGAACGGGAAATTCGTTTTAAGTAATGATGTCACTGATGGTGTTGACAAATGTAGTAGAAGACATTGTTTTATTTAATATGCCCCTTAGATTAATGCTTTCTTACGAAGATTGAACAAGAATAAATATTGATGATAGAAATGTACAAAGCAAAGGTGAATTAAAAGGTTGAAAGGGAAAGGTCTCGGGGAACTTTCCAAGACCAAATTCAGGATGTTCAATAAGTATTCTGAAAAGAAACAAGATTGAATAAAATTATCTGAACGAATCTTATTTGAATCTAAATAAAAGCCATATCAAAAGTACCTTATACCGACGAGTGTTTATCAAAAGTTTGATGAGTGTGAATAGAGGAAGTAAAAAAGGTGCGTCAAGATCGAAGCAGATGGAGTGCTGTAGACTTTACCCCAAAGGGAATGTGGTATAATGTTAATAGGTATGGATGCCAATGATCTCCAAAACATCTACGGCGGAATTTCCAAAGTGGTTAACTTTGGCAAATATATTGGTGACCAAAACACCTAGAATAAGCTAATTCTTCCTATTTTCTGTTAGGTTTAGCGTAATAATATATATTCTTTGGTTAGGTTGTCTTCACCACCTTAATTAAATCACGGTAGGAGATGCATTGTAAGCATTAACGGTCAAATAATAAATAGTAAAATCTATCACTTGCTTTACCGATACTCTCTAAACAATTTCTGGAGAGGTATCGTTCGAGGCAACCGACTATAAATTCGAAACAATAGTCCAACCACAGCCCACCAACATATTTTACTGAACGAAGGCTAAGTTAAGGCGGTTTGTTGACCGCAACCTTTTAGCCGCCACAGAAACATTTGCACAGTTATGAAAAAAGAATAGTTATTTGTTATGCAAGGCAGCAAAAGCGTTATTTGGCGTGAGTGCCTTGTATTGAAACCTTCGCTTGCTCAGGTTTCAAGGCACGAAACGCAAAATAACTTTGCTGCCGAGCGAAACACAAAATTTTTCACCTCACTAAAGCGAGGAAGCAGCCAGTACCGCAGCGTGGAGGTCTGCCATACTGCATCACGTTCGAATTTCAAAAACCTTTTGCCCGCTAGCGGCCAAAAGCGACAGAAAACCTTTTGCCCGCTAGGGGCCAAAAATCGCTTTTGGCCGCAGAATTTATCCGACAAAACAAATGTTTCCGAGCTTTGGAGGTGAAAAAGCTTTTTTCGCTACTCAACCAGATGGCAAGCCGAAAATCAAGGTATTGCCCGTGGTCCACCTGCGTGGTTCACCTAGGTGTACCACGGGGGATATTTTTCTCCAATGGTCCACTATTAATTCAAAACTATCGTCTATTCTTGTTTCATGGCCTAATCGAGAAACTTGTTTGGTCTAACCCACTTCAGTTCAGCGGTTTTCTTCTCCACAATAACGATACTAGGTACTTAGTTTTGTAACGCAGTGTGTAACAGGCATCAAGTTAATATCGTTATTTTTTGCATTCTCTTGACCCTGGTCAAACCTTCGCCCTCAGGTCAGAGGTCAACGATGGATTAAGCCCAGAAGAAGCTTTTATGCAGATCATCTTCATCATAACATTCCATTAAACGTCCACTGTAGGAGAGGGAGCTCCCTCCAGAACTCCGCCGCCTCTAACTACACCCATGGGTAGAAATGGGATGGTTCTATATTTTGCCGGCACCAGACGGGACTTCGCAGATACACGCAGATGATTCCACTCCTTAGCTGTGCGCATTATAAAAATAACCTTATGCAAAGCTTCTTTTATAGGTACGGACATCCGTCTTACTAAAAAAAAGTTAGACATCTGTTGAACACTTGATCAAAAAAAATCGTACAAAATAACTCTGGCTAGGTCATTGATGCGCAGAAGTAAAAAAAATACTTATTTTCTTGACTTCTGCGCATCAACTGACATAGCCTAGTTATTTTGTGCGATTTTTTTGATCAAGTGTTCAACAGATGTCTAACTTTTTTGTAGTAAGACCTTATTATATTGTTAGAGGTAATCAGGACCTAGGTCATAAAATAAATCCAAAGGAGGATTTACCATGCTTTCGTATGAAGTCACAGGCAGAAACTTCATGGCGCGTACGTTACAAAACGACTGTGGTTATGAAAATTTCATCTGTAGAGAATACAATATGAAGAAAGCAAAACTTTTTACACTAAAACGCAAGCATTCTTCAATACATTTTATTGCAAATAGTGTCACCAACCCACAATCGTATAGTGTAAACGGTAAACAAGTTTTTTTTTTAACAGAAGTGTCCTCCTTTCGGTATTGTGATATACGAACTGGTCAAAAGGACAGTTATTTTACTCGTGTATATTACAGAAGTGCTAAAATTTAGAAATGGCTGGCAAATATACTGTTATTACTGGTTATTTTGGCTCCAGTAGCCCACTTAGACTATTGGACCTTTAAATCTCAATTGTACGATCTCCCGATGATCTTTAATATTAGCTAGTTTATACAATTATTGTCAAATCAAGTTAAAGTAACTCTTTTAAAAACTCATGGCCAGATTTTGGAATGGTTGAAACCATTCCAAAATCACGATTCAAAATCACGATTCCAAACAAATTATATTAATGTACTTAAAGAGATTAATATAATTGTAGGTATACGTCGTACAAAAAATTCTGGCTGTGACCGTTGATGAGCAGAAGTAAAAAAATGTATTAATTTGCCTGTCACCCAGAAGAAAGTAACCGTCAGAGTCAGACTTATCGTGCACACGATATGCAAACGATATCTAACAATTATGCGTTCTTTCTCCGTAGGGGTGCTATTCGGTTGGTCTATCAAAGTTCATACATACATAACATCACGCCTTGTTCGTGACGGGGTAGGCAGATACCACAGTTCTCCACCTGCTACGATCTTTACATACTTCCCTTGCTTCGTGAACTTTCATCAATCCTTTCATACATGCTCGTCGGTTTAGAGTACTTTTAACCTGGCCTTTATTCAGAAAGTCCTGAATTTGGTCCTGGTACGTTCGCCGAGGCCTTCCCCTTCCAACGTTTTCATTCACTCTCGCCTTGTAGATCTCTTTCATCAATCTTCCTTCATTCATCTTCTCCACATGACCAAACCATCTCAGCATCCCTTTCTCAATTTTAGTCACTACGTCTTCTTTTACGCCAAAGTTCAATAGGTACCTATTTAATTTTATTTAAGTATTTTTCAATATGTATTTAATAGTTAATTACCAATTTTGAATTAAAGGATCGAATCGGAAGTCGATAGTCAAGTGAGTTTTTATAACAGAATAGACTGGCTAGCAGATTACAATAAAGAATATTCGCCAGTACTCCTAGTAGCAATAGTAAAATACCTTAGGTACTCTACACGTGCGCCGACGCAACCGAGGGGACACAATTGGGCATGTCCGCTCTTTCTACGCCCTAATCAAATCAAAGCAATGCGGTACAAAGACTATAAAATATTTATGTCTAGACTGAGCTGGAGAAAAGTTATTTTCAAAGTTTTAATTAGATTTTTGTAAGTTATTCCTAGGTACTCAGAATACATGTCATGACATCTCCAAACAATCTTTGCTCTACCTACAATTTCTCTTTTCTTGCATCGTGGTCATTTGGTACGAATTTGTCTCAAAAAACACTTTTTGTAAAACAAAATGAGCTAGCTTCTTTGCTCTTTTTTCACGACTTTTTATAGAACTAACTTATATTAATTCGAATTGTTATAAAATTTGCTAAAATTTGCCACCACAGACCGTATAAAAAGGAATTTGCTTGAAAATATCTTAATCTCGTATGTTTTCTTAACCACCGCTGAGTTTCTCCTTCCCCGTTTTTGTTTCTATCTCTTTTGAGCCGCCGTAGTAAAAGTAAATAGCCGCAAAAGTCTTAATATACTTACATAATCTTAATTTACTTATAGTCACCACGAAAGATGATAAGCCGTTATGTCAATATTCCCAAATTATATTCTGACGAAAAATGGCGACAAATACAGCAGGGTTAATTTTTATTCACCACAAAAAATTTAGGCATGAAACTTTTCCTTTTATAAGACACAGGTCGAAAACGAGATAAATTTTTGGCTTTCCCATACAAACCTTGCGCCATCTTTAGATGGTTATTGTATGGGATTGGACGGCCAATATTTTAACTCATTTTAACCCGTTTCTTAGGAGAAATAGTTCAGTCCTATGTTATGATCTACTATACTATCTAAAAAAAAAAAACTGTGGATTGGATACGCGCGCTGGCGGCGCGGCGCCACGCGGATCATGAGCGGTGAGGAGGGGAGGAAAGTGTGCGTGGCGGACGATGATGAAACTTTAAAATAACAATATCTAGTAATCTAATCTTATATTTTTTAAGATTTTTAAAAAATATTTTTTTTAAATCTTTTTTCTTAAAAATCTTTTTTTAAGATTTTTTTTACGGGAATGTATTTATGTTCATAAAAATCAGTTGGGGTGTATGAGGGTTTCGCTTATTCCATTAACACGTTGTACCTATATCTTACAAAAATTTTGCAGTGCCAAAAAAGACCCCGTATGATCCCTTTATTTTACTTGAACTCATCACCACAACGCATTTACCTTATTTTTTTGCAATGTAACCAGCACTTAACATACTTTTAGACGAATTACTCTCAACGGCCTATTTGCCAACTGACCGTAGACGACCTGCGCTCACGAAATGAGTGAAGAACCAGTGTTTTTTCATAGGTACCTTGACTTCAAATTATAATTACCTAGTGCTTTTAGTTATGTATGAGTATTGTCAGCGAGAATAATCTTAGTAATCTTATTGTCTCCGGTAATAGTCAATTAAGATTTCTTTAGATGAGCTAGCTGCAATACCTTCAGGAGGATCAGTACCGTCTTAGATATAGCGACTGCAAGACGGTTTTCAAATCCTTGATGGGCTGGCGAGTCAGTCTAAAGACGAAGCTTGTATTTGTGGTTTATAAACTTTTCATATGAGGCAATAGAATGAATCTATTGCCTCATATACATTATAACATATTATTATCAATAACATTATAAGCCGTGTAATGCAGGGACAGCCTCTCTCTGATTTTTCCACTTTTCCCTTTCCTGCGAGATCGTCACTCCATATTTTTCTAGGCCGACCACGACGACGACGCTTAGCGTAAGGTGAAATCCATACTGGCGTTCGTTAATATAATTCGTTAACCTAATCTATAGGGTGACTTTTAATTAGTTCTTGATAGCAAAAGTTATGCATGTACTCTTGATACTGAATAACTTTTCGCAAGGAACATAGGTCGAATTACGAAAAACCAAATTTGACCTCCCATACAACATGAGCTATTAGCTGATGCAGTTTCTATGGGAGGTCAAAACTTGATTTTCGTATATGTTCCTTGGGGAAAGTTGTTCAGTATCATGAGTACATGCATACCTTTTCCTATCAAGAACTAATTAAAAGTCACCCTATACATATATGTCGCAGGCAAATCGTATAATTCGCCGTTTACAAACGGCGGGCAAACTGTAAACGGTCGGCAAATTGTAAAACGGTGGCGGCAGATTGTAAACGGGTTTAGATCACTGGTGCATTTTAGGTTCGTTAGACACGGCAAACCCAACTTAACCAATCCCGAGCAGAGATCGATTAGGTTGAGTTAGGTTATCTTACGACCACAATGCCAGAAACGAATTACGCGCTGTTTTGTGAAATGCAGCGGCCAAGTGCGAGACGCACTGAGTGTTCCGTACCACTAAGGTAAAAATACCGTCATAGTTATGAACGCGTATAGTCACGCGAAGAAGAAAGAAGTGTATTAAATGCGCGCGAGTGCGACACGCACTTGACCAGTTTTTATATTTGGTGTTAATTGATAGCTTATGCACTATAAACATACCAATTTTCTCGCTTGTGATTGTTCCTGTTTTTACGATAGAGCTTAAACAAAAATCGAGTAAAAGTCGCTTAAAAAACTCAGTTTTAGTAGGCATGCCTCCTTAATTTATCTTATTTATTTTTGTTGTTATAGCGGCAATCTAGGTGGTGGCCCACCGCTCACTAGTAGGTAACATAAAAAAATCGGCCAAGTGCGAGTCGGACTCGCGCCCTAAGGGTTCCGTACCTATCTACCATATGATATACTAAAAGCTTTAGCGCGACCATCCAACTTGACCCCTCTTTTATAGAAAAGTTCTTGAAACGGGAGCTCACCTTAATTGGTTACTATTATTTGTGAGAAAAATGGAAATATTTAATGATTTTAGACTTTTCTCTTTATTTGTCCTGAGAGACCTAGCTTCTTGCCAAATTTCATAATTTTAGGTCAGCGGGAAGTACCCTGTAGGTTTTGCTTTTTTGCATAAATGTATGGAGATGAGGACATAAAAAGCCATATCTTTTGATTGCATCGTTGTAAAAAATTGAAATTTTCACATCTTGTGTGGTTTATAGACCTTAATATTCGTTATCAATTTCAACTTGATACCTCTTCTCGTCCGTGAGAAAAAGAGTCTTGACAGACAGACAGACAGACGGACAACAAAGTGATCCTATAAGGGTTCCGTTTTTTATTTTGAGGTACGGAACCCTAAAAATTAAAATTTCAATTGTTTACGTATTACGGTTCACGAGATAAGAACCCGCTGACAGACAGACAGACATCGGAGGAATATACAGGGTCCCGTTTTACACACCTTTTGGGTACGGAACCCTAAAAATGCAACACTTATTAAAAGCGAAGGCACAACTCTTAAGTTACTTTTAGAACATACAATTCTCAATACAACTAATTTGCTACCTGACCGACGATGACTTCGAGACCTAAGTAAGATGTCTAGTGTCATTTACCTTGACTTGAAAATGAAATAGTTGCTATTTGGTTGCAGTGTCGAAACTATTCGAGAACGTACATACTTACTAGCAAATGAGAGGGCATTAAAAACTAGTAGTTACGTTTAGTTACATACGTTAAGTGAAGGGTTTGTTTTTAATAGATCGATTTCATCATCGTGATGGTTGTTTGTGGGGATAACGATTGACCTTGCGTGCGCTGGCGCTCTGGTTTTAACTAAAGGAGTATATTTCCCACCTAGCATTTTACATATTGCAGACCTCGATCAAAGATATACCTAGTAGAGTCAAAATGAAAGTGAACAACTTTCCCAAGGAACATGGTCGAAATAAGAAAAACCAAAGATATTCTATGTACAAAATGCGCTATCAGCTTATGCAAATATGGAAAGATGAATTTACAACTTGTTGACATAGATATGTTCCGTCCGTGGGAAAAGTTGTATTCATGGAAAAGTATCCGAATCATAGAAATAGATAATTTTGACATAATGATTGAATAAAATAAGATCTCAAAAAAAATTATGGAAACAATTTTATTTTAAAATCAACTTTTGCACACTACCGCGCAAAAGACTAAAACAACGAGACATGGTGAACACGCGCGTGCGCATCCAACCGTGCAGTCACGAAAAACACGAGCCAAACAGCAATTATATGTCAGTAAAATTACAATATAACTAAAGTTTTGCCCTTTAGGTTGACAATCGATTTTGACTTAAAAAACAGGAAATTTCGTAGTCCACTTGAATCTTCTTTCATATCCTTATTACGATTCCAATTATAATTTTAAAATAATAAAAGCTGTATTTTAAGACTTCTGAGTAGGCAATTTTCCTTGATCAGACTTTCACTCTACCCGCAAAGCAGTATGCGTTCATATAAGGTTGTTGCAACACATCGAGTCTACTGCCTCAGTGCTTTTTAGGGTTCCGTACCTCAAAAGAAAAAAACGGAACCCTTATAGGATCACTTTGTTGTCCGTCTGTCTGTCTGTCTGTCTGTCAAGACCCTTTCTCTCACGAACGGGTAGAGGTATCAGGTTGAAATTAATACCATATGTTAGGGTCCATGAACCACACAAGATCTGAAAATTTTAATTTTTTACAACGACGCAATCAAAAGATATGGCTTTTTAAATATGTCCTCATCTCCATACATTTATGCAAAAAAGCAAAACCTACAGGTTACTTCCCGTTGACCTAAAATTTTGAAATTTGGCAAGAAGCTAGGTCTCACAGTACAAATAATGGGAAAAGTCTGAAATCATTAAATATTACAACTTTACTCACAACTAATGGTAACTAATTGTGGTGAGCTCCCGTTTCAAGAACATTCATATAAGAGAGGGGTCAAGTTGGATGGTCGCGGAGGCGGTTTTTGTTGAACACTTACAAACTTGAAAATTGGTATGTTTACAGTGCATAAGCTATAAATAACAACAAATAATAAAATTTGGTCAAGTGCGTATCGGACTCAAAAAATCTAGCATATTAACTTACTGAAATTTCAAGTAATACAATTATGTTTATGTGGTGGTACGGAACCCTCAGTGCGCGAGTCCGACTCGCACTTGGCCGGTTTTTTTTGTGGGAATGCTCTGGTTTTTTTATGTGAGTATAGGTGAACATTTGAACCTGATCTCACCTGCTGGTAAGTGATGATGCGGTCGAAGATGCAGCATGCTATCTTAGATAAAGCCTGTAAAGATCCAGGGGGTCTAAACCTAACTAGACAACGTGCCACTAAATGTAGAGATGATGAAAGTGAACGTCATAAAATGTATGGAATGATATAATTTGTCAAATGTCATCCAATACGTTTAATGACGTTCGCTTTCTTCTAATGTCATGTTGTCTAGACCTCCAGGTTATATTGTTCGGGGAAAAGATTGGTAGAGAGGGGAGTTCCACTCCTTGGCTATGCGCATTAAGAATAAAGAATCTATGTATCAATTCAGTTATGTATTTGTTTAAAATATTGTATTCTCGTTTTACTAAATATAACAAATTAATGTACTACATCAGCGGCGACTGGATGTGACTTGCGCCATTTTAAGTTACTGCTTTGAAAAAAGATTGTATTCTACTTATTTCTATTCTATTGTGTTTTTATATGGTACCGTATCTCTGCGTCAGTGTTATAGGTCTTTCCCTGTTCGACCATCTTCTTAAACGCTTTCAATTAATGCATCCTTTAAAATAATATTTACCTACAGATAAAGTTCCATAAAACGTTTTTAAACACACCTTGACATAGAAAAAGTTGTTCTGCGCGGAGGGAAAACCCAGGTTACATACTATCAAACTAAGTAAAGGCGTTGATTAATAAGTTATGTAAGTGAGAAAATAGCACAATCAGCTTTGACTACGATTGCATTTTCAAACTCTGTCCTTTTTAATGTGGTGCGACAAAAAACCAAAGTCCGAGAAACATCTCGTTTATAAGATCGTGAAACAATCTATTTTAAAATCTAAGAGTGAAATTCTCTGCCTGAGTCTGTGTTCTCGAGGTTATATAACCCGAATCTATTCAAGTCGCGAGTGAATAGGTTTCTTCTGGGCAAGCTCGTTCCATCGTCCGTCGACCTCATCTCTGTCCTCAAGACTTGATCGAGAAGCCCATCGACAAAAAAAAATCTTAAAAATGGGTTTTAATTTACGAGACTTAAGTACTTACTTATTAACCATGAGATACGACATTTTGTCTTGCATGGCACCCCCTTCTTCTTGTTAATATAGGCAAGCGTATCTTTCAATAAACAGACCCACGAAAGCGAATGTATACTTTCATTTTCCTAACAAATTGGAACCACTTCTGTTCGACGTGACTTTACACGTCCAGTTGGTTCTAGTTGCTCGAACTGGGCTGCGTTTACGCATGAGGTCATTGGAATACTTTAAGTAACGCATGTGAAGGTCGACTAGTTACATGCAACGACGTTTAAAAGCAAGTTTCCTTTCAAAATTTCCTTCAAAACATGAGAAAAGGGTGTTCAAATGTTATGGATCGTTCAAGGTTGCTTGCTGGGTTTCGAGGTATTCCTCGTCGACGATCTAAATTATTTGCTCACATAAATTCTGCTGAACTAATGACTGGTATATTAAAGCACAGCAATAGCTTCTAAAACTAGAAATAACTATTATAAAGAAAGAATTCTTCAATATTCGTATAATGATTCACAACGCTATACCAACTACATACTAATCGTCCAACACAAAGAGGATGACTGCTTTCGTAGGAAACATACGTGACATAAGTATGGCTGTCGAACATTTAATGAATCATCATCATCATATCAGCCGAAAAACGTCCTCTGCTGGACATAGGCCTCTCCTAAGGATCATCATGACGACCGGTCTTGCGCTGCTCTTATCCAGCGGCTTCCCGCGACCTTGACCAGCCGACGTAGCACGCTGCACTTGTCAGTTTATCTAGGCCCATAGATTAAAGACTTTAAGCATGGTCACGTTTTTTTGACCTCCAAGCAGTGCGACACATTTTAAAAGACAAGGAAGGCTACATGTATTAGTGTATAAAGCTATCTCTGTCTAAAATACCAAAAACGTAATTTGTGGATTTGCTAAACATTTTCCTCTACTGACATTTCTTCGCGCTTGGAGGTGATAGATTAGATGACATAATTCCTCAATTAAAGTGACATTTCTCCAAGATATATTTTCTCTCGGGCAGCGTGCTAAGCTGGCAGAACGTCGGTCCACCTTGTGGGGGGCCTGCAAACGCTACGTCTTCCGATACGTGGAACATTTAATTAAAACGTAGTAATCATAATGCCAAACGATGATAACGATGATGTCGATATTAAGTGGAATATTGTGGGCACTTTGTCCTAAATAAAACGTTTAATTTCATCAACATCATGTCCTGTCCATTTTTGGCGGATAGTTCAAGCAAAGGTGAATTAAAATGTTGCGAAAATTTGTGGAAAATCTACAAGATAAATGATTAAATTGGGTTTTATATTCCAAGTTGCTCTGTCCTAGCCTTACACTATGAAAAGAAATTATGATTATTCCAGATCAAGGCCGGTATTTCGATAACGGGAACGTCTTTGCCATATACGAACCTTTACCCTTGCAATACAAATTCTCGCGCAAAGCTCTAGTAGCCTCTGCTAAAGTCAAAATTGTCAGTACTATTTGCGTAGGTACGGTCAACCGCACGTCAGTAGAAACTTTTTCAACTCTATTACCATACCAAAAGGTCCAAAAGTGTTTCTACTGATGTGCTGTTGAGTGTACAAGACTTTACGCGGCAATTCGTATTGCAAAGTAAATGGTTCGCATATGGTAGACACGTTCTGGCCACCGTAATAGCCCGTCCTTGCTAAAGTCTAGTTTACAGGAGGTATTTTGAAGAGTTCATGGAAACAAAGTAACGAACACAAACAGAGGTTACACTGTGCGTGCGTCTGTGGTCTTAACAGCCTATTCATGTAATTGAATCGACCACACTAGGTGTAATTTAGCTCAACCAATCTGAGAAACTGTTATATTACTCAAATCCGCCGATTATCACATTAGAATACATTATTTATAAGTATATTTTGGTTGTTATACTCGTAACCTTGAGCTTCGGAAATTGGCATTTCTTTCTTCATTGCTTCATTGTAAGCAAGGGTCTGCCTTATCTAGTCTCCTTCAAAGTCATAGTAGAGTTGTATCACTTTATGACGTCAGCACACCCCAGACACTCCATACAACGAGCGCGAAACCACATCCTGTCAAAATTTGAAATTGGAATAAAAGGTCTCCTCACGCGACAATTTCCATCACAATTAGTTGTAACAATCTGTAGAATTGAGATTGTCTGTACTCTACTCACAAAGCAATTTCATCATAATTTCATGGCGCGTAATTTCAAAATTTTCAAAACTATCGCAATTTCAACATGCGGGACTTGTGCTTACCATCGATTCATCAAATTACAAGCAATTAGAGTCGAAAAGAAGATGGTAGTGGCTAAAAACATTGCTTTTATCGCTTTTGTCTAACAACAATAATAAATGACAGCCACAGATTAGAATTCGTCCTATAGATAGAGTCGCAACATTGCGACCATAGAGCTAAATGTATGAAAATGGCATGCAATCACGCTCCACACATTGCAATTTGGACACAATTTGACAGATTGTAGATTGCTAATTTGCTAAGATTGGATTGTACAATTTGACAATTATTTGGAAGTGAGCCCCAATCTGCCTACTTACGTTGCAATCTGTTTACAATCTGCAGATTTCGACAACTGATTGTGATTGAGATTGTTGCGTGAGTAGAGCCCAATACGCTTAGGCCTGCATATTCAGTGCAACTGACTCGCAACGAGCTCGCAACAGCTACATGCGAATCGCGCGAGAGCGTGTGCGCAGGGGTGCGGGGTGGATGCGAATAATTTGTTCTGAGACGTCAGTTAAACTACATTGTGCTTTACAAACAAAGTGCCACCATATGGGAAAAAAGACACGAAAAAAAAAAAACGCTACGCGCTCTTTTAAAATTTATTTAATTGTTTACTATGTGTAGCATACTAATAATAAATACCACACTATCCGGGAGGTGGCAACACTGGAGAGTCAGTCTTGGCTTGACAGGCGTTGCGATAACACGGGTGTGCTGGGAAAATACTAGATTAGTTTCATTAAAACCATCTAAACACTACACTATGTATAAAGGATACAATAAACAATTTTATTAGTCAATATGAATCAGCCTGCTGGAACCGCAGTTTATTCCCATGGATTTTTTGTCTCTAATTTATCTGATAGTGTAATATCAGCTTAAGGGTGTAAGGGACGGTGTACCGAAAACTGAAAGGGCGTGCTCAGTCAACGAAACTAAACAACTTTCCCAAAGAAACATTATTGGAAAATCAATTTTTTTTTACTTCTCCATACAAATTGCTCACTCTGATTGAACAGTTTGTATGGAAGAGAATTTTTTTTTTTCATCACCCAAAAATCTTTCTTTTGGATAGGTGTTCACTGTTCACTGACTGAGCACGCCGCCCGTTCAGTTTTTGGTACACCGTCCCTTACATCCTCATTGAAAGACGGCATGCGTTTAAAAGGTTTTGTTGTGTAGTAGGAAAATTTTTAACTAAAAAGATTCCCAGGTTGAAAAGAAAGGTAAAAAAGTTGCGTAGGCTCACGTGTGTTAAATTTGGTTCTAATTTCTACTTATTAAAATATTAAGTAAAATGTTGATTACATAATCTATCGCAATAAGTATGTACATGCAATGCTATATATTATGTGACGGGTGTAGGTAAGTACTTATAAGTAGGTACATTTTATAATTCACCAAAAGAACATAGTTACTGGATGTTGCAGTCTGTTGCAAAATACGATCTTATCAAAAGTAATACATGGTAACTACATTTAGTACCTAGGTACTTCATTAATAATAATAAAACATTTAAAATATGCCTCAGAGCAAAGTGACCTTTTTATGTGTCTTAGTTATGGACGCAAAGTCACGCAAAAGTAAAATAAAAAAGCGCAAGTCCGATACGCACTTGAACAGTTTTTATTATTTGTTGTAATTGTATAGCCTATGACTATAAACAAACATAACAATTTTGACACTTTTAAGGTGATCTGTGACGGCCAGCTTAGACCCGAACGCAACTAAATGGAGCCACTGCTGCAAAGTAAGGTATTATTTTTTTAATGCAATAAGTACCAACTATATATGTGCAAAAAGTTGATCAGCGTAAATTTCATGGTGCAACTTCAACGCGTAACAACAATTTCGATAAAAAAAATATCTCCATATTATGTCCATTAAAGGCTGCTCTCGTTAGTCCGTGATTTACATGAGTACGATCACTCACACATGCACACAAAGCACAACCGTAATTGTAATATAGAACCAAAAACTGCTAACATAAACTAGTACCAGGCCACTCAGAAAGTATTGCGAAAAGTAGTTTTTATATATGGGAGACTGGCCGGTCAGAATCTTTTTCGAAAATATGATTACTTGTAAGTAAAAATATGTGTGTTCCATTTTCAAAATTTCCCTCCACATTTTTTGCGAGCCAATTCAAAGTATCGTGTCTTACTGAAAAATGGATCTGCGCCGGGAACATTTTAGAGCTATGATTTTTTACGATTTCAAGTGTCGCCTGAAACCGGATGAATCGTTCGATAGACTTCAAATGGCATTTATGGATGAAGGCCCCTCCAAGGCAACCGTGTATCGTTGGTATAACGAATTTAGGCGCGGTCGACCAACCTTGGGGGATGAAGAAAGAAGCGGTCGCCCTTTGACGGCTATTACGGAAGAAAACGTGCTAGCAGTGAAAAATTTAATCCAAGATAATAGGCGAATTACATATCAGGAGATTCAGCACATATTAAAGATTGGATCGGGAAGCGTTCACGAGATTCTACACGGGCATCTTCGCGTGAGGAGGATAGTATCGCGCTGGGTGCCGCACTACCTCACCGACGCTCAGAAGCAGGCCCGGGTGGAATGGTGCCGTGATATGCTGAACAAATTTGAAGCAGGCTCGTCTCGGCGTGTTTACGACATCGTAACAGGTGATGAGTCCTGGATTTATCAATACGATCCAGAAACCAAGCGCCAGTCGACAGTTTGGGTGTTTCAAAATGAACCAACGCCTACCAAAGTGAAGCGATCTCGAAGCGGGGGGAAGATTTTGATCGCCAGCTTTTTTAATTTGACTGGCCACTTGGCCTCAATTCCCTTACGAGATCAAAGAAGCATCAACGCCGAATGGTATACTACCAAATGTTTACCAGAAGTTTTTTCTGTTGTGAGCAACAAGCGACCAAACACAGGGCTCCGCGGACTACTGCTCCACCACGACAATGCGCCTGCACACACCGCGCTCAAAACGAGGGACTTCCTGGACAGCACACCAGTCAAACTCCTGGGTCACCCTCCTTACAGCCCTGATCTAGCACCGTGTGACTTCTTTTTATTTCCAAAAATAAAAAATCAGCTCAAGGGGATACAATTTTCGTCGCCGGAAGATGCGCTGGCTGCGTTCGAGCAGGCTGTAAACGAGGTGTCTACGGCGGACTGGAAAAAGTGTTTTGAAAACTGGTTCAGACGCATGAATCTTTGTATAGAGGCTGGTGGAGAGTACTTTGAAAAGATTTAATAAAAATATATGTACCTGTAGAACAATTTTTTTTAGTGTCGCAAATATTTCTGAGTGTCCCACGTACTTTCAGAACATTAGTTGTATTTTTGTATTAATCAGCGAAAAATTTAACTCAAAATAGCAGTATTCGTTAGTTTTTAAACAGAATTTTATGTCCCGCGTAAGAGTGCAAGTCATTTGAAATTTTGTATGGAAAACGGATCACCTTAAGTGTTCCCGTTTTTACCATAGAGCTATAACAAAAATCATCCTAAAATTCATGTTTTTGCTTTCGCATACAAAATGATTGACCACTTTACTATGGAGAGACGAAAAAATTTTTTCGAGTAGAATATTTTTTTCTTTGCGAAAGTTGCTTGTTATTATGAGTAGAATCACTGGGCTTCGGGAGCAAAATCAATGAAAATTCACGCTGTATAATCTTCATACAATAACGTGTTAATGTTAAGTTTACTCCCTACTTTGAAAAAATTCTCTAACTCGCATACAACTTTCCAACGGCTGCACTGAAAATGGTTAGGATAAACAATTTTATTTGGGTCATACTGAATGTCACACCTTTTAAGTAGATGTTAACCTTGTCTAAGTGAAACTTTTATAGGTAGTCAAAAGCCTGAAAAATTATATTGCAGTTTATATTACAGTAAAGTTTATTGGGTTTTACGGTTACCAACTATGTTTGTTTTTAAAAACTATGTACTGTTTTATCTATCAGCAAATTAGCTGTCCAAGTAATTAACTTTTTATCTGATTGTATTCTGCATGGCATTCAATAAGTATTCTGTAAAGAATCTACATTGAATATAATTATCTGAATCTGACTAATAAAAAAAAAAATTAATTTAAAAGTGTATTTTAAAATATCTTATTATGAATATCAATGCAGATCTCTTCCAGCCAATATTAGTGGTTGGCTGGAAGGGATCTCTTAAAGGGATAAGCTCGCCTTCGTTAACAATTTTCATTTAAAACTGTATGTTACTTGTGCGCAATAAAGAATATATATAAACTGCAGGGCCATTTTGTTCAATTCGGGTTTACGAGCAGAGTTGTAAGTACTTTAAAAGCACACTAAGGAAATATGATTTTTTCAAGATTAAAATTTACAAAATGTTTAAATAAGAAACACGTCATAACGTATACCTCGAATTTTTAAATTTTGGATAGTAAACGTATATTTTCGTTGAAAGGAAACATTTTTTCCTCCTGGACAAACTACTCAAATATTACACATATGTACTTCCGTCCGCTAACGTCACCCACTGTGCGGTAAATGGGCAGTTAATTTTATTGCAAACCAGATTAAACTTGACCTTCCGACACTTATGGCCTAGAGACTAGATCTAGACTAGAATAAGGAAACATAAATTTGGCTTATCCAAGAACATTAATATTACAATCCAAAAGAATAGAAAAGAATTCGATGTCAAGAGTAAGCCCATTGACAATAAAAAAAACTAACCATAGGTGGAAAAAAAACCGGCCAAGTGCGAGTCGAGTTGTATTTTTGGAAGCAATAAAGTCCATTTTTAGGAACGCAAAACAAAATTTGTTTGTAAAGGTTATTTGCAGATTTCTAAAAAACTGTGCAACTTAGAAAGATCGTTTTATTTATGCTGTAATGTTTACATAAATTTCTGTCAACTGTAATTAATTCAGATTTTTCCATTCACAAACTTCGGAGATAAGGGGGGGGGGGGGGAATTGGTATTTTTTTTTTACATTTTTCATTTCAACTTGAAAAGTAAGAGACATAAAAAAATAAAAAAATACATTTTAGAATGTACAAATAAAGCCCTTTCATATGATACCCCACTCGACCCAGTAGCGACAATTTAAATCTTTGCCCCCCCTATTTCAGCCCCCTTTACATTAATAATCATAATTTTTTCAAAATTCTTTCATGTGCAATTAAGTTGGGCAACTATATTCTAAAACTATTCCAAATTTCAGGTCGATAGCATGAGTGTTTGCTGAGATATAGAGGTGTGACAGACAGACGGACAGACAGACAGACAGAGCGGCACCATAAGGGTTCCTTTTTTTACCATTTTGGTATCGGAACCCTAAAAATGCCCGTTTAAATTTATCTTCACATTGCTTTTCCTGAGGCTACTTGACTTTACTGGGCTTTACTTTAACATTCTAAAACATATTTTTGTACTTTTTTAAATTTCTTAGTTTTCAAGTTATGATGAAAAATGTCAAATAAAATACCATTCCCCCCCCCCTTACCTCCGAAGTTTGAGAAAGGAAAAAACCTTTTTTCAGAAATCTGCAAAAAACCTTTACAAACAAATTTAGTTTTTCAGTCCTGAAAATGGACTTTATTGCTTCCAAAAATACTATAGGTATATCGGAACCCTCGGCGCGCGAGTGCGACTCGCACTTGACCGGTTTTTTTTATAGAAGGTTTGTCTCATGTAGTGTAAATACCCCAGCAAAGTTTCATCGACTGAGGATTTAATGCGGGGGTCTTCATACAACGATCCGCTTCGTTGCCTAGACTAATGTAAAAATGTTTATATCTCCCTAAAACTGAAACCGTGAAGTCAGACCATGCAATTGAACAACTTTAACCAAGGAGCATAGGTCAAAACACGAATTTTCTTTTACTTGCAATAGTTTAGTTTAGTTTCATTTATTTCATATTATAAATGTCATATAATAGAAATAGCATCACGTAAAAACATGAGAAATGATCGTATGCGTAATATTGACTATTTACCATCTTATAGACTACCTAAAACTATGAAACATAGGCTTATAAATATAGCTTATTAATGGTTGCCTTAGTTAGTTACCCGAAACTGGTAAAAATAAACGCACGAGCTATAATCGACAATTCGATAAAGTACATTTAGTTCATGGTTTTATTAAAAGGCCATATGTATGGAGCATGTTACTTTTTAGAAAACTTAATTAACATAAATATAACATGGCCTGGACCTTCCTCAGGTAAAACTCTGAGAAAAATGTTATTATACACGCTAACACTCTGAAACCAATTCAAACTCTTCATACGAAGTTCTGCCCTAACCGAGAATCAAACCGCTGGAACCCTCTAAACAGTTGCTCCGCCACTCTACCCAACATGCCGTAGCGAATATTATTATTTTGGTTATGTTAATTACGTTTATAAACAAGCAGGTGGCAGTAGCAGCAGTCTGCTAATCCATAATAGTGTTAAGCATGTCTGTTTTTAGGGTTCCGTACCACACACCAACATTAAGGTTCATGGACCCTTGAAGCTGTGAAAATTCCAAGCATCTACGACAACACAATCAACAGATACGGCCATTGACGTCTCCATCTCCATACGTTTATGAACCAAATCAAAACATAATAGGGTATACTTCCCGCTGACCTAGCTAGAATAATCAAATGTAACAAAAAGCCATGTGAGCTTTTCTTGGTTAGCAAAGGAAAAAAAAATCAAAAAATCTAAAATCAAAAATCAAAAAATCAAAAATTAATAGATTAGAGTGGACTCAAAGTTTTTATAATCAAAGGGCAAAAGCTTAAAGAATATGATACCGTGCATGTTGATGATACGGAACCCTTAGGGTGCGAGTCCGGCTCGCATATGGCCGGTTTTTTACAAAACACCTGAGGATGTTCATTAATTTTTTATTTTATCTTTGTTATGCTTGGTCATTTACGGTTCCTTTCTTATTTGAACAATACGCAGGTAAAAGGAACATAATATTTTTACCTTCGCAACTATATAGTTTAGCTAAAACACCAGATTTTCTAAACATTTGAAGCTAAGCAAAACCGCATTTTTTTTTGACAGTGACACCTGCAATATCTAAATGCCATAAAAATATATTTAACGTATAGTCATAGCAAACCTTTCCAACTGCTAGTCGGCTAGCAATTGGAAAGGTTTGCTATGACTATGACGATTACTATGTTTATGACGAACTCTAAACAATATTTACTTTGTGTCGATAATTTTCTTAAACAATAAGCAAGCACGTTAGTTCTAAATGATTTAATGAAGAAACGAATACCGATTGATAATACCTACTCAAACAAACGGAGCGAGACGGAATCCCGTTTCTAGTTTATAAAAACTTACACAAGTACACTGTACGTTGGCAACTTTCTGCTGTCCAGTTAGAAAATTGTCGAACAATCTCCGCAATGGATAATGGAATTAAATTCGCAGTAAAGTGTTGAGGCTTATGAAATTTTCATTGGTAGCAAGATAGCCGTTACTAAAAGCAAAAACTCAATAAGTGCCGATTGGAACCAATCCGTTATTTGTAATTACTGCTTAGTTGTTATTTATTTCTTGGTTATAAGAGACACATTTCGTTAAAAATCGCTCAATTAAAACGTTTTTGGTAGGTCTATCATCGCATTAAAAAATAATATTCTCTTATACTAAGTATTTGGTTTATTATTTTACGTCTAAGAGGGTTGAATTTTCAGAAATCTATTTTGATGCCCACTTACGTTATAATACGAAATAAACAAACTGCTGTGCTAAATTGCATTCTTCTATGTTTAAATTCTATAGATATAAACATAGAAGAATGCAATTTAGCACGTATCGTATCGTAGATCTCAAAGAGAGTCACTGTTAGGAAATGTCCATATGTTATGACCTATCATATAAAAAGTTACAAATCTCTTCTATCTTATTCAAAGGTCTATACGAAATTCATGGTTAGCAGTCGATTAGCCATTATTTCGTTATCCTTTATAGCATTCTTCCGGCGTCTGGGCAGCTCTGCCTTTAGTAATTGTGGGTAGATGTAAATCTGCGTATAGTTATACACAATTGACTCATCCCATACTAATAATTTTACGACTGACTGATTGCATCTTTGTAGAAAAGATATTTATTTATTTACAGTTTAAAGATAATACAAAAATAAAATTACAATGTAGAAAAAAGACCATAGGTACTGCTTATTTCAACACGGAAATTTCTTCCAGCTCGTAAAAATATTTAATGGCACAAAATAACTGAAGTATTAAGGTAGGTATACTCGTAGATCTTGTAACAGTTTGATACATACTAATATCTCAGCTGAAACCAGTACTAAGATATTTGAAACTACCAACACTCATTTCCAAAATTCTTATGTTGATCTTCTCATAGTATTATGTCTACTGGTTTATTTTGCAATAACATTACAGCAAAGCAACCATGGTGAATATGAAAATATGGTGTAGACCATTGTTCTCATTCCCTACCATATTGCAAGATGCACGATGTGTGTAGTGGCACAGAGTTTACTCGAAAACAAAGAGTTAAAGTCTTGCGCCAGACCAATTTGGCGTTATGGTTAATCTCACATCAAATTTCAATGATAATGAACCTATATTTTGACATATAATATACCCAAAATAGCATAGCACAGTTTTACATATTACATTACATCTAGGACACAAAAAACTAAATAAAACTGTAATTCTTCAATAATAAGTAAACATCCTGGATATACAAGGCGGTAACCTAAAGCGTAAGATGGCGGATCTTGGGCGGATATCATTAAAAGGACAGCTCCAATTTTTTTAATAATTTAATAATTACCATTCCTTTTAAAATTTCATTCAATATAGTTATAAGCGGCCGCCCTAGAATCGACTACTGCCAACAGTTAAAAGAAAAAGTGTGAGTCAAAACCTATAGAGAGCTCAAGAACCTGATGCAGGATAATAGGTGGAGGGAGCTACACCGACAAGAGCTTGGCTCTTAAATTTTGAATGAATGAATAGTTATAAGCAATTTATATTTCTAATCGTTCAAGCATTAAAAATTTAAATTAACCTTTATAATCTATCAACAGTTTGCATAACCTTAAAAAGAACTACTAGAAAAATGGATTATACCTTACCTTACTTGAATTTGTGTTTACGAGCTTCATGCAACAATAAACAGAGGTTTTTACTATGTTGAACATTATGGCTGCGATGCCAATATCTGCAGTGCAGGCAGTTACGTGTTTGTATTTCCTGACCATACTTTGTGAATCATTCTTGAACAATAATAACTCTAAACGTCTGCATTATCTAGTTCGCTAATTTGAATAGGATGTCAAGCCACTTTCCAGTAAATTGTCTTCAAATTTATGGCCTCACGAATACGTGAGGGAGTCTACTATTTAGTATACTTAATTAGCCCAGAGACCAGCCGCTAAACTTGCCTTCCGGACCACGTAGCTGCTCTTCTTTTTCTCGGTTTTTTTCCCACATGGCACCACTTTGTATGTGAAGCGATGTAAATTGGTAATATCCTAAAATGAATAAAGAAACTTTTTTTTGTCGTTTCGTGGTGGTGGTACGCACAGCGTTCCGCACGAGGTCCCGTCATATTTTCTCTGTTGGCAAACTGTCTGGCGCGGATAATAAGGATTTCACGGACCAAGAAAATATATTTTCTTGAAATATTTCGTAAACCTAAGAAAATATGTCTCTGTCCAAGGAATGTTAATTTAATTAAAGAGTACGACGTTCTTAAAACAATAATAAAATTTACTTGACATATTTGTTCCAACCAAAGAAAACAATCTTCAACTAAATGAAAAGTGTCTTAATCTAAGAAAACCAATATTTCTTATTTCAACTTATTATAAATCTTAATCTGACACAAGATATTCTCTAAATTAATAAGAAATGTTCTTATGGCAAGAAAATTTTTATCTTATTAGCTACCAAGAAAAAAAAATCTTATTCAAAGATAATAACACTTTTATTATAATGTAAACGTATCTCAATTGAATTTGAATATCTTTCTTATTGTAAGATGTGATTTTAATTTACGCGAGATAAAAAAGAATATATTTACCTTTTTTTTTTTCATTTAAAATAAGTAAATATTTTTTACTGTAGAACAATATTCATTTACGGGCATCACCAATGAACGACATTACAAAAAGTTCTCTGCTCTGCTGTTTGCCAGATTGTTCCGAAACGAACGAAAACCGTTATATTTATTGCTCAAACGTTCCGTACACTAGAGTCCACGAGAGACGTAAAACGTATTTAAAATGTGGATATTTCTGACTAGCTGTGTATAAAACGATTGTCTAAGGGTTTTCCTGTGTGTAGTTACAAACGTACCTCGTGTAATCTTCTTCTCTCTGTCTGTAATCCTCGGGATTTCTTAACCGCAAAATGTTGTAAGATTTTTTATTATTTGTAAGAATACTCGTAATGTAAGAATTGTATGTAATGTTGTAAGATTTTTTTATTATTGGAGCTGATAAAATAATGTAAAAGAAGATAATATATTTATAAAAACAAATCTCGTCATGACATTTATACTATCTTGATATAAATTCGTGGTTTCTTAAATTAAGAAAATACAAATTTATGAAAGTTACACTAACTCTTACTACAAATTTATATTTTCTTGAACGAAGAAACAATTATCTCTTGTATTAAGAGAACTGGGTTACTTGGGACTAGAATACAAATTGTTCTTGATGATAGATACATTGTCTCTGATGAAGTCTCACTTTTCTTAATACAAAAGAAAATCATTTTCAATTCAAGTAAATATTCTTCTTGCAGCAAGTAAATATTAGTTTCACTATATATGAGAGCATCATGTTCTTGGTTCAATGCAATTTATCTTGGTACAAGATAACGTGTCTTATTTTGAGAAATCGTTTTTATCCGTGTACGTGGCTTCCTACTGCGGATTTAAAGTACTAGGTCAGTCCAGCGCATAGGTGATCGACCGCACCATCTGATTCCCTCCACTTTACCTTGTGCGACCAGCCGCTCTATGGAGTCGTCATCCTGCCTCTACATTCTCTACATTTCCAAAGTGCTGCAGTATGCGCGTCTGTTCTTGGCCGACAGACGCTGCGTGATGCCAAGCTCCTTCTTCTTCTTTCTTCTTCTCCTGGCTTGGTCCCGTTTCACGTGATGCCAAGCTCCTAAAGTCTAGATTTGTTGGCGTGGAGTTCTTTCCATGATATCCCGAGCATCTTCTTCCAGAACCTCCTTTCTAGATAATTTATCTTCCATCTCCTTATGCAACTCGCGTACTGTCCATGTCTGTCTACGTGATGTACATGCGCTCATTTTATTCAGCATCTGAAGCTTTTGGTTTCCTTTGATACAACAGTCGCTACGTACAGCAAACTTATTTTCTCGCTGATTAGTCCACTGGTTTACCTTGCCAACTCGAATGTGGATCAGTAGCTATTCAGCGTGGGTCACCTACCATTTTCTAGCACAACTGTTGAATGCCAGTTGCTACGTAATATAAATTACGTAACTAGGTAAAATAAATAGATCTTAGAATTAGATGCAAAGCAAAAACCGATGTTGGTTTACCTTTTGTGACAAAAAAGGAAGGTTAATAAGAATGTTGTGTAATTTGTCCATTGCTTGATATGAAAAAAAATTTTAAATTTAAGGCTGAGTTGCACAATCTAACTTCAACAACTTTAGATTATTAATAGGTCTCCACGCGGAGACGCGGGTTTACGTGGCTAACGAACCTAAAATGCACCAGTGATCTAAACCCGTTTACAATCTGGCGGCGCCGTTTTACAATTTGCCGACCGTTTAAAGTTTGCCCGCCGTTTGTAAACGGCGAATTATACGATTTGCCTGCGACATAATATTATAGCACATGTTAAATTACATTAAAATTAAAACATTGAAATTTTACAATTTAATTTAAATCGCATGTCATATAAAATTCAATAAATTAAAGAAAAATTTAATGTTAGTTGCTCCACTTGTTCTCAAATGAATGTCTAATTGTTGTGCAGTGAGTTCTCTACCGACGTAGAGTTTTATTATTTCTAAATTCGTGTATTGTGTAATAGCTTTTTTGTAATAGTAATTTATTTATGTATGACTCTTCGCGTCGCTTCAAGGTCTCCTCAAAACTCCCAACTCCTGTAAGTTGTTTCTCTTCATTAAGCCTAGAAAAATTTAGGCTGAGCCCTTGGTCACGTTTATGCTAAACGTGACCAAGGGCTCAGCCTGATAGCAATCTGATACCACACCATTGTTCATCATTTCCTCTCAAAAAATTAACACGTGCATGGTGGTTAGGTTACATGTGCTAGGTTTTATAGTCCTACGGCTATGTATGGACGGAGCTCATTAATTAAGCTTTATTAGGTAATTACAACATTAGTAAAGGGCTTATGTAAACTTAACCGTATTTGCTTAGGTACACATAATACTTCTTCTGAAAAAAAAAAAGACTTATTTGTATGGTCAGACCTAAGATTGGAATGTAACAAACCGTATATGAAACGATAATTTTTCGAAATGGAAAAAGATAAAATGGAACAAAATTAAATGAAATGGAACCAATGTATTTTTTCGAATGGAAATGGAATTATAATTATAATAAAAAGTCAAAAAGTAGCCATATATATTTTATTTACTCACAAGATAGCCGTTAATAATATAGGAGAGATGCGCACGAGTCTGATGTACCTACTGAATTATTACAGTTTTAAGTCAAAAGAAAACCTTGTACGAGTCAAATCAAAACAAACTTCTTTAAGATATTTTTTAAAGGACGCCACACGCTCCACATCCAAAAAGGCGCAATCACGCGCAGCATCCTATCCCTGACAATGACGGTACAAAAAATGGGTTCATAGACTCGACGGGATTAGGCCCCGTAGGGAGCGACCCGCTGGTGGTCCTTATCTAGGTGCACCATAATTTTAACCAGTAACGTAGGATAAAAAGAAGTACATTCCAAAAGCAATACAGGGTGTAACAAAAAGGGTATACTGAAGGATGTCAATCTGCCAGTAAAACTGAACAACTTTCTCTAAAGAAAAAAATTTTGGCCTCCCATAGAAACTGAATCAGCTGATAACGCATTTTGTATGGGAGGTCAAATTTCTTTTCTCGTATTTCGACCTATATTCCTTAGGGAAAGTTGTTCAGTTTCATGGGCAGAATCACATCCTTCGGGGTTGATATACCCTTTCTGTTACACCTTGTATATTACAATTATAAGTAGGAATGGTCACTTTTATTGAACTTTAAATACTAACAAATCGTAATTAAAGTTCGATAGTTTATCTAGAAAGAGGATAAAAATGCCCTTAGGCCCGGGCTATAGAACAAGATGAATTGTCTCATAATTATTTCAATACATAAAGGATCACTTCACTTCACATCACTTTTTCAATCTTGCCATAATCTTGAAAAATAGAGTCCAGCTGCTCTAACAAAATCCAGAAACGCTGAACCGATTAAAACGTAAGGAAAAACAGGTGAGTTCATTTATTATTATTATTATTAGATATAGGACAGGCAGCAATTTTGCTGATGAGTCCTTCAGTGTTGGTTTTTTTTATTATTATAATTTAGTTTATAAATATTGATATTCATTATTATTTTATTATTATTATTGTTCATAAAAAGCACAGCTCACACACAGTCTAAATGTTTAAGGAATGAGAGTTATTTTTAAACCAATTATTATTTAAGTTAGATAATTCCAGAAAATCTTATAGAGACAAGCTATTATGAGCATAATAAAATAATATTTCCCGTTCGAAGACAGTGAGTGGTCGGGTTAGTAATAATTACTTATGAAGGTTAAAAATAATCGATGACATGATAATTAACAGTTATTAAGGAGTGAAGCTTTGAAGTTTAACTATCATTTCATTAGGATGGTTACCCTGAGATAATTATTTAACTATCTATTTTAACGAGATTGCTGTTTTAACGATATCATTTGAAAATATTCAAGGTACTCTGGTCATGAGATGTAGCTTTACTCGCACGAAGTAATTTAAAACACTTGTTATGTAAGAAATTAAACATCGATTAAGAATTTTATTAATCACGTTGCTGAAAATTCATAAACTATAATTACGACCTCTCGGTTCAGTGAAACCTAAAATTGCTTTAATATAATGTTTTCCAAAGTGCCCCAAGTCCATTTGTGACGGATCATGGTACATTGACATGATATATGATACGAATCAGGAAAAGAGTTTTTTAAATGTATATTTAAATATCATGAGCCTACTGAATTCGCACCATTCAGTATTTTTTTTATGTACCCAAATTATATAGATACGTCGATGAAGATTTAAGAAGCGGATCTTCACCTGTCCACGAGAAAAGAGCACGTGTGGTAGTCCTATGGCTTATCTGAGATGGTCCAACCATTTAGTAGACCCACCATACCACAGTTCGAGCCACTCACGGACCGTAGTGGGGTGCCATAACGCGATCTACCGCGACCGTCGCCGCCCGCGCATTCCCGCGACTTTCGAACGCTCAAACATTCGAAATTTGAAATTTTAAAAATGTATTCGGAAAAAGTGCTGAGGTGAAACTGTTTTGTGTTCAACGTGATTTACAAAAAGTGTATACGAAGTTTCGAATCTGGAATTAATTTTATTGGTGTTCTTTTGGTGACTCTCGGAAAGATTTGGAGGAGAAATTTACCCTTCAAGGTAATTATTTATACTAAATTTTTTCTCGATTTATTTTTCTTTACTAGGTATTTTCTGGTACTTAGTTTAAATGAAGTATTGCAGTAACTCGACCGCTGCAAAATGCAGGTTTGTTTGTGGGGCTAATTGCAACACACGTCTGTAGAATGTCCGAGCAGACCGACTTTCACGGATTTATTACAGATATTCAAATTGCGTAAAATGAAATTCATTATTACTAAACATTGTAACACTTTTGCATGCATCTGCTTTGAAAAGGTCATCGATTCCAAAAACTGTTATAAAATTATTCTAATTTTAAAATCATCATCATAACATCTCATGAAATGTCCACTACAAGGTCTACAAGACAGGGAGCTCCCTCCAGAGTTCTAGCTTTTGCTGGCAAAATGTGGAGGGGAAGTACCATAGTCACCTAACTTGTCAGCGTTACGGCTGGCACCATGGACCGCGGTTGTAGGTGACCGCAGTAAGTAAGATGGTATGATACACAGGAGGATGCTGCTGCCCATCCTCCAATTTATAACCCTTAGTCGCCTCTTACGACACCCACGGGTATGTATGGGCTGGTACTATTCTTTGCCGGCACCACACGGGATACGGAAAATCACTATACTCGTATAGTCATTTGAAAATAATAAATATGTAGATATTTTTTTATCAAAATATAACTGCATTATTTCAAACTGTGTCAGATGCGGTTGATTTGCTACAGAATGCTGCATTTTTTATCGGTATAGCGTCTTATTACCCAACTGCATCGAAGCCCTCATGACTCTGTTTCACCCGTATTATTGACACTAGCCTATATCAAGATTATGAAAAATCTGTTAGGCGGGTTTTATGGGCCAAATTGAGCATCTTTAACTTTTTTTCACGAAACTTATATTATAAAGTGGGCACAAATCACAGATATAGATTATATATAGTTCTGTGGCACAAATATATATTCAAAAATATATTCAAGCAAATGTTTGAAAAAAATATAACGAGGCAAACCTGAAAACTGCTTTATCATATAAAATTCAAATTAATCAAATCCTAAATGTTTCTTACAAGTATTTAAAAATTAAGATTCTAATATTAAGGAGGGCAAAGAAGAGTACGAACTCATCTCTACCTGAGGATAGGCAGCAGCATCCTTCTGTGTATCGTACCATCTTTCATACTGCGGTCACTAACAACAGCGGTCGCCAGCCGCAACGCTTACAAGCGTGGTGACTATGGTGAATCCCCTACAAAGTACCACGCGTTTTTGCTGGAGTACTGGAGGGAGCTCCCTGTCCTGCAGTGGACGTTGTATGGGATGTTAGGATGACCCAGCTTGCGGTCCTAGATCACAATGTTCCCCCCATTCCACCATATTATTCCTATACAACTAAATGTTTTTAAAGTCTACGACTTAGTTGATTTTCTGAACACATTTTTTGAAACTTTGTAACTTATTTCGCGTAGGTCAACCGATTTTCCAGTTCCACATTCCACACCCTTTGACTTATTCGTTGCCTTTAACATAATTTCTTTTGAAGAAGAAGTCATCAGAAGTCATTTTAAAACGCGTTCATAATTTGAAGATAAATAAATTTAAAAATTAGATATTAAATCGATAGGCGCGAGAACAGCCAAAACTTATTAGTAGGAGTTGGAATAGCCCCACAGATTTTGGGCATGCTCTCATAGAACTTATCTTTATGTGATTAATAATGTAAGAGGCACCTACAAAAAGTAGCGATACTAAGTACTCTAAAAATTAAACTGCCGTGTCGAACCTTCAATGACAATGGGTAAACCTTTTGCTTATTCATTGTTTTATTGACAATCGGGTTCTAAGGAAATGCCACGAGGTAATGTTAAAACGTAAGAAAAAAAATCTTGTTGAAAGATGGCGTAAGCGTCTTTATACTATATACCGCTTAAGTCATTAATTTCCTCATTACCCTCTTGAACAAGCCCTTATATTACCGCATCATGAGTAAGTTTTTCCTAATATCTGAGAGTGACATAACTTATTTTCCGCGTTGCGTCTTCGCATGTAAGTTTTTTTTTGTGTAGGTTAGTATACCCTTAATACAAAAATTTCTTAGTAAATGTAACAGCCACCATCATCTTGAGGTTAGAGCCTACGACCAAATAATACACAACTTGTAACTCTTCTAAATGTTATGGTTTTATCGACGAATGTGGTCCCAGGATTGAGCCTTGTGGAACGCCCTCACAATGTTTTTATCTTAGTGACATTTTCCCATTAACATCAACCTTCTGGATCATTTCACTAAGAAACCACTCCAGAAGGCGTAGAGCCTGGTCTCTGATTCCATAATGGTGTAATTTCCAGATAAGAAAATCATGATGCACACAATCGAAAGCATTTGACAAATCACAGAAAACGCCAATGGCATCATTTGACGTGTTTTTATTCAGACAGAGCTATAACTGCACAAGGCTAGGAACAGCAAAGCTAGTAAAAGAGTGAGGTTTTAGTTTAAATTTTCATACATCGAAATCTACTGACAGCATTACAAAGAAGCAGGTATTACATTACATCCGTGAGAGACTGCGTATCGCATCGTATCCTATATCTACTACTTGTCTAGGTGTACCTATCTCTGCTTATTGGGTCGTTGCATAGAAAGTGTGCATGCGCAAGTGTGGGAATTCTCATAGTCTTGGAACACATGTCTAGATATCTGATTACATAACCTAAAAATTGAAATTGTAACATATCCATACAACATACAACTAATCGCGCTAAAAACAGAATCAATGAAATGAAAGTCTTAACTTTTTATATCGATAGATTTATATAATAAACAGTGACCGAAAACATATTTCTATCGATAGATATAGATAAAATTCGGTTAATGTCGAAACAGGAGAACACTGGGACATTTGCTTATGTGCCTGCCAAAAATCAAAATCAATAAAACTTTGTTGTCTTGACCGCAAACAAGTTGATTAAAAATTACTGTGTATGTATGTATACATTCTTTATTGCATTCAATGTAGAGTCGAATTTTCAAATGCCAAATATATGTTTTTGATTAGATCGATTTTAGTAGTACTAACAACTCTGTATAAAATTTCTTTTTCATGTACATTTAATTATTAGATTGACATTTTATACAAATTATACAAAAGGCGCCACTTCAAATGCAGTAATTAATTAGTTTAATAGGCAATTAATTATATTTTAACACTTGCACATTTTTTGTAAATGTTGGTAAGGAAAGACCTCGGCGAACGATCCAAGACCAAATTCAAGTTCTGAATAAAGGCCAGATTTAAAGCACCCAAAACCGATGAACGTGAAAAAAAATGTAATCAAATAGAGTTAAATGTGTTATATTATATGTTATGCTCCAATATCTCGCTCCATCCTGAGCCTAGACAAAATTGGCTTTCTAGTATCGTAAAAGCTAATAATACATAGAATAGAATAAAAATGTATGTGATTGACATAAGCTTACGAAATGTTGCGTTTTCAATACTAGAAAGCCTCTTGTTATGGTACCCTACTGTCAAACCAGGCTATTCGACTGTACATAACTTAATATTAAATAAATAAATAAATAAAAACATTTTTATTGCCTGAAACTATGACAAAAACTTATATACCTAAACAACACAATTGGCAAAAGGTACAGCTATTGCTCAGCATAAAAGTATGCTTCGCGCTGCTTTTCAGACTGGCCCCGTTTGTTGATTCATCCGTTACCAGATGATAACAATCTAATATGAAAGTATTATGGAGGCAGTGTATGCAACTTATTTCCATTTCAATTTATCAACAAAACTCAAAGCTCTATTGCACACTAAAAGGTCAAAAAATTACATAAGTATTGAAATAACAAAAGTGGTATGATTCGGCTTTATTGCATTTGTAATCTTTTCCATTAACTTTTGTAAATGTCGTTGAATCGGATTTAAAAATAATCTTTAAAAATTTAACTGACTTTGTAACAGAATAACGCTCGCCTAGTGGCACCAAAATTTTAAAATTTTATGCGAGAAACACTACAACTTTACTATCAAACAGAAAAGCTTACTCCAAGTCGCGTGGGTCCAAAAAAAGCTTGCAACTTCTTTCAACTTATGAAGCTCTAACAAAAAAGTCAATTCAAATAAAAACGTTGGGACGACGTGAACAAAGAAGATATTAAGAAACTCAGGTAGTTTTATTCTAAAGGAAGATATCACAGGTAATAGTTTACTGCATTAGGGGGGTACATCTTTCAATCGACAGATAGATAGATAGATAGGATGGATTTTAGGGAGTTTGGGCTTATAAGGAAGCTTTCTAAAAATTGTCGTTTTAATGTTAGTAATGTCTTTTTAATAATTCATTTTCCTAAATATTATTATTTTACGGACATTGACATTAAGGGGCTGATAAGAGCTAAATACGCTTCACTTGAGCAGGTTTTTAACGAAAAGCGATGAATATATGGCCGTGAAAAAAAATAATGTGATAATTAAGCATCTTTCCAAGAATATGGCCGACTCCGAAACACGATTAAATATATTTTGTACGAAATAAAAAACATCCAAAATTACCTCTGCTTTTTGCTTTTAAACCGTTTCTCTTAAGTACCCATTAATCTTTGATGCCAAAACTTTTACACGTTACTCAATACATTATGCATAATAATATAGCTATTTGATAATTAATATTATGGGTACAGATTTTGAGAAAAATGTAAAAATAGCACGCGCATTCTGCCCTTAAACTAATTGACTAACTAATTCGGCATATTGAAGTAAGGATATTGGAATTAACAGAATCAAGCCTCCCAGCAATGTATGCCTAATTAGTCTTTGAATTTAGGAAGGTGTGATTACGGCTTAATTAAAGATTGGATTGTATCACTTCTTTTTATCGAAATAGACGTACCTAAATTTATAAAGTTTAAGTGAACGCTTTTTTGAATATACTTAATGTTTTTTATAAAATATGATTTTAAATAATGTACCTAAAGGTTAAGAATATTTTTTTAATAAATAGTGAAATTGTATTAGCTACGTGTAATAAAATAACAGCAATATTTTATAAATGTTACAGACGGGACCACCAAAATAGCAGGTTGTACCCATCCATTACATTGAGACTGAGACGATGCAATAAATTGACTCTTTGTGACTTACATACAATCTTACTATACAATACTAATAATAGTATTCTTTGACAATACAATACAGATCTATCGTAGCCAGATACAGACACCCACTCGTCTTCGTAGGACTATTTTTAAGATATACGAATTCATTGTATAACTACTTTAAAAAATATATAGTTTCTATTGATACTCCAAAATTCCACGAAATATAAAATAAAAATTAAACTAATTACACTCAAAAAAATATATAAGGATTAGGTAATGAAAATCACGACTTTCCTGGAGCATCATTTTATTTTTACCAAGAATAAGTAAGGTTGGCTTTGTGTAATTTCTGTGTAATGTAATTATTGAATTAAAGTAATTATGAACCTTATTTGTAAAGTTAAGGATCAATTACGCTTAATGTCAATTTCCTAGTACTTACACCTTAAAGTTGGGATAAGAATAATGAACATTTAACTGTTTTTCAGTCATTTTATGAAATGTATAAATGAAATGTCACTTCGTGCGTCATCATCATTGAGTAGGGCTACTTCCACAACACTATGATTTTCAACACATTTTCTCAACACTCTCGGCTCCATTACGCCCTTGCCCGCGTCTCGGGCTGCAACTTCTGAGCCTTGGGCACACTCCGGATACTACATACATCGAGCGCGAATTTGAAATTGGAAGGTCGCGTAGGCTCTCATATTCGGTACAAAAGACCATATTAAGTGCAATTTTTGAGCCTCGGGTGTATTATTGGCAATTCTTCATAAAGAGAATCTCACCATGCGCTTCCTACCTGCTTTCTTTAATTTCGTAGCGAATGAGCACGTGGTCTCTACCTGCGTGCTTTCATGACTTATTTATAAATGTTATTGTCGTTGGAGAATACTACAAAGTCTTAAACAAAGCCATAAACAAGTGTTTTTCAATTCTGTTTTAGAGCTTATTTTTTAAAGGAATTCATAAACAGACTATGAGTTGGTGGAATCGTTTTATTGTGATCTTTCGTGGCAGATGGAATTAAAAAACCGGCCAAGTGCAAGTCGGACTCGCACCCTAAGGGTCACCATTATGACATACGAAAAGCTTTTGCTCTTTGACTTTAAAAACTCCGCGACCATCCAACTTGACGCTTCTTATATTAAAAGTTCTTGAAACGGGAGCTCACCTTAATTGGATACTATTAGTAGTGAGAAAAATTGTAATATTTAATAATTTTAGAGTTTTCCCTTTATTTATACTGTAAGACCTAGCTTCTTGCCAAATTTCACAATTTTAGGTCAACAGAAAGTACCCTCTAGGTTTTGCTTTAGTGCATAAATGTATGGAGATGAGGACATAAAAAGCCATATCTTTTGATTGTGTCGTTATAAAAAAATGAAATTTTCCGGTCTTGTATGGTTTATAAACCTCAATATTCGTTATCAATTTCAATCTGATACCTTTACCTGTTCGTGAGAAAAAGGGTCTTGACAGACAGACGGACAACAAAGTGATCCTATAAGGGTTCCGTTTTTTTATTATGAGGTTTGGAACCCTAGAAATATTCTGATTATATTTTAGTACCTGGGCGACTGAGCTTTGCTCTGCATGGTCGTATCCAAAGCCCGATAACAGATGGCGCTGTAGGATTTCCGAAACGCGCTTCTAACAAGAAAGTCTCATTAAAAAGGAGAAAACGAATTTTCCAAGACATAGACAGACATTAGAACTTACTATATGGATCGATAACTCGCCCCCGAAAACCCGCATTTTATCGAAATCGTTAGAGCCGTTTTCGAGAAACTAATTACAAATTCTTAATAAATTATTTGTCATTTCACATTGTAATTTGGAGTTTGTATCCTGCACAATATTCAAATAGGTAATTCTTGACGGGTTAATTTATTGGCTGATATCAATAACTTTTAACTTTTTTTGCAAACTTCAAAATGCACAATATCTGCCCTTTTTTCTTCCAGAATATATCGATCAATAAATAGCCAAATTGACCTAAATCTTGTATGTATAATCCTAAGCTTATACACTCAAAGATTATTGGCCTCTATGAATCATGGGAAAACGGTACACATCGAATAAAACATTAAGTATCAAAATATTTCCGTCAGATCAAAGCGTGATTAGGTACACGTAAAACTCATAAATACAAGTTTGGTTCCATTGCGCTATCAATATGGAACAATAATGACATTGGCTCTTTCGACATTAATAAACTAAGGCGACGACACGCAGCGTTAGTATAATGTAATTTGTGAATACATTGACCGCTAAGGTTTGATTTAAGTAGTTAAGACTTTCACCGTCTTACTACAAAAAAGTTAGACATCTGTTGAACACTTGATTAAAAAAATGGTACCGAATAACTCTGTCTATGTCATTGATGCGCAAAAGTCAAAAATTACTTTTTTTCTTATGACTTGACTTCTGCGCATCAACTGACATAGCCAGTTATTTGTGCGCTTTTTTTTAATCAAGTGTTCAACAGATGTCTAACTTTTTTGTAGAAAGGCGGTTAGTAGTTAGAAGTTAGTTAGCCCCGCGTTCGTCTATTACAAAAATTTTGTAACTTATGGAAAAAAACGGAACTCACCTGTTTATCTCAGCAACTACTCACGCTATCGACTTGAAATTTGTAACAGTTTTAGAATATACTTGCCCAATTTTATTGCAAATAAATGGAACACCATACCTCCAGCCCTGCGTGTTCCAAAATTTTAACAGTGCGAGGACCACTAAAAAAAATTCAAAAATGCAAAATTATTTATTGTTAACAATGTAAATCAAAGAAAGTACCTATACAATCGCAGCGTACCAAAAAACTTAGGAATTACATTGTTCAAAAGCATTTTACAACATTTAAACAAAAAAATGTAGGTAGATATTACTTTGTGCACCTCGCACTAGACAATGCCTGTCACGCGGGTGCGATGAGTCTTTGAGTCTTTAAGCTTTCTGTAACTTTCTACGCTACGAAGACACAAATCCTTGAGAAGTCTTTAGAAGTCTTTATCCTGCTGACGATCATTGAGGCTTCTAAAAAATAGTACACCTCTTACTAAGTCGGTTGTTAACCTTTCTACGCCCACACAAATAAGTAAAAGTGATCTCTGATTAATTATTCGTTGATCATTTTGATTAGCTTTCTACTCGTATGTGCACGTAACCATCGAAACTTAAAAAAAACACTGAATAAGTACGTATTTATGTATAAGCGTAGTACTAGTTTTATTATGAATGTAGTAGAGTTTGAGAATATTTTTCCTCTCATGGCATACTTCATTAGAAAATTTGATGACTGCGCTCTTCTGACTGACTTCTTCCGTTTTCTCTAGACCTAACCCTTACCCTGAGGAAAAAGTTAAGAAACAAAGAAATCAATTCACTTATGAATCGTACAACTTTTTTATTGCCAAGTGCCATTATGAACAATTCTTAAGAGGCAGGACATCCCACGCCTTGACTGTGTGCAAAAGATGGAGCAAACCACATTTTGCAAAGGAATACCAACCAATAGGTGCCTTTGCCCCGTGTGGTGCCGGCAAATAATTGTGCCAACCCATCTCTACCCGTGGGTGTCAAAAGAGGCGACTAAGGGTTAATAAACCAGAGGATGGGCAGCAGCATCCTTCTGTTATCCTATCACTTATCAACAACCGCGGTTCATGGTGCAAGCCGTAACGCTGACCAGCGTGGTGACTATGGTACGAGTACTTCCCCTCAACATTTTTACAGCAAAAGCTGTAATTTTGAAGGGTGTTCCCTGTCCTGTAATGGACGTTTCATGGGATGTCATGAAGAGGTGTCTTTATTCTGCAATGCGTTTGATTAAACTATCGAACGAGCAATGTATAACGAATATTTTAAGTATATAACTTAGAAGCAACCTTATTGGCATACACCTCACGTAGTTTTGCATAAGTGAAGTGACGCGGACGCAAGCTAAGCTAAAGTGGTCAATACATTTCGAAAACCTCAAGTGAAGGCCGTAGAGCGGTCCCAGACTACTTTTACAAAGATTTTTATTTTTAGATTGCAATAAGTTTTGATCTGCGTTTTTTTGTGATCGTTGTATGAGATATTAAGTGCAGTTGGTTGTCTGGGTCTTAAAATTAACTAAGTGATGCAAAGAGACTACATCAAAGATAGAGAGAAAGTCAATACATGAATAACAAGAGCTCTACATATATAAATAAAATTAAACAGTTTTCAAGTAAACGTTCTCTCCTGATGATCACGACAAAAGCGCAAAAACTGCTTGACAAAATAGGTCTCATCAGAAGAATCAATTAAATTGTATTTTAGAGCTTCAAAATTAGAACTAACAATGTAGAGACGGTGAGATAGGTAATGACGTAAGCTACAACCAGTTTTAATTGTCAAGTAATGAAAAGCTGGCTAAAAATACGCTTATTCCTCCTCTTTCATTCAGTTCCTTTTCTTTTGCGTTTTTTTTTTCAAAATTCGTCAAGATTATGGTATTATAAAGGCCCTCAGCGAGAGCCCTTACGTTTTAACTGAAATAAAATATATAATTAATCTGGTAAAAACTTGTTTTATTAGAGAGAATGCACTTAAATATTATAATCGCGGTTACAAGGGCTCGATGCCACACTTTTAAAATATTCGATGCCGAGAAGTGGCGTATGCTGGTAGACGACCAGGACGAAGAACCTATTGCCTTCCCGGTTGGCGTACAACTACTGAATCAAAAAAACAAAGCAACATTCGTTTTGACAATCTTTGAAAATAATTTAATTTTACCCGATTATAAGGCATTCGTGGCTATAACACCACGAAGGCTCTACAGTATCTATATGTTGAGATAATGGTCTTCTTGTATTTTTTAAAATAATCAGACGTATTTTAAAAAAAAAAATATTTTGTAAGCCTCTGGAGCTCAATCGGCATCCAAGTAAATTTTAGATATGGTGAGTTTCCGGAATAAGTTCCCCCTCAAATTTATTGCAATTTATGCCAAATTATGCCTTATTGCGTAAATAACTACGTTTTTTTCCGATTCCTTCGAATTTTGACACGGGGCTTGAGATAGGTTAGGGTTAGGTTGTGTCGAACCTAATTTACGCTGGAGATCAAACTTTACTTTCTGCAGTTCCGGTGGTATGATCTATATGATCAGCAACAAAAGATTTAGAAACATCGTCTCTGAGTACATTTCGCCCACGGACTAGTTTTTGACGGGGTGAGATGTACTTTTTTTGTACTGGTTGCCGATATGATGTTTGAAACTGAATAACTTTCCCCAAGGAACATAGGTCGAAATAGAAAAAAATAATTACCTCCCACACAATATGCTCTATCAGCTGATTCAGTTTCTATTGTAGATAATTTTTTTTCATATATTGACCTATGTTCCTTAGGGAAAGTTGTTCAGTTTCAAAGGCAGATTCACATGCTTCAGGGTTCGTATACCCTTTTTTAAACTCTGTATAAAATTTTGACACTTGTGAGAGTTATTGTACCTTAAACAGCTTATAAGTTTTGTTTTTGACTCTCGGCCTAAGGTCATCATATAAAGCTTCCCTTTGCCGATTGTTGCATAAAAATTAAAACTCTGAAATAAAATAACCTTAGATATTAAGATAAGTAAATGAGTAGCCGATGCGGAAGCTACATTTAAAAGTTTATTTTACTAGATCGATTTAGAAACTGACAGTCATGTCCTAACTGACAGATATAGAATTTTTTGTTGTATCACTATGGATTTAACATCATAAAGGAACAAAATATTGTATAAATACATTGCTCCTATTGAAATAACTATATTCGACGCGAGTTATTCAGAAGCATAGGTATCACATATTTATTTTATTGGAGTTTAATACTTTTAAATTATGGTTGCTCCGAAATGGTAAGTAAAAAAATTAAAGTGATATTATTCTTTGCCTACAAAAACAATGAACTGTAAAACATCCTACCCGCCAGACTGCCCCAATGCACCAATAGAAGGATTATGTTTTACGGATTCTGCAGGGCTTTTTTGAATTTTATTTGTGAAAAGAATTTTTTTAAATTCCAAAACAAAACAGCCTCTAAATCTCCAGAATCAGCCATTAAAATATTTAATATGAGGTCGCGAGAGAATAGGCTACTTTTGAGTGAGCTCGTTCCATCGTCGTCTTTATGGCTAGATTGAAGAAAAAGCCCAGTTATACAAAAATGTATAAAATATTTTTACACAAAAAAAAATTTAAAGCTTCAAATACAAATTATTTATTCCCAAAAAAAGAAAAAGACTTTGAAAGCACATTGCTTTAAAAAACATACAACGGGAAAGCTGCCGAGAAGATTCTCGCTTCACTTTAAATTCACCAGAACATGTCGATTTTAATCGATATGACCTCAATGTGTTGACGAACCCTCCTTGAAATTAATCACTACCTGCCATTTATGCAACATTTATATTACCAATTCGGACATTGACGAATACTGATATAAAATTAAATATTATCAATTCTTTTCGCTACAGAAATTTATTCCGACATTATCACTTATTCATGCCCGCGGACAGATCCAATGATTTTTACTTCCGTTTTCGTCTTCAATATCTTGTAGACCAGCAATTATGTAGTTTGTTTAATGGTTTTTTTGGGTGGGCATAACATAGTTAATATCTTTACATTTAAATGAAGAAGAAAACCATTGCCACACAAGAAGTCCTGAGTTCGAACAGCTTTTATATGTATTTTAGGAGAGTCTTGCTACAAGCGATGATTATTTGCAATATGTTGCTCCATCAATAACAAACAACGTAATATAAAGCGTGAATTTTCATTCGTTTTGAACCCGAAGCCCAGTGATTCTACTCATGAAAACAAGCAACTTTACCAAAGAAAAAAAAATTTTCACCTTCCCATACAAAATGAGTCGATCACGTCACGTGACTACTTTAAGGGAGATGAAAAAATTTTTTTGAGTAAAAAACTTTTTTCTTCGGGAAAGTCATGAGTAGAATCACTGGGCTTCGGGTTTAAAACGAATGAAAATTCACGCTGTATACAGAGTGTAAGGGATGGTTATGGATGGATGGTAAACAAAACTGAACAACTTTCCCTAAAAAACATGCGTTGGAAAATGAAAAAAAGATAAACTATCAACTTTTTCATACAAGCTGCTTAACCAAGCAGTAATTTTGTATCGCGATGTCAATTTCATTTTTTTTTTATTTCAAGTTGTTCAATCTAGTCTACTGAGCAAGTTTTCGGTACACCCTCCCTTACACCCTGAATGTCACAAATAGCCACAATACTTTATTCACGAATTTTAACAAGTATTTATTTAAATGTCCTCAGTGGTTTACCAGGAGTTGAGCAAGGGATGTTGACCGATGATATGGTGGCCTTTAAGTGTGTGTGACCGGACGGCAGTTAATGAGCCATTAGGTGTCCGTCCGTCCGTCCGCGAAAACAGTTTTATCTAAGCACTTGCGTAAAACATGGTTGGAATTGGTGGTCTGTACTTTTACGCTTTTTGTAGCGAGCATGATGTGCTTATGTTCCGTTTTCTGCATCCATTGCGTGTCAAACGGCATTATTTTTAAGATTCGGACAGGATTTTACTTCTTATCTTTTCTCTATGACACAATGTATGTTATCTTGCAGGATCACGATTAACACCATGAACCGCCTCAAATAATTCCTTATTTTCTATGCAGTTTTAATTTATATTGGAAGGATTGGTTATCAATATTTTGTCTGCCTCTTGTAAAAACAATCGACATTTTACCCTTTCAAAATTATCAGATGCCTTCTTAAATTTTACTGAATTTTTCATCAAAGTCATCTTTTACATCATGGCAGCAAAATGGCAAACAAATAAGATATAATTAAACAAATCTGTTTTGAGAATACTAAAAATTTAATTTACATAATCTTAAACAGTCTAACGACAAGTTTATATCCACTATTACACACCATAAACATTTTTAATTAGCATTTTCTTACTTACATTTACATTTTTACACGTTATTGGTTTTGAAACTTTACCTACATATTTACACAGATTATATATCCGGCCAAGATTGGTAGGAGGTCGTTTACAATCTTCTCTTGACCTACCGTAACATTTTTCTGGAACATCTACACAACCTACCTAATAATCTACCTTAATACTTAGCAAATAGCCTTCACGCAACCTAAAACACAACCTGCAGCACGAGCATGAACCCCTAGACAAAAATTATATCAAAGCTCAATGTCATTATTTGACTTTTTTTGTATGGGGAAAACGTCAATTTTGTCACACGAGTGTAAATCATTGATCGAAGTGTTTATCTACTGGGTGTAGAAAATTGTACCGAAAATTTAAAAAGCGTGCTCAGTCAACGAAACCGAACAACTTTTTCAAAGAAATATTTTTGCCCTCTCCATAAAAACTGTTCGATCAGTTAGCAATTTGTATGGAGAGGTCAAAAATGTTTTCATTTTACAAAATTTTTTCTTTGGGAAAGTTGTTCAGTTTCATTGACTGAGCATGCCCTTTATGTTTTGGGTTCACCGTCCCTTACATACTGGCAATGCAGTAACCTACTCCACAAAATACCGAGAAAAATGCGAATTTTTTTGTATGGATGTGCCCTTGCTTTGTACATTGTATTCCGAAGATAACCGCTTTTTGTGTCATGACTTAAATGATTACCCAATAAACAACTGCTTCCGTTTATTGAATCCTTTTGATAAACGAAGGCACTCTGATGGATTCCTTGCTGAAGGTAAACCAGGATACCACACCACCACTTCTGCCATATATTGCCGTAGACATTTTCTATGCGGAAGCGGTGTTGTAGGAAGTAATTATTAAAGGTACCTGTTGCATGGAGTTTACGTTTTGTTGGCCGTTCTGTATCGAAGGAGAACGCCTTTCAGAACGGTCGAATTAGTTGAGAGTCCTTTTTATGGTGACGCAAAAAAGACGTCAAGCCTGACACGACGGATTTTGTACCGTTGCGTTCACAGTTGCGTTCTTATTTTGAACAGTGTAGCGCTGTCACACCCCCGACACTACATCGAGCGCAAATTTGAAATTGGAAGCGCGCGTACGCTTGCATATTCAGTAGAAAAGTCCCTGTCTCAGGAGCACGCGAATGGTGCGGGCGAGTGCGCGCTGGGGAGTTTGCAAGGGGGGCGAAGAGTTTCGGTTCTGTATGATAGCTATGTAGTGCAACCACGCGACCCTCCTGAGTCGTGCTGACGTTTGACATAGAGTTTGGCGAATTAAAGTCACATGTGATCCTACTCCCCGCTAAGTATATCGTTGGCCTCAAGTTGGTCTGACTCTGTCAAGTCTGCCGACGTCTAATATACCGTAGGACGGTCGCACAAGAACTTGTTGGATTTTAGCTATGCTTGATAGCCTCCATAGAGTAATGGTTAGGCAGAGCGTTTGCACTTTGCGGGGTCTGGGGTACTGTCAAGCAAAATTTACATTGTTCGACGTCCCCAATTTGGTTAAGACATTGCAATTTGCAAGCCAAATCACTTAATTTTACAAAAAATATGATTTCGTGCTTCGGGCGGCACGTTAAACCGTTGGTCCCGGCTACTATCCACGGAAGAAGTCGTTCGTTAGAGCCATGTCAGAGGGATTTGGCGGCTCAACAACTCTGACACCAGGGTTTGTGAGGTCGGTCATCCGTACCTACCAATTAGCACTTAAATATGTGCACAATGAGCATGACCGATTTAATGGTCTCAAATATCTATCTATGTTGATCAAAAATAAAAATAACATGTTTTGATTAAACATGATATACCTTTATAGCTTTACCAAAAAAAATGGGTGTTTAAAAATATAAAAAAAAAACATATTTTTTATTTTTAAACTCAATTTTTCTATTAGTCTCTGTGTTTCAATCTCATGCTGTCTGTTTCGACTTTGCCTTTGGCTAAGACTATTAAATTATTAATTTTTTGCTGAGAATGGAAGTTACATAGTCTTTTATTGTCATACATAGTTTATAGTAAAAAATGAATACCCTATGTAGGTATATTTTAAAATTCACCTTCACACGGAAATAAAAAACTTATTTCATATCAAAAATACTCATACAATTCTCATATTATTGTATTCACGTGCCTCAATTTCACGGTCAGTTACTTTCACCTGTAGATCGTACGATTGACGAGCGATAAGAGCCCGATTCGCCCGCGATCTGCCGCGATTCGTCCGTGACAGAGGCAGATCAAATTTAGATAAAAAAGACAATGCTTTTAGACTACACGATCAGATCATATTACATACATACATGCAATGCAAAAACATTGATACTGCCTTTTAAAACATTTATCTAAAAAAACATGTATAGAAATTGATCTCGATCATGCGTATACGCAAAGCGTGCACGCAGTTTTCTTCCGCGTTCGAAATATAAAATTGATATGCATATTACAGTCATGAGTGCGGAAATCAGTGTAAAGTAATGTACCTTTGTGAATAATTTGCACTGTAATTTCCAAATTGGCATTGAATTTCTAAGAATTGACGAAAAGTACCTAGTTTAGTCGCACGTGTGGTGCCGGCACAGAATAGTACCAACCCCTTTTCCACCTGTGGGTGTCGTAAGGGCTTATGAAACTGAGGATGGGCAGCAATATCTTTCTGTGTATCTTATCATCTTAGTTACTGCGGTCACTAAAAACAGCAGTCGCCAGCCGCAACGCATACAAGCGTGGTGACTATGGTAAATCCCCTCCTAAGTACCACGCGTTTTGCTGGAGTTCTGGAGGGAGCTCCCTCTCCTGCAGTGGACGTTTCATGGTATGTGCCATCTTATTACATACATACATGTTTTTGATAAGTTTAACAGCACAGTTGGTCTTTGAGTATGTCAAATAAAGTTATGTAAAATTATTTCGTAAGTTATCTAGAGATTTCTAGTATTTTACTAGTATTTTGCGCTCAGCCCAGCCCAGATAGAATCTAGGACGTCCTTACCACGTCGAGGCAATCTTGTCAATTAGAAAACTGGCTATATAAGGTATGTTCTTTGATTAATAGCTCAGCTTAAAACTACACAGTTTTAAAACCCATGAAACATGTTATTTTGTTGCGACTTGTTTTAATTTAGTTTCTATGAAATAACATAAGATTCTGATTGCATTCGGATAATGAAATTTTTGTTTTTTGGTGAATAGTGTTTAAAAACCATAAATGATATGATGGTTCATCGTTTACATCAGTTTTATAATTTGAGACTATGGTAGAGACAGAAAATAAACAATTTTACTTACTTATAATAGAAATGATTAAAATTTTTAAATAATGTAAGTGGTAGAGTGAACTGAACCCTTGTAAAAAAGTTCTCTGAGACATTTTTTTGATGAAACTAGGCAAATGGGAATCAGAAATATAATACATTGATAAATAAAGTCAGACCCAGAACAAAAACCTATGTTCATCACACAAAAATGTTTGCCCTGGATAGGGATCGTATCCGTAACCTACACGGCGCAAAAGGCAGGGGCACTACCAACCACCAACAGGGCTATCGAAAGTAGATAATTAAACTAATCTGAAACCAAATTTTCAGAACAAATATGTTTAAATAAAAAAAAACCGGTCAAGTGCGAGTCGGACTCGCGCGCCGAGGGTTCCGATATACCTATAGTATTTTTGGAAGCAATAAAGTCCATTTTCAGGACCGCAAAACTAAATTTGTTTGTAAAGGTTTTTTGCAGATTTCTGAAAAACTGTGCAACTTAGAAAGATCGTTTTATTTTTGCTGTAAAGTTTATATAAACTTCTGTCAACTGTAATTAATTCAGATTTTTCCTTACTCAAACTTCGGAGATAAGGGGGGGGGAATGGTATTTTTCTTGACATTTTTCATCATAACTTTAAAACTAAGAAATTTAAAAAAATACAAAAATATATTTTAAAATGTACAAGTAAAGCCCTTTCATATGATACCACACTCGACCTAGTAGCGACAATTTGAAATTTGGCCCCCCCTATTTTGGCCCCCTTTATATTAATAATCATACTTTATTTCTAAATTTTTTCTTGTGCAATTAAGTTGGGCAACTATATTCTAAAACTATTCCAAATTTCAGGTTGATAGCATAAGTGGTTGCTGAGATATAGAGGTGTGACAGACAGACGGACAGACAGACAGACAGACAGAGCGGCACCATAAGGGTTCCTTTTTTTTACCATTTTGGTATCGGAACCCTAAAAAGTGGATGGCGCTGGTAGTGACTCCCGTGCTGGCTCGTACCTGGTCCAACAGTTGTCGCTGGCCATTCAACGCGGTAACGCGGTCAGCGTCATGGGTACGTTCGGACTTGGTGCGAACATGGACGGGGTACTAGACTAAAGATTTTTAACTGTTTAGACTGTGTTATTATGAAATTTGCTATAGGTTCCCATCCCTGTCTATGTTCAATCAAATCTACTTAAGTATAAAAATAAATGTTAAGACCCTGTACGTCATGTACTCTGATCGATTGCACTTAAAATTATAAGCCATAGGTTAAACCTAAAAGATATTTAAATTTCGGCCTAGTATGACTAAGGTCGAGTGAATGGTCAGTTTTAACTTCAACTTAATTTATGATTAACTAGTTTCCTTGGTTATTGCGTGAATAATTTGCTTGTAATTGAGTTGCAATTATTAGCGTTTTTTTTATCGACAAAAAGTAACTATAAGTTACTTAGGTAGGTACTTACATTTTAATATTTTATTACTATTTTAACCTTTTAAAAATAAATTTGAAATAAAGGAAATAGTATATTTTTGATTTATTTAATTCATATTCGCTTTTAAAATATAGAGGCGCCATGTCGGAGAACAGATGCAAGACGAAAATCCCACATTCGAGTACTTATTTGCCAAAGCTACAGAAATGCAAAACCCTTATAAGTACTCGTAAGTATTTATTTGCCGTAGCTTCAAATTAAAACAGAAAAGCAATTTGCTACATGAACAAAGAGTTTGGCACTCATTGAATACAAAATACAGATTGTTTCGTAAACAAAAAAGAAGCTAATTGAATAGAAAATCTCACATAGGTACTGATTTGACAAAGCTGTAGCATAATTAAGAAATGCAGATTGCTCTATAAACAAAAGAGCTTGGTACTTATTAAATAGAAAATCCCTAATAGATACTTAATTTTCAAAGCATAAAATATAAATACAATGTTCCATGAACAAGAGAGCATGGCGTCTATTGAATAAAAATCCCCCATAAGTACCTACCTACTGTTAATATTAGTACTATCTCATTTTGACATATGAAATTTTATTTAAATTTTTGTAAACTTAATATATTAGTGTGATTGTTACTATTTATTTATCTTTCTTCTGACAAAATTTGATTGCATGCTAATCTCTCTGTTTGCATACCATTATGTTGGTTAAATGTGAGATTCATTATAATAATGTGACACCAATTTTGTACCACATTTAAAGCAAATAAAGATTTATTTATTTACTTACTTTTCAAAGCTCTAGCATAATGCAGACTTACAGGTTGATCCGTAAACAAAAGAGCTTGCTTAGCGCTTACTGTATAAAAAATCCCTCCTATGTACTTATTTGCCAAAGCTCCAACATAACGCAGAAATTCAGCTTGCTCTATGAAAAAGAGAGTTTGGCTCTTGTTGACTACAAGCAGTATTTCGCGACTTCGTTTGCATTAAACCTTTTTTCCTGTAAGAATAAAATGTTTTCCCGGGTTGATTTATATTGTTCTTACAGAAAAATAATTTTTGGAATCAGCTTCTAATCAGTTCAGTGTTAAACGTTTTTCCCTTGGGAATGAAATGATTTCCTGAAGTGAAGAGCAGTCATTGTCAATCACGGATAATGTCGCGGAGCGGAGATCACTGGTACAAAACATATAAACAAAAAGCAGAAAAAAATATAATTATTTTTATGTTTATAATTTGGTGTTTTCATATCCTTGATTGGAAGTGAGTGTTGATCATAGAGTAACACGATTTTCGCGCGCAAATTTGACGCGTTGCTCTAAGGTGTTGATGTATAAGAAGGCAACGTATCCAAATAAATTCAAAAAAAGCCGTGGACGTCTTTCGACTGGTAGTTATTTTTTCTTATGTGTAAAGTTTTTTTCGCAAATATATTTAAGATTGGTTAAACCTTAACATTTTTCTCATAACAGTCATAACGCAACACATATCTTGTATTCCTGGACCTAATCAACTCTCTAATGCAATAAATATGGTAATCTCAAGATCACCGGAAGTCTGAAGTGTCCTTCGTTTTAGTTTTAAAGCAATAAGTAACCGCACTTAAGCTAGTATTTGTAACATTAAATTATTATTGCAATTTAATTGAACTCATGCATGATCAATTTCAAATATTTTTTATTAGTTTGTCCTTGCTTGTCACGTTTAAATGTTTGTAAATTTGAAAAATAATTTGTTTTTAAAAATAATTTTACGAATGAATCTCGCAGTATCTTGCCAGTATAAATTATGATTATGATTACTTATTATTATCATAATTTTGTAAAAATTATATCCTTTCGCCATGTTGTACAGGTGGATGAAATTTTGCATCTCTACTAGTGTATTACAATTCTACGATCTCCACGAAATACTTGACTTCTGTGAAAGAATTCGTATCAATGGGACGTCAAAACATTGATTACACCTGCATTAGGCAACTCTACACCTAAGCTTTTGCTTAGGCCATTGTATAATCGTTTAAGAAATTGTCCTCATGACTCATGTCTCACAGTCTGTCAAGAAAGTCATGAAAGAGAACTAAAAATATTTTTAATGGTAACACAAAATTTCTTCATACAAAGCAAAGAGATTTGAACCTCGCTGCGAGCGTAGCGAGGTTCAAATCTCTTTGATACAAAGTGAGTGAATGTTGCCATATAAAATCTGTTTTGGCATAGAAAGTGGCGCCCCTATTATTTTCATGACTTTTTTGACAGACTGTACGTCCCTTTATTACTGAAACTGTAATTAGACCATGGAAGTAAACAACTTTTCCTAATTTACTAGACTAGTAGACGCATTTAATGCGTTTAATATGGGCAGTACATTTTTTTTTTACTTAATTTCCTTTTGTTCAGTTTCATGATCTGAGTCTACGGTTTAGTTCTCGGCAGACAATTTTTTAGTTTTTACACCCTGTATGTATACAGTGCACTAAGTACTTACTAGTGGGTGCAGAAACCCCAATTAATCCGTGTAGATACGTAAGCGGCGCGCGCGCACTGATCGGCGGCGATAGCGTTACGTCAGCGCGCCCGCAACTGCAACGCTGCAGAGCGTGACGGGTTGCAACAACCAAGGCTTCCAGTGCACCTTACTTGGAACTAAAATTGCTTGAGTGACACTCAGTTGAAAGTATGTACAGGTGCCCTCATGTATCCATTACATGCATCATATCAGCCTTAAAATACCCAGAACTGAACAAGTCTTCAGAAGAAGGAAGCTGCTGCTCCCCAATCTTCTAGTTTACCACTCTATAGGAAAGAAGGACTCCCTTCTGGTGCTGGATTAGAAAAGTACCACCCTATTGCCTGTCATGAAAGACGGCTAAGAGCTATTGCATCGGCAGATGGTCAGCGAATTATACTTTATTGTACATACCGGTTACCAGCCGCAACGCGAACACGCTTAGTGGCTCATCCTCTGCTTTGAAAAGTGTCTCACTGTTCTGCAGAAATCATCTACAAAAGAGGGGCAAGAAGAGAGATAGTTGCCATTCCTTCTATGTGGCGCCAGTGTCAGAAAAGGAGCTGATAACTTTCGCTTCTAAAAAACTCAAATTCAGTGGGTTACGATGGCTTGAGTAGTTGTCATTATAAAATTATCCCGGTTCTATATTGCTCGCCCATTAAGCTTTATAGTAAATTTGTCGTTTGAGACAGGAGTGTTTCCCAAATCATTAAAAATATATATTGTAAAGCTGATTTTTAAGAATAAAGGTCAAAGATTTGACATGGTTAACTATACACATACACACTTACTCTCACTCCAATCTTCGGCAAAATTTTTGAGCGAGCCATGTATAGCCGTCTTATTGAGTTCACTGAGAAGTATAACTTGGTTTTCGAAGGGGAAGGTATACGAATACTGCAATTTACCAATTAATGGAAACAATACACATTTGTATTGACAAGCGCATCAATGTGTCAGCGCAATTTAATGACATGTCGAAAGCGTTCGATTGTGTAGACCATAACATCATAATAATGTAAAATCGAAAAGTATGGTGTAAGGGGAAACATCTTAAACTGGTTTAAGTCCTATTTAAGTGAAAGATTGCAGTGTGTAGAGATTAATGCCCTCTGTCAAACAACGCACGCCTTTATTTTACATAAATCGAAATATAGAATAAATGGTAGAGGCTTTCTATTTTACATAAATGATATCCCAAAAGTCACTGAAAATAAAATGCTTTTGTTTGCTGATGACAGTACTGCTGTTATTCAGTCATGCTCCTTAGAATCTTATGAAAAGAATATAGAAAATACGGTAGAACATATTATGAGATGGATGGAGCTAGGACAAGCATTATGCAATTTTAATCTCATTTTAGAGAACCATTAGATTTGGATGTAAAGTACGACGATTCCTCAATAGATCAAGTGACCTCAACAAAATTTCTCGGACTTATATCTGAGAGGTAAGCACAAACTGTTGCAATCTTATGAGCACATTTCTGCATGTTATCATAAAAGTATATTTTACATGACTGTGTCAATTTACTATAGTATTCCTGATGAATTCAGAGACTTAACCGAGATTAAATTCAAACAAAACGTACATTCCTGGCTACAAACGAGATTGTTTTACAGTATTAATGAATTTTTGGAGAACCGCGGTAAATTATAATTATCATCAGCTAGGAATTTGTATTGTGCCATTCATTAAAATGTTAAATAATTGTAATTATAATATTGTAAACCTAATTAGGTAGCTATAGTGGACCCATGTAATAAATTGTTATACCTTTTTTATACCTATAGTTATACAATAAAATATTTGATTTGATTTAAAAATTTTAATTCAAAAGATTACCAATTTTCACAATAACACACATATTATACTAAAGAAGTTATTTATTTATAAACAAATTGATTGTGAACAACTACATTATTATAGCTTTGATACAACACATCTTAATCACATTGAGAATGTTATGAAAGAACATGATAACTATTATAAAATATTAATGAGTCATTTTATGAAAGGCCGGATTCCACGATGAACTTAAGTCTATCGGTTAGTTGCACTGCACATAACACGCTCGCATTTAATTCCTTTACAAGTTAATATTTAGGGTCTCGTACCCAAAGGTTGAAAACTGGATTAATATGCCTCCGATGTATGTCTGTCAGCGGGCTATCTCATGAACCATAATAGGTAGACAGTTCAAGTTTTCACATACGAGTACCATGTATTTCAGAAATTAATAAAAAAAAAACTGTTTTTAGACCTTTTCCAAATGAACGTATAACAGAGTTTACGAAAGAGCCTGAGGTTTTGAAATATGATCAATTTTGCAGCTTTCATGGTTTCAACTACCGGGTTATTATAGGATCCTAGCCATAACAAACATCTCAACAACTTTTTCAAAGAAACGGGATAATTTTTTTTCGTATTCCAACGCTTACCAACACATATTGCATCTAAATATGTCAAAAGCAATCGGCTAAAGCTGACAGAAAAAACAAGTTTGTAAATCAATGTTATTTCTATCCGTCAAATATACTCTGGTTTTAATGTTATTTTATGGCTGCAAAATGTGTTGGTAAGCCATGGAATTATAAAAAAACAATAAAGCCCGCGTCACACAGAGGCGGTAGCGGAAGCGTTCCGGGGCCGGTATTTTTTGTAAAGTATGTGTTCTTATGCACCCTGTCACATTGAAAAGCGGTCGCGGCGCGGTATTTTGTTCCCGCCAAACCGCCCCGGACCGCTTTCGCAATCATACCGCCTCTGTCTGACTTGAGCTTAATTACACGAGGAACACGTTTGAAACCACAATACACACACAGAAAAATGCTTAGTCTATCGTTTTACATACAGATAATCAGAAATATCCACATTTTTTACATGAATTTAAGGTTATTGATAATGGAGAGCCCTGCATGTCTGCCTCTTCGATTTTCTATATCTTCAGACGTATTTTAAACAGCAGCCACAAAGGCCGACAAAAAAAAAAACATTATTTTGTATCTTATTTTTGTTCTTTTTTTGCAGCAAAAACGCAGCGATGCACAGAAAAACTTATAAGGACCAAATCGATTCGTATTGAGGAGCTAATCATATGCCCAAATGGCAGCCAGCACCCTAACTATTACAGGCTTTGATAACTTTAATGAGCGATTGCATGGCTTAATGGCAATGCATATACAGTGCTTATCCATTTGCTAATTGTGTATCAAGATAAATTAGCCATGACTTACTCAACTTTACTTGTCAGTCTGTTAGTATTAAAGTACCTTACATACTCACCGTTACATCTGTACTTCACTTAACCGTTAAATGGTACCGTTGCTAACCAACCATTGATACTTAATAACAACTCCTATAGGTACGAGTACCTATACAACCTTAAAGTGTACACAACGGACATATATCGATGACGTCGATGACACTCACAACGACATACTAGTCAAATCCTGTAATATTACACACACTTTACATTAAATTACAAAACTGAAAGAGTCTTTGAAGAAACTGAAAAACTTTTACCAGGAAACATGTACTCGTACGTGTTTACGTGCCTCGAAAGTTTCAACTAAATTTGATCCCTATCTTTTTCATAGAGGTTTCAGAAAATGAAAAATATATGCAATTTATTCAAAACTATGCCTTTTTGCGTAGGGTTGCTACACACATAAGCGGGTTGGCTTTAATCGACAAAGCCGGCCGGTAAAATCGAATATAATGTAGATGAATGTTCGGGGAAAAAGCCGCTTGGCTGTGCCGCACATATACACTAGGCCGAGCAACAGCGGGACGGCATTAATCGGCAAAGCCGGGCGGTAAAATCGAATGTAAGCAGATGAATGTTCAAAAGCCGAATGAAGCCGAACGTGTAGTAGTTACTACGGGTTGGCTTTGTCGTTCCACAAATACCGAATCGTGTGGAACTGAATGAATTAGCCGATCGGGTCGGCTTTGTTGTTCGAGAAATATTGCCTAATCGACAATACCGGCCCGCTTATGTGTAGCAACCCTACGTTTTCATTTTCATTCTTTTAAATTTTGAAGCGGTGCTTCAGTGGTTACCAGCGCGCTGGCACGCGAGAGCAATCACAAGTTTTCAACTTATAATAAACAAATCAAAAAGACATCAATATTGCACTCTGAATCGGAAACGTAAGCTGTAACCGGTCTTTCTATTCTCGGATGTGAACTTCCTGGTCCAGTACTTACGAAGTTTAATGATCTTGCGATCTTTATGGATCTCGTACGGCCCTTGAAATTGCGCGTGCGTGCACGCAATGAGGTTATGTAAGATAATGGTTGAAATCGGAATATCGAAACTGACAATTAATTGCTGTTACGAGAACATTTTATTCAGTAAGCCACGGTTTAGCTATAAAATGTGAGCTAGACGATCGAAATCAATATTTCGAAAGTTCTTAAAACGCAATATTGAGATGTCTTAAATTTATTACTAAGAAAGTGCATATTTGCATTAAACAGAGACAGGTGCACATGTTGTGGCCTACTTAGAACTATTTCAGTAGGTGTACTCGTAGCTTTCAACTTTTCCAATTGTTTCAAGATGAGCATACGCTACAATGCAAATACATTCCAAACATTCTAATTTAAAAGAATGTAGGTTTCATATCTTTTTTGAGCTTCATAAGAATTGTCATTCTTTCTTCGAAACACATACCGTCCTAGAAACTTAATCACACGCGATCAAGAATGGGATTCATTCGAGTAATAAAAACATTAATTACGTCACGTGTGTCATAACTCTTGTTACGATCCAGTAAGATAATTAGCTCGTACGAGTTACAATAGAACATGACTGTATTAGCTTGATACTTGGGCAAAATGTAATATGGAGTAAGACATTAAAACTACCCATAAGAAAAGTTAATGTTCTTTTAGTAGACAATGGACACAAAGATTCTCTAAATTAGTTATAAGATAATGAAGAACTATAGAAGCTTGGCGAAGATGAGTCTGCTTAAACTGGTCTTAAAGTAGAGACAGATATCGAACGGGAGCCGCGCGCGCAGTGAAAGCGACCCGTTCTTGACCTACGGCGCACGCGACCTGCTAAAGGTAGGATTGGATCGGGCAAGGTTTGTTGTATGTTCGATATTAAAGCACCAAACGTGTTTGTGTTGTAATATGCTCCACATCTTGACAAAAACACATTTTTCGGATAATATTTTCGGCTTTTATCAAATAAGAGTGTTCAGTATCTCTGCTTCTTCTAAGGTCTTCATTAAGAAGAAAAGTTTCTTCTATTAGTTTTAAATACTACTGTTAGTTTTAAATCAGTATTTAGTGCATGCTGTGCTTAAGTAAGTAGACACTACACTAAGCAAGATGAACTGTTTTGTTAAACTAAAATATTGTTGTGTAAGTTGACTGCCAAGCCAAGTTAAGACAAGTAAATAAAATTAAAATAAAATAAGAAAAATGCCAAAATCTGGCAATAACATTGCAAGATTCCATATGATGCTCTCAAAAGGAATTTCCAGTGACCAGTTCGACAAACATAAACACACGTAACAAAACGTTGCAACAAGCATGGAATCACCGCTAAGGCGGGCAACTGCGTCTCGATTATGTGTGCCGCTTGCGACAGCGGTTGCAATCGGCGTATGCGCACCCAACACATTACACCACCAACAATTTCCGTCCCGTCCAACAGTTCTATAATTTGTCGTAGTGAGGACTTCTGTCGCCACATTGTCATTATGTTTCTACGAAGCTTCTCGATGTAGTTCCACTTTGTAGTTCTCTCGTAATAGATTTCTAGGTTTTATTGTCTCGTCTCTAACCGCTTTCCAGATCGTTATCTTTGCATTAGACTTTAGCCATTTATTCTGGGGACAGAGAGCTTCTAAATAGCTGTTCTTCTGGTGAGAACTCTTTCGTTGAAATTATATCCTGCTTTTATTTTAGAATGGTGACCTACATGAGAAACTCTTGTTTTCATAATTCTAACTTTTAGCAAATTAATGCGTGCCATCGTAATCGAATGTAGAAATTCGAGGTAACTGTCTTTTGAAGAAGCTCTAAAATTAGATGTTTTTAATAGATATCGTGTGTACTTATTAACATCAAAGAGTGGTCATTATTTCAGCTGCATGCAAAAACTTTTGTCAATATTGTTGGTTACTTTTTAGGGTTTCGTACCTCAAAATAAAAAAACGGAACCCTTATAGGATCACTTTGTTGTCCGTCTGTCTGTCTGTCTGTCAAGACCCTTTTTCTCAAGAACGAGAAGAGGTATCAGGTTGAAATTGATAACGAATATTAAGGTCCATGAACCACACAAGATCTGAAAATTTCAATTTTTTACAACGACGCAAACAAAAGATATGGCTTTTTATGTCCTCATCTCCATACATTTATGCAAAAAAGCAAAACCTACAGGGTACTTCCCGTTGACCTAAAATTATGAAATTTGGCAAGAAGCTAGGTCTCACAGTACAAATAAAGGGAAAAGTCTAAAATCATTAAATATTTCACACAACTAATAGTATCCAATTAAGGTGAGCTCCCGTATAAGGGGTCAAGTTGGATGGTCGCGGAGTTTTTAAAGTCAAAGAGCAAAAGCTTTTTAGTATATCATATGGTAGATAGGTACGGAACCCTTAGAGCGCGAGTCCGACTCGCACTTGGCCGGTTTTAATTAACAGGTTCACTGTCCCAAACCAAATTACAGCATTCTTTAGTTTGACACGTCCCCATAGTAATAACGTCATGTATGACACTTTACTGGCCATTAGGTGCATGTGCCCCATATAGACTTTGTATCGTTCTTATTTTAATAGACGTACGGGCTAGAAACGTACTGCGAGTGTCAAGCTTGACCTGTTGTTGACTATACCAGTGAAACCACCCATGAGACACTGCCTCATTGGACTGCGAACCTGTTAATTGCAAGCTCCTTACTACATTTTTTTTTCCTATAATTTTTAGTTTCTTTATTATTTTCAAAAAAGTTTTTGTACTATTTTGTAGATTTATTTTAATACTTGCCTGTGGTGTAAATTGCTGCAAATTGGCAGTCCGTCACCAAGTATTAATTGCGTGTCGAGTTGTTGTAATATACTGCATCGCACCAGGTAGAAAGCGACGGAGGCATGCAACGCGATATGATGAGCAGGGCTGCATTTATTGAAAGTGCATGCAAAAGTTTTGATCTCAAATTAAAGAAGGTATCGCAATAGATCCCATTGTCCGGCAAAGAATTATTACCAACCCATCTCTACTCACGGGTGTAGTAAGAGACGACTAAGGGATTATGGACTAGAGGATTAGTAGCAGCGTCATTCTATGTTTCGTACCATCTTACATACTACGGTCATGGTAATAAATCTCTTAACCGTCCTTTCTGGACTTTTCGTGACACTTGAGACTAACGTCTTATAAAGGCAACTACATATTTTTGATAAGTAAAATTCCTACAGTTAAATCCTGAAACTAATCCTACCTACCTAGTTATAGTTTATAAAGGATTTTACAGAATTTCATATGAAACTTAATTGAATTGAAATTGTATGATCACACGATGGTATTGTTTATATCCTAGTCTGTTTATCTATTGCTTAATCTAAAATTGCAGCTTTTATGTAATCTGAATCGTCTCAATCTACCTCAGATAGTCACCGTGCATGAAACTACTCACGTTGTAGAGAATATAGTATATAATATAATCTTCTTTAGCTACTTAACTGTAGGAAATGTGTCCCGTGTGGTGCCGGCAAAGAATAGTTCCATCCCATACATACCCGTGGCTGTCGTAAGGGTTAAAACTGGAGGATGGGCAGCAGCATCCTCCTGCACCATCTTACTTACTGCGGTCACCTACAACCGCGGTCCAAGGTGACAACCGTAACGCTGAAAAGCGAGGTGACTATGGATGAATTCTGGAGGGAGTTCCCTGTCCTGTAGTAGACGTTTCATGGGATGTTATGATGAGGAAAAGTTTAAGTACTTGCAGTTTCACGTTTTTCTTAATAATTCACACAGGCAACCCTGGCAACAGAAGCAATGCACGTTTCTCATTCACAATTAAAAATGATTACTCACACTTCACTTCACGCCGCCGCCGTTGCTAAAGCTGAAATTATGAGAAGAAAGGTTCATTATACTTATTGCTAAGAATTACTGAATATTTCTATAATTCCCAATTTATTACTTTATCGTGCAAAAATTTGCCCAAAAATTACTTAAACAAGTCGAATTTTCAAGGTTTATTTTTGCCCAAGATTAGATCTCAATGAATGAATGAATGAATGAATAACTCTTTATTGCACACATCTAGGAATAAAGATTAAAAATTACGGTTTTACAATAAGTGGGCAAAAGGCGGCCTTATCACTAAAAGTGATTTCTTCCAGACAACCTTTTGAGGAAATCAGCAGCGACGAAAGACTGTAGTGTAGTGCACCAATATACAGTTACATATATAAATATTTTGAAATAAATATGTAAAAAATATATACCTACAAACATATGATTAAATACAGTATATATACATATATTAATTACAAATATAGACATATATATATATACTACACACTGTAAGTTATACATAAAATAAAATACATAAACATACAATATATATCGACAAAATATGGTTGCGAACTCATAATAACTTAGCGAGGAAATACTGACGAATTTTGGTTTTAAATATGCCCAGAGACTTAGAATGACGCACCTCCAACGGTAGGTCATTCCACATCGTGGTAGCCTTGACAGTGAATGATTCCTTGTAATACCCAGAGCGAGTATAAGGAATGTCTAATAAGTTATCATTCTTAGACCTAAGGTCACGGCTGCGACCTGCACCGAGGAAATGGAAACGTTCCTTAAGGTAGGGAGGGGAGCGCGGGTCATACAGCACTTTGTAAACGAGCGTCAAAACGTGCTCATCACGCCGTAGCCTGATCGGAAGCCATTTTAATCTATTCCTGTACTCGGACACATGGTCGAACTTGCGCAACCCATAAATGAACCTGATGCATACGTTTTGGAGTCTTTCAAGTTTGTTCAATAGTTCCTCGTTTAGATCAATCATGCATACATCAGCGTAGTCTAGAATGGGCAAAAGGAGCGATTGCGCAAGTTCAACCTTTGTCCTCACAGGAATAAGATTCTTCCACCTCTTTAACGACCCATATGCAGCAAAGATCTTTCTGCTTAGCTCATTTATATGCTGAGACCAGGAGAGTGTGTTGTCGAACAAGACGCCTAGATTTTTGACAACATTACTGTATGTCATAGTGACACCGTTAAATATTATAGGTGGGAGATCACCGTACCGAAGCTTTGAAATCTGCTTGGACCCACCAGTAATAATAACTTGAGATTTGTTCGCGTTGACCAAGAGGCCATGGGAAAGACTCCACTGGTGGACAGTCGCCAGATCAGTGTTTAAGCTAGCAATAACTGTAGGTAGGTCATCAACTGTCCCTTGTGCATAGATTTGCAGGTCGTCAGCATACAGGTGAAAGTGACAGGAAAGGAGAGGGGTAAGGAAATTAATGAAAATGGAAAAAAGGAGCGGGGAGAGTACTCCACCCTGGGGCACACCGGCAGTTAGATCACAGAAACAGGAAGAGTTTTCATTCACACGAATACACTGCCGCCGCCCCACCAAATATTCACGGAACCATTCAATCGCAGTATCCGATACGGAGATAGACTTCAGCATTGCAAGTAGAATGTCAAAGTCAACAGTGTTAAAAGCATTGCTGAAATCAAGTAAAACAAGGACAGTAACCTGCTGACCTGACATTCCACATCGTATGTCATCGGACACTTTAGTGAGGGCAGTGACAGTGCTATGACCAGGGCGGAAACCAGACTGATGGGGGCTAAGGATATTGTGGGTGTTAACGAAAACGCTAAGCTGGTGATGAACGAGGCGTTCGAGAACCTTGGATAGGAAAGGGAGAATAGAGATAGGGCGGAAATGGTTCGGCAAGGTAGGGTTATTCAGTTTAGGAGTTGGGATTACAGAGGCTTCACGCCAACAGCTGGGGAATGTGCCGGTGCTGAGTGAGAAGTTGAAGATGTGGCAAAGAATAGGGATTATAACCTTTAGACTGAGAGTAATCATCCTACGGCCTATACCATCAGTGCCTTCTGCATTGGATGTTATTGCCAAAATGTTTTTTTCAACCTCTCGCTCAGAGACGGGACGAAAAAGGAAGGGTGTGTATTGAGGCTTTGGGGCTGATAAAAATGAACTTAGGGTTGAAAGTTTAATGGATGGGGGAATAGGGGAAGTGGAAGAAAAGTGTAGGTTTAAGGAGTTAAGGTCGAGGTGATGAGGGAGTGTGGATGTTTTGGTTTTCCCAATACCAAGGGTATTTAAAAATGACCACACTTTTCTTGGGTTACCATTCTGGACCGAGGAATGTATGTGACGACGCTGCGCATCCCTGCACATTCGGGTACACCGGTTACGCAGTTCTTTATATCGGATCTTGTTCGATTCTGTTGGATTATTCCGGTACCTTAACTTTGCAGTATTGCGCTTAGCCATCATGGTTTTAATGTCTTCAGTGAGCCACGGCGCCGGGAGATGCTTGAGCTTGACTGGTCTTAGGGGGGCATGAATGTCAAACACCTGTGTGAGTATAGAATTAAAAATTTCAATTTTTTTATCAATGGTATTAGCATTCAGTACCGCGTCCCAATCAATTTTAGCAAGATCCAACATAAATTTCTTGGAATCCAATGAGTTAAAGTTTCTCTGCATGACCACACGGGGTTTCGGTTTAGGACATCGGATTTTGTAGGAGAGGAATATTAGGTCGTGGTACGAGAAGGCCTCAGCAGGAAATTGCCCATGGGTACAGACATGGTCTGTAGAAGAAACGATTGCAAGGTCTAGGAGTGAAGGAGTGGAATTAGGAGAGTGATGGGTCGAGGAAAGCGGTAGGATATTCAGATTGAGGGAGTTTATTAACGAGCTCAAACGGTCGGACCGGGAATCTTGTTTTAATAAACATGTGTTAAAATCTCCCATTATAATAACATGATCGACCGAAGGTACCAAGGATTCTAAAAGAGACTCAAATTTGGGAAAATAATTTATATGCAACGAAGGACTGTAAAAAACACCGAGGAGCACCTTTAAGTGCCCAAACAATACCTCGATAAAAATATGTTCAGCAGACTCAGAGTATTCAGATGGAGACTTATCGAGAATATTGAAGGGCAAGTGACTCCGTAAGTAGATCGCGACGCCACCACAACGTTTTCCAGTCCTGTCGTTACGAATAAGGTGGAAACCAGGAAGGGAAAAGGAGGTAGAAGGAAGACAGGGCTTAAGGAACGTTTCCGATACCAAGATGGCATGAATGTTTTTATTACTGGAAAAAGATGCTAAAAGGTCTGGGTAGTGCGCAGGTATGCTCTGCGCATTAATGTGAACTGCATTAAAATTTCTTGGGTGATCTATGAAAGCAGTTTCTAACTGAGAGTCCAAAGACTGGGTAGCGCTGTAAAAGCTGCAGTCAGAAATATCTGAGGATGATGCAGAGAAGAATTCACTAGATTCGTCAGAATTACTACTAGTATTAAATATGGTATGCAACATAGATAAAATATATATATAAATATATAATAAAAGTATAAGTACTTACAAAGAAATAATAAAATAAAAATATAAGAAATGAGTTATGCAGTTCTACCCGCTGGCAGTGCAAAAGAAATCACCTTACAAACAAATAACAGCAATTATCACTATAACACTAGGAGTTACGACTATAACACTATGCAAACAATAAATCACCAAGCGCACAGGTGCAAGGGCACAAAAGGAACCTAGGTCGGGTTCCAAAACGGGTTATAATATAATTTTTCACCGTTTTGACACGCGCCCTTAATTACGAATGAAGCTATATTCCAAGTCGAAAAATTATTACGTAAAACGAAACGCAGAAATGACGTACGCAGTGATGACAGATCCACCTTTGGTACAATTTAAAATTCCAAGAGGCCATTTCCAAGGTATTTTCTATACATTTTAAGGCAAATGGTTAGTAACACGTCGATGGAGGACCTTATCCAAGGCTGGATAGGTTTGGACTTTCCTTATGTGTCGCTTCCGTCCGTAGTTATGTATTCTGTGTCACGGTGACCTTAATGTGTGTCTATGGTTTAGTTTTAATTGCCTTGTGTGATGGCAGGTGGTTAAGCAATAGGGGAAAGAAGGCGGATTTGTCTATCTAAAATACGAAAAAAATTGTGTAGATCATAAAGGCTTTGTCAATTGGCTCTTGCTGATGAGAGATTGGCAATCTTCTTGAGTAAATAAATAAAAAGCTATGACGTAAATAGTATATATCTACTAGATACAGTCAAGAGTTTCCTAAGTTTGTAGATAGATTAGACTTTTCATTCCATTGATGTAAGTGAGTTCTAGACTAGATAGTGTCGTATAGCATGGTCCGCTGTATAGGTTACGTACGACCAAGAAAGAAGATAATATCAGAAAAACTATTAAAAAAGCTTTTATCCCACAGTTAAAGGGCCTAAGTAATCATAATCATGTACCTTCGTAAAATACAGTCTTGCGGCTACTTCAAATAAAGTTAGAAACCGCGCATAATAATCGCCCATTTAGGAGCATTATACCGTAATAATGGTATTTTGTAAATCGGCGGCCTATGATTAATCCAAGAACTATGTGCTTAAAGTTAAAGTGGCCGTTTTTAGAAAAGCTATTTACGATAACTACCCGATATTGTCGCCAAAAGAACAAAATTACTAGATACTGTGTTATTAGGAACTACCCGATATTGTCGCCAAAAGAACAAAATTAATGAAACGTTTTGAGTTTGTGACGCAGTCTTAATGTGGCAGATCCCAGGGGTTCTGCAGAGCACCCAGGTACTTTTATCCTCCTGAGGCTCCGACACATTGTATTGTCTCATCTTTTTAGGTTCCGTAGTCAACAAGGTACACTTATAGTTCCGTAATGTCCGTTTGTCTGTCTGTTAACGGCTTAACTCAGGGACCTTTAGTACTGGAAATCTATTATTCAATTTTGGGATACATAATTAGTCACGCCGACAAAGTGGTAAAATAAAATATAGAAATATATATTTTTCAAAGTACCTCCTCTAGACGTAAAGTGGGGATAAAAAAAATCTCGCCTACCCTATGGTGTGGGGTGTCGTTTGTCTGGTCTTTTAAAAATATTTTTTGATTGTTTTTGAAATGAAATGTTTTTTGAGTTAGGGATGTGTTTGCGAAAATAAGCTTCAAAGCGCAATTTTTTATTAGAGTCCCCCCTCTACCAGCTAAACCGTTGATATGGGAAACGTGACAAAATTCTCAGTGGTAGTGTATGCGTTGACTTTCAAACGAAAACTATCATAGCTATACAGGTTAACGAGTTAGTCAACATACTAAAAATAATAGAAATAGCAATTAGGCGCTAGCCCTCACTGTTCTTTAAGAGGGTTGATGAAATTAAAGATATTTGGATAAATTTACAAAAACGTATTTTATTTAGGGCAACGACTCGCATAGATATTACAGAGCTGTCAAAAAGACATGCACAGATTAGACACTCAATGGTTGCGTTCCATTTCTTCAACACGGTCCCCTGAACGCAAACCCATTGCTTGAGTGCAGCTAGTGTGCTTGGTAGTCTGGAGACCCTTCGTCAAGACATCGGCCACCATCTTCTCAGTCCCCATGAACTGAACGTTAATCTCATGGTTGATGACCTTCTCACGGATGAAGTGGAATCTGACATCTATATGTTTACTCCGAGCATGATACATGTCATTACCTGAAAGCTTAATTGTGCTTTGATTATCACAATAAATCAATAAAGGTGTACCTCTACTTTCAGGCCACATTTCATTTTCCAACTGTCTCAACCATACTGCTTCTTGAGTGGCGGAGGCCAAAGACATATATTCTGCCTCTGTCGAGGATAAGGCCACAGTCTGCTGCTTTCTAGAATTCCATGCAATTGCAGCACCCTGGAAAAGGAAAACATAACCGGTGCATGACCTTCTGTCTTCAACGTCTGATGCCCAATCGGCATCACAGTAACCAACAATACTTTCTGTGTTCTTTCTGAACGTCAATTTCATGTTTATAGTACCCTTTAGATAACGTAAGATTCTTTTCAAAGCTATCCAGTGCTCTTTTGTTGGGTTGTTGTTGAAGCGGCTGAGGGTATTTACAGCATAAGCTATATCTGGTCGAGTACCCTGAGATAAATATAACAAACATCCAATTGCTGGTATGGAATATTATTTAGAATCTCCTCATTGTTTGATGCGGATTTCAGTTTTATGCTCACATCCATTGGGGTAGTGACTGCCTTGCAATTCATCATATTAAATTTTGTAAGAATTTTCTCTATGTATATTGACTGATCTAAACAAATTCCTTCTTTAATCTCAGTTATTTTCAGTCCAATGCAATGTTTGGCTTTCCCCAAATCTTTCATATTGAACTTTTTCTTTAATTTTTCTTTTACTGTTATCATTGTTTCTTCATTGTTGAAAAAATATAGTAAATCGTCCACATAAACGGCAATGAACAATATATCATTTCTTCCCTTTATAGAGTAATAAATGCATGGATCAACTTTACTTCTCTTCAATACAATTTCAAGTAAAGCTTCATTCAGTTTTTTGTTCCACTGTCTACTTGCTTGTTTTAAGCCATAGATAGATTTTTTCAAACGGCATACTTTATCATTGTCTTCTTCATAAAGTGGAGGTTGTGTCATGTAAATTTCTTCGTCTATCTCCCCCTGAAGAAATGCCGAGACAGCATCCATTTGATGAATATTCATATCATATTTTGCTGCTAAACCAACTAAGTATCTAATGGATGAGTAGCGGATAACCGGAGCAAAAACTTCTTGGTAATCTATATCTTTCCTTTGTTTGTAGCCCTTGATTACAAGTCTCGCTTTGTATCTCGTCACCTCTCCATCTTCATTTCTTTTAGTTCTGTAAATCCATTTACATGGAATTGCCTTTTTACTGCTTGGCAGTGAGGTTAGTTCCCATGTATTATTTTTCATCAATGATTCATATTCATCATCCATTGCCTGAACCCATTGTTTTCTTTGATCACTGTTTAATGCTTCTTCTTCTGTCTTCGGATCACAATCAAGAATGCTTTCTGTTGACTCATAAGAGAGTGACATGAAAGATGTAGGACTTGACTCATGATTAGACTCTTCAGTTGACTCATGACTTGACTCAGTACTCACTCCTGGACTTGACTCGGGTGTCTGAATGACTGGAACCTTTCTATGCTGGAGAGGTCTTAAATTTATTTTCCCTGTATATGAATTCCGTTCCAGGGGCAATGAAACTTCCTGTTCTGGTAAGTACTCAGTGTCATCTGGATCATGGTATGTACTGTTAGAATATTCTGGGTCTTCTGTATTTTCAGGCAGTGATTGTTTATCAGCACTCTCAGTTTCTGATTCAGATTCATCGGTTTCATCATTGGTAAGTATTATTTCAGTACTTATTTTCTTTTCTGAAATTGTGTTTTTACTTTCCTTAACTGTTTTGTTTTGCTTTATACTTTCATCTACTGGAGAAACTAACATTTTCGTTCTTTTTACAGAATTTTCAAGAAAGACCACATCTCTACTTGTTGTGAAGCGTTTCGTTTTCGGGTCTACAAATCTATACCCTTTTGTTGTGGTACTATAACCAACAAATATCATTTCTCGTGACTTGGCATCCCATTTTTGTCTGCGTTCTTTAGGTACGTGTATCATGGCTTTACAACCAAACACCTTTAAATGGCTGATGTTTGGCTTCGTTCCGGTCCATTTCTCCTCTGGCGTGCCATCTGGTAAGGCACGACTCGGCGAGCGATTCACTATGTATGCAGCTGTAGCAATTGCTTCTGCCCAGTATTCTTTCGCTAAGCCTGCATTGAATATCATACATTTAGCGCGCTCAGTCAGAGTTCGGTTCATCCTTTCGGCAAGCCCGTTTTGTTGAGGTGTGTAAGGATTACTTGTTTGATGAACGATGCCATTATTTTTTAAATATGTATCAAATTCTTTGTTCACGTACTCTCTGCCATTATCTGTGCGCAGTATTTTTACTTTCTTATTCAGTTCATTCTCAACTAGATTTTTGTATTCTTTAAATTTGTTCAAGGCTTCTGATTTGTCAAAACATACACAAAGACTTTTCTGGAATAATCATCAATGAAAGTAATATAATATCTTGCACCTCCAAGCGATTGGTTCTCCATTGGTCCACAGATATCACTATGGATGAGCTCTAGTAAATCGGTTGCTCGGGAGCCCATATGGTTGAACGGTTGTCGATATTGTTTGCCTTCCAAACATGAAGTGCAGATGGTGTCTTCTTTCTGTGATGTCAACTCTATTCCATGAGCACATTTTTCCAATTTTTTGAGATCTTTGAAGTTAATATGACCTAGTCTTTGATGCCATAAGTATGTATTGTCTTCAGTCATACTTGAAGTTGCTGAGAAAGCCTTTTGTTGAGAATAGGTTTTTAATCTATAAGTGCCATTAATGCAATCAGCTGATGCTACTTTTTCATTCCGATTATTCAGAATCTGACAACCATTATCATTGAATTCTATTTTGCATCCACTTTCTAATATTTTGCTTACTGACAATAAATTGGTAGCTAAATCAGGCACATATAGTACATTCTTTATTTTTATTTTATTTTGTGAACTATTGTTATTTCTCACCTGTACAATGACATTTCCACATGCTTCAACTTTCAGAGTCTTGTCATCAGCTATGCGCACATGATTTTCATTCGGTGTTGATATTTCGGTCAACCATTCTCTGTGTTTTGTCATGTGCCGAGAGGCTCCACTATCAATGTACCAGTGGGAGTCATCATTCACAGTTGAAGCTGAAAAAACTGCTATAAAACCATAATTAGCATTTTCTGAGTTTGACGCCTGTGTATTTTTCTTTTTTATGTTACAGAATTTGCTAAAATGCCCATAACGGTTACAATTAAAACAGCGTGGGCCTTTTGAGGTTGTTTTTCCTTCCTTCTTATTAAACTGGTGATTTTTATACTTATTGTTCGCTGAATAAAATGCTGTTCCAGAATCTGTCACTTTTACATCTTGCAAGATCTTTGTTTTCACTGAATCTGCAGTTATAGGCAGACCAGAACTTTCTAATGCCATAATCATAGGTTTGTATGACTCGGGGAGACCCGCAAGCAACAAAGTCCCAAGCCAGTCATCATCTACCTTGAATTTTATATTTCTGAGTTTGTGTGCAGTTGACATGATTTTGTTTACATATTCCTCTATGCTACTACAGCTGTCTAAGTTCGTTGTAATGAGATCTTTGAGTAACCCAACTTTTCTTGTCAGACCGGAGTCGTTGAAAGCATTTTCCAAACTGAGCCATACCTCTTGTGCGGAGTTGCATTCCTGTATATGCACATAATTTATCGGGTCCACAAGCAAAATAAGCTTCGACTTTGCCTTGAAATCCTTTTTTGGGTCCACTGTCTCTTTAGCGGGCGGTTCGACACATTGCCAAAGATCCTCATGTTCCAGATACGTTTTAACGGCAAATCTCCAAGTAGAATAGTTCTCTCGCCCAATTAATTTATCAATATGGAATGTATTCGACGAATTGGACGATATTCTTGCTGATTTTCACTGGGTTAGCAACAGTACGCGGCAACGTGGCACGTTGTCGTATTCCAACCTGAAAATTTTTCCGAGTGCGGATGGCGCGGAGAAAACTACTTTATTTTTACTATATCGCTCTGCTACCATATAGTAAACAGAGGATTGATGATATTAAAGATATTTGGATAAATTAACAAAAACGTATTTTATTTAGGGCAACGACTCGCATAGATATTACAGAGCTGTCAAAAAGACATGCACAGATTAGACATATTAAACGTCACTCAATGGTTGCGTTCCATTTCTTCAACAATAATGTTTATGACAAAATCAAAACCTGCTTAACAATAACATATTACATTACATTTACATAACATATATAGATTACACATTCATAAGACAACTACGGAACCCTACACCGCGCGTGGCTAGACACGCAATTGGCTTTTTTAAAAATCTTTAACACGCGTTATTCAGAAAAACAATAGTAAGAAAATACTACAATTAACAACATAAACTATTTAACATTCCTAACACGTTTCTTCAATAGCAAATGACATCAATACAACCAACTGTTGCATTCGTATTTAGTTGTACAGTCAACCGCACGTCGGTGGAAACATTTGTAACTCTATTACCATGGCATAAAGTCCAAAGTGTTACTACTGACGTGCTGTTGGGTGTACTTACATTTCCTAACATTGCGTGTTTCTAATTGTAGTGGACAAATAATTGGGACTTAAAAATGCCGTTATTAACAATAATAAAGGGTTTAGAAACTAGGTAAAATCTGATTACTTATATTGTAGAATTTTTTTTAAATTACATAATAACATCACGCCTCTTTCCTGTCGGGATAGGTAGAGACCCCAGTCCTACACATGCTACGATCTTGACACACTTCCCTCGCTGCCTCTTACTGTAATCAACCATTTCATACACGCTTGTGACAGAACGGTGGAAAGTCAAGTTTTGCGGTCCTAAAAATGGACTCTATTACTTGGATATAATGGATATATCAGAATTCTCAGCGCGCAAGTCCGACTCGCACTTGACTGGTTTTAGATAAATAGCCTCATCAGCTTTTTTTTTTCGTGTAGATACGCACGGCAGCAAGTACGTAGAAACAAAACCATTTTCATTTCATTTATTCCTTAAACAATTTTACTTTGTGTCGGAAATTAATATGTTACACTCAATGAACACATTCAAAATTTCAAAAACAAGTCAAAATCTACTAAATTAAAATTAAAATAATATTCACAGTTAAAATTGTCATCTTAATACTTAAGACTACAAATCGAACATTTAAGATAAACAATATAAATACTAATAATAGTTGTACATTAGTACATTAATAATAAAATTGTTCAAATAAAAACCAGTATAAGCTGAACCAGCGTTACGCTACAAACGCCTGAAACCAGAGACCCGCTCAAGGTCGAAGTGTTTCCACCGACGTGCGGCCTAAACTTAATTTACAATCATATTTTTACGTAACATCTCTAACCGAACTACTGAGCCTTTTTTAGTATCAGTAGTCCGGTTGTTGTTGACAACCGGACTACTGAGACAAAAAAAGACTCAGTAGTTCGGTCCCGGACAAAACAACCGAACTACTGAGACTAGACGACGCCAGGGGTTCGTGGGTTCGTTAAGGCTCAGAAGTTGCAGTGGCGGAGAACGGGTTGAATATGGTTCAGGAGCAAAGAAGAAGATAGATGATTGTACTTACGGGTGGTTTATTTATATATACAGAGTTATCTAAATATATAAAAGAGCATGTCCTGACTGACTGACTGACTGATTCATCAACGCCGAGCCGTAACCACTATAGATACAGATCTGAAATTTTGTACACAGGTTCTATGCACGTCAAAACTACCCACTAAGAAAGGATTTTGGAAAATTCGTCTCCCAAGGGGGTGAAATAAGGGATGAATGTTTGTATGAAAGTCCTTTGCTTCTTTAGCTAGATTCACACAAATTTGAATTTAAGCTTCTGGTAAAAAATTAAGAAACACGTGTTTAAGCATTTTTTGAAAATCGCCCTTCAAGGGGGTGAAAAAGGGGATGATTTTTTTTCCGTGTGTCGGTCTATAAGTCTTTCATTTTTAAAGGTAGAATTATAGAAATTTGTTTCTGAGCTCTTGGTAAAAAATAAGAAAGCACGTGTTTCAGAGTTTTTCAAAATTCATCCTTTAAGAGGGTGAAATAGGGGATGAAAGTTTGTATGAAAGTCCTTTGTTTCTTGAGTTAGATTAACACAAATTTGACTCTGAGCTTTTGGAAAAAAATAAAGAAACACGTGTTTAAGCATTTCTTAAAAACCTCCTTTCAAAGGGGGGAAAAAGGGAATGATTTTTTTCCGTTTGTTGGTCTATAAGTCTTTCATTTTTAAAGGTAGAATTATAGAAGTTTGGTTCTAACCTCTTGATGAAAAATAAAAAATTTGGTGTTTTAGAATTTTTTTATATTCATCCCCTAAGGGGGTGAAATAAGGGATGAAAGTTTGTGTGAAAATCCTACAGTTTTGACGTGAGGTACTTGAAATTTGGATTTTAGATAATATTAAGAAGTAAAGAAACACGTGTTTCAGCAATTTTGAGATATCATCCCCCAAGGGGGTGAAATAAGGGATGACAGTACGCATGAAAATTAGGCTAGGCTAATAAAAAGAAAGAAATAAACATGTGTTTCAGCGCTTTTGAAAAATCATCCCCCAAGAGAGGGAGAGGGGCAGGGGGAGGGGGAAAGGGAAGGGGAGAGGAAGGAGGAGAGGGAGGGGAGCGGGAGAGAGAGAGACTGCACAATACTGCACATTGTCTGAACTCCACGCGGGCGAAGCCGCGGGCACAGCTAGTTTATAATATAGGGTGTAGACACCTGAATTTATATACAAGGTTTTAGAGATCACAGACAATTTTGATAATTTTCCTGAAGATAAACGAAGTAATAAACAAGCACTTACCAATACTGGTGTCTACAAATATTTATAATACAGATTTTAAAAATTAAAAGATTTATTTATCGATCTTTGAACGATCGATCGATGTCAAGTGAAAAACGTCAAAACATTGCGAGTAAGCAGAATAATTTTGAATTTAGAACGTCAGCTGATTGTAAACCGACACTGGTTGTTTGAATTTAGAACAAAGCAAAACGAAACGCAAGCGCTTCGTTACACGCTCGTTGGTTTAGGGTACTTTTAGGGTGCATTTTCACTGTCTGCTGTACTATGAAAGACTGTCATTCCAGAATGATACATCGAATACCGTTACATTATGACCTACGAAGAATATATACTAAGGACTAGCTGTTGCCCGCGACTTCGTCCGCGAGGGATTCTATCTATCTGACCATCCATCCATCCATCTACCCTTCCGTCTATCTGTCGTCCGTCCGTCCGTCCAACCATCTGTCCAACCGTCCGTCAAACCATCCCTGTCCCTGCCCCTCCCCCCTCCTCCCCCTCCTCCTCCCTTTTCCTCTCCCTCTCCCACAGCCTCTCCCTCTCCCTACCCCTATTCCTATCCCTACCCCTAACGCCATCTTAACCGCTATCCCTTTCTTCATATAAACATAGAATCGACACCCATATTGATTTTTAGACATTTCAACCCTATCGCACCCCAATTTCACGTCCACTACGTTGGATTTCAAAATTGTTATATTTTTCGTAATCAGCGACCCAATAAACCATACAAACGATACCCATATTGAATTTTAGACTTTTTCACCCCATTTCTCTTTTTAGGGTTTGAATTTGGGGTAAAATTTCAACAATTTCATCCCCCTTTTCACCCTTTAGGGTGTCGAATTTTCAAAAACCCTGAGATACGTAAATATAATTTGTTTGTTGTAAGGCTAAATTCAAAATTTGAAGATCCTAACTTTAAAATTGATGGACTTTCATACAAACTTTCATCCCCTATTTTACCCCCTTAGGGGTGTAATTTTGTAAAACCCTTTCTTAGTGCACCGTTAAACCTCAAAAGGAACCTACATGCCAAATTTGGAATTTCTACACCTAGCGGTTTGGGCTATGCGTTGATATGTCAATCAGTGAGTCAGTCACCTTCTTCATTATCATTAAATGCGGTTTCCCGTGGGAATGAAGTGTTTTCCCGCGGTAAAAAGTGGCCTGTGTGTTATTCCAGGACCTAACCTATATGTGTGCTATGTTTCATTAAAATCCATTCAGTGGTTTTTACGTGAAAGAGTAACAAACATCCATCCATTCTTACAAACTTTCGCGTTTATAATATTAGTAGGATAAGGTCAAGTAGCCATTTCAACAAGTACGAAAGTAACTAAGTACGAGTATCTGTCCAATTAGTTACATCACTTTTATTCTGAATAAGGGCTAGGTTGAGGGTTTTTGGATTTTCCCAGAATACAGCTTAGTCGTAAGAGGCGACTTAGGGATCATGAACCGGAGTATGGGCAGCAGCATCTTTCTGTCTATCGTACCATCTTACATATTGCGGTCACCAGCAACAACCAGTCGCAACGCTTGCAAGCATGGTGACTATGGTAAATCCCCTCCAAAGTATCACGCGTTTTGGTGAAATAGTAAACGTACGTTATGTCAAAAATTATAATAAAACTTATTATTAAACGTTCATTGTATCATCGTTACGACATTGAAACGTTGCTTTTCGAAAAATATTTACATGAAATACGACGCGCCCTATTAATTTAAGAGGCTCCACTAGCCTCCCCATCAGTTAAAAAAATATTACTCGCTAAATACAAAACTTATCGGAAATTGAAGTTAAAGTACCCTAGTTTATTCAGAACCTATAAAATCTGAAAAATATAGTTCACTGTAGTTACAGATACAAAAAGTGCGAAAAACTGCCACTTTTAGCAGTTTTTGTATCTGTAACTATAGTGAACTTTATTTTAGAGAGTAAATAGTTTCTAAATAAACAAAGGTACTTTTACTTCAAGCTGTTTTTCCGGATTTTTGAGAAGTTTTGTATTTAGCGAGTAATATTTTTTAATTGATGGGGGCGCTAGTGGACCGGAGGTAGCCCCTTAAGTTGTTGTGTTGTCTAGTCCAAAATTTCTGATACCTACTTAATAATATTGTGGCGCATACGCAATCACTGTTTACGTTTAAATGTATTGTGATGTAATATCTCTTGGCGCCGCCATTACGTCACCAATGGGGTCAAATGCAAGGTCGTTGGGACCGTTAGGCAACTCAATACGCAAGTGACCCTTATTTCAAGTTTTTAGAACCTTTCGTGGGTGATATACTGATTTTAATTTTATTGAAAGCATAGCACCTATTAATGAGGTAATTTAAATCTAGTTTTTGTTTAAACAGATTGGAATTCCAATTTGTTTGGATACCGGCACGGTTTATTAGCAGATGTCTAACGCATAGCTCTTTAATTTAAATTTACTTTTTGTTACGGATGCATTTTCTTCAGAAATAAGAAGTGTTTAAGAATATTGTATTAAGTGATTTGAAAAACCTTCAGCGCGAATTTTCATTGGTTTTGCTCCCGAAACCCAGTGATTCTACTCATGATAACAAGCAACTTTCCCAAAAAAAAATTTTAACTTATAAATTTTTTTTCGCTTTTTCCATAGTAAAGTATATTTATATATTTATTCATATTATTCATCGACTCATTTTGTATAGGAAGGCAAAATATTTTTTTCGACAGTACTAAGATCCTTTTTGGATATTTGATAAAGCAGTTTCTTTTAAAACAAAATTGCGTACCATTATAGGTAATGAATGAGACATGTTCGTTGATTTTGTAAGTTCAAAGAATTTCCAAACTGGACCACGTTCTTGCTCAAACTTTTATGGTGCTAGTTTCGACTAAACTGTTTTGATAGATAAATTACAAATACTTACTCATTAGCGCGTTGGCCAAGGTTAGAAAATTGTTTCAAGGTATTTGAAAGTTTACATTAAGACGACATCAATAACAAAATTTACGTTAAAAAAGGGTCAAATTATTTTAAGCAGCTTTACGTGGCAGCATTCTTACTTTTGGAAATAATGTCTATATCCGTTTTTTAGAAATCTGCAAAAAACCCTTACAAACAAATATAATTTTGCGGTTTAAAAAAAAATATTCTACTGCTTAAAAATACTAAAAGTAAGTATATCGGAGCCCTCGGCGCGCGAGTCCAACACGCACTTGACCGGTTTTTTTAGCCTGAGCTGTTCCACCGCTGAAGTTTAAAGTTAGGTATTACATTATTTCTGAAAACTCTCTCGCTTAATTTGTATTATTTTAATGGTATAATATCTAAATTTATTTTGTGTAACTTATTCAAAACAAAATAACTTGTCTATGTGGCCATATTACATAATATTTAATAGACATAACAGTTAACACAACCGCAGACGTTTTGCCACAATTTTTACTTATTTCAATGTAATTATGTACTTATTTCAAAGAAGTACGAATGACATATACTTAAATTACAGTAATTTTTAAGTAAAGAAATTAGATAACTCATTTTAAGTGAGTATTTTATATTATAGCTGCTGCTAATCTTCGCATTCGTCTTATTTTCTTTAAAACTTAATGCTAAGTTAACTTAAGTTACCAATTAAGCGATTCTAAACTCAAACAATTTCTAAAGTCGGCTTTTCGTGTCATTGCTTATTAATCTAAATCTACTTATAAGTATTGAAAGCTTTATTTCATACGATTAAAATAATTGGTAGAATAAACATGATATATTCAGTGGCTAATTCTCGTAATAGAGTCCACTGCAGGATTGGTACTCGTATGCTCAGAACAAAAACCTCCTTGCAATTTCTTTGCTCGTATGATACGATAGATATGTAGAACGTCGCACAAAATGACTTTGGCCATGTCAGTTGATGCACAGAAGTTAAGTCATAAGAAAATAAGTCATTTTTGACTTCTGCGCATTAATGACATGGCCAAAGTTATTTTGTGCGACATTCTACCTTAATTATGATTTTTCAAATAAGTATTTATGAAAAACGATGTTTTCTGACAGACGTATCATCACGTATGTGGCGTAACGTAAGCTTAAATTGCCTCCACCTTTACTCCCACGGCTATAGAAGCACACTGAACAGCTTATTAGTAGACAAATTTTGGACCTTATTACATTGTAATAGAGTTGGAAAAGTATCTATCGTAGTGCGGTTGAGTTGACCGTAAGAATAGTACGATACAAAGTGTAATCTATCAGACTTGATTTATTCTGGACTGTACAAAGCAAAGCGAAACTAAAACTTTGATTGCACCAAAATCAGGGAAACATGCTTATTTACATCCTTATGAAGATAACTGAGACAAAGTCCTTAAAATGTACTTAACCTCAATACTTTAGTCACTTATCACAATAACAGGGCAATCCAAATGAGTTGACTCTACTAATGCTGCTTTGTTATCAAACAAGTAATACTTTGTGCTTAGAGTTGTGTGGTTTACTTAAAAGTCTTGAATTGCAAAACAGTAAGGTTACATTAGTTTAATAGTCCTTAAATTTGGTATTTTGTATATAATTATTAATGTGACGTTCCACGGGTCAAAGACTACGAATAAATTTATTCGTAGGGTAAAGGTACCTTGTGGTCGGTATGGAGTTGATATGATATCGATGTCAAAAAAACGGCAAAGTGCGAGTCGGACTCGCGCACTGAGGGTTCCGTACCACCACATAAACATAATTGTATTAGTTGAAATTTCAGTAAGTTAATGTGCTAGATTTTTTAAGTCCGACACGCGCTTGACCAAATTTTATTATTTTTTGTTATTTTATAGCTTATGCACTATAAACATACCAATTTTCAAGTTTGTAAGTGTTCCCGTTTTTAAATAGAACTAAAACAAAAATCGCCTCAGCGACCATCCCACTTGACCGCTCTCTTATATGAATGTTGTTGAAACGGGAGCTCACCACAATTGGTTACCATTAGTTGTGAGAAAAGTTGTAATTTTTAATGATTTCAGACTTTTCCCATTATTTGTACTGTGAGACCTAGCTTCTTGCCAAATTTCATAATTTTAGGTCAACGGGAAGTACCCTGTAGGTTTTGTATTTTTGAATAAATGTATGGAGATGAGGACATAAAATGCCATATCTTTTGATTGCGTCGTTGTAAAAAATTTTAATTATCAGATCTTGTGTGGTTCATGGATCCTAATATATGGTATTAATTTCAACCTGATACCTTTACCCGTTCGTGAGATAAAGGGTCTTGACAGACAGACAGACAGACAGACGGACAACAAAGTGATCCTATAAGGGTTCCGTTTTTTTCGTTTGAGGTACGGAACCCTAAAAAAACCGGTCAAGTGCGAGTCGGACTCGCGCACCGAGGGTTCTGTACCACTTACACACACTAACTACAGCTTATTTACTATAAACATACCAACTTTCACGCTTGTAAGTGTTCCGTTTTTATGATAGAGCTAAAACAAAAATTGCCTAAAAATATAAATTTTTAGTAAGGAAGCCCCTTATTTTTTTTATTATTTGCTGTTATAGCGGCAAGCGAAATACATCATCATTATCATATCAGCCGAAAGACATCCACTGCTGGACATAGGCCTAAATATATATATATATATATATATATATAATCTATGGAAATTTCAAGTATCTACCTACGGTTCATGAGATGCAGTCCGCTGACAGACAGACAGACATTGGTGACATATTCATGGGGCCCTGTTTTTCACCCTTTGGATACGGAACCCTAAAAAGATCAACCTTTTAAGATGTGTAACTACACATTTTTTAAATACAGATACATTTTTGGAGATACATATTTTTGAAATTGTATTGGAGAAACAGGCAATTAAAGCTTAGCCACGTCAAAAACAATGTTGCTGTTGAAAGTTAGATAGTGGGATACACAAAGTACGAGTAATTCCTTGGGCTCCTGGCCTTCAAAAAATATTGTGACTAGTTCTGCATTACAAATCAGAATCTTGATATGGAACAATTATTATGCCTACTGACTAATTTTCAAAAAATTACAATTTTTTGCAAACAAAGCTCCAGATCGATCGATCTATCAAAAAACTGTTTCTAGGGAAAAACTGGACGAAAAAAAAGAGTGCACTATATGGCACTATTAATATTTTCATGAAAAATCACAAATGTAACGATTTAAGTAGTTTTAATTTCAGAAATAATAAATATTATATTTCAACAAACAATGTTATTTACTTAATTTGACAAACAGATAACGCAATGAGACTGTTGTTTTACTTTTTAAATCACTTATACTTACATTACAATAACAGTCTTTGTTACATACACTTGTGAAAAGGTACAGTCATGATGAGCATATCAAGCTTGACACATTGGATTTTGTACCGTTCTTATTTCAATAGACGTACGGGCTGGAGTCGCACTGCGAGGGTCATGCTTGACCTGTCGATGACTGTACCTTATGGAAATAATGTGACAACAATACACATCATGTACATACAAACAACATCATATACATGTTACGGTAAATGTGATTAGTCGAAAATGGTAAAAGTGATGTTTTTTAAATTTTTATTATAAACCTCACTTAACCAAACCTAACGTAGCTTTTTTTTGTAATGGAGAAAATGCCTGCGTACGCTGCACCGTTCGGGGTTACGATACGGTTATGTAGGGCTGGCACCCACCAAAAACTCCACCGTGTTCCACTCTCACATTATCGGTAGGTCACGAGGACTGTACGTTCGCACGACTTTCGCAGTCCACCCTGCGAAAGCATCTGGAGAGGCGTCCTCATCTAGGCGGCGTCTGAGCACACATCAAACGACGCCCCCTCATTGCCCTTTCAGTGCGACCGACAGGCTTCCCAGCCCGCCGCCCGCAGGCCCACGCTTAGGGCCCCGTCTCCTGCGCCCCCTGCGCCGCCGGCGAAGTGGGTGACAAAGAGGATCATCCTCTCTTTCGCGCTCCGCGGCCTCCTTCTGCGAGATCACTGACTCACAGAAGGCGAGATTATGGCCTCCCAGGACCACTGCTGCTGACCATTGCCTGAACATCATCTGGCCCACCGTCGGAAGGTTTCATTTTTGTCGGTGTTTTACAAATTGTACTTCGGAGAATGTGCCCAAGAGCTCCACAAGCTTATTCCTCCATCCCCCTTCTACAATCGGGAGTACAGACGCACCGCAGGATATCAACGCGAGAGAACTCCACCCACTACCACCACTAGGGCAGCACGTTCCTCTGACCTACTCGGGCATTCCACCTAAGTGTGCTGCGCCGTCTCTTTAGCATAGTCACAGTGATAGCAATCTGGAGTCGGTTATCTGCCAGCTATGTGGTGCAGATATCGGCCAAAACAACCATATCCGGTCCGTAAATGCACCAGCCAGAGGTCAGTCCACCGAATTTATGGTTCACCCACTCTTTGAGAAGCGTGCAGGGCAGAGGGAGATTCGAGGCGCAGACTCCTTTTCTGGAGCAGAACAATCCGCGCCTCATCCCTCCAGGCCTCGATCTCCTCCTGAGGAGGGGAAAAAAACGTAACCTAACATAGCTTAACATAATCTAACCCAACCTAACCTACTCTAATCTTGGTAATTATTAATAATTTTCAATTAATCACTTTACCGTAACATACATTCTACACGAGTCTCACCATATGCAAAACAAATATTTCGCTCGGCTCGGCGTTCGTAAAACTGTGATTTTTAGGGTTCCGATACCAAAATGGTAAAAAAACGGAACCCGCGACTTTGTCTGTCTGTCTGTCTGTCACACCTCTATATCTCAGCAACCACTCTTGCTATCGACTTGAAATTTGAAATAGTTGTAGAATTTGATTTCCCAACTTAATTGCACATGAAAGAATAAAAAAATATATGATTATTACTGTAAAGGGGGTCCAAATAGGGGGCAAAATTTCAAATTGTCGTTACTAGGTCGAGTGGGCTTTACTTGTACATTCTAAAATATATTTTTGTATTATTTTACAACTCTTAGTTTTCAAAAAAATACCATTCCCCCCCCCCCTTATCTCCGAAGTTTGTGAAAGGAAAAAAGTCAAAAGTCAATGTAAATATTACACAAAAATATAACGATCTTTCTTTGCATAGTTTTTTAGAAATCTGCAAAAAACCTTTACAAACAAATTTAGTTTTGCGGTTCTAAAAATGGACTTTATTGCTTCCAAAAATACTATAGATATATCGGAACCCTCGGCGCGCGAGTCCGACCCGCACTTGACCGGTTTTTTACAACTAAAATTTACAACATTGATGAAAAATTTGCTAAACTAAGAACTGGCTCCTAAATTCTACAAATATAGACCCTTGACCTAGAGACCTAAAGTTTTACCAAACAAGTACCTTGTATGTAAATAATAAAGTATCGAAGTGTTAACTAAATAATAAGACCTCATTCATAAAGTGTGAACTATCGTTAAAGTGCTAAGTTTTGTTAGGAAATAATAAATGTTGTTTTTATTACTTTGAAAATACTATAAAATGTAAAATTGCAAGTAGCAATTGGTTTATGTTCGCGTTTAATAAAGTGTCTGCTAATTTATGCCCTCGTGTTTCTAGCAGTGCACTCATATGGACAGGGTCCTTCTTAATCAGCTACATTCCTTTGAGTATGTTACTCGGACCAAATAACTGAACAACATAGGTAGAAATAGAAAAAAAAAACAATCTACCATAGACACTGCATCAGCTATAGATAACGGAGGTCAAATTCTTTTTTCAAATTTCGATCTACTAAGGGAAAGTTGTTCAGTTCTATGATTCCAATAACATACTCAAAAAAACGCAGTTTAATAGGAAGCTGCCGAAGTTTAAGAATGGCAGCTGCGAGGAAGTACGATAAATAATCAGTCTAAATTTTATCTCAGCTAATCGATCTAAGCAGTAGGGATAAGCTAGTATAACACAGAATAACACCCATAATCAAACTGTGAATTTTTCATTTTTATAACTCACTAGTGAGATATAGATTTTTTTAAAATTTTATTGGTTGAGTTGCTTCGTTCTTAAAAAAGTTTTTTCAACACACTTGCTCATAAAGTGGCTCTATGGTCACCGCATTTAGGCACAGAATAACACCCATAATCAAACTGTGAATTTTTCATTTTTATAACTCACTTGTGAGTTAAAGATTTTTTTTAAAAATTTTATTGGTTTATATTTTATTGTTATTTTATTAACAAGTGTGTTGAAAAACGTCGTATGATACACGTGTGTATTGATTATTACACACTAGTACCATAATGTACTATTACTGCATTCACCGCAAAGCATTCACTTTATCATTACAAAAAATCTAGCACCAGGCAAGTCGTTGCCTCCTTGTACACACTCGCTATACAAACGAAATAGTATAGCAGTTTAGCAGTCCTCAAAGAGGAAGCTCTCAATCTCCTTAAAGACAATACAGGAATCAGGACATATCGTTCAGTGCGCGCGCGCAGTCAATGACCGCTCGTGTTTGCTTTCACAGCTTCAAGTGACAGTTCTGTGGTTAATGTGTGGTTACTTACGTGTACTTAGTAGAAGTATGACTCAGCTATGTTATGATATAAGTCGTAAGGTGTAGGTCGTTAGCTTTGTGACAAAGTATTCGTTCCTGGGGGGTGATCGTGGTAATTTCAACGATATTACCAAATCAAAAACGTTTGCCTAAAACGCTTCGAAAAGACGTAACATAACTTTTGAGGCAAACGTTTTTGTTTTGGTAATGTCGTTGAAATTACCACGATCACCCCCCTGGTAATAAGTTTAATAAGTTACCCAACTTAAAGCTTATTTTTTTCTAATAGTTAAGAGCCGCGCTTATGTCGGTGGAGTAATCTCCAATTATTCATTCAACTTAAAGCTATTTAACATTCTTTCTTTGAGTTTAAATATTTTTAATGCTCCTTAACTGGACAACTAATGATAAGACGAATACATTCAACGCACGAAAAACTAAAGGATGATGAAAGTTTTTAAATCGAACCTTATGAAATACGTTTGTTGGAGAGGCAGTCACGGTTTGCCTTTAAATGTAAGTATAGAATTTTACATACATGCCTGCATAATATAACGCCTGTTTCATAGTAACATTTTAATTTTTATTTAAATCAGTGCAACACACTTGTCAATGAAATCTCCCATCTTTCTAACAGCAGCACCACTTATGACTTACACCAACAATTCTCAGACTGGTGTTTGTGTATTTGTGGTATTGGAGGCAAGTGGTGATGTGTATGTAAAGAAAGAAAGAAAAAACGTTTATATTGGAAACACATTAAAAATTAAAAAAATAAAAACACTTATTAAACAATAACACAAATTGTTTCCAAAAATGGTCTCCACTCAGCATAATACTGCTTGTACAGTCCGGCCCTCTGGGCGGGAGTGGAGGGAGTATTTGCAGTAGTATTACTGCGCATACCCCCTCCACTCCGCCCAGAGGCCTTAACTCGTCGCGCGGACTGTAGTTATAGTAGGTACACTACCAACAGCGCTGGTATTCTGTGGAGTCGGAATAATTACTAACTGTAACCATGCTTGTTTACACGATACATAGGTACCCTGGGTCTAGTGCTATGTAAATAAAGTGCACCACACTCTTTGTCGTAGATAAAGATGGGCGTAAGCTTAAACGCAGACGGCGCAGCGCAGCACAGAACAGTGTTTCTATCTTTCAGAGAGAAGACTGAATTACTGGCTATATATAATACGACACCAAACACAGAGCCCTATAAAACTTCTGTACTATACTTACTAATCTGGGCCTATAAATGTCTCAACTTCGATAGATTTTTCAACACCTTTGCTGCCCTAATACTTCCACCCCCTCCAACACACTGCTGGCAGGCGCCTGGATCTATGAATAATTAGGTTGGTTTTAGGTACCACACGGACGGATAAAAGATAGATAAGTTCATTTGCATACCATAAAAAATAGCTACAACTAGGTTAGCCTAGGCCACTTGCTAAGCTGGATCTAGCCGGTGATATTCTAGGTGTTACGTAAATAGCGGTTCGCAACTAGCGCCGGTCTAAGACAGCGGTCAAAGGGTCGCATTCCACAAGTTTATATAACTGTGCTAGTGACACTAGTACGTGAAATGTAACGATTTTGTTCTCAATGTGCCTACAATGTTGCTGGCACTTTTCCCAGGAATAAATTTCAAATCTCAAATCTTTTTGCACTAATGTTACAGATATACCAGATCTTATTTATAATTTTAGACACAAACATGAACCCTGCAAGGGTACAGCAATGTCAATCTTACTGCAATGTGTTTTAAGTGCTACAATAATACTATTATTAAACTGTATATTGATTTTGTCTGCACATTGATAAAATTAACTAAAAAAAAATATCCAGCATAACATCCCATGAAACGTCCACTACAGGACAGGGAGCATCTTCCAGAATTCCAGCCCCTGCTGGAAAAATATGGAGGGCAAGTACCATAGTCACCTCGCTTGTTAGCGTTACGGCTGGCACCATGGACCGCGGTTGTAGGTGACCGCAGTAAGTAAGATGTAAGATACAAAGGAGGATGCTGCTACCCATCCTCCAGCTAACCCTTAGTCGCCTCTTACGACACTAACGGGTATGTATGGGTTGGTACTATTCTTTGCTGGCACCACACGGGACGCTGGCACCACACGAGATAAAAATTATCACGATATGCTATTTTGATGCCCTATACTTTTGGACTTTTTGTCTATTTGTTTGTTTATTTATTGATTTACTCTTGAACCAACCTAACTGAGCCTGTGCAAAAATTCTTTACCAAAACTGAACGCACTTCGCTTCCAGAGGGTTTAGGTGTTTTCTAGTAAGTATTACGTACAAGCTTTTACCCGTGGCTTCACTGGCGTTATATATAGTATTTGTGTCATCCTAGCTAGAGTCTCCTACAGGAACCATGCATTTTTTCGGGATACGTTGTAGCCCTTGTGTTAGTCCAGTGCTTGATCTATCTACTTCCCAAATTTCATCGAAATCGGTTAAGCCGTTTAGTCGTGATAGTGGAACAAACAAACAAACATCCATACTTTTGCATTTTTAATATTACTAGCTGGTGCCCGCGACTTCGTCTGCGCAGGTTTATAAATTATAGCCTAGTTCTTATTCTGATGCTATATTATATTGCTTTATTATTATATTAGCTATATTATTGTAAAGTTTCATTAAAATCCATTCAGTAGTTTTTACGTGAAAGAGTAACAAACATTCATCCATCCATACATGTTTACAAACTTTCTCGTTTATAATATTAGTAGGATAGGAAGATAAGAAGTGTGAAGTGAGAAGACCTCAACCTTTAGAATTTTATAAGGTTTGGTTTTGTTTGTATTTCATTGCAAAATATACCTACGTATCCAATTAATTTCCTTATCAAAGTGAGCCAAGGTTGAACAAAAACAATTTGAACTTGAAAACTTTTCAATTTCCATGTCAATGTCAAATATAATATTGTAATTCCAATCGATAGGAATTTTGTGTAGCATTTTCGTTCACTGTTGTTTATCCTATACTATTAAACGAGCAATATTTGTATATATATATATATATATATACAACAACAACAACATAACATCCCATGAACGTCCACCACAGGACAGGGAGCTCCCTCCAGAATTCTAGCTTTTGCTGGAAAAAAGAGGAGGGGAAGTACCATAGTCACCTCGCTTGTTAGCGTTACGGCTGGCACTATGGACCGCGGTTGTAGGTGACCGCAGTAAGTAAGATGTGAGATACAAAGGAGGATGCTGCTGCCCATCCTCCAATTAACTCTTAGTCGCCTCTTACGACACCCACGGGTAAGTATGGGTTGGTACTATTCTTGCCGGCACCACACGGGACAATATATATATATATATATATAAATATATATATTTGTAATCGGTTTCTCGAAAACGGCTCTAACGATTTCGATGAAATTTAGTATACAGGGGTTTTGGGGGTCAAAAAATCGATCTAGCTAGGTCTCATGTCTGGCCGTCTTTTTTAATATTCCTTGGCGCGTTTTAGTGCGTTCAAAAAACTTACAGCGCCATCTGTTGTTGAGTAGCATAGCTTGCTCACCTGATGATATAGCTCGGTCGCCCAGCTATTAATTATAATGTGATATGAATACAAAAACTGCTTTATTTTCGGATTTTAAATTTCCATCGGGTTTGCTCCCGAAGCCCAGTGATTTTACTCGTGAAAACAAGCAACTTTCCCTTTCCTTTCCAAATTTCAAGCTTTTCAAGCTGATAGTTAATAATTCAAAAGGTAATTGTAATATTTGTAATATGAAAGACTTTCACGTCCTACCCTTTTCTAAAAACTTCTTAAAACTTGCTTACATTGTATAGAGAACCAATGTGCAAAACAAGTTTCTAGACTAAAGTACTCGTATCTATTACGCAGACACTAATTCGGCATACATTGCTGGGAGGCTTGGTTCGCTTAATTCCAATATCCTTACTTCAAACAGCAATTTATGCCGAATTAGTCTCTAATTTAGGAAAGGTGTAATAGATCCTTAAGATATGTTTCTTTTATAATTTTAAAGATTATTTACACAGTAAAACATCGGCGATGCAAATTGTTTGTAACACGTTAACACGTGACAAATCGAATAAAAGAAATAAAACCCGTGGATTGGTTTCTATTGTCATGTTATAAATCTAGATAATTACAGGTATTAAGCATAGTTTTTGTTAGCTTTTCTCACTGTCTGATTAATCATGATTGATTAGAATATAATAACCCTGTGAAGCCCTTGTCATACTCATCTGATACAGAGTCCTAGCTCAAGCAATAATACAGAGTTATAATAATTTTTTTTGCTAATAAACTATTATTTATTATTACTGTTCGTAAGGGCATAACACCTACATAATGGTAGTACATTAAGAAGGAAATTATGGGACTGTTTTAACATAAACAATAGTCTAAGCAGATAAAAGTCTTTAGTCTAGTACCCCGTCCCTATTCGCACCTGGTCCAAACGTACCCATGACGCTGGCCGCGTTACCGCGTTGAATGGCCAGCGACAACTGTTGGACCAGGAACGAGCCGGCACGGGGGTCATTACCGCGCTCCATCAAGCGCCTTCCAATTTCGCTCACAAAACGCTTCCCAGCTATGCCCCACACCCCCGAGGTCTCAACCGCGAAAGGCACAAAATCATAGCACCCTAGTAAGTCTGAATATTTATTTAACTTTTGATTAGCCAACCACTCAGCGGCTGCGCCAGCAGAACGTGAGGTCCGGGGCAGGTGGCTAGCCGCATAGGTGCAGGCGCAGGTGGCTCCCCACAAGAGGCATCGGCCTTTTGCCCAAGGAATCAAAGTAAGGCCGTCTGGCCTTTTGCCATCAGATCGACACAGCCCAGGTGGCTCCAGGACACAAGGGATGTCGGCAGACACTAAAGCACGACGAATTACTTCGTTGAGTGCGTGGTGTCGTGGATGTCTGCCAGCACACAGTCTGCAGCTAAGGAAATGACGACCGCTACTGTCAACCCACGCCCCACACTTGCAAGCGTGAGGCTCACACACCTTGCTCCCAAGCCTAAGAGCCACTGCAACACGAAGCGAATTGTTGTCAAGGAGAGTACCCACGTGGGGTGATGGCAGGGCATGAAGCCAGGCACCAGACTCACGGCATGACGTTGCCTTAAGTCAAGCCACGTCCACCCCAGTAGACGACTCTATAAGATGGTCGATGACATACTTGGCCAAATGATCATCCCACAGACTCTGCATTTCAGGCTTGCTTGGAGGTGGGGTATTAGGGCAGGCAGCAGTCCAGGCCGTCAGAACCTCATCTGCAAAAGGGATGACGTAAATGATCCGAGTAACAAATGCTTCCAGTTTAATAAATTCGTTCATAACCGTTTTAGGGCTTATTCTTGGAGAATTTTACTTTTGTTCAACGACTTTTCAAAATTTGCAAAAGTTTTCTAATCGAAAAAATTTGCTGATTGCAGCGAGCTGATTGGTTCAATTTACTTAGCGAATTTAGAAAAGTCGTAGATTAAAAATTGTAGCCCTTAGAATTAAGCAAATTTTTTAAAGCCCTGTACTTACATATTGTAAACAAATCTTGCACCAGTAGCACATGAAATGAAAACTTGTCCACCTATGGCGATCAGTTATAATTATATGAATGGACTGCTCACGTGCCCGCGGAACTTTATCAATAAGATTGGCTACATAAGCCACATGCGAGCTCATAAACGCGACCAGCAAAGGAGATGAAACAGTCGCCGATACTGAAATCGGTCTGATAGATAGACATTATAATGTCAACAAAATAGTCAAAATGGTCACGGTAGTGGGTACTCATTTTATTTTATTTAAAAGGACTATCAACAGGAGATACAAAAATACTTAGCTTAATACTTAACTATAACAGGATATTTGTATTGCTAATTAATTATAGATGGACACAGCATCAACACTGGTGCACGCACATCAACTTACTGTGGTTATGGGTATAACTTTTTTTAAATGTTCATGTTCATGTCTGTGGACAGCCCTAACATTCTCTTTGTACTACTATACCTTCCGATAAACGGAATGATCATCCTTTACCAACAAGAGAGCAAACTCACGATTACTATTGGTGCCTACTTTATGAACTATCGCAGAATTTTGTCGCCTGATCTCATACTATTTATTTCGCTTGAATTGAGCCAAAAAGAAAATTTAATCCTTTCTCAGTAATGTGGAGAGATAAGATGCGCTTTTATTTTTAGGGTTCCGTACCTCAAAATAAAAAAATGGAACCCTTATAGGATCACTTTGTTGTCCGTCTGTCTGTCTGTCTGTCTGTCTGGCTGTCTATCTGTCTGTCAAGACCCTTTTTTCTCACGAACGAGAAGAGGTATCAGGTTGAAATTGATAATGAATATTAAGGTCCATGAACCACACAAGATCTGAAAATTTCAATTTTTTACAACGACGCAATCAAAAGATATGGCTTTTTATATCCTCATCTCCATACATTTATGCAATAAAGCAAAACCTACAGGGTACTTCCCGTTGACCTAAAATTATGAAATTTGGCAAGAAGCTAGGTCTCACAGTACAAATAAAGGGAAAAGTCTAAAATCATTAAATATTTAAATTTTTCTCACAACTAATAGTAACCAATTAAGGTGAGCTCGCGTTTCAAGAACTTTTCTATAAAAGAGGGGTCAAGTTGGATGATCAAAGAGCAAAAGCTTTTAGTATATCATATGGTAGATAGGTACGGAACCCTTAGGGCGCGAGTCCGACTCGCACTTGGCCGGTTTTTTTTTCAAATGACTTTAGTTTTTGGTGGTATATCGAGAGAGGCCGCAACGATATAAACTTCTTTTAGGATTCAAGAGTACATCGCTGGCCGACCATAACGTTTCAAGTCGATTTTTACGAAAACAAAAACGGAACTAATTACGAATTACATACGTTTCGATAGCACCAATCTGGGACTAATTATCTATTACATTCAATATCCCACACGACAATGTCACTCGCTAGGTGCAAGGACATCACTTTAGCTTTGGATCAAGATCGAAGAACTGTTCGTGCTGTTTTTAATAAATAAATAAATAAATAAGATCCAAAATAAGATCCAGAATAATGTAGAGATGAAGTACACTCAACAGCACATCAGTAGAAACACTTTTGGACTTTATGTCATGGTAATAGAGTTGAAAAAGTTTCCACTGACGAGCGGTTGACCGTACCATAGCCACCACGCGTGTTAGCGTTGCGGCTGGCACTATGGACCGCGGTTGTTGGTGACTGAAGTATGTAAGATGTTACGATTTAAGAAGAAGGACGCTACTAGCCATCCTCCAGATCATAATCCCGTAGTCGCCTCTTATGACACCCGCATGTAAAGATGGGTTGGTAGGTACTATTCCGTGCCTGCAAAACACGGGCAACAGCACAGAATTAAATAGTACTACTAGCTTCTTAAGCCGTAATCACACCTTCCTATAATCAAATAGTAATTCGTAATACATTGCTGGGAGGCTGTGTTCTATAAATTCCAATATCCTTACATCAACGAGCAATGTATGCCGAATTGCAGCATACATTGCTCGTGGCTTTATATTGCAAAACATCTTAACAGAACGCGGTCACTAGACTAAATTGGCGTAAACACATTTTTCTATGGTTATTCCTCTGGTGAGTAACGGCTTGTTAGAGTTTGTAAAGTTTGTCTGTTGCCTACTTCTTCACTCAATTGTAAAATTAAAACAGCAATGAACGATTTTTATGATGCTTGGACTCAGATAAAAATATTTTGTATTTAAGGTAAAACACTGGAAATTTGTGTTTTTCATATAAAACGTGTAATTTTTTTTTCCACTCATGTAACTGAACAACTTCTGTTCTACAACTATTGGAAATTAAAATAAAAAAAATTGAGTGTCCATACAGAATTATAATCTGATACGGTCAATTTGAATGGAGATCCAGATATTTTTTATTTTAATTTACAAAAGTTATAGAACGAAAGTTGTTCAGTTGAACTACCCCCTTAAAGGTATTGCGTATTTAGAAGTGATACGTTGTAGATATTACGAAATTTTCATTTAGAAAATACAGTCAATTTTACCTTCTAAAATGGTCAAATTATAGTCCAAAAATTAATAAAAGTAATCTTCATTAAAAAAAATCCTATGCTAGTTTTTGAAAAAAAAAAGCCAGTCAAGTGCGAGTCGAACTCGCGCGCCGAAAGTTCCGATATACTTTTTGTATTTTTGGAAGGAATAAAGTCCATTATTACGACCGCAAAACTAAATTGGTTTGTAAAGGTTATTTGCAAATTTCTAAAAAGCTGTGCAACTTAGAAAGATCGTTTTATTTTTGCTGTAATGTTTACATAAATTTCTGTCAACTGTAATAGTTAGGGTGCTGGCTGCAATATGGGTATATGATTTGCTCATGATTAATATTAATAGGGATTACAGATCAGCTCAATACGAATCGATTTGGTCCTTACAAGTTTTTCTGTGCGTCGCTGCGTTTTTCAGTTAAAGCAAAAAAAACCGGTCAAGTGCGAGTCGGACTCGCGCCCTAAGGGTTCCGTACCTAACTACCATATGATATACTAAAAGCTTTTGCTCTTTGATTTTAAAAACTCTGCATCCATCCAACTTGACCCTTCTTTTATAGAAAAGTTCTTGAAACGGGAGCTCACCTTAATTGGTAACTATTAGTTGTGAGAAAAATTTAAATATTTAATGATTTTAGACTTTTCCCTTTACTTGTACTGTGAGACCTAGCTTGTTGCCAAATTTCATAATTTCAGGTCAACGGAAAGTACCCTGTAGGTTTTGCTTTTTTGCATAAATGTATGGAGTTGAGGACATAAAAAGTCATATCTTTTGATTGCGTCGTTGTAAAAAAATTAAATTTTCAGATCTTATGTGGTTCATGAACCTTAATATTCGTTATCAATTTCAACCTGATAACTCTTCTCGTTCGTGAGAAAAAGGGTCTTGACAGACAGACAGACGGACAACAAAGTGCTCCTATAAGGGTTCCGTTTTTTTCTTTTGAGGTACGGAACCCTAAAAATTAAAATAAGATACTAAATAATGTTTTTTTTGTCTGCCTTTGTAGCTCCTGTATAAAATACTTCTGAAGATGTAGAAAATCGAAGAGGCAGACATGCAGGGCTCTGCATTATCACGGGACGAAGTAGTGAATATTTGCATTTTGAAGCGCTGTAACTTTACGACGCAGGGCTATTATGGTGGCAGACCATTTTTCCGGGCTTTATACATTGTATTTAATCAGATAGTCATAGTCTGCCAGGTGTACGTTTCATTGTCAAATTTCAAAATACTTAAAACTCAAAAAACGCAGGGGTGTGGATGTCCGCCAATATTTTTTGTATCTTTTAGAGGATGCTCCTTATCATCAGTCAAACAGGCAGACATGAGCAAATCATATAGAAATTTGTCCTTCATCACCCTTACTATAATGAATTTAGATTTTCCCTTTCACAAACTTCGGAGAAAAGGGGGGGGGGAATGGTATTTTTTTTTTAAATTTTTCATCATAACTTGAAAACTAAGAGACATAAAAAAATAAAAAATATATTTTAGAATGTACAAGTAAAGCCCTTTCATATGATACCCCACTCGACCTAGTAGCGACAATTTAGCCCCCTTTAATAATCATAATTTTTCAAAATTCTTTCACGTGCAATTAAGTTAGGCAACCATATTCTAAAACTATTCCAAATTTCAAGCTGATAGCATTAGTGGTTGCTGAGATATAAAGGTGTAACCGACAGACAGACGGACGGACAGACAGACCGACAAAATCGCACCATAAGGGTTCCTTTTTTTACCTCCTTTCATAATATTTCGAAAATGAGTAAATTTTACAATAACATATTTAAGAGAAAATCGTGTAATGAACCAATATGGCGCCATAAAAAAAACACGTAATTTGCCCAGTTGCATGTTAATTACAAAATGAGGTTAATCTGTGTCCATAAAGATGGTAATATCTCATTAAACGGACCATGACTTACTTGTAGCAACTATTTATAATTTCCAGTTAGGTACACACAGCCGCTCGTCGGTAGAAACACTTTGACCTTGAGTGGGTCTCTGGTTTCTGGTGTTTATAGCGTAGCGGTAGTTCAGCTTATACTGGTTTTGTTTTTAAACTCCATTTTTTCGTTTATTCGAAGGCTTACCAATTTATTTTGCAGCTACGCCACTAAAACCAGAGTATATTTGAAGGAAATAATATTATTTTTAACAAAATTGTTTTTTCTGGCAGCTTTAGCTAAAGACAGAAAAAAAAAGGATAGCTGCAAAATGTGTTTTGAAAAAAAAAAACAATGGATCATACGTGCTTGCTGCAGTGCGTACCAATACGGTTTTTTAACATTGCACAAATTATCAGCATCACTAAGTAATGATTATAAATAACTTATAACAGGCAACCAGCTCCATACCTAATAACTTAAAACAATACACGGGGCAAAGGACAGGTTTGCAAATACTCATCATCTTATCAGCCGAAAGACGTCCACTGCTGGACATAGGCCTTCCCTAAATATGCAAATACTAAAAGGGCATAAAACTGAACAACTTTTATTAAGAAACATATCACCGGAAACGTAAAGATTTGGTCTCTCCATACAAACTGTCCAACAAAATTTGTAACTTTGTATGGAGCGAGCCAATTTTTTTTTTCATTTCCATAAATGTTTCTTGGAGAGAGTTGTTAATTTTGTACATCGACTGATCGTGCCCTTTTTGAGTTTTTGCCTACACTGTATAATATGAACAGCTGATATGGTTATTAAATTAAAAATAATTTATTTCAGGCCAGTGGTTATTAATAGAAGGTAATTAATTCATCATCTTAAATAGAAGATTATCATTGATATTAGGCGAAAGAGCGTTTAAAATATGTTTTGCCACAGATAGTGATAAGCAAGAGACCAACCACAAGAAAACGAAAGAAACATGCCTATCCCTATATATAATAAATAATACATTTATATACTATAGAATATATACTTTACTTGACACTAATTGAATTATATTTTCGAGCGTTTGATCAGGGCGGTAGAGTCCGCGGATCAACGATAGGTCAAGCTTGACACTCGCAGGCCTCGCAGCGCGGCTCTAGCCCGTACGTCTATTGAAATAAGAACGGTACAAATTCCAACGTGTCAAGCCTGATGTGCTCTTGACTGTACATACGTTCAAAGAATGTAAAGCGATATTTCGTTTTGTATTGAATAAAAGCAACATAAAAAAAAGCCCTCTTCCAATATTTGTACGAGACTTGATCTCAGAATGCCGGACCGAACTAATGAGCAAATATTGATAAAACAAACAGAAATGAGACTCGCGAGTTTTTGCTAATGATTGTATTTATCTAATAAATTAAGCAGAATACCTAGATATTAGAAAAAGAGGCACTGCGTTAAAAAGACTGGTAATACTTTGAACTTCCCCATGTCTTTTTTATCTGGTTTCAGAATAATAACTTTTCTATCTGTCTAGCGATGTTAGATAGGGCTAGTCAAGTAGAGTAAATTTATTAAATACCTACTTCCTTACTTTAAAATAATGAATTTTGGCTTTCACTTATTTTCCTCATTATCTAATAACTATCAAACGGTGCTTGCAAGTAATAAAAGTCAAATTACTATATGAACGTCTAAAATTCTAAATAGTACAGTCAACACCCGTAAGTCTATTATATTAAAATAAGAGCGATACAAAGTCCCACGTGTCTGACGTGTCAAGCTTGATGTGCTCTGGACTGTATTATTATTTTACTGCAGTAAATCGCTTAATAAGTAAATGATTAGTAAAGAGAGACACTGCACGTGTTATGTAAATAGGCTTAAGAAATATTTAAGCAGCTATAAAGTTTTATAACGTTACAAAGTAGAAAATCGCAAAATTTCACAACCACAGGCAGGATTCGAACCTGCGTCTTCTGCGTAAGTACCGCAGACGCTTTACCAACTAGGCTACTTCACAACATCGGGCAGGACCACAGTAGCCTAGTTGGTAAAGCGTCTGCGGTACTTACGCAGAAGACGCAGGTTCGAATCCTGCCTGTGGTTGTGAAATTTTGCGATTTTCTACTTTGTAGATTTATCCGAACACAGGAAGTGTCAAAATAAAATTCATTTTTTATAACGTTGATGTAATAAGCATAATAAATATTATAGTGGATCCCGCAAATTGCAACACCACCAGTTTTGAAGGTCGTAGGTCACGAAGGTGTTTCGGTTTAAGTAATTTAAGGACCTATGCATTTAACTTTAATTATCATACATTTAGCTACATGTAAAACTGAACAACTAACATTTTTCAACTTCTAAAAATATTTCGAACCGGATAAAAGAAAATGTGAAATGTCTTACGTATGTGCCCGTAACTGTACCGACTCCCTCCCTCCCTTTGAATGTTCAGGAACATGTCGAGTAAACACTGCTGCTTAGCGGCAGAAACAAAAAAGAAAACATTTTTGATTTTTTTACAACAGTACTTCTCCAGTTGGTCCGGTCATAAAGCTCTGTCAATTCAAAATATGTACACAGTTGAGTAATAACCAATTTCTGTTTGTTTCAGATGGGCTGTAAACTAACATTTGTCGACGACCTCCTCAACAGATCCTTCTACAAGCTCGGCCTTATCGTCGGCAAGCAGCCAGGCTACTTCATCATCATACCGATTCTCCTAACCTTACTCATGATCACTGGCTACCAAAGGATCCACTATGAGATGGACCCAGAGTATCTGTTCTCGCCAGTCAGTGGTCAGGGGAAGATGGAGAGGCGGATAGTGGAAGAGAATTTTAAAGTCAACTATTCTCACAGGTTCAATGTTGGAAGGATAACAAGAGCTGGTTAGTAGTTTTGAGATAGTTTTAAACCTGTCAAAGTTTCCTACCTAATTACCAAGGATTGTTCTAATTTATTAGTTTTTTTTACATATCTAACCTTAACCAGTTTGTATCTCACTTGTCAAATTTCTAATTTCGCTAAGTTGGAAAACTCATGAATATTTTTTTTTTATTATTATAAATGGGCTTACTCTTGACCTCGATCTAGTCTTGAAGACAGAGAATCATCCCATTCATGGAGGTTATTTTTGTGTCGCTTATACTGATATTGTTTTTTCACGATTTAAAGCGTTTAATTTTTCAGGTTCTAGGGGGTTCTAACTTTGAATTACACAAAATTCACTTTGTGATACTTCCCCAGTTTTTTTAAGGACATTGCATGATGAATCATATACTCGTAAACAGCTTGTCATGGAAGGGTGTGATAATACTTAAGGATGCGAATCTGCCCATGAAACTGAACAACTTTTTCCAAGGAACATAGTTCATAAACCAAAATCAATTTTTGACTACCCATGTGCATTAGCTGATAGCGCATTTTGTATGGGAGGTCGACCTATTTTCCTTGGGAAAAGTTGTTCAGTTTCATGGGCAGATTCACCACACACTCTTCATTATAATCACACCTTTACGTTACATGTGGTATAAGGCACGTTAAGCTGTTGATCCCGACTACTATCTTTTTATTTTATTATTGAAGAATAGTACCAACCCACCTCTACCCGTGGGTGTCGTAAGAGGTGACTAAGGGCTTACAAATCGGAGTGCCCATCCTCGAATCTTTCTGTCTATCGAACTACCTTACATACTGCGGTCACCAACAACAGCGGTCGCCAGCTACAACACTTACAAGCGTGGTGACTATGTTAAATCCCCTCCTAAGTACCATGCGTTTTTGCTGGAGTTCTGGAGGGAACTCCCTGTCCTGCAGTGGACGTTTCATGGGATTTTATGATGATGATGACGATTTTATTAAAATTCAGAAACAGTTTAACCATGGTTTAACTTAAGAGGCTACCTCCCGTCCACTAGCGCCCCCCATTAGTTAAAAAAATTTTGCTCACTAAATACAAAATTTATCGAAAATCCGGAAAGACAGATTGAAGTAAAGGTATCCTAGTTTATTTAGAACCTATAAATTCTGAAAAATATAATACACTGTAGTTACAGATACAAAAAGTGCGAAAAACGGCCACTTTTAGCATTTTTTATATCTGTAGCTACAGTGAACTTTATTAGAGTAAATAGTTTTTAAATAAACAAATGCTCCTTTACTTCAATCTGTCTTTCCGGATTTTTGATAAGTTTAGTATTTAGCGAGTAATATGTTTTTAACTGATGGGGGCACTAGTGGACTGGAGGTAGCCCCTTAAGAACTAAGCGAAAGCTATTATCGATTTAATAACTCTGGCACCAGGGTTTGTTGTAACGACGATATAAGTATGTTACACACGATATAACAATTGTGATTTAAAGGCTGTTCAAAAATTCATCATCATTATCATAACATCCCATGAAACGTCCCCTTCAGGAAAGGGAGCTCCCTCCAGAATTCTAGCTTTTGCTGGAAAAATGTGGAGGAAAGTACCATAGTTACCTCGCTTGTTAGCGTTACCGCTGGCACCTGGCACCATGAACCGCGGTTGTAGGTGACCGCAGTAAGTAAGATGTAAGATATAAAGGAGGATGCTGCTGCCCATCCTCCAGTTAACCCTTAGTCTCCTCTTACGACACCCACGAGTATGTATGGGTTGGTACTATTCTTTGTCGATACCACACGGGACGGGTCCAAAAATTATGAGAGTAGAATACCGTTATTTTCGACTGAGCTGGTAAATTACCAAGCAATGTACTTGAAACTATTTCGGCCTTGGAATAGAGACGAACACCTGGCATACCATAAACTAATGTAATCTTTGAATATTAATTAATTGTTCCTCTCAAAATGTACACAACCGTTTTAAAATCCGATACGAATTCTCATTGTCATTGAGGTAAATAAAAATACCTGAGGCACGCTGAAGATGACTGTAACAATTTGTAATAGGCACTTAGGATTTGTCTGTGAGGAATACGGGTTGATTTATTATGTAGACATATGTTCCTAGGTAAAAGATTTTTGAACGGAAATATGTCAAATTGAAATAATGGATGGAAACCTCTCCTTCATTTTCAAAGTTGGCATTAATTTACAGCTATATAAGCTGTTTGTATTTTGTTTGCTGCGCTGCTTGGGAAAGCGATTTTGAGCTACTATAGCCATGACATCCTTCTGGTTTCATGTTATCTTGCAATTTTACCTGAATTATTTGGTTCGTATTTGATGTTACTAGTAATATGCCCTAAATATTCCAGCTACAGACTCTACCTATGAACTAAGGTATAATGGTCAACTCCCACCCCGCAACCTAAGTGTCAGTGGTAGCTTTTAATGCGGACCGCGGAACATTTTAAAATGGCTAAGAAAGACTAATTTATAAAATCCATTACGTTACGTTAAAATAATACGGAATGGTTTCCGCCGAAACCCGTGCGACCAATCGGGGAAAACGCCACCTTTTCAAAAACCTTAATTTTTTTTAAAGCCTTTTTTGCCCGAAGGTATTTTTCTACACAAAGTCAGCATCGATGGTTGTGATAACTTGTGCCTATATTTAATTACTTTAATGTTTTCAGGACGGTTCGGCCGAGTGATAATAGTATCGAAAGACAACAACACGAACTTACTCCGGTCTGAAGTGTGGCAGGAGCTGAGACAGTTGGACGAGCTGGTGCAGAACACCACAGTGCACCTGCCCACCGGAGAGACCTTCACTTACAAGGACGAGTGCGCAAGGTGGGAGGGCCAGTGCTTCATCAACGACATCCTCAACTTGGACAAGATTATTGGAGAGGTGAGTGGCATTACAAATATCGAAGGTTTTTTAAGACTTGTTTTTTGTAATATCGTTTCGAAATTGAAGATGATATAATTGAGTGACTGACTATAATGTCTTTAAAAATTCGTGTTAATCCTTTTCTTAAGGGCTTATATATTCTGTGGGTTAAATGCAACAACTTTTCAAATTTCGCTTAAAATTTTTAACCGTTTATACTTACTAAATGATTAGCTAATAGGTTCAATTAGTATGAAAAGTCGTACTCGTTTTACATACATTTTTTATAGAGAAAAACAAGCAGATAAGTAGATCAACTCATGATGTCATCATCATAACATCCCATGAAAACGACAACTACAGATAGGGAGCTCCCTCCAGAATTCTAACTTTTGCTGGAAAAAAATGTAGAGGCGAAGTACCGACCATAGTCACCTCGCTTACCACGCTCGCTACCATAGTTACGGCTGGCACCATGGACCGCGGTTGTAGGTGACCGCAGTAAGTAAGATGTTAGATACAAAGAAGGATGCTGCTGCCCATCCTCCAGTTTATAACCTTGAGTCACCTCTTACGACACCCACAGGTATGTTAGGGTTGGTATTCTTTGCCGGCACCACACGGGGCAGTAGATCAACTACTTTCATCTTATTCTTATGAGAATCTATTAGTTATTTAGGCAAAATTCATAAAACGTCAAATATAAAAAGATCCTTATAAAATCCAAGAATTTCTAATACGTATTTAAGTAATTTTTCTTACGGGAGCTAGTTAAGAGATTACGACCAAATAACATCAAGAATTTATAATAGAGAGCAATCCAGCACATGTAAACGGTTACCGGTTCCGTAAAATATGTGAAGCTGTTTTCTCGATAGAAAGGGAAATCAGGGTGTCTACTCTCAAAGTCCGATATATCGAAACGATACTACTCGAAACATGCAAATGCAAAACTTCGTCCCTTGATAATAGAGTAGAATATTGGTTGGATGAATTTTCAAATTGCATCCAAACAATATTCTACTCAATTATCAAGGGACGAAGTTTTGCATTTGCATGTTTCGAGTAGTATCGTTTCGATATATCGGACTTTGAGAGTAGACACCCTGGCTTCATTTGTATTCTTACCGATTTCAAGTTTCAAGTTCAAGTGAACACTTTCTTTTTAAACAAATTCCGATATGATGTCCGTGAAGTATATTGTTTTAAAAATAGTTTTTTTATTTAGAATCAAACAGTGCGTTCATGATTATACAGGGTGTTAATTTGATTGCGTGCCATAGCTCAGGGGCGGAATCAGTATCACTAAACAACTTTTCCCAAGGAACATAAGTCGAAATACGAAAATCAATTTTTGACCTCCCATAGAAACTGCATCAGCTGATAGCGCATTTTGTATGGAAGGTCAAATTTGGTTTTTCGTATTTCGACCTATGTTCCTTGGGAAAAGTTGTTCAGTTACAGATACTGATTTCGCCCCTGAGCTATGGCACTCAATCAAATTAACACCCTGTATGAATATGAATGTATTCATAAAACTATGTACTTGGACACTCGGAGTCATCATCATATTATCAGGGACTAATAAGTACTATACGTCATATTATGGTGCGGGTTGTAAGGTCGATGACCGGCCTTAAAAACCCTGGTGTCAAAGTGACTGAACCGCCAAAAACCTCTGACATGGTTTATGGCAAAGAGATATGAACTTTGCCTGAGGTTTGTGGTACGGTCAACCGCTTGTCGGTAGAAACTTTTTCAACTCTATTACCACGCCATAAGGTCCAAAAGTGTTTCTACCGATGTGCAGCCGTGTGTACGTAAACCGGCCATCCCGATTCCGAAAAGCGCTGGTAGATCAGCGCAGGTACACACGGCCGCACATCGGTAGAAACACTTTTGGACCTTATGGCGTGGTAATAGAGTTGAAAAAGTTTCGACCAACAAGCGGTTGACCGTACTATTACCTGTTCTGTGGTCTGCCATGCTCTCTACGTGCATAGGTACGTTCAGGATTTGAATCCACGACCTGTATGGATTATAATCTACACACGGGCGCACGTCAGTGCGATTTTGACCTTGAAAGGGTCTGGTGGTTTTGGGCGTGTAGCGTAGCGCTGGTTCAGCTTATACCGGTTGTGGTCCCAGTAACTTGCTGCTGTGCGTACCTACCCTTCGATGCACAAGAAGCACACTGGACTTTGTCAAGAACACGTCAATCTTAACACATTGGACTTACCGTTGTTATTTCCAACGCTCGTGTGCTAGAGTCGCGCTACAACTGTTAAGCATGACGTGCTCTTGAATGTACCACTCTACGTGCTAAGCCTCACTCTAAGTCTCAAACACATTTTTTACTTTTTCTTAACCTTTCTGATGTTTGGCCATGCCTTTTAAAGTTAAAAATGCGTATTGGTAGTACCGACTGCAAAAACGTCACTCTCAAACAAAATTCTGTGACTAGTGCGAATGAAGTCAAGTACCCACGAGTGAACCAGAGTGCATAAAGTAGGTCGCAGTCACAATATACATATTTACAAAACTCCTAACTTGGCTCTCGTTTTCTTTACTTTCTCTTAAATATAGAATGGAACAGACAATGGCTTTTTGATTCAATATTGGCCTGGGAGCAGAGTTCTGTAAACTACCATATCAAGCTATACAAGCCAGTGGAAACAATTGCAACTTTATTACAATGCCATAAAGTTCAAAGTGTTTGTACTGACGTGCTGTTGGATGTACCTACTTTTTATGAAGTGCTTGTTTCTTAGTAGTGGTTGCTGTTTCCTAACAAGCTCAAAAGTTAAGGAGTGGTCACACCTAGCTGAATTCAAAGACTAATTCGGCATACATTGCTGGGAGGCTTGGTTATGTTAATTGCAATATCCTTACTACAACGAGCAATGTATGCCGAATTAGTCTTTAAATTCAGCCAGGTGTGATCACTCCTTTAAGCGTCTCCATAGTAAGAACCCCGATGGGTGACCGCCTGCGCCTCCCTGTTGATCCGACTATTAGATTTAAAGGCACAATCACACCTTCCTAAATACAAAGACTAATTCGGCATACATTGCTGGGAGGCTTGGTTATGTTTCCTTACTACAACGAGCAATGTATGCCGAATTAGTCTTTAAATTCAGCCAGGTGTGATCACTCCTTTAAGCGTCTCCATAGTAAGAACCCCGATGGGTGACCGCCTGCGCCTCCCTGTTGATTCGACTATTAGATTTAAAGGCACAATCACACCTTCCTAAATACAAAGACTAATTCGGCATACATTGCTGGGAGGCTTGGTTTTGTTAATTCCAATATATTTATTACAACCAGCAATGTATGCCGAATTCGTTTCTGAATTAGGGAAGGTGTAATCGCGGCTTAAGTTGCAAGTAGGTAAGTATAAGTAGGTACCTCATGTAGTTTCGGCTTACATCCTGAAAATTGCTAATAAACCGTATAAAACCAATAAAACTTTATCGTAAGTAATTATTTTCCTTAAACGCGTTTAATTTGATTTTTATGGGTACTTCGTTGTTTCAAACCTACGCTTCATAATTCGAAATATGCTTACCATTTATATAAACACTAGGTAGGTACTATAGCAGGCCGCCCCCGACCTATTATTTCATGTGCCCAGACACGTATTTTAAAGTAGCACTCACTCTGAAAACTAAATTAGTAGAATAATAGTTTTGTCACGAATCTGTAGCATCCCACACGACCATAATTTTTACGGCGTTAAATAGCTGAAACGCCCCCATTAGACATGACGAAAGCGAATAAATAAGGATGACATAATATGTCAAATGTCGACCAGTTTCGTCAAATGCAAAGAAACGGAATTATAAGTAAAATTCCGTGGTCAAATGACACGTTGTCAGCATTTTAAGATGGCAGTCATGTATCTTTTTACCTTACTTGTTTATTTGAGAGTTTAAGTATAATTTTAATACAGGGTGTTATCCAGAAAACGACTTTCAAAGTGAACGTATAATAGATTGAAATACATTCATTTACTGAGATTTTTGGATGGTGTAAAGCGACTGTCATCGTGACATTAATAATTTCCCCTATCAACTTATCGGAGTCATCATAGTACACAGACCCTTGTCCTCGTGTAGATTTCTGTGTAAATCTTTCACTGAACATTGGCGATCTCGCCATAATTTTGTAACAATTTATTGACTTCGACACTAACGAAATACGACCATTGAATATGTAAATATCTATTGATCTAAATTTGAAACTGAAAACAATGAACTAGCCTTTGTCATTCAAACCGCACGTCAGTGGAAACATTTGTTGCTCTATTACCATGCCATAAAGTCCAAAATGTTACAGCTGACGTTCTGTTGGGTGTACTAACAATGTTTGTACCCAGTGCAGTGAATCATTTTTAAAATCACAATAGTCGATTTAAGAACACATTGCTCATACAGTAACCACACACCGCGAACTAACGTTTATTGCATTACTACTCGTAAAACCTATTAATAAGGGTCTTAATAGTCCTATAAAACTAGGCTGTAGCTAACGTAGTAAAACAATATCCCACCAAAAACATAACTGTTAAAAAGGGGGCCAAGTTCCTTTCGGCACATTGTTTGCCTAAAAAAGGGTTGAAATCCCATCCAATGCCAAGTTTAGATGCACTACCATACACCCAACTTAAAATATGGTATAGCTGTCAAAATACGCAGGTACGTTGAAAATAATATCTAAAATGAAATACTTCTAAATTTGAACTTGGCAGGTTTTTGTGCTGTAAGTAACACTTGATTAATTGTGTAATTAGATTTATTATTTATATAATTAAATTAACCTGCCAAGTTCAAATTCAAAAGTATTTCATTTTAGATATTATTTTCAACGTACCTGCGTATTTTCACAGCTATACCATATTTTAAGTTGGGTGTATGGTAGTGCATCTAAACTTGGCATTGGATCGGATTTCAACCCTTTTTTAGGCAAACAATTAGCCGATAGGAACTTGGCCCCCTTTTTAACAGTTATGTTTTTGGTGGGATTTCAATACTTTTTGTTCAGTTTGCTATATATTATTTATAGTAACTACCGCAACGTTGTTTGTATTTTCATAGTTTCGTTAAAACATAGGTACTTGTTTTCATGCATGACTAAGTCTGACCTTCTAGAAATACTACCTTTTTAATATTTGGTACATTAATTTTAGTCTTACTCGCACTTGACCATTTTCCATTTTCCAAATTTTTTCTTTACTTGAATGCTAACGACTACCCCGATGCCAAATTTCAGATTTATAGATCTCACAGAAGTATTACCAACAATTTTATGCATAGTAATGACTATATCCTGACTCGCACTTGAACAATTTCCAATTTTCAAATGTTTCTATACTTTTTTTAATGCTAACGACTATCCCCATGCCAAATTTCAGATTTTCAGGTCTTAGAGAAGTATTACCAACATTTTATACATAATTTTGACTAAAACCCGACTCGCACTTGACCAATTTCAAATTTTTGAATTTTTCCATTACTTTTATCCTAACGACTACCTAAATGCCAAATTTCATAACGCTAGGACAATTGGAAGTGGCCTGGAGGTCTTGATTACCGGTCAGTGAGTGAGTCAGTCAGTCATTAAGTGCCAAAATTAGCTATTTTCACGGGGTCATATTACAGGATCTACTGTAGCTATATCTATGAAATTTGGCAAATTGCTTCAGTATTAGTATATGATTATGTAGGTACAGTTTTATCTCTGTACTTGCAATAGGCACTGAGATACAGGGGGTTCAAAAGTGGGTCGAAACGGTTCGTGTAAATAGTGCACGGCATGCGCGTGGCCTGTTGCGGGAACTTGGCCTGCGCACTGCTTTGCACTTAGATAAATATTAACCCCCACATTCTCACACTAGGGGTCGGTTCAACTTAACACAAGTTATGCGGCGCAACTTATAAATAGTTCTGGACATGTACACGATGGAAAAAAGTATTTGTAGTTAAAGCGGCAACAGAAATTCATAATCAATGAAAAATTCAACTGTACCTGAGATACAGCCCGCTGACAGACAGACACACATCGGAGGCATATTGATAGGGTCCCATTTTTGACCCATTGGGTACGGAACCCTGAAAAAGGCCGGATTGACCGACGAGCATATATGAAAGGATTAATGAAAGATGATGAAAGTAAGGAAGTATGCCAAGATAGTAGCAGGTGGAGGTGCGGTCTCTGCCTACCCCGACGGGAAAGAGGGGTAATTTCACGTACGTATGTAAGTACCGTCAAGAACTAAAGCGAATTGAAACTGTTGTTTGAGACAGTTCAGTAGGTATCTTTTTATTTAAGTATACACAGAATTTTAAAAAGGGAGGAAATTGTATCTACCCAAGAAAATCACTGGTTATATGATTTACGACTCGGACTGATAAGTCTTTTCAAGGAAACCACAGTAAATATAGGTAACCGCAAAATAAAGTTAGTGGTGTTTAGTTTTTAAAGATTTATGACTACAACTCAATGAAATGTTGTTAAGACCACATGCAAAGAATGGAAGAAAATTACATTAAGTTCCTGTAAGAAGTGGCCAATATGATCTACTTATGATAACAAGTTGACTAAAGTTAATAAGATGAATTATTCTTGTGGTTAAAGAAGGTTCTAACGACTTTATTGTTATCCGTGAATACTTATTGCTATCGCTTATTTATGTAGTAAAAATGTAATTTATGGTTGTTTCAATGCAGAGTTGTCGAAGCGAATTCCTTACATTTTATTATTTTTCGACAGTTTATCAACTTACTAGGAAAATGATCAACTTTTGATTCCGTCTTATCTTCCGGTTACAGATAAAAATAGACAATATTTTATAAAATATTTGTTCTACCCGCGCGGCTACATCACTGCGGGCAACTTTTCACTGTAGGCAACTGTATAGATGCTGCATCGCGACTGTAGGTATCGATTTAAAAGTCACTGTTTGTGCACGAATCCATGATAACACTAGGTCAGTTGACTACTCATCAATGAAATCACTACGAATAAAAGAGCCAAGCACAGTCATGAAAGCTGTCTCAAGATCCAAGTGTTAGTATACTCTTGAACCTTGTGTAACGAAACGAGACCTTCCGTTTTCAACAGGCTCGTAATTCATTGCCATTTGCCGCCCTGTTTCCAAATAATTTGGGTTTGGCGTAACTTTATTCTTTATTTACTTCTAATTTCCAACTTTCGTTTCCTTTTAGGTTTCTTGCCATGAAGAGCTATTTTTCCTGTCTTTCGTGGTTTGTCTCTTGACATAGCCTCCTCTAGAGCTCACCACCTTTTTTATGTCTTGCCTCTCTCCTCCATAATGGTCCTGTAACCTTTTATATCTCATCTTTTCATCATCAACAAAAACCTTTCAATTTCTTCCTATCAGTCGTCATCTTAACATTAACTTCTTTCTTTATAACATCATTTTCACAAGTCCATTCATCTTTTCATTGTTCTTCGGTTTCTCCTTCGTCGTTCTAGGTCTGTCATCCGCTCTAGTATATCCGTCCGTGTCAAATAATAGTACCAACCTATCTCTACCCGTGGATGTCGTAACAGGCGACTAAGGGCTTATGAAACGGAGGATGAGCAGCAGCATCTTTCTGTGTATCGTACCATTTTACATAATGCGGTCACCAAAAAGCGTTTGCCAGCCGCAAAGCTTACAAGCGTCCCCCTCCATGGTACCCCGCATTTTTGTTGGAGTTTTAGAGGTAGCTACCTGTCCTGCAATGGACGGTTCATGGGATGTTATATTATCACTGGACCCAGTTCAAAATAACTTGTCATTATATCCTGATTGAAGACCTTGCACATTGTCCTAGAGTTCTTGCAAAGAAACTTTGCCTAACCTATTGATCTTCATTCCACAATTTTCATAACAAAACATTTAAAAAAGGTTAGCCATATACTTCGTATTGACCAAAGGCGAAGTAAATTGCGTAGTTCGCAGAGGCACGTATTTAACATTAGAGATAATTACAAAGTCCTTACAAAACTTACGATCTTTTCTTAAGGATATTATGAGGTGACAAGTGCAGAATGCAAATGACGCATGGTCTTGGTTTTAGATCTATTGAAGATGCATTGCTAAAGCTAAAGAAATTCGAAGGTTTTTACCAATATTACACAGAGAGTAAAACTGTAGAGACATCAAATCTTAAAATGACCATTGAGGGGGACTTCTCCGGAATTAAAGATTCTATGAAAATGGAGTAGTTTTAATAGTAATTAGTTTGGTTTTTATAAGGTCTATGCGAGGGAGCTAAGCGGTGAGCTGGGAACATTCCAACCAATAGCTCATTTTCCTAGCGATAGTCGAAGGCCGAAAGAGAACCTGCTCTGTAAACCCTTAACCGGTGTTTGGACCTTTGAATCTACGAATTTCCTACGAGTTTATTATTTTTAATTCTTATTATTTCCCGGTGACATATCGATGTTGTATCGCGTTTGCATCGCAACTGTATCGATGCAAAAAGTCACTGTGTGTAAACACGGCTTTAGAGCCGTGTTTACACCTTCATTAATTCAGAAACTAATTGGGCATACATTGCTGGTTGTAATACGGATACTGGAATTAACAAAACCAAGCCTCTCAGCAATGTATGCCGAATTAGGATTTGTATTAAGGAAGGTGTGATTGTGCCTTAACAAGTGCTTGAACTCAAACACGATGCGACGTCCGAAGCCATTCAACTTCCTGCAGTGACAGTTGAAGCAATCGGGAAACCCAGACACACCGTCACAAGCATTCATGTATTCTATGGTCACAAGCGATGCGCGAAGACTAGGCTCCTTTGTCACGCGAATCGGTGTCATTTACACAACAATAAGTTTTTTTTTGAGTCTCGTGTGTCGGTGATGTGTTGATTTGTAGTGACAATGGGTGTAGGTGGTGGGTGGAGTAGAGGAGGCGACGTTTGAATTGTATATCTGTTAGGTGTACGTAAATACGTGGAGAAATTCCTTTGCAGGAAATATTTGTTTTGCCAGAATATTGCCTATTTTTAGGGTATTTATTGCCGCGTCTTTTCTTAATATATTTTTTAAATAATGGTATTTATGAGCGGCTCGACAGCCCAAAGTTCAGACGAAATCTACGTCTGTGGGCAATGGGACGCTTCGCTATCTACGTTAGCAGAATCGTGGCGTCTTATCTGAAAAGCACCTAGCCGAATAGATTTGAGCTCGTCGGCAAATCAAGGAAAAGGATGAAAAGTCAAAAAGCAGCATTATAAATCAAACAAAGAGAAAAAAAAAACCGGTCAAGTGCGAGTCGGACTCGCGCGCCGAAGGTTCCGATATACCTATAGTATTTTTGGAAGCAATAAAGTCCATTTTCAGGACCGCAAAACTAAATTTGTTTGTAAAGGTTTTTTGCAGATTTCTGAAAAACTGTGCAACTTAGAAAGATCGTTTTATTTTTGCTGTAAAGTTTACATAAACCTCTGTCAACTGTAATTAATTCAGATTTTCCCTTACTCAAACTTCGGAGATAAGGGGGGGGGAATGGTATTTTTTTTGACATTTTTCATCATAACTTGAAAACTAAGAAACTTAAAAAAATACAAAAATATATTTTAAAATGTACAAGTAAAGCCCTTTCATATGATACCCCACTCGACCTAGTAGCGACAATTTGAAATTTGGCCCCCCCTATTTTGGCCCCCTTTACATTAATAATCATACTTTTTTCAAAAAAAATTCATGTGCAATTAAGTTGGGCAACTATATTCTAAAACTATTCCAAATTTCAGCTCGATAGCGTAAGTGGTTGCTGAGATATAGAGGTGTGACAGACAGACGGACAGACAGACAGAGCGGCACCATAAGGGTTCCTTTTTTTTACCATTTTGGTATCGGAACCCTAAAAATTAAGGCGTGGACGCCATTTTCTAATGTCAAATTGGCGACCTTGATTAAGTTGAACCTGAAGAAATATTTTATTCGTATCTGACTATCTATATAGCATCAAGCAGACGAAATAGACTGAATGTATTTTTTTTCTTTTTTAGGTGGAAAAAGGCGAACTGAACCTGACGTTTCCTATAATGTTCAACCCAGTGACGTGGGAGGCGCATGCGTTTCCAGTCTACTTCGGAGGGTCGAAGGTGATAGACGACATCATCACGTCGGTGCCGGCAGTCCAGCTCGTGTGGTTCATCAGGACTGACAATCAACTGCAGAAAGACAGGTTTGTGCATGTCTTCGAGCATCCGCTGCCTTACATTGAGTACTTAGAAAGAAGGTTATCTACGGTGCTTTGTGACAAGCGTTGGGTGCTGCCTGTGAGACGCCATCACGTGGCGTGATCACGCCTTACGCAGCGCAGCGGATTGCCTAAGACTCTGCTCAAAAGGAAAGGGAAAAGAGAGATTTATATTGCATGTACACACGGCAGCAAGTAAAAGGTAACAAAACCAGGGCCTCGATCGCGCTACTAATGTGGAACTGAATTGTGGACGAACGTGAGATGATCATCAGCCGTTGTGACATTTTGGTATCGCGCTAATTTTTTGACAGCAACTTCAACCGTTACTGATAAATAAACGAAACGCAACTGCTGTCAAGTGCTGTCAAACTCGAATCCCTGAAAAAGTTAGTTTAGAGGAACTTTTTCACGACTGTTTCAGAACCGTTCACGCTATCAGCACGCCATTTTAATTGTTTTTTTTAGTGGAACAAATAATTGCAACTAACAAAATGAGTCAATTTTATGGAAACTAAAATTATTTAGATACCTAATACATTGGCTAAATTTAAATTTTTATAGTTTGGCGCTATTGGGGTGGGCCGGAAAAAGCTTTGGATAGATAGCGCTAGTGGTCCCTTGTCAATATATTTGCTTCTGTTGACTAGATAATTTTACGCTTTTATTGACTGAAAATTGTGTTAGATTTGGATTGTGATATTCATTCACTATGTATTCGACGTGGCGTGTATACCCCAAGATAATTAGATTTTGGCCTAGACAAAAATCGGAACCAAGATTTTCTTTTTGTGGTTTATGAAGTCTTGGAAGTAATTACATAATTACTTAAAATTAAGCATATCACCAAATGGGACAAGGCGGCAGATTAAAAAAACCCTATTATATAAATAGTTACTGTGGCAAAAATGCCAACTAAACGAAATGTTTTCTGGGCTCGTTCAATGATAAACTTTTAGTATTTTACAAACGAATTAAGCACCTAAGTTCTTAGGTTAAGCCTAAAATTAAAAAAATCCCACTAAAAGTTTTATTTCTTTTTGTCTGCTCGGGCAAAATACATAACTATCTCGTGACTTTATGTACTTCAAAATTTTGTTGTACTTGATCAAACAGTCATAAAAGTGAACACAATATGTTAAAGCTTTACAGTGGTATAATTATTGAGGGATTTCTCTTTGGCCAAAATAGGTAACTGAATGAAAAGTGTTTAATTATACTCTAAAACTGTACTTACGTTGATTACTTTAAAAATTAAACATTTCAGGCAATAGCGTATCTTTTTATATAAAAATTACATTATGTAGCGCTTTATATCGACCCTAAAGAAGTTGAAATAAAGTTCATAATTGACATTAACATAGTACACGGCTCGTGATTGCACGGTACGGCAACGTCGCATTGCTTCGCTGTTTTATTCGGTACGCGCTTCGGAATTTAAAGTTAAACATGAAAGATGAAAATTTACATCGGTTGTAGTAAGCTGAAAATACTTTTGATCTTCTGATCTAAATATATAAAACAGCATGCCCTGACCGACTGACTGACTGACTGACTGATTCATCAACGCCGAGCCGTAACCGATAAAGCTACAGATGTGAAATTTTGTAAGTAGTTTTTTAGTACGTCAAGACTACACATTAAGAAAGGATTTTCTGAAATTCATCCCCTGAGGGGTTGAAAAATGGGGTGGAAGTTTGTATGAATATTCTACAGGTTTGACATGAGACTCAAAATAATTGTGGATTTGATCTAATGAAAGGGAAAAACCGGCCAAGTGCGAGTCGGACTCGCGCACCGAGGGTTCCGTACCACCGCATGATATAAATTGTATTAGTTGAAATGTCAGTAAATTACGAGTACTGTGGTCGATTTTTGAAGTGAAAACTTCTTCAGCGGCGCTTGGCACTTTTTCAGATGGGAAAAAAATTATTAACTCGCATCAGAAGTCGCGTCAGATCTCGGATGAAGTATCGAAATGGATTTGAAAATAAGCATACCAAGTTAGAGCAGGCTCAATATATACAAAAGTTCTAAAGTGTGATAAAGATAAAAACATCTTTTTTACCTTTGTCGCGTCAGATCTCGGATGAAGTATAGAAATTGATTTGAATAATCATACCAAGTTAGAGCAGGCTCAATATATACAAAACTTCTAAAGTGTGATAAAGACCAAAACATCTTTTTTGTCTTTGTCATAGCAGGCCTGTCTGTGAAATAGGCAGCTTTTTCCTAGATCAAAGGAGTGTGACTCCTGTAAACTTGTTTACTATTATATATTCTGTGGTCATAGTCTCGGCTTTTTTTTGTTGTGCACAACGTGATATGTGCACGACAGACTTGACGTACTGGTTTTGATCGTTATTTAATAGCGAATCCTAAATGTATGAGATCTACATTTCGGATGACAGCAGTCAAACTAAAAATCGCTATAACTCGAAAACTACTGACCCTAGACTACTCGTGTGCTGAGACAAATGATAGGTCTCGATGAGATCTTCATTTCGGATGACAGCTGTCAAACTAAAAATCGCTATACCTCGAAAACTACTGACCCTAGACTACTCGTGTGCTGAGACAAATGATAGGTCTCGATGAGATCTACATTTCGGATGACAGCTGTCAAACTGAAAATCGCTTTACCTCGAAAACTACTGACCCTAGACTACTCGTGTGCTGAGACAAATGATAGGTCTTGATGAGATCTACATTTCAGATGACAGCTGTCAAACTGAAAAACCCCATAACTTGGAAACTACTGAATCTAGAGTACTTGTGTGCTGAGTCAAATGATAGGTCTCGATGAGATCTACATTTTGGATGACAGCTGTCAAAGTAAAAATCGCTATTACTTGAAAACTACTGACCCTAGACTACTCATGTGCTAAGACAAATGATAGGTCTCGATGAGATCTACATTTCGGATGACAGCTGTCAAACTGAAAACCCCATAACTTGGAAACTACTGAATCTAGAGTACTTGTGTGCTGAGTCAAATGATAGGTCTCGATGAGATCTTCATTTCGGATGACAATTGTCAAACTAAAAATCGCTATACCTCGAAAACTACTGACCCTAGACTACTCGTGTGCTGAGACAAATGACAGGTCTCGATGAGATCTTCATTTCGGATGACAGCTGTCAAACTAAAAATCGCTATAACTCGAAATATACTGACCCTAGACTACTCGTGTGCTGAGACAAATGATAGGTCTCGATGAGATCTTCATTTCGGATGACAGCTGTCAAAGTAAAAATCGCTATAACTTGAAAACTACTGAATCTAGAGTACTTGTGTGCTGAGTCAAATGATAGGTCTCGATGAGATCTACATTTTGGATGACAGCTGTCAAAGTAAAAATCGCTATTACTTGAAAACTACTGACCCTAGACTACTCATGTGCTGAGACAAATGAAAGGTCTCGATGAGATCTACATTACGGATGACAGCTGTCAAACTAAAAAAACCCCATAACTTGGAAACTACTGACTCTAGTGTACTCGTGTGCTGAGTCAAATGATAGGTCTTGATGAGATCTACATTTCGGATGACAGCTGCCAAAGTAAAAATCGCTATAACTTGAAAACTACTGACCCTAGACTACTCATGTACTGAGACAAATTTTAGGTCTCGGTGAAGAAGTACACGAGCAATGACGCGATTGTCCCTTACAAAAACATCATATTCAAAAATTCAAGTTTTCACTTCTGCCGGCATTCTCGGAGTGCAACTCGTCCTTTTTTGAGTCCTACTCGCACTTGATCAGTTTTTATATTTTATAGCTTATGCAGCATGAGATACAGCCCACTGACAGACAGTCAGACAGACATCGGAGGCATATTAGTATGATCCCGTTTTTCACCCTATGGGTACGGAACCATAAAGTCTGAAATAATTAAAGTTTTCAACCTTTCTCACAACCAATTAACGCTAGCTAGCTTCCACTTCAAATAAATTCTTATTAAAGAGGAGTCAAGATCGGGTATCAGGAGCAATAGCTTAGCACGCTAGTCCGACTCGCACTTGCCCGGTTTTTTGTAACACTGTATCCCACAATGATATTTTCTCCTTTCAATGGACTGTTTGAAGTGTTGTTGTTTGTACAAGCAGGCAGCCAGACACTTGCAGCCCACTCTAGCTACTTGGACTGTTGAAATAAGAACACTAAAAAGTCTAATATTATGTCAGGCTTGACGTACTCTTGACATTACGTAGAAGAAAAAAGTCTCGAGGCGCACGGCACGCCATACAGGTTCCAAAGAACATATAATATTACTCCGGTTCTCGCTCGCTTGACGCGATCTATTGAATTAAAAATCAACTTTTTTATCTTTTTATAATTATGCTTAATTTTATAAATAAAGGAAAGAACACACGATGAAACCTGTAATTAAACAAAAGTTTTTCAGTTGGTATTTTTGCTTCAAGATTAAATACGAAAATATTTAACTTTAGATTAATATGCTTAATTTTAGGTAATTTGTTCAAAAACTGTCCTGGAAAGTCTATCAAATTTAAAATAATTTGGTTGCCATTTTTGCCTGGACTTTTATGTAACTTGCATACAAATTTGCTAATAAAAAAATATGCGCTAATATTTTTTGCTTAGTTTTAATTGAAGTAGGTACCTTGGAACCCACATCAAAAGTTTACCCCATCAGATATTAGTTACAATTTTTGGCTTGACTTCACATACATAAACAAACAAAAAAATATATTTTCTGGAGAATCTAAAAGCCAGCCAATTCATTAAAAATTATTTTTTACATAAGTGTTCCACCACCTATTATAATACATAGCAACTTTATAGTAAATTGACGGTTTCGATTTATGTCCAGCCAATTAAAAATTACAGCTTCAGGACTCGGCCTATGTAGCCGAACTGAAGGCCTAGTTAAAGTAGCGCGGTGCTTCTTTAAGAGGAAAAAAGGCGGACCTCATTGAAAGGTAAGACTAGTTTCATACACTGTTCTTTCAATAATTTTATGAATTGTAAAATGTTCACTGCAGATTACTTTGTAAACTGGTTAAATTTTCATTATAATCTAATAAAAATTTCTAACACAATGAAGAGATACATGAGAAATTGAGGTTATGTTTTTGTATGGATGGATACATATTTATATTAATTTAAATTACTTTCAGACTGGAGCTATATGACAAACATTTAAATTTTCGTCGTCCTGATTGTGTCGAACAAGAAGAATCTATAAGGTTACCATCAAACCAATCATACAGAGATATCAACCAACAGCAACACCATTCTGCCTGCTTTGAACAAAACACAAATTAGGCATTATTTAAGCTGGTAACGTAAAGAGAGCTTATCTACCTGATATATTATTCAATTAGCAAATTTACAAAGATATTAATCTAGTAATTTTATTCCAGCACTACAATTTGTCATTTAAAGGCCATATGTATCTATGGGTAAATATGCAGAACAAATTATGCCCAAAGAACTCCATGCATACTGAATGAAAAGATAGCCTTGAAGTGGATCTATGTGGATTTTTTATAAGCGATGAAAGGCCATACCTACCTAGGTGCGTCCCAAGATGGGTTACTCGGCCTGTACACGATTATTGAAATGAAATGCTCATACACCTCTCTATACCAAGAAATCAATCTGATTAGCTTAATTTTACAAAACATATTTCCAACAGGAACTTTTAAAGACACATTTATAAAGGGTGTTGCTCAGCTGTTCAGAAACAGCTACAGAAACTAAAGGTTTGTCAACACAACATGGAAAGAAGCCTGCTATCCATTAAAAAGAAAGACAGACAGAGACTCACTAGCATTAGAAAGAGAACAAAGGACAAGGACATTTCTGTTACGGTGAAAAAACTGAAGTTGAAATGGGCAGGTCACACGGCAAGAGATCCCAAGAACAAATGGACCAAAGATGGGTGTCCTTGGGACGGCAATAGAAAGCAAGGAAGACCCCTCTTAAGGTGGGCAGATGACTAGAAAAAACATGCTGGAATAAACTGGATGGGAAAAGCCCAAGATAGAGCACTATGGAAAAAGCTGGAGGAGGCCTATGTCGGAAGGCAGACTGAAGGAAATAACCAATAATAGAAAGAATAATTAATTTATAAATAATTTATCAATTTAATAACATCATAATTAATGTAACTAAATTATATAACTTTTATAAAATGCATGTAATATTCTTTCAGTAAATAAAGGCTATTGTATTGTATATTATAAAGGATGTAAGGGACGGTGTTCCGAAAACTGAAAGGGCGGGCATGCTGAGTCAACGAAACTGAACAACTTTCCTAAAGAAACATATGTTGGGAAATGAACAAAAAATTTGACCTCCATACAAACTTCGACCAGAGTGGGGAATTTGTATGGAGAGATCAAAATTTTATTTCATTTCCCAACATATGTTTCTTTGGGAAAATTGTTCAGTTTTGTTGACTGAGCACACCCTTTCAGTTTTTGGTACACCATCCCTTACACCCGGTATTATGACTAGGTACTTACCATAAAATGAAATAATAAAACCAATAGTATTTTACCATTTTATTTTCTTTTTTATTACTAATCCTTCTATAGTTACATAGCATTATATAATTTAAAAAAATCTGATGCTAAAGGCACATAAAATTATTAAGTTCAGTAGTTAATATTTTATAAGGTTTTGGTAACCCTACGAGCCTCTCAATGTGAACTCGCTGACTTGCCAGTTTTTGATCGTTTTAATAAAACTAGGAATTTGGGATTTTCCTTTTAGAAAGGTAGGTATATTAATTCCAACACCCTTGCTAAGAAGTAAATCCTGAACATTCACCCAGGTGAAGCTCCGACTAGAAATTTTAATGTGTTCTTATGTTTATAGGAACTGACAGTACACCTCTGGGCATCAGGTTCGCTTGGTCTCTGAATGGTTATTTCAGTTCCATTTACAATAACTCTTGTAGAATTATATTGTTTACAAAAGCTTTCTGGGCATCATTCGAACATCTGCTTCCGACAATTTCTTGCTATCAATCATTCTTCTCTAGCGTTTGCTTCCACGGTAAGCGATTTTCGTGAGCTATTCCAAGGAAAAACTTATTAGTGTTAATGCTGTAGTCCTGTAACCATAAAAATTAAGCAAACTTTAATTATAAAAATAGTAAGGACATTTTGACTGTTGGTATTTGTGTTGTTTCAGTTGCTTACCTGTGTGTTTGCTCACGTTTTCATAGTAATTCTCAGTAAAATGTCTGCAAGTTCGAGTTCTGATCTGACGCCTCAACCCACATTTTTTTTAGGTTAGCATCTTTTGGGAAATGATGGGCGTCTACCCTCGAACATTTAGGCACACAACAGCGCGTCATTTCACAAAAACTAAGCAAAAATACCATAACTTCATACAACTGAGTTTGTTTTGGGAACTAGCTAGCTAAGCTATTAATTTTTTTTTTTTGGTTTCGTTCATCCTTTCGGAAAGGCAAAGAGTACAAAGCCCATACAGCCATGTCTGATGTCTTTTTAATTTGTCTTTCTTTTTGCTCCCCTCGTAAAGCGATAGTGAACTTTACGAAGGAAAATGTTCGTGACTTTTTGAGACAACACAAACGGGGCTTAAACACGAGATCGCTTGAAATCTTCATCAGCTGCGCACTCCGTAGTAAATTTACTGCATAACACACTATCTTTATTATCCACTAAATCACTAAATGCACAAAAAACCTAAATTTCAATTAAGCAGGCAAACGCCCATGTCGAGTTCCCGCCAAAAAGCCGCTAAGCTATTAAAAATAAAAAGATACGTTTTTACGTCGTCACATTAAAAAAAAAACTAGTGCTGCCAGTCATGAATCGATGCTCGATTTTACATAAGTAACAGGTGAACACTATAATACTAGTGTTACATCTCTATAAGTTTCGATCGCGCTTTTATTCAAGTTTGGTTAACTAAGGCGATACCAAAATCCTGCTTGATAGAACTAGAACTGGATTGGAGTTGCTATTGCAACGGAGACGTTCAGCAAACGAATTGTTGACGTTTAAAATAAGGCGATCGGGGCCCAGTAGGTATATGCTGATTGCTGAACTACTGCTACGTTACAATCACCCGAAACCAGAGACGCACAAGGTCAAAGTGTTACCACTGCGGTGTGGCCGACAGGTCGACGATTCCTTAGCTAGGTATTCATTGGCTCACTGACTGACATAAGCACAGCCAAACCTTCTATTACTGAGAATTAGCTTAGAAAGGTTTGCCTGTAGATTGCCCTAAATTCAGAGTAGGAAATATTTTATTCTTCCAAGCTCAAGCTGCTAGTATCCATAGTAGGAAATCAAATACAAATATACTTGAAATCAAGCAGGGACTTGAAATATCTACTTGACTTGAATTTTGCTGAAAGGAAGAGGCTTGGCCGAAGTTCAATCTGTAAAAGATCGACAGCCATGCAATTTTACATTAGTGAACTATGAAGTTTTAATAGTCGATCTTAGTTTTTACTAAAAACGGGTTACCTATACTATAGGTATGACATAAATATTATAATATATCCTTTGCTATAGTGGGCTCATCGCAAATAACTAAAACACCTGGGTTGACGTCTTACGTAATAGTTAAGATAGATAGATGATTAGATCTTTGCCTTCCTAAGACCGTCGCAACACACGTGTCCCTGCTTAAGTAATCTGTGTTTTCTTGATCTAAGGAACCGCATTTTACGACATGTTTAGAATTTAAATAAATAGATGTAATCGTAAACAACCGTCCTGGATGAGTTGCTCTTGACACGGATGGAATCGCTGTGACGAATGTAAAGTAGAAATCAATAAACTGATGATTTATTTGTCTTTGAGCACAAACTATTGCAAATCAAGAAAAACCCTTAATAATGTAGATATACATGACGAAAATCATGACTCGAATTTATAAGTACTTAGGTATTCGGGTGTTTTATAATCAACTGTCTTCCTTTGAGTATGTTACGAGTACTTGTACCATAAAACTTAAAAACTTTTCCTAAATAACAGGTCGACATACGATAATAAAATTACCTATCAGCTGATGCAGTTTCTGAGGAAGTTTTTTCACGTATTTCGGCGTATATGTTCTTTAAAGAAAAGTTGTTTAGTTTTATAGCCCTAGAATGTACTGAAAGAAATGCAGGTGATAAGGAAGCATCTTAAATAAATACGAGTAGGTGGGTAAACTCAATGTAAAGGGCACTCCACTTTCTCCACGAAACCAAACGCTTGCCGAATACTGTTCGTCTACCACGTTATTCATATTTCCTTGCGGATATAAGAGCTCTCACGTAGTCTTATTATAATAAGTACCTGGGCGACCGAGCTATGCTCTGTATGATTAAAATTTCATCGGGTGAGCAAGCTATGCTACTCAACAACAGATGGCGCTGTAAGTTTCTTGAACGCACTAAGAAATATTAAAAAAGACGGTGAAAACGATTTTTTACAGACATAAGACCTAGCTAGATCGATTGTTTGCCCCCAAAAACCCCTGTATACTAAATTTCATCAAAATCGTTAGAGCCGTTTTCGAGAAACCGATTACAAATATACAGGGTGTAAGGGACGGTGTACCGAAAACTGTAAGGGCGTGTTCATTCATCGAAACTGAACAACTTTCCCAAAGAAACATTTCTGGGAAATGAAAGAAATTTTTGACCTTCCCATACAAATTGCTCACTCTGATCGAACAGTTTGTATGGAGAGGTAAAAATTTTTTTCATTTCCCAGAAATGTTTCTTTAGGAAAGTTGTTCAGTTTCGTTGCTCGCCCTTTCAGTTTTCGGTACACCGTCCCTTACGCCTTGTATATACAAATATTGCTCGTTTAATAGTATAGGATAAATGTCCATTAGTCTCACGAATACCCATACCATACCCATACATACCCGTGGGTGTCGTAAGAGGCGACTAAGGGTTTACTGGAGGATGGGCAGCAGCATCCTCCTGTGTCTTACATCTTACTTACTGAGGTCACCTACAACCGCGGTCCATGGTACCAGCCGTAACGCTAACAAGCGAGGTGACTATGGTACTTCCCCTCCACATTTTTCCAGCAAAAGCTAGTATTCTGGAGGGAGCTCCCTGTCCTGTAGTGGACGTTTCATGGGATGTTATGATGAGTCTCACGAATAGCCGGAGACAAAACAGAGACATTTTTAAAGTTTATCCAACGCTTACCAACACATTTTGCAGCCATGTCAAAAGCAATCGGCTAAAGCTGTAAGAAAAAACAAGTTTGTATAACAATGTTTTTCTTTTCGTCGAATATACTTTGGTTTTAGTGTCATAGCTGCAAAATAAGTAGATTGGTAAGCGTTCGAATCTTCGAGCAACGAGGCCTTCCGTCCAGGCCGCGTTGCTCGAAGGTTCGAATAAACGAAAAAATGGATATAGTAATAGTTATCTTAGGTACGATTCCAAAAAGGGTGTATCAACTCTGAAGAATATGAATCTGCCTATGAAAATCAACAACTTCTTTAGGACACAAAGAAAGACAAAAAATACCAAAACTATCACTAGCAATATCAGCTGATATAGTTTCTATGGGAAGTTCGATTTATTTGTCGTATTTCAACCCATGTTCCATGGGAAACGTTGTTTAGTTTCATTTGCATATCCTTCAGGTTTTATAGTATAAATGTATGAAACTTTATACCATTTCTGTTACACCTTGTAAATTGGTAACAAAAAGAGTAAATGTGGTTGGACTGAGAGCGAGAGGAAGGCCGAAATGTGTGAAAGATGAATATGAGAAAGAAATGTTGAGATTATGTTGAGATGACTGTCGATAGAGAGAAATAGAAGCGATCGACATGTAGCACCGACCCCAAATAAATTAGGATAAGGCGATCCGTTTTCCATACTAAATTCAAATGACTTGCATTCTTATGCTGAACATAAAATGCTGTTGAAAAACGAGTGTATACTGCTATTTTTAGTTAAATTTTTCGCTGATTAATACAAAGATACAGCTAATGCACCGAAAGTAGATAGATTGATTGATTCTTTATTGCACACATAAAAATAAAATAAATTATACAGAACAGAAAACCTTATGCTAATGTGGGCAAAGGCGGCCTTATCGCTACAAGCGATCTTTTAAAGGCAACCTTTGAAGATAGGAAAGAATACAATAAGAGCACTGCGTGTAATGGAAATTAACAGAAATATGTAGTTTTTTAAAAATTAAATAAGTACATAAATTACCATATAAGCAACTAAAGATACATAAATTCTATAACTATGAATGTACATATCATAAATTAAATAAATATTTATAGATACATAAATATAAATAAACATATATAAATACAAAAAGTACTATTTTTTGTTTGCAATTTTTGGTTCAATGTCACCATTGTGGGTGTGTGATCTATACTGTAGTACTTTCTGAGCATTAGCAGTGTCTATGTATTAATCAGCGAAAAAATTAAATAAAAATCTCAACAGCATTTTATGTCCCGCATAAGAATGCAAGTCATTTGAATTTAGTATGGAAAACGGATCGCCATAAGGACAAGCGAATGATGATCATGATATGCCAATTAAAAGAAAGAAACCGGAACTATTTATTTCAATAGAGTTTAACTTTTGTAATAAAATTAATCATTACTTGTTATATTTTTTTCAGAGGTGCAGCATGGGAAGACGCGTTCTTAGAAGAGGTTGGAGTGGCAGAAGACACAGGCCGATTCAAACACATCTCTATCGCGCGATTCGCCTCCAGAACCTTGGACCACGAGCTCGAGGAAAACACCAAGACCGTTATCCCCTTCTTCGGTTCCACCTTCATCCTTATGGCCATCTTCTCCATTATCACCTGCATGATGGCTGACTGGGTCAGGTCAAAACCCTGGATAGGGCTTGCCGGAAATGTATCGGCAGTTATGGCCACTGCAGCCGCTTTCGGCTGTGCGATCTATTTGGGGATCTCTTTCATCGGAATCAACTTGGCTGCTCCATTCTTGATGATCGGTAAGTTTCTCTTTCTATTGGTTCAGTATAGACTAAGAGCGGGCAGCTGGCAATCCTACCTCATCGGATACCAAACAGCGACCTATTTAAACTACAAAAGGCACGTCAATTTTGACACATTGGATTTTGTGCATTTCTTATTCTTTAAATCCAATTACTCTACCTTAAAAGTTTTAAATAATGCGAATTGTAAAAAGCGTCGTAGAAGAGATTTAAAGAAGAACAGAGCTTATTCTTTTTGTACCTTTCTACGAAGTTTATTTGGACCGTTAATGGTTGACGTACCAACCACGTACGTATCTTGGATTTTGACCATGAAATTAACCAATTTTCTTCTCCCAAGGAACACAGATGAAGTGCTATAGTTTTTACTTCTCATACAAAATATAGTTTCTATGGGAAGTAAAAATAAATCGTGTTTCAACCTACCTAGATGTTCCTTCGGGAAAGTTGTTCTTTTTAGGGTTCCGTACCTCAAAATAAAAAACGGAACCCTTATAGGATCACTTTGTTGTCCGTCTGTCTGTCTGTCAAGACCCTTTTTCTCACGAACGGGTAAAGGTATCAGGTTGAAATTGATAACGAATATTAAGGTCCATAAACCACACAAGATCTGAAAATTTCAATTTTTCACAACGACGCAATCAAAAGATATGGCTTTTTATGTCCTCATCTCCATACATTTATGCACTAAAGCAAAACCTACAGGGTACTTCCCGTTGACCTAAAATTATGAAATTTGGCAAGAAGCTAGGTCTCACAGTAAAAATAAAGAGAAAAGTCTTAAATCATTAAATATTACAATTTTTCTCACAACTAATACGAACCAATTAAGGTGAGCTCCCGTTTCAAGAACTTTTGTATAAAAGAGGGGTCAAGTTGGATCGTCGCGGAGTTTTTAAAGTCTAAGAGCAAAACCTTTTAGTACATCATATGGTAGATAGGTACAGAACCCTTATTGCGCGAGTCCGACTCGCACTTGGCCGGTTTTTTTTATTGTCAATGGGCTTACTCTTGACCTCGATCTAGTCTTGAAGACAGAGATGAGGTCGACGATGGATCGAGCTTGCTCAGAAGAAGCCTATTCACTCGCTCAGCCTTTGTTCAGTTTGATGGTTTGAAACCCAGCTTAGGTCTTCAGTGTTTAACGCCCTGAACTTATATTTCTTTCAGGTATCGGCATTGACGACACATTCGTGATGCTGGCAGCTTGGCGCCGCACCTCCCCGAAGCTGCCGGTCCCGGAGCGCATGGCCATCATGTTGTCCGAAGCTGCAGTTTCCATCACCATCACGTCCGTCACCGACATGCTTTCATTCTTCATCGGCATCTTCTCACCGTTCCCTTCTGTGCAGATCTTCTGCATGTATTCTGGTAAGCTACAAGTTTTTGTCAGTAACGTCGACCTGTCGGGCTGGCAGGCGCGTCGCGAATGGACTGACTACACTTCTTAAAAAAGCCATATTTTTTGCTAGTATTCGTAGTTTAGGATTTATTCTTTACGACTGGACTGAAGTGTCTCTATGAAATTGATTGATGAAGAATAGGTTGATGACCAAATCCTTCACTGATTTCAATATCTTGTCAGACTTCTGAGCTAAGTCCACTCTCTTTTCCCAGAAGGCTTCGAGTTCATAGTGCCATCTGCATCTAGATTGGTCTCGACGCCTTTTGTCTCTTTGTGAATGTGAGGTCTTAGCTCTTGGCATCATCACATAGTGTGGGCTGTAAGATCGACAACAGGTCGCAATAACCCTGGTGTCAGAGTTATAAAGCCGTCGGAGGCCTCTGATATGGCTCTACTTCCGCAGATAGGAGTTAACGTGCCTTCCGAAGCATTGAATCATCTTACTTTTAAGACAAATAATTTAAGTGATTCATCCTGCAATGTCCTAACCAAAATAGGGAAGTCTCACAAAGCAATTATTGTTTGACATAGTGTCCCCACCGGGAATCGAACCTAGAACCTCCGGATCGAGAGCTGAACGTTCTAATGACTATTGACCAGTCGACTATTGACTAGTCGGTCTTGGCACAGATTAAACAATAGTATACTGACGTTTGTCTTGGTCATATCATTCTGTATTATTAAACGAGCAATATGTATTAGTATATATTTAGTTGTAATCGGTTTCTCAACTCGGTTCAACGCACGGAGTAAGGAAGGGGAGAGAAGCTGGCCCTACGAAATTTTTGTACGACACGAAGCGTGACAGTGCGCGGGGGTGAAGATCGAGTCACAGGTTGGCGGGCCATACAACTAGACTCCACCTACTTATAAAATCCATCTAGTGGCAAATAGTGAAACTACAAGCACTTTTTGTCCTTACGCACTTTTTGGTGGTACTGCTATACTCTACTAGATGGCGTAAAAGACACTAATACTACAAAAATGAATTATTTGTACAGGGTGTTAATTTAATTGCGTGCCATAGCCCGCGGGTTCATTCCCTTCTTTACTCCGTGGTTCAACGGCTCTAACGACTTCAATGAAATTTACCATACCCGAGGTTTCAGGTCTCATGTCCGGAAAAAATATTTTTCTCCGTTTTTTTGAATAATTTCTTGAAAACAGGGCGTTTCAGAAGCCTTACAGCGCCATCTGTTTGTGAGTTTTTCTTAAGATTATACAGAGCAAAGCTTTTGGTCGCCCACGAGCTGAGCCTTAAGCGGGTCTCTGGTTTCACGCGTTTGTAGCGTAACACTGGTTCATCTATACTGGTTTTGTTTCTACGTGCGAACTAATTATAATTTTGTTTCGTTTATTTCCAGGTCTAGCCGCCTGCTTCACATTCATCTGGCACCTGACGTTCTTCGCAGGCTGCATGGCGATATCGGGCTACAGAGAGAAAGAGAACCGTCACACTATCACCTTCTTGAAAGTTCTTCCGGAATCGAGAGCAAGGAAGGGTAAGATCTTTATTTTATGTAACCACTTTACCAAACAAGCAAATAGACCACCTGCACACTATCATACAGAACGGACACTCTCCGCCCCCCGCCCGCAATCTACCCCGCACCCCCGCGCGCACCCGTCCACGCGATTCTCGTGGTCAGGGTGTCTACTCTCAAAGTCAGATATATCGAAACGATACTATTCTAAACATGCAAATTCAAAACTTCGTCCCTTGACAATAGAGTAGAATATTGGTTGGATGCTAATTACTGGCAGTTTGAAAATTCATCCAACCAATATTCTACTGTATTGTCAAGGGACGAAGTTTTGCATTTGCATGATTCGAATACCTAGTTAGTATCGTTTCGATATATCGGACTTTGAGAGTAGACACCCTGGTCTCGCGGAATATGCGAGCCTACGCGACGCGACGTTCCAATTTCAATTATAAATTCGTGCTTCGTAGTTTCCGGGGTGTGCCAACTGGCAGGGTACAGGCAAGAGCACGTCAAGCTTGACACGTTAGACTTTGTACCAACCGTCTTTATTGCGATTGTCAAGCTTGACTTGCTCTTGTTATTTTCTGCTAATGGGTGTCACAAGGGGTGCCAATGAACGATTCGCACGCCTGCCCCGCGCCTTGCTTCCCCGCGATACATTTTTTGAGTTCACAGATGAAATACCTAAGTACTAAGTGAAAGCGTATTCTTAGGTCGTCGGTATGATAAGTGGCTTAAGTCTAAGACTGATTCAGCATACATTGCTGGGATGTTTGGATATGTTCATTCCAATATCCTTACTTTAACCAGCAATGTATGCCGAATTAGTTTCTGAAAAGGAAGGTGTAGTAGCGGCTTTAGTAAGTGGACACTTCCACCTATAGCACCTACTGTTTTATTTGCAACGTGAACGTAATAATTATGCAGAATATCAAGTAAATAACTAAGAAAATAAATACAGCGCAACGCGGACTTCCGCTATAGCTTAGCCTAGATAGGTACTAACCTAGGATACACCTACTTAATTACCTAGGATATCCGCTAAACCCGGCTTGTTTGCAATAATACTGGTTGAAATTTTAATGATAATATGGGGTGTTAATTTGATTGCGTGCCATGATCATTATCAGTAATTGAACAACTTTTCCCAAGGAACATAGGTCGAAATACGAAAAACCAAATTTGACCAGCCATACAAAATGCGCTATCAGCTGATGCAGTTTCTATGGGAGGTCAACAATTTATTTTCTTATTCCGACCTATGTCCCTTAGGAAAAGATTTTCAGTTATTGATACTGATCTCGCCCCTGAGCTAAGGCACGCAATCAAATTAACACCCCGTATACTTAATAGTAAATGTGGGGGCCGGAAAGAAATATAGTACCGCCACATCTCTTTCCGAAGGTGTCGTAAAACGCGACTGAGCCTTCTGCGTATTGTAATAAATACCATATTGCGGTTACAGCAACCAAACAAGCAAGGCATGCCGCTTAGCCGAGCCTTACCCCTTTACTACAGCGTAATTATGAAATGTCCGACTATACTTGAGTATGGACATGAAATTGAACAACTTTTCTCAAGAAACAGGTTGAAAAATAAGATAAATCCGCGTCTTTGCCGTATCCGTTCCACGACCGTGCCTGCACCACGCCGCTGTATCTATGCCCTTTGTAATTCGGGCCTAACGTTGAGACGACATGAGGGGTTCCCGTTATCCAAGTGGCGCCCCCATCAGTAAAAAAAATATTGCTCGCCGAGTACATCATTTATCAAAAATAAAAATCCGGTCAGACAGATTGAAGTAAAGGTATCTACCGCAGTTTATTCAGAACCTATCAAGTCTGTAAAATATAGGTCACTCCAGAAAGTGCCCGTTTTTCGCCCTTTTTGTACTTACTATATCTATAGCAACATATTTTTTTAGCCGCTAGGCTAAAGCGTGACGCGACGGACAGATCGACCGACGGACCGACCGACCGACGGACATTTTTGGGAGACTTGTTTTTTAGGATGTACTCGTATGTGACATAGAAAACATTTTTGAAAAAAATTGAAAAACTTTATACAGTGAGTAGGTATTAAATAAACTACGATACTTCAATTGGTTTGACCGAATTTAATATCTTTAGGTTATGTAACTACTCAGCGAGTAATATCCACTTATTTTTACTGATGAGGGCGCCACTTGGCTCAGGGGAACTCGGTAACTACTTAGCTAAGCGACGAATTACTGAAATCACATAATTTAGTACCTATCTCCAAAGCACTTCCAACACTTCAAAACTTGTTTTTCAGAAGAGAAACCATGGCTCTACCGAATCTTCTGCTCCGGTGGAATCGACCAGGCCGACCCTGACAACGCTATCGACAACCAAGAGCACTGCATCATGGGCTTCTTCAAGCACACCATGGCTGACTTCATCAACAACGGCTTCGTGAAGGCTTTCATCATCGTGGTCTTCATCGCTTACCTGGCTGGAGCAGGATATGGAGTGACCAACCTGAACGAAGGTTTGGAGAGGAGGAAGTTGCCCAAGATTGATTCGTACTCTGTGGAGTTCTTCGATCGTGAAGACCTCTATTACAGAGAGTTCCCGTATAGGATTCAGGTTAGTTGTCTACTGCTACCTACTATACAATTTTGGTAAAAATAGCCCCTTTATCAAAAGGACCTGGGCGACCGATAGGTATTGTTTAAAATAATCTCTCAACAAAATAAACCATTAGATGGCACTGTAGTTTCCAGAATGCCGATGTTTTTTTTTTCTAGGAAATATAGGTACCTCTTACCCAAAAAGCAAAATATTTTGGAGAACACAATAATTGCAAATTTAATAGTATAGGAACTATAGGATCTCAAGGATATGTTTCCGAAATAACCCTCCCAGAATTATCCTTTCCTTAAAAACCCTTGCTAGGATTTCCCTTTTCTTACGTTCTCGTTTTATGCATTAGCCTACACGTCTACTTTTTCTCGCATTCCTTCACCTTTGTCAAGTCATACGAGTGAATCTCCGGAATAAGTTGGTTCTCATAGTTTTATAAACCCAATTTATGAAAACCTGTGTATAACGTGTACAAAAAGTTTAAGACTACCCAAATAAAAAAAAACCGGTCAAGTGCGAGTCGGACTCGCGCGCCGAGGGTTCCGATATACCTATAGTATTTTTGGAAGCAATAAAGTCCATTTTCAGGACCGCAAAACTAAATTTGTTTGTAAAGGTTTTTTGCAGATTTCTGAAAAACTGTGCAACTTAGAAAGATCGTTTTATTTTTGCTGTAAAGTTTACATAAACCTCTGTCAACTGTAATTAATTCAGATTTTCCCTTACTCAAACTTTGGAGATAAGGGGGGGGGAATGGTATTTTTTTTGACATTTTTCATCATAACTTGAAAACTAAGAAACTTAAAAAAATACAAAAATATATTTTAAAATGTACAAGTAAAGCCCTTTCATATGATACCCCACTCGACCTAGTAGCGACAATTTGAAATTTGGCCCCCCCTATTTTGGCCCCCTTTACATTAATAATCATACTTTTTTCAAAAAAATTTCATGTGCAATTAAGTTGGGCAACTATATTCTAAAACTATTCCAAATTTCAGCTCGATAGCGTAAGTGGTTGCTGAGATATAGAGGTGTGACAGACAGACGGACAGACAGACAGACAGAGCGGCACCATAAGGGTTCCTTTTTTTTACCATTTTGGTATCGGAACCCTAAAAACCAAAATTAATGATTTTGGCAGAAACTCACGACGGTTGTAATCCCGACTAAAAAGGAAGAAAGTAACGAAATAGTATGAAGAAAGTTCCTAAGAAAATCCGTCAGGGCTGCCATTCCCTATCCTACGAATTAATAGAACCGTTTTCCACCCCGAAGGGAAGAAAACGAATATTTTAGGTCGTGCCGAGGCTTGACCTTTCGGAGATTACCTTTCATACCTACCAATGCTCAGTGTTCTAAACTATGTGTGCAAGCGTGTGTAGTGGCGCCGGGCGACAGAAGAGCGGGGTGCGCGGAGCGGGGCGCCCCGCGCTTCCCCGCGCGTGGCTGTCGCAGCGAGTAGCAGCGAGCTTCCTCAGTACCTGTCTACGAAAAGCCGGCAAGGCCTTACTCCAGGTCAAGCCTCGGCACGACCTAAAATATTCGTTTTCTTCCCTTCGGGGTGGAAAACGGTTCTATTTTAGTTCGGTGCCTTCGGCTTGACCTTTCGGAGACGTGCTTACTATCTGCCGGCGCTATTAGCGTACTGTGATCTTACTTCGACTCCAGAGAGAAGAGGGTTCAAGAAAAACAAGGAAAACAAAGCTAATTATCGTATATTAAAGTAAGGCTTTGTTTGCAAATTAAGACTTAGGTGTAATAAAAGAATAATTGACACAATATTCTTTTAAAGAATAATCTTACATATTATTATCACAACCTTATCTAAATAATGAGATCAACCAAGACTTTCCTTTAAAACTATCATATAAAATGTCTTAGTTTAAAAGTACAGAACGAACACTAAGTTCAGTTATCAACGGACCCTGCATGATTAGGATGAGCGATCAGCGATAATCAGTATATCACACAACATTAAATGAACAGTTTAACACATTAATATCGGTAACACTAGGGCGCTCTACAGCTTTACAATAATGTTTAAAGAAATTATTTGAACCGCGCCAGTTACCCCGTTTCAATATCACATCTAGCGGTATATTGTTCTCGAAGTCATTTGAGGCCACCGCTGAACGAATGGAACCTGGGCTAGAGTCTATACCTAAATCTCGGAAAGTAGATTTAAGCCAGCCTGCAATAACCGTTCTAGAAGCAGCCTTTACCTCTCCGCGAGTAGTAATGAACAAGTTGAACAAATCTTTGCGCGCCATTCTCCTCTTTGAGGAACATTCGATCAGACATCGAACCCATTTCACGAGGTCTAAAGAAGGGTCATCTGAAGACAACAATTCCCATCCAGACTGACGCGCTTTAGAATTATCCGTCTTAGACCCAAAAACGGGCCAAAAGGTTATAGATTTGTCGGTTTTATCGCAGTGACGATCATCTATTCTTAAGAGCGTCAAGTCGTGAAGCCTTCTGCCCGAGGCTAACAACAACAGTAGAGCCACATGTCGTGATACTTGATAAATGCTATCTGTAGGAGGTATATGCAACCTTAACCACTGTATTAAATCCTGCACGTTCCAGACCGTCGATTTACCAACTGATGTGGCAGAAGACTTCAGACTTATAGCTTTCATCATTGTGGTAATTAAGGGGTGAGACGATAAATGGCATTCTTGAGATGGGTCTGCCAAGGATACTACGACGGATTTGTGGACCAGAATAGTCGCATAAGACAATTTCCTTACTCGGGCTAAATGTCCTAGGTAGGCCGAAACATCCTGTGGGCGAGGTTGACCAGGGTTTCTCCCATTATGCTTACACCACGAGACCCACTGTCTCCAAGCGGACCCATACGTTTTCCAAGTGGAGTCGCGCCAAGCCGATTGTAAGAGTCTGACATCATCCGAAGCTAAGCTCGATACTAAACTACTCCACCCCGTACTCTCCAGACCTCTAAACAAAGCTTTTCCACATTCTCCGGAGGCTGGTTGGTCGCCAAATCCTTGAGATGTTGGCGAAGGTCGTAAATCTGGAACGGGGCATCCAGAGCCCTGAGTTTCAGTAGACCTCTCCAGAACGCCTTCTCCCAACGGGGCACTACAAGCAAATAGACGCCCTTGGCTTTGCACAGATGCTGCAGAACCTTGGGTACTAGAGGAGGTGGCGGGAAGACCCAGGCCAGACTGTATTCCCAAACTCGACTGAAGGCGTTGATGAATACGGCCGCTGGATCCTTCGCATCTAATGTCACGTAATTTGGTACGACTTTCGATCGGTAGGTGGCGAAGAGATCTATTTGCGGAACTCCCCATTTCAGAAAAATCCTGTTGACAATCTCGTGACCGAGATGCCAGTCTGGAAGGCACGTGCCTCTTGATAGGCGATCCGCTATCGTGTTGTAGCGACCGGGAAGGTAAAACGGGAAAAGACTGATCTGAAGAGAGTCGGCCAGAACTAAAAGTTTTCGAGTGGCTTCTAGCAGAGTTACCGACCTGGTGCCCCCTTGGTTTCTCAGATAGGAGACGACAGTTTTGTTGTCCGACTGAAGCATGACCGATTTTCCGGCAAGGAAATTCTTGTATTCTGAAAGAGCCATAAAGACCGCAAACAGTTCCTTCCTGTTTATGTGCCATGTTTTCTGCTTTATTGACCAAACTCCTGCTAGCTGATAGCAGCCCAACTCCACGCCCCAACCTGTATTGGAGGCGTCCGTTGTTATGAAAATCTCTGGCTCTGGAATAAATATCTTGTTGGTATCTTGAAGATGGTGAGTCCACCAAATGCAATCTGTTAAGGCCTGCTCCGTCACACAAAATTTTTGGTCTGGCTTTTCCTCTAACAACACTCGGCTCGCGATCTGCAAATTTCGCGTGTACAGGCGCCCTAATGGGGTCACTAGAGCTGCAAATCCTAGCCTGCCTATCAGCGATGTCCCGGTTCTCCAGCTCCATCTCTGCCCGCGAATTAGCACCTCCAAGTCTGAGGAGAGTCGAGTCACCTTTTCTGACGGAAGTATCTTCTGATTTGACGCTGTGTCCCAGATAATTCCCAAAAACTCTATTTGCTGAGTGGGTTTCAAAACAGATTTTTCTAGATTGACCATCCATCCCAAATCTTGGAGGAGCTTTACCGCAAACGTTATTTGTGATTCGAGTATCTGCGGATCCTGGTGGGCGAAAAGAAAATCGTCTAGGTAGACTAGGACTCGAATACCTTTCATCCTCAGGACGCCTGCGACCCAGTTTGTTACCCGAGAAAAAATATGGGGCGCACTGCTCAGACCAAAGGGAAGACTCGTCATTTGATAAAGCTTGTCTGCGTAGGAAAAACTGAGAAATCTGCGATGACTTTCCTTTACTGGGATGTGGAAGTAGGCTTGAGATAGGTCTAACTTCCCCAGAAAATCTAGCGGTTGTAAGAAATTTGGAACCTGACGCTGGTTCACGAGCCGGAATTTTGATGGTTTCAAAAAGAGATTTAGGCCCCTTAGATCGAATATTTGACGAAGTTTGCCGTTTTGTTTTGGGATTAAGAACATTCGCGACAAGAATCCCGTCTTTGCTGTTGAGAGTTCTATTACCCCACTGCGTTGTAAAAGGTCTATTTCTTGCGTCATTGATCGATAATTCTTTGTCGCGAACCTTCTCATCACGTCCTTGCGTAAGGGTGCTAACGGGGGCGTTTTTACAAAAGGGATAGTGTAGCCCGTGATTGCCTTCAAAATATTTTTTGGAGCTCCCAGTTCTCTCCATCGGTTGACAAACGGTGCTAACTGCCCCCCACGGAAACCGTCAATACTTTCTGGGCCTCTGGGGCTGGCCGTCTGTTCTTTTCTTTGGGTGAGCCCGTCGGGGACCATTAGGACGGGTAGCATTGGGAGCTGCGCGACGCTGGTGGACGTTATTGGGCCCAGATGTATGGGTTGGTCCTGCGCGAGGGCGCCACACAGCGTCCCGAGCGGCTGGGTGGCGTTGAGTCTCTTCCTGTCTGCGAAAATTGCCCCTGGTGGGTAACTTACGGGCTTTACTTTGAAAAACTTGAGTCGCACCACCATTATCTTTAAGAAAGCTTGAAAGGGCCTTTTCCTCGAAAAGATGAGTGGCTGATGGGGGAATCTGACGTATTACTGATGACAAGGCCTCATTTTTTGCTTTGAAAGAATTCCGCCTCATCTCGATCGTTTCGGCTCGATGTCCACAAACGAACTGTAGGGTATCATCAGACGCAGACCTAAACTGTGAACCCTTAGCTACAATCTTTTTGATGTCTTCTGCTGCAGAAGGGTAGCGTCTCGCCAACTCTTGAAGACTGTCCAACAAGGCCTTTCTTTGCAGTAGGAGGCCATGGGATATCGCTCCCAACATATTATCTCGTTTACTCATCAGAGTTGATGTTTGGATGCCAAGAACTCCTAGCTCAGCATTGATTTTGAGGGCGCTAAAAACTGGCGCTGCGTGCAGACGTTGTTCTGCATCCTTATAACGGATCCTGCTCCACCTCTCTGTTCCAAAGCGTTGACACTCCGTACCCTCCGAGCACATCTGCGAGGTCGGCGTTGGTATGGGAGGTTCCGCCTCCTTTGTTTCAGGACGAAAATCCAGATCGAGCTCCACACCTTGAGTCTTAGTAAAGTTGATTGAAGGAGCGTCCCAGTCAGATCTAGGTGAAGGAGGTGGTAGAGAGTCGCAAACTTCCTCTTCTTCCAAAAAGGAGTTTCTTTCAGACCCTTGTGGTGTCGTGTCAGGTGGTTGAATCGCCTGGATCTTAGACATCAGACATGAGAACATGTCGTTCATTTGCTCCTTCAATAAGTCGAGCCTGCTTCTTTTTGGTCCACTCCCAGACACGTCTGAAATTGCACTTGCCGACGTACCTCTCCTTTTCCTGTTTGTCTCCCTTGGTTCAGTAATTCCGGCTAGAATTCTATCCGCTTCTCGTCTTGTGTGAATTAAAGGCATAACCGGTTCTACCGCCTCCTTGAATAATTCGGTTCGTGCAGCAGAGCCTCTTATTCTATTTGAGATCGCCGGTGGGCCAATAATAAGCGCCCTGGTGAAGGCCCAATCTGTCAGTTTGATACGTATCTCACGATAACCCTTTTCTGAGAGATGGTTTGCCTCGGGATCAAAGGCTCTTACTATACCAACCGTCGGCAGAGCGAACGTGAGTTTATTTAAGACGTTCGGTTCGATCTTCTCTCCAAACACTTCTTCCTTCGATACTGAGCTGACTTCCCATCTAGTCCATCCCTCAGGAAGACTCTCCTGAGCCAGCAGCTTCAAGCGGCCAAGAATCTCATCCTCTTGAAAAGATGCTCCTTGCTCGTCGAGCAGCTCGGCCAAAGTAATGTAGCGGTTTTGCTGCGCCATCTGCAGCAAACAAGCACAAACTTTATGACACGTACTGGAAGTAGGTATACATAAAGATCATTATATCACGAGCCTCCCAACAAGGCGTGCTTCATGGTCCAGCCACACGCCTCTCGATTTTGAGACGCGCCTCCCACCTCGAGACGTGCCTCCCAACTTCGTGACGCGCCTCCCAACTTTTTGAGACGCGCCTCTCGATTACTGAGACGCGCCGCCCGATTAATGAGATGCGCCTCCCGAATTTTGAGACGCGCGGCTCGTTTATTGAGGCGCGCGGCTCAATTATTGGGACGCGCCTCCCGATTTCTGAGAGGCACTGCTCGGATTTTCGTAATGGTTTATACGACTGAAAACTTAGTGGGTGGCTGTGGCTGAATGGCCGACATGCCAGAAAGCTACGAGCAGCTTATTATGTTGTGGCGGAGTGTCCGACCACTACGAGCGTAAGAAATCAGATCAAATTATTTCCTGGAAACACACGCACATCTACAGACACAACATAGAAAAGAAATGATATCACTTACCATTTATCGAAACAATCCTAACGTTACAACAACGTTTTTTCATTTATAACAAAAACACTTCGCACTGAATAGGTAATCAAAGCGTACTGAGGAAGCTCGCTGCTACTCGCTGCGACAGCCACGCGCGGGGAAGCGCGGGGCGCCCCGCTCCGCGCACCCCGCTCTTCTGTCGCCCGGCGCCACTACACACGCTTGCACACATAGTTTAGAACACTGAGCATTGGTAGGTATGAAAGGTAATCTCCGAAAGGTCAAGCCGAAGGCACCGAACTAAAATATAGAATTTAATCAAAGTAAGTCAGTCTATACGAGCTAGTTGTAAAATACCTAGCTTACGTTTGCTACAGAAAAGTTGGCAATGGCAGCCCCCGACGGATTTTCTTAGGTACTTTCTTCGTACCATTTCGCTACTTTGTTCTTTATTATTTTTTTTATTACAACCATTTTTTAAAACTAGTTTTTAAAGAATTCCCACTTTACTTATTATTACAGCCCCCCTCGTGAGTTGAAGCCACCACTATAGGTAATCTAAGAACCATCACTGATAGATCATAATTCCTTTACTGAAAACCGTATCTAAATCGGTCAAACTATTCTGGAAATAAAAGGGAACATTCCTTTGCAGTTTGCACACACAAACAAACAACCTCTTACCCTAAACGCATACACCTTCTCCCTTCCGTCGTGCGTAAAAAATGTAAATGCATAACTGAACCGTTCCCTAAGAATATAGGTCAAATACCGATTTTTCAAACGAATATCATTTTATACTTGTAATCAATTTCTCGAAAATAGCTCTAACGATTTCGATGAAATTTACCATACGGGGTTTTACGGAGGCGAAAAATCGATCTAGCTAGGTCTCATGTCTGGGAAAATTCGTTTTCAAGCGTTTATAAGCATTTTTAAAAATACCGCGTTTTAGACGCGCCATCTGTTGGCGGGTAGCATAGCTTGATCACCCGATAATATTTTAATGTTGAGACAGCTATTATAGAGTGAAGCTCGGACGACCAGGTACTTATTTGTTTAATTATTTTCAGGTGGTGATAACTGGCGACTACAACTACTCAGACCCGAAAATCCAGGACGAGGTGGAAACTCTGACACAGAGGCTGGAAAACACGTCCTACATATCGAACTCCTTGTACACCGAGTCTTGGCTGCGGACGTTCGTCAATTATGTGCAAAGAAATAATGACTATTTGAACGTTTCAATCGACAACGAAACAGATTTCATCGCGAATTTGAAGGAGGTAAGTTTAGGCCTTAGGGGTTCTAGAGTGGCGACACGTACCGGAAGACGAAGCGTTGGCAGGTGGACCCTCACAAGGTGGACCGACGACCTGGTGGCGGTCGCGGGAAGCCACCAGATCGGTCCAGCAGTGGACGTCTTTCGGCTGATAAGATGATGATGAAGTTTAGTCCATATAAGGAAGCTCAAAGTCACCCTAAGACGAAAGAAAGAGCTTTGCTTGGAGTTCCTCTGCGGGATTGTATCAGAAATGAGATCTGCAAACAACTAAAAACTGACATAGATCTGTGAATCACTAAAGTGGTAGTGGGCGGGGCACAACGCTCGAAGAACTGAAGGCGATGGGGCGTAAGGGTGCCTTTACGCACAAGTTGAGACGTAGCTTTGCGCTTACTAATCACGATTATATATAAAAAGTCCTTATGACGAGTTATTTGCTCAAAGAACACCTGAGTTGCTAACTATATCAGTAGGGGGGTTAGGCCGGTACTGGACCAGCTAGAGGTGATGTGGTCGAGAGTCGGTCACCGGGATTCGACCTGGTTCGGTAGCTAATGTGGTCGAGGAACGGCCCCCGTTTGTGGACCATTTTTTTGACCAGTCTCTAAAAAAAAGCTCATCAAATAAAATTCAGACCTAAAATTTTTGCTAAAATCGCGTTTTGACTATAGTAGGGGGGTTAGGCCGGTCGATTAAGGTTTAATTAGCGGATGAATGCGTACGTTTTATTCGTGGTTGATTTGACTTGCAAAGTATTTTTTTTTGTGTTGAGACCACCCTAGATGAATGATAGACAGGTGCAAATCTATTCTACCGATCCAGCTCTGCAAGTTGTTACGTGTCGAATTTGTTTTTGTGAAGGTTTCGTAAAGTTTATTACTTCACATTATGGGAATAATTATTGATTGCTATAAATAACATCGAAGTCACAGGTGCTTAATAGTTTCCATTCTTATGAAATTGCGTCGGGATTTTGTATTGAGACCCCCCTCGATGAATGGCCGGCAGATACAAATCTATTCAATAGTTCACATTCTTTCCTGTTTCTTTTTTTGGAGATTCCTAATGCAATTTATCCTGATTTTTTGTTCCATTATTGGTGAAAGATTTATTAATTTTCATAGATAACATCTGGGTGGTTGAGCGATAGCGTGTGATCCGTTTTTTTGTGACTTCGATGCAGGTTTGATCATGTTAAGTAGACGCGTCCCCTCCATATTAAAGCTCTATAAAAGACAACTTCCTAGGAATCGACATCATTATGTTCAGTGCTCGCTTACCAGAGAACTAGATCTCGTAATATTTCCAGATCAATTGAAGTGATTATTTAACGTATTGACAAGTTAGTGAATCTGTGTGTTCGTGTATAGCAAAAAAATGGATGTAAGTATGACTTATTTTATACGTGATTCAGTTATTGTGCTATAACGTTTTACCTCACTGAAATTTTTTCATTGTTTCAGCTCACTGAAAATACTTTTAAAAATTATTATTTCCCCGCAAGCAGTGACGATGAAACCATTCGTTCCACAAAATTGAAAAAGTCGTCGAAAAGAAACTGCATTGATAGTTTTTTTGAAAAACCCAAGAAAATACTGAAAACTGTAAAGAAACCTTCGACAGTTGGACGAGCTTTGGAGGATGGCATAGCTTATTTGGCTTCCAATGAAGATGATGGGGCCTCCGCATCTCATCTGATTAAGATTGAGATTTATGATTTGCATAAAATCAAAGACGTCGCACCAGCAGAACTATGGAAACAGGCAGATGTGCGTGTGAAATATTACGTACCGCCTCAGGAAGATAAACATCTGCAAAGTGCAAGAGATGTAATTTATAACATCACAAAGCAGGTGGCTTCAAGCCCAGACTGCGTCCAATTTTTTATTAAGAAGCAATGAGTGTGTGGGTGGTTCAAGCTGTGACAATGAACTTTTTTTTAGTTAAGTGTTTGCATGGACTCTGTAATATTTTTTGTGAGATTTTTGTCCTTTTCCCATAGCTGCAGAGCTATATAAAGACGTAAGATCCAACTTAGAGGATCGCATTCGTTTACCACACACAGACCATGAATCCTCCTGAATTAAGTGCCGGAGAAATCCACCGATTGGAGCAGCAGTTATTTCAACTCTGCGAAGAAATTGAGAAGCAATATTCTAACACGTGAGTAGTCTAGCATTACACTTATTTCACTTGCTGTAACATATTTTCCGGTAGTGGGCTTAAAGGTACTTAAAGTGAGATCTTTCCATATTTTATTCATTTGTGATTCTTTCGTTTCTGTTCAACGTTTTTTTTTTGGCTTTACATCGATTCAATATGTTTTATAATTTGGATAACAGTTTATCTGAGCAAGAGATTTCGTTGTTTAGTAAATCTCTCATTCTAAGTAAATTTCATAGAAACATACGAATGTGGTTTGTACAAAAAGTTCTACCTGTGTCACTTTTGCGAGACCCAGACATTTCACCTTACTATACGCCTTGTACTGGTCACTTGAAGTACAATCCAAAGAAGCTGCATTATGACGAAATCGATGGGGTGTTAACGATGCAAGCGTATTGTACACATTGTCAGCAGTAATATAGGTTAGGTGGATCATATAAATTATTATTTTTTTTTTTTTGTTTTTACAGTTCAACGCAAGGAGGTGAAAACCGAAACAAGAAAAGATCGGCGACAACGGCGGTAGAAGATGAACCCATGACTAAAAAATCATACAATATTTCAAAATCATCCAACCAACCATCAACGTCATCAGTTCAAAATGTAAGTACAGAAAGTAACGTAGAGTCGAGAGAATGTGAAATTTGTAAATGTTTTGTACAAAAAAAATATTATGCCAATCACCTTAAAAGTAACTCACACAAAAATAGAATTTTGGCCGCTGACTCCGAACTAGAAAATGTCCATGTGATAGAAAGTGCTTTCGGGAATAGAATCATGACTTACAGAATGATCGCGATAACACCAAATCAGGCTTTTGAAACACCTGAAATATTTTTACAAAATATTAAAAATAAAGTTTTTAAATTATTAGAAAGATCAATTTCAGAACACTTTGTTGTAAAAGTTAACTTTATTTTAAACGCTAACTTTACTCAAGAAACAAAACAGCAAAAAAACACATTCGACTTTCAAACAAATAATTATGTCGTTTGTACTGGAGATGATAAAAACATTATTTATTCAATGCTTGAATCAGAAATTAAAAACAAAATTACGAATTTTGAAAAAAAAGACAGCGGATGGAGTTTTCTTAATATAAACCACTTGGACATGAATGTCAACAAGTTTAACCCATTGCGCGGTTCGTCATATATAGATCTGCCATTAGACATCAAACATAAAAAAGCTGTAATTAATGTACAGAACAAGGACTTCGAATGTTTTCGTTGGGCCATTTTATCGGCCCTGTATCCAGTAAATCTCCACTCAAACAGAGTAACATCATATATGGCACATAAGAACGAATTAAAATTTGACAATCTTCCCTTTCCGATGAAAATTAAAGATATTCACAAATTCGAACAATTGAACGATATTAGTATTAATGTCTTCGGATTAAACTCTGATTCGGAAAATAAAACAAAGATTGTAGGTCCACTACACTTTACAAAAAACAGAAGAACAAAACATGTAAACTTGCTATACATCACACAGGGTAGCAAAGGACATTATTGCTATATAAAAAATCTCTCGCGATTAGTATCAAAGCAGATATCAGCATCAGAGCATACAGCATATATCTGTGACGGCTGCCTTCTACACTTCAAATCGTTAGATAATTTAAAAAAACACCAAGAAAAAGACTGTTTTCATGTTTGTACGAGATTACCTTCTGGACTTGACACAAATAAAAACTGGTTTAATGATAAAATACCAACAAACCAACTTAGTTTCAATAATTATGAACGTAAATTAAAAGTCCCCTTTGTTATTTACGCTGATTTTGAAGCATTTTTAAATCCAATTCAAACTTGCTCCAATGATCCAAGTAAATCTTCCACGAATAATATCCACAAACACGAAGTATACAGTTTTGGCTATTACGTCAAATGTTCCTATAATGATAGTTTGTCGCAATATAGAACTTACAGAGGTGAAAATTGCGCTGAAACTTTCATGAAATTCATCAAACAAGATTTAGAAAAGATCTGTAAAACTAAAACTTATAATAAATCACCATTACCCCTAACACAGGAAGATAAAATCAAAATAGATCAGGCCACCTCCTGTTATATTTGTGATCACGATCTGAACGGGGAATCCACAGTTTCTTTCAATTGGCACACTGGTGTTTTTGAAGGTGTTGCCCACAAATTATGTGCAGAAAAATACCAGTTACCGGATTTTGTACCCATATTCTTCCATAATTTAAGTAATTACGATGCTCATTTTATAGTGCACGGATTAAGTGTGGATGAGGGTGATATTGAGCTTATACCAGAGAACAAAGAGAAATACATATCTTTTTCTAAGGTCTTACGACTAAATAAAAAATTAGTGAAATTAAGATTTCTTGATTCTCTAAGATTTATGCCAAGTAGTCTTGAAAAATTGACCAAGATTTTATCACCAGAACAATTCCATGAACTTAAATTAAATTTTCCAAATGACGAAGACTTCAGTCTTTTAATACGTAAGGGAGTGTATCCATATGAATATATGACATCATTTGAATCATTAAAAATGAGAACTCTACCTACTCGTGATGATTTTTTTAATTCTTTAACTGACAGTCATTTATCAGAAGCTGATTATACACAGGCTCAGGAAGTGTGGAATCATTTTAGGTGTCAGAATATGGGGGATTATTCGGATCTATACTTAAAAACAGATGTCTTGTTATTAGCTGATGTATTTGAAAATTTTAGAAATGTTTGCCTCAAGACATACCAGTTAGACCCCTGTCATTACTTCACCCTTCCAGGGCTTTCCTGGGATTCTATGTTAAATCATGCTAAAATTAATTTGGAACTTCTAACTGATATCGATCAAGTCAGTTTTATAGCAAATAATATCAGGGGTGGGATTTCTCAATGCAGTCACAGACATGCAAAAGCAAACAATATTTACATGCCAGATTATGATTCAAACATCCCATCTTCATATCTCATGTATTTAGATGCGAATAATCTTTATGGCTGGGCTATGTCGCAATATCTCCCAACAGGAAAGTTTGAATGGGTAGATGTGAATACTGATTTCAATGTGTCTGATGAGGCAAGTCACGGATACATTTTAGAAGTCGATTTGGAGTATCCATCCAACTTGCATGATTTTCACTCAGATTTACCCTTTTGTCCTGAAAATATTTGCTCGGGAAAAAGTAAACAAAAAAAATTAATTCCGAATTTGTACAACAAAAGCAATTACGTCATCCATTATAGAAATCTCAAGCAATGCTTAAAACAAGGTTTACGGTTATTAAAAATACACAGAATACTTAAATTTGAACAATCACCGTGGCTCAAAAGTTACATAGATTTAAATACACACATGCGATCCCTAGCCTCTTCGGATTTTGAAAAGGATTTTTATAAACTCATGAATAATTCAGTATTCGGTAAGACGATGGAGAATGTAACAAAACGAGTAAATGTCAAGTTACTTAATCACTGGATAAATCACGGAAGTAAACAGGGCGCAGAAACTTTGATTGCAAATCCTGCATTTCACAGTTTATCAATTTTTTCTGAAAATTTAGTTGCAGTACAACTGAAAAAAACTCAAGTTTTGTATAACAAACCGACTTATCTAGGTTTCTGTATATTGGATTTATCAAAGACATTAATGTACAATTTTCACTATGATTTCATGAAAAACAAATATCAAGACAATATTAAATTGCTATACACAGACACTGACAGTTTAGTCTATCAAATATATACTGAAAATTTTTATGTCGATATGCGATCTGATTTAAATTCATTCTTTGACACATCTGACTATCACCCTGACAATCAATACGGTTTGCCATTAGTAAATAAAAAGCGTTTAGGATTTTTCAAAGACGAAAATAATGGTAAAATTTTTGAGGAATTTGTCGGTCTTCGTGCAAAATTGTACGCTATGAGTGTGCAGAATAATTTTATTGCCAAAGCCAAAGGTGTAAATAAATCAGTCACCAATCAATTTAATATTCAAAATTATAAAACATGTTTATTTGATAAAAAAAAATATATCGCGTGAAATGTTACGATTCAAATCTATAAAACACGTAATTTATACTCAAAAAATCAACAAAATATCATTATCATACAGTGACACTAAGCGCTACTTATTAGAAAACTCTACCGATACTCTTGCTTGGGGGCACTTTAAAATAAATAAAGATAACTCCTAACGTTACTTTCTGTATTTAGTACATAAGAATTATAAAGTCGTTATTGAGATTTTCTTTTAGATTAAATTATATGAGTACCGCCGAAAGACGTCCACTGCTGGACATAGACCTAATTTTATTACCGCATAATATTTTCTTGTAATTGTTTTTGCGAATGTTCTGATGTAATGCATGCGATAAGTAGTGTAAATAGATAGAAAAACTTACCTAGACTAAGTGTAATAGTTTAACCATGCATAAAATAATAAGTGATTATTTTAATGATCCATAATTTAGTAATTCCTATTATTTTATGGCAAGTACTCAATGTAAATATACTGATTTAGGGAAGGTGTTCCTTTGACCATTCATAGCATCAAAACAGGTACCAAGTTTATGTTCGCCGTTGTCCGCTTTTTTCATCTCTAACTTTAAAATATACTGTATGTTACACAGCTTAAGGTCTGTTTTTCAATAACTTAGTAGCGAGGTAAGGTGGCGCTTGCTGAATAGACGCCGCCCATTATAAATAGTTCTGTATAGTGTAATTAGCCGGCTCTTAAAATCGGCCGGGCTGGGGAGTTTTCTTGCGCCATTTCTTTTTCTCTGCAATAGCCCGACTCCGAATTGGTGGTAGACTCGCTCTTTTGAATTGTATAAATTATTGCATGATAGTGAAATAAGTTACATTTTTTGTAATGAATATAATACGGAAAGAAATAATAAAATATACAAAAAATTATTCGAGTTTTAGTTTTTATTTAATTTTCACATTATATCCTAAATAATTAGAATTATGTGTCATTCTATATTCTGCACCATCTTAGTTGACACGTGTTTTCTACAACAATATGATTCATTTTAATCATCCTTTTACAGCGATAGTCGCTGGTCCCAGTGGATGTGGAAAATCAAATTTTGTTACAAATTTTTTAAGTCATTCCAAAGCTCTTTGTAATGAAGATTTTTCTGAAGTGATATGGTGCTATGATGAAATGCAGCCACTATATAATTTAGATAATGTTAATTATAGTCAAGGCATCCCAGATTTAAATATGTTTGATGGAAAGTATCCCAAACTCTTAATAATTGATGATCTCATGAGAGAATCAGATGGTCGCATTGTAGATATTTTTACTAAAGGCAGTCATCACAGGAATTTGAGTGTGTTTTACATTACTCAAAACTTATTTCATCAGGGTAAAGGTCAACGAGATATTTCATTGAATTCCAGCTATATAATTTATTTTAAAAACCCTCGAGATAGAACGCAAATACGTCATTTCGCTCGTCAGGTATATCCAGACAATACTAAATTTGTAGAAGAAGCGTATAAGGATGCAACCATAGAAGCTCACGGATATCTTTTGATTGATCTCAAGCAAAACACTAACGACATGTATCGCTTCAAAAGTAAAATATTTCCTTCTGATAATTATTGTGTAGTTTACGTTCCAAAGAAGGGGTATAAATATGATACACAACAATAGAATTCATTTAGTTCCAAATGATGAGTCAAGAAGAAACATCTAGAGATCATTTGCTAATAGCATTAAATACAATTAAACCACACTATCGAGACGCTTTGTTACAATTTTGTACCGACAGTGAGATAAAACAACTTTGCGAGTGTATTTTAACAATATTCAAAGACAAAATACCTATAAAAGAAGTGGTAGAGTCTACTTTCAATATTTGCAAGTTAATATGTTTCATTTCTGCTGATAAATAAATCGTAATCGAAAATATGTTTCATTTCTGCTGATAAATAAATCGTAGACTGAGATTATCTAGCACTGCAGAATATTGCCTCAGTTTTGGATAATGAGTGGAAGAGTAACATCTCATAAGCATTTCCTTAAAGCATTACTAACATTAAAACCAAAACAACGAACAGCTTTACTGAAAACTTGTGGCAATGATGAAATAAATTGTATAAGTGAATGTATTTTTAACGTTTTAAAAGGTAAAATACCATTAAAAGATAAAGATAAGTGTAAATTAAAAAAACATAGAATTATTTTGAGACAGTTAGTTACGAAGGGTAAAATTAAACAAAGGAAGAAAATAATTGTGCAAAAAGGTGGTGCATTTCTACCTATTATTTTAGGTGCCGTTTTAAGTGGGCTGCTAAATTCAGTTTTTCGATCGTAATATTAATTCATCAATATGCAAAATACAAAAAAAATGGTCCTGGTTGATCCTAATGTTATTGAAAGATTTAAACAAAGTGAGAGAGAGAGTTCATCTGAGGACGCAATTTCTCGTTTGGATGGTGAGATGCATAAAATATTAAAAAGCAAACTAAATGATCGTGAAAAGTGGATATTGTATCTTCAAACACTGCAAAGATACTTGCATTTCAATGATGAAAAAAAGAATTCTTTGAAAATAGTCCCACTAAATCAGGAGAGAGTAATTACAGCTGATGCGCAGATTCAGACTGACCCCATTAAGAAGGAAAATGATGTAGATAAAACGAACGTTGAGACCCAGACAGATTCAGTAATACAAAACTTTACGTCCTCTAAAGACGCTTATACTGTTATAGGTGTTGTAAACTCGCTACCTAAAACATACAGAAAAAAAGGAGAAATACTGTTAAGTTATTTGGTGCGAAATAGAGATAAAATACGCTGGAATGACAATGGAACCGTTTTTGTAAGTGACAAAGATATTCCTTTCAGTAATATAACTGAATTAGTACACTTTGTCATAAGAAAAGTAAAACGTCCCAACCCGCTAGGGTATGAGCAGTTTGTCAAAGTTTTATCTGATATTAAAATCCCCATTAATTGTCTCGGTAATCCAAACGCACAATTTTCCTTGATAGAACTTGACGATAAAAATAAGAACAGTCCAAGAATACAAAATACGCCAATACAAGGTAGATCCAGATCAGAACGGCTTAGAGCTCGCAAGGTAATTAATTGGGAAAGATGGAATCCGTATTAGATGTCAATCAGATTTATTATGATGTTTCTAATCCCGCTGGTTATAGCAGCGTCAATAAACTCACAGAAGCAATGAAAGGGCGAATGAATAAAAAGCAGGTGCAAGAGTGGCTGCAAGGTCAAGAAACGTATACTCTACATAAACCAGTTCAAAAAAGGTTTCCGAGAAATAAGTATGTTTTGTCTAATTTTAATGTACTATGGCAAGCAGATCTTAGCGATATGCGATCTTATAGTCAATATAATGATGGTTACAAATATATACTTTGTGTTATAGATGTATTCAGTAAATATGCTTTTGCTAGAGCTATTAAAAAAAAGAATTCAGAGACCATAAAAAGTAGTTTTCAAAGCATATTTAGTGAAGCCGAAGATACCCCTACTCATATTCAATCTGATAAAGGTACTGAATTTGCTTCAAAAGATGTTAAATCATTTTTAAAAAGTAGAAATGTAAATTACTATACAACAAACAATCCAGATATAAAAGCTAGTATTGTGGAAAGATTTCAAAGAACTTTGAAAATGAAAATGTGGCGATATTTCACTCATAAAAACACATACAGGTATGTAGATATTTTGCAAGATTTGCTTAAATCATATAACTATAGCTATCACTCAAGCATTAAAATGCGACCATGTGATGTAAATTCGAATAATATTATGACTGTCTGGAATAATTTATACGAAAGACCAAAATTAAAACGAAGCAATATGAACAGGGCCCCGATCGCGCTACTAATGTGGAACTGAACTGTGGACGAACGTGAGATGATCATCAGCCGTTGTGACATTTTGGTATCGCGCTAATTATTTGACAGCAACTTCAACCGTTACTGATAAATAAACGAAACGCAACTGCTGTCAATGGCTGTCAAACTCGAGTCCCTGAAAAAGTTAGTTCAGAGGAACTTTTTCACGACTATTTCAGAACCGTTCACGCTATCAGCACGCCATTTTAATTGTTTTTTTTTTAGTGATACAAATAATTGCAACTAACAAAATGTGTCAATTTTATGGAAACTAAAATTATTTAGATACCTAATACATTGGCTGTATATAAATTTTAGTTTTCAAGTTTGGCGCCATTGGGGTGGGCCGGGCCGGAAAAAGCTTTGGATAGATAGCGCTAGTGGTCCTTGTCAAAATATTTGCCTCTGTTGACTAGATAATTTTACGCTTTTATTGGCTGAAAATTGTGTTAGATTTGGATTGTGATATTTATTCACTATGTATTTATACTAATCTGTGTATTCGACGTGGCGTGCGTGTAGCCGAACTGAAGGCCTAGAAGTAGCGCGGTGCTTCTTTAAGAGGAAAAAAGGCGGACCTGATTGAAAGGTAAGACTAGTTTCATACACTGTTCTTTCAATAATTATATGAATTATAAAATGTTCACTGCAGATTACTTTGCAAACTGGTTAAATTATCATTATAATCTAATAAAAATTTCCAACACAATAAAGAAATACGTGAGAAATTGAGGTTATGTTATTGTATGGATGGATACATTTTTTATATTAATTTAAATTACTTTCAGACTGGAGCTATATGACAAACATTTAAATTTTCGACGTCCTGATTGTGTCGAGCAACAAGAATCTATGAGGTTACCATCAAACAAATCATACAGAGATATCAACAGCAACACCATTCTGCCTGCTTTGAACAAAACACAAATTAGGCATTGTTTAAGCTGGTAGGTAACATAAAGAGAGCTTATCTACCTAATATAATATGCAATACGCAAATTTACAAAGATATTAATCAAGTAATTTTATTCCAGCACTGTAAAGAAGTTTGAAGTGGCAATGGAACAATATGAATCAAGGCACCTGATAGCTGTAGCTGTAGTTGTCGGTGAAGAAATATATGTTAAGGGATTTTGTCGTAAAACAATGAAAAATTTGCATTATGAAGTGGATTTTACAAATTCGGAAATCCATCTGATGAATGAATCGCACTGTGAATGTCCTGCTGGGAGCAGACAGAATGCAGTTTGTAAACATGGTGCTGTTGTTATGCTGGACTTGGCACAAATGACAAGCAAAAAAGTGTTGTTGAAATATGAAGTTTGGACAGAAAAGCTACAGCAATTTCATGTCCCAAAAAAGCTATATGAATGCTAATTGGGAACGTGTTAATGTATTATTTAATCCATATCCAACTGAAAATATAAGAAAGGCCATACCTAGGTGCGTTCCCAGATGGGTTACTTGGCCCGGACACAACTATTGAAATAAAATGCCCATATGCCTCTCGACTCGATACCAAGAAATAAAGAGCCTATCTGATGGAAAATAATAATAAATTGTCACTGCAACATAGCACACCTTATTATTTATACCAAATACAGGGACAGCTGTACTGTACAGGGCGGTCCTACTGTAATTTCATTGTATATGTTACGGGTAATGCTAGAAGATGAAGTAAACCTAGGTTTACCTGGGTAGACTTAGGGTAAACCTAGGTTCACTCGACCTAACCTAACCTAGGTTTACTCCACCTTCTAGCTTTACTTAGCTTAGCTTCTAGGAACTTTTAAAGACACATTTATATTATGATTACCATAAAATGAAGAAATATAACCAACAGTATTTTACTATCATATTTTATTTTTTATTACTATTCCTTCTCTAAAGTTACATAGCATTAAACAAATAAAAAAAATCTTTGATGCTAATGGCACATAAAATTTATTAAGTTCAATAGTTAATATTTTATTTAAGTTTTTGTTAACCCTAAGTATGAGCCTGAACTGCTGGCTTGCCAATTTTTTAAGATAAAAAAACCAGCCAAGTGCGAGTCGGACTCGCGCCCTAAGGGTTCCGTACCTATCTACCATATGATATACTAAAAGCTTTTGCTCTTTAATTTTAAAAACTCCGCGACCATCCAACTTGACCCTTCTTTTATAGAAAAGTTCTTGAAACGGGAGCTCACCTTAATTGGTTACTATAAGTTGTGAGAGAAATTGAAATATTTAATGATTTTAGACTTTTCCCTTTATTTGTACTGTGAGACCTAGCTTCTTGCCAAATTTCATAATTTTAGGTCAACGGGAAGTACCCTGTAGGTTTTGCATTTTTGCATAAATGTATGGAGATGAGGACATAAAAAGCCATATCTTTTGATTGCGTCGTTGTAAAAAATTGAAATTTTCAGATCTTGAGTGGTTTATGGACCTCAATATTCGTTATCAATTTCAACCTGATACCTCTTCTCGTTCGTGAGAAAAAGGGTCTTGACAGACAGACAGATGGACAACAAAGTGATCCTATAAGGGTTCTGTTTTTTTATTTTGAGGTGCGGAACCCTAAAAATTGGCTTGTTGGCTTGGTTTTAAAAAATTGGTTTATTAAAATAAAACTCCAGGTATTTGGGATTTTCCTTTTAGGAAGGTAGGTATATTAATTAAAACACCCTTGCTAAGAAATAAATCCTGAACATTCAAGCTTCAACTAGAAATTTTAATGTGTTCTTATGTTTATAGGAACTGACAGTACACCTCTGGGCATCAGGTTAGCTTGGCTTCTGTATGGTTATTTCAGTTCCATCTACAATAAGTTTTGTAGAATTATATTGTTTACGAAAGCTTTCTGGCATCATTCGAACATCTGCTTCCGACAAATACTTGCTATCAATCGTTCTCCTCTAGCTTTCGGTTCTACGGTAAGCCATTTTAGTGAGCTATTGCAAGGAAACACAAAAGGAACTGCCGATTTTTTCAAATATGCTTTAGTCCTGTAACCATAAAAATTTAGCGAACTTTAATTATAAAAATAGTAAGGACATTTTGACTGTGTGGTATTGTTTCAGTTTTAAGTAGCAGTTAGTTTATTTTACCTGTGCATTTGCTCGCGTTGTCATAGTCATTCTCAGTAAAATATATAGGCGGCATAATCTTGAACTGCTTATAAGGGTAAAGTTGTGAAATCACAAAAACTAAGCAAAAATCCATTCAACTTCATAGGTATACATCTTGTTTGTTTTAGGAAAGATACTCTTTGGTAGCTTTGACAGCGCCACTTAAAAAAAAAACTAATGCTGCCAGTCATGAATCGATGCTCGATTATACTTAAGTAACAGGTCCACGCTATAATACTAGTGTTACATCTCTAAAAGTTTCGATCGCGCTTTTATTCAAGTTTGGTTAAATAAGGCGATACCAAAATCCTGCTCGATAGAACTAGAACTGGATTGGAGTTGCTATTGCAACGGAGACGTTCAGCAAACGAATTGTTGACGTTTAAAATAAGGCGATCGGGGCCCAGAACTACACCCATATTTGAAGTAGGTGATTTTGTAAGAATAACCAAATACAAACATATATTTCAAAAAGGCTATGAAACCAATTGGAGTGATGAAGTGTTCGTTATAACCTCCATTATCAAAAGAAAGCCATTTATAGTATATACCCTCAAGGATTTGCAAAATGAGTCAATTGTAGGAACTTTTTATGGTAAAGAATTACAAAAGGTTGAGTATAACCCCCACGATACATATAAAATAGATAAAATAATACAGTCTCGCTACTCAGGTAACAGAAAGCAAGTGCTCGTTAAGTGGAAAGGTTATCCCAACAAATTTAATACTTGGATATTAGCTTCAAATTTAGAAAAAATATAATGGAGGATAGTTTTTATTTAACACTTTTGAGTAATAGTTCAATGTTGTATTTCCCTAACAATGCAACCACAAATTTTTTTACCAAACTACCAAAAACGCTTAAGTTAGAAGGAGAATGGGTTGTTGGATTAGTGGAATTTAACTACCCCTGTACAATGTTCAACGTGCAGGAACATGAAAACATATTTTCTGTAACTAAAAAAGAAGGGGGACATGAAAATGGCGTACAGTACATATCTAACATACCTACCACAAACTATGATGATGTCACTCACTTTTTACAATCTTTTAATGAAAATGATCTGTTAAAAGGGAAAGTCACCTTTAAATACAATAAAATATCAAAGCTTGTCACAGTATCTACTTCAGATGATATATTAGCTATGAATCTCGCACCTAAGCTATGTTTGCAGCTTGGATTTGAACCTAATACAAATATTGCTGTTCATAAATCAGGCAAATACCCAGTCAACCTGAATTTGGGGTTACCATCTCAACTTTTTATATATTCAGACATAGTGCAACCGCAGATAGTGGGAGATGTCATGACATCATTATTAAGAGTTGCAACACTAGACCCCATGAAATATACATACGGTGCATTTAAAATGAATGTTTTTTCACCAGCACACTACTTACCAGTTATGCGTAGAGAGTTTGATGTTATTGAAATAGATATAAGAACAAGTATTGGTGATAAAGTACCATTCCAGTTTGGAACTGCATGTATTAAACTACATTTTAAGCGAATAAAATGATTAATAAACAAACTCAAATATGTCCTTACCACCATTATTATTCACATCAGGCTGGAACGGGAGTAGGCATTGTATATAGAGGCGTTCCTCATCAGCGGGGGCATGGTATTGGTAGTTTTCTTGGAGGTTTATTCAGATCTGTGTTTCCTCTTTTAAAAAGTGGGGCGAGAGCAATTGGTTCCGAAGCCGTAAATGCAGGTATGGGGTTGTTGACTGATGTGATTAATGCGCACCCACTCGCTGATTCTGTCAAAACACAGCTAAAAAATGTAAGTGCAAACTTAAAACGAAGAGCGGATAATAAAATTGATTCCTTGATGTCTGGATCAGGGTATAAAACTTGAAGACAATCGAAGAAGGTATCTATTCGTAGGAAACCACCGAAGCGAAGAGGTGCCACGAAAAAAACAAACAGCGACATATTTACATCTTAAAAATCATGGCATTCTTACATAACAACTCTTGTGAATGTGTAAAATCAGAATTAGATTTGTTTGCCCTCCCATCAACACAAACCAGTATAGAGAGTGGGCAGTGGATTAACTACAGCCCAGTGTCATCATTAACTGACGATGGACCCATTGAATTTTTAATACCTGGCTCTGGAGATGATTATATCGACTTATCGCACACAATACTCATTGTGAAAGCAAAAATTGTTAATCGTGATGGCACGCCAATTCCTGAGACTGTTAAAGTTGCACCAGTAAACAATTGGTTACATTCCCTTTTCAGCCAGTTAGATATATATTTAAATCAAAAGCTCATCTCACCTCCCAATAACACCTACGCTTATCGAGCATACATCGAAACTTTACTTAATTATGACAGGGGAGCTAAAAAGTCTCATCTCACTTGTGGATTATGGTATGACGATACAGCTAATCAAATGGATACATGTGACATTACTAACCTAGGATTTAATATGAGACATAGCTTGACACACGGCAAGGAAGTGGAAATGATGGGGCATTTGCATGGTGATATATTCAATCAAGAAAAATTTTTGATTAACGGTGTAGAAATGCGCATAAAATTAGTACGTACAAAAGAAACTTTCAATCTCTTATGCTCCAATGTAGATTCAAAATTTAAAGTTAATATTACTAGTGCATCTCTCTTAATGCGTAAAGCTAGAATTAATCCATCCGTTCTTCTTGCTCATCAAAAAGTTTTATCTACTACTACTGCAAAATATCCTATCACTCGCGCGGAAGTCAAAGTGTTAACTATACCAGCAGGGGTGCAAGGAAAAGCTCTTGATAATATATTTCTTGGACAAATACCTAAAAGATGTGTGATTGGATTCGTAGATAATGCTGCATTGAATGGAACTCTAAATAAAAATCCATTTAATTTTGTACATTATAATATGAATTTGTTTAGTTTATATGTCGATGGTCAACAAATTCCACCTTGTACATTACAACCATCTTTTCCGAATGATATGTTTGTAAGCGCATACAACACATTGTTTTCTGGTACCGGTATTCATTTTGCGAATGAAGGTAATTTTTTATGTATGAGCGATTACTCAGGTGGATACTGTTTAATGGCTTTTGACATGACCCCTGATTTGTGTGCTAATTCACTAACACACTGGAATTTAATTAAACATGGTAGCGTGAGGATGGAAGTTCGATTTGATAGCGCTCTACCAACAACAATTAATTGTATAATTTTTGCTGAGTTCGATAATATTCTTGAAATAAATAAAAATCGTGAAGTTACTTTCGACTACAACAGCTAAAAATTTAATGAATGTTTTGAGTTAAGATATTTATATAAAATATGATACATTTTGATTTATAACATAAGTTACTACGCAGTTCTAACAATCAGATGTGTGAAAGCAAAAATGGATACTTGTGATATACAGAGATTCATGAAAAAAATTGACTCCAAGTTAGAATACAATGTATATGCTGCAAATCGTTTACCAATTCATGTTTCTCTACCATGCTTCTTAATAAGTAATTTAGATCCTGATACGAAAATTGGGTCGCATTGGATAGCTATTTACATAAGTGAGGATGGTGTTGCGGATTATTTTGATTCGTTTGCTCGTAAACCAACCATGTATCATGAAAAATTTTTGAAACGAAATTCTAGAATATATTTTCATAATAGTATAATTCTTCAAAACTATCTTACTTCCGTATGTGGAATGTATTGTTTATTATATATTTACTTTAGATATAATGGAGTGTCAATGTTTAATTTTACGAGTTTGTTTACTAAGGATACTTTATGTAATGATTTAATTTTAAGACAACTATTTCAGTCTATTTTGGTCCAATTGAAATAAATTTTAAAATAATGTATTTTGTGTTTTATTTACTTTATAGGTGACATCAATTAAACAAAAGTTCTATTAATTAAATTTATTGTCAAGTAAACATAAAATTACACATGAATAAATTAATGTTGTTTAAATGCTAAATATTTTTTCGGAGAATATAAGGATAGAGGTAGGTTTGCTGGACTCTCTGCTCTTAATTCTTCTTCTTCCTCATAGCTCCAGTCAAAAATTTTTTTTTTCGGAGAATATAAGGATAGCGGAAGGTTTGCTGGACTCTCTGCTCTTAATTCTTCTTCCTCCTCATAGCTCCAGTCAATTTGAAGTGGATTAATTGGACGCCATTGGCGGGACCAACCTGCGGCTAAAGTCCAAGGTGCCAGTGATCTTGAATAATTAGATATTTTTTGCAGTTCTCCTTTTACCACGGCTACGGGTTTGTTTCTGTATTGCGTTGAACTGTAAAAACAAAAAAAAAAAATGTAAACACAACTTAATTGGTAGTAATTTTCGATAAACTAGGATCTAATTTATATGATCCACCTAACCTATATTACTGCTGACAATGTGTACAATACGCTTGCATCGTTAACACCCCATCGATTTCGTCATAATGCAGCTTCTTTGGATTGTACTTCAAGTGACCAGTACAAGGCGTATAGTAAGGTGAAATGTCTGGGTCTCGCAAAAGTGACACAGGTAGAACTTTTTGTACAAACCACATTCGTATGTTTCTATGAAATTTACTTAGAATGAGAGATTTACTAAACAACGAAATCTCTTGCTCAGATAAACTGTTATCCAAATTATAAAACATATTGAATCGATGTAAAGCCAAAAAAAAAACGTTGAACAGAAACGAAAGAATCACAAATGAATAAAATATGGAAAGATCTCACTTTAAGTACCTTTAAGCCCACTACCGGAAAATATGTTACAGCAAGTGAAATAAGTGTAATGCTAGACTACTCACGTGTTAGAATATTGCTTCTCAATTTCTTCGCAGAGTTGAAATAACTGCTGCTCCAATCGGTGGATTTCTCCGGCACTTAATTCAGGAGGATTCATGGTCTGTGTGTGGTAAACGAATGCGATCCTCTAAGTTGGATCTTACGTCTTTATATAGCTCTGCAGCTATGGGAAAAGGACAAAAATCTCACAAAAAATATTACAGAGTCCATGCAAACACTTAACTAAAAAAAAGTTCATTGTCACAGCTTGAACCACCCACACACTCATTGCTTCTTAATAAAAAATTGGACGCAGTCTGGGCTTGAAGCCACCTGCTTTGTGATGTTATAAATTACATCTCTTGCACTTTGCAGATGTTTATCTTCCTGAGGCGGTACGTAATATTTCACACGCACATCTGCGTGTTTCCATAGTTCTGCTGGTGCGACGTCTTTGATTTTATGCAAATCATAAATCTCAATCTTAATCAGATGAGATGCGGAGGCCCCATCATCTTCATTGGAAGCCAAATAAGCTATGCCATCCTCCAAAGCTCGTCCAACTGTCGAAGGTTTCTTTACAGTTTTCAGTATTTTCTTGGGTTTTTCAAAAAAACTATCAATGCAGTTTCTTTTCGACGACTTTTTCAATTTTGTGGAACGAATGGTTTCATCGTCACTGCTTGCGGGGAAATAATAATTTTTAAAAGTATTTTCAGTGAGCTGAAACAATGAAAAAATTTCAGTGAGGTAAAACGTTATAGCACAATAACTGAATCACGTATAAAATAAGTCATACTTACATCCATTTTTTTGCTATACACGAACACACAGATTCACTAACTTGTCAATACGTTAAATAATCACTTCAATTGATCTGGAAATATTACGAGATCTAGTTCTCTGGTAAGCGAGCACTGAACATAATGATGTCGATTCCTAGGAAGTTGTCTTTTATAGAGCTTTAATATGGAGGGGACGCGTCTACTTAACATGATCAAACCTGCATCGAAGTCACAAAAAAACGGATCACACGCTATCGCTCAACCACCCAGATGTTATCTATGAAAATTAATAAATCTTCCACCAATAATGGAACAAAAAATCAGGATAAATTGCATTAGGAATCTCCAAAAAAAGAAACAGGAAAGAATGTGAACTATTGAATAGATTTGTATCTGCCGGCCATTCATCGAGGGGGGTCTCAATACAAAATCCCGACGCAATTTCATAAGAATGGAAACTATTAAGCACCTGTGACTTCGATGTTATTTATAGCAATCAATAATTCTTCCCATAATGTGAAGTAATAAACTTTACGAAACCTTCACAAAAACAAATTCGACACGTAACAACTTGCAGAGCTGGATCGGTAGAATAGATTTGCACCTGTCTATCATTCATCTAGGGTGGTCTCAACACAAAAAAAAATACTTTGCAAGTCAAATCAACCACGAATAAAACGTACGCATTCATCCGCTAATTAAACCTTAATCGACCGGCCTAACCCCCCTACTATAGTCAAAACGCGATTTTAGCAAAAATTTTAGGTCTGAATTTTATTTGATGAGCTTTTTTTTAGAGACTGGTCAAAAAAATGGTCCACAAACGGGGGCCGTTCCTCGACCACATTAGCTACCGAACCAGGTCGAATCCCGGTGACCGACTCTCGACCACATCACCTCTAGCTGGTCCAGTACCGGCCTAACCCCCCTACTTATATCAAACTGATTATCACAGTTAGAACCCGGCCAATTGTATTAGGGTACAAAAAAGCATAAAGTCAAGTTTGCCTAGTTAACACAGATTGTTATTACGGAAAAAAGTGGCAGTCTCATAAAGAACAATTAAATTTTGTATATGTCACCGGAAAATGATAAGACAGCACTACTAAACACCGCCATGGTCATGTTCACTTTTACTTTTACGTGGCACGCTTTTGCCGAGTATATGGCATATCTATAAACGCCCCCTGGCGTAGTTTCCAAAATCTTTGGATGACATAAACTCGTAGGAAATTCGTAGATCCATAGGTCTGTTAGGTTCTCTTTCGACCAAACGAATTCGGTAATTTATTATTTTTCGAAAATTGATCAACCTACTAGGAAATTAATAAATTTACGATTGCGTATTATTTTCCGGTGACTTGTTTTGTGGACTTGAACAATTCAAGGTCTGATGATGATGACCATGGGTAGTCACAACTGGACATCATATCGTACCTACCGGTGTTTGGTCATGTTTGATTGGATTCCACAAGTTCTTTGAACAAACACTCAAACTAGTCACTGGTATCAGCGGTTCACGCTAAGACCAACGGCCGTCCTAGCAGTAGGTATGTTAAACTAACAAATATTTTTTTTGTAATACTTACCTATTTTCTTTTTTGCAGCTATGGCTGTTCCCAGCCAACCCCTTCTCTCTGGACGTGAAGTTTAATGACGCAGGAGACCGCATCGTAGCATCTCGCTTCCTCATACAGGCGATCAATATCAGCGGCACCAACCATGAGAAAGAGATGGTGAAAGTCTTGAGACAGGTCGTCGCTGAATCGCCACTCAACGCATCGGTCTTCCATCCGTATTTCGTGTTTTTCGATCAGGTTTGTAAGCACTTCGAATTTTAATAGCTGTTTCTATATATGAAGCAAATAAATTAAAGATACTATAGTCGAATTAATATAGCTTGATAAAAATTACAGCAGAAAATATTATGCGTAAGAACAGGTCGGATCAATACTTGTATCTGCGCTCTAATATACAGGGTGTAAGGGACGGTGTACCGAAAACTGAAAGGGCGTGCTCAGTCAACGAAACTGAACAACTTTCCCAAACAAACATCTCTGGGAAATGAAAAAAAAAATTGATCTCTCCATTCAAACTGTTCGACCAGAGTGAGCAATTTGTATGGAGAGGTCAAATTTATTTTTCCAGAAATGTTTGTTTGGGAAAGTTGTTCAGTTTCGTTGACTTAGCACGCCCTTTCAGTTTTCGGTACACCGTCCCTTACACCCTTTATATGAAGCAAGGAAACTAAAGATAGGCACTACAGTCGAATTAATATAGCTTGAATCGAATGACAGCAGGAAAAACTGTGCGTGAGAGCAGGTCGGATCGATACTTGTCTCTGTCGCTCTAATATATAGCGCATCGCTCCGTCCTGCCCTCACCCTGATGTCATCCTAATCAAGCTACATAACTTCGACTGTAATTTGCATTCTTCTTTTTCAGTTCGAGCTTGTGAGACCAACATCAATCCAGAACTTGTGCTACGGAGCCTTGATGATGATGATCACATCCTTCATCTTCATTCCCAACATCCTGTGCTCGCTGTGGGTCGCTTTCAGCATAATATCAATTGAAATCGGCGTGGTCGGCTACATGGCTCTTTGGGACATCAATCTAGACTCAATATCAATGATCAACCTAATCATGTGCATCGGATTCTCAGTAGATTACACCGCTCATATCTGCTATGCCTACATGGCGTCGAAAGCTAAGTCTCCAAAACAAAGAGTCAGCGAATGCCTTTACTCATTAGGTCTGCCAATAGTCCAAGGATCGTTTAGTACAATTCTAGGAGTCATCGCCTTGCTTCTGGCAGACAGTTACATCTTCTCAGTCTTCTTTAAAATGGTTTTTATGGTGATATTTTTCGGGGCGATGCACGGACTATTTCTACTACCTGTGCTCCTATCCATCTTCGGCCCAGGATCGTGCACAAGGCAAGAAGAAGATTTCAAAATGTCAAGCGTAGAAAAGTGCTTTCCACATCCTTACTGCATCCCACATCCTCAATTAGTTTTAAACGATCAGATTTTTAACGGCAAGAATATCAATCCCAACGGAGTGTACAAGATTTACGGTGACGATAAAGACTTGGGCCTCGGCACGTCTGGAGAGGATACTAGCGAGAGCAGTTCTAACCAATCACAGCGCAGACAAGTGGACGACGAAGGACGGAAGAAGTACGAGGATGGGTGGAAGAGATCGAGTTACGCGCAAAGTTCCAGTCAATTTCAGCCATCTGGAGAGTTAGATTTATATGGGCATGAGCTTGATCGAGCGTGGCAGAGACAACGCTATGACGACAACAGACGTAATTTTGAAAACTACAGGAAAGGTCCAGCGCCGAGGGATGACGATTGGAAAAGGAAAAACAGTGACGAAGCGAGTCCGCGGCGCGAGGGGACGTACCGCGTGATGCGCGCGCATTCTCATCACAACTTGCACCGGCCGCGAGCGCCCAGACGTTCCAACTCGCACCACAACCTAGAACACTTAGATTATGTCGCGGAGATGCGCTTCCCCTGACAATGACTCAGAAATTCATTAAACCATGTGCTCAAATGGACCAAAGTATGATTGTTTGTCAGGCAAGTCCAAGGTGTTATGGATTTGAAGATAAATTAGTTATTTAAAAACAACTGTAGCTAAAGATAGGCTAAATGAAATCTGACTTATGCCTGAAAAGCACAAGGCAGTTTCATATTTTTTTAAAACGTTTGTACATGTATTTGTAAGTAGGTACCCAATATGTAACATGATCGTTTGCTCATGTAAGCTAGTTATGTACAGTTAGATTAGGAAGAATACGTTAACGTAATAAACTGCGCCCCAGTCAAACTACTGAACTATTTTAAAACAAGCGATTGGCCTATAACTTCAGCGGTTTCAAAATTCTACAACCAATTCTAGAAACCCTGAGTAACGGAAAGAGTCTTTAAAGTTAAAGCTCCTTCATAAATTGAAACCCTTTCTGCAACTGTATGTAAGCTGCATAATAGTGAAACCTTTTTTGTTGCTGATACTTTTTAAATTTAAATGTGCCACAGAGTAAAGTAATATTATAGACTATTTTGTAAAATGTAATTTGATACCAGTGGAAGCAGGACGAAGTGATGCGTGAGATATAGGAGGGAGGAGACACGCATCGCTAGTCCTACTGTGGAAAGTATCAAGCTATATTTTACAAACTATAGTGATACCACTGCGCCATTGCGCGTGGGTTTCCTAAATCTTTGAGTGCCACTAACAGCTATTAATTACAATGGATTTAAGATATAACAAACAGCTTTACTACTTTCTGCAATTGGCAATAATATTTTAAAACCGCTGAATTATACATGTATACGAAAATTATGTAATTTGAAACAAAATGGTAACACTGACCTTTTGCAGTTTTTATGGAAGAAATACTAAATATCTGCCAAAATTAGCCCTATCCTAGCTGAAATTCCTTAAAATGGATATGAAATAGGTACACACGGCCACATATAAGTGGTAACATAACCAGACTAATCTAAAAACCAGAATACGGTCAGTGTCGTGCACACAATGTCGTGCACCCGGCTGTACACTGTACATAGCAATTATCACATAAGTTGTTTCCAAAATGCGTAATTTATTAAAAGAGCTAAGTAGTTCCTAATTCTTAATCTCAATGATTATGCCGATCAGTCGTATATTAAGAGCGGGTCGTCAGCTACCCTACATCACCACGTAGCAAGAAGCGTCTACACATTTAAAGATACTTGTGATAGTCGCGATAGTGCCCATAAAAAGTACCAAAATCGATAATCAATATAACCTTACATACATACATAACATCACGCCTTGTTCCCGTCGGGGTAGGCAGAGACCACAGTTCTCCACCTGCTACGATCTTGACATACTTCCCTTGCTTCCTGAACCTTTTGGCATTAATTAGGTTCAAGCAGCCCTGTTAATATTGGTACTTTCTTTGGGCAGGTACTTATTTTGTGATCAAAACAAAAAAGAATGCAAAGTATTAAAACTTGCCAGATTTACCCAAAGTAACTTGTACGGTCAACCGCTCGTCGTTAGAAACATTTTCAACTCTATTACCACGCCATAAGGTCCAAAAGTGTTTCTACTGACGTGCGGTTGAGTGTACGTCTATATTAATCGTTCTGTGGTATGCGATGTTGTAGGTTTGCCAATTATCCGCTCTTAGTCACTTATAAAAAAAAAACTTGATGCCAAGTTACAAATGTTAAATTGTTTATTCTAAAATCTTCACAAGGCCTAAATACAACATTTTGTCGTAATAAAATCATACGACATTTTAAATACTTAAATTATAATGTGATCAGTCACAATAGATACAAAAACTAAACCAGTTTAGCCAAAAAAATTAAGCATTATAAATTATTTATTATTGATAATTCAGCAGGGTTACCTTACATATGGCATATGTTTATAATGTATTGTTTTTTATTTGACTCTTTCGTGTCGGCACAAATGGCGATCGCCGTACAAACCATCATAACATTATGTTTATAAATTAAACCACATAAGTCTTAATGTTAGGGCGTGTAGAAAGCAGGAAGCCTGCGCCGATCTAGCAGCGCTTTTCGGAACCGGTACGCGCTGGTAGATCGGCGCCGGCGCTGTTTTTACGCGTATATGCCCTTAGGAAAATTACTACGACTACATGTTCCATCCCTTTGTCATGTTCTACCCATGGATCTGAATAACTTTATCCGGTCGAAATACGAAAGAAAAATATCAACTTCCCAAAAATTTGTGTCACAGCCAATTGCACAAAGCGTTTTTAAAGTTAAAGCTCTTTAATTCTATTGCTGGCTCTTTAATTCTATTGCTGGCTCTTTCTGTTTTCTTGACAAAGAAAGTGACAGCAATAGATTTATAGGAGCTTTAACTTTAAAGTAGCTTTGTGCAACTGGCTGTCAGAAGTTTTTTTCCTATTTTCCTTGGGGAGTTGTTCAGTTTAATCGGTATAAATTGCGGAAGGATCGCAGTGGCTTAACACCCTGTATAAGCTAATAATCAATTCCACGAAAGAACGTGGAGTTTTGTAAACAATCATTTTGCAGTCTTGAAGAGATTTGTCTTTAATTATACGAGGCACATGTCTGTAACCGCAACACATACACCGTTTAACATACAGCTTATCTTACTGATGACATTTTTGACAGTTTTACAATGAAAAATTAAGGTTATTTTGTTTACAATCCGTCGAGTTCTTTGGTGGGATGAATTATAACATTATGTTTGAATACAGTGTAACAAAACTATTGGATATGCCAGATGGCCAATTCCAAAGCACGTTCTTTCTTAACTAGCCATCCCTTCTATACATAATTTTGTAGTGTGATATAAATTAAGGTTTGGTGTGTGTACCTGAGCATTTACTTTTTTCATCTAACTTGTTTAAAAATGGAACGCTTACATTATGTCTAAAGCTATGATTCTAAACACCAGAACAAAGTTCTAACGTCAGAAATTTTGTCAATTTATTCCAATAATAGCTTAGATTGTGGAGTCTTAATAATTTCCTTATACTTACACAATATTGCATTTCTATCAAATTGTGTTGCCATCCTCATTAATATCGAGTTAAGTGTTCCAATATTCAACAAGGTAGCTGTTTTGAAAAAGAAACGCTCACCTATGTCATGTACGGATAATAGTAAAAACTGACCATCCTCTTATAGAAATCATAACCCGAAAAAGTATAAAATTAGATAGCGCTAAAAAATTATCTGGAAAAATATTACGGTCTATCCAGTATACTGCTAAAAACATATAGGATGACTTTTAATTAGTTCTTGATAGCAAAAGATATGCATTTACTCATGATACTGAACAACTTTTCCCAAGGAACATAGATCGAAATACGAAAAACCAAATTTGACCTCCCCCATACAAAATGCGCTATCAGCTGATGCAGTTTCTATGGGAGGTCAAAACTTGATTTTCGTATTTCGACCTATGTTCCTTGGGGAAAGTTGTTCAGTATCATGAGTACATTCATATCTTTTTCTATCAAGAACTAATTAAAAGTCACCCAAGCGCAACCATAAAAATTCGCGCGACGAGCTCGCCCCTTTGTCTCGGAGAAATAAATTTGTTCACGTTAGTCAATTCATAGATTTGCGCGTTTTTCGTAGACGGCCGTTTCGCATGAACAATGTACTTTTCATAACGGCGACATAAATAAATAACAACTAGATGATGTAGATTTCACCGGCGTGTATTACTGAATCAATTATAGCTATAATATTTACATAAGCTGAGATAAAATAGCGTGCTTAACATAAGACGGTAAAACAATGACAACCTCTGTGCTATAGACAATGTCCCAAAGGGAAGTGGTTGCTTTTTAAAATCAGGGCAAAGGCAGCAGAGCCCATACTGCCACAACCACCCCCCTATACGTACCTCAATAATAGCGTTTTTTTTTTGTTGAATACTCGGTAGACCATAATAACTTTCCAGATTATTTTCCAGAGCATCTAGTCATCGTTTCGTGTGGGTTGCAAGGTCAATGACCGACCTCACAAACCCTGGCGTCAGTGTTGTTAAGCCGCCAAGGAATCTCTAGATCCGTAGATAGTAGTCGGGACCAACGGCTTAACATGCCTTCCGGAGCACGGAATTATCTAACTTTTCGGACAGTCATGTGATTCATCTTGCAATGTCCTAACCAAACTGGGGATGTCGCACAGAGGGATTGTTGTTTGAGAGTGTCCCCACCGGGAATCGAACCCAGAACCTCCGGATCGAGAGCCGAGCGCTCTAACCACTATACCACGAAGTAGTTTATGCTTTTCCGAGGTACGTTTTTAATAGGAGATTGTCAGTATTTAAAAAAAAAAAATATTCGTCCATGCCAGCCTATGTCTATAAGATCCTGTAAATATAAGTGTGTATTTAATTTACATGCAGTTTCACAGAGCTTTTTTAGTTAAAATAGTTAAACCTATTTGTCACTTTCCTTTTCGTTGACAGAAGATAAGTGAGTTACAACCGGTTGCATAAGGCTTCTTTAAACATACCACTCATTTAAATTTATCGAGGTCGCTTTCATTGACATCAAAATAAATTTAACAGAGCTTTTACTACAAAAATGCTTTGTACAACTGGCAGTTACAGTTTTAACTAAAAACAGCTTAGTGCTGCCTTTTAGTGTGTACTGTTTTATAATTATGAATGAGCTTTAACATTACCTGTTTCTAGTAAAACTTTGTAAATACTATATTAAGGGTCTACTTGATGCCATCATAATCTATGGTTTGTCCTCATAATCTCTATAGTTAACTAAACCTATCTGAACTTCCATCATTTTGATTTACCCTATGATAACTTTACAACAAAAATATTCTAAAGTAAAAAATACAGATAACTATAAAAGTTATGTAAAAATGCTATGGTGCGCGTACGCATCGAAGTTGAAAATACATGACAAACTTTGTGATCCGCTAGGACACTAATCGTGACTGAATAATGTAAATATTTTGTCTTTTTTGTAATTAAAAAAAATAAATTAGTTTGGATACTACTTGTATTTTCTTTTTTTATGTAATAAATCATTATTATTTTTATTCAAAAACTAAAGCACACCAGACCACAATTAGGTGTGCTATTCTGTAACCAAACATCACTTGAATTTTAAAAATAATTCGATATTCATGGATTAATCAAGAAAAAGCCCACTTTTCAATGATATCCTTCTACTAAAGTAAGGTCACCGTAATAGGTCCGTTCTGACAGCTGTCAAACGTACGAAAAATTGTGACCTGCGAAGAAAAATGAACCCTGTGTGATGGTGTTAAGGAAACATCAAAACGGACTTCTTACGTTGGCCCCACTTTAAATTTAAAATTTCGTGTTCTATGTCTACCAACTGTCGAACTCAGATACGTCATTTAAAGTTAACCTTTCATTTGCTCTCGTGCTTTCACTTTTTTTAATGAAATCGAAAAGGACACCATTAGGCTTACTTCTCCGCTTGCGTCTGTGTTCCCGATTCGTATTAATATAATTATTAACACGCGACTAATATTAAGAAGCTTCTTTTGGACAAGCTCGTTCCATCGTCGACCTCATCTCTGCCCTCAGGGCTAGTTCAAGAGTAAGCCAATTGACAACAAAAAAAAAACGAAAGATCAACTTTAACTGACGCCTCTGAGTATAGCAGTAAAGCGGTCAGCAGATGAAGGGGCGGGCAGCCGCGGGCAGTCACGGACATTATCCTCCAGTGTGGCTGGTATGCGAAAATTATAGTTATTATTATCAGAATAAAATTAACTTTTATAATTTTTCAAAATTGCTCTACGTTTTAAACTAAATAACAATCAATCTGAACAACCATTTCGACTGAATAACTATTTGAATTGAACGACTATTCAAGCTGTTTTCCTTCAAAACCAAAGATTTATTAAAATAAATGAAAAAAAAAATTATATATTTTTTGATTAAAATATTTGTCAATTTATGAAATAAATAGATTAAAATTTTTTTTTTTTTTTGGGAAACGGAGCGTTTATCCCATGACAACATTCATCTGCTGAGTGCCTAAGAAAATCAATTTTGAAATTAGAAGAATCGAAAAGTGAACTGAGTTTTCCTAACAGAATAGACTAGCAGTCGTAGCCGCGGCCGAATTCTTGGTCGCAAGAGATTTTTACGTCTTGAATTTGTAATTTCTCAAAACAAATCACCAATCAAATCTAACAAACAAACAATAATAAGTAATAAACACTAGTTTCATAATCAAAAGTAACATACTAGCAAAAGTCATACATACATATTTACACAGACTGTGTAAAATCAGTCTACTTAGGGATTGTCGCAAATATTATCACTAAGCAAGTGCGTAATAAGCGAGCTCAAAACGCGTGCTTTCTTCGAACGCTCATCTTTCGTGGTGTAGGTTTCTGATAGTGCTTTTTTTATTGTTTCTTCCCGTGAAGAATCCAGAGTCATCATAAAAAAAGGCAAAAGAACATCGTCTGGCAATTTATGGTTCCGCGCAATTTCCGGAGTCTTCATTTTTTTTGATAGTTGATCAAAAAATTCTGGTCCCTGAAATAAAAAAAATCTGTTAAAACGAGTAGTTTCTAACTGCTATACATACAGAATGTTCATGTTGGACGCCAGCAAAGAATAGTACCAATCCATCTTTTAACCGTAGGTTTCGAAAGAGGCGACTAAGGAATTATGAACTGGAGGATGGCCAGCAGCGTCCTTCTGCGTATCGTACCAACTTACATACTACGGTCACCAACAACCGTGGTCCATGGTGCCAGCCGTAACGCTAACCGTGGTGATTATGGTACTTCCCTTCCACATTGTTCCAACAAAAGCTGGATTTCTGGAGGGAGCTCCCTGGACGTTTCATTGGATGTTATGGATACAGAATCTTAGAAAAATTACTACGAAAAACCACTTCTCCATGCAAATGTGTTCACAACAGAGACTACATTAGTATAAGTAAAATCATAACCAAAAGCTTTTTATTCATTGTACGATATTCATGCCTTTTCAAATGAGAATAGGACTCGACAATCTAAAATTTTTCCAATTTACAATAATAATAAAAATATTTCTTCGTTCAGTGTTTAACATAAAGCTTTGTGCAACCTGACAAATTGTGGAATAAATATCTTTTCTTACCTCTTTCAAATACATGTCGATAGCATCCCCTGCAGGCATTCGTCCAGTCTCATTGGTCTGCGCCGCACTATGCGTCGTAGCCAGTTCAGTTTGCGAACAAACCATAGTCGTCGCCACTTCTGCCGTTTGCATGTCACTATCTTTTGTCACTAGGCCATCATTCGTTTGAACTGCCATGTCAGCTTTTTCAACTTCTGCTGTCACTTCCAGTTCTATTGGTCCTGTTGCAGATACGCTTTCTTGCGCTTTAGCCTTTTCTAAAGCGTATTTGGTGAGTACTTTTTTAGCTACTTTTACTTTAGGAGCCTTGATACAAAGTCTGTTGACTTCTAGTTCAGTCATCTTAGCTAAATCAGAGATAGTCTCTACTTTGCCTTCTAACTCTTTGACGAGTGAAGATTTAGTCGATCCTGAAGATAGTTCTCCAGCTATGTTTTCTATAGGATCCTTGCAATCTACCAGCTCAGGACATATCGGATCTGAATTGTTCAAGTCACTGGTTTTGATAATTTCAGCCGCTGGAGTTTCGTCAAGACTCATTTCTGTTTCATTACTGCCATTAGCAGTGTCATCAGAAAAACTTTCGACGGCTTTCGTTAGGAAAGTGTCTAATCTAAACATATTGTCTAGACGTTTTGAAGATTTGGCTTTCATAATGCTACGTGTTTGCCGCTCCAGTCGTTTATGCGACGAGTTTGATGGCGAACGAATGCTGAACGGTTCTATGTATTTTTCAACAGCAACTGTTGTCGATACGGGGGGGTCGTGGAAACTCACACGTTTTTGCTGGAACAATTTATTTTGTCGTTACTATACTATTTCCAAGCATTTTTAGGGTTCCGTACCTCAAAAGAAAAAAACGGAACCCTTATAGGATCACTTTGTTGTCCGTCTGTCTGTCTGTCTGTCAAGACCCTTTATCTCACGAACGGCTAAAGGTATCAGATTGAAATTAATACCATATATTAGGATCTATGAACCACACAAGATCTGAATATTTAATTTTTTTACAACGACGCAATCAAAAGATATGGCATTTTATGTCCTCATCTCCATACATTTATTCAAAAATGCAAAACCTACAGGGCACTTTCCGTTGACCTAAAATTATGAAATTTGGCAAGAAGCTAGGTCTCACAGTACAAATAATGGGAAAAGTCTGAAATCATTAAATATTACAACTTTTCTCACAACTAATGGTAACCAATTGTGGTGAGCTCCCGTTTCAAGAACATTCATATAAGAGAGGGGTCAAGTTGGATGGTCCTTGAGGCGATTTTTGTTTTAGTTCTATTTAAAAACGGGAACACTTACAAACTTGAAAATTGGTATGTTTATAGTGCATAAGCTATAAAATAACAACAAATAATAAATGTTGTAAAATAGCAATGCAACACATTTTTTCATTTGGTCAAGCGCGTGTCGGACTCAAAAAATGTAGCACATTAACTTACTGAAATTTCAACTAATACAATTATGATTATGTGGTGGTACGGAACCCTCAGTGCGCGAGTCCGACTCGCACTTGGCCGGTTTTTTTTTTCATTTGACAGCGGTCAAGTCCGTATATTTTGTTCGATCTATCTTTTTGCTACTCACTTTTATGGTATCGCGAGAAAATAAATGATAGGAAGGGGCATACTGATTATATGATATACCATAAACAAAAAGGAAAAGATAAATAGAGATGGATACGTTACCTTGCTTGCAGTAGCCTCGTCGGCAATTTCACACGATTGGCGCTTCAGTATAGGATTGGCCGGACTGCAATCAGGTGTAGGCTCAGCTCGAGTCAACTCCAAGAATTTATCTCTTTCTTTACTCTCATGCTCAATATTCTCACTTTTTTCACCTAAATTATAAGATCTCTTTAAATTCCGCTTAGCTGGAGTACTCTTTTTTCGTTCATCGCTTGCACATCTCTCGTTATTAAAATTGAGCTTCAAGTGGCTTCCGGGAGCCGCCAGCCCTAACATTTGCGCGGCGCGGCTCATTGCAGGCCTGTTCTTTTTCAAAGATAAAGAACTGGGGCTGCTACTGGCTGAAACTGCTTTCTTTCTCGGCGGTGATTGATCCCTCTTATCCGGAGATACTTTGTCATTTGTGAAAATCTCAGGTGAATCACATTTTTCACTAAAAGGCTCGCCGTTACTTTGAACTGGAGTGGTCAATTTAATAACAACGTAATTACTATTAGACTCTGGTGATGATGACTTTTCCTCTCTAACAGGACTTAAAGTTTTTATTGGAGATATTTCTGTAGTATTGTTCAGAAAATCTTTTTTTCTTTGGACTTCATCTTTAAATGGAGATTCTGTATTGCTAGATTCAGCAATAATGTCATTGATTGTAGCTGAAGTTACGTCTTCTTGTGTAGTGACATTGGTTATATCTTTATCACTGTCAATCTTTTTCGTTTCTACTGCTAATGTAGTTCTTATATTAGGATCCGACGTGGGTGGTATTTCACTGTCAGCATTTGTGGGCTCGCTTTGTGTTGCATCCACGGGCAAAGTGTCAGCTTCAGCTATTTCTTGAGTCTCTTTTCCGACAAAAGTGTCTTCAGTATTAATCACAATAGGTACCGCTACGTTATCGTTTACTAATATTACCTCTCCAGAACTGTCAAAAGGTTCAGTATCCATGTCTTCAGTTAAATCTGATTCAGACATAGTCTTATTTTTGGAGAGTTCGATATCTTCTCTGCTATCTTCAGTTGAATTTTTCTGTATTTTATCTAAAGGTATCGTTTTCTCACCAATTTCATCATTTTCTTTACATTGCACAGGTAAGTTTTCCTTGACAAGCGTTACAATATGTATTTTGTTTTTACTCGGAGATTTTGAAGATGTTGGTTTGGGGGATCGATTTTTTTCTCGGCTGTCTCCAGTAGAATCGTCCGGTAGAGGAATTACTTCAGTATTTAAATCATCGATAAGTTTCTTAGTGTCCGATGTTTTATATTTTGCAAGTGGATTGATTTTGACAAGACTTATCAACGGAATCTTCATTTTGATGGGCGATTGCATAGATATTGTATTAGGGGAACGAATATTTTCTCTGTCATCACTAGAATCATTTAATACCGGAATTACTTCATTATTCAAATTGTCAAGGAGTTTCTGACTGTTCGACGATTTACATTTCGCAAGCGGGCTTTTATTGTCTACGCTCACTAAAGGAGTTTTCTTTCTATTTGATTTTACAGATATTGTAGTAAGAGTGGAGTCCTGAGAACTTTCAATTATGTCTTCTGACATAGGAATATCTTCCTGTGATTGCGACAAATGTTCTTGTGATTGAGAGTCTATAATAGTGACAGTTTGGGAATTTTGTTCAACGGAAGCCATTTCTGCTTTCTGCTGACTAAATTTTGTACCAGATCTGCTTTTATCTTCAGTTTGATCAATTACCCCAGCTATAGCATTTGATTCAACAATTAAACTTTTTCTTCTCCTGCTAATAGTATTTAATTTCTTTCGTGTCATTCTTTTTTCCGACAGCGTTGGTTGTAATATAGGGTGGCCTTCGACCATGTCTATTAGTAACTGTTTTTCGATTCGAGACCGTTTCCTTTTTGTTGCAGATTGTTCTTCTTTTTTCTTAAGATCCTTTGGTTCGGGTGTGGATGATTGCTCCATATTTTTTTCTGAAGTATCGTCATTATTTGTATTTACTGGTTGTTCTCTTGAGTCACTTTGACTCTTGCTTTCTTCGGGTACCATTTCATCGGGAGCTTCTGCGATGTTATCAGGTGTTTTATTATGATTATCCTGTACTGGGTCTACTTGCACAGTTTCTTTTTGCAAATTTGCTGCTTTATCATCGCCGGGCTGTATGCATTGTTCAGTGATTTCAGGGTCTATGTTTACTTTATCCGTTGTACTTTTATTTGCAATTTCTTGATCTTTTTCCAACTCTTCAAGTTGTATTTTGTCTGATGGACTACATCCCTCAGAGCGTCGTCTTTTCTTCGATAAAAATAATTCGCATTCGTCAAATTTTTTTGGCGTTTTGGTGGAACGATACGGTCTCTTTGTACTTATTTTAGGAGGAGCAGAACTAACAGCGTGTGGAGTATCTTTTGCTTTGGAATCAGGAGTTTTAACATTACTTTGATTAACAGTCAGATTGATGTTTTGAGCAATCTGAGTAGTAGATTTTCCCTCATCTGATTCCTTAATAAGGTTTCTCGGAGCTGAACTAACAGCGGGTGGAGTATTTTTTGCTTTAGAATCAGGAGTTTTAACATTACTTTGATTAACAGTCAGATTGATGTTTTCAGCTATGTGAGTAGTAGATTTTCCCTCATCTGATTTCTTAATAAGGTTTCTCACGTTTCTAAAAACTCTGTCTTTCAAAGCTAACCGTGGAGTATTTGATTTTTTTACTGAAGGTGAGAGCTCATTGTTATTTTCAGCGTTTTCAGTAGCTTTACAGGTACTGTTTTTATTTGCGTCAATTAATATATTCTCTATAATTTTAGGTACAACCTCAGTACTCGGTAAAGCTTGTAGAATGACCAAGTTATCATTTCCAGGTTTGCTATTGGAATCAGATTTACTAGAGGCTGTGGTGGACGCGTCCTGAGAGTCGGTTTGCCAAGTAGACAGTCTAAACTCTTCTTGCGATTGCGATAAGTCTTGGTACAAGGCTGGAATGTCCTCGCGTTTTCTAGTAAATTTTTCTTTCTGATTTTCCGTCAACTTTTTTGGGTTAAATTTCCAATTTGATCTAATCACCTCATATTCTTCACCGTTCTCTACAACTTTTCTGACGACACTTGGTGCTTTGGTTTTGGTCTTTTTAATTTTAGGTGTGGGTACAGAGAAATTGTTTGAAATTGAATCTTTTTTCTGTTCAATAGATTGAGTAGTAACAACTTTACTGTTGCCTTGATTTTCAACATCGTTAGTATTTATTGACATTAAAGCGGCTGCATCTTTATTCCTGCAAACACTGAGCGAATCTAACGCAGTGGCTATAATAGGTTTTAAGCTTGCGTACGCTTCAATTCTGTATAACTGGTGTAAAGCTTCCTTTGCGCCATTTTGTAGTGTTTCAAGATAAATCGGCTTGGGACTCTGAAAACAGATTTAAGTTGATATAACTATACATATTAGGAGAAAATAAGGTAAGTAGTTGTTCATTTTTATACTTACATTTTCTAACACTTCTAAATTTATCAAGGAATGTACATTTTGTACAATCAGAACTGAACTTTTAGCAAGATTCAAGCTGATATTATCTGTTACTTTGTTTAGTAGGAAGATGACAGTATCAGTTAGGATTGGACAGAAATTATCCATGTTCTTAAATTTGTACTCTTGCCAGTGTGTCAAAGCGTCTATAACTATCTGAGCAGCATTTTCACATGATGTCACTGAAAACGTACAAGTAATTATAAGAACCAGAAATTACAAATTGTATTTCTATGCATTATAGATAAATAAATAAATATTGGAAACTTTAAGACAAGGTCATCTGATCTCAAACTAGGCAAAGCCCGGGTATCAGAGTCAGATATACAAACATAAAAAGACAAATAACACCCAGACACAGGACAAACACTTGTGTTCATCACACAAATATTTGCCCTGGGCGGGGATATAATCCGCGGCCCACAGCGTAGATGGCAGGGTCACTACCCACCACACCAACGGTCAAATTAAAAACTGTAAGCACTTTTTAGCATGTTATTTAGACCATGAATTTGAACAATTGGAACACAGGTCGAAATCCGAAAAGAGTTTTTTTACTTCCGATATGAAATGCACTATCACGTGATGCAGTTTCAATGTAAAGTAAAAATTGTTTTTGGGAAAAGTTTTTACTTTCATGGTCTAATTAGGTGCTTACAAATTTTATACCCTGTACAGGGTGTAACAAAAAGGGTATAGCAACCCTGAAGGATGTGAATCTGCCCATAAAATTAAACAACTTTCCATATGGAACATAGGCCGAAATAAGAAAAAAAATATACATCCCATAGAAACTGAATCAGCTGATAGCGCACTTAGCACTTAGCACACAACTTTTTTTCGTATTCCGACCTACGCTCTTTAGGAAAAGTTGTTCAGTTTCAATGAATCACATCCTTCAGGATTGATATACCCTTTCTGTTACACTTTGTGATATTATACAAAGTGTAACAGAAAGGGTATTTCAACCCAAAATCACAGTTTAAGGTGTGTACGGATTAGATGCAGCCCTACTACGCTGGGCTCGCGGTGTGGCTGCTTTACTACAACATCAGCCACTCACGTGCACCGGAAAAATTTATAAGTAGTTTGTGCCTGGGTACCGGTGGTATCCAAGCGCAGCTAAGCAACCTATCGAGCAACCTATTGAAATATCGACGAGCGCTTTAAGAAACCTAGCTCCAAGTTTTATTTCTCAGAATGCAAGCCTAAAACAACGTTAGTTTATGGCATCCGGTATCCGGGATCTCGACTGGGGCTGGTTCGGAAGTCAGTCAGTCAGTGCGTATTTTGGCGAAAAACGTGTGCAATCTACTAAAAAAAAGTTTGGGTACCACCGGTACCCAAGTGCACGTGAGTGGTTAAGCAATTGAGCATAGTCAAAAACCAACTCAATATGGCTCGCACCGCGGCGGGCTTGTGTGAGGCACGCGTATGTCGTGTACGCTTACGGAGGCAATAAAGCGAGCCGTGCGTGCCTCTACTTCTTCTTCTTCTTAGACCTCTCCAAAGCTTTTGACACTGTCTCTATCCCCATTTTTTTAACCAAACTGGAGAACATTGGAGTTCGGGGACTAGCGCTCGATATTTTTAAAGATTATCTTCTGGACCGTTCCCAACAAGTTAAAATAGGCAACTGTATTAGCTCTGAAGCAAGCTTAAGTTTTGGCGTCCCCCAAGGTAGCATCCTAGGCCCGACACTGTTTCTTATATACATCAACGATCTATGTCTTACAAGTATCGAAAATGGCGACATCTTTACTTACCCAGATGACACAGCCTTACTAGTGTATGATACTACCTGGGAGCAAGCTAAGTTACGAGCGGAAAATGCCTTGTACGTTGTTATGAAATGGCTTAATCATAACCTGCTAACGTTAAACATAGAGAAAACGAAATGTGTTCGGTTCACTGTCTCAAGATTTCCTCGTCCTCCTCCAACTTCCGGTTTGGTAAAAGCGCATACATGTATGGACCGTCTAAACTGCGAGTGCCTTTCTCTGACAATGGTTACACATATAAAGTACCTGGGAGTAATCTTGGATGCCCAACTAGACTGGCGTGCCCACATTGATGCGTTGTGCGGTCGGGTTAGAAAACTTATTTTTGTTTTTAAAAACCTACGCTTATCATCCGACTGGTCCATCTTAGAATTGGTCTATCAAAGCCTGTGCCAATCAATTATATCATACTGCATTTCAGTTTGGGGAGGGACTTATGTAAATGCTTTGCTTACTTTGGAACGCGCTCAAAGAACGATTCTAAAAGTAATGCTTTTCAAGCGTAGAGATTTTTCCACTCAAAAGCTGTATGCGCAGGCTGGGATATTGACAGTGAGACAATTACATATTTTAAGAGCCATCCTTCGTCTACATTCGAATCTTCCTCTTGACCCGGAGGTGTTGCGTAGACGCCCCGGTTTATCTGTCTGCCCCTCAGTCCCTTGTCGTACTTCCTTTGCTCGTCGTCAACTTAGTGCCTTAAGTGCTTATCTTTATAATAAAATAAATAAATTACTTCCTATTTATATTCTTTCCTACCATGAAGTTAAATCTAAAGTTAGAAACTGGCTGCAAAAACTAACATATGACGAGACTGAAGGATTATTAAGGTTCATTGAGTAATCCCCTGTGTATCTGATTCGCGTATACATAAATTTTACACTTTAAACACACACATATACTCACAAACACACGTTTATACACTATAATGCACTTAAAACACACACAATACAACACTGCACTTGTTTTGTTTTCCTTTTCTTTCTTTTGTATTTATTTTATAAATTTTTGTACAACAATTTTGGTCACTACACATAATTATTATCGACAATTAAGTTGTAAACAATAGTGACGCTCCGCGGAGGAACATCATCTGTTCCTTTTGTACAGGTCTTCCTAGTAAAGGAATTTGATGATGGACTTTGCCCTTACATACGATAGCGTACAACTGACTGTATTCATAGAAATTACTTAAACATGTTAATTATTTTTGGTTGTACATGAATAAATGATTTTATTTATTTATTTATTTTTAACGCTGCCTCTAATTCGTACACACCTTAAACTGTGTTTTTAGGGTTCTGTACCCAAAGGGTGAAAAACGGGAGCCTGTTAAAATGCCTCCGATGTTTGTCTGTCACCGGGCTGTATCTCATGAACCGTAATAGGTAAACAGTTGAAATTTACACTGATTATGTATTTCTGATGCCGCTATAAGAAAAAATAATCAATATTGACTTTGTAATAATTATTATTAGACACAATTTCTCATACCAGTTTCAACGTGCCTCATTATATTTTGATCAACACTAGTACAATAACTTGTCAAGTATTCAATTATTGTTTTAGTAGTGCGCGCAGCTGCACGTCATTGGTAACACTATGACCATGAGCCTGTCTCTGGTTTCTGTACCGCAGCAATCGTTTAATCTCATACTGATATATTACCACTTGACCTCCGCCGTGCGTACCAGATTTTAGACAACGATTCAAGATGGAGGGCCTGATGACCTGAAATACAGGCTTCGTCGCATATCAGGCATCAGTCCTCCACATTTTACAAATAAGAATGACCTTATCGTAATAATATAATCTTGGATTGTGTAACTACTTGATCTGAGGCTAGAGACAAGCGGCTTTCTACTATCGCAAACGCTAGTAGAATAGAATAAAAATGTACGAGATTGACATTAGCTGACGAAAAGTTGCGTGACAGCTAATGTCAATCCCGTACATTTTTATTCTATTCTATAGCGTTTGCGATAATAGAAAACCTCTTGACTCAGGGCCCTGAATTTTGTAAATTGTAGTGAATAAATAAATATTGTTAAGAAAGCTTCCCTACTAAAAACGCGTTATTTTTGCCGATTTTTGTTTGAGCTCTATCGTAAAAACGGAAACACTTACAAGCGTGAAACTTGTGTAACCGAAAGGGCATATCAACCCTTAAGGACGTGATTGCCCACGCTACACCACAACAACTTTCCCTGTGGAACATAGGTCGAAATACGAAAAGTAAATTTTGACCTCCGATACCAAATGCGCTCAGTTGATGCAGTTTCTATGGGAGGTCGAAAATTATATTTCGTATTTCGATATATGTTCCTTATAGAAAGTTGTTCAGTTTCATTGGAAGATTCACATCCTTTAGGGTTGGTATACCTTTTTTGTTACACCCTGTATAAGAAGCGGACAAAGTTGCGGGCAAAGGCTAGTACGATATTGAAACCAAAAATATACTCACTCTGATCAGATAAAAGCATTTGTTTGAGCAGGGCAACAGCCGCGCACAGGTGCAAAAAGGAGTTCTTCGGTATAGTGGGACCGCCTGTCAGCATCATTTCAATTTCCTCATCCAAATCTTTACAATTTGTTGTTGAGTGTATGTGGATGTATAAAAAATACCATTTGTACCAGAACAGTTCCACATTTTCCTGCAAAAAATGTATTTTCTCATGAAATAATGTTTTTACACAGTGCTTTTTTTATTTGCGTTAACTTTTCATTCAGTTAACGCAACCAAAACTAGGCTTCGCCTCTGTCCACATTATCACGTTCGTCCTTCAATAACTAACTTTTTCATCGGCCATGGCAGTAATGTACTATTAAAGTAAAAGACAAATAACCAGTCGATTCACTTATCTGGCGAGAATTGTGGAAACTAGTCGAAATATTGTAGCTTCATTAGAATATGACGACCAGTGTGGTGCTGGCAAAGAATAGACCAGCTCTTCTCTACCCGTGGGTGTCGTAAGAGGCGACTAAGGGTTCATGAACCGGAGGATGGGCAGCATTAACGTAAATAAAAAAAAACCTCGCGTTAGAAATGAATTTTCATACAGAATTCCATCCCACATGTTTGTACGATAGCAATGTCGTATATTCTTTCTCATTTTAAAAAAAGGATTTAGGTACTTTCCGAGAAGGTGAAGTATAAAATAACTTACTTGGCAGCTAACTACATTTCTTTACCTTTTTTTGTAGAGTTTGAAGCGGCCTCAGCACCATACTGAACAAGGACAATTGTTTGAGAGCTCGCTTATAATCTCGGATGCTGTCTGCCATCGCCGCCCAGAGAAGTAGTCCAGTTGGAGTCGGGAGAATACTCCTCAACAGAAACTCGATCATGTATTCTGGGTCCGTCAAGTGAGGGTCCAACATGCGTTCAGTAATTCGCTTCAGCAGAACAAACTTGCCTTCCAAATAAGCATTTGATAGGCTGAAAAGACAAGATCATATAGTGCGGCTTGTAAGCTCAATGTGCAAAGTGATGCTTCGTAAGAGACGCACATTTTCCACAGATGCGATTCACAAAGAGGTAAATAAACCGAGAGTGCGTCACTTATTTATGATACAAGCCGCCACTTCAATTCACAGACAAGCCCTAAACTCCGACCTTTATAGTGAGCTTACCAAACGCCGTATCTATAACTGGCCCAACTCAAGTACGCGTACTCGACATGCCCAAAGGCTGCCGCCTTTTGTACATTGTTACGTTTATAATGTAGTTTGCCGGAAAATTAATCAAGTTTGTTTGCTACCGGCCAAATCCTTTAAGTTAAAAGTTAAATCCTGGCTTGCAACACTTAATTATGAACAGACAGAAGACCTATTAAAAGTTTGAGCCTTCCCGCAGTCGAACACACTCACACTTCCACACATACACTCAATCACACCTTCCTGCGTGCACACTTACCTACACACCCCGCCCCAACATAACTCTTTCGGTTATCACGAATACTAGACTTTTATTTATTTAGTATTGTTTACTTTGTATTTGTGCACTTAGTTACTAAATTATTATTTCTTTCCTTAGTTTCTTTAATTGGAAATGTGTTTTTTGTGTTCTTTTTTCTCACCCGACGTCCATTGCACAACTGTTTTTTGTAACGCGACTCCTGCGATACAAGCCTTGAGCTTAGTGCAGGAATCACAGTTATATGTTATTAGATTTTAATGGACTTTTTTAAATAAACTATATTCTATTCTATTCAATGACAGACCTCACAAACCCTGGTGTTAAGTTGTTGAGCCGCCAAAGCCGTCTGACATGGCTCAAGAGATAATTTTCGACTGTATGTAAATTGGCCACCAAATTTGTTATATGTTCATATCGCTGGAGCGCTTATGGAAAACTCATTCTTTTTCTTGATGGAACAGGAAAAACTTTTTGAAAATTTATCCACCAGTTATCAATTTCACAATCTCAAAAACTTCTTTATTGTAAACTTATTTGAAACCGTTAAACCCTTTTTGGAGGACGCGATCACAAAGGTCCAAGGCCGTCACGGCCATGCTACATAGAGGGAAAGTACCATCATCATCATATCAGCCGAAAGACGTCCACTGCTGGACATAGGCCTCCCCTAAAGGTCTCCATGACGACCGGTCCTGCGCTGCTTTAGCAGTTTAGGAATATGACTACTTACTGCTGATATTGTTGAACGATTGCGTTCTGAACGATCCGCAGGATCAGATGAAGTGGGCCCTGGTTAGCACTTATATCAGCCTTCGTTTTCAAAAGGTATCCCACTCTGGGGTCACAAACAAGCGATTTTAACAGAATTTTCCATACAATGACATCCTGTTTGTTACTGCTGTCCTTGCAAACCTGAAAAAAAACAAAGTTTTATATTATAGTATTTGTCTTTATTAGAAAAGAAACTACATAATTTCATAAAATGGTAAAAACACGTCAGTAATTGCTTGCCGCTTCTTTTCTTTCCACATTTTTTGATGTGGATATATGTTCTGAGTGGCGACCACGTACCGGAAGACGAAGCGTTGGCAGGCCCCCCACAAGGTGGACCGACATCTGGTGGCGGTCGCGGGAAGCCGCTGGATGCGAGCCAAGCAGGACCGCGAGTCATGGAGACCTTTAGGGGAGGCCTATGTCCAGCAGTGGACGTCTTTCGACTGATATGATATGTTTCTATGGAAACATACTTTTTTTTTTTTGCTTTGTCAAAACGATTATTCACACCAACCAAACTAAATGTCAATAAAGTAACATGTCCGAACTGACTGATGCTAACCCGTAACAGCTTTAGCTTGCACGTGTGGAATTTTGTAAGCTTCATTGCCTGTTACAAACTTTAATTCGTATTTAATTATTAAAATTTAATTCGTATTTCAACCTTTTTCTTGGGAAACACTATCCAACTTCATTATACCTTATTAAAATAATTACCATAAAAATTTTAATTACCTCCGACAATGATTCAATCAATTTGAGCATCTCAGTGCACAAATCTGCTCTGCTTTGGTTCTCAGAAAGCTCTGCGATAACATTCACGAAGCCTTTCCAAAGACATGTCAGCTGCTGGATGATTTTAAGATCATTCAAGTCCAAATGATTCGATGCAGCCTTAAATACACAATGCACTGCATTTAGCCACAAGGCCCTGCGGTCTTCTAAAAGCTTATTGGTTATTAACCGACTTGGAATAGGCGTTGTACAGCACCCGTTACAATCAACATGACCGATTATCTCCACCAATACTTCTAAACATCTCTTAGCCACAACATCTGACATTTCAACAAGAACTGCTCTACTGTCAACGATTTTCTTTACAAAACAGTAATTCAAAAATGGTACTAAAACTGTGTCTGTAAGAACATTCATTTTGCTGTGGTAGCATCTGATCAAATGCCACCAAGTGTTTATTTTGGCAACAACTACGCTCTCAACTTTTGCATTGTGGAGAAGTAGAGGTATCATGATGAGTCTCAACCGTTTATGTAAAGCCGATTCATCGAGTTCCATGGAGAGATTGTCTATAAGGACATTCCAGCACTCAAATGCCTGGATTCTATATTCAGCATCCATTTTGAATGCAATTTCTAGAACTGGAAGTAGAGCATTAATGGGGTTAGTATCATTGATACTTTTTGTTATCTTATCTTTTAGTAATGTTATGAAAACCATCCATAATTTGTGCCAATATTCATTTTTGGACTGCAGTAAGCTTTTTAAAATGGCCGGATATCTGAAAAATAAATATATTTTCAAAATTTTACAAATTTACACATCATTATATCATATCATCATTTTATCATGGCTGCCTTAACAAGCAATTATGTTTTTAGAACTAAGCTGTAAATATAAGTATAAATGTAATTTGCTAATGGCGGTCCTTAAATAAAATAAAATAAAATAAAATAAAATAAAATAAAATAAAATAAAATAAAATAAAATAAAATAAAATAAAATAAAATAAAATAAAATAAAATAAAATAAAATAAAAATATTATTCAGACCGCGGTCGAGTGGTAATTACTTTCTCTTTGACCATGATCGGAACCTGGATGGGTGACCTCCAGTGCTTCTGTAGGTCAAGCATACGCACCGCGACTTGGCGAGTCTTCATGGACTAAACCGGTTGTCTTCTCGCGTCCATACATAAAAAGTGACAGTTGCGCGCGACTCGACCAAGTCGCGGTGCGCATCTTAGCCCGGCTAAAGGCAAATCAAGAGGTTGTTTCTGACTGATTCTGATAATAGTCGTTTAGCCAAGTCGCAATGTTGCTATGCTTTCGTTTGAAGGTTCATTTTCTGCTTAGTGGATTTAGGCCCTCTGGCGGCAATGATTGAGCGAAGATTGATATATACAACGTGTTAATGGAATAAGCGAAACCCTCATTGTAGCGTCGCCGATGTTAGTTGTTTAGCTCTTTATTTGGCTCGCCAACGCACACACCACGTTGCACATCCTACTCGCTGTACGGTCGGTTGCAGACTGAGTATGCACGCTCGAGACAAAGGCTATACACTACATCCCTTCCCTATTTTAATTAGATTTTTATATCGTTCATAAATTACCTAATTAAAATAATAAATTACATTTGAATCGGAAATTATCAAATCATAATACGCTTCTAGCGGTACCTTCTACAAAATAGTATTTCATAGTTTCCTTAGTTAGGTACTCCTCCTCTCCACTACTGTTGCAAATGTTATCTTTTCCCAAATTATTCTTTATGTCTAACACTTTCCAGTCTCCTTGAATATTCTTCAAATGTACTACGTTTCTTCTTATCTGCCCCGTCTACTTGTTCTGGACTTACAACAACTATTGACCAATGAAGCTTGCCTACAGCAGCCAACCCAGAAACTCCAGGAGGACCTTACTTTTAAGCCCTGTGTTACTTTAAAGCCTTGAGAGGAAGGCAAAAGTGAGAAACACCACTACCTGTCTTTCCTCTACCTTTTTTCTTAATATTTTTATTTCACACTACTGGTTTCCATAGGTTTGCAGGTGATAAACAAAGAAAAATACAAAGACTATTCAAATTAAATGAAGGTTTTAAATATTACAACTAATCCAGAACAATAACAAGTTCTTCAGCTATTTATAATAGGTATATAATTTCTTTTCTTTTTTTTTTCGTATGGTTTGCAGGGTCAACGAATTCTTTGTGTTCTAATTACACCTATTAAAATTATGATCTATACCCAGACATACAAAACGCACTCTTCAAAGTACATATTTATATGGTGCACACCTATGTCATCGAAATGTGTGGTGATGATACAAACTGGCTGTTTCAAACCAGGAACTCCTCGGAAAGTCGATCTATCAATTCGGCTCATTACTCTGCACGTACCTGCTGAACTCCAACCCACCACGTCTGGATCGAGCGTCCAACACATCTTCCAAGACTATTATGATAAGAATAAGTATTTTGAACTATTATTGTACTATATTATTTCTGTTAGCACGGTGGCAATTATGACATCAATCATTTATAATTATAATATAGATAGGCTGCTGATAGCTTTCAGGTGAATGATCTCTGTTTACCATGGTGTTTTTCCCATATAAAAAGGAAACTAAAGTTGTCCTGATCGCAATAAAGTGCTTCGTCACAATTTGACATAAATTAATAAGATGGCGATATCAAATGAAGTTATTTTTCAATCTAATTCAACTACTGGTACCTTTAATCTGAATGTAGAATCTCACCAGAATTCAACTCGAAATGTTTGTCGAAAACTATTTATTTATTTATTTTATTTTATTTACAGTTTATTGTACACATGAAAATACATTAAGAAAATTAAAATTAAGAAAAAGGACACAACAGGCGCTGCTTATTTCTAAATGAAATTTCTTCCAGCAGACCTACAGAAGCGTGATTTGACTGGAAGAGGCAGATAGGACGTGCACAAAAACTAAACCTTAACATTATACTTAAACTATATAAATATATATTATATATATACATAAATACATATATACACTATATGGATCACTTAGACAAAGAGAGATAATGCTCCTTAACTCGCTTCTTGAAGACAGCGATAGTAGGACTGTCACGTATAGTGTGAGGGAGGGAGTTCCACAGCCTGGCCGCATGAACAGTGAAAGAGTAGGAGTAGAAATCGGAGTGGTGGGAGGGGATAGAGAGGTTGAATCTGACGCTGCGGCGACAGGGCTCCTCTTGAGGACGCGAAAATTCAAAACGCTCGCGGAGATATGGAGGGGAATTGGGATTATTCAGGATATTATAAAGAAGCGAAAGGATATGAGTATTCCTGCGGAAACGGATCGGGAGCCACTTGAGCTGCGAACGGAAATGAGACACGTGGTCATACTTGCGCAAACCGAATATGAATCGAATGCACAAGTTTTGGAGACGCTCAAGCTTGTTTAAGAGCTCCTCAGTGACGTCCAAATAGCATGAGTCGGCGTAGTCAAGGATAGGAAAAAGGAGACTTTGGGCAAGGGAAATCTTAGTTTTTAGGGGTAGGAAACTTTGAAGGCGTTTAAGTGAATGCAGTGAAAAATGCATCTTTCGGCTGACCTCATTTACATGTGAAACCCAGGAGAGATTAGGGTCCATTACCACACCAAGATTCTTGACGGTTTTGACAAAATCAATGGGAGTGCCATTGTAAACAACTGGTGAAATAGCGTAAGAATCCAGTTGTCTGCACATATATGGACTACCGATAATCATAGCCTTAGACTTGTTCGGGTTGACAAGTAGGCCAAACGTTTCGGCCCATGTGGAAATACATTCCAAATCTGCGTTAAGACTGTTAATAGCACTCTCAGAACAAAAACCTCCTTGCTTCGCTCGGAGAAGAAACCATGCTATTTTTTTTCAGTATGGGATGACAACTGCTAGCATGTCTCATGCCATGTCAAGTCGTCAGTGATCACATCCTACCAAATTAGATGAACGACGCGTTCATTGCATTTACAAAGTTTATAGGATTATTGTAACTTGTTGGGATTTTAACGGTTGAAAATATTTCCTAAATTATATGTTGTAAACATTGTGTAAATTATAAAAAACATGTAGCGAATAACTTGAAAATATCGTGAATTTATTCTTAAGTTGCTCTCCATATTAGTGATTGTTCTTTTTAATAATAACGTGTGTAGTTGATGGCTGTACATCTTCAAAACAACAAAACGAAAATTGCAAAGAAATTTTGTCTTTTCATCTGTAAGTTTTATTCAGTATTTTTCATGTTTGTGGATTATTATCACAAATATTGCATAAAAAAATGTCAACTTATCATTTCTACAGTCAGATAATATGGAAATTGTTACGTATTTTACTGTAATTTATCGTTTTTTGTGGGATCATGTTGGAGTTTATGAGTGGTGTATTTTTTATCGATAGTAGTATTTTTACTTTCGAGCTGAGCGAGAAAGGTATTGTATTCGTGAAAAAAGTTGCACAAACTTTCTCAAAAATGTGTTCTATATCACTTAAGCAAGTCCCCTAAAAATGTCCGTCTGTCGGTTGGTCGGTCTGTCCGTCACGCTTTGGCCTAGCGGCTAAACGAATGGTCCTATTAACGCCATATTTTTAATTTAAGACTTTTATTTCCGAATGGTTTTTTGCTGGCTCTCATTTTGAGGGTAGCTGTCATTCAACAAAAATGAAGAATTGAATTTTTTTTAAAAACGGTTCAAATTATTTTTATGAAACTTTGCTTGACTAAGCATCTCTATGCAAGGTATCTTTCGCCATCATCAGTTTGTCTGTGTGATTCCATATAAGGGGTGTTCCTGTACTACCAAAACGTAAACTTGTGATTTACTCATAGGGTCAGTGCACCACTAGATGACCAAGCACCAATAGCTGACCAAAACTTAAATTTGAACTGAAAGTAAGAAAATTTAAAAATACCGCGATTTTATATAGAATTTAACTATGTTGGCGTCTTACAATAAAGTTATGGGTTTGTCTAGCTAGTACTTTAGTATGTTTATTCGAAGTGGTCATGAAATGTAACATTTGAAAAAAAAAAACTAGGAGCATATTTTGTAAAGTCACTTATTATATCACAAGCCTAACTAATTCATAGTCGAACTTTTAGAAGTGACTCTGAAAGTAGAACTAATAATTTAGTTTTTTATGAATTTCGTCATAAAACCGCTTAAATGGTCAACTAGTGGCACCTACATTGACCCTAATTGACTCCATTAAGTTTGTATTATTTTCTATAATTTTAATTTTGTTTTTGTTATCTACCTGAATGGATATTCAATTTGATTGGATTTTGTGAAAATTTAGTACACAGGATGTACCAAAAACTGAAAGAGCTTTACAGTCGACAAAACTGAACAACTATTCATAAGAAACAGAGTTTTGAAATTAAAAAATCTGTGAAAATTCATATAAAAGGTGTTCCAGTACTACCAAAATTTGAACATGTGATTTGTTCGAAATCGTTTACGGTTGGTTTGTTTTAATATTTTACAATTCGAGTTCCGAATTCATGTGGTAGAACATTTTTCAGAAAAACCTTAATAAACGTTTGTAATTCCATACTATGTGTAGGTATGGTATTACAAATTTAAGTTTGCAGTTCTAATTGCATATCGCGAGAAAGTAAGTGCAGTGCTGCTGTACCATTTATTATATTTTACAACATTCAACGCGTTTTGTTTTCATTCTGGGTTCGATTCCCGATGGGGACACTGTCAAACAAATATAACTTTGTGTGTCTTCGCCAAATTGAAATGTCTCAATCAGCATGAATCATCCTGAATCAACAAATTGTAAGAAAATTAATAAAAATACTAAATTAATCTACATAAAATTCTCTACAAAAAAGGTTTGAAAGTTTTTCGCTACAAACAATACTGACAAGCAATTCTTGTGCTCATGCAACGCTTTGGCTCACAAGCGTATGAAGATTCTGGGTCAAGCTTATCCGAAACCAGAAGACTACAGGCTCCTTGTGCTCTAAGGTGCAATAAGGAACTCAGCTCCACGTTATAAGGCAAGATAAGATACACGAAATTTCGCTTGAAAATTAATTTGAGCTACTTAGAAGAAAAACACAAACCCGTATTTCAGCATTTTTGCAAAACCATCCCAAATGGATTGAATTGAGGGATAAAAGTTTGTTTTAAAATCCTACATAATTTGTATGTAAGCTAGAGATATTCATGAAAAAAAAAAAAAGAACCTTTACACCTCCTACCCCTCTTGCCTCCACCGCTACCGTCCATTACTTTTAGTAAGTAAGTAAGTAAGAAATTTGGTATCTTTAATATTAAAACACCTACGTAAGAAATCACCTGTAGTAAAAAATGCAAAAAGTATTTTTTTTAATGAATTTAATCACTGCTTTTAACAGATTTGCCTTTTATTAAAGTTTAGTACTTCAACTTTTTGGTCAAAGTTTCGACATCGATTTGTCCTTGTGTAACTTATCGATTATCGATAGATGAAAGCATGCCCACATCCCTACTTGTGACGAATTATTTCTTATATATTACTTCTATATGAGGTCAAATTTCTTTGATAGCACTATTGACATCACAGACGTTACAGCTGCGATAGATTTGCAAGTCGTCTGCGTAGAGATGGAAGTTAGAGGAGATGACTGATGTAACAGTATTGATGAAGATAGAGAAGAGAAGAGGAGAGAGAACGCCACCCTGCGGTACACCCGCAACCAGATCACACCAGTCAGAGGATTCCTCGTCCGAGCGGACCCGCTGCGAGCGACCACGAAGGTAAGAATCAAACCACGCTGTAGCTGAAGCGGAGATGTTGAGTGAGCGAAGGATAGCGAGGAGCACATCAAAGTCAACAGAATTAAATGCACTACTAAAGTCAAGTAACGTAAGAATGGTAATCGTTTTGTTCTCCATGGCAAGCCGGATGTCGTCGGTGACTTTTAGTAGTGCAGTAACCGTACTGTGACCTGGCCTAAAGCCAGACTGAAATTGAGAGAGAAGACTGTTAGATGCTATGTGACCAGCTAGCTGCTTGTGGACAATGTGTTCGAGGACTTTAGAGAGAAAGGGAAGTATAGATATCGGGCGAAACTCGGTAAAGGATGTAGGATTGGCGTTTTTAGGAAGTGGAATAATGTTGGCAAGTTTCCATGCCAAAGGGAAAGAACTTGTTACCAGAGAATGGTTAAAGACATGAGTGAGAATTGGTAAAAGCTCGGGAAGGATAAGGGAAATCATGCGAAAACAAAGGTTATCATTGCCCACAGCAGTAGAAGTAATTGAAATAATATGCTTTCTAACCTCCTCTTCAGCCACAGTGTTAAAGTGAAAGGAAAAACAAACTGGCAATGGTTGATTACTGATTTGAGAGATTGTATTCGCTTTGACACGATAGTCTAAACTTACAGGAGGAGAAGAGAAGAAAACATTAAGTGAATTAAGATCAACGGGAGAGTCTGAAGAAACTGACGACTATTTTTTATGTTACTGATCAATTTTCAAACCTTATTGTCAAATTTAAGGAGTTATTATTATTGTTTATTTTTATTTTTAAGACTTCTTTCAGTTGTATCAATTTTGTAAATGAATTATTTATACATTTGCCGCTGCACAAAAGAACAGCACCCTTTTTTTTTATACCACGTTTACTTTTTTTTCTAATCTCCTAAAACCTTTGCTCACAAATTTCTTGTGGAATTGCTGCTTGTCCACTTTGTTGATTTTATTATCTTACCTGTACCGTGTATGTCGACAAATCAACTTTTCCATTAAATTTTTAATTCATTGGGACTCATTATTCAGACAGAACTATTCATTTATTTAAGCAAATATACCTAATTACGTTTTCGTAAGTTCATAGGTATCTTTATTTTTACAACGCTTTTAAAGAGTATTTTGTTGCTTTACAGTAAAGTTACATAAGAAAACCTAAATTAAAACTGCTTTTCAATAGTTACCTGCGAGGCTTATTTACCACAAAAATCCTACTAGGTGACCGGATTATTATTCCAATTTCTGTAGCCTTTCACAGGAACCAAGCTTTTTACCAACTAAAGTATATTTGAGTATGCACTAATTTTAAATAGGTACCTATTAAGAATGATAGGTTAGTTTTTTTTTTTTATCGTTGTAAATGGACAAACCACATAATTTATTTCAAACATTGTAAAATTATTTACTTAGATATGTTTAAAATCGATTGCTTCTTGAGCTTTATTTATTTATTGATTAACACGACAAGAAGAAGAAATAATCCTTGATCCCAATGTCTTGATTTAGGCACTTGAAATAGGTTGGTAGGTATTATTTGTGGTTGTCTTGGCCCATAGAGGAGAATCAATATAACTTTAAGATGTATTAAGTACGCATAATGTCTATGTACCGGTCCTTCCAATTTAAGTGAAATCGTTCAATACAATATACTAGCAACACGCCGATGTACACAAGTTTTTTTTTTTTTTTGCTATGGCATCGTTGTACAAAGCACGTATGTTAAACATAATGAAATAGGGACATGATCATTAAATAAACCCTTCCAGAATAATTTGACTTTTCGTGGGTATGTATTAATTATAGTAGGAAATGTACAGTAATGGGTACTCTCGCTACAAGTGCCAGAATTTACCTGCTCCCTAACTACACCAGTGGTATTGGAAAGTGTAAGGTAGGTATCAAACTATTTAAATTTCAAACTGTAGGTTGGTACTTTTTATCATACCTTTTCCAAACACTCAGCATGTTTAAACTGAATTTAGGGACAAAATAAAATTGTCACCATATGTCCTTATAAAGATGACTTGACTGTCAAACAATGTGTGTGAATCTGAAATCCATTTGTTACTTCTTTTCAACTAAACAAGGAAGCATTTTGTTATTTATAATTCACACTAATCGGTTCCCGAATCGTATCATATCATTATCCATTATCCACCCGGACTTTCCTTGCACTCTTTAATACCATGGCTCAAAACAACACATGTCATTCGCCCACGCATATAACCTTTCTGAAAATATATGAGAAATATTTTAAGACGCGAGCTAGATTTAAACCCGCACCTTTGGAACGGACCAAGCATGAATTGTATTTACATACAACAAACATCAGAAGCAGCACGAATCCAATGCACAGACCACTGTGCTATCGTATCTAGACTCCCTTATTCTCTTTATATTTTGTTTATGCGTGGCTATTCTTTGAGTTTCATAATATTATTGATGCAACAAATATGAACATACGATTTACTATCATTTTTGTCTAATAATTAAATATTTTTTCCATACGCCTACATATTAAACAAAAGGAAATGAAAGCTGATTCAGTTTACAGAATTGTTAAATAATTATGTAGGTATTTTTCATGTTACCTGCATAAACATGCATATAATGGTAATTCTATGGTTTTGTTTACTGGTGAGGAGTAAGCCGTTCCAACCATTGGAGCCGACCAATTAATAATTCAGTTGGAATTCACAACTGCTCCAATTATGCCTCATTTTATAATTGACATAATGCAATCTAATGCCCAGTTAGTAACTGCTCATATTTTAAATTGTTGAAAAGACAATATGCAATTTAATGGCCAGTATGTAGCTGCTCGTATGTATCTCAACATTGACAAAACTGTTAGCCAATATGCAATTAAATGCCCAGTTTGTAACCGCTTATAACATATCACATTATTAACAAGACAATATTCAATTTAATGCTCAGTTTGTAACTGCTTGTTTGTCAGATTATTGAAAACACAATATGCAATTAAAATCCCAGTATATAACTGCTTATATATCGAATTATTAAAAGACAATATGCAATTTAATGCCCAGTATATAACTGCTTACATGTCGAATTGTTAAAGATAGTATGCAATTTAATGACCAGTATATAACTGCCAATATGCCAAATTATTAAAAGACAATATGCATTTTAATGCCCAGTATATAACTGCCAATATGCCAAATTATTAAAAGACAATATGCAATTTAATGTCCAGTATATAACTGCCAATATGTTAATATGCAATTTAACTTCCAATACGTGTAATATGCAATTTAATGCCCCGTATTTAACTTCCAATACGTGTAATATGCAATTTAATGCCCAGTATATAACTGCCAATACGTGTAATATGCAATTTAATGCCCCGTATTTAACTTCCAATACGTGTAATATGCAATTTAATGCCCAGTATATAACTGCTAATATATGTAATATGCAATTTAATGCCCAGTATATAACTGCCAATACGTGTAATATGCAATTTAATGCCCCGTATTTAACTTCCAATACGTGTAATATGCAATTTAATGCCCAGTATATAACTGCCAATATGTGTATTATGCAATTTAATGCCCCGTATTTAACTTCCAATACGTGTAATATGCAATTTAATGCCCAGTATGTAACTGCCAATACGTACAATATGCAATTTAATGCCCAGTATTTAACTGCTTGTATGTCAAAATATTAAAAGACAATATGCAATTTAATGCCCAGTAGGTATATAACTGCCAATATGTCAAATTACTAAAAGACTGTGCAATTTAATGCCCAGTGTATAACTGCTAATATGTATAATATGCAATTTAATGCCTAGTATAATCATAACTGCTCATAACATGGTACATATGTAGCACAAGTACCACTTAACGCAACTTAAATAGATTGCATTTGACAAATTCAGAGTATATTTTATATCATATAATATTTCATCATAATCCAAAGTAACGACGACTACAGGACGCTGAGTTCCCTCCAGAATTCTAGCTTTTTCTGTATAAAGTGAGGAGGGGAACCTCGCCTGTCAGCGCTACGGCTAACACCATGGAACCCGGTTGTAGGTGACCGCAGTATGTAATATGGTAAGGCACACAGGAGGATATCCCATCAATACAATTCAAAATTTATAGATAAATAAAAATTGGCATGTCAGTTACCTCCTCCCGTTTATGAGCCATAGTCGCCTATTACGACACCCACGAGTATGTATGGGTTGGTACCATTCTTGCCGGCACTACACGGGATATAAAATAATTAGGATCATTAAAACTAACTCGTGGCTGGTTCGTTGGATCCAAGGTAAGTAAATTATTCTATAAATAGTAGTAAAAACAGCACAAATAACCTGCGCTGAGTTAGCATCCAGCTAGTTAGTTTTTTGGGTTCAGTGGAGTTTTCTAGCAGCGGCCCTAAAAACTCAACGACGTATACTCTAAAAAATAACCTTATTTTTGAATCGAGTTTCATCGAACATTTTTTCAGTCATTCTATCTGCGTCTGCGCTACGAAGTGTATCGTTTTATCTCATGTAATATCCTTGCGTTCTAGTTTTATACGTTATTCGAAGTAGCAGTCCAAATATTATTACATGGGTGGTGGTATCAAAACCAATGGTAAATATGTATCAAAGTATTAGTATCTACTGTACTGGTAACCCCGTAATATGCCACACGGTGGGTCAATTATGAGGGGTCAGCCCTTTTAATAGTAAAGTAAATAAGTTTGTGTAGGTAGTTCATAGGTATATTCATCAAAAATAATTCTTGCCGTGACAAGTTGTCAACGACCGACCGAACCACTGTTCGGCGAAACCTATAGGAACCCTATAGGTTATTTTCAAGTTTCCTTAAATCCTCCTCATTTTGATTGGCTTGACGCAACTACCTACGTATTGACTTCTATCCGTTCCGATTTCTTTGGTTAAAATACTCAAACCACAGCCAAAGAAATCTTTAAATATAATGCAAAATCTGGATGGGCTAACACGCATCCTTTGTCCGTTCAAACCTGTTCTATTTATAGCCGGCCGACACTATGTTTGTTTACATCAGGCCAAAATTTTTTTTCACAACTATTCGGTGAAATTAAGTAATTCCTTTCCTTTTTTTTCTGTTTTATTATTTTCTAAGCAAGTACTCACTTTTAATCCTCGTCGCCAACTGTAGCGTCGCCGATGTTAGTTGTTTAGCTCTTTATTTGGCTCGCCAACGCACACACCACGTTGCACATCCTACTCGCTGTACGGTCGGTTGCAGACTGAGTATGCACGCTCGAGACAAAGGCTATACACTACACTCATACACCCCAATTGATTTTTATTAAAATAAATCTATTCCCGTAAAAAAATCTTAAAAAACGTCTTTTTTATCTAGATATTGTTATTTTAAAGTTTCATCGTTGTTCTAGTCCTCGCACTTCACGCACGCCACGCCCACTTTCCTCTCCTCCTCAACGCTCATGAAGCGCGCGGCGCCGCCGCCAGCGCGCGTATCCACAGAAATATTTAGAATAGAAGCGGCAAAAATTTTAATAATAAAAATTTTAAAAATTACCCCTATCAAAATTAAATTGATTCTACTCTCGATTCTGAACAAACTATTTTCTCAGTTTCGCTTATTCCGTTAACACGTTGTATATAAGGTGCTAATGAAATAGTGAACATAATTTTAGTATGTTACTCAGACCATGAAACTGAACAACTTTCCCTATGGAACATAGGTCGAAATACGAAAAAACTAATTTTACCTCCCATAAAAAATGCGCTATCAGCTGATGCAGTTTCTATGGGAGGTCAAGAATTTATTTTCGTATTTCGACCTATGTTCTTTGGGGAAAGTTGTTCAGTTTCATGGTCTGAGTAACACACCAAAGTTATGTTCACTATTTCATTAGGACCTTATATATATCGAGCTTTGGATGAGTCAGAGGATTTCGTTGCTCTATAAACGGGACAACACTTTCCGTAACCAGCTTTTCGGCGCCTGCCACTACTTTTCCACCAACTAAAACGCCTGCCAAAGTATGTTCAAATTCAACCAATAATCAGCTATAATACCACACTAAAATCAGAGCTCTATGGCTCAATTTCGATTGATTTGTCAACCCCTTTGCAGCCCCACCATTCCCACACCCACCAACGCATAGCTGGCAGGCGTCTGGATTTATCAATAATGATAGTACTTAATGAGGCCTAAAAACTAGAGTGGTTTTGTTGCTCTATAATAGTAGTTTATGCAACGGTACATAATGAGGGGTATAAAACTTGAGTGTCGCCTTATGGGACGCAGGCGAGCGTAGCGAGCCAAGTTCCATAATAGATGACACGAGTGTTTCAGACCTAATTATGTGGAGTTGCATACACAACTTTATCTACTCTCAAATCGTGAATCCTAAAATAATGTGTTCAAAGACAAACCTTATCTTAATATTTTCTCTTTTTCCGGTAATAACTGCTAAGCGAAGTTCCTAACTGCTTTAAATACACCCGAAGGCAAATCATAAACGCTTTTATTACTTATTTTATAACAAAACTAATAAAAATATGTGTAAATACAACTTCTGTTTGCTGAATTTCCATTATTGCAATGCAACCTCATTGCGCGCGCTGTCATAGCACGCACGCCCATAAAAATTAAAAAGTTTTTTAATAGTTCTTGACAAAAAAGTGGAGAATAAAGTTAAACGAGTCCAAATCGGTTCACATTGACTTCACGAATAAAAAAAACACAGTATCACCCAGTGTACATACATGGGATACCGATACCGTATGAAAACACAGCAAAATATTTAGGAATGACCCTTGACACAAAGCTTCGCCGGAAAGCTCTTGTCAAGAAGAAAAGAGTAGAACTAGAGAAACGTTTTAAAAGATGTATTGGTTGTTAGGAAAACATTCCTCTTTGTCAATACACAACAAAGTCATGTTATATAAGCAGGTCTTTATGCCAGTGTGGACCTATGGTATCCAGCTTTGGGGCTGCACCAAACAGAGCAATATCAAAATGATACAAACATTTCAGAATAAGGTGCTAAGGGAAATTGTAAATGCTCCCCATTATGTACGCAATACTGATCTCCATCGGGACTTGAAAATGGAGTTTGTGGCTAAAGTTGTTCAAAACCACGCAGAAGCTCATGAACATTGACTTCTCCATCATGTGAACGCTGAGGCAATCCAGCTTCTCGACAACACAGACATAGTGCGACGACTTAAAAGGACCAAACCCTTTGAGTTAGTGTAATTAGTGTTGTGATAAACTTATTAGTGCATAATGTTAAAAACAATGTGTCTTTATACATTTCAATCTCTCTGGCAGGAAAGACAGGCTTTTAAATGTTTCTGTCGCTGGTAATCAGCTGGAACAAATTGACAACACCACATTCTTGGGTTTCCAGATAGACCGAGTGCTGTCCTGGGAAGGCCACATAGATAAACTATGCAGTAAGCTCGGACGCGCGTGCTTCGCTTTGGAGCGTGTTTCATCCACCTTGCCCCCTGATATGGTAAGAACATGTTACTTTGCAACAGTTCATTCGCTCTTACAGTACGGTGTCGAGTTCTGGGGGCGCGCCGCCGACTGGCTGCGTGCTTTCAGGATGCAGAAGCGTGCTGTAAGAGCGATTGCCAAAGTGCGAAGAGACAGTTCTGCCAAGCCATTCTTCAGGCAGTATAAAATATTAACACTTCCTGCCCTTGTTATTTACCAAGCCGCGGTATATGCCAGGGAGAATTTAGATACATATACAAGACGGGGTGAGCACCACAAATACAACACGAGAAGTAAATATAAGCTAGCGAGCTTTCAGAGATCGTTGTACAGGTCGGATAAGCTTGTACACATCATGGCACCAGATGTGTACAATCGGATCGCCGCGGACGTCACTGACGCTCCGTCTTTGAACTCGTTTAAGGCTAGACTGAAACATTGGCTTATCGAGCAAAATATATATTCTTTTAACGAATGGCACAGTAACAATAAAGGCTAAGCTGTACCTAATAGTAGGTACCTATTCACTAACTATGGCTGATATATAAAGTGAGAATAAATCAATTATAATTATAATAATTATTATGATTTTTTAATGTTGTGACGTGTAATGGAATGATTATGAATAAATTATGTCTTATGTCTTATGTCTTCCCCTTAAGTAATTAGAGACAATAAGAATAATGTCATTGGACGCATTCTTAGGCTTAATTGTTTATGTAGTACATAGTTTAAGTTAAATGCAAATTACTTATTAGCTATACAGCTAGATTGTAATATCAGTAGATATCTAAAGGTATCCTACCTCAATAAAAAAAAAATTAAAAAAAGTTCTCCAGGGGGTTTAATTTCTTTGAGTTCTCCCGCCATGACTGTTGGAAAATTCAATACTTCATAGTACACTCCCACAGATCAAAAATAGCTATTAAGAGTGTTTCAAGGCATAGACTGACATTATAAAGGTGGTAACCTACAATTTCTGAACGCATTATTGAAGATTTACGATATGGGAGTAGATAAAGTCTATTATGTCTTTTCCATTGTCCCTTTACATCTAATTAAGTAATAATTTACCTTTCACGACTGCAGATTTTCAACAAAAACCCAGACCAGTCAGGATAGTCATCATAATTTACTGTTTTCAATAGCTCTGTAAGCTTCTCCAAAGTTGCTATATTGTGTTTAACAGATTCCGGGTTTTCAGCAGCTCCAGCAACTATTCCGGGTATCACTGTCCGGAACCAAACTCCAACATCAAAGCGAACAAACCGTATCTTCTCTTCATGAGGCAAGATCTTAAGAAACCTGTCTATTATACGAACAACCTGGGAAAGAATAAATAGGGAAAGAGTTTACATTTGAATGTGTCTAAATGAAACAAGTGTCAATTAAAATTTTCATGTTTCCTTCAGAAATCTTCTTTTGTCAAGACATATTTGGCCAAATTCAAATCATTAACAAATATACTTGATTTGATACACGTTAGAGGAATGTTCAATGACATTTCAAGGCACAGCAAAAGCTAATGAACCTACAAGGTGTCACAAAAACAGTGTCAAGACTGGAATCTCTGCCTGGGACACTGGCCACAAGACACATAGGGTGAAAAAAGAAATTTTGCTTTTCAAAATGCCCTATCAACTGATGCACTTTCTATTGGAAGTTAAAAATTCTTTTTGTATTTTAACCAATGTGTCTTGGGAAAAGATGCTCAGTTTCATATAGGGAGATAGTAATCCTTCAGAGTTATCATACCCTTTTTATGACACCCTGTAGTAATACATTCTGCACAAAAAATCACAACAATTGATGCTGCGTATTGCCGCTACAACAACAAATAATAAAAATTAAAAAAAAACCGGCCAAGTGCGAGTCGGACTCGCGCTCCGAGGGTTCCGTACAACCACATCATAATTCTATTAGTTGAAATTTCAGTAAGTTACTGTGCTAGATTTTTTGAGTCCGACACGCGCTTGCCCAGATTTTATTATTTGTTCTTATTTTGTAGCTTAAGCACTATACACATACTAATTTTCAAGTTTGGAAGTGTTCTCGTTTTTAAGATAGAGCTAAAACAAAAATCGCCTAAAAAAATAGGTCTTTAGTATGGGAGCCCCCCTTAATTTATTAATTTTCTTTATTTTTAGTATTTGTTGTTATAGCAGCAATAGAAATACATAATTTGTGAAAATTTTAACTGTCTAGCTATTACTGTTCAAAATTTTGTAAAATCAGCTGACTTTGGTGGCATCTTATTCCTTTGTTTTTAAATATTTTTTTAAATAAAAAATACAGTATTATCTACTCAACGAGTTCTAAACAACGATACCCCACTCGATGGGGTAGGTCAAACTTTTTTTTACGCTCCCCTCTTTAGCTGTTTGCGAGCCCCCCTTAATTTTTGACTTTTTTTTATTTTTAGTATTTGTTGTTGTAGCGGCAAAAGATATACACAATTTGTGAAAATTTCAAATTTCTACCTATTACGGTTCATGAGATACAGCCCGCTGACAAACAGACAGACATCGGAGGCATATCAATAGGGTCCCGTTTTTCACCCTTTAGGTACGGAACCCTAAAAATGAAGGGAATAGAACCAAACAGCTATAGGGGGAGCGAAAAAAAAAGTTTTGACCTACCCCATCGAGTTGTTTAGAGCTCGTTGAGTAGATAAATACTGTAATTTTTGTTTTAAAAAATATTTAAAAACAAAGGAATAAGATGCCACCAAAGTCAGCTTTTTAGACAAAATTTTGTTTGGGCTGTATCTCATGAACAGTAAACAGTTGAAATTTTCACAGATTATGTATTTCTGTTGCTGCTAAAACAACAAATACAAAAAATATAAAAGAAATTAAGGCAGGATTCCCTACTACAAACGTGTTTTAGGCGACTTTTGCTCGATTTTTTGTTTCAGCTCTATCGTAAAAACGGGAACATTTACAAGCGTGAATTTTTTAATATTTATAGTGCGTAAACTACAAAATAACAAAAAATAATAAAATCTGGTCAAGTGCGAGAGGGACTGAAAAAATCTGGCACAGTAAATTATTGAAATTTCAACTAATACATTTAATATTATGTGGTGGTACACACGGCCGCACATCAATAGAAACACTTTTGGACCTTATGGCGTGGTAATAAGGATGAAAAAATTTCTACCGACAAGCGGTTGACCGTACGAAACCCTCGGTGCGCGAGTCCGACTCGCACTTGCCGGTTTTAAGGCGCTTCTCACTCTAAAATTAGCAGCTACACGCTCGTCAATGCAAATGTCGACCTCATTTACACCTCAATAGGCCAGTCCTCACCAAGCGAGCAGCGCGCGGGGTCGTTAAATTCCACGCAACTAGTCTGCCTCGCTAAAGCAGCCCGAGCAATCAAACGGAAAAGATGGCGCCGCCGTACATGCGTACGGCCGTGGCAAACCGACCGCGCATTAGGACGTTTGCCGCGCGCGGCTGCTCGCTTGGTGTGAACGGACCTAATAACGTTCATATAAATAAGCGTGCTCTGCAACGTGGCTGTTCTGGGTAGAGCCTTCCGCCTGGGTACAGCCTTCCGCTCCCCAACCGTCCGGTGAAGTTGTGACAGCCATTAGGGCTAACAACAGGAGTCCAATACAAAAAAAAAAAACGTGGCTGTTAGGATCGGTCGTACGGAATGATTGGTCGTGCAGACTGAGACAAATTAGGATTTACGTATCAAGACATGGACTGATTTTATTTTGCGGACTTCTGGACTGGCATTGTGGTATTCGGCTGGCGAATTCGCTTGTCCCGTGTGGTGTCGATCTACCCATGCAAACCAGGTGGATACAGCCCCAAATAAAACGTGCTGGACAATAACTGGTTGTCTCAAACCAACCCCCCTAGCATAGCTGTATCCACTGGCTGGAATAGCTCCCCCAGAAGTTCGCAGGGCACTCATAGCTCAAACCGAAAGAGGTAAAATGGAAACAAATCCGCTACACCCAATGAACTCGCACACCACTGTTCCTAAAAGACTCAAGAGCCGGAAAAGTTTTGTTAAAAGTGTACCAAACCACTCAATACTGACCCCTCTACAATTCGCCCCTCCGGAACGTTTCGTAACGCCTGAGGAGAGTCTCCCACCTGGTAATGAACTGCGTTGGCTGACCTGGAAGTCTATTAACAGACTCCGGACTCAGGTCGGCCGGTGCAAGTAAAACCGACATAGGTGGGGGTTCACTGAAGAGACGAACATTTCATGCGAGTGCGGTTATTCCCCGCAGAGTATGGCCCATCTTACATCCTGCCCCGCGTGCCCTAAAACCTGCACGCGGGATGAACTGATGCAAGCTACACAAAATGCCGTTTTTGTAGCTGAGTACTGGGCAAAATTCATTTAATTTTATTGGATTTGCGTCGACACGAAAGGAAGAAGATAACAGTATGTAGAATTTGAAAAAGAACTTACAAAAAATAATTTCCTTAAAAATTGTGTAAATTCATCCATCCGTTTAGGAGAAATATCCAATTTAGTGTGATTATGGAATAAAAAAGTATAGCGAAAATATAAATGTACCCACCATAGCTCAAGGATAGTCAACATAATAATATATTTTTTTCAATTTGATTTATATAATAACGATCTACTTATATTGTCTCAAAAAATGTCTAAATTTGTAGAACAGTGAGAATCGCCTTAAATCCATTAAATCGTCTTAAATCCTCTTTCAACTTTTAGTTAGGGTAAACCGCAAGGAGGTTTTAGTAGCAGCTCTTGCTGCTAAGGAGGGAGCTATAAGCGTGCATTTTCTTGCGAGGGACCTCCATACTAAAATGTATGGAATTTTTTTCAAATCCTAAAAACGTAAAATTTTTATCTTTTTCTCTGAGAAATATGTGACATGGGACTAATAAATGCTACTAACACAGTTTTTCTGGTGAAAACACTTTCCATTCAGGAAAAAAACGGTGTTAAAAATCACACATAAAATGGCTATTACGGAATATTTACGCTTCCGTTCTTAGTATTAATGATCAATTCACAAGTAAAAAACGATATATTTTCACTTTCGCAAACAAAGTTTATACTAAAACATTAGATTTTTAAAGATATCTTGATTTTTGTAAAACTTAACTGAGTTTTTTGACCGACTAGCATGGGCGACAGTGAGACGCTTCACTAGCTCATACAGAATATGCATATGGCGGACTCTATAGTTTTTTACTCTGAGGTAAACCGCTTTCACTAATCCCAAAATTATCTGTGCAAGACTTACCTTTTCTGTGACTCCATATTGGAATTCCGCTTGTGGCGTGTAATCTATCAGTCCTATGATATCTTTAGTGTGCAATACAAACAGTTTCTTAAGAGTTTCATCCGGATATAACAAAAATATATCTGTAGTCAGCTTTCCAATCGAAGGTTTCGTTATTACTTTTTGCATTACTTTACTAAGTGCATGTGCTGATTCGACCAATTTTTCATTACTGTAATCACACTTTCCTTCCTGAAAAAGCCATAAAATTTCAATAATGTTAACTTTCTTGGAAAGTATAACAATATAAACTTGTGAATAAAAGAATATATCAGATATAGAGTACGCAGGATAAGTTTGACTCTGACGGTTATTTTCTGCGCATGGGTGACAGGCCGAGAGCCAATGAACGATTCGCGTACCCCCCTGCCGCGCTCAACCCCGCGAATATTTTATTGCGTTCTGCCTGCGCATTAACCGTCACAGCTAAAGTTATTTTGTACGACGTATATCATTATTAATTGCATTTTTTCAGATATTCCTTATACTGACGCCTTAAAATTTACAGTATAAATAAACAATATTAAAAAAACTTTTTAAGATGAGTTGTATCCTAAAAATTTTTTTTATGTCGCAAGTGAAACATAAGCTGTTACAAATGCTGCTGCAAATCGTCCTAATAAAACTGTCGTCGATCTCGTAGCCAAAGTCCTCTATTCGACCTTAGTTTGGAAAGCTGCTGTCCCAAGCTGCTTTTTGTAGTGGTAGGGCTTTTATGCAAAGTCCATCTGAGGAAGTAGGTACCACCCCCTTGCCTATTTCTGCCGAGAAGCAGCAGTGTTTGCACTGCTGCGTTTCGGTTCGAAGGGTAAGGGAGCCAGTGTAATTACTGGCACATGAGACATACCATCTTAGTTGTCAAAGTGAGCAACGCGCTTTGCTGCCTTATTAGAGTCAAAATATAATGATCCAGTGGGTGCTATGGGCGGTGGCGACCACTTACCATCACGTGGCCCACCTGCTCGTTTGCTCACTTGTAACATTAAAAAAACCAATGGCATTGGAAGGTCACTAAAAATTTGGTTGTAAACTGCGAACTACACGGTCAAAACCGACCAAGGTCACCTCTGTCGGGGCATGGTTGGCGACTGTGTATCGAGGGTTTAAGTAAGCGTAAGGATTTAATAAGTCTAAGAACTTACCTTAATTTTGTTTAAAATGTTTGAATGGACCAGTAGGACATATTTACAATACTGTAAATCTGTTTTCAAGTCTGTTACACAGACGTCAATAATTCGATCCAATGTGGTTATTTCGCTAATAAAACATTCCTGTTCTATGGCCTTCGCTATAACATTATAGCTCTTGCATCTTGTGATTTTATTAATACAGTCTTTATCTTCCATCTCTGCTAGAACTGGGCCTAACTCATTGACTCCTAATACAGACTCCTCTTGTGTAGACATGGCTGTAAGAAAAAACGCAAAGAGCTATTACATTCGCGCGTTTCTATTACCCAGAGCAGTCTGTTTGCGTTGGCGGGTATACATACAACCGCGTGTTTGCATCGACACAAGCGCAAACAAACTTTTCTGTGGGATTAAAGACGCGCGTTCTTACAAAATGCCGTGTGTACAGGCCCTAAAAGCTATAAAAAATTATATGCGAAATTGCAAATCACTTTAAATATAAATAAATATAATATAAAAAAAAAATATTAAATTAAATGCAATTTCCTATTTTACGCCAATTTTTCATCAAATTAGTATGTAATAAAAGTGCAGTGAAAAGCAGGTGAAGCTTGGCACTCGAAACGCGATTTCATTTCTTGCGACTATTAGAAAAGAACAAAGCCCAATAATACAGGGTCTTAGGGACAGCCTTCCGAATACTGAAGGGGCATGATCAGTCAACGACACTGAACAACTTTCAGTGAACAAACTTTAAGGAATTGAAAAAAAAAAATCTGTTGGTATAGGTTTGGGTCCAGCCAGTATGCCCTCACATTGAAAAATTTCTTATTCCAGCACGCCCTCGGCCGAGACGCCCCTGGTGTTTTTGTTTACTTGAGTAAGTACTGTTAGGAACAGAATTGTAATTAAATGAAGTTAAGATCACAATCATGATTCAAGTTGTTATTTAGGTGAACCTAATGTAACAGTAGGTAATTTAAATGAATATTTTCGAAGATATTACAGATTTTAAATGCAGGGACATAGCGGTTGCGGCGGTACCGGCCGGGGGGCCGGCGGCGCGTGCCTATTTTGTAGTATATTTAGTTCCAGCATTGCACCCATTGTGTAATTGTTTATTTATTCACTGGCATTAATTATTAAGACTATAAATAAGCATTTAAGAAAAACATAATTACTGAAAATTTAAGTACACTTATACACCATGTTCCTGAGGATATGCATTAATTTTAGGAGCATGTCCAGTTAACGAAACTCTACAACTTTCTCTAAGAAACATTGGTTGAAATACTAAAAAAAAATTTGTTTGAGAGAGCAATTTTTTCTTATTATTTCAACCTATGTTTCTGAGTGGCCCGGTATTTTAGATCCTCTCATTGATCGGTACTTGGTGCATAAAAATTTTGGCGTAGAGAGGATGAATGAAAGAAAATTGACGAAAGCGATCTACAAGGCGCGAGAGAATGGACACGTTGGAAGGGGAAGACCTCGGCGAACGTACCAAGACCAAATTCAGGGCGTTCTCAATAAAGGCCAGGTTAAAAGTACACTAAACCAACGAGCATGTATGAAAGGATTGATGAAAGTTCAGGAAGCAAGGGAAGTATGTCAAGATCGTAGCATGTGGAGAACAGTGGTCTCTGCCTAACCCGACGGCAACAAGGCGTGATATTATGTATGTATGTATAAATTTTATGTTCCTGTTTTTGCTAAATGAATTAATCATAACCGTGTTTAGTAAGGTGTTTGACACAGGGATTGATTGGCATCATGAATTTTTTTTCTTGGTAACTGTACATTCTTTTTAATCTGAATAATTATGGAGTCTCCTGTAACCATTTTTGTGGAGTTGCAATGGTTAAGGTAATATGAAACACAAAGGACCAACCAAGAATTTTTTATAGTATGAGTAGGTATGTGAAGTTAAGAAAGAACAACCAAATAATATCATGAAACAATACTTTTTAGGGTTCTAGAGTCAATGGGGAACCCTAAAAAGTACCTCTACACTCTATCTAGATGCATTTTGATTTGATTTTTTTTTACTTCTCCAATCTATTTATTTTTAGGGTTCCGTACCTCAAAAGAAAAAAACGGAACCCTTATAGGATCAGTTTGTTGTCCGTCTGTCAAGGCTCTTTATCTCACGAACGGGTAAAGGTATCAGGTTGAAATTAATACCATATATTAGGATCCATGAACCACACAAGATCTGAAAATTTCAATTTTTTACAACAACGCAATCAAAAGATATGGCATTTTATGTCCTCATCTCCATACATTTATTCAAAAATACAAAACCTACAGGGTACTTCCCGTTGACCTAAAATTATGAAATTTGGCAAGAAGCTAGGTCTCACAGTATAAATAATGGGAAAAGTCTGAAATCATTAAATATTACAACTTTTCTCAAAACCAATGGTAACCAATTGTGGTGAGCTCCCGTTTCAAGAACATTCATATAAGAGAGGGGTCAAGTTGGATGGTAGCTGAGGCGATTTTTGTTTTAGTTCTATTTAAAAACGGGAACACTTACAAACTTGAAAATTGGTATGTTTATAGTGCATAAGCTATAAAATAACAACAAATAATAAAATTTGGTCAAGCGCGTGTCGGACTCAAAGAATCTAGCACATTAACTTACTGAAATTTCAACTAGTACAATTATGTTTATGTGGTGGTACGGAACCCTCAGTGCGCGAGTCCGACTCGCACTTGGCCGGTTTTTTTCAAATCATTATTACAATACAAAAAAATCTACCTTATACTTTATCAGCCTTGTAGTTTATTTTCTTTTCTTAGTGATAAGTTTGTAATGTAATTAGGCTTTGCTTAGATTTTATTATTTATTTACCAAATCTACCAAGCTGTTTTCAAGTGATGCTTCTCACACTATATAGGAATTTTTTAATAGATATTGTATTAAGTTTTAGATAAATTTGGTAAGTAAGATATCTTCCCCTTAATGTTCTATTTATAATCCGGGGTCCCCCTGCTGAATCAGCTACCTACATAAGATACATACAAAAAGAAAACTATTATGTATATCCATTCCACCACGTGTCAATGCCAACGCTTACCAACACATACTGACAAGCCCGTTGGTGTGGTCGGAAGTGAGTCTGCCCGTCACGCCGTGGGCCGCGGGTTCGGTCCCCGCCCAAAGTGTTTGTTCTGTGTCTGAGTGTTATTTATCTATTTATGTATATACATATATATATATATATATCAGCTTTGCCTAGTTTGGGATCAGATGACCTTGTGTGAAATGTCCCCCAATATTTATTTATTTATATTTATTTTGCAGCCATGACTAAAACCAGAGTATATTTGATGGAAAAAACAACATTGTTTTACAAACCTGTTTTTTCTGACAGCTTTAGCTGATTACAATTGATATAGCTGCAAAATGTGTTGGCAAGCATTGGCATTGACTCATGAAAGGGATTATAGTGATAGTAGATGCTAAGTAACACAGTTTTAACCAGCACCTCAAACTTTGTAATCTGGAAGAATAAGATATAATACCTTTTGTGGATCCAAAATATGTCATACATAAGATACATGAACTAAACTTTAGGGTGTTTCAAATTGGGTAGAAATCATGTTGACAGCACAATAGCTTTATATACAGGGCGTAAAGGGCAGCGTACCGACCCTTACACACTGTATGACTTTCATGTGTGTTGACTTCCATCAAAGGGTAATTATTGCCAGTTTTGGAACCCAGTCTTTTTGATTTTATGGTAACTTAGCCAAAAATGAGGCTACAGCAATAGCTTTTTGGTTGCCTTCAAAAAGTCCTCCGGGATGCAAGAAACTGAGGAGGTAGGGCACGAAAGCAAGTGTGTCATAGATTGCAAAATGCCACACTCACTCTTGTCGTTATCAGAGAAGCCCCACCTCTTCTTGAGTTGTGCGCACCTGCCAGCGCCTGATCGTCACACCAGTGAAGGACAATAACCCTGGAGGTCCTACTAACGAATATCTTAGGTTGCCTTGCCTGAACCTGGAAGGTTTACAGATCAGCCAAGATCTGTAATTAACAGATCCTCTGGTAATGCCTCTTTCAGGTTATGGAATTCGAGGCACTATGTACTACAAAATAGTTTTGTTTTTCATCACTAGACGGTCTACCTACTACCTGCCTACCTACTAGTAAAAAATGCATTACTTACACAAAGGACTAAAATACCTAGAAATCGCGTACCGATGTGCTTTCTAAACTTGTGCTTTGGTTACGACTACTTATAATTTTTTTACATACAACCGTACAGCATGAACAAGCCACCAGAAGAATGAAATAGTAGGCAGCAAAAGCAGAAATACGACGCGACGATAGATGGTAAATCATGTAGGTATACCTACCTGCCTGCATACTTACTTTATCCCGTATCGTACATGCATATGCGAAGTCAATCGAAGAAGACTTTGTCCCTTTTACCTCTGGCACTTGAAATTTAAACTAAACAAGCACCTGCCCCTTATTTTCAAATTGAATCTCAAATCAAAAATTCGTAAAAACTGAATATTTTTGACATCTGGTCACCGCGTCTGCCTGTATGGCGGCGGGCGCGCGCAAAAATTGACTTTGACAACAGTGTTGCCTGCCACAACTGGGGCCACAACTGAGTTCCCAAAGAGTACATATCCAGCGGTGAAAAGGTACATTTTGGGGTAAAAAGAAACATAAGCATTTTTTTTAGTCAACTTCTTAGACTATCAACTTACTCATTAGTAGGAGATCTAACAAGACGAACCCATAGAGTAACTTATGACGAACCTTGCACCTAAACCTGCTGAGATGAAACTTGGCAGGAGTCAAGTACATACCCATAGGTAACATAATATTAGAAGTGGTGCTCCCCAGCAGGACGCGACTGAAATGCACAGTGGAGCATATTGTCGAAAATGTGTAGTTTTTTACTAGGTTGAAAATTGTATCTGTTGAACCGACATAGGTAGCTGGTTGAAAATTTCACAGGATATGAATTTTTAAACAAATATATCAACTTATAATAAAAATTAAAAAAAAGGGGGGTTGCCATACAAGAAACGTATCTTTTTTTGTTTTTGCTCTATCGTCAGAACGGTTAGTAATTCGAGTGTCAATTTCGGTATGAGCATAGTTCACTAAAATGTTAATAAAATAATATGTCCTGACTGACTGACTAACTGACTGACTGACTGATGTCTATCCGTAACCGCTTTAGCTATACGTGTGAAATCTAGTACCTATACTAATTAATTGCATGCCACAAACACCACCCAAGAAAGGATTTTCCAAAACTCATCCCCCAACGGGGTGAAATAAAGGATGGAAGATTTTCAAAATTTTTTACTTAGCTTTAACTTTCATACCTTATTTCACTCCCTTGGGGGATGAGTTCAGCTAGCTAAATATTCGTTCGACCGAAGCGTTTGAAAAAGGAAGGACTAGAAGTACGAAAATATTTTTCTTTAAGTTGGGAAACAGAAGATCTTGGTTCATGTTTCGTAACTTGAAAACTATATTTCAGTAGTTGGTGGCCGTTAATGTTGGGTCTAGTTTTAATGTTTCATAATCCGCCGTTCTTTGTTTAGAGCTGGCTCGTCCTTAACAGTTTTCAAAGCTGGATATCTCTTTAATACTTCATATAAATCTTTTCGTTCGAAAGATTCTGCCACTATTGGGTCCAGTATAAATATGGTTTTAAGTACAGGATCACGTATATAAATCTGTCTTTAATTTGTTCTATGTAGAATGCATGCTGCATGGTTATTGGTTGTTGTACGTTCTGATGCATGCAGCTTTCATTATTATCTTTTTTTTTGGCGGCGTTTTATAAAATATTACACATTATTTTGGTTGAGAACAAAAGATACGTAAATTGGACCCCATTACACATAACACATTGGAGGCTAAAAAGGTACATCAAATGTGTGAAATGTATGGCAACACTGTTTGACAAACACAGTTGACTGACATTTACAGACTCCGTTCCCCCATGACTTCGTCCGTGGCCCATGATGGGTAAATGAAAAAAATATCACGATTCACACGTCCCTATCCGATCGTCCCATTATCGGGATGACGTCGCCGGTATACGACGCACAAAATAACTTTGGCCCTGTCATTGTTGCGCAGAATTAAAAATGGCCATAGAGTACTTAACTTAAATTGGACGGTTAAAAACACAGAAAAATAAGGGTACTTAGAAGGAGGATTAAAGAAATAATTCGTCACAAGGTAGCGAAGGCGTCGTTCTATGGATTTGACAGGTTATTTTGAATATTTCCTAGTGATCACTGATAGTTTGACATAAAATATTGGGACATGTTGGCAGATGTCATCCCATAGTAAAATAAATTAGCAAGGTATCTATTCCGAGCGAAGCAAGGAGGTCCGAAATCTTTGGTTAAAAATGGCCCATTTTTGACTTCTGCGCATCAATGACAGGGCCAAAGTTTTTTTGTGCGTCGTATACCTACCCTACGTTACTTTTGTAACATTTTACGTTACTTTCAAAGAGGATATAAACGCTTACGCTTGTGTTACTTTTGGTCCTATCATGTTAAAGTGTCTACTCACTCTACAATTATCTCAATCACATACGTTTTGTAATGAGATGTGATGCCATTAAATAAATATACAATACAATACAATCAGCTGTCGCAATCAGCAGATTGCCATCAGAGGCGCTACCGCCGAACTCAATCGTTATCGAATCTCTCTTTTCTTCTAGTATAGAAAAAAGAGAGAATCGTTATCGAATCTCTCTTTTCTTCTAGTATAGAAAAAAAGAGAGAATCGATAACGATTGAGAAAAATACAAGAAGAAAAGAGAGATTTGATAACGATTGAGTTCGTCGGTAGGGCCTCAGATTGCAACGTAAGTAGCAGATTGGGACTGATTTCCAACTAATTATCAAATCGTACAATCCAATCTTAGCAATCTAAAATCTGTCAAACAAATTGTACCTAAATTGCGACGTCTGGAGCGTAATCGCATGCAAATTTTCATATTTTTGCTCTATGGTCGCAATATTCCAACTCTATCTATAGGATGTTTGTGGCGGTCATTTATTATTGTTGTTAGATAAAAGCGATAAAAGCAATATTTTTAGCCACTATCATCTTCTTTTCAACGCTAGTAAGCACAAGTCCCGCATGTTGAAATTTCGACAGTTTGAAAATTTTGAAATTTAGCGGCATGAAATTATGATGAAATTGCTTCGTGAGTAAAACACAGCCAATCTCGATTCTACAGATTGCCACTACTAATTAATTCTGATGGAAATTGTAGCGTGAGGAGGCCTTAGGCCCTCCGCCGCGTGAAGCATTTTTGCCGGCGTTCGACGCCTGCATGGCGTTCGTGTTTCTATGAGCCCCGCCTCGTGCTCGTGACGCGGATCATGCGGCGCGTCTCGCAATACGCGCGCGTTCGACGGCCGGCGGCGTTCGTGTTTCTATGAGCCCCGCCTCGTGAACCGTTTCGAACGGCGCGTCTCTCATACGCCGGGCGTCTGCTTGACACGCCGCGTTCGAGCGCCGCGCTTTATATACAGTCAAGCGCACCTTAAGTAGATAATATATACCTGTTTGATTTTTTTTTCTTTTATTTGTTTGTGTTTTTGTTAGGGTAAGTAGGGTGTTAGGTTAGGATATATAGGGTGACATTTAATTAGTTCTTGATAGCAAAATATATGCATGTACTCATGATACTGAACAACTTTTCTCAAGGAACATAGGTCGAAATACGAAAAACTAAATTTGACCTCCCATACAAAATGTGCTATCAGCTGATGCAGTTTCTATGGGAGGTCAAAACTTAATTTTCGTATTTCGACCTATGTTCCTTGTTCTTTGTTTTTTTTCTATCAAGAACTAATTAAAAGTCACCCTATATACACAGGGTGTTAGGGTAAGTATACAGGTTGTTAAATTAGGATCACTATATGTACAGGGTCTTAGGATAAGTATACTGGGTGTTAGGATAGGATAACTACACAGGGTGTTGGGTTAGGATAACTATACAGGGTGTTAGATCAGGATTACTATATGTATAGTGATCCTAACACTGTATAGTTAGGTATGTTAGTTATATACAGGGTGTTACTACGCAGGGTGTTAGGGTAAGTATACAGGGTGTTAGGTTAGTATAGTTATGTTAGTAATACAGTGTAAGGGACGGTCTACCAAAAACTGAAAGGGCATGTTCAGTCAACGAAAATGAACAACTTTCCCAAAGAATTATTTGTGGGAAAAGAAAAATAAAATTGACTTCTCCATACAAATTCTTCACTCTGGTAGAACAGTTTGTATGGAGAGGTCAAATTTTCTTTTCATTTCCCAGAAATGTTTCTTTAGGAAAGTTGTTCAGTTTCGTTGACTGAACACGCCCTTTCAGTTTTCGGTACACCGTCCCTTACACCCTGTATTCAGGGTGTTAGTAGTGTTACTACACAGGGTGTTAGGGTATGTATACAGGGTGTTAGGATAGGATAACTACACAGGGTGTTAGTTTAAGGTTAGTTATTCTATCCTAACACCCTGTATAGTAATCCTATCCTATCACCCTGTAAACTTACCCTAACACCCTGTGTAGTAACACTCTGTATACTTACCCTAAGACCCTGAACATATAGTGATCCTAACCTAACACCCCGTATACTTATCCTAACACCCTGTGTTTTAACACCCTGTATATTTACCCTAAGACCCTGTACATATAGTGATCTTAACCTAACACCTGTATACTTACCTTAACACCCTGTGTAGTAACACCCTGTATACTTACCCTAAGACCCTGTGTATTAACACCCTGTATACTTACCCTAACACCCTGTGTAGTAACACCCTGTGTAGTAACACCCTGTATACTTACCCTAACACCCTGTGTAGTAACACCCTGTGTAGTAGCACCCTGTGTAGTAGCACCCTGTGTAGTAGCACCCTGTGTAGTAACACCCTGTATACTTATCCTAACACCCTGTGTAGTAACACCCTGTATACTTACCCTAACACCCTGTATACTTACCCTAACAGCCTGTATAGTTATCCTAGCCTAACACCCTGTATATTAACAAATAATGACCATTAGAAGCATTTTTGAATCAGTATATTTTGTTTATTTTTTATTGACCCGCTCTTGACTGTACAATCGATACCACAGTACTGACGCCGCCGCGTGAAGCGTTCGAACGCGACGTACGTACGGCGCGTATGGCAGGAATGAGAATTTGTACTGGCGGCGCTGCGTGGCGCGTTTGTGTGATAGTCCGGCCAGACACTCGTCGAGTGGCGTGGGAAGTAGCGAGGGAAGGAGGCAGAGTCGTAGTGTGGCCGCGTTACTCGTCATGCCGCACGCATTGCTCCTCGTCATGCCCATCGATCCCTTGATTGTTGGTTTTTTGGGCGCAAGTCAAAGGACCGGCAATATGAGCGCGAGTATCCAGCCACATACTCGCGCAAAACTCGCGAGGACGATTTACAAAAATTAATAATTTATACTTTATTGCGATAAATAAATTTCATACACCAACTATTTTAGCAGGGAGTGTATTTCTATTTAAGAAATTCATTTAGTTAGCTGTACTAAAAAGAAATAGCGCGCATACTGCCACAGTTTAGTTAGACGTCCATCGTGTAGCAATGGCAAGTGACCTAGTGCGGAGCGTTAATTTAGAGCGTTAATTTATTAATCGCGCGAGTAGAGCAGTGTGTGGCTAGAAAGGGAATAATCGCGGCAGCACGAGGGGCAGAGCGAGGAGCGGCGCGAGGAGCATAGTGTGGCGGCCTCAGAGTAAAAAACTATAGAGTCCGCCATATGCATATTCTGTATGAGCTAGTGAAGCGTGAAGCGTCTCACTGTCGCCCATGCTAGTCGGTCAAAAACTCAGTTAAGTTTTACAAAAATCAAGAAATCTTTAAAAATCTAATGTTTTAGTATAAACTTTGTTTGCGAAAGTGAAAATATATCGTTTTTTACTTGTGAATTGATCATTAATACTAAGAACGGAAGCGTAAATAATCCGTAATAGCCATTTTATGCGTGATTTTTAACACCGTTTTTTTCCAGAATGGTAAGTGTTTTCACCAGAAAAACTGTGGTAGTAGCGTTTATTAGTCCCATGTCACATATTTCTCAGAGAGAAAGATAACAAATTTACGTTTTTAGGATTTGAAAAAAATTCCATACATTTTAGTATGGAGGTCCCTCGCAAGAAAGTGCTACGCTTATGGCTCCCTCCTTAGCAGTGAGAGCTGCTACTAAAACCTCCTTGATTGAGCCTCCAAGGGAAGGCTGCTCGAATACGGCGGCGAATACCCACGAACATAATGTTGGCCCAACACCGGCCAACGTGAAAACAAAAGAGTAAAAATATATTAAAGGTAAAGGACGTTCCGGGTGCGTTCCGGACGTTCGCTACGCAGTGAGGTTAAATCTCTTTGATTTGTCTTACGTGCGGGTAATTTCAACCGGAACACAACAGTGCAAATACTGCTGCTTTATGAGAGAAACTAGCGCGGGCCGCCCAGATGTTCCTTGGGTAGACATAGGTTCTTGTTGATATACAAAAAGCTTTTGCTCTTTGACTTTAAAAACTCCACAACCATCCAACTTGACCTCACTTTTATAGAATAGTTCTTGAAACGGGAGCTCACCTTAATTGGTTAATAGTAGTTGTGAGAAAAATTTAATATTTAATGATTTTAGACTTTTCCCTTTATTTGTACCTACTGTGCTTCTTGCCAAACATAGTTTTAGGTCAACGGGATATCTCTAGGTTTTGCTTTAGTGCATAAAATGTATGGAGATGAGGGCATAAAAAGCCATATCTTTTGATTGCATCGTTGTAAAAAAATTAAATTTTCAGATCTTGTGTGGTTTATGGACCTTAATATTCGTTATCATTTTCAATCTGATACCTTTACCCGTTCTTGACAGACAGACAGACAGACGGACAACAAAGTGGTCCAAGGGTACCTTTTTTACTTTCGAGCGGAGCGAGAAAGGTGTTGTATTCGTCAAAAAAAAAGTTTTTCTAATTTTCTCAAAAATGTGTTCTATATCACTTATACATCACAAAAAACAAGTCTCCCAAAAATGTCCGTCCGTCGGTCGGTCGGTCCGTCGGTCGGTCTGTCCGTCACGCTTTGGCCTAGCGGCTAAACGAATGGTCCGATTGACACCATATTTGGAATTTAGGAGTTTTATGCAAATCCATCGAAGGGTTCTAAGTGGTTTCTGGCTGGCTCTCATTTTGAGGGTAGTTGTCATACAACGAAAATGATAAATTGTAATTTTTTTAAAAACGGCTCATAGAATCTTGATGAAACTTTGCATGACTAAGCATCTCCATGTAATATATCTTGCGCCAGTATCAAATGATCTGTGTAATTTCATATAAGGGGTGTTCCTGTACCACCAAATCGTAAATATGTGATTTACCCAAAATTGGTTCCATTGAGTTTATTAAAATTGTCTATAATTTTACTCCTGGATTGGTTGTCTACCTGACTGGATATTCTTTATGATTTTTTGAATAAAATTTTGTACACAAGGTGTACCAAAAACTGAAAGGGCTTGCTCAGTAGACTAAACTGAACAATAATCCATAAGGAACATGTGTTGGGAAATTAAAAAATCTCCATGCAAGTATCCTACGGTAGTATCTATTGATCTTTGAAAATTCATATAAAGGGTGTTCCAGTACTACCAACAGTTAAACATGTGATTTACTCGAAATCGTTTAAGGTTTGTTTGTTTTAATGATTGACAATTTGAATTCTGAATTGATCTGTATATTTCATTCGAACATTTTTATGGAAAAACGTAAATAAAAGTTTGTATTTCCATACTATGTGTATGGCATTACAAATTTAATTTTGCGGTTGACAGTTTTTCCTTGAGTATTGCGAGAAAGTAAGTGCAGTGCTGCTGTACCATTTATTTTATTATGAGGTACGGTACCCTAAAAATTAATATTATTTTTTTCTACTCCCATTTGTTAAAGTTCGAAATACGAAACCGGAAACAGTAGTACTTTTAGTTCCAAACTTGGACCACACCTAGCTGAATTCAAACACTAATTCGGCATACATTGCTGGGAGAGCTATGTACGTGCGTGGCTGTAGAAGATACTGACGAACTGGACTTGCATAGTTTTTATTACAATCCACAATCGACATTAGTTTAGAAATAGACTCGTTATACTATAGGTTATACATAGTCCTATTTTTAAACGAATCCTAACGATACTGTAATTGTGATTAGAATGCTAAGTTCAGAATCACAAAACATTTTTTTGCTTAATTACCAACTCGCTTTCATACCTCGCGTGAGAAGCCGAGCCACCCCACTATTGAACATTTCTCTGCATCTTCTCGAGTGGTCGGCGGATCGAATCACGCGCATGCCTTTATTTGAACGAAGGTGCCGCGACGTGCGCCCGCGACCTACCCGCCAATTGCATCGTCTTACTAAATGAACGCGCGCTTCGTGCTGAGAATAGCAAATAGTATTTCCAATAGTTATTGCCGTGGTTATTGCTGTCCTTAAGCGGATAGGACGTTTACGTGTTAACTGGTTAATGGTAATGTGTCCAAACTCAGTGCTAGTGTGGTAAGGATCGTACTTAGTGACGGTTGAGTGCAGTGATGCCTGGGCAAGCTGGGAGCCCGTATTGGGCCGCTGTAGACTTCGACAGCGAAGGAGACGATGACCAAGCAGCGAATCAGCGCGTGTACTTAGACCCTTGGGATAACGAAGCATACGGAATGATTCAACCTGATGAACCCGACTCCCTTCCTGAAAATTTTAACTCCTTCGCCGGCGAGCCCGTCAGTGCTAGTTTTTACTACGTGCCAACGAAAAACTATGACTCTGGAGAGGAGCCGCCTACAAGGAGGACTAGCAGAGTAGATGACGTGGTTGCGCCAGAATACACCATCTACGGAAGAAAAATGTCCAGGTCAATCGTTCCTGACTTTCCACCTGAAATGGCCATTTATGCGGAGAGACCTATGCGTAAGGTTTTTGTTTACGTAAACTTTTCCGGTATTAGCAACATGTTGATGTGATGAAAAACGAATGGCAACAAAACAACCATTCACGATAAAAGCTGGCAATAAAAATAAGTAGTAAACAACCGGTCGAGTGCGAGTCAGACAGAACGGCGCATCGAGATTTGAGAGTTCCGTACCACAACACAAAAAACACGTGACAGGCAAAATTCAAAACTCTCGAGATGTCACAGAGTTTGAAACATGTCAATGTGAAGAGCACATCAAGCTTTACACTTTTGAAAACGTTTAAAATAAGAATGATTTAAAGTGTGTGTCAAGTTTGACGTGCTCTTGACTGTACCCATTATTGTACCCTAATAATAGTACCGATTAGGATACAGCTAAAACAAAAAAATAATATAAATATACTTTTTTTGCATGGACACCCCGAAGTGTCTAGTTAGCCTCGCATGTCGTTGTAAAGTTGTAAGTCTCGAGAAACGGATACCGACCGGACGGAACTCTGATACCGACCGTTAATGCGCAGAACTCAAAAAACCGGCCAATTACGAGTCAGACTCGCGCCCCAAGGGTTCCGTATGTCTAAGGTTAAAAATACTGTCGCAGTCGCGTCGCGCTGAAGTGCATTAAATGCGCGCGAATCCGACTTGCACTTGATCAGTTTTTATTATTTGTTGTTATTCTGTAGTTTATGCAATATAAACGTATCCATTTTCACGCTTGTAAGTGTTCCCGCTTAAATCTAAAACAAAAAAACCGCTAAATTCGTGTCGGGCTAAACAGGATACGGTTCCGTAGTCTTTTACGATTTTTTTATCGCAAAGCTGGTTTTGAGAAAGTATTTCATATCGTTCGTATCATTACAACAACGTTTTACCTCCTAATCCTCAGCAACGTCCTGGCACCTGATTGCTATTGTTAAGGTTCCGTACCCAAAGGGAGAAAAACGGGACCATATTAATATGCCTCAAATATCTGTCTGTCCGTCTGTCTGTCAGCGGGCTGTATCTCATGAACAGTAATAGATAGACAGTTGAAATTTTCACAGATTACGTAGGTATTCCTGTAGCCGCTATAACAACAAATACTACAAATATAAAATTAATTAATTAAGGGGGCTCTCCTACTAAATACGTGTTTTTTTAAGCGATTTTTGTTTTAGCTCTATCGTAAAACGGAAACACTTACAAGCGTAAAAATTGGTATGTTTATAGTGCATTAGCTATAGAATAACAATAAATAATAAAAACTGATCAAGTGCGTGTCGGTCTCGCGCGTTTTTAATACACTTCGGCGTGACTGCGCGTCCATAACTAAGACGGTATTTTTACTTTAATGGTACGGAACCCTCAGTGCGTGAGTCCAACTCGTAATTGTCTGACTTTTGTTTATTTTTCATTATTTAAATTTTTTCCGTTATAGCTCATTATCCTGTGAAGCCTACTTAGCTTTGAAAGTTTTTCTTTTAATTTCATCATATATGCTACTTCTGTGAATTTTACTTACATGTCCATTGACAACCGTTTATCTGGCAAAACATTGTGCCTTCAAGCTAAATATTTCGCAAACAGATCCTTAAATCTAAAAATGATATATGAAGACTCACATTGTTATTAAAAGAGCTATCTAACGACATCCCACACGATGGAGTAGGGAAGAAAAAAAATTCACATCCACTTTACTTGTAGGTACCTACCCTAAAAGTACTCGTATATTTTTTTCAAAATTTCATTTTACCCCTTTGTCGACTTGGATGAAAATTAAATGTATACGTCCATACTAAATAAAAAAAATCTAGTACTAAGGGTTTCCGAGCTAAGCCGCGGACAGACAGACAGACGGACATGACGAAAATACTTTCCTTTCCTTGTCGACTTCGGAAACCCTAAAAAAAACAAAAAATACGTTTCATGCTGGATAGGCGTGCGAATCGTTTATTGGCTGCGCGTAGTGTAGTTACCATGTGCAAAAAATAACAGTCAGAATCGGAGTAATTTACCCATATGTATGAGAATATTTTGTTTGTACAGGAGACCGCAGAAGGTCCGTCTACATCGAAGAACCGGTATATGCCCCTCACCCCCTTCTGTACGAGCCCTTGTGTGGACATGTCCCGCCGCCGCCCGGCTACCTTCCTCCACACCCGCGATCCAGGATGTCGTTGCCGCATCATCCGGAATACGTCATGGCTGCACTTGGCTATGGGAAGACCAGAAGACACTCCAGGTAAGCTATTCTAGCAGTGACGGACATATGATGAGACTCTTATAATGAGAGGCGTCAGTGTCACTTTATGACAATGACGGACTGAAAAGAACGCACAATATTATTTGCTGGTCTAGAAAAGGTTCGAAGCATGAAATGCTCAGGAGTTTATTTAACGTACCCTAAAGTCTCGTGTGGTGCCGGCAAAGAATAGTACCATCCCATACTCGTGGGTATAAACTTGACGAAGGGTCAAAAACTGGAGGATGGCTAGCAGCATCCTCCTGTGTATCATACCATCTTACTTACTGCGGTCACCTACAATTCCTACAAACGTGGCCCATCATGGTGCCAGCCGTAACGCTGACAAGCGATGTGACTATGGTACTTCCCCTCCACATTTTTCCAACAAAAGCTAGAATTCTGGAGGGAGCTCCCTGTCCTGTAGTGGAGCTTTCATGGGACGTTATGATATAAAGTAATCATTATGATGGTTCATGATAATGAAATAATCAATAAGAAAATATTTTTGACCATATCGTCGAGCAGGTCCTATTTTAGGATAAATTAAAGTTTAGAATGAAAAATCAAGAATATTGTTAGTCATACCAGCTAAAATTTTCAAGAACGACGACCCTTGAACTAAGATAGTTTGAATTTAATTTTGTAGTTAGTTTTAGGTAAATTTCCCGTTTATCAGAATAATGGCATGATGCAAAAGCATGGTAATAATAGTTTTTGGAATACTTTGATATTATATCATCTTTATTAATAAAATAATTTACATGTCAAAATTTCAACATAAAATAACATTCATTATTATAATATTAACATAAATAATTACATTAAAAAATAAAAATTATAATAATTGCAATTCCAAATCAATATAAGTCCGTTTAAGTTTATAAATTCGTTAAAGCTGTTAAATGCTTTTTCCACTAGCCAAGTTTTTAGCCTAGACTTAAAGGTATCAAGGAGTAATCTCTAGTGTCAGTGGCAGTACCTACTTATAGGATTTTCTTCTTTGCCCTAGTGCAATGGGACCGCGGGGTAACTGCCATTTATTAATAGCGGATAAAATCTTACTTAAAATATTTTTTTATTTATATATATTCTTTATTGTGCACAAATTACACCTATTATTACCTAAGATAAAATTTATAATATCACTTTATAACAAAGCAGGTCGCAAAGCTTTCGTTTACATAGTAAAAAATTAACATTTGCTCTTAAAAACTTAGAAACCGGAAGGAAATATTTTAACAAACTTGTTATGGTGATCCGAATTACGTCAAAAACCTGCTAAATAAACTAGGCCAATGCACTCGGTGACTTCCTCAAAGGTTTTTATGTCGAAAATAAATATTAACATAGATAATTACATAACTTAGTTGACTTATACGACTCTATGTTTACATTATTCATTAACCCAAGTATAGTTTCGTAATGCAATCTGGAAAGTTAAACAAAAACTCGAATAGACAACGAGGATAATTGTTATTTCATATCACACCTGGGTTATAAATATGAACGCTCCGTAACAACAGTTGTGGATTAATAACGTAAAAACACGTAAAAAGACGTTACGCTCTGTGATCACGACAATGCTCAGCTTGCCTCGCAGGCGCATCTGAGACCCTGTTCAGGAACGCGCGACTTTGCCGCGTTTTTTCGTACATTGCTCTATCGTTAACATTTTTACCCGACTACGGCAAAAAGGAGGGTTATGATTTTGACCGGTATGTATGTATGTATATATGTATGTATGTTCATCTGTTCCATCATAACTTCTAAACTACTTCTCATATTTTGACAAATGAGGTGTCGTTAGAAGCGTCTTAATTATCCGCTGGTTATAGGATACAAGAAATTTCGTTTAATTGTATGTGGCGCCCTCTAGAGCAGATTAAGTCAAGGACTAATAAAAAAAATTTTTTAACCGTACCGTGTTTGGTATCAAATGAAAGGGCTTAACGAGCACATTTCAAAAATATATATGTTGTTAGTTTTTTTATGTATTTACAACCCCAAAATAATTGAAATAAAAAATCAGTTCTAAAACTAGAACCCGACTACTGGCAAATCTTGCTCTAAAAAGTATGAAACAAGAAAATATTGTCATCGGAAATTGTTATGTACAAACTATGGTATTTAATAAATATTCATAGCGATGTTCAGATAATAGCCGTGGTCATGTTATGCCACCTATACGAAAAAAGCGATCATAAACTTCAGGGCAAAGAGGCATAACAATATGACCACGGCTATTATCTGAACATCGCTATGAATATTTATTAAATACCATAGTTTGTACATAACAATTTCCGATGACAATATTTTCTTGTTTCATACTTTTTAGAGCAAGATTTGCCAGTAGTCGGGTTCTAGTTTTTGAACTGATTTTTTTATCACTTGCACTGCTAAACAAAGCGGCATTGTACGTGAAATCACGCAAAAAATCGCAGCGAATTTTCCATTCTGAACAGAGTCTTGTTTACGTGAACGTTAAATTCCCAATAAGTTACAACTTATGTCTATTCATACCATTACCGGGTTAATTTTGGACCCTAGCCAAATTTGAGTGCTACATTTTTTTAAATTTATTCAAACGCTTACCAACATATTTTGCAGCTATGTCAAAAGCAATCGGCTAAAGCTGTCAGAAAAACAAGTTTGTAAAACTATGTTATTCTTTCCGTTAAAAGTAGTCTGGTTATACTCGTAGTGTCATGGTCATAAACAAAAAAAAATGGGTTCTAAGTATATTACTCAGAACGCAATTCTGAACAAACTTTCTCAAAAAAACGTTGGTCAAAAACGAGATTTCTTTTTTGCTTTCCTAAACATTATAGAACCCTCTGGCGAAAAAGCCTTGTATGTTTTCTAGCATTCAAATTGTAACCCAGGATTATTTTTAGTGTTATATTATAATACTCCGACTATAAAACTAGGTCGAAATAGTTACCAATATTTTTTTATCCTGACGACGCGCAGACTTAGAATAGAACTATAATCTTTATGTATTGAGTATTATTTTAACATTTTGACTCCCCATAAGCACTAACGCAAAAATAATGTAGGTAATATGAGATGATATCTTGTTCGCCTTCCTAAGTTCTAAGACTAATTCGACATTGCTGGGAGGCTTAGTTCTGTTGATTCCAATATGCTTACTTCAACGAGCAATGCATGCCGAATTATGTATAGCGGCTTTACTTAACTTCACCTCATAACATTATCCAGATGAGCAAAACAAGCAGTTTCTAAAAGAACCACGCAAAAAGCCGTGGTTTCTCATCTCAATGGATAGCAATAATAGTAATAACGTACTATCCTGCGATCCACCCAGCAATCAAACTTGCGCTCTCGCGATAGTGAAACTCGAGAAAAACCGACGTACCTAGGTACTATTATGTCGACAAAAGACCAAGAAATTGATAAACATCTACACAGAAGGAGTAAACCGTGTTTTGCAACGGTCGATATTTTTGCGGTTGATTTTAATGACATTTCTAATATTTTTCGAATATCAAGCTTACGATTATTACTTAATGAGAACAATTTTCGATACCTATGTGGTGTTGGAGAAGGATGGATAGAAATAGTTAAGGAGGATGAAACGATTGAAAATAGAGGAAGATCGACCGAAGAATTCTTTAAAACCCATAGAGGCAAAGTTTGAGGGAAGGAGAGGTGGACAAAGGCCCAGACGTCAAGGCGAATGTCATGTTTTAAAAGTCAAGGAAGTTGCCGAGGATAAGAAGGCGTAGAAAACTATCTACAAGCCAGGACAGGATACGTTTAGTGCAAAAATCTCGGTTTTGTAAGATTATCCACCTTTTTTTTTTCGAATTTTTCTGGCTCTTTACATACGTTTGGCCTCAACCATATCGTATAACCGTTTTACATAACGACTGCGGCATTTTACAAAACGGCGCGTAATTCGTTTCAGGATATACGAATGAAAACTAGTGTGTTTCGAACACTAGTGCAGTAGGAGGAGGGGGAATCGCGAATTCCCCGTCGTCCTACCAGTGGGACACTCCAGTAGGAAGACGGGGCATGCCCCAACGAAAAATGGCGAATCATACGATATGGCTGCGACACATAGGTACATAATATCACACCTCAAATTTCAAGCCATATCGTTGTGTTTGTACTCGTAGAACTAAGTATCAGGCAACAAGCTACAAAACAGACTTAGGTATGATTCGTGCTTAAAGGGCCGATCACACCTGACTGAATTCACACACTAAGTCAGTTAGTCTCCTACGTAGGAAAGGAAGGTAGAAAGATGGAACTAAGTAAGTCACTAACTGAGTAAGCCGCATAGTAAGCAACGCAGTAAGGAACTTTAGTGAAGGGCCAATACGAATAGAACACCTCATCGTACGGAAAATATTAATAAGGGCTAATTTATGTTGTATAGAAAAACACTAGAATAACTACAAAAAAATAAACAACAGAATTACCGGTATACTAAAAAACAAACAAGGAAATAAAATAAGATTGCACTAGTCAAGTAAACATAAAGAATTTAAGTGCTTTATTCATTCTTTTAGTTAGAATAAATGTATTGTCAGCCTATTAAAGCCACGATCACATCTCCTAGCTGGATTCAAAGACTAATTCGGCATACATTGCTAGGAGGCTTGGTTATGTTATTGCATTATCCTTACCTCAACGAGCAATGTATGCCGAATTAGTCTTTGAATTCAGCTAGCTGTGATCGCTCCTTAACTCAACCGAACAGTCGTATACAAATTTTTTATAGTGTATTATTTTAAGTTTATTATTAGTACTTATTATTAAACCAAGATTATGCTTTATTTTTATTTTTCATGGACAAGTTGTTCGATTCGAATTAATCATTCGCAAAATTTTCACATCACTAAACCTTCTAACTCCTTTACTTGAAGGGACTTAGCAAGTTTAGTGATGTCCAAGTGCGAATGATTAATTCAACTTATCGATCAAAAAATATACTTATATTAAAAAACGGTCAAGTGCGAGGCAGACTCTCGCGTCGAGGGATTCGATATTCCTGTAGTATTTTTAAAAGCAATAAAGCCCATCTTTAAGACCGCAAATAAGTTTGTCTGTAATTTTTTCTTCTTTTAATTATCGGTTGTATTTGTCTTGTGGTTGTATCAGCTTATTTTTAACAATCGATAGTATTTTATTGTACAATAATTATTTTCGATAAGGCTATTCAACAGAGTTACTGTATTTCAAGATCAACTACCGACAGAGAAACTATCGCTATCGGAACATCACTATTCAGCAACTGTATTAGTAGGCACTTTTTCTACTTAGCTTCCTAGCTAGAACTCTGAATTCACAAACGTCTTTTTCTACGTAGCCTCCTAGGTAGATTTCTTATTCAGTCGTCAAATTCAAGCAGGTGTAATCGCGGCTTAAGGCACCTTTGCAGACATTACTCTTTCATTACATTACTCACGAGTCACGAGTGGGTATAAGATAGGTATTACTTACTATCTACCTACATCCTACCTACCTATCTACACCGGCCCAGTAATACTTAATTGTAAAGCTCCTCGGTTCCCATTCCCATAAGCACAAAGCTAACTTCCACGGAAAGCATTATTTTGTGCAAAAACCTTCGTGCTTCCCCGGTTAGACAGAGACGGAGTTGGGGTTTAGAGTTTCATCAATCATAGGAAAAACTGAAATACAATCTTGAAATACCTACAATATGATCATCCATCATAACGTACCATTGAAAAGTCAAGTGCCGTCTGCTGGACAGCAGCTTTCGCCAAAATTTAACAGCAAAAATGCATGTTATAATTTTGGGAAGTGCATCTTCGCACGATAGCAAGTAAATGGTCACGAAACCTGCACATAAGGTCAACCAGTGCTACACGGTACAAAAGTCCGAAACCAGGTCAAAGTATTACCATTGACATGCGGTAGAGAACGTACCATTAAATGTAGAGATGATGAAAGCGAACGTCATAAATGTATGGTATGACATGATATATCAAATGTCATTCCAAACATTTCATGACGTTCGCTCTGGCTTGGCTTGCTCACGTTGCAGATTTTACAATGGATGGCAGAAGCAGATATCCAAACTTATCATTCAAATAACTCTGTCCTGACTGGGAATCGAACCTGGATCCCTCGAAATCAATACTCCTCTGACGAGTGAGCTGTACTAACTCTGCGGCAAAAAGTGCCTTTTCCAAAAATTTTAAATTAAATTTTAAAAAAATTTTAAATTTTAAATGACTACTTACTGCCACACAAAAAACTTTTAAGTAAGCAAGTACAATCAAGTGCACATTAAGGTTTACAAATGGTCTTTGTACCGTTCTTATTTCAATAGACGTACGGGCTAGAGTCGCACTGCGAGTGTCAAGCTAGACCTGTCGTTGACTGTACCAAAAAACTTTTGCAGCCTCGAAGCCAGCAAAATAGCAATTTTTTTTATTTATGTAACAAGTTAGTATATAAGCAAGCGAGCTTGTACGCCACCTGATGGTAAGTGATCACCACCGCCCATAACGCCTACTGTCTTATTAATAGTATAATTGACTCTAACAAGACAGCAAAGCGCGTTGCCCACCCTGAGAACTAACATGGTGTGTCTCATGTACCAGTAATTTCCCTGGCTCTCTTGACCTTCAAACCGAAACACAGCAGTGCAAACACTGTTGCTTCACGGCAGAAAAAAGTATAAGTGGGTGGTATTTCCCCAGACGGACTTTGCACAAAAGCCCTGCCACCCTCAAATAAAAAAAAAATCTAAAATTTTGCCACACTAACGTTGAATGATCCTACCTATGCATAGAGAATAAAATAATTCAAATTATTAGCCCTTGCAGTCTAAAGCCGGCCCTGTACCAACAGTAACAAGTACGTATAATAATACGCAGCGAACTAACGTGTGAACGAGCCAGTTTTTTTACTCCCTACATGCACCAGCTACAAATGAAAGTGGCACCTGTGAGAACTTACTTATACAGAGAAACTAGCAAAGCAACATTGACCTCTGATGGCCGATTGATGTGATGATCTTGTTGGTAAACAATTGCAATTTCACCATCAAGGAGATACCGAAATATTTAAGGACCGCTAGCCTTTTAGGGCTTACTCCTCGTTCGTACTACGTATAAAAAAACCGGCCAAGTGCGAGTCGGACTCGCGCAATGAGGGTTCCGTACCACCACATAAACATAATTGTATTAGTTGAAATTTCAGTAAGTTAATGTGCTAGATTTTTTGAGTCCGACACGCGCTTGACCAAATTTTATTATTTGTTGTTATTTTATAGCTTATGCACTATAAACATACCAATTTTCAAGTTTGTAAGTGTTCCCGTTTTTAAAAAGAACTAGAACAAAAATCGCCTCAACGACCATCCAACTTGACCCCTCTCTTATATGAATGTTCTTGAAACGGGAGCTCACCACAATTGGTTACCATTAGTTGTGAGAAAAGTTGTAATATTTAATGATTTCAGACTTTTCCCATTATTTGTACTGTGAGACCTAGCTTCTTGCCAAATTTCATAATTTTAGGTCAACGGGAAGTACCCTGTAGGTTTTGCATTTTTGAATAAATGTATGGAGATGAGGACATAAAATGCCATATCTTTTGATTGCGTCGTTGTAAAAAATTTAAATTTTCAGATCTTGTGTGGTTCGTGGATCCTAATATATGGTATTAATTTCAACCTGATACCTTTACCCGTTCGTGAGATAAAGGGTCTTGACAGACAGACAGACAGACAGACAGACAGACAGACAGACAGACAGACAGACAGACAGACAGACAGACGGACAACAAAGTGATCCTATAAGGGTTCCGTTTTTTTCTTTTGAGGTACGGAACCCTAAAAACGGCCAAGTGCGAGTCGGACTCGCGCCCTAAGGGTTCCGTACCTATCTACCATATGATATACTAAAAGCTTTTGCTCTTTGATTTTAAAATCTCCGCCACCATCCAACTTGACCCCTCTTTTATAGAAAAGTTCTTGAAACGGGAGCTCACCTTAATTGGTTACTATTAGTTGTGAGAAAAATTGATATATTTAATGATTGTAGACTTTTCCCTTTATTTGTACTGTGAGACCTAGCTTCTTGCCAAATTTCATAATTTTAGGTCAACGGGAAGTACCCTGTAGGTTTTGCTTTTTTGCATATCTTTTGATTGCGTCGTTGTAAAAAAATTTAAAAAAATTTCGGATCTTGTGTGGTTTATGGACCTTAATAATATTACGAATTACGAATATTATTCGTTATCAATTTCAACCTGATACCTCTTCTCGTTCGTGAGAAAAAGGGTCTTGACAGACAGACAGACGGACAACAAAGTGATCCTATAAGGGTTCCGTTTTTACTTTCGAGCGGAGCGAGAAAGGTATTGTATTCGTGAAAAAAAAAGTTTTTCTAATTTTCTCAAAAATGTGTTCTATATCACTTATACATCATAAAAAACAAGTCTCCCAAAAATGTCCGTCCGTCGGTCGGTCGGTCGGTCGGTCGGTCGGTCCGTCGGTCCGTCGGTCGGTCGGTCTGTCCGTCACGCTTTGGCCTAGCGGCTAAACGAATGGTCCGATTGACACCATATCTCGAATTTAGGAGTTTTATGCAAATCCATCGAAGGGTTCTAAGTGGTTTCTGGCTGGCCCTCATTTTGAGGGTAGCTGTCATACAACGAAAATGATAAATTGTAATTTTCTCAAAAACGGCTCATAGAATCTTGATGAAACTTTGCATGACCAAGCATCTCCATGTAAGATATCTTGCGTTAGTATCAAATGATCTGTGTAATTTCATATAAGGGGTGTTCCTGTACCACCAAATAGTAAATATGTGATTTACCCAAAATTACCCAAAATTGGTTCCATTGGTTCCATTGAGTTTAATAAATGCCGCTCGATTTAGATCCATCCAAGGCTAGGGTAGAACTGTGGTCAAAAAGGTACCCTCCTGACAACATTCATATCCCAACTGCCGAAAAGCTGCCACCAGGTCACGATCTTCCTTGGTCCATATGGAAGTCACTAAACAGACTGCGGTCGGGCGTTGGCAGGTGCGGGGAACTCATGAAGAGGTGGGGCTTCTCTGATAACGACAAGCGTGAATGCGGTATTTTGCAAACCATGACACACTTGCTGTCGTGCCCTACTTCTCCAGTTTCCTGCACTCGGAGGGACCTTTTTGAAGGCAACCAAAAGGCTATTGATGTGGCTACTTTTTGGGCTAAGCGTTTATAGTCAGTTTTGCCATTGACTCGAAAAGAAGAAGAAGAATTAAAATTTTCTATAATATTACTCCTGGATTGGTTGTCTACCTGACTGGATATTCTTTATGATTTTTTGAATAAAATTTAGTACACAGGGTGTACCAAAAACTGAAAGGGCTTGTTCAGTAGACTAAACTGAACAATAATCCATAAGGAACGTGTGTTGGGAAATTAAAAAAATCTCCATGCAAGTATCCTACGGTAGTATCCATTGATCTGTGAATATTCATATAAAGGGTGTTCCAGTACTACCAAAAGTTAAACATGTGATTTACTAGAAATCATTTGGGGTTTGTTTGTTTTAATGTTTGAAAATTTGAATTCTGAATTGATCTGTATATTTCATTCGAACATTTTTTGGAAAAACGTAAATAAAAGTTTGTATTTCCATACTATGTGTATGGCATTACAAATTTAAGTTTGCGGTTGATAGTTTTTCCTTGAGTATTGCGAGAAAGTAAGTGCAGTGCTGCTGTACCATTTATTTTATTTTGAGGTACGGAACCCTAAAAAGCATGCTGTAATCATTGTTTGTGGTCAGTTTTATTTTTAGTAGGTTCGCATGACAGATTATGTGTGAAGTGACTAAGTTTTGTTAGAACGCATCATGGTTAGATTTATTAGGATATAAATCTAAGCCACTTTCCCAAAGAGGCATGTTTCAAAAACTGAGAAAAATTTTGGTCGCTCCATACAAAGTCCACTTTGGTAGCGCAAGGTTTTTATAGAAAATCCTAAATAAAATATGAAGGAACTTACCCATATAGGAGGTCTCTAAAACACCTAATCAATCCACCTTATTTGGATGGCAATCAGAAATATTACATTACTAATATTAGTTATAATAATACCAACCTAGAGCAAAATGAGATTAGAGAAAGTGACATGATATCATCTTAGTAATAACATATTATAAGTAGCTGACCTCCAACAAATTATAAGCTCGGATGCAGATGTATTGCGTAATAAGTTTTACTGTATTTTAATTTAGGGTATGTAGAAAATTGGATTTATGTATGTCGAAGTCAAATTGTATAATTCGACGTTTTACATTATGCTTTGGTATTGTACAAAACATCAAGAATTTATTTTAAATTCGTATTTTACATAATGCCTCGGTATTTTACGTAATTCTTTGTGGTCGAAAGATAACCTAACCCAACCTAACCGACCCTGTTGAGGATCTAATAGACCTCTATTCTTGCTACAAAGTTGCTTATTTCCCTACTCGATGACGTATGCTCATTTGCAGTGCCCTTACAGTCTAAAAGGCTTTTAACTAAAATCAAGCTGTGTAAAGCCGTTTTCACACCTTCCTAAATTCAGAAAATAATTCGGCATACATCGCTCATTGAAGTAAGGATATTGGAATTAACAGAACCAAGTCTCCCAGCAATGTATGCCAAATTTGTCTTTGAATTTAGGAAAGTGTGATTGCTGCTTAACTAAAAAAAACGTATCTATCTCGGGAAGTCTTACAAAACATGTCTCCAACTAAACACAGGGCTGAACGCAAGCACTGGAAACTCTTGCGCACATTTTCGCCACTACCTCATCCGTGTCAATAGTCGATCACAAACCGGATTAGATAACAATCGAAGCATTACAGTAGATACTACCTTGTTGCGCCTGCGCACCAATTCGTGGACGTTATGCTATCATATTCGCTCGCACATGCCATGTCCAAGACTTTCTAGCTAAAATGTTCACGTAACTCTTAGAAAGCCGTTGCAGAACAATTACCTTTATCTTAAGACAAGTAGGTTCGTCGTTCCGGTACGTACCCTTCAGTTGTCCAAGTGAAGTTGCAAATCGGCTTAAAATGCTAAAAGATGACAATGAAACAAACGTAAATACAAGATGGAAGCGGTCTTCAAAACGTAGATTACACATTAGCGTAATTGAACATGACGTTTCGTGATTTATTCATGCTCTTAACGACTAGATCTTTATATCTGCTGAAAAGTTATATTAGAAGAAACATAATTTGAGCCGATGGGTGACATCACTAAAGATGTCCCGTACAAAAGGGCAATAAAACTGCTGATACCCCTCTTAGCAAAAATCTAAAGGAAACAATTACCGTTTAAGACTGGCACGCTCTATTGTTCCCTGTAGATAAGACGTTAAGCCAAATCGGCCCAGATAATATTTCGTCAACTTATACCTACAGGATGAAATTTAGGCATAATAAAGCATCATTGAACAAAATTCAGTCCTCACGTGGATCATAACATAACATGGTGCTTAGTTAGGTGCAGGCTGGTCCGCTTCCGTTTGCAAAAACACGCACCGTGGGAATAATAATCCACCCTTTTCATTATGCTGCCGTCTTGAGACGTTTAGGAACAACATTCTTATTTTAGTTGCCTTTTTAAAGTTCCGTACCCAAAGGGTGAAAAAGGGAGTATCAATATGCCTCCGATGTCTGTCTGTCTGTCAGCGGGCTGTATCACATGAGAACCGTAATAGGTAGACAGTTAAAATTTCCACAGAAGGACCGATCACACCTGACTGAATTCACACACTAAGTCAGTTAGTCTCCTACGTAGGAAAGGAAGGTAGAAAGATGGAACTAAGTAAGTCACTAACTGAGTAAGCCGCATAGTAAGCAACACAGTAAGGAACTTTAGTGAAGGGCCAATACTCGTACGAATAGAACATCTTAACGTACGGAAAATATTAGTAAGGGCTAATTTATGTTGTATAGAAAACACTAGAATTACTACAAAAAAAACTTGCCAAGTGCGAGTCCGACTCGCGCACCGAGGGTTGCGTACCACCACATAATCATAATTGTATTAGTTGAAATTTCAGTAAGTTAATGTGCTAGATTTTTTGAGTCAGACTGCACTTGACCAAATTTTATTATTTGTTGTTATTTAATAGCTTCTTAAACTTAAAAAAGCTTAAACATACCAAACGAGCAATGTATGCCGAATTAGTCTTTGAATTCAGCTAGCTGTGATCACTCCTTAACTCAACCGAACAGTCGTATACAAATTTTTAAAGTGATTTTTTTTTTAGTTTATTATTAGTACTTATTATTTAACCAAGATTATGCTTTATTTTTATTTTTCATGGACAAGTTGTTCGATTCGAATTAATCATTCGCAAAATTTTCACATCACTAAACCTTCTAACTCCTTTACTTGAAGGGACTTAGCAAGTTTAGTGATGTCCAAGTGCGAATGATTAATTCAACTTATCGAACAAAAAATATACTTATATTAAAAAAACCGGCCAAGTGCGAGTCGGACTCGCTCAAAGAGGGTTCCGTACCACCACATAATCATAATTGTATTAGTTGAAATTTCAGTAAGTTAATGTGCTAGATTTTTTTAGTCCGACACGCGCTTGACTATATTTTATTATTTGATGTTATTTTATAGCTTATGCACTATAAACATACCAATTTTTAAGTTTGCATGTGTTCCCGTTTTTAAAATAGGACTAAAACAAAAATCGCCTCAGCGACTATCCAACTTGACCCCTCTCTTATATGAATATTCTTGAAACGAGAGCTCACCACAATTGGTTACCATTAGTTGTGAGAAAAGTTGTAATATTTAATGATTTCAGACTTTTCTCATTATTTGTACTGTGAGACCTAGCTTCTTGCCGAATTTCATAATTTTAGGTCAACGGGAAGTACCCTGTAGGTTTTGCATTTTTGCATAAATGTATGGAGATGAGGACATAAAATGCCATATCTTTTGATTGCGTCGTTGTAAAAAATTTAAATTTTCAGATCTTGTGTGGTTCATGGATCCTAATATGTGGTATTAATTTCAACCTGATACCTTTACCCGTTCGAGAGATAAAGGGTCTTGACAGACAGACAGACGGACAACAAAGTGATCCTATAAGGGTTCCGTTTTTTTCTTTTGAGGTACGGAACCCTAAAAATAATAAAATAAATAAATAAAATATCTTAGAACAAAGTTTATAATTATTCATGAAAATATTATGAATTTTGTAGACATAAAAACTCCTTGTTCCTTGCAAAAAAAATTATTTTATGAGCAAATGAGTTGAAAAATACTATAACGTGATGATTTTTTTGGAATATCTTCAATGTACATTCGCACACAACACACACATTCACACACATTCACAACATTGATTTAGGATTTTATAACAGTAGGTAACAACAAAATTTTTTGCTGTTATAAGCTTGCATAACAACCTCACGGTTTTATATTTCTCATTTTGAAGAGGAAATGTGCGGTTAATCATTTATTATTTTTAAGGGATCAAGTCCTGTCGTTTGTACGTGATTCAGATCGTAATTAAGGTTTTTGGGGCAATGTATGCTTGTGAAAAAGGACCCTTCAGAGATAAGTATAGGTACCATGTAAACGTAATTAAAGGATATCATAGGAAATTTGACAACCGCTCAATTTCGTTAACCACATAAACTCTCTAAATTATTTCGGGATTTAGTTCCATTCCTCTCGATTTTTTTATAGATAGGGTGCTGGCTACCATTTAGGTACCTATATGATGTTGTGCGTAGCAGTTAGATTAATCGGAACTCGCGATTTGTTCATGTTTCATATCGGTAAACGTCGTACAAAATAACTCTAGCTATGTCAGTTGATGCGCAGAAGTCAAGACATGAAAATATGTCATTTTTATCTTTTTCAATGACATCACTAGAGTTATTTTGTACGACGTTTAAAGATGATAGTTAAGATAAATGCGAATAGATTAGGTACAGTGAAGTTTTACTGTACGTCGCTGTGTTTTTGATTTAAGTACAGATTTTCTAAAATATAATAAGAAAGAAGGGTACTAAATAATTTGTTAATGTCTGCCTCTGAGGCTGCTGGTCACAAACATCCTTAAAACGAAACCAACCGAATATTGAAGTAAATATGTACAAAAAGGCTCTACAAAACAATTTGTTCATCATTCTAGTTGCTTAGACAATTAACTCATTGATTTTGAGATTTATTTATTATTTAAATTCACGCTAAATCAAGGGAAAATAGGAGTGATTTTTGGTATATCCTGAATAATAAGACTGAATTTGTAAAATTCATTGAAAATAAATATATATCCTTGGTTGTTCAAAATCGTTGATCATGCCAATTACTCCTACTACTACGAAGGTATAAATTGTAGGTAACATTTAAAGACACTTTTCATAAAAGCACCATCGTTTTGGTTTAGAATGTATAAGACACCGGAAAATAATAATAATCGTTAGTTGATCACTTTCTGCGTCAGTTAATGAACTTTTAAGAACGTAGATCCATAGGTTCCTTACGTAAGGCAAACACCAAACCAAACCAACCAATTTCAACCAAACGAAAGACCAGACCAGAAGCGAATTCGGTACAGTTTATTATTTTTTAATACATTTGCTCGAAAAACGTACTTACAAGGACGTAAACATTGCTCGTAAGTAGTTACTTACCGAACTGGTGCGGTAAATAAAAAAAAAATATACTACCAAGGAGTTTTTACACTCTACTACAAAAATACTACAGTGGTGACTTTTTACTTGGGTGACGACTGCCTACCTATATTTAAAATAAAATGGACTCTCCATTTTATGGAGGAGAACATAAATCGACAAGAGGCTGACAGTACCCATGGTTCCTTTACTCGTACCAAGTGTATTACTTATACATTTTTTCTCACAAATGTATTGAAAAACGTCGTAAGATACACGTCCGTAAGGGTTATGACAAACTCGTGCTCGTGCCGTCGACTTTGTCTCGGGCTTACAAAACGTCAACTCGTTTGTAATAACCCTAATTACGGAACTTGTATCTTAAACTACTATTTCAACAGTTGTTCCGGTAACATACACAAGGGAGAAAGAAAGGATAATATAATCCTGAATGATGTAAATCTACTAAACTAATTTTCCTGGTCCGTGTGGTGCCGGCCAACGTGAGTGTCGTAAGATAAGGGTTATAAACTTGAGGATGGGCAGCAGCATCCTCTTTTGTATCTTACTTACTGCGGTCACCTTTTCTCTACATTTTTTTTATGAACTATAAACATACGAATTTTCAAGTTTGTAAGTGTTTCCGTTTTTATAATAAAACTAAAACAAAAATCGCCTCCGCGACCATCCAACTTGACCCCTCTCTTATATGACTGTTCTTGAAACGGGAGCTCACCACAATTGGATACCATTAGTTGTGAGTAAAGTTGTAATATTTAATTATTTCAGACTTTTCCCATTATTTGTACTGTGAGACCTAGCTTCTTGCTAAATTTCATAATTTTAGGTCAACGGGAAGTACCCTGTAGGTTTTGCTTTTTTGCATAAATGTATGGAGATGAGGACAAAAAAAGCCATATCTTTTGATTGCGTCGTTGTAAAAAATTGAAATTTTCAGATCTTGTGTGATTCATGGACCCTAACATATCGTATTCATTTCAACCTGATACCTCTACCCGTTAGTGAGATAAAGGGTCTTGACAGACAGACAGACAGACAGACTTACTGAAATTTCAACTAATACAATTATGATTGTGTGGTGGTACGGAACCCTCAGTGCGCGAGTCCGAGTCGCACTTGGCCGGTTTTTTAAATATTATACTGTGATTATTTTATAAGGGTGGTCTATTATATTCAATAAAGATTATGATGTTATCGCTACGAAGGTGATTTTATGTGTGATTTCTGATTTAGAAGAAAGAAGCAATACGAAAACTTTTTTTTATGATTTTATTAAAATATTTTATTATGATTTAACTTTCGAATAACAAACATGAATTTTTATCAGTACGACTAAGTTATTATTATTTCTTCGCTACTCACCTCTTTCATAGTTCGACTGTGGAAAATACGACGTTAAAAATGAGCGCAATGCAAGCAAAACATTAAATTATTATTTAGCTATTTGACTAGGCTGCCCGTTAGCCACCCGCCCCGCACACCGCGCCCGTCAAGACCCAAAAACTGGTTTCGCGTGACAATATCGCGCTTCCGCTCTTTTAGCGCCCTGTCGCACTCAGGTGAGACAGCAACAGAAAAAAACCGGCCAAGTGCGAGTCGGACTCGCGCACTGAGGGTTCCGTACCACCACATAAACATAATAGTATTCGTTGAAATTTCAGTAAGTTAATGTGCTAGATTTTTTTAGTCCGACACGCGCTTGACCAAACTTTATAATTTGTTGTTATTTTATAGCTTATGCACTATAAACATACCAATTTTCAAGTTTGTAAGTGTTCCCGTTTTTAAATAGAACTAAAACAAAAATCGCCTCAGTGACCATCCAACTTGACCCCTCTCTTATATGAATGTTCTTGAAACGGGAGCTCACCACAATTGGTTACGATTAGTTGTGATAAAAGTTGTAATATTTAATGATTTCAGACTTTTCCCATTATTTGTACTGTGAGACCTAGCTTCTTGCCAAATTTCATAATTTTAGGTCAACGGGAAGTACCCTGTAGGTTTTTCATTTTTGAATAAATGTATGGAGATGAGGACATAAAATGCCATATCTTTTGATTGCGTCGTTGTAAAAAATTGAAATTTTCAGATCTTGTGTGGTTCATGGATCCTAATATGTGGTATTAATTTCAGCCTGATACCTTTACCCGTTCGTGAGATAAAGGGTCTTGACAGACAGACAGACAGACAGACAGACAGACAGACAGACAGACAGACAGACAGACAGACAGACAGACAGACAGACAGACGGACAACAAAGTGATCCTATAAGGGTTCCGTTTTTTTCTTTTGTGGTACGGAACCCTAAAAACGGTCAAGTGCGAGGCCGACTCTCGCGTCGAGGGATTCGATATTCCTGTAGTATTTTTAAAAGCAATAAAGCCCATCTTTAAGACCGCAAATAAGTTTGTTTGTAATTAGTTCTTCTTTTAATTATCGGTTGTATTTGTCTTGAGGTTGTATCAGCTTATTTTTAACAATCTATAGTATTTTATTGTACAATAATTGTTTTCGATAAGGCTATTCAAAGAGTTACTGTATTTCAAGATCAACTACCGACAGCGAAACTATCGCTATCGGAACATCACTATTCAGCAACTGTATTAGTAGGCACTTTTTCTACTTAGCTTCCTAGCTAGAACTCTGAATTCACAAACGTCTTTTTCTACGTAGCCTCCTAGGTAGATTTCTTATTCAGTCGTCAAATTCAAGCAGGTGTAATCGCGGCTTAAGTCTGTTGCCGCTATAACAACAAATACTGAAAGTAAAAAACCGGCCAAGTGCGAGTCGGACTCGCGCACTGAGGGTTCCGTACCACCACATAAACATAATTGTATTAGTTGAAATTTCAGTTAGTTAATGTGCTAGACATTTTGAGTCCGACACGCGCTTGACCAAATTTTATTATTTGTTGTTATTTTATAGCTTATGCACTATAAACGTACCAATTTTCAAGTTTGTAAGTGTTCCCGTTTTTAAATAGAACTAAAACAAAAATCGCCTCAGCGACCATCCAACTTGACCCCTCTCTTATATGAATGTTCTTGAAACGGGAGCTCACCACAATTGGTTACCATTAGTTGTGAGAAAATTTGTAATATTTAATGATTTCATACTTTTCCCATTATCTGTACTGTGAGACCTAGCTTCTTGCCAAATTTCATAATTTTAGGTCAGCGGGAAGTACCCTGTAGGTTTTTCATTTTTGAATAAATGTATGGAGATGAGGACATAAAATGCCATATCTTTTGATTGCGTCGTTGTAAAAAATTTAAATTTTCAGATCTTGTGTGGTTCATGGATCCTAATATATGATATTAATTTCAACCTGATACCTTTACCCGTTCGTGAGATAAAGGGTCTTGACAGACAGACAGACAGACAGACAGACAGACGGACAACAAAGTGATCCTATAAGGGTTCCGTTTTTTTCTTTTGAGGTACGGAACCCTAAAAATATATCAAATTAAGTGGGGCTAAAAACGTATTTTTAGGGATTTTTTGTTTTAGCTCTATCGTAAAAATGGGAACACTTACAACCGTGAAAATTAGTATAATATGTTTATAGTGCAAAAGCTATACAATAAATAAATAATAAAAACAATAAATAATAAAAACTTGTCAAGTGCGTGTCGGCCTCGCGTGCTTAATACACTTCTGCGTGACTGTGCGTCCATAACTAAGATGGTATTTTTACCATAGTGGTAGGTACGGAACGCGTACTGCGCGAGTGCGACTCGCACTTGGCTGGTTTTTTTTTTCTATATCCATGGGTAGGATAAACTTCTCATGGGCCGTACCATAGAGGAAAGAAATAACCGTACTATGCTATGGATGGTATGATAGATATACCTACTAGGTACCTTATGTTTCTTTCCAATGCTACTACTAAAGACAAAAGAGCAGCACTCACAATTTTTCACACACTACTTACTTGACTTCCTAGATTACTTGAAAGGTATTGGTAATCCAAATTGTATGGCCGTGTTAATAACACATCAAAAATATGCATTCATTAACCGACTTCTGTCGTAAACGGGCGAATGAGCAACTTGTACGCTACTGTGACTTGCGTAATAAAGTAATTTTAGCTCTCTGAAGCAATTTGGCTTACTTATTAGTAATTAGTCACGATTCTAACTTACGACTGATTTTGTACCGAAATAGTACATTAAGATGCAAGTGCGCCATTTGGTTGATTATGCTCGAGGCTCGGCTCGCTCGGCGCGCTCGACCAAAGCGCACGCGATTCTTACGACGTTTTTCAACCCATTTGCGAATAAAAACAAGTAAAATTTGAAAGAAAAGAAAGCAAGAAAAACGAAGGTAGGAAAATTCGTAGATATCCAGCTACGTAGTTTTCCTTAGATTTCTATGGATTTCTACGTACACCCGATTCTTCAGACTTGTGTTTCGTGCCACAGTATTTTCTACGTTAATGAAAGTACTGTTTTATTATTTGTAGGAGTCTGTACCTACTTTTGAAAATAATTACAATAAACACAATGTAAACATCACAAATACTTGTAAAAATGGTGCGCGTTGTTTTAGCGGACACAGATTATACATACATGCGCGCGCAGGAGGCATTGACCAAACTGCCAAACAACCTAGTCTTTAAATTATTTAAAATGTGATATTTTGTTACATATAAGACGAATTTGTCGTTACTTATTAAGTTGCTTAATATAAATATTTTCATGAAATGAATGTTTATTGATATTTCATATTCATAGAAATAAAAGCTCCTTGCCGAAATAATAATTAAAAAAAAAACAAAAAATGTAGCTATAAACCTAACACAACCTAACCGATCGCGTTAGGGTCCCGTTAGGTTGTGTTTGCCATACCTAACGGACCTATAAAAAGACACAGTTTTGACTGATTTTCGCAATCAAAAGTGGTTTTGACTGGATGAGTTAGTCAAAAGTAGTTTTGACCGGTCATGACTTCTGACTGTGACTGCCGCCTACTGTGTGAAGCCTACATTGTCTTGACCAAATTTCTGAGATCGTCGGTGCAAAACCTTAAACCTTTGTCGACTGTTCTTGAAAGATAATTAACAAATCCCTTAGGTATAGTTAAATGAATATTAACCTTGGTTCACTTAAGTACATTAAATGAAAATCTGCAAGATTAGCATAACGACTTCAGTCCTAATGAATGATAAATGCATCGACAAAACGGAAATTAGATAATTTGAGCGATTGCACGCAAATGTTAGTCATGAACTGAAGAGAAGAACATGTTATTTGCAACAACTTTAGCAAAATAACTTAAGAAAAAAACCAAATCAAGTTTCGTAATTACAACTATAGCCGGAATTTTTGGGACTTGTTCAACATGACGTCTGCAGTGCATACCACGATACGTTATTATTTCGTCACGTCCCTTTTCCGTCTTTAAATGACGTGTGTCGTACGTACCACCATAAGAATAAACAATAAGATGTTTATATGCCGTCATTCTAACATCCTTATATGACGTCATTTACGTCGAAAATGACGGCTGTGACAATAGTACGTACTAGACAGGAGATACAGACGTCATATTAAGACATTTCTTACGTAGAAAATGACTATTATGACGTCATTTTGACGACATATTGCTTTCTTGGGTATAAGGATTCCATGTTGACTAGGGAACCCTAAAATTTTTCGCGGGGGTGAGTGCGGCAGGTGGGGGGGAGGCATGCGAATCGTTCATTGGCTAAACTAATCCTGCACAGTTATACTTAATAGTTGAACGGGGTAAATTGCAGAAATAAAGTAATTTATTCTTTGGATTAAGGATACCGACTCGGTGAGGGCTCTAGGACCGAGGATTATGGCTGGTTTTAGTAAATTCTAACAAAATGTAGATAGCAGATTTTTAGCAGAGTTTAGTCTGATTTAACATCAACGAGTGGCTTTTGTCCATGAACAATTTATACGAGTACAATTATGAATGATTTTTCAATCGCTATTCATTCATAGTCTCGCACTTCACGAGCCATCTAAAGCCTGATACGCACCATCGTTTTGCACGACCAACAGACAGGGATGCAATGCAACAGCGTGAAAGATAGAAATTGTGGTATAATATACATAGGTATGGATGTATACCTATTCTTGACCACAAAACGTTTTACTCTCCTATAGCTGCATTCCTTTTTGTTAGTCCTGCATGGTGCAGTCCCGTGTGGTGCCGGCAAAGAATAGTACCAACCCATACATACCCGTGGGTGTCGTAAGAGGCGACTAAGGGTTTACTGGAGGATGGGCATCAGCATCCTGTGTCTTACATCTTACTTACTGCGGTCACCTACAACCGCGGTACATGGTGCCAGCCGTAACGCTAACAAGCGAGGTGACTATGGTACTTCCCGTCCACATTTTTCCAGCAAAAGCTAGAATTCTGGAGGGAGCTCCCTGTCCTGTAGTGGACGTTTCATGGGATGTTATGATGATGAGTCCTGCATGCAGGATGGTGCGTAGCTCATTTAAAGACTCATGATGACATGAGTTCTGAAAGTGGCGCCCACGCCGAAATGCTTCAATTTTTTTTCCCGTTTGCTTTTTGTTGCATATTTTTATTAGAGTTTTTTGTGCAGGTTGACGGACGCATATGAACATTTTGCTTACGAGAGCCTGTCGCCGGAGTACGAAGACTGGGCCCGCCCTTTCCCGAAGACAGCCCCTGATAACTTCCATCTCTCCAGGTATGTGAAAAAAAAATACTTCCTTAAAAAAATAAAAACTTTTAAAGATATATCTGCAAGATTCTGCAAGATTACCGCTATGGGTTCAAATGGGTTTGACCCCCGATTGACGACTTCGCGTCCAAGAGATTCACCATGGCTCTATCAGGCTACATGGCTTCACTGAGTGGGACAGATTTAGGGTAGCTCTGCCCCAATTACTACTTCCCTTAGTAGAAACGGACTCCCCAATTATTAATATAAAACGTATATTATTTAATATAAAACGGATTCCCAAATATAAAATTGTTTTCATGAAATAGAGCATTAGGCTGCCCACACACGACTGAGAATCGGTGACCGATTTTGTTTTTGTCCGCACCCTGCTCTGACGCGTGTATCGCTTGAATCTTTCTTCCTTTTCCTGGCCGATAATCGGCTACCGATTCTCTCGGTGTTTAGACAACAATAGCATTTGTGCTGCAAGTACCTAATTGACCCGTGCGTATATACAAATGTAAAACATGGTTCGCATTGGCAAAAAAAGAGAGGATGGATGCCAGGCCATTCAAAAAACTGTAGTTTTAAACTGTAGTTTTAGAGTAGTTTAAACTGTAGACTATGTATAGTCTCATCCATCATCATCAAGTGCCATCTCCATCCCGGAGGTCGGCGACCATGTCGACATGTCTTCCTATCTTCAAGTTGACTTGGCTGTGCTCTCATTTCCGTAACCATTCTCTTATGTTTTTAGTCCACGATGTTCGTCGTGTGCCTCGGCCTAGATAACACAAGATACTATATGGTCATCATAACATCCCATGAAACTTCCACTAAAGGACAGGGAGCTCCCTCCAGAATTCTAGCTTTTGCTGGAAAAATGTAGAGGGGAAGTACCATTAGTCACCTCGCTTGTTAGCGTTACGGATGGCACCATGGACCGCGGTTGTAGATGACCGCAGTAAGTAAGATGTAAGATACGAAGGAGGAAGCTGCTGCCCATCCTCCAGTTTATAACCCTTAGTCGCCTCTTACGACACCCACGGGTATGTATGGGTTGGTACTATTCTTTGCCGACACCACACGGGACAATGTTCAATCCTCCTGAAATACAATGCTTTTTTTTTCAGATACGGACATCTCGAGATCGATTACTCTTGCAGTTGGAACTCGCTTGACAGGCTGATTAGAAGTAAGATGTGAATACCTATTGTGTGTTTATAAGTTATATTATAATCTTTAAACGTACTCGGCTAGTACATGGCAGTTGACAAACAAAGAATAACGGTGCTAAGATTATTGTAATATTGGCCAAAGATAAATAAACGGTGTTTTTGTTACAAGTCTGTTGTTTGACTTATTCAAATAAATTTGAGGCGGAACCCGTGTAGAGGCGAAACACGTGTAGAGTGGCTACATAATATGTAGCTACCTCCGCAACAATGATAGATGCTATGTACTTTCTGTGCACCGCTTGTCCGCCTGCAAATAAATGCGCATGCACAGGCACATTTTATTTTAATTATTTTAATATTTTCGCAACTACAGTATCTAATTGTATATTCAACTCGTGAAAAGTGTCGTTGGTTATGTATGAAACTAACATTTGTTGTTAAATACCATTAAGTTACGCTTGTGTACATAACTGTTAACTTTTCCAAATAAATAAAATGAAATAAATAAAAAAACAGTAACACAACACAGGGGTTTCGCCTCTACAGGGGTTTCGCCTCTACATGGGGCATCCTCGGGAGATGTTAGACGTTGTTATATAATCGACTCCGCAAAGTAACGCCCTATTTCTATTAATATTAACTAGGGCATTGACAATTAAACTGGCACAATAGTTCTCATTCAAAGTGCATAGTCTGGGTTGGTCTGAGAAATTATTACTATACCGCGAAATGAAATTGTTAATTTTGACAGCAGGTTTCTCTAAATAACCCAGAATTATACTAAGTAGGATTCGTGTCGTGCGTTTCATACACACGATCCGAGATGAAAGGCAAGATTATTATCCCGGAAAAGACAATTATTAAAAAAAGACAATTATTAAAGATTATTAAAGTTCAATAACATCACAAACAAGGAGAAAAGTGACAGTTTCTTGTATCGCCTTATAAAATAGCTTTGCAGCGAAAGTTGCGCTTCGGAAGCATTCAACTCGCGGTAAGTAGCTAGATAATGTTTTATCGAAAGTCAACCGCTATCGATAACAGACATAAATTGTAGACAAGAGTTTATTTTATAAGTATCTTCGACTACTTAGCTGCTTTAAATTTTTCCGCGATATCAAAGCCGCATGTTGAAACTACCTAAGCAACCGCCTCTTTTGATAAATTTGAACCAAAAAAGAAAACATTTTTTTTAATGTAACAAGTGAGCAAGCGAGCTTGTGGGCCACCTGATGGTAAGTGGTGACCACCGCCCATAGCACCCACTGTCTTATTAGTAGCATAATTGACACTAACAAGACAGCAAAGCGCGTTGCCCACCTGAGATCTAAGATGGTGTGTTTCATGTGCCAGTAATTTCGCTGGCTCCCTTGCCGAACCGAAATACAGCAGTGACATTGCTTCTTTACGGCAAAAAAAGCAAGGGGGTTGTACTTCCCCAGACGGACTTAAACCTTTGAATAACCACCGGTAAGATCAAAAGATTAAAAAGTAAAAAATAAAGTGAACAACTTTGTAAGTACTGTAGGGGTGTAACCCACACATTAATGTAAAATTATTTGTCAGCATTTTTGCCTCGCCTCGCAGAGCGCGGCAGTCGTCGCTCGCGTGTCCAACCTAGTAGCCGGTCCCTAAGGACAAATTAATTGTAAACCTGTAACTCATTTCTGTGCTAATATACTCGGACTTTCGTGAACTGCCAAAATGTCTTTTCATCGAACACTAAAACCCTAAAATCCTTCTGATCTATCTAAACCCACGGACAAGTCCCACAGTACCAAAGATCTAGGAAACTACGCGCAGCGCAGGGCGTTTTTCTTATGTCAATGCTTTGTACTTTCTGGAGCCATGTACAGTCAACGACAGGTCAAGCTTGACACTCGCAGTGCGACTCTAGCGTCCATTGAAATAAGAACAGTACGGCGCTCAGCAGATGAAGGGGCGGACGGACATACGCGGGCAGTCACGGACATTGTCGCCAGCGTGGCCGGTATTGCGAAAATTATAGTTTTTATCAGAATAAAATTCAAATATAACAAGTTTAAAAGTTGCTCTATGTTTCAAACTAAATGAAAATCAATCTGAACAAATTTTTCGAGTGATTAATTCTTTGAATTCAAGCTGTTTTTCTTTCCAAACTAAAGATTTTGGAAAATACGCGCATAGAATCGGAGCGTTTTTTTCATGTCAATGACTATAGTAATACGAAAATAATTGCAGTACCGGCCACACTGGCGGACTGTCAGAACAAAAAGTCTGTCGTCTGCTGTGCCAAAAAAAGGTGCAATATGTCAAGCTTGATGTACCTACTCGTATACAGTCAAGAGCACGTCAGGCTTGTAACATTGGACTTTGTTGCCGTTGTTGTTTAGTTAACTATAGAAACTAAAGTTGAGCTGCTATTGTCTAAGCTTAACCTGTTCTCGACTGTACTGTCAAATATAAAATTAACGTAACTGGATTCCAGGTATTTCAAAGAAAGTTGGGTTTAAAATTAAATTACTTAAGCTTCAGCTGAAAGTTGTACCTAGTGCGTAAGAAATTGTTGGTAATTAGATTTAATTACCACCATTCTTGTGTCACTTTTCATCCTCTGCTTTCTCTAATTTATATCTACCGATGCTAATGCCACCTGGCAGCCAATACTTGAATATCACCGGGTGATAAACTATCACTTTTGAGATTTAAAAAATCAAATTCACCCTGATAAAATTTTAAAAAATAAATTAAAAAATATGAAATTAACTAAGTACTTAATATTTAAAGCATCTCAATTGTTACTTTATGACAAAAATCTCTGATTTAGAAATTTCGAGTGATATATTATTGCCCAGTGTTATTCAAGGGCTCTTTGTTTCTCCACAGCGCGACCAACAAAAAGCTGTGACATATAATATAATTCCTATCGACATTTTGAGAATAGTAGAATGCTATAATGTTGTTAAAATTAAGTTCGTACTTATGTAGGTACCTAAGTATGTAATTTCAACATCATATAATTTAGTCGCCGAATTAGAATTAGTGTCTGGGTTTGGGAGGGTGTGGTTGAGGCTCTAGTGCTATCGTTATTTTTAGTTATGATCCACAAATCTTATAATAGTTCGCTTGTAATTGTGCTAATATGCTAAGTTGGTTGTTTCGTTTTGTTTCGTATGCATGGAATGTTCTATGTAGGTATTATATGCATCTTATACAAATACTATCTGTATGTAAGTCTGTTTTAGAAGTAATATTACCGTGGACAGCTGTTATTGGCCTATAAAGTAATATAATCTTGTAAACAATATATATAATAAGTGCTGTTGTTGTCCCAAATAAACAATAAAAAAAAAATTGTCATAACTCTAATTAAAGCGATGAAACGTTTGGGTATAACCTGTGGTATAACTTTTAAATATTATCAAATCGATATTTAAGTCATCGCGATACGTGAATTCAAGCTCACATGGTCTTGAACGCATATTTCACGCTTCAGCACAGAATTGCTAGTTTTAGACCCAATCTAGGTCATGATGTAACTTATGAATAGTCATGCAATGTAATGATTTTCATAATCCATTCCACAGTGCGATATTAGATAAGGGAAATTAAGTCAAATTAAAACTTGCCACTTAATTTCTTAATTGGTTATTTCGTATAAAATATGTGATTATTCGGTTAAGGTTTAGTGAGAGAGCGTTGCTCTAATGGGCTTGGTGCTCTATTTTGACGTAACCATAGAGATGGACGCCAAGGGAGAGCTATTCGTATATGCAAAAGCCAAATAGTCAAACTTTTGCAATGCCGATACAGCAAAGGATAATCCAGGTACTATTCAGATATTCGTACTGTTGCCTAGGTTTGGTGAGAGGGCGTTGCTCTATGTTTCTTAAACTTGGTGCTCTATTGTAACTTAACCATAGAGACGGACGCCAAGGTAGAGCTTTATGCAAAGGACAAAGTCATTCTTTTGTAGTGCCGATACAGCAAAGGATAATCCGAATATAATTCAGGTACTGTGCCTCTTAAGGTTTGGTGAGAAGGCGTTGCTCTGTTTCTTGGGCAGTTTACTAGTATTATATGATCTGTGCTTGGCCTTAGTCACAGATCATATAATACTGGTAAACACTTAGATTATTATATACTGAGTAAACTAGTCTTAGTAGTCTATTTCGATGTAACCATCCATAGAGACGGACCCCAAGTTAGAGCTTTATCCAAAGGCCAAAGTCCTTTTGGTTAAATACCAAAGATATTAGCGAACTCCTTGTGTGAAATACCAAACCAATTTCTGCCGCATCGCAAATAGAAAAGTGAATACGTTGCAGGCAAATTCAGAACTTCGCCACTTTAAGTAATGCCTAGGTGTTTTACAAAACGGCGGGCGGCGCGTAATAATTCGTTTCGTCGCAACATAGGCTAACCTGTTAGGTTGGATTTACCTTAGCTTATGAACCTAAAATTCAACAGTGATGTGAACCCGTTGACAACCTGCCGTGCCTTACCGCCGATGATGCAGTTTTACATTAATAATTTGCCGACCGTATACAGTTTGCCGGGTGTTTGTAAACGGCAAATTTGACGATTTGCCTGCGACAAATATCCCACCACAAAACACAATCGTAATCTGTCTGTAGTTAGCAGTAGTAGGGTAATTAAAAAAAAAGTGTTATGAATGCTTTTCTGCGCCAAATTGCATTAAAATGTGAAAGTGAAAAACATCGCTAAGCTTTTAACGACATGTTTTTATTACGAAATTATGGTCAAATTATGTTTATTTTAGCGATAAATATAATAATGTGAATTAAAAACTTATTAAAATTATTATAAGTAGAACGAATCATAGGCAAGTTTAACCTCGGACTTAACAAAAATTAAAAATCTTGCAAGTCTTTCTGGCTGTACAATTTTCTTTTCTTAGAAATATTAAACTGTCCTTTCTTTTCATTTCTTGTGTTCTGGACTGGATTGGGATTATTATTTCCATAGTACATAACTTGCAACGTATTCTGTTTGACGGGCTTATTCTGATACATCGATGAAGGCGCAGGCATTGACTGTTTCGGCACTTCCAACACAGGATCCAAATCCACCGAATCTTGGATATCTCTCTCAACAGAATATGGACGCTCCACCTGGTTTTCGTACTGAGGGTAGGAAGTTTGCGCTAAATACTGCTTAAACTGACTTTGCTTTAGTTTCTCCTCCAACTCTTCCAGTCTCTAAGCAAATGACAAGAGAAAGTTTGATTGTAAGTAATTAAGTTGCTTTATGAATAGAACAAGCTCATTCATTTTACGTGGGAACGTTGTAATGGGCAATTCGTGTGATGGAATTTGTGCGTTGGGGAAACAAGGCGATTGTAAATGAGGTGAATGACTAAATAGAAAAAGAAAATTGCTGTAAGTTGGTGCATAGCGTGGAAAACGGGAAAATTAGAACAGTTTGCATATTTATATATAAATTATAGCTACATAATGAAAAATATATTTCTACACTCCTCTCGCGAATCAATACAGAAGCGAAGAAGATAGACAGAAACCGACACGGACAAGAAGCTCCTGAAGCTGATTTACTTATGAGTCGTAACTATCCAGATCTTCTCTTTAGGATGAAATTCAATAAATAAGTATTCTGTAAAGAATCTGCATTGAATAAATTATTCTGGACATGAAAAGAAGAGCTTCGGAAAACGTCGATGCTCTCAACTTCTGTTCTGTCTCGGCTCCCAACCTCTGTTCTGAGTATTTAGAACACTTGTGTTTCGCTGCAATGTCGGACTAGTCCTACGATGGATGGTCTTGCAAAAAGCCTCACCCTTCGATAAGCGTCGATGTTCGCATCGGTCCTCGCAGCCTGTCTTGACAACTGTTCGTGCAATTGTGCTACTTGAGCCGCACTACGCTGGATCTTCTCTTCGTAGTCTAGTACTAGGACGTTCATCTGTAAGTATCAAAAAAGTATGTCTACATACGAGGGAACTCAGGACAGTTTAATCTTTTATTTTTAAATGTTGCGTATTTTTTCTTGTCATCATTCATGAACATTATATCAATTTAAAACTTTAGTTTTACTACTTATAATAAATTATGTTATCATTATCACACACAGCTTTTACGAAACCGGGCGACCGAGCTTCGCTCTACAATTGCCGCCTGAACATTAACATATCCTTGCGTGAGCAAGCTATGCTACTTGCCAATAGATGGCGCTTTAAGAAAATGCTTAAAAACACGTTGAAATAAAACATACCTTTTCTCTATGCTCTGTTTCCATATCCTGTATCTTGGCTCGCAGTTCGTCAATGACACAAGTGAATTGAGCTATCTGGGTGTCGGAGTCATGTTGAACCTGTTGGACTTCAGATGGATATAAATAATAAGGTTTACTATAAAAGCCTTTGGAACGGGATAGGTCTTTTTCCAGAAGAAGTTTTAAATGCTTGTATAATGCCTACAAGTTTCAGAAATAGCAAAAAAAGCCCTCTAAATAAATGCCATAGTTTTGAATAGTTTCAGTTAAAGAATGGTGTTTGAATCTTTATCAATCAGCTGGAAGATGCCCACAGCTGGGCAAAGGCTTTATTTAGAAATCTCCACAGCGATTGGTCCAGCACTACCCGCATCCAGCTTCCTCCTCGCGAGACGAGACCGTCGTCGGACCGAAAATATGGGGTGATTTTGCCCGTTAATCTCGACCATATTTTATATAGAACATAAAAAAGGTAGAAAAAAAGGAAATTATTTTATGGGTTACCAAGTTATGATATCGTTAAATAGCAGATGCAGTTTCTATGCATTGTTAAAGTAGGTATTGATAGATAGATAGATAGAAACTCTTTATTGCACACAAATTAAAAGTAATTGCGTAAGAAACCTTATATCTAATTGCGCGCAAAGGCGGCCTTATTGCTTAGAGCAATCTCTTCCAGGCAACCTTAGGACTGGGAATCGCTGAGACGGACACGAGTAGTGCAGAGTTTGCTTAACTAAGTTAGACTAATTTGAAAAAAAAAAAGTTAGGTTTATTGCCCTGCCCGTGGTAACTGGTACGACCGCATATTGTTATCGTGTTTCGATTCGACCTATTACAATGTTCTTTAGGAAAAGTTGCCTTCCTAGAATCTTCCCGATAAATTGGTGGATAAGATATTACGTCCTATAAATAAATTACATAGAACCATAATATTCATATTGATAATATTTTATCTCAAGATAACGTTAACTGACCACAAAATAATGGGCAAAACGATTTAGATATAGGTAAGGAAGGTTAAAATTACTATGTCCATTACCAAAACAATTAACCTTCGCGTAAACGAGTGCCTAATAGTGCCTATCTATGCAAGATAATTTTAATAAAAAAGAAACCTGCTTCAAAATAGACACTAAAAAGTATAAAATCAGCCAACATTTTTCATTCTCTTATTGAAGTCGGTGCCAGACATACGAGTAGCGTGTTCAGAATTAAGTTTGGCTCTGATTGAACTTTTTTGTGGATTTTAATAATGCACTACTGAGTCCCGCTAATGAACACTCTCTCTCACTACCATGGGTTGGCTGGAAGAAATCTCTTTTAGAGATAAGCCCGCATTTGTAAATGTCCTTTTGTATGTAACTTTCTGTATGTGAATTTGTGCAATAAAGAATATACTTATATAACAATAGTACACACGGCCGCTCGTCGGTAGAAATCTTATGTACGGTCAACCGCACGTCGGTAGAAACTTTTTTAACTCTATTACCATGCCATAAGGTCCAAAAGTGTTTCTACTGATGTGCTGTTGAGTGTACATGTAACAGAAAGGTGTGATAATACTGAAGGGTGTGATTCTACCGATGAAACTGAACTTTTCCCTAGGAACATACGTCGAAATACGAAAAACCAAATTAGTCCTCCCATACAAAATGCGCTATCAGCTGTTGAAGTATACTACCAAGGAGTTTTTACACACTGGTCATAAAATTATTTTGTAAAAATACTACAGTGGTGACTTTTTCTTGGGTGACGAGACTGACGACTGCCTGCCTACCTATATTTAAAATAAAATGGAGAGTACCAGGAGAACATAAATCGACAAGAGGCTAACAGTACCCATGGTTGGTTCCTTTACCAAGTATACGTTATACCTGTTTTCTCACAAATGTATTGAAAAACGTCGTACAAGTCCGTAAGAGGTATGACAAACTCGTGGCGATGGTAAACCCTCGACTTCGTCTCTGGCTTACAAAACGTCAACTCGTTTGTAATAACCCTACTTACGGAGCTTGTATCTTAAACTACTAATTATTCTATGACCTATGTTCCTTGGGAAAAGTTGTTTAGTTTCATGGGCAGATTCACACCCTTTATGCCGGCTCCAGACACTCACGAGGCGCCTCGCACGAGGCTCTCGCACGAGTCTTAGCGAGTGGAGGCTGCAGGTTTTTCGGACGCGAGTCAAAGGACACGAGAGGGTGAGGCGAGGGAATCAACCACACTCTCGTGCTCGCTCACTTTGTTGTTACAAAAACATATTACAAGGATATAAATAAAGTGAATGAGGCGTGGGATCGGATAAGCAAAGCATTAAATATATAGGATGACTTTTAATTAGTTCTTGATAGCAAAAGATAGACATGTACTCATGGTACTGAACAACTTTTCCCAAGGAACATAGGTCGAAAAACCAAATTTGACCTCCCATCATCCTCCCATACAAAATGCGCTATCAGCTGATGCAGTTTCTATGGAAGGTCAAAACTTGATTTTCGTATTTCGACCTATGTTCCTTGGGGAAAGTTGTTCAGTATCATGAGTTCATTCATACCTTTTTCTATCAAGAACTAATTAAAGTCACCCTATATACCCCAGGAGCCAAAAACTAAAAAAATATTATTAATGGCGACTTAGAGTGGCTAACGCAGTAATTTCAAATACGTCCATCTTTTAGTAGACGTAGCGGGCAACTGAATAAATCGAGAGTGTGGATAGCTAGCACTCCTGCAGCCTCCACTCGCCAAGACTCGTGCGAGAGCTTCGTGCGAGGCGCCTCTCGAGAGTCTAGAGCCGGCATCTGAAAAACCGACACAAAACGGAGCGCCAGCGAGGCGAGGCGAGGGATGACGAGGGGACACGAGCGCACCGTCATTACTCTCGTGCTCGCGTTCCCTCGTGTTGCCTCCTGGAGAGTCTGGAGGGGGCATTAGAATTATCACACCTTTCCTTTACACGCTGTACAATCATTGTAAACATTCTTTACAACAATCATAGGTACAATAAATTCAGGAAGTTATAGAAACCCTTACTTTTTCTCTCGCTCATTGCGGTAAGTTCTTCAATTTGCTTCTCATGCATTGTGCGTATTTCCATTACATTGGCATTGTGTTTCTGATATATGGATTCCTTTTCCTGCAAAAAAGATAATATCTGGCGGATTCTGGCGTAACCTGGCTGATGATGGAAATTCATCATTATTGAATGAAACATCCCATGAGAAGTCCAAGTTTTAAGCTCTACCTACTAACTCACAGAAAAGACATGTTTTTTTAGGAGGATTTATAGTTGTTACTGGCAATCTGTATAATTCAGGCATTTTAAACAATGCCTGGTACACACAGCCGCACATCGGTAGAAACACTTTTGGAGCTTATGTTGTGGTAATAGAGTTGAAAAAGTTTCTACCGACAAGCGGTTGACCGTACGTTTAGGCAATGTATCAAATACTATAATTTATAAACAGAATCAATCACTAAAATAATTTTTAGTGCCACTTTTGACATAAAAAAAATTGCCCTCCATCCTAATTCTCATTGAATCTAATCAAAACCGGTTTCATACAACAATAATCACGCAAATCGAATATACTATCAAGGTTACTACGATTAAATACTGTTTTTCAACTGGTATCACAGATGGCGCTGTACAGACACTCTGTATTTCTAAATCGTGGTATCGATGTGTTTTCGTCATTTGGTTGGGTTCAAGAGTGTATTATTACGCGTCACTCTGGTTTCCCTTCAAAACGTATAAATCTTTCGCCTTTTACTAAAGATTTCCGTGGAGGGGAACACTCAAATGAGTCTTACTCAGTTTTTGGAACCCTGATAAAGGGTTAATTAATTAAGTGGTCGTACAGTCAACGACAGGTCAAGCTTGACAATCGCAGTGCGACTCTTGCCCGTAGTGTTTGCGTAGTGTACGACTATTGAAATAAGAACGGTACAAAGTCCAATGTGTCAAGCTTGATGTGCTCTTGACTGTACACACGGCCGTTCGTCGGTAGAAAGAAACACTTTTGTTTGAGCGGGTTTTTGGGTGTTTGTAGCGTAGCGCTGGTTCAGCTTATACTGGCTTTGTTTCTACGGGCTTGCTGCCGTGCGTATGTGTGGATATTGTAACAGAATGGTGACGTCATCCGTCACAATGCCTTCTACCAGAAATGTCCACGGATGGTTGTGGAATTCTGGATAAAAGCCAGCCAGCCCCGGATCTATAGGTTGACTTTTAATTAGTTCTTGATAGAAAAAGGTAAGCATGTACTCATGATACTGAACGACTTTCCCCAAGGAACATAGGTCGAAATACGAAAATTAAGTTTTGACCTCCCATAGAAACTGCATCAGCTGATAGCGCATTTTGTATGGGAGGTCAAATTTGGTTTTTCGTATTTCGACCTATGTTCCTTGGGAAAAGTTGTTCAGTATCATGAGTACATGCATATCTTTTGCTATCAAGAACTAATTAAAAGTCACCCTATATATGGGGGCAAACCGGGCACCTGCCCCGAAACTTGTTTACTATTATATATTCTGTGCCGAAACTCAAGTAGTGTGGATTAGATTGGATCCCGTTTGCATAACTACGTCCATTTAAAGTTCATTCTAGTTATGGAACCAAACGTAGTGGATCTAAACTAAAACATAGAAATATACAAAATAACAATAAGTTAACTGAATGGAACCAAACCGCATGATTGTCTTAAAGTAAAAAAATAAATAACATAAATGATACCATGTTTCATGGATTTATTTGGTGTAATAATAATTTTCAAATTAATACTAAGCAAACAAGATCCAAGCTTCATGTACGTAAAAAAAATATGAAACAGTTGCTATAAAGATCCAAGTGCATTGGTCCTGTATCAATAAACCTAAATTCTTACATATGAAAAGGCTTATTTATGAATCGTTCCATATTATTTTATTTATTAGAAAAACTGATGTTGTGGGTTGGATCTTGTTGGCATAACTACGTCCAATTTAGTATCGTTCATTTCATACTTTGACTAGGCACTGCATAGAATGCCTGCCGGTCCACCAGTATTAAGTAAATTTTCGCCTATTGTTCAATACTCGGTCAGATTAAGTTAGACTTGTTTAGATTTGATTTAGTTAGATTTCACACTTTGCCAGCTACGCATTAGATATTCTATAGAATTCCCTGGCAAAGTATAGACCGTAAGGGCACTGCATGTTATCCTACGTCATCTAGTACACGAAATTTGCAACTTTGTAGCGATAGTAGTGGCCTAATAGGTCCACAAAACTTTGGTCTGCCAATCCGAAACCTGGCAGGTTTGGTACAGTTGGACAGAAAAGTGGTTAAATGACAGATTACACGAATGAAATCTATTCGTAGAAATAGAAGGTACCTATATAAGTAAAAAACAACAGGTCTGCCTTGCATCCTCTTGGCTGTTTCGCCAGTCCGACCAAATATGTGGTCCAAGCACATCCGACCACATTTGTGGTCCGACTAGCGAAACTGCCAAGAGAATGCAAGGCAGACCTGTTGTTTTTTACTTGTATAGGTACCTTCTATTTCTACGAATAGATTTCATTCGTGTAATCTGTCATTTAACCACTTTTCTCTCCAACTGTACAAAACCTGCCAGGTTTCGGTTTGGCAGACCAACGTTTTGTGGACCTATTAGGCCACTACTATCGCTACAAAGTTGCAAATTTCGTGTACTAGATGACGTAGGATAACATGCAGTACCCTTACGGTCTAGTATAAATTAAATAATGTTTCAAACACTGCCTAGACATTGTATAGAATACCGGATTATACACATTGCCGGTAACTTAGTCACCACACTTGTTAGCGTTGCGCCTGTGGTGGTTAGTAACACATTATGGTGGTACACTACACAAGGCCACACGTCAGTAGTAACACTTTGAGCAGGTCTCTGTAGCCTAGCTGGTTCAGCTTACACTGGCACGTACGCAGGTTGCGTAGGTACCACGGCAGCAAGTAGTGGTAACATAACCAGTATAATAATCATCATAACATCCCATGAACGTCCACTACAGGACAGGGAGCTCCCTCCAGAATCCTAGCTTTTGCTGGAAAAATGTGGAGGGGAAGTACCATAGTCACCTCGCTTGTTAGCGTTACGGCTGGCACTGTGGACCGCGGTTGTAGGTGACCGCAGTAAGTAAGATGTTAGATACAAAGCCATCCTCCAGTTAACCCTTAGTCGCCTCTTACGACACCCACGGGTATGTATGGGTATAATAATAAATATAATAAAATCTTTATTTTTTTCTTATAATTTAGAGGTAATTTGAACGTAATGAATACAGTTGGTGTGGTAGTGAGAAACCGAAGCCTAAACTAGGTAACCCTGTGACTCAGGACTCCTGATCTCCACCCTCGGACATAAGGAACAAAATTTTTTGAATTTAATAGTTGGAACAGTCCGCGCGACGAGTTAAGGCCTCTGGGCGGGAGTGGAGGGGGTATGTGCAGTAGTATTTTTCTTGCAAATATTGCAACTGAGCATACCCTCTCCACTCCGCCCAGAGGCCTTAACTCGTCGTGTCGTGTTACTCTATGAGAGAGGAGGCGCTCAAGGTTTTCGTCTAATATACCTGCCAGGCGACCAATCGATCTTGAAGCCTTGAACCAGCCAGAGGATGGGAGCCGGCGCCCGACTGCAGCGGTGTCCTTATTCTTAAGGTTAGGTTAAGTATGTACACACGGCCGCACTCGTCGGTGGAAACACTGACCTTGAGTGGGTCTCTGGTTTAGGGCACTTCTAGCCTAGCGCTTGCTGGTTTAGCTTATACTGGTTTTTTTTACTTACCATCCTCTGGTTCAAGATCGCTTAGTCAGCTTACAGGTATTTATATACAATGAATGCCATCGATCGAATAACAAAAGGCCAAGTGACACAGACTCAGACGAAAGTGACGCGGATACGCATTAAGTACCTAAGTTAAATAAAGTAAGTACAAGTATATATATAGTAAAATACCTTTTCCATTGCAGAAATCGTTGAATCTTTAACCGCCATATCGTCTTTAAGTTTTTTTACATCCCTTTTGAGGTAAACAAGCTGCGAAACCGTTTCTTGTAGATTTTCAATCATTTCTCTTGATGTCTGCAGATGGCATCTGTGAGACTTTTCAAGCTCTCGAGTCTCCCTTAACTCTACTTCTAGCCTTGAATTAACTTCACGGATTTTCTTGATCTCATCTCTTTCGTGTATAAAATCCTGTTATTCAAAAAAACACTACCTCAGACTGTTATAAGTCGCATAATAACCAAGAAACTACGCATAATAACTTACAATTTTACATTTGGACAAGCTTGTTAAGATGTTTTGGAAGCGATCATTAAGAATATTCGGTTTATCTTCATGTTTTTCATCCATTTCTATTTTTTACTAAAGTTTACGTACAAACAAGGACAACATTTTCAAGTTTTAAAATTTTCCCGCGTATTTACATTAACTAGTATCGCTGGTTTAGAGGAGATCGCATAGGTATTTCGGGACTTTCATGAAGTAACTGGCTATATGTAAGTTTCCATTAGTTTTTTCTGAACTTTATGGCTTGTCTTAAAAAAATCATAAAAGTCAGCCAGCAACTGTAGAAGAAACGGAACGTATTTGATAAAAAGTATCTTAGCATAGTATTGTTATCAACTTGTTGAAATGGAACGTAATAAAAAAGTAATGTCAGCAGTGTTACCAGATGTAGCACAATTTTGTGACTTTACATATTGTTGCCAATGATCTTACATTTACTATGATAGCGTACTCTTAACAATTTGTACAGTGGCAAAACGAGCAGAGCAAGACATCATAGGCGATGTACTTCGTCCCTTTCTAATTATTGCCATACTAATGAAGTTTGCACAATTTCCGTGCAAAATGTTAACGTTTATATTCACTAATTTATATTTATACGTATTTTTAAATACTTATTTGAATAATTTTCAACGTGCAAAGTATAAACTTCTCTCTCAGTTTTCATTAAATATTGATAAATGCAGAAAATCATTTTCTTTTGATTTATCTGGATTAAAAACTCTTTGGTAAAATGATTTTTAACAAAGATTTTGCATGACATTTTATTGATGTTGTCATGGCAACATAAACAAAATCTCATGCAAAATCTATTAGAAAGGGACAGCTTCCTCTCATCTTACGTCCTACTCTGCTCGCATAATTTTTGGAAGAGCGCAATCTGGTTAAAAGCGCCACGAGCAAAGTAATAAATCTATGATTGTTGCAGATAAAAAAAAATGTGCGGTTTAAATCTCATAGTAAAAAACTATAGAGTCCGCCATATACATATTCTGTATGAGCAAGTGAAGTGTAAAGCGTCTCACTGTCGCCCATACTAGTCGGTCGAAAAACTCAGTTAAGTTTTACAAAAATCAAGATATCTACCCGTCCAGCCCCGACCACGCTATATAGCGTGCAGCGCGACGTCTCCGTTTAATGTCGGCCACGCTATATGGCGTCACAATGGCGGCCCAGCGACCTCACTTAAACTTTTGCCTTATTTACCCGTAAATACTGGTCAAAATAGGTTGAATAATATATCGTTCAATAGCGAATGAAATTATCTAGCCAATCAGAGAAGATAAAAGGCAAGTCATTCTTATAAGAATGCGTTCTTTTTTGGTTTGAAGTTCGCTGCGTAGTTTCTGTTAGTTCATTCGCGGCTGTTGACCTGACGTGTCGTAAAATTACAGTGATTTGTGTGTGTTTTGTGGTATTAGTGACAAAAAATCGGTAAATTATAGTTGTTTAGTCAATCTTTTATGATAATAATACAAATAAATGACAAACATTGTGCGAAAAGTTAGTGAAAAACCGAAATAAAAAGTTTGTGCTAGTTGACCTTTGACCCCTGACCTTGAGTCTTGTGTTAAGTTGTTTTTATGTGTTTTTTGGATTACATGTAAGTTTTTTTGGTCTTTTATTGCTTGTTTTTCGTAACATATGAAATTTCATATAAAAATTTACTCGATTCATGCGATATTACTAAACAAAAAAAAATTGCAAAAAATCGCGCGCGGGTTCGCGAATTTTGTCGCGAGTCAGCGCGGGTTCGCGAATTTTGTCGCGAGTCAGCGCGACTTATTGCAAAAATTCAAATCCAGATATCTTGTTTATTTTATATGTAAGCATAAGTAGTTTTTTGTATTTTTCTATAGAAAATATCACAAATTCACTAAATACATAGTAAAAACAAGTCTGTTTTGTAATGTTTTTATTTTATAAGCGTATTCATCCAAGTGAGACATATTTTTTCTTCTTCCTTGAAAAAGACCCTCTATAAAAACTAAACTGTACTTCAAAGTGCCACTGTTATCGTTTGAGAGGCTAGCCTTACTCAATTTGAAATAAGATATAGCCATTCATCAACCCAAAACGTAAACATTTGGCTGCTACAAGCGATAAGCTGACTCAAGTACCACTCGGCGCGGTAATAAAAAACGCCGGCCGGCCGGTCCGGAAGACACGGCAGGGCGCGCGCGCGGGGGGTACGGGGATACAGAGGTTAAAAATCTAATGTTTTAGTATAAACTTTGTTTGCGAAAGTGAAAAATATAGTTTTTTACTTGTGAGTTGATCATTAATACTTTGAACGGAAGAGTAAATAATCCGTAATAGCCATTTTATGTGTGATTTTTAACACCGTTTTTTTTCCTGAATGGTAAGTGTTTTCACCAGAAAAACTGTGGTAGTAGCATTTATTAGTCCCATGTCACTTATTTCTCAGAGAGAAAGATAAAAGTTTTACGTTTTTAAGATTTTGATAATATTCCATACATTTTAGTATGGAGGTCCCTCGCAAGAAAGTGCTACGCTTATGGCTCCCTCCTTAGCAGGAAGAGCTGCTACTAAAACCTCCTTGGTTTAAATTAAAAATTCTTAACAAAAAATTAACAGAATTCTTTTTATGAGTTTTCTGAGTTTCAGTTTGATTTTTGCGCAAGAAACATTACAAAATCTAGCATTTTTGTATTGGGTGAATTGGGTGGTTACTTTTAACAAGCAGCATTTGTGTCATCTTTGGCTCACAATAGCAAATGGCAACATGATCTTCCTCCCACTCAGCACAATAACTCAAGTCATCTTTCCTCTTCAATTTACACACTGTCTGGCTACTAGACTATAGCTATGGTAGCAAAATGGCTCACACTATCAAATGACAACAGGATCCTCCTCCCACTCAGAACTATAACTAGTTCATTATACTTATAGTTTGAGTTGTAGGAGGATCCTGTTGTAATTTGCTATTATGAGCCAAAGATGACACAAATGCTGCTTGTTAAAAGGCGTGTAATTAGTTCACTATACTTATAGTTCTGAGTGGTAGGAGGATCCTTTTGTCATTTGCTATTATGAGCCAAAGATGACACAAATGCTGCTTGTTAAAAGGCGTGTGATTGGTGTTGTAAACAAATAAAATTTGCAGGAATTTTCCGCAGATTTAGAGATTTTCAATAGATTTTAAACCGTAAAACTAAAAAACGGGACCTTCCCCCCATCTAGGCCCCACCTCTTAGGGTCCAAGACTTTACTTGCGGTCATGGAGATTTGAAATGATACCGCAAAAATAATCCGTTATTTTTATTGAAACTTGTCTTATGACACACCGTTATATTTTTTTACATAGCTATACTCTTTTGGTCATGAATATTCAAATGATAACTGATGAAAGTCGAATACTTTCGGAACTTCCACTATGACGCACCCTCATAATTTTTATATACCATGTATCACGAACGAGCTCACTATGATTCATATAATATCTTGTTCATTGGAATCGCTCCCTTAGTTTATTTACTACCACCCATTGTAATTCAAAATATAATTAACTTTATTTCCTAGTGTAACGCACCCTTAAATTTTTTTTAAAGCCTATAACCACCGCAAGACCCCAACGATTAAAATTATACCTAAACGATGTTTGAAATCTTGATAATATTGAAATTGGTCCAGTAGTTTAGAAGCAAGAGTAATAAGGTCAATGACAGGTTATGCTTGACGCTCGCAGTGCAACTCTAGCTCGTACCTACGTCTATTGAAATAAGAACGGTACAAAGTCTTATGTGTCGAGCTTGATGTGCTCTTGACTGTACCGACATCCGATTTTTGCTCACATACATTACATACACTGCTTAATACATTACACTTCTTATTTGGCTTCGCGCAGCCGTCTGAAATTTAAACGAAAATATGACCAGAACTCTCGTTCCTAGGGGCGGCAAGATCCACTGTTTTTGCCCTGGCTATCAAGAGCCAAGGATGACACCAATGCTGCTTTTTATAAAGTGTGTAATATGAAATTAGTTTCTGGACAGTCAACCATCACTAAGATAACTAATGTAGGGTAGCGTTACCGCTTGCACCTTTTTTTGCTTGCTACTCTTTTCTCTATTTTTAATAAATTTTCTGGCTGTTTGTTTATATTGATAGCGATTTCAAAATCGGTGAACTTGTTGCCCACCACTGCAGCATAAGCCAGCAACGTCTGAACATCTTGCGGAGTTAGACCTACAGCCGGCACCTAGGCGGATATAGACTCAATGAAAATATCAGATATTTATTTAGTTGTTATAAAGACATTTTATTTACTCTGCATATTTAAAAAAGAATTAAAAGCAACTTAATCGCACCTAGTTCCTTTTCGGCTTTTTGTTTGGCTATGATTTAACTTTTTTGACCAAAGGATACATATTTAGATACGGGCGGAAACCTCAAAGATCTACTTTTACATATAGGATTATCGTCGTAGTTGTATCGCATTCGTGGCCACCCACGCCACGTTAGCGAAACACAACGTTCACATTACATTTTCCTATGCGGCTTTACACTAAGCGTTTCTTAACGTAATGAATATGGGAACCTTGACGAAATTACCTTTATTTTACTTTAATTAACCGCTCTTTACTTTTTTTTAAACTACATCTCTTAAATTTTAGACTACCTTTTTTAAAAAAGTGATCCAGAAAATTTGATTATGTTGTTATTTTAAATCTAAATTCTCAAATTATATAATCAAAATAAATATGTGCTCGAATATCTTGGTTTCCTTTCGGTAAGTTACAATTTTATAAATTAACTGCAGTCTTTTATTTTATTTTTACTACACTAGGTTCTTTTTTTATATTTTTATTACAAACTTTTTTTGTTAATTGACTAACATGAGCGTTCTTATTGCTGGTGCAAATGTTTCTAGCAAAAGCGTTTCATGTTCTTTTTTCCATACAAAATTATACGTTTGCTAAAAGAATTTAAAAAATGTTTAGCTAAATTTAGCAGATTTCAGCCGAGCAGCTAGCATAATGACTAATTTGATTCTGGTCACACCGTCTGTGACGTCCGTCCATAGATTTATTACTTCGCGCGTGGCGCTTTTAAACGGCCCATACAAAGCCCTGCCTGCAGGGCCCTGCTTGCAGTGCGCACTGCCAATCGTACCGTGTGTGGTGTTGCAGGGCCGATGTAACGGCAATTTTGTCGGCCCTGCATGCCCACACAAAGTACGATTGGCAGTGGCACTGCAAGCAGGGCCCTGCAGGCAGGGCTTTGTATGGGGCCCTTTAACCAGATTGCGCTCTTCCAAAAATTATGCGAGCAGAGTAGGACGTAAGATGAGAGGAAGCTGTCCCTTTCTAATAGATTTTGCATGACATTTTGTTTATGTTGCCATGACAACATCAACAAAATGTCATGCAAAATCTTTGATAAAAATCATTTTACCAAAGAGTTTTTAATCCAGATAAATCAAAAGAAAATGATTTTCTGCATTTATCAATATTTAATGAAAACTGAGAGAGAAGTTTATACTTTGCACGTTGAAAATTATTCAAATAAGTATTTAAAAATACGTATAAATATAAATTAGTGAATATAAACGTTAACATTTTGCACGGAAATTGTGCAAACTTCATTAGTATGGCAATAATTAGAAAGGGACGAAGTACATCGCCTATGATGTCTTGCTCTGCTCGTTTTGCCACTGTACAAATTGTTAAGAGTACGCTATCATGGTAAATGTAAGATCATTGCGTCTTAGTATTATATAGTCTAAGATTGCGTCCGTCTCACGTCTGTGGTCACTGGTCTGAATCTGGACTTTTTGGCGGGAACTCGACATGGGCGTTTGCCTGCTTAATTGAAATTTTGTTTTTTTGTGCATTTAGTGATTTAGTGGATAATAAAGATAGTGTGTTATGCAGTAAATTTACTACGGAGTGCGCAGCTGATGAAGATTTCAAGTGATCTCGTGTTTAAGCCCCGTTTGTGTTGTCCCAAAAAGTCACGAACATTTTCCTTCGTAAAGTTCACTGTCGCTTTACGAGGGGAGCAAAAAGAAAGATTAAACACATCAGACATGGCTGTATGGGCTTTGTACTCTTTGCCTTTCCGAAAGGAAGAATGAAACCAAAAAAAAAAAAATGGTCTGAATCTGTGGTCTGTCATCTGTCAAGTGAGAAAGCGAGCAGCATGTAGTGTACCTAACCTTATTTTTCCTTGTATATTTCTTTGTAAAAACAATAAACGTACTTTATACCAGTAGTAGATGATAGTAAGATCAGTTACAGCAAAGTGTATTCCATGATCTAGTGTAAAAAGTACAATACATTAGAGAATAATCCAAGTTTAAAATGTCGACGGCATACGGCATTCATTTGGGCAATAGCTCTGCCTGCTTGGCTACTTTTACCAATGCAGCAGCATCTGTGATCGCGAACGACGCTGGAGATAGAGTCACACCAGCTATAATAGCGTTGAATGGCTCTGAATGGGAAATCGGACTACCTGCAAAATCTGGTAACCCTAACTCGAAATCCATTATCACTCATAATAAACGCCTCATGAACTGCGATTTTACGGAAGACGATCTTTCTTACGTCGAGTCTTCATCGTCTTGTCGTGTCCAAAATGAGGAAAAACTGGTTTATGAATTTGAAACTAGTGAAACTACTCAGTTTTCCAATCCTGATAATATTGCCACGAAAGTCTATGCAAAACTTTTTACTATTGCTAGCCACTCAGGGAAGAATGATGATGAATTGAAACTGGTATTGGCTGCACCACTGCATTGGTCTAATGAAAGCCGTGAGCGCTTAGTGAAATGCGCAGAATTGGCTGGATTTGAAGTGCTGCAAGTTATCAGTGAGCCTGCTGCTGCTTTGTTAGCCTACAACATTGAAGACACTGCTGAAGATATCAATGTACTTGTTTACAGACTAGGTGGCTCAACTTGTGATGTTTCAATTGTAAATGTAGCTGGGGGATTTATGTCTGTCCAGAAGAATGTATATCGGACGGACTTAGGAGGTCAATGCCTTACAAAAGATTTGGCAGATTACATTGCACTAGAGTTCAAACAGAAGTGGAAGCTAGATCCACAGGAGAGTCGCAGAGCAATGGGAAAATTGCTACAACATGCAGACAACTGCAAAAATGTTTTGTCAACTTTAAATTCTGCTCACGTCTTCATAGAATCATTGTTAGATGGAGTAGATTGGAGTCAGAATGTTTCCCGGGCAAGATTCGAAAATATTATCTCTTCTAAGTTGTCAGCTTACATAGAGCCAGCACAGAAGGTGCTTGAAGGTTTTGAAGGAAAGATTCATAAGATTGTTCTTAGTGGAGGCAGTATGAAGATTCCAAAACTCCAGTCTGCAATCGCTGGTCTTCTACCAGAAGCTGAAGTATTGTCTGGCATCAACCCTGATGAGGTAATTGCAATGGGTTGTGCTCGAGAAGCTGGCTTGCTGCTTGAAATACCTGAGTTTTCTCTAAATGATATGAATACAGAAGTTGAGTTTTTAGCGAAAGATATTTACTTAAAGTATTTGGACCAAACTGTTCAGTTATTTAAAAGGGGTACTCCACCATTTTCACAGAATACTTGCAATGTTGAAGCAGGCAAGGAAAAGGATGTAAGTTTTACCCTACATGATGATCCAAACGGAGAAAACTTTGCTTCAGAAACATTCAATGTTGAAAATCTTAGTAAACCATTCACACTGAAGGCTACACTTCAGCAGTCTAAGATAATGTTGCAAGTTGAGTCAGTTTAAAATACACGAAGAATATTTTAAATGTTGTTTTCTTTTTATTGTTTTTGTCCATATTTAAATTGCAAAATATTACTAATTTAATTACCTATCTTTGAATTTGAACTACAGTACATATTTATAGTTTGGCTAGGTGTACAGTCAAGAGCACGTCAAGCCTAACACAAATAATTTTTTGGTTAAAATCTATCATCGAAATATCTAAAATCGGATAGCAAGTGTCAAGCTTGACATGCTCTTGACTGATGAAGAACAACTAGATTATCAATTGTCTCAAAGAAATTTGACCTCAAAGCAAGGAGGTTTTTGTTCTGAGAATTGTCTGTTCGTAATGAGTATGCAAATACCCACGCTTAGGGCTCGCGCACACGTCCGATAATCGGTGACCGATTTTCTTGTATTACGTGTGATTACGTTCAGGAAGGTGATCGATCAAAATAATATTGACACAATGTCGATGATTTTATGTTTAGATAGTAAGATAAGATTCCATGAACATATTTTCTTATAAGTCTCAGTATTATATAAAATGCTTCTAATGGTCATTATTTAATAATATACAGGTTGTTAGGCTAGGATGTTAGGGTAAGTATACAAGGTGTTAGGTTAGGATGACTACTATATGTACAGGGTGTTAGGGTAAGTTTACAGGGTGTTAGGTTAGGATTACTATTCAAGATGTTAGGGTAAGTATACAGTGTGTTAGGTTAGGATAAATACACAGGGTTTTAGGGTAAGTATACAGGGTGTTAGGTTAGGATCACTATATGTACAGGGTCTTAGGATCTAACACCCTGTATAGTAACACTCTGTACATCTTTATTTACTATGTTGCCCTAAGACCCTCTACATATAGTGATCCTAGTCTAACACCCTGTATAGTAATCCTAACCTAACACCCTGTATACTTACCCTAAAACCCTGTACATATAGTGATCCTAACTTTACACCCTGTATAGTTATCCTATTCTAACACCCTGTATACTTACCCTAAGACCCTGTACATATAGTGATCCTAATCTAACACCCTGTATACTTACCCTAACACCCTGTATAGTTAACCTAACCTAACACCCTGTATACTTACCCTAAGACCCTGTACATATAGTGATCCTAATCTAACACCCTGTATACTAACCCTAACACCCTGTATAGTAATCCTAACCTAACACCTGTATAGTAATCCTAACCTAACACCCTGTATACTTACCCTAACATTCTGTATAGTTATCCTAGCCTAACACCCTGTATATTAACAAATAATGACCATTAGAAGCATTTTTGATAATACCGAGAGTCCGAGACTTATAAAAAAATATGTTCATGGAATCTTATCTTACTAATAAAAAATAAAATCATCCACATCGTGTGTCGATATTATTTTGATCGATCACCTCCCTACACGTAATACAAGAAAATCAGTCATCGATTATCGGTCGTGTGCGGGACCCCTTATAATAAGCGAAACCATACACCCCAACTGATTTTTATTAAAACATATATTAATTTACATAACATAATATACATGTTAATGTAATAAGCGAAACCCTCATACACCCCAACTGATTTTTAGGGTTCCGTAGCCAAATGGCAAAAAACGGAACCCTTATAGATTCGTCATGTCTGTCTGTCTGTCCGTCCGTATGTCACAGCCACTTTTTTCCGAAACTATAAGAGCTATACTGTTGAAACTTGGTAAGTTGATGTATTCTATGCAAACTTCCACGGAAAATTGGTATGAAAGAGATCGAGTAAGTAGTTTTTTTTAATAATCATAAATCGTAACCGGTTAAGGTGAGCTCCCGTTTCAAGAACTTTTCTATAAAAGAGGGGTCAAGTTGGATCACGGAGTAAAGAAGAGTTGGATGGTCGCGGAGTTTTTAAAGTCAAAAGAGCAAAATATTTTAGTACTAGCTGTTGCCCGCGACTCCGTCCGCGTGGGGTTCAGAAAAAGGAGCTAATGACTTTTCCCATGGTTCAAACTATCTTCGTACCAAGTTATTATCACAATCGGTATATCGGGTTAGTCATAAAAACGTTACAGACAGACAGACAGTGCAGTTCTCGCCTTTATATTATTAGGTATACAGAGTACCGATAATATGGATTTTTGTAAATTAAACACCTCTTGTTTACGTGTGGACTGTTAGGTCGCCCACTATCCTCGTAAGTGTAAAATCATAGTCAAATTCCACTCGGAGTAACTATGATACGGGTTTCGTTATTTCTTATACAAAACAAAGCCCAACTAAATCTGAGGCTCAATCACTTTAGCTTCTGTGGCTACTGAAAAAAGAACGATACAAAGTCCAACGTGTCTAGCTTCACATGCTTTTAACTCTACATGTACCTACATACAAAACTGTTGGACTTCACTTCCGTACAATCTTTGTTACTCATCTCTCCCCTTAAAAGACAATTCCTAAAAAACAATGATTCACTCCTCTCTTTTTGTTTGAAGTATTTCGTTTATAAGTACCTACTTCCTAAGTTGTCAGAACTTTTGAACTTTCATAAGTTTTTTTACATTTGTTGCACCTCCATGCCGAAACAGGATTTTTTTTGTTATTATTTTTACAATAAAACTAAATCTAGATTTTACCAATCTTTAGCTGTACCCACGACTTTTACACAAACAACTGGACCGGATCAAACGGAATTTTCAACAACGTATTTGGCTTTCTTCCGTACAAAATTATACTTATGCTTTGTTTGATTTCAGCTCGGTTTCACAGCTTGAAACTTTGAACTCGCCTATTATCTGTTTGAATGAAAGCAACCCAAATACGTTATTGAAAACCCCGTTTAAGTCGTTCAAGTAGTTTGTGAGGTATTGGTGCAGCCGCTTAAAATTTCGCGAACCTTCTGTCTGAGTGAACCGTTTGCAATGAAATAATGCTTATATGTTGCACAGAAAGAAGCTCGACGCGTCATTGAAAACCTCATTTGACTTTGAACCAGTTCAGTAGGTGAGTTCTTGGTTCTGCAGCTTGAAACTTTGCGTATCTTCTGTCAGAGTGAACCTACCTATCGCAATGAAACTAAGCTTATTTATTGCACAGGCGTAAGCCAAACGCGTTATTGAAAGCCTCGTTTGAATCTGCTCAAAAGTTTTTGAATTATTCGCGCCTTCGCTTGAAACTTTGCGTAACTTCTATCTGAGTGAACCGTTTTCAACTAACCTAAGCTTATATGTTGCACGAAAGTACCTAATCCAAGTACGTCATGGAAATGCCAGTTGGAGTCGGTAGAGTAGTTTGTTCGCTATTGGCGCCGCCTATTGGAACTTCGGGCATTTTCTGTCTGAGTGAACCGTTTTCAATGTAAGTAAGCTAATACATTGCAAAGAATTAAGCTAAACACGTTATTGAAAACCCCGTTTAAATCAGTTTAGTAGTTTGTGAGTTATTGGTGCCGCCGCTTGAAACTTAGTGTATTTTATGTCTGAGTGAACCGTTTGCAATAAAACTAAGCATACATGTTGCATGAAGTAAGCCAAATACGTTACTGTAAACCTCGTTTTAATCGGTTTAGTTGTTTGTGAGATATTGGCGCCTCCGCTGGAAATTTCGCGCACCTGTCTGAGTGAGCCGTTTTCAATGAAAGTAATCTAATATGTTGCAAAGAAGTAAGCTTGACAGTTTATTGAAAACCCCGTTTGAATCCGTTCGTTTTGAGTTATTTGCGCGCCTCATGAAACTTAGCGTACCTTCTGTCTGAGTGAACCGTTTGCAATGAAACTAAACTTTTATGTTGCACAAAAGTAAGCCAAACTCGTAATTGAAAACTCAGTTTTAATCGGTTTGTGAGTTATTATCGTACTGGCAATTTGATACTTTACATTAGTGTAGCTTCTGATTGAGTGAACCGATTTGAATGAAACATAGCCTATATGTTGCTCAGAGCTAAGCTTAATCTATCTGCGAAAACTGCGCGAAAATCCGTTCAGTAGTTTCGGAGTTTATCGAAAACATACAGACAGACAGACAAAAAGTTCAGAAAACACATTTTTGAGTTCTATTAGTCGTTTCTTATCGCCCACACTAATTTTTTTATAAATTTATCAAAAGTACAGACACGCGGTTTCTACTCTTTTATTATATGTATAGATATCATATGGTAAATAGGTACGGAACCCTCGGTGCGCGAGTCCGACTCGCACTTGGCCGGTTTTTATTAAAATAAAAGTATCTAGATATTGTTATTTTAAAGTTTCATCATTGTTCTAGTTTCATCGTTGTTTTAGTCCGCGCACGCCACGCCCACTTCCCTTCCCTCCTCACCGCCCATGAACCGCGCGGCGTTACCACCAGCGTGCGTATCCAGAAGCGGCAAAAATTTAAATAATATAAATAAAAAAAAATACCCCTATCAAAAATCCGAGAAATTGATTCTACTCTCGATTCTGAACAAACTACTTTGCTACTTTCTCAGTTTCGCTTATTCCGTTCACTTTGTATAATACTTAAACATATTTTAAATTTCATAGCTTTGTTAATAATAAAAATAGTTATTTGTTATGCAAGGCAGCAAAAGGTTTATTTGGCGCGAGTACCTCGTATTGAAACCTGAGCAAGCGAAGGATTCTAGGATTGAACCACGAGCGAAGCGAGTGGTTCAAAAGAAGAATCCTGAGCGTGGCGAAGGTTTCAAGGTACGAGACGCAAAATAACTGTGCTGCCGAGCGAAATACAAAATTTTTCACCTCATTAAAGCGAGGAAATGTTAACATAATGCAAGAAAAGCAATTCAAATATAAGAAATAAGTGTTTAATTAATTACTCATACGTTCTAACGTAAGGGCATAATCTATATATATAAAAGAAGAAGGTGACTGACTGACTGACTGACTGACATATCAACGCACAGCCCAAACCACTGGGTCTAGAGATTCCAAATTTGGCATGAAGGTTCCTTATAAGGCCTAGGGGTGCACTAAGAAAGGGTTTTACAAAATTCCACCCCTAAGGGGGTAAATTAGGGGATGAAAGTTTGTATGAAAGTCCGTCAGTTTTGAAGTTAGGATCTTCAAAATTTGTATTTAGTCTGACGACAAAAAATTAATAATTACGTGTCTCAGGGTTTTTGAAAATTCGACACCCTTAAGGGTGAAAAGGGGGATGAAGTTGAAAATTCTTTATTCTTAAAGTAAAATCCACATAATTTATTATTTAGGCATTAATGATGAATTCTATGCAACGTTCATCACTGTTATTGCAATTCCACCCCAAATTTTATAAATCTTAAAATTTTAACATTCACATCAATGTATATATATGAAATGGCTTTATTTATTAAGCGGCATCCAAATGCATTTGAACATGTCCAGAATATACGTCACCAGGAAAAGCTTTGTACGAAACCATGTAAAACTGAAACATTTAAAAAAAGTGTGCTAGGTATGGCTACCAGAATATATAATAGTCTCCCTGAGAACATAATAAAATGTACCAGCACTATCCTATTTAAGAAGAAACTTTTCGAATATTTAATTGACAAAGCGTTCTATTCCATCAAAGAATATTTTGACGTAACTAGTGGTCGCTATACTTAGCTCAACTTGGACATGATATCATTATTTAGTTTATTGAATTTTATTGAATATTTTGACCTTAGATTTTGACAGTTCTCACACTAATTTATTTGTTACTTGTTTTTATCTTTTTAATAATAATATATTTGACATAAATTTTTATAATATAATTGAATAATGATGTATTGAATGATGATATTTTAATGATGTTATAATGCATTAGATTTAAATTTAAAAAAAAATATTAAAATGTGACATTGTAACTTAAATGAAAATTCATATACCGAAAGGTGGATCGCAGCAGAACTTAAAAAATTGTGTTTAACATCTTATGTACCTGTGTATCGTGAATAATTTTTTTTGAATTTGAATTTGAAATTCAACCCCTAAAAAAGGGAAATGGGGTGAAATAGTCTAAAAACCAATATGGGTATCGTTTGTGTGGTTTATCGGGTCGCTGATTACGAAAACTACAACAATTTTGAAATCAAACGTGGTGGACGTGAAATACCATCATCCCCCTGGGGATGGAGTAGGGGTGCGATAGGTTTGAAATGTCTAAAAATCAATACGGGTGTCGTTTGTATGGTTGATCGGGTCGCTGATTACGAAAACTACAACAATTTTGAAATCCAACGTGGTGGACGTGAAATACCATCATCCCCCTGGGGATGGAGTTGGGGTGCGATAGGTTTGAAATGTCTAAAAATCAATATGGGTGTCGTTTGTATGGTTTATCGGGTCGCTGATTACGAAAACTACAACAATTTTGAAATCCAACGTGGTGGACTTGAAATACCATCATGCCCCTGGGGATGGAGTTGGGGTGCAATAGGTTTGAAATGTCTAAAAATCAATATGGTTGTCGTTTGTAGTATGGTTTATCGGGTCGCTGATTACGAAAGCTACAACAACTTTGAAATCCAACGTGGTGGACGTGAAATACATCGTCCTCTGGGGATGGGGTTGGGGTGCGATAGGTTTGAAATGTCTAAAAATAAATATGGGTGTCATTTCTATGTTAGGGATAGCGGTTAAATTGGCGTAAGGGGTAGGGATAGGGACAGGTAGAGGTAGAGAGATAGAGAGGTAGAGAGGTAGAGAAGTTGAGAGGTAGAGAGGTAGAGTGGTAGAGAGGTAGAGATATAGAGAGGTAGAGACGTAGAGAGGTAGAGACGTAGAGGGGTACAGGTAGAGGGAGAGGGAGAAGGAGGGGAAGGGGGAGAGGGAGGAAGTGAGGGAGGCGGAGGGGGTGATGAAAAGGGAGAGGGAGGGGCAGAGGGAAAGGGAGGAGGGGGAGGGGAGAGACAGGGGAGGGGGAGAGACAGAGGGAGGGGGAGGAGAAGGGGGGAGAGGGAGAGGGTTTTAGTTTTTCTCAATTACTTCTGCGAATTGGCTCTGTTTTGAAATATTACATAAAGTTGTCTCTCATCTCTCTCTTTACATTTGTGAGGATACTGCTGCTAAGTTCCTCTGTTCTGAGTAATTTATGAGTAACGTCTGTATATTATATAAAATTCAGCTGGATCTTGAATTATACTCATTGATTTGCGCAGGGTTAGTCCTGTTTTTCCTTAGTTTAAAATTACCCCCAAATGACAGGAAAATATCTTATTGCTTCGGAGAACCGGTAACAACATAAATACGAAATCCACGCGAGCGAAGCCGCGGGCAACAGCTAGTACCTACATAATGGTACTGACGGCAGCAAGCAAGTGGAAACATAACCAGTATAACCTGAACCAGCGCTTCGCTACAAACCTCCGTAACCAGAGACCAGCTCAAGAGTTTTCACGGACGAGTGGCCATGTATACATTAAGAATACTAGGCATTAAAAAGGAAATCACTATAATTAAATTGTTATTATTTTTGGGACTGTTGGGCTTATGTTCATGACTCTACCTATAAACTACTTGATAAATTTGCAGAAAGAGGTTAATTTTCATTGGATTTCTGGAGACTGAGGATAGGTAGTGGTAGGCAAATCTATTTTGTATTGCGTTGATTTGAAGTCAAAGGGCAAGTCCATTAATCTGGGCAAGAGAACAAAAAAAAGGCGATCGAATTTTAAATTTACTTTTTATTATCAGCCAGTTCCTTACCCACCAGGCATTCACTATTCATAATACTATTTGTTTCTTTCCTATAGCTGCATCCCTCTTTCTCATCTTTAAAACGATAGTGCGTGGCTGGTTTTACAAGCGGCCAGTACTGCAGCATACTACAAAATAATAAGCACATCGCGTTCGAATTTTAAAAACCTTTTGTCCGCTAGGGGCCAAAAATCGCTTTTGGCCGCAGAATTTAACCGACAAAACAAATGTTTCCGAGCTTTGGTTTATCTGAACGTATATTATTTATTAATTATAAAACATTATTTATCTGACCATCGGTGCGTCTTTTCGAGGCGAAAACTGCTTTGAAAGTGAAGTCTTGTTTGACAAACTTGTTTGAACGTTTACAACCACCTTTACAGCCACGTCAGGTGCATTTTCGAATATATCTAATATGAACTATAAATTTCGATAAAGTTCGTGCAAATTAAATAAACGTTAAAAAATGCCTTCATTATACCCTCATCGTCACGTAACCTGAGTAAAATTCAGAATTAATTTGAATAGAAAACGCAGTTTAAAATTAATTGAAAAACTTGAACCGACTACTATACGTTGTAGTATGCCAATTGGTGCTTATTTAAAAGTACCTACTAATAGACGATCGGATAGGACTGCTCTGAATTTAGCTCCGTACCACGATTTTGCCCAATAGCAAAGTTGTCGTTTGGGACAATCCGAAACGCTATTGGACAAAATCGTGGTCCGGAGCTAAATTCGGAGCAGTCCGATCCGATCGTCTATTAGTACTTTAAAAGTACTAACAGACGATCGGATCGGACTGCTCTGAGTCTAGCTCCGGACCACGATTTTGGTACGCGCCGACTTCAGACCGTACTAGCTTCAGACGTGTGGAGGGCTGTCCGCCGGACATTATTATTATTATTACCTTGTCTGGCGGTCCGATGGTTTTTCCCATCGGACTTCAGAACAAGTAATAATAATAATGGTACGGTCCGATCGTGTGTAGGGCGCACCGGACCATTTGACGTTTCGTTCCGAAATTGTAGTTTGCGCTGCGTTCCAAAACAGTAAAATATTATCCTGACAGCAGGATAGCTATTATAAGACCTCAATATGTGTGAACGAGACGAGACAGACTGCTGTCAAAGGTGATGGATTACTGTTAACCGATATGGAACGGCTTGTTGTTTGTATTTTCTTGTCATATCAAAACGTTCGTTGGTTCGCGCCGTAAACTTCAAAGATGGAAAATGGAGAAGTAGAAGACTATTCAGATGAACCGGCAGAAAAACAATGTATTGTTGAATTGTTGGAGCTTTACAAAGAGCTTCCATGTTTGTAGGACACATCCGACAAGTTAGATGGTTATAAATAAATAGCCACAATTACCGCGATCTTAGTTTGTTTTGATAAAACGGAGCCATAACGCGAAGTGGGTTAACAACGGTAAAACATACTTTATCTTATCTGGTTTACCTTGACAGCAGGATAGCTTTATATGACGTGCATATGTGTGATCGAGTAAAATAGACTGCTCGGTGCTGCCAGTGCCTATGTCAAGTTTCGGAAAATTGGAAATCTGAGTCTGGAAAGGAACGATTTTTGGCCAAAAGGGACGATCACCATGAATATGAATAAATAAGAAAGTAAACCTAAACATGTTAACCGACATCGGAAGGGCGATCTGTTGCCAAAAGAGACAAAAATCGTTCTTTTCGGGACAACCAATCTGTCAATCTGGCAACCCAATCGTATGTCCGGTGTACGGTCCGATCGTGTGTTGCGCAGAGCGGATCGGACGGTCGGTGGTCTGGAGCTAGATTCAGAGCAGTCCGATCCGATCGTCTGTTAGTACTTTAAGGGCTCCCGCACACGACCGCACATGCCAGGCATGCACCGCGTGCAAAGATAGTACCCTAAGAGCTATCCTATTATTTGGGAAAAAAATTCATATCAGGGCAAATGTTTGTAAACGGCCTTTAAATGCAATTTTAAGAGACTATATTTTTGAATCCACCCAAATTTCGAACTGGAAGGTACAATTTAAATTTCTGGAGGTTTCAATTCGATATTATTTTTTTGTTGGATTTAGTACACTATATGTTAAGGGACGTTAATGAATTTGAAATTTTTGACGAAAAAAAATGCAGATATGATTTTTTGTTGAATCTTCATACAGTGAAATAGTTTGGATCTCAGGCTATAGGTGGGTGCTGACTGATACTGCTGATGTGCAGGCGCCCACAAGTACAGCTTGACCAACTTATCTGGAGAATTTTGTGATGGCGCCACGATCGAAAAGGGTTGCCACCTATTACAAAAATAAACAAATTCAGCCTTTTTTAATACTCTTGACTACTTGATAAAATACGACATGACCTTTTACTGTTTGCCTCCTTGCTCGCAATCACAGATAAAAGATACCTATACAGGGTGTAAAAAAAAGTACGAAGATCCTTCTTAGGGGTGATTCTACATCACTAATAATTTAATATTTTTCGGGGCGCTTCACTTCTACTTGAGCTAAATCTATTTTTTTAAGAAAAAGTATTTTTAATATTTTTCGTACAATCTATTAATGATGTAGAATCACGCCTTAGAAGGATCATCGTACTTTTTAGGGTTCCGTACCTCAAAATAACAAAACGGAACCCTTATTATAGGATCACTGTGTTGTCCGTCAGTCTATCTGTCTGTCAAGACCCTTTTTCTCACGAACGAGAAGAGGTATCAGGTTGAAATTGATAAAGAATATTTAGGTCCATAAACCACACAAGATCTGAAAATATATTTTTTTACAACGACGCAATCAAAAGATATGGCTCTTTATGTCCTCATCTCCATACATTTATGCAAAAAAGCAAAACATACAGGGTACTTCCCGTTGACCTAACATTATGAAATTTGACAAGAAGCTAGGTCTCAAAGGACAAATAAAGGGAAAATTCTAAAAACCAATATTTCAATTTCAATTTTTCTCACAACTAATAGTAACCAATTAAAGTGAGCTCCCGTTTCAAGAACTTTTCTATAAAGGAGGGGTCAAAGTTTTTAGTATATCATATGGTAGATAGGTACGGAACCCTCAGGGCGCGAGTCCGACTCGCACTTGGCAGGTTTTTCACACCCTGTATAAGTAAATACAAAGATCGATGATAAAGACAACGGCCCTGACTAAACAGTAAGGGTTTTTAGGCAAATTGGCCTCGGAATAATTAAACTTTAAAGCATACAAGTAATATATTAAATGTTATTTTTTTATTTTATATTAGCTAGTGCCCGCGACTTCGTCTGCGCAGGTTTATAAGTTGTAGCCTATGTGTTATTCTGATGTATAAGCTATATTATTGTAAAGTTTTATTAAAATCCATTAAGTAGTTGTTACATGAAAGAGTAACAAACATCCATCCACCCATACTTACAAACTTTCGCATTTATAATATTAGTAGGGAGGATAACATATCAATATAGCTATTTTTATTTTAAGAATTTTTTTATAGAAAAAGGAGACCCTGATTATTCCTTTTACTGATAACCTTTCACACAGTAATTAAATTAAATTTTGATGCTTGACAAGCATTTTCTATACGGACGAACATGCTAGACAAGCATTGTAAAAATATAAAATTTTCAACAAGCATTCGCAAGCACGTAGATTGCTTGTCAAGCACATCAAGCTTCGTTCTAAACGATCAAAATTGCTTGACAAGTACGTTAAACGAGCTAGCGTTATACATGAACAAATGGTGCTATTGGAGATTCTTGCTCCTTTTCTGCATCAAAGAATGATTTTATTATGAGAATCATTTCTCACACACCACTTTACAGCGATTTTGGAATTATTTTCTCATAAAATACTTGGAAATATGCAGAAAAACAAGAACAGCACAGGCAACACTGACTGATACAAGGAGGTTTAAGTAGCAGCTCTTTCGGCTAAGGATGGAGCCATAACCGTCTCCATTTCTTGCGAAGGTGTTCACGTATGGACTGTTAGGTCGCCCACTATCCTCGTAAGTGTAAAATGCGGACGAAATGTCATACGGGTTTCTTTATTTCATATACAAAACAAAACCTGTAACTAAATCTGAGGCTCAGTCACTTTAGCTTCTGTAGGTACTGAAAAAAGAGCGGTACAAAGTCCACCGTGTCAAGATACAAATGCTTTTGACTGTAGGTACCAGTACATGTACCTGAACACAAAACTGTAGTATTTTTATACAAACTTTGTTTGAACACTTATTTCCCCCTTTATAAGATAATTTCTAAAACATGAAGGTTCACATCTCTCTTTATTTCTTAAAATATTTTATTTATCTATTTTACCTAAGTTTTCAAAACTCTAGAAGTTTCATACGTATATTTTTTTATGAGTTGTGTATCTTCTGTTCGAGTGAACCGATTACAATGATACACCGCTTTTATATTGCAAGAAAGAACGCCAAACATATTATTGAAAACCCCGTTTGTATCAGTTAAGTTGTTTATGAGTTATTGGTGCACAGGCCGTGATAATTTGCATTCTTGTGGCTTCTGTTTGCTTTTTTTTAGTGAACCGATTGCAATGATCTATAGCTTAAATATTGTCAAAAATAAGTCAATGAGTTCAGTGGTTTTCGAGTTACTGGCGCCACCGCTTGAAACTTCACATATCCTCTGTTTCAGTGAACCGTTCGCATTGAAACAAATCTGAGCAATGAAACAAAATTAAGCCTAATGTGTTATTGTTAACCTTATTTCAAGCGGTTGAGTGGTCTGTGAGTTATTGGCGCCGCCGCTTGAAACTTCGATTGTACTCTGTTTGAGTGAACCGATTGCAATGAAACTAAGCTTATTTGTTGCACGGAAATAAGCTTAATACGTTACCTATAGAAAACCCGGTTCCAATCGGTTCAGTGGTTTGCGAGTTTATCGCGAATACACAAAACAGACCAACAGACAAAAATTCCAAAAATGAACCGAATGGTTTCTATTACCTTTTTTGTGACCCCCCAGATCAAGATCAATTTTTCCCGATAATTTTCAATGAACAGAATCGGCGAGTTATTATATGTATAGAATTGATGATCAATTCACAAGTAAAAATGATATATTTTCACTTTCGCATATAAATTTTGGATTAAACATTAGATTTTTTTAAAGATGTTTGTAAAACGTAACCTAGACCCTAGTTTTTTGACCGACTTGTAATAGTCGACTAGGAGACGCTTTACACGACTATGTTTAGGACGGACTCTACAGTTTTTACTCTGAGGACTGTCAACAACAAAATGACGTTTTCAAAATGACGTAAGTAGTTCCTCTTTTGGCCATTCTACAGAAAAGTTGGTCAAGCTGTACCTATAGAGACTTACTTCCTCAGGTAGGTGAATGTGAAATTGAGTTGGGGTCTTTTGGTGTACTAACCAAATATGTATATGTTGTCGCCGCGCTAAAATCGTACCAAAATAAACGGCCTAGACCGGAATTTCGTGTGATTGGCTGTCGAGGATCGCTGCTATTGGTTGTTGATGACGTGATACGAATAACTGACTTTCTATGGATGGGGATTTTACAAGGCGGGAGAGGCCATTCTTGTAAGCTCCTTCGAACAGAAAGATACTTTAGAAATTCGTACATTCCTGAGCTATCATTTTCGCATAATTACCGTTTGTATATCTGTATCATAAAGTTACTTAACTGATTAGTGAATTTGTTAATACACATTGTGGTTTCGTATGAAGTAACAAGTTTTTATTTCATATATATGCTTCTTACGACGTTTTTCAACACATTTGCGAATAAAAACGAATCAAATTCGCTTACCTATTTCTCCTAAGGAAATTTCGTAGACGTTTTCCTCACGTTTCTACGTCACCCGATATACCGGACTTGTGTGTTTTGTTCAAGTATTTTCGACGTTCTACACTTATCACTGTTTTTTTTTTATTTGTAGAAGTTATTTATTTGTTAAAAACATTAAACACATTTCACAACAGAAATATCTGTTAAAATGGCGCGCGCCCAGATTAGTAAGTATAGTGCGCTTATTGCTTTTTTCAAAGACACAGATTATACATGCGCGCGCAGGAGACAATGACTATACAATCAAACAGACTACTTATCAAATTATTTTAAAATAGAATATTTTTTTACTTTAAAGACAAATTTGTAGTTAGTTAGTTGATTAAAATCAATATTTTCGTTTAATTAACGTTTATTTATCTTATTATCGAACACAGTTTCTTAATTCATTAAATTATTATGAATGTTTTAGATATAGAAACTCCTTGCACCTTGCCGGCATAAAAAAACAAAACAAAAATAAAACACTAACCGAAAAAAAAGCGCGGGAAATCGGCTTTGGCGGACGCGAAAAATTTGCTCTTGGTTTTAATATTGAAATTTTAGTTAATTATCAGAGTGAAGTCTGTTAGTCAGTGTAATATTTGTATTTAGTGATTTTGTATATATTTATTTTAGTTTTAGTGTAAATAGTAAGCTGTATCATTGGTAAGTGATCTTACTTTTTTCACCCATGGCGGGTCGCCCGGGCGACCCTGAAGACCCAGGAGGGTCGCAAGGCCTTCCTGGGAATTCGATGCCTCCTCCAGTTCCGCCACGTGAGCATTCGGGTCTAGCCATTTTAGCCCAAGTTTCGGTTTCTTATGGAGAATCCAGTATGGATACGGATTCTTCATTGCATGGTCAGGAAAATATAAGGCGCGAACGCAAACGTCGAAGTGAAATACGTATTTGCAAGACCTGCCATAAGAGGCGTAAGCATCATTCTGACGGTCAAGATCCTACTGAACATGATTGCCAATGCCAGCAAATAATATCACATAATCCTAACACGACTCAAGAGAAGGAATTTGAAAACCCGCGTAAAACCCTCACATCTTCTCGTTTGAGAGATCAACCTGACCAGACGCCTAATAGCATACCTACTTCCGTGAGCATGCCAACAAACCATGACACTTTCTCTAATGATAATGAAAAGAAAGCTGAAACTTCGGAAAACTCCACATCTTACCAGCGTGTTGCCAGACAAGAATACTTACCCGAGGATGTTGGACCCTACGTAGTCCACTGAGTACTACTATCTTACATCCAATGAGTTTTGGCCGTTTCCTAAAAAGAAATAATCTTAACAACATTGTTAATGGTAGCTTAAAGCGCATAGGTAGGAATAAGATGTCTATCTCATTTGCAAATTTTGGGGATGCAAACACTTTCTTAAACAACCCTATCCTCGCTGCTGAAAAATACAAAGCATTTGTACCCTCCTTTATTGTAATTCGGATGGGCATTGTAAGGGGTGTTCCTGTTGATTGGTCAGAGGGGGAGATTTTGGAAAATATTTCGGTTCCGATAGGGTGCGGCAAGGTTCTTAAAGCAAGGCGACTTAAAAGGAGAGAGATAGTTAATGGAATATCGACACTTAAAAGTACAGGTACTGTGGTTTTGACTTTCGATGGGCAAATTCTTCCTAAAAGAGTTTTTTGTTGTTTCAACTCATTGCCAGTCGATTTATAAATTTTTTCGACCATACAGTGTTACAAGTGCTGTCGTTATGGACACGTTAAATCCCAATGCAAATACAAGTGGGGCTCGAGGTGCTTTAAATGCGGTAAGGGTCATGAAGGTGATCAGTGCACTGTGCCTGAACACGAGTATTTCTGTTGCCTTTGTAAGGGTAATCATTTAGCAACAAGCAAATCTTGCTTAGAATTTAATAGACAAAAGGCCATAAAAGATACAATGGCAAACAGTTGCGTCTCTTATGCTGAGGCGAATAAATTACACCCACCAGTCTCAAGAGCCTCGTACGTTGACTCATTATTATCATCTTCGGACCCTATTAATGAGGACTATGAAGCACCCGTCACTTCGAATCAATGTTCTCGTTCCCCCTCATATGCTCAGTCTGTCTCTTATAAAAAAACATTCGTAAAGTCACCCCGCACCCCTCAGGTAAAGTCAAAAGGGTATGATCACGAAGCTCACAGAAATATTGTAAATGACCCTATCTCTCAATCTGGTAACGGTTGTGCTCTCTCATCTATAGGGGATAACAATCCGACAGTGATTGAGATTATTATGCAGTTACTTAGTTTCTTATTGAAGAATGACTCTAAGTCACCGTCCAACGTCGCCTCCCTGACCGATACCATCGCTCAGTTTTTATCATCAATCCAATATGGACAACACCAATCAAGCAAGAGTCCTACAGTGGAACTGCCGTAGTGCAGTTGCGAGGGAGTCTGATTTAATTTATTTAATTAATAAGTTTGATCCTTTTATAGTTGCTCTACAAGAAACATGGCTTAGCCCGGAAATACGTTTTAGGATTCCTGGTTATGCTAGTGTGAGAGAAGATAGATTCGATGAATATGGTGGTGTAGCTTTATTGATTAAACACTCTTTCCCTTTTTCTTTGTTTAGTATTCCCCCTCATAATAACGATTTTTCTGTAATTGCAACTCTTTCTTGGATAGACTAGCACCTCCTTCAGCTCCAGAAAACTTAATCCTGTTTACTCTGTTAATCATGATCATGACTGTTCAAGCCTTAATTCTCCTTTCTCTATGGTGGAACTTAAAGGAATATTATCGTATGTTAAGGATTCTGCTCCTGGCTTGGATGGAATACCATATTCTTTTCTCTCTCGCGCCAGTGATGATACTCTGCTCTATTATTTAAAACTTATAAACGCAGTTATGGTTACTGGCAATATTCCTCTTTCGTGGAGAACTCAGGAAGTTATACCAATTTTAAAACCCAACAAAACCCCATCAGAAAGTGCTTCATACAGACTAATAGCTCTTTCATCTGTCCTAATGAAAATAGCTGAACATTTAGTGAAAACCCGCTTGGAATGGTTTGTTGAGTCAAACAAACTTTTAAGTGACAATCAATATGGATTTAGGCGAGGAAGGAGTACAACGGACAATATCAGTATCCTCATCACAGATATTCGCATAGCTTTCTCATTGGATCAGTCTGTTATTGCCGCTTTTCTTGATATAAGCTCCGCCTATGATAATGTTGTGATCGGTATTCTTATTAATAAATTGAAAATTCTCAAAGTCCCTTCTATATTGATAAACTTTATTATAAATTCCTTATCAGAAAGGTACCTCAAAGTTAACTTGGAAAAGTCCACTGAGACAAGAGTTGTATGGAGGGGTCTGCCTCAGGGATCAGTTTTGAGTCCATTGTTGTTTAATATATATACTTTTGACTTAGATGCCTCCTTAAACTGTGGAATTAATAAACTTCAATTTGCAGATGATGTTGTTTTATATTGTATTGATCGTAATATTGAAAGGTGTCAGGAAACTTTAAATATTTCATTGTCTGGTTTGAAGGGTTGGCTGGATGCTAATGGTTTGGATTTATCACCAAGTAAAAGTTCGGTGGTGCTTTTTTCAAGGAAATGTTTGCCTCCCCCTATATCTGTTACCTATGACAGTTGTGATATTCCTGTTAAGAACCACGCAAAATTTTTAGGTATCATATTGGATAGGAAACTTACTGGAATTGATCATTGTGAGTATGTAACCGGTAAATGTGAACAGTCGCTAAATATGCTGCGATGCCTCTCAGGAGTTTGGTGGGGCGCTCATCCGTTCTGTATGAAGTTGTTGTACAATGCCTTTATTAGGAGCAGAATGGATTATGGCTCTTTTTTGTTGGAACCCTGCAGCGTCACTGCGCTATCGAAATTAGATAAAGTTCAATCTAAAGCTTTAAGACTTGTTACGGGAGCTATGAAGTCAAGTCCGATTAACGCCTTACAGGTCGAATGCCGTGATGCTCCACTACAATTACGACGTCAGTTCTTATCAGATAAGTTTGTATTCCGTGCTCTTCAATTGTCTGATCATCCCCTCCATTTTAAATTACAGAAACTTACAGATCTCATTTCAACATGTTCTTATTGGACCAACAAATGTGCGCCTCCCATTGTAAAAAGCTATCAAAAGTTCGTTTCTCTGCAAGCACCAACTTATCAGCTTCCTGTTTTCCCGTTGTATTATAATAATTATGATTCCCTTGTTTATTCACCAGACATTCGTTTTGATATTGGTGTTGCCAAGAATGACGTTCTTTCTAAATACAATTTTAAATCCCTTAAAAATCGAGATTGGAGTGGTTGGGACTATATATATAGTGATGCTTCAAAGCATTCTCGCTCGGGTAACGTGGGAGTAGGAGTTTTTCATGAAAGGTTTAAGATAGTACAAAAAATTAAATTCCCTCCGGAAGCATCAGTTTTCACTGGAGAATGCTATGGTATTTTAAAAGCTGTTGAATATGCGTTCATTTGTAATCTGAGAAAAACAATTATCTTTACGGACTCATTAAGTGCTTTGCAGGCTCTAGCTAGATTTCCTTTTAGCAGACGTAATCCATTCCCAGTTGTTTTGAAGATTAGGGAACTATTGGTCAAATGCTGCCATCAAGGTTTACAGGTGTGTCTTGCTTGGATACCAGGTCATTCAGAAATACCGGGAAATGAGTTAGCGGATCAATTGGCTAACGATGCTATACAATGTGGAGATTTATTCCCTTATACTAATTACTGTCATGATTTGGTAGCGCTGCCCGCAGTCCATCTTCAGGATTCCTGGAGTGAAATGTGGACGGAAAGTATTAGAAACAAAGGCAAATTTTACTTTCAAATCCAACCTCAGATTCCTTCAAAACCGTGGTTTTTTTAAATAAAATATGATAAACGTGTAACAAGCACTCTTATCCGCATGAGATTGGGTCACGTTTGTTCACCTGCCCATCTCGCTCGTATTGGCATCATAGAAAGTGGAAGTTGCGAATGTGGTCTGGATATTGCTGATGTAAATCATCTGTTCCTATCCTGTCCATTAAATGATAACTCGTATCTATATGATTCTTTATTGTCCCTACATACTCCTATGCCAACTTCTGTTCCTATTCTCCTTTCCTATAACAATCCTGATGTATACAAGTATTTATCAATATTTATATATCATAATAATATACAACTGTAACACTGACCCGATCCTTTCCCTCCGAAACATTCCAAATCCGTTCAAAATTATTTTATTTTCTTGATTTTCCATTTCCCCGCTTTTACATTAAAAATGACTAAAATTAAAAAAATATATGTTCGTGGCAAATACGCTAGTCGCATGGGCCAAAAAAAAAAAACTAACCTGCCAAACAGCTTACTCAGCAAGGAGGTCTTTGTTCTGAGGCTCACTCCCTTGAATTATTTAATATTGAATATTTATTTGTAGTGAGTTGGTTGATTAATATAAGTATTTCCATGTTATTAATATTTATTTATCATATTATCGAACACAGTTTACTTATTCATGAAAATATTATGAATGTTGAAAGTACAGGAAGCAAGGGAAGTATGTCAAGATCGTAGCAGGCGGAGGACTGTGGTCTTTGCCTACCCCGACGGGAAAGAGGCGTGATGTTATATAGATATAGAAACTCCTTGCACCTTGCCGATTAAAAAAAAAGACAAAAATTACAACACTAGTGAAGTTATATTAATGAAAAAAGCACGCGTGTTTAATAAGCTGGATTATGGACCTTAATACAGTGCAAATAGAGCTGTTTTATGAGCAAATGTGTTGAAAAATAATAAATGTGTGGCTCTTATACCGGGTTATTTTTGGGCCCCTAACCAAATAGTATGTTATGTGTCGTATGTCTATTTCATACAAATCTTGCGCTGGCAGGAACGAATGGAGATTTGTATCGAACGATTAAAATTTATTGTCGTTGGAAAGTTGTTCAGTTTCATTTTCTGAGTTACATACCTACTTACATAAATTTACTAGCTAGAGGTCCAAAATAACCTTGCAAGTATAATAAACTTAAATTTTTCGAAGTCGGTTTATTAAATTACTCAAGTATAAATCAATGTCAATGAAATAAGTTACTTGTGTTTAATTCATTTGCAATATTTAACATACAATTAGATATATTATAGTAAAGTACAAGATAAATTACAGAGAATTCTAAATGCCTGTTTAATTCAGTCAATCGAAAACACATAACTTGCACGAAAAAAAAAGTTTTCATTAATTTAACAATGTCACAGATTTCAAAATTTTACGAAGGCCGTAGTATTCTTGTCACCGGTGGTACAGGCTTTATGGGAAAGGTGCGGAATGGAATCCATGCAGTAAAATTTAAGTAGGTACTTTATTTTCGTGTAGAAGTTCATAATTAAAAATAAATTTATTTAAGGTTCTCATCGTCCGTCTTTTGCAAACATGTCCCAATATTAATTGTGTGTACCTTTTGATTCGACAAAAGAAAAATGTTTCTGCTCAAGAAAGGCTTACTCAACTGAAACAGAGCCAGGTTTGTGCAACATTACTGAAATACTTAAAGTATAAATCAAACTTTACATGACATTTAAGTCGTATTTACCTACTGATTAAGTGACTAATTATTACAAGAATATTTTTATCATCTACATTATGTACCTACCTAGTAGTCCGTGTCGGTTATTAATACCACCCTAAACGTAATTGCCACGCTCTCTTGGCGTTTACCTGTTAAAATATAGGTAGGTACTTCTATATTTTTGACCAAAGCTTATTACAAATTATGAATATGGTTTGTATTTACTTAGGTTTTTGACATCATTCGAAAGCAAAAATCTGAACAATTGGATAAACTAAAAGTTATTCCTGGTGATATAGTAAAACCTCAGTTGGGGCTGCATCCAAATTCATTGGAGTTGTTGCACGATGTAAGTAATTATTTGATAAACAAAGAAAACTACCTATTAGAAATAATTCTTCTGTTGAGAAAGGTTATAGTTTAAGAACTTTTTATTTCTCAAAAGAATTTAGGCTTAAGTACCTACTAGCATACGGAGTATTGCGGAGCTGAAACTTACAATATTTAAAAACATTACATATTATTATTATAGTTTAAGCCATAATGCTAGCACACAGAGCAGAAAGATGATGACATCGAGATAAAGGTAAGTAACAATAGTACATTAAGATGCACGTGCGCTATTTTGGATATTACGGCCGAGGCTCAGAAATTGCAGCCCGAGCCGCAGGCGAGGGCGTGATGGAGCCGAGGGTGTAATCACCAAAGCGCACAAGCTTCTTACGACGTTTTTCAACACATTTGCGAACAAAAATCAAATTCGCTTACCTTTTTGCGGTTCGGACTGCAATTCCTGAGCCTCCATTTTTCGTTCTCACAATACTTTTCAACATGGAATAAATACACCACAAAGAGCTAGGTTTATACTTATTCGCCAGCTCATTGAAATAAGCCAAAAAGACATTCTCAGAAAACGAATTGGCATTTTTGCTGTTCTCTCATTCAATTAACTTTTCGTAGGCAAGAATGTATTTTTAATTACATTTTGCTGGAAGGAGACTCTCACTTGCATTTTGTGCCCCAGTAATTATTTCCTGTGGGGTTAAATTAAGTTCTTCTTCATTGCTTGAAACCATTAACATTGTTAGTTAGTCACAACAATCAAAGCAAATGAAAATACTTCTGAAAAATGGCGCGCGGAATTCTTGTTTCGCGCGCATTCCATTTTTAAATGAGGAGCTGTGACGAAGCAGTGGCAAAGTGGCAATGCCCAAACATCGTAGTCATTGAAAAGTACAAAAACTTAAAATTTATTGCTTACAAAATCAATTAATGTTAATTTTTTGTCAAATTTAACTAATCTCATGCAACAAACTGTTTATATATTATATTTTCATCAACATTAGATATATATTTACGAAAATGTTATAAATATTTAAGACATTAGAACTCCTTGCTCTTTGTTAATAAAAAAAAACAAAAATTAAATAACTGGTGCTGTAATATAGTATAATGAGAAAAGCACGCGTTTGTAGTAAGCTGGATTATGGATCTAAATACAGTGCAAATAGAGTTGTTTTATGAGCAAATGTGTTGAAAAACAATTTATAAACAAAGACGGATACGCAAAATAATGTAGCTAGAAACTGAACATAGATCTAAACACAGAATTATTAATAATAATCATATTAATAATAATATATTTATTTAATCACTACAATTTACAAAATTCAGATCAAGTAGTTACACAATGCAAGATTATACATATTATTACGATAACTTCATTTTTATTTGTAAATTGTGGAGGACTGATGCCTGATATGGGACGAAGCCTGTATTTCAGGTCATCAGGTCCTCCATCTCGAATCGTTTTCTAAAATCTGGTACGCACGGCAGAGGTCAAGTGGTAATATATCAGAATGAGATTAAATCGTTGCTGCGGTACAGATACCTCAAACCAGAGATCTAAGGCCACACTTGAAGCGACATAAGTACACACGGCTGCACATCAGTAGAAACACTTTTGGACCTTATGGCGTGGTAATAGAGTTCAAAAAGTTACTACCGACGTGCGGTTGACCGTACCAGATAAAAGTAAAAGGTTTCATTATTGTTGTATCTTGTTTACAGGTCATTTAGTCTACAAAGACACATTCGTGGTTATATTTACTTTATATTAAGTATTGTTTACCTATTCAATTTTTAGTATTTAGGTGGTGTATGGTTAGGTCTGTCAATATTTTGATATAATATAATACTTAATTTTATGAAATTAAATTACGCTACTTTATATTTATTTTTATTACATTTGTGTAACGCATTTTTTACGTCAGTGTATTTTTACGTTATTAGGTACATTTTGTTTATTCTATAGTTAAGGCAATCAACAGCTCATTATCATAAATACATGTCGTGGTTAGACATTGGCGATAGACTTAGATGGCTGTAAAGGCTTAATCTTCGATTACAATCACTCATCATCTTAGCCAACACATCGCGTCTCATGTCATTGTAGTCAGACATGCATATTTTCCTGATGGTTCATATCAGCCCTACACTATGATCTAATGTTCAGTACAACTCAGGACCCAAGTAGTAACTTGCACGGCTGCCGCTTGTAGACTGATCCAAAAATGGAAGCGCGCGAAGCGCGAAGGGGCGCGCACTCACAGTCACACCACTCTGAAGTTAGTTGCCTTTCAAATAATAGCTCGTCAGTACAAGAACCGTACTCATGGCCCGGAAGTAAACCCGACATACATTTACAGATTGTTTATTGTAGTGCCAATTATAGATCACCCCGACTCATTCAGGGAGCAGAATAAATAAAGTCAATTATAAATCAGAAATTGCAAATAAAATACTACTTACTTCTGATTTGTAATCGCTCCTTAATTACCGCAATGCGTTTATATTACCGTATATATTGTCCGTTCTGCGCTAGGAACATATATTATATACTCTCTAACCGTGAGGTTCTGCGTCTTTGTGTGAACATCTTTACAAACGTATACTTACCTACAGGGTCAAAAAATCACATGGACTAAATTTTTGTAGTTCTTTTAATAATAAATACATTATTATTTTAACCTTAAAAAGGTATTTTGTGATATAGTAGGTTGGATTATCTATTAGCTTGAAAGACGTTTGGAAAGTTTAGTCAAAGTTATATTTCAGGTGTCGATAGTGTTTCACACCGCAGCTACAGTTAAATTCAATGAGACACTGAAAACTGCTGTAGAGCATAACTTGTTACCTGTCATAGAGGTACTGAAGATATGTGACCAATTGCCTTGTATGAAAGTAAGTCTATCATGTAAAATAAACATGTTATTATAAAAAATTTGTGCCAAAAGGTAATGCTTATTATTTAACATACTTAATTTAAAAATACTTTCAGGTTTTTGTATATGTATCTACGGCGTATTGTAATGCTGAGTTGAATAAAATAGAAGAAAGAGTGTATACGCCTCCTGTAGACCTCAACGACTTACTAAACTTCATTAAGATGACTCCTCAACTATCGCTTCAACAGAAGACTCAAGAGTGTGTCAATCTATTTTAAAATCACCGTTCTTGGCGCTTTCAAAGAAAAATATCTCAAAATATTGACGAATTTCCTTTTACTTTAGATAGATAGATAGATAGATAGATAGATAAATTGTTTATTTAGGAATACAGCACAAATCCACAACAAAATATTTAACAATATAAAATGCACATTAAATCTAAATCTAGTTCTAGTAGTTCTAGTTCTTGTGTATCTTTAGTTCTTGGCCCTTCCAAAGGAAAAGATCTTTGAATATTGACGAATTTCCTTTTACTTTGTTCTAATTATAGCGTCATTTTTGCAGGTATATGCACCCTAAACCGAATACTTATACTTTTACAAAAGCAATGGCTGAAAACGTTGTCGCACAACATGTTACCAAAAAATATAGCTTAGCTATATTCAGACCAACTGTAGGTAAGTTCTAAATTAGCAAAAATGTGCAATTTAAGTAATAAAAAAAAATATATTATATCCATTTCATTGTTTCAGTGGTCTCTTCATTGGTTCACCCTTTTCCTGGTTGGGTTCAAAATATAAGTGGTGCATCTGCCTTCATGGTTGCTACAGGCTCAGGTTTACTACATTGTCTTGCACTCTCCAAAAATGTGCACCCTGATTTTTTACCAGTTGACATTGCCATCGATACACTTATAGCAATTGCTTGGGAAACAGGCATTGAAAAGTAAATATTACTTTTAGCTAAAAGGCATAGCCGTTATAAGTATTAATTAATGTCTTGTGATTTTGGTTTCGTAAAGTTTTAACTTAAAGAATCTTCCCTATACAATTAGGTAATTTACGGTATGTCGTCACCTGATCGATACAATACAATAATGATCGTCAAAAACCATTAATTTTGCCCGGAATTGAATTGTTCTTCTGTAGGTAGGTATATTTAAATTTTCTTTTACTAGGTCACAAGAAGTACGTGTATATAACTACAGCAGTATTGAAAATCCTACGACCATTAAAAAATTCAAAGAAGCATTTTTTCAAAACAATTTCGTATATCCTTTAGGAAAGCCATTATGGTACCCGTGGATCGTCTTCGTGAATAACAGGTAATTACTATTTCATAAGCCTATAAAATTATCGCTACTAATTTTATTTTTACCAAATAATCATACAGGATATAGAAGAACATCTCCCGGAAACTAATGTTGTAGGTTCAGACCATGAAACTGAACTACTCTAGAACTAAAAAAACGAATTATCTTTTGAATTCTCAAGAACTGCATCACATGATTAGTACATTTTTTATGGGAAGTATAAAATCTGTTTTCGACCTATATTCCTGGATTCTGGCTTTCCGATTATTCAGTTTCAATATTTTAATCCACGTTTCCAGTTTTTGGGAGATTTCTTTATACTTATACAGTGTTTTGTGTTGCGTACCACTGTCACTCGTTTATATTTTTTTTCAGATACACATTTAAGCTGCTGGAAATCATTTTTCAAAAGTTACCCTTGTATATGGTTCAGTACACTATTAGCATATTAAGGATAAATTCCTCGTAAGTAATACGTATTAAACACCGTGAATTTTTATTGGTTTTGATTTTTGTAGCGTTTTGTACTTAATTATGTGGAGTTGCATACACAAGTTTATCTACTCTTTCTATCTACGTGAATCCTAAAATAACGTGTTCCAGAACAAACCTTTTCGTAATATTTTTTTTTCTCGGCGATACTACTAAGTGATGTAGGCCAATCAACGAGGAAATCGTTGTATGGAGAATTCCGAAATATTCCTCTACCTTCGAAATTTGGCATGTGAGTTAGGTATGATACGAAAATTTAGGTATTTTTACGTAAACATATAACTCTCTGGGAATAATTCCTTAGGCTGAAATGCTTTCTGTATAAGTACTGATGCATCAGTTGAAATAAGATGTATTTCGATTTGAGAGATAAGTACTTCAAATTAAGCTTTTTTCATTTCGGCTACGGAAAAACTGCTCCGTTAGCTTTCATTCTTTTATATGGTTTTCTTTTTTTAATTAAGCAGCTGTATTCAGTTATCCAGAAGATTTTTCTATAGAACATGTTTGTTTTCATTTTACCTTTATTAGGTCCTGCGAAAAATTGCTTCGTCAATTTTTATGTTTTTTGTCATATAAGTATTGTATCAATTATCCAACTTTTCGAACGTTGTTATCTTTTTTAGGATTATGTTCACCGATTATTTGGAAAATTTGATAAATCTGTTTTAATACAAAATTATATGATTAATAAAGCCATACAAATGGATGGAGCAGTTTTGAAAAGAAATGAAAACAAAGATGATCTAAAGGAAAATCTTTTGATTTAAAGAAAGAAAACCACATTAAAAATAAAAATTACCGGAGCAATTTTTCAGTAGCAGTCCAAAATGTTAAAATCTTAAAATCGAAAAAAGGTTGGATTCCTGTACATATTTATTCTAACTAACACAGACGCACCACGTAAACACAAGGTTTTTCGTTGTACGTATAGTACTTATCTAGTCCCTGGGTTTTTCAGACTGAGGATTTTACAAAGTGAGTTATAAATAAGTGATTGTCATGTTTAGGTAAAAATACCTAACTTCTCGTAACAAAATTTATTGGATAATTGTAGTACATCTGTAATAATATGTTAAGCATTGCATAAGCTTGCATTAGCTATCTATCTACTTACGCTGGCTGAGGGACTTCTCGGATTAGGTACATGTGTCTCGTTGATCGGACTAATATGTTCCTACCACAGTTCCTACTTAGTTGATTTATAAACACTTGAGGGCAAAACATGAACGCTTTTATTACTTATTTCATTATTTATTAATTTACTTATATTTATAAATGCAATAAAAATATGTGTAAATACAGGAGTGTAAATAAATACAAAATCCTTAGAGGTCCAAGACAAAATCTGTTTGCTGAGTTTTCCATCATTGCAAATATTGCAATGCAACCTCCTTGCAGCGTACAGCTCGCTGTCATAGCACGCCTTTACAAATTAAAAAGTTGTTATTAGTTTTCCCCAAAGAGATTTGAACCTCGCTGCGCTCGGGTAGCGAGGTTCAAATCTCTTTGGTTTTCCCGCTTGTCCCGCGACGACCGCGGGAAATGCAATACTTTAATATCAAGGAATTTGGAATTTGTTGTTTCAATATATACCCCTACAGATAAAAAATTTACACGAAGGCGCGGGACATATTAATGAGGCGTCGGTCGTAGGTGAGGTGAGGGTATGGCGTGGTTAGGGATCCCGCACACGACCGAGAATCGGTGACCGATTTTTTGTCGGCATCCTGCTCTGACGTGTTATCACCTGAATCTTCCCTCCTTGTCCTGGCCGATAATCGCCCACCGATTCTCGGTCGTGTGCGGGAGCCCTTATGGCGTAGTTATGGCGCGAACCGGGTGCGGTGTCTCAACATGGCGGCGGCAGTGGACGTATTTAGGACATTCTAATTCGATTTTTGTAGTAATTAGTAAATGTAAACTTATACAAGTTAATCGAAATCTGTAATGGTTAAATTTATTGAATAAAATTTAATTATGCAAGTTAATCGAAACCCGACCTTGTAACTAAATAATTATTTGCTATAAGTTCCCATGCTCGATCCTGCACACATCTGTTACTATAACCTGATCGATTGTAATCGTATATTACGGGACATTTTTCTATTAACTCGCCAAACGCGATATTAAATTTCATATCGTCACGAGTTTTGATAATACTGCGAACGGATCTGTGTGCATTCGTATGGCGTGCCACCTCAAACTGCGGCGCGGTGCGGGCGGGAAGCGACGCGTGCGCTGCGCCCCCTAACCCCACCCTCGCCACGCCAACTCAATATGCACGGGCGCCATATCACTTCTATACATTTTGTATGAAACACGAAGTGCCGGGCGCGCGACTGTGCCATACCCTCGCCTCGCCCTTGACCGGCGACGCCACATTGATATGTCCCGCGCCTAAGCATATACTAAGAGTGTTTCTAGGCTCAGATCACCAACTACTAATTTCTAATTCCTTGGCACAGATTAACATCATGTAGGTGGTACTTAACCTATAATTTTTAAACGCATTATTCAGGATTTACGATATGAGAGCAGATAAACAAAAATATTAACCGGTCCTATCATAATTTACTTCAGCTGTTTTTTCAGGATTGATTTTATAAAGATAAGCCAAAACTTATCAATTTTGTCTGAAGCCTGCGCGTATTTATTCACAAAAGATACAGAATTTTGTATCGACAACTTTAAAAGGTTAAGAAAACGGTTGACGCAAGAGGACGCAGTTGTATTTAATTTAGAACCTCGTAGTGTAAAGTAAGTTTTAATTCGTTTTGGAATGTAAATATTAAATATTCCGATAAATCTATTGAGAAATTATCTCATCTATTTTTTCAAGCCAGATTTAGGATAAATAAATAAGAGATACCTATATACACAATATTACCTGTTTGTTTACGTTACTTTAGCCTATAGTTTAAATATTCAGTTATATAGATTGATTATACAATTTAATATTTGCCAATCCACAACACTTGCAAAAATGTCTTTAAAGTTAAAGCTCCTTTTCACTTCTCATGCTCTGAAAGTGCGTTTTTGTGCAGGATATAGGCTGCACAAAATTGAATTTTGTGCACTAGGGCAAAAAGGTAATCGCGGTGGTGTACGTCCTGCGCGCGGGCCTGCTGTACCCCCAGCGCCTTGCGCGCGCTCCACATATTCTTCAGATAAAGCAGAACAACCCATTCTTCAGTTACATTTAAAGAGTACTTTTACATTGCCTCGCAATCAAAGTGAAAAGCAGAGTTTATAACTCGTCCACGAAACCATTTTATCCTCGACATTACTATCAGCCCTCGCCTTCGGCTCGGGCTGCTAAAAGTCTCAAAAAAATGGTTCGTTTTGTGCACTTCTTGTAAAATCGACTATTTTACGTGTATAGCTTCCTATATTGCAGAAATTTTCCGATCCAGAGGTTTGAGAGTTCTAGTAGTGAGCATGCAGTGAAAAAATGCCAGAAAGAAACAATATTATTTAAAAAATTTATACCTAACCAAACTCCTCCGTGTTTTTTTTGATTGCAGCTGGGATGATTTTTACCGTAATTTTGTCCATGGTACTAGAAAATACGTAATGGGGAGAAATGATAGCGATATTGAAGAGGATCGACGACACTTGCAAAAGTAAAGATAAGAATGATATTCTGAGATGACATATTTAGTGGAGCGGGGGGCGAGTTGTAACATTTTTTAGTTTTTTGGCTATGGAAGCTTACTTTTTGCTTATTTAGAAAATACATCAGTACTCTGTTCGAATGAGCTTCTATTAAACTATCGATTTCAAATAAAGTTCAAACAAACCATGATCAAACCTGTGCAGAATTCTTGTAAAAATGACTTAGAAAAAATGTAACGAGTCTTACAAGTTACCCCGTGATTGGGGCTAGTTGTAACAGGCTTGGGGCAAATTTTAACAGTAGAAATTGAATAGCAGTTTCTATTTTTAAAAGATTTATTTAGCATTAGAAATTTTTGACGCTCTAAAACAGGCTTAAAACTTTTAACTTTAATAGAAAGATATTAAAAAATTAACAAATAAAGCATGATCTTACTTTTTTAAACTACAAAGGCACTTTAGGCTTACAGCCATTTACAAAATACATATCTATATAGCGACACATGACACAAATTAACATGTTTTGCAGCTTTTTGTACACTACTTTTATTTTTCGAGACTTCAACAGAAGCCAATTCGTACATATGGCTTTGGGATGCACGTTCAGTTTTTCTTTTATAGGTTCTCATTTTAAAATAGATAAAATTAATGAAGTATAACAAAAAAGTATTAAAAACATGAAAAGAACTAATTTAAGTATCTCCCATGTAATTTCATAGAAATAATAATTTGATATTCGAGTTGTGACTTGTTACAACTTGCCCCATTAAAGTGTTACAACAAACCACACTGAAAGTTTTTTTAAAATAACTTCTATAAAAAAATATAAACCTTATTTAGAGTACAATTACAGTTAACATAATCGAAGTTAAAAATGCTAAATGTATTTGAATAAATCAATAACTGCTCAACAATTTGAAATCAACAATAACCAATTTTGTATAAACCAAAAAAAATCTATCACCTGACCTTATCAGAGCGCCTGCACAACACCGCCTTCTGCACCATCCAGCGGGATACTGATCGCACTCATGTGATAGAATGGGCATTAAATAGTGGATAGAGCGGCTATTATCTAGGTAAAAAATGCTTGTTACTACTTGCCCTTGTTACAACTAGCCCCCCGCTCCTACAGTTTTTCATATAATAATATACTGATTAGATAAATAGGAAGGTTATTTTTTTGCAGACTACGTTTGCTACACTACAGCGTGATTATATTGATTGTGATGTCAGCGGGGAAGATTTTCCATAAGAAAGGAGTATGGCGAAAAATTTATGAAGTTTGGTCCAAGAAAAATAGTGGCAGACACTTCTGGAAATAGCTGTCGTTTGATGGTAGTGTTATAAACTAAGATATTTCCTAAACTGTGTTTGATTTTCATGGTGTGTTTTTGACCAAAGTTTTTGAGATAGAGCCCTTTGAATACTTAAATATATTCTCAATAAAACTAAGGTTTTAAACTTTTTTAAAGATTATTTTTGCCCCACTTATCTAGATAAGCCTTAGATTATTATAATACTGAGATAAGCTTTCAAGTATATGGTTTCACGTTTTTAATACACTTTATGTAAAGACATCTTTTCGCTTTAATTAAAGGATTACGAGTAATTGAATCCAATAATGTTTTTCGTAATAATGTTGTCGGATGCAAGCGTCGGATGCGATGCTATAGTTGCTGCTGTAAGTCTTGTACTGTTTTTCGAATGGTGTATTTCTGTTGTTACAGTTTTTATCTTCTATCACTGTTTAAAAAACTGAATAGAATATTCTTCCTACGAACCTCTATAATAATAATAATAAATCTTTATTTGCTTTAAATGTGGTACAAAATTGGGTATATTCCTCTTAGAGCACCCGCCCGAATAGCACCTGTGCGAATAGCACCTGAACTATTCCACTGGATAAGTAGCTGCTAGTGTTGTGGTGCGAGTCGAAATTTTGTATAAAAGAGATATCGATTAAAATGCTAATCAATCACCTCATACACTAAAAATAATACATATTGACTTTTCTTGGGTTTGCTCATCTTCTTCTCTCGAGTAGGTTCTGGCGTGACTAATACTCCGCCACAGAGACAGCACTATCGCTGGCATTGTAGAGGTCCTCGCGCAAGCAGTTGCAGGGGCTCGCTCGTGTTAAACTATATAGCTCATGAATCAATGAGAAAAAATAAATGTTTCACCTGAAAAAGGCATTTATTACAAAATTTATCTTCTTGACGGAAACAAGGGAAAAAATCGATCTTTTTAACATTAATTTTGGATCGATATCTTATATTCAAAACATCCTAAATCAAATCATACCCCAACACTAGTAGCGAAATATTGACAGGTGCTCTAAGAGGAATAGTTCAGGTGCTATTCGCGCAGGTGCTATTCGGGCGGGTGCTCTAAGAGGAATACTTCTTAAATTGGTGTTACAGTATTATAATGAATCTCACATGTAACCAACACAATGGTACGCAAACAGAAAGAGTAGCATGCAATCAAATTTCGTCAGAAGAAAAATAAATAAAATTTAACAATCACACTAAAATGTCAAGTTTACAGAAATTAAATTAAAATTTCAAATGTCTAAAGGAGATTGTACTAATATTAACAAAAATAAAAATCAGAGTCAGATTACAACTTGCAGGCCATAAATTCGTTGATACTATAAAAACATTTATTGCACAAAAATCTATAAAGCTCAGTTTGGTAAATATTTGATGGCATCTTATCTGGTAGTTTATTATAGAGTGTAGCCGACATTTGATAATAGTTTCGCTAACTAGCTGTGGTAGAGCAAGAAAACGCTACCAAACGATCTGGATACCGGGTTGCGATTCTATCTAACTAATGAACATTTCAACTTTAAAATGCTGATTCTTGTCTACTTTTTACTTTCGAGTGGAGCGAGAAAGGTATTGTATTCGTGAAAAAAAAAAAGTTTTTCTAATTTTCTCAAAAATGTGTTAGATCACTTATAAATCATAAAAATTAAAATTCCCAAAAATGTCCATCCGTCGGTCGGTCGGTCGGTCGGTCCGTCGGTCCGTCGGTCGGTCGGTCTGTCCGTCACGCTTTGGCCTAGCGGCTAAACGAATGGTCCGATTGACACCAGATTTTGAATTTGAGAGTTTTATGCAAATCCATCGAAGGTTTCTAAGTGGTTTCTTGCTGGCTCTCATTTTGATGGTAGCTGTCATACAACGAAAATGAAAAATTGAAATTTTCTCCAAAACGGCTCATAGAATCTTGATGAAACTTTGCATGACCAAGCATCTCCATGTCAGATATCTTGCACCAGTATCAGTTGATCTGTGTAATTTCATATAAGGGGTGTTCCTGTATCACAAAATCGTAAATATGTGATTTACCCAAAATTGGTTCCATTAGTTTATTAAAATTTTGTATAATATTAATCCTGGATTGGTTGTCTACCTGACTGGATATTATTTATGTTTTTTTATGTTTTTTTATGAAAGGGCTTGCTCAGTAGACCAAACTGAACAAATATCCATATGGAACATGTGTAGGGAAATTAAAAAAGTCTCCATGCCATAGTATCCTACGGTAGTATCCATTGATCTGTGAAAATTCATATAAAGGGTGTTCCAGTACTACCAAAAGTTAAACATATGACTTCCTCGAAATCGTTTGAGGTTTGTTTGTTTTAATGTTTGACAATTTGAATTCTGAATTGATCTGTATATTTCGGGTGCGCATCATTTCGTATAAATATATTTCGTATATCAACGTTTCAATAACATTCAATTGATATAATAAACGTTTCATATAACAACTATTAGCATAATTTTGTTTGACATAATGAACGTTTACTATAATGAACGTTTTCTATACTAACATTTGGCATAACTATCATTTCACCTAAATATCTTTCATATAAATTTCACTTGATATAAAATTCATTTGATATAAAGTTCATTTGATATATTAATATTTATTTATTTTTTTATTATTTATTTAATTTAGATTAATAAAAAAATATAATAATAATCAATTAATTTATAACTATTTTGTATAGGTTGTTATATGCTTATTTGATTAAAATCGTTGCAAAAGGATACGATAGTAAATAAAATAGTACAGGTAAATTCTCAATAAAATTGATCAAAAGAGTTCGGGGCACCCCGACACAGTGGGTTAGGTTCGAAGGGTATGGCGGAATTGAGCGGAGGCGAGCGGAGCGAGCTCCGCTTTATTCCGCCATGCCCTTCAGGTTAGGTTGACATGAATGCATGCGCATGCGTGCTTGCTTGTATGCATGCTTGCTGTATGCATGTTTGTTGTATGCATGCTTGCTTGCAAGGGCTTAGTAGAATCGATAATAGGCGAGCGAAGCGAGCAAAAGAGTTCGGGGCACCCCGATACAGTTGGTTAGGTTCGAAGGGTATGGCGGAATTGAGCGGAGGCATTGACGTAAGAAAAACGCTGCGCTTTCCAAAATCTTTGAGCGGAGGCGAGCGAAGCGAGCTCCGCTTCATTCCGCCATACCCTTCAGGTTAGGTTGACATAAATGCATGCGCATGCCTGCTTGTTTGCATGCATGCATGCATGCTTGCTTGTATGCATGCTTGCTGTATGCATGCTTGCTGTATGCCTGCTTGCTTACTTGCAATTTAATGAATTGAATTTATTGTTCAGGTTTGTTAATTTTACATTTGAATTTTACATGAAGTGATTATTATACGAAATGATATTATATAAAATGGGTATGATACGAAATGATGATAATATATGAAAAAAATTTATAGAAAATGTTTATTATACGTTTTGAAATTATACAAAATGAAAATATGTGAAATGTCGATTATATGAAATAATTATTATATGAAACGTTGTTATATCAATTAAATGTTATATTAAAAGTTGTTATATGATTTATTACACACCCGTATATTTCATTCGAATTTTGTTTTGGAAAAAACGTAAATAAAAGTTTGTATTTCCATACTATGTGTATGGCATTACAAATTTAAGTTTGCGGTTGATAGTTTTCCTTGACTATTGCGAAAAAGTAAGTGCAGTGCTGCTGTACCATTTATTTTCTGTGATAATCATTTCTATTACTATGCTGGGGCACAAATGCTTGATGACGAACCCATCCAAGATACCAAGCCATGCACGCTCACAGTGTGAGCACAGCAGCCAAGTATCCTCTTCCCCGAGACACATCTGATTTTGAAAATTTTGAAATTACGCGGCATGAAATTATGATGAAATTGCTTTGTGAGTAGAGCTCAGAGTAAAAAAAACTATAGAGTCCGCCATATACATATTCTGTATGAGCTAGTGAAGTGTAAAGCGTCTCACTGTCGCCCATACTTGTCGGTCAAAATACTCAGTTAAGTTTTACAAAAATCAAGATATCTTTAAAAATTTAATGTTTTAGTATAAACTTTGTTTGCGAAACTGAAAATATATCGTTTTTTACTTGTGAATTGATCATTAATACTTTGCGCGGAAGCGTAAATTATCCGTAATAGCCATTTTATAAGTAGGGGGTAAGGGCTTTCACCAGAAAAACTGTGGTAGTAGCATTTATTAGTCCCATGTCACATATTTCTTAAAGAGAAAGATAAAAATTTTACTTTTTAGGATTTTGATAAAATTCCATACATTTTAGTATGGAGGTCCCTCGCAAGAAAGTACCATGCTTATGGCTCCCTCCTTAGCAGGAAGAGCTGCTACTTCTTGTGTTTCTTGATGAGCTCGGGAATGTTTGGTGGTAGTCAGGAGGCGGCGTAGCAAATCAAACCATTTTAATTATTTATTGAACGTTTATTCACATGGTGAATTATTACAGTCTCGACAGGAAGTATGACATCGACTAACTAGAGACGTGACCACAGACAAGGCATAGTGATGTAACATGCCCTTTTTTCTTTTAAAAATTAAAAAACAAAAAGTCATTTGACGTTAGTGACATTTAGGAAATAAATTCTAACCTATAAATAACTTATGTTTCTAAGCTACAAGGTTAGCAAATATTACATTAGAAATACATAGAATTTTGGAATATATCGTCATAATCATACATTGAATTAGAATAAAATTGTCAGTGTAATTATCATGCTTGTCATAACTTAAATAATACTTAATTCTAAAGAATGTGAAAGTCAAATGTTGTTGTTTATTTACAAATATCTAATTACTTTTTACAGATTCAGTCTTTGTGTTTTCTTTACAAGTCGTCCACTTTTAGTATATGTTCTTTCAGGTATTTCTATTTCAGCACTACCGGCGTCGTCATTATCACTGCTAATTGGTGATAAGACATTTGTATCATGTAAGTTTTCAGTAGGACTAGATAAGTTACAAGGTTGACAATCAGACAAAGTTAATTGATTTTCATATTCATTATAGTCATGTAAACTATCTTCTGACATTTGACTTTCATTTACATTGATAAATTCTGGAGATTGAGTTTGAACTTCCTTTGACTTATTACTACTGCGCTCTGTCTCAACTGACTGAAAGGAATCAGAATCACTTGAGCTATTAATTGAAACAGTTGGACTTAACGGGCAAGAATTATGAGTATAGATGAAAGTGTACCAATCATCTTCCTCTTTTTGTGAAATTTTAGGATTTTGGATACGGACTGACTGATTTGATTGTGATTCTGACTTCTTTTGTTTGTGGCTTGGATTTACAATGTTTGAGTTTTGACTTGGACCTAGGTTTAAATCAAATGAAACTTTTTTATTTTCATTCTTTGACAATGACTTTTTATGACTGTTTTGCTTGTGATTGTTATCTCTACGGATATGTTTAGAATTTCTCCTATATGTTGCACCATAATTATCCTTGACTATAAAGGATCTAGGAAATTTAGACTTTGCCACAATAGAACCTTTAGACCATATAATATCTTTAGGGTTTTTCTTGAAATAAACATTATCATTTACATTGAATGGCTGATATTGTTTACAATTTTTGTTGTAGTACAATCTTGTTTTTTGTAAATTCTCATTTTTTGTTTTTGAATGTTCTGAGAATTTGACCACTTTAGGTGTTAAATTGCTTACTTTACTTGGTAATTTAGTTCTCAATTGTCTAGACATAAGTAATTGAGAGGGTGACTTTAAGTTACCTCTTGGGGACGTTCTGTATTGTAATAGACCTATATAGGGATCTGTTCCTGACTCTTCACATTTTCTAAGAATGTTTTTAATTATTTTTACAGAGACTTCACTGAGGCCGTTTGATTGAGGATAATGTGGACTTGACATAATATGTTCAATGTCCCATTCCTGAAGAAATTTTTTAAATTCTGAAGAGTTGTAAGGTGGACCTCCATCGCTAAGAAGTTGCAAGGGGATTCCATGTCGAGCAAAGATCGACTTTAAATGTGTTATTACATTAGAACTTCTAATGTCTTTATTTAAGTTAGCAATTTCTATGTAATTTGAATAAAAATCAACGACTAGCAAATGTTTTTGTCCTTTGTAATCAAACAAATCTGTAGCTACTTTTTGCCATGGAAATAAGGGTTGTTCATGAGATATGAGTGGTTCTTTTGTTTTATTCGAGTTGTACATACAGCATGACTCACATTGTCTTATTTTATTTTCAATTTTTTGATTTATATGAGGCCAGAACACTATACCTCTAGCTAAATTTTTAGTTTTTTCTATTCCAAGGTGTCCTTCATGTAAAATATTTAAAATTTCAGATCTCATTGAAGTAGGTATTATTACAGAATTATTTTTGAAAATTAAATTGTTTATAATATGAATTTCCTCTTTTATATTCCAATAAGGTAAAACTAGTGGGTTACAATGTTTTTTACATGTAGGCCATCCTTCCCTGAAGTATTCTTTTAGAATCTGTGAAGTTTGATCTTTATTAGTGTGTTCTAAGATTTTATCTAATTTTTCCTGTGTAATTGCTAGATTAGAGGTCAATAAATTTACATGAATTTCAACTTCTGACTCAAGTTCTTCTAAGGATATTAATTCTTGGTTTTGCTCTGAATTCTTGTCAGTGATAGGGGAACGTGAAAGGGTGTCTGAAATATACATTTCAGTTCCTTTAGTATAAGTGACAATTAAGTGATATGCTTGCAAGGCTATCATCATTCTTTGTAATCTTGTGGGTACTTCGGACAATGGTTTCTTGAAAAGTGTAACTAATGGTTGATGATCAGTTTCAACATGGACAGGCTTTCCATACAAATATTGATGGAATTTTTTACATCCGAATACAATTGCAAATAATTCTTTCTCAATTTGAGCATAGTTTTCTTGACTTTTGTTTAATGATTTAGACGAATATGCAATTGGATTTTTTCCATGCAAAATTACAGCACCTACTGCTTTTTTAGAAGCATCCACGGATAATCTGATTGGTTTGTTGATGTCATAATGGACTAAGACGGGTGATTGACAAATTAATGATTTTAGTCTGTTGAATTGCTGTTCATGTTGATCTAACCATTGCCAAGTATTATTCTTTTTCAATAAATCTCTGAATAAAGTTATTTCTTCAGATAGATTTGGAATATAAGATCCTAAATAATTAATCATTCCAAGAAATCTTTGTAGTTCCTTGACATTTTTTGGACTCTGCATTCTAGTTATAGCATCGACTTTGGATTGGTCTGGCGAAACACCGTTTTTATTAAAAATATGACCGACATAGCAAATCTCTGACAAGCCAAACTGGCATTTTGATTTGTTGAATTTAAGATTTACTTCTGATGCTCGTTTGAATAAAGATTCTAATCTTTGATTGTGTTCCTGTTCTGTGGAACCGTAAACTAGAATGTCATCCACAAAAATAATTATTCCTGGAAGATCACCAAAAAGTTCATTCATGGTTCGGTGAAAGATTTCTCCACTTGAGTTAATTCCGTAAGGGAGTCTTAAAAATTTGTATCTGCCATAAGGCGTGTTAAATGTACATAAATCACTACTTTCATCGTCTAATGGGATAGTCCAATAACCTGAGCTAGCGTCAAGCTTTGAGAAAATAGAAGCACCGGCTACTTTGGAGCGAAGATCATCAAAGGTAGGATAAGGATAATGGGGTCTTCTGATTGCTTCATTTAGATTTCTAGGGTCAAGACAAATTCTAAGTTTTTTGTTAGGTTTTTCTACTAACACAATAGAGTTTACCCATTTGGTCGGTTTAGTGACCTTTTCTATGACTTTAAGTTGTTCCATGCTTTCAAGATCACTTTTCAGTCGTTTCTCAAGTGAATATGGTATTCTACGTACTGGACATACTTTAGGAGGTATGTTTTCATAAATATCTAGATGGGCTTTGTATGGTAGACAACCTAAGCCTTCAAAAGTATGAGCATACTTTGAAACTATTTTATCTACTAACCTGTGACCTTTAGTTGTATCTTCATTTATTTTGAAGATCCTTTTGACAATACCGGCTTTCTCACAGATGTTCCATCCCAGTATGGTTTGGCACGGACATTCAACGATAACAAAGTATATATTTGTGTTAGTTCCATTTTCGAATTGGCAATTTATGACACAACTACCTAAATTTGGTACAAGTTGTCCTGAAAAGGAAAAAAATTTGTTATTTGTTCTAAAAGTTGGTATGTTAGTATGCGTTTTTGACCTGATTAAATCTAGATTTTGTTTTGAAATTATGTTTGTATCTGCACCTGTATCGATTCTACATTTTATAGGATAATTGTTAATGTTTACCTGGATTTGCCACTGGTCCATATTAGTATTATTTTGGTTATTATTTAATGATCCAATCACAAACTGGTTACCCTTTTGGTCATTTTTAGAAGTGACAGTGTTTACCTTTCTTGATGGTTTGTTACTGTTTTTGTAAAAACAATAATTAGTGAAGTGATTCATTTTCTTGCAATTGGAGCAGATTTTTCCTAGGGCTGGACACTTGTGTCGATGAATCTGGCCACATCGGTTACATTCACGATTTGATGAAGTTCTTGGTCTTGAATTTGAATGCGTTCTGAAGCTTGTTCTTGAGTGTGATCTTGTTGGTCTTCTTGTATTAGAAACATCGCGTTTTACCGATCTTGGTATGTGGTTATGAGTGACAGCTTGGACTGATGTTGAACCATTGTTGCTCTGTGTCAGCATAGCAGTTCTCTCCTGGGACAATTCCATGTTCTTGGCTATTTTTAAGGCAGTTTCTATTGTTAAGTCATTCTCTTGAAGTAATCGTTCCTTAATCTTGTAATTTTTCATTCCAATGACGAACATATCTTTTAATAATGATTCCCGTAGCTCCTTAAATTCGCATGAAGTCGATAAATTATTCAGAATAGTGACGTATTCGTCTAAGCTCTCGTCGTTCTTCTGGTGGCGTGTGAAGAAGTTATATCTTTCGAATGTTACATTGCTGCAGGGGTTAAATTTTTTGTCGAACTTTTTTAGTATTTCGTCAATTTTTTAGTATTTTGTCAATGTTCAGGCTGTTGAAAATTTCAATGCCATCGTCACCTATAGCATTCAAGAAAATGGCTACCTGCTTTTGGTCAGTGAATTTGTCAATCTCATTTGCGTCGCAAAAAATTTCGTATTTTTGTTTCCATGCCTTCCATTTTTCAGAAGCATTGTCTCCAACTTGTATAATAAGTGGTTTTATGTTCATAATAAGTACGTTAGACTTGTTTTCAGGCATTTTTTCGATGTTAATTTGAATGTGTAATGGTGGCGTACCTGTTCTTTGTCTTGGCCGTTGACGATTATGCTTTCATGGTTTTACCATTTGGGCTTGTCCAATTTAATCTTCTGACACCATCTTGTGTTTCTTGATGAGCTCGGGAATGTTTGGTGGTAGTCAGGAGGCGGCGTAGCAAATCAAACCATTTTAATTATTTATTGAACGTTTATTCACATGCTGAATTATTACAGTCTCGACAGGAAGTATGACATCGACTCAGTGTTGCCGCCTAGGAAAAAATGAATCCCCCAAACCTTTATTCAAAAGTCGCTAGATTTAAAGAAAAAAAAACTTAAAAAATCCCCTAGAAGTCGCTAGTGTTTTCAATAAAATTATTTGACTACCTTATTTGTTATAGTATGTGAAACTACTATATTTTATGCACTATTTTCGATACAACTTTTTTATTTAATAAATTTTAAGATAGGTACGAGGTAAATAAATAAAAATGTGATAAAATCATTTTTTTAATGTCATAGGACAATAAAAACAAGGTACGTCGTAGGTACAATAATTAAAATTAAAAATTAATTTCTTGAAATATCTCATCTTCTATAACATCAAAATCTGTATCTTCGTCACGCATCGGAAGTACAGAACCTGATGGTTGCTCTGCGGCACTGGAAGAAGAAGCTGTTGACGTTGACGCAGATTGTATAGTGGAAGGAGATGGTGCGGTTTGAATTTTCTTAACTGTTTTTGTTATTTTAGCGAGAACATCTGCAGGTAAAATATAAGTGTGGCAGGTTTGTTTTAAAATTTTCATCTGATTTCTTATTAGGAGTATTGAGTTTAGAGTTGTTGATGCTAATCTGTTTCTTAACTTGTTCTTTACTATGTTCATAACACTGAATGTTCTCTCTACTTCCGCATTCGAATGCGGCAGTGACAAGACCGTTATAGCCAATTCGGCTAAATCCTCGTAAGTATTAATCCCTGCAGCATTTTTATAATTTCGTACTTGAATCCAAAAATTTACCGTATCTTTGGGCGTGTTCCAGTTTACAAAATGAATATTGTGCCACTGCTGTAAAGCTCTATCAATCTTATCTTCATTGAAGCCAAGTTCGGCAGCAAGATCAGCAATGGAATTGTCTTTTACTTGTTTTAATGCGTTTTCTACAGATAATTGTGTCATCTTTTCTAGAGTTTCATAATTGCTGGGCAAACGATTCTGAATTTCTTTTGCTAATTTAATAGTGAAATCAATACATCTTTTTTTAACAGGGGCTACTGTCTCCGGTGTTAATTTTGCTTTTGCAATATGGGATTCAAATAGATATCCTAAGTGAGGGACAGGGTTTAAGTGGTTTTCAATTTTCAGTGTCAAATAGTCTTTCGCGGTTGTTGCAGCATTTGGTATTAATATTCTGTTGCAGATGGATCGAAATAAGGTCATCAATGAGGTCATCAATTTAACAGGATCTATATTCTCACCTTCAAATGTTTTGATTCCGATTTGCACGTCATTCAGAATGCTTTTCAAGTATATTAAATGCAAACGATTGGTTTCGTCACTGTACATTGCACTTAGTACATCTGCAGTGTAACATTTGTCTTTTGTCAGTGCAAAATGCAACTTAAGCGCTTCCCATTGAGACAAAATGCGAACGACTGCCGGCTCTATCGATAACCAACGCGTATCACATACTTTGAGAATTTTAAGAGGTCCTTCTCCGCAGTTAATTAGACAGTAAAGTTCTTTATATTCAAGTTGTCGCTTAGATGAAGTAGAAAACCAATTATGGGTTTCTCTTATTAAAAACTCAATATGCCTTGGAATGGTTTGTTGTGATGCATGACTGACAGCTAATTGGAGTGAGTGGCACACACATCTTATCAGAATCAAATGGGGAAGATTGTATTGCGTTCGAAGTAATGCATAAACACTGTGGTGACGTCCCGTCATTACAGTCGCATTATCGGTTCCTATGCCGACCATATTTTGGAGAGACAATCCTTGAAATTGAAGACATTTTACCAAGGATGAAACAAGACCGTTAGCATCAGCTCGGTCTATGGGTTCCAGTGAGAGAAAAGCAGATACAATACCCTTCTGAGCTACACTGAAATATCTTACAACTATACCCATGTATTTCGTCACACTAATATCAGTAGATTCATCGATGATAACGCTATATTTTTGACTTCCAATATCCAATAAAAGATTTTCTCGGAAATGTGGTCCCAACACCTGGTTAATAATCTGTGTGCATTTGGTTCTGTGCATTCTTAGATCGGCAGATTTTGAATCACTAAAGACATCTTTGCACAAATCCGTCAAATGATCTATTTGAGAAATAGCACTATGTTCAGTGATAAATAAAGCTAGTTTACCTTCAGCCTTTTGTGTGAAACTGTTGTCTTTGGGAGCTGGAACGAAACTTATTTGTCGATTCTTTGAAATTAATTCACATTTGTTTTTATGTTTTTTTGAATCCGCGTGTTTTCTTATATCAGTTAATTTTGCAAAAAATTCACTGTTGCAAAATGAACAGAAAGCTTTAGTGTCTTCGTTCACTACAGGTTTTAACCAGTTTTTAAATTGTTCTTGCTGCTCCCACTCTTTTCTGTATTTTTGACTGTATGCCTTCTTCTTTATTGGCACCTCCATTTTTTAAATCTTCTTGATAAGAATAAATACTACCTAGTTCTAGTATCACTCCTAACAAAGAATAACAGGTTTTTCTAATTGAACACGAAGCGCCGTGTCGGAACAAATGAGTGAATATACCCGTTTGTTCTAATAGCAATGCAACTTCGTAATGTAAAATAAAGATAGCAACATACATGTTGCCCGAGTTGAAGTGAGATGCTCAGAATTTAAAAGCTCCCTCCCACCCACGTTGATTGAACGGATATAATTAGTAGGGGATTTCCCTCATCCTGCACGTCCAGCAGAGAGTGACAGAGCTATACTAGGAAGAGAGATCGCCTATCAACTTCTCGCATAAGGCGCTTGAAGGGATTTCCCCTGTGTGTTACCAATAGACAGAGTGGTAAAATACACATATTTTATTATTTTCCTTTAAAAATATTGATTGAATATTAAGAAATATCGTTATGAAAAAAGTCGCCAGAAGTCGCTAAAATATTTTTTAGGGTCTAAGTCTTAAAAATAAGTCGCTAAAAACCTCAAAAATCCGCTAGATCTAGCGACAAAGTCGCTAAAACGGCAACACTGCATCGACTAACTAGTAGAGACGTGACCACAGACAAGGCATAGTGATGTAACACTACTAAAACCTCCTTGGTCTCGATTCTACAGATTGTCACAACTATTGTCGCGTGAGGAGACGGAGACGCTGGCCGGCGTGCCGCCGGTTGTCGGTTTATTGTGCACGATTCAAAGGGATTTGCCACGAGTAGCAAAAGGCGTTCACACGTTGGCCGTGTCCTCATTTCAAATAAGTGCGTAGGAGCAGATGGACGTTTTATTTTAAATAAGTAAAAATATTTACTGTCTTTTTTTTTTCAAATATGGTGCAGCTGGAAATAAAAATTAAAAGCACTGTATAAGTATATTTCGGCGGCAGCGATAGTCTCCGCGTATAATACGTCCATCTTGCTTGACCGACCAACACGGAATCACGGAATGAGCCGCACCCAAGGATATAATTACTGACGTTTAGCCGCACCCAGCTTAGAGCAACGCGTCAAACCGCGCAACTTTGCGCGCGAAAATCGTGTTACTCTATGGCACCCAGGGACTAGATTTCATCTTAGTAGTCTGTGATAAGTACTATACGCCGCACCGCCGCACCAACGTGTCGTGTGAACGCTGTCATCAAGCTTGCCGAGCCGGCGCGGCCAACGGTTGGCCCAACGTGAACTGGGACCTTACTTAGGTTGCGTTCCGAATCGGGTAAAAATTACTCTGACAGCAGGATAGCGTTATATGACGTCCATCGGTGTGGTCGAGAGAAAAATTAACTTTTAGCGTAGGTAGGTAGCGTACAGCTTGACCAACTTATCTGGAGAATTTTGTGATGGCGCTACGATCGAAAAGGGTTGCCACCTATTACAAAAATAAACAAATTCAGACTTTTATAATACTCTTAACTACTCCTTGCTCGCTATCACAGATAAAAGATACAGATACAGGTTGTAAAAAAAGTACGATGATCCTTCCTAATAATTTAATAACTCTCCGGGCGCTTCACTTCTACTTGAGCTAAAACTACTTTTTTTAAGAAAAAGTTTTTTTAATACTTTTTGTACAATCTATTAATGATGTAGAATCACGCCTTAGAAGGATCATCGTACTTTTTAGGGTTCCGTACCTCAAAATAAAAAAAACGGAACCCTTATAGGATCACTTTGTTGTCCGTCTGTCTGTTTGTCTGTCTGTCTTTCTGCCTGTCTGTCTGTCAAGACCCTTTTTCTCACGAACGAGAAAAGGTATCAGGTTAAAATTGATAACGAATATTAAGGTCTATAAGCCACACAATATCTGAAAATTTCATTTTTTTACAACGACGCAATCAAAAGATATGGCTCTTTATGTCCTCATCTCCATACATTTATGCAAAAAAGCAAAACCTACAGGGTACTTCACGTTGACCTAAAATTATGAAATTTGGCAAGAAGCTAGGTCTCACAGTACAAATAAAGGGAAAAGTCTAAAATCATTAAATATTTCAGTTTTTCTCACAACTAATCTAATAGTAATCAATTAAGGTGAGCTCCCGTTTCAAGAACTTTTCTATAATTTATTTTATTTTATTTATTGCTTATTTGGAACAACAACATTGGAAGGAAGTTCAAGTTGGATGGTCGCGGAGTTTTTTAAAATCAAAGAGCAAAAGCTTTTAGCATATCATATGGTAGATAGGTACGGAACCCTTAGGGCGCGAGGCCGACTCGCACTTGGCCGGTTTTTCACACCTTGTATAAGTAAATACAAAGATCGATGATAAAGACAACGGCCCTGACTAAACGGTAAGGGTTTTTAGGCAAATTGGCCTCGGAATCATTTTTGAGGTTTTTGGCCCCCCACCAAGTTTCCACAGGCTCCTCGAGATCAACAACTTAGGTTCTATACCCCACACTATCCTAAAACAACATCACAAAATTACATTAAATTTGCAATTGATTCCAGGTAGAAAGTACCTGCCGAATGGTTTAATGATTTCATTATGAGAATCATTTCTCGCACACCACATTCCATCGTTTTTTTTTTTTTAGTTTATTAAGGAACAAACAGTCTTTAAAAAACATTTAAAATTGAAACTAGAACTAAACAGACCTAGAGTCCCCTTAATTACAATAAAACAAACAAAGTAAATGTAATGAGCACTCAAAACGAAACGCCAAAAATTGGAAGCGTGATCAATAAGTTAGAAACAACAATAACAGTTACCGTTACAGTTAGTTTTTGGAACGATTTTCTCATAAAATACTTGGAAATATGCAGAAAAACAAGAACAACACAGACAACACTGACTGATACAAGGAGGTTTATGTAGCAGGTCTTTTGGCTAAGGAGGGAGCCATTATCGTATCCAATTCTTGCGAGGGACCTCGATACTAAAATATATGGTACACTTGTTCACGTATAGACAGTTAGGTCGCCCACTATCCTCGTAAGTGTAAAATGCGGACGAAGTGTCATACGGGTTTCGTTATTTCATATACAAAACAAAACCTGTAACTAAATCTGAGGCTCAGTCACTTTAGCTTCTGTAGCTACTGAAAAAAGAGCGGTACAAAGTCCACCGTGTCAAGATACATATTTACCTGAACACAAAACTGTAGTATTTCTATACAATTTTTGTTTGAACACTTATTTCCCCCTTTAAAAGATGATTTCTAAAACATGAAGGTTCACATCTCTCTTTATTTTAAAGTATTTTATTTATCTATTTTTTTTTACCAAAGTTTTCAAAACTCTAGAAGTTTCATACGTATATTTTTTTATGAGTTGCGTATCTTCTGTTCGAGTGAACCGATTACCGCTTCTATACCAGGCCACTCAGAAAGTATTGCGAAAAATAGTTTTTATATATGGGAGACTGGCCGGTCAGAATCTTTTTCGAAAATATGATTACTTGTAAGTAAAAATATGTGTGTTCCATTTTCAAAATTTCCCTCCACATTTTTTGCGAGCCAATTCAAAGTATCGTGTCTTACTGAAAAATGGATCTGCGCCGGGAACATTTTAGAGCTATGATTTTTTACGATTTCAAGTGTCGCCTGAAACCGGATGAATCGTTCGATAGACTTCAAATGGCATTTATGGATGAAGGCCCCTCCAAGGCAACCGTGTATCGTTGGTATAACGAATTTAGGCGCGGTCGACCAACCTTGGGGGATGAAGAAAGAAGCGGTCGCCCTTTGACGGCTATTACGGAAGAAAACGTGCTAGCAGTGAAAAATTTAATCCAAGATAATAGGCGAATTACATATCAGGAGATTCAGCACATATTAAAGATTGGATCGGGAAGCGTTCACGAGATTCTACACGGGCATCTTCGCGTGAGGAGGATAGTATCGCGCTGGGTGCCGCACTACCTCACCGACGCTCAGAAGCAGGCCCGGGTGGAATGGTGCCGTGATATGCTGAACAAATTTGAAGCAGGCTCGTCTCGGCGTGTTTACGACATCGTAACAGGTGATGAGTCCTGGATTTATCAATACGATCCAGAAACCAAGCGCCAGTCGACAGTTTGGGTGTTTCAAAATGAACCAACGCCTACCAAAGTGAAGCGATCTCGAAGCGGGGGGAAGATTTTGATCGCCAGCTTTTTTAATTTGACTGGCCACTTGGCCTCAATTCCCTTACGAGATCAAAGAAGCATCAACGCCGAATGGTATACTACCAAATGTTTACCAGAAGTTTTTTCTGTTGTGAGCAACAAGCGACCAAACACAGGGCTCCGCGGACTACTGCTCCACCACGACAATGCGCCTGCACACACCGCGCTCAAAACGAGGGACTTCCTGGACAGCACACCAGTCAAACTCCTGGGTCACCCTCCTTACAGCCCTGATCTAGCACCGTGTGACTTCTTTTTATTTCCAAAAATAAAAAATCAGCTCAAGGGGATACAATTTTCGTCGCCGGAAGATGCGCTGGCTGCGTTCGAGCAGGCTGTAAACGAGGTGTCTACGGCGGACTGGAAAAAGTGTTTTGAAAACTGGTTCAGACGCATGAATCTTTGTATAGAGGCTGGTGGAGAGTACTTTGAAAAGATTTAATAAAAATATATGTACCTGTAGAACAATTTTTTTTAGTGTCGCAAATATTTCTGAGTGTCCCACGTATTGCAAGAAAGAACGCCACACACATTATTGAAAACCCCGTTTGTATCAGTTAAGTTGTTTCTTTTTGAGTGAACCGATTGCAATGATCTAAAGCTAAGTATATGATCTAAAAATAAGTAAATGAGTTCAGTGGTTTTCGAGTTACTGGCGCCACCGCTTGAAACTTCACGTATCTTCTGTTTCAGTTGACCATTCGCAATGCAACAAATCTGGACAATGACATAAAATTAATCCTAATGTGTTATTGTTAACCTTATTTCAAGCAGTTGAGTGGTCTGTGAGTTATTGGCGCCGCCGCTTGAAACTTCGATTGTATTCTGTTTGAGTGAACCGATTGCAATGAAACTAAGCTTATATGTTGCACGGAAATAAGCTTAATACATTACCTATCGAAAACCCGGTTGCAATCGGTTCAGTGGTTTGCGAGTTTATCGCGAATACACAACCAGACAAACAGACCAACAGACGAAAATTCCAAAAATGAACCGAATGGTTTTTATTACCTTTTTTGTGACCCCCCAGATCAATTTTTTTCCGATAATTTTCAATGAACAGAATCGGCGAGTTATTAGATGTACGTGGGACACTCAGAAATATTTGCGACACTAAAAAAAATTGTTCTACAGGTACATATATTTTTATTAAATCTTTTCAAAGTACTCTCCACCAGCCTCTATACAAAGATTCATGCGTCTGAACCAGTTTTCAAAACACTTTTTCCAGTCCGCCGTAGACACCTCGTTTACAGCCTGCTCGAACGCAGCCAGCGCATCTTCCGGCGACGAAAATTGTATCCCCTTGAGCTGATTTTTTATTTTTGGAAATAAAAAGAAGTCACACGGTGCTAGATCAGGGCTGTAAGGAGGGTGACCCAGGAGTTTGACTGGTGTGCTGTCCAGGAAGTCCCTCGTTTTGAGCGCGGTGTGTGCAGGCGCATTGTCGTGGTGGAGCAGTAGTCCGCGGAGCCCTGTGTTTGGTCGCTTGTTGCTCACAACAGAAAAAACTTCTGGTAAACATTTGGTAGTATACCATTCGGCGTTGATGCTTCTTTGATCTCGTAAGGGAATTGAGGCCAAGTGGCCAGTCAAATTAAAAAAGCTGGCGATCAAAATCTTCCCCCCGCTTCGAGATCGCTTCACTTTGGTAGGCGTTGGTTCATTTTGAAACACCCAAACTGTCGACTGGCGCTTGGTTTCTGGATCGTATTGATAAATCCAGGACTCATCACCTGTTACGATGTCGTAAACACGCCGAGACGAGCCTGCTTCAAATTTGTTCAGCATATCACGGCACCATTCCACCCGGGCCTGCTTCTGAGCGTCGGTGAGGTAGTGCGGCACCCAGCGCGATACTATCCTCCTCACGCGAAGATGCCCGTGTAGAATCTCGTGAACGCTTCCCGATCCAATCTTTAATATGTGCTGAATCTCCTGATATGTAATTCGCCTATTATCTTGGATTAAATTTTTCACTGCTAGCACGTTTTCTTCCGTAATAGCCGTCAAAGGGCGACCGCTTCTTTCTTCATCCCCCAAGGTTGGTCGACCGCGCCTAAATTCGTTATACCAACGATACACGGTTGCCTTGGAGGGGCCTTCATCCATAAATGCCATTTGAAGTCTATCGAACGATTCATCCGGTTTCAGGCGACACTTGAAATCGTAAAAAATCATAGCTCTAAAATGTTCCCGGCGCAGATCCATTTTTCAGTAAGACACGATACTTTGAATTGGCTCGCAAAAAATGTGGAGGGAAATTTTGAAAATGGAACACACATATTTTTACTTACAAGTAATCATATTTTCGAAAAAGATTCTGACCGGCCAGTCTCCCATATATAAAAACTATTTTTCGCAATACTTTCTGAGTGGCCTGGTATAGAATAGATGACAAGTAAAAATGATATATTTTCACTTTCGCATATAAAGTTTGGATGAAGCATTAGATTTTTTTATAGATTTTTTTTTATATTTGTAAAACGTAACCTAGACCCTAGTTTTTTGACCGACTTGTCATAGTCGACTAGGAGACGCTTTACACGATTATGTTTAGGACGGACTCTACAGTTTTTACTCTGAGGACTGTCAAAAACAAAATGACTTTTTCAAAATGACGTAAGTAGTTCCGCTTTTGGCCATTCTACAGAAAAGTTGGTCAAGCTGTAGTTTAAATGGATGTCATATATCGCTATCGTGCTGTCAGAGTAATTTTTACCCGATTCGGAACGCAACCTTAATGGTTCGTCAGTCACTGTGCGTTCCATATTGCGCTAACAGACTGCTTTAGAGCACTGTGAGCGCGCTTAAGTCGGTCCAAATTGACCAAAAGCGTGCTCTAAAGCACTCGCTCGTTCACTGCCTTACGTCATTGATGACGTCATCGTTTCTGCTATCAGTGCTTTTAGTCAAATAGGTGGAGCAGTGAAAGCGCTAATGTCAAATCGATTTGACACATAAAATCCCACACATTTGCAGCCAGCTGATGTCTCTTAAGTTTTGATTTTAATGAATTTGTCTCTAATGGAAATGAGAGTGGATTTGGCGCACATTTTTCAGCGATTAGCTTAGGCTTTGTTACAGAAAATAAAAACCTTAGACTATCAGTGCGGTTCAAAAAGGAAATATTGTACCAACGCTGCAATCGGCGCATTCGGGTCGGATCGTTTTCGTTAGCGTGCAAACGTCGAACACAATCGAATATCTAAACGATCCGATATGACTGCGCTAATGTCAATGTCACTGTTCGAATCAAAGTACTTTTTAGCCACAAAGTATTTGGACCCTGTGAATTGTATCCATTTCTTTAGTTTGCTTTCGAAGTACAAACAAACCGAAAAAAATCCCACGAAACGCAACCAAAATAAATTTTGACGTTTAATTTGACGTATCGCACACGCTGCACTACCTCATTTTCGTATGCAATGATAGCGCGCTAATGTGACGTCACTGATGACGTCACGTTGCTTGAACGAGTGAATACGAGCAAGGTTTGATCCGACTTTGAGCGCGCACACAACGCACACAGTGCTTATATGCGGGTGATGAACCGTAGTGTATATAATACTAACCTATAAAAGACAGATTGTATTGAGCATTAGTTCATAACCACGTTTTATCTCACTTCAACTAGAAGTGATTCATCGTAATAGAAAGAGCTAGAAATATATCGTCTGGTTATACTCGATTCTCCCCCGCCACAGGCATTTTTTGGTCGGATTATAATGATAAGCATAATCCGACTAAAAATGCAGGATCCATAAACATAGGACAAAACCCCTCCTGTAAGGTGTCACTTAATTTGGAAGGTTTATGCCTCCATTTTTCTGTCAGACTGTGCAAGTTGTTGTTTATTTGCTTAGTGGTTGTTTTTGCAAAATTTTAGTATAAAAGTGTGTTTCAGCCAATGTTTTGAGCTCAGAAATTGCTCAGAAAGTTAGTGAAAAATGTTTTGTTGCGTATTAGGCTGCAATGCCCGAGAAAATTACAAAGAAAACAGTGCCGAAGTCATATCGTATCATGCGTAAGTATTTTTTAGTTTATTTTTGATAATACGCAATATTTTGCTTCACGAAATATTGTGTAGTACTCAATACATTGTGGTATATTAGGTGTATGCTCAATATCGCATTTTATTAGTAAATTTTACATAAAAATATGTTGATAAACATTGATATCAAAACATGATATAGTGATGGGATTTCTTACATCGATATATTTTTATCCAACTGCGGCGAAGCACAAATCTCGTACCTACCAAATGGCTTGATATATTATATTTTAATTTTATGAGGTGTTCAGCTAGGTTTTAGTAAAATTTTAAACACTGATGCCATATTTTCAACTGATGGTATTGTACATAAAATACGTTTTGTTAAAGGCTATTATGATTGTTTATCTATATTGAAAAAGACAACTGTTGGTTGTAACAATATCGTAGCCTGGGAGACCAATAAACTGAGATACACCTTAACCCTTTGATAGCATAGTTTATAACTTATGACTTTATACAAAAAATATATTATGTTACAGGTTAATCATTGTTAATCAATAAGTACATAGTGAAAAAGACAACTGATGGTGGAATCAATATTGGAGAGGACAATAAAGTGAGTTATGTTTTAATAGTTTTTAACGGCAACAAATTAAATGATTCCCAAAATAATTTTTTATACCCCAATACACTACAGACAAAATGGATGAAAGTACACCAAATTGGCTGAACGTACACCAAATTTGGATAACCGTTTCGGTTAAGTTGTGTAAGGTTATCTTGCGACCACAACGCATGAGCCGAGCGAGCGGAGCGAGCGTGCCGCGGCCGCTGCCGGCGAAGTGCCAGAAGCAAATTCGGTGTACATTCATCCATTTTGGTAGACAAAATTTGGTGGATAAAAATTTACTCAAATTTGGTGGCACGTTAATACATCCGTTTTTAACTTATGATATTGTACATTAAAATGTATTTTGTTACAGGTGTTTATGTTTGTACATTTTAAATAAGGAGAGAAAACAACAACTGTTGGTGGTATTAATATCGGAGCCTGGAAGGCCAATAAACTGAGTTTTGTTCTAAACCCTTTAATAGAATAGTTTTGAACTTATGATGATGTACAAAGTAGAAAAACGCAAAATTTTACAACCACAGGAAGGATTCGAACCTGCGTCTTCTCCGTCAGTACCGGAGACGCTTTACCAACTAGGCTACTGTGATCCTGCCTGATGTTGTGAAATCTGCGACCTCTATACGCATCTCAACGTTGTGTTTGTGCTACCACCTAGTAAGCATTAGCTGTACTTGACTACTAGCTCAAGTAGTCTATTATTGCGAAAAGAATTCAAGTCGAAAATTGGTAACACTACGTATTGATTGAAAATGATTTTATTTTAACATTTCCTGTGTTCGGATAAATCTACCAAGTAGAAAATTGCAAAATTTAATCATTTTGAATTATACGTAGTGTTACCAATTTTTGACTTGAATTATATTTACAAAAATAGGACTTGTTGAGCTAGTACAGGTAATGCTTATTAGGTGGAAGCACAAACGCAACGTTGAAATACGTATAGAGATCGCAAATTTTACAACATCATGCGGGACCCTGAGCCTAGTTGGTAAAGCGTCTCAGGTACTGAGAATTTGGCAATTGTCTACTTTGTAGATCTATCCGAACACAGGAAGTGTTAAAATAGAATATTCTTATGATATTGTACTTAAAAATGCGTTTTGTTACAGATTATTATGATTGTTAATCTTGAGTACGTAGTGAAAAAGACAACTGCTGGTCATGAAGAATCATGAGTGAAACCTGTACTAATAATAGCTTTTTGTACATTTTATTTAAGTATTAGTAGTATTATTAAGTATTAAATACACTGCCTAATGGAAAATAATAAAATGATTATCCATTGTCATAATGATAGTTATTGTTAAGGATATACCTATTTAAGGAACTTTTTTCTTTAAGCTAAAAATAAAATTATAAACTTATATCGGCCTTTTTATTTACATAATACAAGTTTAAAAATAAGTAATCCATAATAATAAAAAAAATCTGATAGTATTTGTTTTTTTTTTTCACAAATTTTGTCACCTGTATCCAAAATTCATCGATATAAAAATCGACAATACCTCATCACTACTTGATTATGACAGTTAAACAGTGTGACGTCACAAATGTCAGGCGCTGAAAGCATTTGAGACGGCTTACACGGGGGGTTTGATAAAAACAAAACTGACATTTTGACAGATGAACACGTGAGCGCGCTTAAATCCATTCCAAATTGACTAGAGCCATTAAAGCAGTGATAGCTTTCTGTGCGTTCCATATTGCACTAACAGACTGCTTTAGAGCACTGTGAGCGCGCTTAAGTCGGTCCAAATTGACCAAAAGCGTGCTCTAAAGCACTCGCTCGTTGACCGCCTTACGTCATTGATGACGTCATCGTTTCTGCTATCAGTGCTTTAGTCAAATAGGTGGAGCAGTGAAAGCGCTAATGTCAAAATCGATTTGACACATAAAATCCCACACATTTGCAGCCAGCTGATGTCTCTTAAGTTTTGATTTTAATGAGTTTGTCTCTAATGGAAATGAGAGTGGATTTGGCGCACATTTTTCAGCGATTAGCTTAGGCTTTGTTAAAGAAAATAAAAACGAAACTGACATTTTGACAGATGAACACGTGAGCGCGCTTAAATCCATTCCAAATTGACTAGAGCCATTAAAGCAGTGATAGCGTTGTGAGCGTGCAAAATCAATTTGGACCGTGCGTCAGTACTGTATACGCTTTTAGCAGCGTTTGTACAATTTGGAACACAGCCTTTGTGAGCGTGCAAAATCAATTTGGACCGTCCGTCAGTACTGTATACGCTTTTAGCAGCGTTTGTACAATTTGGAACACAGCCTCAGTCAGTTTGTTTATTTGTTTTGATTACGATAACCAATTAAAAATACGTTTAAAATCTTCGTAATAATGATTGTAATAACGTGAGAATCATCATGGAAACCAACATAACTTACATATTTGTGTGTGCCTACTGTGTTTCTTTGGTTTATGCGAGTGTCAAGCCGGATGATGTAAGAAACTACTTAGGAACTCGCACACCGTACAGATTTAGGTTTAACAAAGACGATTCCCGAGTGAAATTTCCGGGTAAGTACTACCTAAATTATATTCGTGCTTAAAATACGATATCCCAATGTTTCGAAGTAAAATAACCTCTACTTATTAGGTATAGCTATTTGGATTGTAGGGTTTCAAGGACATGTTGGTTTGGTCTGTCTGTGGTAAGGTCTGTCTTTTTAGATTCTTTCAAAGTTACAATCTTCATCATACATAATAAATTGAGGAGCTTGAAAGAGGTGACATAGCAGCTTTAATTTTTCTAAAGTGCATTTGAAAATTATATTTATGGTGATAGAAACAACATAAAATTAATATTCTATGAACTGTAATAAATCATCACACCACCTACTTACCTACAATGTGGCCCTAAGTAACTCAAAATATTTTACCAGTGATTCTTATTGGAGTAAAAAAGTGATATAGCATTTACTTTGAAAAAAACTAAGTTTTCAAGATATTCATTATTTAAAAAAAATTTAAAATCAGTAAATCAGTCGCTTATGAATGTGACGTACTTTGTGTTCCAATTTGCGCTAACAGACTGCTTTAGAGCACTGTGAGCGCGCTTAAATCGCTCCAAGTGGACCAAAAGCGTGCTCTAAAGCACTCGCTCATTTACCTCCTTACGTCATTGATGACGTCATCGTTACTGCTATCAGTGCTTTAGTCAAATAGGTGGAGCAGTGAAACTGAAAGCGCTAATGTCAAAATTGATTTGACACATAAAATCCCACACATTGGCGCACATTTTTGAGGGATTAGCTCAGGCTTTGTTAATGAGAATAGAAACAAAACTGACTTTTTGACAGATGAACACGTGAGTGCGCTAAAATCCGTTCCAAATTTACTAGAGCCACTAGAGCAGTGATAGCTTTGTGAGCGTGCAAAATCAATTTGGACCGTCCGTCAGTACTGTATATGCTTTTAGCAGCATTTGTACATTTTGGAACACGGCGATAGTGTAATGTGTAATGTTACTTCCTCACTTCATTGTCTAAGGATTTGTTTTATGATATTATCACATCATCAGAAATACTTGGTTAAAGTTTATCTAGTTACTTGGGCCAATGGTGTATAGATAAATGTTAACACTTTTTCATTGAAATTGGTTTGGCCTTAAAAACATAATAGACATAGTGACTGATTAATTTCTTGCATCAGTTTTATTTTCATGTTAAATGCTTGTTGCAGAATGTAAAGATTCAAAAATATGGATGATAATCCGACACGGAACTAGATTGCCTAGTGCAAAGGACATAGTGGGAATGAATAGTACACTCAATGAATTGAAATATGCCATTTTATTAGCACATAAACAGGGTAAAGGTAAGAGAGAAGTTAGAATAAATTTTATTGTGTTTCATTATTTTAAATAAATCTATTAATACAATCGAACCATCTGTTGAGAAATATGAAAACACTAGTTGCTTAAATGGAGGTTGGGTTATAAGGGGGTGGGGGTAGGTTTTTTCCTGTCACTTTTTTTTCTCACTCATGGCTAGGGTTGCCAACCGTCCCGCTATATAGCGGGACGTCCCGTTTTTGAGACCCTTAACAAGACGTCGCCGCCCAGAGTGTGCGCGGGACGCTAAATATCCCAATATACACACTGACCGCGCACGACCGTGTCAGCGATATCTGCGGCCGGCCGAAAAGGCTGGAAAAGCGCTCACGCGCCTAAATATAAGAAAATCCTAAAAAGTGCCAAATCTCAAGAAAAATACTCTTTTAAAAAGTAATTCATACTTTTCACAATAAAGTGTAAAATACACTACCTACAGCGTGAATTTTTATTCGTTTTAATCCCGGATCCCAGTGATTTTACTCATGAAAACAAGCAACTTTCCCGAAGAAAAAATTTTTTTCATGTGATAGACTCATTTTGTATGGGAAGGAGAATTTTCTTTTCGAGTAAAAACGTTTTTTCTTCGGTAAAGTTGCTTGTTTTCATGAGTAGAATCACTGGGCTTTGGGAGAAAAACGAATAAAAATTCATACGGGTTATAGTCTATAATAATTTTTTTTAAAATTGACTATTATTAATCTGACTAGGTTAATTTTACTTCTTATCCTCATTTGAAAAGAAAAGTTCACGTTTTTTGTATTCTAAACAAAATTAATTGAATCCCGCTTTTTAAACCCTTGTCGCGCATTTGAAATCATTACTTCCCGCAGATTCGTATTTTGAAGTTAGCAAGCCTACTCATGGCGCCACTTTGTTTGTGACATAGCTTTCAGTTTAATAGTGAAAGTGGTAACTCGAAGAATTGTTCCCATCTCAAGAAAAGCATGAAATTTTCACCATGAATAGGATGTCCCAAAAGAATCATTTTGAGATGTGGAGGCTAGTTAGATTTGGTTCAGGGATGCCGGGAGAGGGGGGAAACGGGGTAAAATAAGGCACCTTGATCATAATTTTTTTTGCTGATTTGTTAATGCTACTACAGTATGTATGGTGTCATTTTTGCATAAAACAGTCACTGGGAATTCTTTTCTGCTACATAAAAGGTACACTTTCATTCTAAAAAAAAGTTAAAAATATGCTAAATTTTTCTTTAAAATCATCTTATTTTTCAAAAAAGTCAACTAATCAAGTAAAAAAAAAATACTGTTGGAAGGACTGATTAACGTAGTTTGTAAAAATATACACTTGCTGATATCTTTTCATACAACAACTAGAAGAAAAAAAATATTTTATAATTCGAGGCATAGCAGATCAAAACGAACGCAGGATGAAATAGGAGAAATACTGCGTCCACCAACCCCGAATAATAGTAAAAGCAAATTCAATGGTATTAAAAGGTATTTAATGAAAATTTACTTAACAATCACCAGCACAGTAACAAAGTTCAGTACACTTATGTGCAGCTGTGCTGCATTTGCATCGTCCAGACCCTTTTTTGCAGCTGCATCGTATAATTTCGGAACATGAAGCTGCTGCTTCGGGAAGAGTGGTCCATAGGGGTTGCCACTCCGCTGCATCTATTATCCATCTTCATTGCGATGGATCTGGCGAGTAAGGAGCCTTCTCTAGAGCTTCAGACCAAATAAAAGCTTAATAGCAAGCACGCATTAAACGTTGAAGCAGTGCTGCTCACAAGAGCAAAGGCGGTATAGCAAAGGCTACAAAGGCGGTATATCTTCATTTGCCCGGGATTTTTGCGTGAAGAGCTGTTTTCTGGCTTCATTTACTGTCTCAGCCTCACTAGTACGGTCGTCGGTCATACATTAAAACAACAAATCTTTCTATTAAATCCAGCGTATCTTGGATGTCGTTTGGCTTTGACAAGAAGTTCGTTAAATTCGCCGTTTACTGCAAGGAAAGATTTCCACGTGTCCCAAGCCGTCTTTTTCTTCTGCCTGCAAACGTGGACCGTATCGCACCCAGTAAATAAGTGAAAAATTGGCAGATACTTAATTCTGGTATTTCTGGCAAACTCAGAAGCGCGACCATTTCGTGAATAGCGATGTATCGGAAGTTTAAGCCGACACCAAAAGAGAGCCATAATTCGGAAATGTAGCTTACCAAAAAAAGATACAGCTAGTACCAATACATCGTCCATGGTGCGTGTGATCGCTTTTTTAAATCCTTTTTGCACCGAATTGGCCAAATGTAAAAACATTCAAGTATCCGCCTCCTCGTGGTACCCAAATCAGAAGCAGCATTAGAGCAAAGCATGGGTCGCATAGATTTCTTTATCTGCTGTTACTTGATGAATGAGTTCTCATGCCAAGAAAGTAAATAATTCGGTCTTATTTTCATTGACGTTCATAAAGTCTTTCCATTTCTTGGGAATATTCCAAGAGTATGCAGATCAAGTTTTTATTCCATACATTTCTGCTCACTTAGAAAAAAGCAGTCGCGTTGACGTTGTATGGGATACTTACCGCCCTGACAGCGTAAAAGCAGCAATTAGAGAGAAAAGAGGAAGAGGAACAAGAAAGCGAGTGTCGCCCACGCATATAATGCCCAAAAACTGGAAAGACTTCCTGAACGTCAATGAAAATAAGACTGAATTATTTACTTTCTTGCCACGAGAACTCGTTCAACAAGTAACAGCAGACAAAGAAATCTATGCGACCCATGAGAGTGGAGTTCTTTGCTCTAATGATGCTTTGGGTTTTATGTTATGATCCCATGTTCCCACGAGGAGGCGGATACTCAAATGTTTTTACATTTGGCCGATTCAGTCCAAAAAGGATTTAAAAAAGCGATCATACGCACCATCGACACCGATGTATTGGTACTAGCTGTATCTTTTTTTGGTAAGCTACATCTCGGAATTATGGCTTGCTTTTGGTGTCGGTTTAAATTTCCGATACATCGCTATTCACGAAATGGTTGCGACTCTGAGTTTGCCAGAAATGCTAGAATGTAAGTATCTGCCAATTTTTCACTCATTTACTGGCTGCGATACGGTCAACGTTTGCGGGCAGAGGAAAAAAGACGGCTTGAGACACGTGGAAATCTCTCCCTGCAGTAAACGGCGCATTTGAAGAACTTATGTCAAAGCCAAGCGACATAAACCAAGATTCACTGGATTAATAGATCGATTTGTTGTTTTAATGTATGACCGTACTAGTGAGGCTGAGAAAGTAAATGAAGCCAGAAAACAGCTCCTACAGAAGGTAGGTACCGCTTACAAGAGCAGCACTGCTTCAACATTTAAGGCGTGCTTGCTATTAAGCTTTTATTTGGTCTGAAGCTCTAGAGAAGGCTCTTAACTTAAATAATGACAACCTCTATGGACTATTCCCGAAGCAGAAGCTTCATGTTCCGAATTAATATGATGCAGCTGCAAAAAAGGGTGCTCTGGACGATGCAAATGCAGCACTAAAGTTTACTGCACTTTGTTACTGTGCTGGTGATTGTTAAGTAAATTTTCAGTAAATACCTTTTAATACCATTCAATTTGCTTTTACTATTATTTGGGGTTGGTGGGCGTAGTAATTCTCCTCTTTCATCCTCCATTCGTTTTGTTTATCTGATACGCCTCGAACTTTAAAATATTTTTTTCTTCTATTTGTTGTATGAAAAGATATCAGCAAGTGTATATTTTGACAAACAACGTTTATCAATCCTTCTTACTGTTTTTTTACTTGATTTATTGACTTTACCGAAAAATAAGATGATTTTAAAGAAAAATTGAAAAACTTTGTTTTTAGATTTTTCTTCGAAAGATAGGTTTTTTGAATGAAATTGTACGTGTTATGTAGCAGAAATGAATTCCCGGTGTCTTTTTTATGCGAAAATGACACCATACATGCTGTAGTAGCATTCACTAATCAGCAAAAATATAATGATCAAGGTTGCCTTTTTTTACCCCAGTCCCCCCCTCTCCCGGCACCGCTGAACCAAATCTGACTAGCCTCCACATCTCAAAATGATTCTTTTGGGACAACCTATTCATGGTGAAAATTTCATGCTTTTCTTGAGATAGGAACAATTTTTCTCCCCTTAGTATGAGCTGTCACTTTCACTATAATTGACGCCATAAAGTGATCAAAGAATCCTAAAACAAATAAAGTATACTTTGACTTTTTAAAAGTTGCAATAACACAAAACCTCTCAGATGAAGTTCACTGACACAGACAGCAATAGGAAATTAAAATAAATTGTTCTCAGAACAAATTAACAGAATCACATTTTCATTTGGTATGGATTTTGGAGACATAAATATATTTCCAAAAGTTGGGGAACAAAAGTTGTTCATTTACAAGGGGTAGAACTACCGCTTAAGAGGTCTCTCTGTTTTTCTTCAATGGTCAGACGGATAACAAGAGTGTCTGTACAACAGTCCTCTGAATATATGTGCTGATACTCGTAACTTTGCTGGTGGTTCTGCACATTAACTGACACTGTTGCAGTTAAAAAATTGGGCAATGCCAGAGGCGGCTCGTGACATTTTTTTATGGGTGTGCACAAAAAAATAAAATAAATAAATTGACTTACCTACCATTTATTGATGAAATATTTTTTATGGCTTTATTGTTACATACTATGCGCGCCAGCCGGCCCCTTTTCATTGAGTTCAAGTCGTATTTTTAAAGTCTTTTTCGCAGGATCACTTTGTTGTCCGTCTGTCTGTCTGTCTGTCTGTCTGTCAAGACCCTATCAGGTTGAAATTAATAACGAATATTAAGGTCCATGAACCACACAAGATCTGAAAATTTTAATTTTTTACAACGACGCAATCAAAATATATGGCTTTTCTCGTATGTCCTCATCTCCATACATTTATACGAAAAAGCAAAACCTACAGGGCACTTCCCGTTGACCTAAAATTATGAAATTTGGCAAAAAGCTAGGTCTCACAGTACAAATAAAGGGAAAAGTCTAAAATCATTAAATATTTAAATTTTTCTCACAACTAATAGTAACCAATTAAGGTGAGCTCCCGTTTCAAGAACTTTTCTATAAAAGAGGGGTCAAGTTGGATGGTCGCGGAGTTTTTAAAATCAAAGAGCAAAAGCTTTTAGTATATCATATGGTAGATAGGTACGGAACCCTTAGGGCGCGAGTCCGACGCGCACTTGGCCGGTTTTTTTAATGTAAAAATCACTATATTCGTCCATTTTTACAGTAATTAGGCACGTACACTATTTAAAAACAATTATTTCTAAATTTTCAAGCAAAATTGCGAACAGTAACTGAAAGCTGTATACGAAAAGTTTGTTTACGTATGATCGGCAACAGCGCCTTGTCACCGAACTGCATGCGCATCGCGACCTGGCAATGTAACATTGAGCAGCGCTCCTGAAAAGGCTAATTTCTCATAGAAAATATTTTGTTTCACGCGCTAGAGCGTGTTGATGTTTCTCTTTCACACTCATTGAATTCTGTATTAGGAATTGTACTGAAGATTTTTTCATAGGAGCGCAATTGCATGCGCTCCACTTGGTACAACTTGACTACGTAAATTGTTGCTTAATTATTTCTTAGGCTATTATAAAAGTCTATAGGCTAGGCTATTATGAAAATAGGTATGTAATCATATGTAACTTAACTAGGTAGGTAATACATTCTAAGTTTGAGTTTTGTGAAAGAGGGAGTGCACTGCACCAGTGCTCTTTAGGACGAGCCGCCTCTGGGCAATGCTATACTTGTGTCGGTCTTGTGTAGTCCAAGAAATAATGCTTTGTTTTCTGATTTCCTAATTTTCCAGGGGAACTGACTCCAGACCAACTGCAGAAATTGGAAGAGTGGTCTGCTAACCTGGAAACAGATCAGGAAAAATACCTGACTCGGGAAGGCCAGGATGAGATGGTGCAGTTAGCCGAGAGAATGCAGAGACGCTTCCCCAATGCTATTAGAAATAAATACAATAATCAGACATTTTTGGTAAGGTTTCTGTTTAGTTTGTGTTTGTGTATCTCTCATATATCCGTAATGCAGCCATGGCTATAAAAACATTTAAAAAACCGGTCAAGTGCGAGTTGAACTCGCGCGCCGAGGGTTCCGATATACCTGTAGTATTTTTGGAAGCGATAAAGTCTCTTTTTAGGACCGCAAAACTAAATTTGTTTGTAAAGGTTTTTCGCAGATTACTAAAAAACTGTGCAACTTAAAAAGATGGTTTTATTTTTCTGTAATCTATACATACAATAAAAGAGTAGAAACCGCGTGTCTGTACTTTTGATAAATTTATAAAAAAATAAGTGTGGGGCGATAAGAAACGACTAATAGAACTCAAAAATATGTTTTCTGAACTTTTTGTCTGTCTGTCTGTATGTTTTCGATAAACTCCGAAACTACTGAACGGATTTTCTCGCGGTTTTCGCAAATAGATGAAGCTTAGCTCTGAGCAACATATAGGCTATGTTTCATTGCAAACGGTTCACTCAGACAGAAGGTACGCTAAGTTTCATGCGGCGGCGCAAATAACTCACAAACTATTGAACGGATTCAAACGGGGTTTTCAATAAACTGTCAAGCTTACTTCTTTGCAACGTATTTGCTTACTTTCATTGAAAACGGCTCACTCAGACAGGTGCGCAAAATTTCCAGCGGAGGCACCAATATCTCACAAACATCTAAACCGATTAAAACGAGGTTTTCAGTAACGTATTTGGCTTACTCCATGCAACATGTATGCTTAGTTTCATGGCAAACGGTTCACTCACACATAAAATACACTAAGTTTCAAGCGGCGGCACCAATAAGTCACAAACTACTAAACGGATTTAAACGGGGTTTTCAATAACGTGTTTGGCTTAATTCTTTGCAATGTATTAGCTTACTTTCATTGAGAACGGTTCACTCAGACAGAAAATACCCGAAGTTTCAATAGGCAGCGCCAATATCTCACAAACTACTGTACCGACTCCAACTGGCATTTCCATGACGTGCTTGGATTAGGTACTTCCGTGCAACATATAAGCTTAGTTTAGTTGAAAACGGTTCACTCAGATAGAAGTTACGCAAAGTTTCAAGCGAAGGCGCGAATAATTCAAAAACTTTTGAGCAGATTCAAACGTGACTTACTCCTGTGCAATAAATAAGCTTAATTTCATTGCGAAAGGTTCACTCTGACAGAAGATACGTAAAGTTTCAAGCTGCAGAACCAAGAACTTACCTACTGAACTGGTTCAAAGTTAAACGAGGTTTTCAATGACGCGTCGGGCTTCTTTCTGTGCAACATATAAGCTTTATTTCATTGCAAACGGTTCACTCAGACAGAAGGTTCGCGAAATTTTAAGCGGCCGCACCAATACCTCACAAACTACTTGAACGACTTAAACGGGGTTTTCAATAACGTATTTGGGTTGTTTTCGTGCAATATTTGAACTTTTTATTATTGCAATCGGTTCATTCAAACAGATAATAGGCGAGTTCAAAGTTTCAAGCAGTGAAACCGAGCTGAAATCAAACAAAGCTTATAATTTTGTACGGAAGAAAGCCAAATACGTTGTTGAAAATTCCGTTTGATCCGGTTCAGTTGTTTGTGTAAAAGTCGTGGGTACAGATAAAAATAGGTAAAATCTAGATTTAGTTTTATTGTAAAAATAATAGCGCGTGGGTTTTTATTGTCGCTTCTTTTTTTTCCCACAATGGCGCCACATTGTTTGTGAAGCGATGTAGTTTAGCTGACGTCATTAAGAGATTTTAATATCCAACAATGAATAAACGATTTTGATTTTGATTTGATTTTGATTTGAATAATAAAAAAATTCCTCTTTCGGCATGGCGGTGCAACCATTAGAATACATTCATGTATTCTATGGGTGCAACAAATGTAAAAAAAAATATGAGTAGGTACTTATAAACAAAATACTTCAAAAATAAACAGAGAAGTGAATAATTGTTTTTTAGGAATTGTCTTTTAAGGGGAGAAATAAGTTACAAAGATTGTACGAAAGTGAAGTCCAACAGTTTTGTATGTAGGTACATGTAAAGTTAAAAGCATGTGAAGCTAGACACGTTGGACTTTGTACCGCTCTTTTTTTAGTAGCCACAGAAGCTAAAGTGACTGTGCCTCAGATTTAGTTAATCTTTGATTTGTATAAGAAATAACGAAACCCGTATCATAGTTACTCCGCGTGGAATTCGACTATGATTTTACACTTACGAGGATAGTGGGCGACCTAACAGTCCACACGTAAACAAGAGTGTTTAATTTACAAAAATCCGTATTATCGGTACTCTGTATACCTAATAATATAAAGGCGAGAACTGCACTGTCTGTCTGTAACGCTTTTATGACTAATCCGATAAACCGATTGTGATAAAAAATTTGATGAATCAGGACGTTCTGAATAACGGCCAGGTTAAAAGTACCCTAAACCGACGAGCATGTATGAAAGGATTGATGAAAGTACAGGAAGCAAGGGAAGTATGTCAAGATCGTAGCAGGTGGAGGACTGTGGTCTCTGCCTACCCCAACGGGAAAGAGGCGTGATGTTATGTATGTATGTAGGTATGTATAAAAAATTGGTTCGAAGATAGTTTGATTCATGGGAAAAGTTATTAGCTACTTTTTCTGAACCCCACGCGGACGGAGTCGCGGGCAACAGCTAGTATTTACATAAATTTCTATCGACTGTTACACAAACTTCGGAGATAAGGGTGGGGGAACAGTATTTTTTGTCATTTTTCATCATACCTTCAAAACTAAAAGTAAAAAAATACAAAAATATATTTTAGAATGTACAAGTAAAACCCTTTCATATGCTACCCCACTCAATCTTGTTACCACAATTTGAAAATTTGCCTCCCCTATTCGGGCCCCCTTTCCATTAATAATGAATACAAATATACTTTATTGCACACCACAGGACAGAAATTTACAAAACAAGAAACATAAAAAAAAAAATGTACAAAAGGCGGCCTTATTGCTAAGGTAGCAATCTCTACCAGGCAACCTTTCAGGTGTTGAAATCTGTACGGTGAAGAGTGCGACGCGGGTTGGTGGCTACTTATACAATAGACCTACATAAAAATATTATATACATAAAATACGTATTTGACATACATTACATATGGTATCACTACATAAATATCCTTACTCATACAATAATATACTACAATAGATATAATAATATGCATAAACTAATATATACCATTAAATTTTTTTTTTATTCTTTCATATGCATTTAAATTGGGCAACCACATTCTAAAACTATTCCAAATTTCAAATCCATAGCATGAGTGGTTGCTGAGATATACAGGTGTGACAGACAGACAGACAGACAGACAAAGCGGCACCATAAATAAGGGTTCCTTTTTTTACCGTTTTGGTATCGGAACCCTAAAAAGGAGAATAGATGATAAAATATAGGGGGCGTCCTAATCAATTGTGTTCCTTTCAGATGTTACTCGGACCGTAAAACTGATCATTTCCCTAAAGAAAATTCTAAAATTTATTGAATTCAATTTGAATTTGCTTTTGGCGCATTTTGTATAAAAGTTCAAATAATTTTTCGTTTTCGACCTATATGTTCCTGAGGGAAAGTTGTTCAGTTTTATGGTCCGAGTAACATACTCGAAGTAACACAGTTGAATAGAAAGCACCAAAACATAGTGGGTAACCAAGCGATGCTCGAATCATCTAGCACCAATGAGGTCCAACAGATGGCGCTTTAAGGTTTGTGAAACGCACTATAGTTTTTTTAAACACGGAATAACACGTAATTTCCTTGGTCTCATGCCTAAATTAAATAGGTGAACTTTTCGCCCACGAAAACCCATAAAATGTAAATTTCATCGAATCATTAGAGCTGTTTTTGAGAACGCCATTACAAATATATTTATACAAATACTGCTCGATTGCTCGTTGCCCATGTGGTGCCAGTAAATAATAGTACTAATACTAACCCATCTCTACACGTGAGTGTCGTAAGAGGACACTAAGGGATTATGAACCGGAGGAGTAGCAGCAGCATCCTTCTGAGTAGCAGCCCATCTTACATACTGTGGGGTTACCAACAATCGCGGTCCATGGTGCTTACCGCAACTCTAACAAACATGGTGACTATGGTACTGCCTGTCCTTTTGCTGGAATTCTCTGTCCTGCAGTGGACGTTTCATGGGATGTTATGATGATGACCGCTTGTTTAGGTAGGATAATTTCATGTCCATAAATGCAGAGGCAATCACAACTATTTACTTCTGGTTGAGCAGGTTCCAATGTTGACCTCATCTTTTACATAGGGCAAGAGTGAGGTCAAGAGTTGGACCACCGCACAGATGGCTACAAACAGGAGGCTCAGAGTAGAAACCAGTGGAGGGGAAAGAGGGAGGCCTTAGCCCAGCAGTGGAACGTCAAAGGCTATGTGAGATTAACAATAAATATTGGACATCGGTGGACAATTCACACAAAGTCATCTGATACCAAACTAGGCAAAGCATGTACTGTGGGTACCAGAGACTGATATACATACATAGATAAATAACACCCAGACACAGAACAAACGCTCATGTTCAGCTCACAAATGCTTGCCTTGGATGGGGATCGAACCCGCGGCCCACGGCGTAGATAGAAGACAAGCTCACTACCAACCACTCAGATGCAAGTAAATAGGCTTTTTCTGGAAAAAAAACCGGCCAAGTGCGAGTCGGACTCGCGCACTGAGACTTCCGTACCACCACATAAACATAATTGTATTAGTTGAAATTTCAGTAAGTTCATGTGCTAGATTTTTTGAGTCCGACACGCGCTTGACCAAATTTTATTATTTGTTGTTATTTCATAGCCTATGCACTATAAATATACCAATTTTCAAGTTTGTAAGTGATCCCGTTTTTAAATAGAACTAAAACAAAAATCGCCTCAGCAACCATCCAACTTGACCCCTCTCTTATATGAATGTTCTTGAAATGGGAGCTCACCACAATTGGTTACCATTAGTTGTGAGAAAAGTTGTAATATTTAATGATTTCAGACTTTTCCCATTATTTGTACTGTCAGACCTAGCTTCTTGCCAAATTTCATAATTTTAGGTCAACGGGAAGTACCCTGTAGGTTTTTCATTTTTGAATAAATGTATGGAGATGAGGACATAAAATGCCACATCTTTTGATTGCGTCGTTGTAAAAAATTTAAATTTTTAGATCTTGTGTGGTTCATGGATCCTAATATATGGTAATAATTTCAACCTGATACCTTTACCCGTTCGTGAGATAAAGGGTCTTGACAGACAGACAGACAGAAAGACGGACAACAAAGTGATCCTATAAGGGTTCCGTTTTTTCTTTTGAGGTACGGAACCCTAAAAACGTCTAGGTGCTATACTATCTCGTACCATCGTCGACCTCATATCTGTTCTGAGGGCTAGATTGAGGTGGCAATCAAGTCCATTAATAGTATATGAGCTGCCGGTTTGCAACCCTACCTTATCGATTACCAAAAAGCGACCTATCTAAGCTGGTGCACAAGGAGAGGGACGAGTCTAAAGAAACGGTTGCCTTGGCGCAACTTGGTACCTTTTTTACAGTCAACAAAAAACTGTTTTTAGGGTACCGTACCTCAAAATAAAAAAACGGAACCCTTAAAGGATCACTTTGTTGTCCGTCGGTCTGCCTGTCTGTCTGTTAAGACCCTTTTTCTCACGAACGAGAAGAGGTATCAGGTTGAAATTGATAACGAATGTTAAGGTGCATAAACCACACAAGATCTGAAAATTTCAATTTTTTACAACGACGCAAACAAAAGATATGGCTTTTTATGTCCTCATCTCCATACATTTATGCAAAAAAGCAAAACCTACAGGGTACTTCCCGTTGACCTAAAATTATGAAATTTGGCAAGAAGCTAGGTCTTACAGTACAAATAAAGGTAAAAGTCTAAAATCATTAAATATTCCAATTTTTCTCACAACTAATAGTAAGTTAAGGTGAGCTCCCGTTTCAAGAACTTTTCTATGAAGGAGGGGTCAAGTTCGATGGTCGCGGAGTTTTTAAAATCAAAGAGCTAAAGCTTTTAGTATATCACATGGTAGATAGGTACGGAACCTTTAGGGCGCGAGTCCGACTCGCACTTGGCTGGTTTTTATTTCTTTTTACCAAATTGTATACCAAGTAAGTACAAAGTGCATGCAAAATTACTACCTAAGAAGTACCAAAACCAACAGGTTTGACTCGCCCAACCCTGGTACTTAGTGAGTTGACACATAACCTAAAAAAATCCCATTGCAACTCCGTAAAGTACCGGGTTTAGGCAAGGCAACCCATGTTATTTTGGTACATATTAATTGGTATTTAATAAAATAATGCATTGGTAAAAAATAACAGTTTTTTGTTGACAGTCCAAACCGTGGCAGGTTGCGCCCAGGCAACCCTGTTATTTAGACTCATCCTATCATTGTGCACTAGCTTAGATAGGTCGCTTTTTGGTAACCGATGAGGTAGGGTTTGCAACTGCCCGCTCTCCGCCTATAATAGTTACAGAAAAAAGCCATTCAGTGTTCAGTCTTATGTGCTTTTGATTTTATTTCAATTTTGCTTCAAGGATCAATACAGGGTGACTTTTAATTAGTTCTTGATAGAAAAAGGTATGAATGTGTGCATGATACTGAACAACTTTCCCCAAGGAACATAGGTCGAAATACGAAAATCAAGTTTTGACCTCCCATAGAATCTGCATCAGCTGATAGCGCATTTTGTATGGGAGGTCAATTTGGTTTTTCGTATTTCGACCTATGTTCCTTTGGAAAAGTTCTTCAGTATCATGAGTACATTCATATCTTTTGCTATCAAGAACTAATAAAAAGTCACCCTATATAAATAAAAAATCTGTTTATTTTTATTTTCAGTTCAGATACACAGCAACGGAAAGAGCGCAGCAAAGTGCTAGGTCTTTCACTATAGGTTTATTTGACCCCAAGAGGTCTCAGGATGTCCTTTTCTATCCAGCTACTAAAGTAGATCCAGTTTTAAGGGTGAGTGAGAAAGAGCATGTTATTTGTAAAGTGTTAGGGACGGTGTACCGAAAAGTGAAAAGGTGTTCAGTTAACGAAACTGAACAACTTTCCCAAAGAGACAGTTCTGGGAAATGAAAAAAAAAATTCAACCCCCATACAAATTGCTCACTCTAATAGTTTTTATGGAGAGGTCAAATTTTTTTTTCATTTCCCAAAAATGTTTCTTTGGGAAAGTTGCTCAGTTTCGTTGACGCACTTTCAGTTTTCGGTACACCATCCCTTACGTACTTTTTGTAAGGCTGACTTTCCACTAAAGCTGTGCGAGAAAGCAGAGCGGCAAAAAAGAAGAAAATAACAAAAGATTAATAGTAGTTTAAGATAAAAGTTTCGTAGATAGGGTTATTACAAACGAGTTGACGTTTTGTAAGCTACCAGTTTGTAATAGCCCCAACGGACATTTACCTTACAATATTTATCAATACATTTGTGAGAAAAACTACTTACAAACGTCAAAAATCATCCAAATTGCAAACCTTTATCAAAAAAGCGCGTATTTGCCACTACATTTACAAACTTTTTTTTGGCAAAGGAGTCTTGTACACTCAGCCAAACTCAGCCTATACAAATATCTCAAATGAATAAAATGTCAATAAGCTTAAAATATGCTGTCTCTATGCAGTACCTATAGTTTCAATCAATTTTGTAAATAAACTGCTTAATTTTATTTATTTTCCAAATGAAGTAAAAACTCCTTGCTCCATACTTTCTCCTTGACCTTAGGGAAATATGAAAAAAACTGAGTAGTTCAGTAAGTAACTACGTGCGGACAATGTTGACATTCTTTTTAGTCCATTTTTCGAGCAAATGTATTGAAAAGTATATTAGGATACCGTTAAAGATTCCTCAGGATTTAAGTTCACTTTGTGACGTACGTTGATTCCAAAGAGATTACAAGTATATTACTTGTACAGTCAACGACGGGTCAAGCTTGAAACTCGCAGCGTGACTCTAGCCCGTACGTCTATTGAAATAAGAACAGTGCAAAGTCCAATGTGTCAAGCTTGATGTGTTCTTGACTGTACAACCAGAGAGTGCATCAGAATGGGAAAAACTTCCCTCACGTTTCCTTTAATTAAACTCGCCGTCTAAATGGGCCTATGGGTGTTTTTCACCAGTGCTGTACGAGGAAGCTGAGCTGCGAGCTGGGAAAATTCCAACCAATAGGAATGCGCCATTTTCCTAGCTTGTCAAATGCGCTGTCAAATGGACCAATCTTATTGGTTTAAATTTTCCAGCTTACAGCTAAGCTATCTCGCACAGCTCAGGTGGAAAACCACCCTTACTCTGTTTGTAGCATACCCCTGGCACAGAATAAAGTAATAGTACTATCATACGGCTGGCACCATGGACCGCGGTTGTAGGTGACCGCAGTAAGCAAGATGTTGCTGAGGAGTATGCTGCTGCCCATCCTCCACTAACAAGCGAGGTGACTATGGTACTTCCCCTCTACATTATTCCAGCAAAAGCTAGAATTCTGGAGGGAGCTCCCGTCCTGTAGTGGACGTTTCATGGGATGTTATGATGACTATCATACAGAACGGACACTCTCCGCCCCCCTTGCAATCTACCCCGCACCCCCGCGCGCACCCGCCCGCGCAATTCTCGTGGTCCTTCTGAGGGTCTTTTGTACTTAATATGCGAGCCTACGCAACCTTCTATTTTCAAATTCGCGCTCGATGTATGTTGTGCCCGGGGTGTGCCCCTGGCATGGTTGCTAGATGTAGGCCCAATGGATTTAGTAAACTTCTTGGAAGGCTACATTTAATTTTATTCTAATTTAGACCTGTCAAATTTTAATCATAAATTAGCGGCCACGCTAGAATCGCTCCCAGTTTATGGTAAAATAACTCAAAATCAAAAAGTTATGAGTTTCTGATGCATTACATTTTTCACAATGCTTGCAACCACTTAAGCGGATGAATGTCTCGTTCCTTAGCCTCACACCATTAAAAATAAAAATGTCATTCGGACGCTATAGAAATCGTCGAGGTGATCTGTAATTTTTAGGGTTCCGTACCTCAAAAGAAAAAAACGGAACCCTTATAGGATCACTTTGTTGTCCGTCTGTCTGTCAAGACCCTTTATCTCACGAACGGGTAAAGGTATCAAGTTGAAATTAATACCATATATTAGGGTCCATGAACCACACAATATCTGAAAATTTAATTTTTTTTATAACGACGAAATCAAAAGATATGGCATTTTATGTCCTCAAAAATTTTAAATGCAAAACCTACAGGGTACTTCCCGTTGACCTAAAATTATGAAATTTGGCAAGAAGCTAGGTCTCACAGTACAAATAAAGGGAAAAGTCTAAAACCATTAAATATTTAAGTTTTTCTCACAACTAATAGTAACCAATTAAGGTGAGCTCCCGTTTCAAGAACTTTTCTATAAAAGAGGGGTCAAGTTGGATGGTCACGGAGTTTTTAAAATCAAAGAGCAAAAGCTTTTAGTATATCATATGGTAGATAGGTACGGAACCCTTAGGGCGCGAGTCCGACTCGCACTTGGCCGGTTTTTTTTTAAATTACTATGATGCTAAAGGAAGGAGACCTTAAGGAAGGAAACCTTAATCTATCAGAAAAAAATAAAATTTTGCCATCTTTTTAAGAGGTTTACTAAATCCATTAGACGGCAAGCTGTGAAGAAACGTCATGGATGTTCTTACCATTCGCGTGACCTCTCAAGTTGTTTAAGTATTATACTAGGAATCGCTTTGCTTATACCCAAATATCCTAAATCTTTTAAATCTTATTCCTCTATCTGGCTTCTATCTACAATTAGTTGCAATTTTTTCAGTTTTACAAACATTGTGACAAGTGGCAAAAGCAAGTAAAGAAAAATGCAAGTACATACATCGAGCAAAGAGCCTTTGGGAGTAGCCTCCAAATGAATAAGACATTGGGGTCCATTTCTAAGAGGTTGGGTCTAGACAATGTTCTCAGTTTAGGTTTGTAAATTGTATGATTTGTAATTTTTTGCACATGCGCGGCTTGCTTTGCTATTTGCTACGTCACTAACGTTTATAAGGCTGCGGCCCCATTAGGCAAATACGATCCATTTTTTTTGTTTAATCCAATGCTTATAAAACATTTTGCAGCTATGTCAAAAGCAATCAGTTAAAGCTGTCAGAAAAAACAAGTTTGTAAAACAATGTTACTCTTTCTGTCAAATATACTCTGGTTTTAGTGTCATGGATGCAAAATGTGTTTATGTGCTTTGGAAGAAACGAAAAAAATGGAGCGATGTTTGCTAGCTGACTGTTTGCTTCCCTTATACAGGCTGTTAAGAAAATTGCGCAAAACCTCTCGGGTGATAGCTTTGAACATGAGACTGAACAACTTTTGTTCTACGACATTTATTTATTTATTTATTTATTTATTAGACACACCAACAGCATACATATTAAAACAATTACTTAACCTATTACATAATGCACTTTGACTGATACATAAGCCAATTACAGGTGCGTACTACATTCACAACAAATAAACTGGGAACTTGCTTAAAAACTAACTAAACTAACAGTCTCGTAATGGTAACTAAAAGAAAATATATATATGAGGAGAGACACACTAACTAATTATCACAAGTTCAAAATGAAATAAATAATTTTATACTACAGCAATCAAGACATTTATTTTAACAATATCCTTTTAAATTTGGGAATACTAGTGTTAAAGATGTCCAAATCCTTTGCCTTAGAGCTAATAAAATTGTAAGTGTTGGGCAGACGGACAGTGGGTGAATGTCGACGTAAATTTGTCCGGCATGGTTGAACATGAAACATTCTTGAACATGGGAAACGTGGAACACGACGAGGAACAGATAGTTTTATTTGGTCAAGAAGGTTTATGCAATCTAAATTGGAGTTAACTATTTTGTAAAGGAAAGTCATGTCATGTATCAAGCGTCGATTCGCAAGGGTACTCATATTGAAATTTTTGAGGCGAATATCATAAGTAGCTCGATGTGATATACCTTGCGAACAGAATGCCAAATGCCTGGTGAATGATCGCTGGACTGATTCAATACGCTGGGAATGGATTTCGTATTGTGGATTCCATGCCACTGACGCAAATTCTAAATGGCTACGAACCAGTGAATTATATAAAGTTATTTTGGTTTTTATGGATTTAAAACCTTTGGTCGTGCGTTTTATGAAACCTAACATTTTTGACGATTTACCAACGATTTTATCAATATGTGTCGTAAATTTAAGCTTACTGTCAAGTACCACACCTAAGTCACGAATTTCACTAACTTCCTGCAGTATAATGTCATCGAGGGTATAACTAGATGCTATAGGCGTCTTTTTGGTAGTGTATTTGATGTGAAAGCATTTTGATACGTTCAGAGCCATCCCATTAAGCTTACACCACTGGTTGACACTATCTAAATCGCTTTGAAGTTTTTTTGCATCTTGCAGTGACTTTATAGGCTTGTAAAGCTTCATGTCGTCAGCAAACAACGAATAATTACAGTGGTTGATACGGGACATTATATCGTTGATATCGACATTTGTAAATTCGCAAAAAAGTGGTTTTTCGTACAAGAGGGTGGTACTTCAAAAGTCGTAGAACAAAAGTTGTTCAGTCTCGTGTCCAGAGCTTCCACCCGAGTGGTTTTACGCAATTTACTTAACATGTAATATTGATGGAGCTTTGCCGCATTGATTCAACGCGTATAATGGCTAATAACTCCGATGCTGACGGTTGTTTGCTACGATGGTGGACACGAGAAAAGCACGCTTCGCACGCTTGCCCTGGCTTCCCCGCGGTATACTTTTTGCGGTCAGATTCGGAGTTATGTGCCGCCCATAATACCGTAGACCTGGGCGACGCGTTCACACCTGGCGACGTACCGTCGAGAGCGAGCTAAAGGTTTCTGGACTGACGCATGACGGGGGAAGTGGAGACAGTTTGGCGACATCCCACCTCGACACGATCCCATCTCGACACGAAAAAATTATACCTCAGTACAGTAAGAGCAAAAAGTGATACGACTAAATAATAATTATCTAAAAACTAACTTTAAATAATGAATAATTAGTAATTTTAATTTACACTTATTTGGCACACTAGCGGCGCGGCGCGGCGGGATGGGGCGGGCACAAAACCAGTTCTGGCTGGATTCTATCGTCTGAGTTTGTATTTAAAAATTAATAATATATAATATGGTAACCAGTAATATTTAGAAGTTAACAATTTAAAGTTATTAGGGTTCCGATACCAAAATGGTTAAAAAAGGAACCCTTATGGTGCGACTTTGTCTGTCTGTCTGTCACACCGGTATATCTCAGCAACCACTCATGCTATCGGCTTGAAATTTGGAACAAATCGGGGGGCCAAATTTCAAACTGTAGTTACTAGGTCGAGTGGGATATCATATGAAAGGGCTTTACTTGCATATTCTAAAATATATTTTTGTATTTTTATACGACTCTTAGTTTTGAAGTTATAATGAAAAATGTTAAAATAATACCATTCCCCCCCCCCCCCCCCCCCTTATCTCCAAGTTTGTGAGAGGAAAAATCTGAATTAATTACAGTCGATAGAAAATTATGTAAAAATTACAGCAAAAATAAAACAATCTTTCTAAATTGCACAGTTTTTTTAGAAATCTGCAAAAAACCTTTACGAACAAATTTAGTTTTGCGGTCCTAAAAATGGACTTTATTGCTTTCAAAAATAGTATAGGTACCCTCGGTGCGCGAGTCCGTCTCGCACTTGACCGGCTTTTTTTTATCTGGTCAATCAAAAACTTTTTTTTTACTAAGAAATAAATACTAAAAATACATAAAAATAAATATTTCATTAGTAGTGTGTAAGCTGTTGATTTTTTTTGTATAAGCTATTTGAAAATGTTATTGTACCTAAGTAGGATTTTATCAAAATCAAAATTTAATTTATTGCTCACCACAAAATAATACAATAACAACAATATAAAAAATGTCACGGTATTCGTGGGAGCCTAAACTAAGCCGAAGCCTGTATTTTAGGACTCCAGGTCTCCGTCCTACACAATTTTATTAATATGTAAGGAATTAAAATAAGTCTCGAGGTGATTTCATTTTATAAATATTAATTAGTAAATATTTTAGAATAGAAGCGAATATTATTTGGGTTAGTGTACAGTTGAAAATCGACCGTAATAATCAGAATAATCGAAATATATCGTGTTAAAGGTCACGCCACGCAACTAATTGTTTTGAGACCATTTTACTTTTTGCTTCTGACAGTACTTTTGAAGATTTTAGGTAAGCAAATTTTTTCGTGTCGAGGTGGGATCGTGTCGAGGTGGGATGTCGCCGATGTATGCGAGGCAAACAGTTAGCTTCAAACTATTTGCCTAAGGGTGCGTTTCCACCAGAACTGTGCTAGGTAAGCTAATCTGTGAGCAGGAAAAATTTTAACAAATAGAATTGTTCCATTTTCGAATCAAATCAAATCAAATCAAAATCGTTTATTCATTGTTGGATATTAAAATCTCTTAATGACGTCAGCTAAACTACATCGCTTCACAAACAATGTGGCGCCAATTGTGGGAAAAAAAAGAAGCGACAATAAAAACCCACGCGCTCTTTTAAATATGTTTGAATGTACAAGGTTGATATACAACATACATAGGTCAGTTTTAATTTTGAATTAGCCTGTTAGAACCGTAGTCTAATCCCATGGATTTTTCTCTTCTAGATAATCTGATATTTTATAATAACCCTTCTTACATAATTTCTGCTTGATTACAGTTTTGAATTTATCTAACGGTAAACTTTCAATATCAGTGGGTACCTTATTATAGAAGCGTATACATTGACCTTTATATGTTTTACTAATTTTGTGAATACGGCTGACATGAGAAGCAAGTTGATTCTTGTTTCTTATGTTGACACTGTGCCTGTCACAATTTTTATCAAAAATATGTATATTCCGTTTAGCATATATTAAATTCTCATAAATGTATTGCGACACAAAAGTCAAAATGTTGATTTCTTTAAATTTATTTCGAAGAGATTCTCTAGGCTTCATTTTATAAATTGCACGAACAGCTCGCTTTTGTAGTAAAAAAATGCTGTTTGCATCCGCAGCATGACCCCATAACAAAAGGCCATATGACATGAGACTATGGAAATAACTGAAGTAGACTAACCTCGCGGTGTCTACATCCGTCAGAGCTCTTATTCTTTTCACTGCGTATGCTGCAGAACTAAGTCTGTTCGACAATTTATTAATATGCGGTCCCCATTGTAATTTGTTGTCTAAGGTAATACCTAGGAACACAGCTGATTCCACAAGACTCAATTTATCGTTTTTCACTAATAGGCTTGTAGCAGTTGGCTTTACATTAGGCAAAACAAATTTAACACACTTAGTTTTCTTTTCGTTAAGTAAAAGATTATTTACGGTGAACCACTCAACTACATTAGAGATTGTACTATTTACGTCGTCAAAATTTGATTGTTGTCTTTTGACTTTAAAAATCAAAGACGTATCATCTGCAAATAGTACTATCTCATTCTTGTCCTTTACAAGGTTTAGCAAATCGTTAATGTAGACAATGAATAGGAATGGTCCCAGGATTGAGCCTTGTGGAACGCCCATACAAATTTTTGATCCTAGTGACCTTTTCCCATTTACATCAACCTTCTGGATCCTTTCACTTAGATACGACTCCAGAAGGCTTAGAGCCTGGTCTCTAATTCCATAATGGTGTAATTTCCTGATAAGAATATCATGATGTACACAATCGAAAGCCTTGGACAAGTCACAAAAAACGCCAATGGCATCACTTGACTCCTCCCAGGCGTCAAATATACTTTGAATAAGCTCAACACCTGCATCGACTGTTGAGCGACCCCTGGTAAAACCGAACTGTTTTAGGTTCATCAAGTTGTTGCGATAAAAGTGGCTCTGAACCTGATTTAAAATTATCTTTTCAAATATCTTACTAAGAGTTGGTAGAACAGAAATAGGTCTAAAATTAGTGGGGTCTGATTTACTACCAGCTTTAAACAACGGAATAATTTTACTATGTTTCATCAAATCAGGAAAAACACCATCATCTACACATTTATTAAAAATACTAGATAAGTATGGTGCAATGCTTTCTATAACGGCACTAATAATTTTAACTGACAGGCCATCTATATCGGCGGTCTTTTTCATTTTAAGTGATTTAAAGGCTTTAATTATAACGAAAGCATTGACGTAACTGAATTTAAAATCTACATTGCAAACATCTACGTGTCGTTCGAGATAAGATTTGGCAAGAGTGGGAGATGAGTTCAAGGTTTTGGTAGTTGAAACTGGAATATCCGTAAAGAAGTTTTCAAAAGCTTCAGCAACTTCTATATCTGTACTTATGATCTGATCATCAATCTTAAGCTGGAAGTCATTCCGAGGAGCTTTAGATCTTCCAGTTTCACTATTTATAGTTTCCCAAGTCGTTTTCGTAATGTTGGAACTATTTTTGATTTTATTTTTAATGAAATTTGATTTGGCTGCAGCACAAACCCGTTTGAATGTTTTTGAATAATTCTTTACAAATTGCGCAAATGCATCACTATTGTTATATGTTCTTTCCTCGTAAAGTTCATATAACCTTAGCCTGCTTCTGTGTATTCCCACTGTGGCCCAATCACTAAACATTAGATTCTCATTTACAGTAATTTTCTTTTCCTTGAAAATTGCATCGTACTCACTTTTAGTTAAAGTAAATAGAGACTCATACAATTTATTTGGATTATCACAATGTGGTAAGTTTGGCAGTTTTTCTTCAACACTACTTTTGTAGCGGATAAGTCTACCTTCATTGATAGGTACGCACGTGATATCCTTTTTCAATGCTTTTTTAGTCGTGACTTTGAAAACTGCCAACTGGCCAGAATGATCAGAGCCCAACTTATTGATAATTGATTTATCTACTGGTTATAAATTCGTAAAAATGTTATCAATACAAGTAGATGAGGACGCTGATATTCTGGTGGGCACCAAAAAAAGATTCACAAGATTGTAGCATAGGAACAAAGATTTCAATCTATTGCACACACTGGATTCTTCTAAAATGTTAACATTAAAGTCTCCACATACTATAATGCCTTTGTTGCTGTTACTAACTTTAATTAAAGCTTCATCCATTGTTTTTTCGAACATATCAAATGATGAAGCTGGAGGTCTGTATACGCTTATAACAATAAGGTGCTCAAATTCTACACAGGCCAGTTCAATAGTTCGCTCAACAGACAGGCACACAACATCTGTACGTTCCTTACACTTTAGCAACTTATTGGCAAGTATTAAGGAGCCACAGCGTATCGCATTGTCTCTGCTGAACGAACTAACAACCTGGTGGTTCTTGAAGTTAAACATGAACTGATGCTTCTTGAGCCAGTGTTCTGTCACGCACAAAATATCAATTTTACTACAGTTCATGAATAGCTCCATTTGTAGTTCTTTGCCCAACATTCCTTGTATATTCTGGTGTACCAGGTTGAATTTACAATTAGTTTTCTTACTACTCAAATTATTTTTATTCTTAAGAGGTAGGCATTCTATTGCTGTAGGTTTACTTTGCGGTATAATACTGCCAGAGTTACACTCTTTTGTCTTATTCAATTGTTTAAAGAACTTGGAACAGATTCCAATGGTCGCACCACCCTAATGCTACTGGTCCGATCAATAGAAACGGACGTGTGGTTAGCCAATGCATTGGCTACATTAATAATAAAATTTGATAGCACATACGCTATTCGTCTAGTATAAAATTTCGATAAGTAATACTTATCTAAAGTCAGATGTAAATAATTATCAATAAATCTATTTATGTCAATTAAGATGAATTTAGTGAAATATCGACATGTCAAATTAAATAATGTCATATTTAAACTTTCTCTTAATTCATTTTCTTGTAAGTCAAGATTATGGCTGAAGGGAAAACCAAGTAGAATTACTCTGTCTATGTTAGGTAAGGAATTTAATTTATAAAAATATCTGGTAACATCTTTCTGTGTCACGTTTCCCCTTCTACCAACAAAAATAATGAGAGTTGTATTACTCTCAAAATTACTTGATAGTATTTTATCTACTATTTCTGTGAAAGTGGAGCCAGGCATACAATTATTCATTACTGCCTGGCTCATATTTTGGTTAAGTTGTAAACCTATACTTTTACCAATTTCATCACTGTACATAATTATTTTGGTTTTTTGAACCTTGGACTTTGAGAGAGAAGTGCTTACCGACTGCGCCGACTGTGCTGGTTGCGAGCACTGTGCCTCTGTCAGATCAGATAAGGCGGCGATCGGCTGTCGGTTGGCCGGCGTGTGCGGGGTACGCGCGCGACACACGGGCGCCATGGACAGTCTTGATGGAGTTTTTGTGCCGTCATAATGATTTTTAGTCAAAGATTTTTTGTCAATATGGTTATTATTACACCGCTTCATCAAACTGTCCGTAGCTGACATGTGTTCTTTAATTTGTTTTTGAGCTAGTTCGTATTTATGTGATATACTTTCCAAACGTTTTTTTTTAGTCTCTGTATTTCTGATTGGAGGCGCAGTGTGTCACATTCATGATTTAACTTACTTTTTTCTGAATGTAATCGACATGAAATTAATTCATTAATAAGATCAGAACGTTCTTGTTTTTTATTAAGATACAGATTTTTGCAACAGATTTTATTTTTATTTATCAATTTTTGAGATTTTGATTTTAATAAATTCTTTGACTTGTTTGCAGTGGTAGTGATTGTTGATGTCAGCCTTAAGGAATGCTCACAGGTGAGGTCAACAATCATTATCGGCTCGGTTTCTGGCTGTGATATGGCAGGAACGGAGGGTGCTGGAGTGATGGGCTGGGGGACCAGACACTCAAACATGAACTGGGTTTGAGCAGATTTGAGGTTATTATTTTCTGCTTGAAGTATGGAAATGTCTTTGTTGGCGTTATGCAATTCTTTTTCCAAGCTGCTAATGCGCTTGAGATTATCCTCAAACACATTGCAGTCCTGGTCAAGGTTGTCCACCATCCGCTGAAGTCGGTCCCTGTCACCCAACACATCCATCAAGTTGTTCTCCATTTCTGCCATCTCGCGTTTTAACTGTTTGTTTTTATTTACAACTTCTTCAACTTCTCTCTCGCCCTCATCTCTTTCCCTCAGTAACTGCTCAATGGTTGCCTTAGATTGTTTTAATTCTAGCAGAGTGGATTTGAGGTTTTGTTCCGACTGAGCGGCATCTGCTTTTTTGACGTAAGGCATTATGAATTACAAGAAAAGTAACATAAAAAGGTGTTGAGAGTTAAAACAGACCACTAGCAAGCATACGCAGTTACAAAGTTTGAGGTTATATTGTAGGTATAAATCAATATAAGAAAATACCACAATATTTGGTAAATTGAGTCTAAAAACAGTGTACAGCTTGTACGTTTAGCTGTTATTATGTAGAACAGTTGTATATTACTTGCCCGATGTTTATAAAAATTTAAAGTGTTTTGTGTCACTAACGGTTTTTACATAACACTATAATACACAAGTCACTTAAGAAAACTACTCTAAATATACTAAAAAACAATCACTGAAACTTATTTTCACTACAGGTAGTGATGAAATTGGTTTTTAAATACTATTAACACAAATTTTTTATTAAAATATACAGAGCTCGTTCTGTTTACAACTTAACGCCTACGTTCCGTTTCACGGAGTCCCAAAGAATGCAGTACTAAGCTAGGAAACTTGAGCCTATAAGTTGGAAAGGAGTTCCGGCACTTAATACTCAAAATGTATAAAAAATCGAATGTGCTTGCAACACTCGACTATAAAAAAAAACTGTCACCTGTCACTCTCATCGGGCAGCGGGGGAGGAAAAGTTCCAGTTTACGAATATTTCTCTTTGTTTGATTGTAACTGACGTAACATATTTTTTATGACACATATTTTTTACCGTAACAGCGCAACCATATGAAAAACAAAATGATTCACTACGCGTGGCACACAAAATAATCGACATGAAAAATACAAATGATATTATGACCACAATCGTAAAATACGCATGGAACGGAACGTATTTCATATTCTTCTTTTTTTGTATGAACACTTGTTGTGTATCCGATTTTTGGGGTTGCTACTTTTGTTCACTCAGAAACAGTTTTTTTAATACACTTTGAGTATTCGTTATATGGAAAATGCTGGTTGTCATTTACTAGTTCACAGTTTAGCTACGAGTACTTATCACAGCCCTGGTGGGAAGGCACCCTAATGGGTTTGCGGCCTAATAAGTGAGCCTCATACATACATACATACATATACAGCGTGTAACGAAAAGGTGTAATAATACTAAAGGGTGTGAATCTACTCATGAAACTGAACAACTTTTTCCAAGGAACATAATAAATTTTTGACCCTCCATAGAAACTGCATCAGCTGAGCGCATTTTGTATTGGAGGTCAAATTTGGTTTTTCGTATTTCGACCTATGGTCCTTGGAAAAAGTTGTTCAGTTTTATGAGCAGATTCACACCATTCAGTATTATCACACCTTTCTGATACACGTTGTATAATTAACTAGGTACGTTTAACGCGGACGGATTGAGTACAGTGGCGATTTCTTATATGCATCTCGCTCAAACAGTACAGAATGCGGTGTTGTATGAATGAGAAATATAGAACTCGACCCTGCGCTCAATACCTTTCTTAAAATGCCCGTATTACTATAATGTTTGAATTCAATCTTAGAAGACAGACAGGCGTAAATAGCTCTTCAAATTTTTGCGATTGTTTGAACTGAAGGTCTTGTACACTACTCAACCATCGCAGCTTCTTTTGTAGATGGTTGTTAAACAATCTCAAGCCATTAAAAAAACATCCAAGTATGTATGAGGTCTCATACCCTCATCTTCTGTTTTGATTTACCCCTACTATTTGTTACATATAACTTAATCTGCTTAAACCGTCGCTAAGGGAAAAAGCACACCTGTTCGCATTCATCTAAATGTGCGTGCACCCATTTAACACTTAACTATTATCAATAAAAAATTACCAAAGGCTAAGAGATGACATAGCACGTTCATGACAAGTTTGGCTAAGACGGTTATTTTCTGCGCACGGGTGACAGAGCAAATGAACGATTCGCTCGCCTTCCCCCACATGCCGCGCTCACCTCCGCGACAAATTTGACTCCTGCGCATTAACGGTCACAGCCAGAGTTATTTTGTGCGCCGTATACTCTTGCTGGCTTTATTTTTATTTTGAATTTTTATTTATTTATCGTAAATCATGTACAGTCAACAGCTGGCCAAGGTTGACACTCGCTGTCTTGCACGCGACTTTAGCGCCTACTGCTATTCAAATTAGGCTATCGAAAATTGAGCGAGAATTAAATGTAATATTTTATAATACTTGTAGATAAAAATAAAATAAAACTGTACTGTTCGTCCGCGTTAAGAATGCAGTAAGTCATTTATGCAAATACAGGATAAAGGTGTGTTCCGCTTCTTTCGAAGGTTTGCCTTCAGTAATTGTGCATTTGACTTTATAATTTTAGGTGACCTGATACGGGGCTTGGCTACCAGCAGCGGAAAGCGATGACTCACTGCATTCTTATGATGGGCGAACTATAAGTCCAGTATGTCAGGCTTGAGTCTTGACGTACCGAGCAAGTCTAGATTGATTGATCTGAAAGAGAGTATGTGTGGACTGAGAATGAATGAGTTACTCATATAATGTCTTCTCTACGCTGATGACCAAGTTGTACTTGCGTCATCTGCTGACGAGTTGCAGGAGATGGTAACAATGATGAATGTGGCTTTGGACAGGAAAGGAATGAAAGTAAATGTAAGCAAGACGAAAGTAATGGTACTTCAAATAGAAGAATGAATGACAGAGTGTACTATAATAATAGGTGGCGAACAAGTCGAACAAGTGAAGGAGTTTGTGTATCTAGGCTCAAAGTTTACGAGAGATGGAAAGTGTGAAAGTGATATTGAAAGAAGAGTGAATGCTGGAAACATGGTGAATGGTGCCCTGCACGCCTTTATGAGGAGTCAGAAAGTGTCTCACAAGGCTCGTTTGGATGTTCTTAGGGGTGTTTTGGTACCAACACTGATGTATGGCAGTGAAAGCTGGGTATGGCAGAAGAAGCATGAAAGTAGAATTAATGCAGTGGAAATGAGAGCGCTAAGGAGTATGATTGGTGTTAAATTGAGTGACAGGATTAGAAATAGTGTGATAAGAGAACGGTGTGGCGTAAAAGAAGACGTAGTGACCAAAATCGAGAATGGGATGCTGAGATGGTTTGGTCATGTAGAGAAGATGAATAAGACTGACGAAAGAGATCTTCCAGGCGAGAGTGAATGGAAACGTTGCAAGGGGAAGGCCTAGGCGAACGTACCAGGACCAAATTCAGGACGTTCTGAATAAAGGCCAGGTTAAAAGTACCCTAAACCGACGAGCATGTATGAAAGGATTGATGAAAGTACAGGAAGCAAGGGAAGTATGTCAAGATCGTAGCAGGTGGAGGACTGTGATCTCTGCCTACCCCGACGGGAAAGAGGCGTGATGTTATGTATGTATGTATAGCAGAGAGATACTATGCCACAATAGGTACCCAGAAACATCTTGTTTATAAAGTTGTTATAAAAATATTGATATAAATTTCAGACACGGTGAATCTGATGTACAAGATTTGCGGGTTCGAGTCTTCGTGGAGCAGACACCGCATGTCCCCTTGGTGCTATGGGTTTGATAAGGAAAGTGCTGAGGTAAGATAAGGCCGATAATAATACGTGTAACAAAAAATCTATTCAGTGACTTTCATATAAAAATAAATTCATATAATTAATAGTACCTGGTTGACCGAGCTTCGCTCTTTAGTCTCTTTGTTTAGCTGTCTCAACATTAAAATATCATCGGGTGAGCAAGCTATGCTACCCGACAACAGATGGCGCTGTAGGTTATGTCTAAAACGTGGTAATATTTTTAAAATGCTTAAAAAAACGGGGAAAACCTAGACCTAGCTAGATCGATTTTTCGCCCCCGAAAACCCCCGTATGGTAAATTTCATCGAAATCGTTAAAGCCGTTTTCGAGAAACCGATTACAAATATATATTATACAAATATTGCTCGTTTAATAGTATAGGATAAAAAAATATCATCAAAAAACATCCCATACAACGTCCACTCATCATCATCATGTCGTGTGGGTTGCAAGGTCGATGACCGACCTCAAAATCCCTGTTGTCAGAGTTGTTGAACCGCCAAAGGCCTCTGACGTAGCTCATTAACGACTACATCCGTAGTCGTTAATGACCTGCTTAACCTGCCTTCCCAAGCACGGAATCATCTAACTTTTCGGACAATCAGTTGATTCATCCTGCAATGTCCTAACCAAACTGCGGAGGTCGCACAAAGAAATTTTCGTTTGACAGTGTCCCCACCGGGAATCGAACCCAGAACCTCCGGATCGAGAGCCGAGCACTCTAACCAGAACTCAAACGCTCGAACGCTCCTTCCAGAACTCCAGCTAAAACGCTTGGTGCGAAATACGAATTATTTCTTTAACCCTACTTCTATAACCCTTATTTTTCTGAGGGGTGGCTTATTCCAGGCCAGGGAAGAGCCAAGCATACCCGAGACACGTCATGTCTTAAGAGGCTACCTACCGTCCACTAGCGCCCCCATCAGTTAAAAAAATATTACTCGCTAAATACAAAACTTATCGAAAATACGGAAAGACAGATTGAAGAAAAGGTTTATTTATTTAAAACCTATCAATTCTGAAAAATATAGTTAACTGTAGTTAGAGATACAAAAAGTGCGAAAAACGGCTATTTCACAGTGAACCGTGTTTTACGAAAAACATAGTTTTTCACATAAACAAACCTTTACTTCAATCTGTCTTTCTGGATTTTCGATAAGTTTTGTATTTAGCAAGTAATTTTTTTAACTTATGGGGGCGCTAGTGAACCGGATTTAGACCCTTGACCGTCACCACGCCTACCTACGCTTGTTTAACGCCATCTGGTGGAGTCAGTTGAAACCTATGAAACATTTTTTTTCAGAACCTAGAATACTACCACGATCTGAAGCACTACTGGATGGACGGATACGGTCACGACCTCACCTACAGACAAGCCTGCTTGTCCATTAAAAATATGTTCGACAGTTTCACGTAAGGATATTTTACTCAATTCTATTCTACAGCTGAAATTATGTAGCTTGATTAAAATGACAGCAGCTATGCGTGAGAGCAGGACGGAGCGATACGTGTCTCTGTCGCTCCAATATCTTAGGGGGCGTCCATGGATTACGTGAGGCGATTTTGGTGTTTTTTCGACCTTGGTGAGATGTCGTGAGATTTGGCTCGACCACCTCTTCCTCCCCTTTATCTCACGTGAGATTTTTACCCAATACCTATTTTTTGTGTAAAAACGTTTATTATTACGTTTATTATGTTAGTCGTCTTCTGTCACGCGCAGAAGTGTGCGGATGTAGCGAAAAGCGAGTGGTCCTTGTGACTCGGTGCAATGACCTCGAATGTTGTTAAGTGCGCAAGCTGCAATGTTGTTATCAACGAGCTCCTTGCTTATATTCAAAACAAAAGCAATCTTATGGACGATATTTCGCTTATTAGACTGTGTAGTGAAAGTTTTTCACAGGAAGACATTGTGATAGCTAAACGGCTACTTTTTGACGCGGTTCCAAATTCCAAGTTAAAAGTGCGAAAAAATAAGGGCAAGGGTGTGCGAGACATTGATGACATTGTTGGACTTCTCAAATCAACAGATCCAGAAATCTTACCTACGTATGTAGCCCGGAACCTTGAGAAATTACCTCCATTGACCTTTGACCACATTGATGTCACAAAACTACTCAAGGATATCCTTGTACTAAAGTCGGATATAAAAGACCTTCAAAGGGATGCTGCTACGAGCGCTCAGTTGCAGGAACTTAAGTCGGAGATTGATAATTTAAAGTGCACATCCATTGTAAACAATCAATTTGACTATGTAAACAGAAAGCGGGGTGCATACTGTCCGGAGAACAGTAGTTTTGACAGTGGGCCTATGGCCTTGAGGTTGTATCCAGATACCGAAAGCAACCCTGTATCCCGAGAAATAAGTATCCAGGTTAAAGACACAAAAAACATAGCTTCCGATCTTGACGGTAGTCTAGAAATTGACAGTATAAAAATAACGGAACAAAACACAACGCAACCGCCAAATACCTGCTTATTAAAAAACACAACGCCGGGTAGACGAGCGCATAGCGTCGGCTCCCTCCCACCTACCGGAACTAAAGAAGACGTGCGACATGAGTCATCACTACAGTCACCTGTTCTACGCAACGTCTGCTCCCCTACTAACGGCGACAAGTCAATTGAGAGCGACTGCGTGAATTCGTATCGAGATATATTACGCACTACTTCAAGTACGTCGATAACTGCAACGGCGGCGGCAGCGGCGCGTCCTCGTAACTCACGCGCTGTGAATTCAAATCAAGTAGTAGGGGCTGTGAATGACGATAGGTCTTGGAATTTAGTGTCCTACGGTAAAAAGAAGAAGCACAAGCCGTCTTACAGTATTCATACTGGCAAAGCGGAAAGTCAGATTGAGGGCAAATTTAAGGCGGCTGATACAAAAGTACCTATTTTTATATCTAATGTATCGAAAGATACGACCGAGAGTGACATTGCCGAGTATATTAGAAATAAAATGCAAGAAAATGTGACTCTTTTCAAAGTTAACAGAAAGATAGAAAAGGGCTATAACTCGTTCAAATTATACGTTTCGAAATCAAAATTAAGTTCATATTGTAACGACCTGCCCTAGCCCTGCCTCACATCATGACTCACGGCACCAGACTGTAACGCTCCTACCTACCTAACTTGATCCTACCTAACTCACCTCTTACTATAACTAACTTGACTTACTTGCTAAACGAACACGGTCTAACCTGTTTTTTTTTTTTTTTACTTATTAATTTAAATCAAACGCATAGAATAAGAAAATAGCAATACCTAAAAATTGTTCCCTACTATTCAACCCTGTTATAATAAATAATTTGGCTTGTGATCGAACTAGTGGCTTAAGACCTAACGTTATGTCTGAAGATATTGCAACAATGACCAAAAGTAAAAATAACACAGGAAAAGTACATACAACAAGTTAAAGATAAGGTTAAGCTAAATAAGTATATGAAACGATAAGTGGAAAAGGGTAAATTAAACAATTACGTAATAAAAGGGAAAGTAAGTCAAGAGGCTAGTATTATATTGTTAGTCTATGTGGCCCTGTTCAGGGGGAGGGCCCCCCTCCTCCGGACCCTCCAGTAGGTCTCATACCACTTGCGGACGACCTCCCTCCGAGACTGCCCCCAGGTATGCCTGAGTTTTTACTCTATTCACATACATACCTTTATAACATTAATATCTTATAATGATAGTAAGGGAACTTTTATTTCCAAGTCAAATTCAGTTTGTAAGTAGGTTAGTAAATTGTACAGTCATAACTAAAGGGAAGGAGGAGACAAATTCCGGACTCATCCTGCAATCCAGAATATAAGGATATATACATAGATACAGGATATCGTTTTTCTTACAGCAAAACAAACTCGATGGACGGGGCCTTAGGATGATCGACTACCTACTTAGACGATTTACATTTAATTTTAAGTCGGGATAGTAAGTCAGGAGTCGCCTTAACTGCTAATCAACGGTCAGCATTATTAATCTTAGCCCAATCTGAACAATGAAGGAATCAGTAAAATATAAGTGATTTAGTTCTTGTTTCGAACCCGAGAAACATTATTTTAGGATCTCGCTAGGATCAAGGAATGTTACTTATCTTTCCCGTCCTCTCAGCTCAATTGCATTTTATTGAGATATCATTATTTTAGTACGTCCATACGCACATCTGACTATACATTTAGTTCGATAGCTTAATGATAATTCGATCTGCTCAATGTGGACATTTTGCCTTTACTAGTACAAAAGTGGACCACAGGCTTGCTTTTGCTTCACCTTGCAGAACCAAATATTATCAAGCATTAATTTCACTTGTAGGAAATCCTTTTTAAATTTAAGAAAAGTATGATTTAATATGTCATACTCCATCACACAGCAATTTTAGCCAAGGTAGGTAGGTACTAAAACAAGACACATTCCTATCTCATTCATTTATCAAAATTAGATGAATTTATAAAGGTAGATGAAGGTAGGTAAGAATATTTTTTCCCGATATATTATAATATTAGATCAGAGACGTCCACTATACAACAAAGGGACCCTTCGAAATCTCATTTGAACAAGTAAAGTACTAGATTTCATTTAATCTAGATTATGAAGCTACCTTTATACTAAAATATAGCGTTCAACACCCGACTATGCATATCAGCCAAGGAAAATAGTTTATTTAGGAAAACTACATCATAAAATTATTATCTTTTAGATAAGCAAGCTAGATTTTGTGCTAAACATGGTCACAGAATTTATGAACAATTTCTTGGAATCTTTAAGCATTTTGTACGGTCTATCTCGCATCAAAAGGAACCTTCTCAGCTTTATTACCGAGACATTAGGTCCAAAGTGCTCCCACACAACGTATATATGGGAGTACAGGTTTCCGTAAAATATACCGGAATATCAAATATTTTAAGTAGGTAATCTAGCGTGATTTTTGTACTATAAATCTTTTAATAAAGTCACTGGATTTAGGACGATTTCTACAGCTTTTATAAGCATTTTAAACACATCGCATAAATTTTATGAACAGCACAAAATATTATCTTAATATCAAAACACGACAAGGAAGATTTTAAATTACTCACGGTTTTTCTTCGATCAAACCTTGACGTGACCTGGTCGGTAAACGTCCACTGCTGGACCAGGACCCTTCCAGACAGCCAGAGCAGAACGAACGGTCCCGAACCGTTCGCTTAGGCACAGGCCTGCGCCCGGCTGGAGGAGTGCCCACTGCTGGGCAAAGTCTTCGCTCAGAATGTTGGTACAGAACGACAGGCCATGAGTCGTCCCTCCAGCATCCCGCGCCTTGTTGATGATTGCCCACAACTGGACATGGTGGCCTTCCCTACAGTCGCGCTGACCGAAACGTTCCTCGAGGAATCGTGGGACGCCCGAAACCGTAAAATTCTGTGCTCGCGGGCAACCTGGACGCACACGTGTTTAGCCGCCGAAATCACGAAAACCGAACGTGCCGAAAGATCGAACGAATTTAAATTTACGCACCGCGCAATATAATAAAAAAGCTTAAAGAGAAAGATCGCTCCGCATTCGGGCAGAGTGACGTTGTCGCGATGAAATTCAAATAAAAAGGTGGGGCCTCAGGGCAGCGTTCTTGCTTTTATACACTCGACGTCCCCCCGCCGATGACGCAATATCGCATTCAACCTAGCTGATAACGCAATAACGAATTCGGTTCGGCATACATTGATGGTTTACTAGCAAATTGAATGTCGCCACCCGCGCGCTGGCACGCAATAGTACGCTACCTCCTCAGTCGGCCGGCGCCAGCCAGTCTGGGTTTTTGAAACGAAGTATCTTTTCACCTGAAAACGAATCCTATGCATTCATCTGAATATGAAAACGTGTTAATTAAGCTCAAATTCATAGAACTAAATGTCTAAATTAAGTTTGAAATGGGTTTTAGTATGTCTTTTTCGATCCGAAACTACGATTCTAATCCATCCAGCTGATTTTAAGTTCTAAACGAATCTTTCCTTTTTATTAGAATGCCTTATCATAGTTTGACTTTACAACAAGTTATTTGGGTATTTTTAAATTCAATTTAATCGGAAATGTGTTTGATCAAAATTTATCTAGACACGCGGTAATGTGTCAAAGCCAAGTTCAAAGAGAATATTAGTTACATTAACCTAAACTTGAATATTTCGGAATCGCTGACGGCCAAACCGTCACAGCCAACCCCCAAAATTTGTGCAGAAGCTATGTGCCGCCCGGAGCAAATTTTCACCCCCTCATTCCGCAAATATTCACTCTTAAAAAGTCTAAACTAAACTCAAACTAAATTTATTAACTTTTAACCCATACCTGTAACGTTGATATGAGGTGTAAGTTTTAAACCAAAGGACAAATGTCTTCAACCTGAATTCAAGAGTCAGACCACTGACATATTGCTCATCTTCCAGTCCATACCGAGTACAAACAAACTCCACTCAATACAAGGAGCTTGGGTTGTGAATCCAGCCTGCCCTAATGACAACATAAAGTCATTTCACCTGCTGAGCAAATCGTTATTTTTGTATTTCAACTCCAGGATAGACATATATGTCCCTGTTAGAGTAAAGTCAATTCTAGTGGCTGCAAGGTAGAACCGTTCTTTGACCAATATTCCCAATCTAAAACTTGATTCTATATTGCTTTCCTTCATCCTTTGGAGCATGTGCAGTGTAGGGTTTTGCATTTGAGCTGTGCTCACTGGTAGAGTAAAAGTAATTTACAGGCTGTATAAACACTCCTTCTGGACACCAGAATAAACATCGCTTCCAATGTCCTCCAAGAAACCTAACACCTAAGATCCCATAAATTACTTTTTGTAAGTGTATTGTGTACAGGTCAACCGTCAATAAATTTTGCTCCACTGGTTGAGTATCCATTGGTTCATTGCAACCCTCCATACTATTAGTCTTTTTATACATCAATCTCATATTCATCCGTCATAGTCATAGTCATCCAACCCAAAACAAATTTTCTTTCATCATCTTCATACTACCTTTCTCACCTTTCTCTCCGTCCTCCTTTACGCTGTTACTACGAACCACTGGGGACCAATGAAGCGCAAGAGAATAAATTATATTTCGTCGCTTCATTCGAAGATATAGTTTGTTTACAAGTAGGAATATAATAACGATCGAACTTCACTCCTGGAGTTCGTTTGATCATCTAATATTTGATTATGCTACTGAGTAAAAACCGCCAAGGCAAACGCACAGGCGCTGCGCAAAATTAGTTTAAATTTCCCAAAACTAGTTGATTATATTAGTCTATTTTAATGTCTACTGATGCAATAATTCACAAGAGTGAAACACAACACCAATTGTAAATTTACCCCATCAACCCTCGATTTACATTGTACAAAATTTATTTAAAATGGAAGAAGTATTTTGCCAGGAAAGTTGGGAATACGGCTATAAGTCCATCCACAAAGCAAAATGATTCCTAAGAAAACATATTTCTTTCCAAGGACCTACGAGTCGGTCCCTCAAAGATCCCTTCAAATAAAACTCCTCGTCAACTTGTCGCAACGGATTACTCACGTGTAAACAAGTCGTCTTGCACAATACTTTAAAGGTGAATCATCGAACTCTCTCTCAAAACCTTCATATTGAGCTCTATTTACGCAATCAAAATTGTTTAATGACACTTCAAACGTGATGGATTTTCTCATTTTTCACATTGGGCAACTGAATCTCCAACACAATCTAGGTGTCTACATTGGTAAATTATATAACTGACCGAGAATTTGACTATGATTTACGAAATTTTTACTATTTAATTGAAATTCACTGTTTACCTGAGCCATCATTACCTGCCCACAGCGGAGCTTACTCGTACCTAAACAGCACAATCCAAAAAAAATTTCAAAAGCCTCTACACAAAGCTAAAATTTATCACAAAATATAATAAGAGAAGAAAAAAAATTAAAAATATTTACCTAATAAAATTCAGAAATGTGTATGCTCTAAATGAGCTGTCCTCCGAGTAAAATAAAAACAAGACCCTAAAATGAAGAATTTGAATAATACAGCTAATGTTTCCCGAATCACGAAAGGTATACAAAATCCCTCGCCCCATCTAAGAAAAGGTACGCTTAAGATTACCTAAGAACTTCCGGTGACATTATAACTCCAGCTCCTGTACTAATAAAATTTATAATTACGCATACGTGCCAATGTGTCTTGCGCATCGTAACTAACGCATAGTCTTCACTACGTATGCCAAAGGCAGATGCTTATCATTAAGAGAAATTTGAAAGAATCATTCCCGTTGGTTTTCCTTAAATCTATTTAAAGTACTATTTGATAGCTACAATTGCCTGCTATCAGTACGCTGCTTCGAAAATGAGCAAACTTCTTGAAACCTCTGAATTTTTTTTAGGAACTTTTTGAAATTTAGGAACTTTTTTAAAAATTAGAAACTTTTTAAAAATTAGGAACTTTTTGAAAATTAGGAACTTTTTGAAAATTAGGAACTTTTTGAAAATTAGGAACTTTTTGAAAATTAGGATTTTTTTGAAAATTAGGAACTTTTTGAAAATTAGGAACTTTTTGAAAATTAGGAACTTTTTGAAAATTAGGAACTTTTTGAAAATCAGGAACTTTTTGAAAATCAGGAACTTTTTGAAAATCAGGAACTTTTTGAAAATCAGGAACTTTTTGAAAATCAGGAACTTTTTGAAAATCAGGAACTGAAAATTAGGAACTTTTTGAAAATTAGAAACTTTCTGAAAATGTATTTTGGAAATTTAATTTTTGGAAATTCGGATCTTTTTGTAAATTCGTATCTTTTTGGAAATTCGGATCTTTTTGGAAATTCGGATCTTTTTGGAAATTCGGAACTTTTTTGAAAAACTGAACCTTTTTTTTTTACAACTTTTTTTTTTTGAAAACTGAATTTTTTTTTTTTTTGGAAAACACCACTTTTTTTTTTTAAAGGGCGGGATCTTTAAAATTATGTGCACTTATTTATTCATTTAAGTAATCTTACCCGCGAAAATATATGCAACGTTTGATCTTGAAAGGTGGCAATAATGATCACTTATTAATAAAAGGAAATTCCTTCCTACAGACCTAAGGTTATGCACATTGAAAATTAGAAATTAGTGCATTATGCGTAGAGACCATTCTAAGGTCCTTAACCTATTTCATCATTAAAACAAAATGCCTTATGCCCACAAAATAGCAGACCGTATAAGTCAAAGAAGGTTTTAATCTAACCAATAAGTAAATATGAGAAAGAACTAACTGTATAATTCCATATTCCTACAACCGAACGACGTTATGTTACGAAATTACTAACCTAAAAATTTAAAACAAGTGACGAATGTATGACAGTGGTTATGTACGTATGATGTATGATAATGATCTACGTTTACTCCGTTAATTATCCGTTTAACATGATACCTAAAATGTTTTATGTAAGCTATTAAATTGTGTATCGTGTAATCGTGCCGTATGTATGTATTTATGCTTACTTACAATTAGCCAAAACAAAACTTTCACTCCCTATATGCCCATCTATAAACGAACCGAAAAACAAAACACATTCTCATTGTTAATATACGATGTAGGTGAATAGATTACGACAACGTGATAAAATTATTATATGAAGATATGTAAAAATAAAGTTGTTTTGTTTTGTTATGTTTTATAACCTAAGTCAACCCCCAGACCTCACTACGTCTCTTATTCTACAATAATATGGTGACGTCACAATTGTACACTCTGCAGCAAGTAAGGATAACCAAAGCAGTATAAGTAAGTTAAAGTAAAAATGAAAAATATCTACATTGTAAGCGCTAACAAGATACGTGGTCGAACGCACAAAAACCAAGAAAAAGAAATCTAACACCTGGCTAGTCAGGTCGGTCGATGACCTTACCTCTCATACGCAAGAAGAACAGGTATAATTAAAGCATAGTTAATCTTCGAACCCCAGCATTAGACTAGCCACTTTTATTTACATTATTGTGTCATTGACTGTACAGTCAAAGCAGTAAATCACTCAACGCAAAATATTTTTTATGCTAATAAATCAACGGATACTTTAGTTAAGGATGATAAGACTTAAAATATAGAATTCCCTACTGTATCTCGAAGGAAAGGAAACATTCAGTCATCCAACCACAACTGAGTTCACGAAAGACCATGGGCGATTCGTAAATTTAACAAGAATTGATTAACTTTTGGATGTGTTATGATTTTTTTCTTCTTAAACTAACCTATAACCTAAGCATTCACTTCAGTATTGTATGTGGTTTCCACCGCGCACCTCACGTTATTGAAAACCAACTGTAACCGCAAACATGACTATAAAACCTGGTATTGTTTCGTGAACTGACAATATCGTTCCACCGCTCCTAGTATAGTAACCTCACGAAAAAGTACACAAAGTGTTTTAATTCTTACCCACTATAGTTTTAAACTGGATGTTCATAAAATTATAGGCCCTATTAAAGCAGATTACGTCTACTGCCCTATTATCGTAGAGAACTAACCCCACTACCTTAAGCGCGACAACCCTTCATCTTATTAGAACATACCATATTATCAAGGTTACAATACCCACATACTAATCTCCTAGTAAGCTTATAATAATAGTGTCTTCCCCCTACCCCCCGTAACGAGTAGTGTCCTAACATCTAACAACTATTGGTAGAGGTACTCTTATCTATGACCTACTAGGAATGAAACGTAAACAAACGAACCTATTCAAACCACGAAAGCAAATGTAAATAGCTACTGTTAGTGAATATAATGTTTTCACAATTCAGTTAACAAGAGTATTTTTCACCTAAATAGCATGTTTGGATTCATCGCATCCCCACAGTGTGTATGACCACATCACCTTAGCGAATTGAAATAATTTGTTAACCTACAATATGGTATTTAGATAAAGTTTGCATAAAGAGGAAATAAATCACTATAGTTTATACCTACCTCACACCTACCTCAGAAGACACAAATGAAAAAGTTACAACGAATAAATAATTTAAATAAATAAATAAATAAATATGAGAGAGAAAATTATGTCACGAAATATTCAAGAAATATTACAGTTCGATTTAATTGTTTGTTGTTTCGCGAAATAGCCCAATGACCTAACATTGATATGGGTTTTCCTTTCTTGCTCGGACCCGTATGGAGGAAGTTATGTTAAGTATGGGGTGTCAGGTATGACCACGAAAGGTAAAATAACACTAAACCTACCTTAAAATTATTAACCATGATAATATTGTACGAAACCAAGGCATATATCACATGAAAGTTGGTTTCAAAATCCTAACCAGGTACTAAAATAAAAGTGTGATATGGAAACTTACATTCGTAAAAATTTTGTGGAATGGTTGATAAAATTAGTGAAAATTTCACTTAACACACTTTATTGCAGCCGCAACATGCAGTGATGTGTTTTTGTTCACAAAATTATGCATACAATCACCAAATAAATTTAAAAGTTTGAAGTAAATTGGAATGGTTCTGTTAGTCTAGAAAATTCGTAAAACTTTCATAAAACTTAACAAAAAATGCAATATGTCTTTGGAAAAACTCATCCTATACTAAAATTAACCAAAACTTAGCTAATATTACGAGTAATTATCTAAAAATAAACTTAAAAACGTAACCGCAAACTCTTTGTTTACTTTTTAATGTTGACGTTTATAGTGTTGTTCCGGGAAGACCGAACTTCATCCGAATATCCGAACGGAATGTCTTATGTCAACACGATGACTTGAGTCAGTTCCGTATAACCAACGAAGGAACGGCACTACGTGGATTGTTCCTAATAGTACCACTATTCGACGGAAGATGGCGTTCGGTGTACCTTGACGAGACGACCTTCTTGAAATTTAAAACCACCACCGAATCTTCTGTATGTATGATGATGAAAAATATTTTACACAATACCACCCATTTTCAAAGTAAGTTTGGACCTCTAAAATATACGTCAAATCGATTCTTGGCATACCTTACTAGATCTCTAGGTGCGCGTACAACTCACTTTAACTGCAATCCTAATTACAAAAGTGCTAGGCAACAGGCTGTATGGCGAAAGGCTTCAGCCTGCCCAAAAGAACGGAACGCATATAAAATAACCCAAGGAGGTTTAAGTAGTAGCTCTTTCAGCTAAGGAGGGAGCTATAAGCGTATCACTTTCTTGCGAGGGACCTCTATACTAAAATGTATGGATTTTTATCAAATCCTAACTTTTATCCTTCTCTCTGAGAAACATGTGACTTGGGACTAACCAATGTTACTACCACAGTTCCTCTGGCGAAAACACCCACCATTCAGAAAAAAAACGGTGCTAAAAATCACGCAGAAAATGGCTATTACTTACGGATCATTTACGCTTCCGTTCTTAGTACTAATGATCAATTCACAAGTAAAAAAGATATATTTTCACTTTCGCAAACAAAGTTTAAAATATAGATTTTTAAAGATCTCTTGATTTTTGTAAAACTTCACAGTCTTTTTTTTGACCGACTAGTATGGGCGACAGTGAGACGCCCCACACTTCACTAGCTCATACAGAATATGCACATGACGGACTCCATAGTTTTTTTACTCTGAGAAATAACCGGTTCATTCATTCATTCACCCGTCATCCGCGCCCCGACCGTTCAGTATTTTTAGGGTTCCGACACAGTTGCCAAATAATGAAAAACCCTCACGGTGCGACCTCGTCCGCCCGACCCGCTCGTCACAATCGATTATCTCAGCAACCACTCACGCGATCGACTTGAAACTTGGAACAATTTCGGAACATAATTACCCGACTTAAAAATAGAAGGTAACCTTACCACTATTATCATAATTGGTAGCCAAACAAGGGGTCAAAACTTGAAGTCTTTGCTAAAAGATACGAAGGTGCCCCACTAATTGTACAATCCAAATAGCTGTACTATTTTACCACTCTTTAGACTTAAGTTACTACCGGAAAAACGTCAAAAACAAGATAACATCCCCTTACTTCCGAAGATTGGAAAACGGAAAATCCAAACTAATCACTGTCCCTAGAGCTTCATGTTTAATCTTACGGGCAAAATAAAGTTACCAAGTAGCACAGTTTCCCTTTTTTTTCTCCTTGGAAATATGCAAATCTCCTGCCAGAAACCAACCCAGCTCCGCGGTCCCAAAAATGTACCCAACTGTCTCAAAAATAAATATCCCAGGTATACGGAACCCTCGGCGCACTAGTCACTCGCAGCTTAACCGCTTTAATTTTCCTTCACGCGTGAGTGAGTGAATGACTCTCGGACCAACGAATGACCCGGGACGAACGAACGAACGAGCCGCTCGCGATTTTTCCCTGTCAGACGACCAGTGGTGGATGAATGAAGTCATATCGAAAAAAATAACCTCTGCAACTATATCTATCGATCTATTTGGAAGCTTGTAATGGTAAGTCCTATTTAAATACGTAGCAATATCCATAACTTACATAATAATAACGCAAGTATACTTAACTGATATTCGGACTTGATACGTAAATTGAAAATGATCAGTTTTGTTTACAAGAAGTCATGGGTACCCGAAATGGATTCTAGATCATAGGTTTATTTAAATTGGAAAACTTTAGGCTATGTGGTCCTTGTAATAACCCTAAAATTTTGTTTGTTTTACAGAATGACTACACCGGAGGAACAGTCTACCTACTGGTACAAAGAGCAATGTTCCTGTTGTCAACTAAGCATACCTGTTGAAGAACAAGGACCCTGAAGTGCCCTGATTCTCAACGCATACCTAGTTTTAGGCCTAAAGAAGCTTAAACCTGCGACCCCCCGTTTCTAATTAACTTGCTACAGTGTTAAGTGAAAATATGCCAATAAAACAGTGATATAACCTTTGCGCAAAACTAAGTGAGAATGAAATTAGAATATGTATAACTGTCTATTATGAAGAGTGAATAAGATACACAACATAATTATAAAGTTTAGCGTGTGTCAGTACAGAAAAAGTCAGTGTCTCCCGAACGGATAGTCGGCTCGCCTAGGGCGTGCGCCCGTTCAAGCTACAAGCAAGGACTTAGTCTGATGTGGCCAGCTCCTCAGGTATTCCCCGAAGGAGGTATCGCCGTAAAGTCTGTAACCATCACTAAATTGATCGGCCCTTGAAATTAATTCCAAGTTTAACCCGAACAACTAGTAACGGCTATGAATGTCCGTGTACAGACACATGTCAAGTGTAACTGTAACCTAAATGTAAAGGCAGCTATTGTGTTATGTCATGTATAGTATTTTGTAAGTATACTGTAAGTGTGTTGTGTTTGGTTATACATAAAAGGTTTAAATATTTTATAAATTGTGTGAGACCCTTATTTCTAGAAATTTTACCTATGCATAGCAACAGAAACTTAAGTAACAGTACTAATATATCAATAAATAGAAAAAATAGAAAAAATAAGAGGCCGCTGTTAACAATAATGTCCGTAGTAACCTAGAAATTCGAATCCGTGGTTCACGGCAACAGATTGTAACGACCTGCCCTAGCCCTGCCTCACATCATGACTCACGGCACCAGACTGTAACGCTCCTACCTACCTAACTTGATCCTACCTAACTCACCTCTTACTATAACTAACTTGACTTACTTGCTAAACGAACACGGTCTAACCTGTTTTTTTTTTTTTTTACTTATTAATTTAAATCAAACGCATAGAATAAGAAAATAGCAATACCTAAAAATTGTTCCCTACTATTCAACCCTGTTATAATAAATAATTTGGCTTGTGATCGAACTAGTGGCTTAAGACCTAACGTTATGTCTGAAGATATTGCAACAATGACCAAAAGTAAAAATAACACAGGAAAAGTACATACAACAAGTTAAAGATAAGGTTAAGCTAAATAAGTATATGAAACGATAAGTGGAAAAGGGTAAATTAAACAATTACGTAATAAAAGGGAAAGTAAGTCAAGAGGCTAGTATTATATTGTTAGTCTATGTGGCCCTGTTCAGGGGGAGGGCCCCCCTCCTCCGGACCCTCCAGTAGGTCTCATACCACTTGCGGACGACCTCCCTCCGAGACTGCCCCCAGGTATGCCTGAGTTTTTACTCTATTCACATACATACCTTTATAACATTAATATCTTATAATGATAGTAAGGGAACTTTTATTTCCAAGTCAAATTCAGTTTGTAAGTAGGTTAGTAAATTGTACAGTCATAACTAAAGGGAAGGAGGAGACAAATTCCGGACTCATCCTGCAATCCAGAATATAAGGATATATACATAGATACAGGATATCGTTTTTCTTACAGCAAAACAAACTCGATGGACGGGGCCTTAGGATGATCGACTACCTACTTAGACGATTTACATTTAATTTTAAGTCGGGATAGTAAGTCAGGAGTCGCCTTAACTGCTAATCAACGGTCAGCATTATTAATCTTAGCCCAATCTGAACAATGAAGGAATCAGTAAAATATAAGTGATTTAGTTCTTGTTTCGAACCCGAGAAACATTATTTTAGGATCTCGCTAGGATCAAGGAATGTTACTTATCTTTCCCGTCCTCTCAGCTCAATTGCATTTTATTGAGATATCATTATTTTAGTACGTCCATACGCACATCTGACTATACATTTAGTTCGATAGCTTAATGATAATTCGATCTGCTCAATGTGGACATTTTGCCTTTACTAGTACAAAAGTGGACCACAGGCTTGCTTTTGCTTCACCTTGCAGAACCAAATATTATCAAGCATTAATTTCACTTGTAGGAAATCCTTTTTAAATTTAAGAAAAGTATGATTTAATATGTCATACTCCATCACACAGCAATTTTAGCCAAGGTAGGTAGGTACTAAAACAAGACACATTCCTATCTCATTCATTTATCAAAATTAGATGAATTTATAAAGGTAGATGAAGGTAGGTAAGAATATTTTTTCCCGATATATTATAATATTAGATCAGAGACGTCCACTATACAACAAAGGGACCCTTCGAAATCTCATTTGAACAAGTAAAGTACTAGATTTCATTTAATCTAGATTATGAAGCTACCTTTATACTAAAATATAGCGTTCAACACCCGACTATGCATATCAGCCAAGGAAAATAGTTTATTTAGGAAAACTACATCATAAAATTATTATCTTTTAGATAAGCAAGCTAGATTTTGTGCTAAACATGGTCACAGAATTTATGAACAATTTCTTGGAATCTTTAAGCATTTTGTACGGTCTATCTCGCATCAAAAGGAACCTTCTCAGCTTTATTACCGAGACATTAGGTCCAAAGTGCTCCCACACAACGTATATATGGGAGTACAGGTTTCCGTAAAATATACCGGAATATCAAATATTTTAAGTAGGTAATCTAGCGTGATTTTTGTACTATAAATCTTTTAATAAAGTCACTGGATTTAGGACGATTTCTACAGCTTTTATAAGCATTTTAAACACATCGCATAAATTTTATGAACAGCACAAAATATTATCTTAATATCAAAACACGACAAGGAAGATTTTAAATTACTCACGGTTTTTCTTCGATCAAACCTTGACGTGACCTGGTCGGTAAACGTCCACTGCTGGACCAGGACCCTTCCAGACAGCCAGAGCAGAACGAACGGTCCCGAACCGTTCGCTTAGGCACAGGCCTGCGCCCGGCTGGAGGAGTGCCCACTGCTGGGCAAAGTCTTCGCTCAGAATGTTGGTACAGAACGACAGGCCATGAGTCGTCCCTCCAGCATCCCGCGCCTTGTTGACGATTGCCCACAACTGGACATGGTGGCCTTCCCTACAGTCGCGCTGACCGAAACGTTCCTCGAGGAATCGTGGGACGCCCGAAACCGTAAAATTCTGTGCTCGCGGGCAACCTGGACGCACACGTGTTTAGCCGCCGAAATCACGAAAACCGAACGTGCCGAAAGATCGAACGAATTTAAATTTACGCACCGCGCAATATAATAAAAAAGCTTAAAGAGAAAGATCGCTCCGCATTCGGGCAGAGTGACGTTGTCGCGATGAAATTCAAATAAAAAGGTGGGGCCTCAGGGCAGCGTTCTTGCTTTTATACACTCGACGTCCCCCCGCCGATGACGCAATATCGCATTCAACCTAGCTGATAACGCAATAACGAATTCGGTTCGGCATACATTGATGGTTTACTAGCAAATTGAATGTCGCCACCCGCGCGCTGGCACGCAATAGTACGCTACCTCCTCAGTCGGCCGGCGCCAGCCAGTCTGGGTTTTTGAAACGAAGTATCTTTTCACCTGAAAACGAATCCTATGCATTCATCTGAATATGAAAACGTGTTAATTAAGCTCAAATTCATAGAACTAAATGTCTAAATTAAGTTTGAAATGGGTTTTAGTATGTCTTTTTCGATCCGAAACTACGATTCTAATCCATCCAGCTGATTTTAAGTTCTAAACGAATCTTTCCTTTTTATTAGAATGCCTTATCATAGTTTGACTTTACAACAAGTTATTTGGGTATTTTTAAATTCAATTTAATCGGAAATGTGTTTGATCAAAATTTATCTAGACACGCGGTAATGTGTCAAAGCCAAGTTCAAAGAGAATATTAGTTACATTAACCTAAACTTGAATATTTCGGAATCGCTGACGGCCAAACCGTCACAATATCTTGATGACAAATTATGGCCTAACGGAGTAACTTTCAGGCGGTTCATGCATGAAAAGCCCGAATCACATACTGGCAATATTCAGCAAAAACGTTCTTAATTATGGATATTACACACTATAAAAGTACATTTGCAAGCTATAATTGCCAATCTGTCAAGAGCTCTGTTAGTGATGTACGTCGACTATGTCAGTCAGCTGATATCGTGGCGCTCCAGGAAACATGGTTGTACCCACATGATTTGTCCTACCTTGGTGGTATTCATGAGGATTTTGCATACACCGGGAAGTCATCCATCGATACGTCGGTAGGGGTCATTAGAGGGAGACCTTATGGTGGTGTTGCGATCTTGTGGCGGAAGCAAGTGTTCCAGTCTGTTTCAATAATTAACTGTTCGAGTGTGCGTCTATCAGCTATAAAGGTGTCCGTAAGTAATAGGTCGTTTATTGTGTTTAGCATATATATGCCTACCGACTCTAGCGATAACTTAGTGGAATATACAGATTGTTTAAGTGAAATGAGCGCTATTGTAGAAAGCAGTGGAATTGAAACTGTGTACTTTCTAGGAGACTTTAATGCCCACCCTGGCGAGTCATTTGCTACAGAACTTTTAAGCTTCTGTGCTGAACAAACGTGGACTTGTGCGGACTTTGATAAGCTAGGCATAACCTCGGGTAATTACACTTATGTTAGCGCAGCACATGGATGTCGGCGCTGGCTCGACCATTGTGTTGTGACGCAGTCTGCCTTGCACACTATTACGAACGTAGCTATACTTAATGATGTATTCTGCTCGGACCATATACCTCTTACTATTGAGTGTCAACTAAATGTTGTTATACCCAAGTTAAACGTAACTGAGATAAATTGTAACATGGTCATTTGGGGAGATAGAGATAGTGAACAAGTAGAGAAGTATAGTGATTTATGTAATAGCCAATTAAGGCTCATTGACTTTCCGCAGGAGTTCTCTTCTTGTAGTGACAAGCATTGTATGAATCCTGAGCATAAACTAATCCTGGACAATATGTATGTAAACATCGTTAAAATATTGTCGGACGCTGCTGTTGTCACTTACAATAAACGCAAACCTAAAAAGACTGGCCGTGTAGTCGGCTGGAATAAGCATGTGGGTGAAGCTTACAGGCAGGCCAGGCTTGCGCATCAGTTGTGGGTGTGGTATAATAAGCCATATTCTGGTGAGTATTATCACAAAATGTGCTTAACACGAAAAATCTTTAAGAGCCGATTAAAATGGTGTATCAAGAATGAAGAACAAATCAAGCTTGACATCATAGCATCTCATCGTGCCGCCAAAAACTTCAGAAAGTTCTGGAAGGCCACGAATAAGCTGAATGTGAGGCCTGGACTGCCTGTGAGTGTGGATGGTATTAGTCATCCAGAGGAGATTGCAAATTTATTCGTTGAGCACTTTAGCGTGCAGTCTCCCCTGGGTCCATCGGTGTCGCGGGTGTTCGATGGGGGGGTTTGTCGTGATGCTGACCTTGTCCGTTTTTCTGCCAAACAAGTGGCCAACGTTTTGAAAAAGATGACGAAAGGAAAGTCCCCGGGTCACGACGGCCTGAGCATCGAGCACCTGCAACATGCGGGTGTCCATCTACCACGTATCTTAGCAATGTTTTATTCCTTGTGCATGTGTCACTCGCATCTCCCTGAAGATCTGATGCGTACTATTGTGGTACCTATTGTAAAAAATAAAACCGGCGATGCAGCAGACAAGAGTAATTATCGTCCCATCTCACTAGCCACCATCTTGGCGAAAGTCCTTGACTGCTTGTTGGACCGTGTGCTGGAGGAACATCTACATCTGCACGACGCTCAGTTTGGGTTTCGACCAGGGCTCTCTACGGAAACCGCTATTCTTGGCCTAAAGCATACTGTCCAGTATTATACTGAGCGTCGAACGCCTATTTATGCTAGCTTTCTTGATCTGTCGAAGGCGTTCGACCTCGTATCATATGATATTCTTTGGGCCAAGATGCGCGAAAGGAGATTACCAGCGGAGCTCCTGGGCATTCTCCAGTACTGGTACGCAAACCAGGTGAACAATGTGAGATGGGCAGATAAGATCTCTAGTCATACAGGTTGGAATGCGGGGTGAGGCAGGGGGGGGTTACCTCGCCCAAGCTCTTCAACCTGTATGTTAACGATCTGATCGTTGAGCTCAGCAGCAAAAGAGTGGGATGTCACATTGACGATGTGTGTATAAATAATATCAGCTATGCTGATGATATGGTGCTGCTGAGCCCATCGATCAGTGCCCTCAGATTGCTGCTGCAAACTTGTGAAGAATATGCGCGGATGCATGGCCTGGTATACAATGCCAAAAAGAGTGTATACATGGTATTTAAGGCCGTGGGAGGCAGGTGTCCGGATACGATACCCGCTATTAAACTGAATGGTGTACAGCTGGAGCGGGTATGGGAGTTCAAGTATCTTGGGCACCTTGTCACCGACGACCTTAAGGACCATGCTGATATTGAGAGGGAGCGCAGGGCGCTTGCGGTTAGATGCAACATGTTGGCCCGCAGGTTCGCACGCTGTAGTGAAGAAACCAAAATAACTTTATTTAAAGCTTATTGCCAGGTTTTCTACACGTGCAGCCTGTGGACCAACTTCACGCAAAAGACCATAAGTGCCTTGCGTGTCCAATACAACAATGGATTCAGAATATTGATGGGGCTGCCTCGGTACTGCAGTGCTTCAGGTATGTTCGCGGCTGCACGCACAGATGACTTTTATGCCATTTTGCGGAAGCGAGCAGCCTCGTTGCTCTGCAGGGTGAGGGCTAGTTCCAACTCTATTCTGAATACCTTTGCTGTACGATATGACTCTCCACTAATGCGCCATCTAACTAAATTATTGGTGGCGTATAGAGGCTGATTTTATGTAGATAGGTTACTAACATAGGTTAAGTACCGTTACTAACAATCCTGGACCATTGTAGTCTTTTTAATAAATGAATAATAATAATAATAATAATTACACATTTGATTCAGACAGTGTCCATATTAGTGTTAGTAAATTAGTAGAAATTGGTTCTTTATAAACTACATTAATATTGTTAGTTTCTTAAGGTTCCCACGGAGTGACGAAATCCTATACAAACATTGTTTGGTTTTAATTTTTGAAAGGTAAGACCAAACTTTACCAAACTTCGTAGACATAATCAAATCCAGTATATCTATGCTTTTAATTTGTTTTTGTTTGAAAATATTAACCAAAAACAAAATAAGAGCGAATTTAATTTCAGACAAATTTCACGCAAAATACGTGTTATTTGCAGCCAGGTACAACATACGTAATACACTTTAAAATTAAATGGAAACCAATCGTAAGCATTGATTTAATAGTGTACTTTGAAAATAAACTAAAAAAATAGAAATAAATTAAATATTAAGTTAATGAAAACGAAATAACCACAATGTTTCATAAATAGCTAAATTTCGGCCCGTTCGCTGCAGCTTCTCTCTCGTTAGCGGGGGTGTGCAGGTATAGAGCGGGGTCGGGGGAGGGACGTCTAGCACGGACTGTCTCCGCCTTCGATTTTCTTTGTTATCCTTATCAGTGCAGTGCGTCGTTAGCTCTCCGCGCGATTGCACTGAGCGTATTCATTTTACGTGCTTTTCGATAGGTACTCGATACAGCTTATGTATTTTATGCTGGAAGGTAGTTTTGATTACGAAGCGTTATTTCAGTATTGGTTATTTGACTACATTTTTTATTTTATTTTTTATAATGAAGCTTTTTTCACGAATAGCCTGCTATAAATAGTTTTAAATCTTTTAAAATAAGGAAATTGTAAATCTTTAATTATTATATTATTTTATTGTAATAGCTCACTGAATAATTTTTCAAGGACTCACCTCTGTTTGTTTTGTATTGGGTATCCTATACTATAAAACGAGCAATATTTGTATATATATTTGTAATCGGTTTCTCGAAAACAGCTCTAACGATTTCGATGAAATATACCATACGGGGGTTTTAGGGGCGAAAAATCGATCTAGCTAGGTCTCATGTCTGGAAAAATTCGTTTTCCTCGTGTTTTTAAGTATTTGCGTTTTAGCCAAAAACTACAGCGCCATCTGTTGGCGGGTAGCATAGCATGCTCACCCGATGATATTTTCATGTTGAGGCGGCTATTATAGAGCGAAGCTTGGTCACCCAGTTACTGTTAGATTTAAATAACTTAGGTACAGTCAAAGTCTTTATTTGCACTTGTGTCATAAATAAAAGGCGACTAAGTGTCCTAATCTGTCCTTGAGCGATAAAAGTGACTAACTGTCTTAATCTGTCCTTGTGTTATAGAAGGCGACTAAGTGTCTTAATATGCCCTTGCTTGATAAAAAGCGACTATGCATTTTCATCGGCCCTGTACGGCACGTGGTTTCTTGCTGGCTCTCATTTCGAGGGTAGCTGTCATACAACGAAAATGAAAAATTGAAATTTTCTCAAAAACGGCTGATTGAATCTTGATGAAACTATGCATGACCAAGCATCTTCATGTAAGATATCTTGCGCCAGTATCAATTGATCAGTGTAATTTCATATAAGGGGTGTTCCTGTACCACCAAATCGTAAATATGTGATTTACCTAAAATTCTGTTGAGTTTATTAAAATTTTCTATAATATTAATCCTGGATTGGTTGTCTACATGACTAAATATTCCTTATGATTTTTTTTAGAGTAAAATTTACTACACAGGGTGTACCAAAAACTGAAACGGCTTGCTTAGTAGACTAAACTGATCAATTATCCATAAGGAGCATGTGTTGGGAAATTAAAAAGATCTCCATGCAAGTATCCTACGGTAGTATCCATTGATCTGTGAAAATTCATATAAAGGGTGTTCCAGTACTACCAAAAGTTAAACATGTGATTTACTCGAAATCGTTTGAGGTTTGTTTGTTTTAATGTTTGACAATTTGAATTCTAAATTGATCTGTATATTTCATTCGAACATTTTTTTGAAAAAAACGTAAATAAAAGTTTGTATTTCCATACTATGTGTATGGAATTACAAATTTAAGTTTGCGGTTGATAGTTTTTCCTTGAGTATTGCGAGAAAGTAAGTGCAGTGCAGCTGTACTATTTATTTAAATAAGAGCACAGTTTACGAGCAAACAGGAGAAAAATATTTTTCATGATTTTATTTTACCACTTTGTCGACGTGGATGTAAAGTAAACTTCTACTAAATTTCAGCTTTCTCGTACTAAGGGTATCTGAGCTAAGCCGCGGACAGACAGACATACGGACATGACGAAACTATAAGAGTTCCTTTTTGACTACGAAACCCTAAAAAGATTATGATGTTATTGCTTAGAAAGCGATTTTATGTGTGATTTAGAATAAATAACCAATACGAAAAAAATATATATTTTTCTACTCATTTGCGCATAAAACAGCTCTATTTGCACTGTGTTAAGGTCGATAATCTAGCTTATTAAACACGCGTGCTTTTTCCATTATATTACCGCACTAGTGTTTTATTTCTTTAATTTTTTTATTTCGGCAAGGAGTTTTTATGTCTTTAAAATCCATAATACTTTCATGAATAAATTTACATTGTTCGATAATATAATCAATAAACATTCATTTCACGATAATATTTATATTAATCAACTTAGTAACAACAAATTCGTATTTTAAATAATGATGACTAAGCTGTTTGGCAGTTTAGTCAATGTCACATGCACGCGCATCTGTGTCCGCTAAAACAGCGCGCGCCATTTTTACAAATATTTGCGTTGTTTACATTGTGTTTATTGTAATTATTTTCAAAAGTATCGACTCCTTCTAAAAAAAAACCGGTCAAGTGCGAGTCGGACTCGCGCGCCGAGGGTTCCTATATACCTTTAGTATTTTTGGAAGCAATAAAGTCCATTTTTAGAACCGGAAAACTAAATTTGTTTTTAAAGGTTTTTGCAGATTTCTAAAAAACTGTGCAATTTAGAAAGCTCGTTTTATTATTGCTGTAATATTTACACAAACTTCTATCGACTGTAATTAATTCAGATTTTTCCTTTCACAATCTTCGGATATAAGGGGGGGAATTGTATTTTTTTTTGACATTTTTTATAAATTGAAAACTAAGAGTTGTAAAAAAATTAAAAAAATTTTTTAGAATGTGCAAGTAAAACCCTTTCATATGATACCCCACTCGACCTAGTAACGACAATTCGAAAGTTTGCCCCCCCCTATTTGGACCACCTTTACTTTAATAATCATCTATATTTTTACTCTTTCATGTTCATTTAAGTTGGGCAACCATATTTTAAAACTATTCCAAATTTCAAGTCGCTAGCATGAGTGGTTGCTGAGATATACAGGTGTGACAGACAGACGGACAGACAAAGCAGCACCATAAGGGTTCCTTTTTTTACCATTTTGGTATCGGAACCCTAAAAACAGTAATTTATGTAGTTCCTCAACGTAGAAAATACTAAGGCACGAAACACAAGTCTGGAGAATCGGGTGTATGTTATCTACGTCTTTTCCTTCGGGTAAAGAGGTACCTAAGCAAATTTTACTTGTTTTTATTCGCAAATGTGTTGAAAACCATCGTCAGTAGCGCGTGCGCTTTAGACATTACATTACAATAGATGCACTTGCATCTTAATGTTCTATAATGATTTTATTAAAATACTATATTATGATTTAATTCTCGAATAATAAACCTGGATTTTTATCAGTACGACTAAGTTATTATTGTTTATTCGCCATTCACCACACAGTTCATCATTCTTAGAAATAGTTCAGCTGTAGAAAAATATGCCGTCAAAAATGAGCGCAAAGCAAGCAAAACATTACAAAATTATTATAAAGCTATTTGACTAGGCTGCCCGTTGGCCACCCGCCCCGCACGCCGCGCCCGTCAAGACCCAAAAACTGGTTTCGCGAGACAATATCGTGCTCTTTCTCTTTTAGCGCCCTGTCGCACTCAGGGTGAGACAGCAACAGAAGAGAGCACTCGGCGTATAATCCCAGCGAGCGATTTCTCGCTCGGTTCGTGGGGCTCTTAAGGTTAAAATGTGTAAACTTTGGTAACAAGATGGTACATATAATTTTTTTAAACCAATAGCAATTTCCACCCAGTGCCTCTGCATAGGGCAGTCTAGCCTCGCAGCAATCACTTTTAGGATGCTGATATCACTACTGCGAAGACGCTGTAGTAATGAGGCAGCTTTTTTGCGCATGATTGCATGAAAGCCATCAACGCGCGCCTCTGCAAACATTTTAGACGCACTGCAACGCCGCAAGTGTCCCAACAGCATCCTAAAAGCGTTGTTATATTGAACGCGCAGGGCGCCGTAGGATTGTCGTTTATCAGTGATACATTTTTTTTCTTCTCAGTCCAGTTTGCTCGCATTTGTACACTTTTCTTTTGCAAAAAAAAGACGTGATATTGGCTGAGACCTCGCCATCCCCACGTGAGGTTAGGTGAGATTTGGCTCGGACCCCCCCCCACCCCTTTAAACCTGACGTGATTAACGGACGCCCCCTTACGCATCGCTCCGTCCTGCAGTCACACAGGGTCACACTGATGGCTTTATGATAAAGCTTACATTGTTTCGACGGTGATATCACACCGCAGTCGCAGATGTTTTTACTCGCTTCTATGTAGCCCCACCGACTAAAGTTGTCTTTGCAACTCCCAAGTCTCCCAACCCGGCTGCGCAGTCTATTTAGGTCCTACCAGGTTTGCCAGGGAAGTCTATGTCCGGGTGGTAAGCTTGTGGCGTAACGAGTTGTCCCTTTGTCCCAGCGGCAGAAAAACTACCTTCACGTGATTCATTTCGGGTCGTATTAATAAATCAAGTGTGAGATTGCTCTCAAGATGTACTTTACACTTTATATTATACGTCTTGAGTGCAATCACAGACTTAGAGGGTTTCATTAATATCGCCCTTAGTGTCCGAGGTGTGTTATTTCGACTGTATGATATTTCTGTCCTTCCAGTAACAAAACGAGTCCAAGTGCGATATTCCTGTTCGCTCACTCCGGCACTCTGCTAAAGGTGCTCGCTCACCTGCAGTTGTTCAAGCCGGCGTCGCCACTCACAGCTGACGTCATACAAACAGACAGACCGTGGAAGACCTCGCATATTGACTGCTTCGCTTCTAACCTAGCGTTTGTTCTGTTCAAGTAAGTATCCACATTTCATTTATTTATTTCATGTACAATATACATTGTGTTGAAAATATGGTCAAAATTAATTAAAATTATAGTGACAAAACAAAATAACTAAATAGCCTACAACTTCAAGAATCTAGATAAGAACATCTAAATCAATACCTATCTTTTATACAAATAAAAATAAATTCAAGCATTATTGATTAAGATTTTAAAACATGTCCAAATTTAATTTTCATACAGACACTTAAATAATAGACATTAACAAATAGGAAGTTAAGATTTAAGTAGAAGTAGAAATCGCAAAATTTCATAACCACAGGCAGGTAACCTGTGTCTTCTTCGTCAGTACCGGAGACGTTTTACAAACTAGGCTACTGTTGTCCTAGTAAGGGAGATGAAAAATATTTCGCTATATGATTTGCACGTATTTCATATCGCTAGAGATGATAGTTTAGATTATTACAAATTGATTTGGTTCAGTAAAGTTTTTCTGTCCGTCGCTGCGTTTTTGAGTTTCAGATTTTCAAAAATGTAAAATAAAGAAGGGTACTAAATCATTTGCTCATGTCTGCCAATGGAGCTGCTGGTCAGAAACATCCTAAAAATTAAAGAAATCGAAGAGGCAGACGTATAGGGCTCTGCATTATCACGGGAAGTACTAGTAAATATGTAAAAAAAAAAGGCTCTACTAAACCATTTGCTCATCATTCTAGTTGCTTTTATTCGCTTCATTTGGTTTCACTGAAGACAACAAAAAATTGGCAGACGATTTACTCACTGATTTTAAGAAATATTAATTTTTATAAATTCGTACTAAATCAATCATATCCCCAATATAGGGTGCGTCCTAATTCACTTTCTTCTTTCAAGTAGACAAGGCTTATAATGAACGCGGGTGGGGGCGCTGGCTTGTATAAGGAGAACACTCAAAAGTGACGTTTCACATGGTGGCGGTGTTAGTTCCTTTTTTTGCCACGTTCATAATAAGCCTTGTCGCACTTGTACATAGGTAATTTCGTTTCACTTAGAAAAGAATAAACACCGGAAAGAAATTATTCATTGATTTTAAAAACCGGTAATAAATTGCGTAGGAATGGAACGCTAATTAAAAAGTTGATATCTCAATATTACGCATACGTTAAATCCGCGATCCGCGATCCTGCGATCCGCTGAGATGCAGCTATAAGAAAGAGAAAGCTATAGGACCATAGACTAGGTGTATCTATGGTGTCTCTATGGTCCTATAGCTTTCTCTTTCTTTCTTATAGCTGCATCTCTACCGGATCGCAGGATCGCGGATGTTACGTGTGCGCGCACCCAATGTGTGAAGGAAACGTCGGGTGCCCGCACACGTTAAATCCGTGATGCTGCGATCCGGTAGAGATGCAGCCATAAGAAAGAAAGAGAAATAATAATGATCGCGAAGTCTGATCGCGAAACTGTTTGACCATGTGCGGGGGACCCAATATCGTTCTTATCACAGATTAAATATACTTTCGAGTGGTAGAAATGTTCAAGGGTAGAAATCCAACACGGGCTCTACACGACGAGCCGCAAACGGCGTTCACACGTTGGCCGTGCCTTTATTTCAAATAAGTGCGTAGGAGCAGAGGGACGTTTTATTTTATTCTAAATAAGTAAAAATATTTTTTATTTTTTTTCAAATATGGTGCAGCTGGAAACAAAACTTAAAAGCAATGTATAAGTATATTTCAGCGGCAGTGATAGTCTCCGCGTATACGTCCCTCTTGCTTGCTTGACAGACCTACACGGAATGAGCCGCACCAACAACGTGTGAAAGCTGTCAACAAGCTTGCCGAGCCGGCGCGGCCAACGGTTGGGCCAACGTCTACTGGGTGCTCAAAACGAGTGGGTCAGACCCATTGACGTAAGAAAAACGCTGCGCTTCTAACGCCCCCTGGCGTAATTTCCAAAATCTTTGGTCAGACAGAATTCACAGGTATAAATATTCAAAAATAGCGATATCACTGATTCGTATACGAATCTTGCCAATACAAACGCTTCAAAAATGCGTCTCCTGAGACTGCAACTGCTATGTCTTTGATTGATGTCATCCATTCAAATCTTGACAGAACTTTGAACAAATGAACATGAAAAAATTATGTATCAAAATACCAGCCAGCATCTTACTAAAAAGGTTGCATTGAAAGTAGCCGATGCTTTAAAAAAAACCGGCCAAGTGCGAGTCGGACTCGCGCACAGAGGGTTCCGTACCACCACATAATCATAATTGCATTAGTTGAAATTTCAGTAAGTTAATGTGCTACATTTTTTTAGTCCGACACGCGCTTGACCAAATTTTATTATTTGTTGTTATTTTATAGCTTATGCACTATGAACATACCAATTTTAAAGTTTGTAAGTGTTCCTATTTTTAAAATAGAACTAAAACAAAAATCGCCTTCGCGTCCATCCAACTTGACCCCTATCTTATATGAATGTTCTTGAAACGGGAGCTCACCACAATTGGTTACCATTAGTTGTGAGAAAAGTTGTAATATTTAATGATTTCAGACTTTTCCCATTATTTGTACTGTGAGACCTAGCTTCTTGCCAAATGTCATAATTTTAAGTCAACGGGAAGTACCCTGTAGGTTTTGCTATTTTGCATAAATGTATGGAGATGAGGACATAAAATGCCATATCTTTTGATTGCGTCGTTGTAAAAAATTTAAATTTTCAGATCTTGTGTGGTTCATGGATCCTAATAAATGGTATTAATTTCAACCTGAAACCTTTACCCGTTCGTGAGATAAAGGGTCTTGACAGACAGACAGACAGACAGACAGACGGACAACAAAGTGATCCTATAAGGGTTCCGTTATTTGAGGTACGGAACCCTAAAAATAAAAAATTAGAGGCACAGTAAATACATGGGCTTATCAGGAGTATGGAAACTAAGCCTAATTTTAACCGACTTCAAAAAAAGAGGAGGTTCTATGTTCCACTGTATGTATTTTTTATGTATGTCCACCTATTTTTCCGTCAGGTGTTAACGATTTGCAAAATTCCTTTTTTATCCGAAAGGGTATACTCCTGAGGTGGTCCCATTGTCACCAAGTCAGGATCTGATGATGGGATCCTAGGGAAATCGAGGGCAACACTCAAATTTTATAGGCACGTATAACGTTTTTCATATATTTTTCAAAGCTACACAAGTATTTGCGTCTGGTATTCATCATCTCATGTTGATGGTCTGATGATGGAAGGTCCAACTCCTTAACGGTTAGGAGTTGGAGGATTATTCTTCAAAATTTTAGTCACGTATTGATCGAAAGTTTGAAGCGCTCGTGGCTAAGTGGAAGTTGGTCTTTCTTTGCGATCTCTAAAATTAAATAACGTTAGTCGTGGTGTGTGACCGCTAGTGGCACAACAATTAGAACGTTCTGTCAAATAATAGAACGATTTTCAAAATTCTTTTTTTATCCGACCAAACATACTTCTGAAGTTGTCCCATGGCCACCAAGTCAGGATCTCATTATGGGATCCCAGGGAAATCGAAAGCAACGCTCAAACTTTATAGGCACGATTACCTACGTGTTTTTAAAACAACGCGTTAGGTAAATAATGCAAAATCTCTCAGGTGAAAGCTCTTCACAGGAAATTGAACATCTTAGAGATGCCATGCCATGGAACGCACGGCATTGTACACGTAGAGACAAAACCAGTGTAACCTGTAGTCAGCCGAACCAGCGCTACGCTGAACTTGTTTACTATTATAGTACCTGGGCGACCGAGCTTCGCTATAGAATAGCCGCCTCAACCTGACAATATCATCGGGTGAGCAAGCTATGCTACTCAAACCCAGGTGGCGCTGTAAGTTTCTTAAACGCACTAAAACGCGCAAAGAAATGATTAAAAAGACGGTGAAAACGAATTTTCCCAGACATGAGACCTAGCTAGATCGATTTTTCGCCCCGAAAACCCGTATAGTAATTTTCATCAAAATCGTTAGAGCCGTTTTCGAGAAACCGATTACAAATATAAATATTGCTTGAATATTCTGTGGCTACGTTACAAACGCCTTAAAGAAAATACTCGCTCAAGGTCAAATTGTTTCCACCGAAGTGCGTACCTGTCTATAAGTTGGTTACTTATTACTGACCATCAATTTTAGAGACTATCCATGAAATGCTCGAACTTTTTTAGAGACATCATGATTGTAGTGATATGACAACACTACGTCATTCGTGCTTCGGAAGGCCTTTCAGTCGTTTGTCCTTACCACTTTGAAGGAGTGATCATCAGGTCAGTAATTTAGATCAGTTAGGGTTACCAACCACCTTTTGGTGCCTGTACCTTACGATGTTTGCTTAACACTAAAACTTGTAAAATAAAAATATTTATAACAAAAACTACACACCTCCTTCAAAGTATTTCACGGTTTCTATTAGCGCTAAAAATTACAAAATAACCGTAGCAGTTTATAACCAAGAACTAAGTGAAGTATTTTTTTTGTAATTTTTTTGTCGTACTTTAGGGAAAGTTGTTAAGTTTTATGGTCAGAGTAACACACTCAAAGGAACGCAGTTGATTAGGAAGTACCCTATACAAGGTGTTAACGGAATAAGCGAAACTTTTTGAGCGAAACTGAGAAAATAGTTTATTCAGAATCGAGAGTGGAATCAATTTCACGGGTTTTTGATGGGGGTGATTTTTTTAAATTTTTATTACTAAAATTTTTGCCGCTTCTATTCTTAACATTTCTGTGGATAAGCGCGCTGTCGACCGGTGCCGCGCGGACCATAAGCGGTGAAGAGGGGAGGGAAGCGTGCGCGGAGTGCGCGGGCTAGAACAACGATAAAACTAGAACTATGATGAAACTTTAAAATAACAAAATCTAGAAAAAAAAAATTAATGATTTTTTTTACGGGAATGGATTTATTTTAATAAAAATCTGTTGGGGTGTAAAAGGGTTTCGCTTATTCCATTAACACGTTGTATAGGGTGACTTTTAATTAGTTCTTGATAGCAAAAGATATGCATGTACATGATGTACTCATGATACTGAAAAACTATTCCTAAGGAAAATTGGTCGAAATACGAAATACCCAATTTGACCTCCATCACCATCCGCTGATGCAGTTTCTTTGGGAGATCAAAACTTGATTTTCGTATTTCGACCTATGTTCCTTGGGGAAAGTTATTCAGCATCAATTCATACCTGTTTCTATCAAGAACTAATTAAAAGTCACCCATTTACTTATATTTTAGTACTGGCCCATCGGCACATTACACTGTCCCCAATTCGTTGGTCCACAATCTGACATTGTGGACTAACAAATGTCAATCACAAATTGTCAACTTTATCTGAGCGGACGAGCAAGGAGATCTTTGTTCTGAGGAGCGGACCACGCAAAACGCGCGACTACATACAAAAATGCCAGCCTGTTGCATAAAAGGGTGCACTAACGATGATAGAAGAAGTAAATAAAGCAAAAGATTTAAGATGTAAAAAGTAAATAAGTAAAAATGTATCAATTAATTCGTGTAAGACGCGACTTTTCAATAAACAGATGTAAGTTTTCCAAATAAAAAACAACAAACTTACTAATACAAAAATGAAACGATGATTCATTTTTTTAGTTAAAAAATTACTTACTTTTATTGTTTTTTACTATTATCTAATAAATAACACTGAAAAACCAGGCCTAAGTCACGTATAAACAGTAAAGACTTTGTTTTGTTTTTCCCGCCATATTATTTCCATTCCGTGTATTTAGCACCGACCTCAGAACAAAGACCTCCTTGAAGTACTACACTACGTAGTTTACGCGATCTTTCACAGATGGCGCTTTTTTTTCTTGTATGGGGAAATTTTGAACCGCTTGTTCCCAAGACCCTATCTTGACTATATAAATCTATGAAGTCACCCTATATATAAGACTATGAATCAAATGGTCTGCCTTTGGTAAATCAGAGGTCTAGAGGTCTGCCTCTTCGATTTTTATGGTTTTGAGGATGATTGTAACCATCAGTGCAAGCGGCAGACGTGAGCAAATGATTTAGCACGTGTTTTTTTTTTACATTTTTAAAACCCTGTTAATTGATAACGCAGCGCTACCAAGGTGGCAGACTATTTTTCTGTTGTTCTACTCATCGTTTTTAATCGAACGATCTATGTCTGCCACATGAGCAAATGATATACACGTTTTAATATCATAACAAAAAACTAAAAAAAATATTCCTTCAAAACGCAGAGGTGTGGTGGTCTGCCTCTTCAACTTTCATCGTTTTGAGGATGATTCTGACCATCAGTGCAAGCGGCAGACATGAGCAAATGATTTAGCTCATGATTTTTTTTTACATTTTTAAAGCCCTGTTAATTGATAACGCAGCGCTACCAAGGTGGCAGACTATTTTTCTGTGGTTCTACTCATCGTCTTTAATCGAACGATCCACGTCTGCCACATGTGCAAATTATATAGAAATGCTGGACGCCATCACCCTATCTATCCTGCCTGATGTTATAAAATTTGCGACCCCTATACGCATTTCAACGTTGCGTTTGTGCTGCCACCTAGTAAGCATTTGCTGTACTAGCTCAACTAGTCCACCGTTGCAGGTAGAATTCAAGTCAAAAATTGGTAACACTACTTATAATCGAAAATGACATCGTCAACTGACGGAGAAGCCGCAGGTTCGAATCTTGCCTGTGGTTGTAAAATTTCGCGATTTTATACTTTGTAGATTTATCCGAACACAGGAAGTGTTAAAATAAAATAATTATCCACATTTACTTTGAATTCAACCTATTTTAACCACACAGCTGACGTCAGAAAAACAGACTGACCGTAGAATATTTCACATTGCTTCAAACTTAACATTTGTAATGCTTAAGCAAGTATCATATGAAGCCATTGTATGAAGCTCAGAGTACTCAGAGACATATGACAACATGAATGAAACTTTGTCGCACATTTTGATGTCTTAAATACGCAGGTCCGTCTTCGACAATTTTGGGGCCTTGGACACTGGACACAGAGTTTGGGGGCCAGTGTTTGATTTCATTAAGTCGTCGACCTGTCCCTGGGCTGGATTGAGTTCATGAGCAAGTCAATCAATATAGAGAGAGAATACATACATAACATCACGCCTTGTTCCCGTCGGGGTAGGCAGAGACCACAGTTCTCCACCTGCTACGATCTTGACATACTTCCCTTGCTTCCTGAACTTTCATCAATCCTTTCATACATGCTCGTCGGTTAAGGGTACTTTTAACCTGGCCTTTATTCAGAACGTCCTGAAAAGAGAGAGAAAAGGCATGATCAGTCAAAAAAATTGAACAAAATTCAGAAAATAAAAGTAATCTCAGCATTAATTGGACACTTATCAGATTTTTTGTATTTCCTGAAAGTTTCTTACACTATAATAATCCATTTTTTTACTCCAACGCTTACAACACATTTTGCAGCCATATCACTAAAACCAGAGTATATTTGACGGAAAGAATAACATTGTTTTACAAACTTGTTTTTTCTGACAGCTTTAGCCGATTGCTTTTAACATAGCTGCAAAATGTGTTGGTAAGCTTTGGAATAAACGAAAAAAAATTATCATAAAAGAGAAGTCCAAGTTCGCTATTATTTATTATTATTTTATTAATTATTTTATTATTATTACAGTTACAATATCCATGAAATTTACATGGACCCACAAAACCGTTTATTCAGTTTGACTGTGGGATCATTAGTCTCAATAGACATTAATTATTTATTAAAAAAGTCAATACTAAAGTAGACTAGGTAGTTCTTGTAAAAAAGCTAAGCTATCCATAAAATGCTTTTTAAGCAATTTAGAAAATTTGTTTTTATTTGGCTTGAGTCTTATATCAGTGGGCAAACCGGTCATGAGGTACGGTAAACAGCCTTTCAGTTTTCGGTTTTTGCTTCAAGCTGTCCCACCTCCCGTAAAAAAAATGTGTAAAATGGATATTTCTTTTACAGATGCAGAACTGGTGATTACGTCCTAACCCTCCATCAAGAGAAAATCATCAAACTGCCAATGTGTGAGAAAGAACTCTGTCCCCTAAGCCACTTAACAAAACACTTCCACGATTCCATATACAACTGTGATTACACAGATATGTGTAGCTTGAAGAATGAGAGCAGTGAAAATAAAATATAACATTTCAGAAAAATACAGGGTGTAAGTAGATGCAAAAGCGTGTGACAGTTCAAGGGTGTGCTCAGACTTCGAAACTAAACAACTTTTTAAAGAAACATAGGTTTCGGAGAATTATTTTGGCTTCTCCATACAAACTTTCAACATTGTTGGCTTCCACCAACATAAACAGCTAACCCCTCTAACCCAGTATTTCTGACAATCGATCAATGTCAATCAATCAATCAGTGTCATGTCAATGTCGACAGCGCATTTTGTCATTGTTCCGAGGCAAACCCAGTCATTTCTGACAATCAATGTTAATCATTCAATCAGTGTCATGTCAATGTCGACAGTGCATTTTGTATGGAGAAATAAATGCGAGGGTTAGTTTTTCAACATTTGAAAATGGCGGTCGTGTTTTTATTTAAATTTTAGTTTTACCTGTTTATTGAAATGAAATGAAATGAAATGAAATATATTTATTATGTAAGGAATTTGGGTACATAATTCAGCAGTTGAATTGCCTTGGTGCGTTTCACCAAACTCTACCTTTGCAGGTGTTCACATATTATAGTTTTAATTAAAACTATTATCTTAATACTAATCTTAAATTAAAATAAAAAAATATAAATATTCAGAACATGAGATCAAATTTCATCTATGATAGGAACTTAATATTTATCTAATTTTATATTATAATATTATGTTTATTTGTTATGTTCCATATATTCTTTGACACTATAGAAACAGTTCTCAAGTAGCCACATTTTAGTCAGTCTTTTAAAATTGTTGACCGGTTCATTTTTAAAAGAATCCGGCAGTTTATTAAAAATATCTACACACATATTAAATGAATTTTTTGATGCTAGTGTTAGTCTTACTGGTGGCTTGTATAATTTTTGTAAATATTGTGGTCTTAATTTTCGGTTAGTTACATCTTTTTGGTGATGAAATAGGTACATATGTTTAAATACAAATATACAAACTTCTAATATATAAATACATGGCACAGGCAGAATTTTATACTTTTTAAAATATGGACAACAGGACACAGTTTGCTCAAGATTGAACATTGCTCTTATACAGCGTTTTTGGACAAGAAAAACTTCGTGGATATCGGTGGAATTTCCCCACAATACAATTCCATAACGAAAAATAGAGTCCACATAACCATTGTAAGCTATTATTGCAGACTGTTCTGATACAACTTGACTAACTTTTCGTAAAGCATATACAAATTTATTAACTTTGGCACAGACACTGTTAACGTGTATTTTCCATTTGCAATTACTATCTAAATCCAAACCTAAGAATTTTGTTGTTGTAACTTCTTCTAGCGCAGAATTTTCGTAATTGACATTCAATATATGAGGACTACTGCGATGTGTATGAAACTGTAAATACTTAGTTTTATCAAGATTAATTTTTAGGTTGTTTTCTGCTAACCATTTAATAGCTTGACTTAATGTTTTATTTATTTCTTCATTGTGGTTCAATCCATCTTTCTCATCAATAATTAAAGTGGTGTCGTCTGCAAATAATAAACAATTGTATGAAATGTGATTTGGTAGATCGTTGATGTACATCAGAAAGAGCAAGAGGCCTAGAATGCTACCCTGTGGTACACCGAAGTTGTTGTTTTTGAATGAAGACCGATATGACGAAACTGTTTTGTTATTAGAGCAGTAACCTGTAGTCTCAACACATTGTGTTCGATTTTTAAGATACGATTGAATCCAGTTTAAGGCAGGCCCCCTTATCCCATACTTAGATAATTTTAATAGTAAACGTTCGTGACACACAAAATCGAACGCTTTACTCATATCTAGGAATAGTACTGTAACAGGAATCTTTAGATCTATACAATCCATAACAAGTTTCATTAATTTAAAGGCAGTAAGAGAAGTGCTTCTGCATTTTCTGAATCCATTCTGTTCCTCAGTAATAATATTATATTTTTCAAAATAATTACTCAGCCGATTATACATAACCTTTTCATATATTTTAGAAAACATAGGGATCAAAGTAATAGGCCTGTAATTTTCCATTAAACATTTGTCACCTTTTTTGTACAGTGGCTTGACTACAGATTTTTTTAAACAATCCGGAAAAATACCTTGTGCCAATGAAAGATTTATAACATATATTAGTGGGGCAGCAATAACATGCATACACTTCTTTATTACGTCTGTTCTTATGTCATCATAGCCGACAGCTTTAGAATTATTCAAAGACTGAACTATTTTGAAAAATTCATGAAGACCTAAAGGATTCAAAAAGATACTAGACTGTACATTCTCAATATGAACATTTTCCAATTGTGATACATTTGAAATATATTTCTTAACGATATTTATGTAATAATCATTAAAATGTTCAGAAATTTGTTGAGAACTAGTGACATCCGAGTTGTTAACTGTTGTTTTATCAATAGATTGTTTAAAATCATCACAAATAGTATATTGTTTTATAACATTCCAGACAGTTTTACATACATTTTTCGCATTAGAAATACGTTTTATATTTTCAGTTTTTTGATGAGAAATTATACATTTTTTAAATTTTGCTGAATAAACTTTATACTTATTTTTGTAGTGGCGTGAATGCCTACTTTGTAGGTACAGCTCTCTTTTTTTACTGCAACCTCTACGAATTCCCTTAGTTAACCAGCTTACTCTAAATTTTTTCTTTGATATCTTAACTCTAACTTGCGGAAAACACAGACTATAGAAAAGCGTGAATAAATCATAAAAAATGTTAAAAGCCTTTGTTGCGTCGGACTCCTTGAATACTTCTTCGTAGGAAAGTGATCTCAAACATTCTATGAACTTGCACAGATTATCTTGGCTGTAATTTCTTCTATATTCGTACCACCATTTGACTGGAGCAGGATGACGTTTACTGATTCGAACATCAATGGATTGAGCTGTGTGATCTGACAAACCCAAGTCGTGAATTGTAGCTACGGAATCTTTAACGTTGGTTACTATGTGATCTATACATGTTTGTGATTTGGCAGTAATTCTAGTCGGACCTTGTACAGCATTTTTTAAGTTGAAAGTTTCTAGTATATTGTTTAACTCATTTGAAATATTAGATGTTTTCATAAGGTCTATATTGAAATCTCCACATATAACTATCTTTTTTCTCTTGTGTTTACAAGTCTTGTCCAGCAGTTCGTTCAATTTATGAAAGAATATACTATTTGTTGATGTAGGGGTTTTATTCGTGTAAATACATATAACTATTATTCCATATTTTGTTACGTTAATTCCACAGCATTCAAAAACGTATGGCTCTGATAGAGCTTCCAACTCTTTTATAATGGTATACTCTAAGTTTCGGTGAGTCATAATTGCACAACCTCCTCTTTTGCAATTTTTTCTTGAAAAATAAGTTGCTAACTGAAAGTTTTTTAATTGTAAGTTAAACTCCGATCCACGTTGAATGTTTGTTGAAGAGTTTAATGAATAATTTTGATTGGGTTTTATGCAGTAAACGACTTTCAAAGTGAACATCTATTAGAAGATTGGAATACATGCATTTTCCAAGATTTTTAGATGGAGAGAAGCGGACTTCGTGACTTCAATAATTTTCCCTATCAACTTATCGGAGTCATCGTGGTGCGCAGGCTTTCCTCGTCGTCGATCTTCGAGATGTGGATTCCTGTGTAAATCAATCTTTCACTGGACATTGGCGAGTCGCCATAATTTTGTAACAATTCCTTTACTTTGACACTGGCGAAATACGTTTTGTAATGAGATGTGATGCCATTAAATAAATATACGATTTTGTATGAAGAAGCCAAAAAACAACCACCGAATTCGACCCATATTTTTTTTAGAAAATTTGTTCAGTTTCGTGATCTGAGCACACACTTAAGCTGTCGCACACTTTTGCATTTACACCCAGTATATGTATGGGGTCGTCCAAATCAAAAGCGAATTAATGGCAACATGAACTTCCAACCTTATAGTTCGCTCTATAAAGTCGAAAGTTGCTAACATTGATTCGGATCGCCACATATTGAAACCAAAAGCTTTGTTACATCTTTTTAATTCTAAAACGCTATAATAGTTGAAATAATGTAGATTGCGTAGGATGACAGCAGTGTAAGAGCGGGAAGGAGCGACGCGCAAGATATTGGAGCGACAGAGACACGTATAGCTCCGTCCTGCTCTCTAGCTCTTTCTCGCTGTCATTCAAATTTATAGTCGAAATTACATAGTTTGATAAAACCTCATCCACACACGGCAATTTCGCGACCAATCTGACTAGATTGACAATCAGATTGAATTGGGAGTCGAGATTGGTCGATTTGATGGATTGGCAATCAGATTGGGTAGTGTGGACGCTAATTGGCCGATTTCAGCACTAGTCTGAGTACGAGCGGCATGCTGAGCGGACGTCCTTGTATTCTCTTATAACATTTAAATGGCTTTTTAAGATGTTTTCTTTTTAATAACCATTCATTCATTTATTCTCATTCATTAGAGCCATTTCAGAGGTCTTTGGTGGCTCAACAACTCTGATATCAGGAACTTTAAGGTCGGTCATCGACCTTGAAACCCACACGATATGATGATGGTGATTGCCATTCCTTGTTCCACAACCTTTTCTTCACGTTCGATACCCAAAGCTGCAACCAAAACATTTTTTTTGTTTTTTACGGCATTATTGACAGACGTCCGTCCAGCACAAAACACAAAATCGAATGAAATTGGCAATCTGATTGGGTACGTGTAGACGCGCGATCTGATCGTAACGACAATTTAATTGCCAATCAGATTGGGTGAAAAGTTGGCCGTGTATTCCTACTTTAGTATTACAGCAGGAAAAATATGCGAGAGAGTAGGTCGGATCGATACCTCTCTCTGCCGCTCCAATGTGTAGCGCATCGTTCCGTCCTGCTCTCACACTTCTGTCATTCTAATCAAGCTTTTTATTTCGACTGCAGTAACATACTTAAGACAGACAGAAAATAAGGGAGTATTACCTTGAGTCTCATAGACACACGGTTTGTCTAAGTAGAAAAAAGCGGCACGCACAAGGCGGCGATAAATTTATACTCGGTCTGATGCTTCATAAGCAAATCAGCAATTTTTCTCTGTTTCTGGTGTGATTAAAACAGAACGTATTCGGCAATTCTGTTTTCTACTCTCTCTACTATACTCATCATAACATCCTATGAAACGCCCACTACAGGACAGGGAGCTCCCTCCAGAATTCTAGCTTTTGCTGGAAAAATGTAGAGGGGAAGTACCATAGTCACCTCGCTTGTTAGCGTTACGGCTGGCACCATGGACCGCGGTTGTAGGGGACCGCAGTAAGTAAGATGTAATATACAAAGGAGGATGCTGCTGCCCATCCTCCAGTTAACCCTTAGTCGCCTCTTACGACACCCACGGGTATGTATGGGTTGGTACTATTCTTTGCCGGCACCACACGGGTCGGAAACTATACTAATATGAGTAAAACAGATCCGCACTGATACAATGATGAGAAACGAAATATAAATACTTGCTATAGACTAATAGCTTAGATATACAAAAAAAAAAGAAAAATACTTAATCTATATTTCTCCCAGTTACTCTTCGTACAAAATAACTCAGGTTATGACCGTTAATGCGCAGAACTCAAAAATGAATCGCGGCAGGTGGGAGGAGGTGTGCGAATCGTTGATTGGTTCTCCGCCTGTCACCCATGCGCAGAAAATAACCGTCATATCCAAACTTATCCTGCTTAGGCTATACATACAGGCTGTTTCGGAAATAATGGATAACCTGTAACTGCCGGTGGGCCACATAACGGTCTATCAATTAACAGTTTTAACATCGGACGGGCATGGGTTTCAAAGTCATAATTTTATTTTTCTTATAACCTGTAACTTTGACGGCAGGTCTAGAAAAAAAAAAGAATGTCTCGAATGTGGCCCAAACTGTCATGTAGTGATAGACCGTTATGTGGCCCACCGGAAATTACAGTGTTATCCATCATTTTCGCGACACCCTGTAAATAGGGTGACTTTTAATTAGTTCTTGATAGCAAAAGATATGCATGTACTCATGATACTGAACAACTTTTCCCAAGGAACAGGTCGAAATACGAAAAACCAAATTTGACCTCCCATACAAAATGCGCTTTCAGCTGATGCAGTTTCTATGGGAGGTCAAAAGTTGATTTTCGTATTTCGACCTATGTTCTTTGGAGAAAGTTGTTCAGTATCATGAGTACATTCATGGCTTTTTCTATCAAGAATAATTAAAAGTCACCCTATATTGTAAAATAAAATTGTTAGCTTTTAATTAAAATATGATTTATGTTTGCTAACGTTCTTAGAATGAGATACTATTGTTAAAATTGTTATACGTATGTTCAAAGAGTAAAGGATGATAGGGACAGGTTTCCGAATACTGAAAAGCCATGATCAGTCAACGTAACTGAACAACTTTTAGTGAATAATACTTTCAGGAAATGAAAACAAAAATCGGCCTGTCCATACAAAATTTGTACAAAGTTTATACAAACTTGATTAGGCAGTTTGTATGGAGAGGCCGATTTTTTTTAATTTCCGAAAAGGTTTATTTACTGAAAGTTGTTGTTGAAAAAACTTACACGAAAATTACAAATATACTAATCTTGGAAAGATTACATGCAAAGGCGGACTTATCCCTAGGTGAGATCTCTACCAGTCGTTGACTGATCATGCTCTTTCAGTTTTTGGAATCCTATAATGCTTTATTGCATGTCAATTATTTAGTTTTTTATAAATTTGACTAGAAAAATTAAAAAACAATAAATATAATGTTTTCTAGTTACAAACCAATCTATTATTACATATCTTCTAACCTAAAGTTAGTGACAAACTGAATCAATAAAAACCAAGCGAAAAAAATTATAAAGAAAAGGGAACTTTAATTTTGCACAGATCATTTCATCAACCTCCCATACAAAATGCGCTATCAGCTTATTTTGTTTCTATGAGAGGTAATTTTTTTTCCTATTTCGACCTATGTTCCTTAAGGTGGTTGCTGAGCAGAGGTGCTGCCACTTTGTGTAAATAAATTTATTGCGTCATAAATACAAAACATTTAATAATGATTGTTTGTTTGGCGGCAATTTGGGGTAGTTCTATATTTTATTATCCACCACATCACAACTTAGCTTGTCGTGAATAGCTTTGTATTGTAAAACTGCCAAAAACGGCCACTTTTAGCACTTTACCAATACAAAGCTATAAATGATAAGCTAAGCTATGATGTTATGGGTTATAACATGTATAACTACCCCATATTGCCGCCAAACGAACAATACTAATGAACAGTTTTGTATTTGCTACGCAATAAATTTATTTCTAAAAGTAAGGTGCTGCCACTCAGCAACCCCCTTAAGGAAAATTGTTCAGTTTCATCTGCAGATTCACATCGTTCAGGGTTGGTATACCCTTTTTGTTAAACTCTGTACAATGTAGATTCTTACTGAACCTCATTGCATGCAGAAATCAATGCAAATAGAGCATTTCTACTTCCTGATCGAAAGTATTCTGTACTAGAAATGTTTTTCTGCCTTTTTTATCTATCTAGGTAAGTAAGACGAAATAACAAAATTCCTCAGAACCAATTATTCGCAGTTGGCGTTCCACAATCGTCATTATTAATGGGTCTTAATTGCCGGCATCTTTCAAGGGCTCGTCCCTAAATGGACCTTCGTACGTACAGTCATCAGAAGAAATTTGTTATACATTAGAGTGTGTTCCAAAAAAGACATGGATTTGCGTCTCGCTATGAAACTCAACAACTTTTCTATAGGTACTTAAAGAAATTAATTAACTTATTAATTACTAATTAATACTTAAAAACTACTAATTAATTGCTTAAAAAAATTTGATTTGCCTATTTAAACCTATCTATCTATAGTACTTAGAAAGGTCAATACCGGGTGTTAGGGAAACCACTGTGATCCTTAAAACTGTTGAGACCATGAAACTGGACCACTTTCCCTAAGGAACATAGATCGAAAAACGAAAAAAAAATTTGCATCTCCCATACAAAATGCGCAATCAGCTGGTGCAGTTTCTATGGGAAGTCAATTTTTTTTTATCTTATTTCGACCTATGTTTCATAGGGAAAGTTGTTCAGTTTCATGGTCTGATTGCACAGTTTTAAGGATCATAGTGTTTACACTAACACCCTGTAGATAGGTTTAAATAGGCGAAATATAAAAAATAAATTTCATATTTCGACCTCTGTATTGAAAACGTTGTAGAAACTACACCAACCAAGGTATTTTGAACAAACTTCAACAAGTACTGTGACGAGTTAGTGACAAGTAGAAATACACTAGCGTAGCGAACTCCTAGGTCTCTGGAAGTACACTCAACAGCACGTCAGCAGAATCACTTTCGACTTTATGGCATGGTAATAAAGTTACAAATGTTTCTACTGACGTGCGGTTGACTGTACCTAAGTTTGAATATTGGGTCCTTACCTATGAAATTGCTCGGTGAAATTGGCGAAACAGAAAGGGAGTACCTACCTGTAATACGAATAATAGGCGACTGCCTATTAAGGCGCTTCTGACTCTAAAATTAGCAGCTGCAAGCACGTCAATGCAAATGTTGACCTCATGTACACGTGAATAACTTTCATATTAGAGTGCTCTGCAACGTGGCTGTTACGATCGGTCGTACAGACAAATTGGTCGTGCAGACTGAGAAAAATAAGGATTACCGTATCAAGACATTGACTGATTTTATATCGGTATGTACAGTTTGACGACGAAGTTAAAGCGAATAATTTCCTGCAAAAAAAATTGTAAATCCACCCATCCATTTAGGAGAAATATCGAATTTAAGTGTGATTTTGGAAGAAAAAAGCTCTTTGCTTTATTATAATTTTATTAGGTATTATAAATTGTGTCGAAAATATAAATGTACAGATTATAGCTTAAGCATGGATAGGTACTCAATATATATATTTTTTTCTAATCTATTTCTTAAATAACGACCTACTTATATCGTCTCAAAAAACGCCTAAATTTGCAGAACACAGTGAGAATCGCCTGAAGGTACTTCATACTTCAACATTTTTAACCGACGAAAAAAAACGGAGGAGGTTCTTAAGTCGACGCGTATATTTTTTTTTTTATGTATGACCACGCATAACTTTTTACAGAGTAGTCCGATTTTGATAATTCTTTTTTTATTGGAAAGTTGGTCCCATATAAATTTGGAAAAAAAAATCCAACCTTAAGGGTAGGAAAACAGGGGATGAAAGATTGTTCACTGACTGATTGTAATGTATGACCACGCATAACTTTTTACAGAGTTGTCAAATTTACCCTAAGGGTGGGAAAATAAAATTTATAGTCACCAAAAATTGTAAAATAAAAACTTTTTAACAAAATATTTTACCGCCGAAAAAACTGAAAAGCCAGAAATAATAAAACTTTTTTATTTAACCTTAATAACAAAGTTCTTAAACTAATGTAAGTATACCCGAGTAAATTTGAGTCGGCGCCAAACAGGCAAATTCATTAATTAAGATGCACGGCGGCGGCGCCGACTCAAAATTACTCGGGTATACTTACATTAGTTTAAGAACTTTGTTATTAAGGTTAAATAAAAAAGTTTTATTATTTCTTGCTTTTCAGTTTTTTCGGCGGTTTAATTTTTTTGTTAAAAAGTTTTTCTTTATTCGCTACAAAAAGAAGGTACCTAATTTGTGTCCTGTCTGTCCTGAATAAAATTTCACTGCGGTATATATGCGTTCGCGTTGCGTATATTTTGCGCAAAAACAGTACTTACTTTTAAGTACTTATCGATTTTGTTATGCTTAAAGATTAATATTTCAACAGGGCACTACGTCGTTACGTGACCGATTAAAATTATGGCGGATTTGCATATTAAAGTTCAGTGTTACGAGTATTGTTAACGGCGCGCAGTGCTTTCAACCTTAAAAACATTGAAAATTTTAAAAATAAGGGTGATGAAGACACGTCTTTTTTTTAGTTTTATCATAAAAACGGTGGGATAAAAATCCTGTACAAGTATGAAAACTGAAAGGGCCTGCTCAGTCAACGAAACTGAACAACTTTCCCAAAGAAACATATGTTGAGAAATGAAAAAAAAATGTTGACCTCTTCATACAAACTGTTGGACCAGAGTGCGCAATTTGTAGGTATGGAGAGGTAAATTTTTTTTTTCATTTCCCAACATGTTTCTTTGGGAAAGTTGTTCAGTTTCGTTGACTGAGCACGCCCTTTCAGTTTTCGGTACACCGTCCCTTACACCCTGTATAACAACAACAAATCGGTTAAAGGATTGACCAAAAAAAAGCGGTCAAATGTCGGACTCGCGCACTAAGGGTTCCGTAGTTGTTTACTATATAAAATTACAAACTTTTGATTTTTAACACAAGCCTTATGATTTCCAAAAACTCAAATGTCCACTGAAACCTGACCCCTCATTACTATGAATTTACTTGAAACGGGAGCTCACCTTAATTCGTTGTAATTAGATAATGTAAAAGTGGTAGGTAATATTTAATCATTTTAGACTTTTTCCTTTGGTTGTGCTATAAGACCTAGCTTCTTGCCTTTCATGTTTCTAAGTCAACGGGAAGTTGTAGGTTTTGGTGTCGTTCATAAATGTATAGAGATGGGGACATAACTGGCAGTACCTTTTGATTGTGTTTTGGCTGTATCTTTTAAAACTTGAAATTTTCACACGTCTTCAAGGGACCATGGACCTTAATATTTGATATTAATTTGAACTTGTACCCGTGCGTGAGAAAAAGGTTCTTAAAAGACAGACAGACGGACAACAAAGTGATCCTATAAATAAGGGTTCTGTTTTTTTCTTTCCGAGGTCATCATATAATCATCATAACATCCCATGAAATGTTCACTACAGGACAGGGAGCTCCCTCCAGAATTCTAGCTTTGCTGGAAAAATGTGGAGGGGAAGTACCTACCATAGTCACCTCGCTTGTTAGCGTTACGACTGGCACCATGGACCGCGGTTGTAGGTGACCGCAGTAAGTATAAGATGGTATGATACACCGGAAGGATGCTGCTGCCCATCCTCCAGTTTATAACCCTTAGTCGCCTCTTACAACACCCAGGGGTATGTTTGACATCCACGGGTGTATATGGGATGGTACTATTCTTTGCCGGCACAATTCGGGCACTTTTAGAGGTACGGAACCATAAAAAGGACACAATAAGTTAAAACTTCGCCTATAAAAATTGTGTAGTGGTGCAAAATCTAGCTTATTTCAATGGCAAGTTGAAATTAGCGTAAAGTCACGCTGTGAGTGTTAAGCTTGATCTGTTTTTGACTGTACAAGAACTTACGTATTCGCTTTAACAGAACGGTTCGTATTTACCGCAGTACAGTAACCGCAGTAAACCCATCGGGACCACTGTCAAGATAAAGTGGTTTTGTAGCTTATTGTTTCACCAGTTTTCCTGTTAGTAGGTACGTTTACATTGTTCATGTTGTACAAGTGTGGTAAAGTTAACAGCCTTCGTGATCTAGTGGTTAGTGTTCGGCTCTCGATCCGGAAGTTCTGGGTTCGATTCCCGGTAGGGACAGCTCCCGAGTTTGGTTAGGACATTACAGGATGAATTACCTGATTGTCCGAAAAGAAAGTTGATTCCGTGGTTCAAAAGGCACGTTCTTATTGCACCATCTCCCTTCTACCATCGGGAGTCCCATACTTGGTTGATATTCCGCACATTCGCACAAAGCGCTTTGAAACATCTTTTATAATGCGCACGGCTAAAGAGTGGAATTCTCTGCCTGCGTCTGTGTTCCCGAGTTCATATAACCCGAATCTATTCAAGTCGCGAGTGAATAGGCTTCTTCTGGGTAAGCTCGTTCCACCGTCGACCTCATCTCTGTCTTCAAGACTAGATCGAGGTCAAGAGTAAGCCCATTTCCAATAAAAAAAAAACGTAAGGCGTTGAGTAAACGCCTCATCATCATCATAACATCCCTAGACTAGCAACGAAGCGGATCGTTGTATGAAGACCCCCGCATTAAATCCTCAGTCGATGAAACTTTGCTGGGGTATTACTACATGAGACAAACCTTCTATAAAAAAGCCAAAAAAAACGGTACATTTAATTTTTCCAAACAAAAATTACAAAAAATGTAAGAAAAAAATTTTTGTAATCTTTTTTTTGGATATTTTGAATTTAAATTTAATTCAAGATTCTTTATCATCCTGCCAAATAAAATCTGCCTGAGAAATTTATGTTGGGGTCAACTGCTTCGTTGACACACTAATTAACGTCCACTGCAGTACAGGGAGCTGCTTCCAAAATTCCAGCATTTACTCGAACAATTTGGAGGGGAAGTACCAGTCACCACGTTTGTTAGCGTGCGGCCGCCACTATGGACCGCGGTTGTTGGTGACCGCAGTATGTATGATGGTACGATACACATAAGGAAGCTGCCCATCCTCCAGTTCATAACCCCTCAGTCGCCTCTTACGACACACGATGGATTGTTACTATATTTTGCAGGCACCACATCTGCATAGCATGATCCTAAAGCCAGGATCACACCTAGCTGAATTCAAAGGCTAATTCGGCATACATTGCTGGGAGGCTTGGTCAATGAGCAATGTATGCCGAATTAGTCTTTGAATTCAGCTAGGTGTGATCGTGGCTTAAGCATCCAGACTCTTCCAGTTTGAGAGAGCAAGGAGCCGGTCCCAAGCCCGGATAAAAGAGGAGGGCAACAAGGGCACAATGGCAATAGATACTTCAGTTACTATTGCCATTGCGACCTAAAACCCCGTGGCCCGTCTAGGCCCAAACTAGGCCAAACATGGAGGTGCAACAGAAAAATAAACTACCCCAGGAGGGTACCGGTAACGGAGAATCCCTCCCTGGAGCACAACCGGACCCAGCAACAGCTGGCGAAGGCTATGCTCTGGGCTGCCCCTCGTATTCTGGGGGGGCGATGTCGCACTTGACCTCCGTAGTCCACTCTCGGATTGCGGACGTCTATCTCTGGAACAGCTACAGCAAGAGCTGGAGCTTGTAGTTGAAGGAAAAGATGAATGCTCTCAGAGCACCGCGGATAAAGCGTTGAGCTCTGGAAGCATGGAGTGTGAGGAGCCATGGGCTGTGGCTAAAGGTAAAGGAGCAGGTAAAGCTGTACCGAAACCTGCAACCACAGCTCCTGGCCCAATCATGAAAGAAGAATGTAGAAGGAAGGCGCCAATAGCTGCCACCACAGTAAGGGAAACCGCCAGCACAAGCGGCTCTCTGAAATCCTCACTCAGCGGGGAGGTATCGGGTAAAGCCGGGACCCACCCTCAGGGGGGCGGACAGGGAGTTAGTACGGCAAGCGGTATCCCACGAAGTGGAGGAAGGCGACGGGCAGAAGACAAAACGGAAGAAACGTCCAAGGAGGAGGAAGGCGGAATCTCATGATGACGCCAATCCTGAAGGTAATGCCACAGTCAACATACCACGCGGTAAGACCAAGAGGCAGGACACAGACCCGGAAGAGAGAACACAACAGAGACCGCCCAAGCGTCCATATCTTGGAGACGGGGGAAGCACGCGGAGGCCAATCGTGGACCAAAACGAGCTCTCTATGGTCATTCACCGAGCGGATGGAATGGCGATGACGGAGCAGTTTGCAACGGAGGTAAGGGAGATGTGGGTGGAGAGAAACTCTCTTTCACGGCGTCTGGACTTGTCGCGGAGGGCTACTTCCTGATATCAGGGGAAACCATGGAAGCAACAGAGTGGCTGCTGGCAAAAGACTTTGGCAGTCACGATAATGTGGAAATTAAAATCAGGAAGTATGATAGAGCGAAGGCGGCAATCTGGATTCCGGGCAGGGAGGAGGAGCAGGCACCCGACCCCATGATGCTTCTCGTTGCCCAGAATAACCACAGACCTGAGCTGAGGGTAAAGGAGTGGTCTCTGATACACAGGGACAGGTACCTTGGTCCAAGTGAGTATCTGCTTTATGTTAACGACATGTGTGACATTTTGGGGGGGGAGTCTGTATACCAGTTTGCTGATGACACTTGCCTAATAGTAGCTCATAAAGATCCAGAAACAGCCGTGAGTAAACTTCAGGGTATTTTCGACACGTTATGCAGATGGTCTCACGACTCTGGTCTAGTGATAAACGCTTCGAAAACCAAAGCTATGCATATTCACTCCTCTCATAACAAGATAGCCTACATGCCTGTAATCGTAGCACATGATCATGATTGCCTGCATACTCGTGACACCAACGCATGCAGCTGTAACCACATAGAGTTTGTAACAGAGCACATGTATATAGGTCTTGTAATTGATAGCAAACTTAACTGGGTCCCTCATATTACGTATGTCTGTAACAAACTTAGAGCAATTCTAGGAAGAATTGCAATCCTAAAACACAAGCTACCTTACAACATATTAAGACTGTTGTATCTAGCCTTAGCTAACTCAGTCATATACTATGGCCTGAGTGGCTACGGCAGAACATACAAAACCCATCGTTATAATATCTACAATCTCCAAATAAGACTGTTAAAAAACATTGTACCAAAAAATATTAAAACAAAATATAATGACGATTATTCTAAATTATTTCAACATTGCAATGTTCTCCCTATCCAAAACATGATAAAATTATCAATATTAAAAGAAGAATATTATAATGTTTCAAACCTACACAAAAAACAACGAAAAAATAATCTGAGAACACTAAAGGACACAAATATTTTTACACTTCCTAATTTTAACAACGTTTATGGCAAAAGAGTTTACGAATATATATTACCCAAAATTATAAATAATCTACCTACTGACATACAGGAGCAATACCTTCACACCCCGAAGTCAATACCAAATATCAAAAAAAGTTCTTCTGTCCACAAGTACGATTTTGTAATTTAAGCACGTACGGCCAGCAGCACATCAGTCTTGACAAATGTGTCGCGCCTGATGTGCAGTTGACTGTACCTATATCTATAGTGTATATAACCGAACTCATAGATTGCGCATAAGCCCTTAAGGCTTAAGTAGTCTGTAATATAAATAAGAAATTCAAAACTCTGTAATGTAGATCTATTCAAATAAATAAAAAAAATAAAAACCTGCAGGGACACAGACTCGTGGTGGGTGTACCAAAAGAATTATTTGAGACAGAACCAGGCAGAGTGATCAAGCTTAGCTACGAGGCTACTAAGGTAATTGCTAAACAGTTGAGGACCACACCCGTAGCTAAGCCGACGACTTCGTCTGAAAGGAAGGCAGGAGGAGAAGAGATGGAGGTAGATGAGACGGGGAGGCCGGTGAAGGGAGAGTGTAGTACACATCCGGTAGGCGAGCCACGACCGAGAAGGATCTCCACAACGACGAGGGATTCCCAGCCTGGGGGCGGTGTAGTCAATACGCCGCCACCAGGAGGGGAATCAACCAGACGAGAGGAGATGAACAGGTTTTTTTAGGAGGTCCGAAAGGGAAGCTCCTCAAAGAAACAATAGACACCAACACCACTACACATACACTCACACACATGGACACCGATACACAAACACTTCACAAAAACACAAAACAACTAAGAATACTTCAGTTAAATTTGCATCACTGCAAGGCCGCAACTGCGGCAATGTGTGAATATGTGATAGCAAACAAAATAGACATTGCCTTACTCCAAGAGCCATACTGCTATAAAAACAAGGTGGCTGGTATGGGATGTCTGGGAGGTGAACTCATCTATCATCATGGTGAGTTAAATCCCAGAACATGCATATACATCAACAAAGGAGTGAGGCCCCTAGGAATAATAGAATGCGAATGTTTCAGAGATTTAGTAGTGGTGCAGCTAACAATACGGCTGGACAGCGAGACCACGAGGAGAATCGGTATTGCCTCGGCATACACTCCTAGCGAGACAAATTTTGAACCACCGTCGAGAGAACTAGAAGAAACAGTTAATAACTACAGAGGTAAGAGCATACCTATCATTGTGGGCTGTGACGCAAACTCCCATCATGTGGTGTGGGGTAGCACCAACAGCAACAAAAAAGGTGAGCTACTATTAGAATTCTTAATAAGCAACAGCATGGAGATCATGAACCAAGGTGACACACCAACGTTCATTAATAGGCTCAGGCAGGAGGTACTGGATATAACCTTCGCTTCTGCAGACATAAGTAAGTACATAGGCAAATGGAACGTGGACACGGAGTATTCATTCTCGGACCATCGGAGAATCACCTTTCAAATCCAATGCTCATATGATAGGCTCAAAGTTAGGAATAATAGAAAGACAGACTGGGATCTCTTTGATAAATACTTAAAAGAAGAGTTAACGCCCATAGATGAACCAATTGACAGTAAGGGGGTATTAGATAATCTAAGCTAAGTAACAACATGAGGGAAGCTCAACACAAGGCATGTCCGCTCAAGGTATAGTTGAGATAGGGAGGGGACAAGCCTGGTGGAACAAGGAGTTAAAGAAAAACAGGAAAAAGACTCGCCGTGCACTGAGGATTGCCCTGAAGAAAAAGGACGATCCAATCAGCTGGCAGACATACAGAGATAAAAGGAATGAACTAAGCAATGCTTGCCAGAGGGAGAGAAGGAAAGGTTGGAGGTCATACTCTGGCAGCATAACAGAATATCCGGAAGCAGCGAGACTAATGAAAACGCTGGCCAATGACAAAGTAAGCAAACTTGGTAGCATCAGGGCAAGCAACGAGGTTATCACAGATCCAGGGAAAATCCTAAGGATCATGATGGACACACACTTCCCTGATAACACAGAGGCACGATTAGATGACCCTGATGTAACTACTACAAACGAGTGGGAGGACACAGGATCAATAATAAGGATCGGAAGAACTTGTAGAATGGAGTATTAATACTTTCTCACCGTATAAAGCGGTGGGACCAGATAGAATATTTCCAAAGATGCTACAAAGAGCACTCAAGATAATAAAGGAGGAGTTAGTGACAATCCGAAAAGCCAGTCTGGCCCTAGGATACATACCTGGAAGCTGGAGAACTGTAAGGGCTACGTTTCTACCAAAACCGGGGAAAAAGTCCTATCAAGAGCCAAAAGCATTCAGATGCATAAGCTTATCCTCGTTTATGCTAAAGACACTGGAGAAACTATTAGACAGACACATAAGGATGAAGGTCGGACTTGGAAGGAACCACTTTCATGCAAACCAGCATGCATATACGGAAAACAAATCCACAGAAACGGCTCTTCATAACCTTGTGATAAGAATAGACAAAGCGCTAGAAGCTAAAAAGTCAGCAATGGCGTGCTTCTTCGATATAGAAGGGGCATTTGATAAGGCCACATCAATGGCAATTGAAGCATCACTTCGTAGAGACAACATAGAGTCATACACCAGAAGATGGATAATGAATATGTTGAGAAACAGACGAATAACAGCAGAACTAGTTGGCATCTCTTACACAATAAAGGCCAATAGGGGATTTCCCCAAGGAGGGTGTCTATCCCCACTCATGTGGTGCCTACTTATAGATGACCTATTAAAGAAAATAAACAGAATGCACATATTCATGTAAGCATACTCCGATGATGGTGCAATACTGGTCACGGGGAAAGACATGATAATGGTAAGGAACAGAATACAGTCTGGGATAAAAGCTACACTATTGTGGTGCCGGGAGAGAGGACTTAACCTTAACCCCGAAAAGACCAAACTAATGATGTTCACAAATAAAAGGAAAAAAGTAGAGCTGGTACCAATCACCATAGATGGAACCCAGATAGAGATGATACAAGAACTAAAGTACCTAGGTGTGATAATAGACAACAAGCTGTCTTTCAACTCACACATTAGATCACAGATTAACAAAGCCAAGATAGCATTGATGCAATGCAGCAGAGCCGTAGGCAGAACTTGGGGCCTAAGACCAACAGTGGTGATGTGGATCTACCAAGCTATCATACTGCCAAGACTTATGTATGGTGCAATAGTATGGTGGCACAGGGCGTCAATAAAAGTAAATTACAAAGAGTTGGCGCAAGTACAGAGACTAGCAGAGCTCATGACAACGGGAGCAATGAGATCTACGCCCTCAGCAGCACTGGATATGATTCTCGGACTCGATCCACCGGATCTGGGGGCTAAGAAGAAAGCTCTAGAACAATGGTACAGAATGAAGTCGTGCGGGCAATGGAGCAACATAAATACAGACTCCGGACACTCTACGATAGATAAAGCGTATGAAAGAAATCTGTCGATGATCATGACGCGCAATGACGTCATTGGGAAACAAAAGATCTTCGACAAGAAGTATAGAGTACACATAGGAACCAGAGACAACTGGGAGGCTGAAACAACAGAGGAAACAATAGTATGCTACACAGACGGGTCTAGGAAGGCTAAGTCCGGCAGATCGGGCGCAGGATTCTTCATCGATGGACCCGAAAGCATAAAATTATCAGTACCACTTGGGAAATTTGCAAGTGTATTTCAAGCTGAGGTACTTGCCATCATAGAATGTGCCAGACACATAAAGGAGTCCTGCGGAAATTTACACAACAGAGTAATAATCTACAGCGATAGCCAAGCAGCAATAAAAGCAATAATGAAATCAGAGACAACATCAGCCTTGGTGTTAGAATGTAAAGAAGCCCTAAATGACCTAGCTAAAGACAAAGAAGTGATATTAGCCTGGACACCCGGTCACGAAGGAAATATGGGTAACGAGACCGCGGATGAACTAGCTAGGAAAGGAGCAGATGAAATACTGATAGGCCCAGAACCCCGCCTTCCCATATCTAGCAACATAGTTAAAGGGGTACTTAGGAAAATTATAAATGTGGAGGCTATCACGCGATGGGAGAACGTGGAGGGGCATCGTCAATCCAAACTCTTCATCAAGGGGTATGATAGGAAAAAGACTAAACACCTTTTACAGCTCTCGAAACCCGATATAACGGTAATGGTAGGCATTATGACAGGTCATTGTAACTTAAACAGACATCTGACCATAATGAAGAGAAAGGAGGACCCAGCTTGTCCAGAATGCGGAGAGGAGGAGACCGGCTTCCATTTCTTCGCCGAGTGTCCCATGTACTCGATGCCCCGATGGTTAGCAACGGGTAAGGACAAAATATCAGAGGAGGACATCAGGGAAGTATCAGTAGCAGACATGGTAAGATACTACAAAGCAACAGGTAGGTTCCACGGGGTAACGCTGCAGGAGCACTAGTAAACCAGTGCCCCGGGCGGGGTGACTTGTGGAGCAGTGAGCCTTACACCAGGGGACACAGAATTGTGTGCGAAATGCTTCGGAGGCCCTCTCAGGATCCTCATTTAGTACATCTCAACCAGTAGTTAGGGGGGATGGAAAATGAGGACACCCCTGATGAAGCCAAAAGAGCGGCTCGCCACATATAACTGGCCGTCATCCTGGATGGGGCTTGAAGCGAAACAACCCACGCCGCCCGTCTCCAGCTGGGATAGTGGGTGAAATGGATCCATAGACGTGATCTGATCACCCATCTGCGCGAGCCGCGGCGTCCCGATTAGAAAAATAATAATAAGACCGCGATAACCGGGGTAAATAAGGGGAGGCCTTTTCTCAGCATTGAGACACATTTGGGGCTAAACCAAGTTTACTATTATTTATTCTGTGGCTAAACAATAAAATAAAAAAATGTTTTAGTATAGGAAACACTATTAGAATATGCTTTAGGTAGGTTCAATCACACCGAGTCTGACGCTTGTATATATGTACTAATTTAGGTACGGTAGAGCTCTAGTAGGTACTTTTTATAGTTTTTCTGTTGTTAATAATAATAAAAAATACATTTAATCTTTAAATAATTAGTTTGTTAGGATATCTGCCGTAAAAAACACACCTATTCTTAGCTATTAAGGTTCAAAAGAAAGACAACCCTTTTTAAGGAACGATCAGCGTTGGCACCCCTTTAAGTCTCTGTGGCCCAAAACTCAATGCAATGTAACTTTGATAATTTATGTAAATGGGCTCACGATGTAGGTCTGGTGATAAATGCAAGTAAAACCAAAATTATATATATTCACTCACCGTACATGAAAAATGATAACGTCCCTACGATAATTGCACATGATCACCAGTGCCTGCATCGCGGGACCACTCCCTACGTGTGTGCGTGCCCGAAGTTACATATTGTAGACCAACATACCTACCTTGGCCTCATCATAGACAAACACTTCACTTGGGGACCCCATATCGAAAGTGTGGTCAGCAAGCTTAGGTCTATTAACGCCAGGTTAGCCGTTCTAAAATATAAACTGCCCTACCATACGTTACGCATGCTGTATCTGGCTTTGGCAGACTCAGTTATTGGCTACGGGCTATCTAGTTATGGACGTACCTATAAAACGTACCTAGATAAAATATACAAACTCCAAATAAGCATCCTGAAAAATATAGTACCTAAACATGTAAGACTACGATACAAAGACGACGAATTCGGTCTGTTTAGATACTGTAAGGTTATGTCGGTCTTCGATAAAGTAAAAATGTCAATTATTCTAGATAAGTATGAAAATATTGCCTCTCTGACTAAAACCAGTAGATATGAACGATTGCGGAATCTTGATAATAAGATACCAATTTATCAAAGACCAAAAACAACTAACGTCTATGGCATGAGGACGTGGGAATATTCACTGCCAGATGTACTTAATGGCTTACCAAAAGAGTTACATTCTAATCTTTTAAAGGATAAAAAAGCGTGTAAAGCTGCACTAAAAAATTTTTATGTATCGTAGCACTAAGCATTTAATGAACTAATCTAATTAGCAGTGAGCCTGAGATCTCATTCGCTTCTCGTATAAACCTTAAATAGGTTTTAGATAAGCGTTTATTATTGTAAGATGTTTGAATTTAATGTATCTTGATCAATAAATTAAAAAAAAAAAAAAGTGAACCTTAAAAACAGCGGATAAACCTAGGGTTAAAATAAAGTTGACAGTTAAAAGGCCTACCTATTTATCCAGGCACGCGATTTACGGCTGTTCCCATGACAGCGTAGACGTAAAAAGTTTTAAGTACCTAATAAATTCAAATTATGAGCTTAGCTAGATTTCGTAAGTACCCACTAATTTGTAAATGCTGACAAATTGTACTTTAAGTTATCTCCTGAAAATATAAAATTTTAAGCAGACGCTACTTGCAGAAAGATTCTTTAAAGTTAAAGCTACTTTGAATCTATGTGTCTAATCAAGTTTTTGCTTAGGTACATAAATAGGTGGGCTCCAGTCCAGACGTCCATGTCCCAGCGTCAAGTCATAACTCCACTATTTTTGGCCAGGAGTTGGAAAGATTAATGCCGGTCGGGGTTCGGACTAATGCCTGCGGGCTTCTAAAAGGGATGCTTCATCAATAAAAACCGACAATTTGTAAATATCTGGTTTCTTACCAAATTACAGTTTAGGGATTTAATCTTGAAATTACAATAAGGTACACCGTACACCAGATTCAGATTCAGATTCAGATAATTTTATTCAATGTAGATTCTTTACAGAATACTTATTGAATGTCATGCAGAATACAATGCAAATAGAGCGAGTCTACGCCGTTTCGGATCGTGCTATGGCAGCGTAAAAGAAACGGCAAGAAACCACTGCAGCACGGCCTACTTTAAGAGTCGGCTTTTTACAATGTGTTTCTTGTGTTTCGCTGGAATATCAGAGCACCATACCTCTTTGTCATTCATATAGTCATCCAATCTATAGTAAGCTTTTTTACATAACGTTTGCTTTACACAATCTTTAAACTTTCTTTCAGGTAATTGCACTATATTGTCAGGTATTTTGTTGTAGTATCGTATACACAGACCAACGAAAGATGTATTGACTTTAGTTAATCTAGTATATGGTTGATCAATTTTATGCTTATTTCTAGTATTAAAATTATGCCTGTCACAAATTTTTGGTAATTGATGAATGTTCTTTCTAGCATACATTATATTTTCATAGATATACTGGCATGGCACTGTCATAATGTTGATTTCCTTGAACAGTTCTCTCAGGGAATCACGAGTCTTCAGGCAATAAATTGCTCTTATAGCCCTCTTTTGTAAAACGAATATTGAATGTATATCAGCTGCTCGGCCCCAAAGCAGTATGCCATAAGACATAATGCTATGGAAGTAGCTAAAGTAAACCAGCCTTGCAACAACACCTTAACATTTCATCCGTTCACACCAAGCCCAATGGTTCTCCTAATGAAAAACACGCAACTTTTGTGCAACTTTGGTTAGATAAAAATACTAACAAACCCCTCCTACCTACTCCTGTTTCCATAACGTCCCTTTCCTACAATGTCCCTTTTCCAAATTCTCCCTTTCTCAAAATTTCCCTTACCCAAAGGTGATTGACACGTTTTGTATAAAAGTCGAAATACTCGTGTACATTATTTAAAACGTATAAAAATTCATACCTATATAGGGTGACTTTTAATTAGTTCTTGATAGCAAAACATATGCATGTACGTGAGTACAAAATGCGCTATCAACTGATGCAGTTTCTATGGGAGGTCAAAACTTGATTTTCGTATTTCGACCTATGTTCCTTGGGGAAAGTTGTTCAGTATCATGAGTACATTCATACATTTTTCTATCAAGAACTAATTAAAAGTCACCCTATATACCTATGCACAAAATTATTTATAAAATTGTACAGTCAACTGGACGTTGGTAGGGACACTTTGACTTAGAGATCGTGTTTATTGCGAAGCAAGTAGCACAAATAAATAAGTATTTGAAAAACAAATGTTTACTTATTTATTCGTGCTACTTGCATCGCAATAAACACTATCTCTAAGTCAAAGTGTGTAATCAACGGTATCATCATCATCATCATGGGGTGCCATCTTCGAAATGAAGTTTGGAGGTCAACAATCGGTATTCGTCGCGGCGATTGATCGACTAAAAGAGGCCACTGGCTCTTCCAAAAAATTAAATGAAAATGAAATGAAATTATTTATTTGCTATAAATCATTGACGAAAGATCTAACCATTCACGTAACTGAACTCTAGCTAACCAGGTACATTAATATGAATAGAGCCAGCGAACGTTTACCTTAGTAAAGGCGGCTACACACGTAACTGCAAGATTGACCAGCATACCTACATAAGTATTTTTCGGCAAGCAAACTTCATCGTCTATGGGTGTTGTGGATACCTTTGTGCAATCTTCGTGAGAGAACTCTTTATATTGGTCGAAGTGTGCAATAATCTTGCACCCCAAATTCAGATTAATGATTCGGATTTCAGATTAAAATTACTCTGTGATATTTGACACATGAAGATTTGGACATTACAGGATCGCGATCACCCGAAAAGTAAGATGAATTTGTGCTTCAGAAGGCCAGTTAAACCGTTGGTCTTGAGGCTTCTATTTCAGGAACTAGTCGTCAAAGAGCCATATCAGATGCCTTTGGTGGCTCAACAATCCTGACACCAGGGTTTGTGAGGTCGATTATCAATCTTACAATCAACACGATATGTCCCATACTTTGGGAACTATCGCTATAACCCAGGCCGCGAGTTTATACTTATCCCCGGCAACATGCTGTAGTCCGAGCCCTGCGATGCGCTGCCGGCTTGTTGCCCAACTAATTTTACTTTAGGGTTAAGCCTAAGGTTAAAAATTGCAATTCTCTATGTCTCAATCTTGTAAACTATCAAACGCTCAAGCATACTTCCTTATATAGTGATTGTTCATGCGTGCTTATCAGTCAAGCCTGCAGCTAAGTGAGCAGCCGCCTTAAAGAGAGCAAATTTGCACCACGCAGCCTCTTGAATCCCATTCTGTTAGATAGAGCGGGTAGTTAAGTAATTGCTTTGTATGAGGACGACAGACTATATTACACTACAGGGTACACAAACAGGCAATGGAAAATGTACTAAGTATCTATAAAATTGTAAATTGATTTTGTCCGTACATTGATGATATTTCTTTATAAGATATTATTTATTTATGCTGTTTTGATGTCCTTGAATTCAAATCACACATATTTGGCTGTTTGTTTGTTCGAGCATCACGCAAAAACTACTGAACCGATTTTAAGTAGTGATTTTTAGGGTTCCGTACCTCAAAAGAAAAAAATGGAACCCTTATAGGATCACTTTGTTGTCCGTCTGTCTGTCTGTCTGTCTGTCAAGACCCTTTATCTCACGAACGGGTAAAGGTATCAAGTTGAAATTAATACCATATATTAGGGTCTACGAACCACACAAGATCTGAAAATTTCAATTTTTTACAACAACGCAATCAAAAGACATGGCAGTTTATGTCCTCATCTCCATACATTTATGCAAAAATAAAAAACCTACAGGGTACTTCCCGTTGACCTAAAATTATGAAATTTGGCAAGAAGCTAGGTCTCACAGTACAAATAAAGGGAAAAGTCTGAAATCATTAAATATTACAACTTTCCTCACAACTAATGGTAACCAATTGTGGTGAGCTCCCGTTTCAAGAACATTCATATAAGAGAGGGGTCAAGTTGGATGGTCGCGAAGGCGATTTTTGTTTTAGTTCTTTTTTAAAAACGGGAACACTTACAAACTTGAAAATTGGTATGTTTTTAGTGCATAAGCTATAAAATAACGACAAATAATAAAGTTTGGTCAATCGCGTGTCGGACTCAAAAAAATTTACACATTAACTTACTGAAATTTCAACTAATACAATTATGATTATGTGTTGGTACGGAACCCTCGGTGCGCGAGTCCGACTCGCACTTGGCCGGTTTTTTTGTTTTGTTTGATAGCTTATAGTTAAGGCTTAAACATCGATATATTTTTAAATTTAGTCTAATAATAGGAACAGGATAAACAATTTTTAGTAGGTTACCTCATCTCGTCATCTTTTTTAGTCTAATAATAGAAACAGGATAAACAATTTTTAGTAGGTTGCCTCATCTCGTCTTATCTTTTCTTAGAAAATTCAACCTTGCTCCTCTTTTTGCTCCTGCCACTACTGGGCGTAGGAAAAAAGCTCTCGATTTGTCTATCCTATTTTATCAAACGAGAAATATTTCTATCCTGTACTATTACCTATTTGTATCTTATCCTAAACAGTATAATATTCTGTGCCTACCGCTAAAACTCCCTATTATGTGCACGTGCTCCAGGGTTGTCACAAAAGTTTTAATGCGACTACTGATCCAAGTTTCGCCGATTACGGTCCCTGATTGCCCAAGTTGTTGTCCATTATTTTCACGAGTTGCTTACTTATAGTAATTTGTACCTACTTATTTAATGAACGATAGTCTAGTAAGGGTTAACTGGAGGATGGGCAGCAGCGTCCTCCTTTGTATCTTACATCTTACTTACTGCGGTCACCTACAACCGCATTCCATGGTGCCAGCCGTAACGCTAACAAGCGAGGTGACTAAGGTACTTCCCCTCCACATTTTCCCAGCAAAACCTAGAATCCTGGAGGGAGCTGTCCTGTAGTGGACGTTTCATGGGATGTTATGATGAGTCTTGGTTGTAGCCCAATAATGCGAAGACTTAAGAAGATTCGAGAAAGTTGTGTATCGTGCTGGAAAGTTTTGGTGATTTTGCTGGCCATGGGACTGTCAACCTTCTCCCAGGACATAGTAGGTATATAGGTTGAAATACAGGAAAAATATTTGACCTTTTACACAATGCTATGCTAGCTAGGAAATGTTGGAGTAAATTTTAGTTTTGACTTAATGCTCTTTGAGAAAAGTTGTTCAGTATCGTGGACTTAAATTACTTTTCCTGGTTGATATAAAAACCCCTTGTTTTTTTTTGTTTTCCATCAAACATGAGGTTTGATTAAGTGCCTACTCATCATCATATCGTGTGGGTAGCGAGGACGATGACCGACCTCACTAACCCTGATGTCAGAGTTGTTGAGCCGCCAAGGGTCTCTGACATGGCTCATTAACGACTACATCAGTAGAAAGTAGTCGGGACCAACGGCTTAACGTGCCTTCCGAAGCACGGAATCATCTAACTTTTCGGACAATCAGGTGATTCATCCTGCACTGTGCTAACCAAACTGGGGAGGACACACGAAGGGATTTTCGTTTGACAGTGACAGTGACCCCACCGGGAATGGAACCCAGAACCTCCGGATCGAGAGCCGAGCGCTCTAACTTCTAGACCACGGAGGCTGTTACCTACTTATTTATGTGATTTGATCAAAGAGAAAAAGAAGGGTAACCAAGTTGTTACTTAAATAATTATTTTTTTTCATCACCAGACGCCGGTCCAAAAGGAAAGTGGCGGATTCTTAAGATTTTCCAAACCAAAATGAGCTTCGTCCTTTCAGTATTAGTGTGACACTCCCGCCTCTCTCTCTCGCCTTTAAGTCCTCAATCTTAAGACCATTTAAATCGCTTTTATCTAAAGCCCCATTACTTTCGCAAAGTCGACAAATTCATTTCTTTCACTTTCATTTCCCGAAGCTATTAAAAAAGTGAGTACGTAAAAAGTGAAGTCCTTACAAAGTTAATGAGGCAGGAGGACTCGAATGGATGTTAAAAGAATTTCTAACAAGTGGAGCGCTAATCTTTTGCCGAAGTTTAAGAGAAGTGTTTTCACAAAGGATCAGTTAGATGGCCGAGTTGTAGGCCTTTAGTGTGTTTGTTTACCCTTAATGACTTTGTCCTTCCCCGAATTGGATTTGCGCAACTTGAAAAGGAAAACAAATGGAACAAATTGCAAGTCTCTTAACTGACCATTAATGCTCAGAAAGAAAAATAATATTACTGATCAGAAGTAAATGCATAATATCGATGGTCAAGAAGACAAACACGCTAAGTGCAAAACTTTGAGATTTTAACATTTAAAAGCCAAATGTACACTCGACAGCACGTCAGTAGAAACATTTTTGGACCCTATGGCGTGGTAATAGAGTTGAAAAAGTTTCTACCGACGAGCGGTTGACCGCGTACTAAGTAAACATGATCCCACCAAAAACATAAATGTAAAAATGTAGGCCAAGTTCTTGTACATAAAAAAAGAGTTGAAATCAAATCTAAACTACAGCCAAGTTAATTATAATCAGAACCGATATCAATCATTCCAACTTGGCGGGTTTTGAAATTTTAATGAAGGAAAAAAGTCCAACTCTAAAACTTACCTCCGCAAGATTTGCTCTTTTCAGAAGTATTGGTGTGATGAAAATCCGCCAAGTTGGAATGATTAAAGGAGCTGTATCTTTAAAGATGCTTTGTGCAATGGTTAGTAACTTACTTTTTTATGCAGTGATATAATTAGGTTTAACCGAGTTTAAATACTTTTTGTTCATAACCTAAACTTTACCTTATGTTTATAATTACTCTAATTCCTTCTGTTTTTCTTCAATAGTTAGTTGAGAGTGTCGCTATTTGTACCTACTATCAACCGTGTAAGTATATACAGCTAGCGAAACAGGTTACAATGTTTCTTTTTCTTTTGATTGTTGAGCCAAGAAATTGTATTTAACTGTATTTTGTGCGCCCACGTCCTTTCATCAGTCGAACCAAGCAGAGTCGAACAGAATTGTAAAAAAAAAACAATTAACGAAAATCTGTATAAATTATTCCAACCGCCGTCAACTGTAAAAGTAACGTGGGCGCACTTTTCTTGGGGCCCGCTTGTATTCCTTAAACATTTTTATGCCCCATTTAATGTAACAAATTTATTTTTAACACATTTGCTCATGAAACGGCTCAATTGTGCTGTATTAAAGTAAATAATCCTTATAAAACACGCTTGTCTTTTCATTATAGAACATACCGCACTAGTGTTTTATTTTTTATTTCAAAACGGAGTAAGGAGTTTTTATATTAGAAAAAAATAATCAATTTTTTGGAATAAATAAGCTATACTCGAGAAAATATGATAAATAAACATTAGTTCCATCAACTTATTAACAAATAATAACAAAATATCCCATGTCATCCTCTCCATCTACGCATGCGATAAGAAGAATATACGCCACCATATTTACAAATATTATTTATTACTAATTATTTACAAATATGTCGGCATCTACTGTGCTTCTACAATACAAATACGAGTATGATGTGCGAGACACCATCATGGGCGAGAGCGAGAGCATGCGAGGCTTCGATGGCTCGGCCACGTGGAGAGAATGGGAGAGGATCGGGCCGCCAAACGAGCTTAAGTGGGACGATCGAGTGGGCAACGACCAGTTGGTCGCCCCAGGTACAGGTGGGGTGACGTAGTTCGAAAAGACCTGGATGCCCTCCAAAGAGCCGATTGGCAAGAAGCGGCACAGAACAGGGAAGAATGCAGGAGCCCAAGATCCTTTTGGAGTCGCTGAGACAGCGTAGTAAGGAAGTAAGTAAGTACAAATATAGCTTCAAAGCCCCCAAAATCACTTTGACACAAAATACTAGCTCGCTGCATTACACTCTCGGCTCCATTACGCCCTCGCCTGTGGTTCGGGCTGCAATAACTGACCCTCGATTGTAATTACCAAAATAGCGCACTTGCATCTAAATGTATTATTGTCATTTACTTTATTTGGCACACAAACAAACTACAATCAAGTTAAGAATAATAAGACATATTAGTTTAATAGTACTGTAGCCCGTGGACATTTAAATTACGAAAAAGGTTACCGTTTCTCTTTGTGAAATTGGTATAAATTTTACCATTTCACATACTAATAGCAAGGTCTTAAAGATCGTAACCCGCCGTAACCATATATAGTGAAAAGTGATGTATTCCGGCCATATTGACAATAATTTACATTTAAGAGTTACCCTTTCAAATTTATACATCTGTTAATAGACCCTCTGAACAAACCATAGGTATACCTATTTTAAGACTGTTTCTGTGGGCGGTTCAGATTTTAAGACTCATTTGGTCCTAAATTTGTTTTTGTCAAATTACCATAGTCTTACTATTACGTATGGTAATTCAACAAAGCTGTACAACATGACCATAACGAAACAATGCGGTGACCTACCAATGTATATAAATAACATATATGGAATTATAGTTTGGTCACTATATATGGTTACGGCGGGTTACGATCTTAAAGACTTCGCTTTTATAGAATGTGAAATGGCGAAATCTATAACAATTTCATAAAGACAAACGGTAACCTTTTTCGTAATTTAAATGTCCACGGGCTACAGTACAGTTGTTGGCTACACCAATTCGAGTTCGGGGTTCACCGGGTGCTTTGTGACTTAAACACGAGATCAAGTTTACAAATCGTCTTTATTAAACACACAAGTTCAAACAACGATAACAACAGGTAATAACAAGAGTCAACAAGAGTCAAACAGAAAACTTAACAAGTGACGAGCACGCAGGCTCAGACGAGTTCGCGGGCACTGGCACTGACACTGACTAGTCACTAACTAGTTTTCACTGTCTTGTCAACTCCTTGAGTGGACTGTATAACGTTCACTTGTTCACTGCACTGTACAACTGACTGTTTCCAACTGTGTTCGGATCGTAGACAGAACTGGAACTGTATCTTCGACTGTACTGTGCACTTGTATTCTTGAGCTGTAGACTGTGGTCGAACTGCAACTACAACTGCCTTCTTCAAGTGGACTGTATAGGGTTCGTTCACTACAGGAGAGTTCTCGACTGTAGACTGGAAGTTCACAGTAGACTGGACGATTCACTCAGTTGACTGGAACGGTTGACAGTTGATTACTGGACGATCACTCAGCTTCGAACTGTGTCGAATGGTGGATTTGGCCGCGCTTATATCCTGCTAGCGCCGGCCAGAACTAGCGTACGACACGCCGAGCGCACGCTGTCTATCTCGCTCGCACGCGCTGGCCGTCTCGCTCGCTTTGTGCTCTCGCGGCGTCGGTGCGGGGCGCGGGGGCGGGTGATGTTCGTGCGTAGCTTGCTCTGGTACTTGAGTGTTGCGTTCCGTGTCGCCGTCCGCAACATTCTCCCCCCGGCGAGAGCCCGCAGCCCCTGTTGATATGGGTAGGACGGCGAGCTTCCTTACAGGGCGTCGTATAATGCCAGCCTTGGTGCGTACTTCTGCGTTTCTGATTACGCCGTCGGGGCCGGTGAATGTGCGTGCGACGACTCCCCTTGGCCACACGTTCCGTGGCATGTTCGGGTCGGTGATGATGACGAGGTCTCCGACAGCGATGTTGTTGTTGGTGGTTGTACCTCTCCTCGGTACTAAGGTTGGGAGGTATTCAGTGACCCAGCGTCGCCAAAAGGTATCTGCTAGCGCTTGACTTCTTCTCCAGGCGCGTCGATCCAACTGGGTGCAAGGTCCGGTGCAGGGAAGGCCTGATGATGTCCCGATCAGGAAGTGGTTCGGGGTGAGCGCCTCAGGGTCGTCGAGTTCTACCGGAACGTGGGTGAGCGGTCGGCTGTTGACCGCGTGTTCTGCTTCCACCAAGAGGGTTGTCAGCACTTCTTCTGATGGTATTTGTTCATGCAGCGTTCCTTTGAGTGCAGTCTTGACTGATCGCACTAGTCGCTCCCACGCGCCGCCTTGGTTCGGGGCACCCGGTGGTATGAAGCGCCACTCGATGCGTTGTGTGAGCGCGAAATCTTGAAGTTGAGGCAGCCACTCTTCGAAGTTCATTGTCGGACCCCCGGAAGTTGGTCCCGTTGTCGCTATAGATGATGCGGGGCCAACCTCGTCGTGCTGCCATTCTTCTCAGCGCCATGATTGCTGAGTCCGTCGATAGTGAGGGCACCACTTCTAGGTGTACTGCTCTCGTGGTGAGACATGTGAAGAGTGCTCCCCATCTTTTCTCGTGTCGTCGGCCGATCTTCACGGTCATTGGGCCGAAGTGGTCGACCCCTGTGTTGGTAAAGGGCCGACTGTATGGCTCCATTCTGGCAGCTGGTAAATCGCCTTTCGACGGGATGGCGGGCGTAGATCTTCTTATTCTGCATAGCTGACATCTGGAGGCCACGCTGCGCACCACTGGTCGAAGTCCTTGCAGGTGGTATCGTTGTCGTAGGTCGTTGACCACCCTTTCGTTGTTGGCGTGGCCTGCTCTTGCGTGGGCGTGTTGTACAAGCAGACGCGCGAAGGGATGGCGGCCGTCCAGAATGATCGGTGTCTTCATCTCATCGGGGGCGGCTGTAGCTCTGTTAATCCTCCCCCGGGCACGCAGTACTCCATTTGCGTCGATGTATGGGTCTAAGGCAGCGAGTCGGCTCTGCTTCTTGATAGATTCGCCGGCCTGTAGCGTCGCAACTTCGTTGGAGTAGGCGTCTCTCTGGGCTTGCTTGATCCAGAGGGCTTCTGCTGCTTCGATGTGTCGCAGTTCTAAGGTCGTCGTTCTTCTGCGGCACTTGTCAGTGAAGTATAGGACTCGAGCTGTTGTGCGGATGAGCCTCTCGTATGCCGAAAAGCGTGTGATATTGGGCAGGCTCGAGTCTTCTTCGTTCGTTATGTGAGCAGCGACATCTTCATGTTCGTTCTGGTCGTGTAGATCGGTGTGTTGTTCTGGCCAGCTTCGTTCTGGTTCTTGCAGGAAGGCTGGACCCGTATACCAGCGATCGTTGCTGTCCACGGGCTTGTGGTGTTGCCGCGTGGCGTCATCGGCGACGTTTTGTTCGGTAGGTACCCATCGCCATTGGGTCGGGCTGGTTAGCTCGCCAAGTTCTCCCAGGCGGTTGGCGACGAAGGTGTCGTACTTTCTCTCGTCGTTATAAATCCAGTGAAGGACTGTTCTGGAGTCTGTCCAGTAGATAATTCTGCTCGGCTGAGTTCTGTGTTCCTCTGTGATGGCCCTGGCTAGTCTGGCTCCGATGAGGGCGGCTTGGAGTTCGAGTCTCGGGATTGTTGTAGTCTTCAGGGGGGCAACCTTCGATTTGCCGGCGACCAGTGAGGTTGTGATGGTCCCGTCAGGTTTGGTTGCCCGCCAGTAGGCAGCGGTGGCGTAGGCTTGTTCGCTGGCATCGCAGAATACATGTAACTCCTTCTCGCCTTCTATCTCATATCTCCTTCTCAGACGCAGGTTCGTGACGCTGTCCAGGTTCTGCAGCCATCTGTTGAACTCCTCTGCGGGCTTGGTGGGAATTGGGTCGTCCCAGCCAAGTTTGATGCGCCATAGCTCTTGTAGCTGTATTCGGGCGCTGATGGCGAAGTGACTTTATGAGGCCTAGTGGGTCGTATATGGACATGACCGCACTGAGGAACTCCCGTTTGGTGGGTGCGCGGTGGAGAAAGCGCACCTCCCGTGGCACGCGGTTCATTGCCGTGTTGAATGTCAGCAGGTCCGGTCCTGCCATCCAGACGAGGCCCAAAGTTCTCTCGTTGCTTGGAGTCGGCCCCAGGTTCGTGTCTTGAGTGGCTCGATCTTCGGCGGGAAAGGCAGCTAGCACTCGTGGATCGTTCGAGTTCCATGCACGGATGCGAAAGCCTGCCTTCGAGTGGATGAAGGCGACGTCTTTGGCGATCTTGATAGCTTCTTCTGCTGTTGCCATGCTATCCACGTAGTCGTCCATGTAGTGGTTGAGGGTGATCGCCTTGGCTGCTTGTGGGAAGTTGGCAGCAAACTCTTCAGCGTTCTTGTTTCTGACGCTGTGTGCCAAGAAAGGTGAGCTCTTGGCACCGAATATCATCGAAGTCATCTTGTATATCTTCGGTGGATTGTCGCGATCTTCTCCTCGCCACAAGAACAGTTGTGGGGACTGGTCTTCAGGTCTAATTTTAACCCGCAGGAACATTTCTTCAATGTCGGCTGTGACGGCGACTGCTTCCTCTCTGAATCGGAAGAGGATCCCAATTAGAGGTCGTAGTAGATCAGGTCCCTCTAAGAGATGGTCGTTCAGACTGACACCGTTGGATGTGGCGGCAGCGTCGAAAACCAGGCGAATTTTCTTCGGCTTGTTGGGGTTTCTCACCGCGAAGTGGGGTAGGTACCAGCTCTTGGGGTTTGCTGGTTCTTCTCCTGTTACTTCTTCTGCGTAGCCTTTGTCGAGCAGGTTCTGGATCTGTCGTCCATACTCGATGCGAAGCTCGGGATCTTTGTCAAGCTTCTTCTCAATGCCTCGGAGTCTGTTCAGGGCCGATGAGTAGCTCGGAGGTAACTTCGGTTCGTTCGTTGTAAATGGAAGTCCCACTTCAAAGTGCCCGTTGGTTCTGTGCGCCGTCTTCTCAAATATCTCGACGGCACGACGCTCTTTCGGATTCGGTCGTTGCGTTGACGTGATGCCAAGGGAATCCAGGGAGAACTGCTTCTTTACTGCGTCGTCTAGGTTCGGGGACGTGCAGATGTGCAGGACTTCTTCGCAGGCTGGGAACTTGTTGCGTGGTAGAACCCCGTGAAGTACCCATCCGAGTGAAGTGCGTGAGGCTGCGGGTTGATCTCGGCGGCCTGCGCGTAGCTCTCGGGTGACGATTAGGTCCCAGTTATCGGCACCGATCAGGAGCCGGGGTCTTGTTGCTTTGCGGCACTCCTCGATCTGGAGTCCGTGTAGATGGTCGAGCTTCATGTCTTCAGGGCTGATGCTTTGGCCCTGGATCGTTAGCTCTTGTACTGTGCGAGCGATGATCTTGTGCGTCTTCATGTTGCGCCCTCGCACCCATAGGCTGACGCGTCGACTGGTAGGCTCGGGGCTGACCGACGACACGCTCCTTAAGTTCAGTGGCGCTGGTTTGCCTTCAGCGCCGATACAGCGTGCGAGTTCCTCGTCGATCAGTGTGACTGTTGAGCCTTCACTGTTGAGTCTTTAGAGCGTAGGTTTCGACTGCCCCGTTCGGTCCCTGGATGGAGACTGGGCAGATCTTGAGCAGCACCTTTCTGCTACTCGTCCCGTCGTGAGAAGCTGCGGCGACGGTCTCGTGCGTCTCCTCTTCGGCGGGCCTTGGTTGCTCTGGTTGCGGCAGAGCTCGCGTAGCGTCGTGTAGTAGGACGTGATGCGTGTGTCGACATCCTTCAATGCTGCACTTCTTGCTTTTGCATCGGCTCCGTTGGTGCTTGTTTGATAGACATCGGAAGCACACACCTTCTGATTTCGCCCACTCCCATCGGCCGGAGACGGTCATCTGTTTGAGCTTCTTACACTGCTCCGGTGGGTGTTCGCCTCCGCAACACAAGCAGGTTCGTTTCTTGCGTTCGGGTTCAGCGGAGGTGGTGAAGACTTGGGCAGGCTGCCGTGTTGACGTCATCCGACTTGTTCTTGCGTTCCGAGTGGTGGGGCGTTCGCGGTTGGCTGCCGGCTTCGTAGGTGCAGTGCAGAATGCGAACTGCATCTGGTTCTCGGCTTCATCTAGTAGGTAGCGAGCCAGGGCGAAGATTTCTGGTTCGTTCGGATCTTTATATCTTCTGGCGTAGTCGCACCATGCCTTGCGGTAGGTTGGAGTTAGCTTGCTGACGACCTCTTGCGCTAAATCCGGGTTCATGAGGAAGGTGATGTTGGATACGGCTTCCAAAACGCACACGATGTTCTGCACCTTGATTGCGAAGCGATGCATTCCTTGCGCTGTCTCGTCCATAGGTGGCAGCTTGTGGAGATCGGCCATGATGCGTGCGGTGACCATTCTTGGTTGCCAGAAGGCTCGTTCGAGCAACCTCATGATGATGTCTGGGCTTCTTGCGGTGTACAGCAGGGATGATACTGCTTCTCTTGCCTCCCCCCGTAAGGCGATCCGGAGGCGTCCCAGATTCTCGATCGGCGACAACTTGTACAGGGCCGTTGAGTCGCGGAACGCTGCCTTGAAGGGTAGCCACTCCGTAGGGGCACCGCTGAACGTTGGTAGCTCCAATGCTTGGTGAGACTTCGGGCGAAGATCCATCATTCGCTCCATGGTGTCTGTTAAGCGCTCTGCGCTCTTGTGGCGTGAGCTTGAAGTTGGTCGTCGGTCGTCATAATAACAAGACGGCGACGGAGATCGGTCGCGTCGCGATGTCCTCGTTCGGTATGGTGACGGTGATCGCTCTCGACGTGGTTCGGAGTAATCGTGTTGCCATGTGACCGTAGCTCGACGAGGTGAAGGCTGGTGGTGCCACGGTGGTGATCGCTCGCGGTGTGTTGCAGGCCTTGATGCACGCGGCGACGGTGATCGGTCGTGATGTGGCACAGTCCATGAGGCACGCGGCGCCGGTGATCGGTCGCGATGTGTCGCGGCCCTCGGTGCATCTGGCGAAGGAGTTCGCACGCGTCGCTGCAGATGTTGCTGCGATGACGGCAGATGTTCGCGCCTTGTTGATGTCGGTAGCGGTGGCGCCGGTTGCTGCGGCGTCGGTGGGTCGCGTTGCGGCATCGGTTGTGACAGCGGCGGGTTGCGCTGCGGCCTCGGTTCGGTCTGTTCTGGCTCCCCCCGTTGATCGATCGGAGTGTGAAGCAGCGACGAGGTAGGGATCTCACTCGTTAGTTCTTGCTGCTGATCTTTATCCAGCCATTCTACTACATGGCTGAGTGACGGCCCGACGGGTTCGTTGCGGCGTTCTTGCTCCTCGTCTGCGAGTTCCGCGAGGTCAGCATGTAGTTTCTTCCGGGAGACAGAGTTCTCTATCTCGAACAGCTTCTGAGCGACAGCGGCGTTCATTTGTCGCGTAAAGGCTTCGGCTTCCATCTGCTTCCTGTAGGCATCAGCTTCCATGCGTTGCTTGAAGGCTTCCGCTTCGAGATGGGCTAGTCTCGCGGCGTCCTCTGCCTGTGCTCGCAGGATGCGGGTTCGAGCGCTTGTCGATGCTGCTGAGCCGGCGACACTGGCAGCACGGGAAGTTCTGCCTTGCTCCACGACGACTCGATCGGTTCCACCCCGTTCTAGGGTTGAGACGTCTTGGCCTGGGGCTGTACTGCGGGTAGTGTCGACGTTAGCGGCGGCGGCATCTTCGGGACGAGGGGCGGGGTCGGTTCGGTCGCCCTCGGTCGCGACGCTCGGCGATGCAGGTGGCTTGTCGAAGGTGACGAGGATCTGAGGCGGGACTGACGAGCCGACAGGAAGCTCGTCCCTCTGCGCCTGCGTCAGTCTCGGGCGTCCAGCGGGTTCTTCCATCGTTGACTTGTTCTGCGACGATTTGCTGCGCGTTGTAGCCATAACACTGCACACAAAGTCACAAAAGCAATATCCGGCTCGAAGGACCAAGAACTGTTGGCTACACCAACACGAGTTCGGGGTTCACCGGGTGCTTTGTGACTTAAACACGAGATCAAGTTTACAAATCGTCTTTATTAAACACACAAGTTCAAACAACGATAACAACAGGTAATAACAAGAGTCAACAAGAGTCAAACAGAAAACTTAACAAGTGACGAGCACGCAGGCTCAGACGAGTTCGCGGGCACTGGCACTGACACTGACTAGTCACTAACTAGTTTTCACTGTCTTGTCAACTCCTTGAGTGGACTGTATAACGTTCACTTGTTCACTGCACTGTACAACTGACTGTTTCCAACTGTGTTCGGATCGTATACAGAACTGGAACTGTATCTTCGACTGTACTGTGCACTTGTATTCTTGAGCTGTAGACTGTGGTCGAACTGCAACTACAACTGCCTTCTTCAAGTGGACTGTATAGGGTTCGTTCACTACAGGAGACTTCTCGACTGTAGACTGGAAGTTCACAGTAGACTGGACGATTCACTCAGTTGACTGGAACGGTTGACAGTTGATTGCTGGACGATCACTCAGCTTCGAACTGTGTCGAATGGTGGATTTGGCCGCGCTTATATCCTGCTAGCGCCGGCCAGAACTAGCGTACGACACGCCGAGGGCACGCTGTCTATCTCGCTCGCACGCGCTGGCCGTCTCGCTCGCTTTGTGCTCTCGCGGCGTCGGTGCGGGGCGCGGGGGCGGGTGATGTTCGTGCGTAGCTTGCTCTGGTACTTGAGTGTTGCGTTCCGTGTCGCCGTCCGCAACAACAGTACTACAACTGGATGTTCAAACTAGCGTACACAAGAGTTCGCACATTGAATGTAAACATATTCTCAGTTTATCTAAAGCATTGCAGTATGAATCGTAACGAGCATTCAGAAAAGTAAGATGCAACGGTTCATTCTAAATTAACCTCTTCCAGTACAAACCTCGTCCCTCGTATGAGCTTGTTTTTCGAACTATGTTTCTTAGGAAAAGTTGTTAAGTTTTACGGCTTTATATTTACTAAAATTTTTGCAGTTTTAAAACCCTGTTTATTGACGTGAATACGTTTATGCTTTCGTTTGGGGGGTCATTTAATGTAATGAAAGTGTAAGTGAATCATCATCATCATCATATCAGCCGAAAGACATCCACTGCTGGACATAGGCCTCCCCTAAAGATCTCCATGACGACCGGTCCTGCGCTGCTCGCATCCAGCGGCTTCCCGCGACGTTGACCAGATCGTCGGTCCACCTTGTGGGGGGCCTGCCAACGTTTCGTCTTCCGGTACGTCGTCGCCACTCTAGAACCCTCACGCCCCATCGGCCATCGGTTCTTCTTGCGATGTGCCCTGCCCACTGCCACTTCAGTTTAGCGATTCTCAGGGCTATGTCAGTTACTTTAGTTCTTCTGCGGATCTCCTCAGATCTGATTCGATCGCGCAGAGAGACTCCGAGCATAGGCCTTTCCATAGCCCTTTGGGTGACTTTGAGCTTTCTGATAAGGCCCATCGTGAGCGGTCACGTCTCGGTGCCATATCTTATCACTGGCAACACACACTGGTCAAAGACTGTCGTCTTGAGACACTGCTATTAATTCTGTGACACTGCGGTATTTTGGACGTGAAGATATTGCAGAGCTTCCCGAACGCTGCCCATCCGAGTCGGATTCGACAAGTAACCTCTTTCTCTAAGTTGGATTTACCCAGCTGGACTGTTTGTCCCAGGTATACGTACTCATCAACAACTTCGAGCGTAGAGTCTCCAACTTTGAGTGGAGTGGGTACAACAAGGGCAAGTGTAAGTGAATAAATGATTTTATTATTATTATTATTTCGTACAAAGTTAAAAGTAGCCCTCTATGGCGGCAATATTTGGTATGTTCTACATCAAGCTTTGGATAAGTCAGGGAGGAGTGGTGAGTAGACGCGCGTGGGTGCCGCTAAACCTTATAAGGAAGCTACATGTAAAAGGAATTTCTAGACCCAGCGGTTTGGGCTATGCGTTGATATATCAGTCAGTCAGCTTGATAAATAGACTGATCGAAAATTTACAGTGGTCGATGCGCATTATTTCGCTGCATCGTCTTTTCGAGTTTTAGTGATCGAACAATGGCTGTTCGACGGAAAATACTTTCACAGAAACGTCTGTCGATGCATCGTACTTCGCTGCTTCGGTGCTATGATTGTTCGGGTTATAATATTTCGATTAAAAATACTTTCGCACCAAGTCTATTCGGAATTGAGTATTTCGGGCTTTGCTTCCGGACCCAAAAACGGAACCCTTATGGTGCGACTACGTCTGTCTGTCTGTCTGTCACACCTGTATGACTCAGCAACCATCCATGCTATCGACTTGAAATTTGGAATAGTTTTAGAATATGGTTACCCTACTTAATTACACATCGAAGAAAAAAAATAATTATGCTTATTAATGTAAAGGGGGCCCAAATAGACGGGGCAAAATTTCAAATTAACGTTACTAGGTCGAGTGGGGAATGGTATCACATAGGAAAGGGCTTCATTTGTATATTCTTTAAATCTATTTTTTGTATTTTTTTACGACTTACTTTTTAAGTTAAGATGAAAAATATAAAAAAAAAATACCACTTCCCTCCCTTATCTCGGAAGTTCTCGAAAAGAAAAAGTTTAATTAATTATAGTCGATAGAAGTTTATGTAAGTATTACAGCAAAAATAAAACAATCTTTCAAAGTAGCACAGTTTTTGAGCAAAAACCTTTACCAACAAATTAAGGTTGTGCGGTCCTAAAAATGAATTTATCGCTTCAAAATCGGAACCCTCAGTGCGTGACTACAACTCGCACTTCACCGTTTTTTCAGTTCTTTTTCTCAGAAATTTCTTTTATTTAAAGCCCATTTTGCTCACTTATTTTAAGGTATGAAAATACCTTGTAAGTAAAAGTTAAAAGTACTTCCTTAAACCTATTTTCAGAACCGGGCGAAGCGTTCTCAAGTCGGGTCGGTGGAAAATTGTTAACTGGTTGAGAACACAAGACTAATGTTGTTAAAACACAAAGCGGATCCTACACTGGAACTCATGTCGGAGCGTTCACGGTTCAAACGATTTTAGTCAAACTCACAAGTGAAAAAAATTTTTGGTTTGAGACTTCGCACTTTCAATGTATAGGGCATAGAGGTATTATAGGTATAGTCAAGCTCAAACTCAAACTCAAAATAATTTATTCATTGTTGCATATTAAAATCTCTTAATGACGTCAGCTAAACTACATCGCTTCACAAACAAATTGGCGCCATGGTGGGAAAAAAAGAAGCGACTATAAAAACCCACGCGCTCTTTTAAATATGTTTGAATGTACAGGGTTGATACAATAAACATAAGTCATTTGAATTAGCCTGTTAGAACCACAGCCTAATCCCATGGATTTTTCTCTTCTAGATAAGCTGATATTTCATAATAACCTTTTTCATATAATTTCTGCTTGATAACAGTTTTGAATTTATCTAACGGTAAACTTTCAATATGAGTATTACCTTATTATAGAAGCGTATACATTGACCTTTATAAGTTTTACTAATTTTGTGAACACGGCTGACATGAGAAGCAAGTTGATTCTTGTTTCTTATGTTGACACTGTGCCTGTCACTTTTTTTCTCAAAAATATGTATATTCCGTTTAACATATATTAAATTCTCATAAATGTATTGCGACACATAAGTCAAAATGTTGATTTCTTTAAATTTATTTCTTAGAGATTCTCTAGGCTTCATTTTATAAATTGCACAAACAGCTCGCTTTTGTAATATAAAAATGTTTGCATCCGCAGCATGACCCCATAACAATAGGCCATATGACATGAGACTATGGAAATAACTAAAGTAGACTAAGCTCGCGGTGTCTACATCCGTCAGAGCTCTTATTCTTTTCACTGCGTATGCTGCAGAACTGAGTCTGTTCGACAATTTATTAATATGCGGTCCCCATTGTAATTTGTTATCTAAGGTAATACCTAGGAACACAGCAGATTCCACAAGACTCAATTTTTAATTTTTTACTAATATGTTTGTAGCAGTTGGCGTGACATCAAGAGTACATCAAGGTTGAAACATTGGACTTTGTACCGTTCTTATTTCAATACACGTACGGGCTAGACTCGCGCTGCGAGTGTCAAGCTTGACCTGTCGTTGACTGTACAGGGTATTAAAAGATCGTGTAAAACCTTATACGGGTTATACTGGGGGCTAAATTCTATGAGGTAGTAATTCGCAAAAAAAATTACTCTTCATACGAGTAAGTACAAAATAATTTGCTGATCGGTCTTATTTTTGTAAGAAGTCGATCTTTATTAGCGAATTTAAAGAAGTTGTCAGCAATTGATTTTAAGCTCCTTAGCTTAAAGACACTGTTCGCAACTCGTGGTTACCAAACTATTTGCTGCAAGAACACATCTACGAGAAGAATGTTGCGTTTTTAGTGCCCCATGTTACATTCTTGCGTAGGCAGCCTTTGTGAATTACTTTACACATAAGTACGTTTTTTAAAGTAACTTTCATGTTTTTGATGAAATAAAATTTATCGATTTTAATATTTTTAGATTTTAATCTTAGCTTTGAAGCAGTTCCAGCAAATATATATACAGGGTGTTAATTTAATTGCGTGCCATAGCTTAGAGGGTGTTTCAGTAAAGATAAAGGAACACAAAAAAATATTAAAAAATAATCCTACTTGAAAAAAACTAAAACTTCATTAAAACTAAACTAACGCGGAGGGCAATGACCCAGACGGAGCACTGCGCTATCACCAAGCCAGCGCGCGAGTATCAATGTATAAGGTAGACACATTACATAACTGAAACTTTTCGCGCGCTTTTGATAGCGCGGTACGCCGGGTCATTGCCCTCCTCGTTAGTTTAGTTTCAATGAAGTTTAAATTTTTTTTAAGCAGGATTTTTTTTAAATATTTTTTTTTGTGTTCCTTTATCGTTACTGAAACACCCCCTAAGCTATGGCACGCAATTAAATTAACACCCTGTATATAGGGTCCTAATGAAATAGTTAACATAGTTTTAGCACGTTACTTAGACCATGAAACTGAACAACTTTCACAAAAACTTTCTCAACTTTTTGAAATACGAAAAACCAAATTTAGCCCCTCATACAAAATGCGCTATCAGCTGATGCAGTTTTTTATGGGAGGCCAAAATAGATTTTCGTATTTTGACCTATGTTACTTAGGGAAAGTTGTTTAGTTTCATGGTCTGTATAACATGCTAAAATTATGTTCACTATTTAATTAGGACCTTATTATATACCTATCTGAAGTCGGATTCTCGAAAAAGGCTTTAACGATTTCGATTAAATTTACCATACGGGGGTTTATCTAGCTAGATCTCATGTCTGGGAAAATTCGTTTTCCCCGTGTTTTTGAGCATTTTGTAAATTCCGCGTTTTAGACAGAAACTTACAGCGCCATCTGTTGGCGAGTAGCATAGCTTGCTCACCCGATGATATTTTCAGGTTCAGGCGGCTATTATAGAGCGAAGCTCGGTCGCCCAGGTACTTAAAGATTATATGGTAAATTATACTGTAGAATGTAATTACAAATTTGGTAATGAATTTTTGAGATAAGTAATTTTACAGGTAGGCCAGGGATTATTTACGTAATTAGTTACTAATTAGATATCAACAAACTAAAATTGGTAATTAATTTATTTATAGCAATTTTTTTTACGTTGAATATACAAGGTGTAACAGAAAGGGTATATCAAACCAGTTCTATGGGCAGAATCACAACGATTCTGCCCATAGAACTGAACTGAACAACTTTTCTCAAGGAACACAGGACCTTCCATACAAAATGCACTATCAGCTGATTAAGTTTCTATGGGAGGTCAAAATTATTTTTTATTATTTTGACCTACGTTCCTTAGCGAAAGTTGTTCAATTTTATGGGCAGGTTTAAATCCTTCAAGGTTGGTATACCCTTTTTGTAATACCCTGTATAAGGTCCTACTGAAATAGTGAATATAATTTTAGCATGTAACCTAAAATGCACACCTGATCTAAACCCGTTTATAATGTGCCGGAGCCATTTTACATTTTGCCGTCCGTTTACAGTTTGCCCGCCGTTTGTAAACGGCAAATTATACACGCTTTGCCTGCGATATAACATAATAGATATAGATTTTCTTTTTACATTTACTTAAAGTGATGTCTCTGTGTACGCCGGCAGTTAGAATCATCATAACATCCCATGAAAAAACGTCCACTACAGGACAGGGAGCTCTCTCCAGAATTCTAGCTTATGCTGGAAAAATGTGATGGGGAAGTACCATAATCACCTCACTTGTCAGCGTTACGGCTGGCACCATGGACCGCGGTTGTAGGTGACCGCAGTAAGTAAGATGTAAGATACAAAAGAGGTTGCTGCTGCCCATCCTCCGCAGTTAGAGTAGGTAATAATAAATAAACAAGTTCTTTAGAACGGCTAAAGAGAAAGCATAGGTTTTGCCCTGCCCTGAAGGATGTGATTCTGCCCATGAAACGGAACAATTTTCTCCAAGAAATTTAGGTCGAAATACGAAAAAAAAGGTTGACCTTCAATAGAAAGTCTCAAGTCAATGAAGTGAGCAGGCGCATGCATTATTCATACCACTCACTCAAACGACTCCAGTTCTTCCTTCCCCTCAACACGAAAATCATCCCTTCTTCTTCCTATTCTAGACTACGCTGATGTGTGTTATTTCGATGCGACTGAGGAGCAACTTAATAAACTTGAGCGCCTACAAAATTTTGCTATACGCTTTATATTTGGACTTCGAAAATTTGACCACGTCTCCCACTTTCGTGCTCAGTTAAAATGGCTCCCAATTCGACTTCGCCGTGATGTGCATATCCTTACTGTTCTCTACTATATCCTTAATAATCCTGCCACTCCTGAATACCTCCGCTCCCGTTTCCAACGTTTGCCTCCTGATCTCCGCTCTAGGCGTCCATGCATCACTAAGATGCTGGAATGTCCGAGAGCAAATACAAATTTCCTATTTAACAAATACAAAACTCCTATTTAACAAGGCACTTACCTTCTTGAACAAGGAAAACTTCCCTGGCGTAAAGTCCCAAAGGAAACGCGAATAGTTACAAAAGACTGCATGGCAAATGTATTGTAAATTTTCATTGTTTTCGCTCCCAAAGCCCAGTGAAAAAGCCATGAAAATAAGCAAACTTCGCAAAGCAAATAAAAAGTTTGTTCAAAAACTAGAACCCGACTACTGGTAAATTTTGCTCCAAAAAAGTATGAAGAAGAAAATATCACCTATAATTATGGGTTCCTACAGTATTTTTGAAAGTAATAAAGTCTCCTTTTGGGACCGTAAAACTAAGTTTGTTTGTAAAAGTTTTTGCAGATTACTGAAAAACTATATAGAGTGATCGTTTTATTTTTGCTCCAATGTTTACATAAACCTATATCGACTATATTTGACTTGAAAACTAAGTGTCGATTACAAAAACATATTTTGGAATGTTCAAATAAAACCCTTTTATATGGGGTATCATATAAAAAGGCTTTATTTGAGGCCTTATCACTAATCTGCATTAAACTGAAATTTGTAGTGCAGTGTACCGGTGTAGGGCTTTTTAAATTATGATGGATTAATGTCTATGGATGTCTATTATAATACTGCGCTGAGCATATTCGGTAAGATTATTCTTCCATCTCCAATGTCTCCATGTCACCTTTTACGTTATCTTAGTGCCATTCACGGTCGAACCCTATTTCCTAAGATACAGGAATTTTACTATTAGTTTAGGAAGCAAGGTCGAAGCAAACTGGTCGCAAAACAGAATATATTTAAGAATTCAATGTAAACAAATTTTGTAAAATCACTGTATCCACTTTTAGACCAATTAACTTATTTATTATTATTATTCATCATATTATCAGCCGAAAGACATGCACGGCTGGACAAAAACCTCCTTTAAAAATCTTTAAAAGGACCAACTCTCCGGACCTTTACCAGATCGTCGCTCCACCTTGGAGGGTCTGCCTATAGGGGTATTATATTACATGGTGTGATGATATTCATATTTACCTCACAAAAGATCTTTGTTACTCTATGCCACGTCTCTGTGCCATTATGACATCACTGGGAACACGCACTTGAAGCACTATCGTATGTCATCAGTGACATCAATGATCTAGAACATCCAATCTAATTTCGAACATTCGTATTCTTTTACTTTCAGTTTTTTTATATAACAAGTGAGCAAGAGACATTCTTCATACTCTGCTATTGTAGCTGAAATAATTAAATAAGACAGCCCTAATAACATAATTGAATCTGTCTCTTGCTATTCTCGGAGATAAAAGAGCCTCGCTCTAAATGTTATTTCAAAAATTTTATTAAGAAAAATAGCACAGATCTAAAAATAACACTGGTATATTCAGTCAGTTTCAACCGTAGATTAAGCATTTTCGTCTTTACTGGTTTCAACACCAACCACGCGTTAGCGTAATCATCATCACTACATATTATAAAAGAAAGTCCCCCGAAACATTTTTCTGTCGTCATCATGTCTGTCTGTGATCGATAAACTCAGGAATTACTGTATTGATTTTGATGCAGTTTCAACTAATAGATAGATTAATTCAATAGAAAGGTTTGTGGCTATAACTTATAAATATTTAGTGCAAATTAACTGAACTGTGATAATGTTTGTCGATCGAGTCGAAAAAAAACGTGCCTCTAGAGAGCTTTCTGGGCGTGCGCTGCGTAAATGGTTTCATTTATATGAAAGTCATGTATGAAAGAATTGTTACTCTCTAAGAGTTCTAAAGAAAAGTTCGCCGTAGTATTTATCTAACTTTTAAGGATAACCCACAGTAACCAACCTTTTATAGCAAAAACGTAGATTTTCAAAATAAGGTATTTTTGAACGTATTTTTGCCCGTAAGGTACGGATCCTTATCTAACTTAAAAGGTTAGTAATAATAAGCAATGAACACAGATCAAAATTGTCCTTTACACCATGTTATTCAAATGAATATCTTGGAAGATATCACAATATTAAAATCCCTCTAATTAAAGTCCTAGAATGAGCTTCACACTCGATGCGCATTTCCGTTGATAGCCGAGCGTAGCCAAGAGTTTCCGAACTTAATATCAGCGAGCCAGGAACTCGACGGGGCACACACGGAGGGCACGCGTCGTTGCGACTGGTCGTCCGAAGCCTGATTATTAATATTCTAGGTATATTCTTTTTAAGTGGTTTTATTATATTTAGTTTTATTATATAGGTATATTCTTTTTAAGTGTTTAAGTGGTTTTATTATTTTAATTTGTGTATTTTTTTTAAATTGTAATATTCAAACACAATCATGAATTGTTCTATGAATAAAATTATATTATTGATATTGTGGTTGTCGTCCGGAGGTACAACGAAATATTTCAGAATGTTTTAAAAATTCTGTAGCAAGTTGAAGGCTACGTCATATATCGCAATAAAAGTCACCACTCTACAGTACCCGTGCGAAGTCGGGGCGGGCCGCTGGTATTATATATTCTTTGACCAAACTCGCTGACAACTTTGTACGTTATACCATAATAGGTATTTAATCGGGTGGTCATCATTATAATACTTACGAGTAAGTACCTATTCCTAAAATAATTTAAATCTTCTCACGTCGATCGAGCGTAGAATTAAGATTCCAACACTACCTTATGAAAAAGGTCCATCACCTAATCTAAATACTAACTAAAACGAAAACGAAACTGAACAACTTTCCCAAAGAAACATTTTTGGGTAATGAAAAATATTTTGACCTCTCCATACAAACTGTTCTATCAGAGTGAACAATTTGTATGGAGACGTAAAAAATATTTTAATTTCCCAAAAAATCTTTCTGTGGGAAAGTTGTTCAGTTTTGATGACTGAGCACGTCTTATTAGTTTTCGGTACACCGTTCCTTACATTCTGTATAAGTTCTACACGTGAAACATTTTGTTATTCATTTATGTGACAGTGTTATTTAGATGAAAAATTATTGAAATGAGGTGTTATCCATAATTTTCTCGTTCTTAATAAACTGGATTTTGAACCTTAATAAGGTGCAAATAAAGCTGTTTTATGAGCAAGTGCGTAGAAAAATGTATTACATCATCTATGCTGAGACTAGAAGCTAAGGAAAATATGCCTTCAACCCCAACGATCATCCAAAAAATTGGCCTGTTATTTTCTACATTCTCACAAGACGTTTCGTAAATATAGAGATAAAAGAAAAGGGTGTTCTTCAGGCTTGTTTAGTCCGCTCCGATGAGTTCTTTCGAAGTCGTGAGCTCTTTTCCCAAATTGTTCTAGAAGCGAGCTTTTCGACGGCATTTTCTAAAACTTTTGATGTTTGTAGACATATTTGTAGCAGCTACGGCGTAGAACGTGCGTAGCAGTTTTTGCATTGTAATAAATTGTAGCGTGTAGCTAAATTACTTGTCGCATTTTTTTCACATCGCGCTGTATTGTGTTGAGATAATTTGACTTTTGACATTTTGAATCAATATACGCGCAGTTTATAATATCAGCGAGTGAATAGGCTTCTGTGCAAGCTCGTGCCTTAATTTTATTGAGCTCATCTTTGTCCTCAGGGCTAGAACGAAGTCAAGATTAAGCCCATCGATATCTTATATTCTACTAAGTATTATAAAATTGTAAATGTAAATGGGTTTTGTCTGAACATTGATGACATTTTTTTATGTAATTTTTATAAAATAATTATCACCGCTATTTTGATGCCCCTGAATCAAAATCACAGATTTTTTGGACATTTTGTCTGTTTGCTTGTTTAGTTGCTCGAGTATCACGCAAAAACTACAAATTTTTAATGAAACTTTTTTGTTTCATAGCTAATAGTTTTACTTAAACACTGGTTTATTTTTTTTGGAATGGTAACGGAGAAATACGAAGTCGCGGGCAAAATCTAGTTGACATTAAAAAAATAGTTACATATATGTATTAGGGTGTAAAAAGTATAACCGACAAATTAAAATTCTTCCGGTGTGCCTCAACGACAGGTACGAGTACTCAACCTTGCCGGTTAAATAAAAAACCTCTCGGATGGAAGTTCTGGACATGAAACTGAACATCTTTTATTCCAAAAAATTTACAAGAGTCGTAGAACAAAAGTTGTTAAGCTTAATTTCTAAAAACCCCGTATATTTCAATTCACTGTCTACACACCGCTGCGTGTGCGTGCGTAATAGTTAGGACTCAATCCTACGTTATGGCTTCATCCGTGCGTTATACAGCGTGTAACGGCAGGGTGTGATAATACTAAAGGGTGTGATTCTGCCCATGAAACTGAACAACTTTTCCCAAGGAAACGCAACGCGTTTTTTTGTTCGAAATACAAAAAGACCGGCCAAGTGCGAGTCGGACTCGCGCCCTAAGGGTTCCGTACCCATCTACCATATGATATACTAAAAGCTTTTGCTCTTTAATTTTAAAAACTCCACGACCATCCAACTTGACCCCTCTTTTATAGAAAAGTTATTGAAACGGGAGCTCACCTTAATTGGTTAATATTAGTTGTGAGCAAAATTGAAATATTTAATGATTTTAGACTTTTCCCTTTATTTGTACTGTTAGACCTAGCTTCTTGCCAAATTTCATAATTTTAGGTCAACGAGAAGTACCCTGTAGGTTTTGCTTTTTTGCATAAATGTATGGAGATGAGGACATAAAAAGCCATATCTTTTGATTGCGTCGTTGTAAAAAATTGTCAGATCTTGTGTGGTTTATGGACCTTAATATTCGTTATCAATTTCAACCTGATACCTCTTCTCGTTCGCGAGAAAAAGGGTCTTGACAGACAGACGGACAACAAAGTGACCCCATAAGGGTTCCGTTTTTTATTTTGAGGTACGGAACCTTTAAAACCAAATTTGATCACCCAAACAATGATGCAGTTTCTATGGGAGGTCAAAAATTGATTTTCGTGTTTGGACCCATGTTCCTTGGGAAAATTTGTTAAGTTTTATGGGTAGATTCACACCCTTTACTATTATCGCACCCACACACATCACACTTCACCGTTACACCATGTTCTTGGCACTCAGGGTATTCATTTTTGAATATCACAGAGTACTTTTGAGTTTTCTAAATCAAAATATCCCATGAAAATTCTTATTAAAATTACAATATTACTTTTCACTTTTTAAAACAAAATAACTTTCATGTTTAGTTGATACTTTAACACCCACTTGTATTCAAGAATTTGATCCCCAAGTCATAATAAATTCAAACAATATTTTGTTAAGGCTAAATACAAAGGCCATTGTTTACAATTCTTCGAATTTTACCTTTCTATTCCAATTTCTATACAAAATGACTAGCTGATTGTATTTCTAATTAGAATCGTACATAAACATAAAAATATATCTAGGATAATATTTGTTTAAAAAATAATGATTGATACATTAAGGTCAAGACATAACAAGGATAATGTGATTTTCAAATGCACCTTGAAATTGAAATACAATAGAATCATCATTATTTGTAAAAGGGACAGAAGCTTCGATCATATATTTTGATCGATGCTCGATTGCCGCTCAAAAAATTACACTTTAAAAGAGGGCATAATTTATGCTTCTTTAAGCTTGAAATATCGAATTTAGAACACTCGAAAATGGGGACCCTTTTTTGTTCGAATCTTGGATGTGAGTGGGTATCTATCATAATATATGATCGTTGGGTAGAAGTTACAGATAAAAAGACTACCGTGCTCTTTTTCCGTCAGTCCGCGAATAAAAGGAGTGTGCCCAATTATTTCAGACGGAGAATCGTCGGATTTCCTTCGTATTGGGAGAGTAATGCTCCATAGACCAGTCAAAAATACGAGAAGTACTTACTAAGATAAGTTTTAGTAACATTTTTCATTGAACTGATGAAAAACCTTGTTATTCCGTCCGTTAGTCAGGCCTTCACCTATGCTTTTGGAGTTAGTATCTTTAGGGACTCATAAACGCATAGTTTTTTTTATGTTACAAGTGAGCAAACGAACCTGATGGTGATGGTAAGTGGTCACCACCGCCCATAGCACCGACTGTCTTTATTAATTGCATATTTTGACACTAGCACGTTGCTCACTTAGAGAACTAAGATGGTATGCCTCATGTGCCGGTAATTTCTATGGCTCCCTTGCCCTTCAAACCGAAACACAGCAGTGCAAACACTGCTGTTTCACGGCAGGAAAAAGCAAGGGGGTGGTACTTCCCCAGACGGACTTTCCACAAAAGCCCTACCACCTTAAAAAGAAGTAGAACGTCAAGTAATTATTCCCAAAATGCGTTATCATGCGAACAGTAAAAATAATAATTTCAATCATGCTTTTTATCTTCATCTAGTGTAGACTTCTGTGATGCGATCATAAAAATATGTCCCTGCATTTTCAACTTTATTTTGCCCGGACTATTCGTAATCCTCTGGGCTGTGACACGTATTCACGTCTCCCTGATCCGTGGATCCGACACGAGCTTTAGAAATCGTGTCTGGAACAAACTTAATGACGTATCATATTTCCTGAAGCTTCGGTTCTTTTGTTCTCTTGTACGCGGTGGAGTGGTTCATGAAATTTTATGGGCTCGCGTTGATATTATTATTATAATTGCTGAACAGCCTAGTGGTTAGAGGGCTTGGCTCTCGATCCGCAGGTTCTGGGTTCGATTCCCGGTGGAGACAATGTCAAACAAAGATCCCTTTGTGCGACCTCCGCAGTTTGATTAGGACATTGCAGGATGAATCACCTGATTGTCCAAAAAGTTAGATGATTCCGTGCTTCGGAAGGCACGTAAAGCCGTTGGTCCCGCCTACTATCTACGGATGTAGTCTTTATTGAGCCATGTCAGAGGCCTTTGGCAGCTCAATAACTCTGACACCAGGGTTGGTGAGGTTGGTCGTCGACCTTGCAACCCACACGATATGATGTTTAGCTGACGTTATTAAGAGATTTTAATATCCAACAATGAATAAACTATTTAGAGTTTAAGTTTGAGATGATGATTGCTGAACTTTAAAATTAACTTCACTTCATCATCTTTGTGCTTACATTATATTCCACGGCTGGGCAAATGCTACTTTATTGGAAATTATCCATTTAACGTCTAAAGCCCCGTTGTGCCGAAACGGGAACACCTTGACAATTGACCCCTATGTCAATTTCCCATAGAGTTCCTGTAAAATTGAAAATTTATGAAATTTGTTTTGAAGTTTATTCAAATATGTACCTTATTACGTACACAACTAGAGTATCTTTTTGATTCCTTAAAATTTTTACATGATGCTTCAGAGGTTAAGGTATAATTTGACAAATCCTTAATGTCTTTTGCGTAGCACTCTTTAAAAGATTTATACATAAATTCTCAAAAGCCACCGAGTAAGTAAAGAGATAAAAAAAGCTTAAATGTGAACTCAAGCCGATTCAAACAGAGTTTTCAATAACGTAAGTAGCTTACTTCCGTGCAACATATTTATGTTTTAAATGTTTTATCTATTTATTTATAGTTTTCAAAAAAATGGTCTAAATTGGTTCCATTACTGTTTAAGTTATATTTTTGCAATTATACTCACAGGCGAAAATAACCGGTCTATTTTCTGTCGTACATTTTCATACAAGTAAGGGATCAAACAAAGCGTCAACATATTACCTAAATTGAATAAAAATACAAATCTGATTGATGAGGTCTTTAGATAAGATCCCAATATTGTCAAAGATTAGGTATATCTAAAATGTTCCAAAAAACCTGTGCGACACTCTAAACATTTTAATTCGCTAAATGTAAGAGATATATGTAATACAAAGTTCAAATTAAATACAATTTCATAAAATTACAATTGTAACTAAAACCTAATTAAAATAACCCACCCCGAATCGTCCCTGGTGCAAAGGTCCCCATGAGGCTTGCTGCATTGCCACGTTGAATCGCAATGGATAACCTTTGCACAAGGAACGATCCGGAGCGGGAGTCAAAGCCGATATCCCTAAGTCAGCGCCCAATTTCTCCAATGAAGACCTTGGCCTCCTTGCCCCACGGTCCGGCCGTTTCCACCGCGAAGGGGACGAAATCGTACGCAGGAAGAAGCGCGGAATATTTCGCCAGCTTGTGGCTTGCAGCTACTTCAGCCGCTGAGCCGGCACTTTTAGTTGTCCGAGGCAGATAGGAAGGTGCAAAGGTATCCACACATGTAGCGTCCCACAGCAAACACCTTCCCCTCCGCCACGGTACAAGCGACAAGCCGTCGGGCCTTTTGCCGTCGGTTCGGCTGAGACCCGGTGGCTCAAGAACGCACGGGACGTTGGCCGAAATAAGGGCTCTGCGTATCACGTCGTTGAGGGCATTGTGCAGTGGAATCCTGCCTGAGGACCTGAGACAACTCAGCGCATGGTGGCCGTTGGCCTCTACCATTGAGCCGCAAGGGCATAAGTGGGGATCACACACATTGCAGCTCAACCGGTAAGCCACAGCCACACGCAACGAGCTTTCGTCAAGGAGGGTGCCCATGTGAGGAGAAGGTAACGCATGTAACCACGCCCCAGATTCTGACCTCGACGTGACCGCCTTCAGCCGTGCCACGTCTGACCTACCAGCACCTTCCAGAAGGTGTTTCACATGGCGCTTACAACCGACTTCGTCCCACTACGCCCTTTGACTATGTGGGTTATCGACCGGACCCGCTACGCCCGGATTCAGCCTATCATTCAAAGCGTCGGCAGCATAAGGAATACACAGACTGTCGCCATCCAATGACAGAATATCAGCAACCAGAGAGACCATAGAGATATATGTAGTGTACATTTTCAATGTACAGATTCGCCGAGTTTACGATTTAGTTCTTAAAATATCGTTTGTCACTCGTTGCCAAAGAGGTTTCAATATTAATATCGGCATACTTGTATGCCCTACATTGTAGGGACACGCTTTTAGACACTATAAACGAAACTAATAAATTTTTGCTCTCTCTCCATCTATCATCGCAGGGTTAATACGCAAAAATTCAATACATATTGCAAAATTATCTATCAAATTCATCGTAAATATAATAGAAACTATAAATGTGAACAATAGTGTAGAAAATAGAACTTACAATGGATGTAGGTGGATTATACCTATCACAACACAATGGGCAAGAATTTAGCATCCAAAAAAGGTAACAAAATATGCCTTTCAATAAAATATCTTTTGTATGACACTCTCAAAGGAGGAGTCCTTTGTTAGTTGATCTTTTGACGGATCAGGGGGTCAATTCTTGAAAGTCACCGGGTGATTTTCGACATTTTTTAAATAAAAAAAAAGCCACGATAAACTAATAAAACTCACATTGTTATGATGGTAATTTTAAAACTGAACATTATTTTATAATAAACAAATATTGATCCTTAGTTTTGAGGAGTTTAACAGGGCTTATTTTAATTTTAAAAAATCTCGAAAATCACCCGGTGACTTTCAAGAATTGGTCCCCTGAAGAAGCGCCACTTGTGTATCGCTTGAAGTACTATCTCACCGCCGTATTAGGCGCATCACAGATGTACCCAGGGAACAGATAACCCATTCATATGGTTAACCGTTTTAAAAGGTTAACACAAATAACGGTCAACACAAATAAACGGTATCATTAAATATGGGATTGCGTGAGTTGTAGCGGTTAATCTTTTTATAAAATAATAGCTATCTTCCTACTTTAAAACAAAGAAACTGCATAAAACCCTGCATAAATACTTACGGTTTGATTAACCGACATGATTTGGTATACCGAAATTATTGTTAACTGAAACAAACTGTTAACCGGATTTTGAATAGGGTGATAAAAGATTTATACCGTAACCGTCCGTTTCTTGGATTGTCACGTAACGCCCATAGGGGCGCTACGGAAGCCTAATAAGAAAGAAAAGCGGGTATAGAGGGAAAATAGGGTTTATTATAAAAGAGGGTAATGAGGTTCCTACTTAACACCTATTCTAGCTTGAACCTACCTAGCCGCGAATTATCCCTAGCTAAATGCTCTTCGATCTTCATATCTTCGTGGCGGCGTAGGAAATCTTCAGGATGAAGAGGTCACCGGCGGGCAGACAACGGTGGAGGCCCAGCCAGGTGACAATGTGCAGATGAATTAGTGCGAGAAGGTAGTGCGTGAAGTACATTGAGTAGGCCAGGAACGTTGAGGCGTTCCGGGGTCAGCTCGGCCCCGGGACAAGGCCTTAATTTAGATCTGTTGAAAGCGAAGACTAGACTGGAGTATTCTTGAGCTGCAGGGCTATTTATATGCAGCAGCAGTCCGTGTTCCAGATCGCTGTGAAATTTGAAATATGAATTCAAGTTCTATCAGCCAGCATCAGTTCCAAGTTTCCATTCAGCCAGCTGTAGTAGAGACAATCATGTCTTCCTCTTCTTCATGAGGATTTCAGCAGGTCTTGAGAGTCCAAGGGTCTTCAGCGGAGCCCTAAGCTAAAGTTGAAGTCCTAAATTTTTAGCGAAAGTACTAGGAAAGCATGATTTACATTAAAGTACAAACTCCTTTCAAAAATCTGATAGAAAAGTATTAAATGACAGCTTTGTTGACAATGTTTGTCAAATGACAATTTAGTTTGTTTATAAACAGTAAAGATGGAAAATATAGTCAAACTTGGCTAAAATAATATGATTAAATAGGAAATTGGCCCGGAAATAATATAAAAATAGGCCAACACAGGTATGTATGCTACAGGATGTACCCCTTACCCCCCCGCCTTCATCCCGCGCTTCCTCTAGTTACCAAGCAGTGACGTGCCGTCGAAATTGTCAACTGTCAAATGTTATGAGGCTAGTTGTAACGGTTGGATAGTACGTACTTGTTTCAGTCTTACTATACCATACCATAAAAGAAGATCAAAAAGCTCAAATGAATTCATTTAAGCTTTTGGTGAATATATTCTCTTCATTATTGAGTTATAGCTGCCTTTCAAAGGCTGTTCGCTCGCTTCCCTCGAATTGGATTCCAGTTGCTTCAAGAGACGGTAATTAATTTGTATCATATGCCAACCGTAAATTCGTTTGTAAACTTCAATGACTAGCTATAAGCCCGTGTCTTTGAACAAATGATAATGAATAAAATAAATATTAAACTATACAAACGGACAAAATTTTATGACAATATTTAAAATCATAGAGCAAAGGAAAGTTGACAAGGAGACAGACCTAAATACAGTGTAACCGCGATATCTGTTCTGGTGGTCAAAATGGGAACTAAAAATTTTCATAGTGAATTGTCAAGGAGGCTATATAAAATCTTCACGAATAGCGACGCTGTCAACTGCATAAATGTCATGATCACACTGTAACAGAATGAATTGAGATTCACTAGATTACATTAACTTAATGTTAATATTTGTGTGATGTTAATATTTTGTTAATGTCATTAAGTACTCTTTGATTAAACCCTCAGACATAGGAGTCCGCTACGCTACGCTTTCCTTAAAACATCATGATATCATCCGCACAAATATATCATTGTAAATATATCATTGCAAATATCATTGCAACTAAACCATCATCGTTCTACCATAATTTTTATCAAGGTCAGTCATTATCAGATCCAAACGATCTAAAAGGAGATAAGAAAGGTCTGAACACATAGTGCAATAGTTGGCCTGAGGTCACCGGCCAAGCAGCTAACCACCACCCTAACCTTAACCCGACCTGCAAACATTTACTGTACCACACAAGTACCGATATGATTATGTAATCACATCCTAGCAACACCACTGCACCAACCGTACACTAACCCTGTAAACTCTACGTTATACATGCATTATCGACCATTTACGTTGGCCTATCATGGTCTACATGGTCACCATTTTTGGGACCGAAAATCGCAAACAACCTGTTAAATTAATTAATACATCTTATTCTCTTGTTTACAACTCAATTTTATAGGAAGTAGTAAGGCAAGTAAGTCAAGAATTTTGTCATAAAAATGTGATTTTAGTAAACTATTCTGGGCCTCCTTAGCATTGGCCTGCAACTCGTCTAGGAGAAGGTTAACTCCGAAATCAAACCAGCACACTAATCGGAGCTCATGATAATTGATATCATGTAAGGTCCGGTTAGCAGAGTCAGTGTCATGGCAGGATACTGACTTAGAGCGGCGGCGGAGGAATGCCCAAACAAGGTATCAACGGCGGTGCTCATAAGGTCGAGTTAGCTGACCTACTGCCTACCTATCTAGAATGGCTTTTTCGGACGGGCGAGATAGGTTTAAAAGTTCGACCCCTCTCTTTATGACAGTACCCTTCTTAGACAGGCCCCGAGCGCCCGGCGTTTCTAGCGGAAGCCCTGTCCATGACGGTAGACAGAGCAACCCTGGAGCTTGGGGTGCGAAGAATCCCCGGGTGGGAAATTTTCTCCGTCAAACGACCCCTACTATTCATAAAACGGACACCGAGCTAAACATTTTGACATACAATGTAAGAACCCTTAGAACTGAGGAAAGGTTGATCGAATTGGAAAACGCGCTAAAATGTGTTAGTTGGGATATCGTTGGTCTCTCAGAAGTGCGTTGGGAAGGAGAAGATACTTCGGAGCGAGAAGACAACATCTTTTTCCACTACGGAAAGGCGGGCGGTCTTTCTTGTGGCTAAGCGCTGGAAAAATAATATACAAGAGTTTATTGCTTATTCCGAGAGATTAGCCTTGCTAAAATTCCGAATTAACAAAAAGGAATCATTGTCTATCGCCCAAGTATACGCTCCATCCACCAGTCACCCTGACACCGAAGTCGAAGAATTCTATGACCTCCTAAATAAGGCCCTCGATGAACACCGCGGCACATGAAACCTAATACTTGGCGACTTCAACGCAAAAGTCGGTCAAAGGCAAACTTTGGATGATCATTACATAATGGGTCCACATGGATTGGGCGATCGCAACGATCGAGGCTCACGACTTCTACAGTTTGCGTTTGGGCAACGTTTGCGCCTCGCAAACAGTTTCTTCTTTAAACAATTAATAGACGCTGGACATGGATATCGCCAAATGGGAATACCAAAAATGAAATTGATTTTGTGCTTTCTTCAAACATACAAATAATAAAGAATGTAGGTGTGATAAATCAAATACAGTTTAGTTCATATCACAGACCGCTTAGAGCAACGTTGAAACTTAATCGTAAGATCCTTCGGCAAAAGATGTTTGCGGCAAAGTTCAAACGAATCGACAAAGATACATTAATAGGGAATAAAGACCACTTCAACTTAGAATTAAGAAATTCGTTTTCAATTTTAGGAATTGAAAATGTCTCTGATATAGAAGAAAATTTTCAATTTCAATTCGATGTCATTGAAAAAGCTTTACACTTGGCAAGCAAGAAAATACAACTAAGCACCAGTAAAAGAAAAAAGCTATCTCTGGAGACTTTGCAGTTAATACAGAAACGAGAAATTCATAGAAATGATATAACCAAGGAAGAATTCAGAGGACTAGATAAAAAAGTTAAGCGAAATAAACGGAAAGACCTTAGAAATTACAATCAGCACTTAATAAAGGTAGCATTCGAGCGTAACAAATCTCTCAGGATGGCCAAACAAGGCACAGGAAAGGGACGCAGCTGGATTACTTCCCTCAAAGATGGTCAAGGAGTTGTGGGACTTGATCGATGAGTTTAGATAGATCAGAAGGATTTTAGGGTTATAGTGTTCGATGAAAGACAGTTTGGCAGTTCACGAAAGTCCGAGTATATTGGCACAGAAATGAGTTACAGGTTTACAATTAATTTGTCCTTAGGGACCGGCTACTAGGTTGGACACGCGAGCGACGACTGCCACGCTCTGCGAGGCGAGGCAAACATGCTGACAAATAATTTTACATTAATGTGTAGGTTACACCCCTACAGAGTTAAACAGGGAAGCAGAGAAAAAGTCATGCAAATAAGCACAGAATACTACAAGTCTTTGTACTCAGACCCCAACTCACCCTTACAAGACCTATACTACCAATATGATGATACCATACCACCCATATCAGACTTAGAAGTCCAACGCGCTTTTTGTTGCCTTTAGTATAATAAGAGTCCTGGCGCGGATAATATCACAGCAGATGCCTTAAAAAACGGCGAACCTACACTACTACCCTTCTTGACAAAGCTATTTAATAAAATATTAACAACCGGAAAACTTCCTAAAATTTTTTGTCACGCTGATATAATACTGTTACATAAAAAGGGAGACAATTCCGAAATAAGCAATTACAGACCCATTAGTTTAGTGTCTCATTTATATAAAACTTTTATCAAAATTATCGAGCGCCGCATATCCAGAGATCTTGATCAACATCAACCCCCCGAACAGGCGGGATTCCGACCGGGACTGTCAACTACCGACCACTTTCATAGCCTAAATCAAATTATAGAAAAAAGTAATGAATTTAATTTTCCCCTGTATATAGCATTCGTAGACTACGCAAAAGCCTTTGACAGCCTCCATCACACGGTCTTATTCAATGCTTTGCACAATCAGAATATAAATCAAACATATATAGATCTCCTAAAACTTATTTACATAAACAGTACTGCTTCTATCAAGTTAGAGTCAACTGGTCCACAATTCAGAATTGAAAAAGGAGTAAAACAGGGTGACCCTTTGTCCCCTAAGTTATTTACAAGTGCTCTCGAAGAAATTTTTAGAAAGCTGGCGGATGCATGGAAAGACCGAGGGATTGACGTCGGCGGTCAAAGGATCACAAACCTTCGGTTCGCTGACGACATAGTCCTGTTTTCCTCTACAGCTACAGAACTACAGGAAATGCTCCAAGAGTTATGTTCGGCAAGCTTTGAGTCTGGATTGATGATGAACGTGTCAAAAACCAAGCTGATGACAAATAGTATCAAATACAGCGTAACTGTAGATGGCGAGAGAATGCAGTATGTCGAGGAGTACTTATATTTGGGCCAAATAGCCTCCTTCCAGGCACGACAAGATAAAGAAGTTGCCAGACGCACTGATAATGCCTGGAGGAGCTATTGGTCCATGAAAAGCTACATGAAGAGCGATCTTCCGATCACATTAAAGCGCAAACTCATGGACAGCTGTATTCTCCCGATTCTCACGTATGGTGCACAGTCTTCAAACACAACATCAAAGATCCAGGCTCACGGTTTGCCAGCGAGCAATGGAGCGCAGTATGTTGGGTCTGAAACTGACAGATCGGGTCAGAAATACCATACTGCGCTCAAAAACACAAATAGCTGACGCAGCCTACACAGCCGCCAAGCTTAAATGGGATTGGGCAGGTCACGTTTCCCGCATGCCGGAGGAGGCGTCGAGGCCGACCAAGGCGCCGATGGCGCGATGAACTTGACGTCTTTTTTACAAACTGGCAAGAGCAGGCTCTTAATACTCGTAGGGACGAATGGAGGAAAAAGAGGGAGGCCTTTGCCCAGCAGTGGGACAGCAACGGCTAAATAAGATAAGAAGAAGAAGAAAGATTCACACAAAGTTATTTTTATCCCGTAAAGGTGTTCGTTTAAAAATAAAATGGTTAATAAAAAATTATATGCCCCGTGTGGTGCCGGCAAAGAATAGTACCAACTCTTCCATACCCGTGGGTGTCGTAAGAAGCGACTAAGGGTTATAAACTGGAGGATGGGCAGCAGCATCCTCCTATGTATCTAACATCTTACTTACTGCGGTCACCTACAACCGCGGTCCATGGTGCCAGCCGTAACGCTAAAGGATTCTAGAGGGAGCTCCCTGTCCTGTAGTGGACGTTTCATGGGATGATGATGATGATGATGAATAATATAATAATAATAATTTATTTATTTCACTACATAAAATTTTCCATACTAGGTAAGTACAATGCTAGAAGTAAAACTTTAAATTCAAAAGCGGTTGTAGGTGACCACAACCGCGGTCCATGGTGCCAGCCGTAACGCTAACAAGCGAGGTGACTATGGTACTTCCCCTCTACATTTTCCAGCAAAAGCTAGAATTCTGGAGGGAGCTCCCTGTCCTGTATTAGACGTTTCATGGGATGTTATGATGAAAAAATTATACTGTACATGTCAATGTACTGTCATAGCGAGATCGAAATTCAAGAAAAATTTATTACCTCACATTCCAGACTTGAAATAAAATAAACATGTTTATAAATTGCGAAAGCTTAAGACAAACCCTGTACGAGTATATTGCTGTGCTTTGAGTCGTGTGATTTGATTCGGTCTAGTTTCAGAGACAGTACCTACGGCAGTCTCGTATGTTGACAATGCTACATTTGCCAGCTAGGCTACGTTACGAGCACATTTTCCACTGAACAGCCATTGATATGCAGTAAAATGGATTTAGTAAGTACCTTCATTGGATTCATCGGACAAATTTTCAATATTAGGTAGTTACTTATCTGGACTAGAACTTGGAATACTTACCTACTTAACTACCAAATTTGTTTGTGCACGTTAGTAGGTTTTTTGTACAGGTAGTAAATAAAATAAACAGTTTTTGGTTGACTGTACAAAAAGAGCTAGGTTGCGCCCAGGCAATCCTGTTTTCTTAGACTCACCATATCATTGTGCAGCAGCATAGATAGATCGCTGTTTGGTACCCGATGAGGTAGGGTTGCCAACTGCGCGCTCTTAGTCTACGTTTGTGTTGTCTCAAAAAGTCACAGGCATTCCTTTGTAAAGTCCACTAATGCTTTACAAGGGGAGCGTTGTGTAATCCTTTCACTCGACACTGCCGGTTTGCCATATGTTTAACTTTTAAAGACTGAAATAATAAAATAAACTGAAGATTGTTCTAGAACACGACACTGGCAGAAACGTCCTCAAATATGGGTTGACATTTGTCAAATAAAAAAAAACCGGCCAAGTGCGAGTCGGACTCGCGCACTAAGGGTTTAAAAGCTTTTGCTCTTTGACTTTAAAAACTCCGCGACCATCCAACTTGACCCCTCTTTTATAGAAAAGTTCCTGAAACGGGAGCTCACCTTAAATGGTTACTATTAGTTGTGAGAAAAATTTTAATATTTAATGATTTTAGACTTTTCCCTTTATTTGTACTGTGAGACCTAGCTTCTTGCCAAATTTCATAATTTTAGGTAAACGGGAAGTACCCTGTAGGTTTTGCTTTTTTGCAAGCCATATCTTTTGGTTGCGTCGTTGTAAAAAAATTAAATTTTCAGATCTTGTGTGGTCCATTGACTTTAACATTCAATATCAATTTCAACCTGATACCTTTACTCGTTCGTGAGAAAAAGGGTCTTGACAGACGGACAGACAGAAAGACAGACGAACAACAAAGTGATCCTATAAGGGTTCCGTTTTTTTGTTTTGAGGTACGGTACCCTAAAAATACTATTGGGTGATAGACCAATCTTTGATCTGTGTTTCTTTAAATAACTCCATGTTCCGTGTTCAGACTAATAGGCTGAACGTATGTTATATTTAAGTCCTTGTGATTTGATAAACTGCCGAACGAAACCAATAGGTAAACCACTATCTACAACCCCCAGCATAATAGGCACATAGGCACGATCAACCGCAAATCAGTGAAAACTTTTGGAACTCTATTAGGTACCTTGACATAGAGTCAAAAGTGTTTCTACTGACTTGCTGCTATGTACATTGAATAAATGGATATAAAAATCTCAATCAGATTTATACCTCGCATTTAATTAGTGAGTCAGGGTGTGAGTCTGGGCTTACTCATGACCTCGATCTAGTCTTGAAGACAAAAATGAGGTCGACGATTAGACGAGGTTGCCCAGAAGAAGTCTATTCACTCGCGTCTTGAATAAATTTGGGTTATATGAATTCGGGAACACTGACGCAGAGAATTCCACTCTTTAGCCAAGTGCATAATAAAAGATGTTTTAAAGCGCTTTGTGCGAATGTGTGGAATACTACTATTTTATTTGTGGTGTGAGAAACAGGTTGATAGGGGTGTGTGCTGGCCGCCTACTAGTGTGTACGGCAAGTTGTAGTCACTGAAGATTTTTACAGGATTAGCAGTGAAGGCAACCTGCTGTACCGGTACACCCCGGGCAACATGCTTAGTGACTGGAACCGAATATGGACCGGATGAGGAGGGGGACTCATATCGGGCCTCTTGCTTGGTATGGCAGAGAGCCAGCAAACCGAACCAGTGGCGATATAACCACTTAAGGTCTCTGTACAAATGAAAGGTCTCGGGAAACTAAAAAGCCCTGGAAAGCGTACACCTGTAGGAAATATGCAAGCGTTCCGTAAAAACAAACTACCCCAGGAGGGTACCAACCACGTACCAACAATGTTGGAGAATCCCTCCCTGGGCTCAATAGGGGCCCAGGCAGCCCTTCGTACTCTGGGAGGGGGCAACGTAACGCAAACGAAAGATAGTAGGCTGATAGAACCTTCTTCGGAAGGAGCATTAAAGGCGCATAGCGCACAAGGAAAACATGCACCTTCTACGCACCATGGTGGACACTCGGGGATCCAAGCGGATCTTAAAGTGCCGGCATCGGGGCGCGGGATAGGGAATGGGAGAGCAGCACACCGGCGGTTGGGTGTGCGGGGTCAGGAGAGTCGTGGTAGGGGTTCAGAAGTGCCTTGGGATGTGCAATATGGGAGGGAGATAGGGGCCTCTGAACGAACTAGCATGGCGACATCTACCCCGGGCTTCCTCCCTCCAGGGATGCTAAGGGGTGGGCACAAATCGGGCGCTCAAAGGAGGCGCATAAAAAAAACTGCGGCGGCAATTAGCCACGCCACAAGGAGAGGGGAATCAAAAGGATACACCCACCAAAAAGCGGTGACTCGAGCCTAAGAGTGGTGGATCCAAAGAAGGCCAAGACCACGGGAGAAGGGTCTGGGTCTTACAAGGATGCGCTTACAGCCGTAAAGCTCGCAGTCATCGCTGAGGACTACCCAGGCACATACCTGGAGAGGGAACACGTCCAACTACTTCACGGACTCACCGGAGACGTGCTGGAGGAGGCACCTGATCCCCTACCGATATTCATGATAGCACCTGTCACCGAGGAGGGCACTATTAAAGTAACCTGCCACGACGAGAGCGCCGCAGAATGGTTCAGGACCACCATGCTGGGCAGATCGTTGGGGCCAGTCAAAGTCAGGGTGGTGGAGGCGGCTCATCTGCCGAAACTAGTAAAGATGGCGTTCAGAAGTACGAACACCGCCTCGAGGGACAATACACGAGCACTGCGATACCTCCAGCGGTACAATCCGTCTTTGAGGACGAGCGAATGGAGGGTGATCAACACAGTAGTGGATGACACCCACATTAGACGCGTCGTTCTCATTGACCGGAAGTCTGCTGGCGTTATCGCAGAAGCAGGGTATACTCTCAATACGATTGGCGAGCAGGTGAGGTTCAAACTTTTCGAAGACCCACAAAAGATGGGGGAACAAAAGGAGTACAAAGATGAGAGAAGACCTGCTGAGACAACTGAAGCTGAGGGGAAAGTCTCAGTCTCGTTGGGGAGACCATTGGGGAATCGTGCGGCCTCGCCGGCTACGTCGGAGAAACGGATGATTTGCTGGGTATCCTCGACGAGATGGAGATTACCTCGGAGGTCGGCAACGACGAGAAGAGAGACGAACTGGAGGAGGGAGCCGCTGGGACCCAATAGGGACCAGTAACCCTCATACACCCATCATAAAACCATAAGATGGCGGGACTAAGTTGTGTACAAATCAATTTACATCACTGTAAGGCTGCTACGGCCCTTCTGGCCAGACAGCTCAAAGCAAATAAATTTGATATTGCTCTGATTCAGGAACCGTATTTATAATAGGTCTTTACCTATGACATTGCCGAAATTTTCTTACAGATTAATGAGATCATAATTCCTATAATTCTAATGCTATTTTTTCATTTGTCTTATATTTGGAAGTTGACTTCAAGGTTATTAATTTACGCATAAAATAAAGTTTTTATTTTTAGTTTGATATATAAAATAAAAGGTTCGAAAATTGATCGTCTTAAATGTCGTCCGATTTCATCATTAGATTTGTTATATTTTTTTACAGATAATATTTTTCGAAAATAAAATTTAAGCTTCTGTTAGCTTAATTTCTTCCTAATAATGCTTAAAAAAAATAAAAAAAATGGATTTATAATTCATAAGAAAAATGCAAAAATGTTAGTACTGAAGATTGAGCTTACCTAAAATTCGCCATACAAAACGGCAATTTCATAGGTAAAGACCTATTATAAGGGGGAGATCAAGGGTTTAAACGGGACAGGGGGTACTATTCTACGAGTATATCACTGTCTAACAAATAACGCATGGTCATGCATTTACGTCAGAAATGGCATAAACGCAATGACAATGCGTTCTTTCTGTTATAGGGATCTAACTACAACTAAGATCCTTGTGGAAGTGGAGCAGGGGAAGAAGACCATCTTAATAGCCTCTGCCTATCTCCCATATGAATTACTAGCTGTGCCCGCGGCTTCGCCCGCGTGATATTTAGACAACGTGCAGTCTCTCCCTCTCCCCCTCCTTCACCCTCTCCCACTCCGTCTCTCTCTACCTCCATCCCACTCCCTCTCCTTCTCCCTCTCCCACTCCCCATCCCTACCCCTAACCCTGACCCTACTCCTATCTTTATCCTTAACGCCGTCTTAACCGCTATCCCTATCCTTATATAAACATAGAAATGACACCCGTATTGATTTTTATACATTTTAAACCTATCGCACCCCAACCCCATCCCCAGGGGATGATGGTATTTCACGTCTACCACCTTAGATTTCAAAATTGTTGTAGTTTACGTAATCAGCGATCCGATAAACCATACAAACGACACCCATATTGATTTTTAGACATATGAACCCTATCGCACCCCAACCCCATCCCCGGGGGATGATGGTATTTCACGTATTTTAGTTTTCGTAATCAGCAACCCGACAACCATATAAATGATACCCATATTGGTTTTTAGACTTTTTCACCCCATTTCCCACTTTAAGGGGTTGAATTAGGGGTGGAATTTCAATAACAGAGATGTGTGTTCCGCAGAATTACAACCCTAATGCCTAAATAATAAATTTAGTGGATATTACTTTGAAATGACCTTTGAATGAATGTGACCCAATAGGGACCAGTAACCCTCATACACCCATCATAAAACCATAAGATGGCGGGACTAAGTTGTGTACAAATCAATTTACATCACTGTAAGGCTGCTACGGCCCTTCTGGCCAGACAGCTCAAAGCAAATAAATTTGATATTGCTCTGATTCAGGAACCGTATTTATAATAGGTCTTTACCTATGACATTGCCGAAATTTTCTTACAGATTAATGAGATCATAATTCCTATAATTCTAATGCTATTTTTTCATTTGTCTTATATTTGGAAGTTGACTTCAAGGTTATTAATTTACGCATAAAATAAAGTTTTTATTTTTAGTTTGATATATAAAATAAAAGGTTCGAAAATTGATCGTCTTAAATGTCGTCCGATTTCATCATTAGATTTGTTATATTTTTTTACAGATAATATTTTTCGAAAATAAAATTTAAGCTTCTGTTAGCTTAATTTCTTCCTAATAATGCTTAAAAAAAATAAAAAAAATGGATTTATAATTCATAAGAAAAATGCAAAAATGTTAGTACTGAAGATTGAGTTTACCTAAAATTCGCCATACAAAACGGCAATTTCATAGGTAAAGACCTATTATAAGGGGGAGATCAAGGGTTTAAACGGGACAGGGGGTACTATTCTACGAGTATATCACTGTCTAACAAATAACGCATGGTCATGCATTTACGTCAGAAATGGCATAAACGCAATGACAATGCGTTCTTTCTGTTATAGGGATCTAACTACAACTAAGATCCTTGTGGAAGTGGAGCAGGGGAAGAAGACCATCTTAATAGCCTCTGCCTATCTCCCATATGAATTACTAGCTGTGCCCGCGGCTTCGCCCGCGTGATATTTAGACAACGTGCAGTCTCTCCCTCTCCCCCTCCTTCACCCTCTCCCACTCCGTCTCTCTCTACCTCCATCCCACTCCCTCTCCTTCTCCCTCTCCCACTCCCCATCCCTACCCCTAACCCTGACCCTACTCCTATCTTTATCCTTAACGCCGTCTTAACCGCTATCCCTATCCTTATATAAACATAGAAATGACACCCATATTGATTTTTATACATTTTAAACCTATCGCACCCCAACCCCATCCCCAGGGGATGATGGTATTTCACGTCTACCACCTTAGATTTCAAAATTGTTGTAGTTTACGTAATCAGCGATCCGATAAACCATACAAACGACACCCATATTGATTTTTAGACATATGAACCCTATCGCACCCCAACCCCATCCCCGGGGGATGATGGTATTTCACGTATTTTAGTTTTCGTAATCAGCAACCCGACAACCATATAAATGATACCCATATTGGTTTTTAGACTTTTTCACCCCATTTCCCACTTTAAGGGGTTGAATTTGGGGTGGAATTTCAATAACAGAGATGTGTGTTCCGCAGAATTACAACCCTAATGCCTAAATAATAAATTTAGTGGATATTACTTTGAAATGAAGGAGTTTCAACTTCATCCCCCTTTTCACCACTTAGGGTGTAAAATTTTCAAAAACCCTGAGACACCTAAAACTTAATTTTTAGTCGTCAGGTAAAATAAAAATTTTGAAGATCCTAACTTTAAAACTGACGGACTTTCATACAAACTTTCATGCCTTACTTCACCCCCTTAGGGGATGAATTTTGGAAAATTCTAAAACACGTACTTTTTTATTTTTACCAAAAGCTTAAATACAAATTTCTATAATTCTACCTTTTAAACTGAAAGACTTATAGACCAACATACGGAAAAAAATCATCCCCTTTTTCACCCCATTGAAGGGTGATTTTTGAGAAATGCTTAAACACGTGTTTCTTAATTTTTTACCAGAAGCTTAAATTCAAATTTGTGTGAATCTAGCTCAAGAAACAAAGAACTTTCATGCAAACTTTCATCCCTTATTTCACCCCCTTGGGAGATGAATTTTCCAAAATCCTTTCTTAGTGGGTGGTTTTGACGCACATAGAACCTGTGTACAAAATTTCAGATCTGTATCTAAAGCGGTTACGGCTCGGCGTTGATGAATCAGTCAGTCAGTCAGTCAGGCCATGCTCTTTTATATATTTAGATAAGAACCAGCGACACCACAACTTAGGAACCTGGTTGAGTATGGCAGCCGTGAAAACATTGAGCTTATCGTAGGCTGCGACGTCAACGCGCACAACGTCGCCTGGGGAAGCTCAAACAACAAGAGGCGAGGGGAGAAAGTAATGGAATTTGTGGTAAGCACATCCATGCAAATTCTCAATAAAGGAAGTAGACCAACTTTTGTCAATAAACTCAGATCTGAGGTCATTGACATCACGTTAGCTTCAAATAGGACTAGCTCTATAGTCTCAAACTGGCACGTGTGGAACGAGGTCAGTGGATCGGATCACAGGTACATATGCTTTATGTACGAAACACGTAAGTTCAGCGAGGTCGTACGGCGCAGGAATCCCGGACACACCGACTGGGGCTCATTTAGAAGGGACCTACAAACACAGCTAGGGAACCTCTCAGGTAAGTTTAATTCTGTACTAGATATCGAATTCGAAGCGGACGAAATTACAAAGGCGCTATCCGTAGCCTGGACAAACAACTGTCCAGAAAATAAAACGGTAGGCAAAAAGGATCCCTGGTGGACCCCGGAGCTTGAAAAGCTACGGCGGGAGACACGACAGGCAATCAACAAAGCGAAAGCCAAGAAGAACTTCTCAATGTACACCAAGGAGTTAACAAGCTATAATCTGGCCATCCGAAAGGCACGAAGGAAATCATGGAGGGGACACTGTGAAATTATAGAATCTCTACCTGAGAGTATGAGAGTCTTCCGTGCCCTATCAACAGTCATAGCAAACCCACTATCCTGTGTAAGGGATGAAAGTGGGAAGACTACGGATTCTGGAAGGGATACATTAGAAGTAATGTTTAGAACACACTTTCCGGGATCAAAAGAAGTCAGAAATGACGAGGACGAACCCATTAGTCTAGAGGAACAACACTCTCGTACCTCAAGAACCGATTGGTACGTCGTCGCCAAAAAGGTAGTAGATGAAAGAAAAAATGGACTATTAAAGGCTTTCAGCCATTTAAGACTCCAGGCCCTGATGAAATCTACCCCATCTTGCTACAAGAGGGAGCTGATATTATCGCCCCACACCTGTCAAGGCTCTATAGAGCATGTATTGCCTTTGGGTACATCCCTAAAACCTGGAGGCGGGTAAAAGTAATCCATATACCCAAGCCTGGGAAACAGGACTACAAGGATGCCAAGGCGTTCAGGCCTATTAGTCTATCGTCATTTATTCTCAAGGCACTCGAGAAACTAGTGGACAGGCATATACGAGAGGGACCATTAAAAAGGAGACCTCTTCATGGACTCCAATGTGCTTATCAGCCGGGAAAATCAACAGAGACAGCATTACACATAGTAACAAGTCGAGTGGAAGCTGCCTTAGATACTCAAGAAATATGTATAGGGGCATTTCTCGATGTAGAAGGAGCTTTTGACAAGACCACTTTTGCATCAATTGAGGAGGCCTCATTAGAGCATAGCATCGAGCCTACTCTACGGAGGTGGATCAATGGCATGCTCAAAGGAAGAGTAATAACCTCGACGCTCATCGGAGACATAATCCATGCTAGGACAACCAAAGGTTGCCCACAAGGGGGGATTCTGTCTCCAATGTTGTGGTGCCTGGTTATAGACTCTCTTATAAAGGAACTCAACACAGGACCATACTACACCGTTGGATATGCGGATGACCTGGTCATATTGGTGAGGGGCAAAGTAGTGAGAACTGTTTCGGAGCTCATGCAAGAAGCCCTCAATAAGGTGGAAAGGTGGTGCACACGACATCACTTGTCCATCAACCCTGGAAAAACTGTTGTGATACCATTTACAAAGAAGAGGAAACTAGAGACCTTAGGCCAGCTCTCTCTATACGGGACGCAACTAAAATGGGCCCCGGAGGTTAAATATCTAGGAGTTACACTAGACAAGGAACTATCGTGGAAAACACATGTAGACAACACTGTAAGAAAAGCTCAAAGAGTCTTTGGAATGTGTAGATCTACCTATGGCAAGACATGGGGGCTTAAGCCCAAAATATATCATTGGCTGTACACGAGTAGTATACGAGTAGCCTGGTGGCCCAGAACAAAGCAAATTGGGTGCAGGCAGGAATTGGCTAAATTCCAAAGAACTGTCTGTATAGCCATATCTGGAGCTTTCAGGACCACCCCTACGGCAGCGCTGGAAAACATTCTTGGTTTGACACCGCTGCATACAGTCGTGGAATTGGAGGCAAGAAGTGCACTCCATAGGTTAAAAACCCATGGACTGTGGAATGACTCGTTCCAAAAAACACGACACACAAAATTTGACACAGATAGAGAACTTGACACTATTACATCCATGGGCTGCGATAAAACACAGCCTAGATTCATGTTCAAGAGACTCTATGAGATCCACATACCCTCGAGAGAGGATTGGAATAAAGGATTGAATCCCTCAAGAAAGGACAATCTGACATGGTACACTGACGGATCAAAAATGAAGTCAGGTACAGGGGCGGGTGTTTATACCAAAGGATATGAACACAGTCAAAGCATGGGTATATATGCAACAGTCTTTCAGGCTGAAACATATGCAATAATTGCCTGTGCAAAAGAGAACCTAGACAGAGGCACTACCGGCCAAAATACCTACATTCTCAGTGACAGCCAAGCGGCACTAAAGGCTCTCACATCCTACAAAGTAGACTCCAAAATAGTCCTTGATGCCATCCAAACCCTTAACAGGTTAGGTAGGCACAACACGTTACGACTGATTTGGGTCCCAGGACACGTAGGAGTAGAGGGCAATGAAGTGGCTGACTGACTAGCCAGGGAGGGATCAGAGAAACACTTCTGCGGACCTGAACCTTTTATTGAATTATCAGGGAGTACCATCAGAAGCGCACTCAAGGATCATGCCCAGAGAAGGCACTGTACTGAGTGGGAAAACACTGTTGGACTTATTCATTCGAAAAAATTTCTAGAGACCACAAAAGTAGGTTACTTTAAACATCTAAGAAACCTAAGCAGGCACCAGACCCGTAATATTGTAGGTGCTTTCATCGGCCACTTTGGCACTAGAGAGCATCTGCACAAAATGGGTCTGTCGGATACAACTACCTGCAGAGAATGTGGTGAAGAAAGCGAACGCATAGAGCACCTTATGTGCACATGTGACGCTTTGGCTAACAAGCGAATGAAGATTCTGGGTCAGGCTTATCCGACACCAGAAGACTACAGGCTCCTTCCGCTAAAATCTACATCGAAGCTCATAACGAGCATATTCGGAGACAGCGGAAGATCACAGGAGCAATAAGGCAGTGGAAGCACAAAAGATCCCATAGGGTCAAAGTGCTCTGAGGTCTAACAAGGATCTCAGCCCCACGTTATAAGATAAGATAAGATAACAGGTTGATAAATAAAACATCCTGAGTATACTATCTATTTTTACAGTACATCAATGCGTGTGTCACATGAATATGTAAATGTGGAGATAAAGGCAAAGATACGAAAATCTAGCTAGTGCATTTGCAGGCAATGTTTTACGGCACGGTTCGGTTCGTGTGGACATAATGGCTTTAAAGCGAGAATGTGTTATTATAAACGTCAACACGGTCCATTTTTCAGTCTGAAAAGAAACAATAGGGACATATAAAACCATACTGGATCTGTAAAATAAACAACTTGACCATTTTAATGACAATGTTCAAAGTTCTTCGTCATTTGCTATGTTATCTTGCGACTCTGAGGGCTAAGTAATTCTTTGTGTATGCTGCCGTGCGTACCTATTCTATGAAAATGATGAAATATGTACAAGGGCGGATAATTTCCTGAATATTTTTTTTATGTCATATAGTAAAAGTTGGCAACTTTGTAGTGAGAGTTGTAGCCTCCAGATCCACTAAACGTTGGTCTGCCAATGCGCAACCTGGCAGATTAGGTACAGTCGGAGCGAAAAGTAGTTACGTCAAAGAGGACACGAACCAAACTTGTTTACAGTATTAGAAAAGGTACCTACATAAGTAAAATAAAATATCTATTAGTAATAATTTTTTTATACAATGTTTTATTAGCTGTACATAAATAAGAACTAAAAAGTTATCACAGTCTCAACTTTTCTCATAAAAGCGTGTTAAACCCTCTTTGTTATGTCTCTTGCTGTTCTGTAGTGTAGTAACACGGACCCCGGTCAGACTAGCGAAACTGCCAAGAGGATGATAGTGCCACTTTTCACTTTTACTGTACCAAGCCTGCCAGGTTGCGCATTGGTAGACAAACGTTTTATGGATGTAATAGGCCATAATGTTATGGGATGGCCAGGAATCCAAAAGCAACCGGGTATACATTATACTAATGTCAAATAATATATTATACTAGCTGTGCCCGCGGCTTCGCCCGCGTGGAATTCAGAAAATGTGCAGTATTGTGCAGTCTCTGTTTCTCCCCCTCCCTCTCCGTCTCACTCGGGAGGGACTCTCTTGGGGGATGATTTTTCAAACACGCTGAAACACATGTTTATTTCTTTCTTTAAATTAGCCTAAATCCTAATTTTTAATAGAATTTTCATACGTACTTTCATCCCTTATTTCACCCCCTTGGGGGACGATATCTCAAAATTGCTGAAACACGTGTTTCTTTACTTCACATTATTAGCTAAAATCCAAATTTCAAACACCTCATGTCAAAACTGTAGAGTTTTCATACAAACTTTCATCCCTTATTTCACCCCCTCGGGAGATTAATTCTCCAAAATCCTTTCTTAGTGGGTAGTTTTGACGTGCATAGAACCAGTGTACAAAATTTCAGATCTGTATCTATAGCGGTTACGGCTCGGCGTTTATGAATCAGTCAGTCAGTCAGTCAGGACAAGCTCCTTTATATATTTAGATTACGCTAACGCGTGTAATAATGTGGTAATTTTACGGCGGCTCATCGTCCTGGCACCGGAATTTGTGAGGTCGATCATCGATCTTACAACCCACACGACCCTATAATGATTATTATTATTATTATTAAGGATTACCAAATAATTGTACTCGCCACAAATGCGAAATGCTGTTAGGTACTTAGTTTCATATTAACAGAAGTGGTTGCGGTTATAGGCGGAGAACGGGCAGTTTGCAACCCTAACAAAAAGTGACCTATCTATGCTGGTGAACAATGAAAAGGTGAGTTTTAAAAAACAGGGTTGCCTGGGCGCAACCTGGCACGTTTTGTATGGTCAACAAAAAAATAACTTTTTTTTCACAACTCGAGTAGCAAGTACATGCAAAAGTACTAATGAATATATACCAAAATAACCAGGGTTTCCTTGTCCAAACCCGGTAGTTTAGGGAGTTGCAATGTCATTTTTAGGTTATGAGGGTTGGGCGAGGCAATCCTGTTGGTTTTGGTACTTCTTAATTAGTACTTTTGCATGCACTAGAACTTACGTCTTAGTAGATGATTTGGTAAAAAAAATAACAGTTTTTTGTTGACTGTACAAAACGTGTCAGGTTACGCCCAGGCAACCCTGTTTTTTAGGGTTCCGTACCTTAAATTTTAAAAAACGGAACCCTTATAGGATCACTTTGTTGTCCGTCTGTCTGTCTGTCTGCCAAGACCCTTTTTCTCACGAACGAGAAGAGGTATCAGGTTGAAATTGACAACGAATATTAAAGTCTATGAACCACATAAGATCAGAAAATTTAAATTTTTTACAACGACGCAATCAAAAGATATGGCTTTTTATGTCCTCATCTCCATACATTTATGCAAAAAAGCAAAACCTACAGGGTACTTCCCGTTTACCTAAAATTATGAACTTTGGCAAGAAGCTAGGTCTCACAGTACAAATAAAGGCAAAAGTCTAAAATAATTAAATATTAAAATTTTTGTCACAACTAATAGTAACCAATTAAGGTAAGCTCCCGTTTTAAGAACTTTTCTATAAAAGAGGGGTTAAGGTGGATGGTCGCGGAGTTTTTAAAATTAAAGAGCAAAAGCTTTTTGTATATCATATTGGTAGATAGGTACGGAACCCTTAGGGCGCGAGTCCGACTTCACTTGGCCGGTTTTTTTTTAAACTCAAGGAGAGTTAATTATACACAAGCCCAGACAGGTCGCTTTTTGGTGTGCGAAGAGGTAGGGTTGCCAACCGCCAGCTCTTAGTCTTTTAGAGGGTGAAACTGCCGTTCTGTTTCGTACAGACAACATAAACATAATAGTTTGGGGAAGCCATTATCGTAAAAGGCTGTTTACTTTATACAGGGTTTAAGAAACAACCAATCACTGTTTCAGTAAAGTTGTAAAACTTGATTGAATGAACATGTCGCAGGCAAATTGTATAATTCGTCGTTTCACATTATGCCTCGGCATTCTAAAAAATGCCGAAAAATTCTTAGTTCGTCATTTTACATAATGCCGCGGCATTTCACAAAACGGCGCGTAATTCGTTTCTGGCACTCGCCGGCCGCTGCCGAGGCACGCTCGCTTCGCTCGCTCGGCTCGTGCATTGTGATCAAAAGATAACCTAACCCAACCTAACCGATCCCTGCTCGGGATCGGTATGGTTTACCGTGGCTAACGAACCTAAAATACACCAGTGGTCTAAATCCGTTTAAAATCTGCCGGCGCCGTTTTACAATTTGCCGACCGTTTACAGTTGGCCCGCCGTTTGTAAATGGCGAATTATACGATTTGCCTGCGACAAACATACACTTTTAAAACTAAAAGTATTTGTTTTTATCACGTTTTTATAACCGCAAGCGCGAACTGGTGAATTAGTTCACTTGGTCTTTTGGAGGGCTAGAAGCCATTTTGGATAAAATTATGTGAATTGCGTTCAGTGTTCTTCTGGGAGTGGTTCGTAAAAACGGATTCAGAGATATGAATAAAACATCGGAAGGGCAAAATCTGCGAAACCAGTCCGCGAAACTGAAACATTTTCCTGAAGAATCAACCACCAGAAATAAAAAAGGTAACCTATCGCTCCAATCACAATTTCAAACTGGATTAGAGTTTTTTTAGTTTAGTTACTCGTTCATGCCTTTTCAGTTATTCCAATCTGTTTCTTCCAATCTGTATAATATTTGTTTTGTGATTTTTAGTGTGCATGATGATTTTTTCTCGGTTTTCGACCTATTTATAACTGGGAAAGTGATCCAGTTTTATGGGTAGACCTTAGAGAAACTTAAAAAAAAATTGCGGTTATTAAAAATATATTCCCGCACTGATTTTATAAGCGGTCCTTTGTTAGAAAAGCTACAAATCTGCTGTTAATTTAACTGTTGAAAAGTTCTCGTGTAGTTTCCAAATTCAGGGAATTTAATAATTAGCGAATTAATTTCGTTACAGGTTGAGTCAGTCGCAGGCGACCGCAATCCGTAATTTGCTAACCGTAATTTATAAGCTTGAACATTTTCCTGTGATTGTTGTATTGGAAACCACATTTATTTGTATATTAATAACCAATACTATAAATAAAGTTTTCGTGGCCGAGTACAGCAGTAACAGCCTCTATGGTTTAGTGGTTAGAGCGCTCGGCTCTCGATCCGGTTCGATTCCCGGTGCTACTATAAAGTGGCTTTACCTGGGCGACCGAGCTATGCTCTGTATGATTAAAATATCATCGGGTGAGCAAGCTATGCTACTCAAAAACAGATGGCGCTATAAGTTTTTTGAACGCACTAAAACGCGCGATGAAATTTAAAAAAAAGACGGAGAAAAAACCCAAAAACCCCTGTATACTAAATTTCATCGAAATCGTTAGAGCCGTTTTCGAGAAACCGATTACAAATATATATATATACAAATAATGCTCGTTTATTAGTATAGGATTTCGTGCTATACGAGTATCGGACTGAGGGCGGCGTCTGCTACTTTACGTGAAATAATGCGCGCGTGCCAGTCTTCGGCATCCATTATGATCTTAGAGCATTCATTATGATGGGTCAATCAGCAGGGCTATCATAAAATACTAGCTGTTGCCCGCGGCTTCGCTCGCGTGGTTTTCGTATTGATGTTATTGCCGGTTTTCCGAAGCAATGAGATATTTTCCCGTCATTTCGGGGTAATTTTAAACTAAGGAAAAACGGGACTAACCCTGCGCAAATCAATGAGCACAATTCAAGATCCAGTTGAAGTTACTCCTAAATTACACAGAACAGAAGAACTTAGCAGCAGTATTATGCCTTAAAGTTGTCACTTAACCTAACAAATGTAGAAAGAGAGATGAGAGACACCTTTATGTAATATTTCAAAACAGAGCCAATTCGCAGAAGTAATTGAGAAAAAACTCTCTCCCTCTCTTTCTCTCTCCCCTCTTCCTCTCCCCCTCCCTCTCCCTCACCCTCTCCCTCTCCTTTTCCCTCTCCCTCTCCACCTCCCTCCCCTTCCCCCTCCCCCTTCCCCTCCTTCTCCCCCTGCCCCCCTCTCTCTCTCCCTCCCTCTCCCCCTTCCCCTCCTTCTCCCCTCCCTCTTCCCCTCCCTCTCCCTCTACCTGTACCTCTACCTGTACCTGTACCTCTACCTCTCTACCTCTCTACCTCTCTACCTCTCTACCTCTCTACCTCTCTACCTCTCTACCTCTCTACCTCTCTACCTCTCTACCTCTCTACCTCTCTACCTTTCTACCTCTCTACCTCTCTACCTCTCTACCTCTCAACCTCTCAAACTCTCTAACTCTCCACCTCTCTACCTCTCTACCTCTACCTCTACCCTATCCCTGCCCCTATCCCTACCCCTAACGCCAATTTAACCGCTATCACTAACATAGAAATGACACCCATATTGATTTTTAGACATTTCAAACCTATCGCACCCCAACCCCAACCCCAGGGGATGATGGTATTTCACGTCCTACACGTTGGATTTCAAAATTGTTGTATTTTTCGTAATCAGCGACCCGATAAACCATACAAACGACACCCATATTGATTTTAGACATTGAAACCCTATCGCACCCCAACTCCATTCCCAGGTGATGATGGTATTTCACGTTCACCACGTTGGATTTCAAAATCGTTGTTATTTTCGTAATCAGCGACCCGAAAAACCATACAAACGATACCTATGTTGGTTTTTAGACTTTTTCGCCCCGTTTCCCCCTTTTATGGGGTTGAATTCTGAAATAAACTGAAACACGTGTTTACTCATGTTTTGATTGGAGCTTTCCTGTGAAGTTACAAATTAAACGGTTTTACTTTTATCTTGTTTCCCCTTACAAACTTTCAACCCCCGTAGCTTTGGCACACATGCTTTTAAGAATTCTCATAAGCACCATAATCAATTTCAAAATCCATACCATTTTCGTAATCAACGTCCGAATGAAACATAGAAACTTCACCCATGTTGAATTTAGACATTTCAACCCTACCCCTATCCCTATTTCTATCCCCACCCCTATCCCTTCCTCTATCACTATCTTTACTGTTATCCCTATCCTTATAGGAATAGAATCGACAACCATATTGATATTTAGACATTTAACTCCAATCCATCCAACTCCATCCCCAGGGAATGATGGTATTTTACGTCTACCACGTTGGATTACAAAATCGTTGTTGTTGTCGTAATCAGCGACCCGAAATACCATACAAACGATACCCATATTTGTTTTTAGACTTTTTCACCCCGTTTCCCCCTTTCAGGGGTTGAATTCTGAAAAAACCTTAAACATGTGTTTACTCATCTATTAATAGGAGTACTCCTGTGAAGTTTCGAACAAAATAGTTTAACTAATCTTGTTTCCCCATACGAAATTTCAACCCCTTTTTCACCGCCTTAGGGGTTCAATTTTCAAAAACCCTAGGAGACGTAATTGTTTATTTCTAATCATTAACCTAAAAACAAAGTTTCAAGCTTCTAGCTCCAAAAATGACGGACTTCCATACAAACTTTTAACCCCTTTTTCACCCCTTTCGGGGGAGAATTTTCAAAAATCCTTTGTTAGCGGATGCCTACGTCACTAAAACTATCTGTGTGCCAAATTTTAGCGAAATCCGTTCAGTAGTTTCGGCTGTGCGTTTATAGATCAGTCAGTCAGGTTTGCCTTTTATATATTTAGATTATTATTAATATAGCTGTTGCCCGCGACTCCGTCCGCGTGGGGTTCAGAAAAAGTAGCTAATGACTTTTCCCATGGTTCAAACTATCTGCGTACCAAGTTTTTATCACAATCGGTTTATCGGATTAGCCATAAAAGCGTAACAGACAGACAGTGCAGTTCTCGCCTTTATATTATTAGGTATACAGAGTACCGATAATACGGATTTTTGTAAATGAAACACCTCTTGTTTACGTGTGGACTGTTGGGTCGCCTACTATCCTCGTAAGTGTAAAATTATAGTATAATTCCACGCGGATGAACTGTGATACGGGTTTCGTTATTTCTTATACAAAACTAAGCCTATCTAAATCTGAGCCGCAATCACTTTAGCTTCTGTGGCCACTGAAAAAAGAGCGGTACAAAGTCCAACGTTTCTAGCTTCACATGCTTTTAACTGTACATGTACCTACATACAAAACTGTTGGACTTCACTTCTGTACCATCTTTTAAACTTATTTCTCCCATTAAAAGACAATTCCTAAAAAACAATTATTCACATCTCTCTTTATTTTTTGAAGTATTTTGATATAGGATTTTGAGATAGGATTTTTTTATTATTATTTTTATCATAAAACTAAATCTAGATTTTACCAATCTTCAGCTGTACCCACGACTTTTACACAAACAACTGGACCGGATCAAACGGTATTTTCAACAATGTATTTGGCTTTCTTCCGTTCAAAGTTATAAGCTTTGTTTGATTTCAGCTCGGCTTCACCGCTTGAAACTTTAAACTCGCCTATTTTCTGTTTGAGTGAACCAATTGCAATAAAAAAAGTTAAAATATGGCACGAAAGCAACCCAAATACGTTATTGAAAACCCCGTTTGAGTCGTTCAAGTAATTTGTGAGGTATTGGTGCGGCCGCTTAAAATTTCGTGAACCATCTGTCTAAGTGAACCGTTTGCAATGAAATAAAGCTTATAAGTTGCACAGACAGAAGCCCGACACGTCATTGAAAACCTCGTTTAAATTAGTTCAGTAGGTGAGTTCTTGGTTCTGTAGCTTAAAACTTTGCGTATCTTCTGTCAAAGTCAACCTATCGCAATGAAACTAAGCTTATATATTGCATAGGAGTAAGCCAAACGCGTTGTTGAAAGCCACGTTTGAATCGGCTCAAAAGTTTGTGAGTTATTCGCGCCTTATCTTTAAACTTTGCGAAACTTCTATCTGAGTGAACCGTTTTCAACAAACCTAAGCTTATATGTTGCACGGAAGTACCTAATCCAAGCACGTCATGGAAATGCCAGTTGGAATCGGTACAGTAGTTTGTGATCTATTGGTGCCACCGTTTAAACTTCGCGCACCTTCTGTCTGAGTGAACGGTTTTCAGTGAATTTAAGCTAATACTCGTATATTGCAAAGAGTTAAGCTTAACACGTTATTGAAAACCCCGTTTAAATCCGTTTAGTAGTTTGTGAGTTATTGGAACCGCCGCTTGAAACTTAGTGAATCTTCTGTCTGAGTGAACCATTTTCAATGAAACTAAGCATACATGTTGCATGGAGTAAGCCAAACACGTTACTGAAAACCTCGTTTAAATCGGTTCAGTTGTTTGTGAGTTATTGGCGCCACCGCTTGAAATTTCGCGCACTTTTGTCTGAGTGAGCCGTTTTCAATGAAAGTAAGCAAATATGTTGCAAAGAAGTAGGCTTGACAGGTTATTGAAAACCCCGTTTGAATCCGTTCAATAGTTTGTGAGTTATTTACGCCGCCGGATGAAACTTCGCGTACCTTCTGTCTGAGTGAACCGTTTGCAATGAAATTTAATTTTTATGTTGCAAAAAAGTTAGCCAAATTCGTAATTGAAAACCCCGTTTGAATCGGCTTGATAGTTTGTGAGTTATTAGCGCACAGGCAGTTTGATACTTTACATTAGTGTAGCTTCTGATTGAGTGAACCGATTTGAATGAAACATAGCCTATATGTTGCTCAGAGCTAAGCTTAATCTACCTGCGAAAACTGCGTGAAAATCCATTCAGTAGTTTCGGAGTTTATCGAAAACATACAGACAGACAGACAGACCGACAGACAGACAGACAGACAAAAAAATCAAAAAATATATATTTGTGTTCTATTAGTCCTTTCTTATCGCCCACACTCATTTTTTGATAAATTCATCAAAAGTACAGACACGCGGTTTCTACTCTTTTATTATATGTATAGATTAATAACCAATACTATAAATAAAGTTTTCGTGGCCGAGTACAGCAGTAACAGCCTCTATGGTTTAGTGGTTAGAGCGCTCGGCTCTCGATCCGGTTCGATTCCCGGTGCTACTATAAAGTGGCATTACCTGGGCGACCGAGCTTCGCTCTATAATAGCCGCCTCAACCTGAAAATATCATCGGGTGCGCAAGCTATGCTACTCAACAACAGATGGTGCTGTAAGTTTCTTGAACGCACTAAAACGCGCTAGGGAATATTAAAAAAGACGGTGAAAACGAATTTTCCCAGACATGAGACCTATCTAGATCGATTTTTTGCCCCCAAAAACCCCCGTATACTAAATTTCATCGAAATCATTAGAGCCGTTTTCGATAAACCGATTACAAATACGAGTATATACAATTATTGCTCGTTTAATAGTATAGGATTTCGTGCCATTAGTTGACGTTAAATAATGCGCGCGTGCCAGTCTTTGGCATCCATTATGATCTTAGAGCATTCATTATGATGGGTCAATCAGCAGGGCTATTATAAAATATTTAGACTGAGAACGTATGCCTATTACTTTACGTGCTTGCTTTACTTTATTAAAGGCAGTACTACTTGAGCACTACTGCTCAATGTGGTATTGCGTGGGTGTAAGGGACGGTGTGCTGAAAACTCAACGGGCGTGCTTGGAAACTGAAAAATTTTCCCAAAGAAACACTTAAAAAAAAATTGGCCTCTCTATACTAATTGCTCTCTTTGATTGAACAGTTTGTATGGAAATATTTTCTATATTTTTCAAAAATGTTCCTTTTGGGATAGTTGTTCAGTTTCTTTGACTGAGCATGCCCTTTCAGTTTTCGGTACACCTTACACTCTTTATATTGGTCCTACTCTTGACCACTATTTATAAGTAGTTTGTAGTTCATGTGAGACTTTCGGAAAAGTAATTTCTTAACGTACAAAATTAACTTGTCACTAGGTATATTTTAGTAAATTTTCAAGGTTGATAATTTCATAAATTCATTATAGACCGGGTAGGTCACGCTCACGGCTCATTGAACCGAGCAGTAACTAACTCGCTTGGCTAATAATAAACTTTAGCCTTAGCCTTAGATGGCAACAAATAGGATTTTAAAAACCGTTTTTACTATATTATAGGAGTTTCTACTTTTAATCTAAGAAAAAAATTAATCGTACACCAACTTCCAATTACAAATACTTAGTTGTTTTTGCAAGTTTCAAATAGTTGAAACTTTCATTATGTCGATCACTCATACAAATTCGGCGACTTATTCAAATTTCATGGCTGTTTATATGTTGAGATGGGAGAGATTTTTTCATGCCTACTTATCATTATCAATATCTTGTAGGCTGTAGGCATGATCGTCCTCACGAACCTTGGCTTCAGAGCTATTAGAGCCGCCAGACTGTCTTGAGGGTCATTTAACGACCAACTACTTCCCTAGTTCATAACACCCCTTGAAACGTCCACTGCAGGACAGGCAGCTGCCTTTAAAACTCCAGCAAAAACATGTGTTACTTTGGAGGGGTTTTACCATAGTCACCACGGTTGTAAGCGTTGCTGCTGGCGACCGCTGTTGTTGGTGACCGCAGTATGTAAGATGGTACGATATACAGAAAGATGCTGCTGCCTTTCCTCTGGTTCATAAAGCCCTTAGTCACCTCTTACGACACTCACGGGTAGAATGGATTGGTACTATTCTTTCAAGGAAGGGAGCGAGTTAAGTAAGTGCCTTCCGAGAAACAGAATCCTCAATCCTATTAGTTTTTGGGGACAGTCACACAAAGTGACTTTCGGATCGAGAGCTTAACTCTGTAACAATTAGACCCTAACGAAGGCTGTCTTCACTTATAAGAAATTATAAATTATTTCGTTGCTGGAATAGCAAGTGGTCTCTGAAGTATACGTTGAGGATACATTCAATTTTATCTTAAGCAGTAAGCTCCTCGTCTATGAGTCTCCGGTCCATAGTTACACTACACAAACTTTAGCAGTTCTAGAACAGATACCTCCAATAGGTAACTCAATTGGCCATTATGAAACTTTAAACGAGACGCACTGGTAGCAAAGTAGCATTTAGGTTTTTTGTCTGAGTCTTTTCGACGTTGAGAAACCACTTATATTACTATTTTTTTGTTTGTAGAAGTCGATATTTTTGAAAATAATTACAACAAGCACCACAAATATTTGTAAAAATGGCACGCACATTACATTTCGCACATCAGTGCTAATTTGTTCTTTTTATGTATTAGGTTTGTAGATGTATTAGTATATTTGCTGCTCCTTTACTTTTCTATTGTTAAAAGTATGATCAAAACGAGTTAGTTTATTATATTGAGAAATACTGTAAAATGACTTGATTTGTTTAATTGTGCTCTGAGCTAAATACATCCACTATATTTTTTATTGATTTAATAGTTTCTTTTGATAACCCTCACAACTTATTAGTTAGGTACCTTCTTTATCACTAAACTCCAAGCTAAGGTATTAAATTCGTATCTATTGACATCGATTTAAGTATTTCTATATTTCATAAATAAAGAAGTACGTATTTTGTTGGCACTCACTACTTATTTGCTTAGAAATCCATCCTTTAACATGAAATAAGAACATTGGAAGGATAATAACATTTTGTTTTTAACATTCCTCTATATTCTCTTTCTCTAAATCTAACACGCGCAGGAGGCACGTTGACTAAACTGCCAAACAGGTTAGTCCGTGAATTATTCAAAATTAAATATTTTCTTACATAAATCACATATTTATTGTTGGTTAGTTCATTAACTTAAATATTTTCATGAAATGAACGTTTATTTATCATAGTATCAAATACAGTTAATTTTTTCATTAAAATAATATGCATATTATAGATATAAAAACTCCTTGCTCCAAGCCGAACTATTAAAAAAAAAACACTAGTGCGGTAATACAATGACAAAACACGCGTGTAAAAAGCTGGATTATGGACCTTAATGCAGTGCAAATAGAGCTGTTTTATGAGAGAATGTGTTGAAAACAATGTTACTCTTTCCGTCAAATATACTCTGGTTTTTAGTGTCATGGCTGCAAAATGTGGTCTGTAAGCGTTGGAATAAACGAAAAAGATGAATTATAAAATATAATATATCCTCTGTGCCAATTTTGACCAATGTCAAAAGATATCGCGGTTGTACTGTACCTTGTTATAACTTTCCATTTTTATCGTCTCAACCATTATTTCGTCTGTGTCGTCTCACGGCAAAGTTTCGAACTAGCGTGGTACGTCAATTAAAAAGTTTTCTCGGGCATGAATATTTTTAATTTAGAAACTCCAGTCCAAATAAGCAAAAGTTTGAAATTGTATTTCGTTTATCTTATCTACCGCTTTTTAGGGTTCCGTAGTCAAAAAGGAACCCTTATAGTTTCGTCATGTCCGTCTGTCTGTGTGTCTGCGTCTTAGCTCAGAGACCCATTATACAAGGTGAGGCAAAAGTAATCACCCTATTGGAAGACGCTATATTTTTTGAAAATGGCGTCAAATGTCAAATCAGTTTTGACATATTTGTAGTAAACAGATGTAAAATACATGTCGACAAATCGTGAATCTCTATACTCCTCAAGAACGCGGAATAATTAATTCCATTTTTTTGAGCAATTATTCGTCTGTGGTGTTGGCGCAGCGTGAATTTCGTCGAAGATTTACCGGCCGTCAGACACCCACTGGACAAACACTGCTGCGTTTGGCCGCCCGCCTTAAAGAGACTGGAATCAACACAAGATACTCCTCGGCCCGGCCGGCCCCTGATTAGCCGTTATGCTGAGTATATCGCCGCGGTAGCCGAAGATGACAAAATGGACCCCGTAACATCGACCAGACGGTTAACGTGGACGGCGACCGCTACAGAGCCATGATCAACGAGTTTCTTCTTCCTCAATGGGATGAACTGGGACTGGAGGACATGTGGTTCTAACAGGACGGTGCAACAGCGCACACTGCCCGAGCCACAACCGCCATTTTGAAACAGGCATTGCCGGGTCGCCTAATTTCTCAAATTGGTGATTTGCACTGGCCGTCAAGATCGTCCGATTTGACCGTACCATACTTCTTTTTGTGGAGGTTTTTGAAGTCACTTGTTTACGTGAAGAAGCCTCAGACTCTGGAAGCTCTCAAAGACAACATCTGACACTAATGCGCGAACCTATCGCCTGAAGTTCTGGCAAAAGTGATGAAAAATGCCATAAAAAGGGCCCATGATGACCATGCGGTCATCAATGCTGGCGGTGGCCAGTTGTGCGATATCATCTTCTCGACTTGATGGAAAAAATTCTAATGAATTAAACATAAATAATCCACAAACAGAACCAAAGTTCTTCATTGAAAAAAAAAATTACAGTCAAAGAACATCGGATGATCACTTTTGGCTCACCTTGTAATAGAAAGCTGTAATGTAGTATGAATATACATTTACAAAATAAAATATTGAAAAAAAAATGTTTAGGGTCCTCCCCAGTACATTGGGGGCGATTTTTTTTGTCTTGTCTATCTCATCGTGTGAGATAGATCTTTTAAAAATAATGTGAGTTTACAAAGATAATTTTTCGATTTAGGAATTCGTTAGAGAAAAATTTAGCTTAAAAGCACAATTTTTGTTGGAGTCGAGAGCCCGGCCTGCCAGCTAAATGGTTGTTAACAAAACTAAGTAGGCTTGAGCTTGGCTTGGTAATGAGCTATAGCCGAAAAGCTGAAAATAATAAAAATTACAATAGCAATCAGGCGCTAGGACCTCGCTGAGCATTAGGAGGTAAAAAGTTTATGTTATGAACGTTATGAAATACTCAATCAGAACATAATTTGCGATAAAAATCGTAAATAAACTTCGGAACCCTATATTGTGCGTGGCCCAACACGCACTTGGCTTTTTCTCTTTTTTGCATTAAACTTTTTCTTTGTAAACTTTTGCATTTTGTGTTTAAGATAGTAAAACTATGTAAGGTATTGTTTGAGTAATTAAATTTAATTAAACTGAATCAAAATAAACTAATTTAATAAATCTAAATTGGAGCTTACAAATTACCAGTTTTTCGGAAACAATCCGTGCAAAAGAAGTTCATTCATCGATGATGGTGATGATATTGAATACAAATATTATAAACATCACGGCTCTTAACTTCTACAATCCCAAAATAGGTACTTTCTTTGCTTCTTTACTCTCATACATGCTCGTTACGTATGTTTAAAATACTTTTGAACCACGTTTTAACAGACGCACCGCAGGCTATCACCCATACTTGGTTGATATTCCGCACATTCGCACAAAGCGCTTTGAAACATCTTTTATAATGCGTAAGGCTAAAGAGTGGAATTCTCTGCCTGCGTCTGTGTTCCCGAGTTCATATAACCCGAATCTATTCAAGTCGCGAGTGAATAGGCTTCTTCTGGGTAAGCTCGTCCCATCGTCGACCTCATCTCTGTCTTCAAGACTAGATCGAGGTCAAGAGTAAACCCATTTTCAATAAAAATAAAAAATAATTTGCACGAAAGCACAGAATAAAGAAATAGTACGAGTACTACATACAGACTTGTTTTGTGAGATTGTCTGTGTGGTACCGGCAACCCATCTCAACCCGCGGGTGTCGTAAGAGGCGACTAAGCGATTATGAACCGAAGGATGGGCAGCAGAATCTTTTTGTGTATCGTACTATCTGACATACTGCGGTCACCAACAACAGCAGTCTCTAGCCGCAACGCCTACAAATGTGGTGATTATGATGACTCCTCTCTAAGTACCACGCGTTTTGTCGCTGGAGTTCTGGAGGGAGCTCCCTGTCCTACAGTCGAGTGTCGACGTTACGAGTATGATGATGATGACTACATACCATACAGAACGGAGACTTTCCTCCCCTTGGAATCCACCCCTCACCCACCCGCGATCCGTGCTCGCACTGTTCTCGGGTTCTCTACCAGTCGAAGCAACATTAGAATGACAGTAGAGTGTGCGAGAGAGGAGGACGGAGCGATGCGTTACACATTGGAGTGACAGAGACACGAATCGAACCGACCAGCCTGCTTAGCACGCTGCCCGAGAGAAAATATATCTCGGAGGAATGTCACTTTATTTGAGGAATTATGTCATCTAATCTATTACCTCCAAGCGCGAAGAAATGTCAGTGGAGGAAAATGTTTAGCAAATCCACAAATTACGTTTTTGATATTTTAGACAGAGATAGCTTTATAGACTAATACATGTTGCTATCCTTGTCTTTCAAAATGTATCGCACTGCTCGGATGTCAAAAAAACGTTACCATGCTTAAAGTCTTTAATCTATGGGCCTAGATAAATTGACAACTGCAGCGTGCTAAGCCAGCTGCTCTCACGCATGGGTTTTCGGCTGTCATTCTAATCAAGCTATATTGTTTCGACTTGAAGTTGTTGTGTGCATGTGCGAACGCGTCTGTCAACACAGAGTACATTTTTATAGGGGGGGGGGTAATCTGTCAATTTATAATTTGGCAATTTGTGATTTCTCGTCCGGGGTGAGAAGGAGACTTTGAATAGCCTTTGTACTAGTTCAGCAGAGATTCCAGCACAGTCACATAGTTAGAAACTTTGAGATTCCCCCGTCGAAGTTAGACTACGGGCTTAATGAAATTGGCAACTATTGGCACAATTTCACTGACGCAACTAGTTGTGGTCAAGTTAAGACATCTAGATTATTAACTACACTTCAAATGGGGATTTTTAGCATAATTCGTCTAGGTAGTATTTCCCTAGACCGACTTTGCACAAAAGCCTTTTGCCTTGGCAGAAGTTGTCCAGTTTAATGGGCATAAAAACTCCTTAACTTTTTTTGTAAATTATGAAGTTAAAGATGTCTTCTCATCACTACAAATAATGAATTCAAGACTTTATAAGGGTGAACGTACGCTGATACGCAAACGGTGCATGGCAGCAGTAAAACGTACCCTAAAACGACATTTAATAAAACACGAGGAACAGGACAGCGCTGATTCACAGCCGATCCCATAAAAATCTCTATTGTTTTTACCCCGACTTGTATTAAATAAGTAGGTAAGTATTAATTTATTTATCTGATTCTTGCTGGGCCCTGTTTTTATTATTATTATTTCTCTCTGTACTTATTTGCGGTGCGACCCGTCTGGCGCACATGATCTTAGTTGAGATTAGCCGTCTGATTTTTTTATAACATCAAAACATCCACTGCCGGACAGGGAACTCCTTCAAAACTTCAGCAAAAATGCGTGGTACTTAGGAGGAATTTGCCATAGTCACCACGCTTGTAAGCGGCTGGCGACCGCTGTTGTTGGTGACCGCAATGTATAAGATGTTACAATACACAGACAAATGCTGCTGCCCATCCTCCGGTTCATAAGCCCTTAGTCGCCTCTTACGACACCCACGGGTAGAGACGGGTTGGTACAATATTTTTACGGCACCACATGGGCGTCTGACTAATGTAATAATAAGCATGTGAATTTTATGAAATAAACAGATATTTTTTACTCTATCTTTTAGTTTTCTTCGCAATAAAGCGACTAGGAAGACGCGACTGCCCGGACCTGTGCCATCTGCGTATCAGCTTACGCTCACCCTAATAGCTTGCGGTATTCTCATACTCACTTACTTGCTAGCACTCAAAAAGCAGATAGAATCATTGCTTAAAGCCACTATCAATTGAACTGAAAATTTCTGCTGAACTAGTACAAAGAGCTTCTTTAAGGCCTTCGTCACACCCGGGACACTTCAATTCGCGAGTGAATAGGCTTCTTCTGGGCAAGCTCGCCCCATTGTCGACCTCATCACTGTCCTCAGGACTAAATTGAGGTCAAGATAAGCCCATTGACAATCTTACTTCCTACTTCCTACTAATATTATAAACGCGAAAGTTTGTAAGTATGGATGGATGGATATTTGTTACTCTTTCACGCAAAAACTACTGAATGGATTTTAATGAAACTTGGCACACAAGTAGGTTGGGTGTTGGAATAGCACATAGGCTACTTTTTACTGCGGGAAAACACTTCATTCCCACGGGAAAACGCATTTAATGCGGGTGAAACCGCAGGCGGAAAGCTAGTAAAAAAATAAATAAAATCATACCTTCCTATGACTACAGCTAACGTTGATTAACTTGATTCAATTTCATTTCAATTTATGTGCCATGCAAAATAAGATGTAAAATATAAAACTTAAAATTTGTAAATAAAATATCTCAAAAAGAAAATGCAAAACAACACAAAATAAATTAATTAAAAAAAATAACCGACGAAACGCGAGTCGGAATCGCGCACCGAGGGTTCAAAACCATTAGCGTAAAAATACCGACTTAGTCATCAGTGTTCCCATTTTTACGATAGAGCTAAAACAAAAAATCTACCAAAAATCGCCAAAAACTTTTTTAGTTTTGTTGTTACAGCAGCAACAGAAATACATAATCTGTGAAAATTTCAACTGTCTACCTATTACAGGTCATAAGATACCTCAGAACAAAAACCTCCTTGCTTAAATTTCTTTGTAAGATACAGCCCGCTGACAGACAAACAGACATCGGAGGCGAATTTAGGGTCCCGTTTTCCATGCGCACCCTTTGGGTACGGAACCCTAAAAATTTAAATGAAATTAGGTAAGAAAGAGAAACTAGTTACCTTACCACTTGGCCAAGAGAAAAATAAAAGATCTTGAGAGGGGAAACTGGGCAATTAAGAAGAATTTATTTGCCCAAGAGAATTGTAATTCATAAAAATCTTACGAAAGAAATAAAGAAAATAATTTAATAAATAAATAACGTTTAGATTTTCAAGGAATGTCAATTGGAAAAGCTATTAATTGGAGACCTAGGCGGCAATAAATCTTTTTGCGCTGGTTTTAATTGTAATCAGTCTCTTTGTATCTTTTTGGCGAAAAATTCCTCGAATTTTTGTAAGCGTATTTCAGTGAACGTTATTTTTTACCAGTCGAGTACTGGAGGCAGTCGATAAAAAGCTTTGTTGCGACGTTGGGATTTTAGCTTTTAAAAAAGATACGGTATTTCATGTTTGAGGCGTCTAGTTTCAAATCCCGCTATAATAAGTTTTCGCATTTTCATGTTTTTTTCTCTCTAATATACTATATTTTATGTACAATATTGTATACCATTTGGTTATCACAACCTGCTAAAACAGAACCAAACGAGCTTTCAAAAGTAGAGTTTGGTAGAGTAAGTTTAACATCGAACAAAAAAGTATGGCGGCATAAATTTTATCACTCTATGGTTTTTGCGGTTTTAGCGGGTTTTGAAACTAGACCCCTCGTTAGTTGGCTTTATTATTACAGTCCCTTTTTATAAATCCCGTCAATTTAGGCGAAATTCTTTCACACTGCTAATGAGAAATCGAATCGACCAGAAGTAACGAAGCTTTTGATAGTTTGTTCATCGCATGGACTAGACTTGGGCTCAGAGAGGCTTTCCTATTTATTTTTCTGGCCTAGGTACATCTTACTTATATAAATGCGAACAAATATCACGTCTAAACGGCTGAACTGGTTTTAATGAAATTTGGGAGTTTGATCAAGCACTTGACTAACACATAGGCTACAATTTATCCCGAAAAAAATTCATGGTTCCTGCAGGAGACACTAGGATGACACAAAGACTATATAACGCAAGCGAACCACTTAGATACCTATCACGCCTAAACGACTTAACCGATTTCGATGAAATTTGGGATGTAAATACATAACATAGGCTACATTTTAGCCCGAAAAAATGCATGGTTCCTGTAGGAACATAAGGAAGGAATCTTATTTGTAAACGTTGTGAAGGTGTTGTCAGGATAGTGGATAGTCTGACGATTAGGGTTACCTAGCCAGCAAATGTCTGCTTTGTGGTGCCGGCAGAGTCCTTTTAGAGGTTCGTTCGTTAGAGCTATTTTCGATAAACCAATTACAAATACATAAATAAATACCCGTTGCCCTTGTGGGTGGAGCCGGAAAAGAATAGTAAGAGGTGATGAATAGTAAGAGGTGATGAATAGTAAGAGGTGATGAATACTAAGGGTTTATGAACCAGAGTGCAGCATCCTTCTGTGTATCGTATCATCTTACATTCTGTGGTCACCAACAACCGCAGTCCATGGTGCCAGCCGTAACGCTAACAAGCGTGGTGACTATGGTAGTTCCCCTCCGCATTGTTCCAGCAAAAGCTAGAATTTTGGACGTTTCATGGGATGTTACGATACTGATGATGACGAAATAAGTATACGAATATTGCTGTTTATAGTATATGGTTTTCTAAGCTTAATAGAGAGGAGGTAAATTACTGAAAGTTTAACAAGCTCAAGAGCTCAACGACATGTACGCCTATCTACAAGTACATCGTCTTGAAGACATTAAACCTTCTATCTTAAACTTGATGAATAAATGAACGTGTTAATATTTATTATGTTCCTTTGAACATATTCACCTAGAAGGCATCCTATTATTCTGAAGCTTGTTCTATGACATTGATATACAGTAAAGTACGAGATATGTAGTGGCGAGGTTAACTAAATTCAAGTTGTAACCGCATCCGGCAAAGAATAAACTTCTTATCTTTTGAGCCAATATATACGTTCCTGAGCCAGCACTTCTTAGGTTTTACTTGCCCTTTTGGGCCTTATCTGCTGTACATGGTCATCTTTTGTTCTGTCTAGACCAGGAAACAAATTTGAAAAACTCTCATAGATTAATATGAAAATCTTGTATCGCGATTGCACACATACTCAGTACAAGAAACATCATATCGAAAACTTATTTTCTCTTATGAACATAAGTCTAGGATTATTCCTGCATTATTATAATTCGTAATTGCTATTTAAAACTTGAAAGATGCTGCTGCCAATCTCACCATCCATCTGCCCATCACCTCTTACGACACCCACGGGTGGAGATGGGATGGTACTATTCTTTGCCACACGGACCACACGGACCATCGTACATTATACCATCTCACATACAGAGGTCACCAACAACAGCAGTCGCCAGTTACAACGCTTACAAGCGTGGTGACTATGGTAAATCCTCTCCTAAGTACTACGCGTTTTTGCTAGAGTTCTGGAGGGAGCTCCTTGTCCTGCAGTGGACGTATCATGGGATGTTATGATGATGGATGATCAGTATTTTCATTCCCTTAGTAGCATTAATTAATTATCTGCCTAAAAACTTTGTATTACTATTAGTAGCATTTGAATTTTGTCCTTTAGTTCAGACAGCCTTTAGATAATTATTTTTACAAATATTTTATCTATTCATGGCCGGTATGCGTATATTGCTGTTCTTCAATAAGGTATTTAGTTATGAGACAGTAAATTTAATAAGCCTCTCAATTTATCTCTCAGTCTTGTAAACCTCACAAACCTCCATCACAAATTGTGTGTGTATCTTCTATGGGCCTGTGTATCACTGATTTTCGTTTAGTTATTGAGGCGGGCGACAATAAATTTAATAACCTTCTTAATTTGTCCCTCAGTTTGCAAGCATTAGTATATTTTAATCAATACCAATTGTGTGTCTACCTGCCTATGACCTAGCTGTATATCACTGTTTTTCATTTAGTTATTCATGCGTGCGTTCTGAATTCAATAAGCCTCTTAATTTGCTGTTCCCCGCAAATTGCGTAGAGCTTTAAAGCTGAGCTCTGACACGCTGTGGACGTCTTGTTTGGATATACTCTATATGGTTTTTGTTTTCATCTCTGAAGAAGAAGACCATTATACAGGTTTTAATATAATATGCAAGCAAAACATTTTATAAGCCTTCAAACCTCTGTGCATAATTTCAAGTTCTAGAGTCTAGAATTTAGACCAAAAGGTTTGGGCTGTATTTTGATAGATCAGTCAGTCAGTCACAGTCTATCTACACTCTTATTTTTTATCACACCGGATATTTCCAAACCGAACAGATTTTTTCTTCGAAATACAACACGAAAACAAAATCGACTTCCCATACAAACGGATACAAAATTAGCTCTATACAAAATTAGCTGATCAGTTCAGTTTCATGAGCAGATTCACATCCTATAGGGATGGTATACCATTTTTGTTACACCCCCTATAATGAGAGCTCGAATTATTTTTTCGTATTTCAACTTTATGTTCCTTAGGAATATTTGTTCTGTTTCATAGGCAGAAGCCACCTTAAAATTTCCGGCGTGATAAAAAATAGCACTCTATAGACAAAAGAAAATTTGTCTGAACAAATGGCTACATAATTACGGCTCCAAGGCTGCGTGGTTTTCCTTTTTTACGCCAGAATTTTTCTCGTCTATCTTATTCATTCATTGTTAAGATCGTTTCGTTATTTAGTGTGTCTACACAAAATCAGGGTTCCGTACCCAAAGGGTGAAAAATGGGAGCCTTTTAATTGCCTCTGTTGTCTGCCTGTCTGTCAGCGGGCTGTATCTGAAAGTACACAGTTGAAATTTTCACAGATTATGTATTTCAGTTGCCACTGACAACAAAAAATAGAAGTAAAAAATAATTTAAGGGCTTCCCTAGTAAAAACGTGTTTTTAGGGTTCCGTACCTCAAAAGAAAAAAACGGAACCCTTATAGGATCACTTTGTTGTCCGTCTGTCTGTCTGTCTGTCTGTCTGTCTGTCTGTCTGTCTGTCTGTCAAGACCCTTTATCTCACGAACGGGTAAAGGTATCAGGTTGAAATTAATACCATATATTAGGATCCATGAACCACACAAGATCTGAAAATTACAATTTTTTACAACGACGCAATCAAAAGATATCGCATTTTATGTCCTCATCTCCATACATTTATTCAAAAATGAAAAACCTACAGGGTACTTCCCGTTGACCTAAAATTATGAAATTTGGCAAGAAGCTAGGTCTCACAGTACAAATAATGGGAAAAGTCTGAAATCATTAAATATTACAACTTTTCTCACAACTAATAGTAACCAATTGTGGTCAGCTCCCGTTTCAAGAACATTCATATAAGAGAGGGGTCAAGTTGGATGGTTGCTGAGGCGATTTTTGTTTTAGTTCTATTTAAAAACGGGAACACTTACAAACTTGAAAATTGGTATGTTTATAGGGCATAGGCTATAAAATAACAACAAATAATAAAATTTGGTCAAGCGCGTGTCGGACTCAAAAAATCTAGCATATTAACTTACTGAAATTTCAACTAATACAATTGTTTATGTGGTGGTACGGAACCCTCAGTGCGCGAGCCCGACTCGCACTTGGCCGGTTTTTTTAGGCGATTTTTGCTCCATTTTTGGTTTGGCTCTATCCTAAAAACAGGAACACTTACAAGCGTGAAAATTGGTATGTTTATAGTGCATAATATATTTACTGTGGCATAAGTAACAGAATAACAACAAATAATAAAAACTGCTCAAGTGCGTCGAACACTTCTGCGTGACTACCCGTCCAAGACATTATTTATGTACTAAGACATTATTTAATTCTTAGTGGTACGGAACCCTCGGCGCGCAAGTCCAACTCACACTTGGCCGGTTTTCCTTAGTATCTCGATATAATTATGTTCCTTGGAAAAAGTGATTTCGTTTTTAGTTTCTCTATATTTTTTTTGTCCTCAATGGCGCACCTAATATAATTAGGTACTTCATTCGTATTACAATCTAGCCTTATAAGTTTGGCTAATGAGTAATTTAAATTTAACTTAAATGGCTATGATAACTAACTAACTCTATAATAGTTTCTCTACGAGTATGAATGACACTTTTTAACTCCATAACATAGCTCATATAACTTCATACAGCGTATAATCTTAACCAAAATCTAGAACGGAGAAAACAAATTTTCCCAGACATGAGACCTAGCTACATCAGTATAGAGCCGTTTTCGAGAAACCGAGTACAAATATATACATAAATACTAATATTTCTCGTTCAATAGTAAGTATAAGAATACGCACCAATTTTTACACTTATAAAAACGCCGCAAAACATTTATTAATTATATTGGCAGCATAAGTCGTTGCAGTGAATATTTGCTGAATTAGTGATACTGAACCAAAGTTTTTTTTTACGGTAACCTTGCACAAACACATTGACACTAGGGACTGCTGCATTATGTATTCCTTAATTTTTTACTTTCGAGCGGAGCGAGAAAGGTATTGTATTCGTGAAAAAAAAAAGTTTTTCTAATTTTGTCAAAAATGTGTTCTATATCACTTATACATCATAAAAAACAAGTCTCCCAAAAATGTCCGTCCATCGGTCGGTCGGTCGGTCAGTCCGTCGGTCGGTCGGTCTGTCCGTCACGCTTTGGCCTAGCGGCTAAACGAATGGTCCGATTGACACCAGATTTTAAATTTAGGAGTTTTATGCAAATCCATCGAAGGGTTCTAAGTGGTTTCTTGCTGGCTCTCATTTTGAGGGTAGCTGTCATACAACGAAAATGAAAAATTGAAATTTTCTCCAAAACGGCTCATAGAATCTTGATGAAACTTTGCATGACCAAGCATCTCCATGTAAGATATCTTGCACTAGTATCAATTGATCTGTGTAATATCATATAAGGGGTGTTCCTGTACCACCAAATCGTAAATATGTGATTTACCCAAAATTGGAACCATTGAATTTATTAAAATTTTCTATAATATTAATCCTGGATTGGTTGTCTACCTGACTGGATATTCTTTATGATTTTTTTGAATAATATTTTGTACACAGGGTGTAACTGAAAGGGCTTGCTCAGTAGACTAAACTGAACAATTATCCATAACATGTTTTGAGAAATTAAAAAATCTCCATGCAAGTATCCTACGGTAGTATCCATTGATCTGTGAAAATTCATATAAAGGGTGTTCCAGTACTACCAAAAGTTAAACATGTGATTTACTCGAAATCGATTGAGGTTTGTTTGTTTTAATGTTTGACAATTTGAATTCTGAATTGATCTGTATATTTCATTCGAACATTTTTTTGGTAAAACGTAAATAAAAGTTTGTATTTCCATACTATGTGTAGGGCATTACAAATTTAAGTTTGCGGTTGATAGTTTTTCCTTGAGTATTGCGAGAAAGTAAGTGCAGTGCGGCTGTACCATTTATTTAAGTTTTGGGTGTCTTTTGTGTATGACAATTTCTGTGTTTTCTGGATTTTGTAAGTGTATGTTGTCGATATACATATGTTATAGTATCATGTCTATGGTACTTTAAAAGTTCCTAATGCCCTGTATATTTACATTTAAAAGAAGGTTAGTCTTGAGTGTCTCTTGCACAAGATATCACGAGAGTAGAGCTGTGATTACCAACACTAGTCCACGCGCACGAAGTTGTGAGCAAAAGCTCTTATAAAGTCAACTTTTCACAAGTCCATGTCACAATTAAACTACCTAGTAGACCTACAAATATTAGTCCATAATGAAAATAAAATCACAAAGGATCAAAATCGTTTGTTCGCGTCGAAGCAACAGTGTGCGGTACGCGCACTACAAGCGGCATCGCGTCGTACGGTAAACCGCTTGTCGGTAGAAACTTTTTCAACTCTATGACTACGACATAAGGTCCAAAAGTGTTTCTACTGATGTGCGGCCGTGTGTACAAACAAAATGCGATAGGGCTTGTATATGGTCACCACCGCTCTTGTTATAAATACTTCAACACTTTAAGACAGCCACAGCAACAGATTACCTCTCTGAAAACTAAGATAGAATGACTCATATACCGGTAATTTCTCTGGCTGCCTTACATTTAAAACCAAAACATAATTTTGGAAGTACAATTGATTGATGAATTAATTTATAGCAGGGGATCTATTACGGTAGGTAGCTGGAACGTGCCTGCCATATGCGAACCATTTTCTTTGTAACCAATGATGTCCATTTTCTAGCTTTCCTTTCAGCGTGGCTGAAAAACGGCTCGCGAAATTAGACCACACTGACAGCGTGTGGTCGCATTTCAAATTAGTCTGAAAGGAAATCTAAAAATAAAACATCTTTGTTTTGGGCCAACACGTGTCAGCTTCCGTAATAGACCCCCAGGGATGATGCTTTCTTTGACTGACTTTGAAACAAGGAGGTTTTACTACGCTTCGCTTTAGTAAGGAGTGTTTAATGCAAAAATCTTGCTACACATATTTAGTCAATCGTATATTGTAATACGGTATAAATTCCTGTGATTTGCGAAGAAGAGAAATTGTGCCGAGCGAGAGGTCAGTTAGTCGCGGTTGTGTCACGCTCACACAGTTGCCATAGCAAAACGAAATTGCGGGTTGGAAGGAAATAGTTATTTTTTATGCAAGGCAGCAAAAGGTTTGTTTAGCGCGAGTGCCTCGTATTGAAACCTGAGCAAGCGAAGGATTCTAGGATTCTATTCTATTCTTTATCTATACATGGCCACTCGTCCGTGAAAACTCTTTGACCTTGAGCGGGTCTCTGGGTACGGAGGTTTGTAGCGAAGCGCTGGTTCAGGTTATACTGGTTATGTTTCCACTTGCTTGCTGCCGTCAGTACCATTATGTAGGTATTATGCCCTTACGTTAAAACGTTTGAGTAATTATTTCTTATATTTGAATTGCTATTCAGAAGCTAGGTTCAAAAGAAGAATCCTGAGCGTGGCGAAGGTTTCAAGGCACGAGACGCAAAATAACTTTGCTGCCGAGCGAAACACAAAATTTTTCACCTCATTAAAGCAAGGAAATGTTAACATAATGCAAGAATAGCAATTCAAATATAAGAAATAATTACTCAAACGTTTTAACGTAAGGGCATAATACCTACATAATGGTACTGACGGCAGCAAGCAAGTGGAAACACCAGTATAACCTGAACCAACGCTTCGCTACAAACCTCCGTACCCAGAGACCCGCTCAAGGTCAAAGAGTTTTCACGGACGAGTGGCCATGTATAGATAAAGAATACTAGACATTAAAAAGGAAATCACTATAATTAAATTATTATTATTTTTGGGACTGCTGTGCTTATGTTCGTGACTCTACCTATAAACTACTTGATAAATTTGCGGAACAAGGTTCATTTTAATTGGATTTCAATATGGAGACAGAGGATAGGCAGTGGCAGGCAAATCTATTTTGTATTGCGTTGATTTGAAGTCAAAGGGCGAGTCCATTAATCTGGGCAAGAGAACAAAAAAAGGCGATCGAATTTTAAATTTACTTTTCATTATCAGCCAGTACCTTACCCACCAGGCATTCACTATTCATAATACTATTTGTTTCTTTCCTATAGCTGCATCCCTCTTTCTCATCTTGAAAACGATAGTGCGTGCCTGGTTTTACAAGCGGCCAGTACTGCAGCATACTACAAAATAATAAGTACATCGCGTTCGAATTTCAAAAACCTTTTGCCCGCTAGGGGCCAAAAATCGCTTTTGGCCGCAGAATTTAACCGACAAAACAAATGTTTCCGAGCTTTGGAGGTGACAAAATCTTTTGACATTATGCTTGGTTTTCATATAGAAAACTTTTTAGGGCTAAATCTTAAAAAAATAATATTTTTCGGTTGCTTTTGGTTCTGTGATTTATCTAGGAAACTCTCAAAAATAGTTTTGATCTAATTGTGTTGTTTAAGGTCAAGCAGGTTATGTACTTCTTCATTGGTCATCAACCTTTTTGGTTATATTTTTTAATACATTACTGGTATCCCCGTCTTTATGAGGAGATCCGCAGAAGAACAAAAGTAACTGCCATAGCACTGAGAGTCGCTAAACTAAGTGGCAGTGGGCCGGGCACATTGCAAGAAGAACCGATGGCCGATGGGGCGTAAGGGTTCTAGAGTGGCGTCCACGTACCGGAAGACGAAGCGTTGGCAGGCCCCCCACAAGGTGGACCGACGATCTTGTCAAGGTCGCGGTAAGCCGCTGGATGCGAGCAGCGCATGACCGGTCGTCATGGGGATCTTTAGGGGAGGCCTATGTCCAGCAGTGGACGTCTTTCGGCTGATATGATGATCCCCGTCTTTGACACATTTTTATGTCCGCAAATGTTGTTTCAAATCGCGATTTTTTTCTGCAAAAACAGTGAAATATTGTAGAGTAAATGGCTGCAAAATTGATAATTATGCTATTTGCGGAATATTCTTCTATGGGTATCCATTATTCCTTTAATTTTTCTATGAAAAAGCCGAACTGTTTTACGCATGAATTAGGGTGGCTGTAAAGTACGATATTTGAACACAAAGGAAACTAAAAAGGTACAACCACATCAGTATTGTGGGATGTGAATCTGCAGAATCTGCCCATAAAACTGAACAACTTGTCCCAAAGAACATTATGATGAAGATATCTGAATCTAAACATGAAAGAAAAAAACAGCTTGCATTAGTTTTAAAAGAAAATCAAACAAAACAACGGAACCTGTACTGTTGTACAATAATAGGAAAATAGTACATCTGATGCTGCCGGTTATTTGTTGCGTTCTTATTGATGATATGCGGGAAGCCAATAATTCATACGCCTGCCTTGCGCTCCCTCGCGATAGCTATTTCGAGCCATTTACGGTCAGCATCAAAGTTTTGTGCTGGGCATTATTGAGAGATTTTATGTGATGCCCTTGGGTTGGAATTTATTTTAAAAGTTTCAGATGTGGACAGATGTCACTTGGTAGGTAAGAATGATTCATGCATTTAAAAAAAATAATAAAAGAATAGGATCGAATAGAGAACCTCCTTTTTGAAGTCGGTTAAAAAGTAGGTGGCTCGCAATTAGGCCCAAATGAAGTTGGTTGATGATGAGTTTTTAGAAGAATACCAACAAAAACCTGTATCGACCTGTTGTTCCCGGACAGCCAGACAAAACGCAAATATAGATGGACAGAGAGACAGCTGATGTACGAGGGCTGTTCAACAAGTAGTGAGAACGAACAACATATTGGTTTTAAGTCTTTTAATGTTTAAGAGTATTGATAGTTTATTTCAGTAAAAAGATAGTGACAATGAGGCAAAGTTCAACAGCCAGTCCATATTTTTAAATTATTGTTATTCCATGAAAGTAAAAAAAAATTAGTCAGAACTGAATCGATGAAATAAGAAATAAAATATTATATTTGTTCGATTATTTTGTAACATGTCGTACCTATAATGAATTTTGTTTATCAATAAACAATAAATCATAAAATACACGTCAAATTTTATTAATTGCTTTGCTTCTTGATGATGAGGCATGCAACGTACCTGGGGAACAATTCTTGAATATCACCGGGTGATAAAATATCACTCAAAAAATTAAAAATCATAGATTTTTGTTTTCAAAAATTCAGATTGATCTTCTTAAAATATAAAGCAGTCCTTTATTGTTAATTTTCATGTATTCCGATTTACCATTCAACAGTTTATCAGCGCAAATGTGAATTTTTAAAGTCTCAAAAGTGATATTTTATCACCCGGTGATTTTCAAGAATTCCCTGGGTTTTTCTGGAAAGCAAGTAGAAATAAATAAAAAAAGGTTTATTTTGGAAACAAACAAAAAGAATGCTGCTGCTGAAAAAACTCTGACCCAATTGTTGAATATTACCGAGTGATAAAATATAATTTTTGAGACATCAAATAAGACAGTGGGTGCTATGGGCGGTGGTGGTGACCACTTACCTGCTTGTTTGCTCACTTTTAACATAAAAAAATATCAAATGTACCCTGATAATCTGTTAAAAATGTAAATCATAATACATGAAAAGTCAACAATCAATCACTACTTTATATTTAACGAATATCATTCTGCACTTTTGTAAAGAAAAATTTTCAATTTTGAATTTTTCAATGATAAATAATTATCACCCGGTGTTATTCAAGAATTGAGCCCAAGGTACTCATGACATGCTTGAATAATATTCATGACATGCACATACCATGCTTGAATAATATTCTCATGTTGTAGATGACATCCCATGAAACGTTTACTGTACATACATTACGATACCCACGGGTGGAGATGGGTTGGTACTATACTTTGCCGGCACCAAACGGACTTGACTTCATTTCCTCTATGACTCTATAATTGAGCCACGAGCCAAGCGAGTGGTTTTAAACAAGAATCCTCAGCGTTGCGAGAATTTTAAGACACGAAACACTTTATTGCCGATGGAAGCACAACTTATCAGGTAGAAACTAAAGGATAATATCCTGCCAAATAATTTTTTTAAAAGGAAGCTGCTGTTCCAGAGGGCTTTAATAATATTACATCCCCAAGCGTAAAATAGTAAGGTCACCCTACTGTGTGAAAGAGATGCTACCGCGACTATTGGATATACTCGTCGTCACGGTTTTCTTAGCCATTCATCTCTCCTTCCTAGAGCGTAGCGTGGGTTAAAATCTCCTTGCTTTGAAAAAAAAAGCCCCTACCTCCTTAATTTTTTTTTTATGTGTTTTTACTCTTAAGTTGAAAAAACACTTTTTTTTGTGTATGTGTGTTGTAAATAACGTACGTACCAGGTCGGTCACGAGCCACCGTGGTGCATTATGTCATTAACGCTAACAAGCGTGGTGACTATAATACCTACCCCGCAAAATACAGGGTACTTCCTAATCAACTACGTTCTTAAGAGTATGTTACTCGGACCATAAAACTGGACAACTGTCCCTAAGGAACATAGGTCGAAATAGGAAAAAATATTAGACCTCCCAATTAGAATGCGCTATCAGCTGATGCAGTTTGTATGAGATATTTTTTTTTTCGGATTTTACAGATATAATTTTTATGGTTCGAGTAGCGTACTGAGTTGATTAGGACAGCATGCTGTAATACAGCATGAATTTTTATTGGTTTCGCTCCCGGAGCCCAGTGATTCTACCCATGAAAACATGCAACTTTCCCGTAGAAAATTTTTTTTTACTCCTAAACATTTTTTCGCCTCCATAGAAAAGTGGTCACGTGATCGATACAAGTATGGAAAGGCGAAAATTTTTTTTTGAGTAAAAATTTTTTTCTTCGGGAAAGTTGCTTGTTTTCATGAGTAGAATCACTGGACTTCGGGAGCGAAACCAATACAATTTCACGCTGTATAAGAGCATTTTTGCTGTTAAATTAAAGGTGGAGCTCTATGTTCAGGGGTGAACTTTTTATGGGATAATCATAACATCCTACAAAAATAATGTGATCTGCAGGAGCTTTCTCCAGAATAAGGTAAGTATAAGCACAGAATGTCGTCCCGTGTTGTCCAATGTTGTCCCGTGTGGTGCCGGCAAAGAATAGTACCAACCCATACATACCCGTGGGTGTCGTAAGAGGCGACTAAGGGTTATAAACTGGAGGATGGGCAGCAGCATGCTCCTTTGTATCTAACATCTTACTTACTGCAGTCACATACAACCGCGGTCCATGGTGCCAGCCGTAACGCTAAAAAGCGAGGTGACTATGGTACTTCCCCCCTACATTTTTCCAGCAAAAACTAGAATTCTGGAGGGAGCTCCCTGTCTTGTATTGGACGTTTCATGGGATGTTATAATAATAATAAATAAAAAAGCACAGAATAAAGTAATATTACTCGTACCATCGTACAGAACGGACACTCCAAAATCCACCACACAGCCGCGCGCGCATCCGCCTGCGAGATTCTCTTGGTCCTTCTGAGGGTCTTACTGAATACGCGAGCCTACGCGACTTTCCAATTTCAAACAAATTCGCGCTCGATGTACGTACAGTGTCCGGGGTGTGGTATTAGGTTGCGGCTGGCATGGTGACTGCAGTATGTACAGTCAACGACAGGTCAAGCTTGACACTCGCAGTGCGACTCTAGACCGTGTGTCTATTGAAATAAGAACGGTACAAACTCCAATGTGTCAAGCTTGATGTGCTCTTGACTGTACTTAAGATAGTTCGTTTCGAGCGCCTAGGCAACCGGGTTTTGCAACCAGTTGCGCAAAATGATTTTATCTTCTTCCTTGGCATCTAGTTGCGTAAAAAGAATGTTTGTAAATCCAACCGTTTATAGTCCTTTAGCCACCTCTTAACACAGGTGGGAAAACACTGATTCTTAGTTAAAAAAACATGCAAAAAATGAGCTAGACGACAAGCAATAATTGGCTACTTTACTCATTAGGGGAGCGCACAATTTATGAGGACTATAAACTTCGCACCGCCACTTAAGAGTTTCCTTATGACTAGGGGCAGCATGATATTCCTTTTGTTGAGACAACAATCAAGTGTATGTTACTAAGGACCGAGAAAGCTAAGTTTATTGCTGATATTTTTTGTTGAGAAAAGTAGATAAAGTATGTAAAGATTAAATTGTCTAATTTAGTTGATGGAGGGGGGTGAACGAAATAGGTCTACAAAATCAAATTCAACTGATTTAATTTCCAATAAAAAAAAAAAACAATATTTTATAAAACATTCGATTGTAACCCGATTGTGAAGGGACCACCGGTAAAAAAAAGCTCATTAAATTGATTTTTCTTACAACATATTTTTGCTTTTTCTTCTTTCATTCCAGCCGTTAAAGCTTCATAAGAAACAACTTTTGCTATCTTAATACATTTTTCAATACATTTGCTCGAAAAACGTACTTACAAGGACGTAAACATTACTCGTAAGTAGTTACTTACCGAACTAGTGCGGTAAGTAAAAAAAGTATAATACCAAGGAGTTTTTACACTCTGATCATAAAATTATTTTGTAAAATACTACAGTGGTGACTTTTTACTTGGGTGACGACTGCCTACTTATATTTAAAATAAAATGTAGAGTACCAGGAGAACATAAATCGACAAGAGGCTGACAGTACCCATGGTTGGTTCCTTTATCAAGTGTATTACTTATACCTGTTTTCTCACAAATGTATTGAAAAACGTCGTAAGATACACGTCCGTAAGGTTTATGACAAACTCGTGCCGAAGGTAAACCCTCGACTTCGTCTCGGGCTTACAAATCGTCAACTCGTTTGTAATAACCCTACTCACGGAACTTGTATCTTAAACTACTATTATCTACTCTCATGTCGAAATAGTCCTAATTTCGAAATCGAAAACAAATTGAAAATAGAGTTCATTACCCACCAGTATTCTTTTTCATTTCCGTACAGTTTCCTACTACGAGCAGTAAGGAAATGTGATATGGATTTTCATTGTGCAAATGTTACTCTTCATAATCTCCATTCTACAAAAGCTAAAGCAATACGTCCACAGGACCACATACAGCACACTATAAATAAAAATTTCTTTATATTCTAATTACAAATAACGGCGTCAACCTCTTTGTTGCTTGAAATAATAAAATTTAAAGCAACGGTACATGTAGTCTTGTGTATATGTGCTCAACAAAAGTGCGCCATCTTGAAATTTCTTTAATTTTTATAACTGAAATGTTAATTTATTTTCGTGTTCGTAGATAAAGTTTTGTATGCAACTATACAGGGTGTAAGGGACGGTGTACCGAAAACCGAAAGGGCGTGCTCAGTCAACGAAACTGAACAACTTTCTCAAAGAAACATTTCTGGGAAATGAAAAAAAGTTTGACCTCTCCATACAAACTGTTCGAGCAGAGTGAGCAATTTGTATGGAGAGGTCAATTTTTTTTTTACATTTCCCATAAATGTTTCTTTGGGAAAGTTGTTCAGTTTCGTTAGCTGACCACGCCCTTTCAGTTTTCGGTACACCGTCCCTTATACCCTTTATTATGATTAGGCTTTTTACACTCCAACTGTCTGTTTTGACATTCAGCTTCGCCTCATATAAAAAAACCGGCCAAGTGCGAGTCGGACTCGTGCCCTTAGGGTTCTGTACCTATCTACCTTATGATATACTAAAAGCTTTTGCTTTTTGATTTTAAAAACTCCGCGTCCATCCCACTTGACCCCTCTTTTATAGAAAAGTTCTTGAAACTATTAGTTGTGAGAAAAATTGAAATATTTAATGATTTTAGACTTTTCCCTTTATTTGTACTGTGAGACCTAGCTTCTTGCCAAATTTCATAATTTTAGGTCAACGGGAAGTACCCTGTAGGTTTTGCTTTTTTGCATAAATGTATGGAGATGAGGACATAAAAAGCCATATCTTATGATTGCGTCGTTGTAAAAAATTGTTAGTTTCAGATCTTGTGTTGTTTATGGACCTTAATATTCGTTAGCAATTTCAACCTGATACCTCTTCTCGTTCATGAGAAAAAGGGTATTGACAGACAGACAGACAACAAAGTGATCCTATAAGGGTTCCGTTTTTTGTTTCGAGGTCCGGAACCCTAAAAACAAGCTCTCGTGTTAAGAACTTGCATAAATAACCTATTATCAAACAGTTTTCAAAGTCACAAAATCGACATTCAACACCCTCATTTACGTGCCTACGTCGTAGACATTTGCTACGCGTACACTACGCCGTAGCGATTCCGTCTCATAAAGGCGAACATTATATCCACCCTATTTCCTCACCTGAAAGCGTTTTCGAAGTCGATTTATAACAATAAACTCGCGGAGGCGGTGAGTTCCATCTTCGAAGCAAGATATTGGAAACGGAAAGTTGTCAGCGATTTTTTCGAGTTCGCTGGGTTTTGGAACATCTTTAAGTAAGTAGTGCTGTGTTGAAGCATAACTATCGACAATAATATCGTTAGTATCAAAATCGTAAGTTACGATAAAGATGCAGTGTTCATATACATACAGGGTGTTAGCGTAAACATCCAAGTTCCTTGAAGGAGGTAACTAGATGACATTTATCACATACAAATAATAGGCAGGACCGACAATCTCCTACTAGATGACAATGAAAAAGTGGAAAAGCAAAAAACTTAATAAATATAATAAATACAAATAAATATTGGAAGACATTCCTCACTAGGTCATCAGTTCCTAACCTAGGCAAAGCCTGTACTATCGGTATCGGAGACGAAAAAAAAATCCGCGTCTCCATACAAAATTGAAAACTTGATCGGGCAATTTGTATAGACAAGCCGATTTTTTTTTCGTTTCCTGAAAGTTTTGTTCAGTGCTGTTGACTGATCATGCCCCTTCAGTATTCGGAAGGCTGTTCCTAACACTCTGTATGTAGCACAGTCATTTTCTTATAGTTAAAAGAATTCGATAAAAATATAAGGGCGGGCGGATAGGCAGAACCACAGTTGACTAAAAAGCAAGATAAATAAGGCGTCTCGGAGAATAGGATAAATCTTGGACTCAAGTCTCGTCCTGTTTTCTTCTAATTTTCAAGGAATTTTGTCCATTAATTTGTTACTTTATTGAAAAGAATTACCCTTTAACATGTGCCCTTATCCCATCCCTAGAGATGTTAGACATAAGAAATACTGGTTCGGGTTGAGTATTCAGTGTCGACCGTCGAGAGTAGAGGGTATAGCAAACGTCTGTGTGTAGTAGTGATGATCGGCGAGGGCGGGAGTGAGGAGTGAGGGGGCGGGTATCGATCCAGTGCGCCGCGCAACAAGTGACTCGAGGAACGAGTGATACACACGGTCATGATGGCTGACAGAGGCTGTCCTTTTTGAGAATAGCCTAAAGAGGTCCACTGCAGGGCAAATGCCTTCCATTTTTCCCCCCAATCGTCAATTTATCAACATTACATGATAGTCCACTGCTGGGCAGAGAGCTCTTCCCAGAGTTCCCTAGCAAATATGTGTGGTATTTTGAGAAGGATGTACCAATAATCACCACGCTTGTAAGTGGCGGAGGTTGATAACCAGAGTGTGATGGTACGATAAGAAAGACGTTGCTGTCCCCCCTCAAATTCAAATCCCTTTGTCGCCTTTTATGACACACGAGTAAATGAGGAATCACACGGAATCGTCAGTTACTTAGATTCACGACTAAATACACAATGTCAACAACAAACTAAATAACTTCGGTAAAAAATAAATTTAAAAGGTGTGTGTCGTCCCTGATAAAACCCTCTACCTATCCCTTCTTCTCTCTTTAACGACAGAACAAGGTTGTGTGAAAGTTTGGTTTTGTGATTAGGCAGTGAAGTTGTTCTAGAGGACTATACTTACATAAGTGACATACAAAAGTTGTTACGCTGACTAGAAAAAAGAAACCTGTAGATATGTAAGAGACATATACTATTGGAAGAGATTAGTTAAAGCTCCAATATTGTCCCATGAAAACCTCGATTTTCACAAACAGTTACCATTTCGGCACTTCCCGCAGCCAATTACCCAAAACAAATGCACAATTCACAAGCGATGACGAGTATAGTCAATCGATACTTCGATAATTGATAATTATTATACCTACAGATACCCGGTGAAGGATTCTTTTTTAAGTGTAATTTACTTATCATCCTGAAAAATATAAGATGTGATTGTGCCTATCAAATATAACCATACTAACCACATAGGTCAAAATAAAAAATAAAAATTTGAAAAATATGCAAAGATTCAGATGATTATCATTTTGTTCTAAAAGATAGTATGTACGCACCGCAGGAAGCACGTAAAAAGAGAACCAATTTAAGCTGAACTAGCGCAACGCTAAAACGCCTTAAACCAGAGACCCTTTCAAGGTTAAAGTGTTTCTACCGACATGCGGCCGTGTGTATCTACAGTCAAAAACAGGTAAAGCTTGACACTCGCAGCGCGACTTTAGCTTCTAAAGCTATTAAATAAAAAACCGGTCAAGTGCGAGTCGGACTCGCGCGCCGAGGGTTCCGATATACCTATAGTATTTTTGGAAGCAATAAAGTCCATTTTCAGGACCGCAAAACTAAATTTGTTTGTAAAGGTTTTTTGCAGATTTCTGAAAAACTGTGCAACTTAGAAAGATCGTTTTATTTTTGCTGTAAAGTTTATATAAACTTCTGTCAACTGTAATTAATTCAGATTTTTCCTTACTCAAACTTCGGAGATAAGGGGGGGGGAATGGTATTTTTCTTGACATTTTTCATCATAACTTTAAAACTAAGAAATTTAAAAAAATACAAAAATATATTTTAAAATGTACAAGTAAAGCCCTTTCATATGATACCCCACTCGACCTAGTAGCGACAATTTGAAATTTGGCCCCCCCCTATTTTGGCCCCCTTTATATTAATAATCATACTTTTTTCAAAATTTTTTCTTGTGCAATTAAGTTGGGCAACTATATTCTAAAACTATTCCAAATTTCAGGTTGATAGCATAAGTGGTTGCTGAGATATAGAGGTGTGACAGACAGACGGACAGACAGACAGACAGACAGAGCGGCACCATAAGGGCTCCTTTTTTTTACCATTTTGGTATCGGAACCCTAAAAATGGTACAGTTAAGAGACAAGAGAAATGATACAATTAAGATATAAGAATGGGCATTGCGATATCCGTTTGTACAGTCAAGAGCACATCAAGCTTGACACATTGGACTTTGTACCGTTCTTATTTTAATAGACGTACGAGCTAGAGTCGTACTGCGAATGTCAAGCTTGACCTGTCGTTGACTGTACACTACATTAATCGCGTTATGAAGTAAAATGAGTCAAGCTTGCCGTGCTCTTGACTGTATAAAGTCCAATACGTGTAAAAAAATCTTGAACAATCAAGAAAGTCTCTTTATTTCTACAAGATGTATGCAGAAATGTTATTCAATTGTCTTCTAAACATCGTTAATTTGTAATATCTCACAAACTTTGAAAATAACACTTGTTTATCTGAACGTCGTCATTGGTACTCATTACGAAGCTACGACGCATTTCAGTTCCAAAAATCTTGTTTCTTTTTTTTACATAATATTGCAACTATTGTACTTTCTAATGCGGGCGAAGCTGTCGAGTACTTTATGTGTATTTTTTTAACAATTTAGAATTAGAAAGTAACGACGAGGATATGATCACTAAGTTTTTGTAACTAAAAAACATGTTATCAAAACGCACAGAATCAACCTATTTAAGGTTTAGATTGAAAGCATTCTTTGTAGGCACAAAATATAGTCGAAAAAACATCGACAAGTTATTATTTTTTTAAATATGACTGTTAAACTATAAAAATTAAATCGTAAATGAAAAAATCTAATTTATGTTCTACAAGGAGCTTTCATTGAAAGCTTTAGTTTAGTTTCACCTGTCACGATGTCTATTATTGAAAGCTTAAATTTTGCATGCGTATGGAAATCGGATAATATTACAATATTATAATGACATGGAGCTGATCAAATGATGGAGCTGAAAACTAACCATTAGAACTCTGTAATATAACAACGCAAACTCATCGAGTTTAGGCTTATCTGATTCGTCATAACAAGGACAATGCTCCTGAATGTTATAAATGATTTATTATTATTTTGGTTTGAAACAATCTCACTGCTAATACTCTCTTCTCCGAAAAGAAGAGAGGGCAGGAGGACTCCCTGGTGCGGCCAAGACAAGCGCCAGAGGTGTCAGGTCGGTGGAGAATGAAACCGGCGCAGCACAATTCTGGCATTGTCCATTATTATTTATTAATTTAAGACTACGTCTTCTAGACCTTCGTATGCCGGTGATAACAATACTAACGGTTCTAATCAAGTGAGTATTATGACTTTTCGGCAAGTATTTAGAATAACTGATTATTATGCAGTCTCACCTTAGAAGGATGGGACCTTTCTAATAAAAAGTCACAACGCCGTCGAGTTAGGGCTCGTTTCATTCGTTCTGCCAAGGACTTTGGTCATATACGATGTCCATGGTCTGATAATAGAGCCGGATGATGACCCTTTACTTGCCTTGCCTTGCCTTCTGCGCTGTAGGCTGCGGATTCGATCCCCGCCCAGGGCAAACATTTTGTGTGATGATCACGAATGTTTGTTCTGTGTCTGTTTTTTTTTTGTCTTTGGTGCCCATAGTACAGGCTTTGCCTAGTTTGGGATCAGATGACTTTGTGTGAATTGTCCCCATTTTTTTTAAAGGCTATGGGAGCTCTACGTAATCGACGAAGCAACCCCATCGAGTTAAGGCTCGTTTCATTCATCTCAACAAGTAGGTGATCTGATTTTAAGTTGTGTGGTTATTGTGTTTTAGTACCTATTTGACATTACAAATACAAAAACGTAAAAAATAAATAAATGCAAGGATAAATATTTTAAAACATACTTTTAATTATTAGAAATAAACAAATCAGATTAGCTCTTAAGTCTTTAGGCGAAGAAAACTTATGACAATACACATAGGTACACACGGTCGCACGTCGGTAGAAACACTTTGACCTTGAGCGGGTCTCTGGTTTCGGGCGTAGCGCTGGCTCAGCTTGTACTGGTTTTGTTTCTACGTGCTTGCAGCCTTGTGTACATTCTCACTTTGATCGTTTAGCCGTAAATTTAGCAAACTCCCTTGCCTAATCACATGTGACCGAATCACTTGAGTCCTGAACCGATAGCTCTAGGTTTCGTCCCCAAAAACTGGTATGTTTCCCTCGATCTGAAACCGATGAAGCGACGGACTTCCTGACTTAATCGAATAAAGTTGGAGGCAACTCGCCCGTTTCCATTTTATTGGAGTAGCTGGAATATTTAACCCGTGTTTGTTAAACGTTTTAAAAGGTTATTGGGGAATCAGTTTAAAAAGTAATTGGAAGATTTTGTGACGTGTGAAAACATCCAGATCACAAGTCAGGACAAATTAGGCACCAGCAAACAAGGGTGTCGTAAGAGAGACTAAGGGTTTTTGTGCTGGAGGATAGACAGCAGCGTTCTTATGTGTATCGTACCATCTTACATATTGCGGTTACCAGCAAACGCGGCCCATGGAGCCAGCTGCAACGGTAACAAGCATGGTACTTGTTTCTCATACAAATTGTTCCAGCAAAGCTGGATTTTTGGAGGGAGCCTCTCTCCTGTAGAGGACGCATGGGATGTTATGGTAAAAAAAGATCAAGCAACATAAATTAGCAGGTAATTTTTTTTTAGTCACTATCAAATTTTGATTTGAATTATATAATTTTTTTATTTGACTCGAATAAAATATATTTTTTATATTTAATTTAAAAATTTTATTCATGTCAAAAAATGTCATACAAAAAATAAACAATGTCCAAACTGGACGGACATCTAGTCGAACAGTCCGCCCCGAATCGTGCCAGTCACAAAGGTGCCCATGACACTAGTCGCATTGCCGCGTTGGATGGCAATGGACAACCTTTGCGCCAGGTAGGATCCGGAGCGAGCATCGTAACCTCTCTTTCGAAGCCGACGACCGACTATATATATATTTAATTTAGTTTTTAGAACTCTAATCTCAATCTCCTCTAACTCTTGAATTTGGTGTTGAATTGGTTTAGAAATTAATTTATTGAGATTTGTCCCCCTAATCTCTAATTCAATGCAAAAAATCTACATTCGCACTCAAATGGTCTATGATTCACAAAGAGATATTTTTATTGCCATAATATCAACGAAGTTTTAAACTTCTGTAGCATTGTGTTGAATGGTCGAATCTGAATGTTTGTTTCCTCGCAGAGCGAAGTTGAAAACTCTTGTTTGCACCGGATTGAAATAATGTTGTTTGATTATAATGATAGTAGGATAGAGGCTACTTATTCGTGAGAGCAGGACGGAGCGATACGACTCCTTGTCGCTCCAATATCTTACGCATCGCTTCGTCCTGCTTTCACACTACACTACTGTCATTCTGATCATGCTACATTACTACTTCGACTGTAATGAGCAAATTATTTACCTTCTCGATTTGAATTTAGTCCTAACATAGCCTTCCTAGCAGACACTTTTGAAATGCTTGCTTTTCTTCCTGTTAGCTACACTTCTTTAATCCTCAAAATTCTACTTCCAACATCTATAGGCCCACCATGCAATTTATGTTTTGAAGACCCTGAGCTAATCGTTGGTTTAGGTTGAGTTTTAATAAAAAGTTTTAACAAAAGACAAAGAGTTGGCAAATGAGCGACTTTCAATATCGGATATTTTTTTTGCTCAACCATGCATTATTGTGAGCTAGGTAGGGTTCATTAAAACCTTCAAGTGCGAGGTGGGCCGATATATGCGTCTGGAACTGTATATTTAACCTTCAAACTGTTTAGTACAATGTTATCTACTCGTAGCATTGAAGATTTATTACTGAGTCCCATGGGCCCTTTTCAGATATCTGTATCAGCAGATGGCTTAAGTAAACCCCTGACTCCTGACATAAAAGGAATTCTGGGCCGAGATAAAAATAACTTTTTGGAGCGTTTCTTTTCGCCATTTTTGGATGGTAATTTGGGATGAGAATTGGACATGTTTATCAAGCAGGGTCGTTTTAAAAACAAAAATCGAAAACTACAGTCGATATAATGTAGCTTGATTAGAATGACAGAAGTGTGAGAGCAGGACGGAGCGATGCGCTACACATAGGAGTGACAGAGACAAGTATCGATCTTACCTGCAGCCAAGCTCATAGTTTTTCAAGCCGATTTTATTTTGATTGTAATATCAATGCATAGTCAAAAGCGCGTCAAGCTTGACACGTTGGACTTTATGCGGTCGTGTTTGTTATGCTCTATGTACGCGCTAGAGTCGTACTGCAAGTGTTAAGCTTGACCCGCTCTTGACTGTACCCATAGTAGTTTCACCATGGTATTGTTTTTGACACTTTAACTCGGATTTCGTGTAGTTATTTTAAAGATTTTGGAAACTACGCCAGGGGGCGTTTAGAAGCGCAGCGTTTTTCTTACGTCAGTGAGTTATTTAAATCATTTTATCGTATTGAAATGGAGCAGAAGCAGAGGGTGTTCCGAGTAACTTCGTTCTTGGGTTCTCGTTCTTCTAGGAAGATTAATAAAGGTGAAAGTTTGTAAGTTGCGATGTTTGTTACTCTTTCACGCGAATTTGCTGTTTGGCAAGGCTGTAAATTATGATCCAGAAAAACCGGGGAAAATTTGAGGAATTCCGTGGGTTAATGTTTCTACTCGTATTTCATCTTTTTTGCTAGATAAATCCTATACTATTACACCTTATACCTATCTCTATCGATTTCGATGAAATTTACTATTCAGGGGTGAAAAATTGATCTAGCTAGGTCTCATGTCTGGGAAAATTCGTTTTCACCGTTTTTATTTAATAATTTCTTCGCGCGTTTTAGTGCGTTTTATGCGTTTTAGAAATTAACAGTGCCATCTGTTGTTGAGTAGCGTAGCTTGTTCACCCGATTATATTTTAATTATACAGAGCCTAGCTGGGTCGCCCAGGTACTATTGATTAAAAGGGAAATATAATAAAAGGCATCAGTAGTAGGTATACTCAGAAGTAAGTATGTTTATTCAAAGTCACAATGTTATATTATTGGTACAAATGTAAATACCTGTTTATAATATGGTTCTGATTTTATTACAACGTAAATATTTAGGATAATAATGTATTAGTCGAAACATAATTTACACTACGTATTTCAAATCCATTCGTGCGCGTCGACAATCTTAGGGTGCATTTACACATACACTCTGTTTGTTGATAAGGGTCTATGTACACTGGAATATAATTGTTTTATGTATTGTGTAAAAACACCCATATACAACAGATATAGATAATGAGACAATTATATTTGAAAAATTCTATTGTAAACATTCATGAAACATCATTGAACTCTTGGTAATAATATTTTTTATCTATTTACATAATATACTCTGTAAAAATATAGAAAATGATAGGCTAGTGGACTCTTCTAAGAAACAATGATAAAAGTAAATACTTTTCGCTTTACTCAAACCAAATATTATAATAATATATTCTATACAAACATCTATTTTTGACTTACATTAACACAATCTAATAAATTCTATAAGAAAGTAGAAATATTTTATCGCAAACTAAAGATAAACTATTTTTTAATAAATAAAGGCACATCCACAAATTTTAAATACAGTTTTATAGTATTTTCAGATATATAAAGTGAGATACAATTTTCAATTGTATACCTAAGGATCTTATTTCAATAGAAAACTTCAAGTATTTGGGTAGATACAGAGGTAGATTATATTCTAGATAATGGACAGGTTTTCATATAAAATTCTTAGATTTATGTCGTGTAGACTGTACGGTCGAGAGCAAGTCTAACTTGACACTTGTAGTGTGGCTGCCGTCTTATGCAGACTGAAATAAGTGTGGTACAAAGTCTAAAGTGTCGAGCTCGAGGTGCTCTTAGCTGCACGCAGACAACGCTTTCAGAATCGCAGAATGTCGAATTTCTTCAAGTTCTTGAACTGGGTTGTCGATTCATAATCATCATCATCATAACATCCTATGAAACGTCCACTTCAGGACAGGGAGCTCCCTCTAGAATTCTAGCTTTTGCTGGAAATATGTAGACGGGAAGTACCATAGTCACCTCGCTTGTTAGCGTTACGGCTGGCACCATAGACCGCGGTTGTAGGTGACCGCAGTAAGTAAGATGTTAGATACAAAGGAGGATGCTGCTGCCCATCCTCCAGTTTAAAACCCTTAGTCGCCTCTTACGACACCCACGGGTATGTAAGGGTTACTATTCTTTGCCGGCACCACACGGGGGATCGATTATACAGCGTGAATTTCCAGTGATTCTACTCATAATAACAGACAACTTTCGCGATAGTTTTTTGTCTCTCCGATAATAAGTGGTTACGTGATCGACTCATTATGTATGAGTAAAAAAGGTGTGAATCTGCCCATGAAACTGAACAACTTTTCCCTAGGAACATAGGAAACTGCATCAGCTGATAGCGCATTTTGTATTGAGGTCAAATTTGATGTTTCCTATTTCGACCTATGTTCCTTGGAAAAATTTGTTCAGTACACATCCTTCTTTTCTGTTACACCCTAAGGTCCGAATATTTTGCACATAATCATAACATGTTACTTAAACAATAAAATTTAACAACTCTTCCCAAAAAAAATAGGTTGATATAAAAATCTCCCGCTACATACAAGCTAAAACAGCTTCTATGAGAAGATGATTTTTTGTCATATTTTGACCTTATAACATGTTCCTTGGGAAAAGTTGTTCAGTTTCATGTTCTAATGTGCACTATTTAATTAGGACGACACACTATACAGCGTGAATTTGTATTGGTTTTGCACCCGAAGCCCAGTGATTCTGTTCATGACAACTCAAAAAAAAAATTCGCTTCACCATACAAAATGAGTCCATCACGTGACCGCTTTACTATAAGAGGCGAAAAAAATTTTACGAGTAAAATTTTTTTTTCTTCGGGAAAGTTAAAAGTTTGTTATCATGAGTAGAATTACTGGGCTTCCGGTGCAAAACCAATACAAATTTGCGCCGTATTGTAACATTATAGATTTATTTAATTCACTACATAAACTACAGAAATATGAAATAAGTTACATATAAATCCAGTCGAAGTAATCCAATTTCATGACTTTGAAACACTAATTGAAATCAGTCAACATCAATATTCTTAATTATATAAATATTTCATTACAAATATCTACAGATTAAATATTATTGCAGTTTAGAAAACTGTTATATTGAAAATGTATTTTTCTCTTTTTCCGTAGGTTTCCTTCTTCTTACATTACGAACCCTTATATTCACCTATTCTCTAACGTAAGTAATTTTGATTTTTTTTAAGTAAGAAAGGAAAGAAATAAAAAGATAACAACAAGCAAAAATAACAAAATTTGGGAATAATGGTCTGAAATAGTGAACATCCATAAAACTGAACTAATTTCCCCAAGGAACATAGGTCGAAACACTAAAATTAATTTTTGACCTCCCATAGAAAGTACATCAGCTGATAGCGCATTTTGTATGGGAGGTAAAAATTTGGTTTTTCTTATTTCAAAATCAAATCAAATCAAAATCGTTTATTCGTTGTTGGATATTAAAATTTCTTAATGACGTCAGCTAAACTACATCGCTTCACAAACAATGTGGCGCCATTGTGGGAAAAAAAAGAAGCGACAATAAAAACCCACGCGCTCTTTTAAATATGTTTGAATGTACAAGGTTGATATACAACATACATAGGTCAGTTTTAATTTTGAATTAGCCTGTTAGAACCGTAGTCTAAACCCATGGATTTTTCTCGACCTATGTTCCTTTGGGAAAGTTGTTCAGCTTTGGTCTCAGTAACATACTAAAATTATGTTCGCTATTTTTGTAGGACCCTCTATAGGTTTTCAAATAGTTAATAACTTAACTGATACCGTTACAAAAATTATTTGTGTTTCGAAAAGCACTCAAACTATAAGATAAACAAGGGCAGCCGCTTTTACAAGATTTACGACCAACTAACGTTCCGAGAGGGACACTATCGTAAACGTTCGCGTTTATTTCCAAATAAAATACTGGTGTCTGGACTAGATACGCCATGTTGGAATATGAAGGTGAAATAAGTTATCTGAACGTGAATTTAAAATAAAAATTCGACAATTAGCCAGTTGGCATGAACTCGTTTAGTTTAATCTGACTGTATGAGAACTTTATTGTCGATTTTTTTTTTGAAAATTCACGTGAATTATGATAGTTACTATTCCTAATGAAATTGTGAACATTATTTTGGTATGTTACTCAGACCATGGAACTTAGAAAATACGAAAATAAATTTTTTACCTCCCATAGAAACTGCATTAAAGTACCGCCAACGTAAGAAGTCCGTTTTGACGTTTCGTTAAACCTGTAGAGCCCCGGTGTATCCTGAAGGATACAGAAGAGGATAAGGTTCCCGCGCTTTATATTCTGCCTTATTGCGTCGAATCTATGGTTTGTTTTGGTTTGGTGTGTATAGGGAGTAATGACCTATTTAAATTACCTTTCGAATGACGTATAAACCATAGATTAAAGTAGGCGGCAATCGGACGGATGACGCGCCAAAGTTCAAAATTTTTGAAAATCTTGGTCACGTGGCAACATCCGACCGATTTGAGTCGGTCAATGGCGGCCGGGGTTCAAGGCCATATTATACGACCGTAAAAATTCGCAACCCTCTTTTTAATTGCATAGATTATTGCGAATTTTTAGGGGCTGATAAGACCTAAATACGCTTCACTTGAGGTTTTTAACGAAAAGTGATGAATATATGGCCGTGAAAAAAAATTATGTGATAATTAAGCACCTTTTCAAGAATATGGCCGACACGAATAAATATATTTTGTACGCCATAAAAAAAAAACAAAGTTACCTCGCTTTTTGCTTTTAAACCGTTTTTGTTAAGTGCCAAAACTTTTACACATTATTCAATACATTATGCATAATAATATAGCTATTTGATAATCAATATTATGGGTACAAATTTTGAGAAAATGCAAAAATGAGCTAAAAACGTAAAACAGCTCGAATCCGCTCCGTTCTAGCAAGCGCATTCTGCCCTTTGTTAGAAAGGGAGGTAATTCAGCTCTTATCAGCCCCTTAACACAAACACACAGGATTCATTTTTCTCTGCAGGTCGTAATTTTGCATACGTTTGACAGCTGTCAGAAAAGACCTATTACCACAGATTAAATAATAGTAAACTTGGCCTTACTTTAGCTGATAGAGCCTTTTGGGGAGGTCAAAAATATTTTTCGTATTTCGACCTATGTTCCTAAGGGAAAGTTGTTCACTTTTTTTGGGGTAGAACTGCCACCTGAGAAGGTTCTAGACATTTACCAAACATCCTGTATATCAGCCGAAAGACTGTCACTACTGGCTGAAATAAAGTGCCCAGCGAGGGTACATAACGATCGATCTTATTCAGCTGTTTTTTGCCACTTGCTTCTGTCTAATCGAGGAATGCCCCTCATCGGTTCACATCGTAGGATTTGATTATTATAGACTTGATTTACTTTTTATACCGGGTGTTAGTGTAAACACTGTGATCCTTGAAACTGTACATTGAGACCATGAAACTGAACAACTTTCCCTAAGGAACATAAGCCGAAATACGAAAAATAAAATTTGACTTCCCATAGAGACTGCACCAGCTGATTGCGCCTTTTGTATGGGAGATGAATTTTTTTTTCGTTATTCGACCTATGTTCCTTAGGGAAAGTTGTTCAGTTTCATGGTCTCAATGCACAGTTTCAAGGATGACAGTATTTACACTAACTCCCTATATAGGTAGTCTTATAAATAAATATTGCCATATTTTGTTAAAATAAAATCGGTGTATAGCGTGCGCAGGATACTTAAGTTTGTCTCTGAAGATTATTTTCTTCGCATGGGTGACAGGCGGAGAGCCAATTAACGATTCGCTCAGCTCTCCCCATCTGCCGCGCTCACCCCCGCGATTCTTTCTTTAAGTTCTGCTTATTACGATCATAGCCAGAATTATTGTGTGCGAAGAATACACGTGGTTTATTTTTCGACCGGGCCACTGGTAAACTCGCTAAAACGTAAATAGCTTGGCCAATGAGCTCTCACAAGGGGTATGTGGATGGAAAAGTCGAAAGCAGAAAGTTTGACTTAAGAACTTTGTTTGGACCAGTAAACAAACAAACAAATTAAAGAGATAAACATACTAAAAGTCCTTGCGCCCTCCGAGGACCGCTCGAGGGGGGGGGAGCACAAAGAAGGTCCCGTATTTTTGTTGTTTGCTTACATATCGAAAACGGTTCGTAGTACGTAGTAGCGGTCCTCGGAGGGGCAAGGACTTTTAGTATGTTTATCTTCTAACTGGTCCAAACAAAGTTCCTAAGTCAAACTTACTGCTTTCAACTTTTTCATCCACAAATTATTCACTGCTTAAGCTAAAAATTAAATAAACAAAACATGTTGGTAAAGTGCAAAACAGATCTTAGGTATATTTTTCAGATACCTATATATATTTTGAAATAGAAGATTGAAAATAGGTTCACTCCTAACCTATTCTTAATATCACACTACTGACGACCCTTTCCTTATAATGATAGAATACGTACAGTCATAATTGTATATTTATTAGAATATCTACAGAAACCTGTTTCATGGAAGTGAAACTTTTAAACTAATAGACAAGGATTCTAACTTTTAACTTATACTTCATCGCAAATTGGCTTATTTTAAGCTTTCGCGATAACTTTACTATGTTGAACGAAACTTGTTACTTACCGAAGTTTCCGAGATATGAAACCTTTACAAGTTAATATTCTGCGAAAATATCAAATTATGTTGCTTTAATTCAACTATAAATTATGTTGCTTTAACTCAAAATCATCTTTCATTTAACATACACATGGCTTAAACAAATTTACGTGAAAACTTTTAAGATCAACAACTAATGATCTAGATCTTCCTAAATCAAATACAACTTGACATGATCAACAGACCTGACTTGATCAGTTAATCGTGATGGTAATGTTCCGAGGGTAGTCTATGTAGGCATTTCAAATGAGAATCACATTGGTTTGTAGCTAACTTCATGGTGGTTCCCAGTGGTTGTGCAAAACTAATCGAAACTCAGCTACAGCTGCAAATCTGATGCTTTTGTGCTAAATCAGATTCAATTTAGGGTACTCATAAGAGCCTTAACGGGACATTGTAGGTTGTGCAAGCACCTTAACCAAATGGACTTATACGAAAACTCATACTGCCTTATTCCATTTTTGCCAAATGGTGTTTACAGAGTCAGCTACCTAACCTAGGGTATTTGACGGGGGCACTGGTTTTCACACAGAGCAACTGCCATCTGACCTCTGCAACCCAGAGGGCAAACCAGACCCAATTCTAGATCAGGCATTGCCAGGATAGTGGCCACTCTGGCAGTCAGAGTATTCAAGCCACCAAATGGCCTCAGACTTGGCTCAACGACTACTATCATTGACAGTAGCCAAGTCCAACGGCTTAACGTGCCTTTCGAAGCACGGAAACGCTATAGTTCTTGTGCTTCTAGCGGTCACCCATCCGGGTTCTGACCACGGCCAACGTTGCTTAACTTTCGTGATCGAAAATAAATAGCAACTACCACTCGGCCGCGAGCGCTTCTAAATCATACCTAACTGTTGCTCAATTCCCAAATATAGTTATGAGATAAACATAAAACCGTGACCCTTTTCAAACCGGTGTAAAGGTGCTCATGACACTTGCGAAATTGTATCTTTGAATAACGATGGACAGAGTTTAATGGAGTTTTAAAACTAAAATAAAGCTTACTGGAACTGCCAGTAAGTTGAAAAAAATCTTCACGTGAATTTGTTTGTCATTACAAAATAAAGAAATTGCAGATAATAAAAAATTGTTCCAGAACTGTAACCTTATCATTTAAAGTCTAAGAGATGACGCAGGAGTTACGTTTGTTGCTGTGCCGTTCCCTGATCTGTTGAAGATGGGCGAGTTGAGCTGGAGATGGAACATGAGCTTGATGGGATGGGGTGGTGCTGCCAGGAGTCCCGGGTGGACCCTGAGGACCTGTCGGGAGGGATTGCCGCCGGCGACGACGCAGCGCCGGGGAAAGGTTGTATTTCACCTGCGGAACAAAGTCAAGATGAAACATTTATGTTTATTAAAACCGTAGTAAATTTAAACACAAATTTAGCATACATTGCTGGGAGGCTTGGTTCTGTTAACTCTAATTTCGATACTTCAACAAGTAATGTATGCCGAATGAATTCGTTTCTGAATTAAGGAAGATGTGATTGCAGCTTTAGAAGGAAATAAAAGTCGTTAAGGTATTCTCCGGGGTCCTGTTTGTTTAAGTGTATGACCTACAAATCCTGCAATTTGTTTAATGAAATTTGTAGTCAACGTTCAGGTGAAAACTTAAACGTAAAATTTAGAGGGAAAAATACTAAACAATACATTTTGAGGCTCGGCAGATGAGAACAAAATGTCCGCCATTTCTAAAACAGTCAAGAGCACATCTAGTTCGACACATTGCACTTTGTACCTCCAATTTCAATAGACGTACGAACTAGAGCCGCACTGCAAGCTTGACCTGTCGATGACTGTACTGAATTTTTTTTCTATAATGTCTAAAGTACGCAATAGCTCTAGAGTGTAAATGTATCGCGCATCATACAAGCTCTTGCAGAGCTCAATACTTGCAGAGCTCTGTTTATGTATCCCTAACATCAAAGGTTGCCTGTAAGAGATCGCTTGCAGGGCCGCCTTTGCCCACATTAGGTTAAGTTCTCCATGTACATTTGTTTTTTATTGTTGTTATGTGAGCAATAAAGTGTTCTATCTATCTATCATACATTACAACCGCACTTCCGAGCCGTCGCGTACTACTATAGCTGAATGTTCTAGTTTGGACGGTTTAAAACGTTAATTTTGAAAGAATAATATAATTATACTTTATTGAGATAAAAACGATAAGTTTTGGTATCATTTAAAATACCTACTTACTTCATGTTACCGCCATTTTGTTTTACATTTCTTTTCTAAAAGAAGCGCCTCCACTACTACTATGTTCAATCGGACGCAGCTTTGACAAGCTTTATTTTGTTATTTGGATGAATATTTTATTTTTTATATTAAGAAAATAGATATACAAGCTCTTTTATATATTTAGATTAAAGCTTGATTAACGATATACATCTTCTTTATATATAGGGTCCTTAAATTTCCATCTGAATCTACAGAAATGAAACGAAGTCGCAGGCAATGGCTAACTCATTTATAAACTTGTACACTCAAGAGTACAACAAGTATTAATCACAGGATTTTACACCGTTCTTATTTAAAGTACTATTAGGTCTAGTAGTAAGGGTGATGACGGTCAAATTTCTATATCATTTGCACATGTCTGCCGCTTTGTCTGATGATAAGAAGCATCCTCTATTGGCAGACATCCACACCCCTGCGATTTTGAGGAATTCAGTTTTAACAATTTTGAAATTTGACATTGAAACGTACACTTGGCAGACTATGACTGTCCGATTCAACACATTGTATAGGACCCCAGAAAAATGGTCTGCCATCATAATAGCCCTGCGTTGTACAGTTACAGCGCTTCAAAATGCAAAAATTCACTACTTCGTCCCGTGATAATGCAGAGCCCTGCATGTCTGCCTCTTCGATTTTCTACACCTTCAGAAGTATTTTAAACAGCAGCCGCAAAGGCAGACAAAAGAGATATTTAGTATCTCATTTGTATTCTTTTTGCTTTAACTCAAAAACGCAGCGACGCACAGAAAAACTTGCTCGTATTGAGCTGATCTATCATCCCTATTAATATGAATCATGAGCAAATCATATACCCAAATTGCAGCCTGCACCCTAACTATAGAGTCGCACTGCAAGTGTCAAGCCTGACTTACTCTTGTACTATCAACGTGAAAATCGTTAATATCGCTTAACAGCTTTTAGCATTGCTCGAACATAGTATAAAGTGTTCGGAAGACGAAGTTTCCCCAAAATCCATTTAGATTGTATCGCCTGTAAAAGATTCCAAATTGCGAGGTATCTTTGAAGAGGGTCGAGGGCTAAGCCTTCCTAATACCTTAGATATTTGGTCGAGCTTTTCACGAGCGAACACTTGACTACGGACTACACAGATCAATATTTGAGGTTGACGGGTCTCAAGTTGTCTGCTTATAGAAAAACTATTTGTATGCTAAACTGCTTTTTGCTATTTCGACAATGATTTGTTTGTTAAATAAAAAACCGGTCAAGTGCGAGTCGGACTCGCGCGCCGAGGGTTCCAATATACCTATAGTATTTTTGGAAGCAATAAAGTCCATTTTCAGGACCGCAAAACTAAATTTGTTTGTAAAGGTTTTTTGCAGATTTCTGAAAAACTGTGCAACTTAGAAAGATCGTTTTATTTTTGCTGTAAAGTTTACATAAACCTCTGTCAACTGTAATTAATTCAGATTTTTACTTACTCAAACTTCGGAGATAAGGGGGGGGAGGGGGGGGTAATGGTATTTTTTGCGACATTTTTCATCATAACTTGAAAACTAAGAAACTTGAAAAATACAAAAATATATTTTAAAATGTACAAGTAAAGCCCTTTCATATGATATCCCACTCGACCTAGTAGCGACAATTTGAAATTTGGCCCCCCCTATTTTGGCCCCCTTTACATTAATAATCGTACTTTTTTCAAAATTTTTTCATGTGCAATTAAGTTAGGCAACTATATTCTAAAACTATTCCAAATTTCAGGTCGATAGCATAAGTGGTTGCTGAGATATAGAGGTGTGACAGACAGACGGACAGACAGACAGACAGAGCGGCACCATAAGGTTTCCTTTTTTTACCATTTTGGTATGGGAACCCTAAAAAGGATTAAAACCAACGGTGATGAAAACCTTGTTGAAAACATTCCATTAGACTATAACCGATCGGCATCAGGAAAATTTTGATATATGACCCCTATGTCAATTTCCCATAGAGTTCCCGGAAAATTCATGATATAAGGGTTGGGCCACATTGATCGACGGCGATCGACGGTTTGCCTATACAAAACGAGCGCAAAATATGGAAATCCTTTCGCATCGACGTGGCGAAAGGATGCGAAAGGATTTCCATACTTTGCGCTCGTTTTGTATAGGCAAACCGTCGATCGCTGTCGATCAATGTGGCCCAACCCTTAATGTAAATTACTATGTTTTATTTTCGATTCCTGGGAATTTTGACATGAGGCTTAAGAGGTTAAAAACGTTATGACCGGAAAGTATGTACTTTCTAGCCGAAAATACAAGTAAAGAAGCCTCAGACCGTCACTCAAAGGCATCTCTGAAGCACGTTACGTACAAAGAAGGTCAAGCTTACGCCACGATCACACCTAACTGAACTCAAAGACTAATTCGGAATACATTGCTGGGAGGCTTGGATATGTTAATTGCAATATCCTTTTTAACGAGCAATGTAAGCCAAATTAGTTACCCAATTAGGAAAGGTGTGATCGTGGCTTTTTCACACTTGCAGTGCGACTCTAGCCCCAACAAAAAGAGTGTTGAAGGCCTAAGTGTCCAACTTTACGAGCGTTTTACTGTACAATTAATTTATCAAAACCTTGATCAACGATATCTTATCTCCAACTGGTGTCTGCAGCTGAAATTCAAGTAAATTCCAATCTCGCGGTCCGCAAAACTCTTCAATTTGTAATATTTTGGTTAGAGATGGAATAGAACAGATTGACAGGTAAATTAAGTCGACGAAGATGATTGACGAATAAAATGGTTGAGTTCTAACGAATAGAGTAAAATATGAGAGAAATTGCAAGATAGCAAATTGCATTTAAATTGCATTCAATGGCATTCCCGCTATGCTGCAGTGTTTGCAATTCCTCTAAAGTATCAAGACAAGAGTAGATACGTCAAGCTTAATAGTTTAACTTCAATAGACAATTAGACAAGCCCTTTGGTGTGGTCGGTAGTGAGCCTGCCTCTCACGCCGTGGGCCGCGGGTTCGATCCCCGCCCCGGGCAAACATTTGTGTGATGAACACAAGTGTTTGTTCTGTGTCTGGGTGTTATTTATCTATTTATGTATTTATACCAGTCTCTGATTGTCATAATACAGGCTTTGCCTAGTTTGGGATCAGATGACCTTGTGTGAAATGTCCCGCAATATATTTTTTTTTTTAATAGCCTTAAGAGCCAAAGTCCCTCTACGACTCTCAAGCTTGAACTGCTCTTGAGTGTACGAGTAAATAATTTCTTTTGTATTGTATATAGTGCATTTTCTTTTCCGGGTCGTCTGATAACCAAATTCTTATGACGATGTGTGAGTGTCTATTGGCTGTCGATACAACTCGAAAGTGGAAATAGTAGTTTAAGGGTTCCGTACCTAAAGGGTGAAAGAACGGGAACTCATTAATATGCCTTCGATGTCTGTCTGTCTGTCATAGTATTGTATCTCATGAACCGTAATAGGTACCTAGACAATTTAATTTTTCACAGATTATGTGTTTCTGTTGCCGTTATAACAACGAACCATAAATAAAAATAAGGGGGCTCCCCTACTAAAAACGTTGTTTTTTAGGCGATTTTCGTTTTAGCTCTATTGTGTAAACGGGAACACTCACAAGTGTTCAAATTGGTAGGTTTGTAGTGTATGACCTATAGAATAACAACAATTAGTATATATAGGACTCGCGCGCATTTAATACATTTCTGAGTGACTGGGAGTCCATAACGACGATATTTTACGTTAGTGGTACGGAACCATTATATTATCTTCAGCAACCATTTCACACACACTCGTCAGTTCAGGGCACTTTTGAAAGTATTAGTACAAACATAAAAAGTAAATTAAAAGTACGGACGAAGCAACTTGCACATAAATAGACAAGTTACCCGAAACAGCTTTTCAGGTTATCAGGACTCAGGAGTTCGCTATCAGGACTTAGCTATCAAACAAAAAAAGTTCGCGTTTATTTCCAGCAAATTTGCAACTATGTTACTATGATGTTCTTTTTCACAAATAAACTATTTTGTTATTCAGACGAAAAGTTTTAAATTCAGTGATTTGGATTCAGGGGCATCGAAATAGCATACCTATCGTGATATTTTTCTTTGAAATATCTTCAATTTAGAGACCAAATCAATTTTTTTTTATTATTATTATTATTATTTTTTTATTTTACGTTCTGAATAAAGGCCAGGTTAAAAGTACCCTAAACCGACGAGCATGTATGAAAGGATTGATGAAGGTTCAGGAAGCAAGGGAAGTATGTCAAGATCGTAGCAGGTGGAGAACTGTGGTCTCTGCCTACCCCGACGGGAACAAGGCGTGATGTTATGTATGTATAATAGTACAAGATACATAGGTACACCCTATGACTACAGTCGAAATATGTAGCTAGATTAGAATGACAGAAGTGTGAGAGCAGGACGGAGTGATGCGCTACACATTGGAGCGACAGAGACAAGTATCGATCCGATTTGCTTTCGCGCATACTCGTAGTAATTCCTCCTGTCATTCTAATCATGCTAAAGTGTCGATTCTGGCAGGCACAAAATGAAACTAAACTAAATTTGACAGGCCTAAAAGTGTTTCTGTCTTTATTACTCACTATAGCTTTGAAAAAAGATAGCAACATGTTAAGGCCTGTCAAATTTAGTTTAGTTTTAGTTTGTGTCTGCAAGAACCGACACCATTATTTCGACTGTAGTATCCGTTCTTACCTTAGCTTGAACTAACAGCTCCTTAAATATCTGTGACACGTTGATGTTTTCCTTCGCTGAGGCTTCAACAAAACCATTCTCCCAGTCCACTGTCACCACCGATTCTGTCGTGTGGAACTCCACCTGTAGAAAAAAAGATATGGATTATGAATTATTACTAAGCTCTTTCCTGCGACTTTCTACGCGTTTATGGACAGTATGTAATCTTCTTCATGAAAAATCACATTGATTTGAACTTTCATGTAAATCGGTCGAACGGTGTCAAAAGATACTAACACCCATTTTTAGGGTTCCGTACTTCAAAAGAAAAAAACTGAACCCTTACAGGATCACTTTGTTGTCCGTCTGTCTGTCTGTCAAGACCCTTTATCTCACGAACGGGTAGAGGTATCAGGTTGAAATTAATAACATATATTAGGTCCATGAACCACACAAGATCTGAAATTTTTTTTTTACAACGACGTAATCAAAATATATGGCATTTTATGTCCTCATCTCCATACATTTATGCAAAAAAGCAAAACCTACAGGGTACTTCCCGTTGACCTAAAATTATGAAATTTAGTAAGAAGCTAGGTCTCACAATACAAATAATGGTAAAAGTCTAAAATCATTAAATATTTCAAATTTTCTCACAACTAATAGTAACCAATTAAGGTAAGCTCCCGTTTCAAGAAGTTTTCTATAAAAGAGTGGTCAAGTTGGATGGTCGCGGAGTTTTTAAAATCAAAGAGAAAGAGCTTTTAGTATATCATATGGTAGATAGGTACGGAACCCTTAGGGCGCGAGTCCGACTCGCACTTGGCCGGTTTTTTATACTCTTTGTAGTCCTGACGGATGACCCTGAAGAATAAGAATAATTTTTTTTATTGTCAATGGGCTTCCTCTTGACCTCGATGAGGTCGACGATGGAACGAGCTTGCCCAGAAGAAGCCTATTCACTCGCGACTTGAATAGATTCGGGTTATATGAACTCGGGAACATAGACGCAGGTAGAGAATTCCATTCTTAAATAGGTCAAAACCTCAAAGTAATCCTACTAATCCTATCCTACTAATATTATAAACGCGAAAGTTTGTAAACATGTATGTATGTATGTATGTTTGTTACTCTTTCACGTAAAAACTACTGTAACTAAACTCACGTAACTTTACAATAATATAGCTTATACATCAGAATAACACATAGGCTACAATTTATAAACCTGCGCAGACGAAGTCGCGGGCACCAGCTAGTATTATAAATGCGAAAGTTTGTGAACATGTATGGATGTATGTTTGTTAATCTTTCACGTAAAAACTACTGAATGGATTTTAATGAAACTTGGCACACATATAGGTTAGGTCCCGGAATGACACATATGCTACTTTTTACCGCGGGAAAACACTTCATTCCCACGGGAAAACGCATTTAAGGCGGGTGAAACCGCAGATTCTGCGCAGACGAAGTCGCGGTCACCAACTAGTGAAAAATATTGCTATCAGTTGATGCAATTTTTTTTGGGAAGTTGCATTTTTCTACCGTATTGACATTATTCAATTCCATGCGCAGTTTTTCACCCTTGAGGATTGTTATACTCTTTTTATACCTACGTTGTTTGATCTATTATTTTAATGGCTGGCACCATGGTCAAGCTTTTAGTAACATGATGGGGATTTCTCTGGAAGAGGATTTCATTCCGCTGGTAATATACTTGACAGATTTTTCGGTCGCGGAACTTTCCGCGTCGGTATTTCCGCAGGTGTGTCGTTACACTAAGTCGCCTCTTACGACACCCCCGTGTAAAGAAGGGTTGGTGCTATTCTTTTCCGGCACCAAATGAGCGATTGTGGAATATGTAGGGCTAATTGAACATAATTATTTTCTTCTATGGCCATGGGATACTTAGAAAATAAAGTTATTATTTTAGTTAGGTGATACAATTTTTTACGAGATATCGAATAATTGCTAGACCAATTTTCATAGTTAAACCCATGTTTAGGGTTCCGTATCTCAAAATGAAAAAACGGATCTCTTATAGGATCAATTGGTCGTCCGTATGTCTGTCTGTCTGTCACGTCCCTTTTTCTCAGGAAAGCGTGGAGGTATCATGCTGAAATTTATATCAAACTAGCTGTTGCCCGCGGCTTCGCTCGCGTGGATTTCGTATTTATGTTGTTACCGGTTTTCCGAAGATATAAGGTATTTTCCCGTCATTTCGGGGTAATTTTAAACTAAGGAAAAACGGGACTAACCCTGCGCAAATCAATGAGTACAATTCAAGATCCAGCTAAATTTTATATAATACTAGCTGTTGCCCGTGGCTTCGCTCGCGTGGATGTCGTATTTATGTTTTTACCGGTTTTCCGAAGCAATGAGATATTTTCCCGTCATTTCGGGGTAATTTTAAACTAAGGAAAAACAGGACTAACCCTGCGCAAAACAATGAGTATAATTCAAAATCCAGCTGAATTTTATATAATATACAGAAGTTACTCATAAATTACTCAGAACAGAGGAACTTAGCAGCAGTATCCTAACAAATGTAAAGAGAGAGATGAGAGACACCTTTATGTAATATTTCAAAACAGAGCCAATCCGCAGAAATAATTGAGAAAAACTAAAACCCTCTCCCTCTCTCTCCCTCTCCCCCCTTCCTGTCCCACTCCCCCTCCCTCTATCTCTCCTCCTCCACCTCCTCCCTCATCTCCTGCCCCTCCCTCTCCCCCTCCCTCTCCCTCACCCCTTCCCCTCCCTCTCTCCCTCCCTCTCCTTTCCCTCCTCCCTCTCCCTCTACCTCTCTATGTCTCTACCTCTCTACGTCTCTAGCTCTCTACATCTACCTCTGTACCTCTCTACCTCTCTACGTCTCTACGTCTCTACCTCTTACCTTTCTACCTCTCTACCTCTCTACCTCTCTACCTCTCTACCTCTCAACCTCTCTACCTCTCTACCTCTCTACCTCTCTACCTCTCTACCTCTCTACCTCTCTACCTCTCTACCTCTCTACCTCTCTACCTCTCTACCTCTCTACCTCTCTACCTCTCTACCTCTCTACCTCTCTACCTGTCTACCAGTCTACCTGTCTACCTCTCTACCTCTCTACCTCTCTACCTCTCTACCTCTCTACCTCTCTACATCTCTACCTCTCTACCTCTCTACCTCTCTACCTCTCTACCTCTCTACCTCTCTACCTCTCTACCTCTCTACCTCTCTACCTCTCTACCTCTCTACGTCTCTACCTCTCTACCTCTCTACCTCTCTACCTCTCTACCTCTCTACCTCTCTACCTCTACCTCTACCTGTCCCTATCCCTGCCCCTATCCCTACCCCTTACGCCAATTTAACCGCTTTCCCTAACATAGAAATGACACCCATATTTATTTTGAGACATTTCAAACCTATCGCACCCCAACCCCATCCCCAGGGGACGATGGTATTTCACGTCCACCACGTTGGATTTCAAAGTTGTTGTAGCTTTCGTAATCAGCGACCCGATAAACCATACAAACGACACCCATATTGATTTTTAGACATTTCAAGCCTATCGCACCCCAACTCCATCCCCAGGGGGGTGATGGTATTTCACGTCCACCACGTTGGATTTCAAAATTGTTGTAGTTTTCGTAATCAGCGACCCGATAAACCATACAAACGACACCCATATTGATTTTTAGACATTTCAAACCTATCGCACCCCAACTCCATCCCCAGGGGGATGATGGTATTTCACGTCCACCACGCTGGATTTCAAAATTGTTGTAGTTTTCGTAATCAGCGACCCTATAAACCATACAAACGACACCCATATTGCTTTTTAGACATTTCAAACCTATCGCACCCCACCTCCATCCCCAGGGGGATGATGGTATTTCACGTCCACTACGTTTGATTTCAAAATTGTTGTAGTTTTCGTAATCAGCGACCCGATAAACCATACAAACGATACCCATATTGGTTTTTAGACTTTTTTACCCCATTTCCCTTTTTTAGGGGTTGAATTTGGGGTGGAATTTCAATAACAGTGATGAACGTTGCATAGAATTACATCATTAATGCCTAAATAATAAATTATGTGGATTTTACTTTAAAAATAAAGAATTTTCAACTTCATCCCCCTTTTCACCCTTAAGGGTGTTGAATTTTCAAAAACCCTGAGACACGTAGTTATTAATTTTTAGTCGTCAGCCTAAATACAAATTTTGAAGATCCTAACTTCAAAACTGACGGACTTTCATACAAACTTTCATCCCCTATTTTACCCCTTTAGGGGTAGAATTTTGTAAAACCCTTTCTTAGTGCACCCCTAGGCCTTATAAGGAACCTACATGCCAAATTTGGAATCTCTAGACCCAGTGGTTTGGGCTGTGCGTTGATATGTCAGTCAGTCAGTCAGTCAGTCAGTCACCTTCTTCTTTTATATATATAGATACAGACGTTACTCATAAATTCCTCAGAACAGAGGAACTTAGCAGCAGTATTATGCCTTAAAGTTGCCACTTAACCTAACAAATGTAGTGAGAGATATGAGAGACTCCTTTACGTTATATTTTAAAACAGAGCCAACTCGCAGAAGGAATTGAGAAAAACTAAAACCCTCTCCCCGTTCCTCTCTCTCCCTCTCCCTCCCTCTCCCCCTCACTCTGTATTCCCCTCCCCCTCCTTCTACCTCTCTCCCTTCCCCCCTTCTCCCCCTCCTTCTCCCGCTCCTTTCCCCTCCATCTCCCCATTTTCCTCCCTCTCCCCCTTTTCCCTTCCCCTCCTTCTCTACCTCTACTCTACCTCTTCCTCTACCTCTACCTTTACCTCTACTGCTTCTTCTGCCTCTACCCCTACCTCTCTCTCCCCCTCCCTCTCTCTCTTCCTCTCCCTCGCCCCTCCCTCTTCCCCCCTCACCCTCCCTCTCCCCCCTCCCTCTCTCCCCCATCCCTCACCCCCCCTCTACCTCCCTCCCCCTTCGCCCTCCCTCTAACTCTCCCTCTCGCACTCTCTCAGATTGATTTTAGACATTTCAAACCTATCGCACCCCAACCCCATCCCTAGGGGATTATGGTATTTCACATCCACCACGTTGGATTCCAAAATTATTGTAGTTTTCGTAATCAGCGACCCGATAAACCATACAAACGACACCCATATTGATTTTTAGACATTTCAACTCTATCGCACACCAACCCCATCCCCAAGGGATTATGGTATGCCACGTCCACCACGATGGATTTCAAAATTGATGTAGTTTTTGTAATCAACGACCCGATAAACCATACAAACGACACCCATATTGATTTTTAAACATTTCAACCCTTTCGCACTTCAACCCCATCTCTAGGGGATGATGGTATTTCACGTCCACCACGTTAGGTTTCAAAATTGTTGTAGTTTTCGTATTCAGCGACCTGATAAACCATACAAACGATACCCATATTGATTTTTAGACTTTTTCACCCCATTTCCCTGTTTTAGGGGTTGAATTTGGGGTAAAATTTCAATAACAGTGATGTACATTCCACAAAATTACAACCCTAATGCCTAAACAATAAATTTTGTGGATTTAACTTTGAAAATGAAGGATTTCAACTTCATCCCCCTTTTCACCCCTTAGGGTGTAGGATTTTCAAAAACCCTGAGACACGTCAAACTTAGTTTTTAGTCGTCAGCCGAAATACAAATTTTAAAGATCCTAACTTCAAAACTGACGGACTTTCATACATACTTTCATCCCCTATTTCACCCCCTTAGGGGATGAATTTTGGAAAATTCTAAAACACGTACTTTTTTATTTTTTTTTCAAAAGCTTAAATACAAATTTCTATAATTCTACCTTTAAAACTGAAAGACTTATAGACCAACATACGGAAAAAAAATCATCCCCTTTTTCACCCCCTTGAAGGATGATTTTTAAGAAATGCTTAAACACATGTTTCTTTATTTTTTATCAAAAGCTTAAATTCAAATTTGTGTGAATCTAGCTCAAGAAACAAAGGACTTTCATACAAACTTTCGTCCCTTATTTCACCCCCTTGGGAGATGAATTTTCCAAAATCCTTTCATAGTGGGTGGTTTTGACGCACATAGAACCTGTGTACAAAATTTCAGATCTGTATCTATAGCGGTTACGGCCAGGCGGCGTTGATGAATCAGTCAGTCAGTCAGGACATGCTCTTTTATATATTTCGATACTTACACAGTAGACCTACTGTCCTTTGGAGCTGTGAAAAAATCAAACTTCTAAGCCAACACAATCAAAAGATTGCCGCAAATTTTCGTGTTTTTCGACACTCGCAAGGGAATCAAAACCTACAGGGAATTTCCCGTGAACTCAGAATCTTGAAATTTGGTACGAAGCAACGTCTTACAGCACAGATAAAGGAAAAATTGTGAAAAGCGTAAATTTTTTGTTACATCATATAATAAAAATAATTTTAATAATTTTAAACTTACTACCCTTTTTCTCATGAACGCGTCAGGTCTATAATACCTTTAAGCTATAACAAAATCAAACCTGTCAACCCAATCAAAAGAAACAGAAATTTCAGCCGCATATTTTGAAACTCGCAACTACTCGCTTACATCACATAATAATTTTACTTGCAAAATAAATACCATAACTTTTACTTATTATACCTACAGGTTTGTAGGGAACCCTCGGTGCGCGAGTCTGACTCGCACTTGGCTGGTTTTCCTAAATGACAATTGTTTGGTTTTACGGCTGATATAAACAACAGACTGTTATTGCCTTTATTAGGTACGCAATTTCCATTGGCAATTTCCTTGAATAGGTGTGTCATTGTGTATGCTGTGCGTGTATGCCTATTAGTCTTTGTGTAATATTAGGCTGAAGAGTGGAATTCTCTGCCTGCATCTGTGTTCCCGAGTTCATATAACCCGAATCTTTATAAGTCGCGAGTGAATAGGCTTTTTCTGGGCTAGTTCGTTCCATCGTCGACCTCATGGTCCTCAAGATTAGATCGAGGTCAAGAGTAAGCCCATTGACAATAAAAAAAGAAGACTAAAATATCACGCTACTATTTATTTTTATAAATAGATCGGGATCCCGTAGCCTGATCATCTACCTCACAAGATACGTACACGAAACCATAATCGGGTGAAAGAAGATGCTTAGTAACACACTTTTTGTAAGGAGCTCGAATTCCGTAACTTGGAAGTGGTATGAGAGATCTGTAAATTTAAAAGCAATTTTTGGTCTTAAATTGTTATCTGGTCTCTGCCTACCCCAACGGGAAAGAAGCGTGATATTATGTATGTATTATCTCATAATATACATAAACCAAACTTAAATATAGTGAATAGAAAATTTATAGAGATAAGCTAAAATAGCCAACTTCCCTCCTGGCACATTCCTTAGTCAGCCTGGTTAAGTATGTCCTCCCCTTCTCTGCTCCGTGAGTATGTTTCTTGGAGAGATGTTTTTATCTTATCAGATACATGAATGAAACCAATGTAGATCGATAGCCCTGGAGGTCCTATTCACGAATATCTAAGGCTGATTTGCCTCAACCTGGAAGGTTTTCAGGTCAGCCTCTTCAAAGCCGAGTTATGAAGTAGCAATGTTAGATTTGTTTTAGTACAATATGTGTACAAAATGTATGCAAGACAAATTTAAAGTTTCTGTCAGCAGAAAAAGTTTTCGTCACGGAGTTATTTTTGTTGTATCTACTCGTCATTTCAAGCAATTATACTGATAGCCACCTTATTTTTGTAGGCAGGAGAAAGGGTTGGTTTAGACGGCCGGTAGACCAAGAAGGTACAGTCAATAGCACGTCAAGCTTGACACATTGGACTTTATACCGCGCTTATTCTAGCGGCGGGTGTAGAGGCGGTAATCGAACTGCGAGTGTCATGCTTGACTTGGTCTTCACTGTACCTACTGTGCGTGCTCGATGGACTGATGATGAGGTAGATGATCAGGCTATTTGATTCCGAACCAAATACGTCAGTTCAATTACCTCGCCTCACCAACAAAGTGGCGCATTAATGTAGGGAAGGAAGAGCATCACTACGTCTATATAGGGTGACTTTTAATTAGTTCTTGATAGCAAAAGATACGCATGTACTCATGATCCAGAACAACTTTTCCCAAGGAACATAGGTCGAAATACGAAATACCAAATGTGACCTCCCATACAAAATGCGCTATCAGCTGATGCAGTTTCTATGGGAGGTCAAAACTTGTTTTTCGTATTTCGACCTATGTTCCTTGGGGAAAGTTGTTCAGTATCATGAGTACATTCATACCTTTTTCTATCAAGAACTAATTAAAAGTTATCCTATATGTGTTCTGGGAATGGGCGCAGGCGGAATTTGCACAAAGGGTAGGGTAAAACCTTAAAAATAAGGTCGTTCCAGAGTACTACTAATATTACTTCACACAGAGTTTGAACAAAATAAGTATGTTCGTTCAGCGTAATTCCCAGATAGTCAATAAATACCGTGTACGACAGGCGAACAAGCGGTAATTACCGTAATTACCCTGTAATTATGCCGTCAATTACAGGCTTGAGTCGCACAGATGAGCAGTTTAATGAGTCTTCCAGATATATTGCAGGTTTGTTTTACAGGTATAGCAGCGATACTTGTATTTAAATCATAGAAAACTGAAAGCCACCATTCATTTTGTTTTAGATAGATCTTCCCTGTAATGATGACTGGCAGTTACTCCATCGACAAGAGCCAATAGCTCTTAAATTGAAGAAGATACTTCCCTGAGAAATAAAAATCTCTCTCCAAATATTTTTTTCCCTCGACTTTCTTTCATACAAGGTAAAAATACAAAAGCGTGCGACAGCTCAAGGGTGTGCTCAGACCACGAAACTGAACAACTTTTTCAATGAAACATGAGTCGAAATCGGAGAAATTTTAGAGGCTTTTCCATACAAACCTTCAACAGTCAACAGCGCATTTTGTATGGAGAAGACAAAAAAATTCTCCGATTTCGACCTTTGTTTATTTAGTAAAGTTGTTCAGTTTCGTGGTCTGAGCACACCTTTGAGCTGTTGCTCACTTTTACATTTACACCCTGTATGTAGATAGCAGTTTTGTACTTAAAGTAATGTGGAGTGGCGGGTCATTTTGTCACAGTTCGTCTCTATAAAGTTTCCCGTTTTCAGTATCTATATATATAAAAGAAGAAGGTGACTGACTGACTGACTGACTGACTGACTGACTAACATATCAACGCACAGCCCAAACCACTGGGTCTAGAGATTCCAAATTTCGCATGTAGGTTCCTTATAAGGTCTAGGGGTGCACTAAGAAAGGGTTTTACAAAATTCTACCCCTAAGGGGGTAAAATAGGGGAGGAAAGTTTGTATGAAAGTCCGTCAGTTTTGAAGTTAGGATCTTCAAAATTTGTATTTAGGCTGATGACTAAAAATTAAAAATTACTTGTCTCATGGTTTTTGAAAATTCGATACCCTTACCCGAAAAGGGGGATGAAGTTTGAAATTCTTTATTCTTAAAGTAAAATCCACATAATTTATTATTTAGGCATTAATGATGTAATTCTATGCAACGTTCATCACTGTTATTGAAATTCCACCCCAAATTCAACCCCTAAAAAAGGGAAATGGGGTGAAAAAGTCTAAACACCAATATGGGTATCGTTTGTATGGTTTATCGGGTCGCTGATTACGAAAACTACAACAATTTTGAAATCCAACGTGGTGGACGTGAAATACTATCATCTCCCTGGGGATGGAGTTGGGATGCGATAGGTTTGAAATGTCTAAAAATCAATATGGGTGTCGTTTGTATGGTTTATCGGGTCGCTGATTACGAAAACTACAACAATTTTGAAATCCAACGTGGTGGACGTGAAATACCATCATCCCCCTGGGGATGGAGTTGGGGTGCGATAGGTTTGAAATGTCTAAAAATCAATATGGGTGTCGTTTGTATGGTTTATCGGGTCGCTGATTACGAAAGCTACAACAACTTTGAAATCCAACGTGGTGGACGTGAAATACCATCGTCCCCTGGGGATGGGGTTGGGGTGCGATAGGTTTGAAATGTCTAAAAATAAATATGGGTGTAATTTCTATGTTAGGGATAGCGGTTAAATTGGCGTAAGGGGTAGAGAGGTAGAGAGTTAGAGAGGTAGAGAGGTAGAGACGTAGAGACGTAGAGAGGTAGAGAGGTAGAGAGGTAGAGAGGTAGAGAGGTAGAGAGGTAGAGAGGTAGAGAGGTAGAGAGGTAGAGAGGTAGAGAGGTAGAGAGGTAGAGAGGTAGAGAGGTAGAGAGGTAGAGAGGTAGAGAGGTAGAGAGGTAGAGAGGTAGAGAGGTAGAGAGGTAGAGAGGTAGAGAGGTAGAGAGGTAGAGAGGTAGAGAGGTAGAGAGGTAGAGAGGTAGAGAGGTAGAGAGGTAGAGAGGTAGAGATGTAGAGAGGTAGAGACGTAGAGACGTAGAGAAGTAGAGAGGTCGAGAGGAAGAGAGGTAGAGAGGTAGAGAGGTAGAGAGGTAGAGAGGTAGAGAGGTAGAGAGGTAGAGAGGTAGAGAGGTAGAGAGGTAGAGAGGTAGAGAGGTAGAGAGGTAGAGAGGTAGAGAGGTAGAGAGGTAGAGAGGTAGAGAGGTAGAGACGTAGAGACGTAGAGAGGTAGAGAGATCGAGAGGTAGAGAGGTAGAGGGGTAGAGGGGTACAGGTACAGGTAGGGGTAGAGGGAGAGGGAGAAGGAGGGGAAGGGGGAGAGGGAGGGAGTGAGGGAGGGGGAGGGGGTGATAAAAAGGGAGAGGGAGGGGGAGAGGGAGGGGCGGGGGGAGAGGGAGGAGGGGAGGAGGAAGGGGGGAGAGGGAGACAGAGGGAGAGGATTTTAGTTTTTCTCAATTACTTCTTTGAATTGGCTCTGTTTTGAAATATTACATAAAGGTGTCTCTCATCTCTCTCTACATTCGTTAGGATACTGATGCTAAGTTCCTCTGTTCTGAGTAATTTATGAGTAACGTCTGTATATTATATAAAATTCAGCTGGATCTTGAATTATACTCATTGATTTGCGCAGGGTTAGTCCTGTTTTTCCTTAGTTTAAAATTACCCCGAAATGACGGGAAAATATCTCATTGCTTCGGAAAACCGGTAACAACATAAATACGAAATCCACGCGAGCGAAGCCGCGGGCAACAGCTAGTATACCCATATAATTCTTGAACAAAATGCCACGCAAACATAGATTTTATAGTCAAATATGCATTAGTCGTAAATTACTTGAAAATAAAAAATAGTTGTTTTTTAGTTGCGAATTTAACTTTGGTTACATTTTAGGGACATTTCATTTTTATAACACGAGAAATCGTAGTCATAAAATTATTGTAAATTATTATTAATCATAACATCCCATGAGACGTCCACTACAAGACAGGGAGCTCCCTCTAGAATTCTAGCTTTAGCTGGAAAAACGTAGAGGGGAAGTACCATAGTCACCTCACTTGTTAGCGTTACGGTCGGCACCATGAACCGCGGTTGTAGGTGACCGCAGTAAGTAAGATGTTAGAAGGAGGCTGCTGCTGCCCATCCTCCAGTTTATAACCCTTAGTCGCCTCTTACGACACCCACGGGTATGTTGGGGTTGGTACTATTCTTTGCCGGCACCACATGGGGCATAAATTATTATTACCAATCTTTTAGTAATGTCAGAAATGACATCGGTTCACAAACAAAGTGGCGCCACGTGGGAAAACAAGAAGCGACAAGAATACACCTACAGTCGGAAGCCAGTATAAGTGATTTTTTTAACAAAGAATTTTGAAAACCAACCAAGACAATATTGTAATCCAGAAACCCGCAATTTTTAAAACTTCCAGCATACGTGAAACAAAGTTAAAGAAGAACATACTATACAATTTCTCAAGTTAATAAGCTTGTAAACTTTGCGTGTCTCGCTCGACAAGAAGTTACCTCGTGTGGGCAGCTCCATTTCACGTAACAATCTAAGTTTTCAAAAGTTTGGTGTGTTTACCCGTGCTCGTGTTAGCTCTCGAATTTGACAAGATTAATGGATTATAAGTTACTAGGTGCAAAACTTTGGATTACCGACCCTTATTTGAGTAGTTGTACTTACATAGGGTGCAGTTATATTAGTATTTAACAAATTTTCATAAGAAACATGAGTGAAAAACAAATTGGACCATTACAAAAATAGCACTATTGAATTTTTTTTCGTACTTCGCCCTATATTTCGATATTTGTTTAATTTGGGAAAGTTGTTCAGTTTTATGATCCTGTTTAGCCTAACGGATTATCCACTGGTTTAGCTCTTTCTCTCCTTTTTGTCTTCTGTTTTTGTTTCTTTTTTTTATCCTCCTTTTCTAAAGAAGGTACAGATTAATGGTATGATTCTGACCGTATAAAAATTATGTGTGGTAAGGTTACAATATACAAATTAGGACGGTAAATTTTTTAAAAATCAGGTCACGAACAATAAATTCCTATTTTATCGTTTCCTAAAGTAGAGGGTAAACAGCATAGTAGAAGGGTGTCACTCGCACCGGATATCCGGGAGTCAGCGGATATACCCGGATGTATGGCATTTCCGGACATTGTGGCATCGCACTACACTTTGTTAGCGGTGGGTGTGTTTATTTATATTTCTCTCTGCATTTTATCAAAGTAAATGGGACTGTAGCTGTAGTAAAATTAATAAATGAGAACAAATTGTAGTATAGTTAGGGAAGCGAAACAATTGCGGAAATTCCTCAAGGTTTTATCACTTGTGACATTTGCGGATCGTTCCTACGCGGAAACTTCGCTCTTGTGTTTCATACTGGACGAAAAGAGCTGTCGCGGCTCTTTCTGATCTTCCGTAACGACACATCTGCGGAAATTCCGACGTGTAAAGTTCCGCAATCGAAAAATCTTGTATGACATCAGCGGAAATTCCGCCAGATATATTAAAAATCAGTATAGATAACCTAAAAATCGTTGCGAGCGGAACGAGCGGAACTTTCCGCATCGGGAAGATCCGTGTGTCCCTAAGCTTAGTGAGCGTGTAGGCATCGTTAAGCAAGTCAAAAGCCAGACTATCCAGTTATTAAGAGTTATCCAGATCTCAATTTCTATCTAACTTAGTCGCCGAGACTAACGGCTAATCGTGCCTTTCGACGCATGGAACAATCAAAATGTTCTTTTTAACCTGATTTTTGATTGCTTCTTGTTTTATTAGTAGGAATTTTAGACTCTCTCTTAGCCGGAGGTGGTAGGTTCAATTCCATGATAGACTCACAAATAAAGATAATTTAAAATTACGAAAAATTAAGACTGGAAACCATAAGATAACTGCTTTAAAAGTTTGAAATTAACGGTTAAGCCGCGCTTCTTAAGGCTCTACGTGGATGGCCTTGTCTTGGTTCTAGTGTGTTAAAAGGTTTAAGAGGTTGTTAATTTGGTCCTGGTACGTTCGCCTAGGTCTTATCCTTCCAACGTTTTCATTCATTCTCGCTTGGTTCTCTTTCGTCAATCTTCGTTCAATCATCCTCTTTACATGACCAAACCATCTCAGCATCCCTTTCTCAATTTTAGTCACTACGTCTTTTTTTACGCCACAACGTTCCCTTATCACACTATTTCTAATAAAATATTAAGTATTCCGATGGCCGATGGGGCGTGAGGGTTCTAGAGTGGCGACCACGCACCGGAAGTCGAAGCGTTGGCAGCCCCCCACAAGGTGAACCGACGATCTGGTCAAGGTCGCGGGAAGCCGCTGGATGCGAGCAGCGCAGGATCGGTCGTCATGGAGATCTTTAGGGGAGGCCTATGTCCAGCAGTGGACGTCTTTCGGCTGATATGATGATAATGATGAATAAGTATTTACCCAGGTTTTAATAACTGGAATTATAGCTACATCCGGGTGCAAGCAGGTGGCCTCTAACATAATACAACTTCCCAAGTATGACACCGGGCCGGAATAGCCAAGTAACATCTGACATGCATTGAACTAGAATATGAAAGTTGAATCGATCAAAGTTATGTTTAAAGGTCGACGCGCAAATAGCGATCCTAAAATAGGGTGTTTTTAAAATAATGGAAATAAGTTCAGTTACTTAGTGTAGAGACACACCTGTGGATCTATCCGACGCCGAAAGTTGCGCTCGTTACGCTCGCAAAGTTTTTTAGGGAAACAAACCCTAATGAATGCGACGTAACGTAGTCGTATCATGTTGGAGTGGTTCTATGTGTAATGTCACTCCCTCGACTAAGGATTTGTTTACAAGGAAGCATTAAACTTAGGTAATTAATTGAATTTGTTCCAAAAAATAACTAAGTTAAAAGGATCTGTGTCCATAAAACATTATTTTCTTGTAACATCGTCAGAAATACCTGGTTAAAGTTTTTCGGGTTACTCCAACCCACAGTGTATGAACCCTTTCGCAATCTGTAAATTGTTGAACAAATGATTAAGTATGAAGTCTTCAACCAAAAACATACAAGTACCTATAAGATATTTTAGGGTAAAATGGCAATATCTTAATCTTCGTCCTCAAAGCTAGCTTGAGGTCAGAAACAAACTAATTAGTGCAGCGACACATCAGCGCAAATTCCGACGCGGAAAGTTCCACAACCGAAAAAACTTTCAAGTATGACACCAGCAAAAATTCCGCCAGATGTGTCACAGTTAACTTAAAAAAACCCATTGACGTAAGAAAAACGCTGCGCCCCCTGGCGTAGTTTCCAAAATCTTTGAAAAAACCTCAAAACAAAATATGTAGTAATATCATTCATTGGGAATAAGCAAGAAAAATCTATAGAAGTGTCGCTTCACTAAAAGAGGAATATTATTTTCTACGACCTGCGAATATCTAAATGTATCCTCGGCTTCGAGCCTTCAGGCCATATTTTTCACTCAACAACCGGAGATTCAATTTCGCCCACAACGCGGGATTCCAGCTACGTTAATAAATCCCAAGCAAATCTTAAGCTTCGATTTTAGAAGGCATGGTGTCAAAAAGTAAAGAGTTATTTACATGAAAATGAAAAATAATCCTATTCTACTTTACAGGGTGGCCCAAAAGAAAAATGTCGATGCCTCATGCTAAGCGGTACCCAAATCACCCCCATTTATGTTCCGCGATTATTTGTAGTTTTATAAATTATTTTATAAATTTTAAAAAAATTCTGCAGAAGTAGATTTAAAAAATTATATCTTTTCTTTTACTGATAATTTTTCAATTTTCTTTTTGTGTCATGATTGTCTTGAACGTTACTTTCATGCAAAAAATAGAAAACTTCCTAACATTCCTACTTGTTACTCAAAAGTATTGTAAGTAAATAAAAATTTAAAAAATTATATCTTTTCTTTTACTGATAATTTTTCAATTTTCTTTTTGTGTCATGATTGTCTTGAACGTTACTTTCATGCAAAAAATAGAAAACTTCCTAACATTCCCACTTGTTACTCAAAAGTATTGTAAGTAAATAAAAATTTCGAACAATTTAATGGCCCAATTAAAATTTTGATCATCAATATAAAAATACAAAATGGATGTTCCATACATTGTGAAAATAATTTATAACTCGAAAACTACAAATAATCGCGGAACATATATGGGGGTGATTTGGATACCCCTTAGCATGAGGCCTCTAAATTTTTCTTTTGAACGCCTATCAATGGACCAACCTGTATAATATTATAAACGCGAAAGTTTGTAAGTATAGATGGATGTTTGTCACTCTTTCACGTAAAAACTACTGAATTTTTTTTATGAATCTTTACAATAATATAGCTTCTAAGTACATCAGAATAACACATAGGCTACAATTTATAAACTTGCGCAGACGAAGTCGCGGGCACCAGCTAGTAATCAATAAATTAACAAAACCCACATCCAATAGACATCTAGATTTTATAGAGAATTTTTGTGGTTATTGGTCAATTTCTGCCTCCTGATGGTAAAAATAAGGTGAGGTCTCTACCTAGAAAAACTTGCTTGATTGCTTGTTAAGGTTGAGGTACGTAACTTAAAGTAAGCGAACTCCTGATATCTCTTTTTAGGATTCCGTAGTCAACAAGAAACCCTAATAGTTCCATCATGTCCGTCTGTCTGTCTGAGCTCAGAGACCCTTAATACTAGAAAGCCGTAAGGTATTAAGGATATAAATTTTATCTATGCCGACAAAGTGGCAAAATAAAATCTTTAAAAAAAATCACAGTAGTAGTATATCTGATGAAATTAAAAGAAAAATTATCACAGCTAAGTAGGCACAGGTTAATGAGCTATAGCCAAAAAACTGTAAAAAATAAAAAAAGCAATAGCAATCAGGCGCCAGGACCTCTCTAAAAATTAGGAGGTAATAAAGTTATGTTATGAACGTTACTTACTTAAGGGGCTGATAAGAGCTAAATACGCTTCACTTGAGCAGGTTTTTAACGAAAAGTGATGAATATATGGCCGTCAAAAATTTTTATGTGATAATTAAGCATCTTTCCAAGAATATGGCCGACTCCAAAACACGATTAAATATATTTAGTACTCTATAAAAAAATCCAAAATTACCTCTGCTTTTTGCTTTTAAATCGTTTCTCTTAAGTACCCATTAATCTATGATGCCAAAACTTTTACACATTATTCAATACATTATGCATAATAATTGATAGCATAATAATAGCTATTTGATAATTAATATTTTGGGTACAGATTTTGAGAAAAAATGCAAAAATGAGCGAAAAACGTAAAACAGCGCAAATCCGCTCCGTTCTAGCACGCGCATTTTTCCCTTTGTTAGAAAGGGAGGTAACTCAGCTCTTATATCAGATCCTTAATCAAAACTTTGCAGTAAAAAAATCATATAAAACTACGGAACCCTATATTGCGCGTGGCCCGAAACGCTCCTAGCCGGGTTTGTAGTAAATTTATTTTTCTTAATTTATTCATTACGTCACGTACACACGGGCGCTCTTCGGTAGAAAATTTTTGACCTTGAGCTGTTTCAGCTTATACTGGTTTTGTTTCTAAGTGCTTGACCATGCGTTCGTTATGCAGGAGGACACCTTTTTCTGGTTCAAAATTCCCTTAGTCACCTTTTACGACACCCACAGATAGTGATAGATTTATGCTATTGTTAAATGGCACCACATGGGCTAATAAAGCGCCGGCACACGTACTACCTTTCGATGTTCCCGTGACCCTTAATTTGCAGTTTCATGAGTCTGGTCCCTGGGGTGAAATTGGAACTTTACAACAATTTACATAGCAATCGGGTTACCGATACATCGGGGTTCACAAATTGATTTTGTTTTGGGTCCTGCCCTACCACATTTGCTATTGCAATGCAAATATTTCGATCAACGAGACGCTTAAACCAGAGTGATAATGTGATCGATTTAGATAACGGATTTACATTTGAATTCACACATTTGTCGATTACGTTAAAACAAGTCTGATAAAGTCAAAGTCAAAATAGTTTATTCATTATTGGCTATTAATTCGGAATGGAAATAGTAGGAAACGTTAAAATCTCTTAATGACGTCAGCTAAACTACATCGCTTCACAAACAAATTGGCGCCATGGTGAGAAAAAAAAGAAGCGACAATAAAAACCCACGCGCTCTTTTAAGTATGTTACTTTACCCAGCTATATCAGGAAGATAGATATTTGAAAAGATAATTTTAAATCAGATTCAGAGCCACTTTTATCGCACTGGGAGGAGTCAAGTGATGCCATTAGCGTTTTCTGTGATTTGTCCAAAGCTTTCGATTGTGTGCATCATGATATCCTTATCAGGAAATTACACCATTATGGAATTAGAGACCAGGCTCTACGCGTTCTGGAGTCGTATCTAAATGAAAGGATCCAGAAGGTTGATGTAAATAGGAAAAGGTCACTAGGATCATAAATTTGTATGGGCGTTTCACAAGGCTCAATTCTGGGACCATTCCTGTTTATTGTATGTATTAACGATTTGCCATAGTAAAATGAGAATGAGATAGTAGTATTTGCAGATGATACATCTTTGATTTTTTAAGTGTTTTGATATGGTCGGCCACCAACTTCTATTAAAAAAGTTATAGCACTATGGAGTCAGGGGAACGATTCTGCTTTTGATAGAATCATATTTGCGGAATCGAAAACAATTTATAGAGGTAAAGCAAATGGGAGTAGATGTTTCGGAAATCGTTGGTAAATCTAAGCTCATGAGCGTACTCAGGGGAGTTCTTCAGGGCTCAATCCTCGGCCCATTACTCTTTTTGATTTTTACGAATGATCTTGTAAATTACATATCTAATGTTGTACCTGATGCTCGTTTAGTTTTATATGCGGATGATACCAACGCTATTCTATCTAAAAGAACTTTAGAAGAGCTAGAAATAGTTGCTAATAATACGTTGACAGCCTTTCATATTTGGTTCTCTTCTAATGATCTCCAAATTTACGTAGGAAAAACAAGTGCATTACTTTTAAGAACAACAATTAGGAATAAGGCAAGCATACATTTAGAACTTAACAACCAAAAAATTGAATTGGCACATGTGGTAAAATTCTTAGGTATTCATGTTGATGACCTTCTAAATTGGAAAATGGAAGTTAACACCATTGAAAGTTCTATTAGCTCTGCATGTTATGCATTAAGAACATTACGGGATATTTTGCAGATCGATCAACTCAAGGTGGTATATACCGCCCTAGTAGAGTCAAAGTTACGCTATAGTATAAAGTATTGGGGTAATAGCTATAACTATAACATTTCCAAAGCTTTTATAATTCAAAAGAAAGCCATTCGGACAATAGCCCATATTCCTCCTTGGGAATCGTGTAAACATTATTTCAAAAAGTATGAGATACTAATAGTGCCCTCGCTTTACATACTAGTGTTGTTAGTGGACATATTTAAGCATAGGGATTTATATGAATCTGAATCGGATATGAATATTCGACTCAAAAGCAGGAGACTTGATTTAAATAATTTAATTCAACCGCATCTTGACATTGTAAAACATAGTCCTAGATATCAAGCCGTAAATATATTTAATAAATTACCGTTAGAACTGAAAATAATCATGGATCCTATGGATTTTAAGAAAACGTTAAAAGCGTTTCTCCTTGATAAAGTTTTATATAATATTGATGATATCTAACTATTAGAATGACATGTAATTTTGTAATTAGTACCTGCTGACTGTGATAATAATTTATTTGACTTTGTGATATAGTATTTTAACATTGTGATATTTGATTGATAAGTATGTGATATTCTGATTATTTTTTGTTTATTGTTTACAAATTATTTGTTTAGTATTAAGTATTCGCACACAGTCATGTACTGTTTTAGAAAAATAAATAAATAAAATAAAATAAAAGACAACAATCAAATTTTGACGACATAAATACTACAATCTCTAATGTAGTTGAGTGGTTCACCGTAAATAATCTTTAAGTTAACGAAAAGAAAACTAAGTGTGTTAAATTTGTTTTGCCTAATGTACAGCTAGCTGCTACAAGCCTATTAGTGAAAAACGAAAAATTGAGTCTTGTGGAATCAGCTGTGTTCCTAGGTATTACCTTAGACAACAAATTACAATTGGGACCGCATATTAATAAGTTGTCGAACAGACTCAGTTCTGCAGCATACGCAGTGAAAAAAATAAGAGCTCTGACGGATGAGGACACCGCGAGGTTAGTCTACTTCAGTTATTTCCATAGTCTCATGTCATATGGCCTTTTGTTATGGGGTCATGCTTCGGATGCAAACAGTATTTTTTTACTGCAAAAGCGAGCAGTTCGTGCAATTTATAAAATGAATCCTAGAGAATCTCTTCGAAATAAATTTAAAGAAATCAACATTTTGACTTTAATGTCGCAATACATTTATGAGAATTTAATATGTGTTAAACGGAATATACATATTTTTGAGAAAAATTGTGACAGGCACAGTGTCAACATAAGAAACAAGAAACAACTTGCTTCTAATATCAGCCGTGTTCACAAAATTAGAAAAACATATAAAGGACAATGTATACGCTTCTATAATAAGGTACCCACTGATATTGAAAGTTTACCGTTAGATAAATTCAAAACTGTTATCAAGCTGAATATGTATAAGAAGGGTTATTATAAAATATCAGATTATCTACAAGAGAATAATCCATGGGATTAGGCTACGGTTCTAACAGGCTAATTCAAAATTGAAACTGACTTAATGTTTGTTGTATATAAAAACATATTTAAAAGAGCGCGTGGGTTTTTTTGTCGATTCTTTTTACCCACTATGGCGCCACATTGTTTGTGAAGCGATGTAGTTTAGCTGACGTCATTTAGAGATTTTAATATCCAACAATGACTAAACGATTTTGACTTTGATTTTAAAATAGTCTGTCTTTGTGGATACTTACTTGGCTTGTATGCTTACCTGTGAAATTAAGTATATGTAAGTACTTATTGTCCCGTTTGGTGCCGGCAAAGAATAGTACCAACCCATACATACCCGTGGGTGTCGTAAGAGGCGACTAAGGGTTAACTGGAGGATGGGCAGCAGCATCCTCCTTAATATCTTACATCTAACTTACTGCGGTCACCTACAACCGCGGACCATGGTGCCAGCCGTAACGCTAACAAGCGAGGTGACTATAGTACTTCCCCTCCACATTTTTCCAGCAAAAGCTAGAATTCTGGAGGGAGCTCCCTGTCCTGTAGTGGACGTTTCATGGGATGTTATGATGAAGAACTTATTATAGCCATATCACAGAACAACAATACTTAGGGCACTCCGCTCAGGTCAACCAACAAGCATGGACTTCAAAACTCTGTGAGCCGTATGTTTCCCTATGCTTAAATTACAGACAGAGAGTTTTTAGTGTGGAGACTACGAACCAGAATAAGTAAGTAGGTATCATCGAAGATGGACCGACTACCTGGTAAGGTTCGTGACAAGCCTCGCGACTCAGTAAAAAAGGAGATTTTTATGGCAGTGGAAGCTTTACTAAAATGATTATGTAATTGTACATTACTGCAGCGGCCGTTAGGCGATGCCGAGGATTTTCATACTTACTTTGTAGGTCGCTACATCAGATTTATGTCAAAGAAGTTAAAATAATGATCAAATTTCCAAGCATATTGGAGAGTTTTTTTTAATTAGAAGTCAATATGTAACAGATTGGGTCATCGAAACGTGTAACTTGATTCGTTGGAAAAATCAATTACACAGTATCTAATAGACATGGACGTGACGTGACCTGTGTTATTGAGGTGCTGTGTACCGTACAGACACATCCACATTATTTCGTGATAAGCTTCTTATTACATCACTGAACAAACATGTACTTATAGGCATACTCCCTGACATTATTTAATGTATTGGAATTCTGACACTGAATAAAATAAAGATTAAATAAATTTATAGTCACAAGGTAGGGATGTGTATGTGTTGATGCATATTTCGATAGTCGATTAGTTAGACAAGGAGAAAACGGCTAAGGTGGCATTTAGGTACAGAATTTTCACGTCATCAAGGCTGATAGCTCTAACCACGACTATGTTTCTACGTTGCTGGCTGCTCCGAACTAAGCAACGAGGTTCAATATCTTTATATTAGACAAATAGAAGGATGCTAGTTATTTTGCTCACAGTAGAGTTATAATACCTAAAGCTTGCAATTTAAATAACATACAGGTTCCGTCAATCGCATATTGCTTCGATAAAATCACTTTGATTACCAACTTTATTGCAAAGCAAGAAGCGCTTCCTTAACCTATTCATAGTGCAAGAGTTATACTGACCATGGACGAATGTTAAGGAGGACTGACTATCCCCATAAGGGGGGGGATCAAGTATAAAACTAGATGGTGCAAAAATTATCTGGAAGTTACTACGGTCTATCGAGATTTTTGCCGTCTTAGCTATGGACGTCACGCAAAAGTAAATTACTTTCACGCCACTCCGACACGCATTAGAACAGTTTTTATTATTTATGTTATTCTATAGCTTAAGCACTATAAACCTACCAATTTTAACGTTTATGAGTGTTCCCGTTTTTACGTTACAACTAGGGCTTGCAAATATTCGATTCGTTTTGGTATTCGAATATTCGATTTATTTTTTGAGTAGTATTTGAATTATTCGAATATTATTCGAATAATAATAAAAAATCTAATTGTTTAAAGAATAATTTCTTTGATTGACTAGCATATGCTGAAAAAAAATCATTTTTTTTAAATAAATGAACATAGCGCGTTTCAAACTCTTCTTTATCTGACAAATTGGCAGGACTTATAGAAGGAATAGCAAAAACATTGTCAGCGACATTTTTGCAATTGTTATTTTAAAGTTATTGTAGGTTTGTCTGTTTTCCGCATATAGCTCCTGATTTTGTTGCCTCTGCTGGAGATAAAATGGGTCCTCCTCAGTCTTGTCTTTTTTTTATTGATAATGGGCTTACTCTTGACCTCGCTAAAGCTAAAAAGTATTTTGCTAAAGTTCCTCTCGTTGATTCCAAAAACTCATGGAATTAAATTCAAAGGTGACTCTACGTAATACTTTTCACGATTGTAGATATTTTTCAAATCAAAACAAATATTTATTATTGCATAACTGTAGGTATGACAAGGTCAAATTTTTACATGGGTCCACTTTAGCTACCTAATTAGTTGTACAATATTATAATTATATTTATTTTAACGTACAGACTAAATCTGGTAAGGGTCTCTGAGCAATCCTGTTTTTCAGAGACTCTGGTAGCGGTCGCTTGAAGTTTCTCAATCATGAAGTGAATGCGTTTTCTTTCCACAGAGTCTCTGCTGTTGCCTTTACAATATAGAAAGAAGTGGCTCTTAGCAAAGCTAAGTTGAACTAGACGTGACATCGTTCTTTAAATCAATAAGAGTCTTCACAATGGTGTCTTTTAGTATCAAAATCTCGTAGGTAACCTTATCTGCCAAGCTACGCTGTCTGGTTTTACAATCTAGGATATCTTTTTTTCTCTTGTTCGGGTAGATAGTTATTCATCATAATCATCATAACATCCCATAAAACGCTCCAGTGAGCATCCAGAACTCCAGCAAAAACGCGTGGTACTTTGGAGAGTATTTACCATAGTCACCACGCTTGTAAGCGTTGCAGCTGGCAACCGCTGTTGTTGGTGACCGCAGTATGTAAGGTGGTACGATACACAGCAAGATGCTGCAGCACATCTTCCGGTTCATTAGCCCTTAGTACACCCACGGGTAGAAATAGGTTGGTACAGTTCTTTGCCAGCACCACACGGATGGTTAGATATTCAGATAATTATTGAGACACTCCTTTTTGGTAGGTGGTTCCGTAAACTAACAAAACTTTAAGTAATAAAAATTATGAAGCACTGGCGTGCCCGGCACCGGTGACTGGCATGCCGCTACAAGCGGGTGAGTGTACCGAATGTTTCTAAGGACGGCTAAATGTTAAAGAATTTTTATGGCGCTCAAATGCTACCTGTCTGACGTTTTAATTTTCCTGCATGAAATTAATAAAAAAAAATATATTCGAATATTCGAATTTTATCATCTTTATTATTCTAATAGTTAAATGGGTCGAACCATTGGAGAAAGGTTGCGAGAGACAGAACTCAGTGGAAAACGTTAGAGGAGGCCTATGCCAAGAGGCACACTGAACTACGGGATATTTTGTAGAGAAAACAATTCATTTACACAATTATATATAATATACTATTACTTGTAGTTCAGAATAAAAAGGCTTAATATCGAATATTCGAATATTAGACTTGCAAGCCCTAGTTACAACTAAAACATAAATCGAGCAAAAGTCGCCTAAACAAACAAGTTTTTAGTAGGTAAGCTCCCCTTTATTTATAATTTTCTCTGACTTTTAGTATTTGTTGTAATAGCGGCAACAGAAATATATAATGTGTGAAAATTTTAACCGTCGATTTATAACGGTTCATGAGATACAGCCCGCTGACAGACAGACATTTATTTGATCATTTATGTGTGTTACCCATGGACTTTGAAGAAGAATTAAATTTGTGTTTTAAAAAATAATTTGACTCCTTAGAGTGTGTCAAATGAATCAAATTCGTCCATGTATTTTTTACCTCACCAGCTCGGAAAACTTTGCTTTATCAGCCAAAATCTGTGTGCAAAAGTCACGTTTAGCCGTTAGCGTGAAAAATGTTTTTGAAATTAGAACGTGATGTTACTTATAGTACTAGTATAATGTTAATTGTAGTACGAGTACAGTAGTAGTACTGGCGCTGGTTGGGTACTGTTTCGCATCTCGTGCCTTGAAAACCTCACTACGCTCAAGATTCTTCTTTTGAACCACTCGCTTCGCTCGTTGCTCTATCCTAAAATCTATTGCTCGAGTTTTAATACAAAGCACTTGTGCCAAATAACAATTTTGCTGCCTTGCATGAAAAATAACTATTACTTCATTCCATACATTTATTTTGATTGATGGACAGAATCATATTCATAACTTCCACTGGCTTGTTGGCGTGGTAGTAGTATTGAGTGAACCTGCTTTATATGCCTTGGACCGGGGTTTCGTAATAAAATATAAATGTTTTGCATTACAACAAAACAGTTATTATGTGTCGAATAAAATACACAGTGTTGTTGAAGAAAGCAATTCGTAAATGGCTAGATACCAGATAAATACTACGAGCTTTTTGATTTCCCGCGGTTGTCTCACCCATAGATGCAAGTGTCATAGACAAGCTGTCAAATCTGAATGACGTCATTGTCTTCATAGACCAGCAAGGCCCTTTGGTGCAACACTGTGTATTTTATTCGACACATAATAACTGTTTTGTTGTAATGCAAAACATTTATATTATGTGTCTTGCTAAAATACACAGTGTTGTTGAAGACCTGTTTGATATCTGCTGGTGAGACAAATACAAATGCCAATGTGAATAATTAACTTTTAGTGGTAATAAGGTGCCCCACGTATGAATAAACAAACGATACAATAAAGGCAACACTTATGTATGAACCACTTGTAGTAGGTAGTGTATTTTATTCAGTGTGATACTAATTTTAGATGAAAGTAAGAATCTTAAACTTATTTATTTCTTAATGATGTTAGACTAGCAAAACAAATCAAGAGATAAAATGAAAGAATGTTATATATTTTAATAATCAATTGAAGGTAGAAAATCTGTGATTAAGGTCATTAATTAACCTGTTAAATAGTCCCATGGCATGGGCTTTAAAATATTATTTTTTCAAAGATTTTGCAATGTTCTGATACTTATAGCAAGTAATGGATAGTTCCATGATGGACTGAAAGTATTCCACAGTGAAAATATGTTCAAAAGAAGATAAGAGGAAAAAATAAGAGGTTTTCTTTATTTCTTGTATTTAATGTTCATTAAATTCTACTGAGATGGCAATCTGGTGAATTATCTTAAATTACTATAAGATCATTATAATATTTTCGAAATGTTCAGACACTTCCCGGGTAGGTACTTTAGCTCAGGTCTTTTCCGATGGCAAAATTCTTTGTTCAGCTTTTTGACGCCGAGTTATCGGTTAATTGAAACGATCCAAGTTGGACTCGTAATCCAAACTGGTGCCTGTTGTAGGTACATAGTCAAAGTTTGCTTACTTGTTCTATCGTACATATTTGTAGGTCCTGATATCCTTTGCGTAGGAGTCTGCTTTAGATCTGAATCTACTAGATTGGTTGCCGTAATGATAAATAATATCTATGTAGGTACATGGTATTTCTACCTGGAAATGCCTGGGATTCAGGTAAAATTCGATTGTTTTTGCCTTCCGAAGGCGAAGAAAAGGAATTGTACAGTTTTTCTTGATATAATCAATAGCATTTCTAAACTTTGTACTTATTGTTTTTAACCAACAGTAAACACCTTTATTTTAGGTACCGTACAGAATACTTCCAAGAGTCGCTTAAAGTTCTTTTGGGATATTTCTGAAACACTCATAAAATTATAGTAGAATTTAAATGACATGTAGTGTATTAAATGGGTTGTCCCATCGATTTGTTTCCATGTATAGTTATGTGATTTGTAAGATACACATTCTACAAATTAATAATTTTAAAAATCAGTACAGCGCGTTCAGGGTAAGCCTGTCTATGACGGTTATTTTCTGCGCATGGGTGACAGGCGGAAAGCCAATGAACGATTCGCTCACCCCCGCGCCTAATTTATTTTTATTTTTTATTATTGAGTGTTCTGTTTTTTGATTCAGCTCGAATTCTAAATATTCACCGGTAGTATGAATGCTCACGGGCCTAGGCCATTTATTATTATTATTATTTTTTTTTTTTTACTTCTGCGCATCAACGGACACAGACGGAGTTATTTTGCACGCAGTAGGTATAACACCATTTTATTGACACGCATCTCAGCAAGTAACTGATAGCAAAACCAGTGTAAGCTGAACCTGTGCCACTCGACAACTTCCGGAGCTCCAGACCCGCTCCAGGCCAAAGTGTTAACACTGTTTTGAGGCAGACTTTACTATGACACAAATAAATCCATGTTGTGCTATAATGTTCACAACTACAATGTAGTAAGAATAGATGTCCGTCAACTATTGCTTACTAGTATCTACTTTAGGTTTCAGTAGTTCCGTCTGTTTTCACACTTGTAGGAACAGTAAAGAATATTCCGCTAGGATAATTCATAAGACCATATCTAAAATGGATTCTTCAAAGTGTCTAGACGTCCGCCATCTAATAGCACTGATTCCGCTCAGATATGTGGGAATATTATACTTTTAAGTATGTATGTAGGTATATTCGTCTTTGATACTATTTATTTCAAAGTTTTAAAGAGAAAAGAAAAATAAACTCAAGCAAGGTTTGATAGTCACATTGAGTTGTTTTTTGAACGTGGGCAAGTTCCGCACTAGACCAGAGCACGCTCACTTTTATAAATATATGTAATGGCTTCCGTAGCCATAGGTCCCACTCGAATTATCGATTTGTCGACTGCTGATGATTCACCATTTCGTCAGACCTTCCCTGGTAAGCTGAAATCATTAGGTTAGGTTTTTTAGCAGGCTTCCGCAGTCTGAGGTAACAGGTAACAATTTGGAGCTGGTCGATTTCTCGACCTAAAGGCAATCCGCTTTTCCGTTGACTGATTTATAAGTAAGCGGCCGACAGCGTTGGTTTGAGCTGCTCGGTTAGTTCCTAATATGTTGATTAGGCCCTTATTGAGGTGCGTGCACCTGACTGCATTCTCTGTGTGTGGTGTCAGTAAGATTTAACTTTTTCTTCATTCACTGGCCCATAACTACCAACGCACTAAGGACAGGGTCAGTATAACAGTTGTGCAAGCCCTACAGGCCCTGTTTTACCGAGGCCGCCACGTAGCGAGCCGTGCGTGGTGAGGCATGCCTCGCCTGAGGCTGCCTCTAATCCGTACACACCTTTAATAATAATAAAATTAGTTTATTTACTCCCACAAATGGTTTCTTACCAATAACCTATCAGCATGGGTATTTTCAAATAACAACAACCAGGTCTTGACACCGTGTTCGTTCTTCCAACACTCTCTGTCCGTTTTAAGCAAGTGGGTTTATTTTGGTATACTTAACAGTTCTCTCGGTTTCAGGTTTTTAGAGCCAGTGATTCTCTTAAGTTTAGATAACAAAACAGTCCCGCACTATAACTTATTTTAAGAGCGACCTTGATGCCAACAGGTCAATGTCTGGCCCCGCCCCAATACCTCCGCAGTAGTTAGGGGTAGCAAGTGCGATATAGGAGTTGGTAGTCTCCGCGACCACCGGTCAGCCAACATATGAGTCCTTTGTTCGACTACAAACATGTACCATGTCAGAGGCCTTTGGCGGCTCAGCAATTCTGACACAAGGTTTATGAGGTCGGTCATTGACCTAACAGCCCATATAATATGATGATGATGACTACAAGGGTCTCCGAGACCTGGTCAACTTATTTCAAATACTTAATTCCAGACTACCACTGCGTGGAGTTAAAGAAAGTGCACGGAAGTAGTCAAATTCATTATTTATCTCTTAACACTTCTTCTTAAAAATGATTTGGTCCTTACAGAAGTTGGTATAATGCTGGAGGTGCCATATTCGCCAATCTGTAATTGCCTAGTTAGTATTTATTTACATATACCATAGGATATTAACCAACCATGTCTCTTAAACTCGAGATTAATTTATTAAACCCGTCTAGTTAAAAAACAGGAAATCATGAACTTGGCTGACACACCGCGGTGTGTCTAGTCATTTTCCTTTAGTTATTATAACCTGGTGGTCTAATATATAGGGATATAAAATAAGGTAGGTATTGTACAGTTTAAAATTATAAGATTAGTTTCCAAACACATCCACGCTATTAGATTTGCATTGTGGCATGGCATCATCCGAGCCATACGGTAGGCATCAGCAGTTACTTTCTATTATAAGTTTGGGCTAGTTTCCGCAACCTGACACCCTTAAAAAGAAGTAACAATTCACAATAACACTCATAAATTTACAGTTTGTCTGTTTATGAATCTTAAGAACTTTTATCTTAAAGATTCTTTTGAAAAGAAGCATTTTTCTTGGCTTGCATGGAAGCAGAGGGTTTCAGCCATGTCTGTGCCCCCCCCCCACTCCCCTCCCTTACCTGAAGGAAGAGGATTTAATGCCTTTTACTATTATGCATTCTTGTGAGGAGGAGGAGGAGCATTGTGAGAAACTATGGAAACTGAAATGAGTACAAAATTCTACTTACCCAAAATACATACATTCAACGCATCAATCTCCATTTTCTGATGCTCTGACTATAAATACTTTATTATTTTGTGGCCTTGATCTTTGACTTTACAGCCGTTTTTGATACAGTAAAGCATGGGATATACCAGCTAGTTCTATAGTGATAGCATTGCTGATAATAAAATCAATCCTTATTAGTAAGCAGTTTGTTAGTACTCACTTAGTCTTAGATGAGGCAAAGCAATTCATTACTTTATAAACTGTTATGTCAATAATCCTGGACTTGCTTTGTATATGAACGTGAGTGAAAAGTTTTCTTGTCCTAATTTCTTGAAAATTTAGGTGTAATAGGTACCTAATTAGGTACAATCTGTCTGCAGTTTTGACAGCGTTTTAATGGAAGTCAGTAGGTATAGAAAGTTTCTAAAGAACAGCATTCAACCTTTCTTTAAACAACATTAAATGAATGATGAAACCGTAATTTAGTGAATAGGTATGATAAATACCGTACAAACAAACTCACATGATATACCTATGTGAACATGATATATAATGGATAGGTATTTATGGTGGTGCACAGCGTTAAATAAAAGGGGCATATGCCCTCTTTCCATCAAAGAAAAAGGATATAAGTAATTGTCTTCAGGTTATAATTTTGTAACCTCTAACGGAGGCTTAGGTATTCTTCCGTCTTCAGATTTCACTAAGCTAGCACATCACCTTCACGCACAGACTTATCTAAGCTTTGAAATATTATATTTTACATAAAAACATATTAATATGTTTAGATTTTCACCGTAATTTGGAAATTTGGTATCTTTCTGCACAAATTTACAAATGCCAATGACGTCATTCAGATTTGACAGCTTGTCTATGACACTTGCATCTATGGGTGAGACAACCGCGGGAAATCAAAAAGCTCGTAGTATTTATCTGGTATCTAGCCATTTACGAATTGCTTTCTTCAACAACACTGTTTATTTTAGCAAGACACATAATACTCAGTTTCAATCTCTATCAGCCAGTTGCTCAAAGCGGTTTTAAAGTAAAAGCTCCTTTAAATCTATTGCTGTCACTTTCTTTGTCAACAAAACAGATAGAATCGGCAAAAGACTTAAAGGAGTTTTAACTTTAAAGACGCTCTGTGCAACTGGCGGTGTTACACCTAAACATGTTCAAACATGTTCCCGCATGTGTCTCAAAGGGCTCCCGCACACGACCGAGAATCGGTGGGCGAAAATCGGCCGGGACAAGGACGGAAGATTCAGGTGCTAACACGTCAGAGCGGGATGCCGATATAAAATCGGTCACCGATTCTCGGTCGTGTGCGGGAGCCCAAAAGTGGTGAAAAGAGGCACACAAAATCGAGTAGATACAAAGTAATACAGAGGCTTATATGTTTATGGAGATATGAATAAATGGAATTCTGTTGGGTGGCTATGCCTAGGCACATACATAACATTGAATAAATATTTTGTTTTGCAAGGGAAATCCTGAAAACGAGAGGTATGAATAATTACTTACGAGTATCCAAAGCTAGAATTCCGGAGGGAGCTCCCTGTCCTTTAGTGGACGTTTTCTTGGGATGCTATGATGATCCAAACTTTTCCGAATTTCCAAACTTATATTATGAACGCGAAAGTAGCTCAGTCTGTCCATGTGACATTTTCTCACCTAAACCGATTATTATGAAATTTGTTACGAACATAGCCTAAAACTACTAATTTTTTCTTAATTTCACCGAAGTCACAGGCCAGAACTAGTTCAATATCATTAGAAGAAATTGAAAAGACTTGATTTAATTAATTAGGCGTTTCTTTTTATGAATTTTCATTGGTTTTATTTTCGAAGCTCATGAAGATTTTTTATATGTCGATTACGTGCCACGATCAGTTTAGAATAGAAAGGTATTTTCTTTTTGGCAAAAGTAGTTACTTGCAAAATCACCTTAATAAGCAATTTTCCCGACGATTTTTTATATGTCGATCATGTGACCAGACCAGTTAAGAATTTGTTGAATTCCTAATCATCTAAAGTAAATAAAAAGATATCCTAGTTTTGAAGCTAAAAAAAAACAGGTCAAGTGCGAGTCAGACTCGCGCGCCGAGGGTTCCGATATACTTTTTGTATTTTTCGAAGCAATAAAGTCCATTTTTAGGACCGCAAAACTAAATTTGTTTGTAAAAGTTATTTGCAGATTTATAAAAAGCTGTACAACTTAGAAAGACCGTTTTATTTTTGCTGTAATGTTTACATAAACTTCTGTCTATTGAAATTCACAAACAAACAAGGGGGGGGAATGGTATTTTTTTTTTAATTTTTCATCATAACTTGAAAACTAAGACACGCAAAAAAATACTAAAATATATTTTAGAATGTACAAGTAAAGTCCTTTCATATGATACCCCACTCGACCTAGTAGCGACAATTTGAAATTTGGCCCCCCCTATTTTGGCCCCCTTTACATTAATAAATACTTTTTCAAAATTCTTTCATGTGCAATTAAGTTAGGCAATTATATTCTAAAACCATTCCAAATTTCAGGTCGATAGCATGAGTGGTTGCTGAGATATAGAGGTGTGACAGACAGACAGACAGACAAAGACGCACCATAATGGTTCCTTTTTTTATACCATTTTGGTATCGGAACCCTAAAAAGGCGGCATATATCTGTCTTTTTAACACGTTTTCTGCGCTATGAGGTCGAAAAAGCCACATGCGTAACTTCTCGCTGTTGCGGCAGTCAAAATCGCGCTATTTCATTCAGTGCGAGGGGCTACTATGTTCATATTCCTTTACGTACGACAGAGACAAATATACACTATAGCTTCTCTTAAGAAGTCTATGGCAATGGCATTCTTAATGAGCAATGAGGTCGAAAGAGCCGCATACGCACTGAAGGTAAATTATTCACGTTCAGTGCGGAGTGAGGTCTAAAGTGCCTCATAAATTATAGGCCTCATAGCCGCACGGAGCGGGGCACGGGCAGCGCGGGCGCCACGCGTCTTGGTTTAGTGATGCGCTAAGTTTCGATACGGGAGCATTGCATTTTATATGATAACGTGTTTTCTCATTGAAAGAGATATTTTCCCGCTGTAAAAAGTAACCTATATCTCTCCAATCCGTTGCTCCAAACATTTGCCCTATCGGATCACCCTACCCCTTTCCCTACCCCTACCCCTGCCCCTATCCCTGCCCCTAACTTTATCCCTACCCCTATCCCTACTCCTATCCCTTTCCTTCCCCCTACCCTAACCTATACCCTATTCCTACTCCTGTCCCCATCCCCATCCCAACCCCTACCTCTATCCCTACCCCTATAACTACCCCTATCCCCACTCCTACCCCTATCCCTACCCCTGACCCTATCCATATCCCTATCCCTACCCCTATTTCTACCCCTATCCCTACCCCTATCCCTACCCCTATCCCTACCCCTATCCCTACCCCTATCCCTACCCCTATCCCTACCCCTATCCCTACCCCTATCCCTACCCCTATCCCTACCCCTATCCCTACCCCTACCCCTATCCCTATCCCTATCCCTACCCCTATCCCTACCCCTATCCCTACCCCTATCCCTACCCCTACCCCTATCCCTACCCCTATCTCTACCCATATCCCTACCCCTATCCCTACCCCTATCCCTATCCCTATCCCTATCCCTAACCCTATCCCTACCCCTACCCATATCTCTACCCCTATCCTTATACATTTCGATAAATTTTTCATTCTTCTTCTTTCATTAAAAATATTATAATATCTTAACTGCAACTTTCATTTATTCCCATCACTAGTCGAGATAAAAATCAAACCATCTTTCAGTGCGATATGAGGCAGAATAGATGGCATATTTTATTTTAGTATTTGTTCAATACCAAAATGTCATAAAAGCTGGCGAAGCTAGATTTAACTTAAGTTAATATTTATGTTTATACCCCTAAAATATTAAACACATATTACCATTGTTGAGCTGTACAGAAGGAGTTTTTTAACTTATATTTGAGGCCGAAAAGGTCTCATACGCACTGAAAATAGGTTCAACGTTGCCCTGAAAAGACCTCATCCGCACTGGCTGGAAGTCTTTCAAAAATAGTGCCGCTGCGAACGTGTATGTCTTTTTATTAGACGTCATTACATTTTCATCTTCTTTACTTTTTATTGAAAACTCTTACACGATTACTCACAGTATTAAATGAAAACGCTTTTTGAAAATCCTCTACTAGCGCTAATTGTGAAATACCGGAGATTAAGTTAAAATATTTGAGTTGCCATCATCTCCCGACTTACCTTTTTTTTAGAAATATTTTTTTTTTCCATACGACTTAATTAAATAAGTACCCAATTTAGAGTGAGTTCCAAAACGGTAATAGTTAACATTTGACAGCAGTCTGTCTCGACCACACCGATGGACGTCATATAACGCTATCCTACTGTCAGAGTAATTTTTACCCGTTTCGGAACGCAACCTCAGTAACAACTTGTAAAATCCATTGCTTTAATTAGAAATGAAACACAAATAATTTTCTTACAAACAAGTAACTGTTCAGCGTCGCACGTCAAAAGACACAATTAAAATTAAGCCGTCTGCGTATCTTGCGGAGTTTCTCCCGCAGTTTCATTTCACAGCAATTTGCGAAACGCTGTGTACCTCCTAATTAATTGAATATTCCGCTGTTTCAAGCACGTCGTTCAAATTTTCACACTTCAAGCGGTAAATGATACATTCAAAATTCAAGAGCCATCTTCAAAGCGGTTTTTGAAATGTATAAGGAATAAAGGGCCTTCATAGGAAAATGTACCTATTTTATTCTTTTCGTATTTTCATTCGCTTTTTTTTTGTGATTTTTGTTTGAGAGTGACCTCAAGAAACAAATTGAGAACCTCCGGATTGAGTGCTGAATGTCCATAAGACTGTTAAACAAGCCGGCCAAATACGTGTCGGATGTATAGGGTTCCGTAGGTTTTTCAGGATTTTTTATCGCAAAGCAGGTTTAAATTTAGTATTAGGTTCTTACCTAAGAAATTGGCGAAATTTATTATAGTTCCTATAATGCCATAGCTATTTTCATTATTTGTTTTATATTTGAAAGTTGACTTCAAGGTTATCAATTTACGCATAAATTAAAGTTTTTGTTTTTAGTTTGATATACAGGATGTAAGGGACGGTGTACCGAAAACTGAAAGGGCGTGCTCAGTCAACGAAACTGAACAACTTTCCCAAAGAAACATATGTTGGGAAATGAAAAAAAAATTGACTTCTCCGTACAAACTGTTCCACCAGAGTGGGAAATTTGTATGGAGAGGTCAAATATTTTTTTCATTTCCCAACATATGTTTCTTTGAGAAAGTTGTTCAGTTTCGTTGACTGGGCACGCCTTTTCAGTTTTCGGTATACCGTCCCTTACACCCTTTATAAAATTAAAGTTTCGAAATTTCGTCTCAAATGTTGTCCGATTTCATCATTAGATTTGTTATATTTTTCTACAGATAATATTTTAATTTTAATTTCTAAAAAATATGCAAATATGTTAGTACTGAAAATTGAGTTTAAAATTGAGTACAAAACGCCAATTTCATAGGTAAGGACCTAATTTTTCATAACGTTCTTAACATAAACTTTTTACCTCCTAATGCTCAGCGAGGTCCTAGCGCCTGATTGCTATTTTATTTTATTATTTCAAGTTTTTGGCTACAGCTCAATTACTTGTGAAGCCTATTAGCTGTAAAAGTTTTACTTTTAAGTTTATTATATACTTACTGATAATTTTTTCACATTTCCAAGTCCTTTTTGGTCCTTCGATCTTGTGAACTGTTAGTGTTGTGTAACTACTGTGATTGCGGATCGGTACATTGGCCATCCACCAGCGGATATCACCAGTGTATTGAGAAGTCGCACGTCATCACAGTGTGTTTGCACGCACTGACATAACTGCTTCAGGACCCTTACTACGGCAAGGACTTGGAGATAACGGAAGACTGTGGAACCTACGGCCTTCAATCAACTAACGAACCAGATTGGGTAAACTACCTAACTCAACATGTCAACTGAACAAAACGCCGAAAAATCTCCTTCTTTGGAGCAAATGGCAGCTGAGCTATTTAACAAACTTTTGGAGAAGCAAGGACATTGTTTCGACAACATTTTTCGACTGGTGACTAACTACAAGAAGGACAGCTCGTCGAGAAAAACTCTTAGCTACCTAACTGAGCGTCTTGATAACTTAGACGCCTTCTGGACGGAGTTTGAAAGCAACAACGGAGTCCTGTGCAAAAGCACGGACAAAACTGATAAATACTTTACTGATAACACTTTTGAACGAACTAAAATATTGTACGAACAAACTAAAATGGATATCATAACCAGGAAACTTCAACTTTTGGAAAAGTCTGCTCCACCTTCAGCTGAACGTCCCGAAGAGCAACCTGGAAGGTCATCGCACCAACAGGAAACGGCAGCAGCTGCAGCAGGGCCTACGCCAGAACAAAAAAATCTCTTAAAACAACAAATACAAAACTTCAACGCGTTCGCACACGCTACATCTAAAATTAAATATGATACAATAATAGAAAAGTGGGAATTGGAAGACAACCTTAAAAATCTACAAAGTAAATGGGACGCAATAGACAAAATTCATTGGAAGATAGACTTTGAACTAACGGGAGAAGATAGAGAAAACTATAAAAAGGAATATAAAGTACACGAGGCGAGATATGATGCCATAAAAAAGAACCTAAACTTGAGACTTTGGACCGGTGCTCATTACGACAAAACCACACCAAAAATGGAAATTCCTGAATTTTCCGGTAACTACAACCAATGGATTTCATTTCGTGACCTATTTACTGAAACTATCGACCATAACCCACTACTAACTAAATCTCAAAAAATGCAGCACCTTAAAACCAAACTCAAGGGTGAAGCAGAGAAGTTAATCCAACATCTTTCTATCAGCGCTGAAAACTATGACGCAGCCTGGAAGATAATTCAGCATCGCTATGAAAATAAACGTCTTTTATTTTCGTCCTACGTCAACGCACTTCTCAACATACCTAACATTCAAATCCCGTCGGCTCAAAACATAAAGAAGCTACACGACACCTTATTAGAATGTTTGAATGGACTGCACAGCTTGGGCCTCGGTATAGAAACGTGGGACCCGCTATTAGTTCACCTACTCCTACCGAAACTCGATTCTACTACATATGCGGACTACATTCAACACCTGACCAACCCACGGGAACTACCTGACCTCCAAGAATTCATCGATTTTCTGGAAGCGAAGTTTATGGCTTTTGAAGCTATAAAACAAACTCAAAATCAACAAAAAACTACTTCGTTTTCAACTCAACCAAACCAACGATTCAACTTTAAATCATGCGAACAAAAGTCGATGAACTTTAAGAAGTCAGATAAGTGGTCTAAGTCATACCATGCTGCTATCAAAATATGCCCACTTTGCAATAAGGATCATGTTTTGATGTATTGCAAAAACTTCCTAAGCATGAGTGCGAAAGAGCGAAACGACACTGCGGCAAAACTACGTGTTTGCAAAAATTGCTTGTATAGCCACGGTGAACAACATTGCACTTCGAAGAAAACGTGTAAATTATGCAATAAAGGTCACCACACACTACTCCATGTGGACCAACAAAATAACTCGCAATCAACTAACATGCCGCCGCCCCTACCATCAAACTCGAGAGCCAGCCACTGCGTGAACTCTGAAGACCAAGAAGTTTTACTCACAACCGTGCAGATATTGGTGAAAAACTTAGAAGGCGACTACATAACTTTACGCGCTCTTTTAGACCAAGGTTCTCAGGTCACCCTTATAACTGAGAACGCAGCGCAGCGACTTAGACTACAACGTCGAAAAATGAGCGCCGTGGTCACTGGCATCGGGGCAGCCCTCGGTAACTGCAAGGGTCTACTTACACTGGAATGTAAATCAATCCACTCCGATTTTACATTCGAAACTGAAGCTCTCATCATGAAAAAACTTATAAATAACTTACCTAACTCAACAATAAAAACTACGAAATGGGACTATCTACAAAACCTAAAACTAGCTGACCCGGACTACAACGTGCCCGGTCCAATCGACATTTTACTTGGCGCTGACATTTACTCAAAAATTATCGATGAGGGTGTCCTACGGCGTGACCTTAACTCACCGGTAGCCCAGCATACCAAGCTGGGGTGGATTCTCAGCGGCAGCGTCAAAACTTTCAACTGTCTAGTCACACTGAACGAACTAGACTCCATAACTAAGTTCTGGGAAACAGAAGAAATCTCTACCCAGAGCGAAAAAACTAACGCAGAAGACTTCTGTGAACAAAACTACGTTGAAACTACAGAGCGAATGAACACGGGCCAGTACGTCGTCAAAATGCCCTTGAAACCTGATTTTGGCGAAAAGCTCGGAAAAACTAAACCACAAGCCGTCTCCCAATTCCTACAACTAGAGAGGAAAATGGCAAAAAAGGAAAATTTCGCTAAACTTTACAAACAATTCATAGAAGAATATATGGATATGGGCCATATGATTCCAGCCGCCAACTCAGCCAATAACCAAATTGAAGCCTTTCTACCACACCATGGGGTCCAAAAAGAAGGGTCAACGACCACCAAATTAAGAACTGTCTTCAATGCCTCAATGCCCTCTACCTCAAAATACAGCCTCAACGATCTCATGGAGAAGGGCCCTAACTTACAAAAAGACATTTTAACGCTGATCCTTACATGGCGAACTTATAAGTACGCTCTAACAGCGGACATCGAAAAAATGTTCAGAGCAATCTACCTACATCAAGATCAACAATCTCTACAAAAGATCATCTGGCGCTTTTCACCAAACGAACCACTAAGAGAATGGCAACTTACCACTGTCACCTACGGGATGAAAGCCGCGCCTTTCCTGGCCATGCGCACTTTACAACAATTAGCCAGCGATGAGGGGCAGGCATACCCGGAAGCTGAAAAGGCATTGAGAACACAGTTTTACATGGATGACGTCATTACGGGCCACCACACTATTGAAGGCGCAAAAATACTGCAAAACCAACTCTACTGCTTATTACAAAGAGGTGGTTTCACATTACGCAAGTGGGCGAGCAACGAACCGGCAATACTCGATCAGCTAACTGAAAAACAAAAGAGCTGCGAGCACGTATTTAATTTCAAACAAGACGAACCAACTAAGACGCTTGGACTGGGCTGGAACACGAGCAAAGACGTTTTTTGTTTTTCTATGTCACTACCACCGACTAATAAAACAACATACACCAAACGTTTGTTATTGTCAGAAATAAGCAAGATATACGATCCTCTCGGCTGGGTGGCGCCTGTAACGGTTAAAGCCAAACTTCTGTTCCAATGCGTCTGGACCAACAACATCCAATGGGACGAAAATGTTCCTGCAAAAGTGGCTAAAGAATGGGAGACATTACGCAACGACCTTGTAAACATCAAACAAGTATCTATACCTAGATGGATCAACGCAACGTCGCAAGCGATCGAACTGCATGGATTTTGCGACTCGAGCGAGAAGGCATACGCTTGTGCCGTTTATAGCCGAACTATCAACGAAGCCGGTAACTACGTGATTACTCTACTCGCTGCGAAAACAAAGCTGGCGCCACGGGCCACGAAGACCAGTCTCCCACGTCTGGAGCTTTGTGCGTCGTTACTTCTTACAAAACTATTAAAGAAAGTAAAGGCCGCTCTCGACAACTACCAACTCATAATTAACTGCTGGACAGATTCCCAGGTGGTGCTGGCCTGGCTACAAGGGTCTAACACTAGATGGGATCGCTATATAACGAACCGCACTGTCCAGATAATAAACGTCGTACCTGCAACCCAGTGGCACTACGTAAACACGAAAGAAAACCCAGCTGATTGCGCAACACGAGGCCTCCATCCGTCTCAACTACTTACCTACAGCCTGTGGTGGCATGGACCTCAGTGGCTAACGTCAAACGACTTAAAAAAAGAGACAAAAACATTTACAACTGATAAAGAACGAGATTTCGAATGTTATGCAATTAAATCACCTAACTGTGGCGGTGAAATAACAAAACGACTCATCGAGCGCTGCGGTAGCCTGACACGTGTCGTACGATGCCTCGCATGGGTGTTACGTTACAAAACAATACTACGCCGTCGGACTGGATTATCTGGAACAAACTTATCACTACGTGAACTTGATAATGCGACGACGCTTCTTATCAGGAACGTACAACACGAGTACTTTTATGACGAAATTGAAAGTATCAAGAAGACAGGAACAGTAAAACTAAAGAGCAAACTTCTGAACTTAACACCCTTCCTGGACGATGAAGGCATCCTGAGGGTCGGGGGGCGCTTAAATCTGTCCTCCCTTCCTGAAAAGGCTAAACATCCAGCTATCCTACCCCATGAAGGTCGCCTCACTACACTTGTAATCGAGCACGCACACAAGCAAACGTTGCACGGAGGCGCTCGAGTTACACTAGCGCAAACCAGACAACAATATTGGATAATAGGCGGAAATAGAGCAACAAAATCCGTCCTACGTTCATGCGTTAGATGCCACCGATTCAAACCTATTAAAAGTGAACAATTAATGGGAAACTTACCTGCCGTAAGAGTGACTCCGTCTCGTCCATTCTCCCACACTGGAGTCGACTACACTGGCCACGTGGACGTCAAACTAAACCGTGGGAGAGGGGTAAAAAACAAACAAAGGATACATCGCCATCTTTATTTGCATGGCCACCAAAGCGGTCCATATTGAACTTGTATCGGATCTCAGCTCACAAGCATTTATAGCAGCCCTTAAACGACTATGTGCTAGAAGAGGCACACCTAAATATATCTACTCCGATAACGGAACCAACTTTAAAGGTGCCGCCAGATTACTGCACGAAGAATTTCAACAATACGAAACGATGACATCTCCAGAATTCTTCAGTGCTTTGAACGAACTTCATATCGAATGGGCCTTCCTAGCTCCCCGTTGGGCATCAGCAGCTGGAGTTTGGGAGGCAGCAGTAAAGTCGATGAAGTTCCATCTGATGCGTGTCATGGGTGACCAGAAATTGGACTTCGAACAACTAACTACGTTGCTAGCTCAAATAGAAGCCTGCATGAACAGCCGTCCGCTTTGCCCACTCACAGAAGATCCTGAGGACTTACAATACCTGACCCCAGGGCACTTCCTAACAGGCAGCCCCATGATGTCACTTCCACAAGAAAATCAAACTGAAGCTAAGCTTGATCTACGCAACAGATGGAAAATGGTAGAACTAATGCACCAACATATCTGGAAACGTTGGTCAAAGGAGTACCTACATCAGCTCCAGACCAAAAGCAAGTGGCTACAACCAAAACCAAACTTAGAAAAGGGAGATTTAGTGCTAGTCAAAGAAGACAACACCCCCCCCGGCAAGTGGTCTATGGGGCGCATCATTGACCTACACCCTGGTGAAGATGGATATGTCCGTGTCGCCACATTAAAAACACAAACAACTACACTGAAGCGACCTGTGACGAAACTATCACCGCTCCCTATAAACGAGCGTAAACAACAACAGAGCGATAACAATACCAACGACTCGACACATAGCGCCGACGCGCACTCGGTAACCCGATCCGCTCGCTTACGAACCAAAACACCAGTCAGCAGTAACGTCACAATGATGTTGTTTACATTGATAACATTATCAATGACTTTAACTACAAGTTGGGCCCAACCTTTATCGAACTTTAAACTTACGCCAATAGAAGGCAACCGCCCAATTTATTTTGACGAAATTGGAGAACTGCAAATGATTCATGACGAATGGACCTTGTTAATTTACTACAACATATCAACATATTGGCAAGGCACTAAACAAGCAACGAAATACATAACAGCTCTTAGCAACATTTGCCAACGAATAGAAGAACAACCGTGTGAACCAGTCATTGCTCAACTCCAACACGAGCTTAAACAGCTGGATGACTATAATGCGCTAATACTTAACCCTCACTTGAGCCGCAAGAAGAGAGGACTTATCAACGGCGTTGGCAGCTTAGCGCGAGCTCTTTTTGGCGTTTTAGACGATGAATTTGCTAAAAAGTACGAAAGAGACATAAATATAATACAAATGAACGAGGATTATTTACTAGAGCTTATAAAAAACCAAACCAGCATTGTAGAAGCAGAAAACGACATTATAAAAAATAACGAGTACTTCATGAAACAGCAACTTCAGAAAATACGCGACTACATACTGGCAACCGAGAATAACCTAAACAGATTAACACAAAAGGTAGAAATAATGTCAACTATGAACGACTTCAATGCGGCGTCACTTACCGCTTCATTGATACTCGTCAACCTGAAAAGAACGCAAGACGTGCTACTGAACACTTTAACGAACCTCTACAACGGCCACTTCGATGTTCATCTCTTCACACCTAAACAGCTTATTCAACAACTGCATATGGTCACCGCCAAAGTAGCTAAAGGCCTATCACTACCAGTCAAAGACAATAACATCGAAGAGAACATCAAAGACATCTACGAGTTGCTGTATGTCAGAGCACGCATTACATCGACATACTTACTGCTGGAAGTTCACATACCACTGACAAGTGACGATGAGTATAAGATCTACCGACCCATCGCTCTGCCAATGAACATAGTAAACCAACAGTATACGTCAGTTATACTTAGTACGTCATACATTGCTATCTACCTAAAGAGCAATGTATATCTACCCCTAGAAGATAGAGACTTGGATCACTGCACACAGCCTAGTGAAGGACGCTACATTTGTAATACGATCCATCCAATAACTAGCCTTCGAAGCCGGCACGCACCCTGTGAAGCACAAATACTAAATCAACAAACTAATTTGCAATGTAACACACAAACAAAAACATGCGTGAACAGCTGGATAAAACTGAACAAACAAAATAGATGGCTTTATTTATGCTGCAATTCATGTCAGGCAAGAATATTGTGCGAGAACAGGATTTCAACAATCAAATTAACAAAAGTTGGCATACTAGACCTGGAAGAAGGATGCCTACTTCAGAGCGACGATACCACTGTCTTTGCCTACAATCACTTTGGGAACAAAATAGAAATCAATCTCGATATTCCAGAGATAACAGACCCGAACCTACACTTCAGCAACGACTACCCAACGTTCAACTTGAGTGGACTTCAGACCTTAACAACGACAAACACAGAAGAAAGCCATCGCGAGTTGGACGCGAAACTGAAACTACTCAAAGAACGAGAAAAACTACCGGCTAACCTAAGCTCCCACGACATTCACCAATATTCAGTCCTTTATTTGGTGGTGGGAGGACTCCTGTTATCCGCTATATACGTTGCACACAAACGTTACAAAGACAGGCATACTAATGGTAATGGCACAGCGATGCAACCCCAACCACAACAACAACCTCAACAACAACCACAACCTCAACCACAACGACGCGAACGCCGTGACGTCGAGCGACAACCACCGGAAATCATTGAGATGTCAACCCGAGCCAGCAACTGCGACGTGTGCCCGCCACGCAATAAGCCACATAGAAGATTTAGCTTTAGTTCAACTTGTTAACTTTAAATTCTTACAAAAACTTAAAATTCATCCCTTACTTTCTTGCCCTCCCAGCATGTACGAGCCCGATCGTACATTAATATTTAGCCGACGCGGCGCCCTACTTTTGCCTAATGTAGCATTAAATTATTAGTGTTCAATAAATCATTTAAGCGACAACACGCCTTTTGACTTTTACTTGTGCACTCAAACTACCAACTAACTAAAAGGAGTACGGGCTAACTCTGGCTCGTACACCAATAACAACCCTTTAGGGCAGTCAACTCTAAATTGCGCTCTCAAGGTAAATATTTCGCAAACGGTCCCACATCAAAAAATTATGTATGCATACTCACATTATTTTTAAAAGAGCTATCTAACGACACTCTAACGATGGGGTAGACAAGAAAAAAAAATTCACACAAAAATTTTTTTTTCAAGTCTTTTTTACCACTTTATCGGTGTGCATGAAGTGTGTGTACAGATTTCTAGTGCTAAGGGTCTCTGAGCTATGCTACGGACAGACAGACGGACATGACGAAACCATAAGGTTTCCTTACTGACTACGGAACCCTAAAAATCAACCTTATCTAATATCTATTGTGAGAAAAGTCAGTCTTAAGTCAGGTTTGGAGCAATAATTTAAATTTAAACAAGCCAATTTGAGAACTCTCAAGCCAACATCGTCTTGAGTTCGGCACGCTGAAAACAATTCTCAAAGGGGCAGGAATTTACTAATCAAACTGAAGGGCTGCTCTGGACATTCGTTGGCTCACGGAATCCCTTTGAAGGTCTTCATTGTGTTTGTATTGACGCCCCTTTGTAAACAACGTAATTCATAAAATCTTCACTAAAATGGGGATTGCTTTTGTTTAAAATTCTGTTCATTTTAGCATGAATTATGTGTTCATTTATTGTATTCAGCATTTTATAGTACGTTTAAAGTTCTATGTTTGTCCATCTTGAATATACAGGTTGTTCCGAAAACTGAAAGGGCGTTCTCAGCCAACGAAACTGAACAACTTTTCCAAGAAAATATTTTTGGGAAATGAAAAAAGAAATTTGACCTCTTTCATACAAACTGTTCGATTAGAGTGGGAAATTTGTATGAGTCCTTGCTATATGAAGTTTTTTGCCAGAAGGTTTTTTTCATTTACTTCAGTGAAATTTTGTTTAGAAAAACCCTCTTTTGTCGTATGAACTAGTTTAAAGAATTGGTGTTAGTAATGTTACTAACTAAAGAAGTTTTTTGTGTATAACTTCCTATAACAGAGTCAGATATATTATATGCTATCAATGTAGCCAGGTCTTTCTTAAACTTAAGAGGCAGATACGAGTACATAGTATCCTTTGTCAATGTGAAATAATTTATAAAAATATTCATGTCAAGATATAAAATGTCACTATGACGACTTGTCAAATTTTGTAAATGTAAATTCATTCTGTGTATACATTTGTTGTGTTACTCAGTAACATTTGAACAGTATGGGAAGTTACACAGAATAAACCTACACTTAGTTTCACCCTGTACTTTGTTTAACAATGTCACAAAATTCTTTAATTTTAATCTACTTATGTCAGAATGATTGCCTACCACGATAACAACAGTGGTGTTTATGTCAAACTTGCCTACAGCAATCTTTCTTACAAGACCGTCAAAAGTAATATCGGGACAGCAAATATTGGTCACCTGCTGATTATGACAGTAATTAAAAATAGACCCTAGACCTACTCCTATCCTGTCTGAATATACAAAGGTCTTCTTTTTGTTGGAAGTCGATGAAAAGTCCTCGCCATCCGTGGTCTCTGTGCTGTTATCGACAGGTGGCTGCTGTTCCACCGTTTCTATAGGCGGTCAAAAAAAAAAATATTTCGTCTTTGTTTTTCAGGAAAAGTTGTTTAGTTTTATGGGTAGATTCACATCCTCTCAAGGTCGGCATAGGTAAACTTTTTGTCACACACTGTTTAGAGACTTAATAATATCAAACTTCATTACTATTTACACACTAGTTGACCCAAATCTTCATAGCTATTGTGGTACAAGAAAAGCTTTCTTTTAAGGAAAACAAGATCCCTTAAGGCGACATAATACTAATGCAAGCCACATGAACGTTTCCATAGGATGACAAGGTGATATGATAAGCCTTTGTGAGTGATGATGTAGGTACGCCTTTCTTCAGACATCTAAGAACACTGTGTATCAGTTACTACAAAGTAGGTACTAGTAAGCTTACATAATAGATGAAATCTCAATAGACAAGAGTGTTTCGCAGCTTAGATTATAATAGGTAATCAGACACACACTTTGTTGATATTCCACTCATTCGCACAAAGCGCTTTGCAACAGTACTCATTCACAGCTAAAGAGTGTCTTCGTCTATGTTTCCGAGTTTGTACAGCGTGATAATAAAATATCTAGGTTTTCTCTAGTAAGGTATTCAGTACATGAATCTGAACACCTTTTTCAAATATGTTAAATATTTGGCTTCTCCATACAAACCATGCGCCCTCAACACTGGCATTTGTATGGCACGAATATTTTTCTTTTAGTTTTTCGATCAACGTTTCTTGGGAAAAGTTGTTCAATTTCCTGTCCTGACCATATCCAAGTATAGCTAGATGTTTTATTATCACGCTGTATAACCTGAATCTATTTGAGTTGCGAGTGAATAGTCGAGAGATAGATCGAGGTCTACTATAAAAAAAGTCAGCCATATTTTGTTTCTGCGGAATTGCTTCTTAGTGTACCGACAGCTGTGACTACAGTTGGGAGGCTTCGGCATTCCGAAGTACGGAAAAAACTTCGGTTGTTTTAAGACTAATGGTCACCCATTCAGCAAAAAATATTTGTACAGGTTCTAACAACGGACCGTGATCGAAGAAAAAAGAGGAACAATCCCTGCACCTATAGCGAGTGACATTGTCGTGTGGGATATTCTACCATAAAGCGCTTCCAGTATATCATTACATTCAGTTCTTTTATGGAGGTGTTATATAAACCAATTTACCCTTTGTAATTGTTGTATCATAAAAGCGGTTACGTTATAAATTATAGCCCAGGTGTGTTGATAATGTACGAAACTAAGGTAAGTGCTCCAATTTTCGCCAAACAAAGTTTTCACCCACCTGTCTGTCGCCAGTCTCTGCCAAATCCACTTTGTTCCCGACTACGACGATCGGTACGGCCGTACTCCCCTTTGTCTCGTGTATCTGATCCCTCAACGCTCTCACTTCAGAGAAACTCTCCGCATCAGTTATATCGTAAACTAGTATGAAGGCATCTGCCGATTGCATCGATAACGCTCGCATCGCTGGGAACTCATACGCGCCCGATGTGTCCAGTATATCTAATGTCAATCTTACTCCGGACACATTGAATTCCCCATGATGCATCTCTTCTACCGTTCTTTTGTATTTAGGTGAGAATGTGTTGTAGAGGAACTGTGATATGAGGGATGATTTTCCGACTTTCGCCCCTCCTAGGACGACAATTTTGTGTCGAACTACGCTGGAGTTTGCTAGGTTTCCGGAGCTCGCTACTGTGTCTTCGTGCCGTTCCGCTCTGTGGGCAAAGATAAGGAGGTAGTTAGGAAAGTTTGTTTAAGCAGCGAGATGAGAAGTTCGATGGTTACTTTAGTAGAAAGTTATAAAGTTGTCCTTGCAGCATTTGGCACTTAAGAAATCTCTGGTAATTTTTTGTTGTCTTTTATCTTTTCCCCAAAGTTACTTTCTTTCTCTTCATTAAACGTACAGTCAAGAGCAGCTCAAGCTTGATACTTGTAGCTTGTGAAGTAAGAATGGTATAAAGTCCAATGTGTTAACTTCGACGCGCTCTTGACTATACTTAAAAAAAAAGGTTAAACCCAAAATCAAGGAAAAAATGTTGTTACGAATTTTTATTTATGTGTAAGCAAACAAACAATATTTACAAGTAGTGATGTATTTCACAGCAGAAAAATCAAATTAAATTCAAATCGGCACTGTATTATTCTAAAATAATACAGTGCCAAACAGTACAGTAAACAATACAGTTTCAAACTTTCAAAGTATGTTTACCTACTTAGTGATTTGAACTAAAACTGTTGAAAATGTCTCTCTTTGAAATATTTAATAATGTATAGTCACTACGTCAGTATAGTCAAGTAAAGTCACTTACGTTAGTACAGTATAAACCCATATCTCTTATAAAAACGGAATATATAATAGTAAACAAGTTTATAAAAATTATACAAGATAACTGGCCTGTTGTTGGTGTGGTTGGTAGTGACCCTGCCTTCTACGCCGAGGTACAGAATAAAGCCGTAGTGGGCCGCGGGTTCGGTCCGCTCAGGGCAAACATTAGTGTGATGAAAACGAGTGTTTGTTCTGTGTCTGTGTGTTATTTATCTATTTATGTATGTATATCAGTCTCTGGTACCCATAGTACAGACTTAATGGGATAAGGACTTTGTGTGAATGTCTCTCAATATTTATTCATAGTCTAGTATTTATTAAAAAAACACATGAAGTTAAATATTCGAATTTTGTATTTACTATGTTGCTTATTGTTCACCATTTCAACGTAAAATATACCACCAGCTGATAATCTGCAACATAGCCCAGACTATTGGCATATGCTGACGGAGACCAAGATGTCAGTAAATTTTGAAATAGTTATGCGTCTTGTTTTTGTACAATAAGGGCGTCTTACTACCGCTTGCTACTAAGTTCCAGATAGACTAACCGATAGTTATTTCTGTCAGATAGTGGAAATGTTTAGTTACACAGGTGCCTGACTAATCTAACACAGGCAAAAGTCTGACATATTTAGCTGGCAGATATTTTATCTGTCAGCTTACTATCGGGAACTTTAGCAGCAACCGGTGAAACGGCCCCTTAGGCCGGTATTTCACTGGGACACCATGGCAGCGCAACCAGTCGCCGCTACCAACAAAATGTATACAGCTCTATAGAGAGTTACTCACCTGGTGCCCGTTTGGTTGCGCAACTAATTTGGCGGCGCAACCAGTTCGGATGCTGCTCGCGCTACCACTCCCATTGATATATAGCCCTTAATACTGTGGCCGCAGGGTGTGTCTTTACTGGTGTCTAGTTACGGACACCAGTGGCACAACCAGTCGCGTAACCAGTCGCGCCATCGGGGTGTCCCAGTGAAATACCGGCCTTAGTCTGCTAAATAAACTTTTATTCTATCTTCCTTTTACGCCCTGCCAAAATACATCAACGCCAGGTAAAAACACTCGACTATATAAATGAATTACGGCTATAAAGAGGCAATTGAATTAAGCAGGACTTTGGCACATTCCCACGTATGCTCCATTATCTAATGGGCAATTCCTTGACACACAACGCTAATGCTAAACGGCGTAGCGACAGTAAAATAAAATAGCTAATTTCGAGAGAACGTCCCATAAATTGAACGTGCCGATAATAATGCAAATAGGTTTTTGTCTGTTTTTGCCCTTGGTTCGGCGATAAACTGTGCGAAAATAGGCAAACCAGGTGATTTGGAAATTTAGTGTATTCATGTTGGTGATAAAAAAACGAGGTAACAGGTATGTGTAGTGACACGGATACGGACAGACCGTGGATCTTTCCGATGCGGAGCGTTTTGCTCATTACGCTCTCAACGCAGTAACAAAATAAATCATGTACGCTGGTGAAATCAAAGCTCAGAAGCTCGTTGGTGATGAGATGCTGGTAAAAACTAAGTTCACAGTCTGGCCCACCGTCGCAAAGTTGCATGTCTGTGTCGGTGTTTTATAGATTGTACTTCGTAGAGTGTGCTGAAGAGCTCCACGAGATTATTCCTCCATCCCCCTTCTACTATAGGGAGTCCAGACGCGCCCACACTTGGTTGATATTCCATACATTCGCACAAAGCGCTTTGAAACATCTTTTATGATTCTTTTATAATGCGCACGGCCAATGAGTGGAATTCTCTACCTGCGTCTGTGTTCCCCAGTTCATATAACCCGAATCAATTCAAGGCGCGAGTAAATAGGCTTCTTCTGGGCAAGCTCGTTCCATCGTCGAGTCCTCCCCATTGACAATAGAAAAAGAAAAACCATTGACAATAGAAAAAAAAAACCAGTACGTATAAAAAACTAGTCGCGCCAGCTATATAGATAGACAGACGGACAAAAAAGTGATCCTTTGTATTTCGGTCTTATTTTTGTTATTGAGGTAATAAAATAAATTGGCTTTTGAGGGGTTTTACCGTTGGGTTTGTGAAATAGGTAAGTCTAAACCACAAACACATTTATCTTAAAAGGTCTGCCATAGATAACCTAACCTTTGCAACTTGTGGTTTTCGTAGTTTCGTCGCGCTGAAATGGTCAGTTCTCTCTGAAAAGGTCAGTTCAGGAAATGGAGTTTCCATCTTTTTGTACGTCTTCATTTTTCACATTATCTTCGCTGTCGGACCACTAGTCTAGGCAACGAAGCGGATCGTTGTATGAAGACCCCCGCATTTAATCCTCAGCCGATGAAACTTTCCTTCTACCTTCTACTTATATAAAAAAAAAAAATCGGTACTTTGAATTTTTCCATACTTACAAAAATTACAAAAAATGTTTAAAAAAATTAAAAGTACTGATTTTTTTTTGGATTTTTTTATAGACGGTTTGTCTCATATAGTGTAATACCTCAGCGAAGTTTCATCGACTGAGGAATTAATGCGGGGCTTAACTGCTTCGTTGCCTACACTACACTGAGTATATCGTAAGATATTATAACATCAGGATTATACAGAGTCTTCTAACCACAAAATAATTTGAATTATACATTAAAAGAAAAGGTCAAGTGCGAGTCGGACTCGTGCGCCGAGAGTTCCGATATACCTATAGTATTTTTAGAAGAAATTAAGTATATTTTAGGACCGCAAAACTAAATTAGTTTAAAAAGGTTTTTTGCAGATATCTGAAAAACTGTGCTACTTAGAGCGATCGTTTTATTTCTCCTATAATTTTCCATAAACGTTTATCTTTTATAATTAATTCAGATTTTTCATTTTGCAAACTTCGGAGATAATGGTATTTTTTATAAAAGTTTCATCAAAATTTGAAAACTAAGAGATGGTAAAAATATTAAAAATATATTCTGGAACGTACAAGTGAAGTTCTTTCATATGATACCCCATTCACTAGGTCGAATAGGACCACAATTTAAAATTTTGACCCCCTTTCGGCCCCCTTTACAATAATAATATTTTAATAATTCTTTCATTTGTAATTAAGTTGAGCAAACATATTCTAAAACTATTCCAAATTTCAATTCGATAGCATGAGTGGTTGGTGAGATATACATGAGTGGTTGCTGAGATAAACACAGACAGACCAAAGTCGCACCATAAGGGTTCCGTTTTTATCATTTTGGTTCGGAACCCTAAAAATGTATACCAAACTAGTTCAGTTAAAAAAACTTTGTTTCCAAATAACTAAACTATGGTCTCAAATAAATAAACTTCGCATAACTTTGTTCCATAGAATACACTATGGTTTGTTCGTCACAATTTTTATTCATAGCATCCCATGAGACGTCCACTGCACGAAAGGAACACCCCTCCAAAATTCTATATTAAACACGTGGTACAAGTAGAAGAAGTAACCTCGTTTGTTAGGGTTGCGGTTGGCGCCATAGACCGCGATTGTTGGTGACAGCAATATGTAAGATACAAAGATTCACAGAAGGACGCCGCAGAAATTATTATTCCCTTAGTTGCCTCTTACGTCACTCAAGAAACTTTGAAATTGGAAGAACCGAATGCCTGTATATTCAGTACATTTGACCCGCAGGATCACCACGCGAATCGCGCGGGCGGGTGGGCGCGGGGGTGCGGGGGTGGGTTGCAAGGGGGCGGAGAGTGTCCGTTCTGTATGATAGTACTGTCATTTTATTCTGGGGCTCGTACTGGCGCTGAAAGATGTCTATATCTGATCCGCTCGTATGACTATTTAGTGTCAGTCAGTCATGCTCGACTCGGTCCCAATATGATGCAGTGTTCGTACATTTTTGAATCATTTGCCTTGCCATTACAATTTAAAACGTAAAAAGGTAACGAAAACCGACTTAAAGTATATTTTTTTTAAAAACGACTTTTGATAAGTTTAATTCATTTCATTTCTGGTGGGGACGCTGCGCAGCACGCAGACGGGTGATCAGATCACGATCATGGATTTGTGACGAGTTATTGAAAAGGGATCCTTATACAAACGCTCATTTAGGGCTTCTGCCTGTGTGGTGCCGGCAACGAATAGTACGCACTTATTTCTACCCGTGGGTGTCGTAAGAGGCGACTTCTGTGTATCGTACCATTTTATACATAAAGCGATCACCAACAACAGCGTTCGCTAGCTGCAACACTTACTCGTACAAGCATGGTGACCATGGTGAATTCCCTCCATTGTAATACGTGTTTTTGCTAAAGTTCTGAAGGAAGCTCTCTCCAACTGTGGACGTTTTATGGGTAGTTTTGATGATGATGAGGGCTTCGCCGCTGTCATATACAAGTACAGTCAAGAGCAGGTAAAGCTTGACACTCGCAGCGAGGCTTTAGCTCCTTGACTATCGAAATAAGATCGGTAACAAAGTTAGAGCGTCTTGATTTTGATTTGATTTGATTGATCTTGATTTTGATTTGATTTGATTTGATTTTTGATTTTGATTTTTTTTATGTTTCCAGTTCGCGGTCTCATTTCAATAAGCTTTTATTCTATCACTACTTAAGTTGAAGGAGTGATTAAAAAGTCTAAAGTCAAAGTCAAAATCGTTTATTCATTGTTGGATATTAAAATCTCTTAATGACGTCAGCTAAACTACATCGCTTCACAAACAATGTGGCGCCATAGTGGGAAAAAAGCCGGCCAAGTGCGAGTCGGACTCGCGCACTGAGGGTTCCGTACCACCATCATCATCATCATAACATCCCATGAAACGTCCAAATACAGGACAGGGAGCTCCCTCCAGAATTCTAGCTTTTTCTGGAAAAATGTGCAGGGGAAGTACCTATACCGTAGTCACCTCGCTTGTTAGCGTTACGGCTGGCACCATGGACCGCGGTTTTATGTGACCGCAGTAAGTAAGATACAAAGGAGGATGCTGCTGCCCATCCTCCAGTTAACCCTTAGTCGCCTCTTACGACACCCACGGGTATGTATGGGTTCCACCACACCACCGTACCACCACATAAACATAATTGTATTAGTTGAAATTTCAGTAAGTTAATGTGCTAGATTTTTTGAGTCCGACACGCGCTTGACCAAATTTTGTTATTTGTTGTTATTTTATAGCTTATGCACTATAAACATACCAATTTTCAAGTTTGTAAGTGATCTCGTTTTTAAATAGAACTAAAACAAAAATCGCCTCAGCGACCATCCAACTTGACCCCTCTCTTATATGAATGTTCTTGAAACGGGAGCTCACCACAATTGGTTACCATTAGTTGTGAGAAAAGTTGTAATATTTAATGATTTCAGACTTTTCCCATTATTTGTACTGTAAGACCTAGCTTCTTGCCAAATTTCATAATTTTAGGTCAACGGGAACTACCCTGTAGGTTTTGCATTTTTGAATAAATGTATGGAGATGGGGACATAAAATGCCATATCTTTTTATTGCGTCGTTGTAAAAAATTTAAATTTTCAGACCTTGTGTGGTCCATGGATCCTAATATATGGTATTAATTTCAACCTGATACATTTACCCGTTCGTGAGATAAAAGGTCTTGACAGACAGACAGACAGACAGACAGACAGACAGACAGACGGACAACAAAGTGATCCTATAAGGGTTCCGTTTTTTTCTTTTGAGGTACGGAACCCTAAAAAAGAAGCGACAGTAAAAACCCACGTGCTTTTTTAAATATGTTTTGACTAGCTGTTGCCCGCGACTTCGTCCGCAAGGTATTCTATCTATCTGACCATCCATCCATCCACCCTTCCGTCTATCTGTCGTCCGTCCGTCCGTCCAACCATCTGTCCAACCATCTGTCCAACCATCTGTCCAACCGTCCGTCAAACCATCCCTTTCCCTGCCCCTCTCCCTCTCCCCCTCCCTCTCCTCCTCCCTCTCCTCCTCCCTTTTCCTCTCCCTCTCCGTGTCCCTCTCCCACTCCCTCTCCCTACCCCTATTCGTATCCTTTCCCCTATCCCTACCCCTAACGTCATCTCTACCGCTATCCCTATCTTCATATAAACATAGAAATGACACCCATATTGATTTTTGGATATTTCAACCCTTTCGCACCCCAATTTCACGTCACTTCAAAGTTGTTGTAGTTTTTGAAATCAGCGACCCGATAAACCATACAAATGACACCCATATTGATTTTTTGACATTTCAACCCTATCTCACCCAACCCCATCCCCAGGGGATAATGGTATTTCACGTCCACCACGTTGGATTTCAAAATTGTTGTAGTTTGATGATGAAAATTGGTTCAATGAACCATACGAACGATACCCATATTGGTTTTAGACTTATTCACCCCATTTTCCCTTTTGAGGGGATGTATTTAGGGTGAAATTTCAATAACAGTGATAAACGTTGAATATAAATGCAAACCTAATGCCTAAATAATAAATTGTGTGGATTTTACTTTAAAAATAAAGGATTTTCAACTTCATCCCCCTTTTCACCCTTTAGGGTGTCGAATTTTCAAAAACCCTGAGATACATAAATATTAATTTTTAGTCTTAAGCCTAAATACAAAATTTGAAGATCCTAACTTTAAAACTGACGGACTTTCATACAAACTTTCATCCCCTATTTTACCCCTTTAGGGTTGGAAATTTGTAAAAACCTTTCTTAGTGCACCGTTGAACCTCATAAGGAACATACATGCCAAATTTAGGATTTCTAGACCCAGCGGTTTGGGCTGTGCGTTGATATGTCAGTCAGTGAGTCAGTCACCTTCTTCATTAATATTAAATGCGTTTTCTCGTGGGAATGAAGTGCTTTCCCGCAGTAAAAAGTAGCCTATGTGTTATTCCAGGACCTAACCTATATGTGTGCCAAGTTTCATTAAAATCCATTCAGTAGTTTTTACGTGAAAGAGTAAGAAACATCCATCCATCCATACTTACAAACTTTCGTGTTTATAATATTAGTAGGATATACGAGTACAACATACGTCAGTTTTAATTTTGAAGTAGCCTGTTAGAACCGTAGCCTAATCCCATGGATTATTCTCTTCTAGATAATCTGATATTTTATAATAACCCTTCTTATATAATTTCTGCTTGATAACAGTTTTGAATTTATCTAACGGTAAACTTTCAATATCAGTGGGTACCTTATTATAGAAGCGTATACATTGACCTTAGCCTCATATATAAGTCTCACATATTGCAGGTTTGTTGCAGTCGAATGATTAAAAATGCGAAATTATGATCTCGAACGATAATCTGAGACACATTCGACGTGCGACGAGCAAATCAAAAATAGATGGATCCCACATAGTTCCTGTGGCCATGCGTTTTCGATGAGCATAAATAAAACAGAAAATTACTAATTGTTCTACACTAGTTTGGAAACATTGTGTAACTTTTGAACGTGCTTGTCGCACGAAACACGAATACCATTTCAACTAATTGACAAACAAAGCAGGCGGGAAATTATTGTTTCAACGTTTCACTGTGAAGCGAAATGCTGGTCGGCCGTAAATTTAGCAGGTAGGGAGATTCATTTAAAAATATCCTAATATTTGAATCGATTTAAGAAAATATTTAACACTTTGATACTAGTAACGAGTAGACTGGCTGTGCTCGCGACTACGTATGCGCCTTACAGTCTTCCTCTTCTTTCGTGTCGGCAAGAACACGGGCTAAATCTTACTTGCCCAGAAAGCGGCTACCGTGGTAGCCCTCTGGTGAATGTGGGTACTCGCTTGCGCAAAGGCTGCACCTCGCGTCGGAAGGGTTTTGTTACCTACAGTTACTGCCCGTGATTTCATAGGAAAACATTGAAAATATTTTCTGTTTTTCTTTTTCGGAGATAATAGGGCGGATTTTTTTTTTATAAATTGTCCTGATTTTATATTGTTTGAGAGTTTCGCGGTCACTAACACTATTATGAAAACAGTATGACGGGTTCTTACCACGGTACGGGGTTTTTGATGACCTCCCGATATTTCGGCGGTGTTGCAAGCACGGATCACGGATGAATTGATTCAGAAATGCAAAATTTGGTTCAACTCATATCGTAGTAAGAACCCGTCATACATTAGTGTCCTGATTTTGTCTCCAATGAGTTTCGATGTGATAAAAACATCACATGATTAATGGCTACTTTATTGAATCACTTAACAGCTTCGTTTGCTTTTCATTTGAACTTTCAATGAAACGGGTGTGTCATTAATTTCATCGTTCATTGTTGAATAAAAACGGGTAAGTGCGAGTTGGACTCGCGCAGTGAGGACTCCATACCACTAAGGTAAAATTACCTTCATAGTTATTGACGCGCAGTAACGCAGAAGTGTATTAAATGCGCGCGAGTCCGACACATACTTGACCAGCTTTTATTGAAGTGAAAACTTCTTTAGCGACGCTTGGCACTTTTTTAGATGGGTAAAAAATGTTAAACTCACGTCAGATATCGCGTCAGATCTCGCGTCAGATGTTTAAGTTTTGAAGTGAACACTTTTTTAGCGGCGCGTCAGATCTGACGAAGATTGTCTATATGTAAAAATTGTCATGTTTGTTTACGATAGCGCAATAAATGAATATTGTATGTACTTTTATACTAATAAACTAGTACTAATAAATAAAACAGTTCATGCGAAGTTATTCCCTAACCATTCCAAAATATTCATAAATGCACAACGTTGATGTTTAAGTTTTCACTTCTGCCGGCACTCCCGGAGTGCAACCCGTCCTTTTTTGTTGTTGTTATTTTATAGCTTACGCACTATAACCATACCAATTTTCACGTTTGGAAGTGTTCCCGTTTTTGCTATAGAGCTACAACAAAAATCGATAAAAATTCGCCTAAAAAAACTCAAGGGAAGGCCCCCTACCCACGCTTCATGAGATACAGCCCGCTGACAGACCGACAGACATCGGAGGCATATTAACAGGGTACCGTTCTTCTCCCTCGACCCCTAAAAAAAAACGGCCAAGTACGAGTCGGACTCGCACCCTAAGGGTTCCATACCTATCTACCATATGATATACTAAAAGCTTTTGCTCTTTGTTTTTAAAAACTCCGTGTCCATCCAACTTGACCCCTCTTTTATAGACAAGTTCTTGAAACGGGAGCTCACCTTAATTGGTTACTATTAGTTGTGAGAAAAATTGAAATATTTAATGATTTTAGACTTTTCCCTTTATTTTTACTGTTAGACCTAGCTTCTTGCCAAATTTTATAATTTTAGGTCAACGGGAGGTAACCTGTAGGTTTTGCTTTTTTGCATAAATGTATGGACATGAGGACATAAAAAGCCACATCTTTTGATTGCGTCGTTGTAAAAAATTTAAATTGTAAATCTTGTGTGGTTTATGGACCTTAATATTCGTTATCAATTTCAACCTGATACCTCTTCTCGTTCGTGAGAAAAAGGGTCTTGACAGACAGACAGACAGACAGACGGACAACAAATTGATCCTATAAGGGTTCCGTTTTTTTTATTTTGAGGTAGGGAACCCTAAAAATAAAGTTTTTTCACCTTACTGATTTTTATTTTCATATTTTAAAAATAAATTTTTGACCTACCATATAAAACGCGTACCTATACAGTTTCTTTGGGAAATAAAATAAAATTTTCGAATTTCGATCTATGTTCTTCGGGAACTCTTTCACGTAAAAACTACTGAATGGATTTTAATTAAACTTGGCACATACACTTGGAGGTTAGGTCCTCGAATAACACATGGGCTACTTTTTACCGCGAGAAAGCACTTTATTCCCACGGGAAAACGCATTTAATGTTAATGAAGAAGGTGACTGGCTCACTGACTGACATACCAACGCACAGCCCAAACCGCTGGGTATAGAAATTTCAAATTTGGCATGTAGGTCCTTATGAAGTTTAACGGTACACTAAGAAAGGGTTTTACAAATTTCCACCCCTAAGAGGGTAAAATCGGGGATGAAAGTTTGTATGAAAGTCCGTCAGTTTTAAAGTTAGGATCTTCCAATTTTGTATTTAGGCTAACGACTAAAAATTAATATTTACGTATTTCAGGGTTTTTGAAAATTCGACACCCTAAAGGTTGAAAAGGGGGATGAAGTTGAAAATCCTTTATTTTTTAAGTGAAATCCACATAATTTATTATTTAGGCATTAGGTTTGTAATTCTATGCAATGTTCTGTTGATCACTGTTATTGATATTCCACCCCAAATTTAACCCCTAAAAAAGGAAAAAGGGTTGCAAAAGTCTAACAACCAATATGGGTATCGTATTGTATGGTTCATTGGGTCGCTGATTACGAAAACTAAAACAATTTTGAAATCCAACGTGGTTGACGTGAAATACCATCATCCCCTGGGGATGGGGTTGAGGTGCGATAGGGTTGAAATGTTTAAAAATCAATATGGGTGTCGTTTGTATGGTTTATCGGGTCGATGATTACGAAAACCACAACAAATATGAAATCCAACGTGGTGGACGTGAAATTGGGATGCGATAGGGTTGAAATGTCTAGAAATCAATATGGGTGTCGTTTCTATGTTTATATGGAGATAGAGATAGCGGTAAAGATGGCGTTAGGGGTAGGGATAGGGGAAGGGATAGGAATAGGGGTAGGGAGAGGGAGTGGGAGAGGGACAGGGAGAGGGAGAGGAAAAGGGAGGAGGGGGAGGGGTAGAGGGAGAGGAGCAGGGACATGGATGGTTTGACAGACGGTTGGACAGATGGTTGGACGGACGGACGGACGACAGATAGACGGAAGGGTGGATAGATGGATGGTCAGATAGATAGAATCCCTTGCGGACGAAGTCGCGGGCAACAGCTAGTATTTAATAAAACCTTTTGCGGAAGAAGATAGATTTGTTTCGACTTTGGTTTATTTTTAGGGTTCCGTACCTCAAAAGAAAAAAAACGGAATCCTTATAGGATCACGTTGTTGTCCGTATGTCTGTCTGTCGAGACCCTTTTTCTCACGAACGGGTAGAGGTATCAGGTTGAAATTGATAACGAATATTAAAGTCCATAAACCACACCACATTTGAAAATTTAATTTTTTTAAAACGACACAATCAAAAGCTATGGCTTTTCATGTCCTCATCTCCATACATTTATGCACTAAAGCAAAACCTACAGGGTACTTCCCGTTGACCTAAAATTATGAAATTTGGCATGAAGCTAGGTCTCACAGTACAAATAAAGGGAAAAGTCTAAAATTATTAAATATAACAAATTTTCTCACAACTAATACTAACCAATTAAGGTGAGCTCCCGTTTCAAGAACTTTTCTATAAAAGAGGGGTCAAGTTGGATGGTCACGGAGTTTTTTAAGTCAAAGAGCAAAAGCTTTTAGTATATCATATGGTAGATAGGTACGGAACTCTTAGGGCGCGAGTCCGACTTGCACTTGACCGGTTTTTTTAATTGGTGACGACTTTTTTTTCATAACTTAAGATTTATTACGAACCAAGTTTTGTTAAATAATTCAAGGATCTTTCCACCAAAAGGACTTTTTAAACTTTTGGCCAATATCGCAACTGAAAACAATTCTTGATACGGAAGTCGCATCTGGGTAACTAACATCGTCATTTTCGCTGAACTTTCCCGATTAAGCCCAAATGCGACTATCTGGAGTGTCGTGTTGTTATCGGGCGACAAACATGCCACGATCAATACCAAATGTGTACTGTGGCTCCCACCGACCACTTGTCTCATAGATAATGTCATATAAACTTTGTATTCAATTTGTTTGTTCTGGGTATATAAGCTCGTCGCATCGTCTGTCCTTAGAGCTAGATTGAGGAAAAACCACGCACCACAAAAGACAAAGTTTCATTAAAATAAAGAAAGACTTAATGTGTTACAGTCTAAATGATAAGTAAATATTTTCGATCAACACTAATAAATAACTTCCATGGCGTCCAAAAACTTGACCCTTCAATCAAAATCGCTCCAGGTACTTTGAAAAGAGGGAAAATTAGATACCTACTCATCTTTGTTCTTCTTATTCTGAATTGTTGACTAGGAAGAAATGTTTAGTTTCATTAAATCCTTTTCAGTTTTAAGCCCAAGTCACACAGAGGCGGTACGATTGCGAAGGCGGTCCGGGAGCGGATCTGTGGTAAGAAAATATCGCGCCGCGACCGGTTTTAATGTGAAAGGGTGCATATTTTTTTTTTATTTGTATGTTTATTTGGCGAACAAAACAGGTAACAAACGATACAAGGTAAAGTACAGATTACAATATAATATTCTATAACTACGAGTACGTTGAAACCCTATGTTCACACATCAAGACCAAAATACGATACAGTGAAAATCATATTAGTTTCTCATTAAGTACTAGAATTGTTTAAAATTAACTAAGTGCGGAACCAATTACAGCCTCAGTGTGACTCGGGCTTTAAGTGAACCTTACGTTTTACCCTTATATTTGTTTTAATTTCTCCTTAAGTTAAGCACTCAGTGTGCCCTACACGACTGAATCACGCTAGGAACTTTTGTACCGTGTGTGCTATCGCCTAATCTCTGCCGGCAGGAATCTGTGGAATTTCCAATACGGACGCAATCCCAAACTTTGAGTAAATCCGGATACGTCCCAGTACGTACGCAATATTTTGGTGCATAATGGGACATTGCAATTTTGTATTCCTGATACGTCCCATTGCTTTTTTACCCGACTGCGGCAAATCCCTGAAGGAGGGTTATGTGTTTGACGTGTATGTGTGTATGTTCGTTTCTTTGTTACCTCGTAATTTCCGTACCTCAAAAGAAAAAAAACGGAACCCTTATAGGATCACTTTGTTGTCCGTCTGTCTGTCAAGACCCTTTATCTCACGAACGGGTAGAGGTATCAGGTTGAAATTGATATCATATATTAAGGTCCATGAACCACACAAGATCTGAAAGTTTAAATTTTTTACAACGACGCAATCAAAAGATATGGCATTTTATGTCCTCATCTCCATACATTTATGCAAAAAAGCAAAACCTACAGGGTACTTCCCGTTGACCTAAAATTATGAAATTTGGCAAGAAGCTAGGTACAAATAATGGAAAAAGTCTAAAATCATTAAATATTACAACTTTTCTCACAATTAATGGTAACCAATTGTGGTGAGCTCCCGTTACAAGAACATTCATATAAGAGAGGGGTCAAGTTGGATGGTAGCGGAGTCGATTTTTGTTTTAGTTCTATTTTAAAAGCGGGAACACTTACAAACTTGAAAATTGGTAATTTTATAGTGCATAAGCTATAAAATAACAACAAATAATGAAATTTGGTCAAGCGCGTGTCGGACTCAAAAAATCTAGCACATTAACTTACTGAAATTTCAACTTATACAATTATGATTATGTGGTGGTACGGAACCCTTGGTGTTCGAGTCCGACTCGCACTTGGCCGGTTTTTTTGTCTTAATAGCGCGAATGATACTGAGTAGATTAAAATTATGAAAAGTCAATATGGTGGATTTTTGGGGCTAAACTGAGCATCATGAATTTTTATTTCTCCTCAACCAATGTATCAAAATGAAGGGCTTTAAGAGGCGATCACAAAAATAAAGACAATTTATATGTTTAAGCAAATGTTTAAGAATAATTTGACTTAGGTAAAAATCTGAAACTAAAAAGTTGGAAGTAAAAAATTATTATCAAACAAAACCCAGACTGCTTGACAAAAAAAATAAAAAATATACCTGTCAACTTGAGAACCTCCTCCGTTTTTTTTTCGTCGGTTAAAAAGAAGAAACAAGCTCTAGGATCTTAGAAAACTTGAATTTATGACGTAGTACCTGAGCAAACGAGCTACGCTCCATATAATCTTAAAACAACAAAAACAAAATACGATAAGTAGTTTAGCTTTAGAAGTTATGAGGGAACAGATAAAAGTACATACATGATTATGTACATGATACATACATACATACATACCGCTCAAAAAATATAACCATCCTTTTTGCCGTAGTCGGGTAATTTTTTTTTTAAAACACTGCTTTTTTTGTTGTTTTCATTACTTCATTCATAAAACGAAGTGAGACTTATCGGGACTAAAAATAAACAATCAAAATCCCGTTTTATCCGAAAAAGGTTATGTAGGAGGACGTATATTTGTGACTTCAGCTACGGACTGTTTTACGTAAATTATAACAAAAGAAGATATGAACTGAATTTCAGATATTTGGGGAAATGGTAGAGTTTCTAGCTATCAAAGAAATTTTAAGCAAGGAGGTTTTTCTTCTGAGCTAGCTATAGTCGAAATGTAGTTTAATTAGAACGACAGCGGATAAAGCACAAAGGCACAGGCAGGGACTAGATAAGTACCTATGGCAAAGGCTTTACGTTAATTTAATTTTAATTCTCTTTGATTTTATTTAATTTTTAGGGTTCCGATACCAAATTGGTAAAAAAGGAACCCTTATGGTGCGACTTTGTCTGTCTGTCTGTCACACCTCTGTATCTCAGCAACCACTCATGCTATCGACCTGAAATTAAGAATAGTTTTAGAATATAGTTGCCCAACTTAATTGCACATAAAAGAATTTTGAAGAAATTATGATGATTAATGTAAAGGGGGCCAAAATAGGGGGGGGGGGGGAATTTCAAATTGTCGCTACTAGGTCGAGTGCGGTATTATATGAAAGGGCTTTACTTTTACATTCTGAAATATACTTTTGTATTTTTTTACGTCTCTTAGTTTTCAAGTTATGATGAAAAATGTCAAATAAAAATACCATACCCTTATCTCCGAAGTTTGTGAAAGGAATAATCTGAATTAATTGCAGTTGACATACGTTTATGTAAACATTAAAGCAAAAATAAAACGATCTTTCTAAGTTGCACAGTTTTTTAGAAATCTGCAAATAACCTTTACAAACAAATTTAGTTTTGCGGTCCTAAAAATGGACTTTATTGCTTCCAAAAATACAAAAAGTATATCGGGACCCTCGGCGCGCGAGTCCGACTCGCACTTGACTGGTTTTTTATAAAGAAGAGTTTGTCTGCGCTCTGTCGCGCTTTTCTCCTTTTTATGGTGGACGCGGAAGATCAGCGTTTAGGGCTTTACAACTCGAGACAAATTGCTGAGCGGTCACCAATTTGGTAACTTTGTACATATCTTTAGCATACTTAACAAATACGAGTATAAATTGTCAAATAAATTATTTCTTTCTTTCTTTTTTTAAAGGACTAAGGCCGCTTTCACACCACCTTTAATTCAGAAACTAATCCGGCATACATTGCTTGGATATTGGAGTATATTGGAATTAAGAGAACCAAGCCTCCCAGCAATGTATGCCGAATTAGTCTTTGAAGTTGGGAAGGAGTGATTGCAGCTGACCGAGGTTTCAAACTCTTTGGTAAGAGCGTGATAGAGTGATACGTGTCCCTGTCTACTGTCACACTGGCATTCTAGTTTCAAACTCTTTGGTAAGAGCGTGATAGAGTGATACGTGTCCCTGTCTACTGTCACATTGGCATTCTAGTTTCAAACTCTTTGATAAGAGCGTGATAGAGTGATACGTGTCCCTGTCTACTGTCACACTGGCATTCTAGTTTCAAACTCTTTGGTAAGAGCGTGATAGAGTGATACGTGTCCCTGTCTACTGTCACACTGGCATTCTAGTTTCAAACTCTTTGATAAGAGCGTGATAGAGTGATAAGTGTCCCTGTCTACTGTCACACTGGCATTCTAGTTTCAAACTCTTTGGTAAGAGTGTGATAGAGTGATACGTGTCCCTGTCTACTGTCACACTGGCATTCTAGTTTCAAACTCTTTGGTAAGAGCGTGATAGAGTGATACGTGTCCCTGTCTACTGTCACACTGGCATTCTAGTTTCAAACTCTTTGGTAAGAGCGTGATAGAGTGATACATGTCCCTGTCTACTGTCACACTGGCATTCTAGTTTCAAACTCTTTGGTAAGAGCGTGATAGAGTGATACGTGTCCCTGTCTACTGTCACACTGGCATTCTAGTTTCAAACTCTTTGGTAAGAGTGTGATAGAGTGATACGTGTCCCTGTCTACTGTCACACTGGCATTCTAATTTCAAACTCTTTGGTAAGAGTGTGATAGAGTGATACGTGTCCCTGTCTACTGTCACACTGGCATTCTAGTTTCAAACTCTTTGGTAAGAGCGTGATAGAGTGATACGTGTCCCTGTCTACTGTCACACTGGCATTCTAGTTTCAAACTCTTTGGTAAGAGCGTGATAGAGTGATACATGTCCCTGTCTACTGTCACACTGGCATTCTAGTTTCAAACTCTTTGGTAAGAGCGTGATAGAGTGATACGTGTCCCTGTCTACTGTCACACTGGCATTCTAGTTTCAAACTCTCTGGTAAGAGCGTGATAGAGTGATACGTGTCCCTGTCTACTGTCAAACTGGCATTCTAGTTTCAAACTCTTTGGTAAGAGCGTGATAGAGTGATACGTGTCCCTGTCTACTGTCACACTGGCATTCTAGTCAAGATGAATTATTTCGACTTGTAGAAAAGTAAAGATTTTCGGTACCGTAGGGAGCAGAGAAATAGGTCGGTAATTATTCAAAAGATCCTTTCTCCCACCCTTGTGCACAGGAATAATTACTAAATTGACTATATTTTAGTGTGTCCTCAAATTTTAAGTCCAGTTATTCTGTAATACTCATATTTTTCGATCAAAATATCATCTACTGTATTTTCTGTTTCCCGAGGGTGGGATCCAGGAGACCTATGACACAGGTCAAACCTAGTCTAGGCTACTGTCTCTCAAATAGAGGTTTTATTAGTGTTATATAATATTGCGCCTACAAAAGTTGGGAGAAAATAAACACAATTTTTATTTTTTATTTTATTTATTATTTTATTAATCTAACGATTAGCCTTATTAAAATCAAGCAGAACAATTACGTATGATCCATTTTTACTTTCGAGCGGAGCGAGAAAGGTATTGTATCCGTGAAAAAAAAAAGTTTTTCTAATTTTCTCAAAAATGTGTTCTACTCGTATATCACTTATACATCATAAAAAACAAGTTTCCCAAAAATGTCCGTCCGTCGGTCGGTCGGTCCGTCGGTCGGTCTGTCCGTCACGCTTTGGCCTAGCGGTTAAACGAATGGTCCGATTGACACCATATCTGGAATTTAGGAGTTTTATGCATTCCATCGAAGGGTTCTAAGTGGTTTTTGGCTGGTTCTCATTTTGAGGGTAGCTGTCATACAACGAAAATGATAAATAGTAATTTTCTCAAAAACGGCTCATAGAATCTTGATGAAACTTTGCATGACCAAGCATCTCCATGTAAGATATCTTGCGCCAGTATCAAATAATCTGTGGAATTTCATATAAAGGGTGTTCCTATACCACCATATCGTAAATATGTGATTTACCCAAAATTGGTTCCATTGAGTTTATTAAAATTTTCTATAATATTACTCCTGGATTGGTTGTCTACCTGACTGGATATTCTTTATGATTTTTTGAATAAAATTTAGTACACAGGGTGTACCACAAACTGAAAGGGCTTGCTCAGTAGACTAAACTGAACAATAATCCATAAGGAACATGTGTTGGGAAATTAAAAAAATCTCCATGCAAGTATCCTACGGTAGTATATATTGATCTTTGAAAATTCATATAAAGGGTGTTCCAGTACTACCAAAAGTTAAACATGTGATTTACTCGAAATCGTTTGATGTTTGTTTGTTTTAATGTTTGACAATTTGAATTCTGAATTGATCTGTATATTTCATTCAAACATTTTTTTGGAAAAACGTAAATAAAAGTTTGTATTTCCATACTATGTGTATGGCATTACAAATTTAAGTTTGCGGTTGATAGTTTTTCCTTGAGTATTGCGAGAACGTAAGTGCAGTGCTGCTGTACCATTTATTTTCGTTTATTCCAACGCTTAGCAATACATTTTGCAGCTATGTCAAAAGCTATCGGCTAAGACTGTCAGGAATAACTAAATAATCTGTATAACAATGTTATTCTTTCCGTCAAATATACTCTGGTTTTAGTGTCCTGGCTGCAAAATGTGTTGTTGAGCATTGAAAAAAAAAATCATACCTACCCCTATTTACATTGCGAGTAAAGAACACATGTAACGTTTCTCTATCTTTTCTTTCAGTCATAAGGCTACCTTTTGTTTAGCTCTACGTTTTGTAATTAAGTAGGTATTTGTATAGCATTTTCTGTTGTTTGAACGTCTGGTATTGTGTTATACATAAATATACGACCGCCATGCCATTATATTGGTGGCAGGCAATCAGGTATTTAATTAAGCGTTTCTAAGCCTTTGTCTGCGTAGGGGTTACTGTCTGTAAATTGGCCGTTCCTGTAAATCGGTCCTGTCTAGCAGGCAGGCGTCTTGGTAATTAAACACGGTATCTAATTTGTGGCGAGCGATTTATCTCGTATTATGATTGACACTATTGGGATCTATAATCTACACGCGAAATCTATGTTATAGCATCGAAAACGTGACATTTTTTTTTTGTAGTGCACCACCAATGTTATAAGAATTTTGCATAATTAATCGTTAAAAAATATACGCAAGAAGTTCCTAAAGGTCCTAAAAGTCTTTAGTTCTTCCTATGATGGAGACTCTAGAATATAGTCTCGTCGTGACAAGGCTAAAGGAAGGCTTAGGAGATCACCTTCAGAGCAGAATTTAGCCCGGTACAAATATCTTCGTAACTTTTGTGGTCGTCTGTGTAGGGATGCTAAGAGACGCCACATTCACAACTCCATTGAAAATTGTGATCCCAGACAAGTATGGAAATTTTTAAAGACACTGGGTATCGGTAAGTCATCAGCCCCTTCTGACTCATCGGTTGATCTAAACGCACTTAATGCTTACTTCTCCTGTCCACCTACACGCTTAGATCAGCTTGTCAAAGCTTGTACCGTTTCCCGAATTAATAGCCAAACTCTTCCAGCTTGTCCTTCCTTCTGCTTCAGTGCTGTGGCTGAGGAGGATGTTAAGAAGCATATACTCTCCATAACGTCTACTGCTGTGGGCAATGATGATCTGTGTTCCCGTATGATTACCCTTATCCTTCATGATCTCTTACCTATTCTCACCCATATTTTTAATTACTCCCTGGCGACGAGTTCTTTTCCTACAGCGTGGAAACTCGCTAACATCATTCCTTTACCAAAAACCACAAATCCCACTTCCTTTTCACAGTTCCGGCCTATTTCCATCCTTCCATTCCTCTCCAAGGTTCTTGAACACATTGCCCATAAACAGTTGGCTAGTCACATGACATCAAATTCTCTTCTGTCTCAATTTCAGTCTGGTTTTAGGCCAGGTCACAGTACAGTTACTGCACTGCTAAAGGTCACAGACGATATTCGCTGCGCGATGGAGAACAAGACTGTCACGGTTCTCACGCTGCTGGACTTTAGTAGTGCTTTTAACTCTGTAGATTTTGATGTTCTTCTTGCCATACTTCGCTCTCTTAACATTTCTTCCTCAGCTATAGCCTGGTTTGATTCTTATCTTCGTGGTCGCTCGCAGCGGGTCCGCTCTGATGAGGAATTCTCGGATTGGTGTGATCTGGTTGCGGGTGTACCGCAAGGTGGCGTTCTCTCTCCTCTTCTGTTCTCTATCTTCATTAACACTGTTACACCAGTTATCTCCTCAAACTTCCATCTATATGCAGACGACCTACAAATTTACCGCAGTTCCGATATCCTACACATCAATGATGCTATCGATTGCCTCAATCTGGATCTTGAGCGTATTTCTAGCTGGGCCGAAAATTTTGGATTGCTTGTCAACCCTAAGAAGTCTCAAGCCTTGATTATTGGGAGTCCGTACATGAGTAGGCAACTCGATCAATTAGATGTTCCTCCAGTTTTGTTCAATGGTACTTCAATTGATTTCACTAAAACCGCAAAGAATCTCGGAGTTATTATAGATTCTAACCTCTCTTGGGTGGCTCATGTAAATGAGGTCAGCAGGAAGATTCACTACTCATTTCATTCGCTCAAACGCCTCCAAAGTTTCTTACCTTTGAAAACCAAGATCTCTCTAGCTCAGTCCATTCTTTTCCCTATCTTTGACTACGCCGACTCCTGTTATCTTGACGCCACTGAGGAGCTTTTACACAAACTTGAGCGTCTCCAAAACTTGTGCATTCGATTTATATTCGGATTGCGCAAGTACGACCATGTGTCTCAATTCCGTTCTCAACTCAAGTGGCTCCCAATCCGTTTTCGCAGGAATACTCACATCCTTTCCCTTCTCTACAACGTCCTATACAATCCTAGTTCCCCTTCCTATCTCCGTGAGCGTTTTGCTTTCTCACGTCCTATTGATAAACCCTGTCGTCCCAATGTCAGAACTAACCTATCTCTCCCCTCCCACCATTCCGATTTCTACTCCTATTCCTTCACTGTTCATGCGGCCAGGCTGTGGAATTCTCTCCCACACACTGTTCGTGACAGTCCGTCTATCGCTGTCTTCAAAAAACGAGTAAAAGATTATTACCTTTCTCTGTCTAAGTGATCCATATATTTATTTATGTATGTATGTATTTTTGTTTATATTATATAGGTATATATATAGATATACATATATGTGTATATTTGTCTGTATGATTTTTATATTATTATTATTTAGTATAGTTTAGTATTATTATTATATTTATTATATATCGTAGTAGTTTAGGTATATGTGTATAAGTAGTTATTTTATAAATTGTGCACGTTTATCTGCCCCTTCCAGTGTCTTTTCTCTTGCCAAGGTCTGCTGGAAGAAATTTCCAAGCTGAAATAAGCAGCACCTGTTGTGTCTGTTCTCTAAATGTTTGTATTATTTGTATTTTTATGTGTACAATAAACAGTTAAATAAATAAAAAAATAAAATAGTCTAGCTAGTAAAAAAATCTCCATGCAAGTATCCTACGGTAGTATATATTGATCTTTGAAAATTCTAGTCTAGCTAGTCTATATTCTAGAGTCTCCATCATAGAAAATTTTCTCCATCATCAAAGATTCGACGAGGGCATTGGTTTTTACACAGAGCGACTGTCATCTTACTTCAGCAAACTAGAGAGCAAACCAAAATCCTTAGAAAAAAGGCTTTGGCAGGAAAGTGGCTGGCAAAGTTTTTAAGTCACCGAATGACTTTTGAGTCGGCATAACGCTACATAACCGCTTTCAGTGCCAGTAACGGGACTAATGGATTTAACATATCTGTTTTCATTTAGTAGACAAAAACTTGCGAGAATACGTGTGGCATCTATAGTAAGAAGTTTATGCCAACTTAATTGTTGGGTAGGTAACTCAAAGCTGACGCGATTGCGTAGCGATCCGGGCGAATTCTAGCGGCGGCGCAGCGATTTTTTTTTGTCAATAGGCTAACTCTTGACCTCGATCTAGTCCTGAGGACAGAGATGAGGCCGACGATGCAACGAGCTTGCCTAGAAGATGCCTAGTCACTCGCGACTTGAATAGATTCGGCTATATGAATTCGGGAACACAGACGCCGGCAGAGAATTCCACTCTTTAGCCGTGCGTATTATAAAAGATCTTTTAAAGCGCTTTGTGCGAATGTGCGGAAAATCAACCAAGTATGGGTGATATCCTTCGGTGCAAATTCTGTCCTAAGTGCGCGCGAATCGTCACGGACCACTACCATTGCCCCGCATCAATTCGCAACGCTACACGCCGCAACACACTGTATACGAGCGTTAGGTCATGTAGGCCGCTTCAACAGTAACCCATTGATTAAAGGCTTATCACAGGTACACCCATCTGCACGTCAGTAGAATTACTTTGGACATTATGGCATGCTAATAGAGTTAGAGCAAATGTTTCCACTGACGTGCAGTTAACCGTACTTCGGTGTAAAAACGGACCCAGAAGAATGAATTTTATCTTCTTCAACATTCAGAAAGAAATATTTTATCTGCAACGCACATGGACGGAGTTGTATGTCAAATATTTATTGCGAATGTCGACGAGAACAGGGGTCATCCAAGGTCACAATTCGAAGGTTATTTCGAAGTCCACCTAAGCGTACGCTCCTGCTTAGTTTCAACCTTCTGGAACCTCAACACACGCCGCAGGGAGAGGTTCCATCCGAAGGTTCCATCCACATCACTCGGACAATTTGTGTTGCAACACAACGCGGTTTGCGCGATCATTTCTCTTGCGCACATCTAGGATGTAAAACGATTTTCCCTCTGCGGTTTTCCCTGGTAGTTACGATATGGAGTCAGTCAAAAAGACATTCATTTTAAAGGGGGTTGACCAACTTCTCAAAGGCCGGCAAAGTATTATAGTACCATCCCGGTGTTCAAAGCATATATATAGTATGTAGTAAGCGTTAGCGCGCTTTTGCTAGGTCTGTGGTTCCAAGTGTCTAGAATATGGGCGACAGTGACACTTACCATCAGTTAACCTGTCTGCTCGTTTGCCTGCTCTTACTTAAAAAAAAGGACGGGTTGCACTCCGGGAGTGCCGGTAGAAGTGAAAACTGAAACATCAACGTTGTGCATTTTTAAATATTTTGGTATGATTAGCGAATAATTTCGCACGAATTGTTTTATTTATCAGTAACCGGTATAAAAGTACATACAATATTCATTTATTGCGCTTTCGTAGATAAACATGACAATTTATATTACATATAGACAATCTTCGTCAGCTGACGCGCCGCTAAAGAAGTTTCACTTCAAAACTTAAACATATGCCGCGAGATCGGACGCGAAATCTGACTAGAGTTTAACATTTTTACCCATAGGTATAAAAAAGTGCCAAGCGCCGCTAAAGAAGTTTTCACTTCAAAAATATTTTCTGACTAGTAATGTAACGACTGTATGGTGTAAATGCGCCGCATCGCGCCCCTTCGCATCGCTCACGGGGGCCTCTGTGTAATTGAAGAACCTTCTCGTACATCAAACGGTAAACAAGTTTAAAATACCTATAACAAGCGTTAATACGCGAGCATGTGTGAGGGAAATGCCTTGAAAATACAATTCGCTTTTCATTACTCCGGAATTACATTTCATTTTCGGAGCGTGGATTCAATTTGTGGTTCTTACTCGGCTTGCCTCGATATATAGTGTATTTCTACGGCTTTTCTGCTGGGATTTCTGGAATATTGGAGAAGTCTTAAGAAACTACATTATCCAACTTATAGTACTTTTACAATATGAAGGTGTGATATGATCACACCAAGGAGGCATCGGAAAAGTTAGAAAAGAACAGCATAATGAAAATTTGTATGTAATTATAAAACTTATATTCTTGTGTATTTGACACAATTCTGACATAGTTTTCATTTCACAGCGCTTCTGTAGCGCTTCATTGAAATTCAACATTAAGTTGACTCATATAATCGTGTGTCGGTTAATATATATATACATAACATCACGCCTCTTATATGTTGAAACAAATAGAAGTTTCCAAAATATTCGCCAAATTTTTTCAAGACTAATACAAGGTGTAAGTGACGGTGTACCGAAAACTGAAAGGGCGTGCTCAATCAACGAAACTGAACAACTTTTACCAAAGAAAAGTTTTGAAAATGGAAGGAATTTTTGATCTTCCCATAAAAATTGTTCGACCTGAGTAGTATTTTGTATGAAGAAATCAATTTTATTTTTTCATTTGCCAGAAATGTTTCTTTAGGAAAGTTGTTCAGTTTTGTTGACTGAGCACGCCCTTTCAGTTTTCTGTACACCGTCTCTTACACCCTGTATAATAAAATGTTTTTGTTCTTCTACAAGCTACAACAAAAAAAGAAAATAAGCAATACCATGCCTGTGTCGTGGAGACGTCTTTAGGCTGATATATGATGATGATTATGCGAGCCCAAAGTAGGAAGGCCCCGTGTCATAGGATTCCTCGATATCCCCACGGATTCGGTACACCTACAAGATAGCAAAAATATACTCATACTTAAAGATAATAGTTTTTTTTATAACAAAAACAAAATATATTAGCATTCAACTACAGAATCAACTCGACAATTACTGGACAAGCATACATGCCAGAATTTCTGCAAACCAACAAAAATGCCTAAAACATTTTCAAGGCAATTGGGGACATTTTTAATACTTTTCTACTTATACCTCAATGCCTTTAGCAAATTGATAAACAACACGAGTAAAAAACCCCAAGAAAATGAAAAAACTCTTTTTATACAACGTTGTATCTGTAAGTATCATAACATCCCATTTAACATCCACTGCAGGACAGGAAGCTCCCTCCAGAACCGCAGCAAAAAAACGTGGTACTTTGGGGATTTACCATAGTCACCACGCTTGTAAGCGTTGCGTATAATTTATTTTAAAGTTTCTTGACATTCTGGAGTAGGTAAATTGACAATAAAACCTTCTTTGTCAACAAATTAAAAACCGGATAAGTGGGAGTCAAACTTGCGCACCGAAGATTCCGTACCACTAAGGTAATAATCCCCTCCACATTGTTTCAGCAAAAGCTGGAATTCTGGAGCGAGTTCCCTGTCCTGTAGTGGACGTTTGATGGGATGTCATGATGAAGGTAATAATACCGTCTTAGTCAGGGACACACAGTCGCGCAGAAGTAAATATAATGCGTGCGAGTTAAAGTATGGCGAGTCGAAAATTTTTTGTGCGTTGTTAGAAAAGTCTTAGAACAAAAGTGGTTGTTTTTGACCTCTGTAATAACGTGGGCATACGCAAATCAGGTCCAAAAAAATAACCTAGTATAGTCCCGTTTTTCACTCTTTGGGTACGAAACCCTAAAAAGGAGCTATAACTTTAAATACGCCTTCTATAACTGGCAGTATGTCACATAAAATAAACGGAATACTCGTGAGACTGGATAGGAAATGTGAAAGTTCGTACCAACCGTAGAATTATACGTAGATAGCTATACGTGAAGTCGGTATTCCCAAAAGAAAATAAAGTCCAAATAGGTATAGCTAAAAAAAAGGGACGGAAAAACACGTAAATAGAAAGTGATGGAAAAACATTGCTTAACATGGCAACCCTGAAGGTTTTAAATTTGGCCACGAAACTGAACAACTTTCCTTCAGTACTCGTAGCACGGCCAAAGACTTTGGAAACCCAGGCGTAGGCGGAGTGCACGTTTTCCTACGCCAAAGAACTCAGGTTTACGTATGAAAAAAATGTTTTTTCACTTCTTATGCTCCGAAAGTTCTTTTTTGTGCAGGATATAAGGCTGCACAAAATCAAATTTTGTGCACTAGGGTAAAAAAGTAATCGCCGATGTGTACGCCCTGCGCGCGGGCCTGCTGCACTAAAGCAGAAAAAATTATTCTACAGTTACATTTAGAGAGTACTTTTACGTTTTATTTCCTCGCAATCTAAGTGAAAAGCAGAGTTTATAACTCGTCCACAAAACCATATTATCCTCGACATTACTATCAGCTAAAAGTCTCGGGAAAATGGTTCGTTTTGTGCACTTGTTGTAAAATCTACTATTACCTTCATTCAGTCCTTCATTCTTTTTGGCTCAGTGAACCAAAGTGGTTCTTGGCCTCCGACATTAAAGTACGCCACGCTTCTCTGTTCTGTGCCAATTCCGTCCAGTCAGGCACTCCCAGCTCTTTAAGATCCTTGGCAACTTCATCCTTCCATCGGTATCTTGGCCTGCCAACAGGCCGGCGTCCCGATGGTTTGCCTTGACACGGCTTTTACCTGCCGATGCAATTTTTGTTTCGTGTTTCATGAACATGTTCCATGAGAAAAGTTGTTCAGTTTCATGGATTCATGCATAGAATATAATGTATTTCACATGGGTTCACGTTCTGAGTGACACGCAATGATATCAAATTAATAATGTGACACGTCGTAACACTGTCATATGGCTGTTTACAGCATGCTCTACATTTGTCAACAAAAATAATCCATATTCTGTGTTGGCATTAGGTTGGCATCTACAATAAGTCTTGCTCTCCAATTTGCCAGCAGGTGGCGCCGTATTAATTTTATTGCTCTATTGAAAGAAAATAATAAAAGAGTACAAGACTCAAGCGTTGACTCACTTTTATTGGCTGAGGAAATGGGACAATTTATTGAACGATGGAGGACAAGGAACGACGTAGTCGAGTGAAAAAACCAGTTAAGTTCGAGTCGGAATTGTAATCCAAGAAGGATTCAGATCAGGGACTAAATAACCGCAAAATTGTGATATTTTAATAAAACGGTATTAATTTTTTTATTGATATCGTTATTGCGGTACCGATACTTTTAATTATTTCGGTATGATTATTATTTCGATGATCAAGTGGTATCTAAATATAGTGATATCTAATCTACCCAGAAATGTAAAATGTCATTTTAATAACGGTACCGTTATTAGGAAAAGATAAAGGTTTTATAATGTTATAAATCAAAACGGTATAAAAAAACGATATCGCTTTTTTTAACCCTTAAATAACCTTAATCTTTACCGTTTTCAGTCCCTGGTTCTGGTACCTTTTGACCTTTGCTTGTAATAACTCTGGGCGCCTGCCATCTAGTTTGAGGAGCACTCAAACCTGACTCCACATTTAATTTATGATTGTAATTGAAGTTACCCGTGTGGTGCTGGTAAAGAATAGTACCAACCCATCTCTACCCGTAAGTGTCATAATAGGCGACTAAGGTATTATGAACAGGAGGATGGGTAGCAGCGTTCTTTTGTGTATCGTTACATCTTACACACTGCAGTCACCAGCAACCGCAGTCCATGGTGCCAGCCGCTACGCTACAAGCGTAGTGACTATTGTATTTCCCCTCCAAATTGTATCGGAGTTCAAAATTGAAATAAGAGCTCACCTTTTATTTATTACTCTTACAGCAATTTTCAGTAAAATATAAAATAAATTCGTCTTTAACGAAAAATCTTTTCACAAAACAAAGTAGGAGATTTCATAATTTCTTCAAAGTTTAAAATGAAGTGCCAAACTATTCATTTTTACAAAAGCACTTTAGAGTCTAAATTCCACTTATCTTGTAATTCTTGAACTTTATAGTTATCTAAATAAAAATTTACATGCAAACCTCCTTCACATGTGCAGTAAAGCCTTTGTTTCTTGATAAGTAGGTAGGTTTTTATACCAAAATGATTCGCTTGACGAGAATGGTATTCGAGCGCAGCGAGGTTCAAATCTCTTTGGTACAGAGAGACAAGGACCTGGATAATGATGTCAAAGGGAGTGTCGAATTCGGCAGAGGCGTTATATTATAAGTTCGGATTACCCAGGGACTAGATAAGTACCTACTATACGTAGGATTACTATACCTAAAATAATTTAGGTTCTTGATCTAGAAACTTCATGCTTAAGTTAAAGACAGGTTTTTGGTCAAAACCCGGATTTGGAGAATTGCTAGCTAGGGATTTCACTAAACCTTTGTTTTTATCATATCCCTGTGGCAGTTTTATCTGGGAAATGAATATCTTTGTTTAGTTAAAATCAATTTCTGTTTCGTTCTACCCCAAGTAATTCCACAATTTGGCTCTTTGTACCGACAGCAAATAGCGTCGGAATTTTCTTTGAATAGAGCTAAATCTAAATTACATCACAGTACACTCCATAGAATTTATGTCAATTGGGACTGACGAACTAATTGTGATTTTGACATTTAGAAATGGGTGGTAAGTAAATATTAGCTGAATGAATAAAATCAATTTAGTGCCAGTCTGAGTGGGCGAGACGAGAATTGAAGAGAATCCAAGAGCGGAATATATAAAGGGTCTTTTAGGTCTTAGGTAGGGGTAAAATATACATGTAGGGCATATTATAGAGAGGGCAAGGTTCGGGCGAGGCGTAGGCACGGTACGGGCACAACCCGGGCACTACTAGACTGGCCATATCTTACAGTAAACGCTGAAATTGCAATAATTGCGGTAGTCCTGCATTTTTGGTATGTTGTTGGGTCCACCTAGATAGTATTGACCCAGATTTGCAGCAGGTTGAAATTCACGGGCGCTGAGTTATTGCTCAAAAACAGCCATTTTTTTTCACTTTTTTTTAGTTGTGTACAAAAAAAAAACGATAAAGGAAGGCTCTTACGAGACAGGTTACTTTATTTTTTTTATAGTTTACAAAATTCCGGACAGTATGAGCCCTGACCCAATTTTCTAGGTCTCATAGCTCCCAAGATACAGGGTCCCAATGTTCTCCATTTTTCCCAAAAAGTTGACCAAAATATCAGGTATCTACGGGTGTCACGTAACGCCCTTAGGGTCGCTACGAACGTCAAATAAAGAGATAAAAGAGGGAATAGAGGGTTTATTATAAAAAAGGGCAATCGTTCCTATTTACCTACTGACCTAGCATGGCCCTACCTAGCCTCGGGTTTGCCCTAAGCTAGACGGTCTTCTGTCTTCCGGTCTTCGAGGCGTAGGTGGTAACGTAGGATGATGAAGAGCTGGAGTCATTGGCGGGCGACCAAAGGCGGCGGCCCAGCCAGGTGACGGTGTGCAAAGAAGGTAGCTTTGATGTGAAGAACTTGAAGAAAAACCAGAATTCAATTCAATTCATTTATAATTTTTTATTTTTTTCAATATGTTGAGAAGGAGTCAACTCGGCCTCGGACCAGGCCTTTTTTAAGATTTCAGACTGAAGACCTCGCCATAGGTGAGCAAAGGTTATTCTATGCTGAAGACTAGACTGGCGTTTTCTTGAGTTGCAAGGCTTTTAAATGCAGTGTCAGCCCATGTTCCAGAACGCTGAGAAAATAGAGATATGAATTCGACTTCGATTAGCCAGCATCATTTCCAAGCTTCCATTCATAAAACACGGGGCATGAGCGGATCGTGCCTCTAACTTTCAAACAGGGAACCCTGTAATCTAAGTGTAAATATAAGACTAGTACAATGTGGCTGGCGGCTGTGCCATACCCTGGATTCGGGCATGGTGGGATACACCAATCTGGAGGCACGGCCGTGCTTCGCACTAGCCGAGTATGTGGCGCAGGTGTTGAGGGGGTTGATGGACAACCCGGAGCTGCTGGCTTTACTGCCCTGCGAGGTGGCAAACAGAAAATATATATTTGCATGATAGGTCTCGACAAGATCTTCATTTTGAGTGACAGCTGTCAAAACGAAAATGGTCATATCTCGGAAACTAGCCATCCTAGGCTACTAGTTTGTAGGGACAAATAATAGGTCTCGACAAGATCTTCATTTCGAGTGACCGCTGTCAAAACGAAAATGGTCATATCTCGGAAACTAGCCATCCTAGACTACTAGTTTGTAGAGACAAATTATAGGTCTCGACAAGATCTTCATTTCGAGTGACAGCTGTCAAAACGAAAACTGTCATATCTTGAAAACTAGCAATCCTAGACTACTAGTTTGTAGGGACGAATGATAGTTCTCGACAAGATCTTCATTTCGAGTGACAGCTGTCAAAACAAAAACTGCCATATGTTAGAAACTAGCAATCCTAGGCTTCTAGTTTGTAGGGTCAAATGATAGTTGTCGACGATATCATCATTTTGAGTGACCCCCTTGTCGAAATTGATATTGATACTCTTGGGCCCCATTGGTTAGATTAGCATTATATGTAACTAGACAATAGATAATAAACAAATAGATAAGAATCCTAGTAATTTTATTATAACTTCCGCTTAAGGTAATCCGTTTTCCATACAAAAATTCAAATGACTTGCATTCTTACGCGGGACATAAAATTCTGTTGAAAAACGAACGAATACTGTTATTTTTAGTAAAATTTTTCGCTAATTAATACAAAACTACAGTTAATGTACTGAAAGTACTATTTTTGTTAGCAATTTTTGGTTAAATATTACGATTGTGGGCGTGCGGTCAAAACTGTACGGTTGTGCTTTGTGTGCATGTGTGAGTGATCGTACTCATGTAAAAACGGACTGACGAGAGTAATTGACTTTAGTGGACATATGGAGATATTTTTCTTATAGAAATTGTTGTTAGGCGTTGAAGTTGTACGATGAAATTTACGCGAATCAACTTTTTGCACATATATAAGGTGTTTTTAAATTAGACCCAAATATTTCTAGAGGTGGTGTAACTATGATAAAGAAAAAGGTTTATCAAAGTTTCAGAAAAATCCTCCCGCTAGTTTTATTTTATAATTTTTTAACAAAAAAAATATTATTATTTGCAATCATTCTGTAGTAATGATTTTGACCGTAATAAGAGCCCGAAACCGAGCCGAAACCGCCCGAACCGCGCACTCGGCTTGCGCGTGATTGGCTCACGACTCCGCGCTGCCGCCTGTGCTGATACGGAGTGTTCATTTTACGATATTTAACGGTATGGTGTTAGGATTTTTCTCGAAAACTAGCGAATAGAAATGTAAAAAAATAACACCAATAGTATTCATTTAGGTCCTTGAGGTAACCCTAACAATATTTGGATCTAATTAAAAAACACCTTATATAGTTGGTACATATTGCATTAAAAGATAAAACCTTATATTTGCAGCAGTGGCTCCATCTAGTTGCGTTCGGGGCTAAGCTGGCCGTCACAGATCACCTTAACACTCGATTTTAGGTTTGTTTGGTTTATGGTCGTCATTGAACCAACTATCACGCCTTCAGCCTCAAGATAAACGTCATTAAATTTGCTACAACTTCATTTCCCATTAATTTCCCGTAGATACCTCATGATACCTGGTCAAAAATTTGCCATTTCCCATTTTCCAACTTTTTGGGAAAATGGAAACATTGAGAGCCCTGTATCTTGGGAGCTATTAGATCTAGAAAATTGGGTAAGGGCTCAAACTGTCAGGAATTTTGTAAACTTTAAAAAAGTTATAGTGATTGTTGGCTACACCAACACGAGTTCGGGGTTCACCGGGTGCTTTGTGACTTAAACACGAGATCAAGTTTACAAATCGTCTTTATTAAACACACAAGTTCAAACAACGATAACAACAGGTAATAACAAGAGTCAACAAGAGTCAAACAGAAAACTTAACAAGTGACGAGCACGCAGGCTCAGACGAGTTCGCGGGCACTGACACTGACTAGTCACTAACTAGTTTTCACTGTCTTGTCAACTCCTTGAGTGGACTGTATAACGTTCACTTGTTCACTGCACTGTACAACTGACTGTTTCCAACTGTGTTCGGATCGTAGACAGAACTGGAACTGTATCTTCGACTGTACTGTGCACTTCAAGTGTGCAGCGCAGCACTTGTATTCTTGAGCTGTAGACTGTGGTCGAACTGCAACTGTGACTGCAACTGTGACTGTGACTACAACTGCAACTGCAACTGCCGAATGGCGGAATTGTGCGCGCTTAAGTCCCGCTAGCGCCGGTCGGAACTAGCGTGTGATACGCCGAGCGCACGCTGTCTATCTCGCTCGCACGTGCTGGCTGTCTCGCTCGCTTTTTGCTCTCGCGGCGTCGGTGCGGGGCGCGGGGGCGGGTGATGTTCGTGCGTAGCTCTGGTACTTGAGTGTTGCGTTCCGTGTCGCCGTCCGCAACATTCTCCCCCCGGCGAGAGCCCGCAGCCCCTGTTGATATGGGTAGGACGGCGAGCTTTCTTACAGGGCGTCGCATAATGCCAGCCTTGGTGCGTACTTCTGCGTTTCTGATTACGCCACCGTTGGCCACACGTTCCGTGGCATGTTCGGGTCGGTGATGATGACGAGGTCTCCGACAGCGATGTTGTTGTTGGTGGTTGTACCTCCCCTCGGTACTAAGGTTGGGAGGTATTCAGTGACCCAACGTCGCCAAAAGGTATCTGCTAGCGCTTGACTTCTTCTCCAGGCGCGTCGGTCCAACTGAGTGCAAGGTCCGGTGCAGGGAAGGCCTGATGATGTCCCGATCAGGAAGTGGTTCGGGGTGAGCGCCTCAGGGTCGTCAAGTTCTACCGGAACGTGGGTGAGGGGTCGACTGTTGACCGCGTGTTCTGCTTCCACCAGGAGGGTTGTCAGCACTTATTCTGATGGTATTTGTTCATGCAGCGTTCCTTTGAGTGCAGTCTTGACTGATCGCACTAGTCGCTCCCATGCGCCGCCTTGGTTCGGGGCACCCGGTGGTATGAAGCGCCACTCGATGCGTTGTGTGAGCGCGAAATCTTGAAGTTGAGGCAGCCACTCTTCGAAGGCTCGTCGAAGTTCATTGTCGGACCCCCGGAAGTTGGTCCCGTTGTCGCTATAGATGATGCGGGGCCAACCTCGTCGTGCTGCCATTCTTCTCAGCGCCATGATTGCTGAGTCCGTCGATAGTGAGGGCACCACTTCTAGGTGTACTGCTCTCGTGGTGAGACATGTGAAGAGCGCTCCCCATCTTTTCTCGTGTCGTCGGCCGATCTTCACGGTCATTGGGCCGAAGTAGTCGACCCCTGTGTTGGTAAAGCAAATTGATCGAAGGATTCCGAGTGGTTTTTTGCTGGCTCTCATTTAGAGGGTTGCTGTCACAAAAAAAATTAAGAATTTTTTGATGTACATCTTTCCCTAAGAAACATGTGTTGGGAAACTAAAGGTGTTCAAGTACTACCAAAATTTCAACATGTGGTTGGTTTGTTTTAATGTTTAGAACTTTGAATTCTGAATTGATCTGCATACTTGATCTGAATTGAATTGATCTGATCTGAATTGATCTGCATACTTCATCAGAACATTTTTTGGAAAAATAATATAAGTTTGTGATTCCGAAATATGTGTATGGCACTACAAATTTAAGTTTGCAGTTGATACTTTTTACTTTTATATCGCCTTCCGCCGGGACTGGTGGGAGCTTGCACAAGACCGTGATTAGTGGAAGAAGGAGGGAGAGGCCTTTGCCCAGCAGTGGGACACAATAGGCTAGGAATAATAATAATCGCAAAAAAGTAAGTGCAGTGCTGCTGTACCATTTTTTATGTAAACTTTTCGTGCTCTTGACAGTACGATAAGCAGCAGAAAGAAGCTGCTGTTTATCCTACGATTAAATCGCTTAATCGCATTTTATGACTCCCATCGTTGGAAGGGGAAGGCCTCTGCGAACACTCCATGCTCAAATTCAGGATGTTCTAAATAAAGTCCAGGTTAAAAGTACCTTAAACCGACGAGCGTGTACGAAAGGGTTGAGAAAGTAGAGGAAGCGAGGGAAATACGTCAAGATTGTAGCAGGTGGAGGGCTGTGGTCTCTGCTTACTCCGACAGGAAAGAGGTGATGTTAAAGAATACGTATGTATATGGAGTAGATGATATGGTACTATTCTTATCCAGCACTACACGGACTTAATTTAAAGTAAAGCTTGGAATTAAACAAAGATTGGGTTCAGTTTACAAAGTAAATGTTAGCTGACCGACCTATAAACGGTTGAACACCTGACTTCAATGCCGTTGGACCATTCCTGGTTGTTTGATTTGGCTGTAACAAGCAAACCCTTCAAATCCCTTTATTTGGGAGCCTAAGTTGATTAATCTACTTGGTTAAACAGTAAGAATATATTTACAAAGTAGAAAATCGCAAAATTTTACAACCACAGGCAGGATTCGAACCTGCGTCTTCTCCGTCAGTAACGGAGATTCACATTCAGATTCAGATAATTTTCTTCTTTACAGAATACTTATTGAATGTCATGCAGAATACAATGCAAATAGAGCGAGTCTAGGCCGTTTCGGATCGTGCTATGGCAGCGTAAAAGAAACGGCAAGAAACCATTGCAGCACGGCCTACTTGAAGAGTCTGCTTTTTACAATGTGTTTCTTGTGTTTCGCTGGAATATCAGAGCACCATACCTCTTTGTCATTCATATAGTCATCTATAGTAAGCTTTTTTTATAACGTTTGCTTTATACATTCTTTAAACTTTCTCTCAGATAATTGCACTATATTGTCAGGTATTTTGTTGTAGTATCGTATAAACAGACCAACGAAAGATGTATTGACTTTAGTTAATCTAGTATATGGTTGATCAATTTTGTGCTTATTTCTAGTATAAAAATTATGCCTGTCATAAATTTTAGGTAATTGATGAATGTTCTTTCTAGCATAAATTATATTTTTATAGATATACTGGCATGGCACTGTCATAATGTTGATTTCCTTGAACAGTTCTCTCAGGGAATCACGAGTCTTCAGGCAATAATTTGCTCTTATAGCCCTCTTTTGTAAAACGAATATTGAATGTATATCAGCTGCCCGGCCCCGAAGCAGTATGCCGTAAGACATAATGCTATGGAAAATTAAACCAGCCTTGTAGTAGCTACATCAGTAAGTTGTCTGATGAGACGCTTTATCCCAATTAGGCTTCCGTGGTTTGATGATGTGAAATTTGCGACCTCTACACGCATGACGACTTTGCGTCTCCGGTACTGAAGACACAATTTGAATCCTTCCTGTGGTTTAGAGGTTTTGCGATTCTGTATTTGTAGATTTTTTTCAGTAAGAAAGTTATTTTTAGTAAGAATATATTACTGCTACCTTTAAGCCCGCGTCACACTGAGGCGGTAGCGGAAACGTTCCGGGGCCGGTATTTTTTGTAAAGTATGAGTTCTTATGCACCCTGTCACATTGAAAACCGCCCCGGACCGCTTTCGCAATCATACCGCCTCTGTGTGACTTGAGCTTTAAGGAGGCGCCAAGCAAACAAAAAGTGCATCCATATGTACAGTTAGCCTCACAGAAGTGGTAACACTATAACGTTCAACGGGTTCTGCTTAAACCGTTTCCGTTATCACTTATCTGCGGCTGAGTGTACAAAAGTGAAGTGCGGAAGTATGTATTTCTGCCTTTCACTCCGTCTGTATGTTACATTTCCAATGAGCCAATTGCCATGGTTCGGGTTCTTCATTGAATTTGGTATGAAGACAAGTTTGAAAAATTTTAAAGCGAGAGCGTAGTCGTGGGCACGTGTTTGTAAAAAAAACTCGTAACATTAAAAAAAACGGCCAAGTGCGAGTCGGACTCGCACCCTAAGGGTTCCATACCTATCTACCATATGATATACTAAAAGCTTTGCTCTTTGATTTTGAAAACTCCGCGACCATCCAACTTGAACCCTCTTTTATAGAAAAGTTCTTGAAACGGGAGCTCACCTTAATTAGTTACCATTAGTTGTGAGAAAAATTTAAATATTTAACGATTTTAGACTTTCCCTCTATTTGTACTGTGAGACCTAGCTTCTTGCCGAATTTCATAATTTTAGGTCAACGGGAAGTACCTTGTAGGTTTTGCTGTTTTGCATAAATGTATGGAGATGAGGACATTAAATGCCATATCTTTCGATTGCGTCGTTGTAAAAAATTGTGTGCTTCATAGATCCTAATATATGGTATTAATTTCAATTTGATACCTTTGCCCGTTCGTGAGATAAAGGGTCTTGACAGACAGACAAACGGACAACAAAGTGATCCTATAAGGGTTCCGTTTTTTTCTGTTGAGGTACGGAACCTTAAAAATACTAAAGTGTTCTTTATTTTTCTATTTGTGACCATTTTATTGCAGTATTTTTATTTCTTACATATGTGCAATGAAAGTGTATAATCTACACATTTTACGGGCACTTATAGACGTCTAAATAAGGTCACCGTGTAGCTGCAAATTTTGAGATAGGTAAGCCGTGGTCGTGGCTTAGCAGTTACCTGCGTTTCCCAACGTGGCTTACCCAAAGGAGTAGATATTTATAATCCCAGTCTAAACATAAATTTAAAGACTATCACCTACGTGTAGGGTTAATCCTATATTTATTGAGTGCGGCATTTTGAAATCTATGACACACTTGCTTTCGTGCCCTATACCTCCTCAGTTTCCTGCACACGGCAGGACCTTTTTAAAGGCAACCAAAGAGCTATTGCTGTAGCCACATTTTGGGCTAAGTTACTATAAAATTATTTGCCATTGATACGATAAGAAGAATAAGTCAAAAGGGTAACCACAGACGGTGCACACAGCCGTAGTTAGCTGTAAAGATATTTTCAACACACTTGCTCATAAAGTGGCTCTATGGTCACCGCAATTAGGCACAGAATAACACCCATAATCAAACTGCGACTTTTTCATTGCTATAACTCACTAGTGAGTTATAGATTTTTTTGTAATTTTATTTGTTTAAATTTTATTGTTATTTTATTCACAAGTGTGTTGAAAAACTTCGTATGATTCACGTGTGTATTGATGATTACCGTCCTCGGCTCTCTTAAGACCCTCGCCTACGGCTCGGGTTTCAATGGCGCCTCGGCGTTAATCACCAATTTTACACACTAGTACCATAATGTACTATTAATTTTTCATTAAAGACAGTAGCTGTTGCCCGCGACTTTGTTCGCCTTAAACGTTCCTTCATTGGGAAAGAGACTATTCCTACTGTAAAAATGCTTAAAAATTCAATGGCGCCTCGGCGTTAATCACCAATTTTACACACTAGTACCATAATGTACTATTAATTTTTCATTAAAGACAGTAGCTGTTGCCCGCGACTTTGTTCGCCTTAAACGTTCCTTCATTGGGAAAGAGACTATTCCTACTGTAAAAATGCTTCAAGGATGTAAAAGTTAAGGTATTCCAGCCTGCCTCTCTCTGACTGACTATTTGTTGAGAATGAGATGTTACGAGTATACCATGGTGAAAAGGCGATAAATATAGTGTGTGACAGTTTCGTAAATCAAGACTACCTTCTAGAACCATATAATAGTACATTATGGTACTAGTGTGTAACGCTGGTGATTACCGCCGAGGCGCCATTGAGACCCGAGCCGTAGGCGAGGGTCTTAAGAGAGCCGAGGACGGTAATCATCAATACACACGTGTATCATACCACGTTTTACAACACACTTATGAATAAAATAACAATAAAATTTTAACCAATAAAATTAAAAAAAAAGTCTATAACTCACTAGTGAGTTATAGCAATGAAAACGTCACAGTTTGATTATGGGTGTTATTCTATGCCTAACTGCGGTGACCATAGAGCCACTTTATGAGCAAGTGTGTTGAAAAAACTTTTTTAAGAGCAAAGCAACTCAACCAATATAATTAAAAAAAAATCTATATCTCACTAGTGAGTTATAGCAATGAAAAAGTCACAGTTTGATTATGGGTGTTATTCTGTGCCTAATTGCGGTGACCATAGAGCCACTTTATGAGCAAGTGTGTTGAAAATTAATTTTACACATACATTTTAGTGTAAATGTATGAGCCCAGGCTATCAGATGGAGAGCGGGGCATCAATCCTAGCCCATCGCATACCAATACGTGAGCATTTTATGCACATCTAAAAACAAAAAAAAAATTTTTTGTACAGTCGTCTGTTAGATGTATAGTCGCCTTATCCCGCAGGCCGAGTTTACCTTTATGGAGTTAAAAGTGGTTGATTTTTCCTGCGGGCACTGTTGTCTCCTATGGAGCTTTAAGTGGTCGACTGAGCCTGCGGGCTGTGTGAAGGTCCCGGTGGGTCGAGTTGACTATGAAAAAACAGAAAGTGGTCAACTGCCCCGAAGCCTCTAAAAATGGTTATTTGTTATCTTATTGATAACTAAGTAAGTAATACCTATCAAGAAGTGCCAACAGGGTTGCTTCACTTAAATTATGGTTGGTACAGCTAAGAGCAAGATAAACTTGAGACTTGCAGTGTGACTCTAGCATGTAGAGCCACTGAAATAAAAACGGTACTAAAGCCAATGTTTGAGGCTTTTAAGGCGTCTCCAGTACGCACGGCGAAGACACAGGTTCAAATCCTGTCTGTGGTTGTGAAATTTTACAATTTTATACTATGTGAGTATAAGCAGATTAGCAGCCCCTGAGTAATTCCATCTCTGCTTCTTCAGAGAAAGATAAGAAATTCTACCAGATGAGTGGCATCATCTCTAAAACGACATTAAAAAAGTTGCAGAAAGAATTTCTCTTTTAAAAGCTTAAGAAGCGTTTAACTTGTGGCCCTGTACTCGTAGTAGCAGATTTTTCTCAAATTCGTAGTCGCTCTGCTAAATTATATAATGTAACAAACAAAGAGTTGCAAATTTATCCAAAATCGCTATCTGAGTGTAAAAAATTGTTAACTCGTTGGATAGAAACTAAGTCATATGACATGACGGAAGGGTTGTTGAATTGATGAGTAGCTAGTGGAAGTTGTATATACATCTGACCGATCCCAAGACCTTGTCGTAGGGCTATCTGCTCTTCAATTTAACAACCCCGCACGTAGGCACGTATGCATGAACTTGTTCATGCCATACTTGAGTAATAACTTGCTTTAGTGCACACACCCCCACGCACACACACCTACACCCCCACACACACACATACACACACTCACCCACACATACACACACACTCTCACCCACACATACACACACACACACACTCACCCACACTCAATCAGTAATAATCTAACCTTACCTTTTTCTCTTTTGTCATAAATTATATTTTGACTTGTTTGAATTTAAGATACTAGCAAAGTAGGCTTGACATCGGGCCTGTTACCGTTATTTTTCATTAGTTGTAGAGGCTAAAGTCGGGCAATCTGTCAAGCTTGACTTATTGTTTACTTGTATACTGTAACTACGTAGTCGGTTATGGAAGAGCGGAGCCTCCTGACACAGGCATAAAAAGCTTAAAAGGAGGCTTCAGCAACTAGATGGTAAGCACACTTCTGGTTAATGAAATAAATATTTTGTTTTTTTTTTTGTAATTAGGAGTATCCTTGGTATTAAGATTATTCATAATTGATTAAACTGCACATTTAAACAACTGCTGTAATAAGAAGGCGAGATACTGCGATTTCTAAAAAAGGGACAGAAATAACTTTTTTGAATCCTCAGCTCGCCTAACCTAACATACTGCATGGAAGTAAAAAATTACGTGATTTACGTCAAAATTTGTATCATGCATCCAAAAGACAGTGCATTTATGTAGAGCACTGGCTACCTTATGTTTCACTCGTACCAGAAAGAAAAATAGCTAATTTGTGAAAAAACAATTGAAAATGAGACAGAACTTGATATTTCTTGTATTTTTTTGCTTTACTCCTTTTTCTATTAAGGCGCGACGTGTGTCAATTTGACTCAAGGTAAAACTCTCATAATACAGAGATGTTTTCTTTCCACTGACCTCTATTGTATATAAAGAGGTCAGTGTTTCTTTCCCTTTCGGTGACACGCTCGGTCAATATCTGTAGCGTATTTCTTTGTGCAAGGTTTTAATTTACTTGTAGCGCCATTTGTATTTTTTTTTTGTATTTGTGTACCTCGGGGGTAGAGCCGACCAATAGGGTGTTTTCAAGCAGCTTTTGGAAGTTCAACTATATAGCGCCGCTAGTTAGCAGTAGGAACATAGAAAATGGAAACACTGATTAAGGAGCTGATAAGAGCTGAATACGCTTCACTTGAGCAGGTTTTTGACGAAAAGTGATGAATATATACGTGATTTTTTTTTATGTGATATTAAGCATCTTTCCAAGAATATGGCCGACTCTGAAACACGATTAAATATATTGTGTACGCCATAAAAATAAATTCCTAAATTACCTCTGCTTTTTGCTTTTAAACCGTTTTTCTTAAGTACCCATTAATCTATGATGCCAAACCTTTTACCCATTATTCAATACATTATACATAATAATATAGCTATTTGATAATTAATATTATGGGTACAGATTTTGAGAAAAATTAGCGAAAAACGTAAAACAGTGCGAATCCGCTCCGTTCTAGCACGCGCATTCTGCCCTTTGTTAGAAAGGGATGTAATTCAGCTCTTATCAGCCCCTTAAGTCAGTTTGATTGCTGCTCTCAAAGTCCGTGATAGATAGATTTTCTTCTAAGAAGATTTCATTGATAACTGAGATTTAAAAAAAATTACCAACAGCAATCCCTATTAGGCTCATGACAGCTAAGAAAATTAAGTAAAATTAAATAGAATTCCTGCTAGTGAAAATGATATACTTAATTTAGTGTAACACTTTTAGTGTTAATCAAGCCAAATAATTGTCCTGATTTCCTTGACTGCCATGTGTCTAATTGTAGCGGTCGGCTAGTACCAGCCGCGCACCTCAACCAGCATTGTGCGTGATACCAATATAAAATGAACTCGATGTTTATGAGTTCTTTCGTATAACGGAGCTCAACCTTGTACGTGGCTTCTAGACGGTGTATCATGATAAAACATTAAAGGTACTATGATGTAGCTTCGACATTCATTGTCTTAAATATGAAATTCGCATATAAATCTAAGCAGTAGTTATTGCGTGATGAGGTAACATAATTGCGGATTTGGGGTCTGAATCGATAAAAATACCAGTAAATACCTTTGTAAATTCAAATGTAAATTCAATATACAGAAGCTGACCCGTTACAGTTTTCTTATAGGTCATTCTACTTTGGTCGCTCGTTGGTGATGTGATGCAGTGATGCTAGTTGAAACCAAGTTTCACAGTCTAGTCCACCGTCGCAAAGTTGCCTGTTATTTACAGATTGCACTTCGAAAGTATGCTCAAGAGTATGCTTATACCGCCATCCCCCTTCTACCATCTTGAGAAGGCACCGCAGGAAACATTAGTTTACTATTATTTTATCTGTGCCGCAGGTTATAAAGAATAGAAATTATTTGAATGAAATTAAATTTCCTAAAATAACGCTTCAGTATTTAAAAAAAAAACGCCACTAGCATCAAAATCCAAACAAGCGACAATTAAGTTTATATTAAAAACATAAGTAAAATAAAGACATCATATTTCAATCAAAGTACTGGCTTTTGGCCAGCTTGAGTTCAGATAACAACAGCCAAAATTATACAATTCTGAGATTTACGAGGTTGTTCATCCCAAAGGCTTCGTACGGTCAACCGCTTGACGGTAGAAACTTTTTCAACTCTATTACCACGCTGTAAGGTCTAAAAGTGTTTCTACAGATGTGCGGCCGTGTGTACAATCGGCTTATTGAGTTTGTTCTACGCTTTTTTAATCTTTATTATTTTTATTTCATAACAAAGTCAAGAACAGTCAACAAAACTGAACAACTTGTTTTTTTTAAATCAATCTCTCCATAAAAACTATACTGTTTAGGATAAAGAGAGAGATTATTATTTTTAATTTCCGTTGTCTGTTTCGCTTCGAAGAGTAAATGAAGGAAATTACTGGCACATGAGACAGATCTGAGTTCTTAGGGTGTACAGCGCGGTGTGCTGTCTTATTGCAGTCGAGTAATGTAAGTTGATGAGATTGTGATCCATTTGCTTATCTTTTTTATTTTACATGTGGGCCAGTTAATGGTAAGTGGTCACCACCGCCCATAGCACCCCCTGTATTAGTAGTACTAATAAGACACCAAAGCGCATTGCCCATCCTGATAATTAAGATGGTAATTTCACTGGCTTCCTTAACCTTCAAATTGAAACACTGCAGTTTAAACACTGCTATGCTTTACTGTACATACGACAGTATTTGCACAAAGGCCCTACTACAATACAATACAATGCAATGCAATGCAATGCAATGCAATGCAATGCAATGCAATGCAATGCAATGCAATGCAATGCAATGCAATACAATACAGTACAATACAGTACAGTACAGTACAGTGCAGTACAGTACAGTACAGTACAGTACAGTACAGTACAGTACAGTACAGTATAGTACAGTACAGTACAGTATAGTATAGTATAGTATAGTATAGTATAGTACAGTACAGTACAGTACTGTACTGTACTGTACTGTACTGTAGTGTACAGTACAATACAATACAATACAATACTCTTTTATTGCACACAGATAACAAACAGTAAAAAAAACATAAGTACCTTACAAGTACCTTTTTATCCACTTTTGTTTGCTAACTGATGACGAAGAAAAAGTTGTTAGGTTGCAATTCCAGAATTTCCCAAGCGCTTACATCTTGTATACTATTCAAATCTCAACTCCAATAATTAAGTAGGTAGGCACAAATCTACCTGTATATAAAGTACCTAATCACTCGCAACCGTCTGTGAATCACGTCTTTCATTACTGAATGCCTGAAGTTATACATCGTAATGCGAAATCTATTCAAAATTAATTACAACACGAAATGTAAACACGTCAATCAAAAGTGTTTTAAATTTTAAACATGAATGTTGGCACGTGTACAGTCTGAAGACGGAGCAGAGAGAAAATAATATATGACTTTTCACAAAATATATTAAAAATTTATAGCTCGACTGGGTAATAGACAATAGGAAACAAATCTCCAGGAGATATTGCAGGCGGTGTTAAAAAAAAATTCCGTCCCATCCTGTATATCTTATAAAATTCAAGTTAAACAAATCTTTTATTTATTTGGAGCATATTTTTCTTTTTTCTGTAACGAGGATTTTCGTTATTTAATATTTTTTTTATTTGATTTTTTTTTATTCTCAGATTTGTAATGTCAAATTATTCTTAAACTTTTGCTTAAACATATAGGCAAGAAGTTGTATATTATTGCCTCTTAAAGCCTCCCCCTTATCCTATCACTGACCTAAGATTGGCACTGGTTTAACGAAAATCTCACAAAAACACACGATGGTGACATGGTAAATCCCGTCTAAGTACAACATATTTTTGCTGAAATCCTGGAGAGCTCCCTGCGTCCTACAGTGGACGTTTCTGTGTATGTGTGTGTGGAAATGTTTGTAACGCTATGGATGTATTTCTGTCGTGTTACAAAATTTAATTTTTTTCTTATTTCGACCTTGTTCCTTAGAAAAATTTATGTTTCATAGGCAAAATCATCCCTCAATTTTGTCCTAGTTATATAAAAATTTGTACTGTACTTCATTCTTTATTAAAATATTTTATTGAATTAATTCTTTAGCAGAAAGGTTTTTGACCCGAGAAACGTAGCGAAATAAGTCAAAGGCCCTTTGATTTGGCTGAGCGATTGGACGTCAATTTAAAAGGAATTTGTCAACTAAAATGTCCGAAAACAAAATGAATTTAGAGGTCGCTTATCTGTAAACATCGGGTGTTATACTCGTATCATCGTAACAGCCGTAACTTCTCCTATAAATTCGTCAACAAACGGTCTTGCGCTAACCGTTCACGAATATACATCGAAACAAAAAAAAAATACGGACAAATGCGAATCTGACTAAAAGTTGTAAAAAAAAATCTGAATTGAAGCCCTTTCATAAAATCCCCCATCAACCTAGTAACGACAATTTTAAATTTTGGACCCCTTATTCGGGCTCCCTTTACAATAATAATAATAATATTTTTATTTATTTTTTATTTGCAATAAAGTTGGGCAATAATATTCTAAAACTATTCTAAATTTCAAGTCGATAGCATGAGTGGTTGCTGAGATAAACAGGTGTGACAGACAGGCAGACAGACAGACGAAATCGCACCATAGGGGTTCCGTTTTTACCATTTTGGATAATCAAAACGTTTAATATTTATTGCAGGATATAATATACCAATCTCTTAATGACGTCAATAATATTATCTCGTTTTACAAACAAAGTGACATCATGTGAAAAATAAAGCTATAAGTAATAAAAATCCCACGCGCTCTTTACATCTTTACAGGCTTAATACAATAAAGTAGTCAATTTGAATTAGCTTGTTAGAACCGTAGTTTATACATCAGTCCTTTCTGCCTCAGGTCGGAATTTCCTAAATAGGTTGATGATATGATGGGATTATTTGAAGAGGCCAATTACGATGAGTCATAGGTTTGGTGAAGTACGTATACGTTACGTGTTTTCTCTACGCTGATGACTAAATTGTATTATCGTCATATTTTGTGAATAGTCAGGAAATTAATTTCTTCCATCTGCTACGATCTTGACATGTTTCCCTTATTGCTTCTTTTACTTTCATCAATCCCCCTCATATTCCATCGTCGGTCGGTGTGTAATGTGTGAGAAAGTCTGCGCTAAACCTCACCAGAATTTGGAGTCTCTCAAAGCATCCCTAATTAACAGCAGTTACTAGACATGAACGTTGTGCGTGCTGCAATCGGCGACTGGTCACTGAGGTTGAGAGCCTGTATTCAAAATCAAAGATGGCATTTCAAAAATTTTTTAACAACATTTTGATCTACTTTCACCTTTCTTTCACCTTTTCTTTTTTTACATTTCTTTTAATATATAAATTTTAAACTAATGAAAAGTCGTAAAATTTATTTAATAAAGTGTTTGTGACAGAACTTATGACCCGACCCAGTACAGTCTGGCAAAAGTCGTGAATGTAATAGATAAGCGCGTCACTTAACAGATTTTGTACGGCAACACTAGCTGGTGCCCGCTACAGGTTTATAAATTGTTTATAAATTGTAGCCTATGTGTTATTCTGATGTATAAGCTATATTATTGTAAAGATTCATTAAAATCTATTCAGTAGTTTTTACGTGAAAGAGTAACAAACATATATGCATCCTTACATACATACTTACAAACTTTCTCGTTTATAATATTAGTAGGATTCACTCACTCTTATTTGGATAAATTTTATGATACCAATAAAAATAACTTTAGTTCGACTGACGTGCGTTTGTCCTGGTAGCAAGTCAAGGTTTAAGAATTTTAATTATTTTGTTTCTCAAAGAATTACAAATTACATAGTACCTATATTATGAGCACACGGAGCAAAAATTATGAAATATTACTTACGAGTAAAGTAAGTAGCACAACAGTTCGTAAACAAATCGAATGCGCAGAAGGTGGACGCTGGACACGGATGAGCGAGCACAGAAATATATTTGAGTTGAAGCGACATTACATTTCAGATCGTTTTGGACAGGTATCATAACTCTTTGATATTTGTTTAGATAGGTGTCCATTTGCTTATAGGTATGTTTACTTATTACTTATTATTTTAAGTATTAAAGACTAAGATTTAAAAGTTAAATATTTTACGTATGGTTTCTCTTTCAATATTTTAATACGTTTATACATTTTTTTGTTTGAAATAAAGTTAAACTTGTTATTGATGTTTAATTTAACATGATGCTGTTTATAAGTTCGTGTAATTAGTAATTTACCTGTTAAGTACCTACCTATATACCTATTAAGTTAATAACTTAATAGGTAAATTGCTTTAGATGAAGTAAATACCTACGCAACAGCCAAAAGCAACTTGAGAGTACTTATGGAAACAACACATCTTAGAAGAAAGGAAATACTCGACAAAACAGGTAGATACATCTATTTGTGTATGTCTATGTGTGAGTTGTTTATCGATAGACCTTTCGGATCCTAAACCGCTTAACGAAATTGAATTGAATTGGCTTCTTTTACTTGTAAGAATCTGCCAGTAAAATAAATGATGAGGCAAGGAATTTGCCACTAGCTATAAGCGTGAACCGAATACTAAATTGGTAGCAGCCGTGTCGCTTATCTACCTACCAAGTTCATTGGATTGGAGTCTGAAGATATGCCCATGCAACCTATTACTAGGTAAAATAGGTATCAATACTGGCGGACTAGAACTAAATCTAAACTACATTCGACAAATGTGTAAGTAATATTCTATAGGCTAAAAAAGATACTTTCAACCTGTCAAATTTAGACTACTTCTTGTTTTGTGTTAATCCAGTAACGTAAGGAAATAAATGGTACAGCAGCACTGCACTTACTTTCTCGCAATGTACGAGAGTCATCATTCGACAGTGTCCCCACCGGGATCGAACCTAAAACTTCCGGATCAAGAGCCGAATGCTCTAACTACTAGATTACAAAGGGCTGCGGATAGTAAAGAGTAAATAAGGACCAAGTGCAAACTTAAGTTTCCATACAAATAATATGGAAATACAAACTTACCTATACTAGACTTATGTAAAAATGTTTAAATGAAATATTCAGTCAGGTACATAACCAATTTAGAATTCCAATTTTAAGCATAACAATAAGCTCATTGAAACCAGTTTTGAATAAATCACATTTTTAAATTTTAGTAGTAAGGGAACACCCCTTATATGAAGTTCCACATACCAATGGATACTGCCGAAAGATACCTTGCATAGAGATTCTTAGTCATGCAAAATTTCATCAAGATCGTTTTAGCCGTTTTTGAGCAAATCGCGATTTTTCATTTCCATTGTATGACAGCTACCCTCAAAAAGAAAATCTCAAATTTAAAATATGGTGTCAATCGGACTATAAGTTTAGCCGCTAGGCCAAAGCGTGACGGACAGACCGACCGACCGGCCGACCGACCGACCGACCGACCGACCGACCGACCGACCGTCCGACCGACCGACCGACCGACCGACCGATCGACCGACCGACGACGATAAGACGACGACGACGATTGTAATTAAAAAAATATTAAAATACCCCCGACTAAAAAGTAAGAAAGTAACGAAATAGTACGAAGAAAGTACCCAAGAAAATCCGTCGGGGCTGCCATTCCGTATCCTACGAAAATTAATATAGAATTAAATCAATATAAAGTCTATACGAGTCAGTTATAAAATAGCTTTAGTTTATGTATAAATTATGAAAACATGGCAATGGCAGCCCGCGACGGATTTTCTTGGATACTTTCTTCGTAATATTTCGTTACTTTCTTCCTTTTTTTTTAGTCGGGGGTATTTTGTCTTATTTAATATTTTTTCAATTACAATCGTCGTGGGTTTATTCAAATTTTTTTATTTTGCTTTTTATTTTTAACTTTTTAGAGAGTTTTCACTTAACTGATTATTACAGCGCCCCCTGGTGCGTTGACGCCACAACTTTAGTCTAAGAATAAACACAGGTAAATCATGAATTCTTTACTGAAAACCGCATCTAAATCGATAAAATCGTTTTGGAGATAAATGAGAACAATTTTGTAAATAAAAATGGTTGTTGCAGCGCCCCCTGGTGTTTTGACGCCACAACGCTAGTCTAAGAACCATCACTGATAAATCATAAATCTTTTATTGAAAACAGATCTAAATCGGTCAAACCGTTTTGGAGATAAATGGGAACATTTGCTTAAATAAAAATTATTATTTCAGCGCCCCCTGGTGAGTTGGCGCCACAAGTCTAATCTACAAACCATCATTGATAAATTATAAATCCATTACTGAAAGCTGTATCTAAATCGGTTAAGCCGTTTTTAAGATAAAAGGGAACATAACTTTGCACACACAAACAAACTAACAACCTCTCTCCCTAAACGCATACACACCTCCGTTCTGTCATGGGTAAAAAGGGGTCAACCTCGATATGAGAGATAACCAACTGTAAACACGTGTACGCTTTAATTTTAGTCTTCTAAAAGTTGTCCCTAATGTCTCATACATTCTCGTGCCCTAGTCGTAAGTTATTCAAGGTCAAATGTCGCAAAAATCAGTTTTTCGCGATTATCTCGGTTTTTATAGCTCCAATGACGCTGACATCTACATGAGAATTGTAGAGCATAGAATTTGCGACAATTTCTTGTTATTAAAAATTATTATACGCCCAACCGTTTTTGAGATAGAGGGCGGAGATCACACAGTGCTCAGCCAAACTCACTGAAACGCTAGGTCAACCATGAATTATTTATAGTTAATAATATTTCATCAATTTAACATCTTTATATAATGTGTTATTCACTGAGATTCACGGTTGACTAATCACTAATTTTTGTGAGTTTTGACCTTGAATAATTTAAGACGCAGACACGAGATTTTATGAGACCTTTGAGACAACTTTTAGAACACCAAAATGAAGGTGTACACGAGTTTACAGCTTGTTATCTCTCATTCCGAGGTTGACCCCTAATATGACTGGACCATGTCCGCTGTCCACCAGAATGGACAAATAAAATGTCAAAACAAGACTTTATTTCTTAGCAAAAAGGATACGTTGACAGTTGACAGATAACAATATTATATGACAAAAAAATCTATTCATTTTACCTATCCGCCCCACTGCTGGGCAAAGGCCTCCCCTTCGGTCCTCCAACTGTCGCGGACCATAGCGAATTATGGCCAATCGCGACGGTACAAGTCTAAATCGTTACGCCACCTTTTTCGTGGTCTACCCCTGCGGCGTTGGCCATTCTGAGGTATCCATTGGGTAACGATTCTCGCCCACCGTTGCGGATGCATTCGGCTTATATGTCCAGCCCAGTCCCACTTAACTCTCTTTAAGACATTGAAATGTATAAAAATGATTTATCGTGTGAAAATAGCTCTTCTGGAGCAAGTTTCGCTTCCCATAAATCTCCAAGTAAATATTATGGTGAGGCTTTATGTAAGTTGTTTATTACCTACCGAACTTGAGACGTAACTTTACTGACAACATCTGGAAAAGACATCTGGAAATAATGCGAAAAGACAAAGGTATTCATGCTGAATGTAGGCGCAACTTCTGTTAGAATCGGTTGGTTAATTAATTTGTTCGATTTCGTTGGTCACGGGTGAGAAGAAATAAATATATCTATCTATATGTCGTATATCTACTAATAATAAGTTTGCCAGAGATAGAAAAAAAGTATGTAATCGAAAACCTGAAACATGTAGTTCAGAGAATAAGAATAATCACAGTCATTATATTGACATTGACGTTTTTTTCCACTTTTTCAATAATATGAAAAAAATTAAGATTTCGAATCTAAATCAATAAATAAAAAAACATCCAAGTATTTAGTATTTTAAAGCATTGCTGAAATCGTTATCGTAACATTATAACATTATTGGCATTATTACCTCGAATCTTAGCCCATCTAGAGATAGGATGATAAATAAAAAAAAAACGAACACATTTAATGCAGTTATTTTTTCATTATTTTCGTAAAATATCGATTCCGTTATGGCAGAATGAAACATAGTCATAGCCTATTTTAGAATTAAAAATATAAAATGTCTCTTCTCTTAGTGACATGATGACAGCTTTTTTAAAATTTTGTGATATGCAACGACTAAATTCCATACTTACATGGGAATCGACATCACATTGAAATAAAACAGGTGTCAACGGGTTGGTATTTTTAAAGAATAAAGTAACGTTAACGATTTTCATCTATCTTTAACCGTTTCTGAGATAAATGAAAAAAACATGAGATCAACGGAGGATTTTGTAGATATGTTCAGGGGGACCTAAGAAACACTTTTAAAACAAGAAACCTCTTACCGTAATTTAGCCTAGGTTATTGTTTGACTATTGTGAACTAGCAGGATTTCGGCTTGACAACATTGATTTCTGGATTCTGTGATGTCCAAAACCCCATAAAACCTTTGTTGTCAAAAAGGTCCCGATTTAGTTCTGAGAAAATTTAATGATCACTTATCTCCTACTCTATAATATGCTACTTATAGATAAGACGCAGCAGCACGACGTGCGGTATTTTCATCTCAACGTGGACGAAAAAAGGATTTTCACAGTGCATAACGTCTTTTTAAGAGTTCCGTACCCTAAGGGATGTTTTTTATGGCTTTTTAATTTGTGTTATTATGGCGGATTACCTAAAAATAATAGGTAAGTACATGAAAAGTTAAAAAAATATGGGTTGTCATACGAAAAACGTGTTCGTTTGCTTTTTTTTAAGCTCTATCGTAAAAAGTCACTTACAAGCGTAAAAATTGATATGTTTAAATAGTGCAGAGGCATATAGAATAACAACAAATAATAAAAACTGGTTAAGTGCAAATCACTTCTGTGTGACTGCACGTCTCTGACGTACTCTCGGCCTGTTTTAACGTACATTATAACATCACGCCTCTACCTACTTCGAAAGGAAAGCCTTTTGAAGAAGGTAGAGACTACTGTCCTCCATCTGCTACGATCTTGGCATACTTTCCTCGCTTCCTTTTTTAAGTAGCACAGAGCCGATATCCATCGGTTACGAACCATTATTTTTTTTTTCTTGTCACTTTTAATTTCATCAACGCTTTACGCTGCGTACACACTGGGCCTAATGGACGACCAACAGCGAGAAATGCCGATCAATTGCCTCGGGTTGCCTTTGTTAGCCTAAAGTAGATGGTTTTAATAACGATTCCTTTAATATTGCTGGCAATAAACGTTCGTTGGCCTTCAGTCAGTATACCATCTACACCGGAACAACCATCGCCTTCGTTGGTAGTTCGATGGCCGGGTGTGTACCCAGCGTTATTAATTAAGTATGATACAATTATTTTTTCTTCTTCTTTTTATTTGATGGCTTCCATCGTTTTTACTAACGATGATTCCGCCAGCGACAAAGTGCAAAAGATAACATTTACTCCAGTAAAATTACGAGTGATTGAATGGCGAAACGGAAATAATTTGTAATAGCCGCGTTTCTTTTTCAGATCGATTTAAATTTTAGGTGGATTCGTAAATATTGTGTCGTAACATCATATTTAAATACGATATACACAAAAAAGTAGCTATCAACATTTAATGTTTTGCAAAACCGTATTTTTACTGGAGATTTACTGGCAGATAATCGGTCAGACGGAGTAACAAGTTTCGGACTTCCACTGATTAAAATCCAGTACCTATAGATAATTATTTATCTTCGGAAAAAATAGAAACTTCAAATACAAACGTCGTCTGCCACAAATATAAGTAAAAAACTTAAAGGCGGAGATTTTCCAGATGTTGCCAACTCTTGAATTCTAAGCGACCTTCTACACAATCTCAACAGCTTTAGGTTATTTACATATTTTATACAATTCTTATTTCCATATTTTATGCCACCCTCTTGATTGCCCAAGAATGCCCGCCCTTGAGTTTTTTTCATAATGGATCACTTTTTACGCTTTTTGCGGGAGACGATAAGAGGGAATTTTTTTTTGAGTTATTGCGACGGTTCGTTGATATGAATTTCTAAGATTTGGTTCAACCATTTGTCAAAAGAAGAACCATTTGTAAAAGATGTGTTAATGAATTAAAAATTTCAATTTACCCTACTAAAGTAAAAGCAAAAAAAAACAGATAATCAGTGGGAACAAGTGGGCCAGTTGCACAATATTGCACATTATAAAGCCACGATCACACCTAGCTGAATTCAAAGACTAATTCGGCATACATTGCTCGTTGAAGTAAGGATATTGCAATTAACATAACCAAGCCTCCCAGCAATGTATGCCGAATTAGTCTTTGAATTCAGTTATGTGTGATCCTGGCTTTACATCAAAAACGCATGGTAATTTGGAGGGGATTTACCATTGAGCCACCACGATAGTAAGCGTTGCAACTGTATGTAAGATGGTACGATACACAGAAAGACGTACACTGAAAAACGGAGAGCCAACCAAGATCAATTTTCTCTTGTTTGGCGTTTTGTGATTAAATCGGAAAAGATATTGAAAGATTCAATAAAGCGTCTTAGTTAATTTAAATTTGTGATCTTTAATTCAATAATCATATTCATCATCATCATATCAGCCGAAAGACGTCCACTGCTGGACATAGGCCTCCCCTAAAGATCTCCATGACGACCGGTCCTGCGCTGCTCGCATCCAGCGGCTTCCCGCGACCTTGACCAGATCGTCGTTCCACCTTGTGGGGGGCCTGCCAACGCTTCGTCTTGCGGTACGTGGTCGCCACTCTAGAACCCTCACGCCCCATCGGCCATGGTTCTTGCGATGTGCCCTGCCCACTGCCACTTCAGTTTAGCGATTCTCAGGGCTATGTCAGTTACTTTAGTTCAATAATCACATTGATACAATCCAATAAGGTCTTTGCAAGCTCAAATGAAGTCAAGATTATAGATGTAAGGCCGGTTTAAAACGAATTAAACCAATCCGTTTAAACCGAAAAAAACCGTTTCAAACCGAAATAAACATTTTTTTTCGGTTTAAAACGGTGTTGATGGATGTCTATGTTTTCCTTTATTATAACTACATTTTCTGGATATTACCGAAGTAGGGATATAACGGAGTACCTACCTATCAACTGTGTAAAGATTTTTTATAAGTGTGATATTCTGATATTTATAGCGGGTTTGGTCCGTCCGACCGAGAAGCGCAACACACAAGTAATAAAAACTCGTGTGTTGGTAAATAAATATGTTTTTCATTGTTTTCAAACGATGCAATGTTAATGATGTCTTCAAATCTAGTATGTGTAATCTGCTCTGTGTGTGTAATATAATAAATAAGTATTGTATGTTATACCGTATACCTACATACTTAAGTTTTCGTTTTGGTAGTAGGTAGGTATTTTCTATTGATTTTCTAAAAACTAATTAAAAGAAACATGACGTCAGGTGACCAAAACTTCCCCATAACGACGTGTAAAACACAGTTCTTTTATTTTTGTAGGCGAGTTTTCAACCGTTTAAAACGGTTTTTTTTAGGTTTAAAACCGCAACATTTTGTTTAAAACGTTTTAAATCCGTTGTTTTACATCTATAGTCAAGATGCTTGTTTGAAACTATTAAAATCTTGATTGTTTCAGTTTTTTTTTCAGTGTAGTAGAAGAAGAAGAAAGAAAAGGCATGTTTTAAAAATGTTACAATATAAACTTGAAACTGTCTTAACTTAGTTACTTATAATTGTAGTTTTTTGTAGCTAATCTAAGCGTGCAGTTAAATATGTATAAACAGTTTTGTTAAAATAAGGGGAGCCTTGTGTGCCAACAAACTTTTTTATAATTTGGCGGAACTTGATTGAAAATTGTTAACTGTTTTTTTTTTTATTTATGCTGCTCCGGTTCATAAGACGGTGTTTTGTAAACAAAATAACGTCAAAATCATGTAAATATGTTACGAATGTAGACATTTCTGGCTTACTGTGAGTAAAACGATAGACTAAGCGTTTTTCTGTGTGTGTGGTTACAAACGTGTACCTCGTGTAATTTAAAATATTTTTTTTTTTTTTTTAAATTGTGTTTACTAAACACCTGACTCTTTCGTGAAACCCGGTATAACGCTTCTATCTTAATTATTATTATAATACCATAAGTCCCTCTCTTCTCTGCGTAGGCGCCCATTTTTTGTATCATGTTATTGTAATAATAATACTGTAACTAAATGAAATGAGAAAGAAATAATTTTGTATTTGTAAAGTGACAAAAATAGATTTAACTGAGCTTTAACCAAAAAAAACTGTTTTTGCAACTTACACATACAGAAACAAGTAAATCCTTTACTAATACGCTGTGGTGAAGGGGGAAAATCTTTTTACTCAACTACGGCGAAACCCAAAAGAAGGGTAATGTATTTGACCTGTATGTATGTAACGTCAGCCGGAGCCTAGACTTGGTCTTTGACGGAAGCACAGAACGGAAGCTCAAAGGTCCCGACTCGCGGTTTGCCAGCGAGCTTTCTCGCGGTTTGGGCCTGAAACTAACCGATAACAGGAATTGCCGATGTGACCCACGTAACCGCCAAGCTAAAGTAGGACTGAGCTGGTCACGTAGTCGCATGCCGCTGGAACTCTGGGCCAAGCCCACAACTATCTGGCAACGTTTTTTTCACTAATACAACACCTTTCAAAACCTGCTAGAAAATAATAATTTCTAAGGCAACTACGGAATCCTACACTGAGCATGGCCCACTGACCTCTATATATAAGGTGTAATTTAATTAGACCCAAATATTTCTAGGGGTGGTGTAACTTTGATAAAGAAACAGGTTTTTCAAAGTTTTAGCGAAATCGACTCGCTGGTTTTTTTTTTTGTAATTTTCAAACAAAAAAATAATAAATCTTTGCAATCATCCTGTAGTATTGATTTCCACCGTACTACAAGTATGGCACCTGCACACTCACACACACAAGATCGGCCGCCTTGCGCGCGATTGGCTTACGACTATTCATTCAATTAATTCAAAGGGCGGCAGCGCGGGGGGGGGCAAGCACCACGACGTCTGCGGCCGCGGGACGCTCTGTGTGGATCGCACACGCACATGCCACGCACGCACCGACCGAGTCCCTACGAAATAAACTAGAAACCTAGCATTCGCGCCTCGTGCTACGCCTTGCAGGATCGGATGAGCGACGACAGGCCGGACCTTTACCTACCATCGCCTACATAGGTACCTAACTGTCCTATAAACGGACCATGGGTTGTGCCGTGGGCAGAGGGAGGAAGAAGCCGCCATACCTACCTAGGCAGCTACTTGCCTGAGGAGTAGGTAGTTAGGTACCTACATAACAAATTCATTCATTTATTCATATCGTTGTGGGTTGCAAGGTTGATGACCGTACTCACAAACCCTGGTACCGCCAGATGCCAAAGGCCTCTGACATGGCTCATTAACGACTACATCCGTAGATAGGTAATAGTCGGGACCATCGGGTTGACGTGCCCTCCGAAGCAATCATGTAACATTTCGGACAATCGGGTGATTCATCCTGCAATATCCTAACCAAACTGGGCTGGTCGCACAAAAATATTTTTGTTTGACAGTGTCCCCATCGGGAAACGAACCCAGAACCTCCTGATCGAGAGCCAAGCACTCTAACACTAGACCACGGAGGCTGTAGGTACATAACAAATTTACAAGTACCTACTGCTATAATACGTACGTAAAGTACAGTCAAGAGCATATCACGCCTGACACATTGGAATTTGTACCGTTTTTATTTCAATAGACGTACGAGCTAGAGTCGCACTGCAAGTGTCAAGCTTGACCTGTCGTTGACTGTACCTACTTGCGCGCGAAATGTATGGCACGTCATACCTACCTACTTTTCGCCCGCAATCCCGAGCTGTTGCGTCCTATACCTCTTCTTACGTGCGCACGTACAGTCAAGAGCACATCAAGCTTGACACATTGGACTTCGTACCGTTCTTATTTCAATAGACATTCGGGCTAGAGTCACACTGCGAGTGTCAAGGTTGACCTGTCGTTGACTGTACATGATTAAGGACCATAGTTAAGGACCTTAGGTACAGTCAAGAACAAGTCAAGCTTCATAGTTTCATCATGATTAGCCCGTACAAAGTCCAACGTGTCAAGCTTGACTTGCACCTGGCTGTACCTAGATATTCAAGAACCTATTTTTCAATTCAATCCAATTAAAACTAGAAAAGTTCGTAGGTTCCTACTTCTCTCAATTAAGCTCTTACGACGGTATCAGAGTAGGTAATCTTTACCTACCTACTTACCACCGTTTTTGCTACGTCCATCAGTTTACTTAACCTACCATACTTATGAGAAGGAACTAGGATATCATTATCATAAGATCCCATAAAAAGTTATTGGTCAACTCGTCCGATCCGAACTAGGACCATCTGGGACGAGTTGATAAAATTCAAAATACACCCCCCTTAGTTGCTCTACAATTAATTTTACATCGACAACAAAAGTCACCACGCTTATTAGCGTTGCAGCTGGCACACTTCCTGGACAGGTACCTTCTCGTACCGTTCGCGTTCGAGACGGCGGCTAGCTGGAGTACGGAGGCCACGGAGATCGGGCGTCGACTTAGGGCGCAAGGTGGTGACGCCCGTTCTGGGTCGTTCCTGGTGCCATGGGCACCTTTGCACCAGAATCGACCAGGGGCAGCTGGCCTCACTTCTTATCAAAAGTACAATTATGATGAGTTTTATGTTACCACGCTTATTAGCGTTGCAGCTGGCACAACGGGCAGCTGGCACAACGGGCAGCTGTTATTTATTAGTGACCGCAGCAGCAAGGTGGTAGCACGCTACTGCCCGCCCTCTGGTTGATACCGCCGGCGACTAAGTCGCCTTTTACGACATGCATGGGGAGAAAGGGTTGGTGCTATTCTTGCGCCGGCACACGCATGGACGAACAGAACAGAGGATAAACAACATCAGCTCTTGGACAGGTACCGTCTCGTACCGTTCCAGGTCAAGACGGCGGCTAGCTACAGTACGGAGGCCAGGGTAATCTTGCCTCACTTCTTATCAAAAGTACAATTATGATGAGTTTTATGTTACCACGCTTATTAGCGTTGCAGCTGGCACAACGGACAGCTGTTATTTATTAGTGACCGCAGCAGCAAGGTGGTAGCACGCTACTGCCCGCCCTCTGGTTGATACCGCCGGCGACTAAGTCGCCTTTTACGACATGCATGGGGAGAAAGGGTTGGTGCTATTCTTGCGCCGGCACACGCATGGACGAACAGAACAGAGGATAAACAACATCAGCTCTTGGACAGGTACCGTCTCGTACCGTTCCAGGTCAAGACGGCGGCTAGCTACAGTACGGAGGCCAGGGTAATCTTGCCTCACTTCTTATCAAAAGTACAATTATGATGAGTTTTATATCACTTACTTGAGAAATAATTTCCCATACAAACATCCACACCCCTTTTTACTCCCATAGAAGATTTCCGGGATAGATAGGTACTATGTACCTAGATATGTCCTTCCCAGGGTAAAGGCAAATTTTATCTAAATCGGTTCAGCGGAACAAGCATGAGGAGGTATTGATTGTCTTTGGTTACCTAAGCTTTCTTTTAAACTTTACCTGAAGAGTAGAAAAACAAATTGTAGGACGACACGGGAACAGAAACATTGTCTGGTATCAAGTCGTCCTAGCTGGACCAAGATAGGATCGAACAAGTTGACGAAAAAATCCACGCAGAATTTCACATAAATGAATGCTTAGCTGGTACCTACCTAAAGATGTCCTTCCCAGGGTAAAAGCAAATTTTATCTAAATCGAATCAGCGGAACAAGCATGAGGAGGTATGGATTGTCTTTGGTTACCTAAGCTTTTTATCAACTTTACCTGAAGAGTAGAAAAACAAATTGTGGGACGACACGGGAACAGAAACATTGTCTTTTATCAACTCGTTCTAGCTGGACCAAGATCGGATCGAACAAGTTGACGAAAAAATCCACGCAGATATTCACATAAAAGAATGCTTAGCTGGTATCTATCTAAATACATTTGGAAATAACTACCTACAACATTCACCACGCCGCCGCCGCGCCGTTAGCGTTGCGACTGGCACAATGGTGGGCAGAGGTTGGTGACCGTAGTAAGGTGTGGTAGGTACGATAAGCCCCCGTAGTTGGATATCCCTTAGTCGCTTTTTACGACTCCCAGTTGTTTTGTATCATTCATTTTACATTGCATTTCCATTTTTAATTAGACAATCAATAGTAGGTGTAAGTACCTACCTACTTACAGGCCGCGCGACGAGTTACTTAAGGCCTCTGGGAGGAGTGGAGGGGGTATGCGCAGTTGCAATATTTGCAAGCAAAATAGGTACTACTGCACATACCCCCTCCACTCCCGTCCAGACTCCGTCCAGCTTTTACTCGTCGCGCGGACTGTACCTAACGTGTCAGTAGGTAGGTAATTTAATTATCTAGATTTTTGTGGAAGGCAGGTATTGTCAAGAGCAGTGTCAAGCTTGACACTTGCAGCGCGACTCTAGCTCCTCCGGCGATTGAAATAAGAACGGTACAAAGTCCAATGTGTCAAGCTTGATGTGTTCTTGACTGTACCGTAGTAAAACAATTTTGTAGTAGGTACCTATTTATTTATTGACAAGCTCTGGTAGGTAGGTATTACAGTTTTTAGCGTCGGTTGATTGATTAATATTTATTCGAAACAAGTAAAGTCAAATAGGGGACCGCGGCTCGGCGGCTCTGTCGGCATGCTTTGACCGCGGTAGCACACGTGCGGGCGGCATTTGTCAAAGGTGAAGCTATGAAATCGACATAACTTTAACTTCCCATCACACTTTCAGGCTTTGGACTGTCAAATTAATACAACTTGATTTTCGTAAGTAACGAAAGTAGGTAATTGTAGTTAATTTGAAATCCTATACCTACCTACGTGTTACTTACTGTAGTGTAACCTACTAAATCAGTTTTACAAGATTATTTACAAAATTATTTACACGAGTCACTTTAGTTTTCACCACATCAAAATGTTGAACGTGACCACCTATTTGTCGGATACATTGTCTTGCACGGTCAATGCTGTGTCTGCGCACTTCACTTAAAACATCAGTTTCACTGGCCATGAAGTTAAAAGCCCTGGTAATGCGGGCGCGCAGTTCCTCCTCGGTGCGAATAGTATGGCCGTCATTGCCATACACAAGGTCCTTGGCCCTACCCCAGACGTGGAAATCTAGCGGCGTGAGATCCGGCGAACGTGCTGGCCAGGCGATTGGACCACCGCGCCGGATCCAACGCCCCTGGAACTCCTGCGTCATGTAATTCCGCACCGTCCGGTCGTAGTGCGCCGGCGCGCAGTCGTGCTGGAAATACAACCAGCGGCGGTTCCACACCGGAACTTTCAGCAGCAGCTCAGGGAGGACACGCTGCAGGAAGTCCAGGTACGTCGCCCCGTTTAGTCTTGGGAGGAACCAGGGTCCTAATAACACCCCATTCAGCACACCAGCCCACACATTGACACTTATCCGGTATTGGAAGTGGTCCGGACGAATCACTCGCGAGTTGTGGTCACATCAGTAATGGGCGTTATGGATGTTGAACATCCCTACACGAGTGAACGTGCATTCATCGGTACAAATTTACAGCACTTGTCACTATTTCTCCGACTTCATGGTAACATATTGCCATGTTTTGGTATTCTTGGTTCGTAAAACCGTAAGGCATTTTGCCAAATATCAATCGCGGCCATAAGACGTATGCGTAATGCACAAGGTAAGTAGAGCAACTGAAGGTGAAGGCGGGCGGGCGGGCGCACGCGGCGGCGGCGGCACGATGCACCGGGCCGGTCGCGCGTGCGCATGCGTGTGTTGGCGGTTGGACAAAAAGAGGGCGGGGTTTACGCACCGCTCACTGCATTTCATTCATATTTTTTATTAGTGTGAATGTATCGATGGTGCCACGTGACACAACAGAGTGTTCATTTTACGAATTTTAGTGGTATTGTTTTTGGGATTTTTCTCGAAAACTAGCGAATAGAAATCAATAAAAATAACACCAATGGTATTCATTTAGATGCTTGAGATAACCCTAACAATATTTGGGTCTAATTAAATTACACCTTATATACAGTACGCTGGACTAATTATAAGCCGGGTCATAGTGAGGCGATTTGATTTTCGCCATTTCGCGCTGATAGCAGCAGTGGGTGGGAACGGAACTAATAATAGAGATGGGACAGTGAGATAAAATACATCGATAAAAATGACTGTACTTAAAACTTACCCATGCAGTAAAATGAAAATAATTATGATCTATTCCTTTATTGATAGCAATTGGTTAATACTCAGATTAAGCAAATAGCCGAATCGCTCATATCTTAGAATAAGCCGAAGTCGGACTAAGGGGTGCTAGCTAGATCCAACAATAAAATAGGGAACGTTTTAATAGAAATTACATTTTTTCGAAAGGAATGGAGTAGGTAAGGTACTTATTTATAGATAATAAAAAAATATGTACAATACTTTAACGTTTTTTATTAGTTATTACTTTAAAACTAAAATCTACATACATACACTTAAACTCTAGCGGGGTCGTGTCTGTACTGTACATTAAATGTTTTTATGAAAAAATAAATGCAACAGTCAACATCAGCGACACCAAGACCAAGATAATTATTTAAATTTTTTTGTCTATGTCTGTCTGTATGTATGTATGTTACCACATCACGCCAGAACTACTGAACCGATTTGGATGGGACTTTTTCTATTCAACTGAGTGTTACCTGGACTCAAATTTATGATACATTTTATCACGCTACATAACTTCGGGGGTAGGCAACCAGGCAAGTTGCGGGCACACCTAGTTTAGTAAAAAGTGTAGATACCCTGTAGATACAGGGTGACTTTGATGACAATCGACAAATTTTAAGGGTGTGTTCTGTTATTGATATAGATTAACTTTGTATAGGTCTAAGGAAATTTGTGGTTGTCGATTTTTTTTTGTATTTATTGAGTTATATTCTTGGAACTGATACACTGACGTAATTACCTAAAAAGTATAAAAGAAGCATAAATGATGCATTTTTATTTTTGAGCATTAATAATGCTTATTTTATTATTTAAATTTTGATGCAAGTACGTTTGTTTATCGATTTCAAGTATGTTTACCGTAATAAAATAAGAAAAAAATACAACTCCAAATATCTTTAGACCTAAAAAGTTATCTATATCGATAACAGAACTTACCCTCAAAGTTTGCCGAATGCCTTCAAAGTCACCCTGTAGTCTACAAATAAAAGGGCTTTTTGCCGCAACAAACTAATCATTGGCGAGCCCAAATAATTTGTCGCGACAAAAAAATTCGAACATTTACACCTGTAATATATAGGGAATAGTTTTTAGCGGCTGCGTACAGACGGATGTCTATATATTTGGTGATAATTTGTTTCAATAAAATATGAAAGTGGCTGTTAAAATTATCTGACACTAAAGTATCCTTGAAGTGGTTCTGTAGATCAGGAAACAATCATATTTCTTCGGACGCCAACTAGGTTTTTGAATGTTTTTCAGCCATAATTCCAGTCTTCTATCGTCAGTCGGAAACCTGCGAATTAGTAATCGTTGTTTTAAATCGGAAACCTGTGAATTAGTAATCGTTGTTTTAAATCGGAAACCTGAGAATTAGTAATTGGTGTTTCAAAATAATATGTATTTGAAAATAAAAATCTGTCGTCGGCTATTTCCGTTTTTGAAAGTAAATAGATAGGTACTGATAGAAAAATATCGATAAGTTTTATCGACAAGGAACTTTTCAGCACTATTGGATTTTATTATTTATGAAAAACCGGTAGTACAAAGGCAAAATCACGTATAATATGTATAGTGCCGATTTTTAAGTGCCTGTTATATCAATAGAAGTTTAATTTGTTGAATATTAGCAGTAAATTTACTTACTTGTGGAATGTAACCCCACTTCCCTTCTGGTAACGAGTTTTGCATAACACGCACTCTTTCAAGGTTTACCTATTAACTACCACCACTTATTTAAATAAATAAATAAATAAATTTAAATAAATTTGTTTTTTTCTCCCACAAAAAGTTTCTACAAATATATTAAGATCAACTTAGACATTAAACTTACACTACTGTAAAGAACTTGTATTATGTGGGAGACAGCAGCTCAAACTAGGAAAACCCTGTGCTAAGAGACTCCTGGCTCCCTCACTCGGAAAATGAACCAAACTACAAAAATATAATAATTGTGCGATCTAGTATTAAGTTGATAACTGAACATTAAATTTATTAATGTATCAACTATAGTAATATGACACTAAAAACAAGCGTAATCGCGGTAAACCTACAAAAACACTTTATAAATACGGAGACAATCCAAACTAAGCAACGGTCATTTGCAGTTTACGTCAGATTTAGTTCCTTTCCCCCGCATTGGGGGCGCTTCAAATAGGCACAATAGAGAGTTGTCATTTTATGGGGAATCATCAGTCCAGCGTACTTGTATATATAGAGGTCAGTGGCATGGCCCAACACTCACCTGGCTGGTTTACTATTACAATTTTTATTGCCTACTAATAAAAGAAAAAAAAAAAAAACCGGCCAAGTGCGAGTCGGACTCGCGCACCGAGGGTTCCGTACCTATTTCCCATATGATATACTAAAATATTTTGCTCTTTGACTTTAAAAACTCCGCAACCATCCAACTTGACCCCTCTTTTATAGAAAAGTTCTTGAAACGGGAGCTCACCTTAATCGGTTACGATTTATGATGTATTAAAAAAAAACTACTAACTCGATTTCGTTCAAACCAATTTTCGGTGGAAGTTTGCATGGTAATGTATATCACATATTTTTTTTAGTTTTATCACTCTTTTATTTTAGAAGTTACGGAGGGGTGGGGGGGCACACATTTTATCACTTTGGAAGTGTCTCTCGCGCAAACTACTCAGTTTAGAGAAAAATTATATTATAACCTCAATATTATTTTTGAAGACCTATCCATAGATATCCCACACGTATGGGTTGGATGAAAAAAAATTGAGTTTCAGTTGTAAGTATGGGGAACCCTAAAATTTATTGTTTTTAGGGTTCCGTACCTCAACAAAAACGGAACCCTTATAGGATCACTTTGTTGTCCGTCTGTCTGTCTGTCTGTCTGTCTGTCTGCCTGTCTGTCTGTCAAGACACTTTATCTCACGAACGGGTGAAGGTATCAGGTTGAAATTTATACCGTATATTACGGTCCATGAACCACACAAGATCTGAAAATATTTTTTTTTACAACGACGCAATCAAAAGATATGGCTTTTTATGTCCTCATCTCCATACATTTATTCAAAAATGCAAAACCTACAGGGTACTTCCCGTTGACCTAAAATTATGAAATTTGGCAAGAAACTAGGTCTCACAGTACAAATAATGGAAAAAGTCTGAAATCATTATTATTATATTACAACTTTTCTCACAAGTAATGGAACCAATTGTGGGGAGCTCCCGTTTCAAGAACATTCATATAAGAGAGGGGTCAAGTTGGATGGTCGCTGAGGCGATTTTTGTTTTAGTTCTATTTAAAAACGGGAACACTTACAAACTTTAAAATTGGTATGTTTATAGTGCATAAGCTATAAAATAACAACAAATAATAAAATTTGGTCAAGCGCGTGTCGGACTCAAAAAATCTAGCACATTAACTTACTGAAATTTCAACTAATACAATTATGATTATGTGGTGGTACGGAACCCTCGGTGCGCGAGTCCGACTCGCACTTGGCCGGTTTTTTTTTCTATTTTTGTGTGAAAATCTTAATGCGGTTCACAGAATACATCTACTTACCAAGTTTCAACAGTATAGTTCTCATAGTTTCGGAAAAAAGTGGCTGTGACATACGGACGGACAGACAGACAGACAGACATGACGAATCTATAAGGGTTCCGTTTTTTGCCATTTGGCTACGGAACCCTAAAAAACGAATCTATCTAGCGTTAAAATTTATTGATTGAACGTGGCCCCATGCTGGCAAGATGCTTTCAAAGTGTCTTCTGACATTTTACTTGTGAGGTTATTGACCCTCAACCCCTTTCAAAAAACATTAATTTTGCTTGAATGGACTATAAGAATCTTACAAAGGGCAAAGAGGGTGCGACCTGTCACCTATTCTTGTATAGTAATTATTCGACTATAAAAGAATTTTAGAGGTGGAAACAAAGGCGTATCGTTCTAGGAAAATATTTTTAAAACGCATTCATACAGGTTGTAATAAAAAGGTTATACCAACCCAAAAGGACGTGATTCTGATTATGAAACTGAGCAATTTAACAAAGGTGGAAATACAAAAAAATATATACCTCCCATAGAAACTGAATCAGCTGATAGCACATTTTGTTTGAGGGGTAATTTTTTTTTTTCGTTTTTCGACATATGTGAGGAAATGATGCGGGATCATTTCGGGACATTAATACTGATATTATTTTTTTTCTTTAGCCTGGTTTGTCCCACTGCAGGGCAAAGGCCGCCCCTTTTTCTTTCCAATTGTCACGGTCATGAGCCATGCCCTGCCAACCCTTCATAAAGGCATCGAGGTCGTCGCGCCACCGTTTTTTAGGCCTTCCTCTACCGCGTCGGCTATCAAGGGGAACCCATTGGGTTGTAATTCTAGCCCTACTGATATATCGTTGCCAAAAAAATAATGCCGTATAGATTCTCTTTTGTCCAATACTATAGTAAAATCTTCTTTCGGCTCATTCTGACCAAAAGCAAAGAGTGTTGTACCTGGAGCATACTAACAGCGCCATCTATGAGATTTTTGAGGAACATACACCGGAAAGTCTCTAATTTATTTCACCAAGGGACGACATCTACCATCATGCCATCATCACGACAATTGCCACGATCACCTCCCTGCTCTATTTACTGTTGTCATTCCAATCACGATAAAACAAGGCTTTAAAAAATTGGTGTAAAACCTTTCAAGGTGGATGCTAAATGCAAAAACTTTTGTTCTACGAAAAGTATTTTTTTTTACTGTTTCTAAATGTAGAACAAAAGTGTATGTAGCCTCTAGAATAAGCTCTTAAAAGGTATTTCGCCACTTATATCACAAACACGAGTATATCATGTGTGAAAATTTCAACTGTCTACCTATTACGGTTCATGAGATACAGCCCGCTGACGACAGACATCGGAGGCATATTGATAGGGTCCCATTTTTTTACTTTTGGGTACGGAACCCTAAAAAGCTCTTGACAAAATCTTAGTTCTACGAACACAGTCGTCAACTGCACGGTCACGACTTTGTACCTATATTCTTGTTTGCAGTCTTGACCATCTTAGTTGCAGACAAAATAAAACCAGTTTACTACCTCTAAGTCCTGGGAGACTTGAAACTGTTTGAAAAATAACTTTGTATGTACACCGAAACAAAATGTTACATATTGCTTTGTATGTTCAAGAACCTAATGAAGTTGGTGCAAATATTTCAGCATGTTACTGAGACCTACTTAGATAATGAAACTGAACTACTTTTTACAAGAAACGTAGAACGAAAGACAAACAAGAAATTTTGCTAACAGTATCAGCTAAAGCCGCTTTCTTAAATTCAGAGACTAATTCGACATACACTGCTGGTTGAAGTAAAGATGTTGGATCTAACGGAACTATGCTTCCCAGAATTGTATTCCGAATAAATCTTGGGATTTCGGAAGGCGTGATTGCGGCTTTACGTAGTATGTATAGGAATTGATTTTTATGTTTCGTATTTCGACCTAAGTTCCTTTTGAAAAGTTGTTCAGTTTAATAGTCTGAGTAAAATGTTAAAATAAGGTGCAATTTTACATTAAGACCTTATATTTGCAATGAAGAGAATACAATGCAGCAGCGTTAGCAAGTAATTAAAACACCGGGAAGTTCTTGCTTCTGTTTATTTTTTTTTTCGTATTTTCCTTCACAAACGAGTAATATTTGCTTGTATATAAATTTGTAGTCGGTTTCTCACGAACGCCGGCACTTACGATTTCAATGAAATTAACTATATAGGATTGGACAAAAATCGATGTAGCTAGGTCTCATGTCTGGAAAAATTCGCTTTTCCCTTTTTTAGGGTTCCGTACCTCAAAAGAAAAAAACGGAACCCTTATAGGATCACTTTTTTGTCCGTCTGTCTGTGTCTGTCTGTCAAGACCCTTTATCTCACGAACGGGTAAAGGTATCAGGTTGAAATTAATACCACATATTAGGATCTATGAACCACACAAGATCTGAAAATTTCAATTATTTACAACGACGCAATCAAAAGATATGGCATTTTATGTCCTCATCTCCATACATTTATTCAAAAATGCAAAACCTACAGGGTACTTCCCGTTGACCTAAAATTATGAAATTTGGGAAGAAGCTAGGTCTCACAGTACAAATAATGGAAAAAGTCTGAAATCATTAAATATTACAGCTTTTCTCACAACTAATGGTGACCAATTGTGGTGAGCTCCCGTTTCAAGAACATTCATATAAGAGAGGGGTCAAGTTGGATGGTCGCTGAGGCGATTTTTGTTTTAGTTCTATTTAAAAACGGGAACACTTACAAACTTGAAAATTGGTATGTTTATAGTGCATAAGCTATAAAATAACAACAAATAATAAAACTTGGTCAAGCGCGTGTCGGACTCAAAAAATCTAGCACATTAACTTACTGAAATTTCAACGAATACAATTATGTTTATGTGGTGGTACGGAACCCTCAGTGCGCGAGTCTGACTCGCACTTGGCCGGTTTTTTTTAGCATTTATTTAGAATAGCGCGTTTTAGAAACCCTACAGCGGCATCTATGAGCTTTGGTTAAGATTGTTGAAGTTCGGTCGCGCAGGTACCTATACTATTGATTAATAATTGTTTGCATAAAAGTAACGGTTATTAGGTACCGACTTTAGGAGCAGATAGAAGATATTTTTATTTTAATAATGTCGCGTTTTGTTAAAAAATGTGGACTTTCTGACTAGCTGTATGTTTAACGATAGTCTAATTTAGTCTTTGGTGGTAGTAGGGCTTTTGTGCAAAGTCCGTCTGGGGAAGTACAGTCACGAGCACCAATATGTATATACATTTACAGTTTTTCCAAAACTATATAAACTCATGAAAAAGGAGATTATTACTCAAAAATGTGTGTGTGTGTATACATATTATTGCTCGTGACTCTACCACCCCCTTGCCTCTTTCTGCCGTAAAGCAGCAGTGTTGGCACTGCTGTGTTTCGTTTTGATGGGTAAGGGAGCCATTGAAATTACCGGCACATAAGACATACCATCTTAGTTCTCAGGGTGGGTAACACGCATTGCTGTCTTATAAGTGTCAAATTATTTCACCAATGTGGGTGTCATGGGCGGTGGTGACCACTTACCACCAGGTGGCTCACCTGCTCATTTGCGCACTTGTGAATAAAAAATAATTATGTGTGTAATTTGGTAAATCTTTTCCTAACTGCAAAATGTTGGTTTACGAAACGTGAACTCTGGTATACTTAACATTATACAATCAAGTACTATACCTAAAAATTTTTAGCATGGCAAAATATTTTACCAACTTACCAACACATTTTGCAGCTAATAATCAAGGCTATTGTGCTCCATGATTAATAGTAATCAGCTATAGCTATCAGAATGTTACTTTTAGGGTTCCGTACCTCAAAAGAAAAAAACGGAACCCTTATAGGATCACTTTGTTGTCCGTCTGTCTGTCTGTCTGTCTGTCAAGACCCTTTATCTCACGAACGGGTAGAGGTATCAGGTTGAAATTGATAATATATATTAGGGTCCATGAACCACACAAGATCTGAAAGTTTAATTTTTTTACAATGACGCAATCAAAAGATATGGCTTTTTATGTCCTCATCTCCATACATTTATGCAAAAAAGGAAAACCTACAGGGTACTTCCCGTTGACCTAAAATTATGAAATTTGGCAAGAAGCTAGGTCTCACAGTACAAATAAAGGAAAAAGTCTGAAATCATTAAATATTACAACTTTACTCACAACTAATGGTAACCAATTGTGGTGAGCTCCCGTTTCAAGAACATTCATATAAGAGAGGGGTCAAGTTAGATGGTCGCTGAGGCGATTTTTGTTTTAGTTCTATTTTAAAAACGAGAACACTTACAAACTTGAAAATTGGTGTGTTTATAGTTCATAAGCTATAAAATAACAACCAATAATAAAATTTGGTCAAGCGCGTGTCAGACTCAAAAAATTTAGCACATCAATTACTGAAATTTCAACTAATACAATTATGATTATGTGGTTTATTATGATTATGATTATCTGGCTGTTCATGGGGGAGTTTTGGTACCAACACTGATGTATGGCAGTGAAAGCTGGGTATGGCAGAAGAAGCATGAAAGTAGAATTAATGCAGTGGAAATGAGAGCGCTAAGGAGTATGATTGGTGTTAAATTGAGTGACAGGATTAGAAATAGTGCGATAAGAGAACGGTGTGGCGTAAAAGAAGACGTAGTGACCAAAATCGAGAAAGGGATGCTGAGATGGTTTGGTCATGTAGAGAGGATGAATGAACGAAGATTGACGAAAGAGATCTACCAGGCGAGAGTGAATGGAAACGTTGGAAGGGGAAGGCCTAGGCGAACGTACCAGGACCAAATTCAGGACGTTCTGAATAAAGGCCAGGTTAAAAGTACCCTAAACCGACGAGCATGTATGAAAGGATTGATGAAAGTACAGGAAGCAAGGGAAGTATGTCAAGATCGTAGCAGGTGGAGGACTGTGGTCTCTGCCTACCCCAACGGGAAAGAGGCGTGATGTTATGGATTATGTGGTGGTACGAAACCCTTAGTGCGCGAGTCCGACTCGCACTTGGCCGGTTTTTTTCGGTCAAATATACTCTGGATCGTCTGGTTCGTGGTAGTTTGTCTGGTTCTATGGCTGCAAAATGTGTTGGTCAGCGTTTGCCATGCTAAATTTTTTTAGGTATAATCAATAACATTCGTTGACTACTAAAATTCCTTTAACCTCTCAACTACAATTTGTAAATAGTTCATTTGCATTTTGCGTTCCAATGCATGCTGCGGCATTCATCAGGGAACTATTTGGTGACAATACAGTTGAGTCGTTATGCAAAGCGTTTCGTTAGTAGAGAGGACACAAAATGCGTAACTCGGAACGACTTGTTGGTAATTATTTGTGTTTTTGTTACAAGGAAACAAAACAATGCTCGAAATTATTTATTGCTAAGGGTTTTGCTCAATGGCACCGAAAAAAAAATCTTATCAAGAATTGATTCGAGTCACCGGGTGACAAAATATCACTCAAAAAATTCAAGATCACTTAGTTTTGTATTCAAAAGTAAATATTGATATTCGTAAAATATAAAGTAGTGTTTAATTGTACATTTCCATATAGGTACTTTATATTATCTTGTAAAAGTATTTCAGGAGAAATTTGTAGTCTCAACAGTGATTATTTTATCACCCTGCGATAGTCATAGATGGTCGTAGATAGATTTTTTCGCCACCGTAATCCGCCGTTCCTAATAAAATTGCGTTCTCGTAAACGGTTCTAGCGATTACGATAATAATTTTTAATTTCATACTCGTTCAATAGCAATAAAATTACTGTCTATGCCGATTCCAACATTGTGAACGTGTATGTAACTGCATTTTAAAGAAAACCAAACAACACAGCCAACAAAACAGCATCAATGGTCTAGTGATTAGAGCGCTCGGCTCTAAATCCGGGAGTTCTGGGTTTGATTCCCGGTGGGGTCACTATCAAACAAAAATCCCTTTGTGCGACCTCCCCAGTTTGGTTAGGATATTGCAGGATGAATCACCTGATTGTCCGAAAAGTTAGATGAAGCGCTGAATCATCTCACTTCCGACTTTTGTTTAACAGTATCCCTACTATCAATATTCATCATAACATCCCATGAAACGTCCACTACAGGACAGGGAGCTCCCTCCAGAATTCTAGCTTTTGCGGGAAAAATGTGGAGAGGAAGTACCATAGTCACCTCGCTTGTTAGCGTTACGCCTGGCACCATGGACCGCGGTTGTAGGTGACCGCAGTAAGTAAGATGTAACAAATAAAGGAGGATGCTGCTGCCCATCCTCCAGTTAACCCTTAGTCGCCTCTTATGACACCCACGGGTATGTATGGGTTGGTACTATTCTTTGCCGGCACCACACGGGACAATATTACCACGCACTTATTGGTCAAAAATTTGGTTAAACTCTTTTTTTGTACAAAGCTTAAGGCGGTCTAGTGCCTTGAGACATTGAAAGAACCAATCTTTAAGATTTCCAATCAACCCGGCTCTCTACGAACTCCTAATTCCATCTAAATCCCTATCTACGTGCAAAAAACCTACCTGGGTTGGGGCGTTTAAAGCCTTCTTGTTAAATACGAGAAGATCCCAAACGTTTCTGTGAAAAAAATGTATAAATATTTCAGAAAATTGCGCACCGTCCTTTGATATCGAGAGCCTTTGCGCGAATCCCGCAAGATTGTGATTGGTAAGTCGGGTTCCTACGGATAAGGGCAAAAATTTATGGTAATGAATTTCCAGTAAAAATTCAAAATTATGATAAACAATCAGAAATTAAGAAATCAACATCCTTCGTGGTCTATTGGTTATCGTGTTTGGCTATCAATCCGGAGGTACTTAGTTCGATTATCGGTCATACACTATTAGTTAGGGTGCTGGCTGCAATTTGGGTATATGATTTGCTCATGATTCATATTAATAATCAGGTCAATACGAATCGATTTGGTCCATACAAGTTTTTCTGTGCTTCGCTGCGTTTTTGAGTTAAAGCAAAAAAAATGAAAATAAGATACTAAATAATGTTTTTTTTGTCTGCCTTTGTGGCTGCTGTTTAAAATACTTCTGAAAATGTAGAAAATCGAAGAGGCAGACATGCAGGGCTCTGCATTATCACGGGACGAAGTAGTGAATTTTCGCATTTTGAAGCGCTGTAACTATACGACGCAGGGCTATTATGGTGGCAGACCATTTTTCTGGGGTTTTATACATTGTATTTAATCAGGTAGTCATAGTCTGCCAGGTGTACGTTTCATTGTAAAATTTCAAAATAGTTAAAACTTAATTCCTTAAAAACGCAGGGGTGTGGATGTCCGCCAATATTTTTTGTATCTTTGAGAGGATGCCCCTTATCATAAGTCAAAGAGGCAGACATGACCAAATCATATAGAAATTTGTCCTTCATCACCCTAACTATATCAAAACAAATCAATTTGTGAAACCTCCCTTTCGTTAGGTAAAACTTAGGTCGTTAGGTTAAGATACTCATTACTTGTATTACAGGATGTATCACCTTATAATCTGAATAGTAAGATGATTCCGTGCTTCATTAGGCACGTTAAGCCGCTGGTCCTGTAGTAAGTAGTAAATTTTCATTACTTGGCCAAGTGGTGTATCATGTATGTGTTGTTATTTCTTGATGAAACTCCAATGTATTTATGTAATTAAACACCATTTTCACACTAGTTTCACAATTTATTTAGTAAAATGTATACAGAGTGCGACCTGTTGCGACTTAACATCGTCAGGCATCGTGCAAAAACTTAGTTTTGCTATCCTGAAAATGGACTTCATTGCGTCTAAAAATCGACGCGACTCGACGCGGGAGTCCCACTTCCACTTGACCATTCCTTTTTTGCATTTTAACCTATGTTCCTGGGGAAAAATTGTTCAGTTTCATGGTGCATAAATAGTGCTTATTTCTTGAAATACCAAGTATTGGTAACTTAACGTTTTGTCAAAAACAAATGGTTAAAAAGAAAATCGGAAAAAGCGGTAAAACCCTTTTTACGTTCTATTTTGCAGATCTCAATAAATCTGCTGTTGTGATTGCGTTTGAATATAATTACTGTTATTGTCTATATCTATCTAAACAATCTAAAATAACTTTTTGTCCCCACAACGCTTTATTGCGCGCTAATAATTCACATGGGCCGGAAATGGCAATTTTCCTCCTCCCAAAAATACGGGTGAGATGTAAATGGGAAATATTCAGATTATTGTTTTGATTACTTACTTATGAATAAAACCAAACTGCAAATTGTAGAGATCCATTTTAAAGTTAGACCTCACAATTAAAGTATGAAGGTGGTTTAGATCGTACCTAATGCCACTACGAGCAAAATACAAGATGTTTTTTTTTTGCCTGAAATCCGTTTCCTTACCTATAAGTAAGGTCAAAAGGAACAACTTTTGTTCTAAAACTTTTGCAAAAATGCACAAATAATCGACTTCTCGAACGAAGTAACGATATTTGAAGGTGAATTTATTTTGTGGGTCTAAAAAGTTGTTGCTTTAGAATTTACTAGCTGTTGCTCGCGACTCCGTCCGCGTGGGGTCCAGAAAAAGTAGCTAATGACTTTTCCTATGGTTCAAACTATCATCGTACCAAGTTTTTATCACAATCGGTTTATCGGAGTAGTTATAAAAGCGTAACAGACAGACAAACAGACAGTGCAGTCCTCGCCTTTACATTATTAGGTAAACAGAGTACCGATAATACGGATTTTTGTAAATTAAACACCTCTTGTTTACGTGTGGACTGTTAGGTCGCCCACTATCCTCGTAAGTGTTAAATCATAGTCGAATTCCACGCGGAGTAACTATGATACGGGTTTCGTTATTTCTTATACAAAACAAAGCCTAACTAAATCTGAGGCTCAGTCACTTTAGCTTCTGTGGCTACTGAAAAAAGAGCGGTACAAAGTCCAACGTGTCTAGCTTCACATGCTTTTAACTCTACATGTACCTACATACAAAACTGTTGAACTTCACTTCCGTACAATCTTTGTAACTTATCTCTCCCTTTAAAAGACTTTACCTAAAAAACAATGACTTTGAGCCAGTTCAGTAGGTGAGTTCTTGGTTCTTCAGCTTGAAACTAAGCTTATTTATTTCACAGGAGTAAGCCAAACGCGTTATTGAAAGCCACGTTTGAATCTGTTCAAAAGTTTTTGAACTATTCGTGCCTTCGCTTGAAACTTTGCGTAACTTCTATCTGAGTGATCCGTTTTCAACTAACCTAAGCTTATACGTTGCACGGAAGTATCTAATCCAAGCAGGTCATGGAAATGCCAGTTGCGAGTCAGTACAGTAGTTGTGAGCTATTGGTGCCGCCTATAGAAACTTCGGGCATTTTCTGACTGAGTGAACCGTTTTCAATGAAAGTAAGCTAATACATTGAAAAAAATTAAGATAAACACGTTATTGAAAACCCCGTTTAAATCCGTTTAGTAGTTTGTGAGTTATTGGTGCCGCCGCTTGAAACTTAGTGTATTTTATGTCTGAGTGAACCGTTTGCAGTGAAACTAAGCATACATGTTGCATAGAGTAAATCAAATACGTTACTGAAAACCTCGTTTTAATCGGTTCAGTTGTTTGTGAGATATTGGCGCCTCCGCTGGAAATTTCGCGCACCTGAGTGAGCCGTTTTTAATGAAAGTAAGCTAATATGTTGCAAAGAAATAAGCTTGACAGTTTATTGAAAACCCCGTTTGAATCCGTTTGTGAGTTATTTGCGCCGCCGCATGAAACTTAGTGTACCTTCTGTATAAGTGAACCGTTTGCAATGAAACTAAACTTTTATGTTGCACAAAAGTAAGCCAAACTCGTAACTGAAAACTCAGTTTGAATCGGTGTGTGAGTTATTATCATACAGGCAATTTGATAATTTACATTAGTGTAGCTTCTAATTGAGTTAACCGATTTGAATGAAACATAGCCTATATGTTGCTCAGAGCTAAGTTGAATCTATCTGCGAAAACCGCGAGAAAATCCGTTCAGTATTTTCGGAGTTTATCGAAAACATACAGACAGACAGACAGACAGACAAAAAGTTCAGAAAACATATTTTTGAGTTGTATTAGTCGTTTCTTATCGCCCACACTTATTTTTTTATAAATTTATGAAAAGTACAGAAACGCGATTTCTACTCTTTTTTTTTTATCGGCGCAGGAGGCCATAATATCATAATCCCAAGTCTCACAAGGATATAGTGGGTTCAGGTATAATTAACCAGGATCGAATTATTGTCACATCACGTTTCGTGCTCCGGGCTTATGATGAGGCACCCGGACCCTTCTGTTCCAGTCTGACCCTGGGTAGCTATTACAGCTGACTCCATGTTTGCACATCCTGTGCTGTGATACCACTAATTAGTTCAGGAGTTATTATTATGATTCGTTTTGGGTCCAGGACGATTGCAACTCTCCAACAAGATGGTTTGTTGTGACGTCCTTTCACCTTGACGCTTCATAAGATCGACAGCTAACTAAATACTCAGCTGCCAGTCTATTCCTGAAGCAAGGAGGCCTCACTCGGTGTCGCTAAGAAGGTGCTGCTAGTATGTGCCTACACGGCCGTCCTGACAACACGACCGTCCTCGGGCGTTAATCCATTAACAATGTCCTAAAACAAATAAAAACAAGATCACCAAGCAATCCGCTCGTCTATCCTGACAATCAAGATCATCATCACACACAAAACTGAAACCACTCATTGTGAAGTTACTCTGAAGGCATATATGTGCCCCTTCAACCCAACTCTGAAAGCATGTACCCTTTCGACCATCTCACTATGGACCGGATGACATCTTTCCCACATAAATCACGGACAGGACCAGTGTGTCCATTCGACCATCCCTAATGGGCACGGTGACATGATCCACCACTGTCCTTCCAACCATCAACAAAGCCTGGCCCGGACCAGTGTGTCCCTTCGACCAGCCCCGATGGGCATGGACCGGATCCGCCACTGTCCGACCAGCTTCGCAAACACAGATTGGGCCAATGCGAACCTTCAACCACCCAACCAAGTCGGGCTGGCCCGTACGACATTGCCCTCTCTATCAACTCCACAAACATAGATTGGACCAATGCGAACCTTCAACCACCCAACGAATCGGGCTGGCCCGTACGACATTGTCCTTTCTATCAGCTCAACAGTAATCACCCTACAACCACCCAAACCAACTGAGTAACTTCAAATCATATTATCAACATAGCAATTTCAAATTACGTGCGTCACAATATCATACTATCTCACAATAAGGAACATGCTCACCAGATATCCATAAGGTAGGTATCAACAACATAATTCTGTCTATGTACAGACAGTCCACATTATTCGAAATTCCCATATATTCCATTTCTGCTGTTCGATATTGCTAAGAATATGGCTCTGGCTTGTTGATTTTCATCATCAATCACAATGTATCAAAATCAGTACACTGTCTATCTCTTTTCTTCCTCCATGCCTCTTCCCATTTTAATTTGGAATCGACCCCCTGAATATATTTTCAACCGTTGGCTCTGTCGTTATAATCGACCACAATATTTTTTGTAAGTTCTTACATTTTCATCCACCAAATAGCTCTTTGGCATCCCAGGGGTAATTTAGATTTGTTTCCCTTTGTCAATATTTAGCACAGACTCAAAGTGGTGCTCTTCTTCTCAGCGCATCACATAATCCGTACCACCGGAGCTGACTTTATTGAAGTTTGTCTAGAATAGGCGATACTTTGAAACTGCCACTAACATGTACGTTCCTGAGTCTATCCAATTAAGTTCCACCGGCCCATCTAAGCATTTTCATCTCGGTTACATGGATTTTGGTTACATAGTTTTATTAATTATCCAACATTCGTCCCTGTAGAGCATCGCGAGTCTACCACAGATTTTCAAACAATCAATCAAATCGTTTATTTGCTGTTATCCATGATATGCAGTTAGTGTAGCATCTTTTGATATTGTTTGGGAAACTCTCATTGACGCAAATACGAATCTACTGCGTCTTTCAAGCACTGAGTTGACACGAAATTGCTAATAAAGATGCTCATTATCATTGAGACTCAAAAATGTTGCTTCTCCACTATTTTGTATACTTGTATTTAGTGCTCTTGGTTTCAACTGGCATCCTACAGTCACAGAGCATGCCTAACAGCGATCACCATTTCAACCAGTCAGCATTAGCTGTGTGATCAAATTATTTTGTTTCGTTTCATTTCATTGCATTTTGTTTTTATTTAATCGGTATTCATTCAGATTTCGTATATTTCCATTTTAATTTTACAGACATCTGGTTAATCTGGTTAATTTTGTATAAAAACAGCGTAGGAGCACATCGTCGCTACCGTACGTAACTTTGATTCCATTCTACAAAGTCGAAAATTACATAATTTCACAACCACAAGCAAGTCTTGTCTTCTTCGTATGTACCGTAAGCGCCTTTAACATCCACTATTTAAAAATGCATCAACGCCTTTCTAATTTACGATACTTTTGCAAATTACGCTTTTTGTCACCATCTAAGCGTATATAATTTTGAACATTACGACATATCAGGTATTAAAACTCATTAAACTTGATTCCTTTTTATCATAAAATGTACGTACAGCACCTAATTTTCTTGATTGTACTTGTTGCTCAACAATTTCTCGGCACGACTGTACTTTTACGCAGATCCATGAAACTGAAATGCTTGCACACATGATTAAAATATTGAGCTGTGTCTCTTTATCCCACTTCTGATATCGGCGCAGGAGGCCATAATATCATAATCCCAAGTCTCACAAGGATATAGTGGGTTCAGGTATAATTAACCAGGATCGAATTATTGTCACATCACGTTTCGTGCTCCGGGCTTATGATGAGGCACCCGGACCCTTCTGTTCCAGTCTGACCCTGGGTAGCTATTACAGCTGACTCCATGTTTGCACATCCTGTGCTGTGATACCACTAATTAGTTCAGGAGTTAATAAGTAGGCAAACGGATGTTAGGTCAAAAAATATAACCTTGTTGAAAAGGTCTTAAAAGAATAGTGAACATCATTTTAGCATTCTGCTTAGACTATGAAACTGAACATTTCCCACCGAGAATCATAAGTTGTAATAAATAATAGGTAGGAGGTAAAGACCTATGAAATTGCCGAAAATTTCTTACAGATTAATGAGATCATAATTCCTATAATTCTAATGCAATTTTTTTTCATTTGTCTTATATTTGAAAGTTGACTTTATTTTATCAATTTACGCATAAAGTAAAGTTTTTATTTTTAGTTTGATACGAGTATATAAAATTAAAGGTTCGAAAATTGTTCATCTTAAATGTCGTCCGATTTCATCATTAGATTTTTTATATTTTTTTACAGATAATATTTTTCTAAAATTAAGTTTAAGTTTTTGTTAGCTTAATGTCTTTCCAATAATGCTTAAAAAAATAAAAAAAATTTGATTTATAATTCCTAAGAAAAAATTCAAAAATGTTAGTAGGTACCTACTGAAAATTGAGTTTACCTAAAATTCGCCATATATAACGGCAATTTCATAGGTAAAGAGTAAAGACCTATTATCAGCTTCCCATAAAACTTGATTAGCATAGCACGTTTTTTTTATCTTCTTAGTAACATTAACATCCCAAAACAGTGCTTACGATTATTTTCAGGAGGAAGGTTTAAGTTTAAAGTAGCCTACTAAATGACAATTCAAAACTCAAAATCAAATCATTGAATCATTGTTGGATATTACAATCTCTTACGTCACCTTAACTACATCGCTTCACAAACAAAGTGGCGCGATGGTGGAAAAAAAGAAGCGACTAAAAAAACCCATGCAAAACACACAATTGACGACGATTTGTTTGTGTTTGTACTACAGACTTTAATAATTTACAGAAATGCTAGAAGTGAAATTCCGGTCATATTAATCATAATGTACATAATCGATAAAATACTATTAACTCTAAGTTAAAACATTGTTTACTTTAGCTTTCTGTCAACTGCCTTCAAGAGTAGTTGAAAATTGTTTATTAATTTATATAATACTAGCTGTTGCCCACGACTCCGTCCGCGTGAGGTTCCGGAAAACCTAGCTAATGAATTTTCCCATTGTTCAAACTATCTTCTTACCAAGCTTTATCATAATCGGTTCATCGGATTAGTCATAAAAGCGAAACAGACAGATAGACAGAGTATTTTACGCTTTTATGATATTATATAGAGTACAGCCTATATGTTGCACGAAAGTAAGCCAAATACGATATTGAAAACCCCGTTTAAATCGGTGTAGTAGTTTTTGAGTTGTTAGCACCGCCACTTGAGACTACGCGTATCTTCTGTTTTAATGAACCGATTTCAATAAAACATAGCTTATATGTTGCACAGAAATAAGTAACATATAATCGGAAACCCTGTTTCAATCGGTACAGTGGTTTGCGACTTATCGCGAAAACATTTATTCAATTCAATTCATTTATTCAATTCAGTTGTAACATAACAGTATAAATACATATCAAAGCGTTACATAAATAGACAAACTGCTTTTTGCTGTTGCTCCTGCTTTTGTTTGCATTTCTATGCTCTTAATGAAGTCGGGTGGGCTTAAAATCAGCACTATACTGTGTATTTTTCAAAATAAATGAATTTGTATTTTTACAAACAGACAAGAATTCCAAAAATTACCAGAATGGTTTCTATTACCTTTTCTTTGACCGCCCAGATCATGTTTCCGCAAAAAATTTCAATGTACAGAATCGGAAACTTTACGATTTTATTATATGTATAGATTAATTTACGTTAACAGGACTTCCTGTAGTCAAACTGTAATAACTGTTTTTTTTTCTTAATATACAATTAGAATTTTTTTTTATTCTAAACACAAGAAACTTTCCCAAAGAAAAGAATTTTTTACTCTGAAAAATATTTCGTCTTCCTATAGAAAATTAGTAGATCAGGTTACCGCTTAACTAAGGAGTCGTAAATTTTTTTTGAAATAGATTTTTTTGTTCTTTGGGAAAGTTGCTTGTTTTCATGACTCAATCAATCACTGGGCTTCGGGAGCGAAAACGATGAAAATTCACGTTGTATGTATACTATAAAAAAAGTCTTATTTGAATATAGTTTTAATATGTCAGTTTAACCATAACTATGTTTAGCTTTTATACCTTAAGAGCTATTTTGAAATAAATCGTAGAGGTTTCTTTTTATTTGCTACGCGGCTACGGCGCTGCTACGGGCATAGGTAGGACTTAACGTAAAAAATGTTTACAGAATGATCAATATATCAGGTCAATATATCTCCAAGTGATCAAAATTGGAATTTATTTTCTTATAGCGATTTGGCAAAGATATTTTTAAATCTTCTCGCTTAGTGAAGCTGTCATCAGATATCGATATCGCGATCATACTGAAAAAGCAGCAGATTCTCAGTCTGTGGTCAGTACTAAAACCTAAAAACTATGTATTTTACTTTTTTTTCTGACGGACTAGACTTCATGTGAATAAATACTATGAATGTGGCTAAACAGGCACTTTATCTAATAAACCAAGAAGGATTCATTGAAACCTGACCGCTGCGTAAACAAGCACTTCATGAAATATTTACTTTAAAAACAAATACTCACCTGTGGCTGTGAGGCCTACGTTCCTCCTCATGATCCTCTTTCATAAACGATGGCTGCAGACTGAATCTGCGACGGAATTGATGCCTGCCTTTCATTTTTACTTGTTAAATAATCACTTAACACATAATATTATTAATTACGATTTGTCACTGAGTTCCGCGGGAAAGGGCGGGGCGCGCGTGACGTTCGCTCTTCACGGCGGCTGAAGTGCGAATGACTGCTACTGGCTGGTTGGGTGGTTCGCAGCCGGCTCACCCCAGCTAGATAATATCTACGTTAAAAAAATAAAACTCACTCTACAGGTGTGGCGCTTAACTTAATACGCGGAAAGCCGAGATTCAGCGGCTTTACCGTAATGAAATGGGTTTCTTAAGATTCCAGTAAATACATTGCGTAAGTAGTGTATTGTAAAGTCTTGTGCAATTAATCTTTCAAATGAATTTGAAAGCGTTTTCATGGATAAAGTTAAATCACTTTTCTTGTCTTAAAGCTCAGAGAGCATCAAACGCTGTCTGCTCCAGTACTTCATTTGTAAAAGTAGGTCAAACAAAAAATATGAACACATAAAATTCTCAGTGTTGAGAAGTTTTCTCCCAAAGGCCTGACTTGTAACAACAGTGATATTTTCTCATCCTCAGTCCGAGGTGATATTTATAGGGTGACGATTTATTTTTTTCTTAATGGACAGAATGGAAACAAAAGTTTTTTAGGCCATCTAAGTTTTTCATTTTCAAGTCAATAGTGAAACACAATAACGATTAAGCCATTCTATTGATTCACCAAAATTCATGCTTTCGTGCCTTACCTCCTCAGTTTCTTGCACCAAGGAGGACCTTTTTGAAGGCAACCAAAGAGCTATTGCTGTAGCCAAATTTTGGGCTAAGTTACTATAAAATCATTTGCCATTGATACGTAAAGAAGAAGAAGTAGACCAAAATTCAGCTTCATCTATAAATGTATCAAATCTTACAATTTGAATGGAACGGAGCCTTTTCATTAATACTCACTAATAACTAAGTGGTAAATGGTGTAGTTATACTAGCAGTGTGACGTACGGAAAAAAAAAACCGGCCAAGTGCGAGTCGGACTCGCGCACTGAGGGTTCCGTACCACCACATAATCATAATTGTCTTAGTTGAAATCTCAGTAAGTTAATATGCTAGATTTTTTGAGTCCGACACGCGCTTGACCAAATTTTATTATTTGTTATTATTTTATAGCTTATGAACTATAAACACACCAATTTTCAATTTTGTAAGTGTTCCCGTTTTTAAAATAGAACTAAAACAAAAATCGCCTCAGCGACCATCCAACTTGACCCCTCTCTTATATGAAAGTTCTTGAAACGGGAGCTCACCACAATTGGTTCATTATTAGTTGTGAGTAAAGTTGTAATATTTAATAATTTCAGACTTTTCCCTTTATTTGTACTGTGAGACCTAGCTTCTTGCCAAATTTCATAATTTTAGGTCAACGGGAAGTAACCTGTAGGTTTTGCTTTTTTGCATAAATGTATGGAGATGAGGACATAAAAAGCCATATAAAGCCATATCTTTTGATTGCGTCGTTGTAAAAAATTGAAATTTTCAGATCTTGTGTGGTTCATAGATCCAAACATATTGTATTAATTTCAACCTGATACCTTTACCCGTTCATGAGATAAAAGGTCTTGACAGACAGACAGACGGACAACAAAGTGATCCTATAAGGGTTCCGTTTTTCTTTTGAGGTACGGAACCCTAAAAACACTGGTAGGTTAGTTGGAAGAGATCTCATATAGAGATAAGCTCGCTTCATAATATGTGTGCAATAGAGAATCTACTGGTGTGATGACCTGGTGGGAGGAAGCAAAGAGTCAATCACCTATGATCCATATTTTTCGTTTGTTCCAACGCTTACCAACGCATTTTGCAGCTATGTCAAAAGCAATCGGCTAAAGTTGTCAGAAAAAACAAGCTTGTAAAACAATGGTATTATTTCCGTCAATGATACTCTAGTTTTAGTGTCATGGCTGCTAAATAGATTGGTAAGCGCAAAGCAAGGAGGTTTTTGTTCTGAGGGTAAGCGTTAGAAAAAACGAAAAAAAATGGAAGAAGAAAAAAACAAATGGAAGATTGTAACTGATTGACAGCTAAAAAAGCGGTGGGTCAAGAAGCGTGATTGAAAATTGCACCACAGAATAAGGGCTCATGCGGCGTCGTATCGCATCGCATCGCAGTTATGTGTGGGAGCCGTAACCTATAATTGCCGAGATTTTTTTTTGTGATTGTGAGCATTAGCACTAAAGGTATGAAATTTTGTGTGGGGGTTCGTTTTTAGGCTTTAGTTTATGAATAAAAGAAATGTGTATCAGCGTTTTTGGAAATTGATTTCCAAATAAAGAAAATATCTATAAAAATATTTAAAATCATTTATTTTGAGCCAGTGACCCATAACTTTGCAATCAAATAAAATACAAAAATTTGTTTGTTTAAGTTAAAAATACGGAAATTTGTGCTGCAGTGGTATCTTGCCGTTTCTTTTACGCTGATACTCGTATATAACACGATCCGAACTACTCTGCTTTACATCTTGATTGTGAGGTAAGTAGGTCGTTATTACCACCAAATTGTAGGTGACCAATTAGCGCTCTAGGGTAATAATGTAGCTAGAAAAGCCCTAGGGTCGTAAGTAATTTAAAAAAAACACTTCGCTCTTTCAAAACTCAATTACTTACCGCCCTAGGGCTTTTCTAGCTACATTATTACCCTAGAGCGCTAATTGGTCACCTACAAGCCCCATTTGGGGGTAATAAGGACCTACTTACCGAATATGATAGATGTAAAAACCACTTTTGTATCTGTATAATTTATCACTCGAAGGTGCTATGTAAGGTGTCTAGGGTGACCGCAGTATCGAAGGACAAGTCAAAATTTAATGTAACTAACCATAGGCCGATTGTTGTTCTGCCAGTCTTCGGTAAGTTGTTTCAGACGCATTAATAACTGCCTAAAGTAACAGATTGGAAAAATTCTAGATGATATTCAGCACGGTTTTCGAAAAGCCAAGTCCACCTTATCGAAACATATTAACTTCTCTATGTCATAGCTGAGCTCAACGAAAGACACCAATTCGATTCAGAACTTTTCGATTTCCGAAAAGCATTCGATTGGGTAGATAATGACATTCTTCTCGGAAAGCTCGGAGCTTTGGGTGCTCCTTCTAAACTCCTTAAGTTTTTTGCTAACTATCTCCAAGATTGTAACCAATACGTCCAGCATCTGGGCTATCAATCTTAAATATGAAATCAGGTGTTAGCCAAGGCAGCACACTGGGTCCGATGCTCTTTCTGATCATAGTGAATGATTTGCCGAGGATTGTCAGTGCTGCAAAGTGCTTACTTTTCGCAGGCGACCTGAAGCTCTTTTTGGCATTAAAATCAGGGCAGATACTGAGCCATTGCAAAATGATATAGCCGCTGTTGCAGAATGGAGCGAAACTAACCGTCTACCGCTTAACAATTTCAAATACAAGGTTGTGATATTCACTAATATTCTATTGCCACTTAAAGTAGACTATGAGGTATAGTCGATTTATATTTTTAAGGTGACAGTCTTTGTACATACTTTCATATTCCATTTCATTTCATTGGGTAACATATTAGCTCATGTCACTGAGTTTAAGGACTTGGGACTGGTTTTGGACCTAAAACTCAACTTTCGTGCCCATGTAGTTGATGTTTGTAAAAATGCGAATATAATACATGGCTTTATCATGCGCACCACTTGCGTGTAGCATTAGCCTTATCCGCCAGAAGTCGTCTGGAGTATAAAGCCTGGCTAAAATAAAAAAAGCCGGCCAAGTGCGAGTCGGACTCGCGCACTGAGGGTTCCGTACCACCATCATCATCATCATAACATCCCATGAAACGTCCACTACAGGACAGGGAGCTCCCTCCAGAATTCTAGCTTTTTCTGGCAAAATGTGGAGGGGAAGTACGGTCAACCGCTTGTCGGTAGAAACTTTTTCAACTCTATTACCACGCCATAAGGTCCAAAAGTGTTTCTACTGATGTGCTGTCGAGTGTACCTACCGTAGTCACCTCGATTGTTAGCGTTACGGCTGGCACCATGGACCGCGGTTTTATGTGACCGCAGTAAGTAAGATGTAAGATACAAAGGAGGATGCTGCTGCCCATCCTCCAGTTAACCCTTAGTCGCCTCTTACGACACCCACGGGTATGTATGGGTTCCACCACACCACCGTGCCACCACATAAACATAATTGTATTAGTTGAAATTTCAGTAAGTTAATGTGCTAGATTTTTTGAGTCCGACACGCGCTTGACCAAATTTTGTTATTTGTTGTTATTTTATAGCTTATGCACTATAAACATACCAATTTTCAAGTTTTTAAGTGATCTCGTTTTTAAATAGAACTAAAACAAAAATCGCCTCAGCGACCATCCAACTTGACCCCTCTCTTATATGAATGTTCTTGAAACGGGAGCTCACCACGATTGGTTACCATTAGTTGTGAGAAAAGTTGTAATATTTAATGATTTCAGACTTTTCCCATTATTTGTACTGTAAGACCTAGCTTCTTGCCAAATTTCATAATTTTAGGTCAACGGGAACTACCCTGTAGGTTTTGCATTTTTGAATAAATGTATGGAGATGAGGACATAAAATGCCATATCTTTTTATTGCGTCATTGTAAAAATTTGAAATTTTCAGACCTTGTGTGGTCCATGGATCCTAATATATGGTATTAATTTCAACCTGATACCTTTACCCGTTCGTGAGATAAAGGGTCTTGACAGACAGACAGACAGACAGACAGACAGACAGACAGACAGACAGACAGACAGACAGACAGACGGACAACAAAGTGATCCTATAAGGGTTCCGTTTTTTTCTTTTGAGGTACGGAACCCTAAAAAAGATATTATAAATTATATAAATTATTATAAGTATTAGATCCTGTGGAGGGCAAATATTCAGACATGATAGAGCAGGTTCAAAAGAAGTTTTCCAGATTTCTTTATAAAAAAAACCTTATAAACTAGTAATTGTCTTATGACTTTATTGTGCTTTGGCTAATGCTGTGAATTAGCCAAAGCAGTATCAGTCACAATATACTGATTTATTTTTATCAGTATATTGTGACTGATAAAAATAATTATATTTTTTGGTGATGAATATTATTGTTAGGTACTACAAACGGATACAAAGCCTATACATACAGGTAGTTAAATCATTAGGTGTAATTTATATTTTATTTAAATGCATCCGGACCATTTGTGATCACTATCAACATGCTATCAACCGTAAAATAACGAATCTTATATTGGATCTTGTAATTAAATGGCCATGTCAAAGAAGGGATGGTGGTTTAAGAATAAAAAAAAATTTGAGATACTCCTCATTTCGTTATTTATTCGGTTAAGAGAAGGAAAATAACTGAAGTGTTATTGTTAGAAAACAAAATTGAAATTGAAACAAACTACGTTTAAATAATAAATTTATTCACTTAAATCCATTTGTTAACATTACAAACACTTACAACTATGTTAGAAACAAACAAAACTTAAAGGCTCGATAAATACTTATGTACTAAAGTGCTTGTGCATAATTTAACCTCTCGCTTTTTTTCCAAAATATTTGAAGTAGTACCTAAGCTTATAAATTATTAGATAAAATTTTAATGTCAAATATTATAAAGTTATTAATACATTAAGATGCAAGTGCGCTATTTTGTTGATTACGCTCGAGGCTCGAGAATTGCAGCCCGTGCCGCAGGCGAGGGCGTAATGGAGCCGAGAGGCTAGTGACCAAAAAGCACGCGCTTCTTACGACATTTTTCAACACATTTGCGAATAAAAGCAAATAAAATTTGCCTTACTCTTTTCCCGAAGGAAAAAGCTACGTATTTTCCTTAGATTTCTACGTTCACCCGATTCTCCAGACTTGTGTTTCGAGCCTTAGTATTTTATACGTTGAGCAACTACATTGATTACTGTTTTTTTAATTGTAGGAGTCGTTACTTTTGAAAACAATTACAATAAACACCATGTAACCATCACAAATATTTGTAAAAATGGCTCGCGTTGTTTTAGCGGACACAAACTGATAAATATTTTCATGATATGAACGTTTACTGATCATACATCGAACGAAGTTTATTTATTCATGAAAATATTATGAATTTAATAGACGTAAAAACTTCTTGGTCCTTGCCGAAATTAAAAAAGAAACAAACAAGAAACACTAGTACGGTAATATAATGGAAAAAGCACGCGTGTTTAATGAGCTGGATTGTGGACCTTAATACAGTGCAAATAGAGCTGTTTTATGAGCAAATGTGTTGAAAAAATAATTACTAATCAACAGTAATATTGAACTGTATGGAAATTTAATAATGGTAATTAATAATTTATAAAACAAGCTTTGAAAAGCAATGAGTTAGTTTAGGTACTATTGTACTGTGGCTTTTTTGGCTGACAAATAAACATTTTATTTTATTTATTATTTTTATAAGATGTAGAAAAGATTCAGATTCAGATTATTTATTCAATGTAGATTCTTTACAGAATACTAATTGAATGTCATGTAGAATACAATGCAAATAGAGCGAATCTACGCCATTTCGGATCGTGCTATGGCAGCGTAAAAGAAACGGCAAGAAACTACTGCAGCACGGCCTACTTTAAGAGTCGGCTTTTTACAATGTGTTTCTTGTGTTTCGCTGGAATATCAGAGCACCATACCTCTTTGTCATTCATATATTCATCCAATCTATAGTAAACTTTTTTACATAACGTTTGCTTTACACATTCTTTAAACTTTCTCTCAGGTAATTGCACTATATTGTTAGGTATTTTGTTGTAGTATCGTACACACAGACCAACGAAAGATGTATTGATGTATTAATCTAGTATATGGTTGATCAATTTTGTGCTTATTTCTAGTATTAAAATTATGCCTGTCACAAATTTTAGGTAATTGATGAATATTCTTTCTAGATTACATAATATTTTCATAGATATACTGGCATGGCACTGTCATTATGTTGATTTCCTTGAACAGTTCTCTCAGGGAATCACGAGTCTTCAGGCAATAAAGTGCTCTCATAGCCCTCTTTTGTAAACGAATATTGAATGTATATTAGCTGCTCGTTCCCAAAGCAGTATGCCATAAGACAAAATGCTATGGAAGTAGCTAAAATAAACCAGCCTTGCGGTAGCTACATCAGTAAGTTGTCTGATTTTTCTGACAGCATATGCAGCCGAGCTCAATCGACCAGAAAGAGCCGTTATATGAGGGCACCACTGAAGTTTAGAGTCTAGTGTTAACCGTAAGAAAACTGTACTATTTACAAAATCTTATGGTTCATTATTCAATACTATGTTATGTGAAGTAGACCTTACATTTGTTAGTGCAAATTTAATACATTTAGTTTTTTTGGCGTTTAGGACTAGATTGTTAACAGTAAACCATGCATGAATCTGTCCAAGTGCATCGTTGACTTCGTTATAATTTTGTGATTTCCTACTAACATTTAATATTAAAGAAGTATCATCAGCAAATAACACAATCTTTGACAGATTCTGCACTACAGAAGGGAGGTCATTAATATAAATAAGGAATAAAAATGGCCCTAATATGGACCCTTGAGGTACGCCAATTTTGACAACAGATCTCAGTGATTTCGTTCTGTTTACTTGTACCTTTTAAATCCTGTTTTTTCAAATATGACTTAAGTAGTTTAAGTGAATTATTCTTAACACCGTAATGTTCAAGTTTTAGCAACAATGTGCTATGATCTACGCAATTAAATGCTTTGGATAGATCACAGACGATACCAATAGCATCTTCAGATTTTTCCCACGCGCAAAAAATGTAATTCAAAAGTTCAGTCCTGGCATCCGTTGTACTGCGCCCTTTCGTGAAACCAAATTGATGGTCATGTAGTAAGTTATTTCTATTAAAGTGCGAAAGCATTTGATTGACCTTCTCAAAAATTTTACTAAGTACAGTTAAGACAGATATTGATCTAAAATTACTGGGATCCTTTTGTTACCAGCTTTGCATAATGGAACTACTTTACATTTTTCATTAAGTCAGGAAAAGTACAATGATCGACACAATCATTGAATATAACAGCTAAATATGGAGATATAGTATCAATGATCGCACTACGGACTTTTACTGACATTCCTCATAGGTCCTCAGTAGTTTTAATTTTAATACTTTTAAAGGCATTAACAATTTCGTTAGGGGTGACATGATTGAACCCAAATTCAGTTTCGCAGGCGTCCACATTCTTTTGAAGTAAACCGCTAGCAAGTGAAGATGATGAATTGAGTGACTCAGTTGTTTTCAAAGGAATATTAGTAAAAAAGGTTTCGAATTCTTGAGCCACTTCTACGTTTGAACTAATGGTTCCACGATTTGTATGAAGTGTGATTTGATTGTCACGCGGTTTCACTTTTCCAGTTTCACTGTTTATAACATTCCATGCAGCCTTAATTTTGTTATCAGCAGACTGTATTTTTTTTCGTAGAAAAAATGATTTTGCTTTTAAACTAACAAATTTTAAAAATTTTGAATAATTTTTGTCATATTCAATGAAACTGTCGACATTTGAATAATTTCTTCGCTCATATAATTCCAAAAGTCTCTCTCTACTTTTGCGAATACCAGCGGTAGCCCAGTCACTGAATTTGAATTTTACAATAATTTGCTTTTTCCTAATAGTGAAAATTTTACTAATTCAGTATTAAACAGAAAAAGAACTAAAACGTTATCACAGTCTTAGTTTAAAAAAATAAAAGCATTTTACACCCTCTTTATTACGTCTTTCTATCAGTTTTATAATGTAAGAAGCTTATAGTTGAAAAACTGAGACTGTGATAACGTTTTAGTTCTTTTTCTACATCTAATAAAAGCTTGTTTTAATTTTAAAAAATACTTTTAAGGTTACCATTATTTTATAATTTAGTATTTATGATGTCAAATACTAAAAAACAACTGTCTTTACACCATACAATCAGACGAACTCAAACCTAAGATATTTTTCTTCGTACACCCAACAGCACGTCAGTAGAAACACTTTGGTCTTTAAGGCGTTGTATATATTTCCATTCACGTGCGGCTGACCGTACGTAAGGTGATGTTTAATTAGGTAGTCGACATTTTAAAACGGCGCCTCTAGTATCGTGTAGAAAATCTACAGATCATACACGGGGAAGTGAAAAATTTAGTCGGTGCTTTGTATGTAAAAAAACTTTAAGAAATTTCTCCAAAAGGCCTAGTTAAACCCAAATATTTTATAAAGGACACATCCAGAGTTGTTATATCAATTAAATACTACCAGGTGAGCAAGCTATGCTGCCCACTAACAGATGGCGCTGCAGGATTTCTGAAACGCGGTATTATCTCACTTTTCGATGGCTATTTTCCGGCTCCATCATCAGATCAGCTCGACGTTGTAATTGTATTGCATTGTCATTAGATTTACATAAGTATGCAAAATTTCATCTCAATCGGAAACCAGGAAATGGGTCAAATTTAACTTACAAAATTTGGTTATTTGGACAGGTGAAACTAAATTAAAAAAAAAATAGTAGATTGTAAGTTCATAATGTTCTATTGTGCAACTCTTTACGGCCTTTGAGCTTAGCGGAGGGAGATTGTTATAGTTACTATGCGTTCGTTAAGTCTTAAACGTCTCAGGTATTTTTTCTTTAGGATGCTCGTAAAAAAATTGAGAGGGTTCAAAAATACAAAACTGTGTGTTTAGTTTTTTAGCTAACAACAAAAAAACAAAGAAGGACGTGTTTCAGCATCTTTGGACAAACGTCTCCAAAGGGATTAAGATAAAGGATGAAAATAAGAAGCCGCCATTTTGAAGATTAAGATAATTTTCCTACCTCAAAATTGTTAAAGATTGTCCTGTAGAAAAATATCGACACCATTATGATTATGACTGTCTTGATTCTTATGGGTATTCCGTTCTATTTGTCAAGTCTTCGGGCCGGAATGAGTGCAGTGGTAATTTTTTTATCATGTGTAGCTAGTTATTATGTTTTTTTCTTTATTTTATGCTCCCTAATCTCGAAGTCAACACGACCGGTTGCAAGAAGTTCGTGTTGTGGGTAAGAAGTGATGTTTATAACAATTCTGCCTTTCTGGAACGGAAAATTCGGGAGCAGGTCAGCCCTCCACGTCAAGTTTTGCATATTGTAACGTCCCTGGAAAAGAATCACAAACATATACCTAAGGACATTATCTCCACAACAAAATAAAAGGCTTCCCTGAAGACATGATTTTTATAAACGTACAATGTTATTCCCCCATCTTTTTAATATATAAAAGGATAAATTGAATGACTGTCTGACTGATATATCAACGCACAGCGCAAACGGCTGGACCTAGAGACTTGAAATTTTGCACGTAGGTACTGTGCAGTTACTGACCCCTAAAATATTTTATTGAGAATGCAATCTGCTTGGTTGATTTCTAAATTGGGCACGTAGGTTCCTTATGAGGTAGAACCTCATGGGGTGCACTAAGAAAGGGTTTTACAAAATTCCACCCCTAAGGGGGTAAAATACGGGATAAAAATTTGTATGACAGTCCGTCAGTTTTGAAGTTAGGATCTTCAAAATTTGTATTTAGGCTGACGATTAAAAATGAAGTTTTATGTGTCTCAGGGTTTTTGAAAATTCTATACCCTAAGAGGTGAAAAGGGGGATGAAGTTGAAAATCCTTCATTTCCTAAGTAAAATACACTATTTAGGCATAAGGATTGTAATTCTGTGAAACGTACATCACTGTTATCATTATTGAAATTCCACCCAAATTCCACCCCAAATTTAACCCGTAAAAGAGGGAAATGGGGTGAAAAAGTCTAAAAACCTATATGGGTATCGTTTTTATGGTTGATCGGGTCACTGATTACGAAAACTACAACAATATTGAAATACAACGTAGTGGACGTGAAATACCATCATCCCCTGGGGAGGGGGTTGGGGTGCGATAGGGTTGAAATGTCTAAAAATCAATATGGGTGTCGTTTGTATGGTTTGTCGGGTCGCTCATTACGAAAACTACAACAATTTTGAAATCCAACGTGGTGGTCCAACGTTTGTGGTGGACGTGAAATACCATCATCCCCTGGGGATGGGGTTAGGGTGCGACAGGGTTGATGGGGTTGGGGTGTTATCTAAAAATCAATATGGGGTAGGGATAGGGGAAGGGACAGGGACAGGGACAGGGACAGGGACAGGGACAGGGACAGGGACAGGGACAGGGACAGGGACAGGGACAGGGACAGGGACAGGGACAGGGACAGGGACAGGGACAGGGACAGGGACAGGGACAGGGACAGGGACAGGGACAGGGACAGGGACAGGGACAGGGACAGGGACAGGGACAGGGACAGGGACAGGGACAGGGACAGGGACAGGGACAGGGACAGGGACAGGGACAGGGACAGGGACAGGGACAGGGACAGGGACAGGGACAGGGACAGGGACAGGGACAGGGACAGGGACAGGGACAGGGACAGGGACAGGGACAGGGACAGGGACAGGGACAGGGACAGGGACAGGGACAGGGGTAGGGGTAAAAATCCAAAATAAAAATACCTTTGCTATGGGACACGTTACGTTTGGGTATCTTTCGATCAGTGCTTTTTTGAAGATTGGGGTAGCGATTGGATCTTTCTTCCACAAGACGCAGAGTCTGCCAGTGATCTCCACAAAACTCCGCTTGTATGTGTTTGATAGGAACTCAAAAAAATATAAGCCGAACTGGAAAACAATTTTAAACAGCTTAGTAGCTTTAGTGTTCGACTATTAATCTGGACGTTCTGGATCCGAATCCAAATCAGGAAATCCGTGACGTTTTGGCGAAATTGAGAATACCCAAAAGCTATAAAAACAAAAATTTGCGCAGATGGACAAAATAATTCAATTTAAACCAACTCGGCCACTTAACGTATTTATTTCAGTTTAGTATGTTATTTATTTTGCCAGGATGGTACCGGCAAAGAATAGCAACCCATCTCTACCCGTGGGTGTCGTAAGAGGTCACTAAGGGCTGATGAACTGAGGGATAGACAGCAGCATATTTCTGTGTATCGTACCATCTTACATACTGCGGTCACTAACAACAGCGGTGGCCAGCCGCAACGCTTACAAACGTGTTGACTTTGGTAAATCCCCTTTAAAGTACCACGCGTTTTTGCTGGAGATCTGGAGGGAGCTCCCTGTCCTGCAGTGGACGTTTCATGGGATGTTATGAAAGGTACATACGTGGTGATCGTTGCCGATGTCGTACAAAGTTTCAAATTCGTAATTAAAGTAGTACACGGGATCATGACGACCATACCGAAACGCAGATATGTTGATAAACTTGTAGTACATAGATTACATGAGGACGCTCGATTGAAAACATTTTTACCTGAAAAGTATACATTTTGGGGAATATTTTGTCATACATTTTGCGGAATAGTTTGTGATACATTTTGCGGAATAGTTTGTGTTCTTGATAATTTCTATAACATCACCATTGCTCTAGCCTTATTCCATTTTAAGGTTCCGAACCGAAATGTTAAAAACGAAACCATTATAATGCGACTTCGACAGTCTGTCTGTCTGTCACACCTGTATATCTCAGCTACCACTCAATTTCGAACAGTTTTAGAATATGATAGCCCAACTTTAATGTAAACGAAGGAATAAAAAAAATATTATTTTAAAGGGGGCCTAAATAAGGGGAGCAAAATATAAAATTGTCGTTACTAGGTCGAAAGACGTATCATATGAAAATGAAAGGTCTTCACTAGTACATGTACTCCATTATACATATTTTTTTAACGATTCTTAGTTTTCAAGTTTTGATGACTAATGTCTATAAAAAATATCATTCCCCCCTCTTTTTTCCGAAGTTTACAAAAGGAAAAATCTAAATTAATTATAGTCGTTTGACGTTTAGGTACGTAAATATTACAGGAAAAATTAATCTCCGCTTTTTAGAAATCTGCGAAAAATCTTTACAATCATATTTGGAATTGCGGTCCTAAAGATGGAACTTATAGCTTCTAATAAAATAATATAGGTAGGTATATCAAACCCTCGGCACGTGAGTGCTACTCGCACTTGACCGGTTTTTTACCAATTGTTTTTCGGAGTCGACTAACAAACTTGACGCAGGCAAATTAGACCTAATCCCAGATTAGGCCCAGATTTTTTAGGTTGCCAAATGGCGTCTGATGACTACTATTAAGTGTCACGAGCAAGGGTTCTTTAAAAAAAAAAGTTAAATCTTTAATTTTTTTTGTTATAAAATGATCACAGCTGCAGCTAATGGTTATTTATCTCAGCAAATAATAAATTTAGAATGTAAAAGTAATTATACAGTTATGCAACAAAACAGAAAAATAATATATTTAAGGTGAGGGTTCTATTTTGGCGCAAGCTATATTTCTTAGAAGATTCTTCAGTAGAATCCGGAATGTAGCGAGGGATTAAAAATGTAACCCAGTGTAAAAATTATTTTGCAGCCGCGTGACACACTCTTCTTTTTATCTCTACTAAAATCTTTTGGAGCAATAAGCTATTTATTGACGAACCCATCAGGTTCTTTTAATAGATGGGATGAAAATAATTAAGTTAAACACTAAAACACGACTGCCGACGAAAAGTAGCAAATAAACGGAAGAATGACCCAACCAAACAATATTTTTGTCGCAATATTTATTTGGAAGGGTCATTCTTCCGTTTATTTACTACTTTCACGTCACAGTCGTGTTTTAATTTTTAACTTTATTTTTTATTTACATATTTTTTGTACCATTAGGGTTATTAGTGTGTTTGTTTTGTATTGTAATATCCATGTATCTTCTCCACTGTGATGAGATTTAATAATTCTTATGTAGTATTTTTTATCTTACTGTTATGGTAATTTTTGTGTTGTTACTGTGATTTAAAATGATAAGTGTCTTTCGGGCTGACCTATGAAAATAATATATGTAAATTTTCGATTCACCATCTCGCAAACACCTTGAGGGCACAAATTCGGGCTGATGAACGACGCACAGTATTACCTGAATGTTTATCTGTGTTACTTATATAAAGAATGGTGGTTAAAGCATTCTGATTCCTTTAACTCTCTACAAACATTATCAAAAGCATCCCATACTGCTCACCGACCGGCGATCGTCCGTTTTATTTTAATTCAACCGATTTAAAAAAATACAGGCAAGTGCGAGTCGGCCGCAGTTACCGAGGGTTCCAATATACCCATAGTATTTTTAGAAGCAACAAAGTCTATTTTCGGACCGCAAAACGAAGTTTGTTATGTAAAGGTTTTTAGCAGATCTCTTAAATACTTTGCCACTTTATTTATTTGCTTCGGAGAAAAACAGCTAGTAATGTTTAAAAGACTTTTCAGGTACAGAGTAAAGTAGATGCTTAATACTACTTCCCAATACGTTTCTCGCTTAGAGATTTAAAAGAAAGAAAATGGGGTTTGGGAAGTTATACAATCTTCAGTATAACATAAATTACAAACAATAATACATACAAGAAAATAAGTCAGGATTATGGCGTTCCCAATGTGTACCTATTTCCGCCTTTCCTATGCCATGAGTACGACGAGTTTGTATGCCTCTTACACACAAACTCCAAAAGATCGTAAAAGAGATTCCCCTATCCACATGGACTGGACATGCACAGCCTAAGAATCAGAAGCCGGAAGTTGTAAGTCACAGCCGAATGGTTACGACTTAAAATTAAAGAAATAGCGCCAGACCAATCCATCAAAGGCCACACTACATGGCCCATCATCCCGTAATCAAAGAGTCAAGTTTAACGACAAAGATTCGTCCAGTTTTCGATGCGTCGGCCAAGGATAAAAATCAGGTCTCCTTGTTTAGAAAAAGGCGTTAATCTGCTTGAAAATATCCCCAATCTGTTAATTGATTTCGGGAAGCACAAAATCGGTGTGACCGCAGACATAGCAAAAGCGTTTCTTCAGATTTCCACCACACCAAACGATCGTGACTATATTCGGTTCCTGTGGTGGTCTAAACTAGATGAACAGGACAGAAAACTGATAACATACTCGTATCGTCAAAGACGTATTGTGTTTGGTGTCACACCGAGTCCTTTTCATCTCATTGCTACAATTTGTCATCATCTGGACAACTGCCCAGAGTATCTGAAGGAAACTGCTATGAAATTAAAAAAAACATTCTATGTGGACAACTACGTCACAAGCCTGGAATCAGAAGAGGATTTAGTTAAGTTTATCAGGGAACCCAAGCAGGTAATGCTTAAAGGCTGTTTTGATCTTTGGGGTTGGATATTGAGTCCTACTTTTGTAGATAACAATGTCGCGAACACTAACGTTTATACGTTATATCATGGTCATACGGGGTATCATGGGATGTCTAAAATGATAATCTTCGGTGCAATGTTAACTTTCAAAATATTTACGGTAAATATACAAAAAGAACGTTACTTTCGATAGCTCAAAGTGTTTTCGTTCCCATAGGTTTTGTCTGGCCGACCACTTTTGGACCAAAAATGATTTTACAAAGGTCGTGGATCTTAAACTTACCTGGGAGGGACGAAGAATTACCCAAAGATTTATCGAAAGAGTTCGAAAAATGGTTAGAAAAGGCCCACCTGATTAATGATTGCGTTATTCATGATTGCAATAACTCTTTACATATTTTTTGTGTCGCGAGTAAAAACGCTTATTCAGCGTGTATATTTCTACGATCGCAGCTAGGTGAGTATGTTGATCTGAGGTTAGGTTTAGCTAAGACGAGATTAACACCAGTAAAAAAAAAATCTATCCCAAGATTAGAGTTGATCGCCGTTACGCTCGCTTGCAGACTGTCAGTAATTACTATTGAATCGTTAACATTATCAAATTGTCGCGTGTTCTTTTGGACAGACTCTAGCGGCGTACTGACGTAGATAAAATGCGATGGGCCGTGGACAGTAGTCGTCTCAAACCGTGTTAAGGAAATTAAAAGCATAAGTGTTTCTCCTTCCTAGAGGCATGTACCTGGTGAATTGAATCCAGCCGATTTACCTTCCAGAGGCATTACTCCGAAGGGTTTACTAGAAAGTCAATGGTGGGAGGGCCCTTCTTGGTTACGGTTATGCGAGGAAGACTGGCATACTAAAAAACTCGTATTTAACGATTCTGAAGTGAACGACGAACGGAGAGAAGTCTCCACTCATAATGAGCTGGAAGCGGTTAATAGGAAGCTGTTCTCATGCTATACTTGTTGAGCAATAATCTTTTTTAACGCGATTAACTTACTTTTCAAACTATGTAAAAATTGTAAGAATGTTGTGTTAGATATTACGCATGAAAAATAAACCAACGTCCAAAGAGTTGTCTAACGACGAATATTAGGATTCTGCTCCGGAGTTTGTTGCGAGTGGACGTGTGTCACTCTGCATATCGGTTTTTTACTAAATATTTTTTATAAATTCTGTGATTGGTCGTATTTATCAAATTTTAATTTCTTGTCACTCGTATTGCGTTCTTACCTGGTGTCACCTCCCATTGGGCGGTCCTAGAAAGAGACGCCTAAATTTCATCGGTGTCGTGCATTTATCCACATAACAAATTATTTTTGTGAGTGCGGAGGAGCCGGGGATCGAACCGTCGCCCATCGGAGTGTAGACCGTGCGCTTGACCATTGCGCCACGGAGTGATCGACGGCGCATCGCGAAATAACGATACGGTATCTCCGCCGTGCTACAGAGCTGCTACGAGTGCTACGACTGCGCTACGTGTTTGCTACGACAAGCAGTGTATGACTCACACACACCGCGCCCGTATTGTTTGATTTTTGTCGACTAGATCGTTATTATTTACGTGTAAATTCAGCGCTAAAACGCAAATAGACTCTAACCGTTTACCCAACCCAACTGAAAATGTCAAATGTAATTAAATGTGCAGGATGCTTACAGATCGTAAAGGGTAACCGACGCCTGTCCTGTTGTAAATGTGTGCAGGTTTATGATCTCGTTTGCGCCAATGTGACGGAACAACGCTTCGAAAGCGTAAAAAAGAACTGGATTTGTCAACAATGTGTCAATAAAATACCTAAAACTGGCAATCTCAACACACCATTGCGTAGCCAGTCTACACCCTCAGATATGGCTACTTTTTCTGGATCGGATTCGGTATACGTGAATTGTGACCCTCGGCGCGTCAATATTCCATCTAACCCTACTGTTGAAGCTAAGCTAGACCAATCCAGCTTTAGTGAGGGTAAGCAAAGTGACGATGATAGCCTTATTTGTGGTATTACTGAGCGGGTATTAAGTGGAATTCGAGCGGAATTGCCGCAGATGTTTTCACAAATTCTTAGCAATGAACTATCGGAAATAAAAAATGAATTAAATAAGAAACTGAGGGACGCTACCTCTAAAATCCTAACTGACATTGCTAGCATTAAAACTGACATCAAGACCACAAATGAAACCGTAGAGGGTTTGATATCTAGTGTAAATTTTATTAGCCAGCAATATGAAGAAATGAAAACAATTACAAGTGAACACTCTGAGAAGGTTAAACTACTTCAAAAAGAAAGTGACTCTTTAATCCTGGTGTTGAACGATGTCACTACTAAACTTAACGTTTTAGAGCAACAATCTAGAGCATGCAACTTGGAACTACAGTGCGTCCCAGAGCACAAGAATGAAAATTTGCTTACAATTGTTAAACAGTTCTCGAACGTGGTTGGATTCAACTTGAATGAAAACGAAATTATGGATTTCCACAGAGTACCTAAAATGAAGCAAGATAGTAATCGACCGCGCACTATAGTTGTTAAACTATCTAGTCCTCGCATCCGCGACAATATCTTAGCGGCAGCAAAGCGCTTTAACAAAGATAACGCAAATCAAAAGTTAGACACCAGCCATCTGGGATTTGCCGGCGATAGGAAACCTGTTTTTGTGGCGGAACACTTGGCTCCAGCAAATAAGTTACTACACGCTTCGACTAGGACTTTCGCTAAAGAACATGGTTATGAGTTCGTTTGGGTCCGTGGTGGTAGAGTGTATATTCGCAAGGACACTAAATCTCAAGCTGTATGGATAAAAAATGAAAGTGTTCTTAAAACACTTTAGGAATGAACTATTTTCCTTATTTTTAGAGCATGATAGTAAATATTTTAAATTAAAATTCAACCTGTCCATTTATTATCAAAATGTAAGAGGTTTAAGAACCAAAGTGAATGATTTTTATAGAAATGCTTTATGTCAAGAATACGATATTGTTATATTGACCGAGTCATGGTTAAATAACTCTGTGTTTGATCACGAAATTCTAGACAAAAGGTACAATTTATTTAGGAGGGATAGAAGTTCCACTGGTTTATGTCATAAAAAGGATGGAGGAGGTGTGTTTATAGGTGTTTTGAATAAATATAATGTTTTAAGAAAGCCGACATGGGAATGTAGATGTGAGGAGCTTTGGATTACATTAAAATTGGGTACAGGCAGTAAATCACTACATTTGAACTTGTGTGCAGTATATATTTCACCACCTATTACTGAAGAACATTATAACGTATTTCTTAAAAATACTGTTGATGTGATATGCAATAAATCAGCAAAAAAATCTGTTACCCTCCTTATTGGAGATTTCAATCTACCTAATATCACCTGGTCTTATAACAGCTCTACAAATACATGTATCCCAGCACCATGTTCTAACAAAATCGAGAACATTTTCCTCAATGAAATGACTTTTAACAATCTTTCTCAGTATAACCATGTAATCAATGCAAATGGTCGTGTCCTAGACTTGGTTTTTTCTGACTCTAGATTGCCGGTAAGTATCAGTCAGACATCAAAACCGCTCTGCAGATTGGATTCACACCATCCGGCGCTAGAGATTCGCGTTCAAACGCCCCATTCTATACAAAAGCTCAGACTAAACAGAGAACCCAAGTATAATTTCTTTAAAAGCGATTTCGATGCCATACGGAAAGCAATTGCTGAAATTGATTGGTCGGAGGTGTGGCGGGGAGTTTCAAACCTAGACGAAGCTGTAGAAATGTTCTACGAAAAATTATACTCCATTATCAACAAACATACGCCTCGTCGCCGACCTCACACTGATAGATATCCGATCTGGTTTAGTAGACCGCTAATTAAATGTTTAAGAGAAAAGGCCAAATTTCACTCTAGGTTTAAAAAATATGAAAATGATTTAGATAAAATAACTTACGAATTACTAAGAGATAGAAGCGAACTTATGATAAAGGATTGCTTCAATAAACTTAAAAATAACGCATTACATAATCTTCGCACTAACCCTAAATTTATTTGGTCGTATACTAACGCACAAAAAAGTAAAAGTTGTTCGATACCATGCCAGGTCAGACTTGGAAACAAAATGGCTAACGGTGGCCAGGAAATCGCTGAACTATTTTTGGAACACTTTCAGTCTGTATACGAATACAAATCGCAATTTACGGCCAGGAATTATGCCAGTGAAGCCAAGGCGGAGAATAATAATACTATTGGATCTCTTTCTCTAAGCAGAATTGAAGTACTCAAAACGTTACGATCACTAGACCCAAGTAAAGGCGCCGGTCCAGATGGTATACCTCCAGTGTTTCTACGTGAATGCGCGGAGGTGTTAACTCAGCCTCTGCTTTATATTTTTAATGAGTCTCTAAAGACTGGCTGCTTTCCCGCAAAATGGAAAAATGCGCGCATATCTCCAATTCATAAAAAAGACGCACTGGATGAAGTATCTAATTATCGACCCGTGTCAATTTTACCAGCATTTGGAAAAGTTTTTGAGTCCTTAGTTCAAAAGAAGATTTACTGGCACGTAAAAGAATATCTACATCCGGCTCAATACGGATTCTTGCCAAAAAAGTCTACAACATCAAACTTAGTGAGCTTTGTCAACGATATCACAGAAGCAATGGACAAAGGAGATGAAATACATTGTATTTACACAGACTTCAGCAAAGCCTTTGACCTTATAAATCATGACCTTCTCGTTGACAGAATCAGGCAAAGCGGAATACACGGTTCTCTGCTCCGTTGGTGTGACTCCTATTTAAGAAACCGATCGCAGCTAGTTACGATTCGTGGCTTTCAGTCTCAATGTAAAAATATCCCATGTGGTGTGCCTCAGGGATCACACTTGGGCCCGTTGTTTTTTGTTATTTTTATAGATAGTTTGGCTAAGAGTATTTCTTGTGACTTTAAAATGTATGCCGATGATTTGAAATTGTATAAAATAATAAAAAACAACAATGATTTATCCATTTTGCAAGATCAAATAAACAAAGTGTACCAGTGGTGTACAGAAAATGAAATGAAACTAAATTGTGACAAATGCTATTTCGTGAATTTTTCCAGGAAAAAGAAACAATGGGATATCAAATATTACATTTCCAGTAAGCCTTTAAAACAAGTTGCTAGCATCCGCGATCTTGGGGTTTATTTGGATTCGGATATGAGTTTCAGGACGCACATTGATGAAATTGTTAAAAAAGCTTTTCAACTCACGGGATTTGTAACAAGACAACTTAAAGTTTTTAAAGATCCAGGTATTATCATCCCTATTTATAATTGTGTGGTGCGTAGTGTCTTAGAGTATGCAAGTCCAGCATGGAATCCATGTTATCAAGTGCATATTAGTCGTATAGAACGGGTCCAAAAAAAGTTTCTGTATCATTTGGCGTATGCTGACAATAAATGTAAAAAACTTACTTCGTATGAATCTAGGCTAAAGTTCTATAAAATAACACCACTAAGTATCCGAAGAAAATGTGCGGACATAACATTCCTGTACAAATTAGTCAATGGGTGTATTGACTCCATGGAACTTCTACAAGCCATAAAATTTGAAATTCCACGATCAAACAGTAGGCTTCTAAATAGGAGAACATTTGTCCTTCCTCATGTTAGGACTAACATTGGCCAACACAGTCCTATCCACAGAATGTGTGCCGGTTATAACGGTATTCGTTTCAAATTCGACATATTCACTGGTTCTTTGGCCTCAGTTAAGGATAAAGTACTTAGTAATTTGGTTATTACCAAATTTTAATTAATACTTAGTTTAACGTAGTTGTAATCTAACTTCTTACTTCTATCCTAATTTAACATAACTTAAATTAAAACTACCGGATATTTTGTTTATCCCTTGTGAATGCTGTGTTCACTATTTGAGAATGTACACAAATATCATTAACTTATGTTTTTATCAGAATTCTAGTTGTAGGTGTGTAACATTCGGTTTGTGAACCTAATAAAAAAAAAAAAAAAAAAAAATACGAATACGCTGAGAGTTCTCTTAACAAGTCAATTCAGCAAAATTATAGGAACTCTTTACTCAACGATATAAAGTTACAAATTTATGTTGACGAAAATGGTATAAACTGTCCTTAAGATCAGACGAACGTGATTTTAAGTTTCCGATAGTTTTACCAGGAGTAGAGACGTTAGTAAGACGTCTTATAGAGCGTCGACACGTCGAACTGCAGCACGCTGGGGTTCAAACATTGATGTGTTACCTGCGTCAAACCTTTTGGATCATAGGTCAAAGGAAACTTGTGCGCAGCGTCTTCGATAAATGCATAAAATGCAAACGTTTTAAAACAAAACGTTGTCAAGCACCCGTGGGAGTTCTTCCTAGAGAACGTATGGAGGGTAGCACGCCTTTCCAGTTTTCGGGCGTTGATTTAGCTGTTCCTTTAGTACCGTACTTTTTACGTGCACTACTTATCGTGCCGTACATCTTCTAGAGGTAGTAGAAGCACTTTCCGATTAAGAGTTCTTGATGGCTCTAAGACGATTTGTCGCGCGACGTGGCCGAGTCCATTGTTTATTTAGTGACAATGCGACAAACTTTCACGGTCTTAATAATGCTTTAAGTTCCTTGGACTGGAACGAAATATACCGTTTTTCCACTATAACGAGGATCAAATGGCAATTGCTGCCGCCAGAAGCTCCTTGGTGGGGAGGTTTCTATGAGAGATTGATCGGTTTTTTGAAGCAAATTTAACGAAGAGTTTTAGTCAAAGCCGCTCTTAGTAGAGTTGCAAACAATTTTATGCGACTCTGAGTCATCAATAGCCGCCCATTGACCTACATAAGTGGTCAAGATGAACTGCAGCCGTTGAATCCGTCTGCATTTATTCAGCCCATGACTTCATGTGGTGTAAATGACTTTGATGAGGTCGATTCAAAGACTTTAAATATGCGAAAACGATATTGAAAACGATTACGTGAGGACCTGCGTAACCGTAAGCGGGAGAATAAGGTGCCACTTGAGGTTGGTGACATCGTTCTTGCAGAGACTGAAAATAAACGTGTCACCTGGCCATTCGCCATCGTAGAAGGTTTTCACAAAAGTGCAGATGGTATAAACCAAGTGGTACAGCTACGGACTTCTGGAGGGACTAAAGTCAGGCCAATTCAGCACTTATTTCCTTTGTAAATTAGACAAGACAGTTCAGAGATGGACTCGACTGACCTGAGTGAGGCAATCAAAGTTAGACTTGACTCAGACTGCTAAAATTAATGACAATAAGGGCGACAGTATTAAAACACGGCCAGGTCGTCCTAGCAGGCTACCTAGCTACTTATTTGACTATGTCCTACAAACATAATTGTATTAAAAATTTATGTACATTTTTCCCTGCCGGTTTTCCCTCCCTGGGAGTGTTACGTAATCACTAATAATAATGAAAGATATAAATGTCTTGCCATATTTCTCGATCTCAGTACAGCATTCGATACTGTATCCAATCCTCACCTAATTCAGAAACTACATGACATTGGTATCAGGGGTAACTCCTTAGAACTTTTCGCAGATTACCTTACTGGAAGGAGTAAATCAGTAATCGTTGATAGCAATATCAGTGATGAGCTTTCTATTCATTTTAGAGTACCCCAAGGATCAATCCTAGGGCCAACTCTTTTCCTTATCTACCTTAATGATCTCTGCTCAATGCAGCCAACAAATGGTAAACTGATTGCTTATGCCGATGATACAGCTCTAATCTTTGCAGCTAAATCCTGGTTAGAAATTTTCTCCATGTCTCAGTCTGAATTCGATGAAGTTTGCAAATGGTTTGATAATGATTTACTTACATTAAATGCCTCTAAAACTAAATACATGACCTTTGGAATCAGAAGCTCATCTCTTCCTCCCCAAGAAACTTTCTCTGTTATTGCGCACACCTGTAGCAACTACAAACCTACTGAATGCACATGCCCAAAGCTTGAATCAGTAAATACCTTTAAATACCTAGGCTTGTTGCTTGACAAGAACATCACCATCTGGGGTGGTGCAGCTAAAACATATTTCATTAAAATCGAACGCGCTCAACGATTGATTCTCAAAGTGGCTACTTTTCGGTCTTATTTCTTCCCTACTCACGATTTATACAGGCTCTGTAAAGTTCTAACTGTTCGGCATCTCTTTGTACTTAACACCATCCTCAAACAACACTCGCTCGTCAATCCCTCCCTTTAACAGATAACCCCTAGGCACCGACCCAGAGTATGTGAAAGCAAAAAATGCAACACCGAATTCGCAAAGAAATCCTTTACTTTCTTAGGTCCCCGTCTATACAGCGTGAATTTGTATTGGTTTCGCACCCGAAGCCCAGTGATTCTGCTCATGAAAACAAGTAACTTTTCCGAAGAAAAAAATATTTTACTCGAAAAAAATTTTTCGCCTCCCCATACAAAATGAGTCGATCACGTAACCACTTTACTATGAAGGCGAAAAAAATTTTTCGAGTAAAAAAATTTTTTCTTCGGCAAAGTTGCTTGTAATCATGAGTAGAATCACTGAGCTTCGGGTGCGAAACCACTACAAATTCACGCTGTATAATAAGTTAAACTACAGCCTTAAACTTTTACAACTAAATAAATATCATCATAACATCCCATGAAACGTCCACTACAGGACAGGGAGCTCCCTCCAGGATTCTAGCTCCCTCCAGGATTCTAAAATGTGGAGGGGAACCATAGTCACCTCGCTTGTTAGCGTTACGGCTGGCACCATGGACCGCGGTTGTAGGTGACCGCAGTAAGTAAGATGTAAGATACAAAGGAGGATGCTGCTGCCCATCCTCCAGTTAACCCTTAGTCGCCTCTTACGACACCTACGGGTATGTATGGGTTGGTACTATTCTTTGCCGGCACCACACGGAACAACGGAATTCTGGTCACGTACCGTTCACTAAACCTTTCGTTAAATCACCAATCAAGGTTGCAATGTTTTTAACAGAGTTGCTCTGTCTATCTCCATCTTAGTAATTTCAGAGTATTTGCTCAGCCAAATCAGACGAACCTAAACACGACGGGTCTATCTTGTTTAGTTTACCCACACGCATTATACGAGTAGTAGCATTGTAGTAAATTTGTTATAACATCGTGTAGACGATTTTCTTGTCACCGGAGCGACAAAAGACGAGTAGCGAATAAACCTGAATGTGCATGCCGACTGCGGGCGCGCGAGCCCCGATGCGATAGCATACCATCATCACTTCACATAATTTTTTTTCTTCCCTCAACACAATTACACTTATTTTGTATTTATCATCTGCTTCTTAGACACATTTTAAGTTTGTATGTATGTACCTGTATGATGTATGTTTATTTTATGCACACTAGCGTCCGTGCCTCACTCAGCGCAGGGTCCACTGAAAACCAGCGTCGCAGCATGCGTGCTGCGGCTTTTGCTGAGTGAGGCCCTTTTATCACTGCCGATGTCACAGCACTGATTTTATTTTTATTTTATTTTTTCTACTTTTGTATTCTACCCTTACGATAATATTTATTTGATAATGCTACATATTTATTGTATTTTTTATAGAATTGTGTTGTGATGTCTTAGTGTTAATAAAAATTTCTGATTTCTGATTTCTGAGTTAAGGAGTTCGTTTGGCCACCTTCTGACTTTATCATCTGAACCCTGATCATTATCTGAAAGTGCTTGGGAATACAAGTCTAATGAACACAAACACGACGGGTCTACCTTGTTCATTCTATAAGTTCCTTTGGCCACCGTCCGAGGAGGGGTGAGTAGAGAGGGAAGGGGGTTGAGGGGTGGGGCGGGGGAAGAGGGGGGGGGTTTAGTGGTTGTGGGTGGGAGCTAGACGTTTTGACTGTACCTACCTACATAGACGTATCCACGCAAAACACGGCCGTATCATAAATACACATAACCAGGCATTTTTAAGGGACGTTATGATGATGATGACTTGTGCAAAAACAACTCAGTTCCTAAGATAGCTACGTAATCTAGTAGATTAGAGGTCACTTACTCTATCAAAGGTTCCATTTGCAGGTTTTGCTGCATGTGTAGGTATAAAGCGAATCGTGTATAGCAGAAAAAATAAATATAATTTGATCTGGCCACACATTCTGTCGTTTTTGATGCGACCATTTAACTATTTTTTTTTATTTGAAACTTATTGTTGAAAATAAAGTACCTACCCATTATTGTTGATGCAATTTTATGCTAAACCAGTAATTATAAAGACACTATCTGTTGCCCGCGACCTCGTCCGCGGGGGATTCTATCTATCCGGCCATCCACCCACACTTCCGTCCATCTGTTTATCCATCCGTCCGTATATCGGTCCGTCAAACCGTCTGTCCAACCGTCTGTCCATCCGTCTGTCAAACCATCCCTCTCCCTCTCCCTCTCCCTCTCCCTCTCCCTCTCCCTCTCCCTCTCCCTCTCCCTCTCCCTCTCCCTCTCCATCTCCCTCCCCCTCTCCCTCTCCCTCTCCTTCTCCCTCTCCCTCTCCCTCTCCCTCTCCCTCTCCCTCTCCCTATCCCTCTCCCTCTCTTTGAAAATACCGCGGGAAATTTAAAATTTTGATCAATCTACGTCACGGCCGTCCTGACGGGTCGCACGTCCTCGTGTGAGTTCAAGTAAGTGCTAAAATCTATTTTCTAAACCGCTAGGCCAAACCTGACTAAAACGAAAACTAACTGCTAAATATTTCATCAAATTCACTCATCCGCTCCTGACCAAGAATGTTCAAAACTTCATCGTATACCATCGTATGACCTCAGTTTATGACTAATTTAAGTAGAAAGTACTACTCGTAAAATCACGTAAAACAATTGCATCTCTCTGATATCAAATTAAAAAGTCACTCTAACTCACTAATGAGTCAGTATCACGTCGCTATGCGAACCTCAAAGTTAAGACTAAAGCAATTGATATCAAGTTCTGTAATCAAAATAATTCACCACACTCGCTAAATCATCGCCTCTATCCGGCAAGTACATCGCCTCCTTCCGGCTAGTACACAAATAAAACGAACGCCACTATCCGGCGGGTACATCGCTTCCATCAGGCTAGTACCTTTAAAATAATTTGCTCACAGAACTTCAAAATAAATCAGTTTACAACTGTATGAAACAAAACATTAAATTTAATCATTGATCGACTGTCGATGTACGGACTTCATTATCAGTAGGTAGTCATATCAACATACTAGTTATCTATCTCAGTATGGTACCAAATCTTCTAGCCCAGGTATCGGTAAAGGTAGGTCACGTCACTGTCTGCTCGCACCAGAGCTACTTTGTCTATAAACTCACTGTTGCTATGCAATTCGGGTTTATCACATCTTGGCCAAAATTTTCATCTAAAACTTTCACATTTACTTTCAAAAACAATCACAACTTTAGGTTATTTAAACTTAACATCAATTTCAGTAGCAAATATTATCAATTTAGAAACAGCAGCTGTAATGTTGAACAAAACAATACTTACTCAAACAACAATAACTAGGTAAAATTTTTACAATGCTCAACTCTGATCTCTATCCGGTCATCACAACAATCGACCTCTATCCGGTCTTCGACACGTGACCTCCATCCGGTTACGAACACAACTGGCAACCTCTATCCGGTCACCTCAATCGACCTCTATCCGGTCTTCTACAAGTAGGTAACTCAACCAGAGCGAACACTTTCAACGCCGCGCAGCTTTGGACCGCCCGAGAGCAAGTCAATAAGAAACGGCTTACGACTCAGAGTTGCAACTGATTTAGTTACACACACACACATAATATATCCGCCATCCGGGCACATCACCACAACGGCGACGTCCGTCCGGCCACAAACATATCCGCCATCCGGGCACATCACCACAACGGCGATGTCCGTCCGGCCACAAACATAACTCAACCACTTATTCGATTATGAAAACCAGTAACCTCCATCCGGTTACTTTTGAGCTTTGTAAAACACAAAACAATCTCAAGTTCTCTTGATCTCAAATCGAATTAAAATTATCACAATAATGGGTTTTTTCAACATGTCACTGGGCTATTGAATCAGTCTGGTTACGGTCATCCTACTAGGTATGTCAAAATGGTATTCCAAAACAATCGCGAAATTTACTTACGTTCTCATTTGAGACCACAAAACTACTACAAGCACTTGTAAGTTACCGTTTCTTTTTTAAAAACAATCATTATGGTTTAGTAATCACTTGACCAGAATCACTAAAGCACTTGTGTTTTTCTTTTATCACGTCATTGTAAAATATTTTGAACTTTATCTCGAAACTACCTTACGAAAGTAATGTTATGAACGCAATATTTACGCTATAACGAACGTTTTGAACACTGCCTTATAACTAAAATCATTATTCCAGTACCTAAGAATATTGTGAACGTCATGACACGATCAATATTTACGAGTAACTTCCTGTGGTTTGTACTTACGTGGGCGCAATGTCAAATATCGTGTTAAGTCTTAGACTATATAATACTAACTGTTAAGTAAACAAGAAACCACATCAAAAACACTATGAAAATCGTTGCACTATTACAAAAGCAACATTTACAATGCTTTTTTCGTTTCAGCACTACATTTTACTTATCGTAACAGTTAATCGCAATATCCAAACTATTTTAAGTAATAAAACGTCATGCCTCGTGTAAGTAGACGTTGCCGATCGTCGTGCAAAACATTTAAACGATTGTAGGTACACTAACGCGGTTCGGAACTGTCCCGAGTGAACTATAAACAAACTAATTATTTTCCTACCGTCAACTTTGAACTTTTTTTTCAGACTACTGTGCATGACTGTAGGTAGGTACACCATCCTGAAATTATCATGAACGCATGACCACTATGTCAAAACAACCTGACACTTCACTACTATTCCAACAAAACCGTAAAGGTCACACTACACTACTCGTATCATCAGAATTTGTGGGTGTTGGATTACATCCCACTTCTGATGTCTTCGACATGTATATAACAAACTTTCTGACAATTTCAAAATATTAGATTTTAAGAATTGTAAAAAGGAACTGACAAATTGGTTAATTGACAAATGTTTTTATAGTGTGAAGGAATTTTTGGAATTTAAAGAAGCGACTTAACTTTGAACTGTAAAATATTGAAATGTACAATAATATTGTAAAATTTGCACGCCTGCTTGCAGGTAGAAGTACAAGGACTATATAATTATGAACATCTTTTTAAAACTGTATTTCATGCAAATAAATTTATTATCATTATCAATAAAACGGTCTTGTTTTCCCATACAAACTTTCAACCCCCGTTTCAGCCTTGGCTTCGAGAATTCTCATGACCACTATAATTATTTTCAAAATAAAAACCATTTTCGTAATAAACGTCCCAATAAAACATAGAAACAACACCCATATTAATATTTTCACATTTCAACCCCATCGCATCCCAACAGAGGATGATGGTACTTCACGTCCAACACGTTGGATTTTAAAATTATTGTTGTATTCGTAATCAGTGACCCGATAAACCATACAAACGATACCTATTATGTTTTTAGACTTTTTCACCCCATTTCCCCCTTTTAGGGGTTGAATTCTGAAAAACCTGAAACGTGCTCATTTTTTGATAGGAGTACTCCTGTGAAATTACGAATGAAATGGTCTAACTTATCTTAATTCCCCATACAAACTTTGAACCCCCTTTTCACCACTTTAGGGGTTGAATTATCGAAAAGGCTGACACACGTGTAAATTTATCTAAATACGAAATTTGGAGAACCGAACTTCAAAACTGACGGAGTTTCATACAAACTTACAACCCTTATTTCACCCCTTTAGGGGGTGAATTTCGCAAGATCCTTCCGTAGTGGATGCCTACATAAGGTATCTACGTGCAAAATTTCAAGTTTCTTGGGTTAGCCGTTTGGGCTGTTGCGTTGATATATCAGTCAGTTAGTCATTCAGTCATTCAGTTTATTCTTTTATATATATTAAGATAATAACATCAATTTAAACTTTTATAATATTATAAATGTGAAAGTAATGTAGCGTTTCGCACGTTGCTGTATGGAAACAATACTCTGTAAAAGTATTTAAATAAGGCTCGTGGTCATTAATGTCTAGTGGTTACGCCATGTCGTACAGGTAATTTAATGATTTAAGATCATACGGTTCTTTTCCATTTGCAGGTGTAAGTGGGAACCTATCAAACATGATTTTGAAGTCTAATTTATGGAATATTATATTTTATTAACAATTCTTGCTATATGTTTAGAATAAAAGAGACGTAAAGCTCTTAGGTAGTTGTGGATCTAAGAAAAGAAAAGGGAATGTTAATCTTCTTCTTCTTCTTAATTAGTTAGTATTAGTGAGGTGTGCCATGGTTTGCAGGGGTTCTCCACATTCACAGCTGGCGTCTGCGCTACTTAGGAACCCCTACCGGCACAGGTTATCCTTGCTATGGCCAACCTGGGTCCTCAGCCTATTTAGACTTCTCCAGGTTAGCCAAGGTTCCTTATTGCTTATAATTTATAATTGCCCGCAAATGATGAATTCGACCAAGGAATTAAAAGACAAACCAAACGGTATCGACCATGCACCTCACCGCTGAACCAGAAGTCCTTGGGAATAGACGATAGTTCGCAGAATCAAGATAAAACTAGCTCTTCGAACTTGCAGTGTTCAAGAAGGATTTACTAGAAATGCTTTGCTCTTAGAAAAATTAGCAGGATATTAGATTCCACGCCTGGAAAAAAGAGCAAGATGCGACCTTGTCCTTGCTAACGAAGGATGTTAGTAATCTGAAGACCGCAGTGGCAAATCTGTCAAAATCCAGTGCGGATATAGATTCTAGTATCACCTTTAAAAACTCTACGTTCGAACACACTAAGGAAAGGGTCACATCGTTAGAAAATGCTAAAAAAGAAAATGATTAACAGAGTCTAGAAAAGCGTGTAAATGACATTGGCCAACAGTCTCGTCCCGCAACGTGGGAAATTATAAATGTTCCTGCTGGGATAGAGGAAAAGGCCTCGGATCTTAAATTGATGTTATCCAAAATTGGTGACGTATACGAGTAATTGTATAAGAGTCGTAAAATTATATAAGAGTCGAGTAGCGTAAAATTTCCCATACTCGTCTGAGAAACATGTAATTTGGAAGCGACATGAATGGTTCAGAAGCAAAGTACCTGATACGCAGATGACCAGTTATGGATTACGCGAATTACCATACACGCAGATGACCATATACGCAAATGACCTGATACGCAAATTACCAGATATTTTATTGTTTGATTCTCAGATTGAAAAGGCAGAGGATACGAAAGTGGGTACTGAGCTGTATGGTAAAATTAAAAAAAAAATATTTACTTAACTAATAATTTGGTTTTTCTAAAAATTATTTTTATGCCTGTCTGTCTGTCTGTCCGTGCGCGGCTTGGCGGGTCATTCCGACAGTAGTAGAATAAAATCATATAAAAAAGTTTTTAGGGAACCTAGCATAACCTACTGTATCCTTGTCGTTCTAGGTGATTTTTACCAGACTACGGCAAAAAGGAGGGTTATGATTTGACCGGTATGTATGTATGTATGTTCATTTGTTCCCTCATAACTTCGAAACTACTTATTGTAATTTGATAAATGAGGTGTAGTTAGAAGCGTCTTGATCATCGGCTGGTTATATGATACAAGAAGTTTCGTTTAATTGAATGTGGCACCCTCTAGAGGAGATTAAGTCACGAACGAAAAAAAAATGTTTTAAACGTACCGTGTTGGGTATTACATGAAAGGGCTTAATGAGCATATTTCAAATATATATATATACAGATTGTTAATTTAATTGCGTGCCATAGCTTAGGGGGTGTTTCAGTAACGATAAAGGAACAAAAAAAAATCCTACTTAAAAAAAACCTAAAACTCGTGAAACGTTTGTACGCGCCGTCAAACGCGCGCGTCTGACGCCGCGCTCGAACGCCTCACACAAACGCGCCACGCGGCGCCGCCAGTACAAATTCCGCGACGTACGTACGTCGCGTTCGAACACTTCACTCGGCGGCGTCAGTACAAATTCGTCTTTGTGGTATCGATGATTGTACAGTCAAGAGCGGGTCAAAGTAAATAAATAAACAAATACTGACTCAAAAATGCTTCTAATGGTCATTATTTGTTAATATACAGGATGTTAGGCTAGGATAACTATACAGTTGTAAGGGTAAGTATACAGGGTTTTACTACACAGGGTGTTAGGGTAAGTATACAGGGTGTTAGTTTAGGATCACTATATGTACAGGGTCTTAGGGTAAGCACAGGTTGTTTTTTTTAATGTATGTTCAGAGACATTGTCATTCGAACACGGACTTCAAAGCATTCATTCAGTCAGTCAGTCAGTCAGTCATTCAGTCAGTCAGTCAATGTTACTTAGACCGTGATACGGAAAAACTTTTCCCCAAAAACGAAATATGAAAAAAGAAATTTTACCTCCATTACAAAATGCGTTATCAACTGACGCTGTCTCTGTCACCTATATCTTTTGGGCAAAGTTAATCAGTTTCATGATTTGAGTAACAAACAGGCTAAAATAATGTTCACTATTTAATTAGGACCTTATATTTGCAGGCGTGTCGTCTCGATTCGGCGTCGTTCTAACAACCGCTTCTGCTCATGTAACTTTCAGAGTTTCGGAGTAAAGACAAACATTTCCAGTAATGAGAGGAATCTATCAACAAGACAACGGAAGAGCTTGTTTTTGTTATACTCATAGGTTATACTCCACATGAATAATGACATCGTCATAGAAATGATGCATGTTTTAATAAATTTTACTTATTTTACGACGATAAACTCATGTTTTGTTTTGACGGTCGACAAGTTTCGATCCTATTCCATCTTCTTCAGGGAGGTCAGCTATTTCAGCTATTTCACGGACCAACATCTGTCGCATCCCTCGAGCACTGCGTAGGGCTGAACGGTGAGCGCGAGCGGAGAGCTCGGGAGGTCGCGGAGCGGGAGAAGTTGATGGATCTTCTTGCTTCTTATTTTGCGGGAAGGTAGTACACCTTAAATTGACCACATCATCACTTTTGATTTCGTCGGTTAAATTGCAGGGTTAACCGTACGTAGCACTGGTTTTCACGCCTGTCGAAACCTGTCGAGCCCTATGCCGTCAGTATAAAACGTGAGTTTATCCTTTTGAGTATATAATTGCGTGCTATAGCTTAGGGGGTGTTTCAGTAACGATAAAAGAACAAAAAGAAAAAAAAAAAAATACAACTTATTTTTTTTATCATCAATGATATTAAAATATTAGTCATCAAACAAAAAAGTTTCATATAAATTCGTTTCTGTTGTTTTTGCGTGATGCTCGAACAAATAGAAAAAAAGTCCAAAAGTGTGTGTTTCGGTTTCAGTGGCATCAAAATAGTATAACTTGATATTTTTTTATAAATATCTCTAATGTACAGACAAATATAATTTTATTTTTTTTATTAGTTGCGATTCTAACCGTGTCTAAAGCCTCAGATGTGGTGCTGCCTTGGATGGTACTTACCACCGCGTATCCCTTTCCGTTAGTATCGGAAAAGGTGAATAAAGCATTCTTTATTTTTTTTTTTATGGTCCACAAAACTGGATACAACACATAGGCGTTGTGCCCTTCTTGATGCAGACACAGCATGCAAAAGTAATAACAATATGAAAGTAGCCGGAGTAGCCAGCCGTTACACTAATACTAACTTATTAACTTAAATAATAATTGAGTAGTACTTTAATAATTGAGTAGTACTTTACTTTTACCGTTGTTTTACAAACAGCGCAATTGGTTTTTGAAAGAGGCTAGACAACCAGAAAATATATCAATTTGATTACGGATACCCTCATATGAAGTACAAATACGATGAAGAGGTGAGTGATGACCAAGAACTGTCCGACAGAGAGGCAGATTAAAGCATTTACGATTCCGCAACCGACTGTAAGCTCTCGGGACATTGAAGTTAAGCTGTTCTAATACATCAGGGACATCCACAAAACCATGTATTAACTTAAACAGTAGAAGCAAATCAGCTTGCTTACGGCGATCTTTGAGGGATGCAATATAGAAATGAGTCAGACGAGATTCGTATGACTGCAAGAGATGACACTTGTTGACTGTGAAAGTCAATCGGTACACAAAACGCTTCTGAATACGTTCTAATCTATCCGTATGCACAGCATAACCTGGGTTCCACACTTGGCAACAATATTCTAGGATACTTCTCACAACACAATTATAGATGACGATAGTAAGACTAGGGTTTTTAAAAATCTTCATTTGCCTAGTGATATAACCAGTTAATTGTGATGATTTTTTTATTATATGGTCGTAATGCAACCTGTAGCTTAATTCACTATCTACTATAACACCTAAATCTCTAATGTATTTACTTCTTTTAATAAGTTATTGCCGATACCATACGTGGCATTAACTGAATTAGTTTTTCTTGTGAATTTAATGTGAAAGCATTTGTTGGTATTAAGTGACATGCAATTATTTAAGCACCAATTTTGAATACTGTCTAGGTCTGACAGAAGTTCAGCTACGTCATACGGTGATTGAATAATGCAATATATCTTGAGATTATCAGCATATAGTTTAAAACTAGATTTAATTGCTTCTGAAATATCATTAATGAAAATGAGGAAAAAAGTGGTCCCAGGTGAGATCCTTGCGGAACTCCGGAAAATACGGTCTCATTTTTCGATTTGTAACCATATAAAGAAACGAGCTGAGAACGGTTTTCTAAATAAGACTTACACCATCTCAATAGTGATCCATGTATTCCCATTGATTCTATATTAGCTACCAATATGCTGTGTTTGACGAGGTCGAACGCCTTACGAAAATCAGTATATATGGCATGTACTTCTTGTTTATTGTCTAGAGCAGATGCTATATCACATACGTAGCTAAGCAAATTAGTAGTTGTGGATTTCTTTGGAAGAAAGCCGTGCTGATTTGTATTTATAAGTTGCTTGACATGGGCGTAGATTTTCTTTTGTACAATAGACTCAAGAATTTTGCCAGCCACAGACAATATGGATATTGGTCGGTAGTTCTGTATATTTATGTTTATTTTACCACGTTGACAAATTTTTATATATTTTACAAGTACTGACTCTTTCTTATATTTAAACATTTTTAACCTAGGAGTCATCCATAATTATAACGGCTAACAAACTTTTCAAGCAAATAAAAAAAATATTAAAAACAGAATACCCGACTGTGTAGAAAAATATGAACTGCAAAGAGAAAAAAACAGTTCTAATTTCATGAGGTATTGTAGGCAAACAAAATATATTTGATGTTGAAAAATCACCTCCAAACACATAATTTTAGTCCGCCCCAGTTTGTCCGGTATACACTACATACACTAGAAAAACATAACCCTCCTGTTTTGGGGCAGTCGGGTAAAAAAGGTTATTGACATTTTTCATAGTATCGATAAGTATCAATCTTCATTGTCCTGACAGGTTAATAGCGGTGAAGAAAAGGGTCTACCTACAGATTCTTCATTAAGAGTGATTCGCACTTGTCTTATACTATTAAACGAGCAATATTTGTATATATATATATTTATAATCGGTTTCTCGAAAACGGCTCTAACGATTTCGATGAAATTTAGTATGCAGGGGTTTTTGGGGGCAAAAAATCGATCTAGCTGGGTCTTATGTCTGGGAAAATTCGTTTTCACCGCCTTTTTTAATATTTTTTAGCGCATTTTAGTGCGTTCTAGAAACTTACAGCGCCATCTGTTGTTGAATAGCATAGCTTGCTCACCCGATGATATTTTCAGGTTGAGGCGGCTATTAAAGAGCGTAGCTCGGTCGCCCAGGTACTTGATCCTAATACACGAGTACTCCTGAAATTAAAAATTCAAGTAGCTCCAAACAGTTATATCACATCATCACATTTAGCCGGTTTCATAAAGCATTCATTTTTAAAATAAATATGGAGTGATAGATGGACGTCGGGAGCAGGCCACGCTTACGACGCTGTGATAAAGCGTCAATTTTTATTGGTTTATCTCTCGAAGCCCAGTGGTACAATTTTCTTTGCCGAAGCCCAGATTCAATTAAAAATAAATTTACTCTAGAATTTTTGCAGAAAGGCGAAAAAAAGACGTGTGCAGCGTCTAAAGGGTATCAATTTGCTCATGAAACTAAAAAACTTTTCCCAAGGAATTACAAAATAAATTTTTAACCTCATAGAAACTGAATCAGCGGATAGCGTATTTTATATGGGAGGTCAAAGTTGGTTTTTAACCGACTTCAAGAAAGGAGGAGGTTCTATGTTCCACTGTATGTATTTTTTTTATGTATATTCACCGATTACTCCGTCAGTTGTGAACCGATTTGCAAAATTCTTTTTTTATCCGATATGGTATACTCCTGAGGTGGTCCCATTGTCACCAAGTCAGGATCTGATGAAGGGATCCTGAGGAAATCGAGGGAAACCCTCAAATTTTATAGGCACTTATTGCGTGTTTCATATATTTTTCAAAGCTATACAAGTACATAGCCCGTGTGGTGCCGGCATAGAATAGTACCAACCCATCTCTACCCGTGGGTGTCGTAAAAGGTGACTTAGGGTTAATGAACCAGAAAATGGGCAGCAGCATTCTTCTGTGTCGCTTTTTACGTGTTTCATATGTTTTTCAAAGCTATAAAAGTACGTAGCCAGTGTGGTGCTGGCAATGATAGTACCAACCCTTGGGTGTCATAAAAGGCGACTAAGGGTTAATATACTCTATCCGCGGGAGTCGTGAAAGGCGACTAAAGTCTAATAAACTAGAGAATGGGCAGCAGCACCTTTCTGTGACGCCAGTGTGGTGCCGGCATAGAATAGTATCAACTCATATCTACCCGTGGGTGTCGTGAAAGGCGACTAAGGGTTAATGAACCAGAAAATGGGCAGCAGCATTATTCTGTGTCACCCGTATGGTGCCGGCATAGAATAGTACCAACCCATCACTAACCGTGGGTGTCGTAAAAGTTGACTAAGGAATATACACCGGAGCATGGGCAGCAGCATCTTTCTGTGTATCGTACCATCTTACAAACTGCGGTCACCGACAACAGCGGTCGCCAGGCGCAACGTTTACAAGCGTAGTGACTATGGAAAATCCTCTCCTAAATACCACGCTTTTTTGCCAGAGTTCTGGAGAGAGCTCCCTAACCTGCAATGGTCGTTTCATGGGATGATATGATGATCCTTTTGTGTATCGTATCATCTTGCATCCTGCAGTTGCCAACAACCGCGGTCCATGGTGCCAGCTGTGACGCTAACAAGTGTGGTGACTATGGTACTTCCCCTCCACATTGTTCCAGCAAAAGCTGGAATTTTAGAGGGAACTTAGCTCCCTGTACTGTGGTGAATGTTTTATGGGATGTTGTGATACTCGTACAAGTATTTGCTCCTGGTATTCATCATATCATGTTAATGATCTGATGATGGATGAAACAACTCCTTAACGGTTAAGAGTTGGAGGATAATTCTTTAAAATTGTAGTTACGTTCGTTAAGATCGATTGAAGCATTTGTGGCTGAGTGGAAGTTGCTCTTTCTTTGCGATCACGAAAATTAAGTAACTTTGGACGTGGTGTAGTCAGAACCTGGATGAGTGACCGCTTGTGGTACAACAATTAGAGCATTCTGTCAATTGTAAAACAATTTTCAAAATTCCTTTTTTTTACTGATCATCAATTTTAGAGTTAGAGATTCAGAGATTTATCCTTGAAATGCTCTAACCTTTTTAGTGACATCATGATTCTAAACAGTGACATGACAAAACCAAGCCACTTTAAAGGAGTGATTATCAGATTATGATTTTATAACAGGATCAGTCAGGGTTACCAACCACCTGTTGGTGCCTGTTATGAACCTTAAGATGTTTGCTTAACACTAAAACTTGTAAAAAAAAATAGTTTTAACAAAAACGAATCACTACATATACAATATTTTTTCGTACTACGACCTATTTTCCTTTGAGAAAGTTGTTCAATTTCATGGGTAGATTCACACCCTTTCAAATTTTATCGAGTAAAAATTTTATTTCTTCGGTAAATTTGCATGCTTTCATAAGTCGAATCACTGGCCTTCGGGAGCAAAACCAATAAAAATTCACGCTGTAAGTAATTTTTATTTTATTATTTTGCTTGAAAAGTGTCAACCTCAGGTGTCAACTAACCACAGGGCAGGTGGCAGGGCAGGACACGATCAGACAACGATATTGATGAGCTTTTAGTGAATTAAACTTTCAGGAAATAAAAAATAACAAAAACTGGTCAAGTGCGAGACGGACTCGCACGTCTGGAACCCTAGGCGCGGCGTGCGATACCTATCGTATTTTTAGAAACAATGGAGTTCTTTTTTAGTTTAGGATGTAAAACTTAGTTTGGTTATAAAGGTTTTTTGCAAATTTATAAAAAAACTGTGCTTTTTAGAGAGATCGTTATATTTTTCCTGTAAATATTTTTCCCAGGAATTTCCATCGACTATAAAAAAATCAGATTTTTCGATTAGCAAACATCGGAGATAAGGGGGAAATTATATTTTATAAGACATTTTCATTGTAATTTAAAACTAAGAGGCATAAAAATACAAAGTCTATTTATGAAGGTACCAAAAATACTCTTTAATTTCTTGAAAATTTTATTTGCTGAAGTTGGTCATTTTCGTTGACTGGTAGACCCTGTAGGTATACAATATTTTCTAAATACGCAAAAGCTCTCGGGTGGTAGTTCCACCCACAGAAAAATAAGGGTAATTAGAAGGAGGATTGAAGAAATAATTCGTCACAAGGTAGTGAAGGCGTCGTTCTATGGATTTGACGGGTTATTTTGAATATTTCCTAGTGATCATTGATGATTTGACATAAAAATTTGGGACATGTTGGCAGATTTCATCCCATAGTAAAATAAATTAACAAGGTATCTATTCCGAGCGAAGCAAGGAGGTTCGAAATCTTTGGTTCCACCCATGTAACTGAACAACTTTTGTTTCAAAAGTCGTAGAACAAAAGTTGTTCGAGGTCGATCGTGGTAATTGCAAACAGTTTTAACGTTAAAGAGGAAGATATTTGGTTTCAGAAATGTTTTGGTTTTGCTTTGGCTTCACGGATGCAATTTTTGGTATCGTGGTAGGAACAAAACTGTTTACGTTACGCATACGTTACGTTAAGTGAAACCAAACTGAAGCCGTTTACATCTTTTGTCTATGGACTAGATCTTGCAACGAGTATTACAAAATACTATGGTTACTTTCATATCGACAAACGTATCGCGAATAGAGCAGCACTATCCAGCGTTGCCGCTATAGATTTTTTATTCCAATTTCGGAATTTTTTGGTATGTAGCGGAACTTAGTGGTCCTTAGACACAACAGACAGATGGACCAAAAAAAATATCCGAAAAGGGTTAATATTTTCCACTAAGACATAGAACCCTATAAAACTTATTTCAACTAGTGGATATTTGCAGATTGCAGACCCATAATAACAAACAGATAAATTTTATTTGAGTATCTTCTATTCTATTTTTATATCTAAGCATCGAGTCTATTTTCCCGCGTAAAACCAGTGTTGTTCAAGACTCGATTCGCTAGACAAGCTCTACAATTTTTTTTACATTAAAAAAAATCGGATCAATCTGGAATGAGTAACTGGCAACACCGTAAATGACAAGAGAAAACATAATTATAACCTCGAAAAGCAACAACAAAAATTGAATTGAAATTCAATCAACGCACAGACTACTAATGTTTCAGGATAATTGAAGACTCGTCAATAAACATTTTTCGTTGCCAAGGATTCAGTCGCCTCCTGAAGCATTGTCACCAGTTCTAGTGGATGTGCGATCCCAGCATTTATTGATTATAAACGAGGACACCAAATAGAATCAAAGAACATGGGTTCGCGCTCGCCTTCTCCTTCCACACCGCGTAGCCAGAGGCCACATGAGAGTCAGGGAAGAAGCCAACGTGTCCGCAACTGGGAAAGAGTGCATCGGCCGAGGCTACAGGATAGGAACCCTCCTATCCTGGAAGCAAGGAAGACAAATACTTAATTTACCTGTTATAAGTATTTTATATGGGTATAAGATTTTATTACTTACATAAAACAATATTAGAAAGAAAAAACAAATGCACTTCTTGCAAAATTATTCTCAATAGTCTTAAGATGATAAGCATATTTTCAGTGAAACCACTGGTTTTGGTGATCCATTAACTTGATAATGATAGTTTATATTCATAATAATTTATTGTAATCTTGTTTATTTTGTAAACAGGAAACCGTACTGCCCTCGAAATGCCAAATTTTAGTGGCCAAAATAGAAGAGCTACATGCCCGAAGACACAATACGCTGGCTCAGGCTACGCTGATGCAAGCAGAGTCAGCAAAAGTGCGGGCTCAGGCTGGTTAGATTCAGGCATAGGCCTTCGCAACATTCAGCCAAACGTTGCGGCTATGGTTCCTGTGATGAGTGCGTATGTCAGAAGGACTAGGATACAAAGGGTAAGATTGGAATATCTGTTGGTTTTTCTCATTTCTTTTTATTTTATTTATTTGTGTTTGGGACAACAACAGCATAAAATTACACTGTTTTTCTTAACTTTTCTAAGTAACAAAAGCCAATAACTTCTATCCACAGTCTTTTTCTTCTTTGTGAAGCAATTTAACTGGTGGTCCAGTTGATGAGGTCTTCGTACCTATGGAAAGACACCACTTTGATATTCACACCATGGAGCAATGGCTACCTTGGTTATTAGTAATTTTTTTTTACAATTTTAATACCTATATAAATTCTTTCAGATGCAGATGGTTTCATCATCCAATGAAGAATGATCGTACAAAAAAAAAACAGGCCTAAATAGTAACCTTGATCGGACAGTTTGTATGGAGAGGCCTTTTTTCATTTCTTGAAAGATTTACTCGCAAAAAATTTTTAATTACATCGACTGATCGTGCACTTTCAGATTTGAAAGGCTATTCTTCACACCCTGTGAAAAAGTGTTTTATTTTTGGGTGTTGTTAAGCCCATATTACATTTTCCTAGAACTTGTAGATTACAGATTAAAGTGTGGCAGAAATCTCTTTAAATTTCTAGCAATACTATTTATCATCCAAGTTCTCGGGTAATGTAACAACTTTTCTAATTTTCTAGGCTGTGATTTAAATAAATAAATAAAAAGATTAGGTAAAAAATGTGTAATTATAATTATGTTACTTACATTAAATATTATAATTACTATGAATTTACTTTGTTTTGACATACTTTTATTTTGTTTGAATTATTTTTATTTTATTTCCAATATTATTGACGATCATATTATTCATTGACATCTGAACAATCTATGTAATTTTGAATGTGATAATATGAAATAAAGAAATCTAATCTTAGTTTAAGCTTAAATTAAAGTAAGTACTAGTTTACAAGCATCTTAATGTTTAAAAAAATCTGATATTATGTAATTCTAAATAAAAGTGTTAATTAAATATTTTAATATGTGTTTTTATTAGCCTATTTCCATTACTTTAGGAAGGAATAATGTTCCTCTGGCGCCATAGTGTGCGCACGAGGGCAGGAATGGTATTCTTTTCTGTTAATATTTGCTCCTCATGAATCGCCGGCTTCAAAATGGCTATATGGGTGCATCTATAGAGCCCAGAACACCTGGTATCCTTGTAGCTTGATAGAAACTGAAAAAAAAGTACATTACAATTAGATATTTAAGAGAGGCAGCAAATATAAGTGGGTAATTTTTACGAATCTTTTTTCATGTTCTGCATGAATAGTAATTAAGAACATAGTTTTGAACTATTTATTTGTTGATGTTATCCTACACCTTGTAGTAAGTACCTACTAGGTGTATTTACATTGGTCAAACATGAACTAAACTTATTTGCTTACTGTCTTTTGATTTTTTCCCTGTCACTTAGAGTGAACGGGAATGCTACATGTTTATTTAATATTTCTGGATTATTAAGTGCCTCCGTCACTTCTTTTATAGCTTAACTAACACTAGCTTGGGCAACTGAGTGGTATTTATTGGGTGGATTGAAATAGTATATAGGTACCTAGGTTATAGATTCTGAATACCTGGCACCACAAAGCACTGAATAGTTATAGGTACCTATGTGGTGCCTTTGTCATTCGGTAGGTAATTATCTTACATATGACTTACTTTTGTCTCCACGTCTAGACCATCAGAGCCCACAGGGGCGGCCATAAATGGAGATCCTTCAGACACTCAGTTTTGAAAAGACAGGTGGATAGACGATATTTCTTGCGAAATTGTCTTTCGGTTACTTAAAGAAATGTCTTGTTGCCTCAGGGCTATATTCCTGTTCCGAGAATTAATTCTTTTTTCCTCGGTGACCACTGCATTTGCTTGGTGCATCATCTGTGTGTACAGAGACATAAGTAATTGTAGACACTAGAACTTCAGCAAAAATTCAAAATAATACACTTTTTTCTCTCCGAACAAAGTCGAAATACCTCCATAATTCAATATGAATGATCCAAAATGCCTTAAAAAGTTCGTCGCAACTAACTTTTTCAAAAACGTTCGCAAAGGCGTTCCCAACGTAAGGCAATTGGTAGGAAACGCTGTCAAAAATTGACAAAAAATTACCACGATACCAATAAACTCCTTAAGTTACGTTCGTTTGTTACCACAGATTATTAAACCTTTTCTTCAACGAATCTGCCGAGAAAAAACCAAATGGTTTTCGTTTGAATAATTACCACGATACGAAATGTGCTGTTCGGTGGCTCAACGTAACGTATTAAGTAAAAGGTTTTGCTTTGGTTTCATCGTATAAATTACCACGATCGGACTCCTGGTACACAGCTAGAAAATGTTTTTATACCCACGACGGAACGGAGCCGAAGATCTGTAAAGTTACATCTCAATTCAAATAATGCTATGAATTATTTGTGCAGAAACTATTATTATAGGGTAAAAGCGACAGCATTCCGAAGACTGAAAGGGCATCGAAACCAAACTCAGAGACAAACTTTCAGAATTTGAAAAAAATATTATCATCTCCATATAAAATTGTAAACTACAACAGTTTTTATAGGCTGGCTGATATTTTCTTTCCATTTTCTGAATGATTTCATTCATTTAAACTTGTTTAGTTTCGTTGACTGATCGATCATACCCTTTCCGTCTTCGAAAAGCTGTCCCAGACGGACTTTGCACAAAAGCCCTACCACCTACTTCGTTGTAAGTTATGAATGAAAGCGGAATAAGAGAAGATATTTGGATTAGAACAAATATTTAGAATTAGAGCAAATATTAGAGCGAAAAAAATATTTTTAAGCTTCAGTGTGCATGTTTTTATTGATTTCATTACTATAATTTTAATTTTATACTCTTTTTGTTTTTACATCTAAAGTTAGTGCCAATAAATTCATCTTGTTTTTGTTTTATCTTTAACATTTAATTTGTGTCCTACTCAATTTGTACCTGATGAAACGGTAACTACGATACAGGCTGCGCCTAGTGTGGTTAACAAAGCTTTAAGTGTATTTGTTAACTTTGTACAGTTTTAATAAATTTATTTGCAATTATTTGTATTATTAAAAGAAATATATTACCGTAGGTTAAAGGTCCCTTAATAAACTGTCGTTTGCTGTGTATATGGGTATATACAGCGTGAATTTGTATTGGTTTTGCACCTGAAGCCCAGTGATTCTATTCATGATAATAAGCAACTTTCCCGAAGAAAAAACATTTTTACTCCTAAAGTTTTTTTCGCCTCTCCATAGTAAAGTGGTCACGTGATCGACTCATTTTGTATGGGGAGGCGAAAAAAACCAATACAAATTCACGCTGACGACGCGGACGCAATGTGTCCGGTGACCGACTGCACAAACGGTAGATTCTAACCATGAAACTGAACAACTTTTGCCACGGAACATAGGTCGAAATACGAAAAAAAAAATACGACCTGCCATACAAAATGAGCTATCAAAATGATCCAGTTTGTATGGGAAGCTGAATTGTTTTTTCGTTTTTTAACCTATTTTCCTTGGGAAAAGTTGTTCAGTTTCGTGGTTAGAATGTACCGTTTGTGCAGTCGGTCACCGGACACATAGTATACTATTTGAATGTACTAAATGTACTTTGACGAAAGAGATCTACCAGGCGAGAGTGAATGGAAAAGTTGGAAGGGGAATGTCTAGGCAAACGTACCAGGACCAAATTCAGGACGTTTTGAATAAAAGCCAGGTTAATAGTACCCTAAACCGACGAGCATCTATGAAAGGATTGATGAAAGTACAGGAAGCAAGGGAAGTATGTCAAGATCGTGGTCACGTCAAGATAGTAGCAGGTGGAGGACTGTGGTCTCTGCCTACCCCGGCGGGAAAGAGGCGTGATGTTATGTAAATGTACTTTGTATGTACAGCCAACGACAGGTCAAGCTTGACACTCGCAGTGCTACTCTAGTCCTTGCGCCTATTGGAATAAGAACGGTACAAAGTCCAATGTGTCTAGCTTGATGTGCTCCTGACTGTACTACGTATATTGTATGTATATGTCTCACGCAAATTGTCTAATTCGCCGCTTCACGGCCTTGGCATTTTACAAAATGCCGAGGAATTTTTAAATTCGTCATTTCACATAATGCCCTGGCATTTTACGTAACGTCGTAATTCGTTTCTGGCTGTTAGAAATGTTGTGGTCGTAAAATAACCCAACCTAACCGATCCCATTCGGGATCGGTTAGGTTGGGTTTGCCTAAACTAACTAACCTAATATGCATCAATACTGATGTAGCCCCATTTACTATCTGCCGATGCCGTTTCACAATTTGCCGGCCGTTTGTAAACGTCGAAAAATTTATTATATTGTATGAAATTATTAATAATAATCCTTCCTACTACTTTATAATATTACTAGCTGTTACCCGCGACTTCGTCCGCGTAGATTTTATAAAAAAACAGAACTCGAACTTAATTGAAACATATTTTACGGAGCGCTTATCCTTCTTGATCCCTACGTAAAAGATGCATTTGTACTTATCCAAGTTGAATAAATGCATCTTACTACAAACTTAATTATCTTTTGATTTTATTTAACTGGTAGGTAGTGCGGAATTTTCATTGTCAACCGTTACAGGCGAACTTAAAAAAGAAGGCAATAAAGGGAGTGAAGTGAATGGGTAGCGAGGAGGTATTCATAAAAGTAAAAAAGGTCCCTATTCCTCCCTATCTATCCTTTTGTATCCCCCCCCCTACATTCCCACTCCCCCTCCCTCACCCTCTCCCACTCTCTCTTCCTCTCCCTCGCCCCTCCCTCTTCCCCCCTCACCCTTCCTTCCCCCTCCATTTCCCCCCTTCCCCTCTCCCCATCACCCTCCCTTTCCCCCCTCGCCCTCCTCCCATTCCCCTCCCTTTCCCCCTTCCCCTCACTCATCCTCCCCTTCCCCCTCTCCCTCCCTCTACCCCCTCCCACGCCCTCTACCCCTCCCTCCCCCTTTCTCTCCCCTCATTTTCCCCTCCCTTACACTCTCTCCCTATCCCTCCCCCTCTCCCTCTCCCTATCCCTGACCCTACCCCTATCCCTGCGTCTACCCCTAACGCCATCTTAACCGCTATCCCTATCCTTATATAAACATACAACTGACACTCATATTGATTTTTAGACATTTCAAACCTATCGAATCCCAACCCCATCCCAGGGGTGGTGGTATTTCACGTCCACCACGTTGGATTTCAAAATCATTGTAGTTTTCGTAATCAGCGACCCGATAAACCATACGAACGACACCCATATTGATTTTTAGACATATCAACTCTATCGCACCCCAACCTCATCCCCAAGGGATGATAGCATTTCACGTCCACCATGTTGGATTTCAAAATTGTTGTAGTTTTTGTAATCAGCGGCTCGATAAACCTTACAAACGACACCCATATTGATTTTAAGACATTTCAACCCTATCGCACCTCAACCTTATCCCCAGGGGATAATGGTAGTTTACGTCTACCACGTTGGATTTCAAAATTGTAGTAGTTTTCGTAATCAGCGATACTTAGTTGAATAAAAAAAGTCCCATCAAAATCGGTTAAGTAGTTTCGGTGTGCTGTAGCAGATACAACCCCGCTAGAGTATTATTGTATGTGTAGATTCCCACGGGAATGAGATATTTTCCCGGGGTAAAAAGTAGCCTATGTCCGTCTCCAAGTTACCATCTATCACCATACCAAATTTCATCAAAATCCGTTCAGCCGTTTAGGCGTGAAAGAGCAACAAACAAACAGACAGACAGACAGACAGACAGAGTTACTTTCGCATTTATAATATTATAGTATGGATAAACGCGAAAGTTTGTAAGTATGGATGGATGTTTGTTACTCTTTCACGCAAAAACTACTGAATGGATTTTAATGAAACTTGGCACACATAAAGGTTAGGTCCTGGAATAGCATAGGCTACTTTTTAAAGCAGGAAAACACTTCATTCCCACGGGAAACCGCATTTAATGCGGGTGAAACCGCAGGTGGACCGCTAGTTATTGTATAATTTTATTTAGCTACGTATTTACTGTGTTAGTTTTCAAATCAAATGGCTAAAGCTTGCAGAGTATCAAGTGGTGAACAGGTACGAGTAACCACGGAAAGATACGTGAGCGATTCCGTCTCGCACTTGGGCGTATTTTTTTTTTTCAGATCTAATGTCACCTAATGTAACTTGAGGTCATCATTTCAAGGTAATAACCGTATAATATAATTTTATTGACTGAAATCAGTATCTCATGATGGCCTAAATTATTTAAAAAAATAATTATAGTGAGCAAAGACACACCGGATGTGTTTTTGCCTGATGATAATTTCAATATGGATCATTTGATATAATAATTAGTATAAATGTGCACATATGGCATTCATTATAACTAGCTCTATAAGGTCGAAAATACATGCCGCCATAACGTACCTTTTAACTTGGAATGCCACGTCATATGTGTGCATTTAATACCTCGAGTATTCATCTCATACTTGGAACCCTCAGTACAGAATCAGAATCGTATTGAAAGAATCCAGAGAAAGTTCCTTATACAGGGTGTCAGTGTAAACACTGTAATCCTTGAAACTGTGCATTGAGACCATGAAACTGAACAACTTTCCCTAAGGAACATAGGTCGAAATACGAAAAAAAAAAATTCATCTCCCATACAAAATGCGCAATCAGCTGAAGCAGTTTCTATGGGAAGTCAAATTTTTTTTTTTCGTATTTCGACTTATGTTCCTTAGCGAATTTTTTTAAGTTTCATGGTCTCAATGCACAGTTTCAAGGATCACAGTGTTTACACTAACACCCGGTATATATATTGATTTTAAAGCTAAGCAATACTCGTCAAACTATGAACATAGGTGTAAAAGATACCACTTTCTAGCGGGGACGCCATATAGGGTGACTTTTAATTAGTTCTTGATAGCAAAAGATATGCATGTACTCACGATTCTGAACAACTTTTCCCAAGGAGCATAGGTCGAAATACGAAAATCAAGTTTTGACCTCCCATAGAAACTGCATCAGCTGATAGCGCATTTTGTATGAGAAGTCAAATTTGGTTTTTCGTATTTCGACCTATGTTCCTTGGGAAAAGTTGTTCAGTATCAGGAGTACATGCATATCTTTTGCTATCAAGAACTAATTAAAAGTCACCCTGTATAAGTGATATCAGCTGCTATTTGATGTCCATTGTCAATGGTTCTGTAGATAGCTAGCAGTGACTTACTGTGTAGGGTGGGGATCAAACATAACCAGCGAAAATTGCGTTCTACAGTTAAACTTCGCGTACCGCCGGTACGCACTAACTATAGACGTTACTCATTCTTACCGCGTGTTAGTGCGGCATTTGATGATCTATCTTGCAATAGTGATATTGATCTATTCTGTACACGTACCGCATCTCTCAAACGGCGACTTGCAAAAGATTATTTCACGTTAAACTGATTGATACATACATACATACATAACATCACGCCTTGTTCCCGTCGGGGTAGGCAGAGACCACAGTTCTCCACCTGCTACGATCTTGACATACTTCCCTTGCTTCCTGAACCTTCATCAATCCTTTCATACATGCTCGTCGGTTTAGGGTACTTTTAACCTGGCCTTTATTCAGAACGTCTTGAATTTGGTCCTGGTACGTTCGCCGAGGCCTTCCCCTTCCAACGTTTCCATTCACTCTCGCCTTGTGGATCTCTTTCGTCAATCTTCCTTCATTCATCCTCTCCACATGACTAAACCATCTTAGCATCCCTTTCTCAATTTTAGTCACTACGTCTTCTATGAGCACTGGAATAATGCGACTTTGTTAAAAACTCTTAAAGTTTTCCTCTTTTAGTCTTTTATGCCAATTTGTTATTTATAGTTGGAGACTTATAATTAGCATAAGTTTATTAATAAGTTTATATTATGTTATAATTTAGCTGTTAGTTTCCCAAAAATCAATAAAAAAAATATGGCGTGTAAACAAATTATTCCCATTATGTACTTATACCAACCTTTTTTCTCGACTTTCGTCCTGTGGCTTTTCTTCTACCCTGCTCAAACTACATAAGGAATCAATCACACTTTATCGTTTCGCAAGAATCAGAACTTTAGTTGTTTTGTCTATTTCTAGGTCACCTGGTACCTAAGTAGTGGTACGGTCTTTCTCATATTATTGTCCTTAGAACTGGAATGAGGTGACAGTTAAGGATTTTTTAACCAAGCCCCATTTAAAAATGCCAACTGGAAGTTCAATGTTCATTTAGATGTAAGAAATAGCAATGGGTTTCAAACTCATACATTATTGATCATTATGGTGACGAAGACTCCCAATGTGCATTGTAATGTACAGGGTATATTTTCATGCACAAATCAAACTAGGTACTGTCGTTCGCCGTATTTTAAAATGCTCTCTGTTCTGAATGGTATGTATCTGTCGCAGGCAAATTGTATAATTCGTCGTACAAAATGCCGAAAATTTTTTATATCTTCATTTTACATAATACCGCGGCATTTCACAAAATGGCGCGTAATTCGTTTCTGGCACTCACCAGCCGCTGACGCAGCGCGCTCGCTTCGGTCGCTAGGCTCGTACATTGTGGTCGAAAGTTAACCTAACCCAACCGAACCAATCCCTGCTCGGGATCGGTTAGGTAGGGTTTACTAACGAACCTAAAATGCACCAGTGATCTTAACCCTTTTACAATCTACCGGCGCTGTTTTACAATTTGCTGACCGTTTATAGTTTGTAAACGGCAAATTATACAATTTGCCTGCGACATATCAAAAGCGTGATTGGATCATATGATACGTTACAAATTAAAGTAAGCTTCTTGACAAAATACTTGATGAAAATGACGAGCACGAGCGGAGGATGTAAGTTGATTAAATTTTTTCTCTGAAATCATGTATTAGTTCAGAACAATATATAGGGTGACTTTTAATTAGTTCTTGATAGCAAAACATATGCATGTACTCATGATACTGAACAACTTTCCCCAAGGAAAATAGGTCAAAATACGAAAGTCAAGTTTTGACCTCCCATAGAAACTGCATCAGCTGATAGCGCATATTATATGTGAGGTCAAATTTGGTTTTTCGTATTTCGACCTATGTTCCTTCGGAAAAGTTGTTCAGTATCATGAGTATGTACATGCATATCTTTTGCTATCAAGAACTAATTAAAAGTCACCCTATATGTGTCAGCTATTTACATAAAATGCTCCAAACAAATAAATTAAATAATACGAATATAAACAGCGTGTAACGGAAAGGTGTGATAATACTAAAGGGTGTGAATCTGCCCATGAAACTGAACAACTTTTCCCAAGGGACATTTTTCATTTCATTTCACTTCACTTCATTTCACTTGCGTTCACTTCTTTTCATTTCATTCCATTTCATTTTATTTCATTTCGCGTATCTTGCGCCGCAAATTTCTCAGCGTAACTTGCGCGTTGGTGTGAACGGTGTGTCGAAATTTTATGAAACGCAATGACGGCGCGTAATGCTGCGCAATTTGCGTCGCGCAAGATAGGCTTCGTGTGGTCCAACCCTTAAGTTAACATGACACACGTGTAGGATAGATCTAACCACCCACCCAATTTGATAAGCAAGTAGCTTACTAAGATAGCTACTTCAAGTTTTAAGTTATGCATGACTTCCTACGAATATGAACATTAACTTTCCTGAACATAAGGAATAATTGACTAACGGTTCCGTACCACCACATGAAGGATACTACAACCTCGTGTAATCCAAATTTTTTTTCCCATTGAAATGAGCGCTAGAGAATACTAATACTCCTCTGTTAACCCTTTTACAATCTACCGGCGCTGTTTTACAATTTGCTGACCGTTTATAGTTTGTAAACGGCAAATTATACAATTTGCCTGCGACATATCAAAAGCGTGATTGGATCATATGATACGTTACAAATTAAAGTAAGCTTCTTGACAAAATACTTGATGAAAATGACGAGCACGAGCGGAGGATGTAAGTTGATTAAATTTTTTCTCTGAAATCATGTATTAGTTCAGAACAATATATAGGGTGACTTTTAATTAGTTCTTGATAGCAAAACATATGCATGTACTCATGATACTGAACAACTTTCCCCAAGGAAAATAGGTCAAAATACGAAAGTCAAGTTTTGACCTCCCATAGAAACTGCATCAGCTGATAGCGCATATTATATGTGAGGTCAAATTTGGTTTTTCGTATTTCGACCTATGTTCCTTCGGAAAAGTTGTTCAGTATCATGAGTATGTACATGCATATCTTTTGCTATCAAGAACTAATTAAAAGTCACCCTATATGTGTCAGCTATTTACATAAAATGCTCCAAACAAATAAATTAAATAATACGAATATAAACAGCGTGTAACGGAAAGGTGTGATAATACTAAAGGGTGTGAATCTGCCCATGAAACTGAACAACTTTTCCCAAGGGACATTTTTCATTTCATTTCACTTCACTTCATTTCACTTGCGTTCACTTCTTTTCATTTCATTCCATTTCATTTTATTTCATTTCGCGTATCTTGCGCCGCAAATTTCTCAGCGTAACTTGCGCGTTGGTGTGAACGGTGTGTCGAAATTTTATGAAACGCAATGACGGCGCGTAATGCTGCGCAATTTGCGTCGCGCAAGATAGGCTTCGTGTGGTCCAACCCTTAAGTTAACATGACACACGTGTAGGATAGATCTAACCACCCACCCAATTTGATAAGCAAGTAGCTTACTAAGATAGCTACTTCAAGTTTTAAGTTATGCATGACTTCCTACGAATATGAACATTAACTTTCCTGAACATAAGGAATAATTGACTAACGGTTCCGTACCACCACATGAAGGATACTACAACCTCGTGTAATCCAAATTTTTTTTCCCATTGAAATGAGCGCTAGAGAATACTAATACTCCTCTGTCAAGAAGATGAGGGCTCACTGTATCCAGTATTGGTGACACCTGGGCCCTGAGTCAAGTGGCTTTCTACAATCGCAAACGCCAGTAGAATAGAATAAAACTCCATGGATTTGACATAAGCTGTCACATGACATTTCGTATGGTAATGTCAATCCCATACATTTTCATTCTATTCTACTGGCGTTTGCGATTGTAGAAAGCGACTTGACTCAGGGCCCAGGGTTGTCAAAAAAAACTGCCAAAATTTAAACATGTTTTTTCTCACACGTGTGCTGAGAGACTGCACATCTTGTCGGGATTAAATAGCAATAGCAATTAGGTGCGTTATAAAATACTAAATCAAAACCTGCTTTACGGTAAACAATCTTAAAAAAATTACGGTACCTTATACTGCGCGTGGCCCGACACGTACTTGGCAGATTTTTACCTTTAAAATGTACGGTATAATAGAAGATGACTATGGGATGAATTTTAAGAAAAGAGAAACTTTATTTCTATACATTTTTATGAAAAAAAAACGGCTATTATAAAATCATCCGCTACAAACCCTAGGGGTGAATCAAATCGACTTATGTTACTGCTAACCTTACAAAAGAGCACACCCCTGAAGGATGCGAAGTTGACTTTGTAACTGAACGACTTTTCCGATGTAATATACCAGGAGTTAGGGTAAACACAGTGATCCTTGAAACTGAACAACTTTCACTTAGGAACATAGAAGAAATACGAAAAAAAAAATGTTTCATCTCCCATACAAAATGCGCAATCAGCTGGTGCAGTTTCGACCTATGTTCCTTAAGGAAAGTTGTTCAGTTTCAGGATCTCAATGCACAGTTTTAAGGATCACAGTGTTTAACACCCTGTAGAGTGTAGATTGTACCTTAACGCGTTGCTAAAATGACATAATTAGGTAGATATACACGTCAGACAATATATTTAGAATCGGGCTACAGAGGGTCGGCGTGTGTCAATATTGACGAAACCAAGATCATATTGTGTTGACCTATATTCATTAAGAGCGGGCACAATGGGACCTACACAGAGCAAAACGTTATTACGGCTAAAGATTTTGACGATTGCGCGTTTGTTTCCTTTTTTTTAGAAAAGGGTACTAATATGAAGGGTGATGGAAGCCTAATAATATCGACTATTTCAAACAATATTTTTTTCAAGTAATGTTGAGCCGAAACGGTAAAAAAGCCCTATTGGTGCGCCTTCGTTCGTCTTATCCGTCACACCTTGATATCTCTGATACCTTAGATTATTGATATGTCCTTCATTACCTATTTTAGTTAAAATTTTGAGTAAGCAGTAGTTCTAAATAATGATAAGCCAATTTGCGAGCAAAAAACCGACTAAGTGCGATTCAGAGTTGCGCACCGAGGGTACCGTACCACTAAGGTAAAAATAACGTCTTAGTTATTAGACGCGCAGTCACGCTAAAGTGTATTAAATGCGCGCGAGTTTTTATTATTTGTTGTTATTCTATAGCTTATGCACTATAAACTTACCAATTTTCACGCTTGTAAGGCTGTGTATCCACCGCGGCCATTCGTATCTGCATCTGATAAACAAGCTAATATGGTAGAGTCTTAGTTATTAGACGCGCAGTCACGCTAAAGTGTATTAAATGCGCGCGAGTTTTTATTATTTGTTGTTATTCTATAGCTTATGCACTATAAACTTACCAATTTTCACGCTTGTAAGGCTGTGTATCCACCGCGGCCATTCGTATCCGCATCTGATAAACAAGCTAATATGGTAGAGTCTTAGTTATTAGACGCGCAGTCACGCTAAAGTGTATTAAATGCGCGCGAGTTTTTATTATTTGTTGTTATTCTATAGCTTATGCACTATAAACTTACCAATTTTCACGCTTGTAAGGCTGTGTATCCACCGCGGCCATTCGTATCCGCCTCTGATAAAACAAGCTAATATGGTAGAGGAGCCGACAAGAATTTTTCACGTGATAATCAGGGCGACTAAGAGATGTCTCAGTAGATGGGGCTTTATGAGAGGATCACTAAAAACTATATAAGAAGTTCCAGACCGGAGCCCGGTGTTCAGGAGGCCATTGTCTGGAAATGAAAAGGAACAAAAAAACGTGATCTTCAGCAAAAACAATTCTCATGCCAAAAGATGGGGGCTGATGAGTAGTGATATAAAAACTTTGACCAGACACTGGTTTGCCAAAAATATGAAGACTGTTGGCAAACCAGACCATTAAATTGTTTTCTATTGAGTACCTGATAAAATTTAACGCGATAATCAAGGCGAAAATCAATAGAAGATTCTTTATAAGAGGATCACGAAAAACTATGTAAGAAGTTCCAAACCGGAGCCTGGTGTTCAGGAGGCCATTGTCTGGAAATTAAAAGTATTTTTTTACGTTATATTCAAGGCGAACAAAAGCTTTTGCTTGTAATAGAGAAGCTAATACTGATAACAAATACAAAAAAACCAGACAAAAATCTGAAGACTTTTGGCAAACCAGACCAAAAGCGCCATTAGCGATCTTGGAGGAATCTGCTATTTTGCTTTAGGTACTTGCCGTTATTGACGAACCTGCGATTTTTTTTTTTGTTTTGTTATTGACGAAGTTGCTTGTGTAATGACTTTTGAATGGAGAATGGTACAAGCTCGTACATTGTATTATTTCTACACATAAATCTTGTATTCTTTCAGTCATATCCTTCTTGTAGATTTCTTATTCAATACAACCAAGTCGTAATTCCAGCCAACAAATTAACGCAGCAAGTATAGGCAGCGACTAACGAACGAGAACTTTATTAGCCCTTGTCTCTGATTAGAAAAACGAACGTGTTGACGAGAAACGGAAATTGAACATACACTGCTCCCTTTATAGAAAGGCAAGTTTAGCTGACGTCATTAAGAGATTTTAATATCCAACAATGAATAAACTATTTTGACTTTGACTAACCTATCTCTACCCTAGGATGTCGTAAGAGGCGACTAAGGGATTATAAACAGAAGGATGGGCAGCAGGGTCCTTCTGTATTTCGTACCATCTTGCATATGGCGGTTACGTACCAACAACCATCCATGGTTCCAGCCGCAACGCCAAAAAGCGATGTGTGCGTGGTGTTCCTCTCCACATTGTTTCAGCTAAAGCTGGAATTCTGGAGGGAACTCCCTGTCTTGCAGTGGAGGTTTCATGAGATGTTATGATGACGACGTGCCGTTCCACCAGAGCTGCGCTAGATAGCTAAGCTAAGCTGTGAGCTGGGAAAATTCCAACCAATAGGATTGCTCCATTTTCATAGCTTAAGAGCGTTCATCCGTTAAAATCGCGCTGGAGCCAAAATTTATGATTTTCGCCGAAGGATAAAACAATGCAGTTCTCAGTTTTCAAAGAAAACATTAATATCATATTAGATATACCTACTTTCATGATCTGCTTTTTGGTTTAAAAACATTTCAAAGTATTGGGATATTTTTCCAAATAGAACAGTTTTTTAACACGTCCGTTTTCAACTTAGCACTTGACCGTCTACGCAGATGAGAGATTTATGTAGGATCAAATGCTACAAGATTAAAAAAAAAAATAGCATTAAAAAAATCAGGATATTGTTTAGTTTTTGGTTAAAAAAAAACTCGATTTAGGTAAAAATTCATTCAAAAAAACTACAATCAATAGTGACATTTTCAGTAAATTTAGTAAATTTACGGAATACTAACCGTGTCATTTTAGGTGAAAATTTAAAACATTATTTTTTCTTTTTGGACTTAGCATGTGAAGTCATTCATACTCTAAAATACTGTATCTTTATTGTTTGGAATAAATTGTATTTATATATTACTGTGAATTATTTAGTACTCCTATAAAATCGATGCGAGAAAGCACCAGCGCTTAGTCGTGGCCGCGGCCTTGTTGTGGCGAAGCATCGGAGTAATGCTCTTAAAGCTTCGAGTATGCGCGATAATAGAGCAATGGTTGGAATTTTTTCAGTTCAAAGGTTATTTACCTAGCACGGCACTTGTGTAAAAGCACCCTAAGAGGTATGTTTTGATATTAAGGAAAAAGGAATTTAAAGTGCAGTGTCTCATGTTTTTTTTAGATGTCGATAACGCCGAACGTTCTTCACAAAGAACAAAATCTTGAACTCTAATTAAAAGAGCAGTACCCGGGCAACCTGAGTTGCTCTATAATAATCTTGACCAAAGCTCATTAACAGATATATACCATGTATACATTTATTTTTTTATGTGGCCTGTAGGGTGTCCCACTGCAGGGCAAAGGCCTCCTCTCTATTTCGCCATTCGTCTCTGTTCTGAGCTGATGGCCAGTTTTCTAAAAAGTTGTTTAAATCGTCGCGCCATCGTATCCGAGGTCGGCCTCGACGGCGGTGACTACTCTAATAGCCTACCTATCCGGATGCATGTGACATACATGTCCTGCCCAGTCCCACTTTTTAGCTTAGCAGACTTTTTTCCGACGTCTACAATGCCAGTTTTCGAGCGCAGGGTAGTGTTTCTAATCCAGTCTACTCGTATCCGCTTTACACCTAGAATACTTTGCGCTCCATGGCGCGCTGGCAAACCTATATAACATACATATACAGGTTGGCCCATTGATAGACGTCCAAAAGAAAAATTTGGATGCGTCATGCTAAGGGGTATCAAAATTACCCCCATGTATGGTCCGCTATTATTTGTAGTTTTCGAGTTATAAATTATTTTATATTTTTTAAAATTTTCTGCCGAAGGAAATTAAAAATTCATATCTTTTTTTTACTGAACATTTTTATTTTCTTTTTGTGTCTTGATTGCCTTGAACGTTTCTTTCATACATAAAATAATGAACCTCCTTACATTCCTACTACTTACTACTGCTTGTTACTCAAAAAGTATGGTAAATAAAATTTTCGAACATAATGGGCCGATTTAAATTTTGATCATCAATTTAAAAATACAAAAAGGATGTTCCATAGATTGTGGCTGGTTTTAAAAACTTGTCAAGTCTCTAGGCTACCCAAAACATTAAAATAAATTTGGTGCTTATTGGGTATTTCTCGCTGAAATTGGCGTTTAAAAGTTGAGAGGGAAAAATCCCTGAATGTTAATTTAGGCTACAAATAAATAATTTGCCAATTTTGGTGATTCCTATTGCAAATTATGATGGTGGTAGGGCTTCTGTACAAAGTTCGTCTGGAAAAGTACCGCCTTTTGCCTGTTTCTATAGTAAAGTGTTTGCACTATTGTGTTTCGGTAGAAGTTTTAAGAGACCTGGTAAAATTTCAAGCACATGAGCGATTCTATTTTATTTCTTAGGGTGGGCCTTCAGAATTTGGTTGTATTTTCCTTAAGAATGACTACTTGATAGGGTATTTTGAAAGTATTTTGGTACTTAAAATGGTATTTTTCGCTGAAATTGGCGTTCAAAAGCTGCTAGGGAAAAACCTGAATCTTAATTTATTGCTGATTTATGAGCAAACGTGCTGGAAAAGAAATTACTTATCTTATACTTACTGATGCTTGCCTTAGTATCAAGCTGCATTGGTGTGATTCAGAGCAAGGAGTAATTGCAAAAAATATGAATTATACCAACAAACCATTCGTCCAAAAGCTAATTTCAGTTCTTAAAAAAAAACTCAAAAATAAAAACCCGCAATGATAGGCGAAACATTCATTCGCTTACTGAAAGTTGACTTATACAAAGCTACCCAGTCTAACGAATTACCGTCATACGAACAATCCCTAATATTAGTAGTTATTCTATTTCTCCCAATAACTCGCAAAGAAACAAAGTTATTGGGAAATAATCATCTTTGATCGTAAGTATGATATAATCATTTGTAGGCTAAAATCAGTATTGGGTAATCAATTAATAGTTTTATTGACGACTAATTACCAACAAATTCATAAGATCATTTACTAATAAAAATTCATGCGTTAATTAGCAATACAACTAAATATAAGAGCCTCCGTGGTCTATACTAGCTCTCGTATCTTGATCTGGGTTCGATTCCCGTGTGGACACTGTCAAACAAAAATCCCTTTGTTCGACCTCCCCACTCCCCAGTCTGTTTAGGACATTGCAGGATGAATCACTTGATCGTCCGAAAAGTTAGATGACTCCGTGCTTCAGAAGGTGCGTTAAGCCGTTAATTCCTGACTACTTTCTACGGATGTAGTCGTTAATGAACCATGTCATAGGTCTTTGGTGGCTCAACAACTCTGACACCAGGGTTTGTGAGGTCGGTCATCGACCTACCCATACGATATGATGATGATGACTATAAATATTATTCTGTGCTAACGATATCAACGCCAGTGATAATGGACTTTGTAACGCAACTACTATTTTACAAGAAATATGGCACTTTTCTTAAAAAGAAAGTAATCTACAAGATCTGATGTAATGATGTACTCTAATGATGTGATAGTCGTTCTCGAATATATTATCAAAATAGAATTAACCGAAATTAAAAGAAATGTAACCATTTTATGATTGCAGTTAAGACAAAAATATATGCAAAATTATAATATTCCAGACAAAACAACGTGAAATGTCATTTAACTTTTTTGATGTATCATATTTTTTTTTATAATTATGTCGATATCAGGCACACCGTTTGCCGTACTAGCCGCGTTGCAGTGACTGTTATCACAGTAAATAGATGGCCCATCTATTTACTGTGCTGTTATTGTCGTTTCAATGAGAGCGATATTTGCATTGAAGAGCGTGTAACTGCAAACTACAGTGTTATAGCCTTAAGTTGGCAACCTTACCCGTGAAATGAAATGAAATATATGAAATGAAATATGAAATATGAAATGAAATGAAATGAAATGAAATGAAATGAAATATATGAAATATATTTATTATGTAAGGAATTTGGGTACATAATTCAGCAGTTGAATTGCCTTGGTGCGTTTCACCAAACTCTACCTTTGCAGGTGTTCACATATTATAGTTTTAATTAAAACTATTATCTTAATACTAATCTTAAATTAAAATTAAAAAAAATAATATTCAGAACATGAGATCAAATTTCATCTATGATAGGAACTTAATATTTATCTAATTTTATATTATAATATTATGTCTATTTGTTATGTTCCATATATTCTTTGACACTATAGAAACAGTTCTCAAGTAGCCACATTTTAGTCAGTCTTTTAAAATTGTTGACCGGTTCATTTTTAAAAGAATCCGGCAGTTTATTAAAAATATCTACACACATATTAAATGAATTTTTTGATGCTAGTGTTAGTCTTACTGGTGGCTTGTATAATTTTTGTAAATATTGTGGTCTTAATTTTCGGTTAGTTACATCTTTTTGGTGATGAAATAGGTACATATGTTTAAATACAAATATACAAACTTCTAATATATAAATACATGGCACAGGAAAAATTTTATACTTTTTAAAATATGGACAACAGGACACAGTTTGCTCAAGATTGAACATTGCTCTTATACAGCGTTTTTGGACAAGAAAAACTTCGTGGATATCGGTGGAATTTCCCCACAATACAATTCCATAACGAAAAATAGAGTCCACATAACCATTGTAAGCTATTATTGCAGACTGTTCTGATACAACTTGACTAACTTTTCGTAAAGCATATACAAATTTATTAACTTTGGCACAGACACTGTTAACGTGTATTTTCCATTTGCAATTACTATCTAAATCCAAACCTAAGAATTTTGTTGTTGTAACTTCTTCTAGCGCAGAATTTTCGTAATTGACATTCAATATATGAGGACTACTGCGATGTGTATGAAACTCGTCGCTATCAATAGTCTTTATTTCTATGATTTTGTTATCCTTTTTCATAAAATAAGCTTCCATTTTTAGGGTTCCGTACCTCAAAAGAAAAAAACGGAACTCTTATAGGATCACTTTGTTGTCCGTCTGTCTGTCTGTCTGTCTGTCAAGAACTTTTATCTCAAGAACGGGTAAAGGTATCAAGTTGAAATTGATACCATATATTAGGATTCATGAACCACACAAGATCTGAAAATTTAAATTTTTTACAACGTCGCAATCTCCATACATTTATTCAAAAATGCAAAACCTACAGGGTACTTCCCGTTGACCTAAAATTATGAAATTTGGCAAGAAGCTAGGTCTCACAGTACAAATACTGGAAAAAGTCTAAAATCATTAAATATTACAACTTTTCTCACAACTAATGGTAACCAATTGTGGTGAGCTCCCGTTTGAAGAACATTCATATAAGACAGGGGTCAAGTTGGATGGTCGTGGAGGCAATTTTTGTTTTAGTTCTATTTAAAAACGGGAACACTTACAAACTTGAAAATTGGTATGTTTATTGTGCATAAGCTATAAAATAACAACAAATAATAAAATTTGGTCAAGCGCGTGTCGGACTCAAACAATCTAGCACATTAACTTACTGAAATTTCAACTAATACAATTATGTTTATGTGGTGGTACGGAACCCTCAGTGCGCGAGTCCGACTCGCACTTGGCCGGTTTTTTAACTATATATTTTAAAGTCGCAGATGAATGTCTGTAACAAATAATAATTATTGAAAAATAATTATAAATTATTACACATACTTTAACACTGTTTACAAAAAAAAATTGTCCCCTTAAATAGAAAAAGATCTGTTCCCAAACTAGAAAAAATCTATGATCTCTAATCTATCACCCTAAAATAACTTTAAATTGAGACCTAAATTTTTCATGAACTGAGCGCTGCTGGCCGGCACGGCGCGGCGCGGAGATAAATTTCTTGCAAAATTGAATTAGGAACTCGGAAAGCAGAAGCAAATATTTTCTGCGTTTCCATCTGTCCCCCAAGCGGGAGGCGTAATTAATGGACTTTACCTGATGTACACACAGCCATACATACCTACTGTATTTACTACTTGTATTTACTTATATACAACGTGTAATTCTAAATACGCAAAACCTCTCGGGTGGTAGTTCCACCCATGTACTTAACTGAATTTTCGTCCTACAATTTTTGGAAATTAAAATATAATAAAAACGATTCTCCATACAAAATTAAATTTTTATCCGGTAAATCTTTATTAAAAATATTTTGTTTTATTTAAAGAAGTTGTTCAGTTATATGGGTTTAAAACTACCCCCAAAGAGGTTTTGTGTATTAAGAATTACATGTTGTATAGAGGGTGTTAGTGTTAACCACGAGGTGTTTTCTCTGTGATTCTAGCAAATGCGCCTTCAGATCTAGAAACATTTTTTTTTACGCTAAAGCTCGTCTACCCCATGATGTAGGACACGGGTCGGCAACCTTTTGAGTCGGAAGAGTCAAATAATAAAATTTACAAAATTTCATAGTTTTTAAAGAGCTGCAGAATTTTTTCTAGCCAACCATAATAAATAGTTCTTGCATAAATAACCCTTTTTGATTAAAAAACTAATGCATTTAGGTATTCATAATATTAGCGTATGGAACTAAAGAGCCGCATGTGGCTCGCGCGAGCTGCAGGTTGCCGACCCCTGATGTAGGATATCGTTAGATAGGTCTTTTAAAAACAGTTTAAGTATTCTCAGAACGTTTTTTGATTTAAGGATGCGTTTGCAAAATATTTAGCTTAAAAGCACAATTTTTTGTTAGAGTCAAGTCTCCCCCCCTGCAAGCTCAACTGTTGATATCATAAACTTGAAAAAAGTCACATCAGTAGTATGATGAATTTAAAAGGAAAACTGTCACAACTAAGTAGACTTCACAGGTTAACGAGTAATAGTCAAAACTGGAAATAATAAAAATAGCAACTCTAGAAAGGAAAATGTTTAAAAAAAAACTTGCTAAACAATGATGATTTCTAAGGCATCTACGGAACTCTATACGAGCTGCGCGTAAGCCCGACACGCACTTGGTATTTTTTTTGTTTTTGTTGTTTAGTCGTTTTTTTTACCTTTTATATGGTTTCTTCCTATTGCAACTTCCGCAGGCAAGACTGTCCTGATCTAGTCAGTTCATGTGTATCAGTAATTAAGATGATTCAGTGCGACGACGCTAATCAACCCATTATTTTAGGCCAATTAGTACGGAATCTCCAAGACTTGATTTTTATATAAAGCGGCTCATGATATTTTTCCAAAATTTGTTGACGAGTTCATTAATCTGGCAGAATAAAACTAAACTTAACTGGCAGGTCTAAGTGTTGACATTTTTTTTCCAATCTTTACGGGGTAACAAAGACTGTATTACTTTTAGACCTATCTTTAAGTAAGTTTCACATCAAGCGTAGCTTTTAGATCAACTTACAACTGTTTGTGCGTTTCGTATGCTGTTAGCTTGTCATAAATGTAATTGGACTATCTCATCAAGTCACATGCTGTTAAAAATTGAAAATAAAAACGTTGTCTATCTTAAAATGGAACTTTATTCAGCAGTGTGGAAACGATGTACCTCTGGCTTAATATTTACACTCGCGCTGCGATGCGAGCTCTTTCTGCGCACATAATCTTTTCTTTTAATAAGTATAAAGATTAAGCGCATGGTTTTTTGATTTTCATTGATGATTTTCATTGAAATAAATGCGAATACCTATTAATAGATTTCTTGTGATTTTACTTAAGTTACTATACCTTGTATAAATGCTGTTGGTGTTCTGAATAAAGTTAAATAAATAAATAAACAAACAAACAAACAAACAAACAAACAAACAAACAAACAAACAAACAAACAAACAAACAAACAAACAAACAAACAAACAATAAAACAAACAAACAAACAAACAAACAAACAAACAAACAAACAAATAAATATGTCGGCATATTACTAACAGCGCCTCATTAGTCCGAGTGAACACTCCTTGGTCGTGGCTTCTGGAATAGAGTTTCAGCTAAGTAATTGTAGACTAGACAGCTGTTGCTCTGACAAAGGGCCGATGTCAAAGAACACGACACAAAAATCTAGCTTTGAAAAGATGGGTGCAAGTTCTATGTCATCCACAAATTGTAATAATATTCCACTAGTGCAATCATCAATAATAATGTTATAATAGTCAAATTACTGATGTGCCTACAAAATTATATCTGGACCCACTATAGATAACGAGCTCGCAGACATTTTCGCTATATGATTTGCACGTATTTCATATCTCTGGACTATTGGCCTCCTGCGCCGATATCAGAAGTGGGATAAAGAGACACAGCTCAATATTTTAATCATGTGTGCAAGCATTTCAGTTTCACGGATCTGCGTAAAAGTACAGTCGTGGCGAGAAATTGTTGAGCAAGAACAATCAAGAAAATTAAGTGCTGTACATACATTTTATGATAAAAAAGGAACCAAGTTTAATGAGTTTTAATACCTGATATGTCGTAATGTTCAAAATTATATGCGCTTAGATGGTGACAAAAAGCGAAATTTGCAAAAGTATCGTAAATTAGAAAGGCGTTGATGAATTTTAAAATAGTGGATGTTAACATACGAAGAAGACAAGTCTTGCTTGTGGTTGTGAAAGTATGTAATTTTCGACTTTGTAGAATGGAATCAAAGTTACGTACGGTAGCGACGATGTGTTCCTACGGTGTTTTTATACAACATTAACCAGATTAACCAGATGTCTGTAAAATTAAAATGAAAAAAACGAAATCTGAATGAATACCGATTAAATAAAAACATAATGCAATGAAATGAAATGAAACAAAATAATTTGATCACACAGCTAATGCTGACTGGTTGAAATGGTGTTCGCTGTTAGGCATGCTCTGTGACTGTAGGATGCCAGTTGAAACCAAGAGCACTAAATACAAGTTTACAAAATAGTGGAGAAGCAACATTTTTGAGTCTCAATGATAATGAGCATCTTAATTAGAAATTTCATGTCAACTCAGTGTGTGAAAGACTCAGTAGATTCGTATTTGCGTCAATGAGAGTTTCCCAAACAATATCAAAAGATGCTACACTAACTGCATATCATGGATATCAGGTCTGTCGTCAGTCCTTAGCTATGGTGTGCTATTTATGGGGACACAGCGTTAATCTAGAGGATGTGTTCAAATTGAAAGATGTTCTTCTAGCAAATAAACGATTTGATTGATTGTTTGAAAATCTGTGGTAGACTCGCGATGCTCTACAGGGACGAATGTTGGATAATTAATAAAACTATGTAACCAAAATCCATGTAACCGAGATGAAAATGCTTAGATGGGCCGGTGGAACTTAATTGGATAGACTCAGGAACGTACATGTTAGTGGCAGTTTCAAAGTATCGCCTATTCTAGACAAACTTCAATAAAGTCAGCTCCGGTGGTACGGATTATGTGATGCGCTGAGAAGAAGAGCACCACTTTGAGTCTGTGCTAAATTTTCACAAAGGGAAACAAATCTAAATAACCCCTGGGAAGCCAAAGAGCTATTTGGTGGATGAAAATGCAAGGTCTTACAAAAAAATATTGTGGTCGATTATAACGACAGAGCCAACGGTTGAAAATATATTCAGGGGGTCGATTCCAAATTAAAATGGGAAGAGGCATGGAGGAAGAAAAGAGATAGACAGTGTACTGATTTTGATACATTGTGATTGATGATGAAAATCAACAAGCCAGAGCCATATTCTTAGCAACATCGAACAGCAGAAATGGAATATATGGGAATTTCGAATAATGTGGACTGTCTGTACATAGACAGAATTATGTTGTTGATACCTACCTTATGGATATCTGGTGAGCATGTTCTTTATTGTGAGATAGTATGATATTGTGACGCACGTAATTTGAAATTGCTATGTTGATAATATGATTTGAAGTTACTCAGTTGGTTTGGGTGGTTGTAGGGTGATTCTTAGATTATGAATAATTATGAATAACGGCAGCTTGGGTGATTACTGTTGAGCTGATAGAAAGGACAATGTCGTACGGGCCAGCCCGATTCGTTGGGTGGTTGAAGGTTCGCATTGGTCCAATCTATGTTTGTGGAGTTGATAGAGAGGGCAATGTCGTACGGGCCAGCCCGACTTGGTTGGGTGGTTGAAGGTTCGCATTGGCCCAATCTGTGTTTGCGAAGCTGGTCGGACAGTGGCGGATCCGGTCCATGCCCATCGGGGCTGGTCGAAGGGACACGCTGGTCCGGGCCAGGCTTTGTTGATGGTTGGAAGGACAGTGGTGGATCTGGTCACCGTGCCCATTAGGGATGGTCGAATGGACACACTGGTCCTGTCCGTGATTTATGTGAGAAAGATGTCATCCGGTCCATAGTGAGATGGTCGAAAGGGTACATGCTTTCAGAGTTGGGTTGAAGGGGCACATATATGCCTTCAGAGTAACTACACAATGAGTGGTTTCAGTTTTGTGTGTGATGATGATCTTGATTGTCAGGATAGACGAGCGGATTGCTTGGTGATCTTGTTTTTATTTGTTTTAGGATATTGTCAATGGATCAACGCCCGAGGACGGTCGTATTATCAGAATGGCCGTGTCGGCATATTACTAACAGCGCCTCATTAGTCCGAGTGAAGACTCCTTGGTCGTGGCTTCTGGAATAGAGTTTCAGCTAAGTAATTGTAGACTATACAGCTGTTGCTCTGACAAAGTGCCGATGTCAAAGAACACGACACAAAAATCTAGCTTTGAAAAGATGGGTGCAAGTTCTATGTCATCCGCAAATTGTAATAATATTCCACTAGTGCAATCATCAATAATAATGATTCAGTGTATAATTAGCAGACAATAGTACTTCAGTTATAATAGTCAAATTACTGATGTGCCTACAAAATTATATCTGGACCCACTATAGATAAGGAGCTCGCAGACATTTTCGCTATATGATTTGCACGTATTTCATATCTCTGGACTGGCCTCCTGCGCCGATAAATAAATAAATAAATAAATAAATAAAACGTTTTAAATTTTTTTTTTTAGATGTCCTTGGATTTCTGAGTCTAGGAACTTCGATATCTTACCAGACTGATGGACTAACGTTTGTTCTTGCAACTAAGAGATCGAGGTTGTGTCTTCAATTCCAACTCGTTCATGGTGCAAAGATGAACACATTTTTTTGCGTTGGTAAGGCCGAGTGGCTGCCAAGGCTGGCTCTTCGAAAGTATTATTTTTTAGTTTATTTTACAGTTTGTTACTTCCTACTGCAGAGAAGGCCAGAAGAAAGATTATATGTTACCTTTATGTATGTAAGTACCTACGTAATTATGTTTGTATATCCATTTCTATATTCCAGTGATAGCACCAGTGATATCAGTTACATTAAAGTCAACTTAGCGGATTTTTGAAGCCAAATTGAGCATCTTGAATTATTTTTTTCTCCACACCTATTAATGGGATATCAAATGAAAGGTTTTAAAAGCGATCATGAAAATATTAACAAGAAGCAAAGATTTAAGAATAATTTGATGTAAGTAACAAATCAAAAACTAAAAAGTTGGAATAAAAAAAATATTAAAAACAAAAACCCGACTGCGGAACAGAAAAAAGGAAAACAAACTGTAGTTCGAGTCTAGGGAGTCAATTCTTGAATATCACTGGGTGATAAAAATATCACTTTTGAGACTTTAAAAATTCAAATTCACCCTGATAAACTTTTCAAAATTAAATAAAAATATATTAAAACTACACTATAAATATTTTTTTAGGATTGTTAAAAGTTCTAACAACAAACTTTAGTACATAAAGTAACAGTCCTGTAGCCTGTGGACATTTAAATTACGAAAAAGGTTACCGTTTGTCGTTGTGAAATTGTTATAGATTTCGCCATTTCACATACTAAAAGCGAAGTCTTAAAGATCGTAACCCGTCGTAACCATATATAGTGACCAAACTATAATTCCATATAAGTATGTTAGTTATATACATTGGTGGGTTACCGCATTGTTTCGTTATTGTCATGTTGTACAGCTTTGTTGAATTACCATACGTAATAGTAAGACTATGGAAATTTGCCAAAAACAAATTTAAGACCAAATGAGTCTTAAAATCTGAACCGGCCCCAGAAACAGTCTTAAAATATGTATATGGTTTGTTCAGAGGCAGAGGCGGCTCGTGACATTTTTTTATGGGTGTGCACAAAAAAATAAAATAAATAAATTGACTTACCTACCATTTATTGATGAACTATTTTTTATGACTTTATTGTTACATATTATGCGCGCCAGCGCCAGCTTCAAATACTAGACACGGGAAACAAAACAATTTTTTTACAACCTCACATCCAAGGTGTTTTTAAATATTGTTCTTCAAGATTAAAAGTTAATTTTTTTGTACTACACTTTTGAACTAGCGCGATTTCAGATCGAGACGGCCCCTTTTCATTGAGTTCAAGTCGTATTTGTAGTCTTTTTCGCATTTATTAATGTAAACGGCACTGTATTCGTCAATGTTTACAGTAATTAGGCACGTACACTATTTAAAAACAGTTAATTCTAAATTTTCAAGCAAAATTGCAAACAGTAACTGAAAGCTGTATACGAAAAGTTTGTTTACGTATGATCGGCAACAGCGCCTTGTCACCGAAATGCATGCGTATCGCGAACTGGCAACGTTGCACTGAGCGGCGCTCCTGATGAGGCTAATTTCTCATATAAAATCTTTTGTTTCACGCGCTCGAGCGTGTTGATGTTTCTCTTTCACACTCATTGAATTCTGTATTAGGAATTGTACCAAATATTTTTTCATAGGAGCACAATCCTTGGCGCTCCACTTGGTACAACTTGACTACGTAAATTGTTGCGTAATTATTTCTTAGGCTATTTTAAATGTATACAACGTATAGGGTTATGAAAATAGGTATTTAATCGTATGTAACTTAACTAGGTAGGTAATACATCCTAAGTTTGAGTTTTGTGAAAGAGGGAGTGCACTGCACCAGTGCTCTTTAGGACGAGCCGCCTCTGTTCAGAGGGTCTATTAACAAATGTATAAATATGAAACGGTAACTCTTAAATGTAAATTATTGTCAGTATGGCCGGACTACATCACTCGTCACTATACATGGTTACGGCGGGTTACGGTCTTTAAGACCTCGGTATTAGTATGTGAAATAATGAAAACTATAACAATTTCACAAAGACAAATGGTAACTTTTTTCGTAATTTAAATGTCCACGGGCTACAGTACTATAAAGCTGTACCTATACTCGCCAATGCTACTACACAGGTTTGTTCGATAGACCATTTCTTTCTCTATACATTTTCTTATACGCTCTGACATGATTTGCAACATTTTATTGAGGCTATAAACTAGTCCATTCAACGTATCGCCCATTTGCTTTTACTGCACCACCATAAGATATTATTTATGGGGTTTGGCGACGCATCGTTTCGGAGATCTTTAATGTAAAAGTTTTGCAAAGTTTACACTTTTCAAAAAAAAAAGAAAAAGAATTTGTATACAGCGTGTGATGGTAAAGGGGGTGAATCTGGCCATGAAACTGAATAACTTTTCCCAATGAACATAGGTCACAGAAAAATATACTTTTTTGACCTCCCATAAAAACTGCATCAGCTGATAGCGCCATTTGTAACGGGGGTCAAATTTGGTTTAAGGTATTTCGACCTATGTTCCTTGGGAAAAGTTGTTCAGTCCAGGGGCAGATTCACACCCCTCAGTATTATTACATCTTTCCGTTATACGTTGTATACTTAAAACTTTAACGACAGTGTTAGACTAGAAATAGCTTGACTATGGAACTATAATAAGTACTAACTTTATGCAGAAATGTTAGACAGGTCAAAGTTTTGGATTAATATTTTTCTAGACGCAAAATGAACATCTCTTATTTTTAAGGTGGTTTTAGACCAATACGACGCTGCTGAATTAATACATGCTTGTTACATAAATAACATACTAACAGTTTTCAAGATGGCGGCCAAAAACTGAAAATCGACTTTTTTGGGCCTCAGGTGACTTTTTACCGAAATTTAAATATGAGCTAATATGTCATTGGCCGCCATCTTGAAAACTGTTAGTATGTTATTTATGTAACAAGCATGTATGAATTCAGCAGGGTCGTATTGGTCTAAAAACACCTTAAAAATAAGAGATGTTCGTTTTGCGTCTTGACGTAAAATTCCTTCACTATAACCCCAAATATGAGTTGATGCTTGCCAAATTATCAAAAAAGAAACGCCAAAGCTCACGAAAGACCGTGACTTCTTGTAATTTAGTTCATTTCTCTTCAATTACACGTGGTACACGTTTGGACCAACAACACACACACAAAGCAAACGCTTATACTATCGTTTTAAATACAGCTAGTCAGAAGTATCCACATTTTTATTACTTTGTACATGAATTTGATGGTATTATTTTGTTAACAAAACGTGACGCTCCTTCGAGAGCTCCGGTATACAAACTATAAACTAGATCTTGTGTAGTTTTCATAAATAGCTACACAAGATCAAATTAGGTACTAGGTTATAGGAGGCTAGGTAACGAGACGCCGAGCTAACATCGCCGCAGACTTTCTATAATTGAGTTGTCGGTCAACAAGAAACTTATAGACACCACACTTTATCTAAATACGTGCCGATATGAAGTAAAAAAATATAATTAAATAATACAATTTTCATCTCTCTAGCTCGGAAAACTTGGCCGCTAGCATGGAAAAGGTTTATGAAATTTTGATCGGTAGAAATCTACGTAAAAAAGGCATTTTTGGCCGCTAGCGTAGAAAATGTTTTTGAAATTAGAACAGAATGGTGAATTATGGTGTCAGTACTGGCAGTATTCGTTAGCATTTTCCTCGCTATAGTGAAGTGAAAATTTGTGTGTTTCGCTGTGCGCAGTAGTTATTTCGCGTCATCTATTGGGTACCTATTATTATCATTAGTATACTTGGGCGACCGAGCTTAGCTCTATAATAACTGCCTCAACATTAAAATATCATAGGGTGAGTTAGCTATGCAAACCGCCAACAGATAGCGCTGTAGGTTTCTGTCTAAAACGCGGTATTTTAAAAGAATGCTTTTAAACACGGGGAAAACGAATTTTCCCAGACATGAGACCTAGCTAGATCGATGATTCGAATCCTACCCGTGGTTGTGAAATTTTCAAATTTTATACATTGTAGAATAAAAGTGTGACTATGTCTTGTGCCTTGAAACCCTTGCTACGCTCAGGATTCTTCTTTTCCTAAAATCCTTCGGTTACTCGAGTTTCAATAGAAAAAACTAGTGCCAAATAACAATTTTGCTGCCTTGCATAACAAATAACAATTTTTTCCGAGGTGGCTAAGAATAGTACCAACCCATCTCTTTCCGTGAGTGTCGTGAGGTGTAACAAATATCCCGCACCGAGGGGTTGCGCGTGTTAGAATTTTAGGGATAGAGACATGTGCAGTTACAAATAAAAGCTTTTTAATAGGAGTTTTCTATTAAAGAAATACTAGGTCTTCAGTTATTTACCTATTGTGCTCTAAAATACGAGGATACAGCCAAGCTGTCTTGTACTACCTACCTAAATTAACCACGCCTTTTCGTGGATTATAGCTACATAGGAAGGGAATTTTAGAACAAATGATAAACGAAATAAATGGTAGTTATAAATGTACTTGATTATTCAAAGAAACAGCAGTAAAACAGTTATTAATCCAAGGAGAGTTGAAAATACAGTTATCTACATTTAAAAACGAGAAAATAACACGTTTACAATGAGATTTACTTCTATTACAATATATTTTAAATATTAAAGAAAATTACTTAACTCAGGACTAGGGATACTTCCAGTTTCGCCGACACTAAGATAAGAGAGATTTATCGCTCTGAGGGAGCTTTTTATCATACAATATGAAATGAAGTTTGTACAGGTAGTGAGCAATACAATTATCCTATTAGGAACGAGGTGAGTGATATTAGCCACATATTGACCAATACCAATCATTCTAGTTACATTAGCCAATGAGCTACATTGAACAGCATCAAAATTACTACTTTTACATACGATTTAATATATTTTACTAGATTAATCGACAACAATATTAATACAATATTTTGAACACATTATAAACCTTGCAACACATGTCATTTTTATGATTTTACTTAATACAATACTTTAGTTAATTACATTCTACAACTTCCGTTAGGAAAGAGATGAAATCAATACTATTACAATAAAATTTATTACTCCTAACTATCTATTATCTCTGAAATACAATTTAGCCATTTAGCAATATTTTAAGACATATTTTCAGGTATTATAATCTATCACGGCCATACTGACAGTACTTCGTCCCCGAAGTACTATCAGGACAAATATCTAGTAGGTACACATATCTATAACTTTAGAAATACTTTACTAAATTAAATAGTGATAATTATACAAAAAACAATTTAACACAGACACAATAAATTAACGGCCAAGTTTTATTTTAAAACTCCTGCTTACATTGAAATAATAATGATGAAACCTTTACAACATTCTTAAAGATTTTGTTTAAAAGCTGATTGCTACATTTTAGCCCCGTCTATTGCTACCATTGAGATATGGGCTTAGTTAAAACGGTTAATGCCAGATACATAGACATGCCAACCATATTCACCAACCGAAATAATTGGCACCAAGTATCTTACCTAGCAGAACTTGCTTTCACAAAATAAATTTCTAGATTTGATGGGTAATGCCAGACACCTAGGCATGCCAGTCACATTTACCCGCTGCTTGTGAGATAACTGACATCAAGTGTTTGGCCGACCAGCGGTTACCCTTTATAAAGAATGAATTACCAGATACATAGACATGTCGGTCACATTCACCCGCTGCCAGTGAGATCGATCGACACCATGTATAAGGCCGACCAGCGTATCTCCAGTACATGAAACAACGTCAACAATTTATAACAAATGCATATAACACAACAACGTTTTTGTCTATTTCATTCGTCACAGTATTTTTCCACTATCCGTTCGGCCAATCTGAATCTTAATCCTAACAAAAAATAAATTGATATTCGCAATAAAAAGAAAAATTTTATCGAACAAAATTTTGCAACATGACAAAGATTAAACAATATATTGAAACATTTCCACAAAAGAAATTACATTAGATATGATTTCCGCCTTTGTGTGTGTCGTTAAGTTATGATTTTACTGTAAATATTTTGTGCACTAAAGAGTATGAACGAACAATACATTTCTATTGACCTCTAAATGTACACATTATAAACTAACCACCTCAATAGTTTAAAATAGTATCAATTTGTACTTTTTGCTAAAGCGGTCACAATTCATAGTTCATTTATAGTCAGAAACAGGTACATAAGGTGTTTAAATTTATATAAAGTTTCACTGTATCTTACTGTGTCAGCATGCAATATACACACAGCAGTGTTCCAATTAGATTAGGTATGTCACAAAGTTATTAAATATCAAATCTAAGTTACAATGTCCGAACAGAAAGTATTAAATAACAGTCACAAAATTGTAATATTAACGTCATCATCAATTAAAAAGGCATTAAAATTATAGTAACATCTATCAGTAAGCAAAGCATGTAAATTTGTTCTGAATTGGTGCAATGGTAGATCCTTTATCGTATTATACAGTCTTCGAGCCATACCATTACCGAGTTACTATAGAATAACAAGTTCGGGTGCTTAGGGTGGTCTTACTTCTGCCTTACAGATGCCTAGTCTTTGCCAGTTCAACAGAGTTTTTTTTTATACATAATAAGGTGACAAATATAGTATGTCAACAGAACGATGCAATTTACCACAAGTGGTGTTGTCAGAGCTTATAACTAGCATTTTTTTCTGGCTTTTTAAAATGGGGAACACAACTTTTTCTTTGTCCTATGCCACACATGGCTCTTACACATTTTTTTTGTGTTCTAAATAATAGTAAAATATGAACCTTTGCCACGTTTCCCCAGTGCAATATACCATATCTAAAATTGGAAACCACATACGCATTATATGCACAAAGTACAGTTTTTCGAGATGCTGGTTTTGTGATTGTTTTAACACATATTTACTTATTTTTGTATTTATATTATCAATATGTGATCTCCAACCCAAGTGTTACCCCTAGGAATTTAATTTCATTTACACTTTCCATTATAATTTACCATTATATTCAGGTCCTGGACACCTAAGTTACAGATGCAGAACCTAGTAAAGGCTCCAGTCTCTTCACAAGCTAAATTTCTTGCTAGCGTAATTAGTGTTTGCTTTTAAAATTGCATGTAAACTAATGTATGTTTATTGATATTTCCGAGAGAAATTAATTAATTTACTATTATTATTAAAAACTTACTCGTAATTTTAATGTATTTCAAAAGATATATTGCTGAACATGCAATTTATTAAAGTACTTACCCACTAAAATATACGACATCAACACAATCAAAAAGGCTCAAAACGCTTTTTATTCACTACACAATATAATATTCCAATTGGTTATTTCATGTCCATGTCAAAAAAAAAAAACACCTGTTAAGCCTCTTAATATTCTCTTAATAGGAGTAATAACATCTTCCGGCAAATAATGTATGTTTTCATTATAATGTCATTATTTTGTAAATCCTCCATAACACTGAATTTTTATACTTAGGTCAGTTTGCCTCTTACTATAATGTTAGCATTTTCTTACTTCATATACTGTACCTAACACATTTCAGTGTTCATCACAATGAGAGTTTTACCTTTGCAATCGAAATAGTTTTCCATACTTGTAAAATACTAGATAAACGTTACTTGGTTTAAGGATCTTGATGTAGGTACATATATTGAAGGCAGAATTATAAATATATTTGAACAATTTGACGTTAAAACGTATTCTTGTTGTTTGTAATATCAATCATTAGCCAGGATTGTTTAGTATAAATTAATTGGCATGATCATAAGTCCTTTAGATGAGCAGTATCATCAAAACTACAAATAATTTATTATTTTCGAGTTGGGTAGGTATTTGCAAAAATCGGCACCAGTTCGCTGTTTATCGTAACAACGAAATAAAAGGAAAAAAAAAATTCTCAAAAGTAGGTAGTACTTAAAAAAAAGTTCAACAAAAACAGTGGTTATATTTTAGGGTTCCGTAATTCAAAAGGAAAATAAACTGAACCCATAAAGGATCTCTTTGTCCTCAGTCTGTCAATCATTGTTTTCACGGATATAGAGATGTGATTTTTTTTTAGTTTCACGTCGTCATCACAATCAAAAGGTACGGCCACAAATTATGTACCCATCTTCATACACTTATGAACTAAACTAAAACCTATGGGGTATTTTCCATTGATCCAAAATCATGAAAGGCAAGAAAAACTAGCAGCATAAAAATCAAATATTCATCAAATATTGCAAGTATTCTCACAACCAAATTTAACCAATTTCAATTAGGCTATCATTTATTTAAAGTACATTTACATTAGAGACGGGACAGCCTTACTACAGCTGCTGTAGTGGTCCTGGACAGGTATGGAACCCTTAGTACGCGAGTCAGACTCACACTTTTGAGGCCGCACGGTTGTTTAGATTTATTGAACGACGGTATGTATATTTTTAAGTATTCCTCAATAAAGAAGTAAACTTCAAAAAATTTTTCTGGATGCACAAAGTTAATATAAAAAAAAATGATTTAAATTCATAAGTCGGTCAAACTGAGCAAAATACAGTGTTGCAATTGCTAAGCCTTTAGGCTTATTGTGAAAAGACAAATATAGTTGTCGCAAAATGACTAGAAGGTAGTGCGAGGAAATATTGTGTGAACTTTTAGTGTCGAACACATTCATTATTGAATATATGTGTATTTATTGCATAAATTGACCAAGTTTTATTCGTTTCTTACGTTACTTTTAAACAAAAATGAAATGCAAATACAGGGCATGCCACTGTGACCGATGTCTTGTAGCCCAAATTTTGAATGTTGGAGAGAGAATTTAGTTATCTACAAAACCATATCTGAGTTAAGGAACCAGACAAACAACATTTAAAGAAACGTAAGTAGACATGTATAGTCCAGCTTTTGTAGAAGTTAGGTCATTGTTCTTACATTACAACATCCACGATAAGATGATGAAAGATAGAAAACAAAGATTTTATGTAGGTACACTAAATTAACCGAATAGAATTCGGTTTCTTCACAAGTTTTTAACTAGATCAAACAGGTTACATGTAGGTCGTAAAAAAAAAGAGGGTGACTAGTAAACTTTGTAAATCGTCACAGTCAAAATTTTGTTTTATTTAATTTACTTTTAAATGACGGTTTAAATACATTTGATATTTGAAAGACCACTTTTAGCTATTTGAGCTTCCAAAAATGTTAGGTAGGAACGCTGAATATTGTTTTGAATCAGACATTTTAGGTACACGAAGTATTTCTTACTTCTAGATATAAATTCAGTTTTAAATTTTCAGGTTTTTAAAAGTTAAGCAGGCCCTGTTGGGGCCTTACCTGTCTTAGCAACAATAACGATGCTGCTCCAAATGATTTTCTGATGTGCCTCGATGTTGGTGGACCAGTAGTTACTCGGTGCAGCAGTTGCTTGTAGTTGGATCATCTTTCCCCTGGCCGGACATCAGGCGCAGCATCGTTGATCGCTTTGAAGAGTTCGCTAGGCAGCCGCATCCATCCTGGAATTGTTTACAGAAAAATATTTTAACTGCAGTGCTGGGTAGGATCGCACTTCTGATGTTAGAATTTTAGGGATAGAGACATGTGCAGTTACAAATAAAAGCTTTTTAATAGGAGTTTTCTATTAAAGAAATACTAGGTCTTCAGTTATTTACCTATTGTGCTCTAAAATACGAGGATACAGCCAAGCTGTCTTGTACTACCTACCTAAATTAACCACGCCTTTTCGCTGATTATAGCTACATAGGAAGGGAATTTTAGAACAAATGATAAACGAAATAAATGGTAGTTATAAATGTACTTGATTATTCAAAGAAACAGCAGTAAAACAGTTATTAATCCAAGGAGAGTTGAAAATACAGTTATCTACATTTAAAAACGAGAAAATAACACGTTTACAATGAGATTTACTTCTATTACAATATATTTTAAATATTAAAGAAAATTACTTAACTCAGGACTAGGGATACTTCCAGTTTCGCCGACACTAAGATAAGAGAGATTTATCGCTCTGAGGGAGCTTTTTATCATACAATATGAAATGAAGTTTGTACAGGTAGTGAGCAATACAATTATCCTATTAGGAACGAGGTGAGTGATATTAGCCACATATTGACCAATACCAATCATTCTAGTTACATTAGCCAATGAGCTACATTGAACAGCATCAAAATTACTACTTTTACATACGATTTAATATATTTTACTAGATTAATCGACAACAATATTAATACAATATTTTGAACACATTATAAACCTTGCAACACATGTCATTTTTATGATTTTACTTAATACAATACTTTAGTTAATTACATTCTACAACTTCCGTTAGGAAAGAGATGAAATCAATACTATTACAATAAAATTTATTACTCCTAACTATCTATTATCTCTGAAATACAATTTAGCCATTTAGCAATATTTTAAGACATATTTTCAGGTATTATAATCTATCACGCGCAAGTCCGATTCGCACTTGACCAGTCTTTATTATTTGTTGTAATTTTTTAGCTTATGCACTGTAAAAATACCAATTCTCACGCTGTGCCGAGATTTTTTCAATTCGTAATTTTACATAACGCCTCAGCATTTTACATAATGACGCGCAATTAATTTCTGGCTCTCGCCGGCCGCTCCCGCGGCACGCTCGCTTCACTTGCTCGGCTCGTGCGTTGTGGTTGTAAGATAACCTAACCCAACCTTATTTAACCAACCTTTTTTAACCTTACCCAATTTGCCGACACCGTTTTAAAATTTGCCGAACGGCCGTTTGAAAACGGCAAATTATACGATTTGTCTGCGACATATACATAAACAAAAAAAAATAAACATGATCATTTGCAAACGCAACCCCATTTATTTCTTTAATTTACAACTAATGCGAAAATGATGAAAGCAAAGTCTTGTTTGTTTGTACCAAAGAGAAAAACATTACGTAGTCGTAAACAAGACGTTGGTAGACATTGCTTTTTCAAAAGAAAGACTAATTACATTTAAAATAAAATAAATAAAATATCTCTAAGCAGGAAAGTTTTCTTGTTTTACAGTTATTCATTAATGGTGTTATTTACCCGTAAGCAAGAACTTAGTCAAGTAAAGCTTAGTATTTTACTTGAAACGTTCTTACTAAGTAGCTAAAGTTACACTAAAATGCGAGTGCTCTAATGAAGTCCAATTTTTAAATACCACTGAGTGACTACGAAAAAAGAAAAAAGAGTGAGTGAGTGAAAATATAAAAAAGCCCAGAAAAGCTCTTAAAAGTATATCATAACATAATTACAAAATTAACCGTAAAATTGGTAATGTACGCATACTTTTGAAAAGAAAATCCTGAAATTTTGTTTTTGGGGTGATACTTTATCACCCGGTGATAATTATATCCCTCCCTTGTTTCGCCCTTTCATGTGCTCTAAGATGGTGAAACGGTGTTACCAAGTTGTTTCATCTGTATCATAAAATGATAAGATACTAAGAAAACCGGCCAAGTGCGAGTCGGACTCGCGCACTGAGGGTTCCGTACCACCACATTAACATAATTGTATTAGTTGAAATTTCAGTAAGTTAATGTGCTAGATTTTTTGAGTTCGACACGCGCTTGACCAAATTTTATTATTTGTTGTTATTTTATAGCTTATGCACTATAAACATACCAATTTTCAAGTTTGTAAGTGTTCCTGTTTTTAAATAGAACTAAAACAAAAATCGCCTCAGCGACCATCCAACTTGACCCCTCTCTTATATGAATGTTCTTCAAACGGGAGCTCACACACAATTGGAAAACATTAGTTGTGAGAAAAGTTGTAATATTTAATGATTTCAGACTTTTGTTGACTGTGAGACCTAGCTTCTTGCCAAATTTCATAATTTTAGGTCAACGGGAAGTACCCTGTAGGTTTTGCATTTTTGAATAAATGTATGGAGATGAGGACATAAAATGCCATATCTTTTGATTGCGTCGTTGTAAAAAATTGAAATTTTCAGATCTTGTGTGGTTCATGGATCCTAATATATGGTATTAATTTCAACCTGATACCTTTACCCGTTCGTGAGATAAAGGGTCTTGACAGACAGACAGACAGACAGACAGACGGACAACAAAGTGATCCTATAAGGGTTCCGTTTTTTTCTTTTGAGGTACGGAACCCTAAAAACAAGATATTTCTTAGCTGACGCTTTCATAACTATTCAATAAAAAATTATGCTATGAGTGTGCTTGAATTTTTAAGCAGATTCGAGAACTTTAAAAAAAAATCCTCGATTCCAAATAGCAACAGGTTTGCTAGATTTTGTTTTCCATTCTGATTAACCACGTATATCCTGAATTCAAACAAAAATGATCGACAAATTTTTTTTTCCTGATTAAAATGTGGTATCAAAAAAAAAAATTTTTTGTTAAAAAATAAAATATGTTTGAATATAGGAGTTTTCTTTCATGTTAAAATCTTGAATATTTCTCCGTAGAAAACTTTTGAATAGCTTACAAATGAGACTAGTTTTCATTTCCATATACCTGCATGTAGGGCTGCCATCCGTCCGGGTTTCCCCGGATTTGTCCTAGTTTGGAAGACGTCCGGGGAGCGTCCGGGCGGGGTTTAAATTGTTGTCCGGGTGCAACCCGGACTACAATAAAAGTCCGGGTTTTCGATCAGATCCCGTTCCCATAATTTATGTAAAAGCTATGGGTTAGGTATTTCACCGCACGCGCTGCTGACGCTATTTTACTACGCGAGCGGCGAGCGGGGCGTGTGCAATTTTTCTTATTCACTTTAAAGTCTGGTCTTTCCATATAGTTTTGTCACATAATCGTAGCCAATCTACATTTATGTAGTGCTAGTTTGTTATTATTTCCATTATTTCTAGTATAATTTAGAAGAACTAAAGTATTTGTTTAAGTATTTCTTTTTTTTAGGTAAATTAAGTGTTACCAAAAAGTGAAAATTAATAATATACCTAGTATAAGAGAGAATATACCTAGAGAGAAATATTACCTAGTATAAAAGAGCTTTTCCTGACTGATTCATCAACGCCGAGCCGTAACCGCTATAGATAAAGATCTGAAATTTTGTACACAGGTTCTATGCACGTCAAAACTACCCACTAAGAAAGGATTTTGGGAAATTCATCTTCCAAGGGGGTGAAATAAGGGATGAAAGTTTGTATGAAAGTCCTTTGTTTCTTGAGCTAGATTCACACGAATTTGAATTTAAGCCTTTGGTAAAAAATAAAGAAACATGTGTTTAAGCATTTCTTAAATACGAGTATCACCCTTCAAGGGGGTGAAAAAAGGAGATGATTTTTTTCCGTATGTTGGTCTATGTCTTTCATTTTTAAAGGTAGAATTATAGAAATTTAGTTTTGAGCTCTTGGTAAAAAATTAAAAAGTACGTGTTATTCAATTTTTCAAAATTCATCCCCAAAGGGGGTGAAATAAGAGGTGTAAGTTTGTATGAAATTCCTTTATTTCTTGAGCTAGATTAACACAAATTTGAATTTGGTAAAAAGTAAAAAAACCGGCCAAGTGCGAGTCGGACTCGCGCACTGAGGGTTCCGTACCACCACATAAACATAATTGTATTAGTTGAAATTTCAGTAAGTTAATGTGCTAGATTTTTTGAGTCCGACACGCGCTTGACCACATTTTATTATTTGTTGTTATTTTATAGCCTATGCACTATAAACATACCAATTTTCAAGTTTGTAAGTGTTCCCGTTTTTAAATAGAACTAAAACAAAAATCGCCTCAGCAACCATCCAACTTGACCCCTCTCTTATATGAATGTTCTTGAAACGGGAGCTCACCACAATTGGTTACCATTAGTTGTGAGAAAAGTTGTAATATTTAATGATTTCAGACTTTTCCCATTATTTGTACTGTGAGACCTAGCTTCTTGCCAAATTTCATAATTTTAGGTCAACGGGAAGTACCCTGTAGGTTTTTCATTTTTGAATAAATGTATGGAGATGAGGACATAAAATGCCATATCTTTTGATTGCGTCGTTGTAAAAAATTGAAATTTTCAGATCTTGTGTGGTTCATGGATCCTAATATATGGTATTAATTTCAACCTGATACCTTTACCCGTTCGTGAGATAAAGGGTCTTGACAGACAGACAGACAGACAGACAGACAGACAGACAGACAGACAGACAGACAGACGGACAACAAAGTGATCCTATAAGGGTTCCGTTTTTTTCTTTTGAGGTACGGAACCCTAAAAAACACGTGTTTAAGCATTTGGAAAGCCAATGGAAATGGAAAGCCGCGGGGGAGGCCTTTGCCCAGCAGTGGGATCTAGTAGACTAAGAAAAAAAAAGCATTTCTTAAAAATCACCCCTCAAGGGGATGATATTTTTCCGTATGTTGGTCTATAAGTCTTTCGTTTTTAAAGGTAGAATTATACAATTTGGTTTTGAGCTCTCCATAAAAATAAAAAGTATGTGTTTTAGCATTTTTAGAAATTCATCCCCTAACGCGATGAAATGAGGGATGAAAATTTGTATAGAAATTCTACAGTTTTGTCTTGAGGTATTTGAAAATTTGGATTTAAGCTGCTAATAAGAAATAAGGAAATAATTGTTCCAGAAATTTTTAGATATCATCCTCCATAGAGGTGAAATAAGGGATGAAAGTTTATATGAAAATCCTACAATTTGTCACAAGAACGATTAAACACACTATTTCATGCAACAAAAGAGGCTTAAAATTAAAGTTTTCTATATTTTAATCAAGATGTAAGTGAATGAAAAAACGAACCATTTTTCCGAGACTTTTAGCAGCCTGAGCCGAAGGCGAGGGCTGATAGTAATGTCGAGGATAAAATGGTTTTGTGGACGAGTTATAAACTCTGCTTTTCACTTTGATTGCGAGGAAATAAAACGTAAAAGTACTCTCTAAATGTAACTGAAGAATGAGTTGTTCTGCTTTAGTGAAGAATATGTTGACGGTGTGCCGCAGGCCCGCGCGCAGGCGTACACCACCGCAATTACTTTTTTGCCCTAGTGCACAAAATTGGAATTTGTGCAGCCTATATCCTGCACAAAGAAGCACTTTCAGAGCATGAGAAGTGAAAAAATTATTGAAATGTCCGGGGTGAAATCTTCAAAATCCGGGGAATTTACGCTTCCGGTCCTGGGGGGCAGGTTTTAGAGATGGCAGCCCTACCTGCATGGAGCTTGAGTGATGGAAAGAGGAGAGTTGGATTAGAGAGGTGTAAAACTGATATAAGGGGTGCATAAATCTTTACTGATGAGCTCAGGGTACGACAACAAACAAGTATTGAACGTTCGATGAACTCGAAATATGTAACCAACAATAATAATAATATTTACCTATCTATGTTTGGTAATGATCCCATCGCTTCCCGTGGGTTTCGTAAAAGGTGACTAAGGGATTTCAAACCAGAAGCACCCCGGACGTTGAAATTTGAAATTGGAAGGTCGCGTAGGCCCGCATTTTCAGTACAAAAGACCCTCAGGAGCACCGGGCGAAACGTGCGGTCGGGGGCGCGCGGGGATGCGGGGGAGATTGCTGCGGGGGTGGAGTGTCCGTTCTGTGTGACAGTACTATGACTGTATTCTGTGCCATAAGATAGGCAGCAGCGTTCGTCTGCGTATCGTGCCATCTTTTAAACTTGGAATAGAAACTAAGTGCCCTTTCCGATCCTGATTTCGCCATCACAACACCAATAGGCTACACTCTACAACCGCGAGCTCGAACACCTGTCCCCGCCGGAGAGGTCTCGTGGTCGCCCCCGCTTTAGTTCAGTCCCATACTTTGGGAACTATCGGCATATTCCAGGCCGTTTCTCTCCGATCCCCGGCAACAACCTAAGCCGAGGTCCGAGCCCCGCGAGGCGCACTTAGGCTTACGTGATTTTACTGGGTAGCGCCTCCGTTCCCCAAACTGTCTGATGAAGTTGTGATAACCACCAGGCTAACAACAGGAGACACTTTCCGCGTCGGAACTTTTGTAGATGTGTCGCTACAATAAGTAGGTAAAATGAGATTCGATAAATTTAATTAATTATTTTTAAATATTCGTAGTATTTTGGAAAATGTTGAGGTTTATAATAATAATAAAGTTTATGTATTCAGACAATCATAGTCCACATTGTTAGTAAATACACACAACTTAAACTACGTTAGTAACAAATAATCACACTACTTAACCTACTACTTACTTACTAAGTCGCTCCTGTCTGACCAGGAGACTAACAAAGTGCCTAAGCATAGGCTCAGCCAATTTTGCACTCAACATTTTATATCGGCAATTTTTTTCTTGTGTATTTTGAAAATTTTTGATTACAGCCTTAAGTCGTGTGTCCTGCATGTTTTTTTTTTCAAAAAGCATGAAATATTGAGGCACGGACCGCCGACACTGCTGACCTCTCTGAAGAAGATCGTCGTACAGGATCGAAACGTGTCGGTCCTATGCCATCAATATAAAACGTGAGTTTATCCGTCGAAGTATATGATAGTGAAGTGAAGTGATAAAACACAAAAATTTTAATTCGTCAAAAGTATACATATCAATGTCAATATTATGTCAAATTAAGTCTTATCAGACACAGTCTAAGATCCCGCCTTCTCTCGTACCTGGTTCAAAAGTTCCCATTATACTGGCCGCGTTGCCGCGCAGTATGGCCAGGGATACTTGTTGAACCAGGTACGAGCCGGCGCGGGGGTCACTGCCGCGGACTCTCAAGCGCCTCCCTATAGCCCTTATAAAATCTTTTGCCGCCGAGCACCACACACCCGAAGTCTCGACAGCAAAAGGGACAAAGTGATGGGTCCGTGTTAAGTCCGCGTACTTCGTCTGCTTTTGGATTGCGGCCCACTCCGCAGCCGCCCCCGCAGTCTGCGTGGTACGAGGCAAATGTGACGCAGCAAAAGTGCACGCGCAGGTTGCATCCCAGAGCAGGGCGCGCCCTCGTTCCCAGGGGATTAGTGTGAGTCCGTCGGGTCTTTTACCGTCTGTGCGGCTCAGACCCGGTGGCTCTAAGTTGCACGGGACGTCAATTGACACCAGTGCACGGCGAATAACCTCGTTCAGTGCGTGATGACGAGGATGTCTCCCCGCACATCTTTTGCAGCTGAGACCATGCCGCCCACTGGAGTCAACCAACTTCCCGCAACGGCACCTATGTGGCTCACACATCCTGCACCCTAGTCGGAGAGCCGCCGCTATCCTCAACGTGTTGTCGTCCAGGAGGGTACCCACGTGCGGGGAAGGCAAAGCATGAAGCCATGCTCCCGACTCAGGGCAGGTAGCCGCACGTAACCGGGCCAAATCCGCCCCTGACGACAACCCGATGAGATCCGCGACTACTGATTTAGCCCATAAATCATCCCAGTGTCTCTGATATTGGGGCTTTTCTGGAAGTGCGGCATTAGGGCAAAGTGCAGTCCAAGCTGTCCGAGCCTCATCCGCGAAAGGAACGCTGAAGCTGTCACCCTCAAAAGAGATTATACTAGTGACGAGCTCCAGTGAGCCGTTCGCGGAGGCCAAGAAAGCAGACAGCCCAGTGTCCTGCATTCTCCTTACCCCCAAGCCTCCATGACGGACTGGGAGACTGGCCTGTCGCCACTCCTGTTCACCCAGGCTGACATTGATAACGTCCTCCAAAGAACACTTCAGGACATCATCGAGCGCGGCAACTTCCTGAGGGAACAACCACGTTGGACTAGTCCTTGCCATATACGTGAGCTTTGGAAGGGATAGGCAGTTCCTGAGCAATACAAGAGCGACGTGAGCCGATAGATGCTTAAGCTGCGCGTGCCCCTTCAGTAGCATTTCCCTCTTTTCAAAAAGGGCGGCGGGAACGGCGTCGGGAAAGATCGGGGCACCGAGAAGAGCAAAATTGTCCCTGTTGACAACTTTGAGGTCCGGAATAAGCGCTTGAAAACTTGGCAAACTTGCTTGCGCTTCGGGCCCACACGGGAAAATTTCGCACTTAGCGGTATTGACCCTGAGACCCATCTCTTCAAGTTTGGGGAAAAGGTGGTGGATGTCTTGCTCCACAACATCTTGCGGCCCGCCGATAGTACCGTCGTCCAAGTACCAGATATTCAGAGGTGACTTCAAGGATTCTATAGCCTTGTGTATTGCCAGGCTAAAGATAAGAGGCCCCAATGGATCACCCTGCTGGGCCCCTACCTGCGACTCAATGGGAGAGTCCTCGAAATAGAGCCTCGAAGTTGTTGCGTAACACTGGTACAAGAACGGGTACACCGACGGGATCATTTCTCTCGCTTCCGCTAGAACCGTGTCTCTCTCCACACTGTTGAATGCATTGCATATATCAAGCTTAACAATGACCTTATTGGAGTTACACGCGTCCATCGCGAAAGTTCGAGTGGCGTGTATAGCTGCTTCACATCCTAGCGCTGTCCCAAATCCTAATTGATGGGGCTGAAGGATTGAAGCCATTCTCTCCTTTACCGCGCGACATCCGAGCTTGGCGACTAGACGCCGAAAAGTATTCCCCACCGCAATAGGCCGGATCCCCCCGTCCTTCTTGGCAAGTGCGCAGAGCGAGGCACCATAAAGGTATGGACACACCTCCGGATTCACCCCACCCTGCAGCATAATGTTGCAAAGGTGTGTAAGTGACTCCAAAAGACGAGTCCCATTATCCCCGGCCGACGGCGATATCAGCTCCTTCAAGTGCTGCGGGCGTAGACCATCGAGGCCGGAAGCGGAACTGTTATAAAAGGACGCGATGGCGCTTGCCACGTCCTCACAGGTCACCGTAAGGGCGGGGCCAGCCCCATCAGGTTCTTCTGGGATTGATAAGGCTCTCGACGGAGCAGGGTGTTTATCACGGAGCGCCCTTAGGGTTTCCTGTCCTGCAGGAGCGAGACTGTTGTCAGAGACCAGAAGCCGCACTGCACCCCTTAGGTCTCCTTCGTGAACTTTGGCCTCAATGCGTCTATATTGAGAAACCGCCCTCAAGGTGCTTTCGGTCGGGAGATAAGGGGACAGCTGCGTCACATTCTCCTTCACCGTCGCCGTCAATGATTTACCATTCTCCCGCTCAGGGACTTTCAGTCCCAGGAAAGAAAATGAGAGAAGGGAGAACCAGGCCTCCTTACTGTTAAACCTCAAACAATCATCAATGAGGCATCTTAATTTCCCTGCCGCCGCATTTCTTGCTCCCTTGGGTATGTGTTTGAGTACCCTCACCTTCGCCTTCAAACCTGAAAGACTTTCCAAGTCTAGGTTCCTGTCTCCTGTTGAAGAAGATGCGGAAACAGTCTGGTCGTCCAACTGACCAACCGCGGGTGGAGGTAAGTTCGCGGCATCAAGTGCAGCTTGTATATCCTTGTGTTTACATCGAATATGCCTTTTAAGGCCACCACTGGTAAACAAATAGGGATTTGATGTTGTCGGGCAATGGGGGCAAGGCACTCTTGAGCGACCGCTGTTCATTATGTACAAACATTTAACTACTTACTTAAGTACATAAAATTTATCAAAAGATAAAAATTGTTATAACAATAGAAAAATTTAAATTAATAAATAAAAACTAAATAAGCAACAAGGCCAATAACATAAACTTTGTCAAAACTACTGCTATAAATTGAAAATAAATTGCGATCATAAAATTATAAATTAAATAAAATTCTTTTTACAAATAAAAAGAAAATATAAATCAATTGCGAATTATAAATATTAAAAATTATTAATAAAAATTTCGATCAAAAGTCAAGGCTAAATAACAGTACCTATATAGCCAATATTACGAAAAACAACAACAATGAACAATATTATATTAACATTAATAACAAACGCGTCAAAAACACAAAAACGTAGGATAATAAGAAGCAAGCAGCTGCGTCTAGAATCCTGTATATCTAAAACGGAACGCCCGGCGCCCCCGCGCCGCTGAAGTCCAGAGCTTAAATCTTCTACGATTAAAACGAACGTGTCCTTCGCTGCGCCTGAGATTTCCGAACGGAAATGTCACGTTGCTGTCAAGATGTCAGCTGACAAAACAAATAGCTGTCAAACTTTGCATCATGTACTTGTTTTGTCCGGTGGTTTGTTCAGTTATCGAAGTGGAAAATAAATCAAAGTGCCCTCTTTTTCGAAAAATATGTCTTTGTATGGAAAGATGGCCTCCTTGTTCACCCAAGATCAGTCCTTTCTTGTGCAAAAATCCAAGTAAATAAGGCACAATACTTGCGGGCGGGATGCGTTGAGATGAGGTTATCTTTGTCGGCTTCCAATTTCGGCACTTTCACTCCAAAATGTAAGTAAAATATATTTTAACTTATTAAAAAAAGGACGTAGCTGTTTGTTTTGATGTTTCTTGGCCTGGGGTTGCCAAGTCTAATCTAATAATGATAAAATAGGTTTTTAGATATTTTTTACAATTGTATACCACCAGGAGGCGCTGCAGCAGCTAGGAAGGATGGTGATGAATTTTTACTTTCTCGTCTACACCATGGTGTGGGGTATCGTTAGACAGGACCGTCAAAAATGTTTCTGACGATGTTAAAAATTTAGGTAAATAATGTCATTTGAACATATAAGCGGATCTCCGACACCCACTGCACAACTACACAATGCCCACAGTCCGCCTTAAAAGCCGTAAAAGCTTTCTGAGGTCAACTTCTCCCACAACAAACAATAACCCAAGCTCGGCAAGAGAGCAGTCAGCAGGTTTGGGCCGGAATATTTCTAGTCCCATCAAGATACGTCCCACCTGCAGAAACTGGCCACCTGGATACAATCTGCAGTGGTCAACCTGGAAGTCGCTAAACCGCCTGCGAACTCAGGTTGGCCGCTGAAGAGAAAACATGGCCAGGTGGGTCTTCGTATACCAGTTGCTAAGTTGTCCACTGTGCCCACCTGTACTGGCGAGGATCTGCACGAGGCGTCGGATAAAACCGTAAAATTGGCAAGGTTTTAGGAGGAAAGTGTTTGATCCGGTATTTGTAACATTGACACTAAGAAGAAGATGACTTAGATATTTTTTGGAACAAAATAAATTAATTAAGTTTTGTACTTTCTTGTAAACCTGTGAGTAAGCAAACATTAAAACAATTGACGAACCACTTCGACTGTGATTTCGACATGTGCTTCGACACGATGTGACGGCTAAGTACGTCACATTCATTTATTTATTTTATTTATTCAGGAAACAAACAGTCATTTACAGATTTTTCTTATTATAAAAACATTAATACTACTCTAGTCATAACTATACGTCTAACTACAGTTCCCTATATTCATATCAACCTAAGTATTTAGTTTACAAAAAATACAACTTCTCAAGGTACGAGTACGAACTATTAAGTAAGAAACATTTTCAAGATTCATTCGGGATTGTTTTACTTTCACTGGAGATTTTTCAACTTGTTAATTTATAAAGAAAATAGGCATCTTGAAAAGTAAGTGTTTTCGTCAATATGTTATTCCACTTTTTTTACTCCAATTGGACATCAGATTCGATGGTTAAAATCTTTCGGGTTAATTATAATGAAGATAAAATCTTAATATATAAAAGGATAAACTGAATGACTGACTGATATATCAACGCACAGCCTTATAGAATGTTACTAAGACCATGAAACTGAGCAACTTTTCCCAAGTAGTCTACGCAATGAAGCGGATCGTTGTATGAAGACCCCCGCATTAAATCCTCAGTCGATGAAACTTTGCTGGGGTATTACACTACATGAGACAAACCTTCTATGAAAAAATCCAAAAAAAAAATCTTTTAATTTTTCAATACAAAAATTATGAAAAAAAAATTTGAAATTTATGTTGGGGTCAACTGCTTCGTTGCCTACACTAAAGAAACATAAGTAGGTCGAAATACGAAATGCAATTTTGATCTCCCTTATAAAATGCGCTATCAGCTGATGTAGTTTATATGAGAGGTCATAAATAGATTTTTGGATCTTCTGATTAAGAAATACTTTAATTCACTAATTAAATAAACCGTCCACCTTACCAGTGGGACACTCCAGTAGGACGACGGAGCATGCTTCTTTTCAGAGGCATTAAGTGCGCTTTATAAATACAATTTTAAAATTAATTCGTTTCATTTCCGAAGCCTAGTGATTATAAATTAAAATAAGAACAATTATTTTTCCGAATAAGTCTTTCTTTACCACTCGATTTTTTTTTTATTTATTAAAGTAGTCACATTGCATATCAGGTTTTCAGGAGTCATGATGAACACATTTCAACATACAAAAAAATAAATAAAGAAATAGTTATTATTTGGTATACAAGGCAGCAAAATTTGTTATTTGGCGCGATTGACTTGTACCTATTGAAACCCGAGCAAGCGAAGGATTCTAGGATTGAGCCACGAGCAAAGCGAGTAAGGTGAAAGCAGAATCCTGAGCGAAGCGAGGGTTTCACGGTACGAGACGCGAAATAACTTTGCTGCCAAGCGAAACAATTTTTCACTTCACTAAAACAAGGAAAATGCTTACAAGTAGCGCAGGTACCATATACTATAACGTTCTAAATTAAAACGTTTTCTTAGCAGCCAAAAATTACTTTTGCACGCAGATTTTGACCGATAAAGCACAGTTGTCCGAGCTTATAGGGTACTTACTTACTTACTTACTTCGCTGGCTCAGCGACCCGAAGTGGATCTTGGCCTCCGACATTAAAGTACGCCATTCGTCTCTATTCTGTGCCAAATCTGACCAGACGGGCACTTCCAGCTCTTTCAGGTCTTTGGCGACTTCATCCTTCCAGCGGTATCTTGGACGCCCCACCGGACGACGCCCAGAAGGTTGGCCAAGATAAGCTTTCTTTGCGGCTCGATCCTCTCCCATCCTCTCCACATGTCCTAGCCAGGGTGAAAAAAATATTTTTTTGCATAGTAGAATCACAAGGCTTTGGGAGCAAAACTAACAACTTCAAAAACGTTGTATTTTCCAGTATCTGCAAGAGTAATTACTTAACCTCAATGTTTTGAGGTAGCACTGGATTCCGCCGGTCGGTAATAAATCTTTTGATCCAACGCCTTGGGTTAATAACAAATTGATTACATTCATAGACTACCTAAGCAGTAGACGCTATTCAAGTTGTCGTATCGGTTGTTCTATTTTTTACTTTCGAACGGAGGAAGAAAGGTACATAATGTTTATCTTGCACTGGTGCAGTCAATCTTGTCATATTGTATTAGCTCATGGGGTGGAGCTGACAAGACAAAACTTATTGAATTGGAAAGGGCTCAGAGACTGATCCTCAAAGTCTGTCTTTTCAAACCGCGACTGTTAAGGTTTAGGTTAAGGTTTTAAGCGTGCGTCAGCTATACATTTTGGCTACAATTCTACGACAACATTCGACCTTACTTTCGAGCGTCCTCTGATTCCAATCAGAAGACACTATACGGTCTGTAGTCACGTTTTGGTACAAACAGCTTTAGCTCACAGATTTTTTATAGTCCGTGGTGCAATTTAATACAATCGTATAAACAAAAAAGTCAACATGTACACCTGTTGTAGACCTGAGTGTAAAAAATTGGTTACCCAGTGGCTGATTGTGCTTAGTTCAATCATAAAGCAGGTGAAGGTATACGCGCTCATCATATACACTCCCACTCACTCACTTTCACACACACTTACACACCACTCTCACACAACACTCTCTCACACTCTCCTACACTCACACTCCCTCTCTGACGTATCCTGTACACAACTCTCTTTTCTTTTATTGAAAATTTTTGAATATGTTATATCTTCTAAAAATTGTTTTACTGTAGTTTTGTAATGTTTTAGTTTTGCAATACTTTTGTTTTTCTACTTTGTAGTATATTTTAATCCACATTAAAGCTCAAGTCACACAGAGGCGGTATGATTGCGAAAGCGGTCCGGGGCGGTTTGGCGGGAACAAAATACCGCGCCGCGACTGCTTTTCAATGTGACAGGGTGCATAAGAACTCATACTTTACAAAAAATACCGGCCCCGGAACGCTTCCGCTACCGCCTCTGTGTGGCGCGGGCTTAAGGGGTGTGTGCTGGCCGCCTCCTAGTGTGTACGGCAGGTTGTAGTCACTGAAGATTCTTTCAGGATTAGCAGTGAAGGCAACCTGCTGTACCGGTACACCCTGGGCAACATACTTAGTGACTGGAACCGAATGTGGACCGGATGAGGAGGGGGACTCATATCGGGCCTCTTACTAGGTATGGCAGAGAGCCAGCAAACCGAACCAGTGGCGGTATAACCACTTAAGGTCTCTGTACAAATGAAAGGCCTCGGGGAACTAAAAAAGCCCTGGAAAGCGTACACCTGTAGAAAATATGGCAGCGTCACAGAAACTGAACTACCCCAGGAGGGTACCTACGTAGTTGGAGAATCCCTCCCTGGGCCCACTAGGGGTCCAGGCAGCCCTTCGTATTCTGGGGGGGGGGGGGGGGGCAACGTTACGCAAGATGTTAGGTTGATGATGAAACCTTCTTCGGAAGGAGCATCAAAGGCGCACAGCGCACAAGAAAAACATGCACCTTCTGCGCACCGGGGTGGACACTCGGGGACCCAAATGGATCCTAGAGTTCCGGCACCGGGACGCGGGAGAGGGACTGGGCGAGCAGCATACCGGGGGGTAGGTGTGCGGGGTTGGGGGCGCCATGCTGGTATGGGTTCAGAAGAGCCCTGGGTCCAGCAGTATGGGAGGGTGATAGGGGCCTCTGAACGGGCCAGCGAGGCGGCATCGTCCTTGTGGAACTTGTGGACAGGCATATCCGAGAGGGACCATTAAAGAGGAGACCTCTTCATGGACTCCAATGTGCTTATCAGCCGGGAAAATCAACAGAGACAGCATTACACTTAGTAACAAGTCAAGGGGAAGCTGCCGAAGATACTCAAGAAATATGTATAGGGGCATTCCTTGATGTAGAAGGAGCCTTTGACAAGACCACCTTCGCATCAATAGAGGAGGCCACTAGAGCACAGCGTCGAGCCTACTCTACGAAGGTGGATCAATGGCATGCTCAAAGGAAGAGTAATAACCTCGACACTCATGGGAGACACAATCCATGCCAGGACTACCAAAGTTTGCCCACAAGGGGGGGTTCTGTCTCGAATGCTGTGGTGCCTGGTTATAGACTCTCTTATAAAGGAACTCAACAAAGGACCATATTACACCGTTGGATACGCGGATGACCTGGTCATATTGGTGAGGGGCAAAGTAGTGAGAACTGTTTCGGAACTCATGCAAGAGGCCCACAAAAAGGTGGAAAGGTGGTGCATATGACATCACTTGGCCATCAACCCTGAGAAAGCTGTTGTGATACCATTTACAAAGAAGAGGAAACTGGAGACCTTAGGTAAGCTCTCTCTATACGGGACGCAACTAAAATGGGCCACGGAAGTTAAATATCTAGGAGTTACACTAGACAAGGAACTAACGTGGAAAACACATGTAGACAACACTGTAAGAAAAGCTCAAAGAGTCTTTGGAATGTGTAGATCTACCTATGGAAAAACCTGGGGGCTTAAGCCCAAAATATTACATTGGCTGTATACCATGGTGATCCGACCGATTATCACATATGGTATTATAGCCACCAGGCTCAGAACAAAGCAAGTTGGGTGCAGACAGGAGTTGGCTAAATTCCAAAGAACTGTCTGCATAGCCATATCTGGAGTTTTTAGGACCACCCCCACGGCAGCGCTGGAAAACATTCTCGGTTTGACACCGCTGCATATAGTCGTAGAATTGGAGGCAAGAAGTGCGCTCCATAGGCTAAAAACCCAAGGACTGTGCGATGACTCCTTGCCAAAAACACGACACACTAAATTCGACACAGATACAGAACTTGACACTATTACATCCATGGGCTGTGATAAAACACAGCCTAGGTGTTCAAGAGACTCTATGAGATCCACATACCCTCGAGAGAGGATTGGAATAAAGGATTGAATCCCTCAAGAAAGGACAATCTGACATGGTACACTGACGGATCAAAAATGAAGTCGGGTACAGGGGCGGGTGTTTATACCAAAGGGTATGAACACAGTCAAAGCATGGGTATATATGCAACAGTCTTTCAGGCTGAAACATATGCAATCATTGCCTGTGCAAAGGAGAATCTAGATAGAGGCACTACGGGCCAAACTATATACATTCTCAGTGACAGCCAAGTGGCACTAAAGGCTCTCATATCCTACAAGGTAGACTCGAAAATAGTCCTAGATGCCATCCAAACCCTTAATAGGTTAGGTAGGCACAACACAATACGACTAGTTTGGGTCCCAGGACATGTAGGCGTAGAGGGCAATGAAGCGGCTGACAGACTAGCCAAGGAGGGATCAGAAAAACACTTCTGCGGACCTGAACCTTTTATTGAATTATCCTTAGAAAGAACCTTATATTCTTTGCCGGCACCGTGCCCCGTGCGGTGCCGGCAAAGAATAGTACCAACCCATACATACCCGTGGGTGTCGTAACAGGTGACTGAGGGTTAACTGGAGGATGGGCAGCAGCATCCTCCTTTATATCTTACTTACTGCGGTCACCTACAACCGCGGTCCATGGTGCCAGCCGTAACGCTAACAAGCGAGGTGACTATGGTACTTCCCCTCTACATTTTTCCAGCAAAAGCTAGAATTCTAGAGGGAGCTCCCTGTCCTGTAGTGGACGTTTTTCATAGGATGTTATGATTGATTGATTGACCATCAGAAGCGCACTCAAGGACTATGCCCAGAGAAGGCACTGCACTGAGTGGGCAAACACTGTTGGACTTACTCATTCGAAGAAATTTCTAGGGACCACAAAGGTAGGTTACTTCAAATATCTACGAAACCTAAGCAGGCACCAGACCCGTATTGTAGGTGCTTTCACCGGCCATTTCGGCACTAGAGAGCACCTACACAAGATGGGTCTGTCGGATACAACTACCTGCAGAGCATGTGGTGAAGAAAGCGAACGCATGGAGCATCTTATATGCTCATGCAACGCTTTGGCTAGCAAGCGTATGACGATTCTGGGTCAGGCTTATCCGACACCAGAAGACTACAGGCTCCTTCCGCTGAAACCTATATCGAAGCTCATAATGAGCATATTCGGAGACAGCGGAAGATCACAGGAGCAATAAGGCAGGGGAAGCACAAAAGATCCCATAGGGTCGAAGTGCTCTGAGGTCCATCAAGGAACTCAGCTCCACGTAATAAGATAAGATAATCCACATTAATGTCCCGGATGAATTTCGACATTTATACAGGTCTCCACCTGGACTCCTAAAATACAGGACTTTGCTTAGTTTAGGCTCCAGTCTCCCACAAATACCAAGTCAATTTTCAAGTTACTTTTATTGCATGCATGATTTGTGGTGAGAAATAAACATATTTTGGTTTAGATTTTTGATTTTTTGAATGTTGTCGCTGTAAAAAAAAAAATTCTAATTTCCTCAAAAATGTGTTCAAATAGTAAAAAACAAGTTCTCAAACAATGTCGGTACGTCGCGTTGGTCAGTCATTCGCATGATCAATCTATCCGTCACGCTTAAGCTGCCGTAATTCATAATCTAAGCTTTGGCCTAGCAGTCAAAGTCAAAATAGTTTATTCATTGTTGGATATTAAAATCTCTTACTGACGTCAGCGCTACATCGCTTCACAAACAAATTGGCGCGATAGTAGGAAAAAAAAGAAGCGACAATAAAAACCCACGCGCTCTTTTAAAAATGAATGAAATAAAATATTTCAAGAGTTGTATGCGAATAATTGAAGAATTCTGAGTGGTTTTTTGCTAGCTCTCATTTTGATGGTAACTGTCATACAACAATGATTAAGAATTGCAATGTGCTAATAAACGGCTCTTACGATTTTGATGAAACTTTGCATGACCAAATATCTCCATTAAAGGATCTTGCGGTAATACTACCAGTACTACCAAAATGTAAGTACCTATGTTTTTATGTTTAACAATTCTGAATTGAATACCTATCTACCTGACTGTATTTAAACATTTTTGTAAAGAATTTGAATTGAATGTGTATGGCATTACAATATTAAGTATGCAGTTGATACTTTTTACCTAGAAGAGAAAAACCCATAGGATTAGGCTAGGATTCTAACAGGTTAATTCAAAACTCCAATTGACTATGGCACAAATATCAAAAATCATTTATTTTTCAATTCATTTAAATGTGTTAATATATATAATTTATGTTAGAACATCGTCAACTTAAGAAAATAAAACCTAATTAAACAAACCATCCTCGTTATCCCTCGTGCAAAGGTGCCAATGATACTCGCAGCATTGCCACGTTGTATGGCAATAGACAACCTTTGCACCAGATATGATCCGGAGCGAGGGTCACAACCCTTATTTCTAAGGCGCCGTCCGACCTCGACGACAAAATGTTTGGCTTCACTGCCCCAACAGCCCGCGGTTTCGACTGCAAATGGTACGAAGACATAACTTGTCTCCAACGCAGCTTACTTGTCCCGCTTCCTAACCGCCGCGCTCTCAGCAGCAGCTCCAGCCTCTCTGACGGTACGACCAAGGTGCGAGGCGGCAAAGGTGCTGACGCACGTGGCGTCCCACAGTAAGCACCTTCCCCTTTCCAATTGACTTATATTTATTGTATCATCACATCACTGTACATTCAAACATATTTAAAAGAGCGCATGGGTTTTTATTCTTACTTCTTTTTTCCTATCATGGCGCCACTTTGTTTGTGAAGCAATGTAGTTGAGCTGACGACATTCATAGATTTTAATATCCAACAATGACTAAATGACTTGAGTTTGACTTGCACATCGTGAGAAAGTAAGTGCAGTGATGCTGTTCCATTTATTTTATTAAGACACTAGCGGCCCGCCCCGGCTTTACACGGGAAGCTAAAGTTCATAAAAAGATCCCATAGATAAAAGCACTTTCAGTATTTCCCGATTTTTAAACTTTCTTTTTTTTAGATCTATCGTAAAAGTAAATGATAGAATAACAACAAATTATAAAAACTGGTCGATTGCAAGTCGGACTCGTGCGCATTTAATACCTTGACCTAAGCAAAGCTTTCGACCTAGTGAATTATGAAATTCTCTGGGCGAAGCTGCTCCGGTCAAGTGTATCTAAGAGTGTGGTAGATCTCGTGAGGTACTGGTACGGGAACCAGCTGAATTATGTACGATGGGGCGACTCAACCTCTAGTGAATATATATTAGAGTGCGGTGTACGTCAAGGAGGGCTTACCTCTCCGGACCTTTTCAACCTATACATTAATGACCTTATTGGGGAGCTGAGGAACACCAAAGTCGGATGTCATATCGGCGGTGTTTGTGTGAACAACCTCAGTTATGCTGATGATATGGTGTTGCTCAGCCCGTCAATAAGTGGTCTACGAGAGTTGCTTTCGGTCTGTGAGCATTATGCTAATGCTCACGGACTGAAGTATAACGTCTTAAAGACTGAGATGATGGTTTTTAAGTCTGGAAAGGGACCGGAGAAGGTATTTCCAGGTTTCTTGGATGGACGTGAAGTGCGGTTTGTCAGTCGCTTCAGGTACCTTGGCCATTTTCTGACAGAGGATCTAAATGACGATTGCGACATCGATCGCGAGAGGCGGGCACTCTGTGTCCGGGCGAACATGCTCGCGCGCAGGTTCCACAGGTGTGACGAGGAGGTCAAAAAAACGCTATTTTGCGCCTATTGTCAGAACCTGTACACTTGCCACCTGTGGATCAAATACAAACGAAAATCTTTCAGTGCCATGAGAATACAATACAATGATGCGTATCGTTTTCTCATGAGAAAACCGCGATTTTGTAGCGCATCGGGCATATTTGCCGAGGCGAGGTTGCCAGACTTCTTCGCCATCATCAGATGTCAAACTGCGTCATTTTGGTCCCGACTGCGTAGCACCGAAAATACAATCCTAAAATCTGTATACGAAGACTTGACCAGCCCTATTTTTACACATTGGCTTGACGTGCAGTGGAGTGCCAATCGTAAATAAGTAGGTTAAGTTTTTATTGTATTTTTTTTTTGGAATGTTTTGTTGTATTTTTATTTTATTTTTATTATGTAATATGGGCTTTATACCTGAAATAAAAATTTATTATTATTATCATTAATACACTTCTCAGCTGACGGCTCGCACTTGGCCCGTTTATTGGTCTGTAGGAATGTCATATTAACTTTCATCCCTAATTTTATCCCCTTGGGGGATGATTTTTTCAAAACGCTTAAACACAATATGTTTATTTCTTTCTTTTTGTTAGCCTAAATCCTAATTTTTAGTAGGATCTTTATACGAACTTTTATCCCTTAGTTCACCCCCTTGTTGGATGATATCTCAAAATTGCTGTCTGAAACAGTTGTTTCGTTGTTTCTTATTATTAGCTAAAATCCAAATTTTCAAGTATCGCATGTCAAAACTGTAGGATTTTCATACAAACTTTCATCCCTTATCTCACCCCTTTGGTGGATGATATCTCAAAATTTCTTAAACACGTGTTTCTTTATTTAAGGATGCTATTGGGGCTGCCGTGTCGCTGTAGTGCCTCTGGTATGTTTGCCAAGGCGCGCACTGACGGCTTTCACGTGATTATTTGCAAAAAAAGTGTCCTCCTTTATGAACAGAGTGGGCGGCAGCCCTAATACCATCCTGAGGGCAGTGCGGGGTAGGTGCGGGTGTCCTATAGCCCACTAGTGGACGATGTTACTAATAAAATAGGTTTTAAGTCTGTGTGACACTGTGTATTAATTTATACTGTACTATATGACATTTTATAATATTATTTGTGATGATTTGTAATTATTAATTAGATAAGAAACAATTAGTTCTGAAATAAATTATTAGTTCATTCATTCATTTCTTATTGTTAGCTTAAATCCAAATTTTCAAGTACCTCATGACAAAACTGTAGGACTTCTATACAAACTTTCATCCCTCATTTCATGACATTAGGGGATGAATTTATAAAAAAGCTAAAACACGTACTTTTTTACTGAAAGATCAAAACCAAATTTGTATAATTCTACCTTTAAAAATGAAAGATTTCTAGACCAAAATACAAAAAAAGAAATCGTCGCCTTTTTCACCCCCTTCAAGGATGATTTTCAAGAAACGCCTAAACATGTATTTCTTTATTTGTTACCAAAAGCTTAAATTCAAACTTGTGTGAATCTAACTTCAGAAACGAATGGACTTTCATACAAAACATTTTACCCCCTTAAGGGATGAATTTCCCAAAATGCTATAATACATACTTTTAATATTTTTTTACGGAGAGTTTGATTCTAATTTTTTACATCTCTACCTTTAAAATTGAAAGACTTCTAGACCAACATACGAAAAAAAATCATCCCCTTTTCACCCCCTTCAAGGATGATTTTCAAGAAAAGCTTAAACACGTGTTCCTTTATTTTTTACCAAAAGCTTAAATTTGAATTTGTGAGAATCTAACTTAAGAAACAAAGGGGATGAATTTCAAAAAATCCTTTCTTAGTGGCAACCTATGTATGTGCGCGGGGTTGCGTGAAGCTTCTTAAAACCTATCTTTATTCTTTTGAGTTAATGCAACAATCCATTTAATTTGATTTTAGATTCATGATTTTTGTAACATTCTTCTTAAGCCTGTTACATTTTAGATGCCACACAAACATTGTAACTACCAAACGCATTAATAAAATTAAAAATTTTTGATAATCGATTTGGATTCGAATGTCTCCTCGTTACATCACCAAGAGCAAATTTGTTTTTGTCACACCAGTCCCATTTCAAGTCCACGGATACAAAACACCAGTCGTACATATTCCCAAATTTGTCACAATTACTCAAACACAGTTTGTTTTTAGTTCTCTTTCGTAGAGTAAAATACCTAGGTGCTTGTTGCTGCGTGTCAACACAGTCCCTTAACCTCATCATATTATCTACACTACATTTTCCATTAATGCAGTTATTAAGACATTGTTGTCCATCTTTTGTATTAGCTATTTTTGTAAACAAAATTTCAAGTGAAGTACAAAAGTCCCAATTTATATTAGAATTATTTCTTACAAAACACCACTCATAGTCTTGACCACCGTAGGAACATCTACTAGTGCATTGCTCAGAGCGAAACGTATAATACTTTGGTGCAGTTTGTACTCCAGTGTTATTCGCACATTTTTTTAGATTCATTTCCTGATCAACAATACATTTATTTAGCTGACAGTCGTTCATACAAGGTTCTCCATCAATTGTAAGGTCCATCTTAGTGTGACTTACATCACTAATGTAACAGCCATCTTTTAAATATCTAGAATTGACAAAGCACCATGGATCTGAGTAACTATAATAATCACATCTACTCATACAAACTGAATAGGACAACTGATTTTCCATAGTTGTGTAATACACGGGTGCTGTTATATTTGTAGCATCACATTCTTCTATTTGTAAAGTCTCATCAAATACACACATGTTGTCAACGCAGTCATTGAGACATGGCTGTCCACTTAGTGTGTACCCAAGTTTTGTGTAAGTCAAGTTCATCGAGCAGCAGTAATCCCAGCTGTATAGTTCATTTGTGAAGCACCATTCATAAGTTAACCCAAATCTCCCGCATCTGGTTTTACAAGTCCTGCGTGCTTGGTGCGGTCTACCTTGTATGTGCGGATAAGTAAATATAAAATAATCAGGTGCAGTGACATTGGAAGGTTCGCATTCCTTTACTTTTAGATGCCAATCGACAGCGCAATGATGATCATCACAATCATTCAAGCAAGGCTCGCCGTCAGTCGTGTGCGATACTGTTGTAAATTTTAGTAATTGCGTACTGCAGTAGTCCCAATCGCCATTCACAAAACACCACTCGCGCTCTTCGCCAAATTTCCCGCAGTTACTAAGACAGAATCGATTTACTGGCGATTTACTTCGGTACATGAATGAGGTATATTTTTTCGCGGGCATTCCGGTGCTTGCACAGGGCGCTGTTTCTAGCTTTCGATTTATAACACAAGTTCCTTCATTGCAATTGTTAATACATGGATGTCCATGGTTTGTTTTAGCTTCAGAATCGTATTTAAGATCCTGATTTTGCACCAATGACATGAGTGAGACAAATACTATAAATTGATACATTTTTTGTAGTAAGTTGTGTGTGTGTATAAAGAAGTGAATACGTATCACTTTTTATTCCATTTGACGATAAGATTAATTAATTTCACAGTTGCTAAATTGATTAAGACGCTAGGAACTTAAATCGACATATAGAGTGCATAGTATTATGACATAAACAAGCAAGGAAACCACACATGTCGTGTTTCAAAATAAATATAGGGATTTTTTTTCCTGATCGTAAAGCAATAATTAACTTTCGTTCTAAGACTTTTGAGCTTGTCTCTCCATTAAATAATGATAAGCTAATCGGTCATTAGTTTGGGCAGTCAAAAACATTGCTAAATTCTAAAATTCTTAGAACAAAATGTATTTAATTAGCCTCCAGAACAAGCCTTTAAAATATTTTACGGGAATTTAGAACATGACTTAGGTTATAATAACGATATGTAGAGTTATTTTGATTCCACGAACCAAAACGAGGTTTATCGCAGAAGTCCCAGTCATATGACGTGGTTACTAAGCACTGCCAACGAAGCACACCGTTATAAAGAATTCCAAAATTAACACAGTTACTCAAACAAATTGGAATCTTAGTCATCTCCATGTTAGTGAACATTTTCGGTGCCAGGTTGCCTGTACTGGTACAGTTTTGCATGTATAAATTAAAATTTACTGCACATCTGCCATTAACACAATTAGTAACGCAAGCGTGACCATCAAACGTATTCGCCATAAAAGTATACTGCAGGTCAACTGTACTACAATAATCGAAAATTTCATCTTCCCGATTTACGAAACACCATTCATACGTTTCACCTGCTTTTGAACATCTGCTTAAACAAATATGCCTATGTAGACTGTAGTGTATAGGTGCACGTGCTACTGGGTTACTACTATCACAGGCTTTTCTTGTAAAATTCTTATCTACAACACACCGATTGTAATAACAATCAATAATACAAGGTTCTCCTTCCAACGTCATATACACCCAGTTGTAAACAACCGCCAAGAGACGTGTAGTGGAGCAGTAGTCCCATCTGAAGTCAAAATTTACAAAACACCATTCATAAGGAGTTCCGTAATAATCACATCGATTTAAACAAAATGCAAAGCCTTTTTCCTTTTCCTGTGAAGTGTAGTACTGAGGAGCTATGACCTCGCCAGGAATACACTCCACCTCTTGAAACGTCTCGTCATAAGCACATTTATTGTTCACACAATCATTCATACACTGGCGCCCATCAGTCGTGTTGGAAAATTTCGTGAAAGTTAAGTCAATGTTCTTGCAATATTCCCATTCAAAGCGGGTTCCTGTAAAGCACCAATCGTTTTCATTTCCAAATTTATCACAGTTACTCACACATCTTGTCGAATCTAATGCGTAATAATATGGTGTGCTTATGTTGGTAGTTGTGCACGGTTTATATATTAGGTTCCAATTGTATACGCATCTATCATCTGTGCAATCGTTTATACATGGTTCGCCATCGGTTGTAAATGATTCCTTGGTGTAATCTAAACTTTGTGAAAGGCAGTAGTCCCATTTTAGAAAGGGAGTGGCTCCGTAGTCCAGGTAGCACCATTCACGTTCTTCGCCGAAGTATGCACAGTTGCTCAAACATGTAGTTCCCTCGACCTTAACACGTTGTCCCAATGGTCTAAAACGGTGTACTGGTAATTTTAGCTCCAATTTACCGCAGGACTCCGTCTCATTTTGCCTATTGATCAGACAGGTCTCGCCTTTGCAATTATTAAGACACGGTTTTCCAGAGAGCGTAATAGACGGATAAGCAGGGTTATATCGCAATGATTTTAAAAAAACATAAGGATCTTCCCCTACGACTGGGGTTATAATTTTAAGTAAAATGAACAGAAGTAACATTACGGTAGAAAAAAAGTTTGAATTCGAATTATCAAGTCCATTACTGCCGATTTCACAGAGATGCCTCAACTAATTTTACCTAACAAAGAACTTCGAAATAAAAGAAAATTCAGTACAGTCAAGAGCACATCAAGCTTGACACACTTTGCACCGTCCTTATTTCAATATACGTATGGGCTAGAGTCGCACTGCAAGCGTACAAATTTTATGGTTTATATTTTATTTTATAGTATTCTGAAAATAAACCAATATTAGAAATCTGGCAGCAAAATCATTTAAGTAACAAAAAAAACGTTTTTGCAACTTCGTAGAATACTATAGTTAAGACAGTATAAAAACATAATAAATAAAAAAAATTAAGAGAGAAAAAAAATTACTACAAAAAATAAGTTATAAATAGTCACAACTGGCAACAATACTGTTGAAATGCTAATTTGGTCTAGTATAAAAAAAATCTAACAGTTTTTAGAGAAGGAAACTGTCAACCTACTTCTTACAACAGAATATGATGTGTTAAAAAGATCTAGTTCATGTTTAGCACTTAAAACATTAAAACGTTTGCTCGCTCGCACTATATACGTATTTTTCCTATAATTTGTGTTATGTGAGACAAGATTGATAGGCGCAAGGGATTGCAAATTCTAGGAGGGACATTAAGACCAAATAAAGATATTAACTCCGGACAATCGAAAGCATTCGTGAATATTTTGACCAAAAATACCATGTCAGCAATTACGCGCCTGGCTTCTAAAGTGAGAAAATGGTGCTTTTTACAGACTGACAAATATTTACTACAGGAATATAGGGTTTTGGTTCGATAACAGAGATATCGGATAAATTTTTTCTGAACATTTTCCAGTCTGTCTGTATAAACCACGTAAACCATATTCCACACTTGAGAAGCGTACTCGAGGTGACTGCGAACCAAGGTACAGTATAGAATTTTGAGTGTTTTAGAGTATTTGAAGTCCTTAACGTTGCGCATCAGAAACCCAAGTGCTCTATTTACTTTGCGCACAACGGTGTCGATATGTTCAGCACAGGTAGATGTCGACACAAAGACTAGAAAAAAAAAAGGTCCTAGTAATGAGCCTTGCGGCACACCACTTGGAATATAAGTCCAGCTTGATTTAAAGTTTTTGAGGACTACAGCTTGAGATCGGTTCTCAACGTAGGATGCGAATCACCTGAGGAGGTCCCCGTGAATAACAATAACTTAAGCTTGTCCAAAAGGATTGAATGCTGGATCCGATCAAAAGCTTTGCTCTAGTCCGTGTAAACGACATCCACCTGCGCTCCATCGTCCATCGATTGAGCAAGAAAGTTGTTAAGCAGCACAAGATTTGATGCCGTGGAACGACCCTTCAAGAAGCCATGTTGCGACAGAGTCGGTGATCTAGAGATGGCTGAGTAAACCTCATCATCATCATATCAGCCGAAAGACGTCCACTGCTGGACATAGGCCTCCCCTAAAGATCTCCATGACGACCGGTCCTGCGTTGCTCGCATCCAGCGGCTTCCCGCGACCTTGACCAGATCGTCGGTCCACCTTGTGGGGGGCCTGCCAACGCTTCGTCTTCCGGTACGTGGTCGCCACTCTAGAACCCTCACGCCCCATCGGCCATCGGTTCTTCTTGCGATGTGCCCTGCCCACTGCCACTTCAGTTTAGCGATTCTCAGGACTATGTCAGTTACTTTAGTTCTTCTGCGGATCTCCTCATTTCTGATTTGATCGCGCAGAGAGACTCCGAGCATAGCCCTTTGGGTGACTTTGAGCTTTCTGATAAGGCCCATCGTGAGCGGCCACGTCTCGGTGCCATATGTCATCACTGGCAACACACACTGGTCAAAGACTTTCGTCTTGAGACACTGCGGTATTTTGGACGTGAAGATATTGCAGAGCTTCCCGAACGCTGCCCATCCGAGTCGGATTCGACGAGTAACCTCTTTCTCTAAGTTGGATTTTCCCAAAGATTTACCCAGCTGGACTGAAGAGTACTGGGGGGGGGGAGTAAACCTGTGTATAGATAATTTTCTCTAGAACTTTTGATAGGATACATAGTTTAGGATATTGGGCGATAGTTAGTTACATCAGATTTGGAACCCATTTTGAACACGGGGGATCCGTAAGCACTTCTCCAAATTATAGGTACATAACTTTCAGTAAGGGATCGCCTAAAGAGTATGGTAACAGGGAAAGCAAGAGTCTCAGCACACTGAATTAAGAAACAACCTGGTAAGTCATCTGGACCAGCTGATTTAGCAGGGTCTAAGCGCTTCAATAATGTTTTAACTTCCGATTCACTGACAGTGACTGAACTAATATCGCCTGTAGTACTAACGCTAATTGAAGACAAGTTCGTAGATCCTTGGGAAGCCGAAGAAGTATGGGACGAAAATGTTGACTGGAATTATTCTGAGAAAGCGTTACAAAAGGACTCAACAGTCCTAAGCGTCCTTTTATTAAATTGCATAACGCTTGGTATCTGTTGAGAAGATGATTTAGAGTTCATGAAACTCCAGAATTGTTTTGGATTGTTTCGAATAGAAGCCTCAACAGTGTAAGTAGTTATTATAACATGACTCCTCCATACTTTTTACTATCTCACAAAGTAGCTTAGATGTGTTCTCATCCGAGCGATTACAATACAAGTAAAATTTCCTAAGGTATTTGAACTTCTCCTTCATAGCTTTCTTAAGTAGAGGAGAGTACCAGATTGGGTAGTGGTTGGAGTTTATAAGTTTAAAGGGTACCTAGGAGTCACGTAAACGTTTAAAAACGGCATAGAAAATCGTTATTGCATCTTCAATGTTTCGGGAATTAAGATCGGATTTCCTGTCTATTTCCAGAATTTGTGTATTTATTTTTTCTAGTTACCCTTACGATAAACATATTTAGTTCTCGGAGCACTTTTGAGAACTATAAATTTAAGGCTAGGAAGACTTATAGATAAGGCACCGTGGTGCGAGTCTACAGGTACTAAAGCATCTTGACTACATTCTGACACCACGACTACAGTATTCGACAGCACAAGGTCTAAGATGCGACCGTTAAAGTTTCTGTGACCGTTAAATTGAGTAAGATTTAACAAATTTATTTCATCTATAAGTGATATTTCATCAGAACTAGTGTAGTTGCTAGGTATGTAAGATGAGTCAGAAGAACTTGGAGACCAAATTATATTACTCAAGTTAAAGTCACCTGCTAAGAGAAAATAATCTTGGGAATAAGACAAAAATATTTTAAAGACGAAATAAAATTAGTTAGTTGATCCGAAAACGACCGACCCATATTTTCCTTGCAGAGATAAATAACACATATATGCAGATTGAATGATTGCATTAACCGGTTACCACTGAAACTAACTGTAACCCATGTCTCTTCAGCAGTCGAGTGGAAGTCCGTCCTGTGTGTCACATTAAATTCTCGACTAACAGCGACGCGTACTCCGCCACCTAGCGACTGGTCAGTTTTGGCATAGTCACCACTGGCCAGTTTTGGCATAGTCACGAGTCAACAATTTATTTATTTATTTAAGCATAGGGAAACATAGTTACAGCTATAATAAATACATAAAAATTAATGTTACAGGTTATCACATAAGCCAATTAAATATCTACATAAAATTATAACACTACGTCGAAAAAGACAAAAGAGAACATAAGTTAAAAAATAAATAAATTGAAATATTAATATAACCAGAGAGTTTAAACGTTTATTACGTGAATTAAAATTGAAACTGCCTGATTTTCAAATAAGACTTTATAAATACATTTGTATGCTGATGATCATTATCTGACATAGGTAATAGCATAATAGGTATCTGGCTGAAGTGAATAGACCCACAACCACTTAAGTAGGTATATCTTAATAAGATCCCATGAAACATCTACTGCAGTCATAGGAAGCCCCGTCCAAAATTCCAGCAAAAACGCATGGTACAATTTAAAAGGAAAGTAGTCATCACGTTTGAAAGCGATGTGGCTGGCACCATGGACCGCAGTTGTTGGTGACCGCAATATGTATGTAGATGGTACAATACACAGAAAGACGCTGCTGCCCATCCTTTGGTTCATAATCTCTTAGACGCCTCTTACGAAACCCACGGAAAAGACTATTATACAATTTACTAATGTATATTGTCTTTGCCTACAGGTAGATATAGGTTATCAGTTCCTTACTATAAGTCTGTCGTCAGCAGTCTCAACTCTGCCGGATGCTAGAGGGCATCACTTCTTATTCATGCCCCTGAATCTGATATTTTTGCTACGACATGGAATCAATTGTTGAAAACATGCTCTTCTTATAGTGATTTGACGTAATTTATTGAAATATTTTAATTAATTTATTGTAATTTTTACTTTTATATTCATAGTGTTTATTCATTTGTTTTGTTTTTATACACTTAATTAATCACTGTAATTGGGAATACCGTTGTAATTAAATTAATTAAATTAAATCAGTACGGTCAACCGCTTGTCGGTAGAAACTTTTTCAACTCTATTACCACGCCCTAAGGTCCAAAAGTGTTTCTACTGATGTACGGCCGTGTGTACCACACGGGCCGATATAACTGGACATAGATTTCCTCCAAAAATATTTTAATACTTAGGATTATTATGAACGTTTCAAACTCTTTCGTTGCTTTGATTAAAAGGCAGGCAAGATGAATTCCTTGAGAAATATAGCGTCGTGTCGAGTTACTTTAACTCTGCACTCCTAATCTTTGCCTCCGTAATTCACACTTAGTTGCTTAGCAGGGACGTATTTTGGTTCTCTTAGGCTAATAATATCTTTAGCTCAGTAGGTTTACTCATCATCATATCGTGTGGGTTGCAAGGTCGATGACCGACCTCACAAACCCTGGTGTCAGAGTTGTTGAGCCGCCAAAGGCCTCTGACATGGTTGCCGTTGGTCCCGACTACTATCTACGGATGTAGTCGTTAATGAGCCATGTCAGTAGGTATACTTACATGCTTAGAAACAAGTTATACCTAATCTTATTATTAGGCGTCTCACACAGCTCTCAAAAAGATCTCCGCGACAATTGTTTCTGTATTGCAAGCATAGACTGCACATGGACTGCACCTTTACTGATACTTTTTACTTTCGAGCGGAGCGTGAAAAAAAGTTTTTTCAATTTTCTCAAAAATGTGTTCTATATCACTTATACACATCATAAAAAACAAGTCTCCCAAAAATGTCCGTCCGTCGGTCGGTCGGTCGGGCCGTCGGTCGGTCTGTCCGTCACGCTTTGGCCTAGCGGCTAAACAACTGGTCTGATTGACACCATATTTTGAGTTCAGGAGTTTTATGCAAATCCATCGAAGGGTTCTAAGTGGTTTCATGTTGGCTCTCATTTTGAGGGTAGCTGTCATATAACGAAAACGAAAAATTGAGATTTTCTCAAAAACGGCTCATAGAATCTTAATGAAACTTTGCATGACCAAGCATCTCCATGTATGATATTTTGCGCCAGTATCAATTGATCTGTGTAATTTCATATAAGGGGTGTTCCTGTACCACCAAATCGTAATATTGTGATTTACCCAAAATTGGTTCCATTGAGTTTATTAAAATTTTCTATAATATTAATCCTGGATTGGTTGTCTACCTGACTGGATATTCTTTATGATTTATTTAAATAAAATTTAGTACAAAGGGTGTACCAAAAACTGAAAGGGCTTGCTCAGTAGACTAAACTGAACAATTAAAGAACATGTGTTGGGAAATTTAAAAAATCTCCATGCAAGTATCCTACGGCAGTATCCATTGATCTGTGAAAATTCATATAAAGGGTGTTCCAGTAAGTACTACCAAAAGTAAAACATGCGATTTACTCGAAATCTTTTGAGGTTTGTTTGTTTTAATGTTTGACAATTTGAATTCAATAGAATTCAAGATCAATATCTGTATATTTCATTTGATCATTTTTTTTGGAAAAACGTAAATAAAAGTTTGTATTTCCATACTATGTGTATGGCATTAAAAATTTTAGTTTGCGGTTGATTGTTTTTCCTTGAGTATTTCGAGAAAGTAAGTGCAGTGCTGCTGTACCATTTATTTCCTCTCATTTGGTTACTTTTGGGAGGTTTGTAGCTAAACTCATAATTTGACAGTAAGGCAACCTGACGACCTCCCAAACAGTTTGGAACCTCGCTCAGCTCTCATCGGCCGCTAATCTAGCATAACCATTCACACTACTACAAAGCATTTCTAGAAAACTCACACTCATACTCGTACATTAGGTCACAACACTGCAAAAACATCAAACGTGAATGTTAACAAAAGGTAGTGACTCCATTTCACAAGCAAATATTTTGCATAGATATTTAACTATACTGACATTACATGAAAAGTGTTAATAAATACTAAAAGTGTAAAATAAATAAACGCAAAAAAAGTTTTTAAAACCACCTTTAAATTAGATGTCTCAAGTTTTCAAATAAAAGCGTTTCACATTACAAACAACAAGTGAGAATTAACCAAGAGGATGTATTTAACTCGCTTTTATTTGAAAATTTACGAGATCTAAAAAAGTTTGTTTTAAAACATATTGACTATAAATTATTTTTTTTCGACATGGCGCCACTTTTTAAAGCGATATAATTTAACTGACGTCATAAAGTGATGTATTTTTGTATTACATTTTCCATATTTTCACGTTATCGCTTTATCTTTCGAAACATAGTAAATCACAGCAACCGAGCTTTAAAAACTACAATTCCATCCCTGTATTCAAGACAGGAAAACTGACCGGCTTATTAAATGCTCAACATTTAATAACGTTTTTGCTGTCCACATCTAGACGACAAGCGGCATTACTGTGTTAAAAACCTATCATTCATTCATAAATTAATTACGTAGGTGTAACAGGCACCCAAAAAGTTGAAAACATTTTTATCATTGTTGTTATATTTATTTATTATCAAAAAAGACAATTAACGAGCCGTTCTTTTTTCGTAGACAAATAATTGTGTTCACCTCCGCCTGATCATCACATCCCATGAAACGTCCACTGCAGACAAGGAGCTCCCTCAAGAACTTCAGTACAAACGCGTGGTACTTTGGAGGGGATTTACTATAGTCACCACGCTTGTAAGGTAGCGGCTGGCGACCGCTGTTGTTGGTTAACGCTGTATGTACGATAGTATGATACACAGAAAGATAATGATGCCCATCCCCGATTCATAAACCCTTAGTCGCCTCTTACGACATCCACGGGTAGAGATGGGTTAGTACTATTCTTTGCCGGTACCACACGGACGATAGATTCACCTCCGTCCATAGAACCTCATTTGTTAGTAAAACTAAAGCGCATTATCCTCTTTGGGAACCTTGGTAAGGTAGAATATCTGATATGCCTGAAATTTCTTTGGCTATTTTCCCCCTACCCTTCAAAACAAAACACAGTGAGGTTTGACTTTCCTAGATGGACTGAAAACAAAAACTTCAAATTTAAAAAGAGAGATTCATATTTTCGAAACAAATTCCTAACAAACAATACCAGTTTGAAACACCACACCGCCGTTATATGAGAAATTGCGCGATTTATCAAACAGCAATGAGAAACCGACTATCAGCGCTCGGACCGTGATGGATGGGGCCCAGGTTCGATGCTCGGCGATGGCAATCTCCTTCCTAAACCGATTTGTCGGAAGTAAAACGAATTGGTTCCATTTGGAAGTGGTGAAGTGGTTTATTGTTTTAGTGATATGAGAGCCAAGAAATATTTCATCGAGTTGCTTTGAAAGATGTCCCCATTATTAAGCCTGAAGGTGAACAGTAATGAAACGAGCTTACTTATCATTAGATCTTCTTCATTAATCTAACACTGGCTGAAAGACAATGCACAACCAAAGGGTCAAGAGCTTAAAGGATCAATGGGTCAAGAAGCATAATTTTTACACAGAAGAAAGGAGTTATGTGAAATTAATTCCTGAGGGGTTATCTCTTCATCATGTCGGGTGGGTTGTAAGATTGAAGATTGACCTCACATTATAGTGATGTAACATGTAAGTGAAGCCCAAACCAACGGTTAACGTGCCTTCCAAAGAACGGAATCGTGTTACAACAGGTGATTTAACCTACAGTGTCCTAACCAAACTGGGGAAGTGACACAAAATGATTTTTGTTGATACTATTACCATCAGAAACTGAACCCAGAACCTTTAACACGAAGGCTGAAATAGCAGATGACATTTGCACGGAAATCCAGGCACACAACTGTATAGTAGGTACCTACTTATTTATTTTTAAAACCAAGAACCGTACAAGAAATATCCTAGAGCATAAACTACACTAATTATTATGGATTACGTACAGTCTGCTCCCGATAAAACTCACCCCCTTAGCGCGCTCCCCTACCGCGCTCTTTCGAGAAATTGAGGAACTGTTTAAACAGCCTACACAACCAGGCCACTGTCCGAAATAGTGTCATCTATTTTTGAATAATAGAACTACGTAATAAGACGTAATAAGAGCCTCATAACCTAAAATGCGTATGCTTATTTCATGCACCTTCTCTATAGCCTGCCTGGCGTAGTGGTTTTAGCCGTTGCATGACAAACATTGAGCTCACGGGTCGAATCTGAGCTATGTATATTTTTTGTCTCTTATTCACTTTTTTAAATTATAATATTAATTCATAGTTTAAGTAATATGGTGTTAAAACAAACAAAATATAATAATTTTTAGACAGTTTATTAAAAATTTCATTTAAAACTAGACACTAAAGAATCATCGTTTTTATCTCAAAAGAACCAACATGTAAGTATTACAATCTACATCTTTCGAGATTTTTGAAATGATTCTTAAAAAAATATACAAAAATAAAAATTCATAACAAAAACAAACAATCTAAAAATTTAAAGTCTTGTTTTACGATGAGCTGTTGCTGAGCAGATGTTTTCGATTTAGATATGTTATAGGTTATATTACATCCTCGGGGTAAACTTGACAATATCATGATGATGATGTTACTTTGCTGTTGCTTCATTAACATCGCCAGTTTTTCGTATTGTCGAACCCACAAACGCACCGTTTTTTCTAATAAAAGGAGAAAACAAATACATTATGAGAACACCACAACACTTCACTCTTGCTTTATTTATTTTGCACAAATTTTCTACTTACTGCGATATTAATCTTTCCAGAAATACTTTTAATACTATTATTCCCATAGTGTTATAATTTTGCACTTTAAAAATCAGTTTAATGACACATGATAAATAATTGAAGAAATCGTGTGACTAAGAGCATCTCAAAGCGAATTTTGATTTGTATCCTGATGCTAACTCTTCATTGTTATATTGTTAGCAAACTACCTTCATTGTTATATGTTCGCGTCACTTGCTCTGATGACAAACATCATCAAACTTTCAATAAGCTTGATAGCGCATTGGTTAAAGGTGCTGCCTTAATCATAACGAATCGGGTTCGATACCCAACAAACTCATAAAATGGTTTTTGTTATAAAAACATAATTATAGTTTAATGGAATCTAAGAAAACACAAAATAAGTAAAATGAATACGATCTGACTCAGACTCTGAGCCCAGATCAGGTTTGAGCGCATAGTTTTCAACTTACTCAATAGATGACGCTTTCCAGAACGTAAATTACCATTTTACTTAATGGGGGGTCAGGTAATGCAAACTTTGACTGTACATTCAAAAAGTCCTTAAATTCGTTTCTCGATACGAATTTCTGTGTCTCTGGTTTTTACTGCTTTTTCCAATCTCATAAGCAATATGTTTGCAGGAAAATAATACAGAAAACATGACTAGAATCTAGGTTATTATAATTTAAAAAATAACGACAAGAAAGTGCTTCACGAAATAATAATCCTCTCAGCGGCTTTCGCAAAAAATGTTTATCGTAGTCGGGACAGACGAGCTCAAGACGAAGTATATTGCGTTTTGATTCCCACGGGAGTTGACAATAAGAGATTTCTTAAAACGAATATTCAAATTATATTCGTAAACTGCCAACTGCCTACGTAGCCTGAATGATGAAATAATTTGATTTTCATGAAGCGCAAGGCCAAACACGCATAGCTCCGGCACGGCGCCATGCCGAAGAAATAGCCTGAGTGACCAGTCATAAGCTACTTTCTGCGATTTTAGTAGGATTTGGTGTCTGATTATTTCTGACGAATTACGTATATGATCGTGATAATGCAAGGAGTGCAAATTTTAATTTAAATTGAATTGGAATCGAACCGAAATTAAATGGGAATCGGATTGATGATTAAATTGGAAAAGGATAGAAAGGAAATATTTATTGAAATAGAATTAAATTAGTTTTGTATTAATTTGGAACTAAACTGAAATTGAATTAGAGTTGAGTTGGAAATAAATTGGAACTGAATTTGAACTAAATCGGAACTGAATCGAAATTTTATTAGAATTTAAATAGAATAAGAATTGCATTATTTTGTAATTTAATTGGAATCATGGAAACTGTTGATCCTAGTTTTACACAAAAATTAAAGGCTTCGAGATCTTCATTTCGGTTGACATTTTGTCAAACTTAAAACCGCTACATTTCAGTAACTTGTTTCCTGAGACTATTATAACTTTCAAACTAATGATAGATCTCGTCAAGATCTTTATTTCCGTTGAAAGCTATCAAATTTAAAATCTCTGCAACTCGGAAAACACTGACAATAGACTACTCGTATGTTTAGACAAATAATAGATAGACAGCTGTCAAACTTAAAATCTCTATCTAAGAAACCACTTTCAATAGACTACTCGTACGAGTATATTCAGTTAAACGATAGATCTCGTCAAGATCTTTATTTCGTTTGACAGTTATCAAACTTAAAATCGCCATAACAGTAGCTGGGGCCGTAGATAAATGGCTTTCTAATATCAGCAACACTAGTAGAATAGGATAAAAATGCAATGATATTAGCTAATGAATGTTGCAATGCTAATGTCTATCCCATAAATTTTTATACTCTTCTATTTATTATAAAAGATAGTAGGAAGCCATTTTGTCTGTAGGCCCTGGTGCTCCGCAGCGATTCACAGGCAGTGCAGGCGTTGGGCAAGCTTTAGAAAATGGATCGCCAATATTGTCAATATCATAAAATAAATCTTTGAATCGTCCGTACCGTTATTTTATGCTAGCCGTCACCATTAAGATAATTTATATTAATGTGGAATCAATGCAATCGGGAACATCAATAGAAAATATTTTATAATTCAAAATACCCGATTGTGTAAAAAAAAGAGAAAAAGCTATGTAGTTCTAAAAATTGCATGAGGTATTGCAGACGGCTTGGGCAGGCAGAGACAAAGCAAAACTACAAAATATATTTGATGTTGAAAAACCATCTCCAAACACATAATTTTAGCCCGCCCCGGTTTGTCCCCGCCTGCAATACCTCATCAAATTTTTAGAACTTGTTTTTTCTCTTTTCAGTTCATATTTTTCTAGACAGTCGGGTATTTTGTTTTTTGAAATGTATGTTTTTTATTTTATACTTTCTATTTTGATTAAGAAAAGATTTTTTATTTTTTTTTATTCCCTATGGCACTCGAACAATGAATACAAATTTAACGACATGGCATATGTTGAAATTTAGGCTGCAGAGCGCGACAAAGAAATCGACATACACTTACTTACATACATACATTCCAGAAACATAACCCTCCTGTATTGGGCAGGCGGGTAAAAATAGATTACACACATATCATCACTCAGCGCACGTAGGTCTGTACTGACATTTATACCTTTAACAGAAATTTTCGCTCACAAAAATGGGATCGTGTATAACGAGTAGGAAGTAGGAACGAGAAATTATAAAATAGGTTAAGGTCAAACCGTAAATTTCTGCACCTATCTATTTTCTAATTAATATGTGACGTAAAGGCAAGTTTACACATAGGGTCATATCATACCTACATAACCTCTGGGTTGATTAGCAATATTTTGCCACGAGTGTCACACGATTTTTATAAATGCACTGTTTGTTATTAAGTAAGTGATGAGCCACAACATATTTCATTATTTAATTTGTAATCAAAAGCTTTTGTGTTCGAATCAAAATGTTACAAACATTTACAAATTACAATAAAATAATAACAGAGGGATAATTAAAACTTAAATAAATACGTACTTATCGTCATTAACTATAAAATTATCATTAAGACAGCTTCTTGCCAAATTTCATAATTTTAGGTCAACGGGAAGTACTCTGTAGGTTTTGCTTTTTTGCATAAATGTATGGAGATGAGGACATAAAAAGCCATATCTTTTGATTGCGTCGTTGTAAAAAATTAAAATTTTCAGATCTTGTGTGGTTTATGGATCTTAATATTTGTTATCAATTTTAACCTGATACCTCTTCTCTTTCGTGAGAAAAAGGATCTTGACAGACAGACAGACAGACGGACAAAAAAGTGATCCTATAAGTATTCCGTTTTTTTCATTTTGAGGTACGATACCCTAAAAATATCATTAATTAAAAAAATAACCATTACTTGAAGAGGTACATCTTTACAATTACTTAATCCCGTATAACATTATTCATTTTAATAAAAAGTTACATAATTCATTTCAACTAATTAAAAATCATCAATAGAATACGTACATTTTCTCCACGACGTTTGATCTTAGATCTCTTGTCGATCTAAAAGCATCTTGTCGATTTTAGCTTTATAGACTAACTGTTAAACAACGTCATCTCTTGGCACCTTAAGCGTGGAGATGATGGCCATCGGATTGAAAATAACATTGAAGTGGAAACTATTTCCTACTTCTTGGCGCTTCTTTTCTTTTTGGCACTATTGCAACTCAGACTGCCGCAACTCTTGGTTTGCCCGGTACTATTAAGAGCTCTTCTAAGAGACATCTCAAAAAGTACGGCAGACCGAGGAGTTGCAATTTATGCTTGTGTGTTGTGTACGTTGCAGATGGATTGAAGAATGCGCTGTTTTGTAAAACATCTGAACGACATTTAGCAAATTACATACATACACTCGAAAAACATAACCCTCCTGTTTTGGGGCAGTCGGGTAATAACACGAAAACTATAAATTTACTCATGAAATTTAACAACTTTTCTCGAGAACAATGGTTGAAATACGAAAAGAGAAATTCAATCCACGTGGAAACTGACATTATTACATTTTTCGATAAAAAATTGATAGGTGCAGAATTTAGCGGCAGGATAAAAAAGGTACGAGTGAGGGGTGTTTTGTTTACAGTTGGCATTTTGTGTAAATCACCGTTTTGTTACGTGTGTTGGATGAAAAGCCAATTTGAATTCACATGTAATATTTTATGCACGATTACGCAATAAAATGGTAACGTTTTATAGGTGAAATTAGTATGAAACGTACATAGAAAATGATTCGATAAGCTTATTTAAAATTGGTTGGACAAATTGGGACAGTTCGTTTAGGACGAAAATATGTGTCTTACAATACTCAGCCAAAGAATACATAAGGGGCAGCCTTCCGAATACTGAGAGGGCATGATCAGTCAACGTAACTGAACAACTTTCAGCGAATAAAACTTTCAGGAAATGAAAAAAAAAATCTGCCTCTGCCTATGGTTTGATTTGTGTGAAAGCAATATATCTAAACTTATAATAAAATCAATCTATCTGTACATTGAAAGCAATCTATCTGCACATTCAAAATTTTTTTTTCGCGAATATATATGATATAGGGATTCGTAATATAAATATATATAGGAGGTCGTAAAAAAGGTAATAAAACATATTCGGGTAGTTTTTGGAATTGGTCTGTTTGTCCGTTTGCCTGTGCACAATAAACTCTCAAACTACTGAACCGATTTTAACAGGGCTTTTGATAATGTATTTGGCTTATTTCTGGGTAACACCTAAGCTTTAGATTATTGCAATCGGTTCACTCAAACAAAAGATATGCGAAGTTTAAGTCGGCGGCGCCAATAACTCACTAACTAAAGAACCAATTCAAGCGGGATTTTCAGTTACGTAGTTAGCTTACTTTCGTTCAACATAATAGGTCTTTACCTATGAAATTGCCGAAATTTTCTTACAGATTAATGAGATCATAATTCCTATAATACTAATGCAATTTTTTTCATTTGTCTTATATTTGAAAGTTGACTTCAAGTTTATTAATTTACGCATAAAATAAAGTTTTTATTTTTAGTTTGATATATAAAATTTAAGGTTCGAAAATTGTTCGTCTTAATTGTCGTCCGATTTCATCATTAGATTTGTTATATTTTTTTACAGATAATATTTTTCGAAAATCAAATTTAAGTTTCGGTTAGCTTAATGTCTTCCCAATAATGCTTAAAAAAATAAAAAAGATTGGATTTATAATTCCTAAGAAAAATGCAAAAATGTTAGTACTGAAAATTGAGTTTACCTAAAATTCGCCACACAAAACGGCAATTTCATAGGTAAAGACCTAATATAATCTTTGTTAAATTGTAGTCGGCTCACTCAAACAGAAGATATGCGAGTACAAAGTATCAAGCGGTAAAGCCGCTAGACAGGCAAAGATACAAGTGGCGGCGCCAATAACTCACAAACCACTGAACCGATTCAAATATAATAGTTTTCAATTAAGGGTTACTTCCATGCAACATTTAAATATTATCATATCGATGTAATATAAGATATGCGAGTACAAAGTATCAAGGGGCGAAGAGTTGAATGAAACATAGCTTATATGTTGCACATAAGTAAGCTAAATACATTATTGAACCCGTTTGAATCGGTTCAGTTGTTTGTATACACAGTAAAAGTCCAAACTCCACGCAAATGGACTCGTAGACACAGGTAAGTAGTGTGAAATATTTTGACGTGAAATCGTCTCAGTATTCGCTTTTTATGTAGGTAAAGTGATAGACGATAAACCTATACATAATGAAGGAATTATGTAAAGGTTTATCGTCTATCACTTTACCTACATAAAAAGCGAATACTGATTTGAAACTTTATATGGCAATTGCCATAAAAAGTTAATACTTAATATCCTCCTGATTAATATCCTCGTTGAACTTTATACAAACCAAGCGGGTTTGACCACTGAGTCAGTAAGGGAGGCGTTATATATGAGCCCGTCGAGGGTAAAACAACCCGCAAAAAGATTAATTCAGGCAATTCACATCTCGTACGCGTCAGACTCGCTGTGTGGTTATAGTCATAGCTGGAATTAGCAAGTGTTTTGTTTTTATATGCCACATTTTTAATAGAGATAGATAATATGTGGTCTCTGCCTACTCCGACGGGAAAGAGGCGTGATGTTATGTATGTATGTACGTACGTACGTACAAATTCATTATTTTAGGGTGTAGTATACTTTTATAGTATACCTCTCATTTTTATCATAGAACAATATAATACTGGAGTGTTTTATGTACTAAGTAGTTCCAAAAATAACTTTAATCTTTTTGAAGCAAACATAAAATAATAAGATAATAATAAAAAGAAGTTACAACTTATTTTGGTTGCGATAATGTTACTTCTTGGGATGTTATGATGAATGTTATTGATGTGTACGAAATCGTGATCCTCGTAAAAGAGCTTGTTTTCGCACTTAACATTCTCTAGCCATTAAATAATCATAGAACAAAAGCTGCACCAAACAGATTGGCCGATTCAATTATAGTGAAGTGACGCCTTTACTGCTGAAGTCATAAAACGTCGCCGACTTTACGAGCGGATGTGAGGATGGCTGCGCATTTATTTATCCGAACTAGGTTTATTTGGAACTAGCGTTCTAGCCTGTGGTTTTGCTCTCTTCGGATTTTCCAAAGGATTAAAGTATTGTCAAAAAATATTTAAAAATATAAAAGTTGTTTATGAGCATTCTACAACTTCGGACGCTGTAGCCACGATTCCTACCGCGACAAAATTACTCACCACATTCCTCTGTTTTGCGTAGAAATTTCACAGAATTAGTGCTTAGTCTGACACGTTTCTAGATTAGGTTGTTTTTGTTTGGCCACGATGCCCATCTCTTCACTGTGACGATGGGCTAGTTTTGCGTTGATGTCAGTCAGCCTACTTTTTGGTTAAACAGTAATAAATCTGGATATTTTGGCGTGGAATTGTTTACATCAGAAATTAATTAGGGTGTGTTAAAGGTTATCTCAGCGTCCACTATTGATGGACCTTATTGGCACAACCTGACGACCATTGGTCTATAAAGAGTTTTGTGTGAGGAGAAATAAATTGAAACAAGAATGGAAGGTGATTTTACAACAACACCGAATTAATCCACTTGTTTTTATTTTACCAGTTTTTTAAATTCTGTACCGATTTAGTTCAGTTTTTTATTTTTTATTTAGTTATGGCTTCGCTGATTCTTCAGTGTTGATTTCGCCTACAACAAAGTAGTAGGAATCTTGACAATACGCAACTCTCAACGTTTAAGAGGCCTATTACATTTTGAGCGTGTTTTTGCGCAAAATAGCTAATTTCGGCGTCCTTAATCTGAGAAACGGAAAGATTTTGACAAATTTAACTTATAAAATGTTGAAGAATAATTATTATTTAAGTTCGTAGCGGCCTCGCTTTTTACAATTTTTTATTATATTGGTAGATATAGCCAATATTCCGAAGCAAGTTTTCATAAAATGCGCGAAGTCACTTTTTTGAGCTCGTGGATTGAACTATTGGGCTAAGCAAACAAAATTAAAATAATACAATAAAATCTCTTATATAATAGTGTAGTTTGTAGCGGCCTCGGAATTTTGAAAAATATATTGGTAAATCTAGAAAAAAAAAAAAATCCGAACGAAAAAAACTTCAAAAAACGCTCACGTTTAACTGCAAATTGCTCTTTACTATATTAATATTATTTCGTATAACTTATACCAAACTAAATTTTGGTACAAAGTAAATGAAAATCGCCTACGATTGTTTAAAAACAATTCGTTTTAATACCTTAATTGAACGTATTTAAAATTGCCAAATTTCTCCATAATCCGATGCTCTGGTCTTTCAAACGCAATAATAGTATCAAATAACTTGAAAATACAAAAAGTATTTATATCGTTCAGTTTCAGCTACAAAACAGTGTCGAAAAATCTGGACGCCCAGTGATATTTTCCATTTTTCAGTTTTTTGAACGAAATTTTGTGATAGGCCTCATCGTGATCGAAAATCATGACGTTCGACGGCCTGAGTTATACTGGGTGTAAGGGACGGTGTACTGAAAACTGAACGAGCGTGCTCAGTCAACAAAACTGAACAACTTTCCCAAAGAAACATTTTCCGTATATGAAAAAAAATAATTACATCTCCATACAAATTGCTCACTATGAACGAACAGTTTGGATGAAAAGGTGATAAAAAAATTATTTACCCAAAAATGATTTTTGGGAAAGTTGTTCAGTTTCGTTAACTGAGCAAGTCCTTTCAGATTTTGGCACACCGTCCCTTACACCCTGTATAGGGTTCAACATAATTTTTGTTGTCAGTCAGACCATAAAACTGAACAACTTTCCCTATGGGACATAGGTCGACGAAATATAAAAAAATACAACTTCCCATAGAGACTACTTTAGTTGATAGCGCATTTTGTATGGGAGGTCAAAAATATTTTCGTATTTCAACCTACGTTTCTTGGAAAAAGTTGTTAAGTTTCATGGTCCAAGTAACATGCTAAAATTATATTCCCTATTTCATAAAAACCCTATATATTTATGTGCATGCCCATGAAACTTTGGAATACTAGAAAAATATTCACCTTCTTATAGAAACTGAACCTAAGTTGTTCAATTTATAAGCTGATTCACATTCTTGTATGAAAAGTAATCTTTGCTAAGGGTAAACATGCTTGTTAAAGCACAAACTTGTTGAACTAGGTTACACTGCCACAGCTGTAACAAGCGGCGGCATATACTCGAAAGAGAAATAACGGTATAAAAATGCAAAGAACGGAGTGCATGCACATTTACCTCTTTTCGAACGAAGCGAGGAAAATCTCATCCTAAGAAAACTGTAGAGCTTTGCATAAATTATTTTAATAATTGGTAATTTAAAAACTGACCAAGTGCGTGTTGGGCTACGCTTAGTGTAGGGTTCCGTAGTTGCCTTAAGAAGTTAATTTTATTAATTAATTGTTAAGCAGGTTTTGTTTTTTTTTCCACAATCTTTTTTCCTCCTGACGAACAGCGAGTTCAAGCGCCTGATTGTTATTCAAATTTTTATTATTTTTAGTTTTCCGACTACTCTTTATCAGTGATAGTTTAACTTTTTAATAAACCATATAATATGATTGATGATGATGAGATGAGATGACTTTTTTCACATTTCCGATAATAACAGTTTATGTGGCATAGAGGGTTCTTCTCTCCACTACAATACTTTCTAATAAGACGCAACTACTCTTCTCTCTAAATCAATATAAAAAAGAAAAGTTTTTCCCGAATTCACATTGAAATAAAAACAACAATATGACGGCCCACCTTCAGACCCATTGCCAAAACCGTTTGTCCCATATTTCATTGTACCGTACATACCTACCGTCACGCTGAACGGACGTACTTACTTGCGACGCGAGTGTTAAAAATCAAAATTTAAGGATAAAATTGTTTTTAAAATATTAGCGACATGGGGACAAAGTGTGGTGGGTGTAACACCAAGATATTTGATATTCTCTTCATGGAGTGTTCTCAAAAATTATGTAAAAAGGTGTACCATCATAAATGTGTCTCTTTATCAACGGAGCAATTCCAGGAATTTACACAGGAAGAAAAAGGCCAATGGGTATGTCCTGAGTGTCTACTTAATATTCCCAAGGGAGATAACTCTAACACTCCAGTTCGGGGAAATTTGGTATTAGATAAAACATTTACACCTTGTAATTACGTAAACAAAGAACGCGGGACCCGTCAGAATCAACTGGAAATATCGTCGATCGACGGGGATAGTAGAATCTTAGAGGAAATACGAGAATTTAATAAGGAAATTATATTACGTCTGAATGAACAAAGCAAGCAATATGAAAAACTTGAGAATAGATTTATCAATACGGAGACAGAGCTGCGAGAGTTGAAATGTGTAATGAGGGTATGGCAACAAAAAGCTGAGAAATTTGATGAGCTAGAAAAGGAATATAATACTTTATTGGAAAATCTCGGGCCCAGAAATATGTTGGTTGACTCGGTTCATGAACTACAGCAACCTACTACAATTACTGCGGCGAAGGTAGTTAAACAAAATCAAGAGCAAAAAGTAAACAAACGTAGTAATGAATCAGACGCTGTGGCCAGGAAGTCGGCGAGTGTGTCTTTTGCTAAGATAGTTGAACAAAATCAGGAGCAAAGAATGCATAAAAGTAATCACGAAACTGAAGGTGTGGCCAGAAAGTCGACGAATTTATCTCCTTTAGGAAAAAAAGAAGGGTTGCTAGCGACCACCCAAAAAAATTACACAGAGAGAGAAGAGAGCAGAGATGAATCAAGGAATAAGGAACCATGGACACTTGTGACTAGAAAACAAAGGAGATACCCTTACATGGAGGTGAAGAAAGGGGGAAGAACGAGCGTGGCTGAAATACAAGGGACAGAGCGGAAGAAATATTTACATGTTTGGAGACTGCAGAAGGAAACTACGTCAGAAAGCCTAGAAAAGCATGTCAAAAGCGTATGTGGAACAGATGTACAAGTAAAAATAGAAAGAATTAAACACAAAACAGAAAGAGATTACGCGTCTTTTATAATAGGTGTTCCTGAGAGTACCTACGATAAATTATGTCAACCGGAACATTGGGCCGTCAATATTGAATTTTGTGAGTGGATTTGGTTTCGCAAGCCAGACAACAAAGCAAAAATCTCCTGAAACATTTAGTCATCATAGCAAAATAATAGAAATATTCTATCAAAATGTAAGAGGACTCCGAACGAAGGTAGACGAATTTAGACTGGCAGTTTCTTCTTCGAGCTCAGACTTATTTGCCATAACAGAGACAGGATGCAACCAATCAATACACGATGCGGAAATTATACCATCCGGATACACGATACTTAGATGTGATCGCATGGACGGTCGGAAGCAAGGTGGCGCGTGTTTCGTGGCCACACCGCGTATCGAACTGCGAGAAGTAGCCATGCCGAGGGACTTGAATATAGCTGATCGTGCGTTTGAAATTGTATGTGCTAGGGTGTACAAAAAGAACAGGTTTCTTTTTTTAGTGTGTGTTGTTTACATTCCTCCAAGTTGTAACGATAAGGAATACATGCTTCTGTTCAAATTAATTGAGCAACATTGTAGTACTTTTAGTGAGGTAATAGTACTAGGTGATTTTAATTTGCATTCTTGCTCAATATCTATAAAAAATTATTATGAATATTTTGTTAGTTACTGTGGATTTACTCAGAATAATAAAATAGGCAATTGTAATAATAGGCAATTAGATTTAGTGTTGTGTACAAGTACGTTCGATGGTGGAGTGAGTGTGCGTGAGGCCGGGAGCGGTTTGGTTCCAGTGGACGCGTACCACCCGCCGCTCGAGATTAGCGTGCGGCTCAGGGGCCGGCTCGCCGCCGCCGCCGCCGCCGGGAACGATGCTGCTGCGCCCGTCGTCGCCGCTAATACGTACTCCAAGCGGTCGCGGTGGAATTTCACGAAAGCGGATTTCCTTTCGCTGTACGAATATATAGGTAAAATAGATTGGAGACCAATATACGCGTTAGGTGTTGAAGATAGTATTGACTTTTTTTATGAAAAAATGGATAGTGCTCTAAATAAATGGGTGCCTAAAAAGAAGACAGGGAACAACACATCTGAGTATGTTTACCCCGAATGGTATAGCGTGGATTTAATAAATACAATAAAATTAAAAGCGATTTTTCATAAAAATTATAAAATTAGTGGTTTGGACGGAGATTATAAATTATTCTCTCAATTTAGGGCCAAAGCTAAATATTTAGCAACAGTAGAGTATGAGCGATACAAACATAGGGTACAAAGCCATTTAGTGGAGGACCCGAAGGCATTTTGGAATTATATTCGATCAAAGAGAGGCAGCAGGAAGTCAAAAACGATTTTGAAGGCAGGTGAAGTGTTGAGTGAGGATCAGTGTGCTAAGGAATTTGCTAAGTATTTTTATTCAGTATATAGGAGCAAACAAGCTACGTTAAATGTTAGCGAAGCGGTGATGCGAGCGGGCAGCTATAACGCGGCAGCTCGAGTGCACCTGGATCAGCTGACGCAGCGAGATGTGAGTGTGGCACTCAAGCAGCTCAAGCCGAAGAGATCCGCGGGGCCGGATGGCATACCGCCATTCATAATCAGGGACTGTAGGTTTGTGTTAGGGGAACCTCTACTTCATATTTACAACCAGTGTTTGGGAATGGCGGTTTTCCCAGAAAGATGGAGAACAACGAGAGTGGTACCGGTACCTAAAGGAGGTGGTAAGGAATCACAAGTAGAAGGGTATAGACCGGTTGCTGTGTTGTCAACAGCCGCTAAGGTACTAGAGTCAGCTATACATGCAAAAATATTGGATCAAGTTAAAACGCAGCTCTCAGACGCACAGCACGGGTTCAGGCCAGGTAGAAGCACAACCAGCAATCTGCTCAGCTACATGATGGACGTAATACCAATTATAGATGAAGGGGGGCAAGTCGACGCAGCTTATTTTGATTTTAAAAAAGCTTTCGACTTAGTCGACAATGATGTTTTAATCCAAAAGTTGGCAGCTGTAGGTTTCACTCCACATCTTCTGAATTTTTTCGCTAGCTATCTATGTGATAGGCAGCAATACGTGGACTACGCGGGACGGGAATCTGATCCATATTTTACGCGAACAGGGGTAAGCCAGGGCAGTAATCTCGGACCTCTACAATTTTTGCTAATGGTGAACGATTTACCAACAGTCGTCAAAAACTCTAAATGCCTATTATTCGCAGACGATCTGAAACTGTGTTGTGCCATAAAAAAGGAAGAAGACTGCAGAAAGATGCAAGCCGATATCGACAGAGTAGTGATGTGGAGCAAAAACAACTTGTTGGAGTTTAATACCTCAAAGTGTGTAACGATAACCTTTACAAGAAAACAGAATCCCATAGTGTTCAATTATAAGGTGGATGGTACTTCAATGCCCAGGGTAGAGCAAGTGAAGGATTTAGGCGTCCACTTTAACCGGGATCTTACCTTTCGAGATCATATTCAGATGTGCTGTAAAAAGGCGTTCAGGAACTTAGGATTCGTTCTCAGGACAGTTCGTGGCTTTACAAACATCAAAGCTATAATAAATATTTACAATGCATTAGTGAGAAGTAACTTGGAATGTAACGCGGTTATTTGGTCACCTTATGAAACTAAGTACATTCAAATGTTAGAAAGGGTGCAAAATAAATATGTTCGATATTTGTATTTAAGATACTATGGAGTATATCCTTTTTACCCATTATGTTACCCAACCCTATTTATTTTAGGAATGGTAAGATATAATGAACTGCGGGTAAGGCGGGAAGTGGCCCTCGTAACATTAATGTTCAAAGTTCTGCGAGGGGCGGTTGACAATAGTGACGTATTGAGTCAAATAGGGCTGTGCGTGCCGGACGAATACGTGTGGCGGCGGCGGCGACCCGCGCTGCTGGCCGTGCCGCGCGCCCGAACCAACCTGCTCAGAGAAGCACCACTCACTCGAGCACTGCGCACTCTCAACCTTATCGATGGGAAAGTTGATCTATTTTTTTGTACTTTGAGTGAATTCACTAGGGCGGCATTATTTGTCATTTCTTATATTATTAAGTAAATATTCTGATAAACTGCACTATCGCATTAGGTTTATCCTGTAATGATAGATGTAAGTTATGTGAATTAAATAAATAAATAAAAAATAAAAAATAAATAAATTGTCCAGTTGGGAACAAAACAAACGCGCTTCTGTCACATTCTAAAATTAGAATAAGAGCAGGAAATAAATAACTTTTTTGTCCTTACACGGTCGTTAATCATCAGGATTCTCGCCAGAGACAGATTAAGTCATTAACTCGAGTTATTAATGGGGTACATAAAAAGTATTTATAACTTGGACTCACCGTTAAAAATTATTCATTTTTAAAACACGCAGAGATGGTTTTGTCACATTTCCTCGGTATATTGTCAGATCTGTTTCACTCCGCATTGCATTGCAGGTATGAATGAACGAGGCGAGACCCAACGCAGGTACGGTCAACTGCTTGTCGGTAGAAACTTTTTCAACTCTATTACAACGCCATAAGGTCCAAAAATGTTTCTATCGATGTGCGGCCGTGTGTACTAAGGCAGTCGAATGTTACGCATATCACGCGCTCAAAAAAAGCTCCTCTCCAGCTAATGTCGAAAGGTCGAAAGTAGGTAGGTATAGGTACAGATATACCCGGAGGTTGGTAAGCAGTCGCATGTTTGATTGAACAAATTACATACCTACCTCTCGTTCATTATCTCGTAAAGTGACTTCTCCCACTCTTAAGCCGATCGAAAAAGTGTTCTAAGCGGTACATTGCAATACTTTATGCTTTGTAATTAGGGTTGAATTATGTCAGCAACCTGCCTGAGAATGACTTATCTGTCTGTGACATTGTCATACATACAAGGTACAAACATCGAGGCCATTTACCAAGGCAGCCACGCAGCACGGCTCGCTGCCTGGCTGCCTGGGTAAAACAATTTAAACATCAAATACAACAGACTGAGGCACAAAATGCCGCCGAATATTTGAACAGCTGTACCACTAAAAAAGAGGCAGTATGATCTTAGATTATAGCCTGTCCGAGATGACGAATAAAATAAAGAAGAAACTATGTGCGTGCCTCAAAAACCATGCTCAATTCACGTCCACACTTGCCTTTGAACAGAGTCAAAAGACTGACTCCCAATGGCTAGCATAAGGCGGCGTTGGGGCGAGGCACGCCTCTGTCCGTAAAACGTACGCACTAGAGGCAACAGGGGAAGCCCTGCGTGCCTCAACCGAGACTGCCTCTAATCCGTACACACCGTACAATTCTTCTAACAAAGTCAGGCAGTAGGGCTTCAGGATCAACTAATCCAATTCTAACTCGACCCACCAGTATCGTCACTCAGCCCGCGGGCTCATTTGACCACTTCCAACTCCTAAAGGGACCACTTAGAGAGGTCTACATTTTTGTGGAGAATTTAGAAGCCTATCCAGCTTTACAATACTTTGTTTGGTACGATGATGAATTAGAAGTCGTACAATATAGTTCATTGTCATATGATGAGCACACCAATACAAAGGTAGAAATTCCAAAAATCTCTTCATTTTCCTGCATTTCAAAGACATCACATCAATCATGTAGCGTCCCGTGTGTTTTGGCGCCCCTCTAAGTGCAGCCTAGCCCCTTTTATTAGCCGAAAAAGGACCGATATTAACCAATAGCGACTGTTGTGCTTCCTTGCAGCCTTCCTTGTCATTTATTTGATCCACTTTCGTTAGATGCGAACATTTAATTTTGTACATCATCATAACATCCTACTAAAAGTTCACTGGACAAAGTGCTTGCTCCCTTTAGAATTTGAATGTCAAAATTTCTAGTCACCACGCTTTATAGCATTGCGCCTGGCACTATGGACCGCGTTAAGTGCAGTATGTAAGATGATACAACACGCAGAAGGAAACTGCTGCCTTAGTTGCCTTTGACGCCACCCACGTGTAAAGATAGTGTGGTCCTGTTCTTAGCCAGAACCAAAAAGACTTTTTACATACATCTGTATAATTTTATATTTTGCGAGTTTACAAAAGTCGTTGGGCAAAAATTGTTAGATTTAGCTCCCAGAACAACCCCTTAAAAGGTTTTACACGAATTTTCAAAGCCCAAAAAAAATTAAGGGTGTAAGGGACAGGTTTTTCATTTAATGAAAGTTTTATTTTCTGAAAGTTGTTCAGTTTCGTTGAATACCCTCTCAGTTTTCGGAGATCTGTACCTTACAGCCTGTGTGTAAAAATTGCTTGTCAGTACAAGAACCGTACTCATGACCAGGAAGTATACCCAACATACTTATTATTTGACCAAGAAACACTTGGAACCACTCGGATTTTCCTTTCTAATATATCTCAAAACCATGTTTGCCTTTTATCCCTGTATAACGTTGACCCAGTTATTCAGATCGCTATTTTCCCTTACACTTTGTTATCCTTAATACAGACTGTTACTTTTATAGTTATTGATATAATGCAGACATTGTTTGGTTATTTCTGGAAGAGGAATAATACATTTCTTTGAAATGTTTTTACTTCAAAAAGGAAATATTTTTATTGATCTATCGCTATTTATGATTGTCAAGAATATGAGTTGCTATTTTTAGGGTTCCGTACCCAAAGAGTGAAAAACGGGACTCTATTAATATGCCTCCGATGTCCGTCTGTCTATCAGCGGGCTGTATTTCATGAACCGTAATAGGTAGACTGTTGCTATTTTCACAGAATATGTATTTTAGCTGCCATAACAACAAATACTAAAAATATAAAATTAAGGAGCAAAAGACGTAGTTTTTAGGCGATTTATTATATGTTCGATATTTGTTTCAGCTCTATCGTAAAAACGGGAACATTAACAAGCGTGAAAATTGGTACGTTTATAGTGCATAAGCTATAGAATAACAACAATTAATAAAAACTGGTCAAGTGCTTTTTGTACTAGCGCGTTTTAAATACACTTCTGCCTGACTGCACGTCCATAACTAAGACGTAATTTTTACCTTAGTGGTACGGAACCCTCAGTGCGCGAGTCCGTTTCGCACTTGGCCGGATTTTTATGTTATTTAGGAATTTCTATTTCGTAAGTAAACTCAAGCACCTCGTGAGTAATTAAGTGCTCTATATTTACACAGTAGAATTCACCTTTCCATCAGCCCCTGTTGGTGAGGATTCGATACGACTAAGGTTAAGCATTTAATTCGTCAAAATTGTCTTCTAAAACCATGTATTGGACATATTGTACCTATCCCGACCTACGAGTATATTATTATGGCAATTTTTTTTGGATTTTGGTTTTATTTAAGTTTTATTGACTGCCCACATCATGATCTTTCAGTTTTTGCCAATCTGTGCTTCACATCCACATAATACCTATTCTGAAATTGTGTCTTGAAAATTTTAGGGACTCAATAATGTAACGGCAAACCGTGCTCGGAAAACGGAAATGGCATTGACTACTTCATCCCCGAAAATCAATTTTTCCCAATACAAAATTTGAAATTAAAATAAACTCATTATACGTACCCGGTAGGTAATGTGTACACAAACAATGAAGTTAAGAGAAACCTCCCTATAACCTCCTATCACAGTGAACTAACAAGATAGTTGTTCTATGTTTTGCTACGGTATAAAGTGCCTGGACCAATATTAGCTTCCAGTGCTTTGAACATAAGAGTAATACGTATGATAATATTATGAACCCTGCATGCTAATAGTGTTATTAAAATAGGTGAAACAGAGTGGTTATAAGTTTTTTTATAAAGTTTAATCAACTTTGTTCTATAGTACTTGCGGATTCAGATTTTTGTGACATGAAATGCAGCTGCAAGTACAAAAAAAACATATAATTTAACTTTATAACTTTAATTCTTATGTAAACTGGTTCAGTTTATTAATCCATACTCTCAGTTTTCTTAAAATATATTTTTTTACAGCTTCATCACTCACTGTTTTGTCTTCTGTATATTCCGCCCTCATTTATCTATGATATTGCGTAACTTGTGTAACAAAGGCTTTTATTTTTCTCATAAAGTTTGCAATGTTTTTATTCGAAAGCTTTTATAAAAAACTTTCATAAGTAACAACTGCAATAAGCGAGGAACAAAGGTTTAATTGGGCTTAGCATTGGCTTCAAAAAGTTTTTAATAAACCAAGGATCTGTTATTGCTACAACCGATGTGAAAAAGGTAAAGAAAATTTTCAAGTTTTACAGATTTCTTGGTTCAAGAATAGCTATTCAAGAAGTGAAGGTAAAATTGTTATTCTAAAAGCTTGATTGATAGAAAAAACTTTGCAGACTGTTAGATTAGGTTCAACACTGACTGCTAGTCGCCTGATAGATATTTTATAGTTACCTGTACCTGACTAGATAGTTGCTCAAAATAGCTGCGACAGACAGACAGCTAGCCAGACAGACGGACGACAATGCGACCCTATTAGGGTTTTGTTTTAGGGTTCCTTACCTGAAGGGTGCCAACAGAACCCTAATACCGCAACCTCTAAAGGGTTGTCTTTTGCTTTGTTTTAGCTAGCGGGTTGAAATTTACAGATTATTATGGTGTATTTATTACGTACTTAACAAATAATTATAGCAACAAAAAGTAACGTGTTTTAAACTTTTTGTTGTTGTTATGTTTATCACAAAAACGGTGACACACACACACTCACAAACTTGGCATGATTGGAGTGCATAGTATAATAATAATAACAAAAACTGATCAAATGCATGTGGCTTAGCAGTTAGTGTTATGAACTTATCTCTTCTGGTAGTACAGAACCCTCATGTAACCGAGAGTCCGACTCGTTCTTGGATGGTTTTCCCCTTTAAGGTACGGAACCCTAAAACTAGTTAAGCATTGTTATTAAAGAATGTGGCATTTACTTCCGTTTGTACGTTTTATGACAGCGCAGTATTTTATGGAGCAAACCGGAATGTGGGTTAGAATACTGAATAATAGTTTTTAATTCCAGTGAACGAACAAAACGGAATGAATGCACTTCTTCCGTAGCACGCGCTCGTTTTATGTGCAGCAAAGATTTTTAACTCTAAGAATGAAATAAAAAAAAATCGGCCTTTTCTTCCGAACCTTGCGCCAAAAATTCTGTAAACTTCTTTGCTAAATTTTATTGGGCCAACTTGCACTTAACCAGTTGTTTCTACTATAGCTGAAGCACTATGCATACCAACTTTCACGCGAGTATATTACTGTTTCAATGATAGAGCTAAAACAAAAAAAACGCCAAGAAATAAACACGTTTTTGTATGCGGACCTACTTTTACTTTTCATTGACAGTTGTTAAGATTTGCACCATAATTAGTACAGTAAAGTTACCCGGTATTGTACAAAAGAGTGGAAGTAATTAAAAGCACGAATAAAATGTTTTCTTTTTGCAGTATACGGCTTGAAAATCACCTTTTAAAATAATTTTTAACAAACTCATAATTCGCAGAAGGATGAAACCGAGAGAAATCTTTTAATATCCATAACTCAAAAGGGGAAATTCAGACAATTTGTGCAATTGGACATATTCTTTAAACCATTGTTATCTACATTCGCACCAAGTATTATTTTAATCTGACCTAAATCTCTGTATAGGTACTCATTATTATTATATTAATACCTGGGTGACCGAGCTTCGCTCTATAATATTTATTGTCGCTTGTGGTTTTTATTGTCGCTTCTTTTTTTTCCCACAATGGCGCCACATTGTTTGTGAAGCGATGTAGTTTAGCTGACGTCATTAAGAGATTTTAATATCCAACAATGAATAAACGATTTTGATTTGATTTGATTTGATTTGAATAGCCGCCTCAATATTAAAATATCAACGGATGAGCAAACTATGCTACCCACCAACAGATGGCACTGTAGGTTTTTATTTAAAATGTGTTTGTTTTTTTAAAAACATGCTTGAAAATACGGGGTAAACGAATTTTCCCAGACATGAGATCTAGTTAGATCTATTTTTCGTCCCCGAAAACCTATGTCATTGAAATTGTTAGTGGTGTTTTCGAAAAACCGATTACAAATATATATACATACAAATATACATACAAATATAAATACAAATATTGCTCGTTTAATAGTATATAGGATTATACTTGATCCAGGTTGACTAAGGTTAGGCCGACCATACATTTTAAAAACATTGTCCTCTTCGTAGATGAGGTATTCCCTCTATGATGAGGTATTTTTATCTAAGCGGAGTAGACATGTTCTTGTGGTAAATTTTACCGTAACGAGAGTGCGAATAATCGTTCTGGGGTATAAATTATAGTCAGAGAAAAAACTTTTATCTCGCGTTTTTTATGTAGAAAAGTTTCTAACTGAGGTTGCTACAGTATTATTTAAAAAGTTTTTCTGTCTAAAAGACCAGAACAATGTTGGCCAAAGATATATGGGGCTATTGGCCTTTATTTGATTTTTGTTTTTATTTTATTATGTTCGGAAAACTAACAGCTATAAACAAACAAATCTAAAAATAACTTATAAAAATTTGTCAATGACAAGTTTTGGCTGGTAGAAAAGCCCCAAATTTACTCGTGCTTAAATTACATACATACATACATAACATCACGCCTCTTTCCCGTTGGGGTAGGCAGAGACCACAGTCCTCCACCTGCTACGATCTTGACTTACTTCCCTTGCTTCCTGTACTTTCATCAATCCTTTCATACATACCCGACGGTTTAGGGTACTTTTAACCTGGCCTTTATTCAGAACGTCCTGAATTTGGTCCTGGTACGTTCGCCTAGGCCTTCCCCTTCCAACGTTTCCATTCACTCTCGCCTGGTAGATCTCTTTCGTCAATCTTCGTTCATTCATCCTCTCTACATGACCAAACCATCTCAGCATCCCTTTCTCGATTTTGGTCACTACGTCTTCTTTTACGCCACACCGTTCTCTTATCACACTATTTCTAATCCTGTCACTACTACTAAAATTATTAAATTAATATTTAATGTTACGTAGACCATAAAACTTTACCACCTTTTCCAAAAATAGCCTCCCCTATTAAATACGCTCTCGGCTGATGCAGTTTATATGGGAAGTAAAATAATCTGGGTTCCTAGAAAGAAGTAAATATTAATGTAGGTTCTTAAACCGTCTCATACCTTCACGCATGGTTAACAAGCGTTACAATTACAACGGGTCAACATGACAAATTACTACTCTAGCCCAAAGGTAGGTTCGAAGACTAATCAAATAATGCTGGGGCGAAGTGTGCATTAAGTCTATGTCATCTGACCCAAGCCAGCGTGACAGATTACAGTGCAAGCCGGTCGGTCGCCTTAAGCCGTATAATACACGTTCAAGATTAGCTTGAAGGCGGGTAGGTACAATTATTATTGCTGACTACGTAGGAAGCTAGCTCCTTGAATCGTGAACGATATTACCAAAACCAAAGAGTTTGCCAAAAACAAATGTTTTGGTTTCGGTAATATCGTTCAAACTACTACGGTCCAATCATAGAAGAGGTCGAAAGAATAGAATCAATGAAATGTACGACATGTAACTCTAAATACGCAAAATAAAACCTCTCCGGTAGTAGTTTTATCCTTGCAACAAACAACTTTTGGAAATTAAAATATAAAAAACGAGTCACCATACAAAATTATAATCTTCATCCGGCCAAGTTGTATGAAAAATTTTTTTTTTTTTTTTCAAAAGTTGTGGAACAAAAGTTGTTTAGTATCATGGGTAGAACTACCCCCCGAGGGATTTTGGGTATTTAAAATTACCATGAAAAAGCAAACCAAAAAGAATTATGATAATTCATTTCCCGACTTTTAGAAATAATAAACATGTTTTATAAAATTAAAATGCTATTCAACCCTGAAACCCTGACATGCCCCGATCATTAGGAGCCCTTTTGAGAGCATCATGTTTCAAATTAGTGCAGCGTGCACCAATATTAAGCGAAGGAAATTGCCTACGCGCGCCAGCTGCTACGCCGCTCGTAGCCGTATCTATGCCGTAGCGGTTATTCGAGGGAGCGGGTCTGCAAACGCAAAATCATTTATTCATTGTTGGAACTTAAAATCTCTTATTGACGTCAGCTAAACTACATCGCTTCGGGAATATTTGGTGGAAAAAAAAGAAGCGACGATAAAAACCCAGGCGCTCTTATAATTATATTTGAATGTACAGGGTTGATACAATAAACAAGTCAATTTGAATTTTGAATTAGCCGCTTGGAACCGTAATATAATCCCATGGATTTTTCTCTTCTAATATAAGTCTACTAGTCAGAATAGTACCAACCCATCTCTACCCATGAGTGTCATAAAAGGCGACTAAGGGATTTTGAAACGGAGGATGGACAGCAGCGTGACCTAGTTGGTATGAGTCTTCGGTACAAAAGAAGTTGCAGGAGGTGGGGCTTTTATGCAAAGTCCGTCTGGGGCAAGTACCACCCCTTGCCTATTTCTGCCGTAAAGCAGCATTGATGTGTTTCGGTTCAAAGGAGCGAGTTAAATTACCAGCAAATGATGTATATTTTAGTTCTCAGTGAAGGCAACAGACTTTTCCGTCTTATAATTGTCGAAGTGTGACACTAAAGACAGTGCTTTGGGCGGTGGCGATCACTTACATTAGGTGCTTCATCAACTCATTTGTTCACTAATAACATAAAAAAACCGGTCAAGTGCGAGTCGGACTCACGCGCCAAGGGTTCCGATATACCTGTAGTATTTTTGGAAGCAATAAAGTCCATTTTTAGGACCGCCAAACTAAATTTGTTTGTAAAGGTTTTTTGCAGATTCCTAAATAACTGTGCAACTTAGGAAGATTGTTTTATTTTTGCTGTAATACTTACATAAACTTCTATCGAATGTAATTAATTCAGATTTTTTCTTTTACAAACTTCGGAGATTAGGGGACCCGCTACTTGAAAACTAAGTGTTGTAAAAAAGTACAAAAATATATTTTAGAATGTACAAGTAAATCCCTTTCATATGATACCCCACTTAACCTAGTAACGAAACATTTGAAATTTTGCCTGCCCTATTTGGGCCCCTTTTACATTAATTATCATTCTTTTTATGATTTTTTTTATGTGCAATTAAGTAGGGCAACTATATTCTAAATTTATTCCATTTTTCAAGTCGATAGCATGAGTGGTTGCTGAGTGAGATAAACAGGTGTGACAGACAGACAGGCGGACGTAGTCGCACCATAAGGGTTCCTTTTTTTACCATTTTGGTATCGGAACCCTAAAAAGGCCTTACTATGATTACGGTAATAATAATAGGTTTTTGTTGTCACAATTTATTAATTAAGGCTATCTTCTGTACAAGTCCCCAAGCTAATGGATTGGAAGTAATCCAACTTCGAGTTGGAGCCGAGTTTGATGAAAGGATTGAGATCCGGAACGCGACCAGCGAACTAATCAACCGCAGCTATGGAATTTTAGACTTTCCAGTCTGTCTTCATCAATTACAGGGATTTAATTTGAAAACACGCTTTTCTTTGAGGTTCAAATTGGGAATACTCTATTATTAAAAGTAAAGCTTCAATGGTCTATTAAATAAGAGCTTTCGGCTCTTAATTTCGAGGTTCTAAGATAGATTCCCTATGGGGAAACTGTCAAACGAAAATCACTTTTTGCGACATCTCCAGTTTGGTTAAGACATTGCAAGGTGAATCATCTGATTGTTCAAAAAGTAAGATGATTCTGCTTCAGACTATTCAGATTCAGATAATTGTATTCAATATAGATTCTTTACAGGATACTTATTGAATATCATGCAGAATACAATGCAAATAGAGCGAGCTTGCACCGTTTCGGATCGTGCTATGGCAGCGTTAAAGAAACGGCAAAAAACCACTGCAGCACGGCCTACTTTAAGAGTCGGCTTTTAACAATGTGTTTCTTGTGTTTCGCTGGAATTTCAGAGTACCATACCTCTTAGAAGACACGTTGAGGCGTTGCTGGTTCCAATCTCAGCTACTAAAATATCTGACCTCACAAACCTAAGCGTCAGTGCTGTTAAGCTGCCAAAGGCCGTTGGTAAGGTCAGCCATCAACTTACCAGATACACGTTATGCTGAATATTAAAGTCTTAGGTCAGTTTTCTTACAACTTTGTGGTCTAGTGGTTAGAGCGCTCGGCTCTCGATCCGGAGGTTCTGGGGTCAATTCCCGGTGGGGACATTGTCAAACAATAATCTTTTTGTGCGACGACCAGTTTGGTTAGGACATTGTAGGATGAATCACCTGATTGTCCAAAAAGTTAGATGATTCCGTGCTACGACTACTACTATCTATGAATGTAGTCGTTAATGAGCCATGTCAGAGACCTTCGGCGGCTCAAGAACTCTGACACTAGGGTGTGTAAAGTCGATCGTCGACCTTGCAACTCACACGACATGATGATGAGTTTTCTTTTCGGTTTGGCTTCGACCTTGCCGCTACGGTCTAAGGTAAATTTTGCAATACACTGCCTTTTAATGCTGCGTACGATCCAACAAGGTAAGCGTTAGCTGAGACGATGACGACGCAGGGTAGCACAGAACAGTATTTCTATCTTTCCATTTTCTTCGTAATAAAGCGAAAGGGAAGACGCGTTCTGCCCTGCCCTGTGCCATTTGTTTACGCTCACCCACAATACTCGCTGAGCGTATTGAAAACTCGCTCTCCGCTTATACCGTCGTGGTAATATCTTGGTACAAACGTTCCATCTTGCTTTCAGAATCGTACGTCTCTCTTACTAAGGCGTAAGTATCCCAGTGCTGGGCATAAGCATCCTGCAGTTCCTTTCCACTAGTCTTTATTATGAGCCTTCTATTGTCAGCCTTTACAGAAGCTTTACAGAAGGTCGTTGATGATCTACCGTGACCGACACCTCTTTCAGAGGTTACCTTTCGATGGCCCAGGTAAATTATGCATTAGTAATATTTTTTTTAAATACTATTTTAGAAAATGATGTCCTTATAGACAGTTTAATTTTTTTTGGGACTTAGTTCGAACCATTGACGTAAGAAAAACGCTCCGCTGCCCGTGGTTTCCAAAATCTTTGGTTCGAACGGTTCAAACACACCACGACTTTATAAAACTCGCCTCAAAGTCGTAGGGTAGCACTTGGAGGAGCTACAGCTCCTCCAAGGAGGGGTAACACGATTGTCGCGGGGTTTGCGCGGTTTGACGCAATTTGGTGGCCTTATATACAACGTGTTAACGGAATAAGCGAAACTGAGAAAATAGTAGAATCAATTTCAAGGGTTTTTGATAGGGGTATTTTTTTTTTTATTATTATTTAAATTTTTGCCGCTTCTAAAGATTTCTGTGGATACGCGCGCGGGGGAAGTATGGGCGTGGCGAGCGCGGACGCGAGGTTGACGCACCATGATAGCTTACAAATCTACTTGAACAACGATGAAACTTTAAAATAACAATATGTGATCAAACGAACTTCTGGAATGAAGTTCGATCAATATTATATGAGTTAGCTTCATTCGAAGATATAAATATATACACAATGTAGTTTCTTTAACTATTCAGGTAACATACGCACGCTTTTAGAGTAATAAGAATCGATTTTTTAATCGATATCAAAAAAACAACACTAATTTTATCGATACTATCCCACCTTACAGGTTGCCACACTCATAGCTCTCATTCTTTAGAGACATCATACGAAACTTCCTATGGGTTAAGGGAGGGCGGGTCTTTATATCTTCGAATGAAGCTAACTCATATAATATTGATCGAACTTCATTCCAGAAGTTCGTTTGATCACATATTATATTTCGTAGCTTCATTCTTCAGATATAAATATATACACAATGTAGATGTTTAGAGTAGGAAGTTTTGTGTAGCAAGTAAGTATATTAAGTGTAATTTTAGTTTACTAGATTAAATAAAAGAGTATTTATTTTTTAATCAATTTGAGTTTTATTTATCAACATAAATATTTACTTCTAAGATTATTTATTCATTCTTAGTCATTGTTGCTTTCACTGGAATCACTTTGATAAGCAAATACTGATTTAGCAAAACTTGAATCATTACAGACAGGACGCTGATAAAACCTAGCGAACGTCTCTGAAGATTTAGTCCAGCCAGCAGCTTTACGTATTGCGTCTAGTGAAGCACCAGCAACACGTGCGGCGGACGTGGACGCATGCCTCGTGCTGTGCGCGCTGTAGACGGACACGTCAACGCCGCTCGCGGATAGCGTCTGCTTAATCCATCTGCTGATGGACTGAGCAGAGGCCACCTTATGAGGCCGTTTGTATGTAAGGAACAAGTTAAAAGTTCCCACTGATCTCAATGGTTCAGTTACTTCTAAATAGTCCATCAAAATGGTGGCTGGACAAATCTTTTTGTTTTGTTCGAAGTAAGGTAGAAACATAATCGGCTGTTCTCGGCCAGGTGCCGAAGTCTTAATCAGGTCAGAAATAATAATTTTCACCCCACCAGTACTCGATATCACATTATTTATTTTTATGAGTGACAGTGTTTGCACCCTTTGTGCAGTACACAAAGCCAATAGGACAGCTAATTTTTTAGTGATTTGTTCTATCGGAAGACTTTTGTTCGGATACCAATTCGATACGAAATTAATTACAATTTGAGGATCCCACGTAGCCGAATATTTAGGGATAGACGGTCTTAGTCTATAAGCCCCTTTCAAAAGTCTTTTAATCTGACCGTCTTCACTTACTTCGCTTCCTAACAGGAAGGAGAGTGCAGAGCGGTGTGTATTGAGAGAGCCATAAGCAAGTCCCTTATCAAACTGTTCAGTCAAAAAAAGAAGCACTTGTGATATCGGAGCTTCTAAGGGATGAAGATTATTATTTTTACAAAAAATCCACCACGACTTAAAAGTAGCATTGTACTGCAGTAAAGTGTTTTGTGCAAGGGATGCTATCATCAATTCCAAGGCAGCCGATGGAGTTCCTCTTTTAACGAATGCAAGCCGGATAACCTCGCTACAGCCAGGGTATTCTCTTTGAAGAACTGGCGACGCGTCCTGAAAGAGGAGTAAGGAAGAGCGTTAACGGGGTCTAGATATAAGATATCTGATTTAAGCATACTTGTTAAAAGAGGAAACCAAGGCTGGGAAGGCCAGTACGGGAACACAAATATCCCCTCTGCTTGATCATTTAAAATCTTTTGTAAGCATTTCAAAATTAGCGGGAAAGGTGGAAACGCGTAAAAGTACCACCGATTCCAATTTAGAGTGAACGCGTCAACTACGAACGCGTCTGGGTCTTGTTTCCATGAGACATACGTCTCGCACTTAGCATTGGTGCGAGAAGCGAAGAGATCTATTTCAGGGTGTCCTAGTGTTTCCTGGATACCTTGATACACCTCGTCAGACAACGACAACTCAATATCTGGATTAACCCTTCGTGACTCTTCGTCCGCCTCTACATTATCTTTCGTATTGATATAGGCAGCGAAGAGCCAAATTCTCCGCTTCTCACACCACTGCCATATAGTCTTAGCCAGGTCATTAAGGTGGGGGAATTGAACTCCCCCCATTCTATTAATGTAACTTATCGCTGTTGTATTGTCCACACGCAACAATATAGTACAATTGTACAAATCCTTGGCAAAGCATTTTAGACTAAGATAAATAGCCATAAGTTCCAGGTAATTGATGTGAAAACTTTTTTCACATTCTTTCCAGCTTCCGTTGACTCTATTTTGATTACAGTACGCACCCCACCCGGTCAAGGATGCGTCTGTGAAGACTTCTAGATCAAAATTTAAAGGACCAATCAAATTCTTTGCCGAGTTTATGTTTTTTACCCACCAAGCTAGATCGGGTAAAATTACCTCCGCAGGACGAAATTTAGCCTCATAGTTTTCATATTTTAAGAGCGCTAAATACTTCTGCCTCTCTAGAAGTTTTGTATAGCACCAACCATATCTCACAGCGGGGCAAGCTGCTGTTAATGTTCCAATCAGGTGAGCAAAGTCTCTGATTGTGCATGAAGGTAAAGATTGAAATCTTTGTAACAAACGTGCTATATTGTTGCGTTTGTCTTCTGGTAAAGAAATGGACATATCAAGAGAATTGAAAATGAAACCCAGATATTTGCATGATTGTTTGGGTTCAAGGTTACTCTTTTTATAATTTATTATAAAGCCTAGGCATTCAAGCAATTGAATGGTTTCTCGAACATTATTTAAGCATTCATAATAATCTTGACCAATACAGAGAATATCATCAAGATATACTACCGATGTGTAACCACGTGAACGGAGGTAAGTCATAACTTCTTTCATTAACTTAGTAAAGGTACGGGGGGCTACAGAAAGGCCATAGGGCATAGCGGTGAATTCGTAGGTAAAAATTCGACCATTCACATCTTCAAAATTGAACCTTAAGTATTTTCTGTCATCCTTTGAGATCGGAAGAAGTAGGTATGCTTCTTTTAGATCTATAGAAGCCATATAGTTCCCTTTTGCTATTAACTTTGCGGCTGTTCTGTAGTCCTCCATTTTAAAGTGTAACCGGGGAATAAATTTATTTAAAAGTTTTAAATTAAGAATGAATCTTTTACTTCCGTCAGGTTTAGGAGCAAGAAAAGTTCTTGAAATAAATTGATCTTCACGTGGTTCACATTGTACAACGGCACCTAACTCGACCAAATGTTGGATAGCGAATGCCATATCTTTTCTCTCTGTATTAGAGAATGTATTTCGAGGTGGTGCACCTTGATGAACCTCTGTATTAAAGGGTATAGATAAACCGTTCTTTACCCAGTTAAGTATGGTTGAATTATTTGTAACAGCAGGCCAACATTTGTAAAAATGCTGTAATCTACCAGCATGACATACCGAAATTAATTCCGACGAGCACCTCGCTTGCTCTGGCTGCTGTTCCTGGTCGGCGGTGCTGGTGGAGCAGGGGCTGGCTTGTAGGTCGATGACGGGGTCTTCGGCGCTCCTCCCTTCCCCCCCCTGTTCGACGACTGATGGCGGAAGGGGGCTGTCCAGTTTCCCGGATAACGACTTCTAGTCGTCGATTGCGAAGTTGAAGGAGCAGGCTTTTGAGGCGGTGCGGCTTTTTTAATTTGAAGTCCCTGCTTCTCGATTGCCTTTGAGGCCTTAATCTTGTCGGATAATTTCATTCCGAACAGTGATTCATCTCGCTCAACGTCTTCTACGATTTGAACGAATGCCTTATCTAAGGCAGGTGTAATTGCCTTTATCCGAGCTTGAGTCTCTACAAAATGAAGGTCAGTTAAAACCCTGCAGCTGTCTGATAGCATTTTTATGACCTTTATCTTAGATTCCTTTTCCTCGCAACCCGTAACAAGGAACGTAAGGGCTCTGTTGATCGCCGATATTCCCAGGCCTAGTTGTTGTTGGGCCTTTTCGAATTTCTTGTCACGTGCTCTTGCACTCTCTGTAATAGCGGCTGAAATTTCAGGGTTGAGGGTAGGTGCCCTAAGTAATTTACAATTGTCGGGTATTGTAAGTTCCTTCAGTAAGGAATCTTTGTTCTGTGTAGAGAGTCCACGGCGCAAAATAGGCAACCAACGATCTGCAAGATTTTGATGGATATTTTCACCATATGTCGGTTTTTCGTCGGCCGGGTCACCTAAGGCCGTCAAAAATTCGAAATCTATTTCGGGCGCGGCGGGTGTTGCATTTTCAGCAGGATCAGCACTTGGAGACTCGTCTGCTGGGGGCGAACCCGTCGCGAGATTTTCCGTATCGGGACTGATAGGATCGGCCAAAGCATCGGTTGGAATTGGAGCCGAATTTCCGTTACCGGAGTTGTCTGAAACAACGTAGGAAAGGAATATTTATTTAATTTAAGTAAGATATATCGAGAAACATACTTTCAGGAATCAGAAAATTATTCCTAAGTCTTTGTGTTAGCTCACGTCTAACCTCCCGACAAAAGTTATTTAATAAATAAGACCAGGTATTGTCTTCGTGTTAGCTCCCGTCTAACCTCCCGACCTGGTGGGTATTCAAGGTGTTTTTGTGTAAAAAATACCAGTATTTGTCTTCGTGTTAGCTCACGTCTAACCTCCGGACCTGGTACTTAAAATATTTTTGTGTAAGAAAAAACCAGTAACTGTCTTCGTGTTAGCTCTCGTCTAACCTCCCGACCTGGTAGCTACTTAGATATTTTTTATTAAATTACCTTAGTGTTGACTTGCATTCAACCTCTAAGAAAAATTTTTTACTCACCATTTTCTTCCTCTGAGTCTGAATATATTATTATTCGATTACGACGAGGAGGTCGAGGAGGTCGAGGTGGTCGAGGTTTATCACTTTCCTTTAATTTTCGAAGCTTTTCTTCGTAATAACTTATTTTTGCACTATTTATTCTTTTAGACATGATAAATGCGGGTAGGCAAAAAAGAAATAAGTTCCGTTGGAGCGAACGTGCTTACGTTACCACGCACAGAAAAAGAATGAGAGCTATGAGTGTGGCAACCTGTAAGGCGGGATAGTATCGATAAAATTAGTGTTGTTTTTTTGATATCGATTAAAAAATCGATTCTTATTACTCTAAAAGCGTGCGTATGTTACCTGAATAGTTAAAGAAACTACATTGTGTATATATTTATATCTTCGAATGAAGCTAACTCATATAATATTGATCGAACTTCATTCCAGAAGTTCGTTTGATCACATATTGTTATTTTAAAGTTTCATCGTTGTTCAAGTAGATTTGTAAGCTATCATGGTGCGTCAACCTCGCGTCCGCGCTCGCCACGCCCATACTTCCCCCGCGCGCGTATCCACAGAAATCTTTAGAAGCGGCAAAAATTTAAATAATAATAAAAAAAAAATACCCCTATCAAAAACCCTTGAAATTGATTCTACTATTTTCTCAGTTTCGCTTATTCCGTTAACACGTTGTATATAAGGCCACCAAATTGCGTCAAACCGCGCAAACCCCGCGACAATCGTGTTACCCCTCCTTGGAGGAGCTGTAGCTCCTCCAAGTGCTACCCTACGACTTTGAGGCGAGTTTTATAAAGTCGTGGTGTGTTTGAACCTGAAGAATGAAGCTACGAAATATAATACTCGTATCTAGAAGATTTTTTTTTTAAGTTATTCGTTACGGGAATGGATTTATTTTAAAAAAATCAGTTAGGGTGTATGAGGATTTCGCTTATTCCATTAACACGTTGTATATTTGGGGTAGTTTCTGAGTGTGTTTTAACCTTGGAGGAGTTTTAACCATCAAGTCTCCATGTATAACGTAACGTTTTTTTTTTCTATTCATCTTTTGATATGTATTATTAGTTTTACAACTTACCCAAAAGCCGGTGTCATAGTATTTCCTGTGTTCAGTACCAATGCTACTCTCAGTTTTCGAAACAATTCTTGAATATCAACGGGTAATAAGATATCACTTTTAAGACTTTAAAAATTAAAATTCATCTTGACAAACTGTTTTAAAATAAAATAAAAAATAAATTTACCGGCTAATACATTCATAACAATGCAAAAAGCAGCAATATTAAATACGTGTCGAATAGTCCGCAAGTTCCTCACATTCGAAACGGAACAAACTAACTTACAGACCTAATGTGTTCTACTTCAATAACCCTTGGTTTTCGAACCCGCGTTATTGAATTACACCCCTAAAAAAAGGGAGAAAAAATAACCCCAAATAAAAAATATTAAAATTAACAATTATACACTACCTTAAGTTAAAGTCTTCATTTTTTAAAAGAAAAAATCTGTTTTTGAAATTTGAGTGATATTTGATCACCCGGTGATATTCAAGAATTGGCTCCCAGTTTCACCCCCAGACCTAGAAAGGAGCTATAACGGTAGACGGAATGTGTCTACCATATGCAAACCATTTACTTTGCAACATGAATACCGCGCAAAGCCCGGTAGGAATAAAAGTATGCAAAAAAGCAATCGGCTAAAGCTGTCAGAAAAAACAAATTTGTAAAACAATGTCATGCTTTCCCTCAAATATACTCTAGTTTTACTGTCATGGCTGTAAAATAGATTGGTAACCGTTGGGATAAACGAAAAAAATATATAGTATATCTTATAAAGCCTTTTATGGATCTTGTGGAATTTCAATAAAAAAGTAAGTGAATTGCACTATTTTTGAAAATTAGCTACTTACCAGCTGTGTGCCAACAGTATGGGGATCATTATCAAAAAACTTTTTTTCATTTCATTTTGAAATAGAACAAGATGACAACCAGCATTCACTGTATGATTTGAATTTAATTACTGAAGCGATTTCTTATCTCTGTTCATAGTCGGATGGAGTTGCAGTCTTTTGCACCAGTTGTTCTTTGATTAATTGTTGTTGTGCAAAAGTTATTAACTATTGTTCGTAGCTTCTTTTTTAATTAAGAATTGCTTCAAGGTGGTAGGGCTTTTGTGCAAAGTCCGTCTAGGGAAGTACCACCCTCTTGCCTCTTTCTGGCGTAAAGCAGCAGTGTACAATGCAATTTTTGTGTGAAATAACCGGCACATGAGTCATACCATCTTAGTTCTCAGGGTGGGTAACGCGCTTTGCTGTCTTTTAGAGTCAAATTATTACACTAACAAGTCAGTGGGTGTCATGGGCGGTATCATATGAAATTACTTTTACATTCCGAAATAAGTTTTTGTAAATTTTACGACTCTGTTTTATGTTATGGTGAAAAATGTCTACCAACTACCATTCCACCTTATCTTCGAAATTTTCTAAACGAAAAATATGAATTAATTATACGCAATAGAGGTGTATGTATATGTTACAGGAAAAATATAACGTTCTCTCTTATTAGCACAGTTTTTTTTTGTAAATCTTGTAGGAAATGTAAACGCCGTTGTTAAGTATAAAACGTTTATTTTGATCGTAATCTTAACGTAAGGTCACAGTTGGTGGGATTAACTCAGCTTCGTAGCTTCCACGCACTTTCCCAAGCAGGGCGAAGCGGCGGACGGATACGAAGAATTATAGTATCGCAACGCTATGGGATCCAAATTGCCGTTCCAAGCAGGACGCGACGTTGGACGCTCATAGAGTAGCAGTGAGACTCATTGAGACTAATTGACGCGACAGTAACAGGCCGGGGTAGTCATGTTTTCACAAATAATCTCTATAGCGCGTTTTAGAATATCAGCTCCTTTCTAACAACGCCATCTATCGAACGGTTTGGATGGCAAAGGTAGACGTGTTACAATCTGTTAAAAAACCTTTACAAACAAACTTACTTTTGCGGTCCTAAAAATGAACTTTATTGCTTCTAAAATAATATAGGTATATCGGAACCCTCGGCACACGAGTCCAACTCACACTTAATTTATTTAGTTGATCAGTTGTTTTTTCCAAATGGCGCCACTTTGTGGAGCGATATCATTTCACCAATGTCATAGAGTGTTTAAAATTATCGAAATTTTGATTTGATTTCGATGATAGAGGGTGATTCTCAAAATTGATAATATCATTTTGTTAGGATGATGATGCAATTCAAATTTTTCTTTACACTTAACAGATACTTACTACGCTTTACTTACTCGTGACTGGATACTTTTCCATAACTCCTAGTTACACAATTAACATGTTCATTGTTTTTGGCAAGCAATCAATAAAAATAGAGCTTAGACGACAGACCACTGCCCCTCATCACACAGGTAGAGTTTCAGGGGACCGCCGCCGTTTAATTAGTAAATTAATAAGCAGTACCTGGGGACCGAGCTTCGCTCTATAATAGCCGCCTCGAACCTCAAAAATATCATCGACTGAGCAAGCTATTCTACCCGCCAACAGATGGCGCTGTAGGTTTCTGTCTAAAACGCGGTATTTAAAAAAATGCTTCAAACATGACATGAGACCTAGCCAGATCGAGTTTTCGCCTCCGGAAACCTCCGTATTGTAAATTTCATCGAAATCGTTTGAGCCGTTTTAGAGAAACCAATTACAAATACATAATACATATATACAGGGTGTAGGGGATAGCCTTCCGAATACTGAAAGGGCATGATCAGTCAACGTAACTGAACAACTTACAGCGAACAAAAGTTTCAGGAAATGAAAAAAAAATCAGTTTCTCCATACAAACTGTCCAATCAAGTTTGCAATTTTGTATGGAGAGGCCGATTTTTTTTTCATTTCCTGAAACTTTTATTCGCTTATAGTTGTTCAGTTACGTTGACTGATCATGCCCTTTTTGTATTCGGAAGGCTGTGCCTTACACCCGATATATGTATATATATACAAGGATATTTTTTGGACCTGATTTCCTTTTGCCCGCACTTTTTAGTGAGGTCAAAAGCAACAACTTTTGTTCTACGACTTTGCTAACAACGCACAAAAAAATTTTCGACTCTCCATACTAAAGTGGTCACGTGACCGACCCATTTTGTATGGGAAGTTGAAAATTTTTCGTGCATAGTTAGCAAAGTCGTAGAACAAAAGTTGTTGCTTTTGACCTCACTAATAAGTGGGCAAAAGGGAATCAGGTCCAAAAAATAACCTAGTATACATACAAATATTGCTCTTTTAATAGTAAAGGATTTTAAGTTCCATTTTGTTAAAACTCCAATTGTGTAACTGTCTCAAATAAACTTTTATTGTTTATTTATTTTATTATAGTCTTCGGCTTCATCACGATCTGATCATAGAAGTTATTGAACTCTCCATACGCCTCACTTCTAACAAAACAAAATTTCTATTCGGTTTGTTCTCAAAGCCCAGCGATTCTTTCGCGTTCTTCTTCTTTTCATTCTTCAAATGAGAAAAAGCATCGCGAAGAAAAAAAAAATTATGACTATTTTTTTTTTGCTCTTCATACTAAATAAATTAAATGGTTACGTTGTCTACTCATTTTGTATGAGGTCGAAAAATACTTCGAGTATTTTTTTTTTCATCAAAGTTGCTTTTTTATAACCTCGGCTTCAGAACCAAAACCCGTGAAAGTACACATTATGTATACTTAATGGTGCTGAATCACGCCTTAAAACTTTTATCGTACTTTTTTTACCTCCTGTATAGGATGAATGGGATGACACTTCAATTAACAAAACAGTTGTGGTTCCATCACACAAGAGAACCATGCAAAGAGTACTATAATAAGACAGGGAACCATGCTTAAGATACATGACATGAAAACAATGTATCAAATTAATCATCTGGGCGGACACCTACACGGCCAAATGTTCGAGTGAGGGCATAATTTAGATCCTTCAGCCCTCAGGCAGTTCGGTACGCGCTTTGGCAAACACGAAACACGTTACGCAGACTTACGCCTCTACTTACGTCTACTAATCTTTCAAGAGTTTACAGACTTTCAAACAAGCAGAAAACATAAAAGATCAAATAAAAAATCTGAATCAAATAATATTTATTTACGTTAGGGTATTTTTGGTACCCGTCCGTGCCGGCAAAGAATAGTACCAACCCATCTCTACCCTTAGGTGTCGTAAGATGCGAGTAATGGCTTATGATCCGAAAGATGAGCAGCAGCATCATTCTGTGTACCCTTTTATACATACTGCGGTCACCAACAACAGCGGTCGCCAGCCGCAACGCTTACAAGCGTGATGACCACACAAGTGATGACTATGGTAACTCCCCTCCACAGTACTCCGTGATTTTGCTGGATTTCGGGAGGGAGCTCTCTGTCCTGCAGTGGACGTTTCATGGGATTTTATGATTTGTGGTACCAATTTTATTTTTTATATACGCTTAAAAAAAAAAAGGAAGAAAGAAGGGTAAGTAATTTTGCCCGTGACACTGAACAACTGTTTCCAAGGAACGTAGGTTGAAAATTGTACATACATGCGACAAAAATATATATCTTTCCATAACAATGCGTCTACAATAGACAATGTGCCATTTGAAGAAAGTCACAGGCGAAAGCGAACGCCATGAAAGTTATGGGATGACATAAGTTATATTATGTCATTTCTCTGGTCATCCCATAGACATAAGCATAGCGTTATTCATAATCTAAGGGTCATCCTATATGTTGTACGTATAGTACTCGTACCTACTTATCTAGTCCCTGTCCTATACATATTATATCAAAGTGTCGAAGCTTCTCAGCTGATGAAGCTTCTATGGCAAGTAATTTTTTTTAAGGTTTACAAAAAATATTTTTTGTATATTAATTCTGACAAAGTTACAAAAATATTATTATTATGAAGGAAGATGCTTCCTTATTAATACGAATACTACAAGATATCGTGAAAATAAAGTCTGATTTTTCGAGTTATTTAAAAAACAACCTGACTGATGATGATGTTGAATGCCCGTAACCTTTACATAGTGACATTCGCTCGGGCTTGTTTACTTTATTTTTGTTAGATTAAATAAAAAAGACTCTTGTTGGCTGTTATGTATCCTTGATACGGCAGTAAGTTTTACGTGGATAAATCTATGCAGGTAAGTACAGTCAACACGCACGCACGGGTAGCACGTCAAGCTCACACCTACGTCCACTCGACCCCCTCACCCCTTTCCTCTCACACCCCTTCACCTTCCCTCACCTCAGACCCCTCCCTTCACTCTCAGACTCATCCAAAGCTCAATTTATTTCCGCTAGAGGGCCTATATCCACTTTGCCTGAACTAGCCTAAAAGCATAGACGTAGCCACGTCAAAAATTTTACAAGGATTCATCATCATATCAGCCGGAAGACGTCCACTGCTGGACATAGGCCTCCCCTAAAGATCTCCATGACGAGCGGTTCTGCGCTGCTCGCATCCAGCAGCGGCTTCCCGCGACCTTGACTAGTTCGTCGGTCCACCTTGTGGGGGGCCTGCCAACGCTTCGTCTTCCGGTACGTGGTCTACTCTAGAACCCTTACGCCCCATCGGCCATCGGTTTGTCTGGCAATGTACCCTGCCCACTGCCACTTTAGTTTCGCTATTCTCAGGGCTATGTCAGTTACTTTAGTTTTTCTGCGGATCTCCTCGTTTCTGATTCGATCCCGCAGAGAGACTCCGAGCGTAGGCCTTTCCATAGCCCTTTGGGTAATTTTGAGCTTCTTGATAAGGCCCTTCGTGAGTGGCCACAATGGATTTTTTTACGATCATTGTATTGTCGAGTATTCACTCCTTGAAATATTCGCAATTAATTAGGAAGCACGTTGTTATATTTTACCAAGATATATTTTGTTTTCCTCGCGCCACGGGCGATCTCTCCTAATTCGCACCTTGCCTAATAAACCTCCGAATTTCCACGAAAAGGCAGAATGCTCTTTTGACGCTCAAATTAGTTTTCCTTAGAACATTTCCCCGTCTTTATTAACTAATACCTAAGTGTTGTACTGTAAATATGAAGCAGAGAGGTAGAAAATCGCAGAACCACAGGCAGGATAGAACCTGCATTTTCTCCGTATTCTGCCTGCGGTTGTGAATTTTGTGATTTTCTACTTTGTAGAAATATCCAAGCATAGGAAATGTTAAAATAAAAACACTTTTCTGTAATGTATAATAAAAATTGTATATATATATATCTAACGTAAAGTAACATATATATATATGTTACTTTTTAAACGAAGCAATAAAAATACCATACGATGATGATGATTATGATACGTGTGTCTGGTGAGCTATTTGGATGGATATCATGCCCCTATTCATCCCCCTCATTTGATGATCTAAATACCTTTTTACTGATGTGGAAAACTTTATACCTAATCCGCTTCACAAGTCCATGACAACGCTTACCAACACATTTTGCAGCTGTATCAATAGTAATCAGTTAATCCTGTCAGAAAAAACAAGTTTGTCAAACAATGTTATTTTTAGGGTTCCGTGCCTCAAAAGAAAAAAACGGAACCCTTATAGGATCACTTTTTTGTCCGTCTGTCTGTCTGTCTCTCTGTCTGTCTGTCAAGACCCTTTATCTCACGAACGGGTAAAGGTATCAGGTTGAAATTAATACCATATATTAAGATCCATGAACCACACAAGATCTGAAAATTTAAATTTTTTACAACGACGCAATCAAAAGATATGGCATTTTATGTCCTCATCTCCATACATTTATTCAAAAATGCAAAACCTACAGGGTACTTCCCGTTGATCTAAAATTATGAAATTTGGCAAGAAGCTAGGTCTCACAGTACAAATAATGGGAAAAGTCTGAAATCCAATTGTGGTGAGCTCCCGTTTCAAGAACATTCATATAAGAGAGGGGTCAAGTTGGATGGTCGCTGAGGCGATTTTTGTTTTAGTTCTATTTAAAAACGGGAACACTTACAAACTTGAAAATTGGTATTTTTATAGTGCATAAGCTATAAAATAAAAACAAATAATAAAATTTGGTCAAGCGCGTGTCGGATTCAAAAAATCTAGCACATTAACTTACTGAAATTTCAACTAATACAATTATGTTTATGTGGTGGTACGGAACCCTCAGTGCGCGAGTCCGACTCGCACTTGGCCGGTTTTTTCCGTTAAATATACTCTGGTTTTAGAGTCATGGCTGCAAAATGTGTTGGTAAGCGTTGGCAGTGACTCGTGAAACGGATTATACGTGTGTGTTGTCTGCCAGTCTTACTTACTTAAATTATTAATTTTATTAATTATTAATTTATTACAAAATCTTATGAAAATCATCATTTAAAAGCACTAGCTACATTTTAAGCTATAGAGTAAGACCTTTTAAACACAGCATGCCGTTTACTTCTACAAAACCTTCGCTTAAACTTTCTTCTAGACTGAAAATCTTTGAATTTGTCTGTATTTAATACTTTTTCTACTAAATAGTTCCACTTTTGATCTGAGTCGTCTGGAGGTTTATCGTTGATTAGAATTAAAGGTTTGACAAATTTGTCTTCTTTGGAAACTCCTTTGATCAGCGCGGAGGATATTTCAGCCCACTCTTTGTCGTTTTCTTGAGGGGATGTGGTCTGCGAACCTTCTCTGCTAGAAATGATGGATACTTCCAGATTGTTCTGTGCGTCGTTGTTAGCGTCTATCTCGGCTTGTTGCTGTGCGGCTTGGTAAGCTGCTTCTGCGTCTAGGAGCTGAAAGTAATGAAATGGTTCTCTGTTAAAACTCTTATCGTTGTATTAAAATAAAAGAAGACGAAAACAGTGTTTCTATCAAAGGCTGTTCATCTTTTTATTCAAGAATATTCAATATGAACGTATTTTAGATATGTTCTTAGGTCAACTAACTTGGACAAAATTTCTCTTATCTCAAAAATATACTGGCTAAGTTTTTTTTAACAATATTCTTGGAAATGAGAACGAAACGAAATATTTAAAAAAAACAAGTAGGTATGTAAAATACCTAACATTAGAATCAAGAGGTATGTGTTTGTAAAAGTTTAAGGGTCTAAAAGATCTAACGTTATTCTTCAAAATACCTTACACTCAGATAAACCATTTATCATTCAGGAGAGCATATCTAAGGAGCAGCAAAAATATCGTGACGCATCCCCGTTGAGATAAACAACATCGTCAGCCCCTGGCAGGCTGCGGCTGGGTGCAGGAGTGACCCGGTAACCTATTTTCCTCATTGAGTAGGGGCTTATTTGGTGCCTCAAATCGAAATCACAATGTCTTTGCACTTGCTGTCTAAAGCAAAATATTGTTAGTCTTGTAAGCCCCATGAAGAAATCCTGAATAAAGATAGATCTACGTTCAAGATTAAAAATGGCCCCTCACTGCGAAAATATTATTTTACTTCTTTGCTATCGTATTATTACATCTACTTTTACTGTACAGATTTTGATCAGCAGGTCCATTGATTTTTATTTTAGAGCTTCCTTTAAAGATGTAGACAACCCCCGGCTCTGTCTGAGCTATATGCTAACATACGTCTTTCTGTATTATCTGAGCTAAAAACACTTGTCTCAAATAGTCATTCTTTATTTAGAATACAAAGTTCACCTTTACGTTCACCTTTGAGAATGCTTATTGTAAATTAATGAAAGGATAGCAAATGACAATGAAAAGGGATCGCGACTCCAATTTAATTTCCTGTCAGTAAGGACCCAGAAATGATGTCGGCAACAACAATTTATTAAGGGGTTGGTTGCCGAAGCGGGGATTTTGGTTTCGCAAGATATATGAACACGGTAACAGCCGCGGTTTGAAGATAAATTACAGTTTTGCCTGTGTCAAGTGATATGTGGTTGGTTTTGTTTACAAATTAGGTGTTAAACCAAAAAAGCCAACAATGTGCTTCTTGTTACCTTTCTCTGGTGATTATTTCTAACCTTTACTGTTTTTTCTTGCACTTACTCATTCGAGGAAATTTCTAGGGACCACAAAAGTAGGTTTCTTCAAATATCTAGCAGGCACCAGACCCGTAACATTGTAGGCGCTTTCACCGGCCATTTCGGCACTAGGGAGCACAAGATAGGTCTGTCGGATACAACTACTTGCAGAGCATGTGGTGAAGAAAGCGAACGCATGGAGCATCTTCTATGCACATGCAACGCTTTGGCTAGCAAGCGTATGAAGATTCTGGGTCAGGCTTAATCGTTCTCACATTCGAAACGGAACAAACTAACTTACAGACCTAATGTGTTCTACTTCAAATAACTCTTGGTTTTCGAACCCGCGTTATTGAATAACACCCCTAAAAAAAGGGAGAAACAATAACCCCAAATAAAAAATATTAAAATTAACAATTATACACTACCTTAAGTTAAAGTCTTCATTTTTTAAAAGAAAAAATCTGTTTTTGAAATTTGAGTGATATTTGATCACCCGGTGATATTCAAGAATTGGCTCCCAGTTTCACCCCCAGACCTAGAAAGGAGCTATAACGGTAGACGGAATGTGTCTACCATAATAATATGCAAACCATTTACTTTGCAACATGAATACCGCGCAAAGCCCGGTAGGAAAAAAAGTATGCAAAAAAGCAATCGGCTAAAGCTGTCAGAAAAAACAAATTTGTAAAACAATGTCATGCTTTCCCTCAAATATACTCTAGTTTTACTGTCATGGCTGTAAAATAGATTGGTAACCGTTGGAATAAACGAAAAAAATATATAGTGTATCTTATAGTATATAAAGCCTTTTATGGATCTTGTGGAATTTCAATAAAAAAGTAAGTGAATTGCACTATTTTTGAAAATTAGCTACTTACCAGCTGTGTGCCAACTGTATGGGGATCATTATCAAAAAACTTTTTTTTTTTGAAATAGAATAAGATGACAACCAGCATTCACTGTATGATTTGAATTTAATTACTGAAGCGATTTCTCATCTCTGTTCATAGTCGGATGGAGTTGCAGTCTTTTGCACCAGTTGTTCTTTGATTAATTGTTGTTGTGCAAAAGTTATTAACTATTGTTCGTAGCTTCTTTTTTAATTAAGAATTGCTTCAAGGTGGTAGGGCTTTTGTGCAAAGTCTGTCTAGGGAAGTACCACCCTCTTGCCTTTTTCTGGCGTAAAGCAGCAGTGTACAATGCAATTTTTGTGTGAAATAACTGGCACATGAGTCATACCATCTTAGTTCTCAGGGTGGGTAACGCGCTTTGCTGTCTTATTGTGTAAAATTATTACACTAACAAGTCAGTGGGTGTCATGGGCGGTATCATATGAAATTACTTTTACATTCCGAAATAAGTTTTTGTATTTTTTACGACTCTTTGTTTTATTTTATGGTGAAAAATGTCTACCAACTACCATTCCACCTTATCTTCGAAATTTTCTAAACGAAAAATATGAATTAATTATACTCAATAGAGGTGTATGTATATGTTACAGGAAAAATATAACGTTCTCTCTTATTAGCACAGTTTTTTTTGTAAATCTTGTAGGAAATGTAAACGCCGTTGTTAAGTATAAAACGTTTATTTTGATCGTAATCTTAACGTAAGGTCACAGTTGGTGGGATTAACTCAGCTTCGTAGCTTCCACGCACTTTCCCAAGCAGGGCGAAGCGGCGGACGGATACGAAGAATTATAGTATCGCAACGCTATGGGATCCAAATTGCCGTTCCAAGCAGGACGCGACGTTGGACGCTCATAGAGTAGCAGTGAGACTCATTGAGACTAATTGACGCGACAGTAACAGGCCGGGGTAGTCATGTTTTCACAAATAATCTCTATAGCGCGTTTTAGAATATCAGCTCCTTTCTAACAACGCCATCTATCGAACGGTTTGGATGGCAAAGGTAGACGTGTTACAATCTGTTAAAAAACCTTTACAAACAAACTTACTTTTGCGGTCCTAAAAATGAACTTTATTGCTTCTAAAATAATATAGGTATATCGGAACCCTCGGCACACGAGTCCAACTCACACTTAATTTATTTAGTTGATCAGTTTTTTTTTCCAAATGGCGCCACTTTGTGGAGCGATATCATTTCACCAATGTCATAGAGTGTTTAAAATTATCGAAATTTTGATTTGATTTCGATGATAGAGGGTGATTCTCAAAATTGATAATATCATTTTGTTAGGATGATGATGCAATTCAAATTTTTCTTTACACTTAACAGATACTTACTACGCTTTACTTACTCGTGACTGGATACTTTTCCATAACTCCTAGTTACACAATTAACATGTTCATTGTTTTTGGCAAGCAATCAATAAAAATAGAGCTTAGACGACAGACCACTGCCCCTCATCACACAGGTAGAGTTTCAGGGGACCGCCGCCGTTTAATTAGTAAATTAATAAGCAGTACCTGGGGACCGAGCTTCGCTCTATAATAGCCGCCTCGAACCTCAAAAATATCATCGACTGAGCAAGCTATTCTACCCGCCAACAGATGGCGCTGTAGGTTTCTGTCTAAAACGCGGTATTTAAAAAAATGCTTCAAACATGACATGAGACCTAGCCAGATCGAGTTTTCGCCTCCGGAAACCTCCGTATTGTAAATTTCATCGAAATCGTTTGAGCCGTTTTAGAGAAACCAATTACAAATACATAATACATATATACAGGGTGTAGGGGATAGCCTTCCGAATACTGAAAGGGCATGATCAGTCAACGTAACTGAACAACTTACAGCGAACAAAAGTTTCAGGAAATGAAAAAAAAATCAGTTTCTCCATACAAACTGTCCAATCAAGTTTGCAATTTTGTATGGAGAGGCCGATTTTTTTTTCATTTCCTGAAACTTTTATTCGCTTATAGTTGTTCAGTTACGTTGACTGATCATGCCCTTTTTGTATTCGGAAGGCTGTGCCTTACACCCGATATATGTATATATATACAAGGATATTTTTTGGACCTGATTTCCTTTTGCCCGCACTTTTTAGTGAGGTCAAAAGCAACAACTTTTGTTCTACGACTTTGCTAACAACGCACAAAAAAATTTTCGACTCTCCATACTAAAGTGGTCACGTGACCGACCCATTTTGTATGGGAAGTTGAAAATTTTTCGTGCATAGTTAGCAAAGTCGTAGAACAAAAGTTGTTGCTTTTGACCTCACTAATAAGTGGGCAAAAGGGAATCAGGTCCAAAAAATAACCTAGTATACATACAAATATTGCTCTTTTAATAGTAAAGGATTTTAAGTTCCATTTTGTTAAAACTCCAATTGTGTAACTGTCTCAAATAAACTTTTATTGTTTATTTATTTTATTATAGTCTTCGGCTTCATCACGATCTGATCATAGAAGTTATTGAACTCTCCATACGCCTCACTTCTAACAAAACAAAATTTCTATTCGGTTTGTTCTCAAAGCCCAGCGATTCTTTCGCGTTCTTCTTCTTTTCATTCTTCAAATGAGAAAAAGCATCGCGAAGAAAAAAAAAATTATGACTATTTTTTTTTTGCTCTTCATACTAAATAAATTAAATGGTTACGTTGTCTACTCATTTTGTATGAGGTCGAAAAATACTTCGAGTATTTTTTTTTTCATCAAAGTTGCTTTTTTATAACCTCGGCTTCAGAACCAAAACCCGTGAAAGTACACATTATGTATACTTAATGGTGCTGAATCACGCCTTAAAACTTTTATCGTACTTTTTTTACCTCCTGTATAGGATGAATGGGATGACACTTCAATTAACAAAACAGTTGTGGTTCCATCACACAAGAGAACCATGCAAAGAGTACTATAATAAGACAGGGAACCATGCTTAAGATACATGACATGAAAACAATGTATCAAATTAATCATCTGGGCGGACACCTACACGGCCAAATGTTCGAGTGAGGGCATAATTTAGATCCTTCAGCCCTCAGGCAGTTCGGTACGCGCTTTGGCAAACACGAAACACGTTACGCAGACTTACGCCTCTACTTACGTCTACTAATCTTTCAAGAGTTTACAGACTTTCAAACAAGCAGAAAACATAAAAGATCAAATAAAAAATCTGAATCAAATAATATTTATTTACGTTAGGGTATTTTTGGTACCCGTCCGTGCCGGCAAAGAATAGTACCAACCCATCTCTACCCTTAGGTGTCGTAAGATGCGAGTAATGGCTTATGATCCGAAAGATGAGCAGCAGCATCATTCTGTGTACCCTTTTATACATACTGCGGTCACCAACAACAGCGGTCGCCAGCCGCAACGCTTACAAGCGTGATGACCACACAAGTGATGACTATGGTAACTCCCCTCCACAGTACTCCGTGATTTTGCTGGATTTCGGGAGGGAGCTCTCTGTCCTGCAGTGGACGTTTCATGGGATTTTATGATTTGTGGTACCAATTTTATTTTTTATATACGCTTAAAAAAAAAAAAAGGAAGAAAGAAGGGTAAGTAATTTTGCCCGTGACACTGAACAACTGTTTCCAAGGAACGTAGGTTGAAAATTGTACATACATGCGACAAAAATATATATCTTTCCATAACAATGCGTCTACAATAGACAATGTGCCATTTGAAGAAAGTCACAGGCGAAAGCGAACGCCATGAAAGTTATGGGATGACATAAGTTATATTATGTCATTTCTCTGGTCATCCCATAGACATAAGCATAGCGTTATTCATAATCTAAGGGTCATCCTATATGTTGTACGTATAGTACTCGTACCTACTTATCTAGTCCCTGTCCTATACATATTATATCAAAGTGTCGAAGCTTCTCAGCTGATGAAGCTTCTATGGCAAGTAATTTTTTTTAAGGTTTACAAAAAATATTTTTTGTATATTAATTCTGACAAAGTTACAAAAATATTATTATTATGAAGGAAGATGCTTCCTTATTAATACGAATACTACAAGATATCGTGAAAATAAAGTCTGATTTTTCGAGTTATTTAAAAAACAACCTGACTGATGATGATGTTGAATGCCCGTAACCTTTACATAGTGACATTCGCTCGGGCTTGTTTACTTTATTTTTGTTAGATTAAATAAAAAAGACTCTTGTTGGCTGTTATGTATCCTTGATACGGCAGTAAGTTTTACGTGGATAAATCTATGCAGGTAAGTACAGTCAACACGCACGCACGGGTAGCACGTCAAGCTCACACCTACGTCCACTCGACCCCCTCACCCCTTTCCTCTCACACCCCTTCACCTTCCCTCACCTCAGACCCCTCCCTTCACTCTCAGACTCATCCAAAGCTCAATTTATTTCCGCTAGAGGGCCTATATCCACTTTGCCTGAACTAGCCTAAAAGCATAGACGTAGCCACGTCAAAAATTTTACAAGGATTCATCATCATATCAGCCGGAAGACGTCCACTGCTGGACATAGGCCTCCCCTAAAGATCTCCATGACGAGCGGTTCTGCGCTGCTCGCATCCAGCAGCGGCTTCCCGCGACCTTGACTAGTTCGTCGGTCCACCTTGTGGGGGGCCTGCCAACGCTTCGTCTTCCGGTACGTGGTCTACTCTAGAACCCTTACGCCCCATCGGCCATCGGTTTGTCTGGCAATGTACCCTGCCCACTGCCACTTTAGTTTCGCTATTCTCAGGGCTATGTCAGTTACTTTAGTTTTTCTGCGGATCTCCTCGTTTCTGATTCGATCCCGCAGAGAGACTCCGAGCGTAGGCCTTTCCATAGCCCTTTGGGTAATTTTGAGCTTCTTGATAAGGCCCTTCGTGAGTGGCCACAATGGATTTTTTTACGATCATTGTATTGTCGAGTATTCACTCCTTGAAATATTCGCAATTAATTAGGAAGCACGTTGTTATATTTTACCAAGATATATTTTGTTTTCCTCGCGCCACGGGCGATCTCTCCTAATTCGCACCTTGCCTAATAAACCTCCGAATTTCCACGAAAAGGCAGAATGCTCTTTTGACGCTCAAATTAGTTTTCCTTAGAACATTTCCCCGTCTTTATTAACTAATACCTAAGTGTTGTACTGTAAATATGAAGCAGAGAGGTAGAAAATCGCAGAACCACAGGCAGGATAGAACCTGCATTTTCTCCGTATTCTGCCTGCGGTTGTGAATTTTGTGATTTTCTACTTTGTAGAAATATCCAAGCATAGGAAATGTTAAAATAAAAACACTTTTCTGTAATGTATAATAAAAATTGTATATATATATATCTAACGTAAAGTAACATATATATATATGTTACTTTTTAAACGAAGCAATAAAAATACCATACGATGATGATGATTATGATACGTGTGTCTGGTGAGCTATTTGGATGGATATCATGCCCCTATTCATCCCCCTCATTTGATGATCTAAATACCTTTTTACTGATGTGGAAAACTTTATACCTAATCCGCTTCACAAGTCCATGACAACGCTTACCAACACATTTTGCAGCTATATCAATAGTAATCAGTTAATCCTGTCAGAAAAAACAAGTTTGTCAAACAATGTTATTTTTAGGGTTCCGTGCCTCAAAAGAAAAAAACGGAACCCTTATAGGATCACTTTTTTGTCCGTCTGTCTGTCTGTCTCTCTGTCTGTCTGTCAAGACCCTTTATCTCACGAACGGGTAAAGGTATCAGGTTGAAATTAATACCATATATTAAGATCCATGAACCACACAAGATCTGAAAATTTAAATTTTTTACAACGACGCAATCAAAAGATATGGCATTTTATGTCCTCATCTCCATACATTTATTCAAAAATGCAAAACCTACAGGGTACTTCCCGTTGATCTAAAATTATGAAATTTGGCAAGAAGCTAGGTCTCACAGTACAAATAATGGGAAAAGTCTGAAATCCAATTGTGGTGAGCTCCCGTTTCAAGAACATTCATATAAGAGAGGGGTCAAGTTGGATGGTCGCTGAGGCGATTTTTGTTTTAGTTCTATTTAAAAACGGGAACACTTACAAACTTGAAAATTGGTATTTTTATAGTGCATAAGCTATAAAATAAAAACAAATAATAAAATTTGGTCAAGCGCGTGTCGGATTCAAAAAATCTAGCACATTAACTTACTGAAATTTCAACTAATACAATTATGTTTATGTGGTGGTACGGAACCCTCAGTGCGCGAGTCCGACTCGCACTTGGCCGGTTTTTTCCGTTAAATATACTCTGGTTTTAGAGTCATGGCTGCAAAATGTGTTGGTAAGCGTTGGCAGTGACTCGTGAAACGGATTATACGTGTGTGTTGTCTGCCAGTCTTACTTACTTAAATTATTAATTTTATTAATTATTAATTTATTACAAAATCTTATGAAAATCATCATTTAAAAGCACTAGCTACATTTTAAGCTATAGAGTAAGACCTTTTAAACACAGCATGCCGTTTACTTCTACAAAACCTTCGCTTAAACTTTCTTCTAGACTGAAAATCTTTGAATTTGTCTGTATTTAATACTTTTTCTACTAAATAGTTCCACTTTTGATCTGAGTCGTCTGGAGGTTTATCGTTGATTAGAATTAAAGGTTTGACAAATTTGTCTTCTTTGGAAACTCCTTTGAACAGCGCGGAGGATATTTCAGCCCACTCTTTGTCGTTTTCTTGAGGGGATGTGGTCTGCGAACCTTCTCTGCTAGAAATGATGGATACTTCCAGATTGTTCTGTGCGTCGTTGTTAGCGTCTATCTCGGCTTGTTGCTGTGCGGCTTGGTAAGCTGCTTCTGCGTCTAGGAGCTGAAAGTAATGAAATGGTTCTCTGTTAAAACTCTTATCGTTGTATTAAAATAAAAGAAGACGAAAACAGTGTTTCTATCAAAGGCTGTTCATCTTTTTATTCAAGAATATTCAATATGAACGTATTTTAGATATGTTCTTAGGTCAACTAACTTGGACAAAATTTCTCTTATCTCAAAAATATACTGGCTAAGTTTTTTTTAACAATATTCTTGGAAATGAGAACGAAACGAAATATTTAAAAAAAACAAGTAGGTATGTAAAATACCTAACATTAGAATCAAGAGGTATGTGTTTGTAAAAGTTTAAGGGTCTAAAAGATCTAACGTTATTCTTCAAAATACCTTACACTCAGATAAACCATTTATCATTCAGGAGAGCATATCTAAGGAGCAGCAAAAATATCGTGACGCATCCCCGTTGAGATAAACAACATCGTCAGCCCCTGGCAGGCTGCGGCTGGGTGCAGGAGTGACCCGGTAACCTATTTTCCTCATTGAGTAGGGGCTTATTTGGTGCCTCAAATCGAAATCACAATGTCTTTGCACTTGCTGTCTAAAGCAAAATATTGTTAGTCTTGTAAGCCCCATGAAGAAATCCTGAATAAAGATAGATCTACGTTCAAGATTAAAAATGGCCCCTCACTGCGAAAATATTATTTTACTTCTTTGCTATCGTATTATTACATCTACTTTTACTGTACAGATTTTGATCAGCAGGTCCATTGATTTTTATTTTAGAGCTTCCTTTAAAGATGTAGACAACCCCCGGCTCTGTCTGAGCTATATGCTAACATACGTCTTTCTGTATTATCTGAGCTAAAAACACTTGTCTCAAATAGTCATTCTTTATTTAGAATACAAAGTTCACCTTTACGTTCACCTTTGAGAATGCTTATTGTAAATTAATGAAAGGATAGCAAATGACAATGAAAAGGGATCGCGACTCCAATTTAATTTCCTGTCAGTAAGGACCCAGAAATGATGTCGGCAACAACAATTTATTAAGGGGTTGGTTGCCGAAGCGGGGATTTTGGTTTCGCAAGATATATGAACACGGTAACAGCCGCGGTTTGAAGATAAATTACAGTTTTGCCTGTGTCAAGTGATATGTGGTTGGTTTTGTTTACAAATTAGGTGTTAAACCAAAAAAGCCAACAATGTGCTTCTTGTTACCTTTCTCTGGTGATTATTTCTAACCTTTACTGTTTTTTCTTGCACTTACTCATTCGAGGAAATTTCTAGGGACCACAAAAGTAGGTTTCTTCAAATATCTAGCAGGCACCAGACCCGTAACATTGTAGGCGCTTTCACCGGCCATTTCGGCACTAGGGAGCACAAGATAGGTCTGTCGGATACAACTACTTGCAGAGCATGTGGTGAAGAAAGCGAACGCATGGAGCATCTTCTATGCACATGCAACGCTTTGGCTAGCAAGCGTATGAAGATTCTGGGTCAGGCTTAATCGTCACCAGAAGACTACAGGCTCCTTCCGCTGAAATCTACATCGAAGCTCATAACGGGCATATTTGGAGACAGCGGAAGATCACAAGAGCAATAAGGCAGGGGAGGCACAAAAGATCCCATAGGGTCGAAGTGCTCTGAGGTCCATTAAGGAACTCAGCCCCACGTAATAAGATAAGAGATAAGATAAGTGTCTAATTTTTAATAGAATTTGGAAAGTTTTGCAGTATTGTGGACTGAATTTGCTCAATCACTTTCAAGTTACTTACGATACAAATCCATATTGTCATGACTATTATTATGTTTTTTTAACCATGCCAATCAAAATACAGGAATTTACTAGACAGGGGTTTTCTTTTTTGGTGTAAAAAAGTTGTCAAAATATAAATCCTGTCATTACAGAGCCCAACCCAGTTATACCTCCATTTCCGATTCGGGCACGCACCGGAAAGGACATTTTTGGGGAAGCTGAACTGCTTGTTTATAGCTCGGGTTTTCCTGAACAAAGTATAAAAAATACTGGCTTTTGGGTGACACCAAATTTTTATTTTTACTAAAGAAAAATTCCTCGGATGAAAGTTCCACCTCTGTAAATGAACGGTAGTTTTCAACCGACTTCAAATAACAGGAGGAGGTTCCATATTTGACTGTATGTATGTGTTTTTTTTTTGTATGTTTTTTACGATATATCTCCGCCCGTAGTCAACGATTGACTGGTGATTCGCCGGTGGTGATTTAACGATTCTTTTCTATTCAATAGAGTTTACCTTCCAGGTGGTACTATATAAATTTAGTCTGAATCTGATGATGGAGTATGAGACTAAAACCGGTAACTCCTCAAAAATTAAGAGCACACTTATCGAAATTTGGTTCAACCCAAACCACAAAACTTTCTCAGAGAAAGAAACGTCGAATAAGAGATTTGTTTAGGTTTCCCAGACATAGCAAGCAAATTCATTATAGGGCTTTGTATGAGAAATCAGGATTTTATGTTAGGAAAACTCCCGTCACCGGCTTGCTCGATGGTGCGCTCCCAGGACACTCCCGCGTGATCTGCGAGCTGGTCTGAAATTTTGCTTGCCAGAGCGTTGAGCCGGGACTTCATAATTGGGCATCTGGTTAACTGCAATTGGGCGCGAAGCTTTTTCTTCTCCTCAATCATCTTCAGAATAGCTGTAGGCGTGACTGACGGCTGTCGGTGAGACGCGGCGTCCATGACAGAAGCTACAGTAAAGCCGTCAGCTAGTCTATCCACGTCGGCGGGTATGCTCACGGAGACGTTTTCAGCTAAGTGTTCGGCAAAAACTTTCCAATTCCGACGGATACGAGGGGGCGGTAATCTGAGCCGACCGCCCACTTGTTAATGGTATTTATTGACCCAGGTTGGGCTTATGCACTTTAAACATATCAGTTTTCACGCTTGTAAGCTAAAACAAAAATCGAGCAAAAGTCGCCTAAAACAATACGTTTTTAGTCGGGAACGCCTAAAACAACACGTTTTTAGTAGGGAAGCCCCTTGAATTTTATATTTTTGTTGTTATGGCAGCAACAGAAATACATAATCTGTGAAAATTTCAACTGTCTACCCTGTACTATACTTACATGCACCGTTTTTGCATGTAACAATTATGTAACAGTATAACATTGGGAGCCAATTTCTGCCAACAAACTGTTATACAGTTTGGCGGAATTTGTAATAAAAATAACTGTAGTATTTCTTTGGAATAAAGTTTTGAAATTTGAAATTTTTTTTTTTTTTACTTATCTGGGTGTCTACCTATTACGGTTCATGAGATACTGCCCGCTGACAGACAGATAATAGGAGGAATATTAATAGGGTCCCGTTTTTTACCCTTTGGGTAAGGAACCCTAAAAAGTAATGCTTTACTTTCATGCACTTTAATTTTCCTAATACATTTTCTAGAATCTCATAGACCACTCGGCATTATTCAAGAATTGGGTTCCAGAGTTCTGGTTAAGTTATAAATTGCTTTCTTTCCCAAGAAACTCGTAAATAGCTGCTATTCAAGGAAACATTTTGTAGCTCAACCGACATTCAGATCTGACAGAAACTGTTTCCGCCTCGAAACCGAACGATACAATGTATAGCAGATAAGTCGTTAAGCGACCATTGTGGGAACATGAAGCGATAAATTAGATATACGCTTTTCTGCGTACTGAATACTGATAGCCCAATACTTTATTAGAATAGATATATGATATAATATATGATATATTTTATGATATAATGTGTCGCATTTTGAAAAACGGCGAGACATGGGGAAATTCGAACTTTACATAATGCACCCCCCAAAATCTGGTAATTTGAACATATTACCAAAACAGAAACGTTTGCTTAAAACACTTTGTTAGGGCTTAAAGTAACGTGTCAGACATACATTTTTGTTCTGGTAATATTGTTCAAATTACCACGACCCCCCCCCCCCCATGAAATTTCACAAAACGACGCGTCGCTTCGCTTCGCTCGCTCGCTCGGTTCGTGGGTCGCAAGCTAAGTTTACCCAACCTTCCCGAACTCAAATGCACCAGTGAACACCCGTATACAACTGACGCCGTTTTACGATTTTCGGACGTTTTTAAAGCGGTAAAATTATACAATTGGCCTGGGACATATGCAGGAGAATGGATGAAATTTTTGAAGATAAAAGCTTCGGCGGACAATACAAGACAAAATTCAAAACTTTTTGAATGAATGTTAAATGAACCATAAATCGACGAGCGGGAATGCAAAGGTCGTGAGAGTACAAGAAGCTTGAGAAATATATCAAGATCATATCAAGTGGAAGGATAGGTCTCCGTTTATGTATTTATGTTTAGTGGGTCAAAGTAGGTTTGTTTACAATTTTTTTTTCTTATTTCCATCTCAGGTCCAAGGGATAAATGTATGGGCAGATAATGTAATCTTCAGCTGTTACACAATTTTCGTTACACTTTGTATAGCACTGTATTTGTACAGAGCTAAGAGCTCAAAATCCTACACATCATCATAACATGAAATACGCGTGGTAAAATTCAAAGGGAATGTTCCATTGCGGCTGGCACCACGAAGCGCGGTTGTTGGTGACCGCAGTGTGTAAGATGATACGTTACAAACGCATCTTCTAGTCTAGTTCATAATCCCTTAGTTGCCTCTTAGGACACCCACGAGTAGAGATGGGTTGGTAATATTTTCGCTGACTAGCTCCTACAAATAAACCCAAACAAAAAAGGGTTTGGGTTCGTATTTTTTTTTTTATTTGAAAAGTTCATCACAGAGTTTTGAATTTCTTATTTATATTACAGACTACTTAAGCCGTAAGGGCTAGCCGTAAGGGCTTATGCGCAATTTATGAGTTCAGCTATATAAACTATAGATATATTAGACAGGTACAGTCAACATCAGGCGCGACACATTGGTCGAGACTGATGTGCTGCTGGCCGTAGGTAGAAACGCAAATAAAAAACGATTGCTTAAATTACTAATAAATAGGCTTGGTTTAGGTTACAACCTACTGACATGATCTAACGTGAATAAATTAATTATAACACTTTACTTATCATAACTATCGCGCTATGCTCGGAATGAAATAAATATGCATTTTTTATTATTATTATTAAATACATTATAAAGTTGAATTCACACGCAAATTTAAATGACTTTCTCGCCTTAAACGTTTATAAAGCACCAAATAGAGATAGCAACTATTTCCTTCATATCAAGCTCTAAATCATACCTTACGGAAATCACACCTATTTTGACATAATTGTTAGGAATATGGTGTAACTTTTTTATCAGATTGAATAAACTGGGGTAATGGACTTTTACATAGAAAATGAGTTTGTACTTGACCTTTAAACCCTGGATTCAGAGACGGGGTCGACGATAACATGAGTCTATCAACTCGCGACTTGAATTGATTTGGGTTACATGATCTCGGGAACACATACGTAGTCAGAAATGTTAGAGAGAACATTCGCGAACGAATAACATCTCATACAAAAGGAGATAATTTCTGAGCTTGAACGACAACAGAACAAAATAAATAAAATAGGTCTTTATAATAAGTTGATTGCTAGAAAGATCTCCATTCAAGTAATCAGAGTAAATATCCTAATACGTATTTGTAATCGGTTTCTCGAAAACCGCTTCAACTGTATTGATGAAAATTAGTTAAGGGGAGTTTTTAGGGACAAAAAATCTATATAGTTAGGTCTTATTGTCTGGGAAAACTAGTTTTTATTATAAACATTTCTTGAGACTAGCGCGTTTCAGAAATCCTACAGCGCCATCTGTTATTGAGCTTTGGTTAATTTACACATTACACAGAGCAAAGCTCGGTCGCCCAGTATTAAACGAGCAATATCTATTTGTAATCAGTTTCTCGAAAACAGCTCCAATTACTTCGATGAAATTTACTAAATGGAGGTTAATCGGGACGAAAAATCGATATAGGTCGATATCAGGTCAAGTTTGAAACCTGTAGTGCGACTTTAGACCCTACGGCGATCGAAATAAGAACAGTACAAAGTCCATTGTGTCAAGCTTGACGTGCTCTTGATTGTACTATGAATAAATTGGCATATTTTGCTTGTGACAAAAGAACAACAATTCTAAAAGAACAACCGTAATTGCCTGACTTCTTTGTTTTAAAAAACAAAGAAATATCTTCTCTTTTATAAAAAATAATATGTAAAGCGTAGGTAGATGATTTTTTTATAAGGGAAACAAAAACACAATGTGCTTTCATTATTTAACAACCAATTAAAATCTGGAATTCTATTGAAATCTCATTGATGTAAGAAAACAATAAACGTGGGTTTTACTATCCTTTGAATGTGTAACGAATGGCATGGTAAAATGAGGCTATGAAGCTAGCGAATTAGCAATGTAATACTTGTGGATCTGATACTATAGTTCTAGGGCTCTAGAAAACGTGCCATTTGACGTAAGCGAACGTCATGAAATGTATTGGATGACAGTTGACATATTATGCCATCCCATACATTTTATAACTTTCGTTTTCGTCATCTCTAAATTTATTGGCACGTTGTCTAAACCCCCAGGTTTAATTGACTTCCGGTTAGTATATAAAGAGCCGGACAACATACAGAAACAGGTAAGTCAATACTGGGGCAATGGTGAAGTGCAAACTTATGGTTGGCTGGCAGACTTGGTATGGCTGATGATTTGCTGGGAAGGCTCTCAACAGAATCCTCAGCTTTGATGCAAGTAAACATTGAAGTAAACTCAACATTGAAGTAAACTAAAACAATGTCAAAAAATAGTCATGAAATATTCGTGTCAACTTGAAAATTCTCGAAAATTGTTATCAAAGAATTCAGAGTTACAAAGGCAGCTTGCTGAGGACAGTCAAGAAATAGTTGCCTCATACCGTAATACTTTCGGTCTGGTTTACTTTGTAGAAGTATGTTAAAAATGCTATGAACTTTTGCCATAAAAATTTTCTGGGTACAGTCGCGTACACTAAAATATTTGATAGCGATTTCGAGTCGTTAAAAAAAATTGGGATTTGATTTTATTAGAAGCTTTTGTCTATATGTTGTAAGAAACCTATTATTTTAAAGATTAAATCAATCGGCTAAATTGACTAAAAAGACTAATCGATTATCAGTTAAGAAAGGACCTACTTAATACCTACCACCTCTATTAAGTCATTGCGGCCATTTCTATAGCAATAAAAAGAAGACGTCTTTGAGTTTCTTCTATCCGTCTAATCACGCAAATTCTTATCAATAAAGCGCTTAGAATATATGGATCGAAGGATTTATTTGCTTTCATTTAGAAACTATGCTAATCAGTTTGACTTTACGCTCTATTGCGTCTATTGTAGGAATACATATTTTAATACTAAAGACTCAACCCGTTTGTTTCCTGGCCACATGAGTTACTTTCGGAAAAGCACTCGTTATTCACGGATCACAGGTTTAGTTGGCTTTCATCCATATACCGAACTAATCGGTTTTAACAGCAACGGTAACTCTACACGCCTTTGCTGATATGGTAACAAACTTTTTACTGCAGTATTCGTCATAGGAAGTTATAAGTTGTCTCTACCCGTTGGTATCCTGGCCACACAAGTAAAAATTGGAAAAGCACTCGTTATTCACGGATCACAGGTTTGGTTAGCTTCCATCCATCTATCAGGACGTCAACAGCGCCCTCTAGATATTCGAGTTGATAACGTAAAGATGAACCAAACGGTTACCACATCATTTTTGGGCTTTCATCTGGATTGCGGCTTGACATGGAGCGATCACATTGACAAGTTGTGTGGTAAGCTGGGACAAGCATGTTTTGCCTTAGGACGAATATCGTTAATTTTACCAAGGGATGTAGTTCGCAATTGTTATTTCGCTACAGTTCAATCGTTATTACAGTATGGCATCGAGCTGTGGGGCCGGGCGGCGGACTGGCAGCGCGCATTTGTACTACAAAAGCGCGCGGTCAGGGTGTCTACTCTCAAAGTGCGATATATCGAAACGATACAACTCGAAACATGCAAATGCAAAACTTCGTCCCTTGACAATAGAGTAGAATATTGATTGGATGCAGTTTGAAAATTCATCCAACCAATATTCTACTCTATTGTCAAGGGACGACGTTTTGCATTTGCATGTTTCGAGTAGTATCGTTTCGATATTTCGGACTTTGAGAGTAGACACCCTCAATCGTCACTCGGGGACCCGACTGACGAGCCAGCTCAGGCACACTAGGAAACTAGGCATACTAACACTTCCAAGCTTATACATATTTGCGATAGCTATGTACGCTAGGGAAAATCTGCAAGCTTATGAACAGTGTGGAGAGAACAACACCTATAATTTACGTGGAGCTGGTAAACTTAAGTCTGTCCCTCACAGGCTGGCCAAGTCCGACAGGGTGTCACACGTGTTGGCACCTTATGTGTACAACCGACTACCAAAGCATGTTGTCGAAGTCAACTCCATCTCGATTTACAAACTTAAACTTAAAAGCTGGCTGGTCGAGCAAGCGTACTACACGTACGACTTCCTTAAAATTATTTCCTAGAAGATGCTGTAATTATACTGGTATTAGCTGTTTTTCATTGTTATTAGTAAGATTGACTTAAACCCTTTTTTTTTTTTTTAAATAAATGTAAAAATAGCGTTCCTATTATACTATAATGTATTACATTATACTATAATCTAAAATTTAATTTAATGTAATAAAATGACTGACTTATAATGTATATTATTAATAAATGATTTGTATTTGACACCAAACTAATGGGTTTTACAGTAAGGATAACTCTACACCCCGTTGCTAATATAGTAACAAACTTCTTACTGCAGTATCCGTAATACGATATATTATAAGTTTTCTTTACCCGTTGGTGTCCAGGGGGGCGATCGTGGTAATTTCAACGACATTACCGAAACAAAAACGTTTGCCTCAAAAGTAATGTTAAGTCTTAACTTAGTGTTTTAGGCAAACGTTTTTGTTTTGGTAATATCGTTGAAATTACCACGATCGCCCTCCTGGCCACACGACTTACTATTGGAAAAGCACTCGTAATTCATGGGTCACATGTTTAGTTGGATTTCCTCCAGACACCATGCTAATCGGTTTTACAGTGACAGGGAGTCTACGCCTCATAGCGGTTATAGTATAAACCTTGGTACGTTGTCTTTTGTCACCATCCAAAAGTATGTGCTAAATGGTAATAATATATAATTTAGGTATCAATATTCAAATTGTTTCTCTTATTTTATTTTCTTTTAGAAACGTGTCTCGCAACCATAAAACCTTATTTAAGATTTTCTTTAGTGGAATATTTTCTTTAGAAGCCTTTTTCCAATAACTTATTATAAATCGTACGAACTGCGCGAATAATTTACTACGCTCTTGACTTTGTTGGCTTAACCTTGTTGGGTAACGATCCAATATTATAAACAAACCGCTTTATGTAGGGAAGAGTAAATAAATACCTTCTGGGAAACTAATTTTAATACAGGGTATTGCAACACTTTTACTAATATTATAATGCATCAGTGGATAAGAAGCTTTAAATATTAAGAGACATTTTGCTAGCACGGCAATAAGTTAGCACTACCCATAGTCCTAAGTCTATGCCCGTCAGTATTTCTGTGCCCATGGTAAGAAAAAAAAATTCGTTTCGACTGTGTTACGACAATAATTAAACCTTGACACTAATTAAAACTTTTGTTTTGTCTAAACAATTGAAAGTGGTTGCAATTAACCTGCAGAACAAACTGCACACAAACAGGAATTCAGTAAAACTCTGTATGATTTTACATCATCAATACATTTTTGTAAATAGTTTTTCTAATGTATTGTTATCAAAAATTGTATGCTTAGGTTGGATACCCTTGAAAGAGTAAGCAAAATAGAGCATTCTAAACTAAGAATCCGTACAGACATACATATGGGGCGCCATAGTCGCGTACTGACACGTGTTATTGACTAAGGTCTTTAAAAAAAGATTAAAAAAAAACGTACATAACATGATAACATGGGGTGAAACATGTGAGCATTTCGGTAATTTTAAAGGTTCTTCTATGTTCTCAACTAATGATCTTATATGTGTAAACCTCATGAGTCCCAGACCAATGCAAAGCTATAAATAAAAATGGGATCCATAATTTTAATAATAAATTTTGACCAAAGAAGTACATTTCCTTTTCCTTTTCAGCTACGCATCACACAGGGTCTCAGAGGAATTTAATAAATTTATGAAGTAAAGTTTCTGTACCACCCTGAATATTCAAAGATATTTAAAAGAGCGCGTGAGTTTAAATTGTCGCTTCTTTATTTTTCACCATTGCGCCACTTTATTTGTGAAGCGGTGTAGTTTAGCTGACAACATAATAGTAGATTAGTAGCCAAGGGCTGTATGGCATCAATTGCAGCCCGAGATATTTAGGCGCACGAGCGCAGCGAGCGCGCCTATAGTTCGAGGGTGCAATTGATGCGTACACCCGAGCTAACTACTCTGCTTTACATCTCGATTGTGAGGTAAGTAGGTCCTTATTACCACCAAATTTTAGGTGACCAATTAGCACTCTAGGGTAATAATGTAGCTAGAAAAGCCCTTGGGCGGTAAGTAATTAAAAAATAAACACTTCACTCTTTCAAAACTCAATTACTTACCGCCCTAGGGCTTTTCTAGCTACATTATTACCCTAGAGCGCTAATTGGTCACCTACAAGCCCCATTTGGGGGTAATAAGGACCTACTTACCGAATATGAGAGATGTAAAGAGACTTTAATATCCAACAACGAATAAACTATATTTGATTTAGAAATCCATTGCGAAAGAAAATTTACAGTAAATTGAAAAAATGCAATTCTACTAACTAGAGGAAAACCATTTCAATATAGTCTTGGAATAACCGAGATTGGATTGGAAGGAAACACAGCTTTCTCGGTCTTTAAGTTATATTAGCATTCTGAAAATACAAGGTCTGCAAATAACAAGTACGAGTAACAATAAATCCACATGTATAAAAAAAAATATTCAGAAAATAATCAGCCCTGCTACATATTTTTACTTCTTGAGGAGAATAGTATAGTTTCGAGTGTATTTTATTTACGTCACCAGAAATGTGGAATTCTAAGTACAATTCCTAGAAAATGTATACATTTCCTAAGAATTTCCGCTGGTCCACCGGAAATGTGTTGAATAAATTGTTTTAAGTTTGGTTAGGTTAGGTAAGGTTAGATCTAAAAATTATGTATTCATTTGTTCATGTATCATGTCCTAGGAAAAGTCATTTTCGAATGCTATTTAGGAAATTATATGTTTTCTAAATTATATGTTTTATACCCGTTGGGGTAGGCAGAGACCACAGTCCTCCACCTGCTACGATCTTGACATACTTCCCTTGCTTCCTGTACTTTCATCAATCCTTTCATACATGCTCGTCGGTTTAGGGTACTTTTAACCTGGCCTTTATTCAGAACGTCCTGAATTTGGTCCTGGTACGTTCGCCTAGGCCTTCCCCTTCCAACGTTTCCATTCACTCTCGCCTGGTAGATCTCTTTCGTCAACCTTCGTTCATTCATCCTCTCTACATGACCAAACCATCTCAGCATCCCAGCATCCCTGCATGTTTTCTAGGAATCGTATATAATGACGGATTACATATTTTTCCGTTAACAGTATTGAGTATTTGAGTATTAGTAACATTCATATAATATTTTAAAAAAAGTAAAAGAAAACATAGGTACATAGAGGTAGTTTGATTTTTTAAATTTTAAATCTTTTAAAATGTTACTGCGTATGTTTTTTTTTATAAAAATATTGAATGTACAACGTGTTAATGGAATAAGCAAAACCCTCATACTCATACACAAAAAATCTTAATTTTTTTTATCTAGATATTGTTATTTTAAAGTTTCATAACTGTTCTAGTTTCATCGTTGTTCTAGTCCGCGCACACCGCGCACGCCACGCCCACTTCCTTCCCCGCCAGCGTGCGTATCCACAGAAATATTTAGAATGGAACCGGCAACAAATTAAGTAATAACGAAAATTACCCCTATCAAACACCCGTGAAATAGATTCTACTCTCGATTCTGAACAAACCATTTTCTCAGTTTCGCTTATTCCGTTAACACGTTGTATACTTTCGTCAGGTGGTTTTATTTGAGTTTCCCCAGAAAAAAGTAATAAATAACCCCATCAAGGTCGCTTTTTCATGATAAAAGACAGTGATACAGTAGTAAGCGTTAGCGCGCTTTTGCTAGGTCTGTGGATACAGTCATGTAAGTAATATATTCATGTAAGTAACACCTACGAAGAATTAAATAGAAAAATTGTGCAGGTATGCGAAAAGCTTAAAGACTGGTTTACTTGTAACGGATTGATATTAAATCTAACAAAATCAAATGTTGTTCTTTTTGCTGGAAGAACAGTACCTCGGCCAATATCAATAAACAGCCCTATTCCAGTGTGCGAGCATTGTAAATTCTTAGGATTCACTCTTGATGCTACATTAAGCTGGAAATTTCACGTGCAGTCTCTTTGCGACAAATTAAGTAGTGCTACTTACGTACTGAGGAAGCTAAAACCTCTCGTTTCAACAGCTGTATTAAAACAATCATACTACGCATATTTCCATAGTTTGATATCGTACGGTGTAATCCTCTGGGGTAACTCCACAGATTCTGACCGTGTATTTATCTTACAGAAACGAGCTGTTCGAACAATTGAAGGCTTAAAGCCCAGACAAACATGTAGGAACTCATTCCGAAAGCACAGAATAATGACCCTGTATTCGTTATACATGTATGAAGTCTTAATGTACGTCCGACGCAACATATCCAGTTTTGAACGTCGAACATATGACGGACGCGAATTGCGAAACACCGGTAGGCTCAATGTAGTGCAACGGCGGACCACATTAGCTACAAAGAACCCGCGTGTAATCGGCCCAACATACTATTAGTATCTACCCGAAGAGTTAAAAAATGAACCAAATAACGATACGTTTTGTCATCGACTTAAAAATCTTTTGTTGGATAAAGAATTATACTCTGTAAACGAATTTATTAATTTGACATTTTAAATTTACTGTTTTATTATTTTGACATTTATTATACTTCTTTCATCGTTTGAGTTTACAAATATGTAAATTTTATATTTTGTATGACGATCACTTTAGCATGTAATTTTATATTGACATTATAATGACATTTAATATCTGTATGTTATAGTGAAATAAATGAATCTAATCTGAATCTAGTCTATCATTGAATGATTTAAACAAGAATCGTGTTGCAAAAAGTAGTTCAACTAACTTTGAAATGAAATGAAATGAAATGAAATGAAATGAAATGAAATGAAATGAAATGAAATGAAATGAAATGAAATGAAATGAAATGAAATGAAATGAAATGAAATGAAATGAAATGAAATGAAATGAAATGAAATGAAATGAAATGAAATGAAATGAAATGAAATGAAATGAAATGAAATGAAATGAAATGAAATGAAATGAAATGAAATGAAATGAAATGAAATGAAATGAAATGAAATGAAATGAAATGAAATGAAATGAAATGAAATGAAATGAAATGAAATGAAATGAAATGAAATGAAATGAAATGAAATGAAATGAAATGAAATGAAATGAAATGAAATGAAATGAAATGAAATGAAATGAAATGAAATGAAATGAAATGAAATGAAATGAAATGAAATGAAATGAAATGAAATGAAATGAAATGAAATGAAATGAAATGAAATGAAATGAAATGAAATGAAATGAAATGAAATGAAATGAAATGAAATGAAATGAAATGAAATGAAATGAAATGAAATGAAATGAAATGAAATGAAATGAAATGAAATGAAATGAAATGAAATGAAATGAAATGAAATGAAATGAAATGAAATGAAATGAAATGAAATGAAATGAAATGAAATGAAATGAAATGAAATGAAATGAAATGAAATGAAATGAAATGAAATGAAATGAAATGAAATGAAATGAAATGAAATGAAATGAAATGAAATGAAATGAAATGAAATGAAATGAAATGAAATGAAATGAAATGAAATGAAATGAAATGAAATGAAATGAAATGAAATGAAATGAAATGAAATGAAATGAAATGAAATGAAATGAAATGAAATGAAATGAAATGAAATGAAATGAAATGAAATGAAATGAAATGAAATGAAATGAAATGAAATGAAATGAAATGAAATGAAATGAAATGAAATGAAATGAAATGAAATGAAATGAAATGAAATGAAATGAAATGAAATGAAATGAAATGAAATGAAATGAAATGAAATGAAATGAAATGAAATGAAATGAAATGAAATGAAATGAAATGAAATGAAATGAAATGAAATGAAATGAAATGAAATGAAATGAAATGAAATGAAATGAAATGAAATGAAATGAAATGAAATGAAATGAAATGAAATGAAATGAAATGAAATGAAATGAAATGAAATGAAATGAAATGAAATGAAATGAAATGAAATGAAATGAAATGAAATGAAATGAAATGAAATGAAATGAAATGAAATGAAATGAAATGAAATGAAATGAAATGAAATGAAATGAAATGAAATGAAATGAAATGAAATGAAATGAAATGAAATGAAATGAAATGAAATGAAATGAAATGAAATGAAATGAAATGAAATGAAATGAAATGAAATGAAATGAAATGAAATGAAATGAAATGAAATGAAATGAAATGAAATGAAATGAAATGAAATGAAATGAAATGAAATGAAATGAAATGAAATGAAATGAAATGAAATGAAATGAAATGAAATGAAATGAAATGAAATGAAATGAAATGAAATGAAATGAAATGAAATGAAATGAAATGAAATGAAATGAAATGAAATGAAATGAAATGAAATGAAATGAAATGAAATGAAATTTTGTGGATCATAGGTCATTGAGGTGTTACAATAAAATTTTAAATAGTTCCAGCTATGTCCCGCCATTAAGGCATACAAAAATTACTAAAAGATTAAAGTTATGTCATGTAAAATATATGTCTCCAAATAATTTATATGTCAAGTACTTAAAAAATATTATTACTACAATTATTTAAAACAAAGTATTATCATTAAAATATTCATTAAGGCTATAATAGCATTTGTCCACCAAAATGTCATGTAGCTTTACCTTAAATACACTAAGCTTATCACAGTCTCGCAGTGACTTCGGCAATCTATTAAAAATGTTTGGAGTTCTACAGTACACACTTTTGTGCACTAGTGCTGTGTTACATTTTTGAAGCCTCATTCTGTCCCTAATCCGTTCTCGATCATGAAATTCAAATAATCCTAGATTTGATTTAGCAAAGACACAGCATTCATAAATGTACATACAACTTAGAGTTAGAATTTTCATTTCTTGAAAAAATGGTTTACAGGATTCGATTTTTCTCAAGTTACAAATTGACCTTATACAGCGCTTCTGTGCTCTAAATACAGACAAAACGTCAGTGGCGTTTCCCCAAAAGATCAGACCGTATCTAAGGATAGAGGCTACATATCCATGATATGCTGATAGAACGCTTTTCCTATCAACAACTTTACTTAATTTGCGCAAAGCATAAGAAGACTGACTAACTTTTTTGATAACCTCTTCAATGTGAGCTTTCCAGTTTACTTTATTGTCAATATAGAGACCTAAAAATTTTGTGACTTCAATTTCACTAATTAGAGTACCTGCATAACGTATGTTCAATTTGTTAGTGAGTCGTCTTTGCTTAAAATTCATTATATTTGTCTTGTCAAGGTTTATTTTAAGATTGTTTATACTAAGCCAGTCTATGATACAAGTCAGTGTTTGGTTTATACTAGTCTCTACAACATTTACATTTTCACCAATGAAAAGTAAAGTACTATCGTCAGCAAATTGCGTTATATGGTGATTCGTTATGGAAGGCAGGTCATTAATATAAATCAAAAAAAGTAAAGGTCCCAGCACACTGCCTTGCGGAACTCCAAATTTGACTAGTTTAGTTTTAGACGAATATGTTACTTCACATTTTGTAAGCGGACATATTTTATTAATTTCAGTGACATGTTTGCGATCGGTAAGGTATGACTTTAGTAGGTTATAGACATTGCCTCTTACACCATATGAGTACAATTTTTGCAGTAAAATATTATGATCGACGCAGTCAAAAGCTTTGGACATATCCATATATAAAGCTATCGTAGTCAGTCGATTATCCATACCATCAAATACAGTCTTTAAAAAATCAAAAATCGCCAAGTTTATGTTTTTGTCTTTCCTGAAACCATACTGTCTTGGAGTTAATATTTTATTTGCCTCAAAAAAACCATACAAAGACCCATAAATATATTTTTCGAAGATTTTGGCAAATATAGAAATAATGGCAATAGGTCTATAGCAATTCATATCAGACTTTTTACCTTTTTTAAAAATAGGTTTAATTATAGAAAGCTTTAATGCTGTCGGGAATTTACCTTGCTCAATACACAGATTAAATATATGACTAAGTACAGGAGAAATAACTTCCGACACTTCTTTAACTATCCCAGTTGCTATACCGTCATTACCTGTGCTATTTGTATTCTTTAGTAATCTTATTATTTTATTTATATCTTGAGATGAAGTAGGCGGCATGAATATTGAGTTTCATTGATAGTTTTGTGTAGTTATATTTGAACTTACTAATTTGGGAAGTAGTAGCATGAGAGAGCAGAAACGTGTCACTCCCATGGGCAGTATGTAACAAAAAGAGGTCTTATTTAACAAAATAATAGGGCCATGTATGTGACGAGTATAATTTCATTTGTTTAGCATATGTTAGTATTCATGAGGTTCAAAAGCGTAGAGTTTCGGGGTACCCGCTCGGTTCAAACTCGCCTACACGTGTTTTACATTTAAATGAAGCTTATTGTACTCAAAATCTTGATTGGCAGACAATTTGGAAAATGTTTAGGCGTAGGCTTTCCGATTAACATTCGAGATTAATCCACTAGTTTCCAGTTTAGTCAAATGAGCTACTCTTTGAACGTTAATACTGAAATCCATCCATCCAAATTTATAATATTTTTTTTTCCTTTATTCCAAGGCTTACCAACACATTTTGCAGCTAAGTCACTAAAAGCAGAGAATATTTGACGGAAAGAATAACATTGTTTTTTTTTCTGATAGCTTTAGCCTTTTGCTTTTGACATAGCTGCAAAATGTGTTAGTAACCATTAAAATAAACGAAAAAAAATTATCATAATAATATTATAAATGCGAAAATAACTCTGTTTTCTGTTTTTTACGCTTTCACGGCAGAACCGTTGAACCGATTTTGATTATTGGTATGAAGATTCATAGTTTGAAACATGGGAACGTGGGAAATTGGCTACTTTTTAGGGTTCCGTATCACAAAAGAAAAAAAACGATCCCTTATACACTTGAAAAAAAAAACGTTTCGATATAAAAAGTTAGAAATTTCACGTGTTAGTCCGCATTATTTATTACTACACAGAAAAATGCTAACAAAATGAGGTTTACAACATCCTCCACTCGTAACAAAATAACTCAAGGTATCTTTTTTATTTCACCGCACCGTGACAAACCGGGGCGGACTAAAATTATGCGTTTGGAGGTGGTTTTTCAACATCAAATATACCTATTTTGCAGTTTTTGTTTGTCCCCGCCTGCAATACCTCATGGAATTCAAGTTATATTTAAGTTGTGGTTATATCTTTTTATCGACAAAAAACATGGCATGGTTCATTCTTCATAGCTCAAACAAAATTTCGAGCTTAGATTTTAGAACTTGTTTTTTCTCTTTTCAGTTTATATTTTTCTACACCGTCGGGTATTTTGTTTTTTGAAATATTTTTCTTCATTATTTTAGTACCTACTCTTTAGTTTTATTAATGAAATATTAGTTCAGTTAAGAATTTAATTTCTCTACGATGAAGTAATTTTTTTTTATTAATAATTTCGGTAAGTATACCTACTGTCTCCGCTTTAACTAATGAGCTTGTTTATAGATGTAGTGTAGATTTTTTCCAGCTATTGTTGTAATATGTAATACCCATGTTGTAAAAGTAATAACTTTTCTTTTTATTTCCCTCTTTTTTGTCTTCAAAGGTGCCGTACTAAAATATTACACCCTATGACACTCCCACAATGAATACAAATCTAACGACACCTCACATGTTGAAATATACTCGTATCAAGACGTTTAGGCTGCAGAACGCGACAAAGAAATCGACATACATACACTTGAAAAACTTAACCCTCCTTTTTTGGGGCAGTCGGGTAAATAGATATTAGCCTATCCAAACTCACCATACAAACTGTCTAATCAAATGAAACAGATGATGTCAGGTGTTGCAGTTTCTATAAAATTGATTTATTTTGACCAATGTTTCTAAAGAACAGGTAATCAGTTTCATGGAAAGAATCACCTCTAAAATTATTATTATTTTTATTATTTATTTCATTGCACATTACTGTAGTGTATGTGCAATAAGTATGCGTAATAAGTAAGTAACTAGGTTAAATTAGACTAAGCATTATTTGTCTTGTAACGCGCATCGTACATTTAAGACAGACTTAATTTAGAACCCATTCTGTAAGGACGTCCTACTGAATAAATACTTATCAACATGTGACGAGTTTCTACTGTTTCCATCACCACCTTCAAGCCACCCCACTGACACATCCCGACGGCATCCGTCCTGATACCACATGGCGACCCTTGCCTTTCGAACTGCAATGGAACTTTGAAGACAGAAAGATAATGAAGAGAAACAAGATAGAAGCCTCCACTAACGACAGAAGAAAACTACGAAGAAATCAAGAATGAAGCCTGCATAATCTACCTACAGAAGATTAAGAAGAAATTCATGAAAAATATCAAGAAAGAAGCCAGCAATAATTATAGAAGAATTTGGAAGCAATATTACAGAAGAACGAAGAAAATTATTTCATGAAGAAAGAAGAAATGTCATCGTTCAAGGGAGAAGCGTACGAGGGAGCCAGGGACCATGCCCGGCCCGTATTCCAGGGAGTCCAGGGACCATGCCCGGCCCACTCAGCAAGTAGATGACAGCCAACGAGTCACCCCCCGCCTACGTATCGCCAGCGCCAGCGCAGCGCCCGATGCACCGAGCGTTTTTCACCGTGTGCCCCGCCCGCCCCGCGTAGTGATGACCTAATTAACGAAGTAAAGTCGGTGTATTATGTAAGTAGATTTAATTGATTATGTTTAGTCAGGGTGTTCGTATTTTAGCTATGTAACTTTAGATATTCCAGTAGATATTTCTTTTGATATTATTGCTTTATGTGGTAAAATAGAGGAAATTTATCAGAGTATTTTAAGCTTACCGTGTCGGCCACAAAAACACAACATGGCTCCTGAACCGATTTCTGAGAAGTTTTGCCTCAAAACGGCAGTGAGTTTATTACCAAAAATGAACGGTAAAGAATCTGTAACTTTAGAATTAATAGAGGCAATAGAGTTATACGACTCGATGATAGACAAAAGCGATAGCAAAAGTTTGATTAATTTTGTGCTTAAGACTCGATTGGATTCTGGTGCTAAAATGCGTTTAAAAACCAAATACGATTCCATCCAAGATTTAATTTTTGACATGAAATTGCACTTATTAACAGTGAAATCTGACACTGCGTTGCAATCTCAGTTGCAAGCCGCCAGGCAAGGCGATAGATCGATTAGAGATTTCGGAGAAGAGATAGAGAAGTTGTTCGTCGATCTCACTATCTCTCAGGCAGGTAACGACGATACCGCCTATTCTTATTTGCGCCCTCTGAACGAGAAGAACGCTGTGAAACGTTTTGCTGAAGGTCTCCGTAGTCAGAGATTAGGAACGATCATATCAGCAAGAGGTCTGACTACATTACGAGAGGCGATACAAGTAGCCGAAGATGAGGTCACTTCATCCTCCTCGAACCAAACTTTTTCTTATTCCCATAATAGAGGTCAGCGTGGAACTCATCGTGGAAGTTACCGTGGTTTTGCTTATAATTCACGTGGTGGTCGTGGTACTACACGTGTTGGGCAATATCGTGGACATTTTGAGTCGAAAACGTACTTTTCTCAAACTAGGTCACAGCCACGCGCAACTCATACGCATAGCAGTGGACGTGATACAAACTATCGACGTGGTTTTGAGAGTCCGCGTCAGCAGTCTTGCGGACATGGCACCTATAATGCCTACAGGTCTGCCCGTCGTTCAACGAACGGTAATAATATGAATCACTTTGTAGGTTCTAATGAAAGTGATCGTACTCGTAATACGTCACCGGTACGTAGACAAGGCATTGATAATGTTTATGAAAGCAGTAAGTTTTTTCGTCCCTAATCAAGTCATGGTATGCGATAATGTTAATTGGGTAAACTTCAGTATTTATTATATTACTCTATGGTATCAATAGTGTTAGTTTAGATTGGTTAGTTGATACAGGTGCGTCTTTATCGGTAGTAAAGTACGAAGTTTTAAAGGATTTAAATTTGTTAGGTGAGATACAGAAGTGTAACTTAAAAATCAACGGAGTAGGAGGTAGCTTAACTTCTGTTGGTTTTATTTATTTAAATTTAAAATACAATCATCAAAGTTTTCAGCACAAGTTTTACGTGTTTACTGACATTCCTTGTTTTACCGTAGGAATTTTAGGACAAGATTTTCTGAAAGGATATAATGGCGTGATAGATTTTGAAAGAGATACTTTGTCTCTGAGAGGAAAGCGAGAGAAGGTATTTATACCTATACAATTATCGAGTTACTCTTTGACGATTGCACCGCGTTGCGAGGTCATCAAGTACATTCCAACGCGATATAACTATGATTGTGTTGTGCTTTCTAAAGAGCTGAAAAAGGGTGTGTTTGTTGCTAGCATAGTAACAACCCCTAAAAATGGAAGGATACCAGTGAGAATTATGAACACTACGGATGTGGAAGTGTGTGTAGATTTGAAGGATTTGGAGATTGATCGTTTGGATCGGTATGAGTATTGTAACTTTAATCGACCGGATGTGTCTGTAGATAGGGTAAAAGAGTTATTTAAGCACTTAAACTTAGGTTCTTACTTAAATGGGGAAGAACAATTGTCGATTGAGCAGATATGTGCTAAATATCCAGACATATTCCATTTACCAGGAGATAAGCTCACAGTTACCAACGTGTACGAGCAGACCATAAAAATAAAAGACAACGCGACTCCTGTTTATAGGAAGCAGTATAGGATCCCATTTTCGCAAAAAGATGAACTTAACAGGCAAGTTCAAGAAATGTTAGAAAATAAAATCATAGAACCCTGTACTAGCGAATGGTCGAGTCCTTTGCTGTTAGTACCTAAGAAGTCTGACCGCAGTGATGCCCGCAAGTGGCGAGTGGTCATAGACTACAGGCAATTAAACGAGAAGTTGAAGGACGATAAGTTCCCTCTTCCTAATATAACAGAGATATTAGAATCTTAATCTGGAGCAATGTACTTCAGTCATTGCGATTTAAGTCAAGGATATTACCAATGTAACCTTAAAGAGGATAGTAGGAAGTATACGTCGTTTACTACTGACAAGGGACAATACCAAATGTGTAGACTCCCTATGGGTCTGAAAATAAGTCCGTCAGCTTTCAGTAGATTAATGACAGTAGCAATGTCTGGACTAAATTACGAAGCTTGTTTGATCTATTTAGACGATTTGATTGTGTATGGAAGAAACTTGGAAGAGCATAATAAAAACTTAATGTCTGTTTTTCAAAGATTGCGAAAAGTTAATTTAAAATTAAATCCGAGCAAATGTGAGTTTCTGAAACGGCAAATATTGTATCTAGGTCATGTAATTTCTAAAGAAGGCATTTTACCCGATCCAGAAAAAATCGTAATAATCGAACGCTATCCGATACCTGAGTCAGCGGATGACGTCAAACGGTTTGTCGCATTTGCCAACTATTACCGTAAATTCATACGTAATTTTGCCAAAATAGTTTCACCTTTAAATAAATTATTAAAGAAAGGCGTAGAATTCAGATGGACCCAAGAATGTCAAGAGGCATTTACAACCCTAAAAACAGCCTTATCTCAACCACCAGTCTTGGATTACCCAGATTTGACAGAAAATAATAAATTTATTCTACAAACTGACAGCTCTGGATTTGCGGTTGGCAGCGTGTTATGTAATTCGAACGAAAGGCCAGTTGCCTATGCGAGTAGAGCATTAAATAAAGGAGAACTAAATTACCCGATTATAGAAAAAGAGTTGCTAGCGATTGTTTGGTCGATTCAGTACTTTAGACCTTACCTATATGGCAGAAAGTTTGTGATTCGCACAGATCATAAACCTTTGCTTTATTTATTTAACATGACTAATCCTAGCAGTAGATTAACTAAGTTTAGATTAAGTTTGGAAGAGTATGATTTCGATGTGGAATACGTGAAAGGGAAAGATAATGTGACGGCCGATGCATTATCTAGGATTGTTTTGACATCTAACGAGTTGAAAAGTATGGCAGAGAAATCAGTATGTGTGATGACGAGAGCCCAGACAAGACGAATGAGAGATGCGCAGGTAGCGTTGGATCTCAAAGGTGAGGATTCCATTTGCTGCAGGTCTGATCAACCTAAAGTAGTGGAAGTACTCAAAAAACAGGATAAGGACGTAGAATTAATAATAATGACAGATTTTAAGTTAAGTAGACTACTAAATCAGAGGAGACAAAAGTTATGTGTATCTAAGAATAGTAGGGTTATTTATTTAGAAGAAAAGTCAAATCTTTGCATAAGCCATAATTCTTTATCAGCTTCATCGCGAGTCGAGTTGTTGAAAGAACTGGCAGAATTATGTAAGATTAAACAAATAAGTGAAATTGTTATTTTGAAAAATAAGTCAAACAAAGAGTTTATTGAGTGGTTAGCGAAATATATAAAGAGTAGTAAATGGGAAGGACCCAGAATTTGTATTGTACGCGACGTACAAAGAATAGACGAAGAACATGCGAAGCGAGTAATCATGAATGATTTTCATTTATTACCAAGTAGTGGTCATGTAGGAATTAAACGTATGTTAAATAATATTAAAAAGTTTCATTATTGGCCATCAATGGAAAAAGATATTTCTAGTTACGTAAATAAATGCGAAAAGTGTCAAAAACAAAAGTACACTAGCATTACTAAGGAGCAAATGAATATAACAACAACGGCTTCAACTGCGTTTGAGAAAGTATTTTTAGATCTAGTAGGACCTCTTGATAGAGACGACAATGGTTACTGCTATATTCTCACACTACAATGCGAATTGTCAAAGTACACCGAAGCGTACCCGTTGAGATCTAAGACAACGGAAGAAGTTGCAAGATCTTTTGCCGAAAATTTTATCTTGAGATATGGAATCCCGAAAGAGATCGCTACTGATCGAGGCACAGAGTTCATATCAAGTACTATGTCAGAACTTTGTAAAATATTAAAAATTGAGCAAACATTTGCTACTGCTTACCATCATCAGAGTATAGGATCTTTGGAGAATTCTCATAAGGTACTCGGAGCATACTTACGAATCCAGACGAATAACCACCCTTCTTCGTGGAGTTCTTGGCTTCCCTATTGGAGCTTTTCATACAATACTTGTGTGCATACAGAAACCAAGTATTCACCATTTGAACTAGTGTTTGGCCAAGTATGTAGGTTACCTCATAACTTGAGTATAGATAACAATATAGTAGATCCCATGTATAATTATGAGAGTTATCCAATAGAGTTTAAGTATAGGTTGCAAAGAGCACAAAATGATGCTCAAAATAACTTGATTAAGAGTAAAATTGCTAGAAAGCAAACTTATGATAAAAGTGTGAATCCGATTGTTTACAAGCCCGGCGATAAATTGTTATTGAAAAATGAAACCGGCAACAAACTCGATAGTTTGTATTTAGGTCCATATGACGTAATTGAAGAGTTGCCGCCAAATGTAAAAATAGACATAAATGGTAAACAGGTGATTGTACATAAAAATAGGACAAAAATGTATAGATAAATAAATAGTAAGATATTATGAGTATGTAAAATAAGATTGAGTTAAGATAGTTACTTAGTGTCTAATATGGGTATGTAAAAAAATAAAAAATAAGTGAGTATCTATCCTTATTTTTTTTTCTCAAAAACGGGGAAGATGTAGTGTATGTGCAATAAGTATGCGTAATAAGTAAGTAACTAGGTTAAATTAGACTAAGCATTATTTGTCTTGTAACGCGCATCGTACATTTAAGACAGACTTAATTTAGAACCCATTCTGTAAGGACGTCCTACTGAATAAATACTTATCAACATGTGACGAGTTTCTACTGTTTCCATCACCACCTTCAAGCCACCCCACTGACACATCCCGACGGCATCCGTCCTGATACCACATTACATGTCAAACTTATTACTCGTATGTAGGGCATGCAACAGCCTGTTCGGGCACAGCAACAATTTTACAATCTTTGTCAGACGAGAAAAGATTATTAAATTACTAAATCAAATATCAAAACTAACCTAGATTAAAAATACATGCGACTCGTTAACATTGAAATAATAATATACCTTAGTATATATCTAATAAGTACGAACTTATACATATTTGTCAGTCAAAAACTCTTTTACCGAATAATATGCTTTACCTAATAAAAAATCTTTAAGCTCATTTTAAAATACTCTGTCTTTTTCTTAAGACTTGATGCTTTCAGGGATTTTATTGTTAATATTAATAAATCTATATTGATATGGTCATACTTATATTCATTTTTCCTCGGTGATGATTGTTTTCTATTTTCCTAATTTCTTTATCTAAAAATGTTGTATCGTTGAAAAAGCATATTCCTTAAACTTTGTGAAGACGTGAGGAAATCACCTGCAGACATGTTTCTAATTACGCTGGACGCTTCAAAAGTACAGAGCTGGAAGTTAGTGTAAACAGTTGGTCTGAATCAACCGCTCGTTCGGTCGGCCGTAAACAAAGTATGCGTGTGCGCCGATTGAAAGCGTGTTTACAAGTCCTAGTCGATAACAGCTCGAACTGCGAAGTCAGGAGCACCACAACATTGTCAAGGTAACACTTTATCTTGTTCCTGACGTAATCTACAACGCAGTCGTGAAACTTGTGTTATTTGAATGTACACGCAAGTTCATCTGCCAAGAGTAAAGGAACAATTTTCTCTTGTAAATCGATAAATTCCGCACTAGAAGCGTCCTTCTGTCTAGACGTACCTCGAAAATGAAGAAGTTAAAACTCATCCAAATGTAGTAAGCCACTCGGTTTATTCTGTAATCATAAGTGCAATTTTGTGAAATTTTACTGCCTTTTGATTCGGTTCATTTTTAATTCATTTTTGCCAATTCAACAAACAAATTCAAATTTTTAAAGAAGATTGAAGGTTGCAGAGATTTTGAAAATATAAAAGTCGTATCAAAAAGTAAAGTGAGTACAAGGTACAAAATATTAAAAACATTTAAAAAAATTGCAGCGGTGATGCAGCTGAACCTGCAGGTTTAATTTCACCTATACAAAGTGCATTCGAAGCTGGGAAGGTAGTTTTAGATTTTAAATTAAGTTTTGTCCGCTTTTCTAAAAGTTCCGAAACCCCTCCCTTTTTCAGTTTCAGTTTATATTCCCGTTTTAAATCTCTTTTGTGATAGCGGCAACAAAAGAAGATTTGCATGCCGAGTTCAGTAACCGCAATTTCGTGATTTATTAGTGAAAATTGAATAAGTATCCCAGTTTGCAAATGGTTTTAGAGCGAGTGATTCCCGGTATACTTGGTTCCCGCATATTCACGCTGACTGATTTAAATTTACTATCTACCAAGTAATAATATGTTAATTTCACGTCACTTTCGAACGTATAAGTAGTTAATTTCTGCCACTACTGTTTGCCACTGTTTATGCCACACATATAATGTTTCTGTTTGAAGATAGACATTCCACCTTCTATTACCGTAGGGTAGCTAATGAGCTGTCGTGTGCTGTGTTTACTGTCCTATAGGTGGCAAAGTATGCTACAGGTAGTTACATTATAATATTACTAAAATAACAATGAGCCTTTTGCAGGCGGTAATACTCGTAGAAATTCAACGGTCCTTCGCGTGGTAAATGGGCAAGACAACTTGATACAGAAATAATAATACTTTGCTGCTTACTCTATGCTTGTCTCGCGAAGCAGTGTATAGCACCCAGCCGACATAGATGAACATTATGAGTGCCGGTACCACGAGACTGGCGACGATAGGAATGCGACGGACCCACGCGTGGTAGATGGCCAGTAGGAACAACATAATGCCTACCAGAACGGCTATGTAGCGGCCTGTTCGCCGACGCTCTTCCTGCAAATAAAAATAACAATTATACTAAGTATTGTAAAAGCCTGCTCAGAACACTAGGTTGTTTTTTTGCACCTGATATGAGTATGCCTACCTTGTTAGTGAGGTCAAAAGCAAAAACTTTTGTTTTACGACTTTGCTAACAACGCATGAATAATTTTTGACTTCCCATACAAAATGGGTCGGTCACGTGACCGCTTTAGTATGGAGAGTCGAAATTTATTGTGCGTTGTTAGAAAAGTCTTAGAACAAAAGTTGTTGCTTTTGACCTCACTAACAAGGTAGGCATACTCATATCAGGTCCAAAAATAACCAAGTATAGACAGATTGATGTTTTATTGCACACATAAAAAATATAACAAATTTTAGTTGAGTTAAAGTAGAATAAACATACCTAATCTATCGTAAGCTTTTAAAGTAAATACATCGATTGTAAAATTAAATGAAGGAATATTTAACACTGGCAATTTATCAATTACCAAATCACTACCTATTTGCGGTCTGGGATAGGCACTGTGGATACTTCTGTTTACAATCATCATGCTGTGGTCTAGTGGCTAGAGCGTTCGGCTCACGATCCGGAAGTTCTGGGTTCGATTCCCGGTAGGGTCACTGGTTAACGAAATTCACTTTGTATGATATCCCCAGTTTGGTAATGACGTTGCAGCATGAATCACCTGGTTGCTTGAAAATTAAGATGGATTCGGAAGGCACATGAAGCTGTTGGTCACGTTTACTATCTAAGGTGGCTCAACAACTCTGACACCAGGGTTTATGAGGTCGGTCATGGATCTTACAACCCACAAGATAAGATGAGAAAAAGATCATGACTGCTTCATGAAGGGCTTGTCTTTGCCAAGGGCTACAAAGTTACTCAAAGCAAGTTTGTTCTTATTCTGTGTAGCTGCTACCTGCTCCACTGCTGAGTTTGCCTCCATCACAGAATAAAGTAATAGTACTATCATACAGAACGTACACTCTCCACCCCTCTTGCAATCAACCCCGCACCTCCGCGCGCACCCGCCCGCGAGATTGTCATATCTAAGTCTAAGTTAAGTGTGTGCGGTTTCCGCACTTAGTCCCATATGGACCATTGTACGTGGGCCTACCTGGCCATCAATTTAGCCACCCTAACTGTAGCCAGCACTCAGTCAGTTTGTCCATTTTGTTTGGTAATGAGCGGGTTTTTAAAAAAGAAAAACTAGTTTTAAATTTCTTGATAGATAGCGTTGTTGTAGGAAAATTTTACTGTCAATTTATTTTTCCTGTCTATGTGAGTATTGCCTAAAGAGGTTTATTTATTTCACGCTTCATCTATGACATATTTATTTTAACTTCTTTAGCAACTCTCTTCAGCGCCATCTATCGACACCTTTGAATACTCAGTTGACGCTTAGCTGCGAAACCGGCTCATCGATCTAAGGTTATATCTCGTGGTGCTTTTCAGGGTCTTTTGTACAGAATATGCGAGCCTACGCGACCTTCCAAATTCAAAAATCAAATTCGATCTGGATGTATGTAGTGTCCGGGGTGTGCTTCTGTAGTCCAGCAGGTAAAGATACACACAGCTATAGATAGGCAGCACCAAGTAAGTTCCAGGGGAGAAAAAGGTGGGCTGATGAAAGCCCCAAGGTGACACACCTTCAAAAAATTAAGATAGTCTGACTAGCATTCGCACACGGTTTTGCTGCTTAGCCGCCCTTATCTAACCGACTCCTTAATTTGTAATGTTCAAGTAGCTGATAATGTAATGATCCGCAAACATTGCGAGCTTGTCAGCAATTTGTCGCTAACACTGAATAATTCAACCTCAGCTTATTAATTATGTGCTCTGGCGTAGGTGAGTGATACGATAAATAATAAATTTATCGTTAATACGAACGAACACGATATTAACGGTTGTGGTCGCGCTGTGGATACTCTGGTTTCCGATCTCTGGCCGCACAGATAATGGTATTAACGCTCGTTACTTTATAATAACCGATTGGATAGTGCAGGCAACGAAGCAGTTGACCCCAACATAAATTTCTCAGGCAGATTTTATTTGACAGGATAATAAAGAATCGTAAATCAAATGTAAATTAAAAATACCCAAAAAATAAATTACAAAAAAATGTAAAAATTAAAAGTTCCGATTTCTTTTTTATTCTTTTTATAGAAGGTTTGTCTCATGTAGTGTAATACCTCAGCAAAGTTTCATCGACTGATGATTTAATGTGGGGGTCTTCATACAACGATCCGCTTCGTTGATGCCAGCGGGCCTTACCATGCACTTGGTTTCCAAATATGCGGTACCGCAAAGTTGCATCGATCTTTATTTAACCAACAGCGATGGTCTAGGGACAGGAGTTAGATTTTTGAAAGTCACTGGGTTGTAAAATATCACTTTTGTTTTGTAATATTTTTTTTTATAAATAAGTTTATTAACTGCTAAAAGGTAAATCGTTATGGTAGTCAAGTCAACATCATCATCATCATATCAGCCGAAAGACGTCTACTGCTGGACATAGGCCTCCCCCATTGACGTAAGAAAAACGCTGCGCTTCTAAACGCCCCCTGGCGTAGTTTCCAAAATCTTTGGCCTCCCCTAGAGATCTCCATGACGACCGGTCCTGCGCTGCTCGCATCCAGCGGCTTCCCGCGACCTTGACCAGATCGTCAGTCCACCTTGTGGGGAGCCTGCCAACGCTTCGTCTTCCGGTACGTGGTCGCCCCTCTAGAACCCTTACGCCCCATCGGCCATCGGTTCTTCTTGCGATGTGCCCTGCCCACTGCTACTTTAGTTTAGCGATTCTCAGGGCTATGTCAGCTACTTTAGTTCTTCTGCGGATCTCCTCATTTCTGATTCGATCACACAGAGAGACTCCGAGCATAGCCCTTTCCATAGCCCTTTGGGTGACTTTGAGCTTCCTGATAAGGCCCATCGTGAGCGGCCACGTCTCGGTGCCATATGTCATCACTGGCAACACACTCTGGTCAAAGACTTTCGTCTTGAGACACTGCGGTATTTCGGACGTGAAGATATTGCGGAGCTCCCCGAACGCGGCCCATCCGAGTCGGTTTCGACGAGTAACCTCTTTCTCTAAGTTGGATTTACCCAGTTGGACTGTTTGTCCCAGGTATACGTATTCATCGACAACTTCGAGCGTAAGGCTCCAACTTTGAGTGGAGTGGTTAAAGTGCCACATTATATTTTACCAAAAATAACACTCTTCACTTTTGGAAAAAAAAAACGATTTTGAATTTTTCATGTGATTCCACAAAGTCGCCTGCCTGTGGTTGTTATTTGCCGAGTAGTCTTAAATTTCCACACGACAAACAGCAGATGAAAACGCAGGGCAAAAGCCTACCGAGTGAAATTAAATTTTAAAGAGACTGCTTTTGATCTCTTATAAACAAATCGAATAAATCAAACGAGTACACGTCATACCCCTTTAATTTCGTACTCGTAATTGCGTGTACGGCGATTGAGGCGTCAGACAAACTAGCTACGATTTGATTGATGTTTTCAACACGTTCTTGCTTAGTATTATGAGAATCAGACACGAAAAGGGATTATAGACAACAAATTCGTTCTAAATCTTTTTGACGTTCTTGTATCATGCGTATGTATTAACCCTTTATTGTAGCAACAGACCTGCGGAAATTCCGACGCGGAAACTTCCGCGACCGAAAAATCTGTCAAGTGTGACTCCGGCGAAAATTCCGCCAGATGTGTCATATGTAACCTATAAAGCTTTGCGAGCGTAATAAGCGGACTTTCCGCGACGGTAAGTTCCGTAGCTGTGTCGCTACACTTACTTTTTTTTTTTTTTTTTTTTTTTTTTTTAAATTGATGGTCCACAAAACTGGATACAACACATAGGCGTTGTGCCCTTCTTGATGCAGACACAGCATGCAAAAGTAATAACAATATGAAAGTGGCCGGAGTAGCCAGCCGTTACACTAATACTAACTTATTAACTTAAATAATAATTGATTAGTACTTTACTTTTACCGTTGTTTTACAAACAGCGCAATTGGTTTTTGAAGGAGGCTAGACAACCAGAAAATATTTCAATTTGATTACGGATACCCTCATATGAAGTACAAATACGATGAAGAGGTGAGTGATGACCAAGAACTGTCCGACAGAGAGGCAGATTAAAGCATTTACGATTCTGCAACCGACTGTAAGCTCTCGGGACATTGATGTTAAGCTGTTCTAATACATCAGGGACATCCACAAAACCATGTATTAACTTAAACAGTAGAAGCAAATCAGCTTGCTTACGGCGATCTTTGAGGGATGCAATATGAAAATGAGTCAGACGAGATTCGTATGACTGCAAGAGATGACACTTGTTGACGGTGAAAGTCAATCGGTACACAAAACGCTTCTGAATACGTTCTAATCTATCCGTATGCACAGCATAACCTGGGTTCCACACTTGGCAACAATATTCTAGGATACTTCTCACAACACAATTATAGATGACGATAGTAAGACTAGGGTTTTTAAAAATCTTCATTTGCCTAGTGATATAACCAGTTAATTGTGATGATTTTTTTATTATATGGTCGTAATGCAACCTGTAGCTTAATTCAGTATCTACTATAACACCTAAATCTCTAATGTGTTTTACTTCTTTTAATAAGTTATTGCCGATACTATACGTGGCATTAACTGAATTAGTTTTTCTGGTGAATTTTATATGAAAGCATTTGTTGGTATTAAGTGACATGCAATTGTTTAAGCACCAATTTTGAATACTGTCTAGGTCTGACTGAAGTTCAGCTACGTCATACGGTGATTGAATAATGCGATATATCTTGAGATCATCAGCATATAGTTTAAAACTAGATTTAATTGCTTCTGAAATATCATTAATGAAAATGAGGAAAAAAAGTGGTCCCAGGTGAGATCCTTGCGGAACTCCGGAAAATACGGTCTCATTTTTCGATTTGTAACCATATAAAGAAACGAGCTGAGAACGGTTCTCTAAATAAGACTTACACCATCTCAATAGTGATCCATGTATACCCATTGATTCTATCTTAGCTACCAATATGCTGTGTTTGACGAGGTCGAACGCCTTACGAAAATCAGTATATATGGCATGTACTTCTTGTTTATTGTCTAGAGCAGATGCTATATCACATACGTAGCTAAGCAAATTAGTAGTTGTGGATTTCTTTGGAAGAAAGCCGTGCTGATTTGTATTTATAAGTTGCTTGACATGGGCGTAGATTTTCTTTTGTACAATAGACTCAAGAATTTTGCCAGCCACAGACAATATGGATATTGGTCGGTAGTTCTGTATATTGTCGGCTTCGCCATCTTTATATATAGGAGTGAGATGTGCTATTTTCCATCTGATGGGGAACTTACCGGTTTCCAAAGAGTAATTATATATTTTAGTTAAAGGTATATATAAGTATGAGGCACATTTCTTGAAAAAGATAGGCGGTATACCGTCCGGTCCTGGTCCTTTATTACAGTTTAATTCCAACAATGCCTTGTGAACGTCTTTTTGAGATATACGACATCCTCCTAATGTTTCAAAATTATGGTAAGTAGCAGCAAGCGAGGGAGCCCTGTTCACTGGTACTGTATTATACACTGCTTGGAAATGTTTAGAAAACAGGTTGCATATCTCTTGTCCTCCAATTCCTACTTCACTATTTAAGTACATTTGATGAAGTATGGATGTGTTACACGATCTTTGTGACTTTGAAAACTGCCAAAAATACTTAGGATTTCGACGTAAGTTGTCAGCTGCATTCAATTTAAATGTGTTATAACAGTTTTTAATCATGTCGTCACATCGATCCCTCAGTAGGTCATAAGTGTACTTGTCCATAGGATTGCTATACATCTTATGTAGATTATGGTATTTAGCTTTTTCCTTAAGCATTTTTATCAAGGATCTACTGTACCAAACTGGATAAGTGTTACTGCACTTTGTTTTTAGAGGCGTATGTTTAAAAATTAAAGGCATAACAGTATCATAGAATTTGTCAACCATGTCATCGATGGATATACAGTTCTTCCATACTACATCCCAGTCTAAAGAAGAGAGTTCGTCACAAATAGCATCAAAATTACATTTGTTGAAATTTAAGATGATAGTTTTTTTAGGCTTTAGAGTTTTATTTTTTACAAACTTTACTTCAGCTAAGAGTGGTGGATGATGTGCATCAATGGTTGACAAAGGCGTAGTCTCTTCAACAACATTGATACATTCAGGATGGTCAGTTAAAAACAAATCGAGTATACGTTGATTCTGGTTCGGTATTTTATTGCACTGTCGCAAATTAAGGTAGGCCAAGTAATCTATAATTAAGTTTTCAACTGTACCATTAGTGGGTAGCGGTGAGGTTGTAGTGAGTGTAGCGGCATCAATGACCCAGTTGATATTACCTAAATTAAAATCTCCTACTACGAAAGTGAACGAATTCTTTGGGATCTTACTATGCAAAACGCAACTAATATTTTGGAGTATTAGCTCACAATAAGTAACTTGGGGAGGTGGAGGTATATAGACTGCACAAAAGTTCACATTAGTTCCTTTGTCTAATTTAATTGACGTCCAAAGTTCCTCGCAAGGGGATTCCCATTTAGGTTTCCTAGTAGCTTTAAACTTTTTTAGTATTGCTATTAACACTCCTCCACCTTCTTTTTTATTTGAGTTAGTAGTATATCTATCCCTCCTAAAGACATCGTACCTATCATCGAACAGCTCTCGGTCGAACACAGTGTTGTTTAGCCAAGTCTCAGTACTTGGAGGTTTTGCCTAATTCCACAACATACAATAACAATTTTTGTTCACTTTGCTATGAAAAAGATGACTTCATAAATGCGCAGATGACGTGACCGAAGTAATTTTTTTTTACTTCGGGAATAATGCTTGAAATAATGAATTAACGTTTATTTGAACAGCACGGAAATTCCATTTAAGTACAATGTGTAATGAAAACAGTTCTTAAGACGTAAAAAGAAAGTAAGTAGGTATATGTAAGTGCCGTGGTCCAAAAAGGCCAAGGCTCAGCAAACAGATTTGCTCAGGGAGCAAAAATGCAGATTTTCAGCCGTCGCCTTAGTAGGAGAAACGCGTTTATCAGCTATGATTTTAAAAGTGACGTGTACCGAATATGACTGATAAAATGCTTGGTTTCATTAATAGATCCACCGGGTTTCAGGAGCAAAACGAATGAAAATTCATATTGTAGATATTATTTGATAACCATATTAAGGGGTTACATGGGTTTACTCGGGAAAAAAACGGCCTACGAGGCTTTTCAATAAAAAAAAAATCATATAAAAATGAAATATTTTAATTAAACTTTTTATTATTCTAAAGATACATATTTTTCAAAGATTTTGTGAAATTTTCAAAGTAAAATATTCATTTCGGCAGTCCCTAGGAAAAAGGGTGCCTCCGCGTTGACAGCAGAACTTCTCACAGGATCATCAGAAGTAAAAATAAAAAATACGTGTTTCAATTAAGATCATAAACTAGGTATTGAACGAAGGAAAAAAAAAGTGAAAATTGAATTTATGGCAGAAAATTTTACAAAAAAATGCAAATTTTGGTGATAATTTCTGGACGTTTTATTTTTTTAAATAGTTGTAATTTAAAAAAAAATCCTTCGTTCAAGACCTTGTGAATTTTATCTTGAAGACCTGTGTAAAATTTCATTAAAATCGGTTGAGTAGTTTTTAAGGCTGTATCTCTCTTACAAAGTAGTACTTTCTAAGGCTGTATCTCCAAAACTATTACTTGGATCAACTTGAGCAGTTAGGACAATATTCTAGAGATGTTGTAGAATTAAATGAGACAATAAAAAAAATGATTTTTTGAAGCCCTTAAACCCATGTAACCCCTACGATTGCTTACCTTTATGGAGTTAGGAGTCTTCTTCTTAGTAGAGGTGTTAAGGAGCACACTGTTGGATTCCCTCACGTCGTTGTTGAGCTTCAGATTCATAGTTCTGCTAAAGGTAATGTAAAATTATTTCCTATATTTTTAACGTATAGATTAAACACCGTGGGCCCGAGTAACCCGAAAGATTTTAACCACCAAAAAAAATTAAATTTAAATCTATTTATTTCATAAATTGTCAAATATTTTATTACAATTCCTGACTGCTAAAAAATCTGCTTATACAGATGACTCGATGAAATTTGGTATTCGGGGGTTTCTGGGAATGAATAATCGATCTACCTGGGTCTCATATCTGGTAAAATTTGTGTTCTTTGTTATTTTGAACATTTCCTGAAAATAGCGCGTTTTAGAAACCATACAACGCCATCTGTGTGTTTTGGTTAAGATTATATAGAGGAAAGCTCGGTTGCCTAGGTAGGTAATGATAATGAAAGGTGTTAGGGACAGATTTCCGAAAACTGAAAGGGCATCTTATCAGGTCAACTTAACTGAACGACTTACAGTGAATAAAACTTTCAGGACATAAAAATAAAAATCGGCCTCTCCATACAAAATTGCAAACTTGATTCGACAGTTTGTACAGAGAGGCCGATCTTTTTTACTTTCGAGCGGAGCGAGAAAGGTATTGTATTCGTGAAAAAAAGTTTTTCTAATTTTTTTCAAAAATGTGTTCTATATCACTTATACATCATAAAAAACAAGTCTCCCAAAAATTTCCGTCCGTCGGTCGGTCGGTCGGTCGGTCGGTCCGTCGGTCCGTCGGTCGGTCGGTCGGTCGGTCTGTCCGTCACGCTTTGGCCTAGCGGCTAAACGAATGGTCCGATTGACACCATATTTGGAATTTAGGAGTTTTATGCAAATCCATCGAAGGGTTCTAAGTGGTTTCTGGCTGGCTCTCAATTTGAGGGTAGCTGTCATACAACGAAAATGATCAATTGTAATTTTCTCAAAAACGGCTCATAGAATCTTGATGAAACTTTGCATGACCAAGCATCTCCATGTAAGATATCTTGCGCCAGTATCAAATGATCTGTGTAATTTCATATAAGGGGTGTTCCTGTACCACCAAATCGTAAATATATGATTTACCCAAAATTGGTTCCATTGAGTTTATTAAAATTTTCTATAATATTACTCCTGGATTGGTTGTCTACCTAACTGGATATTCTTTAAGATTTTTTGAATAAAAGTTAGTACACAGGGTGTACCAAAAACTGAAAGGGCTTGCTCAGTAGACTAAACTGAACAATTATCCATAAGGAACATTGTGTTGGGAAGTTAACAAAATCTCCATGCAAATATCCTACGGTAGTATCCATTGATCTGTGTAAATTTATATAAAGGCTGTTCCAGTACTACCAAAAGTTAAACGTGTGATTTACTCGAAGTCGTTTGAGGTTTGTTTGTTTTAATGTTTGACAATTTGAATTCTGAATTGATCTGTATTATTTCATTCGAATTTTTTTTTGGAATAACGTAAATAAAAGTTTGTATTTCCATACTATGTGCATGGCATTACAAATTTAAGTTTGCGGTTGATAGTTTTCCCTTGAGTATTGCGAGAAAGTAAGTGCAGTGCTGCTGTACCATTTATTTAAGTTATATTCACTGAAAGTTGTTCAGTTACGTTGACTAATCATTCCCTTTGTGTCCCTTATACCTTGTATATCAAATCTTTGTCCCCGTTTTTACTATTTTTTTTTTGTTGTTGTACTTACTTTCTATCCCTTTTTTAGGGTTCCGTACCTCAAAATAAAAAAAACGGAACCCTTATAGGATCACTTTGTTGTCCGTCTGTCTGTCTGTCTGTCAAGACCCTTTTTCTCACGAACGAGAAGTGGTATCCAGTTGAAATTGATAACGAATATTAAAGTCCATAAACCACACAAGATCTGAAAATTTAAATTTTTCACAACGACGCAATCAAAAGATATGGCTTTTTATGTCCTCATCTCCATACATTTATGCAAAAAAGCAAAACCTACAGGGTATTTCCCGTTGATCTAAAATTATGAAATTTGGCATGAAGCTAGGTCTCACAGTACAAATAAAGGGAAAAATCTAAAATCATTAAATATTTTAATTTTTCTCACAACTAATAGTAACCAATTAAGGTGAGCTGCCGTTTCAAGAACTTTTCTATAAAAGAGGGGTCAAGTTGGATGGTCGCGGAGTTTTTAAAATTAAAGAGCAAAAGCTTTTAGTATATCATATGGTAGATAGGTACAGAACCCTTAGGGCGCGACTCCGACTCGCACTTGGTTCGCATTCTGCCGCAATCAATCAAACAAAACAATGTTCTACAACTTTTAAAAGATTGCGAAGTCGAAAATTTTACCACTTTTCTTTCGCTTTACGGGTGATTGCTACCCATGTTTTCATTTTACTCTGAGACTGTGTATTCATTGCTTATATTCCGGAGGTAAGTAGCCAATTTACAAGACTATTAATACAGGGCGTAAGGGACAGCCCTCCGAATACTGATAGGGCATGATCAGGCAACGTAACTGAACATATTTCAGCGAATAAAACTTCCAGGAAAAGAAAGAAAAAATCGGCCTCTCCATACAAAATTGCAAACTTGATTGGACAGTTTATATGGAGAGGCCGATTTTTTTTTTCGTTTCCTGAAAGTTTTGTTCACTGAAAGTTCTTCAATTACGTTGACTGAACGTGCCCTTTCAGTATTCGGAAGGCTGTCCCTTACACCCGTTATATCAAGTAGAGATTTAACGAAAATCCAAAAAAATCCAAAGGTATAGGTATGCCGTTTTGTACGTACCCATGAGCAGATACAATTGTGACACCTCTCATATTATATAATCTCTAGAGATAAGCGACTGACTTTGTGCAGTTTCTGAACCGTACTGGAAGCTGTCGATTAATAATAAGCATACTCCGACACCTGCGTTTTTTCTTAGCTGGTTAATTTGAGCTGCGCATGAGTCAGTCAGTCAATACTTTACTCAGCACTTATATAGTTATCAATAGGAGATAGTTATGAATCTTTTACACTATCGGTGTTAGTTAGTTATAATATGGGTACCGTCATCTATTGGAATACCTAGATACATTTTTGGGCTTCTTCTGGGCAAGCTCGTTTCATCGTCGACCTCATCTCTGTCTTCGACTATATCGAGGTCAAGAGTAAGCCCATTGACAATAGAAAACCGGCCAAGTGCGAGTCGGACTCGCGCCCTAAGGGTTCCGTACCTATCTACCATATGATATACTAAAAGCTTTGCTCTTTGATTTTAAAAACTCCGCGACCATCCAACTTGACCCCTCTTTTATAGAAAAGTTCTTGAACGGGAGCTCACCTTAATTAGTTACTATTAGTTGTGAGAAAAATTGAAATATTTGACGATTTTAGACTTTTCCCTCTATTTGTACTGTGAGACCTAGTTTCTTGCCAAATTTCATAATTTTAGGTCAACGGGAATTCCCTGTAGGTTTTGCTTTTTTGCACAAATGTATGGAGATGAGGACATAAAATGCCATATCTTTTGATTGCGTCATTGTAAAAAATTGAAATTTTCAGATCTTGTGTGGTTCATGGATCCTAATATATGGTATTCATTTCAACCTGATACCTTTACCCGTTCGTGAGATAAAGGGTCTTGACAGACAGACAGACAGACGGACAACAAAGTGATCCTATAAGGGTTCCGTTTTTTTTATTTTAAGGTACGGAACCCTAAAAAAGAATGTCTATACAACATTTCATTAAATTAACAGATGACGAAAGCGAACGTCGAACGTTAAATGTATCGCATAACAACATAGATAGATACATGAAGGAAAAAAAAAATTACGCGCCCAGATGGAGTAGTAATCAAAATGTACTATGGGTGCCGGCTGTGATACAATTTTGTAACTCACACACACATTCACACTTTTCTTCCAAATAGTCGTTCACGGCATGTGACATGGACAAAATTATTTTTTTTCCTTCATGGATAGATAGATAGATAAATTCTTTATTGTCACACAAAAACAAAACAATACACAGGAGACTCTTAAAACTAGGGTGGACAAAGGCGGTACATATGTCAAATTTCATCCCATACACTTGATGATGTTCATCATCATCATCATACCATCCCATAACACGTCCACTGCAGGACAGGGAACTCCCTCCAGAACGTCAGCAATAATGCGTGGTACTGAAGATGGGATTTAACATAGTCAGCACGCTTATTTAAGCGTTAGTTGTTGGTGACCGAAGTATATGATATAGTTCGATACACAGAAAGATGCTGCTGCCCATCCTCCGGTTCATGCCCTTAAGTCGCCTCTTAAGACACCCACGGGTAGAGATGGGTTGGTACTATTCTTTGCCGGCACCACACGCGCAATGATGTTCGCTTTCGTCAAATTGCACGTTATCTAGACTCCCAGATCGCCGAAAGTAGAAATAGGTAAAATTCACAAACACAGGCGGGATTCAAACCTGCGCCATGGTAGGCGTCTTCTGTAGGTATGTTATATACGAAGACAAAGGTCCCAATCCTGTCTTTAGTTGTGAATTCTGCGGTTTTCTATTTTATAGAATTATCCTAAGACAGTGTTACAATCAAAGCATTTTTCGCCGAATAGACTTTAATTAAAAATATTACATAAGACCGTCTAAATGAAAAAAATCGTTCTAGTTTATTAACGGTCACCGACGTTACTTAAATTTAACTAATTTTATAATCGCTACCTGGTCTGATGATCCCAAAATTAACAAATAATGTGCTTAAATAGTCTGGGATTAAAAATACTGTTTCCCAAATTTTACTTTCAAAACGCACTATAAGAACTGATTATCACCATTCTTTAAAATAACCATTTTCAACTTTGTGTCGCGAAAAGACAATTTGATTGATGACTTGTTTAAAATGCGCTTTAAATCAAATGTCAGATGCGTGCGCGCGTAACGTAGCGCGTACGCGGATAAACTGCAAGGGAACGATCTCGGGAGTCATTAGAAACGCGTAAACCTGGACGAATGTCCATCAACGCGGGGCCTGATTCTGTGATTGAATTAGTAAATAGCGTAAACAAGCTGCCATTGTTTATGCACTCTGAGGAAATCCGCTTTAATGAATGAACAGTCAAAGATGTTATAGAGTTTAATTAATTTGTAGCTTATAAGCGCAATAGTAATATCATTAAAGTTTTAATAAGATTCGTAACGATACTAGCGCCTTTGTCAAAAAACTGTCTGAAAGCAAGTTGGACATACATACCATACATACATACATAACATCACGCCTCTTTCCCGTCGGGGTAGGCAGAGACCACAGTCCTCCACCTGCTACGATCTTGACATACTTACCTTGCTTCCTGTACTTTCATCAATCCTTTCATACATGTTCGTTGGTTTAGGGTACTTTTAACCTGGCCTTTATTCAGAACGTCCTGAGCGCGCAAAGCGCATCAAACGTTTGTACAAACGATACAGAACACACAGGGAGGCAACGTCTCTCCGAAGACTTAGTGACTCTGTACAGTCTGTGAGCTCGTGATCGTCAACAATTCGAACTGCCCTCTTTTAAATCTGATGTATTGGGGCGCTCCAGCCCAAAGATGGCAACAGTACTCCATGTGGGGCCTGACTTGTGCTTTGTATAGCAAAAGCCGATGACTCGACATGAAGTACCGCCTCGCTCTATTTAGTACTCCAAGTTTTTTGGAGACTAGCTTGTTTTTAGGGTTCCGATACCAAAATGGTAAAAAAAAGGAACCCTTATGGTGCCGCTCTGTCTGTCTGTCCGTCTGTCTGTCACACCTCTATATCTCAGCAACCACTTACGCTATCGAGCTGAAATTTGGAATAGTTTTAAAATATAGTTGCCCAACTTAATTGCACATGAAATTTTTTTGAAAAAAGTATGATTATTAATGTAAAGGGGGCCAAAATAGGGGGGGCCAAATTTCAAATTGTCGCTACTAGGTCGAGTGGGGTATCATATGAAAGGGCTTTACTTGTACATTTTAAAATATATTTTTGTATTTTTTTAAGTTTCTTAGTTTTCAAGTTATGATGAAAAATGTCAAAAAAATACCATTCCCCCCCCCCTTATCTCCGAAGTTTGAGTAAGGGAAAATCTGAATTAATTACAGTTGACAGAGGTTTATGTAAACTTTACAGCAAAAATAAAACGATCTTTCTAAGTTGCACAGTTTTTCAGAAATCTGCAAAAAACCTTTACAAACAAATTTAGTTTTGCGGTCCTGAAAATGGACTTTATTGCTTCCAAAAATACTAAAGGTATATCGGAACCCTCGGCGCGCGAGTCCGACTCGCACTTGACCGGTTTTTTTTTTTTCTGAGTGATCGCGGAACTGTTGTTGTGTTAGTATGGGTCATTTGTGTCATGCACTATAATGACACCAAGTTGGACACCTGTTCGGTATGTAAGTTACGTATATTTATTTACGTTTTTGGGATAGAGCTAGAACCAAAAGAGTAAAAAAAGAAACACGTTAGCTCGTTTACACATATTATAAGAAAATCCCAACCTCTTAAAGTTGAGAAAGACTGTCAGACATCGTAGGCACTCTTTGTTTAAGGAACCCTAAAAACAGCCATATCCGCATTAAACTGTCGTACCAATGATTCACCAATTTAAAAGTCTGTAGGAGCTCTAATACAACGAACTAGATCAAAGCTTCCTAAATTAATTTCTTTGAAATCATTATCAATATTTTTTACAGCAGTTTTTTAAATAATTTTATTTACTCAACTTTATTATCGCTGTACTGCGATTGCATTGTTTATCAAGGCATTACCTTCCGGAAGTCCATTACGCTAAAGGCAGACACCTGCCTCGTCTATAAAAGTAAATTTGATTCCTTTTTGCTTCTAGTAACAGGCACTACGCAAAGTGCGCTGTCTGCTATCAAATGCACATAATGTAGGAGATACCCGTTTTTAGGGTTCCGATACCAAAATGGTAAAAAAAAGGAACCCTTATGGTGCCGCTCTGTCTGTCTGTCTGTCCGTCTGTCTGTCACACCTCTATATCTCAGCAACCACTTACGCTATCGAGCTGAAATTTGGAATAGTTTTAGAATATAATTGCCCAACTTAATTGCACATGAAAATTTTTTGAAAAAAGTATGATTATTAATGTAAAGGGGGCCAAAATAGGGGGGGCCAAATTTCAAATTGTCGCTACTAGGTCGAGTGGGGTATCATATGAAAGGGCTTTACTTGTACATTTTAAAATATATTTTTGTATTTTTTTAAGTTTCTTAGTTTTCAAGTTATGATGAAAAATGTCAAAAAAAATACCATTCCCCCCCCTTATCTCCGAAGTTTGAGTAAGGGAAAATCTGAATTAATTACAGTTGACAGAGGTTTATGTAAACTTTACAGCAAAAATAAAACGATCTTTCTAAGTTGCACAGTTTTTCAGAAATCTGCAAAAAACCTTTACAAACAAATTTAGTTTTGCGGTCCTGAAAATGGACTTTATTGCTTCCAAAAATACTATAGGTATATCGGAACCCTCGGCGCGCGAGTCCGACTCGCACTTGACCGGTTTTTTTTTTTATCATGATAAAAACAGAAAACGTCTACTGCTGAAGAAATACTTTTCCAAATAAATTTAATTTCAATAGTGTGATCTAAGTGTGATACTTTGAAAGAGACTAGGCTAGGAAGCAGTATGGTGGCAAAAATACCATAATGTCCACCTTTATGTTTAGGTCCTTTAAGTTGATTTTATAATGGCCACAGGAAGAGATTGGGTCTATTTACCAACAAACAAGATAAATAGTTCACGCGATTACATTACGAAACAATCTGAATCTAAAGAATCGGAAACAATATTTTTTTTGGAATATTATACTAAAAAAAACCCCAACCTACTCCTTTACTGTAAATGCATTTTTGTGCTGCAATTGAACAATTACTATTCACGATGTCAGAATAAGGCTCCCAGCCCTGCAACTTATACTTACCAGACGCTTCTACCTACGTACAATAAAAATAAAAACCAGAGAACAATGTTGTCGTAAATCTCAGGGCGTTACTATCGACACGAGCTTTTCCAGACTCGCCGACGTAAACAAATCGCTACCGGCGTGCGAATTTTTAGGGAATTAGCCAATTTATAATAGAAACACGCTAAATTGAAAATATAAACAACAGCTTGTAAAAGAAACATAATGTATTTTTGATACTTAGACTTTGCCCTTTAGACTTACATCACTAAACAAAACAAACTACAACAGTCGATATGTACAGCGAAAAGCACTTCGAGCATTACATTAAGGACTTTGTACCGTTCTTACTTCAATAGCCGTAGAAGTTAAAGTGGCGATGCGAGTTTCAAGCTTGACCTGATCTTGACTCTAAAATAAAATCAAACACTTTAATTGCAAAATCCAAAAGAGCCTACAGTGGAGAGTCAAGAGATCGATCGATCTTTACTTAGATTTTAAATGAATAAGAATGTTGAATAATCGAAAAAAGAGCTCTCGTACCCAAATTACGCATTATGGTATCTGAAAAATGTTAAAATAAGAAATGTTTAAAACGTAATTATGTACACCTAGACGTATAACGTATTATATCGACGGCATAGAACTGACTGGCATAATGCATAATTATGTAACACTCGCGAGCCGTTTTGTGATAAAATATATAACACGGTATTATATGATTCTACTATGAATAAAGGCTAATATGAATAAAAGCAGAGCACGAAGCAAACTATTGATTAAAAAAAAATCACGTGTAATGTAGGTAACGATGAAGGACCAATACAGCCATAAAATTAAATAGGTATTATATAAATTATCGTTAAAAATACTGAACAAGAACATCCCTAACTAATGAGATTCGTGCCATTAAACTCAATGTCTCGAGCGGGAGTTGCTAACGTCACAGCTCCATTTAAAAAAATTCCACCAGAAAGACAGGTAGCTTGGAATAGCTGTTGTTTTCAGGAGGGATTTAAGTGCTCATTCCGATTCCCAAACAAACAATATATTTTTAACGTCGAGGTGACCGGTGTCGTTTGATGATCGAGCTTCTATTTGCCAATTTGACCTTTTAGCGTATTCACATACTGAACTTTTTAGTCAGCCAATTTCTTATATCATAAGTATGAAGGAGCGCACGCTGCACATTGCTTCAATTTGGAATCAGCTGACTTTACGTAGGTAACCTAAGAACCAGTACACACAATACCTTCCCCTTCACCACCCTTCTACCATCGGGAGTCCAAACGCACCGCTGGATATCGCCCACACTTGGTTGATATTCCACACGTATTCGCACAAAGCACTTTTATTATTCGCATAGCTAAATAGTGGAATTCTCTGCCTGCGTCTGTCTTCCCAAGTTTTTAACCCAAATCTAAAGTCGCGAGTAAATAGGCTTATTCTGGATAAGCTCATCCCATCGTCAACCTAATCTCTGTCCTCAAGACTAGATCGAGTTCAAGAGCAAGCCTAATCACAATAAAAAAAACACCACTATTTTTAATCGCGTTGACGCGCAATTATAGCTATACAAACGCATAAAAAAGCTTAAAAAAAACCGTGGATTGTAAATAATAGTTACCGAAATCAAGGGCTAAACGTGCCTTCCAAAGCGTGGAGATTGCTCTATATGTAATTCGGCACTCAAAGCGCATTGAACTAGTTATAAAATATCTGTTTTTGGATCTGGGCGTGTTTGTGCAATATAAGTTGCAAACGTTCAATAATCAATGTAGAGTTGGTAGAGTGGCGAATGATTCATCGGTTTTAAGTTGGATTTCAATCGGTTGTCAGATACTAATTGATGCACTTTGATCGTTGTCCTTCTATTAGACCTGAATTACACATAAAGTGCGTAGGTACGGCATGGGCAAGGTGCAGTCGAGGAGCAGGCCTTTTTTTAAATTACATAGAAAAGGCATAAGGCAAGGCGCAAGTGGCGAAGCGGCATGCCTGCTTAAAAACACATAGGCTACAATTCATCCTACGCAGACGAAGTCGCGGGCACCAGCTAGTGATTAAATAAATTAAGTTTGGCCAAGAATAGTTTGTGGTATGGCTTGATGACGTATCACTAAATCAAGAGAATTCCCAAATTTACAATTATTATATCTAGAAATTCCATTAAGGGATAAGTCCGCCTTTGTATACTATTCTTGTTTGTAATTCTTCTCTTCTTTTATTTGTGATGCAATAAAGAATATATACATACATATCTTAATGTAGAAGAGTTGAGTTGAAAATAGAAAATCAAGTTACATAAATTCGAAATAAATATATTTTAAAATAAGTCTAATTAACTTCGCAAAGCCTTTTTATCTGTCTCTAAGAAAATCTTGTCTAACACTAAAACACAATATTAAGTTTTATACACCCATGGAAAACAAAATTCGTAGAAAATCTAACCGTAAAACTTTATAAGCATCGCTTTAAAAGTTATATTACGTAACAAAGTTACAAGTTTTCAGGATTTTTATCCTGGATGATAAAGTTGTAAAGCTCCATTTTGTAAGTTTTGAACAGAGGTTAGTCAGGGTTATCTTATCCAGCAATTTATTCTTTTCTGAAGCACTAAATTTCAAAAGTACTACAGTGTGACCACGATATCTATTAAGGTGGCCAAAATTGGAACTACTATTTTTTTATAGTGAATGGCCAAATAGGTTATATATGTCGTGGGTCAACCGTTGAACTGGGCCGATCCAGATCTGCCTGGGCACATCACGATGCGCAGGAATTTCGTGATCTGGCCAACTATTTCATGATGTGCCCATAGTGCCCAATGTAAAATTGGTCAGATCGATGAGAGCAACCTAGTTTTCGATTTGCCCTAATAGTCACTTGGCCACATCGAAATATAGCTGGGCACATCGAGATATGGCTGGGCGCATCGTATGTAGTTCCATTTCGCGACGCTTGGGGCACTGTTTGCACTCTGTTAGCTGTGTGTTAGGTTAGGTTTTATTATCTAGTAAAATTGTGGGGCTGTTCGCGCTCTGTTAACTATGTGTTAGGTTAGGTTATGTTAGGTTTTATTATCTAGTAAAATAATCATAATCTAAACTTCATTTTATATGCTAATACTTTGGTCAGGGTCACCCTACAGAATCGATTTGCCCAAGCATGGCCGGGCAAATCGCCAAACTTTATGCTTTAAACGATATGGCGGGTATTAGATGTGCATATCAAGAAATGCCGGCGTATCGTGATGTGCTCAGGCAGATCTCAATCGGCCCAATTCAACGATTGGCCTACGACATATATAATAATGCTGTCAATCGCACTGATGTTGTGGTCACATTGTAAATGTCTACGGGGCGCAAATTATCAAAAGGCCAAAATGTTAAAGCTACATTTCAAAAGCGCAAAATATTAAACGCAAAATTAGGTAGGTACCTACGTATCATTTGGACGGTGCAAAATGCTTGTAAGTAAGATGTTTAAATTAATTTCATATCATCATACTTATATCACATGACGAATATATGTAGGTACAAATTGTCATCATTGCCTAGCCTTGCATTTCGGAATCACCTACCGTAGAGTATTGGATGAGGGTGTGGGTTTTTTTTTTACACGGAGCGACTGCTATCTGGACTCTGCAGACTTCCGCCAGTCTAAATCCATGAATAACAAACCTCACCGAAGAAGTAACGTAGTAAATTGACATAAATTTTGAATTCAGCTGTAACAAACTTTGTCATTTTTTATCGCCATAAAGCAAACGCCAAAAACTTTCAACCTAAAAGGGGTTCCCCCAAGTAATATTCACCCCATGTCGTCGATTTGGCACCACCACTCTCCTCAGAAGTTATGGTGCAGGCTGTTGGCAGGCCACTATGGCACCGAGCCACGGGTTAATGACCTGCGTAGTAGTAGTGCATAGCCTAGATCAGGGTTTTATCAAAACTTATAAGTTGGGATAAAAACCCGTGTCGTCTGAACTTTTCATTTAAAGATTACATAGTCCAGTCAATCTACGATATGAGGATGCATTAAATGCACATTTAGAGAAAATAATTGTAAATAGTAATATAGGCTATGTTGTAAATAATTGAATCCGGCAATTTTGTAAAAAACATTTTTTTGTAAAAGTTCCAGTATAAGCTGACCTGTGCTACATGGACAATATTATACAGGCTGAGTTCACCTTATACTGGTTTTTAGAATATCGACGTTATATCGGGGATTACTGTGGTTTAAATTTTTGAATGTTTTTACTGGTAATTTAATAAATTATCCCCTAAAGTGCATTTATTCCATTATTTCCATACAAACTTTCGTAGATTGACTGGAGTATACAACCGCACCTTATAAATACGACGCATTAGTAACTACTGCATAAACTGTTTTTAGCTACGTGAAAGGTACAAGTACGTGAATTTGTAAACATAATATTACTTTTATTCAGAGTATAGAACCAAAAATGTTACAACTATCCAAGGAACATACCACTATCTGTCTGTCGGCTGAAACACTTCTTCTGATAAATACTTCCCTTGCATAAATTTACGAGAAAATATTAGGAAAATAAATAGCCTTTTATCATAGAATAAAATAAACCGTCCAAGTGCGAGTTGTACTCGCGCACCTAGGGGTTCCTTACCACTAAGGTATAATACCGTCTTAGTTATGGACACCATAGAATACATGAAACAGAGTGTATTCTATGATGGACACTTACTCACGCATGAGTGTATTAAAAACGCACGAGTCCGACACGCACTTGACCGGTTTTTATTATTTGCTGTTATTCTATAGATTATGCACTATAAACTAATAATTTCCACGCTTGTAAGTTTTCCCGTTTTTACAACAGAGCTAAAACATAAATTGAGCAAAAATCGATTAAAAAAATACAGTTTGAGTAGGGAAGCCTCCTTTAATTTTTTTATTTTTAGTATTTGTTGTTATAGTGAGAATGTTAAGGAGGTAGTCTTGACCTATAAAAATGTGTTTAAAAATGTAATCAAGTACTTTATAAGGCTATTATCTGTTGATTCTCCAATAAATAAAATAAAAATAATTAAAAAAAATAGCGGCAATAGAACATATTATTCCGAGAAAGTTTCGGTTAATGAGATGCAGCCCGCTGACAGACTAACAGACATATATCGGAGGCATAAAAATAGGGTCCTGTTTTTCACCATTTATGTACGGAACCCTAAAAATGAAATTCTGACGTAACTCCGTTAGCAAAACTATATGAGAAGAAAACCAATCTTTTTCCATACTTGCAACACAAAGCAAAACGCCTATCTCTACAATTTTATAAATTGTAAATTGATTTTTTCTGTACATTGAAGATAGTTAAAAAAATTATCACGTTATGCTATTTTGGTGGCCCTCAATCCACCGTCAAATTGTAAGTTGATTTTTGGACTTTTTGTCTGTTTGTTTCATATCATCATATCATATCATTTAATCTTGTTTTCATGTACAGCTTAAAGTTCTTATTAACACATAGCAGTTCGTTACATGTACCCTGTAAGGGCATTACAAGTTATTAGGCATGCAAAAACGTACTTAAATAATACTTATAATAATTGTCAAAATTAAAAATGATAATCTTGGTAAACATAAAGAGAACTAAATTATATAAAATAAGATCATGCCTTAAATTTCACAAAATAATTTAAAAATTAAACATATCATTACATCACATGGGAAAACATTATCATTGATTTGTCAAATCATTAGAATTAGAATGAATAAAATTGTCAAAAGATAAAAATAATTAAAATTGTAAAAAATAATTATAAAAATTGTCAAGAAAATAAATAATATAAAAAAATTCTTTGTTTATTTGTTCGAGCATCATGCAAAAACTACAGAACCGATTTTAATGAAACTAATTTGTTTGGAAACTGGAGGGAGGTATAACAATTATGTATGTATGTATATATTCTTTATTGCATCACAAATAAAAGGAGACAAATTACAAACGAGAATAGTACCTATGCAAAGGCGGACTTATCCCTAAATTAAATTTCTTCCAGCCAACCTTAGAGAGGCTAAAGAGTTGACAATATACAATTAATATACAATTTGTGATATGGTAATCACATATCATCACGTAGCTCCCTTCCTCAATAGAATCACGTAGGAAACGTAGTGTGACGTCATGTAGACGCACGTATAAGTTAGTATATAAGATCAATTAGATTAGTAATAAAGGGGAATTTAAGCAGAGTACACTTGAGAGTTTCATTCAACCATCGAACGATATCTCATGGCGACCGTGACAGCCTTCCACTAATATTCGCCATCGAACAATATCTCATGGCGACCGTAGTGGATAGAGCAGCGTCTTAGTGAAGTCTTCGAAGTCGGTCATCGGGAAAAGCGCCGCATCGTGGCCACCGATTTACGGGCCTTGTAAGAAGATGGCTCCAGATCGAGGTCCGTTGTAAGGCATCCAATCCATGCTGCTTTCTGGACTACGTTACCGGATGCTGCGTGTTAACGTACGACGGGTAAGATGGCAATTTCACGCAACGACGAGATGGCAAGAGGGATGTTCGCCACCTCAAACATAGACGGTGAGTGCGAAGTGCAAGGTGCAGGTCCTATCTGCATGAGTGAAGAGCACGAAGAGCCTTCTGGACAGCAACAAGTTCAACCCCGGAGGAAGCGTACAAACAACAAAACAACAACAACACAACACAACAACAATTATTTCCCATTTCGTTTAGTTTTTTACAACCATGCAACATTCGGACGTAGTCGCATGCAAAAACTAGTATCGTAGGAGATGAATCTTTTCTTCCAGATTATTGTGCAGTAAGGTATTTTGTTCTGTCCTGAAGGACTCCACACTGTCTGAAAATTTTATAGTATTGGTTTGGACGCTCATAGTAACCTAGTTTCCGGGATAAACTTTTTTAACGGTTGGCTAACTTACGCGACAAATAAAATAAATTCCTTATAAATCAAATTGAACTGATTACGGTTACATTTTAATAGTACAGGAACATTTAGGACAGTTACCTCTGTGATATTTAATCTGCTGGAATAACAAGTTTTTTGAAGCTAACTCTAACAAGTAGCTTTTGGGTGCCTTCTATTCACACATAGACAAATTCAGGACGTTCTAAACAAAGGCCAAGTTAAAACTGAAGTTTAAGACTGAAGGATTATTAAGGTTCATTGAGTAATCCCCTTTGTATCTGATTCGCGTATACATAAATTTTACACTTTAAACACACACATATAAGGAACGAACACACGTATATACACTATAATGCACTTAAAACACACACAATACAACACTGCACTTGTTTTGTTTTCCTTTTCTTTCTTTTGTATTTATTTTATTAATTTTTGTACAACAATTTTGGTCACTACACATAATTATTATCGACAATTAAGTTGTAAACAATAGTGACGCTCCGCGGAGGAACATCATCTGTTCCTTTTGTACAGGTCTTCCTAGTAAAGGAATTTGATGATGGACTTTGCCCTTACATACGATAGCGTACAACTGACTGTATTCATAGAAATTACTTAAACATGTTAATTATTTTTGGTTGTACATGAATAAATGATTTTATTAATCTTAAACCGACAAGCATGTATGAAAGGATTGATAAAAGTACATGAAGCGAGAGAAGTAGGCGTGGATGACTGTGGTCTCTACCGACGGTAAAGAGGCGTTATATTATGTATTTATGTATCAAATCTTAACAAGACTATGTAGGTGAGTATCGAGAGAAATAATATCACCAAGAGTTATAAGTACCGCAAAAATTAAAATATCAAATACCCGTGCAGTGGTGAAAACAATGCGTAACTAATACAGGGTGTAACGGACAGGTTGGCAAATACTGAAAGGGCATGATCAGTCAACGTAACTGAACAACTTTCAGCGAACAAAACTTTCAGGAAATGAAAAAAAAAATCGGCTTCTCCATACAAACTGTCCAATCAAGTTTGCAATTTTGTATATTGAGGCTGATATTTTTTTTCATTTCCTGAAAATTTTGTTCGCTGAAAGTTGTTCAGTTACGTTGACTGATCATGCCCTTTCAGTATTTGCCAACCTGTCCGTTACACCCTGTATACTTACCTATCTACTATGCCAGCCAAGTAATAATATCTTGCTTCTTACGAACCCTTTCCACTATCTTCGGAACAAAGAACGCAAAGTCTGCCGGAAACTTTTGTCTAGTGCCAAGAGAGCACGGAAATTACACAGAAATATACAATAGACCGCATTAGCAAAGGAAAACTTTCTTTTTAACTTCTCCAGTTATTGTTACACTAGCTGCTGCCTGTGGCTTTCATGATAACAACAAAGTTACTTATTTATTTGGTAAAATGCTGTGTATGGAAAGATTAAATAAACTTCCTTAAGAAAGGGAAACATTCTTTTTAACTTTTGTCATCAACTTCTATCTTACTTTTTATCAAGATTTTCTCTGGATAAAATCAACAAAAATATTTATCTTTCTGCGTCAGCTGTCTCTCAAAAAGTAGTCTTACGACTAATGAAATAAACTTATGTCGTGTATACAGAAGTTCGCGAAAGAGTCAGGTGTTTTGTCAACAAAATCATAACCTCAAATTTATGTAAAATAGGTTAAAAATATATATAATAGGTCTTTACCTATTAAATTGCCGAAATTTTCTTACAGATTAATGAGATCATAATTCCTACAGCGTGAATTAGTAGTGGTTTCGCACCCGAAGCCCAGTGATTCTGCTCATGAAAACATGTAACTTTCCCGAAGAAAAAAATTGTTTACTCGAAAAAAATTTTTCGCCTCCCCATACAAAATGAGTCGATCACGTGACCACTTTACTATGGAGAGGCGAAAAAATTTTTTCGAGTAAAAAATTTTTTTCTTCGGGAAAGTTGCTTGTTATCATGAGTAGAATCACTGGGCTTCGGGTGCGAAACCACTACAAATTCACGCTGTATAATTCTAATGCTATTTTTTTAACTTCATTTATATTTGAAAGTTGACTTCAAGGTTACCAATTTACGCATAAAATAAAGTTTTCATTTTTAGTTTGATATATAAAATTAAAGGTTTGAAAATTGTTCGTCTTAAATGTCGTCCGATTTCATCATTAGATAGGTTTTATTTTTTTAAAGATAATATTTTTCGAAAATAAAATTTAAGTTTCTGGTAGCTTAATGTCTTCCCAATAATGCTTAAAAAATAAAAAAAATTGGATGTATAATTCCTAAGAAAAATGCAAAAATGTTAGTACTGAAAATTGAGTTTACCTAAAATTCGCCATACAAAACTGCAATTTCATAGGTAAAGACCTAATATTCTTTATTGCACAAAATTCATATTTCTGAATTTCTATAAGCAAAAGATAGACGTTTTCTTGTGTGTGTATTGTGAATACAAACGTGTGCCTCGTGTAAATGTTTCTTAGCTGAAAAATTATAATTATTCTCGTTTAACTGCCTCTTCTAGAGCCTTTTCTGATGCCTAGGTCTGCTAAAAGAAATTTCCAAGTTAAAATAAGCAGTACCCGTTATTGTATGTTTTGTTTGCATTTTTATGTACTTATGCAATAAACAAGTGAATAAATAATGTTTGTTTGCAAAACACCTGATTTTTTGTGAACTCCGGTCATACTTGGGCAAATTACATATGACTGCGCAATGTAATTTTTTAATAAGTAAGTAATGTAAAAAAAACTTAATATTAAATATCGTCACTTTCCCTACTTGTGCCTTTGTTATTTACCTACCTGATCGTTGTAGTAAACAATTTGTTACTCAACTCCTTGAACGATGATCTGATCACCCTTCACAAGCAGCAACGAGGTAATTTTGTTCCGTGTATTAATTTTAATATGCCATAAAGTCGGCATTCTGTGAACACCGTATTTACAGAAGATTTACATTCGTTCCTGACCCGAATCTCCTGCTTTGTTATGCGCGTTATGCGTATGTACGACACATGGTTTAATAGTAAATTGTGTTTAAAGTACGCCTATAAAGATGAAGACCTATTTTTTTTTATTGTCAATTGGCTTACTCTTGACCTCGATCTAGTCTAGAATATAGAGATGAGGTTGACGATGGAACGAGCTTGCCCAGAAGAAGCCTATACACTCGCGACTTGAATGGATTCGGGTTATATGAACTCGGGAATACAGACGCAGGCAGAGAATTCCACTCTTTAGCCGTGCGCATAATAAAACATGTTTCAAAGAGCTTTGTGCGAATGTGCGGAATATCAACCAAGTATGGGTGATATCCTGCAGTGCATCTGAACTCCCGATGGTAGAAGGGAGATGGTGGAATAAGCTTGTGAAGCTCTAGAGCACACTCTCCGAAGTACAATCTGTAGAAGACCGACATGCAACTTTGCGACGGTGGGCCAGACTGTGAAACTTGGTTTTCACCAGTATCTCATCACCAACGAGCTTCTTGGCTCTGCGATCTATCGAGTCAAGTGCGGCTATAGTCCGTTCCACGAGTCAAGCTTACCAACACATTTTGCAGCTATATCAAGGCTATTGTGCTCCATGATCAATAGTAATCAGCTAAAGCTGTCAGAAAAAACAAGTTTGTAAGACAATGTTATTTTTTCCGTTAAATATACTCTGGTCCGGTAAGCTTTTGCATTGACTCGTGGAACGGATTATAGTTGGTGTTTGGCTGAGCCATCCCAAAGGTGACAGCAATTCCTCATATAAAACTAGAAGCTGTCCAGGAGTGAAGTAATTCCTAACCTTATTGAGGATGCCCAGATTTTTTGCCGCAGTCTGGGCTTTTGGCTCAATGTTAGCGCTGAAGTTCAGGTTGGCACACAACTTCATGCCAAGTAGCTCGAGGCTGTCGGAAAGGACTCCTTTTGGCGGTGAACAGACACGCCTGCGTTTTGGTGGCGTTGAAACTCACCAGATTTTTGTCACCCCACTCGGAGACACGACTTAAGGTTGAGTTTATTCTCTCTACCATGGCCTCTTTCGAAGAAAGTATATCTCGTCACTGCTGGCTTTTGCGCTTTACATATATCTCTCGACGACAGTACTTTCATCTGCGTACCTCAAAAGGTAGAAAAACGGAACCCTTACATATATGATCACTTTGTTTTACGTTTGTCTGTCATTTTCTTCTGAACGGATAAACTCAAAGAGTTGAAATTAATATCAAATATTAAAGTTGTCCGTTTGGTACCGGAAAAAAATAGTATCAACCGATCTCTACCCGTTAGTATCGTAAGAGGCCACTTAGGGCTTATGAACCGGAAGAAAGGCAGCAGCATCTCTCTGTGTATCGTACTATCTTACATACTGGGGTCAACAACAACAGCGGTCGCCAGCCGCAACGCTTACAAGCGTGGTGACTATATATATTCTTTATTGCGCACAAATAACATAAAGTTGTCAAATGAAAATTTTTCACAAAGGCGAGCTTATCTCTTTAAGAGATTTCTTCCAGCCAACCTATCAGGTGTGGAAGAATATCATTAAAACGGGCACAAGGATGTGCGTTAGTAATTGTGATAAGAAATTTTAAATTAAAATAAAAGTTTAAAATACAGTAAAATAAAAAATAGGAATAAACCTACTTAAACTACACACGAATATACTTATACCTAATCACAGTATATTAAGGCATATATAAAAATTTATAAACTTACTTAAAAATACATAAAAATAATACATAGACATAATACATAAAATAAATACATTACTCAAGATGATTGCGATAAGTAGTGCTCTCTTAATCGCATTTAAACGATGTTATTGATGGACTGCTTTGTATAGCCTTTGGAAGTTTGTTCCATAGTCGCACAGCATGGGAAGAAAAGGAGTTAAAAAAGAATTTGGTGTTCGCTCTAGGACACTCCAACATCGTAGTGATGCAGTCGCGCCTAGAGCGGGGATCAGGAGGTAAAAGTTGGAAGCGGGAGCGAAGATAGTCAGGAGTCGCAGGGTCATTCAGGATCTTATACAGGACAGAAAGGATGTGCACATTACGACGCAGTCGGATAGGTAGCCACTTTAATTGAGCGCGAAATTCGGATACATGATCATATTTGCGAAGACCAAAGATGAAACGAATAGCCAGGTTTTGTAGGCGCTCAAGTTTGTTCAGCAATTCTTCAGTCACATCAAGGCACACATCAGCGTAGTCGAGAATGGGAAGGAGTAGAGCTTGTGCAAGCAAGATTTTAGTTTCAAAGGGAAGGAAGTACTGGAGTCGCTTAAGGGAATAAAAAGAGTAGTGCATGCGCCTACTCACCTCACTAACCTGCGCTGTGGTGAATCCAAAGACTATGGTGAATCCAAAGTAAAACGCGTTTTTGCTGGAGTTTTGGAGGGAGCTCTCTGTCCTGCAGTGAAATTCCCAGCTTCGACGACAATATAATCAAATGATACGGCCATTTATGTCCCCATCTCCATACATTTATGAACCAAACCAAAACCTAAAAGGTACTTCCCGTTGACTTAGAATCATGAAATTTGGCAAGGTGCGTCATAAAATCATTGAATAAGTAATAATATTAAACCGCTAAAAAAGTCTAAAATCAGTAATTAATTTTTTGTTTATGTATTACAACTTTTCTCTCAACTAATTGTAACCATCAAGTGAGCTCCCGTTTCAAGTACGTGGGACACTCAGAAATATTTGCGACACTAAAAAAAATTGTTCTACAGGTACATATATTTTTATTAAATCTTTTCAAAGTACTCTCCACCAGCCTCTATACAAAGATTCATGCGTCTGAACCAGTTTTCAAAACACTTTTTCCAGTCCGCCGTAGACACCTCGTTTACAGCCTGCTCGAACGCAGCCAGCGCATCTTCCGGCGACGAAAATTGTATCCCCTTGAGCTGATTTTTTATTTTTGGAAATAAAAAGAAGTCACACGGTGCTAGATCAGGGCTGTAAGGAGGGTGACCCAGGAGTTTGACTGGTGTGCTGTCCAGGAAGTCCCTCGTTTTGAGCGCGGTGTGTGCAGGCGCATTGTCGTGGTGGAGCAGTAGTCCGCGGAGCCCTGTGTTTGGTCGCTTGTTGCTCACAACAGAAAAAACTTCTGGTAAACATTTGGTAGTATACCATTCGGCGTTGATGCTTCTTTGATCTCGTAAGGGAATTGAGGCCAAGTGGCCAGTCAAATTAAAAAAGCTGGCGATCAAAATCTTCCCCCCGCTTCGAGATCGCTTCACTTTGGTAGGCGTTGGTTCATTTTGAAACACCCAAACTGTCGACTGGCGCTTGGTTTCTGGATCGTATTGATAAATCCAGGACTCATCACCTGTTACGATGTCGTAAACACGCCGAGACGAGCCTGCTTCAAATTTGTTCAGCATATCACGGCACCATTCCACCCGGGCCTGCTTCTGAGCGTCGGTGAGGTAGTGCGGCACCCAGCGCGATACTATCCTCCTCACGCGAAGATGCCCGTGTAGAATCTCGTGAACGCTTCCCGATCCAATCTTTAATATGTGCTGAATCTCCTGATATGTAATTCGCCTATTATCTTGGATTAAATTTTTCACTGCTAGCACGTTTTCTTCCGTAATAGCCGTCAAAGGGCGACCGCTTCTTTCTTCATCCCCCAAGGTTGGTCGACCGCGCCTAAATTCGTTATACCAACGATACACGGTTGCCTTGGAGGGGCCTTCATCCATAAATGCCATTTGAAGTCTATCGAACGATTCATCCGGTTTCAGGCGACACTTGAAATCGTAAAAAATCATAGCTCTAAAATGTTCCCGGCGCAGATCCATTTTTCAGTAAGACACGATACTTTGAATTGGCTCGCAAAAAATGTGGAGGGAAATTTTGAAAATGGAACACACATATTTTTACTTACAAGTAATCATATTTTCGAAAAAGATTCTGACCGGCCAGTCTCCCATATATAAAAACTATTTTTCGCAATACTTTCTGAGTGGCCTGGTACATTCACATTGAAGAGAGGTCAAGTTGGGTGGTCGCAGAGTTGTTGAAATCAATTTGGCAAAAGCTTAACTCTTGGTGCGAGAGTCAGGTTCGCACTTGGCCGATATTTTACTAAAACCTACGAGATATCAACGCATATCGGATTGGGCATGGCAAGGCACACAGATACAAGGCATCCGTTAAAAAATTATTTTGCGAAATTCATCCCATTTAGATATGAATCCAAATCCAAAATCCACGCGGACGGAGTCGCGGGCAACAGCTGGATTTGTTAATTCATTCATGCAAGAGTTACGTGTCTAAAAAAACTGGGCAAATGCGTGTCGGACTTTTAGGATTTAGGATTCCGTTGGTTTGTAATGCAAGAAATGAGGTAATTTCAAAGAAAAGATCTGATTTATCGATATATCGGTATTTGTTAGAAAAATATACGTAGGTAATATCTCTAATAAACATTATCACCTAATTTCAAGTTTATGGTCAAGAGGAAGTTCAAAAAACTGACTGGTGCTTTCTCATTCTTTTTTAAAATATTTTAAACACAAAAATTACAATATTTATCTACTCAACGAGCTCTAAACAGCGACACCCCACTCGATAGAGTAGGCTAAAATATTTTTTTTGCGCCACTCTTTTCTGTAAGGGAGCCCAACTTAAGAACATTTAAAATATTTTTTGACCATTTGTATGTCATTAAAAGGATATTTACACTGAAACTTTCCACCGTTTGGCCGTAAAATATGTGTAACAGCCGACGGACAGACGGACACGTGAGTGACAGCAATAGGGCTCCGTTTGGACCCTTCGGGTAAGGAACCCTAAAAAGTATACGGTGAGTGTGAGAAAATCTCGACACCACGGCTTAAATCGTTTGACATAAACGAATGACGAATCATAATCTGGCAAAATTAATTTTACAAGGAAATAAGATTTTTTAGGACGTTCTAAATAAAGGCCAGGTTAAAAGTACCTTAAACCGACGAGCATGTATGAAAGGATTGATGAAAATACAGGAAGCAAGGGAAGTATGTCAAGATTATAGCAGGTGGAGGACTGTGGTCTCTGCCTACCCCGACGGGAACAAAGCGTGATATTATGTAGTATGTATGAGATTTTGTCACCTACTACCTATGTACCCTGATACATAAAGAGCACTTAGCCGAGTGTTAGGTAGTTGCTATTCCTTTCCATTCATGAACGTAAAGCCGTAGGTCCCGGCTAGCAGTTGTGAATCTCTCAATCTCCATGAGCTCATTCCACCACCCCCCTTTACCATCAAGAGTCCGGACGCACCGCAGGATATCACCCGCACTTGGTTGATATTCCACACATTCGCACAAAGCGCTTTAAAACATTTTTTATAATGCGCAGGGCCAAAGAGTGGAATTCTCTGCCTGCGTCTGTTTCCGAGTTCATAAAACCCGAAGCTATTCAAGTCGCGAGTGAATAGGCTTCTTTTGGGCAAGCTCGTCCCATCGTCGACCTCATCTCTGTCCTCAAGACTAGATCGAGTAAGCCCATTGACAATAAAAAAAAAGTAATCGGAGCCTTTAGTATTGGGTCTTGTCCTCTGGGTTGTGGAAGTCAGATAGTGTAGTTGCTCTGTGTAAAACCTAGATTCAAGAGCCTTCGGTAAATCCCCTAGGCTGGATAGCGGACTCCGTCAAAACGAAATAAGGCTCTAGGCACAGCAAGGAGGTCAATAATCTGAGCGGCTAGGGCATATGATGTAATTTTAAATTTGTGACAAATGCAGGGTGTAAGGGACGGTGTACTGAAAACTGAAAGAGCGTGTTCAGTTAAAGAAACTGAACAACTTTCCCAAAGAAACATTATTGTAAATAAAAAAAATTACCTCTCCATACAAAGTGTTCGACAGAAAAAAAATTACGTTTCAAAAAAATGTTTCTTTGGGAAAGTTGTTCAGATTCTTTGACTGAGCACGCCCTTTTAGTTTTCGGTACACCGTTCCTTAAACCCTGTATATAAAAAAACTTTCCCACCATTCAGACCATTTCAAAAAATAGAAACAAAAAAAGACAATTAATACAAGATATACTCGTATACTTACCCTGCCTACTATTCGATGCCTGTCGAACTCAAATCGAAAATTTAAAAGACTTCTCCAGAACCAATCAACGTCTCATTTCCATCTCATGAATTTGAAATTACTTCTCGAACAAAAGATTTACAGGTCTGCGACTTTAGCAATTCTTATAATGTCACCTCAAGCTGTTCCATTTCAAATGAAAGCAGTTGAACAATGAAACCTACAATAAAACGGTTTATAATAGGTCTTTACCTATGAAATTGCCGAAATTTTCTTACAGATTAATGAGATCATAATTCCTATAATTCTAATGCCATTTTTAGGGTTCCGTACCTCAAAAGAAAAAAACGGAACCCTTATAGGATCACTTTGTTGTCCGTCTGTCTGTCTGTCTGTCTGTCTGTCTGTCTGTCTGTCTGTCTGTCTGTCTGTCTGTCTGTCTGTCTGTCTGTCTGTCAAGACCCTTTATCTCACGAACGGGTCAAGGTATCAGGTTGAAATTAATACCATATATTAGGATCCATGGACCACACAAGGTCTGAAAATTTCAATTTTTTACAACGACGCAATAAAAAGATATGGCATTTTATGTTCTCATCTCCATACATTTATTCAAAAATGCAAAACCTACAGGGTAGTTTCCGTTGACCTAAAATTATGAAATTTGGCAAGAAGCTAGGTCTTACAGTACAAATAATGGGAAAAGTCTGAAATCATTAAATATTACAACTTTTCTAACAACTAATGGTAACCAATTGTGGTGAGCTCCCGTTTCAAGAACATTCATATAAGAGAGGGGTCAAGTTGGATGGTCACTGAGTTTTTAAAGTCAAAGAGCAAAAGCTTTTAGTATATAATAATTATGGTAGGTAGTACTGGGTAGTATGGGTCATACTGTGCCTGGACGGTGGTGGTATTGCTTATTAAATTTTTAAAAATTTTTGCTTTTTTACTTTTGAAATGTTTTTGATATTTTTAGACGCTTACCTTACAGGTTTCGCCGTCAATATTTAAATAAAATAAAGATAAGAAAATAGTTAATGTTTTTTTTACTTTTATAATATAATTATACTTACTAAACAAAGTTTATTTAATACGTGACAAAGTGTGGAACCATAATCTGATATCAGCGCCATCTTTAGGTACACGGTACAGACTTTTAAACCTAACTTCCTCTGAGACATCCAAAGCTCAAGATAATACCAATTATGGCCGCTAGGATTGCCACTAGGACGACACAGGTAAAAAATAATTATTAGAACCGTTTGATTGTATGCTATAGGTACTCAAAAAAATTTTCCTGCTTATAATAAATAAATTATATCACGGATTGCTTTGAAAATTAGAAATATGCAACATAAGCGTAAATTGGGTTAGGATGGAGGTAGGATACGCCATCTATACCGTTTAATATAGCTGGTAGGTAGGTATACCTACTGCGTGCAAAATAACTTTGTCTGTGACCGTTAATGCGCAGAAGTCAAAAAATTAGTCGCGGGGGTGAGCACGGCTCCCCCCAGGGGGCGAGCGAATCGCTCATTGGCTCTCCGCCTGTCACCCATGCGTGGAAAATAAAGACTTGTTCTGAACGCGCTGTACCTATTCCAACCTATAGCGTGAGCTGAGGTTGGTCTTAGGTACACTTAACAGCACATCAGGAGAAACACTTTTGCACCTTATGGCATGGTAATAGAGTTGAAAAAGTTTCTACCGACGTGCGGTTGACCGTACGTACACACGGCCGCACATCGGTAGAAACACTTTTGGACCTTATGGCGTGGTAATAGAGTTGAAAAAGTTTCTACCGACAAGCGGTTGACCGTACGTTGACCGACCGTACGTAGCCATGATCACACCTAGCTGTATTCAAAGACTAATTCAGCGTACATTGCTCGTTGAAGTAAGGATATTGCAATTAACATAACCAAGCCTCCCAGCAACGTATGCCGTAAGTCTTGGAATTTAGGTAGGTGTGATCGTGGCTTGCTTGATGTGCTAAGCAGGTAATTTAGTTTTATACTATGGTTTTATTGTACACCTTTTGAGATGTACCTACGTCAGCAATCAACTGTAACAAAACGTAAGTACTTCCCGTTGACCTAAAATTATGAAATTTGACAAGAAGCTAGGTCTCACAGTACAAATAATGGGAAAAGTCTGAAATCATTAAATATTACAACTTTTCTCACAACTAATGGCAACCAATTGTGGTGAGCTCCCGTTTCAAGAACATTCATATAAGAGAGGGGTCAAGTTGGATGGTCGCTGAGGCGATTTTTGTTTTAGTTCTATTTAAAAACGGGAACACTTACAAACTTGAAAATTGGTATGTTTATAGTGCATAAGCTATAAAATAACAACAAATAATAAAATTTGGTCAAGCGCGTGTCGGACTCAAAAAATCTAGCACATTAACTTACTGAAATTTCAACTAATACAATTATGTTTATGTGGTGGTACGGAACCCTCAGTGCGCGAGTCCGACTCGCACTTGGCCGGTTTTTTTCATTTGATTTACATTTGAAAGTTGACTTCAAGGTTATCAATTTAGGCATAAAATAAAGTTTTTAATTTTAGTTTGATATGTAAAATTAAAGGTTTGAAAATTGTTCGTCTTAAATGTCGTCCGATTTCATCATTAGATTTGTTATTTTTTTTAGGGTTCCGTACCTCAAAAGAAAAAACGGAACCCTTATAGGATCACTTTGTTGTCCGTCTGTCTGTCTGTCTGTCAAGACCCTTTATCTCACGAACGGGTAAAGGTATCAGGTTGAAACTAATACCATATATTAGGATCCATGAACCACACAAGATCTGAAAATTTCAATTTTTTACAACGACGCAATCAAAAGATATGGCATTTTATGTCCTCATCTCCATACATTTATTCAAAAATGCAAAACCTACAGGGTACTTCCCGTTGACCTAAAATTATGAAATTTGGCAAGAAGCTAGGTCTCACAGTACAAATAATGGGAAAAGTCTGAAATCATTAAATATTACAACTTTTCTCACAACTAATGATAACCAATTGTGGTGAGCTCCCGTTTCAAGAACATTCATATAAGAGAGGGGTCAAGTTGGATGGTCGCTGAGGCGATTTTTGTTTTAGTTCTATTGTAAAAACGGGAACACTTACAAACTTGAAAATTGGTATGTTTATAGTGCATAAGCTATAAAATAACAACAAATAATAAAATTTGGTCAAGCGCGTGTCGGACTCAAAAAATCTAGCACATTAACTTACTGAAATTTCAACTAATACAATTATGTTTATGTGGTGGTACGGAACCATCAGTGCGCGAGTCCGACTCGCACTTGGCCGGTTTTTTTATAGATAATTGCTTTCCAAAATTAAATTAAAGCTGCTGTTAGCTTAATGTCTTCCCAATAATGCTTTAAAAAAATAAAAAAATTGGATTTATAATTCCTAAGAAAAATGTAAAAATGTTAGTACTGAAAATTGAATTTACCTAAAATTCGCCATACAAAACGGCAATTTCATAGGTAAAGACCTAATATCTAAATGATTGTTTAAGGATACATTCTTAACTGACCATCCTGGTAACATGGTAAAACGGTGCCCAAACTGAACGGATCATCTGACTTCAAAAGTATCAGTGCTTTTGGTAAGACTTTATACAAGGTGTTACAAAAAAGCCGTCAAGCTGAAAGGGTGTTAATACAGGGTGTAAGGGACGGTGTACCGAAAACTGAAAGGGCGTGCTCAGTCAACGAAACTGAACAACTTTCCAAAATAATTTGACCTCTCCATACAAACTTTTCGACCAGAGTGGGCAATGTGTATGGAGAGGTAAAATTTTTTTTTTTCATTTCCCAACATATGTTTCTTTGGGAAAGTTGTTCAGTTTCGTTGACTGAGCACGCCCTTTCAGTTTTCGGTACACCGTCCCTTACACAATTTATACCCATCAAGCTAGTCAAGCTTTCTCTACAAGGCACAAATGAGTCTATGTACGCACGGCAGCAAGCACAAAGAAACTAAACCAAAATAACCAGAACCAGCGCCAAGTGAAGTATATCTATGGTTTTATCTTTACTTTTTTTTTCATGTTTTGTTCGTAGTTCCATAGCTTTAACACCCTATCCACTTAAAAGTAGATTTTTTTTATTTTATGACTTTTTTTTTCTATATAAAAAACGAGCATAAATTTGACCGTCTGAACACATCTAATCTATCCTATACTATTAAACGAGCATTATTTGTATATATATTTGTAACCGGTTTCTCGAAAACGGCTCTAACGATTTCGATGAAATTTTGTAGCAAAAAAACGTTCTACTCATGTCTGGGAAAACTCGATTTTACCGTCTTTTTTCATATTTCTTAGCGTGTTTTAGTGCGTTCAAGAAACTAACAGCGCCATCTTTTGTTGAGTAGCATAGCTTGTTCACCCGATGATATTTTAATCATACAGAGCATAGCTCGGTCGCCCAGGTACTGTACCTAAAACAACAATATTATACACAAGCTTATTCTAAAGGGTGATAAAAATATTTCCATTTAATGGTTACCTGCTCGTATCCATTCAACAACGTCGTCTTTTATAGACATAATAATATTTTAACACACCGTATACGAGCTTGCTTTGATAAAAATAAAATACAAAGTTGACCGCATGAAACTAGCAACTTCTGATTAATACAGGGTTTTTTATTACTGCAAATTCTGTAAGTTGCTAAGATTAAACAAACTGCAAAAAAACATTCTCTAAAAACAAGAAAATCTTGACTTTAATACAAAACCTTGCGCCCACAATCAAGAGTTTTCTATGGGAAACTACAGGGTGACTTTGAAGACGTTCGACCGTAGTAAGTTCTGTTACCAATATACTCGTATATAAAAAAAAACCGGCCAAGTGCGAGTCGGACTCGCGCACTGAGGGTTCCGTACCACCACATAAATATAATTGTATTAGTTGAAATTTCAGTAAGTTAATGTGCTTGATTTTTTGAGTCCGACACGCGCTTGACCAAATTTTATTATTTGTTGTTATTTTATAGCCTATGCCCTATAAACATACCAATTTTCAAGTTTGTAAGTGTTCCCGTTTTTAAATAGAACTAAAACAAAAATCGCCTTAGCAACCATCCAACTTGACCCCTCTCTTATATGAATGTTCTTGAAACGGGAGCTCACCACAATTGGTTACCATTAGTTGTGAGAAAAGTTGTAATATTTAATGATTTCAGACTTTTCCCATTAATTGTACTGTGAGACCTAGCTTCTTGCCAAATTTCATAATTTTAGGTCAACGGGAAGTACCCTGTAGGTTTTTCATTTTTGAATAAATGTATGGAGATGAGGACATAAAATGCCATATCTTTTGATTGCGTCGTTGTAAAAAATTGAAATTTTCAGATCTTGTGTGGTTCATGGATCCTAATATATGGTATTAATTTCAACCTGATACCTTTACCCGTTCGTGAGATAAAGGGTCTTGACAGACAGACAGACAGACAGACAGACAGACAGACAGACAGACACACAGACAGACGGACAACAAAGTGATCCTATAAGGGTTCCGTTTTTTTCTTTTGAGGTACGGAACCCTAAAAATACAGAAAATGTGCTTACTCCTGACCTCGATCTAGTCTTGAAAACAGAGATGAGGTCGACGATGGAACGAGCTTGCCTAGAAGAAGCCTATTCACTCGCGACTTGAATAGATTCAGGTTATATGAACTCGGAAACACAGACGCAGGCAGAGAATTCCACTCTTTAGCCGTGCGCATTATAAAAGATGTTTCAAAACGAATGTGCGGAATGGTAGAAGGGAGGGAGATGGTGGAATAAGCTTGTGGAGCTCTAAAGCACACTCTCCGAAGTACAATCTGTAGAAGACCGACAGACATGCAACTTTGCGACGGTGGGTCAGACTGTGAAACTTGGTTTTCACCAACATCTCATCACCAACGAGCTTCTATTTTGTATAGGTCTGAGGATATTTGGAGTTGTTGAATCTTTGACTGCAGCTTCAACCGTTTAGCTGTTAAACCTGTGACTGTTTGACAGACAGCAGACGGACGGACACGTAAGTGACAGCAATAGGGCTCCATTTGGACCTTTCGGGCACGGAACCCTAAAAAAAATAAACAAAATAACTTGGGATTAGGATTCAAGTCATAAATGTAGGATTTATAGTGTAATTAATGAGCTTGTAGTTAAAGTTGGAAGCTTGCCTCTACATTACAGTTGATAAACTTTTAAAAGTTAAATCGTTATAAGCTAATGAGTCATGGCTACGTATTTTACGTCAAAGGTGTTTAGTGGGATACTCTTGTCTTGCGAAAGTAGTTTAGTAGTTTTTACTTTACTACAAACCCAGACAACGAAAATAAAACATTCCCTTAAGGCAGCCTCCCACTTACGGATCGGCATCGGCATATAAGTAAGTTACATTCACTCAACGCCGAGGGACTTTAGCTATTCATCGAGTCTCATAGGAGTACCTACAGTATTAAAATGCCTACACTTCTCATCAGAAAATCGGGTTGCGACCCGAGATTTGTACGTAAGTACAAATCTAGACGTTCACATCGAAATAATATAAAGGGCAGAAAGTCAAATTATAAAGTCAAATTACTTTTTAGGGTTCCGTACCTCAAAAGAAAAAAACGGAACCCTTATAGGATCACTTTGTTGTCCGTCTGTCTGTCTGTCTGTCAAGACCCTTTATCTCACGAACGGATAAAGGTATCAAGTTGAAATTAATACCATATATTAGTATCTATGAACCACACAAGATCTAAAAATTTCAATTTTTTACAACGACGCAATCAAAAGATATGGCATTTTATGTCCTCATCTCCATACATTTATTCAAAAATGCAAAACCTACAGGGTACTTCCCGTTGACCTAAAATTATGAAATTTGGCAAGAAGCTAGGTCTCACAGTACAAATAAAGGGAAAAGTCTGAAATCAATAAATATTACAACTTTTCTCACAACTAATGGTAACCAATTGTGGTGAGCTCCCGTTTCAAGAACATTCATATAAGAGAGGGGTCAAGTTGGATGGTCTCGTAGGCGATTTTTGTTTTAGTTCTATTTAAAACGGGAACACTTACAAACTTGAAAATTGGTATGTTTATAGTGCATAAGCTATAAAATAACAACGAATAATAAAATTTGGTCAAGCGCGTGTCGGACTCAAAAAATCTAGCACATTAACTTACTTACTTAATACAATTATGTTTATGTGGTGGTACGGAACCCTCAGTGCGCGAGTCCGACTCGCACTTGGCCGGTTTTTATTTAAATTAACCGTATAATTACCAGAATTGTATTGTGTGGAGCGACATAAAATTACCCTAAACCGACGAGCATGCATGAAAGGATTGATGAAAATTCAGGAAGCAAGGGAAGTATGTCAAGTTCGTAGCAGGAGGAGGGCTGTGGTCTCTGCCTACCCCGATGGGAAAGAGGCTTGATATTGTGTATGGTACGTATGGAGAGAGCGTCGTATAAAACCTTTTAAGTGTCTGTATTCTGTCATTGAGTTAAAGTGCACTCAACCTCCAGAATCTCATACTTTTATATTTTTTTTTAAGTTAAAGTTCCTTCAAACCTACTTCTGGCACTTTATCCTATACTATTCTTCTCATATTTAGGAGCCGCGCTCTTGTCGGTGGAGCAATCTCCATTTCTCTCTGTCCTCTGCCAATGATTTGACATCCTGATAAGACTCGACGTTTACCCTCTCTTTTATCTGGTCAAAATAAGTGCGTCTTGGTCTTCCTCTTCCTCTTCTGCCCTCTACTTTTCCTTCAATAATATTCTTTATGAAAGTGTCATGTCTTATCAGGTGTCCGACCATCGTCCCTCTTCTATTTTCGATGGTTCTCAGCAAATTTCTCTTCTCTTTAACCAAATCTAGAACTTCCTCGTTTGTCTTTTTCTCTGTCCAACTGATCCCTTCCATTCTCCTCCAACACCACATCTCAAACGCTTCTAACCTCTCTCTATCTCTTTGTGTTAGAGTCCACGTCTCACAACCATACAATGCAATGCTCCAGATGTACACTTTTATCAGTCGTTTCCGAACACTTCTAGAGATTTTAGCTTTTAAAAGGTGTTTTTTGTTGTTAAAAGCTGCTTTGGCCATTGCAATTCTAGAAACAACTTCAGGAGTGCATCTGGAGTCATTAGTAATTAAACTGCCTAAATATCTGAATTGTTTCACCGATTCTATTGGGACATTATTAAGATGAATTATTGTGTCGTTTGTTGCTGGTTTTTTCGAAACTGTTAACTTTTTTGTTTTCTTACTGTTTATTTTAAGCCCAAATTCTTTAAATATCACGTCCATTTCTGTAACTAATTCTTCCAATTGTAATGTGTTCTCAGCTACTGCAGCAATGTCATCAGCAAATCTTATAAATTGTATATTTTTCCCGTTAATTTTGATGCCACCTTTTTCAGAATCATTTATTTTCTTTATTGCGCATTCTATAAAAATATTGAATATTAGTGGTGAGAGTGGACACCCTTGTCTAACTCCTTGTCGTATCTTAGCTGTACCTTTTTCCTCTCCTACTTCTATTGTTGTTTCTTGTTCTTTATAAAGTTTATATATTATTCTTCTGTCTCTGTAGTCTAGACCTGTCTCTTTTAGTATCTTCATCATTCGTTTCCAGTTAACCCTATCGAAAGCCTTTTCTAGATCTACGAAGGCGATATGAGTATCAAGTCCCAAATCGCAGTGCTAAAATAGCTTCTCTAGTACCCCTGTTTTGACGAAAGCCGTATTGATCCGGTCCTAACGTTTGTTCGGCTATGGGCCTCAATCTGCTTTGCAAAATTTTCAGGAGAATTTTCAGGAGAATTTTACTATACTATTAAACGAGCAATATTTGTAAATATATATTTTTAATCGGTTTCTCGAAAACGGCTCTAACGATTTCAATGAAATTTAGTATACAGGGGTTTTTGGGGTTTCAGTTTTCGGAAACTTGTCCCTTACACCCTGTAGACTATCAAAATAAGTTTTAGGGTTCCGTATCCAAAGGGTGCTGGCGAGTCGCTATTACGAAGCTGTTGTCAGTGTGAAATCCGAGACTGGTGAAATGTTGTTACAGTGTCAGTTTAGTTAATGGTCAATATGAACCCGCCAAGCGCTTGAATTACTATTAGAGGTAGAGGTAGAGATAGAGGTAATAATTATATTCACCTTTGCTAGCGCATAAACTGTACATAAATAATTGCATGTTTTCTAATGTGGAAGTTTTAAGCGCTGTGCGTTCTTTGTCAGTCATCTTTTTGCTCCGTCGTCATCACAAACCGGACTGGTGGACCTCGCGAATGTTCAAAATTCATATAAAAATTGAAAAATATTCACAGATTACATAATAGTAAAAGTTATTCAAAGAATTAAATGCAATTGTCAATTAATTCCGTACATAGCACATTTTAAAAAGTTTCTCAGGTGCCGTGGAAAAGTGGCTAGAATCGTTAACGCCAGTAGAATAGAATAGAGATTAAAATAAGCTAACGAAAATTTACGTGACAGCTGATGAAAATCCCATACATTTTCTTTTTAAAAGAGATTTTCCGCTAGTAGAACCTAGCGGATTTTACTAGCGGAGCGAGCGCACGTCTTCTTACGTCAATGATAGAAAGCTATTTGTCTAGGCACCCTGGTTCACAGATACGTAAGTATAGTACAGGAGCACAGAATCATAGAAAAATAATTAGCACAGAATAAAGTAATAGTATCATCTTACAGAACGGACACTCTCCGCCCCCTTTGCAATCCACCTGGCACACCCGCCTGCGAGATTCTCGTGGTCCTCCTCCGGGTCTTTTCTACTGAATATGCGGGCCTACGCGACCTTCCAATTTCAAATTCGCGCTCGGTGTATGCAGTGTCTGGGATGTGACAGGAGTACCCTGGTTTCTCATTTAAGCTGGTTGAAAGAATGGTTTTAGATCATAGATTTATTTAGATTTTCTTTATAAACTTTCTACGGTCATGGAGGGCTTTGTGAAGGAGCAAGACTCATGTCTTCGTACCAGTCCTTACAGTTGCCCTGTGCCAAGTGGATGCGTGCAAAGAAATTATAACTATATTATAATGACAAAAAAATACAAACTTCCAAATACTGAAAGGGCATGATCAGTCAACGTAACGGAAACTTTTTCATTCTGAGGCTGTCCCTTACAACTTGTATGATATAAAAAGCAAAGAAGTCGGCGGGATGCTACTGGATGCCAGCAGCGAAGACTGGTCGACCTGGTCGTTGTGGAGATCTTTAAGGGAAGTCTATGTCTAGCAGTGGACCTCTTTCGGCTGATGTAATAAGATGATCTGATGTTACTCAGGATTTTGAAGTACAAATACAAAATCATTTATTTCTCAACAAAAAAAAGTAATCACATTACAGAATTTTAAAAAAAAATTGAGAAAAAGGTATGGGCACAGCTAGTGGCTGGAGAAGTCCACATAGACGATGTCGCGGTTAAAAGTTAGTTAATAATATTCTAGAGCCTTTTTAACTCAAACATAATTATGTATTGTGTGTTCATGGAAAACTGAACGTTATCAACTTTGTTCGTTGCTCGATGTATAACGAACCTTCGTCTTAGGGGCAATGCTCGACCCGATGTATTTTTAACGTAATATTATGCTGTCGTACTTTAGCAGCCTATTGTTCCACGCACACAATATCCCAAATTACAGGGAGCACTAATGAGCCCGACTGAACTAAACAACATCCATTGAGGTCCAGCGGGGTGTAAATATTCTCTCATTAGACCCCTGACATGTCACGTATAAAACTGATGTTGGTAGGTAGATATAACTTTACTTACTTATTTCGTTTTTAGGGTTGCGTACTACCAAAAGATTGTCAACGAAACTCTATAACCAAGCCTAAGCCTTGTCTGTCTGTTTATATGTCAGTCTGCCTGGTTTTAAACTTTTTATTTTTTTTTTAGGTAGAGGGAGAGGGAGAAGGAGGGGAAGGGGGAGAGGGAGGGTGAGAGGAAGGGGGCAGGGGAAGAAGGAGGGGAAGGGGAGGGGAAAGGGGAGGCAGGGGAGGGGAAGAGGGAGAGGGAGAGGGAGATGGAGGTGGAGAGGGAGAGGGAAAAGGAGACGGAGAGGGTGATGGAGAGGGAGGGGGAGGGGGAGAGGGAGGGGGAGAGTGAAAACGAGAGGGAGAGGGTGAGGAAGAGGGAGGGGGAGAGGAAGGGGGAGAGGGAAAGAGAGGGAGAGGGTTTTAGTTTTTCTCAATTACTTCTGCGAATTGACTCTGTTTTGAAATATTACATAAAGGTGTCTCTCATCTCTCTTTCTACATTTGTTAGGTTAAGTGAAAACTTTAAGTCATAATACTGCTGCTAAGTTCTTCTGTTCTGAGTAATTTAGGAGTAACTTCAGCTGGATCTTGAATTGTACTCATTGATTTGCGCAGGGTTAGTCCCGTTTATCCTTATTTTAAAATTACCCCGAAATGACGGGAAAATATCTCATTGCTTCGGAAAACCGGTAATAACATAAATACGAAAACCACGCGAGCAAAGCCGCGGGTAACAGCTAGTATTTGTATATATATATATATATATTTGTAATCGGTTTTTCGAAAATGGCTCCCACGATTTCGATGAAATTTAGTATACAGGGGTTTTTGGGGGCAAAAAATCGATCTAGCTAGGTCTCATGTCTGGGAAAATTCGTTTTCATCGTCTTTTTTTTTATATTTCTTAGCGCGTTTTAGTGCGTTCAACAAACTTACAGTGCCATCTGTTGTTGAGTAGCATAGCTTGCTCACCCGATGTTATTTTAATCATACTGAGCACGATACTACTTCGATACAGTCGAATTCAAAACTTCGGTCACTGTCTATAGAGTAGATTATTGGTTGGATGAATTGTCCATTATTGGTTGGGAGATTAGCATCCAACCAATATCCTACTCTATTTTCAAGGGACGAAGTTTTGAATTTACGTGTTTCGAATAGTATCGTATCGATATACTTATCGGAAATTGAGAGTAGATCCCCTGCCGAACTTTCAGTTACGCATTGAGCCATCATAAATACGGCGGATGTAAAGTTGGTTGCTGTTATAGACTGATAGATTTATGATGTGACAAGCAATTTAAGGTTTCGACGTTTAAATATGAGAACCCGTCGCTGGTAATTTGATGATACTGACAGTTTCAAAATTGAGAAGTTACGGATCACTGCGTACAGTCACAGTAAATATATAAGCTAAAGCAGTATGGAAACTCCTAACAAACGTCCAAAACTGGCGCACTCACACATGTGCACACCGCTACAGGAAAATAAGCAGTTTTCGCGCTGAAGTAAGTCGTGGGTGCTAAAACCATAATACAAACAAATAGGTACATATATAGAGTTCCTATAAGTATGTCCCTGTCCTTGTGCGATAAAAGGCGACTAAGTATCTTAATCTGCCCTTGCGTGATAAAAGGCGACTAAGTATCTTAATCTGCCCTTGCGTGATAAAAGGCGACTAAGTGTCCTCATCTGCCCTTGTGTCATAAAAGGCGACTAAGTGTCTTTATCTGCCCTTGTGTCATAAAAGACGACTAAGTGACTTAACCTTCCCGTGTGTCGTAAAAGGCGACTAAGTGACTTCTTAACCTTTCCTTGTGTCGTAAAAGGCGACTAAGGGTTTCGGAAAAATTTGTTTAGTTTTACGGTCCGAAAACATGCTGAAAGGAACTAAGTTGATAGAAGCACCCCAATATTTGAGTTAATCATACTATTCTTATTTCAAAACATCTGGGTTACAACCCTGACGCTCCGACGCAGAATAGTTCTTTTTTCAAAAAAAGGCTTCCATACTGCTTTAGCTTATATATTTACTGTGGTACAGTCAAGACCACTCCAAGTTTAAGCTTTGGACGTTACAGTTATTATTTCAATTACCGCAGAGGCTACATATAGTCACTTTTCAGCGATGAACTTCTGCTGATAATGACTATCAAACACAAGATATTTTAAGGCAAAGTTTTAAATTTCTGTTTACGGTTCACTCAGAAACTACTGAACTGACTGAAACAGGGTTTTCAATAATGTATTTGGCTTCCTTTCATGCAACAAATAAGTTTCGTTTAATTGAAATCGGTTCACTCAAACAGAAGATATGCGAAGTTTAAATCGGTGGCGCCAACAACTCATATACACTAAACTAATTCAAACTAGGATTTTAACAACCTATTTGACTTACTTTTGTGCAACATATAAACTTTAGATCATTTCAATCGGTTCACTCAAACAACACGAATGAATATTATCAAGCGGCCTGTTCACCAATAACTCACACTACACGTTAGTGTAGGTTCTGCTTGAAACGATTGCATTGAAACAAAGCCTATATTTTAAAATAATATGATATATAATTAAAAACCTCGTTTAAATCGGTTCGGTTGTTTTTGTACACTGTAAAGTTCTAACGAACGCAGTTGTGGGCACAGCTATTTATCAATTACTAGCGGCCCGCCCCGGCTTCGCACGGTTACTAATCTACGGGTAGAGGTGGTGCCTTTTATTGCGATATATGACCTACTCGTAGCCTTCAACTCTAAAATATTTCGTTGTACCTCAGGACGACAACCTCAAAAGAATATACCTAAAATTTAAAAAATCAGGCTTTGGACGACCAGTCGCAACGACGTGCGCCCTCAGCGCCCTCTGTGTGTGCCCCGTCAGGTTCCTGGCTCGCTGATATTAACTTCCGAAACTCGGCTACGCTTGGCTATCAACGAAATTGCGCATCGAGTGTGAAGCTCATTCTAGGACTTTAATTAGAGTTTATTTTTTTATTGTAAATGGGCTTACTCTTGACCTCGATCTAGTCTTGAAGACAGAGATGAGGTCGACGATGGAACGAGCTTACCCAGAAGAAGCCTATTCACTCGCGACTTGAATAGATTCGGGTTATATGAACTCGGGATTTTAATATTGTGATATCTTCCAAGATATTCATTTAAATAACATGGTGTAAGGGACAATTTTGATCTACGTTCATTGTTTTATAATACTAACCTTTTAAATTAGATAAGGATCCACCTGCCTTACCTTGAGGGCAAAAATACGTTCAAAATTACCTTATTTTGAAAATCTACTTTTTTGCTACAAATAGTTGGTTACTGTGGGTTATCCTTAAAAGATAGACAAATACTATCCCGGACTTTTCTTTAGAGCTTTTAGAGAGCAACAATTCTTTCATACACAACTTTGATATAAATGAAACCATTTACGCAGCGTACGCCCAGAAAGCTCTCTGGAGGCACGTTTTTTTCCGACTCGATCGACAAACATCATCACAGTTCAGTCAGTTTGCACTCAATTATTATAAATTATAGCCTCAAACCTTCCTATTGAATTAATCTATCTACTCGTATTAGTAAAAACCGGATCGAAATCGATATAGTAGTTCCAGAGTTTAGCGATCACAGACAGACATGATGGATGACGACAGAAAAACGTTTCTGGGGACTTTCTTTTATAATATGTAGTGATTATACAGCCTATTAGACAACCCCGATACAAAAATGTGTGGTATCTTGAAATATAATAATTTAAAATTAAATCCTACTTCATACTAATATTATAAACGCGAAAGTTTGTAAGTATGGATGGATGGATGGATGGATGTATGTTACTCTTTCACGTAAAAACTACAGAATGGATTTAGATGAAACTTTACAATAATATAGCTTATACGTCAGAATAACACATAGGCTACAATTAATAAAACTGCGCAGACGAAGTCGCGGGCACCAGCTAGTCTAAAATAAAAGCATCATTCAAGAATCACGGCACATCAGCAACAAAGTGGCTCATAAAAAATATTTAATGCGTTAAAAAAGAAAAAAAACCGGTCAAGTGCGAGTCGGACTCGCTAGCCGAGGGTTCCGATATACCTATAGTATTTTTGGAAGCAATAAAGTCCATTTTCAGGACCGCAAAACTAAATTTGTTTGTAAAGGTTTTTTGCAGATTTCTGAAAAACTGTGCAACTTAGAAAGATCGTTTTATTTTTGCTGTAAAGTTTATATAAACTTCTGTCAACTGTAATTAATTCAGATTTTTCCTTACTCAAACTTCGGAGATAAGGGGGGGGGGGGAATGGTATTTTTCTTGACATTTTTCATCATAACTTTAAAACTAAGAAATTTAAAAAATACAAAAATATATTTTAAAATGTACAAGTAAAGCCCTTTCATATGATACCCCACTCGACCTAGTAGCGACAATTTGAAATTTGGCCCCCCCTATTTTGGCCCCCTTTATATTAATAATCATACTTTTTTCAAAAATTTTTCTTGTGCAATTAAGTTGGGCAACTATATTCTAAAACTATTCCAAATTTCAGGTTGATAGCATAAGTGGTTGCTGAGATATAGAGGTGTGACAGACAGACGGACAGACAGACAGACAGAGCGGCACCATAAGGGTTCCTTTTTTTTACCATTTTGGTATCGGAACCCTAAAAAAAGAAATGGGAGCTATAAAAAAATTAACGACAATGAGAGATTTAATAATATGAAAAGTGCATGTCTATTTTTGCATCCCTGTGTATATTTAAAACAACAACCAATACCTAACGGTTATTTATGTTTTTTTTTATAACAAATTAAATTCTTTTTAACTAAATTTATTTTGATTTAGACCTTAAACGACGGCACTTATTCAAACACAACCCTACAAATTACATTTATTTTGAAATAATTCGTTTGACCCACTTGGCTGCTATAAGGACGAGTTCACATCGAATGACTGTGACCCATTATGATGCTTGGTTTCCATCCTCAGTACTTTTGAGGTCCTTAACCCACAAAAAAAGTTTTTTTTTTACTATTTATGGGCTTACTCTTGACCTCGATCTAGCCTTGAGGACAGAGATGAGGTCGACGATGGAACGAGCTTGCCCAGAAGAAGCCTATTCACTCGCGACTTAAATAGATTCGGGTTATAAGAGCTCGGGAACACAGACGCAGGCAGAGAATTCCACTCCTTAGATGATTTACAAATATCTGCACTTTTCTTATTATAAAGACGTAAAAATAAATTTTGTGAGTTTGAATATAAGAGGCTCATGTTTGAAACTTCTTATAAGGTAAAAACGTTTGATTCTGGAACAAATTCGATTCGAAAAATTATTTAACTAATGTTGAGTATAAAAAAAGCTACTTTTTACCCCGGGAAAACATTAGAAATAAAATAGAGTGATAGAGTGTCTACAAATTCGTGGATTCTAAACGCGTGTTGATTATCTTTAATAAATCAAATTCATCACGCCTCTTTCCGCATCCAGGGTAGACAGAGACCAAATCCTTCCAACTGCTACAATTGACTTTCCTCGCTTCTCAGACTTCTTCTCGACTTTTATTCATCAACACAATCCTATCAGAATAGGATTCTCTTGACCATTCTGTAATAAAATCTCACATCACTTCTCGACTCGATTAAATAATAATTTTGAATTTAGAAGGATCGAATTGAAAATTGAAGTGAATTTTTATTATAGAACTAGCTGTTGCCCGCGACTTCGTCCGCGAGGGATTCTATCTGACCATCCATCCATCTTCCCTTCCGTCTATCTGTCGTCCGTCCGTCCGTCCAACCATCTGTCCAACCGTCCGTCAAACCATCCCTGGCCCTGCCCCTCTCCCTCTCTCCCCCACCCCCTCCCTTTTCCTCTCCCTCTCCCTGTCCCTCTCCCACTCCCTCTCCCTACCCCTATTCTTATCCCTTCCCCTATCCCTTCCCCTAACGCCATCTTAACCGCTATCCATATCTTCATATAAACATAGAAACGACACCTATATTGATTTTTAGACATTTCAACCCTATCGCACCCTAATTTCACGTCCACCACGTTGGATTTCAAAGTTGTAGTTTTAATCAGCGACCCGATAAACCATATAAATGACACCCATATTGATTTTTAGACATTTCAACCCTATCGCACCTCAACCCCATCCCCAAGGGTGATGGTATTTCACGTCCACCACGTTGGATTTAAAAATATTTGTAGTTTTTGTAATCAGCGACCCGATAAACCATACAAACGATACCCATATTGGTTTTTAGACTTTTTCACCCCATTTCCCTCTTTTAGGGGTTGAATTTTGGGGTGGAATTTTAAAAACAGTGATTTACGTTCCACAAAATTACAACCCTAATGCCTAAACAATAAATTTAGTGGATTTTACTTTGAAAATGAAGGATTTTCAACTTCATCCCCTTTTTGCCCCTTACGGTGTAGAATTTTCAAAAACCCTGAGATACGTGCGTATTAATTTTTAGTCGTAAGCCTAAATACAAAATTTGAAGATCCTAACTTCAAAACTGACGAACTTTCATACAAACTTTCATCCCCTATTTTACCCCTTTAGGGGATGAATTTTGGAAAATCCTAAAACACGTACTTTTTTATTTTTTACCAAAAACTTAAATACAAATTTCTATAATTCTACCTATAAAACTGAAAGACTTATAGACCAACATACGGAAAAAAATCATCCCCTTTTTTACCCTCTTGAAGGATGATTTTTAAGAAATGCTTCAAAATGTGTTTCTTTATTTTTTAGCAGAAGCTTAAATTCAAATTTGTGTGAATCTAGCTCAAGAAACAAAGGACTTTCATAGAAACTTTCATCCCTTATTTCACCCCCTTGGGAGATGAATTTTCCAAAATCCTTTCTTAGTGGGTGGTTTTGACGCACATAGAACCTGTGTACAAAATTTCAGATCTGTATCTATAGCGGTTACGGCCCGGCGTTGATGAATCAGTCAGTCAGTCAGGACATGCTCTTTTATATATTTAGACTAGCTGTTACCCGCGACTTCGTCCGCGTAGATTTTATAAAAAAACAGAACTCGAACTTAATTGAAACATATTTTACGGAGCGCTTATCCTTCTTGATCCCTACGTAAAAGATGCATTTGTACTTATCCAAGTTGAATAAATGCATCTTACTACAAACTTAATTATCTTTTGATTTTATTTAACTGGTAGGTAGTGCGGGATTTTCATTGTCAACCGTTACAGGCGAACTTAAAAAAGAAGGCAATAAAGGGAGTGAAGTGAATGGGTAGCGAGGAGGTATTCATAAAAGTAAAAAAGGTCCCTATTCCTCCCTATCTATCCTTTTGTATCCCCCCCCCTACATTCCCACTCCCCCTCCCTCACCCTCTCCCACTCTCTCTTCCTCTCCCTCGCCCCTCCCTCTTCCCCCCCTCACCCTTCCTTCCCCCTCCATTTCCCCCCTTCCCCTCTCCCCATCACCCTCCCTTTCCCCCCTCGCCCTCCTCCCATTCCCCTCCCTTTCCCCCTTCCCCTCACTCATCCTCCCCTTCCCCCTCTCCCTCCCTCTACCCCCCTCCCTCTACCCCCTCCCACGCCCTCTACCCCTCCCTCCCCCTTTCTCTCCCCTCATTTTCCCCTCCCTTACACTCTCTCCCTATCCCTCCCCCTTTCCCTCTCCCTATCCCTGACCCTACCCCTATCCCTGCTTCTACCCCTAACGTTATCTTAACCGCTATCCCTATCCTTATATAAACATACAACTGACACTCATATTGATTTTTAGACATTTCAAACCTATCGAATCCCAACCCCATCCCAGGGGTGGTGGTATTTCACGTCCACCACGTTGGATTTCAAAATCATTGTAGTTTTCGTAATCAGCGACCCGATAAACCATACGAACGACACCCATATTGATTTTTAGACATATCAACTCTATCGCACCCCAACCTCATCCCCAAGGGATGATAGCATTTCACGTCCACCATGTTGGATTTCAAAATTGTTGTAGTTTTTGTAATCAGCGGCTCGATAAACCTTACAAACGACACCCATATTGATTTTTAGACATTTCAACCCTATCGCACCTCAACCTTATCCCCAGGGGATAATGGTAGTTTACGTCTACCACGTTGGATTTCAAAATTGTAGTAGTTTTCGTAATCAGCGATACTTAGTTGAATAAAAAAAGTCCCATCAAAATCGGTTAAGTAGTTTCGGTGTGCTGTAGCAGATACAACCCCGCTAGAGTATTATTGTATGTGTAGATTCCCACGGGAATGAGATATTTTTCCGGGGTAAAAAGTAGCCTATGTCCGTCTCCAAGTTACCATCTATCACCATACCAAATTTCATCAAAATCCGTTCAGCCGTTTAGGCGTGAAAGAGCAACAAACAAACAAACAAACAGACAGACAGACAGAGTTACTTTCGCATTTATAATATGTGGGATAAGCTTGAGGAAAAACAGCCGAGAACTTGATATTTAACATTTATTTTCTTCAGACAAACACGTTTCTTTTCAAATCGTCTCTTACTACAAAATGACATCTCAGTCTTTTTTTTTTTAAAACAATTTTAGTGTTGCCACTATGACAATTTAAAAACCGATAATATTCTTAATAAAATCACAAAATAAGAGATATCTCCCACACGGCTGTCCTGCTCATTCATCTGTCTCAGATGAATCTTCTCCGTGGGTTACCCAGGGCTTCATCATATCGGCTGAGCTTGATGTATTATTTGGTCCTTCTCCATTACCAACTTTCTTCAAATCATAACGATCATTCCTTTTCTTTTTAGTTATTTCGTAAGGTCCGAGATATTTAGGGAATAACTTGTGCCCCTGTACAAATTGTGTCCTTTTTATAGCGACAAGATCTCCAATATTATAATCAGTTGCCTTCTTCCTTTTCTTATTAAAACTCTTTCTGTTCTCCTCTTGAATCTTTTGTATGTTTTCTTTTGCTCTCTTTCTGAGATCTTCTCTTTGGTCATTAAAATTGTTGATATTTTCTTCTTCAATCAGTTTTAAAATATCATCACTCTTGTCTCTCATCTTAACACCAGTCAATAGTTCAAAAGGAGTCATCCCTACGCTTCTCTGGTAGGTGTTATTTAGGCCTCGTTGAACAGCACTTACTTTTTTGTACCATTTAGTTGGGTCATCTATAGTCAACTTGCTTAGAACGTTAATTATTACTTGATTAATGCGTTCAACCTGTCCGTTGCCTCGTGGCTGTCCAGTAGTCACAGTGTGATGGTGAATGTTTTCAGCTTCACAATATTCTTTAAATGCATTGGAAGTGAAAGAAGCATTTCGATCACTAATTATTATCTGAGGTGAGCCAAAAATCTGCTGTTGAATCTGGGGCTTATCAAGCACTTCTTCAGTCGACAAAGTCTTTGTGGGGTAAATCCATGTAAATTTGGTAAAACCATCTATAATCGTAAATATGTACTTATAGTTCTTGTTGGTAGATGTCAATGGACCAAGATGATCAATATGGTAAGTAGATAATGGTTTATCTCCTTTATCAAGGGAATGTAGGTAACCTTCCTTTTTACCTCTTTTGTGTGACACTAATATGCACTCTACACAGTTATCTATTACAGATTTGATTTTCTCTTTCAGGTTGTCAATGTAATATTCTCTGGACATCAGTTCTTCTGTTTTGTTAATTCCGAAATGTCCTAATTCATGATTTTTTCTTATAATCTCATTTTGCATCTTTTTAGGTACCACCATTAATTTCTGTCCATTTTTTACTTTCCACAAAATGTCATTTTCCAGTAAATAGTCTTCATAGGGTTCAGTTTTCATAACTTGCTTTATTAGTTTCAGTTTAGGATCATCGTCTTGAGCTTTTTTGAATCGTGCAGTAGTATCCGTGAGCAAGCAGACATTCACAGCAGGATATCTACTGAGAGCATCAGCGTGTTTCAGTCTTGTTCCAGATCGGTGTTCTATTGTGTAATTATACTCTTCTAGCAGTAATGCCCAACGAGCTACTCTTGTAGGTAAGTCTTTCTTTTGCAGTGTCATTGTCAAAGCAGAACAATCTGTCACAATCTTAAAAGGTATACCCAACAGGTACACTCGAAACTTTTTAACTGCTTCTACAATTGCCAGAATTTCCAGGTAGTAGCTGTGATACTTCTTCTCTGCTTCGTTAGTCTTCTTACTCATGTAATAGATTGGGTGCATCTGCTTGTCATTAGGGTTTCTTTGTAATAAAACCGCTCCATATCCTTGAACGCTTGCGTCGGTGTGCAGCTCAGTTTCCAAACTGGGATCATAGATTCTTAAAACTGGAGCATTACACAATGCTTTCTTAAGTTCTTCAAATGCCTTTTCACAATTTAAATCGAAGTTGAAAATCGTATTTTTCTTTAATAAGTCTGTTAGTGGCTTGGCGATGAGAGAATAATTCTTGACAAACTTTCTGAAATATCCAGTAAGCCCCAAATATGACTGTAAGGACTTAAGATCATGTGGCTTTTTGAAATTAGCAACAGCGGCTATTTTCTCTTTAGATGGTCTGATTTCACCTTCACGGACAATATAGCCAAGGTAATCAATTTCTTTCTGAAGGAAATGGCACTTATCCCAGTTAAACCGTAGCCCATACTCTTCTGCTCTTTTGAATACTCTCTGCAGTTTTTCAATCCCTTCTTCTTCTGTTTTAGAAGGTATAATCAAATCGTCAAGGTACGCCAGTGCTGTACCGTCCAGGATAATATCTTGGAACACATCGTTCACAAATCTTTGAAATACAGATGGGCCCGTGCAGAGGCCAAAAGGCATCTTTACAAACTCATATTGTCCTATGAGTGTAACAAAGGATGTATACTTCTGACTTGCTTCGTTAACATTAACATGTAGAAAACCATTTTTTAAATCAAGTGATGTGAAATATTTAGCATTCTTCAAACGATCAATCTGATCTTCGATGAGTGGTAAGGGGAATCTTTCCTTGATTATTTTCTTGTTCAGTCGTCTATAGTCAATGCAGAGCCTGTATGTACCATTTTTCTTTTTAGTCAATGTTATAGGACTTGCAAAATCTGATTTGCTTGGTTTTATGATACCATCAGCGAGCCATTCTTCAATCTGTTTGTTTACAACCTCGAGTTCTAATGGTGACAAACGTCGAGGGTTCTGGTGTACTGGACTATCATCATTTAGTATTATTTTAAGCTCAACATTAGACTCTTTCTTTGCATTGTTGGGATTGTAGTCTTTAATTAAAATCTTTATCGTTTCAGCAAATCTTATATCTCCAATATTGTACACTTCCTCTTCAAGGTTCTCTATCTTAGTAATATGTAAAATCCTCTTAGCGGAGATTCCTTCTGATGAAAAGCTTATTTCCACTTCTGTTAGTATTGGATTACCAAGTATTATGTTTACTGGTATTGCATCATCTTTGACAATATAAAAAGTCACTTCAAAGCAGCAATCATCAATCTGAATGTTGGCAGAAAATGAGCCTTTGGTATGAACTTCGTGCTCGGCTATTCCTGTCAAACACAATACACTATTTGGATTATAGTTAGACGTTTCACCATGAAGTTTGCCAAAATAGGATTCCTTGACCAGGTTTACATCGCTTCCAGTATCAATCAAAACTTTGGCATCAACATTATTAATCTTAACTTGTTTGTAGGGTGTGTGACATGACTCATGTTCAATTCTTTTAATCTTGAGGGTTTTCTTAGTATTTTGAGGACATTCGTTCGACTTGTGGCCAAAATTGTTGCATCTAAAGCACTTTACTCCTTTTTTACAAGTAGGTGACTCATGATCGGTTTCTCCGCAGTTAAAGCATCGTTTGGTAGGTATTGTCTTTTTCGTACCAGTTCGATCAGGTATATGCTTAGATCCACTCGGAGTCTTCGATTCCATTTTCTTTTTTATTTCTGCATACAAATCTAACTTTTTCCTAAATTCTCTCATATCAGAAGCTCCATACAATATTGCTTTGTTCAATTCTGAGTCTTGTATACCGTCAATAATGTATTCTATCAATGATTCATCTTCAATTTTGCCATTTGCAGCTAATTCTTTCATATGTAAATAGTACTGTTGATAACTTTCATCATGTTTTTTCTTGCGGCGAGCTAGCATTTTATGCATTGCAGCACTATTAAATTTTACTTCAAATTCTCTTTTCAAAGCAACTTTTAGCGCTGACCAAGTTTGGGCTTCTAAAGTTCTGACAAACAAACGAGCCGTTCCAGTAAGTAATCTCTTCGCAAAGATCAGAGCTTCTAGCTCGGTCCACTGCATCATATCTATTATATCTTCCAAATCTTTGATCCAGTTATTAATCCCAAATGAGTCATCACCACTGAATGGCGTCATAGATTTTTCTAAGTCCGTGAAAGACATTCTGGGAACAGGATCTTCATCTTTATAGTCTTCTTTTCCCTTTTTGTTCTGTTTCGGGGGCATCTTGTATCAAAAGTGTAAGTCTTAGTCTTATAAGTCGTAAATCTTTAGTCTTATCTTCAAATATCATCAACGTCCCGAAACATTCGTCTTGAATTCCTTCAACGTCCCGTAGCCTTCGTTTTCAAGAACTTTCAGCGTTCCGAAGCATTTTTAACATCGAATCGTCTGAAATACTTCTTCCAATTCACTTTTCTGTTGTTTTATGACACTCAGCATACCTCAACATCCGTGAAATGTTGGTGAAATGCGACACAAAATGGCCCGCCGGTGCGGTGAATTCTCAACACAAATCTTCCGTCGTAGTCTTCAAAAATACTTTGGACTCGGTGTTTTTTACAATCCCGGACGAGCCCCCATAAATTCTGTAAGATAAGCTTGAGGAAAAACAGCCGAGAACTTGATATTTAACATTTATTTTCTTCAGACAAACACGTTTCTTTTCAAATCGTCTCTTAAACTACAAAATGACATCTCAGTCTTTTTTTTTAAAACAATTTTAGTGTTGCCACTATGACAATTTAAAAACCGATAATATTCTTAATAAAATCACAAAATAAGAGATATCTCCCACATATATATATATAGTATAAGTATATAAGTATATAGTATATAGTAAGTATAGTATGGATGGATAGTATGGATAGACTAGGATGCTACTTTTAGAACGCCGTCGTCGTTGCGAATTTGATCTTTGACACATCAAGCTAGGCCATACCCCGGACCACAGAAAAATGAAGGTAATTAGAAGGAGTACGAGTATTAAAGAAATAATTCGTCACAAAGTAGTGAAGGCGTCGTTCTATGGATTTGACAGCTTATTTTGAATATTTCATATGGATCATCAATGATGGGCTTGTGACATGTTGGCAGACGATATCCCCTACTAAACTAAATTTGCAAGGTATCTATTCCGAGCGAAGCAAGGAGGTCCGAAATTTTTGCCCCGGACACTACAAACATCGAGCTCCAATTTGAAATTTGAAATTGGAAAGTCGTGTAGGCCACAGAGCCTAGGCTCGTATTTTCAGTACAAAAGACCCTCAGAAGGACCAAGAGAATCTCGCGGGCGGATGCGCGCGGGGGTGCGGGGTAGATTGCAGTGCAAGAGGGGTGAGAGTGTCCGTTCTGTATGAAAGTACCAGCGAACTACAATACTACAGAACGATAAGTACGCTTCAAACTTGACCCCACGTAATAGTTACCTAAGTAGGCGGAGCTAAAATAGTTACCTCTCACTGAACTACCTTGCCACTAGCTGACATTGCAGCACGCGCGCGAAGCAATCCCTGCTCTCGTTCTGAATTTGAACCATTTGATTCGTATTTTGAATATACGTCCTTTTGGTTTCACATAGGGCCACTTTTTGTGTGGAATTTGTTCTGAGTTAGCCATAGTACTGTAGTTTGCTGGAAAGTACTATTACTTTGTTCTGTGCCTAGGCCTTGCCTTTCTGACAGTCAGCCGATATGAACTCGCCCCTATATTTCCACTGACCCGGATATTTTGGTAGTGACCATCCATCAAGCCAAGCAAATACTCTGAGCAAATAGTTGATCAATTGTTAATTAATCTTTGATGGAACGCGAGACTGGATATTTGATTGGCAGATTTTCGAACACAATATTCGGTAAAGTTTTTCGATACTTTAGCGTATCAATTCTGAAATGGCGTCGAGCGATAATAAGGTGAAAACTCTTATAAGGTATATGATAAACGCAAAGTAAAAGATAATATATGGTGACTTTTAATTAGTTCTTGATAGAAAAAGGTATGAATGTACTCATGATACTGAACAACTTTCCCCAAGGAACATAGGTCGAAATACGAAAATCAAGTTTTGAGCTCCCATAGAAACTGCATCAGCTGATAGCGCATTTTGTATGGGAGGTCAAATTTGGTTTTTCGTATTTCGACCTATGTTCCATGGGAAAAGTTGTTCAGTATCATGAATACATGCATATCTTTTGCTATCAAGAACTAATTAAAAGTCACCCTGTATAAGATAAGATAAGATGAGATGAGATGAGATGAGACGAGACGAGACGAGACGAGACGAGACGAGACGAGACGAGACGAGACGAGACGAGACGAGACGAGACGAGACGAGACGAGACGAGACGAGACGAGACGAGACGAGACGAGACGAGACGAGACGAGACGAGACGAGACGAGACGAGACGAGACGACGAGACGAGACGAGACGAGACGAGACGAGACGAGACGAGACGAGACGAGACGAGACAAGACAAGACAACAAAATTAACAAACAAACACTATTTTGAATAGAGTGTAAGGGACAGATAAGATCTATTTTAGTGGAACAAATAAAATAAAATGAACTCACTGGAAATATAGTTTTTTTTTTATATTAGTAAGATTGTTTGTACACATATATTTGCCTTCGTGGAACTAGGGTTGTTTTATTTTTATTTATTTATTAAGGTTTGCCAACAGGTAATACACATAGACTTAACTCTACTAACATCTTTTACAGGACTTACATATAGGTACACCCAATTACAGGCAAACACAACATGCAATTTGAGTTTTTAACGTAAATACGCTACACTAAGAAACACAATTTAAAATTTAGTTAACCTAAAGATTACAATTTGGATTTGAATTTTAGTTTAGACAATATATTTTTAAATTCAAGAAAAGATAAACATATCGACATTTTCGTTGACAAATAAAGTGTTGTATTGTCTGCATATCCGATTAACGATATTATAGAAGCCGAAGTTAGTTCTAGAGTACTCAGTAGCAAAAGGTTTGTAGTTACACAAACGAGATCCAGAACGAGGAACAGTAAAATTTATTTCAGCCAATATATGTGGCGTGTCTACAAGGCCTGTTACGATCTTGTAGAGAAACAGCTGGTCGTTTATCCACCGCCTGTCCTCCAATGAAATCAGTTGGAAGTGTCCTAACCTTTTATCGTAAGAGTTGAGGTCCAGTCTTTTGTCATGCACCGCAAGAAAAAAGAGAAAACGTTTTTGTACTCTTTCGATCCTATCGATGTGAATATGATAGTAAGGACTCCAAACACAGGAGCAGTATTCTAATACACTACGCACTAAAGCGTAATAAACTATTTTCAATGGAGTGGTACTTTTAAATTTTTTACAGTTACGCCAAACGAACCCTAGCATTCGAAGAGACTTTTTTATGATTTCGTCGATATGGTCATTGTAGGAAAGCTTGCTGTCCAAAGTTACACCAAGGTCTCTGATTTTCGTGACTTCTTCTAGTTTGGAACCGTTAATTTGGTAGCTAGATTTGATTGGATACTTTTTTCTACAAAATGTAATAGCTTTGCATTTTTTACTATTAAGGGGGAGTTTATTTTTAACAGACCAAGCCGATATTCTATCGAGATCATTTTGCAATAGTTGTGAATCTAGAGAGCTGTTAATAATTTTGAAAAGTTTAAGGTCGTCTGCGAAAAGAGAGAATTTAGAATGGCGTATGACGGAAACTAAGTCGTTAATAAAAACTAAAAAAAGTATTGGGCCCAAGTGGGAACCTTGAGGCACACCAGAACTAGCTGTGAAGAGCTCAGATTCATTGCCCCAAACAACAACTTTTTGGGATCTGCCACTTAGATACGAAGCAAACCATTTCAAAAGACTGCCATGGACGCCTACGTTATATAGCTTGTTTATTAACAAGTAGTGATCGACTTTATCAAATTGCTTATGTCTGTATAGATTGCGTCTACTTGCAAACCTCTATCGAGTACAGAAGAAATTTGTGATGTATAATTGGCCAAATTTGTTGCAGTAGACATTTTAGAACGAAATCCATGTTGCTCGGGTATAAGTAATGGCTTTAAATGAGACGTCAGTACTGGACAAATGAGGGATTCAAATACCTTAGCTAGAGTTGACAAAAGAGAAATAGGCCTATACTCTGTGATGTCCATTGAATTGCCGCTTTTAGGAATGGGTATAATATTGGCACATTTCCATAAAGAAGGAAAGACTCCGGTCTGAAGGGAATAATTAAATATTGTGTGTAATGGGTGACTTAGAGCTGTGGCACAGTTGGAAATAAAAATTGGTGGTATACCATCTGGTCCGCATCCCTTACGGCAGTCCAGCTTCTTAAGCTTTTTTTCTATTTCTTGTTTGGAAAATTTAAGTCTCCCGATGACATTGTAAGACAAAAAATTGTTTCCGGGTAAGTGTAGGATATTATCAATAGGGCCGCTCATACAAGGATCAGAAGGTGAGAAAACAGACGCAAAATGATTAGCAAATCCGTTGCAAATTGAATTAGGAGTTGTCAATTTATTATTATTTAGCGTCATTTCGGAAGGAAATGAGCTATTACGCTTACGCTTGGAGCTTATGTAGGACCAAAAAGAATTCATATTGTTTTTAGATATAGATGCTTCAATCTTACGTCGGTAATTATTGTAACAGATAGAAATTTGAATGTGACATCTAGTTCTAGCATTTGTGAAATCAAAATCATCTAAAGGGTTATTGAATTTTTTAAATCTCTCACGATATTTATTTGAGTTTGAGTCACATTCAAATCTATTGGCTTTAGAAGTAAGAATTACTTACGGAATTCTCCTCAAATATGTATTTTATGTGTTTCTAACAAATCGTTGGTAAAAATAACTACCCAGGTACAGGTGGTAGGTAAGGATTGAGTAAGGTGCATAACTGCATAAGGGTCACTTACTAATTGGTGCTACAAATAAAAACTGTTAACTCAGACCAAGAGCAAAATATTGTTTTTAAAAAACCGGCCAAGTGCGAGTCGGACTCGCGCACTGAGGGTTCCGTATTGGCTTAACGTGCCTCCCACAGCACGGATTTCGCTAGACGAAACTTAATTATATGCTTGGGAAATTAAAACGATGAATGTGCTGGAATCTACTGAATACAATGTGGTTTACTTTGAGTATTCTGATCACTTGGAACAATAATACAGAACAAAGTTGCATAACATTGCTCTTTGTTTAAAAAAAAATGTTTAGTCTTAGATCAAATTGGTGGGAGAATTTTCAGTTGATTTGTAGGAGCTACGTGAAATTCTTGGGCGGTAATATTGAGTTGCTCAAAGGTCTCGTTACTACACTTTCACAAAAAACCGGCCAAGTGCGAGTCGCACTGAGGGTTCCGTACCACCACATAAACATAATTGTATTAGTTGAAATTTCAGTAAGTTAATGTGCTAGATTTTTTGAGTCCGACACGCGCTTGACCAAAATTTATTATTTGTTGTTATTTTATAGCTTATGCACTATAAACATACCAATTTTCAAGTTTGTAAGTGTTCCGGTTTTTAAATAGAACTAAAACAAAAATCGCCTCAGCGACCATCCAACTTGACCCCTCTCTTATATGAATGTTCTTGAAACGGGAGCTCACCACAATTGGTTACCATTAGTTGTGAGAAAAGTTGTAATATTTAATGATTTCAGACTTTTCCCATTATTTGTACTGTGAGACCTAGCTTCTTGCCAAATTTCATAATTTTACGTCAACGGGAAGTACCCTGTAGGTTTTGCATTTTTGAATAAATGTATGGAGATGAGGACATAAAATGCCATATCTTTTGATTGCGTCATTGTAAAAAAATTAAATTTTCAGATCTTGTGTGGTTCATGGATCCTAATATATGGTATTAATTTCAACCTGATACCTTTACCCTTTCGTGAGATAAAGGGTCTTGACTGACAGACAGACAGACAGACAGTCAGACAAACGGACAACAAAGTGATCCTATAAGGGTTCCGTTTTTTTCTTTTGAGGTACGGAACCCTAAAAATGAATAAAATATATATAAATATATGAATAAATAAATATTTCTTTCTTTCAAAAGAGACATTTTCTGATATCCTTTCACACCCCGGACACTACATACATACGAGCGCGAATTTGAAATTTGAAATTAGATCGCGCACAGCCCTGCTTATTCAGTACATCTAACCTGCACAAAGAGATTTGAACCTCGAACCTGCAGGAGAGATTGCAGGAGGGGGGCGGAGAGTGCCCGGTCTGTGTGATGGTACAGTTAACGACAGGTCAAGCTTGACACTCGCAGTGCGACTCTAGCACTTACGTGTATTAAAATACGAATGGTATAAAATCCAATGTGTCAAGCTTGATGTGCTCTTGACTGTACCTAAGGATAGTACTATTATGAAAAGGCTAGTACTAGTACTATTAGTACGATTAAGAATTTATCTATCTATTACTTTATTCTGTGACCATGTGTTTTAAATTGTGTTTGAAAGAAGTGTTCCATAGTTACTGCACCATAATTTAATTTAATTCTAAACGGGAAATTCATATTTTTTTATGGCGAATTCGTACTTATTTTATTTTCCGAATATGAACAAGACAACCAGGAGACAATCCAAACCTGTGTTTTCTTTGTTCCCTAAAACGAGAGGCAGATTTGATTTGTCTCATTAGTAAGGACAGACTGACTTAATTATTTGTATCACAATTGCGGAAAGCCGAGACTCGTCACAGCTGTCTTTTCTAAGTAAATACGTTAATTGAATGAATAACAAAACTTTTACAAAGGCGGTGAATTGAATGGAATTATTTTGAAAGCTTTTACATGAACGTAACATACGTGGAAAGACGTGTTCTGCTACAAAATATTTTTCTCTAGAGTCTTTATAACGACGACGGATTTTCTTTATATCTAGTAGATTGCTGTGACCGTAAAACAGATCTTTGGTCAGTGTGGCAAAGGAGGATATTGACCCCGCCATGTACCTAAGTGCACAGTACAAATAGTGTAGGCAACGAAGCAGTTGACCCCAACATAAATTTCTCAGGCAGATTTTATTTCATGGGATGATAAAGAATCGTGAATTAAATGTAAATTTAAATTATATATAAAAATTTTGGGATAGAAAAATTAATAGTACCGATTATTTTTTTGGATTTTTTTATAGAAGGTTTGTCTAATGTAGTGTAATACCCCAGCAAAGTTTCATCGACTGAGGCTTTAATGCGGGGGTCTTCATACAACGATCCCCTTCGTTGCCTAGACTAAAACGTAATTAGCGTCTACGCAGCACTATATAGGTACTTGCCGTTCGCTCTTGTGTGCTTATAAGGCCGATTTGCACTACACTACAGTTCTCGATCTGGAGGTTCTGAGTTCAATTCCTGGTGGGGATACTGTCAAATAAAAATCACTTCGTGTGACCTCCCCAGCTTGGTTAGGACAGCCCTCACAGTTTCCTGAAATAAGAATATTAATAAAGCTGGAAAAGATAATTTATTCAACACTTAAATTAGCATACGCGTTAACAGGGCACAGAGCCTAGAAATCAAACAGAAAACAAACCGTGAAGCGGCGTAAAATACATTCATTCACTGGTGGAAGACCAGAGATGCTTCAGCCCCAAGAGTCGGTTTTCAACTGAATCAAACAAGTAAAAATCGTTCTAATTGACAAACTACAAAAAAAAAATTGTTTTTCCCATTTATAGGGCATTCCCGATTAAAATACCATGAAGGCTCTACAGTACCTACTTAAGCATAAAATTGAATTTAGAATAATTAAACGATCTTTACAATTTGATTAACAATAAAAACTCGCAGCATTTTGAAAGGTCACCTCTCATTTTCAAGTAGAAAAAGTTTCTTCCCGCACAGACGGACTGCACTCTACTTATTCGTCAGTAGTCGTCAGTAAGCAAAGCAAAACCTCTTAACAATTTTTACGAAGCTCACAAGAATTAACAGAGTTCGGTTTATATAATATTATTTTGCACATAATCTTATCTTAAAATGTAAAACAGCTGTTTTCAATTTAAATAACAACAAATTAGCGAACAAAACAGGTAACAACCATAATATAGTAGGTACACATTCGTAAACTAGATAGAAACCATGTTCACTTATCAAGACCAAAAAAACCGGCCAAGTGTAAGTGCAACACATCAAATTCTACAAGCTTTTGCCATTTGATTTCAAAAACTCCGCGTCCACTATAACCAGACCTGTCTTTAATAAGAATGTACTTGAAACAGGAGTTCACCATAATTGGTTATGATTAGGTACTTAATTGTAGACTTTTTCCTATGCTTATTACCTTATAGTAAACTTCAGTTTATTATTGACTAATTTGTGCTAAGGTTTGGTTGTTAAACTGCTCGGACCATTAAAATGTATTGAGATGGATGCAACGCCTATCAAAACCAGTCAGTCATTTAAAAAATATATATTAGGTGTTCGCGGTCGTATAAAATGTCCGAGGTGTGCAACAAGCCAACAAATCCATGTCGACCATTACCTGCACTTTTTTGTCTGCAGTTTGTTTGCGTCCATCCTAATACAATTTCGTTTTAATTTGATACTTGCAACCCTTTCGCGGTTGCTGTCCTGCCAACTAATCCTGTTAAACAAAAGGACCAAAGACTCTTTTAACTAAATTTGGGTATTTTAACTTGTTACTCATTTATATTCTTTTACAGTTTCTATTTTACATCGACTTTGAATAAGTAGTGAGAATGACCCAAAAAATAAATGACTATAAATATATATTTTTTTTTTTCAAAACATGCTTGGAAATTCGATCGATATTTTGACAACCTTTTTCCAGATAAATCAAAATAGCTGTACTTTAAATACTCGCGAGCAGCTCCGACAAAGTTAGTATGACAAAAACTAATTTTATCGAGTTTTGCGATCGAGTAAATTACAATGAAATCCAAGGAGGTTGAAGTAGCGGCACTTTCTGCTAAGGAGGGAGATATAAGCGCATCCATTTCTTGCAGGGTACCTCCATCTTAAAATGTATGGATATTAAAACACCAATTATAAGAATTAACCAAAAAAGTGAAACTGTTATCTTCCTCGCTAAAAAATATTATATGACTTGGGACTAATAAATGTTATTGGTATAGTTTTTCTGCTAAAAATACTTACCATTCAGGGAAAAAATATCACATGATTTTACAACTAGAATTTTGTTCACTCTCACTAACCCTCGCAAAAAAATTAACCATTCGATTGAAAGGAAAAAACATACTCGTAACTGGTGTAAAAGAAATGTAAAACATAATCCTCATGATAAAAAAAATTTCATAATCATGGTTTTAACATGGTTTTAACCAATTCGCTGTAAGCAAAATGCAACAGACATTGATCTACGACTTTAAAAAATTCACACACAATTTCTTTCAGATTCAGATAATTTTATTCAATGTAGATTCTTTACAGAATACTTATTGAATGTCATGCAGAATACAATGCAAATAGAGCGAGTCTACGCCGTTTCGGATCATGCTATGGCAGCGTAAAAGAAACGGCAAGAAACCACTGCAGCACGGCCTACTTTAAGAGTCGGCTTTTTAAAATGTGTTTCTTGTGTTTCGCTGGAATATCAGAGCACCATACCTCTTTGTCATTCATATAGTCATCCAATCTATAGTAAGCTTTTTTACATAACGTTTGCTTTACACATTCTTTAAACTTTCTCTCAGGTAATTGCACTATATTGTCAGGTATTTTGTTGTAGTATCGTATACACAGACCAACGAAAGATGTATTGACTTTAGTTAATCTAGTATATGGTTGATCAATTTTATGCTTATTTCTAGTATTAAAATTATGCCTGTCACAAATTTTAGGTAATTGATGAATGTTCTTTCTAGCATACATTATATTTTCATAGATATACTGGCATGGCACTGTCATAATGTTGATTTCCTTGAACAGTTATCTCAGGGAATCACGAGTCTTCAGGCAATAAATTGCTCTTATAGCCCTCTTTTGTAAAACGAATATTGGATGTATATCAGCTGCTCGGCCACAAAGCAGTATGCCATAAGACATAATGCTATGGAAGTAGCTAAAGTAAACCAGCCTTGCAGTAGCTACATCAGTAAGTTGTCTGATTTTTCTAACAGCATATGCAGCCGAGCTCAATCGACCAGAAAGAGCCGTTATATGAGGGCCCCATTGAAGTTTATTCAAGTTTATTTATTCAAGTTTATTTATTTCTTAACAATAAAATTGTGTCGAAAATATTAGAGTCTAGACTCTATGCTAACACTAGTGTTAACCCTAAGAAAACTGTACTATTTACAAAATCTAACGGTTCATTATTCAATACTATGTTATGTGAATTAGACCTTACATTTGGTAGTGCAAATTTTATACATTTAGTTTTTTTGGCGTTTAGGACTAGATTGTTTACAGTAAACCATGCATGAATCTGTCCAAGTGCATCATTGACTTCGATATAATTTTGTGATTTCCTACTTACATTGAATATTAATGAAGTATCATCAGCAAATAACACAATCTTTGACAGATTCTTCACCACAGAAGGAAGGTCATTAATATAAATAAGGAATAAAAATGGCCCTAATATGGACCCTTGAGGTACGCCAATTTTGACAACAGATCCCAGTGATTTCGTCCTGTTTACTCGTACCTTTTGAATCCTGTTTTTCAAATATGACCCAAGTAGTTTAATTATTCTTAACACCATAATGTTCAAGTTTTAGCAACAATGTGCTATGATCTACGCAATCAAATGCTTTGGATAGATCACAGAAGATACCAATAGCATCTTCAGATTTTTCCCACGCGCAAAAGATGTATTTTAAAAGTGCAGTCCCGGCATCCGTTGTACTGCGCCCTTTCGTGAAACCAAATTGATGGTCATGTAGTAAGTTATCTCTATTGAAGTGTGAAAGTATTTGATTGAGTACAGTCTCAGTCTCAAAAATTTTACTATGTACAGGTAAGACTGATATTGGTCTAAAATTACTGGGATCCTTTTTGTCACCAGCTTTGAATAATGGAACTACTTTACTTTTTTTCATTAAGTCAGGAAATGTACCATGGTCGACACAATCATTGAATATAACAGCTAAATATGGAGATATAGTATCAATGATCGCACTACAGACTTTTACTGACATTCCCCATAGGTCCTCAGTAGTTTTCATTTTAATACTTTTAAAGGCTTTAACAATTTCGTTAGGGGTGACATGATTGAACCCAAATTCAGTTTCGCAGGCGTACACATCTTTTGAAGTAAATCGCTAGAAAGTGAAGATGAAGAATTGAGTGACTCTGTTGTTTGCAAAGGAATATTAGTAAAAAAGGTTTCGAATTCTTGAGCCACTTCTACGTTTGAACTAATAGTTCCGCGATTTGTATGAAGTGTGATTTGATTGTCACGCGGTTTCACTTTTCCAGTTTCACTGTTTATAACATTCCATACAGCCTTAATTTTGTTATCAGCAGACTGTATTTTTTTCCGAAGAAAAAATGATTTTGCTTTTGAACAAACTAATTTAAACAATTTTGAATAATTTTTGACATATTCAATGAAATTGTCGTCATTTGAATAATTTCTTAGCTCATATAATTCAAAAAGTCTCTCTCTACTTTTGCGAATACCAGCGGTAGCCCAGTCACTGAATTTGAATTTCACAATAATTTGCTTTTTTCTAATAGTGAAAATTTTACTGAATTCAGTATTAATCAATGTGAATAAATCTTAATATGAGTTATTAGGGTTGTTAGTATTATAATTGTGACAGGGCAGTTTTTCTAGTAACGTGTTTTTGTACTTTTCTAACCTACCGTTCGTTAGGCTCCTGGTTTCTATATCTATCTTCTGGGTTACTCGAGAATAATTAAAAGTAACACTTTGACCAGAGTGGCCAGACTGAAGTGAGTTTATGATACTTTTCTCAAAATAATCGCAATTACAAAAGACGTTATCAATACAGGTAGCCGAGGATGACGTCACCCTTGTAGGTTCAAAAAATACATGCTCTAAATTAAAACATTTGAAAAGACTTATAAGTTTGTTACTATAGGTATTATTTTTTAAGATATTGACGTTAAAATCACCACACACTATCACAAACTTATTTTCTTTTGTCACTATTTTTAAAACATCTTCCATTACTAACTCGAACATTGAAAATTTTTTAAAAGTGGGAGGTCTGTATACGCATACTACAACATGCTAGTCCAGCTCAACACAAGATACTCGTATTTCAATACATCTTTCAACCGAAAGTCGAATAATATTTTTACGGTTCTTTATCTTAAAACTGTTACGAACTAAAATCAGTGATCCACCGTGTAAAGCAGACTTTCGATTGAAAGCACTGGCTATACAATAGTTTTGATAATTTATCAACATTTGATAATATTTTTGCCAGTGTTCTGTCAAACAAATAATATCAAATTTTGTTCTTTCTAAGAATAATTCTAATTCTAAAATTTTTCCAGAAAAACCTTGAATATTTTGATGTAAAATTTTCAAACTATTAGATTTTTCCTTTGTCCTTGCTATAGGAAGTTTTTTGCCAGAAGGTTTTTTTTCATTTACTTCAGTAAAATTTTGTTTAGAAAAACCCTCTTTTGTCGTATGAACTAGTTTAAAGAATTGGTGTTAGTAATGTTACTAACTAAATAAGTTTTTTGTGTATAACTTCCTATAACAGAGTCAGATATATTATATGCTATCAATGTAGCCAGGTCTTTCTTAAACTTAAGAGGCAGATACATAGTATCCTTTGTCAATTATTTTGAACTTATGATAAGTCTTGGTCCAAATTCAGACGCTCCAAAAATGTTTAGTTTATAAAGTTTCTATACGAAATGTTTTGAAACAAGAACTTAGTTATCATCATAGCATCCCATGAAGCTCCGAGGACTCTGCAGGACTCCCTGTCCCTTCAGAATTCCAGCAAAAATACATGATAAAAATGTGGAGGGGAAGTACCATAGTCACCACGCTTGTTAGCGTTGCTGGCTCCATGGACCGCGGTTGTTGGTAACCGCAATACATAAGATGGTAGAAGGACGCTGCTGCCCATCTTCCGGAGTGAAATGAGAGTACGGTAGTGGTACAGAATTTGTCCTGATATTGTAACTGTACTTGGACCAACTGCTACTTGGACGAAGTGCTTTTGGACAATCTCCGTGTTGGACGATATGTGTTTTGGACCATCTGCAACTAGGTCGTTCAAACTCCCTTAGTCGTGTTTTACGACACCCACGGGTAGAAATGGTTTGGTACTATTCTATGCCGGCACCACACGGTTTAAAATTATTATTAATGAATCTGTCAGTAAAGTTCTAAATATTTCCATAGCTACAATTCCAAAGAGATTTTAACCTCGCTGCGCTCAGCGAGGTTCAAATCTCTTTGTACAATTCAATAAATAGTTTGTTTAAAGTTCCTAGAAAAAGTTAAACAGTAAAACCTGAAACCTTAGCAACCCTCACAGCTTCTTTGTTTAAGAATATTTACCTCTCGCGGATCTTAAGTACGAAACAACAAGGACCTCTCGACGTGACGTTTAGTCTCCAGCGCCAAGGGTCTTCTCGAACAAAGTTTATAAGAACAACACAAGTCCGTAGGGAACTTGTTTCTTTTTAAGCTTAAGAAATATTTTTTTTTGAATATTTTTGAAAAAAAAAGCAGTGTTATACACGAGCTTGAATCCTACTATCCTATCCTACTAATATTATAAACGAGATAGTTTGTAAGTATGGATGGTTGGATGTTTGTTACTCTTTCACGTAAAAACTACCGAATGGATTTTAATGAAACTTTACAATAATAAATAATAATATAGCTTATACATAATAATATAGCTTATACATAATAATATAGCTTATACATCAGAATAACACATAGGCTAAAATTTATAAAGATATTGTGTGAATTATCCAATTCTGTTCAGTCGAAGTCGTGGGCACCAGCTAGTTTCTAGGGTTCCGATACCGAAATGGTAAAAAAAAGAATCCTTATGGTGCGACTTTGCTTGTCAGTCTGTCTATCTGTCACACCTCATTATCTCAGGAAGTACTAAAGCTATCGACTTGAAATTTGGAATAGTTTTAGAACATGCTTGTCCAACTAACTTGCTAACAAAATAATTGAAAAAATATTTTAGGTTTTATTGAAAATGGGGCCCAAATAGGCAAAATTTCAAATTGTCGGGACTAGCTCAAGTGGGTTATTATATAAAAGGGTTTCATTTGACTATTCCAAAATAGATTTTTGTAATTTTTTACGACACTTAGTTTTCAAGTTATGATGAAATATACAAAAAAAAAATACCATTCCCCCTCCTTATCTCCGAAGTTTGCAATGCGAAAAATCTGAATTAATTACAGTCGATAGAAGTCATTACAGAAAATATAAAACGATCTCTCTAAGTAGCACAGTTTTTCTGAAATCTGCTACAAACCTTTACAAACAAACTTACGTTTTGCGGTCCTAAAAATAGACTTTCTTGCTTCCTAAAATACTACAGGTGTATCGGAACCCTCGGCGCGCGAGTCCTACTCGCACTTGACCGGTTTATTATTATATCAAACTAGCTGTGTCTACGATTTCATTTGCGCGTTCTTCGGGCTCTTGCAGGTAGATATAAACAACTAGACCGGCTCTAACTGGGTTGTTTATCGGCTTATGTTTGTGCGTTATAAGCTTCGTTTCATCGCAATTGATTCACTTAAACGGGAAAAAGAAAATCGGATTCTCCATACTAATTACAAACAGGATAGGCGCCATTAGATCGACTACGGGCGATAGTTTTGAATTCGTTTTCATTCAAAAATTTATGAGAACCACGGTTCTGCTTCGATCGGCAGCAGTGTGACAGCAGGACAGAGCGATACGTAGTAGTTTACAGTGACAAGTATCGCTCCATTCTGCTCTCACGCATAGCTCTGCTTTCTTTCTTATCAATCAAATCAAATATAGTTAACTCATTGTTAGACATTAAAATATTTTACATCTCTCATATTCGGTAAGTAAGTCCTTATTACCACCAAATGGCTTGGCTTGTAGGTGACCAATTAGCGCTCTAGGGTAATAATGTAGCTAGAAAAGCCCTAGGGCGGTAAGGAATTAAATTTTGAAAGAGTGCAGTGTTTGTTTTTTAATTACTTACCGCCCTAGGGCTTTTCTAGCTACATTATACACCTACAATTTGGCGGTAATAAGGACCTACTTACCTCACAATCGAGATGTAAAGCAGAATAGTTAGCTCATTGCACCCTCGAACTATAGTGATGCTTTTGGCTACTTATCTACTATTAATGACGTCAGCTAAACTACCTCGCTTCACAAACAAAGTGGCACCATGGTGGGAGAAAAAGAAGCGACAATAAAAACCCACGCGCTCTTTTAAATATGTTTGTAAGTACAGGGTTGATACAATAAACATAAGTCGATTTGAATTAGCCTGTTAGAACCGTAGCCTAATCCCATGGATTTTTCTCTTCTAGAACAACTGATATTTTATATAATAACCTTTCTTATACACAATCTATTCCATGACTGTATTGCATTTTGAATGTCTCTTAAAATAATACTTTTGTCTATATCAGTACGTTTCCTCGCTCCAAAAACTTTCTTCTTAAAATTTCGTAACTCTTTGTCATAGAAAACAAGACTGTTCGCAAATATGATAAAATAAAGGTATAGGTACTAATTACAAGCCGTCTGTAAGTTGAAAATAGAAGTTTTATTCATTCTCTTTAAGAGCAAGTAAGATTTCTAAACTGTGTTTGACTTGGGTGTAATTAAGTCGAGATATAAAGTGATACTAGAGAAAGTATTTTATGTCTTAGTTGCATAGTGAGGTTAATGCTACGGAGCTACGTCGTAGCAATTTCGTAGCAAGTTGTAGCAGTGGGTCCAAAAGCAAAAAGGAGACAATTTTGGCAAAAAGGAGACAATCTTACAACTTATGGAGTTTTATACATTTTTGATACCTATCTTCTTTATTTATGTCTCAGTTTCTCGGCCTCAGACCCAAATCTAAAGTCCAAGCCTTTGCTATTGCCACGGGGGGGTTTTTCTTGTCGCTTCTTTTTTTTTCCTACCATGGCGCCAACTTGTTTGTGAAGCGATGTAGTTTAGCTGACGTCATTAAGAGATTTTAATATCCAACAATGAAAAAGATTTTTGATTTTGATTTGGTTTGACTGTTGCACTTCCAGACTTAGCTGTAGATTGGTGATGGGAGATACATTTTATTTTCTTATAATTCGTATGTTATTGAAACTCTGTGCTACGTACTCTTTCCAGTTTATCTTTTTCTAGGGAATAAGTTAGATACTCTCATACTCCTTCATGCTCGTGGTACTCTTTTTAGGGTTCCGATACCAAAATGGTAAAAAAAGGAACCCTTATGGTGCGACTTTGTCTGTCTGTCTCTCCGTCTGTCTGACTGTCACACCTATATATCTCAGCAGCCCCTCATGCTATCGACTTAAAATTTGGAATTAGAATATGTAAATAATTTTAGAATATAGTGTCCCAACTTAATTGTGCATTAAAGAATTTCGAAAAAATTATGATTGTTAATGTAAAGGGGGCCAAATTGCAAATAGTCGCTACTAGGTTGAGTGTGTGAAAGGAAAAATCTGAATTAATTACAGTTGACAGAAGTTTATCTAAACATTACAGCAAAAATAAAACGATCTTTCTAAGTCGCATGGTTTTTTAGAAATCTGCAAATAACCTTTACAAACAAATTTAGTTTTGCGGTCGTAAAAATGGACTTTATTGCTTCCAAAAATACAAAGAGTATATCGGACCCCTCGGCGCGCGAGTCCGACTCGCACTTGACCGGTTTTTTTTTCTTTCATTCTACAAATCATAATTTCCTTGTATATTTGTCTGTTAACGGTTGTTGGCTGATGTTACTTAAAAAATTTAAGAAAATCTTTGTAATTTTATGCTGTTGCGGTCCGAAACATAAATAAATAAAAATAATCTATAAACACAATAATAATCTACAGACATTCGACAAATTTTGAGGGTAAGTTCTGTTATAGGATATTCGGAGTTTTATTTTATATTTTATTTATTTTATTAAGTTAAACATACTTGAAATCGATACACAAAAGTACTTGCATAATAATAAAATAAGCATAATTTATGCTTCAAAAATAAAAATGCATCATTTACGCTTACTTTATATTTTTTTAAGGTAAGTACGTTTGTGTATCAGTTTCATAAATATTTATTTATTTAACTCAATAGGTACCTACAAAAAAAAATTTTCGACAACTCCAAATTTCCTTAGACTTATACAAAATTGAAAAACAGAACTTACCCTTATTTGTCGAATGTTTTCAAAGTCACCCTGTACAATTAATTGGACCTGGTTTGCCCTCTTATGGCTTCCAGAGGTCAAATGACAATAAAAAAAACCGGCCAAGTGCGAGTCGGACTCGCGCCCTAAGGGTTCTGTACCTATCTACCATATTATATACTAAAAGCTTTTGCTCTTTGACTTTAAAAACTCCACGACCATCCAACTTGACCCCTCTTTTATAGAAAAGTTCTTGAAACGGGAGCTCACCTTAATTGGTTACTATTAGTTTTGAGATTTTTTTTAATATTTAATTATTTTAGACTTTCCCCTTTATTTGTACTGTGAGACCTAGCTTCTTGCCAAATTTCATAATTTTAGGTCAACGGGAAGTAGCCCCTAGGTTTTGCTTTAGTGCATAAATGTATGGAGATAAGGACATAAAAAGCCATATATTTTTATTGCGTCGTTGTACAAAATTTAAATTTTAAAATCTTGTGTGGTTTATGACCTTTAATATTCTTTATTAATTTCAACCTGATACCTTTACCCGTTCTTGCGAAAAAGGGTCTTAAAAGACAGACAAACAATAAAGTGATCCTATAGGGGTTCCGTTTTTTATTTGAGGTATGGAACCCTAAAAATCAATCTCAGAATCCTTAAAACTATCGGTATAAAAACGAAGTAATGCTAGGGCAATGATTTTTAGGGTTACATACCTCAAAAAGAAAAAAGGAACCCCAATATAATCACTTTCTTGTCCGTCTGTCAGCCTGACTGTCAAGAACGTTTTTATTACGAACGGGTAAATGTATTAAGTTGAAATGAATATCAAATAATAAGGTCCACGAACCCTTGAAGGTATGAACATTTCAAGCTTCTGGAACAACACAATCAAACACGTGGCCCTTTATGTCCCCATCCCCAAACATTTACGAACCAAACCAAAACCTACCTATTTTCCGTCTATCTAGAATCATGGAATTTGGCAAAAAGCTAGGTCTCACTGCACAAATAAAGGGAAAAAGTCTAAAATAATTAAATATTACAACTTTCCATACAGCCAATTAAAACCAATTGAGGTGAGCTCCCGTTTCACAAACCACCGATACCAGAGACCCGCTCAAGGTCAAAAAGATTTCTACGATGAGCGGCCGTGTTTAGATTAAGAATACTAGACATTAAATAGGAAATTACTGCAATTGGTAACATTAAATTATTATTATTTTTGGGACTGATATGCTTACTACATTAATTACTACTTGATAAATTTGCAGAACAAAGCTCATTTTCATTGGATTCCAATGTGGAGACAGAGGATAGGCAGTGGCAGGCGATTCTATTTTGTATGGCGCTGATTTGGAAGTTGAAGGGTGAGTCCAAGAACTAAAAAAACTAAAAGCTGATCGAATTTTGAATGGGTACACACTATAAATAGTGTGGTGTAGTGGTATAAATACCACTATTTCTTTCTTTCCTATAGCTACATCCCTCTTTGCTTATCTTGAAAAACGATAGTACGTAACTGGTTATTCTAGCGGTCAGTACTCTAGCATGGAGGCTTGCATACTACATAATATGTATGTCGTGGCCAGATCGTGGTATTGGCTATTTCATGATGTGGCCACTTTCATGTTGGTTACTTCATGAATTCATGTTGGTTTTTTCATGAAATGCAACCTAACATAACCGAACCTTTCATGAAGTGGTCAGCCACATCATGAAGTGATCATTTCTAACGATCTGGCCACGACATGTACATCACGTTCGAATTTCAAGAACCTTTTGCCCGCTAGAATTTTCAAACCAAATATTTCCGAGCTATGGAGGTGATTTTTTATAAAACTTACAGTTAATAAATTTGAAATGGATATTTCATCATCATCATAACATCCCATAAAACGTCCACTACAGGACAGGGAGCTCCCTCTAGAAAAATGTGTAGGGGAAGTACCATAGTCACCTCGCTTATTAGCGTTACGGCTGGCACCATGGACCGCGGTTGTAGGTGACCGCAGTAAGTAAGATGTAAGATACAAAGGAGGATGCTGCTGCCCATCCTCCAGTTAACCCTTAGTCGCCTCTTACGACACCCACGGGTGTGTATGGGTGGGTACTATTCTTTGCCGGCACCACACGGGACTGGATATTTACTTTCTTGCAACTTGAAATAATCCTTATTTGTATCAACAGCTGATCGTAAAGGCCGTTGAACTCTTTACAAGCTCTACTTCATCTTCTCCTAATCAAGCCAAAACATAGCGTTATACAAACAATTATGAATCATCCATCATACATCATGCGTTGCGAGTAAAGAGCAAAATAGCGTGGCAAATACTATTAGCGACATCTGATGTGAAATTGGCGTATCAAGAAAACCCAATGGGCGCTTCACGAGTTTTGTCTACACAGTTTTCCAAGGAGTTTTCGTCTCTACATGTAGATGGCGCTAAGTGTATGAAAAAGAAAATCATGCCAGAAAAGAGACGCGATGACGTACCTACTTGCTTTTTAATGTTTTTGTTCTTAACCAGCCATTACGGTACTTATTTACAGGGCGTTAGGAACAGGTTGGAAAAAACTGAATAAACATGATCTTGACTGAACCACGTAAAAATCAACGGAAATGAAAATAAAATCCACTGCTCCATACAAAGTAAAGACTTGATTGAACAGTCTGTATCGAGAGGTTTTTCTTTTTCACTTTCAGTGATTTCATTTGTGGCGAATTTCAGTTTCATGGCCTTCAATTTATGTTAACGTACAGGGTGTAAGAGACGGCGTACCCAAAACTGAAGAGGCGTGCTCAGTCAACGAAACTAAAAAACTTTCCCAAAGAAACGTTTTTGGGAAATGAAAAAAAAAATACCTCTCCATACAAACTATTCGACCAGAATGAGCAATTTGTATGGAGAGTCCATTTTTTTTTTCATTTCCCAGAAATTTTTCTTTAGGAAAGTGGTTCAGTTTCGTTGACTGAACACGCCCTTTTAGTTTTCGGTACACCGTCTCTTACACCCTGTATAATGGATATCACAAAAAACTACATTACGTTTCGACGTTCGTGAAAAAAGTGTTAAGAATATGCATATTTTTGGATAGTTACGTTACGGTAGATAGTCCAAAAAAATTTTTGTGCTTGTACTGTGGTTAAAAACTGCTCGTGTAATTACGTTGACTGATCATCGCCTATTCGGACACCTGTCCCTTACACCCTTTAGGTATAATGGTAGATATAATACTTACTTAATAAAAACCGGTCAAGTGCGAGTCAGACCCACGCGCCGAGGGTTCCGATATACCTTTAGTATTTTTGGAAGCAATAAAGTCCATTTTTAGGACCGCAAAACTAAATTTGTTTGTAAAGGTCTTTTGCATATTTCTAAAAAAACTGTTTAACTGAAAGATTGTTTTGTTTTTGCTGTAATATTTATATAAATTTCTATCGACTGTAATTAATTCAGATTTTTCCATTCACAAACTTCGGAGATAAGGGGGGGGGGGAAACGGTATTTTTATTGACATTTTTTATCATAACTTAAAAACTAAGAGTTGTAAAAAAATAAAAAAATATATTTTAGAATGTACAAGTAAAGCCCTTTCATATGATAGATACCCCATTCAACCTAGTACCGACAATTTGAAATTTTGCCCCCCCCCCCTATTTGGGCCCCGTTTACATCACTAATCATAATTTTTTCTTAATTCTTTTAAGTGCAATTAAGTTGAACAATCATATTCTATAACTATTCCAAATTTCAAGTCGATAGCATGAGTGGTTGCTGAGATATACAGGTGTGAAGGACAGACAGACAAAGCGGCACCATAAGGGTTCCTTTTTTTACCATTTTGGTATCGGAATCCTAAAAATCAAAAGGATGTAAGTAGTAAATCATCTTACTTCTACCGCTGGTGTCGTAAAAGGCGACTATGGGATTCTGAAACGGAGGATGAGCAGTAGTAAATTTTGTGTTTCCTACTTATCTTACCAGCAACCGCGGTCGTGGGGCCAGCCTAAAAAGCGAGGTGTAAAATGTAATTTTGCTTTTAATGTTTACAATGTTTGTTGGGTAGGTAGAAGTTAGGTTATTTTTTAACTACGTAGTTTTATTCAAATATAATTCAACTTTATAAAAAACAAAAGTAATAAAAAGTATAAGCTTGTCATAAATCATCAGTTTTTGAAGTGCAAACTTCTTTAGCGGCGCTTGGCACATTTTTACATGAGTAAAAACTGTTAAACTTGCATCAGATGTCGCGTCAGATGTTGCGTCAGATCTCGCGTCAGATCCGTAGCCCAAGGAGGTTTTAACCCACGCCACGGCGAAGCGTAGTAAAACGTCCTTGCCGTAGCCAGATCGAAAAAGCGTCAACTGTCAACCGTATTGTTATTACAATACGGGTTTTTATTCAGTTACAACAAAGAAGTACGCGAGCAATGGCGCGATTGACCCTCACAAAAAGCATAATATTCAAAAATGCAAGCTTTCACTTCTGCCGGCACTCCCGGAGTGCAACCAATCCCTTTTTTTTAAACATCCAATCAAACCAACCTCCAACCATCATCATCCAATGTCTACCGCTGGTGTCGTAAAAGGCGACTAAGGTATTCTGAAACTGAAGATGAGCAACAGTAAATTATGCGTTTCCTGACATCTTACGAGTACCAGCAACCGCGGTCGTGATGCCAGCCTAAAAAGCGAGGTGTAATATGTAATTTTGCTTTTAATGTTTACAATTTTTGTTGGGTTAGTGGAATTTAGGTTATTTTCTAACTACCTAGTTTTATTCAAATATAATTCAACTTTATCAAAAACGAAAGTAATAAAAAGTATACGCGTGTCATAAATCATCAGTTTTTTGTTTAATATCTCTGAGTCAGGTAAGCCAGACTTACCTACACGCAGTTTCCACTATACGTACCTACACTCTATCATACATAAGTATAACTATATTCAGTTGGGAAGCAATCAGTATACCTACTACTTAGAACATAGATAGATATTTATTTAATGGCGTCACATCTCAGATGTATTTTGCACAATGTCAAGTTAACAAATTATTATAAAATTATGGCGAGTTCGCCAATGTCAAGTGAAAGATTTACACAGGAATCCACATCACGAAGACGAGGGCCTGTGTACTATGATGACTCCGATAAGTTGATGGGGAAAATTATTGAAGTGTCGATGGGCCGCTTCTCTCCATCCAAAAATCTTGATAAATGCATGTATTCCAATCTTCTAATAGATGTTCATTTTCAAAGACGTTTACTGCATAACACCCAATCAAATTATTCATTAAACTCTTCAATAAACAAATAAAACTAAAATTGAAATATAAACACGACCGCCATCTTCAAATGTTGAAAAACGAACCTACTTAGAACATACATAATAGGGTGTTTTCAAACACCTTCAAATCGATCATGTTGCCACCACGCAATTCATATGAATATGATTAAGTCAGTTTCATTGCTGCTGTCAAAAGCCTGTTTTTTTTTATTGCAAAAAGATTTCATACATTTTACTAAGCCTAAAAAAATTACCAACTGTGGCACCACCCATCGAAACTTATAAAAACTATTTATTTATTTTGCTAATTCTTTCATTTGCAATATAGTTGGGCAAGCAAATTCTGAAAACTGTTCCAAATTTCAAGTCGATAGCGTGAGTAGTTGCTGAAATAAACAGGAATGACAGACAGACAAAGTCGCACCATAATATAATCCGTTTTTACCATTTTGATTCGGAACCCTAAAAACGTAGTTTACAAACGTCTAGGAAAAATCCCTAAAAGTTCTTATTTTAGAATTCACTGACTGAAAACTTAACTAAAGTAGCGCCAACATAAGAAGTTTTGAAGTTTCCTAACACCACACAGAGTTCATTTTTAGGGTTCTGATACCAAAATGGTAAAAAAAGGAACCCTTTTAGTGCGACTTTGTCTGTCTGTCACACCTCTATATCTCAGCAACCACTCATTCTATCGACTTGAAATTTGGAATGTTTTTAGAATATGATTACCCTACTTAATTGCACATAAAAGAATTTAAATAAAATTATGATTATTAATGTAAAGAGGGCCCAAATAGAGGGGGCAAAATTTCAAATTGTCATTTCTAGCTCGAGTGGGGTATCATGTAAAAGGGCTTTACTTAAGATTTTAGTATTTACGACTTAGTTTTCAAGTTATGATGAAAAATGTTATAAAAAATACCATTCAGTCGATAGAAGTTTATGTAAATAATACCATCCTAAGTTGCACAGTTTTTTAGAAATCTGCAAAAAACCTTTACAAACAAATTTAATTTTGCGGTCCTAAAAATGGACTATATTGCTTCCAAAAATATTATAGGTATATCTGAACCCTCTAGAGCGCGCGCGAGTCTGTCTCGCACTTAACCGGTTTTTCTATGTAGGTCATGAATTTTATACATTTGACAGTTGTCACAACGGGCCCTATTAATGGCAACACAGGATGGCAACGATAGCATTATGTTCATGTAATCCTTCTCTGCTCCGTGGCATGTAATGGATTTTAAAAAAATCTTGTATATATCTTATTAAATTTAACGAATCACTTGCTATCAATTTACAAATTAAAAGTTTCTTAAAAACATCTTCTACTCGTATTGGCGCATTTTTTAAAGCTTCTATCACATCTTCCTAAATTCAGAGATCAATTCGGTATGCATTGCTGGTTCAAAGCCTCCCAGCAATATGCCGTCTTTATATTTAGAAAGAGATAGCGGCTTAAATAAGTTACAAAAGTTTTTGTAAAACTTAATTAAGACATAATAATAAATAAGCTGTCCGTGTGGTGACGTAAAAGAATAGTACCAACCCATCTCTACCCGTGGATGTCGTAAGAGGCGACTAAAGGCTTATAATTCGGAGGATGGGCAGCAACATCTTTCTGTATCTTACATACTGCGGTCACCAACAACAGCGGTCGCCAGACGTGACGCTTGCAAGCGTGGTGACCATGGTAAATCCCCTCCAAAGTACCACGCGTTTTTGATGGAGTTCTGGGGGGAGGGAGCTCCCTATCCTGTAGTGGACGTTTAATGGAATGTTATGATGTTGATGATGAATAAGAAGGCTTACGTATGAGAATAAAGTATAATATTTCCTTGCGAAATAATTTATACTGAGTACTAGCTGTTGCCCGCGACTTCGTCCGCAAGGGATTCTATCTATCTGACCATCCATCCATCGACCCTTCCGTGTATCTGTCGTCCGTCCGTCCGTCCAACCATCTGTCCAACCGTCCGTCAAACCATCCCAGTCCCTGCCCCTCTCCCTCTCCCCCTCCTCCCCATCCCTCTTATCCTCCCTTTTTCTCTCCCTGTCCCTCTCCCACTCCCTCTCCCTACCCCCATTCCTATCCCTTCCCCTATCCCTACCCCTAACGCCATCTTTACCGCTATCCCTATCTTCATATAAACATAGAAAAGACACCCACTTTGATTTCTAGACATTTCAACCCTATCGCACTCCAATTTCACGTCCACCACGTTGGATTTCAAAGTTGTTGTAGTTTTCGTAATCAGCGACCCGATAAACCATACAAATGACACACATATTGATTTTTAGGACATTTCAACCCTATCTCACCCCAACCCCATCCCCAGGGGATGATGGTACTTCACGTCCACCACGTTGGATTTTAAAATTGTTGTAGTTTTCGTAATCAGCGACCCAATGAACTATACAAACGATACCCATATTGGTTTTTAGACTTTTTCACCCCATTTCCCTTTTTTAGGGGTTGAATTTGGGTAATTACAATAACAGTGATGAACGTTGCATAGAATTACAAACTTAATGCCTAAATAATAAATTATGTGGATTTTACTTTAAAAATAAAGGATTTTCAACTTCATCCCCCTTTTCACCCTTAAGGGTGTCGAATTTTCAAAAACCCTGAGATACGTGAATATTAATTTTTAGTCGTAAGCCTGAGTAAATACAAAATTTGAAGATCCTAACTTTAAAACTGACGGACTTTCATACAAACTTTCATCCCCTATTTTACCCCTTTCGGGGTGGAAATTTGTAAAACCCTTTCTTAGTGCACCGTTAAACCCATAGAATACACATAAGGAACCTACATGCCAAATTTGGAATTGTTAGACCCAGCGGTTTGGGCTGTGCGTTGACATGTCAGTCAGTGAGTCAGTCACCTTCTTCATTAACATTAAATGCGTTTTCCCGTGGGAACGAAGTGATTTCCCGCGGTAAAAAGTGGCCTATGTGTTATTCCAGGACTTAAGCTATATGTGTGCCAAGTTTCATTAAAATCCATTCAGTAGTTTTTTCCGTGAAAGAGTAACAAACATCCATCCATCCATACTTACAAACTTTCGCGTTTATAATATTAGTAGGATATCAGTGAGTGACTAAAACAAATGAATTCGTTTGAACAAAGTATATATTAAGGTTTGCGGTGAGGTGGCTCGCACGCGATTCGAACCCGTACACTGTCAAGGACGGAAGTGCCTTCGGGCGGAGCTTTGTGGCAACAATGTCAGATATTTGCATAATTTTTTTAGCATTCCGTACACAAAAGCGGGGCTAGTTATTATCTCTCAATAGTTGGCTGAATTTTACTTAGGGAGGAGAAAAAGTAATTGCCGGTCCATCAAAATGATGGATAGTAAGATCCATATTTTTTTCGTTTTATAAAGGAATCGGCTAACGCTGTCAGAAAAAAACAAGGTTTGTTAAACAATTTTATACTTTCCGTCAAATACAGGGTGTTAATTTAATTGCGTGCCAAGGCTTAAGGGGTGCTTCAGTTACGATAAAGGAACACAAAAAAAATATCAAAAAAAATCCTACTGAAAAAAGAACTAAAACTCCTGTTTCGTCCGCTCCGCGGCCCGGGTCCGATACGTCCGCTGGGCCCAATGAGTAAAACGTACCCGGGAGTGCAACTGTGCACTCGTAGACCCGAGCGGGAGCGTAACAAATTGGGCTGCGATACACAGCGCTCAACTTATAACTAAATACCTTAACTAAATACACACACAATATTGGCAATAAGAATACACCCCAAAATCGGGTCCGGACCCGTGATCCAGAACCCCCAATACATACCATCTACGGATGACTCGCGCTTGACCGAGCCACCAAACTGTACATAAGTAACTCACTTACCGGTGAGATTCCCGTGATCGCGACGAGTCGAAATGGATATTTGGAGGTATACCTACTCTCAGTGTGCAAGAATATGTGATGTCCAAGAAATACACTTAAATATAATAAATTATAATGTGTACTGTGTCGATCCGATGATCCTGCGCCGATCTTAGTGCTGGCCACTCCCGCAGCAGGCGTCCAGGTCAAACCCCAGCCTCATGCTCCAAGCACGCCGCGCTCACCGAATGCGCAGGTCGACACCCGTTATAGCAGATAATTCCGGAAATCTGCCTTCCAATCACAAGTCCATAGCAAATACGCGGCGATTGCTCTCAATCGTCCCACACACCACGCGGATTGCCAAGATATAGTCAAATTATCACCGGCCACGCCCTGACCACGCGGGTTGGTAACTATTAAAACAAGTCACTTATCGTACAACTGTCTATCAACCGCAATTCCTGTCCTCCCCGCGAGCCAGGAAACTGCCCCGAATGGTATATTCACTACACACTTATTCCCGTAGCATGATAAATATGAGTCCATACGCGCCGCTTGCGTCGACCCAGAAAATGGCGTCTCGTTCACCGTACACGAGTCCACTTTACGCCTCCGAATTGATAGTTCACCACTAAATTACTTGATTGCCCCGCGCAACCTCAATATGATATTCCGCCGAATCCCGATTCGGGAAATAAACAACCCCAAGCGCGACCACCGCTGTGGCTTATCCGATACGCGCACCCAAGCGACCGTTCGCCAGACCTCCCGTATTGCGACAGCTACTAAATGCTAACAACTATGGCGCCGGCCCGCTTTCTTATCGCACTGACGCGCCAAACCTCGGGTGACGCGCGAGTCGCGTTGTACATTTTTATTTGAATACCCACGTCTGCGCTAATTTATTTATTTATTTATTGGTTCGCCAACAGAAATACATCTTAACATTAAATTATAATAACAGGCACAAACGTAGACCGAGATGTACACCCAATTACAGGCGAACACAGCTTGCTTTGCAGACTTGCTCATATTTTATATTTGCATGTATAGGGGCTTATTTTGAAACGGGTATAGTTAATGAAAATGTTTTTCTAAATTTTGACAAAGAAACGTTGAAAATGTCAACAGAATTGGAGCTGCAAAGAGTGTTATGCTCACGACATACTCTGTTCAGCAAACTGTGAAAACCCAAATTGGTTCTTGCTCTTTTGACATGAAAAAGTCTATAGTTCACCAATCTAGCATTCAACCTGGGAATATTTAAGCCTAGCTGTGCCAACAAGCAAGGGCAGTCTAAGTAACCTCTAACCGTTTTAAACAAGAAAACTTGATCATTTAGCCAACGGCGGTCTTTAAGAGTCATTATTTTAAAATACTTGAGTCTTTTTTTGTACGATGTTAATGTGAAGAGTTTCTTACCGTGAACTGTCAGAAAAAACAGAAAGCGTTTCTGTATTCGTTCGATTCTTTCACTATGGATGTTGTAGTGTGGATTCCATATATTAGAGCAGTATTCAAGCGTAGACCGAACGAGAGCGTTGTATACTGTTTTTAAAGCTGTGTTATTCTTAAAGGTTTTACAGTTTCTCCACACAAATCCCAGCAATCTGTAAGACCTGTTTACAATATCGTCGATGTGGTAAGTGAATGTTATCTTCCTGTCAAATATGACTCCAAGGTCTCTTATAGTTTGGACCTCTTCTAAAATTGTACCGTTTAGATAATAGGTTGACTCGGTTAGGATTCGCTTTTTAGTGAACTTAATGTGTTTACATTTGGTCACATTTAAAGGTAACATTTGGTCACATTTAAAGGCTATTGTCGTTCGACCACTGAGCGATGCGATCTAGATCTTCCTGTATTAGTCTAGCATCAGTGAACGAGTGAACTATCCGAAAAATTTTCAGGTCATCGGCAAATAACAAAAACTTTGAATTCAGAATGACGTCAGTCAGGTCGTTTATAAAGGCCAAAAATAATAAAGGACCCAAATGCGAGCCCTGTGGGACTCCCGAAGTGGCTCTATAAGAATCCGACTCCAAACCACAAACTATTACTTTTTGCTGTCTGGATGTCAAATAAGAAGCAAGCTATTTCAGCAGATTCCCATGAATGCCGAGGTGGTACATTTTTTTAATAAGTAAGCCGTGGTCAACTCTATCAAATGCTTTACTGATGTCTGTATAAATGGCGTCGACTTGAAAACCATTATCTACCGCATCAGTGAGAAAATTAACGTACACGGCAAGATTTGATGCAGTCGACATGTTTCTGCGAAATCCATGTTGAAGGGGCGTTAGGATTGATTTTAGGTGATTAGAAATGTACGGGCAAACCAAAGATTCAAACACCTTACTAAATGAGCTCAGAAGGGAAATAGGACGGTAGTTTTTAATATCCGACTTGCTCCCGCTTTTAGGAATAGGTACTATATTTGCTGCCTTCCAAGCTTCTGGAAATGTACCAGCATCTATTGAATAGTTGAAAATAATGCTTAGAGGTAAGGATAGGCTTTTTCCGCAATTGGCAAGAAATACCGGGGGTATGTTATCTGGACCTGGACCTTTTTGTTTGTTGAGTTTAGATAGACACTTCTCTATTGACTTGCGTGTTATGGAAACGGTGTTTAATGTATGGTTGAATGTGTGACATGGACTCGAAGGATCTGAAAGTGTAGCTGAAAAATCTGTGCGAGTGTGGCTTGATACTGAATACACAGAATGGAATTGCTTAGCAAATCCATTACAAATGCTCGTAGGATCCGAGTAAATAATATCACCTAGTGTCATTTCGCTAGGAATTGTGCCCTGAGCTTTGCGTTTAGATGTTATAAATGACCAAAAGGCTTTCATACCGTTCTGTGTGATTGAACTCTCTATAGTTTCGCAATATTTTGAGTAACAAAGTTCAATTTGAAAGTGACACCTTGTTCTAGCCAGTGAAAACTCGTATTCATCTAAGGGATTGTTATACTTTTTGTATCGTATTCGATATTTATCCTTCTCTGCAATTAATTTGATCAAGTTTTTGCTGTACCAAATGGGATATTGCCCTCGTCTGTTTGAACGTACTTTAGGAACATATTTGTCTATAATCTTGTGTAGCAAACTAAAGAATTTTTCTAACATTTCGTCAATATTTTTATACATACTAAAGAATTCATTCCAATTAACTTCAAGTAATTCTCTATTAATGGATACATAATCTGCTTTAAAAAAGTTGTATTTTGTGACAATTTTCTTAGGTATATAAGTTTTAATCATGTAATCTATGACAATTGTTATTGGGGGGTGAAATTGATCGATTTTAGAGAGTGCCACTGGGGCTTCTGATATGCATATATTAGGATTGTTACTTAAAACCAGATCTAGAATTTTATCATCTTTGTTGCGCACCAGGTTAAACTGATCGAAGCAATGTAGTGACATAAAGTCGGCCAACATTTTTTCTAAGTTTGATGAAACCATGGCAGGGGAAGCAGCTGTATGTTTCTCCGATTGCTCTTGATTACGCTGCCAAATGATGAGACCAATGTTAAAGTCTCCTACAATGAGTACATCACTATCATGTCTAAATGCAATGGAGTCCGAAATTGATTCCAGTTGCTTTTCAAGGTTATGAATTGAAATAGGTGGCGGGATGTATAGGGCACAAATGTCGAGTGGCTTTCTCTTTTTCCCGAAATTTATCGAAACCCACAGATCTTCGTTACTGTTATCTTGAAAGACAATATTAGAATCAATTTTTTTGGACACCGCTATCAGTACACCACCCCCTTCCTGTTTCGCGCTATTTGAAATGGATCTATCTCTGCGATAAATAGAATACTGGTCGTTGAGTATTTCTGCATCATAAATACTTTCGTTAAGCCATGTTTCTGTGAAAATTATAATATCAAAATCACAATTAAGACTAGATAAAAAGAGATCTTTAAGTTTACCACGTATGCTACGAACATTTTGGTAATAAATATTCAAGTTAGACATTAGTAACAAAAAAATATGCTATGCTAGACATGCGCTTCATAATTTGATTGTGTGCCTACTGAGATTGAGAATCAGGAAGATTTTTTAACACTTGGCTGTTCTTTACCCATATTGCTGGTGATCCATCGTCCCTCCTGAGTAAAACTCGACCGTTACGCACCCACAAATGCTTATATTTATTTAATTTTTTGAAGTTGCGAGCTTCAGCCTGCAGAGCACGGTTACCAGGTGACAAGCGTTCAGACACGTAGATCGGCTGTTTATTCCCAGCAATACCTAAGAGTGAACTGTTAAGTTTCTCATCAGAATTATCTTTGTTATATTTGTAGCAGGAATCCAGAAGATTATCGCGAATCCGTACAGAGGCAAGCTTGATGATGATTGATCTTGGTCTTGAAGACTTAGGTTGCTGCTTGGCAACTCTGGTGGCTGAAAGTACGTCTCGGTCTTCAAGTGAGCATGACACAACTGATGCCAGTTGTCGGACAGTGCTCGCCAAGTTCTCACTAGAATGCTCAGGTACACATTGGAGCTCAATATTGGTTTCCCTTGACTGTTGTTCTATAAGAGAAACTCTGTCGTTGATTTGAAGATAACTCTCTTTCAACTTATCATTTTCAACTTGCAGTTTTAAGTTAGTCGAGCGGAGTTCGGTAATTTCATTCTGCATTTCGTCAAACTTGTCCGACATGAACTGAACTGAGGTAATAAGTTCCGGAAGGTTTTCAATTTGCGAGCGGATATTTCCGATCTCAAGCTTGATATTTTGCATGGCGTCAGAGACGACAGAATTAATCTTGTTGACTATATACTAATATTTCTTATACAGAAAATAAACACCGATTTTATTTTCTACCTACATGAATAGACCCAAATTGGTTCTAAACAACTCCATTGAAACTTAACTAACGCGGAGCACCGCCGCGCTATCACCGTGCCAGCGCCCGGCGCGAGAATCAGTGGATAAGGTAGGCACATACATAACCGAAACTCTTTCGCGCGCTTTTGATAGCGCGGTGCACCGGGTCATTTCCCGCCGCGTTAGTTTAGTTTCAATGGACTTTAATTTTTTTTTAAGTAGGATTTTTTTAATTTTTTTTTTGAGTTCCTTTATCGTTTCTGAACCACCCCCTAAGCTATGGCACGTAATCAAATTTACACCCTGTATACTCTGGTTTTAGAGTCATGACTGCAAAATAGATTGTTAAGCGTTGGAAAAAATGAAAAACCGGTCAAGTGCGAGTCGGACTCGCGCGCCGAGGGTTCCGATATACCTATAGTATTTTTGGAAGCAATAAAGTCCATTTTCAGGACCGCAAAACTAAATTTGTTTGTAAAGGTTTTTTGCAGATTTCTGAAAAACTGTGCAACTTAGAAAGATCGTTTTATTTTTGCTGTAAAGTTTACATAAACCTCTGTCAACTGTAATTAATTCAGATTTTCCCTTACTCAAACTTCGGAGATAAGGGGGGGGGGAATGGTATTTTTTTTGACATTTTTCATCATAACTTGAAAACTAAGAAACTTAAAAAAATACAAAAATATATTTTAAAATGTACAAGTAAAGCCCTTTCATATGATACCCCACTCGACCTAGTAGCGACAATTTGAAATTTGGCCCCCCCTATTTTGGTCCCCTTTACATTAATAATCATACTTTTTTCAAAAAATTTTCATGTGCAATTAAGTTGGGCAACTATATTCTAAAACTATTCCAAATTTCAGCTCGATAGCGTAAGTGGTTGCTGAGATATAGAGGTGTGACAGACAGACGGACAGACAGACAGACAGACAGAGCGGCACCATAAGGGTTCCTTTTTTTACCATTTTGGTATCGGCACCCTAAAAATGGATTATAGTTCTGACCACGTCCAGTGTAGTCGGTTGAAACCACAGTTGAAATAACGAAGCTTGTGTTGAAGTGACAGTTCGACGGATCTATGCGTAATAATGTGGAGCGATAGAGACGTATCGCTCCGTCCTGCTCTCACGCATAGTTCTGTCCTGCTGTCATTCTGATCAAGCTACATTATTTCGACTGATCGAAACATCGGAAAAAACTGGTTAAGTGCGAGCTGAACTATAGAATTTTGGATGCAATAAAGTATATTTTAGGACCGCAAAACTAAATTTGTTTGTAAAGGTGTTTTTCAGATTTCTGAAAAGCCTTGCTACTTAGAAAGATCATTTTATTTTTTGCTGTAATCCATACTATAATATATAATATTATAAATGCGAAAGTAACTCTGTCTGTCTGTCTGTTTGTTTGTTGCTCTTTCACGCCTAAACGGCTGAACGGATTTTGATGAAATTTGGTATGGTGATAGATGGTAACTTGGAGACGGACATACGCTACTTTTTACCCCGGGAAAATATCTCATTCCCGTGGGAACACATACAATAATACTCTAGCGGGGTTGTATCTGCTACAGCACACCGAAACTACTTAACCGATTTTGATGGGACTTTTTTTATTCAACTAAGTATCGCTGATTACGAAAACTACTACAATTTTGAAATCCAACGTGGTAGACGTAAACTACCATTATCCCCTGGGGATAAGGTTGAGGTGCGATAGGGTTGAAATGTCTAAAAATCAATATGGGTGTCGTTTGTAAGGTTTATCGAGCCGCTGATTACAAAAACTACAACAATTTTGAAATCCAACATGGTGGACGTGAAATGCTATCATCCCTTGGGGATGAGGTTGGGGTGCGATAGAGTTGATATGTCTAAAAATCAATATGGGTGTCGTTCGTATGGTTTATCGGGTCGCTGATTACGAAAACTACAATGATTTTGAAATCCAACGTGGTGGACGTGAAATACCACCACCCCTGGGATGGGGTTGGGATTCGATAGGTTTGAAATGTCTAAAAATCAATATGAGTGTCAGTTGTATGTTTATATAAGGATAGGGATAGCGGTTAAGATGGCGTTAGGGGTAGAAGCAGGGATAGGGGTAGGGTCAGGGATAGGGAGAGGGAGAGGGGGAGGGATAGGGAGAGAGTGTAAGGGAGGGGAAAATGAGGGGAGAGAAAGGGGGAGGGAGGGGTAGAGGGCGTGGGAGGGGCTAGAGGGAGGGGGGGGTAGAGGGAGGGAGAGGGGGAAGGGGAGGATGAGTGAGGGGAAGGGGGAAAGGGAGGGGAATGGGAGGAGGGCGAGGGGGGAAAGGGAGGGTGATGGGGAGAGGGGAAGGGGGGAAATGGAGGGGGAGGGAGGGGTAGAGGGCGTGGGAGGGGGTAGAGGGAGGGGGGGGTAGAGGGAGGGAGAGGGGGAAGGGGAGGATGAGTGAGGGGAAGGGGGAAAGGGAGGGGAATGGGAGGAGGGCGAGGGGGGAAAGGGAGGGTGATGGGGAGAGGGGAAGGGGGGAAATGGATGGGGAAGGAAGGGTGAGGGGGGAAGAGGGAGGGGCGAGGGAGAGGAAGAGAGAGTGGGAGAGGGTGAGGGAGGGGGAGTGGGAATGTAGGGGGGGGGATACAAAAGGATAGATAGGGAGGAATAGGGACCTTTTTTACTTTTATGAATACCTCCTCGCTACCCATTCACTTCACTCCCTTTATTGCCTTCTTTTTTAAGTTCGCCTGTAACGGTTGACAATGAAAATTCCGCACTACCTACCAGTTAAATAAAATCAAAAGATAATTAAGTTTGTAGTAAGATGCATTTATTCAACTTGGATAAGTACAAATGCATCTTTTACGTAGGGATCAAGAAGGATAAGCGCTCCGTAAAATATGTTTCAATTAAGTTCGAGTTCTGTTTTTTTATAAAATCTACGCGGACGAAGTCGCGGGTAACAGCTAGTGTTTACATAAACCTCTATCGACTTTAATTAATTTAGATTTTTCGCCTTGCAAACTTCGGAGATAAGGTAGGAGGGGAGGGGATGTGACAAGCATATTCTAAAACTACGAGTACTCCAAACAAGTCGCGTATGTAGTTGCTGAGATTAACAGGTGTGACAGACAGACGAAGTGGCACCTGGGTTCCGTTTTTTACCATTTTGGTTCAGAACCCTAAAAAACAACCGAGCAGATTTACTTCCACTTTCTTTTGCTTCCACTGCACCAGACCGAAAGTTACAGAACGAAAATTACAAAAAATAACTACAGAACCGTCAACTTACCAAGTCTTTTTAGCTTATTTTGTTGGTTTCCTGAAGCATGTAATAACTACATATTGCAGTTTCCTTGATTTGACCCAGTAAAGTTGGAAACTCCTATTACTCGGGCAGCACGCAGGGCAAGTTACAGCTGATTATTAAAATTATGATGTCCCTTTCTTGAAGTTATGCAAACTTATTTCAGATTTTTTTTTTACTATCTTGATTAATTATTATTTTGTGATACAACGAAGGTAAAAGTAATTTTGCTTATTGAATTGATTACTGTATTTATTAATAGTCTATATCGTGTCCCACTGCTGGACAAAGGCCTCCCATTTATCATGCCAGTCTTCTTTGTATTAAAAACGTAAAAAAAAAATGATCAAGTACGTGTCGGGCCACGCGCAGTATAGGGTTCCGTAGAGTTTGTACGATTTTTTTAACACTAAAGCAGGTTTTGAATGAGTATTTCATAACGCTTATAACTTAATTTATTACCTTCTAATGCTCAGCGAGGTCCTAGCGCCTGATTGCTACTGCTTTTTTATCATTTCCAGTTTCTTCATAAACCTATAAAGCCTACTTAGTTGTGATAGTTTTCCTTTTAATTTCATCATATATATCTCTACTGTGATTTTTTTCACATTTCCAATAAGTACCTTTTAGCTAACACACTCGATTCCAATAAAAAATTGCGCTTTGAAATTTTGGGATCCCTAAATCTAAAAACGATCTTTGCAAACTCACATTATTTTTAAAAGACCCAGACCCACTTTACTTGTAGCCTAAAAAAATTGTTTTTCAGCATTTTATTTTATGTCGGCGTGGATGAAGTTACAGTTTTCTAGAACTAAGGGTCTCTTAGCTAAGCCGTGGACAGACAGACAGACGGACATGACGAAACTATAAGGGTTCCTGGTCGACTACGAAACCATAAAAAATTTAAAAATAAGTTAAGGGGGTCCACATGATCAAACACACGGTATTTATCAAAGGCCTAGTATTTCTACGTCGTGACATGCAAAAAGCATGCTCAAGTTTCTTTGTTTCGTGCCGAAACTAAGTAACTTAATAACTTCGATAACAGAAATAACAGAAATAACTAGAATTTTGTATAAGTGTTAGTTAGCAAACCCGCAATTTTATTGTTTGACTTTAATCTACTACAATTCATTGAAACTTCAAAAGAATCCAAAATTGAAAACAGTCTGCAATTAATATTGAATTCGAGACCTGTTCTATTTCTTTGCGTGTCGTAAAAGGCGACTAAGGAACCTTGCTTTTAGGTAGGCGGTCACTAATAACAGTAGTCCTAAAAAACGTGGTGACTATGGTACATCCCTTACACGCCTTTTAAAATGTAGTACTACATTTTGCTGTGATTTCTAGGAGAAACTGCCTTTTCAGCAATAGGCTAATCATTTGGGATGTTTTAAAACTCTAGTATCTCTACAGTGGAGGTAAGATATCGTAATATTTAGGGGACACTACATTACAGGACATCCCTGTTCGTTTTTTGTGAAAGTGTAGTAACGAGACCTTTAAGCAACTCAATATTACCGCCCAAGAATTTCACGTAGCTCCTACAAATCAACTGAAAATTCTCCCACCAATTTGATCTAAGACTAAACAGTTTTTTTTTAAACAAAGAGCAATGTTATGCAACTTTGTTCAGTATTATTGTTCCATTTGATCAGAATACTCAAAGTAAACCACATTGTATTCAGTAGATTCCAGCACATTCATCGTTTTAATTTCCCAAGCATATAATTAAGTTTCGTCTAGCGAACTCCGTGCTTTGGGAGGCACGTTAAGCCAATGATCATCGACTACTGTCTCTGATTATTAGTCGTAAATCCAAGTCAGAGGCCATTTGGCAGCTTAAAACCTCTAAGCCTAATCTAGGATTGGGCCTGGTTTTCCTTCTGGGTAGCGGAGGTCAGATTGTGTAAAAGCCAGTTCTTACAACAAATCTTCCGAGTTTATTTATTTATTTAGTTAAACGGAATCAGGCAATGAATGAGTTTGTCTAGCCCTCATGTTTTTACCATTTTCATACAATACATCCTAATGAAATAGTAAACATAAGTGTTGCTTAGATCACGAAACTGAATCATTTTTCCCGAGGAACTTAGATCGAAATCTAATAATAGCGCATTTTTTATGGGAGGGCAAAAATTCCTAATGAAATAGTGAACATAATTTAGCATGTTGTTTAGACCATGAAACTGAACAATTTTTCCCAAGGAACTTAGGTCGAAATAAAAAAATTCCCATAGAGACTGCTTCAGCTAATAGCGCATTTTATATAGGAGATCAAAAATTGCTTATCGTTTTTGGACCTGTTTCTTGGGAAAAGTTGTTCAGTTTCATGGTGTAAGTAACATGCTAAAATTATGTTCACTAGTTACATCACGCCTCTTACATATACACAGTTTATATACAGTTTTCAGTACGTACATTCGTTATACTCGAAATATTTATAAGGAATCGCTAATAAATTTTGCTAAAGTTCAAAAATAGATGTTATTCGAAGTACAAACTCTTATGTGAAAATGGATTCAATAAGCAAAAGTAAACCAACTTTCTAAGAATACAATATGCAATATAAATATGAAAGGTCAGGTTTGATATCAGTCAAAAGGAAGGGAGTAGTATTACGGTACATTCGGATACAAAAATCACAAAAGAAGAATAAAACTATGGAGGTATTTTGCCACATAGCGCCGCTTTATCTGAGAAACTAAAACTATTAAACGAGCAATATTTGTAATCGGTTTCTCAAAAACGGCTCTAACGATTTCGATGAAATTTACCATACGGGGGTTTTCGGGGACGAAAAATCGATCTAGCCAGGTCTCATTAATTTGTTTATTTATTTCACAGAACATTGCTTGGTTACAGGAAGACCCTAAGATTTCATGCAAGGAACAAAATGTGTAGGAAAACTTGTTTTCCACGTATTTTTATTTTATTTTATTATTTTAGGGATAACAACAGCCTTAAAAATAGTGATTAAAAATTTCAAAACAAACTTAATAGAGAAAGGCCAATTACAGCTATCCACGTACTACATATTTAAACTTATATTACGTCCTGATTATACTCGCAAGAGCTTATGGTGCCAAGCAACTTGAAAATGAAAAAAAAAAATTGGTAAGTTAGAACTAAAGAGAGTTTGTTGTGTATGTCGTGGGTGTGTGTGTGTGAAGTGTGTGTGTGTTTTTGTGTGTAAAGTGTGTGTGTTTCTGTGTAACATTTTTTACAAATACAGCGTTTTAAACAGATACCTACAGCGCCATCTGTTGGCGGGTAGCATAGCTTGCTCACCCGATGATATTTTAATATTGAGGCGGCTATTATAGAGCGAAGCTCGATCGCCCAGATACTGTAACTAAATTGTCTATGTGTTTTCAGAAAGCCTTTCAACCGACAGCCAAGATCAATACTAATATTGCAATACTGTATTTGGAGTCGGGCGATTTAATGGTCGACCCATTTGAAAGTCTGCAGATTTGTGCTCTTAGAAAGAAGTATAGATCTTTTACGTTCACGGGAAGGAAATCAAGGTAAGCAGTGAATATTTCTACCAGCAAGAATCACCCAACACCTAATGAAAACGTCTCTATACTATACCTAACTGTCTTGCTTAAAGAAAGAGACATCCGTTTGTACTCGTAGCTGGGTTAAGGGTTCAGTTGCTTGTCCTTGCTCTCAAATATCTGATTATGGCATTTCCAAAATCTGGGGCCGTTTTTAGGGTTCCGTACCTCAAAATAAAAAAAAACGGAACCCTTATAGGATTACTTTGTTGTCCGTCTGTCTGTCTGTTTGTCTGTCTGTCAAGACCCTTTTTCTCACGAACGAGAAGAGGTATCAGGTTGAAATTGATAACGAATATTAAAGTCTATTAACCACACAAGATCTGAAAATTTAAATTTTTTACAACGACGCAATCAAAAGACATGGCTTTTTATGTCCTCATCTCCATACATTTATGCAAAAAAGCAAAACCTACAGGGTACTTCCCGTTGACCTAAAATTATGAAATTTGGCAAGGAGCTAGGTCTCACAGTACAAATAAAGGAAAAAGTCTAAAATCATTAAATATTTAAATTTTTCTCACAACTAATAGTAACCAATTAAGGTGAGCTCCCGTTTCAAGAACTTTTTTATAAAAGAGGGGTCAAGTTAGATGGTCGCGGAGTTTTTAAAATCAAAGAGCAAAAGCTTTTAGTATATCATATGGTAGATAGGTACGGAACCCTTAGGGCGCGAGTCTGGCTCGCACTTGACCGGTTTTTTTTACGTTACAAGTGAGCAAACGATCAGCTGTTGGGCCACATGATGGTAAGTGGTCTAAACATTATCGTGAAAACTAATATTCCGATCTGTTCCATTTTTAGGGAGATAGTGCCCTCAATGTAAAATCATCATCATCATCGTGTGGGTTGCAAGGACGATGACCGACCTCACTAACCTTGGTGTCAGAGTTGTTAAGCCGCCAAAAGCCTCTGACATGGCTGAATGTAAAATACAAGGTTATTTTTTTGGACCTGATTTCCGTATGCCCATGTTATTACAGAGGTCAAAAGCAACAACTTTTGTTCTACCACTTTTCTAACAACGCACGAAAAATTTTGAATTTCCCATACAAAATGGGTCGGTCGCGTGACCACTTTAGTATGGGGAGTCGAATTTTTTTTGTGCGTGCAAATCAGGTCCAAAAAAATAACCTAGTATTTCTCTAAGATCTTTACAACACAGGTACCACATTAAAATTTCTGCTGGCGCCTGTACTACATTAACCAACCTTCGTGTTCTGAACTGACAGTCTGCTTTGTAAACGATTGTTGCAGTGGGAGGGTGGGTAGTAGATGCATCGAACTTAACATTTATGCTTTCTTGTGACGTAAGTAAAAACAAAATGGCGTCAAAATCAAGTATTCCCTAATTACTGGATTAGTTTTTTATATATATTCATTCATTTTTTGTATTTGACTTTTAACGTGAAAACAAAATGGCGCCAAAATCAAATTTTCCCTAACTAGTATTTGATTGTTTCTTTTTATTTATTCATTCATTATTTTTTATTTGACTTTTAACCAGTCTTATCCTAAGTCTAATCCTAATCTATCTAAACCTAAAAAAATCTAATAATACTAGGACTAATAATCAATAATATTGAAAATAGGCAGAAAATACTCGTCATATTTTCCAGTTTCGCTCCAGGATATGTTTAGGGTTCCTTACTTATAAAGAGTAAGCCCTTTTTCAAAAAAAAAAGAAAAAAAGGGAACCCTTGTCTTTTTTCATACTCTTTGCACTTTACTATCATGATAGTAAAATTGGGCAGATGGCATGAAGCCAAACGAAAAGTGCGAGTGACCACCTGGGCGTACCTACTATGCGTTTAAAATGAGAATCACAGTGCTTTGTAGCTAAATTCACAGTGGTTCCCAGTGGTTGTGCAATACTAAATTGAAATAGAGTGAAGTTAGTTTGACAGCTACTACTTCATATCTTTGCTGCAGCATATCTATTAGGCTGAATCCCATTCTCATTTGAAACGCATAAGTACATGAAACTTAAAATAGATTTAACCTAAAAACAGAAACACATGGTAAGGAAACAAAAAATTGCAGCTCTAAACTAAATTAAGACTTGCATTTAAATCTATACAGGGTTTTCATGAATTCTACAACTTTTATTTTACCTACTAGGAAACTACTTACGAGGAAATTCGCAAAAACATTGAGTCTCCATACAAAATTTTCATTTGCGGATTTTGATAATTTTAGAACAATTTTTTTTATTAAAGTTTAACCAGCTTTTACACGAATTATTACTACTACGCTGGCTCAGCGACCCTCACAGGATCTTTGCTACCGGCACGAGAGTTCTCCACTCTTCAGTCATTAAAGCTACGTAATCATGTGGGAACAGTATTAGGTTGCTATCATCATATCAGCCGAAAGACGTCCACTGCTGGACATAGGCCTCCCCTAAAGATCTCCATGACGACCGGTCCTGCGCTGCTCGCATCCAGCGGCTTCCCGCGACCTTGACCAGATCGTCGGTCCACCTTGTGGGGGGCCTGCCAACGCTTCGTCTTCCGGTACGTGATCGCCACTCTAGAACCCTTACGCCTCAGGTTTCTATAACCCATAAATAAATAGATGGACATTTCACACAAGATTATCTGAAAACAAACAAGGCGGAGCCTATTGTACAATATGATTGTGAGATACGGCACAGAAAAAAAATATCTCTTAAAATAAGAACGCAATATGTCTCAACTGATATTGCTTGATTATAAAGTTAAATGTCTTAGAGTAAGATAATCACTCTAACGTATTAAAAATACCGAATTCTTAAAATTCAAGAGATAATTTCTTCTAATAAGAATTATATTACTAGGTTTGAAATTGATGTTTTGAATTAAAACCATATATTTTTTACATCAACAATGAAAAAATCTTTAAGCAAGTTTAATATTAATCAATTGAAAAAATTAATCGTTTGGCCTAAGAACTATGAAAAATATTAAATGAAGATTTAAAACAATATTAAGGCAAATAATATGTTGCTTGGTATAAGATAGTTGTTGTTTCGCTCAAGAACTAGTTAGGTAAGCAATGAAGAGTTAAGACTATATTAAGGCAAATAACATTTTGCTTGGTAAAAAATTTAAGTTCTTTCGCTCAAGACCTAGTTAGATTATGCAATGAAGAGTTAAGGCGATATTAACGCAAATAATTGTTGCTCGGTACAAGACACTGTGTCAAAGACGGAACGGTATCAAAATTTCCATTAGTTTGCTAACTAAGTCTGTGGTCTAATGGTCAGAGCGAGGGACTAAGATACCGATGGACGCGGGTTCGAATCCAGCCACCCCAGGAATTTTGGTAAATTATAATGGTTGATATGATATAATGATGTAATAGTTATAATGATAAAATTAATAATTAATAGAAAAATAGAAAAATAGAAATATAAACAAATAAAAAGATCTAATATCAAATATACCGGCAAGCAGAAAAAGAGGAATAAAAAGAAGTGCTTTTTTTTTAAGTTATTTTTTATGAGCTTTAAATTTTTCAACGAAATTAGTATCGCTCTTGGGGTTAAACGTTTAGCTTTTTGAAAAAAGAGCTTTGAATTATTATTTAAATTAGTTTCATTCTTGGTGTGATAGATGCTTCAATCAAATAAGTTTTGTTCTTGATGTGATAGCTTTTAATTTTTTACAATAAGATAACAGTTGAGAATTGATATAAGAAATTTAGTTCTTAGACGCAGAACTATAAAACAAAACATTTTATTTCTCAATCTAAGACGTTTTCGAGTTTCCTTATATCGAAAACCCAAAAGAAGTTAACTTAAATAATATTATTTGGTTAAAGATATCTTTTTTTCTGTGTGGTGTCATGCAAAAATTGATAGATGATACCCCAGTGTATAAAAAAGACCTTTCCTCAAAACTGAACCCGTAGTAGACTTAGACCATGGGACTGAACCACTTTCCCCAAGGAACACACGAAAAGTAATAGTGATTTCTGTGGTATTCAATAAAAAAGGACGGGTTGCACTCCGGGAGTGCCGGCAGAACATCAACGTTGTGCATTTTTGAACATTTCGGAATGGTTAGGGAATAATTTCGCACGAATTGTTTTATTTGTCAGTATAAAAATACATACAATATATCTTCGTCAGATCTGACGCGCCGCTAAAGAAGTTTTGACTTCAAAACTTACACATCTGACGCGATATCTGACGTAAGTTTAACATTTTTTACCCATCAAAAAAAGTGCCAAGCGCCGCTAAAGAAGTTTTCACTTCAAATATTTACGTGGTAATATCTTATTTCGAAAATCGTTTTTATCTTAGATTATTATTAGTTCTCCGCGCGCTCCCATCTATCAATAATTAATAATTAATTAATAATCCCTATTTTTTATTTTACTGTATTTTTAACTTTTATTTGAATTTAAAATTACTTATCACGATTATTAACGCACATCCTTGTGCCCGTTTTAATGACATTCTTCCACACCTGATAGGTTGGCTGGAAGAGATCTCTAAAAGAGATAAGCTCGCCTTTGTGAACAATTTTCATTTGACAACTTTATGTTATCTGTGCGCAATAAAGAATATATATAATTTAAATATTTATGACTTCATGTTCTTTGCAAAAGTTGTTCAGTTTCATGGTTTGAATCATTTTAGTTTTATCGAGATCTATAAATATTTGTCCTAGGCGAGGATTGAATCTGTGTTCTACGACGAGAAGAGATCACAAAAAAAAACTCTGATTTATTAACGGTTGATACGACATAAAATATTTACGAAAAGGAATAACACCTTGATTTCTATTTATAAAAGGGAAAATTTATATTAATCTCACGGTCAAGTTGGCAAAATTAATTAGTGTTTTAATGCGGTTGACATTACACCCGCCGCGTGGCATTGAATACCTGCGACGGACACACGAACGTGTTACTCACACTCATTTACATGTGCTGGCGAAACCTTTCCCTAAATGACCGTGAAAAGATTAGTACAGTTGACCGCGATATCTGTGCAGTTGGGCAAAATTGGAACTAAAAATTTTCCCCTCTATTCCATCTATACCTACTAGCTTTAGTAGCTACCGGTAGGGATACTTGGACAAAAAAAATCCTACTAAAGCTAGTAGGTATAGATGGAATATAGGGGAAAATTTTAGGTCCAATTTTGGCCAACTATACTGGTAGGGATAGTTGTAAATTTCATAGTGAATTGGCAAAGATAAAACTTCACGATTAGCGACACTGTTAAAGCACGATATCGTGGTCGCACTACAATACTCAGTTCTATACGCAAGGAAGCATGCTATCAGAATAGATATTTAGTCAAAATTATAGTGTCGTATCAGATGTCCAATTATCTTACCTCTTTTGGCAACATCGCCCTCACCACGAACTCCTTAGCCCTCACATTCCAAGTCTCTTTTTGCCAAGAGTAACACTGAAGAAGAAGTTAAACTATTATTTTAAGGGGCTGATAAGAGCTGAATTACCTCCCTTTCTAACAAAGGGCAGAATGCGCGTGCTAGAACGGAGCGGATTCGCGCTGTTTTACGTTTTTCGCAAATCTTTGCATTTTCCTCAAAATCTGTACCCATAATTGCATTGCTTTGCTTATGGCTTGGTACACAGATCAGGTTAACATAGTGAAGTGGCAAAACTCCTATTCTTCAGAATTTTACTTACCCTGTGGGGTGAGGCAAGGGGGCTTAACCTCCCCCCTACTTTTTAACTTGTATGTAGACCAGCTAATAGAGGAGCTCAGCAGCACCCGTCTCGGCTGTCATGTTGGTGGAGAATGTCTAAATAACCTAAGTTATGCCGATGACATGGCGCTGCTGAGCCCCTCTCTTGCTGCATTGCGTCAGTTGCTTGAGATATGTGAAAAATATGCCGTGGCGCACAATCTCCTTTATAATGCCAATAAATCGGTTTGTATGGCTTTTCACTACGGGAAAAAGAAGGCGTTTGTGCTGCCGATACGATTGGCAGGAGCCGAGCTGAAGTGGGTAGATTCATTTAAATATTTAGGGCACAATGATTTGCTGCGATCTGCGGGATGGTAGTGATATGGACCGTGAGCGCCGAGCACTTTCTGTACGCGCAAATATGATCGCGCGAAGATTCTTCAAATGTTCTCGCGAAGCCAAGGTGGCATTATTTGCAGCATACTGTCAACCGCTATACACCCCACAACTGTGGGCGCGCTACACTGTCGAAGAATATCGGCGGCTGAAAGTGCAATATAACGACTCGCTCAGGGTTCTCTTCCGCCTGCCGCGATATTGCAGCGCCTCGCAGATGTTTACGGAGGCTCGCCTGCCGGGTCTGGATGCACTGATCCGCCATCGTTTTGCCAAGTTTAGGAGCGTTGTCTTTGGATCTCAGAACAGATTAATAAAGGTGCTTAGATGTAGAGGTAATCAGAGTGACCTTTTCCCTTTTCTCGAAAACTTACAATTATTATTTACAATTTAAATTAATTTAAGCTATTTTTGTACTGTACTATTGATATTTCTATCTGAAATACTTGAATTTTATTTATTTATTTATAATACTAATTATCAAATAGCTATATTATTATGCATAATGTATTGAATAAAGTGTAAAAACGAAATAAAAGAAAAACGGTTTAAAAGCAAAAAGCAGAGGTAACTTTGGATTTTTTTTATGGCGTACAAAATATATTTAATCGTGTTTCGGAGTCGGCCATACTATTAGAAAGATGCTTAATTATCACAAAAAAATTTTTTCATCACTTTTCGTTACAAACCTGCTCAAGTGAAGCGTATTTAGCTCTTATCAGCCCCTTAAGTATTGTAGAGAGAGGTTCGGAGCAAAGGTCCGGAGCATGTGCTGTAGAAACTCTACGTTAACTTTACAATTAAATGTTTCAAATGTACAGTCCCCCGCTCTTGGGCTCTTTGCTGTGAATTTGTAAATGTTCCTTGAATCAAACCTTTTAAACATTCGTTTGATGGCTGCGCTAATAATAATATGACGTTGAAAAGATCCTTGTTGTGACAGTGAAAACTTTCTTAAGCGACATAACCATACCATTAGTGTATATTCAAAATAATAGTACAGTAAGTACTGTTCGTGATATTACGACATTTTCATTTATATTTCAAAGCTGCCCAGTGATCTTGCCCAGTTTTAGTACCGTATTCACTCCAAAATCTGCCGCCGGTCTAAGGTTGACAGTTCTAGGGAAGCGGATAAGCAAGTTAAAGCCGAGATGGGCAAGACATTTGACAAGGCTTAATGATGAAAGGTGAACCAAGGCGGTGACAGAATGACGACCAAGGCGTTTTAGTCCCTCGGTTGGCAGACTACCTGCCCGGTGGCTATAGTAGGTAAAGACTGAAAGAGGGAGACTAAAGACTGAGGTGGATGGCGTGAACAGGACGAAGCCTTACCCAGCAGTGGATCATTATGGGCTGAAATGATGATAATGACCGTATCCGTATTTTTAACTGCCGCATCGTCTGAATCACTAATATCAAACGGATGTGGTACTTAAAAATACTTTCATATGTAACAGGTAACACTTTCCTTGGGCCGTTTCATAATCCAAGGTAGGAATTTATTTGCATTATTAAGGGGCCATAAGTAATAACTGGGTCCCAGGCGTTACAATACTTTAATTGATGATGGTGGGTTATTTATTACACTATAAAGTTAACCAGTATTTTTTTCCAAGTGCTCACTAATTGTTCTGAGCCTTCGCCCGCAGACATAAAATAGATACTACTACAAAACTACTACTATAAAAATATTTGCATAATTCAGTCATAGCGTAGGTTATGGCATAGTATAGCATCAGTGTATTTTTTATCTCGATATTTGTGTGTATGCAACGCAGCCAAGGTCAAGACAGGTCAAAATAAGCAGCAATGAAGAAAAGTCTCTTTTAGTAGCTAATTACCAAAAAAAAATTTTAACTTCCCATACAAAGTGTGTCGGTCACTTACGTTACTTTGTATGGTGCAAAATTTTTTTGGTCTTTGTTAGCAAAGTTGTAGAACAAAAAGTGGTTGAATTTGACCTCACTATTAATAGGTGGGCAGATGCAATATGCTTCGATCCAAAAAAACCGGCTAATTGCGAGTTGGACTCGCACACAGAGGGATCCGTACCACTAAGGTAAAATACCGTCTAAGTTATGGGCGCTTTTAACGCTTGCACGATTTTAACGCTTGTAAGTGTTCGTGTTTTTACTATAGAGCTTAAACAAAAATCGGGCATAAACCGCCTAATAAATCACGTTTTTAGAAGGGGTTTTAGTATGAAATTTTTAATTTAGTATTTGTTGTTATAGTGGCAACAGAAATACATAATTCGGAAAATTCCAACTGTCTACATATTACGGTTCATGAAATACAGCCCGCTGACAGACACAGATAGACAGACATCGGAGGCATATTAATACGGTCCTGTTTTTCACCCTTTGGGTACGGAACTCTAATTACCTATGTAGGTAATGAGACTGAAACGGAAAATATATTCAAACTACACACACATGCCAAAGAGAAAAAACTCCGACGCGAGACACGTCGCACCCAACTTTTTGGCACCACGAAAACAATTACCTACCTAAATTTTTCAAATACCAGACGCGATCTCAATAGACACTCCGATTTTTACAAGAATAATACATTACCAAGAACATTGTATTAAAATTGGAAAGCTATTCGTCTAGACGACCGTTTGATTAAATAGAAGTTTAACACAGAATGTGAAAACGCCTCAATTATTAACAGGATGAAAAAAATATTGTTCTGACCTGAATGATGGGGCCTCGCGATAGAATCTAGGTACTCATGGAAAAAATTATGATGATACGCAAACGAAAAAGTTAAATAAATTTGATGATTAATTTTATTATATCAATGAACAACGCGGGAACGCAACGGTAGTCTGACTCCATATAAGCACAGCTCTATACCAGGAAGAACTCTATAGTCGGTAGAAGCTAGACAAGACCAAGCGGACTTTAGCAGGTAAATGCCACGTCAAAGACAATTCGAAGTAAAAGTATAATTGTCATATCGCCTAAGTCAGTCCAAAATAGATTTTTTCTCAGTTGGGTTAAATTCAGTTATGGAACAAAGAGCTCTTTTTGTTTCGCGTTGAAAAGAAAAGTCTTGAGTTCAGCCAAGCGTAAATATTTTCGTCTGAACAATCTGCGGTGCAATTGCTTCATCTCAATATCGCGTTACAGAGATTTAGCTATTTCCGCTCTTATTAGTGGCGCGACTAGTAGCGGGGCAGACGACCGTGACGTCATGAATGTCTTGTTCCATGTTAGAACGCGGACATAATACCAGCGGATAGCGGCAGGCTACAGAAAAATTGTTATTGCCGGCAGCGTGGGTCTGGTGAATAAAGTAGAGGTACAGCATCTTTATATTGTCGGGATTGTCATAATAACGAGTGGGGCAGATGACGTGAATTCATTTTCGCATCATAAACTAAAGGATCTTTTTTTTCTTCATCGGGACCTCACTGATAAGGAAAGCATATGGTTTCCTTCCACAGACTGCAAAACAGAAGGATGCTTCTGCCAAATGTCTAATTTAAATTTCTTTCAGTAGTCCTTATGGTATAGATCGTTACGATTTAAAACACCTACGTTTTGCAGTCGAAAGCTATTGACTCGGTGTCATACAATGTCATATTTATATATTGTAATAAGGTGTAATAACGCTATCGCCATCGCGTCGCACCTCACTAACCACTCCACTGGTGGGATTTTTCTCGCTGGCGGGCAGCCAGGTGTTTTGGCGGTCTTTGTCAATGTTGGATTTATTAATACATCTCATTGTCCCATGAGTGAGCCCAAGCCGCGTCGCCCGGCCGAGGCTGCCGACTCTACGCACATGGGCATCATCACGTCTTCATTTATTTGTCATTATTACCCTAACGTGTTGTGTACAAATATTTCTTCTGCTTTTTTCAAAAAAAATTGCATTTACTGAAGTAAAGGCCAACGGTCAGTTTCAAAAAGTTTGTTTAAAGTTATAGGTCCTTTAAATCTATTGCTGACCCAGTCTTTCTCAACGAAACAGAAAGTGTCAGCAAAAGTAGCTGTTCGAAAAGTCGTACAACAAAAGTTGTTGCATTTAAGCCCAAGTCACACAGAGGCGGTATTATTGCGAAAGCGGTCCGGGGGATGATCTGTGGGAAGAAAATATCGCGCCGCGACCGCTTTTCAATGTAACAGGGTGCATAAGAACGCTTCCTCTACCGCCTCAGTGTGACTCGGTCTTTAGTCCTCAAAATAGTCCTTAAAAGCCTTCACACACTTTTTAAACCTGTATTTATAACTAAGTATTTCCAAACACAATGTCGCATGATTTGATATTTCATCATATTTTTGTAACACACAAATCTTTGCCTTTTGCGAAGTTAAATAATCTACGATACGAATATAATTTTTATGTCCTGAAATAAATTTTGTACATTTTAGAAGTTTTCTAAAAATGACAAAAGATGATAACTTATTTATAACTTATTAAGATCATAACTTATTTTTGCAACGGTAGTAATCTTCAGGCTTGTTAAGTTCATGGACATTACTTAACACACTCCTACATGTACTATGAAATTGTAGGCAAACTCAGCTTTGTACGTCCATTGAAAATATTTGCAGAAACGGTTGAAGAACCCATTTCGATAAATTTTGCACTTTTTTGTCCTCATTCACTCACAAACTACACAAACGAAACAGAAAAAAACAGAAAGCATTTTTTTTTCTTTAAAGAGAGGGAGGCAGACGAGCAGACGCGTCACCTGATGGTGAGTGATCTGATCACCGACGCCCAAAAAGCTGTGACACAGGTCACAGGTGAGCTGCCGGCCTTCAAGACATTTGTAGGCTCTTCTCTTAAAGGCTGCCTTGTTTTAACTGTCCTGAAATACCTGCGCATGAAGCTGATTCCACAGTGCGGTCGTACGTGGTAAGAAGTTTCTTGTAAAATCTACGGTGGAAGATTGCCAGTTATCTAGGTATGGTATGGATTAAATTTTAACTTCTGGCGAGTGGTGCGGTGGTGAAATGCTGCAGCAGGTATTAGTTCAAACAATTCCTCAGAGCACTCCCCATGATACGATATGACAAGGATGCGTAAAGATGCAAAATCTCTCCGCAGTGCTAGATGGTCGAGTCGGCCGGTGAGGACAGCGTCGCCATTGATTCGGATCGCTCGACGTTGAACGCGGTCAATAAGAAGGAGATGATACTGAGGCGCCCCGGCTCAAAGGTGGCAACAACTCCATATGAGGCCTAACTTGAGCCTTATAAAGTAAAGTAACGTCTTACTCTACCATGGACACCCAGTTTTTTGGAAGCCATTTTGGCCTTTTCCTTCAAATGACCGCGAAATTGGACGGAGCTCGATATATATCGACGACGAGAATCACAATACTCGGCTTTGCAACAAGGGAAGTGCTCTGAAACAGTAGTGCATTAAAACGAAATGAAACGAAAGCAAACGAATTTTTCGAAAATGTTCTTATTAGACTGAATGCGAATTCAAAGTTTACAACAGCGGAGCCGAGAAGTTTTAATGATTGACGAAGAAGAATATTAGCAGTCCATCAACGCATTCTAGCTCTACTTTTGAATTTGCGTTGCTAAGACAGTGGGTGCCATGGGCGGTGGAGACCACTTACCATCATGTGGCCCACATGCTCGTTTGCTCACTTGTGACATCAAAAAAATAGACTTAGCTCTTACATTATAGTAAAAATAAAACAATTATATGCAGCCTTGTTATCCTAATTTTAGTTTAGCCTCCACGTAGATATTGACACGTCTGAGACAGTTTTTGTTCATATCATAATATCGTCTTCACTCAAATGAATGACACAGTCTTTGTCTCTTATTTCTTTTCTTTTATTATAATTAATGGGGTGGTACCTACTCATGAAATTGTACACATTTATATGTGAATGTATTTTTGCCATGTATGTTCTCAAAAACTGAACAACTTTTCCTAAGAACAACCGATTCAAAAAACCCATTATCATCCCTGATTATGCTTAGGTCCACGGGGTAAACGTCTTCTGCCAACCATCCAGATTCTGACCACGACCAAGTCAGAAAAATCTTGATCATTTTCTGTGCTTCGGAAGGCACGTTATGCTGTTGATCCTAGTAAGGGTAAGGTCTGGATTGCCCTTCTTCTCTCATGTCGATTGCAATACTTACACTTTTTTGGATCAGAATTTGGCAACACAGATATCATATGGCCTGGACTATGCAGATCCTTTAGCGAGCATGATGTAGGGCACAATGCGCATGCTGCGAGGTGGTCCATAGTTTGTGGCTTCGCACCGCAGGCGCAGATGTTTTTATTAGCTTCTATGTAGCCCTACCGGCTCAGGTTGTCTTTGCATCTTCCAACCTTGGAGGCGCAGTCTATTAGGGCCTTCCAGGTTGGCCAGGGAAGTTTATGTCCAGTTGAAATCCCTCTGTGTAAAAACAGGGCATCTTTAAATCCTCTAAGCTAGGTAACTGACTCCGGAAAAGAGAACAAGGTTAGGGCAATAATGATGATGAATTCGCTATTTTATAGCAAAGTAACGTTAGTTTACTACTATTTAATCTGTGGCAAAGTCAATTGAATTACTTTTTACTGCACGTCATAACGGATTTGTATGAAGATACTGGCTTAGTGGCATCATAATTTCCAAATCAATTTAAAACTACCCATGATTTTTTTTTAGATGAATATTATTTTTTAAGAAACATTCGTGAACTACAAAGAAATTGGACTTCCTTCCTAACTATCACGGGCCATTGTGCTATACTCACTCATTATAAACAGTAGGGTTCACGAAAGAGTGTAACGTTTTGTAAATAAAAATTTTGCAGTTAAGAAAAGACTTCTACGAAGTAGAGAATCGCAAAATTTCACAACCAGAATTCAGAACTGCCCGAACACTGGAAGTGGTAAAATAGAATAATTTTTCACTTAAAGGTTTCATTACACGAGTTAAACATTTGTAACCACAACACAGACACTGAAAATACCGGCCAAGTGCGAGTCAGACTCGCGCACCGAGGGTTCCGTAAGACCAAGTTAAAAATATCGTCTTAGTTAAGGACGTGCAGTCACGCAGAAGTATATTGAATCACGCGAGAACGCACTTGACCAATTTTTATTATTTGTTTTTATTTTTTAGCTTATGCACTACTAACACACCAATTTTTACACATGTAAATGTTCCCAAAAATCGATCAAAAATTGTCTAAAAAACATGTTATTAGAAGGGAAGCCTCCCTCGGCAATAGAAATACATAAACTGTAAAAATTTTAACTGTCTACCTATTACGGTTAATGACATGCAGGCCGCTGACAGACAGACATCGAAGACATAATAAAAGGATCCCGTTTTTCACCTTTTGGGTACGGAACCTTAAAAACGCTTAGACTATCGTTCTCCATATTTTTAAATGTCTATTCATGCATTTAAGTTTAATATTTTGGTAACAAAACATGACGCTCTTCCATGAACTCTGGTATAATTACCACGCTTGTAAACATTATCAGGTGTTACACAACGTTTTCCCCATTTACCTAAACCTTGTTTCAGCGAGGGCAAGAAGCCCGGCTAGTGCAAGCTTGCTACGTCCGTCCGCTATGTAAATGTGTAATATCAGTGATGTAAGTCTGGTAGGCTCAGAATAAAGTAATAGTACTCGTACTATCATACAGAACGGACACTCTCCGCCCCCCTTGCAATCTACCCCGCACCCCCGCACGCACCCGCCCGCGAGTCTCGTGGTCCTTCAGAGGGTATTTTGTACTGAATATGCGAGTCTACGCGACCTTCCAATTCCAAATTCGCGCTCGATATTAGTAGTTTATGCAACTGTCATATATGGTTATTAAAACACGAGTTTGGGTTTATCACACGAGGCGTAGCCGAGTGTGATAATAGCATCAAACGAGTGTTTTAATACCATATTATATGCAGTTGCGTATACTACTTTATCTTCACTCATGCAATAGGTAGGTACAGTCAAGAGCAGGTCAAGCTTGACACTAGCAGCGCGGCTCTAGCTCCTACAGCGATTGAATTAAGAACGGTACAAAGTCCAATGTGTCAAGCTTGACGTGCTCTTGACTGTACTACTTATAAAAATTAAACAAAAGTAAGTAAACAGTAAAAGCAACTTATATTATGTATATTACAGTGCTGATACGAGTCTGAAGAAGCCGCCTTGATATATCCGCTAGGTCTTCTTTGAAATATACAAGCAGAACATTTTCTTAACAAGACATGTTTTTCTTTTCGATTTTCATTTTTTCCCAATCCATTGTAGGTTACGAGTATGTATGTCGTAAAATGTCCTAGACTAATATGGGAGAAGATAATACATAAGTTATTGAGTATGTATCTGTAACTGCAGTATCCTGACTACACCACTTTATCCACTTTTCCAATAAACTTTCACACACATTACTTTCACGGGCACAAAATACTTGAAAAAGGTAAATATTTGAGAATGGCGGCAAATCTCATATCTATTTCCAAGTCCTTCTAATTTCAGGCTGCGCGCGCATATTATCCGCCACAGATGAAATAATTGTAACTATAGTAACTGTTACTCTAACTGCTCCAAAATAATAGGTTGTTTATGAGGTACACTTTGTAATATGCTGCTGATATTTGACAGCTACTAAGAAAAACTGCTACATTTATAACCGGCTCTTAAAAGACCTTATATTCAGTCTTCTTTAAAAAGGTTTAGGTTCAAGAAGAATTTTATCCAAGTGTTATGTAATGATTAAAAAGTTAAATTACGTAACACCTTTGCAAAAATTTTCATACAAAAATCGTTACGTAATGGTAACTTTTTAATTTTTTATGCATACTCTGCGTAATATTCAGCCTTATGTATCAACTTTTTGAATCATAAGTCAAAGATTACGACATGAGTGTAGATAAACGTGTTAATGGAATAATCGAAACCCTCATACACCCCAAATGATTTTTAATAAAATAAATCCAGTACAGTACATAATACATACAATTTTTTTTTTCTAAATATTGTTATTTTAATCTAAAGTGAAAACCGGTCAAGTTAGAGTTGGATTCGCGCACCGAGGGCTCCGATATAACTGTAGTACTTTTAGAAGCAATTAAGTCAATTTTTGAGATGGCAGAACTAAGTTTGTCTATAAAGGTTTTTTGCATATTTAAAAAAAACTGTGCTACTTAAAGAGATCGTTTTATTTTTGATGTAATCTAAATATATAAAAGAGCATGTCCTGACTGACTGACTGATTCATCAACGCCGAGCCGTAACCGCTATAGATGCAGATCTGAAATTTTGTACACAGGTTCTATGCACGTCAAAACCACCCACTAAGAAAGGATTTTGGAAAATTCATCTCCCAATGGGGTGAAATAAGGGATGAATGTTTGTATGAAAGTCCTTTGTTTCTTGAGCTAGATTCACACGAATTTGAACTTAAGCTTCTGGTAAAAAATAAAGAAATACGTGTTAAAGCATTTCTTAAAAATCACCCTTCAAGGGGGTGAAAAAGGGAATGATATTTTTTCCATATGTTGGTCTATGTCTTTTATTTTCAAAGGTAAAATTATAGAAATTTGTTTTTGAACTTTTGGTAAAAAACAAAAAGTATATTTATAAGAATTTTTCAAAATTCATCCCCTAAGGGGGTGGAATAAGGGATGAAAGTTTGTATAAAAGTCCGTCAGTTTTGAAGTTAGGATCTTCAAAATTTGTATTTAGACTGACAACTAAAAATTAAGTTTTACATATCTCAGGGTTTTTGAAAATTCTCCACCTCAAATTCAACCCCTTGAAGAGAGAAATGGGGTGAAAAAGTCTAAAAACCAATATGGGTATCGTTTGTATGGTTTATCGGGTCGCTGATTACGAAAACTAAAATAATTTTGAAATCCAATGTGGTGTACGTGAAAGACCACCATCCTCTGGGGATGGGGTTGGGGTGCGATAGGGTTGATATGTCTAAAAATCAATATGTTTGTCGTTTGTATGGTCTATCGGATCGCTGATTACGAAAACTACAACAATTTTGAAATCTAAGGTGGTGGACGTGAAATACCATCATCCCCTGGGGATGGGGTTGGGGTGCGATAGGGTTAAAATGTCTAAAAATCTATATGGGTGTCGTTTCTACGTTTATATAAGGATAGGGATAGCGGTTAAGACGGCGTTAAGGATAGGGATAGGAGTAAGGGTAGGGTTAGTGGCAGGGAGATGGAGAGGGAGAAGTAGAGGGAGTCGGATGGAGGTAGAGAGAGAGGGAGTGGGAGAGGGGCAGGGGGAGAGTGAGGGGGAGAGGGAGAGACTGCATATCGTCTAAATATCACGCGGGCGAAGCCGCGGGCACAGCTAGTATTTACATAAAGTCCTATTGACCATACATTAGGGATGGTATTTACTAATAATAAACTGAAAAAAAAAACTAAAATCTATTTTGAAATGTACAAGTAAAGTTCTTTCATACAACATTTGACCTTGAACAACTTGACCTTAAAATTTTGCCCCACAGAGCATTAAATGCACCGTCGTGCACCCCGCATAGCGGGGAACGACGCGGGATTCTCTGCTCTGTATTTTGTCCCCTTTATTTGAGTTCCCTTAGTACGGGAGTCCAGCTCGCACTTGGCTGTTTTTTTTTTTATGTTCTGTCATAATACTTAACTCATTTTCTGTGAACAGAAAGGGTGTAAACGGACTGCGTTGGCTTATCCTATACACCTATACTATTAACGAGCAATCCATTGTTATCAATTTCTCGAAAACTTCCCTAACAATTTCGATGAAATTTACTATACGGGGGTTTATGGGGCTGGAAAATCGACCTACATAGGGCTCATGTCTGGAAAAAATTGTTTTTTCTCCGTTATTTGAGCATTACTTGAAAAATTGGAATCTGTTGGAGGTCGTTAGTTATTATCAAAATAATAATACTACTTACTTACTCCTTTGGCGCAACGACCCAAAATAAGTCTTAGCCTCCGAAACGAGAATCCGCCACTATGTTAGTCCCGATCTTTTTCGCCTGCCTGGAGCTCGCGCGAGTCTGAGCTCACTACGTCGATCCACCGATATCTGGGGCGGCCAACCGGACGTCGACCTGTCGGTTGACCGTCGAAAGCTTTCTTGAGGTTGCCGGTTAACCGATCCGTCAAAATAATAATACTTATTATAATATCCTGTTGCACCCTTTGGGTATATCTTTGGGTACGGGACCCCAAAAACGTAAAAAGTACCTACCAATTCAAGTACATTTCATTCATTCGAACTCTTTTTTGCAAAGGAACAGAGTTCGTTTCTTAGCCTCTACGGTGCCAGAAATAGCGAAAATAAAGTAATAAGTAGAGTCGTAAATTCTTTAAAGCGTTTACTAGGGCTTTACACTGTTTAATACAACGATAATGAATGTTCATTCATGATAATAAACGTTGTGGCATATGAGTGTTATATATGATACGACTAAATGTATTAAGATTGTCGCCGATAAATAATATCAAAATTGGTCTCCAAATATCTCTGGACCCGGTCCAAATCCAAATGGAATTACTCACATAGGTACCTTCTTTGGTACGCACGGCAGCAAGCACGTAGAAACAAAACCATACATACATACATACATAACATCACGCCTCTTTCCCGTTGGGGTAGGCAGAGACCACAGTCCTCCACCTGCTACGATCTTGACATACTTCCCTTGCTTCCTGTACTTTCATCAATCCTTTCATACATGCTCGTCGGTTTAGGGTACTTTTAACCTGGCCTTTATTCAGAACGTCCTGAATTTGGTCCTGGTACGTTCGCCTAGGCCTCCCCCTTCCAACGTTTCCATTCACTCTCGCCTGGTAGATCTCTTTCGTCAATCTTCGTTCATTCATCCTCTCTACATGACCAAACCATCTCAGCATCCCTTTCTCGATTTTGGTCACTACGTCTTCTTTTACGCCACACCGTTCTCTTATCACACTATTTCTAATCCTGTCACTCAATTTAACACCAATCATACTCCTTAGCGCTCTCATTTCCACTGCATTAATTCTACTTTCATGCTTCTTCTGCCATACCCAGCTTTCACTGCCATACATCAGTGTTGGTACCAAAACTCCCCCATGAACAGCCAAACGAGCCTTGTGAGACACCTTCTGACTCCTCATAAAGGCGTGCAGGGCACCATTAACCAGTGAAACCAGAAACCACCCAAGGTCAAAGCTTACGCTTAAACAGATTTAGTAACATTGTACATGGTATGAAATTGTGAAATGGTATTACAAACCTAAAAAATCAACCTCCCAAATAAAACTTATCCACTAAGAAAGAAAGATATGTTGCGATTCCAGTCTGTAAGATTATCCAACTTTTTGCTGAAGGGATGTTTAACATCTGATGTGTAAAATTCTAGTTTTGTTTTTTTCAATAATAAGGAAAATATATCCAAAAATGTTCCTTCATTTAAGGAAAATGTGTAAAACAGGGCTTTTTCTAATGTTAAAAACAAGTGCGAGTCAGACTCGCGCGCCGAGGGTTCCGATATAGGTACGGTCAACCGCTTGTCGGTAAAAACTTTTTCAACTCTATTACCACGCCATAAGGTCCAAAAGTGTTTCTACCGATGTGCGGCCGTGTGTACCTAGAGTATTTTTAGAAGCAATAAAGTCCATTTTTAGGACTCATCATAACATCCCATGAAACGTCCACTATAGGACAGGGAGCTCCCTCCAGAATTCTAGCTTTTGCTAGGAAAATGTGGAGGGGAAGTACCATAGTCACCTCGCTTGTCAGCGTTACGGCTGGCACCATGGACCGCGGTTGTAGGTGACCGCAGTAAGTAAGATGGTATGATACACAGCAGGATGCTGCTGCCCATCCTCCAGTTAACCCTTAGTCGCCTCTTACGACACCCACGGGTATGTATGGGTTGGTACTATTCTTTGCCGGCACCACACGGGTTTTAGGACTGCAAAACTAGATTTGTTTGTAAAGGTTTTTTGCAGATTTATAAAGAACCGATGCCACTAAGAGAGATCGTTTCAATTTTCCTGTAATGGATTTTTCCTTTAGCATACTTCGGAGATAAGGGGTGGCATGGTATTTTTTAGACACTTTTCATCATAACTTGAAAACTATGAGTAATAAAAAATATTAAAAAATCTATTTTGGAATGTACAAGTAAAGTACTTTTATGTGATACCCCACTCAACCTAGTAACAATAATTTAAAATTTTGAACGATATATATATATGATAAGATAAAATAATAAGATTAATTAATTAAAATATAAAATAATAAGATAATAAGATAAAATGATAAGATTTTTATAATTCTTTCAAAAAGTTGAGCCACCCTATTCTAAAACTATTGCAAATTTCAAGTCGATAGCATGACTGGTTGCTGAGATATACCTATACAGGTGTGACACACAGACAGACGAAGTCGCGCCATAAGGGCTGCGTTTTTACCATTTTGGTTTGGAACCCTAATAAATATCTTAGATAAACCCGTAAGTAGGATAAACCAAAGGATACCATCATGATTTTTGCACCATCTCAAGTTTGAAGAGCCTGTCTTATCTTATTTCGTGAAGCAGAGTTCTTTTTTAGTGAGCCTGAGATCACTTAACCCTTTCACATTTCAGCCCATTCGCATTTTACGATTAATTCCTGTAAATTAACTAGTGAATTCTTGGCAAAACAACTTGAATGCTGAACGATTCATTCCAAAACAACATTGCGTTTTATCGTCAAGGATTTGGTTAAATTCGGTACCTTATCGTTCGATCAAACGGCATTTGAATCAATTCTCCTGCGGCAGTCCTTACAACGGCTCACTTTATATCTATTTTGGTTGGATTGAGTACAGACCAGTTGTATTGTTACATATACCAACGAATTTTTTTTGTCATTGTGGTCTGTGAACGCTATGGATTCAGATGATAGCTTTGTTTTCAGGTGGTCGGAAAAATAAAAAAATTCTAAGATCCCCAGCGCGGAACTCCGAGGTTGACCAAAGCGCAGAACTCAAAAAATGGGTGTGCCGCAATGAGCATGGAACCTTGCTTCGTCCTTTATCTGAGGAACGCGGAGCAGGGCGTGCGAATCGTGATTGGCTCTCCGCGGGTCACCCATGCGCAGGAAATAACGGTCAGCACAATGATATTACAATTGGTCAGCATCGAAGTTCCGCACCGGGGATTATAACAATACAACGGCCCATTCACAAGTCGGATTTCTTTTGACGTAAGTAGAGGGGAAATTCGCTATCGTAGTTAAAATTTTGTAAAGTAGCAACAGTGGTTCGCATGTGCTGGTTAGGTGTGTGCAAGACCTTATTTGTGGTTTGCGCAGAAATTAAATAAATCCCGCTCACGCAAACTTCGACCCTGATGAGCAAAAACGTAACATCGTCGGCTTACTGCCACTACCTTTAGCTCAAACGTAGTTGTATCAATATTTACAATTATACCGGTTATCATTCAATACACTTCGCCATGAGTCAATCTCAATCTCAGCCCGTCTGATTCATCTCTTGATATTGATGAGCCAAAAGTAGTTAGATACTCAAAATTGTATTTTCATAGATTTTCGGCCTTGAGCACGATTCGTTAGCGGTTTAATAGCTTTTGTCTGACTTGTGCTATTAGATTGGCAAAAGTCAAAATGTTGTCTAACGTTTGGGCACGGCGGCGTGTCACGCGAAGCGGTGCCGCAACCCGCCCAGGCTCGTGGCCTTTGTGCCGACAAACTCTAGGTGATTGCTCGTGTCTTTCATATACACGAATTATTTTCAACTGAATCGTCTTTTATTCATTGATTTAAAATGTGGAAATTTAGTGAATGACATAATCGGAAATATCGAACTGCTTCCGCAGTTTGATTGATGCAGCAATGAAAGGTTGATGAGCCGGCGTGGTGCGTAGCCGGACCCAAGCCCCGCAGCGGCCGGTATTCGCGAGGAGCGTCACCACGTCACAGGGTGAGCTCTGTTCGCGAGCTCGAAGGTTGCGCCCATGACCGCGAGCCCGCGCGCCGCCTCGCGCCAGTATCGCGCCGCGCTCGCTACTCCTCGGACCTCGCAGAGGCCGCCAGGACCCGTGTTGTGATGTGCTGACCTGATAATGCCCAAACGCAGAGTGTGTGTAGTGAAAGTGTGCGCGAGAGGCGGAGATCGGCAGCGGCCCCCGAGTCCGTAGCTATGTGGAACCCTGCTGCAGTGGTGCTGCCCCTGCTGGCCCTCCACACGTTCGTCGGTGGCGCCACACTCAGTCCGAACAAGGAGTTGCTGGAGTGTGCGAGGTTCGTTTCTTACTTTACCTACACGGCTGCGAACATCTCTATTCCATTCTCTACTAGAATTGAATAAATAGAGTCATTTGTGAAATGTAGCAAAAAAATATCGCAAAATAATCAGCAATGCTGGTAATTATGCCAATCCCGCGGGGACCTCGAATGAGCTACAAAAATAATTTAGATGGGCACGCGAGACACGGCCGGCTCTTTGCGGCGGCGGCGGCGGCGGTTCGACGTACCTATTGCCGGAACCACTAGTTACAAGCTTCGCAATCATAAACACCTCGTTTCCACATACTAACCTCTTAGAAAATATTACAACCCCGTTTATTCAAGACTTAATTATTAGCCATAAAATATCATTGAAACCTATGATTAAAACTTTGCCTAGCCATTAAATTCGATCATAATATTTGACGTCATTAAACAGTACTATGTAAACGTCAGCTAAAATAACATTTACTTATGCTAAATCACGGTCGCGATTGACGTGAAAATTGTACCTTGAAATTATAGATTGAATTAGAGGATGGGATAAAAATGCAATGATATTTTTGTCTCGCGTCGCAAGCGCAGACTGTGGGCCTGCCAGCCAGTGAGCGCGTTCACGGACGACACTTGACGACACTTGGCAGCTCCCGTGTTGACATAAACACTGCACCGCGCACGTCCTATAAATCTACCTGAATTGAATAAAGCCGAAGGAGCATCCCTGACATGAATCTCACTTTTAATTGACAGGGTTTGATCTGACTGCGCTCGAGTTTAATCTTCCGTGTAATCTTTTTGGCTTTGAACGGGAAGCTTCGAATTCTGAGACGACGCGTTTAGAAATCGAATCGAGTTCAAGGTTACTTGAATGTCTTCAATCAAAATATAACTACGTAGATCTTAAATTATAGCACTGTTAAAAGTAATGAAAACAGTAAATAAATAAAATAGTTTTTCGTGATATTAAGCTTGCTGAGGACTCAACGCTAGACAATACGATCGACTAACATTTTCATACACTACATGGGTATGCATTTTTGGCACAGAATAAATTACTATATTACTAATACTCTAGTTATTTACTCCAACTGGCAACATTGTAGTAAGAAAGTTTGTGTCAGCCCTACTACGCGAGCGTAAGTGGCGCGTACGCACTACAGCGCTAGGTATTCAGAACAAGGGTTTATTTGAGCTGTCACAGTGCAGCTAAATTCGCCACTGACGCACGCGCGTCTAAACCTGGTCAGTTATTCCGGTCGGCAGAACTATTGTTGTCAGTGGGTCATTAGCGCCCCATTACAAAGTTACTTTTACGGTTGTATAATACTACAAATACCCTCGTAAAATAAGATTATAGCGGAAAACAGGCTACTCTAGTGACTTTGAAGAAGCATTTAGAAGCGATAGTTCCGCGCTTTCGATGAACAGTTTGGTAAATAAACTTCATTTCGGCTGAGGAAAAGTGGTATCATACATAGAGTATAAATAAACTGTGAAACGTCTAATATGAAAGAGCTTCTTTATACAGTTCTTACAGCATTAACTAGGTGAGTAGTAAAAGTATCATCGTAATACATAATTCTTTACTTAGTAATCTGTCAAGTATAGACTTAAAATAGCCGTGATTATAAAGCAACAAGCAACAAACATCGTGCGTCTTGTTTGCGTCTTATGTACTTTATGTAGTACCATAAAGTCTATAATTCAGTTTAGTGATCTAAACCCTTTTACAACGTGCCGACGACATTTTTCAATTTTCAGAACGACTACAATTAGATGGCCGTTTAGAAAATTATACTATTTAATTATTACTATAATTTGTCTACATGTACGCAATAACATTAATTAATACTAAACAATCATAAACAGCAGGGTTGGTTCTGGTTTTATCTGAAGATGAAATAAATGATTTATTTAAAGCACCTAAAGCCGTGAAACGTGCTTTTTTCATTATTTGTTTTCCATCGAAAAAGTCATCAAATTGAATTGATCAAAATAGATTTTCAATACACAATAGGATAAATAACACTCGACAGAAAAAAATCTCAAAGTTTCCCATTTTTTACTTTTAATCTCATTTTATGTCTAAAACAAACATTATTTTCGCAAAAGACTTACACGACGCTAATAGTCATGGCATAAAGTAAAGCTAGTTGATTTGCATGTTAACTTCACATTAACACAATTCCAAAATCCTATTCCATAAAACGAGCAATATGTGTATTTGTAATCGGTTTCTCGAAAACGGCTCTAACGATTTCGATGAAATTTATCACACAGGGGTTTTCAGGGGCGAAAAATCGATTTAGCTGGGTCTTTGGGAAAATTCGTTTTCCCCGTATTTTAAAGTTTTATGTGAAAACCAGTGCCCTCGTCAAATCCTGATTTGTTAATATACGATTTATCTAAAACATCATTGTGTGATGGATGAAATAAATACTTAGGTACCTAATGCAGACAAGTGCGTAGTAAAATTTCTTGTCATTGAGCCAGGACTTGGCATGTCTGGGATTTGTCTAGGGACTGAGAAGTTGCGAAATATACATTTTATTCCGATATAATAAATTGTTTGAGATTTCTCGTTCTATATTTTATACTGGCCAAATTCAAACTATGTTCTCTATAATGTTACCTGCGTGCAACATAAAGCCAAATACAAAAAAAAACCTATTAGAATCAGCCTAGAGTTTGTGAATTATTGGGTAGATAGTTGAAATGTTTACAGATTATGTATTTCTTTTGCCGCTATCAGCAAAAATAAAAATTTAAAAATATCTAATCGTGTCAATGAAACGTCGACTGCAGGATAGAGAGCTTCCCTCCAGAGTTACATTGTGGAGAGGAAGTACCGTATAGTCACCACGCTTGTTGGCGTTGTGGCTGGCACAATGGACTGCGGTTGTTGGTGACCGCAGTAAGTCAGATGATACAATACTTAGAAGGACGCTGCTGACCATCATCCGGTACATAATTCCTTAGTCGCCTCTTACGGCCCCCACGGGTACAGATGGTATCAACCCACACACAGCGGCGCGCCTAGAATTTTTTAAGTCAATGTGTACTAAAGATATTCTTAGTAGAAACATAATTAAAGATAAAGATCCAGATTCAAATTATAATGAATTTTTTTTTTTGAAGAAAACGTATTGAATGTCATACATAACCACTCTCTGTTCATAACATGCAAAATAAAATGCAGATAGAGCGAGTCTATGGCAGCGTAAAAGAGATTATGAGGAAAGAACAGCTTCGCGATTCTAACGAAATTGGTATTTAGGAAAATACATGCTATAGCTAGTGCGCTCATGCTTCCACTAGAGAGAGTATTTTTAAAATAAAATTTCCATTAAGGTGTCCACTAATTAAATCTTAAAAACCACCTTTATTTTGACCTCGTGATGCTGAACAACTTTTCCCAAGGAACATAGGTCGAAATACGAAAAACCAAATTTGACCTTCCATACAAAATGCGCTATCAGCTGATGCAGTTTCTATGGGAGATCAAAACTTGACTTTTGTATTTCGATCTATGTTCATTGGGGAAAGTTGTTCATTATCATGAGCACATGCAAACCTTTTTCCATCAAGAACTAGTTAAAAGTCGCCCTATAGATTTCGCTTCCAAAAAAAAATTGCATTGTTTTTATCTCAGATAAAGTATACTCAAAGACGTTCGTTAGTAGGTATACTAGGTATATAGCCATATCTCTGATTTTTATAAACAAACTGCTTAATTCGACAAAAATTTTATCACAAAAATTAAGTTATTTGAGGTGCATATAAGTTTAAATCTATAGCAAAGAAATAAATGGTACAGCAGAACTGCACTTACTTTCTCGCGATATACGAGAGTCATCATTCGACAATGTCCCCACCGGGAATCGAACCAAGAACTTCCGGATCAAACGCCGAATGCTATTATAACTACTAGATTATAAAAGGCTGCGGATAGCAAAGAGTAAATAAGGACCAAGTGCAAACTTAAATTTGTAATTCCATACAAACAATATGGAAATACAAACTTGCCTATACTAGAATTACGTAAAAATGTTTAAATGAAATATGCAGTCAGGTACATAACCAATTTAGAATTACAATTTGAAGCATTAAAATAAGCTCATTGAAACCGATTTTGAGTAAATCACATTTTAAAATTTTAGTAGTAAGGGTAACCCCTTATATGAACTTCCACAGACCAATGGATAATTGCCGACAGATACCTTGCATGGAGAGTCTTAGTCATGAAAATTTTCATCAAGATCGTTTGGGCCGATTTTGAGCAAATCGCAATTTTTCATTTCCATTGTATGACAGCTACCCTCAAAAAGAGATTCAGCAAGAAACCACTACCGATGAATTTCCAAGAAAATCTTAAATAAAATTAAATTTTACAGGCGATAACTTGTAAATGGCCTAGGTTTAACTATCTTGTATAACTACAATTATTACTTTCGAGCGGAGCGAGAAAGGTATTATATTCGTGAAAAAAAAAGTTTTTCTAATTTTCTCAAAAATGTGTTCTATATCACTTATACATCATAAAAACTAAGTCTCCTAAAACTTCCGTCCGTCGGTCGGTCGGTCGGTCGGTCGGTCCGTCGGTCGGTCTGTCCGTCATGCTTTGGCCTAGCGGCTAAACAAATGGTCCGATTGACACCATATTTTGAATTTAGGAGTTTTATGCAAATCCATCGAAGGGTTCTGAGTGGCTTCTTGCTGGCTCTCATTTTGAGGGTACCTGTCATACAACGAAAATGAAAAATTGAAATTTTCTCAAAAACGGCTCATAGAATCTTGATGAAACTTTGCATGACCAAGCATCTCTATGTAAGATATCTTGCGCCAGTATCAATTGATCAGTGTAATTTCATATAAGGGGTGTTCCTGTACCACCAAATCGTAAATATGTGATTTACCCAAAATTGGTTTCATTGAGTTTATTAAAATTTTCTTAATATTAATCCTGGATTGGTTGTCTATTTGACTGGATATTCTTTATGATTTTTTAAATAAAATTTAGTACACAGGGTGTACCAAAAACTGAAAGGGCTTGCTCAGTAGACTAAACTGAACAATAATCCATAAGGAACATGTGTTGGGAAATTTAAAAAATCTCCATGCATGTATCCTAATTGATCTGTGAAAATTTATATAAAGGGTGTTCCAGTACTACCAAAAGTTAAACATGCGATTTACTCGAAATCGTTTGAGGTTTGTTTGTTGTTGTTTGTTGTGTTTAATGTTTGACAATTTGAATTCTGTTTTTTTTTTTTATAAAACGTAAATAAAAATTTGTATTTGCATACTATTTGTATGGCATTACAAATTTAAGTTTGCGGTTGATAGTTTTTCCTTGACTATTGCGAGAAAGTAAGTGCAGTGCTGCTGTACCATTTATTTTTAATAGCAAGGCTGTAAGTTATCCGAATAAAATAAAATAAATTTCAAACATGGTGTCAATCCGATTATTCGTTTAGCCGCTAGGCCAAAGCGTGACGGACAGACCGACCGACGGACCGACCGACCAACCGACCGACCGACCGACGGACGGACATTTTTGGGAGACTTGCTTTTTATGATGTATAAGTGATATAGAACACATTTTTGAGAAAATTACTTTTTTTTCACGAATACAATACCTTTCTCGCTCCGCTCGAAAGTAAAAAGGAGAACCTATAAACCTTGTCTTATATTGTGTCAATATCATACTAAAAATCATGAAGATCGGAAAATATATAGGAGTGGATTAACATTTTCTCTTTTTGTATGGACGAGTACGTATTATTCTTCCCTCTAAAGATCTTCAAATTGGCACTTTTTCATCGAAGCACATGAAATCTGTTTATAAATACTTATATGAAAGGGCAATGAACTAGTTTAAACTGGCTCAAACTAGACTCCCAACCCAATGTCAACGTGTTTATTTTTGTGAAGAAGGAATCCGTACCTACTTAAATTTTAGAACTTAGTTTTTTTTGCGATATAATAATGCAGTGGTTTCCAACCTATTAGTGCCGTAAACAGCTTTGCTAGTAGAAGACAATAAATAATAAAAAAAAATATTTCAAAAAACAAATACCCGACTGTGTAGAAAAATATGAACTGAAGAGAGAAAATAGTACATTAAGATGCAAGTGCGCTATTTTGTTCATTACGCTCGAGGCTCGAGAATTACAGCCCGAGCCGCAGTCGAGGGCGTAATGGATTCGAGGGTGTAATGATCAAAGCGCACGCGCTTCTTACGACGTTTTTCAACGCATTTGGAAATAAAAACAAGTAAAATTTGCTTACGTCTTTTTCCAAAGGAAAATTCGTAGACAACAAGCTACGTTCACCCGATTCTCCGAGGATTCTCCAGACTTGTGTTTCGTGTCTTAGTATTTTCTACGTTGATGAACTACATTAATTATTGTTTTTTTAATTGTAGGAGTCGATACTTTTGAAAATGGGATATTTTGTTACTTTAAAGACTAATTTGTTGTTACTAAGTTGATTAATATAAATATTTTCCTGAAGTTAATGTTTATGATCATATTATCGGACAAAGTTTATTTATTCATGAAAATATTATAGATATAAGCCGTTTTATAAGAGAATGTGTAGAAAAACAAGTTTTAAGATAACATAAATGTTACTTGAATTTCATGAGGTATTGCAGGCATATGCATATGGTAATTTTCTTAGCAATCATTAAAGAAAGAGTTACTTTCCTATGTACTAATGATTGCCTTATAAAACAAGTCTTTATCATTAAAACCACATCAAACTCAAGTCATAAATTATGTTTTTAAATGAAAATATAAAAAAGGCAATTCACCTTCTTATACAGGAAGGTCTTTACACGCCATGCATCTATTACCCATGCATTTTAGAAGCAGAGTTGAAAACAACATGAATGTGCTTAGTACTTTAACCCTTAATCCATACATAAATCATGTTGTTCACCGCACGATATGGTATTTGAATACAGCCAGATGACCAGATGCTCTGGATGGCAGCCAAGCTTAAGGCATACTTTCCTTAAAATTTGCAGCTACACGCTCCTTAATTTCGACCTTATTTACACGTCAATAACGTTCACATAAGCGTGCCTTGCAACGTAGCTGTTACGATCAACGGTGACCCCGAAATTCACACAAATGAAAGAAAAGTATTTTTTTTATGTAATTTCAAAAATATCAAAAATGAAAAACGACCACATCATTAAATATGGTTTAGTCTAAAATAATTTGATATTCATATATTTTTTATTAAAAATTTAGCCGTAAATGGTTACAACTGGGAACATTGGACAAAATAAGGGACGTGTTAGAATTTTTTTTCTTCAGTTATACAAATTAAATTTAAATTATATCTGGACCACATCACTTCTTATATCTTCTTTGTAACTACGTTTTTTTCTGTCAAGATAAATGCTATATTTAATATAACAAGTGGTTACGAATTTTTTCATTCATAAGTTCATTGGGGTGTAAGAGCATGGTCAGTCAAATAAACTAAACAACTTTCAGTGAATGAAACTATCAGGAAATTAAAAAAATATTGGCCTTCCCATACAAACTGTCCCATTAAGTTTACAATTTTGTATGAAGATGCTGATTTTATTTTCATGTCCTTTCAGTTTTCAGTAACCTGTCCTTTACACTCAGGTATTTTGGGGGATTATAACAATAGGATGTCTCACTACCACGCTTCGTTACTTCTGGCAGTAATAATATATATTCTTTGCTTCTGGTACGCAATAGACCACAGTGGTTATTGACCGCAGTATGTTGTTATGCTGCTCCAATGCTGTCAATCTTTTGATTTACAATCGCGTAGCCAGTGACAAGCCTGGGAAGAGATCGGATGGTTTTCAGAAAGCCGTCCCTTGCACCCTGTATAGAAAACGCTCATTTCCTTTTAGACACACATAAGAACAATTGAGATACCACACGGCAGTGCTAGTTTTAATCCAACATTGAAAAATTCTGATTCATCGCATTATACAACACTGACAGAAATATACAACGCCGGGAATTACTTCAAGAAACTATTTATATATTTTTCAAAGAGTCTATCAACCAAATCTATCATCTATTTATAAGAAAACGAATTGCCACATGTATGAAGTAGCATCACTTGAGAACGACTCGACCGATTTGGCTTATTCTTTTTGGTTCTGTTTGAAATTTCAATGACAATGTGTGTATGAAAAATAAGAATGGAAAAGTTTCCTGGATTATTAAAAACAACGGAATAAAATTAATATATGAACTCAAACATAGAGCTTCCCATGCAAAGCTGGGGCGTCTATTCTAGAGTCATTTATAATTTACATAAGTAGGTTATGATAAAACAAGTGCGAGTCGGACTCGCGCGCCGAAGGTTCCGATATACCAATAGTATTTTTGGAAGCAATAAAGTCCATTTTGAGGACCGCAAAACTAAATTTGTTTGTAAAGGTTTTCTGCTGATGACTTAGAAAGTTCGTTTTTTTTTTGCTGTAATATATTTATAAACTTCTATCGACTGTAATTAATTTAGATTTTTCCCTTCACAAACTTCGGAGATAAGGGGGGGGGATGGTATTTTTTTTGACATTTTTCATCATAACTTGAAAAGTAGGAGTCTTAAAAAATTAAAAAACATATTTTAGAATGTACAAGAAAAGCCCTTTTATATAATACCCCACTCAACCTAGTAACGACAATTTGAAATGTGGCCCCCCCCCCCCTATTTGCGCCCCCTTTGCATTAACATTGATAATTTCTTTTTTATTATTTAATGTGCGATTAAGTTAGGCAACCACATTCTAAAACTATTCCAAAATTCAAGTCGATCGCATAAGTGGTTGCTGTGATATACGGGTGTGACAGACGGACAGACAGACAGAGGCGCACCATAAGGGCTTCTTTTTTTTACCATTTTGGTATCGGGACCCTAAAAAGCAAAGTCACTCCTACAATCTTAATTTATCCGTGACAAAAGATGATAAAAATTATCCGTGAAATCGTTTTGTAGTCTTGACAATGTTCAATTATCTGTTAATGTGTTTGGTTTTGTCAGTTAAATTATGTTAAGAAGTTGCATGTGTGTGTCCTTAGTATCGTTTGCCATCCACAATACAAAATTAATGAGTCTATCCGATCTACAGTAAAGTCAAGGGTGTTTTTATCACGTTTCCTTATACTGAACAAAACTTACATACATACATACATACCATCACGCCTTGTTCCCGTCGGGGTAGGCAGAGACCACAGTTTTCCACCTGCTACGATCTTGACATACTTCCCTTGCTTCCTGAACTTTTATCAATCCTTTCATACATGCTCGTCGGTTTAGGGTACTTTTAACCTGGCCTTTATTCAGAACGTCCTGGATTTGGTCCTGGTACGTTCGCCTAGGCCTTCCCCTTCCAACGTTTCCATTCACTCTCGCCTTGTAGATCTCTTTCGTCAATCTTCCTTCATTCATCCTCTCTACATGACCAAACCATCTCAGCATCCCTTTCTCAATTTTAGTCACTACGTCTTCTTTTACGCCACAACGTTCTCTTATCACACTATTTCTAATCCTGTCACTCAATTTCACACCAATCATACTCCTCAACGCTCTCATTTCTACTGCATTAATTCTACTTTCATGCTTTTTCTGCCATACCCAGCTTTCACTGCCGTACATCAGTGTTGGTACCAAAACGCCTCCATGAACAGCCAGACGAGCCTTTTGAGACACCTTCTGACTCTTCATAAAAGCATGCAGAGCACCATTCACCATGTTTCCAGCATTCACTCTTTTTTCGATATCACTTTCACACTTTCCATCTCTCGTAACCTTAGAACCCAGATACACAAACTCCTTCACTTGTTCGACTTGTTCACCACCTATTAAAATAGTACACTCTGTCATACACTCTTCTCTTTCAAGTAGCATTACTTTCGTCTTGCTTACATTAGCTTTCATTCCATTCCTTTCAAAAGCCACATTCATCATTGTTAGTATCTTCTGTAACTCGTCAGCAGATGACGCAAGTATAACTTGGTCATCAGCGTAGAGAAGACATTTGATGACTCATTCATTCTCAGTCCACACATACTCTCTTTCAGATCAGTCAAACAATTATCCATGAATAGGTTAAACAGCCAAGGTGACGCTACACATTCCTGCCTAACACCTTTTTCAATGCTAAACCATTCAAGCAGGCAATTGAAATAAAAACAGTACAAAGTTCTATGTGTCAAGCTTGACGTGCTCTTGACTGCACCTATTTAGTGCAATTTTCAAAATCCGAAAAGAAATCACTAGTATCGTAGAAATGCCCATATGCTTTCCGTTCACTTTTTGTGCTGCCTGCATTTAATATAGCTTCAACTACTACCGTTAATATGACATCTACCTATATCATAATGTAAAACGCTTTGTTAGGAAAAATATGTGTCTTTCCTATTTTAAGTTAGTAAATTAGAACTTATAAAAGTTATTTGTTTACGTTTAAACGTATTAATCCAATTTCTTCTAGTCGACATTATTGAGATTTTATCTACCCAGCATTTTGGGTACATACGGGTATTTCCCGGGTACGTGGGGGTATTTACCGGGTGTGTAGGTAAATACCTGGGTACGTGCCCATCACTAAATGTGACGCCATATATCCTCAGTGGATGATCAAGAAGCTTCTAACGATACCTTTGTTTTTAAATAACGATAAGTAGTTTAGAGGTTAGGAATAAGCAGATAAACATACATGAAGTACATACATACCAAAATCAGAACCCTCCTTTTTGTCGTAGTCGGGTAAGAAGATTCCCGTTCATGTAAATTAGGTAAAAATTTAGATCTCACGCAAGTATGAACTAATCTACATAGTTTTACGAATTAGAACGATCGATGTTACGCAAGGCAGCAAAATTGTTATTTGGCGCGAGTACTTTGTATTTAATAATACAATAATAATTTATTTATTCAAAGGCAATAAACCGAATTAAATATTACATTAATAAAAAAACTTTTAATGAAAATAACCGTAAAGGTACGAGTAACATAAATTATCAGTCACTTTTTTATTTGCGTCCCGGTGTATTGAGAGCCAGTAATTAAAAATAGGAATAGGAAATATAAACTCGAGCAAGTTAAGGATTCCAGGGTTAAGCCAAGAGCGCAATAACTTTGCTACCGAGAAAAACGCCCAATTTTTACCTCACTACAGCGAGGAAAATGCAAACTGTTATAAAAACTCGTTCTGTCCAGGCTCTCACTTATTAACTCCGGTATTTCTTCAATAGTAAAAAGACTATATTTTTAGTATGACAAATTTTATTTCCTTAAAGACTAACACTGTAACGATTTTTACTCGTGTTCGTTCCTGTGGCTCGACTGCCCGAAAGCCAGTCGATAAGAAAAGGCAAAAAGACTGTGCTGTCAATAGAATTTCTTTTAAATCTTCTTGTAAAATTGATAAATCAATAGCGATTTTTTTTTATCTTGACCTCGATCTAGTCATGAAGAAATTAGATTAAATTAAATTAAATTCATTTAGCGAAACCTAACAAAAAGAATAGCTTCCGTACCTTAACCATATATTATTACGTTCTAATTTCAAAAACCTTTTGCGCGCTAGCGAGCAAAAATGACTTTTGCACGCAGATTTCGACCGGTTAAAATTTCAATAGTTAATTAAAATTTCAAAATTAATCGAGAAGAAAAAGCAACCGATTCCCAACAAGGGTGTGATTTGAAACCTGCGTACAATAAAAAAAACCGGCCAAGTGCGAGTCGGACTCGCGCACTGAGGGTTCCGTACCACCATATAAACATAATTGTATTAGTTGAAATTTCAGTAAGTTAATGTGCTAGATTTTTTGAGTCCGACACGCGCTTGACCAAATTTTATTATTTGTTGTTATTTTATAGCTTATGCAATATAAACATACCAATTTTCAAGTTTGTAAGTGTTCCCGTTTTTTTAAATAGAACTAAAACAAAAATCGCCTCAGCGACCATCCAACTTGACCCTCTCTTATATGAATGTTCTTAAAACGGGAGCTCACCACAATTGGTTACCATTAGTTGTGAGAAAAGTTGTAATATTTAATGATTTCAGACTTTTCCCATTATTTGTACTGTGAGACCTAGCTTCTTGCCAAATTTCATAATTTTAGGTCAACGGGAAGTACCCTGTTTGGAGGTTTTGCATTTGCATTGCATTGCATTTTTGAATAAATGTATGGAGATGAGGACATAAAATGCTATATCTTTTGATTGCGGCGTTGTAAAAAATTGAAATTTTCAGATCTTGTGTGGTTTATGGATCCTAATATATGGTATTAATTTCAACCTGATATCTTTACCCGTTCGTGAGATAAAGGGTCTTGACAGATAGACAGACAGACAGACGGACAACAAAGTGATCCTATAAGGGTTCCGTTTTTTTCTTTTGCGGTACGGAACCCTATGAACCGGCCAAGTGCGTGTCGGGCCACGCGCAGTATAGGGTTCCGTAGTTATTTTACGATTTTTTTTGTATCGCAAAGCGGGTTTCGAGTAAGTATTTCATAACGTTTATAACATAAACTTTTTACCTCCTAATGCTCAGAGGTTCTAGCGCCTGATTGCTATTGCTGTCATTGCTGTTTTTATTATTTTAAGTTTTTCGGTTATAGCTCATTAACTTACAGCCTACAGGCTTTACAGCCTACTTAACTGTGATAGTTTTTTTCATCATATATGCTACTACTTAAATTTTTTTCACATTTCCTATAATAACCGTTTAACCGGCAGGGGGGGGGGGGACACTCGACTCCAACAGAAAAAATGCGCTTCCAAGCTTAATATTTTGCCAACGGATCCCTAAATCGAAATATGATCTTTGTAAACTTATACTATTTTTAAAAGACCCATCCAACGATACCCCACACTATGCGGTAGACGAGAAAAAAAAATCATCCCCACTTTACTTGTATGGGAGGTACCCTTTTTTTTGTCTCCAGTTTTTCGCAACTATCACGTGGGATATCTAGCGACTCGTGTGGCTAATCTATAATGTGGAGTTGCTTAGGGAATCTCCAGCGACATCAATACTCATAGGTCACAAGGCACTCTACGCATCAGTCTGCGTCTGCCGGCTTTTTCGTCCATTAGATTTGTTGCTAATGGGTTTGGATGTATTATTAACTTGGATCTGTATTTGTCTGCGTAACTTTTTATTTCCTCTTTTATTGTTTTTATTTTGAGATCTCTGTGCAGTATCTCATTTGTGACATACCAGGGTGCTCCTGTTATTTGTCTAAGCAGTTTAGATTGGAATCTTTGGAGTATTTCCAAGTTTGAGTTGGCAGCACTACCCCACAGTTGTAAGCCGTAGGTCCAGATAGGTTTGAGAATACATTTATAAAGAAGTACCTATCTTGTTCTCAAGTGATCACTGCGACTTTGCTTCAAGTAGCCAGTGCATTTGTCTCAGTTTCAGGCTTAATTGTAGTATTTTTGAGTACCTAAGTATATGTGTTTGCACCATGCCATGTGAGTCGCCTGTCGAGATGCATACCAAGATATTTGGCATTCTGCTCTTGTGGGATTTCAATTCCATTTAGTTTGACTGGCGTACATGTATCCTTGCGAAGTGTAAATGTGACATGTACGGATTTGCTCTCATTAGCCTTAATTCTCCATCGTTTTAGCCATTCTGATATCTCATTTAGACTATCTTGTAGCAGTTTAGATGCTATTTCAGGGTCTTGGTGTGTAGCTATGATAGCAGTGTCATCTGCGAATAAACCCAGAGTCACGTTTTCATCGCAGGGTTCGTCAGCTGTGTGTAGCAGGTACAGCAATGGTCCGAGAACACTGCCTTGTAGCACACCTGCTTTTATTTTTCTAAGGGTTTCGAGTAAGTATTTCATAACGTTTATAACATAAACTTTTTACCTCCTAATGCTCAGAGGTTCTAGCGCCTGATTGCTATTGCTGTCATTGCTGTTTTTATTATTTTAAGTTTTTCGGTTATAGCTCATAAACCTGTAAAGCCTACTTAACTGTGATAGTTTTTTTCATTATATATGCTACTATTGTAATTTTTTTCACATTTCCCATAATAACCGTTTAGCCGGCAGGGGGGGGGGACAATCAACTCCAACAAAAAAATTGCTTTGCCAACGGATCACTAAATCGAAATATGATCTGTGTAAACTTATACTATTTAAAAAAAATATTCTACCGCTTTGTCGGCGTCAATGAAATGTTTATCCGTACAAAATTTCAGCTTTCTAGTACTAAGGGTCTCTGAGCTAAACCGCGGACAGACAGACAGACGGACATGCCGAAACTATAAGGGTTCCTTTTGACTACGGAACCCGAAAAAACCGGCCAAGTGAGAGTCGGACTCGCGCCCTAATGGTTCCGTACCTATCTACGATATGATTTACTAAAAGCTATTGCTCTTTGACTTTAAAAACTCCGCGACCATCCAACTTGACCCCTCTTTTATAGAATAAAGTTCGTGAAACGGGAGCTTACCTTAATTGGTTACTATTAGTTGTAAGAAAAAATTTAATATTTAATTATTTTATGCTTTTCTCTTTATTTGTACTGTGAGACCTAGCTTCTTGCCAAATTTCATAATTTTAGGTCAACGGGAAGTACCCTCTAGGTTTTGCTTTGGTGCATAAATGTAAGGAGATTACGTCGTTTTAAAAAATTGAAATTTTCAGATCTTGTGTGGTTTATAGACTTTAATATTCGTAATCAATTTCAACCTGATACCTCTACCCTTTCGTGAGAAAAAGGGTCTTGACAGACAGACAGACGGACAACAAAGTGATCCTATAAGGGTTCCGTTTTTTATTATGAGGTACGGAACCCTAAAACAAATAACTCTGTGTTTTTCTCCCTTTTGTAAGTTAAACACTAGAGTTTTCTTTAAGGAAAACTAACTCTAAAGAAAAAAGTGCCCTTATTATGAGCTGTTTTGCAACGGCTAAGATTTTATCTGACATCGTAACATTAGTAGTAAGGTACCTATTAACGCCAAGTCAACTTTTTCTTTGAATTGTTAGTTAGATGTGGGTCAATGATTTTCATTATAATACCTAAACTGTAATATGAGTGCAAAGACAGCGTTTCTGCTTTTTGTTAGAAAAGTTAGGAAGATATTACAACTGAACACATTATGTATATTTTGTCCGCTTTCCTCCATAGAGAAACTCAAACCTCCGAGCGTTTTTTATTGAACGTGATTACATAAATTGACGTCATATCTTTCATGAATTTCTTACTGACTTTTTAACACTAAGTATGTCAGATTTATTCTAAACCCACCAAACATAAATATAACTAATTGGTTTTTCAGACAATTTCGGTAATTGTTTTATGAAAGAATGAAACAACTTTAAAGCTTTTTTATGAAACCCTCCTATGGTAATGTGTTTTTGACCTAGGAAACAGCCGTTAAATCAAACTAGGCGTGGTAGATTTGTTTGTAAAAATCATACCACGCCAAGCCGTCTTTAGCTTGAAAGCCCAAAACACTGACTTTTAGGGTTCCGGTCCTCAAAATAATGAAACGGAACCCTTATAGGATCACTTAAACCTAGAGGGTACTTCCCGCTGACCTAAAATTATGAAATTCGGCAAGAAGCTAGGACTCACAGTACAAATAAAGGTAAAAGTCAAAAATCATTAATTATTAATTATTACAATTTTTCTTACAACTAATAGTTCCTAACCAATTAAGGTGAGCTTCCGTTTCAAGAACTTTTCTATAAAAGAGGGGTCAAGTTGGATGGTTGCGGAGTTTTTAAAGTCAAATAGCAAAGCTTTTAGTATATCATATGGTAGATAGGTACGAAACCCTTAGGGCGCGAGTTCGACTTGCGCTTGGCCGGTTTCTTTCTTTTCATGTTGCCTTGTATTTTTTTTTAACTTGCTCTTTTATCGCTACCGGAAAAATACCAGTAACTTTCTTCCATGTAAGTAGTTAGTAAGTTAATATCTTTGTAATTCATTTCTTTTCATTTCTTCATGAGTAGGTACCTAGGTAAGTAACTCGGCGACATGCAATCTTTATTAACTGTACTTCGCTATTATTTTAACACAAGGTCGATTACACGGTAGGTTAAATTTTACAAGTAAAGTAAATAATACCGTTTACACAATTGGTTTAAACTAATATCTAATTATAAGAACGTTGTAAAGATTGATAAAGTTGTGATTGATAGTTTAAATATTTATTTTGTTAGAGTAACAAAATGGTGCCAAGGAAATATGAAGTTCAAGGCCTTCAGCTCAAACACCGACGGCCAACTTCAATCGGTGTTATAAAGGATGTAAGGGACGGTGTACCGAAAACTGAAAGGGCGTGCTCAGTCAACAAAACTGAACAACTTTCCCAAAGAAACATTTGTTGGGAAATGAAAAAAAATTTTGACCCCTCCATACAAACTGTTCGACCAGTGTAGGCAATTTGTATGAAGAGGTCAATTTTTTTTTTCATTTTCCAACATATGCTTCTTTAGGAAAGTTGTTCAGTTTCGTTGGTTGAGCACGCCCTTTCGGTTTTCGGTACACCGTCCCTTACACCCTGTATTATAATAATCGGAAGAAATACCACTACCACCTTTAACATTTAGATTTGGTAAATAAGCAATATTTTGATGTAGAAAATCATCATAAACAACGCAGACCCTCGAAATGCTCAAACGAGAGTGTACAGCGTGAATTTTTAATGGTTTTGCCCCCGAAGGAAGCCCAGTTATTTAACTATGAAAACAAGTAACTTTCCGGCAGAAAAATTACTATCTCAAAAAAAAAAAACTTTTCGCCTTCCCATACAAAATGAGTCACTTTACTATGGAGTCAAAAAATATTTTTTCGAGAAAACAAAATATTTCTTCGGGAAAGTTGTTATCATGAGTAGAATCACTGGGCTTCGGGAGCAAAACCATTGAAAATTTACGCTGTATAAGCTTACTCGAAAACGCCGCTACGTCGAATACGTACATAAGGATTAGCTCGAATAGAATACCCACAAAATTGCTAAACATAATACCGGAAGCTACAAGCCCACACGTTAATTAGATTATGTACCTACCTTATTTTTACACCTATACTAATCTGGGTTTTACACTTTAAGCTCTCTATAAAGTTGTCATTCTGTTCCTTTAGTGCTAATACATTTCGGTAGTTATACATTATGTGGTGGTTTCGTTGAATCTATATCCTTTAAGTTTAAGCCGCTATTACACCTTCCTTAATTCAGAAAATAAATCGGCATACAATGCTCGCTGAAGTAAGGATATTGCAATTGACAAAACCAAGTCTATCAGCAATGTATGCTGAATTAGTCTTTGAATTTAGGAAGGTGTGATTACGGCTTTGTTCGAGAAACAGTCACAAGTATTGAAAAGGAACACTGGGTTGAGCCTTCCGCCAAATAATATATCTATACAATGGAATTTTTGTCTAAATTACGCAAAATCTCTCGGGTGGAAGTCATAGGCACCTATTTTGTTTTACAACTTTTGAAAAAAACAACTTTCTCCATACAAAATAAGAATCTGAATCGGTCAGTTTGTATCGAGAATCAATTACCATTACTTTAAAAAATTTGTAGCACAAGAGTTTTTCAGTTATCCACCCGAGAGGATTTTTTGCTAGCCACTTCCGCTCCCCAACAGGCCGGTGAATTTGAGAAAGCCATCCAGACTAACAAAACAAATCAACACTTCCTATTGAATATTGATAGATACCTATATTTATTAATGCCCATCAAGCAAAAGGTTTTGCAATAAACAGTTATTTTTTCCCAGCTTATGCATTCCCACTGCTGGGGAAAGGCCTCCCACCTCATTCCTCTAACTATCGCGGTCTTGAGCAAATTCCCACCAACCGCGGCCACCGACTATCGAATAGTTGAGTTTTAAGGTAGGCATTCGCGAGACGAGCCACGAGGCAAGCCCCTAGCCGTACAAACCCACAGACAAATCTCGCGTTCGTAGCGTACCGCTGGTTTATCTATAAGGGTTTTATCACCACTTACTTGCTGCCTTATGTACCTAGTAATGGATATTTGCACAGCACCAATTTAAACTTTAATCCTATAAATAAACGCCTACGTTTTTGCTACTGAGTCTCTTATCCACGCAAGTCTATAAGTGGCCCTTATGCCTTATAATTGCATTATCAACATGTATACACATTACACAAGTTGCGTGTGGTGTCAGCTAATAATAGTTCCACCCCATTTCTTCCCAGATGACTAACTTTTTGTTGCACAAAGCGTCCTTAAATTTAAAGCAACTTTAAAAACTTTCTTTTAAATAAAAGCTTTTAAATCTTTCTAAAACATTTTTTTAAACCAAAACTTCCACGATTTTTCGTTCTACACAAACTTTTTATAAAAATTACGAATACTTACATCAAAATAAGATGATGCTCCGTCATACATGTGGTAATTTATTTTTAAGGTTCCGTAGTCAACAGGGAAGCCTTATACTTTCGTCATGTCAGTCTGTCTGTCCACGGCTTAGCTCAGAGACTCTTATGTACAAGAGAGCTGTAATTTGGTACATATAAGTCACGGCGACAAAGTGGTAAAATAAACTCTTTGAAATAATAGATTGTTTACCAAGGGAGCAAAGAACTATGTTAAGGACCAGAGCGTTTTACGAATCCAGAGCGAGAGAATATTTTGAATCGCATGAGCGCAGCGAGGGATTCTAAGAACGTCGCTTGAGCTTTAAAATAGTGTTGCTATCGAGGTAAACACTCTACTTTTTATCATAAATAAATAAGTAAATGAAATTAATAATATGCAAGAAAAGTACGTTTATATATTTACATAAGAACGAAGACATAGAAATAATTAGAACGACCTAAATCTTTATCCTCATTCCTAATTCAAATCACTTTTAGTCTCTAAGGCCGGTATTTCACTCGGACACCATGACAGCACAACCAATCGCCGCAACCAACAAAATGTATACAACTCTATAGAGAGTTGCTCATCTGGTGTCCGTTTGGTTGCGCAACCAATTTGGCGGCGCAACCAGCTCGGATGCTGGCGGCGCGACCAGCTCGGATGCTGATCGCGCTACCACTCCCAGTGAAATATAGCCCTTGATACTGTGGCCGCAGGGTGTGGCGACTCTGGTGTCTTTACTGGTGTCCCAGTGAAATATCGGCCTAAGGGATTAAAACGCGATTTTAGTCCGAGTTAACGTAGAACGAACTAGTTCTTTTCGAATTGATGTGATAAAAAGTCTTTTTTTTTTCTTTTGATCTTTTTCTTTTTTTGGTAGTGTTTTCGGGTACGTTACACGTTAAAAGGCGATGAAAAATATTTTTCTCCTCTAAATTTATATTGTAAGTCATCTAAAAACATTTTTTGATCTATTTTGCGAAATATTTATCCCAACATTATTTTTAGTAAGAATCTAGTGCTCCTCCAATGCCAGCTAAACGATAGTATCGAAAGTGTGAAAAAACCGGTCAAGTGCGAATCGGACTCACGCGCCAAGGGTACCAATGTGCCTATAGTATTTTTTTGGAAGCAATAAAGTCCATTTTTAGGACCGCAAAACAAAATTTGTTTGTAAGGGTTTTTTTCAGATTTATAAAAAACTATGCAACTTATAAAGATCGTTTTATTTTTGCTCGAGTATTTACATAAACTTCTATTGGCTGTAATTAATTCAGATTTTTCCTTCCACAAACTTCGGAGATAAGGGGAGGGAATGGTATTTTTTTTTTCATCATAACTTGAAAACTAAGAGTGGTAAAAAATACAAATATATATTTTAGAATGTACAAGTAAAGACCTTTCTTATGATACTCCACTCGACCTAATAACGACAATTGGAAAATTTGCCCCCTTTATTTGGCTCCCCTTTACATTAATAATCATAACTTTTTTTTATTCTCTCATGTGCAATCAAGTTGGGCAACCATATTCTACTTATACTTTCTCCAATATCTTAGACAAACATAGGGCGCGATGCGATATCAAGTAATTACTCGATATTGAGGCTATTACGGTATTAACTAGCCTTTATTCTGTTTACTTACTAACTGCAATACTCAGAGACGTCAATTAATGTTAAAAGGCACAGCAGACGGCAGACTTTATGTCCATGACAGTCCGCCAGAGTGGCCGGTATTGCGAAAATTATAGTTTTCATCAGAATGAAATTGAAAATTATATTTTTTCATAAAAATAACAATCAATCTGAACAGTTTCTTGGACTAAATGACTCTTTGAACTGAATAACACTATTTAAGCTGTTTTCCTTGCAAACCAAAGATTTTGGAGACTACGCGCATATATAGGGTGACTTTTAATTAATTCTTGATAGAAAAAGGTGTGAATGTACTCATGATACTGAACAACTTTCCCCAAGGAACATAGGTCGAAATACAAAAATCAAGTTTTGACCTCCCATAGAAACTGCATCAGCTGATAGCGCATTTTGTATGGGAGGTCAAATTTTATTTTTCGCATTTCGACCTATGTTCCTTGGGAAAAGATGTTCAGTATCATGAGTACATGCATATCTTTTGCTATCAAGAACTAATTAAAAGTCACCCTATATGCGCGTAGAGCATTTTTCTCATGTCAATGATATTATTAAACTTAAACGAAAAAAATTGCAGTACCGGCCACACTGGCAGACGGCACAACATAAAGTCTGCCGTCTGCTGAGCCTCTAAGACTTGTGCTTAACTGTCTTTTCCGTTTTGTTGACAACAAAATTCACAACAGAAACTCAAATGTAAGAAACTTAGAGAGACATGGGGTATTAAGTTATTATAAAAAAATATCATATTTTTTATATTTGTATATTTTATGTATAAACTTCAAACACACTAAAAACTACTTTTTTTAAGAAATTTTTTTTTATCATTTTTTCTCGCTTTTTCTTTGTATTGTTGTTATACTTACATATACATATAATTGTGTGACGGACATAGGTGTTTGTTCGAGCTAAAAACTACTTTTTTTTATTACTATCATATTTTCTCAAATACAGCTTAATTTCGTGAAATCTTACTAACGTAATAAGTATAATAAAACACTAGTGCGGTAATATGATCAAAAAAAGCACGCTTATGGACCTTAACAGTGCAAATAGAATTGTTATATATGTGGTTGGTGCAACTGCCTTCAGTGTCCAAGATCGCGGGTTCGATCCCCGCCCAGAGCAAGCGTTTGTGTGACGGACACAGGTGTATCTATTTACGTATGTATATCAGTCACTGATACATATAGAAAAGGCTTTGCCTAGTCTGGGATCAGAAGACCTTGTATGAAATGCACCCCATATTTATTACATTTATTTAATTATAATTCTAGTGCCTACCAAATACGCCAGTGCTATCGACTTCTTTACCGTGTCTAATTGAATGAAACTTCTTTTCAGCCAGATCCTGTACATGGACCAGCACACCTACCAGATTCCAACCAACTACAGTAGAAACATTCCACCCAGTAAGTAACAAGTTTTATCTGCTCATCATCATCATATTAGTCGTCCACTGCTGGACATAGGCCTCCCACTTCCACGTCCACTGCAGGACATAGGCGTCCCCTAATATAGATCTCCATGCCGTCCGGTCCTGCGACGCACGCTTCCAGCGACTTCCCGCGATCTTGACCAGATCATCGGTTCACCTTGTGGCCTGCCTACGCTTCGTCTTCCGGTACGTTGTCGCCACTCTAGAACCTATATGCCCCATCGGCCATCGGTTCGTCTTGCGTTATAACCATGAACTACTCGAACAAGCACCGGTAGGTACGGTCAACCGCTCGTCGCGTCGGTAGAAACTTTTTCAACTCTATTACCACGTCGTAAGGTCCAAAAGTGTCTCTACTTACGTGCGGCCGTGTGTACTATAATGATGGTGGTGATTCCACCAATTTATAATGAACCTGGGGGGTTCGTGGGGGCGTTTGCTCTTAGATAGAATTAGCTACCTGTAAGTCGTACCAGCTGATCCTCGACATTTAAACAACGCTTCAAGTTTAAACGAATATCAGATTTATTGTGATGTAAACATTGATTACACTGCTAAAAGAAATAGAACACTTCAGGCTACATCAGCCTATACTTCGCATTACATTTAGAAATATTAGAACGCTAAGTCGAAACGCGCATATATAAAACACGTGTTATCACATTCAAGGACGCAAAAAGAAGGAATATTGGCATATTCGATGAAGGGCGTTTAAAAATTATTTTATATTACTGAACCAAATGTCCTTTCGACAAGAAATCACTGCGGAGAATGCAATGCATAGTAAGCGCGGTGTACTTGTTACAGTACCTACTGCTGAACAAGGATGCCCCCAGTATATTCACGTTAAAAGATTGGTTTATTTAAGGGGATGTCCCTAAATCATTTGTTAGTGTTGCGTGTGACATAATGTAGCTAGATACGAGTAAGATTGACAGCACTATGAGAGCAAGACGGAGCGATGCGCTACACATTGGGGCGATAGAGACACGTATCGATTCACCTGCTCTCATACGCATAGTTTTTCGTGCTGTCAAACTATATTATTTCTAATTACGCTTACACTTAGATGTGTAGTAATTGCACTGACTTTTATAATGCTCTTAATAAACTTCAAACCGAAACAAAAATATTTATAATTTATTATTTATCGTAAAGTCGTAACGTAATAAATAGTACTTTATGACGTCAAATTAACAACGTCTCTTCACGAAGAGGCTTTGTGTGGAAAAAAAAACAACAAAAAAAGGCTGACATTTGATCTGCAAAGATTTGATACTAAAAATTATATATTGTTCTAATAATAGCTCCGGACTATTAATAACAATAACCCCTAGACAAAATGCGTGTATTTTTATCATCGAACGTTCAATTTAGCGTGGACAGGGCTTGGACAGCCATCCACTTAGGGGCGGACGTGAGACAGCAGAAATGCAAACTGAACTATCATCGCTCAAACTACACGTCTGTTATAGGTCGTGCTAATATCAGGTGTTAGGTACTAATTGGAAGGCTAGACCAAGGCGAAGACTAGGTCTAGAACAATGCTTTTAAGATAGAAAAGAAATTTTATGAGTAAAATTAAAATTGTATAAGATTTTAACAATAAGTAACTGGGGGACCGAGCTTCGCTCTATAATAGCCTAGCCACCTCAACATTAAAATATCATCGGGTGAGCAAGCTATGCTACCCGCCAACAGATGGCACTGTAGATTTCTGTCTAAAACGCGGTATTTAAAAAAAAGCCTAACAATAAGTCGTTAAATGATAAAATATTGCTCGTATCAACAATTGATGTTTCTTTTAAGTATATTACTCGGACCATAAAACTGAACAAGGTCAAAATAAAAAAATAAAAATTTGACATCCCATACAAAATGCGCTAACAGCTGATGCAGTTTCTATGGGAGCTAAAATTTGTTTTTCTTATTTCGACGTATGTTCCTTAGGGAAAGTTGTTAAGTTTTATGGCCAGATCAACAAACTAAAAGAAACGCAGACGGTAAAGACGCACCCTACGTATACATACATAGGGTGCTTCTTAATAAACAGCGTTTTGAATATGTTTCTCGTACCACAAGACTGAACAACTTTCCGTCAGGAACATAAGTCATGCTTTGCATCAGCTGATAGCGCATTTTGTATGGGAGATCGAAGTATATTTTTTTGTTCCTCAGGGAAAGTTTCTCCTTATTCTAATGGTTCTAGGAACGCAGTTGAATCTGACATATTCACAATCACAGGCAATACGTACTGGAGACGCCTTAAACTAACTAGGCCTGCTTAAAGGCCTCCTGTACTCATTATCTAATCATCCCCTGTCTACAGAGAAATTTCGTTTTCGCCCTAATTATCACGTGAAAATAAACATTCACGGCTCCCGGTCCATAAAGCGATACTTCGTGTTTTGCTTTCGATAGTGACTAAATTGATCAGATATAAATGGACATAAGACAGAAGTTACTCCATCGACAAGAGCGTAGCCCACGTTAAAGAACGTTATACGTTACAAGCACCGTTACGTTAAAGAACGTTATACGTTATACTTTCTTTAATGTGGGCTACGCTCTTGTCGATGGAGTAACTTCTGCGCCTTCCTATCTTCTTCGACTTTCTTGACTCACGACATTCACTTTTTTAACCGACTTCAAAAAAGGAGGAGGTTCTCTATTCGATCGTATTTTTATTATTTTTTATGTATGTTATTCCATAACTCCGACAATAGTGAACCGATTTGAATGATTCTTTTTTTATTCAATAGGGTTTAGCTTCGAGTTGGTCCCATATAAATTTGGTAGAGATCTGTTGATGGAAAATGAGATAAAAACGGTAACTCTTCAATACATAACGGCACACGAACAGTAGGGTAACATTGGGGGTTTTACGTCACGCAGTGATGTAAAACCCCCAATGTTACCCTACTACAATGTCTGACACCAATATTAGTTATCCCCACCGGTCTGTATTTTTTGTTTGACCTGTCTGAATAAAACGATCCGCTCTGTCTCTCATACGACGACAGTAAATACCCCCCCCCCCCCCCCCAAGGACAGTAAATAAAAATTTTATAGGGATACTTAAAGAAATACGAATAGGAATACTAATAGGAATACGAATAAGAAAACGAATAGGGATACTAATAGAAATACGAATATGAATGCGCATAGGTATACGAATAGGGATACTAATAGGAATAAGAATACGAATAGGAATACTAATAGGAATACGAATAGAAATACGTACAGGAACATAAGGAGCGTGGTTGTGGTACTTTCTTCAAAAATATACCTATTATACTAGGTACGAATTTTTGCTTTAAAATTCTAGAAGGGAGCTCCCTGACCAGCAATTGATTTTTAAACGCGATGTTATACTAATGATTATATTAAGTAATTGATTATATAAAATAAATAATGGTTATATTAAGTATAAGTCGTCTAAGCCTTAGTCCGTCTGAGTTTAAAGTTGTGTATGAAATTTTTAAAGACATGCTCAGAATAATAATAGAGATAGACAGCATCGAGGTAGACCACGGCGCAGATGGTGCGATGAACTTGACGCTTTCTGAAGAGACTGTCAACAAGAGGCTCTGAGTAGAGACCAGTGGAAGGAAAGGACTAGTGGGCACAGTGGGACCAGTGGGCTTTTGCCCATCAGTGATACAACCATGGCTAATAAGATAAGAAGAAATAATAAGGGGCATTCCCATAAAAAAAAATTTCGATTTTGGGTTAACTCTATAGTGAAGACGGTAGCACATTATAAGAGTTAAACTTGGTATGATTCTAGTGCATTAGCTAAACAGATTGTAACAGAACAGGTATATAGGTAACAACCCTGAAGGATGTGAACCTCCTCATGAAACTGAACAACTTTACTTAAGGAACATGGGTCGAAATACGAAAAAAGAAATCGGAAGTCACAGTTGATACTTGTCATATCAACGATTACCTTTTCTTCTTTTTACCTTGGCTTAGTTAAATTGCATCACGAAATTAAAGCTACGTTGGTCCTGTCTTGGAACCAGATGAATGACAATTAGTAGGTGTAGAGCGTTTCCAGTGTTTTAAAAGTTTGAGCTGATTTTCCTAAATTTTATGTTTAATAATCAGGCTTACTCCATTTTACCATACCTGGGAGGTATGTACTTGTTTAACCAACAATCTATAGTTTAAAACTTATTTGTATTACTTACACCCATTACACTAAAACTTACAAAATAAAAATAATTTTAACAAAAAGTAAAACCTCCTCCAAAAAAACCACTAAAAAGTATGAAATAAAATAAAATCATCAGTAACTAAAAAGGAAAATAACCAAACCATCTCTCATTTTAATTAAATATTATAAAAATCTATTCTTTTTGGAGTCGGTGCCAGCCAAGGCAAGACATACTCGTAGCTACTTTACGATGCTAGTCAACTAAGTATCCTTTTGATTCAATAAGGTGCGATACTGCTAAATTTTTTTGCCACGGCTTCAATAGTATTACAAAAATTCTCCTATTCAATGAAACATGGGTTGAAAAGACATAAGTTTTTGACTGCTCATACTGAAATAACGTAAATGAACAACATAATTGTATAAAGCCCAAAAATTTTGATCCATGGAAATCTTCGAAAGTGGCTCTCTCTATTAGGTAAACCTCGGTACATTTTGTCTGTCATTTCATCGCATGTTTACTAATCAAATTAACTGGTCCCTCTTTTCATCTCGAACTTTACCTTGACTAACTTAACAATGGGACCACCTCAAAGGTAAACCAAAATAACCAGTCAGTAATTCAGCTTCTTCTGTGACAGAAGTTACTCGTACCATACTAGGAGTTGCCCGCAACTTTTTGGCAGGCACCGACTCCAAAAAGAATAGATTTTTATAATATTTAATTAAAATGAGAGATGGTTTGGTTATTTTCCTTTTTAGTTACTGATGATTTTATTTTATTTCATACTTTTTAGTGGTTTTTTTGGAGGAGGTTTTACTTTTTGTTAAAATTATTTTTCTTTAATCTGGTCCAGGTCACATCGTCTGGGCCTTTTTTCTCTGCCTTTCTTTTCCAAAACTAAAATGATTTTAAGAATTTTAGAAAAACGTGTTTGTTTCATTCAAATTACCACAATCACCCGTGTTGTCTTTAACAAGCTTCTTCTATCATTAACTAAATTCTCATAAATTTCGTAAAGAACATTCTGTATAAGAGACCACGATACTCCTGAAGTGTTTTTAACCTGTGATTTTAATGACGAGGATCTACAAAGACTTACTTAAGTAGTAATAACCACCTCACTGTTTCATTCAGAGCTACATTCAGAAGCCATAATTTGGAAGGTCTTATTAAGAGTACTACCTACATTGTTGTATTGTATAAAGTACCTGTTTACTGTTTTGTAAAGTCGGTGCGTTGATCTCAGTATTGTTACTATATGGTTGAGGTTATTTTATTTTATTATAATTATATTAGGGTTTATTATTATATTAGGGTTGAGACTAGAGTCACAGTAGTGGCCACTAAAGAAATAATTCGTCACAAGGTAGTGAAGGCGTCGTTCTATTAATTTGGTAGAGTTTCGGAAGATGCTGACAGATATCATTCCCTATAGTGGACAATGTACAATTGTACAAAGCTCATATTGATAGAAAGCCGCAAATCAATGTACGGGATTTCCGTTTGGTACACACGTCCGCACATCAGTAGAAACACTTTTGGACCTTATGGCATGGTAATAGAGTTGAAAAAGTTTCTACCGACAAGCGGTTGACCGTACACAGGTACTTTAGGTTACAACAATCATTTTTTCCGGCAGAATACTCCCGGGGTGGGGGCAGCTATGACGTCATAATTTTTTTGTATGGGATTTATTATTTATTTATGTTTTGGATTTTTCCCTACTAGTAAAATAATTTAGCACGTTTTCTACTCCTAGCGAAGCGAGGTCTAATTTCCTTGGTTGTGGCCGGCACGTGTCGTCAAATAAATAAATGGTACAGCACCACTGCACTTACTTTCTCGCAATACTCAAGGAAAAACTATCAACCGCAAACTTAAATTTGTAATGGCATACACATAGTATGGAAATACAAACTTTTATTTACGTTTTTCCAAAAAAAATGTTCGAATGAAATATACAGATCAATTCAGAATTCAAATTTTCAAACATTAAAACAAACAAACCTCAAACGATTTACTTTAGTACTGGAACACCCTTTATACGAATTTTCACAGACCAATGGATACTTCCGTAGGATACTTGCATGGAGATTTTTTTAATTTCCCAACACATGTTCCTTATAAACGAATAATTGTTCAGTTTAGTCTACTGAGCAAATCCTTTAAGTTTTTGGTACACCCTGTGTACTAAATTTTATTTTAAAAAAGTCATAAAAAATATCGAGTCAGGTAGACAACCAATCCAGGATTAATATTATAGAAAATTTTGTTAAACTCAATGGAACCAATTTTGGGTAAATCACATATTTACGATTTGGTGGTACAGGAACACCCCTTATATGAAATTACACAGATCAATTGATACTGGCGCAAGATATCTTACATGGAGATGCTTGGTCATGCTTAGTTTCATCAAGATTTTATGAGCCATTTTTGAGAAAAATTCAATTTTTCATTTTCTTTGTATGACAGCTACCCTCAAAATGAGAGCCAGCAAGAAACCACTTAGAACCCTTCGATGGATTTGCATAAAACTCCTAAATTCAAAATATGGTGTCAATCGGACCATTCGTTTAGCCGCTAGGCCAAAGCGTGACGGACAGACCGACCGACGGACCAACCGACCGACCGACCTACCGACCGACCGACCGACAGACGGACCTTTTTGGGAGATTTGTTTTTTATAATGTATAAGTGATATAGAACACATTTTTGAGAAAATTAGAAAAACTTTTTTTTTTTCACGACTACAATACCTTTCTCGCTCCGCTCGAAAGTAAAAAGATCAGCCCTGATCAGATCTAGAGTAGTTAGTGTTTCTGTGCTTTAAAAGACCATTTAATGCTTAGGGTCGTTTCACACTACGCTACGGTAGCTAACATATATAAACTGGATTTGACGTGTACCTATTAATTAATTAATTGAATCCTTTATATTGTTAGCATGTGACTTATGTATGTTGCACTATTTTTAATTTAGTGTATTGTAGTATTGTTTGTACTTTTTGTGTATTTATATGGGATTACTCCTGGAATAAACAATTTTATTATTATTTTTATTATTGTTGTAATGTGATCAAAAGTTAAAATTTCAACTTCCCATACAATACGTGTTGTTGATCACTTACGTTACTTTGTATGGGAAATTAAAAAATGTTTGTGCGTTAGCAAAATCGTAGAACAAACGATGTTGCTTATAAACTAGCTTATTCAGGAGACATAAAACCTTACTTATGTTCTCTCAAAAACGGAAAAAATACGGCATTAAAAATTGCTAATTAAAGTTGCATGAAACGTTTAGTTATTCACTGGTGTTCAAATATTTACACTGAAGATTTAGATAAACTGGTGAAATTAAAGGTACATTGATTGACTCAGTTAAGACCTACCAAGTTTCTTATCACAGTACTACCCGGCGCCTACCGTTACGTAAGACCATTCGTCAAACTAACCCATTCTCTGAAACATTTACATAAATATACAGTTAATCTCTATTTTTCAAAGTTGCTTTAATAACCTTTTGTGGTACAGTCAAGAGCAGGTCATGCTTGACACTCGCAGCACGACTTAAGCTCTTACATCTACAGAAGTAAAAATGGTATAAGGTCGATGCGTCAAGTTCGAAGTGCTCTTGAATGTACCTCCTTACTTAATTCTGTTGATTTATTTGTTTTTCTAATCTATTCTGAGGTACGCTCGGCAGCAAGCACGTAGAAACAAAACCAGTATAAGCTGAACCAGCACTACGTTATAAACGCCCGATACCAGAGACCTGCTCAAGGTCAAAGTGTTTCCACCGACGAGCGGTCGTGTGTACCAATTGACTACAATCACCCATAAGATACCATCTTCTAATAATAACATTTCAGCTCTTCGCGTGGGTGTAGTAAACTTCTAAATACTCGTAGATTAAGAGCGGGCAGCCGGCCACTCTGCCTCATCGTATACAAAAACGCACAGAAAAATAAGGGTACTTAGAAGGAGGATTAAAGAAATAATTCGTCACAAGGTAGCGAAGGCGTCGTTCTATGGATTTGACAGGTTATTTTGAATATTTCCTAGTGATCATTGATAATTTGACATAAAAAATTGGGACATGTTGGCAGATGTCATCCCATAGTAAAATAAATTAGCAAGGTATCTATTCCGAGCGAAGCAAGGAGGTCCGAAATCTTTGCAAAAACGCGATCAATCTAGTAGATATGCTGTTGGGCGCAACTAGGCACTTTTTGGACAGTCGGAAAAAATTGTATTTACTAGAATAGAGAAATATTAGTAGACAATAGAAAAAAAATTATGTACCCTTTAGTAGCAAGTACAGTCAAAAATGCGTCGAGTTTTACTTATTAAACTTTGTATCATTCTTACTTCATTCGCCGCAAGAGTCGCATTGTGAGTGTAAAATTTAATTTGCTCTTGTCTGTGCGTTCGATAATGAACATCGAGAAGTAAAAAAGTCAAGCAGAACCTATTCGCCGCGGTTTTTCAGATGCAGTGAAGTACGGTTGTTGACTGGCCACGGGTCTCCGTGGTCTGGTACTTAGAGCGCTCGGCTCTCAATCCGGGGGTTCTGGGTTCGATTTCCGGTGGGGACACTGACAAACAAAATCCCTTTCTCTACTCCGTGAAAATCCCTTTGTGCAACCTCCCCAGTTTTGTTAGGACAAGGTAGGATGCCACCTGTTGTTCAAAAAGATGATGACTCCATGCTTCGGAAGCCACGCTAAGCATTTGGACCCGACTATGATCTACGGATGTAGGCGTTATTGAGCCATGTCAGAGGCCTTTGGCGGCTCAAAAACAGTGGCTAAAGAGTGGAGCTCTCTGTCTGCGTATGTATTCCCGAGTTCATATAACCCGAACCTATTCAAGTCGCGAGTGAATAGGCTTCTTCGGATGTTATGTTGAATGAAACTTAAGTACTAAAGTCTTCAGTCACACGTATAAAGACTAAATTTTCTCAGTAACAGCACAGATTAAATAATAGTAAACTAACGTTTACAGATCCGACACTCCCAGGCGGGGTGCCGACAAATTTCAACCTTACGGTTTAAGCATAAAGTCGACACTTGCAGTGCACCGCTTAGGACAAGTTTTTAAATCGCGGGTGATCGCGGACAGGTGGGATAAAGCGATGATTTTGTCACTTTATGAGATACTGAGCGAGATGCAAGTAGGTAAGTAATATTGTTCAATCAAACATGAAAATACTTACTTACCTATTTTGCCGCCATAAGCTTAAGATGACATAAAGAAAAGTAAAATCGACTGCCTCACCCAGTCGACTTCTAGCACCGCGTTGCATAGCTAGAGTGCGGAGTGTCACAGGCCTGGTAACAGTCCCATTCTTTATAACGTCACAGCATTGAATGGCTTCACCGATTTGTCTGAATGAGGTTTCATTGAACTCTGTTTAATGCCGCGTGTAGCTCGATTTAGTACGTTTTCAAAACACTCAGTCCGTCTCGCCAACTTGCCATTGGCGAAGGACATGCGTAGCGACCTAGCAGATAAGCAGTACAAATAGTATAAGGCTAAGGGTAGGTAACCACTTATACAAGGTGTAACAAAAAGGGTATATCAACCCTGAAGGATGTGATTCTGCCCATGAAACTGAACAACTTTCCCTATGGAACATAGGTTGAAATACGAAAAAAATAAATGGTACAGCAGCACTGCACTTACTTTCTCGTAATACTCAAGGAAAAGCTATCAACCGCAAACTTAAATTTGTAATGCCATACACATAGTATGGAAACACAAACTTTTATTTACGTCTTTCCAAAAAAGTGTTGAAACGAAATATACAGATCAATTCAGAATTTAAATTGTCAAACATTAAAACAAACAAACCTCAAACGATTTCGAGTAAATCACATGTTTAACTTTTGGTAATACTGGAACACCCTTTATATGAATTTTCACAGATCAAATGGATACTACCTTAGGATACTTGCATGGAGATTTTTTTAATTTCCCAACACATGTTCCTTATGGATGATTGTTCAGTTTAGTCTACTGAGCAAGCCCTTAGAGTTTTTGGTACACCCTGTGTAATAAATATTATTTTAAAAAATCATAAAGAATATTCAGTCAGGTAGACAACCAATCCAGGATTAATATTATGGAAAATTTTAATAAACTCAATGGAACCAATTTTGGGTAAATCACATATTTATAATTTGGTGGTACAGGAACACCCCTTATATGAAATTACACAGATCAATTGATACTAACGCAAGATATCTTACATGGAGATGCTTGGTCATCCAAAGTTTCATCAAGATTCTATGAGCCGTTTTTGAGAAAATTTCAATTTTTCATTTTCGTTGTACGACAGCTACCCTCAAAATGAGAGCCAGCAAGAAACCAGTTAGAACCCTTCGATGGATTTGCATAATACTCCTAAATGCAAAATATGGTGTCAATCGGACCATTCGTTTAGCCGCTAGGCCAAAGCGTGACGGACAGACCGACCGACGGACCGACCGACGCGACGGACCGACCGACCGACCGACCGACGGACGGACATTTTTGGGAGACTTGTTTTTTATGATGTATAAGTGATATAGAACACATTTTTGGGAAAATTAGAAAAACTTTTTTTTCACGAATACAATACTCGTACCTTTCTCGCTCCGCTCGAAAGTAAAAATTGACCTCCCATAGATACTGAATCAGCGGATCGCGCATTTTGTATGGGAGGTCAAATTTTTTTTTTCGTATTTCGACCTATGTTCCTTAGGGAAAGTTGTTCAGTTTCATGGGCAGAATCACATCCTTCAGGGTTGATGTACCCTTTCTGTTACACCTTGTACAGTGTTTGAAGGTAACTTATGTACCAGTTTCTTACTGTGAAAGGTATCCTAAACTATTAAGCGAGCAATATTTATTGAGCATGTTCGTTTTCCCCGTGTTTTCAAGCATTTTTTGTGAAATACCGCGTTTAAGACATAAACCTACAGCGCCATGCGTTGGCGGGTAGCATAGCTTGCTCACCCGGTGATATTTTAATGTTGAGGCGGCTATTATAGAGCGAAGCTCGGTCGACCAGGTACTGTTTTAATAATAATAAAAGCCTCTGTGGACTAGTGGTTAGAGCACCCGACTCAAGATCCGAAGGTCCTTGATTCGATTCCCAGTAGAGACATTGTCAAACAAAAATCCTTTTCCGCGACCTCTGCATTCTGGTTAGGACATTGCAGGATGAATCACCTGATAGTCTGAAATATTAGAAGTTTCTTTGCTTCGGAAGGCACGCTAAGCCGTTGGTCCCAACTACTATTAACGGATGTAATCGCTAATGAGCCATGTCAGAAGCCTTTGGCGGCTCAACAACTCTGACACCAGGGTTTGTGAGGTTAGTCAACGACCTTGCAACCCATACGATATGATGATGATGAATAGAAAGAGAAAGTCTTGACTGGATTGCCACATATTTTCACCCAAAGGCACTAGTTAGTCTAATTTTTACTTGCACCATCTTTTACCCAGTTTTTCATCCAATGTTCTCTAGATTTTAACAGACATAAGAAAAACATACGAGTAGTTGGGTCTTACTACAAAAAAGTTAAACATCTGTTGAACACTTGATCAAAAAAATGCGCACAAAATAACTGACTATGTCAGTTGATGCGCAGAAGTCAAGTCATAAGAAAATAAGTCATTTTTGACTTCTGCGCATCAATGACATAGCCAGAGTTATTTTGTAAGATTTTTTTAATCAAGTGTTCAACAGATTTCTAACTTTTTTGTAGTAAGACGGAACCCGTCCGGGTAGCCAGTTATTTTGTGCGCATTGTTTTGATCAAGTGTTCAACAGATGTTTAACTTTTTTGTAATGTTTCTCATAAATACTCATAATATGGGGTCTCGTTACACTTTCTCCTGTCAATTTCCATACAATCATATATGTATTAGGTATATTCATATTTACATGCAGACAGTTTTTATAGTTCTTGCACTACTTTTTCTTATCCTATACTATTAAACGAGCAATATTTGTATATTTGTAATCGGTTTCTCGAAAATGACTCAAACGATTTCGATGAAATTTACCATACGGGGGTTTTAGTGGGCGAAAAATCGATCTATGATTAGGAAAAATCGTTATGCCTGTGTTTATAATATGCACTTTTTAAAAACACCGCGTTTTAGACAGAAACCTACAGCGCCATCTGTTGGCGAGTAGCAAAGCTTGCTCAAGGCGGCTATATAGTGCGAAGCTCGGTCGACCATGTACTTTATTTTTACCGTGGCTCAGAATTTATTGTCTCTACTTTTGATTTTAATATACTCTACATACTTAGTATTTTACAAGCTTATAATTTCTAATTTCGTTGTCTTCCAACAAAAAAAGTTCAGTATAAATATCGCACTGATAATTTTCCAAATTCTACGTAAATAAACTTTGCGAACTTTACTGCGGGTTGCGGGTCGCCCGACCTGGTGGTGATATCCCCACTGTCGCTGTTCAAAATGAAAAATATAAATATAACTCCGGTTTACTTATAATGTGACCTCTCACGCGAATTTTGAGGAAATGGTTACAAAAGGTACTTAACTAGTATTTATAGAGGGAGATAAGTACAAACAAGCAAGACATAAAATTACTAAAAAAATGTGTTTGATTCGAAACCGCCTTTTATATATCTTGAGTAAAAAAACCGCCCAAATGCGAGCTAGACTCGTGCATCTAGCTAGGGTTTCGTACAGCCAAGTGCAAGCTTGACACTTTCAGCAAACGGTGATTGAAATATGAACGGTGCAAGGTGTCAATGAAATGTGTCAAGCTTGATGTGCTTATGACAGTGGACAACTTCGATATAGATACTTGTAAATATGTTGTAAATCATATAGATAAATACTTATATTAGATTATGTTTCGGTGATAAGTTCAAAATTATGCCTACGGTTTATGCCATATTTATTGAATCCAACTCACAACGTTTCTACGGTGTATCACCGTTTTTACGTATTTAATACCTACATACGACGTATTATATCGCCAACAGAATATAATTTTGTCTAGGCTTTAAGCCCGGGGGTAAAGACAATATAGGTAAATACTTTACGTTCGTAAATTGTATTCTCTTTGCCCGGGATTCAGGTAAAAAGTGGAAGCAATTTTATTTTCAGGCCTAATACATTTTTTAAGGTCAACTGATAAAAGTCTAGATCAACCGTTGATCCATCTAGCAGTTTGACTTTTTTAAACTCTCTGAAAAGTCTGTTTGTTTTCTTTTAAATATTTTGAGATAGTAAGCAGCTGACGTGTCTAACGGCTTATATGATGATGATGAAATAAATAATCTGAACTCTTACAAATTTTATCTGTTTATATAATTTTTGATTGCAGGCAAAAACACAACGGTATACATCGGAGTGAATGTCAATCGAGTATCCGGAGTGGATGAGAATCGAGAGGTGAATATACGACTCTTGTACGACTTCGCGACATTTATTGCCTTTTTACGAGAATACTGCCGATACTAACAATAAATAAACCCATTGTGTTTTCCTAGTGAACTGACGGGCTAATACGGTGGCCGGAACGTGTCTGCCGTATGCGAACCATTACCTTTGAAATACAAACTTCTGCGCAAAGCCCTGAAGGGAATACTGTAGGTACGCAAATAGTTGTTTTTTTTCCATTGGTAGAGAGGAATGCTGCGTAGGGCTACTCTCTTCCGGGCTTTACGCGGAAAAATAATGATGCAAAGGAAATTGTTCACATATGGCAAATAGGTTTCTGTTACCGTAATAGCGCCTCCGTTGAGTCTTTTTGAATTGTATACCGAAATTTCGGTACATATACAAAATTTAACTACAACGGTGCTAGGGCGCTGCGCGACTTGGCTAGGTTTCATCTGTACCGAATAAACCGGATTTTGCCTGCGTAGGTTGTTAACAGCCGCTAAGGTCTAAGCGGTTAGCTTAGAAATTTTCAATACACCTACTAAGTAATTATTGAAAATCAACGCTCGGTGTATTGAAAAACCGCTAGCTGTTTAGATTATCGGTATGGTCTGGCCAGGGCCGTAGACAAAGTGGCGTCCGATTATCGTAAACGCTAGTAGAACATATTGAAAATGTATTGGATTGACGTAAGCTTGCGTAAAATTGCGTGACAACTTATGTCAATTCCATAAATTTGTGTCATTACCATTAAAGATCATTCAAAACAGGATCAGAAACAAGGTAGAGAATTTCATAGGAGACGATCAATACGGTTTCAGACAAGAACGAGGAACAAGAGAAGCAATACTAGCGTTGAGACAAGTAGTGGACAGAAGACTAGACCTGAGCCTTGATACATATATAGCCTTCATAGATTTAGAAAAAGCGTTCGACAAAGTAAACTGGAAAAAAATGATGGAGATTTTAAGAAAAGCAGGAATAGATTATAGAGACCGAAGAATTATATATCAACTATACAGACATCAGGAAACGATAGTACAAGTAGGGGAAGAGCAAAGGAAAGTGAAGATAAAAAAAGGGGTTCGACAGGGCTGTACTCTTTCACCACTCATATTTAACATTTTCATTGAATGCGCCATAGAAGAAATTTTAGAAAAGTCTAATGAGGGTGTATCTTTTAATGGAGAAAGGATAGTGTTCATTAGGTTTGCAGACGACATAGCTATGGTAACCGAAAATAGAAACCAACTTGAATCCCTACTCGAGACTATGGACACCACCTTCACTAAATTTCAAATGAGTATTAACAAAAACAAAACCAAAATCCTAGTAACAGCAAAACATCCGATCAAAATCAACACCATCAAAATTAAAAATACTCCTATAGAACAAGTTCAAAAATTCAGATACCTAGGCAGCTTAATAACAGAAGATTCTAAATGTACAGATGACATCAAAACTAGAATTGCTATTGCCAAACAGAAATTCCAAAATAAGAAACGACTGTTTACTTCAAAAACATCCCTAAACCTAAGGAAACGATTTATTAAGGCATATGTTTGGAGCACAGCATTGTATGCTTGTGAAACGTGGACATTAACTAAGAGAGACAAAGAAAGATTAGAGGCATTCGAAATGTGGTGTTGGAGGCGAATGGAGAAAATAAGCTGGACAGAGAAAAGGACGAATAAGGAAGTATTGGATGGAATAAATCAAATAGAGAAATTATAAATGTAATAGAAAACCGAAGAGGAAAAATGTTTGGTCACATCATCAGGCATGACACATTTATAAAAACTATTGTGGAAGGAAAGGTGGAAGGAAGAAGAGGCCGCGGCCGGCCTAGAATAGAGTACTGCCAAAGGATGAAAGAGAGGGCGGGGGTAAATACTTACGGAGAACTGAAAAACCTAATACAAGACAGAGACAGATGGAAAAAGCTACACCGACAAGAGCATGGCTCTTAAATAATGAATGAAATGAAAACCATTGTCATACCATGATATGGAATGATAAGATCACAAGAACAAAGTAACAATAAGTAAAGTGTTAATTCTTAAGACACATTCTTAGTCTAACTCTATCATAGCAATATAAGTTAAATTTAAATTACTCATTAGCCAAATGTATTAGGCTAGATTGTAATACGAATGATGTACCTACCTAAATATATCAGGTGTGTCATTAAGACAAAAAAAAATCCATGCGTTTACGATTATAAAAGCCACTTGCCTAGGTCCACCCAGGCAATAAAAAATAACGCGCGACTTCGCAGGTTGCGCCATTATGCAGCTCGTATCGTAGTGGACGTCAAAGATCGCCTCCCGCATTTTCCCAGCAGTGAGTCATTCGTGACTAGTAATATACAGGATATATGGGGTAGATTTCCGAGAAACTGAAAGGGAATGATCAGTCAACGTAACTGAACAAGTTTCAGTAAATGAAACCTCAAGGAATGAAAAATAACATCCGGTCAAGTGCGAGTCGTACTCGCGCGCCAAGGGTTCCGATATACCTATAGTATTTTTAGAAGCAATTGTCTATTTTTAAGACCGAAACACAAAATTTGTTTGTAAAGGTTTTTTGCAAACTAATAAACTGTGCTACTTAGACAAGTCGTTTTATTTTTCCTGTAATGCTTACATATAAGCATCCATCGACTATAATTAATTCAGATTTATCCCTTACTTCGGAGATAAGGCGGGAGAATGGTATTTTTTTAAACATTTTTCATCATATTTTAACTTGAAAACTAAGAGTCACAAAAGTATTCAAAAGTATATTTTGAAATGTACAAGTGAAACCCTTTCATATGATACCTCACTAGACCTACGAACGACAATTTTCAATTATGCCCCTTTACAATAATTATATTTTTATACTTGTTTTGTTTGCAATAAAGTTTGCAATTTTGTATGGAGGAGATGCCATTTTTTTTTATTTTCTGAAAGTTTTATTCATTGAAAGTTGTTCAGTTACGTTAACTAATTTTAGTTTACGGATACCTGTCCCTTACACCCTTAACAGGAAAAAACAATATGTGTACTTGCAAGTTGTTCTTAGATAATTTATTGCAATGCGAAATAGTATAGTTTACAAATGATGATAATAAATCTACAGTACACTCAGTAATAAATAACGTAGATTAACCTAAATACTTATTAGAAATTTATTATTATGATTTAAACTGAATCAGTTTAACATCGCAGAGCTTTATTTTTTTTTTAAACTAAATACTACACAAGCCTGATGGATTGGAATTAACTAGAGGGTGTAAGAAGAATCACCGTGGTCCTTCAAGGAGTTAACTTTCCAAGGGACCCATGTTGAACTATCAATTAGGTTTTTTTATACTTCCCATACTAACTAACTCGATAAGCAAAGTTTACACCAAAATAAAGGAAAATATTTCGACATGGGAACCCTTGGGGAAGGACAACCGTGGTAAACCTTCTACTCCGTATGATAAAGAGTTCCAAGAATCAAAGGGGGTTTGCAGTTATCATTATCAAACATAGACGCCGCCGCGCCGGTAGAAATAAATGAAAACTTTGAATGAAAGTGTATGGAGTTGTGACAATACCTAGCTGTCATGTGATACTTCGTCAGCGCCAATGCCATTTTATTCTATTCTACACTTGTCCTGGGTCCGTAGACAAGAGGCTTTCTATCATCGTTAGCCAGTACACTATTAGAGTAAAAATCCATAAGATGGACATAAGCTAACGAAACGTTGCGTGACAGCTAATGTCAAATCCCATACATTTTCATTCCATCCTACCAAATTCTATCTACTAGCGGTTGCGATTATAGAAAGCCACTTATCTAGGTACACCCAACAGCACGTCAAAAGAAACACTTTGGACCTTATGGCATGGTGATAGAGTTGTAAATGTTTTCACTGACGTGCGGTTGATCATACCATGGCCCCCGAACCTAAGATTTTTCAACACACATAAGTAGGCTAAAATTTACCAATGAATCAGTTGTTTTCTTGTTCAAGGAGATAACATTAGACGTTTTCCTGCAAGTGTCATGGCAAGAGACGCGGTTGGAAGTTCCCCCGGGGATGACTTTCATTGACCTGCCCTGGGAATTCCGCCAGCTGCTCTGGACCCCGGATCTGTACATCTGGCAGCTCCAGACCATGAGGATACAGTCGGTGCTCCAAGAGATGGCCTCATTAAGGCTCTACAACAACGGCACCGTCTCTGTTAATATAGGGTTAGTACACAATTAAAATTGAAAAGGTGCATCCCCACCAGTTTCTGGTTCAACAACTTTATGCAACTTTCTACAGTTATCATGTTACCAAAGGTCGGTATGGATGCACCTAAAGACTGTAATTAATTATTTGTTTTGTAAATTGACGTCTCCGCACTTTTATCCCAAATAAGTATTCAATTTATCAATGATAAGAAAATGTACCTACTTTCGTATTCCATTCAACGCTATTTGTTGTTAAAAACCCTTATGTGTTGATTGTGACATGATTCAGTTGTTTTGAGATTCTTTAAAAAGAAGCAGTCCAATACGAAAAGATTAAATTACATCCAACAAGCAATGGTACCTGAAGAGTTTATTTTGGCACAATCTGATTGTGGGCGCAAATAATAGAGCAATATTTCTGATGTTTACCTCGTGTAAACACATAAAACTCTGTTCCCACGTTTTTAAAAATGGCTTTATGAAACTTCTTTTGTTGTTAACGGAAAGTTGATTATTGTTGGAAGTTTATGAGGACTAGCTTTACGGTCTGCAGTTTAGTTTACGTTATTTTTCCTGCCTAATTAGACTACACCGGATGAGTTACTTTCATAAAAATTATCTAACAATGCTGTTGAAGGCCTTTTTCTTTTCTCCCAATGGTAGCAACCCCACTGGTTTCTACTCTGAGCCTCCTGTTGCCAGACTTTAAAGAAAGCGTAGATCTAATTAGACTACCTCGGAAGAGTAACTTTCATAAAAATTATCTTACTTATCTTACAATGCTGTTGAAGGCCTTTCCCTTTTCTCCCACTAGTAGAGACCCACTGGTTTATACTCTGAATCTCCTGTTGCCAGACTTTAAAGAAAGCGTAGAGTTCGTCGCGCAATCTACACCGTGGTCTTTCTGTTCCCTCGGTGGTTGCCAGGACCCAAAGTTCCAGTAGCGTATGGCTAACGAGGCCCAGCGTATGCTACATCGTTCACTTAGGGTTTAGAATTCAAATAGTGATTCTTAACTCTATAGGACAGATTCAGACCAAGCATTACTGTCAAAAACACAGATTTTTAAAATTCTTTAGTCTTTCTAAATGTTGATTTTACATCCCTCACTCCCAAAACCTTGTGTTCCTGCCCTAACAGAAAGGTTCAAAGTCCTTTACGAAGCTTCAACTGCTAAAGTATACCCTTATAAAGTTCTAGTCTCTATTAGTTTGCATGTGCATTGATAAGCTACTATGAACAGACGAGATTGTATTTTCTATTTATTGTTGTGATATGTATTTTCAGCGCAACAATCACGATCAAGTGTGAAATGGACTTCGTGCTCTATCCACTTGATGTGCAGAACTGTGCAATAGACTTCAGTAGTTGTAAGTATGGCAACCTTAGTATATTTAATAATGGGTAATTACTCAAAACTGATGTGGAGGATGGTACGGTCAACCACACGTCAGTGGAAACATTTGCAACTTTATTACCATGCCATAAAGTCTAAAGTGTTACTGCTGACGTGCTGTTAGATGTACTACCTGATTGTCAGTTGATTTTAAGCCAATCCCAATCGCGCTCTACATACTACCTACTTATTTTTCTCCGATCGACGCGAGGTTTCAAATTCTTAGATTTTTTTCTATCCTGTTCAACTCACCTATCGATTACACGCAACAGCAAATAAGTAGAAACACTTTGGACTTTATATCATAGTAATAAATTTGCAAATATTTCCACTGACTTGCGGCTGACCGTACCTTATGTGACTTATCCGATTTATCAAAGAAAGCAAAAACTTATGTTTTCCTAATTGATTTGGCTGGTTAACTAAACAATATGATTTTTAGATATTACGGCTTATCAATATGTGAGTAAGTAGGTAGATCCCAAAACAACCAGCTATATCCATTTAAAGATAAGGAAGACAAATATTGAAGTACTAAATCAATGAGTAACAGCCAGCATTACCGTTGCCGTCCTAATTTCCCAGTAGTTTACGAGCCCTGCTTATTGGCGAATATTATTTGCAGAAGTGGTCGATATCAGACATTGATTTCCAATTCTGTACCTTTTTGCAACAGCACGTCATGCGAAACACTTCGGACTTTATGACATAGTTACAAAGTTTCCACTGACGTGCGGATGACTGCACCTAGTTTGTAGCGTTAAGACCTCGTTAAGACGCTACGCTACGTTAAGCTTAACGGCTAGGCGACGTCCTACGTAGGCTATCTAACGCGATTGTGAATTAAACCGCGTGAATTCAATGCGAAGCAGCAAGTCCCTCCTACGTTTGATTCGCGTATCGACTGTTTGTTGTATTCGCATTACACCGCGTCGCGTAGCGCTGTGATAGAAACGCGCAATTACGCAGAAGTGTATACAATTTGCGCGAGTCTGACACGCACTTGATCAGTTTTTATTGTTTGTTCTTATTTTATAGCACTATAAACATACCAATTTCCACGCTTTTAGGAGTTACCGTTTTTACAATAAAGCTAAAACAAAAGAAGAGCAAAATAAAAAATTTAATAGGGCTTCCTTACTTAATTTTTTATTTTTTTGGTTATAGCGGAAACAGAAACATATAATTTCATAAAATTTCAACTGTCTACCTATTATGGTTCATGAGAGTCCGCTGACAGACAGACAGACATCGGAGGCAGAAAGCAGAGCCTTATTAGGCTTATGGCGTCTAAACGAAGAGGCTATTTGAGACACTTTGATCATAGATAGTGGAACTGGCCTTTTGAAAGATTATGATTAAACTTTGTTTGTTTCAGATATTTTACATACATAGGGCCCTACAAAAATAGTGAACCTAATTTTAAAAACTTTTCCCAAGAAACATAAAATACGAAAAGCAAAATTTGACCTCCCATACAAAATGCGCTATCAGCTGGTGCAGTCTCTATGGCAGGTCAAAAATAAATTTTCGTATTGTGTTCCTTGGGGAATGTTGTTCGGCTTCATGCTCTGAGTAACACACTAAAATTATAATTACTATTTAATTAGGACCTTGTTAGATTATTATTACCCAGTAAAAAAATATGTACCCCTTACAGATAAATACACAATGCAAGACGTCCGGTTCGAATGGCGGGACGTCGCGTCGTGGACGGGACTAGGGATGGAGCAACGGGATAGGTTCCGCCTCCCGAAGTACGTGGTCACCTTCAAAACGGACAAAAGTAATCATATTCGCAATTTTGGTGAAGGTAAATGTATATTTATTGCTTTGCTTTCGGTTGCGCCCCGTCGACTAACGCGTAGGTACCCTTCCCGTACTAATGCTCACGGTGCAATGTTGCTGGCATGCCGCCACTGCTCGGTACGGTTGCTTCTCCATTTTAGACGAGATATGTCTAGAACGTAGATAAAAATTTTCGTCATTTTCGAATAGAAAACTCGTGGTTATGGTCTAGCGCTTGTCCTTCTTGTAGTGATGTAGCCAGTGCAGAATGGGTGGCAATGGGAATTAGAGTAACCAATGCACAGTTGCAGATGTATAGTATGTCTTTGGTAGTCAACCAGACACTCTGCCTTCGACTGTGTTCCCGAACCCGAATCTATTCAAGTCTCGAGTAAATAGGCTTCTTCAGGGCAAGCTCATTCCATCGTCGACCTCATCTCTGTCCTCAAGACTAGATCGAGGTCAAGAGTAAACCCATTGGCAATAAAAAAGCCCCTCCCGCACCGTTTCGCTACCGCAGGAACTTACGCAAAATTTACGCTAGATTCTAGCGAGTCTAGCAGCTAGACCATATTGAAACACCCGTATCGAGCAGAAATCCATGTTTGTGTGTGATTGTCGTGATTGATGTGTGTGTATGTAGGTATTTATATCATGTATGTGTACCTAGGTAGACTAGTATTGTGTGCTTCTTTTAATTAAGTAAATGTATTTTATTCTTAGTAGGTAGGTACCTATATTTATTTAGTATTACCTAGATTATTTTCCATTAAGTACACTTTACGGCATTGATGTCTGTATGTAACTAATGAAATTATTTATTTATTTACTTTTACATTAATCCAATTTCTTGTTTATGTTTTTTGTGTATTATTGATGGATAATTAGGTGTAATTATTTAGAAAATACTGAGTATATGTGATTGTGTAGGCTTTATAACCGTGTAGTGTAGATAGTTAAGTAGTAAAATTAAATTGATTCAAAAGGACACATTGCATAACTTAAAACACAGTAGGTATACAGGGTGTAAGGTACAGGATTCCGAAAAATGAAAGGGCATGATCAGTCAACGTAACTGAACAACTTTCAGTGAGTAAAACTTTCAGGAAATGAAATAAAAAATCAGCTTCTCCATACAAACTGTCCAATAAAGTTTGCAATATTGTATGAAGGGGGAGTTCGATTTGTTTTCATTTCCTGAAATTTTTACGCACTGAAAGTTGTTCAGTTACGTTAACTGATAGTGCCATTTTTGTTTCCAGAAACCTGTCCCTTACAACCACAACCTTTTATACGTAGAGGCAGAAAACAAGGTAGACGTTCTGAAACTTATTAATTTCACGCATAGTAGGTATACCTTGATGTTGTCCACTAAGTAGACGTAGGTGTATATAAATAACATTGGCAGTGTAAACTAAAAGTTAAAAAAATAGAAATAAAAAATAAACTTGCTCCTTACCAAATGGTTAGGCTTAGGACTAACATCTTGTGTACCATATTTGTTCAATAATTTAATTTAACATTCTAAAAGTTGCAATTTTGGTACAGTTTTTTATGTGAGGACCACTCATTCCCGTATAAAGCACAAGAGGTAGGTACTGAAAAAAAAATTTCATCTGGGAATCCCCTAAATGATGTTGCCATAATTCGACAAACTTATTAAAAATCTCTTAAACATAGTCAAAATTTTCATTGTTTGAGTTTCGCGACTCGCGATCGCAATTGTATTTATATTATTTTTTGTTTATAATAAAACACAGCCAATGTTATTTCAAAATCAAAGCCTATCAAACAATAAATAAACATCAAAATTGTAGGTGAACATTCAGCCGCCCGCCTTCAAATAACATTATCACGAGAACTGCGAGGGTACCTGCTGGAAAGCTACCTCCCCTCGTCTTTGTTCGTGATCATCTCCTGGGGCAGCTTCTGCGTCATCCCGGAGATCGTTCCTGGAAGAATGGTGCTGCTGGTTACCACGCTTCTCTCGCTGGTCACCATGTTTGATACTGTCAGGTAAGAAATTACTCTGTAAAAGAAGTCTACTGTTTTTTTTAAGACTGGGTGAGACGGTTGATATCAGGGCCCAGAGACAAGCAGCTTTCTCCTATCGCAAATGCTAGTGGAATAGAATAAAAATGAACGGGATTGTCATTAGCTTAGCATGTTGCCCTTTTGCCCTTAGATGTTTCCTGACAGCTAATGTCAATCCCATACATTTTATTCTATTATATAGCGTTTACGATAATTGAAAGCCACTTGCCTCAGGGAAAATCTTCTACACTTTGACAGCAGGTCAAGCATAGAGTAGAGGCAAGGCGATAAAAAGAAAAAAAATCTTTTTAATAAAAAGCGCAGTCGCCAAGTAAAACCAACCGTGTCATTAATTTTTATACCTTTAGTTATGATAAATTAGATTAAAACCTTGTGAGAGCTTACTCAAGAGGCTAAAAGTAACAATTTTTTTTTAGGTCTTAGTGCGATCGTTATATAGGCAAAATACCTGCTTCTCGCAGACTATAAAGTGCGAACCTAACCTAACCTAAATATAAAAATATCACTAGGAAGTTCGCAGAACAAATATTTGTCATGCTGACTGATCGGTCCCAATCAGCGAGCATGGGAAGTATTTTTAATTTACTAATTTGCTGAAGTCTAGAACAAAAGTTGTACCTAAGCCTCCTGAGTAAACACTTTCACTCGAATTTATAAAAACCCTTAATTTTACTCTTGTTTTTGAATATTTGTTGCTTTTATTTTTTATGTGTTGTCCTTTGTTTGAAAATTGTTCTAACGTCATAGATAGCGTCCCTTTGTATTTTTCCAGTACAAACTCACCGGACGCCCTCGAGCTAAAGTGCATTGAAGTGTGGCTGATCTCCTGCACTATATTTGTGTTCCTCGCATTGATGGAGTACTTTGTGGTCCTATTCGGGATCCGGTACGACAAGAGCTGGAGTCAGAGACGGTAAGATTCACATTTTTTTAAACTTCTTTAGCGGCGCTTGGCACTTTTACTCGCGTCAGATCCGTAGCCTGATCTAAAAAGCGTCAACTGTCAACCGTATTGTTATTACAATACGGGCATATAATAATACGGGTATTTATTTAGTGACATCAAAGAAGTACCTACCTACGCGAGAGATGGCGCGATTGACCCTTACAAAAAGCATAATATTCAAAAATGCAAGTTTTCACTTTTGCCGGCACTCCCGGAGTGCAACCTGTCCTTTTTTATATAAGTACCTATTTAATTATGTGATATAAGGGGATCTTAATGTAAGAACAGGGCATGACCATATTCAAAGCGTTTTGAATGAATACCAAGTCAGCGTGTAGAGTTGATGTGAGAAGAAGGAGCGACGGAAGTATGTCATGATCGTAGCAGGGAAAAGTGTGGTCTCAGCCGTCTCAGGCGACCCCTACCACAGAATAAAGTAAAAGTACCATCATGCAGAATGGACACTCTCCGCCCCCCTTGCGATCTCCCCCGGACCCCCGCGCTCCCCGCCCGGTGCTCCAGCGCGTCAGCTGTACTGAACATGCAACCTACGCTTCTTCTAATTTCAAATTTGCGCTCGTTGTATTAAGGGGCTGATAAGAGCTTAATTACCTCCCTGTCTAACAAAGGACGAAATGCGCGTGCTAGAACAGAGCGGATTCGCGCTTTTTTACGTTTTACGCTCATTTTTGCACTTTTCTCAAAATGTGTACCTACCCATAATAGTAATTATAAAACAGCTATATTATTATGCATAATATATTAAATAATGTGTAAAAGTTTTGGCATCATAGATTAATGGTTACTTAAGAAAAACGGTTTGAAAGCAAAAAGCAGAGGTAACTTTGGATTTTTTTATGGCTTACAAAATATATTTGATCGTGTTTCTGAGTCGGCCATATTATTGTAAAGATGCTTAATTATCACCCATTTTTTTTTCACGGCCATATATTCATCAGTTTTCGTAAAAAACCTGCTCAAGTGAAGCGTATTTAGCTCTTATCAGCCCCTTAAGTGTCCGGGGTGTGCTCTACCTACGGGATAGATAAGAGGCGTGAAGACAGAGGTCCATAAGTACCTAATGTTATTAACAATAGTGTCGTATTCCAGGCAAGATCTGCGAAGAGCGGCATCAGCAGTCCAGCTCGCACCACCTCTACATATCAATCACTCACAGGTAACTGAGCTCGTGCCTTGTGGTTCCCACTGTTTCTTTCCGATCGCGAATGTTGAGCAACATCAGCCGTGGTTAGAACCTAGATGGATGAACCGCTAATTGTAAAACCAAACCTGTGCTTCGGAAGGCACGTTAAGCTGTTATTATCAAAGGCCATTTCGATGTATAAAAATCTGACAACTGGCCACTATCCTGACGAAACCTACATGATAGTTCAGGTAACTACTTCAAATGCTACGTAGTTAGACCTTCTCAAACTCTTCTAATGTAGGTAGTCTGACCGCTAGTTGTAGAAAACGTCTTGTAAGTTGAAGCTTCTTTAAATACAGCGTAATTTTTTATTCACCATAAAAAATTAAGGGATGATTCTGCCCATTAAACTGAACAAATTTTCCCAAGGAATCAGCTGATGCAGTTTCTATGAGAGGTCAAAAATTGATTTTCGTATTTCGACCTATGTTCCTTGAAAAGTTGTTCAGTTTCATGGGCAGAATCATCCCTTATTTTTTTTATGGTGAATAAAAAATCACGCTGTTTAGGTATTGCTTACACGTTCTTACCTGTTGACAAAGATATTGACAGCAATAAATTTTAAGTAGCTTTAATTTTAAAGAGGCTTTCTCCAACTGGCTGTCAGTATCGACGCACTTTAAAATTTTACTTACTGCACGCTGAAGTTTGCCACTAAGTATTTCCAACAGTACCTACAAGTATAGACTAAAGCGTCGAATGACTAAATGATCTGCTTCTAACACTTCTAAGAACAAGACTGAAATAATAGTGATGTGAAAGGGGCAGGATATCGATAATTGATGTCAGTTTAATCGACAAATGTCAGATTGTTAAAATGTCACTTCCGGTAAAACAAATCGTATAATGTTATTTTCTGTAAATTTCTGTAAGTTCTGCATGCCGGAAGAAATATGGTGTCAAGTACAAAAATTAATTAACAAATAACGTATGGAAACCATTTCAAAAATTAAACATAGGTGATAAAATAAATTAAAAAGTCATAAACAATAAATTAAAATTAATAATAACACTACTGCACTATTTAAATCCTATACTATTAAATGAGCCATATTTGTATATATATTTGTAATCGGTTTCTCGAAAACGGCTCTAACGATTTCGATGAAATTTACCATACGGGGGTTTTTGGGGGCAAAAGCGATCTAGCTAGGTCTCATGTCTGGGAAAATTCGTTTTCTCCATGCTTTTAAGTATTTTGTAAATTCCGTGTTTTAGACAGAAACTTACAGCGCCATCTGTTGGCGAGTAGCATAGCTTGCTCACCCGGTGATATTTTCAGGTTGAGGCGGCTATTATAGAGCGAAGCTCGGTCGCCCAGGTACTAAACTACTTAAATGAATAAATACTTAAACTAAATAAGTAGAAGTGGTATTCGTTATGATAATGTGGTTACTAGGATAATGAAATAACTTATGATAACTTTGCAGAAACGGCATTATAGAACTTGATATTTGAAGAATCTTCCATTTCATTAATATGACATTTGTAGTACCGTCTTTCATTATGCGAATCTGACACTTGTCGACGCAACCGATGGACGAGTCGTTTGACCTGCTGTTGTAAATACACAGAGGCTGAGCACGCCCAACCTGGCGGGCGGTCCGCAAATTGGCTCAGATGACGAGGCTCTCAAGCAGCAGCTCTCGCAGATGACTATCCAGAGGGTAAATATCTACAACCCTTACTTTTCTATCACCACACTGAGCTACTTACTTATGGAGATGAAATTTGAGCAGCACTTTTGTTTTAATTTCCCTTAAAAGTCGTTCCAGAAGCTAACTGATCGGTCTAAAACTACCTCTATAAAATATAGATAAAAGGAAACATAGAAATGAAACACATTTGCCAAACTTTTAGAGTGATTCTAATTTAGGTTCTAAGTACGTAGATGGACAAGTTCTAAGTAAGTATGTACGGTAAAATCGAATTTAGCTTTTTTTGTTTCCTATACAAAAGTGCACCTACCGCAAGGCTCACTTTTTATAGTTCTATAATTAGCCTACCTACACAGAAAAAATTTATCTCTTAAAACAAGAACGTAATATGTCTCAACTGATAATGCTTGATTATAAAGTTAAATGTCTTAGAGTAAGATATTCACTCTAACGTATTAAAAATGCCGAATTCTTAAAATTCAAGAGAGAATTTCTTCTAATAAGAATTATATTACTAGGTTTGAAATTGATATTTTGAATTAAAATCATTTATTTTATACATCAACAATGAAAAAAATCTGAAAGCAAGTAAAATATTAATCAATTCAAAAAATAAACGTTTCGCCTAAGAATGATGAAAAACATTAAATGAAGATTTAGGACAATATTAAGGCAAATAATATGTTGCTTGGTATAAGATAGTTGTCGTTTCGCTCAAGAACTAGTAACTAGTAAACAATGATGAGTTAAGACTATATTAAGGCAAATAACATTTTGCTTGGTAAAAAATTTTAGTTCTTTCGTTCAAGACCTAGTTAGATATGCAATGACGAGTTAAGGCGATATTAAGGCAAATAAATTGTTGCTCGGTACAAGATACTGTGTCAAAGAGGGAACGCTATCAAAATTTCGATTAATTTGCTAACTAAGCCTGTGGTCTAATGGTCAGAACGAGGGACTACGATACCGATGGACGCGGGTTCGAATCCAGCCACCTCCAGGACTTTTGGTAAATTATAATGGTTGATTGATAATGATGTAAGAGTTAATGATAACATTAATAAATAATAGAAATGGAAACAAATGTGAAAAGAGAAACGTAAAAAAAATAAAAGATCTATTATAAAAATACCGGCAGAGAGCAGAAGAGGAATAAAAAGAAAAAAAACAAAGTGCTTTTTTTTAAATAGCCTTTTATTTTAGTTATTATTTTTAAAGAGCTTTAAATTTTTCAACAAAATTAGTATCGCTCTTGGGATGACAGATTTAGCTAAAAAAAAAGCTTTAAATTCTTTAATCAAATTAGTTTCCTTCTTGGTTGATAGATGCTTCAATCAAATAAGTTTGCTTCTTGATGTGATAGCTTTTAGTTTTTACAATAAGATAACAGTTGAAAATTGAAATAAGAAATTTAGTTCTTGGATGGAGAACTATACCTAATACAAAACATTTTATTTCTTAATCTAAGACGTTTTCGAGTTTCCTTATATCGGAAACCCAAAAGATCTTAACTTAAATAATATTATTTGGTCCAAGATATCTTTTTTTTCTGTGTACCAGATATCACTGTAGAACCACGACTGAAAGGTGATTTTTCGAAATTTCATTTCGTAATGTAAAAATTAAAGACTACTTCTTGTATTATAACTTTTTTATGTTCTACTGTTACATATAAAAAAGTAATAAATATTTACAAAGCTTATTCAATTAGCAACTTTTTTAGCTCTATTTTCATCTCCATGGGCTTTGCTCTGTGCCTATGACACGTCATATCATAACTAACCGGCCCATGACGGCACATACATTAATTGCATGCTATAAACCTCTTAAACTTGACATTTCCACCCATCAGCAACAAAATTTTAAAACCAGGACAATTTTTAGTCACCCCCATCGGCAAAAAGGAATTGGAGACAAAATAAGGTTGGATGTGAAACAAGAACTGTTAGTAAGGTAAAAATAAGATTAAAAAGGACACTGCACTGTGTGGCCAAAGCTCAACACAGTTAGTGAACACGTATATAGGTATACTGGGTTATTTTTTATCAATGTGCAAATTCTAGTTTGTAAACAGAGTGTAGACAGATGTAGGATGATACTTTTTACTGGATGACTCTTTTAAGCTTTCCCAAAGAAATTTAATGCAGTTTGAACTTTTTAAACGCAACCCGCCCCACAGCCCGGGCAGCTTTTGGCAAGTTTTTGTAGGAAAACCAATTTTTTTTTCGTTTTTGGGCGCTCTTTCATTTGGGAAAGTTGTTCAGTTGCGTGGTTTGGGTTACCCCTAAAAGGCTCATCGTACTATTTACACTCCGTATTGGAAAATATCGGCAGACATCTTGAAAAATTACCTTTACTCCTCAGAATCGATTTCACATATATGAACGTATTCAAACTTGAAAATCTTAGTTACCGCTTAGCAGTTGAATGCGTGGAAGTTGTATGGCCAAATGACAATTTAAATGCGCAAAGCACAGCCAAGGAGTGGAAATCCTTGAGAGTTCATAAAAGCGATTGTTTTGTATGAAGTGAACTGTTTTTTTCTTGCTAAGCGAACTCCTCTCATTATTGACCCATCTCTGTCGTCAGGGCTTGATTCAATTCAAGAGCACCCCAATTTAAAAACTCGTTATTTCAGCCATATTAGAAAAGTTGTTTTTATACTTACCCGACCCATTAAAATTAATTAGTACTTACTAGAATTTGTACAGCGCTAAAAAATAAACTTTAAAGACATTATTGGTAGCTAGAAGGGTGTATAGGAAAACATTATAGTTCTAGACATATTTTTGCTGAGTGTATTTATTTACCTACCTATAAAAAAAAACTACGCATAATTTCGTAGACATGGTGTAGAAGTAGAAATCCAACAAAATGTTAACACGCACTGCTTTAAGCGCATGTTAAATATCATAGCCGTGTGAGAAGCTACAAATGTACCTTTGTGAATACCTAAACTTAGATATGGCTAAAATTCATCATTATTAAAAACCTGTATATTGTAGGTACATTTAACGTTTCAGAATGCTACAAGAAACGTTTTCTCAAAAATAAAATAGAAATCGGTAACAATATAATTTAATCAAGTAACCTTCGCTTATCTACATGGGAGCAGGTAGGTAGGTACATAATTTGGCGTAGATTATTGCTGATTCACATAACAGAAGTAATTGCACCAAATTGATACAGATTGTTCTGACTTCAAATCAATACTTCATTGAAACTTGAGAAACTGTACCTTGCGGCACTCTGAAACGCTCAATAAAAAATAAATAAAAAAAAATGCTTACCTAAGGGATTCTAATATTTTATTTGTGCTTAGGATGACCCAATCCTGGAAGCGATGCCGCGGAGTAACGGGGCAAACGCGTCCGTAATGGCGCGCATGAGAGTGTACGCAGACCGCGGCGTCATGTATTGTGGCGCCCAACATGGGGCCCTCGACAGATACGCCCTAATGCTTTTTCCCGTGTGTTTCATCTGCTTCACTATCATTTACTGGATTATATACCTTAACGAAGCGCATCGCGCGACGCAAGGGACACATAAGTGATCGACGCCACACAACACAGTGTTCGACGAAAACGAAACAAGTGACACTTAAGTGAAAAACAATTCGCGGTACGGAAATGTGATTTCAGTGCCTACTTTACAGTTTACATTGTTTTTAGACATTGTAAATATTAGATGAATTGCTAGTCGAATATGAAACCTATAGTGATCCCTTTACCAAATAATCTTGGTTTTACAATGAAATATGAATTAAGAGTTTGACGAAATCAGGTGTATTTTTCGTGTAGTTTTACCTACACATCCTATTTTTATTCAAACTTTAAAACCTTACCGATTACGTACTAAAATGTTATAACAATAATGCTGCCTTAAAGAAACAATTTTTTTCTGTAAGTATATTTAAAATTAGGCGAGCAATAAGGGGACCATGATTCTATCGTGTAAGTACAAAATATAACTTAAGAGCTTATGATTGCCTTAAAGTAAATCAGGTGCCTTTGCTCGTTCGTATCAAAATAAGCCACATTTGCAGCCTTGCCTACATATCTTCATTATAGCACTAGCAGGTCTTAAGACCGCAACCCTGATATTTTTAAGTGTAAATTAGGGAAAAGTTGTTTTCATCAACTAAATCAAATTATTATTTTTATTCGTAAGAATACAAATTATTTTATTTACGTCAAAGTTAAACGTTCCGGGGTTGTTCTCTTCGGCTTTTATCCGGACTTTACTAGTTAACACACATTTTACAAAACCCACGGAAACTATATTGTAAGTAAGTCTTATAAAGACTATATTTTAAAATGAAAACCAATGTTCACTTAATATACACTTAAAAATAAAATCACGATACGTCCTCAAGTAACTTATTACATAAATATTAATAAATCAGTAAAATTAAGTAAGATTGTTAATAAATAATTTATTTACTAGATTTAAGAAGATTATTTTTACTAAAATTATTATAGTAGTGCTCAGTTTGTTTTTAAGTTTGTAAATATTGTTAAGTTGTTTTTATCGATCAATCAATAAAATAATTAAGACATCCCTATTCTGTCAAAATGTTTAAAAATATACTATACAGTCCCACAAACTTGTTTGTGTCCAAAGTGAAAGTAAGTGTAGCGGCACACCCGGAGATTCCGCGTCGGAACTTGCCGCAAGTTCTTGTAACTTGTGACATTTTTGCTTTGTAGTAGTAGTCATAACATCCCATAAAGCGCCCACTGCTGGACAGGGAACTCCCTCCAAAATACGACAAAAACGCCTGGTACTCTAGACGGTAATTACCTTAGTCACCACGCTTGTAAGCGTTGCGGCTGGCGACCGCTGTGGTTGGTGACCGCAGTATGTAAGATGCTACGATACACAGAAAGATGCTGCTGCCCATCCTCCGGTTCATAAGCCCTTAGTCGCCTCTTACGAGACCCACGGGTAGAAATGGATTGGTACTATTCTTTGTCGGCACCACACCGGCTGGGTCGTACTGTTGAGAGCTACTTGTGAATAAAATCGTAGAAATGGATTATGAAAAAAATATGGTTAGTGTACAATAAACTATTAAAGCCATTTTTTCGAATTTACTAACATTTTTTTCCGACGCGGAATTTTCGCAGATGTGTCGCTACACTTAGTGGTTAGTATGGGTTATTACAGACTCATAAATTTAGTAGTATAATCCGTTTCCCGAGTCAATGCAAAAGCTTACCAACACATTTTGCAGCTATATCAAGGCTATTATGTTCCATGATCAATAGTAATCAGCTAAAGCTGTCAGAAAAAACAAGTTTGTAAACAATGTTATTTTTTCCGTCAAATATAATCTGGTTCGTCTGGTTCGTGGTGGTTTGTTTGGTTCTATGGCTGCAAAATGTGTTGGCAAGCGTTGGCATTGACTCGTGAAATGGATTATACTACTAAATTTATGACTCTGTGTAAATGTTTCTATATAGTTTACAAACTTACTAGATAGGATCCATAGTACCTACTAGATCTTGGATAATGTAATAAATAAATATAAACGACAAAAAGAGATGTGCCGTAACAACAGCGAGACTTTATACGGTTGCGCTACTGCGTAGCAACAAGTAAATCTGAGGCTACGGCGTAGCAAGGAGACTCTAACGCTACGGCGTAGCAATCAGAGAAACCGAGGCTACGGCGTAGCAATTACGAGACCCTGAGGCTACGGCATAGTCTTTTTAGAACTTTATCAACCTCTTTGAACAGGTCGAGCAAATGTATCAGTAATTCGGAATTATACGAGGTGTAAAAAAATTATAAGCACTATTTTAGCATGTTGCTTTGACTACGAAACTGGAAACTTCTCCCAAGGTACATAGTTCCAAATACAAAAAAGAAATCTACTTCCCACAGAAACTGCACCAAACGATTGTGCATTTTACGTGGGAGACATGTGGGAGGTTAAATTTTATTTTCTTGTGCAGGTCTAAGTAACATGCTAAAACAGTACAAAAAAAAATTACAACCTATACGTAACACAAAAAAATATTGAACGGTAATCTGCTCAACTATTAATTTCCGTGACTGTACATACAATGGGACAAAACTCAAAAAGGCAGCTATTAAAAGAGATTTCTATATTACGATCTGTATATAAAATACTTTGTATTTAAATCATTTGAAAGATATATAAAACTAAAGAGTTGTATAAATTTAAAGATGTTACCAATTTCGTCCTTTGCGTCTAGTCATAAAATTAAAGTTTTATAGATTAAGATTTATGTAATTTTCCTTTTAAGAGCCGTTTTACACAATTCTACTTCTAGAAACTAAATCAGTTTTTAAAAAGTGCCTTATATTTCCAACTATTTTGCTGCTAATTTTGTCAGCACAAGTTTGCTTACTTTCTCTCAAAAAATTGTCTTGCAGTTGCAAATAAGACAAAGTTTAGTTACTTATGTTAAATTTAAGTACTAATGTTTCTGAATTCGGGATTGTGTACGGGGGCTCCTAACCTCCGCTCCTTATATATAATTTAGCACAAAATATATTTTTATTGCACAAAATGTCTTACATTTGTAAAAGGCGCGCTACACGGTGAAATCACCCGAACTTGCGTCTTTTATTCTATCTGGTCTTAATTTCTAAAATTGTCTAAAATCCAGTTTATTCAAATTTTATTTTATTTTTGCTACTTAGCATACAAGGTTAGGAGACACTGGGCCAACGTATGCAACGCATTATATAATCTCAAAAAAAAATATCGGAAGAAAAAGACACTTTCAGCAGTAGTATCATGCACGAGGCATGTCTGGGAATAGCTCGTCTAAGCTGAAATGACGCGCCCCACTGCTGCGCCCCCAAAATATCTTGACCTACACGAGAGCGAGACGATCAACTTATCAATGATCAAGTTATGTTGGCGGCGCGGTAGTGGGGCGCGCGATTTCTGCTTAGACGAGCTCTAAGCATAAGCACGTGTGGCAGGCTTTTGAAACTTATAAAACCGTGAACAACGCAAAATTTTGAATAATACTTCAATTTATTTATTTGATAGTCATATGATACTTGTCATATAATTTATTCCCATATAGCAACTCTACTCTATCTACTAGCCATATCAATGTTGTGTCAGATATAATCAATAGTAATTGTGTTGGATCGTCTCTTTGGTACATACCAGTAAATACAGGGTATTAGGCTACGTATAGGGACTTTTCAACGGAAACAAAGAGCGGCCCTTCACTTACCGGTCGAACCTTAAGTTAAGTCTACCGCTAGTTCTTCATAGATAAGACGTTTATTTCTATTTCGTTTTTCCACCCGTAACTTAAAGAACGTCGTAAAAAAACGGGACGGAAAGGACTTGTAGGTATGGGGCCACCATAACAGCGCATGCTCAGGAGATGAAACTTAGGAGACACTGAGGAAAAGTTAGGACTTAGGCAAGAGGCGGTGTGCCAAGGTAAAACTTTACTTTACCCCTATATCAAAAGTTTTCAAGCCGCCAATTCACGGACCATTAGCTAAGATTCAGATTCAGATTAATTTTATTCAATGTAGATTATTTACAGAATACCTACTTATTGAATGTCATGCAGAATACAATGCAAATAGAGTGAGTCTACCTCCGTTCCGGATCATGCTATGGCAGCGTAAAAGAGACGGCAAGAAACCACTGCAGCACGGCCTATTCAAAAAGTCGGTTTTTTACAATGTGTTTCTTGTGTTTCGCTGGAATATCAGAGCACCATACTTCTTTCTCATTGATATAGTCATCTAATCTATGGTAAGCTTTTTTACATTTTGCTTTCACATTTGTTAAACTTTCTGTCAGGTAATTGCACTACATTGTCAGGTATTTTGTTGTAGTATCGTATACACAGACCGACAAAAGACATTTATGGTTTATCAAGTTTGTACTTATTTCTAGTATTAAAATTATGCCTGTCACAATTTTTAGGTAATTGATGCATATAAACAGCTGCCCAGAAAACACTCCAAAGAACGACATGGATGAGTGTGATAAGCCAGAGGCTGTCATACAGTTTCTGATAACTGCAAAGGCATGTACAGTCAACGAAACTGGACAACTTTCAGTAAAAAAAACTCAAAATAGGCCTTTCCATACAAACTATCCAATCAAGTTTGAATTTTGTATGGAGAGGCCGATATTTTTCCTTTTCCTGAAAGTTTTATTCATTGAAAGTTGTTCAGTTAAGTTGACTGATCATACCCTTTTTCGGAGACGTGTCTCTTACACTCCATTTATATTTTGCTCGAAAAGTCCGGTTATTTTTCGCGTCCCGATAAAACCTAGTTGCTCTGGGCTCTGAGACAAGTGGCTTTCTATGGTTCTGGTTCTTTCTGTGGTTCTTAATCCTATAATGCAAACAATATTTTTATATATATTTGTAATCGGTTTCTCGAAAACGGCTTTAAGAATTTCGATGATATTTACTAAGCGGGGTTTCGAGGGCGGAAAATCTATCTATAGCAGTTTCATATCTGGGAAATATCGTTTTATCCGTTTTTAGCATTTTTTTTTAATAGCGCGTTTCAGAAACCCCACAGCGCCATCTGTTAGCGGGCTTTAGTTAAGAGTTAACCGACTTATTCTGAAGCCAATGGTAGATGGCGCTAGTCACCCAGTTTCCGATTAATAGAACAAGTCATTTGAGGAAGTCACAAGGCCGAGGTTGCGTCAAATATTTCATCCTCTTACCGCCAATTGCACAAAACACTTTTAAAGTAAAAGCTCTTTGAAATGTTTGGCTAACACCTTCTGTTTTGGTGAGAAAAATAGTGACAGCAGTAGATTTAAAAGAGCTTCAACAATTAAATACCTTTGTGCAACTGGCCATTTTACTATTTAAATATAAAACCGTCATTCTCTTAAAGCTTTTTCTGATGGTTTTCTTTCACTGGGCTTCACCTCAAAACCTTCAAATACCTACATAAATACATTTTCATTTGCATGTATAATATACTATCTTATAAGAACAGTATTAAAATACAAGTTCTTAAATTCATAGGCAATAATAAATATTATAAATATAACAATAAATAAAAATTTATCTATAAATAAATAAAGACACTATTTTAAACCATTTAAGGCCTGTTTTATTGATTTATCCAATAAATCTTTTATTTACAAATATCTACAATTTTACATCTACCCTAGTATCTCCGCCAAAGATCTCCGCTCTAGAAATCAAAATTAAAAAAAAAATGTATGGCCAACGTAAGAAATAGGGTTAATTTTTCTTTGCAAGTCATAATTTTTATAAATAAAAAATACGACCGAAAATACTACGGCCTATTAGGAGGCCTTACTTTTATATCACATATTGTCACATATTGTAACTTCATACAATTACATTTCATGTCAAATTATATTCTTTCACAATACGATAATATCGATCCGACCTACTCCTACGCATTGATTTCTGCTGCCATTTTAACCAGGCTTATTATTTGAACTGTAGTCAAACTGATTTGACCACGAGAATTGGTATACTGTTGAGCAAAGAATTTGAACAATATTTTCGTGGAGGGGAAAGATTTGCACATGTCAAGGTTTGCGCAGCAAAGTCATTGTTCAAGTGGGTTGCCCTGATTTAAAAGAAATACAGATATTTCCTAATTAAAATATTGCAAATAAAATGTTGATGTCAGTCATGCTCTCGTCGTTAATGTACCTACTTGCAAAAAAGCTTTTTTCTTTGAATTCGATCAAAGATTATACGGATAACAAAAAACGCAGACAGCTACATCGGTTGGTAAAGGTGCGAACAGAGGCCTGCAGAGTAGCACCGCAATTTACTATCTACTATCTGATTTACTATCCATCTAAGTAATTTACTTTACTATCAATTTTAGACAAAATATAACAGTGGACTAGGAGCTCTATTTCTAGGGGTCCGTACCTCAAAAGGAAAAATAAACTAAATAACACTAATAGGATCACTTTGTTGTCCATCTCTCTATCTGACAAATCATTTTTTCTCATGAACGGATATCATGTTGAAATAAATAGTCATCAATATTAAGGTCCATGGAGCCTTGAAGGTCTGAAAATTTCAAGCTTCTACAGCAACACAATCAAAAATACGGCCAATTATGTCCTCATCTCCCTACATTTATGAACCAAACCAATACCCCCGGCTACTTCCCGTTGACCTAGAATCATGAAATTTGGCTTTTGCTCATAGCACAAGCAAAAGAAAAATTCTAAAATAATTAAATATTACAACTTCTTCACAACCAATCAGAGGGGTTAGATTTGAGTGGACGCGGAGTTTTTTGAAAATCAAGGGCAAAAGCTAGAGGAAAGGTAGGTAAGGATCCCTTATTGTACGAGTTCGACTCGCACTTGGCCGGGTTTTATATTTGCTCGCCCATTCGCAAGCGATATGTTTGATCGACAACATTAAATCGCGTAGTGCGCATCTCAGTCCTTTTAAATACAGCGTTCTGAAACCGTGGTTCTGTATTACTCATACCCGTAATATGATGCTTCTCTATAAGCCCTCATCATATCATCCGAGTTCCTTCGTATCCGCCTACCGATCGGCTCCAAGTCCGCATAACATTTGGGGAACACCTTCTCGATTATATCCACTGCTTCAGCCTTTCCAATTTGTCTGACTGCCAGCACTGAGTAGAGGGCTTTTGTTTTCACGCAATCCTGTAAATAAAAAAATAACTAGGTTTAATAATATGTAAGGCAATAATAGGTAGGTAATATGTAAGGGTATGGGGGTTATGTAATGTTGTGTGCAATAAAGAATATTGTATTGTAAGGCCATGGAAGAATAATAGAATTGGTCCATGGTAAGGTTAAAGCTACATGTAATAAATTGAAATTGTGGCGTAGGGAAACAGGAAACCAAAAGATGTATCGGGTTCGAGATGAGGCCTCTTACAACACAGTGATAATAGATACAGTCCGCGCGACGAGTTAAGGCCGCTGGGCGGAGTGGAGGGGGTATGCGCAGTTGCAATATTTGCAAGAAAAATACTACTGCACATACCCCCTCCACTCCAGCCCAGCGGCCTAAACTCGTCGCGCGGGGTGTACATGTAAGGGACACAGTGAAGGGTGATTTTTCATCAGTGCTATAAGCTGTGAGCTGGAAAATTCCAGCCAATAAGATTGCTCCATTTTACAGCGCATTTTATTTGAAAAATGGCGCAATTCTACTGGCTGGAATTTCCCAGGTCACATCTTAGCTCCCTCGCACAGTATTGGTGGAAATTTACCAAGGTAGCTAGGAAAACTTATGCTTTGAGAAGGCTAAAGAAACAAATGAACTAAATTCGTCTGTTGAACCTTAGTGTTTACTGTTTATTTTCTAAAGGCCAGTCGATGAGGTGAGAGGTCCGACAATAAGCAATATGGCCGCTGCGTTTAATGATGATCCCCTCAAGATGGAACAGGAGCCACCGATAAAGCCGGATCGAGAGCCAAATACGTCACGCCAGCAAAGCGAGAGGTCCGATATGTCAGTGTAATGGCCGCCGAGTGTAATGGATAGTTCCACAAGATGAAAAAGGAGCCACCGAGAAATTGATATATTAGCACTGTTTAATAGCAATCTTTAAATAAAATTTCAAAATAAAATAAATACAGCAACAAGAAACACGTCTGTCCGTAATCAGAGCTCAGGACGGAATCATTCATGTTTTGGTACAAACAGCTTTAGCTCACAGATTTTTTATAGTCCGTGGTGCAATTTTATACAATCGTATAAACAAAAAAGTCAACATGTATACCTGTTGTAGACCTGAGTGTAAAAAATTGGTTACCCAGTGGCTGATTGTGCTTAGTTATGAGGAGACAGAAAATCTTCTAAAGATTCAATCATAAAGCAGGTGAAGGTATCACGCTCATCATATATGTACACTCCCACTCACTCACTTTCACACACACTTACACACCACTCTCACACAACACTTTCACACAACACTCTCACACACTCCTACACTCACACTCCCTCTCTGACGTATCCTGTACACAACTCTCTTTTCTTTTATTGAAAAATTTTGAATATGTTATATCTTCTAAAAATTGTTTTACTGTAGCTTTTAATGTTTTCGTTTTGCAATACTTTTGTTTTTCTACTTTGTAGTATATTTTAATCCACATTAATGTCCCGGATGAATTTTGACATTTATACAGGGCGAAGACCTGGAGTCCTAAAATACAGGCCTTTGCTTAGTTTAGGCTCCAGTCTCCCACAAATACCAAGTCAATTTTTGAGTTACTTTTATTGCTTGCATGATTTGTGGTGAGAAATAAACATGTTTTTGATTTTTTGATTTTGATTTTTTTGAGTGTGGTTTCCATTGATGCAGAGCGGAGCGGAATAGTGCAAAATTTAACCAAACCGCGTCGCCAAGGTATGTCGTCTAATTTCGCTCGTTTTTCTTCACCTCAGTGGAAACGCACCCTTAGTATAAACAGCATCACCCTGCGACCAGGAGCCCTACCGGTAAAACTCAATTGCTATTGGTTTTGATGACCAATGAAAGGTGTTAAACGCAAACACTAAGTTGAAACCCATTTGTACATCGACCTGCCTCTCACGCCGTGGGCCAGAGCAAATATACTTATTTGTGATAAACACAAGTGTTTGTTCAATCTGGGTGTTATTTATCTATTTACGTGGGACACTCAGAAATATTTGCGACACTAAAAAAAATTGTTCTACAGGTACATATATTTTTATTAAATCTTTTCAAAGTACTCTCCACCAGCGTCTATACAAAGATTCATGCGTCTGAACCAGTTTTCAAAACACTTTTTCCAGTCCGCCGTAGACACCTCGTTTACAGCCTGCTCGAACGCAGCCAGCGCATCTTCCGGCGACGAAAATTGTATCCCCTTGAGCTGATTTTTTATTTTTGGAAATAAAAAGAAGTCACACGGTGCTAGATCAGGGCTGTAAGGAGGGTGACCCAGGAGTTTGACTGGTGTGCTGTCCAGGAAGTCCCTCGTTTTGAGCGCGGTGTGTGCAGGCGCATTGTCGTGGTGGAGCAGTAGTCCGCGGAGCCCTGTGTTTGGTCGCTTGTTGCTCACAACAGAAAAAACTTCTGGTAAACATTTGGTAGTATACCATTCGGCGTTGATGCTTCTTTGATCTCGTAAGGGAATTGAGGCCAAGTGGCCAGTCAAATTAAAAAAGCTGGCGATCAAAATCTTCCCCCCGCTTCGAGATCGCTTCACTTTGGTAGGCGTTGGTTCATTTTGAAACACCCAAACTGTCGACTGGCGCTTGGTTTCTGGATCGTATTGATAAATCCAGGACTCATCACCTGTTACGATGTCATAAACACGCCGAGACGAGCCTGCTTCAAATTTGTTCAGCATATCACGGCACCATTCCACCCGGGCCTGCTTCTGAGCGTCGGTGAGGTAGTGCGGCACCCAGCGCGATACTATCCTCCTCACGCGAAGATGCCCGTGTAGAATCTCGTGAACGCTTCCCGATCCAATCTTTAATATGTGCTGAATCTCCTGATATGTAATTCGCCTATTATCTTGGATTAAATTTTTCACTGCTAGCACGTTTTCTTCCGTAATAGCCGTCAAAGGGCGACCGCTTCTTTCTTCATCCCCCAAGGTTGGTCGACCGCGCCTAAATTCGTTATACCAACGATACACGGTTGCCTTGGAGGGGCCTTCATCCATAAATGCCATTTGAAGTCTATCGAACGATTCATCCGGTTTCAGGCGACACTTGAAATCGTAAAAAATCATAGCTCTAAAATGTTCCCGGCGCAGATCCATTTTTCAGTAAGACACGATACTTTGAATTGGCTCGCAAAAAATGTGGAGGGAAATTTTGAAAATGGAACACACATATTTTTACTTACAAGTAATCATATTTTCGAAAAAGATTCTGACCGGCCAGTCTCCCATATATAAAAACTATTTTTCGCAATACTTTCTGAGTGGCCTGGTATACATATATCAGTCTCTGATACCCATAGTACAGGCTTTGCCTAGTTTGAGATCAGATGACTTTGTGTGAAATGTCCCCTAATATTTATTTATTTATGGTATAGCTGGGTTTCTCATAACTCTATAGTAAGGACCGCGCAAACTTACTCTAGCTGTGACCGTTATTGCGCAGAACTCAAAAATTGAGTCGCGGGGGTGATCGAAGCAGGCAGGTGGGGGAGGCGAGCGATTCGTTCATTGGCTGTAACACTGTCATCCATGTGCAGAAAAAAATCGCCAGAGGTAGAGTTACTTTGTACTTTACGTTCGACTTTTAATTTTCTTCAAATAGTTTCGCCTAAGTTTCCAATAAGATTGGCAATATGATACGAGATTAGCAATAAGATTGGCAACCTTGTGCTTCGTACAGGCAGGCCTGTTCTCTAATTTCGACATATCTTGAATGAATAGACTAGACTTTTCGTAGTTTTTATTAACGATCTTGTTGACCAGCTTACATGTCCTACTTTGTTGTACGCGGATGATTTAAAGATCTACTCGGTAATCAAAACTCAACAAGACTGTATAAATTTACAGCTTAATTTGGAAAAAGTTGCTCAATGGTGTGAAACAAATAAAATGTTCCTCAATATTAAGAAGTGTTCCGTCATAACATTCACTGCAAAGAGAAACAAGATTATCTATGACTACTCCCTTAGTGGTGTTAACCTGGAGCGCAATTCCGTCGTCAAAGATTTGGGTATATACTTCGATGAAAAACTTACATTCAAGCCTCATTATGACTATATTTTCACCAAGTGCACTCAGCTGATTGGCTTTATCTCACGTTCCACTAAGGGTTTCATAAATCCTAGATGTATCATTAGTCTCTACTCCTCTTTGGTAAGGAGCATACTGGAGTATGGATCGGTAATCTGGTCTCCCTTCTATGAAGTACACAGTAAGAGAATTGAAAGAGTACAGTCCAAATTTCTCAATATCCTTTCTCATAGAATGTACCTGGGACGTGAGCTGAGGTCCTATAGTGCAAGATTAAATAGATTCAAACTACCACGTCTGGATTCTCGCCGTAATTGTAGTGACCTGGTGCATCTGTATAAAATTGTTCACTCACAGATTGACTCGCCCTATCTGCTCTCGTTGCTTTACTTTTCCACAAGTTACAGATCTCGTAAGCCATCGCCTAAACTGTTTTCACTTAAGGTTTTTGCGAACAATACCTCGTATTATAACCCAATAAACAGAATGTGTCGCCTCTACAATGATACAGTGGCTGTTAACCCCTCTTTGATATTTTTAACCCTAAGTTATCAAAATTCAAAAACGATGTCAAGAATATTTTGCAGTAAACAATATAGTGTACTAGCTATCATATTCAATCTTTTTGTAACTGTTACAGTGAATGCCCGAAGCGCTGTGTATGTTTACATAGTACACATACTTGATTCTCACATTAGGTACTAAAATACACCATGGTCTTAAAGTATTGTGTAAGGTCTCGCTGCTATTCGGGCTTTCACAGTGATATTATTTCTAGCTTATATAATTTTTATAGATTAAGACTATTAACACTAAACTAACCCTCTCCTTAACTTAAATTCTAACTGTCTGTGCACACATACTAAGAGTTATTGTCTAGTTTTTAAGAATTATCTTGTTACTTTGTCTTTTCATGACTTTAACTTGTTTTGTGAGCCTAATAAATTAAATAAATAAATAAGAATAGTCCACGACGCAGCACCCTGGGACAAAGCATTGGTAAACGAATACCTAATGCGTTTAGTTGATAGCTCTGATTCGCGTACATGTCAGCCAGTAAATCTAAATCCCTGGAGCTAGAGTTACCAAAGTTAGTTTACTTATTACTAACTACGGCAATACAAACCTGATGCGCTTGTTTAATCTTAGTCCAAGACGCGTCACCCTGCGACCAGGCGCTCGTAAAAGAACAATGTGTCAAGTTGGCAGCCCTGATCTCCGTGCAGGCTAGATGTTCCATATTCTTGAAGTCCAGCTCATTGCGACAGTAGTCGAACATGTGTATCATCTCATGGGCCAACACGCCTTGCACCATGCCTTTGCGAGTAGATACGTTTTGGCAGACCACTATCTAAAATGTTACAGAAATATGGTTAGGACATCAAAAAGAAAATAAAATTATTACTACTGGTTAAAGACTCAGTTCCGGTGGTAGAAGAATGGTGTGAAGACATGGTTTAGAGCCAAATTTACATAATTGAGTGGGATCTTACGTTGGCTTTGGATCAGATCAAACGGGCGTGTTCACCAAGATACAGATTAGATAATAGTAAACTAACATTGCTGCTATAGTCTATGCGGTGAACCATTTTACAATATACTGCCAGTCGGAACTCGACGCTCGCTCAGTGAATTGAAAAAATCACTTGGCGTTTAGACCGTAAAGGCAACATCGAGAGAAACGAAGAACGAACGTCCGTTTTCAATAAAAAAAATAATATTTTTATTTCATACAAAAGCATTTTTACGTCGTCAACAAAGAAAACATCACCCCAACCAAATAAACCTCCCCTTGTCATCCCTGGGGCCTCACAAGCCACAAGAAGTCACAAGAAGCCTCACTGGCAGCTTTGCCTCGTTGAATGGCAATGGATAACCTATGCACCACTTATGAACTGAAATGATGGTCACAACCTGTTTTTTTAAGGCGCCCACCAATTTCGGCGAGAAAACGTTTGGCCTCAATGCCTCAACAGCCTGCGGTTTCGACTGCAAATGGGAGAAAAACATAATTGGTCTCCAATGCAGAGTAGTTGTCCCGCTGCTTCATCGCCGCGCACTCAGCAGCAGCTTTAGCTTCTCTGACGGTACGACCAAGGTGCGAGGCGGCAAAGGTGCTGACTCACGTGGCGACAAGCATCATATGCTCATATTTTAATAACCAGTAAACTGGCTAAAAAAATTAGAACAAACCTGATTCAACTCTGGATCATAGCCCCCACTCACAGAATAGTCGCAAACTTCGCATGAGATGTGCCTCCTGATATCGACAGCACTGCAAAGGACAAACAGTTGGTGTCATCAACTACATATAATACACTGTTCCAATAAGAAATTAAAATGCTCACCAACAACTTTTGCAGCCATATAATTCAATGGCAATAATAAAATTATTAAACTTATTAAACTTATTTACTGTCATATTAAAGCTGTCTACTTACTATGTTATCTTAAATGCAAAACAAACACATACTTGATAAAGTTACAGAAGAATATCTTAATATGATTAAAATATGACAGTTTACTCACATTGCAACACATGCAATCATGCATACTTTGTTTTATGGCTACAAAATATGTTGGTTAACAGAATACGAGTATGCAGCTACAGCGCGTTCAGAACAAGTTTGTCCATGACGGTTATTTTCCGCGCATGTGTGACAGGCGGAGAGCCAATGAACGATTCGCTCGATCCCTGGGGGGAGCCGCGCTCAACCCCGCGACTCATTTTTTTACTTCTGCGCATTAACGGTCACGGACAAAGTTATTTCACCATATCCTCTGACATATTATATTTTAATGTAATAATTAATGTAATCATGAAATTGATAGAGTGAAATAAATAAATCTAAATCTATTTTGTACGCAGTATACATTATTTATCAAGACAACAATAGTTACGAAAAGAATAAAACTAACCAACCAGAACTTTTGAGGGCAGCCATCATCACTTTAACTATTGGACCTGGAACAGATTTGAATTATGATTAATATGTTAATACGTGAAAGTATCAGCAGAGTACCCTAGGACATCAACAATACCACAAGTTCTCTACTAAGAAGAGTGTAACTGATAAACTTGAAAAAGTTATCTTAAAAGTTATCTTACAACTTCATCATTATACTCTAGCCATGGCCATTAATGCGCAGCACTCAAAAAATGAGTTGCAAGGGTGAGTGCGGTGGGTGGGGGGAGGTGTGCGAATTGTTTATTGGCTCTCCGCTTGTCACCCTTGTGCAAAAAGAAACCATCAGAGATAGAGTTACTTAGTGTGGTGTATACTTGATTTACATTCAATTTTCTCGAGTCTATATTGTCGCACAACTAGCACTTGTTTGTTTATTTGTCCCTCCAACTATCAAGGTCTTATTTAGGAACCTAATGAAACATTATTTTAGTATGTGACTCAAGACCATGAAACTGAACAACTTTTCCCAAGGAACGTAGGTCGAAATACGAAAATCAATTTTTGACTTACCATAGAAACTGCATCAGCTGATAGCACATTTTGTATGGAAGATCAGAAATCGCTTTTCATATTTGAACCTATGTTTCTTGGGAAAAGTTGTTCAGTTTCATGGTCTAAGTAACATGGTAAAATTATGTTCACTATTTCTGTAGGACCCATATATTAAAAACAACATACACAAATCAATGTAAAAATAAACTTAATCAAATAACATGCCCCATGTCATTCCAGGCACAAAGGTTGCTTCACTGACCAGCTATGGCCAACTAAATAACAAAAACAACATGGAGCAGGGGTTGCAGGATCCATCCAGCAGATGTTAGTCTAATCACACAACAAAAGCTGCTGACTTGGACCCACAGCACCCTGTGGTGTTAATTGCATAGGGCCTAACATGTCTTTTATCCAGTTATAGCCACTTAAAAAGCAGGTTGCTAATGAATACAGAAATAACAAACAATAAATCTTACTTGTTTTTACGCATTCGTAAACATTTTGCTCACACTTGAGCTTTGCTATGCCTTCTTTTCCCTCTTTACCCATAAGAATGTTGCTTATTTTTGGCTGGAACTTTCCGCGCCGTTCTGGGTACAAATCGTAGCCCCACGCTTCATCTTTCTGATTCTGGCGCGAAGCAGAGTTTTTATCCGATGTCTTCTCTTCAGCGCTCTTAGAACTTTCTGCCTGGGTCTTATTTTCGCTAGCCATCATGATTGCACAAGACCGAAATCACGCTAGTTTAGGTTAAGTTTCGATTTCTCATCAGTTTCATCTAAACGTGAATGAAACAGTACCTTTTCCTGTACTTAATAATAAAGACAGAAATTTATAAAGCAAATGAGCAGTTAAACTGCAAAAAACAATAAATAAATTTTGAGAAATACGTAATAAATACATACAAATTCTCACAATTATCAGCCATCAGCTGATTGATGGATCACACTTTTGAAGTTTCGTTGATTTTCGAACGAAACGTCACAGATGAAAAATTTCTAAACTACACCACCGCTATTCATGGTAATTACTTTAAATTATATTCCAAAATCTATCAGTATGTTTGTTTGTATTGTATTTGTAATATTCCAGAAACTCGCACGTGACAGTAATAATATTAAATTTATTGCTTTTCAAGACCTTGACAGTAACAATGGTTTGTGTACGGGACGGGGGTCGCTCGCAGAGCTTCCTGACCATCCCAATGTACACAATGAAAAACTGGCTATTAATGGACTGTATTTATTCTGACGGAAAACTGTTACACGGTCTGGCAATACTGTAAGGTTATAAAAGTCTGTACAAAACCGAAAACTGTTACTGGCAACACTATGAATTTGTACTAAATAGAAAATATGAACTGGCAAGCTGGCAACACTAGGACTGTCGCTCGGAAAGGCGCGAATATACAAATATCGGATGTCACTGATAACAATGTCTGTAAACTGCACTGATCGGATACTTTCTCACAGAAACGGAATAATTTTTCACACGGTATACTAATACACTGACGAACTGGACACGGGCTGAACGGAATGACTGTACGAACTGACTGACTGGGTGGCTGGACGGATAAAAAAACGCGGCACTATTTTATTGTAAGATTCACTGACTGTACTGTATCACTGTTTATTTCACTCTTCTTGCTTCGTATTTACTGTACGATTGCTCAGAGAGAACTGATTATAGTGGCGCGGTTGCGGTCGGTTTATATACTATTTTTCAGGGAAAATTCTGGCAACTTGGAATTTTCTAGTAAATTTATTCGTTCCTTCTATACGGCTTCGGCTTTCTGGAATATTCGACAAAGCTCTCGCGCGCTGGTGGTGCCGCCTGGTAGGAAACAGAATAACTATTTCTACGATTACGAGACATTATGATATCCCCAACGTGTAATGCCATCTAGCGCGTCGATGAGTCAATAACTCGTAGTTAGTTGATGGTTGATAACAGCTGTCTACCCGATAACGCCATCTTGTGTCGAGTGGTTGAAGCTGTCAGGCTTGCCACTGACGAATAATACTTTTCAATCGGTGTTTAGTGTTGCCATTTTTATTTTGCGGGAACGAGCATAAAACGGCGCCAATTTTAAATCTTACGGTCGTCGCGAACATACTCCCGCCGTGCGACGTCGATATCGGCGGCGCATTTACTCCGTTGATGAAGCGACGACTTTACCTTCAGTTGACTTGACGGTGATGACTGCAGTGACTGTTCCGTTACTTGCGGTGAGCTTCGGCTACGCCAATTTTCGATTATTGGGAACTGTCTGTAATGAGGCGATCTCCACGGTGTCTGTAGTGGCTTCTGCTCCCGCCGGTAATCTGCTGTACGGTCTATTTTGTCTGTCTGTACTGAAACTGATTCTGTTTGCGGGTCCTCCCGCCGGTAATTCGCTCTGTCAAATTGATTAACGGTCTTCATTCTCATGTCTTCTGGGCGTCCCTCCCGCCGGTATTGAACGGTCGAAAATTGTTTCGGTATCGGACGAATTGTTTCGGCAAACGACTGGACTAAATCGGAAATCTGTTGCTGTAGACTGTCAAGTTTCTGTTCCAACTGTTGTAGTTTCTTCTCCAATGATTCGGTCTCTTCTACTGTTAAGCTTCGTGCTATTTTTTCAGAGTTAGCTTGCAATATTTTCTTCGATGAATCTTCTTCTAATCGCGATATCGGTGTAATTTTCTTCTCAGTTTTTTCTTCAGCTTTATCTTCTTCGTTCTTGATGAAGTGAAGTAACGGATGATGCAAACGTGTGCAGCGTTCTATATTGCATCGGTAACCTTTGCATCTGTGCATTCGATTTTTGCACTGTCGGAGGCAACGGAAACATAAGTTGTGCTTCTTTGCAATATTCCATCGGCTGTCACTGTCGGCTTCAGTAAACTGTTTACAATTTTTGGCTACATGCCCTGTTTCTGTGCACAAAATGCAATACGGATGATATAGTTTCGACTGTAGACTGTTGGCGGCTGAATACGATCTGTTTCTGATAACGTCTTCATACTTGCTACGATACCATTTTGAATTCAGCTGACGGAACGGATGGACGGACGGACTTTGTGGTTCCAGATGGTGTTCTGTTCTGTACGGATGGCTTCTATATTTTATGTCTGATATTCTGTACTGATTTTCTGTCTTGTTTTTTTCTGTTTTCCATTTTCCTTCATCTGTCGGTTTTCTGTAAGCTTCTGTATTCTGTCTTCTTTCTTGACAATCTATCTTAATTTTTCTGTAATTATCTGTTTTCATTTCTTTAACTTCTTGCAGCTTCTGTCTTCTGAACTGTTCTGTTTTCATCTCTTCTGTTTTCTGTAGAAACTGTTTTGTCTTCTGTTTCTCTGAATCTCTTGGCTGTTCTGGCTTCAAATCTTCGTACTGTTCATCTGTCATCTTCTTTTTGCATTCTTCTATATTTTCTCCATGTTCAACCTTTTCATACTGTTCAGACCTTGGACTGTAGGCCATCATACTGTAGGACTTCGGACGGTTGGCCGTCGAACGGTTGACCTTTGGACTGTAGGTCATCGAACTGAGGACCCTCGGACTATGGGCCATCGGACTGTGAACCCTCGGACTATGGGCCATCGGACTGTCGACCCTTGGACTATGGGCCATCGGACTGTAGACCCTCGGACTATGGGCCATCGGAGTGTAGACCCTCGGACTATGGGCCATCGGACTGTCGACCCTCGGACTATGGGCCATCGGACTGTCGACCCTCGGACTATGGGCCATCGGACTGTAGACCCTCGGACTATGGGTCATCGGACTATAGACCTTCGGACTATCGGCCATCGGACTCGGACTGTTGACCTTCGGAGTATGGACCATCGAACTGTAGGCCCTCGGACTGTGGACCCTCGGACTATGGGCCCTCGGACTAACGGCCTCTGAATCTGCGGACTTCGGCTTGTCGATCTTCTTTTCTTTAGTCTTTAATCTTTTCTGCTCTTCGAATTTCTGATATTCCGTTTTCTGATCTGTTTTCTGTTCTTCGGACTCAGGACGGACTCCTGTATCTTCCAGATTCATTTTTCTGTGGGGTTCTGTTCCCTCTTCTTCAGGTTCTCTCTTCATTATTCTGTATTTCGCTGTCTTCTGCTCTTCAAATTCACTTACAATGTGTTCTTCTGTCTTGTAGTCTAAGGTCTTCACTTTTCTGTTGTCTTCAATTTTCTTTTCTGCGGACTTTAATGTTCTAATCTGTTTGGTCTTCTCATCTTTGAACTGTTGCGAATTCTGGTGAAACATTTCTTCGGAATCTGATTCTGTATTCTGTATTTCGGATTCGGTCGTAATTCTTCTGATCTGTTTGGTTTTTTCTTCTTCTGACTGTTGCCAATTCTGCATCTGATACAATACTTCGGCTTCTTCCATTTCCAGTTTTCTAAGCTGTTCCCGAATTTTCTGTTCTTTTATTTTAGCTTCGGCTTCTTTTTGTTCAGCTTCGATATATTTCTTATCTGCTTCGGCTTCATCTTGTATTGCTTGGTTGAGCTTCTCTGATATCTGTTTTTCACGTTCGGACTTCTCGGACTTAACGGTGCTTGGTACTGATGCGACCTCTAACTGGGATACTTCTTTACCATGCTCTTCACTATGTTGCTGTTCTGTGGTTTCCATCTGTTGCAGTACGGCTACAGCTATTTCACACTTCTTTCGTGCAAACTTTAACTCTTCTTCAGCGGACTTCTCGGCTTTTTCTGCATTGCACATCATGCGTTCAAACTTTCTACTTTTACAGACTATATATTTCTGTTCGACTTCTTTTCTGTGTCGACGAGCATCGGTAAGTTTCTTGTCTGCTCTGTCGACTTCTAACATCACGTCATTGACTTTCTTAATTGCTGCTTCAAGGCACTTCTGTCGGTCAGGCGATACGGCATTGCATACCTCGACAATCATTTCACACTGTTTTTCTACAAATGTTCGAATTACACAAAACTGTCCACAACTTTAAACTGTTTACTGCTGACAATACTGTTCACTCAGTCTGTACACAAAAATTTGGAACTGTCCACTGTTGTCATAAACTTTACTGTCTGAAAAACGTAATACTAAATTCTTCACTCAATCTGTACTCAATGTATGACTCTATTCGCTCTGTCTGTATACGATTTTCGTAACTGAATAATCTCAAACTGTTCACTTGGTCTGTACACGGTCTATCAGTCTGTATACACACAATACACTCTACGTATGTCTACTGTAATTTCGAACTGTTTAGATATAATTGTTCACCGGGTCTGTATCTGTACTCACTATGACTATTTCCTCTCTGTCTGTACGAACACGATACGGAACGTTCACGAACAAAATCACTGTCCATATGATTACTGTTCTATACACTGTCCACGAAAATTTACTTTTTTTATATTCTTTACTGTCACTGTCTTTAAACTGTTCACTTACTGTCTGTTTACACTATATAACGTACTGTCCAACTGTCCATGAATCACTGTAGAACTGTCTATCACTCGCGGAATACTATGATCCGGCTCGAAGGACCATTATGTACGGGACGGGGGTCGCTCGCAGAGCTTCCTGACCATCCCAATGTACACAATGAAAAACTGGCTATTAATGGACTGTATTTATTCTGACGGAAAACTGTTACACGGTCTGGCAATACTGTAAGGTTATAAAAGTCTGTACAAAACCGAAAACTGTTACTGGCAACACTATGAATTTGTACTAAATAGAAAATATGAACTGGCAAGCTGGCAACACTAGGACTGTCGCTCGGAAAGGCGCGAATATACAAATATCGGATGTCACTGATAACAATGTCTGTAAACTGCACTGATCGGATACTTTCTCACAGAAACGGAATAATTTTTCACACGGTATACTAATACACTGACGAACTGGACACGGGCTGAACGGAATGACTGTACGAACTGACTGACTGGGTGGCTGGACGGATAAAAAAACGCGGCACTATTTTATTGTAAGATTCACTGACTGTACTGTATCACTGTTTATTTCACTCTTCTTGCTTCGTATTTACTGTACGATTGCTCAGAGAGAACTGATTATAGTGGCGCGGTTGCGGTCGGTTTATATACTATTTTTCAGGGAAAATTCTGGCAACTTGGAATTTTCTAGTAAATTTATTCGTTCCTTCTATACGGCTTCGGCTTTCTGGAATATTCGACAAAGCTCTCGCGCGCTGGTGGTGCCGCCTGGTAGGAAACAGAATAACTATTTCTACGATTACGAGACATTATGATATCCCCAACGTGTAATGCCATCTAGCGCGTCGATGAGTCAATAACTCGTAGTTAGTTGATGGTTGATAACAGCTGTCTACCCGATAACGCCATCTTGTGTCGAGTGGTTGAAGCTGTCAGGCTTGCCACTGACGAATAATACTTTTCAATCGGTGTTTAGTGTTGCCATTTTTATTTTGCGGGAACGAGCATAAAACGGCGCCAATTTTAAATCTTACGGTCGTCGCGAACAGTTTGGTTAAAGTACCAAGTAGAGTAATATTAAGGCTAGGTTAGCTATTATATACCTATAGAGACAGACATCCATATTTGAACCTCGGGGGTTCTGTGCTACGCTACTGTAGATTTGATTTATTTGATTTATTTATTCATAAAAACTTACTCGCTAACAGAATTAATCCAACACGCAAGAAAGCTTAACAATTAATACAATTTAAATACTTATAAAAAAGATTTACATGTCACACATAAATGAAAAACAACAACATACACAAGTCAATAACAATGGTCAATAATAGGTACAAAAACACAAAATATTGTTAACGGTCAGTAATATATAGATCATCAACATACTTTCTTGCACTGATAAAAAGAGATCCGAACCGGTCTGCAAACAAATCTACGTCGTGGCACTGAGCGATCCAATCCCCAATCAAAGTCAGCGCTCTCGCTGTAGGCGCGTGAGCTGCGTTTCGTGTACGTGAGGAAGGCCGCTGCAGCAACCGCGGTCGGCGGCGTGGCTCTAGCATCCCTGCCTCGTCTCGAGGCATGCTACAGGGTATCAAGAGCCCTACTTTCTCTATCACGAGAGGACTGTCAATCTTATGATGAAGTATAGAGAGGTAGTGCACCAGAAGAAGCATTTTCCTTCTGAAGGCAAGAGTTTCCATGTCTAACATAGCAGAGACAAACAAGGAAGGATACAAAAAAGGATAGTATCCGTATCTTCGCTTGTAGAGCCACCGCGCAAACTTACGTTGTACCTTTTCAACCATGAGGATATATTTAGCTTCGTAAGGATCCCAGATTATGGCCCCAAACTCAAGCTTACTGCGAACGTACGCATTATATAAAACTATAGCTACTCTCGTATTGTCAAATTGTGATGCGATCCGCATAATAAAACCTAACATCCTACTGGCCTTTTTACAAATCGATGTCACATGATTATGAAAGTCAATTTTAGAATCTAGTATTAGTCCTAGATCAGGAATTTCATCAACTCTATCTAATGCCGCGTCATTGAGCTTATACGTGGTACATACAGGGGATCGTTTACGAGTATAAGTTATCACCTTACACTTGGCAGTATTAAATGGAAGATGATTGTTCTTGCTCCATTCCACGACAGCATCGATATCTCTCTGCAAATATTCGCTATCCGCGACACCTCCAATCCCATGACATAATTTCAGGTCATCCGCAAAGAGAACACACTCAGCTGTACTTATGACGTTGGGCAGGTCATTTATCATCAGCAAAAAGAGTGTTGGGCCCAAGGTGCTACCCTGACTGACGCCAGATCTGGTGTAGTAGTCCTGAGATTCAAAACCACTGAGTCGTACATACTGTCTCCGGTTCCTCAGATAACTTGCAAATAACTTGAGCAATTTCGGAGTGAAACCCGTAACCGCCAACTTCTGAAGTAAAACGTCATTATGCACTAAATCGAACGCTTTCCTAAAATCGAAGTAGGCAGCATCGACCTGCCGACCTGCGTCCATCTCTGCAGAAACATAATCTACGAATTCGATCAGATTTGTTGTAGTCGAACGACCCTTGCGAAAGCCATGTTGGCCGTTGTATAACAGCTTATCCACCTGCAGGGTGATACGATGATTTAAAATACTTTCAAAAAGTTTCCCAAATGTTGAAAGTACCGCAATTGGTCTAAAGTTCGCGATCTCAGTCCCGGCCTCTCCTTTCGGGATTGGCGTTACACTAGATAATTTCCAACACTTTGGGTACTCACACGTGCTTATTGACAAATTGTAGATGTAAAGAAGCGGAGCTTGAAGAACTGATACACAGTCTTTAGCAAAGAACACGGGAATACCATCAGGGCCACCCGCAGATTGCGACTTAAGGTGCTTCACCGCAGTTTTGATTTCTGTCTTGTCTATTACCTCAATAGAAACAGATGTAGAGTCCATGACAAAGTGTGCAGCACGTACAGCCTGCTCGGCATCGAGTAGCGGCACATCATCCTGGAAAAGTGAACTGAAGTGTTTAGCAAAAGCATTAGCCGCTGCCTGTCCAGATACCTGTACACCATTATGTGTGAAACAATTATTCCTCAGTCTTTCCCTCTTCTTGTCAGTTACATATTCCCAGAACTTAACAGGTGCGTCTATAAAACTATTTTGAATAGTTTTTAAGTGCAGCTGATATGCATTGTCAATCAATAGTTTTACGCGCGCTCTGTAGTATTTGAATAATTCTTTATTAAATTCTTTACCCTCAGCCTTGTATCTTATTAAGTGAAAATATTTACTCTGAATATTACGGATAATCTCTCCAGTATACCATTTTGGATATGAATATTTTAGATTACATGGAGCTGGATTTTTAAGCGGTACGTATTTATTTATACACTCATACAATTTAGTGTAAAGAATTTCGGAAGCTGAATTCACATCGGATGCGGTGTACAAATCTGACCAATCGATTTGAGCTATAGCAATATACAGACCCTCAAAATCAGCCTTACGCCAGTTCCAGTTAGGAGAAGCATCAGCACGTGGCATTCGAGGCAAAAGAGCAGGCATTGCTGACGCGCCTCGCGGCAAATTCACCGTCACGTCGAGCGACGGGTGGTACATGTCAATCGGAACTAAGGGATCAGTGCCTTCCAAAACTATCACTTCATCGAGATCGAGGTCACTCAGTACAAGATCCAAAATACCGCCATGACCATTAACAATATTGTTGTATTGATGTAGTTTGCATAATTCACAAAATAAAATATAATTAGTTTTTACATACAAATACAAAATCATTTATTTCTCAATTCCAAATAACATCAGTATATACATGAGTGTTTTACATTTGCGCTATCAGAGTTTATTCACATATTCATAGTAGAATAAGCACAGACAGCGTTCTCTATACAGTTCAATACACTAATATATTGTTCGATCCACAGTCCATGACCTCTCATGTAGATCGTGTATTTGACTAATTCGATATTATTGATACTATTGACGCAAATCAAAACATAAATATGAAAATATATAAAGGGTGTAAGGGATGATGTGAAAGGGCCGGGCGTGCTCAGTCAGCAAAACTGAACAACTTTCCCAGGGAAATATTTTTGACCTCTCCAGACCAACTCACTGATCAAACAGTTCGTATGGAAAGGTAATTTTTTTTTTCATTTCCCAAAAATATTTCTTTGGGAAACTTGTTTCGTTTCGTTGACTGAGCGAGCACGCTCGTTCAGTTTTCGGCGTACCGTCCCTTACACCTTAAATCATAGGTGAAGCCAAGATACAATTTTATGAGATTAAGTTTCGTTTTCTGTCCTGTAGTGGACGTTTCATGGGATGTTATGATAATGATGAAGTTTCGTGTTCCAATGTTTGTAAAACTGCCCTTAGGAGTGGGGATAATTATTTGAAATAATTTAATATACGTACTTGTTATCAGAACTTGGAAATTATTTTAGTTTACAATACCCACTTAACAACGATTCCGTTTCCTCATAGGAAAGAGTCAACAAACATTTTCACAACTCAGTTTTACATTGCTTTATAGTGAAATAGGTTTAAGCAGTAAAGCCACCTTTTGTACACTCAAAAGCACATCAGTAGAAACACTTTTGGACCTTATGGCGTGGTAATAGAGTTGAAAATGTTTCTACCGACGAGCGGTTGACCGTACGTTTTCTCGTATCAATGATTCTTGTTTTGTAAATTTCTGTCCTGTGTTGTGAAATAAAGTATTTTTGTATTGTATTGTAGAACCAATGAAGAAGGGGTGTCTCATACCTAATTGCGTGCGGAATAGTATTTCGGACTTCTGAACAAGGTCTTTGCGTCTTTTCAACAATAATGTTGGATCATAGGGTATCGTAACGTGCTTTCATAATATCACATGCTGAGTAGAATATATAGTTGCCTCACCACACATTCCGCAAATAGAGCCTTAGTTGGATTGGATGTGACCTCTTTTTAAAGTATGTTACCAAGGCGTGTGGGGTGTTAATAAGGCTCTTTGTGCCTTTTCAAGAGGGCACATATATATTTTTGTACGCGCTCAGTATGCTAAGATATACCTACATAGGGCAGGGTCTATATATAGTGTTTTTAGCAAATCTTTGCTTTTTTTTATTATTATTATAAATGGGCTTACTGGTGACATATCTGATGTTCCTGAATACTGAAAACAGGTTTCGTACGCGCTGTGTTCAGGATTTATATGGCTTGTATACCTTTTGTAAATTTTTGTCCAGTACCATACCAAGATATTTAATTTCATTTACTCGATCCATGGTGGAACAGATCAAATGATCGTTATTCGATCGGTAAATTTTATTTTAATTTCATTTTCAAAAAACATTTCTTTATACTACAATCCCAATTAACAAAAAAACACTCTGCATGAGGAACTTCTTCTACTGCCAAATTCATAGTATCTGAAAAAAAAGAATTAAATCATCAGGTTTTGATAAAATTTAGATTTAAATAGTATCCAATATTGCCAAGTTTATTACCTAATATATTTAAAAAGTTCTTATACGTTTCTTCGTTTCTTATAATATTTGCTATGTAAACTTCCAAACATTCATTTCTTTCGAATAAGTTTGTGATTACTTCACAAAGTGGCTTTAGTATCGAAGGATCGTAAATAATATCAGCACCTATTACAAAATCTGGGACTATGTTTTCCGGAAAATCTTCGATGCTATTCCAGTCGAGCATCATGTGGCCTAAGAAATGAATCACAGTTTAGAACATAATTTTATGAAAGTAGATTAGATTATTGAGTTATCAATTAAGGATTAAAATAATTTAAATGTATTTCTGACCCTATCAGGGTAAAGGGACCTTTTTGTCAATATAGAGTTATTGATGTTCCTGTTTACATTTATATTTTAAAAAAATGTATCTTTTGACAGTATCCCGGAAACTAAAACCGCCAATAAGGTCCTTTTGAATAGATAACGTCACGTATATTTAAACATAATACTTACACACACACATCCATACTTACCGATATTTGTTGTTTGCCCTTTGTAAAAAGTAGCAATTCCATTACTCTCTCGATTGCTACCGGGAAAATTAATTTGGATATTATCAGAAATAGTGTTCAAAACTTCTGTATGACAATCAGTTAGCAACATCAAATTAGTTTCACAATGTTTGGCTATTGCGATTCCTGTAAAACCAACCCCTGAACCAAGTTCTAAAATAGTTTTTCCTCGAAATTTATCTTTATTTCCAATTGCATAATCAGCTAACATAAGAGCGGCCTGCAATTAAAAATCATTTAATTTACACTGTTTACTGGGTTTTAATGCAAGAGCGTGCAACAGCTAAGGGCTAAGACCACGAAACTGAACAACTTTACTAAATAAACATTTGTGTCAAATTTTGAGATTTTTTCTTAATTTTCTATACAAAATGTACTGTCAACTGTTCAAAATTTTTACGGAGAAACCAAAAATAAAACTCTGATTCGACCCGTGTTTCTTTAGAAAATCTGTTCAGTTTCGTGGTCTGAGCACACTCTAGAGCTCTCGCAAGCGTTTGCTAATACATTACTCCATATATAATAATTAATTATTCTGAGACTTTCTATTCCACTGTATAAAGTCAATATAATATACCTGCCAAGTTCGCATTCCCGTTGTTCCATTAACAACCATATTTTTAGTCTCTTTTATCGTAATTATATTTTCGGTATTATTCCCAATAACATAATGCTTGTAGCAAAAATCTTGTTGTGTGCTGCTTTTCAATACCGAACATAAAAATGTGTATATGTCATCATGTACTTCGTGTGTAGGCTCTACATATTCAATTATTTTCTTAAAATATAGTCTGCAAAACTCAGCGCTTACAGGATATTTTTTTACTATTTTGTTGTTCACCGTAGCATTTAATAGTTTTTCTTGCTCCTCCCATGTCAACGCGGCTGTTTCTTGCGGCTTAAAAATTTGAAACGGTTATTATGAAGAATTGTTTTGTTACTCTCAAGCCCCATATCAAAATTCGCAGGAATCGAAAAGAAAACGTAGTTATTTACGTGATAAGGCATAAATTCCCATAAATTTCAATATTTTTTTCATGAATTTTCAATTTTCCGGGAACTCTATGGAAAAATTGACATAGGGGTCATATGTCAAAATTCTCCTGTGTCCCGAGGGATATTAAGAGTCTTTCCTAGTAGTTATGTAGGTACGCGTACAACACGGTCAATATATTGTGACTGTGACATATTAAATTATCTGTCCAATACTAGCGAGGCGAACAAATATTTTGACCACTTTGTTTGTACAGTTCTGTTGAGGTGCTCTCAAATGAGATGTGCATCAAACTTGACAAAAAAACAAGCTTGATCCTAGCAGCGCAGCTTAAGTTACTTGTGGATTAAGTATATTTGAGGCGAAAAACGTCACAGGCGATAAAACTTGGTGGCAGCGTACGCTTTTAAAACTAAAATTGTAAACTTGGATGACCCCTGCTCTGTCTGCCATTATGTAAAAATTAGGCTCATAATCATTTTTTAGCTTACCACTAAACTATGATTTTAACTGTCCCTGTACGTTGTAGCTAAGATGCTGTTTCTTAAATATTACAGGAAATACAATTTTCTACAAATTCTACGAACATCGTGTTTTGATCAGACTTATACTTTTTGAATTACATAAGCCAGAAACGATGGCTGCTAATCTTACTCCATAGTTGTATTTTTGTTTTCAGTTTTTTATGTACAACTCAATGACTGTATGTTTATATTTATGTGCATGTTATATTATGTTATATAACTTCATTGTTTGTTATGTAATTTTTGCAATATATTTATATGAGTGTACTACACTACAGATTTCCGTGTTTTATTTGAATTTCATTAAAGGGTTGTCTGGGAGAGATCACTCTCGAATGATAAGGCTGCATTTTGTCCACATTTTGTAAACACGCTGTTTTTAAACGTTTGAATCAATGTGTTAAACTTGACGTGCCCTTCCCATGTCATCGCAGTTTTCAGTTTTTATGTACAACTCAATGCCTGTATGTTTATATTTGAGTGGATGTTATATTATGTTATATAACTTCATTGTTTGTTATGTAATTTTTGCAATATATCTATATATAAAAGAAGAAGGTGACTGACTGACTGACTGACTGACTGACTGACATATCAACGCACAGCCCAAACTACTGGGTGTAGAGATTCCAAATTTGGCATGTAGGTTCCTTATAAGGCCTAGGGGTGCACTAAGAAAGGGTTTTACGAAATTCCACCCCTAAGGGGGAAAATAGGGGATGAAAGTTTGTATGAAAGTCCGTCAGTTTTGAAGTTAGGATCTTCAAAATTTGTATTTAGGCTGACGACTAAAAATTAATAATTACGTGTCTCAGGATTTTTGAAAATTCGACATCCTTAAGGGTGAAAAGGGGGATGAAGTTGAAAATTCTTTATTCTTAAAGTAAAATCCACATAATTTATTATTTAGGCATTAATGATGTAATTCTATGCAACGTTCATCACTGTTATTGAAATTCCACCCCAAATTCAACCCTTTAAAAAGGGAAATAGGGTGAAAAAGTCTAAAAACCAATATGGGTATCGTTTGTATGGTTTATCGGGTCGCTGATTACGAAAACTACAACAATTTTGAAATCAAACGTGGTGGACGTGAAATACCATCATCCCCCTGGGGATGGAGTTGGGGTGCGATAGGTTTGAAATGTCTAAAAATCAATATGGGTGTCGTTTGTATGGTTTATCGGGTCACTGATTACGAAAACTACAACAATTTTGATATCCAACGTGGTGGACGTGAAATACCATCGTCCCCTGGGGATGGAGTTGGGGTGCGATAGGTTTGAAATGTCTATAAATAAATATGGGTGTCATTTCTATGTTAGGGATAGCGGTTAAATTGGCGTAAGGGGTAGGGATAGGGACAGGTAGAGGTAGAGGTAGAGGTAGAGAGGTAGAGAGGTAGAGAGGTAGAGAGGTAGAGTGGTAGAGAGGTAGAGAGGTTGAGAGGTTGAGAGGTAGAGAGGTAGAGAGGTAGAGAGGTAGAGAGGTAGAGAGGTAGAGAGGTAGAGAGGTAGAGAGGTAGAGAGGTAGAGAGGTAGAGAGGTAGAGAGGTAGAGAGGTAGAGAGGTAGAGAGGTAGAGAGGTAGAGAGGTAGAGAGGTAGAGAGGTAGAGAGGTAGAGAGGTAGAGAGGTAGAGAGGTAGAGAGGTAGAGAGGTAGAGAGGTAGAGAGGTAGAGAGGTAGAGAGGTAGAGAGGTAGAGGGGTAGAGAGGTAGAGAGGTAGAGAGGTAGAGAGGTAGAGAGGTAGAGAGGTAGAGAGGTAGAGAGGTAGAGATGTAGAGACGTAGAGACGTAGAGTGGTAGAGAGGTCGAGAGGTCGAGAGGTAGAGAGGTAGAGAGGTAGAGAGGTAGAGAGGTAGAGAGGTAGAGAGGTAGAGGGGTACAGGTACAGGTAGAGGGAGAGGGAGAAGGAGGGGAAGGGGGAGAGGGAGGGAGTGAGGGAGGGGGAGGGGGTGATGAAAAGGGAGAGGGAGGGGGAGAGGGAGGGGGAGCGGGAGAGACAGAGGGAGGGGGAGAGACAGGGGGAAGGGGAAGGGGGAGAGACAGAGGGAGGGGGAGAGGGAGAGAGAGGGAGAGGGTTTTAGTTTTTCTCAATTACTTCTGCGAATTGGCTCTGTTTTGAAATATTACATAAAGGTGTCTCTCATCTCTCTCTTTACATTTGTTAGGATACTGCTGCTAAGTTCCTCTGTTCTGAGTAATTTATGAGTAACGTCTGTATATTATATAAAATTCAGCTGGATCTTGAATTATACTCATTGATTTGCGCAGGGTTAGTCCTGTTTTTCCTTAGTTTGAAATTACCCCGACATGACGGGAAAATATCTCATTGCTTCGGAAAACCGGTAACAACATAAATACGAAATCCACGCGAGCGAAGCCGCGGGCAACAGCTAGTATATTTATATGAGTGCACTGCACTACAGATTTCCGTGTTTTATTTGAATTTCATTAAAGGGTTGTCTGGAAGAGATCACTCTCGAGTGATAAGGCTGCATTTTGTCCACATAATGACCGTCGGACTAGCATGCCCGACAAGAAGCTGCCCGGGCAGCGAGACGTATAGAGATGGGTCGTTAACGTTTTTGGCGTAAACGAAACTAGACCGTTTAATATCGTTCGTGGACTAGTCGATTAACTAGTTGAATTCGTCGACTAGTTGACGTGTCAACCTCTTTAGGTTGACCGTTGACGACTACACATAGACGTTGCGACGCTTTTTCTGTGGCTTGACGGAGCACACGCTCCATACACATGACTAGTTAGTTACTATTTTGTTTGACGAGTTGTTACTACTATGCTGTACTTAGTAGTTCAAAAATAACGTGTTCATGTAGACTAAATGTACACGTTATTTTGTGGACACGTTAGGGTGGTTTCAAAGCGGAGCGTGTCACTGGCGGCAGAACAAGATTTGTATCGCTGTGAAACGAGATTTGAGACCAGCCGACCACTTGAACACCAGCCGACCACTTCACCGCTAACCGACTACTTGACCGCTAACCGACCACTTAACCACCAGTCGACCACTTGACCACTAGCCGACCATTTGACCACTAGCCGTTCACTTGATTACCAGACGACCACTTGACCACTAGACGACCACTTGACCATCAGGCGACCACTTGACCACCAGCTGACCACTTGACTACCAGCCGACTACTTGACCACCAGCCGACCACTTAACCACTAGACCACTAGCCGTTTACTTTACCACTAACCGTTCACTTGACCACTAGACAACCACTTGACCACTAGCTGTTCACTTGACTACTAACCGTTCACTTGACCACTAGACGACCACTTGACCACTAACCGTTCACTTGACCACTAGATGACCACTTGACCACCAGCCGACCACTTGACCACCAGGTGACCACTTGACCACCAGCTGACCACTTGACCACCAGCCGACTATTTGACCACCAGCCGACCATTTGACCACCAGCCGACCACTTGACCACTAGCCGACCACTTGACCACTAGCCGTTCACTTGACCACTAACCGTCCACTTGAACACTAGACGACCACTTTACCACTAGCCGTTCACTTGACCACCAACCGTTCACTTGACCACTAGACGACCACTTGACCACTAGCCGACCACTTGACCTAACCAGACCAGACGCCCCGTATCGATGAAGTCTACTTTATACATGGTGTCGACCGTACTCACCGGCGCGGCTCTAAAACGCTGCCTATAACTATCTAGTGCACTTTCACACGCGCACGTGTTGCCAGCGCCGGCCGCACGCTCCGCTTTGAAACAACCCTGAAGCGATACACTAGCTAGTATAAACATTGAAGTTATTTCGCCGGAGAAACAATACGCAACGATCGAAAGTTTTGTAGAATCTACAACTACGTTTATGAACCGACCTCTCGCGTTGCACGTTAATACGAACGCATGAACTCCTTTTTTTAGCCGTTTACGAATTCAACTAGTTGACAATTGGACGATAAACCGTCGACGCGTTGATTGTACGTAGACGGTTGATTCAACTAGTTCGTTAATTCAACGCCCATCTTTACTGTGCGGTCCAATTTGCGCTAACAGACTGCTTTAGAGCACTGTGAGCGCGCTTAAGTCGGTCCAAATTGACCAAAAGCGTGCTCTAAAGCACTCGCTCGTTCACCGCCTTACGTCATTGATGACGTCATCTTTTCTGCTATCAGTGCTTTAGTCAAATAGGTGGAGCAATGAAAGCGCTAATGTCAAAATCGATTTGACACATAAAATCCCACACATTTGCAGCCAGCTGATGTTTCTCAAGTTTTGATTTTAATGAGTTTGTCTCTAATGGAAATGAGAGTGGATTTGGCGCACATTTTTCAGGGATTAGCTTAGGCTTTGTTAAAGAAAATAAAAACAAAACCGAAATTTTGACAGATGAACACGTAAGCGCGCTTAAATCCATTCCAAATTGACTACAGCCATTAAAGCAGTGGTAGCTTTGTGAGCGTGCAAAATCAATTTGGACCGTCCGTCAGTACTGTATACGCTTTTAGCAGCGTTTGTACAATTTGGAACACAGCGTTAGTCTCTGTCCCGTTACCTGCACCGACGATGTAGAAGTGCGGAAGACCCGTTCGTCGACATTTTGTAAACAAAACACGCTGTTTGAAAACGTTTGAATTAATGTGTCAAGCTTGACGTGTGCCCTTGACTATATACAACAGAATACAAAAAAATCCTGTTTTAAGTACGATAATATTTTAACTTTTGCATTAAAAAACCAATTGAACTCTTAACTATGTGAATTGACCACCAGATCGAAATATTGAATTATGATTGATGAACACCAATTAATTTTTTTATTTTAATTTTGTTTCAGTTCCTCCGAAATTGAAACGTTACCTACCTACAACAAGTAAAGCCAGGTCAACAAACTGTAGTTGTAATTTAAAGTGTGAGGTTTTACCTGAATGGAAAAGTTAAGCGAACTGTTGAAGAAATGATGCACCAACTTTTGTACAACACTTTCATTTGAATTATCAGGATTAAACATTCTTAAACTTATTCAAATAAAACAAAACTACTATTAGTCAGCACGTGCTATACAAGATGCTTGCCTCTCCACTGTAGTTGTGTGCGCGGTGCTGTTTAGTTTGGCTTGCACAGATTTCAATCATGGTGGTGGTGTAGTAAATTATTTTGACAGTCAGCTGATAGAGACCGTTTATAATTTCCTTTGACTGTCTATCTCGATCACACATACGTACATCGCATAAAGCTATCCTGCTGTCAAGGTAATATTTACGGTTTTAGAACGCGGCCTTGGTTGGTTTGTTGGCTTTTGGTTTTGTGGCGGTCATTTCGTGTTTCGCGGTTTTTATCGTTTTATTTTCATTACCTATCCTTTCTTTCATATTCGCTTTGTAAATGTGTTCTAAGGTTCCGTGAGCGTACGTAAGTATAATTAAAATTTTATATTATTTATAAGGTTCTTAACATCCCATGAAACGTCCACTACAGGACAGGGAAGCTCCCTCCAGAATTCCAGCTTTTGCTGGAAAAGGTGACTATGGTACTTCCCCTGCACATTTATAGGGTTATAGGCTTATTATTCATACTCTTTATTCTCAACACATACCACCAGACAATACATTATTATTATTATTCCTAGCCTATTGTGTCCCACTGCTGGGCAAAGGCCTCCCCCTCCTTCTTCCACTTATCACGGTCTTGTGCAAGCTCCCACCAGTCCCGGCGGAAGGCGTTTCGATCGGCACTCCATCTTTTGCGGGGTCGTCCTCTGCGACGTTGTCCGTCCTGGGGTAACCATTGAGGTAACCAACCACAATAACCTGGGGTAACCAACCACAATACATACCTGCGTATTTTTATTTTTAGTTAACAGTAATATAAATGGACAAAACAGCAAAAAAAACTACTAGGAAACGTAAAAGTGGATTATCTGATGAAGCTTTTGATGAAATTGTTGAGAAGAAGTCGAAAACTGAAGTTAAACAACCTACGGTTATAGCTAAGGATGAAACTGATATAGATAAAATTGTTAAAGATAAAACTCTTAAAACAACTAGAAAACGTAAATCTAAGGACAATGAAGCAATTAAGGAGCCTGTAGAAAAGAAGCCCAAAGTTAAAGCCAAATCGTCAACAGCCAAAACAATAAAGGACAAAACTACCAAACCAACTAGAACTAAGAAAAATACAACTGCAAGTAAAAAAGAAGTGAAACTTGGAGATTCAGAGAGTATTGACGTGCCGGATGGAATAGGAACCTCTACTATGGAAGAACAAACTCCAAATATGTGGGACGAGGCACATATGCTGTCTCAAGTGGCAAAAGTATCCCAGAAATTGGCACAAAACTTTGTTTCCCTGCTGACAGAAGGATGTACTCTTCCTTTTATAGCTAGATACCGGAAAACTGCTGTTGATTATCTCATGCCTGATAGGTAAGTTGAGGTTGTTCCGTATCAGTTATTACCTTTGACAACAGTCTGTCTCCATCAGACATTATGATCTTTACATACAGCTAATTTTGGATTTTTATATGCAGGCTGCAAGAGTTGTTTGAAACATACCAAAACATAACTCAACTCAAGAAGAAAGTAACTACAGTCATCCAAACTTTGAAGAAGAGCAATAAACTGACCCCAGACGTTGAAAAGAGTTTACTGAACGCAAGAAATGTATCTGAAGTAGAATTTTTGGTAATATTTTGATTTATTTGTCTTTTTTATTAATTTTTTGGTCTATGGGCTTGCTCTAGACCTTGATCCATCCCTGAGGACAGAGATGGAACATGCTTGCCCAGAAGACTGTTCTCTTGCTACCTCATTAGATTTGGGTTAAATGAACTATGGAACACAGATGCAAGTCAAGAATTTCACAACTACACTCACCGGCAGAAATAACCGGCTGGTCTATTTTCTGTTGTATTATTTCATACAAGTAAGGGATCAAATGAAGCGTCAATATATTTCCTAAACGAAATAAATATCCGTGAATAAACAGTGAGATCATTAAGCCCGTTGGTGTGGTTGGTAGTGAGCCTGCCTCACACGCCGTGGGCCGCGTGTTCGATCCCCGCCCAGGGCAAACATTTGTGTGATGAACACAAGTGTTTGTTCTGTGTCTGGGTGTTATTTATCTATTTATATATGTATATCAGTCTCTGGTACCCATAGTACAGACTTTGCCTAGTTTGGGATCAGATGACCTTGTGTGTAATGTCCACCAATATTTATTTATATTTTATTTATAAATAAGGTGTCTGACTACCGATTCTTGAAGACTAGACCTGTACACTGTATCCACGAAATTCCGTGCATCGTTCAGAAACAAATGTTATTATTATTATTTCTTGATTCACTAGCAGCTCTGCGAGCTGATGCGTGAATATCACTGCACATGTGTTTGTTCATTTTGTAAATGTCTGTCAAGAATGAATATAGATCATTTTGTCAGAAATCTCTTACACTTAGTAAGTAGGTATAGTTTCCACTAGATTTTTGTTAGTATTGTTAGTTAGTTGCTTTACTTAGTAAATGTTAGTTTTGTTAGTTTCTTCTTTGCTTTATGTTTGGACCCCTCCTTGGGTGTAGGCGTCCTCCAGCTCTTTCCACTTCTCTCTGTCCTCTCCTTTGATCATCCAGTCCTTACCGGCTGTTTTTATAATGTCATCTGCCCACCTTTTGTATGGCCTGCCAACTCTCACGGCCTGGCACCTCTTACATTTAGCGAATTAAAATGTTTTAAGACTCGCACGGGTTTTCTTCAACATTTTAGATATACCTAATCTTTGACAATATTATTAATAAGGTTCTTATCTAAAGACCTCATCAATCAGATTTGTATTTTTATTCAATTTAGGTAAGATATTGAGGCTTCGTTTGCCCCCATATTTGTATGAAAATATATGAAAGAAAACAGACCGGCCGGTGAGTGTATATTGGATAGTTATATTGGGTTTAAGTTGTCTAGAAATATTCTTCTTCAGTCCAGTGAGGATGTTATTGTTCTGTTCCTAAGGCTGGTACATAGAACCTTAAAAATCTGTTTCTGTGGTGTCCGTCTTGATTCCTCCCACATCAATCCAGCTACCCTAGGTAGTAAATCATCAATCTTTAATAGGAAATATGCATAAATTTTACAAAATATGAAATAAATATGAAAAAAAAAGTGAAATTAAAATTTAAATTAGCAATAAAATGCGGCCAAGCATTTAAAACTATTAATTACGCGGCAATTAAACAGAGAGATCCGACATGGTTAGTGACGTCACATGTCACTACGGACATATAAACTCTGTGTATAATTTTGTTTTGCTAGAACGAGACAGATCTTCGATGACTTGTTTTTTTTTTAACTTCATAGTTATTCAAGAAATAGTTTTACTAAACTGTTAATTACATGAATGAGGATAAATTATTTAAATATTGCCTATTGCTTTACCTTGTCTTGCTCCAAAAAAAATTATGAGGAACATTAAACCTTTGTTTTTATAATGATGGTGACGACTTTTTGTTACAGTATGCTCCACTCAAATCCCACTCCCTCTCATTGGCTGAGAGAGCTCGTAACTTAGGTTTGGAACCACATGCGATTCAAGCATTGAATGGTGCCTTTATAAACATAAGCTCACTGTGCACTAATGACGAAGAACTGGCCACGGAGGAGAAAGTTGATGGACATATTACACATTTAGTAGCTGATATCATTTATAAGGATACTAGGGTTTTAGAGCAAATAAGGAGTTTGTAAGTAGATCATTTGAATTAATTAACTTGTCATCTTTAACCGCCAGTCTTTCAAATTAAAGTTAATTTTGTTCTGTTGCAGACTGTTTCTGTAGAAGTCTTGTGACAGAGTGGTAGTTGCTCTTTCTTTCCAATCACGAAAGTTAAGCAATTTTGGCTGTGGTCATTATCCGGATAGGTGACCGCTAGTGGCTGAACAACTAGAGCGTTTCCGTGCTTCGGAAGGCACGTTAAGCCGTTGGTCCCGGCTGTTGTCAATGATAGTAGTTGTTAAGCTAAGTCAGAGACCATTCGGTAGCTTGAAAACTGGCAGCCAAGTTGGCCATTAACCTGGCAGAGTCGAAACTAGGAGTGGGTTTGGTTTACCTTCTAGGTTGCATGGCAGTCGCTCTGTGTAAAAAACAGTGCCCTCATAAAATCCCTTAGGTTAGGTTGCCGACTCCGAAAAACCATTGGTAAAAACCATAGGTAAAAACGGAATAAGGCTAGGACCATGATGCATAGTGCATAGTGTCACATTTGAAAAATTTCACACTAGGTTTTACCATATTACACACGGCCGCACGTTGGTAGAAACACTTTTGAACCTTATGGTGTGGAAATAGAGTTGAAAAAGTCTCTACCAACGAGCGGTTGACCGTACAATGTACTGACTCTTTCTGTATTATTGAGAAAGATAGTGTCATAAATATATAGTTTTAAAGGAGCTATATAACTTAAAAGAAGCTTTGGGCAACTGTCTGAACTGAACAACTGTGTGAACTGTCAAGTCAATGCCAAAGCTTACCAACACATTTTGCAGCTATATCAAGGCTATTGTGCTCCATGATCAATAGTAATCAGCTAAACCTGTCAGAAAAAACAAGTTTGTAAGACAATGTTATTTTTTCCGTCAAATATACTCTGGTTCGTCGTACTTTGTCTGGTTCTACAGCTGCAAAATGTGTTGGTAAGCGTTTGCATTGACTCGTGGAACGGATTATACTTGGCAACACTCTTGGCAACTAGGTCTTACCTTATGTTGAGACGCAGATTGCACAGCGCAGCACAGTACAGTGTATCCTTCAGTTTTCTTGTGTGTTCGTGTACGTGGTCTGCCCTGCTCTGCGCCACCGGCGTCTCAGCATACGCCCAGTGTTAACTTAAAACATGTATTTTCAACTATACTGATTGTAAAAAAGGTATGAAGATCCTATGAAGGGGTGATTCTACGAGTACATCACTGATAGATTGTATAAAAAATAAACAAATTTTCCTAAAAACATATTTTTAGCTCAAGAAGAAGTGTAGCTCCTGGAGGGTTCAACAGTCATCATCTGGTCATGCAGGAAAAGATGTTTTTCTTGTAATAGCCAGTCACTAGCAAGTACCTATTTATTACAATAAATTTTTATTTATTTATTACAGCCTTGTTTTCCAAGCTTTTTATAAATTACTGTAATGTAATTAGAAGGAAAATCAAATTTCATGATCAAATTTAGAGAGACTTGAAAAAGTTCAGCGAGCTTTCACCAAAGTACCCAGAAAACTAAAGAATATGCCTTATGAAGAAGGACTAAAGACGCCGAATCTATGTATGTTGAAAGAACGAAGAGAACGTGGCGACCTAATTGAAACATTCAAAATCTTGAGTGGACATTATGATATTGAAGATTTTCACAAGATGTTCACTAAAAACCAGAACACTCACTTAAGAGGACACCATTTGAAACTCATAGCAAAACCCTCCAATAACAATCCACACAAACACTTCCTTTCAAACAGAGTTGTCGCAGCGTGGAACAAACTTCCAGCAGAAATAATTTCAGCGTCTAATGACACCTACAAAAAATTATATACGAGTAGCCTAACTATATCTGGATACAGGCTATATCAGTGCAAACTGCCTGCCTGATTGAATAAATAATAATTTACAATCTATTAGCGACCGCACCTTAAAAGGATCATCGTACTTTTTTTAACCGACTTCAAAAAGGAAGGAGGTTCTATGTTCCACTGTATGTATTTTTTTTTTACACCCCCTATATGTAATGTCACTCTTGAATTCCAGAAAAGAAGAAACAAGATTCACGATACTAAGTAGCCGAACAAAAAGCTCAACAAAAGAGAAAAAGGATGACAACAGCACAAAAAAAACTGACTCTAGATCTGACCCAGAAACATACAAGATATATTTTGAGTGGAAATGCCCTAGTCAGTTTGTCAAACCACATCAAACTTTGGCCTTGAATCGAGGGGAAGATGAAAAGATTTTATCAGTCAAAGTCAATGTTCCCGATTGGTTTTATAATAAGCTTGAAAGGTGAGCTAGGTACACAACGGCGCACGTCGGTGGAAACACTTTGCGGGCCTCTGGTCTCGGGAGTTTGTAGCGTAGCGATGGTTCAGGTTATACTGGTTTTGTTTCTATGTGCTTGCAGCCGTGCGTACCTTTGTATGTAAGTCTTAAGTTAACACAGTGTCACTTAAAACTGATTTAAAAAGAAAGAAACAATTTTTGGTGGAGCGAGATAAAATAGTACACCCAGCAGCATGTCAATGATAATACTTAGGACTTTATGGCATTGTATTAGAGTTATAAATATTTCTACTGAAGTGCGGTTGACTGTACTAGGCTAAGACCATTATAAGCTGTGCCACAATATCTTGGTTCACTGCAGGTCAGAGCGCCTATAAGCAAAATGAGAAAGAGTAGAATGGCGAAAACCAGTAATTGACTTTCTTATTACAAGTTAGCACAGAATGTTACTACAGAATTTTAAATTGTTTATTTATTTCTGAACAGTTTTGTTGTACATGGCAGATTTTTTTTATCCGTATTTCGAAAAGTCGTAGAACAAAAGTTATTGCATTTACGAGTATCTCCCAGAATACGCCTGTAACCCTTTTTAGGGCAAATTTCAAAAATTTGCGAAATCGGTCGCCTTATGACAACTTCTATCCTCATATATATAAGGTTTAACTACTCGATTATCGCATATAGGAGTACCTACAGCCCGTATATGTATGAGGATAAAGGCGGTCGATATATCGACTGATTTCGCAACTTGCCCTATAAAGGGTTAAAAGATTTATACCTATTTTTAAAGCCCTGTAATAAAAGGCTGAAAAAACAAGAGAAGATGTCTTAAATATTTATTTCCTTCTCAGATTTTGTCTAACATTATGGAAGAGCACCTACTGGGTACGCAAAGGGCTAGGTGACGCATACAGTCGCCTCATAAAGCCTTGGCTGTCCCGACAAGTTCGGGCCGACCTTACTAACGCGGCGCAGAAAGAAGCTGTCAGGACATTCATCAACAATCTGGAGAAATATCTTCTGACAGAGCCTATCAAGAACAGGAGAATCGCAGGTCTGGACCCCGGATTCAAAGCTGGTTGTAAGGTACCTCTATTGTTTGTAGAAATTGTTTCAGTTACTATACCCCTTCCAATCATTTATATTCTCGATGACAGCGAGTAAGAAAGATACGATAAAAGTGAGTAGGAAGAAGATATATCGAACAAAATGTACGGAATGGACCGCTGTCAAAAAGAAAATAAATGCTTGGAAATAGTTTAAGAGTGCACTCCGCGCACACTAGCGCCCTCATCAGAATTTAATTAATTTCTTTGAATTGGAGACCAAAATGAAAAATTTAAGAACGGCTAAGTGTTCTTTGTCAGGATAGCGTTATTTTAAACTATTACAATAAGCTTTATGTTATCTTGTTTATTCAAAATCCTTTGAACGGAACGCGGTGGCCACCAATTTCCGTTTTAAGGATTTTGAATAAACAAGATATCATAAAGCTAATTGTAATAGTTTAAAATAACGCCATCCTGACAAAGAATACTTAGCCATTCTTAAATTTTTCATTTTGGTCTCCAATTCAAAGAAATTAATTAAATTCTGATGAGGGCGCTAGTGTGCGCGGAGTGCAGTCTTAAGTATGACAGGGTATGAAGAATCTTCTCTGAACAAAATTGTAAGAATTAGATTTTTGATATCAACCATGCTTCTGGGTGTAGGACGACCAGAGGAGAGGTCAATTTTTTTTTCATTTCCCAACATATGTTTCTTTGGGAAAGTACGAGTAGTTCAGGTTCGTTGACTGAGCACGCCCTTTCAGTTTTCGGTACACCGTCCCTTACATCCTTTATAGGCGTTCTTAATACAATGCCAACCTAGAGCACGCACGTAAGATATTGTGCACATACTCGTACACTTCTTATTTGTAATGGTGTTTTTATTAGGATTTTGTCAAGTATTTGGAATATATATTCCAGTTGGCATTTCATTAATACACAGCACAGGCCAAACCGTAACAAAATACATACAGCGTGTAACGGAAAGGCGTTATACAACTAAAAGGCGTGAATCTGCCTATGAAACTGAACAATTTTTGCCAAGGAACACAGGTCATGGACCAAAATCAATTTTTGACCCCCATAGAAACTTTTTTTTTTATTGTAAATAGGCTTACTCTTGATGACCTCGATCTAGTCTTGAAGACAGAGATGAGGTCGACGATGGAGCGAGCTTACCCAGAAGAAGCCTATTCACTCGCGACTTGAATAGATTCGGGTTATATGAACTCGGGAACACAGACGCAGGCAGAGAATTCCACTCTTTAGCCGTGCGCATTATAAAGCGCTTTTTGCGAATGTGCGGAATATCAACCAAGTATGGGTGATATCCTGCAGTGCGTCTGGACTCCCGATGGTAAAAGGGAGATGGTGGAATAAGCTTGTCAAACTGAAACTGCATCAGCTGATTTCATATTTTGTGTGGGAGGTCAAATTTGGTTTTTCGTATTTCGACCTATAATCCTTGGGAAAAGTTGTTCAGTTTCATGGGCAGATTCATACTCTTCAGTATTATCAAACCTTTCCGTTACAAGCTTTATAATGAATCTGATAAAATAATAACGAAAAAACCGTTTCAACTTAACAGAGACTGTTCTTCATAGGTGGGCATAATAGACACAAACGGTGAAATGCTGGAAGCCTGCGCAATCCATCCAGATTTACGAAGACATAATCCGAATGATTATGCCACAAAACAATTTAAGGATCTATTGACTAAACATAAGTAAGTTCAATATTTAATAATTATTAATATGTATATAAAAAAAATTAAACTTTGAACACTTACTCACATAGCTGCGAGTACATAAATAAACCCTGTATAAGCTTGCTGTGTGTGTCTAACGTGTTGGTTGTGAAGTCAACGAGCGACCTCACCAACCCTGGAGCCAGTGTTATTGAGCTGCCAAAAGAGTCTGAGATGACTCACTCACGACTATTTCCTGGATAATAGTCGGGCGGATCGAACGACTAAATGTAACTCCCGAACCACGAACGGAATCTTCTTACTTTTCGAACAATCAGGCGATTCATCCTACAATGTCCTAAATACAAACTGGGAAACCAGATGCCTACGTACGTGCACGAAGTACAACTAGACCCGGCACAGAACCCGAGAGTCGCGAGGGTGGGAGCGATGGGTGAGGGGGTGGATTCCAAGGGGGGGGGGGGGGCGGAGAGTGTCCGTTCTGTGTGTTGGCGTATTATTTTATTATGTGGCTGGACACTTAGCACTAGACATCTGAGGCTTGTAATGAGTAAATAAATAATATTGGAACCACAAAGACAAGTATCAAAATCTACCTCGCTTTTTTGCAGTGAAGTTGTAGAGGGAGCTGATGTCCAGCGGTGGACTTTTGATGTGATTTTATGATTAATTGTAACTGTGCATTGGGCTATTTTGCGCAACTCGTCGTCAATGCGCCTATATTGCGTGTGGGTAGGATAGACTCAGCCACCCGATTTCCTGAAGAAAGCCCAGCAAGCCGGTGACGTTGCTCGCTACTTCAGGAAGGCCCCCGGGAACACCTAGGTACTTTGACTTTGCCCTGTATGTGGCTAACTCCGTGCACTCCAGCAGGACGTGAGCAGCTGTTTCATCTGTCTTCAAGCAGGCTCTACAAAGAGGACTGTCAGTACCACCTAATACTAAAAGATGTTTGTTAAAAGATCCGTGACCAGTGCGCCGGTTGCCAGTCTAAGTTGGGGTTTAGAGACTGTCCAGATGAGGCGTTTTACGCGCGAGTCGACTCGCGCGTATACACTCGCGCATTCCTGAGATACTAGAGCTACATACATTCCGTCCAGATGATGCCACGCGTTTCCTCACTCGCCCGTAAATGGCTGGTATAAATCTGGACGCAATATTAATTAAAACGCTTCATCTGGACAGGCTCTACTAAGACGTAACAGCTTGCGGGACAGACGACTGTTTATGATGCGTTACAGCAAGCCCTATATCTTTCAGCGTAGAACTGATCGGTCTCGGCAACGGCACTGCTTGTCGCGAAACGGAGACCTGGTTGAAGAGTCATCGCATATCGGAGAATATCCCAGTCATCATAGTGCCGGAACAAGGGGCGTCCATTTACTCTATCAGCAAGGAGGCTCAAAAAGTAATTAGTATTTTTTTTTTTTGACCGCCGCAATTAGTATTTATTCATTAAGTCGAGTTATGTGATGGTGGAGCCGAAAGATCAATACTTTGTCTAAGGCTACTACAGCAAATCTGCCTAGGTGGCAGCACTTCCGCGTTGCTTGATAAAAAAATGTCAATGAAAAAATTTTTAGTCAACCTACAAATTAAGTTTTTATTATTTTAGACTGAGATAGCTTTATACATTTATACATGTAGAATTTAGCGGTTCTTTTTTTTCAGTTTGCATTTCTCTAGGTACTTAGCTGTCAAGAAAATGAAATTTAATGGAGCCAGTGTAACCATCATGCTTAAAATTAATAAATTGTCAACACTATTTCTTTAATCTTTGGGCGTCAATAAAGTTATCGGTAATTTCATAACAGTAGGCAGGACCGCAGACAGATGTACACACGGCCCCACATCGGTAGAAACACTTTTGGACCTTATGGCGTGGTAATAGAGTTGAAAAAGTTTCTACCGAGAAGCGGTTGACCGTACCTAACGTAATTCTTGCTTGTTAGGGTTTGTGCACACTAGCGATCTTTCTCAGCGATTTTCTCAGCGCCACGAACACGCAGCGATAATACTCGTAGCAAGCACCACACGGACAAATATAAATAATTTTAATAATATTTGATTGCAGGAACACCCCAACATGGATCCAAACCTGATTTCAGCTTTATCTATCGCTAGAAGAGTGTTAGATCCTTTGGGAGAATTGATTAAGGTACGTTTCAAAAAAGCAGGTAGTTATTGCATCATGATTCATGACTAAGACCATAAGTAAACAAAAGTAAGTAAAGGTCGTAGAAAAAATATTCGACCTCCCATAGAAGCTGCATCAGCTGATAGCGCATTTTTTATGGGAGGTCAAATTTGGTTTATCGTACTTCGCCTTATATTCCTTGGGAAAAGTTGTTCAGTTTTATGGGCAGATTCACACCCTTAAGTATTATCACACCTTTTCGTTACACGCTGTTTATATTTTTCAAAAAATATATTTTGTGTAATTATAGGTAGATCCAAAGAACTTAGGAGTTGGTTTATATCAACATGACATTCCTCCGAAGATGTTGGAATCAGCACTGGACAATGCAGTTGAGAAGGTGGTCAGTTTGGTAGGCGTTGACATCAATACCGCATCGCAGGCTATGCTAAGGTGTGTATTCTAAGTTGCATGCACAAGTTTGTTGAACTTATACCACGCCTCGGCCGGACACTGCATACATCGAGCGCGAATTAGAACTTTGAAATTTGAAGGTCGCATACTCAGTACAAAAGAACCTCAGAAGGACCACGAGAATCTCTTGGCGGGTGTGCGCGGGGGTGCGGAGTGGGTTGCAAGGGGGGCGGAGTGTCCGTTCTGTATGATAGCATGATAGTACTGTTACTTTATCCTGTGCTTATACTTCATTTAATTTCAATCATAACATCCCCGAATCAGATCCATGCCGTCTGTCTGTCTGTCAAGACCTTTTTTCTCAGAAACATTTTTTTTTGTACATTGTATAGTTTTTTATACCTAAAATGTTTTGAATTGTATTAATACTAAAATGTTTATATGACATGTAACGAATGTTATGCAATAATAGTAGATTATTAGCCAAGGGCTGTAAGGCATCAATTGCAGCCCGAGATATTTAGGCGCACGAGCGCAGCGAGGGCGCCTATAGTTCGAGGGTGCAATTGATGCTTACACCCGACCTAACTACTCTGCTTTACATCTCGATTGTGAGATAAGCAGGTCCTTATTACCACCAAATTGTAGGTGACCAATTAGCGCTATAGGGTAATAATGTAGCTAGAAAAGCCCTAGGGCGGTAAGTAATTAAAACGCCCGCCGCCCTTCTGCTGGAGGCGGCCATCAAGGCGGACGTTTTAATTACTTACCGCCCTAGGTTAGGTTAGAGCGCTAATTGGTTACCTACAAGCCCCATTTGGGGGTAATAAGGACCTACTTACCGAATATGAGAGATGTAAATTATCATTATCATTAATCACTTTGTACTCTAAACCTATGTATACTTTTCTAGGCGGATATCCGGATTAAATGACGGCCGAGCTAAAAAGATAATCGCATACCGGCAAGAGCACAACCGATTCAATACTAGAGCGGAGTTACTCAAAGTGTCTGGAATTGGGAAGATCACATATCAGCAATGTGCGGGATTTCTGAAAGTCCTGGGCGGATCCGAGTCTTTAGACTCCACTATTATACATCCCGAGAGCTATGGAGTTGCAAAATTGTAAGTATTTAATGTGTTTTTACGGCTCAAAAACGCAAAATCGTTTATTCTCTCTTAATGACGTCAGCTAAACTACATCGCTTCACAAACAAGTTGGCGCCATAGTGGGAAAAAAAGAAGTGACAATAAAATAGTGTAGGCAACGAAGCAGTTGACCCCAACATAATTCTCTCAGGCAGATTTTGTTTGACAGGATGAATTAAACATAAATTCAAAAAATTCAAAAAAAAAACATTACAAAAAAGTTTTTTCATACATTTTTTGTAATTTTTGTATGGAAAAGGTAAAAGTACCGATTTTTTTGGATTTTTTATAGAAGGTTTGTCTCATATAGTGTAATACCCCAGCAAAATTTCATCAACAGAGGATTTAATGCGGGGGTCTTCATACAACGATCCGCTTCGTTGACTAGACTAAAAACCTAGCAACAAAGCTTATTTGCCCAGTTTCAATTGTAGGTATAAAAAATTAAAATCTCCATTACAGATTCGCCAAAAAAATCAATGTTAACATAAAAGAGCTAACAGAACCACAGTTTCCTGAACAAGTAGAAAGAAAAACAGCATCAATTGATTTCACAAACGTATGCAAAGAGCTAAACACTGACATCAGTACTTTGGAGCTGATTCTGAACGCGTTCAAGCAAAAAGCTCATGAGGATAATATTATTTCGTTCTGTAGACCAGTTTATTCTATGAGTGTTCAAGCGACGGAGCAAATCCAGGAAGGGATGACTTTGACAGGTATGTAGAAATGCAAAGACCAATCTTTGGGGAAATCTATAAAAATTGAATTTGTCGTGGTTGACTGACAGATCCATCGACGCACAGCCCAAACTGTATGGTCCAGAAACATAAAATTTTGAAAATGATTTTATTAACACGTTCTGTGTTCGGATACAAAGTAGAAAATCGCAAACTTTCACAACCAAAGGCAGGATTTGAACCTGCGTCTCCTCCGTCAGTACCGGAGACGCTTTACCAACTAGGCTACTGCGGTCCTGCCTGATTTTGTGAAATCTGCGACCTCTATACGCTTTTCAATGTTGCGTTTGTACTGCCACCTAGTAAACAACACATTATTATTAGGAACAAATAGATCAAATACCCAATAAACTAGACATAATGACAAAGTTCTGGCAACAATTAAGGTGTCTAAACTGACGGCTACTTGGGCCCACGCACAAATGGGAAACCATACGCAGTCGGGTAAAAAACAAAACTGACCGTAAACACTGATACAGCATGCTTTTTATACGTAGTACAGACACGAGGAACAACCCAACTTAGGCGGGCTTGGGTGTGGCACGCTTCTGTCCTGGATGCGTACAGAGGCAACAGCGCGAGCCGTGCTTGCCTCTACCGAGGCTGCCTCTAATCCAGACATACCTTAATAGTTTTCGTGGATTCATAAGGAGGAACAATTTATCAAAATATTTTCTTAGCATTTGCCTAATAAAGCTAAGAAAAGATTATCAACGCTAACAAGCCTGGTGACTATATTACTTCCTCTCTAAAATATACCCAGCCGTTTTTCTGAGAAATTCTGGATGAAGCTTCCTATCCAGCAGTGCACTTTTAATGAGTTCTTATGATGCCCTTGTTGGGGCCACAAGAAAGTTTGTTTTAAGGCCAAAACCAAACGACTACGCCACCGACTGTGCCGCAGTAATGTTCCAATGCTTTTGCAACAACATTTTTTGGAGATCGGTTCCCTATATCACAGGTTACTTTTGTACTTAGTTTAGGGAATGTACTTCATAAAATAATGTTATAAGACTCATTATAAACGTACTATGGATAATGTGAGAGTGAAGTGGGTGCAGGAGCACAAGGACCTGGCAGAATAACAGCATCGCAGTGCTACTGCGGTCCATGCTGAGCCAGCCAACCTTTTCGTTCCCACAGTACACCACAAAAATATAATTATATTTTAGACTAAGAGTACTAATAGTATTATTTTGTAACTAGTAATTAATTTGTTTTGTACTGTGTAAGTGAATAAATGATTTTTATTATATTTATTATTATTAATGCAGTATGGCGTCAAATTTATACGGGAGTCAATTTATATTGCGTGCCATAGCAATTTATATTGCGTGCCATAGCAATTTATATTGGGCGTTTCAGTAAGGATAGAGGAACTCGAAAACATATTTAAAAAATTGTTCTTTTCTAGCCTTTATTGTCCCACTACTGGTCCAAAACCTCGTCCGTCCAACTATTTTTTTTTTAAAATAAATTAAGTAGTATTTATAAATATTTTTTGTGTACCCCTTGGTAATTAAAATGTTCCGATTGAACAAAGGGCTTTAAGGTCAACTGAGCCCACAGTCCACTCAGTCCAAGTAATTTCTTTTCACAGGCGTGGTCCGCAACGTGGTACCATTCGGTTGTTTCGTGGATTGCGGAGTTGGCGACAACGGTCTCATACACTCGAGCCAGATGGGCGGCCACGAGACTCCCAAACTTGGGGACCGGGTCTCTGTCACTGTGATCGCCTCGCCCAAACCGAAGAAACTGCAGCTGAGATTGGAGAAGATTCTAGATTGAATTCTTAGCTACGTTTTAGGTAGGTTGTGCGCAAAAATCCCCATCCCCAAACTCGTATCTCGGAAAAGCATAAAACTCTCTGAAACTAGATGGCGTTTTCAAATAATCAGGAAATTTTATGATTTTACATACTCTGCTAAAAATCGGTCAAGTCGATAGACTAATAACTTTGCTGATTATCACCGTGGTCTAGTTTTATACTTTTCCGGGTTACGATTTCTATAAAGGGATAGTCAGTCCATCTTCTTGTTCGTCCATGGTTCTGCACGCATTTGTTATTTTACAAGGTTTTATAATTCTACAGGGTGTAACAAAAAGGTGAAACCATGAAAGATAATCTAGTTAATCTGGTCTTGAAACTGAACAACTTTCCCTAAGAATATAGGTCGCAATTCGAAAAAAAAATGTTGCCCTCCCAGGTCAGGTATTATGTTCCTTAGGAAAGTTGTTCAGTTTCATGGGCAGAATCACATCCTTCAGTGTTGTATATCAATTATATTTTTCTCATTTCAGGTTAACTTTCCTATTTCATTTGAGTGGCTATGAGACTCCCTGACTTGGAGGCCGGGTCTCTGTGATCACATCGCCCAAACCCAAAAAGAAACTGCAGTTGAGGTTGGAGAAGATTCTAGATTGACTGCTTAGCTACTTTTTAGGTAGGTTTTACAGCTTTTTCAAGGTGTCATACAGATCTACTACAGGTCAGGTAATTTTTTGCTCAGTAAGTAGCCTCTTTTGAAATAGTAAGGTGGTTTGCTACTTAGGGGCATTTTGAGAAATCGTCTTTCTGAGAAGTCCCCATTATTCTCCTAAAGGGAAAGGAAAGGATAGCGTTAAACAAAGAAATGTGAGCTTAACGCTTAAAACTGTCATAATAAATAACCTTAGATTTCATCAATGCGTGTTAGGGACCAGTTAAGTTTGGAATAATTCTAGATTAGTCTTTTACATTTAGATGATTTTAGGTATTATATATTTTTTCAGATTTTTCTTGTTCTGAATATGTGTGAATGTGATAATTACCTAGGTAAGCAAACAGTGATTAGATTTTTGATTATTGTTCTATTTTGAAATAAAATACTGAAAACATACAATTAGTAACTTTTATTGCAAGTTCTATCGTAATACAAGTTTTTTGGACAATAATGTTATAGTGAAACAAATTCGTGCGGGACCGTCCTTTGGTGTGGCGTGGTATGAGATGGTATAACGAACACAACGGTTGAGATAATACAGCGTAAATTTTCATTGGTTTTGTTCCCGAAGCCTAGTAATTTTTATGAAAACAAGCAACGCCTTTACGCCTTCCTAAACAAAATGAGTCGATCACGTGACCACTTTACTATAGAGTCGAATTTTTTTAGTATATTTTATTTTCTTGCTATTGTGTGTACAATGACTTGGCTTCGGGATCAAAACCAATAAAAATAAAACATCACGCTGTATACAAGATGAGAACTATTTGTTCAAGTTGCGTGAGCAAATGCGAAAACGAACAGTCGATAGGTACCTATTGAAGTGTCTTAGGTACGTGACATATCTCACATAGGGCGCGGTGCGAATTGAATTAAGGGGCTGATAAGAGCTAAATACGCTTCACTTGAGCAGGTTTTTAACGAAATGTGATGAATATATGGCCGTGAAAAAAAAATGATGTGATAATTAAGCATCTTTCCAAGAATATGGCTGACTCTGAAACACGATTAAGTAAATGTATTGTGTACGCCATAAAAAAAAATCCAAAGTTACCTCTGCTTTTTGCTTTTAAACCGTTTTTATTAAGTACCCCTTAATCTATATAAAATAATATAGCTGTTTTTTAATTAATATTATGGGCACAGACAGATATTGAGAAAAATGCAAAAACGAGCGAAAAACGTATAATTTCACGAATCCGCTCCTTTCTAACACGCGCATTCTTTCCTTTGTTAGAAAGGGAGGTAATTTAGCTCCTATCAGCCCCTTAACGCTAACGGCGTGGTACTGGTCTGCGACGATTCACGCACACGTAGGACAGGGTCGCCTCGTCGCACCACTTCGCATTGAATTCGCGCGGAACGCTTCGCATCGCTTTCGCTTAATCGCCTTTGAAGTCAGGACCGTTCGAATATGCGTTCGGAGGAATAACGTCCATCTGACGTTACCTCTACCTACTTACAAAGCGACAAGGATCTGTTGGCCCATGTATAAGATCGAAACTAAAGCCGCTGACTTGAGATTTCATATACTTATTTCGAGTTTTTGTTTTATTTTAATTGTGGGCATACTAGCAAATGGGCCGCCTGATAGTAAGTGGTCACCATCACTCATAGGCAAATAGCACTTGCTGTCTTATATGTGGCGTACTTTGACACTAATAAGACAGCACAGCACGTTGCCCACCCTGAAAACAAAGGTGGAAAATGGATGTCTCAATTTCACTGACGGCAGCCTTACCAGACAGACTTAGTACAAAATCCCTTTTATTTATGTAGCCTATATGGATTCCCGCTGCAGGGCAAAGGCCTCGCCTTTTTTTCGCCAATGCCTTAGAATCCAGGCTACGACATCGAAATCGCCAGAAGCACAATCGCAACAGACCTCTCGTCACTAGATCCAATGATGCCAATAGATCCTTGTAGCTCCTACGTCATCTCAACTCCACAAACCTCTATCACCTTCCAAGACAGTCTCGACGAACCTACCAAATTAGTGACCTATAAAAAGCTATTCTTCTTCAGCTTCTAGTAAAATAGCATCGTGTTGCTTCGGGTTTAAAGAGTAAACGTTGAAAACAGACTTGTTGACGATAGCGTCGCAGATCCCAGAGGTTACTCTGAAATTTGAAGAAATTTACAGTTGAAATAACGTACGCACGGCAGAAAGCACGTAGAAACAAAACCAGTATAAGCTGAACCAGCGCTACACTACAAACGCCTGATGTGTGTATCAAGATTTGAATTACAGCACGACAATTCGTAAGATATTAAAGCGATAGAGACACGTATCGCTCCGTCCTGCTCTCACGCATAGCTCTTTCCTGCTGTAAATCTAATTATTTGGACTGTAGCTATGTTGATCTCTACAGGTCGCAGTATCAAGTGCCCAAACCCTTTACCCCCAAAACAAGCAAATAATATTACAATTTTTTTTAAAGTATTAACGAAAAAGAGGGATTGACTACTCGCGAGCCTATGGTAGTTGTAAGAATGCCTAAACCTATCCTAGAGTTTTCTAGTTGGGATTATTATAATACTGAAGAAATTCTATATAGTGGGTGCCAAGCACAAAACAGTACACGAATCCGAGACACGTACTCAGAACCGAGAACAATTTAGCAAACTCCGCAATCGGGTTACGGCTCCGACCAGAACTCAAACTCAGAACCTCCGGCGCAGCAAGCAGCTGTACTACCATTGCAGCACATGCCGTCTCAGCTGCAGTGTCAGCACGATCCCATAGACAAACGCTTTAATCATTTTGATATCCCACTTTATAGGGTTGGGAGAAAAAAAATCTTCCAAGATGCTCAATTTGGCCCCAAAATCTGCTTTGTTGATTTTTCATAAATTTAACCGCGTGTAATTCATCGAAATGGGTTCAGCCGCTAAGATATTATGATGGAACATAAAAACAGACATACATACTTACCTACATACAGTGCAGGTCAAAAACATAACCCTCCTTTTGGGCTCCGTCGCAGTCGGGTAAAAATCACGTTTTATCTTAGATTTAACTTTTATCTTGGGTATCGCGTGCTGCCGCTTTTGAAACTCTTTTAAGTTCGTCATAAATCAAAACCAAAAATCGCCTTTACCTTCTGCTCAGCTTCTGCCGCGTGTTAGTCTCCAATCTCTTTATAATCTGCGCGTGAGTTGGTATCTCCTCAGACGCGTAGTACGTGATTTGATCTTTAAACATTTTACTATGCAATGCATCCCTGCGAACATTGGATTTTTTTAACAAAACTAAATATTCGCCGTTGCGCGTCAATTACTTTGTGATCGATGCAACAATCTACCATTGTTATTTTAAGATAACAAGTAAAGAGTTTACTTAGTACGGTATGCTAGTACACTCAACGGCACGTCAGTAGAAACACTTTTGGACCTTATGGCGTGGTAATAGAGTTGAAAAAGTTTCTACCGACGTGCGGTTGACCGTACAACAAAAATCATGTTTTAATTTCTTTGCGAATACAACATTGTGAGATTACGAATTCAACATTGTGGTCTTGAAGGAATTGCACTTGATGTGCGTGCTCATTGCACGAGCTCCGGGTGAATTTCAACCAGTGCTGAAATTCGCATTCGACTCGCTCCGTGCGAGGGAGATAAGCTGTGAGCTGGAAAATATATTCTATTAGCGAGTGAATAAGCTTCTTTTGGGTGAGCTCGTTCCATCGTCGACCTTATGTTTGCCAACCTGTTGTGTGATTGGTTTACCAATGAAACTGTGGCGACAATGTCGCACCTCTTTATTGAAACGGAGCGTGGTGCTGGCCACTTTGATTGCAGCACCGCGCTTTGACGGAGAGCTGTCAACTTGTGACGATTCTCACTTCTTTGGGGCTTCCGAACAATGCTCGAATCATCGAGAGCTTAGATTGTAAATTATAAGTAATGGATATTATTTCACGGTGTAATTTATCTTGTATATAATGTAAATAATACCACACCTGTAAATAACCAATTCATGAAATTTTATTGGCTCACCGATCTCCCGCTCGCTACATTTATATGGAGACCTACCTATGCGTCTCCAAAAAACTAAACAACTTTCCCTGAGGAAAATAGGTCGTTACGTTATCAGCTGATGCAGTTTCTATGGGACATATTTTTATTTTTTTCGAATTTCGACCTATATTCGTTGGGGAAAGTTGTTCAGTTTCATCATTTCATGGGTAGAGCAACCACCTGAGAGGTTTGCAGACATTTACCAAACACCCTGCATATTTAAAAAATACCTCAAATGCTACGTTTGTTGCCCGCTGTATCAAACATTCGTATGCCTCTAGTTCTCCAAGTAAAAACTTACCATAATATACCATCAATGATTCTGATAATTTCTACAATCGTCATGTTATTGTCGCTAGAAGTTTTCTCGCTGCCTCCGTAGTCGCTCAAGTCAGACGATAGCAAATCGTACGGAGGGACCTGAATTACAGATGACGATGTGTAGGCAACCTGCCAGCTTAGCATGCGCACTGTGGCTTTACAATGTGTCCGGTGACCGACTGCACAAGCTTAAACGGTAGATTCTAACCATGAAACTGAACTTTTCCTGAGGAACATAGGTCGAAATACGAAAAAAATATTTTCGACTTCCCATAAGAAGTGCATCAGCGGACATCACACTTTGTATGGGAGGTCGATATTTTTTTCGTATTTCGACCTATGTTCCTTGGGAAAAGTTGTTCAGCTTCAGGGTCGGAATCTACCGTTTAAGTTTGTGCAGTCGGTCACCGGTATAGTCTGGATAGAGTCACAGGTAGGTAGTGTGACGTTTTGGGTCACATGTAGGTAAGAATATAAGATATTTGGGTTCTATAAATTACATATACTTTTGTCCACCGTTCTACATAGCGTGCGAGTTAGGAACAAGGGAAACACTGGCCTTAGGTGGAGATGGCGGCGGTGTCGCGGTTGTGAGTGAAGCTCATCCAACGATGAGGACGACGTACTTTTACCTTAGCGAAGCGCTCGAGCAGCTGTATAATGCAGCGATGTTTCTGCCTTAGCAGCGATTCAAGGGGAACAATCCCAAGAAAGGAACTCCAGCGGGCTATAAATTCACTACGCATATAGTGTTCTCCTAGTTCCTAATTCGCAGGACTGCGTGTAGAACGGTGGACTAAATATCCTTCAGGACCATTAAGTTGAATTCCCATTATGTTGAATTCTCCAAACGTTGGATTCCCATTAAGTTGAATTCCCATTATGTATATGTAATTTATCGAATCCAAATATCTTTTATTCTCACTCGATCCACTTGAATCCCCTGGGTCAGTCCCCCAGGGGACCACACAGCACTCAATGTTCCACTACGATCCCCCAGGGGATTATCGGCTAGTCGTTCTTACCTACCGGTAATCCACGTCACTTCCTACATGTGACCCTACGTCGCAGTGGCGCCCAGCGTGGGGCCTACATACTCGTAGCTGCTATTGCGGAGCGCATTCCAGGCCGGTTAAATACAGATTTTATTTTATGGTAGATCATTTGTCACATACATCTATCTTCCTTTCTCTATTTATTCGTAATGGCTAGAACGCGTGAAGCCAATTTTTTTATGTTTGTAATAGTTTGCCTAAGGAATTTAGGGAAACAAAGATTGGGAAAATTTACAGGTAAATTGGGAATTTGGCAAAATCTGAAAGTGGTTTCTTAGAGTAATTTTTGTAAAAATTGTTTACGGGCAAGGTGGTCTACGTAATTGCGTAGAAACTACTTGATTTTCCGTCGTATCGAGAGAGAATCATTCGGCCTGCTTATCGGGATAACGTTGTAACATTACATCATGCCTCTTTTCCACAAACCTCCACCTGTTACAATCTTGACATACTCCCCTCGCTTACTCTACTCTCGTCAACCCTTTCACACTCGATCATCGGTTTAGGGCACTTTTAACCTAGCCCTTATTTAGAACCCCCTTAATTTGGTCCTGGACTGCTTGCCGAGGCCTTCCACTTTCAACGTTTCCATTCACTCTCGCCTGATAGATTTCTTTCTGGTTGAAAAACCAGTCTTCTTCCTATTATCGTGTCGGTCAATAGCTTTAGATACCAAATTTCACTACTACAAACCAGTATATAATAAGCAGACCCAACGCTACTCTCCAACCTATCGAAACCAAAAACCCAAGCTCATAGTGCTGACGTGCGGTTGAGTGTTCTTCCTTTAATTAAATGTTATTAACGTTCTAAGACCAAATTTAGGACGTTCTAATTAAAGGCCAGGTTAAAAATACCCTAAACCGACGAGCGTGAATGAAAAGGTTGATGAAAGTAGAGGAAGCGAGGAAAGTACGTCAAGATCGTAGCAGGTGGAGGGCTGTGGTCTCTGCTTACCCCGACGGAAAAGAGGTGTGATTTTATGTATGTATGTGTGTGTAGTGTGTATGTATGTAGGATCTTACCTGTTCCCACATCTGACTGATAACCATTCTCGTGTAGCCGTCGCGTTGTCCCTTAGAGCATATAGACACGGTCAGGGCTATGTAAGTAGGCTGCGGCTTTTTAAGATCCAATACGTACGGTGGAGAGTCGTTTATATTCTGAAATATTTCGAAATTGTTAAAACGACCATATTCGCTGCAATAGTGTTTATAATGGAATCACTAGGGCCAAATGGTAGATTATAAAGGATGAAAAGAATTATAAAACAAGAACTAATAAAGTTTAGGACTCATTCAGAGTGAGAGTTTCTACGAATGCGTATAGTTAGCATCAAAAGTAGCTAATAGACTAGTGTTACTACCACAGTTACTACTCTAATTTAACGAAAATCATTGATCACTTTTGTATTTATAACATTTTTAGGTGATATTTTGTCACCCATTTATATTCAAGAATTGGAAAAAATCACTGCCAGTCATCTGAATTGATTATGTGTCATAAAATTAAGATTTTTCTCAATATTTCCTTGACAGGCGCTCTCTAGAAATAGAGTCTGTTCAATGACTTCCAAGTCGGCCAGTACAGCGATGGTGTCCAGGGGGCATTCGCTCAGATACTGGGATAAGTGATGCAGTGGGATGTCTCTCCTGCCAGATGCTAACACACGGATTATAGAGGCTTTATCATTTATGATGAAGCTGAAATTGGCAGTATGATGTAATTTTATTACCGGCACATGAGACATACCTACTATCTTAGTTCTCAGGGGGGATAACGCGCGCTTTGCTGTCCTATTAGTGTCAAATTATTTCACTAATAAGACTGGGTGTTATGGGCGGTGGTGACCACTTACCATCAGGTAACCCACCTGCTCGTTTGGCCACTTAAGCCACGATCACACCTAGTTGAATTCATAGACTAATTCGGCATACATTGCTGGGAGGCTTGGTTATGTTAATTGCAATATCCTTACTTCAACGAGCACTGTATGCCGAATTAGTCTTTGAATTCAGTTAGGTGTGATCGTGGCTTTATGTGACATTAAAAAATGTTCGAAGAACACTGTTTTTCAGTAAAGCCTAATGCTTCACTGCAGTTGAATACTAACAGGATGAAAGAATCCCTTTTCGGTAATAATAAACTCTTGGTTGCACTTCTCTATCTTGTTTCGTCTGAGCAACTCATTCCGCTGGTAACGTCTACGCTCTGTCAAGTCCAGCAATTCACAGGCCACGGCCGTACTGAAAAATTTTTAAGTATTAAGTTTTAAAGAGTGAACCCAGCTTTTATGTGTAGAAAATCTTGTGAGTGCTCGTGAACATTTGATGACTCTTAAGTATGAACTTTTATTGAAATTCGCACCCATTATCAATTCTCGTAGATGCGTCAATGTGGTAGGGCTTTTGTGCAAAGTCCGTCTGGGGAAGTACCGCCCTCTTGCCGTTTTCTGCCGTAAAGCAGCAGTATTTGCACTACTGTGTTTCAGTTTGAAGGGTAAGGGTGCATGAAATCACCGGCACATGAGACATACCATCTTAGTTCTCAGAGTGGGTAACACGCTTTGCTGTCTTATAAGTATCAAATTATTTCACTAATAAGACAGTGGAGGTGGCCCACATGCTCGTTTGCCCACTAGTGACATAAAAAAAGCGTGGGCACGAGCATCCACTGCTTTTGAATGAAGAGGTCAAAATTAAACAGAAAGACAGACGAAGTAACTCCATAAGGGTTCCTTTCTAACCATTTTAGTCGGACCCTTTAAGTATTGTAAAGTTTCTCTACTAGCCAGTGAAAGTAGATTTTTGTAGCTTTAACAGCTACAGATAGATTCGATTCAAGCCTTGCCAGTAGGTGAGAATATTGCATCGAAATACAGGGTGTCAGAGACGGTGTACCGAAAACTTAAAGGGCGTGTTCAGTTAACGAAACTGAACAACTTTCCCAAAGAAACATTGCTGGTAAATGAAAAATAAAAAAAAATTTATCTTTCCGTACAAATTGCTTACGCTGATTGAACAGTTTATATGGGAGGTCAAAAATTTTTTACTTCCCGAAAATGTTTTTTTTAAGAAAGTTGTTCAGTTTCGTTGACTGAGCACGCTCTTTAAGTTTTCGGTACACCGTCCCTTACACGCTGTATATTAATATTTGAAGAGCTACGAGATAAAAAGATTAGGTATGGTACAGCGGGCTAGACGAGAAATTCGTGGAAAGCGCACTTCTTCGTTATCTAAGCCACTTTTGAATATACAACGTGTTAACGGAATAAGCGAAACTGAGAAAGTAGTTTGTTCAGAATCGAGAGTAGAATCAATTTCATGGGTTTTTGATAGGGGTATTCTAAATATTTCTGTGGATACTCGCGCTCGCGGTGACGTGGCGTGCACGGAGTGCGCGGGCTAGAACAACGATAAAACTAGAACAGTGATGAAACTTTAAAATAACAATATCTAGATTTAAAAAAAACTTTTTTTAAGATTTTTTACGGGAATGGATTTATTTCAATAAAAATCTGTTGGGGTGTATGAGTGTTTCGCTTATTCTATTAATTAACACGTTGTAGAAAAAAAGCTATATTTGTTATATTCTCTAGTTTCGTTAGAAACACGTCACAAATATCTTTGACCAACTTTCTTACTTTCGTGCTATTTATTTAAACTACAAAAAATGTTCTCTTACGTGAATGCCGCAGGCTCTTGTAAGGTGTACACCGTCATGGTTATCCATTCCGTAGTTTTAGGTGTAATAGTGCCCCAGCAAGGTGTCATGACGATGTTCACCACATTCGCAATTCTCTCCCTGAAATCCTTTACTATTAAACGAGCAATATTTGTATATAGGGTGACTTTTAATTAGTTCTTGATAGCAAAAGCTATGCATGTACTCATGATACTGAAAAACTTTTGCCAAGGAACATAGGTCGAAATACGAAAAATCAAATTTGACCTTTCATACAAAATGCGCTATCAGCTGATGCAGTTTCTATGGGAGGTCAAAACTTGATTTTCGTATTTCGACCTATGTTGCTTGGGGAAAGTTGTTTAGTATCATGAGTACAATCATACCTTTTTCTATCAAGAACTAATTAAAAGTCGCCCTATATATAAATATATATACATACATACATATACATAACATCACGCCTCTTTCCCGTTGGGGTAGGCAGAGACCACAGTCCTCCACCTACTACGATCTTGACATACTTCCCTTGCTTCCTGTACTTTCATCAATCCTTTCATACATGCTCGTCGGTTTAGGGTACTTTTAACCTGGCCTTTATTCAGAACGTCCTGAATTTGGTCCTGGTACGTTCGCCTAGGCCTTCCCCTTCCAACTTTTCCATTCACTCTCGCCTGGTAGATCTCTTTCGTCAATCTTCGTTCATTCATCCTCTCTACATGACCAAACCATCTCAGCATCCCTTTCTCGATTTTGGTCACTACGTCTTCTTTTACGCCACACCGTTCTCTTATCACACTCTTTCTAATCCTGTCACTCAATTTAACACCAATCATACTCCTTAGCGCTCTCATTTCCACTGCATTAATTCTACTTTCATGCTTCTTCTGCCATAAATAAATATGTATATTTGTAATCGGTTTCTCGAATTTTCGAATGAAGAGGAGAATTGTGTAAGTTAGATAAGTATGGATGAGATTATGAAAGCGATGAAAAGTATGAAATCAGGTAAAGCAGCTGGGTATGATAGAGTGTCGGTCGAGATGTTGAAGGCTGGGCGAGGCATTGTGGCTAGTCAGTTGTACCGGCTTTTCAACTTGTGTTGGACGAACGGCCAAGTACCAGGTGACTGGTGCAAGGCTGTGATTGTGCCGCTGTACAAGGGAAAAGGAAAATTACCGCGGGATAAGCCTTCTCAGTGTCGTCGGCAAACTGTATGCAAAGGTTTTGATTGAAAGAGTGATGAAAGATACTGACGAAAAAATATGGGATGTACAAGCGGGATTTAGAAAGGGAATGGGATGTACAGATCAGGTCTTTTCCTTGCGGTGCATAGCTGAAAAGATCTGGAAACATGGTGAATGGTGCCCTGCACGCCTTTATGAGGAGTCAGAAGGTGTCTCACAAGGCTCGTTTGGCTGTTCATAGGGGTGTTTTGGTACCAACACTGATGTATGGCATTGAAAGCTGGGTATGGCAGAAGAAGCATGAAAGTAGAATTAATGCAGTGGAAATGAGAGCGCTAAGGAGTATGATTGGTATTAAATTGAGTGAAAGGATTAGAAATAGTGTCATAAGAGAACGGTGTGGCGTAAAAGAAGACGTAGTGACCAAAATCGAGAAAGGGATGCTGAGATGGTTTGGTCATGTAGAGAGGATGAATGAACGAAGATTGACGAAAGAGATCTACCAGGCGAGAGTGAATGGAAACGTTGGAAGGGGAAGGCCTAGGCGAACGTACCAGGACCAAATTCAGGACGTTCTGAATAAAGGCCAGGTTAAAAGTACCCTAAACCGACGAGCATGTATGAAAGGATTGATGAAAGTACAGGAAGCAAGGGAAGTATGTCAAGATCGTAGCAGGTGGAGGTCTGTGGTCTCTGCCTACCCCAACGGGAAAGAGGCGTGATGTTATGTATGTATGTATGTTCTCGAAAACGGCTCTAACGATTTTGATGAAATTTAGTTTCCGGGGGTTTTTGGGGACGAAAAATCGATCTAGCTAGGTCTCATGTCTGGGAAAAATCGTTTTGCCCGTGTTTTTAGGCATATAAAAAAATACCGCGTTTTAGACAGAAACCTACAGCGCCGAACAACAACACACCAACAACTACAAACCTATAGCGAGTAGCGTAGCTTGCTCACCCGATGATATTTCAATGTCGAGGCGGCTATTATAGAGCGAAGCTCGGTCGACTTTTCATAAGTTGACACATTTGAATGTCGGAAAACCTTTATTGCCCTGGCCGTAAGTATTCCGTTTTTGCGGAGTTGGCGGAGTCGATTTAATTACCTAGTGTCTGTGCTAGTGTTCTGGTTTTTACGAGGTGGTTCTGCCCATAGAGCTGAACAACTTTTTCCGTCGAACGTAGGTCGAAATACGAAAAAAAATTCATCTCCCATACAAAATGTGCTGTCAGCTGATGAAGTTTGTATGAGAAACTATAATTTGTTTTATTAAGTATTTCGACGTACGAGTATGTCCCTTAGGGAAAGTATTTCAGTTTCATGGTCTGAGTACCTATAGCATGCTAAAATTATGTTGACCTTTTGTATAACCTTATATGTATGACCTTATACAACGTGTAACGGGAAGATGTTATAATACTGAAGGCTGAATATAACTGAACACACTGAAATAAAACTGAACAACTATTCCCAAGGAACATGGGTCGAAATACGAAACTGCATCAGCTGATAGCGCATTTTGTACGTGAGGTCAAATTAGATTTATCGTATTTTAACCTATGTTCCTTGAGAAAAGTTGTTCAGATTCACACCCTTCAATATTATCACAACTTTCCGTTGCACGTTGTAAATCGTAACCGTAGTTTATATTTCTCAAATAAGCCGCCCCTAGTCATTCCCGACGCAAAGATGCCCATGACACTTGCGGCGTTATGAGTAGGTACGTCTTAATTATTATTTTTATATAGACAAAAAGCTGAATATTCATTTAATTTACTTTGATCTCGTATCAACCATCACGTGCAGGATAGACAAAGTTGAATACAATTTTTTTTCCACTTGGTAGGTGTCGTCGATAGAGAGAGTAGAGAGTACTTACGGCAGCCAAATAAATCTTATAACATGATCCGTGTCATTGCAAATTGATATAATGTCTCGAGACAAGGAATGAGTCGGCATGATTGGTATTGTGATATGCTCCTTGGACAAGTAAACCTGAGAACATTTTTTTTTTCATTTATAAACACTTAATCCCAAGTCACAGGCGGTATGATTGCGAAAGCGGTCCGGGGGCGATAATCGGGAAGAAAATACCGCGCCGCGACCGATTTTCAATGTGACTGGGTGCATGAAAACTCATACTTTACAAAACATACCGCCCCGGAACGTATCCGCTACCGCCTCAGTGTGACTCGGGCTTTAGGGTGGGTTGCACCATCTAACTTAACCATAACCGAATATACTCTCTACGGTGCAAGCCAGACAGAACGGGCGCGGCGCGCTTCGGGTGCGCCCGAGGCGCGCTTCGAGCGCCCCCGTGGTACACTTTTCGGCTGGACGACGCAATCGATGGCAGCGGATTGTGCTGTGCGGCGGCGTGCCGGCGGTGCGCCGGTGGTGCACCGACAGTGCGCCTTAGGCATGCCGTCTCGTCGCCTGTTCAAATCACATGCATACAAAATGTAGGAGAACGACGCGGTGCAAGCCAGACAGAAGAGGTGCGCTGAAGGTGTGCCGTGCGGCGGACCTCTTCTGTCTGGCCTGCGCCTACGGCGTATAACGGAAAGGTGTGATAATACTGAAGGTTGTGAATCTGCCCATGAAATTGCACAACTTTTCCCAAGGAACATAATGGGAAAAGTTGTTCAGGTCTAGGGCGGTACCACCTCTTAAAAATATCCGAGTAATAAAAAAATTACTCCGTAGAGAGGATGAAAGAACAAAGATGGAAACGTTGGAAGGGGAAGGCCTCGGCGAAAGTCCCAAGTTTAGGAGATTTTAAATAAAAGTCAGGTCCGTCCGTACCCTATTAGTGACGAGCGATTGTGAAAGGGTTGATTAGAGAGAGCGAGGGAAGTATGTCAAGATTTATTTTTATTTTTTTTATTGTCAATGGGCTTACTCTTGACCTTGATCGAGTCTTGAAGACAGAGATGAGGTCGGCGATGGAACGAGCTTGCCCAGAAGAAGCCTATTCACTCGCGACTTGAATATATTCGGGTTATATGAACTCGGGAACACAGACGCAGGCAGAGAATTCCACTCTTTAGCCGTGCGCATTATGCGAATGTGCGGAATATCAACCAAGTATGGGTGATATCCTGCGGTGCTTCTGGACTCCCGATGGTAGAAGGGATGAATAAGCTCGTGGAGCTCTTGAGCACACTCTCCGAAGTACAATCTTTAGGAGACCGACAGATATGCAACTTTGCGACGGTGGGCCAGACTGTGAAGCTTGGTTTTCACCAGTATCTCATCACTACACTTTGTGGAAAAGAGGCATGATTTTGTGTAAGTATGTATTCTTATACTTACAACGTTATCCCGGTAAGCGGACCGAATGATTCTCTCCCGATAAGATGGAATATCAAGTCTAGTTTCTACACAATTAGGTAGACCACCTTGACCGCTAACAAGAATTTTGACAATATCGTATCCAAACGAACAGCTGAATGTTACCTGTGGAATTATATTAACTAAGTATAGTAATTATAATATCCTAGTGGTTATCATAATTTCCTAGTGGGGTGCTGTAGGTCAAACATGCGCACCGCGACTTGGCGAGTCTTCATAGACTAAACCGGTTATGTCTTCTCGAGTCCATACAAAACAAGTGACAGTTGCGAGCGACTCGACCAAGTCGCGGTGCGCATCTTAGCCCGGCTGGATCTATTCTTAGTCAGCACAACACGGATACCTTAAAGCATGGACGAAGAATAAGGACTGACCATCCCACCCACCCCATCTCTACCCGTGGGTGTCGTAAGAGAAGATAAAGGGTTAATGAACCAGAAGATGGGCTTCCAACATCCTTCAGCGTATCGCATCATATTACATTCTGCGGTCACCAACAACGGTGGTCCATTGGGCCAGCCGTAACGCTAACAAGCAGCAAAAGCTGGAATTTTGGAGGGAGTTCCTTGTCCTGAAGTGGACGTTTCATGGGATGACATGATGATGAAGAATTGAAGACCCATCCACTAGTAATCTCACCAGGAAGACACTCACTGAAACTAGATAGTGCTTTCAAATAATTAGGAAAGTTATAATTACTTAATAATTGTTATGGTCTGCGGAGTAGTTGCTATTCTGCTAAATAATCGTTCCTTTCAACATGTTTTCAATATAAAGAAACGCTTAAATTTAAATTTGGCATGCTTTTTAAGTAGAATAGTACTCGATAAACCGTAATAACTTGGCGTTAAGCTTGATCTGCTCTTGACTGTATACCTACCCGAATAATCAAACCAGATATTACTCACATTATAATCCACCATTTCAGTCGGCATAAAGGAGAACGGTATTGGCAGCTTCCCTAAGGGAGGAACCTCGGCGAAGTAAAGCAAACATCGAATTGACGAATCCGGCGTAATAGTGTTACCTTTCAAAAGTCGCCATGTGGTAAATACGTCTGTGGGGTTGTAGAGCCATACGATCTATAAAATAATAGTTAATTTAAAGTCTACTTTTTCTTTAATTGTATAGTCGACCGTTGGGCCAGGCCGGGAAAAATGCCACTTTTTCTTGTAATTTTTTTGTAGGTACTGCCATTTTTGTTTTAGTCTCAAAAAGTTTTGACAATTTCTGTTGATTACACCGGCTAGAATAAGGAACTAGCTAGCTGGCGCACCAAAAAATATTACTAGCGCATTAAAAATGGGTGAGAAAAATGAGAACATGTACCAAAAAGTGGCAAAAATATCGTTAAAAATGCGAGCTTTTTTTGAAAGAGTGCACTACAAAGACCACTGTATGAGCCATTCTGTGAGTTACAGCTAAATTAATACTTGTACTCGTAGCAGTTAGATAATATTGTTGGCTTGAATTTGGCAGACCTTGTAGACTATTTCACTAATTATAACTCAACTTATGACAACATTTCTAAAATTTCAAAATGTTTAACTATTGCGCAACTTTATTGCGATACCGTTAACTGCGTGTTTTTTCGTATTTACGAAGGAGTAAGATTTTTTTCTAGAAAATAGCAGCACCAAACTGCCTTGTCTAAGTTTAGTATTTAAACTGCAGCAGCCTTATTTGTTGTCTGTCTGAGTGAAATTCTGTTGACGTCGAACATGGTCACCAATGTTCGGACTTATATTTTTGTGAATTCCAAGGTAAGTTTTTGGATTTTTACGTGTTTGTATAGTGCGAAATGTGTATCAGAGGAAGGCGCTTTACGTAATACTATTGTCTGATGAAAATTCAGCGTGTTTATTGAAATATTGAAGATTACTCTTGTGATTTGGTAGCGCAATAGTAACTACTGTGTCACAATTTCGTAACTTTTGCAGCCCCAGTTCCGCAATATTGCGCTTTTTTTTGCGGTGCCAAACAAAGGTCACAACACATTATTTTGCATAGTAGTGCCATTGTTTTTAGTTAAGCGAGTTTATAATCACAGTGTGTGGTTTAATCTGTTAGTATAAGCAAAGGTATAAGGTAGTAAGAATGAGTATCTGCAATAGACTGTTAAAGCTAGATGAGAATAAAACATGGTTTGAAAAACGAGGAATGTTTTTGGTCGTCTCATACAAAAATCATTTTTAACGCGCAAGTTATTGAGGTTGTATTGTACAGGAAAGGAAAGCCTTTTTATCTTTTTATTCGACCTGTTTTTAGGGTTCCGTACCTCAAAAGAAAAAAACGGAACCCTTATAGGATCACTTTGTTGTCCGTCTGTCTGTCTGTCTGTCTGTCTGTCTGTCTGTCTGTCTGTCTGTCTGTCTGTCTGTCTGTCTGTCTGTCTGTCAAGACCCTTTATCTCACGAACGGGTAAAGGTATCAGGTTGAAATTAATACCATATATTAGGATCCATGAACCACACAAGATCTGAAAATTTAAATTTTTTACAACGACGCAATCAAAAGATATGGCATTTTATGTCCTCATCTCCATACATTTATTCTAAAATGAAAAACCTACAGGATACTTCCCGTTGACCTAAAATTATGAAATTTGGCAAGAAGCTAGGTCTCATAGTACAAATAATGGGAAAAGTCTGAAATCATTAAATATTTCAACTTTTCTCACAACTAATGGTAACCAATTGTGGTGAGCTCCCGTTTCAAGAACATTCATATAAGAGAGGGGTCAAGTTGGATGGTTGCTGAGGCGATTTTTGTTTTAGTTCTATTTAAAAACGGGAACACTTACAAACTTGAAAATTGGTATGTTTATAGGGCATAGGCTATAAAATAACAACGAATAATAAAATTTGGTCAAGCGCGTGTCGGACTCAAAAAATCTAGCACATTAACTTACTGAAATTTCAACTAAATTATGTTTATGTGGTGGTACGGAACCCTCAGTGCGCGAGTCCGACTCGCACTTGGCCGGTTTTTTTTCAAAAAAGTCATCAGTTTTTGGGGAGGTGCCATTAATTGACCTCCAAAACCTTTATGTTTTTGCGCCACTATTTTGCGCTACTGCTGCGTCACGGTGTCGCAAAAGTTTCTGCGTCACTGTTGCGTTACATGTGGCATTTTTCCCGGCCTGGCCCCGTTATAAATTTGACGAAGTTGTACGGTGCCCTAATGGTCGTAAGGAACGGTGTACCGAAAAATAAACTGGCGTGCTCAGTCAACGAAACTGAGCAACTTTCGCAAAGAAACATTCTTGGGAAATGATACATATTTTTGACCTCCATAGATACAAACTGTTCGATCAGAGTGAGCAATTTGTATGGAGGGAGAGATCATTTTTTTTTTCATTTTTTCTTTGGGAAAGTTGTTCAGTTTCGCTGACTGAACAAAGCACGCCCTTACAGCTTTCGGTACTTCGTCCCTTCCATCTTTTATACCAGCGATAGTGCGTATCCGAAACGGTATTAAGACTCGCTATATTTGCATTTTATTCTGAATGTTAAGAATACTTATGACGGTCGAGAAGTGTTCTGTTAAGAATCTAATTTACCTAACTATGGACAAACAAATCCGATGCTGACCGTTATTTTCTCGTAGGTGACATGCGGGGAACCAATGAAAGGTTCGCACGCCTGCCTCGCGCTCCCCTGCGATACATTTTTTGAGTTTGCGTCTTAACGGTCAGCATCTGAGTTACTTGCCGCGCATTGTAATCTGAAACTGAAGGACTTGGTACAGGCCTACCACATACAAAAACCGGCCAAGTGCGATGGATTTGTTACTCTATAGCTTATGCACTATAAACACACCAATTTTCAAGCTTTTAAATGTTCTCGTTTTTACGATGATAGAGCTAAAACAAAAATCGAGCAAAAAATCGCCAAAAGAACACGCGTTTATTATGGAAGTCCCCTTATTTTTTTAATTTGTTGTTAATTTGTTGTTATATCGGCAACAGAAATAATACTATTATGGTGCTTATTACGGTTCGTTCATTGCGGGCTGACATTGGAGGCATATAATAGGGTCCCGTTTTTTACACTTTGGGGTGCTTTGTGTACGTAACCCTAAAAATTGAGCTGCGATGCGCTGAACACAACCAACGAAACTGAACTGAAAACGTACCCTGATAACCGGATCCAAGTTATTAATTGGCACTCTCCCGCAATCCAAAGTAGCCAGAACATCTTCGGGCTGATCTTTAGGCCGACGTAAAGGCACCAAAACGCTCCTAGTGTTCAAATGAGCAAACACATTTATGAATATGTAGAGCACTCTTTGGTTCGGCATAGTCAACACGTAGCATAATGTATTCAGCCCTTCCAGTTCGTATTTTAGCCTCATCGTTAGTAAGTTAGGGTTATCTTTCTAGAAGCAAATGTTGAAGTTAATTACTTATTACTTAAGTAACCGACATAGACCTGAGAACCGCTAAAGTAGCAATGGGCAGAGCATTTATGAATATGTAGAGCACTCTTTGGTTCGGCATAGTCAACACGTAGCATAATGTATTCAGCCCTTCCAGTTCGTATTTTAGTCTCATCGTTAGTAAGTTAGGGTTATCTTTCTAGAAGCAATTGTTGAAGTTAACTGACCCTGAGCCCTGAGAACCGCTAAAGTAGCAGTGGGGTGCGTAAAGGTTCTAGTGTGGTGACCACGTACTGGAAGACGTAGCGTAGGCAGGCCTCCCAAAAGGTAGCCCGATCATAGTCAAGACCGCTGTATGCGAGCAGCGCAGGACCGGTCGTCATGGAGATCTTTAGGGGAGGCCTATGGACATAGGTAACAGTTCCTATGGACAGCAGAGGATGCTTTCGGCTGATATGATGATGACTTACTTAAATTTTTGAATAAAGTGTTGTATTTCGACCTAAGTATGTTTCTAAAAAGTTGTAAATACAATGTCTTAGTTTTCGGCAGATGTCTTTTTTCAAGCTGTCAGTATTAGTGCGGAAATCGAGAAAGTTTTTTCCTTGGTAAAAACCATCTCGTTTTCGCCCTGATTATCACGTGAAAAAAACTTTCTCGGCTCCATATGGTCTGTAAATCAAGATCTTTCAGTCTTAAAACTTCCTAAGGGGAGTGAACCTTCGAAAGTTAAGTAACTACTTTTTTTTTACTAGCCTATACTGTCCCACTGCTGGGCAAAGGCCTCCCCCATACGTTTCCATTCCTCGCTATTTGTTGCGACTATGGACCACTGGTCTCTAAAAGCATCAAGATCATCTCTCCAAAGTAACTAAGTAACTACTAACTCAGTAACTACTGAATATTTTTAAAAAATAGTCAAATCAAATCACTTGTGGCCAAATAGTGAGGGCTGTAAAACACTGCTGCTTTACAGCGGAAACAGGCAAGGGGTTGGTATTCCCCAGACGGACTTTGCTTAAAAGCCTTACCCCCTTTACCAAGCTAGGCAATAAGAGCTGGAGCGCTTCATAGGATTGCTTCATTTTCCTAACTTGCAGTTGCGCATGCGCTAAGCTACGAAACTGAGCTATGCTATTGCTTGTAATATTGGCTCACAGCCAAGCTTCCTCGTACAGTTCTGGTGGAAAGGCACCCTAAAGCTGTTAAGCTATGAGCTTGGAAAATTCCGACCAATAGGATCGCGCCATTTTCCTAGTTTGTCAAATGCGCTGTCAAAAAAAGCAATTTTATTGGTTGGAATTTTCCAGCTCACAGCGTAGCTTCCTCGTACGTACAGCTCTGGTAGAAAATAACCCTTAAGCTAGCTAATACTGGCCATTGGCCTGATGCCTTTACGACAACTAACCGAAACTATCCCACTGAGCGGCGACAACTCTACCAGCGGTCTGTGTATGCAGGTGTGTTTGGTCGTATACGTAGAGATACCGAGCTGGACTTCCACCATATCGCATTCACATATCTTCTCCCGTCGTAAACTCCACGGCACGGGAACGTCGTACACACAACCCAGGACTAATATTATTTCAACCACCATATCGCATCGTAAGCAAAGATCGGGACCGTAGAGAGTCACTCTCAGTGGCTCATTCGGTCTGCATTCTTCCAAGCCTTTATTTAAGCTGTAAATAGACAGATTGTTTTGAAAAAAAAATCTAAAAATCTGATTAAGTACTTAAAAATCTTGCTAAAGTGTGAAACAGGACAATATTGTCCTCTGAAATTGTTAATGTAAGTATACTATGGTATTTAATAAATATTCATACTAAGTGATGTTCCGGTAATAGCCGTGGTCATATTATTATTATGCTACTTTACCTTAAAGCTATGATCGTTTCTATAAGGATAGTTGTCATAATATGCTTTCTAAATATTTATTTAAGATGACGTCAAAAGTAGCGGTTGAACCAGAAAAAATTACAGAAGAGCTTCTGGAATATGATATGGACAATAAGGAGAGATCATAGCATCATCTTTGCTTGCGTCTGTGTTCCCGAGGTCATATAACCTTCAGATTCATCTAGATCAGACGCGAGTGAATCGTTCCATTGTCAACCTCATCTCTTTTCTGAGGGCGAGATCGAGGTTAAGAGAAAGCAAATTAACGATTTTAAATGAGACAAGAATACAGCGTGAATTTTTATTCGTTTTAAACCCGAAGCCCAGTGATTCTACTTATCAAAACAAGCAACTTTACCGAAGAAAAAAAATTTTTCACCTTCCCATACAAAATTTTTTTCTTTGGTAAAGTTGCTTGTTTTGATAAGTAGAATCACTGGGCTTCGGGTTTAAAACGAATGAAAATTCACGCTGTATAAAAAAACCGGTCAAGTGCGAGTCGGACTCGCGCGCCGAGGGTTCCGATATACCTATAGTATTTTTGGAAGCAATAAAGTCCATTTACAGGACCGCAAAACTAAATTTGTTTGTAAAGGTTTTTTGCAGATTTCTGAAAAACTGTGCAACTTAGAAAGATCGTTTTATTTTTGCTGTAAAGTTTATATAAACTTCTGTCAACTGTAATTAATTCAGATTTTTCCTTACTCAAACTTCGGAGATAAGGGGGGGGGAATGGTATTTTTCTTGACATTTTTCATCATAACTTTAAAACTAAGAAATTTAAAAAAATACAAAAATATATTTTAAAATGTACAAGTAAAGCCCTTTCATATGATACCCCACTCGACCTAGTAGCGACAATTTGAAATTTGGCCCCCCCTATTTTGGCCCCCTTTATATTAATAATCATACTTTTTTCAAAAATTTTTCTTGTGCAATTAAGTTGGGCAACTATATTCTAAAACTATTCCAAATTTCAGGTTGATAGCATAAGTGGTTGCTGAGATATAGAGGTGTGACAGACAGACGGACAGACAGACAGACAGACAGAGCGGCACCATAAGGGTTCCTTTTTTTTACCATTTTGGTATCGGAACCCTAAAAAAGACTAGAAAAATACATGAACTGCCTAAAAGATTACATAAGAAAGATGTTAATAGGTACTTCTTCTTCTTCTATCGTGTCGATGGCAACACTCACACTTTTTTAGACCATATACGGCAACGCAGATGGCATTGGGTCTGGCCTTGTACAGATCCTTTAGCGAGCATATTGTGGGGCTTGATGCGCATGCTGTGAGGTGGGACATAGTTTGTGGCATCACACCGCAGTCGCAGATGTTTTTGCTAGCTACCATAGAGTAATATAATACTGTAGCTACTGAGACGACGGATTGAAATCTAAGGAAGCGTCGATTTTTTGCGATCTCTATGGATTAACTGGGAAAATGGTAGGTGAAAATAGAAATGAAAAAGGCGATAAAAGAAGACACGTGGAACAAAAACATGGAGAAAAGACGCGAAATACTGGTGAATGAATTAAACGATAGTTAAACTAATGTAAAAAAGTCTTAATCTTACTCTTCAACGTTAGTGACGTTCCAAATACAATGGTTGGTAAAAATGACCGGACATGACACTGATATCGTCCTTTTAACCTGAAAAGTACAAGTAATACCCACAATGTGAATTCTCATTGTTTCTGCTCCGGAAGCTCCGGAAAATCATGAAAACAAGCAACAGTCACGAAGAAAAAAAAATTACTCATAGATAAGTTTTCGACTTCCCATACAAATATTAATTTATGTAGTCTATAGTAGGTATATGTATGTAGTTATTACTATGTATTATTATACTATTATATATGTACGTATTTATACTTATTTCTTATTTTTATTTGATGTGTACTTATTCTTGTCCCCGTCATATACTTTTTCACACTAAACTCTGGTTGGCTGGAAGAGATCTCTTCATAGAGATAAGCTCGCCATTGTGAACCTCTTCTATCACTACTGTTTTGTTTTATTGTGCACAATAAAGAATATATATACAAAATGAGTCGCCACTTAAGTAGCGAAAGTCTTAATTTTTTTTACATCTTCCTTCATACAAAAATGTATTTTCAGCTTTTTCGGCTTCACATGAAAATCAACAGTAAGTAGTTGACACTTGATAACGTATTTCATATGTGGATATAAAAAAAACGTATGTCAAGTATACCTGTTTCTCAGGAAAAGTTGTTCAGTTTCATGAGCAGATTCAAATCCATAAGGGTCGTTATATCCTATACTTGATCAAATTAAAAATGCACTCTAATCGTATGTGCATGCTAAGATGTCACGCGCTTACAGTTTTTGGTCGGGTTCGCGGCCGCACGCGCTCAAAAACTCGGTTTTTTACACTTTTCATTAGTATTATGCGGAATAAAAATAATCATTCAAGTAAAAATATAGATATAATAGATACCTTTTTTGTGTGTAAAAACTAACTAGTGAACTTTTGCGGTTTTGGAGAAATTTTGCAAATTATCACAAAAACAGGTGCTGTCGGGGATTTTTTTCCTAAAATGTGGTTACCAATAATACAATTCTGTTCAAGTAAAAACCTTTTTAAAATCTTGATATATCACCCTGTATTTTTTTTCAATGGTTTTGATGGCCATTTATTTTAATATTTAAACGTAAAGCTAGGCATTTGACCGCTATTAGCGCCTTAAGGCCTATACACTTAGGGAGCCTATGCGCTATTCTACCAGCGCATTTCGGAGCTGATCCGCGCTGGCAGTTGGCGCAGGCAGTGGGTATACTGAGTGTCGGTACGAAAAATCAAATTCGACCTCCCATACAAAATGCACTACGAGCTGATGCAGTATCTATGGGAGATCAAGAATTGATTTTGTTCTATGACCCTTCTTTTGTTCTGTTCCTTGGGAAAAGTTGTTTAGTATCCTGGTCAGATTGACACCTTTTAGTATTATCGTACCTTCCCGTTATACGCTGTATACTGTTTTCGAAACCAGCGCTTTTCGGAACCAGCGCGAACTACCAGCGCGGACCGATTCCGAACAGCGCTGATTTGGCAAACAGTAGATCAGAGCCGCGGCTCCCTTTGCTCCCAGGCAGGATTAGATGGAGAACTTTCTTACATACCGCCCAAGATAATGGATTATTTTGCAATTTCTCAAACTATCACAAACGACTTGCTGGGGCCGTAGACAAGTGGCTTTCTATAGGTATAATCGTAAACGCCAGTAGACGACAAATAAAAATATATTAGATTGTCATAAGCCAACGAAATGTTGCGTGACAGCTAATGTCAATCCCATACAAATTCATTCTATTCTACTAGCGTTTACGATTGTAGAAAGCCACTTGTCTTTGTCTAGGTACCCTGTTGTCTTACCTTGAAGGTGGGATAGATACCGTCGTACCAAATTTTGCAGATAGTTTTTTTGATCGGTTGGATCTCTTCGATTTCGTCGTACTCAGTCCTAAACAGTACTGTATATTTTATGTCTATCTGTCTCGACCCAGCTCCGTCGGGTATCACCGTAAACGTAACCGAGGTGTGTGAGTTCGGCCTTAGGCTGTTCTGTTGTAAAAAAATAAATACATGTTAATGGAATAAGCGAAACCCTCATACACCCCATCTGATTTATATTTTAAAAAATCAAGTCTCGTAAAAAAATCATTAAATTATCACATGGAAATAATATTTAATTTCATTTTTGACGTATGCAAACCTCGCGAGGTCTTTAATAAAATAAGGGCCGGTATTCTCCCAAACTTAACTTGAATTTATTTCAAGAGTACGGTATTTGCTAATGCCGACAAAAATTTGAAAACGCTGTGTACATTGCATACTTTGCTCAAAAACTAGAAAATTATAAGCAAAAGTACAAAAAGCAGTGAAAACATAAAATGTAGATTTATCAGAATAAGGAAGATAGTAGGAGATCCAACAAGGCGTACCTTGCACAAAACCTGCTGGGATGAAACTTGGCACAATTCAAGTAGACCTACAAAGTAGAAAATCGCAAAATTTCACAACCACAGGCAGGATTCGAACCTGCGTCTTCTGCGTAAGTACCGCAGACGCTTTACCAACTAGGCTACTGTGGTCCTGCCCGATGTTGTGAAATTTAGCGACCTCTATACGCATTCCAACGTTGCGTTTGTGTTGCCACCTAGCAAGCATTTTTTGCTGTACTAGCACCGAACGGATGCAGCAGTGTTCGGATTTATCCGAACACTGGAAGTGTTAAAATAAAAATCATTTTCAATTATACGTAGTGTTACCAATTTTCAACTCGAAATCTATCTGCAATGATGGACTAGTTGAGCTAGTACAGCAAAAAATGCTTGCTAGGTGGCAGCACAAACGCAACGTTGGAATGCGTATAGAGGTCGCTAAATTTCACAACATCGGGCAGGACCACAGTAGCCTAGTTGGTAAAGCGTCTGCGGTACTTACGCAGAAGACGCAGGTTCGAATCCTGCCTGTGTTCGTGAAATTTTGCGATTTTCTACTTTGTAGATTTATCCGAACACTGGAAGTGTTAAAATAAAAATCATTTTCAATTCAAGTAGACACTTATAGGTAACATATAAGAAGTGGTGCTCCCCGGCAGGACGCGACAGAGACGCACAGTGGGGCATAATGTCGAAAATGTGTCATGTTTTACTAGGTCGATAGTTGTATCTTTTGAACGGAAATAGGTAACTGGTTGGAAATGTCACAGGATGTGTTTTAAGACAAATATATTACCTAATAATTAAAACAAAAAAAAAAATAAGGGGAAGAAACGTATTTTGTTTGTTTTTGCTTTGTCGTCAGAACGGTTACTAATTCGAGTGTCAAACTTGGTATGAAATATAGTTCACTAAAATGTCAATAAGATGACATGTCCTGACTAACTGACTGATTGACTGACTGACTGACGCCAACCCGTAACCGCTTCAGCTACACATTTGAAATTGTGTGTGCTAATTTAACGCATACTACAAACATCATATCAGAAATCATATCTGCTGGGGAGCACCACTTCTTATATGTTACCTATAAGTGTTTACTTACAGCAGGTTTTGTGCAAGGTATACAACAAAGATTTCGGACCTCCTTGCTTCGCTCGGAATAGATACCTTGCTAATTTATTTTACTATGGGATGACATCTGCCAACATGTCCCAATATTTTATGTCAAACTATCAGTGATCACTAGGAAATATTCAAAATAACCCGTCAAATCCATAGAACGACGCCTTCGCTACCTTGTGACGAATTATTTCTTTAATCCTCCTTCTAAGTACCCTTATTTTTCTGTGGTATACAAGCTCGGCCATGGAACTCCTACTAAGAGTTTCCTGAATGAAAATTAATATATATAATACGTATACTTACGACAGAAGTATCAATTTCAAACCTATCTCCGCTCCAATCATCGTCCAACCCGTTTATGAGCCAGTACAGCCTTGAAGTGAAGAAACAACTACCAAAGTTATACAGAGTGACCGTACAACTAGCGCTTTCTCCGACGGGGACGTCATGCAAGTTGTTCCTTTTGGGCAAAATCTAAACAAGACATAAAAAAATATACAAGGTTATTTTTTTGGACCTGATTTCCTGTTGCCCACTTATTAGTGAGGTCAAAAGCAACAACTTTTGTTCTACGACTTTGCTAACAACGCACAAAAAATTTTCGACTCTTCATACTAAAGTGGTCACCTGACCGACCCATTTTGTATATATATTCTTTACTGTGCACAAATTACATGAAATTGTAGTCAACATAAAATTTGTTTACAAAGGTGAGCTTATCTCTATAAGAGATCTCTTCCAGCCAACCTAGCTGGTGTGAAAGAATGACATGAAAAGGGGCACAGGAATGTGCATTTAGAAGTGTGAAATGAGAATTTAAAAAAAATACATATGTTTTTAATAAATAGCAAACTAGCATAAAATATGGAGAAAAAAAACCTACTTATACTACACACTAATATACTTAAAATTAAAATATAAACAATAAGGCATATATAAAGAAGGATAAACATACTTTTAAAATACAATACAATACTTTTTATTGCACACAGAAATACAAAATTTACAAAAAAAAAATACAAAATGAAATACGGAGCACAATAGGCGGCCTTATTGCTAAAAAGCAATTTCTTCCAGGCAACCTTTTGGTGCAGGAAACAAAATAATTGTAATACGGGGACGGTGCACAAAGAAACCATAAACTGAGTAAATATTGGGTACATACATAGTATTATAATAGACATACATACATAGCTAATATTAATATACTACATACAATATACATACATAAAAAATAAAACATATAAACAAGCAAGTGGAAACAAAGAACAACAACCAATATCAGATCACGGGACGTGAAAGAGAGAAAAAAATAAGAAAATAAAATAAGGTTAGCCAGAGAGTGAGAGGAAGTGAGCTTTAACCAAAGAGATTTGAACCTCGCTAGCGAGGTTCAAATCTCTTTGGCTTTAACATTGTTTTTGAATGTGTCAAGTGAGGGAGCTTGCCTCAACGTGGTGGGAAGTGCGTTCCAGAGTCTTATAGCTCTTACTGTGAAAGAGTCGTGATAGAAGTTTGTGGAATGGGAAGGTAAAGAGAGGGATAGGTCAAGAGAGGAACGGAGTGTACGGTCGACGTGAGAGGGATGGAACTGGAATCTTTCTTTGAGATAGGAGGGGGTAGTGGGTATGAATAAGACAGAATACAGAAGGGAAAGGATATGACAATCTCTTCGATGGCGAATGGGCAGCCATTTTAACTGCGCTCTAAAAGATGACACATGGTCATATTTCCGCAGCCCAAAGATAAACCTGATGCAAAGGTTCTGAAGACGATCTAGTTTATTGAGCAACTCTTCCGTGAGGTCGGGGTAGGAAGTGTCAGCGTAATCTAGGATAGGCAGCAGTAAGGATTGTCGACTCTTGTGACAAACCATCGACTGCCAATAACTGTGACTTGCGTCTGTGTGTTGTCGTCACGGATTCACTCGTAATCCGTGAGAGTGACTCCAAGCGGAAATGTGAGCTAGGTCAGAATTTATGACAGATATAGCGTCGTTAAGCTCATTGATTCCCGCTTGAGAGTAGATCTGAAGGTCGTCTGCGTACAGGTGATACGAAGATTCAATAGGGAGGGTAATCGAGTTGATGAAGATTGAAAACAGGAGTGGGGACAAGACGCCACCCTGAGGTACACCGGCGGAAGTTTCACACCACGAGGAGAAGGATTCTTCGACCCGGATGCGTTGCCGGCGACCAAAAAGGTAACTACGAAACCAGTCAATTGCCGTTGGAGATATGTTAAGAGAGTGCAGCTGGCCCAGTAGGATGTCAAAGTCAACGGTGTTAAAGGCGTTACTAAAGTCAAGTAGGGTCAGTACTGTCAGCTGCTGTCGCTCCATCCCCATGCGAATATCATCAGAGATCTTGACAAGGGCAGTAGTCGTACTATGACCAGGACCGAAACCGGATTGGAGTGGATTGAGTAGGTTATTGCGATTTAGGAATTGGCTAAAATACATACATAAACTAAAAATAATATTATAATGGTTGCGATAAGTAGTGCTCTTTTACTCGCATCTTAAACGATGTTATTGAAGGACTGCTTTGTATAATAGCCTTGGGAAGTTTGTTCCATAGTCGCACAGCTTGGGAAGAGAAGGAGTTGAAAAAGAATTTGGTGTTCGCTCTAGGACACTCCAACATCGCAGTGATGCAGTCGCGCCTAGAGCGGGGATCAGGAGGTAAAAGTTGGAAGCGGGAGCGAAGGTGAAAATTTATCGTGCGTTGTTAGCAAAATCGTAGAACAAAAGTTGTTGCTTTTGACCTCACTAATAAGTGGGCAAAAGGAAATCAGGTCGAAAAAAAATTATATGTGCCGGCAAGGACTTAGTACTGTAGTGATCCTCCTCGAAAGCCTTCTTTTAGCAGAGCTGGCTGGCGAGTAATTCTAAAATTGAATTGGATTTCGAATAATGACGTCACGTTCTGAAAACAGTCGCCAGTCAACTCCTGCCCACGGCTGGGTACGGACGTTGCTATTAGCTTTCTATATAAAAAAAAGAATATAAAACATAAATGCGAACCCATTGCGTTTAAATTAACCCCGGTCCTCGTGTTCGCTATAATGGTGGAGGCGCCGCCGTGCCCCTATTGCCATTTTATGTAGTGTTACAGTTACGCGGTCACCGGTCCTAAGTAAGACAAGAGGATGCTAATAAAGAAGATGATGCCCTGTATGTGAAGAAGATGATGCCCTGTATGTGAAGAAGATGATGACATATGATGACCACGACGCATCATACTTTATGAGTGCCAATTTTTATGGACACGGCACGCATAACACGTGCCGTACAACTGTAAGCTAATTTTATATTGTCTAAAGCAGATAATCACCCTCATCAAAGTTTTTTCATATTGTTCGTCATGCTTGAATTGGTTACAAACGTACCAATTTCGTATTCGTTTGTGTTTGCAAGTCTCCAAGGCGACGGATGGCGACAGAGTAACTGCGCATGTCTTTTGGATGACAATCTGACAAAGATGTCATGTCATATTTTGTTTGTTTATAGTATTTGTTCATATTGCGTAGATAATATTACGTGTACAATATTATTCCTATAATCACGAAATATTGTCCTATAAAAAAATATAGATAAGCTCATTATGATTTTAAATGCATTGTACGCAATATTGTAAATATAAAAAAGATATATGTATGATTTTGTACTAAAATCTTTGTTAGCAGGTTTTCACTATAGTTTTTCACTTTTCTAGTCAAAGAACCTCTCATATAGTTAAAAGCGTGAGTTATAAATGTTTTACTTGACGATGTATGTATAGATGAAAGACGTCCAAAAACGTATTCATGGTGTCCTAACTTTATTTTGTACTTAACACTAATTCTCTTTTTCATGTTATACTATGCTCAATGAGTTGTGATATCGAGTGTCGATATCCTTGGATGCGCTTCAGCGTGTCCTCATCGGTGATCGCTAACCATGAGCGACACCACTAAGATGGCTATCCTGACTGACGACTGATGGCGGACGTGCTACTTCCGACCATCGCATCGCCAGCAGAGCTAGGCTGCAAGCAGCTCTTCAGCCATCTCAAAAAAGAAGATTGTTTTATTTTTGCTATCCATGTATTAATAAATTTATTTTTTGGGTTTGTTCATTAGGGTTGTAATTGCGAACGATTGCAACTTTATTGATCATCTGGGAAAGAAAAACGGGGTGTTTTTTGGATGTTTGTAATTATGATTTAATTACAATCATTCCTTGGTTTGTTTATTTTATTCTACTACCTGGTAACAAAAAAAAAATCTGGTAAAAGTTTTTTTTTTAAAGGTATTCTTTTCAGAAGGTAATGTTCTAATAATGGTATGGTATGTCCTATGGACGGTATTATTGTTTGGTAATCTACAGGTAACGTGTTATGATGACGGTAAAAAAAGTAAGTATCGGTATTTTCTTTAAAGTCTATACTACAGACATAACTTTCTAAAGATTTTTCTAATAATTTCAATAAAGAGTGGGTTTAGTTAGGATAAATGTCACAGTTTTCATTATCGGGGAAGAACATAGGTACAACTATTATTAAATCATATGTATTTAGATAGTGGGTCTGGATCAGGCTCAAGTATCGTGTTTGTAGCTGGTATGACTACGTGTATTTTTCTAGCTTTGCTTCCGCTTTACATCGGCCGCAGGCCATATGATAACTAGATTTCAAATTAAGATAATACTTTTAGAAAATCATCACTTTTTGGGGTTAAACATTAGTTTTTGGGATTAAAAATATAGGTTGGCTTGATGGGATATATTGTTGCCACTAGTTGTTATCTTGTACAACCACTTTTATGCCCATAGGGTTAGTGGGTGGCTTTTGTTGGGTCACAGTATCTTGGGAGCATCTTAGGGTAGCTTTTGTCTCAATTTAGCAACGCCTTTATTTTGTTTGAAAGAGAAAGGTATATCAGTAATGTCACTGACATTATCCAGCCGCAGGCTGCATAATTTAACGCCTAGCGTTTTTCAAGCGTTTTCCTTATGTCAAATTGACTTTCATCAGCCGCAGGCTGCTAGACAAACTCAGAGCGTTTTTTCTACGTCAATGTCTAATGTGGGAACTTAGGATGAGCATAGAGTAGGAAGTTTTCTTTTTTAATTTATGTAAAGGTTCCATGAATTACGAAAGAGAATGTTATATTATTGGATGTCAAACTTTATTTTGATAGAGACGTAACTAGTAAAATAATTTTAGTTTTGATCTAAGATAGTTCTTGTTTCAAAATTTTCAACCATTGTATTTTTTGATTTAGCAAGTAGAAAAGCGTAACACCTGTTGTGGTGTAATTTTCGGTGGTTTTGTGCACCGTAGTTCATGAGATTACCGAAACTGAAAGCAACAATGTTTTGTCACATGAGCTAGATATTAGCAATATTTTGCAGGGTTATGTTATGCTTGCATTTGTAATATTTTCCACCATAGGTAGGTAGATTAGGGAATTTTTTGTACAAGAAATTTCCAAGCTTCACTCGGAAATTTCTTTGCCCGGGGGGAGGATAATGTAGTGATCCTCCTCGAAAGCCTTCTTTTAGCAGAGCTGGCTGGCGAGTAATTCTAAAATTGAATTGGATTTCGAATAATGACGTCACGTTCTGAAAACAGTCGCCAGTCAACTCCTGCCCACGGCTGGGTACGGACGTTGCTATTAGCTTTCTATATAAAAAAAAGAATATAAAACATAAATGCGAACCCATTGCGTTTAAATTAACCCCGGTCCTCGTGTTCGCTATAGTACCAACCCATCTTTATCCGAGGGTAAGAGGCGACTAAGGGATAATGAATCAGTGGATGGACAGCAGCGTCCTTCTGTTTTATCCGGGAACTACTAGAATTTTACATACTGCGTTCAGCAACAACCGCGGTCCAGGATGCCAGCCAGCTACAAGGCTAACAACCGTGGTAATTACAAAGACTACTCTTAAATCTAGGGTGACCAAGGCGGTCTTGTGGCTGGGAGCGATCTCTTCCAGACAACCTATGCATGTATGAAAGATAACTGTAGTAGTGTCAAATTATGTTCTTTATCAACAAATAAAATAACCAAATTATCTATATGTTTCTGTGATGTTTCTTCTAAATGCTGGCTTATGGAATCTTCATTGATGCGGGGAGTGTCATTGATGTGATTTGATTATGATAAAACTACTTACCTTTAAATCTGGGTATTCGGAGAATCCAAATATGTGAACGAACGATTCTGTTGGCTCACCCACCGGTCTGTAATAAAAACATTCGTATTATCTTCTACTATTTACATATCTTAGTACTAATTCCCTACTTTTCGAATTTTCAGAAACATCGGAATCATTGGTCTTGATACAAAAAGTGTTCGTTGATCATCATCATATCGTGTACAATGGGTTGTAAGATCGATAACCGGCCTCACGAAGCAAATGCTCTGATCATTGTAATGAGTACTTCTAGACAGATAGCAGCTAGGACCAACTGTTGGGTGCCTTCCGAAGAACGGAATTATACTTTTTTTACAGGTTGTTGCGAACGTGGTCACGAACTGCGGAATTATGGCAACACTGAAAGGACACCATAGTTGGTCAGGCTTTTTGATTTGTCATTTGTTCTCTTGAAATTGGCAGTTAGCAGTTTGCCGCGTTCGCCGATGGTTGTAAGTTTTTTCTGGTGAAGTATAAAAGCTTAGTGTTCACAACTTGTTACTGCTTACAAATATAAATATAAACGCGAGATATAAATATAAAAATAGGCATAGAATACAAGATTATAATACGGCAGTCATTTATAGTTAGAATATAGGAAAACAGAACATGTAGATACTTCGAGGAGACTATAAGATGAAAGTACTTAAGATACATATATCTCTACAATATGTAAGTTATACCTTCGCCACATTTTGGTGGAGGTGCTGGGATAACTTACATATTGTACTTTCCTCTAAGTGCAGCTTCTTCCAGCTTTCCTTACCCGATCCGTTTGGTCTTCGTCCTTCTTCTGTCTGGTTCTTGCGCTGATGCGTAGGACTTAATTGTAAAAACCAACCTCAAAATAAGGTTAGAACATTATAAGCTCCCGAGATATATGTATAGTAAGTATTCGTTGTGGGGAAGTGTCACAAAGTGGTTTTAATTTAACACTAGGAATCGATTCAGAACCTCCAGATGGAGAAAGAGCCGAACGCTCTAACAACGGAAGCTGATGATGAAAGATTTTAAATTGTTAGATACTTACTCCCCATCAACTAAGCAGATGAAAGAGCAAGTGACGGTGGTATCGTAGACTAAGTCCGGCTTCTTAGGGAAGAACCACCAACGGTACTTGAAGATCTCGCATGGAGGTAAAATTATGGAACCGCCGTTATCGGCACCTAGCCAGTCTACGTTGCTTAGGACTCTCATGCTGCAACAAAAATCAATTTAAAACATTTTTAGCGATTTTAGATGAAAAGTCCAAATAAAGTAGCTTGATTAGGATGGCAGTATGACAGCTATGCGTGAGAGCTGGACGGAGCGATATGTGTCTCTGTCACTCCAATATCTTACGCATTGCTCCGTCCTACTGTCAATTTAATCAAGCTACGTTATTTCAACAGTAGTACCCACAGACAAAAAAGGGTAATTAGAAGGAGGATTTAAGAAATATTTCGTTACAAGGTAGTGAAGGCTTCGTTCTTTGGATTTGACGGGTTATTTTGAATATTTCCTTGTGATCATTGATGATTTGACATAAACATTCGGGACATGTTGGCAGATGTCATCCCATAGTAAAAAACATTAGCAAGGTATCTATTCCAAGCGAAGCAAGGAGGTCCGAAATCTGCGCGACCTACGAGGTAACAGTTGTAATAAAATTGTAAGCCGAGGTGAGTAGTTGTCAGGCGTCAGTAAGTGGGGCCGGGTCGTGTATCAGAGGGAAGAATGAAGTCACCACGACAAACTCGTCTGTCAGGCCGCAGCACAGGCCTGCAGAAGTTTCGTGTAAAATCTTGTCGGACTATAAGTAGCTACTTATATAAAATTAAGTATGTTAATCAGAACTTTCCCGAAGATATCATCCGATACGAATTTATCTACCTATTGCCGGGGCAATGTTTGTATGAGGACTCAATAAGAAATCTAGTTTTTCTATCCGTGTCTCTTTGGAAAATTTGTTCTGATTCGCGTTATCACTAGGGGTTAGGGAATGAAGAACCGGTGCTCTTCTTGCGTCCCGGGATTTTCAGGATTACTTGTTGAAGGAACCGGGAGAACCGGGACTTTTGGGTATTTTTTTACCTTCGCTGTTATTTTTATCTTAATAGGTCTTTAGTATATACGTAGGTAATTAAAACTGCATTGTACTCGTATTAAATAAAAACATATATTTATTAAAATAACCAAAACAGAACAATTTACTATTCTTAAAAAAACAATCAATAGAAGAATACAACAATTCAAATCACTATTTAACGCTCGCTATATTATATTACTAGCAGCCCGCCCCAGCTTCGCACGGGTAGCACTTAGTTTTGGGGGATGTTTATCTAGAAATGCTTAAAATATTTTTCTCTAAGTATTCTTTTTAGATTGACATTTTTAAAGTCTCAACATCTTTTGAATGAAATATCCGATTTGAATAATTTTTAAAGTAGTATACGTATGGAAATATCGTTGAATACGATATGGTTTATTTGAATAAGGATTAATAGAAAGGTATGGATAACATGGTCCGACTTTAGTCAACATTTCTATCAACTTTTAAAATGTAGTAAAGTAGTTATTGTGACGTGACAACAATAGTTGATTATGGTCTCGAGAAGTATTTTTTTATTTACGGTATTTTGTTCTATCATCAATAGTTTCCATAGCGCATGCGATGAAAGACATCGTATGGCAATTTTTTTCACCTTGGGTTACATTATTGAAGTTTTAAAAGGGACCCTTATCTTTCAAGTAATAAATAAACCTTATGTTACTCAGGACTAATTAAGCATTCTAATGGTTAAAAACCATCCCCATACACGTGTTTCTTTACTTCTTATTATTGGCTAAAAGCTAAAATCTAAATTTCAAGTACCGCATGTCAAAACTGTAGGATTTTCATACGAACTTTCATCCCTTCTTTCACCCCCTTGTGTGATGATATCTCAAAATTGCTGAAACACGTGTTTCTTTGGTTCTTATTATTAGCTAAAATCCACAAACCTGTAGGATTTTCAAACAAATTTTCATCCCTTATTTCACTACTTTGGATGATATCTCAAAATTTCTGAAACACGTGTTTCTTTATTTCTGAAAAACAAAGGCTACTTTTGACCTCATTCGCTCGAAAAACCGTGTAGCAGCGAGTGAAACTTCTATAGTCCGGTCCCTTACCCTATCCTACTTCCTTCCTACTTAATATTATAAACGCGAAAGTTTGTAAGTATGGATGGATGGATGTTTGTTACTCTTTCACGTAAAAACTAATGAATGGATTTTAATGAAACTTGTCGCACATATAGGTTAGGTCCTGGAATAACACATAGGCTACTTTTTACCGCGGGAAAGCACTTCATTCCCACGGGAAAACGCATTTAATGTTAATGAAGAAGGTGACTGACTCGCTGACTGATATATCAACGCACAGCCCAAACCGCTGGGTCTAGAAATTCCAAATTTGGCATGTAGGTTTCTTATGAAGTTTAACGGTGCTTAGAAAGGGTATTATAAATTTTCACCCCTAAAGGGGTAAAATAGGGGCTGAAAGTTTGTATGAAAGTCCGTCAGTTTTGAAGTTAGGATCTTCAAATTTTGTATTAAGGCTTACGACTAAAAATTAATAATTACGTATATCAGGGTTTTTAAAAATTCGACACCTTTAAGGGTGAAAAGGGGGATTGTTCCGTACTTTAGTATTTTAATCACAACGTTTCATTTTAACTAGCACAAAGCCCTTTTATAATTTCGCATTAATATTAAACTATATGGAAATAGATCAGTTCACAAACCTTGCGTAGAACGAAACTGCAGCATGTACCAATCGACAAGTGCTGCCACCTACCAAAAAGAATCTTCTACAACTCATTCTCGTCAACGAATGCCGCTCCGTACAGCTGGCCGCGAAATTATACTAAAATTAAGGAAAAACCGCGTCGTTTGTAGCACGAATCAACCTACAGCTGGAACCTGTGACCTGTAACATCAGCAGGAGCTGCCACAAGATCCAGGGCCCTGGAAAGAAGAAATCCACGCCAGTTCAGGTGAATGACAGCATCCATTTCCCACCGGTTTACAATTTTCAACTCTTTAACTTTCCTCAACAGGGATGAAGATGAAAATCCTTTATTTTTAAAGTAAAATCCACATAATTTATAATTTAGGAATTAAGTTTGTAATTCTATGCAACGTTTATCACTGTTATTGTAATTCCACCCTCAATTCAACCCCTGAAAAAGGGAAATGGGGTGAAAAAGTCTGAGAACCAATATGGGTATCGTTTGTATGGTTCATTGGGTCGCTGATTACGAAAACTACAATAATTTTGAAATCCAACGTGGTGGACGTGAAAAATTTTGTCTTGTTGACGATTTCTCCACAAAATATTCCTTATGACATTTTATATAAATACATACTTCCAAAATATAAATGCAAGTGAGGGTTAATAAGTATTCTTGTTTAAGTTAGGTACATAGCTCTCAATTTTCGATAGGAGCCAATTCTTGAATTTTCTATAAAAAAATTGAAATCCAAGAATTGGCTCCTATCAAAAATTGAGAGCTATGTACCTAACTAGTACCTGGAAAAAATTTGGTGAAATTGTAAGGCGTGTCTACGTGAAACAGCTAACTGACCGCACTACTAGGCGGACCTCTAGTTTTGAATGAAATCTTAGTAAGAAACCTTTTATTATGATGTCTGAGTGGGGAAACTCGAACTCTTAACCTAAGTTTATACTTTTCAACTAAGTCCCGAAGGTTCCGAAAGTCCCGGGACGAGGTTTGGTCGTCCCGGTTTTTTAATCAATACAAAAATCCCGGGATTTCCCGGGATTTTCGGGACCGGGATTTCCCGGGACCATTCCCTACTAGGGGTCTAAAGTGCAAAACACATTCAGGGGCAGTATTAGAAAACCTGAAAACTACGGTAATTTCTTAGCAGCCTACGCTGGGCTCTCGTGGGTTAAAATTGCAAGCACCAAGCAATGTATGCCGAACTTGTTCTTGAATTTAGGAAGTTGTGACTGTGGCTTAAGGCTGGCAACAGGAAGCCTTTGGGTTTGGTACTTAGCCTATTCGTAATATAAGAACAATAATTAAAATCGCTCACTGAATCTCCATCCTCGTGACATTATGAAGGTAGGCAGTGGCGTAGTTAACTGCGCCCGTGATGGTGCTTGGAAACTCGTACATGGCATGAGTCTCCGGGTTGTATCCATGGGACATCATCTCTACCTGGCTCGTCTCCGCGCTCCCGCAAAAGCTGATTCGAGCCTGATCACAGATACCTATTGAGAGTAAGGGTGCCTTTCCACCAGAGTGCTAGTCCCCCATCCCTATTCTTCCATCGGAAATCTAGACGCAGCGCAGGATATTACACCCACTTGGTTGATATTCCCTATATTCGCACAAAGTGCTTCGCAACATCTTTAATAATGCGCACGGCTAATGAGTGGAACTCTCTGTCAGCGTCTGTGTTCCCGAGTTCATATAACCCGAATCTATTCAAGTCGCGAGTGAATAAGTCGGTTTCTTCTGGGCAAGCTCGTTTCATCGTCGACCTCATCCCTACCCTCAGGGCTAGATGAGCTCAAGAGTAAGCCCATTGCAAGTAAAAAAAAGTACTTAGCTAACCTTTAAGCTGATAAAATTCCAACGAATAGGATTCCTCCATTTTCGAGCGCAGAAAATGGAGCAATCCTATTGGCTGGAATTTGTTCAGCTCTCAAGTTAACTGCTCCTGCGGAAAGTTGAAGTGGAGCTAAGACATGTGAAATTAGGCTGCGGTAACGCGTAATTGGTCTAATTTTGCTTCCACCCCGCTTCAATGAAAACACACCCTAATAATAACATATTTTAAGCAAACTTATTCTATGTAATTTTAGAGAAAAGGTGAGGTAGCCGACTTCATAAACGGAACAATTTAAAAACTAGGGCAAAAGTTGAATGAAGGGAATACTCTTCTCTCGCTTACCTTCTGAACTTCATTGATAACAAGATCCCAAGTTTCGACATAATCTCCAAAAGCCTTGGGCTCCAAAGCAACTGTTATAATCTGCCATCCTCGACTTGAGACGGTTCCGCACATTGGCAATACGACAAAGTTCCTGGACATTCGGAATTTTTTATACGAGATTACTTACATGCACCATATTTGTTACGACAACAGTACACTAGCAGTATGAAAAGGACACCTACCTACTACCTACCTACTCACCTACCTTAGTCTGGTCAGTCAAGACTCAATAATACCACAGTAAATATATTTATAAGCTAAAGCAGTATGAAAACTCGGCCTATTTATCAAAATGACGAACTTCTGAATTGAAGCGTCAGGGTTGCTTGCTACTCTGATTTTTTTTTACTTGAAGTGTATGATGTAAACAGGATGCTGAGTAAATCTCTGCAAACTTCTCGGTTATTTGCTTTACCAATGATTGTGTTGTTTTTAAGGTTGCTCAGTTCAGATGGTTGTTCAGTTTAAAAAGGTTTTCAGTTTGTAAAGTTGTTCAGTTTTATATGTTGTTCAGTTTGGTAGGTTGTTTAGTTAAGAAAGTTGTTTAGCTTGGAAAATCGATCAGTTTGGTAGGTTGTTCTGTTTGAAATGTTGTTAAGTTTCAAAAATCGTTCCGTTTTAATAGTTGTTCCGTTTAAAAAAATTTTTTTAATTGTAAGTTGTTAATTTTAGAAAGTTGTTCAGTTTAGGTTGTTCAGCATAGAAGGTTGTTTAGATTAGAAGGTTAAGTTTGGAAAGTTTGTTCAGTTCGGAAGATTTTTCAATTCGGAAACTTGTTCAGTTTTAAAAATTGTTTAGTTTAGAAGTTGTTCGACTTGGAAGGGTGTTCAACTTAGAAGGATGTACAGTCTTGTAGACTGTTCAGTTTAAGAAATAATTCAGCTTCAAAAGTTCTTCAGTTTGAAAAAGTGTTGTTCAGTTTAAGAAGTTGTTCACTTTGAAAAGTCATTTACTTTGGAAGGTTGTTCAGTGTTATAGGTTGATCAGTTTGAGAAGTTGTTCAGCTTAAAAGTTGTTCAGTTGGAAAACCTTTTTTAAAAGTTATTCAGTTTACGAAACTAATCAGTTTGAAAAGTCATTTAGTTTGAAAGGTTGTTCAGTTAAAATATGATATAGTTCCGTTACAACTGGAAAGTTGTTCAGTTTGAAAAGTTGTTCAGTTTAAATATACCAATGATGAAATAATGTTTAAAAATCTTACGTGAGTTCAGGACCTTCGAATCTAAAACACATTGGAATTTCTAGCTTATTCGACAGCATAAAGTTACAAAATGTAGTACGGCAGGGGACCGTTGGTGGTAGCACTACCTGCGAAAAATGGAATTGTTTTAGGCTCTTTCTTACGCTGGACCCTTGTCCAAACCGATTGTGATTTTGGGGACCCCTCCCCAAAATATTCACATACATACATAACATCACGCCTTGTTACCGTCGGGGTAGGCAGAGACCACCGTTCTCCACCTGCTACGATCTTGACATACTTCCCTTGCTTCCTGAACTTTCATCAATCCTTTCATAAATAAATTATCCTTTAATAAATATTCACAATCATCATATTATGCGGGTTGTGTGCAGTGATTAGTGACCATTTAGCCACCTTAAGCCCGTTAACCACGTTAAACCTTCAACCACGTTAAGCCATTTAGCCACGATAAGCCCGATAGCCACGTTAAGCCCTTTAGCCACGTTAAGCCCGTTAGCCACGTTAAGCCCGTTAGCCCCTTTAAACACTTTTAGCCACGTTAAGCCCTTTAGCCACGTTAAGCCCGTTAGCCCCTTTAAACACTTTAGCCACGTTAAGCCCTTTAGCCACGTTAAGCCCGTTAGCCACGTTGCGCCGTTGTTGGTCCCAGCTACTATCTACTGAAGTAGATATTCAAGATAAATTTATTTCTCTATAAAATGTAACATGTCAGAAATCTTGGGTAGCTCAACAACTCTACGCCAAGGTTTGCGAGGTCGGTCATCGATCTTACAGAGCACAAGATGTTAGGATGATGACCAGACTACTAATCCCTGCGATTAAAGTCATCTTACTTCTGTTTGCTATGGAAATAACTAGTAAAGAAATAGTTATACCTCAACAGGACATTCCCACTCCACATTCCATTCAGTGCAAGGACTCCAAGTATTGCCAACGCAGGGTATCCGGAATATGGTATGCTTAAACTTCAGACTGTTGTTCTCGTCAAACTTGTACTGATAATCCCCGCATATTATGTATCCGTATACTTCGTTCTCTTTTTTTGGCCTGCCAAAAGGAGAATAGTACATTACTGCAATGGCCGTCAAAAAGGGTATTGAAGGGCGAACATGATAATCTAGCCAGAGGCGCAGCCGAGGCCCACATGCGTAAGTCCTTCAATACCTGGTTGCGGCCAAGGCTTGTATACCTATAGTAGGTACTTTTAAATAATCGTGCGGAAATTCAAACTATAAATTCCAAACAAATATTTAATACTTTCTACTTACTAATTTATTCCTTTCTTTAAATTTTCATTACAGTTTCTATTTAAAATTTAATATGTGTACGTACTCTAGAGTCGTTAAAAGGAAAAACCTGAGTAGCTGACTACTTTTTGAAACTTCTCTCAGTTGTTCATTTGGTCAAAAAGGCCGGTTTAGATCGGTACCTCACGGCGTTAGCGTAATATTACGCGTACAACGTGGAATAAGCGAAATTGAAAAAATAGTTTGTTCAGAATCGAGAGTAGAATCAATTTCACGGGTTTTTGATAGGGGTAATTTATTTTTTTTAGTTATTTAAATTTTTTCCGCTTCTATTCTAAATATTTCTGTGGATACGTGCGCTGGCGGCGGCGCCCCGCGCGGTTCATAGGCGGTGAGGAGGGGAGGGAAGTAAGCGTGGCGTGCGCGGACTAGAACAACGATGAAACTAGAACACTGATAAAACTTTAAAATAACAATATCGAGATTTTAAAAAAAATTAAAAAAAATTTACGGGATAGGATTTATTTTAATAAAAATCAGTTGGGGTGTACGAGGGTTTCACTTATTCCATTAACATGTTGTATATTCTTGGCCCACGAGAACACCCCGACCTGGGCCGGGAAGGGGGGTTACATGGATGCTCTGACTAGACCAGAGTATCTTTAAAAAATGTACCTACTCGCTAGAATATAACTATCAGGTTAAGTTTGGTATAATTTCCGAGTAAATTAAGGACGAGGAATTAATTTTTGTTAAGGGTTCTTTTTTTTTTAAATAGAAATGTAAATATGCTCCCGGGGGGGTACCGATTTAATTCGGCTTTTTTGACCTAATGAACAACTGAGAGAAGTTTCATAAACTAGTCAGCTATTCTAAAGGGTTCCAGATTTTATTTAGACCAGCGAGTCGACTAGTGTTGTTTAAATCCTACTTCCTACTATATTATATTAATATTATAAACGCGAAAGTTTGTAAGTATGGATAGATGTTTGTTACTCTTTCACGTAAAAACTACTGAATGGATTTTAATGAAACTGTACAATAATATAGCTTATACATCAGAATAACACATAGGAAACGTTATTTTACTATTATTTAATTTGTGACATAGGCTACAATTTATAAACCTGCGCAGACGAAGTCGCGGGCACCAGCTAGTCTTTTTATAATTTCGAACTGGCTTGCAAAAAGAAAGCTATAATATGTAAAAAGAAATAAACAGATTAAATAGTATATGAAAAAGGAAGGAATAAAATGATATGGTAAGTAGAAAGTTTTTAATGTTTGATTGGATTAAACTTAGTTTGAATCGCGCATTTATTGAGAAAAGTACTATACAAGCCTTGGCATCAAACAGGTATTGAAGGACTTCGGCCTCTGCCCACATTATCATGTTTGTCCTTCAATACTTTTTTTTTCGGCCATTGCAGTAATGTATAGTACATTTTTTTTTCGACCCATATTTCTTTGGGACAGTTGTTCTGATTTGTGTTCTAAGTTATAGGTATACAAAGTGTAACGGAAAGGTGTGATCTCGGTTAGAGAGTAGTACACTCAACAGCACGTCAGTAGAAACACTTTTGGATCTTATGGCGTGGTAATAGAGTTGAAAAAGTTTCTACCGACGTGCGGTTGACCGTACAAGGAGGTTTTAGTAGCAGCTCTTGCTGCTAAGGAGGGAGCTATAAGCGTAGCACTTTCTTGCGAGGGACCTCCATACTAAAATGTTTCAAATGTATGGAATTTTTTTCAAATCCTAAAAACGTAAAATTTTTATCTTTTTCTCTGAGAAATATGTGACATGGGACTAATAAATGCTACTACTCGTAACACAGTTTTTCTGGTGAAAACACTTTCCATTCAGAAAAAAAAACGGTGTTAAAAATCACGCATAAAATGGCTATTACGGAATATTTACACTTCCGTTCTTAGTATTAATGATCAATTCACAAGTAAAAAAACCGGTCAAGTGCGAGTCGGACTCGCGCGCCGAGGGTTCCGATATACCTATAGTATTTTTGGAAGCAATAAAGTCCATTTTCAGGACCGCAAAACTAAATTTATTTGTAAAGGTTTTTTGCAGATTTCTGAAAAACTGTGCAACTTAGAAAGATCGTTTTATTTTTGCTGTAAAGTTTATATAAACTTCTGTCAACTGTAATTAATTCAGATTTTTCCTTACTCAAACTTCGGAGATAAGGGGGGGGGAATGGTATTTTTCTTGACATTTTTCATCATAACTTTAAAACTAAGAAATTTAAAAAAATACAAAAATATATTTTAAAATGTACAAGTAAAGCCCTTTCATATGATACCCCACTCGACCTAGTAGCGACAATTTGAAATTTGGCCCCCCCTATTTTGGCCCCCTTTATATTAATAATCATACTTTTTTCAAAATTTTTCCTTGTGCAATTAAGTTGGGCAACTATATTCTAAAACTATTCCAAATTTCAGGTTGATAGCATAAGTGGTTGCTGAGATATAGAGGTGTGACAGACAGACGGACAGACAGACAGAGCGGCACCATAAGGGTTCCTTTTTTTTACCATTTTGGTATCGGAACCCTAAAAACGATATATTTTCACTTTCGGAAACAAAGTTTATACTAAAACATTAGATTTTTAAAGATATCTTGATTATTGTAAAACTTAACTAAGTTCTTTGACCGACTAGCATGGGCGACAGTGAGACGCTTCACGCTTCACTAGCTCATACAGAATATGCATATTATTATGGCGGACTCTATAGTTTTTTACTCTGAGGAGTAGTATGTTCCTTGGGTGTTATTATAATGCCTTCATTACCCCCTTGCCTACCTTTGTAGGTATCAGCTGATGCAGTCCCTATGTACCTTGGGAAAAGTTATTTAGTTTCATGGGCAGATTCACACCCTATAGCAGGGGTCGGCAACCTGCGGCTCTTTAGATGTGAAGCTGCGGCTCTTTAGTTCCATACGCCAATATTATTAATTTTATATAAAAAAGAAACATTTAAAAACATATAACATACTTATATTTTTCTTATGAATACCTAAATAGATTAGTTTTTTATTTTATCAAAAAGCTTTATTTATGCAAGAACTATTTATGGTTTGCAAAAAAAAAATTTACGTGTAAATTCAATTTTTTTGACTCTTCCGACTCAAAAGGTTGCCCTATAGTAAGGCGGTGGTGACCACTTTCCATCAGGTGGCCACCTACTCGTTTTCTCACTTGTCACGTAAAAAACACGTTGTAGATACTTAAATTTACTTGATGACTGAACGGTCCAAAATGACCCAGTATTTACGTAGATCTCATAAAAGGTGAGACTATCACGCGAAATTCTCGCCGAAATCTCAGTGAGAATAACGGCGAGGATCTTCTCGAGTTATCCGGATAAAAAAAACTTACCTAAATCTAACAGCAAATAACTTCGACTCTTGAGGTGGTATACTAGACTCAATGGGATCTATTATGAAGATATTGTCTGGATCTGAAAGCAATTTTCTTAACATAAATCCATAATGCCACTTTCATACTTGAAAAACCGGCCAAGTGCGAGTTGTACTCGCGCACCGAGGGTTCTGTACCACTAAGGCAAAAATAGGTACCATCTTAGTCAGGAACGAGCAGTCGCGCAGAATTTTATTAAATGCGCGCGAGTGCAACTCACACAGACCTGTTTTTATTATTTGTTGTTTGTTGTTTTAAAAATGTCAATTTTCACGCTTGTAAATGTTTCCGTTTTTACCATAAAGCTAAAACAAAAAGAAAACACACAAAAACACGTTTATTTGTTTTTATTATTTTTCAGATAATCCCCCTTAGGGCTCCCGCACACGACCGAGAATCGGTGGCCGATTATCGCCCAGGACAAGGACGGAAGATCCAGGTGATAACACGTAAGAGCGGGATGCCGACAAAAAATCGGCCACCACTATGGTTAAAAATTATAGCGCTGACAGACAGACAGGCGACACGTAGGCTTTGGGTAACAGGGTCCCGTTGGCATCTTTTGAGTACGGAACCTTAAAAACTATGAAAAAATTTCTTCAAACCTATCATCCACTGGATGTAGCCTTCTTCGTTCCTATGATTGGTGACGCAAAGCGTTTGAGATATGTTTTTGGTCACATCTTTGCAACTTCCTCTCTCGAAGTCCAAGAACTTTTCCGCAACTGAAGCTGGAGGAATGTAGGTCAAACGATACAGGCTATTTTCCATCAAATGCGCAGAACGGGATTTGGACCGCCACTTCTTCTCGAAGGTATGATTTTTTAAATCGAATAGAGGATTATCTGGTAGTGTAACAGAAGCTAGCACGTTTAGGAAAATAGGCTCCTGAAATGAACAAATCTCCTTTAAAACTAACAGTAACTTACGATTCGAACTACCCGCTTATTGGGACGATCTTGCTATAAATGTGCTCGGGCTAGCGAAACTGCTAAGAGGATATAAGGCGGACCTGCTTTTTTACTTTCGAGCGGAGCGAGAAAGGTATTGTATTCGTGAAAAAAAAAGTTTTTCTAGTTTTCTCAAAAATGTGTTCTATATCACTTATACATCATAAAAAACAAGTCTCCCAAAAATGTCCGTCCGTCGGTCGGTCGGTCGGTCGGGCCGTCGGTCCGTCGGTCCGTCGGTCCGTCAGTCCGTCGGTCCGTCGGTCGGTCGGTCTGTCCTTCACGCTTTGGCCTAGCGGCTAAATGAATGGTCCGATTGACACCATATTTGGAATTTAGGAGTTTTATGCAAATCCATCGAAGGGTTCTAAGTGGTTTCTGGCTGGCTCTCATTTTGAGGGTAGCTGTCATACAACGAAAATGATAAATTGTAATTTTCTCAAAAACGGCTCATAGAATCTTGATGAAACTTTGCATGACCAAGCATCTCCATGTAAGATATCTTGCGCCAGTATCAAATGATCTGTGTAATTTCATATAAGGGGTGTTCCTGTACCACCAAATCGTAAATATGTGATTTACCCAAAATTGGTTCCATTGAGTTTATTAAAATTTTCTATAATATTACTCCTGGATTGGTTGTCTACCTGACTGGATATTCTTTATGATTTTTTGAATAAAATTTAGTACACAGGGTGTACCAAAAACTGAAAGGGCTTGCTCAGTAGACTAAACTGAACAATAATCCATAAGGAACATGTGTTGGGAAATTCAAAAAATCTCCATGCAAGTATCCTACGGTAGTATCTATTGATCTTTGAAAATTCATATAAAGGGTGTTCCAGTACTACCAAAAGTTAAACATGTGATTTACTCGAAATCGTTTGATGTTTGTTTGTTTTAATGTTTGACAATTTGAATTCTGAATTGATCTGTATATTTCATTCGAACATTTTTTTGGAAAAACGTAAATAAAAGTTTGTATTTCCATACTATGTGTATGGCATTACAAATTTAAGTTTGCGGTTGATAGTTTTTCCTTGAGTATTGTGAGAAAGTAAGTGCAGTGCTCTGTACCATTTATTTTAGGTTTCATTCGTGTACTCTCCACGTAACCACTTTTATCTCCCAAGTGTACCGAACCTGCCAGGTTGCGCATTGGCAGACTAATGTGGATCTAGTAGGCCACTACTCTCACTACAAAGTTGCAAATTTCTTGTACTCGATGACGTAGGATTAACTTAGTATACGCTGCACAAAATAACTTTGGCCCTGTCATTGATGCGCAGAAGAAAAAAATGGCCCATTTTTGACTACTGCGCATCAATGATAGGGCCAAAGTTATTTTTTGCGTCGTATAACTTGCGGTGCCCTCAAAGTCTAGAGCTACAGTGCCTACAGTCGAAATAATGTAGCTTAATTTCAGCAGTATCAGAGCAAGACGGAGCGATGCGTATGCGATATTGGAGCGACATTAATAGATTGTATCACAAGGCTGTAAAATAATATTTTTAAGGCGAGGGCGCTATTTTGAATCCAGAGCGAAGTGAAGGATTCTTGAGTAGAATCCCGAGCACGGCGAGGGATTCTAGAGTAGAATCCTGAACGTAGCGAGGGATTCAATAGGTCGCCCAAGGTTAAAATATTTTTGAAGCCGCGTAATACACTCTACTTTTCATCTCCCTCTATGAGAAAAGAATAAGAGGCTCATTGAGACACACACTCGTCATTAATTTTAATAAAATATCATTACAATATTATTACTTGATGAAACAATACAAAAATCATATTAAGTATTATTTGTAACAACTGAAAATGTTATTGACATTTTTGTATCAATTTGGAACAAAACCTCTTTGGTTGGTAGTCTTATTTACATTTAGAGCATATTTCTTTTTTTATATTCATAGTAATTTTAATAGTACAACCGGCCAGTATCATTTTTCATACAATATTTTGGTTCGACCTCTATGGTTGACCTAAAATGTCCCTATGGTGGACCTAAATTCATGTTCGAATTTTAAATCCCATTTTTACCCGCTACGAAAGTCTCTTGGAGAAAACAGCTATTTTGTTCGCCTTTATTGACGAACCGTTCAGCGATTTTCGAATAGATGGGATGAAAAGATATGTATCGCTGAGTTAGTTCCATTTAATCACAGTCCCGCCTAGTCACGCTTTAAAAATACCTATCAAAAAGTGCCGTCTGATCACGAATCAATTTCACGGACTGCTGCAACGAAAAGTGTTACGGTTTATGTATTAATTTATTTTAAAATCTCAAGTGAGGAAAACTAGCTTTAAAAATAAATCTTAAACTGTAACAACATTGTGTACAAAAGTCAAGCGCACTCGACTTTATACGACCATAAAAAAGAGTACGCGTCCGACCGGTTTTTTAACAATAACAATAGACTGCGAATTTTTACTTGTGTAGTCTGGTCTCTGTCTTTTGCTAATAAGTAAAAAGAAATCGTATGATTGCGGTTTGAAACTTACTGATAAGCGTAATTAGGTTAGTATGTTAGTTAGTTTTCCTGTTGCAATGTCGGGTGCAGGTTGTTCTAGTGGCCCTGTACAAAATTTTGAAGTAATTGACTCTTCTAGAGGTGGAAAATTATTACTGCATGCAGGCCATACCTACAAAAAACATAGGCAAAATAAAGAAACGGTGTTTTGGTGTTGTGTAAATAGACAGAAAATTAAATGTAGCGGGGGAGTGAATATAGAGAACTTTAATCAAGTGATCAGTAGAATAAATAAACACATCAATGAGTGTAAGCCAAGCTTTGAAAAAAGTGAGGTAAAAAAGGCGATCAATGAGTGTAAAAAAGAGGTTTCCACTAATTTCGGATCGGTTCAACAAATTTTTGAAAAGCGCATGCGAAGTTTAAAAGACAAAGGCTACCACATATCAGGAAAAGTTCCCGACTATAAATCCGTGAAAACAATACTATACAGACAAAGAAATAAAGCTCTGAAAGTCCAAAAAACTCGGTTCTTCAATTCAGAGGAAGTTATTATACCAGAGGAGTTAAAAAAAACGTGTTAGTTGATTTTTGTGATGTCGGGAACCGAATTATTATTTTTAGTCCAAAGGATGTCAAAAATTACGTAAAAGGAGTTCACCATTATTTTGGAGATGGAACGTTTGACGGGTGCCCACCGCCGTTTACTCAACTTTATGTTATTCATGGCGATATGGGTAGTACTACAACAAAAACAAATGTAGCACCATTGTTCTATGTGCTATTAAAAAATAAGGAAGGAGCGACCTACGAAAAAATGTTAGAATTGATAAAATACGCTGTACCTGAATGGTGTCCTTCAAAATTTACTTTTGATTACGAGTTAGCCGCCATAAACGCAGCAGTAAAAGTATTTCCAGGCGTCGAGATCAACGGATGCAACGTGCATTTCCAAAAAAATTTAATAATAAAAGCTGTGTCATTAAACCTTATGGAATATGAAGAAACAGCAAATCATGTGAAACACTGTATGGGCTTAGCTTTTCTTCCCAAGAAAGACATTGACGACGGCTGGCTTTACATTATGGAGTACAGGTTCTTATTATTCTTATTAATTACAAAAGAAATTCAAATTTTCTGTCTTCTAATCTTTATATTTAAATCTGAAAGTAGCATAGATAGTTTAATAAGTTTTTTTATTTTCCAGCTTTGACGAAGAGCACGTGACAAAGTTTAACGACTACTTTGTCACCCAATGGATGGAATTCCCAGACCTCATTTGGTGTTGCCACAACGAGCGCCACCGAACAACAAACTTGGCCGAATCATGGAACGGCAGATTTAACAAATTCACAGAAATCCTACCCTTCTGTTTTTTCTACAAACAGTAGCCAATGACATCGACCATTATGATATCAAACAATCCAAGTAAGTTCTAGTTTTATTTTAAAAAATATATTGTATTTTTATACAAATTAATTTTTACCTAATTTTGTTGCAGCTTCAAACTCAACAAACAAAATATCAACTATCAAAAACCAGCAAGCAATAAATTCGACAAACAAATCCGAGAACTGACAACAGCATATGAAAAAAAAAACAATCACCCTCGGCCAGTTTCTCCAAGAAATATCTAAAAAAACATACAATAAAAATATTCTAAACAGAAAAAAATAATAAAAATCTAAAATTGTATGTATATTATGTGATTATAATTAATATGATACTGTTAGGTAATTTTTTTTTGTTCAAAATGTGATTATACAAAATGGTTTTAAATCTGCGATTTGTAAATAATGATCTCATTAGGTGTATTTTGTAAAAAGTTTTAACTTCTTCAAATTATATCATTCGGCAAAAATATTTTAAAAAGAAAAAAAATGGCAATTCGATGTACAATATGTGATTATCTGCCAGTTGTACATCGCTTTTTTAAAGTTATAGCTCCTTTAAATCTATTACTGTCACTTTCTTTGTCATCAAAACAGAAAGTGACAGCAATAGATTTAACAGAGCTTTCAGAGCTTTAACTTAAAGGAAGTTAGTGAAACTGCCTGTTTATCTGTGATTATAATGAATGTGATATAATTAGGTAGGTATATTTTTGTACAATATGTGATTATTTATTTTGTGATTTATAAGTAATGATCTCGTTTTAAATTATTTTCAGTTGATTGTGTATACAACGAGTTATATTATCCCAAATAGGTAAGCAAAACCTCTCGGGCGGTAGTCTACCCATGTAATTGAATAATTTTTCTAGCCTCCCATACAAAATGCGCTATCGGCGGATGCAGTTTCTATGGGAAGTCAAAAATTGTTTTTCTTATTTCGAACTATGATCTATAGGAAAATTTGTTCAGTTACACGGGTAGAACTACCACCCTAGAGGTTTTGCGTATTTGAAATAAGACGTAGTGAATAATTTATTTTAGGTTTTTTAATTGTTGATTTTGCATGTATCGTGTTGTGTTGTTGATTAGTATAATCAGAACTGTTGCTTAGATTTTTTCTGTAGATATTATTTGTTGATTATTTTTTGGATTTTTAGATAATTTTATTTAATAAATGTGATTTTCGAAAACAAAGCATTTTTTTAACACTCATTTACTATTTCATCTTTAGAATTTTTTCGACCAAAATGATATCAAACCAAAGTAAGAAACACTTTTCTTTCCAACTGTATTTTCTATTGTTTATCTACAACTAAGGAATTCGTGATCAGACGGCACTTTTTGATAGGTATTTTTTAAACGTGACTAGGCGGGACTGTGATTAAATGGAACTAACTCGTATCGCTCCGTCCTGCTATTATCTATTCTATTATTCATAGCATAGCTCTGTCATTTATTTATTTTTATTGGAAATGGGTTTACTCTTGACCTCGATCTAGTCATGACGACAGAGATGAGGTCGACTATGGAACGACCTTGCCCAGAAGAAGCCTATTCACTCGCGACTTGAATAGATTCGGGTTATATGAACTCGGGAACACAGACGCAGGCAGAGAATTCCACTCTTTAGTCTTTCTGTGGTGCCCACATCCAGCGAAGTCCCACATCCTGCTGCTCACCACGCTAAGTATACAGGGTGTTAATTTAATTGCGTGCCATAGCTTAGGGGGTGTTTCAGTAACGATGAAGGAACACAAAAAAATATAAAAAAAAAATCTACTTAATTTTTTATCATCTATGATTTTTTTTAAATAATTTATCAGGTATTACATTTTGACGGTCCTAAGCCCGTTAAAGTATGAAGGGAAAATTGGAGTCACACACAAAAAAAAGAAAGGATTTCTTGATACTCTCGCACTGGCTCGGTGATAGCGCGGTGGCCCTCCGCGTTAGTTTAGTTTCAATGGAGTTTACATTTTTTCAGTAGGATATTTTTAAATATTTTTTTTGTGTTCCTTTATCGTTACTGAAACACCCCCTAAGCTATTGTAACGATCATATTCGTCACAGTTTTAGGAATTTAATAATAAACGTATAAAATGAGTATTACTTACTTTAAAATTAAGAATTACTAGTTGAAACAAATAAGCCACTATGATATTTCAATTTACAACAGGTACGTTCAACGGCAGGTCAAGCTTGACACTCGCAGTTGTCTTTAGCTCTTGCTGAGATTGAAATAATTCTGGTACGTAATCCAACGTGTCAAGCTGAATGTCCTCTTGACTGTACTTATAAACAGACCTCCCGCTTACAAAATAGCATTGCGCTCGTAGTGGACTTTAATGCCTTGTAATTAGATTCATTTTGGTAAAAAGACGCAGTGGACGTATGATTGTAAAAACAATACTTCTTAGACATTAAAAGGGGCATAGCGGAACAGTGACGTAACACACTGCAGCCAAATTGCACATGTGGTAATTTTTACTGTTTTGATTTAAGGTTCATTTTAGGAGAGATGCAGCAGGTATAAAATTGTAAGGAACAAACACAGGATTTTGAATGAGAGACGCAGGGAGGCAGTCAGCGCTAGGCTTTAGAATAGGGATTACGTGCACAAATTATTATTTTTTTTTGGCGGCCGCCTGATTATAGTACTTTAGTGGTTAAAATTAGGGTTTGATTTAGAGACGGCGCCTGACTTTACGTACGATAGGATATAGAATAAGAGCTTAAAAAAAATGCGCATTAGTGTTAAATGTTAGACGTGGAGGTTTACTGATTAAAGAAGTGTCAGGCGTTTTGCAATAGGGAATACTAATTTACTTTTTTTTAGCAAGTGTAAAATTGTGTAAAGTAATTTATAATTATATTTCAATTTAGTGCAGTGAACGTGCTACTGGTATTGTACGAGAGGGCTTCGTGTTTGTGTCTTTCCCGCCGGGAATTTATGGCTTCGTTGTTGGTGAGTTTATTTCAGATTTCCTACTACTTATTCATTTAAAAGTGCTAGCTAGGTCTCTTGAAATGATAGGTCATCTGAGAAGGTGCTGGGGTGATCAACGACGAGTTTTCTGGTTAAATCTAGGTGCAGCTGAATCCTGTGTTTTATGGAGCCAGCGTGAGAATTAGGTAGAGTTCATTTGATGCTAGGTTATTAGGGCACTTAGGTGGTGATGGGTGTTTAACACTAAATGTGATGTAGGTATTATAATGTTATATCGATAAATACACAATAAAATTAATCGGTATAACACATGCATTTATAAGACAATATTACTTTAGTAAATTGGTTTTGTCAAATGTTCCACGAATATAGTACTGGTTAGATTACCTAAGTCGCCTAGCCTGTATTATAGAGGGACAATATTCAGCACTCTTACACGTTAAAATTGAGTGTCGAATCTTGTTTCGTTTGGATCAAATGGATATAAAACAATTTACTAATCGTAGATTAATTTTAGGCAGGTGGAGATGGATGTTATTTTGAGATGATCGGAATAATGTGTGTGATGGTTTGCAAGGTAACCTATTTTAACTTTGGGTGTAGGATTGTTCTAGGTTTAGTAGGTAGGCCTGGGATGCTAGGTTGGTTGGGAGTCCCAGATAATCTAAAAATCTATAGGAAACCTAATTCTAGACTTTCAAGTCTTCATCCAAACCCTATCCCTGGTTTTGAGTACTTTCATTCCAGCAAGGCGAGACGAAGAGACCACGTGCTTAATTTAATTTTACTTCCCACTATAAGGTCTAGATCTAGGAAACCTAGGTCACCTAGAAATTGAAAGAGACGCGCGGCTGAGACGAGTCTGCAGCGCTCGGTTTGACATCACACACAAGCTAGTGGGCTGAATTGGTATGATTTATTCCAAATATTTTATTTTGTATGTGTAATACCTTTTAACTTCATTTTCTACTTAATTATTTTCACAATTCAAATTTTTTTTTAAATTAATTACTAATCCACAATGTACGGGTCTTTTTAGATGTTGAAGTTAGACGATCACGCATTCATGGCCAAAATTATTACAGAATTAAAATAAATAAATTCCAGTCTCAAAATCCACTTAGGTAGGTTACGGTTTGTTACATTGGTGCCGTGACCAGGATTGTGTTCTTAAAGAGCGGATCTTGATTGATTCGAACACACAATAAAAGAACCTGTTTTATCACGAGTAGATATGGCTTAGCATAGGTCATTTATTAGAACAACTAGATTTTTTTTGTGGTTTTGACTTTTTGAGACGATATAGAGTACAGCATTACAAACAAATATAATGTATGTCTAGTTTGTATTTTTTGTTTTATGAATTTGATGTGATGGCATAAAGAGTTTTATAAATCACTATACTTAAGGTAAGCAAATACCTACTTTTGGCCAGCAGTGGGACACAAAATAGGCTAGGAATAAGAATTAAAAAAAAGGTGGGTATGACTGTTATGGTGATATATCTGTAACAATATTGTACACAAATACATAGATAAATTACGTTAGACATTTCATATTGTGTAATTTGATCCTTAACTTGAAACAATAAATTGATAAATAACGCCAGACACAAAAAAAAAAATGTTTTTCATAATCACATAAATGTTTTGCTTTGCCAAGTATTGAACCCGCAACTCAACATAGCGCGCGCAGCAAACAGGGTCGCTACCGGCCACGCCACATGCCTTTCGAAATGGGATGCATTTTTTTTGTTTCGACAAAGTAAGAGTGTTTTCGTTTGCCAAGTTTAGGTTTATTTTAGCGTTTTTGTATCGAACGTTATATTCTAATGATTTAATAGGTATAAAAATAGAAAACCTTGACATCTAAGTTTTAATAATTTAAGTTCGTTTGAGAATACTTTACAAAAAAGTTTAGTGCAGTGGATGCTTGAGATTAAAGGTGGTAGAGCTTTTGTGTAGTGTCCGTCTGGGGAAGTACCACCACCTTGCCTTTTTCTGCCGTAAAGCGTCAGTGCTTGCACTACTTTGTTTCAGTTTGAAGGGCAAAAGAGCTAGTCAAATTACTAGCACATGAGACAAACCAACTTAGTTCTTAGGGTGAGCAACGCGTTTTGCTGTCTTGTTAGTGTCATTTATACTACTATTAAGACAGTAGGCACTATTGGCACTGGTTACTACTTACCATCAGGGAGCTCGCGAGATCGCTTGGTCACTTGTTACATAAAAAATATTTTTGGACGTTAATGTCTTGTGAATTACAATAATTATGCAGGAACGGTATAAAAATTGTGGATTGGTAGTTATATTTATTACAACTCCAGGTAGCGGTTACATATCTATTGATAAAAGTAATAATTACAGCTGCAAGTAGGTGGTAACAAAATCAGTATAAACTAAACTTGCACAGCACTACAAACGCTCGAAACCAGAGATTCACTCAGGGTCGGAGTTTGCCACTGATATGCGGTCGGCTGTACTTAGTACAAACATGCGAGTATTTAGTACTCTTTGTAAGATTGATATTATAGGTATTTTAGTAAGCAGATAGATTTTTAGAGGAAAAAAAAAATGTTGGGTAGATATTCTCATTAAATTTAATGTTTTTAATAAGATGTAAAAAAATAGGACTGCCTCAATGAAAGTGTATAAAACAATCTGAATTCAAGAATATTTAGGTAATAAACAGAGTAAAATTGGATGAGTTTTAAAAATGAATAGAAGCATTATTTTTTAAAAGGCATCTATATTTGTAGCAGGTCATATCAGTCAAACAATGAAAAACAAACGGACCCTTGGGTTCTACAGTTTTATGGCACAGTTTAACTTCTATTATTTCGTACCATGGGCAAGTCAGTATTTTTTTGGTAACACATGTTTGTGCGTCGCAAGAGTCAGTGGTTTTCAACTTAAGGACTAGAAATTAATTAGGGCGTCTTAGTGTGTAAAGCAGTATTCTGAGAACAAAGAACTATTCGGTACTTAAGTTATTTAAACTCACATTATTTTGGAAAAATAAAAGTGTTTAGTAATATAGAACTTTTACATCAAACTTGGGATTTGAGCTTGCAATATTAAAAAAATGTTAAAAATGTGAGTTTCAAATCTAGTCACATGAGCATAGTTTTGATGAATGACAGTTTTTTTTTACAACTTGGAGAACTTTAATTTACAGACTTACAGACTACAGACTTTTGATTTTCGGTAATGAATGCTTTTATAACAGCAATTTGTCAAAATTAACTAATCAAGAGTTTAAAAAAAAGCTTCGACATATCGACTTAATCAGTAACCAATTCAAAATGTTAATTTTCATTCATTAAAGATCTGAACTTTGTTTCTTAAACGAGATTTTATAAGACCAAGGTTGAGAACCTCTGAAAACAAAGACCTCTGTTTCAAAACAAAACGCTTAAAGGAACTTATTATTATTTCCGGCTTAAGTTTTCTGATACTGTACCTAAGCTGTCGATAACTCAAGTGCGTCAATAGTTCCCATGAAAGGCAATCCACTTGAGTTCAAAAATTTTCGAGAAATATTTTTGTAGTAATAAATTTTGTCGTACCCAAACAAAAGTGGCAATTTGTTAAGATGTTAATAGCTTGCAAGCGATGATGTGACGAGAGAGTGGTCATTCGGTTCGACAAACCTGGTACGTCATAAAAAGCTTAGGTAGTCGGCCAAGTGTGAAACTCACGCTTTGACAGGGTTCTGTACTTTTAAATTTTAGTAATGAGTTTGATTGACGATTATTCGTCAAAGAATATTCGTAGTTTGTTTACTTTTGTGTTAAAGACTTATAAGCCGAATTATTAGGTGATGTATTTAAATCTTCAGTGAGTAGGTATGACCTGTAGAAATATATTCAAATGACATAATAGTAGAGAGAATGGGTTTTGGGGTATTGTGGGAGTTGAATTAATATTTTTTTTTAAACTATGGATTTTTTCGTATGAATAAGTATTCGTTCCTAATTACAACTTGTCAAATTAATATGCAAAGTACAACAAAAGAATATTTTGTACATGACACGCGCGGACCAAGGGATCCCAACGTTATCACACAAGGGTTTTCAATCTTCAAATTTGAGGAACGGAACCCTAAAATTTTGTGTAAAACGTTAGGGATTGTTCAATCTACAGACCTAGTGTTGTTTTCTTTGTAGTTTTTTTGTTAAGTTGTAGTTGTTTGAAAAATGCAATTTAGTGCAGTTGAACGTTCAAAAGAACTCTTTTTTATTTAAAATAAGTGGAACCAAGAGTAGGTTTGTCATAAACAAATGGATTAAATTCGTAGGGGGCGAAATTATTTGATTCAATTATTTTATATCAATTTGGGTTTCTTCTACCTGTTGAAAAATAAAGATGTGACCTCTTGTTATTTATAATAGTTTTATTACGTCGCGTATATTATAAACAGATAAATAAGATTTATAGGGGCGAAATTATTTAATTTCGGTTTGAGTTTTATACCTGTTGCTTTGAGTGTATTACAATTTTTTTCTATGAGTAAAAGAAAAAAATTATAAATTAGGGGCGTAAAAATATTACCTATATGTTTAGCAGTGGACTTTAATGGGTTGTGTTCATCATCATCATTATCATCATCATATCATACGGGTTTCAAGGTCGATGACCAACCTCACAAACCCTGGTGTCAGAGTTGTAGAGCCGCCAAAAGCCTTTGACATGGCTCATTAACGACTGCATCCGTAGATAGTAGTCAGGACCAAAAACATAACGCGCCTTCCGAAGCACGGAATCATCTTGCTTTTCGGAAAACCAGATTATTAATTCATTAATGTTTTAACCAAACTGGAGAGGTTGCTCAATGGGATTTTGTTTAACTGTGTTCTTACCTGGAAACTAAACCGGAACCACGGATCGGGTGCCGAGCACTCTAGCCACTAGTCCACGGAGTCTATTGTTAGTTAAATAGTTAACATGTGTCAGAGTCAGAAGTTTTTCAAGTCAGTAAATAGTTTTAAGGGCATTGCTTAACGTTTAGTTGCGAAAATCAGCCCATCGCACAATTTTATTATAAAGATATTTGATATAGTTTAATGACTACTGGCAGAAAACCAAGCTCGTTTGAACGACTTAACATGACTCAGAGAAACCGCTCTTTTCTTACTGCTATGCCTTATCTACTTAGGTTTTCACCACAGTCGATATTCTTTGTTATTGTGATTAGGAAAGAATCATCATCATAATATTTCGCCCGGTTAAACGTTCATTGCAGACTTTCACTAAAAACGCTTGGTACTAAAAGGGGATTTACCAACGCACTTGTAAGCGTTGCGGCTGGAGACTAAAGTTGTTTGTGACCGCAGTTGGGATGAGACGATATACAGAAAAATGTTGCTGCCCATTTTCCGGTTCATGATCCCTTAGTCGCCTCTTATGACACCTTCGGGTAGAGTCAGATTGGTACTATTCTTTGCCGGTACAACACGGACAAGGAAATAATAGTTACGGTTAATTTCAAAATATTTATTTTATTGTTACTATCAAGAAAAGTGTAGAATATCAGTACACAGATACTCAGACTTCAAATCATTAGTGACATTTTGACATCGATTTTGATCAAGTATCGAACCCGAAACTTTCTGCACGGTAAGCAAGTGCACTACCACTGAGCCATTCAACAATCAGAATTGGGTCTTAACTTTATGCGACTATTCCAATAGGACACAAACACAATCCTATCAGAGATAAAGTCGAAATGAGATTGTATTAAGTTTATATTGAAATAATACTGGAAGTACATTATTAGGTTTAATAAAAAAAAAGTATGCATATTTCTTGAATTCTTAGGGGCGTTTTGCATCAAACAACATCCTAACATGCAAAAATTACTGAACTGAATATCTGAAAGTAAGTCTGTCTTGTCTAGGTTTATTGCAAGAAGGGTTGAATGATGTAGGAAGACATTACTCTTATAAGAAGTACGAGTATGAAAGATTTTTCAAAGCTAGGGGCGTAAGGTAAATTAAGGTTTATTGACAGCAGTGGTAAATGATGTGGGAATACAACATTAGCAGAAGTGCTAGTACTTGTGTAAGATGATTTAAAACGTTTACTGTAAGGGGTTTGACATCAATAATAATAATAAAAAACTACTGAAGTGATCTTGATATTGACAAGCACAAATTTAGTTTTCCTATTGTTATTTCCTCATTGTCTTCTGCTATTTATGGAAAATATCAATCCAACTCAGAAATAAAGGGGCGATGTAACGATCATATTCGTCACAGTTTTAGGAATTTAATAATAAACGTATAAAATGAGTATTACTTACTTTAAAATTAAGAATTACTAGTTGAAACAAATAAGCCACTATGATATTTCAATTTACAACAGGTACGTTCAACGGCAGGTCAAGCTTGACACTCGCAGTTGTCTTTAGCTCTTGCTGAGATTGAAATAATTCTGGTACGTAATCCAACGTGTCAAGCTGAATGTCCTCTTGACTGTACTTATAAACAGACCTCCCGCTTACAAAATAGCATTGCGCTCGTAGTGGACTTTAATGCCTTGTAATTAGATTCATTTTGGTAAAAAGACGCAGTGGACGTATGATTGTAAAAACAATACTTCTTAGACATTAAAAGGGGCATAGCGGAACAGTGACGTAACACACTGCAGCCAAATTGCACATGTGGTAATTTTTACTGTTTTGATTTAAGGTTCATTTTAGGAGAGATGCAGCAGGTATAAAATTGTAAGGAACAAACACAGGATTTTGAATGAGAGACGCAGGGAGGCAGTCAGCGCTAGGCTTTAGAATAGGGATTACGTGCACAAATTATTATTTTTTTTTGGCGGCCGCCTGATTATAGTACTTTAGTGGTTAAAATTAGGGTTTGATTTAGAGACGGCGCCTGACTTTACGTACGATAGGATATAGAATAAGAGCTTAAAAAAAATGCGCATTAGTGTTAAATGTTAGACGTGGAGGTTTACTGATTAAAGAAGTGTCAGGCGTTTTGCAATAGGGAATACTAATTTACTTTTTTTTAGCAAGTGTAAAATTGTGTAAAGTAATTTATAATTATATTTCAATTTAGTGCAGTGAACGTGCTACTGGTATTGTACGAGAGGGCTTCGTGTTTGTGTCTTTCCCGCCGGGAATTTATGGCTTCGTTGTTGGTGAGTTTATTTCAGATTTCCTACTACTTATTCATTTAAAAGTGCTAGCTAGGTCTCTTGAAATGATAGGTCATCTGAGAAGGTGCTGGGGTGATCAACGACGAGTTTTCTGGTTAAATCTAGGTGCAGCTGAATCCTGTGTTTTATGGAGCCAGCGTGAGAATTAGGTAGAGTTCATTTGATGCTAGGTTATTAGGGCACTTAGGTGGTGATGGGTGTTTAACACTAAATGTGATGTAGGTATTATAATGTTATATCGATAAATACACAATAAAATTAATCGGTATAACACATGCATTTATAAGACAATATTACTTTAGTAAATTGGTTTTGTCAAATGTTCCACGAATATAGTACTGGTTAGATTACCTAAGTCGCCTAGCCTGTATTATAGAGGGACAATATTCAGCACTCTTACACGTTAAAATTGAGTGTCGAATCTTGTTTCGTTTGGATCAAATGGATATAAAACAATTTACTAATCGTAGATTAATTTTAGGCAGGTGGAGATGGATGTTATTTTGAGATGATCGGAATAATGTGTGTGATGGTTTGCAAGGTAACCTATTTTAACTTTGGGTGTAGGATTGTTCTAGGTTTAGTAGGTAGGCCTGGGATGCTAGGTTGGTTGGGAGTCCCAGATAATCTAAAAATCTATAGGAAACCTAATTCTAGACTTTCAAGTCTTCATCCAAACCCTATCCCTGGTTTTGAGTACTTTCATTCCAGCAAGGCGAGACGAAGAGACCACGTGCTTAATTTAATTTTACTTCCCACTATAAGGTCTAGATCTAGGAAACCTAGGTCACCTAGAAATTGAAAGAGACGCGCGGCTGAGACGAGTCTGCAGCGCTCGGTTTGACATCACACACAAGCTAGTGGGCTGAATTGGTATGATTTATTCCAAATATTTTATTTTGTATGTGTAATACCTTTTAACTTCATTTTCTACTTAATTATTTTCACAATTCAAATTTTTTTTTAAATTAATTACTAATCCACAATGTACGGGTCTTTTTAGATGTTGAAGTTAGACGATCACGCATTCATGGCCAAAATTATTACAGAATTAAAATAAATAAATTCCAGTCTCAAAATCCACTTAGGTAGGTTACGGTTTGTTACACTATGGCACGCAATTAAAGTAACACCCTGTATATTCCGGTTCGTGGTCGTCACTTTAGAACATTTACGCCCCAATATGTAAACTAAAATTGCAAGTATTGAGTATTTCTAGTTAGAGGTACCTGATTTAAAACTAGACAGACCAATTCTGCCGTGTAAACGCCAAGTGCATGTCCAGTGAACATGATCGTGCAATAGATTGACTCAAATGCTCGTATCACACCGCAGTTGCCAGTTGAAATCTAAAATGTATTTTAAAAGGATTTAAAGTAATATACATAGCTTCGGACCTATAGTGGCAATTTTTCTTTATTTCTGAACACGAAAGTTAAAACACAGAATACCTAGAAAGATAGTATCTGTCTAGCGGCTAGATCAGCTAGACTATAGCTGCTGGGTGATAAAATAATCTAGTAATAGATAACAAAGATTTGATCAATAAAACCGAATAATTAAGTAGTATACGCGCGAGGCACGTATGCACGCCAATAAATTGGAACTTTACCAACGCAGAGTTTAAGTTGGCGATGTCGATAGTTACACAAAGTGACCAATTTTAATGAGAATAAGCTAACAAAACAACATAGAATTTCTCGGACTACGTGAGTTAAGGATAGCCCTATAAAAGTGGAATTCAAACATTATAGGTACTTAATCATTTTACATCTCAGCTTTGAAACTGAATAGTGAAATAAATCGTAACATTCAAAAACTTGCGAATGCGAAACAGAACCGACCTTCTAAACTGAAGTCAATTTCAGGTAGATTTTCTAGTTATTATCGGATTTTATTTTTAAAGCTCTCTTACCTGAAAATATGACTGTCCACCGGCAGGCAACATCCACTGGTAAATTGTATCAATGGACGCTGTATTTATCATACTTATGACAGCCTTCCTTTTATTATCAACGTTTTCAACATTCTTAACGATTCTAAACCTAAGGCGCTTTTTGCTAAGGGAGACTTCAGGGCCTGAAATTCAGAAATAGCAAGTGAGTTACAGGATTCTAGACAAAGCTTTACTACTAAGTATGTCAGAGATTGATTTATCTACTCACATAACAATACATAGACTGAAAACACGTTCATCGCACAAATGTATAAGCCAAGCGGGGATCGAACCCGCGCCATACAGCGTAAAAGGTAGGGTAACTATCGATTGCACCAATGTGGTGAATCTTTTTGTCCTAATGCAGTGCCGGACGGCTCTCATACAGATGTTCTTTAGAAAACCGTATCGTAAAATTCATCATTTCGCTACTTTTTTGTAATTTCAAATACGGCTTTTCCGGACTCGCACGCAACCGACTATGCGTACCTACCTATTTGTAAATTTCAGTAAGAGGCAATTTTTTGTTCCATTTTTTCGTGATTCTCACAAGAGCACATCAAGCTTGACACATTGGACTTGTACCGTACTTCTTTCAATAGCCGTAGGACCTTAAGTCAAGCTGCGTTGTCAAGCTTGACCTGCACTTACCAAAACCTAATGCCCTTAAAAAATGCTTAATTTGATATTTTACTAATTAATTAAATTAATTTAATAATTAATTTAATTTTTAATTTTAAGAGCTATCCTATTATTTGGGGAAAAAGTTCTTATCAGGCCAAATTTTTGTAAACGGCCTGTAAATGCAATTTTAAGAGACTATATTTTTGAATTCACCCAAATTTCAATCTGGAAGGTACAATTTCAATTCCTGGAGGTTTCAATTTCGATATTATTTTTTTGTTGGATTTAGTACACTATTGTTAAGGGACGTTAATGAAACAAAAGCATAGAAGATCTGATCTGATAGGATTTTTATCATAGGTCTAATGCAACTTTGAGATTTACATTTTTTTTTAGGTTTAATTGCTTTTCTTTTACAAATATAGGAGGATTATATACTTAAACTCTCAGGCTAATAGGATAATCCATCACTGCGGCAGTTCTTGCCAAAACATCTACCCATAACCGTCATACTAAGTATACATATTTCCGGACGAATTGTCTATGAAGAAGTACTCCGTAAACTATTGCCCAACGACGACCGACGCGACGTATGACTATTGCATATGATAGGAGGCTTAAGCAACGATCAGACCTAACTGAATTCAAAGACTAATTCGGCATACATTGCTGGGAGGCTTGGATATGTTAATTGCAATATCCTTACTTCATGAAAGGATTGATAAAAGTACAGGAAGCAAGGGAAGTATGTCAAGATCGTAGCAGGTGGAGGACTGTGGTCTCTGCCTACCCCGACGGGAAAGAGGCGTGATGTTATGTATGTATGTATGTTACTTCAACGAGCAATGTAAGCCGAATTAGTTTCTGAATTAGGGAAGAAGGTGAGATCGTGGCTTGAATCACCAGCACGGCACTGCCCTCACCAAAACATCTACTCGTAACCGTCAGCCTATACGTATTTCCGGACAAATCTTTTACCAGGCCACTCAGAAAGTATTGCGAAAAATAGTTTTTATATATGGGAGACTGGCCGGTCAGAATCTTTTTCGAAAATATGATTACTTGTAAGTAAAAATATGTGTGTTCCATTTTCAAAATTTCCCTCCACATTTTTTGCGAGCCAATTCAAAGTATCGTGTCTTACTGAAAAATGGATCTGCGCCGGGAACATTTTAGAGCTATGATTTTTTACGATTTCAAGTGTCGCCTGAAACCGGATGAATCGTTCGATAGACTTCAAATGGCATTTATGGATGAAGGCCCCTCCAAGGCAACCGTGTATCGTTGGTATAACGAATTTAGGCGCGGTCGACCAACCTTGGGGGATGAAGAAAGAAGCGGTCGCCCTTTGACGGCTATTACGGAAGAAAACGTGCTAGCAGTGAAAAATTTAATCCAAGATAATAGGCGAATTACATATCAGGAGATTCAGCACATATTAAAGATTGGATCGGGAAGCGTTCACGAGATTCTACACGGGCATCTTCGCGTGAGGAGGATAGTATCGCGCTGGGTGCCGCACTACCTCACCGACGCTCAGAAGCAGGCCCGGGTGGAATGGTGCCGTGATATGCTGAACAAATTTGAAGCAGGCTCGTCTCGGCGTGTTTACGACATCGTAACAGGTGATGAGTCCTGGATTTATCAATACGATCCATAAACCAAGCGCCAGTCGACAGTTTGGGTGTTTCAAAATGAACCAACGCCTACCAAAGTGAAGCGATCTCGAAGCGGGGGGAAGATTTTGATCGCCAGCTTTTTTAATTTGACTGGCCACTTGGCCTCAATTCCCTTACGAGATCAAAGAAGCATCAACGCCGAATGGTATACTACCAAATGTTTACCAGAAGTTTTTTCTGTTGTGAGCAACAAGCGACCAAACACAGGGCTCCGCGGACTACTGCTCCACCACGACAATGCGCCTGCACACACCGCGCTCAAAACGAGGGACTTCCTGGACAGCACACCAGTCAAACTCCAGGGTCACCCTCCTTACAGCCCTGATCTAGCACCGTGTGACTTCTTTTTATTTCCAAAAATAAAAAATCAGCTCAAGGGGATACAATTTTCGTCGCCGGAAGATGCGCTGGCTGCGTTCGAGCAGGCTGTAAACGAGGTGTCTACGGCGGACTGGAAAAAGTGTTTTGAAAACTGGTTCAGACGCATGAATCTTTGTATAGAGGCTGGTGGAGAGTACTTTGAAAAGATTTAATAAAAATATATGTACCTGTAGAACAATTTTTTTTAGTGTCGCAAATATTTCTGAGTGTCCCACGTATCTATGATGTACTAATCTGTGAATGATTGTCCAACGACGACGTTTGGGTATTACATTTGTTAGGAGGCTATATCACCAGCACGGCATTGTCCTTACCAAAACATCTTCCCGTAACCGTCAGCGTAGCCGATATTTCCGGACGAATCGTCTATGATGAAGTCGGTGAACAATTGCCCAACGACGACGTTTGGCTATAGTATTTGATTGGAGGCTGAAAAACCAGCAAGACATTGTCCTTACCTAAATATTTTCTCTGAATCGTCAGCTTATATGTATAATTCCGGACGAATCGTCTATGATGTATAGTAATGCGTGAACGATTGCCCACGGCACTGTGTCCTTACCAAAACATCTTCCAGTAACCGTCAGCCTGTACGTATTTCCGGACGAATCGTCTATGATGTAGTAATCGGTGAACGATTGCCCGACGACATTTGGCTTGAAGATAATCTTAACTTCGCAGTTTTCCTTAGGCTTCACCATCATTGAGGGAACCGATACGTCGAACACTCTGTCTATGTTGTTCAGAATGTACGTGACTGAGACACGGTACTGTACCGGGTTCTGAAAGTTGAACAGACTTTGCGAAAAGCTTCTATAAAATAAAGTGCTATCACTTTCTATTTTGATGACACATATGTTTGATGTTTCCCTTTTTAATGATTTTGTGGCAAAATCTTAAGGTTTTCATAGGAAAATGTTTTTTTTTTTTAGAAATCGTATAGTCAAGAACACATCAAGCTTGACACATTGGACTTTGTAACTTCCTTATATAAATAAACGTACGGGCTACAATCGTGCAGCGAGTGTCAAGCTTGACCAGTCGTTGTCTGTATCTTTGTTTTAAGGTAACTGATCGTTCATTTAGATCTCCTTTTTTATTGGCGAAGCTCTTGCGTCGAACTTGGCCTCTTTTTAAGTTTTTGTTTTTATAACACAGAGTGACTGCCATCTGACCTCCGCAACCCAAAGGGCGTAGATATACCAGACTCAATCCTAGTTAAGGCTTTTCCAGGTTAGTGGCCAACCTGGCTGACAGAGTCTTTAAACCGCCAAATGGCCTCTGACTTGTCTTAACGACTACTATAATTGAGAGCAACCTGGACCAACGACTTAACGTGCTTTCCAAAACCCGGAAACGCTCTTGTTGTTATGACACAAGGCAGTCACCTATCCGAGTTATGATCACGATCAACGTTGTTTTTCTACTTCTTACTACTCGGCTACGAGCGCTTCCCACTCATCCATCATTCTGTTTGATATTTGCTACGACCGGGAATCGAACACGAAACCTTCAGCACATCAAGCGGCTGCACTACCTACCACCGCGCCGCACACAGGCAGCCGAATTACATTCATCAATTTATTATTTGCAGTAAAGATTCAGCACATGTTCAGTACCTACTTTTGTATAGTTTTTAATGTAAATGTACTTTTCCACCATAGAATCAACTGGTAAAGAACCGAAATCCACTGTCTTCACGTCACTAGTCAGACTTTCTTCCGAATGATGCGTATGAGAATACATTCTGTAGATTTTTCGTTTTTCAGATCATAACAATACAATATTGAGGAACATCGAGTATTTTTGTCGACTTTCTGCTCCGACCACTCCGACACGTCAGAATGTCAGAATCAAGGAGTTAGTATAGTCCAAGGAGGTTTTACTACGCTTCGAATGTAGCGTGGGTTAAAACCTCCTTGGTATAGTCAGAATAATCTCAACATAAAGTTAATTTTAAAAGTTTCTATATTACAATTTTTTTAAAACTCCCGCCACCAAAAAAAAAAGCAATGAGTAGTGATGATCATATATAGAAATGAAATCGATTATATCATATCGATTAACTAATGCTTTTGTTGGCTATTGATTCAGCCCGATTATTTTAACTCGAACATGACGGTTAATGCGCAAACAGAACTAAAAAAAAAAAACGGCCAAGTTACGTACAAACCTGTACGTATTATAAGTAAAAGTTATGGTATTTTTATTGCTAAAAAACTTTATCATGTGATGTAAGTAACAAAAATTTATATTTGAGTTGATTGAATGAAAGGTAAATTGCGGTTTACGATTTATGACGTATTAACAAAAAATTACTTACTAGATCTTGTTCAAACCCATTTTCGTTGGAAGTTTGCATGGTGATGTACATCATATATTTTTTTTTGTTTTATCATTCTCTTATTTTAGAAGTTACAGGGGGTCGACACACAGTTTACCACTTTGGAAGTGTCTCTCGCACAAACTGTTCAGTTTAGAAAAAAATGATATCAAAAACCTCAATATCATTTTTGAAGACCTATCCATAAGTATGGGTTTGATAAAAAAAAAATTGTGTTTCAGTTCTTAGTATGGGAAACCCTAAAATTTATTGTTTTTTTTTTTCTATTTTCCAAGTTTCAACAGTAATCAGTATAGCTCTTATAGTTTCGGAAAAAAGTGGCTGTGACATACGGACGGACAGACAGAGAGACAGACAGACATGAGGAATCCATAAGGGTTCCGTTTTTTGCCATTTGGCTACGGAACCCTAGAAAGTGCGTGGTGTAGGCATGCAAATGGTGTATTGATTGGCTCCTTGGCGGCCGTTTGGTAACTGTGTGCAGAATAAGATGTAATAGGTGTAATATATGCCTAACTAAGCAAGCATCTGCTAAAATACCTGAACAAGTAAAGCGCCATGCAAGCCGCACCTATTTGAAACTTATCAACAGCGGTGGCTCTAGCCCATATAGCGCCCGTGTGCAATCAATATCCGAGCGCCCTCTAGTAGGTGTTAGAATTCTTTCAGTTATGTTTTTATGAAGCAAAAGGTACATTCAAGAGCTGGCCATGCTTGACACTTGCAGCGTGACTCTTGACTGTACACGAGCAAAAATAATTTTTCTTAAGGAAGGGGTTAAGGGCCTTCGCCCACTTCCGACTTTTTGTAGGACCGATAATCGGACAGATTTTTCCTCCATTTTTACGACCGATTTTGTGACCGACCCACGCTGTGTTCCAAATTGTACAAACGCTGCTAAAAGCGTATACAGTACTGACAGACGGTCCAAATTGATTTTGCACGCTCACAAAGCTATACGACGCACAAAATAACTTTGGCCCTGTCATTGATGCACAGAAGTCAAAAATGTACCATTTTTGCCATTGCATCAATGACAGGGCCAAAGTTATTTTGTGCGACGTATATCACTGCTTTAATGGCTCTAGTCAATTTGGAATGGCTTTAAGCGCGCTCACGTGTTCATCTGTCAAAATGTCAGTTTTTTTTTAATTTTCTTTAACAAAGCCTAAGCTAATCCCTCAAAAATGTGCGCCAAATCCACTCTCATTTCCATTAGAGACAAACTCAGTAAAATTAAAACTTGAGAAACGTCAGCTGGCTGCAAATGTGTAGAATTTAAAATAGGTCAATTCGATTTTGACATTAGCGCTTTCACTGCTCCACCTATTTGACTAAAGCACTGATAGCAGAAACGATGACGTCATCAATGACGTAAGGCGGTGAATGAGCGAGTGCTTTAGAGCACGCTTTTGGTCAATTTGGACCGACTTCAGCGCGCTCACAGTGCTCTAAAGCAGTCTGTTAGTGCAAATTGGAACGTAGACACCGTCATCGAAACGAAAGTATCGATAGTTTCCTACCTACACTATCGATACTTTCAGAAATATCGACATTACGATATTCATCCACTACGGATTGTTTCTTGAAATCAACGCACACATCACATTCACTGAATATAGTCGGTTTATTTCTATATGCGTGCATTCGTCGAATATCATCGAATACAGTTTTAAACCAGACTAGAGCGCGCTTATGTCAATGTCACTGAGAAAAATTAAAAGTTTGATTTTGTTTTGCGTTTTAAGAAATTATTGAGAGATAATGATTATTCGATAAGATAATTTAATCTAAAACCCCAAACAAAGTTGAATAAAATCTCTCGAAAACGAGATTGATGACAAATGTCTTATGAATTTGACGTTTCGCACACGCTGCACTACCTCATATTCGTATGCAATGATAGCGCGCTAAAGTGACGTCACTGATGACGTCACGTCGCTTAAACGAGTGAATATGAGCAAGTTTTGAACCGACTATTAGCGCGCTAAAACCGCACACAAAGCTCATGAGCAGGTTTTAATCCGTACTGATCGTGTGGCCTGTTACAGGGCTCCATTACCTCTCCAAGGAGAGGAGTCAAAATCGATACACGCATTCAGGCCTGATCTGTAAACTCCGTACCACCGACATGCGACCAGCCCTGATCAAACTGGTGGATTCTTTTCTCGAGGGCCGCATCTTCCGAGTAGCTGTCAAACAGGAGTACTCGGACGAGAAGGCCATCGCCGCAGGCGTACCCCAGGGCTGCTGCCTCTCCCCCACGCTATATGCGCTATACACCAATGACAATTCCACCCTCCAGGGCAAGGGAGGAGGGGAAGGAGGACGCGGAGTTGGCACTGTTTGCCGACGATAGTGCCTATACTTCACGTCCTCACGTCGGACTGTGTTAGCAGCAAACAAATGCAGAGACTCCTGAATCTCCTACCAGACTGGCTCGACAGGTGGTGGATGGCACTTAACGTTGGTAAGACGGCCGCCCTACTGATGGGCCAGCAACGAAATCTGCCTCCTTCCCTGAAACTCAGGGGTCAGGATTTAATTTGGGTCCCTGCGGTGCGATACCTTGGATGCCACATCGACCGAACACTGCGCATGGTGCTGATGGTGACATATGTCACTAAATAGGCGAAAGCCGCGTGCACCATGATTCGCCCAGTTCTAGCACCCAAGTTACCGCTCCGTCCGAAGAGGATGATATATCTCACATAAATCAGGTCGCGATTAACATACGCCATGCCGGTTTGGTACGCGCTATGGTTGGCCAACCAGCGTAGGCGTATGGAGGGTGTTCAAAACCTGTCGTTGCGGACGATCGCTGGTGCCGGCCGATGCGTCCGCAATGTCGTGATCAGGTCCGACCTAAAGGTCCCCACCATCGACGAGTTCGTCAAATCTCTGGCGAGGAGACTCTTTGACCGTGCGGACAACGGTCCGCATCCCCACCTCCGCGGAATCGCGCCCCTTCACGCACGCCCACTGGAAGGAAGAAGGCCTTTTTCCAGAGACTTTCTCAGTCCACATCCACAACTTTGTCCCCCACATAAGGCGACAATGCTCAGTCTCGCGACCCAATCACCGCTCCACCTATCAGAGGTATGGTACTCTGATATTCCAGCGAAACACAAGAAACAAATTGTAAAAAGCTGACTCTTAAAGTAGGCCATGCTGCAGTGGTTTCTTGCCGTTTCTTTTACGCTGCCATAACACGATCCGAAATGGCGTAGACTCACTCTATTTGCATTGTATTCTGCATGGCATTCAATAAGGCTACATTGAATAAAATTATCTGAATCTGAATTAGAGTCCGCAACCGCGCAGCTGGTGCAAGAAAGAGAGATACTTCTTGTTACCCAGCAGCGCACGCCCCGCACCTCGATCTGGCCGATATTTGACGATCAGTTGTCTGATTATTGGAGCTCCAGTTAAGGTGGGAAGCCATGATCAGGGCCTAGCGCCAATTTCATAGTGACCGTACGCCCGACGAGAAGCTGCCCGCACAACGAGGTGTAGTCTCTGACCCGCGACCTGCACCGACATGCAAGAAGTGCCGAAGACCCACGTTCGTTCGTTGAAATAAAAATATTTTTAGAAGTAGTAAAGGAAGGCCGGCTCCCCCCCGCCTCGTGATGGTGGAGCGCCTTCCTGGCTTTGCCAGGTATAACGGCGCCCTTTGGAGGCACATCGCGAGCGGCGCTTGGCGCCCCCTAAGACCCTGCGCCCGTGTGCATTGCACACACTGCACATAAGGTAAAGCCGCCCATGCTTATCAACACAATTAAATTATCGAAGTCACAATGATTACTGTATTATTAGGTTAAATACAACTCAAATTAGGAGTGAGTTCCAAAACGCTAATAGTTAACATTTGACAGCAGTCTGTCTCGACCACACCGATGGACGTCATATAAACAGTACGGATTAAAACCTGCTCATGAGCTTTGTGTGCGGTTTTAGCGCGCTAATAGTCGGTTCAAAACTTGCACGTATTCACTCGTTTAAGCGACGTGACGTCATCAGTGACGTCACTTTAGCGCGCTATCATTGCATACGAAAATGAGGTAGTGCAGCGTGTGCGAAACGTCAAATTCATAAGACATTTGTCATCAATCTCGTTTTCGAGAGATTTTATTCAACTTTTTTTGGGGTTTTAGATAAAAATTATCTTATCGAATAATCATTATCTCTCAATAATTTCTTAAAACGCAAAACAAAATCAAACTTTTAATTTTTCTCAGTGACATTGACATAAGCGCGCTCTAGTCTGGTTTAAAACTGTATTCGATGATATTCGACGAATGCACGCATATAGAAATAAACCGACTATATTCAGTGAATGTGATGTGTGCGTTGATTTCAAGAAACAATCCGTAGTGAAAGCTATCCTGCTGTCAGGGTCATTTCTACCCGATTTGGAACGCAACGTTTATTACAAGATTGACACTGCAATCTACCCGCCTCCCCTAAATACCTTTATCTAACTAACTTGTTCGAAGTGAGATTTAAAAGGCTGAAAAAAAATATATGTGACTACGAATATCGATACTTTTGTATCGTCGTCGGTGTCGTGTACTTGTGTTGTTACATACATCACTAAAACTGAACGTTTGATTGACGTTTCGGTTCGGGTTTCGTGCGTTTCTGAGAAAATTTTATTTATATTTTCGTTATGAATTCGTTTTTTTGAATAAAAACATACTGAAAACAATATTTAAGTAAGTCAGTTTATTTGTATAAAGAGTTATTTTAAGCGAAACTTGTTCTTTGGTGTTATAAACGTTGTTTTTCCTACGCGAGTGTTACTTCCTGCAATGATGCCTTCGGGTTTTTTGAAGTGTTTACTACAATAGAGGGGTCATTATCCACTTGGACGCAGGATGGAGTCAGGGACGGACTGGCTGTGCGAGATCCTGCAACACGTCCAGTTGGAACAGTTTTACCTCCCAATCCGCGACCAGCTACAGGTGAAGTATCTCCGCATATTTACGTCACTTTTGCAGTGATGCAAGCGTTGTAGAGCGTGTTTGCGCTCTACCAGATGTGTTTTCCCAGCTTCCATAGTTGTAAAACAAGTATTTTTTTGGAATTATCAGGTTCATTTCTAGTTATTAGCATTGTGTGATGAAAACATACACATTTATGCCTGCCTTACTATTTTTAACATTCACAGTTTTCCTTTAAGACTTATTTATATGAACTGTTTAGCTAGCTTACAAACTTATAAATATTTGTGGCCTTGACCAAGTTTATCAATGAGTTCTTGTACTTACATACTTTGTTTTAGATCACAAGACTAGCTCACTTTGACTATGTCCATCATGACGACCTTGAGAGGATTGGTATCAGCAAGCCTGGGATCCGCAGGCTTATGGATGCTGTCCGTAAGAAAAAGCTCCAACAATGGAATAGAAAGTTTTGGAACAAAATATTTGGGACTTCTGGCTCAGTTAGCAAGGAGAAATCAGACCTAAGTATAAAACCAACAGCACAGACAGAACCAAGGACTACTTGCATTATATTAGAGAAAGATATTGTGTTAGTATTCTACAAATTACTGGGTTATTATTTTACCAGCGCAAATGTTTGAGTGTGATAACATTTCTCAAAAAACATTATCACATAGTCAAGTCACAACACAACAGCAACTCTTGTTTCTTCAATAGAGTTCCTTAAAATCCCATAGACTTTATTTGTTCTGCCCTTTTTTTTTTAAATATTTATTGAACTTTTAATCTAGGTAATATGCAAAATAATTTACCACTGGTAAAAATACAACCCTGTGCTGTGTCATTTATAACAAATCAAGTTCATATGACAAATAAGCTTAACCTTAGCAATATCTAATTTGTAATTTTGTCATAGGTTACACAATGAATTAGGCAATGGATCATTTGGAGTAGTTAGACGAGGTGAATGGAAAACAGAAACTCAAACAGTACCAGTGGCTGTCAAAGTTTTAAAAGCAGATGCCTTTTCACAGCCAGGGATCTATGATGACTTTCGAAGGGAAGTTGAGGCTATGCACAGTTTGAAACACGCAAATCTTATCAAACTACATGGAGTAGTATTCCATCCTTTAATGATGGTGTGTGAATTAGCCCCTATGGGGTCTTTATTGGATTATATTAGAGGGCAAAATGGGAAGATATCTCTTTACTATATCTCCAGATGGTCAAGCCAAGTGGCAGCGGGAATGTCACATTTGGAGAAGAGTCGGTTTCTACACAGAGATTTGGCTTGTAGGAATATTTTGCTAAGCACTTTGGAATTGGTAAGTGAAGTAGTGTTATGGTTTATTGGATAAACATTTTAAAGAATGTAAACAAACATTACATTATTTTTTTATTGTTGGTACAAAACTTTACAGAAAATTAAAATTTTTATGTTACCATTTGTTTACACATAAAACAATCTTTCTAAGTCACTACTGGTATTTTTTTGAGGTAATCCAGCAGCATTAGGAAGACCCTTGGATACAATTATCTAATATTTCGTTGGCCAAATCTCTTTTTTTGACTAACATATGAAGCAAACTTAAAAAAATTAAATTTGACCTTAAATATATTTTTTATCCATGGTATCATGCTGAGGGTGCAGTAGGTTCTACGACCAATGATATACTCATAAAAAATCACTCAAAACTTATGAGAACAGGTTTTTAATTACAATTCCATATTCTTAATAATCAAAATTCACATTCTTTTGAGTATTTATTATATTATTTAAATTAACATATTCTGTATTAAAACTATTATAAAAGTCTGTTAAGGTGATTACAGCCCTCAAATTAGAAGCTATGCGATCATCAATGCAAATATCGACTTTATTGACATGTCAATAGCGTTCATATATGAGTGCTCTCCAACGTGGCTGTTACGACCAACATCGAGACTCTCACCCATAAAAAAAGGGGTTTTTATTGATTTTATATCACATTAATAATTATTTTTTCAATTTTTTACTTAAATTCCAGAAACCGTAAAATTTAAAATTTTTGGGTGGAAGAAGCATCAAAACCGTTTTAGACGTTTAGGAGCCTTCGAAGCAATAGGATATTTTTTGCGTAAAATAAGAGGAGAGAGAAGTTTTTTTCTGGCAAAACTAACAGTTATAATAAAAATAATCTACTTAAAAATTATTGTTTATCATATTTATTAACTCATATAAATTTTTTTTGTAACGATTGGACCATCCGTTTAGGAGAAGTTTGCCTTCAAAGTTAGCTCATTTTTGCAATTTGAGGGTTATAATCGTCTTAATCTAAATATATAAAAGAGCTTGTTTTATAAAAAAACATTTCAATACGCTTTATTTACCACATATTTTCCATTCCTCTGTTATCAGGTAAAAATTGGTGATTTTGGTCTGATGCGTGCATTGCCAGAAGCAGATGATTGCTATGTGATGAGTGAGAGGCGGAGAGTTCCATTCCCATGGTGTGCTCCGGAGTCGTTACGGGAGAGGCAGTTCTCGCATGCATCTGATGTATGGATGTTTGCCGTTGCCCTGTGGGAGATGTACTCTTTCGGAGAGGAACCTTGGATTGGTAAGAATTAATTAATTTATGTATGGTCCAGGCTGACTTACTAATGCCAGATAGTATTTTATTGTTTCTGACACATAGTTATGACTTAAATCTGCATCAGACAAGAGTGAATGCTGCTTAAAAAATTAGATATCACAGGGTGTGAGTGTCGTAAAAGGCGACTATGGATCCTACTATGTGATAATCCCCCAGAAGACTGTTGAGGATCTTGGCTAGAATCTAAAAAAAATATTATTATTTTATTTAAATATAAAAAAAAATTCAAGACAATCTGATTAAAATAAAAAGTATTTTGCTTAAGACTTAGTGCTTCCTCAGTAAGCAAATTGCTACTCCACTTTTAATTCATACCAATATTCGCCATTCAGAAACAGAGTGTGCTGTACATGCAGATTAGCTCAATTTATTCCTTAATGTTGGTAATGAAACTGCATCTACATAATAGTTAATTTGTTGCACATACACAATATAAAGCAATTTATACACAACAATTAGACAAATACATATGGGGCACATTTCACACAAGATCATCAGCTAATCCCAAACTAAACTAGGCACACATTTTATCTATTTATATAAATAAAATAAATAACACCCAGACACGGAACTAATACATAGGTGTTAATGAACATTTGGTCCATCGTATCATACAAATGTTTGGCCTGGGTGGGGATAGAATGCGTAACCTACCGCGTAAACGGCAGAATCACTACCAACTGCGCCAAAGGTTAGTCAATAAGTACTCCTTGTTGTACTTACAAAACTAACTTTGTATGTCTATCTGTGACATTTTCGATATGGCGTTGATTAATAAAATTATATATTATAACCCCTAAGAAGGTAAAAATAGGCCCTGAAATTTGGGGATAATACATTGAATGGAAGTTTGCAAATCCAATTTTACTGTAACATTAAAAGTTCTCCATTATCCGCCAACAGAGTAGTTGCTCCTGTTAAAATAAATATTATATTGAATGACTATTACAGCGATACAAATATCTGTCATCCGAAAGATAATGCAAACCATTCATAGCATATTGCTTTAAATAAACACAATTTTTCACAATAGATATCCATTATGTGTAACTTAACACCGATTGTACGTACAATCATGATAATAAATTGTTGAGTAGCTTCAAGGCTTTATTTTTTTTTGTACCTACAGTAAAAGCATGATTTTATGTGCCGTTTATCTTAGCTTTTTGGACGTCATTGATGACAACAACACTTTTTAGTGTTCCATACCTCAAAATAAAAAAAACCGGCCAAGTGAGAGTCGGACTCGCGAACCGAGGGTTCCGTACCACCACATAATCATAATTGTATTAGCTGAAATTTCAGTAAGTTAATGTGCTAGATTTTTTTGAGTCCGACACGCGCTTGACCAAATTTTATTATTTGTTGTTATTTTATAGCTTATGCACTATAAACATACCAATTTTCAAGTTTGTAAGTGTTCCCGTTTTTAAAATAGAACTAAAACAAAAATCGCCTCAGCGACCATCCAACTTGACCCCTCTCTTATATGAATGTTCTTGAAACGGGAGCTCACCACAATTGGTTACCATTAGTTGTGAGAAAAGTTGTAATATTTAATGATTTAAGACTTTTCCCATTATTTGTACTGTGAGACCTAGCTTCTTGCCAAATTTCATAATTTCAGGTCAACGGGAAGTACCCTGTAGGTTTTGCATTTTTGAATAAATGTATGGAGATGAGGACATAAAATGCCATATTTTTTGATTGAGTCATTGTAAAAAATTGAAATTTTCATATCTTGTGTGGTTCATGGATCCTAATATATGGTATTAATTTCAACCTGATACCTTTACCCGTTCGTGAGATAAAGGGTCTTGACAGACAGACAGACGGACAACAAAGTGATCCTATAAGGGTTCCGTTTTTCTCTTTTGAGGTACGGAACCCTAAAAAACGGAACCCTTATAGGATCACTTTGTTGTCTGTCTGTCTGTCTGTCAAGACCCTTTTTCTCACGAACGAGAAGAGGTATCAGGTTGAAATTGATAACGAATATTAAGGTCCATAAACCACACAAGATCTGAAAATTTCAATTTTTTACAACGACGCAATCAAAAGATATGGCTTTTTATGTCCTCATCTCCATACATTTATGCAAAAAAGCAAAACCTACAGGGTACTTCCCGTTGACCTAAAATTATGAAATTTGGCAAGAAGCTAGGTCTCACAGTACAAATAAAGGGAAAAGTCTAAAATCATTAAATATTTGAATTTTTCTCACAACTAATACGAGTAGTAACCAATTAAGGTGAGCTCCCGTTTCAAGAACTTTTCTATAAAAGAGGGGTCAAACTGGATGGTCGCGGAGTTTTTAAAATCAAAGAGCAAAAGCTTTTAGTATATCATATGGTAGATAGGTGAGGAACCCTTAGGGCGCGAGTCTGACTCGCACTTGGCCGGTTTTACTTTATATATTTGAAATTTTTGGATTTCTGACTATCCTAAAGAGCTTTTTGCCATGCAGTGGGATGGAATATTCGATAGATAACTATTTAAAAGAAATAGCCAAGTTAAAGTAGTTCACATTCCTCCTTATGTTCCGTGTGACATGTCAATAAAGTTTAAAATTGCACTTGATTAGTCGTCAAGTTAATTTGTATCGTGGCTGTACATTTATCTGTTTACTACAAGTTTTATTCGTTCTATTCCCTTGATAGAGGTCTGGTCACTTTGTTGACATGGTGAACTTGAAAACTACTTTATTTATAACAGTACTTACTGTGGCGCGTCAAGGTTTACATGTAAGTATATTAAAGATGTGCCTAGATGTCCTATAGATAAACATAGTTATCCATCACTGATATCTTTAGGTAGATATTACCTATATGTGCCTGCGTTGATGATACTTGTCAACTGTTGTAGGTCAAAAGTGATCTCATATACAAGATTAATTTAATATCACAGAAAAAAAAAATTACAGTGTTACTCAGACAATAAAACTGAACAACTTTTCCTAAGAAAAATAGGTAGAAATTGTTTGACCATATAATCCTTGTGCCGCCAACAGAGATTTTTGTTGTCGACCCATCGTGTTTCTTTGGGAAAGTAGTTTATTCCTATGGTCTAAGTAACATACAAAGTAAAAAATTCGTCAACAACACCAGTGATGAAAAATCCAGTAGCAACATAAAAGACTTCTTTATATTTTGGTTGACATCATAGTCATAGTACCTAATTCAGAACATTCTGAATGCGCTAACTGTGCGCGCTTAATCGCATTTCATTAATTTGATATTGACAAAAATATTGACGACATCGCGACCATCCCAGAGTTCTTAGTATAATACATTGTTTTTTTTTTCATTGTTGGATATTAAAAATCTCTTAATGACGTCAGCTAAACTATATCGCTTTACAAACAAAGTGGCGCCATGGTTACCAACTAAATTCTTTATTTCAATGGCAGGGCTTAACGGCTCGGAGATCCTCCGCCTTATAATGCGAGAAGGTCAACGTCTCGCGGCGCCTAAAGCGTGTCCTCCAGACGTCTACATGCTGATGATGCAATGCTGGGACCTCAACCCTCGCGACCGTCCAACCTTCGCCGGTATACAACGGTTTATGGACACCAACAAGTTCGAGACTGCCATTTCTGCACTTAGGTAAGCAAAATCCAGTTTTGAAACAGGTTCATATCCGCCGTCTGCTAATACGGGAAGGCCAATGACTCGCGGCGCCGAAAGCATGTCCTCCAGACGTCTACGTGCTGATGATTCAATGTTGGGACCTCAACCGTCGCCACTGCCAACCGTGGCCGGTGTACAACGGTTTATTTATCTAGTCTGTGTGGTCTTGTATCGGCTAAAGCGTGTTTTCCGGACTTGTCTCTACCTTCATGCTAATTATGCAATGATTGTAAGTTCGCGACCGGCTAACCCTCCCAGGTGTACATCTGTTCACCAACTTGAGGTTGAATTTAGGTTTTGCATATTGACTTTTATCCTAAGTAATATGTTTTTTTTTAAATAAGTTCAGACATATCGCTTAATTAAGTAGGTTCCTGGGGTAGCTGCGTGGGCAGGGGGGGAGGGGATTGCCGGCCGTAGAACGACAGGGACAACCTATACATGTGCACTGTTTACTCCTATGATGTAAATACCCCTCCCGCACCGCTCCACTACCGCAGAAACCTAAAGTTCTTTCCGTTTATAAAATCCGGAACAGGAAATAAAGTTGAAGTAAAAACAAGAAAAAATAATTACCAGTCCTCAATAAAATTGTTTGTTCTATATATTGCTTAAACTTTGTTTCCATGACAAAAAAAAACAGCGATTTAAAGGAGTTTTAACTTTAAATAAGCCTACTGCAACTGGCTGTGAATCATATCATAAATCGTACAGCATCATGAAGATAAATTTACAAGATAACTTCCTGCTTTCACCCACTAATTTAATTAACAATTACCACTTACAAGTACAAATATGTAATTAAGTTGCAAAGTAATTAAGCAGATACCTACATTGGGAGCGAATCCCACGCATGTAGGCAGTGTGTGGTATAACAAAGCTTGATAAATTAATTGTCTATTATGTAAATTGTGGCATTTCCATTTGGTCTAAGCTTGATGATGATTTATAAACATTCATAGAAAGTATGAAGTCTATCAAATTCTAATAAATTAGGAAAAAAAAGTGGTGCTTTCTCGTTCAAATACTAACGTTGATACTTTATATGCCATAGTAGGTACAAAACAAAATATTTATTCATTCTACACTCGTTTTCCAACAAAAGCACAATAAATGAATTTATACATTTGCAAATAGTAAAACTCTGCCACCTAAACTAAGCTGAGCATAGCCTGTATCTTAGGAGACAGTGTCCAGTTAGTGAGACCAATATGTCCATTGTACCAGGCCACTCAGAAAGTATTGCGAAAAATAGTTTTTATATATGGGAGACTGGCCGGTCAGAATCTTTTTCGAAAATATGATTACTTGTAAGTAAAAATATGTGTGTTCCATTTTCAAAATTTCCCTCCACATTTTTTGCGAGCCAATTCAAAATATCGTGTCTTACTGAAAAATGGATCTGCGCCGGGAACATTTTAGAGCTATGATTTTTTACGATTTCAAGTGTCGCCTGAAACCGGATGAATCGTTCGATAGACTTCAAATGGCATTTATGGATGAAGGCCCCTCCAAGGCAACCGTGTATCGTTGGTATAACGAATTTAGGCGCGGTCGACCAACCTTGAGGGATGAAGAAAGAAGCGGTCGCCCTTTGACGGCTATTACGGAAGAAAACGTGCTAGCAGTGAAAAATTTAATCCAAGATAATAGGCGAATTACATATCAGGAGATTCAGCACATATTAAAGATTGGATCGGGAAGCGTTCACGAGATTCTACACGGGCATCTTCGCGTGAGGAGGATAGTATCGCGCTGGGTGCCGCACTACCTCACCGACGCTCAGAAGCAGGCCCGGGTGGAATGGTGCCGTGATATGCTGAACAAATTTGAAGCAGGCTCGTCTCGGCGTGTTTACGACATCGTAACAGGCGATGAGTCCTGGATTTATCAATACGATCCAGAAACCAAGCGCCAGTCGACAGTTTGGGTGTTTCAAAATGAACCAACGCCTACCAAAGTGAAGCGATCTCGAAGCGGGGGGAAGATTTTGATCGCCAGCTTTTTTAATTTGACTGGCCCCTTGGCCTCAATTCCCTTACGAGATCAAAGAAGCATCAACGCCGAATGGTATACTACCAAATGTTTACCAGAAGTTTTTTCTGTTGTGAGCAACAAGCGACCAAACACAGGGCTCCGCGGACTACTGCTCCACCACGACAATGCGCCTGCACACACCGCGCTCAAAACGAGGGACTTCCTGGACAGCACACCAGTCAAACTCCTGGGTCACCCTCCTTACAGCCCTGATCTAGCACCGTGTGACTTCTTTTTATTTCCAAAAATAAAAAATCAGCTCAAGGGGATACAATTTTCGTCGCCGGAAGATGCGCTGGCTGCGTTCGAGCAGGCTGTAAACGAGGTGTCTACGGCGGACTGGAAAAAGTGTTTTGAAAACTGGTTCAGACGCATGAATCTTTGTATAGAGGCTGGTGGAGAGTACTTTGAAAAGATTTAATAAAAATATATGTACCTGTAGAACAATTTTTTTTAGTGTCGCAAATATTTCTGAGTGTCCCACGTACGTACTAGGTGAAGGTTATTGAAAACAATAGGATGAGAATGAGAATAAAAATAAATAAATAAAAATATTACGAGTATACCTGTAGAGCCCCGGTGTATCCCGAAGGATACAGAAGAGGATCGAGTTCCCGCGCTTTATATTCTGCCTTATTGCGTCGAAACTATGGTTTATTTTGGTTTGGTGTGTATAGGGCGTAACGACCTATTGAAATCACCTTTCGAATGACGTATAAACCATAGACTAAAGTTGGCGGGAATCGGACGGATGACGCGCCAAAGTTCAAAATTTTTGAAAATATTGGTCACGTGGCATTATCCGACCGATTTGAGTCGGTCAATGGCGGCCGGGGTTCAAGGCCATATTATACGACCGTAAAAATTCGCAACCCTCTTTTTAATTGCATAGATTATTGCGAATTTTTTGTATGATAGGGTCAGTGAGGTTAAAACATGTGTGAGTAATAATGTGTGTATGTGTATGTATATGTGGGTGTGCAGTCAAGAGCACGATAAGCTCGGACTCGGACTTGTTCTTGTTTTAATAATCATTGGGACTGGAGTAGCGCTGCAAGTGTCACGCTAGACCTGCTCTTGATTGTACCTGATTCCGAATATTTTGTTACATCGATCTTGTTTGTTTTCTGAATAGCATGCATATTATTATTGTTTAGTGGCCATGTGATAGCTAAAACACTTTTTTAGGGTTCCGTACCTCAAAAGAAAAAAACGGAACCCTTATAGGATCACTTTGTTGTCCGTCTGTCTGTCTGTCAAGACCCGTTATCTCACGAACGGGTAGAGGTATCAGGTTGAAATTAATACCATATATTAGGATCTATGATTTACAACGACGCAATCAAAGGATATGGCATTTTATGTCCTCATCTCCATACATTTATTCAAAAATGCAAAACCTACAGGGTACTTCCCGTTGACCTAAAATTATGAAATTTGGCAAGAAGCTAGGTCTCACAGTACAAATAATGGGAAAAGTCTGAAATCATTAAATATTACAACTTTTCTCACAACTAATGGTAACCAATTGTGGTGAGCTCCCGTTTCAAGAACATTCATATAAGAGAGGGGTCAAGTTAGATGGTCGCTGAGGCGATTTTTGTTTTAGTTCTATTTAAAAACGGGAACACTTACAAACTTGACAATTGGTATGTTTATAGTGCATAAGCTATAAAATAACAACAAATAATAAAATTTGGTCAAGCGCGTGTCGGACTCAAAAAATCTAGCACATTAACTTACTGAAATTTCAACTAATACAATTATGTTTATGTGGTGGTACGGAACCCTCAGTGCGCGAGTCCGACTCGCACTTGGCCGGTTTTTTTTCTTAAGATCTGTTTTAATATAGGTATACAAATCACTAAAAAAGTTTAATAGTTGTGAAGGCGGGAATAAATACATTATTTATCAATTATTCTCCTATGTGATCAAATAAATAGTTGTATTCTTGGGAAAGAAAATTTGTTCGTCTGTTTCAGTTGATAGAATAGCGAATATTTCATCAATGTTTTAAATTGCAGCTACAAGAAGCAAGGTCAAATGACAATTGAAGCTGGTGACGCGATCGTTCTCATAGACAAGCGTCCCGAGCTGCACTGGTGGAAGGGACAGAATCAGAGGTCGTTGGAAGTCGGACTGTTCCCATGGTATGACACATTTTATAGTGAGAATTTTCATTGGTCTTGCTCCTGAAGCCCAGTGATTCTGCACATGATAACAAGTAATTTTCCCGAAGAAAAAAGTTTTACTTGAAAAAATTTTTTGGTCTCCATACTAAAGTGTCTCAGGACGTTCTGAATAAAGGCCATGTTAAAAGTGCCCTAAACCGACGAGCATGTATGAAAGGATTGATGAAAGTACAGGAAGCAAGGGAAGTATGTCAAGATCGTAGCAGGTAGAGAACTGTGGTCTCTGCCTACCCCGACGGGAACAAGGCGTGATGTTATGTATGTATGTATACTAAAGTGGTCACGTGATCGACTCGTTTTGTATGGCAAGGCGAAAATTTTATTTCGAGTAAAAATGTATTTCTTCGAGAAAGTTGCTTCTTTTGGGGGCTGGACTGGGCTGCGGGAGCTAAACCAATAAACAATCACACTTTATACTTTAAGTATAGAATAAAGTAATTGTACTACCATACAGAAAGGACACTCTCCGCCCCCCACCAGCAATCCACCCCGCACCCCCGCGCTCCCGGTCGCGAGTTGTGCGTGGTGCTTCCGAGGGTTTTTGTATTGAATATGCGGGCCTACGCGACCTTGCAATTTCAAATTCGCGCTCGGTGTATTTAGTGTTTAGGGTGTGCATTAAGTAACGAATGAAGCTCTGAAATCTAATAGATGGAGATCGGCGAAAACGCGACTGGCTATGAATCTGATCAATAACACATTATCTAGCAAAACCAAACAATTCGCATAATCATCTATATATATAAAAGAAGGTGACTGACTGACTGACATATCAACGCACAGCCCAAACCGCTGGGTCTAGAGATTCCAAATTTGGCATGTAGGTTCCTTATGAGGCGTAGGGGTGCACTAAGAAAGGGTTTTACAAAATTCCACCCCTAAGGGGTTAAAATAGGGGATGAAAGTTTGTATGAAAGTCCGTCAATTTTGAAGTTAGGATCATCAAAATTTGTATTTAGGCTGACGACTTAAAATTAATATTGACGTGTCTCAGGGTTTTTGAAAATTCGACACCCTAAGGTACACACCATAAGGTTGAAAAGGGGGATGAAGTTGAAAATTCTGTATTTTTAAAGTAAAATTTACATAATTTATTATTTAGGCATTAATGATTTCTATGCAACGTTCATCACTGTCATTGAAATTCCACCCCAAATTTAACCCCTTAAAAAGTAAAATGGGGTGAAAATGTCTAAAAACCAATATGGGTATCGTTTGTATGGTTTTTCGGGTCGCTGATTACGAAAACTACAACAATTTTGAAATCCAACGTGGTGGACGTTAAAAACCATCATTCCCTTGGGATGGGGTTGGGGTGCGATAGGGTTGAAATGTTAATATGGGTGTCGTTTGTATGGTTTATCGGGTCGCTGATTACGAAAACTACAACAATTTTGAAATCCAACGTGGTGGACGTGAAATACCATCATCCCCTGGGGATGGGGTTGGGGTGCGATAGGTTTGAAATGTCTTAAAAATAAATATGGGTGACGTTTCTATGTTAGGGATAGCGGTTAAATTGGCGTTAGGGATAGGTAGAGGTAGAGAGGTACAGGTAGAGGGAGAGAGAGAAGGAGGGGAAGGGGGAGAGGGAGAGGTTGAGGGAGGGGGTGAGAGAGAGGGAGGGATGAGGGAGAGGGGGAGAGACAAAGGGAGGGGGAGGGGGAGAGGGAAAGAGAGGGAGAGGGTTTTAGTTTTTCTCAATTACTTCTGCGAATTGGCTCTGTTTTGAAATATTACATAAAGGTGTCTCTCATCTCTCTCTTTACATTCTGAGTAATTTATGAGTAACGTCTGTATATTATATAAAATTCAGCTGGATCTTGAATTATACTCATTGATTTGCGCAGGGTTAGTCCTGTTTTTCCTTAGTTTAAAATTACCCTGAAATGACGGGAAAATATCTCATTGCTTCGGAAAACCGGTAACAACATAAATACGAAATCCACGCGAGCGAAGCCGCGGGCAACAGCTAGTAGCCTAATAAGGACAAATAACCTCTTTGACATAAATCGTCACTTTTCCCGTCTGTGGCAAAAATATTGCAAATGATCTTAGTGGTAAATCAATCAATTTGCTCGAAAAGCTTTGCAATGAGCACAGCCAAGGATTGGATTTCCACACCTGCGTCTGAGTTCTTTAGTTTATATGTCAAAGGAAAATAACAAGAATCGTTAGGGCCGAGCCACACGGCGTTTTGCCGCGCCGCACTGCAACGCAGCAGGTGCCACACGGGCGGTGCGGCTGCGACCGTATAAAAATGAACAACGCAGCGGCACCGCTTCGGCACCGCACCGCAACCGCAAAGCGCCGTATGGCTCGGCCCTAAGTTTACCAACTAACTCAGTCATTTGATAAACAGTCGAAAAATAGTAAACTGTAAGGACTGTGGTCTCTGCCTACCCTGACGGGAAAGAGGCGTGATGTTATGTATGTATGTACCGAATTCGCATCTGGCACTCGCCGGCTGCTACCACAGCACGCTCGCCTCGCACGCTCGGCTCGTGCGTTTGATCGAACGAGATCCTAATGCAACTTAACCGATCCCTTTTTGTCTATAACGGACAAGCTATCGACAGTTTATCAACTGCCTCTAAAACTGAGCAACTTACGATTATTGTTATTTGTCGGTAACATGTACAGTCAACGACAGGTCAAGCTTGACACTCGCAGCGCGACTCTAGCGCGTACGTCTATTGAAATAAGAAAAAAATACCCTAGGTTAAAAGTACCCCAGGTTAAAAGTACCCTTAACCGACGAGCATGTATGAAAGGATTGATGAAAGTACAGGAAGCAAGGGAAGTATGTCAAGATCGTAGCAGGTGGAGGACTGTGGTCTCTGCCTACCCCAACGGGAAATAGGCGTGATGTTATGTATGTATGTACAAAGTCCAATGTGTCAAGCTTGATGTGCTCTTGACTGTACATACAATGTGTTACGGGAACGACTGTACACACTAAAACGGTAGTTTCAGACCATGAAACTGAACAACTTTTTCCAATTAACATAGGTCGAACTATGTTAAAATATCAACCTACATTATGTGATGGTGCATTGTATATGGGAAGAATTTTTTTTTAAACTTGTTGACCTACGTTCATTGGTTTCATGTTTGGAATCTGCCTTTTAAGTTTTTATAGTCGTTTCCCAAACATATTTTAAAACGCGAAATTATTCATTTCTTAGTGACGTCGTTCCGTCGTCTAACTCATCTCTGTCCCCACCACACAGAATAAAGTAATGGTACTATCATACGGTCCGGATATGTCCCGTGTGGTGCCGGCTAAGAATAGTACCAACCCATACATATCCGTGGGTGTCGTAAGAGGCGACTAAGGGTTAACTGGAGGATGGGCAGCAGCATCCTCCTTTGTATCTAACATCTTACTTACTGCGGTCACCTACAACCGCGGTCCATAGTGCCAGCCGTAACGTTAACAAGCGAGGTGACTATGGGACTTCCCCTCCACATTTTTCCAACAAAAGCTAGAATTCTGGAGGGAGCTCCCTGTCCTGTAGTGGACGTTCATGGGATGTTATGATGACTATCATACGGAACGGACACTCTCCGCCCCCCGCCCGCAATCCATCCCGCACCAAGGGTCTAACTGTCAGTTGCACAAAACGTTTTTAAAGTTAAAGCTCCTTTAAATCTATTGCCGCCTCTTTCTGTTTTGTTGATAAAGAAAGTGACAGCAATAGATTTAAAGGAGCTTTAACTTTAAAGACGCTTTTTGCAACCGGCTTTAAGGGTCTTTTGTACTGAATATGCGAGCCGACACGACCTTCCAATGTCAAATTTCAAATTCGCGCTCGATGTAGTGTCCAGTGCCCACGGATAGACTGAAGTCGGGAGTATGCCTATAAAAATCCTAACGCTAGATTTTACAAAACCCTTAAAAATCCAGTTTTAATCGAAGTTCTATTTTTCAGCAACTTAGTTACTCCAGTCAAGCACAAGAACGCTCAAGTGACGAAAAAAGCGCAGACGCTCTCGCCAGTGAAAAAACGTGAGTGTTTTATTTTTAGCAAACTTCATGTTTACACTGTGTGGTAGATCAGACTTAACTTACAACGTACTACTTACTAACGTACAACGAGGCAGCCTTTAAGAAACGAGCCTACAAATATCTTAAAGGCCGGCAGCGCACCTGTGACCCCCCTGGTGTTGCAGGTGTCTATGGGCGTCGGTGATCTATAAAAAATAAATGGTACAGCAGCACTGCACTTACTTTCTCACAAAACTCAAGGAAAAACTATCAACCGCAAACTTAAATTTGTAATGCCATACACATAGTATGGAAATACAAACTTTTATTCACGTTTTTCCAAAAAAATGTTCGAATGAAATATACACATCAGTTCAGAATTCAACAAACAAACCTCAAACGATTTCGAGTAAATCACATGTTTAACTTTTGGTAGTACTGGAACACTGTATTCAAAGGATTTTTGGTGTTGTATTCTTAGTGTTCCTGACACTGCCAGCTCCTTCAGATTGAGTACTTGATCAGAATATTCAATATGTTTGACTGAAACTCAATAAGCTCGTTGGTGATGAGATGTTGGTGAAAACCAAGTTTCACAGTCTGACCCACCGTCGCAAGGTTGCATGTCTGTCGGTTTTCTACAGATTGTACTTCGGAGAGTGTGCTCTAGAGCTCCACGAGCTTATTCCACCATCTCCCTTCTATCATCGGGAGTCCAGACTCACCGCAGGATATCACCCATACTTGGTAGATATTCCGCACATTCGCACAAAGCGCTTTGAAACATCTTTTATAATGCGCACGGCTAAAGAGTGGAATTCTCTGCCTGCGTCTGTGTTCCCGAGTTCATATAACCCGAATCTATTCAAGTCGCGAGTGATTAGGCTTCTTCTGGGCAAGCTCGCTCCATCGTAGACCTCATCTCTGTCTTCAAGACTAGATCGAAGTCAAGAGTAAGCCCATTGTAAATAAAAAAAATATTTTTGCGCGTTGAATTGAGTTTCCGGGATGTAACTTAGCTGTTCACTTGAGTATTGTCGGCATATGAAATAATTGAAACCTACAATGTTTTGATTGAAGATAATAGCGCAGTAGCAAATCTACTGGTTTGCTTTGTCTAGTCTTGCGTAAATATAGAAAATGAATTCTTCACGGCACGATGGTGTAACGATGAAAGTATCGATGAAGTACCACGGGCAATAAATAAATCTTGTTCGTCTAGTGGTTACAGCGTACGGCTGTCAATCCGGAAAGTCTGGGTCCGATTCCCGGTGGGGACACTGAAAAAATCACTTTGTAAGACTTCCCCAGTTTGAATTCATTGCCGGGTTTTCCTTCCTTGATTTGGTATCATTTTCGAGTAAATTAAGGAAGAGGAATTCAATTTTGTTGCGTAAATTGCATTTTGAGTTAGAGAGTAATAATATATAAAATATAATTACTCATACAAAATCACATTGAAAAAAGTCATGAATGTCTCGCAGCGAACGAAATAAGTTCCTTTTTATCTGCCTTCAGTCATTGCTTGAAAATAATTGTTGTATGACTTCTCTCTTCGACTGTACCGAACCTGCCAGGTTGCGTACTGCCAGACTGAAGTTTTGTGAATCTAATAGGCCTCATATCTTGCTACAGTGCTCCTTATTTCGGTACTCGATGACGCACGATCATTTGCTTGACGTGATCATTTGCAACAAAACAAAATAGTAAACAAAATTATTCTCTTGCTTACCACAGTCATACATCTGTAAATCAATAAGACAATTTAATAAATAACACAACATAATCACCGTGTGTCTAAAACATTGAACTACGTAGCGTGCGGAATATCAAACAATACTGACCTAGAATTCAATTTTGTAACTACACGTAACTGCATGTACGTAGGTACGTACAGCCAAGAGCAGGTCAAGCTGGGCACTAGTGTGGGGACTTAAGCTCTAATAATAATGAAATAAGTATGGTACCTAGTTCAATGTGTGAAGCTTGAGGTGCTTTTGACTGTACTTGTTGTATACGGGAAAAAGTTCCCTAATAACGTAGATTTTTTCAGAACTGTGACTTGCACATAATGCTAAGCGCAAGTTTTTCCTTGTCGTACTTTATATTGATTTTTCTGGTTGATTCGTTTACGTGAGTTAAACGTGAATTTTAAAATAGTCCAAAAGCAGCATCATGTGATTGTACAGTCAAGATCACATCAAGATTGACACATTGGACTTTGTACTGTTCTTAATTCAGTAAACGTACGGGCTAAAATCGTACTGAGTGTCAAGCTTGACCTATTATTGACTACGTTTGTTGTAGGGATAGGCAAACCACATCCTTTCAGTTCGTTAGTTCAGGTTACTTTCGACCGCCTCCGAGCGTGTTTAAAAGGGTTAATGTACATACATACATAACATCACGCCTTGTTAAAATGCTAATTAAAATGCTACAACGCTCGTGATGACGCATAGCACTACTGTCTTAGATATGTCGCTATTACAAGTCTATTATGTATTCACTTCGATAACAACATCATCCGATTCGTAATTCCCCGATGGAAAAACCTGATATAAACAAAACTCTATGAGTTGTAATGAATGAATACTATAACTTAGGAGTTTTTGTTTTTTACTCAGTACCATAGGAAATTATATTAACGTGATATAAACAGAACTCTATGAGTCGTAACGACATTATAACTTAGGAGATTATTTTTTTACTAAGTACCATATTCCTTAGGAAATTATATTAACGTGATATAAACAGAATTCTATGAGTTGTAACGAATGAACACTATAACTTTTGAGTGGTGAATCAGTTTGTATACTTAGGTGATTTCTTTTTTAGGGTTCCGATACCAAAATGGTAAAAAAAAGGAACCCTTATGGTGCCGCTCTGTCTGTCTGTCTGTCTGTCTGTCCGTCTGTCTGTCACACCTCTATATCTCAGCAACCACTTATGCTATCAACCTGAAATTTGGAATAGTTTTAGAATATAGTTGCCCAACTTAATTGCACAAGAAAAAATTTTGAAAAAAGTATGATTATTAATATAAAGGGGGCCAAAATAGGGGGGGCCAAATTTCAAATTGTCGCTACTAGGTCGAGTGGGGTATCATATGAAAGGGCTTTACTTGTACATTTAAAATATATTTTTGTATTTTTTTAAATTTCTTAGTTTTAAAGTTATGATGAAAAATGTCAAGAAAAATACCATTCCCCCCCCCTTATCTCCGAAGTTTGAGTAAGGAAAAATCTGAATTAATTACAGTTGACAGAAGTTTATATAAACTTTACAGCAAAAATAAAACGATCTTTCTAAGTTGCACAGTTTTTCAGAAATCTGCAAAAAACCTTTACAAACAAATTTAGTTTTGCGGTCCTGAAAATGGACTTTATTGCTTCCAAAAATACTATAGGTATATCGGAACCCTCGGCGCGCGAGTCCGACTCGCACTTGACCGGTTTTTTTACTAAGTGCCATATTCCTTAAGGAAATAAAGATGTTCAGATCCACGGCTAGACAGACTCGTATGTAAAAAAACCGGCCAAGTGCGAGTCGGACTCGCGCACCGAGGGTTCCGTACCACCACATAATCATAATTGTATTAGTTAAAATTACAGTAAGTTAATATGCTAGATTTTTTGAGTCCGACACGCGCTTGACCAAATTTTATTATTTGTTGTTATTTTATAGCTTATGCACTAAAAACATACCAATTTTCAAGTTTGTAAGTGTTCCCGTTATTAAAATAGAACTAAAACAAAAATCGCCTCAACGACCATCCAACTTGACCCCTCTCTTATATGAATGTTCTTAAAACGGGAGCTCACCACAATTGGTTACCATTAGTTGTGAGAAAAGTTGTACTTTTCCCATTATTTGTACTGTGAGACCTAGCTTATTGCCAAATTTCATAATTTTAGATCAACGGGAAGTACCCTGTAGGTTTTGCTTTTTTGCATAAATGTATGGAGATAAGGACATAAAATGCCATATCTTTTGATTGCGTCGTTGTAAAAAATTTAAATTTTCAGATCTTGTGTGGTTCATGGATTCTAATATATATATGGTATTAATTTCAACCTGATACCTGTAACCGTTCGTGAGATAAAGGGTCTTGACAGACAGACAGACGGACAACAAAGTGATCCTATAAGGGTTCCGTTTTTTTCTTTTGAGGTACGGAACCCTAAAAACGGTTTTTCAGCTGCCAGTGGCTGATTTCGCGATCGGGATGAATGCGTTGTTTAGTTTTTTTTGACGATCTTACTCATTGCTCCAACAAAACTATTTAGGATCGTGAAAGCCCTAATATGGGATAAACACAAATTAGTAAAAAAGGCAGAGCAAATTCTCTTTTCGTAAAAAAATCTTTTGTATATACAGCTTGTAACAGAAGGGATATATCATCCCTTAATGATGGGATTCAGCCCATGAAACTAAACAACTTTGTCTAAGGAACATAGGTCGAATTACGAAAAAAAATATTTGATCTGCCATACAAAATGCGCTATTATATTAGCTGATGCAGTTTCTATGGTAGGTAATCAACTTTTTTTTATTTCGACCTATGTTCCTTAAGGAAAGTTGTTCAGATTCATGGGCAGATTCACATCCTTTAGTCCTTCAGGGTTGGTATACCCTTTTTGATTTTTGAATAGCACACAGTGATGAAACTGCATCAGCTGATAGTGCATTTTTTATGGGAGGTCAAATTTGGTTTTTCGTATTTCTACCTATGTTCCTTGGGAAAAGTTGTTCAGTTTCATGGGCAGATTCACACCCCTCAGTATTGTCACACCTTTTTGTTACACATACATACATAACATCACGCCTCTTTCCCGTCGGGGTAGGCAGAGACCACAGTCCTCCACCTGCTACGATCTTGACATACTTCCCTTGCTTCCTGTACTTTCATCAATCCTTTCATACATGCTCGTCGGTTTAGGGTACTTTTAACCTGGCCTTTATTCAGAACGTCCTGAATTTGGTCCTGGTACGTTCGCCTAGGCCTTCCCCTTCCAACGTTTCCATTCACTCTCGCCTGGTAGATCTCTTTCGTCAGTCTTCGTTCATTCATCCTCTACATGACCAAACCATCTCAGCATCCCTTTCTCGATTTTGGTCACTACGTCTTCTTTTACGACACACCGTTCTCTTATCACACTATTTCTAATCCTGTCACTCAATTTACACGCTGTATAATGTGTACCTTTGCATTGCATACGATACGATTACGTCTACAACACCTTTCATCGCTTTCTGTAAGACTTTTTAAAAAATCTGTAAAAACTTGGCTTATGTGTCTTAACTATGAGCAGACTGAGGAATTACTTAGTGTTACTCTAAACTTACTCTTTCACACACACCGACATAATCACACACCACATATGCACACAGTCAGTGCCCCCCTTCTTGCTCATCACCCTCCCCCTCTAACCTCATCTCATCATTCCCTCCAATCCTCATCCAAACTCACCCCCTCGTTGTCTCAATAGTTTTATTTCATTCTCTTTTTGCATGTTTCAAATTATATGTTGTACCTAATTAGCTTAAAACTATTTTAACCTGATGACCATATCCTGTTAACTGTTAACTGTATTGCGGCTCCTGCGATACAAGCCCCGAGCTTAGTGCAGGAGTCCATGTGTAATGTACTTGTTCTTTGTGGTTTTTTTTAATAAATGCTTCTTATCTTATCTCATCGCTATGCTAAGATTGTAATCTTGCCAACTGTTATGGTGAACGTGAAGTCATTACTTTTATTATCACTATTGAAACTGAAAGTAGCGTGTTACCAGTTACTGAATCATTTTTGTGTGTTAATGATACTCACGAAACAGAATTTTCCTTGTCTACGTATTCACGAATTTCTTTACTTGGGGAGAAAACAGTTATATCTATACAGCGTGTAAAGGAAAGGTGTGATAATACTGAAGGGTGTGAATCTGCCCATGAAACCGAACAACTTTTTTCATAGAACATAGGTCGAAATACGAAAAACCAAATTTGACCTCCCATACAAAATGCGCTATCAGCTGATGCTGTTTCTATAGGAGGTCAAAAACTGATTTTGTACTATGACCTTATCTTATTACGTGGGGCTGAGGTCCTTGTTGGACCTCAGAGCACTTCGACACTATGGGATCTTTTGTGCTTCCCCTGCCTTATTGCTCCTGTGATCTTCCGCTGTCTCCGAATATGCTCGTTATGAGCTTCGATGTAGATTTCAGCGGAAGGAGCCTGTAGTCTTCTGGTGTCGGATAAGCTTGACCCAGAATCTTCATTCGCTTGTGAGCCAAAGCGTCGCATGTGCACATAAGGTGCTCCATGCGTTCGCTTTCTTCACCACATGCTCTGCAGGTAGTTGTATCCGACAGACCCATTTTGTGTAGATGCTCTCTAGTGCCAAAGTGGCCGGTGAAAGCACCTACAATATTACGGGTCTGGTGCCTGCTTAGGTTTCTTAGATGTTTAAAGTAACCTACTTTTGTGGTCCTATGACCTTTGTTCCTTGGGGAAAGTTGTTCAGTTTCATGGGCAGATTCACACCCTTCAGTATTATCACACCTTTCCTTTACACTTTGTAGAAAAGAGAACGTGTTTGTATCATTATCCTTAGGCGATAAAATAAAAACAAACAACCCTATTGAATCGTCTCCAGTAGAAAAGTGAAGGTGTAATTACTTCAAAGAATTTTGCTTATAATTCAAAACTGAATGATCAATTGATCATGATTGCAACTGAAACCGGACCGAATCCTAGATTAAGCTTTACCAGATTAGTGGTCAACCTGGTTGTCAGAGTTTCTAAGTTGGAAAATGGCCCCTGATTTGGCTTAACGACTACGGAGTAATGGAGTATGCTTAGTTTAGAATTTTTTTAAACTGATCATGGTTGAACTGTTGCAACTTCCCGCGACACGTACGGTGCGTTCAGCGCACGCGCCCACAGTGAAGGCATTAACTCTTATCGGTGACATGCTTGCTTAGTGCGATAATATTGACCTATTCGCTGATTCGTTCAGGTGCCTTCTTGGTAGTGCTCACAGGTTTCTAGATTTAAGTAGTTTAGTTCCCTGACATATCATATTATAGTTCATAAATTGCGTTTGTACTAAGTATGTACTGATTGTTATTTAACTTTATGACGATTTGGCATTTTGCTGTAAGTTGTAAATGTATTGAATAAATGAATTAAATGGTGTCTTATCTTATCTTCTCTCTTCTCTTCAACTTAGCTATGCTCTTGTCGCTGGAGCAACTTCCAGACTTCCAGCACAGAATAAATAAAGAATGGTACTACGAGTATCATACAGAACGGACACTCTCCGCCCCCCTTGCAATCTACCCCGCACCCCCGCGCGCACCCGCCCGCGAGATTCTCCTGGTCCTTCTGAGGGTCTTTTGTACTGAATATGCGGCCTTCCAATTTCAAATTCGCGCTCGTCGTATGTAGTGTCTAGTGTGTGCTTCCACTATATTCTGTCTTCCAGCAGATGCTTTATTACCTAATACGACATGACTTGACCTTCTCCTTGATTTGGTCAAGGAAAAGGTCTTCCTCTTCTCCCTTAAATTTTTACTTTCGAATAGGTATAATTTTATCTGTCACGTAACTTAAAGTGTAGCGTAGCTGATTAAGTTCCATTACTTCCAGTTCTGTTATGCCTGGCTCACTATCGCTGCGTTACATGTTAGGTGCATACAATATAGGGTGTCAGAAAAAGTACAGAATTCTGCTCTTAGATAAATACCCATTAAATACCTGAAAAAGTCGACCAAACTGAACAACTTTAAAAAAATAAACGGGCAACTTTTTAAAATAGCCATGAGTGAATCTTACAAAGACGAACATACGTGCCCAAATTTGGGATTGGCGTTGTTTGTTTGATACCTAACGATTTTTAAAAAAACTCTTAATTTAAATTTCTAAACATTAAGGTGGTAAATCTAAAAATAAGATAAAGAAAGCTAGAATTTCGTAAATTTTGTTCACCATATAGAGTTATCGTTTCGCACGAGGTACATTAGCATTGGAAGTCGCTAATCTATGACTAATTTAAGTTAACAGTTATCGTGGCCACGTGGTCGTCACAGTCACTAATCTAATTGAATTATGGTGTACTGCCTTCAGTAAACATGTCGCACCTTGTACTTGGAATATTTTCAATGTTATGGTGTACGATGAGTTTGTAACGGCTTGGCCACGACCTTGCTGTTACTTTACGAACTAAAGGCGAGGGCTTTTTACATCGCTGCGCTGCTTGCGTGCGTAGAAGTTGAGTTGAGACTAAACGCTCAATGTATCGAAAAACAATGCGCTGTCTATTTCTACGGAACGATAAAATATTGTACTCATGGTTCGATCCGTGATTTTTTGCGAAGTTCAGTTATATGGTCTGAGTAATAATATTAACATTGTTTCGTAGCCTCTAGTCTAGTGTTTCCCACTGCTAGGCAAAGCCCTCTTGTACTCAACGGGTGAAAAACGGGACCCTATTAATATGCCTCCGCTATCGTAAAAACGGGAACACTTACTAGCGGTTTTATAGTGCATAAGCTATAGAATAACAACAAATATTAAAACTGGTCAAGTGCGTGTCAGACTCGCGCGAATTTAATACACTTCTGCGTAACTGCGCGCTCATAACTAAGACGGATTTTTTTCTTTAGTGGTACGGATCCTTCGGTGGACGTGTCCGACTTGCCTTTTTTTTTGCCTATCTTTCTTAGTTTTTGACTGCCATTCTGCCATAAAAACATTCAAGTCGTCGCACCATCTTCTTCACCTCGATGTCGTTGTTGATCTGTATTAAAAATAATGCATATGATAAAAAATAACCCTGTATTTTTTCTTTCAGCATCATCTCACTCCCCAATACCGACTCAACTAAACGGATCTACATCAACCGATGAGGTCATCCTACGCAAGAGACGTACCATAGAATCTGTCCAAGCTCCTTCTACTAGAGCTGGCAATACCGGGTCCAAACATTTCAACTACAATAAGTTGGTGAACGACCGCGCTACGCTACAAGCCAACAGGTTGGCTAGAGACGCTAGAGACTCTCATTCAAGGAGCCTAAGCCAAGGTAAATAAAAACTACTATAGTAGTAACTTTAACGACAGCTGGCAATACCGGGACCAAACATTTCAACTACAATAAGTTGGTGAATGACCGCGCTACGCTACAAGCCAACAGGTTGGCTAGAGATGCTAGGGACTCTCATTTAAGGAGCCTAAGCCAAGGTAAATATAAACTACTATAGTAGTAACGTTAACGACAGCTGGCAATATCGCGTTCAAACATTTCAACTACAATAAGTTTGTAAACGACCGCGCTACGCTACAAGCCAACAGATTGGCTAGAGACGCTAGGGACTCTCATTCGAGGAGCCTAAGCCAAGGTAAATATAAACCACTATAGTAGTAACTTTAACAAGAGCTAGCAACACCTGGTCCAAATATTTCAACTACAATGAATCGGTGAATGACCACACTACGCTGCAAGCTAGTAGTAGGTTGGGTAGAGAAGTTAGGGACTCGCATTCGAAGAGTTTTAGCCAAGGTAAAAATTATTTGTCCCTAGTGGTAAAAACCTTAATAAGATCTGGCAATACCGGAAACAACATGGCAATACTTCAATTACAATAAGCTTAAATTGCGCTATGCTACACCATGCTACACGTAAGCTGGTACACTCAACAGCACGTCAGTAGAAACACTATTGGACCTTATGGCATGGTAATAGAGTTGAAAAAGTTTCTACCGACAAGCGGTTGACCGTACACTGGAGTCACGCGCGTTGCCCATTACTATAGTTGGTTATATGTTTCAACAAAACACAATTTTAATTCATAATATTTTTTGGCGATATTTACTACTCGTAGTACATTTTGTTTTGGTTACAGTCGAAATAATACTGCTGTAATTTTAATCAATAGATTAGAATGACAGCAGTGTAAGAGCAGGACAGAGTGAGGCGTAAGATATTGGAGCGACAGAGACACGTATCGCTCCGTCCTGGGCCCTGAGTCAAGTGGAATTCTACTATCGCAAACGCTATAGAATAGAATAAAACTCTATGGGTTTGACATAAGCTGTCACGTGACATTTCGTTAGCTTATGTCAATCCCATACATTTTCATTCTATTCTACTGGCGTTTGCGATTGTAGAAAGCCACTTGACTCAGGGCTCTGCTCTCACGCATTGCGCTGTCCTGCTGGCATTCTAATCTAGCTTCATTATTTCGACTGTACCAATTTTCTGTTTTCAGTTAAAGAAGATTTACTAATCGACCTGGATCTTCCGCCGAGCACGCGACCGCAAACTATGAGTGCTGTCAACATGAACGTCTCCATTCTAGATGAGCCTATTGATGTTCCCGAAGTCGGTAAGTACAGAAGAGAGAGAGAGACTTCTTACAATATACGGGAGAAAGAAACGGAGAGAATATATGTGTTGATACTTCTACCTCCCTGCCCCTCTTTATCATCATCATCGTCATCATATCAGTCGAAAGACGTCCACAGCTGGACGTAGGCCTCTCCTCTTTATATTCAACCGTAAATTACTTAAGTCGTGGTTTTTGTATATGATATTATTTGTGGTCTAATTTTTGTACAGGGTGTAAGGTACGGCGTACCGAAAACTGGAAGGCTACGAACCTGAACTACTTTCACAAAGAAACTTTTTCGGAAATTGATATAAATTGTTGACCTCTCCATACAAATTGCTCACTTTAATCGAACAGTTTGTGTATGGAGAAGCCAATTTTTTTTATTTCCAAATAATGTTTCTTTGGGAAAGTTGTTCAGTTTCGTTGACTCTGCACGCCCTTTCAGTTTTCGGTACACCGGCCTTACACCCTTTATTTAAGTAGGACCATTATGACCATTAAACATATTTTTTTCAGGCTTAGGACCAGATTGGGGAGAACCGAACGCAGATAGTCTTCCATCGTACTCATCAAGCTCTCTGAACCAACCTAGAAGTCCGAAAACAACCTCGAATCTCTACGGTGCTAAATCTCTAGACAACCTTCTTCCATCCAACACAAACGACCAAATCACAACACAGGATCCTTTCGATACTTCAGCTTTTTGGCCTGTCGAAAAGGACATCTCTAAGTCTACGGGAAGCCCGAGACAAAGACCAAATTATAGAGTTAATTTAGCAGAATCTTCGCAGGTTAATAACGAATCTCACATATACTCGAATAGCAGATACGCAGCTAATAGTGATACGAAAAATAAGGCAGTTTTAAGTAGAAATAATAGTAATAGCAGTAACGCATACGGAACTGTTCCAAACGTAACCCATTCAAACTCTAACGCCTATGGAGCAGTTCCTACTACTAGTTATGCTAATAGTCCATACGGGATACTCCAAAACACTACACAGGTAACTAGTAACGCTTACGGAACTGTTCCTAATAACGCTAGTATCAGCGGCCCTTACGGAACTATTCCAAATAATGCTACTGGTAGTACGTATGGAACTGTTCCAAATAACGTTATGGGTAGTAAAGCATATGGAACTGTGCCTAATACTACCTACGCAAATACTAATGCTCTCTCTATAGAAAGAAATATGACAGAAGAACCTAGCATAGCTACATCTATAGCACAGATGTCTTTAGATGATAGAATATCCGAATCCCTGAATCTCAGATCTAAAAATACAAATAGTGAAAATATCTACGCAAACAGCTCTTACGCCGAAGCACCTACAACTTCGAATAGCGAGTCAAAATATAGCGACATTCCAATCTATAGCAACTTCGATATGAATCCTACGCAACAGCAATTCATATTAGAAACAAGAGATTACTACAATAAAGCAACGCCACCTGGCGCCAGATCGCAGAACTACGAGAGAAACATCTACGTGCCCAAACGCGAAGAAGGAGCGGAGAAATTGAGGAACTTCAGCGAATGTTTGGAGAACTCGAAGAATTATTCCGCGATGAAGTATTCGAATGCGGATCAGTATTTCTATGCGAGCAGTTTTGGGTCGCAGTACGACGAAGTGAATGATACGACGAGTAATTTCTACAGCGAGATTGGTGAGACTAGTCAAGAGCAGAGCGGGAATGTGTATGGAAACCAAGGCCCGTACTCAAGTTTGTATGATGAAGTGTATGAAGCCCCGACACCGCGCCCGCACAGGCCCGCGCCACCCTGTCCGACCAAACCTAAATGAAATTTAAGCAAATATATAAAAAGAACTCACAAAATTAAGTTGAAATTAATACTAAATATTGAGGTTTGTAGACCCTTGAAGGCGTGGTATAATTCCAAGCTTCTACGACAACGCAATCAAAAGAGACTGTCATTTTGCCCCCATCTCCATACATTAATGAAACAAACCCAAATCTATGTGTGGAGTACTTCCCGTTGACCTAAAATCATTTGGCAAGAATCTAGGTCTCATAGCACAAGCCAAGCAAAAAGTCTTATAATTTTTCTTACAACTAATTTTAACCAACTACGGTTTCAAGTACAGTCGGACCAAATGATTCTTGACTTAATCCTTTTGACTAGTATTCGTTTATTACTGTCATTTTAAGCACGAAAATAATCATAAGCCGGGTCATGTTTCAAATTGGTCGACTCATAATAATTAAAGAAAGGAATTATTTATTATTTTAAAATTAATATCAGGGTAAAAGCTTTTAAACCGGAGTTTACGAAAGAGTTAGGTGTTTTGTAAACAAATCATAACCTCAAATTCATGTAAAATGTGTAAAAAATGTAGATATTTCTGACTTTCTGTATGTAAAACGATAGGTTAAGCGGTGGTTACTAGTACCTCGTAATATAAGATCTTTTCTTAACTGAAAAATGTTTGTTTACAAAACACCTCACTCTTGTGCACTCCTGTATAATATCATGTAGTGGACTGATACAGAATTCTAAAATGTTTGTTTACAAAACACCTCACTCTTGTGCACTCCTGTATAATATCATGTAGTGGACTGATACAGAATTCTAAAATGTTTGTTTACAAAACACCTCACTCTTGTGCACTCCTGTATAATATCATGTAGTGGACTGATACAGAATTCTAAAATGTTTGTTTACAAAACACCTCACTCTTGTGCACTCCTGTATAATATCATGTAGTGGACTGATACAGAATTCTAAAATGTTTGTTTACAAAACACCTCACTCTTGTGCACTGCTGTATAATATCATGTGATGGACTGATACAGAATTCTAAGGGCGCGAGGCCGACTAGCACTTGGCCGGTTTTTTTGTGTCTGTGTAATATTATCAGAACTTATTGCTTTTCCTTTTTCTATGAATTGCACCATTTGCATCCATTTGATATTCAAGTAAATAAACAATAAACTAAATAGGGTTGCCAGGTGGTGGAAAGAGGATCTGTAAGAATGAGTGTAGTGGGTTCATGCTAGTTGAAATAAAACTTTATTTTTTATATACTTCTGTTTTCAAAAATATTTGTGATCAAAATAAAAATATCGAGCATTAAAAACGCCATAATAATTTACAAAATAGATAAATTTAATTTCTTGTGCTTTTTCTTGGCGAAAAGGACTATGACGAGATTCTTTTTTGGTGCCATTTTTTAAATGATTTCTCTTGCTATAATTTTTTAACTAAGTGGTATTTACACTATGACTATTAACGCTACCTTCAGAAAGCGTCTTTAAACATAAAGCTTCTTAAAAGCCATTACTGATAAAAAGAGCCTCTCGATCCGGAAATTCTGGGTTCGATTCCCGGTGGGGACACTGTCAAACAAAAATACCTCTGTGCGACCTCCCCAGTTTGGTTAGGAAATTGCAGGATGAATAACCTGATTGTCCGAAAAGTTTGATGTTTCCGTGCTTCGGAAGGTTCGTTAAGCCGTTGGGCCCGACTACTATGTACGGATGTAGTCGTTAATGAGCCATATCAGAGGCCATTGGCGACTCAACAACTCTGACACCAGTGTTTGTAAGGTCGGTCTTCGACCTCACGTTGGTTTTGTTGAAAAAGAAACTGTCAGCAAAAGATGTAAAGGGGGTGTAACTTAAATGAATCTAAATAAGAAAACTAAATTGGCTGTTTCTAACAATATCTAGACTTCTAAACTATAACAATCCAATCCAAACTTATTAAATTATAAACGCGGTCGTACCTAAATGTCTGTCTGTTACAATTTCAGGACTAGCTATTTATTTTTCAAAATTTTACGCTTACAAAGTCGCGGGCAACAGCTAGTGTCATATAAATGATGGAGAAAACAGAATCAACGTTGATTTTCATACTTATACAGGGACGGTGTACCGAAAACTGAAATGGCGTGCTCAGTAAATGAAACTGAAAAACTTTCCCAAAGAAACAGTGATGAAGGAAATGAAACAAAAATACAGGGTGTATTGGACGATGTACCGAAAACTGAAAGGGCGTGCTCAGTCAACGAAACTGAATAACTTTCCCAAAGACACATATGTTGGGAAATGAAAAAAAAAATTTGACCTCTCCATACAAACTGTTCGGCCAGAGTGGGCAATTTGTATGGAGAGGTTAAAAAAAATTTCTTTCAGTTTTCGGTACGCCGTCCCTTACACCTTAGAGTAGGCAATTTGTATGACGAGTTCGAATAGATTTTTCATTTCCCAATATTTACGAAAGAGATCTACAAGGCGAGAGAGAATGGAAACGTTGGAAGGGGAAAGGCCTCGGCGAACGTACCAGGACCAAATTCAGGACGTTCTGAATAAAGGCCAGGTTAAAAGTACCCTAAACCGACGAGCATGTATGAAAGGATTGATGAAAGTTCAGGAAGCAAGGGAAGTAGGTATGTCAAGATCGTAGCAGGTGGAGAACTGTGGTCTCTGCCTACCCCGACGTGAACAAGGCGTGATGTTATGTATGTATGTATATTTTTTCTTTGGGAGAGATGTCAGTTCGGTACATCGTCCCTTACACCCTTTAGTTAGTTGCTTATAGTTTGAACCCTGCTAATCATTATTTTTCAATACATTTGCTCGAAAAACGTACTTACAAGGACGTAAACATTGCTCGTAAGTAGTTACTTACCGAACTAGTGCGGTAAGTAAAAAAAGTATAATACCAAGGTGTTTTTACACTCTGATCATAAAATTATTTTGTAAAAATACTACCGTGGTGACTTTACTTGGGTGTATACTGCCTTGCCTACCTACATTTAAAATAAAATGGAGAGTACCAGGAGAACATAAATCGACAAGAGGCTGACAGTTCCCATGGTTGGTTCCTTTACCAAGTGTATTACTTATACCTGTTTTCTCACAAATGTATTGAAAAATGTCGTAAGATACACGTCCGTAAAGGTTATGACAAACTCGTGCCGATATGGTAAACCCTCGACTTCGTCTCGGGCTTACAAAACGTCAACTCGTTTGTAATAACCCTACCTACGGAACTTGTATCTTAAACTACTATTACTATACCGGATTAAAAAAAATGTAAACACTAGTGGCTGTTAACTTAGACCATGAAACTGAACAACTTTCCCTGAGGAATATAGGTCGAAATACGAAAAAAAAAATTCGACCTCCCATACAAAATGTGCTGTCAGCTGATGCAATTAATTATGGGAAGTCAATTTTTTTTCCTTGGAAAAAGTTGTTCAGCTTTCACCTCTTCAGATATCCGGAGCATTCCGGAGTAATAAAAAAAACCGGCCAAGTGCGAGTCGGACTCGCGCACTAAGGGTTCCGTACCACCACATAAACATAATTGTATTAGTTGAAATTTCAGTAAGTTAATGTGCTAGATTTTTTGAGTCCGACACGCGCTTGACCAAATTTTATTATTTGTTGTTATTTTATAGCCTATGCACTATAAACATACCAATTTTCAAGTTTGTAAGTGTTCCCGTTTTTAAATAGAACTAAAACAAAAATCGCCTCAGCAACCATCCAACTTGACCCCTCTCTTATATGAATGTTCTTGAAACGGGAGCTCACCACAATTGGTTACCATTAGTTGTGAGAAAAGTTGTAATATTTAATGATTTCAGACTTTTCCCATTATTTGTACTGTGAGACCTAGCTTCTTGCCAAATTTCATAATTTTAGGTCAACGGGAAGTACCCTGTAGGTTTTTCATTTTTGAATAAATGTATGGAGATGAGGACATAAAATGCCATATCTTTTGATTGCGTCGTTGTAAAAAATTTAAATTTTCAGATCTTGTGTGGTTCATGGATCCTAATATATGGTATTAATTTCAACCTGATACCTTTACCCGTTCGTGAGATAAAGGGTCTTGACAGACAGACAGACAGACAGACGGACAACAAAGTGATCCTATAAGGGTTCCGTTTTTTTTCTTTTGAGGTACGGAACCCTAAAAAAGGAGTATTTTATTGAATCTAATGACTTTAACACGAGATATGTAACAGTTTTAAGATTTTAATTATTTTACTTGAAGTTAGATTTTTATTTTTATCTGCATACTTGTAAATGTGTATTTTATTTTTAGTTTGTTGAAGTTAGGCAATTACGTTAGTTGTTCGTAAGGACTGATTTTGTGCTATTTATTGATTTTGCATGGTATCCCTAGACATCACATGGTGCCTCACCTAAAAGTACCTGTTACTTACTGTTAGATTAGTTTTAATTCCTTTTACAATAACAGCTCCCGATAACGCTGCTAATATAGATACTAATAGTTAAACTTTAATTATACAGCGCGTTCAGAACAAGTTTGTCCATGACGGTTATTTTCCGCGCATGGGTGACAGGCGGAGAGCCAATAAACGATTCGCTCGCTCCCTGGGGGGAGCCGCGCTCACCCCCGCCACTCATTTTTTTATTTTACGCATTAACGGTCACGGACAAAGTTATTTTGTACTCAGTATACTTCCCGTTGAGTGTACCTACAAGGTGTAACAGAAACGATGTACAGACCGCGGCAAAAAAAAGTAAAAACTTTGCTAGCCATTAATGAGCAGATTGCGCGGGGCAGAGCGTGCGAATCGTAAATCGCCCCCCCCCCCCCCCCCCCGTCTGTCCCCCATGCGAAGAAAATAACTGTCAGAGCATCGTTCTTTTGTGTCACGGGCTGTAACATGTAAATCTGCTCCAAAATCTGCTCCAAAAAATCACCTTCCCGTAGAAACTGCATCAGCTGATAAAAAAATTTTTCGTATTTCGAACCATGTTTCTTAGTGGCACAGCAGACGACAGACTTTTTGTTCTGACAGTCCGCCAGTGTGGCCGGTACTGCAATTATTTTCGTATTACTATAATCATTGACATGAAAAAAGTTGCTTGTTATATTTGAATTTTATTCTGATAAATACTATAATTTTCGCAATACCGGCCACACTAGTGACAATGTCCGTGACTGCCCGCTTATGTCCGCCCCTTCATCTGCTGAGCGCCTTAGGCAAAGTTGCTCAGTTTTATGGGCAGATTTATATCTCTTTGGGATTTTATACCCTTTTTTACTTTCGAGCGGAGCGAGAAAGGTATTGTATTCGTGAAAAAAAAAAGGATTTCAAATTTTTTCAAAAATGTGTTCTATATCACTTACTCATAAAAAACAAGTCTCCCAAAAATGTCCGTCCGTCCGTCGGTCGTCACGCTTTGGCCTAGCGGCTATACGAATGGTCCGATTGACACCAGATTTTGAATTTAGGAGTTTTATGCAAATTCATCGAAGGGTTCTAAGTGGTTTCTTGCTGGCTCTCATTTTGAGGGTAGCTGTCATACAACGAACATTAAAAAAATGATTTTTTTTTCAAAAATGGCTCGTATAATCTTGATGAAACTTTGCATGACCAAGCATCTCCATGTAAAATATCTTGCGCCAGTATCAATTGATCTGTGTAATTTCATATAAGGGGTGTTCCTGTACCACCAAATCGTAAATATGTGATTTACCCAAAATTGGGTCTATTGAGTTTGTTAAAATTTTTGGTTGTCTACCTGACTGGATATTATTTATGATTTTTTTGAATAAAATTTAGTACACAGGGTTTACCAAAAACTGAAAGGGCTTGCTCAGTAGACCAAACTGAACAATTATCCATAGGGAACATGTGTAGGGAAATTAAAAAAATCTCCATGCAAGTATCCTACGGTAGTATCCATTGATCTGGGAAAATTAATATAAAGGGTGTTCCCCAAACGATTTCGAGTAAATCACATGTTAAACTTTTGGTAACATGTGATTTACTCGAAATCGTTTGGGGTTTGTTTGTTTTAATGTTTGACAATTTGAATCCTGAATTGATCTGTATATAAGTCGAACATTTTTTTGGAAAAACGTATATAAAAGTTTGTATTTCCATACTATGTGTATGGCATTTCAAATTTAAGTTTGCGGTTGATAGTTTTTCCTTGAGTATGGCGAGAAAGTAAGTGCAGTGCTGCTGTACCATTTATTTACATCATCTTGTATAATTTAAAGCCCAGATAAGGTAGGTTAGGTAATGAAACTCAATACGGTATTGAAGATATTAAGTAGATAGCCAAATTTTGCCATTATAAATCAGTATAAATGTGAATACTAACAAATTAGATATGTAATCTTTCCATTTTACGTCAGTTTCTTCTTAGTAGTCTGTGCTCATTTTAGATTGCTATGGTATTCGGTTCGTTGTACCACTATTTCTGTGGCTGGCACTTATTATTTATTCGTAGGCTGGCACATACTTAATTCAATAAGTATAGGCTGTGGAAAAAATAAGATGAAAATTTTGCTTTCAAAAATTGTAAAGTAAAACTTTAAACGACGTGACGAAATAAGAATTTTTTTTACACCCTGTCGTGTGTAATAAAAAATGCGAAATATAAGGATTAGGTTGTTTACAATTTGAAAGAGGTACCTATAATGTAATATTTACAGTAAGGTTTGTATATTTTCCTATTAGTCAACCTACAATGATCCCAGTCTAATAGTGAAGATAATATTAATACCTAAGTATGTTATAGGCATGACCGACCATCCTATAAGAACAATGTCATTTCAATTATAAAAGTATACATCTATTGCATTGTAAGAGGCGATTGCCACAGATGTGTAAATTTAGGTATAGGGCTCTCTCTTCCCCTCATAATGTTTGGCGAGTACGTATTTGAAACATATAACTTGTACTGTATAAATGTAAATAACAGTGGACTTGATCTATATCATGTTTCTAAATAAAGAAATATTTTCATTCTACCGTCACTTCTTCTTATTTACTTATTCCATCAAATCATTCAAGAATAGATTCTCAGACACACTCAGACTTGGAGCCTTTTCGATGCAGCACTGCGACTTTTTGCATAGATACGCGCGAACGCGATGCAATCTCGCGATTTTTATGTATCCATGCTGCATCGTAACTTTGTCGGTGCAAACGCGATACAGGGTGTCTACTCTCAAAGTCCGATATATCGAAACGATACTACTCGAAACATGCAAATGCAAAACTTCGTCCCTTGACAATAGAGTAGAATATTGGTTGGATGAATTTTCAAACTGCATCCAACCAATATTCTACTCTATTGTCAAGGGACGAAGTTTTGCATTTGCATGTTTCGAGTAGTATCGTTTCGATATATCGGACTTTGGGAGTAGACACCCAGCATCGTCAAATCGATTCGAATCGTTATCAACCTCATCCTCAACCCTCCAAAACTTATTTCTTTTCCTGCAGCTGCTGCATACATACAGTCGCGCGTTTGTATCTATGCAGACGCACGTGCCTATCGCACATGTTTGTACAAAATAACTATGGCTAAGACCGTTATTGTGCAGAACTCAAAAAATTATCGCGGGGGTGAGCGCAGCACTCAGAATAATGACCTCCTTGCTTAGCAGTTATGGATACTTTTTCTCGCAGCGAGGTTCAAATCTCTGCTTTTTCCAAAGATTTTGGAAACTACGCCAGCAGCGTTTTTCTTATGTCAATGACTTCGCGGCGCTTGCTTTTTCTACTCGGTTTTTCCAAAGAGATTTTAACGGCTCAAATCAGTAATATTGCAATATGGCGACCTAAATACAATCATTTGCGTTTTTTGTGCGTTCAGTACAATGCCATTGTCGTGCGACCATTTCACTACGTTATCAATATCCTGCTGCACGAGTCTACATATGTCAACAAGGTTGGTGCCGGCACGCAGTGCACACAGATCATCGGCAAACATGTACGGCGTGCAATGCTGGTACAATTGGCAGAGGCTGTTCACATGCATCAGGTAGCAGACAGGTCCACATCCCGATCCTTGAGGCACACCACACGTCACTGGCATGGGAGCACTGCGGCCCCCCCCCACCAACCCTGACAGTAAAGGAGCGCCCGCTCTGATAATCGCGGAACCAATGGTTCAGCGGTTGCCCGACCCCACACTCCTCCATCGCCCTGATAAGCGTCTCGTGCTCCAGGGTGTCGAAAGTTTTTTTATAATCGAAGAATACCGCCACTACAATTTTCTTTTCACCTAGATATCCATTAACATCATTTGTAAATTTAGCCAACAGTGTGGCGGTACTCTTCCCCTTTTGAAATCCGTACTGACAGTGGTTAAGGATATTATATTTTTCCAAATATTACTGTATGTATGTTGTATATATGTACCTTTATTATTATCTAAGATATACCTTTATATCAAAGATTTTGGAAACTACGCCAGCGCGCGCAGCGCGCTACGGCAGGAGCGTTTCAGCGTTTTTCTTACGTCAATGCTTTATATCCACATACCTGTTAAATGGAAACCATTCGTGAAACCTCTTCGTAAAAGCGTACGCAAAACAACTACGTAAAACGAATCTTATATTATTTGACAGCGACAGTTAAAGGGCTGCCAAGTCGAACGCAAAATACTGCATTTGTATTCTCATTGAAAGCTTTTCCGTACATTACTCGACAGAAATAAAAAATCTATTACTTGAATTTGGACACTGCATATCACTTCATGATTTCCACCATACAAATTTTTCCATTATTCACATACACACGACCGTTATTTTATTTTCAATGTCTATATTATCTAGGATTATATATCTTATTTTTTTACAGTTTCTCTTTCTGGCTGGCAACACTTCTCTACAGATTTTGTTTTGAGATTCAGGCTTTTCTTAGATTTTATTCCACTTTCCAGTTTAGGAAGCTATAAACTCAATTGAAAAGAATTGTCATGAAGAAGACAGTGGTATAATATGGAGGAAACATTTCCACTTCCGAAAACTAGTTACTGCATTAGTTGTTTGTGTAAAAACGATGATGTTCAAGTTCACCTATATCAGGTGCTAAATGAGACACTAAAAGTTATTTTTCAGGTAAATCAGTAAATCTTTGCTTATGTTTAGGATTTCAATAACTTCCAGAATAGTTTTACCATTTAATGTGTTAATTTGACCTTTAAAAATGCCTAAAGCTCCGAAACAGCATTTACTACACTTTTGTGTAAGATCAATGCATTTTATATTCCTTGAGTAAGATAAGAAATGCACACATTTGTTAACAGTAGGTTCCTTCTAATCTCTCATGATGGTAGTGTGCAACATCATCATTATATTTGAAAATATGTATTGAAAAACAAAAGAAAAGGATGTGTAAGTGCCGTGATCCAAAAAGGCCATGGCTCAGCAGAGAGACTTGCTCAGAGAGCAAAATGCTGATTTTCAGCTGTCGCCCTAGTAGGAGAAACGCATGATCAGTTATAATTTAATAATTATGTGTACGGAATAGAAATGAAACATACTGTTTGTGTGTGTGGCTGTGTGCATGTCAGTGACTATTATGCAGTGTGTTATCCAAGAAGAAGAAAAATATAATAATACATAAATAGAAACAAGAATACGATCAAATAGAGAACCTCCTCCTTTTTTGAAGTCGGTTAAAAATGAAAACAAGTATGCAGAAATACTGTGTGACTACCTTCAGTAACAATATTGTAAATCTAATAAATGGGTAATTCTCAATTTGCAAAAAACTGACTGTGACTGCTATTTTTCTAAGCTGCATTAGCTAAATATCGAAATCGTGCTTTGTTTTATGAAAGAATAGATAAAATACTATAAATTTAATAAATTAATAGAAAGATGTAATGAAGTCACTTCCGTGGGTGTGACGGTCTCAGTAAAGAAAACAAAATTTGTGCTTTATCTGGTTGACTAAATATGGAAAACAAGAATGCTAATATTATTGAGAATATATTCACTTTATAAATACACAAGCTTATGCATTAAAAACGTTAAGTAAATGTTTGGACTGCTTACTTAAAGTTTGTGATTAAATTTTTGGTCACTTCCATGAACGTGTCATACTGGTCATAACTTTAATATCATCATGCGTGTATTCAAACGCAACTACACATAAACAAGGATTGATCTACCATATTTTGACTCAGTTATAAATTTTTTGCTGCGGTGTGTAGTTTACGAGAAAAAAAATGTTGAATGTCTATTCTCACAACTCGTCAAGCATAAGTGGTCACAATTGTTTTGTTCATCAGAGCTATGTACCTTTCAATTGTTTATTTTAGTTTTGTCGTTTGAATGCTTTATCACATCAAAAATACTTTGGCGAATTTGCTGGGTCGTGCCTGCTTTTGGGGTTATGTATCGTACACAACAATGTAAAAATGTCACTTCCATGATTCCGTGGACAAAAATGTATGAGATGTACGGTCACTTCCATGGATGTGTCACTTCCTCAGGTCCACAGAAGTGACAAAATTGTACGATGCTTGCTTCATTATTTCGTGTTATTTTAGATACTAAAACTCATAAAGCCTTTTGAAATTATCGAAGAGATACATATAGACCAGAATTTGCATATCTCTTTTGTCATATCTCTCTATAGAGTACATTAATGTAAGGATTGTCACTTCCATGGAGTTAATTTATTTTCCATGCTAAGCTGCAGGGGTGGCGAATATTTTTTCTAATACATAATATTTTTTCTAATACAATATTTTTTCTAATAAGATCCTACATAATTTTAATAAAAAAGACATTTTCATTTTTTATTATATTTTTGCCCCAAAAATGAGAACTACCCAAATATGATTTGAATTTGGTTTTAAAGTAGTAACAGACAAATATCAATACAGAATACAATGGTAAAATAAATTTGTGGACTTTTCTTTTGTTAACTTAATTGTGTGTAAATGTTTATTTTAAGGGGGACCAAATCACACTGTGCTTTATATGTAAGAAAATAGCGCAAACTACAGAAGCTTTTATACAGAATGTTCAAACCAATCAGGTCTTATTGGAAAGCTTTGAGGTGGTAAGTGAAGTTTTTATTTACTTTTAGTTTTGAATACACATATTTTAAACATAGTTTTTAAGGTCTGCTAAGGTTGAAGCAAGCATGCAGAGGCCCTTTTAAAAATTATTTTGTTGTCTTCTCCTCTTATCAAAACGCAATCTTTGAATTTTGTTAAAAGTCATAAAAAATTAATTGTAAGTATACATACAAGCTATGATGTCATAATTTCTTGCCCTTGCTTGTGACCTTCTTAAACACACAAGGTCATCTGATTCCAAGCTAGGCAACTTTGTACTATGGGTATTAGAGACTAATATTGTTGGTGATATACTCACAGACATAAATAGATGAATAATACTCAGTCAGAACAAACATCTATATTCTTTACACAAATGTTCGGAGATTGAACCTGCGACTTATGGCACAGAAGGCAGGTCACTACCACTGCACCAACTAGTCACTTGTACATTTAAAATTTTGTCATATCACTTGTATATAAACTAACTAAGTACAGTCAAGAGAATGTCAAGCTTGATTCATTGGACTTTGAATCCACTTGCCTTAGGCCGGTATTTCACTGGGACACTGGTAGCGCGACTGGTTGCGCCACTGGTGTCCGTAACTAGACACCAGCTCGGCTGCTGGTCGCGCTACCACTCCCAGTGAAATATAGCCCTTAATACTGTGGCCGCAGGGTGTAGCGACTCTGGTGGCTAGTTACGGACACCCAGTGAAATACCGGCCTTAATCAGCATAGAGATGAACGTCACACACCCAGTGCCAAGCTTAAACCGCTCTTGTACATACCTACATTATTATTTTCAGGTCACAGAAACAAATATACACACAATAAAATCTTCAATACAACCAATAGTCAACCTGGCTCAAATTCCTTTGTCACCTATAAAGTTGGATGGCAATGATTCTAATAACGATAATAATGTTGTTATTTATAATAATAAAAGAGATGTAAAAGTGAAAGTGGAAGTCAAATGTGGGGATGGCGATCGAGAAGATGATAACAAAGATGATGAAAATGATTTCAGTGCATTCTGTGAGAACGATTATAGTTTAGAATTCAAAAGTAAGTTCTATGTTAATTTTAAAGACAACTTATTAAACAACATTAATTAAATTATTATTTTTGAAAGGGATGATTCAGTAGCAACTAACCATTATGTGGGTCAAAGAACAACAAAGCTTCTTGGTTTCCTTTTTGTGTTGTATGAAACTATTTTTTCTCAGTTCCATGTTCTGAGTTACTTCTTCTAAAGATCAGTGTACTTTTTTCACCTTTTATAAGTTGTATAGCTACTTATGCTGTACAAATAGAATACTTAAGATTGGACAAGTTAAAATACTTTTATGAATATAGTTTTCTTTTTGTAGATTTAGAAAACTCTATTAAAGAAGAGGAAGATGATTATCCCCTGCAGTTGCTGAAACAAGAGTTAGAATCTGAAGGAATAAAAATAAAAGTGAGAAGAAAATATACAAAGAAGAAGCCTAAGTTACTAAAGAAAATAAAAAGCAAGAAAGAGATCAGTCAAGACTTTAATGTACCAGGTAAAAACGGTCTTAACTAACTTCAAGCCAGCATGAGTCCTCATATAAAAATGATATCTAATTTTAAATGTAATTTTTGACTATTATTGTATGTAGCAAACGTCATAAAATGACATTTGACTTTAGATATAATTTCAGGGCATCGTGCTGAGAAAGCAGCAGCACCAGCACGAGCAAACGTTTTTCATTCACTCGCTCGAGAAAATTGACATTTGCTACATACATTAAATTAAAAGCCAAAATATTAAATTTGGATTTACATATAGTTATTTTTCTCTAGGGGCTTATTCAGAGCCAGTCTGCCGTCGCTAACAGGAGCCCCTACTAGGTACACCCATTTCATTGACTCGCGCGAGAAAATTTACGTTGTCTTCATAAACATGGCCGCACGTCTGTGGAAACACTTCGACCTTGAGCAGGATTCTGGTTTCGGGCGGTTGTAGCGTAGAGCTAGTTCAGCTTGCATTGGTTTTGTTTCCAGTTCCTTGCTGCCCTGCATACATATTAGTGAAAAAGTGACATTTAGCCTTAGACATATTTGTATCTAGGGGCTCATGCTGTGCCGGCTTGGCTACCTATTTTTGGGGCATATCAGATGGGAACAAAAAGTCCATCAGAGTTGTCAGTTTTGCATTTTTTTCTATGATATCTAATTATAAGCTTTCGTGTATTTAAAAACGATTTTATTTATAAATCTACAAAGTAGAAAATCGCAAAATTTCACAACCACAGGCAGGATTCGAACCTGCAGAAGACGCAGGTTCGAATCCTGCCTGTGGTTGTGAAATTTTGCTATTTTCTACTTTGTAGGTTTCGTGTATTTAGGTTGAAACCTTGAAAAACGTTCAAGCTTCGGAGGGTTGTTCACTTCCGAAGGTTGTCTAGTTAATCTAGTTTGCTAGTTATTCAGTTTTTTCCTTTCAATTTTGAAAGATTGATAAGTATGAATTTTATCCTTTACTATTAAAAGAGATGAGATTGGTATTATTTAATATATTTGTAATTTATTTGACATGTTTTTTATTTACGAGGCCTATTACAAAATTTCGTTCAAAAAAATGAAGATTGGAAAATCTCACTCGACGTCCAGATTTTTCGACACTGTTTTGTAGCTGCAACTAAACGATATAAATACTTTTTTTTATTATCAAGTTATTTGATACTATTATTTCGTTTGAAAGGCCAGCGCATCGGATTATGGACAAATTTGGCAGTTACAATTACGTTCAATTAAGGTATTACGACGAATTGTTTTTAAACAAACGTAGGCTATTTTCATTTCTTTTAAACCAAAGTATGGTATAAGTTATACGAAATAATATTAATGTAGTGAAGAGCAATTTGCAGTTTAACCTGAGCGTTTTTAGGGTTCCGATACCAAAATGGTAAAAAAAAGGAACCCTTATGGTGCCGCTCTGTCTGTCTGTCTGTCTGTCCGTCTGTCTGTCACACCTCTATATCTCAGCAACCACTTATGCTATCAACCTGAAATTTGGAATAGTTTTAGAATATAGTTGCCCAACTTAATTGCACAAGAAAAAATTTTGAAAAAAGTATGATTATTAATATAAAGGGGGCCAAAATAGGGGGGGCCAAATTTCAAATAATCGCTACTAGGTCGAGTGGGGTATCATATGAAAGGGCTTTACTTGTACATTTTAAAATATATTTTTGTATTTTTTTAAATTTCTTAGTTTTAAAGTTATGATGAAAAATGTCAAGAAAAATACCATTCCCCCCCCTTATCTCCGAAGTTTGAGTAAGGAAAAATCTGAATTAATTACAGTTGACAGAAGTTTATATAAACTTTACAGCAAAAATAAAACGATCTTTCTAAGTTGCACAGTTTTTCAGAAATCTGCAAAAAACCTTTACAAACAAATTTAGTTTTGCGGTCCTGAAAATGGACTTTATTGCTTCCAAAAATACTATAGGTATATCGGAACCCTCGGCGCGCGAGTCCGACTCGCACTTGACCGGTTTTTTGTAGTTTTTTTCGTTCGGAATGGATTTTTTTTTCTAGATTTTCCAATATATTTTTCAAAATTCCGAGGCCGCTACGAACTACACTATTATGTAAGAGATTTTATTGTATATTTTTAATTTAGTTTGCTTAGCTCAATAGTTCAATTCACGAGCTCAAAACAGTGCCGTTTGCTCATTTTATGAAAACTAGCTTCGGAATATTGGCTATATCTACCTATATAAGAAAAAATTGTAAAAAGCGAGGCCGCTAAGAACTTAAGTAATAACTACTCTTTAAGATTTTATAAGTTACAGTTGTCTAAGTCTTGGCGATTCTCAGATTAAGGACGCCGAAATTAGCTATTTTTCGCAAAAACACGTTCAAAATGTAATAGGCCTCTTAAATAATTGATTTTTCATTATCCGGTTAAATATCTGGTTTCTAATAAAACTATTTTAATATTAAAAGAGCAATTTTTGTAAGTAATATTTTTTAGGGTTCCGTACCTCGAAAGAAAAAACGGAACCCTTATAGGATCACTTTGTTGTCCGTCTGTCTGTCTGTCTGTCTGTCAAGACCCTTTATCTCACGAACGGGTAAAGGTATCACGTTTAAATTAATACCATATATTAGGATCCATGAACCACACAAGATCTGAAAATTTCAATTTTTTACAACGACGCAATCAAAAGATATGGCATTTTATGTCCTCACCTCCATACATTTATGCAAAAAAGCAAAACCTACAGGGTACTTCCCGTTGACCTAAAATTATGAAATTTGGCAAGAAGCTAAGTCTCTCAGTACAAATACTGGGAAAAGTCTGAAATCATTAAATATTACAACTTTTCTCACAACTAATGGTAACCAATTGTGGTGAGCTCCCGTTTTAAGAACATTCATATGAGAGAGGGGTCAAGTTGGATGGTCGTAGAGGCGATTTTTGTTTTAGTTCTATTTTAAAAACGGGAACACTTACAAACTTGAAAATTGGTATGTTTATATACATAAGCTATAAAATAACAACAAATAATAAAATTTGGTCAAGCGCGTGTCGGACTAAAAAAATCTAGCACATTAATTTACTGAAATTTCAACTAATACAATTATGATTATGTGGTGGTACGGAACCCTCGGTGCGCGAGTCCGACTCGCACTTGGCCGATATTTTTTCAAAAACAAATCTATTTCGATGAAATTTTATTGGGGGCGAAAAATTGATCTAGTTAGGTCTCATGTCTGGGAAAATTCGTTTTCCCGTGTTTTTAAGCATTTTTTTTCAAATACCGTGCTTAGATCAGAAACCTACAGCGCCATATGTTGGTGGATGGCATAGCTTGCTCACCCGCTGCTATTTTCATGTTGAGGCGGCTATTATAGAGCGAAGCTCGGTCGCCCAGGTACGTTATCTAAAAACGATAATTTTTACAACACTGGCAACATGGCGGACTTTGATGAGCCCGTTTGTTTCTGGATGACACAGCGTATATTTCACTTTACGTATTTCAGAAGCGAGAATCCAAATCTTGCACCTTACTCAGCAGGAATGTTTACAAGAGCGGTCACAAAAACTTTTGGAGGAATCTTATATAAATTCAGAGTACAAATGCGAAGATTGTATCAAAGGCTTTAGCTATAAATCTTCTTATGACAAACATATGGAAAAACATGACGAGGTAATTACCTACTAAGGTTTTTCATCCACATCATACCACAATCTGACAATAAATGGATTTCAATTTCATGTTCATAAAATAAAATTCATTGGAATATATTGTTTTGTCATAACGCACTTTCACATCCAATGTTATTTTCAAATATCCACGTAGAGCGTTCAGCTAGAGCCTCCAGCACCCACGAGAATTGAAAAGTGGATGGAGGTTTTAACGAAATTTCTTGTAAAAGAGTCATCATCTAATATTGTGCATGACTTCAACTCGGGCACTACATACCACGAGCGCTAATTTGAAATTGGAAGCGCGCTTAGGCCTGTGTATCCAATATAATTTCATGAGTCAATGCCAACGCTTACCAACACATTTTGCAGCCATGACTCTAAAACCAAGAGTATATTTGACGGAAGAAATAAAATTGTTTTGCAAACTTGTTTTTTCTGACAGCTTTAGCTGATTACTATTGATATAGCTGCAAAATATGTTGGTAAGCATTGGCATTGACTCGTAAAACGGATAATTAGTCCAGTCAATCTACTATATGAGGACGCATTAAATGCACATTTAGAGAAATTAATTTTAAATAGTAATATAGGCTATTTGAGGCTATAAATAATTAAAATCCGGCAATTTTTTAAAACACATTTTTTGTTAAAGTACCAGTATAAGCTGACCTGTGCTACTTGGTAAATATTATACAAGTTGAGTTCACCTTATACTGGTATTAAAAATATCAACGTTACTCGTATGTCGGGGATTTCTGTGGTTTTAAAATTTTGAATGTGTTTCTGGTGATTTAACAAATTATCACCTAATGTGCATTTATTCCATTTTCTCCATACAAACTTTCGTAGATTGACTGGACTAATAGTAGATTAGTAGCCAAGAGCTGTAAGGCATCTATTGCAGCCCGAGATATTTAGGCGCACGAGCGCAGCGAGGGCGCCTATAGTTCGAGGGTGCAATTGATGCTTACACCCGAGCTAACTACTTTGCTTTACATCTCGATTGTGAGGTAAGTGGGTCCTTGTTACCACCAAATTGTAGGTGACCAATTAGCGCTATAGGGTAATAATGTAGCTAGAAAAGCCCTAGAGCGGTAAGTAATTAAAACGCCCGCCGCCCCGCTGCTGGAGGCGGCCATCAAGGCGAAGCCGCGCGTAGAGGTGGAGGTGCTGCCGGGCGGGGGCGTTACAGCCCTAGGGCTTTTCTAGCTACATTATTACCCTAGAGCGCTAATTGGTCACCTACAAGCCCCATTTGGGGGTAATAAGGACCTACTTACCGAATATGAGAGATGTAAATACAATTAACCCGTTGGGGCACCGGGCGGGAAGCGCGGGGGGATTGCGGGCGGGGGGTGGAGAGTGTCTGTTCTGTATGATAGTACTATTGCTTTATTCTGTGCTTTGATCCTAATCCTAACATGTTTAGCTATTAATTTCAGAGGTATGGCGACTACGTCTGTGATGTTTGTAAACTACGAACTTCAACTGAAGACAAGTTACAAAGCCATAAGAGATACCATACCCTGTAAGTAAAACAGTCTAGAGCACGTCAAGCTTGACACTGGTGTCGATTCCGGCAGACACAAACTGAAACTAACCTTAATTTGACAGGACTAAAAGTGTTGTTGTCTCTTTTCGAACCTATAGGGAGTAACAAAGACAGCAACACTATTAGGACTGTCAAATTTAGTTTAGTTTTAGTTTGTGTCTGCCAGAATCGACACCACTTTGGACTTAGCAGCGTTTTAAGTTCATCTAAAGTTCATTGTGAAGACAATTGATATGACATTTTCTCTATTATGCGTTGATTTATGTAATAATTGTATTTACCAACTTTTACCTTTGATAAAATGTAACGTTTTGGCTAGTCTGTAAGTTACGTTTTTGTAGAATAAATAAATCTACCGTTGGAGCTAATATCGCAGTATAAATGGTCAGTTTGACCTACTCTCCACTGCACATTTTCATCATCATCATAACATCCCATTAAACGTCCACTGCAAGACGGGAGCTCCCTCCAGAAATCTAGCGAAGACGCGTGGTACAGGGGATTTACCATAGTCACCACGTGTGTAAATATTGCGGCTGACGACCGCTGTTGTTGGTGACCGCAGTATGTAAGACGGTACGATACATAGAAAGATGCTGCTGCCCATCCTCCGGTTCATAAGCCCATACTCGCCTCTTACGACACCCACGGGTAGAGATGGGTTGGTACTACTCGTATTCTCTTTTACCTCTTTTACTATTGGACTCATCAGATAGGAACAAAATGTCCACCGGTGTTGCCAATATTTAAGTTTAAAAAGTTGCTGAGTTCCGAAAGTTTGGTAAGGTTAAATTTTATAACTTTTGCAACACCTGCCACACTGGCGGACTTTTGTTCCCCTTTGGTGTACTCGTAGTACTTGTGTGGTAATCAATGCAATGCAGTTAATATTTTATTGTTTTATTTACCAAAACGTTTGTTTTCAGGAGATTTAAATGCTTAGATTGCGGCTTAACGAGATTAAATCGGCTTACAATAGAAGACCATTTTAGATCTAAACATTCCAATAGCATACACTTTTCCTGTCCAGAGTGTTACAAAAATTTCCGGTACGTTCCTAATTTTCTTTCACTTAGTTCAAACACCGTTTTGCACATGAAACTAAACAACTTTTCTTGAGGAACATTACAGAGCCCGAAAGACAAGTATTTCAACTTTACATTTACTATGGAAGGTAAATTTTTAATTAGTATTTCGGCCTATATTTCTCGGGAATAATGTTCAGTTAAGTGGGTAGAATCACCCGTATTTTTTTTGTAGAAAAGAAAAAAAAGTTTGAAATTTTTATGTAATTTAAAAAAAGTCAGTAATTTTGCATATATTTGGTGGATTTTGTAGCCATTTCTCTGGGCCTTTGACTTTCATCATATAGTCCAGTCACTCTTCGATAGTTTGTATAGAGAGGATTGCATTAAATGCACCTTAGGGGATAATTCATTAAATTACCAGTAAAAACATTCAAAAATTTAAAACCACAGTAATTCCCGGCAAAACGTTGATATTTGTAGCACCGTTCAGCTTATACTGGTACTTGTACAAAAAAGTATTTTGACAAAATTGCCGGATTTAATTATTTATAGCTTCAAATATCTCGTATTACTATTTAAAATTAAATTCTCTAAATGTGCATTAATGCAACCTCATATACTGGACTAATAACCTTACACCCCATACACTTCAACCACTGCTGTGGTGGACAAGGAGCTCCTCCGTGAATTGACAAGACACAAAGTAAAAGTACACAAATACCAGACTTCTTTCACAACACCCACATGATGAGTGGGGTGGCAGTATTCTTATCCGGCCCCACAGTTAATTGTACTTCGCATTTATAAAAGTTAGCTCATATTTATAATATTACTTTTTAGGCGAAAATCATCACTCAAAAATCACATGCTCACACATAAACACAAGGAAAAAGTGGAGTGTGGTCATTGTAACAAAGCCTATGCTTCCAAAGAAACGTTGAAAGCCCATGTTGAAAGGTAAGGGTACCTACCCTGTCTCTTCCAAAGTATTTAAAATCTCGCTGCGTTCATCTTTCACCTTAGGGTTGCCCGCCGTACGTCCAATTTACGAGATTAAAAATTGCGCAGGACCGGCCGGCGTGGAGACAACTTATTGAGGCTCTCTGAACCAGGCGGGGTGCCGTAGCACTAAAAAAAACAACATATATTAACTTTTATGAGATTTTTGGAGCTTGATTTATATTTTGAAATCTCGGAAATCACTGTGATTTTGAAGAATTGGGTCCCATGTATTTAATTTCCTGTATTATAAAACGGTAACGGTACCGTGCTTCAATCTATCGCCCATTTTCTTTATTCGCAGAAGACACTCAGATGAAATAAGTAAACGAGAAAAAAGGCATATCTGTCAAGAATGTGGTATGGCGTTTGAGAACCCTTCGCAATTGAAAAACCATGGCATTAAGCATTCTACCAGGAGGGACTACTATTGCGTCGAGTGTGACAAGTAAGGAGCTTGTTGTAAGTCAAGTGAATTCCACGAAAGAGTCGTACGTTTAATTAACAAACATTTTGCTAGCAAGAAGATATTACTCTTCAATCACAATAGGCCCACATGTGTAACCACGATACCGGCATAAAAAAACCAATGTTTTGTCTTTCAGGAGTTTCAAATCGGACTATATTTTGAAACACCACCTTAAAACTGCTAAGCCTCACAATAACTACATGGATTTACCGTAAGTACTTTTAGAATTTATTTTTTTACTTATATTGCGTCCCAGCAATGGGACAGTATGTATAGGCTAATAAAAAAAAATATTGCGTTTATTTCACTGTGCTACCTCGAGCCCTGTAAAGTGCATTAATGCTAAGGTTTTAACTTAAAATAAATTATTTTTTTCCAGCTTACCCTGTCTTCATTGTAAGAAACGTTTCGCAATCCGCAGAGACCTAGACAGACATATGAACAGAGTTCATCTCAATATCAAGCCTTTCCAGTGTGATCAGTGCGAAAAGGTATATGCGCCAATATTTTGTTAAAGGCTCAACAATAGGACCCCTTCAAATAAGAGCGATTTTGTTATTAAAGTAGGAATATTATTTATTCAAGTAACAATCAGTTTCTTGCAAAATGCTAGCCGTACTTGAGCACTGCGGGTTCGCGGGAAGTATCGATCCGATCTGCTCTCACGTATAGTTTTTCCTGCGTTCTTTCAATTCTATTCAAGCTACTGTATTACGACTGTAATAATTCTAATTATATATTTTTTCCAGACATACATTAACAACTGGTCACTTATTGAGCACCGCCGTATAATTCATGAAGGATACCAACGCCCACTCAAGTATCCATGCTCCTTGTGCGATAAAGTATTCGATGTGAGTAAAGCCACGATCACACCCAGCTGAATTCAAAGACTAATTCGGCATACATTGCTCGTTGAAGTAAGTATATTGCAATTAACATAACCAAGCCTCGCAGCAATGTATGCCGAACTAGTCTTTGAATTCATTAAGTTATTCTTTTTCACAAATAAAAGAAAATTCCAGCCAATAGTATTGTTCCTTTTGACAAGCTAGGTAATGGCGTCATACTGTTGGTTGTAATTTTCCCAGCCCACAGCTCAGCTTCCTCGCACAACACTGGTTGAAATTTACCCTAGAGAATGGGCAATAGTGTCCTTCTGCGTATTGTACCTATAGTTATGAGCACGTCAAACTTAATACACTGGATTGGTACCGCTCTTAATCTTAGCGTAAAGATGGAAGTCACCCGACGAGTGTCAAGCTTGGACTGCTCTTGACTGTACATTCACAAAGGGTTTTGCACTGGTTTTATTCCAATCATAATTGGGGTTAGAATCCCGCTGCTAGTGTCAAGCTTGACCTGCTTTTGACTGTACCATCACACTGCAGTGAAATAACGTAGCTTGATCAACATGTCAGCAAGACAGCTATGCGTGAGAGCAAGACGTAGCGATACATGTCTCTCTCTTGAACACAAAGATTTTGGAAACTACGCCAGGGGGCGTTTTTCTTACGTCAATGCTTGAACATCTTACGCATCGCTTCGTCCTGCTCTCTCACTACTGTCATTCTAAAGTGCCATCCACACACGGCAATTTCGCGACCAATCTGACTAGATTGGCTATCAGATTGTGTAGTGTGGATCGCGATTGGGTCAATTGGCCAATTGGAATTGGAAATTGGGGGTTGAGATCGGCCGATTTGATCAATTGGCAATCAGATTGTATAGTGTGGACGCTAATTGGGCAATTTCAAAATAAGTTTGCCATGTGGAACCCCTCTAGTCAAGCCACATTATATTGACTGTATGTGGTGGTTAGTGACCGACCAGTTAGAGTCACAGGCTTTTTTGCAGTGCAATTTTAAGGGGGAGCTTGGTATACGGGGCGCAAAATAAAACCATCTCTGACCGTTAATGCGCAAAATTAAAAAAAATTGTCGCGGGGGTGAGCGCTGCAGGTGGGGAGACGCGCGAATTGTTTATTGGCTCCCCGTTTGCCGCCCATGCGCAGAAAATATCCGTCAGGGCTAGATATATTTTGCGCCAAAGAATTCGGACTCCTTGCTCCGCTCGTAATAGAAGGAATACTAATTCTAATTTTGTGTCCCAAGTTGAAATGTCCAGAAATCAAACGTGATTTGACAGCTTCATACGAAAACAGAACGACGCCTATGCCGTATTTACAATAACTGAATGAATGTCAGAATACCTTGTGAAACAAATTTCATGTAACTATCCAGCTGTGGACTTTTATAGGATTTATTGCATGTCATGTAGAGAGGATGAATGAAGGAAGATTGACGATGACGAAAGAGATCTACAAGGCGAGAGTGAATGGAAACGTTGGAAGGGGAAGGCCTCGGCGAACGTATCAGGACCAAATTCAGGACGTTCTGAATAAAGGCCAGGTTAAAAGTACCCTAAACCGACGAGCATGTATGAAAGGATTGATGAAAGTTCAGGAAGCAAGGGAAGTATGTCAAGATCGTAGCAGGTGGAGAACTGTGGTCTCTGCCTACCCCGACGGGAACAAGGCGTAATGTTATGTATGTATTGCAAGTTACGATCAGAGTTACAATGATCATGATTTCTCAAACAAAAGTTTATCTAAAGAATGTTGTCCACAGCGAAACCACATACTGAAGTCGCACATCCGCACGCACACCGGCGAGCGTCCCTACCAGTGCAGCCGGTGCCCCGCCGCCTTCAGCCAGGCCGGCGTGCTGGGCACACACGTCAAACTGGTCCATCTCAAGCTCACCAGAGATGGGAAGCCTAAAGCTACTAGTATAGGACCTGTCGGGCTTGGTATAATGAAAATGTGAAATTAACTTTATAAATTAAAGCAATTAAAATTTTAACAAGTTTTATTTTCTATGTGTTTCTACAAGTAAAAGGGGAAAATCCGCCAGACAAAAAGACCGCGATATCTATTCAGCTGACTGCGTCGCTAGAACGTGAAGGCTTATAAAAAAAAAACCGGTCAAGTGCGAGTCGGACTCGCGCGCCGAGGGTTCCGATATACCTATAGTATTTTTGGAAGCAATAAAGTCCATTTTCAGGACCGCAAAACTAAATTTGTTTGTAAAGGTTTTTTGCAGATTTCTGAAAAACTGCAACTTAGAAAGATCGTTTTATTTTTGCTGTAAAGTTTATATAAACTTCTGTCAACTGTAATTAATTCAGATTTTTCCTTACTCAAACTTCGGAGATAAGGGGGGGGGAATGGTATTTTTCTTGACATTTTTCATCATAACTTTAAAACTAAGAAATTTAAAAAAATACAAAAATATATTTTAAAATGTACAAGTAAAGCCCTTTCATATGATACCCCACTCGACCTAGTAGCGACAATTTGAAATTTGGCCCCCCCTATTTTGGCCCCCTTTATATTAATAATCATACTTTTTTCAAAATTTTTTCTTGTGCAATTAAGTTGGGCAACTATATTCTAAAACTATTCCAAATTTCAGGTTGATAGCATAAGTGGTTGCTGAGATATAGAGGTGTGACAGACAGACAGACAGAGCGGCACCATAAGGGTTCCTTTTTTTTACCAATTTGGTATCGGAACCCTAATTACTTACTTCTTGATTAGATATCGCGGTCAAACTGTCAATCAATCAATCAATTTATTTGTGGAACACAGGTAAGTATGTACAAGAAGAGATGTTTAACAATATTAAGTTCAGCTGTGACCTGCCATTAAGCATACAATACTGTGCTTTACTGCCTTGAAACATCCTTGACACGGTTGACCTTGCGGTCGACAAATCTCGCACAGTCATCGATGACTTTGTTCTCGTCTTGGTCTACACTAACCTTGTAGGTAGACCGCGGGTTTTCAGTTTTGGGCTTGGGTCGCCTTGTTCGTGTCGTGAGCTTTGATCGTGATTTCCTTTTCTTGGGGAAGATGAAATCAGACAGCTGTATGAGCTTATGTCCCATTGCCTTATCACATCGATAAAAAATAAAATCTGTGCTGCCAGGTCCGCAGATTTTTTCAGTATTGTGTAGAAAGATGTACTCATTTTAATTTGCAACCAAGTTGAATCTACTTCCGTCAAAATCGAGGGCATCAAAATCAAAATGGACTTGTAGGGGATAATAATCTAAGTAGAATGTTCTGAATGAACAAGCGAAAGTTTGTGTAAGTTGACATTAACAGATGATTTTTGAAACATTTTTAATATCTAGTTTGGCAACACTTATTCTGCTTGCGAACCGCTACGCTGTAGTGCGAGGCTTTTTGGCGGGAACTCGACATGGGCGTTTGCCTGCTTAATTGAAATTTAGTTTTTTTGTGCATTTAGTGATTTAGTGGATAATAAAGATAGTGTGTTATGCAGTAAATTTACTACTGAGTGCGCAGCTGATGAAGATTTCAAGTGATCTCGTGTTTAAGCCCCGTTTGTGTTGTCCCAAAAAGTCACGAACATTTTCCTTCGTAAAGTTCACTATCGCTTTACGAGGGGAGCAAAAAGAAAGATTAAACACCTCAGAACAAAAACCTCCTTGCTTCGCTCGGAGAAGAAACCATGCTATTTTTTTTCAGTATGGGATGACAACTGCTAGCATGTCTCATGCCATGTCAAGTGGTCAGTGATCACATCCTACCAAATTAGATGAACGACGCGTTCATTGCATTTACAAAGTTTATAGGATTATTGTAACTTGTTGGGATTTTAACGGTTGAAAATATTTCCTGAATTATATGTTGTAAACAATGTGTAAATTATAAAAAACATGTAGTGAATAACTTCAAAATATCGTGAATTTATTCTTAAGTTGCTCTCCATATTAGTGATTGTTCTTTTTAATAATAACGTGTGTAGTTGATGGCTGTACATCTTTAAAACAACAAAACGAAAATTGCAAAGAAATTTTGTCTTTTCATCTGTAAGTTTTATTCAGTATTTTTCATGTTTGTGGATTATTATCACAAATATTGCATAAAAAAATGACAACTTATCATTTCTACAGTCAGATAATATGGAAATTGTTACGTATTTTACTGTAATTTATCGTTTTTTGTGGGATCATGTTGGAGTTTATGAGTGATGTACTTTTTATCGATAGTAGTATTTTTACTGAGCGAGAAAGGTATTGTATTCGTGAAAAAAGTTGCACAAACTTTCTCAAAAATGTGTTCTATATCACTTAAGCAAGTCCCCTAAAAAATGTCCGTCTGTCGGTTGGTTGGTCTGTCCGTCACGCTTTGGCCTAGCGGCACAGAATTAATAATAGTACTACATCTAGCGGCTAAACGAATGGTCCTATTAACACCATATTTTAATTTAAGACTTTTATTTCCGAATGGTTTTTTGCTGGCTCTCATTTTGAGGGTAGCTGTCATTCAACAAAAATGAAGAATTGTTTTTTTTTTTAAATAGTTCAAATTATTTTTATGAAACTTTGCTTGACTAAGCATCTCTATGCAAGGTATCTTGCGCCATCATCAGTTTGTCTGTGTGATTCCATATAAGGGGTGTTCCTGTACTACCAAAACGTAAACTTTTGATTTACTCATAGGATCAGTGCACCACTAGATGACCAAGCACCAATAGCTGACCAAAACTTAAATTTGAGCTGAAAGTAAGAAAATTTAAAAATACCGCGATTTTATATAGAATTTAACTATGTTGGCGTCTTACAATAAAGTTATGGGTTTGTCTAGCTAGTACTTTAGTATGTTTATTCGAAGTGGTCATGCAATGTAACATTTGAAAAAAAAAAAACTTTAAGAGCATATTTTGTAAAGTCCTTAACACTTATTATATCACAAGCCTAACTAATTAATAGTCGAACTTTTAGAAGTGACTCTGAAAGTAGAACTAATAATTTAGTTTTTTTATGAATTTTGTTATAAAACCGCTTAAATGGTCAACTAGTGGTACCTACATTGACCCTAATTGACTCCATTAAGTTTGTATTATTTTCTATAATTTTAATTTTGTTTTGGTTATCTACCTGAATGGATATTCAATTTGATTGGATTTTGTGAAAATTTAGTACATGGATGTACCAAAAACTGAAAGAGCTTTACAGTCGACAAAACTGAACAACTATTCATAAGAAACAGAGTTTTGAAGTTTAAAAATCTGTGAAAATTCATATAAAAGGTGTTCCAGTACTACCAAAATTTGAACATGTGATTTGTTCGAAATCGTTTACGGTTGGTTTGTTTTAATATTTTACAATTCGAGTTCCGAATTCATGTGGTAGAAAATTTTTCAGAAAAACCTTAATAAACGTTTGTAATTCCTTACTATGTGTAGGTATGGTATTACAAATTTAAGTTTGCGGTTGACAGTTCTACTTGCATATCGCGAGAAAGTAAGTGCAGTGCTGCTGTACCATTTATTATATTTTACAACATTCAACGCGTTTTGTTTTCATTCTGGGTTCGATTCCCGATGGGGACACTGTCAAACAAATATAACTTTGTGTGTCTTCGCCAAATTGAAATGTCTCAATCAGCATGAATCATCCTGAATCAACAAATTGTAAGAAAATTAATAAAAATACTAAATTAATCTTTGTTTTGGTAATTAAAAAATTTTGGTACCAACACTGATGTATGGCAGTGAAAGCTGGGTATGGCAGAAGAAGCATGAAAGTAGAATTAATGCAGTGGAAATGAGAGCGCTAAGGAGTATGATTGGTGTTAAATTGAGTGACAGGATTAGAAATAGTGTGATAAGAGAACGGTGTGGCGTAAAAGAGGACGTAGTGACCAAAATCGAGAAAGGGATGCTGAGATGGTTTGGTCATGTAGAGAGGATGAATGAACAAAGATTGACGAAAGAGATCTACCAGGCGAGAGTGAATGGAAACGTTGGAAGGGGAAGGCCTAGGCGAACGTACCAGGACCAAATTCAGGACGTTCTGAATAAAGGCCAGGTTAAAAGTACCCTAAACCGACGAGCATGTATGAAAGGATTGATGAAAGTACAGGAAGCAAGGGAAGTATGTCAAGATCGTAGCAGGTGGAGGACTGTGGTCTCTGCCTACCCCAACGGGAAAGAGGCGTGATGTTATGTATGTATGTATGTATTAATCTATTGAGTTTATCGACTGGAGTTTTCCCAGCAATCTGGAAATTGGCGGTAGTGTGCCCGATACACAAAAATGGTGCAAAAGATATACCTGATAATTATCGTCCAATATCACTTTTGGGTGCGTTTTCAAAATTATTAGAAAAAATAGTAAATAAGCGACTTATTCAGTACCTGGAGTCAAACAAACTAATTTCAGACAATCAGTTTGGATTTCGTAGGGGCAAGTCCATGGAGGACGCCGTAAACCTCTTGACTTCTACAGTGGCATCCTACCTCGACAAATCTCAATGCTGCATTGGAGTGTTCCTGGACCTGGCGAAGGCATTCGACACTGTCTCCATTCCGATACTTTTAAACAAACTAGAAAAAGCTGGCATTAGAGGCGTAGCCCTCAACTGGTTTAAAAGTTACCTCACGGACAGGAGACAGTGTCTAAGGGTCGACCAAACTTTCAGCGACTATCGTCCTGTACTTTTCGGAGTGCCACAGGGTAGCATCTTAGGACCTACCCTGTTTATTTTGTATATGGACGACATTCACACTTTGCCTCTTAAAAATTCAGCAACAATCTGCTACGCAGACGACACTGTATTGGTCTTTCACGGAGAGAGCTGGTCTCAGGCACACTCAAATGCGGAACTTGGTATGTCTCAGGTCTATGGCTGGTTGTCTCAAAATCTCCTAACTCTTAATGTAACAAAAACTAAAAGCATGTATTTTCACAAAACTAAAGCTTCGGAACCGCCCTTACTCCCAGATCTTAAAATACACTCTTGTGACTTTCAAGCAAATATGACATGCAGTTGTGAAACCTTGACTAAAACTGAGGTTATCAAATATTTGGGTGTACTTGTAGATCAGAAGCTAAACTTCAAGGAACACGTTGCATGCCTATCGGGAAGAGTAAGAAGAATAATTAATATCATGAGGAAACTCAGAAATTCTGCGGATCTGGATATTCTGAAAATGACCTACTACGCACTTTGTGAGTCTATTACAACGTACTGTATATCTAGTTGGGGGGGCATTGCAAAAACACATAATATACGACTTGAAAGAGCTCAACGAGCTGTAATTAAGACCATGCTAAAAAAACCACGCAGGTATCCAACTTTAGAGTTGTATAGAGAAGCTGGAGTGCTAAGCGTTAGGAAATTATTTATACTTAGGATAACACTCCTAAAACACGGTTCCGTGTTACAGTCCGATGATTACGACAACATAGTAAAACGTCGTGTTTGTCAAACGCCAGTTCCCAACATACGTACTACTTTTGCCCGACGTTTTAGTCCATACATTGCAGCCTTCTTGTACAATAAAGCTGAGAAACACTGTAAGATTATTAAATGTTCCAAAGTAGATGCAAAACAGAAAATTAAATCTTGGTTAGTACAAAAAAGTTACGCTGAAACAGAAGCGCTACTTGCACCGTTAGTGTAATGTAATGAATCGCAACACTTATATTGTTGTATGTGATGTTTATAACATGATATGATGTATATATCATTTGTATGTACATATTTATTATATAAACATATGTATATAATTGTTTGTATATGTATGTGTGTCTATGTATATTTTTGTATAAAATGTGAAACATATTTTATAAGATAACATTATTATTTTATCGTATAATTTTTGGTAATACTGATAGTCATAAAATTAAATTAAATTATTTTTCTTCTTACTTGTAAACTGTGTTTGTAGTTGTTATAAGGTAAATTTTCAATTAGATTATGAGGCTTGTACTATAATGTAACGTTTTTGTTTTGGGACCCCACGATACAGGCTTGCCTAGTGTGGGGACCATGGTCAATCCAACTATTGTAAAAACTAAATCTTGAAATAAATATATTTGTATTTGTATTTGTATTTGATATAAAATTCTCTACAAAAAAGGTTTTAAAGTTTTTCGCTACAAACAATTCTGACAAGCAATTCTTGTGCTCATGCAACGCTTTTGTTCACAAGCATATAAAGATTCTGGGTCAAGCTTATCCGAAACCAGAAGACTACAGGCTCCTTGTGCTCTAAGGTCCAATAAGGAACTCAGCTCCACGTTATAAGGCAAGATAAGATACACGAAATTTCGCTTGAAAATTGATTTGAGCTACTTAGAAGAAAAACACAAACCCGTATTTCAGCATTTTTGCAAAACCATCCCAAAGGGATTGAATTGAGGGATAAAAGTTTGTTTTAAAATCCTACATAATTTGTATGTAAGCTAGAGATATTCATGAAAAAAAAAAAAAAGAACCTTTACACCTCCTACCCCTCTTGCCTCCACCGCTACCGTCCATTACTTTTAGTAAGTAAGTAAGAAATTTGGTATCTTTAATATTAAAACACCTACGTAAGAAATCACCTTTAGTAAAAAATGCAAAAAGTATTTTTTTTTTAATGAATTTCATCACTGCTTTTAACAGATTTGCCTTTTATTAAAGTTTAGTACTTCAACTTTTTGGTCAAAGTTTAAACATCGATTTGTCCTTGTGTAACTTATCGACTATCGATAGATGAAAGCATGCCCACATCCCTACTTGTGACGAATTATTTCTTATATATTACTTCTATATGAGGTCAAATTTCTTTGTTAAACACATCAGACATGGCTGTATGGGCTTTGTACTCTTTGCCTTTCCGAAAGGAAGAATAAAACCAAAAAAAAAAAAATACGCTGTAGTGCTAGTGTTTTTTTACCAATTTTATTGGTATTTTAGCTGAATAAGTACATTAATTATCATGTAATAGTAGTGTAAAAACATGGAGGAAACAGATCCCCTTTCAAGAACTTGTTACTGCTTTAGCTGTTTGTCTGAAAACGACAAAGTTCAACTCTACTCCTACCAAGTGCAAAATGAGCCTCTAAAAGCTGTTTTACAGGTATGTTGTCAGGTTTTATTTGAGTAATATAAACTTAATGAACTATTTGTCTTGTATTTAGTTAAATTTGGAATAATTTTGATAGGTATCCATCCGTACTGTTACTTCCAACATTGTATGTGGAAATCGAATCGATTCGCTTCAGTGGTTTGGAAACCGACGATATACCTACGTATATCGTCGGTTTCCAAACCACTGAAGCGAATCGATTCGATTTTGACGAGATTTGATATTTACAGTTTGGTAGTTAGACCCCGAGGATAGGCTACATATTTTTTTAAATGCGCTCGAAGTCGCGGGCTACAGCTGGAGTGTTTCTAGCTAAGTTTGTAGTGTTCTGTAAATATATTTTATTTTACAGGCAGATCGTATTGTACTATGTTTTGTGTGCAAGGAAATAGCGCAAAAGGCCGAAGCTTTCATCCGAAATGTTCGCAACACCCAAATTACATTACAACAATCAAATCTTGTAAGTATTACTAACTATTGTTAATATAATTTAAGTATAATAGACCTTGGCGAACAACTGGAACAATGACTTTGACTGTGTAGACTAGATTTTTCATAAAAATGGACATGTTTAAAGTAACCCTCACTATGCACTTGCTGTAAGCTTTGCTAGCCACATAACTCTTCTTTTGCTTAGCATTTTGCCGGCCCACTGCCAGCATTTGCTTTCTATCTTAATCTTCTCCACTTTCCCTGGTCTTCAGCATCCTATTTTAAGATTGTCCTCTCCCACCTTGAGCCAGCACTTCTTCTTCTTTCTTCCGATACGGAACGGCGTAAACTCGCTCTATTTGTATTGTAATCTGCATGACATTCAATAAGTATTCTGTAAAGAATCTACATTGAATAAATTATCTGAATCTGAAATCTTAGGCCTGCCACACTTTTCAGGATTTGTGCAAGGCACCTATTTCCAACATAGTCATACACTGATAATAAACAAAAAAATTGTCCTATTTTGGTTTATAAGTTTCCTTGGAATTCATATTTATTTATGATAATTTTATTTTAAATTCTTTTCCAGATTTCAGACTCAAACATCAACAAAGTAAAATGCTCAAGACAACCAATAATAAATTTAACTCAAATTCCATTGTCTCCCATACAGCTGGATGGTAATGATTTTGATAATGATAACACTGTTGTCTGTAACGATCTGACAAAAATTAAATTGGAAGTAAAATCTGAGTCTGAGGAAGAGGAATATAATGAAGACCATGACTTTAATGAGTTCAATCATGATCAGCACCAAATAAAATTAGAGGGTGAGTTATAAAGAGTAGGTATTTAAAGTTACTCTGAAAATCTAGTCCAGCCAGGTATAAAAATCTGAAAAGCCATTACTATGATAAACATATGAAGGATTGATGAAGGTTCAGGAAGCAAGGGAAGTATGTCAAGATCGTAGCAGGTGGAGAACTGTGGTCTCTGCCTACCCCAACGGGAACAAGGCGTGATGTTATGTATGTATGTAACATATGATTTTATTATCATAAGCAGAGTTTAAAAAATCAGTACCTGGGCGACCTAGCTTCACTCTATAATGGCCGCCTCAACATGAAAGTATCATTGGGTGAGCAAGATATGCTACCCGCCAACAAATGACGCCATAGGTTTTGTCTAAAACGCGGTAATACAAAAAAATGTTTAAAAACACTGGGGAAAACCAATTTTCCCAAACATGAGACCTAGCTAGATCGATTTTTCGCCCCGAAAACTCCCATATGGTAAATTTCATCAAAATAATCACAGCAGTTTTCGAGAAACCAATTACAAAGATATATAAATATTGCTCTTTTAATAGTATAGGATCTTCCGAAAACCTGAACAACTTTCTGATATACAGAAAATTTTTATGGAAAGTAAAAAAAAACTTTGTATTGCGTCTCATTCGTCACTTTTAACTAGAAGTGGCAAATATGCTAACTTAACAAAATGTGTCCCACCTTTTAAAAATATTGACAATATTTCTGATTTCCTTACATTACAAAATAACATGCGCTTCTAAAATACCATAGATCTATCTCACAAAACAGAAGAATCTTACTAAATTAACAAACCATCTTAATATAAACTTAGATATGAAACTTAAGGGGGTCGCTGAGTGGCAGCACCTTACTTTTAGAAATAAATTTATTGCGTCGCAAATACAAAACTTTTCATTAGTATTGTTCGTTTGGTGGCAATATGGAGTAGTTATACATGTTATAACCCATAACTTAGCTTATCATTTATAGCTTTGTATTGGTAAAGTGCTAAAAGTGGCCGTTTTTGGCACTTTTGGAATACAAAGCTATTCACGATAAGCTAAGGTGTGAGGTGATGGATAGTAAAATATAGAACTACCCCAAATTGCCGCCAAACAAACAATCATTATTAAATGTTTTGTATTTATGACGCAATAAATTTATTTGCACAAAGTGGCAGCACCTCTGCTCAGCAACCACCTTAAAAACAACATTTACAATAACCGTAAACACTGCTCTTCACACTCGCGACTCGGTATCCGATTTCGCTGACCATGCGATGTAAGTAGGTGCCTTCCTCAGTTCTGCAAATCTGACCTTGTTTTTGTTTTACTGTGTATGGCATAGGTATGGGCTTACTCTTGACCTCGATCTAGCCCTGAGGACAGAGATGTAGGTCGACGATGGAACGAGCTTGCCCAGAAGAAGCCTATTCACTCGCGTCTTAAATAGATTGCGTGCTTTAAACTTGTTTCCATTCTAGAAATAGAATAAAATTATTTCTGCTCCACTTCTCCAAAATGACCATCCTGGTAATCTTCATAAAGTTACTGGAGCTTGCTGGGTTCCGTAGACCTATGATTACCGTCCGCTGACCATCCGCCATGCCAACATGCGTGTCTGTCATCCAGGGTCTGACGATGATGGCGTCGACTCTATCCGATATTGCCGAATTGAAGAAGGGTTGCTCCATAGAATAGAAAAAGTTTTCTTATTTTCTATGGGTTGCTCAATATTTTCAGTGGTAGTGTTTCTTCTTTGTTGCCACCCGTTGCCACCCGATTGATGATACCCGATGCCATGGCCTAGCTGAGGGAGTCGTCCTCGAGCCAGGCTGCGCCGGGTCACGATGCCACATTCCTTAGTTTCACGTGTGGCATTCTTGACTCTAATATTTTATTAATCCATTTTGGCGAAGGTTACCTACTCGCTGTCTGAGAGTCAGCAATATTGAGAAGACTTAGGTATGCAGGGTTAAATGAAGAATGCCAAAGGGATGTAAGGCCAAATAATATTTCCAAATTACGATAAACTTACATTTTCGGTGACCTAGCTGAGTGGTGGTCGAGCTACTGGAAATGGCAAATATGCTGACTTAAACAAACGAGACATTATCATGTGTCCCTACACCATATTTTGAGTTTTCGGTAGATTTTTTTTTATTGCCTATGGGCAATGCTTTTAACCTCAATTTAGTCTTGATGACATAGATGATGTTGATGCTTATACCTTTTTACTTTCTGTATTATTATGTTATAGTTAACTTTGTCCTGAAGAAATCATATTCATCAAAATTATATTGAAATTCTTTTCAGAAATTAAAAAGGAGAAGGAAGAATTTGTAGTAGAAGTAGACCTTCCAAAACAGGACTCGGAACCTGATACATCCACAGCATACCACGAAGATGTGGAGTCAGAGAAACAATCACTTCTCAAAAAAAGGAAATCACCAACAATATCGGAGTCAGAAAACAATGTTAAAATTCAAAGAAAAGAAGAGGCAGTAAAAGAAGATTCTGATATACCAGGTATGAAATATTTATTTTTTGAAGTACTTAACAAGCAAAAACTACAATGTGGCCCTGTGTCTAAATGCAAAAACCGTCTTCTAAAACACGCAACAAGTCAAATGCTTCCATAGTTCCCTTTTAGGGCTTGCATGCACAAGCAACTTTTGTCTCCGTATTAGCTAGAAGGATAGCAAAATTGAAATTTATTTTCGAGTTATTTAGTAGTTTACAGATGCTAACATTTATATTCGGTTAAATCATGCTAAAGTTTAGACTACATGACGTGAAAAACATTAACCCTCTTTCTGAGGTGGTAGTGTTAATTTTAAGAAAAATAATGTAAAAAACGCAACCGGCCGTCTTACGATTCTCAGTTTGCGATGCGCGACTGCCGGAAGAGAATTTTGTCTCTCCGGCGACAAAACTGTGCAAAATAATGTTATTCCTAGCAAATGCAACAAACTTATTAATGAAATAAAAACGAAAATATATAAATTAAATTTGAATATTGTATGGTCAGTACACTGTGTGTGGTTTTTAAATGGATTTTTTTTGGGGGAGCCATCTCTGCAACAGACAGCGCTTTCGCTCCCCATTAACTTTCCGACTAGGACTCAAGAAGCATAGTGGTTTTCTTCGCTCTGGTAAAATGGCGTCAACTTCTTCAGAAAACGTGCTTGAAGACGACATTGATAACGTCATACTTATTGAAGAAGTTGAAAAAATACCAGCCTTGTATGACAAAAATTTTAAGGAGTATGCAGATATCAGTTTAAAAAACAGAGGATGGGAAGCAATAAGTAAAGTTGTTTTTGCACGTGCTTGGAGCAGCTTATCATTACAAAGAAGGAGAGAAGCCAGTAAGTTTTACATTTTTATTTTAAACAAATTATTTGCGAATGCGAATGTGGGTTTTTATTGTCGCTTCTTTTTTTTCCCACAATGGCGCCACATTGTTTGTGAAGCGATGTAGTTTAGCTGACGTCATTAAGAGATTTTAATATCCAACAATGAATAAACGATTTTGATTTGATTTGATTTGAGGATTGAAAAGTGCCGCGTGCGGCGCAATTCGTACAGGGGCAACGGGCGCGGAGTAAATGAAATCCGGACTAAGTCCGGATTGAACGTCAAGATTCCGAATTAATCCGGACGGATATCAACCCTAATTGTGCCCGGTGTATTAGGAATTTTTCCTATAAAAAAATACTCATTATAGATAATGTTTCTATCTTCTTCACTCTTTTCTGAATGCAAGTTCCAGATTTCTGTATAGACTTTACTATTTCTCGCACTGTGGTGGCAAAACACTCTTGTTTATTATTATAGATATCTATTTTCAGGTACACTTGTACAGAAAAGGTGGAAAAATTTAAGAACTTGCTTTGCTCGAGAGCTACGTGAGCAAAAATCTTTCAAGTCTGGACAATGCGCTAAGAAGAGAAGAAAATACAAACATTTTGATCAGCTTTTATTTCTTCATCCTAGCCGAGCAAATCGAGAAGCCACAGAAAATGCAGCTTCTGTTTGGAAAGGTGATAACGAAGAAGGTAATGAAGAAACCGATGAAGAAGTGACACAGCGAAGGGAACATACTCGAAAGGAACAATCTAACAAAACTTCCTATGAAGAAAAACCTTTAGATATAATAAATGATAAACAATTTGAAGAACGTAAAATAATTGAGATTGTGAAGCAAGATAAAAGTGATTGTGATGGTTTAGACATGGAAAAACATTTCGCGCTCTCTCTTGTACCATTATTGAAAGCGGTACCGGAGGAATATAAATTAGAGGTACAGATCAGAATTTTAAAATTATTTCAAGAAGTTCAAAAACAATATTCTTACTTCTCTCATCAACCGGGTCCATCTGTGCAAGGTCAGGTTTATTGCAGGTCAAGCTTAGAGTAAAATTATTCTTGTATCCTTCTACTTACAAATCCTCTCGAGTTCTATATCCTTACCTCTGCCGAATCCCCAAAACCAAACAAGTACTTATCCGAATTTGCCTCCTACGAGTTCTCAACAGAGAGCCAAAACACATCACATTAACTTCAAAATCAAAAAAACTCCCGAAGACTTGTCAATCGCGGATGTATAATCGTAGCTTACGTTGGTTGGTTTTGGGCATGAACTAGGGCACCCGTTTCGATCGGCGACGATATCGTCGATTCCTCGGAAACCTTCAGATCTTCCAGACGTGGGTATATGCCTTCGTGATGCCTTCCTAGTGTCCGGGTCGAGCTCTCGCAAGGTGTTTTCTCCGTGGAGAAAAGAGTCTTCTTCCGAAAATCAGTCGAATAAATGTGCTGTCGAAGTTTCAAGCCCTCTTCCGCTTTGCGCCGGTTCTTCGAATTTATTACAAAGTGTTTTCATTCATTGCAGCTTAGAGGAGATAAAAGGTTACCCTATTTATTGTTCATGCATCACATGCAGAAGATTACCCAAAAGCGGGTACTAGTATCAATCCCATTAAGTTTAGGCAAGTAATGGTTAACTCTAATATTTTGCGAATAGCAGATTGGCCGTAATAATATTTGTGTTGAATTCACATGCGCTTGGGCGGCGAACTCCTTTACGGACAATCAACTACTCAAAGCTGTATATGTATATATATAAAGGTATATATTTTTATGTTTATTTATGTATATTACATCTGTGTATATGTGTATTATTTTATGTAAGTATATATGTGTATTTATTTATTCTATGTCTGTATTTAAGTATTTTGGTAAATAAGTTTATTGTTTGATTTTATGTACCTAATTTATTTTCAAATTAGTCTAACTTAGTTAAGCAAACTCTGCACTACTCGTGTCCATCTCAGCGATTCCCAGTCCTAAGGTTGCCTGGAAGAGATTGCTCTAAGCAATAAGGCCGCCTTTGCGCGCAATTAGATATAAGGTTTCTTACGCAATTACTCTTAATTTGTGTGCAATAAAGAGTTTCTATCTATCTATCTATCTATCAAAGCTTAAAGAAATGAAACAAATATATAGCCACCTTCCGCAACAATGATGGATGCTATGTACTCACTGTGCACCGCCCGCCCGCCCGCAAATAAATGCGCATGCGCAGGCAACTGCAACACAGCAACCACCCAAAAACACTCTACACGTGTTTCGCCTCTACACGAGGCATCTTCAGGAGATGTTAGACCGACCAGTGCCAAACACCGAACCCACCATTCGGTGTTTGGCACTGGTCGGTCTAACATCTCCTGAAGATGCCTCGTGTAGAGGCGAAACACGTGTGGCATTCGGTGTTTGGCACTGGTCGGTCTAACATCTCCTGAAGATGCCTCGTGTAGAGGCGAAACACGTGTAGAGTGTTTTTGGGTGGTTGCTGTGTTGCAGTTGCCTGCGCATGCGCATTTATTTGCGGGCGGGCGGGCGGTGCACAGTGAGTACATAGCATCCATCATTGTTGCGGAAGGTGGCTATATATTTGTTTCATTTCTTTGAGATGGACTTCCGCAAAGTAACGCCTGATTCTATTAACTATCAAAGCTTACTTTGTAGCTATAACTCCGTTATTTACAACACCCGAACGGGTGTTGTGGTAAAAGGTGTATGTATGAATAAGTTGTTGGAGAAGTTTGTCAATTAGACTGAGCCTCCTCCAGGAGTTTACTAGTATTATATGATCTGTGCTCCAGGCTACGACCACATCTTAAAGGCAGGAAGTCTTAACCAGTGGGGGTATTACTGAATGGGTTTCTACTTGGTCGGTAATTTCACATAAATTTTTTTGTTTGTACATACGTTTCGCTCCTCGTTAAATTTTGGAATGAATTTATTTTAATAAAAATCAGTTGGGGTGTATGAGGGTTTCGCTTATTCCATTAACACGTTGTATAGGGAGGCGAACTAGAGGCAAACAGTTAGCCGCTCACTGTGAGCCTAATGGAGACGCGCCCCACTGCATTGGCAGGCTGTTGTAAGGTACAGGCATTGCGCGTGACTGAGTAGGTTCCTGCGGTAGTGGAGCGGTGCGGGAGGGCTGTTCACATAATTGGAGTAAGGGTAGCTAGCTACACACATGTTCGATTCGGCATGATCGATTCCGCTTTTTCTTAGAACCTGAGATGAAAAAAGCCGAACGGAACATGCCGAATCAAACGTGTGTACCTACCCTAAGCAGTGCAGATGTGGGGTTGTCCCTGTCGCTCTTGGGCCGGCACTACCTCCCGCACCGCGCAGCTACCTCAGGAACCTCAGTTATGCGCTACGATGTAGGTAGTATAGAAGCTACGAGAAGCCGCTCTTATATACTAAAATGTTTATAGAGATTTAAGTTTCTCAATGTGGTAGTGTTTTATGTTTACAAGACTGTTAATAAGGAAAGCTAATTAATTTAATAAATATAAGGCGAATAAATTTACTGGCTTTTACTTACCTTTTTCTTACAGTCTCTTATATTTCTATCCATGGTATTATTACGGGTTTTATGCGGACACCACACATCGCGAGAACACGAACGTTATTTAAGGGCTCCCGCACACGACCGAGAATCGGTGGCCGATTTTTTGTCGGCATCCCGCTCTGACGTGTTATCACCTGAATCTTCCGTCCTTGTCCTGGCCGATAATCGCCCACCGATTCTCGGTCGTGTGCGGGAGCCCTAACGAATGTCATTCGTTATTCATGTAAACGACGAAAATGAATGACATTAACTAGAGAGCGCTGCTGTTGTTTATCTTCACTCATGCTCAATATTAATCGACAAGGATCTGCGGGTAGGTGAATAAAATCAGAATTAACGCCGCTGCAATGAGAATTTTACATTTCACGAGCAAAAGACAGACATCAGCGCTCTCCTGTTACCGTCATCCATTAGCCAATAATTTCTAGTCCAAATATTATTGTTTGATTAAAATTACAGCAGGAAAAACTATGCGTGAGAGCAGGTCGGATCGATACTTGTCTCTGTTGCTACAATGTGTAGCGCATCGCTCCGTCCTGCTCTCACACTCATGCAAGCTTCATTATTTTGACTGTAGTGGCTCTACTCTAAACCAAATACGCGATGCGTGGTGTCACCGTCAAAATATGGATTATATCGTCAAAATTGGCAGCATCCATTCGGCAATAATAAGTATAACTTGACGAAGTTCATAAAATCAGTACTTATAAGCTGCACCAACGCTACGCTACAAACCCTCGAAACCAGGGACCCGCTCAAGGTCCGCTAACGGGCGGCCAACTGACCATTTTTTTAAAATAATCATACGTTGCGTATTTAATAAACAAAATGTTTTTTTAAAGGTAAGTATTTTTGTTTTCTTTTTTAACATTTCTCTTAACAACAATGCTTGGATTTCATTTTGAAGAGGGTGTGGCGTTGTTCGCGTTAGCATAATATTATATATTCTTTGGTTAGGGCATCACCAGGAACAAACTATTTTTTTTCGCGGAGATGAAAGCTGCCTTTGCGTGCAAGTAACAAGCCATTTATTTCAACTGTTGTCAGAATTGTTATAGTCTGACCGCAACTGCTGTATAGGTATGCGAGACGGAGGGGGGGGGGGGGGGGCACCGCTCGTCCCCGCTCCCGGCGGCAACTAGTTCTTGCTCTTTCCTTCCCATTCCCCCACTTCCCCGCGCATACCTAAAGCGCGGTACAGCGGTTGCGGTCAGACTATACGTTAATTACAATACTTACCGCAATGTTAAATGTTTTACTTATTTACATCTCACTTTCCTTATAATATAGAAAGTTTCAGCAAAAAATATAAACAGTTTTAACTACAAAACTAACCTACGGTGCCCAAACATGGTCTCTCACCGAATCCCAGAAGTCCAAACTCAAGGTTTGCCAGCGAGCTATGGAGCGTAGCATGCTCGGTATAAAACGAACTGACAGAGTAAGGAACACTGCCATCCGTTCCAAAACAGGCGTAGCTGATGTTGGTCGAAAGACTGCCAGATTGAAGTGGGACTGGGCAGGCCATGTAAGCCGCATGCACCCTGAACGGTGGGCGAGGATCGTCACTCAGTGGTTACCCCAGGACGGACAACGTCGCTGGGGACGACCCCGCAAAGATGGATTGACGATCTAAACGCCTCCTTCCGCCGGGACTGGTATGGGAGCTTGCACAAGACCGTGATGAGTGGAAAAAGGAGGGGGAGGCTTTTGCCCAGCAGTGGGACATAATAGGCTAGGAATTATTTGAGTGGTTCTTGATGGATTGAGCAGAGGCACTTTAAAATAAGACACTCTATTAATAATTCACATTATATTATAATATTCCAGACACTTTTTAGTTTTACATCTTGAGGCTCGGGCTACAGACTACAGACTCAAAGTCAGCTGTCAAGTGAGCTGTCATGGTTGACGTTTGTTTCGTTTCACTCATACTCATAACATCTCCCTTTTTTTTACAAAACAAGAATAAGCTGATATGAGACTTAATGAGTCAATAATAATTAAATTACAAATTTTAAGTTACATGAAAATATGAAAGTCATATCAATGCAACATGCGACATACATTATAATATAAGAATTTATTATCAAAACATTATTATTAGATTATTACCTCTTACATTACAGTGCATAACATAGTCAGACTTAAATTCATAATACAATTGTCATCACAATAATAAAATTAATAAAACCTTGGTAACCTAGTAGGTAAGTATATAACCAGTCATTAGCATAGTCATAATATTTATAATACAGTCAATCAATTTCAAGCGCAAACCTAAGCGGCGGCTTGACCTGTCTACCACTCCTAGTCTTCTTCAGACATGAGTTAGGCTGTTGTATGTGACTATCAGAATCTGTTGAACTCTCTACTCGCTCGATAGGCGTCTCTCTAGGTACTTCTTGGCTCTGAAAAGAAACTTCTTTTCTCTGTCCTGTCATACTATAACTTTCTTCTCTTCTGGAAATGTCCTGATTTCCCTCTCTCTTTACTTCATCACGAGTTTGCTCTTTTCTTGATAAATTCTGACTTTCCTCTCTGCTTGATATATCCAAATTTTCCTCTCCATATCCTTCATTTTCCTGATTGTTCTCTGCCCATTCTTCTCTCACTATTTCCAACCAATCTCTCCTTCTTTCTTTTTCTTTTCTTTTATCAGAAAATGACTGAGAAACTGTTGGTATTTTCCGTGACGTTTCATCAGGTAGTTGTTTTCTTGTGAAAAATTTATAGCTCTCGAAGGTAATGTTCGTTTTTGGTACAAAATAATCATTAAATTTCTTTACCAAGTCGTCAAATTTCACCTTTTCTTCGTCCATTTGAAAAGAGTTAAAAATGTCGAGTGCATTTTGTCCTAGCATATGAAGTAATACAGCGACTTTTCTATCGTCTGACTCATCGCAGATGCCGGTTGCCTTCAGATAGATTTTGAACGATTGAAACCATTTTTTCCAGTTATGCGACATATCTCCTTCAAGGGATAAAGGTTCTAGACTTCCGTTCATGGTGATTTTGCGCTTTGATGACCCGTTTTCTCCTTCTCCTGGCATGATTTCGTAACGATTTATTGCCTTGACCTTGAAAATTTCCGTTGGCGGCTTCACTCAGCGATTCATCTCACTTTACACTTCTGACACCATATTTGAGTGGTTCTTGATGGATTGAGCAGAGGCACTTTAAAATAAGACACTCTATTAATAATTCACATTATATTATAATATTCCAGACACGTTTTAGTTTTACATCTTGAGGCTCGGGCTACAGACTACAGACTCAAAGTCAGCTGTCAAGTGAGCTGTCATGGTTGACGTTTGTTTCGTTTCACTCATACTCATAACAGGAATAATAATAATAACTAAAAAATACGTCGCCCCTGAAAAAAAATGCAACAAAATAAGTATTTGCCAATTATTGTTGATTTACAGAAGGAAAAATCAAATTTGTTGACCTAACATTGGAGGAATGTTTACAAGAGAGATCTCAGAGACTGTTGAATGAAACTTATACCAGTTCGATGTACAAATGTGAGGATTGTATCATTGGGTTTAGTTACAAACCTTCTTATGACAAACACATGGAACTACATGATCAGGTACAACTACCCAAGCAGGTTTTAACCCACGCTTCGCTTTGGGGAGGAAGGCTTAATGGCCAAAAAAGCGTGACGACGAGTATACCCAAATGCAATATTTTTTTTTTTTTTATTTATTTGTACAGTCAAGTGCATAAATATGTATCTAAACTATCGTTTCAAAAGTATTTATCATTGAATGTTTATTATTATAGCATCCAATCTAACTGATATAAATATGTCTGCGGAAACTGATCAATAATATGTATACTATAAAGGACAATTTGTTTTATAACGAGCAATACAAACCTTTTGAGGGACATATTATTGCTCACTTAGTTATTTAGATATTTTTGCAACAAAAACGAAGACATAATAACGATGAGAAAAGTGTGACATACTTAATTCGTGAATCTTTACATAAATACATGTAATTGCAATGGATTTCAAGAAACATATTTATGCACTTGACTGTACCATATTACAATTAAAGATTGTCAAATTTTGTGTAGCGCGGTTTTTGCATTATGCCCTCGGCCTTCCTTCTCAAAGCTAAGCGTGGGTTAAAATCTCCTTGGTATACGACGCACAAAATTACTTTGGCCCTGTCATTGATGCGCAGAAGTAAAAAATGTACCATTTTTTGCTTCTGCGCATCGTGCGTCGTATAACTACCTAAAGAGTAATGAAGGATGTCAAATATTGACCTCCTTGATTGCCCACTTCTCATTGTGGTGTACAGTCAACGACAGTAGGTCGAGCATGCGCAGCGCACCGCGACTTGGCGAGTCTTCATAGACTTCTCGAGGTTATGTCTTATCGAGTCCATACATAAAAAAAACCGGCCAAGTGCGAGTCGGACTCGCGCACTAAGGGTTCCGTACCACCACATAAACATAATTGTATTAGTTGAAATTTCAGTAAGTTAATGTGCTAGATTTTTTGAGTCCGACACGCGCTTGACCAAATTTTATTATTTGTTGTTATTTTATAGCCTATGCCCTATAAACATACCAATTTTCAAGTTTGTAAGTGTTCCAGTTTTTAAATAGAACTAAAACAAAAATCGCCTCGGCAACCATCCAACTTGACCCCTGTCTTATATGAATGTTCTTGAAACGGGAGCTCACCACAATTGGTTACCATTAGTTGTGAGAAAAGTTGTAATATTTAATGATTTCAGACTTTTCCCATTATTTGTACTATGAGACCTAGCTTCTTGCCAAATTTCATAATTTTAGGTCAACGGGAAGTACCCTGTAGGTTTTTCATTTTTGAATAAATGCATGGAGATGAGGACATAAAATGCCATATCTTTTGATTGCGTCGTTGTAAAAAATTTAAATTTTCAGATCTTGTGTGGTTCATGGACCTTAATATATGGTATTAATTTCAACCTGATACCTTTAGCCGTTCGTGAGATAAAGGGTCTTGACAGACAGACAGACAGACAGACAGACAGACAGACAGACAGACAGACAGACGGACAACAAAGTGATCCTATAAGGGTTCCGTTTTTTTCTTTTGAGGTACGGAACCCTAAAAACCGGTCAAGTGCGAGTCGGACTCGCGCGCCGAGGGTTCCGATATACCTATAGTATTTTTGGAAGCAATAAAGTCCATTTTCAGGACCGCAAAACTAAATTTGTTTGTAAAGGTTTTTTGCAGATTTCTGAAAAACTGTGCAACTTAGAAAGATCGTTTTATTTTTGCTGTAAAGTTTATATAAACTTCTGTCAACTGTAATTAATTCAGATTTTTCCTTACTCAAACTTCGGAGATAAGGGGGGGGGAATGGTATTTTTCTTGACATTTTTCATCATAACTTTAAAACTAAGAAATTTAAAAAAATACAAAAATATATTTTAAAATGTACAAGTAAAGCCCTTTCATATGATACCCCACTCGACCTAGTAGCGACAATTTGAAATTTGGCCCCCCCTATTTTGGCCCCCTTTATATTAATAATCATACTTTTTTCAAAATTTTTTCTTGGGCAAGTTGGGCAACTATATTCTAAAACTATTCCAAATTTCAGGTTGATAGCATAAGTGGTTGCTGAGATATAGAGGTGTGACAGACAGACGGACAGACAGACAGACAGAGCGGCACCATAAGGGTTCCTTTTTTTTACCATTTTGGTATCGGAACCCTAAAAAGTGACAGTTGCGCGCGACTCAACCAAGTCGCGGTGCGCATCTTAGCCCGGCTGGTCAAGCTTGATACTCGCAATGCGACTAGCTCAAGCGGCGATGGAAATAAAAAATTTGTACGAACCAAGTATATTGCGTATAAAAGCTCGACGCGCTCTTGACTGTACATAGGATTTTTGAGAAAAAAAAAATGAAATTTCAATTTGATTAACTATCAAAATTCATTTATAAACTTTTCCCAGTTCATTTTGGAATTCTGTTATTGTGTTAGTAATAGCGTCTTCCAAATCCCAAAGCTACCCCATTTTTTTATTTTACAGACACTTGAATACCTATTAAAAAGCTTCATTTATTTCAGAGTAAGGGTGACTATGAGTGTGATATTTGTAAACAGAAGATACCAACGCAAAACAAGTTACGACTCCATAGAAGATATCATATGAAGTAAGAATACTTCATTTTTTTTTTCTTTTATTCCAGCGTTTACCAACACATTTTGCAGCCATGACACTAAAACCAGAGTATATTTGACAGAAAGAATAACATTGTTTTACAAACGTGATTTTTCTGACGGCTTTAGCCAAGCGTTAGAATAAACAAAAAAAAAATGGATCAAATACTAACCTCACTGATCCTATCATACAAAAAATTCGCAATAATCTATGCAATTAAAAAGAGGGTTGCGAATTTTTACGGTCGTATAATATGGCCTTGAACCCCGGCCGCCATTCACCGACTCAAATCGGTCGGATGTTGCCACGTGACCAAGATTTTCAAAAATTTTGAACTTTGGCGATCTGCATAAAAAAGCAAGAGGCAACAACAATGTCTTAAGGCGGTTGCAGAGGTGGTAGGGCTTTTGTGGAAAGTCCGTCTAGGGAATTACCACCCCCTTGCTTTTTTCTGCCGTGAAGCAGCAGTGTTTGCACTACTGTGTTTCGGTTTGAAGGGCTAGGGAGCCAGTAGACATATCTCCTTAGTTCTCAAAGTGAGCAACGCGCTTAGCTGTCTTATTAGTGTCAAAATATACCATTAATAAGACGGTGGGTGTTATGGGCGGTGGTGACCACTTACCATTTGGTGGCCCACCTGCTCGTTTAAAAAGCGTTCAGAAATTGTAGGTTACCTTAATAATCCGTTAGAAATTGTTGGCTATCATCATGTAAATCTGTGTTAGAAACTATTATAGCAGCGATTTTCTATCTGTGGGAGTGTATTATGAAGTATTGAATTTTCTAACAGTCATCGCGGGAGACCTATTGTACAACTTTTTAATTTTTATAGGCGCGCCATGACAGCGCGCTGCGTATGTAGTCTGTAGCCGCAAGGAGGTTTCATTGCAATAACGAAGTTGTATTTACACATATTTTTATTAGTTGAAGTCCTTAATAACACCCACTGGTAGAAATTGGATCAATAGTCATCATCAAGCTTGATACATTGGTCTTTGTACCGTTCTTATTTCAATAGACGTACGGGTTAAAGTCACACTACAAGCTTGATTTATCGTTGACTGTACTATTCTTAGCCGGCACCACACAAATCTCACAATTAATAATTCGTTTGATTGTTTCTTTTCAGAAGGTACAAGTGTTTCGATTGCGGCCTTACGACTTCAAGGCGAAATAATATAGAAGACCATTATAGACTTATACATTTAAACAGCACCGAACTACAGATTTGTCCTCACTGTAACAAAAGTTTCCGGTATGGCTTTTAATTTTAAATTAGAGTTTAGATAATATCCTATACTATAAAACGATCAATATTTGTATATATAAGATCCTAATGAAATAGTAAACATAATTTTAGTATGTTACTCAGACCATGAAACTGAACAACTTTCCCCAAGGAACATAGGTCGAAAAATGAAAAAACAAATTTGACCTCCCGTACAAAATGCGCTATCAGCTGTTGCAGTTTCTATGGGAGGTCAAAAATTTATTTTTATATGTCGACCTATGTTCGTTGGGGAAAGTTGTTCAGTTTCATGGTCTGAGTAACATACTAAAATTATGTTCACTATTTCATCGGGACCTTACATACATACCTTCTTGTAATCGGTTTCTTGAAAACGGCTCTAACGATTTCCATAAATTTACCATACGGGGGTATTCGGGGGCGAAAATCGATCTAGCTGCGTCTCATGTCTGGGAAAATTCGTTTTCCCCGTGTTTATAAGCAATTTTTAAATTTCACGTTTTAGTCAAAAACCATAGCAGCATAGCTTGCTCACACGATGATATTTTAATGTTGAGGCGGCTATTATAGAGCGAACCTCTGTTGCCTAGTTAATTACTTTTATAAAATGAGAAAAATGACTGATTATGAACGTGTTAGGGTGCGAAAGCTTCGTGCGTGCGCACAGCGATTTTTTATCGCACCGTCGACGCACGTTTTGGGGAACACGCGTCGACAGCACGTTTTACTTCCTACAGAGCAGTTTGTTGACGTTTGTAGTGATACAGAGGCGCCGGCGCATTAGACGTGCTACAGCATCGCATGTGCATCTTCAGTACGCGCGTAAGCATCGCGTGCAGGTGTGCAAAGGTCTACAAGTTGGGTCTGACTCGCGTGCCTTTCGCGTTCGTTTCGCTACCGCTACAAACGCGCGGTGAATGGCGTGATATAAAATCGTGATGGTCAGATCCTAACAGACATAAGGTACACATGCCATGAAATGTCTACTGCAGGACAGGGAGCTCCCTCCAGAATTCCAGCTTTTGATGGAAATATGTGGAGGGGAAATACTATAAAAATAAAAATAAACTTTGATTTTCAATAAAGACTATTTATTTTATTTACTATAGCACAACGCTTCTTAGCGTTGCGGCTAGCACCTTGGACGGCGGTGTTGGTGACCGCAGGATGTAAGATGGTACGATACACAGAAGGACTCTGCTGCTCAACCTCCGGTTCATAATCCCTTAGTCGCCTCTTACGACACCCACGGGTAGAGATGTGTGTTTGAATGTGATTACAAGTAAGTCCGAAACCGGAGTTGACTATGAATATGTTATGACACTCAATAAGTATTCTGTAAAGAATCTACAGGCTGTAACAAAAAGGGTATACCAACCCTGAAGGATGTGATTCTACCCATGAAACTGAACAACGTAACTAGGTCGAATAGGAAAAAAAATTTTTGACCTCAAAAAACTGGATCAGCTGATAGTGCATTTTGTATGGCAGGTCAAAATTTTTTTTTTTGTTTTTCAACCTACGTTCCATAGGAAAAGTTGTTCAGTTTCATGGGCTGAATCACATCCTTCAGGGTTGATATACCCTTTCCTTTACACCTTGTATATTGTATTAAAATAATCTGAAGAACTAATTTTATGCGGTTTATTTCATCGAATCACTCACGAACTACTACCCCTTTGAACCTTTCCAATTATTTCTTTTTAAGTATTCGCCTAAAAAATATGTATGAAATAAATTAATTTTGTTTTTCAGCCGCAGGAAAGCATTAAAATATCACATAGCCAACATACATCAAAAGGAGAAATCGAAATGTGATATTTGCAATAAAGAGTTCGCTTACAGGGAAACGTTGACAAAACACATGCGGTAAGCACACTTTAAAGTGGATTGCACGAGAAAGTGGTCCACTCAAGAGCAAGTCAAGTTTGACAACGCAGCGAGACTTTAACTCCTATGGCTATTGTAATAAGGACGTGCTCTTGAGTGTGCATTTGATAAATAATTATTTTGTCTCCGCCTACCCCGACGGGAACAAGGCATGATATTATTATGTATGTACAAGATTTTTTATAAATACGATTGGGAAGACATTAAGCTTACAGAAGCTTAAATTTAATTTTCGGAAAATATTATCTGTAAAAAAAATTACAAATCTAATGATGAAGGCCGACATTTAAGACGATATGTAAATTTTTTTGGGTATTTTGAACACAAATATCTTTTTATTTACTCAGTATCTTGCCGTGATTTTCAGGTATGTGTTGCTTGACCATTCAAGTGATAATATCACCAAGACCAAAACATGATTAGTGAAAATCGAGTCGACAAATAAAAATCCAAATTGCCTCTTTAATTTTCATTCCTTCTTTTTTTGTGGAATTTGAGGTGTTTTATGTAGTGAAATTAAGTATACAGAAAGTTATTCGTAGTATAGCTAAAATTTTATTTTATTACATAGTTTTTATAAAAAGTCGATATTTTATATCGGGCGCTTACGTCATTTAGTTTTGGTAACATGCACAGTATATCTGTCGCAATCTAATGCGTTGCGGATGTAATCACTTTATCCCTCACTGTCAAATAACTATCTTATCACATATCCTCTTAAGACGAACAATTTTCGAACCTTTAATTTTATATATCAAACTAAAAATAAAAACTATTTTATGCGTAAATTGACGAACTTGAAGTTAACTTTCAAATAAAAGACAAATGAAAAAAATAGCTTTAGAATTATATTTCTCCGAAAATTTCTTACAGATTAATGAAATCATAATTTAAATTATGATTTTTTTTTTTTTTTTATTATAAAATTTCGGTAATTTCATAGTTAAGTTATTTTCTTTAAGGACTCACTCTAATGAAGCAGGCGAACTAAAAAAATACCTCTGTAAAGACTGTGGAATGGCTTTCGCGGCGCCCTCGCTGCTAAAAATTCACAGCGTCAAGCATTCGGACAAACGAGATTATTACTGCGTCGAGTGTGACAAGTAAGTGTATTTCAAGGAACATTCTAGCAACAGGTATTTAGAAACTATTTGGAGTGAACCTACAACTTGTAAGAGACGGTATACCGTAATATGAAAGGGCGTGCTCAGTCAACGAAATTGAACAACTGTCCCAAAGAAACATTTCTGGGAAATGAAAAAAAATATTGACTTCATACAAATCTGGCAGTTTGTAAGGAGAGGTCCTTTTTTTCATTTCCCAATAATGTTTTTTTTTTTAAAGTTGTTCAGATTCGTTGACCGAGCACACCCTTTCCGTTTTCGGTACACCGTCTCTTACAACCTGTATAATTGAAGTTAGCATTTGGCTTATAGATTGAGCGTCGAATAAGTCATCACTCATCATCATCATCATAACATCCCATGAAACGTCCACTGCAGGGCAGAGACCTCCCTCCAGAACTCCAGCAAAGAGGCCGTACTTAGAAGGGGATGTACCATAGTCACCACGCTTGTAAGCGTTGCGGCTGGCGACCGCCGTTGTTGGTGACCGCAATGTGTAAGATGGTACGATACCCAGAAAAATGCTGCTGCCCATCCTCCGCTTCATAAGCCCTTAGTCGTCTCTTACGACACCTATAGAGATGGGTTGATACACCACACGGTGACCATAGTACATACCTATACTTGGAATGGAAAAGCCTTTATGTTTTTGAAAGCTTTGACAGCTACAACAAGTTACAACAGACAAATTAGAATTATTTGATGTTAAAGTTCGCGCGATGGCGATGTATAACATCCAACTAATATTATAAACGTGAAAGTTTGTAAGTATGGATGGATGGCTGAATGGATGGATGGATGTTTGTTACTCTTTCACGCAAAAACTACTGAATGGATTTTAATGAAACTTGGCACATATATAGATTAGGGCCTCGGAATAGCACATAGGTTACTTTTTACCGCGGAAAAACACTTCATTCCCACGGGAAAACGCATTTAATACGGGTGAAACCGCAGGCGGTAAGCTAGTCCAATATAATAATATCATGGCACGTCAACTGTAACAATTCCAACGAATTCCTCGAGCTGCGCAAGCGCTAAGCTAGGAGATGGAGCAAAAAAAATCTTTCAGCTCACAGTTTAACTTACTCGTACAAATCTGAAGGCACCCTTAGGACCAATTTTCCAAAACTTGTTCGTCCGTGTGGTGCCGGCAAATAATAGTATCAACCCATCTCTATAAGTGTCGTAAGAGGCGACTAAGGGCTTATGAAGCGGAGGATGGGCAGCAGCATATTTCTGTGTATCGTACCATCTTAGATACTGCGTTCACAAACAACAGCGGTCGCCAGCCGTAACGTTTATAAGCGTGGTGACTATGGTAAACCTCCTCCAAAGTACCATGCGTTTTGCTGGAGTTTGGAGGGAGTTCCTTGTCCTGCAGTGGCCGTCTCATATGATCTCCTATAAAAGCGTCAAGAAGTCCTCTTTTTACAGGAGATTCAAATCGGACCAAGTATTAAAGCAACACTTATTGTTATCTAAGCCGCATCGAAGTCCGCACTACCTACCGTAAGTGATCTAGATTTTATTTGTAATAATATATTTATCTACTCTCATATCGTTAATCCTTAATAATGCGTTCAAAAATTGTAGATTAACATCTTCATAATGTCAATCTGTGCCTAGAAACACTCTTAGCAGCAATTTTTTATCTGTGGGAGTGTATTATGAAGTACTGAATTTACTAACAGTCATCGCAGGAGGCCTATTAAACAATTTTTTAATTTTTATAGGCGCGCCATTGACAGCTTGATGCTTATGTAGTCTGTGGCTGCAAGGAGGTTTCATTGCAATAACGGAAAATTCAGCAAACAAAAGTAGTATTTACATATTTTTATTAGTTTTGTAATGAAATAAGTTATAAAAACGTTTACGATTTGCCTTCGAGTGTTTTTAAAGCAGCTATAGGAACTTCGCTTAGCAGTTATCACCGGAAAAAGAGAAAAACATTAAGGTTTGTTTTTTAACACATTATTTTAGGATTCACGATATAAGAGTAGATAAAGTTGTGTATGCAACTCCACATAATTAGGTATAAAACACTCGTGTCATCAATTATGGAACTTGGCTCGCTACGCTCGCCTGCGTCCCATAAACCGACACTCGAGTTTTATACCCCTCATTATGTACCGTTGCATAAACTACTATTACTTATTTACTTCTCGATAAATAATACCTAACGTCCATTGTCAGGTAATAGCAAGGAAATTGGATTTCCTTGCTTCGCTCGAAGTGGTAACCGTGCTAAATTATTTTACTATGGGCATCTATGGGATGATATCTGCCATCATGTCCCAAATTGCAATGTCACATCATCGTCGAGCATTATGAAATATTCAAATTAACCCTACCAAAATAATAGAACGGCGCCTTCATTACCTTGTGACAAATTATATCTTAAACCCTCCTTCTGTTGGGCTTATTATTCTGTAGTTCCATAGCATACATAAAATCAAATTACAAATACTTAATTCGAAATTTTTGTCCGTGTCGTGCTGGCTAATAATAGGACAGTCAACAGCACGTCAGTGGAAACATTTGTAACTTTATTACCCTGTCATAAGGTTCAAAGTGTTTCTATTGACCACATAAACTCTTTGGACCCCTCGCTGCTGGTGAGTGTACCACTTGCAAAAGGTGACTAAGGGACCAGAACCAGAGGCTAGGCAGTAGTTTCCTTCTGTGTATGGCACCCGTTGGCGTGGTGAGTAATGATTCACACTCTATTGAGCTTGTCTTCTGCGCTGTTCACCGCGGGTTCGATCCCCGCATACATTTGAGTGATGAACACGTGTTTTTGTCCTGCGTCTTGGTGTTATTTATCTATTTTTGTATGTATATCAGTCTCCGGTACCATTAGTAAAGGCTTTGTCTTGTTTGAGATCAGGGTGTCTTGTCTTCTCTCAATTTTCTATACCTAAATCGATGTAATACTTCGATTCAGTCGAATTCATCACTTCGTCCACTGACAGTAGTGTAAAATATTGGTTAGATAAATTGTCAAATTGGCAGGGATGATGATAATAGTAGACGCCGCGCCGTGATGACTGTGAATTGTTCTCCAATATTTATTTTATCGTACCACCACACTCCAGTCGCTAACCGTCGCGGTCCATTGTGCAGGTTTCCCTGTCTACAGTGCACAAAGCGGTTCCCGACACGCCGGAGTGTAGAGAGGCACGTCAATAAAGAGCATCTCAAAGTCAAGCCTCACCAGTGTGACCAGTGCGAAAAGGTAAACTCAATGAGGATATAAACTGGGGAAATAATGGCGCTTCTATTGAGTTCTTCAATATCAGTCTAAAAGTACCTTGATTAGAATAACAGGGCCCTGAGTCAAGAGGCTTTCTATTATCGCAAATGCTATAGAATAGCTGTCACGCAACCTTTCGTTACCTAATGTCAATCCCGTACATTTTCATTCTATTCTACTAGCGTTTGCAATAGTAGAAAGCCACTTGTCTCTAGGCCCAGCAGTGTGGCAGAGGACGGAGCGATGCGTAAGATATTGGAGGTACAGAGTATCGCTTTGTCCGTCTCTTGGGTATTAGTCTGTCCTGCTCTCTGTCCTGCTTTCTTTCTAAACAAGCTACATTATTTCGAGTTTACTCAAAAATACTAAAGTCATGGTAATTTTTTTTATCTTCATAAAAATTTTACTATTCTAGTAAAACTACATATTATAAACTGAATAACTCTTCCAAAAAAACGTGCGTTGAATTGAAATATGAGAAAAATGTTTAAGCATCCCATAGAAAACTGTGTCTTGGCGCGGCGCAATGTGCTTGTTATTTATTTAATTATTTATTGTATACACATGAAAAACACAAAAACATAGATTTAGAAAAACGACACAACAGTACTGCTTCCAGCAGTCCTAGGCAAGCGAAATGGCACGTTTGTACTCGTATTGGAAAGTAAAATAAAAATTAAGTTTTTGGACTAATTTTTCTTAGGGAAAGTTGTTCAGTTTTATGGCCTTAGTTACATATTAAAATTTTTGTAGTGATGAAAATTTACCCAGTATAAACATATTATTTGTAGAGATCACGAAAGAGTCGGATGTTTTGTAAACAAAATCATAATAACCTCAAATTCATGTAAAATGTGTTGGAAATGTAGACATTTCTGGGTTTCTGTATGTAAAACGATAGACTAAGCGTTTTTCTGTGTGTGTATTGTGGTTACAAACTTGGACCTCGTCACAGAATAGATAATAGTAAACTGACGTTCAACCTCGTGTAATGTAAGATAAATAAATCATTTCTTAAATGAAAAATGTTTGTTTACAAAATACCTGACTCTTTCATGAACTCTATTATAGTGACATTAGTGACCAACACATTTTGTATGGGAAATAGATTTTTTTTTGCGTTGATGCATATGTCGTAGAACGGTCGTAGAGCATAACACTGGTGTCATAATGCGGGCGTCTGCCGCATTGCGCTGTTTCAGCTTTCACTGGTTTTGTTATTACTTACTTGCTACCACACGTACGAAGTTTTTCTATTAATGTACAACGTATTGATGTTCCTTTATGTTTTGCAGGCATACGTGGATAAGAGGTCATTGAAAATCCACTATAGTTTAATTCACGAAGGGGTGAAACTACCCCTCAAGTTCTCCTGCCATTTATGTGACAAACGCTTTACGGTGAGTAAATTATACGCAAAATATTTTTTTTTTAATTTATTATTCAAGGTTTTTTAAAAAAACCCGTGTTTTTTAGACGGGTGGGATGTATACCATCAGACAGAACGACTAAGGGAACATCAGAAGAAATACAGAAATGAAATAAAAATATCGGCTTCCTATAAAATATTCCTCTTTTCTTCTAAGGCCCAACCTATGAAATTGAGATAGTGTGTAATACTGTAAAAATAAGTTTTCTTTCGGTTTAAATAATTTGTAAAAGAACTTGTACATGGGCCTTTCAAAAATATTAAAAAACATCAACCTCCTGATTGAGCCTGGATTCGAACCGGTAAAACAACGGAAAAGAAAGGGAATATACCGAAGCTAAACATCTTTTACATTACAATACAAATATACTTTATTGCACACCAAGAAATACAAGAAATAGTTACAGAAATATACAGAAAAAGAACAGAGTAGTACAAAAGGCGGCCTTATTGCTAAAGTAGCAATCTCTTCCAGGCAACCTTTAGGTGTTGAAATGGGCGTAGGGTGGATAATGCGACGCGGGTTGGTGGCTACTTATAATGATCCTACATAAAAATACACCATATACATAAAATACTTAAATAAATTACATCATAATACACAGATACTATTAAAATAAATAAACTTAATATATATCTTATAATATGTATAGACTAATATATATCATAATATTACTATAAAAGAGAGGAAATAATACAATACTTATATATTAGGAAGAAACAGAATTAAGGAAATGCCTTTTGACGCGTGCTTTGAAACTGTCCAATGACGGAGCCCGCCTGATTGACTCGGGGAGGTTGTTCCAAAGAGAGATAGCTTGTACAGTAAAGGATTTGGAATAGAAATCTGTGGAGTGGGAAGGAATGTCAAGGGAGAGGTTGTTGCCGGATCGAAGGTTAAGAGACGAGGACCGGAAGCTGAGCAGGTTTTTTAGGTAAGGAGGGGAGTAAGGGTTGGAGAGGATAGTGTATAGGAGAGAGAGAATGTGACAGTTCCTTCGTTGACGAATAGGTAGCCTTTTCCTTAGGAATATAGTAGGTATAGGTAGAAATACGATTTTTATTTTCTATAAACTGCATCAGTTGAAAGCTCATTTTTGTATAAAAAAATTTTTAGTCTCGCTCGTAGGCAGATTCGTATATTGATGTAACTTATAAAGTGGTAGCGAGTAGTTATGGTCGTAGTTCCATTCTAGCCTATAATGTGTTTTTGTTTATCCACAGACAAACCACATTTTAAAGGATCACATAAGAACACACACAGGCGAGCGTCCGTACCAGTGCAGCCAGTGCTCTGCGACCTTTACCCAGGCCGGCGTTTTAAGAACTCACGTCAAAATGGTCCACCTTAAACTTAACAGGAGCGGAAAGCCTAAGACTGGCGAGTTTGAAAGCGTGGAATCCACATCAAGCTAGATAAACTCAAAGAATACGGATATTAAAAATAATTATTTATTAAAGGCAGACGGGAACAGTAAATTACCTACCAGTGTTGCCAAAATTATCGTTTTTATTTCAATTTAAATCAAAATTTGCACACCATTTTTAATTGAATAAAATATTGATAACTTAACAGCTGCTTGATTCGAACTACTACTAAAGCTGACTACCTTGCAAACTAAGGCCTGGGTTTTAGTGGAGTTCGTTGCGACGCGTATGCGAAATGGACGTCCAATGCGGATGTCCACGATGGACAGTAAAATTTATGAAGCCTATACTGTCCGTTTAGTCCACGGAACGGATACTATGAAACGAGCAATATTTATATATATATATATATTTGTAATCGGTTTCTCGAAAACGGCTCTAACGATTTCGATGAAATTTACCATACGGGGGTTTTTGAGGGCGAACAATCGATCTAGCTAGGTCTCATGTCTGAGGAAATTCGTTTTCCCTGCGTTTTGCGTTTTAGACATAAACCTACAGCACCATCTGTTGGCGGGTAGCATAGCTTGCTCACTCGATGATATTTTCAGGTTGAGGCGGCTATTATAGAGCGAAGCTCGGTCGCCCAGGTACTAGGCTTCATACATTTTACTTTCCGTCGCGGACTCCGCATTTGACGTTCGATCCGCATCGCACTGAACTGATCCTAAGTTTGCGAACAAGAGAACAACATTCGGAACAACATTCAACTAGACAATATCGACCTTTTATCCAAAACTGGTGAACTTTTAGTTCTTGTCTGCTGAGCCCTTAATAGGTTAGGCATAAAATATTAATCGTTGTTGTGTTATTTTTATTGTTACTTTGTTACTATTTTATAAATGTGTTACCGGCAAGTGGGCTTTTTAAAGTAGGCTAATATAACGTAATTTAATTTATAAACGTAAAATCCGACTTATTTTCTCGCAATTTCAATAATTATTTTTTAACATATATATTTTTTTTATTACTAGCAAAGTGATCAATTGTCGATTGTCCAACTATTGAGACAAGCGGCTTGCTACTGACGCAAACGCTAGTAAATCCTTGTTTACCTATATGGTCGAAATAAGCCCGGCCAGAAAAATAGCTAGATTGTATTTTAAATAAAAATACTGTGTTAGCTGTAGCAGAGTGTATTATAGTATTGATGAAAAGTCTCAGTGACAAAAGTCAATATAAAAATAGCGGCCAGGGTGTTGTAATTATCTACCAAAGAGTTTGTACACCTCCCCGTAATATAAACACCCTGTATATACACTAATATATATACAAAAAATTATATCAAAGATTCACTACAAACAAACAAACACACATATACTCGTAAAGCATGCCATAATAAATAATCACCTGTATGTACACCCTACCTAACATTATTAATATTTACCCTACCTACCTAACCATCAACCTGTATATCTGGTGACTTTTAATTAGTTCTTGATAGAAAAAGGTATGAATGTACTCATGATACTGAACAACTTTGCCCAAGGAACATAGGTCGAAATACGAAAATCAAGTTTTGACCTCCCATAGAAACTGCATCAGCTGATAGCGCATTTTGTATGGGAGGTCAAATTTGGTTTTTCGTAATTCGACCTATGTTCCTTGGGAAAAGTTGTTCATTATCATGAGTACATTCATATCTTTTGCTATCAAGAACTAATTAAAAGTCACCCTATATACACCTAGCTAACCTAGTACTTAACTAACATAAGCCCTACATGTAAATTTACAGTGTTTTATTTTTGGTAAAGCCTTGGTGAGAATATCAGCAATCATGTTGTTAGTGCAAATGTAGGTACTGTAGGTTGAAGTCTAGTGGTGAGAGTTGGCGTATGAAGTGGTGGCGGATATCAATATGTTTGGTGCGAGAATGAAATGTGTTGTTGCGTGGTAGTTTGACTAAGCTTTGATTGTCGGTGACTATGGTGAGAGGTTTTGTGATATTGAATACCTCTGAAATGAGTGTTCTCATGTAGATGGCTTCTTTACATGCTTCACCAAGTGCCATGTATTCGGTTTATGTGGTGGATAGTGCAGGAGTACCCTGTTTGCGCGCTTCCCACTAATTGGCTGCACCACACATTTTAAATATGTAGCCTGTGTATGAACGCCTATCTACTAGGTTACTGCCACGTTACTGCCGTAGTCTGCGTCGGCGTAGCCTGTAGGGTAACCTTCACCATGTTTGAAGTTGAGTTTCATTTGTTTTGTTGCTTTCAAGTACCTGAGTACTCTTTTAGCTGCTTTCCAATGCACCTTCTAGAAAATAGCTAGATTGGATTTTAAATAAAAATACTGTGTTAGCTGTAGCAGAGTATTAAGTATATTATAGTATTGATGAAAAGTCTCAGTGACGAAAGTCAATATAAAAATACCGGCCAGGGAGAGTTTGTACAGCCCCCGGTTTTCTTGTCTGGCCAAAGATTTTTTATCATTACTCATCAGCCCCCATCTACTGATATAAGATTTTTTTTTTGCTGTAGATCACGTAGATCGTGTAGTTTTTTTTTCTCCTTTTTCGTTTCCAGACAATGGCCTCCTGAACACCGGGCTCCGGTCTGGAACTTTTATAGGTATATTTTTTCGTGATCCTCTCATAAAGCATCTTCTATTGAGACATCTCTTTTTCGCATTGATTAGGTATCGCGTTAAATTTTATCAAGCATTTAGTCGTCTGGTTTGCTAAAAAGCTTCAGATTTTTGTCTGGTTTTCGTGTATTTGTTATCTTATCTGTATAAGCTATTCTATTACGAGCAATAATTTTTGTTCAATCGTGAGCGACCACTTCTCGACTCAAACCAAAAGTCAAAGATGAGACATTGATTCCCATTTTATGAACACAAAATAACATGAATATTTCTGTTATAGGAAACCTAATACTCCACACCAGCCGCATTGTTGTACAGGTGCAACTAAAAGTACATACACCTAATGTTTGCCTTTTCAATTTTTTTGGGAAAATGTGAATTTTTTGGAATGGGGTCTAGTAACTCCTTTCTAGACGTTGACGTGACGGGAACTCGACGGTGGCGTTTTCTATTTCGATTATTTTCGATTGATTTTTCGTTCTTTGTGTTTAAAGTGGTTTAATGGATAATAAAGATAGTATGTTATACAGTAAACTAACTCAGGAGTGCGAAGCTTATGGAAAAAGTGATTTAGTGTATATTCCCCATTTGAGTTGTCTCAAAAAGTCATTGCCATTTTCCCTCGTAAAGTCTGCTATCGTTTTACGAGGGGAGCACAAGGATACAAAGGAAACCATACAGAGGAAGAGGGATATAATTCGAGAAAACCTACTGATGACCATGGGGGACTAAAGACCTTCAATTTTAAGATACATAAAGAAGTAAAACTGAAGAGAGGTGTTCAATTTGACGGCGGGACCAAAGGATTTCAATGCAGAATAAAAACAACAGACGTAACTGACGGTGCACTCATCAATCGGCATTAGCGCTGAGTGCCGGGGGATGACCACTTCGTCAAACAAAACAACTGAAGACGTTACTTTAGAAACATTTTGATGAAACAAAATTTCTTCCGACAATGAAGAACTTGTAATAGTACAACTAAAGACGTTCAACTTAACAAACTAATGATGAGAAAGGGGGACTGAGGACAGAATCTAACGAGCCTACTTACGAAGACAGAAATTTAAGTGGAGAAGAAAAATAACTGAATAAGTTTAACTGAGAGATGAAGAAGAAACTTAAGACGAGGCAGTATGGTCTTGATACCTTCGCCTGTCCCTCCCTAACAGGGACGAATGTAGTAAAAAAAAAAGTTACTTTCACGGGGTGGCATACAATGTGCAACATATAATGTGCAGCAGATAGTACGCACCTCGATAATGTGCAGCTGATATTTGGCGTCGTGACGTCAACTATCCAGTCGCACAATATTTGCTGCGTAGTATGTGTCACTGGTTATTGCGCGCTCGAATTATGCGCATCTGATAGTTCACGTCATGTTTGGAAAAGGTCAAGTTCTTTATAGAGCTGTGTATCACCTTGGCCTATTTAAGTCGATAAAACTATATTCTATATTTTTTTGGAGTTTTATGTAGGTTAAGTATTTAATGCCTCAATTTCACTTCTGGCACTCGCCGGCCGCTGCCGCGGCACACTCGCTTCGCTCGCTCGGCTCGTGCGTTGTGGTGGCAAGAGTACCTTACACAACCTAACCGATCCCACGGGATCGGTTAGGTTGTGTTTACTTTACCTAACGGACCTATGGAAATCATATTTAAACGATACTATTGTCTTTAAAGTCTTGGTAGCTAAGCTGAAATTTTCTCAACTGGAACCAATAATTTCTCTAAAATATTTTCGTATCGATAGTTAAAATAAGAGAAAACACATCTCTAGTAAAGGTCGATGCTTCGAGGTTTAATAACATGACGATTATACGATGTCGATTATCAAGCGCTTGAATAATGTGTAGCACAGTAGTACGCAGCAAATAATATGCAGCAGATAATCGGCGTCACGTGACGCCAATTATCAGCTGCACATTATGTGCTGCATATTAAATGTTGCACATTCTCCTGACGCACATTATTGCCTACCCTTTCACGGTAATAGGGTTTTTTCGTGTTTTTCTCAGTAGTGCCAGATTAGGCGAAATGTCGCCATTTAGGCTACCTCAAGGGGTCTCATGGCGACCAAAAAATCTGATCGGCTACCAGTAGCCATTTAGGCTACCAAGCAAAAACCGAACGGGCGATTTAGGCTACTTCAGGATTACTTCAAAATTAACAGCAAGGAAGTTGCTTGACGTTGTTGTTTTGCCATATTTTATGTATAAAGATGTGACAGCTAGTACAGAACTTGCATAGTGTGTTATTAACATGCCCCTATGAAGAAGCTTGTGTTATTTTTAATTTAATTGTTTTGTTTTAGAGGATTTCATTGATTAATTTTGCAAGATTTTATCTTTATTTTGGGCTACATTTAGGCTACTTGGCTCAAAATATTGGGCGAATTAGGCTATTTCACTGAAAAATTAATTTAGGCGATTTAGGCTACTCGGCAGTCAAAATTTGGCGAATTGAGTTGGCTAAGATCTGGCAACCTTGGTTTTTCTGACTAAATGTTGGAGCCTTAAACTTAAAAATTGAATTGAATTGACTAAATGTATATGAAATTGTAGCAAATGAATATGGAAGAAACAGATCCACTTCCGAAAAATAGTTGTTGGAGTTATTGTTTCAGTTGTTTAAGTAAAAACGACAAAGTTGAACTGTACTCTTACCAACTGCAAAATGAGCCTCTAAAAGCAATTTTACAGGTATTTTTTAAGATTCTATTAGTTTTAATTGTGCTAACACTACGATTTTATTAGTTATGTAGTCTATAGTAGGTATATTTAGTTATTAATATGTATCCTAACCTGGGCGATTTTTAGAAGACACTGGTTTTTACACAGACCCACAGTCATCTGGCCTTCGCAACTCCAGATACCAAACCAGTCAGAACTTCTAGCCTAGGTTTTGCCAAGCCAGAGGCCAGTCTGGTTTTAAAGCTGTTAGATATAATAACAATCATTCACTATTATTGATAGTAGCCAAGATCAATGCCCATATCCTATAATGGCAATCTGTAACACCCATAGATAGAGAAATGGTGATTATATTCTTTACTGAAAATTTTAAATATTTGTCTTGTTATTACTTGCATAATCCTGTGCGTTCTTATAAAATTTTAGCTTTATTTTCATTTTATTACAGGCAGATTGTATTGTGTTATGTTCAGTTTGCAAGGAAACAGCGAAAAAAGCCGAAGCATTCATCCAAAATGTCCAAAACACCCAAATATCATTGGAAAAAAATTCTTTGGTGAGTATGTACATATTTACCCTAGTTGTGTAAGTCTTACAAGTATTATTTAAAATACTTATAAAAGTTCAAATATTTTTTTTATATATAGGGCACAATCGCTACTATTTTTTTTCCTTAAAATGGGCTTACTCTTGACCTTGATTTAGCCCTTTCCGTGAACTTACCTAGACTTGAGTGGGTACTTCAAACTAAAAATTCAGCAATTTACATAAAACCTATTCTAGTTTCTGGCTACAAAATTTTTGTGTTAAATTATGTTAATGGGATTTTAAAAACAAATATCAGTACAATAAAATTTTCAAAACAACCAACCATAAACCACACTCAAATTCCATTATCTTCCGCACAGCAGGATGGTAACAATCTTGATGAAGATGACATTGTCAGTGTCTGTAATAATTTTGCAACAATAGGAAGAGATGGAGTGAAAATGGAAGTCAAATATGATTCTGAGGAAGACGGCAATTTCACTGAATTTGGTGACAGGATAAAAATAAAAATTGAAGGTGAGTTTACTCATGGATTTCTCAAAATTTACAGATGTTTTTTTTATCTTTTATTGTAAAAGGGTTTTATCTTTGATCTTTATCTTAACTATCATTCTTACACTAACATCAGTGCCTTTTTAAAAACGTGGACAGTATTTTATAGAATGTCTTAGCCTCCTCCGAGGCGGGAGAGGCTAGGCCACTGTTAAAGGACCTAACATTTGTATTCACAATTTCTGGGAAGTGTAAAAGAACTGACATCATTCAGCTTCGATCCGAATGCATTCCATCAAAGCATATGTATATCTTCCACTAAATTACACTCTGCAATTTGGACAGGCTATCTTTCTCATAAGGCATCCAGATCAAAGTCGTGTCAGAATCAGAATTGTCATGTCCGGATCAGACTCACACTGGCAAACCAGGGACCATGCGATCTCTCATTGAAGTATTCCTTCCAAATTTTAGTGTGTCATACTTTTATTTTGCCCAAAACTTCTGCAAAATATAGTACACAGAACATACCTTCCCCCTCCATGATTGCATTTTTGGCTAGTAAGTTGGCTCTTTCATTCCCTGGCCTGGTTCCCTTTCCTGGTGTTTAAGGCCCAACTTTATGTTTATTATTTATTCAACAAACAATTTTTTTTTCTATCATGTATTTATATTATTGTGGTTTATTTTCTTGAATAAAGAACTAACTATTGTTATAATAAACAAGTACCTGGGCGCCCGAGCTATGCTCTGTATGATTAAAATATCATCGGGTGAGCAAGCTATGCTACTCAACAACAGATGGCGCTGTAAGTTTCTTGAACGCACTACCTTCACTGGGACAGCCGGTAGCCGGCAGGCTGGTATTTCACTGGGACACCATAGCAGCGAAACCAGTCGCCGCTACCAACAAAATCTATACAGCTCTATAGAGAGTTACTCACCTGGTGTCCGTTTGGTTGCGCAACCAATTTGGCGACGCAACCAGTTCGGATGCTACCACTCCCAGTGAAATATAGCCCTTAATACTGTGGCCACAGGGTGTGGCGACTCTGGTGTCTTTACTGGTGTCTAGTTACGGACACCAGTGGCGCAACCAGTCGCGCCACCGTGGTGTCCCAGTGAAATACTGGCCTTAAATAGTAGATTAGTAGCCAAGGGCTGTAAGGCATCAATTGCAGCCCGAGATATTTAGGCGCACGAGCGCAGCGAGGGCGCCTATAGTTCGAGGGTGCAAATGATGCTTACACCCGAACTAACTACTGTGCTTTACATCTCGATTGTGAGGTAAGTAGGTCCTTATTACCAACAAATTGTAGGTGACCAATTAGCGCTCCAGGGTAATAGTGTAGCTAGAAAAGCCCTAGGGCGGTAAGTAATTTAAAAAAAACACTTCACTCTTTCAAAACTAATTACTTACCACCCTAGGGCTTTTCTAGCTACATTATTACCCTAGAGCGCTAATTGGTCACCTACAAGCCCCATTTGGGGGTAATAAATATAGCCTTTTAGGATAGGATTCAAATCCGAAATAAACTGTTTTTTTTTTTTTTATTTTTTTTTTAATAAGGACCTACTTACCGAATATGAGAGATGTAAAATAATTTTATTAAATGATGTTATTTACTAGCTTTGAATTTGTATTTTTAAGTTTTTTTTGTTAATTACTAAAATGTTTTATGGAAATTATTTTACCTAGTCAAAACAATTTTGAAAATGATTTACTTTAACACTTCTTGTGTTCAGATAAATCTATAAAATAGAAAATCGCAAAATAGTTGTAAAATTTTGCGATTTTCTACTTTGTAGACAAAACAATTTTGTCACCTGTAGTTTTATTTCCATAGAAATAAAAGAAGAAGATGAAGAACATTCCATTAAACTGTCAAATAATCAAGAATCAGAATTCAAAGAACCCATGAGATCTAATAGAAATGTGAAAATAAAATCAAAGTTAAAGACTCCACAAAAAAGAGAATTTAAAAGAAAATCTCAGCCACAAGAGAAAGTCAAAAGCCCAACCAAGAAAAAGATAGAAAAACAAGATTCTGATATACCTGGTAACATAATGTTTTTATGCTTTCAAATTAATACTATCAGCCATTGCCGGATTTACAAATTTGGCGCCCGTAGGCTATTAAAATTTTGCCGCCCCTACCGACCTCAAAAATTCGATAGTACCCTACACTATTATAGAATTTTTATTCACAGATAAGAATATATCCTTAGCTGTAGAGTAAGTTACGTAACTAGAGTGTTTTGTCAATTTTGTTTCCCCAGCTGCGGAAGATGTTTGGACGTAAGCGCACATCAAGTGCGCATTTTTGCCTTACAGTGTAAGCGCACGTGCGTTTTTGCCTCGATTTTAAACCCTTATGCCAAATCTCAGGTAAATAACGAAGAAATTATTCGCCTTACAGGCGAAAAAGCAGGTTTTTTGCTGTCTTTGGAGCAGTCAAAACATCTACCTGCCCATGTAACACTACGCTCACTCTTCTGCGACTGTGTTTTTCTGTTCCTAAGCACCCTGAGCTCTTATACTTCCTGCGCACTTACCCTACCTGGCTGACTTGCTAGAGCTGCACTTGGAAGCAATCGACAATAAATCGAGGCAAGCAAATTATTTTAAGTGTTGATCTTGAAGGAGATCGTTGGGTGCAGAGTGCGGACCAGTCTGCCTTTTCGACATGGAAGATTGGGTGTCTGGCAGGTTTGCGGGGTTGGTTTGCTGGCGTTCCTGGTTCTGCCATCGGAGGCGTGAGAATCACCGCTAATATCTTCTGATGGTGGCGAAATCCGTATACCACATGTGTCCATGAGCAGGAGGCCCGTACTGCTTGGTCCTCAACAGCGTTAGTGGGACGATATCACCTGCAAGTCTACTATACTACGGTTCGAGGCTGGTCCAACCGTGGTCGAGTTAGCTCGGTTGAAGGCAGTCTTTGCTCCGGATGATGGGGCATTCTCTTTTCTCCTAACCTGGACACTATTGGATGATGATTCGGCGCGTGTTGCTTTGGTATGGTAGGTTGGGCAGCAATGTCTGTAAGCCCCATATATGCATTTGCGGTAGAACCGTTAAAGCCAAGGGGTATCACGCACTAAGTTGTCTTTTTTGCTCAGGGATGTTTCCGTTGCACCTTACTCTAAACGAGCCTCCAGGCCTAAGCCTCTTAAATTACAAAAGACCAGATGGATTAACCATGATAACGTGGAGCAAGAGGAGGTTATAGTACGTATGCTGAATCACTTCTCAACTCGACCTCTCATAGAATCTGCCGCCGGCGCGCCAGATGGAAGCATCATAACTCATAAGTCTCTGCGCTCGAGATTTCGTACACATTTTTTTCTATGGCGTTTGAAATAGCGTGTCCTTGGGGCAGTGAAGCGAAGGAGTTCGTAACGACGAAGTCTAAGAAGCTGAGGAAGTGCATCTGTTCTTTTCTTCTTCAGGGGCCTGTAGCTGCCATACTTACAGCGCGGAAACTTTGCGAGCATAATGGGAACGTTTGGTCAGGGTAGAACCGGGGCGAGACGTGATGTCTATAAGCTGTTTTGTTGTTTCGGATGATGCCTACATTTAGGAATTCATTACTTATTTAGATTTGTTGATATGAATCTTTTTAATTTCTGCGAAAGTAATTTAATTTCTACGAAACGTCCTAAATTTGCCGCCCTAGGCTCCAGCCTACTCAGCCTATTGGTAAATCCGGCACTGCTATCAGCCGGTTGCATAAAGCGTCTGTAATGTTGCTGTCACTTTCTTTATCAACAAAACAGAAAGAGTCGGCAATAGAATTAAAGGAGCTTTAACTTTAATAACGTTTTGTGCAACTGACAGTAAGTTTACAAAAAGTTACTAAACATATAGGTACGAGTATGTATGGTTAGTACCTCTTTGTAGACTAGTTTAGAGCCCGGCAGCAGCGCTGCACTGCAAACCCTTTCTTATTACAGCGGTTTCAGCGCTGCTAAGTCACGAAGCAACAACGCTTCAGGTGATCGCTGTCTCCGCCACGTGCTCTCGATGGCGTAATTCCGCGTTGCTGTCGCGCGATTGTAGCGCTTCAGCCGCGCGACAGTCGCGCTGCTTAGCCACGCGATTAAATCGCCTAATGTGAGGGGCTTTTAAAAGATGTGGCTAAAGTATATTCCATCAATGAATGTGCTTATCTGTTTTAATAGCTTGTTAAGAAAGGCAATCTCGTATTTATTACCAAACCAACGTGACCACAGATCAGAAATAAGTCTAGATGACTCAAGTGTACCTACTTTGCGTGCCCAAACCCGTGGCCCAAACTAAGCTCAAAACGCTTAGTTTGCTTGTCATGGGCTTGTCATATCACCAAGAACTGTGACACGCGTTAGTATTATATAGTCTAAGGTGACACGCTTCGTTTTCATACAAACGGCGGAGTTTGCGTTATCTAGACTTATTTCTGATCTGTGGACGTGACAAAAGAAAATAACAAGTGTTTAATTGTAAATCTGTTTCCAGAAGGTAAAATCAAATTGGTGGACCTTACATTAGAAGAATGTTTGCAAGAGCGATCTCAGAGACGATCAAAGGAAACTTACATTGATTCTATATACAAATGTGAGGATTGTATCATTGGCTTTACTTACAAAGCTTGTTATGAGAAACACATGGAAACACATAATAAGGTATGTATGTCCAGATTGTACAGGCTTCGCTAGCTTAACTGTGGAGGTTCTGTATTGAGAAGAAATAAATTAGCACACACTCATATCCAATAGTGACGATTAATGCGTAGGCATAGAATAAAGTAACAACATTTTCATAAATAAACCTCACCAAAATTACCTTTAATTGCCTACGTGTTTAGGTACATTACAAAAAAAATATTATTGTTTCACTGTTGATCTTGGAATGTAAGACCTGTATTTCCAAAGTTTTATTTTTTGTGACCTCTATACGTATTTACATTACAAAAATAATACATTATATATGTCGAAATAATTTTACAAAACCATTATTTTCAGAGTAATGGTAACTACATATGTAATATTTGTAAACAAAGAACATCGACAGAAGACAAACTACGACTCCATAAGAGATACCATTTTAAGTAAGTATAATGATACCAATAATTATGGTATTCGTCCGTGTGATGTCGGCAAAGAATAGTACCAACCTATCTCTACCCGTGGGTGTTGTAATAGGCGACTATATAGGAGATGACAGGACTTTGAGATTCTGATTTTGAAAGCAATATCAATATATCTGAAGACATGTAACCTTAATGTTGAACTTAGTGTTTTATATTCATGTAAAAGTATTTGTTTTCAGGAAATACAAGTGTTTAGAATGCGGTACAACTAGAGCAAGGAAAAGCAATATCCAAGACCATTATAGAATTAAACATTCCAACAGCGCTGAGCTACAGTTTTGTTCTCAGTGTAACAAAAGCTTCAGGTGTGCGCGTATTTTTTTTTTCATAGATTTTAAGGAACTTTCGCTGTGTTCAGTTAGGTGTATTTCCAAATGTCGTTGTACCTAAGGGTGCTTTTCCACCAGAAGAGCTGTGCGATGTAAACTACGCAACAGCTCGGGTGCGCGTGCGAAATGTATGGCGCGTCATACGCTTCACCCGCACTCGCGAACTGGCGCGTACTGTAAACTGAGCCACGAGCTGGAAAAATGAAGCCATCCTATTGGTTAGAATTATTCCAGCTCGTAGGTTAGCTTCCTAGCACAGCTTGGTGGAAAGGCACCCTTAAGGAAGATAGCTCCGATGTGTACCTCGCGGGGAGCCAACGCACGATTGGTACACTCAACAGCACGTCAGTAGAAACACTTGAGTTGAAAAAGTTTCTACCGACCTGCGCTTGACCGTACGCCTGTACCCCGCGATATATTTTTGAGTTCTGGGAATTACAAGCCTCCTGGTGTATATTCCATTGTTTTTTTACTCCTTACAAAATCAGCCTGATACGCCCGCCCAACTTGTTTTTTTTTTAAGTTGTGGATCTTAAGTTGTAGCATCAAGAAAAGTCGTTAAAAATATGTTGATTGTGTGTTTTAGGCGAAAAACAGCACTAAAATATCACATATCTAACAAACATCAGAAGGAGAAAGTTAAGTGTGATATCTGCAACAAAGCTTTTGCTTTCAAGGCGACGTTAAAAAATCATATGCGGTAAGTTATTCTTAGGCACATGTTACATTATCATTATGCGAGATACAAGGCGTAAGGGACGGTGTACCGAAAACTGAAAGGGCGTGCTCAGTCAAAGAAACTGAACAACTTTCCCAAAGTAACATATGTTGGGAAATGAACAAAAATTTTGACCTCTTCATACAAATTGCCCTCTCTGGTCGAACAGTTTGTATGGAAAGGTCAATTTTTTTTTTTCATTTCCCAACATATGTTTCTTTGGGAAAGTTGTTCAGTTTCGTTGCCTGAGCACGCCCTTTCAGTTTTCGGTACACCGTTCCTTACACCCTGTATGTCGGATGACATTAAGCGTGTAAGGGACAGGCTTCCGACAACTGAAGGGGCATGATCATTTAAGGTGATCCGTTTTCCATACAAAAAAAATCGGCCAAGTGCGAGTCGGACTCGCTCAAAGAGGGTTCCGTCCCACCACATAATCATAATTGTATTAGTTGAAATTTCAGTAAGTTAATGTGCTAGATTTTTTTAGTCCGACACGCGCTTGACTATATTTTATTATTTGTTGTTATTTTATAGCTTATGCACTATAAACATACCAATTTTCAAGTTTGCATGTGTTCCCGTTTTTAAAATAGAACTAAAACAAAAATCGCCTCAGCGACCATCCAACTTGACTCCTCTCTTATACGAATGTTCTTGAAACGGGAGCTCACCACAATTGGTTACCATTAGTTGTGAGAAAAGTTGTAATATTTAATGATTTCAGACTTTTCTCATTATTTGTACTGTGAGACCTAGCTTCTTGCCGAATTTCATAATTTTAGGTCAACGGGAAGTACCCTGTAGGTTTTGCATTTTTGAATAAATGTATGGAGATGAGGACATAAAATGCCATATCTTTTGATTGCGTCGTTGTAAAAAATTTAAATTTTCAGATCTTGTGTGGTTCGTGGATCCTAATATATATTATTAATTTCAACCTGATACCTTTACCCGTTCGTGAGATAAAGGGTCTTGACAGACAGACAGACAGACAGACAGACGGACAACAAAGTGATCCTATAAGGGTTCCGTTTTTTTCTTTTGAGGTACGGAACCCTAAAAATCAAATGACTTGCATTCTTACGCGGGACATAAAATTCTGTTGAAAAACGAACGAATACTGCTATTTTTAGTTAAATTTTTCGCTAATTAATACAAAAATTCAGTTAATGTACTGACAATTCTATTTTTGTTAGCAATTTTTGGTTCAATATTACGATTATGGGCGTGCGGTCAAAACTGTACGGTTGTGCTTTGTGTGCATGTGTGAGTGATCGTACTTATGTAAACACAGACTGACGAGAGTAATTGACTTTAGTGGACATATGGAGATATTTTTCTTATCGAAATTGTTGTTAGGCGTTGAAGTTGCACGATGAAATTTACGCGAACCAACTTTTTGCACATATATAGTTGGTACTTATTGCATAAAAAAATAAAACCTTATATTTGCAGAAGTGGCTCCATCTAGTTGCGTTCGGGGCTAAGCTGGCCGTAACAGATCACCTTAACGTAACTGAACAACTTTCAATGAATGAAATTTTCAGAAATTGAAAAATAATCGGTCTCTCCTGCAATCTTTTATTGGACAACTTATATGGTAAGGGCTGTTTTATTTTTCATGGCAAATAAGTTTTATTTATTGAAAGTTGTTTGTTCAATTTCGTTGACTGATCAAGCCCTTCCAGTTTTCAGGTACCTGTCCCTTGCACCCTGTATGTATGGCATCATTCATCCAGAAATTTATAGGTACCATTTTTGTCGGATAAGTTATGGCGAAAACGTCAATAAACTTTAATCCAAGATAACATCCAAGTTTCTACAAATTAAACATCGTTTTTTGAAGCGAGAAGTAACAGAATATTATAATTATATTATTTTAGGCGACACACTAACGAAACAAACGAGGGAGTTAAAAGGTACATCTGCCAAGTTTGCGGAATGGCGTTCGCGGCGCCTTCCATACTAAAATATCACAGCATCAAGCATTCAGACAGACGAGACTATTACTGCGTCGAGTGTGACAAGTAAGTTTATTTTAATTACCCATCGCCTGTCGTGTGGTGCCGGCATAGAATAGCACCAACCCATCTCTACCCGTGGGTGTCGTAAGAGGTGGCTTATCAACCGGAGGATGGGCAGCAGCTTCTTTCATGTCCCTCAACACAGAATCCTCAGAGAAAAAAACTGCATAAAAACTTATTTTGACGATGCTAAAAAATAGTCATGAAATAGTCATAAATAGTCACCATAAGGAAAAAAATAGTCGCGTTACAATTCTAGAGTTATAGCTATGGTTTGCTGAGGATTATGAGCATAGGCTATATACAGAATCCTCAGTTCTGATGCAAGCAAACCGTGGGGACTATAGACTTGGTTTTTATTTTAAAAAATAGTCATGAAATAGTCGTCTTGACTTCCAAATTCTCAAAAATAGTCGTTCAAGGATTTCAGAGTTACAGGGGTAGCTTGCTGAGGATTCTGTGCATAGCATTTCACGAACGCAGATTCCAGCAGAACGTTAAGGTTTTTCTGTTTGATACTGATGTCAAAAAATAGTCAACAAATAGTCGTCTCAAACCATAATCACTTTGGTCTGGTTTACCTTGTAGAAGTATGTTAAAAATGCATGTTAACTTCGCCATACATTTTTCAACTCAAGTACAGTCGTGTTCAAAATGCATATCATCTTTGATGGTAACAATTTAGTTACTTTTTTTTTATGTATTTGGAACCCAATATAATTAATTCTGTAATAAAAAGCAAAGTTTATTTGTTTTCATGTTAAATAATGTAGCTTAATAAACTACAAAAATTGGTTTTAAACTAAAATAATAAAGAAATCTTGTTTATGAATATATTCAGTACCTACAGATTATTTTTAAGTTAGTTTTTTGTATAAACCACAGTCTTCGTACTTATGTCCGTTAAATGGTTAAGTGAGTAATACAGGGTGATAATTTTATTGCGTGCCATAGCTTAGGGAGTGTTTCAGTAACGATAAAGGAACACAAAAAAAGGCTGTAGTGTAAGTTAACTTTACATTTCATATAATTACCGTAGAACACGGCAATTGTCGTTGTAATAGCAACAATGTAGGGCACTTCAATACGCGCCGGCGGCGGCGGCGAGCGCTAGCTCGGTCACACAATTCGGTCGAGCCGAACGCCGCCATGCTATTGGTTAAACATATCTCGTCTCAGAATATTGGTGCTTTTTCTATTATACGACCCACGTTAAACATTTCCAACTCTTTTACTATTCCATTAAGTAACTGATTTGTATTATTCTACTGATGTGCTATTGGGTAAAAGAAACACATATGCAGCGTTATTTGAATTTTTAATGAATAGTTAAATGCGTAGGCAAACAACATTGATCAATCAAGAAATTAGTAAAGTTAGTATAGTTAATTTCGTAATATTTGCGAACCTTCCAATTATTATTAAAGTATTTTTATTTACTGAATGCATCTGGGTTTAAGCCCAAAATTCTAGTTTTACCTTTCCTTAAACGTGGAACCTACAATATAAGTTTTTAGACCAAAAGGTTGGGGCTGTGCACTGATATATCAGTCGGTTTATCCTCTTATTTACCTAATAAAAATAGATAACACTAAAATAGGGTCTGCAACAATATATAAAAATAAAAGCCTCTAACAATATCAAAATCCATTTTTTTTGACAACTTGAAATCAATATCAAATAATTTTGTGTACGCGACTGTACAAAGGAAAAATGTATGGCGAAATTAACATGCATTTTTAACATACTTCTACTAGGTAAACCAGACCGAAGTTATTATGGTTTGAGACGACTATTTGTTGACTATTTTTTGACATCAGTATCAAATAGAAAAACCTAACCGTTCTGCAGGAATCTGCGTCCGTGAAATGCTATGCACAGAATCCTCAGCAAGCTACCCCTGTAACTCTGAAATCCTTGAACGACTTTTTTTGAGAATTTGGAAGTCAAGACGACTATTTCATGACTATTTTTTAAAATAAAAACCAAGTCGATAGTCCCCACGGTTTGCTTGCATCAGAACTGAGGATTCTGTATATAGCCTATGCCCATAATCCTCAGCAAACCATAGCTATAACTCTAGAATTGTAACGCGACTATTTTTTTCCTTATGGTGACTATTTATGACTATTTCATGACTATTTTTTGGCATCGTCAAAATAAGTTTTTATGCAGTTTTTTTCTCTGAGGATTCTGTGTTGAGGGACATCTTCTTTCTGGGTATCGTTCTATTTTACATACTGCGGTCACCAACAACAGCGGTCGCCAGCCGCAACGCTTAAAAACGTGGTGACTACGGTAAATCCCCTCCTAAGTACCACGCGTTTTGCAGGAGTTCTGGAGGGAGCTCCTTGTCCTGTAGTGGACGTTTCATGTGATGTTAAGAAGAAGAATAAGTTGCCCAAATAAGTCCATGTGGTCTCGGCTAAGCAATAGTAGTACTGTCGGGAAAATTAGTTAAGCAAGAATTAATTAGTTATTTGTTGAGCAAGTCAAGTCCTTTAAATTTTGTCTTATTAGTTGATGTCGTTAAAATATTATGAAATCTGCTATATGTTGTTTTACTTACAGCGTTATTTTTTTAATCACCCCGAGATGGTTCTGCCCACGAAACTGAACAATTTTTCCCAAGGAACACTCTTAGGTCGAAATTCGAAAACAATATCGACTTACCGTATAAAATTAACTAATGCTTGGTTTATATAACACTAGCGGTTCGCCCCGGCTTCGCACGGGTAGATATAGGTTCTTGTTGCATCGGGGGTTACTAAAGAAACCAGCCAAACGCAAGTTGGACTCCCACCGTACCACTAAGGTAAAAATACTGTCCTAGTTATGGGCAGTCATACCATCTTAGTCACGCAGAAGTGCATTAAATTCGCTCAAGCCGACACGCACTTCATCAAAACCATCATAACATCCCATAATACGTCCACTACAGGACAGGGAGCTCCCTCCAGAATTCGAGCCCTTGCTAGAAGAATGTGGAGGGGAAGTATCTTAGTCACCACGCTTGTTAGCATTAAGGCTGGCACCATGGACCGCGGTTGTTGGTGACCGCAGTATGTAAGATGGTGCGATACACGGAAAGATGTCGCTGCCCATCTTCCGGTTTGTAAACCCTTAGTCGCCTCTTACGACACCTACAGGTTGAGATGGGTTGGCACTATTCTTTGCCGCTACCACACGGAACGACACGCACTTGACCAGTCAAATTTTTCGTGTCTATTCTCTGTTGTAGATAAAACCATTACAGTCACTTAGGGCGCTGTTTCTTTAATTTCAATTTTGATATCGATTACACTCATGATAACTTTTGAATGGTATGTCCGATTTGAATAATTCAAAAAGTTATTTACAGGTACTGATATAGCCTTGAATACGAAATCATTTATTTGGATAAGGATTAATAGGTACGAATAATGTGGCCTATATAGTTTGTACCGGCGTTACTATTACATATTTTAACATGAAAAAGTAGTTATTGTGACATAACTGTAATAGTTAGACATATGGTATCGCGGACTTTTTTGTAGATATTGATGGCTTCTATAATTCTGTAGTACATTACTTTGCTCTATTGTTAATAGTTTCGGCAGCGTACTCGATGTAAGGATGCTATTTAGTATTTTTTTCACACCTTGGATTACATTATCGAAGTTTTCATACGGAACCCTAACTTTTTTAAAAATATTTTATAGCCTATGTTCATCCCGGATAATGCAGGTTTCTAATGGTGAAAGAATTTTTCAAATCGGTCCAGTAGTTTCGGAGCCTATTCATTACAAACATACAAAAATAGGTACAAATCTTTCCTCTTTATAATATTAGTGTAGATGTAGATTGACTGATGTAGTTTGTATGGAAAGCCGAAATTTTTTTTTGTACTTTGATCTTTGTTCCTTGGGAAAAGTTGTTCAGTTTCATGGACAGAACCACCTCATAAAATAACCGGGGTGATCATAAAATTAAGGTGTATTTTTTTATTTGTTTCAGGAGTTTTAAATCGGAACAGGTACTGAAACTGCACTTATCGTTAGCTAAACCGCACAGAAATCCGCACGATTTACGGTAAGAACATGTATGATTTTTACAACGCACTATTTTGTTTAGATACATGGCGAAAATGATCGAATTTACGAAAAAATAAAGCAAAGCAGCCTCCATGCCATAAAAACCAAATTCAATATGAAGTCGCCAAGAAAACAGTTGCGATATTTTAATTTTAATGAATACAACGTGGGTTCAAATCTCAGACAAAAGATAAACATAGTCTATACGAGATATTATCGTGTAAAATTTGTGCCAAAAAATTGCGACGTTATTATATTAATATTACTTTTGTATTTTTGGATTTTATAAAAAACTAATAATAAAAATAATTTATTTCAGAGTCTATTAAAACAGTTATTTGAAGCATTCCTTTTATTACCTGTGATAAGAGGATCCGCTCTTCCTAGATTAGACAGTTAGAACAAAGACTTATTAGCAGAAGAAGTATGCAAAACTAAATAAATAATTTTTACAAAACATGGAAGATTTTCGTTTTGACATTCAATAAATTTGACATTCAATAAAAAGTAGTTGATATTCTCTGTTGGACTACTCTGGTTCCCTATGGATGGCGCATGGCGTTATTTTTGACAGTGGAGTCCATTCCATCCCTATAACGAAAGTCTAGTTTATTTTTTAAAATTTTAGGTTTCCGTGTCATCAGTGCGAGCAGCGGTTCGCGACCCGCCGGAATTTGGACAGACACGTGAATAAAGATCATCTTAAAATCAAACCTCATCAGTGTGACCAGTGCGAAAAGGTAGTTTGTTTTTTATATCTCTAAGATTACCACAGAATAGATAGTGGTAGAAACGAATATACATACATATTGGGGGTAAAATTCTGGCTTAGGGTACTACAAGGTGTAAGGGACGGTGAAACGAAAACTGAACGGGCGTGCGCAGCCAACGAAACTGAACAACTTTCCAAAAAAAATTTTTGGGAAATGAAAACATTTTTGACCTCTCCGTACAATTTGCTCACTCTGATCGAACAGTTTGTATGGAGTTATCAACACTTTTTTCAAAAATGTTTCTTTGGGAAAGTTTCGTTGACTGAGCACGTCCGTTTAGTTTTCGGTGTACCGTCCCTTACACCACAGTAAACATATAAGCTAAAGCAGTATGGAAACTCGGGCCTTTTTTTGAAAAAAGAACTATTCTGCGTCAGATCGTCAGGGTTGTAACCCAGAAATTTGAAATAAGAATGGTATGATGAACTCAAATATTGGGGTGCTTCTATCAACTTAGTTCCTCTCAACATGTTTTCGTACCGTAAAACTAAACAATTTTTTCCGATATCCTTAGTCGCCTTTTACGACGCAAGGAAAGGTTAAGACACTTAGTCGCCTTTTAGCACCTAAGGGCAGAACGAAACACTTAGTCGCCTTTTACGACACAAGAAAAGGTTAAGAAGTCACTTAGTCTGCAGAATTTCACCACCGCACCACTCGTCAGAAGTTAACATTTCATCCTTACCACTTAGATAACTGGCAATCTTCCACAGTACGTTTTACAAGAAACTTCTTACCACGTACGACCGCACTGTGGAATCAGCTTCCTGCGCAGGTATTTCCGCACGGGTACAACAAGGCAGCCTTCAAGAAACGAGCCTACAAATATCTTGTCGGCCGGCAGCGCACCTGTGACCCCCTGGTGTTGCGGGTGTCTATGGGCGTCGGTGATCACTTACCATCAGGTGACCCGCCTGCTCGTCTGCCTCCCTCTTCTATTAAAAAAAAAAAAAGTCGCCTTTTACGACACACGGGAAGGTTAAGTCACTTAGTCGTCTTTTATGACACAAGGGCAGATTAAGATACTTAGTCGCCTTTTATCGCACAAGGACAGGGACATACTTATAGGGACTCTATATATGTACCTATTTGTTTGTATTATGGTTTTAGCACCCACGACTTACTTCAGCGCGAAAACTGCTTATTTTCCTGTAGCGGTGTGCGCATGTGTGAGTGCGCCAGTTTTGGACGTTTGTTAGGAGTTTCCATACTGCTTTAGCTTATATATTTACTGTGCTTACACCCTGTATATTAAGGCTGTGTATTAACGTGCCACCAAATTTGAGTAAATTTTTACCAAATAATATTTACCAAATTTTGTCTACCAAAATGGATGAATGTACACCAAATTTGCTTCTGGCACTTCGCCGGACGCTGCCGCAGCACGCTCGGCTCGTGCGTTGTGGTCGCAAAATAACCTAACAGAACCTAACCGAACCGGTTACCCAAATTTAGTGTACGTTCAGCCAATTTGGTGTACATTCATCCATTTTGTCTGAAGTGTATTGGGGTATAAAAAAATATTTTGGTAATAATTTAATTTGTTGCCGTATATTAATAGGGTTATGTCATCCGAAATCTCAGAGTTCAATTCATTTTTAGATGGCTGTGATACTTTGGCCTCAACCCAAAGGGGGAACAAGCGAGATCTACTTTAGGCTAGCTAGACTATGTAAGATTTGAAACCTATAAGGGCTTATCGGAACATCCTCTGAAACTTCCACTGCAGGACAAGGAGCTCCCTCCAAAACTCCAGCAAAAACGCGTGGTACTTTGGAGATTTACCACAGTCCCAACGAACGTTGCGGTTGGCGACTGCTGTTGTTAGTGACCGCAGTATGTAAGATGGTGCGATACACAGAAATATGCTACTGCTCATCTTCCGGTTAAGCCCTTAGTCGCCTCTTACGATTCCCGAGGGTACAAATGGGTTGGTACTATTCTTTGCCCGCACCACACGGACTAGTCTATCTAAGTATTACCACAGAATAGATAGTGGTAGTAACGAATATATTGGGGGTACAATTCTATAATAGGGTTATGTCATCCGAAGTCTCTGAATTCGATTTCTTTCATTTTCGATGACTGTAACCTTAACCCAAAAGAGGAACAAGTGTGAAATATTATAGGCTAGCTAGACTATGTAAGCTTTGAAACCTTTAAAGGGCTTATTCTTGGAGCTAAAATCGGCTAAATGCAACAACTTTTGATCTACGACTTTTCGTACAAATTGGAACGATTAGCTATATGGAGGATTATTTAATATGGAAAATAGAATTTTATTTTACCAAAAGTCGTAAAACAAAAGTTGTAGCCCCTAGGATAAGCCGTTGAAAAGTTTTACACTAATTTATTAAAACCCCGTGTATGTATGTACTTATAATAACTGTCAAAAATGTCCTTGCATGATTTACCACCCATGGGTATAATATTTTATTTTAATAATTGGTTCCGCACTTAGTTAATTTAAACAATTCTAGTACTTAATGAGAAACTATTATGATTTTCACTGTACTTATCGTATTTTGGTCTTGATGTGTGAACATAGTTAGGCCCAGCGCAGACAGAACGGAATAATCCTCGCGCGGGCTCGGGCATTTCCTGAGGGATCGCGCATGCTCGAGCATGCGCGCGACCGCGCGAACCTGCGCGAGTAAACCGTCGTCTTCTACCGAAACATGCCAGTTTGTAGCAGTTCGTCAATAATGGTGGACTAGGATATGGTTATAACTGCGCTTTAGGTAGGTAAATCTTAAAAAAAGAAACGCCCTTCCTCTTTGAACTCACTGACAACACTGCGCGCTCGCCGCCGCGCGCTACTCGACGCCGCGCGCGGATGCCCGCGTATCCTCGAGGATGCGCGAGCCTTTTTTGTCGGGTTCAAGCATATATGCACTTTATTTCAATGACGTTAAAGTTGATTTTCGAGTACCTTAATAAAATCCTCTCCGATGCGCTCCTCTCTGTCTGCGCTGAGCCTTAGGGTTTCAACCTAGTTATAGAATGTTATATTGTAATCTGTACTTTACCTTGTATTGGTTGTTACCTGTTTTGTTCGCCAAATAAACAAAATAAAAATAAATAAATAAATAATATCCATATTTCTTACAGGCATATTTGAATAAGTGGGCATTGAATGATCACTATCGTTTAGTGCACGACGGCCTCAAACTTCCCCTCAAATACTCCTGCAGTATATGCGATAAGGCCTTTGCGGTAAGTATAGTTGAAGTTATGTATATAAGGTGTCAAATATTTTCAGGGCTGAACACTAATGTCATATTAATCACGTACGAAAAATATTTCAAAAATCTACACGTTAGTATAAAAGTTAATGTTTCTAACAAGAAAAATAATGCAAAAACTATTAAAAAAGATATCACCCTTTACGTGACGCACTCTCACTACTTTAGATTACTTAAGCGCGTCAGCTGTATGACTGTGTGCGTGCGACTGTGCGCAGAGCGTGTGTTAGTGTGAGTGATAGACGAATGAACATAGCGCGCGTGGGTGTTTGAGTTGTTATTGTTAGTCAGCTGATCAGGCAGATGTTTTTACGATTAGGTAACAGAGTTTCTTTCTTTAATAACTCTTAAACTAACTTGCAGATTTCTTTCATTTTTTGCACACGTGATCAGTATGACCTATTTTCTCAGCCCTGAAAATATTTGACACTAATTACGCTGCACGTTATATAGCTTCATTAGAATTACAGCAGCTGATGTAGTTTTACCATAAGTCACGTAGGCACACGATGTGCCTTAGCAGAACAAGGCGGCAAGCAAAAAGGGACAAAAATCCCATGCTCTGACTCTTTTTAGGGTTCCGTAGTTAACCCTTATAGTTTCGTCATGTCCGTCTGTCTATCGCCGGCTTAGCTCAGACCTTTATTTATTACTAAACAGGTGTAATTTAATGAGGCCGACAAAGTCTCGTCATAAGTCTCGCCGACAAAGTAGTAAAATAGCAAATAAAAATATTTTTTTGTGTTACATCCCCTTAAAAAATCTCGTCTACCCCATAGTGTGGTGTATCGTTACATAGGTCCTTTTGTTTCTTTCTGGTGCGAATGAAACTGACAATATTGAGTACTATTTTCTTCTCTCTACTATCTAAACCGTTTAAGTGTCTTTCAGTCATTCAGAGTAAGTGTTAATAAATAGATTCAAGAAGCAGCCATACTAACAAAATAGCAATCATAATGTAGGTTGATCAGAATGACAGCAGTAGAGAGCTATCCGTGAGAGCAGGACGGAACGATACGTGTCTCTCTCGCTCCAATTTCTTGCACATCGCTGCGTCCTACTTTTATCCTGCTGTAATTGTAATTCTATATACATAACTTCAACTATACTTACCGCAAAGGCGTTGTCGCATATAGGGTGACTTTTAATTAGTTCTTGATAGCAGAAGATATGCATGTACTCATGATACTGAACAACTTTTCCCAAGGAACATAGATCGAAATATGAAAAACCAAATTTGACCTCCCATACAAAATGCGCTATCGGCTGATGCAGTTTCTATGGGAGGTCAAAACTTGATTTTCGTATTTCGACCTATGTTCCTTGGGGAAGGTTGTTCAGTATCATGAGTACATTCATACCTTTTTCTATCAAGAATTAATTAAAAGTCACCCTATATATAATACTGGAGGAGTATTTGAGGGGAAGTTTGAGGTCTTCGTGCACTAAACGATAGTGATCATTCAATGCCCACTTATTCAAATATGCCTGTACGAAATATGGTTATTATAAGTACATACATATAGTTTTAATAAAATAGTGAAAAAATTTTCAACGGCGCGTTCTCTTTTATTTTACAACTTTTGGTAAAATAAAATTCTACTCTCCAAACAAAATGATACTCCATATAGCTAATCGTCCCAATTTGTACGAAAAGTCAAATACAGTAAAGTCGTAGATCAAAATTTGTTGCATTTAGCCGTTTTTAGCCCCAAGAATAAGCCCTTGAAGTTTTAAAGTAATTTATTAACTCCCTGTATATGTATGTAGTTATAATATTCATATTTCTTACAGGCATATTTGAATAAGTTGGACCTGAATAAACACTATCGTTTAGTCCACGAAGGCCTTAAACTTCCCCTCAAATACTGCTGCACTATATGCGACAAGGCCTTTGCGGTAAGTACAGTTGAAGTAATGTATATAGAATTACAATTACAGCAGGATAAAAGTAGGACGCAGCGATGTGCAAGAAATTGGAGCGACAGAGACACGTATCGCTCCATCCTGCTCTCACGGATAGCTGTGTCCTGGTGTCATTCTGATAAACCTACATTATGACTTGCTATTTTGTTAGTTTTGCTTATTCTTGAATCTGTTTAATAACACTTACTCTGGATGACTGAAAGACAGACTGACTGAAAGAACTAGAAGGAAGGTAGACAGATATGTCTGCCAATAAGTTTAACTACCCACAGACTCCAGTTCATCCGTGATCATGGTGCTTGCAACAGCGCCGAAATATCGGAAACTCATCAAAAATCCATATCGTGGTAAGAACCCGTCAAACTGTTTTTATAATAGTGACTGAAAGACACTTAAACGGTCTAGATAGTAGAGAGAGAAGAAAATAGAGTACTCAATATTTTCAGTTTCATTCGCACCAGAAAGAAACAAAATGACCTATGTAACGATACACACACTATGGGGTAGACGAGATTTTTTTTAAGGGGAGGTAACACAAAAACATTTTTTTCATTATTTTACTACTTTGTCGGCGAGACTAATGACGAGACTTTGTCGGCCTCATTAAATTACACCTTGTTAGTAATAAATAAAGGTCCGAGCTAAGCTGACGGCGATAGGCAGACGGACATGACGAAACTATAAGGGTTGACTACGGAACCCTAAAAAGAGTCAGAGCATGAAATTTTTGTTCCTTTCTGCTTACCGCCTTTTTTTGCTTAGGCACACTGTAAAAGTATATCAGTGAGGGATAGTTTTTGTCCCTTTCGGTGACCCGCTCGGCCAAAGTCTGTAGTAATGTCTGTAGTATATTGACAAGCCCGTTGGCGTGGTTGGTAGTGAGCCTGCCTTTTACGCCGTGGGTTCGATCCTCGCCCAGGGCAAACATTTGTGTGATGAACACAAGTGGTTGTTCTGTGTCTGGGTGTTATTTATCTATTTATGTCAGTCTGCCTAGTTTGGGATCAGATGACCTTGTGTGAAATGTCCCCCAAAGTCCCCAATATTAATTTATTCCTTTGTTTAAGGTCTAGAAACAATATAAGTCAATGATTAATTGTAGTTATTTTATTCACAGAAGAACTACGTTTTAAAAGAGCACATAAGAACACATACAGGCGAGCGTCCGTACCAGTGCAGCCAGTGCTCTGCGACCTTTACCCAGACCGGCGTTTTAAAGACACACGTCAAAATGGTCCACCTCAACCTTACCAGGGACGGAAGGCCTAAGACTGGATTTGAAAGCATGAGCTCTACGTCAATATAAAGGTTAAAAATAGATGCGATTACTATTCTTAAATAGTTTTATTTTAAATGTTGTTTCGCCTGGCGTTCTTCTCGATCAAACTGAACCGAAAACTGAACTTTTGACCCTTAATTACCTTCTTTTAATAACCTTTTTGTCCTATTCCATAAGTATCCCATCATTTCTCATTTTATTAGTTTTTCTTAATTTATTTTTACGTCCTTTTTCTCACAAGACTTCTTGGACGTAGACCGATGACGGGTTATAGATGGACGGACCAAATTACCAGTGGCTTAAATTATGTCCTTCGAGGATACTATTACACTGGCCCAAGACAGAAGTACCAGGCCCAAAACAATTTTGATTAGGACGGCGCCTATAACTATGGGTCACGCACGATCCTCAGACCTGAGTGATGAGCTTCATTGGTTGGCCCTGGAGAATGGGCGTTCTGTGATAAAGTTCGTAGTGTCTTGCACCCGTGGACACTTCCTTCTCGATCCTGCAAACCTTTTATCCGTATAGTACTTACTACAGATATCAAAAAGTAGTAAAAAAGAGAGAAAATGAACGATGATCAATAATTTAATTTATTCAATACGAATACACCCTTTGATCACTACACAATTTTTCGAATTTCCTGACATTTTCTTGAATAACTGATGTCGATGGCCGGCCGTAGCGTTGTTCGTCTTCTCTGCTCGTTCTTTTTATTCGGAATTGAAAAGCCCACCTTGCGATACTGGAATATGGCGGTGCAGACTGCCCTAAAGTCTCTCTGGTGTAGTTAACCTTTAAAAAAAAACAGTGGTGCTTAATCACTGATAATTTTTAAGGTTCCGATACCAAAATGGTAAAAAAAAGGAACCCTTATGGTGCCGCTTTGTCTGTCTGTCCGTCTATCCGTCTGTCTGTCCGTCTATCCGTCTGTCTGTCTGTCTGTCACACCTGTATATCTCAGCAACCACTCATGCTATCGACTTGAAATTTGGAATAGTTTTAGAATATCGTTGTCCAACTTAATTGCACGTAAAATAATTAAAAGAAAATTATGATTATTGATGTAAAGGGGGCCCAAATAGGGGGGGCAAAATTTCAAATTGTCGGTACTAGGTTGAAATCATATGAAAGAGCTTTACTTGTACATTCTAAAATATTAGGTCTTTACCTATGAAATTGCCGTTTTGTATGGCGAATTTTAGGTAAACTCAATTTTCAGTACTAACATTTTTGCATTTTTCTTAGGAATTATAAATCCAATCTTTTTTATTTTTTTAAGCATGATTGGGAAGACATTAAGCTAATAGAAGCTTAAATTTGATTACCGAAAAATATTATCTGTAAAAAAATATAACAAATCTAATGATGAAATCGGACGACAATTAAGACGAACAATTTTCGAACCTTAAATTTTATATATCAAACTAAAAATAAAAACTTTATTTTATGCGTAAATTAATAACCTTGAAGTCAACTTTCAAATATAAGACAAATGAAAAAAATGGCATGAGTATTATAGGAATTATGATCTCATTAATCTGTAAGAAAATTTCGGCAATTTCATAGGTAAAGACCTATTATATTTTTGTATTGTTTTACAACTCTTAGTTTTTAAGTTATGATAAATAATTTCAAAAATAATACCGTTCCCCCCCCTTATCTCCGTAGATTGTGAAAGGAAAAATCCGAATTAATTACAGTCGATAGAAGTTTATATAAACATTACAGCAAAAATAAAACGATCTTTCTAAGTTAAACAGTTTTTTAGAAATATGCAAAAAACCTTTACAAACAAATTTAGTTTTGCGGTCCTAAAAATGGACTTTATTGCTTCCAAAAATACTAAAGGTATATTGGAACCCTCGGCGCGCGAGTCCAACTCGCACTTGACCGGTTTTTCTTCATTTTCACGCTGTTTCTCGAATTATTTTATTTATTAACTCACCATTCGTTAGGGTTCCGATACCAAAATGGTAAAAAAAAGGAACCCTTATGGTGCGACTTTGTCTGTCTGTCACACACACCTGTATATCTCGGCAACCACTCATGCTATCGACTTGAAACTTGGAATAGTTTTAGAATATGGTTGGTCAACTTAATTGCACATGGAAGAATTAAAAAAATATATGATTATTAATGTAATGTAAACGAAAAATCCGAATTAATTACAATGGGTAGAAGTTTATGTATATTACAGCAAAAATAAACGATCTTTCTAAATTGCACAGTTTTTTACAAATCTGCAAAAAACCTTTACAAACAAATCTAGTTTTGCGGTCCTAAAAGTGGACTTTATTTCTTCTAAAAATACTAAAAATATATCGGAACCCTCGGCGCGCGAGTCCGACTCGCGCTTTACCATGTTTTTACTTTCGAGCGGAGCGAGAAAGGTATTGCATTCGTGAAAAAACAAGTTTTTCTAATTTTCTCAAAAATGTGTTCTATATCACTTATACATCATAAAAAACAAGTCTCCCAAAAATGTCCGTCCGTCGGTCGGTCAGTCGGTCCGTCGGTCGGTCGGTCTGTCCGTCACGCTTTAGCCTAGCGGCTAAACGAATGGTCCGATTGACACCATATTTTGAATTTTGGAGTTTTATGCAAATCCATCGAAGGGTTCTGAGTGGTTTCCTTCTGGCTCTCATTTTGAGGGTAGCTGTCATACAACGAAAATGAAAAATTGAAATTTTCTCAAAAACGACTCATAGAATCTTGATGAAACTTTGCATGTAAGATATCATGCACCAGTATCAATTGATCTGTGTAATTGCATTGCTACCTTGCTTTGCAAAAATCTTAGAGAAACTCTTTCATGTGAGGCTAATTTCATTTCTAAATTCTAATAATATACTTAATAAAAACCAGTTTGGATTTCAAAAAGGAAAAAACACTTCTCTAGCCGTTTATAAGATTTTGCTTGAAGTCTGGAGGGAAGTGAATAATAGAAAAGGATGCATTGGCTTATTCTTAGACATGTCTAAGGCATTTGACTGTGTCATTCATGATATTCTTTTACTGCAACTTGAACGTGCTGGAATACGGGGAAATGCGCTTAAATTCTTAGAATCATATCTAAACAATAGACAACAAGCTACTGCTCTCGAATCTTTTAATAATGTGACAAAAACCATAGAGGTGGTCTCGTCTGACCTAAAGCCTATCACACTAGGAGTCCCCCAAGGAAGCGTTCTGGGACCCTTATTATTCTTGATATACATAAATGAGCTACCATTAGTAGTGGATCACCTGTGCGTCATGTTTGCTGATGATGCAACTATATTTATACCAAAATTGAATAATGATGAATCTCAGTACAATTCACAAATAAATAAAACCTTAAATACAATTGTTACGTGGCTTGAGTCATTAAATTTAAAGGTTAATGTGAACAAGACGAAGATATTACAATTCAGAAATTATCAAAAACAAGCTTTAAATCTACATGTTGTAAATCAATATCAAAAAGTTGAAGAAGTGGGCCATATTAGTTTTCTAGGTGTTACTATTGACACTCATTTAAATTGGAAGCCTCACGTAGAAAAAGTAAATAAAAAAATGTCTGGTTACTGTTATGCAATCTCTATATTAAGAAATGTGACCACAGAAGATGTAGCAAGAAACGCTTATTTTGGTTATGTTTATCCCGTCTTAACATATGGAATCATTTTCTGGGGTAGTTCCGTTGACTCCCAGTCGACATTTGTCTTGCAAAAAAGGTGCTTGAGAATTATATACAGACTGCAAAACACTGATACTCTGCGAAATATATTTGTAAATAAGAAATTTTTGACTTTAACTTGTATCTATATACTTGAAATTTGTATTTTTGTAAAGATGCATAGAGATTATATTGCATGTTTATCTGAAGTTAAAAGAAATGTACGTGAACAATATAAATATGATTTATGCTTAACCCTTAAATGCGTCATGTTGTAGTTCTGCTACACTTTAATTTTTTCGGCACAAAATATTCCATAATGAATGTTTTCCTATTATATTAAAATAATGTGGTAGTAAAAATACTACTCAACATACAAGCAACATTGTTTTATCTGTAACTTGTAATATTTTTATTTTTTGAGGGTAGTTTTTACGAATCACCTGACTATCGATTTACATGAACATTTGATCGAGATTTTTTATTGAAAAACCTCAAGGTAAGACTTTCATAAAAATCATACATACAACAAACACACTAAAATTTGAGGTTATTATATAATATATAATAATTGATGTATAAATCAATGTAAAATTGGTATAAAATTGACTGTTGCAGAAATGCAACATTGCGCAATGCATACATAAAAAATATGTGTTTGTTTACTGCAAGAGCCGCCTGTCTGAGAATCAGATTGAGACATATTTATGTCGTCTAGAAGCTGAAATAATGTCTGAATATGATTTAGAAGAAAGTGGTTGTAAACATGAAGAGGACCAGGAGACATTTTATGAAAATCTTGATGCAATTGCGCGAGATCTTCAAGATGATATCATCTAAGATGAAGAGGAGCAAGAGGACGATGATTCAGATCCACCACCTTTACCAGATAATATTGAAAATGATCACTTTTGGTACCTATTTAAGCAGGCACTAGAGCAAGACACACAGAGAAATACAATGCAAAAATGGGAGGAGTAGATTTGATGGATCGTTTCATAGGACGCTACAGAATAAGAACAAAGGGTGGTAAAGCTATTTTATCGCATGATTTATATGTCAATTATAAATGTTTGAATATTGTCAAGAAAGGTAGACACTCTAAACGGTCACAACAATCTTAGACTTGCCGCGTTCAGACTGGCCTTAGCAGATACTCTATGTGAGTTAGATGATGTTTCAGCAACTACTTCAGGTACTTCGCCCCCAACGCCCAAGCGTGGTAAACGAAGCAGTGCTTCTTTATAAAAAGCGATTCAACAAATAAAAAGAAGAAAAGTTCCAGGACAAATATCACCAAGTAAAGATGTTCACTTAGACAATGTTGCCCATTGGCCAGTGTGGTTTGACCGTGGGAGGTGTAAGTATCCTTCTCGCAAGGACTACACTCAATGTGAATAAAATGTAGTGTTTTCTTATATTTCAATAAAAAAAAAACAATTGATTTTATAAGTATCATATTACAAATTAAAAATAGTAAATAAAAATATTGTTTTATGCATGATTACAATTTTTAGGTAATGTGTAAAAAAACAACCTTTTCTATGCACTTATTGCGCCATGTTGTAGTTCTGCAACACTTTGTTTTTGGTCTAAAAATACATTAAAATATAACAAAATATTTTTTTTGTTATTTTTCTCTCAAAATATGAGGGGGAATACATATGATAAATTAAAATCAATGGAATCCAAAAATTGGCGCATTTAAGGGTTAACAAGTAACTGCATCAGAAGTGCAATCATGCAAAAAAGCACTCTTGCAAGAGGTGTAAAAATATTTAACAATTTGCCAAACAGTATCAAGATGTGGAGCGGAATAAGATTTAAGAAGGAATTAAAAAAATGGCTCCTAGATAAGGCCTTTTATAACTTAAATGAATATTTTGGTACTGCTAACTATACACTGTAATGTTTCTGCCTTCTCTTTCTTGAAGTAGGTTATTTTTAATTGATGTGATTATCTGTTTTTGTATGGACAACTTTATTTAATTTTGCATGTGACATTTTTATTATTAGAACCATTAACATATATTATTTAAATTCAATTTTTCGAATGTTGTACGTCCGAAATGGGCACACTGTTGCATCTGTATCATTGTAAATTAAGAACTTTTTGACACAGTGGACAATAAATAATTATTCTATTCTATTCTATTCATATAAGGGGTCTTCCTGTACCACCAAAACGTAAATATGTGATTTACCCAAAATTGGTTCCATTGAGTTTTTTAAAATTCTCTATAATATTAATCCTGGATTGGTTGTCTACCTGACTGGATATTATTTATGATTTTTTTCAATAAAATTTAGTACACAGAGTGTACCAAAAACTGAAAGGGCTTGCTCAGTAGACCAAACTGAACAATTATCCATAAGGAACATGTGTAGGGAAATTAAAAAAATGTGCATGCAAGTATCCTACGGTAGTATCCATTGATCTGTGAAAATTAATATGAAGGGTATTCCAGTACTACCAAAAGTTAAACATGTGATTTACTCGAAATCGTTTGAAGTTTGTTTGTTTTAATGTTTGACAATTTGAATTCTGAATTGATCTGTATATTTCGTTTGAACATTTTTTTGGAAAAACGTAAATAAAAGTTTGTATTTCCATACTATGTGTATGGCATTACAAATTTAAGTTTGCGGTTGATAGTTTTTCCTTGAGTATTGCGAGAAAGTAAGTGCAGTGCTGCTGTACCATTTATTTTTTAAATATTATAGCCAAAATTTTGTTACCATCTTCTTGGTGAAATAAACTGCCAGAAGGTTGCAACATGAAGACGGTGCCCATATATCGGATGTAACGGACAGCCTTCCGTATAATGAAAAAGCATGCATGATCAGTCAACGTAACTGAACAACTTTCAGCGAATTAAAGTTTCAAGAAATTAAAAAAAATCGGCCTCTCCATACAAAATTGCAAATTTGATTGGACAGTTTGTGTGGAGGAGGCGCTGATATTTTTTTTTTCCTGAAACTTTTATTTGCTGTAAGTTGTTCAGTTACGTTGACTGAACATGTCCTTTCAGTATTCGGAAGGCTGTCTCTTACACCCTGTATATTTCAATCATCACCAACAAAAAGAGAACAACAGGAAGTATGTCCGCTAAAAATAAAATGACACATCTGTGTCCTTTTGCACCACGCCTTAAATATGTGAAACTCGTGTGGTACAGTCAGCATCAAAAGTTGCTAAGTATTTTAGGTGTCCATATACAGGGTGTAAGGGACGGTGAACCGAAAACTGAAAGGGCGTGCTCTGTCAATGAAACTGAACAACTTTCTCAAAGAAAAATTTTTGGGAAAAAAAAAAATGCTTTATTTTTGTTTTTTTTTATCTCGGCAAGGAACAAGAAGTTTTCATGCTTATTACGTTAGTAACATTTTTATGAAATTAAGCTGTATTCAAGAAAATATGATAAATGAATATTCATTTTATGAAATTATTTATATTATTATATTCTTTATTGCACACAAATAAAATACAGTTTTTAAATGAAAATTGTTTACAAAGGCGAGCTTATCTCTTTAAGAGATCTCTTCCAGCCAACCTATTAGGTGTGGAAGAGTGTCATTAAAGCGGGCACAGGAATGTGCATTAATATTCGTGATAAGAAATTTTAAAAAACATTTTTAAATTAAAATTAATTTCAAAATACAGTGTAATATAAAATAGGGATAAACCTACTTAAACTACACACGAATATACTTATATTCCTAATAACAGTATTAATATTAAGGCATATATAAAATTTATAAACTTACTTATAAAATACATAAAAATAATACATAGACATACTATATAATGATACATAATAATACATAAAATAAATACATTACTCAAGATGATTGCGATAAGTAGTGCTCTCTTAATCGCATCTTAAACTATGTTATTGATGGACTGCTTTGTATAGCCTTTGGAAGTTTGTTCCATAGTCGCACAGCTTGGGAAGAAAAGGAGTTAAAAAAGAATTTGGTGTTCGCTCTAGGACACTCCAACATCGCAGTGATGCAGTCGCGCCTAGAGCGCGGATCAGGAGGTAAAAGTTGGAAGCGGGAGCGAAGATAGTCAGGAGTGGCAGGGTCATTCAGGATCTTATACAGGACAGAAAGGATGTGCATATTACGACGAAGTCGGATAGGAAGCCACTTTAATTGAGCGCGAAATTCGGAGACATGATCATATTTGCGAAGACCAAAGATGAAACGAATAGCCAGATTTTGCAGGCGCTCAATTTTGTTCAGCAATTCTTCAGTCACATCAAGGTAGCACAGAACAGTATTAGAACTTAGTATTATCCATAGCATAACGGATGTTTTCTGTGACATTCAGCAACGCACTAACCGTGCTATGGGAAGGGCGGAATCCGGATTGGAATGGACAAAGGAGATTATTGGATATGAGATAGGAGTAAAGTTGCTTGTGAACGACACTTTCGAGAACTTTCGAAAGTACCGGTAGGATAGAGATGGGACGATATTGAGAAAGGGAAGTTGGAGTGGAAACTTTAGGCAGTGGGATAACATAAGCCTTTTTCCAAGTGGAAGGAAAGACATTAACCTCCAGAGAAGAGTTTATGATGTGTGTGATAGGAGGTGTGACAACTTCCAGGATAGGTTTAAGCATATCGAGACTCAGGTCATCGCTACCCACTGCCTTTGTGGATATAGAAAGGATACTCTTCTTGACGTTATCCTCAGTGACCGGTTGGAACGAGAATGGAGTGCAGTCAGGTAGAGCAAGGTTCGAAAGATATATGAGAGAAGATAACTTAGTGTTGTCATTTAGAATTACGGGTGGAGTTGAAAAATGTTTATTTAAATCATTAACATCCATGGTACTTTTACAAGTATCCATGGCCTTACCTACCCCAAGTGACTTTAAGAACCTCCAGGTAAGAGCCTGAGATAGGTTTTTAAGAGTAGAATGGATATAGCGGCGTTTTGCATCCCTACACATCCTGTTGCAGATGTTACGAAGCTTTTTGTACGCTGACAGGTTATCATTTGTAGGATCTTTTTTATATCGACTTTTAGCCCTATTCCGTTTTGCCATAACCCTCTTAATTATTGGCGTCAGCCAGGGAGCAGGAGCATGCTTCACACGCACAGGTCGCACCGGAGCATGAGAATCAAAAAGTTTGGTAACTATAATTTCAAAAGCAGCTACCTTGGCATCCACACTATCGGCCTTCAAAACTGGGGACCACTCAATATTCTCAGCGTCCTCCCTCAAGCGATCCAAATCCATGTTGCGAAAATTACGCAATTATTTAATCAATTAATTAATTATTAATTATTTATATGATTTAACTAAACTAAACAACAATAAATTTGTCATTTAAGTAACATGATACTTAATTTTTGATAAAAAAGAAGTAATGCGCTCCATGTTTTTAAATATTTTTGGTGTTTATTATTGTAATTATTTCTAAAAGTGTCGACTTCTACAAATAAAAACTGTATTTAATGTAAGTTCCTGAACCGTAAAAAATTCTTAGACACGACTTACAAGTTTAGAGGTTGTAAAAATTAGAAAATACCAAAATACGCAGCCTACAAAATGTTCTGGTGGAGGTGCGTGGATATTTAAGGTTAGAACATTTCAGTAGTTTTACTCGCAAATGTCTTGAAAAATGTCGTAAGATGCACGTGCGCATTGTCGTCACACTTTCGGCTTCATTACGCCCTCGTCTGCGGCTTGGACTGCAATTCCTGAGCCCTCATGTGTAATGAGCATAATAGCGCACTTGCATCTTAGTGTACTATTTCAACACATTTGCTCATAAAATTTCTCTTTTTGCATTGTATTAAGAGCTAATTAAACACGCGTGCTTTTTTCATTATATTACCGCACTAGCGGTCCGCCCCGGCTTCGCATGGGTAGATAAAGGTTCTTGTTGCGTCGGGGTTTTTTTTTTTTACTACTTACTCTTGACCTCGATCTAGCCTTGAGGACAGAGATGAGGTCGACGATGGAACGAGCTTGCCCAGAAGAAGCCTATTCACTCGCGACTTAAATAGATTCGGGTTATAAGAGCTCGGGAACACAGACGCAGGCAGAGAATTCCACTCCTTAGCTGTGCGCATTATAAAGGATGTTTCAAAGCGCTTTGTGCGAATGTGTGGAATATCAACCAGATATGGGTGATATCCTGGGTGGGTTACTAAAAAAGAGTAAATTACAAAAAACATTTGGATATTATTTTTAATTTAATGTTTAGGTTCTCAAGTAATAGACAAATCTACATTTCTCACCACTACATACACTATTTGATGCTCTGCCTACCCCGTGAGGTATATAGGCGTGATGATACACTCATTGACACAGGCAGGAAATATTAGCACTTTCACGTGTCTATTCTCTGTATAGTATAGGTAAATAAAACTAATAGAGTCACTTAAAGCGCTGTTTCTTAAATTTAAATTTTGATAATTATTACACTCATGATAACTTTTGAATGGTATGTCCGTTTTAAGATGTAGGTATTTATTAATAACCTAACCCTTGACACCTCGGCTTGACACTTACGTCAAGTTTAGTAAACAAGATTAATCTATGGATTGTAAACATTAATATTCATTAAAATTAAGAATCATTTACATAAAGCTTGTGCTCAGGTAAGCGTCACACAAAGGACACGTGTAGGAAAATTGACAGATTTATTCAAAATTCTCTCACATGGAAACGTTGTACAGTCATGAATATGTCAAGCTTGACTTTTGCAGCTCTAAATAATTCGCAACAGAAACGCAAAGAACCTTGAAACTTGGCCTATAAATACGAGGGCTGATCCCTATGCACCACCCCTGACTTCTTTGCTGTCACTTGGTTATTAAAACCTTTTTGCTGTAGATTTATAGACATTTAGAGGTTATTATAAAAAAATAATTATTTTTAAATGTCATACTATTATCGAGCTACAGCTCATATTTTTGTAACAATTCCTTTACTTTGACATTGGCGAAATACGTTTTGTAATGAGATGTGATGCCATTAAATAAATATACATACATACATACTGTAATTGTTGTCGTGATTTTTCATAAAAATGGATCCTGTTGAGCAGAGTTAAGTCCTGTATTGCTAAGGCTGCCTTACACCAAGCAGGCTTCGAATAGGTGGAACACCCACCGTATTCGGCAGACTTGGCCTCCAGTGACTACAGGCTATTCCCAAAATTAAAGGAATTTTTACGTGGAAAATTTTTTTTCGTTAATCATTAGGTGTGGTGAAACGTCTACTGTGGAGGAGTGGTTTTTAGAGGTTCGACAAAAAAAAATATCCAGGGGCTATTGAAATGTTGGAGCACCGATGGAATAAGTGTATCAGTGTAGAGGGAGACTATGTACAAAAATAAAAAAAATATATTAAATGTAGTTTGTTTGTAAGAGGGTTAGGGGTGGAGCATAGGGATCACCCTAGGGTCATTAAGTAGGTACAACCAATGATATTACAATTATGTACAACGTGTTAATCAAATAAGCGAAACCCTCATACAACCCAACTGATTTTTAATAAAATAAATCCATTCGCGTACCTACAGTAAAAAATGCTAACTTTTTTTTCTAAATATTGTTATTTTAAAGTTTCATCGTTGTTCTTAGTAGATTAGTTCTTAATAGACACAAAAATAGAGCGGCAAAAATTTAAAATATAAAAATGAGAAAAAAATACCCCTATCAAAAACCAGTTAACACGTATAATATAAATTTTTTTTCGAACATATAATATTTTTTATTTTCGTAAATGATTCCTGTGCGGCAAAATGAACTTTACGCCTAAAATAATAATTAAATAAAACCGGCTAAGTACGAGTCGGACTCGCGCACTGAGGGTTCCGTACCACTAAGGTAAAAATACCATCTTAGTTATGGACTCGCAGTCACACAGAAGTGTATTAAAAATGCGCGAGTCCGCCACGCACTAGACCAGGGACTCAATTCTTGAATATCCCCGGGTGATAAAATATTACTCAAAAAATTCAAATCAAATCATTTATTACTGTGAGACACAAGTTAGTCAGTTTTTTCATTTTTTATTTTTTTTTATGTATGACCACGCATTACTTTTTACAGAGTAGTCCGATTTTAATAATTCTTTTTTATTAGAAAGGGTATATCCCGAAGTTGGTCCCATATAAATTTGGAAAAAAAAATCCAACCCTAAAGGTGGGAAAAGAGGGGATGATTGATTGTTCACTGACTGATTGTAATGTATGACCACGCATAACTTTTTACAGAGCCAAAAAAAAAAATATAGTCACAAAAAATTGTAAAATAAAAACTTTTTAACAAAAAAATTAAACCGCCGAAAAAACTGAAAAGCAAGAAATAATAAAACTGTTTTATTTAACCTTAATAACAAAGTTCTTAAACTAATGTAAGTATACCCGAGTAATTTTGAGTCTGCGCCACCGCCGTGCATGCATCACGCTATACGTAATTAATTAATTTGCTTGTTTTTTAAAAGTGAAAATTGATATTCGTAAAATATTAAGCAGTCCTTGATTGGTAATTTTTATGTATTCTGATTTACCTTTCAACAGTTTATCAGGGCAAATGTGAATTTTTAAAGTATCAAGTAGAATTTTTTTAAATATTTTTTTTGTGTTCCTTTATTGTTACTGAAACACCCCTTAAGCTATGGCACGCAATTAAATTAACACCCTGTATTTAAGTAATAAGTAGTCTAATAACTACTTTTAATAATAACTTTTCTCATACCAATTAAGATGAGGTCCCGTTTCTATACTGGCTAGTTACAACTTACAATCCGTCTTTAAAATCGCAGATAACATACACAGGATACGTCATTACTACGCTACGGAGTATTATATAGCCGAAAGCTTGCAAGCATTCAAGCGAAAGATAAAAGTGATCAGGCGCGAAAGATCGCGATAGTACCCTATAGGTGCAGTCAAGAGCACATCAATCTTGACACATTAGACTGTATCGTTCTTATTTCAATAGACGTACGGGCTAAAGGCGCACTGCGAGTGTCAAATTTTCAGGTGAATTTTTGAACTGTGTAACCGATCAAACCGACTCGACGTTGTTTGTAGCTGATAATGTGGGTATAGACGGTACTGAATAGGAAGTATTGACGTTATCGTGGTGTCATTAGCATGCACGGAGCCGCTCAAGCGATAACGCGGGCAGGGATCGACAACTTAATGTAAAACTTATTATAAAACTTACAAGGTTTACCTAGGGTTCTCATAGATTTGTACCCATGTTTGTATGAAACCTATGGATTATTTTGGTGGCTTTTAGTTGCAGGTACGTTTTGTTTTTGAAAACAAAAGTACCTACTTAGTAAAACACGGCAAAAATTTATTTTATGACTTATTTATTTTACTACGCCGACAAGTGGTAAAATAAATGTCGAAAAAAAAAAAATATTTTTTGGTCACCTCCCTACGACTAAAATAGGGGTGATTTTTTTTCTCGTATACCCCATTGTGTGGAGTGTCGTTGGATAGGTATTTTGAAAATAATGTGAGTGCAAATATCCTTTTCGATTTAGGGTTCCCTTTGCGAAATTTTTAGCTTAAAAGCACGTTTTTAGGGTTCCGTACCTCAAAAGAAAAAAACGGTACCCTTATAGGATCACTTTGTTGTCCGTCTGTCTGTCTGTCTGTCTGTCAAGACCCTTTATCTCATGAACGGGTAAAGGTATCAGGTTGAAATTAATACCATATATTAGGATCCATGAACCACACAAGATCTGAAAATTTAAATTTTTTACAATGACGCAATCAAAAGATATGGCATTTTATGTCCTAATCTCCATACATTTATTAAAAAATGCAAAACCTACAGGGTACTTCCCGTTGACCTAAAATTATGACATTTGGCAAGAAGCTAGGTCTCACAGTACAAATAATGAGAAAAGTCTGAAATCATTAAATATTACAACTTTTCTCACAACTAATGGTAACCAATTGTGGTGAGCTCCCGTTTCAAGAACATTCATATAAGAGAGGGGTCAAGTTGGATGGTCGCTGAGGCGGTTTTTGTTTGTTCTATTTTAAAAACGGGAACACTTACAAACTTGAAAATTGGTATGATTATAGTGCATAAGCTATAAAATAACAACAAATAATAAAATTTGGTCAAGTGCGAGTCGGACTAAAAAAATCTAGCACATTAACTTACTGAAATTTCAACTAATACAATTATGATTATGTGGTGGTACGGAACCCTCGGTGCGCAAGTCCGACTCGCACTTGGCCGGTTTTTTTTTGTCTAAGTTGAGTGTCTCCCCCTGCCAGCTAAACGGTTGTTACTGGAAATGTGAACAAAATTAAGGTAGTAGTATATAATGATGAAATTAAAAGGAAAACTATCACAAGTAGGGTTTAGTAGGCTTCACAGGTTAATGAGCTATAAGTAGCCGAAAAACTGGACATAATAAATAGCGTTCTGCTCCCGACCGCTTCCAGTCCAGAATAAGCCCTTAAAAGGTTGTACCATAGAGTAATATAATACAGTTGTACACAAAATTAACATCTTGAAACCCTTTTCGCCCTTAAGAATAGAAGTTCTAAATTTAACTTCCTTAGTGGGCGGCGGCGCTAACAAATAACAGCCTAAGCAAGCATTCTCTAGCCTAGTACTATTAGGCTAAGATCCCACGACAAGATTATGCACCTATCTGTTGTTTGAACGAATTGTGGTTTATATGGAAGGTTAAACATGGGGTCATACAACGCCCTCGGGTTGCCTATAAATTTCTTGCCGTAAGTACCTCAAAAACACATATAAAAATTTTGGTTGCATGGGAACAACCCTTTCATTAATTTTGGCAGAGCATATGGATATTGCCGTAAGATACCTTGAATAGAGATTCTCGGTCATGCAAAGTTTCATCAAAATCGTTACAGCTGTTTCCGAGATAATTGCAATTTTTTTTTGTAAGACAGCAACCCTAAAAATGAGCCTAGCGGCTAAACGACAGGTCCGAATCGTACCAAATTTAAAATTAAGGAGTTTTAGGCAAATTTATTTAGTTTGTAAAGGTTTTTGCAGGTTTCTAAAAAACTGCAATTAAGAATGACTGTTTTATTTTTGCTGTAATTTTTACATAAACTTCTATCGACTGTAATGTAATAATTTAGATTTTTCCTTTACAAAGTTACAAGTAATTATAATATGATACCCCACTCGACATAGTACCTAACAACAATTTGAAATTTTGCCCCCCCTCCTCCCGCCCCCGTATTTGGGCCCCCTTTACATTAATAATCATAATCTTTTTGTTCATTCTTTCATATGCATTAAATTGGGCAACTATATTCTAAAACTATTCCAAATTTCAAGTCGATAGCACGAGTGGTTGCTGAGATATACAGGTGTGACAGACGGACCGACAAAGTCGCACCATAAGGGTTCCTTTTTTTACCATTTTGGTACCGGAACCCTAAAAATTATATGTTCCAATGATTAGTCTTGATACGGAGGTTCTGGGTTCGATTATCGGTGGGGAAATGTAACAAAAATCACTATGTGCGATTTCCCCAGTTTGGCTAGGACATTGTAGGACAGTGGCTTTGGTGATGGTTAACAACACCGACATTAGGGTTTTGTGAGGTCGGTCATCGATCTCACAACCCCAAGCTCGACACGCTGAACTTTGTACCATTCTTACATTAGACGTACGGGCTAGAGTCGTTGACTGTACCTAACAATGTCCATAGATTCAATTCTACCCACATCTATAAAATAAACCATTGTTAGACGCATCGAATAAAACAAAAATAAAACTGTGTGGGCTCTACATGTAACAATATACATGTACATTGTAGAGATGCAATTGTCTGTATTATTCCGCCGTCTGAGGGTTGAGAACCCCTGAATTCATCTATGCCTGAATTGTACGTGGGCGATACTACTATGTGACTTAAGTAAATACTTACCTCTTATTCCCTACAGAAATTACGCAGGTTTTCTACTTAGAAATCATAGAAACAACTGATATGGACTTAGAACTACAGTTGGATTGAATTTCTTGTAATACTTAGTTTATGTTGAGAAAACTATAAGTAGGTAGTGTAGTTCGAAAATAAAGAGCAATTTTGGCGAAAGCTGTAGTGTTATCGCGACAATTTTATTACTGGAGTGCTTGAAGTGGTAGAGTTCGGTAAGCCAAGTGGTAATATCACGTTATCTAATGGTGATTGGAGTATAACATGGATCGAGCAGCGTCATTATGTAGGCGTTGGAGCCGCGAGTGAGTGAATGGAGCCTCGTCGCAGGATCGATATCGCGGACTGCGCAGGTCCGAGCTGAGTTCTGTACACAGCTGGCTTCACCCCTCGCGGCTCCTGTTCGTCAAACTGTGCTCCAGTGCTTGTTGTGCAGACCCTAAGTGCCCGGGTCATCATCAGATATGCTCTGGATTCACTGGCGGCTCTAAACGGTAAGTCACTTACACATTTCGCTTCATTAGTTTCCCTGTTTGAAATTTTCACGCAAAGCTTCGAAGCGTCGCCATGTCGGGCCGTTTTTTTATACCTATTAAACGTAAAACCTGTTACACGGCAGTAATAACATTCGGAATTGTTTGTTATCCTTTCGCTTAACGTTTTTTCAACTATTTTGTTCCAAACGCAATTAGAACTAGGTATATTTTCAGCGCTTAATAATGAAAACTACGAGCTTACTTTCCGTTGGAGGTGTTTGTGTTTAGCAGTGTCTATTTTTAGAATTGACCGATGTAAGTAATAAATTAGTTTTACGGTTTTCGCGTTAGATAAAAATAAGTCTCAATGGCTCTAGATGGGTAGTAACAATAAAATGGTTACAATTCTGAATTGCGTGGGCAGAACAGCAAAGGGCACAGGAGCTCTGCCTACGTCATGACATGACGTACATCCAAATATCTATAGGTAAATGGGTAGATAGCCGGCATAGCTTGAAAATCTTTATTATAGTTACATCCCATTATTTCTGCTTGTTTTTTACCTTAGTGGGAACGAAAATGGGTCTCTACCTACCGTAAAGGTTTACGAGCAATTTAAGAATAAAAAAGAAACATGTGCCTACCCCTATTTCTATCGAGGAAATACCTAAAAATGTATTAGATTTGTTTTAGATTCAATATGTCGATTTATTGCGAAAAATAACCTTTCGAGAACCTTATCGGTTTTATACCACTGGCTCCTCTTTGTAAATCATTAAAACTGCCCATTAAAATGTCCACTGCAGGACAAGGAGCTCCCTCCATAATTTCCCAGCGAGATTGCGTTATAAACAATTTGAATTTTCATTGGTTTTGCTCCCAAAGCCCAGAGATTCTACTCATAAATACAAGTAACTCTACTAGATAATAATAATAAAGTATTTATTTGAGACAAAAAGTATAACAAAGTGAGTTAAAGTTATTAAAACAAAACTTAATCAAGTTATACAGACTAATAAAAGGAGCCCTGGTTCCCAAACTAGGACAACCTGTGACTTCTTGGGAGTCAGTCCATCGTCGAGTTCAAATCTTATTCGTAAAAATAATAATATTTTTTTTTTAAATCTAAACAACACTGTATTCAACTTCACATCAACAAAAGAAACACTAGTAAGTGAGGCAACGTGTTTCCACGATGATGTGATGCTGAGTGTGCTTAATTTTAATTAGATAAGTACACAAAATGAGCTGATCAGTCGCACGTGAGCACATTAGTATGGAGAGTCAAAAATAATGTTTTTCTTCAAATCAAATCAAATATCTTTATTTGCGTGAAACATGGTAAGAGGGTCTTATTACATAGTTTCCAGCATGCTCTACCTATAGACTAAGGCGTGCAAATATGGTACATTTAGGACTAAATTACAATAACTAGATTAAGATACTAATTTAAAAACAAGACTAGATTAGGATTATGGAATAATAATTACATGCATGTCATAATATTAGAATAATGTCAATAAAAATGGATTCCTCTTCCCAAAGGTTGTCTGGAAGAGATCGCTTACAGCGATAAGGCCGCCTTTGCCCACTTTTTGTATTGTTTTAATTTGTATTTGTTTTTTTTTTAAGGTGTGCAATAAAGTGTTCATCTATCTATCTATCTAATAATAAAATAATCGGGAAAGTTGCTTGTTTTCATCACTCACTGGGCTTCAAAAACGAAACTTTGTTAACCACGATGATGAAGGACCACGTTTGTTATCGTTGCGGCTGGCACCCATGGACCGCGGTTGTTGATAACCGCAGTGTGTAAGATAGCACGATTGGTATGCAGGATGTTGCTGCCCATCCTCCGGATAAAATCCTTTAGTCGCCTTTTTCGACACTAACGGTAGAGATGGATGGGGTACTACTTTTAACCGGCATCAAACGTGGGGAGGCTCTTTGTTGATAGCAAACTCTTATTTGCAAAATTAGATCGGAAGGTTCAGGCATGTCTGATTTAATGACCTAGATCGTTCTCGGGTCCTGAAGTGGGAGATAATAGATAAGATTGAGCACAGAATAATTTAAGATAAGCAGGAAGCTGATTGACGTTTCCCGTGTTGGATATTTTTGGAATGAAGCTCTACGTGTAATTTTTTTCTCAAATATTGATTGGGGGACATTTCACACAAGATCATCTGATCCGAAACTAGGCAAAGCCTATCAAAGACTGATATGCATACAAAAATAGATAAATAACACTGAAATACAGAACAAACACTTGTGTTCATCGCACAATTTTTTGCCCTGGGTGGGGCTCGAACCCGCGAACGCTGGCTCAGTCACTACCATACACACCAACGAGCTTGTATTGTTTTGTTTGTGTCAATATCGCACTATTTTGCAAAGACAAAGTAGGTAGTCACGTCTGCCCACCGGTATGTAGACCGCGTGGTCAGCATCAACGCAGCTGCATCGCAGACTGCTTAGTTAAGCATATCCTTTGTCTAGCGAGTAAGAATATTAATTAATAAAATCAGTCTAATATCGACCACTGAAGGAATAACTTCTCTTTTTCTTTAAAAGTAGTTTTTTAAAAACCTATTTTCCCTCCGTCGCTTTTTGACTGGCGCTGCGGACAGGATATCGGCACGGAAATCCTGCGCCTTTGAAGACCTCGAAATCGGTCTGAGTGTGGTGTTTTTCGTGAGCGTTTTTACGTGAACCGGTATCCGTGAACCAAATAAATTTTGTCTTGTGCGAACCGGAGGATTTGGTTTGGAGAACCCTTCACCAAGGCCATTTTTGAAGGAAATGGGAAACGCTATACTGTGAGTAGACCTCTTCACTATATCCCGTCCATCCCTAAATCTCTTCCATTGGCTGTGTATTTTAAGTTAAGTTAAAAGAAACTCTAGTATAGATCTTCTATAACACATCTATAGAAAATTTATACAGGGTCTTAGATCATATAAGGTAATAAAGTGTTAGTTTTAATAAAAATTTAAAAAAATAATTATTTACCGTTTTGAACTAGTAATTAAATTCTGTAAAAGTCTAAATAAGATAAATTAACTAAAAATGGATGAAATTCGAACCATCCCCTCAGAAATCATAAACATCGTCCCAAAATTCGATGGTGACGGAAAATTATTAAATCTTTTCTTAAAAAAGAGTGAATATGTAATAAGAGCCTTCAGATCTGAACCTGTAAACCCGGCGCAAGATATTTATGTGTTTCATGCTATAACCAGCCGCCTGATAGGTAAGGCCGCCCACCTTATTAGTGAAAGACAGGACATTACTACTTGGGGTGAATTACGACAATTATTATCACAACATTTCGGTGATCCCAGGTCCGAAGAGTGCATTGCTATTGAGTTAGAAAATTTGAAAATTTCACATGGCGAATCTTATCTAAATTTTTGTAATCGGATCCAAAATGTCAGAAGCACACTATTTTCTAAAATAAATTTGATTGAGGATGAAGACGTAAAGGAGGCGAAAATGACCATTTACAACCACATTTCCTTAAATGTTTTTCTATATAATTTGCCAGAAGACATGATTCGGGTTGTAAGACTACATAATTGCGATAAATTGGAAGATGCACTTACGATAGTTATGGAGGAAGTAAACTTTTTGAATCAATACAATTCCCGCAATAAAAACCGGCAAAACTCTACCCAACAGAAATTTTCCCAAAACAGTGCACCAATGCCAAATTATAAGCCAATTTTCCCGCCTAATAATAATTTTGCACAGAACTTCAGATTTCCTAAACCACAAAATCAAGGCTTTAGATTCGGTAGCCCTTATCAATCTACACCTCAAAATTTCAAATTCGGAATTCCCCAAAATCAGGGTTACAGACCAATTATGCCCAATCAAAACTTCAAATTTGGAAACCCTCAAAACCAAGGTTATAAACCAATCATGCCTAACCAAAATTTTAAATTCGGTATCCCACAACCACAGGGTGGATACAAGCCCTTCCAACAAAATAACCAACCCCAATTTCGATTTGGCATAAACCCTTCATACTACCAACAGCAACAAGGTCAACGACCTCTACATAACACATATGATAATGACGTTTCAATGCGCACAGCGCCCCAATTTAAGCCAAATTATGTCGCACCACGAACTTCCAATAATCTATTTTACACAAACGAACTGACTGACCCACAATACTCAGAATACATGACAGAAAACCCATACATGACGGAAAGTGACTTATCTCATGAATTTCAACAAGTAGATAATTATGACTATCCTGAAGAGTACTATACTGAACTTGAGCAAGCTCAGGCCCAACCAGAAGTCCCTGAAACTGAAAATTTTCAGCTACTGGCCTCGAAAACAGACCATCCGAAATAGTACATCTGAACCATCACGGTGCTTTAAAATTACCGCACATTAATATCCCGGAATTAGACACAAAATTCATGATCGACACAGGAAGTACTCGATCCTTTATCAGCCCTGAAATCGCGAACCAATATTTTTCAGCATACAAACATAACGAACCTTTCGAAATCATAAGTACACACGCGCGAAGCAGTCACAATGAAGTTATACACATACCTCTCTTGAAAACTTTCCGAAGCACAGATACTCATAAATTCTATGTATATGACGTAGACAGCAGCTACGGTGGATTGATAGGCTCAGATTTGCTAAAACAGTTAGATGCCAACATTGATATGAAAAACCAAATACTGAAAACAAGAGATACTGAAATACCAATCATCTACAGCCCACCTTATACAATTAACCTTGAACCGCGAACCGAAACTAGAGTAAAAATCCCAGTAGATCTGTATAATGGTGAAGCAATAATAAATCACATAAATTTCGGAAAAGGAGTAAGAACGCCTTCAGCACTTGTAACTTGTGAACGTGGATACGCAACCACCGTAATACAAAACACATCAAATAATCATTATGAGATTAAAATTACTAAACCCTTAAATGTCACAAAATTCGAAAATGAGGAAATTCAAATACATAATACTCGCGAAATAGATGATCACACAAAAGATGAAATTCTGAAACAAAACTTATCCAAATTACGTCTCGATCACATGAACGACGAGGAACGTCACAAAATTTATAATCTCTGTTCCGAGTACAAAGACATTTTCTATTCTGAACACTTACCTTTAAGCTTTTCTAACCAAGTCAAGCATAAAATCCGAACAGTTAATGAAGATCCTATCTATGTAAAACCCTACCGACAATCTCCGGCTGAAGCCGCTGAAATAAGAAAGCAAGTTGAAAAACTACTGAACGATAACGTCATCCAAGAGTCTCATTCACCATGGGGTGCACCCGTACACCTGGTGCCCAAAAAACTTGACGCAAGCGGCGAACCAAAATACAGGATGGTGGTCGACTACCGACGCCTCAATGACATCACAGTAGATGACAAATATCCGCTGCCTAATATAACCGACCTCTTTGACAAATTAGGTAAAAGCTGTTACTTTTCCGTACTTGACTTAGCAAGCGGCTATCACCAAATTGAAATAGAAAAAGAAGATCAACCTAAAACCGCCTTCTCGACTCAGTTCGGCCACTATGAGTTCCTTCGAATGCCGTTCGGCTTGAAGACAGCGCCGGCGACATTCCAAAGAGCGATGGATAATGTACTGAGAGGACTGCAGGGTATACATTGCTTGATCTACCTAGATGACATTATCATCTTTTCATCCAGCCTCGAAGAACATTTGACCAAACTTAAAGCCGTTTTTAACAGACTTAGGGAAACCAACCTAAAAGTTCAATTAGACAAATCAGAATTTTTATGCAAAGAGACAACCTACTTAGGACATACTATTACACCTGAAGGACTAAAACCTAACACTGACAAAATTGACGCTATACTAAACTACCCAGTACCAAAAACAACAACTGAAATAAAAAGCTTTCTAGGACTCATCGGCTATTACAGGAAATTTATAAAGGACTTCTCAAAAATAACACAACCCATGACAGCATGCCTGAAAAAGAATAGTAAAATTGTGATTGACGAAAACTACCTAAAAGCATTTGAAAAATGTAAGGAACTTTTGGTAAACGCTCCCTTACTACAATACCCTGACTTTACAAAGCCGTTCATACTAACCACGGACGCATCTGACTTTGCCGTCGGTGCCGTGCTCTCGCAAGGCTCCATTGGCAGTGACAAACCCATCGCGTAAGCTAGCAGGACCCTTAACGACTCTGAAAAACGTTACAGCACCATTGAGAAAGAACTCCTCGCTATAGTATGGGCAGTGAAACACTTCCGCCCATACCTATACGGCAACAAATTCACCATATACACTGACCACAGACCCTTAGCCTGGCTGGACTCTCTTAAAGAGCCCAATAGTAAACTGACCCGCTACAAACTAAGATTAGGTGAGTATGACTTCAAAGTTATACATAAAAATGGAAAACAGAACACAAATGCAGACGCCCTTTCAAGGATACGACTAAATGCTCTAGGTAAAGATGACCCCGAAGACCAGCAATCCATGATAGTTAATGTAGGAGACTCTGAAAACAATGACCTTAATGACTATATCAAGAAACTTACAAACGAAATATCAAAATTAGGACAAAAACTACAAAATCCTAACAACGAAGAAAATCCTGTAAACGACGAACTCCTGCAAAATCCTGAAAACCCTATAGACGACGATCACCGTTCTGCCATTGCTTCTCACGCATCCCGATCTGGAACAACCCTAAGTGCAGATGAACAAGAAAACCAAACACGTAGCCGATCTGGTAGTAGTACCGCGACAGTAGACAACTCCAGCACTGATACAGTGCACTCTGCTGAAGACATGGACACTAACGGAATCCCTATACTCCATGAAGCTATAGACACTAAACCTAATCAAATATTAATTCAGAAGTGGCTTAAAGATGAACTCTCAGTGAAAATCCTATCTCACCCAAAACAAAAAATTCTGCAAGTCCACTTACCTTTGGATAACCCTGATCTGATCAAACAATTCCTCAAGGAATATATTAGACCCAAAATCAAATACTTTATCTATTTTGAAGATAAAGAACACAGACGACAATTTTCCGAAATAGTTATCGCATTGTTTAGAAAAGACGCAGTACAACTTTATGAATGTACAGACAGAGTAATTAACGTCACTGACGAAAAAGAACAGGAAGAAATAGTGATGCGGTATCATCAAGGAAAAACATGTCACCGCGGAATCAAAGAAACCATTTCTCACCTAAAACGTGTTTATTTTTGGACTAATATGGAACAAACGGTAACCAGTATAATCAACTCATGCGAAACTTGCAAACGTATGAAGTACGATCGTAGACCTTTCAAACCCCAATTACAGCTTACCCAGACTCAATCAAAACCGTTCGAAGAGCTTTTCATAGACTTATTTTCCATCGAAGGAAAATACTACTTAACCGTTATCGACGCATTCAGTAAACTGGCCCAAGCTTTTGAAATTCCTGATAGATCAACCCCCGAGGTAGTAAGAGCTCTCATCAAGTATTTCTCATTTTACGGCATACCCACCAAAATTAGCTCAGACCCTGGTTCCGAATTCAATAACAAGCTCATGAAAGAATTATTGTCATTTTATAAAGTAGAAGTTCACATAGGAACTCCCAACAACCCCAACTCAATGGGGCTGATTGAGCGTTTTCATTCCACAATTTTGGAAATTTATCGTATCGCGAAATATGAACGCAAATTCACAGACGCGGCATCAGTAATGACGTATGCAATAATGGCCTATAATCAGACGATACATTCTGTAACAGGACTTACCCCTTTCGAGGTGGTTTTCGGACACACGGAAAGCAAAAGTCAATTTTCCACCGATTTTGATAAAGAATACACCCAACAGCTGGTTAGGGACCATGCGAAAAGAACTCGGTACTTATACAAATATTTGGCTGATAGAATAGGAACTAGGAAGGAAAGAATTCAACAAGATAGGACAGGAGAGACTAGTTTTGATTTAAGGGATGATGATACCATCTTTGTAAAAGGTGTTAACACACGTAGGGGCAAGGATAAACCTAGGTACCAAAAGGCCAAGGTCAAAGGAAAGGTAAAAAGAAACGTAGTTCAAGTAGAGACCAACGCCAGAAGCACTAAAGTTCCAATTAAAGACATACGACGTCCTCCACAGGTTCGTCCTGCTACTGACCCAGGCAGTAATGACCCTGGCCCTTCAGCTTCAAAAGATTGAGAAGAACCCCGGCGTTCTCCCGATCAGAGAAGGAACCGCTCTCGTTTCCTACGATAAGTGGATAGTAATTAAGATATTAGACACTAGGCTTATTAAGGAAGATTTAGGTTTAAATATAAATAGATATAAGGAACTAAATAGATTAGTAGGACCTCTCTCCAACATTAGTAAATCCTTGCTAATATACATTGATGATGTTAACCTGCAAGTAGACCACATGTTAAATATCACCCTGGATAAATATGCACAAATAGTCCCGTTCAACAGACAAAAGAGGGGGCTCATCAACCCTTTAGGATCTTTGATCAAATTTATTACAGGAAACTTGGATCACGATGACGCCATTAAATACGATAATTTGATAAAAGAAGTAAAATCACGCCAGCACTCTATCGAAAAGAAAACTACTCTGATAACCGAAATGACCGGAATTTTCACTAACTCTACTATAAATGTAACTAACAATCTCGAGCAATTAAGCGTCGCAGTCAATAAAATAAGTAAAAACCTAAAAGGTATTTCAATGACCTCTCATATTAATCAGGTAATACATGTCTATAATCTGATTTTACATAATTTTCAGACAATCTATGCAAAATTGAACGAGATTGAAAATATTTTAGCATTCAGTAAAATAGGAATATTGCACCAATCTGTAATCAATACGAATGAACTTATTAAAATACTTAAGCTTATAGAAAAAACTGACAGACTCATATACAAGCCAACTTTTGAAAATATCATAAAAATTGAACAGGCCATGACATTGAAATCGTATTTTAAGAATCAGGAAATTACTTTTGTAATAGAAATTCCCCTAGTTAAGAAAGATACTTATTTTTACTATAAAATTGTTCCCCTACCTATCACCCAACCTGAAACAAACCTTACCCTAATTATATTACCCAAATATCCTTACCTTATTGTGAAGGGGTTGAAAGCTAGCTCGCTGTCCACCCCATGCAAAACCATAGAAGATGGAACTTACCTGTGTGATGAAGAGCAGACCATAGTACCTGTCGAAGACACCTGCATTCTTGACCTGATGAAATATTCTAAGAACGTCTCTTGCATGCAGATTCCAATAGAATTTGAAGGAGTAAAGGTAGAATCCCTCCAGATGAACCGGTGGATGGTATACTCTAAATCTGCTGTTGACCTGACAAGGACGTGTGCTAATGAAATCCTTCATTATGCTCTTTTTGGCACTTACCTGCTTACTATAGACGATAAATGTGAATACAACATTTCCAAGCACTGCTTACGAGAACATACCTTCAATGGAGAAAATCTTGTGTACCCGAAGCTCCCACTGGTGAAGTTACCTGAAAACCTGAAAATTGATGTCCAGCGAAATGTGAATCCTGTTAAACTAAATGGAATAGACTTAACTAATCTAAAAGTGTTATCGTACGCGCTGAAAAATAGTGAAAAGCAAAATGATAGTGTGGTGAATACGGAAAGTGTTAGCATAGGAACTATTGTCTTATATGTAATTTTAATCATAGTTTTTACTTTTCTCATTTGTAAGAATTATAAAAAATGGAAGCCTTTCCAAGGTCGAAACCATCCTCCGAAAAATGATTCTCCAGATGCTTTCGAACTTGAGGAGGGAAGAGTCACGTCTGCCCACCGGTATGTAGACCGCGTGGTCAGCATCAACGCAGCTGCATCGCAGACTGCTTAGTTAAGCATATCCTTTGTCTAGCGAGTAAGAATATTAATTAATAAAATCAGTCTAATATCGACCACTGAAGGAATAACTTCTCTTTTTCTTTAAAAGTAGTTTTTTAAAAACCTATTTTCCCTCCGTCGCTTTTTGACTAGGTACTCTTATTGTTTTCTTAACAACATCGCACGCACAATCAATAATTACGCTAAAAAAAGATACATTCATTAATGTGAATACCATGAAATTATCCAACATTTAGTAAACAAACAACTTACTACTATCCCCTTTAATCGCAAGAGGCATTCGATTCTTTATACGAGCGTAGACATCAGTCCATTTTTAGTATATCTACTTAAAACAAGTCAGTGCTTTCACATTTTTGATTGTTTTCACCAAAAAAGTTGCGTGAATTTTGGTCATCTTCCTAATAACATGTTACTAATACTTGGTAAGTAAGGAAGTTAATTGAATTAAAAAAAACGACAGAATGGCTAAATTTTTCAACATAATATGATAAAACAGAATCACTTCTAAATTATAGTACTTACCTAGTTACCTATCTTAATTCAAACTTTACGCATACCTAATAGCGCATGCAAACTTTCACACACATACAAACACATCCTGCACTCATCCTCAAACACAGACACTCGCACACACTTTGAAACACACCCACCCATACTCATACACACACGCGCATGTACACATACAAATAACCTCTTTTGTTTTATTTATTTTTCTTTATATTTTTTTCTCATTTCAATTGTTAGTATAATGATTTTTGTTAGTAATATTGACGTTTGTTAGTAATATTGATATTTAAAATGGGTGGAGTCTCCCAACACAAGTATTTAAAAATATGCTTAAGGGGAGTTCTCACAACCAGAACCGTTTTAAGATTTATTTATACAAATTAAAAAAAAAATATATTTTTATGATATTCCACCTTTGCAGCATCTTTTACAATGCGTTCAGGGTCTGTTATTGAGTTTAAATAACCCGTTGCTTGCTTTATTCAAGTCGCGATTGAATACTCGGACTAAGTTGGTCCGAGATTGAATAGGTTTCTTTATTGTGAGCTACCTACAATAGTTACTCCATAGTCGGCCTCATCTGTTATCGTGTCAACGACCGACCTAGCAAGGTAATCCTAACATTACTAAGCCAAAATAGTAGATAGGTACGAATCTAGTCTAAAGATTAGGATTAGGAACGTTAATTAGGTCTACACGGCATTTAATTAGAATATATATATATAACTTCAAAGTTTAGGTGTACGAATTGCTCTCTTGTGGCGACGGCTAAGAAAATGAAGTACTTACCAACATCTCGTCTTTTCCCACGGGTGTTATAAAAGGCTATTAAGGATATCTTTAAGACTAAAGAGACTCCTGCCACCACACTGAGAATAATATATTACACGTGTTTGTTATGTATAAATATAAATGATGTAGCGTCGATTTATTTACAAATACATTTTGCATTTTCATTTATCTTCTTATCATGTCATGACTTGTTTAAATCTAAAAAAAATCAGTCAATCTACGACAGTCATTCAAAAATTTTATTGATCCCAAACCTCGTCTCAAGCGTGGTCAAAGTTAAACCTAATCTAGTTAGTATTATAATAATCTAAGATCATATTGATCATATATCAGGGATATTCTTTTGTCACTTTATGACATACCTATTTATTCTGTGATTTTACTTCGATAAAACAAAACCGGCCAAGTGCGAGTCGGACTCGCGCACTAAGGGTTCCGTACATGTCCGCCATTAGATATACTATCAGATTTTGACCCTTGATTTAAAAACGACGCTTACACTCAAACCTGACCACCCTTATTTTGAATGGAATGTACTTAAAACGGAAGCTCATCTTAATTGGTTATATTATAATAGGGTGTGTTTAACTAGCTTTTGGAAGTTCAACTAGTAGCGCTGCTAGTTAGCACTAGGAAAATCGTCTGCTGTCAAAGGTGGTGATATATTTTCTTCTAAAAAGATTTTTTAAATTTTACTGATCCTTAAAAAATAAATTACCAACAGTGATCGATCAGCGTACCACCCATCGATACTTAAAAAAACTTAGTCGACAAACGTCAAGGAAAACTAACTCCCTATTGGTTGTGAGAAAAGTTGTATATTCAATTATTTTAGACTTTTCCCTGTAATTGTTCTGTAAGACCTAGCTTCTTGCCAAAATTCATGATTCTTTAGAATAACCAGCCTTGTGCTGTAGGTCTTACAACACAAATAAAGGGACGGGAAGCATAATATAGGTTTTTAAATGTATGGAGATGGGGACGAAAAGGGTTACGTTATTTTTCCTTTTGAGGTACGGGACCCTAAAAAGAAGCGACACGAAAAAAACCCAATGTTTGATTTTATATTATACAATGTATGTATATGGCTGATATATGGCTGAAAACCGACGTCAGAGAGATGCAATCATATCCGGCATACGCAAACGTCGTGGTCTGACTTCAAGAGACATCGGTTTATCTGGCGAGCCTCTCAACATTTACGTCAATGAACATTTAACGCCTTTTAACAAGGAACTCCTGAAGAAAACACGAGCCGCCGCAAAAGACAAGGGCTATACCTACGCATGGGCAAAAAACGGCATAATCTACGTCAGGAAGACAGATACGCACCCTTCTATAACAATATCGACGGAACAAGATTTGAAAAAAATTGTCGCGTAACAAAGTCATTATTCCTCGTGTTACTACCTTGCCTTATGTTTTACATAAATATGTTGTACGCACGGCCGCACATCAGTGGAAACACTTTGACCCTGAATGGGTCTCTGGCTTCGGGTATCCATAGCGGAGCACTTGTACCTATGCTGGTTATATTACTACTCGCATGCAGCCGTGTTTATTTAATTACTACACTGTTCTCACTCACACTTTGCACATACACATTACACACTTATTCATTTCAATCAAAACAACATTTACTGCAACTACTACCAAACAATCTGCCATTCCATAAAACCGAGATAAATTCATATTGCCTAATCACAAAAAGAACCAATTCGTTTACATTAAATCGCATTTCTAATCGTATTTCTTTACTTCTCACTAACAAGACGCGCCAACATGCATTGAAATGGATAACAACCGATATAAATAATAACCACAATGTATGTATAGCGTACGCAGTCTTCAAGCTAGTCGCACATCCATCGAGAACAAATAGTTCACTCTGTCTTAATCTCGTTAAACTTATAGGCACAGTTTATGTAATATATACCATATTACGGTATTATTACGCTAGTCCATCATGACGACACTAGAAAAACTTAAGATCTATTACCAAAACGTTCGCGGCCTTCGAACGAAATGCGATCTTATGTATCAAAGTATACTCAATAATGATTATGACATTATTATTATTATTGAAAGTTGGCTCTGCGAAGGGATTTTCGACAGAGAATTCTGCGATAGTCGATACGAGGTATTTAGGTTAGATCGGAACTTATCACTGACTAATAAAAAAACAGGTGGTGGCGTCATGATGTGCGTTAAACGTGATCTATCCGCAAGTATAAACTCTCGGTGGATGCGTGACTCATCCGAGATTCTATGGATCACTATACCAGCGCGTGTTCTTTTTACTGATTCTCCCGTCTCGCTCACACGTAACTTAAACATAGCTGCGGTGTATATACCCGGTCATTCTAATAGCAAGCGACAACCTGATGATGTTATGCAGTTTATTGATTTAACCAACTTCATATTAAATGAATGTTCTTCGGATTTTTTCCTGATTGCAGGAGACTTTAACCTCCCCTGTATAGAATGGTCTAGCGATGGCCCTACTCTAAACAAATGTTCTATTAGGGATGTACAGAATTCTGCAGAAAAATTGATTAATGACCTAAATCTAGGCGGTTTCTCTCAACATAATATGGAAAAAAATTCTTGCAACAATACCCTTGATTTAATCTTCAGTAACTTTCATTTAGATATACACAGATGTGACAATCCACTATTGAAAGAGGATGTATTCCACCCCACCCTGTGTATGTATGTAACTGATATAACAATCCCGAATTTACAGAATGCTACATTTGAATATTGTAACTTTAGACAGGGTGATTATAGTAGTATTATCAGCTTCTTAAACTCAATACCATGGGAAGAACATTTATATTTAGGTAGTGTAGACGACGCTACGGCCTTTATGTATAGCTGCCTATACGATTGCATAGATATGTTTATTCCTAAAAAAGTTATTCACAAGGGTCGACGTTATATCTATCCCCAATGGTTTAATTCAGCATTGATAAATGTCATTAAGAGAAGTTTAGAGCCCACGAACGGTGGAAGGAAACGGGAAGCGATCTGGACTATGATGAATTTAGTCTTTTGAGGAAACGTCATAAAAAGCTACAAGAAATCTGCTATAAAAAACAAAATTTTATCCGCGAAATCAATTAAAAAGGACCCGAAAAAATTCTGGAAATTTATTAAAGATAGGCGTGATACTTGTAACCACCCCCAAACCGTTAAGTTCAATAATTGCTCATACAATGGGGGTCTAGAAATTTCTAATGCCTTTAGTAACTTTTTCCTAAGTGTCTTTTGTTCTGCGTCTTCAGACTCCTCTCTCTCCTATGACCTTCCCCCGCCTTTGCATGGAGACACACAACATGTTCATAAATTTCAAGTGTCTAAGGAAACAATACTTAAGGCAATAAAGGAACTGAATCAATCTAAAGGCCCTGGCTGCGACAAAATCCCTGCCTACTTTATTATCAAATGTGCCCCAGCTCTGGCTAACCCTCTTTACATAATTTTAAACAGGTCCTTACAAGAGGGCATTTTTCCGTCCCTTTGGAAAAAAGCACACGTAGTTCCAATACCTACATAAGAAGGGATCACACATCGAAGTCACGAACTACAGACCTATCTCCATTTTAAATACTCTAGGTAAAATGTTCGAAAAAATCGTTTATGACCACATATACCCTATTATTTCTAACGGAATTACTACACAACAACATGGTTTCTTAAAGGGTCGTTCGACTTCGACCAACCTTCTCGAATTATTGGATTTCACATTAAATCACATGGAAAAAAGGAGACAGGTTGATGTGATCTACACCGATTTCGAAAAAGCCTTCGATCGGGTAGACCACATCATCCTTCTCCAGAAACTTGAGCGTCTGGGCATCCATGGTGATCTGCTGCGCTGGGTAAAGTCATACCTCACTAACCGCTCACAAGCTGTGGTGGTGGGTGGTTACAGATCTGACTTTGTAACTATTACCTCCGGTGTACCACAAGGTTCTCACCTTGACCCACTATTTTATTGTGCGTATTTGTACGACATTTACACGTGTTTTGAGAATTCAAACTATTTATTATATGCCGACGACAAAAAAATATACATTGATGTTGGCAACATACAGGACTGTTGTAAGCTATAGGCGGATCTTGACCGCCTATCAATCTATTATCAATTGAATAAAATCACAGTAAGTACACAGAAATGTCAGTGCATCACTTTTTGTTGCAAACCATCACCAATAATATTTAATTACAAGATAGACAATGTAACTGTTCAGAGAGTAGATGTGGTCCGTGATTTAGGCATTCTCCTTGACAAAAAGTTAAACTTTAACACCCATTACGACCATATAGTAAATAAGGCATATCGAAGTCTGGGTTTTGTCTTAAGAGCATCAAAAATTTTAAATGACATACACTGTCTAAAAGCAGTGTACTTTGCTTATGTGCGAAGTGTGTTAGAGCATGCTAGTTGTGTCTGGTCACCTCAATATGCCACTCATATTGCACGAATTGAATCGATCCAAAAACGCTTCTTAAAACATCTACAGTATCGTTCCCATACATACATCCATGGATATGACGAGAAATGTAAACATTTTGGTTTAATGCAACTTAAAGACCGTCGAACAGTTGCAGATATGAGTCTATTACATGAAACGGTAAACGGTTACTTGGGTAATATGAATTTGGTTTCTAAAATTGGCCTTAATGTTCCAGCTCGGCGAACTAGGCACACCAGACTCTTCTAATCACCACCTCACAGAACAAACTATGCACAAAATTCTCCACTTACCCGAATCTTCACAACATATAACACACAGTTTGCCGATCTGGATCCATTCAACGAATCCAAAAACCTTTTTAAATCTAAAGTCCGGAAATCACTACAATAACTAGGCTCACTTATCCAATCACCACAAACACACACACACACACACTTACACACAGACACACACTTACACACAGACGTACACTCAAACACATTCACACACACATGCCCTTACATACACATGCATACAGATGTACACAGACACTAATCTACTTACAATATTGTGCGCACGGCCATTCGTAGGTGGAAATCATTCGACCTTGAGTGGGCCTCCGGCTCAAGGCGTTTGTAGCGTGGCGCTGCTGGTTCATCTTACACTGGTTTTGTTTCTACGTGCTTGCTGCCGTGCGTACAAATTATTTGTTTGTTTGTTTATTTAAGTAAGTAGTCGTTAGCACTTATTGATTATCTTTGGAAAACCTGTAATTGGCTTTATTCTCAAAGTATTTTTTAAAATGTTAAAACTTTAGTGCATAAGCTGTTGGTTTTGTCAAAAATAAAAATAAAATAAAAATAGATACAATAAACATAAGTGAATTTCAATCAGTCCTTTAGAACCGCAGTTAAATCCTATATTGATTTTTATTCCTCTAAGGAATCAGATATTTTCTAATAACCTTTCTTATGTACTTACAGTTTTTGTTTGCGTGGTGACTGCACTTTCTCTTTTGACATTTATTGCGGTAGTACTTTTGGATATTTTATGAGTTGGGTTGCTAAGAAAAAATAAGAATGGCGCTAAGTACCTGTCTGTTATCTACGTGAGCTGTCCCTGGCACGTCCCACGCGTCTTTATACCTAGTTTCCCTAAGCAAAGCACTTCGATCGATAGCCAGTCCTTTATATGTTTTGTACCTGACTACCGATATGTACCACCTATACGCTTGATAGAATAATATCTTGTTCACCTCCTATTCACCTTATGAGAAATACTTTCATGTATTCACAAATTTATTTTTAGAAGTCGCTGCGTCGCTTCAGACTTTGGATATTGTGTAGGTACACTCAACAGCTCGTCAGTAGAAACACTTTTGGACCTTATGGCGTGGTAATAGAGTTGAAAAAGTTTCTACCGACAAGCGGTTGACCGTACAAACAAGAGCAGGTCGAGTTTGACAAAAATGTCAAGCGACTCTAGCCCCAACGGTTATTGAAATAAGAACGGTACAAAGTCCAACATGTCAAGGCTGTGTCATCAGAAGGTTTTGGAAACTACTCGCAGAGCGTTTTTCTTACGTAAATGGTGTCATCGGATACAGCTGTTAGCAAAAGTTCTTCAAGATTAGTAGATTTCTATTTGCTTGGCAATTAGTGACGGTTGTGTAGCTAACTGTGTAACAGTGTCCGTGTGGTGCCGGCATATAATAGTATCCACCCACCTCTGCCTGTGGGTGTCGTAAGAGACGACTAAGGGCTTATGAGCCGGAGGATGGGCAGCAGCGTCTTCTGTTTATCGTACCATCTTACATACTGCGGTCACCAACAACAGCGGTCGCCAGCCGCAACGCTTACAGGGGCGGTGACTATGGCTTTTTACTAGAGTTCTGGAGAAAGCTCCTGGTCTTGCAGTGGACGTTTCATGGGATGTTTGATGATGTAGCCAGCAAAATCGCCGCTAATCTCTTAACAAAAAGAGATCGTCAGTGAGTAAGGACGTTGACCTTGTTGCTTGATTTTTTTTTATTATTGTCAGTGGGCTTACTCTTGACCTCGATCTAGTCTTGAGGACAGAGATGAGGTCGACGATGGAACGAGCTTGCCCAGAAGAAGCCTATTGCTGTGCACTTGATTTTCCTGGGCCATTTATTACGTCTTTTCATGTCACTAGCAAAGAATATTTCCAAGTATGAATTTATCGAAGATTCTGGAAAGGTCTTCATTTGGGTCCAGCCTGGCCTTAAATTAATTTCCTTTCAAAAGTTCTTGTCAAATGCAAGCATCCAATCATTTGGTTCAGTTCACTTCCATGAATTCCCATTTTGTGTTTCAAAAGTTTTAGAACTGTTGTTGAATAATTGAATTTAGAGATGTTTTCCTTGTTTATTCCTCTTGTATTTTCTAAACCTATCTGTGGGTTAGATTTTAATAACAAGTTTAGTTTCTTTACCTAAGTACATCTAGGTAGATGAAGAAGTGATTTTTTTGGTGAATATACGTGAGACGTATCTATGGGACATGTAAGGTGACTTTTAATTAGTTCTTGATAGAAAAAGGTATGAATGTACTCATGATACTGAACAACTTTCCCCAAGGAACCTAGGTCGAAATACGAAAATCAAGTTTTGACCTCCCATAGAAACTGCATCAGCTGATAGCGCATTTTGTATGGGAGGTCAAATTTGGTTTTTCGTATTTCGACCTATGTTCCTTGGGAAAAGTTGTTCAGTATCATAAGTACATGCATATCTTTTGCTATCAAGAACTAATTAAAAGTCACCCTATATAAGGACTGAGTGAATTCGTACACGTGAGCTCTCGTAAATAGAACGCTGTATATTAAGCAGGTATATTGAATTTGCCTCTATGCATCCCACTGCTGGGCAAAGGCCTCCCACGAAACATATAACATCCCGTGAAACGTCCACTGCAGGACAGGGAGCTCCCTCCAAAATTCCAGCAAAGACGCTTGGTCTGGAGGGGAAGTACACTTAACAGCACATCAGTAGAAACACCTTTAAACCTTATGTTGAAAAAGTTTCTACCGACGACGAGTGGTTGACCGTACCATAGTCACCACCATAGACATAAGTAAAGCTGCCGTTATTCATAATCTAAGGTCACCACGCTTGTTATACCCTGTCCAATGTACCTTGATTCTTTTGACACATAGCTCTAGTGATGGGATGTGCCTGGCAAACTATTACGATATTTCAGCTTAGTACGTAATAGGTATGTGATTCATGAAGTATCTCAAATAATAATTTAGGGTGCATCCTAATTAACTGCGTATGTATGCTGCGTATGCAACAAAACGAGTGCCCTAGTTTGGGATCAGATGACTTCATGCGTGTTAAATTTTGGATTAGGTATCATGGACCGCGGTTGTTTGTGACCTACACAGAAGGATGCTGCTGACCATCCTCCGGTTTGTAGTCCCTTAGTCGCCTCTTACTATTCTTTGCCGGCACCACACGGTCACGAAACATACTGTATTTCAAGAACAATGAAAGTTTCGTTCTAGCGTATCAATTTTAAACTGTTCTGTTGTATATATATATTATAATTTAAGCTCTAATCTTACGCTACTATGCCACTATGTACAATTTAGAATTATTACTACTAGCTGTGAATGATATAATGTAGCGATAATCACGATACAGGCTTTGCCTAGTGTGGTTATCGCAGTTAATCAAAATGTGAATGTTACTGAATAAAGAATTATTTATTTAAGTATTTTATTTATTATTTGTGTAAATTTTATTCGTAACCCAGTTTTACGGGTTTCCTTACCAATCCTTTACGGCTAAACCCGTAATAAATTTGTGCCCTGGCCTAGAACTTGTCAGAGGAATTTGGAGAAGTCATTAGTTTAGATTGTAGGCTTCTCGTCCTGTGGGTTTGCAGAGTCTTTGTATATACCGTTATAAATATAAATATTGACAAGTCGTAAATTTTTAATAGATCCTACTTCCTACTAATATTACCTACTTTGTTTGTATGGATGGAATGTATGTATGTATGGATGGATGTGTTTGTTACTCTTTCACGTAAAAACTACTGAATGGATTTTAATGAAACTTAAAAATAATATAGCTTATACATCAGAATAACACATAGGCTACAATTTATAAACCTGCGCAGACGAAGTCGCGGGCACCAGCTAGTTATGGAAGATTTGTTACCTGTATGCGAACACCCGCTTCCATTTAAGCCCCACTTCAAATGCGCCCTTACAGTTATAAGTAGGTTCAGTTAAAGACTACATACATTTTAGTAGGTACTTGTTACTCAGAGTATAAGACTGAACAACTTTTCCCAAGAAAGAGGTTGAAAAAAAAAACTTTTCGTAAAAACTGCATCAACTGTATAAGTAAAACTGTTTTTAAAAAAAGACTATTAGATGAAATTATTAGCAAATTGTAGAATCGTAATTTTTTATATTTTAAATTTCACAACTTAACACTTAACTAAAACTAAATTTAAGATTACCTTATTATTACTAACCCATTATTTTATTTAAATATTTTTAATGAAAATTGCACCTTTGTTTTTGTTAATTAAAATAAGAGTGCTGATATATCGCCAACAAACTGTCATGCAGTTTGGCGAATATTAATTGTAAAATGAATTGTATACGTATTTTTCAGAATAAATTCTTAATAAATAAATAAATAAATAAACTGATCGCGTTTTCTATGGCCGGTCAATGGTTCCTTGAAGAAAGTGTGGTTCAGTAGAATGACGTAAGTTTTAAATTTGTGCGCTGACTAAAAAATAACCCTGTATTACTGCTTAGGAATCGCTGATTTTGAGAAATGTCTGTGTAGGTGTAAATACCCATTAGGCGTCCTTTGTGCTATAATGCTCACTCACGTTGCTTTGGTATCACTAGTTCATTATCATAATACTTACTATGTCCACTACTATTACTATTCCGGTTAAGAATAGTACCACCTTATCTATGGGTATATTTATGTATTATGGGTGTCGTAGAAGGTGACTAAGGGATCTTGAAGTGGAAAACGGGCAGTATGGGCAGCAGCATTCTTCTGCGTATGGTACCACCAATAAGAAAGAAAAAAAATTTCTTTGGCAACTACCAATACCACCTTACTGGGGTACCAACCACCGCGAGCCGAATCTAACAATCGTGGTGACCAATTTGTACCTCTGCACCAAAATATACCACACCATATTGCACACCATAGAAAAATAATACACTACGTAGTCTAGGCAACGAAGCGGATCGTTGTATGAAGAAGACCCCCCGCATTAAATCCTCAGTCGATGAAACTTTGCTGGGGTATCACTACATGAGACAAACCTTCTTAATTTTTTTTTAAAAAAAACGGTACTTTTAATTTTTTGTAAATTTTTTTTGGATATTCATGATTCTTTATCATCCTGTTAAATAAAATCTGCCTGAGAAATTTATGTTGGGGTCAACTGCTTCGTTGCCTACACTATGCGTGTATTGCGTAGTATTGCTGTGAAAAATCTGGGTGGAGCTCCCTGTCCTTGACAAATCGCAGAATCCAATCCAAAGAAAAAATAATTACGAAGAGATACTTAGTATTACGCGCGAAAATAATAGATTGGTGTGTGGGCAGATATTTAATAAACCAGAGACGTACCTCTACCTACTCTTGTTTTGTTTGTTTATTACAAATCCTCCAAAACGCCCGCCCACGCATAAAATAACGAACCTCCAATTCTGAGAGAGAATAATTTGCGAACAATGTTTTTATCCAACACTCAACAGTTTACTTTCCTTCAAATTAATAATACCTAATGTTCGACAAAAATACAGCGCTTCTACTTTTATAAATGTTTTTACAAATGATTTATTGCGTTAAATACATTTTAACTGCTGTGTATGATTTTTAGAAAGTTGATCAACCTACGATTCTTATCATTTTCCGGTGACATATAAACATACATTTTTCCTTTTCTTACTTTTCAGTCCCGTTGTAGTAAGATCGTTCCAAGTCAGTTACCACGGTCTGTAACTTACTTTTAAATTTTATGTAAAAAACCGGCCAAGTGAGTGTAGAGTCACGCTCAGTATAGGGTTCCGTAGTATTTTTTTGGATTTTTTATCACAAAGCAGGTTTTTATTAAGTAGTTCATAACGTTCATAAGACTATTTAGTTGCTAATTCTCAGCGAGGTCCTAGTTTTTCGGTTTCTATAGCTCCTGTGAAGTAAAGCCTGCTTAGATGTGATTGTTTTCCTTTTAATTTCGTCATATACAGGGTGTTAATTTGATTGCGTGCCATAGCTCAGGGGCTGGATCAGTATCAGTAACTGAACAACTTTTCCTAAGGAACATAGGTCGAAAAACGAAAAACCAAATTTGACCTCCCATACAAAATGCGCTATCAGCTGATGTAGTTTCTATGGTAGGTCAAAAATTTAAATTCGTTTTTCGATCTATGTTCCTTGGGAAAAGTTGTTCAGTTACTGATACTGATCCCGCCCCTGAGCTATGGCACGCAATCAAATTAACACCCTGTATATACTACTGTGATTTTTTTCACATTTCCATTTACAACCGTTTACCTGGCAGGGGTGGCACTCCACACCAACAAAAAATTGCGCTTTCAAGCTAAATATTTCGCAAACGGATCCCTAAATCGAAAAATTATAAGTGCAGTTTCATATTATTTTTAAAACAACTATCTAATCACACGATGGGGTAGACAAAAAAAATATTTTTCACCCCCACTTTACTTGTAGGGGAAGCACCCAAATTTTTTTTTCTAGATTTTATTTTACCACTGTCCGCGTAAATGAAACGTCTCAGTACTTAATTATAGCTTTCTAGTACAAAGGGTCTCTGAGCTAAGCCGCGCACAGACAGACGGATATGACGAAACTGAACTAAAGGGTTCCTTGTTCACTACGGAACCCTAAAAGCGAACGTTTAGCCAATGAAATCATGTTGCACGAACACCATGATAGATTAGATTATCGTTTATTTGCACAAAACATGGTATTACAGATGTTCAAAATTAAAATAGTACATTCATGTTTTGCTATTCAATAGCATGCAAAACGGTCAATAAATACGTACAATATTCAAAAATAAAAGTAATAAAAACAAAACAATAAAATGTCATAATATTAAAATGTCATAATAATCCGTGCATAATAAAATAAAAACTAAAATTTAAAATTATTAAAGCGTTGAATTAGATGATAAACAATTCATTTAACATAAAAACTCATTAACATTATATATCACTTGTTCACTAAGCTATTTGTACAATTTTTTCGGAAAATATTTTAACGGTAAATTTCTAATGTCAATAGGAATCTTATTAAATGTTCTAACAAACATACACAAACAATTTTTACTGTACTTCGCTGAAGAGGGTACCGAGAGGGTACTCGTATAGACATAAGTACCTAAGTCAAAAATATTTGTCCTGCATAAAATTAATCGTATGGCTTTTCTGTAAGTTTGGTTTTGTGCAACTTAAAAAGAATGTTAGAAAAATTGGTAGATAGGCTTTTTATTGGGACGAATCTTTTGTTAGTCGTGTTCTAATTAGATTAGCCTTTGATGAGGCCTAGATAATCTTAACTACCTTGCAACCCAGCAACGGGTCTTGTCTATGTCAAAGGGATCCAGACGACTTTATCCATTGATACAGAAATAAACCTTGTACCTAACTAGATTAAATGAGATATTATTACGTAGATCAAATGAGATAGATCATGTTACCTAGGTATGGTAGAAGAAGCATGAAAGTAGAATAAATGCTGTTGAAATGAGAGCGTTGAGGAGTATAATTGGTGTGAAATTGAGTGACTGGTTTAGAAATAGTGTGATGAGGGAACGTTGTGGCGTAAAAGAAGATGTAGTGACTAAAATTGAAAGAGGAATGCTGAGAAGGTTGGTTCATATTATGTATACATGTAGAGAGGATGAATGAATGAAGAGGCCTCGGCGAACGTTCTATGACTAAACCAAAAGGTGTATGAAAGGGTTTATGTGAGTAGATGAAACGAGGGAGTTATTTCAAGATCGTAGCAGGTGGAGGGCTGTGTGGCCTTTGCCTAGACGGGAAAGAGGCTGTAAGTATAGATAGCTATATTAGATAGGTCTAATAAATTCGTGTAAAACCTTTCAGGGATTCATTCAGGTACATTTCGCTAGCACAATAATAAGTTAGCACTACATTTACTCGTAGCCCTTGTTACCAGTGATTGTCTTTGCCCATGGGCCTCTAAATCTCTATATGAGACCCTTAATTACACAGTTTTTTTGCTGACTTTACAAAACGTGCCACGTTGCGCCCAGGCTTTTAGACTCACTTTTCTATAATGCACCAGCCTAGATAATTCGCTTTTTGGTATGCCGTGAGATTGGGTTGCCAATGTCAAAGCATTGCAATATTGCAAGAATCAACTTGCTTCTCATGTTAGCCATGTCACCAGATGCCTCACGTCATAGAACGAATTTTTGTGCCGAAAATTGTTCGGGCTATTTTTTCCATAAGGTATTTTCTTAGAATAAATTGATATCTGGATGTTAAAATTGAATTAATGTCATTGTTTACACCTTTACCTACCAACCTAGTAGTAACATTTAGTTTAATTATTAGAAACAAAAGGGCCAAATGAATTCGGGCTATTTACTCCGTCGAAAAAACCGTAGTATGGAATGAGACCCCATGGCCATGTTCACAAAATCTATAATAAGGTACCCACTGATATTGAAAGTTTACCGTTAAATAAATTCAAAACAGATATCAAGTAGAAATTGTATAAGAAAATTTATTATAAAATATTAGATTATCAAGAAGAGAAAAATACATGGGATTATTGGGATTAGGCTACGGTTCTAACAGGCTAATTCAAAAATTGACTTATGTTTTTTGTATCAACCTTGTACATTCAAACATATTTAAAAGAACGCGTGGGTTTTTATTGTCACTTATTTTTTTCCCACCATGGCGCCACTTTGTTTGTGAAGCGATGTACTTAGTTTAGCTGACGTCATTATGAGATTTCAATAACCAACAATGTATAAACTAGGTTAGAGTTAGAGTTAAATATCTCTGGTATTTTAAATGAGAAAATATTAAAAGGTATCTGTACCAAAGGGTCGTTTATTAATTAATAAGATTAATCAAAAACAATAACGATATTATCAAAAACCAAAGAACAAGAATTAAATTTCAAACGGAGTGGTTTTGGCGGAATTAAACTACTAAGTTTTAAATTCGCCTACAATTGTTTTCTTACAATAACTTTCTACTCTTAGTAAGTTATTATAATTTTCTTCATTTAGAAACATTATCAGTCTTAGCAGTACTATCTTAATCAACAATATTATTCTTTTTAACGTATTTTCACAGCTACAGAATCAAGTAACCATAATCTTAAATTGCTAAGTAACAAATACAATTATTTAAAAAATTTCAATGGCACATAGTATAAACTCAAGCAAGCCATCATACGACAGATTTTTTAACGGAATTTTTTTTCCAAAACAAGATTTTGCACTAGGCGTCATTATACAAAGGTTCAGGTAATGACGCCTGCTAAAACAATGTTTCAAATTTTGCGGTAAATTTTTTTCAACTTTAAAAACAACAAAAAAGTTTTATTAAGGCTAAAATAAATACAAACAATAAATAAAGAATATTTATTACCATTATTGATATAAGGACGTCTAAATCATAAAGTTGATTCATATGGCTAATTACGCGCTACGTGATAGTTAATAGCGCCTTAGATACCATTTCGTACGTGTGGAATCGCCTAGGCGTAATTACCCATCCAGAACAATCCTAGCAATATATATTTTTTAAATTAACACCGATCGCCTTACGCTTAATAAAAAGTACGGGTAGGGAGAATAATAGTTGTGTTAGCGAACTAGGCTCACATCTTTGAACAAAACTCTTAAAAAGTATATAAACTTATCATGAACTTCCTGATTTGTGTTAATAAATATCCTCGCAGCGTGTGTTTTCGGGAATATCGGTCGACTACTAGCTTGCGACGCGGGAAAGGAGCGCCACGCGCATGGTTCGCGATGCAGGGCACATTAACCATAGTGCGTAGATATTCAGTTTGATTTTATCGGTACTGTAAATAGGATTTTTGGAGCATAGGCGTAATTATCGTCTAGGCGTAATTCGACAGACCTACCTTATATTTTTTTTTGTATAGAAGATTTTTATCCGTAATGCCGAATTTCTAGAGTTAGAGTAGGTATCATAAATTATTAACATCAGGGATAGAGGTCATAGAGTTTAGTACCCTGTGCTTGCAGCCTCCAGGGTTGATTAATTCCTAACTAAAGGTAGATATGTGGGTCGGACGTGCCAAGAAGTTCGATGCCATCTCTCAAGTAGATAGAAAACTTTGTCTAAGTTCAAACCTTGGCGTGTCGTCTTGAATTTGTAAGTTTTTAACCGACTTCAAAAAAGGAGGAGGTTCAATGTTCCACTGTATGTATTTTCTGATTTATTTTCGGTATTAGCAGTAAATGTTTTTTACCATTTTTTTATATTTTTACTGAAGCTTCAATCTAAGGAAGCTACATTAACTTTGACAATTTGACTGCCATGTGCATAGATTAATCTTGCTTTGTGTCAGTTTCAACAGAAGAAAAAAATAATATTTACCTTCATACGAGTAGTAAGAAATATTAAGTATTTTTTTTTCGCTTTGCTCTATCTCGATGTGAACTGACCCTATGTTTTCAGCTGCAGCGCCCCTCTGAATATTGAAGGCGGCTGCGGGAAATAAATCTCAATTTAGAACGTAACACGGAATTCTACCACTTCTAAAGTGTGTTTGATGTTTCGTGGTTAGAAGAGTTCTAAAGAATTTTGACTCAAAATGAAACAAAACCGCATTTACACCCTCCAGCCTACGCCTCAAAGTAATTGCTAAAAATAGTATGTCTACGCCCTCACAGAATATATAATAGTAATGTAATGTATCCCTTTCAATGAAATAAAGCGTGGGTATAGTATTAGCACAGCTGTGGGTATAGTACGTGTCGTGACAGCGGGCGCTATAGCACATTTCGCCCGCACTTCTGAGGTGTCGCGTACTTTTAGCTATTTATATAACTATAAACTGAAGAGGTTTTCTTTATGCTGAATCTATTTCAGTCATAAATTATAAAATTTTATAGATCTAACTTGATGAACTGATGACATATGGCACCGGTACGTGGCCGCTCACGATGATGGGTCGTAAGGGTTCTAGCACGGAATCATTATAATTCCGTGGGTTCTAGAGTGCCAACCATGTAGGTGCCGGAAGACAAAGCGTTGGCAGGCCCTCAAAACGTGGACTGATGATCTTTTCAAGGTCGCGGGAAGCCGCTGGATGCGAGCAACGCAGGACCGGTCGGCATGGAGATCTTTAGGGGAGGCCTATGTGCAGCAGTGGTACTCTTTCGGCTGATATGATGATTATAACTAATTTGTAGCAGTCTCATTACAGAAGCATCTCTTTTTAACATCTTTTTATTTTATATTGTTGTACAGTCGTCTTTCTACATTAGTAGTAGAGTTTTGAATTGAGATTAGTAGATATAAAAAAATGTTCCAAATATCAACAGCCAGTTGATCAAAGCGTCTTTAAAGTTAAAGCTCTTTTAAAACTATTTCTGACAATTTCTTTCTGAACAAAAACAAGTCAGCAATTACCAAAAGTAACTCTGGTATTATTCGAAATTGTACTATTATGGATTAAAGCATAGAAAGAAAAAGAAATACTTTTATCGGCTAAAGAAAAAAATCATGCATAGCTACCGTTAGGCATGTTGTATTATGTAGATAATATGTATATCCGATGACAATAATATAAAGGATACGATGTAGAGAGGGTCCCAAAGGCAATAGAATCGAGGGCACACTCGTCCGTCTCGACAAACATAAAAGATACATAGCACAAAATAAGAAATAGTTACAGGCGTAATACGTAGGTCGGAAAACTTTCCGTAGTTTCCACGTAGGTTCTATTGTGTAAGTCCTTGGGTTTTTTTCCAAAGAATAACACAATTATTATTGTAAAAATATTTTACAAGGCATTGAATAATACTTCTACCTACGGGTGAAGGTATTTGTTTATATTTGTACAGTTTATAGAAAACTAGGAAAAACATAAATAATTTCTAAAACTGTATTTTTATTCCACTCAAAATCAAGGGTGTAACGAGACGCTGTTACGTAAACTAAACGGGCCGGGCGTGCTCAGTAAACGAAACTGAACAACTTTCCGCAAGGGACATTTTTGAGAGATTAAATCTTTTTTTGACATTTCCATACAAACTGTTCGGTAAGAGTGAGCAATTTCTATGGAGAGGACATCATTTCATTCATCATTTCCTAAAAAAATATTCCTTGAAAAAGTTGTTCAGTTTCTTTTACTGACCCTTTTAGTTTTTTACACCCTTTATTGTTCATAGTCACCAATGTAACATACTTTTTGGTGTTGCGGTTGGTAACCGCATCATCATCATCATCGCGTGCCATGTCCTACCCGGAGGTCGGCGACCATATGCTGAGGCGATATGTGATCTGTACTTCATCATGCAGGCAGAGAAATGACGGTTTGTGGCTGGAATGGGATCTTGAACAGACTTCAAAAAAGGACGTTTAATTCGACCCGTATGTATGTAATTTTTTCAAAAACTCACATTTTTCGCGTATGTTATTGTTGACTTCCATTTTTAGGGTTCCGATACCAAAATGGTAAAAAAAAGGAACCCTTGTGGTGCGACTTTGTCTGTCTGTCTGTCACACCGCTGTATATCTCGGCAACCGCTCATGCTATCGACTTGAAATTTGGAATGGTTTTAGAATATGGTTGGCCAACTTAATTGCACATGAAAGAATTAGAAAAAATATTATAAAATATGATTACTAATGTAAAGGGGGCCCAAATCGGGGGGGCAAAATTTCAAACTGAAGCTACTAGGTTGAGTGGGGTATCATATGAAAGGGCTTTACTTGCACATTCTAAAATATATTATTGTATTTTTTTACGACTCTTAGTTTTGAAGTTATGATGAAAAATGACAAAAAAAATACCATTCCCCCCCTTATCTCCGAAGTTTAAGAGAGGAAAAATCTGAATTAATTACAATGGATAGAAGTTTATGTAAACATTACAGCAAAAATAAAAAGATCTTTCTAAATTGCAGAGTTTTTTATAAATCTGCAAAAAACCTTTACAAACAATTTTAGTTTTGCGGTCCTAAAAATGGACTTTATTGCTTTCAAAAATAGTATAGGTATATCGGAACCCTTGGCGCGCGAGTCCGACTCGCACTTGACCGGTTTTTTTTACCTCTATATTTTAAAATCCGCACTTTAGTTATTCTATCTGTCCATTAAATTTCGCTAGTATAATTAAGTACGATATGGAGATGGCGCTGCTAATCCTTTTCTGCCTATCCTCCGGCTTATGATGGGATGGGGTCATGGGGCGGTACGAGGGTGGTACTATTTTTAGCCGGTTTGGGGTGGTGTAAGGAAAAAGCGAGATTTTATTCTCACTGGCAAATCTACATTTTATAAAAATAAAATTCTTCATACAATCTAAGAACTGGAGTCCAATTTGTGAATGTCACTGGGCCATGATGTCATATACAATGTGTGATAAAATATCACTATGAGACTTTGAAAATTTAAATTTATTATCATGAACTGTTAAAAAAATAAATAATAAAATATGTAAATAATAACCCAACCTTACTTTATTTATGGTCCTAATGAAATAGTGTACGGAAATGTGTACGGTCAACCGCTCCTCGGTAGAAACTATTTCAACTCTATTACCATGTCGTAAGGTCCAAAAGTGTTTCTACTGACGTGCTGTTGAGTGTACATAATTTAAGCACGTTACTCAGACCATGAAACTGAACAACTTTCCCAAAGTAACATGAGTCGAAGTACGAAAAACCAAATTGTTTCGTAATGATGCAGTTTCTATGGGAGGTCAAAAATTTATTTTCGTATTTGGACCTAAATGTTCCTTGGGAAATGCTGTTTAGTTTCATGGGCTGTTTCACGACACCCTTTAATATTATCGCACCCTTTTGTTACATGCTGTATATTAACGGATAAATACCGTTTTTCAATTTTGAAACAATAACCCTAAATTTTGAAGGAATTGGAGTCCGAGCAAAAACACATTTTTTTCTGAAAAATAACTATTTATTCAAAGATTCGCTTGTTATGTAGCAATCCTAACGATTTTATTTAATAGTACCTGGTCGACCGAGCTTCGCTCTATAATAGCCGCCTCAACATTAAAATATCATCGGGTGAGCAAGCTATTCTACTCGCTAACAGATGGCGCTGTAGGTTTCTGTCTAAAACGAGGTATTTTTTTACTACTGTTCATTACTTAGAAATAAATCTCACGGAGTGACGTACGAGTATTTCTACTGTAGGAAAGATTTTTATTAATGACATACTTTATAAATACGAAAAACCAGCAGTTTTCAAATACAAATACAAAATCATTTTATTTCTCAACTCAATTATTACATTCAACGTTCGTTCAGCAGTTTGTGAGTTATTGGCACCACCGCTTCAAAATTAGCGTACCTAACTTCTCTCTGAGTGAACCGTTTGCAAAAAAGCTTAGCTAAAAAAGCTTAGGTATATGTTGCACGAAAGTAAGCCAAACTCGTAATTGAAAACCTCGTTTGGATCGTTTTGGTAGTTTGTGAGTTATTGTCGCGCAGACAGTGGTACCTACTTCTATTGAGTAAACCGATTTAAATGAAAGATAGCATATATGTTGCTCGGAGGCTTAATCTACTTGTGAAAACCGCGAGAAAATCCGTTCAGTAGTTTCAGAGATTATCGAATACATACATACAGACAGACAAAAATTTCAAAAACATATTTTTGTGTTCTATTAGTCTAATCGCACACACATTTTTTTTTATTAATTCATCAAAAGTACAGACACACGGTTTCTACTGTTTTTAGGGTTCCGTACCTCAAAAGAAAAAAACGGAACCCTTATAGGATCACTTTGTTGTCCGTCTGTCTGTCTGTCTGTCTGTCTGTCTGTCTGTCTGTCAAGACCCTTTATCTCACGAACGGGTAAAGGTATCAGGTTGAAATTAATACCATATATTAGGATCCATGAACCACACAAGATCTGAAAATTTCAATTTTTTACAACGACGCAATCAAAAGATATGGCGTTTTATGTCCTCATCTCCATACATTTATTCAAAAATGAAAAACCTACAGGGTACTTCCCGTTGACCTAAAATTATGAAATTTGGCAAGAAGCTAGGTCTCACAGTACAAATAATGGGAAAAGTCTGAAATCATTAAATATTACAACTTTTCTCACAACTAATGGTAACCAATTGTGATGAGCTCCCGTTTCAAGAACATTCATATAAGAGAGGGGTCAAGTTGGATGGTTGCTGAGGCGATTTTTGTTTTAGTTCTATTTAAAAACGGGAAAACTTACAAACTTGAAAATTGGTATGTTTATAGGGCATAGGCTATAAAATAACAACAAATAATAAAATTTGGTCAAGCGCGTGTCGGACTCAAAAAATCTAGCACATTAAATTACTGAAATTTCAACTAATACAATTATGTTTATGTGGTGGTACGGAACCCTCAGTGCGCGAGTCCGACTCGCACTTGGCCGGTTTTTTTAATTATACTTATGTGTAGATGAGATACAGCCCGCTGAAGACAGAAATCGGAGGCATATTAATACGGTCCCGTTTTTCACCTTTTGGGTACGGAACTCTAAAAAGGATTCAACTTAGAAAGATAGTTTTATTTTTGCTGTAATATTTACATAAACGTCTATCGACTAAATTAATTCAGCCAACTTCGCAGATAAGGGAATGGTATGGATTTTTTTTTATTTTAATCATAACTTGAAAACTAAAAGTTGTTAAAAATACAAAACTCTATTTTTGAATGGACGAGAAAAGCCCTTTCATATGATACCCCACTCGACCTACAGACAGACAGACGGACGGACGAACAGACAGACAGCCAGACGAATTCGCACCACAAGGGTTCCGTTTCAACCATTTTGTTTCGGAACCCTAAAAATCAATAAACATTTTTTTAGTTTCGTGACTATGAATACTTTTATTACACAATGTTAGAGCAGACCCAGTTTTGCTTCATCGATAAGCTTGCGTTTATCCATCGGCGAAGCCACTTCAAACTTAGCATTCGTGTTGTCAAAAAATATTTTTTCGCCGAACTTCTGATTATTGTGCGTCGTACATAATACGCACAAGGTGACGCACTTTCAAAAATTTTTTTCTGTCTCATATTTGATGCGCGATGCTTTCAATTCAAATAACTTATTCATTTCACAAAAATATAACGCTACCATATTCTGATAAACTACCAGCGTCATCTCGTGTCCAACGTGTCAACTAAGTCATGCGTGATAAAACCACATTTGAAGGGAGCACACCGGGCGAAGCAAGAAGGTTTATTTGTTCTGAGGAGCACACTGCACAGGAAGGTAGTCACTAAGCCTCTTTGCTTCACACTGTAAAATACCTAGGCCAATCGTTGAATTGGTCCGATCGAGATCTGCATGGGCACATCACGATACGCCGGCATTTCTCGATTTGCCTAGGTATTTTACAGAGTGTGAAGGACAGGTGTATTTTACAGTTTTTGCGTTCCGAATCGGGTAATTATTACCCTGACAGCAGGATAGCGTTATATGACGTCCATCGGTGTGGTCGAGACAGACTGTTGTCAAAGGGTAACTATTTCCGTTTTGGAACTTACTCCTAATACCCCCCACATCGTTCAAAGTATAACGTTTGACGATTTGCCCGGCCATGCTTGGACAAATCGATGCTATAGGGTGACCAACCTAACCTACTACATTACGATGCGCCCAGCCATATCTCGATGTGCCCAGCCATATCTCGATGTGACCAAGTGACTAGTAGGGCAAATCGACAAATAAGTTGCTCTCATATTTTGCCCAATTTTATATTGGGCACATCATGAAATAATTGGCCAGGTCACGAAATACCGGCACATCATGATCTGCCCAGGCAGAACTCGATCGGCCCAGTTCAACGATTGGCCCACGACACTTCTCCTCATCCCCCCGGCTTTACACGGAAAGCTCTTAGTTCGTTCGTTCAAAAGTTCCATAAAAAAAGGGTCAAATGCGAGTCGGACTTGCGCGTCGAGGGTTTCAATATACTTACTTATAATATTTTAGGAAGCAATAAAGCTTATTTTTACTAGTGCCAAACTTTGTTTGTGAAGGTATTTTGCAGATTTTTAAAAAACTGTGCTTCATAAAGAGATAGAGGTAGAGCTAGAGGTAGAGCTAGAGCTAGAGGCAGAGCTAGAGGCAGAACTAGAGGCCGAGCTAGAGGCAGAGGTAGAGCTAGAGGTAGAGCTAGAGGTAGAGCTAGAGGTAGAGCTAGAGGTAGAGCTAGAGGTAAAGCTAGAGGTAGAGGTAGAGGTAGAGCTAGAGGGAGAGCTAGAGGTAAAGCTAGAGGTAAGCTTGGGGTAGAGGTAGAGCTAGAGGTAGAGCTAGAGGCAGAGCTAGAGGCAGAACTAGAGGCCGAGCTAGAGGCAGAGGTAGAGCTAGAGGTAGAGCTAGAGGTAGAGGTAGAGCTAGAGGTAGAGCTAGAGGTAAAGCTAGAGGTAAAGCTAGAGGTAGAGGTAGAGCTAGAGGTAGAGCTAGAGGGAGAGCTAGAGGTAAAGCTAGAGGTAAGCTTGGGGTAGAGGTAGAGCTAGAGGTAGAGAGGTAGAGCTAGAAGTAGAGCTAGAGGTAGAGAGGTAGAGGTAGAGCTAGAAGTAGAGCTAGAGGTAGAGCTAGAGGTACAGCCAGAGGTAGAGCTAGAGGTACAGCCAGAGGTACAGCCAGAGGTAGAGCTGGAGCTAGAGGTAGAGCTAGAGATAGAGCTAGAGGTAGAGCTAGAGGTAGAGTTAGAGGTAGAATTAGAGGTAGACCTAGAGGTAGAGCTAGAGGTATAGCTAGAGCTAGAGGTAGAGGGATAGATGCAAGTAGAAAGAGAGGGAGGAATATTCTGAAGGTTTTAGTTTTCCTCAATTACTTCTGCGAATTGGCTCCGTTTTTAAATATAAGATAAAGGAGTCTCTCATCTCTGTCTACATTTGTTAGGTTAACTTTAAGGCATAATACTGCTGCTAAGTTCCTCTGTTCTGAGTAATTTATGAGTAACTTCAGCTGGATATTGAATTGTACTCATTGATTTACGCAGGGTTAGTCCCGTTTTTCCTTAGTTTAAAATTACCCCGAAATGACGGGAAAATATCTCATTGCTTCGGAAAACCGGTTACAACATAAATACGAAATCCACGCGAGCAAAGCCGCGGGCAACAGCTAGTGTATACATAAACTTCTATCGGCTATAATTAATTCAGATTTTTGCTTTTTAAACGTCGGAGATAAGGGGAATGGTATTTCTTTTGGCATTTTCATCATAACATGAAAACTAAGTTGTAAAAAAATGCAAAAAAAAATTCTTTAATGTTCAAACGAAATCCTTTCATATGATATCCCACTCGATCTAGACACGAAATTTCGAAATTTGTCTCCCGTATTTGGGCCTCATTTCCAATAATAATTAAAATATTTTTTTCAGTTCTTTCGTTTGGGCAAGCATATCTATTTCGAATTTCAAGTCAATATCGTGAGTAGTTGCTAAAATAAGCAGGTGTGACAGACAGACAGACAAAGTCGCACCATAAGGGTTCCGTTTTCACCATTTAGGTTCGGAACACTAAAAGTGCAAAAAAATGCATATCTTCGCGATTCCGCTGTTTAATATTATGCTGTTTGTTGGAAAAGAGTTTCCAAATTCGAATGAGGCCCTCATACTGTGATTCCCTCACACGTCTTATATCGCCTTTACACGCTTTACAATTTCACCATTTTTTTTCCAGGTACTAGTTAGGTACATAGCTCTCAATTTTTGATAGGAGCCAATTCTTGAATTTTTAATGGAAACTCAAGAATTGGCTCCTATCAAAAATTTAGAGCATAGGTACATAGGAGCCAATTCTCGAATTTTCAATGGATATTCAAGAATTGGCTCCTATAAAAAATTGAGAGCGATGTAAGTACCTAACTAGTACCTGGAAAAAAATTGGTGAAATTGTAAGGCGTGTCTACGTGAAACAGCTAATCGGCCGCACTGTCGATAAGTAGACTGAACTGAGGATGTTTATTTAGGGCGGTAACTTTGAGGAGCGAAGCTTTGGGATAAGCCCGTTTAAATTAGGTGAATAATCTGCGCTAAGTCAAACAGAAAACTTTATAACAAGTCAAGGAGACAGGCCAATTCATGTTATAAATACTTAAGAGGGTATACGAAGGCGTTGTTCCCACGTTAATTTACTAAAAACATTGATGTAAAAGTAATTTAAAAAAATTAAACCGAGTTCAAGACTAAAAATGGGGAAATAAATGTTTTTAAGGTCGCCAACGCTCGGGGCTCAATTCTTGAATATCACCAAAAATATTATGTTAATTATTTTTCTTTACAACATTGAAGATTGGTGTTCGTTTAATAAAAAGTAGTGTGTAAATTGTTAATTGCCATTCACATTTTAACAGTTTATCAGGTAGAATTTGAATGTTTAAAGTTTCAAAGTGATATTTTGACACCCGGCAATCAACCAAAATAGGAGTTACGGTAATTTAAGGTAGTACTTACTGAAAATGGCAATATAGGGTGTAAGAGACAGACAGGTCTCCGAAAAGTGTAACGTAAATAAACAATTTTCAGAGTTTCAAACTTTCAGAGACCGTAAAATATTTAGGAGTACATATCGATAAGTGCTTAAAATGGAGGCAACAACTTGATATTGTTTCGAATAGGGTAGTGCGTCTTGTACACATTTTCAAAAATCTCAGAAATTCCGCGAAACCTGAAATTTTGAGAATGACATATCTTGCGCTATGTCAGTCAATCACGACTTACTGCATATGCGTATGGGGTGGCACATACAAAACAGCGTTTATCAAACTTGAGCGAGCACAAAGAGCTGTCTTAAAAGTAATGCTCAAAAAGCCCTTTAGGTACCCTACGACACAATTATATGCTGACTCCAATGTACTTACAATCAGACAGCTCTTTGTGCTACAATCGACTTTAAGACAACATCGTTTGGTCCCAGTCCCCACCACAAACAGACGCAGATTGAGCAATGTAAAAGTTCCGCACAGAACCACTTTTGCCGAACACCAATTCTTTGTGATGAGCCCCCACATATACTCAAAATTAAACAATCTTCTCAATCTATCACAGCTAAACCGGCATGATCTTAAAAATAAATTATCAGTTTGGCTACTAGAGCAGGACTATAATAAAACAGAAGAACTGCTTACATTTATAAAATAATAAAGTTTACAGGCGGTTTATATTCACTTACATAATAAAAAACACACACGTCTACACACAAACACACGCACACACTCTTACACCTACACACACAAAAACACACTCACAGTCACCTATTGCATACACATACTAAATAATTAATATGGTATCATTATTTATTTATCTATTTTAATAAATATTATACTTATAACTATTTGTCTCATTTACCTATTAAAATAAAATTAATAAACAATATATAATTACAATGTCTATTTAACCATGAATATGTAGGTACATTAGCAAAATCTCTTATTCTTATTTGTACTATTAATACTTGTTATGATACTTTTATTTTGTCGATAGTATATTTCTCATAGTACCTACGTAATGATAAATTTTAACGAAGCAAGGAGCCCAAATTCTTTATTTATACTCCACGGTACGAACACTGTCTCCCAAGACACAGAATATTTTCTAGTTTGGGCGACAGGGTTTTATTTATAAAATAAATTAATTGCTCCGTAATATGTTAATATAGTTTATAAAATGTTACTTTTGGTGAAATAAAGTACTTTTTGATTTTTGATTTGATTTTTTCAGGAAATGAAAACAAGTATCAGCGTCTCCATACAAACAATCCAATAAGTTAACGGTTTTGCTTACGTGAAGGGAGAAGCAGATTTTCTTATTCATTTCCTGAAAGTTTCGTTCATTGAAAGTTGTTCAGATTCGTTGACTGAACCCCCTTTCAGAATTTAAAAAGCTGTCCCTTACACCCAGTCTTTTATAAAGCAACTTTTACTATAGATAAAACTCAAAACTTTAAAAATCTAGACTATCTAAATAAGCATTCGTGTTAGGAAATCGTAGTTAATAGTACATTAAGATGCTAACAGGTCTTTTAGCATTTTGGGTCTCGTTGAAAAGGTTAAAGAAAGTGATGAATGGACAGTTTTGTTTATTATAACCTTTAACGACAAACATCCGTAGCTATAGTTGAAATAATATGCAGGTATTATAAACATTTATATATATCTATACTATTGATGTGTAAGTAGTGTCAGAATACGAATAAACACGGGCATTCAATTAATCGACATATTTTTAAATATTTTTAAAGTCAGTGTATAATTTGCCTTCCAAACGGTAAGTCACTGGGACTTAATTCTTGAATACCTATACGCGGGTGAGACAATAACAGTGTTCAAACTTTAATTTACATATATAAGTTACCCATCAAAGGCATAACAAGATAAATTTCCAAAAAGGCTAAAATTTGTTTATAAGTCAAATGTAGGTCATCTGTGACCTACGAACAAATAATAAGTGGTGTGACAAATGAAGAGTGCCTTAAAAATAAGTAGGTACTTAATCTAAACAGTAACTCAGTTAATTCGTGATAGCTTAAGTATAGCTACACCACTATTTTACTTAAAAAACCGATCAAGTGCGATTCGGACTCGCGCACCGAAAATTCCATACCACTAAAGTAAAATACAGTCTTAGTTATGGACGTGCAGTAACGAAAAAGTGTATTAATGCGCGCAAGTCCGACGCGCCCGTGACCAGATTTAATTATTTGTTCTTATTCTATAGCTTATGCACTATAAACATACCAATTTTCACGCTTGTAAGTGTTCCCGTTTTTACGATAGAGCTAAAACAAAAATCGAACAAAAATCGGTTTTTAGTAGAGAAGCGGCAACAGATAATCTGTGAAAATTTCAATTACGGTTTACAAGATACAGCCTGCTGACAGACAGACAGACACCGGAGGCAAATTAATTGTCCCGTTCTTCACCCATTAGGTACAGAACACTAAAAAACTAGATAGGTAACTAAGATAAACAGGAGTACAGACAGAGGAAGTCGCACAATAAGGGTTTAGTTTTTACCATTTTAATGTGGAACCCTAAAAATGGAGCAATCCTTATTGGTCCGATCTTTTCTAGCTCACTACTCCACCTGTTTGTTCACCGCAACGATTCCGAGCCGATAGGTATCGATAAAACATATTTCATATTTCATTTGCATTCAAATGGTATTACAATGGTCTTACATGTAAATAGTCTCACATTTGATACCTTTGTAGGTGATGCATGAAAGCCATTTAATACAATTTAAAAAAAAAACGATTTTTTATTAATATTACGCAAATTGTTAATTAATCGATTTCAAAATAATACAATTTAAAAAATGTCAAAATTAAAGTTACAAGTTAGTCATGCTATTAATTTAAAATAATGAAAGGTCAATTTATCAAAGGAAAAATTTCATTTGAAATGTCACAATATTACGATTAATTAATTCGACATGTCAATTATTTTTTTTTATTGAATAATTCCTCAATCTTATAATACCATAAGAACAGCGCCGATAAAAGCGACACGCGTTGGAGAAAAGCGTTTCTCTTGTTATCGGTATCGAATCGTCGCGGTGGACAAAAACCCTTATACGTCTGTTTGCTTCACGTTGTAGACGTTGTGATCGATGTACACCCACCCTCATAAGTCACGTGCGTCCAGACTAGAAAAGGTCGTATACATAATACGTATTCCACTTGTAAGTGAGTAGGTACTTTGTTTATTTACGTGTTGGTACATTATGTAAGCATCTATTCAGTTGTCTTGGCCACAGTGGCATGAATGAAATATAAAAGTGAGATCAATACAAGGTGTTAATTTGATTGCGTGCCATAGCTCAGGAGCGAGATCAGTATCAGAAACTGAGCAACTTTTCCCAAGTAACATAGGTCGAAATACAAAAACAATTTTTGACCTCTCTTAGAAACTGCATCAGCTGATAGCGCATTTTATATGGAAGGTCAAATTTGGTTTTTCGTATTTTGACCTATGTTTCTTGGGAAAAGTTGTTCAGTTACTAATACTGATTCCGCCCCTGAGCTATGGCACGCAATCAAATTTATTTACTTAATCGTATGGCATATTTATTGGTCACTTACTTATACTTAAATAATTTTACAATTTTATATCTAAGTTCTTCACCCATAGGGCTGTGTCTTCATTAGGGACGAGTAGGTCCAGGGAATCACCAGTGTACTTCCTAATTGGGCACTCGTGTATGATATGGTGTATGGACTGCACAGGCGCTCCGCAATCACATGCCGCTGTTGCTCGCCACCCGCATCGAAACATGTACTCCCCGCAAAGTCCGTGCCCAGTACGAAGTCTACTTAACTGGCACCATTCTTGTCTAGGAGCAGCGAAGCAATGTGGTTTTTGTGTAGGATCATAGTCACATAGAGAGTCCTTAGGTAGGTTTGACTTCCATTCCTCTTTCCACTTAGCTTTCATGTTGAGAGGTTGTTTCATCAATTCTCGCGCTGTCTGGTAAGGCGGGTGACGCGATTTCAGCCGATGACATGGCGGGCTTTGAAATTCTTGATGAATTGGAAGGTCTGGGTTTCCGGCGATTTTATTTGCCTCGTGGAGCAGAGCTTGCTGTCTTCTAAGGTGAGGTGGAGGTATATGGCTCAGAGTTGGTAGCCATTCAGTCGGAGTAGATTGTAAAGTGCCCGATATACAGCGCATGGTCTTACGCAGCTGAACATCCACTTTCTCTGTATGAGCGCTGTTGAGCCACACCGGCGCGCAATATTCCCCTGCAGAGTACACAAGACTTAGCCCAGTAGTGCGGAGTACGTCCGCACTGGCTCCCCAAGAAGTGCTCGCCAGCTTGTGCATGATATTGTTTCGGGTTCCCAGCTTTTTGCTCAGCTTGTTGAGATGATAACAGAACGTCAGAGAGCGGTCAAGGGTAACACCGAGGTACTTAGGATTCGGATTGTAGCTAAGGACCTCACCATCGAAACTAATCGTCGGGCTATAAGAGGCCAATTTGTTGTTTAGGTGGAAAGTCGAGACTTCAGTTTTGGCAGCATTTGGTACCAGTCGCCAAGTTTTTAGGTAGGTGTTAAGTATGTTTAGATCTGCGGTGAGCTGTTCTTCCGATACCTTAAATGAAGTGTGCTGGTGTGCAAGGGCGATGTCGTCAGCATACACAAACTTTCTGGACTCAGTCATAGGTAGATCGTGAGTGTAAAGATTAAAGAGCAGAGGCGCCAGTGTAGAACCCTGTGGTAGACCATTTTGCAGTTTCCTGACGCGACTTTTCCTTTCCCCAAGATGCACAATAAACTCACGATTGCTGAGCATATTATTTATAAGGCTCGTGATCCGTCGACAAGGCGCGACCTTCTGTAGATTAGCCTATGCCGCCAAACTGTGTCGTAAGCTGCAGATAAATCAACGAAAGCAGCCACAGTTTTCAGTTGCTTTTGAAAGCCACTCTCTATGTGCGTTGTTAGGGACAGAACTTGATCCGTACAGTTGCGGCCGCTTTTGAACCCTGCCTGCTCTACTGGGACAATACTGTCAATAAGCGGTGTTATCCTATTTGACAGCAGTTTCTCCAAAAGCTTATATAAGCAACTTAATAAAGCAATTGGTCTATAGCTTTTTGGGTCATCTGCCGGTTTTTCGGGTTTGAGGACGGCAACTACTTTCGCGTAGTTAAAAGTTGGAGGAAGTTTATTTCTAGCCAGAATGTTTGAGAAGAACGTTGCTAGCCATTTTATGCACCTCGAGCCAAGATTTTTGATAAACTCGTTGTACGAGTATATGCCATCCTGCCCGGCCGCTTTTCCCAGGGAGAGTTGCTTTATGGCAATTGCTGTTTCATCAGCTGTAAACGGTTTTGAAAGGTTCTCGTCGACCTGTAGAGTTCTTTTGAGGTCTTGAGCACGCTTCTTGGTGATTTTTGTATGGAAACTATTGACGACGGACGCGTAACTGTCGATCGGGATCGGATCCTCAATAGCAGCCTAGAAAAGCGAGGACAGCTCTGCCCAAACACGTGACTACAGGGTTCGTATCAAGGATCATACAATATGATACGTAGACACGTGATTGGACACGTTCCTCAAGTTCAATAACTCAGGGGGCACCGGTGGGACTTTGTTATAAGGAAAACACCATATAGGTACATAATCACAAAAGTATAATAAATGAAAGTTCACAAACACAGTTAACACAATATAGTAAAATAAAAGAAATTTTACAATGTTCGATCTGTGCATAAAAGGTTCTGAAAGGAATATTTTAATTGTTCAAACAAGTCGACAATACAAGAAAAATAAATTGAAAAAGTTCGCAAAGTATTTTAAAATTGTACAGAAAAGTCAACAAGTTGTTATTAAAGTTACACAAGACACCAGATATTTTAAAATATTAAAATACAATATGCACAGAAAGTATTTAAAAGGTTCACACAAAACAAGTAATATCTTATGAAAGCTCAAATAAAACATGCGCAGAAACACTTAATAAGTTCTTAAAAGTTTTCAAAGTTCAGATAAAAGCGCGAGAAATATTTTATGAAAGCCTCATAAAACATTTACAAGTACAAAAATATTTTACAAAAGTTCAGTAAAATATCAATAAAGTAAAAGATTACAAGTCAGGATAAAACACAAACAAGGTAAAAGAAAGTAAAAATGTTCAATACAAATGTTTCAAAAGAAAGTAAAAGGTGCACATATGATTCACAAAAGTTTATAAAATTAACAATTTTTAAAAACTTACGGTCCATACACTTAAACTTATTTAACATATGTTCGATGAACATATGATCACTCCACTTATTATCAGAGGGTCAATCCCAGCTGATAATTTCACTAAGGGGTCAACACCCTATTGCCAGCTGACCGAGGTCAAGCGTGACTCACTTCACTACCACAGCTATGGCTTGAGGGGGGGCAATGACCTGTACTCAGCTGATGGCCGGGTCAAAAAGGAGAGGGTTCACTGACTCGACTTGGCACACTTTAGCCAATTAAAACACTTGTATATATTTACTTCTTCCTTGTATCCTGGGGGACTTCTGGCCGACGACTACGATTTTACTTGTTTTTTTTTTTTTTTGGAAGAGGACTACTGTTGTTAGCCTGAATGGCTATCACAACTTCACCGGACGGTTGGGGAGCCGAAGGCTCTACCCAGAAAAACTAACCTAAGTAGGCAAAAAGCCTAAGGGCGCCTCGAAGGGCTCGAATCACGGCTTTGGTTGTTGCCGGGGATCGGAGAGAATCGGCCTGGGACATGCCGGTAGTTCCCAAAGTATGGGACTGAACTAAACTGGGGGCGAACACGACCACGCCGGCGGGAGCGGGTGTTCGAGATTGAGGTTTGAAAGAGGAGTCTAATATTGTTGACTAACTTGACGTATTGGGTGATGGAGTCATCAGAATCGGAAAGTACGTTCTTAGGTCGTCTTTTGAATTTACACCTAGGATGGGGGAAGTAGTCGGCTGCCTTCACCACCAGAGGGTTCGGGTGGTGAGGAGCAGAGTCGAAAAAGCGCCTAGCTGTGTCTTGGATGTACTTTTTGATGGACGGAAGGCCCAGGTCTGCATGGAGTTCGCGATTGCGAACGTACCCCGGGCACCCGGTGGCACGTCGCATGAAGCGGTTTTGGATGACTTGGAGTTTGTTCAAATTGGAGGGGGCCGCATGGCCAAAAGACACGCAAGCGTAAGTCATGATTGGCCTGACGCAAGCTGTGTAGAGCCTGATTTTGTTACGGAGGGAGAGTTTACTCTTTGGTCCTACCATAGGATGGAGACGGCCGAGCACAAAGGCGGCTCGGTTGCGAACTGTTTGGATATGCACGTTAAACGTGAGCATTCTGTCTAAATGGACACCTAGGTATTTGACCGATCTTTCCCATGGAATGGGACGGTCGAAAAGCCTGATGGTACCGGGAGGTTCCTCCGCAGTAAACTTTGAGAAGAAAATTGCGGAGCTTTTATCCGGATTCACCTCGACCCTCCATTTCCTGAACCAACTCCCGAGGGAGTTGATTGCGGATTGGAGGGTCCGGTGAATCTGGTTGTGGTTGCGGAAAGAGGCATAGATAGCGGTGTCGTCTGCGAACAGAGCGATTTTCGCGTCGGTGGGAATGGGAATGTCGCTAGTGTACAGTGAGAAGAGTAGGGGGGAAAGGGCTGAGCCTTGCGGAACTCCAGCTTGGATGGGATGAGGGGAGGATAGCTCACCTTCCATTCGGTAACGGAAGGATCTGTTGGAAAGGAAGTCTTGGATCAACCTAACGAGTCGGTCGGGAACACTGAGCGAGTAAAGCTTGAAAAGCAGGCCGTTATGCCAGACTTTATCAAAGGCTTTAGCTACGTCAAGAAAGATAGCTGCTGTTTGCATTTTGCGAATAAAAAGTCTATCGGAGATATCCTCAACGAGGCGATGCACTTGTTGGATACACGAGTGTTTGGGGCGAAAGCCAAACTGCTCGTTGGGAATGAGATTGTTAGATTCTACATGATCACGGAGACGTTTGAGAAGCAAACGCTCGTACATTTTGCCCATCGTGCTGAGCAGGCTAATGGGACGGTAGGAGGATGGCTCGTCAGCGGGTTTGCCGGGTTTGGGGATTCCTATGACCGTGGCCTCTTTCCACAATTGTGGAAAGACACAGTTCGATAGGGCCGCGTTGAAGATGTTAGCCAGAGAGGCGATGAGATGGTCGGGGAACATTTTAAGGACACGGTTATGAATACCGTCTGGCCCGGGGGCCTTACGGCGTTTGAGAGCCCTGATGGCTTGTTGGACTTCATCGGGGGTGATGGGTGGGAGAGGGGGGTCTGCCAATGGGAGCAGGGCTCTCCTATTGACTTCGGTATCGACCTCTGCGAGGAAGACCGGATCAAAGGGGAGCGAGCTGGGAGAACATTGGGCTTCGAGACTGTCCGCAAGGCATTCAGCCTTCTCTATGTCGTCAAAAGCGTGTGGGAGGTTGGGTCTTTTGAGGGGGGGGGTGGCTGCTTCCTGCTTAGATCTGAGGGATCTAGACAGGCGCCAGAAAGCTTGGTGGTCGGGGCGTAGGTCCCCAAGAAACTTATCCCAGCCATCGTCAGACCACTCGGCCGCTCTCGCCCTTACCTGCCTCTGTAAGGCGCGGAGAAGCCGAGCGTTCTCACGATTGGGATATGAATCATGAGCGCGCATGGCTGCGTTCTTCTCGGTTATCAGCTCGCGCAGGTCTCTAGGCGGGATCCAGCGACCATCAGGAGTCACTGGGGCCCGTCTAGAGCAGTCAGAGATGACTGATTGCACGTGCTTGGTAATCGAGGAGACTGCGCAGTTGATGTCTTCTACTGTCGTTAGTCTGTCCGGAATTTGGTCAAGGTGAGTGGAGCTAGTCGATTTCAGGGATTCCCCTACTTTGTCCCAGTCCACAATTGTTCGGGTCGGGGGGGGTACTCCTCGCGGGGGGTCTAGGCGAGAATTAAACTCAAAGATGAGTGGGCGGTGATCGGAATCTAGTTCATGGACAACTTTCAAGTCACATAAACGGAGATTTACGTTCTTGAGAAGGGCCATGTCTAGGACGTCAGGTCTGTGGTCTACGTTGTGGGGGAAGTGGGTAGGAGAGCTAGGTGCTAATACGTCGAAGTTGAGCCTTTCGCTAAGGGTGAAGAGGGTGGAGCCTCTAGTGGTATTTACGTGGCAGTTCCACATAGTATGTTTGGAATTAAGATCACCAGCCAGGAGAACAGAGTCGCCTAGGTCTAGTAGGGCGTTGAGGTCGTCTTCAGTAAGAAGTTTATTTGGGTCGGGGGAAAGGTAAGCCGAAATAACTACTATCGGCTGGTGACCGGTGAGGCCAATACGGCAGATAGAAGCTTCAACATACGAAAGATCGGGGGTATCTAGTGGGACGCAGTGGAGAGCGCGTTTGTAATAAATGAGGGTGCCGCCGCACTGGCCGGAAGTGCGATCGTTACGAACGAGGTTGTAGTTAGCGATTCGCGGGTTTCGCTGACTAGGCTTGAGGAACGTCTCTTGGACGAGAAAGATATCTATATCGTGGTCGCGGAGGAATTTGGCTATCTCGGCACGCTTGCCCTTGATGCCATTGGTATTAAAGGAGCCTATTCTGAGGGTGGACGGTTTGATTCTACAGCTACGATTGCCTAAATCCATAATTATTATTTAGAAATTGGTTTATATTGGGAAATCGACTCGATAAGGGGCGCGAAGCGAATCGAGGCACTAAGTAGGGCTGGGCCATTTCCCTGATAGAGGCGGATGGCTTGGGCAAACGCTATGACCTGGTTGAAGTCGATTGCCGTTAGAAAGGCTTCGACTTCTAACCCAGCTTCCTGAAGGGAAATCTGGGGGGAGGATGAATGGACCTGAGAGGCCGGGGTCGGTTGTTTGTTGATGCGCGGATCCCGTGGGTTAGCGCGGCGCGTAGTAGAGGGGGTGTTAGCTGGTTGGGGTTGTGAGTTTTGCATTTGAGCGGTAGTGTTAGCCGCCTGGGATGCAAGCTTGGGGGGGGCTCCCTGAGGGATAGCGAACGCAGGGTTGGGCTTTAGCTTGAGCCCGGGGAATTCAGACTCGCGGAGTTGGTAAGTCTGGGGGTTAGTTTGCGAAGTCTGGGGATTAGACTGAGAAGCTTGGGGGTTTGATTGAGAATTGGCGCGGCGTTGGCAGTAAGAACGATTCGAAAGGCGCGCCACCACCTTGGGGTTTGCCTTGGGGGCAGACTGGCACCCGCGATAATTCGCAGGGTGGCCAGTCTTCCCGCAAAGCACACAGCTAGGTGGAGTGACGTCGTCTTTCTTTTCGTCCGACTTTTTGGGACGTTTGCACTCTGCTGTGTTGTGGGGTTCTAGGCACTTGACGCACCTAGGTTTGTCGGTACAATTCCTAGCGGAATGATTGTACCTTTGGCAGTTGTGACACTGGCCGGGAAAGCCAGATTTGTGGGGGACCTCGACAGAGAGGTTAGAGAGGTTGCATATGGTTTTAATGCCAAAGATGGCCTTACCAGCATCTGATCTAGTCAGTATGACCTGGACCATGTCGAATATTGTGCCGTTGCGGCGGCTAGAGAGACGGTGGACGTTTTCCACCGGAAAGTTTTGGGCGATGAGGTCTGACTCTACTTCATCAATGGGGATCTCCTTGGGGACTCCCCTAATGACCACGCGGACCTTCTTCTCTTCCTCGAGAGCGTAAGTGTGCCGAGGCACACGTAGTTCATCGAGGAGGAGAGTGAGGGCGCGGTGGTCCTTGGGGGTGGGGACGGTTACCTTGATATACTCAGAGGAGCACTGAGCCTTGAGATACGCGATTTTTCTCGCGTTGCACTGGGAGGAGACTAGGGTCCACTTTGACTTGTCGTGGATGAAGATAGGTGGAGGGGGCTTAGTTGGGTTGACGAGGGGAGCCTTCGCGGCGGCGGTAGGCTTGACAGGGTTAGAGGGGGTTTTGCGCTGGGGGGGGACACCTGAGTCAGTTTTAATTGACTTCGCGGATTCGGCGGACTCGCCGTTGGGGGATTTGGGACGCTTTTTAGATTTTGGGACCTCCATGAAAGGATCGGTGTCCATTTCAGAGTCGTCAAACTCGACGGTCTCGAGGGGCGAGTTAGGAGGACGCTCAGCGGTGGGGGACGCGGCGGGAGACATGACGGATAGAAGCTCCGGGAACATATCAAGAAGGTAATCATTGAAGCCCGGGATATGGGTGGTCATGTGCGAGAGGAGACCTTGGTTGGCCAAAGCCTCGACGGCATGTTTATCGAGATTGAACGCCATTACGTTCAGACGGGGATCTTAGTAGGGGGACATTAAATCCGAGAGGGATGGCCTAAAGGCGTAAAAGACCACGTGCAGAAGTGGATAGCGGGGAAGAAACTATCTCACAGTCCACCCTCACCTAGGTCAGGGTGGATTGCGGGCAAGATTCCCCCCACCAACCACCAGTACAAGTGGGTTCTACGCGGGACCTACTAGACACGTACACATAAGAAAAACACACAACAGTGAAGGCAAAGACAAAGAGACAATGAAACAGTGAGGCAAAGAAAAAGACTTACGGAAGCACGACGTCACGGGCAATCCGAACAGTAACAGACACAACAAGCGAGCACACGAAACGAAACGAGCAGGAGCACGACGTCTCGGACTCGTTGCACAAGCACCGGTAGGACACAGCACACGCGCACACGTACACGGGCACTGCAACGCACAATAATACAACTGAAACGCAAAATGCGAGGGAGCGACACTGAAACGCAGAAGCGAGAGAGTGACACTGGAACGCAGAGAGCGAGACGGATGATGCGATTTTACTTGAAATCTGGCCTACTTATATTCCCATTCGATGCGAGAATTCGGGGGTCACAAGTCTCGTGAACCACGCAGAGCGCGCGGCGTCCGGCCAATCAGCGCGTTGTGGCCGGTGCATCGTGCGTGCTCGCTCCCTCTGAGCTGCTCTCGCCCCCGCCGCCCCCCTGCTCCTCACCCCTCTCTCGTCTTAGTTTTGTTTGGGGTGTTTTGTGGTTTGTTTGTGCCTCGCCGTCCGTAACAGAAACGGTCCCCCTTAACGCGTGATGTTTCTATAATGCGATTTGCAATGGCTTCAGTCAGTTTTTGGGAAGCTTCACGATTCGTTGTGCCATCCTTACCTGTTAACCTATTAAGTACTTTCCATGCTTTTCGACTTGAGGTTTTAAAATCCATTTTTTCAACGGTAGCCATCCATTTGGTTTTTCTCTCCATATCAAGCGACTTGAGTAAGCTTTGACTTACTTCTTGCTCCCCTGTGTTCTTGTACTCCCGGTATAGCTCCTCGCTGTCTTTGCTCCAACCTGGGACGTAAGTTTTTCTAAAACCTCGTGGAACATGTTTCTTTGCTATTGCAGTGACTAACCCGACAAACCTCATGTAGTTTTCCGCTTTGGGCTCGATCCACCTAATAGAAGCGTCCATATCCGCGGTGAAGTCAGTCCAGTTTGCCTTTTGAAAGTTCCATCTAGGTAGTGGCATAGATTGCACTAACGGGATTTGATTTCCGACTTCTATCAGCACAGGCCGGTGTTGGCTGTTAGGGAAGTTTGACAGGATTTTTCTTGCGGTAGGAAGAAGGGCAACAGAAGGATCCTCAGATACAAACGTCAAATCTGGGTTATAATCTTTTCTCCATCGCGCTGATCTAAAAGACCCCTTATCTTTTGCATTAAAGACCAGGTGGTAGTTGTTGTCTTCTGCCCATTGAGTTAAAAGGATGCCATTTAAGTCGTTGGAATCGTAACGCCAAGACGTGTGGTGGCTGTTAAAGTCGCCCGCCCATAAGCAGGGATGCGAAAACACCGGCAGTCCTTCTGTCCACGTGAGCGCTGGAGGTTTGTATATGTTAGCAATTGTGATTTACTGGATCTTGATGGCAGACATGTAGTAATTTCGGTTTCGATTTAGCGGGATGACCGTAACATTTGAAATACCCTCTTTTACATAAGATGCTATTCCATGCTTTGGGTGGTTTATTGCATGAACGGTTCTGTAGCCTGGGATTTTTCCCCTGGACTCTAGATCTAGCCCATTCTTGGTGTGTGTCAAGATTTTGTGCAGGACTTCGCACTTTGCCAGGCTGATTCCTTCTATATTTAGCTGGCACACTCGCAGGTTTTGCCCAATTAGAATTTTTGGGCTATTAGACATATCATTTGCATCCATCGTATTCTGATTCTTCGAAGTAAGTATAAGTATAAGTATAAGTGACTCGGTTTTCGTGCTGTGAGGTTAGTTTATTAACATGTACAGCAGCCGAAAGGTTGTTACTCGTTTAGCGCCACCCGGGGGACACGTGTAGGGTACGGGCGCCAGTTCCTACGGACGTGAGTAACTTCATCCCCCATCAAATTAACACCCGGTATAATTCAGCAATTTTCAAAGTACTTACTTTACATATCATGAAACATATCGTAGATTTGAATTGATAAAAATTCAAAACCACTCTACCCATAGAAAATAGTTTAGAAATATTGAATTCCGTTTTCAGTAAGCAAATTGTAATCACAATGTAAGTATAGCATACCGCAATATCCTAAAATGAGCATAAATATTAAAATATCTTCCAAAAAACGTAAAATCACAGATTTCTTTTAAAAAAAATTAGGAAAAGTATTTGATTGTTAATATACCAACATCATGGTTTCACATACCCTATTGTGATTTTTGTCAGACAAGGCCATGTTCAGGGCCCTACCAGACGTGGCCGTACCACAAATACGGCCGGACTATCGAGAACCGAACCTGCCAGGTTGCCAGAACAACGTTTTGTGGATCTGTTGAAAGAGTAGTGGCAGTTGCAAATTTCTTGTACTCGATGACCTTGGATAACTTACAGCGCCCTCAGAGTCTATAACCTACCTGTTGTTTGTTGCAGATGTGATGTTGAGCCGCTGCTCGCCGCGGCCGGCTCTATGGGCGCTGGCGCTGCTCGCCACGCTGGCGCCCTCTCTCGCCGATGGGAACATAGGTACGCTCAAATACGGTTAAAACCTACGTAAAACGTTATCCCATCTGATTATAGACTGGAGAGCCTACCAAGTTGCTGGTCTACCGGCTAAACTCAACTAATACTAGTCTAATAATCCTTGCGCTTGTCACCTTTTAACAGGCTTCACACTATTTCGAGCCAATAAAAGTCGAAACAATCTTTTTTTGAATTGAGTATTGCTGATAGAGCAACAGTGTGATGGATGACTGATCACGGTTCTTGCCGCGGCCGACCATATTGATGCTAGTTACAGTCAAGTGCATGCGAAGTTCAATAATAGCACTTAGGGAACTTGAAACATATGGTTACTTCCAGAACTTTCTGCTTATCATACCACCGCGATCCATCTTGTCAGCCACAAGGCTAAAATATAGCAATTGCAGTGAAATCATGTCCAGCAGTGGACTTGGGGAACACCCCAACATTCGATCATCATAACAATGATGATCGAAATAGAAGTATTATCTATATGATTATGTTTGTTACAGGTTGCTTATTTAGCGCAACTCTATGCGTGGAGGGAGCGGAATGGTGCTACGATGGTAAGTTTCCAACATTTCGTAGAGGTTTGCTACGGAGAGGTCTACGGCGTAGTCAAGAAAAGTTAAAACGCGAAACCTCAGGCAAGGTTAAAAGGTGCTTCACTTTTTTGTAGTTGTTGCTAATTTCGTGAAAAAATAAGAGGATCTCGTGCTATCGTATCATGGCCGCCCATCTTTAATCCTGTCGTAAAATAAATGTATTTCTTTTACCAGATTATGCATTCGGAAGATGCATCCCGATATACAAGGAGGATGTGGAAGAAAGCGATCTTTACCAGTAAGTTTTCTTTTACTTCTTTCTAAAAAAAAACATTATTATAATGGAATTTTTTTCTTCTTTTTCTTGCAGTTTGGGCTTTTACATAAAACACAAACTACTGGACCGATTTTAAACAAGATTTCATTGCAATTGGATTACTCAAACAGAAGCTGCTTGAAATTTTTTGCATATTCGTATTTTCTGCTTGAATGGTCCGATTGCGATAAATTTATGTTGCATAACAATAAAATAAACACCATAAACATTTCATTGAATTTTTTCAACCATACCGCGTTTAAGGAAGTGACCCCTAAGCAAATTCTTATTTCTTCCACACGAATGTAAAAACTTTCCTAAAGAAATATTGGTCGAAATACGGGATTTCATTGGCTTTTTCATACAAACCTTGTGTTGGTCATAGTGAACTTTGTATGGGGCGTCAAATATTTTTTTCGTTTTCTGACCCATGTCTCTTTGATAAAGTTGTTCAGTTTCATATTCATTTGGCTTGGAGGGTTCCAAAAAATAATCCTGTATATTTTTATGGAATAACCTGTATCAACAAAAAGGGTATACCAACCCTGAATTATGTAAAAATAGAAAAAAAAATGAATTCTTTTTTCCCATAGAAACTGGTTCAGTACATATTGTATGGTAGGTGATTTTTTTTTATATTTCGACCTATGTTTATTGTAAATGTTGCTTAGTTTCATGAGTATATTCATATCCAGGCTTGTAATAAATACTTTTTCTGTTACACATTATATTATACTAGCAGTTGTCCGCGACTTCGTCCGTGTCGGAATCACAAAAAAGGCAATTTTGTAAAAATTTCCCCGGTGAAAGTCAATATTAGTTTTTCAGGATCATACTCTACCGCCCTGCATCTAAACTTAACCTTTTTAATATTATATAAGTGTGATTCTTAGAAAAGGTGTTTTAATTTCACAACTGTAAGGAACCACTCCTAATAAAAATTACTTTGAGAATTTTTTAAATACTCTCATTGAAATCTTGTACTTAACAATATTGAAACCAGGGAATCGACCGCTTCTTGGTGTAATAGCCGCTCGGCAGCGGAGTTTGAAACTTTTAATTTGTTGCTAATTACGGAGTTTTACTTCGGGTTTTGATGAGTTCATGTAGCGGTGGTGCATAAGTAATGTTATATAGAAAGTTTTAATTTGTTGCTCGTTGCTTTAGAACTTTAATTTTACGTCTATTTGATTGCTTTGCATCCGTGTAGTGCCGGCTAAGAATAATACCAACCTATCTCTACCCGTGGGTGTCGTAAAAGACGACTAAGGGAGTTTGAACTGAAGGATGGGCAGAAGCGTCCTTCTTTGAATCGTACCATCATAAATACGATCTGTGTGATCTGGTGATCATAACAGTAAGCAAGAAAGAAAGAGAAAGAGAAAAAGAGAGAGAAATGGAAAGAGGAAGGGAAAGAAGAAGAGAGAAAGAGAGATAGAAAAAGACAAAAAGAGAAAGAGGAAGACTTTTTTGTAAATCCAACACGGACGAAGTCGCAGGCAACTTCTAGTCTATACAGGATGTTAGGATAAGTAACGATTTACTTTTAACTACATGTCCTATAAGTAGAATAAAGAACAATAAGCATGTAAAAAAAATAAAAGAAATAAAAAATCTAAAGAGGGGCAGAGACCGTCCACGTCGTGTTATTAATTATTGTTACATAAGTGTACTTTATTAATCGTAGATCTGCTACGACGTAGCAATTTTCTAAGACTAATTATTTTACGCAGATACGACATGACATCCGAGCAACTCCAGGTATTCGAGACGGAGTTGCAGCGCCTGGCAGAGCGTGGGTACCGCTGGGAGAATGCTTTCACACAGTGCGTGCTTCAAGCCATGCTGTACACGCTACAACACCAGTTGTAAGTTGTTTACCAGTGCACATGACATCCGAGCAACTCCAGGTATTCGAGACGGAGTTGCAGCGCCTGGCAGAGCGTGGGTACCGCTGGGAGAATGCTTTCACACAGTGCGTGCTTCAAGCCATGCTGTACACGCTACAACACCAGTTGTAAGTTGTTTACCAGTGCACATGACATCCGAGCAACTCCAGGTATTCGAGACGGAACTGCAGCGCCTGGCAGAGCGTGGGTACCGCTGGGAGAATGCTTTCACACAGTGCGTGCTTCAAGCCATGCTGTACACGCTACAACACCAGCTGTAAGTTGTTTACCAGTGCACTTGACATCCGGCAACTCCAGCTGTTCTAGAAGGAGTTGCATGATCTGTCTGAAGGGGGCTAATGCTAGTAGCATGCCTACATCCAGGGTGTGCTTCAAGCCATGCCATACACGCTAAAATACCAGCTGCAAGTTGTTTACCAGTGCACATGACATCGATAAATTCCAGCTGTTCTAGAAGGAGCTGCATCTTTTGTATGAATGTGGGTACTGTTGGGAGCATGCCTCACCTATTGTATGCTTCAAGCCATTATGCACACGCTCCAACACCAGCTATGTTTTATACCAGTGCACAAGGCATCCAGAAACTCCAGGTTTTCGTGATGAATCTTTAGCGCCTGGCCGAGCATGGGTACTGCTGATAAAAGGTATTTGCCGGTTGGCTACTTCGTTTGTAGAACCCAACTGGCAAAGACCGAAGGAGAAAAAATTTTGGTACCAACGAACCGGAAAACGTAACGTAGGCAGGCCCATCGTAACGGGAACCCATTGGATGCAGGCAATGTAGGACCAGCTTGTTGATGAAATTTTCAAAACGAGGCCTTCTCCATCATCAGTCAGTGATTAACATCTTTTAGCTAATGTGATGAGGATCATTTCGTAAACCTACCGGATTTCTATTATTTTATGCCTATGAAGGGAAAAATGACAAAACGTCGTATTTTTTACAGAAACCCATCAAAGATCAACGTAAAAATATGTGAACAGTTCATTGATCTAAAGTTGAGTATTGAAAATATTGACACAGTTGTCGACGGTGAAGCAAATCCAGAGGTAAGTTCAATTTGAATGAAATTGTCAATTTCCTACTAAGGAGTCAGATGAATACAATTTCTGATAATTGTGCAGGTGGATCAAGACGAGACGGCGTATGTCCGGTTCACGCCTAACACGCAAGTTGCAGATTCTGATTACGCAAATGAAGTTTACGTCCCACCTTCTGAAGACGGCATTTTAGCCCCTGATGGTAATATATATTAATTTTCTAAACTGTTTGTGTCCGTATGATTATTTACCTGAATCTGAAATTGTATGATTGGTTCCAGTTATACTCGACGAAACTCAAACTGTCGATGAAGCTCCAAGCGACAAACTAAGAGACCTACTATTTGCTGAAGGTCCACCCGTCATTGTTCCATTCCAAGGATTCAGAGAACGCATTCAGGAAGAAAGAGCAGGGACCAGAAATATCGATGATGACCCTGATCTAATTATAGACAAGGCTAAAAAATCTCTACCAGAAGTCGAGATTTTACAACAAGGAGATCCAAGTGATATCTTTGATGAAGAGAGAATAGCAGCTCACCTACGAAAATACAAGGTCAAGGGTCCACCATACACTGCTGAATACATTACAACCAACAGGCTGTCCAATCTAGATGAAGGTGTGCGTTCTATGGCTTTACAAAAATACAAACAAAGTTTTCTTGAAAAGAACTTCCCATTTGAGTATGAAAACCCTGTCGAATTGCCAGAATCGAGGATTTATATGGGTGAAGTGGACGATATTGGTGAAATGCCACATGATTCAGGCAGTGGAGAGCACGATCCTTACCTTGACAAAGGTATATACCGCTATAAGTAGCAACTATAGACAGTAAATTACAAAAAAAGACATGAATATTTTTAAAAAAATTGTTTCAGATAACCCCAATTACTCGAAGAACATGGAATATCTAAAGAACTATTGGCGTGAGATTGTAACAAAACTAAAGCCTAAACAAGCCATGTACGCTGAGGGAGGTCTGCTAAGACCTGACGAACTTCAAGGTAAGTCCAAATAGCTAGATATTACTGCTTTGCATAATTTATTTGTACAAAAGGCAATTTATGTTGCTTTATCGCTTTGTTTGCAAGTAGGCAGCTATCACTCATTTATTGAAATACCCCATCTATGAATACTTCATTTCAAAATACCTAATTTCCCTCAGTTCTATACTTTCAGTTGATTCAGATTTATTTTATTTCTGGACTGTTCTGTTCCAACTTAGGCTCTTTGAATTCAAGAAGCCCAGCCTGGAAACGGAATTCCGACCGGACTGAGGGTGATACAAATGCCAACGATGTTTCAGGTGAAACTTCCAAATTTTATACCAACGACTTCCAAGATTTACTTGATAGCGAATGGGGCTTTATGCGTAGGGAAAGAGACGATGTTAAAAAGCCCGGGCCGCGTCTGGACGCGAAAATGTTAAAGATTTTGTACCACAATAAATCGGTGACAGGTTAGTGTCACGGCGGCCTGAGATAGCTGTTTTTAGATTATCGATGTTCCCACCAATGGTTGCAAGTGATAATGTTGCTGCAGTTTGAAAATATGTTACTTCCAAAAATTTTTCTGCACTTATCCAGTTTTTGTCTAGATCACCGCACTGTTTCCTACCTAAGCACAATTTCTCAACATGAACAGCATGAGGCTCAATGGTCCTCTCAATTTCGTCGTAATGTGTTTCTTCTAAATGTTGTATTGTTTTATTACTTTACTTTATTATTAAATTTCATCTTATTTTGGACTGTTATTAGATTATAGTGTCATTATTAAAACTATGTTCTTACACACGTACAATCGTTCAAGATTATGGTGATAATATTAAATGAAAATTTGACTTATTTGAGAATAAATTACCTTTTTAGACATTAGTATAACAAATTTGAATAGCTTTGTCCTTCTCCTTGTGTCCCTATGAAAAAGCATGTCAGACCTGGTGAAATTGGTGTTTTTAAAACAGCAGAATAACCTTTATTTGTGAAATGTAAACTTTTCAGCGGACGTAATGGCTAAAGCCCAAAAAATTATAAATGCTGACCATGATCACAATGAATTCGACTATGATCCGTCGTACGCTTACGTCACCTTCAAGAATAGGTAAGTAAATTATTAGGAACGACGCAAATTGATACGTAAACGCAAAGATAGAAACTAAGAAAGAAACTAGATCAGATCTGTTTATAGTTGTAAAACTGATCACAGATAGCAAACATACAATGGAAAAAAAAAAAAAAAAAAAATAATATGGCAAAAAGGAGATGGCTCATGTTGTACTGTGACGGGGCTATAGCTTAGAGCATTTTCGTGACCTGCGCACGAGTCACGTGATGCTCGAAGGGCTTTGGTCCCGAACAGCGTGAATTTCTGGTCACTCCTTCCCTCTGATGATAAACGGAAGCAATAATTATGTGAGGGCTAGAGAATAACATAAATTAAAATATCAAAGATACATAAACCGCCTTAAAGCTTAAAGATCGCAGATTGGCCATGTTTCCTCATGTTTCAGATTTGGTACTGATTGGGATAGAGGTATTACATTCATAGCGAAGCTTGAAGAAATGCTTGGTTTAGAGAAGGACACATTCACCAACCCTCGGTAATTACTTGCACTTTGCAATCTTAACAATATTCTTGTGATGTTGTCACTCTAATCCATAACAAAATCATTGCAGTGTTGATCCCGGGGAAGTCACTTTCAAAGTAGAGAAAAACAACAAAGGCTACTCGGCTATGGACGTAGCGAGCCGAGTCGGTAAGCTTGAAAACAAGAATTTCAAAATACAACGTTAAGAAGTTGGAAACTAAGTACAGTTTTCTTTTCAGAGGGCATAAAAGAAAAATTACAACACGAGACAGGGGCCCAAGTTGAGTCTACTGGTGTTGGCGATCGAGTAAGTTATATCCCAAAATCACATAGTTTTAAATCCTTGTAAACCTGTCTTAGAAATATTTAAAGTGGAAATTATCAGTTTCTAGAGCCAGTTTTCCATAATGTTTTCCGATGGATGAAGTATCCACCGTCACTTGCACAGAGCAGAAACTTGTTTCTGCTCTGTGGTCACTTGCAGAAAGTGTGAAAATATATTGGGGGACAAACATACCTACATGGTCTAGTGTACAAAGACATTTTTCGAAATGAACTGGAGGATGGGTAGCAGAAACTTTGTGTATTGTAGGTACCATCTTACATACTGCGGTCACCAACAAGAGCGGTTGCCAGCCGCAACGCTTACAAGCGTGGTGACTATTGTAATCCCCTCCAAAGTACTTCGCGTTGTTGCTGATGTTATGTGTCATAGTTTGAGCGGTAGTGTTATATGAGGTTAAGAGCCTTGTTTGTATTTCCAGAGCAAGCGTCCTGTTATTCGCCACGTACAAGCCCCAAACAACCTCTTCTTCGGTTTGGAGTTGCCTGTCCTCTTAGCCCTGGTCGGAAGTCTGTCAGTTCTCATAGTTGGAGCGGTAGTCTTTGCTATTCTTCTGAAACGAGACATGAATGGGAAAAGAAAGATGGCTGGACTGGCTACGGCTAGTGAGATTGACACTGAAGCTACGAGGGACTACCAGGTAAGCAAACTCCCAACTTTTGTTATGCCGTGCGTGGTTATGCTATATGGAGTAAAAAAAAAATGATTACACTTATCAGCGCTGGAGAAAGAAAACCTCAATTTGGTTCAAAATTTTGTTTTTTAATTGGTACACGACTTTTTGAGACTAAAATGGTCGGGAGATGAATGGATAGATTAACCCCATAAAAAGAGAAACTAGAAGCTCGAATAGATCATGGGTATAGAGGTATACATACTTACTATCTAGGCTAAGGTTGTGCAAGTAACCAAGGACTACCTAAAGCCATAAGCCCATAATTTATTTTTGAAAAAGGCCTTGCCCCCAATCAAAAAGATATTTCATCGCCGTCATTTTACAAAGACTAAATAATAACACAAAACATTTGCGCAATTGATCTGACCGGAAATCAGCTGGCTCACAGATAATGCAGCCCTCCCGCAATCATACAATTTATGATTCAACAGTATTTTGTGAACTGGGAGAGGCATCAGCATGCGGCGGCGATTAGTGACTTTTGCAATATGCATAATATACGTGGTTCTCAGTGATATGCATTAATAAATTACAAAAAAAAACCTATATTTTTTTAAGGGAGGAAGTTGACACTACATCAAACAAAGTGCATGTATCAGTCGTAATTTTATTTTATAGAGAGTTCAAAACGTCATGCTTTCATAATTTGGAAAAGTTGTTAGGTTACTCTAGGCAAACTGAAAGCGTTCATACGCCCCATAAAATAACCTCCAGTGAAGCTTAAACAAAAAAATTATGTGTTTATTAAATAACCATTTACTGTACGATCTGATGTTACTGAAGGAGTTATGCCGAGCCCGCATGTCAGGCAAGTGGACGGGACAAACGACCGCCCCTCACCCGACCGACGTCCCTCAACGTATCACCTCGCTCTCCAAAGAACCTGATGGCAACTCCCCTTCGACCAGGTCTAGCACCTCGTCATGGTATGTATTATAATTTTTTATTCATTGTATAAAATAAATTAGCTTCACAAAAGTCTTATACATCTAAAACGCCTAGCCTCTAAAAATCTTTGAGGGTTCAAGACTGCAAGAGATAAATGATTTTTTACTTACTAACTAATATAATTTAGTATCTTACTCAGACCATAAAACTGAACAACTTTCCCCATGGAACATAGATCGAAATACGAAAATCAATTTTTGACCTCCCATAGAAACTACATCAGCTTATAGCGAATTTTGTATGCGAGGTCTTTGGTTTCGTTTTGAAAATTGATTGGACATGTTACTTAGACCATCAATTATGTTCATTATTTTTGAAGGACATTATATGCATAGACTTCCTGAATTAGCTGATCATTTATCACATTGTATAGTCTCTCGTTACCGAATCAGAATATCCTTCCGTGATCTTGAAATGTCAAAAGCTTATAGGAGATTATAAAGCTTATAAAGTAATATATAAAGCTTTTTTTTTTTATAATAGGAGATTATAAAACCTTTGCTTCAAATTCATTTACTACGTCTACAGATTTTTAGGATAGGTAACGTCAAAATAATAAAGATTGTTTACGTTGATGACACTTTTATGTTTTTCAGGAGTGAGGAGCCAGCTTTGACGAATATGGACATCTCAACTGGGCACATGGTTTTGGTAAGCAACTGATTGTTTAAATACAAAAAAGAGTTCCAGGTGCAATAACTTCACTAAATTGGCCAAAACCAATCATGAAACATTTTGCTAAATAATTTACGCAATTTGTGTTTGCTTTTTGTAGGCTTACATGGAAGATCACCTCCGGAACAAAGACCGTCTCGAGCAAGAATGGCGTGCCCTCTGCGCGTACGAAGCTGAGCCTTGTGCCACCACTGCAGCTCTCAAACCTGAGAACAACGGGAAAAACCGCTACGCTGATGTTCTTCCATATGACCACTCGAGAGTTACTTTGAACACGCTGTCCAATCATTTAGGATCGGATTACATCAATGCTTCTACCATCGTAAGTTGTTTATACATAAGAAGCTCTGAAAAGTAAAACGATGCGAAGATGGGAGAACCACAACTAGTACATGTGTGAGTTACTCTGAATACTATGCCCAACTATCTGATGCAAGGGTTTTGTGAGGTAGGTCATTGATCTTTCAAACCACACGATAGGTATGGTGATGACTGCCTAGGATCGGATAACATCATACTTCTACCACCGTAAGCTGATTATCTGCCGCGACTCTCAAATCTGAGGAGACAACAAGAAAAACTGCTTTCATGATGTTTTTCCACTGTGAAAGTGGTTGAGCTTTTGTGCTAGGTTCATCTGAGGCAGTAAGAACCCCCTTGTACGTCACAAATAAAATAAAGACATCTATGTAGACGGTGGTGAACTGACCACCTTGTGCGATTGTTTCTAAAAAGAAAAGTTATGCTACAGGCTTGAGTGACATTATGATTTTCAGATGTACGCATAGATAGCTACTCGTAAGTCGCAGTGGGAAATATGGAGACGGGATATGTACAGCTTGTTTGTTTGTACAGACGGATCACGACCCTCGCAATCCAGCGTACATCGCCGCGGCAGGCCCCCTAGCGCACACGGCTCCAGACTTCTGGCAGATGGTGTGGGAGCAAGGCAGCGTGGTGATGGTGATGCTGACGAGACTCACGGAAAACGGACAACAGCTCTGCCATCGTTACTGGCCTGAGGAGGGCTCGGAACTTTATCACATTTATGAGGTGAGTAAAACAATTCAGGAAGTTCTTAATAAAGGCCAAGTCAAAACTATTCAAAACTGACGAGTGACTGGCCCGTTTGTGTGGTTGGCAGTCAGCCTGACATCTATGCCGTAGGCCGCGGGATGGGCTTCGGAGTCCAGGGCAAACATTTGCGTGATGAATGAACACGAGTGTTTGCTCTGTGTCTGGATGTCATTTATCTATTAATGTATGTAGGTATATGTCGCGTCAGTTGATCAACTTTCGAAAAATAATAATCTCGTAGGACAGTCGTAGATCCAAGTCCGAAGTTTATCAACTTACCGGGAAATAGAATAATTTACGATTCAGTCTCTAGTACCGCTACACACCGCCGCTCGCCGATGGAAACACTTTGAACTTCAGTGGGTCTCTGGTATCGGGTGTTTTTAGCGTAGCGCTGGTTCAGCTTATGCTGGTTTTGTTTCTACGTGCTAGCTGCCGTGCGTACAGCAGGCTTTGCCTAGTTTGGGGAACCAGGAAACTTTGTGTGAATTGTCCAATATTAGTGTGAGGAAGGCTGTGGAGAAACAAGGGTCGAAATCAGAGATTTCTTTTCAGTCAACAGTGCATTTTGTACGGAGAAGTGAAGAAAAAAAATCTTATTTCACCAATGTTTTTTGGAAAAGTTGTTCAGTTTCGTGGTCTGACCGCACCCTTGAGCTGTCGCACGGTTTTACATTGACACCCTGTAAATACGCAAAGTAGGTACCTACTTACGTCCTATGTATACGTTTTTGTTACATATTGTAACAAAAATTACATTAGGACCCTGAAGAATGAAAATTGGCTATAGGTACGTCGAGATAGGAAGTAAAAACTTGATTTACCATTGAAACCACATAAACTGATATGTTGTATGGGAGTTCAAAATACGAGAAATTATTTCCAAATGCCCATTTTTATAGCAATATGAGTGCTGAGCAGTAGAATAGAACCCCGGCAAACCTGGTGCAACTCGAATCGGCTGAGGACGGGAGTGGGCAAATGTGCTCACCTGCGCCACCGGTGGGGCCTGTGCAACTCAGCGGCCTGCGAATGTGGCTGCCGGAACAAACAGTGCGGCACATAGTTTTCGAGTGCCCGCTTACCAAGTTCTCCGGGCAACCCGAAGACATCACAATGTTAACGGATGAGATGACTCAAGGACGTACCTAAGCTCGGTTATGCTTTAAATTATCAGTACCAGTACAAAAATGCCATACGATAAATAAAAATAAGTATTTCGACTTTTCGGTGTCAATTTAAATTTATTACTTAAGTTTGAATCTTCTTGCTTATTTCAAGGTGCACCTAGTGAGCGAGCACATCTGGTGCGACGACTACCTGGTCCGAAGCTTCTACTTGAAGAACCAGCGCACCGGCGAGACCCGCACTGTTACCCAGTTCCACTTCCTCTCCTGGCCTGAGAACGGAGTCCCGGCATCCACCAAGGCCTTGCTTGAATTCCGAAGGTATAATTACAAACTTTTTGCTCACAACCCTCGCATTCAATGCTGGCTGAAATTGCCGCGTAAAATATTCGGTGACGCCATTAAATGATTAAAAATGGAAAAAAAATCTTTCTCAGTTAACAAATGGCATTTTTCATGTTCTTATCGATGTTACTGTGCCAGTATATGTTATAAAAAAATAGAATCTTGTTCAAAAATAAAATCAATAAGCTCAAAAAGTTTTGTAAGAAAAGAAAGCGGAACCCTCAGCGAGGTTATAGTCCTCTGAAACGGCTTGACGACTACTTACAGTAACAGTAGTCAACAGCTTAACGTGCTTTCTATATCACGAAAAACGCTTGATGTGTTTTACTACTAGCTGTCACCCATCTAGGTTTTGAGTACGGCTAACGTGGCTAACTCCCGTGATCGGAAAGAATGAGCACCTACCACTACATTTAATTCATTTCTATTTACAGAAAAGTCAACAAGTCATACCGAGGAAGGTCCTGCCCAATAGTTGTCCATTGCAGGTAAAATTTACACATCTCTCGGTGTTATAACAATCAATGTGAGTTTTTAAGCTTTCGAATGTTTTAATTAACTTGATTATTTATTTAATCAGTGACGGAGCTGGTCGTTCAGGAACATACTGCTTGATCGATATGGTACTGAACCGCATGGCGAAGGGCGCTAAGGAGATCGATATAGCCGCCACCCTCGAGCACATTCGCGATCAACGACCACGCACTGTCGCCACCAAACAGCAGTTCGAGTTTGTGCTGATGGCCGTCGCCGAAGAGGTCAGCTATTAATTATTTTGAACGCATCTCTAAAGAAATATCAATGTGACCGCCAGTCACCTCAGAAGCCTCAATATCACTAAGAAAAACCATCAAACTTCTTGATTCCAGCTAAACCATAATTTAGATATGGAATTGTAGCGAGTAACTAACAATTTCACGAAATTTTAATTTAGGAATCATGTTGATCACTGCAGCCGTTTACGCGTATGAAGGTGACGTCGCTGGGGATAACGTCACGCCAGGAGCCTCACCAATGCAGTATTTCTTTGGAAGTACCTACGTCACAAATTTTCCCGGTATATTGTACATACCGGTAAAATTTGTGACATACCAAGTGACATACGATATACCGGGAAAATTGGTGACGTCTGTACTTCCAAAGAAATACATAAGCATTTAGTGAGGCTCCTGGCGTGAAGTTAAGGCCCCTCTATTTGGAAAATATATTCTATCAAGCGAAGTGTGAAGTATTGTATTTTTAACTTAAAAATCCACTAGATTAAAGATGTATCTATACAATATATTTTTTTCATAATTTTTAAGTGGTGATTACTATTAAAACTACTCCATCTAGAATCATTAATTAAGAAGTCCCTCTTAACCCCAGCCCCCAGCGGCATCACCTTCATACGCGTAAACGGCTACAGTGATCAACATGATTCCTAAATTAAAATTTAGTCGTGAAATTGTTACGAATGTGTACATAGGTACTGCAAAAAAACTGTAGGTACCTAGTTCTGTATTTTCGCATAAAAACATAGGCATTGGTAAGGCTTCTAAGGTGACGTTCACCCCAGAAAGCTCACCCCACATCTCGACCATATAGTGATAGTAGAATGTAAATTGAGGTTTATAGGTTAGTCTTCGTTCAAGTCACCTCGGAAATGGGCATAAATGGTATCAATGCATTCAGTATCATGTCCTGAAGTTATGTATATGAAAAGGTGTGCTAAAGCCCATCTATCTTGCCTGGTCATGAAATTTTTTGATGTATTTTTACACAGAAAGCGACCCTTTTTATTAAAACTATTTCTTCTAAAAGGTCGAAGAATAAAGGTAAAGGTCTGGCTAGTTGACTCAATTTCTAGTCTAGAATCTATAGCTTTCCGCTAAATATTGGTTAGACTTGTCTAGAAAAATACCGGAATAAAAGCCGCACCCCATATTTTTTTTAGCCTGTCCTTTGTTTAGAAACAAAATGTTACCTTGACTTTAGGTAAAACTTGCTGCTTACCAACTTCAAATAGTTTGAACACTAAGTTTCGGCAAGTTTTGACCTGACAGACCTTGTGATCTATCATCAGAGGCATCTTGGTTATTTATTGGCGTTGGTCTCATCGGGGTACGCGATGATGTACCTAGGTGAAGGGTGTCGGATGGGCATATTTTAGGGGTCTACCAAGTACTTCTGGCAGGCTGCGCAATGGCAGACCTACTTTTTTTTTACATAATTAATCAACGGTTAACTGTTGCCACCACTTTTATCCGGGTTGTCACGTAACGCCCGTAGGAGCTCTACGGAACCCTAATAATAAATAAAACAGGAAGAAGAGGGAAAAGTACCTAATATTTATTTATTACTCGTAATGGAGATGATGAAAAAGTCCCTACCTAATAAATATCCTACCTAGTTCAGTCCTACCTAAACGCTAGATTTTTCCCTAGCTAGCCGTTCTTGTAGTCCTATTCTGTAATACTTACCTACTTTTTGTAATTATAAACTCTAATGATGAAATAATTTTTGTATATTTTAAATCTATATTAATTAATTTGTATACCTAAAGTAGGTTTTAAGTAAAAATAAAATCAGTAAATTCATTGTAATTTTATCTCAGTATGTTTTTAATTTAGTAGTTCAAACATTATTTTCTTCAGAGAAATTGTACTTACAGTTACTCTCATAGACTATAAATAAATCCCTCTCAAGTTGGAGATTGCTCTTAAGATGTACTTTACACGTACAAATTATACATCACCACGACCCTAAAAGCGGGCAGTTGGCAACGTAACTCACTCATCGAATATGAAATAGCGACATTAGCGACCAATCTAGGGTTCTGCATCTTAAAAAGGTACGTCGAAATAAACAGGGTTCCCTAGGCGCAACGTGGCAGCATAAATCTGTTAGGGTTCCGTACCTCAAAAGAAAAAAACGGAACCCTTATAGGATCACTTTGTTGTCCGTCTGTCTGTCTGTCTGTCTGTCTGTCTGTCAAGACCCTTTATCTCACGAACGGGTAAAGGTATCAGGTTGAAATTAATACCATATATTAGGATCCATGAACCACACAAGACCTGAAAATTTCAATTTTTTACAACGACGCAATCAAAAGATATGGCATTTTATGTCCTCATCTCCATACATTTATTCAAAAATGAAAAACCTACAGGGTACTTCCCGTTGCCGGTGTGAAGTTAGCAGAAAAAGTTAGACGAATTTGATAACCCGACCAAATTGAGGAGGTCAATTTTCAAAAATGCGAAAACTGCCTTAATTGGGCTCAAATCAAGTAGAAAATGAGTAAGTTTGGTAAAACAAACCAAAATCTACCGCTATAACCTAAAAAAAAGACATGAAATGCATTTAAACGACATTCTGTCAATATGAACACGAGAAAGTTCGAAGACCGATAGCTTGCGTTCTGGGTCACATCCGGAGGTCAAACTCATATCAAATGAAAGCCTACTTTATAAAATTTCTAATAGTAAGCAACACAATAGGTTTACAATTCAAATTTTTAAGAAATAAAATGTTATTTTGGGGACCACTTATCGTCAGAAACATCTGCATTTACACTGAACCATATCTTCTGTTCCTTAAGACCTTGCACGATAAAAGTTACATCAAATGAAAGGTATTTTGATAGGCTTTCTAACAATATACATCTCAATTGGTTTGATACAGTTGGAGTGGTAGAAACTTTTTTTTTAATGAACAACTATTTTCAAAAACGTCTGAACTTTCCATGACCCATATCTTCTGTTGCTTAAGAGCTTGCACGATAAATGTTATACGAGACGAAAGGTATTTTGATAGGCTTTCTAACCATATACACATCATTTGTTTTGATACAGTCAGAGTGGTAGAAATTTTTTTTTTAATGAACAACTATCTTCAAAAACGTCTGAACTTTCCATGACCCATATCTTCTGTTCCTTAAGACCTTGCACGATAAAAGTTATACGAGATGAAAGGTATTTTGATAGGCTTTCTAACAATATACACCTCATTTGTTTTGATACAGTCAGAGTGGTAGATTTTTTTTTTTTAATAAACAACTATCTTCAAAAACGTCTGAACTTTCCATGACCCATATCTTCTGTTCCTTAAGACCTTGCACGATAAAAGTTATACGAGATGAAAGGTATTTTAATAGGCTTTCTAACAATATACACCTCATTTGTTTTGATACAGTCAGAGTGGTAGAAATTTTTTTTTTAATGGACAACTATCTTCAAAAACGTCTGAACTTTCCATGACCCATATCTTCTGTTCCTTAAGACCTTGCACGATAAAAGTTATACGAGATGAAAGGTATTTTGATAGGCTTTCTAACAATATACACCTCATTTGTTTTGATACAGTCGGAGTGGTAGAATTATTTTTTTAATAAACAACTTTCTTCAAAAACGTCTGAACTTTCCATGACCCATATCTTATGTTCCTTAAGACCTTGCACGATAAAAGTTATACGAGATGAAAGGTATTTTGATAGGCTTTCTAACAATATACACCTCATTTGTTTTGATACAGTCAGAGTGCTAGAAATTTTTTTTTTAATAAACAACTATCTTCAAAAACGTCTGAACTTTCCATGACCCATATCTTCTGTTCCTTAAGATCTTGCACGATAAAAGTTATACGAGATGAAAGGTATTTTGATAGGCTTTCTAACAATATACACCTCATTTGTTTTGATACAGTCAGAGTGGTAGAAATTTTTTTTTTAATGAACAACTATCTTCAAAAACGTCTGAACTTTCCATGACCCATATCTTCTGTTCCTTAAGACCTTGCACGATAAAAGTTATACGAGATGAAAGGTATTTTGATAGGCTTTCTAACAATATACACCTCATTTGTTTTGATACAGTCAGAGTGCTAGAATTTTTTTTTTAATAAACAACTATCTTCAAAAACGTCTGAACTTTCCATGACCCATATCTTCTGTTCCTTAAGACCTTGCACGATAAAAGTTATACGAGATGAAAGGTATTTTGATAGGCTTTCTAACCATATACACATCATTTGTTTTGATACAGTCAGAGTGGTAGAAATTTTTTTTTTAATGAACAACTATCTTCAAAAACGTCTGAACTTTCCATGACCCATATCTTCTGTTCCTTAAGACCTTGCACGATAAAAGTTATACGAGATGAAAGGTATTTTGATAGGCTTTCTAACAATATACACCTCATTTGTTTTGATACAGTCAGAGTGGTAGATTTTTTTTTTTTAATAAACAACTATCTTCAAAAACGTCTGAACTTTCCATGACCCATATCTTCTGTTCCTTAAGACCTTGCACGATAAAAGTTATACGAGATGAAAGGTATTTTAATAGGCTTTCTAACAATATACACCTCATTTGTTTTGATACAGTCAGAGTGGTAGAAATTTTTTTTTTAATGGACAACTATCTTCAAAAACGTCTGAACTTTCCATGACCCATATCTTCTGTTCCTTAAGACCTTGCACGATAAAAGTTATACGAGATGAAAGGTATTTTGATAGGCTTTCTAACAATATACACCTCATTTGTTTTGATACAGTCGGAGTGGTAGAATTATTTTTTTAATAAACAACTTTCTTCAAAAACGTCTGAACTTTCCATGACCCATATCTTATGTTCCTTAAGACCTTGCACGATAAAAGTTATACGAGATGAAAGGTATTTTGATAGGCTTTCTAACAATATACACCTCATTTGTTTTGATACAGTCAGAGTGCTAGAAATTTTTTTTTTAATAAACAACTATCTTCAAAAACGTCTGAACTTTCCATGACCCATATCTTCTGTTCCTTAAGACCTTGCACGATAAAAGTTATACGAGATGAAAGGTATTTTGATAGGCTTTCTAACAATATACACCTCATTTGTTTTGATACAGTCAGAGTGGAAGAAATTTTTTTTTAATGAGCAACTATCTTCAAAAACGTCTGAACTTTCCATGACCCATATCTTCTGTTCCTTAAGACCTTGCACGATAAAAGTTAAACGAGATAAAAGGTATTTTGATAGGCTTTCTAACAATATACACCTCATTTGTTTTGATACAGTCGGAGTGGTAGAATTATTTTTTTAATAAACAACTTTCTTCAAAAACGTCTGAACTTTCCATGACCCATATCTTATGTTCCTTAAGACCTTGCACGATAAAAGTTATACGAGATGAAAGGTATTTTGATAGGCTTTCTAACAATATACACCTCATTTGTTTTGATACAGTCAGAGTGCTAGAAATTTTTTTTTTAATAAACAACTATCTTCAAAAACGTCTGAACTTTCCATGACCCATATCTTCTGTTCCTTAAGACCTTGCACGATAAAAGTTATACGAGATGAAAGGTATTTTGATAGGCTTTCTAACAATATACACCTCATTTGTTTTGATACAGTCAGAGTGGTAGAATTTTTTTTTTTAATGAACAACTATCTTCAAAAACGTCTGAACTTTCCATGACCCATATCTTCTGTTCCTAAGACCTTGCACGATAAATGTTATACGAGATGAAAGGTATTTTGATAGGCTTTCTAACAATATACACCTCATTTGTTTTGATACAATCAGAGTGGTAGAAATTTTTTTTTTAATAAACAACTATCTTCAAAAACGTCTGAACTTTCCATGACCCATATCTTCTGTTCCTTAAGACCTTGCACGATAAAAGTTATACGAGATGAAAGGTATTTTGATAGGCTTTCTAACAATATACACCTCATTTGTTTTGATACAGTCAGAGTGGTAGAAATTTTTTTTTTAATGAACAACTATCTTCAAAAACGTCTGAACTTTCCATGACCCATATCTTCTGTTCCTTAAGACCTTGCACAATAAAAGTTATACGAGATGAAAGGTATTTTGATAGGCTTTCTAACAATATACACGTCATTTGTTTTGATACAGTCAGAGTGGTAGATTTTTTTTTTTTAATAAACAACTATCTTCAAAAACGTCTGAACTTTCCATGACCCATATCTTCTGTTCCTTAAGACCTTGCACGATAAAAGTTATACGAGATGAAAGGTATTTTGATAGGCTTTCTAACAATATACACCTCATTTGTTTTGATACAGTCAGAGTGGTAGAATTTTTTTTTTTAATGAACAACTATCTTCAAAAACGTCTGAACTTTCCATGACCCATATCTTCTGTTCCTTAAGACCTTGCACGATAAAAGTTATACGAGATGAAAGGTATTTTGATAGGCTTTCTAACAATATACACGTCATTTGTTTTGATACAGTCAGAGTGGTAGATTTTTTTTTTTTAATAAACAACTATCTTCAAAAACGTCTGAACTTTCCATGACCCATATCTTCTGTTCCTTAAGACCTTGCACGATAAAAGTTATACGAGATGAAAGGTATTTTGATAGGCTTTCTAACAATATACACCTCATTTGTTTTGATACAGTCAGAGTGGTAGAAATTTTTTTTTTAATGGACAACTATCTTCAAAAACGTCTGAACTTTCCATGACCCATATCTTCTGTTCCTTAAGACCTTGCACGATAAAAGTTATACGAGATGAAAGGTATTTTGATAGGCTTTCTCACAATATACACCTCATTTGTTTTGATACAGTCGGAGTGGTAGAATTATTTTTTTAATAAACAACTTTCTTCAAAAACGTCTGAACTTTCCATGACCCATATCTTATGTTCCTTAAGACCTTGCACGATAAAAGTTATACGAGATGAAAGGTATTTTGATAGGCTTTCTAACAATATACACCTCATTTGTTTTGATACAGTCAGAGTGGTAGAAATTTTTTTTTTAATAAACAACTATCTTCAAAAACGTCTGAACTTTCCATGACCCATATCTTCTGTTCCTTAAGACCTTGCACGATAAAACTTTTTCGAGATGAAAGGTATTTTGATAGGCTTTCTAAAAATATACACCTCATTTGTTTTGATACAGTCGGAGTGGTAGAATTATTTTTTTATTAAACAACTTTCTTCAAAAACGTCTGAACTTTCAATGACCCATATCTTCTGTTGCTTAAGACCTTGCACGATAAAAGTTATACGAAATGAAAGGTATTTTGATAGGCTTTCTAACAATATACACGTCATTTGTTTTGATACAGTCAGAGTGGTAGAATTTTTTTTTTTAATGAACAACTATCTTCAAAAACGTCTGAACTTTCCATGACCCATATCTTCTGTTCCTTAAGACCTTGCACGATAAAGGTTAAACGCGATGAAAGGTATTTTAATAGGCTTTCTAACCATATACACATCATTTGTTTTGATACAGTCAGAGTGGTAGAATTTTTTTTTTTAATGAACAACTATCTTCAAAAACGTCTGAACTTTCCATGACCCATATCTTCTGTTCCTTAAGACCTTGCACGATAAAGGTTATACGCGATGAAAGGTATTTTAATAGGCTTTCTAACAATATACACCTCATTTGTTTTGATACAGTCGGAGAGGTAGAATTTTTTTTTTAATGAACAACTATCTTCAAAAACGTCTGAACTTTCCATGACCCATATCTTCTGTTGCTTAAGACCTTGCACGATAAAAGTTTTATTTTATTTTATTTTATTTATTTGGAGAAAAAACAGAACAGTAATGTACATGAGATATTATGCTAGTGGTAATGTAAAAAAAGACTTAACACTACGTCTATAAACATTTCTCGCAGAGAAATAACAAATAGGCTTATCGAAGGCTAAAGTAAGAAACATACTTAGCTTAAAACAATGAAAAAGTGAGTTAAAACTTAGTATTGAGTGTTACGTAATGTAAAGTGTTATGCGGGTGACTTCAACTCCGCACACATTGCAAAGATAAATGAAAAAATGAAAAAAGGCACGCGATAAACACTATTAGATATTTAAGGTTCCTAATAAAAGTGTTAAGAAACAATCAGAAACTGGTGTAGCAAAAACAAAATTAAGAAAGAAAGTGTGTAGAAACCATGATAACCTGGATAAACTGGCTAGCCCTACAACGGAGTCTTCAGTCAGGATCAAGTAAAAGCACGCGCCCAGACACAAAACTATGTATCATTAATAGATAATAAGATATTACGAACTTTACGGTTGTAACCTGCCACGGTTTCATGGAAAATATCAATATCCCTAAAAAGTAAGTTATATGATTTGCAGATGCGGTGCAGAGGAGCTCGCGCTCCGAAGTTTGTAGATACACTGATAGTATGGAAGAGGTTGGCGTTTGGTGCTCTGAGCCTACGACGTGTGTAAATACGAATATTACTGACTAAGTCATTACAGTTATAAGAGCTTTTACAAATGTTACGTAGAATTCTGGCATCAAATAATAGACGCCTTTTATCAAGGGGTAAAAGTTTGTACTCCTGGAGGAGGTCCCTATATGACATATACTTGGAGGTTAAACGACGGTGCATTGCTCTAAGGAATTTCTTTTGAACCATCTCTATTTTCTTTGAGTAAACTGCGTAAAGGGGGTTCCATATGCAAGTAGAAAATTCTAACTGCGGGCGAATGAAGGATTTGTATAATATTAAGTATGCATTACGACTTTTAAATTTTTTTGTACTACGAAGTACGAATCCTAACATTTGCATGGCCTTATTACAGATTTTGTCTACGTGTAAATCAAGTTTTAATTTGGCATCAAAAAGAACACCAAGGTCCTTAACTTTATCAACTTTTGATAGCACTTTCCCACCAAGGCTATAGACTGAAGGCACATTGTTGCGTTTGTTGGAAAAGGTTATTTGTTGACATTTGTCATGGGCGAGGTACAACTTATTTTCGATACAGTATGTTTCGAGTCTGTCTAGGTCATCCTGCATCTTGCGGCAGTCTGAAACATCAGTGATGGTATTATATATTTTTAAATCGTCAGCATACAAAAGGTATTTACAGTTTTGAAAGCATACACTAATATCATTAATAAAGATCACATACAGGAGAGGGCCTAAAATAGAACCCTGAGGTACACCAGAGGTGATCTGAACAGGGTTAGAGTTAAAACCATTAAGTATGACTACTTGTGTTCTGTCGGACAGGTAAGATTTGAAGAAACTTAGTAGGGCACCCTTTACTCCGATACGTGCTAACTTTGTGAGGAGGATTTTATGATCGACTTTATCGAACGCTTTACGAAAGTCCGTATAGACTGCATCAATTTGATTTCGTCTATCCAGACCTTCGTAAAGGTAATTCGAATAAACTAAGAGATTGGTCAGTGTAGAGCGGTGCTTTACAAAACCATGTTGCTCGAGAAGAAGACAGTTTTCTAGAAGTGGATATATGTGATTATGGATAAGTCTTTCGAGAATTTTGGAAAAACAGGAGAGGATGGAAATTGGTCTATAGTTTTCGATTTTATGTCTAGACCCAGACTTATGTATGGGTGTGATGTAGGCCAGTTTCCACCGGTTTGGGACAACTCCGCTATTGAGACACTTATTGTACAGTAATGTGAGTGGTTTAGATATTACTTTGTGCGTACGTTTTACGAAAAAAGGACTAATCTTGTCAGGGCCAGGACCTTTGTTTATATCCAAAGTTTTGAGAGATGAAAGGAAAAGTTACACGAGATGAAAGGTATTTTGATAGGCTTTCTAACAATATACACCTCATTTGTTTTGATACAGTCAGAGTGGTAGTTTTTTTTTTTAATGAACAACTATCTTCAAAAACGTCTGAACTTTCCATGACCCATATCTTCTGTTCCTTAAGACCTTGCACGATAAAAGTTATACGAGATGAAAGGTATTTTGATAGGCTTTCTAACAATATACAGATCGTTTGGTTTTATTTGGTAAGGCTTGTTGAAAAACGTGATTTTGTTGGACCCATTATCAATATCCTAGTGTGAATTTTGCACGACCCAAATCCTAGTTTTTATACTGTGTTTTGCCTTGATTGTGATATTAAACAAAAGATAATTTAATAGGCTTTCTTACAACATACAGATCATTTGGTTTCATTCGGTTGGGCTAGTTGAAAAACGTGATTTTCCTTGGACCTATTATCAATATCCTAGTGTTAATTTTGCACGACTCAAATCCTAGTTTATAGAAAACTTTTGGTCATCGCTGTGGTGTTAAAAGAAAGGTAATTTAATATGCTTTCTAACAATATACTATTTGTTCGGTTTAATCCGGTAGGGCTAGTTGAAAAACGTGATAATGTTGGACCCCTTATCAATATTCTAGTGTGAATTTTGCACGACTCAAATCCTACTTTCTAGAATACCTTTGGTCATCGCTGTGGTGTTAAAAGAAAGGTAATTTAATAGGCTTTCGAACGATATACAATTTGTTCGGTTTAATCCGGTAAGGCTAGTTGAAAAACGTGGTTTTGTTGGACCACTAATCAAAATCCTATTGTGAACTTTGCACGACCCAAATCCTTGTGTTTAGACTACCGTCAGCTTTGATTGTGGTATCAAACGAAAGGTAATTTAATAAGCTTTCTAACCGTATACAATTCGTTCGGTTCGATTAGGTAAGGCTAGTTGAAAACCGTGATTTTATCGGACACCTTATCAAAATCTTAGTGTAAACTTTGCACGACCCAAATCCTAGTTTTTAGACTATCATCAGCTTTGATTGTGGTATCAAACGAAAGGTAATTTAATAAGATTTCTAACGATATACAATTCGTTCGGTTCGATTTGGTAAGGCTAGTTGAAAACCGTGATTTTATCGGACACCTTATCAAAATCTTAGTGTAAACTTTGCACGACCCAAATCCTAGTTTTTAGACTATCATCAGCTTTGATTGTGGTATCAAACAAGAGGTAATTTAATATGCTTTCTAACAATATACAATTTGTTCGATTTAAGCCGGTAGGGCTAGTTGAAAAACGTGATTATGTTGGACCCCTTATCAATATCCTAGTGTGAATTTTGCACGACTCAAATCCTACTTTCTAGAATACCTTTGGTCATCGCTGTGGTGTTAAAAGAAAGGTAATTTAATATGCTTTCTAACAATATACAATTTGTTCGGTTTAATCCGGTAGGGCTAGTTGAAAAACGTGATTATGTTGGACCCCTTATCAATATCCTAGTGTGAATTTTGCACGACTCAAATCCTAGTTTCTAGAATACCTTTGGTCATCGCTGTGGTGTTAAAAGAAAGGTAATTTAATAGGCTTTCAAACGATATACAATTTGTGCGGTTTAATCTGGTAAGGCTTGTTGAAAAATGGGATTTTGTTGGACTTTTATTAAAAATCCTAGTGTAAACTTTGCACGACCCAAATCCTAGTTTTCAGACTACCATCAGATTTGATTATGGTGTCATACGAAAAGTTATTTAATAAGCTTTCTAACGATATACAATTTGTTCGGTTCAATTTGGTAAGGCTAGTTGAAAACCGTGATTTTGTAGGACCCCTCATCAAAATCCTAGTGTAAACTTTGGCCGGTGTGAAGTTAGCAGAAAAAGTTAGACGAATTTGATAACCCGACCAAATTGAGGAGGTCAATTTTCAAAAATGCGAAAACTGCCTTAATTGGGCTCAAATCAAGTAGAAAATGAGTAAGTATGGTAAAACAAACCAAAATCTACCGCTATAACCTAAAAAAAGACATGAAATGCATTTAAACGACATTCTGTCAATATGAACACGAGAAAGTTCGAAGACCGATAGCTTGCGTTTTGGGTCACATCTGGAGGTCAAACTCATATCAAATGAAAGCCTACTTTATAAAATTTCTAATAGTAAGCAACACAATAGGTTTACAATTCAAATTTTTAAGAAATAAAATGTTATTTTGGGGACCACTTATCGTAAGAAACATCTGCATTTACACTGAACCATATCTTCTGTTCCTTAAGACCTTGCACGATAAAAGTTACATCAAATGAAAGGTATTTTGATAGGCTTTCTAACAATATCCATCTCAATTGGTTTGATACAGTTGGAGTGGTATAAACTTTTTTTTTAATGAACAACTATTTTCAAAAACGTCTGAACTTTCCATGACCCATATCTTCTGTTGCTTAAGACCTTGCACGATAAATGTTATACGAGATGAAAGGTATTTTGATAGGCTTTCTAACAATATACACCTCATTTGTTTTGATACAGTCGGAGTGGTAGAATTTTTTTTTTAATAAACAACTCTTCAAAAACGTCTGAACTTCCATGACCCATATCTTCTGTTCCTTAAGACCTTGCACGATAAAAGTTATACGAGATGAAAGGTATTTTGATAGGCTTTCTAACAATATACACCTCATTTGTTTTGATACAGTCGGAGTGGTAGAATTATTTTTTTAATAAACAACTTTCTTCAAAAACGTCTGAACTTCCATGACCCATATCTTCTGTTCCTTAAGACCTTGCACGATAAATGTTATACGAGATGAAAGGTATTTTGATAGGCTTTCTAACTATATACACCTCATTTGTTTTGATACAGTCGGAGTGGTAGAATTATTTTTTTAATAAACAACTTTCTTCAAAAACGTCTGAACTTTCCATGACCCATATCTTCTGTTCCTTAAGACCTTGCACAATAAAAGTTATACGAGATGAAATGTATTTTGATAGGCTTTCTAACAATATACACCTCATTTGTTTTGACACAGTCAGAGTGCTAGAAATTTTTTTTTTAATAAACAACTATCTTCAAAAACGTCTGAACTTTTCATGACCCATATCTTCTGTTCCTTAAGACCTTGCACGATAAAAGTTATACGAGATGAAAGGTATTTTGATAGGCTTTCTAACAATATACACCTCATTTCTTTTGATACAGTCAGAGTGGTAGAATTTTTTTTTTTAAAAAACAACTATCTTCAAAAACGTCTGAACTTTCCATGACCCATATCTTCTGTTCCTTAAGACCTTGCACGATAAAACTTTTTTGAAATGAAAGGTATTTTGATAGGCTTTCTAACAATATACACCTCATTTGTTTTGAAACAGTCGGGGTGGTAGAATTATTTTTTTAATAAACAACTTTCTTCAAAAACGTCCGAACTTTCAATGACCCATATCTTCTGTTGCTTAAGACCTTGCACGATAAAAGTTAAACAAGATGAAAGGTATTTTGATAGGCTTTCTAACAATATACACCTCATTTGTTTTAATACAGTCGGAGTGGTAGAATTATTTTTTTATTAAACAACTTTCTTCAAAAACGTCTGAACTTTCCATGACCCATATCTTCTGTTCCTTAAGACCTTGCACGATAAAATTTATACGAGATGAAAGGTATTTTGATAGGCTTTCTAACAATATACACCTCATTTGTTTTGATACAGTCAGAGTGCTAGAAATTTTTTTTTTAATAAACAACTATCTTCAAAAACGTCTGAACTTTCCATGACCCATATCTTCTGTTCCTTAAGACCTTGCACGATAAATCTTTTTCGAGATGAAAGGTATTTTGATAGGCTTTCTAAAAATATACACCTCATTTGTTTTGATACAGTCGGAGTGGTAGAATTATTTTTTTATTAAACAACTTTCTTCAAAAACGTCTGAACTTTCAATGACCCATATCTTCTGTTGCTTAAGACCTTGCACGATAAAAGTTATACGAGATGAAAGGTATTTTGATAGGCTTTCTAACAATATACACCTCATTTGTTTTGATACAGTCGGAGTGGTAGAATTATTTTTTTAATAAACAACTTTCTTCAAAAACGTCTGAACTTCCATGACCCATATCTTCTGTTCCTTAAGACCTTGCACGATAAATGTTATACGAGATGAAAGGTATTTTGATAGGCTTTCTAACTATATACACCTCATTTGTTTTGATACAGTCGGAGTGGTAGAATTATTTTTTTAATAAACAACTTTCTTCAAAAACGTCTGAACATTCCATGACCCATATCTTCTGTTCCTTAAGACCTTGCACGATAAAAGTTATACGAGATGATAGGTATTTTGATAGGCTTTCTAACAATATACACCTCATTTGTTTTGATACAGTCAGAGTGCTAGAAATTTTTTTTTTAATAAACAACTATCTTCAAAAACGTCTGAACTTTCCATGACCCATATCTTCTGTTCCTTAAGACCTTGCACGATAAAAGTTATACGAGATGAAAGGTATTTTGATAGGCTTTCTAACAATATACATCTCATTTGTTTTGATACAGTCGGAGTGGTAGAATTATTTTTTTAATAAACAACTTTCTTCAAAAACGTCCGAACTTTCAATGACCCATATCTTCTGTTGCTTAAGACCTTGCACGATAAAAGTTAAACAAGATGAAAGGTATTTTGATAGGCTTTCTAACAATATACACCTCTTTTGTTTTGATACAGTCAGAGTGGTAAATTTTTTTTTTTTAATGAACAACTATCTTCAAAAACGTCTGAACTTTTCATGAACCATATCTTCTGTTCCTTAAGACCTTGCACGATAAAAGTTATACGAAATGAAAGGTATTTTGATAGGCTTTCTAACAATATACATCTCATTTGTTTTGATACAGTCGGAGTGGTAGAATTATTTTTTTAATAATCAACTTTCTTCAAAAAAGTCTGAACTTTCAATGACCCATATCTTCTGTTCCTTAAGACCTTGCACGACAAAAGTTATACGAGATGAAAGGCATTTTGATAGGCTTTCTAACAATATACACCTTATTTGTTTTGATACAGTCAGAGTGGTAGAATTTTTTTTTTTGATGAACAACTATCTTCAAAAACGTCTGAACTTTCCATGACCCATATCTTCTGTTCCTTAAGACCTTGCACGATAAAAGTTATACGAGATGAAAGGTATTTTGATAGGCTTTCTTACAATATACATTTCATTTGTTTTGATACAGTCGGAGAGGAAGAATTTTTTTTTTTAATGAACAACTATCTTCAAAAACGTCTGAACTTTCCATGACCCATATCTTCTGTTGCTTAAGACCTTGCAAGATAAAAATTATACGAGATGAAAGGTATTTTGATAGGCTTTCTAACAATATACATCTCATTTGTTTTGATACAGTCGGAGTGGTAGAATTATTTTTTTAATAAACAACTTTCTTCAAAAAAGTCTGAACTTTCAATGACCCATATCTTCTGTTCCTTAAGACCTTGCACGATAAAAGTTATACGAGATGAAAGGTATTTTGATAGGCTTTCTAACAATATACACCTCATTTGTTTTGATACAGTCAGAGTGGTAGAATTTTTTTTTTTAATAAACAACTATCTTCAAAAACGTCTGAACTTTCCATGACCCATATCTTCTGTTCCTTAAGACCTTGCACGATAAAACTTTTTCGAGATGAAAGGTATTTTGATAGGCTTTCTAACAATATACACCTCATTTGTTTTGATACAGTCGGAGTGGTAGAATTATTTTTTTAATAAACAACTTTCTTCAAAAACGTCTGAACTTTCCATGACCCATATCTTCTGTTCCTTAAGACCTTGCACGATAAAACTTTTTTGAAATGAAAGGTATTTTGATAGGCTTTCTAACAATATACACCTCATTTGTTTTGATACAGTCAGAGTGGTAGATTTTTTTTTTTTAATGAACAACTATCTTCAAAAACGTCTGAACTTTCCATGAACCATATCTTCTGTTCCTTAAGACCTTGCACGATAAAAGTAATACGAAATGAAAGGTATTTTGATAGGCTTTCTAACAATATACATCTCATTTGTTTTGATACAGTCGGAGTGGTAGAATTATTTTTTTAATAAACAACTTTCTTCAAAAACGTCTGAACTTTCAATGACCCATATCTTCTGTTCCTTAAGACCTTGCACGACAAAAGTTATACGAGATGAAAGGTATTTTGATAGGCTTTTTAACAATATACATTTTATTTGTTTTGATACAGTCGGAGAGGTAGAATTTTTTTTTTTAATGAACAACTATCTTCAAAAACGTCTGAACTTTCCATGACCCATATCTTCTGTTGCTTAAGACCTTGCACGATAAAAGTTATACGAGATGAAAGGTATTTTGATAGGCTTTCTAACAATATACATTTCATTTCTTTTGATACAGTCGGAGAGGTAGAATTTTTTTTTTTAATGAACAACTATCTTCAAAAACGTCTGAACTTTCCATGACCCATATCTTCTGTTGCTTAAGACCTTGCACGATAAAAATTATACGAGATGAAAGGTATTTTGATAGGCTTTCTAACAATATACATCTCATTTGTTTTGATACAGTCGGAGTGGTAGAATTATTTTTTTAATAAACAACTTTCTTCAAAAAAGTCTGAACTTTCAATGATCCATATCTTCTGTTCCTTAAGACCTTGCACGATAAAAGTTATACGAGATGAAAGGTATTTTGATAGGCTTTCTAACAATATACACCTCATTTGTTTTGATACAGTCAGAGTGCTAGAAATTTTTTTTTTTAATAAACAACTATCTTCAAAAACGTCTGAACATTCCATGACCCATATCTTCTGTTCCTTATGACCTTGCACGATAAATCTTTTTCGAGATGAAAGGTATTTTGAAAGGCTTTCTAAAAATATACACCTCATTTGTTTTGATACAGTCGGAGTGGTAGAATTATTTTTTTATTAAACAACTTTCTTCAAAAACGTCTGAACTTTCCATGACCCATATCTTCAGTTCCTTAAGACCTTGCACGATAAAGTTATACGAGATGAAAGGTATTTTGATAGGCTTTCTAACAATATACACCTCATTTGTTTTGATACAGTCAGAGTGCTAGAAATTTTTTTTTTAATGAACAACTATCTTCAAAAACGTCTGAACTTTCCATGACCCATATCTTCTGTTGCTTAAGACCTTGCACGATAAAAATTATACGAGATGAAAGGTATTTTAATAGGCTTTCTAACAATATACACCTCATTTGTTTTGATACGGTCAGAGTGGTAGAATTTTTTTTTTTAATGAACAACTATCTTCAAAAACGTCTGAACTTTCCATGACCCATATCTTCTGTTCCTTAAGACCTTGCACGATAAAAGTTATACGAGATGAAAGGTATTTTGATAGGCTTTCTAACAATATACAGATCGTTTGGTTTCATTTGGTAAGGCTTGTTGAAAAACGTGATTTTGTTGGACCCATTATCAATATCCTAGTGTGAATTTTGCACGACCCAAATCCTAGTTTTTAGACTACGTTTTGCCTTGATTGTGATATTAAACAAAAGTTAATTTAATAGGCTTTCTTACAACATACACATCATTTGGTTTCATTCGGTAGGGCTAGTTGAAAAACGTGATTTTCCTTGGACCTATTATCAATATCCTAGTGTTAATTTTGCACGACTCAAATCCTAGTTTATAGAAAACTTTTGGTCATTGCTGTGGTGTTAAAAGAAAGGTAATTTAATATGCTTTCTAACAATATACAATTTGTTCGGTTTAATCCGGTAGGGCTAGTTGAAAAACGTGATTATGTTGGACCCCTTATCAACATTCTAGTGTGAATTTTGCACGACTCAAATCTTACTTTCTAGAATACCTTTGGTCATCGCTGTGGTGTTTAAAGAAAGGTAATTTAATAGGCTTTCGAACGATATACAATTTGTTCGGTTTAATCCGGTAAGGCTAGTTGAAAAACGTGGTTTTGTTGGACCACTAATCAAAATCCTATTGTGAACTTTGCACGACCCAAATCCTTGTGTTTAGACTACCGTCAGCTTTGATTGTGGTATCAAACGAAAGGTAATTTAATAAGCTTTCTAACCATATACAATTCGTTCGGTTCGATTTGGTAAGGCTAGTTGAAAACCGTGATTTTATCGGACACCTTATCAAAATCTTAGTGTAAACTTTGCACGACCCAAATCCTAGTTTTTAGACTATCATCAGCTTTGATTGTGGTATCAAACGAAAGGTAATTTAATAATATTTCTAACGATATACAATTCGTTCGGTTCGATTTGGTAAGGCTAGTTGAAAACCGTGATTTTATTGGACACCTTATCAAAATCTTAGTGTAAACTTTGCATTACCCAAATCCTAGTTTTTAGACTATCATCAGCTTTGATTGTGGTATCAAACAAGAGGTAATTTAATATGCTTTCTAACAATATACAATTTGTTCGATTTAATCCGGTAGGGCTAGTTGAAAAACGTGATTATGTTGGACCCCTTATCAATATCCTAGTGTGAATTTTGCACGACTCAAATCCTAGTTTCTAGAATACCTTTGGTCATCGCTGTGGTGTTAAAAGAAAGGTAATTTAATAGGCTTTCAAACGATATACAATTTGTGCGGTTTAATCTGGTAAGGCTTGTTGAAAAATGGGATTTTGTTGGACTTTTATTAAAAATCCTAGTGTAAACTTTGCACGACCCAAATCCTAGTTTTCAGACTACCATCAGCTTTGATTATGGTGTCATACGAAAATTTATTTAATAAGCTTTCTAACGATATACAATTTGTTCGGTTCAATTTGGTAAGGCTAGTTGAAAACCGTGATTTTGTAGGACCCCTCATCAAAATCCTAGTGTAAACTTTGCACGTCCAAATCCTAGTTTCTAGACTACGTTTAGTCTTGATTGTGGTATCAAACAAAAGATAATTTAATAAGCTTTCTAACAATATTCAGAACGTTTAGTTTCATTTGGTGTGGCTAGTTGAAAAACGTGATTATGTTGGACCACTAATCAAAATCCTACTGTTAACTTTGCACGAACCAAACACTAGTGTCCAGAATAGATTTTGTTTTGGTTGTGGTGTTAAATAAAAGGTAATTAAATAAGCTTTCTAACGATATACAATTCATTTGGTTTCATGCTGTCAGACGGGTAGAAAAAAAAAATTTAATGAGCACCTATCGTCAAGTACATCTGAATTTTCACTGCACCATATCTTCGGTTTCTTTCGACCTTGCACATCAAAAGTTATATCCATTGAAGGGTATTTTTATAGGCTTTCTAAAAATATAAAACTCATTGGGTTTGATATAGTAAGACTGATAGATAAATATTTTTTTTTATTTTCAGTAAATTTTAACTGTAACGCTACAATACTATTCGCCAATAGATGGCGCACTCAGATTCTGAAACGCGCTATCGACTTGTTAAGTGGATTTTATAAGTAGACTAGGTTGCGACAGGATTGTTTCCTCCTCTCACCGTCAGATGGAGCCTTGCAATTAAAATTTATTTTTCTGTTCACCAATTTATGGATGCCTCTGTTTACTTTACTTTTTAATGTTAGTTATGCTGCCAGGGTTAATCTGCTGATTGATTTGTAAGTAGAGTAGTCTCACTTTAATTAACCTGATCTGCTAATTATTGTGATAATGATAGTTCAAATAAAAATGATTACAACAATCAAAACATAAGTATTTTTTTATTTATTATGACCAAATTTCTGTTGGAATAATTTGTGGACTGGTGCGGCTCGATGGCAGCAGGTGTGTTGGGCCGTTGACAGCGGTGCACTTGCAGATGTTGACTGGACCAGACAAGGGCTTGATTGTAGAGCCGCAGCAACTGACGCTCGTTTTCAGCTGTCAAACAAAAGAACAGCTTTAAAATTTCATCAACACAGCTAACATCACCCATAGTCTAGTGCTTAAGGCAAAGGCCTATCAAACCAATATTCCCGGGTTCAAATCCAATATCCCCAAGGACATTTTGTAACATTATAGGCCTTTTTCAAGTACTTGGTGAACCGAAAGCTGAAAAGGCTTTCTCAGTAGACTACAATGAACAACTTTCTTTAAGAATCCTGTGTGCAATCGGCAAAGATTTGTACAGACCCATATCTCTACCCATGGGTGTTATAATAGGCGACTAAGGGATTATAAACTGGAGAATGGGCAGCAGTGTCTTTCTGTGTATCATAACATCTTGCATACTGCAGTCACCAACTACTGCATTGCATTGTGCAACACTAACTTAGAATGGGGGAGAAAGTTAGTAAAGCAGTATTAAAAAGAAACTTGAGAAGGATAATGTTGGGTATAAGTAGGTTATGTAGGTATATTTTGTCATAGCTTTTTTTTTAATCATTTATTCATTACATTTTTTTACATAAATTTTATAGCTAAGACGCGCTACAGAAACCTATCAAGGTTTATACGTTGCGCGAACGAGTCGCTTCACTCACACAGACTTAAAAAGTATGAATATAAAATATCACTAAACTAAAATTAGGAACAGTCAACGACAGGTCCGGCTGATAGTATAGTTTTATATTATGCATGATAGTTTATAATATGTTAATGTAAAATAATAGGTGCACTATTCGCAATGTGTGAGCGCGGTACTCGCCAACAAACTGTGTCAGTTTGGCGAGATAATAATTTTTTTTATATGAAAATTGTACCTGATTTAAATAAATAAAAAAAAATACCTGGACAGCCTGCTAACTATGCCATAGTAGTGGATAGTTACGTTGGTGTTCCTATTGAATTCCAGAATCTAAGCTCAAAAAAGGATAATATTTCTGGGGCTGGCGAAGAGGGGTGATAAGATCACGTGTATGGAGCTATTTCACCTACTATCCCAGCTAGGAACGGACGGCATAACAAGCTTCGCTTTAAGCCCCATCTAAAATGAGGGCCTCTTTATGTGGCGAGTTGCTTTTTTGGCTTCATCTGGGTATCCTCATCTTCCATCCCCCAATCTACTGATTGAGGTGTACTAAATGAGGACTCTGAGAGGACCTCCGAAGCTTTTTTGTGACGCTGAGGCTCTCTGCTCCACATGCCACCCCGCCTGGGGCACTGGTTTACTGGTACTCCTGCAGCGTAACCCCGTGGAACCTATTTGTTGCTTTGTAAAATCTTACCATGTCGGCAACTGATACTTCCCTGATGTCCTCTTCTGATAGTCTGTTATATCTCTTACTAACCACAATGTGCCTCTCACCAAACAGTGTGGCCGAGGAAGAATTTGGCTTTGATAGATATTTACAGGTCGCAGTGACCGTCAGGAACTGAAGACTGGGAAGAAATACATTAGATAAGTTCGTGTATTCATTGAAGTCTCTTGCCGACTGCAGCGGGCGACCTGAGTCCGTTAAAAGTCTTTCAGGTCATCCATGAGAGCTCATGATGGATGGACTATATAAAACGCACGAAATGTTTAATTTTCTAAAAATAACCTAACTCTAAAAATTACAAAACGTCAACGTCAGCTGTAAGCCAAAGACAATTTTGATTTTTTTTGTAGTGATGTACCCATTTCATTTTGTTATATACATACACTACGGTTCGTCACCCGCATATGAGCACTGTGTGCGGTGTGTGCGCGCTCAAAGTCGGATCATACCTTGCTCGTATTCACTCGTTCAAGCAACGTGACGTCATCGGTGACGTCACATTAGCGCGCTATCATTGCATACGAAAATGAGGTAGTGCAGTGTGTGCGATACGTCAAATTAAACGTCAAAATTAATGTTGGTTGAGTTTCGTGGGATTTTTGTCGGTTTGTTTAGAGTTCGAAAGCAAACTAAAGAAATGGATACAATTCACAGGGTCCAAATACTTTGTGACTAAAAAGTACTTTGATTCGAACAGTGACATTGACATAAGAGCAGTCATATCGGATCGTTTAGATATTCGATTGTGTTCGACGTTTGCACGCTAATGAAAACGATCCGACTCGAATGCGCCGATTGCAGCGTTGGTAAAATATTTCCTTATTGAACCGCACTGATATACATATTCTATAAGAGCTAGTGAAGTGTACAGCGTCTCACTGTCGCCCATTTTAGGCGGTCAAAAAACTTAGTTAAGTTTTACAAAAATCAAGATATCTTTAAAAATCTAATGTTTTAGTATAAACTTTGTTTGTGAAAGTGAAAATATATAGTTTTTTGCAGGTGAATTGATCATTAATACTAAGAACGGAAGCGTAAATAATTCGTAATAGCCATTTTATGCGTGATTTTTAACACCGTTTTTTCCTGAATGGTAAGTGTTTTCACCAGAAAAACTGTGGTAGTAGCATTTATTAGTCCCATGCCACATATTTCTAAGAGAGAAAGATAAAAATTTTACGTATTAGGATTTGAAAAAAATCCATACATCCCTCGCAAGAAAGTGCTACGCTTATGGCTCCCTCCTTAGCAGAAAGAGCTGCTACTTAAACCTCCTTGGTCCAAACTGTTTTTAAACCTCCTTGATTGGGATGGCCGTACTGTTGGTACTGTAGCTGATTTTTTTTTATTGATTCAGTGCTGCCAATTTAGGTACATAAACACATGTAAGCGGTGGTGTAATAGATTGTAATGACAAAAAGAACGAATGAAATGGGTACATCACTACAAAAAAAAATCAAAATTGTCTTTGGCTTACAGCTGACGTTGACGTTTTGTAATTTTTAGAGTTAGGTTATTTTTAGAAAATTAAACATTTCGTGCGTTTTACATAGTCCATCCATCATGAGCTCTCATGGATGACCTGAAAGACTTTTAACGGACTCAGGTCGCCCGCTGCAGTCGGCAAGAGACTTCAATGAATTCACGAACTTATCTAATGTATTTCTTCCCAGTCTTCAGTTCCTGACGGTCACTGCGACCTGTAAATATCTATCAAAGCCAAATTCTTCCTCGGCCACACTGTTTGGTGAGAGGCACATTGTGGTTAGTAAGAGATATAACAGACTATCAGAAGAGGACATCAGGGAAGTATCAGTTGCCGACATGGTAAGATTTTACAAAGCAACAAATAGGTTCCACGGGGTTACGCTGCAGGAGTACCAGTAAACCAGTGCCCCAGGCGGGGTGGCATGTGGAGCAGAGAGCCTCAGCGTCACAAAAAAGCTTCGGAGGTCCTCAGAGTCCTCATTTAGTACACCTCAATCAGTAGATTGGGGGATGGAAGATGAGGATACCCAGATGAAGCCAAAAAAGCAACTCGCCACATAAAGAGGCCCTCATTTTAGATGGGGCTTAAAGCGAAGCTTGTTATGCCGTCCGTTCCTAGCTGGGATAGTAGGTGAAATAGCTCCATACACGTGATCTGATCACCCCTCTTCGCCAGCCCCAGAAATATTATCCTTTTTTGAGCTTAGATTCTGGAATTCAATAGGAACACCAACGTAACTATCCACTACTATGGCATAGTTAGCAGGCTGTCCAGGTATTTTTTTTTATTTATTTAAATCAGGTACAATTTTCATATAAAAAAAATTATTATCTCGCCAAACTGACACAGTTTGTTGGCGAGTACCGCGCTCACACATTGCGAATAGTGCACCTATTATTTTACATTAACATATTATAAACTATCATGCATAATATAAAACTATACTATCAGCCGGACCTGTCGTTGACTGTTCCTAATTTTAGTTTAGTGATATTTTATATTCATACTTTTTAAGTCTGTGTGAGTGAAGCGACTCGTTCGCGCAACGTATAAACCTTGATAGGTTTCTGTAGCGCGTCTTAGCTATAAAATTTATGTAAAAAAATGTAATGAATAAATGATTAAAAAAAAAAGCTATGACAAAATATACCTACATAACCTACTTATACCCAACATTATCCTTCTCAAGTTTCTTTTTAATACTGCTTTACTAACTTTCTCCCCCATTCTAAGTTAGTGTTGCACAATGCAACGCAGTAGTTGGTGACTGCAGTATGCAAGATGTTATGATACACAGAAAGACACTGCTGCCCATTCTCCAGTTTATAATCCCTTAGTCGCCTATTATAACACCCATGGGTAGAGATATGGGTCTGTACAAATCTTTGCCGATTGCACACAGGATTCTTAAAGAAAGTTGTTCATTGTAGTCTACTGAGAAAGCCTTTTCAGCTTTCGGTTCACCAAGTACTTGAAAAAGGCCTATAATGTTACAAAATGTCCTTGGGGATATTGGATTTGAACCCGGGAATATTGGTTTGATAGGCCTTTGCCTTAAGCACTAGACTATGGGTGATGTTAGCTGTGTTGATGAAATTTTAAAGCTGTTCTTTTGTTTGACAGCTGAAAACGAGCGTCAGTTGCTGCGGCTCTACAATCAAGCCCTTGTCTGGTCCAGTCAACATCTGCAAGTGCACCGCTGTCAACGGCCCAACACACCTGCTGCCATCGAGCCGCACCAGTCCACAAATTATTCCAACAGAAATTTGGTCATAATAAATAAAAAAAATACTTATGTTTTGATTGTTGTAATCATTTTTATTTGAACTATCATTATCACAATAATTAGCAGATCAGGTTAATTAAAGTGAGACTACTCTACTTACACATCAATCAGCAGATTAACCCTGGCAGCATAACTAACATTAAAAAGTAAAGTAAACAGAGGCATCCATAAATTGGTGAACAGAAAAATAAATTTTAATTGCAAAGCTCCATCTGACGGTGAGAGGAGAAAACTTAATCCTGTCGCAACCTAGTCTACTTATAAAATCCACTTAACAAGTCGACAGCGCGTTTCAGAATCTGAGTGCGCCATCTATTGGCGAATAGTATTGTAGTGTTACAGTTAAAATTTACTGAAAATAAAAAAAAATATTTATCTATCAGTCTTACTATATCAAACCCAATGAGTTTTATATTTTTAGAAAGCCTATAAAAATACCCTTCAATGGATATAACTTTTCAAATTCGAAAGAAACCGAAGATATGGTGCAGTGAAAATTCAGATGTACTTGACGATAGGTGCTTATTAAATTTTTTTTTTCTACCTTTCTGACAGCATGAAACCAAATGAATTGTATATCGTTAGAAAGCTTATTTAATTACCTTTTATTTAACACCACAACCAAAACAAAATCTATTCTGGACACTAGTGTTTGGTTCGTGCAAAGTTAACAGTAGGATTTTGATTAGTGGTCCAACATAATCACGTTTTTCAACTAGCCACACCAAATGAAACTAAACGTTCTGTATATTGTTAGAAAGCTTATTAAATTATCTTTTGTTTGATACCACAATCAAGACTAAACGTAGTCTAAAAACTAGGATTTGGACGTGCAAAGTTTACACTAGGATTTTGATGAGGGGTCCTACAAAATCACGGTTTTCAACTAGCCTTACCAAATTGAACCGAACAAATTGTATATCGTTAGAAAGCTTATTAAATAACTTTTCGTATGACACCATAATCAAAGCTGATGGTAGTCTAAAAACTAGGATTTGGGTCGTGCAAAGTTTACACTAGGATTTTTAATAAAAGTCCAACAAAATCCCATTTTTCAACAAGCCTTACCAGATTAAACCGCACAAATTGTATATCGTTTGAAAGCCTATTAAATTACCTTTCTTTTAACACCACAGCGATGACCAAAGGTATTCTAGAAACTAGGATTTGAGTCGTGCAAAATTCACACTAGGATATTGATAAGGGGTCCAACATAATCACGTTTTTCAACTAGCCCTACCGGATTAAACCGAACAAATTGTATATTGTTAGAAAGCATATTAAATTACCTTTCTTTTAACACCACAGCGATGACCAAAGGTATTCTAGAAAGTAGGATTTGAGTCGTGCAAAATTCACACTAGGATATTGATAAGGGGTCCAACATAATCACGTTTTTCAACTAGCCCTACCGGATTAAATCGAACAAATTGTATATTGTTAGAAAGCATATTAAATTACCTCTTGTTTGATACCACAATCAAAGCTGATGATAGTCTAAAAACTAGGATTTGGGTCGTGCAAAGTTTACACTAAGATTTTGATAAGGTGTCCGATAAAATCACGGTTTTCAACTAGCCTTACCAAATCGAACCGAACGAATTGTATATCGTTAGAAATCTTATTAAATTACCTTTCGTTTGATACCACAATCAAAGCTGATGATAGTCTAAAAACTAGGATTTGGGTCGTGCAAAGTTTACACTAAGATTTTGATAAGGTGTCCGATAAAATCACGGTTTTCAACTAGCCTTACCAAATCGAACCGAACGAATTGTATATGGTTAGAAAGCTTATTAAATTACCTTTCGTTTGATACCACAATCAAAGCTGACGGTAGTCTAAACACAAGGATTTGGGTCGTGCAAAGTTCACAATAGGATTTTGATTAGTGGTCCAACAAAACCACGTTTTTCAACTAGCCTTACCGGATTAAACCGAACAAATTGTATATCGTTCGAAAGCCTATTAAATTACCTTTCTTTAAACACCACAGCGATGACCAAAGGTATTCTAGAAAGTAAGATTTGAGTCGTGCAAAATTCACACTAGAATATTGATAAGGGGTCCAACATAATCACGTTTTTCAACTAGCCCTACCGGATTAAACCGAACAAATTGTATATTGTTAGAAAGCATATTAAATTACCTTTCTTTTAACACCACAGCGATGACCAAAAGTTTTCTATAAACTAGGATTTGAGTCGTGCAAAATTAACACTAGGATATTGATAATAGGTCCAAGGAAAATCACGTTTTTCAACTAGCCCTACCGAATGAAACCAAATGATCTGTATGTTGTAAGAAAGCCTATTAAATTAACTTTTGTTTAATATCACAATCAAGGCAAAACGTAGTCTAAAAACTAGGATTTGGGTCGTGCAAATTCACACTAGGATATTGATAATGGGTCCAACAAAATCACGTTTTTCAACAAGCCTTACCAAATGAAACCAAACGATCTGTATATTGTTAGAAAGCCTATCAAAATACCTTTCATCTCGTATAACTTTTATCGTGCAAGGTCTTAAGGAACAGAAGATATGGGTCATGGAAAGTTCAGACGCTTTTGAAGATAGTTGTTTATTAAAAAAAAAAAAAAATTACCACTCTGACTGTATCAAAACAAATGAGGTGTATATTGTTAGAAAGTTTATCAAAATACCTTTCATCTCGTATAACTTTTATCGTGCAAGGTCTTAAGGAACAGAAGATATGGGTCATGGAAAGTTCAGACGTTTTTGAAAATAGTTGTTCATTAAAAAAAAAGTTTCTACCACTCCGACTGTATCAAAACAAATGAGGTGTATATTGTTAGAAAGCCTATCAAAATACCTTTCATCTCGAATAAGTTTTATCGTGCAAGGTCTTAAGGAACAGAAGATATGGGTCATGGCAAGTTCAGACGCTTTTGAAGATAGTTGTTTATTAAAAAAATAATTCTACCACTGCGACTGTATCAAAACAAATGAGGTGTGTATTGTTAGAAAGCCTATTAAAATACCTTTCATCTTGATTAAGTTTTATCGTGCAAGGTCTTAAGCAACAGAAGATATGGGTCATGGAAAGTTCAGACATTTTTGAAGATAGTTGTTCATAAAAAAAAAAATCTACCACTCCGACTGTATCAAAACAAATGAGGTGTATATTGTTAGAAAGCCTATCAAAATACCTTTCATCTCGTATAACTTTTATCGTGCAAGGTCTTAAGGAACAGAAGATATGGGTCATGGAAATTTCAGACGTTTTTGAAAATAGTTGTTCATTAAAAAAAAAGTTTCTACCACTCCGACTGTATCAAAACAAATGAGGTGTATATTGTTAGAAAGCCTATCAAAATACCTTTCATCTCGAATAAGTTTTATCGTGCAAGGTCTTAAGGAACAGAAGATATGGGTCATGGCAAGTTCAGACGCTTTTGAAGATAGTTGTTTATTAAAAAAATAATTCTACCACTGCGACTGTATCAAAACAAATGAGGTGTGTATTGTTAGAAAGCCTATTAAAATACCTTTCATCTTGATTAAGTTTTATCGTGCAAGGTCTTAAGCAACAGAAGATATGGGTCATGGAAAGTTCAGACGTTTTTGAAGATAGTTGTTCATAAAAAAAAAATCTACCACTCCGACTGTATCAAAACAAATGAGGTGTATATTGTTAGAAAGCCTATCAAAATACCTTTCATCTCGTATAACATTTATCGTGCAAGGTCTTAAGGAACAGAAGATATGGGTCATGGAAAGTTCAGACGTTTTTGAAGATAGTTGTTCATTAAAAAAAAAATTCTACCTCTCCGACTGTATCAAAACAAATGAAATGTATATTTTTAGAAAGCCTATCAAAATACCTTTCATCTCGAATAAGTTTTATCGTGCAAGGTCTTAAGGAACAGAAGATATGGGTCATGGAAAGTTCAGACGTTTTTGAAAATAGTTGTTCATTAAAAAAAAAGTTTCTACCACTCCGACTGTATCAAAACAAATGAGGTGTATATTGTTAGAAAGCCTATCAAAATACCTTTCATCTCGAATAAGTTTTATCGTGCAAGGTCTTAAGGAACAGAAGATATGGGTCATGGCAAGTTCAGACGCTTTTGAAGATAGTTGTTTATTAAAAAAATAATTCTACCACTGCGACTGTATCAAAACAAATGAGGTGTGTATTGTTAGAAAGCCTATTAAAATACCTTTCATCTTGATTAAGTTTTATCGTGCAAGGTCTTAAGCAACAGAAGATATGGGTCATGGAAAGTTCAGACGTTTTTGAAGATAGTTGTTCATAAAAAAAAAATCTACCACTCCGACTGTATCAAAACAAATGAGGTGTATATTGTTAGAAAGCCTATCAAAATACCTTTCATCTCGTATAACATTTATCGTGCAAGGTCTTAAGGAACAAAAGATATGGGTCATGGAAAGTTCAGACGTTTTTGAAGATAGTTGTTCATTAAAAAAAAAATTCTACCTCTCCGACTGTATCAAAACAAATGAAATGTATATTTTTAGAAAGCCTATCAAAATACCTTTCATCTCGAATAAGTTTTATCGTGCAAGGTCTTAAGGAACAGAAGATATGGGTCATGGAAAGTTCAGACGCTTTTGAAGATAGTTGTTTATTAAAAAAAAAATTTCTACCACTCTGACTGTATCAAAACAAATGAGGTGTATATTGTTAGAAAGCCTATCAAAATACCTTTCATTTCGTATAACTTTTATCGTGCAAGGTCTTAAGGAACAGAAGATATGGGTCATGGAAAGTTCAGACGCTTTTGAAGATAGTTGTTTATTAAAAAAAAAATTTCTACCACTCTGACTGTATCAAAACAAATGAGGTGTATATTGTTAGAAAGCCTATCAAAATACCTTTCATTTCGTATAACTTTTATCGTGCAAGGTCTTAAGGAACAGAAGATATGGGTCATGGAAAGTTCAGACGCTTTTGAAGATAGTTGTTTATTAAAAAAAAAATTTCTTCCACTCTGACTGTATCAAAACAAATGAGGTGTATATTGTTAGAAAGCCTATCAAAATACCTTTCATCTCGTATAACTTTTATCGTGCAAGGTCTTAAGGAACAGAAGATATGGGTCATGGAAATTTCAGACGTTTTTGAAAATAGTTGTTCATTAAAAAAAAAGTTTCTACCACTCCGACTGTATCAAAACAAATGAGGTGTATATTGTTAGAAAGCCTATCAAAATACCTTTCATCTCGAATAAGTTTTATCGTGCAAGGTCTTAAGGAACAGAAGATATGGGTCATGGAAAGTTCAGACGTTTTTGAAGATAGTTGTTCATAAAAAAAAAATCTACCACTCCGACTGTATCAAAACAAATGAGGTGTATACTGTTAGAAAGCCTATCAAAATACCTTTCATCTCGTATAACATTTATCGTGCAAGGTCTTAAGGAACAGAAGATATGGGTCATGGAAAGTTCAGACGTTTTTGAAGATAGTTGTTCATTAAAAAAAAAATTCTACCTCTCCGACTGTATCAAAACAAATGAAATGTATATTTTTAGAAAGCCTATCAAAATACCTTTCATCTCGAATAAGTTTTATCGTGCAAGGTCTTAAGGAACAGAAGATATGGGTCATGGAAAGTTCAGACGTTTTTGAAAATAGTTGTTCATTAAAAAAAAAGTTTCTACCACTCCGACTGTATCAAAACAAATGAGGTGTATATTGTTAGAAAGCCTATCAAAATACCTTTCATCTCGAATAAGTTTTATCGTGCAAGGTCTTAAGGAACAGAAGATATGGGTCATGGCAAGTTCAGACGCTTTTGAAGATAGTTGTTTATTAAAAAAATAATTCTACCACTGCGACTGTATCAAAACAAATGAGGTGTGTATTGTTAGAAAGCCTATTAAAATACCTTTCATCTTGATTAAGTTTTATCGTGCAAGGTCTTAAGCAACAGAAGATATGGGTCATGGAAAGTTCAGACGTTTTTGAAGATAGTTGTTCATAAAAAAAAAATCTACCACTCCGACTGTATCAAAACAAATGAGGTGTATACTGTTAGAAAGCCTATCAAAATACCTTTCATCTCGTATAACATTTATTGTGCAAGGTCTTAAGGAACAGAAGATATGGGTCATGGAAAGTTCAGACGTTTTTGAAGATAGTTGTTCATTAAAAAAAAAATTCTACCTCTCCGACTGTATCAAAACATATGAAATGTATATTTTTAGAAAGCCTATCAAAATACCTTTCATCTCGAATAAGTTTTATCGTGCAAGGTCTTAAGGAACAGAAGATATGGGTCATGGAAAGTTCAGACGCTTTTGAAGATAGTTGTTTATTAAAAAAAAAAATTCTACCACTCTGACTGTATCAAAACAAATGAGGTGTATATTGTTAGAAAGCCTATCAAAATACCTTTCATCTCGTATAACTTTTATCGTGCAAGGTCTTAAGGAACAGAAGATATGGGTCATGGAAAGTTCAGACGTTTTTGAAAATAGTTGTTCATTAAAAAAAAAGTTTCTACCACTCCGACTGTATCAAAACAAATGAGGTGTATATTGTTAGAAAGCCTATCAAAATACCTTTCATCTCGAATAAGTTTTATCGTGCAAGGTCTTAAGGAACAGAAGATATGGGTCATGGCAAGTTCAGACGCTTTTGAAGATAGTTGTTTATTAAAAAAAAAAATTCTACCACTCTGACTGTATCAAAACAAATGAGGTGTATATTGTTAGAAAGCCTATCAAAATACCTTTCATCTCGTATAACTTTTATCGTGCAAGGTCTTAAGCAACAGAAGATATGGGTCATGGAAAGTTCAGACGTTTTTGAAAATAGTTGTTCATTAAAAAAAAAGTTTCTACCACTCCGACTGTATCAAAACAAATGAGGTGTATATTGTTAGAAAGCCTATCAAAATACCTTTCATCTCGAATAAGTTTTATCGTGCAAGGTCTTAAGGAACAGAAGATATGGGTCATGGCAAATTCAGACGCTTTTGAAGATAGTTGTTTATTAAAAAAATAATTCTACCACTGCGACTGTATCAAAACAAATGAGGTGTGTATTGTTAGAAAGCCTATTAAAATACCTTTCATCTTGATTAAGTTTTGTCGTGCAAGGTCTTAAGCAACAGAAGATATGGGTCATGGAAAGTTCAGACGTTTTTGAAGATAGTTGTTCATAAAAAAAAAATCTACCACTCCGACTGTATCAAAACAAATGAGGTGTATATTGTTAGAAAGCCTATCAAAATACCTTTCATCTCGTATAACATTTATCGTGCAAGGTCTTAAGGAACAGAAGATATGGGTCATGGAAAGTTCAGACGTTTTTGAAGATAGTTGTTCATTAAAAAAAAAATTCTACCTCTCCGACTGTATCAAAACAAATGAAATGTATATTTTTAGAAAGCCTATCAAAATACCTTTCATCTCGAATAAGTTTTATCGTGCAAGGTCTTAAGGAACAGAAGATATGGGTCATGGAAAGTTCAGACGCTTTTGAAGATAGTTGTTTATTAAAAAAAAAATTCTACCACTCTGACTGTATTAAAACAAATGAGGTGTATATTGTTAGAAAGCCTATCAAAATACCTTTCATCTCGTATAACTTTTATCGTGCAAGGTCTTAAGGAACAGAAGATATGGGTCATGGAAAGTTCAGACGCTTTTGAAGATAGTTGTTTATTAAAAAAATAATTCTACCACTCTGACTGTATCAAAACAAATGAGGTGTATATTGTTAGAAAGCCTATCAAAATACCTTTCATCTCGTATAACTTTTATCGTGCAAGGTCTTAAGGAACAGAAGATATGGGTCATGGAAAGTTTAGACGTTTTTGAAGAAAGTTGTTTATTAAAAAAATAATTCTACCACTCCGACTGTATCAAATCAAATGAGGTGTATATTGTTAGAAAGCCTATGAAAATACCTTTCATCTCGTATATTTTTTATCGTGCAAGGTCTTAAGCAACAGAAGATATGGGTCATGGAAAGTTCAGACGTTTTTGAAAATAGTTGTTCATTAAAAAAAAAGTTTTCACCACTCCGACTGTATCAAACCAAATGAGATGTATATTGTTAGAAAGCCTATCAAAATACCTTTCATTTGATGTAACTTTTATCGTGCAAGGTCTTAAGGAACAGAAGATATGGTTCAGTGTAAATGCAGATGTTTCTGACGATAAGTGGTCCCCAAAATAACATTTTATTTCTTAAAAATTTGAATTGTCAACCTATTGTGTTGCTTACTATTAGAAATTTTATAAAGTAGGCTTTCATTTGATATGAGTTTGACCTCCAAATGTGACCCAGAACGCAAGCTATCGGTCTTCGAACTTTCTCGTGTTCATATTGACAGAATGTCGTTTAAATGCATTTCATGTCTTTTTTTTAGGTTATAGCGGTAGATTTTGGTTTGTTTTACCATACTTACTCATTTTCTACTTGATGTGAGCCCAATTAAGGCATTTTTCGCATTTTTGAAAATTGACCTCCTCAATTTGGTCGGGTTATCAAATTCGTCTAACTTTTTCTGCTAACTTCACACCGGCTAAACTTTGCACGTCCAAATCCTAGTTTTTAGACTACGTTTAGTCTTGATTGTGGTATCAAACAAAAGATAATTTAATAAGCTTTCTAACAATATACAGAACGTTTAGTTTCATTTGGTGTGGTTAGTTGAAAAACGTGATTATGTTGGACCACTAATCAAAATCCTACTGTTAACTTTGCACGAACCAAACACTAGTGTCCAGAATAGATTTTGTTTTGGTTGTGGTGTTAAATAAAAGGTAATTAAATAAGCTTTCTAACGATATACAATTCATTTGGTTTCATGCTGTCAGACGGGTAGAAAAAAAAAATTTTATGAGCACCTATCGTCAAGTACATCTGAATTTTCACTGCACCATATCTTCGGTTTCTTTCGACCTTGCACATCAAAAGTTATATCCATTGAAGGGTATTTTTATAGGCTTTCTAAAAATATAAAACTCATTGGGTTTGATATAGTAAGACTGATAGATAAATTTTTTTTTTTATTTTCAGTAAATTTTAACTGTAACACTACAATACTATTCGCCAATAGATGGCGCACTCAGATTCTGAAACGCGCTATCGACTTGTTAAGTGGATTTTATAAGTAGACTAGGTTGCGACAGGACTAAGTTTTCTCCTCTCACCGTCAGATGGAGCTTTGCAATTAAAATTTATTTTTCTGTTCACCAATTTATGGATGCCTCTGTTTACTTTACTTTTTAATGTTAGTTATGCTGCCAGGGTTAATCTGCTGATTGATGTGTAAGTAGAGTAGTCTCACTTTAATTAACCTGATCTGCTAATTATTGTGATAATGATAGTTCAAATAAAAATGATTACAACAATCAAAACATAAGTATTTTTTTTATTTATTATGACCAAATTTCTGTTAAAATAATTTGTGGACTGGTGCGGCTCGATGGCAGCAGGTGTGTTGGGCCGTTGACAGCGGTGCACTTGCAGATGTTGACTGGACCAGACAAGGGCTTGATTGTAGAGCCGCAGCAACTGACGCTCGTTTTCAGCTGTCAAACAAAAGAACAGCTTTAAAATTTCATCAACACAGCTAACATCACCCATAGTCTAGTGCTTAAGGCAAAGGCCTATCAAACCAATATTCCCGGGTTCAAATCCAATATCCCCAAGGACATTTTGTAACATTATAGGCCTTTTTCAAGTACTTGGTGAACCGAAAGCTAAAAAGGCTTTCTCAGTAGACTACAATGAACAACTTTCTTTAAGAATCCTGTGTGCAATCGGCAAAGATTTGTACAGACCCATATCTCTACCCATGGGTGTTATAATAGGCGACTAAGGGATTATAAACTGGAGAATGGGCAGCAGTGTCTTTCTGTGTATCATAACATCTTGCATACTGCAGTCACCAACTACTGCGTTGCATTGTGCAACACTAACTTAGAATGGGGGAGAAAGTTAGTAAAGCAGTATTAAAAAGAAACTTGAGAAGGATAATGTTGGGTATAAGTAGGTTATGTAGGTATATTTTGTCATAGCTTTTTTTTTAATCATTTATTCATTACATTTTTTTACATAAATTTTATAGCTAAGACGCACTACAGAAACCTATCAAGGTTTATACGTTGCGCGAACGAGTCGCTTCACTCACACAGACTTAAAAAGTATGAATATAAAATATCACTAAACTAAAATTAGGAACAGTCAACGACAGGTCCGGCTGATAGTATAGTTTTATATTATGCATGATAGTTTATAATATGTTAATGTAAAATAATAGGTGCACTATTCGCAATGTGTGAGCGCGGTACTCGCCAACAAACTGTGTCAGTTTGGCGAGATAATAATTTTTTTTATATGAAAATTGTACCTGATTTAAATAAATAAAAAAAAATACCTGGACAGCCTGCTAACTATGCCATGGTAGTGGATAGTTACGTTGGTGTTCCTATTGAATTCCAGAATCTAAGCTCAAAAAAGGATAATATTTCTGGGGCTGGCGAAGAGGGGTGATCAGATCACGTGTATGGAGCTATTTCACCTACTATCCCAGCTAGGAACGGACGGCATAACAAGCTTCGCTTTAAGCCCCATCTAAAATGAGGGCCTCTTTATGTGGCGAGTTGCTTTTTTGGCTTCATCTGGGTATCCTCATCTTCCATCCCCCAATCTACTGATTGAGGTGTACTAAATGAGGACTCTGAGAGGACCTCCGAAGCTTTTTTGTGACGCTGAGGCTCTCTGCTCCACATGTCACCCCGCCTGGGGCACTGGTTTACTGGTACTCCTGCAGCGTAACCCCGTGGAACCTATTTGTTGCTTTGTAAAATCTTACCATGTCGGCAACTGATACTTCCCTGATGTCCTCTTCTGATAGTCTGTTATATCTCTTACTAACCACAATGTGCCTCTCACCAAACAGTGTGGCCGAGGAAGAATTTGGCTTTGATAGATATTTACAGGTCGCAGTGACCGTCAGGAACTGAAGACTGGGAAGAAATACATTAGATAAGTTCGTGTATTCATTGAAGTCTCTTGCCGACTGCAGCGGGCGACCTGAGTCCGTTAAAAGTCTTTCAGGTCATCCATGAGAGCTCATGATGGATGGACTATGTAAAACGCACGAAATGTTTAATTTTCTAAAAATAACCTAACTCTAAAAATTACAAAACGTCAACGTCAGCTGTAAGCCAAAGACAATTTTGATTTTTTTTGTAGTGATGTACCCATTTCATTTTGTTATATACATATACATATTCTGTATGAGCTAGTGAAGTGTACAGCGTCTCACTGTCGCCCATTCTAGGCGGTCAAAAAACTTAGTTAAGTTTTACAAAATTTAAACCTCCTTGGTCCAGACTGTTTTTAAACCTCCTTGATTGGGATGGCCGTACTGTAGCTGATTTTTTTTTATTGATTCAGTGCTGCCAATTTAGGTACATAAACACATGTAAGCGGTGGTGTAATAGATTGTAATGACAAAAAGAACGAATGAAATGGGTACATCACTACAAAAAAAATCAAAATTGTCTTTGGCTTACAGCTGACGTTGACGTTTTGTAATTTTTAGTTAGGTTATTTTTAGAAAATTAAACATTTCTTGCGTTTTACATAGTCCATCCATCATGAGCTCTCATGGATGACCTGAAAGACTTTTAACGGACTAAGGTCGCCCGCTGCAGTCGGCAAGAGACTTCAATGAATACACGAACTTATCTAATGTATTTCTTCCCAGTCTTCAGTTCCTGACGGTCACTGCGACCTGTAAATATCTATCAAAGCCAAATTCTTCCTCGGCCACACTGTTTGGTGAGAGGCACATTTTGGTTAGTAAGAGATATAACAGACTATCAGAAGAGGACATCAGGGAAGTATCAGTTGCCGACATGGTAAGATTTTACAAAGCAACAAATAGGTTCCACGGGGTTACGCTGCAGGAGTACCAGTAAACCAGTGCCCCAGGCGGGGTGGCATGTGGAGCAGAGAGCCTCAGCGTCACAAAAAAGCTTCGGAGGTCCTCTCAGAGTCCTCATTTAGTACACCTCAATCAGTAGATTGGGGGATGGAAGATGAGGATACCCAGATGAAGCCAAAAAAGCAACTCGCCACATAAAGAGGCCCTCATTTTAGATGGGGCTTAAAGCGAAGCTTGTTATGCCGTCCGTTCCTAGCTGGGATAGTAGGTGAAATAGCTCCATACACGTGATCTGATCACCCCTCTTCGCCAGCCCCAGAAATATTATCCTTTTTTGAGCTTAGATTCTGGAATTCAATAGGAACACCAACGTAACTATCCACTACTATGGCATAGTTAGCAGGCTGTCCAGGTATTTTTTTTTATTTATTTAAATCAGGTACAATTTTCATATAAAAAAAATTATTATCTCTCCAAACTGACACAGTTTGTTGGCGAGTACCGCGCTCACACATTGCGAATAGTGCACCTATTATTTTACATTAACATATTATAAACTATCATGCAAAACTATACTATCAGCCGGACCTGTCGTTGACTGTTCCTAATTTTAGTTTAGTGATATTTTATATTCATACTTTTTAAGTCTGTGTGAGTGAAGCGACTCGTTCGCGCAATGTATAAACCTTGATAGGTTTCTGTAGCGCGTCTTAGCTATAAAATTTATGTAAAAAAATGTAATGAATAAATGATTAAAAAAAAAGCTATGACAAAATATACCTACATAACCTACTTATACCCAACATTATCCTTCTCAAGTTTCTTTTTAATACTGCTTTACTAACTTTCTCCCCCATTCTAAGTTAGTGTTGCACAATGCAACGCAGTAGTTGGTGACTGCAGTATGCAAGATGTTATGATACACAGAAAGACACTGCTGCCCATTCTCCAGTTTATAATCCCTTAGTCGCCTATTATAACACCCATGGGTAGAGATATGGGTCTGTACAAATCTTTGCCGATTGCACACAGGATTCTTAAAGAAAGTTGTTCATTGTAGTCTACTGAGAAAGCCTTTTCAGCTTTCGGTTCACCAAGTACTTGAAAAAGGCCTATAATGTTACAAAATGTCCTTGGGGATATTGGATTTGAACCCGGGAATATTGGTTTGATAGGCCTTTGCCTTAAGCACTAGACTATGGGTGATGTTAGCTGTGTTGATGAAATTTTAAAGCTGTTCTTTTGTTTGACAGCTGAAAACGAGCGTCAGTTGCTGCGGCTCTACAATCAAGCCCTTGTCTGGTCCAGTCAACATCTGCAAGTGCACCGCTGTCAACGGCCCAACACACCTGCTGCCATCGAGCCGCACCAGTCCACAAATTATTTTAACAGAAATTTGGTCATAATAAATAAAAAAATACTTATGTTTTGATTGTTGTAATCATTTTTATTTGAACTATCATTATCACAATAATTAGCAGATCAGGTTAATTAAAGTGAGACTACTCTACTTACACATCAATCAGCAGATTAACCCTGGCAGCATAACTAACATTAAAAAGTAAAGTAAACAGAGGCATCCATAAATTGGTGAACAGAAAAATAAATTTTAATTGCAAAGCTCCATCTGACGGTGAGAGGAGAAAACTTAGTCCTGTCGCAACCTAGTCTACTTATAAAATCCACTTAACCAGTCGATAGCGCGTTTCAGAATCTGAGTGCGCCATCTATTGGCGAATAGTATTGTAGTGTTACAGTTAAAATTTACTGAAAATAAAAAAAAATATTTATCTATCAGTCTTACTATATCAAACCCAATGAGTTTTATATTTTTAGAAAGCCTATAAAAATACCCTTCAATGGATATAACTTTTGATGTGCAAGGTCGAAAGAAACCGAAGATATGGTGCAGTGAAAATTCAGATGTACTTGACGATAGGTGCTCATTAAATTTTTTTTTTCTACCCGTCTGACAGCATGAAACCAAATGAATTGTATATCGTTAGAAAGCTTATTTAATTACCTTTTATTTAACACCACAACCAAAACAAAATCTATTCTGGACACTAGTGTTTGGTTCGTGCAAAGTTAACAGTAGGATTTTGATTAGTGGTCCAACATAATCACGTTTTTCAACTAGCCACACCAAATGAAACTAAACGTTCTGTATATTGTTAGAAAGCTTATTAAATTATCTTTTGTTTGATACCACAATCAAGACTAAACGTAGTCTAAAAACTAGGATTTGGACGTGCAAAGTTTACACTAGGATTTTGATGAGGGGTCCTACAAAATCACGGTTTTCAACTAGCCTTACCAAATTGAACCGAACAAATTGTATATCGTTAGAAAGCTTATTAAATAACTTTTCGTATGACACCATAATCAAATCTGATGGTAGTCTGAAAACTAGGATTTGGGTCGTGCAAAGTTTACACTAGGATTTTTAATAAAAGTCCAACAAAATCCCATTTTTCAACAAGCCTTACCAGATTAAACCGCACAAATTGTATATCGTTTGAAAGCCTATTAAATTACCTTTCTTTTAACACCACAGCGATGACCAAAGGTATTCTAGAAACTAGGATTTGAGTCGTGCAAAATTCACACTAGGATATTGATAAGGGGTCCAACATAATCACGTTTTTCAACTAGCCCTACCGGATTAAACCGAACAAATTGTATATTGTTAGAAAGCATATTAAATTACCTCTTGTTTGATACCACAATCAAAGCTGATGATAGTCTAAAAACTAGGATTTGGGTCGTGCAAAGTTTACACTAAGATTTTGATAAGGTGTCCGATAAAATCACGGTTTTCAACTAGCCTTACCAAATCGAACCGAACGAATTGTATATCGTTAGAAATTTTATTAAATTACCTTTCGTTTGATACCACAATCAAAGCTGATGATAGTCTAAAAACTAGGATTTGGGTCGTGCAAAGTTTACACTAAGATTTTGATAAGGTGTCCGATAAAATCACGGTTTTCAACTAGCCTTACCAAATCGAACCGAACGAATTGTATATGGTTAGAAAGCTTATTAAATTACCTTTCGTTTGATACCACAATCAAAGCTGACGGTAGTCTAAACACAAGGATTTGGGTCGTGCAAAGTTCACAATAGGATTTTGATTAGTGGTCCAACAAAACCACGTTTTTCAACTAGCCTTACCGGATCAAACCGAACAAATTGTATATCGTTCGAAAGCCTATTAAATTACCTTTTTTTTAACACCACAGCGATGACCAAAGGTATTCTAGAAAGTAGGATTTGAGTCGTGCAAAATTCACACTAGAATATTGATAAGGGGTCCAACATAATCACGTTTTTCAACTAGCCCTACCGGATTAAACCGAACAAATTGTATATTGTTAGAAAGCATATTAAATTAACTTTCTTTTAACACCACAGCGATGACCAAAAGTTTTCTATAAACTAGGATTTGAGTCGTGCAAAATTAACACTAGGATAATGATAATAGGTCCAAGGAAAATCACGTTTTTCAACTAGCCCAACCGAATGAAACCAAATGATCTGTATGTTGTAAGAAAGCCTATTGAATTACCTTTTGTTTAATATCACAATCAAGGCAAAACACAGTATAAAAACTAGGATTTGGGTCGTGCAAAATTCACACTAGGATATTGATAATGGGTCCAACAAAATCACGTTTTTCAACAAGCCTTACCAAATAAAACCAAACGATCTGTATATTGTTAGAAAGCTTATCAAAATACCTTTCATCTCGTATAACTTTTATCGTGCAAGGTCTTAAGGAACAGAAGATATGGGTCATGGAAAGTTCAGACGTTTTTGAAGATAGTTGTTCATTAAAAAAAAAATTTCTACCACTCTGACTGTATCAAAACAAATGAAGTGTATATTGTTAGAAAGCCTATCAAAATACCTTTCATCTCGTATAACTTCCATCGTGCAAGGTCTTAACGAACAGAAGATATGGGTCATGGAAAGTTCAGACGTTTTTGAAGATAGTTGTTTATTAAAAAAAAAATTTCTAGCACTCTGACTGTATCAAAACAAATGAGGTGTATATTGTTAGAAAGCCTATCAAAATACCTTTCATCTCGTATAACTTTTATCGTGCAAGGTCTTAAGGAACAGAAGATATGGGTCATGGAAAGTTCAGACGTTTTTGAAGAAAGTTGTTTATTAAAAAAAAAATTTCTACCACTCTGACTGTATCAAAACAAATGAGGTGAATATTGGTAGAAAGCCTATCAAAATACCTTTCATCTCGTATAACTTTTATCGTGCAAGGTCTTAAGCAACAGAAGATATGGGTCATGGAAAGTTCAGACGTTTTTGAAGAAAGTTGTTTATTAAAAAAATAATTCTACCACTCTGACTGTATCAAAACAAATGAGGTGTTATATTGTTAGAAAGCCTATCAAAATACCTTTCATCTCGTGTAACTTTTATCGTGCAAGGTCTTAAGCAACAGAAGATATGGGTCATGGAAAGTTCAGACGTTTTTGAAGATAGTTGTTCATTAAAAAAAAAATTCTACCTCTCCGACTGTATCAAAACAAATGAGGTGTATATTGTTAGAAAGCCTATTAAAATACCTTTCATCGCGTATAACCTTTATCGTGCAAGGTCTTAAGGAACAGAAGATATGGGTCATGGAAAGTTCAGACGTTTTTGAAGATAGTTGATCATTAAAAAAAAAAATTCTACCACTCTGACTGTATCAAAACAAATGAGGTGTATATTGTTAGAAAGCTTATCAAAATACCTTTCATCTCGTATAACTTTTATCGTGCAAGACCTTAAGGAACAGAAGATATGGGTCATGGAAAGTTCAGACGTTTTTGAAGATAGTTGTTCATTAAAAAAAAAAATTCTACCACTCTGACTGTATCAAAACAAATGAAGTGTATATTGTTAGAAAGCCTATCAAAATACCTTTCATCTCGTATAACTTTCATCGTGCAAGGTCTTATGGAACAGAAGATATGGGTCATGGAAAGTTCAGACGTTTTTGAAGATAGTTGTTTATTAAAAAAAAATTTCTAGCACTCTGACTGTATCAAAACAAATGAAGTGTATATTGTTAGAAAGCCTATCAAAATACCTTTCATCTCGTATAACTTTCATCGTGCAAGGTCTTAAGGAACAGAAGATATGGGTCATGGAAGTTCAGACGTTTTTGAAGAAAGTTGTTTATTAAAAAAATAAATCTACCACTCCGACTGTATTAAAACAAATGAGGTGTATATTGTTAGAAAGCCTATCAAAATACCTTTCATCTCGTATAACTTTTATCGTGCAAGGTCTTAAGCAACAGAAGATATGGGTCATTGAAAGTTCAGACGTTTTTGAAGAAAGTTGTTTAATAAAAAAATAATTCTACCACTCCGACTGTATCAAAACAAATGAGGTGTATATTGTTAGGAAGCCTATCAAAATACCTTTCATTTCGTATAACTTTCATCGTGCAAGGTCTTATGGAACAGAAGATATGGGTCATGGAAAGTTCAGACGTTTTTGAAGATAGTTGTTTATTAAAAAAAAAATTCTAGCACTCTGACTGTATCAAAACAAATGAGGTGTATATTGTTAGAAAGCCTATCAAAATACCTTTCATCTCGTATAACTTTCATCGTGCAAGGTCTTAAGGAACAGAAGATATGGGTCATGGAAGTTCAGACGTTTTTGAAGAAAGTTGTTTATTAAAAAAATAAATCTACCACTCCGACTGTATTAAAACAAATGAGGTGTATATTGTTAGAAAGCCTATCAAAATACCTTTCATCTCGTATAATTTTTATCGTGCAAGGTCTTAAGCAACAGAAGATATGGGTCATTGAAAGTTCAGACGTTTTTGAAGAAAGTTGTTTAATAAAAAAATAATTCTACCACTCCGACTGTATCAAAACAAATGAGGTGTATATTGATAGGAAGCTTATCAAAATACCTTTCATCTCGAAAAAGTTTTATCGTGCAAGGTCTTAAGGAACAGAAGATATGGGTCATGGAAAGTTCAGACGTTTTTGAAGATAGTTGTTTATTAAAAAAAAAATTTCTACCACTCTGACTGTATCAAAACAAATGAGGTGTATATTGTTAGAAAGCCTATCAAAATACCTTTCATCTCGTATAACTTTTATCGTGCAAGGTCTTAAGGAACAGAAGATATGGGTCATGGAAAGTTCAGACGTTTTTGAAGATAGTTGTTCATTAAAAAAAAAAATTCTACCACTCTGACTGTATCAAAACAAATGAGGTGTATATTGTTAGAAAGCCTATCAAAATACCTTTCACCTCGTATAAGTTTTATCGTGCAAGGTCTTAAGGAACAGAAGATATGGGTCATGGAAAGTTCAGACGTTTTTGAAGATAGTTGTTTATTAAAAAAAAAAATTCTAGCACTCTGACTGTGTCAAAACAAATGAAATGTATATTGTTAGAAAGCCTATTAAAATACCTTTCATCGCGTTTAACCTTTATCGTGCAAGGTCTTAAGGAACAGAAGATATGGGTCATGGAAAGTTCAGACGTTTTTGAAGAAAGTTGTTTATTAAAAAAATAATTCTACCACTCCGACTGTATCAAAACAAATGAGGTGTATATTGTTAGAAAGCCTATCAAAATACCTTTTATCTCGTATAACTTGCAAGGTCTTAAGGAACAGAAGATATGGGTCATGGAAAGTTCAGACGTTTTTGAAGAAAGTTGTTTATTAAAAAAATAATTCTACCACTCCGACTGTATCAAAACAAATGAGGTGTATATTGTTAGAAAGCCTATTAAAATACCTTTCATCTCGTATAACTTTTATCGTGCAAGGTCTTAAGGAACAGAAGATATGGGTCATGGAAAGTTCAGACGTTTTTGAAGATAGTTGTTCATTAAAAAAAAAAAATCTACCACTCTGACTGTATCAAAACAAATGAGGTGTATATTGTTAGAAAGCCTATCAAAATACCTTTCATCTCGTATAACTTTTATCGTGCAAGGTCTTAAGAGACAGAAGATATGGGTCATGGAAAGTTCAGACGTTTTTGAAGAAAGTTGTTTATTAAAAAAATAATTCTACCACTCCGACTGTATCAAAACAAATGAGGTGTATATTGTTAGAAAGCCTATCAAAATACCTTTCACCTCGTATAAGTTTTATCGTGCAAGGTCTTAAGGAACAGAAGATATGGGTCATGGAAAGTTCAGACGTTTTTGAAGATAGTTGTTTATTAAAAAAAAAATTCTAGCACTCTGACTGTGTCAAAACAAATGAAATGTATATTGTTAGAAAGCCTATTAAAATACCTTTCATCGCGTTTAACCTTTATCGTGCAAGGTCTTAAGGAACAGAAGATATGGGTCATGGAAAGTTCAGACGTTTTTGAAGAAAGTTGTTTATTAAAAAAATAATTCTACCACTCCGACTGTATCAAAACAAATGAGGTGTATATTGTTAGAAAGCCTATCAAAATACCTTTTATCTCGTATAACTTGCAAGGTCTTAAGGAACAGAAGATATGGGTCATGGAAAGTTCAGACGTTTTTGAAGAAAGTTGTTTATTAAAAAAATAATTCTACCACTCCGACTGTATCAAAACAAATGAGGTGTATATTGTTAGAAAGCCTATTAAAATACCTTTCATCTCGTATAACTTTTATCGTGCAAGGTCTTAAGGAACAGAAGATATGGGTCATGGAAAGTTCAGACGTTTTTGAAGATAGTTGTTCATTAAAAAAAAAAAATCTACCACTCTGACTGTATCAAAACAAATGAGGTGTATATTGTTAGAAAGCCTATCAAAATACCTTTCATCTCGTATAACTTTTATCGTGCAAGGTCTTAAGCGACAGAAGATATGGGTCATGGAAAGTTTAGACGTTTTTGAAGAAAGTTGTTTATTAAAAAAATAATTCTACCACTCCGACTGTATCAAAACAAATGAGGTGTATATTGTTAGAAAGCCTATCAAAATACCTTTCATCTCGTATAACTTTTATCGTGCAAGGTCTTAAGGAACAGAAGATATGGGTCATGGAAAGTTCAGACGTTTTTGAAGATAGTTGTTTATTAAAAAAAAAATTTCTACCACTCTGACTGTATCAAAACAAATGAGGTGTATATTGTTAGAAAGCCTATCAAAATACCTTTCATCTCGTATAACTTTTATCGTGCAAGGTCTTAAGGAACAGAAGATATGGGTCATGGAAAGTTCAGACGTTTTTGAAGATAGTTGTTTATTAAAAAAAAAATTCTAGCACTCTGACTGTATCAAAACAAATGAGGTGTATATTGTTAGAAAGCCTATCAAAATACCTTTCATCTCGTATAACTTTTATCGTGCAAGGTCTTAAGGAACAGAAGATATGGGTCATGGAAAGTTCAGACGTTTTTGAAGAAAGTTGTTTATTAAAAAAATAATTCTACCACTCCGACTGTATCAAAACAAATGAGGTGTATATTGTTAGAAAGCCTATCAAAATACCTTTCATCTCGTATAACATTTCTCGTGCAAGGTCTTAAGCAACAGAAGATATGGGTCATGGAAAGTTCAGACGTTTTTGAAAATAGTTGTTCATTAAAAAAAAAGTTTCTACCACTCCAACTGTATCAAACCAATTGAGATGTATATTGTTAGAAAGCCTATCAAAATACCTTTCATTTGATGTAACTTTTATCGTGCAAGGTCTTAAGGAACAGAAGATATGGTTCAGTGTAAATGCAGATGTTTCTGACGATAAGTGGTCCCCAAAATAACATTTTATTTCTTAAAAATTTGAATTGTAAACCTATTGTGTTGCTTACTATTAGAAATTTTATAAAGTAGGCTTTCATTTGATATGAGTTTGACCTCCGGATGTGACCCAGAACGCAAGCTATCGGTCTTCGAACTTTCTCGTGTTCATATTGACAGAATGTCGTTTAATTGCATTTCATGTCTTTTTTTTAGGTTATAGCGGTAGATTTTGGTTTGTTTTACCATACTTACTCATTTTCTACTTGATTTGAGCCCAATTAAGGCAGTTTTCGCATTTTTGAAAATTGACCTCCTCAATTTGGTCGGGTTATCAAATTCGTCTAACTTTTTCTGCTAACTTCACACCGGCCTTCCCGTTGAGCTAAAATTATGAAATTTGGCAAGAAGCTAGGTCTCACAGTACAAATAATGGGAAAAGTCTGAAATCATTATCTATCTATCTATCTAAATATTACAACTTTTCTCACAACTAATTGTAACCAATTGTGGTGAGCTCCCGTTTCAAGAACATTCATATAAGAGAGGGGTCAAGTTGGATGTTTTTGAGGCGATTTTTGTTTTAGTTCTATTTAAAAACGGGAACACTTACAAACTTGAAAATTGGTATGTTTATAGGGCATAGGCTATAAAATAACAACAAATAATAAAATTTGGTCAAGCGCGTGTCGGACTCAAAAAATCTAGCACATTAACTAACTAAAATTTCAACTAATACAATTATTTTATGTGGTGGTACGGAACCCTCAGTGCGTGAGTCCGACTCGCACTTGGCCACATCACAAATAAAGGGAAAAGTCTGAAATCATTAAATATTACAACTTTACTCACAACTAATGTTAACCAATTGTGGTGAGCTCCCGTTTCAAGAACATTCATATAAGAGAGGGGTCAAGTTGGATGGTCATGAAGGCGATTTTTGTTTTAGTTCTTTTTTAAAAACGAGAACACTAACAAACTTGAAAATTGTTATGTTTATAGTACATAAGCTATAAAATAACAACAAATAATAAAATTTGGTCAAGCGCGTGTCAGACTCAAATAATCTAGCACATTAACTTACTGAAATTTCAACTAATACAATTATGATTATGTGGTGGTACGGAACCCTCAGTGCGCGAGTCCGACTCGCACTTGGCCGGTTTTTTTTAAAAAGGGTCGCTTTTTGTGTACAAATACATCAAAAAATTCCATGACCCGGCAAGATGGGCTCTGGCAGACCTTTTCTTTAAAAGAAAAGGTCTGCCAGTGGTTAACGATCTAGAGATAGCCTATTGGGGTCCTCAATGAGGTAGGTATTTTTGCAGCCGTCTCTCCCACTATATTTCTTGGTAGATTTACTAAGCAGTAACGCGTTTTGGCCTATTTATTTGTCGCAGGGTAATTGTTGTAAAAGCATTAAATACTGTTATTCAAATTGTTGAACTTCTTTTATTTTTTGATATATCCGGTTAATTATTTTTGGACACTATAAGATGATATTCAGGGTCACTTGGTATGTATTTTTCAAAAATCCATTTTGTCATTTTCAATGTAAAGCAGTTCAAATTCAACTGAATTGCGAAATTTTTGGACGTTTTCTAGTAATTTGTTAGACAAAGTAGTGAAAATGTTAAAGTGTGTTATATATTTGTAATCTACTTGTAAAGCCCTTTCATTTGATACCACACATGGTATTCCAAGATAATTAGATTTTGGCCTAGACAAAAATCGGAACCAAGATTTTCTTTTTGTGGTTTATGAAGTCTTGGAAGTAATTACACAATTACTTAAAATTAAGCATATCACCAAATGGGACAAGGCGGCAGATTAAAAAAACCCTATTATATAAATAGTTACTGTGGCAAAAATGCCAACTAAACGAAATGTTTTCTGGGCTCGTTCAATGATAAACTTTTAGTATTTTACAAACTAATTAAGCACCTAAGGTCTTAGGTAAACGTTTTATTTCTTTTTGTCTGCTCGGGCAAAATACATAACTATCTCGTGACTTTTTGTACTTCAAAATTTTGTTGTACTTGATCAAACAGTCATAAAAGTGAACACAATATGTTAAAGCTTTACAGTGGTATAATTATTGAGGGATTTCTCTTTGGCCAAAATAGTTAACTGAATGAAAAGTGTTTGATTATACTCTAAAACTGTACTTACGTTGATTACTTAGAAAATTAAACATTTCAGGCAATAGCATATCTTTTTATATAAAAATTACATTATGTAGCGCTTTATATCGACCCTAAAGAAGTTGAAATAAAGTTCATAATTGACATTAACATAGTACACGGCTCGTGATTGCACGGTACGGCAACGTCGCATTGCTTCGCTGTTTTTTTCGGTACGCGCTTTGGAATTTAAAGTTAAACATGAAAGATGAAAATTTACATCGGTTGTAGTAAGCTGAAAATACTTTTGATCTTCTGATCTAAATCTAAATATATAAAACAGCATGCCCTGACCGACTGACTGATTCATCAACGCCGAGCCGTAACCGATAAAGCTACAGATGTGAAATTTTGTAAGTAGTTTTTTGTACGTGAAGACTACACATTAAGAAAGGATTTTCTGAAATTCATCCCCTGAGGGGTTGAAAAATGGGGTGGAAGTTTGTATGAATATTCTACAGGTTTGACATGAGACTCAAAATAATTGTGGATTTGATCTAATGAAAGGGAAAAACCGGCTTAGTGCGAGTTGGACTCGCGCACCGAGGGTTCCGTACCACCACATGATATAAATTGTATTAGTTGAAATGTCAGTAACTTACTGTGGTCGATTTTTGAAGTGAAAACTTCTTCAGCGGCGCTTGGCACTTTTTCAGATGGGGAAAAAATTATTAACTCGCATCAGAAGTCGCGTCAGATCTCGGATGAAGTATAGAAATGGATTTGAAAATAAGCATACCAAGTTAGAGCAGGCTCAATATATACGTGGGACACTCAGAAATATTTGCGACACTAAAAAAAATTGTTCTACAGGTACATATATTTTTATTAAATCTTTTCAAAGTACTCTCCACCAGCCTCTATACAAAGATTCATGCGTCTGAACCAGTTTTCAAAACACTTTTTCCAGTCCGCCGTAGACACCTCGTTTACAGCCTGCTCGAACGCAGCCAGCGCATCTTCCGGCGACGAAAATTGTATCCCCTTGAGCTGATTTTTTATTTTAAAATACCTTTCATCGCGTTTAACCTTTATCGTGCAAGGTCTTAAGGAACAGAAGATATGGGTCATGGAAAGTTCAGACGTTTTTGAAGAAAGTTGTTTATTAAAAAAATAATTCTACCACTCCGACTGTATCAAAACAAATGAGGTGTATATTGTTAGAAAGCCTATCAAAATACCTTTTATCTCGTATAACTTGCAAGGTCTTAAGGAACAGAAGATATGGGTCATGGAAAGTTCAGACGTTTTTGAAGAAAGTTGTTTATTAAAAAAATAATTCTACCACTCCGACTGTATCAAAACAAATGAGGTGTATATTGTTAGAAAGCCTATTAAAATACCTTTCATCTCGTATAACTTTTATCGTGCAAGGTCTTAAGGAACAGAAGATATGGGTCATGGAAAGTTCAGACGTTTTTGAAGATAGTTGTTCATTAAAAAAAAAAAATCTACCACTCTGACTGTATCAAAACAAATGAGGTGTATATTGTTAGAAAGCCTATCAAAATACCTTTCATCTCGTATAACTTTTATCGTGCAAGGTCTTAAGCGACAGAAGATATGGGTCATGGAAAGTTTAGACGTTTTTGAAGAAAGTTGTTTATTAAAAAAATAATTCTACCACTCCGACTGTATCAAAACAAATGAGGTGTATATTGTTAGAAAGCCTATCAAAATACCTTTCATCTCGTATAACTTTTATCGTGCAAGGTCTTAAGGAACAGAAGATATGGGTCATGGAAAGTTCAGACGTTTTTGAAGATAGTTGTTTATTAAAAAAAAAATTTCTACCACTCTGACTGTATCAAAACAAATGAGGTGTATATTGTTAGAAAGCCTATCAAAATACCTTTCATCTCGTATAACTTTTATCGTGCAAGGTCTTAAGGAACAGAAGATATGGGTCATGGAAAGTTCAGACGTTTTTGAAGATAGTTGTTTATTAAAAAAAAAATTCTAGCACTCTGACTGTATCAAAACAAATGAGGTGTATATTGTTAGAAAGCCTATCAAAATACCTTTCATCTCGTATAACTTTTATCGTGCAAGGTCTTAAGGAACAGAAGATATGGGTCATGGAAAGTTCAGACGTTTTTGAAGAAAGTTGTTTATTAAAAAAATAATTCTACCACTCCGACTGTATCAAAACAAATGAGGTGTATATTGTTAGAAAGCCTATCAAAATACCTTTCATCTCGTATAACATTTCTCGTGCAAGGTCTTAAGCAACAGAAGATATGGGTCATGGAAAGTTCAGACGTTTTTGAAAATAGTTGTTCATTAAAAAAAAAGTTTCTACCACTCCAACTGTATCAAACCAATTGAGATGTATATTGTTAGAAAGCCTATCAAAATACCTTTCATTTGATGTAACTTTTATCGTGCAAGGTCTTAAGGAACAGAAGATATGGTTCAGTGTAAATGCAGATGTTTCTGACGATAAGTGGTCCCCAAAATAACATTTTATTTCTTAAAAATTTGAATTGTAAACCTATTGTGTTGCTTACTATTAGAAATTTTATAAAGTAGGCTTTCATTTGATATGAGTTTGACCTCCGGATGTGACCCAGAACGCAAGCTATCGGTCTTCGAACTTTCTCGTGTTCATATTGACAGAATGTCGTTTAATTGCATTTCATGTCTTTTTTTTAGGTTATAGCGGTAGATTTTGGTTTGTTTTACCATACTTACTCATTTTCTACTTGATTTGAGCCCAATTAAGGCAGTTTTCGCATTTTTGAAAATTGACCTCCTCAATTTGGTCGGGTTATCAAATTCGTCTAACTTTTTCTGCTAACTTCACACCGGCCTTCCCGTTGAGCTAAAATTATGAAATTTGGCAAGAAGCTAGGTCTCACAGTACAAATAATGGGAAAAGTCTGAAATCATTATCTATCTATCTATCTAAATATTACAACTTTTCTCACAACTAATTGTAACCAATTGTGGTGAGCTCCCGTTTCAAGAACATTCATATAAGAGAGGGGTCAAGTTGGATGTTTTTGAGGCGATTTTTGTTTTAGTTCTATTTAAAAACGGGAACACTTACAAACTTGAAAATTGGTATGTTTATAGGGCATAGGCTATAAAATAACAACAAATAATAAAATTTGGTCAAGCGCGTGTCGGACTCAAAAAATCTAGCACATTAACTAACTAAAATTTCAACTAATACAATTATTTTATGTGGTGGTACGGAACCCTCAGTGCGTGAGTCCGACTCGCACTTGGCCACATCACAAATAAAGGGAAAAGTCTGAAATCATTAAATATTACAACTTTACTCACAACTAATGTTAACCAATTGTGGTGAGCTCCCGTTTCAAGAACATTCATATAAGAGAGGGGTCAAGTTGGATGGTCATGAAGGCGATTTTTGTTTTAGTTCTTTTTTAAAAACGAGAACACTAACAAACTTGAAAATTGTTATGTTTATAGTACATAAGCTATAAAATAACAACAAATAATAAAATTTGGTCAAGCGCGTGTCAGACTCAAATAATCTAGCACATTAACTTACTGAAATTTCAACTAATACAATTATGATTATGTGGTGGTACGGAACCCTCAGTGCGCGAGTCCGACTCGCACTTGGCCGGTTTTTTTTAAAAAGGGTCGCTTTTTGTGTACAAATACATCAAAAAATTCCATGACCCGGCAAGATGGGCTCTGGCAGACCTTTTCTTTAAAAGAAAAGGTCTGCCAGTGGTTAACGATCTAGAGATAGCCTATTGGGGTCCTCAATGAGGTAGGTATTTTTGCAGCCGTCTCTCCCACTATATTTCTTGGTAGATTTACTAAGCAGTAACGCGTTTTGGCCTATTTATTTGTCGCAGGGTAATTGTTGTAAAAGCATTAAATACTGTTATTCAAATTGTTGAACTTCTTTTATTTTTTGATATATCCGGTTAATTATTTTTGGACACTATAAGATGATATTCAGGGTCACTTGGTATGTATTTTTCAAAAATCCATTTTGTCATTTTCAATGTAAAGCAGTTCAAATTCAACTGAATTGCGAAATTTTTGGACGTTTTCTAGTAATTTGTTAGACAAAGTAGTGAAAATGTTAAAGTGTGTTATATATTTGTAATCTACTTGTAAAGCCCTTTCATTTGATACCACACATGGTATTCCAAGATAATTAGATTTTGGCCTAGACAAAAATCGGAACCAAGATTTTCTTTTTGTGGTTTATGAAGTCTTGGAAGTAATTACACAATTACTTAAAATTAAGCATATCACCAAATGGGACAAGGCGGCAGATTAAAAAAACCCTATTATATAAATAGTTACTGTGGCAAAAATGCCAACTAAACGAAATGTTTTCTGGGCTCGTTCAATGATAAACTTTTAGTATTTTACAAACTAATTAAGCACCTAAGGTCTTAGGTAAACGTTTTATTTCTTTTTGTCTGCTCGGGCAAAATACATAACTATCTCGTGACTTTTTGTACTTCAAAATTTTGTTGTACTTGATCAAACAGTCATAAAAGTGAACACAATATGTTAAAGCTTTACAGTGGTATAATTATTGAGGGATTTCTCTTTGGCCAAAATAGTTAACTGAATGAAAAGTGTTTGATTATACTCTAAAACTGTACTTACGTTGATTACTTAGAAAATTAAACATTTCAGGCAATAGCATATCTTTTTATATAAAAATTACATTATGTAGCGCTTTATATCGACCCTAAAGAAGTTGAAATAAAGTTCATAATTGACATTAACATAGTACACGGCTCGTGATTGCACGGTACGGCAACGTCGCATTGCTTCGCTGTTTTTTTCGGTACGCGCTTTGGAATTTAAAGTTAAACATGAAAGATGAAAATTTACATCGGTTGTAGTAAGCTGAAAATACTTTTGATCTTCTGATCTAAATCTAAATATATAAAACAGCATGCCCTGACCGACTGACTGATTCATCAACGCCGAGCCGTAACCGATAAAGCTACAGATGTGAAATTTTGTAAGTAGTTTTTTGTACGTGAAGACTACACATTAAGAAAGGATTTTCTGAAATTCATCCCCTGAGGGGTTGAAAAATGGGGTGGAAGTTTGTATGAATATTCTACAGGTTTGACATGAGACTCAAAATAATTGTGGATTTGATCTAATGAAAGGGAAAAACCGGCTTAGTGCGAGTTGGACTCGCGCACCGAGGGTTCCGTACCACCACATGATATAAATTGTATTAGTTGAAATGTCAGTAACTTACTGTGGTCGATTTTTGAAGTGAAAACTTCTTCAGCGGCGCTTGGCACTTTTTCAGATGGGGAAAAAATTATTAACTCGCATCAGAAGTCGCGTCAGATCTCGGATGAAGTATAGAAATGGATTTGAAAATAAGCATACCAAGTTAGAGCAGGCTCAATATATACGTGGGACACTCAGAAATATTTGCGACACTAAAAAAAATTGTTCTACAGGTACATATATTTTTATTAAATCTTTTCAAAGTACTCTCCACCAGCCTCTATACAAAGATTCATGCGTCTGAACCAGTTTTCAAAACACTTTTTCCAGTCCGCCGTAGACACCTCGTTTACAGCCTGCTCGAACGCAGCCAGCGCATCTTCCGGCGACGAAAATTGTATCCCCTTGAGCTGATTTTTTATTTTTGGAAATAAAAAGAAGTCACACGGTGCTAGATCAGGGCTGTAAGGAGGGTGACCCAGGAGTTTGACTGGTGTGCTGTCCAGGAAGTCCCTCGTTTTGAGCGCGGTGTGTGCAGGCGCATTGTCGTGGTGGAGCAGTAGTCCGCGGAGCCCTGTGTTTGGTCGCTTGTTGCTCACAACAGAAAAAACTTCTGGTAAACATTTGGTAGTATACCATTCGGCGTTGATGCTTCTTTGATCTCGTAAGGGAATTGAGGCCAAGTGGCCAGTCAAATTAAAAAAGCTGGCGATCAAAATCTTCCCCCCGCTTCGAGATCGCTTCACTTTGGTAGGCGTTGGTTCATTTTGAAACACCCAAACTGTCGACTGGCGCTTGGTTTCTGGATCGTATTGATAAATCCAGGACTCATCACCTGTTACGATGTCGTAAACACGCCGAGACGAGCCTGCTTCAAATTTGTTCAGCATATCACGGCACCATTCCACCCGGGCCTGCTTCTGAGCGTCGGTGAGGTAGTGCGGCACCCAGCGCGATACTATCCTCCTCACGCGAAGATGCCCGTGTAGAATCTCGTGAACGCTTCCCGATCCAATCTTTAATATGTGCTGAATCTCCTGATATGTAATTCGCCTATTATCTTGGATTAAATTTTTCACTGCTAGCACGTTTTCTTCCGTAATAGCCGTCAAAGGGCGACCGCTTCTTTCTTCATCCCCCAAGGTTGGTCGACCGCGCCTAAATTCGTTATACCAACGATACACGGTTGCCTTGGAGGGGCCTTCATCCATAAATGCCATTTGAAGTCTATCGAACGATTCATCCGGTTTCAGGCGACACTTGAAATCGTAAAAAATCATAGCTCTAAAATGTTCCCGGCGCAGATCCATTTTTCAGTAAGACACGATACTTTGAATTGGCTCGCAAAAAATGTGGAGGGAAATTTTGAAAATGGAACACACATATTTTTACTTACAAGTAATGATATTTTCGAAAAAGATTCTGACCGGCCAGTCTCCCATATATAAAAACTATTTTTCGCAATACTTTCTGAGTGGCCTGGTACAAAACTTCTAAAGTGTGATAAAGACCAAAACATCGTTTTTGTCTCTGTCATAGCAGGTCTGTCTGTGAAATAGGCAGCTTTTTCCAAGATCAAAGGAGTGCGACTCCTGTAAACTTGTTAACTATTATATATTCTGTGGTCATAGTCTCGGCTTTTTTTGTTGTGCACAACGTGATATGTGCACGACAGACTTGACGTACTGGTTTTGATCGTTATTTAATAGCGAATCCTAAATGTATGAGATCTACATTTCGGATGACAGCTGTCAAACTAAAAATCGCTATAACTCGAAAACTACTGACCCTAGACTACTCGTGTGCTGAGACAAATGATAGGTCTCGATGAGATCTACATTTTGGATGACAGCTGTCAAAGTAAAAATCGCTTTAACTTGAAAACTACTGACCCTAGACTAGACTACTCATGTGCTGAGACAAATGATAGGTCTCGATGTGATCTACATTTCGGATGACAATTGTCAAACTAAAAATCGCTATACCTCGAAAACTACTGACCCTAGACTACTCGTGTGCTGAGACAAATGATAGGTCTCGATGAGATCTACATTTCGGATGACAGCTGTCAAACTAAAAAAACCCCCTAACTTGGAAACTACTGACCCTAGACTACTCGTGTGCTGAGACAAATGATAGGTCTCGATGAGATCTTCATTTCGGATGACAGCTGTCAAACTAAAAATCGCTATAACTCGAAAACTACTGACCCTAGACTACTCGTGTGCTGAGACAAATGATAGGTCTCGATGAGATCTACATTTTGGATGACAGCTGTCAAAGTAAAAATCGCTTTAACTTGAAAACTACTGACCCTAGACTAGACTACTCATGTGCTGAGACAAATGATAGGTCTCGATGTGATCTACATTTCGGATGACAATTGTCAAACTAAAAATCGCTATACCTCGAAAACTACTGACCCTAGACTACTCGTGTGCTGAGACAAATGATAGGTCTCGATGAGATCTACATTTCGGATGACAGCTGTCAAACTAAAAAACCCCCTAACTTGGAAACTACTGACCCTAGACTACTCGTGTGCTGAGACAAATGATAGGTCTCGATGAGATCTTCATTTCGGATGACAATTGTCAAACTAAAAATCGCTATACCTCGAAAACTACTGACCCTAGACTACTCATGTGCTAAGACAAATGATAGGTCTCGATGAAATCTACATTTTGGATGACAGCTGTCAAAGTAAAAATCGCTATAACTTGAAAACTACTGACCCTAGACTACTCATGTGCTGAGACAAATGATAGGTCTTGATGAGATCTACATTTCGGATGACAGCTGTCAAACTAAAAAACCCCATAACTTGGAAACTACTGACTCTACAATACTCATGTGCTGAGACAAATGATAGGTCTCGATGAGATCTACATTTCGGATGACAGCTGTCAAACTAAAAAACTCCATTACTTGGAAACTACTGACTCTAGTATACTCGTGTGCTGAGTCAAATGATAGGTCTTGATGAGATCTACATTTCGGATGACAGCTGTCAAAGTAAAAATCGCTATAACTTGAAAACTACTGACCCTAGACTACTCATGTACTGAGACAAATTTTAGGTCTCGATGAAAAGTACACGAGCAATGACGCGATTGACCCTTTCAAAAACATCATATTCAAAAATTCAAGTTTTCACTTCTGCCGGCACTCTCGTAGTGCAACTCGTCCTTTTTTGAGTCCGACTCGCACTTGATCAGTTTTTATATTTTATAGCTTATGCAGCATGAGATACAGCCCACTGACAGACAGTCAGACAGACATCGGCGGCATATTAGTATGATCCCGTTTTTCACCCTATGGGTACGGAACCATAAAGTCTGAAATAATTAAAGTTTACAACCTTTCTCACAACCAATTAAAGCTAGCTAGCTTCCACTTCAAGTAAATTCTTATTATAGAGGAGTCAAGTTCGGGGGGTCAAGAGCAAAAGCTTAGCACGCTAGTCCGACTCGCACTTGCCCGGTTTTTGTAACACTGTATCCCACAATGATATTTTCTCCTTTCAATGGACTGTTTGAAGTGTTGTTGTTTGTACAAGCAGACAGCCAGACACTTGCAGCCCACTCTAGCTACTTGGACTGTTGAAATAAGAACACTAAAAAGTCTAATATTATGTCAGGCTTGACGTACTCTTGACATTACGTAGAAGAAAAAAGTCTAGGGGCGCACGGCACGCCATACCGGTTCCGAAGAACATATAATATTACGCCAGTTCTCGCTCGCTTGACGCGATCTATTGAATTAAAAATCAACTTTTTTATCTTTTTATAATTATGCTTAATTTTATAAATAATAGAAAGAACACACGAAGAAACCTGTAATTAAACAAAAGTTTTTCAGTTGGTATTTTTGCTTCACAACATTAAATACGAAAATATTTAACTTTAGATTAATATGCTTAATTTTAGGTAATTTGCTCAAAAACTGTCCTGGAAAGTCTATCAAATTTAAAATAATTTGGTTGCCATTTTTGCCTGGACTTTTATGTAACTTGCATACAAATTTGCTAATAAAAAAATATGCGCAAATATTTTTTGCTTAGTTTTAATTGAAGTAGGTACCTTGGAACCCACATCAAAAGTTTACCCCATCAGATATTAGTTACAATTTTTGGCTTGACTTCACATGCATAAACAAATAAAAAAATATATTTTCTGGAGAATCTAAAAGCCAGCCAATTCATTAAAAAATATTTTTTACATAAGTGTTCCACCACCTATTATAATACATAGCAACTTTATAGTAAATTGACGGTTTCGATTTATGTCCAGCCAATTAAAAATTACAGCTTCAGGACTCGGCCTATGGTATGTTTAAGAGACTGAAGAGACTTTTGATTTTTTTTTTGTGTGACCGTCTTTATGACGTCACAGTTTCCACCTGCGCGCATGTCATCTCATATACATCAATTCAGGACATGATACTGAATGCATTGATACTATATATGCCCCTATCCGAAATGACTTGAGCGAAAAAAGTTTTCTAAGCATCTTTTGAACTTAAAAATATTATTCTAAAATAAGACCATGGCAGAAACGTCCCCAAATATGAAATTGATAATTGCCAAATAATAAAGAAAAGAATATCAATAGGGCTACCAAAAGGTCGATATTCGAAATATCGATAGATAAATAATTTATGTAAACAATTTTTATTCAAATAGCTTTACTTAAAATAGTTTATTTATTTTTATTGAACTATTTATTTAATAAAAAGATAAGATATATTTTTTTATAATTTTATAGATTTTATAAATTTGGCTATAAATTGTTAATAACTATGATTTTGACATTAAATATGAATGGAAACTTTTTTGATTTGTACTTTGAAAATTACAGGTCCACGCAATCCTAAAGGCCTTACCAGCACACTTGCAGCAACTTCAAGAGAAGAAAGATAAAGATAAGGAGAAAGACAAGGAAAAAGACGGTGACAAAGAGAAGCCAAATTAAACTCAAACGCTTGCGCACGAAACCGGATAATGTGACCAGAAATATAAGACCTTTACTATTAACATGGCCCAAAAATCATGCCATTTAAATTTATTCAAATATTTTCTGGTCAATTGTACTAGACGTATTTTATGTTGAATATGGACAACTCAAAACGGTAAATGTAATCCAGCCATCTAGGTTGAGAATTTCGCTTTCTTTTTAACAAAATAAAATTAGTAAGTACTCTTGTAGGAGCTATAAGTAATTAGTTCATTTTTATAATGACGCAACTTATGTCGAAGTTCTCAATCTAGATATAAATGTATGTACTTAAGTATTTACAAATTTTTGCTTGAATGTTATGTTCCCAGGCAAGAATTTTATATACTAGTTGCTGTTGTGACTGAATATTATTCTTTAAGATCTCATTGGTTATAAATCGATCAAACTGGCTGTACCTAATAGTGCTTTGTCATAGTTCTATTCGTTATTAACAAAAGCTAGGTATTTATTTTTTAAGAATCTGTTAAAATGCAGAATTGCTAAAATATTTTTATATAATATAAGCTCTAATCGTTTTATCTATGAAATAACTTGACATCTACATAACTGAATTATATTTTGTTACTCAAACGAGCTTTTAGAACAACAAAACAAAAAACATGTTATAACTAGGTATTTACAATAGATATCATGGTCAATTGTTATGGTGTCTATGACGTTCCATGCCCATGCTTTATTTGAAACTTTTTGACCTAGCTAAATAGCTGTGATTCGATTATGTCACAAATATTTACTATTGCGACCAAATACAAACAATAATCTTTGAACTCACAACGGCTCCAGTTGAAAGAACTGCTTTATAAATGTTTTCAAATATTTAATCAAGTGTTGATTGTTTACGTAATTTACAAATATGTAATACGTTATCGTGCATAAGATGCATAGTAAAATTAATATGTCTCCGAAGAGATTTCATTAGTCTGATAATTAAAATATAAGAATATCAAAACTTAGAATTAAGTCTTTTATGGGCTTAATCAAATCGCATGAAATTTCGTTCCACAGAGATTGAAATTAGTTTTACACCCTTCATTTTGTGGACTGCTCACCCGAGTTAGATTTTATATATTTACAGAAGGTACTTACTTCTGTAAGGAAGGAAGACAACAAATACATGCCTACAAGTTTTTTGGTATAATTTCTTAGCATGGGTACTATTCTAAGATACGATACTTCAAAATAACAAATGTATTACGTTACGTTGTTTCACTATGTTTTGTATCTTCACCAAGTCATATCCTAAAATAACGAAATACCTGATAAAATAAAATCATAAAATTGAATTAAAAGTAAATATTTACAGAAGTAGCAGAAACCATAGTCAATGTTTATCTGTATGAGATTTATATACCTACGGAAAATTTAATACTACGGGAAAATGTAAAAAACATTATATTACCTACCCACGCCATTATGGATGTAGTTTAGGATTAAGAGAAAATATATTTAACCGTATTTCTGTATGAAATTATATGTAGTTTTTATGTGGATGATTGAATAGTGGATTTTGATTAAATTGTTTTAGGGAATAAGACCAGTGACATTTCCCTGATCTCCATTCCTTTCCTCCTGTTCACACGTGGACTTATTAGTCTAATGGATCTCCAGATTTGTAATGGATGATTCAGTTCAGTAAACATCTAACGATAATGAAGTACCATGATGTGATAAGAAAGCTAATAACGATATCATATCATTTTCTTAAAAATACGAGTATATATCATAAAGTTAGTCTTATCATCATTAAACATTTTGGTCAATTGGATTCAGTACAGGCCAAGCCCAGATGAAAAAGATAGCAAAATCATAATACATTCACCTGTGCGGAATTTAACCACATGAAAATTCATATCTTTTCTAACTTCTTTAGCTCTTGTCTACTTAATTATCAATTTGGTTTAACTATGATAATAACATCCTTTGAAAGGTTATAATATTTAGGTACTTTTATATGCTGTATTTTATATATTTATTTATTTATAGTTTATTGCACACAAGAAAACACAATGGACAATACATATAAAAAGACGACACAACAGGTACTACTTATTTCAATACAGCATGACTTGGACATAACATAAAAGTATATACGAAAAAGAAAAAAAGTGTTACTTTCCATTGCCATAAAAAGGCTTCTATGTTGTATTTTATAGGCTTAATCAAGCTTTCAATTGTTTCTTGGATTACGCTGTACCATACCAAATAAACGGACCACTTGGGACACATGTTGTGATTTAAGAATCAAATGATTATCAATAAAGTGGTCGTTACGGTTATATAAATGTCAACAAAGAGGTCTTTTGATTCCTTAATCTCAGCCACAGCAGATGTCCTAAATAAGAGACCTTGGTCCTTGGTAATGGTCCCTTATTGCGGAATGGTACAGTCGTAATACAAGAAACAATTGAACATAGAAGCCTCTTTTAGCGCGATGGAAGGTAAGATGGATAATATTGAATTTCTACAGTGAAGAAAAGATTTCAGCTATTTTTCTTTCACTTATATTTTTTATTTTCTGGCCTGGTAGTGCTGTAAAATCTGTATTTTACAGCACTACCAGGCCAGAAAATAACTTAGAAGTGAATTTGATTACCTTTCAAAGGATGTATCATACTTATAACTTGTCATTAAATAAGTAGAGCTCAAAGAAGTTAAAAAATATCAAGTGGTTATATTATGTGCCGGTGAGTGTAGTTTGAGGAAGATTTTTAAATTTTTTACTTACTCGTTGCCGAGACTGGAAGGCATATCTGGGAATCCAAGCAAAAAAGAGTCGGAACCAGATTCTGGGAGTACATACAGCGTGAATTTTCATCCCGAAGCCCAGTGATTCTACTCATGAAAACAAGCAACTTTACCAAAGAAAAAAATTTTTTACTCGAAAAAATGTTTCACCTTCACCTTTTACTCGAAAAAAATGTTTCACCTTTTAAAACAAGAAGCGGATCCCCGACACCCATTGAACAACTACACAATCCGCCTTAAAAGTCATTAAAGCTTTTTGAGGTGCACTTCTCCCACAACAAACAATAACCCAAGCTCGGCAAGAGAGCAAGCGTGGGCCGAAAAATTTCCAATCCCATCAGGATACGTCCTACCTGCAGAAACTCTGCCACCTGGACACAATCTGCAGTAGTCAACCTGGAAGTCGCTAAACCGTCTGCGAACTCAGGTTGGCCGCTGCAGAGAAAACATGGCGAGGTGGGGCTTCGCAGACCAGTTGATAAGGCACTGTGACTGTGGAGCTCCAACTCAGAGCATGGCGCATTTGCTCTCTTGTCCACTGTGCTCCTCCACCTGCACTGGCGAGGACCTGCGCGAGGCAAGATTTTGGGAGGAAATTATTTAATCACGACATGGTATTTGTACATTGACACGAAGAAGAAGACCTTCCCATACAAAATGACTCGATCACGTGACCACTTTACTATGGGGGATTGGGAAAGTTGTTTGTTTTCATGAGTAGAATCACTGGGCTTCGGGATTAAAACGAATAAAAATTCACGCTGTATAATAAGTACAAAAAAATCCTGTCAAGTGCGAATCGAAATCGCGCAACGAGATAACTTTAGTATTTGAGAATATTTAAGTTCATTTTAGGACTGCAAATCTAAATTTGTTTGCAAAGGTATTTTGAAGATTTTTAAAAAATGGTACTACTTAGAGGTCGTTTTTTTCTCGTCGTTTTTATAAACGTCTATCGACTATAAGTAATTCAGATAAGGGGGGGATGGCATTTTTTTGTTATTTTTCATCATAACTTGAAAAATAAGTTGTAAAAAAATAAAATAAAAAAATATATTTTGGAATGTTCAAGTAAAGCCCTAAATTTTAACCCTCTTTACAATAATAATTATACTATTTTTATAAATCTTTCATTTGCAATAAAGTTAGGCAAGAAGCCGTCGCACCATAATGGTTCCGTTTTTACCATTTTGGTTCCGAACCCTAAAAATGGGGTATAATCGAAATGCCGACGACTTAGACGCCCACATATTAGAAAACATTAAAAGGCTGATAATTATAGCCATAATAAAACAGGAATTCGTCTTTCCAAATATCGAGTCATTTGTGTGTGAAGAGCTAAAATGTGACCAGACAATATTATCGATATCAAAGCAACATACAGCACTAGTTCTGTCAATACTGTCATGTCATTTCCGTTACTTTGACAGATGAGTGTTGCCGATGCGGATCTTTTGTTCCAATTTCGGATCTTTTGGATTCTTGGCGGAACTTTAGTGGAACCTCAGTAAATTCGGAACTTTCGATCTATTGGTCTATTGTTAAGTTTTAATAGACCATACGTCTGAAGTGACGACGCACTCACCCAAATCGAATCACACCTCCACATACTATTTACATTATTACACACAACATTATTCACGACGTCCGCGAATGGGTCCGAAAATACTTCGCGCGATTTTATGCGATCTATCACTGGATTCCACGTCACCGACAATTTGAAAGTTTTGAGTTTCTTTATCTAAATTGCTCTTCGGACCATTCTAGGGAAATATTGACGGTCGGTAAGATAAGATAAAATTTATTTTTATCATCATCATATCAGCCGAAAGACGTCCACTGCTAGACATAGGCCTCCCCTAAGGAACTCCATGACGACCGGTCCTGCGCTGCTCGCATCCAGCGGCTTCCCGCGACCTTGACCAGATCGTCGGTCCACCATGTGGGGGGCCTGCCAACGCTTCGTCTTCTGGTACGTGGTCCCACTCTAGAACCCTCACGCCCCATCGGCCATCGGTTCTTCTTGCAATGTGCCCTGCCCACTGCCACTTCAGTTTAGCAATTCTCAGGGCTATGTCAGTTACTTTAGTTCTTCTGCGGATCTCCTCATTTCTGATTCGATCGCGCAGGGAGACTCCGAGCATAGCCCTTTCCATAGCCCTTTGGGTGACTTTGACCTTTCTGATAAGGCCCATCGTGAGCGGCCACGTCTCGGTGCCATATGTCATCACTGGCAACACACACTGGTCAAAGACTTTTGTCTTGAGACACTGCGGTATTTTGGACGTGAAGATATTGCGGAGCTTCCCGAACGCTGCCCATCCGAGTCGGATTCGACGAGTAACCTCTTTCTCTAAGTTGGATTTACCCAGCTGGACACTGTTTGTTCCAGGTATACGTACTCATCAACAACTTCGAGCGTAGAGTCTCCAATTTTGAGTGGAGTGGGTACAACAAGGGCGTTAGACATAATTTTCGTCTTATCCATGTTCATTTTAAGACCCACTTGTTGTGAAACTCTACTGAGGTTATTGAGCATCGTGCCGAGATCTTCCAGGGTCTCAGCCATTACGACAATATCGTCGGCAAATCGAAGGTGGGTCATGTACTCGCCATTGATGTTGATGCCAAGTCCTTTCCAGTCCAGGAGTTTGAAGACGTCTTCCAATGCAGCGGTGAACAGTTTAGGAGATATGACGTCTCCCTGTCTCACTCCTCGCTGCAATTGGATAGGTTTCGAGTGCTGGTCCTGAAGACGAACTGACATAGTGGCGTTTTTGTACAGATCCTTCAACACTTCAATGTACCGATAGTCGACTTGGCACCTCTGGAGAGATCGTAGCACGGCCCACGTCTCGATCGAATCGAAGGCCTTCTCATAGTCCACAAACGCTAGGCAAAGTGGCTGGTTATACTCTTGGGTCTTCTGTATAACTTGCCGTAGCGTATGTATGTGGTCTATGGTACTGAAGCCTTTACGCAAACCGGCTTGTTCGGGAGGCTGGAAGTCGTCGAGCCTGCGCGCGAGACGGTTCGTAATGACTCTCGAGAATAGCTTATAGACATGGCTCAGAAGTGAGATGGGTCTGTAATTCTTCAGCAGGGTCCTATCAACCTTTTTGAAGAAGAGTACCACCACACTTCTGTGCCATGCCAGTGGCGTTTTCCCTTCGAGTATGACAGAACTAAACAGCTTCTGAAGAGCTTTAAGCACTGGCCTTCCGCCTGTTTTCAGAAGCTCAGCCGAAATTCCATCGTGCCCGGGTGCTTTGTTGTTTCTAAGCTGGCTGAGAGCCATTCTAATCTCGTACAAGCTGACGTCCGGGATATCTTCGGTATGGTGTCGGGTAAGTCTAGCTCTTGGATCGTTGGCCAGACTGCTAACGGGTGGGCCGGTTGACGTGTATAACTGCCCATAGAACTTCTCGACTTCCCTCAGTAGCTCAGGCTTGGACGATACGGTTCTGCCATCCTCGGTCTTCAGCCTCGTCAACTGGCTCTGTCCAATAGACAGATCTCTTGCGAACACTTTGGAGCCTTTGTTCCGCTCAATCGCTTCTTTAATATGGTTAGTATTAAATAGCCGAAGGTCGCGAGTCAGAGACTTAGAGATCTGATTATTGAGCCGCCGATATTGAGAAGCATCTTCCGGAGACTGCAGAACAATTTCGCGTCTTTCTTCCATTAGCTTGAGGGAATGATAGATAGATAGATAGATAAACAATTTAATGTCACACACAGAACACATTAACAATTACAAAAGAGAGTCTTAAATCTAGGGTGACAAAGGCGGTCTTATCGCTGGGAGCGATCTCTTCCAGACAACCTTTGCATGTAGGAAAGTGTGATAGAAAACTGCAGTAGTGTGCCAATATATAATATTTATATACTATTACAATACAATATGTACATATACAAATATATATATACAAATAAATAATTTAAACATAGGAATAAATGTAACATACACAATAAATAAATATATTTACATTATATATAAATACATACAACAGTAAAAGGTATCATATAAGTAATTGTTGCAAACTAAGGAACTATTTTATGAAGGAAATGGTTCTGTAATGGTTTTGTTGTGGTATGGTCAGAGATCTTTTTGGTTCTTTTAGTACGGTGGGGTCTAAAGTACTTTGACCCAATAGTATGGACAGTTTCCACTAACCCGTTATTGTAGTCGTCCACATCTACGCATTCACCAAGGCATTCAAAGCGGTTTTGCAGTTCGAGCTGAAAGCCGTCGGGGTTTTGGATATTGGTGGGTACTGGTCGGAGCGTAGACTTCATCAGTCGAGTTCTTTCCAGCTTTACGTTGATATTCAATGTGCCTCTTACCAACCGGTGATCGCTTCCGGTTTTAACCGCATTGATCACAGAGACATCATTGAATATTTGCTTTTTCGTCGACATGATAAAGTCAATCTCATTTTTTGTAGCACCATCGTGACTGATCCAGGTCCATTTTCGGTTTTCCGACATTTTGAAGAAGGAATTCATCATAAAGAGTCCTTCTTTCTCCAAAAAGTCGGCTAACATGTGGCCTCTGGAATTCCGATATCCAACACCAAATTGCCCCACCCTCAGCTCACCATCGCCTCGCTTGCCTAATTTCGCGTTGAAGTCCCCCATGACAACGGTATAGTGGGTCTTGGGCGTATGTATGGCTTTAGATATATCCTCATACATAGCCTCGACTTCATCATCAGAGTGTGTCGATGTGGGGGCGTATACCTGTATGCCCTTCAGCGAATACCTTTTGGTGATTCTGAGTATAAGGTACGCTACCCACGACGACTCACTCTCGATCATGACCACGTTGTTCACGAGAGACTTGTGGACCATAAACCCGACACCTCCCTGGAACAGTTGGTCGCCCTCCCGGAAATAGAGCAAGTTACCTGATTTTAGGATTATCGAGTCCTCCCCCTCTCTTCGGAGTTCAGATAGACCCAAGATATCCCAGTGTAACCTGCTCTATTCTTCTTCGAGTTCTGCAACCTTCTCGTCGGTCCGCAATGTGCGCGTGTTATAAGTTGCCAGGGCCAGAGGTCGTCGTTGTTGGTAGCTCGACATCTGCCGGGGATACTTCGCACCCCCCGCCCCACCGTTACCATGGCCGCTACCGGAGCCAGGAATAGCGGGGCCGCCGGGGACTAGGGGCCGGAGCTTATTATTGTGATTCATGTTGATTCTTAGGAGGTTTTACCATAGTCGCCACGCTTGGCAGACGGGTTGGCGCCCGCAGTAAGATGAAATAATACACAGAAGGACGCTGCTGCCCATCCTCTGGATTTCATTTCCCTTAGTCGCCTCTTACGACACCCACGGGAAGAGATGGGTCGGTACTCTTCTTTTTAGGCCGGCACCGCACAGCTTAATAATTAATTAAGTAATTTATTTTACTTAGGCTAAAATATACAAAATATCACACAACGGAGACACACGGTGGAGAGGACTCTATAAAGGGGTAGTAAAATTATCGCGCCGTTCGCTATCCACGCGCTGCGCTGCTAGTACAAATTCTCATTCCTGGGATACGCGACGTGCCTACGTCGTGTTCGGACGCATCACTCGGCGGCGTCGTCAGTACAAATTCGTCTTTGTGGTATCCATTGCACAGTAAAAAGCAGGTCAAAGTAAATAAATAGTTAAAAATGGAAAAGGGAAAGATTTTATGAATATTTTATTTATATTGTTGTTTTAAAATGCAATTTTCTACTTTGTTCCTTTATTTTTTTTAGTTTTCTTTCAAACAAATAAACAAAAACAAACAAACTAACTAACTAACAAACAAACTGGCAGACAGACAGACCGGACAGACCAGACCGACCAAACACTAATATCTAATTTTGCGGTACCTGAGATGCGCATGACTGTACATAAACGGTTTACGATGCGCTGTTCATAGAAACACGGACGCCAGGCGTCGAACGCGTGCAATAACGCTTCACGGTGCGGACGCCCTAAGATGCGGAATGAAATAAATATGTAAGAAAGGTGAGTTAAAACGAGCCTTACTTAAAGGGCTTGCAAGTGCATTTCAAAATTTTCAAAAAGTGGTTAAAAACTTTCTATTGCAGCCGTCCTAAAAAAATACAAAAATTTTTTTCTCAGTCGGAACTTTTCGGATCTTTTTGGGGAGCATAGCGGAACAAACTAAAACGTGCTTCCGGCAACACTCATTGTTGTTGTGTTGGAGCGTGTAGTGTCGATTGCGAAATATAAAATTAATAATTGCAAAAATATTGATAGGTACCTGTGAAATTATTTAGAATTTTCTGCCGAATTTGTGATACGGTTTTAGTGTATAAATTTTTTACAACTTGTCAAAATGGTGAACGGTCGTGCCCTGCATTTCGTGTTCAAAGTTGCCGATAGGACCCTCACTGCAAAATTCTATAGAGAAATTCTTGGAATGAAGGTAAGTTCATTGTAATTAACTTATTTTTATGCAATTCAAACTCACGCCTAAAAGCTAACAAACCGGCTTGTATGATCAATTTGTTCTGGAGTTTTCCAAGGTCACGATTATAACCAACATAAAAACCGGTCACCGCTGTACTATAATTGTTGTTACGTGACTAAATCTCGACATGCAGGCATAGGGCAGGTAATAAACTAGGTATTGTTATATGTATTATTTTATTAGCCTACATATCTGTGGGTGTCGTACTCGTAAGAGGCGGGTTGATGAACCAGAGGATGGCCAGCAGCATCCTTCTGTGTATCGTATCATCTTACGTTCTGCAGTCACTAACAACCGCGGTCCATGGTGCCAGCTGAAACCCTTACAAGTGTGGTGACTATGGTACTTCCACTCCACATTGTTTCAGCAAAACCTGGAATTTTGGAGGGAGTTCCCTGTTCTGTAGTGGACGTTTGATGATGATGATGACATATATATGCCGGGTGTAAGGGACGGTGTACCGAAAACTGAAAGGGCGTGCTCAGTCAACGAAACTGAACAACTTTCCCAAAGAAACATTTCTGGGAAATGAAAAAAATTTTTGACCTCCATATAAATTGCTCACTCTGGTCGAACAGTTTGTATTCAGAGGTTAAAATTTTTTTTCATTTCCCAGAAATGTTTCTTTAGGAAAGTTGTTCAGTTTCGTTGACTGAGCATGCCCTTTCAGTTTTCGGTACACCGTCCCTTACACCCTGTATATCAGGCAGTATAAAAATTAGGGCATATTTTTCTTAAAATTATATCAGCAGTAGGCATCTGAAGTTTAAGATTAATTGGTTTGTGGTTTTTTGAAACAATGGATTATTATTATTATTTATTGTGGAGATGCTGCAACCCGTGCATACAGGTGATTGGATCACATATATAGGGGACATTCACACAAGTTCATCTGATCCCACACTAGGCAAAGCCTGTTCTATGGGTATCAAAGACTGATAAACATACATAAATAGATAAATAACACCCAGACACAGAACAAACACTTGACACAGAACAAACACATCACACAAATGTTTGTCCTCGGCGAGGATCGAACCACACCAACGGGCTTGTCCTTGTAAATATGGAAATATTTTACCCATTATCCCAGCAAACTGACAGTGTGGCAGCTTTGCTTTGAACCGCAGCAACAGATGACGGCCAGTTTATGCGACAGTCCTTCTTTTGTCTTCATCAGGGTGGCCTTATTTTTCATCCCCCCTATGTACCTAGGTGTACTAAATTTAGACCCTGAGAGGACCTCCAAAGCTATTACAAATGAACAGAACAAAACTTCGCATTGCAGTAGGCACTATAACAAAAAATAATGCTGTTAACGAACATTACTACACTGTAGGCATAACAGACAGTCCTCTGTGCAGGGCAGGAATGAAACCAGATGAAATCATCGAACACATTATTTTAGATTGCAAAGTAATTAATGCCATCAGAAATAACACATTAGGAACAAACATAACCTTAGCTGAATACCCAACAAACTAGACAAATTGACAGAGTTCTGGAAATATTAAGTGCGGGAAACTATGAACCTAACATAAACTTTAGAACCTCAAAACCCCACACAAGTTCTGCGTCCTTGGTGTGGGGCAGCCCCACATGTCACACCGCCTGGGGCACTGGTTTTACTGGTGCTCCTGGAGTGTAACCCTGTGAAACCTACCTGTGTTCAGAATAAGTTTGGCTATGATGGCTATTTTTGCGAATGGGTGACAGGCAGAGACCCAATGAAAGATTCGCTTGCTCCCCCCACATGCTGTACTCACCCTCGCCTTTCATGTTTTTATTTCTGCTCATTAAAGGTCACAGCCCAACTCACAGCCAGAGTTATTTTGTATGCTGTATACCTATAAACATGGATAGTAATTACATGCAACTCATTATATTGTTGCACAAGATAACAAAATGCATTAATCTTAGAACGAAATTATTTTATGAGAATTATGAGGCATGAGTGGTAGGTACTCGATTATACTAAATAACAAATGTCATTTGGTTCAGGTATTACGGCATGAAGAATTCAGTGAAGGCTGTGAAGCTGCTTGCAATGGGTAAGTTAGTTTTATTGGAATGTCACAATAAACCAGACATGTCCCCTAAAATGGGTGGACAGTTGCCAATCAAACAGAAAACTGAGCCAATAAGAGCTACAATAAGTAGACTTAATATGACAACGATATTCTGGGATACTACCAGGAAATGGGTTTTTATAAGCTCCTGATATATTAGTGCCGTTGTAAGCATCAGATCACCAGTGAATAAGTAAACTTATTTATGCACCCGCTCTGGCCTACTGCATTAAACGAGAGTAGTTTTGGAATAGCAAGTTTGGTTGGTACCCTTTTGACATCCTTCAAAAAATTTAATAACATTGGTTACTAACCAAAAGTAAACTAACTATCAGAAGAACTAGTTTGCAACTTTGCGTGAGATATATATGTTACGGCTAAAGATAGGTGTGAACATAAACCTGGCTAAACTTAGGTTTATCTTCGCCAAGCGGCTAAAGTTAGTTTCTTCTATCATTAGCCGGCTAAACTTAAGTGTAACCGCAGATCCTTGGCTAAAAATTTAGAAGCAAATGAAAAAGGAAATGACAGGTTAGGTTAGGTTGGGTTCCCCCCCGATGGGCTCCCGCCTTGCCATGGCGGGAGAGCACAATACCCGTGGCTTGGTCTCTCACGGCGAAGCGAAGAGGAACACATGGGGCCGTGCCGGTGTTCGTGTATGGGCGCTATCGCAACTGAGGCGGGCTGCGGTGTCGTATGGGTCGCCACCGTTTGATGGCGGACGCGGTGGGGCCGCAGGGGAAGAGGAGTGCCGGTGTTACGTTGTGCCGCACTCGCTATACTCTGCGGCCGAAGTGGCAGGCGGCGGCGCCACTGACCTCACCCGTCGCAAGGGACCCCAAGCGTTCAGACGCAGGGACGTCTGGCACCCATCTAGCTGGGTCTTCCGCGGGCTTAAATGGCCGGGCACTCACGGCCCTCTCCTTGTGTGAAGGGGCGTGAAGGGCCCGCTGTAGAGGCGGGCGGTCGCCGGTGTGGGACTGGAAGTAAAGGCTCTGCCGGTTTCCCAGTCCCCCGCCACTCGGGTGATGCGGGAGTGCCGCTGGGTCGTCTTAGTGGGTGGGAGTGCCACATACCCTTCTCAGTCGCCGATGCGAGGGAGATGCATAACATTTATTCCCAGCGTCAACAAAAAAAAAGTTAGGTTAGGGAAACATAAACATTGCATCGTGCGCGCATCGTCTACCCTCCGCCCCCTCAAGCGGCATGTTCGCCGTTTCGTTTGGGTTAATGTGCACGTTAGCCGGCTAAAGATGAAAATTCACGACGCAAACTAACATGATATCGAACTTTGGCCGCTTCTCGAAGATAAACTTAAGTTTAGCCGGCTAATCTTAAGTTTATGTTCACACCTATCTTTAGCCGTAATATATCATTTTCCTACAAGCAACTAAGGTTGTCTGGAAGAGATCGCTTCAAGCGATAAGAACGCCTTTGTCCACTTAAGAGTCTCCTGTGTATTGTTTTGTTTTTGTGTGACAATAAAGAATTTATCTATCTATCATCCATACTATACTATACTATATACTATACTATATACTATAATATTATAAATGCGAAAGTAACTCTGTCTGTCAGTTTGTTTGTTTGTTTGTTTGTTGCTCTTTCACGCCTAAACGGCTGAACGGATTTTGATGAAATTTGGTATGGTGATAGATGGTAACTTGGAGACGGACATAGGCTACTTTTTACCCCGGGAAAATATCTCATTCCCATGGGAATCTACACATACAATAATACTCTAGCGGGGTTGTATCTGCTACAGCACACCGAAACTACTTAACCGATTTTGATGGGACTTTTTTTATTCAACTAAGTATCGCTGATTACGAAAACTACTAGAATTTTGAAATCCAACGTGGTAGACGTAAACTACCATTATCCCCTGGGGATAAGGTTGAGGTGCGATAGGGTTGAAATGTCTAAAAATCAATATGGGTGTCGTTTGTAAGGTTTATCGAGCCGCTGATTACAAAAACTACAATGATTTTGAAATCCAACGTGGTGGACGTGAAATACCACCACCCCTGGGATGGGGTTGGGATTCGATAGGTTTGAAATGTCTAAAAATCAATATGAGTGTCAGTTGTATGTTTATATAAGGATAGGGATAGCGGTTAAGATGGCGTTAGGGGTAGAAGCAGGGATAGGGGTAGGGTCAGGGATAGGGAGAGGGAGAGGGGGGAGGGATAGGGAGAGAGTGTAAGGGAGGGGAAAATGAGGGGAGAGAAAGGGGGAGGGAGGGGTAGAGGGCGTGGGAGGGGGTAGAGGGAGGGAGAGGGGGAAGGGGAGGATGAGTGAGGGGAAGGGGGAAAGGGAGGGGAATGGGAGGAGGGCGAGGGGGGAAAGGGAGGGTGATGGGGAGAGGGGAAGGGGGGAAGGAAGGGTGAGGGGGGGGAAGAGGGAGGGGCGAGGGAGAGGAAGAGAGAGTGGGAGAGGGTGAGGGAGGGGGAGTGGGAATGTAGGGGGGGGATACAAAAGGATAGATAGGGAGGAATAGGGACCTTTTTTACTTTTATGAATACCTCCTCGCTACCCATTCACTTCACTCCCTTTATTGCCTTCTTTTTTAAGTTCGCCTGTAACGGTTGACAATGAAAATTCCGCACTACCTACCAGTTAAATAAAATCAAAAGATAATTAAGTTTGTAGTAAGATGCATTTATTCAACTTGGATAAGTACAAATGCATCTTTTACGTAGGGATCAAGAAGGATAAGCGCTCCGTAAAATATGTTTCAATTAAGTTCGAGTTCTGTTTTTTTATAAAATCTACGCGGACGAAGTCGCGGGTAACAGCTAGTACTAATATAATAAAGAGGTAAATCCTGATTGATTGACTGACGTATCAACGCACAGCCGAAACTACTGAAGATAGAAACACGAAATTTAGAGAGTATATTGTTCGTATTATGCAGGTTACCGATAAGAAAGGATTTTTTGAAATTCATCCCCTAAGGGGTTGAAATGACGGAAAATGTTTTGTATGAAAGTCCTTTGTTTCTTATGTTAGATTCTCACAAATTTGGATTTAAGCTTTTGATAAAAAATAAAGAAACATGTGTTTAAGCGTTTCTTGAAAATCATCCTTGAAGGGGTGAAAAAGGGGATGATTTTTTTTTCGTATGTTGGTGTAGAAATCTTTCATTTTTAAAGGTAGAATTATACAAATTTGGTTTTGAGCTCTCAGTAAAACATAAAAAAGTACGTGTTTTAGCATTTTAAGAAATTCATCCCCTAATGCGATGAAATGAGGGATGAAAGTTTGTATAGAAATCCTACAGTTTTGTCATGAGGTACTTGAAAATTTGGATTTAAGCTGACAATAACAAATAAAGGTACACGTGTTTCAGAAATTTTGAGATTTCATCCCCCAATGGGGTGAAATAAGGGGTGAAAGTTTGTATGAAAATCCTACAGTTTTTACATGCGGTACTTAAAAATTTGGATTTTAGCTATAAGAAACAACGAAAGAAATGTTTCAGCAATTTTAAGATACCATCCAACAAGGGGGTGAAATAAGGGATGAAAGTTCGTATGAAGATCCTACTAAAATATAGGATTTAGGCTAATAAAAAGAAAGAAATAAAGATGTGTTTCAGCGTCTTAAAATAATCATCCCAAGGGGATAAAATTAGGGATGAAAGTTAATATGAAATTCCTACAGACCAAAAAACGGGCCAAGTGCGAACCGTCAGCTGAGAAGTGTATTCAATCACACGAGTCCGAATCGCACTCGACCAGTATTTATAATTTGTTGTTATTCTATCATTTACTTTTACGATAGATCTAAAAAAAAGAAACAAGTTTCAAAATCGGGAATTACTGAAAGTGATTTTATCTATGGAATCTTTTTATGAACTTTAGCTTGCCCCTGGCAAAACCGGGGCGGGCCGCTAGTACAAATGAAAGTTCTGTCTGTACCTCCATTTTTTCAACTATTTAACAACTCAAAACAGATTCTTATTAAAATATCTTATTAGCTAAGTTTCAATTAATGGCCAATAGAATCAGACAAATGACAATTTTCTGCCAAAATACATTTGCTTTTCTTGCAAGATAAAAAAAATATACAGGGTATTTGGAAGAGGGTTGTCAATACTTCAGGCATAATAAAACTTAAATTTTACTAAGGCCTATTTTATTTTATTTATTTATTTCATTTGTTGTATTTTATAATAACAGTTTTAAATAAACATGTTTATGCTTTCATGTTTGTTGTTCGTTTTTTTTTTAATTTATAAAAAAAAAGCCGATATTTAAACTTTGAACTTAAAGAAAACTGTTTGGTGTATTCGCGAAAAATTAATTTTGTTGCAGTTTTTAAAATACTAGTGTTAACATAAAATTGTTAGAAGGAGATAACAACTCAAAGATAAGATGTAAGCCCTCAAAGTTTCAGAAATGACGATAGAAATTATTCAACATCGTCTTTACGTTAAAAAAACTAAGGTCATGAGAGTTCTTCCAATTTCATAAAACATCTCCAGTTCATGCTGATTCTAATGGTATACCACATGCATTCCACTTTAACCTTAAGCACAGGATTATTAAGTGTTTTTCTTTGTGCGTTTTTATGTTTATGTGTGCAATAAAGAATTTATTCATTCATTCATTACATAAAGAACTCTTTAAAATAAGAGTTATTCGCTCCGTGGTTATTCACTATTTAATCCATCATCAAGAGTAAGCCCATTGACAATAAAAAATTAAATCCGGCTGCAAATGTACCGATTTAGATTTTTGGGAAAATTAAAGCAAAGTTTGTTCTACAACTTTTGATTTTAGCATTTTGATGAAACGACCTACTCAGTGACAGTCAGTATGACTTCCGCCGGGGACGATCAACTGGGGATCTTCTAGTGTATGTCATGCATTGCTGGGGAGAGCCCATCGAGAAATACGGCGAATCCCTTGCCGTGTCACTGGACATCTCGAAGGCCTTCGACAGGGTGTGGCACGCAAGTCTGCTGAGCAAACTTCCTGCATACGGCATTCCCGCTGACTTTTGCTCTTGGATGGATTGACGCCGGGGTTCCTCAGGGGTCTGTTCTCTCTGTGACTCTTTTCCTGCTGCACATCAACGACCTACTTGGTCCTAGTATTGTTGGGTACGCAGATGACAGTACTGTCGTCGAGAGATATATGTCTAGCGCAAAAGCCAGCAGTGACGAGATACGTTCTTCGAGAGAGGCCTTGGTAGAGCGAATAAACTCAACCTTAAGTCGTGTCTCCGAGTGGGGTGACAAAAATCTGGTGAGTTTCAACGCCACCAAAATACAGGCGTGTCAGTTTACCGCCAAAAGAAGTCCGTTCAATCTGGCTCTTACTTTTCGAGGTACAACTGTACCAGTTACAGACAGCCTCGAGCTACCTTGCATGAAGTTGTGTAAAAACCTGAACTTCGGCGCTAACATTGAGTCAAAATCCCAAAAAGATGGGCATCCTCAATAAGGTTAGGCGTTACTTCACTTCTGGACAGATTCTAGTTTTATACAACGTGTTAATGGAATAAGCGAAACCCAATCTTAAAAAAATATTTTTTTTTTTCTAGATATTGTTATTTTAAAGTTTCACTTCCCTCCCCTCCTCACCGCTCATAAACTGCACGGCGCCGGCCGCCAGCGCGCGTATCCACAGAAATATTTTGAACTAGCTGTTGCCCGCGACTTCGTCCGCGTGGGATTCTATCTATCTGACCATCCATCCATCCACCCTTCCGTCTATCTGTCGTCCGTCCAACCATCTGTCCAACCGTCCGTCACACCATCCCTGCCCCTCTCCCCCTCTTCCCCCTCACCCTCCCTCTCCCTCCCCCCTTTCCCCCTCCCTCTCCTTCCTCCTCCCCTTCCCTCTCACTCTCTCTATTCAAGTCGCAAGTGAATAGGCTTCTTCTAGGCAAGCTCGTTCTATCGTCGACCTCATCTCTGTCTTCAAGACTAGATCGAGGTCAAGAGTAAGCCCATTGACAACAAAAAAATATTAAAACAAAGAAAATCGAATCTTCACACAAAATGAAAACCTGATCCGGTCAATTTGTATGAAGAACCACATTTTTACGGTTCCGATACCAAACTGGTAAAAAAAGGAACCCTTATGGTGCGACTTTGTCTGTCTGTCTGTCACACCTATAGTATATCTCAGCAACCACTCATGCTATCGACTTTAAATTTGGAATAGTAGTAGAATATAGTTGCCCAACTTAATTGCGGATGTAAGAATTTAAAAAATATTATGATTCTTACTGTAAAGGGGGCCCAAATAGGGGGGGGGGGGGTTTCAAATTGTTGTTACTAGGTCGAATGGGGTATCATATGAAAGGGCTTTACTTGTACATTCTAAAATATATTTTTGTATTTTTTTACAACTCTTAGTTTTCAAGTTGTGATGAAAATGTCAAAAAAAATGCCATTCCCCCCCCCCCCCCCTTATCTCCGAAATTTGTTAGAGGAAAAAACTGAATTAATTACAGTCAATAGAAGTTCATGTATATATTACAGCAAAAATAAAGCGATCTTTCTAAGTTGCACAATTTTTAAAAATGGACTTTATTGCTTCGAAAAATACTATATAGGTATATCGGAAACTTCGGCGCGCGAGTCCGACTCGCACTTGATCGGTTTTTTAGGGTTCCGTACCTCAAAAGAAAAAACGGAACCCTTATAGGATCACTGTTGTTCGTCTGTCTGTCTGTCAAGACCCTTTTTCTCACGAACGAGAAGAGGTATCAGGTTGAAATTGATAACGAATATTAAAGTCCATAAACCACACAAGATCTGAAAATTTAATTTTTTTACAACGACGCAATCAAAAGATATGGCATTTTATGTCCTCATCTCCATACATTTATGCACTAAAGCAAAACCTATAGGGTACTTACTACCCGTTGACCTAAAATTATGAAATTTGGCACGAAGCTAGGCCTCACAGTACAAATAAAGGGAAAAGTCTGAAATCATTAAATATTACAACTTTTGTCACAACTAATGGTAACCAATTGAGGTAAGCTCCCGTTTCAAGAACATTCATATAAGAGAGGGGTCAAGTTGAATGGTCACGGAGGCGATTTTTTTTTAGTTCTATTTTAAAAACGGGAACACTTACAAACTTGAAAATTGGTATGTTTATAGTGCATAAGCTATAAAATAACAACAAATAATAAAATTTGGTCAAGTGCGTGTCAGACTCAAAATATCTAGCACATTAACTTACTGAAATTTCAACTAATACAATTATGATTATGTGGTGGTACGGAACCCTCAGTGCGCGAGTCCGACTCGCACTTAACCGTTTTTTTTTTATTTTAATTTACAAAACTTGTAGAACAAAATTTGTTCAGTTACATGGGTAGAACTACCCTCTGAACTACCGTTTGCACTATTCGTTTAGTTTTACTATTCGAATAAAATGAATACTTCGAGAGCTAAATATTCGAATATTTTTAAACATTTATTAAAAATATTACAATTTTAATTCCACATAAAGAAGAGTAGCTAGACAGGGATTTGGTTTGATTCCAGCATTATTTTGAAATCTAGTATTTTAATTAGTTTTATTGTTTAATGGTCAATAAAACCACATTTACCGTTTTACAAAGTAAACTTAGGTTAGTCTTTGCACAGACTGTAATGTTTCTTTTTGTTACTAATTTGAATTTAAGTTATTGCATAAAATCATACAGAAACACGTATGTAAGCGTTTCTTGAAAATCATCCTCTAAGCTTCATCATTAGTACCGGGAACTCTATACAATTTTTTTATGTTTCATTTCATCCCATTTGCGTAGCAAAGCGATACACCTGAGGGGATCCCGCGTCTTAACGATCCACGATGGATCTTACCCTAGCGGAAAGTTCGGCGGCGGATACTCCATGTCGGAACTTTTCCCTGTCACTTGATCACGCTGGATTATGAAAAAAATAGTGAAAATATTAGCAGATTCAGAGTTCCATACAAATTCTCATCCTTCATTTTATCCCTTTATAGCATAAAATTCCATAAAAGCTTATACATGTACTTTTTTACTTCGTACGAAAAGATTAAATTTCTAATTTATATAATTAAATACCTTACAGTTCAATAATCAAGGACTTTCAGACTAACAAATTGACAAAAACTCATCTCTAATTTTACCCCATTTGCGGATAATTTTAAAGAAACGCTCAAACGCGTGTTTCTTTATTTTTTACCATAAGTTTTAATTAAAATTTGTATAAATCTTACTACAAAAGCAAAGGACTTTTATTCAGTTAAATTTCTTAAAATAATTTCTAATCCCGAACGTTCATAACATGAAAAAAACATCCTCCAAATTTCATGCATTTAACATCAGCACTTGCAGAATGCCATTCAAACTTCATCCTTAAATTTAATCTCCTTGAGGGATGAATTTCTAAAAAAGCTTCGAGGTAAACCAAGGTAGAGCGCATAAACTCAACCTTAAGTCGTGTCTCCGAGTGGGGTGACAAAAATCTGATAAGTATCTACGCCACGAAAAATTTTGCAATTCTGTTTACCCCCAAAAGAATTCTGTTGAATCTGGTTCCTACTTTTTGAGGTACATCTGTACCGCAGTAACAGACAGCCTCGAGCATCTTCGCAAGAAGTTGTGTGCAAACTTAATCTTCGGCGCCAACGAGTCAAAAACCCAAACTATGGTAAAAAATCTGGGTATTCTCAATAAAGTTAAGCGATAAGTCACTATAAAGCACAAGTCCGACCTTACATGGAGAGTTGCTGTCACCTTTAGCATGGCTCAGCTACATACCAACTAGACAAGCGATAAGTCACTATAAAGCACAAGTCCGATCTTACATGGAGAGTTGCTGTCACCTTTAGCATGGCTCAGCTACATACCAACTAGACGCACTTGACTCGATAACACAGACAGACTGACAGAGCAATAATCTCGTTGGTGATGAAATGCTGGTGAAAACCACGTTTCATAGTCTTACCCACCGTCGCAAAGTAGCATGTCTATCGGGCTTTTACAGATTGTACTTCGGAGAGTGTGCTCAAGAGCTCAACGAGCTTATTCCACGATCCCCCTTCTACCATCAGGAGACGAGACGCACAGCAAAATACCACCCACACTTGGTTGATATTCCACACATTCGCACAAAGCGCTTTGAAACATCTTTTATAATGCGCACGGCTAAAGAGTGGAATTCTCTGCCTGCGTCTGTGTTCCCGAGAATCTATTCCAGTCGCGAGTGAATAGGCTTCTTCTGGGCAAGCTCATCCTACCGTCGAACTTACCTCTTTCCTCAAGACTTGATCGAGGTCAAGAGTAAGGCCATTGACAATAATTAAAAAAATCTGAAATGTTATTTTTGAATTTTAACAGATCTCAAATCCAAATTTGTATACCTGTATCTTCAAAAATTAAGGACTTGAACACCACCGAACCGACAAAAATTCATTCCCTATTTCACCTCATTCCAAGATGAATTTCAAGAAATGCTCAAACACGTATTTCTTTATTTTTTACAGAAATCTTAAATGCATATTTGTATGAATCTTACTTCACAAACAATGGATATTCATTATTCATACAAAACATTTCACCTCATTTTTAGGGTTCCGATACCAAAATGGTAAAAAAAAGGAACCCTTATGGTGCCGCTCTGTCTGTCCGTCTGTCTGTCACACCTCTATATCTCAGCAACCACTTACGCTATCGAGCTGAAATTTGGAATAGTTTTAGAATATAGTTGCCCAACTTAATTGCACATGAAAATTCTTTGAAAAAAGTATGATTATTAATGTAAAGGGGGCCAAAATAGGGGGGGCCAAATTTCAAATTGTCGCTACTTGGTCGAGTGGGGTATCATATGAAAGGGCTTTACTTGTACATTTTAAAATATATTTTTGTATTTTTTTAAGTTTCTTAGTTTTCAAGTTATGATGAAAAATGTCAAAAAAAATACCATTCCCCCCCCCTTATCTCCGAAGTTTGAGTAAGGGAAAATCTGAATTAATTACAGTTGACAGAGGTTTATGTAAACTTTACAGCAAAAATAAAACGATCTTTCTAAGTTGCACAGTTTTTCAGAAATCTGCAAAAAACCTTTACAAACAAATTTAGTTTTGCGGTCCTGAAAATGGACTTTATTGCTTCCAAAAATACTATAGGTATATCGGAACCCTCGGCGCGCGAGTCCGACTCGCACTTGACCGGTTTTATTTTACTCTTTCTTAAAATCATTTCCTGTCGCAAGCCTACATGATTTGAAAAGCATACCCTTCGAATTTCATGCTTTTAGATTCATCTGTAGTTTCGGCTGTGCTTTAATGAGTCAATCAATCAATCAATAATATCCTTTTTATTATATTCTAGGAAAATATAAGTACTTTTATTACTTTTTTTACTATTCGAATATTCGGATAATTTTAATGAACTATTCGAATTTTAAATTGGAGCGGATATTCGAATAAAATGAATATTCGAATTGCAAACCCTAGTTGTATAACCAAACTCGGGTTCTTTTTAAATGACACTAGGTAAACCAGTAATGATATTCTGAATTTTCCTTCCAACTTACAGCCCATACGCAAACCGATGGAGCAAAACAATGATGGGCTACGGTCCCGAGGACACACATTTCGTCGTCGAACTCACATACAACTATGGTGTGACACATTACGAACGGGGGAACGACTTCATTGGTCTTACTGTCCAGTCCAGTGAGAGCTTGCAAAGAGCTGCTTCATTAAACTGGCCGGTGAAAGTGGAAGCCGGTGTGAAATATGTGGAGGCACCCGGAGGATACAAGTTTTATATCATTGACAAACCCCAGCCATCAAACACAGGTAAGTTAACAAAAGTATTTTTTTATTTATTTAAATAACTTCTTCGAATTGTAATAAAAAACAAACGTATACAGCGTGCAAAATAACTCTGTCTGTGACCGTTAATGCACAGGAGTAAAAAAAATGAGTCGCGGGGGCGAGTGTGGCATGTAGGGGGAGGCGAGCGAGTCGTTCATTGGCTCTCCGCCTGTCACCAATGCGCAGAAAATAACCGTCATAGACAGACTTGTCCTGAACGCGCTGTATTTGTCTTTCATTGGGTGTAAAAGAATTAGTAAGGGCTGTTTTAGCCTGTTACTAAGACCATCAAACTGAACAACTTTCCCTATGGAACGTAAGTCGAAATACGAAAAATAAAATTTTACCTTCTGTTCAAAATGCACTATCACCGTGCAGTTTCAGAAGTAGAATTTTTGTTTCGTTTTTCGATTTATGTTCCTTGTGGAAAGTTGTTCAGTTTCGAGGTCTGAGGAGAATGTGCCCAAGAGCTCCACGAGCTTATTCCACCATTTTCCTTCTACCATCGGGAGTCCAGACGCACCGCAGGATATCACCCATACTTGGTTGATATTCCGCACATTCGCACAAAGCTCTTTGAAACATCTTTTATAATGCGCACAGTTAAAAAGTAGAATTATCTGCCTGCGTCTGTGTTCCCGAGTTCATATAACCCGAATCTATTCAAGTCGCGAGTGAATAGGCTTCTTCTAGGCAAGCTAGTTCCATCGTCGACCTCAGCTCTGTCTTCAAGACTAGATCGAGTTCAAGAGTACGCCTATTGACGATAGTAAAAAAAAGAAAAGAGCAGTGCTTATACGCTAAAAAAGTGCTTACAATTTTTTTTACACCTTGTAATACGCGGTACGTAACTTCGATGCGACGGATTGCGGGGCAGGCGTGCAAATCGTTCATTTTCTCCCTTAGTGTCAACCATGCTTGCATGCGCAGAAAATAACCGTCAGCATAGGAGTCACTTCTTCTGCTTTCTCGGTCCCTCACTGATGAGGTCGCGACCACATATGGTTTCTTACCACAGACTGCGATTATATGATTTGTGTACCGCACGCTGCATGTTGCCGCCCACTGCCTTCCTCATTGTGTCTGACCATCTCGTAGGTGCCCTACCCTGAACACGTCTGCCTTCCATTTGGCCCAAGATTCTCCAGACAATGCCTTGAAGTGCCCATACGAGTACTTGTAGTGACAAAATTGTTCAGTTCCATGTGCTTTTATTTTGTTTTTAGCAACGAGCGATGCTCATCTCGATATAGATGGCGCATAGGGTTTCCTGAATCAAGCTATATTTTTTCATTAGAAATACTCTTAGGAAATACTTAAACGGAGTAAACATTTTTTTCCCAGACATGGTTATATCGATTTTCCGCCTCAAGAACGCGACACAACTATAATTACGCACAACTATTATTATGCAACAAAATTGATATAAAATGAATCTCTTTCAGGCGACATGTATTGTCCTGGGACGGATTCAAGTGATTCAATGTCTTGCAATTGTAATTTTGGTTAGTCAGCCTATTCATTCAGTTTTCTTGTACAAAAGATTATTTATTATTTTATCACTGGATTATTCATATCTATTTAATATGTACTAGATAACTTTGATTCAGATAATTCTGTTTGATGGTTTGTATCCGTGTAAAACCAATATTAGATTAATTGAACTGCAGGGCAAAGTCCTTTCTCTGCCATTTCCAAGTATTTCCTTTAATTTGACACTAACGTGTACATTACGCCTCTACCGTAAGGTTGTATTTTTTTTTTTACATTTATCCCAACGCTTACCAATCTATTTTGCAGCCATGACACTAAAACCAGAGTATAATGTGACGGAAAGAATAACTTTGTTTTACAAACTTGTTTTTTCTGACAGCTTTAACCGATTGCTTTTGACATAGCTGCAAGATATGTTGATAAGCGTTGGAATATGGCGTCAGTTGCATGCGATTTAGTTTAAGGTACGGGCAAACTAGGCTTATGTGATGCCACGCCACGCTATTTGATATTACGCTAGAAACACACTAGCTCTACCCCACCTCGTCAGCGACTGAAACAAATTGATCTTACTTGATAACACGCTACCTTATGTGTATGACTGCTAATATTATTTAATTAGTACTAATTCAAATTTTAATTTATCAAATCCTGATGTTTGTTTTTTTTTAGGGTTCCGTACCTCAAAATAAAAAAAACCGGCCAAGTGCGAGTCGGACTCGCGCACCGAGGGTTCTGTACAACCACATAATCATAATAAAATAATAAAATTGTTTATTTTCTCTCACAATTTTTGGAGGTAATTTCCGTTAAGTAAGTAAGTAGGTAAGTTCCGTTTTTTTATTTTGAGGTACGGAACCCTAAAAACGGAACCCTTATAGGATCACTTTGTTGTCCGTCTGTCTGTCTGTCTGTCAAGACCCTTTTTCTCACGAACGAGAAAAGGTATCAGGTTGAAATTGATAACGAATATTAAAGTCCATAAACCATACAAGATCTGAAAATTTCAATTTTTTACAACGACGGAATCAAAAGATATGGCTTTTTATGTCCTCATCTCCATTCATTTATGCAAAAAAGCAAAACATACAAGGTACTTCCCGCTGACCTAAAATTATGAAATTTGGCAAGAAGCTAGGTCTCACAGTACAACTAAAGGGAAAATCTAAAATCATTAAATATTTAAATTTTTCTCCCAACTAAAAGTAACCAATTAAGGTGAGCTCCCGTTTCAAGAACTTTTCTATAAAAGAGGGGTCAAGTTGGATGGTCGCGGAGTTTTTAAAATCAAAGACCAAAAGCTTTTAATATATTATATGGTAGATAGGTACGGAACCCTTAGGGCGCGAGTCCGACTCGCACTTGGCCGGTTTTTTTTTCTTATGTGGAACAGTCGGCCAAAAAAGTGGGTTGAAGTTGACAGTTAGGATCAACCTTAGCGATAATTTGTTAACACGTGCAAACTCGTTCCATCGTTGAACTCATCTCTGTCTTCAAGACTAGATTGAGGTCATGATCATCATATTGTATGGGTTGCAAGGTCGATGACCGACCTCACAAACCCTGGTGCCAGAGTTGTTGACCCGCTAAAGGCCTCAGTCTTGGCTCATTAATGACTACATCCATAGATAGTAGTCGGGACCAACGGCTTGGTGTGCCTTCCGAAGCACGGTATCATCTAACTTTTCGGACATTCCGCTGATTCAGCCTGCAATGTCCTAACCAAACTGGGGAGGTCGCACAAAAGAATTTTTGTTTGGCAGTGTCCCCACCGGGAATTGAACCCAGAACCACCGGATCGAGAGCCGAGCGCTCTAACCACTACACCACGGAGGCTGATTGAGGTGATGAGTAAGCCCATTGACAATAAAAATAAACCGGTCAAGTGCGAGTCGGACTCGCGCGCCGAGGGTTCCGATATACCTATAGTATTTTTGGAAGCAATAAAGTCCATTTTCAGGACCGCAAAACTAAATTTGTTTATAAAGGTTTTATGCAGATTTCTGAAAAACTGTGCAACTTAGAAAGATCGTTTTATTTTTGCTGTAAAGTTTACATAAACCTCTGTCAACTGTAATTAATTCAGATTTTTCCTTACTCAAACTTCGGAGATAAGGCGGGGGGGAATGGTATTTTTTGTCATTTTTAGGGTTCCGTACCTCAAAAGAAAAAAACGGAACCCATATAGGATCACTTTGTTGTCCGTCTGTCTGTCTGTCTGTCTGTCAAGACCCTTTATCTCACGAACCGGTAAAGGTATCAGGTTGAAATTAATACCATATATTAGGATCCATGAACCACACAAGATCTGAAAATTTAAATTTTTTACAACGACGCAATCAAAAGATATGGCATTTTATGTCCTCATCTCCATACATTTATGCAAAAAACCAAAACCTACAGGGTACTTCCCGTTGACCTAAAATTATGGAATTTGGCAAGAAGCTAGGTCTCACAGTACAAATAATGGGAAAAGTCTGAAATCATTAAATATTGCAACTTTTCTCACAACTAACATTCATATAAGAGAGGGGTCAAGTTGAATGGTCGCTGAGGCGATTTTTGTTTTAGTTCTATTTTATAAACGGCAACACTTACAAACTTGAAAATTGATATGTTTATAGTGCATAAGCTATAAAATATCAACAAATAATAACATTTTGTCAAGCGCGTGTCGGACTCAAAAAATCTAGCACATTAACTTACTGAAATTTCAACTAATACAATTATGATTATGTGGTGGTACGGAACCCTCTGTGCGCGAGTCCGACTCGCACTTGGCCGGTTTTTTTTTCATCATAACTTGAAAACTAAGAAACTTAAATTATACAAAAATGTATTTTAAAATGTACAAGTAAAGCCCTTTCATATGACACCCCACTGACACACGACAATTTGAAATTTTGCCCCCCCCATTTTGGCCCCCTTTACATTAATAATCATACTTTTTTCAAAATTTTTTCATGTGCAATTAAGTTGGGCAACTATATTCTAAAACTATTCCAAATTTCAGGTCGATAGCATAAGTGGTTGCTGAGATATAGAGGTGTGATAGACAGACAGACAGACAGAGCGGCACCATAAGGGTTCCTTTTTTTACCATTTTGGTATCGGAACCCTAAAAACAAACTGATACTGACATGGCCGACTGTACAGTGTGAGTAAGTTGTAAGTTTGCAATGTTAATACTAGCCATTGTCAACATCTTAAATCTACTTAGAGTTTTAAGTGTCATACTTAGTGGAAAATTTATTATAAAGAAATGGAAGATACATCTGATATCTATTACGTTTCAGTAAAAAATCTTCTACAAAACGGCCTATCTTACCTGATACTGATTATCTGTTAGGAGAGTTATTTGATCATATCATGACCACATGACTAGATAAAAGAAGCATTAGAGCACAAAATACGTCATATCTATTCAAATAACTATGGCGGTAACGAACACAGAGTTTAAGCTATTGTTTTGCTTAAGGGTCTACCCGCCGTCCACTAGCGCCCCCATCAGTTAAAAAAATAATACTCGCTGAATACAAAACATCAACGGTTGAAGTATAGGTACCCTAGTTTATTTCGAACCTATCAACTCTATAAAATATAGTTTACTGTAGTTACATAAACAAAAATTGCGAAGAACGTCGAATTTTAGCAGTTTTTGTATCTGTAACTACAATGAACTTTATTTTACAGAGTTGATTTCTAAATAAACAATGGTATACTGCGGGGCAAACAACTTGAACAATAATCACGTGGAGCTTTGCGCACGTCAATCTGTATGTAAAATCGACTCTGCGCAGCCAAGGTCAAATTGTTCAAGTAGTTAGCCCACACCTATACCTTTACTTCAATCTCTCTTTCAGAATTTTCGATAAGTTTGGTGTTCAGCGAGTTATATTTTTTTAACTGATAAGGGCGCTAGTAGACGCCGGGTAGCCCCTTATACGCGATCGGAAAGAAAGACATATTTAACCTAAAAACTACAAGCATTTCAACCTCGATTCACTTTCTTTCAGATCCAGTTCAGAAAGTGACCCTAGCTTCTTCAAACCTGGCGCGATCCATCGCCTACTGGAATGGTCTTCTCACACTTAAGATCTACGAAAAGACAGACAAATCAGTGCTTCTGGGCTTTAGCGAAGACCAAGCCAAATTGGAGCTGGTTGATATTGGTAAGTTAATGTGTCATTACCGTGGTCATATCTTGGGAGTTCGACAATATATTGAAATGGTCTGCTAACACTAAGACAAATCAGTGCTACTGGGTTTCAGCAAAGACCAAGCCCAGTTGGAGCTGGTCGATATTGGTAAGTTAATGTGTCATGACTTTGCTTAAACTTGGGGAGTTCGAAAATCTATTGAGATGGTCTGCTCACACTTAAAATCTTCGGGAAGATGGACAAATCAGAAGACCAAGCCAAGTTCGAGCTGGTCGATGTAGGTAAATTAATGTGACGTTAGCGTGGTTAAACCTGAAGAGTTCGAAAATCTATTGAAATGGTCTGTTCACACTTAAAATGTTCGGGAAGATGGACAAATCAGAAGACCAAGCCAAGTTCGAGCTGGTCGATGTAGGTAAATTAATGTGACGTTACCGTGATCAAACCTGCGGAGTTCGCCAACCTATTGGTACGGTCTGCTCACACTTGACTCAAGATCTTCGTGAAGATGCACAAATCAGTGCTACTGGGCTTCAGCGAAGACCAAGCTAAGTCGGAACTGGCCGATCTTGGTAAGTTCCAGTGAAATTACCTTGCTGAGGAGTTTCATTTCATTTCATTTATTCATTGCATTACAACCTATTGAAATTCGACAACATATTTTCTCGTTACTACTTTTATTTACTCTTTAAAATCAAACTTACGATCATAAAAGGTATTTAAACTCTATTTTAGAGAGGAGTCTCGAGATAAGATGTCTAGACTTTCCACTTGTTAATGATATTATTATGTTTATGCTATTACATATTAAACAAACAGCCTGTTTGACTGAATGCAGAGCAAAAATATGAAGGCACAGTGCCAGCTAAAAGCACAGTCGGAAACTTGCCTACTAATAAAAAGCTATGGGAGGTAATACAAAACTAGCACAAATACAATTTAATCTGAAGATGCCGGTAAGCTTTTGAATATGCGTAATTCTCCATCAGCTTCTGTGGACGCAGTAAACCATTATTTTGCTAACACAGGAAAATCTCTCGCTGAAAAAATCAGGTCATGTAACTTCCATTTAGTAAATAATAATGATGATGGTGCCAGAATCTCTATGGATTCTTTGATTATGCTTGACACAGATGAGCAGGATGTGGAGAGACTCGTACTCTCAATGAAAAATACTTCTTCGAAGGGCTGGGATGGTATTTCTTCCAATTTTCTAAAAGAGTTTAAAGATATCATAGTACCCCCACTCACTCATATCTGCCGATTGAGCATCTCTTTCGGTGTCTTTCCTGACGTCTTTAAAAAATCCATTATTAAGCTAATTTTCAAGTCGGGTGATCGAGATCGTGTATCTAACTATCGACCAATTTCTATTCTTCCCTCCCTATCAAAAATACTAGAACGTATAATGAATAATCGATTGATCAAATTCCTTGAACATAATAATCTTTTGGCTCCTATTCAATACGGTTTTCGTGCGAAAAAATCGCCTGGTCTTGCAGTCCATGATCTCGTAGACTTTGTAGTTGAAAACCTTGATAGGAATAAAAAATGTGTAGCAATTTTTTTTGACCTTGCTTAGGCATTTGACACGGTCTCGATCCCTCTACTTCTTCGAAAACTAGAAAGATTAGGAATTAGAGGCAACGAACTTAAACTATTTGAAAGCTACCTTTTTAATCGCTACCAACTAGTTAGGATTGATAATTTCACAAGCGATGAACTTCCTATAAATATCGGGGTCCCACGTTGTTTCTGGTTTTTATAAATGACCTTTGTCTAACTCATTTACCTAATAGCAAAATAATTTCTTTTGCTGACGATACAGTTCTCTTGTGTCAAGGAAACACATGGCGGGAAACTTTTAACCTAGCTCAAAGCGGACTCGATGCAATATTATTTTGGCTCAATACCAACCTTCTTACTATCAATCCTGATAAAACTAAATACATGATGTTCGGCATCCGTAACTCTTCTTTCCCGGTTGAAAATTTCACCCTCACTGCTCATTACTGCTCCTCTACTTCTGTCTCTTCCTGTTCCTGTCCTAGTATGCAAAATGTGGCTTCTTTTGAATACCTTGGAATAAACCTGGATCAAAATCTCAACTTTAAAACACATACAACTTTATTATCGTCTCGTACCCGAAAGTAAATTTATGTATTTAAATGTCTTCGACATATCGCTGAACCCGAAGTTTTAAATATGGTGTATTATGCTGTTTGTCAATCCATTTTTATTTATTGCCTTTCTGTTTGGGGTGGTGCTGCCAAAACTTCCTTAAAGAAGCTTGAGGTGGCTAGCGTGCAATTTTAAAAGTATCGACTTTTCGTTCGTTGTTCTTTCCTACGAAGGAACTGTATAAATCTTGTAAGGTTTTGACAATTCGACAACTTTTTGTTCTATATACCATCTTGAAACAACATTCTTGTATTGTATATGATCCTGCGCTTGCATTGAATAACAGAAGGCATGGTACGGTTTCAGCTTCTCTACCGTGTAATACTACTTTTGCCCAACGCTTCTTCGGTTTTCTTGGTCCATTTCTATATAATAAGTGTTACAAAATCACGAATATCTACCCACAAAGTAAGTTTCAGTGTAAAAAGTCGGTAACCGTTGGTATGAATTATGAGGACACAGAAAAACTTCTTGCAATACTGTCCTAATAATTTTAAATTTGATTTATTTTTTTTTTTTTTTTCTCTCATGATTCTGTGAAGTACCTCTAAACATAGTTAAGTTTCTTGATACACATACACACGCACACACCAATACACACGCACACACACATACACACGCACACACATACACACACACACATACACACACACTTACACACGCTCTCTTACACACGCTCACTCTTTAAGTTTAAATTTTTGTTTCCGTTTTTTTGGTTTTATATATACTAATACAAATATTCAAATATTGTAAAAATTCCTCGATGTCTATAGTATGTTTTAATTGTAATTGTATTCATTCATTCTGGAGGTGGAGGCCTGGTTGCCTAAAACACAGGACTACCTAGCTTAGGAACCAGCCTCTACAGACATTTTATTGTGCCTACTTTTTTACCCAGGTTTTTTGTAGAGGAAAATAATTTTTTTTACTATTAAAAAAAAATGTGTAAAAATGTGTAGAAAAACCGGTACCATTACAATTACCTCAACAATTGGGTAATTAATATTTTATGTATGACTCGAAACTGTTTAGGTTTATAGCACTTTGTTTTAAATATGTGAAAAGCTCAGGGCATATATAAAAGTGGCTTTCTTTTATCGTTAACGAGAGTAAAATAGAATGAGTGAATGAAAGTATAAAATGTCACATGTCAGCATTTATTCATTCTACTAGCGTTTACGATAATAACTAGAAAGACACTGAACTATAGTTTCTACAGATCGTAGACACGGCAGCAAAGAAGCGGAAACAAAACCAATATAAGCTGAACTAGCGCTATGCTACAATCGCCCGAAACCAGAAACCTACTCAAGATCTAAGTGTTTCCACCGACGTGCGGCCGTGTGTACCATCATCGTTTAATCAGATAAGAGGTTGGTAAGATACTGCAATGATTTATTTGTTTATATCAAAAATTGTGATTAATTACAATAAGGCCGCCTATTTATTGTACAATCCTCTTATGGTCTCATTGTAAAGCAAATCTGTGTCCTGTGGTGTGCAGCATTTGACCTTCTCTTAATCAATCTACAGTCGTCGAACAGTCGATTTGTTACTCATTCAAATAACCAGTAAAACAACTTTCATATTTTCGGATAAACTCCTTACAGAAACCCGTAGGTTTCACCTAGTTTGCTCGAACGAATCACACGAGGTAACGGCGTGTTTTATCATTGCAAGTACCTTGATAATGAATTCCTAGGTGCGATTTGGTAAACTAGAGATTGCTTATATCTGCGCTATTGTTATGACTAAGTAAAGCTGAATAATGCTAGGTAAATATTTCACCTAATTGTCTACTGTTTATCTATCTTACTTGCTTATCGTATTTGTGCATTTCGACTTTTTCATGACCTTCACAATAAGAGGCCTAATCTTTTGATATGAGTTCGCTATACAGACAAACAAAAAACAAGTTTTCAAAAGTAACATGTTGCTAAAATTCAAAAGAAGCAAGATATTATGGATGAAGACAATTTCCTTTTTTTAAGATTGGAAAATTAATAAATGAATGAATAACACTTTATTGCACACTAATAAAGTAACATTTACAAATAACGAGTTATAAAATGTGGGCAAAAGGCGGTCTTATCACTAAGAGTGATCTCTTCCAGACAACCTTTTGACGAAATCAACATTATACAGAAAATTTATGTTTTGTTTTTTTTTTACTATTTAGTACTAACAATTTTTCGGTACGCTCGTGTCTTAGCTACGTTGGATCCCCACTGTGCGAATTGTATACTTAGAGTGCTAGTGATGGGAAAGTTTCATACTAGCTATTCGGCTGGGCTAGTATTGGTAGATCACAGCTCCTACCATGGATAGGTTCCTAACCAGATCTAACTCAGTTGGTAAACGTCCACCTGAAGGCGCGTTAAACATGAGCGACTGGAAAATTCCAAAGAATACTGCTCAACCACACCCACAAACGTCGACAACAGGTGTGAAGACTTCAAACCAGTTTGGCGTTCTCTCTGATGATGCCAGCACAGAAAAGCAAGCAAGTAATCCTGTGGAAGTGCGACTGAAGGAAGCCACCACTACAGTGAAGAAATCCAGCCGCATTCCCCCCATCATGATGGAGCTCAAGCGCGAATGGACTCACGAGTACATCAAAACCCTCATTAGCAGGTATACCCGAAGTTTTCATGTGCAGTACAAAGGAAATAATAAAATTTCAATCATCTGCTATTCTGCCGAGAGCCACCAGGCTGTTAAAGAAGGATTGCGTAAAGAAAACATTGCATATCACACCTTCTCGCGTAAAGACGAGAAGCCTCTGAAAGCTGTTATCTTTGGTCTTCCTGCCTACGCTGAATCCCACTTACAAGAGGAACTTGTATCCTTAGGTTTTAAGGATCCTGTAGTACGCATGATGAAGGTTTCCGGTGGGAAAGTGGTAACAAGTCCACCTTTTCTTGTACAACTGCCACCTGGAAGCGATATGGCAAAATTCAGGCAAATAAAGTACCTTAGTAATTGTGTCGTCCAGATTCGGAAATATCATGCAAACAACTTATATGGCACCCAGTGTTTTAGATGTCAGAATTTTGGACACTCGTCAAAAAACTGTAACCTGCCTCCCCGTTGTGTGAAATGTACAGGAGACCATGCGACTGAAGAATGTCCTAAAAATGATCGAAATCAACCAGCAAAGTGCTGTAATTGTAATGGAGCCCATCCTGCAAACTTTCGGCAATGTGAAGAGCGGAAGAAGTATATTGAATTACTTGCTAAAAGACAAGCAGAAATTAAATTCAAGCAGGATATAAAGATCCCGGTTAAAAAGAGCGTCGTTGATGGTAGCAACCCGATCAAAACGGCGGCCATGGTCAATGGCCGTGCCTGGAACAGTGTTCTGACAGGAGCCGTACCCCAGAGTCAGTTTCTACCCCCAAACAATAACATCCACGATCAGGCAACAACAGATATGTTACAGATTCTAATGGCTATCAAAACTATAAAAAATCTATTTCTCGCATGTACTAATATGATGGATAAAGTGATTCTAATTTTGACTCACCTAGGTCAATATGTATGATTTCAGTAAGTTACGTTTATTATATTGGAATGCCGATGGTATCCGCACAAAAATAACTGAGCTGCTAGACTTAGCTACTGAATTATCAGTAGATATTATTGCTATTTCGGAGACTAGAATATCCCCAAAATGTAATTTAACTACTCCAGGTTTCTGTTGCTACCGTCTAGATAAATCTAACGAAGGCCGAGGTCAGGGTGTTGCGATTCTAATTAGGTCAGATATAATACACTCACCTGTAGTTCTACCGAAAACACATAACCTTGAGTGCATAGGTGTAGAATTATTGCTATCTGGCAGTAATATAACACTAATCTCAGCGTATCAGTCCCCTAATTTGTCACTTCTTACATGTGATCTAGATGCTGTCCTATCTACAAATAAAAAGTTACTGGTTATGGGTGATTTTAATACAAAGCATCCATATTGGAATTGCTGCACTTCCAACTCTCATGGTGAAGTACTCTTTGATCACATGATTAACAATGAATATGAAATCATCGCACCATTTACCCCAACTCTAGTCCACTATAATATAACACGTGTTGCGTCAACACCCGATATAGTCTTGGTTAAGAATGTGCTTCAGTTTTCTGAACCTGTAACTCTTACTAAACTCTCATCTAATCATCTTCCTGTAACTTTTACAATAAGCGGCGAATTTTCACGTAAACTTCAAATCACTTTTAACTACAGTAAAGCTGACTGGGTAAAATATAGAGCATACTTAGATCAAAACATAGTTCTTACCTCTTCCACTTTCAATACTATTGATGATATCGAAAATAGTATACGACTGCTGACACGTACCATGATAGAAGGAAGAAAATTATTTACTCCTACCAATTCATGCTCACCTGCGGTCAAACTACCAAGACGCATCAAAACTATCATAAAATACAAAAATCTGCTACGTAGACTTAACCTGAATGAAACAAACCACACCGTCAAACGATGCCGTTCCAAGGAAATAAACAATCTTCAAAGAGGTATTTCAGCCGCCATTACGGAGCTTAACGATGTCAACTGGAGCAACAAACTATCCAAGGTTGACAATCCTGGTAGTGACTTGTGGCGTGTTGTGAAGTCTATTAATTATAAGCCATGCAGCATTCCCCCGCTTAAGACACCCAACGGTTCTTTCACAAAATCCCCTCAAGAACAGTGTGATGCACTAGCTGAAGCGTTTCTTGAAAACATGAATCTAACAAAATCTTGGGCTACTGACCCTCAAATCGAAAGTGCTGTTTCTGAATCTCTTGACAAACTTTTCCATTATTGCTCTCACGAACATCTTAATCCAGTGCGACCAGCTGAAGTGCGTAAATTGCTGAATAAATTGAAGCGCCGTAAGGCACCTGGCTATGATGGTTTGGACAACTTATTACTAAAAAATATGTCCCAGAAATGCGTTGTTTTTCTAACAAAAATTTTCAATGGTTGTCTACACCTATGTCATTTTCCCTCGGACTGGAAAACAGCAAAAATAATTGCAATAAAGAAACCGGGTAAGGATGAAACTATCCCCACTAGTTATCGTCCTATCAGTCTTCTACCCAGCCTTGGAAAACTCTTTGAGTCCATTATTATTGCAAGACTTTCGAAAACTATTGAGAGTACTATCATACCAGAACAGTTTGGCTTCCGCAAATCGCATTCAACTACTCAGCAACTGGCTAGAGTATCGGAACACATTGCCCATGGCCTTAACTTAGGACAGTCTACTGGCATGATACTTTTAGACATTGAAAAAGCATTTGACTCAGTTTGGCACGCTGGTCTTCTACACAAACTTATCAATGCTCACGTACCTATGTCACTTGTAAAACTTGTCGAGTCATATTTACTTGACCGCTCGTTCTCGGTTTTCATAGGTGAACTCTCATCGGCTCCTAAACTGATTCCAGCAGGTGTACCTCAAGGGTCAATCCTTGGGCCCTATCTATTTATTCTATATCTTAATGATATCCCGAAACAACCGCACACGCACCTTGCCATATATGCTGATGATACGGCTACCTACACATCATCAGATGATATTGACATAGTCATATGGCGACTTCAGATGTCTGTTGATCTTTTAAGTCACTATTTCACTAAATGGAAGCTTAAACTGAATTCTACAAAAACAGAAGGCATCTTTTTCACAAGAAAACGGTCATGTCCCAAGAGAGTTGTCAAAATTAAAAATCACCCTGTGCCTTGGAGCAAGTCAGTAAAGTACCTGGGTGTTACATTGGACAACAAACTAAATTGGGCTAAAAATTCTGAGAAGCTCGTGCTTAAAGGCTGTAAAGCGATTAATGCCTTGCGACCAGTACTTAACCGAAAGTCTAAAATCAGTAGTCACACAAAACTGCGTATTTACACAACTTTAGTTCGGCCCGGTCTTACTCACGCGGCTCCTGTGTGGAGCTGTTTGGCTGATACACATTACAAAAAGATCCAAACTGTGCAAAACAAAGCAATTAAAATAGCATATAATACAAAGTTTAAAACTAATTTACAAAAACTTCACAAAGAAATAAATTTTCCAACTATAAAAGATTTCATTCTTAAATTATCACGTAAGTTTTACTTACACAAAAATCCTAAACACGGTAACACTTTAGTCTCAAATATTGGTAAAAGCCGATTAAAATCATTGCCGTACTCGAGTACGTATAACAGGTACAAATTACCTCATCACTACTTTCTTAGTGTATGACAAAGTAGACCAACCGGATGGTCGATCGAATGATCGATAGTGTCTCAGTCGTTCTTTTTGTGCGCATACCTTCCTGACATTTGTTTATTAAGAATTAAGTGGCTTAAATAGCTTAATTGTTAGGTTAAAATATGTGTATTTATAAAATGTAAGTAATCTAAACTAACATTAATTGTTCTGTATTCGCAAGAAATATGTTTTTTACAGATGAATTTTAAATTACTACCCTACATATCGAATGTTCAAATAGGTGAGTCAGCCTTAGTAACTAAGAAAATAAAGATAGTATACAATATGAATAAGATCTATTGTAGAACTTTTTAATGTTTATGTTTAATAAAGACACTTAAAAATCAAATCAAAAATCAGTACTAACAAAATCAGATTCTCACTGAGAAAAATTTACCCGAATGTTGGAAAGATTAGCAGAGGTGAACATTTTAAGAAATAAATTTATTGTATTGTAAAAAACAAGAAAAAACAAACATTTCAATTAAAAAGTTGGAGGCACGAAGGGGACGCCGTTGCCCAGCAATGGGACAATATGGGCTATAGAAAGAAATCATCGTTGCCCCAGCCTTATTCCTTTTTGCAAGAGACCATCGACTTGACATGCCTTCCGAAGCATGGAAATGCTCAAGGTGTTGTGCTAGCGTTCACCCATCCGGGTTCTGACCACGCTTAAGTTTCGTTATCGGAAAACAAGAGCAATACCATTAGGCCACGAATGCTTGGACTGAAGAAAAAAATACACACTTAAAATGGAACCAACTCTATGTATATTGTTACACGTCAACTCCGGTAATAATCATCACATAATTAAACGTCGTCCGTGTGGTGCCGGCAAAGAATAGTACCAACCCATCTCTATCCTTGGCTGTCGTAAGAGGCGACTAAGGGCTTATGAACTGGAGGATGGGCAGCAGCATCTTTCTGGGTATTGTACTATCGCCAGCCGCTACGCTTACAAGCGTGGTGACTATGGTAAATCCGGAGTTCTGGAGGGAGCTCCCTGTCCTGCAGTGGACTTTTCATCGGATGTTATGATGATGATGAATTAAACGTATGAAATAAGTTTAAAATTACTTTTGTTTACAGGACAACCAGTGAACCACGCCAAAGCATACGGCCGCATCGCTTTCTCCTGTCCCTTCGACGAACAACCTACAATCGACAAGAAGATCCAAGAAGCGAACGGGAAGATACTAACCCCTCTGATCTCCCTGGACACTCCCGGCAAAGCCACCGTAAGGGTTATCATACTGGCTGACCCTGATGACCACGAGATTTGCTTTGTGGATGACGAGAGCTTCAGACAGCTGTCTCAAGTCGATCCGCGAAGCGAGGCTGACTTGGACAAGTTTATCAAAGCGGATAAGTCCAGAGCGACCAATTAAAAACATACGTATAGTCCGATTCTTTACAACTTGTCAACTAACTGCGTGATAATTATTGGCAGTGAAAATATTTTTGAAATTATGTGTTAAATAGTTCATAGATAAATGCAATTCAACACGAGGACTTTACAGGGTTCTTTGTAACTCGACCAATTACCGTTAAGGGCTTATTGTGGAGGCTAAATGCAACATACTTAATTTAGTAATTTTGGGACCAACTGTAATTTATCCTTATTATAATGTATATTGCATGCTGACACAGTAAGATACAGTAAAACTGTATATAAAAAAAACCGGGCAAGTGCGAGTCGGACTCGCTCCCTAAGAGTTCCGTACCTATCTACCATATGATATACTAAAAGCTTTTGCTCTTTGATTTTAAAAACTCTGCGACCATCCAACTTGACCCCTCTTTTATAGAAAAGTTCTTGAAATGGGAGCTCACCCTAATTGGTTACTATTAGTTGTGAGAAAAATTGAAATATTTATTGATTTTAGACTTTTCCCTTTATTTGTACTGTGAGACCTAGCTTCTTGCCAAATTTCATAATTTTAGGTCAACGGGAAGTACCGTGTAGGTTTTGCTTTTTTGCATAAATGTATGGAGATGAGGACCTAATCAGCCATATCTTTTGATTGCGTCGTTGTAAAAAATTTTAATTTTGAGATCTTGTGTGCTTTATGGACCTTAATATTCGTTATCAATTTAAACCTGATACTTCTTCTCGTTCGTGAGAAAAAGGTCTTGACAGACAGACAGACGGACAACAAAGTGATCCTATAAGGTTTCCGTTTTTTATTTTGAGGTACGGAACCCTAAAAACACCTTATGTACCTACCTGTTTCTGGCAATAAATGAATTATGAATTAGAACCACTTTTATTCTAAAACTTTTGAAAATTTGTCAATAAAACTTTATCATCAGTACAAAATTATGAACTGATCGATCCAATTAGTATGAAAAGTAAAATATTTTTTTGCGAATTTCCAAAAGTCGTAAAACAAAAGTTCTTGCATTTAGCCCTTATAGAAAATAGGTAGTTACAAAGAACCGTGTATAATACGTGTGTTGAAATAAGTACTTGTTAACGTGCGATAATGCGATAGTAATATTCACATTGTTTCTATTGTTTATTTTTTAAGAGGGTTTGTTAATTTAATTACTCACGAACTAACATTGTAGTCCGAAATAAAATTGCTGCCTGTACTGAACGGTCAAGAGCATAGACATAGACACACAATAAACAGGATGAAAATTACATAGTGATAGATAACAGTTGAAACAAAAATAAACTAATCTATACCATATACTTCAGCCACAGTGACAAGATTCCGCAGATATACGTTTTATTAATAATCATACGTGCTACTAAGGCAGGAATTACTTGCATGTACTGTGCCAGGCCAGTGAAATGGTCCTGAGTCAGCTTAATGCCACAACTCAGGTGAAAGGTTGATAGGTACTCGTAGCGGAACTTCGGCTCATATAGCTATTGAAATAAAACCTATAAAAAGGTCAATGTGTCAAATGCTCTTGACTGTATTCAAATCTTGCATTCTTTGTCATTGGGAACGCCAAAGTCAACAATTTCTAAACTCGAATAAGATTTAAAAAAAAAAAGATTAAGACTGCTCCGTGCGCACACTAGCGCCCTCATCAGAATTAAATTAATTTCTTTGAATTGGAGACAAAAATTAAAAATTGAAGACGGATAAATTGTTCTTTATCAGGATAGCGTTATTTTAAACTTTTACAATAAGTTTTATGTTGTCTTGTTTATTCAAAATCCTTGGATGGCACGTGGTGGCCAAGATAACATAAAGCTTATTGTAATAGTTTAAAATAACGCTATCCCGACAAAGAACACTTTATCTGTCTTAAATTTTTTATTTTTGTCTCCAATTCAAAGAAATTAATTAAATTCTGATGAGAGCGCTAGTGTGTGCACGGTGTGGTCTTAGACCCTGTCCAGAAAGGGCGAATTCGCCGCGATTTACTCGCGCGTGTTTCGCGCGTTCATCTGGACGCAAACAAGGCGCTCCTAGTATCTCGACTCGCGCGAGCCGAGAAAATTCGCGCGATGCTTGTGGACGCAATGTATTGACACCCAGTACCTCGCCGACGCGCGTAGAAACTCGCGCGTATCAATTCGCGGCGAATTCGCCCTTTCTGGACAGGGTCTTAAGCCGTGACTCCTGCGCGTGTTTCGGTCTACACACTACACAAAAAGCTCTACACAAAACATGTTTCGCTACACATTTTAGCTGTTAAAATTGTTTTTTAAGGTTATGTGGACAATGTTTTTGCTTTCCATGCCCGACGGAAAACATCTACACATTTCACCCCCGCGCGGGTGAAGGGGAGTGGTGTAATCATTTGACAGCCACGCAGAGTGCCAAATCGATCTTCTATTTTTAATTATTGATAAATATTAAAATTTCTTAGTAGCAAATAGGGTCTTATACGAAATCTATGTTTTCTTCTCGGCGATACCAAATCAATAATCTCATGAACTGAAAGCGCGTCTTCTACGTTGGAAGCGTCGGAAGCCATTTTTGACAGCAAATGTTTATGAAACATCAAACAAAAGTTTCTGAGCAGGAGACGAAGTGTGTACATACACAAAATTTGTTTTGTGTAGAGGTTTTTGTGTAGTGTGTAGAGCGAAACACGCGCAGGAGTCACGGCTTTAAGGAATAGCGTTTTGCAAGTCTTCCCCAGATGTTGTCATAGTTAACAAGTTTAAATGAAACGGACTTTATCTAAAGCTGAAGTAAATATATTAAATTTACGTAAAGGTGGTGTCAGCCGTTAAGTACCTATATTTACATCACAATGTATATTTTTTGTTTGTATTTTTTATTACAATGCGCGCAACGAAAGATGAGACTTGACGGATCGCGTGGTTATCCTGCGCAGTGGACAGTTCGCAGGCCATTTTGGCGGAAAGCGGGGAGCGCGCAAAATCCCTTCTTCTTTCAACTGACAGGGCTCATCTTTCGCGCGCATTGTACTTGTTTTATTTTACTGGAATAATAAAAAAACTTATTTCATTGATCGTAGTTATTAAGTAAAACCTGTTCTGGTTTCTAAAATCCAGTCTTTTTGTTTATTCCTACGCCTAACAATCTATTTTGCAGCCATGACACTTAAGCCAGAGAGTATTTGACGGAAAGAATAACGTTGTTTTACAAACTTGTTTTTTCTGACAGCTTCAGTCGATTGCTTTTGACATACTCGTAGCTGCAAAATGTGAGGGTAAGCGATGGAACAAACGAAAAAAATGGATCATACAAAGTTGTAAGTACAGTCAGTACAGTACAAGTCATGCTTGACAATTTGAGCGTGACAATTATTAAGATAAAAACGGTCTTAAGTTAATGCGTCAAGTTTGACTTGCTCTTGACTTTACCTATTTATATTTCTATTTAAAACTAACAGATCGTTTTTCAAAAGTATTCTTTAGTATTTTATATGACCTTAGGGATTCCGCTCAGGGAAATCGATGTGATAATAAAAGTTCCACGTATATTTGTGATTAGCGTAGCATTCCTAATTTTGAAATTGTTGCTATTTAATGATTTACGATTTGTGTATGTTATAATTTTTAATCTTCGTTTAAATGTTGTAAGTAATTTTAATATTTTACGTATTTTGGCATCGTTTATCGTATCCACGATCCTGTTACCTATATCTTGAAAGTGTCCTAAAATCAACTACTTAAGCAAAGTATTCTTTACGTAATATTTTACGATAACGACTTAAGTGAAAAACTTATTGTTTTGTGTCAGAAAAAGGCCTCTTTAGACGTCGCTAAAATCGCTCGCGCTGAATTGGTGTTGCCAGTGATGTTCCAAAATAAAATTTCTTTTATCTTTTAAAAATATATTGTTTGAACCTAGTTTATTAATTTACAGAAAACGTTTGCCTTTGTAATATGCGGATCGCAGAAATCTTGATGTCCATTTGTGAGACAGCTAATTAAGATTCGTCTAAAAAATCGTTAACTTCATGTCAAATGTTCTGTTTTCTGGCAGGTCTGGCAGCCTCGAAGTAGTTAACGAGCTAATTCAGAGGCGTGTAAAGGGGCCTTAAAGGCAATTGCAAAGTGCTCAATGATTTAAAAGACGATGCAATATAGAATCCATAGAGAAATGTAACACGTAAGCAAAATACATTCAATGCATAATATTTTAACAATTTGTTTTATTAATTTTTATAAAACCTTACATTTCCTGTAGTGTTAGGAAGGCAGTCCGTGTGGTACCAACCCATCTTACCCGTGGGTGTTGTTAGAGGCGACTAAGGGCTTATGAACCGGAGGATAGGCAGCAGCATCAATCTGTGTATCGTACCATCTTACATACTGCGGTCATCAACAACAGCGGTCGCCAACCACAATGCTTACAACCGTGGTGACTATGGTAAATCCCCTCCTAAATGAGCTCCCATGTCCTGCAGTGGACGTTTCATGGAATCTTACGTCATCATCATACTCGTAACATCCCATGAAACGTCCACTACAGGACAGGGAGCTCCCTCCAGAATTCTAACTTTTGCTGGAAAAATGTAGAGGGGAAGTACCTTAGTCACCTCGCTAGTTAGCGTTACGGCTGGCACTATGGACCGCGGTTGTGGGTGACCGCAGTAAGGAAGATATAAAATACAAAGGAGGATGCTGCTGCCCGCCTTCCAGTTTATAACCCTTGGTCGCCTCTTACGACACCCACGGGTATTTATGGGTTGGGAATCTTATGTAGGAAGGCAGAATTATTGGAACAACTTTTCTTCTACGATTTTTGGGAATTCACAAAAACTTGACCAACTTTGGATCCGTGGCCAAAACTTTAGTATCTAGCTAGGGTGTAAGGGACAGGTTTCCGAGAACTGAGAGTTGTTTTTTTTTTAATCGGAGTCTTCATACAAACTATTCAAGTTGACAATTTTGTATGAAGAGGTCAATTTTTTTTTTCATTTATTTGTAATTTTTATTCACTGAAAGTTGTTCAGTCACGTTGACTGAACACCCTTTCACTTTTCGGAGAGTATTATTATAATTTAAAAAAGCCTGTCACACGCGCCCGCGCCTGTTACGCTGTTAAAACTATTTCACACGCAAACAGGCGCCCGCGCGAGATTTAGCGGACGACGCCCTCAGGGAACCTGTATTATTCGGATCATAAATACTGAACAACTTTCCCAAAGATAAATAGCGAGAAACTAGAGGCTACGATAATTTTATTGCTGTCGCAAGATTTGTGTGGAAAAGTAAAAAAAAAACTATTTTAAAACCATGTTTCTTTGGATCATAATTCGGATTCGTACCCTGAGTAACTTAATAAGACTAACGGCCAGTTGCATAGAGCTTCTTTAAAGTTGAAGCTCCTTTAAATCTATTGCTGTCACTTTCTTTGTCAACAAAACAGAACGTGGTAGCAATAGATTTTAAGTAGCTTTAACTTTAAAGACGCTGTGCAACTGGCAGTAAGGGTCCTAATATAATGCCCATAGTTCGTCCGCGTTACGAATGCAGTAAGCCAGAGGCCTATTACATTTTGACCGTGTTTTTGCGCAAAATAGCTAATTTCGGCGTCCAGATTTTGACAACTTAAACTTATAAAATGTTGAAGAATAGTTATTATTTAAGTTCGTAGCGGCCTCGCTTTTTACATTTTTTTCTTATCTTGGTAGATATAGCCAATATTCCGAAACAAGTTTTCATAAAATGCGGGAAGGCACTTTTTTGAGCTCGTGGATTGAACTATTGGGCTAAGCAAACAAAATTAAAATAATACAATAAGATCTCTTATATAATAGTGTAGTTCGTAGCGGCCTCGGAATTTTGAAAAATATATTGGAAAATCTAGAAAAAAATCAATTCCGAACGAAAAAAACTACAAAAAACGCTCATGTTTAACTGCAAATTGCTCTTTACTAGGTATATTAATATTATTTCGTATAACTTATACCATACTAAACTTTGGTATAAAGCATCGCCTACGTTTGTTTAAAAACAATTCGTTTTAATACCTTAGTTGAACGTACATAAAACTGCCAAATTTCTCCATAATCCGATGCGCTGGCGTTTCAAACGCAATAATAGTATCAAATAACTTGAAAATACAAAAGTATTTATATCGTTTAGTTACAGCTACAAAACAGTGTCGAAAAATCAGAACGCCGAGTGAGATTTTCCCCTTTTCATTTTTTTGAACGAAATTTTGTGATAGGCCTCTTGCAAATGTAGGGTAAAAGTGTATTCACAATGGATTCAAAATGCAAATAAAATGTTTTTTTTTTCTTAAGTTTTATCCGTTTCTTTCGAAGGTTTGCCTTCAGTTAGGCATTGTGCATTTGACTTCATAATTTTAAGCGACCTGATTGGTTATCAGCGGCGGAAAGGCATGAATCATTGCATTCTTAAATGGACGAACCCTAGGGTCGATTTCGGGTGTTGCCCGTGCGTGATCCATCGCAGCGTGACCTGACTGCTAAATTGAAGTCTAAAATATTACTGGTCTAAAAGTTTTGCTCTCTTTTTCTGCTTCCCATAGGTACGGTCAACTCTATTACCACGCCATAAGGTCCAAAAGTGTTTCTACTGATGTGCGGCCGTGTAAGTAAGCGAGCAATATTTGTATCGGTTTATCATTCATTACCTATTTTTATAATCGGTTTCTCTAAAACTGCTGTAACGATTTCGACAGCTTTCTTCAGTGCAATTTTCACCAGGGCTGTGCGAAGGAACGAGCTAAGTTGTGAGTTAGTTAATTGGATTGCTCAATTTGACAAGCTAGGAAAATGGCGTTGTCCTATTGGTTGGAATTTTCCCAGCTCACAACTTGGCTCCTTCGCCCAGCACTGGTAGAACTTCACCCTTAAGAGGTTACCCCCAGACAACTAGCGCCCCCATCAGTTAAAAAACTCTCTAAATAAAAAATCTGTCTTACAAAATTGAAATAAAGGTAACCCTAGTTTATTTAGAACCTATAATCCTGAAAAATATAGTTCACTGTAGCTACAGATTGAAAAAGTGCGAAAAACGGCCAATTTTAGCAGTTTTTGTATCTGTATAGGTTCTGAATAATAGCTCAATATTTTTATCCAAATGTTCTTTGACAACCCAGGACAAATTACGGCCGACAATTTTTTTTTATGGAAGTGTTCATTAGGTCCATCCACACATATCTAGAATGTTCCCTGCCGATCCCATTTTCGCTCCCCCCTCCCCCCCCTCAAAAAGGTCCCTCATTTTAGATTTTTCTATTTATCTCTAAAACAGTTGAAGTTAGGGGAAAGTCGTCAACCTAAGACTTGATGGTTATAAAATTACCAATCTGTTACACCTATTTTATTTCGATGTGACCTACAGTACCTGAAATATAGCTACAAACAGTTCACCAAAAATTAAAAATTATCTTCAAATCATTTTTTGTACTAACTTTTAACAAAAACTACTGGAGTTGTGGCAAAATTATCTAAGAGCATGTGAATTTTGATACATTTAGGAATAAAACGAGACATAATTCATCATTATTGCAGAACTGGTTCTCGATTTACAGCGAGTTACATCAAACACCCTGAGATAATTTTATAGGACAAAAGAAGTAGGAACAGTAAAACTGACGTTGTCTTTCAGGATTAAATAATGGCACTTAAAATTTAAATACATCAAATAAAAATAAACAATTTCCCCTGAAAATCTAAAAGATTTAAGCTTTAAGTAACTAGATGGCGTCACTTGTATAATAAAATAAGAAATAAAATATAATAACAAATGGGTTGCTTCTATTTTGAAACATGAGATGTCAGACGATAGCTCTTGTCATGTTCTATTAAAATATATAAATAAAACATTTTTTCGAATGTTATTTGTTCGTTAAAATATTAAAAATCGAAGCAGTCCATTTGTAATTACAATTTATTTCTTATACAAGTGACGCCATCTTGTGACTTAAAGCATAAATCTTGTAGTTTTTTGGGCGAAATAGTTTATTTTTATTCCATTCAATTAAATTGGAAGTGCCATAATTTAATCCTAGAATACAACGTGAGTTTTACTGTTCCTACTTCTTTCGTCCTATAAAATTATCTTAGGGTGTTTGATGTAACTCGCTGTAAATCGAGAACCAGTGCTGCAATAATGATGAATTATGTCTCGTTTTATTCCTAAATGTATCAAGATTCACATGTTCTTACACAATTTTGCCGCAACTCCAGCAGTTTTTGTTAAAAGTTAGTACAAAAAATTATTTAAAGATAATTTTAAATTTTTGGTGAACTGTCTGTAGCAATATTTCAGGTAATACAAGTAAGGCCTGCACCAAACAGCTTGCAAAATTAAAAGGATTTTTATGAGTCTTCTCAATTCATTTTACTCCTGAGTCATAAGCTGCAAATGTGATTTATGGTGAAAAATAGTTCAAGCGGAAACCTCGAGCGAAACTTTTTAATATTTTAACAAACAAATAACATTCGAAAAAATGTTTTATATATATATTTTAATAGAACATGACAAGAGCTATCGTCTGACATCTCATGTTTCAAAATAGAAGCAACCCATTTGTTATTACATTTTATTTCTTATTTTATTATACAAGTGACGCCATCTAGTTACTTAAAGCTTAAATCTTTTAGATTTTCAGGGGAAATTGTTTATTTTTATTTGATGTATTTAAATTTTAAGTGCCATTATTTAATCCTGAAAGACAACGTCAGTTTCACTGTTCCTACTTCTTTTGTCCTATAAAATTATCTCAGGGTGTTTGATGTAACTCGCTGTAAATCGAGAACCAGTGCTGCAATAATGATGAATTATGTCTCGTTTTATTCCTAAATGTATCAAAATTCACATGCTCTTAGATAATTTTGCCACAACTCCAGTAGTTTTTGTTAAAAGTTAGTACAAAAAATGATTTGAAGATAATTTTTAATTTTTGGTGAACTGTTTTTAGCTATATTTCAGGTACTGTAGGTTACATTGAAATAAAATAGGTGTTTATAGATTGGTAATTTTATAACCATCAAGTCTTAGATTGACGATTTTCCCCTAACTTCAACTGTTTTAGAGATAAATAGAAAAATCTAAAATTAGGGACCTTTTTGAGGGGGGAGCGAAAATGGGATCGGCAGGGAACTTTCTAGATATGTTTGGATGGAACTAAGGAACACTTCCATAAAAAAAAATTGTCGGCCGTAATTTGTCCTGGGTACCATTTCTAAAAATATTGAACTATAAACTAGGGTGCCTTTACTTCAATCTGGTAAGACAGATTTTCGATAAATTTTGTATTTAGCGAGTAATATTATTTTGCAACACATTTGCTCATAAAGCAGCTCTATTTGCACTGTATTTAGGTCTATAATCCAGCTTATTAAAAACGAAAAAATATTTATGACATTTTCGTAAATATGAAAACAAAAGGTTCGAAAATTGTTCGTCTTAAATGTCGTCCGATTTCATCATTAGATTTGTTATACTTGTTTACAGATAATATTTTTCGAAAATTAAATTTAAGCTTCTGTTAGCTTATTGTCTTCCCAATCATGCTTAAAAAAAATAAAACAGTTGGATGTTTAATTTCTAAAACAAATGCAAAAATATTAGTACTGATAATTGAGTTTACCTAAAAACAAATACAAAACGGCAATTTCATAGGTAAAGACCTATTATATAAACAGTTTGTTTTGTTGCATGAGATAAGTTAAATTTTACAACAAATTAACATTAATTGATTTTGTAAGCAATAAATTTTAAGTTTTTGTACTTTTTCAATGGCTACGCTGTTTGGGAGCATTGCCACTGCTTCGTCACAGCTCCTCAAAGTAAAGTCCTTTCATATGATACCCCACTTGACCTAGTAGCGACAATTTGAAATTTGCCCCCCCCCCCCCCTTGTTTAGGCCCCCTTTACATTAATAATCATAATTTTTTCAAAATTCTTACATTTGCAATTAAGTTGGGCAACTGTATTCTAAAACCATTCTAAATTTCAGATCGATAGCATAAGTGGTTGCTGAGATATAGAGGTGTGACAGTCAGACAGACAGACAAAGTCGCACCATAAGGGTTCCTTTTTTTACCATTTTGGTATCGGAACCCTAAAAAGAAATGCGCGCGCAACAGGAATTCCGCGCGCCATTTTTCAGAAGTATTTTCATTTGCTTAATTTAACCCCACAGAAATAATTACTGGGGCACAAAATGCAAGTGAGAGTCTCCTTCCAGCAAAATCAAAGGAATAGTAGGTACATTGTTCATCGAGAGGAGAAAGTGACCGGTTCCCAACAAGGGTGACCGGTTCTAAATACATCCGAGTTGGGAATCGCACTTTCTTTCGAGTGATACATAGTGCTTTATACTTCACCTTCGAGGAAAATATTTCAGATTTCCTTTTCAGATATGATGTAAGTTTTTTGTATTCCATTATACTGATATCATGTCTTGCCAATATGGTACTTTTCAACATGGAATACAAAGACTTGGCTTATATTTATACGCTTTTTCACTATAATAAGCAAGCAAAACAGTTTCCGAAAATCAATGCGCTTTTTTCTCGCTTTTTCAACGTATAAAACTATCACTTAGGTACCTACATTGTTGTATTTTTCGCATATTTTTCGAGATTTTTGAGGCAATCAATAACCGCTTGCGCACTTTCTTGTAGCTCTAAGTCGTGGGTAACTCGTGAGCGACTGAATTAAATGAACTAACTCCTGTCAAAAATTGAATCGCTCTTTAGTTCACCATTTCGTTCAATAGTTCATCGGCTCATTTAGTTCTCGACGCTCTCGGCTCGCAGAGCCACCCGACTCAGTTCGCAGCTCAGCGAAACAACGAAAGAAACAGCATTATGTCATCAATACATGGTAATAGTATGAGAGAGTGAGAGCGCTAGCTAGAGTTTGATTGAGGTAGATTGATTTGCAACAAACACTGTTTCAAAGCAAATTGAACACACTGATGATAAAAATAAGGTTCAATTCTTAATTTATGAATAGCTAGTCCCGAATTTCTAACGAATGTTTCGATTTTGGCGGGAGTAATTAGGTACTTTTTATGTTTGTTAAAACATATTTGTAAAGAATTTTCGCATGGGTTGACAGTCCTAAGCCTGTCAAGTATGAAGGAAAATCTCGGCTGATTGATTAGAAAAATAAATCGCACGCAAGAGCTGCTTCTAACTCTACACTGAGCTGTGAATTAGTCGAAACACATGAGTCTTAGAACTAAATGAACTCCTGAACTAAATGAACTAATAGGCTCGCGAGCCGCAAGCATCTTGTAGGTCATATTACAGTACTGAACTAAATGAACTACTGAACTAAATGAGTGATTTAGTTCAGTAGTCCAAAAGATTCAAATCGCTCTCGCTCTCTGAGGTGAACGATAATTCCCACTACTAAGCTCTAGCGGCGTCAAAAACTCTTCAGCACTGTCACTATTTGACGACATTTTTTGTAAAAAGCACGCACCAACAAAACTACAATTAAAACTTCCAACAACTTTGTAAAGAAAACAGGGGTCCAATATTTGAAAATCACTGGGTGATAAAATATCGCTTGGAGGTTTAAACTTTTTAATTTTACCCTGATAGTATTAAAACGTTAGTAATACTTAATAGAATTTAACAATTAAACATTAATTTATATTTATGCATTATAATTTTTCCCTGTTGATAAGAAAAAAACAGAAATTTTGATTTTATTGAGTAAGATTTTATCACACGGTAATTTTCAAGATTTTTTTTTTGGTTTCATTCTTCCTTTCGGAAAGGCAAAGAGTACAAAGCCCATACAGCCATGTCTGATGTCTTTAATCTAGCTTTCTTTTTGCTCCCCTCGTAAAGCGATAGTGAACTTTACGAAGGAAAATGTTCGTGACTTTTTGGGACAACACAAACGGGGCTTAAACACGAGATCACTTGAAATCTTCATCAGCTGCGCACTCCGTAGTAAATTTACTGCATAACACACTATCTTTATTATCCACTAAATCACTAAATGCACAAAAAACCAAAATTTCAACTAAGCAGGCAAACGCCCATGTCGAGTTCCCGCCAAAAAGCCTAATTTTCAAGAATAGGTACCTAGGTACCTAATTCGCGCGCGCGCTTTCGTTCCACGTTTTGGTTTCGTTCTTTTTTCAAATTAATGGTTTTTTCAGAAAAGTGTAGGTGGCCAGCATCATTTCGTGGACTTAGAGATAAAACTTTTTTATTTTTTTGGCATTATGATATTAAAATTGGTTATCGACAGATTTTGATCTAAATTTAAGAAAAAAAAGCACGTTAACAATGGATTTCATACAAAATTCCATCCCGCTAAAACACGTTAACAATGGATTTCCATATAACTTTTCCCCCCGCATATTTATTTATACCATAGAAATGACGTATCTTCTCCTTAGTTTTAAAACAGGACTGAGGTACTTTCCGAGAAGGTGAAGTATAAAAATACATTCTAGCCTACGAAAAGTTCATTGAATGGAAGAACAGCTCAAATGCCAATTCGTTTTCAGAGAATGTCTTTTTGTCTTATTTCAATGAGCTGGCGAATAAGTATAAACCTAGCTCTTTTTGGTGTATTTATTCCATGTTGAAAAGTATTGTTAGAACGTGTTGAAAAACGTCGTAAGAAGCTTGTGCGCTTTGGTGATTACACCCTCGCCTCCATTAAGCCCTGGCCTGCGGCTCGGGCTGCAATTTTTGCGCCTCGGCGGTATATCCAAAATAGCGCACGTGCATCCTAATGTACTATTAACTGATAGGGTCGCTAGTTGACTGCAAGAAAGCCCTTGAAGGATAATCCTTCCTGAATGACCTTGAGACTGAATAACTTCGTAACCACTTTTTACATTAAATAATGAACGTGGCATTTATCTTAACAGAAAAAAAAAACGGTCAAGTGCGAGGCGAGGGGTTTCGATATACGTATAGTATTTTTGGAAGCAATAAAGTCCATTCTAACCACAAAACAAAATTATTTATAAAGGTTGAAATTTTGTCCCTATTTCGGCCCCCAATGCATTAATAATATTTATTTTTTTAATTATTTAATGTGCAATTAAGTTGGGCAACCGTATTCTAAAACTATTCTTAATTTCAATTCGATAGCATGAGTGGTTGCTGAGATATAAAGGTGTGACAGATAGACGGAAAGACAGACAGACTATAAGTTGCACCATAAGGGTTCCTTTTTTGTACCATTTTGGTATCGGAACCCTAAAAAACGTAGTAACAAACAAGATAGGAAAAGTTATGTCGTTGAGATAGAATTTTAATTTCATTTGTCTAACTGAAGAAAAAAATTCTAAAATGACCCTTATTTTGTCAATTTTTTTCCCATTTATAACCATTTTACTGCTACATTTTTTATCACAAATATATGAAAATTTACAATATTTTAGATAAAACAATATTTAATGATGTGGTCGTTTTACTTTTTAGATTTTTACTTTCGAGCGGAGCGAGAAAGGTATTGTATTCGTGAAAAAAAAAATATTCGTCCGTCGGTCGGTCTGTCCGTCACGCTTTGGCCTAGCGGCTAAACGAATGGTCCGATTGACACATTTACTTATATATAAGTACTAGCCCATCGGCACGTTACAATGTCCCCAATTCGTTGGTCCGAAATCTGACGTTTAGGACCAACAAACGTCAGTCGTTGTCAGTCATATTGTCAACATTGGATGCAAATAAACTTACCAACAAAATGGAATGTTCTTAGTTGAAGAAACAATATACTCTTATTATTATTATTGGTATTTCTTATTATTGTTTTTGACTATAATCCAATTAATGAAACTGAAAAACCAGTCCTAAATCACCTAAAAACAGTAAAAAGTTCGTTTTGTTTTTTCCCGCCATATTATTTGCGTTCCGTGTATTTAGCACCGACCGAAGTACTACACAACGTAGTTCACGCGATTTTTCACAGATGGCGCTATTTTTTCTTGTATGGGGAAATTTTGAACCGCTTGTTCCCAAGACCCTATCTTGACTATATAAATCTATGGATTGACACCATATTTTGAATTTAGGAGTTTTATGCAAATCCATCGAAGGGTTCTAAGTGGTTTCTTGCTGGCTCTCATTTTGAGGGTAGCTGTTATAAAACGAAAATGAAAAATCGAAATTTTCTCAAAAACGGCTCATAGAATCTTGATGAAACTTTGCATGACCAAGCATCTCCATGTAAGATATCTTGCGCCAGTATCAATTGATCTGTGTAATTTCATATAAGGGGTGTTCCTGTACCACCAAATCGTAAATATGTGATTTATCCAAAATTGGTTCCATTGAGTTTATTAAAAATTTCTATAATATCACAGATAATATAATACTATACTAGTATAATATTAATCCTGGATTGGTTGTCTACCTGACTGGATATTATGTACGATTTTTTTGAATAATATTTAGTACACAGGGTGTACCAAAAACTGAAAGGGCTTGCTCAGTAGACTAAACTGAACAATTATCCATAAGGAACATGTGTTGGGAAATTAAAAAAATCTCCATGCAAGTATCCTACGGTAGTATCCATTGATCTGTGAAAATTCATATAAAGGGTTTCCAGTTCTACCAAAAGTTCAACATGTGATTTACTCGAAATCGTTTGAGGTTTGTTTGTTGTCTGAATTTATCTGTATATTTCATTCGAACATTTTTTTGTAAAAACGTAAATAAAAGTTTGTATTTATATACTATGTATGGCATTACAAATTTAATTTTTTGCGAGAAAGTAAGTGCAGTGCTGCTGTACCATTTATTTTGAAATAACATAGAGAAAAAATACTTTTCTTTATTTTTTGTAAATTTCGGGGTCACCGTTGGTCGTAACGGCAGCCACGTTGTAAGGCACGCTTATGTGAATGTTATCGACGTGTAAATGAGGTCGACATTAACATTGACGAGCGTGTAGCTGCTAATTTTAGGGAAGCGAGCGTGTAGCTGCTAATTTTAGGGAAGGTGCCTTAACATTATACACAAAAACGTGGAGGGGAAGTACCTACCACAGGCACCTCGCTGTTCAGCGTTACGGCTGGCACCAAGGAGCGCGGTTGTAGGTGACCGCAGTAAGGTGGTATGATACACAAGACGATTCTGCTGCCCATCCTCCTGTTTATAGCCCTTAGTCGCCTCTTACGCCCACGGGTATGTTTGGGTTGTTACTATTCTTTGCCGGTACCATACGGGAACTAGGCACTATTTAGAGGGTAACAAAGTCAGAATAACTTTTAAAACTGCAGAAATCAATCCCCTCTATATACTTTCAGCTGTAACAAAGCACCTATAACTCCTAACTGCAGTTCAATCGCACTGCTATCGACCAAATTAGCGTGAATCGTGACCCGAATGGCCGTATTGCATGAAACAGGGCCTGCCCAAAAGGCAAGTGTCATGCTAGGCTGTCTCTTGGAATATAGGTTTGTGGGTTCGTTTGATAAGTAAGTTAATACATGCTAAGGCAAAAAATACCATAATTATATCAATAGATTTCTTTATTGTCATACTGTACGTAGTGAGTTTGTACAGGTAAAAGTGCCGTTAATTTAAAAAAATATCACAGTTTGATCATAATTTGATCTCTACTTTCCCAGGGGAGGTAACATACATACAACAACATAACATCACGCCTTGTTCCCGTCGGGGTAGGCAGAGATCACAGTTCTCCACCTGCTACGATCTTGACATACTTCCCTTGCTTCCTGAACTTTCATCAATCCTTTCATACATGCTCGTCGGTTTAGGGTACTTTTAACCTGGCCTTTATTCAGAACGTCCTGAATTTGGTCCTGGTACGTTCGCCGAGGCCTTCCCCTTCCAACGTTTCTATTCACTCTCGCCTTGTAGATCTCTTTCGTCAATCTTCCTTCATTCATCCTCTCCACATGACCAAACCATCTCAGCATCCCTTTCTCAATTTTAGTCACTACGTCTTCTTTTACGCCACAACGTTCTCTTATCACACTATTTCTAATCCTGTCACTCAATTTCACACCAATCATACTCCTCAACGCTCTCATTTCTACTGCATTAATTCTACTTTCATGCTTTTTCTGCCATACCCAGCTTTCCCCCTTAATTTTTATTTTACCACTTTGTCGGCCTGCCCTGCCCTGCCCATGAAACAAAAATAGATCAAAAATCGCCAAAAAAGACGGGTTTTTAGTTTTTGAGTCCCCTTAATTTATTACTTTTTTTTATTTTTAGTATTTCTTGTTATAGCGGCAATAGAAATACATAATCTGTGAATATTTCTACTGTGTCTACCTATTACTGTTCATAAGATACAGCCCAAACAAAATTTTGTAAAAAAACTGACTTTGGTGGCATCTAATTTCCTTTATTTTTTAATATTTTTAAAACAAAAAATACAGCATTTATTCTCAACGAGCTCTAAACAACGATACCCCACTCGATGGGGTAGGTCAAAATTTTTATTTCGTTCCCCTCCTTTTATCTAATCATGGACTTTATACAAAATCCTCAAGGATGTCAGGGCGACACCCTGTCTAATCTTGTTCAGTAGTGTTAAAACATCGTAAAAATGAATTAAAATATATTGCGGACGCCAAAACACGCTTCCGCCTGAATCCTCCAGACTATAATGAATTCTTTTATAGACCAGCTAATCTAATTTTTGACGAAAAAAAATGCTGATATGAATTTTTGTTGAATCTTCATACAGTGAAATAGTTTGGCTCTCAGGCTATAAGAAATCGTCATCGTATCGTGTGGGTTGCAAGGTCAATGACTGACCTCACAAACCCTGGTGTCAGAGTTGTTGAGTAGTCGGGACCAACGGCTTAACGTGCCTCCCGAATCATGTAACTTTTTCGGACAATCCTGCAATTTCCCACTGTGATCCTTACCAAACTGGCGATCGTGTCCCCACCGGGAATCGAACCCAGAACCTCCGGATCGAGAGCCGAGCGCTCTACCCACTAGACTACGGAGGCTGTTAAAGAACTTAGTCGCGAGAACTCTTGACTGTACACTCAAGGGTACCTCATATTTGAATTTGTACACCATTCTAATCGATAATTTAAATAATCTAATAATCTAAGTAATTTTAATTGTCTTAGAAAAATTAGGTTAAGTAATGCGAGTGTCTAGATTGATCTGCTCTTGACTGTACATATCGCTATAACTGTCGTGCTTAGAGACGTTACTTAAAGATAATCTTTCATTAAATCTCGTGCTGTACTTTCTTTGTCAAACGGACAGCCTGACGCTTAATGAATGATTAATTTTAAGTATCGTCTCTGAGTATGTAAGTTGGAGTTCGAATGTGAGTAACATCCTCGTGGTCGAGTGGTTATAAAGCGCTCGGCTCTCGATCCGGAGGCTCTGGGTTCGATTCCCGGTGGGGACACTACTGTCAAACAAAAATCCCTTTGTGTTACCTCCCTTTGTGTGTTAGTTTGGTTCTGACATTGCAGCATGAATCACCTGATCGTCCGAAAAGTTAGATGATTCCGTGCCTCGGAAGGCACGTTAAGCCGTTGGTTGGTCCCGACTACTATCAACGGATGTAGAGTCGTTAATGATAATGAGCCATTTCGGAGGCCTTTGGCGGCTCAACAACTCTGACACCAGGGTTGCTTATTGCGCATTTTGTGTGGAATGTATTTTTTTTTCAACACATTTGCTCATAAAATAGCTCTATTTGCACAATATAAAGGTCCATAATCCGGCTTATTAAACAGGGGTGTTTTTGACATTACATTACCTCGCCTGCGGCTCGGGCTGCAATTTCTGATCCAAAATAGTGCACTTGCATTTTAATGTACTATTTCAGTATTTTGACCTACGTTCCTTACGGAAAGTTGTTCAGTTTTATGGTCTAACTAACAGGCAAATTCGTGCTTACAATTCTTTTACACCCGATATACAGGATGTAAGAAACAGGTTGGCAAATACAGAAAGGATTTTTCAACACATTTGCTCATAAAACAGCTCTATTCGCACTGTATTTAGGTCCATAATCCAGCTTATTAAAAACGCGTGCTTTTTTCATTATATATTATAGCACTAGTTATATAATTTTTATTTTTTTTATATTAACCAAGAGCAAGGAGTTCTAATGTCTAAAATATTTATAACATTTTCGTAAATATATACCTAATGTTGATGAAAATATAATATATAAACAGTTTGTTGCATGAGATTAGTTAAATTTGACAACCAATTAACGTTAATTGATTTTGTAAGCAATAAATTTTAAGTTTTTGTACTTTTTCAATGACTACGCTGTTTGGGAGTATTGCCACTGCTTCAACACAGCTCCTCATTTGAAAAAAGAAATGCGCGCGCAACAAGAATTCCGCGCGCCATTTTTCAGAAGTATTTTCATTTGCTTTGATTTTTGTGACTACGATGGCTTCAAGCAATGAAGAAGAACTTAATTTAACCCCACAGGAAATAATTACTGGGGCACAAAATGCAAGTGAGTCTCTTTCCAGCAAAATCAAATAAATAATACATTCTTGCCTACGAAAAGTTGATTGAATGGAAGGCAAAAATGCCAATTCGTTTTCAGAGAATGTCTTTTTGGCTTATTTCAATGAGCTGGCGAATAAGTATAAACCTAGCTCTTTGTGGTGTATTTATTCCATGTTGAAAAGTATTGTTAGAACGAAAAATGGAGGCTCAGGAATTGCAGCCCGAATCGCAAAAAGGTAAGCGAATTTTATTCGTTTTTATTCTCAAAATGTGTTGAAAAACGTCGTAAGAAGCTTGTGCGCTTTGGTGATTACACCCTCGGCTCTATTACGCCCTCGCCTGCGGCTCGGGTTGCAATTTCTGAGCCTCGGCCGTAATATCCAAAATAGCGCACGTGCATCTTAATGTACTATTAGATTACAAATAATTTTATTCAATGTAGATTCTTCACAAAATACGTATTGAGGGCATGATCATCCAACGCAACGGAACAACTTTCAGTAAATAAAAGTTTCAGGACATGAATAAAAGTCGGCTTATCCATACCCGCCTTCGGAAGACACCATGTCTCATCAATTGCACCGCGATTATATGTTAAACTACCTGAACATCTGAGAAACATAATTGATACTTTTATAGAACCTTTAAATATTAAATATGCCATGATTAGGCGATTAAATTTTGAGGCCAAGAGATATGTAAGGGAGATGCAGTACACCTTTTTCCACAATATGTACCGTGACCTAATTAATTTTGGTAATTAATATATTTCTATATAGGAAGTATATACTTACTTATTATTTCTCTTTTCTAAATAAAATATGCATGAGTTACTATATCGTTATTATTATAGGTAGGTAATATTTTTAACACGTTTTTAAATACTTGTATTTATTGTTTTTTTTTTTAAATACATTATTAGAATTTACACTCCAGGTAACGACCACTCGGCTCGCTCGCTTTTAAAAAGGTCTTTATAAAGTAAGTAACTAGTCTCGACACAGACCAAGGTCTACTGGGGCTGTTACTGACCACCATAGATTTTTGCAAACGCCTACCATTAATTTAGTTTTTTACCATTTTACTACTTTTAGTAGTTTACTACCATTAAATTGTATCTATGTGTTTATAAATAAATAAAATACGAAATTGCAAACTTGATTGGACAGTTTGTATATAGAGACAGATTTTCTTCTTATTTATGAAAGTTGTTTAGTTACGATGACTGATCATGCCCTTTCAGTTTTGCCAACCTGTACCTACAAATACAAAATCATTTATTCCCAAAAAAAGTACCTAATACATAAAAAAGCACATAACGTTAAAAACATAGAAGGGAAAAGGTGTGGGCACAGCATATACCTGTAGGGCTGGTTTTAAGCCTGTCCCTTACAACATTCATGTTTGTAACGTATTCCATTGAGTATACAGATGATGAGTATGTAACGTATTCAATCTAGGATCAGCAGTACCGTCCATGCGAAATACCCCCAAGAGCAATGTTTTCCGATAGTAATAGTACACCCCTGTGGGGTGCAGACTTGATATTGCGTTAAGTCTTACATCTCTCATATTCGGTAAGTAGGTCCTTATTACCACCAAATGAGGCTTGTAGGTGACCAATTAGCGCCTGCCGTCCGACATTGCAAACATACAAAATAAAAAACAATTTTCAATAATGCTTAAGAAACATTTATTTAAAACATTATAATATCTTTCTTTTATAGACTCAAAGGTAATGGTCGAATTTTCTTTTAAACTATGCTTATTTTGTTTTTCCCATAGTTGCTGTTCTTTATTAATAACTAGTTTTTAAGTATGAACTTGTAGCCGTACGAGCGGTACTCTGTCCTCGCAGATAAACCACGTAAGTGGTTTTGTGAGACCCTATGTAAATTAATGTAAAAAGTTCTAAAAATAAAGATTTTTATCTATCTATCTAGCTACATTATTACCCTATAGCGCTAATTGGTCACCTACAATTTGGTGGTAATAAGGACCTACTTACCTCACAATCGAGATGTAAAGCAGAGTAGTTAGCTCGGGTGTAAGCGTCAATTGCACCCTCGAACTATAGGCGCCCTCACTGCGCTCGTGCGCCTAAATATCTCGGGCTGCTATTGATGCCTTACAGCCCTTGGCTACTAATCTACTATTATATGACGTCACGCATGCACCTGAAAAAGACATCAACGTCGGACTTATTTTCATTTTTTTTACAAAATTTATTGTTTAATTGGTCTACTTACTACATAAAAATAATTTTATAAGAAAGAAATAATTAAGAGACATAATGTAGATAATACTATAAGATATTATCTTTATCATAGGTATCTAGTCTATCTAATTAGAAGCTACACGTGAAGTGCAATTAAAACGGGCACTTGGCGAGTTATCGGCTCATGCAAGCAATTTGAAGTGCTAGATAGAATATGCTCAAGTCAGGCAATCAGCGGAACGTTCGGGTTTCAACCGTTTGTGCCATTTGAATTCCGCTACTCGTTATGGAGATATTCGCTTGTAGCCACATACAGATGCCATTATGGAGATTTTATTTAATGTAACAAGATCTAAGGCACTCTGCTTTGGCATTCGATTGATTGTGTGCCAAATGTTATCACGCACTGATTGAACAGCTTGAGATGAATATCGTCTTCTGGTAAAATAGAATCTGTATTATGCGGACGTTAGAGAATTCGTCTCGGATGCCTGAATCGAACTAGCGTAACCGCAATAAAAAGGAGTAGTTTACAATGTTGATTAAATTTATGCAACTGTTATCTATTATTAGACCAGTTCAACTAGTTCTGCCCATCCGCGCCACGCATCGCACGCGCGTAAAGATATACGACGGCCACGAGCTCGCTCGGCTCGGAGCTAGACCCATCGATCCACGATATCGGAATTTTAATAAACCGCGCCGGGAAAAGCTGGTCCTTATCTCAAAAAGCCAATTAAAACCGATGGGGTGGACATAATCCACTTCCAATTACGAAAGCCCAGCGTTTATCGAGCCTGGCGCGAATCATTATCCGCAGCTTCGGCGGTATCGCGTCGATAATAGATCCACGACCTGTCATAAATTTTATTGCAATCGAGAATCCGGCTGATCAATTTGCGAGAGGTGGAAGTGGGGGTACTGGGACGGTGTCGGCGAGGGGCGCGTGCGCGGGCCCGGGCGGCGCTCCGGCGGGTGTCGGTGGCACCGGGCCGGCGCGGCAGTGCGCGAGTCGCCGCCGCCAGCCGCGCCGCCGTCATGGCCGCGCCGCGCGCCCGCTGACTGCAGCGACCGACCGCGCCCGACTCGTAGCCACCGCGACCGCCGCGCGCCTGTCTCGCCGGCGCCCCGGGCCCCGAGCTCGCTCCGCCGCTAGGTAACGTATCGCGAGCCGCGACCACTAGCGCCCACCGCCACCCAGGCGCGCCCGAGCCTGCTGGCGCTTTGTTCCGCGCCGCCCCCCGCCCCCCGCCCCGCGCGCGCTCCATGACTACACATAGGTAATGTTATCACGCAGACCCTGCCACTAACCCCGGGAGCTGTCTCGTCGCGCTCCGCCCGCCCCGCGTCCGGTCCAGGCTCGCTCCGCCTGCCCTCGCCCGCCCGTGACCGAGCGCCGTCGCCCTGTGTTGCGCCTCTCGCTGCTCTGATGCTCTTTCGGTCAGTGTAATCTTCTTACTTTCCATTAGCCAGCACGCTTTTCCGAGCTCATGTTAGCGGTGGTTGCTTACTAAGCCAGTGCAGAGCCGAAGGTGGTGTTACATAATGGTTGGAGCCGTCGTCCCCGAAAACTCGCCCTCAACTCCTTCCATGATCTTCAGTTACGGAACTTTTTGGTTTTATGGATGTCGTAAATCTTCCGATATTGAAATTAATTCAACAACTTTGTGGATTTCATTGTATTATATCAGATTATGGAATGAGCTACGCTTTGTCCTTGCTGCTTCATGCAAATTAGTTACTTAGATTGTAGTTTTCTTTATCATAATACCTAGTAGGACGATCATAGTTGATGAATTTTTATTGTAGGAGCAAGTTATTGTTCTATGTTTTATCACCATTTTATCGCTATGTCCGAAATCCTTATTTGGAAGAGCAACCCTCTATACTTAATGCAAACTTCGATCAACATTCGTCGTTTGAAATTATTAGGGCATGACTCTTTTCTATTGGGATTTGAATAACTCATTTCATCGATCAATCATCATCATCGAATAATTTGATTCTTCTTCTTATCTTGTTGTGTGGTTTAGGTACATACAATTTTTTTACTTTGCCACACGCACTGCATTTTCAGTGGCATGAACTGTTTCCTCACGCGGGCAGGTGTCGGGACTTGCGGGCAGGAGGTAAGATGTGCCATCGTTTGTGAGGAGGCACTGCACTCACATTTCGTTGTTAGAGCTCTCAGTAATCCCCACCTGCACATATTCACCACCGACCGGCCTGGGGCCTGGGCTCAGAGTCTATCTATTCAAAGACAATTAGTGTCGGTAGATCATGTCCTTGACCATTTCCTCAATTATTCTTATGAAAACGATTATTTAAGATCCATTTGTCTTTCGTGGTGACATACTTTCACAGATGTTTATTTAATAAGTAGTTACTATAATTATTTAGGCACTTGCGTTCAATATTTTCAACTCTTACCATAACCTATAACACGAATCTCTGTTATAAATCTAAATCAAATTTCATGTATCTACGTACGATTATTAGGCGTTCACTTAGCGTCGACGTCTGTCAACACCTCATAGAAGTTCCAAAACAGTAACATTTACTCTGGAATCATAATTACCTGTGTAAGTCTCGCAAGAAATGTCACAATGGACACGCGGAGGTCGCGCCAACAATCGTGGTGATAATTGCCTTGTAACGAGTCAAGCGGACCACTGGGAATCTGTCTGATATCTACAATAGTAGCCGGACATATCCTTCCATGGAAGCACACTTTTATAGACTTTCGTATTGTAAAATTCTTATGTGAATGTGATTACCGTAGCAGATATTTTTGACTAAAAGATCAGCTGATTGATCGGGATCGATATGTAAAGTGAAAAAGGGTCTTTTCAGTAATTTAATAAGGTATTTATGGTGTGATGGGTCGCGACGTGCCGATAGCCCGTCGCTTGTCGCTATGCGGCGCGCTCCCCCTTCGCCGAAACGAGGTATTTATTGCATTTGTAATGGGATCACTTACATTACAGCATTCCAGGATAGCAGGGTATTTCATCTCGACGCCTCGGGAATATTAATTTTGCTGAATCCCTTGTTTTAATTTTAATTTCGTAGAGAATTTATCTTGCTTATCTTTCGAGATAATTTGGTTAGTATGTATTACCATGTATTACCTACTTGTAATGTAATCCAAAATATTAAAGCTTGATATCTGTTACATATAGATTGGAAGATTTTCAGATTTGCATTTGTTCAGTCTCTATCGCTCTGAAAATCCCATGCATCGTGTCACAGTTATCGTAAGTGTAAGCTTGAAAGAGTTAAATAATTATACAGGGGGAATACATAGATACAGTCATATATACAGGGGGTAAAAAAAGTACGATGATCTTTCTAAGGGGTGATTCTACATCTCTAATAGATTGTATCATAATATCAGCCGAAAGACGTCCATTGCTGGATTGTATAAAAATATAAATAAAATACTTTTTCCTAAAAAAAGTAGTTTTAGCTAAAGAAAAGTCAAGCGACTGGAGGGTAAAATGAACACTATGATCAGCTGGTGATGCAGACAAAGATGTCAGTCACTAGCAAGTACCTATCCATTTCAATAGATTACTGTAATGTAATTCGAAGGAAAATCAAATTTCATGATCACCTAACATAAAATCAGAAGAAAAAGTATTTTTAAGCAATCTATTAGTGATGTAGAATTACCCCTTAGAAGGATCATCGTAATTTTTTTATACACCCTGTATAACATCGCGCCCCTTTACCGTCGGGGTAGGCAGAGACCACAGACCAGAGACCACAACCTGCTACGATCTTGACATACTTTCTTCGCTTCCTGTACTTTCATTAACCCTTTCATACACGCTCGTCGGCTTATAATAGGGTACTTTTAATCTGACCTTTATTTAGAACTTCCTTAATTTGGTCTTGGAACGTTTGCCGAGGCCTGCTTGCGCTTGGTACTTGATCTAACCTTAACACATAGTATTTAAGCGGAATATTTAGGTACAAACCAGGATCATTTTAACGTGCCCTACGAAAGGAGGAAACCACAGTTACAACTCCGAAAAATTCGCTTCATTTCTTTAATCAAATTTAAATCAAAACAAACCAACAGATGGCGCTGTAGGGTTTCTGAATCTCGCTATTTTTAAGAATTACTATAAAAAGGAGTAAACGAACTTTCCCAGGCATGAGGAGACGTACCTTGATCAATTTTAATGAATGTATACAACAAACGTTATGTTAAAAAGCTTACTATAGATTAGATGACTATATCAATGACAAAGATGTGTGTGATGTGTGTGTGTGTATGTAAGATGTGTGTGATGTGTGATATTCCAGCGAAACGCAAGAAAACAAAGAGCCGACTCTTAAAGTAGGCCGTGCTGCAGTGGTTTCTTGCCGTTTCTTATACGCTGTCATAGCACGATTCAAAACGGTAGTAGTAGACTCTCTCTATTTGCGTTGTATTCTGCATTCTATTCTGCGTTCTATTATGACATTCAATAAGTATTCTGTAAGGAATCTACATTGAATAAAATAATCTGAATCACATTTTGGCGCCCTTGAAAATGTTATGTTGTGAAAGTGTTATGTACAATAAATGATGCTCGTTTGCAACCGATATTCGTGATGAGAACAATATAGGAACCGTGCATTTGTTTTGATCCATATAGTAATAAATTAGATAAGTATTTCAGTTTCTTAGATATCGAGTGATATGATAAATGAAGTAGGAAGGTGTTTGCTATTTCAATAGGAATCCAAATAAACTACCTAGATATAATCTTCAATCAATCTTAGCCTTCGTTCATTCTTGTTTATTTTGTTTCTTAGCACGCAGTCAGATCACGATTTCATTATTTCATAAGAATTGTTTCTCTAAAATTACAGTTAAGGGCATTTTCTATGGGTCCTCCAAAAGCGCCAGTTTTTTTTTATTAATTCACCAAAAACAAAAAAGAGTAAACACCTTCTTCATGTTTGCAGTATTTCATTTACGGTTTAAATTTTGTTGACACAGTAAATTCCAGCTCAGTTTGCGTGTCACGTCGTGCATCATAATCAGGTCAAACTTACGAACGTGAGGTAAACTCGAGCAAATCTTATGATATGACGTTTGACGTACCGTACTTACCTACTTGACATGCTTAGGTACGGTCAACCGCACGTCGTTAGAAACTTTTTCAACTCTATTACCGTGCCATAAGGTCCAAAAGTGTTTCTACTGAAGTGCTGTTGAGTGTACGCAGCGGAGTGTTCTAAGGAAACTCATGTTAAGAGGGAAATGCGCGACATCTTACGCCTTCATCCGTTTTTAGGGTTCCGTACCTCAAAAGAAAAAAACGGAACCCTTATAGGATCACTTTGTTGTCCGTCTGTCTGTCTGTCTGTCTGTCTGTCTGTCTGTCAAGACCCTTTATCTCACGAACGGGTAAAGGTATCAGGTTGAAATTAATACCATATATTAGGATCCATGAACCACACAAGATCTGAAAATTTCAATTTTTTACAACGACGCAATCAAAAGATATGGCATTTTATGTCCTCATCTCCATACATTTATTCAAAAATGCAAAACCTACAGGGTACTTCCCGTTGACCTAAAATTATGAAATTTGGCAAGAAGCTAGGTCTCACAGTACAAATAATGGGAAAAGTCTGAAATCATTAAATATTACAACTTTTGTCACAACTAATGGTAACCAATTGTGGTGAGCTCCCGTTTCAAGAACATTCATATAAGAGAGGGGTCAAGTTGGATGGTTGCTGAGGCGATTTTTGTTTTAGTTCTATTTAAAAACGGGAACACTTACAAACTTGAAAATTGGTATGTTTATAGGGCATAGGCTATAAAATAACAACAAATAATAAAATTTGGTCAAGCGCGTGTCGGACTCAAAAAATCTAGCACATTAACTTACTGAAATTTCAACTAATACAATTATGTTTATGTGGTGGTACGGAACCCTCATTGCGCGAGTCCGACTCGCACTTGGCCGGTTTTTTTTTTAGGCAAAAATTGTTCGTCAAAAGTTTTGTAAAGTGTTTGTCATTAGTTTATGCTTATGTATAATATGTTATGCGTTAATTTTTTTTCTATTTTTTGTGTTTTATGTTACCTATCTCAATTAAAGAAGAACACTTTGCCCATCTTATGAATCAATCTATCTATCTTATTCAAATAAAATTTATTTCGAATAATAATCCACTTATTAAACAATCCATTCATTGACCTTTATTTTTTTGTTGTAATTTTTTTAACATGGCACCACCATGTTTTGTGATATGACGCGACGTAATTTTACTGATATTTTGAATTATTCTGTACCCTCATCATATGAAGAAAAGCGACTAACTCACGTCAAGTGCTGGCTTTTCCTTCATTAATGGCGTCTTATACGAGTACGCCGATAATTTCATTGACTAATACCATTCGAACAGAAATAGGTTCTGTTACTGCTGTATTAAGGCAAAAATAAAGAAGAACGTTTCTATTCTTTCCTCAGACGTACATTACAAAAGCTTTACCATCCTCTTTTACTTGTTATTGGACTATGTAGCTACCAGAGGCCGTTGGTTGGGGCTTAAAAACTTTATGAATAAATATAGGGTGACTTTTAATTAGTTGTTGATAGAAAAAGGTATGAATGTACTCATGATACTGAACAACTTTCCTGAAGGAACATAGGTCGAAATACGAAAATCAAGTTTTGACCTCCCATAGAAACTGCATCAGCTAATAGCGCATTTTGTATGGGAGGTCAAATTTGGTTTTTCGTATTTCGACCTATGTTCCTTGGGAAAAGTTGTTCAGTATCATGAGTACATGCATATCTTTTGCTATCAAGAACTAATTAAAAGTCACCCTATATAGTTAGCCAAGCTAGTTATACTGGCAGGGATACCTACTACGCCTACACTTTAAGAGCCTATTCCAAACTAGCGTATGTCGATTTGATGGTGGCTAAAAACAGTCGGCACCCCATCTTATATACAGGGTGTTATAAAGTACCGATTTCCTATAAACCACATGTTCTATAAGTAGAATAAAGAACAATAAGCATGTTAGAACAATAAGCATGTTTAAAACAATAAAAAATAACAGAAATAAAAAATTTATATACAAATTTAATTGTGTCAACCCTAGCCAGACTCGCGGTGCGCATGTAGGTATTTTCTTTTTTTACTATTGGTGCGCTGCGCCGGGTGCGTGTTTTGATTCTTAGAATAGGGTTGGTAACTTGAACTTTTTTTTCATAGGAAGTATTTTATTTTTGTTATTTTTTTATTATCAATATGTTTAATGCACTTTATTCTAATTATGCAACATGTGGTTAAAAGGAAATCGGTACTTTTCCTAACAACCCTAATGAGAAGCATTGTCTTTCTGCTTGTCGTATATGACGCAGAAGACGTAGGTACGAATCCTGCATGTAGTTGTGAAATTTTGAGACTTTCTACTTTGTAGATTTATCGGAACACAGGAAGTGTGGAAATAAAATAATTTCTTTTTGTATGTACTAAACCTATACCTTGTGGAAAGTCCGTCTGGGGAAGTACCACCCCATTGCTTTTTTCTGCCGTGAAGAAGGGAGCCAGTGAAATTACCGGCAAATGAGAGATACCATCTTAGCTCTCAAAGTGAGCAACGCGCTTTGCTGTCTTATCGGTGTAAAGATATGCCATTAATAAGACAGTGGGTGCTATCGGCAGTGGTGACCACTTACCATCAGGTGGTCCACCTGCTCGCTTGCTCACTTGTAACATAAAAAAAATATATATCCTCTCTAAAATTGTATTAATTTTGCTGTCCTGGGAGAGCTCCCTGTCCAAATCCAAGTGTTTTCGCCTTCCCATACAAAATTACAAAATGTGTCGATCACGTGACCACTTTACTATGGAGTCGTAAAATTTTTTTGGATAAAATTTTTTTTGTTAACTTTCGGGTAAGTTGCTTTTTATCATGATTAGAATCATTGGGCTCCGGGAGTAAAACCAATAAAAATATCACGATGTAAAGCTAAATTAAATACATAAATTTATTTACGCACGAAGCTGCCGATCGCCCACCTATGTTTTAGTTGCCGAGGGCATCAAAATGTCGTCGGAGACCAGCCGAAAGTGTGTATTACTCTAACAAACGGGATGTTCGGTAAACCATGTTTATTTCGCATCATCACTTACGCTAAACAGTCCATTTCCTAATCATAAAATACAAACCGCGGACTGGCGCCAGTTAAGGGGGGCTATTCTCACTAGAACGTCTATAACGCCACACCGCCGCGCCGCTGCTGCCAGTAGTGCCAGTAAACTCGGTACCGGTACATATTGATATCGTTTGCATTCTGCATATTTTAGCATGTTACTTAGACCATGAAACTGAACAACTTTCCCTTATTTAGGGTCATAGGTCGTAATACGAGCGTGCCTTCAGTTTCATGGTCAAATAACATGCTAATATTATATTCACTATTTCATTAGGACGGACACTATATTGAACGGAAGTTCCATACTGAAGAAACGTAGGTTAAGTGACCAACATGGCGTATATGCTGTGTATGGGAAGTCCAAATTTTTTTCTCGGTTTTCGACCCATGTTTTTTTGGGACAGTTGTTCAGTTTCATGGGCTGATTCATGTCTCAAAATATTTCACAGATTTTTTTTAAGATAACGGCTTCTTTATCAGTGCCTCAGTTTTTTTTATAAGTGATAGCTCTGATCATAAAAATGAACAGAAGAGTGTGCTCAAGATCTCCACGAGCATATTCCACTATCTACTCCCTTCTTCCATCGGGAGTCCAGACGCACCGCAGGATATCACCCATACTTGGTTGATATTCCTCACATTCGCACAAAGCGCATTGAAACATCTCTTGTAATGCGCACGGCCAAATAGAGGAATTCTCTGCCTGCGTATGTGTTCCCGAGTTCATATAACCCGAATCTATTCAAGTCTCGAGTGAGTAGGCTTCTTCTAGGCAAGCTCGTTCCATCGTTGACTTCATCTCTGTCCTCAAGACTAGATCGAGGTCAAGAGTAAGTCCATTGACAATAAAAAAAGAACATAATGCCAGAAAACGAGGAAAAAGATTCTCCTTTACAAACCATGGTCCGTCGTCGTGAAATCTTTGATTTGAAGAAGTTTGCACTAATAAAAAAACCATCGCCGCGTAATCTTCATCATAACATCCCATTCAACGTCCACTCTTGGACTGTACTTCCGTACTATCAGACCGTATTTTAATTTTATTAATTTTAGGAAGACCAACAGCTAGATTTGACTTAATTAATAATAACGTAAGCACCAAAAAGCCAATTACATGTCTCCACCATTAAGCAACAGAGCATTTAAATGAAAAAGGTTGTCATACGCTCATTAAGTTATAAACTCATCGCATCCGTAAACTAAGCTTTCGGCAACCGGCAGTTGGCACACGGATCCCACACGCATGTCTCTTACAAACGCGTTTTGGTAATTAAATTAAATATCATTTATTTCAGGCATTTAACCTATAAAATAATTACATACAGAAAATTGTCAGATTACAAATAAATAATTAATAAACATTAACCGAATACTGGTCTAAAAAAGTGTGAATGTTGCCATCGACACGATAGAAGAAGAAGAACACTAGGTTAATAGTTTACATCATAATATCGTGATATTAAACAATTGAAAAATTCGCAAAAATGTCATCATAAAAAATTATAAAAAGATGTCTACAACTAAATACAACGGGAAAGATCTGAAACATGTGCGGCGGCGGGCCCTTAACTGCAACTGAACTTGTTTTACTGCCCTTACAACTGCTTCCGGTCAGGTTTATAGCTGTAGATATTCGAGTCGTGAGAATAGGACAGTCGAGAACAGATTACGCTTGACACTCGCAGTAGCACTATAGTCCAACGTGTCAAGTTCGATGAGTGCTTGACTGTACCATTTGGTTAATTAATAGTACCTGGGCGATCGAACTACGCTCTATTATACCCGCTTCAACATTAAAATATTATCGGGTGAGCAAGCTATGCTACTCGCTAACAGATGGCGCTGTAGGTTTCTGTGTAAAACGCGGTATTTTTTTTATAAATGCTTAAAAACACGCAAAACGATTTTTCCCACACATGAGACCTAGCTAGATCGGTTTTTCGTCCCCAAAAACCCCCGGATACTAAATTTCATCGAAATCGTTAGAGCCGTTTTTGAGAAACCGATTACAAATATAGGTTATTTTTTTTGGACCTGATATGCTTATGCGCCGCCCACCTTATTACAGAGGTCAAAAGAAAATTTTAACAGCAGCCTAGGCATCACCTTAGGCGTTTGACCGCTTTCAATCGGCTCCAAAATGATTTCCATTGAGTTTACATGCTAGCGCAGCAGGGGACCAATTCTTGAATATCACCGGGTGATAAAATATCACTCAAAAAATTCAAAATCACAGATTTTTCTTTTCAAAAACTAAGATTGATCTTCGTAAAATATAAAACAGTCCTTGATTGTTAATTTTCATGTATTCTGATTTACCTTTCAACAGTTTATCAGGGTAAATGTGAAATTTTAAAGACTCAAAAGTGATATTTTATCACCCGGTGATTTTCAAGAATTGAGTCCCAGGTCGTCAAATTGATTTAATGGAGAATCAAGCGGTCTGCAGCTCCCCTTTAGACTAATTTGAATAACACATCATGCACAAAGTATCACGATTTCACACCAGCAAATTGAATACCTTGTGCGGCTTTGACGCCAAGTAAGCAGTAACTTCATTCAGCATACAACCTCATAAGGAGATAACGTGATTTATATGTAAATAATAGTTTGTTTGTATTACTACATTTCCTAATAGAGTTAAGTGTCGATTGTTATACTATTTTAAGTAACCGTATTACCGTATACTAAAAAGTAGGTACTAATCCAATACGAGTATGTGACGACTAGTAAGTTTCATTGAATATCAAAAAAATTTTTTTACGATAATGATATGAATAAATTAAAAAGTAAAATTTGACCGTGTGTTGCCAGCAAAGAATAGTACCAACCCATCTCTTCCCGTGGGTGTCGTAAAAGGCGACTAAGGGCTTGAGAACCGAAGGATGGGCAGCAGTATCTTTCTGTATATCGATAGGTGACTATGGTAAATCCCCTCCAACTACCTTGAGTTTTTTTGCTGGAGTTCTGGAGGGAGCTCCCCCTGTCCTGTATTGGACGTTTTTATGGGATGTTATGATGGTATGAATAAATAGCTCACAGAAGTCACAGACCACGCACGCAAAGCCTAGAAAAAGTGCGCCGATGTCCAGCCAAAAGCGCCCCACGCCCACACACGACCCTTCTGTCTGACTTGCGCCTAACAAAACCGAAGGATCTAGCGCAGGTAGCTAGGGGACACATAAATTTTAACGCAGAAGTACAGTCAAGAGCACATCAAGCTTCACACATTGGACTTAGTACCGTTCTTATTTTAATAGACTTACGGGCTAGAGTCGCACTGCGAGGGTCAAGCTTGACCTGTCGTTGACTGTACCTGACGAAATAACTGAATTGCTCATTTACCTTCACAGGGCACAATTTAGAGGCGCCTGTAAGGTATGCAGCTGTAGGAGAGAGATCTGCTTGAAATTAAATGGTTAAAAGTACCCTAAACCGACGAGCATGTATGAAAGGATTGATGAAAGTACAGGAAGCAAGGGAAGTATGTCAAGATCGTAGCAGGTGGAGGACTGTGGTCTCTGCCTACCCCAACGGGAAAGAGGCGTGATGTTATGTATGTATGTAAGTTGAGAACGAGCAATATTGTGTACTTCTGAGACAACTCATCCGCTTCATCATCATCACACAAACATATTTAAAAGAGCGTGTGGGTTTTTATTGTCGCTTCTTTTTTCCCATCATGGCGCCACTTTGTTTGTGAAGCGATGTAGTTTAGCTGACGTCATTAAGAAATTTTAATATCCAACAATTAATAAAATATTTTGAGTTAGTTTGAAATATTTTTTTCTTCGGTAAAGACAAACGACTTTACCGAAGAAAAAAATATTTACTCAAAAACATTTCGCCTTTTCATACAAAATGAGTTAATCACGTGACTACTTCCCTAAGGAGAGTCATAAAAAGTTTTCGAGTACAAATTGCTTTTTCTTTGTGCTCTACAATGGAGACAAGTTCCTACAAAAATAAAAACGGCACAATGACTGTACAGCAGATCAAGCATTTGCAGCGCGACTTAAATTAGAACGACACAAAGTCCAATGTTTCAAGCTTGACGTGCTCTCGACTGTACGTCAGGTGAATCTGACCTTTTCAATTGGTGTAGCGACCATTGACACAGCCGACCCCTGGGTATATTTAGTATTAGCACCTTCCCGTGCGTGCCGCCGAGTGTACACACATCAACAACCTTACACACCCATTTGTCATGCTCCAAAAATCACTTGTGTAAAAATATCCTTTTTACGTTATTTTTATAAAAATGTTGGCCTTGGTAAAGATGGGTACTGTTTTTTACCTTTGGGGATCTTGCAGAAAAAATAATTCGTTTAATAATATACATTTTTCTGTCGACTTAGGGGTTTGAGATGAATAAAGGAAGCCAACGACAATAACTTCAAACAACTTAACTTTTTTTTCGTACAACTGTATAAAAATGTTTTTGTAAGCCAATGAATTTAACTTCTCTTCATATAGACCGTAAGGGCACTGCATGTTATCCTACGTCATCTAGTACACGAAATTTGCAACTTTGTAGCGATAGTAGTGGCCTAGTAGGTCCACAAAACGTTGGTCTGCCAATCCGAAACCTGGCAGGTTTTGTACAGATGGAGAGAAAAATGGTTAAATGACAGATTACACGAATGAAATCTATTCGTAGAAATAGAAGGTACCTATACAGGGTGTTAATTTAATTGCGTGCCATAGCTTAAGGGGTGTTTCAGTAACAATAGGATGCAAGGAAGATCTGTTGTTTTTTACTTGTATAGGTACCTTCTATTTCTACGAATAGATTTCATTCGTGTAATCTGTCATTTAACCACTTTTCTCTCCATCTGTACAAAACCTGCCAGGTTTCGGATTGGCAGACCAACGTTTTGTGGACCTACTAGGCCACTACTATCGCTACAAAGTTGCAAATTTCGTGTACTAGATGACGTAGGATAACATGCAGTGCCCTTACGGTCTAATACAAATTGTGTTCGTAAGCTATTTATACTCGATGTAAAGTTAAGTATCATTTATTCAAACTAGGATATTTTTTATCACTCTATGGCGCCAGTAAGCAAACTACATCGCTTCACAAACAAAATGGCGCCATATTATGTTATACAATTTTTTTTTTGTAGGTACATTGGACCCGGTACTAGATTACTTTTTTTTTATCTTTGCCGGTACGGTAGAAGCTTCCCTACTAAAATATGCGGTTACCATGCTAACATGATTACTGTACTGTGTTATAGTTTCCGAATCTAATAGTAATAGGCCCTCGGGGGGCGTTAATAGCCTTATAACGTGTTTGTTCGTTCGCCACATTCAGAAACACACATCGGATCATGATTAATGATCACATTACCATACTATCATGAATAGCTTTCTTTTATATGTAGAGCCAAAAATTTACGGATAATTCGTTTTTTGATGGTGTTTGTTTAGCTCAGCCTTATTCCATTTCGATGTTACCGGCAATCTATATAATTCAGGAATTCTATACAATGCCTAGGCATTGTATAGAATGCCTGGTACGTTTAGGCAATGTATGAAATAGTGTAATTATTATTGTTTATTTCATACTTTGTCTAGGCATTGTACAGAATGCTGCCAGTTTACCGGTAATGTGTAAAACAATACATTGGAACAATACATTGGAACAATACATTTTGGTCTGCATTTTTTTATGTTTGGTCGTTTGGTTAGGTCTGATTCGGTTAGGTTAGGCTAAGTTAGTTTTGCTTAAGTTAGATGGACCACAAGGTGGACCGACGATCTGGTCAAGGTCGCGGGAAGCCGCTGGATGCGAGCAGCGCAGGACCGGTCGTCATGGAGATCTTTACGGGAGGCCTATGTCCAGCAGTGGACGTCTATCGGCTGATATGATGATGATGAAGTTAGATCTCCGCATTAAACATTCCACAGAATGCCTAAGTAAAGTATAAAATAAATCATATTTCATACATTGCCTGCAAGTTTACCGGATTATACACATTGGCGGTAACACTGCGTAACACTGCATACATTATCTGTGGTCATTATCATCATCCAATTTAAGAGACGGAGACTTTATCTATACATGAATCGATCTCTACACTTCTCTGTTCTCAGCAATCTTCTTCACCACCTCATACGACATGGCGCCGGCCTCCTCGTTTACTCGAATCTTATCTTTGGTTAGCATCTTCCTCTCTTCCCTTCACCTTTTCTTTCCATGATGTTTTTTTATAAATTCATCCATCATGCCGTATGAGGTGGCCGATCATCTTGCCTCTTCTATTTTCTATACTTTTCTGTAGCCTTCTTTTTTCTTGAACTCTTTCCAGTACTTTCTCGTTTGTCACACCTTCGGCAACACCACATCTCATCTCAAAAGCCATCTGATCTCCGTACCCCAGAGCAGAGAGCAAACCAGAACCAATTCTCTATAGACTTTGGCAGGATAGTGACCGACCTTGCTGTCACTGGTTTCACAGTTTTTAAGCTGACTAAGGACCTGTGACTTGGTTTAATGACTACAGTAGCCAGGAACAGTACCTTACCGTGCCTTCAGAAGAACAGAAAATTTAGCTTTTGTAATTATATCAAAATTAAAGAGAGACAACCGGTCGGCCCCGAGCGCCAAATAATTACTGCCTAATTTAAATTTTCTTTGTTACTTTCAAAAGAGACTACGCCGGTGTTTTTATCTCACTTATCTACAGGTTTTAAAGCCGCAAAATTCCCCTATGAGTATAAAATTTACGACTGAGATGAGATTTTACCGTTATCTGCTTTATCGGAAGATATTGCGGGGCCCGCGTCTGCCGAACAATGGTAATTGGTCCAACGCCTTACCTTTACCTGCCCGTATATTTTTTTCACTTTTTTCCTTATTTCTCAATCTTTTGTTTCGAAGTCGCCGGAAACTCGGAAAAGGAAAATCCATTGCGTCACGGTGTTAAAAGATTTGTGTTTCGAAGTTCGAGAGTTCTCAGTTTGAATTCAAATCTTGCTTGTATTTATTTGGCTTCGCTATATAAACAAAAGAAAGTTAGGTCAGTGCCCATTTGCGCAGTGATTACACGTGTTATACGGCAAAGAGCTGATATAACTAGCAAGCGATGTAGTTACAAGGGATAAACATCGTTGCACATGTTTAAAACATCGCTAGGCTAAAGTACGGATCAATGATCCATACTGTAATAGTGAACGATGCGAGACACACGATTTTACACCACTTCGGACAGGTTAGTTTATTTTTACCGTTAAAATATCGATTACTTACCTACTTGGTTTACCCGCATTGAATCTGTATGATGTAACTGGTTTACCGTTTGTGGATAATATGTTTGATAAGGTATTCATTGTAACTTTCAGATAATATACGCAAATGACATCCTTAGATGAGTTTGTGAATTCATCGGCATGGCTTATAAAGGTACTCAAATATATTTATGCTTGTGTGGTGTCTTGGTTCTTTGGGATTGGCATCTTGTGAAGTGACGTCAGAAATGCTAAAAATAGATAGATAACGAAATTGATAACAACTGAACGAAGATTATCTGATACATATTTAGAAGACTGATATTGTGTTAGCTGATTTGTAAGGCCCTTCATATCATACTCGTAGTTTTCTCAACTAAGTATATCCTAGAAAGTTTTTTTTTGTATTTTTTTTTTCTTTACGCCAATGGTATGAACCATTTCTATGGTATGAACGGATGTCGATCATAACTTTTCCCCTGCCTTTTAAGACTAAGCAGTAATGCCAACTTGACGGCAGGGGAAAGTTATGTTATGATCACGGATTTACAGGGACTAGATAAGTACTATACGTACAACGGATTTATTACTTTCTATCATTATCTGGGGCACTTAGTAACGGATGACCTGAAAGATGATTGTGATATGGAGAGGGAACGTAGAGCATTGTCAGTCAGGGCAAATATGCTGGCCCACAGGTTTTCCCGATGTACAGCGTCAGTCAAAGTCACGCTTTTCAAAGCATACTGTACGTCACTCTACTCGGGAGCCCTGTGGTTTGCATATGCTCAAAAGTCTTACAATGCTCTACGGATCCAATACAACAATGCGTTCAGGGTGTTGTTGCGATTGCCGCGATTTTGTAGTGCGTCAACGATGTTCGCCGAGGCGCGCACTGACGGGTTCGATGCTGTTTGGCGGAAAAAATCCGCATCGCTTCTGCGCAGGCTGCGCGACAGTCATAACACCATCCTGGCAATGATAGCTGCCCGGTTTGATAACCCGCTCGTGTGGGCGTTGGTTAAACGGACCAAATCCTGCTTAGAAATTAGGTACTAACATAGGTTAAGATTATTGTTACTAACAAGATGGACCTTTTGTAGTTGTCTGATGAATAAATGATATTATTATTATTACATTATTACATAGTAATAGTTTTGCTGTATACCTACCTCTATCAATTTATCTTCAAAACACAAATTTTCATGTTTTCCATTTGATACACACACGATGCATATTGTTTAAGTTCAAAGCCTTTGTGTGCTTTTATCACTTAGTCACTAAGTATTTTCCCGGCTGAGGAAAACATGATAGATGAAAAACTAATTTTCATGAACTTCTACTAATTTTCATCCTCCTTTTTGTGCTCACTTACGAGTACGTTATACGAGTACTATTAGAAACTGACTATTGTGCAAAGGACCCACCAGTTCGACATTGTCTATTAGTGAGTCACTGTAAATTATTGCCAAGATTCAAAGCATAAACTGAGCTTGACATTATTAAGGCTTCTGTGTCTCAGTCCAACAATTTTTGTGCTGCGCTGTCCGCATCCAGCGGTTTCCCGGTTCCTTGGCCGAAACATGTCCACCTTGTGGGGCGCAGGTCTTCCGGTTTGTGGTCGCCACTCTAGAACCTTTCTGCCACTCGTATTGGCTACCTCCCACAATACTACGTTCTTCGAGCGAAGTTCTCTGCCCACTGATTCTTACAGCGATGCCGCATGCCGGTTCCTCGATAAAGCAACGTAATTTTCAATTGCCTCGATATACTGAAACTTTTCCCACAGTTATTGTTATATATTTATAGCTGCCGTGCAGTTTCTCAGCCGTTATTAGTGCTACCCTTTAATTCCAGTCGTACCTAATTTAACTTAACAATCTTAGATAATAATGCAGTCGGAACACGCGACCTCCTGTGCACCTTCGTTTTTCCATGAAAATGTGAAATTGTTAATGTGTTTATGGCTGGTTTTATGGTTCTTTTTTACGATGTTTCTTTTCAATTAAAGAATATGAAAAAGAGGAGACGTCACAGCACTTTGCTATAATAATTATTTATGAAGTCAACTGATTGAAATCTTGAATTCTGGTAACAAATTGATTTATCGTAAGATCTTTATGCAAATTATTTAATTAATTAAATTACAAAAGATATTCTGTGTAAGCCAATTGCAAGACAAGGCGAACAGTTGTCCCAAATTTTCCCTTATATGTTATTCAGTACTCGGGACGAGTTATAAATATTATATACTAGCTGGTGCCCGCTACTTCGTCTGCGCATGTTTATAAATTGTAGCCTATGTGTTATTCGGATGTATAAGCTATACGAGCAATATTTGTATATATATATGTATATATATATATTTGTAATCGGTTTCTCGAAAACGGCTCTAACGATTTCGATGAAATTTACCATACGGGGGGTTTCGAGGGCGATAAATCGATCTAGCTAGGTCTCATGTCTAGGAAAATTCGTTTTCCCTGTGTTTTGAGCATTTGCGTTTTAGACAAAAACCTACAGTGCCATCTGTTGGCGGGTAGCAAAGCTTGCTCACTCGTTGATATTTTATTGTTGAGCCGGCTATTATAGAGCGAAGCTCGGTCGCCCAGGTCCTTATTGTAAAGTTTCATTAAAATCCATTCAGTAGTTTTTACGTGAAAAAGTAACAAACAGCCATCCATACTTACAAACTTTCGCGTATAGGTATAATATTAAGTAGGAAGTAGGATTTGACTTGGGCGACTGAATGATGCTCTGGATAATCTTAAACCAAAGCCCACCAACAGATGGCGCTGTAGGGTTTCTAAAATGCGCTATTTTCAAAAAATGCTCAAAAAACTAGAGGAATCGAATGTTCCCAGTGATAAATCCTAGCAACATCGATTTTTCGCCTCCGAAAACCCCCGTATATTAAATTTTATCGAAATTGTTTGAGGCGTTTTCGAAAAACCGACTATACAAAACAAATATAACAACGTGTATTTCCAAATATGCAAGACATCTCGGGTGGTAACCCTAACTGAACAACTGTTGTTTTACAACTTTTAGGAAATTTAATTTTAAAAAAATTGGCTCTCCATACAAATTTACCAGATCAGATTTTCATTTAACATGAACATTCGATTTTATTTATTTTAACTTCCAAAAGTTGTAGAACAAAAGTTGTTTAGTTATGGGTTGAACTACCACCCGAGAGGTTTTGCGTATTTAGAATTACTTACACGTTGTATATGTCGCAGGTAAATTTTATAATTCGTCGTTTCACAGTTTGCCTTGGCATTCTACAAAATGGCGAAAAATTTTTAATTCGTTATTTTACATAATGCCGCGGAATTTCACAAAATGGCGCCTAATTCGTTTCTGGCACTCGCCGGCCGCTGCCGCAGCGCGCTCGCTTCGCTCGTTCGGCTCGTGCGTTGTGGTCGAAAGATAACCTTACCCTACCGATCCCGAGCAGGGATTTGCCGTTGCTAACGAACCTACAATGCACCTGTGACCTAAACCATTTTACAATCTGCCGGAGCCGTTTTACAATTTGCCGATCGTTTTGTAAACGGCGAGTTATACGATTTGCCTGCAACTGTAGATAAGTATATACAAATATACAAACATTGCTACAAATAGTACAATTATTGCTTGTTTAATATAGTAGGATATCGTGTACATCAGGGGTCTAGACTTGGTCCAGACAACGCGCCATTGAATTCAGAGATGACGAAACGAACGTCATGAAATATATGGGCTGACATACGATACTATGTCAAATGTCCTCCCATACATATTATGACGTGCGCTTTCCTTAAATAGCACGTCATAGAAAAAGTATACACTACGTTTCTCTTTGTGACACGTTTTCTAAACCGCCAGGTGATAAGGTCGACCGGCTGATCTTTTTACCCGACTGCCCCAAGACAGGAGGGTTATGTTTTTCGAGTGTATGTATGTATGTATGTCGATTTCTTTGTCGCGCTCTGCAGCCTAAACGGCTTGGTAGATTTCAACATGTGAGGTGTAGTTAGGTTCGTATTCATTGTAGGAGTGTCATAGGGTATAAAAAAAAATAAAAAAGTACTAAATAAAAAAACTATTTCAAAAATAAAATACCCGACTGAAAAGAGAATCTTAATCGGTTCCGATTGAGATGAAATTTTGCATACGTATGTGAATCGGATGACAATGCAATATTATTGTAACTTGGAGTTGATCTGATGATGGAGCCGGAAGATATCCATACAAAGGTGGAGATATTACCGCGTTTTAGAATCCTACAGCGCCATCTGTAGGTGGGTAGCGTCTATTGCTCACCGGGTAATATTTTAATGATAAAACAACTCTGGGAGGTTTCTTTACGAAATAGTTGGGCTTAGCTAGACCTTTTGGAAATAAAATCACTTAGTTTTAGCATACAAAGCAATTACTAAATTTCCCGTGCAAGATGCCGCATTCATTAGTTTTGTAATATACTGTAGTTTTTCTACTCCATAACAGAAGCGCTGTTTTTATTACCGCGTTTTAGAAACTTACAGCGCCATCTGTTGGTGGGTAGCGTCGCTTGCTCATCTGGTAATATTTTATTGATAAAACAACTCTGGGAAGTTTCTAAAATATTTGGGTTTAGCTAGGCCTTTACAACATAATTTCATTTCTTAAGTCCAAGCACCATCGCGAGGACGTTTTTATCGACAGCCTTCTATTTGCTGATGATGCAGTCTTTGTGGCCAACACTGCAGATGATTTACAAATCATCGTCGATAAGTTTTCACGGGCATGTTCCTTGTTCGGCTGAATACAAGAGTATGGCAAAACAAACATCTTACGACGAACACCAAGATGATCGTTTACCAAGCATTCATTTCAAGCATACTGTTGTATGGAGCAGCAAGGACGACGTACGCAAAACAAGAGCGACAACTTAATGCCTTGCATATGCGCTGCCTCCGAAACATCCTAGGCATCTCCTGGAAGGACAAGGTAACCAAAAAAAACGGTCTTACAACGAGCACAGCTGCCCAGTTTCTTCGCATTGCTGAAGCAGAGACGATTACGATTTTTGGGGCACGTGCACCGCATGGAACCAACCCGTCTACCCCAGCGTGTATTGCTTGGTGCTATAGCGCACGCAAAAAGAAGTGTTGGTAGGCCAATGCTGCGCTTTAAAGATTGCGCCAAGCGAGACATGATCACTTTTGGTATTGAACACCTAGACTGGGAGCAGACAGCTGAGGACAGAACCAAATGGCGTAAATCATTACTGGATGGACGCAAGGTACACGATAAAGCCTGGTGTTGTGACCGTTGTGAAAAATAACGACATAACATCAGTTATTGATAACACAAGCTTCACCAGCAGCGTGTGGCAGGACCTGCCGCTCCCGAGTAGGCTTATTCAGCCATGAAAAACGGTGAAATCGACAGAATATTGCTTAAATCGTCTGACATAGACGGCTAAGGCCTATGATGATGATGTATGTATGTCTAAACGGCTTGATAGATTTCAACACGTGATGTGTCTTTAGATTTGTATTTATTGTAGGATTGTCATAGGGTATAATATTTTAGTACGGCACCTTTGAAGAGAAAAAAAGGGGGAAATAAATTTTTTAAAATCATTACTTTTACAACATGGGTATCAAACAATAGCTGGTACAAACCTGATTCTAAGGTTTAAGCAAATGTAACAACATAACTTGAAATAGCAAATCTAAAAACTAAAAAGTTTAAAATAAAAAATTATTAAATAACAAAAAACCCAACTGCTTAGCACAAGAGAGGAAAACAAGCTTAAATTTATTGGATTTGGTAACTTGAATTGTATAAGATACTGCAGGCGGGGACGAACAAAATTAAGTCGTAAACATCCACAAAACGTTTTTTCGTCCCCGCCTGCAGTATCTTATACAATTCAAGTTACCAAATCCAATAGATTTAAGCTTGTTTTCCTCTCTTGTGCTAAGCAGTTGGGTTTTTTGTTATTTAATAATTTTTTATTCCCTATCTGTACTTGGCCACTTTTCCGTTCCGGATTCGATTTTCCATTTTCCTTATAACAAGTTAGGTCTAACATTGCGTGTTATCTAGATGCCTTCTATGTTATTTTCAGTAGGATGACCCCGTCATAAACATCCCGCTTGCAATCGAGGCGCTGGTAGGTGGCAAGCGGGGCGAGCCCCATAATTTACGGTTACCATTTCACACGCGCGCTGACACGTCGTTAGCAATTTAAATTGTTTTGCTGACGTATGCGCTAGAGCGGCTTTTGATAGAGTTTATATGTAGTTTTACAGCAGAATAGGGTGTATTTTTTTTGGTTATTAAAGTTAAACTACAATAGTCACATAAAAATAATGGTATTGTCGTTACCGGAAAGGTGTCGGTCTGCCATTTTTGTTTCCAAATTTCACTTTATTCGAATCAGGCATATGGTGTCCATAAATGCAAGAAATCATGTTAAGGTGATTATGAAAACTGATGAAAAAGTTATAATAAATTATATATAAATAAATATTTTATATGTTATAATGAACTTAAAAAATACTTTTTACTTTATTGAACACTTTATTTATCGATTGGAGTCTTATAAAAACTTAGAGTTTATTTTTATGAATTAAATCAATATGTAGGTACTTAGTTTCTTTTCATTTACTTTCCTTGAGACTTTTTAGTTTTTAAGTTGACAAAAAAGTTTTTCCATTACCTATCCTTCAGCTGTTTCAATCAAGGAGGTTTTAATCCACGCTACGCTCTAGGAAGGAGTGTTTAATGCAAAAATCTTGCTACACAAATTTAGTAAATCGTATATAGTAATACGGTATAAATTCCTGTGATTTGCGAAGAAGAGAAATTGTGCCGAGCGAGAGGTCAATTAGTCGCGGTTGTGTCACGCTCACACAGTTGCCATAGCAAAACGAAATTGCGGGTTGGTAGGAAAAAATCTTTTGACATTATGCTTGGTTTTCATATAGAAAACCTTTTTAGAGCTAAATCTTAAAAATTTAATATTTTTCGGGTGCTTTTGGTTCTGTGATTTATATCGGAAACTCTATAAAATATTTTTGATCTAATTGTGTTGTTTAAGGTCAAGCAGGTTATGTACTTCTTCATTCGTCATCAACCTTTTTGGTAACAATGTTATAATGAACTTAAAAAATACTTTTTACTTTATTGAACACTTTATTTATCGATTGGAGTCTTATAAAAACTTAGAGTTTATTTTTATGAATTAAATCAATATGTAGGTACTTAGTTTCTTTTCATTTACTTTCCTTGAGACTTTTTAGTTTTTAAGTTGACAAAAAAGTTTTTCCATTACCTATCCTTCAGCTGTTTCAATCAAGGAGGTTTTAATCCACGCTACGCTCTAGGAAGGAGTGTTTAATGCAAAAATCTTGCTACACAAATTTAGTAAATCGTATATAGTAATACGGTATAAATTCCTGTGATTTGCGAAGAAGAGAAATTGTGCCGAGCGAGAGGTCAATTAGTCGCGGTTGTGTCACGCTCACACAGTTGCCATAGCAAAACGAAATTGCGGGTTGGTAGGAAAAAATCTTTTGACATTATGCTTGGTTTTCATATAGAAAACCTTTTTAGAGCTAAATCTTAAAAATTTAATATTTTTCGGGTGCTTTTGGTTCTGTGATTTATATCGGAAACTCTATAAAATATTTTTGATCTAATTGTGTTGTTTAAGGTCAAGCAGGTTATGTACTTCTTCATTCGTCATCAACCTTTTTGGTAACAGTTTTTAATACATTACTGGTATCCCCGTCTTTGACACATTTTTATGTCATGCTAAATTTTGTTTAAAATCGCGTATTTTTTCTGCAAAAACAGTGAAATATTGTAGAGTAAATGGCTGCAAAATTGATAGTTATGCTATTTGCGGAATATTCTTCTATGGGTATCCATTATTCCTTTAATTTGCTTTGCTTCTTATTTTCCTTTGCTTCTTGATGACGAGGCATGCAACGTACCTGGAGAACAATTCTTGAATATCACCGGGTTCACCATCCCTTCTGTGTAGGATACGTGACGTATCCTGTACACAACTCTCTTTTCTTTTATTGAAAATTTTTGAATATGTTATATCTTCTAAAAATTGTTTTACTGTAGCTTTGTAATGTTTTAGTTTTGCAATACTTTTGTTTTTCTATTTTGTAGGATATTTTAATCCACATTAATGTCCCGGATGAATTTCGACATTTATACAGGGCGGAGACCTGGAGTCCTAAAATACAGGCCTTTGCTTAGTTTAGGCTCCAGTCTCCCACAAATACCAAGTCAATTTTTAAGTTACTTTTATTGCATGCATGATTTGTGGTGAGAAATAAACATATTTTTGATTTTTTTTATTTGATTTTTTGATAATTGAGCCACGAGCCAAGCGAGGAAGAATCCTCAGCGCTGCGAGGAATTTAAGACACGAAACACTTTGTTGCCGAGGGAAGCACAACTTATCAGGTAGAAACTAAAGGATAATATTCTGCCAAATAAAATATTAAAAATGAAGCTGCTGTTCCAGAGGGCTTTAATAATATTACATCCCCAAGCGTAAAATAGTTAGGTCACCCTACTGTGTGAAAGAGATGCCACCGCGACTATTGGATATACTCGTCACGCTTTTTTTGGCCATTCATCTCTCCTTCCTAGAGCGTAGCGTGGATTAAAACCTCCTTGGTTTCAATACTTTCTTTGGAAAGTTTCCAAAACATCATTAGTTTGTCCGTCCGAATGCCTCCAAAACGATTCAAATATCGAATACCTCATTTCTTGTGGGGACGCCGCGACACACGCAGACGGGTGATCGGATTACGATAATATCATTCACAAACACGGTCATACAAATAAAAGTTTTATATTATTTTATTACAAAAAATTATGTGTACGTTATAAGATATAAATTTGTAAAATTTTAAATAAAATTTTATATTAGTAATTTAAATTCGTAAAATGTATTTTTTTTATTTGCCACCACAAATAACTTTCGTAGTAAAATAATATAACATTTTTGTGTTCAAAACTGACAAGGCTCGATTCCCGAGTCGTGTATGAGTAATTTTGAAAATTTTTGAATGCAGTTTTTCTTAACTCTAAAATCGACGATATGGATCCTTAGAACAAATATCTCTATCTTATATCTCTACCCCGAATGAGCTTCCTATATACCGGAAAATTGTATACGTTCGGAAAATTGTATAACTTCGGAAAATTGTTAAACGGCGTTGGCAGATTGTAAACGGGTTTAGACCACTACTGGTAAATTTTAGGTCAGTTAAGGCAAACCCTAAGGTTATTTGGATTAGGTTATCTTGCGAACATTTCGCAAGAGTGCCAGAAACGAAATATGCGTCGTTATGTATAATGATAATGAGGAATTTAAAATTATCTTAGCATTTTGTAAAATGCGAAGGCATTATGTAAAGCAGCGAATTGTACAATTTGCCGGCGACATAAGTATATATCGAATACTTACTTACTTTATTTTTCCTAACTGTGCATAAGTAATTAACGTGCACGATCGAAACAACATACATTTTAATGCCAACCATATACTCTAGTCTCTAGACTTACAAACGCATCTGACATGGCTCATTAACGAATACATCCGTACATAGTAGTCGGAACCAACGGCTTAACTTGCCTTCCGAAGCACGGAATCATCTAACTTTTCGGAGAATCATGTGATTCATCCTGCAACGTTCTACTATGGTCCTAACCAAACTGGGAAGGACGCACAAAGAGATTTGTGCAGACAGTGACAGTCCTCACCGGGAATTGAACCCAGAACCTCGGGATCGAGAGCCGCTCTAACCACTAGACCACAGAGGCTGTTTATGGCCATAAACTCCATACTAATTTCTACAATATAAAACATAAACCGTCTTACTACAAAAAAGTTAGACATCTGTTGAACACTTGATTAAAAAAATCGTACCAAATAACGCTGTCTATGTCATTGATGCGCAGAAGTCAAAAAATGACTTATTTTCTTATGTCTTGACTTCTGCGCATCAACTGACATAGACAGCGTTATTTGGTACGATTTTATTAATCAAGTGTTCAACAGATGTCTAACTTTTTTGTAGTTAGACGGAAACTGTCCTTAAATTAGCCATGGTGCTGACGTCATATGCGACCTCCATGCATGTCCACATAGGGTCGGGATGCAATGACGTGCGTGGATCTGATACTTGCATACAGTTAATACTCATTGAGACCGGCCAACTTCTTACGTTATTTTTATAAAACAAATTACTTTGTACTTGTAAAAATTTATTGCGGCAGACTCATTCATAAGTCGCTTATTAACAAACTGATAATGATTACTATTTTTCCGAATGTTTGCTAGTTAGCGCATCTGTAATACAATTTTTGATACAATTAATACATTTTTTCTACAATTAATACAATTTTTCTGTAATACAATTTTTTATTTTGCCATAAGGTTCATAACTTAAAAGCATGAGTTTATTATTACGTCCCAGCTGGACGGAGAAGTCCCCCAAGCAAATAACTGTGATATATAGGGTGACTTTTAATTAGTTCTTGATAGCAAAAGATATGCATGTACTCATGATACTGAACAACTTTCCCCAAAGTGCACAGGTCGAAATACGAGAAAATAAATTGGCACCTCCATACTCAATTGCCGATCAGCTGATTGGTTTACTATGTTGAGTCACAGATTAAATAATGAGTCGAAAATTATGTTTTCATATTTCGACCTATGTTGCTCGGGGAAAGTTGTTCAGTAATATGAGTACATGCATACTTTTTCTATCAAGAACTAATTAGAAGTCACCCTATATTTTGGAGAGATGTAGTACACCACGTCTGTTGATTCAAGATCAAATTCAGGACGTTCTAAATAAAGGCCAGGTTAAAAGTAGCCTAAGCCGACGAGCGAAAGGGTTGATGAAAGTAGAGAAAACGAGAGAGGTCTCTGCCCACCCCGACGGAAAGAGGCGTGATTTTATGTATGTATGAATGTTATATAGGAAAACACAGCTGCTCATCTTCTGTTTATAGATATGAAGTCACCTATGACGACACCTGCAGAAAGACATACTACTCTTAGGAGACACCACACGGATGAAATACTTGAATTTTTTGATTATTCGTTGAGTACGTCTGCTCATCTCTACTGCCTTAGGTTACACATAACCTGTAATCTAGTCAGTGACATCACAGTTTATACCAAGCGTAACGCATTAATTCGCTTAGTTGAGCCTTGTCTTAGAGGCGAGCCATATCTTTGTTTGACACTTCTTTCTTCAAAACACAATGTTTAATATCACTGACCATCATTTCCATATCATAATTTGTGGTCATCTTAAGGAGTACGTAAGTTTTTATTTTCTTATTTTGATAAATAAGATAACAAAATATTCCCTGTTGCAAATAAGTGCCGAATCATATGTGCCAACTTCGCTACAAAAAATGTTTGCATATTCTGTATTCCGAGTTCAATAACTTGGTTATTAATAAACAAATCTTCCCCAACTTTCATGCCCTTACATTTCTCTATAATGTTACTTGCAAATAACTAGGTTTGACATTATTATTTTGTATTATTTGACTTATGAAAAACACTCCGATGCGCGTAGTTTCCAAAATCTTTGTTTTTTTTAACTTACTGAAAATTGGTTTCTATGACAAAGTAAACTATAAACTTAGCTTGTAAAATTATGTGTTCTTTTTTTTTGGTGATTTACTACTGGACGAAAAATCTTAAAGATCAACGCATCCTGCTATATGACGATTCTATGTATTTTATCCTTCAAGTTGCAATTGCAACTACTAATTTCGTACATTTTGTACAATGATATCACTGATTTTGTAGATCAAAGGTTTGGCTATTGCTAGTCAATGATAATTCAGTCACGTTTTGCTCTACATAACATGCATTGCTTTACTTATGCGTAAGGAAGTGGGTTTAGATTTTCATGTCGATGTAATGTATTTACTTTCGCTGATTTACTTATTATAAATCTACCTAGATACTTTAGTTACCGAAAGTATTTGAAAGTACCCATTCTAAGTTATATAATTGCAATATCATTGATTCTAATGACCGATTGAGCAACTATAAAAAAAGCGTCTTCGTGAGAAGTTGTATTGTATTTAATTTTTTTTCAGCTTCATCTTTTTCTTTCAGAGTCGTATATCGATATACACACGGCCGTTCGTCAGTGGAAACACTTTGACCTTGAGCGGTTCTCTGGTTTCGGGCGTATGTCGCGTAGCGCTGGTTCAGCTTGTACTGGTTTTGTTTCTACGTGCTTGCTGCCGTGCGTACCCAGTCGTTTAATTATGTTTGATCCGAATCCGGCCAAACGAACAATTAGTCTTCAGGTGTCAGGGCTCGCAGGACTGTTTGAAGTTGAGAGTATTTCAAAATACCAGGCTGTTTTCCAATTTACTGTTTCTCTTTAAATTTCACTTTTAAATGGTTTGTTTATTTCTATCAGATATTTGGGTAGTAGATGAGACGAGGTTGTGAATTGTCACCGGTGATTCATGATGTGATATTTTATCGTTTTAGCATGCTCTCATCCACTGCTTGCAGTAAGTTTATGCCTCACCTTGCTTCTTTTTTCATGAACCTACCCCAATGATACCTTATTCTGCTCCAAAGCAGTAGCAGTACAAGTTTATTATATCATAACAACCCATCAAACGACAACTGTAGGATAGGCAGCTCCCACGAGAATACCAGCAAAAACTCGTCGTACAATCAAATCATCACGTTTTTAAGCGTTGCGGCTGGCACCATGGATCGTGTTTGTTGATGACCAACGATACACAGAGGGCGCTGCTACCCATCTTCCGGTTCATAATCCCTTAGTCGCCTCTTACGACACCCACGGGTAGAGATCAAATCAAATCAAAATCGTTTATTCATTGTTGGATATTAAAAAACAATGTGGCGCCATTGTGGGAAAAAAAAGAAGCGACAATAAAAACCCACGCGCTCTTTTAAATATGTTGAATGTACAAGGTTGATATACAACATACATAGGTCAGTTTTAATTTGGAATTAGCCTGTTAGAACCGTAGTCTAATCCCATTGATTTTTCTCTTCTAGATAATCTGATATTTTATAATAACCCTTCTTACATAATTTCTGCTTGATCACAGTTTTGAATTTATCTAACGGTAAACTTTCAATATCAGATGGGTTGGTACATTCAAAGACAGGTCAACGCGCGACTCTAGCCCATACGTCTATTGCAATAAGAACAGTACAAATTCTAATGTGTCCAGCTTGATGTACTCTGGACTGTACTATTCTTTGCCGGCACTACTCGGTCTTATAACAATTACCTATCCCTAAATGACAACCTATGGCACGGAGACATCTGGTGCAGGAGTTGAATCCTTGGTGATGCTGTAACATTGTTGTCCATTGCCGCAGGTGTCGGGGGCGCAGCGCGGGCGCGAGCGGCATGCGGCCCCGGCGGCAGACCCCCATGGAGGTCGGCTAGCGGCGCGTGCGCACGCCCCGCGCCGCCCCCCGCTAGCCCGCGCAACCATGGACCCCGCTGATGTGCCGAGACACCGACCCCTCGCCTTCGATAAGGTAAGACTACGACACACAATAATCTCAACTACCTTTTTACATGCGAGGCCGCCGGACCAGAGGTACGGGTTACCCCGCGACCTCCTCAGTCCCCCCTCCAGTCCCTCAACCCCTTCTCCCACCCACAGAGGTGGTGTTCGGCCGCGATCTGTGCCCGCGAGCCAAATATATTGTAGTCCGCGTAGTCGGTGCGGAAACGAGAGACGCGTCTCGTTCCCCGCCAGCGCAGACCCCGGCACCCTTGATCTGGCCAGTATTCGACGATCAGCCGTCTGATCATTGGAGCTCCAGTCCAGGGGAGCCATGACCAGGGCCTAGCACCCACTAAATAGTGACCGTCGGGCTAATATACCCGATGAGAAGCTGCCCGGGCAACGAGACGTAGTCTCTGTCCCGTTACCTGCACCGACAATACAGAAGTGCGGAAGACCCGTTCGTCGTCGTACACCCAACAGCACGTCAGTAGTAAGAGTAACACTTCATAGCATGGTTGTAGTGTTGCAAATGTTTCCACTGACCTGCGGTTGACTAACTCTCTGTTCTGCCTTTTGGTTGGTTAGGATAATAGCGCGTGGCATTAGGCCCACCTCAACCACAGGCATCTGCTAACTACTTACTCAACATTAAGGGTGTTGTTTAGACACGTTAACGAGTTCGCTCCGCCAAGCCTGTCAATAACTAAGTATAGCGACAAACCTGCGTATCTTTCCGAGGCGTAGAGAACCGCTCATTTCGCCCGCAATGCTTTTTAGGTTACATATCTGGCAGAATTTCCGCTGGTGTCAAACTTGGCAGATTTTTCGGTCGCAGAAAACTCGTTACCGCGTCAGACTTTCTGCAGGTATGCCGCTACACTAAAGCCACGACTTATGCTCGTTGAAGTAAGGATATTGCAATTAACATAACCAAACCTCCCAGCAATGTATGCCAAATTAGTCCTTGCATTCAGTTAGGTGTGGTCGTGGCATAAGGGACCTTCGAGTTTTTGGAAGAAGCTGGGATGGCTCAGTTAACTAGCCTTACCTAAGAGTTTAATTGCAGAAACCAACTAGGAGTTTTATTTATAAAATACAAAAGTCGACCAAATGGGAGTCGGACTCGCGCATCGAGGGTTCCGTACCACTAAGGTGAAAATACCGTCTTAGCCTGGGACGCGCAGTCGTCGCGCAGCAGTGTATTAAATGCGCGAGAGTCCGACTCACACTTGACCAGTTTTTATTGTGTGTTGTTATTATGCACTATTTATATACTCACGCTTGTAAGTGTTCGCGTTTTTACGATAGAGCTAAAACAAAAATGGTTCTTGTATGGGGATAGGAAATAATTTGTAATAGCCGTGTTTCTTTTTCAGATCGATAGATTGTATTTCTGTGTAAAGCTTTTTAATGGAATCCACCTAACTTTACCCCATTTATTTATTAATTTTGCCGTCCAAAGATTAAAAAAATATGGAATTTCGGAATTTTTTTTTAATAGATTATTGTTTTTATTTACGGCTTGCTATGTTTACATACTTTTTTTTTTCTTTTATATTATACATGAATCCACCTAAAAATATTACCTCTAGAATTATTTAACTATTATACCACGAAATTTAAATAAAGTTTACCTTCGCAACCAAAAATAGTAATAGAGCCGTTTTGCTTTCTAATAATTTAAATAGTACTCACATTTTTGGCAAATCCAACATAAATGTTTACAATATCTTTGTAAACCACCGATTACAAAAAACTTTTTTTTTATTTTGTATGGAATTTCTGTGAATATATATAAGAATCACTTACAGTTAAAAAGGTTAGATTTAGTTTATTTCTATTATTTTACCTCAACTTTATTGGGCCTTATAATAGGTCTTTACCTACGAAATTGGCGAAATTTTCTTACAGTTTAATGAGATCATAATTCCTATAATTCTAATGCTATTTTTTTCATTTGTCTTATATTTGAAAGTTGATTTCAAGGTTATCAATTTACGAATAAAATAAAGTTTTTTTTTAGTTTGATATATAAAATTAAAGGTTCGAAAATTGTTCGTCTTAAATGTCGTCCTATTTCAACATTAGATTTGTTATATTTTTTTACAGATAATATTTTTCGAAAATTAAATTTAAGATTCTGTTAGCTCAATGTCTTTCCAATAATGCTTAAAAAAAATGAATTTATAATTCCTAAGAAAAAAGCAAAAATGTTAGTACTGAAAATTGAGTTTACCTAAATCACCATACAAAACGGCAATTTCATAGGTAAAGACCTAATATATGAAAATAAGTGCCGATCTTATATTTTGAAAAAAAAAAATATTTTAAATATATTTATGGTGGATTTTGATGCCTATATGTAAAATATACGTTTATCTATGATATAAAGTATATAATTGTCTATTACTGTTTTTGCCTAAGCTGTATTTCGAAAAAAATATTCCGATGTAAATTTTAGGTGGATTCGTAAATATTGTGTCTTAACATCATATTTAAATACGTGGTACATAAAAAAGTAGCTATTAACATTTAATGTTTTGCAAAACCGTATTTTTACTTTTTTTTTAGGGTTCCGTACCTCAAATGAAAAAAACGGAACCCTTATAGGATCACTTTGTTGTCCGTCTGTCTGTCTGTCTGTCTGTCTGTCAAGACCCTTTATCTCACGAACGGGTAAAGGTATCAGGTTGAAATTAATACCATATATTAGGATCCACAAACCACACAAGATCTGAAAATTTAAATTTTTTACAACGACGCAATCAAAAGATATGGCATTTTATGTCCTCATCTCCATACATTTATTAAAAAATGCAAAACCTACAGGGTACTTCCCGTTGACCTAAAATTATGAAATTTGGCAAGAAGCTAGGTCTCACAGTACAAATAATGGGAAAAGTCTGAAATCATTAAATATTACAACTTTTCTCACAACTAATGGTAACCAATTGTGGTGAGCTCCCGTTTCAAGAACATTCATATAAGAGAGGGGTCAAGTTGGATGGTCCTTGAGGCGATTTTTGTTTTAGTTCTATTTAAAAACGGGAACACTTACAAACTTGAAAATTGGTATTTTTATAGTGCATAAGCTATAAAATAACAACAAATAATAAAATTTGGTCAAGCGCGTGTCGGACTCAAAAAATGTAGCACATTAACTTACTGAAATTTCAACTAATACAATTATGATTATGTGGTGGTACGGAACCCTCAGTGCGCGAGTCTGACTCGCACTTGGCCGGTTTTTTGTATTTGTTAAGAGGTGCTACGATGTGGTTTATTCACCCAGAAATATAAAAAAATTGGCCAAGCTAAGGGCAATGGCAACAGCCTCCGTGGTGTAGTGGTCAGAGCGCTCGGCTCTCGATCCGGAGGTTCTGGGTTCGATTCCCGGTGAGGGTCAAACAAAAATCTCTTTGTGCGACCTCCCCAGTTTGGTTAGGACATTGCAGGATGAATCACCTGATTATCCGAAAAGTTAGATGATTCCGTGCTTCGGAAGGCACGTAAAGCCGTTGGTCCCGACTACTATCTACGGATGTAGTCGTTAATGAGCCATGTCAGAGGCCTTTGGCGGCTCAACCACTCTGACACAAGGGTTTGTGAGGTCGGTCATCGACCTTGCAACCCACACGATATGATGATGATGAGGGCAATGGCATCACATCCCAACCCACGAGGTGCCTGTTAAGAAGTTCATTATAATTAACATCCCGTGAAAACGTCCACTTCAGGACAGGGAGCTCCTTACAAAATTCCAGCGAAAACGCGTGGTACAACTTGGAGGGATAGTACTATAGTCACCACGCTTGTTGCGGCTGGCACCATGGACCGCCTTAGTTGGTGGCCGCAGTAGGTAACATATTACGATACCAAGAAGGATGCTGCTGAACCTTTAGCCGCCTCTTACGAGACCCACAGGTAGAAATGGGTTTGTATTTTTTGCCGACACCACACGGGTGGTAAACAAGTTACTTCAGTAGAGTTATATAAAACGCGTTCAGTTTGCTGAAAAGAGGTTACATCTTTTTACTCTCAGATTCAGAAACTTTTCATAAAGACCCTGTTTCAACCATTTTACTTACGCTAGAAAAATCCAGCCGTCATAAAACGACGCAACCTAAATCCAAGTATTCTCCATCCATTATTAACGTGCTACCTGTGGCAGCGTTTTAAAACTCGAACGAAAGCATTTGAGAGTGCTGGGAGCTCTCAGCGACGCTACATTATGCATTGTGAGAGGAAAGCCTCCATTTAGTCACTCGCTATCCGACCAGCTGCGCCAGATTTCACTTGTTTTCCTTGCTTTCAATTTAATTTGCAGATAGAATAGCATAGTATAGTACATTTTGTTTAGGACATGTTGTATTTATAGAGTTCCACGTAACCGAAACAATTTCATTATTGGGCGCATGGCATCATCCTAATAGGTATGAGCAAACAACATAACCATTCTGTTGGCGCAGTCGGGTAAAACCAGTGATTAAGAAAAAACGCAAGGAATTTTATAACTAGTTTTCTTCTTTCTGAAGATATACACTATAAAAAGATCTTAAATTCACCACTACTGGCGGGAATGAAACCCGCGTCTTCTCCGTTTATACCAGGACTCCATACCATCTAAGACATTGTGGTCCTGCCCGGTGATCATATTAATATCTAAAGAAAGGGGTAAGTCCTGATTGATTGATTGACTGACTGACTGACTCATCAGCGCAAAGCTGAAACCACTAATGCTAGAAGCACGAAATCTGGAGGGTGCAAACCTACCCTAAGAGACGATTTTAAGAAATTCATTCCAAATTACATAGAGGGATTGGTAGTTAACGTAAAGAGCTAACAAATAAAACAAAAAATTGTTTTAACAAAAACCACTCACCTCCTTACAAATTTTGTAAGGAATATACTCGTATTAGCACTAAAAAGTATAAAATAACCATAGCAGTTAATTATCAGTAACTTAGTGAAATTATAGAAAATAACTTAAATAACCAAGCCTATGTTTTTTTATTTCCATTATAAATTTACAAAAAACAGCGCATTTTTGAGACGGTGCATTTGGCGATTTTCAAAAGTCTTAGAACAAAAGTTGTTCAATTTCACATGTAGAGCTTCCACCTAAGAGGTTTTGCGTTATTTACCTAACACGTTGTATATGAAACACGTAGGTAATACGTTACGGTAATTTGAGCGCTACCTTTAATTTCGCTGGGATCCTATAGTGAGATCCTGACTTGGTGACCACTGAACAACTTCAGAAGTATATTTTGTCGAAAAAAATTTTTTTTTTAAATCTATCTACAATTGACAGAACGCTCTAATTGTTTTGCCAATATCGGCCACACATCCAGGTTATGACTACACCACGGCCACCGTTACTTAATTTTCGTGATCGCAAAGAAAGAACAACTTCCTCTTGGCCACGAGCGCTTCAAACTATTGATCTTAAAGAACGTAACTACAATTTTAAAGAATTATCTTCAAACTCCTAATCTTTAAGGAGTTGTTCCTTCGATCACTAGATCATCAACATGAGATGATGAATACCAGACGCAAATACTTGTATCATAACATCCCATGAAACGTCCACCAGCTGTTGCTGGAACAATGTGGAGGGGTAGTACCATAGTCACCACGATTGTTAGTGTCACGGCTGGCACCATGGACCACGGTTGTTGGTGACCGCAAAATGTAAGATGATACGATACACAGAAGGATGCTGCAACCCATTCTCTGGTTCATTAACCCTTAGTCGCCTTTTGCGACACCCACGGGTAGCGATGGGTTGGTACTATTCTTTGCCGGCACCACACGGGCTATATACTTGGCTGTGTACTTGTATAGCGTTGAAAAATATATGAAATACGTAATAAGTGCCTATGAAATTTGAGGGTTGCCCTCGATTTCCCTAGGATTTCATCATCAGATCCTGACTTGGTGGCAAAAGGACTACCTCAGGAGTATATCCTTTCGGATAGAAAAAGGATTTTGCAAATCGGTTCACAACTGACGGAGAAATCGGTGAACATACATAAAAAAATGCAAACACTGGAACATAGAACCTCCTCCGTTTTGAAGTCGGTTTAAAAAAGAAACATTGGTCGAAGTTGTTAATATTGCGAGTACCTAAATGCGCTGCAGTTGTTATACAACAACACTTCAGAGGCAATTAGCGCGTGCCGACGTATAATTAGTCTCAACTCAATGGAGAAAATTCGCTCGTTGTTGCCATTAGAACTCGCGTGTCTACAAATAGAGACGCTTGAGGATGTCTAGAAATATAGAGAATTAATTACAATGCTTGATTTTATAATGGAAAAAAACCAGTTGGACTCGCGCGCCTAGGGTTCCGATATACCTATAGTATTTTTAGACGCAATACAGTCCATTTTTAAGACCGCAAAACGAATTTTGTTTGTAAAAATTTCCTGCAGATTTGTAAAAAACGATGACCTAGAAAAATCATTTTATTTTTCCTGTAATATTTACATAAACACCTATCGACTATATTAAATCAAATTGAAGCTAGGGGGTGGAGAAATAGTATTTTATTATTACATTTTTCATCATAACTTGAAAATTAAGAGTTGTAAAAAATATAAAAATAAATTTTGGAATGAACAAGTTAAGCCCTTTCATGTCCCACTTGACCTAGTAACAATACTTTAAATTTTTGCCCCCCCCTCCCTATTTCCAACTTCAAGTGGTTGCTACAGCTGAGACAAACTGACGAAGTCGCATCATGCGGCTTCCGTTTTTAGGATTCCGTAGCCAAATGGCAAAAAACAGAACCCTTATAGATTCGTCATGTCTGTCTGTCTGTCTGTCTGTCCGTCCGTATCTCTCAGCCACTTTTCTCCGAAACTATGAGAGCTATACTGTTGAAACTTAACCGCATTAAGATTTTCACAAAAAAATAGAAAAAACAATACATTTTAGGGTTCCCCATACTTGGAACTGAAACTCAAAATTTTTTTTTTAATCAAACCTATACGTGTGGGGTATTTATGGATAGGTCCTCAAAAATGATATGAGGTTTCTAATATCGTTTCTTTCTAAACTGAATAGTTTGCGCGAGTTAGTATATATTTTTATTGCAACCTACACACACTCATACTCACTCACCCACACAACACACAAAACATACGCGCACACACACATATACGCACACATTATCATTGTTTTAACTTAATTGCTAATTGTTTTTCGAACTTCTCGACATTGTACGCTCTTGCGAGTATCATTAGGACCTCACATAAGTTTTTAAATGATATATGTGGATAGCTGTAATTGGCCTTTCTATCTTAAGTTTTGCTTTGTTATTCTAAATACTATACCTAAGGCTGTTGTCATCCCAAATAAAAAAAATAGAGACACTTCCAACGTGGTGAAATGTGTGTGGGGGGACACCCTGTAACTTCTAAAATAAGAGAATGATAAAAATAAAAAAAATACATTACCATGCAAACTTCCAACGAAAATTGGTTTGAACGAGATCTAGTACGTAGTTTTTTTTAATACGTCATAAATCGTAAACCGCAATTTACCTTTCATTCTAGCAACTCAAATATAAATTTTAGTTACTTACATCACATAATAAAGTTTTTTAGCAACAAAAATACCATAACTTTTACTTTTATGCGTACAGGTTTATACGGAACCCTCAGTGCGCGAGTCCGACTCGCACTTGGCCGGTTTTTACTATTATGGTTCGGATAAATAAAACTAATGACATCAAACTAAAAAAATATAGGAAGGTAAAAATACCACCATACTATGGGCAGCCCACAAGCATGTCCCTCCGGCTGTACGTACTGTCGCGGAATTTACCGCCTACCCAGCTATTAATATTTTTGTCTGAATCCCGCCTAGGAGCTGAGATAGCCTCTTTTACTTGAAAATGCAATTAGTTTTCTTCAATTATTGTCTTGGCCTGTTGTTATTTTTAGGGTTCCGATACCAAAATGGTAAAAAAAAGGAACCCTTATGGTGCCGCTCTGTCTGTCTGTCTGTCTGTCTGTCCGTCTGTCTGTCACACCTCTATATCTCAGCAACCACTTACGCTATCGAGCTGAAATTTGGAATAGTTTTAGAATATAGTTGCCCAACTTAATTGCACATGAAAATTTTTTGAAAAAAGTATGATTATTAATGTAAAGGGGGCCAAAATAGGGGGGGCCAAATTTCAAATTGTCGCTACTAGGTCGAGTGGGGTATCATATGAAAGGGCTTTACTTGTACATTTTAAAATATATTTTTGTATTTTTTTAAGTTTCTTAGTTTTCAAGTTATGATGAAAAATGTCAAAAAAAATACCATACCCCCCCCCTTATCTCCGAAGTTTGAGTAAGGGAAAATCTGAATTAATTACAGTTGACAGAGGTTTATGTAAACTTTACAGCAAAAATAAAACGATCTTTCTAAGTTGCACAGTTTTTCAGAAATCTGCAAAAAACCTTTACAAACAAATTTAGTTTTGCGGTCCTGGAAATGGACTTTATTGCTTCCAAAAATACTATAGGTATATCGGAACCCTCGGCGCGCGAGTCCGACTCGCACTTGACCGGTTTTTTTTAAACTATGTTTGATCTTTAGTTTTAGTTATTATTGTTATAAATTATTATGTAATATATCGCAGAGTTACATACATTTAATAGTACTAACACCAGTCGTCGTTATCTTCCGTCTAACCAGTAGATAGGAGAGAAGAACTTTTAATTTTTTTCTTCTATGGTACAGCCTTTGTACCGAGCTTTATGTTAGCCAACTAGAGATCACACTGCGAGTGGTAAGCGCTTGACCTGCTTTTGACATTACAAGTTTTTTTAAGTCAAAAAAGTAAACAATATCTGTTTGTATGCCACCTGATGGTAAGCGGTTTGACTGGTTACTTCTGCATATAGTCATCTTCATCTGCTTGTTTGTGACTGACGTGCTTGGACACTTCTTCATATTATTGAGTCGACAGCGAATCCAATCCCAATGTTCCTCAACGAGCAAAGCGTTTTGAGCAGCTTGCATTCGTTCATCCCTCGTGCAGGTGTTATAGTGTATGAAACGAAGCAGTTGACCCCAACATAATTCTCTCAGGCAGATTTGATTTGACAGGATGATAAAGTATCATGAATTAAACGTAAATTTTAATATAAAAAAAAATTATTCAATGTTTATATAGAAAAATTAAAAGAAACGATTTCTTTTTGGATTTTTTTATAGAAGATTTGTCTCATATAGTGTAATACCCCAGCAAAGTTTCATCGACTGAGGATTTAATGCGGGGGTCTTCATACAACGATCCGCTTCGTTTCCTAGACTATTAGGCCACGCGGGGCAGGACATAAGATGGTCCATACTCTGCGGGGAATAACCGTACTCGCAAGACAGGTCCGTGTCATCACGTCAATCCCCACCTGTGTTTGCTTTGCTCGCAGCGGCCAACCCGAGTACGAAGTCTGCTAAGAGACTTCTCCGAGGCACGAAATGGGCCGGTGGGGAAAGTTTTCTGCAAGGGGCGGTGAGGGGCTCGGTGTTAAGAACTTTTGTACATATAACAAAACTTTGCCGGCTCTTCAGTCTTTGGGCGACAGAGCTCAGTTCATCGGGATTTGTCTCCATTTTATTGTGATTTTACCCAAAGAATTCGGAATCCTTGCTTTTTACCGCTCTACTAAGATAACGAAAGCGCATCCATCCATTCCATCTTTAGTTTTCATTGTGGGTAGAATGAATCTTCTTCTTATCTTATCTTATCTTATTTAGCCGTTGCTGTCCCACTGCTGGGCAAAGGCCTCCCTCTTTTTTCTCCATTCGTCCCTATTAAGAGCCTGCTCTTGCCAGTTTGTACAAAAGACGTCAAGTTCATCGCGCCATCGGCGCCTTGGTCGGCCTCGACGCCTCCTGTCGCTCTGCGGCTGCCAGGTGGTGGTGATTTTGGCCCATAGATCATGCGGCATGCGGGAAACGTGACCTGCCCAATCCCATTTAAGCTTGGCGGCTGTGTAGGCTGCGTCAGCTATTTGTGTTTTTGGTAGAATGAAAACTAAGAATATCTCCCTAAACATATACAGTTTATATCTTCACTAAGCCACTCTCCTGAATTCATCTCCACACATTCACATTTCTCATAAATAAGTATTATATCTCCCAAATAGACCGGAAAATCCTTTCCGTCCCTAATAAGAAAACTTTATCGCAAGATTGCAAGAATTCTTCTAATAATAACCCAAATGGGAACGGAGAGCCTACGTACGGTCAACCGCACGTCGGTAGCAACTTTTTCAACTCTATTACCACGCCATAAGGTCCAAAAGTGTTTCTACTGACGCGCTGTTGAGTGTACAATAATAATATGTACATCCGATATTTCCCCATAGTTTTCGAACGAGTATTAGGAAAGCTCTGAAACTTACTCCGTATGAAAGCGGGTGTTCCGAAAATCGATAAGGCCTTTTCGGGCCTCGGTACAGTAGTGCTGCCAAACTAGGCTACTACAAAATATGTGCCGAATGGTGCCAAATCAAATTTAAAAATAAATAAAGAGATTTTTATTTGTTTTATGCTCTACTGCAAATTACCATTCTAAAATTCGATTAATTTTTAAATGTATCGCTAACGTCACCGCTTTTATTTGTTTCTTCGGAAAAGTTCCCTGTTTTTGTGTAAAAAACATGTTTCGTTCTAGATTCTAGGTATTAGATTGGGATGAATTTCATAATTTGGCTCCTTCTTGGGGTCACTTCAGTTAACTTAACCCTATATTTCAGCTACTATAGGTCACATTTAAATTAAACAGGTGTCAACGGGTTGGTAATTTTATATCGATAGTAACGTTAACGATTCACATCTATCTTTAACCGTTTCTGAGATAAATAAAAAAAAAACTAAAATCAGGGACCTGTTTGAGGATAGGGAGGGGGGAGCGTACATGGGATCAACGGAGAATTTTCCAGATATGTTCAGGGGGACCTAAGGAACAGTTTTAAAACAAAAAACATCACATCGTAAATTAGCCTAGGTTATATTTTGACTTTTTTGAACTAGTAGGATTTCGGCTTGTCAACATTGATTTCTGGATTCTGTGATGTCCAAAACCCCATAAAACCTTTGTTGTCAAAAATGGTCCCGTTTTTGTTCTGAGAAAATTTAATTACATTTATTTCCTACTCTATATGATTTTGTTATTTTTCTTCTCTCTTGCTGCCGGTGGCAGCGCATACTTTTGGAAATTTATTAATCAGTAATTAAATCTTTGTCAGCTCTTGCTTTGCTTGCTGAAATTAAATCTAATCTTCAATCTCCCTATCCTCCTATCATATGAATGCTTCTACAAAATCATGGGTTCAGATTTAGTAGTCACTTTTTGCCGTTGACTCAAAAAGAAGAACAAATCTGATTCAGTTTCTAAGTAGTTTTTATTTTTCAAAATTTCTGTAATACCTTTCTGTTACATGTTGTATATGCGTCCAACTTCATATTGATTGGCTTGAAAAACAGGCTAAACGAAGAAAATAAAATTGCAAAAGCATAAAGAGTGCTAAATTGGCAACATTACTTCAGTACCCGCAATACATAAACGTTGGGATTTGCTGATAAATTTTAGGGCTCCGGAGGTCATCGCATGGCTCCCTATTAATCTCACTTCGCCACTCGTTTCGAGAATTTTAAGAATTTTACGTAAACAATTTGTTAACATAGGTACCTACTATTTAAATATGCACCTAAAAAACATGCACAGTCCATCATGTTTGCACGACACGAGTCTGAATAAATTTAGTCAGCAATAGATCTGTTCAGTTATTTACATGAGTAGCCAAAATAATCTATAGTAGCTGGGCGACCGATGCTCTATATGATTAAAATATGAGGTGAGCAAGCTACGCCACTCAACAACAGATGGCGCTGTAAGTTTCTTGAACGCACTAAAACGCGCTAAGAAATATTAAAATATCCCAGACATGATACCTAGCTAGATCGATTTTTGACCCCAAAAACCCCTGTACTTATACTAAATTTCATCGAAATCGTTAAAACCGTTTTCGAGAAACCGATTACAAATATATATATACAAATATTTCTCGTTTAATAGTATAGGAAGGCTTTAAAACCGTGGTTTGCTTCAAAGCTTTACCATGAAAGAGGACTTTTAACTACTTGGTATGTATGTACATGGTACAAGTTATGACAATCGAAATGGAGTTTATTGTTGTGTGAACAATGTAGACATGGTGTTCTGGCAACAATACACGCTTGTAAATCAAACTAGAATAATTGTTTTAATTGTCTCTTTGTATGAATAGACACAGAGGGTGGTTATGGGTGGGCGGTATGTACGCTCGTTTATCGGTAGTTGGGTTTATAACCATTTATAGGTGGAAGGGCTTTTGTACAAAGTCCGTCTAGGGAAGTATCATTCTCTTACCCATTTCTGCCGGAAAGCAATAGTGATTACAATACAAATACAAAAATTCTTTATTCTAAAAACAGTTAATTCACTGTCACTAAAATTACCGGCACATGAGGTAATCTTGGTTTTCAGGGCGGGCAACGCGCTTTGCTGTGTTAATAAGACAGTAGGTACTATGGGTGGTGGTGACCACTTAGGATCAGGTGGTCTACCTGCTCGTTTGCCCTCTTGTGACATACATCCATTGTTTATAAATTCTTTGTCAATAAAACGGAAAGTGCAAGCAATAGATTTTATGGAGCTTTAACCTTAAAGATGCTATCTGCAACTGGCAGTTAGCATTTAAAAAGGCTGGCTCCGCCATACATATTTAAAAAAAAAATATTTTAAGCTAACCTTTCTTTGTATTCAGCGGAAGAGCGCTGGCAGCCCACGACACAGGGTATCCTAGTGTGGGTGTCAGATTGAATTGTAACAATGATGTTCTTTTTCTGAAATAAACTATTTTGTATTTCGTACATCTTCAATCCAAATTATTGCCCTGGCTACGTAACCTAGGGGATTTGACCACGGCACTGGTTTTCACACAGAGCGACCGCTGTCTAACTTACGTAAATTAAAGGGCAAAGCAGAGCCATTTAAAAAAAATACTATTGAAATACTTACAAAATAAATACTATTGAACTACCCAAATCCAGTAGAAAATACACATAAAGGCGATGGAGCGTGTTATGTGTGTATGTATTTATACAGCGTGAATTTTCATTGGTTTTGCTCCCAAGGCCCTATGATTCTACTCATGAAAACAAGCAACTTTTATGAGGAAAAAAAATTTCTTCTAGCAAACCTTAGAGGGCTAAGGGAGCTGATAATATTGTTTTTCGCTGGGATCATGTGGGTTGTAAGGTAAACGGATTCAAAAAATTGTTAAATGCACACAGATTTTAAGACCATAAAATTATTACATCCCATTAAATGTTCATTGCTAAACTAGGAGCTTCTCCAGGATTTCAATGCGAAATTGTGCTGTACTGTGGGAGAAGGTCTTTGCTGCCCGTCTTCTGGTTCAAGATCCCTAACTTACCTTTTAAGACACCCAAGGGTATGGTAGTATTCTTGGCCGGAAATTCATAGACTTAACTTTAATACCAATTAAGGTTTAAGGCGTTTTAAGCGGAGCACGCATTATTCTTACATCAATGGACCAATTCAACTAAATGCTTCAGTGCCTTCCTGACTGACACGTCGTCGTGCCGTTGGATAAAGTCTTCCCTGTTCATTTCACTCCACTCCCATCTCATAGCAAATTCACATTCAACAAAAAACCTGCACAGCCTTGGAAAAGGCGAGGAGGTTTCATGTGGGCTGATAAATTACCCCCACGCAAAGAGATTCTACGTGTTTCACAACTAGAATGCTCACGCGATTGTATATTTTCGTCCCCGACAGAGAATTGTTCCTTTTTTTCTTTTTCTAGTGATTGTTTTAGATATTTTATATATTTAACAATTTCATGAGTTTATTTTTAACTAGTTTGAAGACGACGTAGTGACCAAAATCGAGATGGGATGCTGAGATGGTTTGGTCATGTAGAGAGGATGAATGAAGGAAGATTTACGAAAGAGATCTACCAGGCGAGGGTGAATGGAAACGTTGGAAGGGGAAGGCCTAGGCGAACGTACCAGGACCAAATTCAGGACGTTCTGAATAAAGGCCAGGTTAAAAGTACCCTAAACCGACGAGCATGTATGAAAGGATTGATGAAAGTACAGGAAGCAAGGGAAGTATGTCAAGATCGTAGCAGGTGGAGGACTGTGGTCTCTGCCTACCCCGACGGGAAAGAGGCGTGATACGTATGTATGTTTGTATGTTGAAGAAAAACTACTATAAGGAGAAAAAGAGAAGCTAGCTAGAAGTCCATCAAGTGATCCGTCAGATGATCGAGCTATATTATGCGTGTATGATGGAATGGATCTGTTCATAATCATATTGCAAACGACGAATTTATCTTTTAAACGTTATTGTCATATAACAACTTCAATAATAATAATCCCTTAATAATCCCTTTGTGCGACTTCCCCAGTTTGGTTAGAACATTGCAGGATGAATCACCCAATTGTCCGAAAAGTTAGATGATTCTGTGCTTCGTTCCTACTATCTTCGGATGGAGTAATTATTGAGCCATGTCAGAGGTTTTTGGCGGCTCAACAACTCTGACACCGGGGTTTGTGAGGTCGTTCATCGACCTTGCAACCCACACGTTATGATGATGATAATAACTTTAATATTACTCCAATACTAGCTGTGCCCGCGATTTCATACGCGCCATTAAGTTTCTGCCTGTGACTTCATACGAAACCGTTTAAAGGGGATTTCACATCAAGAAGCTTTCTACAACAGTCGGTAGGACTTTAAATGAAGAATATCTCTTTAAAACTTTTTCTAACACTCTATTTTGCAGCAAACTGCCAAAGAATGGAGCTTTAATTGACGACGATTAAGACGCTTTCTGCAACTGGCGGTAACTCCTAAAGTTGAGGTATCATTTTTAATCTATTCAAGTCGCGAGTGAATAGGGATCTTCTGGGCAAGCTTCTTCCATCGTCGACCATTTCTCTGTCCTCCAGATCGAGGTCAAGAGTAAGCCCATTGATGGCCCATTGACAATATATTTTTTTACAAAGAATAGTTCTTGGACAGTTCTGTGAGAGTTCTTTGATAGTGCTATGGCAGTTTTTTGATAGTCCCTTATAGAACTGTCGAAATGGAACATTTTATGTCTTTAAACAGAGATATCTTTTCTTCCCGTGAACCGATTTAGATGAAATAAAACCTATCTATAGCTTGAAGTTAAGCTCTATCTTTCTGTGAAAACCACGTATAAATCCGTTTTGTGGTTTTCATGTTCTCTTTCTCTTACAGACAGAAAGACCCACAGACAATATTCTCAAAAATGATGGGTTTGCTAGATCCATAAAAAAGTTGCGTTTAATTTATTACTTTGAAAAATTTTTAATGTTCAGACACGATTTTTCTACAGTTTTACTATATGTATAGATATACAAGACAGGAAAGTCGCTGTAGTATTGGGCCAAGCGTAGGCCGTACCACTATCACTGGCCCATTTGCTCATGTGCGGTGAAGAACCCGAACCTAAGCCATCCTCTTCCATCGCAGACGCCATACCATAAACCACTCCGACGCCAATACGCTCATTAAACGATGTTTATCTTAGTAATGTAAACGAGGCTTAAAGTCAAGTACTTATACTTACTTCAACGGATAAACTCACGTTTTATACATATTGAAGTGCGCGATACGGCGACAGACGGCGGTCCGTGAAACTGGCTGACCTCCCTGAAGAAGATCCTCGTACAGGATCAAAACCTGTCGATCCTATACCGTCTATATAAAACGTGAATTTATTATCCGTTGTAGTACATATGTACATAATTATGTGTAACACTCACGAGTCATTTAGTGATAAAATAGGTCATGTATGTAAAAATCGGGGGCGGAAATGTTACATCACGTGAGTATTCTAGTTGTGAAAAATATGATTTTTTTGTCGCCGCGCAAGAAAACGAAAGCGCTGGCGAGGTGCCAGACGTTGAAAGGCAAAAACTAAGCCAAGACGAAGCCTTGCAAGCTTGCCAATGGAGTTCGAGAGAGAGTTATCTTTCAATGAAAGATGTACTTTATTGTGTATGACTGAAAATGTCAGAGGCCTTTGGCGGCTTAACAACTCTGACACCAGGATTTGTGAGGTCGGTCATCGACCTTGCAACCCACACGATATGATGACTGAAAATGATGGTCAAACCTGACGAATGACATATGTAGGGTCCTACAGAGACATAGAACATAATATGAGCATGTTACTTAAACCATTAAACTAAACACCTTTTCTTTTCAAAGAAATTCTTGAATTTCCAGGCAAAATGGTTAAAAAAAAAATTCGGGTATCGACCTAAGTTTCTTGGGAAAGTTGTTCATGCTAAAATTATGTTCACTACTTCATTAGGACCCTGTATAAGTTTTTGTTCGATTGGTAAATACAAAAGAGCAACGGTTATTATTGCTAACGATCGTAAACCGAGTACCTAAGAATGCTAATTTTTTTTTCTTTTTTTTTTGTTACGTTGGCGAAATATGGCGAAATTAAAGAAACGAAGTTCAAGTTAATATATGTAACGTCAGGAACTTGTAACGCTAACACGGTTAAGTAAAGTTCCTTCTGGCAGCATCGTGTTTATTATCTGCTACTACTATTTATCTATTTATTTATTTATTTATTTTTTGGGGCGTGAGGGTTCTAGAGTGGCGACCACGTACCGGAAGACGAAGCGTTGGCAGGCCCCCCACGAGGTGGACCGACGATCTGGTCAAGGTCGCGGGAAGCCGCTGGATGCGAGCAGCGCAGGACCGGTCGTCATGGAGTTCTTTAGGGGAGGCCTATGTCCAGCAGTGGATGTCTTTCGGCTGATATGATGATGATGATGACTATTTATCGATTATGAAATAGGCATGAAAAAAATATAAAAAAAACGAGTCCGATTCAAGTAAAAAGAGGTGTAAAAAAGACACAGTTTGAAAGATGCATATAAATTTAAATGAAAAAGACGTGAAATGGACAATAAATTCTGTATTGACATAAAAGATTCCACAGTAGCATAAGGGCAGCTCGCGGCAAAAAGGCGTAGGCTTCGGGGAAAATGGAATCACCAGATACCGAGGTAAGAGCCTCGTAAAATCTGAAGGATGGCCCACGTTATATTACTCACACCATTCGTAGGGCCTTTTCAGTTCATAAAATTGTTACGGAAAAGTTGATATTTCTGTAGATCTACATTTTGCTCGCTGAACTCATAGGCTCGTATCGTAACTGGATTCCTTCATGGAGTCGGAAATTGTTTCTGTTCATTTCACGGTAGAATACCGTACAAGGTCAAGCGATTACCATCCAATTTTCATCTTTCAACGAGGTTACGTAATCTCCGTCCAGAAGGCCTGCCCGAATTAAAAACCGTGCCGACGCGCAACGTAGGCAACACCGTGAAATATAATATTCCAATTTGGTCCAGCGACCCATTCACGCCGTCACACCGTGTCGTCGAGCCGTTTAATCCACGTGAACGCAGCCCATTCAATTTTGTACAGAAATTTTAGATTCCAAGTATTTATTAATCGAGCCAGCCAGCAAAAAAGGGCTACCCGCGAATTAGGGCGGAGACGCCTACGCGCCCTCGCTTAATGCATTCAGCCATTTCAGCCTTAAAAAATCGGCGCTCGCTTATTGGCCCTCACACCTATTATACTGCCAAGTATGTATAGTATCGTATACTTACTTACGTATATAGAATAGGCTTTTCTTTTTATTGTTATACAAATGGTATGACTGCCGACGAAGCTGAATGGACATTAGGTCAATTAAAATGCAATTACCCCTCTTTATAGTATTTTATCTAAGCTGTGAACTGAGTAGAATTTCCCATAAATCTTTTTTAATCACACCACAATACCGTTATAGAAACACTGGAAAATAGCGTGTCACCGAAATTTGGAATTCAATAAAGGTAAAGACGTTCAAAACAAACAATCTTTAGGTGTAATGAATCTTGCAGGGTGTCGGGTAGGATAGGTAGGACGGGTAGGGTAAGTTGGGGTAGGAGTGGGGTGTCGACGAGATGCGATGCGATCCGTGGGCCGGCGGTGGCGCGCGATCGATCGCGCCCGTGACGTCACGTCTTAGAGCCTTCGCCCGGCCCCGGGGACCTCCAAACCAACACAATACACACGTCCAACAATTTCCCCACTTGCCCTCTGATATGGACGTTAATTGATTCTTTGATGGATTGCAATTGTGCCGTTTTATTGTCGGGTCAATCAAATCTGCTAATGGTCAGACCTCAGACGTGCGGAAAATTAATTTTATTTAGCTCACTGATAAGTAACAACACACAGTAAATAATGGGTTTAGAGAGAGAAAATTTTAGAGTATTATTCTTATTTATTATTAAAATTCAAATAAAGTTACTAATGATTAAGAAATGTGTAACATCATTAAGAAATGCGTAACATCAGGTATCTCATACTTTTTCTTTTAGATTATATTAACGTAGCTTGATCCTGACTATTGCTCCAACATGACGTAACTTGATCCTGACTGTTGCTGCAACATGTGTCTTCTGTAAGGTCACAATTACAAACTCAATAAATAGTAGGTATTATCTGTTTAAATTATCTGGGTTATTGGCGTGGTTAATAGTTAGTGTGACCCTGCCTTTCGTTACAAAGATCGCGGGTTGGATACCCATCCACTTAGGATAATCAATCATAATGTAACACACATAAAATTAAATATGGGACAACTTTCCGAAAACTGAAAGGGCATGACTAGTCAATGAAACTGAATAAATTTCAGCGAATTAAATTTTTAGGAAATGAAACAAAATCAGCATCACCATAAAAAAATGTAAACTTTTTTCGGCATGATGTTTAGAGGCCACATTTTTTTTTCTGGAAATTTAAATTAGTTTTGCTAAACATGCTCTTTCCATTGTTCACATTTATGTTCGCACGCTAGCAAGCAAGTGAAAAGAAAACCAGTACAAGCTGAACTAGCGCTACTCTACAACGCACCGCCCGAAACCAGAGACCCGCTTAAGGTCAAAGTGTTCCCGCAGACGTGAGGCCGGTCTATCAGCAGTCTCTGTTACCCTTGCTAATAGATGACCTTGACTGAACTGTCCATATTTGTTTACTTCTTTAATCTGCACTCTCCGATAAGTTCCCTCTCTGTAAACGATAGTTATGTACGTAATTTGCAATTTGGTCGTTAATTTATATCGCGAGGGATTTCACGGTACAGTTTACGCAAACTTGCCCCACTGCACCCTGTTTACAAAGGCAATGAAAACTACTAAGTTTACTATGGTAAAACATTTAAGACTTTTTATGACTGAAAGTTATACATCCACATATTTGTATTTGTATATATATATATATATATATATATATAATTTATAATCGGTTTCTCGAAAATGGCTCTAACGATTTCGATGAAATTTATAATACGGGGGTTTTCGGGGGCGAAAAATTGATCTATCTAGGTCTCATGTCTAGGAAAATTCGTTTTCCCGTGTTTTTAAGCATTTGCGTTTTAGACAAAAACCTACAGCGCCATTTGTTGACAAAAACCTACACCGCAATCAATAAAGAAGAAGAAAAATAGAAGAGAGAGATATAAAAAAACCGGTTGGGTGCGAGTCGGCCTATCCTTGCGCGCCAAGTATAGGAATACTAAAGGTTCCGATGTACCTTTAGTATTTTCGGGAGCAATAAAGTCCACTTTTAGGACCGCAAAACTAAATTTGTAAAGGTTTTATGCAGATTTCTAAAAAAACACTGCAACTTAGAAAGATCCTTTATTTTTTCTTGTTCTATTTACGTAAACTTCTATGGACTATAATTAATTCAGATTTTTCCTTTTGCAAACTTCGGATATAAGGGGAGGGGGGGGGGGATAGTATTTTTGTACTTTTGTGTGACTTTTGTACATTTTTCATCATAACTTGAACACCTAGAGTTGTAAAAAGATTAAAAGTAAAAGGATATCGTATGAAAACCCTTTCATACGATATCCCGCTCTCCAATAACCTAGAAAAACCAAAAAAAAAATTTGCTCTCCCCTGTTTGGGCCCCTTTACAATAACACATATTTTTTTTATTCTTATGTTTGAAATAAAGTTGGGAAATCATATTCTACAACTATTCCAAAATTCAAGTCGATAACATGAACGGTTGCTGAGATATAGGTGTGACCAAGGAGGTTTAAGTAGCAGAACTTTCTGCTATGGAGGGAGCCATAAGCGTATCACTTTCTTGCGAGGGACCTCCATACTCTTAGACTATATAATACTAAAATGTATGGATTTTTATCAAATCCTATAAACGTAAAATTTTTATCTTTCTCTTTAAGAAATATGTGACATGGGACTAATTAATAAATGTTACTACCACAGTTTTTCTGGTGAAAACACTTACCATTCAGGAAAAAAACGGTGTTAAAAATCACGCATAAATGGCTATAACGGATTATTTACGCTTCCGTTCTTAGTATTAATCATCAATTCACAAGTAAAAAAAGATATATTTTCACTTTCGCAAACAAAGTTTATACTAAAACATTAGATTTTTAAGGATTTCTTGATTTTTGTAAAATTTCATTGAGTTTTTGACCGACTAGGCGACTGGGTTACGCGATACACTTCACTAGCTCATACAGAATATGAATATGACGGACTCTATAGTTTTTTACTCTGAGGGTGTGACAGACAGACAGACAGACGAAGTCGCACCATAAGGGTTCCGTGGAATAAGCACATGGAGCTCTTGAGCACACTCTCCAAAGTACAATCTGTAAAAGACTGACAGACATGCAACCTTGCGACGGTGGGACAGACTGTGAAACTTGGTTTTCACCAGCATCTCATCAACGAGCTTACTTTAGGTATATTAACTTCATGCAAAGAAAACTGAATAGGTATAACCTTCTCACTATTATCCATAAGTTTTCTAAACATTACAAAAAAGTATTTGAAACCTCTCCACCAAGCACTGATGTAAGTGAATATAGACTGCATCGCCCCTCAAAGCTCTTGAACAATATTGGATCGCAGGCTTTGTGCCCTCGATTGGCCGTAGCCAAGTACCCTTGGACGCAGCTTAAGTGCATCGTGACCTAAGGACGTGGATGACGTCATCGTTATAAATACCGATCCAATCTGTAGGCAGATAAGAGGTGCTGCTGTCGAGAGCGCTTTAAAGCACTTTCAACGATCTTTTTTGCAATCTTTTGTTCTAAAGAGGGTTAGGTAGGTGGCCTCGGCCCCCTGCCCGTTGTACAAAAATAGAAAGTCAAATGTTATTCATCATATAATAGCTATTCTTTTTTAGTTGAAAATCCCTACTTACTCGTAGCTTTCTTAAACCTTTTTATGCCTAAAATATTTTTCAAGATTGTCCCTTACGTTTCTTTGCAGATGGAAATGCTGATAAAAGAAATGCAAGATCCGGAAACAGGAGTGCCAGTCAGAAGTCAAAAACTTTTCCTTAGCGTCATCCCTTCAGCCTTCATGGGTAAGGAAGCTTTTTTACGTGACTTACTTAGGGCGCGTTCCAAATTAGGTAGAAACTTAGAAAAATTACCCTAGATAACTTTATACAGCGTTATTTTTTATCAGAGGCGTTTCTGCCTATGAAACTGAACAACATTTCCCAAGGAATATAGGTTGAAAACCGAAAAAAAAAATCTACCTTCCATACAAAAAGTGCTGGGTGATCGTGTTAATTTCAACGATATTACCAAAACAAAAACTTTTGCCTAAAACACTTAAATAATTAAGACTTAACATAACTTTTGAGGCAAACGTTTTTGTTTTGGTAATGTCGTTGAAATTAGTATATATGGGAAGTCGAAATTTTTTGTTCGTATTTCGACCTATTTTCCTTGAGAAAAGTTGTTCAGTTTCATGGACAGAATAACCTTTTAAAATATCCGGGTTGATAAAAAAATTACGCTGTATGACGGCTACACTATAATATATCTGTGGTCGATACCGCTGTCATAGAGAAACATTCTAGAACCCAGCCATAAAGAATACCCACTGACTGCCGCGGTGCGTGAGGCTTCGCTCGCATGAAAGCCTATACAAAAGCGTTGCGTTGGTTTACTGACGATAGTTGAACGTGACAAAGTCATAAGAAAATACTGATGGATTGGTTGCATTTTAATTTTTTTTTTTACCCTTACCCGTACCCATTTACTTATATATAAGTACTAGCCCATCGGCACGTTACAATGTCCCCAATTCGTTGGTCCGAAATCTGACGTTTAGGGCACACGACCGAGAATCGGTGACCGATTTTTTGTCGACATCCCGCTCTGACGTGTTATCACCTGCATCTTCCCTCCTTGTTCTGGCCGATAATCGCCCACCGATTCTCGGTCGTGTGCGGGAGCCCTTAGGACCAACAAATGTCAGTCATATTGTCAACATTGGATGCAAATAAACTTACCAACAAAATGCTGTTCTTAGTTGAAGAAACAATATACTCTTATTATTATTGTTGTTATTTCTTATTATTGTTTTTGACTATAATCCAATTAATGAAACTGAAAAACCAGGCCTAAATCACATATAAACAGTAAAAAGTTTGTTTTGTTTTTTCCCGCCATATTATTTCCGTTCCGTGTATTTAGTACCGACCGAAGTACTACACAACGTAGTTCACGCGATTTTTCACAGATGGCGCTATTTTTTCTTGTATGGGGAAATTATGAACCGCTTGTTCCCAAGACCCTATCTTGACTATATAAATCTATGCCCGTACCCTTAAATTTAACGCCTCAGAGCGAGGTAACGCCGTATTTTTTCGTGCGTGCAGCCGGCTCCAATGGAACGCCTCATAGCGAGGTAACGCTGCATTTTTTCGTGCGTGCAGCCGGTTCCATCTAATTATAAGACGTTTTCACGTCAAAAAGTATACCAAGCATTACACATAGATTTAACTTTGCCAAGTTAGTGTTCCAGAGGTTTCAAGCCGCCTAATGGTCTCAGACCAAAGAAAATTTATCATAGGTACCTATTTATAAAGTCGATGCCTCTGGCTAATAAATATTCACAGAAGCAGAGATCAACACAAAGTGCCCAAAGTTTATAAGAATCAGAATTAAGGAAAATAACTAGAAATAAACACCCCTAAAATGCTAAAGATGTGGAAGTATAGTATTGTTATTAATGTCATCAGCAAATACTGCAAGCGGTCAAACACCCCTGTGAATATTATTTATTTATGGCTATTGATTTTACAATCATTGCCGTAGCGATGGAATATGTGAGCCGAAGTTCTTGTGCCATTAAACTTACAGGATTAAAAACTGTGTTTGGAAATTGGAACGTGTAAATGGCACGATGGAATATCAGGTTTTCCTGACGGATTATACATAATAGCAAATAGATAGGAAGCCGATTGTACCTAAATAAAAAATATGCATGCAAAGAATAAAATACACTATTAGCCCAGGGTATTTAGAAGCTTTTGTATGAGTGGGTTTGAAGTAAATGTAAATGTGACTTTTTTATTATTATTGTCAAAATTGAGTTTAAATACAAATATGTAAAATAGTATTAAAGAAAAAAAAAATATAGGCAAGATGACGAAAAATACATTTTAAACAAAAAAGTTCGTATTATACGAGACAAAAATACTTATGGGCCAATAATTTTTCATAATAATTGTAAATATTAGATAACAATATTTGGCATCATTAATAAACATTTTTTAATGTTGCTTTCTAATTTAAATTTATAAATATATACATTATTATTTTTCTAAGGAGCTATAAATAATAATACCAATTTTAAAATGATTTAAGACTCCTGATGAAATGTATTATTATGTTTTACAATAATTAAAAATGTAGGTATGTGTTTTTGTGTTATTTGTATAATTAAAAATATTTCAAAAAAATGAGCAATATAATGTTTCTCATTTTCATTTATTTTTGATATATAAAACCGAAAAATTCAAAAATAAAGTTTATCATTACAGTTGACATTTTAATTTTGTTTAAAATGTATTTCAAATAATATTTAAAAAGTAAAACATTAAACTTACTTCCATTACATATTATCCTTTAAGTGATATTTCGAGTTAACTATTACGTTACTGAAACTCCGAATTTCAGGAATTCCAATGGAAAAACTTTTTAATTTTAGGTAAACACCTATGATTATAGTTCTATTTACAATGCTAATCGATTGATTGCATTAGCATTTTAGTATAGGAAATTGTTTAATTTAATTTAAAACTATTAAATTAAACAAATCAAAACAAATCCACTACCATGGCAGCACATCAAGTCATTGATTCGATACTCACCAGCATGGACGATAAATACAAGACTGCAGGTAGTTTTTGCGACTTAACGAAAGCTTTTGATGTCATCGAAAACGACCTTCTTCTTAAAAAGTTGTATCAGTACGGCATCAAAGGTAATTCCCACAAATTGTTAAAATCATTCTTAGAATTACGTAAACAGTCAGTTGAGTTCGCATCAAATGGTCGCAAGTATAGGTCACAAGCGAGTGATGTCACTGTAGGTATACCACAAGGTTCAGCTTTAGGAAATACATTGTTTTTGCTATTCATTAATGATTTGCCCCATCACATCAAAGACGGTTTAGTTGTATTGTTTGCGGACGATACTACAGTTGTGTTGTGTGGTCGTGATTACGAACAACTCAACATGAAAATTAACCACACATACAATCAGCTACGTGAATGGTTCAACTCAATTGGATTAGTACTAAATGCAACTAAATATAATATAATTATTTTTTCTGCTAAAGCTATTGAAAAACCACTTTGTATTAATTGTCCTGTCTCAGTATGTAACAGATGTAAATTTCTGGGATTTACACTGGGTTCAAGCATAAACTGGAAGAACCATATAGACGCGCTTTGCGATAGACTCAGTAGTGCCACATACGCTTTACGCAAATTAAGACCTATCGTCTCTGAAAACGTATTACGACAGATATATTTTGCGTATTTCCATTCCATCCTCTCATATGGCATAATGCTATGGGGCAACTCGACAGACTCCAAGAGAGTATTTGTCTTACAGAAGCGTGCACTGCGGATACAAGCAGGGATCAAAACACGGCAAACGTGCAGGTCCTTATTTTATAAAAATGGGATAATGACCATGGTCTCCATGTATCTGTATAAGGTAATCTCTTACGTGCGCCGAAATATAGATTATTATAGCACCCGCACAGGTGGAGGCCATTCGTTAAGAAATGTGGGAAGACTTGCTACTCGTAGCGTCCCTCGCCGAACTGAGCTGGCTTCAAAAAATCCGCGTGTGATTGGACCTTATTATTACGAGCGACTACCGGCAGACTTGAGGAACTTGACCAACAATAACACCTTCTATCGGCTATTAAAAAACCTTTTGTTGGATGATGAATTTTACACTGTAAATGAATTTATCTTAAAATATACCTAAATGAATAAGCTACTGTCGTAGACTTATATTTAATAAAATAAATATTTAATGTTAAAATCAAAATAATTAATTGACATTTATAATCTTGACATTTCATTTTTATTTAATTATTCAATACTTTTCAGTATCGTTTATTTTATTAGTTAATTTGACATTTTATATTTATTTTGACATTTAATATTTTTATTATGACTAAGATGATTTTGTATTTGCCGCCTTTTGACATGTTTGTATTTCTTTTTTTGATTATTTTTAGTTTTTATATTATTTGACGATCATATTATTCATTGACATCTGAACAATTTATGTAATTTTGAATGTGATAGTATAAAATAAATAAATCTAATCTAAAATATGTTCCCGAGATCATAAGATTTTAATAATTATACATTTATAGGAGGAATTAGTTGTTTAACAAGAATTTCTTGAAAAAAACAGCCATACTTAATTACTTCCAGGTCAAATAATAATTTCCCTGGAGTATATAGTTTTCTATGAAAAAAAGCTAAACTCAGATTATTTGTAACAAGGTGTAAGTGTAACAGAAACGCTATGCCAAGACTGAAGAATGCGACCTTGTTGACTTAACTACTTTCGAAGCATAAGTCGAAGAACGAAAATATTTTTTCGGCTTCCCATACAAAAGGCCAACAAAATGCGCTATCAGCTGATTTCTATCTACTGGAAGATCTTTTTTTTCGTATTTGTTCAGTTTCATGGGCAGAAACATCCTTCAGGATTTTTATACCTTTTTTGTTACACGTTACACATGTGTTAATTTTTGAAATGAAAGATAGTGCAGTGATACAACTGCGGAAATTCCGACGCGAAAAGTTCCGCGACCGAAAAATCTGTCAAGTACTTATGATACCAGTGGCAATCCCACCACAATATGTCAAAGATAGGCTATACCTTCCCTAAAATTTGCAGCTACATGCTCGTAAATGTTAACTTCAACCTAATTTACACGCCAATAACGTTCACCTTGCAACGTGGCTGTTAAGACCAACGGTGACGCCGAAATTCACGAAAATGAGAGTGTTTTTTCAAAAATATCAGAAATGTTAAACGACCACATCATTCAATATTGTTTTGTCTAAAATATTTTAAATTTTCATATATTTTTGATAAAAAATGTAGCAGTAAAATGGTTACAAATGGAAAAAATAGACAAAATAAGGGTCATTTTAGATTTTCTTTCAGAAATTAAAATTCTATCTCAACCACATCACTTCTCATATCTTTTTTATTACTACATTTTTTTTCCTGTTAAGATAAATGCTATATTTAATTAAAAAAGTGATTACGAAATTATTCAGTCTTAAGTTCATTCAGGAAGGATTACCCTTACAAGCGTTGCGTGCGAGCGTAATGAATGAGCGGAACTCTCCGCGTCGGAAAGATCCGCAGGTGTGTCGCTACACTTAGGGTGGGTTGCACCATCTAACTTAACCATAACCGTATATGCGCCTCTTGCTCTCTCCACCGTACTGAGAGCAAGACGGGTATATTCGGTTACTAGTGTAGGCAACGAAGAAGTTGATCCCAACATAATTCTCTCATGTAGATTTTATTTGACAGGATGATAAAGAATCATGAATCAAATGCAAATTCAAAATATCCAAAAAAAAATTATACAAAAAAAATTCATACATTTTTTGTAATTTTTGTAAGGAAAAATTAAAAGTACCGATTTATTTATTGTAATACCCCAGCAAAGTTTCATCGACTGAGGATTTAATGCGAGGGTCTTCATACAACGATCCGCTTCGTTGCCTAGACTATACGGTTATGTTAGATGGTGCAACCCACCCTTACTGCTCATTCCTGGGTGTCTACTCTCAAAGTCCGATATATCGAAACGATACTACTCGAAACATGCAAATGCAAAACTTCGTCCCTTAACAATAGAGTAGAATATTGGTTGGATGAATTTTCAAACTGCATCCAACCAATATTCTACTCTATTGTCAAGGGACGAAGTTTTGCATTTGCATGTTTCGAATAGTATAGTTTCGATGTATCGGACTTTGAGAGTAGACACCCTGGGCTTTGCAGCACTAAATCTAAAACAAACTATAGCCGTGGTTTAGTAACCACTTTATAGCTGTCAATAACAACTGGATATAAAAGTGAAAAGGAAAATACATAAAACAAATACACTTATACTCAAATGAAATCAAAAATTGTTATAGGTCGTAACTAAACCACGAGCTATAGACTGACGGGTCATAAACTAAACATAGTGAATGGTTGTTCCTAAAATAGAATTTTACGAATGTTAGTCTGTACGTTACAAATTTTACGTTCCAGGTTACGATCTTGTCGAATGGCTAATGGATCGGTTCAATCTTGATGAAGCCAGCAATGGTAAGTTTCATTTAACCAACATTTAGCACAATAACGCAAATACAGGTCATACATACATAACATCACGCCTCTTTCCCGTCAGGGTAGGCAGAGACCACAGTCCTCCACCTGCCACGATCTTGACATACTTCCCTCGCTTCCTGAACTTTCATTAATCCTTTCATACATGCTCATCGGTTTAGGGTACTTTTAATCTGGCCCTTATTTAGAGAAGGTCCTGAATTTGGTCACTCTTTACTCCAGTAAAAATACGGTTTTGTAAAACATTAAATGTTAATAGCTTCTTTTTTGTGTATATATTAAATATGATGTAATGATTATGACACTATATTTACGAATCCCCCCCCCCCCCCCCTGTGGTGATCTGTCCCGTGTGGTGCCGGCAAAGAATAGTACCAACCCATACATACCCGTGGGTGTCGTAAGAGTTGACTAAGGGTTAACTGGAGGATGGGCAGCAGCATCCTCCGTTGTATCTTACATCTTACTTACTGCGGTCATCTACAACCGCGGTCCATAGTGCCAGCCGTAACGCTAACAAGCGAGGTGACTATGGTACTTCCCCTCCACATATTTCCAGCATAAGCTAGAATTCTGGAGGGAGCTCCCTGTCCTGTAGTGGACGTTTCATGGGATGTTATGATGATTTACGAATCCACCTAAAATTTAAATCGGAATATTTTTTTCGAAATATAGCTTAGGCAAAAATAGTAATAGACAATTATTTACTTTATATCATAGATAAACGTAATTTTTACATATAGGCATGAAAATCCACCATAAATATATTTAAACATATCAACTTTTATCAAAATATAAAATCTACACTTATTTTCATATATAAGGACCGCGGTCGAGTGTTGGTTCATGGGACGCAGGCGAGCGTAGCGAGCCAAGTTCCATAATATATGACACGAGTGTTTTATATCTAATTATCTATGTGGAGTTGTATACACTAACTTTATCTAATCTCATATCGTGATTCGTAAAATAATGTGTTCAAGATCGAACCTATTCCTAATATTTTTCTCTTTTCCCGGCGATACTACTAAGCGATGTTCCTAGATGATTTAAAAACACTTGAAGGAGAATCATGAACGCTATTATTACAATAAAATACATGTAAATACAAAATCTGTTTGCTGAGTTTTTCATCATCTCACTAAACATACACTCACCGGCACGGAATTTGCACCACATGAAATATCTTTTTAAAAAACTTCTTTTAACCCTACTTACTAAATAATAAAGATATAACTATCATGTATTTTTTTTAACATACCTACCAACATACATCGTGCCATTAAATTTAGAGATGATGAAACCGAACGTCATAAAATGTATGGGATGACAAAATATGTCAAATGTCATCCTATACATTTCATGACGTTCGCTTTCGAAAATGGCAATCCCCTGATATTTACTATTTGTGTTTACATAAAAATGTATTTGAAAAATTTAGTCACTGTAGATTTTAAATTAATCGACATCCAGTGTTACTTTTCATTGCCTTAAAAGTGGCTTCTATCGTCTCTTAAGACTTAATCACGGTCTTAATCGTTTCTTGGGAAACACTGTCCTATTCCGCAATAACGGACCATTTATTGACATCTCGTACTTGAGACATCAAAATGTCTGTCAAGAGGTCGTAAAACACACTTTAGATAGGTATCAACATTAGATAGGTTACCAACAATATTTGCGGTTGATTTTTTTTGGAGTGGTTACATTACGGGGAGATTAATGTGAAATTGTAGCAATTTTAATTACCTTCATTTTGAGACTAGAGGTGCGTCTGCAATCGTGATAGTTTGTTCAATGACGACGGCGTGATAGTTTGAGCCTTCCTATGTCGTTTATTTTACACATAACTAAAAAAAGTGAAATAATTGGCGTTTTTTCAGAAATATCTAAGCGCCCGTGAATTTTAAACTGCTGCAAATCTGGGTAAATACTATCTAGGTAGACCCAAACAACATACCAAAAATGCAAATTTACCGCAATTGTTGCAATTTCGAATGTAATATATGACTGGCCTATTATTTTATTAACCTGAGCAGACGCGGGTCGAATGTCATGTTTTAAAATATCCGATCCAATTTTTGAAAAGCAGCGGGTGATTTTCGAGATTTTTAAAATAAAAAAGCCACGATAAACTCATAAAACTCAAATGGTTAAATTGGTAATTTTAAAACTGAACATTATTTCATAAATAACAAATACTGATCCTTACTTTTTTTATCTCGAAAATCACCCGGTGACTTTAAAAAATTGGCTCCCTGAAATTTTTTCCATATCCTTTGTTTCAGTTGAAGCAATAAACTTAGGCAATCAACTCTGCCAATACGGTTACTTCTTTCCTGTCAACGATTTGAAAAACCTCGTTCTAAAAGATGATTCTTCTCTCTATAGATTCCAAGTAAGTGAATTTCACGTTATTTTTCAATCCGCCACACGGCTATAAAAAAACTTTGATCTTACACAGGGTGTAAGGGACAGGTTGGCAAAAACTAAAATGGCATGATCATTTAATGAAACTGAACAACTTTCTGCAACAAACATATCACCGGAAATGAAGACACAAATCGGCCACTCCATAGCCGCTCCATGGTCATCCATGGCCGCTCCATATAAAATTACAAATTTTATTAGACAGTAAGTGGAGAGGCTGATTTTTATTTAAGTTTCCTGTGATATGTTTCTTGGTAAAAGTTGTTCAGTTTTATCAATTGATCATGCCCATTCAATTTTGCCAACCTGTCCTTTAAACCCTGTATAATATAGTAGCGGTGATAAATGTTGTGAAAGTGTTTTCACTAATGTGCGTTTCACTGTACTTTGAATATACCCTTTTTTATGGGATGGGAGTGTTTTTTCTAATCGGTCAAAAGAAACAAATATTCTTTGTTCTCGTTCAGATCTCTATTTATTATAAGTACCTGGATGACCGAGCTATGCTCTGTATAACGGGTGAGCAATTTTACTACACAACAACAGATGGCGCTGTAAGTTACTTATGCTTAAACGCACTAAAACGCGTATAGAGATTGTTATAAAAAAAACCGGCCAAGTGCGAGTCGGACTCGCGCACTGAGGGTTCCGTACCACCACATAAACATAATTGTATTAGTTGAAATTTCAGTAAGTTAATGTGCTAGATTTTTTGAGTCCGACACGCGCTTGACCAAATTTTATTATTTGTTGTTATTTTATAGCTTATGCACAATAAACATACCAATTTTCAAGTTTGTAAGTGTGTCCGTTTTTAAATAGAACTAACACAAAAATCGCCTCAGCGACCATCCAACTTGACCCCTCTCTTATATGAATGTTCTTGAAACTGGAGCTCACCACAATTGGTTACCATTAGTTGTGAGAAAAGTTGTAATATTTAATGATTTCAGACTTTTCCCATTATTTGTACTGTGAGACCTAGCTTCTTGCCAAATTTCATAATTTTAGGTCAACGGGAAATACCCTGTAGGTTTTGCATTTTTGAATAAATGTATGGAGATGAGGACATAAAATGCCATATCTTTTGATTGCGTCGTTGTAAAAAATTTAAATTTTCAGATCTTGTGTGGTTCATGGATCCTAATATATGGTATCAATTTCAACCTGATACCTTTACCCGTTCTTGAGATAAAGGGTCTTGACAGACAGACAGACAGACGGACAACAAAGTGATCCTATAAGGGTTCCGTTTTTTTCTTTTGAGGTACGGAACCCTAAAAACGGTGAAAACGAAATTTTACACGCATGAGACTTAGCTTGATCAATTTGTCGCCCCCGAAATCCCCCGTATAGTGAATTTCATTGAAATCGTTAGAGCTGTTTTCGAGAAATTGATTACAAATACACTATACGATAATTTCCAGAGTCCATACTACTGGCCGTGGCAGACGGCTCGCGTGGCCGGCAGCAGCTCAAGCCCATCGTTGGGGCCCGACAACATCGAATATGCCATCTACCTGGTGAAGCGGACGCTCAGGAACAAGCAGCGTCATGCCCTCGAGGAGTACGAACTGGAGGCGCTCGCCAACCTCAAGAAGAACCTCGCCGCCAAGTGGGACTTCATCACCATGCAGGCTGAAGAACAGGTACATTTTACTGATAGTACATGACTCAATTCTCTCTCTGCTCTCTTGTCCACTATGTCCCTCCACCTGCACTAACGAGGGTCTAATATGAGGCATCAGATAAAACTATAGCAGTAGTTTGAGTGGTGAAAATTTACTCTGGTATTTTGATCTTTGACACGAAGAAGAAGAATTTAAGAAACCTGACTTTAATATTAGACTATTGACACATAATTCCGTGAACTGTGGTGATTATAGATTGCATTGTTTTGTATATAGGTGTGTAACGCTCACGACTCGTTTACTGAGGCATGTAGGCACCTCCAGGCTAAAGGAGAGCTTTGCTGAATCTGTTGTCAAGAATGTTACTTCTTCCTTCTTACAAGTTATCTTACAGCTTTTACTATTTTATGTTGTACGATAAGGTATATCTGAAGGTGTACCCAAAGATTTCGGACCTCCTTGCTTCGCGGTGTAGGTTCCTATATCCGGTCAACAGCATGACAGTGGAAACATTTGCAACTCTACTCATCATAACATCCCATGAAACGTCCACTATAGGACAGGGAGCTTCCTGCAGAATTCTAGCTTTTGCTGGAAAAATGTAGAGGGGAAGTACCATAGTCACCTCGCTTGTTAGCGTTACGGCCGGCACTATGGACCGCGGTTGTGGGTGACCGCAGTAAGTAAGATGTAAGATACAAAGGAGGATGCTTAGTCGCCTCTTACGATACCCACGGGTATGTATGGGTTAGCACTTTTCTTTGCCGGCACCACACGGGACGCAACTCTACTACTACGTTGCAATGTTCAAGTGTTTCTACTGTCGTGCTGTTGGATGTACTGAAATAGCTGTTGTATGTTCGAAATAGTGCCATTTTGATGTCGTTTTGGCTGTCGGAAGTCTGCAGTAGACCTTCTGTTATGTTTCCAGGTGCGCCTTGCAAAAGATCGCAAGAAGGGCGACAAGATAGTGAGTGACAGCCAAGAGCGTGCATACTGGCGTGTAGCACGACCACCGCCCGGCGCGCCCTCAGCGCTGGAGCCGTGCCCCATACCGGTGCGCGCGCGCAACCCTCGCCCCAAGAAGCGCACCATCGAACAACTCACGCGGGAGGTTTGAACATTTTCCTAAAACCCCTTAAATTCACAATTTTTTTATTCCATTAGTAGCACCTGCCAACCTTGACATAACGGTCAAGGCGGTCAAGGCACTCACAAATCAAAACAACAAATAAATCACTTCATCACCATCTTCTGAAATTCTATCACACATCTCTGTAGCTCAACTCTGTTTTCTTTCTTCTAGATTGAACACCTAAAATCGAGCGCGGACCGTACGCGAGTGAAGACTTCAATTGCCCTAGAGGCCCTTTTGGCCTACTCGGAGACCTTCGCTCCCTACGATCCCTGGCTCACACCGCCGCAGCCCTCTAACCCTTGGATCAGCGATGACACCCTTTTTTGGCAAATCAACAGTCCCTTGTGAGTGCTTCACCTACCTGATCTCTAGTTTACTGTAGTCAATAGTTTCTAGTCTTCTCCTATTTCATTAGTTTGTGACTTATTTCCAAATTATAATTCTTTACTAACTCAAAGTCACCACATACACGCATACTGCAGTCTGCAGAAGAAGGTATAATAATATCTACTTAATCTGCTGACCACAGCCTGACATCTTTCTTAATATCTATCAATAAGTAGTAAAAGAGTCCTCGTTGTTTCCAGAGTGGAAGTGCCAAGTGAGAAGCGGGTGCAGAGATGGGCGTTGTCAATAGATGAGCTGGTGTCAGATCCCACGGGACTGCAAGAGTTTACCAGTTTCCTGCGCAAGGAGTACTCCCACGAGAACATCAGGTTCTGGCTGGCCGTGATGGACCTGCGCCGCAGTAGCACCAAGCAAATTCCTGTTAAGCTTCAGGATATCTACGAGTAAGTCATCATCATAAAATCCCGATAAAAGTCCACTGGACAGGGAGCTCCTTCCAAAATTTCACGTATTGGAGGCCATAATCAAGTATTGTATATTACGCGTATAGTAAGAATTGTAGCTTTTGGTGACCGCAGTACCTATGTATGATAATACGATACGCTCAAGGCCGCTGCAGCCTATCCTTTATAGTTTTTAGTCAACTTTAATTGCATCCAAAGGTAGAGATAGATTGTATGGTACTAAGCTCTGCTAGCATAATATTGAAATGCTGATTTTGTATTTAATCGAACAACTTAAAATATTCTTAATTTTTAAGTATCATACAAAATTTTATAGTGCCTACTACCTACTCTTAAAATATGCACAGGTGCCTTTGATTCTGCAAAATTATAATTTTTAGATATTGCCTACTTACCAGACTTTGGTAAAAAAATTGACATTTCCATTTTGCAGAGAGTTCCTAAAACCTGGAGCACCATGTGAGATCAACATAGATGGTGCGACCGCGGAGAAAGTGGCAGAGGGTTTAAGAACCGGGTCCCGATACGCGCTTGACCACGCTGCAGACCACGTCTATGGATTACTGCTGAAGAAAGACTGCTACCCTCGTTTCATCAGATCAGATCACTTCCAGCGGCTTCTGACTGAGGGCAAGAATGTGCATCAGAAAAAAGCTAAGTGAGTTTTTGTCAGATATCCCAAAACTTTCTCTTTAGTATTGGCTTCAGGAACATGTAGCTTTTGCAGACAAAAAGCTTCATGTATGCAAAATCCTGCTGGTAACATTTTTCTGGTCGCATTACAGAATCTTTGAGTTGTTTACTCACTAAGGTTTTGAGGGTTTTTAATTAGTATTTCTTCTCTTCTTGCTGATGATCACATCATTTTCCTCCTCTAGATTCTTTAACTTCGGCGGGGGTCAAGTGAAGAAGAAGCCGGGCTCGACGAGCGGCGCGGGCTCAGGTAGTGGCACGACGCTGTCCCGGCGGCGCGGCTCGGACCGCTCGCTGTCGGGCTCCGCGCACGAGCTGGCCGTGTGCGCCGTGCAGCCCCCCCGCGCGCAGGACCCGCCCCCGCACTCACACTCGCAGTCCAACCTGTGCGACATTCCACGGTAATGATCATTTCATTAGAGTAGTATTCGCACCAGTAGGCCAGGAGCCAGCCTAGCTTTCCCGCCATCGAGGCTCGGACCGCTCCATGAACTATGATGGCTGCTGGCTGGTACCCATCCTATTTTCATTAGCAGGTTTACGGCCAGGTTAAAGTCTGATATGTGACTTTGCGGTTGCAGTTCTATATCAACTAAAAACATTTCTGCATGAACATCATAGTGAAATTATAATATTTGCTCTACAGGGTGTTAATTTGATTGCGTGCCATAGCTCAGGGGCAGGACTGAACAATTTTTCCCAGGAACATAGGTCGAAATACGAAAAACCAAATTTTACCTTTCATACAAAATGTGCTATCAGCTGATACAGTTTCGATCGGTGGTAAAAAATTGATTTTCGTATTTCGACCTATGTTCCTTGGGAAAAGTTGTTTAGTTATTGGTACTGATCCAGCCCCTGAGCTCTGGCACGCAATCAAATTAACACCCTATATAAGAAAGTTTGTTTCTGTGTATAAGAAAGTTTGTTTATGAAACAGAATTGCATTGAGATTATTTTTACTTTTACAAATTGGTGTCGTGACCAGGATTATCAATCCCACTTTGACTTCGACAAATCTGGTTTAACTGAGTAGTGAATTAACGAAGGGCCTCATTAATTAATAACCAAATATAAAGCCTCGTACATTATGTTTAATTTCAGGGATGCCATGGATGACTTCACGGACGAAGCGCTACCCTGGGAGAGCACGTCACGTGAAGGAGTGTATGGGGCGCGGCGCCGGCAGGATTCCGCCGCGGACTCGGGTAGTTCCTCCTCCGATTTGAGCGCCGTCGTGTCGGCTTCGGCGGAGCGCACTCGCCGCCTGCCGCAGCAGAGCACGCTAGATGGAGGGTTGCGGGGCGCGCCGCCCCCCCTGCGCCGGCTGTCGGCCGTGGAGCCGCGCCACCTCGCGCCTCTGGGCTCGCCCCCGCACTCCCCGCGCGCGCCCCGCCCCGCGCCCGCCGCCGCCCCCGCGCCCGCCGCCGCCCCCGCGCCCGCCCCCGCCCCCGCGCCCGCCCCCGCCCCCGCGCCACCGCACCCCACGCCCACCATCAGCGTGAGCTCGGCGCCGGAGGACGAGTCCCCGAGCGGCGCCACCTCCCCCGAGCGGCGCTCCCTCGCGCACACGGACGAGCCCTCCTCCGTGTTCGCGAGCGCGGACGCCACGCCAACCGAACCTAGCCGTCCTATCGCGGAAAGGGCCTCTTCTTTCGAAAAAACTGTCTCGCCTCTTAGTTGTGATAGTAGAACTGACGTTAAAGTAGAAGTGAAAGTGAAACGTGAGGAGTCGGTCGCGGCGGAGCGGCGGGAGCCGTCGCGCGCCGACTCGAGGGACTCCGACCGGACGACCGACGACGACGCGTCCACAAGGAACACGCTCTCCCGAGAACCGTCAACGACACGAGAACTCAGTCCGGCCTCATGTAAAGATAGTAACAAAATCGGCGATCTTCCAGGAATCGGTCCCGAAAAGGACGATGAGAGTCGAAACACACGGGGTGCCGATAGTGTGGCCACTCCGTCTCCGAGCGCCGCGCCCGCCCCACCCCCACCTGCCGCCACCCCGCCCCCGCCCCCGCCGCCCCCGAGCGAAGTGAGCGCCACCCCAACGCTGACAAGCGGAACTAAAGCGTCGCCAAACGCACCTGCGCCGACGATCACTAAAACATCTGAAGCAATGCCGAGTGCGGCAGAATCACCCGCACCTTCACCTTCAGCTATCACAGCTCCAAAAGTGGTTGAGCCCGTGATTGTGAGTGAGCCGTGTGTGGCTCCGGTAAATGCGGGCGAGGCGAGTGGGGAACCCCAGGCGGGGATGGGGACGGTGGCGCCGCTCGCGGTCGGCGAGGACATCGTGGACGACGACAACGTAGACAAAGTGCCTTCGGCGCCTGCGCAAGTGGCCTCGGGAGAGTCCGAGTCGGACGCGACGAAACAAATTGCTCACAAAGACGAACAGTCGTCGGTCTCTGAATCCGATATTGTTAAGCGTGATAATAAGGTTGAGCTCGCAGAGCAGAGCAGGAAGCAGCGGAACGACGTGTGTCCCTGGGAGGACGAGTAAGTAGCTTCGACTGTAGTGTGCTGTGTGTAGTGAGCGTTTGTTACAACTGTACGTCGTTGTTTGCGTAGTTAGCACATTAGTTTGCCGTGTTTGTAGCGATAAGTTACAAGACCTAGTTGGCATGACAATACAATAGGGAAGTGACTCTAATAGACTTAATAAATTGCAATACTTAGCATGTATTCTAAATACTCTTCAGTAGTTTATCTCGCTCGACACTTAAGCACTTTAGCATAGACGTGACAATCACACGTCTCCTTTTCTTCACACTTCTTGTATCATACAAATATCTAACAATTTCAAAGTTCTTAACGGCCACTTACTTACCTTAATATACTAATTAGTTTTTAGCTATTTTGTACAGATTTATTATTGGTTTTTGTGTCGTCAATTGTTTTCATTTTGTTGTTGTTATATAACTGTATTTACGATTTCTAATATAATTCAATAAATAATTTGATATTTTGTTTTTATTTTGCTCTAGTAGCCTGCCCTGCTTCGATTAAATTAGATTTGCCAATTTATGTGGTCAATTTTAGTTAGGTAAGCGCACTGTTAGTCATAGCTTTTAACTTTGTTTGTTGCTGTGTAAGCATAAAATAAGAAGGTACTTTTACTTTACCTGAAAATAAAACTGCATTAATCATAAATAAGTATAAGTATCAATGCTAAATACGTTGGTTTATCATATGTGAAAATACTTGAAAATTTAAATATGAAGTCATAACCTAAAAATTACATTGCAACTCCGCTACCGGGTTTAGACGAGGCAACCCTAGTTTAGTGCTTTAGTTATTTTGGTACTTTTGCATGTACCATGTTCTTACTTAGAACACAAATTGACAAAAAATAATGATTTTTGTTGACTGTACAAAACGTGTCAGGTTGCGCCCAGGCCACCCTATTTTTTAGATTCACCAGTTCATTGCGCACCAGCCTAGATAGGTCACTTTTTGCTATGCGATAAGGTAGGGCTGCCAACTGCCCGCTCTCCGCCATGCGTACAGTCAACGACAGGTCAAGCTTGACACTCGCAGTGCGACTCCAGCCCATACGTCTATCGAAATAAGAACTGTATAAATCCAATGTGTCAAGCTTGATGTGCTCTTGACTGTACAAGTGTGCGTATCGCTGACTCGTATATTTTCTTTTCCAGGAATTCCTGTGACAGTGATGCTCCATTTGTTAAAACTTATGCTACGCTCGGTTATTTATAATTTACGTAATGTAGGCGAATATCAACAATATTTTACCACGTCAGGGTTTAGAAAAGAAATAATATTTTATTTTTTAAACTTAGATTGACCTATGTTTTAATTATCACAGAGTTAGGCCATTATTATGTAATTATATGAATATTTTAAAGTAAATGATCGTTAATTATTAGAGAAATGAACTGTTTTATTGTCGTATTGTCCTTTTCCTATTTATAGTCTATGTAATGTTTTGATAGTGATAATAAAAGAGAATAAATCATCTTTGTTGCTTGTTTTAAGAAACTGGCATTTTATTACAACTTCATCTTTAATAATTAATTCGTAATAAAACATAAAGAACACGTAAATTAATAATAATAAATAATTCGTAATCAATTAATAAAAAAAACTAGGTATATGATGACACTGATTCGAAACTAGAGAAAGCTTATATCGGGTATCGATAAATAGATGAATAACATCAGATATGGGTGTAGAACAAACAACAATGCTCTTAACACCATTTTTCCCTGGATTATTGGATTGAACCCGCGACCTGTGAAGGTCACTACCAACCACGGCAACTGGCCAGTCGATTTTTATTGAATTATATAGGTTTATCCAAACTTTGTGTGAGGAAGGTATCTTATCTACACAAAATGCACTTTTTGCACTCGTCGGATAGAGGCCGGATATCTATCAGTATCAAGAATATTATCTTGTCAAACAAGATAAATGTATTGATATCTAAAACAAACACATCAAAATAAATCTACAAAATATATTTATTTTTATAAAATTATTATAGGAACATTAAATCAAGCAAACTAATGCTATAACATATTCGATGCAACACAGCACATAATACTGCGAAGGTAAAATATTTTCCTTATTAGGAACTCGTATATCAAAATACATTAACTTAAATTATGACAAACAAACTCATGAGAATATCCTCATTTTACAACAATTAAACTATGTTTATAAAAATTGTCATTCAAACCTCATTCAAATTAGGCACTAGCGGTCGCCTAGTTCCACAAGTGATTGATTAGCTATCAACTTGAACATACATTATCATTAAGTAAATAATTAACCTAGTTAGTTAAACCTAGTTCGTAATGTCAAAATAGTTTTCTAATCGAAAACTTCACGACATACGCCATTAACAAGCTTGTACCCTGGTGGGCAGTTATCAGGGACGCTAATCATGTTCCTCATAGCAATCTGAGGAGTAGGAGCGGCTTCATCAGCAGCAGGCTCCTCAATGCTGTTACTGTCTCCACCTTCGACCTTGGACTTGGCTTCTTCCTTCGCGGCCTCGACCTCGTCAGGATAAACTATACGTTCATTGTTCGCGGCCATTGCTGTTTCTGTTGAAGATTGGAATGCTTTGGTAAGGAAGTTTGGCAACGTTTGTTTGATAGGTGATGTGTAAAACGGGTAAATAAAGTACTTATTAAGTGCTTACTAGGTAGCACCACAAACGCATAATTAAATGCGTATCGAGGTAATAAGTCTTCCGCAAGTATTTCAAACATTTTCGGTACTGTTAAGACGCAGGTTCGAATCCTGCCTGTAGTTGTAAAATTTTGCGGCTTTCTACTGTCTAGAATAACACTCTATTAACTCAGGAAGTGTTAAAATAAAAACATTAGTCAGGTAAATAAAGTGCTTGATAAAGTGTGATAAGATTATGTAAGTACACTCATACATGTGAATCAGAAGAATGAAATTCAGTCCGACAAAGACAATGCGTTAATCTGAGCTAATTTTCTCCTTAGTTTCAAACAAAATCAATATCACTTATCAATACTTATCATACTCTATCTAATGTGGTGTGTTATGAGACTAAATACATTGCACATCATTCCATCAAATCTGCTAAAAGCTATATTAACATAAATAATATAGATATATTATCATCGTTAGAAATCTGCTCGAGTTTGTAGCAAAAGGGGCAAAAAGTTCTGGTATTCGCCCCGCCGCGCCGCGCCGAAGGTCAAAGCTCCCCCGCTCGGTTTGTCTCCTTGAGGAGCAAAAAATGCACCATCACGATTCTGACAAGGTCAGGCCAGGCCGCGCCGGTAATGGATGTTTTTGCAAGCCAAACTTTGATGTAATGTAGTCATTTGGAAGAGTCTCAAAGTTTTTTTATGGAAAGATTTATTTTAATGCCGTACTAACTCTACATTTTAGAATGTTAGGTCAAGAATAGAACAAAACATACACAATTAAATGAATTTCGAAAAATGTTAACCTTGACTTAACTTTTATGCTACATCTACAATACAGGGTTTTATGCTACACCTACATACAATACAGGGTATACCAACCCCAAAGAATCTGAATCTGCGCATGAAACTGAACAACTTTCCCCAAGGAACATAGGACGACATACGAAAAAAAATTTTACACCTCCCACAGCCTGAATTAGCTGATAGCACATTTTGTATGGAAGGACCAAATTTCTTCTTTCGTATTTCGAATTATGTTTATCAGTGAAAGTTGTTCAGTTCCATGGGCAGAATCACATCCATTAGGGTTGATATACCCTTTCTGTTACACCTTGTATATCAAGTGGGAGACTATTTAGATGTAAGTCCATGAGGCCTTAACACCATTTGAATGAAATGAATGAAATATAAATAAATAACATATTATTGTAAGGACTTCCAAAAATATGATTCTATTCTATAACTGCGTTTGTGGATGCAAATAGTAATTATAAATTAGTATTACTTACAGTTTAAAATGAAGAATGAAATTAATAAAAAATATTGGACGTCTAGAACACAGGCACTGCAGTTTCTAACTGATACGGGAGCCGGTCGCGGCGCTCGGTTATAAATAATGGCCAAAACTTTGCCTCCTCGTGTCGGCTAAACTGACGTCATAGCAAAACACAACTCTACTAGACCAAAAGAATTTGATACGTGGTTTGTATGAACCCTCATTTCTACAATGTGCCTAGTTATGTTGGTCAAAGAGTACGAACGTTTATGTTATGTATGAGTCAGTATTAGTACTGATAAACCCACCTTCGAATTCTGTTTAACACTATCTATCTGTTTGCCGATGGCCAGGAAGATTGTGACGAATGAAAAAGGGAGGGTAATAAGGAAACTCGTAATAGATATAAGTAGATAATCTGCAACTTTTATCTGACTATACTAAAAAGGTGGGACGCATGAGACAGTATTGATACTAGCTCAACGTTTGAAATGTTGCAGATTACCTACATTAATCTATGCAGGGAAATTGGCTTTTGACATCCGACTGAAAAAGACTGCACCGCCTGTCTTGTATGGTTTTTAACCAAAAACAGAATTCATAAAATTCCCAGATTTGTGTCAATTTATTTTTAATAACAACCATTATATAATTTTTTATTACTATGTTTTTAAGTAACGCACAAAGGATACCACTATTCATTCGTTCATATCATTGTGAACTTGACGCCGTAATTCTGAAGTAGTTGTAAACTTGGGTTACGGGGCGTGGCTAAGAGCGGCGGAGTTACCATATCTCGCGACAGGAACTGGCAGCGAACTCCTCACTATCAGCTGGGCAGTTTGGAGGAACATCTGTCATGTTCCTATCTTCTCCCTGCTCAGCCCCACTCTTACAGCTGACTTCTGAGGAGCCGATTGGGCTTGCCATTGCTGTTTCTTTTGAAGATCGGTATGATTATAATATACAGGGTGTAAGGGACGGTGTACCGAAAACTGAAAGGGCGTGCTCAGTCAACGAAACTGAACATATTTCCCAAAGTAGCATATGTTGGGAAACGAAAAAAAAATTTGACCTCTCCATACAAACTCTTCGACCAGAGTGGGAAATTTGTATGGAGAGATCATAATTTTTTTTCATTTCCCAACATATGTTTCTTTGGGAAAGTTGTTCAGTTTCGTTGACTGAGCAAGCCCTTTCAATTTTCGGTACACCTTACACCAAGTGCGAGTCGGACTAAGGCCAGATTAAAAGTACCCTATACCGACGAGCATGTGTGAAAGGTTTGATGAAAGTACAGGAAAGCGAGGGAAGTATGTCAAGATCGTAGCAGGTGGAGGACTGTGGTATCTGCCTTCCCCGACGGGAAAGAGGCGTGATGCTGTATACGAGTATATGTAGAAACTAAATGTGTTTGTAAAGGTTTTTATAAAATGCTATAAAGCCCTTTCATATGATTTGATATCCCACTCGACAATAACAATAATTTTGAAATTCCCTCCCCCCTCCAGCCATTTGGACCCCCGTAACAATAATAATAATACTATTTTTTAGATTCTTTCATTTGCAATAAAGTTGGGCAATCATATTCAATCAAAACCGTTCCAAATTTCAAGTCCATAATATGAGTGGAAGTCGCACCATAAGAGTTCCGTTTTTACCATTTTAGTTTGGAACCCTATAAGAATAGGTACATTGTTTGAATAGATAGAGATAGATATTTCGTTTAATAGGTCGTTTTGTCGCTCTCTTAACTTTTCAACAGTGTGAACATTAGTTGTTTTCTCTCGAAACTCAGTGATTTACTATTTACTACATGAAGGAAAAAAAAATTACGCGCCCAGATGATTATGATTTACTAGCTGGTGCCCGCGACTTCGTCTCCGCTTATAAATTGTAGCCTATGTGTTATTCTGATGTATAAGCTATATTTTTGTAAAGTTTCATTTAAAATCCATTCAGTAGTTTTTACGTGAAAGAGTAACAAACATACATTCATCTACACATGTTTACAAACTTTCGCGTTTATAATATTAGTAGGATAGGATTTACCACATCAATTTACCTACTCGTGAAAACAATAGTTATTTTTTTTTAGTTATTTTTTTTTTAGTTATATATAGTTATTTTTATGCAAGGCGGCAAAATCGTTATTAATTTTGCGCGAGTACCTTTTCTTTTTCTTAAAACTCGGGCAAGCGAAGGAGTCGCTTCTCTCGCATCGATTGTGGCTCAAAAGAAGAGAGGGTTTCAAGGCACGAGACGTGAATTAAAAAATCAGATGACCGTTCCTCCTTCGTTCACCCTGGTTCACCCCATACACAGACAATGCCAACCACAAATTCATTCCTTGTGATTCCTCACCACTCAGTCATAGGCCTTTTCCAAATCCACGAACGCGCAGTAGACTTGGTTTAGCCGAAAACTTTTCAGCTATGCACCACAAGAAAAAGCCTGATCCGTATATCCCATATTTTGTTCTTCAGTATGTTTCATCACTCTTGCACTCAAAACCTTTGCATACAGTTTGCCGACGACACTGAGAAGACTTATTTCGCAAATTTTTGCAGTCCTCTTGTAACCATTTTCCCTTGTGCAGCGGCACAATTACAGCCTTGCACCAGTTACCTGGTACTTGGCCGTTCGTCCAACACAGGTCCAAGGCGGTACAGCTGACCAGCCACAATGCCTCGCCCAGCCTCTAACATATCAAGTATCAACCGACACTCTATCATACCCAGGTATGTCAAATTGTGGGAATTTTCACCATTGAGTTACGGATATTATAACGTTTTCGCTCTATTTCACCCTCCTCCATGACTCCGTACGAGGTTTGAGTGAACTAAAAGTTGTTTTAAAATTTGATTTTTCAAGCCACATAAAACAATAAGTAGAAAACGGATATACTCGTAACTGGCTGGGCCTTCCATGAACACATACCTATGTACTTAGTACTTTAGTGCTTTACAAACAGGACATGCATGACTGACGTAGTTGGGGATTCCAGTAAAGCCAGCGCGGCTTAAGTAGATTGTGCAAGCACTTAGAAACAAAACCAGTATAAGCCTACACTACAAATAAACACCCGAAACCAGAAACCCGCTCAAGATCAAGGTTTCTACCGAGTTGCGGCCATGTGTAAGAATTATGGTATGTTCAGTCAGCAATACACCTTATAGGTAATATCAGATTTTAGTTTGTGTCACTTTAATCAGATTGGCTATAATAAACGATGAACATAAATAAAAGCCTTTAGTCATGCTCAAGGAGTTCATAAATCAACATGAATATGAATTAGGTACTTAAGTTGTCCAAGATTATATCAATACTTCTAGGTAGGTATGTGCTCATCTTACTACGGTGATCAATAAGTATTGAGAAAGAACTAGAAAATTAATGACTATTGACAAATTGATAATGCACTTTTCTAAGTACCTAGCTTCAACGTCTCTTTGGATCCTGAATCCCGAAGTTTTCCGAAGAAAATAAAGCTTTCATTCTGGTTCTACCAAAGCTACTGAAGAATATGCAATTAAAGATTTAATATCAACTTGACAAAAATATTTTAATCGTATGGGATCGATGGATTTGGATTGGATTTTGCTTCCATAACTGAGTGTTGGAAACAGATAGAAGCTACTATGGAAGTTACTTTGGATTGGTTATCTTGTTCAAACTCGGTTTGTTTATGGCATCTATCGAAACTTTAGTTTTTCTCAATTTTCAAATTGCTTGCTGGATTGGCTGACTGGCTGGAATTACGTTTCTAAATATTATGGCCTAAGTTTTTGATATCATCTTTTTTGTGAAATAAACTATCAATACAAATAAACATCAAGACTTTACAGCCAAAATGTTATACATTCTCACTCCTTATTGAACACCCCTTGTATTTGTTAGCCCCATATAAATATAATAATACGAGTATATTCGTTTAGTCTTAAGAATAAACGACTGCTCTAAAGAGCAAAAAAAACCGGTCAAGTGCGAGTCGGACTCGCGCGCCGAGGGTTCCGATATACCTATAGTATTTTTGGAAGCAATAAAGTCCATTTTCAGGACCGCAAAACTAAATTTGTTTGTAAAGGTTTTTTGCAGATTTCTGAAAAACTGTGCAACTTAGAAAGATCGTTTTATTTTTGCTGTAAAGTTTATATAAACTTCTGTCAACTGTAATTAATTCAGATTTTTCCTTACTCAAACTTCGGAGATAAGGGGGGGGGAATGGTATTTTTCTTGACATTTTTCATCATAACTTTAAAACTAAGAAATTTAAAAAAATACAAAAATACAAAAATATATTTTAAAATGTACAAGTAAAGCCCTTTCATATGATACCCCACTCGACCTAGTAGCGACAATTTGAAATTTGGCCCCCCCTATTTTGGCCCCCTTTATATTAATAATCATACTTTTTTCAAAAATTTTTCTTGTGCAATTAAGTTGGGCAACTAACTATATTCTAAAACTATTCCAAATTTCAGGTTGATAGCATAAGTGGTTGCTGAGATATAGAGGTGTGACAGACAGACGGACAGACAGACAGACAGAGCGGCACCATAAGGGTTCCTTTTTTTGTACCATTTTGGTATCGGAACCCTAAAAAAAGGTAAAGGAGCAGGAGGGTGAGGTAAACCTAATCCTGCCATGGAGTCCAGTTCTTGAACATCACCGAGTGACACTCGAGTGTCTTTTGGGAATAAAAACATTAAAATAAGACAGAAAAGCTCTTAAAAGATAAATCGTAGTGAAATGCACTTCCGCAAAGTACGCCTGATTATTTAAACTGATTGAAATCGTAGTACATTAAATTAACAATCAAACAGTAAGTTAAAATTTAATCCTTAAATGATTAAATATTAACTTAAATTTTAAAAGTGGCATTGTACAGTTTCTGGTACCCATCTAAAGAATGTAGAACTGTACAATCAAACTAGTTTACATTTAACAAATATTATTATTCACTTTTGAAAAGAAAAATCTGTAAGTAATTGTTTTTCTGTTTTTGGGTGATATTTTATCACCTGGTGATATACAAGAATTGAGCCGAGAAAATTGCCCCTTGGCACAAGGAAAATTATGTCAACGATGGAATATGCTTGTCCAATGAAAGCATATTATTATTAACTTGAAAAGATTCAGGTTGAGTAGGTATACAACATAATATTTAATCAGCTTTGCTACCGAATCCCATACTGATTCTGAGTACTAATGAAACAAAGAAGCCACATTCGCAGAGATAAAAATACGTGTATACGCATCAAAGGGGTAGCAAAGTTCTTTGTGCGATCGACAAGAAAAAGAATGTCAACACAAAATATACCAATACTTCTTAATACTTTATTTATATTTTATTATACAGGGAACAAAAAAACAAGTAAACAGCTTATAAAACTTCGCGACATTCGCCATTGATAAACTCTTTTCCCGGTCCACAGTTCGGTGGTACTTTGATCATGCTTTTGACAAAAGTTCCTCCGTCACCCTGGTTCTTCGGGTCTGGTTCTGCCAGGGTTGCAGGAGCTTCGTTCGTAGCAAGAAGACCTGTTGGGTGAGCTTGAGTCTCTGGCGAACCTTCTTCCGTTTCTGTTGGCTCATTGGCGACGACTAGGATCTGAAATATTTTTGATATCATGTTACTGTAAAATCCCAAACATTGGCAAATCTTACGTTTTACTCGTGATTCCTAAGCGCGTGTTACTTAAAACGCACGTTCGAGTCGATACAGACGCGAGCACTTTATTGACATAAGAAAAACGTGCTCTGTCAATAGTCGTACGCGCGTCAATTTAACTCGCAGCCACGTGGTCATGGTCATGGTGGTGGTCTATGGTGGTGGTAATCATCATAGAGACGAAAGTCGCACTGCCAGTGTCAAGTTTGACCTGCTCTTGGTTGTACGACAGTATCGAAAAAAAAAAAGGTTTTGAAATAGGAATGTCTCTGATTTTTTAGATTTTATACATTTTACTAGAAAGTTTAAAACCAATTCTATTGACTACGCAGTTTTTTGTCCTTTTATTATTGGCTGGCGTTCGACCAATATGAAGTTAGAAAAATATCAGGTAGGGGTAGAAGAAAATTGAGATGTGGTGAGGGCCAGTCCAGTCAGTCAGTCGATCGAGAGGAGCGAACACGAGCAGACGAATTAGAGAATTGTTATTACAGTGTTAGTCTAAGGAAATATAATATGCGATATCTAACTAAATACTTATAGAGGATTTATTGACGATTTACTGAATTAAATAGTGAAGTCCTGTATAGAACGAGTTTTATTCCAGTTGGTTGGTTAAGGTATGAGTGAGTAGGTATACTAACGTAAAAACGGGGCGGGTGAAAACTTATATGAGATGCCATTTTTCAGATTTTAATCGACGCCATGTGATTGTTTTATTTTATTTTGAAAAGTTCACACTAAATGTTTGGTGAATTAAACGAATAATGTTTTTAATCGTTTTCTCGGAAACGGACTCCTTGAGGACTAAAAGTCTCATGTCTGGGAAAATTCGTTTTCTTCGTGTTTCCGAGGTAATTTGAATATTTGTTTTAGAAAAAAATCAAAGCGCTATTAAGTAAACCCTACATCGGTCCATTCAATGTTCGATTTTCGAAACGCGTATTGCTAAGATGCCCCACTGTTCAACATAATATCGACAACGATGTAATTTTAATAATACAGCGTGAATTTTCTTTGGTTTTGCTCCCGAAGATACTACTAAGTACTCATGATAACAAGCAACTTTCCCAAAGAAAACAAATTATACACGGTCACATGATCGACTTGAAATCGAAACATAACACTTCAGAGAATAAAAATCCAATTTAATGCTGAGACGCGACAAGATCGGCTAGGCAAAATAAAAAAAATAAAAAATACAACCCAAGGCTTCAAATTATTATATGGAGAGAACAAAGAAATACCTGATTAACTCCTCAATTATGTAACAAAATATCTCTATTAAGAGATAGCAAGAAACTGCAATCAACGTCTTTATAAAATAAACTTAAACAAACTAAATGGTCTTTAGGTCGGCGGTTATTCTGCAATAGAGCCGTCGCGGGTGATTTCGCAGGTAAGTAACCAAAGAGATTTGAACCTCGCTGTGACCGAGCGTAGCGAGGTTCAAATCTCTTTGTAAGTAACCGTCTGACTCACTCGATAGTAAAAGATAAGTTTGTAAATGTGTGGAAGTTATTGTGTAGTTTAAGATTCTTATAGTTAAATACTTATTGAGCGTTTCGCCAATAAACTGCGCTGGCGCGTTGTAATTTAAGTAATTTGTTCTTTTCATTTTAATAAATAAACAAAGAAAACATATTTTTTTCTTTCGGGAAAGTTTATTTTTTTGTATGAGTATATTAGAATCACGGGAGCGAAATTAATGAAAATTCACGCTGTATTTAATCTTTATATGATAAGAGCTTATTGGGATACTTACAGCAAGAGCCAGGCAAAGGAAGCTAACACTTAAATGTTTGAAACCCATAATGACGATGTGACGAATAGATATACTTATAGATCTGATGCAAGGTGCATAATGAAAAATTTTGTAAACTGACTGGTTTTATACTAAACTTCATAGTATTAAGTACCTTTTGTAGTGTTCAAAACAATGAGTACTTTACAAAGGAAGCAACTAACAATTGATTTATATACATGTTTAACTAACAAAAGACTAATAAATAAATAAATGAGGTTACCTCGCAAGTTCACCCTGAGACCCCTAACTTTTCACGATACAGTGTGACCATCGTGGTGCAGTTAACATCGTTGCTAGTCGTGAAGATTTTACATAACCTCTCTTCCAATTCACTATGAAAAATTTTGAACAGCCATCGCGGTCTTATACTGCGTACAAAATAACTTTGTCCGTCACCGTTAATGCGCAGAAGTCCAAAAAATTGTCGCGGGGGTGAGCGCGGCTCCCCCTAGGGGGCGAGCGAATCGTTCATTGGCTCTCCGCCTGTCACCTATGCGCGAAAAATAACCGTCATGGACAAACTTGTTCTGAACGCGCGCGCTGTACTGTACCACATGTGTACCACTAAGGGCTCCCGCACACGACCGAGAATCGGTGGGCGATTATCGGCCAGGACAAGGACGGAAGATTCAGGTGATAACACGTCAGAGCGGGATGCCGACAAAAAATCGGCCACCCATTCTCGGTCGTGTGCGGGAGCTCTAAGGCCAAGGCACAGCATAATGTGTAAAAAAGTAATAGTACTATCATACAGAACGGACACTCTCCGCCCCCCTAGAACAGAAATAGAGAAATCCCCGCACCCCCGCGCGCACCCGCGAACGAGATTCTCGTGGGCCTTCTGTTCTGAGCAAAGAGTTTGAGGGTATTTTGCACTATGCGAAGCAAGGAGGTCCGAAATCTTTGATGCGAGCCAACGCGAAATTCGCGCTCGATGTATGTAGTGTCATTGACGTAAGAAAAACGCTAAACGCCCCTTGGCGTAGTTTCCAAAATCTTTGAGTGTCCGGGTACTTATCTATGTCCGGGGCACGCCAAGGCTACGTTTTTTTTAATACTTTATTCAACTCCTTTCATTAGGACTTAGTGGGAAGGACATGAAAAAGTTTGTCTCTCAAACAGTCACTGTCAAGCTCCCAATGACATGTCAATTTTTAGAATATTTTTGATATTGACAATATTCACGAAACGACACAAACATCACCTGCCAAAAATTTTCGAGGCCGTTTGGACAATCATAAAAACAGTATTCGAAGCAATATGGTTTACGTTCCTGAAATATTCTTTCAGTGAGATTGAAATGAAAAGGACCACTAGTTTGGGCAAGGTAAGGTTGTACCAAAAAGTCAAGACGAACGGGTAAGCGTTATGAACTATGTTCCATGCAAAAACTCCTAAATGGGATCGAATTTCGATGAACTCTATGCTTTACTGTAAACCGTATACTGGTGTGAACAAAGGGGGTCGGGTTTAGAAGAGTCTGCGACGGCCTTCTAAAATTTTCCCCCACTGATCTCCTGATCTCGATCCTGTGCCGCAGCCTGTAGCTTGCACAAGTGTGCACCAACTACATCGGCCCACCGGTATCTCGGGCGGCCAACCGGACGGCATCCTACCGGTCGAACAAAGACCTAATGTCAAAGATTTTTTTATTTCGATCTGGCCTGTATAATACCTGTGTGTTTAATTGTGACCTTACCTTCCACGCTCTAGGACGCGGGTTCGATCCAGTCCAGGTCGAATAGGTATTTTGTATTATGTAGAGTTGCTAAGAAATCTATCGTCAAATCGCCTATATTTGTGCACAAGAAGGAATACCTCCACGCACTCATCATCATCAGCATCAGGACTTCAGGTGCTAGATCACGCTGATATCTACCGAGAGAGTAACGTTCATTTTATCATAATCAAATCCATGTTTTTGGCCAAATTCCTGGATCTGTTCGTGCGAGACTCGACAATATGACGAAATTATCTTTCAATTTTGTCACATTTCGGCTTCTGAACAACCTTCTGGTTTCCTATTAATATTTCTGTGACATATTAGGTCTTGAAAAGTCACCCATGCATGACAATACTTTCTCATAGTAGGTTTTAACAAAAGCTAGTATTAGAGAAAATTATAACAGTCTTTCAAATTAACACTTCTACTTACTCAGGTAAAAGATTCAGAAGTAGTATCAACAAATGCAAGGGACGACATATTCTTACAAAACTCCGCGGAGTAAGTACATTGCATATTTATTTATATTTTTAAAAACTTTTAAACCTTATTAATATGGACTTATTAAATAATGTACAGGCATTTTGACTGTTGCATTTGCCTACTAGTGTAAATGTTGCGGCTATGGTCTCCGGAAAATAGCAAGAATCTGTTGATAATTTTTTTTTGTAAGTTGATCAGCTTTCGAAAAATAATAAACTCATAGGAAATTCGTAGATCCATAGGTCCGTTAGGTAAAGCAATCACATGAAGGTTCTCTTTCAAACAAACGCACGAGCCGAACGAGTGACGCGTGCTGCGGCAGCAGCCGGCGAGTGCCAGAAGCAAATTAGGTGCAGTTTATCATTTTTCGAAACTTGATCAACATGCTAGGAACTTGTTCAACTTACAATTCCGTATTATTTTCCGTTGACATATATACTTCTTTCTCACTCAGCAATGATTATCTATCGAGTGGGTTGTTAGATCGATCGACCGTTCACAACCCTGGTGTCGGAGTAGTTGAGCCGCTAAAGACCTTTGTCATGGCTCAATAACGAATACTTCCATAGACAATACCCGAGACGAGAGGCTCGCCGTACCTTCCAAAGCACGGAGTCATTTTACTTTTTGGAGAATAGGTGATTCTCCTGCAGTATCCTTACCAAACTGGGGAAGTCTTACTAAGTGATTTGTGTTTGACAGTGCCCCCTTTAACCTAGATAGAACCTTCGAAAACGGAACACTTGTACTATTTTATATTCTGTGACGGAACTTCGAACGCTCTGGCCACTATACCACGGAGGGTGTTGATATACAAGATTCAGAAATATGAGCTGAAGCTCTTACCGGTGGAGCTGTTTCTATGACTTCTTGATACGAAACTCAATTCTACTTTCACGTCAACTGATTTATATGACTCTTTTTCGGTTTCTATCTTCCTTGCAATTTCTAATTTCATGATATTTCGTAAAAAAACGTCTGTCGATTCAGATTTCCTACAATTTATCCTCTTCTGCTTTCTATTATTTTCATCAGACATCTTTTTTCTTTTACGATTCTCAAATCTTCTACATTAGGAAACAAATCTAGTCATTTGTTCTCTCTCTATCCAGAATTTCAGGTGAAGCATTCCATTATAAAAATACCAGATTATTTTTTGGATCCAATTTAGAAACATAAATCTTAAACATTTTCAAAAAAAACATGGGTCGAAAACGGTAAAATATTTTTCGTTTCATACAAAATATATTATTGCTGGCATAAGGTTTGTTTAAGAAGAAGGTTTGTGAAGGTCTAGAAATTGTTTTTCTTTTCAACCCATATTTCCCAAGGAAAGTTGTTTAGTTAATGTTCTGATGTTTCGGAAGCCGAGAAGGTTTTTTTCACCTAATAATCATGGCTAAAACGAGATGTCTTAGTAGATTGGGGATGTTAAATAAGGATCCCAAAAAACCATGTAAGATGTTTCAGACCGGAGTCTGGTGTTCAGGAGGCCTTTTTTAGATTTTTAAGCTGGTCTATATTGCTGAAGCCCCCGACTTCTTTAGCTGGCAAATGTTTTTTAATATCAACATTAGCTAATCTATCACCGGCCACCTTTGTTCGCTCTGAATTCACCATAATATCACAAAGATCAAAGAAATTGTCTATTTCAAATTTTCAGGCTTGTCTGTTTGGATATACTGATGATTTTCATGGCGACCGAAAGCGATTTTCCATAAAAGAAGCTATGGTGATACTAAAAAACATTTGCCAGACAAGAAAGTCGGGGGCTTTGACTAAAACAGACCAGCCTGAACATAGAAGCCTGAACATCTGGAAAAGGCCTCTTCAACACCGGACTCCTGTCTAGAAGTTCTCACATGGATTTTCTTTATCCTCTCATTATACCTCATATGAATATTACCTGAAAATCCAAGGAAAATTTTTCTCGGCTTCCGTATCACGAGTAACATTTGCTTAGTTAGGGATCCAAAATTGATCCTGTATCAAAAATCTACACCCTAAACATTTTTCAGTAAAACTGTATGTCTGCCTGCAAAGAGACGATACAAAAGCACATTCTCAAGCATATTCGAGCACTACAGCATTACCATCAAACCGAAACTACACAGAAGCAACTCTCTCTCGGAACTTGCAACGAACCCTAGCGATTATAGTGAGTATCGTTTTAATCAGCTAAGTGACAACCCTAGGATTATAGTGAGTATCGCTACAATCAGATAAGTGACAACCCTAGTGATTATAGTGAGTACGAGTATCGCTTCAATCAGCTAAGTGACAAGCATAGCGATTATAGTGAGAATCGCTTCAATCAGCTAAGTGACAACCCTAGCGATTATAGTGAGTATCGCTTCAATCAGCTAAGTGACAAGCCTAAGGTTATAGTGAGTATCGCTTCAATCAGCTAAGTGACAACCCTAGCGATTATAGTGAGTATCGCTTCAATCAGCTAAGTGACAAGCCTAGCGATTATAGTGAGAATCGTTTTAATGAGCTAAGTGACAACCATAGCGGTTATAGTGAGAATCGTTTTAAACAGCTAAGTGACAACCCTAGCTATTATAGTGAATATCGCGCATAAATTTTTAGAAACAGACGTGATTCTATTTATGTAACCCGAAGCGACAGGAATTTGCTTGTAATGTAACTTCCATAGAGTGGTCAAGACATTGAAATGTAAATGAGCGTAGGTGTACGTCTTCTAGTGATTTTTTAGTTACTTTGAACCGGCAACTGCTGCTTTGTGAAGCAGCAGTGTTTGCAGTGCTGTGTATCGGTTTGAAGGGCAAGGGAGCCAGGGAGACATACCTACCCAAAGTGAGCAACGCGCTTCGCTGTCTTATTAGTGTCAAAATATGCCTTTAATAAGACAGTGGGCGCTATAGGTTGTGGTGACCACTTACCATCAGGTGGCTCACCTGCTCGTTTGCTCACTTGTAACAAAAATCCTTGCAGATACATTTTCAAACGCAAAATATGTTCTTTAGCTTTAGATTTTATCAAGCATACAAATAAAATACTGATAGACGGAGTCAAGCGCGTGTCTCGCTACGAGAGCGTTTCCAGTTCCGGAGACGCCACGATACATCAGTTCGGCTTAGAATCAGAATACCTGGAAGATCACGAAGAGCTTCACACCGCTCGCATGTCTCGGAACCTCAAAGGGAAGTAAGTAATGTGAGTTCGACAGTTTGTGTTTTATATCGTTAGTCCACTGGCCAATCACATAAAGCTACAGCGCGCTCAGGATAATTTGGCTATGACGGTTATTTACTGCGCATGGGTGACAGGCGGAGAGCCAATGAACGATTTGTTCGCCTCCCCCTACATGCCGCGCTCACCCCCGCGACTCATTTTTTGACTTTTGCGGCGCATTAACGGCCACAGCCTGAGTTATTTTGTACGCCGTATACAGCAAAGCTGAAACTGTAGATCCACGGCGGTCACTTCATTTGGTAACAAAATGTTAAATAAAAAAAACTTTATTTTGAACAACATGATCCATATCGGTTAGTAAGCCTGAAAACTATAAACTGTAAAGAAATTTTTCGCAACTGGCGCTTCACAAATAACAGTAGACGGAGTGTCTTTAGAAGAATTCTCTTTAGCTAAGTCGATGTCAACCACTCAATATGATGATGATGGTGTCCTCTGAGTGCCTACGCATTGTTTAAGAGAGCAGAAGAAGACTAAGACAGCAGAAAAAACTTCATCCAATCATTGGCACAGACCTCAATTTTGAATTAAACCTACACTAATGTTATGTTATAGTGGTAAAGTTTGTGAGTTTGTTTGTATCAAGTAATCTCTGAAACTACTAAACCGATTTTAAAAAATCTACATTATTCCTGAGTGAGACAGGCTATGTTTTATATTTTTTCTATGGAATTTTTGTTTGACGATTACGGGTTCCATGCGTGAGGAGCCGCAGGACAAAACGCTAGTGGGATATCATTATACCTCAGATGAATCAATGCATTATACTTACCCGAGAGTCAGCACCGTTAACAATAAATCCGAAAACTTCGTACTATGCGTTGTTATAGGAGGTATAATTTTCTAAGAATTTGTTTTGCAGAGAAAGAAAAGAAATGACCGAATCATATCCTAAGTATGCTAACGACTACGCACACAACTACAACAGAGACCGCGAAATGGAGCAAATCGATCCTAACGTCACCACCAGCATAGAAAATTCTAGGTAAGCGCGGAAAAGATTTTTACGTGTATTCCGATACTTACCAATCTATTTTGCAGCCATGACACTAAAACAGGATAACATTAATTTACAAACTGTCAGAAAAAACAAGTGTTGATGATGACAAACTTGCCGAAAGCTTTAGCCGACTGGATTTTGGCATAGCTGCAAAACATGTTGGTAAGCGTTGGATTGGAATAAAAAAAAATGCATCATTCAGACAAAATGTAGCTTGATTATAATGAGAGCAGTACGGCATTCATGGTACTCGTAGTCAGAGCGGGCTCTTGATCTGGCATTCCTGGGTTCGATTCCCGGTGGACACACTATCAAACAAAATTCACTTAGTTTAATGCCGGTGTACTATATGTATGTATAAGCACAGATAATATAATACTATACTAGTATAAGTAAGTAGTCTTTAGTGAGCCTTGTCAGAAATCTCTGGCGGCTTAATAACTGCCACCAAGGTTTGTGAATCGGTCATCCATATTACAACCCTCACGATATGATGATGGGAAGAGCATGCCTAAGCAGATCGGAGAGAAGTGTCTGACTGCCTCAGATGAAACTGCCTCTTTCGTTAAGTCTCATGCTGGCCTTTTCGGTTTCATTGAATAAGAAAGTGACAACACGAGACTAAATTAACGATTAACTTTAAGTGACGTCTCTGAGTATGGCAGTCAGTCACTCCAATATAATGACGCATCGCTTCTTCCTGCTGTCACACACACTGTTGTCATTTTGATCAAACTTTATTTCAACTATCGTCGCGAATGAATTGACTTTTTTTAGGTGATCGCATACCTCTGATGTCGACTTTATTTTTGTCCCTAAATCGAAACCTAAATCAAAAGCAATCCTTTTATTTGTTAAAAAAGAGTTTCTCATCCTTGACCTCGTGCTTGATTATTTCCTTCTGCATTATCTATTTAATACAATATTTAAGAATTCACGTCATGAGTGTAGATAAAGTTGTGTTTGCAACTGAACATAATAAGATATTCAAACGGTTGTGTAATATTATTATTATGGAACTTGACGTTGTTTCGCTCGGCTGTGTCCTATGTCACTCAAGTTGTAATTCTCCTCATTATGCACATATAACTCAACAGTTGCATAAAGTACTATTAATGCAGGATAATTATTGTACCCATTCCGAAAGCCGGTTGCATTCGATTAGATTCCTTCTTAGTCAAACGCTACAAGACTGAATACAAATATACTTACAAAATTTTCTTTTAGTACTTGCAGCACAGATCAAATCAATAGCAACGCACAACGAAATGCCGCATTTCCTTTTAAGCCTACACCGAGCGGCAATCTGAAGGTGCAATCCAATCAAGTAAGTGTCACATTTAATTATTTTTACGAATTTTTAAAGCAAGAGCAGGCCGTCGCTAAAGAGGTGGACTGATTATTTGATGAAGTAAGTCCTGAATACGAGAAGAGCAGGACAGGTCTTTATGGAGATCGGTAGCTGATACCTTATTAGTGGACTTTTATCAGCCGGCATACTGACAGTGATAACTTTTTAATTTTCTTATATTTACTATAGTCGAGTCGGACCAAAACCGCTACACCGCGCCTTAGGTATGCGCGGGGAGGTCGGGTAGTGGGAAGGAAAGAGAAAGAACTAGTTGCCGCTGTGAGCGATGACGAGCGATGGTCCCCCCGTCTCAGATTCAGATTCAGATTCAGATTATTTTATTCAATGTAGATTCTTTACAGAATACTTATTGAATGTCATGCAGAATACAATTCAAATAGAGCGAGTCTACGCCGTTTCGGATCGTGCTGTGGCAGCGTAAAAGAAACGGCAAGAAACCACTGCAGCACGGCCTACTTTAAGAGTCGGCTTTTTACAATGTGTTTCTAGTGTTTCGCTGGAATATCAGAGCACCATACCTCTTTGTCATTCATATAGTCATCTAATCTATAGTAAGCTTTTTTATATAACGTTTGCTTTACACATTCTTTAAACTTTCTCTCAGGTAATTGCACTATATTGTCAGGTATTTTGTTGTAGTATCGTACACACAGACCAACGAAAGATGTATTGACTTTAGTTAATCTAGTATATGGTTGATCAATTTTGTGCTTATTTCTAGTATTAAAATTATGCCTGTCACAAATTTTAGGTAATTGATGAATGTTCTTTCTAGCATACATAATATTTTCATAGATATACTGGCATGGCACTGTCATTATGTTGATTTCCTTGAACAGTTCTCTCAGGGAATCACGAGTCTTCAGGCAATAAATTGCTCTTATAGCTCTCTTTTGTAAAACGAATATTGAATGTATATCAGCTGCTCGGCCCCAAAGCAGTAAGCCATAAGACATAATGCTATGGAAGTAGCTAAAGTAAACCAGCCTTGCGGTAGCTACATCAGTAAGTTGTCTGATTTTTCTGACAGCATATGCAGCCGAGCTCAATCGACCAGAAAGAGCCGTTATATGAGGGCCCCATTGAAGTTTAGAGTCTAGTATTAACCCTAAGAAAACTGTACTATTTACAAAATCTAATGGTTCATTATTCAATACTATGTTATGTGAAGTAGACCTTACATTTGGTAGTGCAAATTTAATACATTTAGTTTTTTTGGCGTTTAGGACTAAATTGTTAACAGTAAACCATGCATGAATCTGTCCAAGTGCATCATTGACTTCGTTATAATTTTGTGATTTTCTACTTACATTGAATATTAATGAAGTATCATCAGCAAATAACACAATCTTTGACAGATTCTTCACTACAGTAGGGAGGTCATTAATATAAATAAGGAATAAAAATGGCCCCAATATGGACCCTTGAGGTACGCCAATTTTGACAACAGATCCCAGTGATTTCGTTTTGTTTACTTGTACCTTTTGAATCCTGTTTTCCAAATATGACTTAAGTAGTTTAAGTGAATTATTCTTAACACCGTAATGTTCAAGTTTTAACAACAATGTGCTATGATCTACGCAATCAAATGCTTTGGATAGATCACAGAAGATACCAATAGCATCTTCAGATTTTTCCCACGCGCCAAAAATGTATTTTAAAAGTGCAGTTCCGGCATCCGTTGTACTGCGCCCTTTCGTAAAACCAAATTGATGGTCATGTAGTAAGTTATTTCTATTAAAGTGCGAAAGCATTTGATTGAGTATGACCTTCTCAAAAATTTTACTAAGTACAGGTAAGACTGATATTGGTCTAAAATTACTGGGATCCTTTTTGTCACCAGCTTTGAATAATGGAACTACTTTACTTTTTTTCATTAAGTCAGGAAAAGTACCATGATCGACACAATCATTGAATATAACAGCTAAATATGGAGATATAGTATCAATGATCGCACTGCAGACTTTTACTGACATTCCCCATAGGTCCTCAGTAGTTTTCATTTTAATACTTTTAAAGGCTTTAACAATTTCGTTAGGGGTGACATGATTGAACCCAAATTCAGTTTCGCAGGCGTCCACATTCTTTTGAAGTAAACCGCTAGCAAGTGAAGATGATGAATTGAGTGACTCTGTTGTTTTCAAAGGAATATTAGTAAAAAAGGTTTCGAATTCTTGAGCCACTTCTACGTTTGAACTAATGGTTCCGCGATTTGTATGAAGTGTGATTTGATTGTCACGCGGTTTCACTTTACCAGTTTCACTGTTTATAACATTCCATACAGCCTTAATTTTGTTATCAGCAGACTGTATTTTTTTCCGTAGGAAAAATGATTTTGCTTTTAAACAAACTAATTTAAACAATTTTGAATAATTTTTTACATATTCAATGAAACTGTCGTCATTTGAATAATTTCTTATCTCATATAATTCAAAAAGTCTGTCTCTACTTTTGCGAATACCAGCGGTAGCCCAGTCACTGAACTTGAATTTTACAATGATTTGCTTTTTCCTAATAGTGAAAATTTTACTGAATTCAGTATTCGCCGCTCGCATACCTAAGGCGCGGTACAGCGGTGGACATCAGACTATAATTTGCAATAAAAATATTATTTCATTGTTCTAGGTGGTATTCCAATCATCCACAGTAGGTGTTCTTCTAGCAGATCCTACACAAGCAAAGGTCAAAGTAAAATTTGAAGGAAAATCTTCAGAAGAACCTGTCAATGACCCTGAAGGAAATTACGTAAATACTTATTAACTTGAATTTCTTGAAAGCATATGAGGAGATGGTGAGATAATAGCCCGAAAGGCAAGTGACCTAAAACTGCAAGCATTTTCTAAAAGCTGATATTTTAATATTACGTCACATTAGTAGAGTAGAGAACGTTTGCCTAGGGGGCTTTGATTTTACAACTACTTTCTAAAATCTGAAATTTGGTATGTAGGTGAGTAATATTATAATCAGTATAGTTCTGTAACAAAAGCCGTCAGACACCGTTAAAAGGTTGCGGCTTGCCCTTCTAGTAGGCAGATATTTACCACATCCAGCTGACTAACGGGAGACTATTTCTCTACTCCACTAATGTGACAATATTAAAAAATCTGCATTTATAAAATGCTTGCAGTTTTAGGTCGCTTCCCTCTCGTGCTATAAGCATGGTGCCTGTAGGAATGAAATGGTATAGAGAGCGAAAGCCTTTTTCGAGCATCGAGATCTTCCTATTCGTGTCGATACCGCAGCGCTATATTTGTTTGGACTGGACCAATACTCCGCTTTACAGACAGATTTATCGGTAGCGTCGTAAAGATCTTCGCGTGAGCAGATGGAAGGCTACGCAGGGCAACACGAAAGGTGTATTGCACCGAGATAGTTATAGGCTAAACATAAGAAAAACATAGGAAAAAAATACACCATTATAGTCTGACCGCAACCGCTGACGAGTGGTGAGACGGCGGACCATGGCTCGTCATCGCTCACGGCGGAAACTAGTTCTTGCTCTTTTCTTCTCCACTCCCCCACCTACCCCGCCCATACCTAAGGCGTTGTACAGCTGTTGCGGTCAGACTATAGATAATATCACTAGATTAGGTATAATCCATTTTTTACCAAAACATTTTGCAGCCATGACACTATAACCAGAGTGTATTTGAGGGAAAGCATAACATTGTTTTACAAACTTGATTTTTCTGACAGCTTCAGCCGATTCCTATTGACATAGCTGGAAAATGTGTTGGTAAACGTTGGAATAAACAAAAAAAATACTTGTAACAACTTTAAATAATATGATCCAGACATGACTCCTTTAGCCTCTCTAAGGTTAGCTGGAAGAAATTCCATTTAGGGATAAGTCCGCCTTTGCATAATATTCTTGTTTGTAATTTGTCTCTTCTTTTATTTGTGATGCAATAAAGAATATATACATACATACATGTGTAAACCGTTCATTGTTTTGTTCATGTTCGTTTGTTATAGTACCCACAGGAAACAGGAGCTCATTGTACACAAGGGCGATGTGATAGACAAAAGATGAAAACTCCCGGCGTAAGAGAAGACAAAGGGAAAGACTTGAGTAGTCTTGGTTATGCTATGACCGAACCAATAGACTGGCTTCGAGTCCAGTTACCAAAGAAGCAGGATCTATTTCAGGAATTCTATAGAAGAATACACAATTATACGTAAGATTCAACTAAGATTCAATTCAATTTACCTTTCATACTTTACATTATATTTGTTATATTTCGATACATTTGGTATAAATTAAATATGATCTTTAATGGTTCTTACCTGACTTTCAGAAATACTGACACGATAGTTCATATTGGAGATGAAGAATTTCACTGTCATAGAATTGTTTTGCAAATCTATTCCACATTTTTTGACGTGAACCCTCATAGAGAAGTTGAGTTGCCTCTGGTAAGTAGTTTTAAATACTTTTTCACTTCACAAGCTCGGAAAACTTTGCTTTATCGGTTGAAATCTGCGTGCAAAAGTAATTTTTGGTCGCTAGGGTGGAAAGCTTTTGAAATTAGAACGTGATCTATGGTATAAGATACTGGAGCTATTGGTTAGCATTTACCTTGCTGAAGAGAGGTGAAAATTGCTTTTCGCTCGGTAGTAATGTTATGTCGCGTCCCCTCGCCACGCTCAAAATTCTTCTTTTCCTATAATAAGATTCCTTCAGACACTCGCGCCAAATAACAATTTTGCTGCCTTGCATAACAAATAACTATTTTATATTTACCTAAGTATTAAATGGCATTAGAGACTAATATAAATGTGAATGGCTTGTGTCACACAGAGTCAAGTAACCCCAGAGGCCTTCCAGACAATCTACGAATGGATGATCTTTAGTGGCCCGGACAGCAACAAGGTTTTGAAACGAGACAATGTGTTGGAACTTTTCTGTGCAGCGCAGTATCTTTCAATCAAAGGTATTCCAGTAACAATGTTTTTGCTGTTCATGTAACAACTACGAGCATTCCTGCATTAGTTGCTTTGGTTTGTCCACAGATTTGGAGGAACAGTGCTGGTCTTTCATAGTCAATGAAAATTTATTTACTGAAGATACAGCGTTCTCTTTATTTAGACAAGCGAGGGTGAAAGGTATGACTCCAGTGATGGATCTTATGGTAAGCGAGACCTAATCATTAATACAGGGTGTTAGGAAAAGTACCGATTTCCTTTTATCCACATGTTGTATAAGTAGAATAAAGTACATAAAAAATAACATTAAAATACTTCACAACGCGCACCCGGCGCACCTATTGTAAACAAGTAAAATAGGTACCTAAATGCGCGCGGCCGCCATTCACTGGTCTGGTTAGGGTTGACACAATTAAATATAAATATATGTTTTTATTTCTGTTATTTTTTTAACAATTTTTTAAACATGCTTATTTTTCTTTATTCTACTTATAGAACATGTGGTTAAAAGCAAATCGGTACTTTTCCTAACACCCTGTATAATTAAAGATGTATCTGTTTTAAAGAACATGTAAGTCTAAATAGATTTAAACTTTCAGATACCACGTGTGATGAGGTTCTTCTTGCCTTTAGTTGCATCGAAAGACTTCCTTGAACTTGATGCTGAAGAAATTTTGATTTTATTGAAGTCCAATTACATTTGCGTTACCAGGTACGCTAGAAAGTTCACAAGAGTTCTTGTTAATCTACTGACATCAAGCAGTTACTTTTCCACCAGTAATGTTTTAGGCACGTACCTATAGCACAACAAAAGTTTGGTTGCCGATTCTCAGAAGAAATCATTATCATCATCATATCGTGTGGGTTTTAAGATCGATGATCAACCTCAGAACAACGATATAAGTTTACTCCCATGCAGACGATCCGTTTTCCACACTAAATTCAAATTACTTGCATTCTTATGCGGGACATAAAATGCTGTTGTAAAACGAGTGTAGGTATACTGCTATTTCTAGTTAGATTTTTCGCTGATTAATACAAAGATACAACTAATGCACTAAAAGTACCACAGTATAGATCACACACCCACATTGGTAATATCATTCAGATGTAACTATCTGGTTAAATAATAATTATTGAACCAAAAATTGCTAACATAAACTAGTAGGTACCTACTTTCGGTGCATTAGCTGTATCTTTGTATTAATGAGCGAAAATTTTTACTAAAAATAACAGTATACACTCTTTTTTCAACAGCATTTTATATCCCGCATAAGAATGCGAGTAATTTGAGAATTTGTATAGAAAACTGATATTTTCACAAGAAATTTGATTTATTTTCAGTGAAATAGAGGTCCTAATGGCCGGTGTGAGATGGCTTTACGGTGATTGGTCGAACAGACGTCAACTGTCAGTGAATGTGATGCGTTGCGTGCGCTTCGGGTTGATCTCTCCCTGGCAACTGGTGGACATCAAGAGAAACCCTGACAACGCTGAGATTCTGGAGATAGTTAACGAGTCTGAAGTGCAGCAGATGGTGGATGATGGATTGGCGTGAGTATGAGCATACCACCCATACATACAAAAATACTAAGATCCTGTAGATTGTAACACTACTGATGCTTATCGTTGTTTTTTACAACCTTTACAGGGTGTAAGGGTCAGGGCTTTCGAAAACTGAAAGGGCATGATCAGTTAACGTAACTGAAAAATTTTCAGCGAATAAAACTTTTAGGAAATGAAAAAAAAATCGGCTTCTCCATACAAACTGTCCAATCAAGTTTGCAATTTTGTATGGAGAGGCTGATATTTTATTTCATTTCCTGAAAATTACAATTACTGAATGTTGTTCAGTTGCGTTGACTGATCATGCCCTATCAGTTTTCGGAAAGCTGTCCCTTACATCCCAAATAAGTAAATCTAAGTATTCTTTCAATTCTTTGTATCATTTATTTTTAATGTTAATGTGATTTTTTTTTTGACATGTAATACCAAATAATATTATTACTTACCAAACAAAATAATATGAATTAAGGCATATTTAAATGGTTCGCTTAATGAATTTATGTACAGCCTTCAAAGAACGAGACAACTTAATATGGCTATATCGTAAACCGCGACAATAATTACTAGGCAATATTTTCTATTGATATATTTCCCTTTGTATCACAGGTATGTGATAATAAAGTACTGGTACGGAAACAATTCAAAGAACTATTATCATTGGTTGGATGTCCTCGGTCTTAACGAGCCTGCTGAAAGGAACTGGATCGGCGAAGAAACGGTACGATAGGGCATATAAATCAGCGAACTACAATACGAACTACGATAACTACGCTTCAAACTTGACCCCACGAAATAGTTACCTAAGTAGGCGGAGCTATAATAGTTACCTAACTAACTACCCACTAGCTGACATTGCAGCACGCGCGTGAACCAATCCCTGCTCTCGTTCTGAATTTGAACCAATCGATTCGTATTTTGAATATACGTCCTTTTGGTTTCACATAGGGCCACTTTTTGTGTGGAATTTATTCTGAGTTAGAGTTCCATAGTTCGCTGATATAAATAGCTCTACAAGTTGTAAATTGTGAATTTCCAGCCAACAGAACTGAATAACTTTCCCAAAATAAACATTGAAATAAAAATAACGACTACATACATGAATCAAATTGCAGGGCGGTTATATCGCATAGTGTTTTTAAATTTTCAATTCAAGTTTCTTCGGAAAGGTTTCGTTGACTGATCATTAGTGATTAAGTTAAAAATAGTGAAATAGGTTATTAAAACTAGAACGTGATGAAGGTGTAAGGTACTTTTATATCGATGCTATGAGTCACTCTATCGCTATCAATTGGGCAGACGAGCTATTAATGTACAAGTTTATATAATCCAGAAAGCAACATTTACGTGAGTCAGAAAACTGATAGCGCTTCTGCAAATCTGCGTCACAGGTCTGCGTTTTATCAAAATACCTGGCAATGTGAATTCCTCTGAATCGCTGAATACTGTAAATAAATTCTCGCGAAATATGAGGAAGGTTTCAGCATCAATTTACATCCATACAATTTTTTGCATTATTTGTAGAAGGTAATCTATTTTGCGTGAAAAAATCTATGTTCTTTTAACTCTTGAAAATTATTTCACTTGGCTATAAAAAAGTTTTCTTGATTAATCCGTGCTATAAATAGGCTACAAAATATTTTCAAAAAAGTTAGGGACAGAGGCTACATTATACAGCGTGATTTTTCATTCACCAGAAAAAAATTAAGGGATGATTCTGCCCATAAAACTGAACAACTTTTCCCAAGGAACATAGGTCGAAATACGAAAAACCAAATTGGACCTCCCATACAAAATCGCTATCAGCTGATGCATTTTCTATGGGAGGTCAAAAATTGATTTTCATATTTTGACCTATGTTCCGTGGGAAAAGTTGTTTAGTTTCATGGGCAGAATCATCCCTTATTTTTTTTTTCTGGTGAATGAAAAATCACGCTGTAGAGTGGGAAAACATTTCACTCCCAAAGGAAAGCGAATGAAGGCGAATATAGTTGTTGCCAAGAGCTATTCCGGTGTCGATTCTGACAGAAACAAACTCAAATTGACAGTTCTAAAAGTATTGCTTTCTTTTTCTCAGCCTATAGGGGGTAAAAAACAGTAACACGTTTAGTTCTGTCAAATTTAGTTTAGTTTTAGTTGGTAACTGCCAGAATCGACAACATTAACAGCTCTAAGATTTCGGACTCATTGCTTCGCTCGCAATAGAAGGAATACTAATTTATTTTACTATGGGATGACATCTGCCATTGTGTCCCAAGCTGAAATGTCAAATCAACAAATGTGATTTGACATCCTCATACAAAATTTACAGAATAATGCCTATGCCGTATTTACAATGACTGAATGAATGTCAGAATACCTTATGACACATATTTGCATTAATCTTCCTTCTATCACCGTAATATTTCAATGAGCTTTACCTAGAATCTAGGGTATATACTCGTACACTTGACTCAGCAAGAGAGGAACTATCATCATAGCATCCCATGAAACGTCCTCTACAGGACAGGGAGCTCCCTCCAGAATTCTAGCTTTTGCTGGAAAAATGTGGAGGGGAAGTACCGTAGTCACCTCGCTTGTTAGCGTTACGGCTGGCACCATGGACCGAGGTTTTAGGTGACCGCAGTAAGTAAGATGTAAGACACAAAGGAGGATGCTGCTGCCCATCCTCCAGTTAACCCTTAGTCGCCTCTTACGACACCCACGGGTATGTATGGGTTGGTACTATTCTTTGCCGGCACCACACGGGACAGAAACTATATGAATCCTAATTACCCTGATTTGCTTTGACTGGATAATTTACAGAACCACGTGACCTACAAGGATTTCTTGAAGTACCTGGAGCAGTTCATGGTCCCGAAAGAGCAGATGTTCCAGCAGATGGCCATCATGCAACCGCCCAGGAGAAACGACGAAGGACCTGGTAATTCTAGTAGCTTAGAATTTATTGTAGAGACTTAATAGTGCTCCCACACCAATTTTGGCAAAGTTGAGAAGCATTGTTTTACGTTCAAATTACGAACAATATGTAATGAATGTAACTATGAAATTATTTTTACGTACATTTATTGCATATGTAGTGTATTGCTCAGCGTTTGAAATAAGCTAACAGAAAATAAAAATCATGATTCTTTTTTTATGAGTTTCAGTGCCACACTACATTATTCCTATACAAGGTGTAACAAAAAGGGTTTACCAACGCTGAAGGATGTGAATCTGCTCGTGAAACTGAACAACTTTCACTGAGGAACATAGGTCTCAATACGAAAAAAAAATGTTACCTCTATAGAAACTGAATCGGCTGATAGCGCATTTTTTATGAGAGGTCAAAAACTTTTTCTCATTTTCGACCTGCGTTCCTTGGGGAAAGTTGTTCAGTTTTATGGGCAGAATCACATCCTTCAGGGTTCATATACCCTTCCTGTTTCAACATCTTGTATATTTGTGAATATTTCTCATCTCCAGTCAATAAATTGTAGCTAAAATTTGTTCAACTCCATGTCAAAGTCACGTGATCAACAATTTTGAGTTTAAAGGAGAAAAGTTTTCTTCGAGTAAAAAATTTTTGCTTTAGGAAAGTTGCTATTTTTTTGCTCCCGAAGCCCAGCAATTCTATGAAAATGAACCACATGATGCAGGAAAATAGCACATAGGTAAACTGACTAAAATCAACCGTTAGGTTAGGTATATGTAGTGAAGGTAGGTAGTCAAGTTTAAATGTGGTAGGGCTTTTGTGCAACGTCCGCCTGGGGAAGTATCACCCCCTTGCTTTATTCTAACGTAAAGCAGCAGTGTTTGCACTGCTGCGTTTCGGTTAGAAGGGCAAGGCAGTCAATGTAATAATTACCGGCACACGAGACACGCCATCTTGGTTCTCAGGGTGGGTAAAGCGCTTTGCTGACTTAGTGTGTAATTATGCCGCTAATAAGACAGCGGGCGTTATGGGCGGTGGTGACAACTTACCATCAAGTGGCCCACCTGCTCGTTTGCTCACTTGTTACGTAATGTAAAAAAAAATATAGGATTCTTGATAGAAAAAGGTATGAATGTACTTATGATACTGAACAACTTTCCCCAAGGAACATAGGTCGAAATACGAAAATCAAGTTTTGACCTCCCATAGAAACTGCATCAGCTGATACTTAGCGCATTTTGTATTGGAGGACAAATTTGGTTTTCCGTATTTCGACCTATGTTCCTTGGGAAAAGTTGTTCAGTATCATGAGTACATGCATATCTTTTGCTATCAAGAACTAATTAAAAGTCACCCTATATTTCTTACTCGTTTTCGTAGTTTTATGTGGAATCGGGGGACTTCCTTTCAGCAGGGGTTTCTGTAATCACAGACATGTTTATTATCATCACATGCCAATTTGTTCGGGATCCAGCCCATCTCTACATTTCCTTCTTTATTTTCGTATCGTTATTCATAGAGTTCTTCTATATTTTCTTTGATTACTGACCTGCTTATTATTTATCCATATCTCTCGTCTCGTCAGTCTCGTCTCACTCGTCAGTCTTTTAGTCCCATAATTATCCATCATCATAACCATACCTATTTACTCTCAATTGTTTCGTCACAGGTGCTACGTATTTTTAAACTTCCCCATAGGAAATTCTTTTATTATAACACTTAAACATTCTACCGACGCATGCGCCTCGTGAACTGCTTAATCGTGATCGTATTTTAATATTAAATGACTATTGCTCTGTAACAATCTGGTGGCATATTCTTGCGTGGCTTAGAGAAATACGTACAACTCCAAGTTGTCCCGTAGACGACGCGACTCAGAGATCCTTACCGGAGGATTGGCAGCAGCAGCGTCTTTCTTTCTTTTAGGGTTCTGTACCCAAAGGCTCCGTATAAAGGCTCATACTACCCTAAAATTTGCAACTACACGCTCTTCAATGCAAATCTCGACCTCATTTACACGTCAATAACGTTCACATAAGCGTGTCTTCTCAAATACGGTACATTTTTACCTTAGTGGTACGGAACCCTCGTTGCGCGAATCCTACTAGCACTTGCCCGGTTTCTTGTGGTCGATGGGTTTACTCTTGACACCTACTAAGGTAAAGATAAGGTCGACTATGGAACGAGCTTGCCCAGGAGGAATCCTCAAAAACCTTCTGCATGTCGTTCCACAATACTGCGGTCTCCAATCACCGTTGTTTATGTGTGCCAGCCGCATGTGTGCAGCGCTATCCGATTCCGACTTCCTTCCAAAATATTATTATGGCCTGCACTAAAATGTTACACTTTGCGTTGTGTGTGCATTGGTAGGTGTGCATTGCAGTTTCTTGATGGAACTCCTTAGTATGTTTATAGTAAAACACATTTTTTTTTTACTTTATAGGTTTAGTATGGTTTTGAAGGTGGTAGGGCTTTTGTGGAAAGTCCGTCTGGGGAAGTACCACCCCCTTGGTTTTTTCTGCTGAAAAGCAGCTGTGTTCGCACTGCTGTGTTTCGGTTTGAAGGGCAAGGGAGCCAGTGAAATTACCGGCACATGAGAGATACCATCTTCAAAATGAAACCATCAAAATGAGCAACGCGCTTTGCTGTCTTATTAGTGTCAAGATATGCCATTAATAAGACAGTGGGTGCTATGGGCGGTGGTGACCACTTACCATCAGGTGGCCCACCTGCTCGTTTGCTCACTGGTAACATAAAAATAAAAAATGTTTTTTTAGCAGAATACTCGATAGACCATAATAACTTCGCTGATTATTTTTAGCGCCATCTAGTTTAAATTTTTCCTGGTTACGATTTCTTTAAAGTGATGGCCAGTCCTTTATGTGTGCATGTGCATGCTATTATTATGCAGCTGTAATAACGATGATGATTCTGATGCACCAGGTGGAGCTATGCGCAGTATGGACGACAAGGAAATGATGCGGAGACCAAAGCTCGACTTTCCCCTGCCAGCCACATTGACGGGCCTGACCGGAGACAAGGAGAAGTTCCCCACCATGAGCGAGTTCTTTGAGCAAAGGAAAAAGGTTGGCTAGCTCTGGAAAAAAAAAATATATCAACAAAAAGAAAAGTTTATTATAACTTTCCGTCAGATTTTAAATCGAAAAAATGATTTGGTTTTTGTACAAATCTTGCGCTGACAATAGTGAGCTATGTAATATAATAGGTAAACTAAAGATAACCCTGTATAAAAGCGTACAACACTTTCCAAAAGAAAACTACATATATCTGAAACACCAACATATAGCAGTATTTGCTCCATTAAAAAAAAGTGATTGGATGACTCTATTACATCATCTTCCACAACTTCTGTGTAAGGTATAATTGTTTTTTCATTTAGAACAAATGTCTGTAAATAAAAACCGGCCAAGTGCGAGTCGAACTCGCGCCCTAAGGGTTTCGTACCTATCTACCACATGAAATACTAAAAGCTTTTGCTTTTTGATTTTAAAAACTCCGCGACCATCCAACTTGACCCCTCTTTTATAGAAAAGTTCTTGAAACGGGAGCTCAACTTATTTGGTTACTATTAGTTGTGAGAAAAATCGTAATATTTAATAAGTTAGACTTTTCCCTTTATTTTTACTGTGAGACCTAGCTTCTTGCCAAATTTCATAATTTTAAGTCAACGGGAAGTACCCCGTAGGTTTTGGTTTGGTTCACAAATGTATGGAGATGAGGACAGAAAAAGCCATATCTTTTGATTGCGTCTTTGTAAAAAAATTAAATTTTCAGATCTTGTGTGGTTTATGGACCTTAACATTCGTTATCAATTTCAACCTGATACCTTTACCCCTTCGTGAGAAAAAGGGTCTTGACAGACAGACAGACGGACAACAAAGTGATCCTATAAGGGTTCAGTTTTTTTTTATTTTGAGGTACGGAACCCTAAAAATGAACATGTATTACATAAAGTGGTTTGTTTTATAATGAAAAACAACTTAGTTTGGTTGCCTTTACTTACTTGCAGTGAGTTAAATATTTACGAAACCCCCAATTTAACCTTAGTTTTGTTGACCATGCATGGATTTAGCTACTGTCAAGAGTACATCAAGCTTGACACATTGGACTTTGCACCTTCCGTAGGTTTAAGAGTTAAAGTCGCACTGCGAGTGTCAAGCTTGACCTGTCGTTGACTGTACCAATATTTCTGTCACAGGACAAAAAATAATTATAAACAGAAGTAGGAATTGAATTTCTCTATGGCGGAAACCACTTTCCATAATCATGGAGTTTATACAAAACCCTCAAGGAAGTCAAGACGACCCTTCTTAATCTTGTTCAGTAGTGTTAAAACATCATGAAAATGAATTAAAATATTTTGCGGACGCCAAAACACGCTTCCGCCTACATCCTCCAAACTATTGGTTAGACCAGACCTAGCCTACACCGTTAAGTAAGCTCTGAAACTACTGGCCTAGAACAAATAGCTTGAAATCATGAAGCCCGATGCGAGCAAAACTGTAGAGCCGAAAGCTACCTCTTACAATAAATTACAGGTCCAAGAGAGTGGGGTGCGGTCACCAAGCCGAGCCCAGCAGGACGCAGATGCTGGAACCCATATGCAGCACATGATGCAGGATCGTCGGCGGGCAGAGGAGAATAGGCAGAAACAGGAGGTAGGGCCTACTCTAGACCCGTGTGGCTCCGAACCCATCTACACACAGTATACGTATAGACAAGTACGGTGATCCTTTTAAACCATGACTCCGATCATGGAACTGGACGACTTTCCCAAAGTAGGTACGTAATGCGGGCCGCAATACGACCCATAAGAACTGGTCAGTGACTGCAAGGGTTGTGCATAAAGAGTCCAAATTGTCATTTTTATTTTTTGAGCATAATCTTTAGTCACTCTAGTTCAGTCAATTTCTGAATCACTCTTTTATGGGTAATAAATAGGTGAGCATCTGACCCCGATCGCACCAGGTGGTAGCTGACGGTGCGGTCGAAGATGCAACATGTTTAGCCAGATAATGCCTGTTCACTCTAGCCTTGAAAAGATCCAAAAGTTCGTATAGTTTTTTACCTTGTTAAATTAGTGCAACACCTCAAGATGCCTCTTGCATCTTGAGGTGTTGCACTAATTAATAAACAGAAATTGAATAGCTGTCATCGGAGCAATTATCACTTGAGTGTTAAAAACACACTCACTAATTTATAAACGAAACAACTCAAAATTGTTGATGCTGTCAAATAGTGACGAGTATTATTTTGAACTGTCAGTCTCCATTATTTATTTATTAAGAAAGAAGAAACTTTAAAATGAACATTAACAACATTATTAGAAGCAAAAACAAAACGCTGACATAAATTCTTTTTGCTCTTAAGTCAGCTGACAAAGTCTTGGGGAAGATTTTGAGAGGGATTTATCAATACGGGCCTAAATGACACCACCAGGGGTATCAAGGGGAATCACTATTCCCTTTGATACCACCGCTCAATAGACATGATCTACCGAGTATTCAGTAAGTATTACTGACAATGAAATAAGATATTATATCAACGATACGGCTGCGCAACCCCAAAAAGCTAAAATGCCAAAAGAAAACTGTACAACGTGGTTAAAAGGAAATCGGTACTTTTCCTAACACCCTGTATAATTCGTCTGATTCATATATTGTACGCGTTTTTGTTTGCATTGTTTACCGCGTCAGGAGATCCGAAGATGTCAACTGGATCAGGCGAGGCAGCAGCTGCAGATCTTACAGAAGCAGCGCCGAAGGGAAGCGGCTACCACTTGCGGGGTGCACATGTGCACAGTACAGAACACTTACGTAATCTTTTTGTTATTTTTTTTCATGGTTGGAGAGTTGATGGTCTTTGACGGTACTCCCAAATTAAAAAAATCCAAGTACCTTCGCGGCTTCACGACGACTATTCTCGGTTCTCTCAAAATTTTAAATGATGGTATTCAGCCTGGCTTCTTTTAGGTAAGCACGAGGTACAGTCAAGTGCGCATTGGGCTTGCTAGATTGGACTTCGTACCTTCTTATTTTCATTGCCGGAGGAGCTGATATCGCACTGCGAGTGTCATGTCTGACCTGCTATTGACTACCTCGTCACTTGCATATAAATTGATTCGTGACCTGATGAATCTTTTTGCTTGGTATTTTATAACGTGAGTAGGTAGGAGTGTTACTGTCTGAAACACCCATTTTATTCAATTTATACATTGCTAAGGTTAGGTTTATTCATACGACAAGGCAAAGTAAATGATTAAAGTGTAATATAGCCATGTCGTTTTCTTCTTTTTTGGCTTTTTCTAAACATGGACCTTATCAGGAACAAACACTTTAATGGGAGAAAATTAATCTTAAATAAGAAAATTAGCTAATGTCTAGCCATTCTGGCAATTTGTTTACATCCTATTGACAGCCATATATTTTCTAGTGGCATGGCTTCCCAAACAAACTCGGTCACTTGAAGGTCAAACGAGTTTTATTTAAAACACTGAAATAATTGCAATCTTACAGTTTTATACCTCAAAACTTGGCGAGTATACAAGAAATACGATTACGAACCTCGAAATGGATTTCGAATTTTAGCACTTAGTAATTTTTAGGCATACCCAATTAAGAAAGTAAGAGTCTAGTTGGATTCTTCAACACATCATCACATCACATTGAAACAGGAAAACTGTTATTATTTATTATACAGGGCGTAAGGGACGGTGTACCGAAAACTGAAAGGGCGTGCTCAGTCAACGAAACTGAACAACTTTCCCAAAGAAACATTTGCTCACTGTGATCGAACAGTTTGTATGGAGTGGTAATTTTTGTTTTCATTTACCAAAAATGTTTCTTTGTGAAAGTTGTTCAGTTTCGTTGACTGAGCACGCCCTTTCAGTTTTAGGTACACCGTCCCTTACACCCCATATAACTTCAGCTCCTGTAATTTTATGACTATTTCAGAAACCCCTTGAAACCCCGCACGATACGCGCGGCCCCAACCAGATGTACGAGCTCCCCGAAAAAGATTCCAGCGAGGAAATGAACACCACCACCAGTGAAACCAGCAGCACCAATGGGGAAACCAGCACTGATGTAATTTAATATCCTCATCATAATTCCAGCCAATAATTGCTAAGAAGATCAGAATATCCACAGCCATATAATGTGTATTTTGGGTGATTGTACAGTAAAGAGCACATCAAGCTTGACACATTGGACTTTGTACCGTTCTTATTTCAATAAACGTACAGGCTAAAGTCGCGCAGCGAGTGTCAAGCTTGACCTGTCGCTGACTGTAAAATCAAAAGTACCTACGACGTACCGCGCTGATCACTCTGCACTGCGAGTGTCAAGCTTGACCTGCTCTTGGCTGTATGTACCATGCCTATTAACGTTCGTTTGGCCGACATAAATAGATTGCGTAGAACTAGCTATTGCCCATGATTTATATCGCATGGGTTAATATACTGTCTCCATAAACAATGGCTGTATATTCTTCTTCTTAGTCGCTCCCTCAGTTCTGAGGATCGTGACCCACAATGACAGGTGCCGTCTTGGCTAAAATTGGCTGTGTATTAACGTGCCACCAAATTTGAGTAAATTTTTACCAAATAATATCCACCAAATTTTGTCTACCAAAATGGATAAATGTACACCAAATTTGCTTCTGGCACTTCGCCGGCCGCTACCGCGGCACGCTCGCTCCGCTCGCTCGGCTCGTGCGTTGTGGTCGCAAGATAACCTAACACAACCTAACCGAACCGGTTACCCAAATTTGGTGTACGTTCAACCAATTTGGTGTACATTCATCCATTTTGTCTGAAGTATATTGGGGTTATCGGAAAGCTCAAAGTCACCCAAAGGGCTATGGAAAGGGCTATGCTCGGAGTCTCTCTGCGCGATCGAATCAGAAATGAGGAGATCCGCAAAAGAACTAGAGTAACTGACATAGCCCTGAGAATCGCTAAACTGAAGTGGCAGTGGGCGGGGCACATCGCAAGAAGAACCGATGGCCGATGGGGCATGAGGGTTCTGGAGTGGCGACCAAGTACCGGAAGACGAAGCGTTGACAGGCCCCCCTCAAGGTGGACCGACGATCTGGTCAAGGTCGCGAGAAGCCGCTGGATGTGAGCAGCGCAGGACCGGTCGTCATGGAGATCTTTAGGTGAGGCCTATGTCACAGTAAATATATAAGCTAAAGCAGTATGGAAACTCGGGCCTTTTTTTGAAAAAAGAACTATTCTGCGTTGGAGCGTCAGGGTTGTAACCCAGAATTTTTTAAATAAGAATAGTATGATGAACGTAAATATTTGGTGTTTCTATCAACTTTGTTCCTTTCAGCATGTTTTCGAACCGTAAAACTAAACAACTTTCCGTAAGAAGTCGAAATACGAAATAATATTTTTGTATGTCCAATTGGCAATAGCATTAGAAACTGCGTCAGCCGATAGCGCGTTTTGTATGGGGGGGGCAATTTTTTTCGTCTTTCGACGGATCGATACACTTAGTCGCCTTTTACGACATAAGGAAAGGTTAAGTCACTTAGTCGCCTTTTATTACACAAAGGGGGTCCGATTAAGACACATAGTCGCTTTTTATGGCATAAGGGCAGATAAAGACTCTTAGTCGCCTTTTATGACACAAGGGCAGACAAAGACACTTAGTCGCCTTTTAAGACACAAGGGCAGACAAAGAGACTTAGTCGCCTTTTATGACATAAGGGCAGATGAAGACAATTAGTCGCCTTTTATCACGCAAGAGCAGATTAAGATACTTAGTCGCCTTTTATCGCACAAGGACAGAGACATACTTACAGTGACCCCTAAATTAACCTATTTGTTTGTATTATGGTTTTGGCACCCACGACTGACTACAGCGCGAAAACTGCTTATTTTCCTGTAGCGGTGTGCGCATGTGTGAGTGCGCCAGTTTTGGACGTTTGTTAGGAGTTTCCATACTGCTTTAGCTTATAAATTTACTGTGCCTATGTCCAGCAGTGGACGTCTCTCGGCTGATATGATGATGATGATGTATTGGGGTATAAAAAAATATTTTGGGAATCATTTAATTTGTTGCCATAAACAATTCCATCGAAATCGATTCTTTGGTTTTGCTTGAAAACCTAACCGATAGACAGACAAACAAAAAGACAGAACTGTATGATTTAAGAAACGTAAAGTTTAACATTTAAACCACACCCACTATTACGTAAAATTCCGTTATCTTTTGCATTTTCAAGTAATTTTTTAAACAATGCTTTGCCACTCTCCGGACACTACGTATAACTAGCGCGAATTTAAAATTGGAAGGTCGCGTAAACCCTGTGCGCGTACCCGCATATTATTCAGTACAAAAGACCCTCAGGACAACGAGAATCGCGCGGCGGGTGCGGTGTGTATTGCGGGCGGGGAGCGGAGACTGTCCGTCCTGTATGATAGTACACACGGCCGCACATCGGTAGACACACTTTTGGACCTTATGGCCTGGTAATAGAGTTGAAAAAGTTTCTACCGACAAGCGGTTGACCGTACTATTACTTTATTCTGTGGCTTTGCTTTATAGAGATGATGGCAAGATCTCCCGTTTATTTCAGAAACGCAATGAAAGACGTCACAGTGTAGCTGCTTCGTACCTGGCAGCGGCAACTGCAGCATTACACGGGTCCAAGAGGTAGGTAATCTCGCTTAAGAGTATAGCATTGTAAAAAAACCGGCCAAGCGCGAGTCAGAGTCGCGCACAGAGTGATCCGTAATGCTAACGTAAAAATACCGTCTTAGTTATGGTACGCACGCAGAAGTGTATTAAATGCGCACGAGTCCGACACGCGCTTGACCATTTTTTATTATTTATTGTTATTCTACAACTTAAGCAAGCAAATGATTTTTCACGTACATTTAGAACTTTATTTACACTCATGTCGTAAACTTTGAAATATGATTCAAAAAGTTGATACGTAAGGCTGTATATTACGCAGAGTATATATAAAAAATTAAAAAGTTACCATTACGTAACGATTTTTGTATGAAAATTTTGCAAAGGTGTTGCGTAATTTAATTTTTTAATCATTACATAACACTTGGATACAATTCTCCTTGAATCTAAACTTTTTTTAAGAAGACTGAATAGAAGGTCTTTTAGAGAGCCCGTTAGTAATATATCAGTTTTTCTTAGTAGCTGTCAAATATCAGTAGCATATTACAAAGTGTACTATATAAACAACCTATTATTTTGGAGCAGTTAGAGTAACAGTTACTATAGTTACAATTATTTCATCTGTGGCTCAAAGTATGCGCGCGCAGCCTGAAATTAGAAAGGACTTGGAAATAGATATTAGATTTGCCGCTATTTTCAAACATTTACCTTTTTCAAGTATTTTGTGCCCGTGAAAGTAATGTGAAAGTTTATTGAAAAAGTAGATAAAGTGGTGCAGTCAGGATACTGCACTCACACCAGAAGATACTCAATAACTTATGATCTTCTCTCATATTAGTCTAGGACATTTTACGACATAACCTACAATGAATTGGGAAAGAATGAAAATCTAAAAGAAAACCATGTTAAGGAAATGTTCTGCTTGTATATTTCAAAGAAGACCTAGCGGATATATTAAGGCGGCTTCTATAGACTTATATCAGAACTGTAGTATACATAATATAAGTTGCCTTTGTTGTTTACTTACTTTGTTTAATTTTTATAAGTAAGTACCTACTTATTGTATGAGTGAAGATAAAGTAGTATACGCAACTGCATATAATATGGTATTAAAACACTCGTTTGATGCTATTATCACACTCGGCTGCGCCTCGTGTGATAAACCCAAACTCGTGTTTTAATAACCAGTTTTATATGACAGTTGCATAAACTACTATAATTTGAACGTTGTAAAGTTTTTACACCAACAGGGCGTCCCCGACGTCCTCGCCGCCGTCTCAGCAGCCGACGGCGCCCCGACTGAACGCCTCCCCGAACCAAATGCGTTCAGAGAACATACCGCGACAACTACCCTTCCCAATGCGCAGGGATAGCCCGCAGATCTCGCTCTTCAACCAGTCGAAGGAGTCATTAGCCAGGGTCAACATGTAAGTTCCAAAAAGATTATCGTAATAGGCAATAAAGTACCCTTTTTACTTGCTATGGGCTTACTCTTGACCTCGATCTAGCCTTGAGGACAAAGAAGAGGTCGACGATGGCACGAACTTGCCTTGCCTCTTTGAATAGATTCGACTTATATGAACACGGGAACACAGAATTAGGCAGAGAGTTCCACTCACAGAGCAAATTTGCTCTGTGGTTCCACTCTTTAGACCAAACAAATGAAGTCGAACAGCCATCCTGCCCAATGAGCGGGGATAACCTGTAGATTTCGCTCTTCAACCAGTCAAAGGAATCATTAGCCGTGGTCAACGTGTAAGTTGAAGAAAATCTTCATGAAAGCCATTTATTTAACTTTTCTTGCTTGACTGACAAATGTGCTCGAACATTATCCTACGACAGTTACTCGTACCCTTCCCAAAGCGTAGGCTTAGCCTGCAGTTCCCACTCAAAATTGCCTTACTCGACAAACTTAGCGCATTGAGAGAGGATAATGCGCTAGAGGACGCTTACTTACAGAAAATTTTGAAGTACTTGACAATAAAAGTAAGACATTTTACGTCCAATAATCTTTTGGGGCGGTTGAGTGATGACGATCACTTCAAAGTAAAACGGGAAAGATTCTCTACTAATTTACGTTTACTTATTTTACTCTAAATGTCGTGATTTTTTTTCTTCACCAAATTTCTCAATGATTCCAGGAACAAGTTGTCCACATCAATCCTCGGTCCGTCGAACAAGAACTACATTGCAGATGGTTCCCTCTTCAACTGGGACCGAGAAACTGTCCTGGTGTTCGGAGGAATCGATCCCCACACTCCTTATGGAGCTGGGAAGAACAACGGGAAAGATATCTTCAGGTAAATATTTTGGTAAAATTACAAGATTTACAAATCAGGGACAAGTATTGTTCCTATTAACAGTTTCCGAAGTATGTACAATGGCTTCTCCGCCGTGATATACTCGGTGTTTACAAAAGAAACAGTCAACGAAACCAAAATACTTTGATCGCTTACCACGCTTACTACGAACCAGTTCAGGCCGTATGTAATCGTTCGTATATTCGTGTAAATCTAGTGTAATCTAATGCTAATAAGGAAGCATAATTGAAGGCATTTAATTCCAACTCCACTTCCACAGGCAAAAGAAAGCGAACACACCGCGTCCTTCCCCCGTTGTTTCAGTCTGAAATAAGTGTCTTTTGTGTAAAGATTCAACTTTTTTGGTCTTCCAATTGGCACTCCGTTTAATTTTCAGATTCGATCCTGTGACGAACATATGGGATTACGTTGGAGAACTTCCAGAGCCAAGACATCATCACTCAGTAGCTTTCTTGAGAGGACGCGTTTATCTTGTCGGTTAGTTATATTTTAAATATATCGACGAAAAAAGCTTTCACATATTCTCCCTCTTCCTGCTTACTGTCTTATCTCACTTGCCATGATAATGAAAGAAGGCGTCTAAGTAAACTGAAACTCAAACTGAGGACAGAGTGAAGTACGACAACGAAGTGAGAGCGTATATTGCAGCAGCGAAGGTGAAAACTAAAATAGACAACATTCACAAAATAATCTATCAGAATTTAACAGGCTTTTGAAGACGTACCGGAAGACGAAGCGTTGGCAGAGGCCCCCCACAAGGTGGACTGACGATCTGGTGGCGGTCGCGGGAAGCCGCTGGATGCGAGCCAAGCAGGACCGCAAGTCATGGAGACCTTCAGGGGAGACCTACGAGTATCCAGCAGTGGACGTCTTTCGGCTGATAGGATGATGATGATGTTTTTGAAGAACCTCTTCAATATTTTCATCCTCAGGTGGTGCAGATCCAAGAGACGACGACATTCGAGGGAAGTCAGTTGTGGTGTCAACAGTGTGGAGCTACGAACCCGTCTCTAGGTCTTGGTATAGTGAGAACGGGCTCACCGTTCCTCGCAAGAACTTCGGACTGGTTGTCCATCGGATGGCTTTGTACGCTATCGGAGGGCAGGATAAGAAGGGCAGGTGAGGTAGACTGTCAGCTTATTTTATGATGTCAGTATAGTTGAGGAAATGTTGTAGAAAGAGTTGGCTTCATTAAATAGAGCTAAACATGTCGCAGTGGCCGTTAGGAACTCATAATAACTTGATTAGGAGACGAACGATCAGGAGATATCTTCCACATTTGTTGTTTAATAGTAAAGCGTAGAAACATTTTACATTGAATTGATAAACAAGATAATTTTTTAAGGGTTTAGTAATTTATAACTTTGTTTTTGTAGCTGCTGAGTGTGGTTTAGCACTAGACGGAATAAATATTTCCACTAACACTGATATCGTCATTATTTTTAAATATTTGTATCGAAACAGCAAATCCGTTGTTCATTATCATAATTTGCAGAATAAGGACCCGTCTCACCGCTTGCTGATAAGTTCCAGATAGCCTATCTGCTAGTTAGTTCTGTCAGATAGTGGAAATGTTTTGTTTCAGAAGTGCCTGATAGCTCTAACTGACTGATAAACACAGGTAAAAATCATTTTATCTGTCTGATTACTATCGGGAACTTTAGGAGCAAGCGGTGAACGGGCCCTTAGCGTTTTTTACTATCAGTACTTTTTTACAATTACATAGATGCTCACTTAATTAACTACTTACTACATTTATAATTATAGAAAACAGAATGTATACTCATACAATTTTTTATGCTCAAAAGAATTGACATGAAGTCGAATATCGTCGCTTAGCTAACAACACCGCACAAGTCGTAAATTTTGCTGGTTTTCAGTTTGAATGTCATTTGATAGAATACTAGTTTTTTGGACCTGATATGCGTAAGCCCACCTTATTACAGAGGTCAAAAGCAACAACTTTTGTTTTACGACTTTGCTAACAGCGCACGAAAAATTTTTAACTTCCCATACAAAATGGGTCGGTCACGTGACCACTTTAGTATGGGGAGTGGAAATTTTTTTGTGCGTTGTCAGCAAAGTCGTAGAACAAAAGTTGTTGCTTTTGACCTCTGTAATAAGCATATCAGGTCCAAAAAATAACCTTGTAGAATTTCAGACACGCTATCGATTGGCATTCAAACTAAAAAACCACCAAAATTACAACTTGTGCGATGTTGTTAGCTAAGCGACGATATGTTTTATTGAAGCGTGTTCTCATGAGCTAGCTAAAGGTTTAGCCCGTAACAGAGCAATATTATAAAATATTCTTCACGATGTTCTAGTATCTTCTTCCTAAGAATTCAAGTATATCAAATATTAACGATTATCACAATTACCGTTATTTTCATCAGAGTACTTCGATCAGTAGAGAAATTCGATCCGAAGACCGGTTCATGGACGGAAGTGCGGTCCATGGGCGTGGCCCGGATGGCGGTCGCTGCCGTCAAGTACAGAGACTACATCTGGGTCGCGGGCGGCATGACCGGCGAGAAGAAGAAACCCGTTTGCAAGATCGTCGAGTGCTACAACTCTAAGACAAACGAGTACGTTTAATCATGGTATCAAGTAGCAGAGAAAGGAGAGGTGGTGCCTCTAACAAATTTTTGTACAAAACCAAGCGTGACGCCGCGCGGGGGTGAAGATCGAGTCAGTGGGATTCATATCAACATCTCCTCTCCGTTCTAAAATGAACTCTCTGCTCCATGAATCACGAGTTACTCGTACATCGAGTCACGTCTTTGGCCCAACATTACGTAGTCTTCTTTGTATCAATGACCAAATAACATTTGAAATTTTGTTGCCGCAGTGGCGTGATGCGATACCTCCACTGCTCCGTGGATATTAGCTAGCTGGGAGTCGAAGTCGTCCATGTTCTTGAGCCGTCTTCAACAACTGTGGCAAAAGGCGAATCGCTAGATAAAGCAGATAGGTAGACGAATAACTTGTAGGGAGATCATGCGTTGCATGTATCTCCCATGTTTCGGTCTGTTATGCCGTAAGGCGGGTAGGACCATGGGTTGGTTGGTGAGTGCTCCGTGGATATCTCACACAAATCCTTGTTAGTGCAGATAGAGGTGCACCGTGGACAAGAGAGCCGGCCGTGCTTTGAGATGGAGCTTCACGGTCACAGTGATTTAGCTCCTGGTCTATGAAGCCCCACCGCGCCGTGTTTTCTATTGAATGTGGCAATCAATGACAAATTGACAACACTAAAATTATGACGTAGTCTTGGGGTTATTATGAGAAGAGAAAACATACAAAGAGTGTATGTAACTTTTCATAATTATCATACAGCATGAAAATGGCAATATTTCATTATTGTTTTAGCCAATATTTATTAACGTTATATTATCGACTTATTCAACACCATTTTCTTAATAGCCTAAAGACGTCCATAGCTGAATGAATATTGGAATTTATTTGATCGACATAGCCTTCATTTTGCCTCTGGGTAGCAAATGTTGGTGACCTGAGCACAGAATAAAGTAATAGTAGTACCCGAATATGGTGGTGCAATACGCAGAACACTACCTACTGCTTTCCATCTGCCCATCCTCTTAAGGTTTTAATCCACCTTTTACACCTAAAAAGTTCGGGAGGTAATGGTAGTGTCATGGGAAAGAAAAACTCCCCATGACACTACTGGTAGTGCCACGCAGTTGTGCCACGGGAAACAATATATTCTTACGTATCACACGGAATTAAACAGTCAGTATCCGAGGTAAAAAAATTGTTCTATTGCAGATGGACAGAAATCCATAGTCTGCGTTTCCCAAGATGCTTCACCACACTGTTTGCCATGAACGACAAACTTTACATAGTTGGCGGTGCTGGAAAAATTACCGATAAGGTTATTTTTATTGATATTCTATGTATTTCCGTTGTAGCTGCTTAGTTCATGTGTAATTTGATTACATCCTACATATCCAAATGACACTCATCATAACTGTAAACAATGAAATGAACATGCAGAGACCAAATGTAAACGATTAGATTGAGATAATTTAGATAAAGTGAGTTCTACGACATGACTGTTTATCCTACTCAAAATTTCAGCTTCGTTTAGGCCTGGTGCAGACGACCGCTTTTAATCTTTCATCGATTCCAACTACGGTCTTTAATGATTTACAGTCGCGGAAGCAAAATTTACCACTGACTCAAAGCTTTTCTTCGTCTTCGGGAGTCGGCGAGAGTCTGTCATACTTGTAGGACCAATTTTCTCGTGAGACGTGCGATTAACTAGCAACCGCACATCAGTGGAAACATTTGGAACCTTTATTACCATGTCATAAAGTCCGAAGTGTAACGTGTGTTTCTTACGTGCTGTTGAGTGTACTAACAGAATTTTTTCTCTGATAAATCTGTTGGTGTCGCCAAAGAAAGATTTAACTTAATAAAAACCGGCCAAGTGCGAGTCGGACTCGCGCTTTAAGGGTTCCGTACCTATCTACCATATGATATACTAAAAGCTTTTGCTCTTTGATTTTAAAAACTCCGCGACCGTCCAACTTGACCCCTCTTTTATAGAAAAGTTCTTGAAACGGGAGCTCACCTTAATTGGTTGCTATTAGTTGTGAGAAAAATTGAAATATTTAATGATTTTAGACTTTTCCCTTTATTTGTACTGTGAGACCTAGCTTCTTGCCAAATTTCATAATTTTAGGTCAACGGGAAGTACCCTGTTGGTTTTGCTTTTTTGCATAAACGTATGGAGATGAGGACATAAAAAGCCATATCTTTTGATTGCGTCGTTGTAAAAAAAAAAATTTTCAGGTCTTGTACGTGTGGTTTATGGACCTTAATATTCGTTGTCAATTTCAACCTGAGACCTCTTCTCGTTCGTGAGAAAAAGGGTCTTGACAGACAGACAGACAGACAGACGGACAACAAAGTGATCCTTTATAGGACCCTTATGGGTTCCGTTTTTTTTTATTTTGAGGTACGGAACCCTAAAAATTGGTTACTAACTCACCAACTTTTAACTGCGAATACCCGTACTTGGCTATTTTAACACCAATCTGTATATTATATTACGATATAAGTTGCTGTTGGTAATCCGAAGAAAATAAAATTAAAAAGGCTTTGTGCGAGTGTGTGTTAAATTTTTACATTCTATTTTTGCCAAGTTATGTAGGACGATTAGAAAAGGAGCTCAATTCTTGAAAATAATTGGATGATAATAATATCACTTTTGAGACTTTGAAAATTCAAATTTACCCTGTTCACCAGATTAAAGGTAAATAAATGTTTATTGTTTATTGTTTAATTAGTTGCATATTGTACATTATATAATATGACAGGTCTTAGTCTAACTTAAGTAGGTACAATAACCCCGTAAGGGGCGTCGCAACAGCTGAGTGCACTATTAAAACTTGTAACAAATAATATAAAAGACTGGATTGAAAGCATTGATAATTGATAATAAATAATACGTAAAATTCAAAATCAAATTACTTACATTAGTCATTCAGAACAATCATAATTTAGTCATCATAATAACAAATTTGTCAAGAATTATTAATCTACTTAAATCATAAAAAAAATTGTAATAATATGTCAAGATATGTCAATAGTAATATTAATTCTAACTTTAACTAAATCATCCGGTTACACTAAATCAAATAAATATGTCGGTCCCTTTTATGTTACATCCATTGTTATTAATTATACATAATTGAATAAAAAAAAAACCGGTCAAGTGCGAGTCGGACTCGCGCGCCGAGGGTTCCGATATACCTATAGTATTTTTGGAAGCAATAAAGTCCATTTTCAGGACCGCAAAACTAAATTTGTTTGTAAAGGTTTTTTGCAGATTTCTGAAAAACTGTGCAACTTAGAAAGATCGTTTTATTTTTGCTGTAAAGTTTATATAAACTTCTGTCAACTGTAATTAATTCAGATTTTTCCTTACTCAAACTTCGGAGATAAGGGGGGGGGGAATGGTATTTTTCTTGACATTTTTCATCATAACTTTAAAACTAAGAAATTTAAAAAAATACAAAAATATATTTTAAAATGTACAAGTAAAGCCCTTTCATATGATACCCCACTCGACCTAGTAGCGACAATTTGAAATTTGGCCCCCCTATTTTGGCCCCCTTTATATTAATAATCATACTTTTTTCAAAATTTTTTCTTATGCAATTAAGTTGGGCAACTATATTCTAAAACTATTCCAAATTTCAGGTTGATAGCATAAGTGGTTGCTGAGATATAGAGGTGTGACAGACAGACGGACAGACAGACAGACAGAGCGGCACCATAAGGGTTCCTCTTTTTTACCATTTTGGTATCGGAACCCTAAAAATAACGAAAAATTAAATTAAATTGTTCGGTCATTCAGGAATTCCGTTATAGAATAGTATGCTTTGCTGAGAAGTAGTTTTTTTACTAATCTATTAAAAGTACTTTCGTTGGGTTCCTTTTTTATTGCAGCGGGGGGGTGATCGTGGAAAGTTCAACGATTTTACCAAAACAAAAACGTTTGTCTCAAAAGTTTTGTTAAGTCTTAACTGAGTGTTTTAGGCCAACGTTTTTGTTTTGGTAATATCGTTGAATTTACCACGATCACCCCCCAGGTAGCTTATTATAGATCTTTATCGCCCTATATAGGGGCGAAAATCGATAGTTTTGGTGTCGGGAGAATTAATTGGTCCTTACGTCGTTCACTCTTACTCGATTCGAATTTACTTATGTTCCTTCTCACAAATTTTACTACCTCATATACGTATATACTCGGGAAAGTAAGCAATTGTTCATTTATAAAATGTGGTTTGCAACTGACTCTCGGTCTTAAATTTAGTAAAATTCTAACACATTTCTTTTGAAGTATGAAAATGTCATTTCCGTCGGTACTGTGGCCCCATAACATTACGCCATATCTCATCCAAGCAAACGCATAGGCATAGTATGCACTTAACGCTGCCTCATACTGGGTGGTACGCTTCAAGACCGATAGTGCGTAAGTAAACTGAGAAAGTTTAGTTTTTATTTTACTTACATGGTTTTTCCAATTTAAATTAGTGTCTATTGTGAGTCCCAGTAGATTAAATTCACTAACCTCATCTATTCTCAATTTGGTTACTATGGTTTTTAAATTTAAAGCCTTCTTTTGGTATGGTCTAAATTGCATAATACGCGTTTTTTTAAGGTTTATTTCGAGATTATTTTCACCTAGCCAACTTTCGACTGTATGAAAAGTGTCTATGATATTATTGTAACTTTCCGGGGTTTCATCTTCACATTTGAATATTAATACCTACATGAACATTAACAGTCAAAAATTATATTTATCGAATATCAATCTTAACTTCTGAAAAGAAAAATACAGCGATTTTGTTTTTTTTTTAGTTTTATTCAAAAATTGGCTCCCTGGTCGTCTGCGTTACCTTAACTGTCTTAACTGACGCCGCTTTGTTGATATTTTATTCAACAGGACAAGACGGCCAGCAGCGTAGGCGCAATAGACGTATGGGATTGGAAGGACCGCGAGTGGAAGCTCGAGACTGAGATGTCCATTCCGAGGCACGGACACGCCTTAGCTTACCTCGGAACGCAGCTTATTATTATCGGTAAGTTTACCTACCGGCACTTGAGACATAACATTACGGGTCGTATTGATAAATCTCTCTCAAGTCTGACTGAGATTCTAAAGTACACCTTGAGAGCAATGTCATACTTTTTTTTTTTAGAAGGATTTATTAATGCCACCCTAAGAGTAGTCGCGAGTGGATGCTTGAGACAAGTTTAGGGTGGTTTTCTACCAGTATTGTGCAAGGGAGCTAAGCTGTGAGCTGGGAAATTCCAACCCATAGGATACTTAGTAAGGGTAATGAAGGACAAATTTCTATATGATTTGCTCATGTCTGCCTCTTTGACTGATGATAAGGAGCATCCTCTAGAAGATACAAAAAATATTGGCGGACATCCACACCCCTGCGTTTTTGAGGATTTAAGTTTTAACTATTTTGAAATTTGACAATGAAACGTACACCTGGCAGACTATGACTATCTGATTAAATACAATGTAAAAGACCCCAGAGAAATGGTCTGCCACCATATTAGCCCTGCGTCGCATAGTTACAGCGCTTCAAAATGTAAAAATTCACTACTTCGTCCCGTGATAATGCAGAGCCCTGTATGTCTGCCTCTTCGATTGTCTACATCTTCAGAAGTATTTTAAACAAGAGCCACAAAGGCAGACAAAAAAAAACATTATTTAGTATCTTATTTTATTGTTTTTTGCTTGAACTCAAAAACGCAGCGACTCACAGAAAAACTTGTAAGGACCAAATCGATTCGTATTGAGCTAATCTATCATCCCTATTAATATGAATCATGAGCAAATCATATACCCAAATTGCAGCCAGCACCCTTACCACTCTATTTGACAGCGCGATCGACAAGCTAGGAAAATGGCGCCATACTATTGGTTGGAATATTCCAGCTCACAGCTCAGCTCCCTCGCACAGCCCTGGTGGAAATTCACCATAAACCCTCGATGACCTTGGTGACATGTCTAGTGTATTGAGGCATGGTAAAAGTATAGCATGGTGTATGGCATGGTGGTTACATGTTTATGAACGATAGGCAATCATGCAAACAACATAATCACGAAATTAATTATGGCTAAGCAGGATGAAAACCTCCATTTTTAGGGTTCCGATACCAAAATGGTAGAAAAAGGAACCCTTATGGTGCCGCTCTGTCTGTCCGTCTGTCTGTCACACCTCTATATCTCAGCAACCACTTATGCTATCGACCTGAAATTTGGAATAGTTTTAGACTATAGTTGCCCAACTTAATTGCACATGAAATTTTTTTGAAAAAAGTATGATTATTAATGTAAAGGGGGCCAAAATAGGGGGGCCAAATTTCAAACTGTCGCTACTAGGTCGAGTGGGGTATCATATTAAAGGGCTTTACTTGTACATTTTCAATTATATTTGTGTATTTTTTTAAGTTTCTTAGTTTTCAAGTTATGATGAAAAATGTCGAAAAAAATACCATCCCCCCCCCCCCCTTATCTCCGAAGTTAGAGTAAGGAAAAATCTGAATTAAGTACAGTTGATAGAGGTTTATGTAAACTTTACAGCAAAAATAAAACGATCTTTCTAAGTTGCACAGTTTTTCAGAAAAAACCTTTACAAACAAATTTAGTTTTGCGGTCCTGATCGGAACCCTCGGCGCGCGAGTCCGACTCGCACTTGACCGGTTTTTTTTGTATCACTTTACAGGGTGTAAGGGACGGTGTACCGAAAACTGAACAAGCGTGCTCTGACAACGAAACTGAATAACTTTTCCAAAGAAACACTTTTAGGAAATGAAAAAGAAAATTGACCTCTCCATATTGCTCACGATTCAACAGTTTGTATGGAGAGGTCAAAGTCAGGGTATTAGCAAAAGTTGATAGAGCGGAATGACTTTACAAGGATCACTAAGCTGAACATGGCTAAACATTTCCCTCATTTTCTTAACTGTCATGCGACTAATTCGTATTTGGCACGTAATGCTGAGAATAATCCATTTTTTTCGTTAATTCCGACGCTTACCAATATTTTTTGCAGCCATGACACTAAAACCAGAGTATGTTTGACGGAAAGAATAACGTTTAAATTTAAATAATGTTTTACAAACTTGTTTTTTCTGACAGCCTTAGCTGATTGCTTTTGACATAGCTGCAAAATGTGTTGGTAAGCGTTGGAATAAACTAAAAAAAACTGTCAAGTGCGAGTCGGACTCGCGCGCCGAGGGTTTCTATATACCTATAGTATTTTTGGAAGCAATAAAATCCATGTTTAGGACCGCAAAACTAAATTTGTTTGTAAAGGTTTTTTGCAGATTTGGTTGCGGGGGTTTTGCCTCATCACGAGATTTGTCACCTTTACAAAAGGAGAAAACTAAACATTTTTAAATTTAAATCGGATCACTGGGTACGTTACGGAGATACAAAAATTGTAATACTTGGTGGGAAAACGACCATGATCTAATTTTTGTTTTTACTTCGGACAAATACAATTGCACACGTGACATGCGTCAGCCAGCGCCTAAAGTAAAAAAAACACATATGCAAATATTTAGACTTAAGATACATCCACACCGAACTGAATTTTTGTGGACCAACGTAATGTGTAAAACTAAAAATGAGTAAGATGGGCCACCTGATGGTAAGTGGTAACCAGACTTATGGCCTTACTTGTAACATACTTTTACATTATACTCGTACATGCAGTTTGGCGTGCTGTAATTTAAATAGCTTGTTCTTTTCATTTTTATAAAATAAATAATAAAAAATTAATAAGACAGCAAAGCGCGTTACCCACCCTGAGACCTAGATGTTATTGTGCCGGTAATTTCAATGGTTCTCTTACCCTTCGAACCGAAACTGTAGTGCAAACACAAGAAGGCGGTACTTTCCATCCCAGACAGACTTTGCACAAAAGACACCTTCAATTCAAACTTAGGTGTGGATGCACCTTTGCTGACACTTTTCCTTTAGTTCGCTGTAGGTGCAATAGGTAATATTGCAAACATAGCAAAACACATGAAATGCATATCTAATGTATAATAATTTTATGTGCCTAGTATTACACCCAACAGCACGTCAGTAGTAACACTTTGGATTTAGTAGCATGGTAATAGAGATGTAAATGTTGTTATTATTATTATAAATGTTCCCACTAACGTGCGGTTGACTGTACCTACGTTGCTAGCTGAAACAAATACGTGCTTACTATGGTATCTTACAAACCATCAAGGTTGTACTTTTAGGGTTCCGTACCCGAAGGAGCCTATTGCTGTCACACGTCGTGTCCGTCTGTCCGTCGTCTGTCAAACAGGTTTTACAGCCAATCGGTTGGAGCTACAGTCTTAAATTTTTTACAGTATAAGCATTTTGTTAACCAAAAATCATACAAATTGTAAAAAAATATTTTTTAAATGTTTCATCCTACCTAAAGAGGGGCGCGAAAAAGAAAATATCTACCCCTTCAAGTGGGATGTGACATCCCACTTGACATCCCGGATGTCGTTGTTTAGAACTCGTTGTGTAGATGAATACTGTAGGAATTTTCTTTATTTTAAAAATATTGGAAAACAAATAAATGAGAAGCCGCCAAAGACAATACTTTTTACAAAATTTTGTTCAGAGGAAGATTAACTTCCCATTTACCTATGAAGTTGAAATTAGGATTATGGTGGAATATAATGATAAATCAGATTTATTTCTTTGAAATTTCCTCATTGTTCCTGTTGCAAACCAACGGAACCATAAGTGTGCGAAGTCCGACACGCACTTGGCAGTCTTTTTATATCTAAGTACTTTTATACAGCACGTGGCCTCGATCTAGAATAGATAATATTTAGATTACAATAACGATTGGTACTTCCGCGTAAGTGCATTTCAAGAAATGATTAGATTACTGCGTACTAATTCAACATCATATACAGGCTGTTTGGTATATCCATCATCTTTGCCTTAGAACATAGATCGAAATACGAAAAGAAAAATTCAACGTCCCATAGAAATTGCATCAGCTGATAGCGTACTTTGTATGGGAGGTAATTTTTAGGGTTCCGTACCTCAAAAGAAAAAAACGGAACCCTTATAGGATCACTTTGTTGTCCGTCTGTCTGTCTGTCTGTCAAGACCCTTTATATCACGAACGGGTAAAGGTATCAAGTTGAAATTAATACCATATGTTAGGGTCCATGAACCACACAAGATCTGAAAATTTAAATTTTTTACAACGACGCAATCAAAAGATATGGCAGTTTATGTCCTCATCTCCATACATTTATGCAAAACCTACAGGGTACTTCCCGTTGACCTAAAATTATGAAATTTGGCAAGGAGCTAGGTCTCACAGTACAAATAAAGGGAAAAGTCTGAAATCATTAAATATTACAACTTTCCTCACAACTAATAGTAACCAATTGTGGTGAGCTCCCGTTTCAAGAATATTCATATAAGAGAGGGGTCAAGCTGGATGGTCGCGAAGGCGATTTTTGTTTTAGTTCTATTTAAAAAACGGGAACACTTACAAACTTAAAAATTGGTATGTTTATAGTGCATAAGCTATAAAATAATAAAAAACCGGCCAAGTGCGAGTCGGACTCGCGCACTGAGGGTTCCGTACCAACACATAAACATAATTGTATTAGTTGAAATTTCAGTAAGTTAATGTGCTAGATTTTTTGAGTCCGACACGCGCTTGACCAAATTTTATTATTTGTTGTTATTTTATAGCCTATTCCCTATAAACAAACCAATTTTCAAGTTTGTAAGTGTTCCCGTTTTTAAATAGAACTAAAACAAAAATCGCCTCAGCAACCATCCAACTTGACCCCTCTCTTATATGAATGTTCTTGAAACGGGAGCTCACCACAATTGGTTACCATTAGTTGTGAGAAAAGTTGTAATATTTAATGATTTCAGACTTTTCCCATTATTTGTACTGTGAGACCTAGCTTCTTGCAAAATTTCATAATTTTAGGTCAACGGGAAGTACCTTGTAGGTTTTTCATTTTTGAATAAATGTATGGAGATGAGGACATAAAATGCCATATCTTTTGATTGCGTCGTTGTAAAAAATTGAAATTTTCAAAACTTGTGTGGTTCATGGATCGTAATATATGGTATTAATTTCAACCTGATACCTTTACCCGTTCGTGAGATAAGGGTCTTGACAGACAGACAGACAGACAGACGGACAACAAAGTGATCCTATAAGGGTTCCGTTTTTTTCTTTTGAGGTACGGAACCCTAAAAATAATAAAATTTGGTCAATCGCGTGTCGGACTCAAAAAAATTAACACATTAACTTACTGAAATTTCAACTAATACAATTATGATTGTGTTGGTACGGAACCCTCGGTGCGCCAGTCCGACTCGCACTTGGCCGGTTCTTTTTTTCATATTTCTACCTTTTTTCCTTAGTTTCTTATTCTTTAAAAAAAATGTATACGTGTTTTGTGCAATGCTTGGTTTGATGATAGCTGCAAACCAATATTTAAGAAGCTCAATATACTGCCACTGCCATGCATGTATATCAGGGATATTTGCGTCTTCGTTCACTCCCACCCACAGTATTGGCAGAAACGTAGTGAAGTAACTGTACGACAAAATATCAGAGCAAAATACTCTAATCTTTTATACCAACCTTGTTGCCAAAAGGATATCTATAAGAGAAATGTATTTAACATGTGTATCTTAATATAGACTTCCTGACGAAATTAAATTACAACAGAATTTTAAATCTAGTTTGACAAAATGGTTACTTCAACATTGCTTCTATAGTGTTAAGGAGTACATGGAATTCAAATAAGTTTTGTTAATTTAGTTATGTACTTATATTAATATAATTAATTTGCTCTCACAAATATTTGCACGCTTGCACGCAGGCGAACACACAGGACTTTATAATTTTAAGATCATCATGTAACTGTATTCTTTGCAAATAAAATATTCTTATTCTTAGGGAAAGTTTTTCAGTTTTATAAGTAGAGATATTAACCACCCTGAATATTATTTTATCTAGACTGATAAAAGTTTCATAATAATCTTGTTCTGTTAGTGCGACACTTGTAGCATGTAACGAGAGGTTGACCATTTTTAGGGTTCCGATACCAAAATGGTAAAATGGTCTGTCTGTCTGATGGTTTTGGAAATGCTGTAGGATAATGCTGGCATTACAAAACATCTCAAGGTACAATTTAAAACAAAAATTAGGAATTTAATGAAATGGTTCATTAATTTAGTAATCTTGAAAACATTCAGAAAAACATACTTTAAATTATTTTAGATTATTAATATTGTAAATTTAAATTAATGTCGGGGGATAGTGGAAAAACGGTCTGGAAATTAGGAATTAATGGAATTCCCTAAGAAACATGCATCGAAATACTTAAATAATACAAATGCGCTGCACAAGGTTTGGATGAAGAAGCTGAAAAAGCAGTAGTTTTTTAATTTGAGAAATATTTTAGGAAAAAAAATTGCCCAGGTACTCGAAAATAACCATTTAAGACGGACAGATCATAAAGACGTTCACAAGTTCAGGTTTAAATATTAATCGGCAATATTATTTCAATATTGTTACTTCATCAATGATACCTAGTCACTTTCCAGGTGGAGTGACCACAATCTACATGCGAGCGCTCAGCAACGTGGAGTCCTTCTGCTGCGAACGAGGGGCCTGGATCCGAGGGGTGACCCCTCTTCCTTCCCCCCTCTCTGGCCACGGAGCCGTCACTTTACCCCCTGCTTCACTTATGTAAACTTTGTGGCTGTATCGTGCGTCTAAAACACATTGTGAGGTACTGGATATCCTTCCAAGGTCACGCACGATGCAAAGGCAACCTTGAAAATGTGACCTTGGTGGGATGTCCTTTGATATTAATTGTCCTTGAAACGTATCGACAAACTAAATGGGGTTAAAGTATTATTTTTTTGGGTTATTAGAATATTTTACGTTAAGGACTATTTTATTATATTTTTTAGCCCTTTACAGGGCTTCAATGGCTGTGACTAATGAATTCTGTGGTTTCGTTTGCATTTTACTTATATGAAATTTTGGTGAATCGATCAATAGTGTAAGTAGAATGATGTTTGGTGATTTTTATGTGAATATAATGCATGTCTCTTGGTGCGTAGTGAAATTTTCGTTCGTGGATAACTTATTTTATTTATTTCTTAAATTATAGTCCTTTTGAATAAAAATCGGTGTTAATTAATTATAACTTTTATTTACAAAATGATTGTTCATGATACACGAACAACTTTTAATATTAATATCACGTTTGTACTTGGTAATGATTACATTATGGCTACCTATACTATTTACTATGTACACTCTCCTTAAGCGCCATCTTATAACAGGCGATTGATTGAGGCCAGTGCTTAGCCAAATTTTAGTATTACTGAGTATACAAATCTAAACAACTTTCGACGAAACCAATATTCTAAGTAACATAATAGTCCTACAGAAATAGTGAACATAATTTACTTTTTATAACTGAACAACTTTCTCAAAGGAACAACGTCGAAATACGAAAAACCAAATTTGATCTCCCATACGAAATGAACTATCAACTGATGCAGTTTCTATGAGGTCAAAAATTTACTCTAATTTCGACTTATGTTCTTTAGGGAAAGTTGTTCAGTTTCACGGTCTGAGTAACATACTATGTTCACTATTTCATTAGAGCCTTATATTTAGCCTGATATCCAAAAATATCCTTATATTATTTACACAATCAGTCATACTACGAGTATTACATTGCTATTACACAAAAAACTAGTCATCCCAGACCTCCCTGCAGATTCCAAACAGGTCCCTCTTGAGTCCGTCTGCGCAGGGTTCCTGTTTTCTGAAGAAGATGATGTTGTTTGCTGGGACGAAGCCGCCACTTGGAGCCACTTTGCGTAGCACATCCTGACAATAAAAATTTTATTATGTAGTACAATAAAATAATATTTCCTTATCTCATGTACCCAATGTATTAATAGGAACTGAGCCCCTCTGTGAAAAAAAAATTATCCCACGGTAAAAAACCAAACATTTTTAACGGAATTTAATACTAATCTTTAACTTTTTATAGATTTGTTTGGGCATGAAATTAAACTGCTCTAGAGACAGTAACAAGAAATTACTACGAAAACACTTACGACTCTCATTCCATCGATCTCAACGTAATCTGTCTTCCAGCTTTCTCTGGTGTGATGACGAGGATGAATATGTCTACCAAATGAATTAGCCACTCCGAAGACCAAGAACACAATGATTAATTTGCTCATTTTGTTTGAATGGGTTATCTGTTTATTTTTAGCTTGAGATTGGAACGTCTTGCACCGATAAACTACTCGATTTCTTTGATATCGCAAACAAGTGGTGTCCTTTTAAATATATTACTGTTATCACAATATGACGCCACAAAGCGGGTGCCTGGCTGACTCGAACATTTTTGGTTAGGCCGTTCTGACGTCATGGCGATACCTAGAAATGCTACAACTGGATATACCTATGTTTGAACAAATGGAGTTTCGTTTGAATTTCTAGGTTCATTGACGTCAAACTCTATCTACTTATTTTTAGTCATATACTGCGCTCGAATTGACATTTACATTGACTATTTTAGCTACGGTTTATTAATCGTCAAATAAAAATAACAAAATGGTACTAAAGTTACGTCTGCTTGGTAAATTACAACGCTAATGCATTGCTACGTGGCAAAAGACCCGCGCTTTATTTTTTTGGAAGTTAAATAAAGGAGACGTTTCGGACCCCGGCCATGTACTTGTACAGTTGTTAGTTGACTTCAGATATTACACAAAAAAACTAGTCATCCCAGACCTCCCAGACTTGAATTAAGTTTTAATTAAGAATTTTTAGGTACAATACTAGAACGCCTTTGTTATAATTTTGCTTAATTTGGCATAGTTTAGTTGTATTCATTTTTAATTTTCCTAAATGAGTTTTAGGGATATGAAAATTATTTATCTCGTAAAAACTACAGGATAATAAACGAAAAGAGTTACTGGGTAAAATTAAGAATATTTTATTTTTTCAAGCTGGTGTACAGTCAGCGTCAAATATGAGCGACTATCGTAGTCAGAATGATCTGTAGTAAACATGTTCAATTTCATATACGCCATTATAATTGTCATATAGTTGTCAGCACCCAAAGTGTTCAAAATATCTTGGCAACAAGGTTTCCAATATTATGCTCCCGGTCGTCAGCGTCACATTGATGTGACTGTCTATAGTAGTCAAAATGATCTGAAGTAAAAAAGATCTAGATTACTTCAGATCATTTTTACTACTACAGTCGCTTACATCAATATGACGGTGACGGCCGCGAACATAATATTGGAAACTATGTTGCCAAGATATTTTCACAATTCTAATTGCGTATATGAAATTGAATTTGTTTACTACAGATCATTTTGACTACGATAGACGCTAATATGAATATGACGCTGACTGTACATAGAGATGGCCGGAGCAGCTACCGTTAGAGTGAAGAAAGTCAGTATCAGGCGAAAGAGTAGCGGTTCGGTGAATTACATACAAATCTTATACACCGTGAGTGGGCCCGAGTGACCCACTCGTTTCTGATGTCATATGGAGTAAAAAAAGTCTTAAATCGCTTACTTTTCAAATAGAACAGTAAACCTTGCACTAAACCTGCTGGGGTGAAACTTGGCACAATTCAAGTAAATATATAGTATAAGTTCAAGTAAATATATAATATAATATATGTTGCATTTAAGAAGTGGTGCTCACAGCAGGAGTATTCCTTTTACTAATCTGGGGGCAGGACACGACGGAGTTTTTACTGGGTTGAAAGTTGAACTGACATAACTTAGTAGCTGGTTGAAATTTTCACAGAATATGTCTTTCTATGAAAAATATATCACCTTAAAAATAAAAATTTATAAAATAAGGGGGCTCGTCATTCAAGAAACCTATTTTTACTGTTTTTACTCCACCGTCGGAACGGTTATTAAATCGAGAATCAAACTTGAGCATATAGTTCACTTAAGTGTCAATAAAATAATATGTCCTGACTGACTAACTGATTGACCAACCCGTAATCGATTTAACGACGCGTTTGAAATGTTGTTTTTTTTTATTTTTTTTATTTATTATTTATCGCATACTGCGCTGCGCGTGACCTGACACGCACTTGGCCGGCTTTTTTTATTTATTCCAACATATTTTGCAGCTATCTCTAAAACAATCGGCTAAAGCTCTTTCCGTCAAATATACTCTGGGTTTAGTGCCATGGCTGCAATAAAATAATAAAATAAGCGTCGGAATAAAATAAACGAAAAATATGTATTACACGGAACTTTTTTATCATCATACATGAACATAAACACTTTGTTTACAAACATGCATCTTATCGCCGATCGGACCATGTGAATGAGTAAGTCCAAACCTTGAAAAAACACACTCGTGTTTTCTTAGAATACGCCAGTCACTAAATCATGAATACAGTGCTGATATTTCTTTATTATCCTTAACTTGACACAAGCTAAAACACGTAGGCGCGTATGCGATTTTCAAACCATATTGAAGTGTTTATTTTACTATTTAAACACTTCGTGGCTCGGTTTCTTAAAAATTGTTAAGTACCTGCCTGCGTACACGCACCAACACGTCAGTAGAAACACTTTGGACTTTATTGCATGGTAATAGAGTTGCAAATGTTTCCACTGACGAGCAGTTGACCGGCGTACATGTTACATTTCAAGTAGGTGATTTTCATTTAAAAATAATCGCATTTGTTATTCAACGCAAAAATCTATATTTGGTCTGATTTGGCCTTTCGGTTGCAGAGGTCAAATGGCAGTCGCTCTGTGTAAAAACCAGTGCCCGTTCGTGTTGAATAGGTCTAATAAAACGTTTAGATTATTTATTACCAAGTTAGTTGCTATAGTGTTTTAATTCAGTTATTTTTAAGATTGTAAAAGTAATTTGGATTTATTAGTAGCTCTCTTACGTCTGCTGTTTATTTCAGGGCTTCAACTTATCATGCAGTTTTCTTCCATGTTTTGATCTTTGCTTTAATTTCCTTGTTATGTTATTGGATCTTTGTATGATTCCACTTTTATTTATTATTTGAGCTTTACTTTTCTCTTCCATTTTTGCATTTATTTCTTCTGATTCCTTCCAGTTTGGTTTATTTGTACTTACATTTACCTTATCGTCACTTTTCATTAATTCTTCTTTTGATTCTATTGAGAGATGCGCTTTGCCTTTAAGGCTGTTTTTATTTATTTCTTTTTCTTCTATGTAGTGGTGTCCTTTCTTGTAGTAGTGTGGCCAGACTGGTTCTGGGTCGGGATAGTCGCTCCAGTGGGAGAGGTCAGCGAAGATGCTGAGTCTTCGCTGTACGCACTGCAAGTTGATGCCTAGGACCTGCCCTGGTGGACAACTTTGATGACCTGAAAAAAGTGCAAAGTACAAAGTTCCGTTTCAAAGAAGCTTTTCAGAAGCTTTACTACCCTGTGATTTTACACGCTTTTATTATAAGTAAAATATTTTTTAGAATGTGTTCAGTAGGTATCTTGTTCCAGATATCGTAATCTCTATAGTGAAGTTAGGATATTCTAAGAAAAAATTACTCAGATCGCGTCATAGAAACATAAGGGAAATAGATGGAAGATTAGAAGAAGGGTAATAGAGTATACTGACATTCTAGTAGGAGATCCAACACCGAGCTTGTAGAGGGTACCTTGCACAAAACCTGCTGCGATGAAAGTTGGCCCAATTGAAGTAAACACTTATAGGTAACACATAATAGTCTAATAGGATCGTGTAGAAAATCGGGATTATTTGGCGTTACATATTAGGATTGTGTTCTCTTCGTACACTTGTTTCCTAATCCTATTAGATCAATATGACTCGGAGCACCGGAAATTAAATTGATGTATGGGAGAGTTATGATGTCATAAATTTTTTGTATAGATAGTTTTTTTTTTACAGAATCCTATCATGTGGGGTATCTAATGAAAGGGCTTTTTGAGCCGATTCTAAAAATATAGCACATCTTAATATTCCCGTCACTAGTTTCCTAAAAAATTTAAAAATATGTTCAAAACAAACCAAGTTTGGGCTTTTCCTGGTAGAAAATGGCTGAATATTTTTTTGTAAAATATTCATGAAATGACATAATATCCTCATATCCAACGTCATGAAAGCATTTTTGAAAATATTAATAAGAACTATATTTTTAGGGTTCCGTACCTCAAAAGAAAAAAACGGAACCCTTATAGGATCACTTTGTTGTCCGTCTGTCTGTCTGTCAAGACCCCTTATCTCATGAACGGGTAAAGGTATCAGGTTGAAATTAATACCATATATTAGGATCCATGAACCACACAAGATTTGATTCACACAATTTTTGTTTTTTTTACACAATTTGTGAATACATCTGTTGGTCTTGTAACTTTTTATTGTTGATATTATTACCTACTTGATATTGTACTTTAATTCAAAATTTTGCTTGTTATTTTATTTTTCAATTGAATTGTTGGTCTTGTCAAAATTATTACCTACCTACTTAGATTTCTGAAAACACTACTTTTTTACTGTATAAGTACGTAGAATGTTAACTAGCAATTATTAAATTTCTTAGGTCTCCCAAGATACAGGCTGCGTCCTAGTTTGGGGACCCCTGTCATAATTATGTGTGTCTAACTCAAACTCAAACTAGCAAATAAAATAAACATTATTTTCATCTGAAAATTTAAATTTTTTACAACGACGCAATCAAAAATATGACATTTTATGTCCTCATCTCCATACATTTATTCATAAATGCAAAACCCACAGGGTACTTCCCGTTGACCTAAAATTATGAAATTTGGCAAGAAGCTAGGTCTCACAGTACAAATAATGGGAAAAGTCTGAAATCATTAAATATTACAACTTTTCTCACAACTAATGTTAACCAATTGTGGTGAGCTCCCGTTTCAAGAACATTCATATAAGAGAGGGGTCAAGTTGGATGGTCGCTGAGGCGATTTTTGTTTTAGTTCTATTTAAAAACGGGAACACTTACAAACTTGAAAATTTGTATGTTTATAGTGCATAAGCTATAAAATAACAACAAATAATAAAATTTGGTCAAGCGCGTGTCGGACTCAAAAACTCTAGCACATTAACTTACTGAAATTTCAACTAATACAATTATGATTATGTGGTGGTACGGAACCCTCGGTGCACGAGTCCGACTCGCACTTGGCCGGTTTTTTTTTTATAAGAAAGCTGTTAGCTTTTTTAGTACTATCATTGCTTTTTTTTTATTTTTGGGAACCAGTTACTGAAATGTAAGATAAACTATATTTCTAGAATCAGCTTGAATCAGCCCTTTCATTGGATACCCATAATGATAGGTTTTTGTAGAAAAGAATATTAAATTCCGTACTAAAATTCAAACAGGTTTCTTCCCTTCTTTTTTTTTATTTTTCTATCCTGTACTGTCCCACTGCTGAGCAAAGGCCTCTCCCTCGTCCCTCCAACCATCGCGGTCTTGAGCGAATTCCCACCAATCGCGTCGGTACGAGTCTTATTAAAAAAAAACATAGTTATGAATAACATATTGAAAGAAGCTTTTAAGAAGTTGGAAATGAGGATATAACAATTCATTTGATTTATATTTTTCAGAAGTTTGTTCAGCCATTTCCTACCAAGAAGAGGCCAAACTAGAGGTATGTTTTGAAAATATTTTTCAAGTTATTAGGAAACTAGTGACTGAAATATAAAGATGTGTTATATTTTTGAATCGGCTCAAAAAGCCCTTTCATTAAGTACCCGACATGACAGGTGTCTGTAAAAAAAAAAATCCATACAAAAAAAGTTATGACGTCATAACTTTCCCATACATTAATGGAATTTCCTGTGCTCCGAGTCATATTAGTCTAATAGGACTGAGAAACAAGTGTACGAAGTTACACAATTCTAATATGTAACGCCGCGAGATTACACGATCCTCTAAGAAGAAGTGGTGCTCCCCGGCAGGACGCGACAGAGACGCACAGTGGGGCATAATGTCGAAAATGTGTTTTATTAGGTCGATAGTTGTATCTTTTGAACCAACATAGGTAGCTGGTTTAAAATTTCACAGGATATGCGTTTTTAAGACAAATATATTACCTAATAATAAAAACAAAAAAAAATAAAGGGGGTCGCCATACAAAAAACGTATTTCGTTTGTTTTTGCTCTGTCGTCAGAACGGTTATTAATTCGAGCGTCAAACTTGGTACGAAATATAGTTCACTAAAATGTCAATAAAATTACATGTCCTGACTGACTGACTAACTGACTGATTGACTGACTGACGTCGATGCGTAACCGCTTTAGCTACACGTTTGAAATTTTGTGTGCTAATTTAACGCATACCACAAACACCATATCAGAAAGAATTTTCAAAAACTCATCCCCCAAGGGGTTGAAATAAGGGATACAAGTTTTTCAAATTTTTTACTTAGTTCTAACTTTCATCCCTTATTCACATCCTTGGAGGACGACTTTTGGAAAATCATTTCTGATATGGTGTTTGTGGTATTCATTAAATTATTTATTTTATTTTATTTATTTTATTTTATTTGGGTAGCTTACAGCTGTGTTTACAAAATAATACACTTAGTAAATATCTAGGAGCCAATTACAAGCTTCCACAATTTAAAAGAAATAAATATTATATAAAAAAATAATCTTAAGTAACTAATTGAATAAGAAGGTAAGCACCATTATTGCTTAAAATCTAAATTTCAAGTATTGTTATAAACACTAACCATAACGCCTTTAGTTGCATCTATACTGCCAGCAAACAGATCTAAGGAATTGTTATGATTCAATGAATTAAATAATTTCATGGTTCTGGGAAAGAAACTATTCAGTCTATATCGAGTGGTACAAGATGGGACATGAAGCAATAAAGGGTTTCTTAATGTTCTAAATGGAGTTAGCAATTTAATATTGAATAAGAGTTCTGGACTATCAATTTTGCCCTGAGCTATTTTCATAAGCAGCACTGTATCGTTAATTTCTCGCCGTAATTTCAACGGTAAGAGATGAAATTTTAAACACCGTTGAGGATAATCAAGGTAAGGTAATCCAAACTTATATGTCAAGAATCTGGTAAATTTCTTTTGAATTTTTTCAATTTTAGTTACATAGACATCATAGCATGGGTTCCACACCTGGCACGCGTACTCCAAGTGACTCCTTACATACGCACAATACAATATTTTTATGGTTTTCATACGTTTAAAATGTTTTGATGCACGAATAATAATAGGTCTTTACCTATGAAATTGCCGAAATTTTCTTACAGATTAATGAGATCATAATTCCTACAATTCTAATGCAATTTTTTTTACTTGACTTATATTTGAAAGTTGACTTCAAGGTTATTAATTTACGCATAAAATAAAGTTTTTATATTTAGTTAGATATATAAATAAGGGTTTAAAAATTGTTTGTCTTAAATGTCGTCCGATTTCATCATTAGATTTGTTATATTTTTTTACAGAAATTTTTTTTCGAAAATTAAATTTAAGCTTCTGTTAGCTTAATGTCTTCCCAAAAAAGCTTAAAAAAATAAAAAAAATTGGATTTTTAATTCCTAAGAAAAATGCAAAAATGTTAGTATTGAAAATTGAGTTTACCTAAAATTCGCCATACAAAACGGCAATTTCATAGGTAAAGACCTAATAAAACCGAGAGCTTTATAGGCTTTATCTGTTATTTTAAGTATATGTTGATCAAAAAGCAATTTCTTGTCGTGAACAACTCCCAGATCATTAGAGGATGGAACAGAGCACACACAATTTCGAACGTGTAGCTAAAGCGGCTACGGGTCGGCGTCAGTCAATCACTCAGTTAGTCAGTCAGTCCAGACATGTCATTTTATTGACATTTTAGTGAACTATATTCTAATACTAAGTTTGACGTTCGAGTTAATATACGTTCTGACGACAGAGCAAAAACAAACAAAATACTTTTCTTGTATGGCGACCCCCCCTTATTTTCTACCAGCTACCTATGTCGGTTCAAAAGATACAACTATCGACCTAGTAAAACACGACACATTTTCGACATTATGCCCCACTGCGCGTCTCTGTCGCGTTGCGTCCTGCCGGGGAGCACCACTTCTTCTATGTTAACTATTAGGCCGAGTCCTGAAGCTGTAATTTTTAATTGGCTGGACATAAATCGAAACCGTCAATTTACTATAGAGTTGCTATATTACTTCAAAAGAATGTGGACGCCTGCGAAACTGAATTTGGGTTCAATCATGTCACCCCTAACGAAATTGTTAAAGCCTTTAAAAGTATTAAAATGAAAACTACTGAGGACCTATGGGGAATGTCAGTAAAAGTCTGCAGTGCGATCATTGATACTATATCTCCATATTTAGCTGTTATATTCAATGATTGTGTCGATCATGGTACTTTTCCTGACTTAATGAAAAAAAGTAAAGTAGTTCCATTATTCAAAGCTGGTGACAAAAAGGATCCCAGTAATTTTAGACCAATATCAGTCTTACCTGTACTTAGTAAAATTTTTGAGAAGGTCATACTCAATCAAATGCTTTCGCACTTTAATAGAAATAACTTACTACATGACCATCAATTTGGTTTTACGAAAGGGCGCAGTACAACGGATGCCGGAACTGCACTTTTAAAATACATTTTTGGCGCGTGGGAAAAATCTGAAGATGCTATTGGTATCTTCTGTGATCTATCCAAAGCATTTGATTGCGTAGATCATAGCACATTGTTGTTAAAACTTGAACATTACGGTGTTAAGAATAATTCACTTAAACTACTTAAGTCATATTTGGAAAACAGGATTCAAAAGGTACAAGTAAACAAAACGAAATCACTGGGATCTGTTGTCAAAATTGGCGTACCTCAAGGGTCCATATTGGGGCCATTTTTATTCCTTATTTATATTAATGACCTCCCTACTGTAGTGAAGAATCTGTCAAAGATTGTGTTATTTGCTGATGATACTTCATTAATATTCAATGTAAGTAGAAAATCACAAAATTATAACGAAGTCAATGATGCACTTGGACAGATTCATGCATGGTTTACTGTTAACAATTTAGTCCTAAACGCCAAAAAAACTAAATGTATTAAATTTGCACTACCAAATGTAAGGTCTACTTCACATAACATAGTATTGAATAATGAACCATTAGATTTTGTAAATAGTACAGTTTTCTTAGGGTTAATACTAGACTCTAAACTTCAATGGGGCCCTCATATAACGGCTCTTTCTGGTCGATTGAGCTCGGCTGCATATGCTGTCAGAAAAATCAGACAACTTACTGATGTAGCTACCGCAAGGCTGGTTTACTTTAGCTACTTCCATAGCATTATGTCTTATGGCTTACTGCTTTGGGGCCGAGCAGCTGATATACATTCAATATTCGTTTTACAAAAGAGAGCTATAAGAGCAATTTATTGCCTGAAGACTCGTGATTCCCTGAGAGAACTGTTCAAGGAAATCAACATAATGACAGTGCCATGCCAGTATATCTATGAAAATATTATGTATGCTAGAAAGAACATTCATCAATTACCTAAAATTTGTGACAGGCATAATTTTAATACTAGAAATAAGCACAAAATTGATCAACCATATACTAGATTAACTAAAGTCAATACATCTTTCGTTGGTCTGTGTGTACGATACTACAACAAAATACCTGACAATATAGTGCAATTACCTGAGAGAAAGTTTAAAGAATGTGTAAAGCAAACGTTATATAAAAAAGCTTACTATAGATTAGATGACTATATGAATGACAAAGAGGTATGGTGCTCTGATATTCCAGCGAAACACAAGAAACACATTGTAAAAAGCCGACTCTTAAAGTAGGCCGTGCTGCAGTGGTTTCTTGCCGTTTCTTTTACGCTGCCACAGCACGATCCGAAACGGCGTAGACTCGCTCTATTTGAATTGTATTCTGCATGACATTCAATAAGTATTCTGTAAAGAATCTACATTGAATAAAATAATCTGAATCTGAATCTGAATCTATAATAGGTGGTGGAACACTTATGTAAAAAATAATTTTTAATGAATTGGCTGGCTTTTAGATTCTCCAGAAAATATTTCTTTTTGTTTGTTTATGCATGTGAAGTCAAGCCAAAAATTGTAACTAATATCTGATGGGGTAAACTTTTGATGTGGGTTCCAAGGTACCTACTTCAATTAAAACTAAGCAAAAAATATTTGCGCATATATTTTTATTAGCAAATTTGTATGCAAGTTACATAAAAGTCCAGGCAAAAATGGCAACCAAATTATTTTAAATTTGATAGACTTTCCAGGACAGTTTTTGAGCAAATTACCTAAAATTAAGCATATTAATCAAAAGTTAAATATTTTCGTATTTAATGTTGAAGCAAAAATAGCAACTGAAAAACTTTTGTTTAATTACAGGTTTCATCGTGTGTTCTTTCCTTTATTTATAAAATTAAGCATAATTATAAACAGATAAAAAAGTTGATTTTTAATTCAATAGATCGCGTCAAGCGATCGAGAACCGGCGTAATATTATATGTTCTTTGGAACCGGTATGGCGTGCCGTGCGCCTCGAGACTTTTTTCTTCTACGTAATGTCAAGAGTACGTCAAGCCTGACATAATATTAGACTTTTTAGTGTTCTTATTTCAACAGTCCAAGTAGCTAGAGTGGGCTGCAAGTGTCTGGCTGCCTGCTTGTACAAACAACAACACTTCAAACAGTCCATTGAAAGGAGAAAATACCATTGTGGGATACAATGTTACAAAAAACCGGGCAAGTGCGAGTCGGACTAGCGTGCTAAGCTATTGCTCTTGATCCCCCGATATTGACTCCTCTTTAATAAGAATTTACTTGAAGTGGAAGCTAGCTAGCGTTAATTGGTTGTGAGAAAGGTTGTAAACTTTAATTATTTCAGACTTTATGGTTCCGTACCCATAGGGTGAAAAACGGGATCATACTAATATGCCTCCGATGTATGTCTGACTGTCTGTCAGTGGGCTGTATCTCATGCTGCATAAGCTATAAAATATAAAAACTGATCAAGTACGAGTCGGACTCAAAAAAGGACGAGTTGCACTCCGAAAAGAAGTTAAAATTATTTTTCCGGAAGAAGTGAAAACTTGAATTTTTGAATATGATGTTTTTGTAAGGGTCAATCGCGTCATTGCTCGTGTACTTCTTCATCGAGACCTAAAATTTGTCTCAGTACATGAGTAGTCTAGGGTCAGTAGTTTTCAAGTTATAGCGATTTTTACTTTGACAGCTGTCATCCGAAATGTAGATCTCATCAAGACCTATCATTTGACTCAGCACACGAGTACACTAGAGTCAGTAGTTTCCAAGTTATGGGGTTTTTTAGTTTGACAGCTGTCATCCGTAATGTAGATCTCATCGAGACCTTTCATTTGTCTCAGCACATGAGTAGTCTAGGGTCAGTAGTTTTCATGTGATAGCGATTTTTACTATGACAGCTGTCATCCAAAATGTAGATCTCATCGAGACCTATCATTTGACTCAGCACACAAGTACTCTAGATTCAGTAGTTTTCAAGTTATAGCGATTTTTAGTTTGACAGCTGTCATCCGAAATGAAGATCTCATCGAGACCTGTCATTTGTCTCAGCACACGAGTAGTCTAGGGTCAGTAGTTTTCGAGGTATAGCGATTTTTAGTTTAACAATTGTCATCCGAAATGAAGATCTCATCGAGACCTATCATTTGACTCAGCACACAAGTACTCTAGATTCAGTAGTTTCCAAGTTATGGGGTTTTTCAGTTTGACAGCTGTCATCTGAAATGTAGATCTCATCGAGACCTATCATTTGTCTTAGCACATGAGTAGTCTAGGGTCAGTAGTTTTCAAGTTATAGCGATTTTTACTTTGACAGCTGTCATCCGAAATGAAGATCTCATCGAGACCTATCATTTGTCTCAGCACACGAGTAGTCTAGGGTCAGTAGTTTTCGAGTTATAGCGATTTTTAGTTTGACAGCTGTCATCCGAAATGTAGATCTCATCAAGACCTATCATTTGACTCAGCACACGAGTACACTAGAGTCAGTAGTTTCCAAGGTATGGGGTTTTTTAGTTTGACAGCTGTCATCCGTAATGTAGATCTCATCGAGACCTTTCATTTGTCTCAGCACATGAGTAGTCTAGGGTCAGTAGTTTTCAAGCAATAGCGATTTTTACTTTGACAGCTGTCATCCAAAATATAGATCTCATCGAGACCTATCATTTGACTCAGCACACAAGTACTCTAGATTCAGTAGTTTCCAAGTTATGGGGTTTTTCAGTTTGACAGCTGTCATCTGAAATGTAGATCTCATCAAGACCTATCATTTGTCTCAGCTTACGAGTAGTCTAGGGTCAGTAGTTTTCGAGGTAAAGCGATTTTTAGTTTGACAATTGTCATCCGAAATGAAGATCTCATCGAGACCTATCATTTGACTCAGCACACAAGTACTCTAGATTCAGTAGTTTCCAAGTTATGGGGTTTTTCAATTTGACAGCTGTCATCCGAAATGTAGATCTCATCGAGACTTATCATTTGTCTCAGCACACGAGTAGTCTAGGGTCAGTAGTTTTCGAGGTATAGCGATTTTTAGTTTGACAGCTGTCATCCGAAATGAAGATCTCATCGGGACCTATCATTTGTCTCAGCACACGAGTAGTCTAGGGTCAGTAGTTTTCGAGTTATAGCGATTTTTAGTTTGACTGCTGTCATCCGAAATGTAGATCTCATACATTTAGGATTCGCTATTAAATAACGATCAAAACCAGTACGTCAAGTCTGTCGTGCACATATCACGTTGTGCACAACAAAAAAAGCCGAGACTATGACCACAGAATATATAATAGTAAACAAGTTTACAGGAGTCACACTCCTTTGATCTTGGAAAAAGCTGCCTATTTCACAGACAGGCCTGCTATGACAAAGACAAAAAAGATGTTTTGGTCTTTATCACACTTTAGAAGTTTTGTATATATTGAGCCTGCTCTAACTTGATATGATTATTTGCAAATCAATTTCTATACTTCATCCGAGATCTGACGCGACAAAGGTAAAAAAGATGTTTTTATCTTTATCACACTTTAGAACTTTTGTATATATTGAGCCTGTTATAACTTGGTATGCTTATTTTCAAATCCATTTCGATACTTCATCCGAGATCTGACGCGACTTCTGATGCGAGTTAATAATTTTTTTCCCATCTGAAAAAGTGCCAAGCGCCGCTGAAGAAGTTTTCACTTCAAATATCGACCACAGTACTCGTAATTTACTGACATTTCAACTAATACAATTTATATCATGCGGTGGTACGGAACCCTCGGTGCGTGAGTCCGACTCGCACTTGGCCGGCTTTTCCCTTTCATTAGATCAAATCCACAATTATTTTGAGTCTCATGTCAAACCTGTAGAATATTCATACAAACTTCCACCCCATTTTTCAACCCCTCAGGGGATGAATTTCAGAAAATCCTTTCTTAATGTGTAGTCTTGACGTACTAAAAAACTGCTTACAAAATTTCACATCTGTAGCTTTATCGGTTACGGCTCGGCGTTGATGAATCAGTCAGTCAGTCGGTCAGGGCATGCTGTTTTATATATTTAGATCAGAAGATCAAAAGTATTTTCAGCTTACTACAACCGATGTAAATTTTCATCTTTCATGTTTAACTTTAAATTCCGAAGCGCGTACCGAATAAAACAGCGAAGCAATGCGACGTTGCCGTACCGTGCAATCACGAGCCGTGTACTATGTTAATGTCAATTATGAACTTTATTTCAACTTCTTTAGGGTCGATATAAAGCGCTACATAATGTAATTTTTATATAAAAAGATACGCTATTGCCTGAAATGTTTAATTTGTAAAGTAATCAACGTAAGTACAGTTTTAGAGTATAATTAAACACTTTTGATTCAGTTACCTATTTTGGACAAAGTGAAATCCCTCAATAATTATACCACTGTAAAGCTTTAACATATTGTGTTCACTTTTATGACTGTTTGATCAAGTACAACAAAATTTTGAAGTACAAAAAGTCACGAGATAGTTATGTATTTTGCCCGAGCAGACAAAAAGAAATAAAACTTTTAGTGGGATTTTTTTAATTTTAGGATTAACCTAAGAACTTAGGTGCTTAATTAGTTTGTAAAATACTAAAAGTTTATCATTGAACGAGCCCAGAAAACATTTCGTTTAGTTGGCATTTTTGCCACAGTAACTATTTATATAATAGGGTTTTTTTAATCTGCCGCCTTGTCCCATTTGGTGATATGCTTAATTTTAAGTAATTATGTAATTACTTCCAAGACTTCATAAACCACAAAAAGAAAATCTTGGTTCCGATTTTTGTCTAGGCCAAAATCTAATTATCTTGGGGTATATAAGTGTTTACTTGAATTGTGCCAAGTTTCTTCACAGCAGGGTTTGTGCAAGGTACGCCTTGTTGGATCTCCTACTATTCATTCAGTTATTGTAAATACATGGTTCTGTAAATTTTGTATGGGGAAGTCAAAATCACGTTTGATGATTTGACATTTCAACTTGGGACACAATGGCAGATGTCATCCCATAATAAAATAAATTAGTATTCCTCCTATTACGAGCGGAGCAAGGTGTCTGAGCTCTTTGATCCGCGTAGAGTCAGCTAAGAATATTACCGGAGGCATTGAGGGTGCGTCACCATACTGCGCACTAACCGCACCAACTGTTGTGCTAGCCGCGCTAATAAGCGTGGTAACTATGGTGCTTCCCCTGCAAAATATACCAGACATTTTTGCTGTGAAATTCTGGAGGGAGCTCTCTGTCCAGCTGTGGACTTTAATGGGATTATCTTGTATTGGTTGTCATCTGTTTTTATTTTCACCAAAAATAAAAATTAAAAAAAAGTGCAGTCGGGGTTTCAGGGTTTGGTAGCGTAGCTCTGGTTCTAATATTTCTTAAGTTCTAAGGTTTATCATGGTCTTTTTTAGGGTTCCGTAGTCAACTTGGAACCCTTACAGTTTCGTCATGTCCGTCTGTCTATCTTTCGGTCTGTCCGTCTGTCTGTCCGCGGCTTAGCTCAGAGACCTTAGGACTAGAAAGTTGTAATTTGGTGTGTGTATACATTTTGGTCACGTGCTAAAATAAAATAATGAATACAAAATTTTTGTGTACTACTTCTGGACGCGAAGAGGGATGAATTTCTTTTTTCTTGTTTACCCCATGGTGTGGGGTGTTGTTAAATAGGTATTTTAAATAATTATTAAAATTATAGGAAGGTTTTTTGATTTAAGGATTCGTTTGCGAAACATTAATATTAGTGTCAAGAGTCCCCCTTCCTCTGCCAGCTAACCGGTTGCTATGGAAAACTTCAAAAAATTTACAGTCAGTAACAATTTAAAAGGAAAACTATCAGAAATTATATGCTCGTCTGCCTCCCTCTTCTATAAAAAACCGGCCAAGTGCGAGTCGGACTCGCGCACCGAGGGTTCCGTACCACCACATAATCATAATTGTATTAGTTGAAATTTCAGTAAGGTAATGTGCTAGATTTTTTGAGTCCGACACGCGCTTGACCAAATTTTATTGTTTGTTGTTATTTTATAGCTTATGCACTATAAACATACCAATTTTCAAGTTTGTTAGTGTTCCCGTTTTTAAAATAGAACTAAAAAAAAAATCGCCTCCTAGACCATTCAACTTGACCCCTCTCTTATATGAATGTTCTTGAAACGGGAGCTCACCTCAATTGGTTACCATTAGTTGTGAGGAAAGTTGTAATATTTAATGATTTCAGACTTTTCCTTTATTTATACTGTGAGACCTAGCTTCTTGCCAAATTTCATAATTTTAGGTCAACGGGAAGTACCCTGTAGGTTTTGCTATTTTGCAAAAATGTATGGAGATGAGGACATAAAAAGCCATATCATTTGAATGCGTCGTTGTAAAAAATTGAAATTTTCAGATCTTGTGTGGTTCATAGACCCTAATATATGGTATCAATTTCAACCTGATACCTCTACCCGTTCGTGAGATAAAGGGTCTTGACAGACAGACAGACAAACAGACGGACATCAAAGTGATCCTATAAGGGTTCCGTTTTTTTCTTTTGAGGTATGGAACCCTAAAAAAGAAACAGCAATCAGGCACTGTGCCTCGCTGTTCGTTACGAGGGTAAATGTTAAAATCAGGAAATTTAAAAATACAATAATGGTTCTAACTCTACGTTGCGCGTGGCCCGACATGCACTTTACCGGTTTTTAAAAATGGTATCTTGATCGGTATTGAAAAATTACAAAAAAATTACAAATATTAAAAATAATTTGACTTTATTAAGCATTCTTATGTTTTATCAATCTTTAGTATGGCCAATATCGGCTTTTTTGTATCCGCTGCCATATTTTCAACGTGTACGATCTCTATGAAAAAGTTTTTACAAAAATGTTTTATCTTTAGTGAAAGAAATAGTACATTATGGTACTAGTGTGTAACATTGGTGATTACCGCCGAGGCGCCATAAAGAGAGCCGAGGACGGTAATCATCAATACACACGTGTATCATACGACGTTTTTCAACACACTTGTGAATCAAATAACAATAAAATTTAAACCAATAAAATTTAAAATAATATCTTTAACTCACTAGTGAGTTATAAAAATTCACAGTTTGATTATTGGTGTTATTCTGTGCCTAATTGCGGTGACCATAGAGCCACTTTATGAGCAAGTATGTTGAAAAAACTTTTTTAAGAACGAAGCAACTCTACCAATAAAATTAAAAAAAATAACTATAACTCACTAGTGAGTTATAGCAATGAAAAAGTTACAGTTTGATTATGGGTGTTATTCTGTGCCTAATTGCGGTGACCATAGAGTCACTTTATGAGCAAGTGTGTTGAAAAATATATTTTATCACTGTTACCTCAATATACAGGATGTTTGGTGCATCGTATGCCAAAATGAATTGGGCGTTATGAGGAGCAATTTTATATCTCTTCAGCCCCTTCAATGCCCCATAGTGCGGCCGATTAGCTGTTTCACGTAGACACGCCTTATAATTTCACCAATTTTTTTCCAGGTACTAGTTAGGTACATAGCTTTAATTACTTGATAGGAGCCAAAGGAAAAGTGCCGCCATCTTGGATTTTAAGATAGTCCAGTAAAAATACGGTTTTGCAAAACATTAAATGCTAATAGCTACTTTTTTGTGTATATCGTATTTAAATATGATGTTAAGACGCAATATTAACGAATCCACCTAAAATTTAAAGCGGAATATTTTTTTCGAATAACAGCTAAGGCAAAAATAGTAATAGACAATTATATACTTTATATCATAGATAAACGTATACTTTACATATAGGCATCAAAAATTCAAAATCCACCATAAATATATTTAAAAATATCAATTTATTTCAAAATATAAAATCTCCACTTATTTTTACATATAAGGGCCAATAAAGTCGAGGTAAAATAATAGGAATAAACTGAGCTAAACTCAACCTTTTTAAATGTAAGTGATTCTTATATATATTCACAAAAATGCCATACTAAATAAAAAAATAGTTTTTTGTAATCGCTGGTTTACAATGATTTTGTAAACATTTATGTTGGATTTGCCAAAAATGTGATTATATAGCACTATTTAAATTATTAGAAAGCAAAACGGATCTATTACTATTTTTGGTTTCGAAGATAAGCTGTATTTAAATTTCGTGCTATAAAAGTTAAACAATACAAAAAAGCAAATATTTTTAGGTGGATTCATGTATTTAAATTTCGTGCTATAAAAGTTAAACAATACAAAAAAGCAAATATTTTTAGGTGGATTCATGTATAATATGAAATTCTGAATATATAGCAAGCCGTAAATAAAAAAAATAATCTATAAAAAATTTTTTCCGAAATTCCATATTTTTTTAATGTTTGGACGGAAAAATAAATAAATAAATGAAGTAGGTGGATTCCATTAAAAACCTTTACACAGAAATATAATCTATCGATCTGAAAAAGAATCACGGCTATTATCAATTATTTCCGTTTCGCCATACAATCTCTCGTAATTTTACTGGAGTAAGACGTTAAGCACTACCATGGACTACCATGGTTATCGTTAAATTAAACATTTCATTAAAACTCAAATTAAAAAAAAGTGTTAGGTCTAGCCTCCAAATAGAAATTTTATTTTGTCATAATTTTTTTTATGTTTTATTAAATCCATATTGGCAATTCTCATCTAGTTCTTTTTTTTTAACTTTCAAATTGTCCAGAAGAGGTAAAACTAAAAATTTTAACTTTGCATGGCTGTAAATAAAAAAACCGGCCAAGTGCGAGTCGGACTCGCGCACCGAGGGTTCCGTACCACCACATCATAATTGTATTAGTTGAAATTTCAGTAAGTTAATGTGCATTTTTTGAGTCCCACACGCGCTTGACCAAATTTTATTATTTGTTGTTATTTTATAGCTTATGCACTATAAACATACCAATTTTCAAGTTTGTTGGTGTTCCCGTTTTTAAAATAGAACTAAAAAAAAAATCGCCTCCTAGACCATTCAACTTGACCCATCTCTTATATGAATGTTCTTGAAACGGGAGCTCACCACAATTGGTTATCATTAGTTGTGAGGAAAGTTGTAATATTTAATGTTTTCAGACTTTTCCCTTTATTTCTACTGTGAGACCTAGCTTCTTGCCAAATTTCATAATTTTAGGTCAACGGGAAGTACCCTGTAGGTTTTGCATTTTTGCATAAATGTATGGAGATGAGGACATAAATTGCCATATCTTTTGATTGCGTTGTTGTAAAAAAATTGAAATTTTCAGATCTTGTGTGGTATTAATTTCAACTTGATACCTTTACCCGTTCGTGAGATAAAGGGTCTTGACAGACAGACAGACAGACAACAAAGTGATACTATAAGGGTTCCGTTTTTTTCTTTTGAGGTACGGAACCCTAAAAAAACTAAAAGCGATCGGGATATTCCTATTCCTATAAATGTTTTGTAGTATATCTTCTTTCTAACGGTATACAACTTGCTATTAAAAAATAATAATCGGGCAAACATTCAAAATTCAGAATATGGGGACTGAAGGGATAGCAACGCTAATCATCCATCGTAAAGCTCAATTCATGTAGGTACTACAGGGTGTTTGCGTCAAACACCCTGTAGTACCTACATAAAATAGATTTTTATAACTTAGCCAGTTGCACAAATTGTATTCAAAGTTAAATTTACTTTTAAACCTATCGGTAATATTTTCTTCTCATCGATTTAGTAGAACTTTAAAATATGTTTTTGCAACTGCTTGTAAAAACGATATAACATCATAAATTAAACTCACAATAATAAATATAAAATATTTATTTCACTGGAAAGTTCTTTCAATATAAGGCAGGTTAGATAAAATTTTATATCTTTAGATAGGTAACTTTAATAACTAAAACAGACAAAATGCATCTTACAAAACATAGAAAATTAGAAACAAAATAATTAACACCTAGATTTAGATTGATATTAGTTAGTTTGCTTCATATCTGTTGGTTTGTTGACTGCGTTTGCAGGGGCCACGTGCTTGTCGACGTCATCGCTCTCTTCTGCATGATCTCTGTACACTGGGGCTGGTACTGGTACGTGTGCAATGGGCCCTGGAATCGCCGGCTCAGGGTACGCTCGTCGCAAAGTCCCGTAGATAATTCTCGGGGTACAACTGAAGAGGATTGGTTGAGCACATTTGCTGGATCCAGCAGGGAACAAAGCGGAAACTCCTCCACTTGAAGCACCAGTCAAAGCCCCAGCAGCTCCATAAGACACCGGTGCAGGAGTAGCAGCATATCTTACTGCCATTGTGGGAATAATATTGTTCATTATCGCGTCATGCTTCAACTGCGCTAGGAGATCTCCATCGCTGTCACGCAGCATCCTCGCCGAGCGAGCCAAAGCTGGCAAGTACTCTGCGTTTGAAGGCAAATCTAACTCGTACCTCGATCTTCGGACCTCCTCCTGAGGCAACAATCCATGAATGTAGGTAGACACAACCGGTGGCAATGCATTCACGTTAAATCGTGCGTTGTACGCCGCAAGGAGCTTCGGGTGTACATAAGGAATCAAAAAGCCTCTGTAGTTGCCGACACCGATTCCCATGGCTTCAACGTTTGGATACCCTGGATAAGTTTGATATGATGGCAGCGATGTAGGTACAGACGGCTGGATATAGTCTGCGGGAAGTTCACTAGTAGGTTGTAGAAGTGAAATTCTTCCCTCGGGCGTATTTTCTTCACTGGAGTTTGAGCAGTCAGATGTATCTTCTTCTTTGACTTTCTGTGGATCTTCTAAGTGGTTGCTGACGTCACTGATGGTTTTTGCTTCAGCGGCTTCAATACTCGAATCTGCGTCATTTTCTTGTCGTGTCGGGCTACTAAAGACTAAGCCCGTGGTCAAAAGAAGAGCCAAAATTTTTACACTAAACATTTTTGCGTGTAGTGTTAATAATGTCTATTGTGAATCGCTGTCGATTTATGAATAAAATGTGTACCCATTTCTTACGTAAAGTCGAGCGGTTTCAAATTACGAGGGACTATCAATTTCCTTGCATGTTATATGAATTATGTGCTATTCAGCATGTCATTGACTCTATGCATAGTCAAAATATATTATAATTGTAATTTCAAAATCTCAAGGCCCTTCATACAATCACGCAGGAATTTAGAACTCACGGTTCGTTCGGTGATAAATGAAGTTCGTCGTGAATATTGGCACAGAATATATAATAGTAAACAAGTTTAACTTAAGTAACGAAACGAGGAATAACCGAATATTTAGGGTTTCTTAATAAAAAATTAAATTAAATGTAAGAGAATTATGGATCCGAATAAGACTAATTTTTATAAGATGTAACAGAAAGGGTACATCAACCCTGAAGGATGTGATTCTGACCATGAAACTGAACAACTTTCCCTAAGGAACATAGGCCGAAATACGAAAAAAAAAAATTACTTCCTATACAAAATGTGCTATCCGCTGATTCAGTTTATATGGGAAGTAATTTTTTTTTCTGATTTCGGCCTATGTTTCTTATAGAAAGTTGTTCCATTTCATGGGCAGAATCACGTAGGTACTTCAGGGTTGATATATACCCATTCTATTATACCTTGTATTGCCTTTTTGCTCTAGGGCAATGAAGATAAAAATGCACATAAAATTTGTGAAAACCTAACCATTTCACATTTAGTGAGTAACTTTAGAATTTAGTCCGGTCCCTTATAGTCTTATATCGCCAAATTCTCCAAATTGCAGCAAATTTTTTTCAGGTACTTGTTAGGTACATAGCTCTCAATTTTTTATAGGAGCCAATTCTTGTATTTTCTATGGATTTTTTATGAAAATACAAGAATTGGCTCCTCTCAAAAATTGAGAGCTATGTACCTGAAAAAATTCGGTGAAATTGTAATTCGTGTCTACGAGAAACAGCTAACTGACCGCACTAATTTCAATGATGAATCACAAAGTTTCTAAACGTAAATAAGGCGGAGTTTCGAATGTTTTAACCTACTAAACAAGTAATTATTCAAAATCTTTTAACGGCTTACCGTTGCATAAAGCATCTTTAAATTTGAAGCTTTTTAAATCTGTTATTATCAATCTCTTTGTTATCAAAACAGAAAGGGACAACAATTTCATTTAAGAGACCTTAACTTGAAAGAAGCGCAACTGCCAATTAATTCCACAAAAAGAAATTGTACGACTTTTGAGACACAGCAATATTTTTTACTCCATATAAAAGTTATCAGCAGCTGATGAGCGTTCAATAACTTGGAAACTTCAAAAAGTGAGTCAAGTCAGTGTTATGAAAAACCAAAATAACTTTTTTGGAAACTTTACAAGTCGTAGAACAAAATTGGATTTGCAGTCCACGAATCTGAAAGTTCAAAGACTCTTTAAAACATCAAACAACTTTTTTAGGACCTTTTCCTTTATTTTAAGGCAAAAAGGGACGATTTGGACCAAGCTTTTGTAGTCACTTTTTGCTGTTGAATCGAAAATATTTTTAATGGTAATTTAAGGTAGGAAAAATAAAACAGAAGAAAATAATTTTTAAAATGCTTTATATTTATTTTTGTGATGTTTCTTTGCAATATTGTATAAAAAATTGATACAAAAATATATTACTTAAACTTAAATAAGAAATAAATAAATAATTGTATAAAAACAGGCAGTCACGTATCCTTAAGCTGACTAAATTGTAGTTCCTTGTTGGTATATTTCAAAGTTTATTTACAGCTTCTTGTCGAGAGGAAATCTCTGGATTACTTTCGTGGGTGTTCTCTTCACTTTGGTAGTGATCCTAGTTTTCTTGGTGTCCCTTTTGCTATGGAAAGGTCCGTCAAAGTCTTTAGCGTATCTGTACGCGTGAGGAGCGCTGTACGCAGGAGCTGAAGCCAGACTGCCATGCACGACTGAGGGTGAGCAGCTCAGCAGCAGCGGGACGGCGCAGCCACCGACCTTGGCGCCGGGAAATACGCCCACAGCACCAGGTCCACTACCCGCGCCGGCTCCAGCCAGGTTTAATCCACTTACGTCAGCAGCAGCGGCGGCAGCGGCTGCACCATAAAGACCAGGACCGTAAGCACCTCTGGCGCTTTCTTTCTCCTTCCACTCCGTCATGGAGCCTCGCGCCAACGCATCTTTGTCAACAACAGTACCCACAAGTGTGCTTGGTGCAGACGCGCTATCAGTGTCCACAGATTTGCCAAACATGTGGTCATGGTGCATCAAGTGCTGTTGCGGGCCAAGATGCCCGTGAAGTCCAATTTGCCCGTGAAGTCCAATTTGCTGGTGCATATGGTGAGGCACATTATGAACTGGAAATCCAATATGCGAAACAGATGCCAGATGTGGTACCTGGACACCTATGTGTGCATTCCTTTCAAACTCAGCGTCCTTCAAGTGCTCGGATTTTGATGTCATTTTATCCTCATGCCAGTTCTTTCCTTGAGTTTGAAAATGAAGGTCTGATTCTTTGAACTGATGCTCAGGCTCAACAGATTGCAATCCAGAGGTTGGAAGCTGTTGTTCAGCAGATTTCATCTGTGGTGGAAATAGCATTTTTTTATCTTGATTGTCCTCCGAGTTAATAGACTTCAGTTCAGCCATTTGGTTTGCATCAGCAGACTTGAATAAGTTTGGTAGATTTTCGGCATTCTCGGATGTGGTAGACTTTAATTCAGACATGTGTTCTGATTGATGTTCTAAAGCCTGGCTGCTTGGTGTTTTCACTTCAGAATCCAGGCCTTTAAGCTTTGCAGACTTGAAGAATGGTGAAAGTCCAGAAGATTTCATTTCGGAATTATGCAAAGAATCCAGAGGTTCCATGACTTGACCAGGTTCAGAGCTTAAGGCCTGGTGTTCAGCAGATTTGAACGATGATGGAACTAGTGGTTTTTGTTCTTGGGTGCTTTCCTTGTTAGAAGACTTGAGTTCAGCCATATGGTCTTCATCTGTAGATTTAAAAAAGGTTGGGGGAATTCGAGCATCCACCGAGGTTGAAGACTTTGACTCGGACCTGTGCGCTAAGTCTGATTTATGTTCCATGGCCGAAGCAAGTGCGTCTACTTTTGGAACCATGTCCTTTTGCTCAGCACTCTTAAAAAAAGGTAGAATTGGTGCATCTTCCGAATCAGAGGACTTCAATTCAGTGTTGTGAGCTGAGTCTATATGATGCTCGATAGCCTGGTTTTCGGCAGATTTTATTGATGGTGGATGAATGATTGATTTCTCTTCCGGTTTGTGCTCTGTTGTAGGGATTATGTGATCTTCATGGGCAAGGACTAAGTTTTCAGCATGAAGTTCTTGTTTTGGGCTATCTTCTACAGATTTCATAAGTGTCGTAGTGTCAATTACAGCAGCTTTTTCTTGACCAACGTTCGGTGTCCATTCTTTCTTTCCTTCGATGGCAGGTGCGTTTTCATTTGATTTTGCTAAGATCTTCTTATCCTGATTGTCTTTCCGAGTAATCTTCTGATGATCTTCAGTTTCAGTTAGCAGAACTGCTTTCATGGCTGGTGCTGATGGGGCTGGTGCTAAATCATCTATATGTTCCGTAGCTTTCGATTGTTGGAACGGTAAAACAGTTTTCATCGAATCTGCATGGATGGCTGCAAACTCCTTCCCAGGACCATGCAACGAGGATTCACCTTCAGAATTTTTAACTTGTTTTGAATGTTCGGACTCAAATTCCTTTACGGATGCTTTATTTTCTACTTTAATATCCTCCACTTTCATTGTAGTCTCTTTATCTGTAACGGCCTTCAATGTGACTTTAGAGTCCTTATGTTCCGAAGCAGCAGATTCCATCTCTTCCATGTCCCTCTTTTTCGACATGACTGGTTCATTTTCTACAGTGGCTTTCTTTGGAAGCTCCACAGCAACAGCGTCAACATGCATAGACTCTGAGCTTTTCATTTTCCTTACTGCTTCGGATGCTTCTGTTGTAGTTATTTCTGTAGTTTCTTTGAAGCTCTCTTCAATATTTCTCGCAATTTCAGCGTTTTTCTGGATATTATTGATGGCCTCTTTCCATTTCGCCATCCGTTCGCTATCAGTTTTGAATCGAGCTCCCTGTAGAGCATCAGCCTGGTTCAATGTCGTCGCCTGAAGATTCATTGATTCTAAATTGCCGAAGTTTTGCTGAATGTGTTCAAGGGCTTGCCTGGCAATCTCGATGTCTTCATGAATCTCGGCATCTGCACCTGTTTCTTTCTGAATCTGTGTAATTTTCTGCAAGTTTTCAACTGCTTCTTTGGCCATTTTGATGCTGCTCTTCATTTCGTTGTCGGTCAATGGCACGTCGCTGTCATCGTCAGCACTTCTCATCTGGGGAAGGTTTTCGGCGTCGCAAAGTTTGACTTTGACTTCTTTGGTACATTTCTCGGTGGGGTCCGACCTAGCAGCCATCTCCTCGTCAGAGTCACGGTACAGATGGTAGCCATAGTTCTTCTTGACGATGATAGGTTTTTTCTTGAGAGCGAAGGTTCTGGCTTCGGGAATGGCATCAAGTTGCTGCATTTCGACAGCAGGTGTGACGTCACTGGTCAAGAGTTGTGGTGATTTCTTCTCGCGTCTGAAGGAGGCTGGGAGCCTGTAATGCGCAGGCCTATACCCGTAGTTGTAGCCGGGCAGTGCAGGGACCGCCGCGGCTATAGCTGCCAGAGCAGCTAGCACTGCTAATGTCTTCATTGTGTGATAGCAGCGATACGTTTGATGATAGTATGGACCATTACAGGGGTTTTATAGTAAGAGATGCAGTTTCCCTTCCAAATGTTAAGAAAAACATTACGTGCCTGCCGTGACCGAACGCGACCGGCTGATGCGCAATGGTAATGCGCACACGCATACATTGCTGAACGTGCAGCTTCCGTTTCGTGATCGAGATACTTTGAAAACTTTTATCAACTTAATTTTATCGAGATCCAATATAAATAAAAATCAATTTTTAACCATATCAACTTCTTATCACATGTTGCGTTTAGATTTGTTAGATTGTTATAAATTGAGACATAGAAGAGTTATTATTCATACAAATAAGCAAATACACAGTAAGCTCATTAATGATATACCTAGGTCCTAGGTCCTTTTAAAATTGTGCACACAGTTTCAGTATTCAAAAAACCGGCCAAGTGCGAGTCGGACTCGCGCACTGAGGGTTCCGTACCACCACATAAACATAATTGTATTAGTTGAAATTTCAGTAAGTTAATGTGCTAGATTTTTTGAGTCCGACACGCGCTTGACCAAATTTTATTATTTGTTGTTATTTTATAGCTTATGCACTATAAACATACCAATTTTCAAGTTTGTAAGTGTTCCCGTTTTTAAAATAGAACTAAAACAAAAATCGCCTCAGCGACCATCCAACTTGACCCCTCTCTTACATGAATGTTCTTGAAACGGGAGCTCACCACAATTGGTTACCATTAGTTGTGAGAAAAGTTGTAATATTTAATGATTTCAGACTTTTCCCATTATTTGTACTGTGAGACCTAGCTTCTTGCCAAATTTCATAATTTTAGGTCAACGGGAAGTACCCTGTAGGTTTTTCATTTTTGAATAAATGTATGGAGATGAGGACATAAAATGCCATATCTTTTGATTGCGTCATTGTAAAAAATTGAAATTTTCAGATCTTGTGTGGTTCATGGATCCTAATATATGGTATTAATTTCAACCTGATACCTTTACCCGTTCGTGAGATAAAGGGTCTTGACAGACAGACAGACAGACAGACAGACGGACAACAAAGTGATCCTATAAGGGTCCCGTTTTTTTCTTTTGAGGTACGGAACCCTAAAAATGATGAACTTTTCCAATACAACATAGGTCCAATTATAAAAATGAGATGACATAGTTTCTATGGGAAGTTGAATGAAAAAAATATTTTACGTCTTTTATTATGCGTACACAAAGCTAAGAAGTTTCTTTGCCGGCATCTCTCTTCCCGAGTTAAATAGGCTGTAGATATAGTGAATAGGCTTCTTCTGGGCCAGTTATTCGCTCCACCATCTACCTCATCTCTGTCCTCAGGAATAGATGAGCAAGCCCATAGACAAAAAAAATACAATGTATACAGGGTGTAAGGGACGGTGTACCGAAAACAGAAAGGGCGTGCTCAGTCAACGAAACTGAACAACTTTCCCAAAGAAAAATTTTTGGGGAATTTAAAAAAATTGGCCACTGATCGAACAGTTATTTTTCCGAGGTAGGAGGTTGGTCCTAGGTTATTTTTTTGGACCTGATTTCCTTTTGCCCACTTATTAGTGAGGTCAAAAGCAATAACTTGTGGCGCGTGACTGAACTCCTTGGTTCAAACTCTGTCGCGCGCTGTTTTGTTTTTTCAAGCTGTCAAAAAAAGAAACAGATTTTTCACGACGCTAAAAATTTCTCCGATGTAAATTGACTTTATTAAATGTGCTAAGTAAATGTAAATACCTCTTCAATGTTACGTGTACATTGTATTGTAAATAAACTTGTAAATACATAAATATGGGTTTCATATCCACATACCCATAATTATGTATTTATTTTCAGAGTTTGAACCAAGGAGTTCAGTCACGCGCCACAAACTTTTGTTCTACGACTTTGCTAACAACGCACGAAAAATTTTCAACTTTCCATACAAAATGGGTCGGTCACGTGACCACTTTAGTATGGAGAGTCGAAAATTTTTTGTGCGTTGTTAGCAAAGTCGTAGAACAAAAGTTGTTGCTTTTGACCTCACTAACAAGTGGGCAAAAGGAAATCAGGTCAAAAAAAAACCTTGTATTAAAAGTTGTGTACAGTCAAAAGTAACTCAAGCTTGACAATCGCAGCGCGACTTTAGCTCTTTCGGCTTTTGAAATAAGAATAGTACAAAAACCAAAAAATCTAAAATCTAAATCTTCTTTATTCATTGTAGGATATGAAAAATCTCATGACGTCAATCACATTTCACAATCGCTTTACAAACAAAGGGCGCCATGTGGGAAAAAAACAGCGACAGGAAAAAACCCTTAAGCTCGAAGCGCTCTTAACTTAATTCGTATCTCTTCGACCTTTGTACAATTCTTCGTATTATTATCGTGTCAATCAATAGCTTTAGCCATGACTTTAGGTACTAACACTGTAGGTACATATGGGAAAGTTGTTCAGTTTGAGTAACAGCTTCAGTGAAATTTCAGTGCAATTTTTCAGTAGGACTACAGAAAGGTGTGATAATACTAAACGGTGTGAATCTGCCCATGAAACTGAACAATTTTTCCCTAGGAACAGGTCGTAATATAACAATCAATTTTTGACCTCCCATAGGACTATTTCTGCTGTATCAGCTGATAGCGCATTTTGTATGGGTGATAAAAAAATTCTTATTTCGACCTATGTTCCTTGGGAAAAGTTGTCCAGTTTCATGTCCAAATTGACACAGTTTACTATAATTACACCTCTCCGTTACACGTTGTATACCTACAGCGTACATTTTCATTAGTTCTTCTCCCAAAGCCCAAGTGAGTCTACATAACCGAAAAAATAATCTTTTACTCGAAAAAAATTTTCTACTCCCCATAGTAAAGTGGTCACTTGATTGACTCACTTTCTATGGGCAGGCCTGTCCCGCAACTATTGTTAGGGTTCCGCTACCAAAATGGAAAAAAAGTAACCCTTATGGTGCGACTTTGTCTGTCTGTCATTCCATCTGTCTGTCTGTCAGACTTAGTAGTCTGTTACTTGCACATTCTAAAATATATTTTAGTATCTTTTTACGTATCTTAGTTTTCAAGTTATGATGAAAAATGTCAAAAAAAAAATACCATCGTCGTCCCTTATCTCCAAACTTTGTGAAAGGAAAAATCTGAATTAATGACAGTTGACAGAAATGTATGTAAACATTACAGCAAAAATAAAACTATCTTTCTAAGTTGCACAGTTTTTTAGAAATCTGCAAATAACCATTACAAACAAATTTAGTTTTGCGGTCCTAAAAATGGACTTTATTGCTTCCAAAAATACAAAAAGTATATCGGAACCCTCAGCGCGCGAGTCCGACTCGCACTTGACCGGTTTTTTCATATAACCTTTCGGGAGATAGTTCCACCCACAGAACAACGATAGGGCCACTTCGCCTGCGCAGCAAGACGCATGCGCTTCAGAGCTCTGTGGTTCCACCCTACATGGGTGACCCATTGTTCTACATCTTTTGCAAATTAATTTAAAAAAAAACCGGCCAAGTGCGAGTCGGACTCGCGCACCGAGGGTTCCGTACCACCACATAATCATAATTGTATTAGTTGAAATTTCAGTAAGTAAATGTGCTAGATTTTTTGAGTCCGACACGCGCTTGACCAAATTTTATTATTTGTTGTTATTTTATAGCTTATTCGTATAAACATACCAATTTTCAAGTTTGTAAGTGTTCCCGTTTTTAAATAGAACTAAAACAAAAATCGCCTCCGCGACCATCCAACTTGACCCCTCTCTTATATGATTGTTCCTGAAACGGGAGCTCACCACAATTGGTTACCATTAGTTGTGAGAAAAGTTGTAATATTTAATGATTTCAGACTTTTCGCATTATTTGTACTGTGAGACCTAGCTTCTGGCCAAATTTCATAATTTTAGGTCAACGGGAAGTACCCTGTAGGTTTTGCATTTTTGAATAAATGTATGGAGATGAGGACATAAAATGCCATATCTTTTGATTGCGTCGTTGTAAAAAATTTAAACTTTCAGATCTTGTGTGGTTCATGGATCCTAATATTATATATGGTATCAATTTCAACCTGATACCTCTACCCGTTCGTGAGATAAAGGGTCTTGACAGACCGACAGACAGACGGATAACACAGTGATCCTATAAGGCTTCCGTTTTTTTCCTTTGAGGTACGGAACCCTAAAAATAATCGATTCTCCATACAAAAGATACAAAATCAAAATCTGATCCGGTCAATTTGTATGGAGAACCAAATTTTTTTTGTTTTAATTTCCAAAAGCTGTAGAATAAAAGTTGTTCAGTTACATGGGCAGAACAACCCCCGGAGCGGTTTTATTACACGTTGTATGTGATTAATCGATTGCGATAGTTGTAAGCAGTGAGTTGTAAGCACTTTATTTTGAGGTCGTAAGTATCAATTGAATCAAACCAGTATCTAGTTGTTAACAACGTGCAACAAATAACCGGCCAAGTGCAAGTTGGACCATTAGATACAGTACAAGATGGCATTATAGTTTATGAGAAGGGAGAATTCAAACCTTCTTCCTATTATATTTAAAAAAAAGTCTCATTTTTAGGGTTCCGTACCTCAAAAGAAAAAAACGGAACCCTTATAGGATCACTTTGTTGTCCGTCTGTCTGTCTGTCTGTCAAGACCCTTTATCTCACGAACGGGTAAAGTTATCAGGTTGAAATTAATACCATATATTAGGATCTATGAACCACACAAGATCTGAAAATTTCAATTTTTTACAACGACGCAATCACAAGATATGGCATTTTATGTCCTCATCTCCATACATTTATTCAAAAATGAAAAACCTACAGGGTACTTCCCGTTGACCTAAAATTAAGAAATTTGGCAAGAAGCTAGGTCTCACAGTACAAATAATGGGAAAAGTCTGAAATCATTAAATATTACAACTTTTCTCACAACTAATGGTAACCAATTGTGGTGAGCTCCCGTTTCAAGAACATTCATATAAGAGAGGGGTCAAGTTGGATGGTTGCTGAAGCGATTTTTGTTTAAGTTCTATTTAAAAACGGGAACACTTACAAACTTGAAAATTGGTATGTTTATAGGGCATAGGCTATAAAATAACAAAAAATAATAAAATTTGGTCAAGCGCGTGTCGGACTCAAAAAATCTAGCACATTAACTTACTGAAATTTCAACTAATACAATTATGTTTATGTGGTGGTACGGAACCCTCAGTGCGCGAGTCCGACTCGCACTTGGCCGGTTTTTTTTACTTTATGTTGTCATTCTTCTGGCTGTAGATCAGTAATAGTATTCTGTGCCCGCATGTGTTTAGTAACTGCGTCGCAGCTTGCGTTGGTGACCTACGTCTGCGTCACTGCGTCACCTGCCCTGCCTGCAAAATCTCCTGCCCCTCAGCTTACGCTGGCCCTTAGTTTTCAAGTTGTGATTAAAAAAAATACAATTCCCCCCACCCGCCTCCTCATCACCGAAGTTTGAGGAAAGAAACCTTTACAAACAAATTTAGTTTTGCGGTCCTAAAAATGGATTTTATTGCTTCTAAAAATACTATAGTTATATCGGAACCGTCGGCGTGCGAGTCCGACTCGTACTTGACTGGTTTTTAGTTTATTTTACAAGAGTGCAAATGAGCTGATGGCCCTCCTGAAGAAAGTGGTCACCACTGCCTAAAGCGCCTACTGTTTTATTTGTGATATCCTTTAAAACACTTATAAGACTGCGAAGCGCGTTGCCCACTCTGAGAACTAAGATGGAGTGTCTCATGAAACATTGCGCGAGCACTGCTGCTTAAGGCCTGAAATAGGCAATATGGTGCGGTGGTACCTGCCTAATCCCCCTCCTCCAAGACTTTCCCAAACCACTAAAAGCCCTGCCGCCTAAAGTTAAAAAATAAAGCTTACAATGCATTTTCTTGTTTCTAATAGGCGCGAACTTTTAAAAACTTTACAACTGCCAAAAAAGCTGCCGTTATTCATAATCTAAGTTGCAAAGCAATACTAGTTAAAACTTTTTTTTTATAGGAAACGAGCGTGATTTATACAAAAATGTAGTTACATGGTGTCCGAGACGTGTTGGCCAAATGCAACAACTTTTATATTTATACCTTTTTTTCTACATTGCATACAAATTAATTATCAGGATAATTAATTATTAGGATTCAACAGGACCAATGTCTGGAGTGTTAATAGAGACTGATACGGAATTGAAGGCTTATCCATAATTTCCTGGACATCTTGCAATTTTTAAAACGTTTGTGTTACTGCAGTCTACGAGTACTACATCATGTGTGTTTCCAAACATTTTTAGCTCGATTTATATTAAGAAGGACAGAACTTAAATATGAACTATAAAATAATTTTTATAAATGCTTTTTATTGGAAGTATAAAAAAGTTAATAAATTATAAAAAGTGATGCTTAATTCTCTAAATGCTAGAATTAAAGTTTCAAGCGTGGTTCATGTGGAAGTCTCCGTGGATGTGATGGTGGTGGTGCTGGTGACCCTGAGGCTCGGCGTTCGGTTGGGGTTGCTCCACAGCACGAGCTGACTCTACCCAGCTTTGTTTTACGGGCATTTCTCGCATCTGAGTGGAGCGCTCTGCTTCAGCCCAATTCTTCTGCGAGGACATCTCACGCATCTGCTCAGGAGCCATCTCACGCATCTTGGCGACGTGGTCGGCGTCAGTGCGGTAGGCAGGGGCGGCGATAACGGCAGGGGTGGCAGGGTAGGCGGCGGGCGCGGCGTATGAATGAGCGATGTGACCAGAGTGGACGGACGGTGCGCAGCTCAGTAGCAGAGGAACGGCGCAACCACCGATCTTAGCGCCAGGGAAGATGCCAATAGCTGGAGCAGCAGGACCAGCGCTGGCAACAGCTCCAGCCGCACCAGCTGCCGCTAAAGCCGCTGCCGCTGCTGCTGACGCCGGACCACCGTAGTACGACCTCGCTTGCTCTTCTTGATGCATCTGCTCATGATGCTCTTCTCTTGCTTCTCTGTTGTGTGGAATGCCTTCAGCAGCATTCAAGTAAAAAGCCACCGGTGCTAGAGACGAATCCCCGGCACAAGGAGCGGTGAGGACTTGCGATGTTCCGTAAGACTTCTTTATCCTCTGAATCTCGTCGACGTTTTGTGAAGGCGCCGCGAAGGCCGCTCCGACAACCACAGCCAGTACCACGAAAGTCCTCATCGTGTCTGTGTGATGTGATGTGATGGAAGAGTGTGATGGTTAGTGAGAAATCACAGACTATTTATATGAAAATTATGCGGAAGCTAGTTGATAAATCTTATGGACACGAATTATAACGCTCAGGCACGTAGGATGAAAATATGTGACGAAATTAAATGCAAGCTTATCATTCTTGCATATTGCAATGTAATAACACAAATCTTACATAGATAAATTTTTAAAAACTAATTATTATAGATTGTAAAGGTAAAAGATTTCATTCTAGTATTTTTATGACTCTTCGTTAATGAAGAATCCTAAAATTCAAATTCAAGTTATTGGACTACACAATTACCTGTAGATACTTGAATATTCGTAAAACTGAGTTTTAGTAAATTCCTGTACAGCACATTAAAGGTATAATTTTCAGAATAATCTGCCAAATGCAACAACTTTTCTTCTACGACTTTTGGAAAATGGACCGACCAGAAGATATTTTTATACAAGGTGTAAGGGACGGTGTACCGAAAACTGAAAGGTGTGCTCTGTCAACGAAACTGAACAACTTTCCCTAAGAAAAATTTTTGGGATATGAAAAAAAAATTATGACCTCTCCATACAAACTGTGTCAATCAGAGTGAGCAATTTTTATGGAGGTCAAATTTTTTTTTCGTATACTATAATTATTCGAAGAACACATACATTTAGTCTCCAAATAACCTTAAGGTTCTTCAAAAATTTATTTTAACCCTGTGTTTATGTTATGCATGTACAGAAAGTCCTCGTATGATTTCCTTTTTTTGGCTCAATAATCGTAAGTGGACTTCGGACTTTAGAAAACATCGATGCAGCAAAATTCGAATTGCGTCAATAAAACAAATACCTACGTACTTTACGTTATTATTATAAATATACAACGTGATTTTGAAATGTCTGACTATACTTGAGTATGATATCGAGGTCGAAAAATGACATTTTTTTTTGCTCGTTCCATACAAATTCCAGTATGGACAAGGTTTGTATGGGGAAGCCAAAATTTTTTTCATTTTCTAACCTATGTTTCTTGGGGAAAGTTGTTCAGTTTCATGTACTAAATACCATACTCAAGTATAGTCAGATAATACAAAATCACGTTGTATATCTATTCTGTGGTTATACCTACTTTAAGTTCAAATAATACGTCACTTCGGAAAGCATATAGGCCATGTAATGCCCGAATGTGACCGCTACGATTATAGTATCACACAACTACAGCGTTTTTCGTACTTCTTAAGGCACATTAAGCCGTTGGTCCCCTCTACTATACCTAATATCGGGTGTTTGGTATATGTCTGCAAATCTCAAAACTGAACAACTTTCCCTAAGGAATATGAAAAAAAATGACCATACAAAAAACGCTATCAGCTGATGCAGTAGATTTTTTTTTTCTTGTTTCGGCCTATGTTCCGGAAAGTTGTTCAGTTTCATGGGTAGAGCAACCGCCTAAGAAGTTATCAGAAATAACACCCTGTACGTAGATAGTGGTCGTTAGGCCATGTATGTCTTGAACTTGAGAAAAGACCAAGTTTACAACTAGCCTGATAGTTATTCATACACGTACAGTGTACACTGCTGGACAAAATATTAAATAATTAAAAACAATGTACGTACGTTTAATAGCACTTAGTTTTTAGTACCTGGGCCTAGAGTCAAGTGGCTTTCTGCTATCGCAAAGGCCAGTAGATTCAATTCAATTCAATTTTTGATGGTTATGGCTCCATCGCTGCTTGCGATGATTCTGCCAATGTCAAGAGTTAAATAAGACATGTGATTTAAAAACAATGGGCGGTAGGTACACAATACACAACACAAAGTCAATTCCCAGGTGACCTGAAAAGAGGACAACACAAACATTTAACATCACAAATAAATAGATACAAGCATATATATGTTATTATGAGGGTGGGGCAGACATATAAATATCATACAATAAAATAACTTTCTATAGTTTTAAATTATTAATTTGAATAAATTTACCTAAAGTATATATTAAAGGGGAATGGGCTTGTGACAAAAGGAAGTTAATGTTAACAGGACGGGGAACCTTTAAGGGAAGCAGGTCATACAGGTGGGTGGATATTTGGGGGCAGCGGAAAAACAAATGTTCGATAGTTCCCTCCTCAATACCGCATTCACAGATTGAATTGTCACGTACATGAATTTTGGCTAGGAAAACTGGAGAACAAACATGTCCAAGGCGTAAACGGATAATAATAGAAGTTAACAGTTTGGGCATTTTTCTTTGGGCAAAAAACCAAGGCTTCGTTGGAATACAGGGTTGCAGAGAGCTGTAATATTTTCCTTTAACTTGGCGAGTTCGTTGCCACAATTCATTCCAAGCTTTAGTCATTTGTATGCGGGCAGAACTTTGGAGATCACGAGCAAAACATTTCCAATGAGTGTCCAGACCTGTATGTACGGCTTGTTTAGCACATGCATCGGCTGACTCATTTCCTGAGATATTTAGGTGGCCTGGGATCCAGGCCAAAACCACCTCCAGACCAGATCTGTGACATTCATAAAAAATCTCCTTAATTTTAAAAATTATACTTAAGTAGTTTTTTGACCGAAATGGGAGCTTTGAGATGTCTTGCAAGCAGCTTAAACAGTCGGAAAAGATTATAGATTTGTTAAGATTGTGAGATTTAACGAAAGATACTGCTTCAAATAATGCTATTGCTTCTCCAGAATATACCGAACAAATTGGGGGTGATTTAAAATTTAAAATAATGTTGTAACGAGGGATCCAAACAGCTGACCCTGTATTGCCATCTTCAGTTAGTTTAGAGGCGTCTGAGTATAGAGTAAGCCAACCTTGCCAGTCCCTGTCTAAAATACTTAAAAACACATTATTGGCATCGGGGCAGTCTTTGCTAATACCAAAGTTGAGAATAACACGGGGTCGGAAGCTTAACGATTCAAAAGGGGAGTCATAGAGGGGATTTCTAAGAATTTTGAAAATTGGAAAAGGGAGGTCTTTATTTTTATTAAGGCTAGTAACTAAAGGAGGGGGGTCTTTGAGAGACCAGTAACTGGATGTCGAAACTAGTTGTGAAAGGTCTTGTAATTTTTCATGAAGGGGATGAGTAAAATATTGGGATAAGTTGAAATAGAAACGATCGCACATCAACTGGCGCCTAAGGTGGATCGGGGGTTCTAGACACTCAACCTGAAGGGCATTAATAGGAGATGATTTCATAGCACCAGTAATTATTCTCAAACATTTGGATTGAATTTTGACGAGATTTCCTAAAGCGATTTTACTACATGGTTCCAAAACAAAACTACCATAATCAAAGTGACTACGGACAATGGCATTGTAGAGAAGTTTTTGACTCTATGGATGAGAACCCCATCTGACTCCAGAGAGTGAACGAAGAATGTTAACACTCTTTTCGGCTTTGCAGCAAATGTAGTTTAAGTGATTTATACCATTGAGTTTTGTATCTAAAATAACCCCCAGAAATTTGGCATTACTAGCGACAGCTATTTGACTATTATTAACAAAAATCTCAACGTCAGGAATATTTCTCCTACGAGAGCGGAAATAGAAGGTACCTATATCAGTAAAAACCAACAGGTCTGCCTTGCATCCTCTTGGCAGTTTCGCCAGTCCGACCAAATTTGTGGTCCAATCACATACGACCACATTTGTGGTCCGACTAGCGAAACTGCCAGGAGGATGCAAGGCAGACCTGTTGTGTTTTACTTGTATAGGTACCTTCCATTTCTACGAATAGATTTAATTCGTGTAATCTGTCATTTAACCACTTTTCTCTCCCACTGTACAAAACCTGCCAGGTTTCGGATTGGCAGACCAACTTTTTGTGGACCTACTAGGCCACTACTATCGCTACAAAGTTGCAAAATTCCTGTACTAGATGACGTAGGATAACATGCAGTGCCCTTACGGTCTATAACGAGCAGAATCAAGGCCAGTAGAATAGAATGAAAACGTATGGGATTGACATTAGCTAACGAAATGTCACGTGACAGCTAATGTCAAACCCATAGAGTTTTATTCTATAGCGTTTACGATAATAGAAAGCCGCTTGTCTCAGGGCCCTGGGCGACCGAGCTTCGCTCTAGAATAGCATCGGGTGAGCAAGCTATGCTACCCGCCAACAGATGGCGCTGTATATTTTTGTCTAAGACGCGGTAATTTACAAAATGCTTAAAACACGGGGAAAATGACTTTTCCCAGACATGAATGTCCCAGAATGACAAATAAACCACCATCAATTTAAAAAAACCTGCCAAGTGCGTGTGGGGTCACGCGCAGTATAGGGTTCAGTAGTTTTTTTACGATTTTTAGGGTTCCGTACCTCAAAAGAAAAAACCGGTCAAGTGCGAGTCGGACTCGCGCGCCGAGGGTTCCGATATACCTATAGTATTTTTGGAAGCAATAAAGTCCATTTTCAGGACCGCAAAACTAAATTTGTTTTTAAAGGTTTTTTGCAGATTTCTGAAAAACTGTGCAACTTAGAAAGATCGTTTTATTTTTGCTGCAAAGTTTACATGAACCCCTGTCAACTGTAATTAATTCAGATTTTTCCTTACTCAAACTTCGGAGATAAGGGGGGGGGAATGGTATTTTTTTTGACATTTTTCATCTTAACTTGAAAACTAAGAAACTTAAAAAAATACAAAAATATATTTTGAAATGTACAAGTAAAGCCCTTTCATATGATACCCCACTCGACCTAGTAGCGACAATTTGAAATTTGGCTCCCCCTATTTTGGCCCCCTTTACATTAATAATCATACTTTTTTCAAAAATTTTTCATATGCAGTTAAGTTGGGCAACTATATTCTAAAACCATTCCAAATTTCAGGTCGATAGCATAAGTGGTTGCTGAGATATAGAGGTGTGACAGACAGACGGACAGACAGACAGACAGACAGACAGAGCGGCACCATAAGGGTTCCTTTTTTTTACCATTTTGGTATCGGAACCCTAAAAACGGAACCCTTATAGGATCACTTTGTTGTCCGTCTGTCTGTCTGTCTGTCTGTCTGTCTGTCAAGACCCTTTATCTCACGAACGGGTAAAGGTATCAGATTGAAATAAATACCATATATTAGGATCTATGAACCACACAAGATCTGAAAATTTAATTTTTTTACAACGACGCAATCAAAAGATATGGCATTTTATGCCCTCATCTCCATACATTTATTCAAAAATGCAAAACCTACAGGGTACTTCCCGTTGACCTAAAATCATAAAATTTGGCAAGAAGCTAGGTCTCACAGTACAAATAATGGGAAAAGTCTGAAATCATTAAATATTACAACTTTTCTCACAACTAATGGTAACCAATTGTGGTGAGCTCCCGTTTCAAGAACATTCATATAAGAGAGGGGTGAAGTTGGATGGTCCTTGAGGCGATTTTTGTTTTAGTTGTATTTAAAAACGGGAACACTTACAAACTTGAAAATTGGTATGTTTATAGTGCATAAGCTATAAAATAACAACAAATAATAAAATTTGGTAAAGCGCGTGTCGGACTCAAAAAATGTAGCACATTAACTTACTGAAATTTCAACTAATACAATTATGATTATGTGGTGGTACGGAACCCTCAGTGTGCGAGTCCGACTCGCACTTGGCCGGTTTTTTTTTTTCACAAAGCAGGTGTTGATTGGCATAATGCTCAGCGAAGTCCTGACGCCCGATTGCTATTGTTAATTTTATTATTTACAGTTTTTCGGCTATAGCTTATGAACCTGGGTAGTTTTCCTTTAATTTCATAAAGAAAAATTCGCATTTCCAATAACAACCGTTGGGGGACACTCGACTCCAACAAAAATAGCGCTTTCAAGCTAAATATTACGCAAACGGATCCCTAAATCGAAAAATGTGTTAAGACCTACGAGTATCCAATGACACCCCACACGATGGGGTAGACGAGAAAAATTGTCACCCCACTTTATTCGTAGGGGAGGTACCCTGAAAAAATTTTTTTCAATATACCTATTTTAATTTTATTACTTTGGGTGGAAAGTATATCCGTACAAAATTACAGCTTTCTGAACTAAACCGCGGACTGACAAACAGACAGACATGACGAAATTATAAGGGTTTCTTGTTGACTACGGAACCCTAGAAACGGAACAAAATAAGGAAACTCAGATTTTATTTTTTTAAGAATGGTCATAATTCTTACAAAAACCGCTTGTTTTACATTCATTATTTAGGGTTCCGTACCCAATGGGTGAAAAACGGAAACCAATTAATATACCTCCGATGTCTGTATGTCTGTCAGCGGGCTGTATCTCATGAACCGTAATAGTTAGATAGTTGAAATTTTCACAGATTATTTATTTTTCTTGTCACTATAACAACAAATAATAAAAATAAAAAATAATAAATTAAGGGGGCTTCCCTAATTAAAACTTGTTTTTAGGCGATTTTAGCTCGATTTTTTTTTATTTTTTTTATTTGGCTCTTCAACAATATATGTATATGTTCATGTCAACAACACTGTATAAATACAAGAAGACAAACATTACTTAAATCTAAGTGTCATATCACTTAAAGAAGAGCACAACATGCTCTGAATAATTTAATTAGGGACCTTAAATTACTTTATATTTAATACTAATTAGAAACATTAATATACCTACACTATACTCATAAGCATTAAATGAGAAAACAAAAACAAGCTAGCTTTGAAAAATGGTGCTAGATGCTGATACAAAAAATCTATAAGAGAAAAAAAAAAACCAAAGAGAAACTACTTAAAATTTCAGTACTGGCAGTAAGTCGTTTTTGTTTTAGGTCTATCGTTAAAACGGGAACACTTACTAGCGTCAAAATTTGTATGTTGCACTGTAATTATTATAGTGCATAAGCTATAGAATAACAACAAATAGTCACGCAAAAGTGTATGAAATTCTCGCGAGACCGACACGCCCTTGACCAGTTTTTATTAATTTTTGTTATTTTATAGCTTGTGCACACACCAAGTTTCACGCTTGTAAGTTTTCCCGTTTTTACGATAGAGCTAAAACAAAAAACGAGCAAAAAACACGTGTTTAATAGGGAAGTCCACCTTAAAAACACGTGTTTAGTAGGGAAGTCCACCCTAATTTTAGTTTTTATAACGGTGACAGCAGTACATTTTCTGTAAAAATTTCAACTGTCTACCTATTGAAAATAATTTTATTTTAACACTTCCAGTGTTCGGATAAATCTACAAAGTAGAAAATCGCAAAATTTCACAACCACAGGCAGGATTCGAACCTGCGTCTTACCTATTACGGGTTATGAGATACAGGATACAGCCCGCTGACAGACAGACAAACTGACATCGAAGGCATATTAATAGGGCTCGTTTTTCACCCTTTGGGTACGGAACCATAAAAATTTGGCAAATTTAATAATGAATAACCTGCACATCCTGTATATTAAGAGAATTCTACAAAAATCTCAATATTCATAACCACAGGCAGGAATCGAACCGGCACAAACGCAATGGTCGTGATAGTTGCGATTTTCTACTTGTTAAAATAGTAAAAAGCAAGTTACAATATTATTCATAAAAAGGACATATTAGTAATAAAAAGCTACTAAAAGTTTAGAAATAGTCAAATAGGTGTGTAATAATTTACAATAGTAAAAGTAGTAAGTAAGTACTATTGCGGATTTTTTTAGGGATTAATAGCCAGTTGCAGAAAAAAACTTTAAAGTTAAAGCTTATTTAATTCTTTTGCTAATTAATAATACTTTCTAAAACCGAAAAGCTGCTTTAAAGGAGCTTTAACTTTAAAGATGTTTTCTGTAATTGCGGATGGTTGTAGTAAAGTAAAATAGGAAACATAATTTTCACAATACTTTTATTATTACTTACTTCTTAATATATAAACAATCTTAAAACTAATGTTTAACCTATTCAGTCAGATTTACTGGTGTCGGGGAACGCCGGGGCCCGGAGCTAGTGCGGCGTCATGCGCAGGCGCCAGACCCTCGTGCGCGGCTTCTTGGTGGGCCTCGTGTGTCTGTTGCATTTCATCCACGCCGCGGTACGAGTCGCCACCGTACGAATAACCTGGAGATTTCACGATATGACCCGGCTTCACCGACGGAGAGCAGCTTAGGAGTAATGGTATACTGCAACCGCCTGTGTTTGCGTTAGGGAACACGCCAATAGCAGGTCCTGACGCTGACGCTGGTGCCACGCCCGCCAAACCTGCTGCCGACGCGCCGATCGCTGGAATAGCCGCTGCTGGCCCGTAGGAATACCTTGCCATCGGAACGTGATCAAATGTCGGCTCGAACATTGAGTGTTGGGGCATCTGCTCGAATTGCTGCATCTGATCCATATCGGAGAAACTTAGCATCTCATCGGCGTCTCGGTAGTGCGGTAAGGAGGGGTAAAGAGGGGCGCCGTAACCGCCGTAATGAGGAATTGCAGGAGCGATGAGAGGTGCAGCCGCGTGGTGAACTGGGGCAATGTATGGAGGTAAAGCGGCCCCGCACGGCGCAGGCGCGTAGTACGTTCCAGGGTAACTCGACCTCTTATCCCTTAAGAACCTTTGTTGGTACTCCAAGTATTGGTTAGCTAGCGACTCGTCCATTGGTAACTCTCCAGGTACTAAAGCAGCGCTCCACGCCACAGCTACCAACATCGCGAAAACAACTAAAACTTCCATCGTGTTTACTCTTTCCGGTCCTTGTTTACAACTGAGTTATTTTCCAGAAACAGCAAATATTTATACAATTGCAAAACGAAACTTGCGACCGGGGATTTTCACTGAGTTAGCGTTTTGATGGTTGTACTTAAAAACGAGACTTGTCGAGTGACCGACTTTTTTTAGCAGATTGTGGTGTTTTAAATCTCAAACCTGATTGAGATACACCAGCTATAACGTTAACCTAGATCTATACGGCATTAGATAAGTACAATAAAATTTATATTGCAAGTTATGGATACATTTAAAAACACATAAAAATACCGGCCAAGTGCGAGTCGGACTCGCGCACCGAGGGTTCCGTACCACCACATAATCATAATTGTATTAGTTAAAATTACAGTAAGTTAATATGCTAGATTTTTTGAGTCCGACACGCGCTTGACCAAATTATATTATTTGTTGTTATTTTATAGCTTATGCACTATAAACATACCAATTTTTAAGTTTGTAAGTGTTCCCGTTATTAAAATAGAACTAAAACAAAAATCGCCTCAACCTCCATCCAACTTGACCCCTCTCTTATATGAATGTTCTTGAAACGGGAGCTCGCCACAATTGGTTACCATTAGTTGTGAGAAAAGTTGTAATATTTAATGATTTCAGACTTTTCCTATTATTTGTACAGTGAGACCTAGCTTATTGCCAAATTTCATAATTTTAGATCAACGGGATAATTTTAGTACCCTGTAGGTTTTGCTTTTATGCATAAATGTATGGAGATGAGGACATAAAATGCCATATCTTTTGATTGCGTCGTTGTAAAAAATTGAAATTTTCAGATCTTGTGTGGTTCATGGATTCTAATATATGGTATTAATTTCAACCTGATACCTGTAACCGTTCGTGAGATAAAGGGTCTTGACAGACAGACAGACGGACAACAAAGTGATCCTATAAGGGTTCCGTTTTTTTCTTTTGAGGTACGGAACCCTAAAAACATAGTAATGACGTCAGATTCACAAACAAAGTGGCGACATGTAGGGAAAAAATACGACAAGAAAATACCTACAAAAACCAAAGAGATCTGTTTTACGCTGTTTTCAATAAACTCATCATCATATTGTGAGGGCTGTAAGATTGATTACCAACCTCAAAAATTCTGAACCTTGGGTTTAGAATTTTTGAGGTAGTGTAGATAGTAGCTGAAACCATCAATTGCATAACGATCCTTATTAACGCTATCACACCTTCCTTAATTCAGAAGCTAATTCGGCAAACATTGCTCGTTTAAGTAAAGATATTGGAATTAACAGAATTAAGCCTCCGAGCAATGTATGCCAAATTAGTTTTGAATTTAGAAAGGTTTGATTGCGGTTTTGTGGCATTGCGGCCCGTGTGGTGCCGGCGAAAATAATACAAACCCATCCGTACCCGTGTGGCAACTAAGGTTTAATGAACCAAAGGATGGGCAGCAGCATCCTTCTGTGTATCGTATCATCTTACATTCTGCGATCACCAACAACCGCGGTCTATGGTGCCAGCCGTAACGCTAACAAGCGTGGTGCCTATGGTACTTCCCCTCCACACTGTTTCAGCAAAAGCTGGAGTTTTGGAGGGAGTTCCCTGTCCTGTAGTGGATGTTTTATCCACTACAGGACAAAGGCTACTAGGCTTAAAGAAGCACGAAATCAACTTATTTCAGACAACCAGGTGATTCATCCTTGAATTTCCTAACTAACTGGGGATGTCTAACAGAGTGGATCGCAACAGGGTATCGAACCCAGAACCTCCGGATTGAAAGCCAAACTCTTTTACTACTAGGACACAGAAGCTGTTGCCTAAGCCTTCTATTCATAATCTTTATGATCATATTTAAATTACAGCCCATATACAGGGTGTTAATATGATTGCGTGCCATAGCTTATGGGGTGGTTCAGTAACGATAAAGGAACTCAGAAAAATGATAAAAAAAATCCTACTTAAAAAAATTTAAACTCCATTGAAACTAAACTAACGCTGAGGGCAATGACCCGGAGCACCGCGCTATCAAAAGCGCGCGAAAGAATTTCAGTTATGTATGTGCCTACATTATCCACTGATACTCGCGCGCTGGCTCGGTGATGGTGGTGAGGGTGGTGTTAGTTAAAGTTTTGAATGGAGTTTTAGTTTTTTTTTAGTAGGATTTTTTTAAATATGTTTTTTGTTCCTTTATCGTAACTGAAGCACCCCTAAAGCTATGGCACGCAATTAAATTAACACCCTGTATTAGAATACACCGTCATTTTCATGACTACAATAAAAATATATGTTAGGGCTCCCGCACACGACCGAGAATCGGTGGCCGATTTTTTATCGGCATCCCGCTCTGACGTGTTATCACCTGAATCTTCCGTCCTTGTCCTGGCCGATAATCGCCCACCGATTCTCGGTCGTGTGCGGGAGCCCTTACTCAGGGAAAAAATGTTGTACCTCCGAAATACTTTAAAATGACAGCGCAAGTTTGCAAAACGAAGAAGTTGCACAACGCCTCTTTAAAGTTAAAGCTCCTTTAAATCTATTGCCTACACTTTCTGTTTCGTTGACAAAGAAAGTGACAGCAATAGATTTAATGAAGCTTTAATTATAAAGATGCTTTTCGCAACTGACGGATAGCAAAGAAAATCGCGGTTTTCGACCAGTTTTTCCTGGGAAACTTTGTTCAGTTCAGAGCAGAGTAACGTACAATTTAATTTGGTATATCTCTGCAAACCAAAGATTTTGGAATCCCACGCATTCTCCTACGTCAATGCTAAATAGTGTAGGCAACGAAGCAGTTGACACCAACATAAATTTCACAGGCAGATTTTATTTGACAGGATGTAAATGTAAATTCAAAATATAAAAAAAAATACAAAAAAAAATTCATACATTTTTTGTAATTTTTGTATGGAAAAATTAAAAGTACTGATTTTTTTTTTACTTTTTTATAGAAGGTTTGTCTCATATAGTGTATCCCAGCAAAGTTTCATCAACTGAGGATTTAATGCGGGGGTCTTCATACAACTATCCGCTTCGTTGCCTCGACTAAAAAGTAAACCTCTCTCATAGTGGTGACTCTTATGAAAACTTTTGTATTTCAACTTTACGAAACAAGCTCTTAAAAATAGAAGAAAAAAGTAGTAGTTACGTACGACTTCATGTTCATGCATCATAGTCACTACTTACCTGTTGTTCAAAGTACTAAAGACCCTGTCTGGATCTAGTTCTAGTTACACAACAGTTTGAAATAACGTTTTGATGACCTCTAGTAACTTTCGTAGAAATGTGCTACGAAATCTGCTACGCCGTAGCTATAGGGATAGTTATTGTACTTATTACATAACTAATGCTACGGTCGAAATTTTGGTCGGAATAATGAAAATTGATTAAAATGCCAGCAGTGTGAGACCAGGATGGAGCGATGCGTAAGATATTGGAGTGACAGAGATACGTACGAGTATATCTCCGTCGTGCTCTCACGCATAGCTTTCCTGCTGTCGTTCTTATCAAGCTACATTATTTCGACTACCTATTAATTTAGCACAATCACTAAATCAAAATGGCCTCTGATTTTGCTTTACGAATATTAGACAGTAGTCCATTATCCGAATATTAGACAATAGTATTCCATTATCCGAATATTAGACAATAGTAGTCCATTATCCGAATATTAGACAATAGCTTAACGTGCCATTCGTAGCACAGAAGACGCTTGCGTTGTTTTACCACAATCGGTCACTTAGCCAGACTCATGAGTTGCTTAACTTGCTTGATTGATAAGAAATAAACTAAATACTTTTAGTAGGTATACGTCGTACAAAATAACTCTAGCTGTGACCGTTAATGCGCAGAAGTCAAAAAAGAGTTTGCAGGCGTGCGAATCGTTCATTGACTCTCCACCTGTCACCCATACGCAGAAAATAACCGTCAGAGCCAAACTTATACTGCACATACGCTATAAGGAAAGTAAACATTTTTTTAAGTAAAAATTATATTTGAGGGAAATTTGTTAGATTTCAAGTAAAACTCACACAGTAGTAAGTATTTTTAGGGTTCCGTACCTCAAAAGAAAAAAACGGAACCCTTATAGGATCACTTTGTTGTCCGTCTGTCTGTCTGTCTGTCTGTCTGTCTGTCTGTCTGTCTGTCTGTCTGTCTGTCTGTCTGTCTGTCAAGACCCTTTATCTCACGAACGGGTAAAGGTATCAGGTTGAAATTAATACCATATATTAGGATCCATGAACCACACAAGATCTGAAAAATTCAATTTTTTACAACCACGCAATCAAAAGATATGGCATTTTATGTCCTCATCTCCATACATTTATTCAAAAATGGAAAACCTACAGGGTACTTCCCGTTGACCTAAAATTATGAAATTTGGCAAGAAGCTAGGTCTCACAGTACAAATAATGGGAAAAGTCTGAAATCATTAAATATTACATTTTTTCTCACAACTAATGGTAACCAATTGTGGTGAGCTCCCGTTTCAAGAACATTCATATAAGAGAGGGGTCAAGCTGGATGGTCGCTGAGGTGATTTTTGTTTTAGTATTATTTAAAAACGGGAACACTTACAAACTTGAAAATTGGTATGTTTATAGTGCATAAGCTATAAAATAACAACAAATAATAAAATTTGATCAAGCGCGTGTCGGACTAAAAAAATCTAGCACATTAACTTACTGAAATTTCAACTAATACCACCACATAATTATGTTTATGTGGTGGTACGGAACCCTCAGTGCGCGAGTCTGACTCGCACTTGGCCGGTTTTTTTTATCCTAGTAACGTCTGACTACATCTAAGTTTTCTACTCCTGGCCCTAAAAGTCGCCTTTACTGCTTAGGGCGTCGTGTTTAAATTATACTGGTAAGTTTTACCTAATTGCCTTCTGTTATTAAATTTTCTTTGTCTTATTTTTTGTATGGAGTCGGCAAAAAAGTTTGAAGTTTGAAAATACATAGTAATAAATAATCAGTCAAGTCATAGTCAAGTGCAAGTCGGCCTCGCGCACCGAGTTATCCTATACAGCGTAATTTTTTTATCATTCCGTATATTTTAATAGGTTCTGCCTTGCAACCTTGGTCATTATCTTTGTTTTTTAGGGTTCCGTACCTCAAAAGAAAAAAACGGAACCCTTATAGGATCACTTTGTTGTCCGTCTGTCTGTCTGTCTGTCAAGACCCTTTATCTCACGAACGGGTAAAGTTATCAGGTTGAAATTAATACCATATATTAGGATCCATGAACCACACAAGATCTGAAAATTTCAATTTTTTACAACGACGCAATCAAAAGATATGGCATTTTATGTCCTCATCTCCATACATTTATTCCAAAATGAAAAACCTACAGGGTACTTCCCGTTGACCTAAAATTATGAAATTTGGCAAGAAGCTAGGTCTCACAGTACAAATAATGGGAAAAGTCTGAAATCATTAAATATTACAACTTTTCTCACAACTAATGGTAACTAATTGTGGTGAGCTCCCGTTTCAAGAACATTCATATAAGAGAGGGGTCAAGTTGGATGGTTGCTGAGGCGATTTTTGTTTTAGTTCTATTTAAAAACGGGAACACTTACAAACTTGAAAATTGGTATGTTTATAGGGCATAGGCTATAAAATAACAACAAATAATAAAATTTGGTTAAGCGCGTGTCGGACTCAAAAAATCTAGCACATTAACTTACTGAAATTTCAACTAATACAATTATGTTTATGTGGTGGTACGGAACCCTCAGTGCGCGAGTCCGACTCGCACTTGGCCGGCTTTTTTTATATATTTAGGTACAATAAGTATCAAAATGTTGCGCTGTAATCTATGTCGAGTATGTACCTACGTTGCAAATGTGCCGCCGTAACAACTTTAGTCCATAACTGATGACAGAGTCCGCTAATGCCATGTAAAGTAATCGAAGCGTTCGGTAGGGCTTACATTATTTTAATGTCGTTAGTTTACTTAAGATCGACCGAAGTTGATGAGATGAGTTAAAGCTGATGAGGAAGATTGATTTGAAAATACATGTTTGAAAATACATGTTAATACATGAATATACATGAATTAAAATTAATTATGTGAATAGAATAGATTCATTCATAACATCCCATGAAACGTCCACTGCAGGACAGGGAGCTCCCTCCAGAACTTCAGCAAAAACGCGTGGTGCTTAGGAGGGGATTTACCATAGTCACCACGCTTGTAAGCGTTGCGGCTGGCGACCGCTGTTGTTGGTGACCGCAGTATGTAAGATGGTACGATACACAGAAAGATGAAGCTGCCCATCCTACGGTTCATGTTAAAAATTAAGTGATACGTCCGTCTTTGCTATGTAAATTGTAATTTCTCATCTATGTGAATTATGTATTCTTTTTGAGAAATAAATATTTTTAAACCGTAATGTTTTTTGCTGATCTAAAAAAGCTTTGCTAAGAGGAATCATTATATTTTTCCTGTATATAAATCAGATTTGCGCTTCTATAACGGGGCGATGGGGGAAATAGTAGATTGTATAACAAGGCAGCAAAACTATATTTTTAAGGCAAAGGCGCTATTTTAAATCCTAAGCGATGTGAAGGATTTTAGAGTAGAATCCCGAGCATGACGAGAGATTCCTGAATGTAGCGAGGAATATTAATTATATAATACGTCGCCCGAGGTACAAAAAGTTTTGCAACCACGTGAGACACTCTACTTTCATCTGCCTCTACGAGAAAAGAATAAGTTTTGCGACTCGACCGAAAAATCTGTCAAGTTTCGCCAGATCATAGGCAACTAACATAAACAGCGTCGCAACGTAATGAGCGGAACTCTCCGCGTCGGAAAGTTCCGCAGGTGTGACGCTACACTAAGAGGCTCATTTATACACACTCATCATTAATTTGAGTATAGTTTAATATGAAAATAAAATAATAAATATTTGTAACAACTAAAACCGGCCAAGTGAGTGTCAGGCCACGTGCAGTATAGGTTTCCGTAGTAATTTTACGATTTTTATCGCAAAGCTTTTTACCTCATAATGCTCAGCGAGGTCCTAGCGTCTGATTGCTATTTTTATTATTTCTAGTTTTTGGCTATACATCATTACAGACTCATAAAGGGCCGATCACACCTGACTGAATTCACACACTAAGTCAGTTAGTCTCCTACGTAGGAAAGGAAGGTAGAAAGATGGAACTAAGTAAGTCACTGACTGAGTAAGCCGCATAGTAAGCAACGCAGAAAGGAACTTTAGTGAAGGGCCAATACGAATAGAACACCTCATCGTACGGAAAATATTAATAAGGGCTAATTTATGTTGTATAGAAAAACACTAGAATAACTACAAAAAAAACCGGTATACTAAAAAACAAACAAGGAATTAAAATTAGGTTGCACCAGTCAAGTAAACACAAAGAATTTGAGTGCTTTATTCATTCTTTTAGTTAGAATAAATTTTTCATTCAAAATCGTACGAAAAGCGAATAATGATTCCAATGAAAAATAACAATTGAATGATAAAAGATTATTTGGATAGTACTAAGTAGTACATTCGAATATTTCGATTGTTGCTTCTTGAAATAATTGTACATCACTATTAAGGAACATCAACATAGTAGGGATCATAGACAGTTCACTAGTTGTGATACCTCTATATTTTCTGTGCTGGTACACTTTATAGCGCGACTGATATGTTCAGATACTTTGTATAAAGGCTTCTATGAGTATTTTTAATGACCTTAAAATAAATTGAAAAGCAAGCTAAAAACTCGTTTATACTTTTATATTTAGTAGTAGAAGTAGTTTAAGAATACGATTGTCTTACTTTATTGCAATTGAAATAATTATAATATTATTATTATTGTAAAGGGGGCCCAAATGGGTAGGTCAAAGTTTTTAATTGTCAGTACTAAGTCAAGTTAGGTATCATATGAAAGTGCTTCACTTGTACATTCCAAAATAGTTCTTTATATTTTTAACGACTCTTAGTTTTCAAGTTATGACATAAAAAGTTAAAAAAATACCTTCGGGGATAAGGAAGGGGTCCTTATCCCCGAAGTTTTCCGAAGAAAAAAATCTGAATTAATTAAAGTCCATAGAGGTTTATGTAAATAATTCAGAAAAAAAAACAATCTCTCTAAGTAGCACAGTTTTTTCGAAATTTGCAACAAATCTTTACAAACAAATTTAGTTTTGCGGTCCTTACAATGGACCTTATTGCTTCTAAAAATACTATAGGTAGGTATATCGGAACCCTCGATGCGCGAGTCCGACTCGGACTTTAAAATTTTTTTTTGTTGTGTATAGATGTATGTATGGTGAAAATCGTTAATTTTTCATGGTATGAGTCCATTGATGAAGTTTTCAGGAGATTGTTTGACACCTTGTACTTGTCCGTAATTTTGTTAGACTTCCTTAAAAGAGATACTTTGTAATCCTGACAAAATTTTCAATTCATGTCTAAATCAGTTGTCCCTTTCATAAAAAAATGTATAGGATCAAAACTGTTTAGTTTTCGCGTCGAGTCGGAAGCAACAGTAGTGTGCGTATGATCGAACACACACATGCGCGCAGTCCACTTGGAGCTTAGAGTAATAATTACCAGTAGTATAGAGCGCGCGCAACAAAGTGGGAACAGTAGGCACGGGTGAGAACAAAACGACGTTCCCGTCGCGATCGCTTATAGTCGTGGTTGAGCGCTAGCAGTGTGTGTTCCTCCAGAGATTTTTTTCATAATTTACGTACCCAAATGGTCAAATGTGCAGTTTCATCTGCACAAAAGCAAAAAAGATACTAGGAAACACAAATATTTGAAATCCAGTTTCACATTTCATCGGGAAGTTGATTTTTATACTTATTTTTAAAAAAACAAATCGCGCATCGCGGGGGTGAAGAAGACGTGGGAGGCGGGCGAGCTTGTGCTCGCCTACGCACCGCTCTCCCCGCCCGAGACTGTAGTGATGTGACGCGACCAATGCTGTAGTCGATATGTATAATATCAATGTAACTTTATACACAAAATCTTATAATTACAAATAATTTTGATGTGTGTTTGAAAGTATTGTAGCGTAAATGTAAAGTATAGAATGTTGCGATATCATGTATGAACTGCTTAATTGATTGTGAAGAATTTTGGTAGGTATAGTATGGTGTAAAATAAAATAAATCATTTTAAATTAGTGAATGAGACAACATTTTGGGAAATCCTACAAAAAAGGTCCTACATATATAGTGTCAAATATTTTAAGGGATAAACTTACACAAAATACTGAACAACATTTTATTATTTAAAAAATAAACACGAATCTCGATTTTTTATTTTTTAAATCTTAGTAACAAGTCCACACGATTTTCTGACATTTCTATCACACATTACTTTTGAATTAAAATTAAAACAAGAATAACATTAATATGGATGATTCATTTATTTCATTCATTTATCTATATTTTCTTAGTTTGTTTGTTCTATGTATCGAGAATGTGATTGCAAACAAATATATAAATTAATATTTTACATTTCTCGTTTAACAGTATAGAAAATGACATATGGAACATAAAAAGTACCTAACAAAGATATTTATTTACATAACTTATCGATAGCTCCTTGCCGATCGGTACCTTGCACATCCCTGTCTGTCATATACTTATCAATATAGTATCTATAGCTCATTTGCCTACGATGCGTACTAAGCAATTCGTGCAATATGCGCGCTCTATACTACTGGTAATACTCTAAGACTTGGAGTCGTAGTGCGTCATTTCACCCGAGACGCGTTCTCGTCCGCTCGGAGGAAACGACACCTTTTAAAAAACTGTGTTTTGAATGGAACTTTTTTCTCTCAAGGTATTGTTAATGAACTCTACTAATATAGCTCAGCGCAACGATTGTATAACGGAGGATTACTCGAGGGGAAGCGAGGGGCGACAGGGAACAGCTCTTCAAGTTTGTATACTCAACAGCACGTCAGTAGAAACACTTTAGACTTACTCGTAATGACATGGTGGTAGAAACTATCATCCGCACATCACTTATCATCCGAAAATCACTCATCATCCGCGCATCTTCATCATATCTTATCATCCGAAAATCACTCATCATCCGCTCATCATCATTCATTCACTGATCAACTATCATCCGCGCATCACTCATCATCATTGATCCACTCATCAACTATCATCCGCGCACCACTCATCATCCGCTCATCATCATTCATCCACTGATCAACTATCATCCGCGCATCACTTATCATCCGAAAATCACTCATCATCTGCTCATCATCATCATTCATCCAATCATCCACGCATCACTCATCATCCGCTCATCATCGTTCCTCCACTCATTAACTATCATCCGCGCATCACTCATCATCCACTTATCATCATTCATCCACTGATCAACTATCATCCGCGCATCACTCATCATCATTGATCCACTTATCAACTATAATCCGCCTATCACTTATCATCCTTTCATCATCATCATTCATCCAGTCATCAACTATCATCCTGCCTAAGTTTGGCGCCGTTTGCTTTTAAAAAAATAATCCATTTAAATCCGTGCCATCGCTGTACATTTCGTTGATTTTGTGATCGAGAGATCGAAGGACACATACTAACGACCAAAAGGCAGTCTTATTTCGGAAAGCCATGCCATGGAAATCCGTCTTAAGAGGAAAATCTAACAGACCTGACGAAATAATGTAGCCTGTTTCCTGCCTACGTTTGGCGCCGTTTGCTTCTTTAAAAAAAGTAATCCATTTAAATCCGTGCTATTGTTGTACATTTCGTTGTTTTTGTGATTGAAATATCAAAGGACACATACTAACGATCAAAAGGCAGTCTTATTTCGGAAAGCCATGCCATGGAAATCCGTCTCAAGAGGAAAAATTTAACAGACCTGACGAAATAATTTAGCCTTTTTCCTGCTTAAGTTTGGCGCCGTTTGCTTCTTTAAAAAAAGTAATCCATTTAAATCCGTGCCATCGTTGTACATTTCGTTGTTTTTGTGATCGAAAGATCAAACGACACATACTAACGATCAAAAGGCAGTCTTATTTCGAAAAGCCATGCCATGGAAATCCGTCTAAAGAGGAAAATCTAACAGACCTGACGAAATAATGTAGCAAGCAGCACGTTCAAGTTTCCGATCATCGACCCTAAACAGCTCTACCTATTCCGACCACTGCCGATTACCCATCATCTACCGGTCACCCATCATCTACCATTGACTCGTCTTCCGCCGGTCACCCATCAATATCATCCACCGGTCACCCATCTTCGTCCGGACATCAATCACGTACCGAAAATCTATTACTCTGATAACCCTTCTGATCGATCACCCATCATCTACCTATCTTCCTCCGCCTACCCTTCATCACCAGTCACCCATCACTAAACAAAACTACCTAGGTATGGTATATAAGTAGGTACTTAATTGGTTAAAGGAAGAGATATTTTTTGAATTTATGACGGGATACATAATATTTATCTTTGCGCTTCCCCATTTCTCTAATACAAACACTTTATAAATACAAGGAAAGAAATATCTTACTTTAGAAAATAGTAAAAAACAAAGTTACCTTGTTACACTATGAAAGCAGAGAATGTATATACGTTGAAACGCGATCCATAATTTTGGCGCGTCGCGGTGCAAACTGACGTGGTCTCACTTCGAGCTCTTGTGGGTATCGGCCGCGTGTCAGATCTATTTATTAGACTTCGCGCGGTCATAATAAAAATGTATGGCGTAATCGTAATGGTTTAAAAAAAAATCATATTAAATATGTAAGCAATATTAAACCGTGATTGCCGTTTTGGTAGTTTTTACGTGGTGCAGTCTTAAGTAAAATAGTTTCGGCCAACGATATTTTTACAGTAACAAAATGCTGAAGTCAATTCTTTTTATCTAGAAGTTTATTGATCTTATTTGGATTTTTTTTTCTGTATGTAAGTTTATTTATTGTTTGCCATAGTTTCTCATTATCTTTTGGATATGGTTTTAAAAGACCTCGACTAACAATGAATACTTTCGGGCGAAATGCCCAACCGGGCGAACTCGCCTCGGAGGAAATGACCACCAAAAAATGACATTTTAGTGATGGGCAAATGCGAATGATTGACTCGAATCGAACAACTTGTCGAACAAAAAATAATGGCCTAACTGATGGTATACTTTTTTACTTAAAACAAGCGCTCCTACTAGAAAAACAATTAAAGACCGCTATATTCAAAACTAACAGTGTTGCACTAGTCAAGTATTCTACACGGACACATCTGACTCCGTCGCGCTTTAACTGGCGATTGATTGAGTACCTAACCGAACCGTAAATTTTGAAAATTATTGAATCAGTGTTGCTGCGATAACGAGATCGATGGTTGAGTTTTAAAAATACAATAACTCTACCTCTACCGAATATTCCTATAGAAAATATCGAGAATATCGAATTCTTAAAAGTACCGGTAATAATCGATACTAAATAACCGACCAAGTTCGTACTTCGTGTCAAGCCACGCGCAGTGTAGAGTTAAGGAGCGATCACACCTAGCTGAATTCAAAGACTTGAAAGAATTCAGGCCAACCCAATGAAGTCAATAATTATAGGCCCATTTCATTAATTACAATTATGGCTAAAATATTCGAAAAAGTCCTTAACAAAAGGCTCTTATCATTTCTAGACAGCAATAACATATTTGCTGAAAACCAGTTTGGTTTTAGATCTAAAAGAAGTACGGAAGACGCGGTGTTACTGTTATCTGATCTAGTTGCGCAGAGACTGGATGCTGGTAAAAAATGTGTGGGTGTCTTTTTAGATCTTAAGAAGGCATTCGACACTGTGTCATTGCCACTACTTTTGCAAAAACTAGAGGCAGTAGGAATTAGAGGGATAGCACTGACATTGTTGAAAAGCTACTTATACGGTAGAAAACAATTTGTTAATTTAAACGGAGTACATAGCGGTATGAACACGACTTCGTTTGGAGTGCCGCAGGGAAGTGTTCTTGGGCCGACGCTGTTTTTAATATACATTAACGACCTCTGTCAGATAAACGTAGCGTCGGCCCAAGTAATCACCTTTGCTGATGACACTGCAATTTTATTTGAGGGTAAGACGTGGAACGATGTTAAGGCCATAACTGAAGAAGGCATGAAAGATATCGTGGAATGGCTAGAGGATAATCTTTTGACTTTAAACATCCTAAAAACTAAGCATATCTGTTTCTATGTGTCAGCAAGAACCCAGCCTTCATCCTGTCTTAACTTCATTAAATTACACAATAATGCTTGCGTTAATAGTTTTACATGTAATTGTCATGGAATTGAGCGCATAGATCGCATCAAATACTTAGGAGTTCTAATCGACCAAAATCTGAAATGGCAATATCATATCGAAGCTATTTCTGCTAGAACTAGAAAACTATTGCATGTCTTTAAAAAACTACGCAGGGTTGCAAGTAATGAGCTTATTAAAACTGTTTATTTTGCGTTATGCCAGTCACTATTAACATACTGTATAGTCGCATGGGGAGCAGCTGCGAAAACTTTCCTAATAAAATTGGAACGCGCTCAAAGAGCTGCACTAAAAGTGGCTTTCAATAAACCATTCCGGTATAGTACTCAGATACTGTATTCCGAAAACCAACTACTTACAATAAGACAGCTATACATCCAGAAAACGTGCTTAAGATTCCATAAGACATCTTTAAGTACTATGCTTCCAGTCCCTGTCCACGAAGTTAATCTTCGTAACATATCGGCAAGAGATCGCCCGTGGTTGATTCCTAAAACACGAACATGCTTTGCACAAAAGTTCTATTATTTTATGGGGCCGCTTATCTATACACTGACTAACAAATTACTAAGCATTGCAGATAAAACACAAAAAGTATCTAAAAATCAAATTTTTCACTGGTTAAGACGTCAAGATTACAATCAAACTGAGCTGTTGGTGGTTGCTAAACCAGGAACTACACTTTTCCAACAAATTATTTCAAATTAGTAAATTGCGCTGAAATCTGATCTACCCAACCAATAATTAGTATTATTTTTGCTATTATTGATCCCAAGAATAGGTTTTCGTAGGGGTTGGGTAGTATTATGGGTAGTATTATGAAAATATTTGTGTGGCCTGATGATAAAACACGTACTCCAATATAATGCTGTTAATATAAAATCACAAGTAACCAAGATTATCTGTCTGCGTTACGTATACTATGCAAAACCAATATGAAGGCAAAAATAGGACATGCGTTCGGCTTAACTCATTAGCAGTGCCATTTGTACTTTAATGATTGTTCGATGACTGCAAGTCTATCTTTGCATTACTCGCAAGTGCGATTTGTGTTATTGTTGTGATCCGAGCTAGTTGTAACTACCTACATCAAACTGATGTTTCGTTAGTGAATTAAGATTTATTAAGCACTTTGTTTTTAATGTTTCATTATAATTGTTACGTGCTGGACAGGAAGACCTGGTTACCCATAGTACAGGGTATCCTAGTTTGGGAACCAGGCACTTTACACGTCAACAGAATAACCTACCTTTATTTTTTACGTTAGACTTAAGATTATGCGTGTAAAAAATGTTCTTGTTTCCTAAATAAAGATATTTTCATTTTCATTTTCATTTTCAATTCGGCATACATTGCTCGTTGAAGTAAGGATATTTCAATTGACATAACCAAGCCTCCCCGCAATGTATGCCGAATTAGTCTTTGAATTCAGCTAGGTGTGATCACTCCTTTACCTAGTTCTTTTTACGATTTTTTTTGTCGCAAAGCAGGTTTATTAACTCTACTGAACAGTCGTATAGAAAATATCTGAACCTTTCAAGTATCGATGGTAATCTATAGTGATTTTTTTTTTTTTTATTAGTACTTGTTATTACACCATGAATAATAATTATTTTTTATCGACAAGTTGTTCATCATCATTCGCAAAATTTACCCATCACTAAACTTCCTAAGTTCTTTACTTGAAGTAAGGAGGTTTAGTGATGTCCGAGTGCGAATGATTAATTTTAATTTAATTCCGTGTTCGCATCGAAATTAAATTGACCAATACATGGTCTAAGGGACTGGTTTCCGAAAACTGAAAGGGCGTGGTCAGTCAACGTAACTGAATAATTTTCAGTAAATAAAACTTTCAGAAAATAATAAAATAATCCTCTTTTCCACAAAAAAGCCACGATCACACCTAGCTGAATTCAAAGACTAATTCGGGATATATTGCTCGTTGAAGTAAGGATATTGCAATATCACAACCAAGCCTCCCAGCAATGTATGCCGAATTAGTCTTTGTATCCAGCTAGATGTGATCGTGGCTAAACTGTCCATTTGCAATTTTATATGAAGAGTATTGAAGAGGCTGATAGTTTTATTTACTGAAAGTTGTTCAGTTACGGCGAATGACTATGTGCACCTGCAAGACTAGAAAAAGAGAAAAAATGTATCCACTTCATTTACCACAGCCATTGTTTTTGTTTGATCAGAAATACTCTCATTCATAAGATTTGGCACGGCAATGTTCAGGTCTCATTTGTCCATTTAAGGTAAATAAAAATAAAAACATCACGGAAATGTATTGTCAGCCTAATAAAGCCACGATCACATCTAGCTGGATTCAAAGACTAATTCGGCATACATTTATTTATTTTATTTATTTAAAAGAATTACATACTAATCTTAATACTAATTTACAATTTATGTAAGGTGTAACAAAAACCTAATTAGGTTTGTCCGTACACCTACAGATTCGACGGCACTCTGCGACCGCACGCAACTTAGTTCAATATTATTTTCAAATGAATACATACGATGAGGATAAAGCCACGAACAAATCTAAAAAGATCAATTTGGCACACATTGCTGGGAGGCTTGGTTATATTAATTGCAATATCCTTACTTCAACGAGCAATGTATGCCGAAACAATCCCCGAACTGTGATCGAGGCTTTAGCCGACATTACAACTTGAAGCGCACTGAGTGAGACAGATTACAAAACCAGTTGTTAGGAGTAGGGAGCAGCGCGCACACACAGGGTGTTTCCTTGAAGTGTTACTTTACTTGATTATCGTCTATAAAAAATTGTAATAGTTTATTTTTTATGTTCTTTTCGTTAATAATGATCTTCAATGAATTTGGCAGGTTGTTAATTAGTTTAGGTACAATATATTTTAGAGTCTGTTTTCCATAGAGGTTTTTAAAGCCTGGGACAATTAATTTGGCATTCGTTACGCTGCGGGTTACCTTTCCGTGATTAGCATTGTGTTTGAGTGTTTCATTAAAATAATTCTCAACTAAAATTATATAACTAATTTTGTCTTGGATAGGTATTATTTTACAGAAGGAAAACAGGGCATGATAATTATCTTTATATTTATTTTTTATTTTATAAGGGACTATAGCTTTTAAGATGCGTAATTGTAACTGGTATATCGAGTTAAGGTGTGTTTTAAATGTTCGACCGTAACTGCTAAGTCCGTAGGTTATGGTCGATTCTCCTAATGCTTTGTAGAGTGATAGCAATATTGTGTACGGGACTTTACTTTTGATTAGGGTAAATTTCGCTAATATAGCACGCAGTTTATCACATACGTTGTTTATATGATCTGTCCATTTTAGTCGATCATCAATTATCAGACCCAGATATTTTTGTTGAGTCACTAGTTCAACTGGACTACAGTTGCAATGGCTAAAGTTCGAGTGTAGACAATCGTGTTCATGTGCTATTAAGTTGATCTCTCGTTTTATTCTATTTTGGCTTGAACTTATGTACATTACCTTAGTTTTTTTTGTGTTCAGGACAAGACCCAAATCATGAGACCATTTTGTTAAGAGTGTGAAGTCAGCTTGTAACCGTTTTAGTGCGTTATCTATCGAAGTGTCTGCTGTTAGTAGGCAAGTGTCATCGGCAAATTGAAAAACTTCACAATCTCTTATAATGTTTACGGCGTCATTTACATAAGTTAAGTAGTGTAATGGTCCTAAGACTGAGCCTTGAGCAGTACCTTCAGTTACGCTATATTTGTCGCTAAACTCATTGCCTATACTAACTAGGTATGATCGATCTGTTAGGTAATTTTGGCACCATTTCTTGAATGGTCCTCTTATACCACAGTCGTCGAGTTTGTCCAGTAAGGTGTCATGTTGTAATGTGTCGAATGCTTTACTGTAGTCTATAAAGACAATTAATATATGTTTCTTGTCATTTAAGTGTGTGTATATAGTGTCCGTGAATTGTGACAGTAGTTGTGTAGTACTTCTTTGAGCTTGAAATCCAAATTGTGTCTTAGTTAACACATGATGTTTTCTATAGAAGTCGTTTATTTGTTCGCAAACATATTTTTCCACTATTTTATTTATAGTTGGTAGTATAGTAATTGGCCGGTAGTTCTCATAAAGCTTTTGGCTACCTGATTTGTATATAGGTCTAACAACGCCTGTTTTTAGCTCTTTTGGATATATACATTGCTGGGAGGCTTGGTTATGTTATTGCATTATCCTTACTTCAACGAGCAATGTATGCCGAATTTGTCTTTGAATCCAGCTCGCTGTGATCACTCCTTGACTCAACCGAACAGTCGTATACAAATTTTTTTATAGTGAATTTCTTAAGTTTATTATTAGTACTTATTATTAAACCAAGATAATGCTTTATTTTTATTTTTCATGGACAAGTTGTTCGATTCGAATTAATCATTCGCAAAATTTTCACATCACTAAACCTTCTAACTCCTTTACTTGAAGGGACTTAGCATGTTTAGTGATGTCCAAGTGCGAATGATTAATTCAACATATCGAACAAAAATATACTTATATTAAAAAAACGGTCAAGTGCGAGGCAGACTCTCGCTTCGAGGGATTCGATATTCCTGTAGTATTTTTAAAAGCAATAAAACCCATCTTTAAGACCGCAAATAAGTTTGTCTGTAATTTTTTCTTCTTTCAATTATCGGTTGTATTTGTCTTGAGGTTGTATCAGCCATTTTATAACAATTGATAGCATTTTATTGTACAATAATTATTTTCGATAAGGCTATTCAACAGAGTTACTGTATTTCAAGATCAACTACCGACAGCAAAACTATCGCTATCGAAACATCACTATTCAGCAACTGTATTAGTAGGCACTTTTTATACTTAGCTTCCTAGCTAGAACTCTGAATTCACAAACGTCTTTTTCTACGTAGCCTCCTAGGTAGATTTCAGTCGTCAAATTCAAGCAGGTGTAATGGCGGCTTAAGACAGGAATAGCTGACGTGGGTCGGAAAAGACAGCCAGGCTCAAGTGTGACTGGGCTGGGCACGTGGGCGAAAGTCGCCACACAATGGAAACCCCACGATGGCCAACGCCGTCGGGGTAGACCAAAAAAAGATGGCGTGACGACTTGCGTACCGACGCGGTTGGTGGGAATTTGCACAGGACCACGATGGTTGCATAAACGAGGGGTGGGGGCTTTGCCCAGCAGTGGAACAGTACAGGCTAGGTATGTCTTGGAGAAATTTACTACTTTGTTCGCCTTTCTTGCCAGCTTTTATCAAATAGATATGTCGCAGGCAAATAGTGTAATTCGTCATTTTACATCATGCCTTGGCTTTCTACAAGATGCCAAAAAATTTTTAAGTCAACATTTTACATAATGTCGCGGCATTTTATAAAACGGCGCGTAATTCGTTTCTGGCACTCGCCGGCCACTGCCGCGACACGCTCGCTACGCTCGTTCGTCTCGTGCGTTGTGGTCGATAGTTAACCGTGGTTAATGAACCTAAACCGCACCAGTGTAAACCCGTTTGCAATCTACCGGCGCCGTTTTATAATTTGCCGACCATTTAAAGTTTGCCCGCGAATGCAAACCACGAATTTGAAATGCGTCAGATAGATGGGATGGAAATGGTATTTATAGATGTACGATTATGTACGATATAATACAGGGAATCTCTTTCATATGGTACAGTCAAGAGCAAGTCATGCTTGACACTCAAAGTAGGAATGGTACAAAAATTCCAATAGGTATATCGTAGGTGCTTTTGACTGTACCCACTTGAGTTACCATCAGTATCAGAAAACATTCTTGAATAAACTTTAAAATGTTGTCCTCCTCACCTCGGCGCCATTTGCAATAAAAAAAAAATATTTAGTTATTTTTATGCAATCCGAATGATATAGTAAATGCATCATCCCAAAACCCAAGTTCTCCACAACGAATATGCATGCGTGGTATATTTGGGCATAGTCACCACGCTTATCAGGCGTGGCGGCTATTACTGTCAAGGGCACGTTAAGCTTGACACATTGAACTTTTTACCTTCAATATCCGTATAATGCAAACCGCGCTGCATGTGTCAAGGTTGAACCGCTCTCCACTGCACCATAGACCGCAGTGGTTGACGAGCGCTATATGGTATGATACGCAAAAAAAGACTGCTTCATATCATCCAAATAAAATTCCTTTAGTCGCCTTTTATGATATCGATGGGAAGAGATTGTATGGTACTATTCTTAGCCGGCACCACACGGAGAGATTATCCAAGTGGTGTAACGGTAAATGTTACTGACTGTACAAAATAGATCGGCTGTATAGAATGAATGCATTCCAACGATCCCAATTCCGTAATATCATAACATGTGCATGCCAACACAATCCGCTGACTAGGCAGTCGCCGCGATCGTACGAGGACGTGATATTTCGAAACGATATGCAATTACGTTCCGTTTGATACTAAAGCACATTCTGCTTCATCAGCAACCTACTTTAATCGATGATTAATTCTAGCTATAAAAGTTTTTTAGGGTTCCGTACCCAAAGGGTGAAAAATTGGACCCTATTAATATGCCTCCGTATGCGAACCGTAATAGGTAGACCCGAGCGCAGCGAGGTTCAAATCTCTTTGAGGTACCCAGTCGAAATTTTCACAGATAATGCATTTTTGTTGCCACTATAACAACAAATACTAAAAATAAAACCATTAAAAAGTATGGGTACCCTCAGGTACCCTACTAATAAAGTGTTTTTAGACGATTTTTGCTCGACTTTTGTTTTAGCTCTATCGTAAAAACGGGAACACTTACAAGTGTGAAAATGTTTATAGTGCCTGAGCTATAAAATACACGACAGAATAACAACAAAAAAACCAGCCAAGTGCGTGTAGTGCAATATAGGGTTCCGTAGTTTTTTTACGATTTTTATCGCAAAGCAGGTGTTGACTAAGTATTTCATAACATTCGTAACACAAAATGTTTACAATGCCTGATTGCTACTGCTATTTACATTATTTCCAGTTTTTCAGCTATAGCTCATTAACCTGTGAAGCCTACTTAGCTGTGATAGTTTTCCTTTTAATTTCATCATATACACTACGACTATGTTTTTTTTTCATATTTCCATTAACTAACGTTTAGCTGGCAGGGGGGGGGGGGACACTACTCGACTCCAACAAAAGATAGCGCTTTCAAGCTGAATATTTAGCAAACGGATCCATAAATCGAAAAGTGATCATCTCAAACGCACATTATTTTTAAAAGACCTATCCAACAACAACACCTATAACAAGAAAAAAAATACACCCCACTTTACTTGTCAGGGAGGTACCCTAAAAAAAAATATTTTCTTAGATTTTATTTTACCAATTTCCCGGCGTAAATGAAATACATATCCATATTTAATTTCAGCTTTCTTGTACGAAGGGTCTCTGAACAAAGCCGCGGACAGACAGACAGACGGACATGACGACACTGTAAAGGTACCTTTTTGACTGCGGAACCCTAATAATAAAAACTGACTGTGTCGGACTCGCTTGTTTTTAATACATTTCTGCGTGACTGCGCGTTCATAACTACTTACAGTATTCTAATTTGTTCCTTAGTGGTACGGAACCCTTGGTGCGCGAGTACCACTCGCGCCTGGCTGGTTATGAATTTAAAAATTACTAGCTTTCGCCAGCAAATTCAACCAAGTCAAGCTAGATTCGCTTGTTCATAAAAATTCGACTCTTCTGCAACACTACATACAATTGATATCAAATTTTATTTAGCGTTTGGGTATAAGGAATCATCATCGTCATATCGTGAGGGGAGTAAGGTCGATGACCGACCTCACAGACCCTGGTGCCAGAGCTTTTGAGCCGCCAAAGGCCTCTGACATGACTCATTTAACTAATAACCGTAGATAGCAGCCAGGCAGGTCGAACGACACTTAATGTGCCTTCCGAAGCACGGAATCATCTTACTTTTACAACAAGGTGATTCACCCTGCAATGTCTTAACCAAACTTGGGATTCACAAGAAGTGATTTTTGTTTGACAGTGTCTCCACCGGGAATCGAACCCAGAACCTCCGGATGGAGAGCCGAGCGCTCTAACCACTAGACCACGGAGGCTGTTCAAACAAACTTTTGTCATTTTTCTCATTAAAATTTTTAATAACTTATTAAAACTTGATCTAGTTAGGTAATAATTTTGGTATTTTCCAAAGAATTTAATGTTACGTTAAGGTTTTGTGCTTTTGTGCAAAGTCCGTCTGGGAAAGTACCGCCCCAATTAACCTTTGCCGATTTCTACCAGTGCTTTCACTGCTGTGTTCTTTGCGAAGAGCAAGGAAGCCAGTGACCAGTGAAACTACAGACACATGTATGATACATTCTGAGTAGTTCTCAGAGTGGGCAACGCTCGACGAAGCCAGAATAAAGAAAACCCTCGCCTTAAGAGGTGATCATACCTAGCTGAATTTAAAGACTAATTCGGCATACATTGCTCGTTAAAGTAAGGATATTGCAATTAACATAACCAAGCAATGCATGCCGAATTAGTCTTTGAATTCAGCTAGGTGTGATTCACTCCTTTAGGTTGACTCACGTGGACATTCATCGACGTTCACGCAGTCCTTTGTATATTCATCTCTTACGAAGCCGGCTGAGCAGCGGCATCCCACCCAGCATTCCCATCTATAACACAAAACCAACTTGCTATTAGGTTTAGGTACCTAGTCCCGTGTGGTGCCGGCAAAGAATTTTACCAACCCTTACATACCCGTGGGTGTCGTAAGAGGCGACTAAGGGTTATAAACTGGAGGATGGGCAGCAGCATCCTCCTTTGTATCTAACATCTTACTGTGGTTACCTACAACCACGGTCCATGGTGCCGGCGGCCGTAACGCTAACAAGCGAGGTGACTTTGGTACTTCCCCTCTACATTTTTCTAGCAAAAGTTAGAATTCTAGAGGGAGCTCTCCCAGTCCTGTAGTGGACGTCTTTTTTTTTTCATGGGTTGTTATGATGACCTGAAACCGCTATCACACCTTCCTTAATTCAGAAAATAATTCGGCATACATTGCTCGTTGAAGTAAGGATATTGGAATTAACAGAACCAAGCCTCCCAGCAATATATGCCGAATTAGTCTTTGAATTTAGGAAGGTATGATTGCGGCTCAAGCAACCTAAATTATGTTCTGCCAAAATATGTAGACGAGTATGGTAATATGTATTAAATGAATTCCTATAGGAACTGCTAGAAGAGTACATGTAAATGAGAAGAATTGTAAAACATTGCTTAAAAAAGTAATTTAAAAATTAAACCAACATCAGGACTGAAAACAGAGAAATCCTAATTATTTCTTGTCTTTTGTAGTATTACTGAAACGATTTTAATGAACTGCTGAACCGATTTCGATGAAACTTGCACTGTACCCTAATAATAATAATAACTTTATTGGGTACATGAGAAAATTTATTTTTATTGCATACATAATTGGGTAAATAATAACTACTTCAACTGAAAAAGAATTATTGCAATCCAACTTTTGCTTCCTGAGATATACGTCGACTTTTATAGATTTACTAAACCGGTTCTAATGACTGCTGAATCGATTTACTTAACCCTAAGTTAAATAATACTTAGTTCAACTAGAAGAATTATTGCTATCTGACATGAAGTTCCTGAGATATGCGTGGACAAACCTAGAAGCACATCAGCATAAAAGACACTTATGAAATTTGGTACACTTGTTTAGAAGCTAACATACGTGAAAATTGTGTATTTTGCGATTAGTGTCTTGAAACCTTCACTACGCTTAGGATTATTCTGTTGAATCATCAATCAATCATAATAAATCCTAGAATCCTTCGCCTGCTCGAATTTCAATACAAGGCACTCGAGCCAATATCAATTTTGCTGCCTTGCGTAACAAATAACTATTATTATTATTAAAGGCGGCTAAGGGACCTAGAACCGTAGCCTTTTGCATACCTATTGTATTGTACCACATACCGCGGTCAACAACCACCGCGTTCCATTGTGCCAGCCGCAATGCTTACAAGCGTGGTGGCTATGGTAAATACGTTCTCTCCAGATATAGGTACCTACCAAGCATATTGCTGTAGCGAAAAAACCTGACTCGAATTCTGAGAGCTCCCTGCTCGTTTCTCAGTATATTTGAGTATATCAAGTTTTTCAAAGCCTTGTTACGGACCCTTTCTGGATAACTTCGTTGTCAGCGGTCCTATTAGTCCGCTCCTTCGACCAATGGTCCGCTCTGTCTGCAGTCCTATTGGTCCGATTGCATGCTTTGGAAGGCACGTGAAGCCATTGGTCCCGGCTATTATCTACGGTTAATGAGCCAAGTTAGAGGCATGTCATGGCTTGACAACTCTGGCACCAGTCGGTCATCGATTTTACAACCGTCACGATATGATAGTGATGATGGTCCAATCTGGTGAAAAAGTATTTCGAGGGTAGCATAATTCTATCCCCCATAGGTAATGATGAAGTAATAGAAACTCTTGTAAGGATGCCATCAAAGGTCTATTAAACAAGAAATTGCGCAACGAAAGTGGCGGTGGCTTGGGCATACCCTCCGGCAGACGTAGACCTGGGCGACCCGTTCAATCCTGGCGACGCGACGTAACCTCGAGAGCGAGCTCAAGGCTACTGGCTTGACGTGGCAAGAAGGACGGCGCAAGATAGGGGGAAGTGGAAACAGCTCGTGAAGGCCTTATGCATCAGTGGGGTGCCCTAGGATAACAACAACAATAGAAACACTGACTTGTAAGGGCAGTAGACCTTAGATTCACTGAGCAGGCGCATGTTGACACAAGTCGGGGGGCATCTCCAGGAACACAGTGAGAACTCCTCGTGTTCTTTAATACACACGTCAGTTCGAAACGCAAAAACTATGTCCACAACCAACCAAAGAGAACAGAACAAGAACATGACTGCGTTATCGATGTTTTTTTACAGAAGTCATAAAACGTATGTTTCAGTTACCTAACTCGTTTACTCGTACTAGTATAGAGAAAAACACAGTTTTTGTAGTAATTCTTTACTGCAAGTGCTTGAAATTGATTAATAGCTACTCGTAAGTATCTCTGCTACTATTATAAAATTAAAAACCGGCCAAGTGCGAGTCGGACTCGCGCACCGAGGGTTCCGCACCACCACATAATCATAATTGTATTAGTTGAAATTTCAGTAAGTTAATGTGCTAGATTTTTTGAGTCCGACACGCGCTTAACCAAATTTTATTATTTCTTGTTATTTTATAGCTTATGCACTATAAACATACCAATTTTCAAGTTTGTAAGTGTTCCCGTATTTAAAATAGAACTAAAACAAAAATCGCCTCCGCGACCATCCAACTTGACCCCTCTCTTATATGAATGTTCTTAAAACGGGAGCTCACCACAATTGGTTACTATTAGTTGTGAGAAAAGTTGCAATATTTAATGATTTCAGACTTTTCCCATTATTTGTACTGTGAGACCTAGCTTCGTGCCAAATTTCATAATTTTAGGTCAACGGGAATTTTAAGTACCCTGTAGGTTTTGCTTTTTTGCATAAATGTATGGAGATGAGGACATAAAATGCCATATCTTTTGATTGCGTCGTTGTAAAAAGTTGAAATTTTCAGATCTTGTGTGGTTCATGGATCCTAATACTGTGGGTGACCCAAATAAAGCCTATGTCCTAATAAAGCCTATTTTTTAAATTTCCCGCTTCACGGTTTCAAATGGCCGCCAATGTTTGTGGATGTGTGCGTGAACATTAACTAACACCTACAAGCACAGCAAGTGGCCCGTGCCGCGAGCGTGTTGGGACCTGCAGTCGAAAACAACTACGACGCGGAGCGCACGCCTGTTTTTATAAAATTCTGGCAGCGTAAATAGTAAGTATTTTTATTTTTATTTGTACACAGTGTGGTGTGTTTTGTCTATAAGATAATTTTACGTGTAGCCATCTCCTCACATAAGTGAAAAAGCTGTAATATCTATGTATTCCATATAATTGTTGTTTTGTTTACCCATGTGCCATGCCCTAATAAAGCCTACAAAAAAAATGTATAGGCCTTATAACGGCACAGGTACAGGCCTTATTAGGACAATGTTTTATGTCAATTAGAAAAGTATCACAGTAAAATAATAAACCCTTGTTTTCAGTAACATCATGGAAAACGAATCACCAGCTTCTAGCACAAGGAAAAAAAACCGGCCAAGTGCGAGTCGGACTCGCGCACAGAGGGTTCCGTACCACCACATAAACATAATTGTATTAAATTTAGAAATTTCAGTAAGTTAATGTGCTAGATTTTTTGAGTCCGACACGCGCTTGACCAAATTTTATTATTTGTTGTTATTTTATAGCTTATGCACTATAAACATACCAATTTTCAAGTTTGGATGTGTTCCCGTTTTTAAATAGAACTAAAACAAAAATCGCCTAAGCGACCATCCAACTTGACCCCTCTCTTATATGAATGTTCTAGAAACGGGAGCTCACCACAATTGGTTACCATTAGTTGTGAGAAAAGTTGTAATATTTAATGATTTCAGACTTTTCCCATTATTTGTACTGTGAGACCTAGCTTCTTGCCAAATTTCATAATTTTAGGTCAACGGGAAGTACCCTGTAGGTTTTGCATTTTTGAATAAATGTATGGAGATGAGGACATAAAATGCCATATCTTTTGATTGCGTCATTGTAAAAAATTGAAATTTTCAGATCTTGTGTGGTTCATGGATCCTAATATATGGTATTAATTTCAACCTGATACCTTTACCCGTTCGTGAGATAAAGGGTCTTGACAGACAGACAGACAGACAGACAGACAGACAGACAGACAGACGGACAACAAAGTGATCCTATAAGGGTTCCGTTTTTTTTCTTTTGAGGTACGGAACCCTAAAAAGGGCTCAATGGATTTCACAACAGATGGAAAACGCTGTTAAAATGGTAGAAAGAGGTATATTATCTACATATGCTGCTGCGGCCAGATACAAAATCCCAAGAAGAACCCTACGTAACCATTTAGCGAGTGGGTCGACTACACGAAAGCTAGGTCGGTCGGCTATATTGACTACAGAACAAGAAGCTGGACTTGTCAGAAGAATCATACGTTTGGCTGATGTTGGAATGCCGTTGACATCAAAGATGTTGCGCGTACAGGCTTTTTCATTTTGTAAAGTTAAGAAAATTCCAAACACTTTCAATGATGCCAAAAACGTCGCGGGGAAGAAATGGTTGAGGCTATTTCTTAAACGACACCCAGAAATAGCACGTCGTAAAGCGCAGATGATGAATCCAGCTCGTGCTCAAAAATTAAATAAAGACATTGTTAGCGATCACTTTTCCAAATACAAAAGTGTGCTGGATAGACTTGGAATTGAACATAAACCTGAAAGCATTTACAACATCGATGAAAAAAATTGTCGCATATCTTTGCACCATCAGCAGGAAGTTCTGACAGCCAAAGGGAGAAAAAGAGTTCATCAAATAGCGAATGAGCATGCTGAAAGTGTGACTGTAGTTGGCTGCGGAAATGCTATAGGATCAGCTATTCCACCAATGATATTGTTCAAAGGCAAGAGGCTAAAGCCAGAATTCCAAGACAATTTACCTCCAGGCTCTCTGGTGAAGATGACACCAAAGGGAAGTATGACGACAGAAACTTTCATAGAGTTTATTAATCATTTGCATAAATACAGAACCTCAGGGCCATGTCTCCTCATATTTGATGGTGCAAAATGCCACCTGGACTTTACTATTGTCGAGGAAGCTGAGAAATGTGGCATCACTTTATATTGCCTTCCATCAAATACCACGCACGAGTTACAGCCCATGGATAAATCTGTTTATCGTTCCTTTGAGCACCATTGGGACCAAGAATTGATTAAATACGTCAGTCAGCATCCCGAACGAACCCTTAACAAAACAAGCTTCAATGTCATTCTCTCACAAGTATGGCCAAAATGTATGACTATTACCAATATCTCGAATGGGTTTCGCGCCACAGGGTTATATCCATATAACCCAGATGCTATTCCTGAAGAAGCGTTTGCGCCCTCTGCATTGTCAGAACTTCCGAACCCTACAAACCGTGAGAATATTGCTGTCTTATCTGCTGAATCGGGGGAACAAGAGATTTCAACTGCAAATGTGGAAGATTCAGATGGGTCAGGCACGGATACTGAGAATTTGCCACTGTCCTTGCTCTTAAAAAACAATCCGAATGCTGGTACTCCACAGAAGATAGACAATCAATCAACCACGTGTGAGTTTCATGAATTTTTACCAACTCCTAAGTTTAAAGTTGTAGCGTCTGCTCCACGCAAAAAGTCTATGAATTACAGAGCTCAAGAAGTAACAAAAGATTTGTTTGGTGACAGGGCTACGAATTCAACATCACAGATTACTGTACCATCGTCAAGAGTAGAAGATGTTCCTAGCACTTCATCCATGATAAAGATTAACACAAAGACACCAAAATCAGCGTCAGTTACTGGCTGTACATCTGCACAACCTGCAGTTGCTGCAACGCGAAAGCAGACCTCAGTAAAGACTGCTTCCTTGGCAGCAGATAAGCTTACGGAATCTAAACCAAAACGTCACGATAGTAAACCTTCTTGGTACTGTCCAGCTTGTAAAGAAGAACGTGTTGATGATATGCGACAATGTCTTACTTGTGGCGTTTGGTATCATGAGGTGTGTGTTGGACTCACACCCGCTGATAAAATATTTTACTGTTCAGGAGATTGTTTAAAAAAAAAGATGAAAAAGGCTGATTAATATGGTACTTTTACATGATGAGAAACTCATTAAATCTAATCTAAAATGGTCAAAAGTAATTAATGTGATCTCATTCGATTTAATAAAAGTATTGACAACGTCTCGTATTCATTAAGAAGTTGAATGTTTACTTGTTTTTATTATGGCTTTATTAAGACACTGGGTTCCCAATAAGGCCGAAGTGACATTTTAGTTATTTGTGTTCACAAAAGAGTGATTTTTGTTTCTAAAGCAATTTTGTTTCATTTATTACAAAGTTTAATAAATAAATATAAGTATTTCAAATTACCAGTGCATTTTTATTATAAACCCGTTAGTTAGATAATAAAAAACTTAAGGTAGGCCTTATTTGGGTCACCTACCTTACTTCGCTGGCTCAGCGACCCGAAGTGGATCTTGGCCTCCGACATTAAAGTACGCCATTCATCTCTACTCTGTGCCAAATCTGACCAGATGGGCACTTCCAGCTGGATGGATCCTAATATATGGTATTAATTTCAACCTGATACCTTTACCCGTTCGTGAGATAAAGGGTCTTGACAGACAGACAGACAGACTGACAACAAAGTGATCCTATAAGGGTTCCGTTTTTTTCTTTTGAGGTACGGAACCCTAAACATTGATGATATTTCTATAAAATATCACGTTACGCTATTTTGACACCCCTGAAAAATCACAGATTTTTGGACTTTTAGTTTATTAGTTCGAGCATCACGCAAAAACTACAGAACCGATTTTAATGAAACTTTTTGTTTGATAGCTAATAGTTTCATTGACACAAAATATCATATAAGTTCTAGTGTAACACGGGTTGGTATTTTTTTTTATTAAAGTTTGTGTTAGTATAACACAAGGATAAAAAAGACATGTCCCGGACATACATAATATACTTACATGTCATGCTAACAGATAACCTCTTTTTTTTGGCTTCGCTGCAGTCGGGTGAAAAGAAATGTCCCGACAAATTGTAATGAGCTTTTCTCAAAAAACCTTGGTCGAAAAACACGAAACAAAATGCTTGACTGCCCAAAATGCATTAAGTAATAGTGGATTTTGTAAGGAAAGCTGAATGGTACTTTGTAAATAACTTTTTAAGTAATTGAGTTATGACATTGCAGGCTGAATCACACGATATCCCGATAAGTAAGAAGATTCCGTGCTTCGGAAGGCATGTTACGTTAAGCCATTGACTCCGAATACTATCTACGGAAGCAATCGTTAATGATCCATGTCAGAGGCTTTTGGCGGCTCAAAATCTCTGACATCCACCAGGGTCGGTCATCGATTACTTGTAGGTACACGTCCCGACACATGTACACGTGATGACCTTTACCAAATTGTAATCAATATTAATAATTTATTCTCCATACACACACTCTTACACACCCATACTCACACACTTACACACGCATTCATACACACTTACACACACATTCACACATGCACTTTCAAATTACCCTAATACATATTGTTTGACAATGTTTGTTTATAGTCAGTATCCTAGTATTACTCTACTCAAATAAATTGCTGTTACTGGTTAATTACACTACATTCAATAGCTCCTAGTAGAACACTGACTCTCAAAATACAGGCTTTCGCTTAGCTTGGGAATCAGGGTTTAGCAATTAATTTGTACACCACTTGTGTAATAACCACTGTACTGCTTAAGTTTACTTTGCTGATGTACAAATCCATTGAAATAAATAAATATTTAATTTAATAAAAAAATATTTAATTTAATGACCTTTTTAAAGCTACAAACGGCGCAGTAAATGTGGCAACGTTCTGGGCTACAAAAATTTGGTTCTTTTGTAATTGATCGACACGCGGATCTTTCCGACGTGGAGAGTTCCGCTCATAGGCTCGCAACGCTTTTTAGGTTACACTAAATATAGGGTCCTATTGAAATTGTGAACATATTATTTTTAGCACGTTACTTAGCCCATGAAACTGAACAACTTTCCCAAAAAAACATAGGTCCAAATACAAAAAACCAAATTTGACCTCCCATACAAAATGCGCTATCAGCTGATGCAGTTTCTATGGGAGGTCAAAAAGTTATTTTCGCATTTCGATTTTCGACCTATGTTCCTTGGGGAAAATTGTTCAGTTTCATGGTCTTAGTAAGGTGCTAAAATTATGCTCACTATTTCATTGGGTAGACCCTATAGACCCACCGGTTTAAAACCCACAGTATTGCTACAAGAACTTAGAGACAGTCATTCTACTCTTAATTCAAGTATAGGCTTAATAGGCTTCTTCTGGGCAAGCTCGTTCCATCGTCGACCTCATCTCTGTCTTCAAAACTAGATCGAGGTCAAGAGTAAGACGATAGAAAAAAATATTACGTAAATAATTAATCTAAAACAGTATTATTTAAGTTAAGGAAGTAAGAAATTGTCCTACTTTCAATTAAAAAAAAAAATCTTGAAATGAAACTATGTTCTATAGTTGCTGTGTTGTTGTTTTACATCGTGCATGATAGAATCTACAAACACCAAGATTGGGTCAAAACTCATCAAATATTTTGTTACCTAAGCATTATAGGGTTTAAAGATGTAAAATTCTATAAAAGAACCGGTCAAGTACGAGTCAGACTCGCGCGCCGGAGGGTTCCGATGTACTTATAGTATTTTAGAAGCAATAAATCCCGCAAAACTAAGTTTGTTTGTTTGTAAGGGTTTTTTGCTGATTTCTAAAAACTATATTATTATACTACTTATAGAGATCGTTTGTATTTTTGCTGTTACATTCACATACCTAAACCTCTATTAACTTTAATCAATTCAGATTTTTTGTTTCGCAAACTTCGGAGGAAAGGGGGTATTTTTTGTGATTTTTCATAATAACTTGAAAACTACTAGTCGTAAAAAAATAGAAAAGTCTATTTTTGAATATTAAGTTTAAGCCCTTTCATTATGATACCCCACTCGATCTATTAAAAATAATTTGAAAATTTGAACCCTCCCATTTATTAAAATAGTAATCATATTTTAATAATTATTTTATATTTGCAATAAAGTTGGGCAATCATATTCTAAAACTATTCCAAATTTAAAATCGATAGCATGAGTGCTTGTATATATACAGGTGTGACAGACAGACAGACAGATGAAGTCGCACCATAAGGGCTCCGTTTTTACCATTTTGGTTCGGATCCCTAAAAAGAGCACGCAACTGAATTTTCAAAACTTACTATTGGCAAGTTCGAGAAGTGAAACTCATATCACCTTCCTTAAATAGATTTATTATTTACCGAGACACAGTATAATATTAAAGCACAACCTTACACGCTAAGAGCTATCGACCGACCGCCTTGCCTTTCACTTTACAATCATTATCTCTCCCTACCATCGACATGTAGCCAACTTCACATGTAGCTAACTTCGCATCGTGCTCGCTGACATCCGATTGGCTGGACTTGGACGCTGCGCTACGAGCCAATGAGAAAGAAGAATGTAGTATTGTCCACAAAAACAACTTAAGTAACCATACTATTGACTGCCAACATATCCAAGTACTTAACTAGTATTATAAACGACTATATTTAACCACACATATTTACCTTAAGTTTAGAAAAAGCCAACAGTTCGGCCGTCCTGATTAGCGCGAGTCCCTTCGCGTGGTTACAGTAAATTACTTGATACATTCCTTTTTTACATCTAGTGATAATATAAGGAAACGATATCATAAAACAATAAATACAAACACAAAAAAAAATCAAAAACAACAATAGAAATTATTTGAGAAAAATATTCTAAAACAATAATTAAAATGTACTAAACAAAAACAGAACAAGAAATGTCTTAGAAATGTAAATAGTTTTCTAAAGTTGCAAAGAATGAACAGATTTAATATTACATGTAAAAAAAAAACTATTTCTTAAATCATAATATCAAATAAAAATGTATCGCGAGTTCCTAAGCGTAGTTACAGCCAATTGTTTTATTGTAATGATAAAAATAACGACAATAGTAAATAGTAATAACACTCAATAGTAATTACAGTTCAAGTAGTAGTAGAGATAATAATTAAAACACAATAAGGAGACATGAAAAACTGCAATGATTGTACCCTCCATATTTACAAACATTTTTGGTAATACGAGTTATTACATGTTAAAGTACCTAATATCACAAAATATCAATTTATTACGTTTAGTTGAAATAATAATATTAAGCCAACATGATTTGTTCTAATAAGCAAGCGAAGGGAGGCCTATGTCCAGCAGTGTAAGTCTTTCGGCTGATATGATAATGATGATGAAACAAGCGAAATTCTGATACCAAAATAATAACAAGAACTTATAACACTAATTTTGTATTGTATGAAACATGGACGTTAGTTCGTGAAAGATTATATAGTACGGCGCACAATACATCAACACAGAAAATAACAATACAAAGAAATCAATTTCTTGATTATTTATTTACCATATAGGCAGAAGTTATGATAATACAAGGACTTTTCTTTTTATTTACTAAGGTATAAGTTCATTGTTTTTGAAATGTCCGTATCGTTGAAAATTGGGCTGTAGACTGCAATTCTGAACCTAAAACGTGATAACACGTGGTGTGATGATAGGTCCGTTCTTATGTATGTATCTAAGTCAATTCACAAAATTTCATGTTATTTCAAAATTTTGCATTTTATTTTCTAATGAATTAAATTAATAGATTTTTCATCACCTTGGTATTAGGTACATGGCATTTATCCACGGTTTAGATTTTAATAAATGTAGTCTATGTGGCTAAGGGAAATTTCAGCATTCAGGTGTATATTTTAGTGCTTGTAATTTAGAGTTTGAATAATTTTCCAAGTCTAAATTATTAATTTTATGAGTGAAGATTCTAAAATCAATGTACATATTTATAAAAAGTTGAATAGCAGTGTACAAATCACATTGTGCACATTGAAAAATAAACAAGAAATTTTGTGGATGGTTTACCTCGTGTTCCATGTTATCTACCCGGACACTCTTGAGTATAGATATGAAAACCTCTGGCCCCGTGGACTAGGTACTCCTTAGGTTTGAATTTGTACGAAGATCTCCGGGTTCCCCGGCCCGGTGACCTGGGCACTCCTGGGTTTGAATACGATGAGCCCCGGCCCGGTGACCTGGGCACTCCTGGGTTTAAATAAATACGATGAACCCCGGCCCTGTGACCTGGGCACTCCTGGGTTTGAATAAATACGATGAACCCCGGCCCTGTGACCTGGGCACTCCTGGGTTGAATATTTATTTAATCAATACAATACAATACAATACAATTATTTATTGATAACAATAGTTACATGTCATAGAAGGTAGATAAAAAAGTATACCTGATATACAGTTTTAAGAATGTACAATATAAAAAAAACCGGCCAAGTGCGAGAATATATTTTTCAAAATTTTATTCTACTACTTTGTCGGCGTGGATGAAATGTATATCCGTACAAAATTTCAGCTTTCTGAGCTAAGCCGCGGACAGACAGACAGACGGACATGATGAAACTATAAGGGTTCCTTTTTTACTACGGAACCCTAAAAATTGGCCTTCTGATTCGAAATTGTGAACTTTATCTAAGAACTTTTGCCTTTCTATCTATCAATTAGGTACCTAACGCAACAAAAACTTTGCAATCTTTTGGATATTGATATTAAAAGCGATACGACATGCACAGAACAACCATACGTGTTGAAATTTGATCATCTCAACTATTTCTTACAAGTTTATCTTACATTCTGATCGAGAAAATGATAAAAACTTATTATAAATTGACTGACAACTCACTGAGCTTCAAACAGTAGCAAAATAATAAATACTAAGTTGAAGAAGTACACTACAATATGTCTAAAGTTAAGCCTAGTACATTACTAGTGTTTGCCATAGCTCTAAATTTCGCAAGAGCTCACGTGGCCTTCCTTGGCGGTCAGAGCGGCCCCAACCATCTCCACCCAGTCCACGGCCTTTACGTGAAACCCTCGTCAGATGGCACCACTGGCGACCTCTACGTAGCAGCCACAGAAGACAGCGGCGTGAAAACACAATGGCTAACAGACCAGCCCATCAACTACCTCCCTCAGCAACTTTCCTACACCTCTACTCTCACCACTACTCCAGAAGAAGCCGTTATAGCTAATCAGAAGCGTGCAGTAATAACTTCTCCACCAATCAAATACACCTACGCTTTGCCGGTCTCTACTGAGGGTAGCGCTAATGCTATTCCTTCAGCTACAGCTATTCAGTACCCGTATTCCATTCAAACTGCGAGTCCAGTACCAGCTACAGAAGGTTCAGAGTGTTCTGATGCTGCAGCTACTCCTACGACTCCATTCTACATGCACCCCTATCATTTGTACTACTCGCAAATGATGGCGGCATTCGCTAATGCGTTGAACAATGTTAAGGAAAGCAGTGGGGAAGAGGGAACCTCCACGACAGCTGCAACTACTGCTCAAGCTCCCGTCTGGCCTTATTCCTACCCTGTTCAGTACGTAATGGTGGACCCTAGCGCATGGGCTAAAGCACAGGCTGCTGCGACTCCCGCTCAGCCTACCTCCACTCCTGAAACAAACACTTCAGCTTCTAACGAAACTTCGTAAGCTGTAACTAATATCATAAGTTATTTATTTCTTTGTAAAGCTTTAAAATAAATTTGTAAAAGTAATTGATCTTCTATTTAGACCAAACAAACCTTACAAAGTAAAGCTTATTCGTCGTGTTTTCAAATTACGCGCTAAAAACTTTTTAGATGCAATCACGCAGGATGTAATACAAAACGCTGCGCTGGTAGAGGCATCTCTCCGATCAAGGAAATTGGACCTCCTTGCTTCGCCTTTTCCGATGCCCAAAGCAAATAGCTCAGGCGTAAATGAACGCTCATGTATGGAGGGGGTCAAACAAATTCCTAACAGTTTTTTTTCTGCTTTTTTATGTTTGCATAGGTGTTCTAAATATATATTAAAAAATCCCTAGTTGTACCTAGAAAGCTTCTCTCATTTTGGGTCCACTTTGAAAAACTAATCAAGTAACTTAAGTTTATCAAGATTGGTAGACATAATTTGAACTCACAATAAATAATAGGAGTAGGTATAATGATATAATATAATTAATACTGATGCCATAATGAGATTAGCGCTTATATCATTATTTTAGTATTGATTCTGCTTCTGAGACACAATTTACGTCTAAATTTGGTAAAAAAAAATTAAAAAATCGCATATCTTACGATATTTCAAAAATCTAAGTTGCTCTGTAGTTACAGATCGGGATCTTTTTAAAAAAATAGAGGACCTATGTAGGTACAGTTTAAATTAATGTTACGAGCTAGCGGTTCGGGATTGGAGTGAAACGCCAATGTAGGTCTTTTTCGTTTATTTAGGAGTTATTTACAATCCGACTTCTTATACTCGTACACGTCACCGAGTTCACCCTCTGAACCTCTTCGTGCGGTTTTCCCTCCGAGAGGACCTTTTCGACGGAGTCTTCCCTCCTAGCGCTCCTCCCTCTGGGACCTCTTCTTCGGAGTCTTCTCTCCGAGCACTCCTCCTCCGAGACCTCTTCTGCGTACTCTTCCCTCCGAGTTCCTCTTGCGTCCGGGGCCTCTTCTATGCGCGACTTCTCTCCGAGCACTCTCCCTCTGCCCTCTTCCTCCGGCACCTTTTCAACAGAGTCTTCCCTCTGTCCCCCCTTTAGAGTTACCTTTGAGGTTTCCTATTCCTTAGGACTTTTTCTTCTCTTCCTTGTTCTTCACTTTAAATCGCTTTCCACTGAACTACGGTGTAGCCGCTCGGCGGCCTGGCTTATACGAGTATACCCTTGCTACTCGTTCCCGAATATTCTAAAACATTATCGGGTAGGTGGGATTCGAACCGGCGACCATCGGCTGGTGGTCCAACGCCCTATCCCCTGGACCACGCGGCTCTTAGCAAACTTGTCGAAATTTTGATACAGTTCTTTTCTATGACAGCTGACAGCACGACTTCACGTTCGCAGTAATTTGTTTGTCCCTCGGGACCGTTTACGCCTGGGCTAAAATGAAGCATTGAACTATTTAAAAATCTAAAGGCATTTCTAAACGCAGGTGGCGTGGAAGTGGAATGGAAATCCCTCGCAAGAAAGTGATACGCTTATGGCTCCCTCCATAGCAGAAAGTTCTGCTGCTACTTAAACCTCCTTGAGTACAACGGGTTAAAAAATATGCGTGTGACGAAACTTATAAAGTATGCGTGTAACGAAGTGTGAAAATACTGCGTTTTAGTAACACAATAGTTGCGTTATAAATAAGTTAAAAGTGTTTGCCGTTCAAAAGTTACCTTACAGTACGGATTAAAACTTGCTCATGAGCTTTGTGTGCGGTTTTAGCGCGCTAATAGTCGGTTCAAAACTAGCTCGTATTCACTCGTTTAAGCGACGTGACGTCATCAGTGACGTCACTTTAGCGCGCTATCATTGCATACGAAAATGAGGTAGTGCAGCGTGTGCGAAACGTCAAACTCATAAGACATTTGTCATCAATCTCGTTTTCGAGAGATTTTTTTCAACTTTTTTTGGGGTTTTAGATTAAATTATCGTATCGAATAATTATTATCTCTCAATAATTTCTTAAAACGCAAAACAAAATCAAACTTTTAATTTTTCTCAGTGACATTGACATAAGCGCGCTCTAGTCTGGTTTAAAACTGTATTCGATGATATTCGACGATTGCACGCATATAGAAATAAACCGACTATATTCAGTGAATGTGATGTGTGCGTTGATTTCAAGAAACAATCCGTAGTGTTAGTATTATATAGTCTAAGAAAGTTACATTTGGAAGAAAGAGAAAGAAATAACCTACCCTTAGACTATTGAAATAAACATGGAAATATTGATAAAGTTTCTATTCAAGAAAACAATAACAACTGGATGACATTGACAAACTGACAATAGGAAAAGGCAAGCGCCGCTCTATGTCGAGGTAAAAGAGGTTGTAAAGAAGTCTGGTTATAACATTCGTCCCTCTTCTATCTTGAGTTCCAAACTACATCTCGTCAATGAGACGGCGAGGGGCTCGTGTGGTTCTGCCACTACGTCTAGGCTGTAGCATCTGTGCTTGCTCAGCATTTGAAGATGATGGAGGAAGAATATAGTTGTTTATGGCATCGCTCTGGGTCGTAGGTGGAGTAGTGTTTCTGCTAGTGGTTGTTGATTGTAATGTACTGAAACCACTCATCGGCGAAGAGGAGGTGGACGGTAGCACCGGTTCTGACAGTGCTTCGTGATAAGGTGTAGAAACAGGGTGTTGATCTGACATCAGAGTTGTCCAAGGAATAGGTGATGCAGTTGGCGGTTTCTGTGTTGCTCCCTTTTGTAAAGAAGATCCTTGTGAATTCACGGGAGCAGACTGTGTGGGAGCAAGTGGAATATCTTCTGCAATCCGTGGTCTGAGTTGATCAGCATGACGTCTCTTCACGGATCCACCTGGTGTAGTAACCTGATAAGAATATAGGTTTGACCTTCGTGTGACCAAGGCAGGTTCCCATCGACTGTCATTTCTGGTGCGGACATAAACATTTTGCCCAGGGTTGAAAGTGGGTGCTGCTGCTTCTGCTATTATAGCAGACTGTGTTTGTTTAAAACGTAGTTTTCTTTTGGCATCAGGACGTATGTTATCCAAAACACAAGTGAGCTGACGTCCAAACATCATCTGGGCGGGTGATCTTCCTGTGGTGCTGTGTGGAGTATTGCGGTAAGTAAACAGAAAATTTAGTAGGCGTTTTTCTAGATTCAGTTGATCTGAACTACTTGCGCGCATTCTGCTTTTAAAAGTACGTACAAGTCGTTCAGCAAGGCCGTTAGTACGAGGATGGTAAGGTGAAGATGTCACATGAAGAATTCCTTGCTTGGTACAGTACATTTTAAATTCTTGTGATGTAAACTGGGAACCATTATCTGAAACTATTATCTGAGGTAGACCAAATGTTGTGAAGATTATATCCAAGGCATCGCAAAGTTTTGTTGTGGTCAGTTTACTCAGTGGCCGTATCTCGATCCACTTTGAAAGGGCATCACACAAGATGAGCCAGTATTTCCCTTCAAACGGTCCTGCAAAATCAAGGTGGATGCGTTCCCAAACCCGATCTGGGATAGACCAACTATAAACGGGTAGTTCTGTGTTGTGAGGTCTATTTTCTTGGCAAGTCTGACATCGTTTTACGAATACATCTATATCTTCATCTAAAGATGGCCACCAAACATAAAAACGTGCCAACGCTCGCATTGCTGATGTCCCTGGATGACCGGAATGGAGGTATTGTAAAACAGATAAGCGAAGGGATGAGGGAACGACGATTCTTCCTTCCCACATGATGATTTTGCCTTCTATTGAAAGTTCTTGGCGTTTGCGATAGTAGGGTCTAATATCCGTTTCCATACTGTGATCATTCCACCCACTATGTAACTGTCGATACACTTGTTTAAGTAAAGGATCTTTCTGCGTAGCTGCTTTCAAATTGTCTTCACTAAGTGCAAGATCATGAAGTTTCTCATCTTTTGTTGATACTTCTATTTTATGAACTGCCACTTCGGGGGCTGATGGTTTCTCTTTCCAGTTGGGCATTCTAGAGCAGAAATCAGCCATGACGTTGAGTACTCCTTTCCGAAAGACAATGTCAAAATTGTAAGCACCAATAAGTAAAGCCCACCTAACCAGTCGATTATTGGCGATCTTAGGTAGGTTACGATTAGGTCCCAAAAGATGAATTAAGGGCTTATGATCTGTTACCAGAGTGAATTTCGTTCCACGGAGGTATTGGTCAAATTTTTGGATTCCAAAGAAGATGGCCAAGGCTTCCCTGTCTATGACTGAATATTTTGTTTCAGCTGGAGTGAGTTTACGTGAGGCGAAAGCTATCGGTTGATCATGATTGTTTTGCATATGAAAAAGAACTGCACCAACGCCTTTTTCAGAGGCGTCGCATGCTAAAAATAGAGGCCGTTGTTCATTTAATGCAATAAGTGGTCTTGACTTAATAACAAGGCGTTTCGTATCTTCAAATGCTGTATTTTCTTTTTCCGTCCATTGCCACTTCTTGTGTTTAGCAGTTAGTGCATGCAAGTCAGCGCAAACACTGTGTAAATGAGGAGTAAAACGCTCGTAGAAGTTGACAAGTCCCAGAAATGATCTAAGTTCTTTAACATCTTTAGGTGGTGGTGCGTTTGTTATTGCTTCAATCTTAGATTTTGCTGGATGTACACCATTTTTGTCAATAATATGTCCTAGATATTCAATTTCTGGTTGTAAAAATACGCACTTTTTTAAATTGACTTTTAGGCCAGCTTCAGTGAGTCTGTCGAAAACAAGCGCGAGTGTCTGAATGTGTTCTTTGTCGTTCTTTCCTGTTATGGCTATATCATCAAAATATACGGCAACTTGAGGTATATCACTAAGCAGTCCTTCAAGAAATCTTTGAAATATGGATGGTGCTGTTGTAATCCCGAAAGGCATACGGTTATATTGGAAATATCCTTTATGAGTTGTAATAGTTGTATATTTTTTTGAATCCTCAGCAATCTCGAATTGAAGATAGGCGTCCTTTAGATCAAGTTTTGTAAATTTATCGCCGTGAGCAAGACGTTGTCGTAGTTGATCAAATACTGGTACTGGGTGTGCATGTGCAATCAAAACGGGGTTAATGGTGATTCTGTAGTCACCACATATGCGTACTTGTCCATTCTTTTTGAGAGCATTGACTGTTGGCGTTGCCCACTCAACTGGAGTAATGTTTGGGTCTATTGGTGAGATAATCCCTTCTGCTACTAGGCGGTCTAATTCTTGTTCGATATTTTTCCTAAGGCTAAATTTAATGGGCCTCGGAGGTAGATGTTTGGGTTCAGCACCTGGTTTAATATGTATATTTACCTCGCAGTTTTTAACTTTCCCTAGTTTATCATCAAAAAGCGTCTTGTGTTTATCCAATATTTGTTTGAGTGTCATGTTAGTATTATTTTTAATTGAATAAACTGAAGCTGGAAAAGGCATGTTGAAAGCTTCGCTCCACATAAGTCCAAAAAGCATCGGTTCTGCTTCTTTAAGTACTACCAGTGGTAGGGTTCTTCGACTTCCTTTTAATTCAACGACAACGTCTGTGAGGCCACTAGGTTTCAAGTCATAGTCACAGTAGGCTTTCAGTTTCGGGCCTTTACGTAATGGCGGTTTGCCAATCTTTTCCCAGAAATCCGTGTTGATAATAGAGTAAATGGAACCAGGGTCCCAGTCCATGGTGCACTTGTAGCCGTTAATGCGTACGTCGATTTTCTTGCAACGAGTTGCTCCATTAATTTTGTACACCGGGTTCCGATCATTAACTCTTTCATTCCCTCTGGATGATTCTTCATCATCTGAGTCGCTGTAATAAGTAGGAGTAGAGCTTGATGTAGTATGAGTTGTTACAGGTTGTCTGATTCGGTTTACCTTATTTCTATATTGTTTTCGAAATTTTCGCTCGTGGGGTATTTGGCTTAAAAAGGCATGTCCGGTTTTTATGCAGCAGTCTTCGAAGTGTCCTTCTTGTCCGCAAGCGTTGCATGTTTGATTCTTTGCGGGACAATCTTCATATCTGTGTCTGCTATGGCTTCCACATCGGCGGCATTGATTTTGTTTAAGCTTACGCGGTGTTGACCTTGAAAAACTAGTGTTGGGTCGAGCAGGTTTGTTTTGGATCCTTTTAATATCATCAGTAGGTGTTGTGTCGAGTTCAGCGAGTTCTCGTGCTGTACATAAGGCGAATAATTGCGTGAACGTTACTTCTTTTTTGTTTTCGTCTAGTAAATCGGGCCATTTTTGTCGTAGATCAACTTCTAGAGTAGGGTGATTCAGGCCCGTTGCAAAACGATCGCGTAGTTGTAATTCTAAGATTTCTCCTTTATACGCACATTCTCTACTTAGTTCTTTAAGTCTATTTGCGTAATGTTCCATTGTTTCTCCTTTAGATCTGGTGCAGTTCCAAAAGTCTATTATGGCCTTAAATCTGGTCTTTCTCGTCCTGTGGAGGTCAAGTAGTTTGGCTTTTACTTCGTCGTAAGTCTTTTTATCAAAATCTGGATTTAAAGCGACTTTTAAATCATGAAATGTCTCTGGAGTGAGGCACGCAATTAGTAGGTCTTTCTTTATGTTTTCGCAATCCCCCCCCCAGATTCGGCACTTTGCTTCAAAATAATCCGTAAAATTTTCCACCGTCGTGTTCGACGGGTCGAATTTATCACCCTTGAATTGATTTGCAATGTTGTGCTTACGTGCGGTAGCTCCATCCTGTTGGATCGTTGTTGCTTGGTCGTCGTTTGTTCGATGTGACGTGTTTGTTTGTTGCGCTACTAGCAACTGAAGTAGTTGTGTAATTTGTTGTTGTGTATTTTGTTGAATTCTTATTAGTTGTTCGAATTGAGCATCGTTCATTTTTTTATCACGTCGCCAATGAAATAAACATGGAAATATTGATAAAGTTTCTATTCAAGAAAACAATAACAACTGGATGACATTGACAAACTGACAATAGGAAAAGGCAAGCGCCGCTCTATGTCGAGGTAAAAGAGGTTGTTTTTTTTTTTTTTTTTTTTTCATTTATTACAGGCTTTAGCAACTAGACTATCAGCCTAAACAGTACACAAATTACAATATAAGAAATTAAACCTAAATTACCTAAATACTTCCTTACTTTCTATTTATATTAACAAAAAAGAAATAAAAACAAATCACAAAACTTACATATAACAAATGTTACAATTTACCAGTAGTAAATATAGAGAACTCAAACAAACTCCTATAAATTTCAGGAAATTTTAGTAAATCTTGGAGAGTTAGAGGAAAATTATTAGGCTCAAAATGCTCCTGACATTGGCCAATCAACAATAAACGCTGTAAATTAAATTCAGGACATACAAAGAATAAATGATCCAAATCACAAAATTCATATTTACAATATTCACAAGAAGGACTATTAGCTAATTTAAGTCTAAACAAATGAGCAGGAAATCTGCAGTGACCTATTCGTAATCTACAAATTGTAGTGATTAAATCTCTACCTAAATAAGTATGGTCCTTTTCAAACCAGGCCTTAGTTGAGGGCTCAGGGGCAATCTCGGCTAGCCATTTTCCTTTTATATTTCTAGTAGATTCTAGAGACAAAGACCATCTATGAATCATGGTTTTTTTTATAAAAGGAACTAAGTCCATGTGCGGAACTTTAAAGTCACAAGTAAGAACATTATCTGAAGACTTGGCAAGAGAATCCACCAGTTCATTACCTAGTATTCCGGAATGCCCCGGAACCCAACACAATTCAACAAAAACTCCTTTGCTATTCAAGAGATGAATGCGATGTCTTATCATAAATATTAAATAATTTACAGACGCAGAAATTTTCTTATTCATTATGGCTAAAAGTGCACTCATTGAGTCTGATAAAATTATAAATTTTTGAGAGCAATTAACATATGAAAGAGCAATATAATCAAGAGCGTAAATTATAGCTAAACTTTCAGCAGAAAATATTGAAAATAAGTTGTTACATTTAAAAACTTTTCCAGAGTGGAGGTTTGAATCATAAAATGCAAAACTAGTTCTATCAACAGACTTAGAGCCATCCGTATAAATCTTAATATAATCTGACTTATCGCTCATAAATTCCAAAAATTCAAATTTTGATTCAAATTTATTTACAAAAACAGGTATATCCATTGTTATGGAATGGAAATCGTAAAGAAAACACGGCAATATTGATGACCAAAAGATAATGTCCTGAAATTCAAAATTTAAATAGGCAATGGATTCGCTGATTGATGTGGTGACTGTCAAAGGTGTAGCATTGAAATTTGGTAAATTATAATCCTCTAAATAACGACAGATAATAGGATTTCCCCGACTTACAAGATTTAGACAAAACTTATCTATGATATAACTTCTCCTAACAAATAATGGCACAACTCCTGCCTCGACTTCCAGAGAATTAATAGGTGAAGACATCATTGCTCCAGTAATAACTCTGATAGCTTTATTCTGTATGACATCTAGCTTTCTCAAAAGATGATTAGCTGCTTCGGCAAAAACTATACATCCGTAGTCAAAATGACTCCTTATTGTTGCGATATATATCGTTTTGAGAATTTTTGGGTCCGAACCCCACTTTAATCCAGCCAAAGAACGTAGGATATTAAGACCCAACTCAGCTTTTTTGGCAATGTGGTCTATGTGAGGAGCCCAGGAGAGCTCAGAATCTAATACAATACCAAGATACTTTTCTGAATGTCTAACTGGTAATAATGTATTATTGTACAATATTTTAGGTTGATGGTTACAATTATTAGGAAATATCAATACCGAACTTTTCTCCACATTAACATCAAGTTTTAATTGTTCCTTAAGAATCTGACCGATAGCAAATAAGCAGTCATTTATAGCAAGTTCACCTTGCAATATATCGTCACACTCCAAATAAATTACAAGATCATCAGCGAAGAAAGAGTATTTAACATTATTAGGAATCTGCCTCATAAAGTCAACTAAACTTAAACAAAATATTAGAGGTGAGAGCACTGAACCTTGAGGTGTGCCTTTGTCGGATATTCTTGGTCCATACAATCTATTTTTGATCTTTAATGAAACACTCCGACCATTTAAAAAGTTGAAAATCCAAAACAGTATCGGACCAGGAATACCCAACTTAGACAAACTCTTAATTAAATATATGTGATCTATGTTATCAAAAGCGCCTTTAATATCTAAAAACACAGCTAATGTTAGTTTATTATTTCTGAAATTTAAACGAATATCTCCGATAAGACAGGACAGATTATACATAGTATTTTTCCCTTTGCGGAAGCCGAATTGAAAGTCCGGGATCTGTAGTTTATTTTCGATAAACCATTCTATACGATTTTTAATCATGGTTTCGAAACATTTTGAAAAACAAGACGTTAGTGAGATAGGTCTGTAGGAGTCCAAACTATTAATGTTTTTGTAAGGTTTTAAAATAGGGACCACATATTGTACTTTCCAACTAGGAGGGATACATTTGTTAAACCATAATTCATTAAATATTTTTAATAAAACTTCTAATGCACAGTCAGGTAAGTTCTTAATAACAATATAAGGAATAAAATCAGGACCAGGTGAAGTATTCTTTTTATTGAGTAAGGAGGCGCGTAGTTCATGAATACCAAAGGCATCATTAAGCCAATATGCAGACCTTGAGCCTTCAGAGGAAAAAAAGGATTCTAACTCAGAAAAGTCTACAGAACCACTGGATGAAGCAACCCTGTCTAAATAAGCCAGCGCATTTGTGGAATCGTCAAAAAAGTGAGATTTAATAGAAGTGTTTAATCTAGAAAACTTAAATTTCTTAATATAATCCCATATTATTTTAGACGAAGTCATGCGATTAAAACTTTCACAAAGTTTTGCCCAACCCAAAATCTTCTGTTCAGACAAAATTCTTTTCTTCCTTGCATCAAATTGCTTGTATAAAATATAATTTTCTACGGTAGGATATCTTTTATATGAATAAAAAGCAAGTTTTGTGTTAGAGACAGCTTGACTGCAAAGGTCATTCCACCAAATTAAAGCTTTACGCTTTTTCGTATGGCAACTATACGATTTTCTAGGAAATGTCAACAAAATGTCACATAGTATTTGAATGTAAGGCCTAGCGCGCACCGGTGACTTTTGTCAGCATGACAAAAAAGTTTTTGTCGCTGTCACGTCACGCCTCCAAAGCGAGGTGCGCTCACGAAAGGTGACAGTGACAATTTTTTTTTAAAAAGCTTCATTTGTCGAAATGGATTTCGAAGAGACGGTCGTCATCTGTGAGCTTATAAGGAAACTCAAAAGAGAAAAAAAGCGAAAAGAATACTGGGTACACCCTCTTTGGAGTGACAGGTTAATAAATGGAAAGTTCTACACCATGTTTCATAAACTTCGGGAACATCCAAAGAAATTTTTTGGGTATTTTCGAATGAGTGTTAGAAGTTTTGATGAATTACTTCGCAATTTAGGACCTGCGTTGACATACGAAAATACAAACATGAGATTGTCTGTTCCGGCTGAAGAAAGACTCGCTGTTACTTTGAGGTAAATATAAGTAATTAGAATATTATGTAATTTTAAATTGTTTATTTTAATGAAAATACAAAAATGTTATACAAATTAAAGTAAGTAGTTTTTAACTATAATCAAAAATCAAAAAAGTAATTGAAATGTAATATTCTTTAATTATTCTTCATGTTGGTTGATATTGTACTCCTGGCAGATGTCATACAATTCGGAATCTTCTGTAAACTCTGTAATATAGGTTTGAATTGATGACGATGAGGCGGCTGAGGAGTTTTTAGGGTCTTGCTTAGGAGGCGATGATTGTGAAGATGAATGCGATGGAGTGTGTGCAGAGGTTAGCAAATTTTGGGAACTTGTAGATGTATGAGTAGGAGAAGGAGATAAAACAAGTTGAGTGTTTCTTGCTAAGTGGAGCGGATTTTGAGGAATGTGCGATGGAAGAGAGACAGAATATTTGGGTTTGATTTGCATATTTTGAGGGCTTGAAGATGGAATATATGTAGGAGAAGGAGATAAAGTCAGTGGAATGTTTCTTGCTAAGTAGAGTGGGCCTTCGGGACTTTGCGATGGTAGAGAGACAGAATATTTGGGTTTGATTTGCATATTTTGAGGGCTTGAAGATGGAATATATGTAGGAGAAGGAGATAAAATCAGTGGAGTGTTTCTTGCTAAGTGGAGTGGGCCTTGGGGACTTTGCGATGGTATAGAAACAGAATATTTGGGCTTGATTTGGAAATTTTGAGGACTACCTCTATAAATTGTGGATGGGCTATTCATAGGAGAATAATTATTGCGCTGAGTGTTTTGTTTCTGAACTTCCTGGAAAATTTGTAAAATTTTGATCAGTACGTCTAGTTTTTTCTCCTCCGGGACTGCTTTTAACAACGGCACCAAAGACAGCGCAAAATGCTTTTCCTTGTCATCGTCATTACAGTCACTTTTGTTATTTCTCATAGCCTCGATAAACCTGTTATCATCAACTCTTTTGTTGTTTAAAATCTCTAGAAGCCTTTCTTCGTAACATATTTTATTCTTATTTTTCTTTCGGGAATATTCTTCTCGCTGTAGTGCTTCCACACTGGCATCCTGACTATCTTCTTCGCAAGCAATTTCCTCTACAGAATCAGCATTTCCTGAGGTTTCTCGGGTATCCATGCTTGGGATAAGAAATAAAAGTTGGTCAAAATGTTTGTACTTTCTTCTTTTTGTAGCGGCCTGGCCAGACTTAGTACATTTTTGCTCACGTAGCTCACGTGAAAAACAAGCCCTTAAATTCTTCCATCGTTTTTGTACAAGTTTACCTGAAAATAAATATTTAACTAGTATAAAACAGTCGGTCATTTATTTAATTTATGTATTTTTAACTTTAATTTTGTATTATGTATTTAATTTTCTTTTGTTTCAGATATCTTGCAACCGGCAACAGTTTTTACAGCATATCATTTGAATATTTGATAGGTGCCACCACTGCACGAGAAATTGTAAAATCTACATGTTCCGCGATCTGGAATTTACATACACTATACATGCCTGAAAAGTCTGAAGAGGATTGGTATACTATTTCAAATCAGTTTTACCAACGGACAAATTTTCCGAACATAATTGGCGCAATTGATGGCAAACATGTGAGAATAATTCAGCCGGAAAACACCGGTACGCAGTGTTTCAATTACAAAAAGTACTTTTCTACTGTTCTCATGGCATGGGTAGATGCAGATTATAAATTTGTATACATAGATGTCGGTGCTAATGGAGCAGCAAGCGACTCCAATGTATTTCAGAATTCTGGCATGGGCAAAAGATTGCAGCAAAATCAATTGAGCATACCAGATGATCGTAATTTGCCATATGATGAAAATGGAAAAAAAATGCCATTTTGTTTGGTCGCTGATGAGGCATTTGGCTTGTCGAGGCATATTTTGCGACCATATTCAAGAAAATCATTGTCTGCTGTAAAAAAAAATTTACAACTATCGCCACACTAGGGCACGACGCATGGTTGAATGCACTTTTGGTATACTTTGTAACAAATGGCGAATTTTGCACAGGCCGATTGACGTCAGTCTTGATTTTGCTGATATAATAGTAAAAACATGTTGTATTTTACATAATTTTGTACGGTGCAGAGATGGCATTTAATTTACTGACACTGTTTACGATTGTCCATTAAAAGGTATTGCAACAAATCCATCAGACAGAACCATATCAGCAGCAAATATACGTAATTATTTTGCGAATTACTTTACTTCACCACAAGGGGCTGTGTCATGGCAATATGACAAAATCTGAATTTCACCTTTTTGTACAACTGTTGTTTTAGCTACAAATACTAAAAATAAAAAGATACTCACCAGCTTCAGTTTTTTCTTGTGACGACAACGTACCCCAAACTGTAGAAAATATTATACGACTGATTTCATCCCATGCTTTAATTTTCAAATTAGAATCTGAGTACTCTTTCAGCTTTTTATCGTAAATTAATGCTCTTTTTTCAACTTCTTCAATAAGTAAATCATTATCGATATTATCTTCGTGCACTTTCACGTTTTGCGTAGACGTTGACGCCATTTTGCGTTCGCTAAAGACGACGGTCCGAATGCAAATGGCGGAAGAACTACGTGTTGAGTGACAATTTTGTTGCCCGTGCGCGCGCTGCTATAAAAACCTAGCGGCGTGGTGACAGTTTCGTCACGGGCTTGTCCGCTGGTCGGCGGACAAAAATGTCACCCAATTGTCACGTCGTAACGTGCGCGCACCTCCATACATACTCATAGACTTGATGTGAGTGACGAAACAGTCACGGTGACAAAAGTCACCGGTGCGCGCTAGCCTTTTATATTTTTGTACGGAATCAGAATTTTCATTTAATAAATTATAAGTTGAAAATCTTTCAAAGCATAAATCTTGGAATTTTTTCCAGTCAATCTTATTGAAGTTAACATTAGATAAACAGTGCAGAGCCGGTTGAGAAGCAGCACCATCGTTAAAATTGTGTGCAGAAGAATTATTGTTATTACTAGTGTAAAAAACATTTACCAAAATAGGAAAATGATTGCTACTAAGGAGGTCATCAACAACGGTAAAAGAACAACTAGAACTCACAGACGGAGAAGCAAAAGCTAAGTCTAAAACATTACCTTCTTGACCAAATGGTGCAAAGGTTGTAACATTGTGATCATTTAAACAAACTAAATTCAAGCTATCCGCGAATGAATGAATCATATTACCACGTCTGTCATTATCTCTGCAACCCCAAGCTGTACTATGCCCATTAAAATCACCTATAACCAGATAATTTCTACTAGAGATTTTAGAGTAAGCCTCATTTAAAAGCTGCACTCTAAATTTACCATTTGGAGGAGGGGGAATGTAAACACACAAAATATCCAAAGAGAAAGAAGATAATTGAATAGTAACCAGCAAATTTTGAAAATCATAACAAGAGGTTGTGTCAATTGTTGAAAACTTATACTTATCACGGATAGCAACAGCAACACCACCATGAGGGCGATCTGAATCTTGCCTTACTATGTTAAAACCAGGAAACTTAAATATCTTATTTGGACTTAGCCAAGTTTCATTCAAAAGTATAATATCAATTTCCACTCCACAAGAATAGATAAAGTTTTTAAGCTGATCAGTCTTATTTAAGATGCTTCGAGCATTCCAGTGAAAGACGGTTAGTTGATCAATACCAACTCCAAGATCCATATTAGGAGTTGAAGTTGGTAATGAGCAACTCCTTGATTGTCTTGGAATTCAGAGTAATAGCATCTTTATTATTATTTGTATCCTCTTTCTGTTTTAGAATATCCATAAGAGTCTTAGTAATTGTTGTTAAGATTACATCAGAGTTCAAAATATCAGAAATCAGAGCTCTCCTATGAGGATTTGGAACAGAACTTGAAGTATTTGAAGGAGCAGATTTGACAAATGAGGGTTGTTTAGCTGAAATGGTAGCATAAGTTGTTTTGCCACTTATTTTGTTTTTAATTTCAATAATTTTAGCTGCTTTTATTGGGCAAGAGACTGAAACAGCTATATGACCACCTTTACAGTTTATACATTTTGGATTTTTTGTCTCGGTACACTCCTTAAAAAAATGATCGCCAGCACATATCGAACAAACTTGTTTACTCTTGCAGGAGCCGCTGCCGTGGTTAAACTTGTAGCAGGTGAAGCACTGTCTCAGAGGTTTGATGTAGGGCAGAGTATCAAACCACATGAAGTCGCAAGTTGTGTGATCTGGAAGCGTGGAGCTAAGGAATGTGACCAGAACTGTTGGGGTAGGGATAAGCGAGCCGTCAACTCCCTTTCTCATAAATCGCTTAACACCAATTATCATTGACGAAGCCTTCATATTGGATAACATATCCTCTTCTGAAATTTCTGGCGGAACCTTTATTATGCCTTGAACTTCCAAATTATCATATGGAATTCGAGCAACCCACTCATGTTTTTGTAGAAAGGATTGATTCAATAAAAAGCTGTTTGCATTTATCTTATTATTGAAATTTACCTTCATTAGGCCCATCCCTACCTGTTTTACGTAGCTGATTCCACAAACTGTTTTCAGGACATTGTTCACTTTTAAAAGTTCCATTTTCCTGTTTGATGATGATGAAGATAGAAGAATGGGGTACTCCTTTTTCTCATTTTCGGTGTATATGTGGTTGTAAAATTTGAACAAACCTCTCTTACTCCTAATAAAGGATGTATTTTTGGAAGCAGCAGAATCTTCTGGTCTTTGATGGGATTGGAAGTCCATTCCCTCTGGAAGTTCATCTCTGATATCACTCGAGCCTGAATCACTTTCTGGTAACGACTTCACAGGGGATCTAGAACGGGGCCCCTTGTCCTCAGACGAAGACTCCCTATCGTGATCCCGTCGTTTGTTACGAACGCCCTTCCCCATGTTGGGGAGGAGCACACTATTTACAACGCTATATTTACAACTTATTGATTATAGTTAACTTAAAATAATAATATTTACAGTATTTTATAAGCAAAGAGCAATATAATTGCAAAAATTTGCAAAATAATTCGAAAATTCCGCCTTTTTCCCTTTCCCGCTTTTTTTCGAATTAAAAGAGGTTGTAAAGAAGTCTGGTTATAACAACTATATAATACTATTACATTTGGAAGAAAGAGAAAGAAATAACCTACCTAAGGCGACATGGTGACTAAATAAAGCGCATTTTGACAGCTCTTTCAACACGTGAAGTGGTGTGGTGTCGTCCAAGTTTTTGGCGATTTTCTTAGAAAATTAAGGTTTATTTTCGCAAATTGTAGCATAAAAATCACGAACACATAATGGTGTCAAAGAAAAAGAAGAAGGTTTGTACAAACTCAACTTATTCTAGGAATAATAGTTTGTTCTCTACCTCTACACGTGTTTGTTGATAATAACCAATAAATATTATTATTTCAGTATTCCTCTGGAGAAGGAGCACAGTTTATGACTAGAAAAGCTGCTCTGAAGAAACTGCAGTTGTCGCTCAAAGATTTTAGACGTATATGTATACTCAAAGGAATATACCCAAGAGAGCCTCGAAATCGCAAAAGAGCTCAAAAAGGTCAGGGTGGCATTAAGACCCTGTACCATACAAAGGATATCAAATTTCTCCTACACGAGCCTATAATATGGAAACTAAGAGAGCTGAAAGTAAGTAACCACTGTTGTGTGTTTTATTTAATATTACAGTCCATGCAACGAGTTAAGAACTCTGGGCGGAGTGGAGTGGCAATATTATCAAGAAAAATACTTCTGCGCATACCCCCTCCACTTTCTACCAGTACTCTTACCTCGTCGCGCAGACTGTACAAGTTAGTTAAGTTCACAGAAACTAGGAGGTTCATAGAACACCTTACATTTTGTTTGGGAATAAGTTTGTCATTTTATTTAGTCTTCAATACGAAACAGCTATTTTGTAGAAATAGTCATGAAGTTGATCTTAACTACAACTCGACCAAGCTAAGTTTGCACCTCGCCGGAATGCGGCGAATTAAATTATACCTATGTATAATATAATGTTAAAAACAATAAATGCAAAGTAAAATCTAACAAACACTTGTTTACTTTTTAAAGTCATACCGAATCCTTTTTTTGCAGACCGTACCAAAGCGTCAGTGTGACGTAATCGACACGAGGTCCAAACTTAGCTTGGTCGAGTTGTACTTGCATGTTTGTTATTCAGGACTTTGGCATAGAAACAGTTAAAAATTATATTCTTAAATTCTAGGTTTATCAACAAAAAATACGCCGAGCGCGGGCCATGCGAGAATACCGTCAAATGAGGAAGTATTTACGAGACTATCCTGACATAAATATTGACCACATAGTAAAGGAGAGATATCCTACATTTGTTGATGCTTTAAGAGATCTAGATGATTGTCTTACATTATGTTTCCTGTTCAGTACTTTTCCTTCATTGCATAGAGTACCAAGAGACCAGTCAATGCTTTGCAGAAGACTTACAGTGGAGTTTATGCATGCTGTTATAGCAGCGAAAGCACTTCGAAGGGTGTTTGTGTCAGTAAAAGGATATTATTATCAAGTGGAACTTGAAGGACAGACTATTACTTGGATCGTACCACATCACTTCGCATTCCAGGTTAAGAAAGCTCTTTTTTTAATAAATTTGAAGCAGAAAGTGCTTTCACAATAAAAATGGTTAACAGGTTTTGTCTAGCGTGGACACCAGTCTCCCATCACAGCTATTATAGCACCTATTTAATATCATATGTTACTTTTTCTAGCTTGTGGTAGAAATAAACTGGATTTGATTTTTAACTAAGACTTCCAGTAGTGGACATCTTTTGGGATAATGTCATTACTTTCAATAAATTAATTTATTATTTCTTTTTTCAGCCTCAAAGCAAAGATGAAGTGGACTTCAAGATAATGTCAACATTTGTTGAATTCTACACTATGATGCTTGGTTTTGTCAACTTCAAGCTATACCACTCCCTGAACCTGGTCTATCCACCAAAATTGACTTCAGCCTTCGCAAACGAAAGTGAAAATGACAAAGACCTTGTTGATGAAGAGTCTTATGTAGCTGAAAGAATAGCAGCTTTGAACCTAAGCTTGGCAAGGATTGCTGGCTCAAATGAGGGAGAAGAACTTCCAGAAATTGATATCTTCAACACTGAAGATGAAGACCCAAAGAAACTTGAAGAAGCCAAGCTAGAAGCTGAGAAAGTAAAGAAGTTAAAAACTTTATTCAAGGGGCTGAAGTTCTTCATAAACAGAGAAGTGCCTAGAGAGCCTCTAGTCTTTATGATTCGCTGTTTTGGTGGGGAGACATCCTGGGACCGTGATCACTTTGTAGGAGCTACTTTTGATGAGTCTGATGAGTCCATTTCTTACCAGATTGTAGACCGACCAAGTATGGACAAGCAGTATCTGTCTCGATACTACATCCAGCCTCAGTGGGTGTTTGACAGTGTCAACGCTCGGGAACTTCTGCCCATCAACAAGTATCTGATGGGAGCTGTTCTGCCACCTCACTTGTCGCCGTTTGTTGACAAGATCAAAGACCAGGTGTACATGCCTCCTGAAGAGAGGGCTCTTAATGATCCTAACTTCAAGCCTCTAAGTAAGTATTCTAGTATCCACCAATGACTTTCAGAGTGACTGGTTTTAAAACAATTTTCATATTTTGTAAAATCATCTGTTATAATAACAAGCTGCCTTAGTCATCCTTCCAATTTATTTCAACATGGTTTTGTGTTTTTGCAGATGGAGAAGACCCATCAGGCAGTGAAATAGAAGAGGCCAGTGACGAAGACCAGGAGGAACATGAGGAGCCAGACTCTGACGTAGACACGGAAGAAGCTATGGTCAAGCAGTACCAGCAAGAGGTGGCTGAAGACTCGCCTTCAGAGGATGAAGATAATGAAGCAGATCCAGAAAAGAAGAAACTTGCTAAGGAAAAGGTAACTATCACCAATTTCCTTTTGCAGTATTATGTTACAAATTGCTTTGCGCGAATTTTTGTTGGTGGTATCTATGATCCATTTTTTCGTTTATTCTAATGCTTACGTATATTAAATAGTGAATGAAACACCAAAATTGTGCAGTTGCGGATTTTGTTGTAACTACTAAAGTAACTTATTGCAGGCATGTAATATGGTAGAGAGGCTTGCACCATCTAATTTTAACAATAACAAAATATTTAGTCTCACTCTCGCGGAAAGTATGGAGTTAGGAGAGAGAAAGATGCGTTTATTTCCTGCAAATATGAATATTAGGCAAATTTGATTTAGTACCTTCAAAATTTATGAAGGTCGACAAACACGTAAATATTTTGCTGTACTTGATTCTGCTGAATGAAGTGACTTGGAATATTAACGCATTATAACTCAATTTCTTTTTATATAGAAAAAAGCAATGGCGGTAACAGCTGGCGTGCCTCACAAAGACAATCCTTACCAAGCCCAGATTGAAGACAAACAAGCATTCAGACTCCGAGAGAAACTCGTGCGCAAAAAACACAGGAACCTCTACAAGAGCATGAAAGCTGGCCAGGAGGAGAGGAAGAAGGAAATTTGGCTGCTTCGGAAGAAGCGAAGGCTTCACGATGAAAATGTCAAAGAAAAGAAGAAAGCAGAAAAGCGCAAACAGAAGAAGCAGGCATTGGAAGCTGCTCTTAGTAATTTGTCAGTGTAACAACTAATGTATAATAAAATTCAAAATTATTTAGAATAACAATTTTATTTGTCTAATATTTACACGTAATATTACCAATTATACCTTCTGAGCAATTGTTGTAAAGGGGGGACTCAGAGATTCAAATTATTACATTTTGTTCAGTATAAATAAATTAAATATAACATTCTTGAATACAAATTGTACTACTGGTTCAGGCTGATGAATGATGATATGCAATACGAAATAATATTTTTCATAATGATAAGAACTACGCAAAAGTTGAGCCTTGTGGACCGGGAGCTGAGAAAGTTTTAAAACACATAATTAGGGTGAAAATGAGATGTCAGAGTTGACAGGGGCACAGATCATTATACTAGTATATCCCAAGGGATAGGGATTAATAAGTAGAGTGATAAATTTCAGACCGGAGCCCGGTGTACAGGAGACGATTCTCTTTCCCCCACCTGCCCCGCGCACCTACGCGACTCATTTTTCAGTTCTACACATACCGGTCAGCATAGGAGTTACATAAATCCACTTGTAATGTACGTAACCCACCCCCGCTGTCGCCTGACTACCCCATAGAAGTTCGCGCACGAATCTATCGAAGTCGAAATAATATATAACATGACAGCAGGACTGAGTGAGCGATGCAAGGTATTGGAGCGCAAGAGACACGTGTCGTACGCTTCGTCCTGCTCGCACGCATAGCTCTGTCCCGCTGTCTTTCTCATCAAGCTTCACTATTTCGAATGAAGTCCTCAATAAAATCTAATGCTAATCAGAGTCTGAATCGCCATCTTCCGCGTCGCTGTCTTCGAGTTCAGGCATCGGAAACCGCAGGATCGCTGCGACGCCAGTCAGCTGGTCTAGTTCTGCAAATATAAATGTTTGTAATGAGAAATACAGATTTAAAAAAAACTACTAGCTTTTGCCCGCGACTTCATCCGCATTTTAAAAGAGTATACCAGCCATACTATTAGCTACTAAACAAAAAAATATCGGTTCAGTAGTTTTTACGTGATGCTCGAAAAAATTAACAAAAAGTCCAAAAATCTGTGATTTGGATTCAGAGGCATCAAAATAGCATATTGTGATATTTTTTACAAATATCTTCAAAATCACAATCAATTTACAATTTTATAATAGTAAATAAAAAAGAGAAGGTAAAAGAGAGGGACTTCGAGTTAAATTATTGGCAGAGGACAGAGATAATTGCTTCACCGACAAGAGCGCGGCTCTTAAATATGTATAAGAAGAGGTGAGAAGACAGGTTACCTAGGTCTGCTAGAAGACATTTCTATATAGATTGTCCATTGTATTTTCTTGTGAGCAATAAACAATAAAGAAATATCACTCACGTTCCCCGGACACGTGCATGCTGGAGAATATCCGCACGTCGCCGCCGTTGTCCCGCACCGAGTCCACCAGCGCCACATACTCTTTGCGCTGCTGAATATCTTGATTTCTGCAACATTCAACACATTATAGTATTTAAAATATTTATTAAAACAACCCGTACGATGTATTTTTTACAAAAGATAAAAATACTAAGAAGCGTGCACTGCCCCTAAGATGCTGTGTGTCAGGCGGTGTTCGTGTGTGTTAATGAATAAAATACAATGTTATCTACTTTGAAAATTACACTACATTTTAACTAAATAATTATATAGCTGAACTATCTTATGACCGAACAACTCTTCAAATTGAACAACTACACTGAAGAGTGAAGAAAACGGGTCCATCATACATTTTTCATACAATGATGGGCTCGAAACAATCGTCAATATCTTCTCCACATCAAACAAAAACACGAATCTGATTAGTCAAATCTTTAGATAAGAACCTTTTCAAAAAAATTCTGAAACATTGTACACATCTTAAATGTTCGGGAAAAATCGTGCGTGACTTCAAAAATTTTTGATCAAAGAAAATACAATCTGACGCAAAGTCCCGGTTTTTCTTATAAGTTATGTACTGACTTTCTTGGATACTGTTGACAGGTGTGATCTTCGAGAGATTTGTCGAGAGATTACCGACCCGTTTTCTTTACACTCCAGTGTATTTTAGCAGATTTTCTTCCAAACTATATGAAGGTAGCAACTACTACATACCATTGGGAATTTTTCGCAATACTGGCCACTCTAGCGGACTTTTTTCTCATCTGTTAAGCCCGTGAGAAAAAAAAATATTTCAAACCTGAATAACTTGTCAGAGATAAGAAGTGTCTCCACAGCCTGCGCCTCATTGGCCCTCTCAACATGCTTCTTGCCATAGAATGCCCTAGCTGGCTCCAACTGCAGCATTGTGTAAAAACTTTCTATTAGTTTTACTTCACTGGCTGCCTTCGTATCTGAGATCTTTGCCATCACTGCTGGCTCTTGGAGAACCTCTAGAAAAGTAACAATATTAATAATACACAGTTGAACCAACTGATCGGTGACCCTTTTTGACAAGAAATCATTTGAAATTGCCAAAACAATAAGTTTTTTTCCTTGACATTTTGAATGAATGATTATGCGAAATTCAACCTACTTGTATTTGATTGTATACACGAAAATAAGCTCTAGCCGGGTCATAATTCAAATAAGACGACTGCTGTGCTATGGTGGGCACTTTTGTCTGACACCAGTAAGCCCATATTAGCTTGCTTGCTAATATAGTAAGGTACCTCTGACCTGAAAGTGCCTACCTACCTATAACTAAAGGAGTGATCACTCCTAGCTGAATTCAAAGACTAATTCAGCAGACATTGCTCGTTGAAGTAAGGATATTTCAATTACGAGTAACATAACCAAGCCTCCCCAGCAATGTACTGTAGTGTACACTTTCTGTTAGGAAAGTCTAAAGACCCAGTCAATGCGCTCAGGATAGCAAATAGGCCGACTCAAGTCGAGAAATATGCGATGGCGCGTCACTAGCCGAAGCGAGGTTTAACTAACGGCGCTGAGGAGCAATCGGCCATTCCGCCGTCGATCGCTTGTAGGGTAACACCTACGTCCGCGCGCTTTCCGCGGCCATTTCTGCCGGCTGTGCCGGATTATCATATACTAGTAATAATTTTAAAAGTGCTCTAGGATCCCACTCTTTTTTGGGTAAGTGTGAACATAATTTTTAATAAACTATCAGTGTATTTCGTAGTGATTCTTTCTTTCCGTCAACCGTAGGTAATCCTCGATCTTTTGTTAATATTTCGTGTCGTATGTAATAATTGGGAGTAGTATTTTATGCTATAGCATTGTAATTATTCAAGGCATTCATTAAAAGCAGTGGCAAGATGCCGTGTTATTTTGATAACCGTCACACGACCGTTATTCATTTCTTCAAAATGACGTCATCGCGTCGTAACGGTTTTTTCATTGTCGTATCTATCATTTAGTATTTTAATTTGTAAATCTGCTCTGGTTTCGTGTACCGTTGTAGCAATCAAAGGTAGGTGAGACTCCCTTGAATGTTCTCTCATTCATCGGGCTGATTGTACCACGGACACGAAACCCACGTAACGAGAACCGTCACTCATTTTCTAAACTGGTGCATTCCAGGAACAAAGAGCCTAACAAAGAACCTGGATACAACAAGGCTACAGTTTCAACTAGCCTACGACTGAGCAAAACAAAGAACCAAGCTAGAACCTAGCTACAACCTAGCTACAACTAAGCTACAACTACAGCTGTGCCAACCTGAGCATCTGCGGGTCCCGCTACTCGACCAGCTCACCCGTGACCTTCCGCGGTGAACGCGGTCACGCCCCGTCTACGCAATACAGGACATACCAGGGGAGTCTTATTTTAAAGGAAGCACAGTGATAAATAATTAACGGACTTTCGTGGTAATCTCGTTCAATCACCAAACGTAGGGTTTACGGAACCACCCCTGTTCTTTAGTTTAGTGTAATGACTGCAAGAAACTACTTGATTAAAATATTATTAGTGCTATTTTCAATAGGGCATTTTCATACATACCTTCCGTGGTAACGAATATTGGTAACGGTCATTTTGGGTCGACCTCTGAGTCCGCCCCTGTTTGATTTTTGTATTGAGACAATTTAGTTAGAAATAAACCTCGTATTTAAGAAAATTAATTGTCGTATCACTTGAATTCTCCCTTACGTTTAGAATTCCCACGACAAAGTGGCGCCTCAACGTGTTTTTTTTTGTGTGTATGAACGAGGTTACCATTTGTTTGTCACTGGCTTCTTTTGATTGCATGCACGGTACAATTTCTTTCTTTTGTGAAGTGTTATTTTTTTTGTTTGTTTGATTTGATGTGTGACAGGGTCGTAATCAGGGATTATTTTTTTTTGGAAACGTTTTTTTTTTTGGAATTTATTTTATGGTAATTGTAGTTAGACCATCACGCATCACATCAAATATTGTGTTTCGTTCCAGGTTTTTGTAATAATTTTGTGTTTTTTTTTTTAATTTTATTATTTCGTTACGTGTGTATATTTTTTTTAATTATTAAGGTAGTAAAAATAACGCTGCTAGGTTAGTGTTTGTAACGGAGCAGATATTAGGGTACGTTCACATTTACCCAAAGAGCAGTATATTTTTTTCTTCTACCAACGCTCACTCATTTTAATTTATAATTCATTTTTTTTTTTTAAAACATTTCTATATTTTCTCTTCGCGAGGTGGTAGGGCCTTGTGCAAGTCCGCCTGGGGTAGTACCACCCTCTTGCCCAAACCGTTGCCAAGGGTAAGGGAGCCAGTATCCACAACTGCACACGAGACCTAACATCAGTCGTCTCAAAACACAGTGTCTACCGACACTGACTTTAAAGAAGCAACAACTTCTTTCAATTTTTTTTTTTCTTTTTTAATAATTATTAGAAAATCGTAATAACTTAGTTTTTTTTTTTTAAATTTGTTGACCTAATGATTTAGCAGCACAGCTTAAAATGAGTGAGATTGAGTTTTTGTCCTTACAAAAGGAGGAATTAACTTATGAGGTCGCGATACGCGGAGACGATCCGGGAACCACGGTAGAAGCATTACGTAAACAAATCGTAAAAACATATAAAGATTTGCCTTCAGATTCGATTCTGTATTCGCATTTGGAAACGACTGCTGACATCAAACAAGCAGCGAAATCGATTCAAAAACTGCAGGATAAATTGCTGGAATTGCATACTACTTATGATAGTAAAAATTTAAAACGAGCACAGAATCTCGCATTGCATTTACAATTTCGCTTATCACGCATTGAATGTGCAAACGATGAGGACGCGTTAGCATCTCTGAATGATTGCATTAAACGTTTCGAAGCAACAAACAAACAAATAAACACAATCGCGGAAGCTAAAAATCTTAAAGATAATAGAGATGGTCAGGACAATAAGCAGGTGCAGGTTTTTGTGAACTGCGGGAAAAGTGAGGAGTTGTCTAAGCTAAAGTATGATGGTAAAACTTGTGTTAGATCTTTCATTAAGCGTGTAGAGGAACATATATCAGCGCGTAGCATACAATCTAGTAAGGTACTTTCGTATGCCACCGAGATATTTACTGGAGATGCGCTCCATTGGTATCGTAGCATACAAGACGACGTGAAGTCTTGGGAAGAAGTATGCGAGCGGTTAAAAGACAGTTTTGGAGTAGTGGATTATGACTACCGTCTGCAGGCAGAGATAAGGGCACGTACACAAGGGGAAAATGAGAATATTACAATCTATATTTCAATTATGTCGGGGTTGTTTAATCAACTAGACAGGAAAATGGAGGAAGCTGAGCAACTGGAAATATTATTGCACAATATCCGGCCATGCTATGCGAGTGTAATCAGTTCAGCGGGAGAGATTACAGATATTGAAACATTACGTCAAGTATGCAAGAATTATGAGACAATACAGTCACGAATGACGAGTTTTCGTGAACCACCCAAGGTCACAGCAAGTACATTAGCACCAGAGTTTGCTTATAGCGGAGTTGCAGGCTCAAGTCAAGGCGTGAAGTCAAATAACTTCAATAACAGTCAGCAATACAGTAAGCAGTATGGGAATGATAAAAATCATACTCACAACTATGTCAGAGACCAGAAGAATAATAGCAGTACAGGGCATAACTATAACAGATCATATACAAACGCGAACTACTATAACGCGAGGAAGCAAGGCAATGAAGTTTTTAAACAGTTCACACCAAATAATCACAACTCATTAAGAAATTATAATACTTCAAGTAACCACAACATGTCTTATAACCATAACAGACAAGCCAATGCACGGCCAGTCTTTACCATTAATGCGAAGAATAAATTCTGCGCACGGTGTCGTAGCGATGATCACAACTTGCGTAATTGCCCAGCGGATAGAAACATTATTTGCTTCCGTTGCGGACGTCCTGGTTACCGCCACGGTGATTGCCCTAGCTGTCAAGCGAATACGCGCAATCCAAAAAACTAGATAGGCAGGATTGCGCACAAATAGAAAATAAGCATCATAATGAACAGGAATGGAAGGAGTGGCTGAAGTTCATTAGAAATTTTTTAACGTTTAATAGGGTGTGTGCGATCCTAACAAATAGAGAGTTAGATGATAACAGGCCGTACATAGATATCTTGATAAATGGTGTACCAGCCTCTGGTCTATTAGATTCAGGAGCAGCGGTGTCAATTCTTGGAAACAACGCTCATAAAGAATTGCAAAATCTTGGATTAGAAATGCAGTCAAACGAAAACATAACGATAGTAGCAGCCGGAGGACAAAAGATAACCAGCAGTGGTTACATAAATGTTCCAGTCACATTCAATGAGAAGTTACGTTTCATAAAAATATTTGTGGTACCAGAGATAAAGATCTCACTTATCTTAGGCGTAGATTTCTGGAGGTTGTTCAAGTTGTGTCCAAAGTATATTGGCTCTATCACAACTGAACCAACTAAGAGGGCACCACTGACAGTTTTGAACGCAGAAACGGATTCACATATTGTACCGTTTGAACAATTAAACGAGATGCAGGTGCATATCGTGGACAGCATAATGGGGAAGTTCAAGGAAATATCAGCAGAAGAAAAAGGTTTAGGAAGAACTCACGTCATAACACATCACATAGATACGGGGAACTCTCCTCCAATTAAGCAACGGTATTACCGACTGTCGCCTGAGAAGCAGCGCATCATAACAGAACAAGTGGATGAGATGCTCGCATTGGACGTCATCGAGCCCTGTGAGAGTGCATGGTCCTCTCCAGTCCTCGTAGCCCAAAAGAAGAATGGACAGCCACGTATCTGTTTGGATAGTCGTAAATTAAATGCAGTCACGAAGAAAGACGCATATAATCTTCCATATGTATCGGAGATTCTTGATAATCTTCGCGATGCCAAATACTTAAGTAGTATAGACTTATCAAAAGCGTTTTGGCAAATACCCATCGCAGAAGAAGATCGACCGAAGACAGCTTTTTACGTTCCGGGTCGGGGTACTTTCTGTTTTAAAACCACGGCTTTTGGATTAACCAATGCACCCGCGACACAGCAAAGGCTGGTCGACTATCTATTTGGGCCAGAATTTGATATGAGGGTATTTGCATACCTTGACGACATAATAATAGTCACTCGAACGTTTGAAGAACACTCCTCTTTACTCCTACGCGTGCTCGAAAAGTTAAGGTCAGCAAACCTAACAATAAATTATGAGAAGTGTCAGTTCTTTCGCGAAGAGCTGAAGTACCTGGGATACGTGATCGATTCACGAGGGTTACGTACAGATCCAGGGAAGGTGGAGGCGATAGTAAAATTTCCCACACCTACAACAAAGAAGGAAGTAAAACGTTTTTTGGGAACTGCGACATGGTACAGACGGTTCGTACCGAATTTCAGCACATTAGCAGCGCCATTAAACAAATTGACTTCAAATAAGAAAGGATCAGCGACCTTCAGTTGGTCGTCTGAAGCTAACGAAGCATTCAACAAATTGAAGACGTGTCTGGTTACCGCACCAGTCCTCGCGTGTCCAGATTACAACTTACCTTTTGAAGTGCACACCGACGCAAGTAATTATGGCATTGGGGCCATGTTAACACAGACCATTGATGGTAAAGAGAGACCAATAGCATACATGAGCAAGTCCTTGAATGGAGCAGAGCGTAATTACAGCATAACCGAGCGTGAGACTCTCGCGGTTATCATAGCTTTAGAGCATTGGAGATGCTATCTAGACAATGGAAAGCAATTCACGGTGTATACAGATCATTCGGCACTTCAGTGGTTCCTCTCCTTGAGTAACCCCACAGGGAGGTTAGCTAGATGGGGAGTACGGTTATCTGCATTCAACTTTGTAATGAAACACAGAAAGGGAGTAAACAATGTTATACCGGATGCCTTATCGCGCGCCGTTCCGGTCGCAGCGCTGACAACTGTTACTAATTCTGACGACAGTTGGTATAACAAGATGTGCAAGAGCGTTCGGGAAAACCCAGGCGCATACGAGAATTACAAAATAGTAAATGAAAAGCTCTACCGTTTATCTAAGAACAAGTGTTCATTGACGAGTGAGTTTGCTTGGAAGGAAGTAGTACCAAGGGAACTCCACAATGAAGCTATATCACAGAATCACAGCGAACCTACTGCAGGACATTTAGGAATACATAAAACTTATCTTCGTTTAGCGCTACGCTATTTTTGGCCAGGTATGCACGCGGACGTAGTTAAGTTCGTAACAACCTGTTCTACTTGTTTGTCATATAAAGCACCAAACCACGCGACGTTGGGTGAGATGGGCAGGCCTAAGCAATGCTCACGTCCATTTCAAATGATATCTATAGATTTTGTCGGACCATTACCAACTAGTAGAAAGCAGAACGCCTACTTGCTAGTCGTAGTATGCTGTTTCACTAAATACTGTCAACTATTCCCAATGAGAAGAGCAACAGCAGATGGAGTGATAAAAGCACTAGAAGACTCAGTATTCTTAGTCCATGGTATACCACAAACAATCTTTTTAGACAATGGAAGCCAGTTTATAAGTAGAAATTTGGAGACATTCTTCCAAAAGTACAAAGTACCCAACGTTTATTTCACACCCAAATATACGCCACAGGTGAATACAGTTGAGAGATATAATAAGACAGTCGTTACCTGCATATCAACCTTCATAGAAGACGATCACAGAACATGGGACGTCCACATACCTAAAATACAGTTTGCTATGAACAATTCGGTAAACGAAGTAACCGGATACACACCCTCATTCTTAGTCTACGGCAGAGAACTAGTAACTTGTGGTTCGCATTATGTAGACACAGACTTGAGCGAGGAGATCATTTTCATGCCTCGTGACATCTACTGTGATAATGTCGGTTATTTAGCAGCTATATTTAACAAGGTCCAGTTCGCGTTATGGCAGGCGCATAGCAAAAACATAACGAGGTATAACCTTAGGAGGAAGCAGGCAGAATTTAATGTCAATGATATTGTATGGAAGAGAACGTATTATCAGAGCTCGGCAGATAAATATTTTAGTAAAAAACTAGCTCCTAAATACATACAGTGTCGCATAACAGGTAAGAAATCACCTCTGGTCTATGTCTTAGAAGACATGTCCGGAAGGGATCTCGGTACTTGGCATATTAAAGACCTGAAAATTGTAAATAGTAAAGAGACTCAAACGTAAGTCTTCGCGTAGAACATAAGTTAGGAACATTAAGGAAGTAGGTTAGTAAGATTTTTGTTTTTTTTGTGTCAGCAAACGCAATGTTTTTTTTAAATTGACAAAACGGTACCGAAATAGCAAGAGTGGGTCTTGTGAGTTTTTTTTTTTTGTTTTGTCTACGCCCATCTGAAGGATGGCTCTTCCGTAGATAGGACGCCTAGAAGATGTGTTTTGTTTTGTCTGTGCCCATCAATAAAGATGGCTCTTCCACAGACAGGACGCCTAGTTAGACGTGGAGAATTTGTTTTGTTTTGTCTGTGCCCATCAGAAAGGATGGCTCTTCCACAGACAGGACGCTTAGAGGATGTGGTCGTGTCAATTGGGTCCAAGATATGCTTGGCTCTGCCCCAATTGATACGCAAGAAGAGTTTCGTGTTTTTTTTTTATGTTTTGTCTGCGTCCATTAGAAAAGTGGCTCTACCGCAGACAGAACATCAGACTATTTAGGAAGGTTCAGTTGGGCCCAAGATACTTGGCTCTATCCCAACTGGAACAGGTCGTGAAGAAGAACATGGGCACAATATATTTGGCCCTGCCCTATGTTACCGTTCTTACGTTATCAAGCAATAATACACTGTCAATACAAATTAGAACCTAAAGTTGCTGACACAAATAACTTGTAAATATTGTAAATAAAATAAGTAGTATTCACACTTACTGGGACAAACAACTCCAACCAATTACCTACAGTAGCAATATTTTAGCACAGAATTTTTCCGCAAAGTCTTCAGAACAAAAGAATCAGAAGACTTTAGTTTTGTGAATGTAGGGCATTATCATAATTTATTATGATATAGCCATAATGTAGGTTGTATGAATGAGGAAGTATGTAAGGCGGAACACAAGGGTTTAGTGGAAATTTCAAGCTAGAAGTTACGGATTTCATTTCTGAGGAAATCAAATCCTACAGGGGGGAGAGGAGGTAATGTAGTGTACACTTTCTGTTAGGAAAGTCTAAAGACCCAGTCAATGCGCTCAGGATAGCAAATAGGCCGACTCAAGTCGAGAAATATGCGATGGCGCGTCACTAGCCGAAGCGAGGTTTAACTAACGGCGCTGAGGAGCAATCGGCCATTCCGCCGTCGATCGCTTGTAGGGTAACACCTACGTCCGCGCGCTTTCCGCGGCCATTTCTGCCGGCTGTGCCGGATTATCATATACTAGTAATAATTTTAAAAGTGCTCTAGGATCCCACTCTTTTTTGGGTAAGTGTGAACATAATTTTTAATAAACTATCAGTGTATTTCGTAGTGATTCTTTCTTTCCGTCAACCGTAGGTAATCCTCGATCTTTTGTTAATATTTCGTGTCGTATGTAATAATTGGGAGTAGTATTTTATGCTATAGCATTGTAATTATTCAAGGCATTCATTAAAAGCAGTGGCAAGATGCCGTGTTATTTTGATAACCGTCACACGACCGTTATTCATTTCTTCAAAATGACGTCATCGCGTCGTAACGGTTTTTTCATTGTCGTATCTATCATTTAGTATTTTAATTTGTAAATCTGCTCTGGTTTCGTGTACCGTTGTAGCAATCAAAGGTAGGTGAGACTCCCTTGAATGTTCTCTCATTCATCGGGCTGATTGTACCACGGACACGAAACCCACGTAACGAGAACCGTCACTCATTTTCTAAACTGGTGCATTCCAGGAACAAAGAGCCTAACAAAGAACCTGGATACAACAAGGCTACAGTTTCAACTAGCCTACGACTGAGCAAAACAAAGAACCAAGCTAGAACCTAGCTACAACCTAGCTACAACTAAGCTACAACTACAGCTGTGCCAACCTGAGCATCTGCGGGTCCCGCTACTCGACCAGCTCACCCGTGACCTTCCGCGGTGAACGCGGTCACGCCCCGTCTACGCAATACAGGACATACCAGGGGAGTCTTATTTTAAAGGAAGCACAGTGATAAATAATTAACGGACTTTCGTGGTAATCTCGTTCAATCACCAAACGTAGGGTTTACGGAACCACCCCTGTTCTTTAGTTTAGTGTAATGACTGCAAGAAACTACTTGATTAAAATATTATTAGTGCTATTTTCAATAGGGCATTTTCATACATACCTTCCGTGGTAACGAATATTGGTAACGGTCATTTTGGGTCGACCTCTGAGTCCGCCCCTGTTTGATTTTTGTATTGAGACAATTTAGTTAGAAATAAACCTCGTATTTAAGAAAATTAATTGTCGTATCACTTGAATTCTCCCTTACGTTTAGAATTCCCACGACAGTACGCCGAATTAGTCTTTGAATTCAGCTAGGTGTGATCACTCCTTAAATGTTGAATCAAATGGTTTTTTTTTCCAGTTTTTTGCACCTCATTGTAAGGATATCTTTGATTCGTGTGGCTAATAAATAAAATGGAGTTGGGGGGATCCACATGCAAAAAACATATTTTTTTGTTGCTTGAGCTCTACCGTAAAACCTGAAACTGCGCGACTGCGTGTCCCTAACTAAGACGGAATTTTTACCCTAGGTACGGAATCCCCGTACTTGGCCAGTTTTTTTTTTATATTAGGCAACATACCAGGGAGCTCCAGTTATTTGTTTAAGTACTTTAGATTGGAATCTTTGAATAAAATATAAATATGGATTATTCTTTCTTACCTTTTAAAGAATGCTTGAACCCAGAAGAAGCTTTGACCAGTAAGAACTTTGACTTGTTCTCAATAAGCAGCTTATTATCAGTCTTTACTGCGGTCTGCATCATGTACTCAAAGAACTGGTCTTTGACAAACCCTGGTGATGCAATTATCACACACTTGACAATATTGAAGTCTACATGCCTGAGGATACCTTGCATCACTGCATCATAGAATTTGTTTAAACCCTGAAAATTCAAAAACAAAAATTATTTCTAAAACCTTTGCCATTTTTTTTTAAACCTTATCAGGTTAATGATGGAAGATTCAATTTTATAGGAAGTAAAATTTGTATTACAAGATTATTTATCTATATTGATGTTTTGTGATTTTCACTATTTTCTTTGTTAGACTTTTCAATTACTTAAAGCTATGACTGACTTTTAAACACTGTTGTGATTGTTTCCGAATATTTCTTTTATCCTTGTGTATTATTAGCCAATTTTGAGGCAGGAATATCCAAACAAGTTTAAATTTGGTCAGATCAGCAGTTTCAGTATTTGGAAGATGCTAAAAATAATAAAAAGTGTATTTGGACAGAAACACTAAATTCTGAGTAAATATTGAATACCTTTTCATGTTGCTGAACAAAACCTTTCCTCTTCCTTGGTATTGTAATATCAATCTTGGACCTGACTAATGTCATAGACGGCGTAATCAAACAGACATGGGCAAGTCCCTCCTGCATTACCACTGCTGCTACATCAGCATTGGCTGCAGGATCGCAAGCCATCTCTACCCGTTCCAATGCTACAGAGTCCCATAGCACCTTCTTCAATGTGAACTTTCTATTAAGTTCAAGGTCTAGTGTGTGGTATGCTCCCATCTGAAAAGTGCATACATGTTGTTACTAAAAACAAAAATGTAAAATTGTTGACTTGGCACCTGTACCAATGTGACTAATAGCGACTTCCACAAACAACATAAAAATATTTTTGTAGATGTTTTTTACTAGAAATTACTAGCAGGTTATTATAGTGTGAAGATCCATCATTGATCTAGACATATTCCATGTCCAAAAGTTATTTACCTAATCGAAGGGTCAATTTACATCATGCCAGAATTTATTGGCAAGTACATTGCATGGTTGGAGAATTTTAAAAACCACTCAAAAGCTCTTAGGCCCTTAAATTGACTTAATAATACCTACAGTATGTAGCTGTACTACCAAAACTATTTAAGAAAAACCGGTCAAGTGCGAGTCGGACTCGCGCGCCGAGGGTTCCGATATACCTATAGTATTTTTGGAAGCAATAAAGTCCATTTTCAGGACCGCAAAACTAAATTTGTTTGTAAAGGTTTTTTGCAGATTTCTGAAAAACTGTGCAACTTAGAAAGATCGTTTTATTTTTGCTGTAAAGTTTACATAAACCTCTGTCAACTGTAATTAATTCAGATTTTCCCTTACTCAAACTTCGGAGATAAGGGGGGGGGAATGGTATTTTTTTTGACATTTTTCATCATAACTTGAAAACTAAGAAACTTAAAAAAATACAAAAATATATTTTAAAATGTACAAGTAAAGCCCTTTCATATGATACCCCACTCGACCTAGTAGCGACAATTTGAAATTTGGCCCCCCCTATTTTGGCCCCTTTTACATTAATAATCATACTTTTTTCAAAAAATTTTCATGTGCAATTAAGTTGGGCAACTATATTCTAAAACTATTCCAAATTTCAGCTCGATAGCGTAAGTGGTTGCTGAGATATAGAGGTGTGACAGACAGACGGACAGACAGACAGACAGAGCGGCACCATAAGGGTTCCTTTTTTTTACCATTTTGGTATCGGAACCCTAAAAATGACAGTAGTGCTTGATGCATTACCTTTACATATTGGTTCTCCTCAATATTCCGGCCCTTCAGCCGAAGCATGCACGCCTGCGTGTCGAAGTCGATGGTCTCGACTGGGATGGTAAGGGTCGTCCGCACTCTGTTGCTGGTGGATGAACCAGTGGCCGACTCCGTTTGAACCTTACGAAGTGTCGACGCGGTCACAGCGTCGCCCTCCGCAATCAGGTTATACGCATGCCACATGTCTTCCGGCTCCTCTGCGATGAGTGCGATACTTCTACGAAGACAAACCGACCCCAAAACATTACAAAAACCAGTCAGAAAAGCACAAAACAACGCTTAGATTACGGCTACTATTTCAATGAATATATACGCACCCGCACCCATCTTTTTCGATACTTTTATACACCAGTTTCATACTGATTAGAATTATATTCAATCACTTCATTTTCTCGTCAACAAAACTGAAAAACAGAAATATTTTACGGCAATCTTTCCATCTGCTCGGCTACGTAAATAATAGAATCGTTCAGAAACTTGCTATCAAACAGATTTAATAACTCAGTAAATATTGGAACTAATTTGCGAGAGAGAGTAAACGCTAGGCCCGTTAGTATTATATTGATTATATAGTCTAAGGCTAGGCCAATTCGGCCAAATACAAGCCAAATATTATTTGAGTCATCTTCTATCTCATTCTTTTGTTGCGGTAATGATGCGATTGATAATTTCCGAACGAAATTTTCAATCGAAATCATTGCGTTTAGTTTCTACATTGAAATGTCAGTTTTCTTTATGAAATATATCAATTGAGCAAAAACAAAACGCAATTTTGATGTTTTGAACGTAAGCACGGGAGGACGGGTATCGTGGTAATTTCGTTAAAAATATTAATTTCCCGTGCTTCGATAGTGTTTTACAGCTTCTGGCTGTTAGTGTGACGATATTAAAGACAATCTAAGTGTAAATGTATAAGTTTATAGTGTTTATGTGAGGTGTGTGATAGTTTTATCTTTATCAAGCTCAGCTGGCCTGTGGAGCGGTAAAATTTCGCGTTTTTTCTCTAGGTTACGGATTGCATTTTTTGTGCTCCAATTCATCAAGGTATGCCGTTATATTTTTTCTATGTTATGCTTGGTCAGCAAGAAATTGGTTGAGAAGAAACTCAACGATACATGTACTCAGATTAACGGACTTGTACATACTGGTTTTTGTGCATTACAACATAATTGGCGTTACAGAATTTACGTTAGAATATTATTATCATAAGAACATCCAATTAAAATAATTTGTATATATTTTATTCGCGTGAGAAAGCATATTCGTCATTATTTACAAATATCTTACATTGGCCGTGATCCAGATTACGTGTCGTCTTATTGCGCGGGAACTAGAGTATTTTTAGTACGTATTATAAGACGTACAAAGTTTTGAGTCGCATTGTTTTTCTTTACAAACGTTTTATGTTTTTAGCAAACAGTGAAAGCGTGCTTTTTGAATGAGAATGGTCTCGTAGAGACTTTTCTTATTTTTTGTTATTTTGTTTGTGAAAGTGATAAAAAAGTGCATCAAGAATGAGTGAAGTGCAAGGACCTGATCCGCCGGATGAGTCTGTGGAGACTCCATCATCGTCTGGAACACCCACAGCTCCAGACCCTTCATCTACCACACCTGGATTGTCCCCAATTTCAGCCCTTCCTACAGCTACGTCTACTCCCAAGCCTGAAATCACCAGGCCCTCTTCCCTGCCGAAGCCTTCAGGCCTGAAGCCACCCAACAAGATAGGCCGCCTGTGCTCCAACTCTACACCGAAACCTGCGGTGCCCATCTCTCCTAGAGCGGGTGAGTTCTGCATTTTTACTTTCACCTCATAGTCAAATACTTTGTTACTAATAATAATTCTAAGTTCCTAGCACAATCATTACTGTTTTGGTTTCTGTTATTGTTTATTTATATCATTAAAACAAAGTATTTGACTAGAGTTCTTTTTAATTACAATTCTTGTTTAATATTACAGTTTAATGCCTTAAAAGGAAAAAGGGCATAATAATACTTTATAGGTACTCTTACACAAACTGCAATTGACAAATATAATCTTTTTTATTCATAGCATTTTTCTCACACATTACACCATACTACATTAACAGAGCTGGACCATTGATTGTTAACCAATTGATGTGACTTTATCCATCATGAGTCAACTTCATTACCTTCAATAAAACTTATCCAGGCATGAGGTCAGCCAGGCTAATGCCAAACCAATGTTGTTTCTCATATCCTGCTGTAGTCATTTGTAAACCGGTTTTCTCTTTAAATTATTTTTAATATGGTGATGTCAACAAAGTTCTGCATTCATTAATTTTGTATGTTGGACATGCAATTTTTGTTTCATCTACATTCATTGCTATAAAATAAATGAGGAACAAAACACAATAAAATTCTTGGCATTGCTTCATTTGCAACATTCAAAGTTTTCCCTCTAATCAGTAACATTTGAGCCTACAATACAATTTAATCAGCTCAAAAATCAAGGTTCATTGTCTGGTGTAGCCAAGTTTTCTAGGACAAGTTTATCGCGTCTGTGTATCTGGTAGTTAGAGGTTGCACTTGTGTTTATCATGAGGCAATGCACCAACCTAATTCCTTTAGTGCAGATAGTAACGCAGGCCTTCGTCGCATTGACGTAGGCCTTTGTTTCACGTAGCATACGAGTATATCTTTACTGATACGTTAACGAGAAAAATACGCCTTAATAAAGAAGACAATGTCATGGAATAACAGAATTTTAAGCACTGTTTCACATTTGTCGGACCGATACGAGTACCTTTTATGGGGGGATAGACTAGGGTCGAAAATAGTGCTAGTCCGTCGTTATGTGAAATACTTACGTAGATCTACGGTTGTGAACGCAAATTGCCCGCTCGTATATCTAAGCAGTTAGTTAATGCACCATATCTTCCTAGTTTAATTTAATTAACCTATTACAAACTACGTCCTTAAAGTAAACATTGAGATTCATTAAAGCTTGCTAGTGCCCACCTATTTTGTATACAGCTATTTATTTACATTTAATAAACTTAGGTCATCACTATTTTATTAATAACGATGAGATGTAAACCACCAGTGTAGCGAGTGAGATCACTTCGAGGCATCATATTGTCACAAACGCGAAAATCCTCATAGAAGACGACCTTGAGAACGCGTTTCTAGTTATTTAATATTTCGTTCCGGCCGATTCTACCGATGATTGAGTTAGCTTTAATCGATGTTTGATTAATCGATTGCTCTATCACGAACTAGCGATGGGCAGGCTATTTGCGTCACACGTGCGTCGGAACTTGACGCAACACAAAAACTTACAAGAACTTGTGTATACTCTCATGGCGATTTACTCGTAAAGCTAGAACAGAAAAAAGACACACGTAGGTACATTACGTGAAGAAAACATAGTAAAAGCACCTTTGTAATGTTTTTACAATAACTTCGTTGATGACTTTTAATTCGCATTATTAAGTATTCCTTCTCATCATCTATATATCGAGTGGGTTGCAAGGTCGATGTCCGACCTCAAAAACGCTGGTGTCAGTGTGGTCGTTAATGAGCCATGTGAGGATCTGACATGGCTCATTAACGATTACATCCGCCACTACCCCACCCTATTACTAGTGGTATGTAGGTAGGTAGAGGCATATCTAAAGGACCTTCAACCAGATGATAGACAGCAGCGTTTTTCTGCATCACCATACTGCAGTCACTTATAACCGCGATCTTAATATGTCGCAGTCGTAAAGCGCGGTAACTTTAAGGCGTCCCCTTAAAAATACGCACGTCTAGCTGCAGTAGTTGGGTAAATTGCACCACACTTAATGCTGTAAAATTTTGGGAGGAGGTTCCTGTTGTCGTATTTTTTTTAATTGGCCCGTTTGCATTAAATTTGGCCAAGCCAATTTCAAAAGCTTTCCACATTTCAAGTTGATAGACTCATAATTGCTGAGATAAACAGGTGTGACAGACACACAACGTCGCATCATAAGCCTTCCCTTTTTACCATTTTGATTAGGAACCCTAAAAATTAAGTAATCAAGCGCGAAAGACCGCGATATGTAGTACTTATAAAACATAACAGTTAACATCTTCATGACTGAACGGCCTTGTTAATCTCGTTATTCGTAACAAAAAGGAGAGTGCCAAGTTCGTTCCAGTTGATTTTACTTTTGTTGTACGATGTTGGCAGTCGAGTTTCACCGGGAAGTGTGTCCAATGGCCGATTTGTGCCGCCTCGAAACCATCCGCCGCGATTCCAACCGATAAGATCCGATTTCTCTTTAACATGTAGATGCTGTTGCAAATGCTTTTCATAAAATTGAATGGTAATTGACAATGTGAGTTATTATTCCAGATTTTAAGGTTATTAGTTTTTTTTTTCAGTTTATTAATTGCCTGCTATATTACAGGCTGTGTGCCAACCATAACTATTATATTTTTGTAACACAAAAGTAGTTTTCATCAATTGAACGAACTCACAGGATACAAATGAAAGATGCCTCTGTTTCAATTTTAAACATAGCATATGAAGTCGTAAACGTATTAGTAGGTATAATTAAGTCAAACTTGTTTAATTCCGCTCTACCTAAACCAGAACACGTTCGGTAGTCCAACTTACGCCTAAAACTGGTGAAACATTCTAACAGCAAAAGTTCAAATATTTCCCAAACGTTTCGCAACATTTTGATCCAGGGGTCATCGAAAGGTCTTTGCTCGATTGCTTCACACGAAGCCCTCTTGTAGTAAGAAGGAAGACCCACCCGCATTGTATAGAGTTTCGAGTTCCTCTCCGCAAATGCCACTGAAGCGTTTAGCTATTTATCTCTTTGAAAGAGAAAGATGATCTTTGGTGCAGGCTCTAAAGTCCATTTTAAAGCTGCTGGGAAATAAGTAGACATAACGCCTTAGTTTTTGTTACATTGTTTAAAAAGTTGTTGTCATTGTTTTAATATGTTACTTAAATAAAAAAATTAAAAAAAAGGCTGAAGTCTAGTTTTTGTCTGAGAAAGTTTGTGGATGTATCGTTTAGTGATTCGTTTATGTAGAGCATGTCACATATATCTTAAGATGTACATATCGCTCGCTTAACAATTCAATAAAGCATCTCACACAGTAAATGTTATAACACGGTACACGGTTTATATGTTAACAGTATGTCGCCATCGTAAAATGTTTTAAATACTTACATTTGCTCAAAATATTTGCAGGTAAAATATTTTTGAAGTAGGTACCTTAATCTTCACCGCGTGTGTGTTTCTTTAGGGTCTGTGCTCACTAGCGATTTTTCTCCGCGATTTTCGGGAGCGGCGGCGGCGGCGAGAACACAGCGCGCAAGCGGCGATATCGCTGCGATTTGCAGGATGATTTGTCATCGTACTGCTTTGGTGTTTTATTTTTCTATTGTCAACTTTCATAACAGTAATTATCACATGATCTGCACTTGATTTCATTTAATTTGAATAATACGGTACTCACTCAGTCTATAATAAAGATTGTAGTTTACCCTATGGCGCTCAGCAGATGAAGGGGCGGACATACGCGGGCAGTCACGGACATTGTCGCCAGTGTGGCCGGTATTGCGAAAAATTTAGTTTTTATCAGAATAAAATTCAAATATAACAAGTTTAAAAGTTGCTCTATGTTTTAAACTAAATGAAAATCAATCTGAACAACCTTTTCGAGTGATTTATTCTTTGAATTCAAGCTGTTTTTCTTTCGAAACTAAAGATTTTGGAAAATACGCGCATAGAAACGGAGCGTTTTTTTCATGTCAATGACTACTTATAGTAATACGAAAAATAATTGCAGTACCGGCCACACTGGCGGACTGTCAGAACAAAAAGTCTGTCGTCTGCTGTGCCACTATAAGTACACACGGCCGCTCATCGGTAGAAACACTTTTGGACCTTATGGCGTGGTAATAGAGTTGAAAAAGTTTCTACCGACAAGCGGTTGACTGTACCAACAAGCGTTATTTATTGTTGTTTAACTACACAACTCTTTAAAGTTACAATTTATAGCGATACATTTATGGTAACTTTACATTGTCTTAATTAACAGCAGTATTTCACTGTCCTTTAAAAAATGAAGTTATTTTGGCTCTTAGTAATAAATTTTAAAATAAATGGTTCCGCCACAGATTCTTGTATAATAAATCACAAATATAAGGAATCCTCCCTAGGTGTGTTTTTAATTTATCTTATCAGATTATAGAAACAAAAATAAAGTACTCAAGCTGACGAAGCATCCTTGACACAGTTTAAACTCGTAAAATCAACGATGTGTTTTGTTAGAGAAGTTTAACGTAATTACAGTCAAAAACGAGTAATTTTTAATGGAATAAATTTTACTGCCGGCTTCTTTAAGAAAATGTAAATTAATAAAGGTACGGTCAACCGCTTGTCGGTAGAAACTTTTTCAAATCTATAACCACGCCATAAGGTCCAAAAGTGTTTCTACCGATGTGCGGCCGTGTGTACTAAAGGCAAGTTCAGTTGCAACAGTGGCCTTATTTCTTTTTTTTAGTTTATTTTCCAATACAAAAATTACACTGTTTCTTAACTTAACCTTCTACGTTAAATCCTATAATGGGCCTAAATTGTAGTCGTATACCTAACAGCACCTCTTTAGAAACACTATGGACTTTATGGTATGGTAATAGAGTTACAAATGATTCTACTGACGTGCGGTTGACCGTACAACATCAATAAAATGTCATGTGACATATTAACTTTATTTGCTATTTATTTATGACAAAGTTGATCAAAAATGAAGAAGTACCTATTACAAATTTGTAAAAAGTCTCTTAAATTATGTAAAAAGCCTTATTATATTATTTAACTCTTTAACGTATTATATTGGTTGGTAAATTTATGAACAAGTGAGAGCGATAGATTCTTCTTCGATAGAGTCAAGACGTTGAACATACGATAAAAACCATATCAGATCCAGCGCAGCGAGGTTCAAATCTCTTTGGATCCAGTTTACGAAGGAAGCTATGTTTGTTGTTTTTACTTTACAGTAGCAACAAAAACTCTGTCATGTTACAGTTAATTTGAACAGTTGTTAAAGAACCGGTTATATGCCGGCCTTGTATCGTAAATCAGTATTATCGTGTCTATTATAATACCGTTACTTTTACCTACGAGGAAGCGGCAGGTTAACGCCTTACGCAAAAACACCCAAAAATGATCAATTTACGTGTTTATCAGCCTTGATCGATTCGAAAGTTTGTTATTTTTAATATTATTATGGAATGAAACGTATAAAAACAAAAATATGTTTATAAATAAGAAAGATTTGAGCTTTCTAGTTATAATAATAAAAGGAAACAATAATAGTAGGTATTATACTATTTTAATAACTTTGTCATCTATTAATGAGATTTATGTAATTTCTACCAATTATCATAACGTCCCATACATTCCATTGCTGGATGGGAGCTCCCTTCAGAAGTATCATAGTCACCACGCTTTTTACTACTATAGACCGCGATTGTTGGTGACCGCAGTATGTATGAACGATGCGCAGAAATATTCCGGGCCCATCATCGTCCGGTTTCAACTCCCTTAACCGCCTTTTACGGAATTCACAGGTAGAGATGGGATGGCACTATTCTTAGGTGACACCACACAGACGACAGATATTTCTAGCAATAGAAAATGTTAGCTTTGCTCTTAGATCAAAGGCCAGTAACAGTAATGGCTGGCATGGTAATTGGTCCGGCATACTTGTTGTAATCACTTTCTCCGCTAGCGTGCGCAAGAGCAAGTAGACCTCACCATTATAATTATACAAGGTTTTAAGAAATTGATGTAAAAAAATTTGAGTGTTGCTTGCTTGGAAAGCTACTAGATCTGCGACTTTTAAAAATTTACATAATATTTATTGTTTACCAAACAAAATTATCTTATAGTCACAATCGATCCATTTATTATTGGAAGCACAATTAAAAGTAAAAAATATAAATGGTACAGCAGCACTGCACTTACTTTCTCGCAATACTCAAGGAAAAACTATCAACCGCAAACTTAAATTTGTAATGCCATACACATAGTATGGAAATACAAACTTTTATTTACGTTTTTCCAAAAAAAATGTTCAAACGAAATATACAGATCAATTCAGAATTCAAATTGTCAAACATTAAAACAAACAAACTTCAAACGATTTCGAGTAAATCACGTTTAACTTTTGGTAGTACTGGAACACCCTTTATATGAATTTTCACAGATCAATGGATACTACCGTAGGATACTTGCATGCATATTTTTTTAATTTCCCTACACATGTTCCTTATGGATAATTGTTCAGTTTGGTCTACTGAGCAAGCCCTTTCAGTTTTTGGTACACCCTCTGTACTAAATTTTATTGAAAAAAATCATAAATAATATCCAGTCAAGTAGACAACCAATCCAGGATTAATATTATAGAGAATTTTAATAAACTCAATGGAACCAATTTTGGGTAAATCACATATTTACGTTTTGGTGGTACAGGAACACCCCTTATAAAATTACACAGATCAATTGATACTAGTGCAAGATATCTTACATGGAGATGCTTGGTCATGCAAAGTTTCATCAAGATTCTATGAGTCGTTTTTGAGTAAATTTCAATTTTTCATTTTCGTTGTATGACAGCTACCCTCAAAATGAGAGCCAGAAGGAAACCATTCAGAACCCTTCGATGGATTTGCATAAAACTCCTAAATTCAAAATATGGTATCAATCGGACCATTCGTTTAGCCGCTAGGCCAAAGCGTGACGGACAGACCGACCGACCGACGGACCGACCTACCGACGGACGGACATTTTTGGGAGTCTTGTTTTTTATGATGTATAAGTGATATAGAACACATTTTTGAGAAAATTAGAAAAACTTTTTTTTTGACGAATACAATACCTTTCTCGCTCCGCTCGAAAGTAAAAACATGAAGAAAACGAAGAGTTCTTCATTCCAAATAATCGGCACTGTTCAATCTGTATGTGATCTTATAAAAATTACATTACATTTCAAAAAGTTGTGGCAAAGTTGTTGCATTTACCTTACAGAATATGTAATCCCGTATAAAGTTTTCACGCAAATTTATTAAAACCTTGTATATTGTTTGCTTTGCCATTGCTACAACACCTTCAAATTACTCCAACAGTTACAGATAAAAAATTGTTTCTTTTCAACTGACCATCTTGTCATGATCAAAAATTGCGAGTGCGATTGTACTGTCGCTTTCAAAAACTTTCTTCTTTTGAACTTTTTACTAAACAGTAATTTTCAGAGCATTCCGCTGTGGTTGTGAGAATAAAAACAGCCGTTGTTCTGTATGATGAATGGTATCCGGTGTTTTGGGTACGCAGAGACTGTTAGATGAATGTTGCCAATTTTGGTGACCTTGGAAGCCTACGTTCGGGCTCTCACTCTAAGGGCGGTAATACACTATCGTAGATATGTACTGAGGTCTCGGATTTTGAACCTTCTCAGGTTGACAAAACGTCAAGAAAATTACTATTATCCCATACTTTTATTTCAGTGTATGTACAATGTACATACATCAGTCTCTGTTAGCCATAGTCCTGGTTTGCCAAGTTTGTGATCAAATGTCTTTGTGTGAATTGTCCACCAGTAAGTTCAATTTTGTTTGTTGTTTTTAGACTCATGTTTCTTTAGGAAATTAATTGTTCAGTTTATAGGCAGGTTCATCACTTTTCGCTATCTTTATGAAATGACGCTATTGTAAAATGAGCCCTATTTTAAATTCCTCATACTATACCTACAAGTAAGATCCACGATAATGTAAAGGCCCCTTAGATGGAACGATTGAGTTAGCGTACTTTTTGTGTACCTAATTCAGCTCTTCTATGCTCCAGATAGTATCTAATTTCAGCCACATACCTACGCCTTACGTGATGGCTAGAACTTAGTTAAAAAGTCATCATCATCATCCTGTTAAAACTAACACCATTTTGCACTCAATAATCTATATCCCTTTCCTTGAAAAACAAAGGACGTCCCGCCTAGAACAATTTCCTACAATTCTGTTGACCTTGAAGCGCCCAGTATCGGAAGTTACGTCTTCATCTGCGCGCGACTTGTTTTGATAAACGATTTAGATAACTAATTTAAAGACCAATTATAGTTGAAAGAGTCATTTTGATTTTGTTATTATCTTTGAAGCCACAGTGCCCGTAAATGTTACATACCACATAGTTAACACAGCCGCAGGCATTAATGATGTAATTCTATGCAACGTTCATCACTGTTATTGAAATTCCACCCCAAATTCAACCCCTAAAAAAGGGAAATGGGGTGAAAAAGTCTATATGGTCTAGTGGTGAGAGCCATAGACTCTGGGCTCGAATCCTGGAGGAGGCTACCGGATGCAACAGCTTCAACAGAGCAGGTCAACAGATCTCGGTTACTCTCTATGGACGTCAAAAATGAGCCATGCCATGTTGCCTTTGGCGGCTCAATAACTTTGACACTAGGGTATAGAATACCATATAAGGACTAGGGTTTTTGAGGTCAATAATCGACCTTACCGCCGACACGGTATTTTATTTTTATTTTATTTTATTCGGAATACTAACAGCTAAGCATACATTAAAATAAGTACGTAAAGAAAACACTACAAAGCCATTTACAAGTATTCGCAAATAGTATGATGATGATGACGCTAGGAATGACAAATTAAGCAAATTTTTAAATTCGATTGTCTAGTACATTACTCCGACAAGCCTTTCTTAATTCGGCAAAGGATTTGTGTAATTAATTAAACCGAGATCAAAGTTCTCCCACTTATAGCAAAACAAAGCTCTTCTTAACTTAAAACGAACTAGTTAATTTCTTAACTTGGCTCCATGTTTTGTTCTAGTTCTCTGATTACTAACTGACTTTTATGTCGTAGTTTAATATACAGCAATATATTTATTGCTATTTATTTCGTAGAAGTGGTTAGCTAGCTACTTTAAATTACACATATAAACTACCTAGCACATTTTGTTTGAGAGGTATTTTATTTTTTGTATTTTATCTGTGTTCAAAATACAAAAAAAAAGTTGGTAAAAGTTGTTTAGTTTCATGGGCAGATATTCAAATCATTCATGGAGCCGCACGAAGCTCTCTTGAAATAAAAGCTCACTTTCTGTTTCGATGTCAAAAAGAGTTATAGCAATAGATTTAAAGAAGCTTTAACTTTAAAGATGCTTTGTGCAATTGGCAGTCAGGTCAAGCTTGTTATACTCTTTCAGTTACACCTTAATAAACAAGTTTGTAATGGCGTGGGGGAAGCCATCGGTGCTCGCTTCAGCGAACATTCCTCATTGAGGCGGTTAATTTTCAAATATTTCCTTCGTTTTGTAATTAGATTATTGAAACTTCGTATACTTAATTTAGACATAACCCTTTTAACAATTATGGTTTTTGTACTACTTACCGCACTATCTAAAAACCAAAATTACTTCGTCAACTTAAAGTCAGTCGGGAAGTTAACGGGCCCTGTCTGTTAACAAATAGATGTCCCTGCTTTCTAACGACCTGCCTGTTTGTCATCCACCATCAATCCTCGCTGACAGCTGTCAGGGTGACAGTTCAGTGTCAGATGAACATTTACGATCCACCTGGGCGTGCCTAAAATACTAAAGTTCTTTTGTTATTGCATTTTCCTATTATGTTGCGTCATAAATAACCCGTTCTTGACCTTTCTAATTTCCTTAAACATTAACAATAATGTCATCAAATAAAATGTAGTCATGTAGAACAAAGTATGCATGCTAGAAATTGTAGCTATCACTTATTAATACTGGTTGGCAAGCCGAAATAGCTTTGCACCATTTTTGGGAATCAATCATAACTTTTGTAGCCTGTCGTGATCCGTCATGATTCGTGAAACAGTAGGAAAAAAGTTTTGCGGAATAGGATGGAATCCCTATAACATTTCAGAACTCCGAACTTATAGGTTTCTATTATAATACAGACAGATATTGTCACGGAGCGGGGCTGCATGCCTCGCATGCTGCCTCCTTTCGTGATCCTGGCTCTATTGTCCTGGCCCAAAATTCCAAATTCCTATTTCAAATGTCTTCTATCTCTGTCTTTCGATGTCATTCGTGTCAAAAATAGTCAGTTTACCCTTGATTCTGGTCGTGCTCGGACGTGCCCGCGCGCAGCACGACCACCGCCTTGTATTTTGTACTTTCTTGGTAATAATAAACTCGTAACTTTATGCTGGCGTTTTGGATCCCCTACCTACACCCTGTAGAGTCTCAACCTTCTCCCTGCCGCTGAGAAGCTTTCGGTGACAATATTAGAAACAGAAAATGTCTTTATAATGATAAAAGTTGTTGTATATGTAGGTCGTCTGTGTGGGCACCACACAGAATAGTACCAACCTATCTCTACCCGTGGGTGTCGTAAGAGGCGACTAAGAGCTTATGAACCGGAGCATGGGCAGATGCATCATTCTGTGTACGGCACAATCTTAAAAACTGCGGTCACCAACAGCAGCGGTCGCCTGCCATAACGCTTACAAGCGTAGTGACTATGGTAAATCCCCTCCAAAATTGCACTCGTTTTTTTGCTGGAGTGTGGAGGGAGTTCCCTGACCTGCAGTGGACGTTTCATCTGATGTTTTTTTTTATTATTGAGTTTAGAACACAAACAGTCTTATAGAAATAATCTTACAAAAAGGTAGGTTTACAAAAGACCTGGAGGTTCATAAAAAAGAAACAAAGTTAAACGCGGCTTAAAAACCGTTTAAAATCAGTTTCTCCTTTATAGCATTTTAAGTAGGTAGTCCTGCTAGGTGCTGGTGCTGCTGGTGTTGGGTCCCGTGTGGTGCCGGCAAAGAATAGTACCAAGTACCAACCCATACATACCCGTGGGTGTCGTAAGAGGCGATTAAGGGTTAACTGGAGGATGGGCAGCAGCATCCTCCTGTGTATCATACCATCTTACTTACTGCGGTCACCTACACCGCGGTCCATGGTGCCAGCCGTAACGCTAACAATCGAGGTGACTATGGTACTTCCCCTCCACATTTTTCCAGCAAAAGCTAGAATTCTGGAGGGAGCTCCCTGTCCTGTATTGGACGTTTCATGAGATGTTATGATGAGTCCTGCTAGAATCAACTATAAACAACAAAAATTAAAATGTATGGATGGATTTTATTCAGTTGTATGCATGTTATGGAACGGGAGCCGAGAAGATTTTTTTGCAAGTGATAATCAGGGCGAAAACGAGATGTCTTAGTAGATAGAGGATTTTATGAGGATCACATAAAACCATGTGAGATGTTCCAGACCGGACCCCGGTGCTTAGGAGGCCTTTTTCAGATTTTTAAGCTGGTCTGTTTTAGCTTAAGCCCCGGACTTTCTTGTCTGAAAATTGATTTTTAATATCACCAGCAATTCAATTTAGGGCGAACAAAAGTGTTTGCCGGTGATAGAGTTGTTTTTGGTGATACTAAAAACATTTTCCGGACAAGGAAGTCGGGGGCTTCAGCTAAAACAGACCAGAATGTAAATCTGAAAAATGGCCTCCTGAACACCGGGCTCCGGTCTAGAAGTTCTCACATGGTTTTTCTTGATCCTTTCATTGTCCCCCATCTACTGAGACAACTCGTTTTCGCCCTGAATATCACATGAAAATTCAATGAAAAATTTTCGGCGCCCGTACCATTAAGTTTTCGTTCAAAAGATGTTTTCTTTTGTATACTTAGATTTTTACCGGCCTAACCCGATATCGGTATAGGTTTTACCGGTACGTTACTCACTTATCCAACTATAGATCGAAATAGGCTGGGAGGTCAGGTTATTTTTTGCCCCTCGCACCTAAAGTAGGGCTAACGCAAGAAGTCCGTTTTGACGTTTTCTTATCACCAACACACGTAATTTTTCATACGTTTGACAGCTGTCAAAATGGACCTATTACGATGGCCTCACTCTAGTAATACGTTAGCGGGCCTTATTCCGTTTGTGCTGAAATCGGGTTTGCCCAGTAGCAGATACGTTATACCTGATGGATTTGAAGACTCTGAATCTTATAGCAAAACAAACCCCTGATTTCAGCTCTATCTTATTTAGAAACGCTATGTCGTTAATATGGCCGTAAACTGGGAAATTTATTGCCAGTAAATATTCTCGAAACCCTGTATCCTTACAAGAAACTGTAGGCAAACTAATTAATAAGACAATATGAATTATGAGCTTAGCTTACGCACTATTATGAATTTGTAATTACTCCACAGCCCACCCAGTAGTGCACTCGTCAGTTATTACTTACATTAAATTCTAAATACTCTTGATTTGTATTGGTTTATATTTCAAGTATTAATGCTGTAGTACGCTGTAGATCTTATTCGTGTAAAATCTTGAATTCCTTATTCCAGGCTCAACACAACTAACTTTGTACCACGGTTTTAAAAACCGATACAAATTTTGACTCTCTATACAAACAAAATGATTGATGTAATCCTATATATACTATTAAATAAACAGCAATATTTGTAATTATTTTCTCAGAAATGGCTCTAAAGATTTCGATGAAATTTTGTATACGGGGTTTTTGGGGACGAAAGTTGACCTATCTAGGTTTCGTAAATTTCGTTTTTCCTGTTTTTTTGAACAATTCTTAAAAGCAACGCGTTTTAGAAACCCTATACAGCGCCATCTATATATATATTCTTTATTGCACACATATTTAAAATAAAATAACAAAAATAAAGGACATATACAAGGGCGGGGTTACCTCTAAAAGAGATTTCTTCCAGCCAACCTAAGGCAGTGAGAAAGTGAATAGCAGCGGGACACAATAGTGCAGAAAGTATAATTAAATTAAAAGTCCTTAAATATACCTACAAACTAAAATAAATACATAATAATTACACATTTATAATACAATATATACATAGATAGATGAAGGTTAACAGATAAATTAACAATGATGATGACTATGAAGTGACTCGAGAGAGGAAATGCTCCTTCACCATGTATTAGTGTACTTTGGTTATGATTATACAGAGCAGCTGGGCAATTTACAGGTCTTCTTCCAGGAAGAATCCTCGTTCCCTCACTAATGAAGATCGCGACCACAAACAACATTCTTTCACTTGGACCCACTATTGATAACAGTCGCCCAGGCACTTAGTATTAAAAGGGTACTTTTTTTGCTAATTTATTATACCAAGTTTTGCATATAAAAAACGTCATTGATCGGTGAAGCAGTCCTCAACAAAATTGATACTTGCCAGACCGTCTCGATCTCGAATTTAAAATGTAGGTACATACACTAAAGAGAGATTTGTTGAAAAGGTTCTTATCTAAAGATCTGACTGATCTGATTTGATTTGGATATTGACAATAATTACTTCAAGCCCGCTTCGTTTTTTTTGTCTCCATTATTTCGCAACTATCACTTGGCATATCTAGCGACTCGTGTACATAGCAAATTTATAATATGGAGTTGTTTAGGGAATCTCTAGCGACATCCCTCACCTGACCTGACTGCCAGCTTTTTCGTCCATTAGGTTTGTTGCTATAAATATGTATGGCGGGAAAATTACCGGCCTGTTTTCTTTGCTCTTCATTGTACATTTTAAAATACATAATACATAAACGTCCTGTAGACATAACTTAAGTATAATCCGCTACTACGTAGGTTCCTAATCCTGGTGCAACCAGTCGACCTTCGACTCAAACATTCTACAACGCTCTCAAAATGTTTCTTGTGTGATATTTTCACGAAATGTCAAGTAGATACCTATCGGCACACCTTGTCTATTTTAGTGCTCACAATTCAGATGTAATTCTCTTGGAATTCCTTTTAAATGTAGTCTAGGTGTCTGGCAATTTCAATTCAGGCATTCTTAACAATCCGACATTGCTCCAAAGCTTGCAAATAAGTTTTGTTTTATGATTTTAGTGTAGAATTTAAAATTTGTCGCCGCCCATTAGAGTTTGTTCCATGGATCGATTTCAAGAGCTTATGACTTCTATTTAAACATTCTTAAGGCTTCTTAGACATTCGGAGCGCTCGTAGATGGTTTGATTGATTCCTTATTAATAAACGGAATGCAATTAATCGATGTTTAACAGCTGTTTCTCTATCATGCTTAAATATGGCCATTAGTATATACAGGGTCCAAGGGACGATGTACCGAAAACTGAGGTGGCGTGTTCAGTCAACGAAACTGAACAACTTTCCCAAAGAAACATTTTTGGGCAATGAAAAAAATTTGTGGCCGTTCCATCCATACAAACTATTTGATCAGAGTGGGCAATTTGTATAGAGAGATCAAATTTTTTTTTTCATTTCGTTCGTTGTTCAGTTTCGTTGACTGAGCACGCCCGTTCAGTTTTCGGTAAACCGTCCCTTACAGCCTGTATATGTCGCAGTTATATTGTCAGGAGGGGCAATCGTAAACTATAAATTATAAAGCAATAGAAGCTAACCTAACCACATATAACCTAATCTGACTGAACCTGTGAAATTACTAAAATATAGGCACCGTGAAATTTTTATTTACCTAGTTAAATTGTGAGAAATGAAGCCTATTGACAAAACGTTAAATTATTATGTAACGGCTTTAACAATTTACTTGACTTATTTGCCTTTGAAAACAGGCTTCATACTTGCCAGATTAACCTGTACAATTCAATGACAATGTAATGATTGTCAGTTTTCTATATTACATTGTCCATTATTTTGGTAACAATTGTATCACCATCAAAGTTGTTTTGGGTCAAACACAATTCACGCCGTGGCAATGTCACAAAAATTCAGTTTCGTAATGTTTCTGAGAAAATATCGCAATAAATGTGTTCTAATTTATTAAGAAACAAAAGAAAAAAATTTGATGACCCGAGTGTCTTACTTTCGAAATTGAATTAAGGTGTTCTCAGAATTGTACTTAAAAACCAATTTTTTTTTGCTGTCAATGGGTTTACTCTTGTTATTGATCTAGTCTTGAGGACAAAGATAGGTCGACGATGGGACGAGCTTGCCCAGAAGAATCACTCGCGATTTGAATAGACTCGGGTTGAACTCGGGAACACAGACAAAGGCAGAGACTTCAATTCTTTAGCCGAGCGTATAAAAGATGTTTCAAAGCGCTTAGTGCGAACGTGTGGAATATCAACCAAATGTGGGACTGTAGAAGGGGGACGGTGGAATAAGCTCATGGAGCTCTTGAGCACACTCTCTGAAGTACAATTTGTAAAAGACCGACAGCCATGCAACCTTGCAACGGTGGGCCAGACTGTGAAACTTGGTTTTCACCAGCATCTCATCTCCAACGAGCTTTTTACTCGTGAAACACACAACTTTTATCTAAAACAGCTGGAGTAATACCAGCGCCCAGCACATCCAGGCCAGGCTTAGAGTGGGCGTCCATTAACCGCCTCAGCACCAGGCTCCTCTAAGTTATTGAAAAACGGACTTTGAGTTATGTGGCACACAGTACATTTTAAATTTACAAACTAGGTGCTTGTTGCCGTCGGTATGGTGCCGGCAAATAATTGTACCAACCCAGAGGCGACTAAGGGTTTATAAACCAGAGGATGAGCAGCAGCATCTTTCTGTGTATCGTACCATCTTACATACTGCGGTCACCAACAACAGCGGCCGCCAGCCGCGACGCTTACAAGCGTGGTGACTACGGTAAATCGCCTCCTAAATACCACGCGTCTTTGCCCTGTCCTGCAGTGGACGTTTCATGCTTGTTGGGTGCTGAAACGGTTAAGTGGACGCCGACCATAAAGACTAGGCGACAAACAGTGATGTAATTCATCTACTAGAATCCTAGATACAGATTTACAGATAGTCCGTTGCGCCCACCTCAAATTGTGTCATAAGGATATGAGCACGACTACGCAACGCACTAATCTTTGAACTCATTACTTGCGTGATAACATCCTAGTAAAAAGTCATTTGTCTTAATTTTAGTAACGATTGCATTTACGTGTCCTTTTCAGTTTACGTAAATCTTGCGGCCCTGAGGAAAACATTTAGTACTTCCTGTAGGCTTTGGCTTTTGTGGCGTCGAATGCATTCAATTTAATTTACATTTAAATTTTATTTTCCGATAAAAATAAAATTAAAAATGACTTGAAAAATTTTGTCTAGCCTAACCTGCTTTAATTCAATGACTCCAGGGGGCGCTTTACGTATAAACATTGGCTCTGTGCTATTTTTTAATTTAAAAATTGCTAATTTAAGTAAACGTGATAAAAACTATACAAAAGTGTTACAAATTGCCAAAATTCTGTGTATAAATGAATGTGACGTTTTTCGACCAGTATTTAGTCATTTATAATCAAAACCCAAATTGTGATGGTTAAATTGTTTGAACTGTGCTCAGTGTAACTAAATCATTTTCGGTGTAAGAATATACGTCTTGTTTTGGAACAAAGAGTGATAATTTGGGAAGATTAACAATTGCCTTACCCGTGAACGCAAAGATTATAAACATTAATACAGGATTCGGCTATTAATTATAACGAAATACTATTATGTGAGGTTATAATTATTTAGAAGGTGACCTGTCAAATCAATTCCCAAGTTGGCCAACATTACATCACAAGATCACAAGTGTCAAAATCGAAACCATAGAATAGACAATTCGCCGTTGCGTTTCGTTTCATCAAAATAAAATACTTGGTGATACCACCTGAAAAAGAGAGTCACTTATTTAGGGTAAAAATCGAACAATAAGTACCATGTCTAAAATAATGAATTGCGGAGCTTGTGGCACGCACACCTCAATAATGGCGAGACTGCAGTGTAACAGCTGTAAGAAATTCTATCACTATAATTGTCTCAATATGACTAAAGACTATTTTAACGCCGAACGACCAAACTTGGACCGACGATGGATATGTCCCGAGTGTTTAAAGGGTGTCCCAAGGATCCGAAATGATGATACTCCAATTAAAATGACCAGCCTTATTTTGGACTGCTCCCATACACCCAAGGTCCAAGAACCTTTTGTGAGCATTCCAGACCGTGACGTGCGCAATGAAACTATAACTATAAGTAAGAATGAGAACGCTGATTCTACCTTAATCGATTTGTCTACAGATTTACTGGACAAGTCAAGAGATGACAGGTATGTGACAATTCGAAACGAAGTTAGAACCAACGCTGAGCCTTTCATCCCCTGTCTAAATGAGAGTGAAAATCTACAGAATAACACTGAATCCTGTGCTGAGTTCGCCAAGTCTGATGATGCACCTGAGTCTTCGCTGGTGCTTGAACATGATCTAAATCTTAAGGTCTTAAATGAGATTTATTCTTTTAGAAAAGACGTAACCGATTTGTTGGAAAGCAAAGATCAACGTATACGAAACCTGGAAGACACCGTGTTAGACTTAAAGCGAATCTTATTAGATGTTCAGAAGGAAGTAAGTTTATTAAATAAAGACAAGCCTGTAAGGAAAACAAACAAGAGAGAAGACGAAGACGTGGAAATAATAGTTAAAGAACCACTCCCCAAAAATAATAAAGCTAGAGTGCATGAAGATAAAAATAAAAACAGCCCTAAGCCTAGACCTAATCCAGCCGACCAGCAGTTAGTTGTTACCCAGAAAGAATCAAACAATCAGCAGGAAGAAACGCTGTTTGACAGTGATGGAGGACAGGATAGTGAATGGCAGACGGTTTCAGGGAAGAAGAAGAAAAAGAGGTCCCTGAACAGTACTAGACCTCCAGTACTAAACGGTCAAAGTTCACTTATTGGCTCGCTCCAGGGGATGCAGAAAAAGAAATTTCTGCACGCCTGGTCCCTTCACTTGGATACGGCGACCGATTCCATTATGTCTCATGTTAAGGCAATGTGTGAAACCGATGATGTTACTGTCAACAGAATTCATCCTAAAGTACAAAGAGATTATTCTTCTTTCCGTATAGGTGTGCCAGATCACTTATTTGAAAAGATCTTTAATAAGGATGCGTGGCCTATCAACACAAGGATTAGTGAGTGGGTATGGCACCGGAATTTTCGATCCCGCCAATCGCAGAAAACACCAACCAGATCCGCCAAAAGTACAAATTTACTACCAGAACACCCAAGGCCTGCGCACTAAACTAAAAGAATTTCATACGAACATATCTACATCATCTTCAGATCTATTCGCAATCTCGGAAACAGGTGCTTATGATGGCATCCATGATGGTGAATTGGTTCCCAGAGGATTTACAGTGCTGCGATGTGACAGAGCAGATGGCCGAAAACAAGGTGGTGTGCTACTTGCCGCCGCACCACGACCACATCTACACCTTGAAAAAGTCCCTCTGCCAGACGGTATCGACATTGACTCAGCAACATTTGAGCTAATTTGTGCAACAGTTACTTTAAACAAATTCTCTTTTTTATGTTGTGTGGTTTATATACCTCCAAGTAGTAAGCACTCTGAATATATGAAGCTGTTTCATATTTTGGAATCTATCACTGTCAAATTTAAAAATATTGTAGTGTTAGGAGATTTTAACATGTACTCAGCATCGACAGAAACTTATAACTATTTTGAATATTTTGTTAATTTTTGCGAATTTAGCCAAAGAAACGGGATTAAAAATATAAATGACCGAACTTTAGATTTAGTTTTGACGAATCTCTTAGATGATAATGTTATAGTGACTCGCGAATGGGATACACTAGTAGCCGAGGATCGCCAGCATCCATCGTTGAGTGTATTGATGGCCCTGAAACATAACTCTAACGCGCATCGCTCATGTCTGCCATCCTGTCAGAGTGATGATGCCCGTTCCCAGTCAAATATGACCCCCAAGTGGAATTTCAAGAAATGTGATTTTAATTCATTGTATTCTTCAATGCTATTAGTAGATTGGGGTCAGCTCTATGCTATAGAGAATTCTGAAAAAGCAATCTCCCATTTATATGAAGTCCTAAATCAGCTAATTAAGGCCAACACACCTACTAAATCTGATCGGCCATCAGGTCCTCAAAAATATACATACCCTGAATGGTACTCAGCTGAACTAAAAAGTCACTTAAAAGTCAAAGCTGAGTGGCATAAACAATATAAACGCTTGGGGGTACAGGCAGACTATGAAAAGTTCTCTTTCTACCGAGCACTAGTTAAAGAGAAAGCCCTTTCAGACTATGAAGAATTTAGGGAGAAATTACAAGCGAAATTCTGTTGCGACCCATTATCATTCTGGACTTATATGAGGTCTAAACGGTCAAAACGTAATCCAACTGTAATCACTAAGGACGCGAATGAAGTACCAGTAACTAGGCGTGCACAAGAGTTTGCTGAGTATTTCCACTCAGTCTATGCAAAAATCCCCCCAAAGCTCAACGTAAAGGAAGCCCTCGAAAGTGTAGGTCGGGTAACAAATAGTGAGGATGTACCCCGAGTGAGTATCTCGACCGTACAGATTGAAGAGGTCCGTGCAGCTCTTAAGCGCCTTCCAGCCAAGCATTCAGTTGGGCCGGACGGTATTCCACCCTTCTTGGTAAAGGATTGCAGAGACGCATTAGAGAAACCCCTCACGTATATTTTTAACTTGTGTTTGGAATCAGCTACTTTCCCGGAACGCTGGAAAACCACTCGTGTTGTCCCTGTCCCCAAGGGGTCTAGCAGTGAAGTGAGCGAGCACCGACCCATTGCAATCTTGTCAGCATTTGCCAAAGTTTTCGAACTGGTCATCCACTCTAAAATTTATGACCAAGTAAACTCACAACTGAGTGAATGCCAACATGGTTTCCGGAAAGGACGGAGCACAGAGAGTAACCTTTTGTCCTTTATGAATTACGTCATACCGAATGTCGATCGAACGATAGGTGGTCAAGTTGACGTAGCCTACTTTGATTTTCGTAAGGCATTCGACACGGTCGATAACGACATCTTGCTGTCGAAATTCGCTGCAATGGGGTTCTCAGAGAATCTGCTTTGTTTCTTTTCGGACTACTTACGTAACAGGAAGCAATATGTTGAATGCATGGGTTGTGTATCTGAGCCATACCATACATACTCGGGGGTTAGCCAAGGTAGCAACTTGGGTCCTCTTGGCTTTAACATCATGATAAATGACCTTCCCCAGGTAGTCAAATATGCAAAAGCATTATTATTTGCAGATGATCTAAAATTATTCCTGAACATTGACAAAAAAGAGGACTGTGATCGTTTGCAAGCAGATATAGACAGTGTAGTGGAATGGAGTAATAAGAACCTTCTTCTTTTTAACAGCGCCAAGTGTAATGTAATGTCTTGCACACGTGCACAGCAACCACTGCACTGTCTTTATCGCATTGATAATGAACAGATGACGAGGGTTGAATCTGCTAGAGATCTTGGTGTTAAGGTCAAGAGTGACTTAAGGTTTAACGATCATATTGTAGATGTTTGCAAAAAAGCGTTCCGAAACTTGGGATTCATTATTCGCCAAACAAGTGAGTTCAAAAATACCACGGCCGTGAGAGCACTCTACAATGCACTGGTTAGAAGTAGACTGGAATACGCTGCTATGGTGTGGAATCCGCATGAAATCAAGTACACCCAGATGCTTGAGAGAATTCAGAATAAATTTCTGCGTTTTCTATATTTCAAGCAATATGGGGTGTACCCTTTCTACCCACTTATGTATCCTACCCTATTTGTGATGGGTATGGTTGGATACAATAAGTTGGAAGTCAGGAGGAACTTAGCACTGGCTAGGTATTCCTTCAAGCTATTGATTGGCCAAACATTTAATAAAGAAGTGTTTGATTCGCTTGCCTTGGAAGTCCCAAATTCCCGGCTTAGGATAGGGCCAAGACAAAGGATGTATGAGGTGCCATCTGCTCGTACCAACCTAGTTAAGTATTGCCCGTTATCAAGGGCTGTCAATACTCTTAATGAGGTAGCAAAACGGACTGACTTGTCCAATTGTTGTTTGACTAAGTTCGCAAATTTAGTTTTAAATATATTGACTAACACATAATGTTTATTTTACTTGCTTGCTGTATTGGCTAGACTGTAAGGGCATGCAATTGTATATATACATAAAATAAAAAAAAAAAAAAAAAAAAAAAAAAAAAAAAAAATTCCTAATATGCTAAAAGCTAAAGCCAAATGTACGTATATCACCGGAAAATAATAGGAAGCTTAATTTGATCAATTTTCGCGTCAGTTGATAAACTGTCGAAAAATAATAAACTCGTAGGAAACTCGTAGACGTATACATAGTGTAAAAAAAGTACGATGATCTTTCTAAGGGGTGATTCTACATCACTAATAGATTGAAAAAAAATATAAAATCAACACTTTGTTTATTTTTATTTTGGGTGATTATGAAATTTTTATTTTATATTTAGGTATATTACAGTAATTTATTGAAATGAATAGATACTTGCTAGTGACTGGCAATGATAACAAAAAACCTCTTTATCTGCATTACCAGCTCATCATAGAAGTCGTTTAACCCTCCAGGCCCTTCACTTCTTATTAACCTTTTTTTAGGAAAAATATATTTTTTTAAATTGTTATACAATGATCTAGAATACTAGTACTTTTTTTAATTTTTTAGGGTTCCGTAGCCAAATGGCAAAAAACGGAACCCTTATGGATTCGTCATGTCTGTCTGTCTGTCCGTCCGTATGACACAGCCACTTTTTTCGAAAATATAAGAACTGTACTGTTGAAACTTGGTAAGTAGATGTATTCTGGGAACCGCATTAAGATTTTCACAAAAAAAATAGAAAAAAAAACAATAAATTTTAGTGTTCCCCATACCTACTTAGAACTGAAACTCAAAAATTTTTTTTTTTTTTCATCAAACCCATACGTGTGGGGTATCTATGGATAGGTCTTCAAAAATTATATTGAGGTTTCTAATTTCATTTTTTTCTAAACTGAATAGTTTGCGCGAGAGACACTTCCAAAGTGGTAAAATGTGTGTCCCCCCCCCTCTGTAACTTCTAAAATAAGAGAACGAAAAAACTACAAAAAAAACATGATGTACATTACCATGCAAACTTCCACCGAAAATTGGTTTGAACGTGATCTAGTAAGTAGTTTTTTTTAATACGTCATAAACCGTAAACCGCAATTTACCTTTCATTCAATCAACTCAAATATAAATTTTATTTACTTACATCACTTAACAAAGTTTTATAGCATTAAAAATACCATAACTTTTACTTATATACGTACAGGTTTGTACGGAACCCTCAGTGCGCGAGTCCGACTCGCACTTGGCCGGTTTTTTTTACAACCTGTATTAGGTCCGTTAGGTAAGTAAGACAAACAGAACCTAACTGATCCCGAACGGGATCGATTAGGTTGTGTCAGGTTCTCTATCGACCAGAAGTGAATTCGTTACAGTTTATTATTTTTCGGCAGTTTATCAACTTACTAAGAAATTTATTAACTTGCGATTCTTATTATTTTTATGCCAAAGCGTTGCGTGACGTGTCTGAGCAAAAATGTCGATACCGAAGGTCCGTATTGCATTATTAATGCTGTGATATCACTCTTGATACGAAAAAACGACCATAAATCCAAAACTAAAGATCAAAGAGTAAAGTGTTGTACCTCATTTGAATCAGCATTAAACCAGCAAGTTTTTTTAATACAAGGTCACTTTTCCGTAATACATTTTTTTTCAAATAAGTGCTCTTAAAGTGAGAAGTAATTTTTTGTAACGCTTTAAAATTTACGGAAAAAAAATCATTGCTCGTTAAGTTTGATACCAAGAGCTGCAATACAATTTTTGTAGTATTGATACATTATCGACTCATAATACAACACCTTTTGTTTTATTGTTTTTAATCAATTTAATTTTTTACTGATTAAATTGTAAAAAAACTCGGTAGTTTCATTGAAAAAACTAAAATAATTCATATCTTTTCGTGCAATGAAGTTATGGCCATGCTGGGGAAAGATTTTTTGTTGGAAATTACCTCCTTTATCTTCCTGTTTCGTTTGATCCACGACTTTTTGGCCACCCTGTATATATAGGCTTGCATTTAAACTATGTCGTCTTTTCCCAGATATGGGACGGTATTGCTAAAGAAACGAAAAAGGATTTTATACTTCATCTGCTAAGAAAGTACCCAAGTCCAAAAATTAGGAAGAGTGTACGTCATTGCAATCGTAAAAATATGAAAATCCATTGTTAACGTGCTGAGCGAGATGGAATATTGTATGAAAATCCATTTCTAACGGGCTGTTTTTTTTTTATTTTAGTTCAATGTCGGTGAATGGCCTTTTAATTTCATATTGCCAAAAGCCAAAAAGTTTTTATTTCTAAGTTCGCGAAATGCTACTGCAGCCACTTGCACTTTTCCGATAAGCAATGTACTATTCTTTGCTTGAGTATCACGAATCAAGGCTTAATCGGAACTAAAATCTCCCCTTGCGGACCTGATGCAACGAAATTCTCGTATTACTCAGAGTTACATCCTGTTGCGGGTTTTGCCCTGTCATTCGATATTCCAGCAACCACTGGAACACTAGACCCATTACTGGAAAGTGTTCCGGTCGGCTGCGTGGCGCCTGCGCAGGTGTGGAAAACGGCGTGTGTTGCGCATATCAAGTGTATTACTCGAATGGGTACTCGATTGACTCTATAATGCGTTAGGTCAAGGTATATATATATTCTTTATTGTGCACAAATTACATAAAGTTTAACATTAAAATTGTTTACAAAGGTGAGCTTATCTCTATAAGCTTAAGTAAAGTTAAGAGTACGTCAAACTTGACATATTTGGACTTTGTACTATTCTTAGAAGCTAAAGTCGCACTGCGAGTGTCAAACTTGATCTGTTCTTGACTGCACCTCTTTAACTCTACCTACAACATCAACAACATGTCACAAATGTACAACTTTGCGCACTGTTCTATTTTTCGAAATACATACACAATCAAAATGGAACTACAAATTATTCGTCAGCGCGCATTTTGTATCTGGGGGATGGATAACAAAAAACCATCTGAGATGTTCCAGACCGGAGCCCGGTGTTCAGGAGGCCTTTTTCAGCTGGTCTCTGTTTTCGCTAAAGCCCCCGACTTTCTTGTCTGGCAAATGTTTTTTAGTATTACCTTAAGCTACTCTATCACCAGCAATCACTTTTGTGCACTCTGAATATCACCACAAAGAAATTGTATATTTAAGATTTTCAGGCTTATATTGTGGGCAAGAAAAAGTGATTACCCATACAGGGTAGCTTCTAGTGATACTAAAAACATTTGCTAGCCAAGAAAGTGGGGGGCATTAGTTAAAAAGACCACCGGCCTGAAAATCTAGAAAAGGCCTCCTGGATACCGGGCTCCGGTCCAGCAGTTCTCACATGGTTTATCTTGATCCTCTTATTGTCCCTCATATCATATGGCGAAAAGAGTCTGTACTGATGTCTCAGTAGACATCTCTCTTCGCCCTTTTTATTACGTGAATAACCAAGAAATAAAATTCTCGGCTCCGGAGCATATGCATATCGATCGATAGAGGTACTCGTATATTATAATTCATATTAGTAAGAGTTAGCTGTTAGTAGATTATTTTGTTTACTTCTATCTTTAGTCAGATATTGGAATCGCCTCATCAGTAAACAATGGAATTTAATTGATTTTAATCCGAGTTCATAGATCCAACCAATTTTTCTTCATAATATTTGCCGCAAATATTGACTCAGCTACGGATGGTGTGGTGGAAAAACAAGTAGTTTTTATGTTCGATGTTTGACGACTACAGGTTCAACTCGGGTTCAGTAATTCATACGTGCCCCTGCGCAGGATTGCGATACCATGCAGTCATGCTCCGCCGAGCGACAGTCAAAACAAACACACTTTTATAGGTGCTAAATAGGGAACCGGTTTTCTGGTAATATAATACATAAGTAAAAGAGTCACATATTTTTTTTGCAACCAGTTTTGGTGACTCTTCGTAGATTTAGGTAGAAAACTCATCCTTCCATTAGTTATACAAAATTTCCGTATGGTGCCTGCTAAGATTATGTTAAGTACTAGACCATCTCTACCCGTGGGTGTCGTTAGAGGTGACTAAAGAATTTTGAACCGGATGATAAGCAGCTTCCTTTTGCGTATAACAACAACCTCGATCCATGTTACCAGGCAGCCACAATTTAACAAACATGGTGACTTACTTCCCCTCCAAAATTATGCTGTGAAATTCTAGACCCCTTTTCAACAGTGGACTTTTGTGATGAAATTTAAATATTTGATTATATTGCCCTTCACTCATAACATCCCATGGAACGTCCTCTGCAGAACACGGAGCTCCCTCCAGAACTCCACCAAAAACGCCTGGTACTTAGGAGGGGATGTACCATAGTCACCACGCTTGTAGGCGTTGCGGCTGGCGACCGCTGTTGTTGGTAACCGAAGTATGTAACATAGTACGATACACAGAAAGATGCTGTTGTCCATCCTCCGGTTAATAAACCCTTAGTCGCCTCTTACGACACCCACGGGTAGAGACGGGTTGGTACTATTCTTTGCCGTAACTGATGTTGCCCTTATTTGGTTCAAATTATTAATTTATTATTATGATGTGCTACGATGATGGTGACAAGCTTCTTTTGCTGTAACTACAGGCTTATAGACTTGAATTTTAAGTAAGTTTTCGGCTTAAGGCGCTAATAGCGGTCAAATGCCTAAGTTTACGTTGAAATATTAAAATAAATGGCCATCAAAACCATTGAAAAGAAATATAGGGTGATATATCAAGATTTTAAAAAGGTTTTTACTTGAACAGAATTGTATTTTTGCTAACCACGTTTTAGGAAAAAAATCCCCAGCAGCACCTGTTCTTGTGATAATTTGCAAAATTTCTCCAAAACCGCAAACGTTCACTAGTTAGTTTTTACACACAAAAAAGGTATCTATTATATCAATATTTTTACTTGAATGTTTTATTTTAATTCCACATAATACTAATGAAAAGTGCAAAAAACCGAGTTTTTGAGCGCGTGCGGCCGCGAACCCGACCAAAAACTGTAAGCGCGTGACATCTTAGCGTGCACATACGATTAGAGTGCATTTTTAATTTGATCAAGTAACGCTGAGCGCTATTAAGGCCTTAACGTCGCCTTTAATTTTATTTTAAATTCTGACATCTCGAGCACTTTACAGGGTTCTACTAGTATAAAGATTGAGAGTGTCAAGCGATTTCGTGGACATGGATTTTACAGCCGTAATCCGTAGAATTTATTTAGAGTGATGAGCTCTTGTGAGAACCAAAGAAAAGAGAAGGTAGGTGAGTACTCAAATGCAAGCAAGCTGTCGGTTTAAAAATATCACAAATCAATTTGTTTCGGTCCCACGGTAACATAATATCGTTATATTCGAGGCTCGCCTGCGAATTAACACCGCGGACTTGCGTCAAGTTATTTAAAAGAAGCCAGAAAAAACGAAATCGGATTACTGCGTCTCGGCTAGACATAGGCTTTATTCACACGTAGGGGAAATGTGGACGTATACTATGTAGGTATTATAGCATTAGCATATTACTAAAGCTGCCACAAACAAAGTGAGCAAATTGTCATTTAGACATAGCTAAAACAGGTCTCATCTCATGTTGTTTTACTATCCATTTTTGGGTTGCCACTTGCCAGAACTGGGAATATTCTGGGAACTTACATACATCACTTTGTTTGTTGGTCTCTCTTTTAATGTTGCCATAAGTCCTGTATATTACGGAACTGTCACCGTATTTTAGCATCGCGTCCCGTATTTCGTTGTTCAACAAAATTTGGAAATAGCTTATTTATTGTAACAAGTAGATTTTTGGGTGTACATTTTTCGTATCGACTTAGGAACGCGAGTTTGCATGAAGGCAACGCTCACTGGTGACGCGGGCGGCCGTATCGCATTATTACCGTTCAGGTGTAATGTAAACGAAAAAAATATTAGCACTTTTAAGAGTAGAGATCAAAGTTTGACAACAAAATGCGTGGTTTTTGTTTCACTAAGTTAAAAGGCTGCGTTTAGGCGCTAAAACATCCCCTGCTAAAACATTCCGTTGTGGTTTTAGCAAGTTGTAAGTATGGCAACTGGCAACCCTTCCCTATAGTTGCTACTAATAACGCAAGAAAATGGTCAAAATCCCGCATTCTTGCAGTTCTTAACTAGTGTGAAATAAGCATAACATCTGTCTGCTACAGTCTGTCATCACATCACATCACGTCGCCAAATAACAAACCGAGCATCAAGTATGTTTGTTTACTTTGTAAAGGCGCTACCTCGTTCAAGGTTGGATATCTATGTTACTCGTTAAATAGGTACTAATATACATTGGCATCAACACTCTTTCGTCCTTTATAGTCTAGGCAACGAAGCGGATCGTTGTATGAAGACCGCTGCATTAAATCCTCAGTCGATGAAACTTTGCTGGGGTATTACACTATATGAGACTAACCTTCTATAAAAAAATCCAAATTAAAATCGGAGCTTAATTTTTCCATACAAAAATTACAAAAAATATGTTTTTTTTTTTTAATATATTTTGAATTTACTTACATTTAATTCATGATATTTTATCATCCTGTCAAATAAAATCTGCCTGAGAGAATTATGCAGGGGTCAACTGCTTCGTTGCCTACAATGTATTAAGAGACATCTTGTACTAGATATTTATAATAGTGCCCGCCTAGCATGCAATTTTGTCTATTCTGCGATAGCTGTTGCCCGCCACTTCATTTGCCATCATAAGTTTTCCCATAGGACCGAGATGCTTACCCACGGTAAAAGTAGCTAAGTATTAGTCGTTAGGGATAGTGTGGCTTTCTATTTGTGAAATATTTTTTAGTCCCAGAGACTATAATTTATTGTAGTACGGACAGTCGGACACCTTATTGTTCAAAAAGAAAGAGCATTGATTTCATGAAATTCCATATTTTTTATAACCCTTTACATATATGCCACAGGCAAATCGTATAATTCACCGTCTACAAACGCCAGGCAAACTGTATACGTTCGGAAAAATGTAAAATGGCGTCGGCTGATTGTAAACGGGTGTAGATCACTATTGGTGCATTTTAGGTTAGTTAGTTATGGATAGATGTGGTGTTGGAGGAGGATGGCGAAAATCAGCTGGACAGAAAAGATCACTAATGAAGAGGTGTTAAACATGGTTAAAGAAAGAAGAAGCATATTGAATACTGTTTAAAATAGACGAGGGAATATGTTGGGATATCTGATACGACACGACAAATTCTTAAAAACTATCATAGAAGGAAAGTTTGAGGGAAGGAGAGGTCGAGGAAGGCCAAGACGTTGCTATATGGACCAGATTAAGGAAAAGACAAATTTCGTGTCGTATCAGAAAGTCAAACTAGTTGCATAAGATAGGAAGCGTGGAAGGTACTCCACCGACAAGAGCGTAGTTCCTAAATAAAAAGAAGTTATGGCAATAAGAGTGGCAGAAACGAATTATGCGTCGTTATGTAAAATGCCGAGGCATTGTATAAAATGACGAATTTTAAAATTAAAAACCCCAAGGCATTATGTGAAGCGACGAATCATAGAATTCCTTTTCAGCAACCACGATGTCTTTCTGTTTCTCCAGAGCAGAGGTCAATTAAGAATGTAACTGTTTGTATTGTACCAAGGATAGAGTAAACTTGCAATAAATGTATTGTATTTTTTATTAATTAATTTTATTTATAGTGTGTAAATTCAAGGAAATTATCTAATGGAATACGACAAACAACTACTGAAACCCACATGTATCATAATTTCTACAGCACTAAAAGTAACGAAAGTAACGGTTCTAAGGTCGAGGCTTTGTCCGACGATTTTATTTTCGTTACGGTGAAGGTCAAGAGAAAATTCTTGTTATAAATCTTCATCTTGACTGACGTTCACATAAATTGTGTTCAAATCGCGCCGTATTTTATTTTAACACCTGACAAGTAAAGCCATAAAGAAAATCTTTGCTTTTGAAGTGTCCTTCCTTTTGTGTTTTTGTGTAGGCTTTGTGTTACAAAACGTCGTCGCTTTGTTTTTGGAGCGATGTAGTTTAATGGACGACATGAAGAGACATTTTAGGTTCTATTTTGTATTGCAATTTGTTTCTTTTAATTTCAATTTACCTTAGGATATCAACAAAAAAGTTATTACTTAATAAATCTACAATCTAATGCAGGTATTTATTTATGTGTAGGTATTGTTATATGTATGTATCTTCTGTATATATTTATAGTATTTACATATTATATTTATGTATATTTATTCATATATACTATAAATATATATTTTTTTATTCGCTTGTTTATTTTATACCATTTATTTATGTTATATTATTACATCTTGTTTTTGTGGATTTTCACAATGCACTATTGCGTCCCGCTAATGAACACTCTCTCACTACCTATAAGGTTTGGAAGCGTAATTAAAGATAGAAATTAAGATTTAAATAGTCTTTTATTATATTGTTTTAAGAGAGGTGTGTAGCTAGAGCGCGCGTTATCGATAAACGGAATCAATGGAGCGACTGGGTAAGAAACCCTTTAGTAAGAGCCTATAGGAACATATTATAGGGCTGTATAGTTTTCAACTAATATTTACAAGTGTGAAAGAGAAACCGTCTCAGAGCGAGACACATTTATTTTTGTTGTATTCCAACACGCCCCCTCAAAAATAAATTCTCTGTTCCTAAATTATATTTAAATTACACAATCAATTACTAAATTAAAATATCAATCACTAAATAAAAATATATTTACAAACAATACTTATTACACACTCTCTTTTCTGTCTGGGAGTAACAATCAGTATTTGGTCCAACATTTGTTGCGCAGGATTAGGAAAAACCCAGAAAAACCTAATCAGACCAATATCTTAATAACTTCATACTTAATATTTATTTATTTATTTATTCAATATATCTCTATTCAATTCCAAGTTTCTCTCTCATCTCTGAAAAACGCATAGTTGACAAAGATTTTGTCAATATGTCAGCCAACTGGTTACCTGTGGAAACATAAACCATTTTAATAACATTTTTCTCTACCTGTTCCCTAGAAAAATGATACTTAATGTCAATGTGTTTCGATCTTTTGTGACTAGTGGGATTGTTCGCAATGCTTATACAACCATTATTATCCTCATAAATTGGGATTGCACTCGTTATTTCAAGGTTAATACTGGTTACTAATGATTTTAACCATAAAGCTTCTCTCACTGCTTCGAAGAGAGCCATATACTCGGCTTCAGTAGATGAAACTGCCACTGTATGTTGCCGCTTTGTTTGCCAGCATATTGTGCATTGTTCAAACAATTTAAACATATAACCCGTAGTGCTTTTTCTATCCACTTCATCACTTCCCCAATCAGAGTCGACAAAGCCACTTAATATGTTACTGTTACAATCGCTCCGGATGTAAGTCAACTTGAGATCCATAGTCCCTTTCAAATAACGTAACAATCGTTTCAGCTGTGACCAAAGTGCATTATTGTTTTTGTTAGCAAACCGACTCAAAACGTTAATAGAAAAACTCAGGTCGGGTCGAGTGCACAGCATTATATACATTAGGCAACCGATAAGGTTTTTACAAGGGGCATTTGTTGTTTCATTGGAATTTAAAGCTTGAAAGTCCACTTTGCTTTCTAAGGGTGTACTGACGGGTTTACAGTCACTCATATTAAACTTTTCTAATACTGTTTGAATATAACTCTTTTGGTCGAGTGTGACTTTATTGTGAGACCTTTCAATTTTAATTCCCAGGAAACACTTAATTTCTTTTAAGTCTACCATTTTAAACTTGTTCATTAAGTAGCTTTTGAAACTATTCATGGTATTTAAACTTGCGGTTGAAATAACAAGATCATCAACATAAAGTACAACATAAATGTTTTTCATAATATCACCCTTGTCTAGAATATAAAGACATCTATCAGCTGATGAGTATCGAAATCCCTTTTCAAGTAAAGCTTGTTCGAACATTTGGAACCAACATCTCGCAGATTGTTTTAATCCGTAAATCGATTTGTTCAACTTACAGACATGACCTTTTTCATTTTGGATTCCTTCAGGAATTTTCATATAAATTTCTTCTTCTAATTTACCATTTAAAAATGCAGTTTTCACGTCCATGTGGTGGACCAACAAATTAAATTGATTTGCAAAAGCTAATAATAATCTGAAACTTGAGATTCTCGCCACAGGTGCGAATGTTTCGTTATAATCAATCAAATATTCCTGACTAAAACCGCGAGCCACTAATCGAGCTTTATATTTAAGTGGTTTTCCAAACTCATCATTTTTAATTGTAAATACCCATTTACAGTCGACAATATTTCTGTTTTCGGGTGTTTCTACAAGAGTCCAGGTTTTATTTTCAGTGAGCGATTTAATTTCCTCTTTGATTGCATTTTGCCATAAATGCTTATCATCCCTGGATTCAATTTCTTTATATGAAGTAGGAATTGAACATATCAACGATTTTGCATACAACAAATAGTTAACAGAAATATTATCATTTTCGTTATAGGATACAGTAGGTAAGTTTTTAATTCTCTCACTTCGTCTTAAATCTCGTGAAATTAATTCATTCTGAGACTCATTATTCGCATTCTGAAAAGAAGAATCATCTGTGTGCCGATCTGTTTCCTTCACAGATTTATTAGGGGGTGGACCTAATGATGCGGGTATCACGCCTGTTTGTGTACTATTATTACCTGATTTCATCATATCAGTTTCGCATGACTTCTTAAAAGTCTGCCCTTCAGAGTCTATGGAATTTTTAAACGAAATTCCCTCAGGCTTTAACGGCCTGCTTGATAAGAAATTAATCTCATCAACTATTACGTCTCTGACCTTCACAAACTTTTCATCTACCACTTCCCACACCTTATAACCATTCGGTTCATAACCAACCAAGATACCTTTTAGGGACTTTTCGTCGAACTTGGTTTTTCTAGTTTTATTTACGAAATAAACTGTTGAACCGAAAACTTTCAAGTACTTTAACTGCGGCTTTTTACCATGCCACATTTCAAACGGTGTATTATTTATTTTCAGTGCTCTCGTGGGGCTGATATTAATAAGATAAGTAGCAGTTAACACAGCCTCACCCCAGAACATCTTATCTAACTTCGCGCCAGACACCATTGCGCGACTCCGTTCTGTGATTGTTCTTATCATACGCTCGGCTAGACCGTTTAAAGTAGGCGTATGCGGCACCGTCAAGTGGTAGCTGATACCTTTTTGCACACAGTACTCTTTCATTTCATTTGATAAATATTCACCACCATTGTCACAATACAAATTAACGATTCTCAGATTGAAATGAACTTCACACTTTGCTACATAATCTCGAAATACAGCAAAAACGTCTGATTTATGAGCTATTAAATATGTCGCACAGTAGTGGGTGTATTCATCGACAAAAATCACAAAATAGTTTTTGCCGTCAAGTGTCGCAGGGGTGACGGGACCACACACGTCGGTGTGCACATTAAATAGAGGTCGTTTTAAAATTTTAGACTTTGACTTATTAAATGGCAAACACGCTTGTTTCCCATTTATGCAAGCTTCACATAAATTATCATTTGGAGTTACGTTTTTAATTTGCTCAAAGTCAGAAAACATTTCCTTGCTTTTTAATTCCACAAACTTAGACTTGCCAATGTGGCCTAAGCGTTGATGCCACAGCTCATAGTTATTTTTACTGCTTACGACTCTATTTAATGAGTTAGCGCTAAAAGCATATTTGTCAAGCACAAAGCGAATGCAAATTAAGTTGTTCAATAACTCACCCTTGATTACCATCTTACCATCTTCACCAAATATTTGTGCGCTGCCGTCTTTTCCAAATACAACTGTCATTCCAGCTTGCTGTATTTTCTATAAAGAGAGTAAATTGTAAGGAATTTCGGCACAGAAAAGAACATCCTGTAGAATTCCCTGGACGCCCAAGTTGCTGGTTACGGATAGATCACCTTTCTTTGTCGCTTTAATAAACGTTTCATTCTTTGCCACAGCTATGTTTATGGGTTGTTTTAGCTCTGCAAAGTTTTGCGCTAAATCCTCTCTATTAATCAGATGCTCGGAGGCTCCAGAGTCCAAGACAAAAGTTATGCAGTTGTCTTGTTCGGTTTGTCCTTTGTAATTCTGCTACCATTTTTGAAACACTAGGGTAAAGTTTCTTAAATCACTAAAATTGTCCTCTGTGGGCAAGTCTCTTAAAATATGCACTTAAAATGTTTTTAAAATTTATCACTATTATTTAATTAATTATAAACTGTTAGATTAAAATTTAATTCACTGGGCCCATAACCTATAAGGTTTGGAAGCGTAATTAAAGATAGAAATTAAGATTTAAATAGTCTTTTATTATATTGTTTTAAGAGAGGTGTGTAGCTAGAGCGCGCGTTATCGATAAACGGAATCAATGGAGCGACTGGGTAAGAAACCCTTTAGTAAGAGCCTATAGGAACATATTATAGGGCTGTATAGTTTTCAACTAATATTTACAAGTGTGAAAGAGAAACCGTCTCAGAGCGAGACACATTTATTTTTGTTGTATTCCAACACTACCATGGGTTGGCTGGAAGAAATCACTTTTAGAGATAAGCCCGCCTTTGTTAATGTCCTTTTGTATGTAACTTTCTGTTTGTAAAATTGTGCAATAAATAATATATATAATGCTTTTGCGATAGTTTTTTTTTTCTAGAAATGTGTAGTTTCTGTTCGATTGTTTAGTGAAAAAAATTGTTAACCGAATCTGTTTATCTACCTTTACTGCAGCTCCAGGCATTCTGTTAACTCATGATTTCCTGGTCAGTAAGTTCGGGTTACATATCAACAACTCCTAATTCAACAACAAAATTGGCTCTCGTACACACGGCCGCACATCAGTAGAAACACTTTTGGACCTTATGGCGTGGTAATAGAGTTGAAAAAGTTTCTACCGACAAGCGGTTGACCGTACGTGCTTTCCGCTGCAACCGGCGCGGCGGCGGCGGCGGCGTTCGCGCAGGCGTTTGTTTGGATTTCGATGTCTCGGTCGCTGCCCTTCTCGATAAATCAAACAATGTTATTATTAGCCGTTATAATAAGCAGTGATTATAATTGAAATTCAAAATGGATAGGTGCGTGCTATTTTCGGGGTGTTTATAATTTGATGACTTCTTAACTCGATAAATAATGCGTCGTCTAAAATTGCTGCTAAACCCATTCGGTTACATTTTGCCTGGTATATTAGCGGAGTTGGTAGAAACCTTGCCTTTTTCGCTGTAGGTCGCCGGTTCGATTCCCGTCGTTTCTGTCTGGGTGTAGGTTATCTATTTATGTAATTTAAGTTTTAAGTCACTGATACTTACTGTCTGCCTAGTTATGAATCTATCTAATAAAACCGATGAAAAGTTTGTCAGGTGTTGTCAATAATTTTACGATTTTATTATAGCCAATTATTTTAACAAAGATTACTTTATTTAACTTACTGTTAGTTTGATTACACATTTTTGTTGAGTGTGAACAAATGAATAAGTTCTGAACACTTTTTCGGTTGTCTCCACTTTGAACCACCTTTCTTGAGAGTCTTGTTACTTTTGCTCTCGCTGCAATGCAACTGAGGATTTTGAACAACAATATCAATAAACCGGCAGGGCCTAAAGCAAACCGTACCCGCATCTCGAACTGTTCGACATCTACGTAAATAGAAGACCATGTTCGATCTCGATGCATCCGCAATTTCTGCAAAGTCACTGTGTGAAGTGTGTCGGGTCCACCGAGCACTTAACCAATAGAAAGAAATAGCAAACAGGTATGAAATTCGCGCATGTGCGTCCCAGAGAAAATTTATGTACAAAAATATTGTTCAAGACTGAGCTGAGTTTTAAATAACCGATATTAGTTTTTAAGAGGCTATGGGAAAAGATAGATATTTGACAGTGCGCGCAGTCTTTTCGCTTGAAAGAAAGGGATAAAGTGCGCAATCCGCAACACATTCGATTGCGACAGATATACTGTGCGTGTTACCAAAACTAAATGACGTAAACGCCTGATATAAAATATCGACTTTTTGTAAAAACTAAGTATTAAAATAAAATTTTAGGTTGGGCAAACCCTAGCAACTACAAATACCATTCTGTATACTTAATTTCACTACTTAAAATACCTCCGATTCCACAAAAAGAGGAATAAATGAAAATTGAAGAGGCAACTTTGGATTTTTATTTTGTCGAGTCGATTTTCACTAATCATGTTTTGGTCTTGGTGATGCCCTCACTTTAATGGTCAATAAATACATACCTGAAAATCACGGCAAGATATTGGGTAAATATAAAGATATTTCTCTTTAGAATACCCAAAAAAACTTACATATCGCCTTACTGTTTCAATTAAATTGTAAAATAATGAAATGAGAAAAATATTAAAGATTATGCCAGATACAGGGTGTAAGGGACAGTGTACCGAAAACTGAAAGGGCGTGCTCAGTTAAAGAAACTGAACAACTTTCCCAAAGAAACATTTTTGCGAAATGAAAAACTATGCACGCCTTTTCAGTTTCTAGTACACCATCCCTTACACGCTATAATAAGGAAGCTGTTGTGAAGCGTAAAATAAGTTAATGCTGATACTTTGAAGTTGACCTTCTTCGTAAAGAGATAAGCCCTCTTTAAACGCGAAGATTTTAAAAATGAGGCTTTTTTAGGCCTATCTATCATCTCTACAGGTTTTATATTCTAACGTTCGAGCCATTTCGCGGAGTCTCGTCTCGAGTGTGAACGAGCGAGTGCTCTCTAGGGAGGCAGTAGCAAAATTCTTTGAATAAGCTGCCTGCCTCTGTGCGGTTTTAAAAGGCTACGTTGCGCTAGAAATTTTCAAAGCTTTTTTAGGGCAAGACGACTTTCACTAAAGTAATGGCTTGAGTTTTCTGAATAGTTTGATTATTGGTAAATATTTAATGGATGAAAAGTGTGAACTCAACCTTGGCATGATGATCGTACAGGTTATAAGTTGTAATTTTGTAGCCATTTACTAATCACTTACCTCCGGAGTGTACCATTTTTGTCTTATTAGTCAAAAATCAGTGTTTGAATTAAATAGGTTAATGTATTAAATTAAACATCATCATTATGACATCCAATTAAAAGTCCACTGCTGGACTTGGGGCTCAAATTTTACAGCAAAACTGCGTGGTATATTTGGAGGCGAAGTAGCATAGTTATCACGCTTGTTTGCGTTGTGGCTGGCACCATGGATCGCAGTTGTTGGTGGCCGCAGTATGCAAGATGTTACGATACACAGAAAAGACGTTCACGCTTCGATACTGAAAAAAACGCTGCCCATACTCTTAGCCGCCTTTTACGACATCTGAGTGTGGAGATAGGTTAGTACTTTATAGCGTTATTAAAGTTGATATTATGTGATGCATCCTGTGCAGTTTTCTAAAAGCGAAAAAAGAAATCGAACACAAAATCAACCGCAAAACAAATTGTCTAATTTTGTAATGAAAGGTATCGTTTGATTGTCACGCTGCCTGCTCTGTCGTCGATATAAATACAGTACAGCTAGTGTTCCCTAAAGGGAGAATGGGGCTACTTGGAGTGCCTGGAGTCTGAGTGGCTGACTCAACGCGCCCTCAATAAACATCCACGCCATATTCTGCTCTGAAATATCACGACCTTATTTTTGTTCCATTCCAAAAGGTATCTTGCGAACTGTGTAGCTAGGTCATACAGCATATCATAAATGTAAAAGGCCGAAAAGACGTGCTAGAAAGAAATGAGGTGAAAGTGAGGTTGAGGTTTTCAAAAGGCCGGCAAGAGCGGGTGCAGAATAGAGAGAAGTGGGTGGAATGGGGTCGCACTGCAGACCCTGATGTGGGACGTAATGGGTCAATATACCTAGTATGGTTTAACATAGCACACGGTTTATGGTACACGGTAGATGGGTTATGGTACACGGTGTAACTGAAATGATATATCAAGCCTAAAGGATTTAAGTCGGTCCATGAAAATGAAAAACTTTTCCTAAGCAAATAAGAAAAACCATTTTGGCCTTCCATATAAAAGCTCGGCAACAACTGATGCAGTTTTTTTTTTTTTCGTATTTCATTAGGAAAAATTGTTCAGTTTTATGAACAGATTCACATCCTTCAGACTCGGACAGTCCACCCTAAACAACAATGCTTAAAAGTCTTGCTCCGTCAGTTATTGAATAATTTACCAATAACAATAGCAAACTATTCTCCCGGCGTATAATGACACGTTCGCAAAATTTCACAATCGCAAAATGTTACGTTCGTAAATATCACGTTCGCAGAATGTCACGTTCTCCCACCGTTCTCCAGACAACACCAGGAAAAAAATATTCCAGGTTGAGTATTTTTATTTGAACAGGGGTGTCTACAAAAATGTTCCCTGATAAAATTGTCTATACTATTGCTCCGATATACTTATGTATGACCTTCTTATATTTGTTTAGTTTCAAAGTGAATCTTGCCAGCTTTGGACAATGCCCTTGGGGTATAGAGGGGTACTTACTTCGTAAGGAAGTCTTTCGTCTTCAAGAAGGCTCCCCTTGAGAATTTCATATTAATTTATTTCTAAAATATCGTGGCCTCATTTTTATTATTATGATTTGTTCTTGGACTAAGTTAAAGTGAAATGGTTCCCAAAAGAGCATAATTAGCTGACTCGAGATGTTTCCAACTTATTTTTCTTAAGACTACTTCAAGGGATGATTTTTTTCTTGTTTATCAAAAAGTTAATAATATTTTGATTTATTAACATGCCGACAAGAAGATCAAGATTCTTCCAAGATAAAATATTTTGAATATTTATGTCTAATAAAGTTATATCAGTTGACAATGTTAAGTATTTTATCTGATGTTAAATCTTATCTCATTCTCCAATTCTTATTTTTCAAGAATTCTCTTTGTTTACCTCATCACGTTGATATTCTAACTACTAATGCAAAGTAGCTAAAAGGCTACATCAAAATTCAATTAATCTCTATCAAAGCTTTCTATAACAGTTAAGATAGCCCAATCTTCTCAAACGCCCAACTTGGCATCGTAGCTTCGGTGAAAGGACTATGATCTTTATTGTTATGTGGCTTCTATTACATTACGTAAGAGATGGGTGGCTATTGTAGAGAATACTGTACACTGAATTGCTTTTAGGGTTTCTACTTTCGACATGTAAACTTAAAAAAATTTGACTTGCTGAAAGTCCAAGCATGGCCGGGAAAATCGTCAATCGTTATGCTTTGAAAGATATGGCGGGTATTAGATAAGCAAATCAAGAAATGCCGGCGAATCGTGATGTGCCCAGGCAGATCTCGATCTGCCCAATTCAACGATTGGCCTACGACATATATAACCTATCAATTATAGACAATTGATATCTACAACGTGTTACAAAGAATTTTATAAAAATTTATACTTATCTGGAAAAAATATTTCAACTTCCCATAGCTCAAAACTACGTCGCAGCTGGTAGCCTTTTTTGTATAGGAGATATAAAGAAAATCGTATTTCGACCTGGCCTTGGAAAAAGTTGTTCAGTTTCACAGTTATATTCACTTGTCATACGTCATACCCTTTGTGTCACACCTTGTATTGTATAGGTAAGTAATAAAATAAATAACCAGTGGTATGGTAAGTAATAAAATTGCACCTGTGCAGACTGACGTTATAACATTACACTACACATATTGAGTAGAAAGTCTAGTCCTAAAAAAGCGAACTTTTTCTCGTAAATTACAATACGTGAACAAACCACACGGCTAATGAGTGCCAACCTTATAAAGCGCAGCTATTCGTAACTTCTGCCATGTCCAGGCGCTTTCTTATTGTAAATTAGCTTTTGTTAGGTCACTTTTGTACACCAAGTGAAAGGTACAAGTACAACAGAGCTTACTGAACCAATTGCAAGGCGGACATCCTGTATACAAACATTACAAACAAGTAAAAGCACTTTTTGTTTAGAGACCGCGTTCGTTAAAAGTTAGGCTGACCCTTTTTTTTTAAATATGCCAGAGAAATGTTTTTTGCTCCGAGTTTAGGAAAAATTCTCCCCTCGAGACTTCTTGATGCCAGAAGAGTCTTATATCAATGTTTGATGATAGGAAGTATATTTCAAAAAGGCAATTTGTTGACGTTAATAATCGATCGAAAAGCCCCTGATCCATCTGTTTATATGCTGATCCATAACATAAGTAGTATTTTTTTTTTTTTTCAAGTAATAGGACAGCAAATCCGTCTTTACCTATCTTATATCTTGCCTTACAAACTAGAACATTGCACTGCTTTGTCATATTATTATAATAGTATTATAATTTTACTAGGCATTGTACATAGCCTCCACGGCAACTGAATCAAGAACCTAGGTAAAGATATAATTTAGAATTAATATACTTTTTTTTAACCAAATAATACGTAAGGGTATAACCGATCGCGCGGGTTTAGCGACGGAATAGAAACGCGGCTCCCCAGACTTCTAGGCTCTGTAATTATACAAAAATATTATAAATATATCACACAAACACACAGTAAAAGAACACTCAAGCAAACCAAATAAGACTGCCAAAAACTAATAATGTCGTAATTTGGAATTCGCTTACGTTTAAGTTCAAAATATACATACTTACAGAAGCTTGCCAGCATCAGGCTAGTAAGCAACCTGCGTCGTCGACAGTAAGTCTTACTCACTCCCTCCTACACGATGCACAGTTCCTCCTCTATTATGCACCAGGTGTGCAACATACGTATTTTATACGGTGTAGGTGTTTCCAATCGTCACTTTACCGGCAGTACGTACATTTCCTTCTTAACTGTTTCTGCTTACGGTTTTGTTTATCTCGGCCTACGCACCACTGTGTTCCGAATCGAGAGTTGTTTTCTCGTTTTTGTTTGTCATTTGTCCTCGTATTCAAGATCCCTTGAAATATTGTCGTGGAAAATAACAGCACTGCCAATTATTGTAGCCATACATCATTCCGCACCTTACCATGCTGACGTTGCATTTATTATTTTCTAATCCGTGACCCGTGAATATCATTGTCAAATACGTAGGTATGGTAGCTATGATAAAAATAGCATTGCACATTATTGGCTACATTGTCTTGTATCATTTCGTAATGCAATATTACGTCGAACGGCCCACAGCATAAAACCGCAGGGGCATCAACTATCAGGATGCGGTTAAATCACTTGTCCTATCCTCGACCATAACTTTCTAAGACCTATGTCATGTGTTGGATATATTGTTGCTCCATTGAACTTTCGCCTTTCTCAAATACCTTCACTTTTATTTCTTTACTGAGTTCCTTTTTGAGTTTTCACAAGAATCGTTATCCGGCATGTGGAGCTCTCTTCGGGAAGCCTTTGTCTAGGACTCTTTTGCTGATAGGATGATAAAACATTAAACTACCATTTTAGCTTTACTTTTTACCTTAAAGAAAATCCATAATACCGGCATCTCAATTAAACTGCCGCTCTCAATATGTACCTTACCTTATCCATGATCTGGTTAAATATAGCTTCGTCATAAATCATAAAGACAATCTGGTGCTTTCCAATCTTAAAACTTTGCCAATGTGTTGCTCCTATACAGGGTTTTAATAAATTCCTGTAGGGCTTATTCTGATAGCTAATGATGGCTTACAATGATGGCTACGAGTATAACAAAATACAAAGTATCCCATTAGATATATTTGCGATTAGATATATTTGCGTAGTATCCCATTAGATATATTTGCATGCTTACGTGTAAGCTGAAAACACTGTACTCTTTTAACTTAAGATCCTCAACTACTGTTTTCTTGCGAATAAAGATATTTGTATATAACAACTACGAATTTTTGAAATTATTTTTTACTCATTGAATCGATCTGATTATTTTGAACGGGAAAACCAAAATTGTTATTCTAATTTAGAATAAGCCCCTATAGACAGAATAAGCCCCTAAAAGGTTACACTTAATTTTAATAAAACACTAGGTATTTATTGCCATAAGCTGGGTTCTATGTTCTTAGGACGCCTATTCACTCAACCCGAGCTCGATCTGATTGTCCGTCTGTTTGCCCAAGCAACTGCAATAAGCCTTAAAGGCTTAACTGATTATATCAATTCCTTTGAAGCGCATACAATTCAAACCTGCCACATTGCAATTGCTACGTCACGCATTGCATTCGATAAACGACTGAGCAATTATTTGTAAGCCCTGGAAACGTTTATAAATAGCGCCATTTATCTGTTTAGACCTTACTCAATAGATAAGGTCGTCTCACAAAGGCACAAAGTGAATAAGAAACAGCTAAGAGAGTTGAAAGCTAATGTTGTGCTGTGGTACTCTTGGGAAATTTCGCTGTCGAGGAGGACGTGAGAATATATTTTAGTGGTAAGCATATAAATCATTTGAGTCGGCATTGAAATCAAACGATGAAAGAATAAAACTTCTTATTACTACTTTAACTGATGAGTACTGTCAGCTTTGACTGACCAACAGCGCACAATATATATATACAGCCCACACCGGAGGCTCTAGTTAGAAGCATGAAAATTTTGCAAGGGGTCCTTAATAGCACTGCACGTAGACGCAGGTGAGAACTTAAAGAATTTTAGAAAACGCACCTCCTAAAGGGATTAATTACATTGAGGATGAATGTTTGTTGAAAATCCAGGCATATCGGCTAGTCAAGGATATAGAAATTTAAATAAATAATTGAAAGTAAGTACTGCGCATAATCATCATCATCAATTCTTGAACTAGACCGTTAAGGCAAAACTGTGTTTGAATATAAGAAACTGAAATCGTAACTATAATAAAATATGTTGTTTCTATACCACCATCCATATTAAGGCTTTTAAAATGTAATGTGACAATATATTCTAAACTTGAACATAGTGCGTGTTTACAAGTATTCGCAGCATGCGAGTCTTATCAGTCTTTGATAAGATAATGCTAAGACACAGCTCTTTGAAGCTGTTTAAAATGACTAACGTGTTATCAACGTACTAGAACTATACTTGCAATTTGTTGTGCCTACGCAGGTTAAAGAGGTAAATGATAATATCACTAATTCATTGTACATTATACATATAAGTTGACAAAACAATGCTACAGATACAGAACAAATTTCAGAAAAGGTCTAAAAGCATGAAATCTCTCTTTTTTTCTGATATTCGAGCAGAGCCTATATTGTTAAAATTTAATGACAACAAAGAATCCATAAATCAATATGCACAAAATGGACAGGTCTAGTCCAGGCACTTCAGACTACGAACCATCACAACAATGGGTAATACCTTGAGAACTAACACATGCATACATCACTTTTTACCATCTAATGTTCTAAACAAAAGTCATTACTTAACGCAAAACTAAATAGGCAGAAATCACGTGAGAAGACTTATAGCTGAAACTAACAGGCCTAATGACCTTGAAACTTCGATTTTACGTGTAAGTGACGTGGTTTTTGCGTAGTATCAAAGTAGAGCTGATCAACCCCAGTTGAGGGCTGGCGGCGGCGCCGGGCCGGGAAAACAAAACACAGCGGGCGCAGGACGCGCGGCCGGCCCGGCAGTTCTCAGGCAACCGGCGGACAAGCCGCACGCGTCATCTACATACATCGAACAACGCGCGCGCAAGTCAAAGCTAACATATCGCAACCCTCGAAAAACTCAGCGTTTTCACTGCGGAAAACAGGATAGTAGGAGAAGAAAAAAACGCTATTATTGAAGACTTTCCTGACCTACTTTCGGGCTCTTTGGATTCTGGAAGATGCCGGTCGAAACGAAAATTAGCTTCTCCGGTGAGTTCCCTGACCGAATTTTCGTAAATTATTTTTATCACATTTATTACTTAAAAATTAAAATGCATGCACATCGCATTATCAGTTCTTTGAGTAGATGTATGTGAAATATATGATAATGCTTTAATCTGTGTGCTAAATATAAATAATTAGTTGCAACAACAAAGAAATAATCATAACACGATAGTACGATTTACATGACATCATGTATTACAAAGTTTTCGTACGTAGGTCGATATGCCGCACATAATTTTATTGAATTCATAGCTCGCGTAATCATAAATTCATTAGTAACCGTGCACTCGTCCAAATTGACATTGTTTATACCACTTAAATTCTTAGTGGAATTTTTAGATTCTGCCAAATCGTTATAGTGACTTTATCAAACAAAACTTTAGTCATATTTGGAATTGCCTGATAAACTTGCAATAATATTTTGCGCAATAAAACTGTTTACAGTTTCCGGTTGCACTGATAAATATTTAGTTCCCAAAATGAATTTTAAATCTGAAATATTCCTTGACTTACGTAACACTCACCTACATCTCAGTTCTAAATCCAGGTGCTAATGTTAGCATAGCTATGTTCAATAATGCTAATGAACCGCGAACACTTAGTACTTAGGCTCGCTCGAGAACTGTGCCTCGAGTGGGATGTGGAAATACTGGATAAGTAAACACTAACCTTCATCGCCGTAAATCTTGTCCTAATTGATTTAACGAGGACTAATTCCCAAGTTTTTATGACTCCAAAATTAGCAACACTCCTGAAGCTATAAATTCACACAATTGAGGTAAATAAGCCCACAATATTTTTGCCATTTGACTCGGTGAAAAAGGAGTCCATATTTCCTAAAAGTAGCAGTAGTACCTATACAACGTGTAATTCTAAATACGCAAAATCTCTCGGGGATTAGTTTCACCCATTTAACTGAACAACTTTTGTTCTACGACTTTTGGAAATTGAAATTTAAAAAACCTAATCTTCATACGAAATGAAAATGTGATCTGGTCAATTGTTATGGAGAAACAAAATTTGTTTTATTTTATTTTCCAAAACTTGTAGAACAAAAGTTTGGTTACATGGGTAGAACTACCCCCCGAGAGGTTTTGCATAATTGGAATTACACGTTGAATAGTAATTGATACCAGTAGCATTCAGTTTGTACATACATGTCACTCTACTGTCGTACATTGCAAATTATTGCAACTATTTTAAGTAAATCTACATCACTTTGTCTAAGAATTTCAAATGAACTAACTTGAATAGCGTAACTACTAGTATTGTTATCTAAGGAACACCATTATTTTCATGAATATAAACTCAACTCATAAAATGTGGTTGCGTCATTTTCTCAAAGTAGTATCTAGAAACTTCATTTTGTAAACAGATTTGTTCGATTTGCGTTTTAAAAGCGGAAAATCCTATTTCTATGTATTGAAAAGCGTCTGCGTCTGTGATGGATATTTATTGTTTAGTGGAAATCTAGTTACCATTGTTCATGTAACACGCATAATGTGGGGCCTTGAAGTAAATTATGGGACTTGTGACCGATAGCTTCCAGTACAAAGATTCAGAGCTACAAGGTGACCACAGCCAGCTACAAACAATTGTTTATTAATAAAAATACTAACGCTTTAATATGAAAAATTTTTTGGTTGGTATAATAATCCAATCCAAATTTTAACAGGCCTCAACTCATTAGCATCATAATATCAAACAAGTGTGCTTTTCGTATTTTATGTTCTGTAGCATGATCTCATTAAGTTTGTTCCAGGTATTTTCAATATTACTCGTTTTGATATTTAAACACCAGTTGCTGTTTCCAGCGACAGTTTTAATAATAATATGGCTTAATTGATAGGTTTCTCTTTAAAAAGTGAATCAATATGTTTTTTTACATCATCATCGTTGTTTCTTTTTTAGTATTATTGACAGATTAAAACGATTTCACTCTATCCTTCTAGGGACTCCATAATGCCTTGATTATTAATGAGTTTTCCCCAAACCACGCCGCTTTTGGCTCGTTTGTCTGTAATTTATCAAGCCTATCGTGTTTTCTTTTTGTTCGCTGTATCTTTTTAATCTTCAATGTAATCAAAATTTTCTTTGTATGAATAGTCGTGATAATATAAATGTTTTGTTATATCTTTATTCGTTCCCAAGGGCTATTTATCAGCGTCGGTTTACGTAACAGTTTAGGCATTTTATTAGGTTTTAGCGGCTGTTAGTTTCCCTCGACGCCTCCCCCTGTGCTCGTCCTTGAAACCTGTACCCGCTAGCGCTAAAACCAATTTCCCCAAACGAGTTTAAATTATTTACGTACTAGAACATTGTTGGTTCCGCCGTGAGTAAGGTCTGACATTTCAAGGTCTCATTCTTTCACACATACGCACACATACCATGTTCGGTGTGATTTCTTTAGGCAGCGAAAGTTTTCACCGAAATTGGTAAAGTTACTTCCAAACGATAGGTGTCAATAAGCGATAAGTGAGAGTTGAGTGCAAGAGAGGAAATCAAAGTCACGATCGTTTAAAAAGAGAGCGAAAGTTCTGTCAAGTGATAAGACTAATTGAAAGACCGAACATGTTACTTCAAAGCACATGATTACTACATAGTAATGCAATAGATCGCATTAGTTTCTAAGCGTTCCTTAACAGTGAGACGTTCGCCATGACCTCTGCTGCAGTACGATTCTTAATCACGCAATTCTACTTCTGCGGCGCTAATGCTGGTATTACTTAACCTTGTTTGGTTCAGCGTGACATGCCGCCCGTGACTGCATCCTGCCTGGCCTTGCGCGATCCGCCGGGCTCCATACAAAGGAAATTTCTGCCTCTATGTATAGTCATTCAACAACGATCAAAAATATCTGTGCCTTTTTAATTCTACTTATGGATATGGTGTGGACTTCCTAAATTGCTGTCATATTATATCTGCAATAATTCAGGGCCCCGACTGAGTGAGTAGCTACCGAGCATAGCTTGATTCGTTGTGGAATGGATAGAATGAACGCAGAAATGACGATTTGGATGAAATTGTTTTCCGCCAATAGGAAGGACGAAAGCAGGCAAACAAGGGTCCATGATGGAACTTTTATGAAATTAAATTTCGTTATGCGGGTTGTAAATGTTTGCCAAATGATATTGGAAGGTCTTCAGAAAATTATTTGTTACATAACAAACAACCTAAGGTTCTAGAATATAAAGTAATTTTCCTCCTCCTACGATGAATATCTACGGTTTCCTGTTAACCTTTGTAGTTGATTTTAAGCTAAGCGAGTTGTTAGTTCTCATATTTACCAGCTACTCGTATAGGTCCATTGAAAACACTGACTATTTACGTTGGTACGAGTATCTATTTGCTATTGTGTCAATTCTAAACTTTGTGTTTTCTGTGCTGTTACGGGGACACTTCTTCATTTTGTCGTGCACTTTTCATGTCTACCATACCGATTGTGTCAATGTTACTGTTATTGGCTGTGAAAACATTAAAAACTCGTGATGAGATAAGAATTTGCCAGCGTCTTGTATTCAAGGGCATCTCAAAATGGCTACTGAAAACACATTAGAAATAGCGTATTTGGATGCTAATGTCTCTATTTGTTTTTAACTAGCTCAAATGCTTTTTCAAATTGCTCTGTTAATAGAACAAGTGGTTCTTAAAATTCTGCGCTTCACATGACAGTTTAGAGGTCTTGTCCCATAAATATAACTTAAGCTGACAGTTTCCGGTCTGTTATCCTTTAGGGGAATGTGCATTTTGTTAAATAGCTCAATTACGCGATTGGCATTGTTATCGGTCACGCGTGGCGAAACTGCAGCGCAGGTGTGACCTGTGTGAAGACGCGACGTGACTTCCGTACACAAGCGCCGGCACATAGACTATATTGCTTTTGGATCCGACACGGATCTGAACATATTTTTTGTCGCAACCCGATCCAACGTCCAAATTTATATCAGCGATAGTTTTTGTCACCGCGATAAATCGATCTGTCTGCAGCAGAGCCACCTTGAACCACGGCTTCGATTTCTTGATGCTGATTCTCTTCGTGCGTATCGGACCGAAACAAACATGTCTCGGTAATCAATCGTCGTTTGAAACGTCTTGTTTTACATGAGAGTTTTGTTATGAAATTGAGATGTAGGATAGTTGGAAGCTCGAGTACCGGAGATGCCGACCACAGTCGCCCACACGCCGGCTTATGACAAATAGCCGGCCGGCGTACGCCGCGTCTTGCGAAACGTATGGACAACGTTATTACATCTGTGTCATCTGTATCCTTAATCTTAATTGATGTAATCTCATTAATCCATCACTGTCTACACTCCTTAAGACTATCATTAATTAAAGACGTTTTATTTCGTTGTGAGTACTAGACTTCATTGAGGATTGTCCGAAAAAGCTGAGAGTCTTCGCTGTTTTCAATCTCGATGCAGGTCACGCGGCGCGGTCGTCTTGTGTGGCGCACCTGTTTACATAATTCCACGTTCATTATTTTAAATTGCCTCAGCGGGAGACGCGCGTCAATCATTCGCCAAGTTTTTGCGTTTATCCGGCGCCAATGTCGATAAGAGCTTACTCACGGACGATCAGACAGATCTGGTCTATATTTATATGACAATCACATTGCGCTGTATCATTGAATGATTTTCCACATTTGCATGCGGGAATAATCCAACCTCGGATAAATGTATTCAGTGTTGCAAAGGATATCTAAATAATTTATCGGCTTGATATTCCAAGGCACGTCGGCGGCGGCGACGTGTTACTTGCTATCTTTCCTTAAAAACCTGCGACTCACGAAAACGCTAACGAGGTTTTTATATATAATTTTAAAAATCTGGTGTCGTCAGCAGTTTTGCTTGCTTGGTTTTCTAAATTCCTTTCTTCATATAGCTAGCTAGTCTTATTTCGTTTTTACGAATTCGACTACGTGACGAAAAGGCTTTGACTAGGGTACTGGTATGGGTACTGGTTTTTAGACAGAGCAACTCAATCTGAGTTTTTCAAGCCAGATTAAGAACCAAACACAATCCTAGGTAAGCTCTACCAGGCTAGTGACCAATCAAGCTGTAAGAGTTTTCAACCTGCCAACTGGGCTTAACGATTACTACTCGTATTGGAGATAGTAGCTTGTTTTCTAACTAATTTGTTCTATTCTACGTTATTCTTAAAATGACAATGCATTTCATTGAATGAATACCATTAGACCACTCTGCTAAAGACGCTCTCTTGCTAGCCGATCGTATCGTCACTCACTTAGATTATTCCATCACAAAGTAATTGACATCGCAAAGTGTGCAAAACAAGTTTTTGCGCAGTACACTTGAAAATACAAAATGATTTGCGGCATAAGTTTAAACAGATGACGAACTCCTTTTGTGGACTGGCTTGCGCTTCTCTGAGCTGTTCTGTTTCCACCTCGATGTTGTTATTTATTTTCTCATTGTCTTTGTTTTATAGCATTTTACAATTTACGTTAAAATACTGCATTATCTTATGGTTACTTACAATCAGGGTTCGAGGATATTATATCAATGGATATAAGATGAGATGATATGTGAGACAGGTCTACCCATGTAACTGAACAACTTTTGAAAGTTAGAATAAACAAATCGGATCTCTATACAAAATGAAAATCTGATTCGATCAATTTTATAATGGAGAGCCAAATTTCTTAAATTTTAATTTCCAAAAGTTGTTGAACAAAAATTGTTCAGTTCCATGGCCACAGATTAAATAATAGTAAACTAACGTTTAACATGGCTATAACTTTTGCTAGAGGTTTTGCGTATTTGGAATTACACGTTGTATATCCGATAGAATGATTTTTTGAGATACGAGTACCTACATAAAAATACAAAAATGGTTTATAGTTTTCATATTGTTAAGTAGAGTTTTGCTATCGTATTTCATTGTGTTAATTTTTCCTGATAAAGGCATAAGAAGATTTTATGTTTTTGATGTGATTTTGCGTGATATTTAATTATTTTGCTTTTCTACTTAAATAAAACAGTTAAAATATTTTAGTTTTTTTTAATGAATCATTGTGTTTATAAAACACATATGTAAACAGTATACAAAATTGATATAATATCACATTTTTCATATATATGTATATATATCGGATGTATATCATAAATATCCGATATTCTGATACTTATTGTAAATATCGGATATATTCGAACCCTGCTCACAATATTTTTAGACTTTGCAGAATGCGCCAAGAGTCCGCCTCGTTCAAAGTTTTCAACTTAATCAAGTTGTAGATTTGGGTTCTAGCCAAATCTAGTTTTATTCGTCGTTTTATAATTCAGTGCTTTGGCGAAGATATTCTGCTTGATATTTATACCCGCTGGCTCAACCCCGGCGCCGACTAGTCTAGACTGACCAGTTTGTTTCGGGATTCCCTTTAATAGAGGCATACATTATTGTGTTGGTTGAGCTATACTAACTTCTTTTAAATGTTAGGGTTTTTACTTCCTGCTGGATAAAATTAATTTTAAAAGTATGTAAATAAACTAAAGTTTTGAAATGTCATACTTGCGCGCGTGGTACTTTGGTCACCTTAGTCACCACGCTAGCGACCGCTGTTTTTGGTGAACGCAGTATGTAAGATGGTACGATACACAGAAAGATGCTGCTGGCCAACTTTCGGTTAATAAGCCCTTAGTCGCCTCTTACGACATACGGGTAGAGATGGGTTGGTACTATTCTTTGCCGGCACCAGACGGGCGATGTCATACATACTTTATCTAATTCAGAAATTTGAAAATGATCCATATCACAACGTTAACGAATCCGTTCATTACTCAGAGAAATATGCACTTCCATTACAAAATTGTTTCATTGTTTTGATCACTTCTAACCAGTCATTCTTACTTTGTTATGGGTATGCAACTATGCAAGTATATTTCCATCATGATACAATACTATAGTACACCTAATAATATTTTCCTAAGGGATTCCTAACTATCATTTTAATGTAATTTCCCGTACTTTCTAAAGCTGTGCGCCAATTGAGCCGATGGTAGCCCAGCTGATTGCTTTATCTGGATGGATTTATAACCACCACCGTCTCAGCCTAGTGCTAGTATTATCTCCATTATCTTGCTTCTATGGAGGAAATTGAGCAATTACAAACACCTGCCCTGAATGGACTGGATTAACACCATAGATTAGCACTTTATGTCCATCATAATTTTATCTCTGTTCTACAATGAGAAGGGATTTAACTATCTCGGTTTACATTTTAATGATCCTTACAACTGCTGTGTTAGCTTAAGGTTCTCGTTTTCCGTTCATTAATAAGTTTTAGAACTTTTGATATTGAATAAAGTTTAAATTTGATGTCTTGAATAAAGTTTAAGTTTGTGAAAACTTTGTGGAAACAGCTACACAAATTTGCACAGATAATGTATTTTGTGTTGCCGCTATAACAACAATACTGAAAAAAAAAATTATAATAAGTACATAAGCTATAGAATAACAACAAATAATAAAACTGGTCAAGTACGTGTCGGACTCGCGTGCATTTATAACACTTCTGTGTGGCTGCGTGTCCATAACTAAGACAGTATATTTGCCTTAGTGGTAGGTACGGAACCCTCGGTGCGCGAATCCGAATCGCACTTGGCCGGTTTTTGTATAATTATTTCATCTATTTAAGAATTCTAACCATGACATTAATTACATAATCATGTTAAAACTTCAAAAAGCACTCGCCTGCACCTTCTTAGTTCTGAGTTGATTGTGCTGCAGAGGCGTAAAGTTCCATTCCATCCGCCACATCACCTGATCACCTTAACACGAATTATCGTTAACACCCATTTATAGCTGCGACACTACTCCCCCGCTGTCGTACACCTAGTCTATAAAAAAAATATTTTGTCACCGAAACTTATTGTCCCCAATCATAAAACCCATGTAAAGATTATCAATCATACATATTAATAGCGATTCTTGCGGAGCTCTTGTTGGGATGTTTGTAGTTATTTTAGGTATACTATATACAGCATACTATGTCCCGTGTGGTGCCGGCAAAGAATAGTACCAACCCATACATACCCGTGGGTGTCGTAAGAGGCGACTAAGGGTTACTGGAGGATGGGCAGCAGCATCCTCCTTTGTATCTAACATCTTACTTACTGCGGTCACCTACAACCGCGGTCCATGGTGCCAGCCGTAACGCTAACAAGCGAGGTGACTATGGTACTTCCCCTCTACATTTTTCCAGCAAAAGCTAGAATTCTGGAGGGAGCTCCCTGTCCTGTAGTGGACGTTTCATGGGATGTTATGATGATGATGATGATGATATACAGCATTGTGTTCATGATTTGTGATTACAATAGTTCAATTCTATTGTCAAAGCTGGAAAATCATAGTCTACTTATTTACTCTTTATCATAATCATCATAAAACAATTTCTGTAGCATATCGCTCGTCATAAATATCGAAACATACTCGGTAAACTGAGTCATCAGAGACGACATTCTTCACACTAATTACATGTTTGGATTAAATTTGCAAACACATTATTTTTTCATATTTCGCGCGAACAGCTTACTGCGCAGTAAGGCGAGTTTTAATCCGAAAGATGTGTTTTTAATGATGAAGTTTGATGTATACTAAATCAATTTTGATGTAACCGATTTAGTAGAATGCGGAGGCGAACATCCAGGTGCAAATTGTTTTATTGACCGAGCACTTACGTCATGTTGCGACGCGGCAAGTTCAAGGCAAGGCGACAAATAGTGCTGGGAAACTCCAACCTGTTGGTACTCAACAAATACGCATATGCGACTGCTTTCCTCGTTAATTCAATACTACTTTATTGAATATTAATTGATTACTGTTTGCATTATCTTAATCACTCTCCGCTTGACGTCGAGAATGTTTTCAACGACGCAGCTTTTGCTTGTGTTGTGTAAACAGTTGGCGAGTAAAGCCTGTTCCATTTCTACGTACTAAGACCATAAAACAATAATGATTCACCTGTTTGCTTTCAAAAGCAAACTTGCTAAGCCGCCAAAGGGTTCAAGCGCTTGTCAAAAAGGAACTAGCTCGTTTTCTCAGACCGAGTTGATGTCATCCTCTCAAATAGGGCGAGCTCTACTTAAACTTTACTTTACACGGCGACGTGACTGATAAAAGCCACGCGAGATTACCGCTTGTAAATATTTCGCACTTAAACCTTGGAAGGGATAAGTATCAAATCGAGTTACCGTAAGCGAGACGTAAATTGCCTAGATAGTTTCCAATTTAGCTTCAAATAGCGCGTGATGTTCAGCGGTGGTATTTATCAGTGCCGTGGATTATAATCGGGGTGATATTTCTGCGAGCGTGAGAAACAAAGCCATTGTCGGTGCATTCGTGACCACTCGGCTACGCGCGCATCTCGAGCATTCATCTCTTTGATAATGCCACCACCCTTTCAAACGATCGCGGTCGTGTGCGCTTTGACAGCTTCAAGGATTTATCCTCCCTGTTTGGACACAGTCTTCGTGATCACGATCACAGTTCAGTTCCCAATGCCAATTTACTTTCCAAATATAGCCTTCTGTTTTACAAATTTAACCAGTCTAGCGCACATGCAAATATTTATATATAAATATAACAGCGTTAGGCACTTTTCTACTTTTATGGTTGTTAACTACATTTCTAGGACTTTATAACCTCATAATTTATTGTGATTTTATATCAACAACTATGTAAAAGACAACCTGTTCTAACTGTTTATATTTGCACGAACATAATCTTTCCTCAGTCTTTGACATCGTAAAATTTTATTTCTCAGAAAATCAAAGCACAGATCCTGTTGTGACTGTTCTCTGATTTAGCATATTGATATCCATCGTACTACTATATTTCTCATTATTTCTCATTTGGCGTTTAATCCAAATACTCAATTTACTAAGCCATTGCGTTCGGATTGCCTTTCGTATTAAGTGTTATTGGCTCGAAGGGAATTTCATTAGAGACTCAGTTCTCTTTCAGTGGATCATTCGTTGTCCTCTTTTCTTGTTTGTTTGAGAACTTTCGCAATAAAGAAATAATTAACGTCGTAAGTTGTATTGTAACGGCCTGTTGTATTGTAATTAATTCTTCTTAACATTCAACTTGAGAAAGCTTCGAATGTTATTTATTCCCTTTTGTTTTCTTTAACTACCTCCGCGCGACGTTTTTAGCGCGTTTTAGACAATTATTGACGAACGTAAAACCATAGAGTAATATACTAAAACTAAGTCCGATAATATTGGGTCTTTACCTATAAAATTGGCGAAATTTTCATGCAGATTAATGACATCATAATTCCTATAATTCTGTGGTTATTTTTATTATTTGTTGTACATTTGAAAATTGATTTCAAGGGTATCCATCTACGCATTAAATATTCTACGCATTAAATTTCCCACAAGCGTTTACTGTACTATAATATTTCGTAAAAGGCTATATTTATTCATGTTCATATCATATATTACTATGTGAGTAATTGAATGCGGCGTGCGATCTCAGCCGCCGCAGAATCACACGCTCTCCGGATCTTCGGTGAATTTGCGTTGGATTGAATTTATAAGCTTTATTTACTTTATGTGCAAGTACAGATTACGTTACCCTCAGATAACAGGCCTTAACAAAATTCTTACTCAACGAATTCGTAAATACGAATAATTTTTAATCGCTCATCGAGTCAGAGTTGGATTTTTATTTGAATAGATAAAGTCAGAGTACAGTCATTGTATGACATTTTAAATATTTAAAGTTGTGAAGTTTTTTACACTCATTAAAGAAAGCCATAATGTAAGAAACTTATACATATTGTGTACATTTTCTAAGTTTAGAATTATAAAATCGGCCGGAAGTTCCATGTCATTTCGAATTAGGTTACGTTGCATAAAAAATAAATCTCCTACATTTAGCAGGCTGGCCACGTATCCATATGTTTGGTAATGCCAGTTAATGAGGCAAGTCGACATGTTGCACATACTAAATGGTTCGTAAAATTCGATACTTATGTTTGTATCTATCTAATATTCTGTAATCCAACACACTGAAAAAATATTCTAAAAGTTGATTTGATATATTCTTTTGGCCTTTTTATATCGTCATACTCCTTTTCGCTGATTATCTAAAAAGTTTTACCGAGTCGTTTAACACCTATTTCACCTTTAGCTAGACCATTATTTTTCCTATAATAGCCTGTTATCGCACCCGCAATCACCGCTATCTGCGGGCTGGGAAATATGAGGCTACTCCCACAATACCACAAACGCGCCGCGGGCAGCAAAGTTAATCTCGCGACAAGCCCAGCGCTCCGTTTATCATTAATTACCCTTGCATTCAAATGATTATGTTATCTATAGATCGTAGAATCATATTAAGAAGCAACATTCATTCTGCTGTCAATAACTTGAAGCTGTCTGCGCAATGCCACCGTGCAACGCATCGCAATCGCAACTATTATGGTCATTTATGTTGATAATAACAATCAGACAATGGCCGATAAATCTCAGTGCTTCAGAATGGGCAATAAACAATCTTTTTCACCTGCACGCTTATTTGTTTCGGCAAGATCACCGCTTTCGACTACTCTTTAATACGTCAAATACCAAATTGGGCGGAAGCCCACCCAATATGGCGCCGTCCAGCTTTATTGTCATTTGCCAGGGAATACAAATTATCGTTCACGTTTTTCTGTTTACGTACTGTCTCATTATAAGTACTACACGAGAATATTCGTCTCCATAAGGAGTATGATTCACATCGACTGTACTCAATCGCCTTAAATGTATACTCCCTTCGATAAATATTTCAGTTATGATAATGAGAGATAAATTGATAGTTGTACGAGATCAGTGAGTCAGTGTTTATCGATGTCGTTGTAAATCTTGCACTAGAGATAAGTTAGTTTATTACCCTTTCTCTTGAGTTGTGTAGTGGTCAGCCAACTCGGTCAAAGTATTTCAGCTCAGTTTGAACCACATACTCTACCTGTACTTCCGTGTGGCATAATTATACGCCTTCTTTTATAGAACCGAATAATTTCACCCCGCAATAAATTTCTCTTTTACTATTATAGTTTACTGCTCGTGTAAAAGCGTTATAAACCATACGAATGGATTTATTTCTTTTACTGAGGAAGCACCTTTTGCGGCACTGTGTAATAGTGATCATAAAACTTGTGAAACTCATGTTGACCTGACACAAAGGTGCAAACAATTATCCAGAAATGGGGTTTATCTATTCAACGATTTCACGCCGCCGTATTATAAGACCCACCCAAATGTACGGCGGCGAACGTTCGCGCTGTCACCTTAATAGGTGGAAAATCTTTTAACGAACCACTTGTTAGATGTTAGCATGAAGAAAATGGATGTAGTTTGTGTAATTACCATTGACAATTGCATCTGCTTGCAGTGGGAGTTGTGGGAATGTCACCCGTGAATGTGGCTAACGAGAGCCGAGCGCGAAATTGTCCTTAATTGACGAATTAGAGCTCTCCCGCCAGGAAAGTGGCATACTAGTACAGTTTGGTCGTAAGGAAATGGATGTCACAAATCTGACATGACGTGAAGTATGTTTTGTTTTTCCTTCTTTGTACTAACGTGATTGAGCGAAATGAACGCAATAAGTGAGATTACCCCATTAGCAACATTTTGGTCTCAAGCAAAGCAAATTATCACTTGAAAAACAAGCCGAGTGAATGGCTGTTGATTACTGCTTTTTGTATTTCGTTTCGAAGAAAAAACGTGTTAATGACAAGGTATAAGTAATGTCATCATGAACTTGACCACAAAAAGCAAAGTCGTATTTAAAGAGGCAACTGGTCGTCAAGCTCTCGAATCGACTTGCGTTAATAAGATGGATAAATAATAGCCGTGTTTGTACGACATGTTACATCATCGATGTGAAGATTTAGGAATAAACATATTGTGTTTTTGCCATAATATGATCTAGCTTTTTTTTCGTTAGTGGAAGTGTTAATGTAGTAGGTCGCCCCCACAATTGGCGAGAGGAGAGCCCGGCGCGGTGTGGCATGGCGTGGGCTTGTGAGCTCGCTTGTTTTATTGTGACACCTGCCGTGATTATACATGCCACGTTCATATATTTATACTCCAAAAAAAATGTGTCAGAATACTGGTAAACATCGACCAAACCGACTCATGTAAACCCTACTTTGTTAAACTTAGTATATTAACCTTAACGTGTATATATATATTTGAAGCATGTAGATTTGTTAAAAAGCACTACGATTTGTACTGTCCAGTAAAGACAATAAAACGCAATAATCGGAACATGAATAAACTAATAACCGTCTCTTCAAAACTAAAGCTAATTACAACTGCCTCGCATGCAATGATGATAAAAATCTATAACCACATACCTAACCATTTAAAAAACATTGATAAAGACATAACATTTGAAAAACATCTAAAACAATTTCTTATCAAAAAAAGTTATTACCGATTAACCGAATTTTTTGAAGAAAAATTTTAATGAAATATGTATATACGAGTATTGGTGAAGTCTGAAATTTGAAATCTGAAATGTGAATTTTATAAAAATATGAATAATATAAAAATAGATATAATAATTAGGTTAAATAATTTGTTTTGTTTTTACTGAATTTGAATTGTTAATTGTAAATGTAATTTAATTTAAATGTTAAGGATTGCTATATAAGATAATTATTAATAGGCTAGCGTCTCTATTGCAACACCCTTACAGGGTGTCACAAGTACTGTTTCTATGTAATGTTTCCATCTTTGTCTACTGTGACATGCAATAAATATATATGAATATGAATATGAATATGAATATTCCGCATAACACTATCACTAAGGTCATCTCCGTGTTCACATTAAACAAACAACTCCACTAAGTAAAACCCATCATCTCTAGCGTTTCCAAATGACTCTACTTCCAACAAAGAGATATTATTATGTATTACACCAATTTGTCCCATGCTACCTGCCAGATTCACAAATACGTATATCCAGGTATGAATTGAATCATGTGACGAATGTCTTCTTAACATAACAATAGAGCTCCATCACTTTGACCGACAGTTGTGAAAAAATACCGTCTTGTTATGCAAATTTTAACTATTAAATTTTATGTCGTTAAAAATTTGGACGAATTGACGCCTCGTATTTGTTGTTTCCGCGTTGCGCGCCTAAACATTGCGCATTTCGGTTTAATTATCGTCGTAACTTATCTTCTCCATTTTGCAAGGAAGTTATTCGTGGTTATTACTCTGCTTTAATCTCCAGTGAAGCTATTCGTGGTCCAGAACGAGCAAAACTAACTCAATAATTCCAGCTGTCGCGGTTCAATGTAGTTGTATAATTTATTAGCGGCTCCGGTGCACCTCGGTCTCGCCACTCTACATTAAGTCGGCACTAATTTAGCACACGACATTCCCAATTACGTTCATTAAAAGAGGACACGTAACAAGATTTATAGGTTCCCCATCGTGTTATTATTCGCTAGTGGATAACAACATGAAGAGGGCGTACTAAATTAAATAATAACACGCCGACGCGGAAAAGCTGCATCGAACGCAAGGGTATAATCAATGGATGATTGCAGTCGTGCAATAGATTGCAACTAGCACGTCTGTTACCTTCGATCAGGTTTCAAACTTATTGGACTGTGCCATAATAATATTGGTAATATCAAAATAATCAAAATTTGTATTTAGCTATACCATGGATATATATAAAGCGACTTTGGGATCTTGAGCCGGATGATAGGCAGCAACGTTCTTCTGCGTATCGTGTGGGAGTTTCCCCCCATGATTTCGCCCCGTGATGACTTTGCAGTAGAGATTGCTCTTTGACATCATATTTTCAACTCAAACAATATCTATAGAAATGCCAATTCGATCGGCGCATACTGTGGTCACCAATCATTGCGAGCCAGCCTTAATGTTAACAAGCGTGGTCAATATGGTAAACCGCCCTTAAAAATATACTACGGATTTTTTTTATTAAATTCTTGATGTGGCTTCCTGTCCAGCCATGGACCCTTTACAATACAAATATACTTTATTGCACGCCACAGGACAGAAATTATGGGATGTTATCATGTTATGATGATGATGAATGCGAAAAATGCAAGATAATGCAATTAATAATATAACTCTACTAGTATATATTTTTGTTAGCTTTTACGCCTAATCTCTACGAAATAAGTAGATCATTGGACAATAGCATAAAGTCTAAGAAGATTAATAATGAATAAAGATGATTAATTACCACTAGCCGGAACAGATTTTCCAGCAGCCTTTCCACTAGTGGGCGTAGCAGCGCGATGAGTCTGTTGTCTCCGGCTATGTTCTGAGTTATGGTGTGCCCACGCGCTCACAGCGCAAGGTCACCGCGCAGTTGTGTATGATTAATCTACCGACCGATCAGTGCTGGACACACGCTACTCCAAGCCGGCCGGTTGCGTCCGTAGGCTCTAGATATCGTGAGTGTCACTGTGTCATCCTCATCAAATCTTCATCTATTAGTCACAGTCGTTAAACCTCTTTCACGGATATCAACTTTTTCATCCTAATCATCGTAGTATTCAAATTTGAATTGTGATTTTAACCTAACGTTTATTTCATTTTAAACTTACCGACAAACATATCATCATCTCTTTTATCTGACCGGCGCCATTTGATTACATTATTATGAGAGGATGTTTTCAATTACAATGCACATTTTTATTCTCGTTCCATTCGTCACGCATAATGATACAATATATTAAAATTGATTAACAATGACTAAGTTTGGGGCGTTTCGAATGCAGCCAACTTGTTTATCGGATTGCTCCATCAAATTATGAGTAATGAAGCAGAACAAATCAAACCGGCAATTCTCACAGTAAATATACAGTTAAAACATTATCACCCACAATAGTTGGTGGGCCTACGAGCCTGATGTCGCACGCACAGCCTCGCCTCTTGCTGTAGGTGGCTTATATTAAGGCTACATATTAATGACAAGTTTTTAAATATTTTATAAATCTTTATTGGGCGCACATAACATCATCATCAATATTACTCGACCTACATACATACATACTTATATTTTCATTATAATCCAGGACGTCATTTTCAATGCAAAGGTGACCTAGTGAGGTTAGTAATCTGACCACAACGGAGTAATAAAATCGGATTGACAGGCCGTAGTTATTGTCCACCAATGGCATCAAATGCATTATGATCATAGTCCGTAACCGCCAGTAGGTATAGCTCACAGTTGTGGTTAGATTGGCGCCAGGAGCTGCAATAATTGTGTTCAATCGCGAACTTGTGTTATTCTCATCAACTGAATGTAGTCCTTCATCAATGTGGTCCAACTCTGTTCTATCTTCACACACACTCACACAAATACATCAAACATTTGGCCAAGTTGTTGTACTATCGATGTTATAGTTGCAGTTATATTTTGTAAACGCTCAAACATTTTATGTTATCAATATCAATGTACTACTATTTTTCTACATCTTGTTTTTATTTTTTGTTCGCATGAAGTTTTGTTTTTGCTTTACGTGTTCTGTTTTTTTGTTGTCGTAGACGGCAGTTCGGACACGCTGAGGAAGTTAAGCGACGACTCGAGAAAACATTTATCAGGTTAGTTTTCCTTTTACGTATTTATTTTCAAAATTGTCTGTTATTTTCACTCAATTGGCATGTGGATTCCTTAGCACGGCTAGCATGAGATCATGCCTCGTGTATCTAAGCACTGAAATCATTCGTTTCTAACTGTACATATTTATCACTTCATTATCACGCTTCTGGCAGACCTCATCGAAGCTGAAGAAGACGAAGTCACCAGCAGTCTGCCCGAGAGACCCAAGAGCTACCGCAAGGCTTCCAGTAAGTTCACATTCATTCATTAAATAAATATCATACATGCGGGATGTTCAAAGACATCGCCCGAAAATTAAAACTCAAGATTCAGACTATAAAAAACTGAACCTTGCAAAATCAGAATACCGGATCAATCACTTCCAAAGAGACAACATAACACACATGATAGCAAATTTTGTATAAGAATATTTTTGTTCTTGTGAAAAGTTATTGAGTTTCGTTGTCTGAATCTACAGTTTCAGTTTCCGGAAGATATCTTTTAACACCCTGTATTAAGGTGGAGGAAACATTAAATCATGGTGGTGGTACGAAATGTAAACCGAAAAAAATAGTCACTTAAATGCGTAGGAGTGCTATATAACACAAAATGTCAAGATAACTTTTTAAAGAATTATAACCAAGTATCGCGATAACAAACATGTCTCGCATGACACAATGATCGATGGCGGTTGTCGATAACAGCACGTAATAATTTCTAATAGCTGCAATTTTGTTGATACGATATGTAAATTGTTTGCAAACAAATTGCTAGGTTTATTAATTGTAATGAATATAGAGCATGGTTTAAATATTTAATAAATGTAATTAGAAATGTGAAGGCTAATAAAATATTGTAGAGCATTTATAATGGTTCTGGATTTAAAGGATTGACAGAGGTTGCGCCCGAGTCTAATGCTTGCCCCCAGTCTACACCGCACGCGTCATTTAGCCGAATGGCGCCCACGGCTTTAATCTCAATACGGCTCTAATTATCAGTTATTGTATTCACAACCAAATTACAGCCCCAACTGTTTTAATTTTTAAATTAATAACTATTGTTCAACCATTTTCTATTACAAGGCAGATAACACAAAAACATGACGCATTGTTCGTTGAAAACTCAATTGAACTGTAGACTGGGCTGTTTTTAACTAACTTATTGCATGAAGACATTAACATGATAATGACAAACTTATCAAAGTAATTGTAGACAACAATACCACCGATTCTAAATTAAATTGTCTTGTAAAAAATCCATCATCATTGCACGTTCGCATGTAATGAATGTTGGTCCAACCAAAATATGCGTGATTGTTGGAACCGTGAGAAGTGGGTCCACTGCATGTTTGTGTTCGTGAACAGACCACGATATCTGCGAATCTACGACTCGTGTAAGGGGCTGCTATTAATAACTTCAAGATTTTTTATAAACTCGATGGAGTTCTAGATACGGATCAGAATGACAGCTCGTCAGTCGTACGCCACTTTTTGATAGTAATAAATTCAGCAAACAGCAGCAGTTTCCGCGTTCCTTAGCTTGGCATCATATTTATGCACAATTTAAATTGTGATTTATTACGGTAGCCCTTTTCACAGTCGGTCAAGAGACTTATAAAGACAAGGATAGTACTTCAATATGGATTAAATTGCCTCTGAACACGAAAAAAGTTTCGAAGCAACGTTTGTGGTATAAACTCGTAGATGCAGTAGAGAGTGTGACGTGATATAAAGGTGCGCAGGTTTTGTGGTCGCGGGTAGTAATGTGTGTCCGTGTCGCTTGTGTGGTACAGCCAGCAGCACCTTCAGCGGGACATCCATGGACGCGCTCTGGGAGAAGCATCCGCGCCGCCTCAGCGAGGCTGGCCTCAGGCGGTCCTCAGGTGAGAGAGCACTTTCGTTTTATAAGCCGAAACAATCCACAACATACAATCTACGCAAAAGTTTTCCCGATCCGGGATCAAGCAGCATATATAATAGTATTTTTATATCAAAAGTTCAAACAAGCTACGGAAACTCTATTTCAAATACCATTTCTTTATAGTCAGCACAAAAATCGATTTCTAGGAAGATTGTATTTTGTAGATTTACAATGGCACCATTTATATGTTTCATAGTTACACATGCACCCTACACGTGCACCATACCGATTCATTTCCTTGTTTCGTTGCTCTGTGTTGTGTGCTTTATGGGGTGAAGCATGAATAGAAACCTTTTGTGCTAGTATGCAATATTGTTTATATTTTGTATTTGCATGAAGTCTGTAGACAAAAATTGCCTTTAGAATCGTACAGCGTTCCTTGACTCGGCCTTCGAAACGTGTCGGTCAAAAGGTTGCAGCTGAAATTGAATATTAAATTATAGCCATCAAGTCAAATGCAGTTTGTCGCACAATAATAAAGCGAAAGTTTTTATACCTAGATGAATTGCGGCGATATGCAAACGGGAATGCAAATCTCTCCCAGTGGCCATTGCACTTGCATGCAACGGTATTCGAGACGTGAGCATCATAATCGCAATCGGAATAGGGGAAGCGATGGCCATATGCATATTCAACGATCATAAATCTTTGTCTCAAAACTTTCTTAAGGTTTCTCTTGCAAGAGTTTTATTGTCGAATAATGTTTTTATTGTCAGTAAGTAGGCGGATGGTTTTCTGATCCTTTGTTCCAAAACTTTTGCAAAATAAAATTCTTTTGTCAAGACTTGTAAGTTGCAAAAATTATCAGACAATAATAAAACACAAAAGCGCTTTGCAACATCTTTTATAATGCTCACACCTAAGAAGTGAAATTCTCTAACTGCGTCTATGTTTCTGAGTTCATAAAACCCAAATTTATTCAAGCCGCGAGAGAATAGGCTTCTTTTGCGTTTTGAAATAATGGATCAGAACTTCCGTATCCTATTTTCTGCAAGTATTAATTTTTAATGGAACTTTGTGCGTTTACAGACCACAGCGTGGTGCTGACAGAAGACACAGACAGTTTTATAATCGGAGAGCGAGTGTGGGTGGGAGGCACCAAGCCTGGTCAAATCGCTTATATCGGCGAGACCCAGTTCGCGCCCGGGGACTGGGCTGGGATCGTGCTGGATGAGCCTATCGGTGAGGACCTCCAATTTTCAACAATCAAAAGAGAGATGTTATCGTGCTAGATTTATATTACTACTACTACTATGTATGTATTTATGTAGCTGTCGTTGATCTGTTTCCTTTCTTCTTTTAGGTAAAAATGATGGCTCAGTAGCAGGTCACCGATACTTTCAATGCTCAGAGAAGCGAGGAGTGTTCTCTCGTTTGACCCGTTTGACTCGCATCCCTCTAATATCTCCCAACGCTCACGATGCGTCCCCTGCGTCCGACGCCGGCAGCGTGTTTGAGCGCCCGCCTTCCGGGGCTTCTAGAGCGAGACGGGCACTTTCCCCTAATGGCAGCGTACGCAGCTTCGTTAGTAGTAAGATGAGTAAGTATCCTTAAATGTACAACAATCTGATACTTTCGTAATTTACTTTTTCTGATCGTGTGATGTGACTTTTTTCAGATGCTTCGATCTCGACAACGAACAATGGTGAATTGCGAATGGGCGACAGAGTGATAGTATCAAGTAGCCGTGGCAGCAAAGCGGGAACCCTCCGGTTCGTCGGCAACACAGAATTCGCACAAGGCGTTTGGGCCGGAGTTGAATTAGACGACCCGCTTGGAAAGAACGATGGCTCTGTCGATGGGAAGAGGTACGATATTGAGCCTAAAGAGTAAGTGAATTAGGAAGAACTGTTAAAAAGATTTGGCTCGCATTTCAGGTACTTCGAGTGCGCACCTCGCTTCGGTCTATTCGCGCCGATCAGTAAGGTGTCGCGGTCGCCGTCGAACCGCAAGCCGGGGGCGTGCGCTATCCACAGTAACGGACGCGCGACGCCTCAGCTGCGGCGCTCCAACTCGCGCGAGTCCATCACCTCGCTCGGCACGTCCATCGCGTCGTCGCGCGCGGGGCCGAGGCTCGGGGTGTCTCTAGGCGCTCAGGTAGGCTAGCCGCGCGCGCGGTCTGCCGAGCCCCGCTCACCGCACTCGGGCTGCTCGCCCCACTCGCCCTCCCCTCCGCGAGCCCGCGCCCGCTCCGCCAACAGCGCGCCGAGCCTGCTCGACAAGACATTGCTCATCAAGCACGTCGAATACGACCGCTGCGCCATTATCGCTCTGCCGCCGCCGCGCGTCTACTACGATATCATATTCAAAGGCAATCCGAGATCGAAAGAATTGATGGAGTGTAATCCTCGTAGATGGGCTAGCGAAACTCTGCCGAAGTCTTGGAGGTGTTCGGAGAGTGTTCTGAGTTTGGAGTCGCCTCGTTCGGCGGCGGAGCGGTCTCGGCGCAGTTTGTCGAGCGGGAGCAGTGCGTCGAGCCGCACGCGCACGCGGTCCGTGTCTCGCGCGCGGGGGGGGGACGGCGGGGAGGTGGTGCGGTGGGCGGGGAGGCCGGCCGCCGTGACGCGAGCCAGCCGCGGGGCCGCCGCTACCGACATATTCGTGGAGATGCCGCCACCGCGCACTCACTTCTCCGGCTTCGGGAAGAGCTACCACCACTCCTGCGTCTCGCCCTTCCAATTCACCTACCCTTATGTCGTCTACATATGAACGCAATTGGCTGTGATCTTTATGCTGTTTTGAAATTTGATCTTAGATAGGTACTCGAATGAAATTCGATATTATAAATTTCCGTCCTTGTAGTTACTTGTTTTGATCGATCACCTTGCCCCTCTGAAACGACAGATATTTCTATCTTCTAGGGGTATATTGTGTCTCTTTCCTTGTAGCTCTAAATCACATCTTGCACAGATAGTGAAATGGAAGGCGCGACGTAGGAGCGGAGGTATTCATGTAGAGCGCTTTTTGTTGCATGAGCATCAGTTTTGTTGGTCAGTAGCTGGCACCCCTTGGTTTGGCTCTTGTGTTAATTTACCTATAATATTTTTTATATTTACCCTTTTTTATTTAAGATTCGCTATTTTTTTAAAACTATTTTATTTGATAGTGAATCTTGAATTATTTTCATCAGTAGTGGTCCATTCACACATTTAGACCGCTTAATAGGGTTCCAATTTAATATATTTAATTACTATAATTTTTTGAAAGACTGCAGAAGTCATATCGTAGATTTTCTTTTCGACTGTGATATTATTTCTAAGGTTCCTATTAGGCATGTATCTATATTATATAAAGACATCTATGTATGACTGTGTACTACTAATACTCATTACATAGTTTGCAAACTAACAATTTTGTTGTGTGCAGTTTTACATGAACCAAATTTTTATTTAAGCATGGTGTTGCGATATTGGTAGCTTATAAAGAGCTCAAGCAAAAGTATTGATTCCTATTACCTGATCTCCAAAAGTTATCATTCCAAAGATTAATTCCAAAATTATCTTAGACTTTTTAACACATTTGGCCAAAAACATGTTCTTAGATTTTTGTCGAGCTTCTTTTATTTGCTATTATATTACAAGCAGGTTATGTATCAGTAGAGTACAGCTTGACCAGCCAAATATGTTACATCAGTAGTATTCTTTGACCAGAAAGGATAATCTGACGATTTAAAACGCCAATGCGTTATGAGCATTATAAAAGCGTTCGAAACAACCAAGATTACATTAGTTTCTTTTTCATTTTATCATTTTAAAAATTATGATATTGATGAATTTTTCATATGTCAATGAACTGAATAATTATGATCGTCAAAATAATATTAAAACGTTTCGCGCGTAAATGAGTGGAGCCTCCTACAGGCAATGCTCTATGCTCAAATAAGTTTCTAGCAACCTCTTTTGTTTTAATTAGATTTACAAACACGTGCATTGAATTCATTTAATTTGCGCAAATAACTGATTGAGCTAGTCAAGCTGTATATGTTATTAGTGATACATTATCTGCAACACAGTGCATCATCAAAGACAACTGGACAATATTGTTGATGGACTAGAATGAGACCATTACTCGGTGTGCCAAATTGTTTGTTTCAATTTTACAATTTGAAGCAAATTATTTGTAATTTTACCAAAATCACTTTAAACTGCACTGGAATAATGTGCCTCTTGCAACGGGACAATTACGTTGAAAATATAGTACTTTACTGCCAAATTAAACACATCACTTGAAATTAGGACCAGTAATCTCAGAAGTATCAATGCTAGCCATTCCTTACATGAAATACATTGCATACGCACGGTTCATACGTTTAAGCGTTTTTAAGTTTTGTTCCTGGCATCTGAAATTCTATGTCGACTAAGAAAAACCGCACTTTATTCCATTGCCGGTGTAATACTAGAAGCTAGCACGCCCAGTAGTGATGCATTAACGCGTGTTGTTTTCCCGTTTTCCCCATGTTTGTCGCATTCGCACTGTCACTAACGCCGTGTGACGTCATCACTCCACTCCAGCGAGCGCCCCGTGCCTCTTCCACGCCCGTCTCCGCGAAGAACGCGCTGCAGGTACGGTATCCCTACATCGCTGCGCGGTAAAAACCACTCGATCGTATTGGAGTGTGCTATGCCACAAAAACCAACTTGTGTGGAGGACTGTCGAATGAGTTGCCTAGTTAGTAGAGAATGTTCGTTATATCGTGAAGAATTTGAGGAGCCAGCGTAATATTGTGCCTTGTATACGATTTAACCGTTGATAAATTATACCCTGTTATAGACGAGCTAGTACCGGGCTATCTTTCTGCTCCTCTAGCTAGATAGAGTGGGATAGAGATGGGAGAGTCGCATATATTTATTTGGGGTATTTAGGTGGGTGGGACATTTGCTTATTAGCGTTCTATCTGCCTCACAGTGGGACATAACGCTTGTAAATCAATATATGAGAGAGTGAGATGGAGATTTCTAGTACTAATTAGTCTCGCTGAGCGGGATATAATTTAGATCAAGACGGTGCTAAATAGATGTTAGGAATGGTTTTAAAAACATAAATTAGCGAGACTATACCGAAATGATAAATTGGTGCTATGAAAATGTATTTGACACAGTTTTGGGTTGTACTCGTAGCGATGTTTAGTATGAAAAATTCAAAAACATTCTCTGTTAAGTTGTTGCTTCAAAATTGTTTCAAGATTTGACTATCGTCCTTCTTCCTAAATAATTCGACGAAAAAAGAAAGAAGGCTATTCTGATAGAAATGTTACAATAACATAAGCGACACATTCGATGAGTTAAGCGCTGCGCTTTTATAAAAATCGTTGTAAGCGCTGTTTTTGGGATATAGCACACACAAGACGCCAGTCTGGTCTTTATCACGTCCGCGATCTCGGGGCTTCCATATTTCATAATAATGACTGTTTTTTGCTACAGCAGCTAATTTTAAGAACGATTTGATTGACTTTTGAACTTTTGATTCCATACTAAATGATCAAACAACGAATGTAAATTTTTATTGAGTTTTATTTTTACAAATTGTAACAAACTAAACTTTTAACAATTACCTATCTTTAAGTTGTGAAGTTATAGAGATTTTTTGAGACAATAGTTTTTATTTAGGATTTATTGTCAATTATCGCACACGGAGTACAAAATACGGATAATTTTGTAAGCATGTTCCAACAGTGTACCATGTCGTATCCCCAATTTTACATAATAATTCCTTGTAAAACCTTAAGCTTATATCTGAGGCAAAACTGTGATATTGTTTCAATTCAATTTATACGTGGATTGCGGAAATGGACGATATTTTTTGAAATATACAAATTTGGAAGTGTCAAAATTTTTACCGTCGATTTGTATGGTCTAGTTAGTTACCTTCTGAGATATTCCGGATTATTTTATTTACAATTGTATTATTTGTTAAAATTATCGTTCATTTAACCACAATTGTAAGTCCCTTATTTATTTTAAACTTTTTTTTACTTACATCTTATTTATTCCATCTAATTTTGTATTAGAATACCTACTTAATTTTAACGACCTGCGTATTAATTAATATTTATTGTTATACGTAATTAATATTAACCTGCAAAAACCAGTGCCTGTAAGTTTTGAAATGATATTCATAAATCTAAGTACCTACTCACTTTGACACACTGGCTTTTAGATAGTTTTTCACTTTTTAATGTTCTATATTCAGGACTTGAATAAACACCTATTTATACTTTATTTTTATTTTTGACGCATTTGTTAGTAGGTAACCGCTTATTTCGCGGAAAACCATACATTTTCTTTATACGTAATGTATAGTCAGATTTAAAAAGTTTGACTTATATAAGATATTTTTTTATATTGCTAAAAATCTATGAATTAGTTCTAGATTTTTGAACTAAAAGCAAATTCAAGTCTTGATTATACTTAGTTCTAACTTACTTTAACGTAGGTTTAGATTGATGAATAGATGCTAATGTTAATGTTAATTAATAAATTAAACTTTGTGAATGAATGATGAATCATGGGAATTAATGAATAAACTGAGGTTGAACGTCAGTTATAAAATAATAAAATATTCCATAAGTGTTGTGTATTATTACTTATAATAGATTTATTCCTCCTAGTAAACCTTTTCCCGTCCTCAAAGTATCCCTGTACAGTTTTTAAAAATAAAGTTTGTCTAACTTACGTGTTGTTTTTTTTTTTCTAATAAAATGTAGGTACGTTATCTATATATGAGGATATCAAGAACCGAAAATAGAAATCGAATAAAGGATATTTTTTGTCACTTAATTTTTTTTGTATAAAATCACCATAAAACTGAACAACTTTCCCCAAGAAACATATCGAAACAGGAGAACAATTTTTGGCCTTCTTGCGCCGTCAATAGAAGGTTTTGCATGGGAAGTTTTTGGCCTGTGTTTCTTTGGAAAAGTTGTTCAGTTTTATGGTCTTCGTTACATACCTATACAAAAAGTGTAAAAATAAATCCGTGTATAGCATAGGATAATCATTTAAAAAAGAGATTGCATGTGAGTGCAGCGGCGATTTGAACTCTGGTACACAGACGCAGGCAGAGAATTCCACTCTTTAGCCATGCGCGTTATAAAAGATGATTCAAACCGCTTTGAGCGAATGTGTGGAATATCAACCAAGTGTGTGTGATATCCTGCAGTGCGTCTGGACTTCCGGTGGTAAAGGGGAATGATGGAATAAGCTCGTCGAGCTCTTAACCACACGTAGTACAACCTGTAAAAGACCGACAGACATGCAACTTTGCGACGGTGGGCCAGACTGTGAAACTTGGTTTTCACTAGCATCTCATCACCAACGAGCTTGTTGGCTCTGCGATCTATCGAGTCAAGTGCGTCTAATTGGTATTTAGCTGAGCCATCCTAAAGCTGACTCCATTCACGTTCGGACTTGTGCTTTATATAAAACTAGAAGCTGTCCAGGAGTGAAGTATCGTTTAACCTTGTGAGGATACCCAGCTTTTTTACCGCAGTTTGGGCTGTTAAATGTTGGTACTATAGTAACATGTGGGCCATATTGACATAGTTTATTTCTACCTTGATTGCCCTGTTGTGTGAGTGAGAGGAGGAATCGCCGCTGCAGCACACAATATCTTCAAATGACCGCTTTAGGTATATCTGCTTTGAACTGGTATCGAACCCCATTCCCACGAGAAAGTAAGCCCTAAATAGGCCTTAAGCCGCTATCACACCTTCCTTAATTCAGAAACTAATTCGGCATACATTGCTGGTTGTAATAAGGATATTGGAATTTATAAAACCAAGCCTCCCAGCAATGTATGCCGAATTAGTCTTTGTTTTTAGGAAGGTGTGATTGTGTCTTACTGTCTTCTCAAACTGCGTCGCAGAAGCAATCCAGCGACAAACGTTTAGAACTAAATTCACCTAAGAAAACTTTAATATAATTAAAGTTCTCTTTATAAAACCGCTTAATAATCATATCCTGATTATGTACGAGTACATACCCATAAATGCGCTTCAGCTAACTTACTGTATGACAAGAAACCTTGCTTAGACGTAAAATAAGCTTCGCTTGTACGAACGCTATCCCTAAGTCACACTGGCCTAGAACTCCCGCTATGCATTATTGAATAGATTATTTTAGATTGAGCCTGGACCTAAAATGGAGCTAGGTACAATGTAACCTAAAGTGAAGTAACCAACAATATTAAGAAAAAAGTAATTATAATAAAGACAATTTTGTCCCGAGACCTCATCATAACATTCCATGAAACGTCAACTACAGGACAAGGAGCTCCCTCCAGAATTCCGGCTTTTGCTGGAAAAATTTAGAGGGGAAGTACCATAGTCACCTAGCGTCTTGTTAGTGTTACGGCTGGCACCATGGACCGCGGTTGTAGGTGACCGCAGTAAGTAAGATGTAAGATGTTCCTTGGGAAAAGTGGTCCAGTTTCATGGACAGAACATCCTCTTAAAATATCCGGGGTGATAAAAAAATAACGCTGTATAGGGCTATCCAATAAATAAAATTAGAACTTTCTTTACAGCCGTATCGCCTCTTTGGCCGTATCCCCATTATGTTTTTCAAAAAAAAAAACTTCCCATATCCACACGGTTAGCTTGGATATTTCAAAATGCTGACAATTTCTTAAATGAAGAATCGCTACTTACGCCTTACTTAACAACATAGTAGCAACTAGCGTCCTTGAAAATTATACTATTAACCATTAACCCCAAACCATAGACCAACCATACTGACCTGTTAATTAAACAGGCAGTTAATACCTGAGGCTTTACTACAGGGATCCCCACTAAATAAATTAGAACCCACTCTTAGTTTTTTCCCTGGCAATACGCCTGTATTGTCCCATTTTCGCCATATGTTGCGCAGATATCACTGAAAGATTTACAAAATTCCACTCATTCAGTCGTTCCACTAATAGTTCTCAAGCCCATGTCCATCATTTTACTCTTTCGACTATCAGCAAATTACCTATCTAGATCGCTTGGGGCTCTTCTGCTGACGCCGAGACTATTGGTCATTTTGACCAAATCGGTCCGGTATAAGTTCTATGGATGCTCAAAGTCGGGATTTTTGAAGATCGATTTACTCTTTTTACTATCAGCAAATTTTATATCTTAATCGCTTGGGGTTCTCCTACTGACGGATAGTTTATATTGCATTTTGCTCAAATCGGTCCGGATAAGGTTCTATGGACGCTCAAAGTCGGGACTTTTGAAAAACGATTTACTCTTTTTACTATCAGCAAATTTCATGTCTACATCGATGAGCGGTCTTAAACTAATGACTAAACCGAAAACCATTTGGATCGAATCGGTCCGGATAAAATTCTATGACCACATTAATTATGAAAAATAAAACCACTAAAGTAGAAATCGTCAAGTTCTTACCGCATATTTCGACAAATCAAAGAAAAAATGGGTTGCAAATTTGATATATTAACGTTTTTTTTAATAAAACCATTCTAAGATCTTAACTTCTGATGATGGAGACGTACTGCTCGCATAAACAGTAAGAGCCATGAGTGTGCTGCTCTAGCAAATTTTGCTCAAAATCTATGTCGAATTCATATGAGCAAAGAAAAAAAACAAAATGGCTGATTTCACATTGATGACTATTACCAGTCCTGGATTTGAATGTTGGGACTATCAGCAAATTTTATATCTTAATCGCTTGGGGCTCTCCTACTGACGGATAGTCTATATTGCATTTTGCTCAAATCGGTCCGGATAAGGTTCTATGGACGCTCAAAGTCGGGACTTTTGAAAAACGATTTACTCTTTTTACTATCAGCAAATTTCATGTCTACATCGATGAGCGGTTTTAAACTGATGACGAAACTGAAAACCATTTGGATCGAATCGGTCCGGATAAAATTTTATGACCACTTTAATTATGAAAAATTAAACTACTAAAGTAGAAATCGTTGCGTTTTTACAGCATATTTCGACAAATCAAAGAAATAGTTGGTCGCAAAACTGATATTTAAACGATTTTTTAAATAAAACCATTCTAAGATCTTAACTTCTGATGATGGAGACGTACTGTTCGCATAAACGGTAAGAGCCATGAGTGTGCTGCTTTAACAAATTTTGCTCAAAATCTATGTCAAATTCATATGAGCAAAGAAAAAAAACAAAATGGCGGATTTCACATTGGTGACTATTACCAGTCCTGGATTTGAATGTTGAGGCTATCAGCAAATTGAATATCTTAATCGCTTGAGGCTCTTCTACTAACGAATAGTCTATATTGCATTTTGCTCAAATCGGTCCGGATAAGGTTCTAAGGACGTTCAAAGTCGGGACTTTTGAAAAACGATTTACTCATTTTACCATCAGCAAATTTCATGTCTACATCGATGAGCGGTCTTAAATTAATGACTAAACCGAAAACCATTTGGATCGAATCGGTCCGGATAAAATTCTATGACCACTTTAATTATGAAAAATAAAACCACTAAATTAGAAATCGTCAAGTTCTTACCGCATATTTCGACAAATCAAAGAAAAAATAGGTTGCAAATTTGATATATAAACGTTTTTTTTAATAAAACCATTCTAAGATCTTAACTTCTGATGATGGAGACGTACTGCTCGCATAAACAGTAAGAGCCATGAGTGTGCTGCTCTAAGAAATTTTGCTCAAAATCTATGTCAAATTCATATGAGCAAAGAAAAAAAACAAAATGGCTGATTTCACATTGATGACTATTACCAGTCCTGGATTTGAATGTTGGGACTATCAGCCAATTGAATATTTTAATCGCTTGGGGCTCTTCTACTGACGAATAGTCTATACTGCATTTTGCTCAAATCGGTCCGGATAAGGTTCTATGGACGTTCAAAGTCAGGACTGTTGAAAAACGATTTACTATTTTTACTATCAGCAAATTTCATGTCTACATCGATGAGCGGTCTTAAACTAATGACTAAATCGAAAACCATTTGGATCGAATCGGTCCGGATAAAATTCTATAACCACTTTAATTATGAAAAATTTAACCACTAAAGTAGAAATCGTCAAGTTCTTAACGCATATTTCGACAAATCAAATAAATAATAGGTCGCAAAAGTAATATTTATACCACTTTATGAACAAACCCATTCTAAGATCTTAACTTCTGATGATGGAGACGTACTGCTCGCATAAACGGTAAGAGCCATGAGTGTGCTGCTTTAACAAATTTTGCTCAAAATGTAAGTCGAATTAAAATGAGCAAAGAAAAAAACAAAATAGCTGATTTCACATTGGTGACTTTTACCAGTCCTGGATTTGAATGTTGGGTCTATCAGCAAATTTAATATCTTAATCGCTTGAAGCTCTTTTACTGACGAATAGTATGTATTGCATTTTGCTCAAATCGGTCCGGATAAGATTCTATGGTTGCTCAAAATCGGGTCTTTTGTAAAAAAAGATTCACTTTTTTTACTATCAGCATATTACCTATCTAGATCGCTTGGGGCTCTTCTACTGATGCCGAGACTATTGGTCATTTATTCATTTATTCATAAAGTGTTATAAATATTACTTTTGCGACCTATTATTTCTTTGATTTGTCGAAATATACGTTAAGAACTTGACGATTTCTACTTTAGTGGTTAAATTTTTCATAATTAAAGTGGTCATAGAATTTTATCCGGACCGATTCGATCCAAATGGTTTTCGGTTTAGTCATTAGTTTAAGACCGCTCATCGATGTAGACATGAAATTTGCTGATAGTAAAAAGAGTAAATCGTTTTCCAAAAGTCCCGACTTTGAACGTCCATAGAACCTTATCCGGACCGATTTGAGCAAAATGCAGTATAGACTATTCGTCAGTAGAAGAGCCCCAAGCGATTAAGATATTCAATTGGCTGATAGTCCCAACATTCAAATCCAGGACTGGTAATAGTCATCAATGTGAAATCAGCCATTTTGTTTTTTTTCTTTGCTCATATGAATTTGACATAGATTTTGAGCAAAATTTGTTAGAGCAGCACACTCATGACTCTTACCGTTTATGCGAGCAGTACGTCTCCATCATCAGAAGTTAAGATCTTAGAATGGTTTTATTTAAAAAATCGTTTATATATCAAATTTGCAACCTTTTATTTCTTTGATTTTTCGAAATATGCGGTAAGAACTTGACGATTTCTACTTTATTGGTTTAATTTTTCATAATTAAAGTGGTCATAGAATTTTATCCGGACCGATTCGATCCAAATGGTTTTCGGTTTAGACATTAGTTTAAGACCGCTCATCGATGTAGACATGAAATTTGCTGATAGTAAAAAGAGTAAATCGTTTTTCAAAAGTCCCGACTTTGAACGTCCATAGAACCTTATCCGGACCGATTTGAGCAAAATGCAATATAGACTATTCGTCAGTAGAAGAGCCTCAAGCGATTAAGATATTCAATTTGCTGATAGTCTCAACATTCAAATCCAGGACTGGTAATAGTCACCAATGTGAAATCAGCCATTTTGTTTTTTTTCTTTGCTCATATGAATTTGACATAAATTTTGAGCAAAATTTGTTAGAGCAGCACACTCATGGCTCTTACCGTTTATGCGAGCAGTACGTCTCCATCATCAGAAGTTAAGATCTTAGAATGGTTTTATTTAAAAAATCGTTTAAATATCAGTTTTGCGACCAACTATTTCTTTGATTTGTCGAAATATGCGGTAAAAACGCAACGATGTCTACTTTAGTAGTTTAATTTTTCGTAATTAAAGTGGTCATAAAATTTTGTCCGAACCGATTCGATCCAAATGGTTTTCAGTTTCGTCATCAGTTTAAAACCGCTCATCGATGTAGACTTGAAATTTGCTGATAGTAAAAAGAGTAAATCGTTTTTCAAAAGTCCTGACTTTGAGCGTCCATAGAACCTTATCCGGACCGGTTTGAGCAAAATGCAATATAGACTATCTGTCAGTAGGAGAGCCCCAAGCGATTAAGATATAAAGTTTCCTGATAGTAAAAACAGTAAATCGAACTTTAAAAACCCTGACTTTGAGCATCCATAGAACTTATACCGGACCGATTGAGTCAAAATGACCAATAGTCTCGGCATCAGTAGAAGAGCCTCAAGCGATCTAGATAGGTAATATGCTGATAGTAAAAAAAGTGAATCTTTTTTTCAAAAGACCCGACTTTGAGCAACCATTGAATCTTATCCGGACCGATTTGAGCAAAATGCAATACATACTATTCGTCAGTAAAAGAGCCCCTAGCGATTAAGATATTAAATTTTCTGATAGACCAAACATTCAAATCTAGGACCGGTAAAAGTCACCAATGTGAAGTCAGCTATTTTGTTTTTTCTTTGCTCATTTTAATTTGACTTACATTTTGAGCAAAATTTGTTAAAGCAGCACACTCATGGCTCTTACCGTTTATGCGAGCAGTACGTCTCCATCATCAGAAGTTAAGATCTTAGAACGGTTTTATTCATAAAGTGGTATAAATATTACTTTTGCGACCAATTATTTCTTTGATTTGTCGAAATATGCGTGAAGAACTTGACGATTTCTACTTTAGTGGTTAAATTTTTCATAATTAAAGTGGTCATAGAATTTTATCCGGACCGATTCGATCCAAATGGTTTTCGGTTTAGTCATTAGTTTAAGACCGCTCATCGATGTAGACATGAAATTTGCTGATAGTAAAAAGAGTAAATCGTTTTCCAAAAGTCCCGACTTTGAACGTCCATAGAACCTTATCCGGACCGATTTGAGCAAAATGCAGTATAGACTATTCGTCAATAGAAGAGCCCCAAGCGATTAAGATATTCAATTGGCTGATAGTCCCATCATTCAAATCCAGGACTGGTAAAGGTCATCAATGTGAAATCAGCCATTTTGTTTTTTTTTCTTTGCCCATATAAATTTGACATAGATTTTGAGCAAAATTTGTTAGAGCAGCACACTCATGGCTCTTACCGTTTATGCGAGCAGTACGTCTCCATCATCAGAAGTTAAGATCTTAGAATGGTTTTATTAAAAAAAACGTTTATATATCAAATTTGCAACCTATTATTTCTTTGATTTTTCGAAATATGCGGTAAGAACTTGACGATTTCTACTTTAGTGGTTTAATTTTTCATAATTAAAGTGGTTATAGAATTTTATCCGGACCGATTCGATCCAAATGGTTTTCGGTTTAGTCATTAGTTTAGGACCGCTCATCGATGTAGACATGAAATTTGCTGATAGTAAAAAGAGTAAATCGTTTTTCAAAAGTCCCGACTTTGAACGTCCATAGAACCTTATCCGGACCGATTTGAGCAAAATGCAATATAGACTATTCGTCAGTAGAAGAGCCCCAAGCGATTAAGATATTCAATTTGCTGATAGTCCCAACATTCAAATCCAGGACTGGTAATAGTCACCAATGTGAAATCAGCCATTTTGTTTTTTTTCTTTGCTCATATGAATTTGACATAAATTTTGAGCAAAATTTGTTAGAGCAGCACACTCATGGCTCTTACCGTTTATGCGAGCAGTACGTCTCCATCATCAGAAGTTAAGATCTTAGAATGGTTTTATTAAAAAAATCGTTTAAATATCAGTTTTGCGACCAACTATTTCTTTGATTTGTCGAAATATGCGGTAAAAACGCAACGATTTCTACTTTAGTAGTTTAATTTTTCGTAATTAAAGTGGTCATAAAATTTTATCCGGACCGATTCGATCCAAATGGTTTTCAGTTTCGTCATCAGTTTAAAACCGCTCATCGATGTAGACATGAAATTTGCTGATAGTAAAAAGAGTAAATCGTTTATCAAAAGTCCCGACTTTGAGCGTCCATAGAACCTTATCCGGACCGATTTGAGCAAAATGCAATATAGACTGTCCGTCAGTAGGAGAGCCCCAAGCGATTAAGATATAAAATTTGCTGATAGTAAAAAGAGTAAATCGATCTTCAAAAATCCCGACTTTGAGCATCCATAGAACTTATACCGGACCGATTTGGTCAAAATGACCAATAGTCTCGGCGTCAGCAGAAGAGCCCCAAGCGATCTAGATAGGTAATTTGCTGATAGTCGAAAGAGTAAAATGATGGACATGGGCTTGAGAACTATAAAATATCCACGATCAGTCCCCAGGGGTCTACACAGCACTAGATGTTCCACTACGATCCCCAATGCTGGGGATTCTGCGAGTACTAATAAGTACCTATTCCTTTACAGTCACCTTTTAGGTTTTTTTTACGCACAGTGTAGGCTTCCGTGGTTGCCTTATGAATCATTATTAAGCAGGTTTTGATTTTTTCATAAAAAAAATCCTTCCTAAGGAACAGTAAAGTCCAGCGCCTGATTGCTATTTTTATTATTTTTAGTATATTGACTATTACTCGTTAACCTGTAAAGCCTACTTACTTGTGATAGTTATCCTTTTAAATTTTTTCACGTGTTTGATATCAAACGTTTAGCATATGGGGGGGGGTTACACTTGACCTTAACAAATTGCGCTTTTAAGCTAAATATTTCGCGCTAACAGATCCCTAAATAAAAAATTGATTTCAACTACTTTTTACGAGTAATTAATAAAAGAAAAAGAATTTTATCTCCACTTCACATCTAGGGAAAGTACCTTAAAGGAAGATATTTTCAATATTTTATTATACCACTTTGTCAGCGTGACTAATATGTATACTTATGCTAAATTACAGCTTTCTAGTATGAGCTAAGCTAAGCCATGGGATAAAAATGACGTAAATCTGTTAAAACAAAAATTAAATCGTAAATTAATTCTACATAATTAATATAAAAATAGCAAGTTGTTTTTGTGAACAATCTCAAAATTCTGCTTCAGATACATAGGTTACAAACAGCAGCTAATGTATATTCGCCATACTTGACCACATTGTGGCAGCGGCCCTGTGATTTATAATATTTAAAACATACTGTCCCCGCGCCATACTGACCTAAAACTCTAGACCTCCCAGCAATTTGTATTCATTAAACAGACGGCTTAGATCGGGGCTGTAGCTCAAGGTCGCTGGGGAACTGAGTACTCCGAGTAGAGATAGATGAATAAATAAGTACACTACGAAAATTTTAATAAATCCGAAATACAGATGCTATAAAATGCTATTACAGAGTATGAAGTGCTCGTTGCCAAGTGTTAGTTGCTTCCGATCACGAAAGTTAAGCAACGTTGGACAGTCAGAACCCGGATGGGTAACCACTAGCACAGATTAAATAATAGTAAACTAACGTTTACAGATCCGACACTACCAGGCGGGGTGCCGACAAATTTCAACCTTACGGTCTAAGCATAAAGTCGATACTTGCAGTGCACCGCTTAGGACACGTTTTTAAATTGCGGGTGATCGCGGACAGGTGGGCTAAAGCGATGATTTTGTCACTTTATGAGATACTGAGCTAGATGCAAGTACGTATGTAATATTGTTCAATCAAACATGCAAATACTTACCTATTTAGCCGCCATAAGCTTTAAGAACACATAAAGAAAAGTAAAATCGACTGCCTCACCCAGTCGACTTCTAGCGCCGCGTTGCATACCTAGAGTGCGGAGTGTCACAGGCCTGCCACTAGTGGCACAACAGCAAGGGCGTTCTGTGCTTCGGAAGGCACTTTAAGCTATTGGTCCCGGCTACTGTCAACAATAGTGGTCGTAAAGCCAAGTCAGAGGCCATTTGGCAAAAAAAATGTCGGCGAACATTCCAAGACCAAATTAAAGGTAATGTTGCAAGTACCTTAAACCGACGAGCGGTATATGAAAGTAGATGAAGCGAAGGAAGTATGTCAAGATCGTAGCAGGTGGAGGGCTGTGGTCTCTGCTTACCCCGACGGGAAAGAGGCGTGATTATATATATATCAAATTGTTGTAGGAAAGGAAGTAAGATGGTAGCATACAAACTTACCTATTGAAGCTGGTCGACCTAAATTTCTCGTAAGCCATAACCCGCCCAACATTAAGGAATTTCTCATTAGTGCTATTGTTAGTGTTAGTGGCCACTCCGAGCTTCGAGCGGTAAGAACATTAAAGTATTCGGGCATCTGGAAAAACTTGCATTTTCTAGTACAATAAAATAGCATAAATAACCTAGACAGAGAGAACCTTAGCATATGCAGTATTATGCAGCATGACACCCGTAGTCTGACTTAAGTGGCTGATAAGAGCTAAATACGCTTCACTTGAGCAGGTGTTTAACGAAAAGTGATGAATATAATATTATGGCCGTGAAGAAAAATTATGTGATAATTAAGCATCTTTCCAAGAATATGGCCGACTCCGAAACACGATTAAATATATTTTGTACGCCATAAAAAAAATCCAAAGTTACTTATGCATTTTTTTCTTAAGTACCCATTAATCTATGATGCCAAAACTTTTACACATTATTCAATACACTATGCATAATAATATAGCTATTTGATAATTAGTATTATTGGTACCGATTTTGAGAAAAGTGCAAAAATGAGCGGAAAACGTAAAACAGCGCGAATCCGCTCCGTTCTAGCACGCGCATGCCCTTTGTTATAAAGGGAGGTAATTCAGCTCTTATCAGCCCCTTAAGAGGCTACCCGCCGTCCACTAGCGCCCCCATCAGTTAAAAAAATATTGTTCGCTACATAAAAAAAACCGGCCAAGTGCGAGTCGGACTCGCGCACTGAGGGTTCCGTACCACCACATAAACATAATTGTATTAGTTGAAATTTCAGTAAGTTAATGTGGTCTCTGCCTACCCCAACGGGAAAGAGGCGTGATGTTATGTATGTATGTATGTATGTAATGTGCTAGATTTTTTGAGTCCGACACGCGCTTGACCAAATTTTATTATTTGTTATTATTTTATAGCTTATGCACTATAAACATACCAATTTTCAAGTTTGTAAGTGTTCCCGTTTTTAAATAGAACTAAAACGAAAATCGCCTCAGCGACCATCCAACTTGACCCCTCTCTTATATGAATGTTCTTGAAACGGGAGCTCACCACAATTGGTTACCATTAGTTGTGAGAAAAGTTGTAATATTTAATGATTTCAGACTTTTCCATTATTTGTACTGTGAGACCTAGCTTCTTGCCAAATTTCATAATTTTAGGTCAACGGGAAGTACCCTGTAGGTTTTGCATTTTTGAAAAAATGTATGGAGATGAGAACATAAAATGCAATATCTTTTGATTGCGTCGTTGTAAAAAATTGAAATTTTCAGATCTTGTGTGGTTCATGGATCCTAATATATGGTATTAATTTCAACCTGATCCCTTCACCCGTTCGTGAGATAAAGGGTCTTGACAGACAGACAGACAACAAAGTGATCCTATAAGGGTTCCGTTTTTTTCTTTTGAGGTACGGAACCCTAAAAATATCGAAAATCGAGGTTGAAGTAAAGGTACCCTAGTTTATTTAGAACCTATCAACTCTGAAAAATGCTGTTCACTGTTATTACAGATAAAGAAAGAAAGTGCCAAAAATGGCTACTTATAGCAATTTTTGTACCTGTAACTAGAGTGAAATTTATTTTACAGAGTAAGTAAGTTCTAAATAAACAAAGGTACCCCTACTTTAGTCTGTGTTTCCGGATTTTCGATAAATTTGTAAAGCGAGTGATATTTTTAACTGATGGGGGCGTTAGTAGGCGGCAGGTAGCCCATTAAGCTCCCACGATCGATACGTAGAAATGATAAGTCCAAGTCCAATGTGTCAAGCTTGACGTGTTCTCGACTGTACCTATATTTGGTTAAAAAATACTGTACGGCATATTCTTTGTTATGGCCCTAAAGCTAAAATTTATTTGGGTATCATATTATACGCAGCTAACGTCAAATAACTTGAACCAAAGTGAATGTAATGCTCCTCGGTCTCGCTTTGCGACCTTTTTTAAAAGTCTACTAAGCCAAGCGCCACCGCCGCCGTCGCCGTAGCCGCCGTAGCAACATCATCGTAGCAAGCGTAGATCGTGTGATGGAGAATGACTGATTTCCATAAATAATTTTACATTTATCATTTGAATGTTTTATTCCCATACTTCTACCAATATTATTATAGCTTTGAATCTTACATTAATATTTGGGGTTATGCGTGAAAGTTTGGGTCAAGAGTGAAAGCAGGGTTGGGCGCGAGTCCTAATGGAGAAATACAATAACCCTTCCAAATATTAATGTTACATAAGCTGACTGCATGCATGTGGGACTCGGTGTTATAATTGCTCAATAACTTTGCCTTGCTTTACCTTACCAACGGTCCTTTAGAATGTTTATGTAAACTTACACTAAGTGCATGATAATCAGTTTTGATAGGATCGTAGTGCTTTTCCTAACACACGCTGATGTTGTGCATATTCGTTCGATTATGCATCAAATATTAATAACAAAACAAAAATTGTAATATACTTGCTATATTACGAGGCAAGATGATTCACGGTAATGTCGTAAGCGTAAGCTAAAATACACAGAAGATATTTATTGGTAAACATAAAAATAAATTGCTTACACGCTTGGTACAGTCAAAAGCAGGGCAAGCTTGACACTCACGCTGCGACTTGAATGGTAGAAAGTTCAATGTGTCAAGCTTGATGTGCTTGTGACTGAAACTATAGGGGGAGACGTTTTTGTAGAAATGGATTCAAAAATGTGACTGTAGATGATTGATGCATTGATCGTTTAATTAATGTACCTACTTTTAAAAAAAAATCACCGCTCTTTCGAGGATTTTAACCCAGATCGATCCCTTTACAATCTTTCCCTAACTTCTCTGCAGTTGACCTAGTCGACGATATCCAGCACGATGAAGGTATCAAGGTATCCATCACATATTCAAGTCTCTTAATATTGTGATTCAAAAGAAGATCTCCGAAGACAACTTTATAAGGAAACCGAAGAAGGAAGATCAAGATGCTACGAGGATCGTTAGAAGTCCGATGAAGCAATCGTTTATATCGTCTGCGGTGAACTCATAAGGAAACTTGGTATTTTTGAGTACCTAAGGATCATTTTATAAGAAATGTTACGATTAAATCTGTTAACTTGCAATGTTATTAATATCCTAAGTTCGTTATCAACTACGTGATTACATATATATATTTACCGACAGTTGTTAAAGTTAATCTAACTTGTAAACTAGCGTGTAGAGACCTATTAAACCTATGTATTAATTGGTATGCCATTATTGATAAGTTTCTAGTATTTCTTAAAGCTAACTACTAAGTTGACTGTATCAATTATCTCATTTACGACGTGGTACACTGTATATAACTCTTACAAATGTCGCGGCTATCTCTATTATAGTTATTAATTTATTATGATTTATTATGATTATGGTTTTAGGAATGATTTGGAAAGAGGCGTGCGTGATGTGTATGCATGTATGACAGTATGACAGAAAATAACGTTTGTTACGCCTCATACAATCACCCACATTGCACTAATACCTTTACCTAATTCAGGAGTTGCTGAGGGAAAAGCAGCACCACTTGGAGCGTCTAATGAAAGAGCGCGAACTGGAAAGAGCCGAGGTGGCCAAGGTGTCCATGCAGGCTGATCGAGCCGAGACACAGCTGGCGCAACTTAGGAAGGAGAACACGCAGGTCTGTTGTTTCTTAAGCTGTACCTACCAAATCTAGGAAGTGGCTGGAGTCTTATGAGGAAACTGGAGCGAGTCAAGGTGGCCAAGGTGTCCTTGCAGGCTGGTCGGGTTCAGCTCAGGAAAGATGCAGGTCTGGGTACTATTTTTTATTATGTACCTAATGCAGGAGTTGCTGAAGGAGAAGCTTGAATTGAGATCTGCCCAGAGGTTGACAAGATGTCCATGCAGTATTTTTTTGCAGAGACATATCTGGCGCATCTCAGGTAGAAAAATACGTAGGTATGATGCTATTTGTAAAATGTACCAAACCCAGGATTTGCTAAGGGAAAAGCAGCACCAAGCGTGCAAAGGTGGCCGAGGTGTTGCAGGCTAATTGCGCAGAAACAAAGCTGGCGCAGCACAGGAAGAAAAATACAAAGGTATGACGTTATGCAATAGCACCAAACCCAGAATTTGCTGAGGGAGAAGCAGCACCGCCTGAAGTGAGCGGGCAAAGGTAGCCAAGTGTTGCAGGCTGATAGAGTTTCTGGAGCGTGGACGTCCATGAAGACTGATTGAACGGAGGCAAGGTGGCGCAGCTCAGAAAGGAGTTTACACAGGTTAGCGGCAACCTCGAAAGTTGCGTGATTTCTTGCTAAATGCTGTACGTGTGCATCTTAAAAGAAGAAGCAGAAATTCTTATCTTATCTTACTAGCCATGTGTGGTTCCACTGCTGGGCAAAGGCCTCCTTTCCCTCTTCTGGTTTCTCTGAAGCAGAAATTGGTAATAAAAAATACCATGCACTTTATCATTTTTGCGACTATATAGCCATTGATGTTTGTACTTTTGTTCCTGAATACTTTATTTATTACTAAATCGTGAAAATTAATAATACGTACGTTAAGTGGCGGTCTAATGTTCGAATTAATTGTTAGAAATTAACGAATTTACTTATAAAACTGAACTTTCAATTTTTGTTTTTATTACTATTCTGCAGACAACAACAGAAAACGAGAAGTTGAAGGCAGAGTTGGAGAAACTGAACAAACTGCTAGAAGATGAGAGACAGAAGGTGGAAGATCTTATGTTCCGCAATGAAGAAGAGAACATCAATAAAGAAGATTACAACGTAAGTATTCAATGATAAAGAACATTGACCTCATATTAGTTATAGACCAATAATTTTATAGTTTAAAATTTGTATTTTTATTTATTGTACCTAAGTATTAAACCGTTTGACAAAAATTTGAAATGGTCCATACTTAACTAGATTCTTATTTTTTTTTTTTCAGAAATACAAGGAAGCGATGGAGGTGAGCAGCAGTTCAATCTTTCTATACATGCTTACTAATAGATTTATTTCTGCGTTATCGAATGAATGAATGAATAACACTTTTTTGCACACTAATAAAGTAACATTTACAAAAAACGAGTTATAAAATGTGGGCAAAAGGCGGTCTTATCACTAAGAGTGATCTCAGTGCGTTATCATTAGATCTAAACATATCTCCTTGCGTCCAAAGAAATCTAGTGGTTAAAGCGATCGGCCCTCGATCCAGTGTAACTGGGTTCGATTCCCGGTGTCTGTCATATAAAAATCACTTTCTGTGACTTCCCCAATTTGCCTCGCTTTTGAATCGCCTGATAATCCGAAAAGTAAGATGGTGCCGGAGAGCACGTTAAGTCGTTGGTCCTGACTCATCTAGGCAAGTCGTTTAATAAGCCATCTCAGATGCCTATAGCCGCTATCACACTTTCCTTAATTAAGAAACTAATTTTGGCATACTTTGCTCTTTGAAGTAAGGATATTGGAATTAACATAACCAAGAATTCCAGCAATGTATGCCGAATGAGTCTTTGAATTTAGGTAAGTGTGATTGCAGCTTTTGGCGGTTCAACACCTCTAACACCAGGGTTTGTGAGGTCGGTCATCGATCTTAATACTTACACATGTGATGGTGACCAAAGAGGAAGGGAAGTTAGGAAAGATGGTAAATTGAGCGTGAATTCTGTAAGATTGGTTTTGCTCCCGAAGCCCAGCAACTTTCCCGAACATAAAATTTTTTTACTCGAAAAAATGGTCGATCACGTGACCACTTATCACGGCTTCGGGCGCAAAACCAATGAAAATTCACGCTGTATAATATTGGTAATTGTTTATTATTTTAGAAGGAGAAAGCAATTCGAGAGCAGCGTATCCGAGAGCTGGAAGCGGAGGCAGTGTTGCAGGCTGAGCGCGCTGAAGCGACGTCGGCAGCGCTGCGGGCGCTTGAAGATCAACGAAGCGCTGAGTTGACCATGCTGCAGGAGCAACATAGGGAGGAACTCACTGCAGCACAAGGTATCCATATACCTATAGCACTTATGAGCTTCCTAATCGACAGCTTTCTTTTGAGTACATTACTTGGTCCATAGGACTGACAACTTTCCTTTCCGTCGCCAGCCACAACGCTAAAAAGACTAATGACCTAAATTTTTGAGAGTTCTTGTACAGTCAAGAGCATATCAAGCTTGACACATTGCACTTTGTACTGTTCTTATTTCAATAGAAGTACGGGCTAAAGTCGGACTGCGAGTGTCAAGCTTGACCTGTCGTTGACTGTACAGCTGTGGACGTTTTTATAGACTGTTAACAAGAAAACTAAAGTTAGTAGGTAAACTCAAATATAATAGTGATCGTCATTTTTAACCTGTTTCAGCACTGTCTTCCGAACTCCAAAAACTATTGGACGAAGCCTACGCGCTACTCAAAGAAAAGGAAAGCGAAAAGGATTCCCTTGGCAAAAGCATGTCCGATGAACTGGCTAAAGTAAAGGCCGAGTCTGAAAAAGCACTCAACGAGGCCAAGACAAAGATAGCAATTGCTCAAACAGAGTTCGAAACTCAGCTGTCGGTACTCACGGCTAAACTACAACTAGCGGAATCAAAACTAGAGTCAGAAAAACAAAATGTAGATAGACTAAATAAAGAAAATGGACAAACTATTTTAGATCTCAACACTAAACTAACGCAGCTACAGGCTGTTGTAGATGATAAGACGTTGGAGCTGAACAAAGGTAAGAACAATTCCAAATAAGTATTTAAAGTTTGTATGAACACCACGTTAATAAAAGCCTTTTGTTTTTACAGTGATGGGTACGAGTAAAGAACATGAGGTTAACCTGAATAAAGAAATAACAAAACTAAGAATGGAGCTCAGCGCCAAAGTATTAGATATAGAACAACTAGAAGACGCCAGAAGGAAACAGGAAGTTGCATGTAAAAATCTGCAAGAAGAAATCGCTAAAGTTAAAGAAGAATACAACAACAAAATTAATGAATACGAAGGTTTACTAAATGAAGTGACACAACAAAATGAAAAGAACAAATCAGAAATAATAGAGCTACAGCAAAGTCTATCAGCGAAAACCAAAGAGTGCGAAAGATTGCTTAGTGAATCTACCAATTCTAACTGTTCAACAGAAAAAATAATAAGTGAATACAAGCAAACAATACATGAAAGGGACAAAGAAATAATAAAACTGAAAGATGAATTTGAACAAACAACTGCAAACTTTAACATAAAACATAGTAAAATTGCAGAGGAGCATAAAAAAGAAATTGAAGACCGTAACTCCAAGATAGAAGAACTAATGAAAGAGATAGAGACCCACAAAATGGCTTTAGATCAGAGCAAAGTCGACTTCGATATATTAAATTCACAATTTATAATAAACGCTGATGAACTTAAAGCCTTAAAAGAAGAGAACGATAAATTAAAACACACTGTAACCGAACTGACTCAAACGAACAATGACCTAAAAGCAAAGATTTCTGCAATGGAATTAGAAATTGGTGAACTAAAACGACAATTCGATAGCACCAAAGAAAAATGTGATGAAATACAAAAAGCAAAAGAAAAGATAGAAACAGAATACATGAACCTTACTGGTCAAGCGACGGACTCGAACGAACAATTTAATAAGTTATCGCAACACTTGAAAGACACGGAAAAAGAACTTCAAGAAATAAAAGACAAACATAGAGAAGCTGCAAATACTCATGGCAGAATAGAACAAGAATTAAAACAGAAGCTTTTTAAATTACAAGAAGACTTCTCGGCTGAACGAACTCAATTAATTAGAAGTGTCGATGAAAATGTTGAAAAGTTCACTGCAGCTCATAACAAAGTTAAGGAACTTGATAGTCGTGCCTTAGAATTAAATAATAGATTAAAACAGTCTGAAACTTACAATGACAAATTATCAGACGAAAACTCTATCTTAAAGAACGAAATAGAAGCAATGAAAGTCAAAGAACAAGAAATAAATACTGAATTTGAATCTATTCGTAAAAAACTTGAGGTTAATATTGATAGGTACAAGGAAGAAATAGCCATGCTCAAAGCTGAGGGAGCCACTTCGGAAGTCAAACTAATGGAAAAAGTTGACCAATTGACGGAAGCACAAAACGATTTAAATAATAAATTAGAAGAAGCTAGAAAACACGAGGAAGCGCTTCAAAAAATATTGAATGACACAACTACACAACTCAACAGCCAGAAAACTCAATATGAAAAAGAGAATGCCCAAGTCCAAAGTCAATTAGCTACTGCACAGGAGGAATCAAATAATTTACGAGCAGAAGAAAACAGACTGAAAGAATTATTACAAGAAAAGCAAAATAGCATAAAAGATCTAACATTGAAATTAGAAATGTTCGAAGTAGACATTAAGTCCAATTTAGAGATAGTTACGGAAAAAGAAAGGCAGATGGCTCAAGTGAATGAGGAACTGAAAACAGTGAATGAAAGCAGAAAAGAACTTGAAGAAAAGTTGCATAACGCAGTTTCCGAGACTAGTTCAATAAAACAGAAATATGAAAACCTCATAGCGAATTCTTCGGCAGAAGAATCTGTTTTAAAAGAACAGCTGAGTCATCTAGAAACACTTAAAGTCGACGTGATAAAACTAACTCAAGAAAAAACAGCTTTAGAGACAAATCGTGATGAGATATCAACTGAACTTCAAAAATTAAAAGACGAACACAAACAAACGGTTGACAAGTTAAAAGAAAACATGACTACAAAAGAGGAACTAAAGAAAACTATTTTAGAAAAAGAGACCTTGTTGAAAACACAAAATGAGCAGATGATTGCCGAAACAAACAAAATAAAAGAGATGGAAGCCGTAATTTCCAATTTACAACAAGAAATATCTAACAGAGATAATGCGGTGCAAGAGAAGGAGTCCCAACTTACAAAATTAAACGAATCTTTGAAATCTGGGACAAATGAAACACAACAGGTCATTGCGCAGCTGCAAACTGAAAATGCTCAATTAAACGAGAAATACAAAACTGAAGTTGAATCTCTAAACAACACTACCAAATCGTTACAAAGTCGTGTTGCAGAGCAAGAAAAGCAAATCGCAGAATTACAGCAAACCAAAGAAAAAGTAACTGAACTACAGGAACTATTAGCCAAATCTGAGAAAGATATTAAACAGTTGACTAACATAAATGAAGGACAGAAAGCGAATTATGAAGATTTGAATAAACAATTACAAGCACAGTTTGACGAATTTAAGAAAGAAAGTAAACGTGTCAAACATGACCTTAAAGCCAAATTAGAACAGTATGATAAAGAACTTCATGATACTAGAGAAAAAAATAAAGCTGAAATAGAAAAACAAAACCAGTTGCAACAGAAACTGACAGAAGCCGAAAAAAGTGTTACAGAGTTATCTCAAAAACTAGAACTAGTTAACGTCCAACAAAGTACTAATGTAGAGAAAGATAGTTTGTTAGAGAAGTTGACGTTAGAACTTCAAGCTACGAGGAAATCAAGTGCCGAAGCTTTAGCTAATAGTGAAGTGGTTGTTAATAATCTTAAGGTAGACATAGAACATAAAGTTAAGGACTTAAAACGTAGAGATGAGGCGATAGCTAAGTTACAAGATGAAACTAAGGTAGGTTTACTTACATGATGTTTTGAAACCATGTCATAAACACAATTGAATTTTGAATGTTTTGCTATTTGTTTTACAGAATCTAAAAGCCAAATTAGAAATAGCGGAAAGAGAAAAGGTGCTAATGCAGAAGGAATCGGAGAAGATGAAGAGTATTCGAGATAGAAATGATAACAATGCAGTAGGCGCTTTAGGTCAAGGAGACACGCCAATGCCTAAGTAAGTTTAGAAAATTATAGATCCCTTTAAGATGTTAATCAATCTTGTGCAAAAATTCAATATTTTGTTTTTTTTTTATGTGACAAGTGAGCAAACGAGCAGGTGGGCCACCTGATGGTAAGTGGTCAACACCGTCCATAGCACCTACTGTCTTATTAATGGCATATTTTGACACCAATAAGACAGCAAAGCGCGTTGCTCACTTTGAGAATTAAGATGGTATGTCTTATTTCACTGGCTCCCTTACCCTTCGCACCGGAACACAGCAGTGCAAACACTGCTGCTTCACGGCAGAAATAGACAAGTGGGTGGTACTTCCCCAGACGGACTTTGCACAAAAGCCCTTTCACTACTTGGCTGATCACGCCCTTTCAGTTTTCGGAAACATGTTTACACCATGTAAAGATTTTTTTCTATGACTTCCAGATCACAAGAGGAGAAGGAGATGTTGGACGGCCAAGTGAGTTTCCTGAACTCAGTCATAGTGGACATGCAGCGCAAAAACGAACAGTTGATGGCGCGCGTGCAGGCGCTTGAGTCCGGAGGCGCCGCCATAGAGTCGCCTGTCTTGTAAGTATCCACGTACTAGCGCGGACTTTGGCGCCTGCCCAGTTAAGAATATTTTCGCCTTAATTCTGTGAAGGCGCAGAGTCACTCGCACCTTAAATTTTTCGCCTGTTAAGAAAGATAAAATGCAAAAAAAAAAAAAAAAAATTGTGTGCCATAGCTCAGGGGTGGGTTCAGTATCAGTAACATTGAAAAAAGAGCATCGACCCCCCCCCCATACAAAATGCGCTATCAGCTCATGCAGTTTCTATGGGAAGATAAAATATTTATTTTTCGTTTTCCGACATAATGTTCCTTGGGAAAAGAGTTTTAGTTACTGTTACTGAACCCGCCTTTGAGCTTTGGCACGCAATTAAATTAACACCCTGTATTTTTTGGCTTTTCCAACATCAAGAACGCTTTTTTTACGAATTCAAGCAAAAATAGTAGATGGTCTGATAGGAGTGATTGCGATAGTAACACTGCTGGAGTGTTTACAAACCATCTGTTCTTGTAGGAACAAAGTCTGCCAAAGTTATCGTTTTCATCTGAATGAAATTCAAGCTTATGAATAACGTTTTAAACTGACTTCATTTGGTCAACCTGGATGTCGCTAAAACGTCTGTGAACTCAGGTTGGCCGCTGCCATAGAAATATAAGAAGGAAGAACGAGTCACAAGGTATTCCGACATTCATTCTGTCATTGTAAATACGGCATAGGCGTCGTTCTGTAAATTTTGTATAAGGATGTCAAATCACGTTTGATGGACATTTCAACTTGGGAAACAATGGCAGATGTCATCCCATAGTAAAATAAATTAGATTCCTTCTATCCCGAGCGAAACAAGGAGTCCGAATTATTTGGTCGCTGCAGAGAAAACATGGTGAGAGGGGTATTAACAGCATTTTAGATTCATAGACCAGTTGCTAAAGCACTGTGATTGAGGAGCTCCGTCTCAAAATAAAAATAAACAAATAAATAGTTTATTTATGCAAAACATTTCACAAAAGAACTTAATATAGGCACTCAACTGGATAGAAAACAAACAATGTATTGAAACCCTGACTCCCAAACTAAGAAAAACCCTGTGACTTGGGAGACAGTGTTCGTACCATGGAGACTACATAACATTAATACATTATTATTACATTAAAATTAAAGCAAAAATTTAGAATTTTAAATTAAATTTAAAAAATAAATAAATCTTAAATTAATATAAAAAAAAATGAGATATATGGAAGGAAGCATGTTGTTTTTGTGTTTAAGTGTGTGTGTGTGTGAGTGAAGTGTGTATAGTGTGTATGTGTGAGTGAAGTGTGTATAGTATGTGTGTGTGAGGAGATACTGAATTCAGTAAAATTTTCACTATTAGAAAAAAGCAAATTATTGTAAAATTCAAATTCAGTGACTGGGCTACCGCTGGTATTCGCAAAAGTAGAGAGAGACTTTTTGAATTATATGAGCTTAGAAATTATTCAAATGACGACAATTTCATTGAATATGTCAAAAATTATTCAAAATTGTTTAAATTAGTTTGTTTAAAAGCAAAATCATTTTTTCTACGGAAAAAAATACAGTCTGCTGATAACAAAATTAAGGCTGTATGGAATGTTATAAACAGTGAAACTGGAAAAGTGAAACCGCGTGACAATCAAATCACACTTCATACAAATCGCGGAACTATTAGTTCAAACGTAGAAGTGGCTCAAGAATTCGAAACCTTTTTTACTAATATTCCTTTGAAAACAACAGAGTCACTCAATTCATCATCTTCACTTGCTAGCGATTTACTTCAAAAGAATGTGGACGCCTGTGAAACTGAATTTGGGTTTAATCATGTCACCCCTAACGAAATTGTTAAAGCCTTTAAAAGTATTAAAATGAAAACCACTGAGGACCTATGGGGAATGTCAGTAAAAGTCTGTAGTGCGATCATTGATACTATATCTCCATATTTAGCTGTTATATTCAATGATTGTGTCGATCATGGTACATTTCCTGACTTAATGAAAAAAAGTAAAGTAGTTCCATTATTCAAAGCTGGTGACAAAAAGGATCCCAGTAATTTTAGACCAATATCAGTCTTACCTGTACTTAGTAAAATTTTTGAGAAGGTCATACTCAATCAAATGCTTTCACACTTCAATAGAAATAACTTACTACATGACCATCAATTTGGTTTCACGAAAGGGCGCAGTACAACGGATGCCGGGACTGCACTTTTAAAATACATCTTTTGCGCGTGGGAAAAATCTGAAGATGCTATTGGTATCTTCTGTGATCTATCCAAAGCATTTGATTGCGTAGATCATAGCACATTGTTGCTAAAACTTGAACATTACGGTGTTAAGAATAATTCACTTAAACTACTTAGGTCATATTTGGAAAACAGGATTCAAAAGGTACAAGTAAACAGGACGAAATCACTGGGATCTGTTGTCAAAATTGGCGTACCTCAAGGGTCCATATTGGGGCCATTTTTATTCCTTATTTATATTAATGACCTTCCTTCTGTGGTGAAGAATCTGTCAAAGATTGTGTTATTTGCTGATGATACTTCATTAATATTCAATGTAAGTAGGAAATCACAAAATTATAACGAAGTCAATGATGCACTTCGACAGATTCATGCATGGTTTACTGTTAACAATCTAGTCCTAAACGCCAAAAAAACTAAATGTATTAAATTTGCACTACCAAATGTAAGGTCTACTTCACATAACATAGTATTGAATAATGAACGATTAGATTTTGTAAATAGTACAGTTTTCTTAGGGTTAACACTAGACTCTAAACTTCAATGGGGCCCTCATATAACGGCTCTTTCTGGTCGATTGAGCTCGGCTGCATATGCTGTTAGAAAAATCAGACAACTTACTGATGTAGCTACTGCAAGGCTGGTTTACTTTAGCTACTTCCATAGCATTATGTCTTATGGCATACTGCTTTGGGGCCGAGCAGCTGATATACATTCAATATTCGTTTTACAAAAGAGGGCTATAAGAGCAATTTATTGCCTGAAGACTCGTGATTCCCTGAGAGAACTGTTCAAGGAAATCAACATTATGACAGTGCCATGCCAGTATATCTATGAAAATATAATGTATGCTAGAAAGAACATTCATCAATTACCTAAAATTTGTGACAGGCATAATTTTAATACTAGAAATAAGCATAAAATTGATCAACCATATACTAGATTAACTAAAGTCAACACATCTTTCGTTGGTCTGTGTATACGATACTACAACAAAATACCTGACAATATAGTGCAATTACCTGAGAGAAAGTTTAAAGAATGTGTAAAGCAAACGTTATGTAAAAAAGCTTACTATAGATTGGATGACTATATGAATGACAAAGAGGTATGGTGCTCTGATATTCCAGCGAAACACAAGAAACACATTGTAAAAAGCCGACTCTTAAAGTAGGCCGTGCTGCAGTGGTTTCTTGCCGTTTCTTTTACGCTGCCATAGCACGATCCGAAACGGCGTAGACTCGCTCTATTTGCATTGTATTCTGCATGACATTCAATAAGTATTCTGTAAAGAATCTACATTGAATAAAATTATCTGAATCTGAATCTGATTGATGATCGATATGATATAATTGGTGAAGAAAATAAAAAATAAATAAGCATATCGGGCCACCGCCGCCGGTTGATAGGTAGTAAACAAGTATTAAGATAAGAAGGTAAGTAATTCCTCTGTTCCATTATAATCTTGTTTTAGTAACCAGTCTGTTAACTTTCTTTTAATCTCGTGTTTATTTAGATTTGCTATATTTAGTAACCCGTGCAATTTTATATATATATGTGGGCTCAGTACGTAAAACTGGTGTTCAGCGAAAGTTGTTCTGTGCGGGACTGAAATTGATTCTAGTCTGCGCTTACTTGTAGTGGGGACCGGAACAGAACGATGTTGTCTCAAGGTTGATTGAAGCACAAAGAGCTGCCTAACCGTAAGTAATTTTGAGTTAAAATATGATTGCGAGGTTGGGTAACGAAAAGGCTTTTTCAGCATCACTTTTAGGACAGCTCTTTGTGCTCTCTCAAGCCCGATCATAGCTGTCTTGTATGAGCCACCCCAAGCACTGATACAGTACGTTACGATCGACTGACACAAGGCAAGATAAGTCATTTTCAATATTTTACTTACTTAAAAATGTGTATCAAACATATAACTCTTGTTGATAGAAGTTCAAGTTGTTTATTCCATTTAAGACAATTATCAATCTGCACTCCTAAATATCTTACAGACGCTGATTCACCAATTTTTTTGCAGTCACACCCAATATTAGAGTACGTACAAGAGTGAGCTCTTATCACGTAGTTGCTAGGAGGTTTCATATTTTTACTAATGTAAAAAGGAATGAAAGAAGACTTTTCAGCATTCAGTGTAAGTAAATTTAGAGCAAGCCATCTACCAATCTTTTGTAGTGCACCTTCTGCATGGGTTTTGACTTGTGTCCAGCTTTCACCTTTTACAAGGATAGCAGTATCGTCAGCATAAGTATAGATATTGCATTGATTCAATTCCATTTTACAGAGCTCATTGATATATATGAGGAAGAGGGTTGGGCCTAAAACACTCCCTTGAGGGACTCCAAAATATACCCGTCTTTTGCCACTGTAAAAAGAATCAATTTTAACTTTTTGTTGTCTATTTGTTAAATAGTCACGCATTATACTGAGACAAGATCCTCGTATTCCTGTTTGCTCCAGTTTGTGGACAAGTATTGGGACAGAGACTGTGTCGAAAGCCTTGGATAAATCTAGAAATATTCCTAAACATTTATTTTTGGTATCCAAATTTTTTGCTATATCTTGGGTTAAGTCTATGACTACGTCTTCGGTTGAAACTCCGGGGCGAAAACCATATTGGTTGCTCGCAATAAGATGATACTTCTCTAAAAAGTTGCTAAGCCTTTTATTTGATTTATGGCGCCACATTGTTTGTGAAGCGATGTAGTTTAGCTGACGTCATTAAGAGATTTTAATATCCAACAATGAATAAACGATTTTGATTTGATTTGATTTAGAACCTTTTCCAAGATTTTCGATAGAGCAGATAAAACCGAAATAGGCCTATAGTTATTGACACAGTCTCTGTTCCCTCCCTTATGTATAGGATGGACTAAAGCTAGTTTGAGGGCTTTTTGGAAGACGCCAGTAATAATGGAGCGATTGCATATATGGGTGATCGAAGGAACCAGAAAATCACGACATTCTTTAAGCATTGTGGAAGATATTCCATCCCACCCCACGGCACAATCATTACGTAGCTGTAAGATGATTGTTTCAATCTCGGCCTCATCAGTTTCGAGTATAACAATTGAGTCACAGGGGGAGACGGAAACTAGATTTTCAGAGGTAAAGGCGCGACTGTTTGATACAGGGAACAATTGAGGGTTATCTGATATTAAATTATTTGCGAGATTCTTACCAATATTAGCATAGAAGTCGCAAACATGATCTATTGAAGATTGAGGATCGTCACGCATGTCTAAGAGTTGAAATGGGGAATCAGCAACCTTTTGTGAGTTTGTTATTTCTTTAATTGTTTTCCAGAGTTGTTTTGGATTTTTACCTGCCTTTAATAGTTCGCATTGCTCATACTCAATTTTTAGCTTTTTCAATAGTCGGTTACAAAAGTTACGGTAACGAGTGTAAGTGATTTTGACGATAGGATTATTAGGTTCTTTTTTACATTTCAAATGCAATTTATCTCGATGTCTTATGCACTTAAGTAAGCCAGGAGTTATCCAAGGCTTTATATTCCTATCTTTTCTAGCCTTTTTTACAACATGACTATGTTTTTTAATGATTGATTTTAAAATATTTATAAATAAATCTGTCGCTGCATTTGCATCACTAGTATTGAGAACATCATTGAAACTTGTATTTTCAAGATCAGCTTTTATTGCAGTATAATCCAACCGAGTTACAGTGTTAATAGATTTTTTTACTTTAACTGTCTTTTCTATAGCTAACAAGACGGGATTATGATCCGTTATAGCGGATTCTATAACTAATGTGACATTATTGAGTTTAGATTTTAGAAGGGTGTGGTCTTAACAACTTTCCTGTCTTGTACTAAATGTATGAGTAGGTACTAAACCATGGGAGGCATTGAATATAATATAATTAGATGTGAAGTCATCATTACAATTATTTGGCCTAATGTCGATATTCATGTCTCCCACTAGAGAAATGTTACGGATGTTGGAAAAACTGTTATATATTATATCAAGACTATCTAAGAACTTGTCCAAATTTATTTATTTATTTATTTATTTATTAAATTACAAATTACATACTTAAAATTACACTTTCCTAATGAGATCCGGATATGCTTAAAACATTTCTCTATAGAGTGTATTACAGTAGCAACCCAAATAGACCTAGGCCTGTGTTAGGGTGTGCCACGTATTTTACAATATTAGATTGCTTACTTTTGGTGCACTGGATCGGGATGTAGACACGAGTAAATACTAAATAGTTGTTATTTAGGTAAAAAATATACATATATGATTAAAGTATGATATGATAAGTTTAAGAGCATGCAATAAGAAGTGGGAATTGAGTTAGTAAAATAAAATATGATCGATCAGGTATTAGTTTGTATCAGTTTTTTATATATCTCATTGAAATTTTCGTAGCCAATATTAAGGAGAAAATTTTTTATCTTTTTGTTTAAGGTATCAAAGTTGTCATAGGTTTTATTTAAAATGCTAGCTTTAAACGTATCTATTTCTTGTTTGATGTCGGGTGGTAGAAATTCATACATGCGCGGGGCAATGGAGGAAAAGTGATGTCTGGCCGCTACAGTGCGAGTGTGCGGTACTACAAAGCGGCGAAAAACAGTATTCGCACGCAACGGTCTTTCTGTTTTTCTCTCAGGCATCAGGGTAATGTTTTTACTAAAATGGACCAATATTTGCCATATACACAGTTGTCTGGGAGTAAGAAATGTTGCTTACTGCTATATGAGGGTGACCTGTATACAGCAACTAACGCTAGTTTATTGTCTATGATACACGTCATGCAGGTGCCACAGGTAAAAGCTGGCTCATTTATCTTACACTTTAATCCTACCTTAGTGTATAAGATGATGCCATCATTTTGATTTTTTATATTTTTTGTAAAACTAGAATTATAGCCAGACAGGAACGGTGGCTTAGACACCTTGCTCAACCAGCACTCGATTAACACAATCACGTCAACCTTAATTTTTAATCTACATAAGAGTATTTGAAGTTCATTAAAGTTTTTATTAATGCTACGTATGTTAAGGTGTAATATACTAATATTATTATTAAAACATGGCGCATTTGCTCTGTCCAATGTGCACATCTACCTATAGGTACTAAATAGGATCTGTGTGAGGCATCAGATAACGCCATAGCAGTACCTACTTAACAAAATTTTGAGAGGCAAATATTTAATTGGTGTTTGATCACAACATTGACACGAAGAATATATAAAGTATGTATTCTTTATACATACATTCATAACATCACGCCTCCCTCCGGTCGAGGTAGACAGAGACCACAGCCCTCCACCTGCTACGATCTTGACATACTTCTTTCGCATCCTCTACTTTCAAAAAGAAGAAAAACTTAGACAACATAATTTGGTTGGGCTTACCACTAAAGTACTAGTCTGTCGGTGCCTATCCTATACAACTAGATAACTTATTTTATAGTTGGACCACCGGATTCCAGTTCTCTATGCGAAGTCGATTCACATTCTTCAGGGTCGTTATAGTCTTTCTGGCGTGGTTGCCCTGCTGTAGTGACTCTTCTATGCCGTGGGCCAGGACATGGAGGAAGAGCCAGGACAAACATTTGTGTCAGGCACGTATATAAAGGGGGGGTTTAGGGGGTTCAAACCCCCCCCCCCCCCTTAGGACTCTATGTCTTTCTTAAAAAAGGAGGGCAACATAAAGGAATAAATAATAAGTAGCACGGATATGGGTTGGCGCTGGCGTGTCCACACAGGTCACATCCCACACGAGAAACTTACCCTCTTTCTACGCCACGTGAGATACTCAGTCAGGCCTCTTGCCATTAGAGCGAACGACTCCGTTTGGTTCCAACGTAGCCGGAACGTTCGCCGAGGCAAGGGCTCGCTGTAGCACATCATTTAATGTGGCGTGGCGTGGGATGCGACCCGCACTCTTATTGCACAAGAGACTGAGATGTCAGAGTTCACACACGTTTGCAACCTTACACCTCCAGAGATGCGGCTGGACGGTCTTCGCACCTAGCCTCAGGCCGACGATGAGGGAAAGACTTAAAAGTCAAGTAAATTGCCGCATCGCAAATGATTTTAGAATAAACGGCCAAAAGCCTGGCTCGGTCCGAAGGAACCGAGTTGGCATCTGATAATTGCTGCTAGGCTCTCCGGCGCAGTGGCTTATTCCATCTTATTTGAGAAGCCAAAACAGTAGTGGACGGGCTGGTCAGGACACAAGTTAAAGCACCTCTCCCTGGCGTCAAGGAAGATTGCGACCTCAACAGATCCCATGGCAGGAGTAGCGATCTTGGTGAAAACATTAATATAGTTAGCTATAGCCCGACGACAGAAACGCAGGCAAAGCCACCCCAGACGCTTTCCTGATACCTAAGCCACCGAGACATACAAGAAGAGAAGCCAAGTCCCAAGCTTGGTCAGTAAGGTGGATGTTCAATTCTTGAGTCCAAGATACACGAATCACCAGGAACTCATACCTCCATAAATGTGTAAACCGCAACAAATTCGTAAATTTTAGCAAGAAGAGGCAGAATTTAATTAAAGTAAGTGCCATATGAGCATAGATGTCATTCAAACGATCCAGTTTTTTGAAACTTTTCCACCCGTTGGTGCATGAAGCTTGAAATTGACTCGTGAAGCAGAGGCGCTCTTAAAAGATGTAGCGATTCACTTGGTGACTGATTTTATACCAGGCGCTACGGTGTCGAACACACCGTCACGGGAATCGTGAAATAATGACATATTTTCAGCACTTGCATTAATTGTCTTTTACGTTACGATAATGCTAACGAAAAATTTCGCGCTCGCTGCGCTCGCGTTTTCATCTGGCCATACTAGGACTCGTCCCCCCCCTTAGACTTTCTATATCTACGTGCATGATTTGTGTGATGAGATGAACATGAGTGTTCTGTGCCTGCTCTGTTATTTATGTCTCTGGTTCACATGGTACAGGCTTTACCTAGTTTGGGATCAAGTGACATTGTATGAATTTTTGCCCTACATGTTTTGTTAAATTCTATCTCTAGTTCGAACGGTCGCAAGCCGCGCGCGGTGGCGCCGCGTCTCTTCTGCGACATCTGCGACGTGTTTGACGCGCACGACACGGAGGAGTGCCCGCGACAAGCCGCCGACCCCGAGCTGCCGCCCCCGCCGCCCCCGGGGACCAAGAAGCCGCCCCCGCCACCGCGGCCTTATTGCGATATTTGTGAAGGTATGTAGAAATTGTGTTTATCTATATATATATAAAAGAAGAAGGTGACTGACTGACTGACTGACTGACATATCAACGCACAGCCCAAACCACTGGGTCTAGAGATTCCAAATTTGGCATGTAGGTTCCTTGTAAGGCCTAGGGGTGCACTAAGAAAGGGTTTTACAAAATTCCACCCCTAAGGGGGTAAAATAGGGGATGAAAGTTTGTATGAAAGTCCGTCAGTTTTGAAGTTAGGATCTTCAAAATTTGTATTTAGGCTGACGACTAAAAATTAATAATTACGTGTCTCAGGGTTTTTGAAAATTCGACACCCTTAAGGGTGAAAAGGGGGATGAAGTTGAAATTTTTTTATTTTTAAAGTAAAATCCACTTAATTTATTATTTAGGCATTAATGATGTAATTCTATGCAACGTTCATCACTGTTATTGAAATTCCACCCCAAATTCAACCCCTAAAAAAGGGAAATGGGGTGAAAAGTCTAAAAACCAATAGGGGTATCGTTTGTATGGTTTATCGGGTCGCTGATTACGAAAACTACAACAATTTTGAAATCCAACGTGGTGGACGTGAAATACCATCATCCCCCTGGGGATGGAGTTGGGGTGCGATAGGTTTGAAATGTCTAAAAATCAATATGGGTGTCGTTTGTATGGTTTATCGGGTCGCTGATTACGAAATTTACAACAATTTTGAAATCCAACGTGGTGGACGTGAAATACCATCATCCCCCTGGGGATGGAGTTGGGGTGCGATAGGTTTGAAATGTCTAAAAATCTATATGGGTGTCGTTTGTATGGTTCATCGGGTCGCTGATTACGAAATTTACAACAATTTTGAAATCCAACGTGGTGGACGTGAAATACCATCATCCCCCTGGGGATGGAGTTGGGGTGCGATAGGTTTGAAATGTCTAAAAATCAATATGGGTGTCGTTTGTATGGTTTATCGGGTCGCTGATTACGAAAGCTACAATAACTTTGAAATCCAACGTGGTGGACGTGAAATACCATCGTCCCCTGGGGATGGGGTTGGGGTGCGATAGGTTTGAAATGTCTAAAAATAAATATGGGTGTCATTTCTATGTTAGGGATAGCGGTTAAATTGGCGTAACGGGTAGGGATAGGGGTAGGGATAGGGACAGGTAGAGGTAGATAGGTAGAGATGTAGAGAGGTAGAGACGTAGAGACGTAGAGAGGTCGAGAGGTAGAAAGGTAGAGAGGTAGAGGGGTACAGGTAGAGGGAGAGGGAGAAGGATGGGAAGGGGGAGAGGGAGGGAGTGAGGGAGGGGGAGGGGGTGATGAAAAGGGAGAGGGTGGGACAGGGGGAGGGGGAGAGACAGGGGGAGGGGGAGAGACAGAGGGAGGGGGAGAGGAAGGGGGGAGAGGGAGAGAGAGGGAGAGGGTTTTAGTTTTTCTCAATTACTTCTGCGAATTGGCTCTGTTTTGAAATATTACATAAAGGTGTCTCTCATCTCTCTCTTTACATTCGTTAGGATACTGCTGCTAAGTTCCTCTGTTCTGAGTAATTTATGAGTAACGTCTGTATATTATATAAAATTCAGCTGGATCTTGAATTATACTCATTGATTTGCGCAGGGTTAGTCCTGTTTTTCCTTAGTTTAAAATTACCCCGAAATGACGGGAAAGTATCTCATTGCTTCGGAAAACCGGTAACAACATAAATACGAAATCCACGCGAGCGAAGCCGCGGGCAACAGCTAGTTATACCTATATGTATGTAAACAGCGATATTTGCGACGAGTTGAGGACCGCCAAATGGCACCACCGGAGAGCAAGAAACCGCCCCCGCCTCTACGGCCTTATTCCCATATTTGTGAAGGTATGAAGACCACTTTTGAGTGAGCCAAAGTGAGTTCCAAGAGACGCAAATGATGTCGATTTCCAATTTGAATATTTCTGACTTTTTAACGATAAAACGTACAACTATGTGTATCAGTCCTCGAAGTCACTTTATAACAGCGAGCTGTCGTTAACACTACCTATCAGGGTGCTGCAGCTCACCTTGGGCGAGCCTGCACCGTCTTGTATGGTCAGCATTTTTTTTATATCATGTAGTATATCCATGGTGCCAGCCGTAACGCTAACAAGCAAGGTGACTAGACTATGGTTCTTCCCCTCTACATTTTTCAGCAAAAGCTGGAATTCTGGAGGGAGCTCCCTGTCCTGTAGTGGAAGTTTCATGGGATTTTATGAAGATGAGTATCTAGAAAGCGCATAGTACAGTCAAGAGCAGGTCAAGCTTGACACTCAGTGTGATTAACACTAAAGTGGACTTAAAGTGCTCTTGACAGTGCATTTCATTACATCATATAAAACAGAAAATAGGTTTTCCAAGTGCTACAAAAAATACAAGATTCAGGTGTATCCAAACAAGAATAGTACCAAACCATCTCTAACCCTGGATGTTGTAAGTGGCGACTAAGGGTTATCCCTTAGAACCGAAGGATGGGCTGGGTAGCGTTTTTCTGTTTGTCTTACCATCTTACACACTGCAGTCGCAAACATCTACGGCGCCAGCCGCAACACGCGTGGTGAATATGTTACTTCCCCTCCAAAATGTACCGTTTATGCTGGAATTCTGGAGGGTGCTCCTTGTTTAGTTGTGGAAGTTTCATGGGATCTTATGTCGTTGTTTTGAAATCTATGTTATAAAGAAAAGTACCCTTGTTTATTTTATTCTGTAAATATAGTTCAGTGTAGTTACAGACACTTTTAGCAGTTTTTGTAACTCTAACTACAGTTAACACTTAACGTAATTAGAAAATAAATTAATAATTTTCAGTCAAATAACCCGCCCTTCGTCATCCCCGGTGCAAAGGTGCCCATTAAATCGCAATGGACAGCCTTTGTACCATGTATGACCCGGAGCGTGGGTCCAAACCCTTATAAAGAAATAAATAAATATATTAATGTTTTGTTGCAGTGTTTGGCCACGCGACGGAGGACTGTGATGAAGAGGAGACATTTTAATGCTATCCATTATAGACTAGACTATTATTAGCCTAAATGTTACCGACTACTGTTGTTACTTGTTTTATCCGACTATTTATTGTTTACCATATTTATGGTATTCTTGTTTTACTACTTCTAATAATAACTATTGTTGTAAATAAGATTTATTGATCTTTTTAATAATAAGTTATTTTTGCATGTCAAAGTAAAAAAGGTAAACGGTTTTGTGAATTCTCATTGCATTATTTGCATATAATGCAAAGCGAGAAGTATTTTAATGGCACAAAGTAATCACTTTCCATCACATTAAAATCATGAATATTGAATATTAATAATGATATTATTACAATTTACATCATGTCTGTCTGTATTAGGTCTTATTATACAGGTAAATTTAACACCAAAATAATAAGGTTTTTTATTAAGCAATAAATTTAATGATATTTATAAAATTGTTTAATTTTGTTAACCCAGTCAGTCCTAGGGATATTTAGGGGTGAATTGCTTACAAGTTTAAGACTGCATTCCAATGAAACAGAATAGAATGGAGATATGTGATATTTATTAGATAGATACCAATCAGATTAGAGACTGCAAAGACAGGACCAAAATTGAGATTTTGGCACAATGGTATTTAATGGAATTGCACCTTAAAAGGCCCCATACAAAGCCCTGCCTGCAGGGCCCTGCTTGCAGTGCCACTGCCAATCGTACTTTGTGTGGGCATGCAGGGCCGACAAAATCGCCGTTACATCGGCCCTGCAAGACCACACACGGTACGATTGGCAGTGCGCACTGCAAGCAGGGCTCTGCAGGCAGAGCTTTGTATGGGCCGTTTAAGAAAACCTATATGAAAATAGTTATTTGTTATGCAAGGCAGCAAAAGGTTTATTTGGCGCGAGGGCCTCGTATTGAAAACTGAGCAAGCGAAGGATTCTAGGATTGAACCACGAGCGAAGCGAGTGGTTCAAAAGAAGAATCCTGAGCGTGGCAAAGGTTTCAAGACACGAGACGCAAAATAACTTTGCTGCCGAGCGAAACACAAAATTTTTCACCTCATTAAAGCGAGGAAATGTTAACATAATGCAATATAAGAAATAAGTGTTTAATTAATTACTCATACGTTTTAACGTAAGGGCATAATACCTACATAATAGTACTGACAGCAGCAAGCAAGTGGAAACATAACCAGTATAACCTGAACCAGCGCTTCGCTACAAACCTCCGAAACCAGAGACCAGCTCAAGGTCAAAGAGTTTTCACGGACGAGTGGCCATGTGTTGATTAAGAAAACATTAAAAAGGAAATCACTATAATCAAATTATTATTATTTTTGGGACTGTTGTGCTTATGTAAACTACTTAAGGTGGTCGTCGAAGAAACCGAGATAGCCATGGCGAACTAGATGGCGCTAGGGAGCAACATTCGTGGTTTTTATCGATTATTTCGTAATTGAGATAGAATTAAAACAAAATTCTTGAGTTGGCGGGTGCTCTTATTTATTTTTCATCGATCTAGTAATAGTTTAACGTAAGTTAATTGCTTATTCTCCTGTGTATTGGCACAGAATTCATAATAGTACTGTATTGGTCAAATCTACGAAATCTGCAGTCACGCACACTAAGAGACGCGAATTTTGAGCATGTGTGAGTAATTCATTCATAATAAATCTTGCGTATTATCTGTCAATTTGAATAACTTCGTCAACGCTGAAATCCTTTAGTTTCCTTTGTGTTTGATAACTTAACACCATTGTGGTCTAAGCATGTATTGGTCAAACGTTTTGTATGAAAACGACGCCTCTGCAACCGCCTTAATAAATTTGCAGAACAAGGTTCATTTTCATTGGATTTCAATGTGGAGACAGAGGATAGGCAGTGGCAGACAAATCTATTTTATATTGCGTTGATTTGAAGTCAAAAGGCGAGTCCATTAATCTGGGCAAGAGAACAAAAAAAAGGCGATCGAATTTTAAATTTACTTTTCATTATCAGCCAGTACCTTACCCACCAGGCATTCACTATTCATAATACTATTTGTTTCTTTCCTATAGCTGCATCCCTGTTTCTCATCTTGAAAACGATAGTGCGTGGCTGGTTTTACAAGCGGCCAGTACTGCAGCATACTACAAAATAATAAGTACATCGCGTTCGAATTTCAAAAACCTTTTGCCCGCTAGGGGCCAAAAATCGCTTTTGGCCGCAGAATTTAACCGACAAAACAAATGTTTCCGAGCTTTGGAGGTGAAAAAATAATTAATTACTTAAATCACACCTTTATTTCATTAAATCTTAATCAAAATATAAATCCTAATAATACACTTAATTTTAATTGTTTCTTCAATCTAGACCATCCTTCTTTTCCTTTATGGCTTCCTGGAACAGAAAAAAATACTGTCATACAATGCAATTTAGTTAGCGGAGATTTCCCACCAAGTGTAGTGGCCATCAACCTTTCAGGACAAATGCCAAAACACCTTTTATCTGTTTAACCAGGAGATTATACAAGTTGTTTTTAAAACCTATACTTCCCGTTGACCTAGAATAATGAAATTTGGGAAGAAGCTAGGTCTCATAGCATTTGTGCTAAAAAGGAAAAAGTCTAAAATTATTAAATGTTACAACTTTTCTCACAGGATCTTTTATATAACGTGTTAATGGAATAAGCGAAACTCTCATACACCCCAACTGACTTTTATTAAAATAAATCCATTCCCGTGAAAAATCTTAAAAAAGGTTTTTTTATCTAGATATTGTTATTATAAAGTTTCATCGCTGTTCTAGTCCGCGTACTCCGCGCACGCCACGCCCACTTTCCCCGCCGCCAGCGCGCGTATCTACAGAAATGTTTAGAATAGAAGCGGCAAAAATTTAAATAATAAAAAATTAAAAAAAATTACCCCTATCAAAAACCCGTGAAATTGATACTACTCTCGATTTTGAGCGAACTATTTTCTCGGTTTCGCTTATTCCGTTAACACCTTGTATAGAGGTCAGCTTAGAGTGGACGCGGAGTTAAAGAGAAAAAGTTAGAAGAATATGAATAAGAAGTTTGAAAAATTTACTTCGTACAACTTGTAAGTACTACAATTTCGAAAAGAAAACATTTTTTTCATTTGTTGACATGTTTCTTTGGGAAACAACTATCTCAGCTTTACCTTGGTTGAGCATTGTCTTTAGGTAATGGGAACTTGGTTTGGCTTCTACTATTAAATGAAATCACTACCTACCTTAAACCTTTCCTCAAAAAGTGAGAGCTCAGACGTAAGATCAGTGATAGCATTCATGAATGCTTCTTGTGGCGTGTAGTCCGAAGTGGTCTGAATACGCAACACAAACTTGTGTTCCAGTGGATGAGGCACCTTGTAACCAGCAAACAGCACCTTGGGGTCCTTCAACAGTTGGCTGAAACAAATGGTTAAACATGTAATTCTGTATGAGTAGTAATAAAAGCTCCAACAAGAAGATAAAATCTACTACCTAAAGTACTAACCTTCAGACTTAAAATGACACAACAACTAAATGAGATACTGAAATCTTCGTAAAAATAAACATGACTGTTTATTGCTATAATACTTTATTACCAGCTTTAATTACGTTCTACTGAAAACTTTTGGGACCTAGGCAAGTAAGTGATTGTAGGTTGTCAAACACCTAAACAGCTGGGCTGGGCTTATATGAAAACACATACTGCTGATTTTGTGCAGAGGACGATGAAACGCCTATTTACCTATACAGCCACTGTGAGAAACAGCCACAGCCACGGCCCACGCACAATGGTCCTTACTGGACTAAGTGCAGAAACCACACACTTAACTTAGAACTTAGAACAGCCACTGTGATGCACTAACTCACAGCAGAAGTTGGGAAACAGGAGGACATATACTACACCCTGAGGATGCCAGAGCTCTCAATCCTAGGCAGATCGTCAGCTTCTTCAAGGCTGTCGGTGTGGCCGAGGAGATGTAGTATAAAGGGTTGGCTACAATAGATCTATGCAGGTCGCAGTGGCTGGCCATTGGGAACTAGGAGCCCGGCCCCTTTACCCTCAAAACATAAAAGTGAGTAAGTACCTCTTTGTGCAGGTATGAAAAGTTGGTACTTAATGACTTCGTGGTTGGTTCAGTGTTTACTTCAGAAGTTTAGTTTTGTTTTTGAAGATCAATATTTTTAGGCAAAATTTAATTTGAACACACTTATTTCTTTGTTAAATTTGCATTTTTTTTTCGGTATGTATGTTTTGGGCTTTTTGTCGGTAATTCATTATAAGTTGGTTGATCAGAATAATAGTCGGCCACAAATCGCAGGAGATTAATATATGCCCTTCTTGCAATTACTGACTTGTCTGCTGTCAAAGGTAATTTCCTGCTGTTTTAATCTGTGACCTAAATTACAGAGAAGAATTAATTTTACTTTTCAAATCAACTACATTGAATCAATCATGAACACACCAAAAATTAATTGTAGGTACCACAGGATAACACGAATACATGATACCTATCTTAGTATTTATAATCTTACTGTCTAATCATATTCCCGAGGGTATGATCTTCCTTATTGACTGTGAATATAGCAGCGTTCGTTACTTTTGTATCCTCTTCTTTTTGAACTCTGAAAACAAAACAAACGTGATAGAAATTCGTCTCCAAAGGAATAATACAAAAATACAGATGCTCCACACATGAGTGATAGCACATACTTCTTTTCTCCATCGTAAAGAAGAAATGACTCGAATGTCGGAGGTGCATTCATTCTATTAGGTTTTGGAGCTTTTTAATTTTGCAAAGCTACGATGCTGATAATTTATTTATCCGCAAAATATAAAATTCTAATCAATCACAAACCCAATTTGACATAACTACGCACGTCAGTCAACACAACCAGGGATGCCAAATCCCAACTATCTTACTTCCCTAAACTCACTCATTTGTTTTTCCCCGAAAGGTTTCGTTTCGGCCATGTTTGTCCAAAAAATTAGTTAAAACACGATTTTATATTATTTATTTTTTCATCAAACACATCAATTATCACCTCTATTGTATTGTGAATTACTCAATTATGCAACTTTAAAATTTTTAAGGCAACGTCAATGTTTGTTTGTAAGTATGCATAGCAATCGGTTTGTTAAAAGAGATGTAAAATTTTACTATGGAGGTTGGATTTTTATTTCGAGGGAAGATTAACAGGGTTTAAACCAAGTTCATATGGTGGATAGGATAGTAGATAATATTTTGGTGAAGAAAGAATATTTTTATAGGCCACCATTTTTTTACAATTGATTTTTAAAGTTATTGAAATACGGCATCACTGATTGGAATTTGGCAACACTGATTAGACTATGACAACCCTACTTACAACAGGGTTTTAGGCTAAGTAAGTATACAGGGTGTTAGATTAGGATCACCATATGTACAGGGTCTTAGGGTAAGTATACAGGGTGTTAGATTAGGATCACCATATGTACAGGGTCTTAGGGTAAGTATACAGGGTTAGATTAGGATCACCATATGTACAGGGTCATAGGGTAAGTATACAGGGTGTTAGGATAGGATACCTATACAGGATGTTAGGTTAGTATCACTTTATGTACAGGGTTTTAGGGTAAGTATACAGGGTGTTAGGATAGGATAACTATACAGGGTGTTAGGTTAAGATCACTATATTTACAGGGTTTGAGGATAAGTATACAGGGTGTTAGATTAGGATTACTATACAGGATGTTCGGGTACGTATACAGTTTGTTAGATTAGGATCACTATATGTACAGGGTCTTAGGGTAAGTATACAGGGTGTTAGGGTGTGTACAGGATTTTAGATTAGGATCACTATATGTACAGGGTCTTAGGGTAAGTTTACAGGGTGTTACTACACAGGGTGTTAGGACTAACACTAACACACTAACACCCTGTATAGTTATCCTATCCTAACACCCTGTATAATTACCCTAAGACTCTGTACATGTGGTGATCATAATCTTACACCCTGTATACTTAACCTGAAACCCTGTGTATTTATCCTATCCTTACACCCTGTATACTTACCCTAACATCCTGTATAGCAATCCTAACCTAACACCCTGTATACTTACCCTAAAACCCTGTACATATAGTAGTCATCCTAACCTGACACCTTGTATACTTACCCTAACATCCTGTATAGTTATCCTAGCCTAACACCCTGTATATTAACAAATAATGACCATAAGAAGCATTTTTGATAATACCGAGACTTATAAAAAAATATATTCATGGTATCTTACTAGAAAAAAAATAAATCATCGACATCGTGTGTCGATATTATTTTGATCGATCACCTCTCTAATTATCATACAAGAAATCGGCCGACAAAAATACGGTCTTAGATTGTAATAATACTATAAATACGGTCGTGAGCGGGAGCCCTGAAACACACTGCTTCAAAAAATTATTACTTTGAAAAACTCATAAACATTACCCTTTTGCCACAAACAAAAAAAAATTACCCTTTGACAGCAGTCTGTCTTGACCACGCGCACGGGCGTCATATACAGCTATCCTGCTGTCAATGTCAAGGTAATATTTTGCCGCACAAATCTTTGGTGTTACCAGTACTTAAAAAAAGTCCACTATCAATATTTAAAAAAAATATTATAAAAAAATGGCGGCCCCAAAAAAAAAAAATTTTTGTTGTTCTTCTTTCTTTTTTTTATTCTCCTTTATATGATATAAATTTCAAGTCTGTTAGTTTTATCTCGGAATAAAAAACCACTAGTATACATGTCTTTTCCTGCAGGCTTGTTAAAAAACATATACTACGGTGTTCAATAAGTAGTGAGAATGACTCGGAAAACAGACGCCGAAAGCCGACGTTTCTTGTTTTGTTTTTCATGGGTTTGTCAATGATGGAAATAAGTGGATTTGGCGCTCATTTTGGAGGCATTAGCTCAGATTTTGATAAAAATAAACTGACTTTTTGACAGATGTACTCAAAGGTATTGCGAGGTGCGCTTAAATGCGTTTCAAATTGATTTCAGTCACTAAAGCAGTAATAGCTCTGTTAAAGTGTCTACTCACGCTACATCACAATGAGTTGTGGCAACCTGCAGATTGCCATCAGATTGCAACGTAAGTAGGCAGATTGGGACTGCCAATTAATTGGAAGTGAGTCCCAATCTGCCTACTTACTTGCCACAACTGATTGTGATATAGATTGTAGCGTGAGTAGACACTTTTAGCGTGCAAAATAAATTTAGACCGGCCAAGAGTACCTTCCGTATACGCTTTTAGCAGTGTGTGCTTAATTTGAATTTTTGAACAATGCTTATGTGTTCTTGAGTGAAAACTTTTATTATTGCTTATTTCCTAACCTAAACCTGAAAATATAATTTATTTCCCCACAATATGGGTGCTAATCAACTGCTTTCCTTTAGTTATAGCGCGTTCAGACTAAGTCACATTCTGCGCTTGGGTGACAGGCGGAGAGCCAATGAACAATTCGGTCACCTTCCCCCACATGCCACTCTCACCCTCACGACTCATTTTTCGACTTCTGCGCATTAACTGTCACAGCCTGAGGTATTTTGTACGCCGTATACTGTTGTTACTTGGACTATTAAAAAAAACTGAACAACTTTCCCCACGGAACAAAGGTCAAAAATTTTTAAAAATAATTTACTTCCCATTCAAAATGCGCTAATTAGTTATACAAAATCAGCTGATGCAACTTCTATGAGAGTTCATATTCTTTTTTCGTATTTTGGCCGATGTTACTGTTTACTGAAAAGAACTAGGATGAACCCAATTACCCAAAGATTTCGTGTCACATAATATTTTTCCCCAAAATTGAGAAAAACAAACCAGTCTGGTAATACTGTGGCACTGACACTGTTATTTTTTTGTTTTCCCGACAGGGAGTGGCTAGGGTAAAACGACCATACTGCCGTCTTTAGTTTCTCTTTCTTTCCGAAGTTCAAAGTTTTGCCTCCTGCACTCCCATCCTCCAGAATCTTATTAGGTTTGTGTTTTACATATACAACGTGTTAATGGAATAAGCGAAACCTTCATACACCCCAACTGATTTTTATTAAAATAAATTCATTCCTGTACAAAAAATTCTTAAAAATATATTTTGTTTTAAAGTTTCATCGTTGTTCTAGTTTTATCGTTGTTCTAGTCCGCGTATGCCTCGCCCACTTCCCTCCCCTACTAAACTAACCGCTCATAAACTAAACCGCGCGCCGCCCACGTGCGTATCCACAGAAATATTTAGAATAGAAGCGGCACAAATGTAAATAAAAAAAAATTACCCCTATCAAAAATCCGTGAAATTGATTCTACTCTCGATTCTGAACAAACTAATATTTTCTCAGTTTTGCTTAAATTCCGTTAACACGTTGTATAAAAGCCCATTCCACGAAAGCTGACTTTACTACTCGTAATGGTGCTCCTGATACAATCTGATGAACCACAGGTGAGAACTGAACCCACCCCTAGACGGAATTGGAAACCAGACCCGTTCAAAGTTTTGCTTTGCCTAATTTGGGATACTTTGAGATCAGACGTGGATCAGATGACCTTGTGCGAGTTGTCCCTCATTTGTTTTATCATAAAAATTAATAATGATTGTGCCTTTATGTAGATTTAAATTGCAGACTTCAATGGTCTGGATTACCTAGGTATATAAATAAAACAACAATTAATATGAGCACAAACACAGTATATTTATAGTTATTGTATGAATGAGAGAAATTCAGAAACTACACGAGAATTCCAAAACCAATTGTACAGATTTAATTTTGAATTTCAATGACAATCAGTTTCTATCTCTTATTCAATAGATTACATTTGTTATGAAACAAGAATATCTACAGTTACAAGCAAGTGGGCAGATAATGTAGGTATGGTGTTTTGGGTAACTCGGAACATCGGGATATTTAATTTTTCTTTTTGCTCCGGATATGTACCTATGCAGAGCAGCAAGTAAGAACCAGCGCTGCGCCCTCGAAACCAGAGACCCGCTCAGTGTTACCACTGACGGCGTGCGGCCGACTGTACATTAATCTAGACGCCACTTAAATTATTCTCTTCGCAAGAAATGTTGACTACTTTGTAAGTAAATCGTAATTTTCAAAAAACCCCGTTTCGGAATTATCCCAAAACACCTATGTAAAAGAGAAAGATTTTTTTATATCCACATTCACGCCAAAAAGGATCGCTGACATCGTTCTCGCTTGCTCTCGATATGATATGAAAGAGTGAAAAAAAGACGGCGAAATGTTTTGCCGAAAACTGAAAAATTAACAAGAGGGTCGGACAACGTTGAAATTTTCAGTTTCTTTCTTTTAATTTTTGAAATTTTTCAAACGCAAATATTAAGACTAGTGGTGATGGTGAAATTTTACCTCTACACTTTTTCGGTCTAGTTCTCATTTGCCAAGAGAAGGTGTAACGAGCAATAAAGAATTTCGTTCTAATAATGTCTCTCCTTTTTATCTCTTTTCTGCTCTCACCTATAGAGTGCAAGAATGAATGTCTTGGCTACTTTTTGGAGCGTGTACGTGGATAGGATAGTCCTAGTAATATCGGTCGAAAAACTTACACAGGTACAACAAGAGACTATTCCATACCTACTATATTACCTTACTTTATCAATCATGCAATCAACATTGACATTTGAACACGAGAAAGTTAATATTTACATAACAGAAGATATACAACAGCAAAAATACGATTAACACTTTGGTGAATAGGTAGTAAAGATCGTAGCAGACTAGAGGGAGATAAAGCTTAATATTGAGTCGGTAAGAGAGTTTTACCGACATTATTTTAAAAGTTACACATTATAGGGCTTCTTGAGGCATAACATTGACCCCTTCGCGCGAAGTGCACTAGAATGCGCGCTTTGTAACTTGTGCGAAGTATTGTTGGTTCGGTAAGCACCGCCTGCAGAGATATGTTTCATTCACTACGACACAGAAAACAAGAGCCCGTGATAAATATTCACGATTAAGCGTTTGAGTCGTAGGAAGGGAGGCACAATCACACCTTCCTAAATACAGACTAATTCGGCATACATTGCTGGGAGGCTTGGTTTTGTTCATTCCAATATCTTTATTACAACCAGCAATGTATGCCGAATTAGTTTCTGTATTAGTAAAGGTGTGATAAAGGCTTTAACTTGAAATATTTTAAGCGATTATCTCCACAGGCGCCGCGATTGTCACGCGAGTGGAAACTTGCGGCTGGCTTCAATTATCACGATGAAGCCTTAGATAAAAGAACGGTGATTAGTTTCCCTACATTCATCACGTAGACATCTAGATAAAATACTACTCTTTAGAGATCAATAACTACTTTTAAACTACGAACACAGCGTAACATACGCGCGAAGCGCTTGTCCAGATAAAATACTTATTTTCTTCGTGACCATTATACGAGTGCTGCACACTCGAATATTGAATTATTATTCCCTAAAACTTTCGCAAATATATAAATTAATATTATATCAACAATCTTGTAATAAAATGCTAACATTATCCTAGACCGATATCCACATAGAGTGATTTGTTTCTTACGATAAGTAATACTAACTAATATTGCACAATCATTCTCATTAAATTCAACTTAGGCCACTTTCTGACTTGTCGATGTGGCAATGGTTCAACAGCGGCAGAAGGATGCTTTAGGTATAACGTAGTTCACGAAAGAATCAGGTGTTTTGTAAACACAATCATAACTTCAAATTCATGTAAAATGTATGTAAAACAATAGACCAACCGTTTTTCTGTGTGTTAATCGTGGTTACAAATGTGTATCTCGTGTATACAGTGTACAAAATAACTCGGACTGTGACCGTAAATACGCAGGAGTCTTAGCGCGGCATGTGGGGGGGGGGGAGGCGAGCGAATCTTCTATTGGCTCTCCGCCTGTCACCCATGCGCAGAAAATAACCGTCATAGCCCGACTTATCCTGAGCGCGCTATAATTTAAGATAAATATTTCCTGACCTGTAAAATGTTTGTTTGTTTCTCTTTCGTGAAATATATTAATACAACAAGCTTCCCAAGGGCGTGTATTAATTAAATGTATGCTTCCTGATTAGCATCGATAGATTAGTTAGGGTACGGTCAACAGCTTGTCAGTAGAAACATTTGCAACACTACCATCCCATAAAGCCCAAAATATTTCTACCGACGTGCTGTTGAGTGTACTTTTCACCAGAGCTGTGCTAGGTAGCTAACCTGGAGAAAATACAACCAATTAAAATAACTCCATCTTCCTAGCTTAGAGCTGCGCTCGAAAATGGAGCAATCCTATTGGATTTTTTCCAGCTCACAAATTAGCTACCTAGCGGAAAAGCGGTCATCGTCATCATCATCTGTGGTAACGCATCGATGATGAGCTTGCGGTAACGCGTGCCAACTGCACGATACTTCACTGTTGTACAGCGTCCCTTTTGCCAAGTCAAGAAGTGGCCTACGTATTGAAGAACGTGTTAACTAAATTATTGAGGTCTTGATTGATATTGAACTTGTTGAACATTGATAAATTCCAATACAGTTATTGAGAAGAAGACTTAACCCAGAGTTACTATAACCGTTGGAATTGGCAGTTACTAAAACTCCACGTATAGTAGTTCTCATTATACTCTGGATCGATTGCATATCTGAAGTCCGCGCGTACAGGTAGGCACTTCAATATGTACCTATTGTACTGATAAGTACCTAAAATTAACTGGCTAGCTTTAGTTTCTTTCGTTGCACTCATATAAATTCTAAGCTAAAACGTAAACAATTTTACTGTAAGCCTGTGTGCACTAAACATTTTTGTCATGAATAATAAACTGGTTGGTGGCTAGAAGCTTTTACGTCAGTAGTGAGACGACAACTCCAAGCTTCTTGGATATTCGCTTGGAAACGAGCTATGAGCTATTAATGATAGTTGCGTTTCGATTTACTGAAATTGTTTTAATGTCTTCGCAAGTGCGAACAAGGAAAGAGGCGTTTCATTTCGAAACTCGTGGCTAGTAAACTAAAGTGCTCACGCGCAAATCTCTCCTCTACCACTCCGACATTTCTCAGAGCCCATGGTTTAACGGATCTTATTTCCAGCAAAAGGTAGGTATACTATCAAGGATAAATCAAAGTTAGAATATCGGAGACGCAAAATACCGATAAGTGGAAGGATTTTAACTCACGGATTTACTGGTTATGAATGTTATTCTAAAATTTACCGGTAAATCTGAATTATCGGGCTTTTACTATGACAAATACATTGTCTTATTTCCTGCAGTAATAATTGACCATTAGACCCTGTCCAGAAAGGGCGAATTCGCCGCGAATTGTTACGCGCCAGTTTCTACGCGCGTCGGTGAGGTACTGGGTGTCAATACATTGCGTCCACAAGCATCGCGCGAATTTTCTCGGCTCGCGCGAGTCGAGATACTAGGAGCGCCTTGTTTGCGTCCAGATCAACGCGCGAAACACGCGCGAGTAAATCGCAGCGAATTCGCCCTTTCTGGACAGGGTCTTAGGCAAGCAGCAAAGCAAGCTCAAGCTTACAGCAAATAGTATAAAGGGTGTAAAATAACATCGCACGAAATTTGAATTATTACCTATTCTGTGATTAGAATGACAGCAGGAAATACTATGGATGAGAGCAGGTCGGATCGATACTTGTCTCTGTCGATCCAATGTGTAGCGTATCGCTCCGTTCTGCTCTTACACTTCTGTCACTTTAAGATACATTGTGTCTACATTCGTCTGTAGCATTTGTCCGAAATACGAATAAAATCAGAGTTCACACACAAAATGCGCAAAGAATCAACGGTACGGTCAACCGCTTGTCGGTAGAAACTTTTTTAACTCTATTACAACGTCATAAGGTCCAAAAGTGTTTCTACTGATGTGCGGCCGTGTGTACTATGGTAAAATGTTTTTTTCCATTTCATATTCTGAATCCTCCATTTTTTCCGGTGATGTATTTTTGCACCCGATATGCTCGCTTGCCTGCAGCCAGCAGCCAGTAGCCCAAAGCTTTTTTTTAGTTATAATTCTGTTAAACTTATTGCTGCCTTTTTCTGTTTTGCTGATAAAGATAGTGACAGCAAAAGATAATAACCCCAAAAACGCCTTGTACAAGTGGCGGCGACTCTATTTATTGAGGAAAAGTCAGATAGGACTCTACAGCCACCATTTTCACTACTTACCTATCTCTAATTGACTGAGTTTGCGTGGTTTTTCACCAACGCTGTGCGAGGGAGCTAAGCTGTGAGCTGGGAAAATTCCAACCAATATTGATTGCTCCATTTTTCTAACTAGTCAAATATGGAGAAATTTTATTGGTTTGAATTTCCCAGCTCACAGCTTAGCCACAGATAATATAATACTATACTCGTACAGATGCCTCACGTCATAGAACGAATTTGTGCCGAAAATTGTTCGGGCTATTTTTTCCATAATCTTAGAATAAATTGATATCTGGATGTTAAAATTGAATTAATGTCATAGTTTACACCTTTACCTACTAACCTAGTAGTAACATTTAGTTTAATTATAAGAAACAAAAGGGCCAAATGAATTCGGGCTATTTACTCCGACGAAAAAACCGTAGTACGGAATGGGACCCCATGGCTTAGCTCCCTCGCCCAGTTCTGTTGGAAAACCACTCTTATACAACATGGAACAGCCCTGAAGGATGTGAAGATACCCATGAAACTACACAATTTTGCCCTAGGAACACAGGTCGAAATACTAGAAAAAAAGTCAAGTTCCCATAGAAAGTGCATCGGCTGATAGCGTACTTTGTATGGAAGGTCAAACATTTATTTAATGCGTATTTCGAACTGTCTTACTGACGTTTCTGTTCAGTTTCATGACAGATTAACGTCTTTCAGGCTGGCCTTTGTTATAGATGTCGCAGGCAAATTGTACAATTCGTCGTTTTACATTATGCCCGGGCATTTCACAAAATGCCGAGAAATTTTTAAATCGTCATTTCACAAAACGGTGCATAATTCTTTTCTGCCATTCGTTTCTGCGTTGTGGTCGAAAGATAACCCAACTTAACCGATCCCTACTTAGGATCGGTTAGGTTGGGTTTTCCGTGGCTGACGAACCCAAAATGCACCAGTGATCTAAGCTCGTTTACAATCTGCCGGCGCCGTTTTACAATTTGCCGACAGTTTACAGTTTGCCCGCCGTTTGTAAACGGCGAATATACGACTTGTCTGCGACATATAGATGGATTTATGTAACTCCAATGCTGAGGTTTAATGCGCAAAATAAAAAAAAAATGTGTCGCAGGGGTGCGCGGTGGGGGAAGGCGTGCGGATCGTTTAGGCTGGGTATGCTGAAATTTTACAAAATTTTATTTGCAGGGCAAAAAACGTCTTCCTTTTCGCTTTATTACGAAGAAAACTGAAGGAGAGAAATACTTTTCTGGGCTTCGCGGCGCCATCTGCGTCTCACATGCCTCTCAGCATAAGCTCATTGGCTCTCCACGTGTCACTCATGCGCAGAAGATAACCGTCAAAGTTAGAGTTACAAAAATCAAGCTGTTGTCTGCCTTGCGTACATATGTGCGATAAAATAATGTTTTGTTTGTTTGTATGTTTAGTGTACACCGGTTGAGTTGAAATCTACAAGAGGGCGAGCTGAAGCTCGGCGCAGGCGCAACGCGGGTCCGCAGGGCGCAGGGCTCCCGGCACGGGTGGAGTAAAATGTGCCATGTTTTAAAATCCTGAAATACAGAGAAAACGATGTAAAAGTTGTTGTCTTTTTTTATACAGGGTGTAACAAAAAGGGTACTTATATCAACCCTGAAGGATGTGAATCTGCCCATGAAACTGAACAACTTTCTCTAAGGAACATAGGTCGACTTATGAAAAAGGAAAATTTACCTCCTATAAAGACTGGATCAGCTGATAGCACATTTTGTATGAGAGGTCAAAATTTTTTTTTCGTATCGACCTATTTTCCTTGGAGAAAGTTGTTCAGTTTCTTGGGCAGAATCACATCCTTCAGGGTTGGTATTCGCTTTCTGTTACACCTTGTATACAATGGGTCTTCTGTGCGTATAGTGAACTATAGTGAAACCATACAGAAGACTATCACCTACTAAAGATAGTTCGTCATTATCATAATATCGTGAGGATAGCAAGGTTCGATCTCATACACCCTGGTGATATAGTTCATACAACCTAGTCAATTTAGCTATACTACTTACTATTGGACCGATCACACCGTAGGGTTCTTTTTGAACACCAAAAAAAAATCTTAAATAGATTATGATGTTTTTAAACATCGACATAATTTTTTGATATTGTTTAAGAACTTTTCAACATTAAATGGTCAATTGGTATTTTGATCAATTTAAAGTGATTATTTCTGACGAAAAGGTATTATATTTTTTGAAATGGTTAAGTATGTATGTAATGCTCTCATAAGTAGGTAAATGAGTGGAGACCTTGGCGGATACATAAATAAGGTGCATCCTAAATAACTGCGAATATATTCCTCGGAACATAAAACTGAGTACCTAGCTTTCTCAATAGAAGATAGGTCGAAAAACAAAATGGTTTTCCCACAAAAGCCTTGCGCTGCCAAGGCGATCTTTTTATAGGACTGAGGACTAAAAACATTTTTAATTTTTTAACCAATGTTTCATTGAGAAAGTTGTACAGTTGTTTTGTCCAAGTAACACATCACCTTAACATCCCATGAAACGTCCACTACAGGACAGGGAACTCCCTCCAGAACTCCTGCGAAAGCGCGTGGTACTTTGGACGGAACTTACGATGGTCGCCACGCTTGTAAGCGTTGCGGCTGCGTTGTGGCCGGTTGTTGGTGACCGCAGTGTACGATACCCAGAAAGATGCTGCTGCCCATCCTCCGGTTCATAAGCCCTTAGTCGCCTCTTACGACACCCACGGGTAGAGATGGGTTGGTACTACTATCCTTTGCCGACACCACACGGACGACCTACTTACCTACTCAAATATTGGAAGTTAATTAAAAAGCACCCTACATAAGTTGTAAATTTGTGACTAATAAACTTCCTAACGTAATTCAGGTATTTGAAATACAATCCAATATTATATAGTTTTTATTCCTATAAACGAACTAAACTTTGTATTAAAAAAAATTATCTACTTTCATATCGTTAATCCTCAATAATGCGTTCAAAAATTGTAGGTAAACATCTTCATAATGTCAATCTGTGCTCAGAAAAACTATTAGCAGCATTTTTTTATCTGTGGGAGTGTATTATGAAGTATTGAATTTACTAACAGTCATCGCGGGAGACCTATTAAACATTTTTTTAATTTTTATAGGCGCGCCATTGACAGCTTGATGTGTTTGTAGTCTGTGGCTGCAAGGAGATTTCATTGCAATAATGGAAAAATCAGCAAACAAAAGTTGTATTTACATATTTTTATTAGTTTTGTAATGAAATAAGTGATAAAATCGTTGACGATTTGCCTTCGAGTGTTTTTAAAGCAGCTATAGGAACTTCGCTTAGCAGTTATCACCGGAAAAAGAGAAAAACATTAAGGCTTGTTTTTGAACACATTATTTTAGGATTCACGATATGAGAGTAGATAAAGTTGTGTATGCAACTACACATAATTAGGTATAAAACACTCGTGTCTTCTATTATGGAACTTGGCTCGCTACGCTCGCCTGCGTCCCATAAACCGACACTCGAGTTTTATACCCCTCATTATGTTCCGTTGCATAAACTACTATAACGTGTTTCCATGCTAATACCTATATGTAGAAGTGCACTGCATTCGTATAAAGAGCTAATGTTATTATCACTGAACTAGATCGAAAAGCAATACATATGCATTCTAATCGGCTATTATTTTATGTGATTGAATTAAAAATTCTTCATATGTTATGCCATTTCAAACAATCAAATATGAGTGCATGATTTATGCAAGTATCTACAAAACTATTTTATTAAAAGAACAAAATTATAGATCTATGGTTTAAAAAATCTGCGCCATGCAAATTTGGTATCTGAACGAGTGTGATTGATTTACATCTGATTTAGAGCAGGCAAATCAAATATTTTGAAGAGGTTTGCTCTTTGTACATATCTACGATTTAAGAATCGGCATCATGCAAATTTTGAAATTGAGGAATGGTATACTTTAATCCATTCTGGCAAAACTAAAACACAAACGAACAGGGGATTGATTCTTGAAAATCACTGAGTGATAGATAAACTAGACTTTAAAATATGTAAAAGAAGCCTTGGTCGACTCTTACAAAGAAAATACCAAACACATTTAAAAATACAGCGTTAGTTTTTTAGAGAATAAAAGAACCGGATATTTTTAGAGGTGGTTCTACTCATGAAACTGAAAAACTTTTCGCAAGGAACATAGGTTAACAAAAAGATTCGACCTCCCATACAAAATGTGCTGTCAGGTGATCCAGTTCGTATGGGAAGTCGAAAAATGTTTTTCGTTTCATGGACAGAACTACCTCTTAAAATATCTGGGGTCATAATAAAGGTGTATAAAATATTTTTCTAGAAGATTATGCCGATTATGGTTGTGAGACGTGGACTCTAACACAAAGAGATAGAGAGAGGTTAGAAGCGTTTGAGATGTGGTGTTGGAGGAGAATGGAAGGGATCAGTTGGACAGAGAAAAAGACAAACGAGGAAGTTCTAGATTTGGTTAAAGAGAAGAGAAATTTGCTGAGAACCATCGAAAATAGAAGAGGGACGATGGTCGGACACCTGATAAGACATGACACTTTCATAAAGAATATTATTGAAGGAAAAGTAGAGGGCAGAAGAGGAAGAGGAAGACCAAGACGCACTTATTTTGACCAGATAAAAGAGAGGGTAAACGTCGAGTCTTATCAGGATGTCAAATCATTGGCAGAGGACAGAGAGAAATGGAGATTGCTCCACCGACAAGAGCGCGGCTCTTAAATATGAGAAGAAGAAGAAAATTTTTGGACAATATTTTATCACTCACTGACATTCAAGATTTGACCCCTGATAGCATTCCGCATTCCACGCGTGCTAGCCATCCATAATCACGCCGTGAAACTTCTTAGAGATAAGCAGATATAAGCAGGCCTCCGCTTTCTCCTCCACCTTGAGTGTGGATGGTCCAAACAGCTCGCAAGTTTTTCGCAAATAGGACAATTCGCCTTTACATTTTCACCAAAAGTACGAATAAGTCTACGGCTATAAATCCGGCGGCATGCAAATTTGGTACTCAAATTAGTGTGTAATTATGATTCAGGGCAGGCAAAATGGCTGATACTGATCTAGATTACTAAGAGAATTGTTTGATAGAATCTCTTCAAACCTGCCCCTGTCACGCGGACTGTTTACGAGAAGAACTTGGTGTAAACGTATCCTGTTCCGAGCAGGCAGAGGATCACGACGCACAGCATTATCATGATCTTCTTCTGCAGGGGAAACAACACGACACATATTAGTTGCTAGTGTGGGTCTGCGAGTGAGCGCTGGCTCGGCCGTGCGATGGGCCAAGTGTGCAATGTTAGTTTTATAGCCCTAGTCAAACCACAATAGCCCTAATTACCACATTACTCAGAACAGTGGACAACATTCCCGAAGAATGTTTCCATTATTATTTTCTCGTAGTCAAAGGTACGAGTAAAATGTAGAGTAAATAACACGAGAAAAAAGTCATTTCAATCTCCCCGCTCAGAATTCTACTCTATTCGGAATAAAAGCCTACTGACAAGAATTGTCAATTGGGAAAAACAAGTCATGTACGCCTTCGCACCAGAGCTGTACGAGGAGGCTATGAGCTGGAATGTTCTTATGTCCCAACCAATAGATTTGCTCCATTTCCTGGTTTGGCGCAAGCGCAGCTCTAAGCTAGGAAAATGGAGCAATCCTATTGGTTCTTATTTTTCCAGCTCACGGCTTACCTACCTCGCATAGCTCTGGTCGAAAGGCACTTGTATGTACGGTCAACCGCACGTTAGTGAAAACTTTATGAACTCTATTACGATGCTATAGAGTCCAAAGTGTTTCTACTGTCGTGCGGTTGGGTGTATTTTTTTTTAATGTATGGCATCGCTGATCAATCAGTAGATGTATGGCCTAAGTGTAGGTATTTCCTTTAAAATTTTATTCGCTCAAACACTAGGATCGTTTCAATTGAGTCAATATGTTGGATATGTCCATCGTCTCATTGAGCCATAGAACCGTAACACCCACCGCACTTCTCAAGCCAATTCACGCTCACTCGCGGAAAGAAAGTTACCTTTGAGCATAATCGTACTGCAGTCGCTTCTCTTCAAAGCCAACTGGCGACGTAGGAGACGACAGCTATGCCAATTATTAGCAGGCACACCATGATCAAAATTTTCTTCTGCGGGACGACGGTACCATGTAACAAGAGGCTTTAAGCATGTCCTAACGTGGCGTTTACGCCCTTTATAAAATTAATCATTAAACAACAAAGCAACTGAAATTGGTTACAATCTAGAACATAATAAGCAATAAAAAGAGAGAATAGATTAAAGTTACCTCATAAGTAAATGAAATTTCTTTTGAATTTTAATCTTTAAAACAACTGAAAGCAACAAACATAAATAGATAATTATAAGAAAGCAATAAAAAAAGACAAATTACCTCTACTGGAAATTAAATGTTCAGGATATTGGACTTAGTCATTTCAACCACCACGGAAGAAAAAATGACCAGATGGCTCTCTAATTAAAAAGACAATTAATAAAAAAATAATAACTAAAAATACAAATAAACAAAATTAAATATGAAATAAATAAGAAACGTAAAAGAATGAAAGTATCTACAGTTTTTCTTAATCACTGGTTTGCTAAGACAGCCTACTTTGAACCAGGTGCATATTTCTCAATCAGAAATAACAAATTATTATCTAAAGTTATGAGATGGCGCATTGAGAGTTGAGGCGAACAACCACTCACACAGACGTATTACAGCGGTTCTCAGTTGCTGCGACCATGTACGTTACGTACAGAGAGAAGGAAACAGAGAGCTGGATATCTTCCTTTTCGCTCATACCAAAAAAAAAGGTAAGAGCAAGTATTTTTTTTCCTTTATGCGTGTCGCTTTTCTCTACGAAGGCATACCGTGTGCCAACTGACTTAAGACTGAACCCCGCGCACACTAGCGCCCTCATCAGAATTTAATTAATTTATTTGAATTGGAGACCAAAATGAAAAATTGAAGAACGATAAAGTGTTCTATGTCAGAATAGCGTTATTTTAAAACTATTACAATTGGCTTTATGTTATCTTATTTATTCAAAATCCGTTCAAAGGATTTAACGAGATAATATAATGCTAAAAACCCCACTAAGAACTAGAAGATCTTCAGTCGATCGTCCCCGGCGGAAGCCATACTGACTACCACTGAGTAGGTCGTTAGCTTCTAGGTACGTTAGCAGTTTTCCATAACTTTGCAGAGTATGGAGGTGATGGCGATTGGGCGATAGTTGATGGGGTCATCACGACTACCCTTCTTGGGCACTGGCTGAACATTGGCAACCTTCCAAGATTTGGGGACCTTGTCACTGCTGGCTTTTGCGTTAGACATAAATCTCTAGACGACAGTACTGAAGAACTCAGTAATTTTAAAGGAGTTTAGCGCAACTGGCTGTAAGGCATGTGGTGTTTGCCTCAACCCTAACTGCGCTACTACGTCTGTGCAATTTGTAATCTGATAGAATAGTAAGATATGATTTTTTTTTTGGGAATTTTATGGCCTGGTTAAAGATATGAAAAAAAAAAATCTTACCCGCCGTGCTTTTTCCGCGTATTTGAGTGCCGCCTTCGTTTCCTTCGTGGCCGTCTCTACGTACTCAGCCGCTTGCGTCACGTGGAATTCGACGCGATCTATCATCTCGCCCTGGTTTTACATTATTAATGCATTAAAAATAGGAATATTTTGCGATTTGGACACTCTTCTACTAGAAAGGGTACGTTTAGCATGTAGGTAGGTTAATAAAAAGTCTGTTTATTGAATACAAATAACAACGATAGTCATTAATACATTACAGTCATTAATATTATAAAGCTGCGATTATCAAAAACTTAATGGTTAATTATTAATTAAAAATTTATATTGTTTTCGCTCTCAAGCCCAGTGATTTCACTTTTCAAACAAGGATTTGTATTTAAACAATGAACTTTCCAAACGAAAAAAATTACTCGGAAGTGGTCACGTTATTTTATGAAGATTGTATTGATTGTGAAGATTTTATGAGGTGTTTTTTTTTATTTTAAAAAGTTGCTTGTTTTCATGAGTAGAATCACAGAGCTTCGAGAGCGAAATCAATGAAAATTTGATGAGATCGTCACTCCATCGCTTAAAATGGTCCTCCACGACGATGTCCGTCCTGCGAGCTTAGCACGCTGCCCGAGAGAAAATATATCTCGGAGAAATGTCACTTTATTTGAGGAATGTGTCATCTAATCTATAACCTCTAAACGCAGTGGAAGAGAATGTTTAGCAAACCCACAATTAACGTTTTTGATATTTTAGACAGAGATAGCTTTATACACGAATATATGTAGCATTCCTTGTCTTTTAAAATGTGTTGCACTGCTCAGCTGTCAAAAAAACGTGAAAATGCTTAAATTCAGTAAACTGTTTAGGCTGATAGTCTAGTTGCTAAAGCCTGTAATAAATGAAAAAAAAAAAATTCAGTAAAACAGCAACACTAGTTCTTTAATCTATGGGCCTAGATAAACTGACAACTGCAGCGTGTTAAGCCGGCTGGCGATCCTTGCTCATCGTTCAAGGTGTACTCGGCTTACTTGGCCTGCCCAGTTCCACTAACTTAGTTATCTTTCGAACAACATCAGCTACGCTTGTTTTGGATCGAAAGACATAGCGTCCTTACGCAGTCAGTTCATTTGAATTCTACAAGTCGAAATTATGTGGCTTTATTATAATAACAGTAAGAAGTGTGAGAGCAAGACGGAGCGATGCCTAAGGGCCGTCAGTAAGCGCCACAGGGCGGTGCAGCGACGGAAGAATTTTGCGGTGCCGCAGCAGCGACGACCATATAACAATGAACAAAGCAGCGGCACCGCAGCGCGTTCACCCGTCCCCGCTTCGTCTCGTGCGGTGCGCGTGCGGCGGCCTTCCGCGCGGCACTGCAGCGCCCAGCGCCCCGTGTGGCATTACATGCATATTTCTATACCAGTGTGGATCGCCAGTCGCGTCGTAGATTTGATCCGCACTCGGAAGTTTTTTTATACCTACCCACCTTAGTGGTAACATTTTTATTGGCAAAATACCTGCCGCCCGGGGGTAGGATTTCTTCGTGCGGACGCGACTCCCAGCCACGCCGCCTCACCCATAGGGAGCCATGGCTCCCACGATGTCTCGCTCGGTAGGAAGAGGGAGAGTGATGAAGCGCCCTAAGGACGACTCCAACCCCGCCCTCGCCGCCTCGGATCGAATTGATGCCGCCATAATACGTGCCACTTCGCCGACATCCGCCCCGTCGCTGCACAGAACGCCGGGGACTCACCCGCTTACCCTCGCAACGGTTTATCAGCCACCGGACAGCCTGCCGCACTGGCAACAACGCCCAGATCGCCCGTTGTACGCGGTAATATCTCCGCGCGATCCGCGTATCTACAGTAGAAGGGGAAGGGCCAGCCAAGTCCCTCCCACACCCAATCGAGCTGCCCCACCGCCGCAACCAGCGATGGACACTTCTGCGCCGCCGCCGTCAACTTCGACAGCTCCGATCCCGACTCCACCCCCCACTTCTTATGCGGGGAAGGTTGCCGCCCCCTTCAACGAGGAAGCCGCCGACCACTCCTGTTATGCAGCCAGCCGTCAGAAACGTCCAGTCGGTGCGGAAGCCGCCGCCCATTGTGGTGGACCACTTCCCCGACTGGGCGCACCATCTGCACGTGCTAAAGGGGCGCCTAGGCCACGCGCCGAACGTGCGTCCCTTTGGCCAGGGGATGCGCTTCTTGGCGCGCACCGAGGATGAGTTCCGGGCCTACCAGCGCTACCTCACCGCGCTGGAGTGGCAGACCAGACTCTCCTGGTACGCCTATGCGCCTAAACAAGAAAAGCCGCTCAAGGTCGCGATTCGCGGCCTGCCAGCAGACGCCAACCCGGAGGACATTGCAGCTGAGCTTCGTGAGCTGGGCTACGTAGCGGAGTACGTACGCCCCATCCGAGCCCGCCAAGGTCGTCCGGGCTGTATCTTCTTTGCTCAGTTCGTCCGCACGCCTAACCTCACCCCGGGAATATTCACAGTCACAGAGCTCCTGTGTATTCCCGGCGTGAAGATTGAGGGATGGCGTGCCAAGCAAGGAGTCCCGCAGTGCCACCGATGTCAGTCGTTTCGTCATAGATTCAGATTCAGATTATTTATTCAATGTAGATTCTTTACAGAATACTTATTGAATGTCATGCAGAATACAATTCAAATAGAGCGAGTCTAATAGCTCCCACAACTGCCACCGGAGGCAAGCCTGCATGTGCTGCGGGGGCGAACACGCCGCTAAGGAGTGCCCACGACCTCGCACCGAGCCCGCCACCTGCGCCAACTGTGGGAAGGCACACCCAGCCAACAACCTCACGTGTGCGGTCTTGCGCCGTGAGGCAAGAAGCAACTATCCGGCCTCAACGAAGAAGACTCCCACCCAGCCCGTCACACCGGCTCGAGTGATTACGGCACCCTCGGGAGAGTCGAACGCACCGGGGTCACTTATGGCCTCGGCGAACGAGCCCGGGGGAAAGACGACGAAGAGGAGGAAAAGGGGGAGGAGGCGAAAGGGGACCCCCTCCACCAATCCAACCCAGCCCGCGCCCCCGAAGGCGGTCGCCGCCCCGCCCACTGCGGGGAAGAGTGCGAAGCGTTCGGAGGCGACGCCCACAGCCGCTGCCCTCCATTCACCGCTTCAGAAGGCCCCGGAAGCGGTTGCCGCCCCACAGACAGTGGGTGAGAAGGCGGAGCTCACAAAGGAGGCCCAACACAAAGCCATCGACTTCGCGATTGGACTCCTGCTTGACTTGCTGAAAGCAGTACAGTCAGGCAGGGATCCTGCGCCAATCGTATTGGAGGGTGTCTCCATCCTGGTCAACATGCGAGCAGGATGTTGAGGCCCCTCCACTCCACAACAGGCAGCCCACGTCCACTGCTCCTCGTCGAACAGTTAGGACTGCGGGCCCCTCATCCAACTTCATCGTTAAGTCGCCGCCTGGCTTGTAGGCGCTCACTAGGCCTCCCCCAACGGGGAATCACCTGGTGGGCTGCCTCGCCGGCGGCGTGAAAATCACGCCTAAGGGTACAAGCCCACCATCACCGCCGGGTCTAACACCCGACGAGAAGACGCTCGGGCACGAGGGTTACCTCACTTACCCGCTCCCAGAACCAACCACAGGTTTCTGGAGGATATTCAAGTCAAGTCTATACCAGTGTGATGCCGCAACGGCACCGCACTGCAGCCGCAACGCGTCGTGTGGCTCGGCCCTAAGATATTGGAGCCATTAAGACACATATCGCTCCGTCCTGCTCACGCATAGCTCTCTCTTGCTGTCATTCTTATCAAGCTACTTTACGTTTTGACTGTAGTCACAGACTAAATAATAGTAAACTAACTGTAGTACAGTATGCTACATTCCATCAGCATATCTTTATGGCTCGTTGGCAAATCTTTTGGACCTGTTTAATAATTGAATGTTCTTCCATCCAAATAAACTATTTTCACTATCGTTAAGAATCAACTTATAGTGGCTTATCAGGCATATTTACTAATGGAATAACAATATAATATGCTCCAGACCTGGCTCTCGATGAGGGTAGCCATGTCCATAAACATGTCGTGGAGCTCGCGGATGGAAGTCTCTAGTTTCATGATGTCCGCGTGTCGCGCCTCGATGTCCGCTAGCGTCTGCTTCGCTTGTTGAGTGTCCATTATGATCTGCAAAACACAATATGGAGAAGTTAGATTTTACTTGTAAGCCTTGTGGACAAAGAAAACAAGTAGGTAATCATGTTTTATAATGTTGCAATTTTTAAATAAATTATTTATTGTCACTCTCCTCAAGCAGGACTTTTTGCTGTGCATGCCCCGACAATAATGTACAATTTCAACAAAGATCTATTTCGGAGAAAAAACTGAGGATCAATTATATCAACGCGTTCAACGTATTTTACTTTTAAAAAGGTACTTATTAATAAAAGATTACAACAGCTGATTACATCGCTAGTCTGGTATTTCGCCTTGCGCAACTGAATAAATCATTTCGTATGTAAATACTAACCCGATCCTTTCCCACCGAAACATTGCAAACCCGTTCAAAATTATTCCTTTTCATAAATTTCCGTTTCCCCGTTTTTATAAAACTTCAAATTAAATAAAAAAAAATGTCTGTGGCAAATACGCTAGACGCATGGGTCTAAAAAGAAAAAAAAAATCATTGTGTAATGCTGATCTCAGTGGTTTGTCCACAGTCTAATGTTCTCCTTAGGGTTTTCTCATTGTCTAATTAAGGACCGCTCCTGGCCCCTTCAACATATTGATTTCCAACCGATGCTGTATCATGACAACGATCAAAAAAGATCTGAAAGTTAATAACATCTCGTCTGATGCAGTCCAAAACAGGACAGAGTTAGGAGAGCCGACCCCAATTAAGATGGGATAAGGTCTAGAAGAAGAAGAAGCTGTATCATATCTTTGCACCGGAAGATAGTTTACTGCACTACTCAAGGTCAACTGAACCCTCAAGTAAAGACTACAGCTTCTCCCGGCTGCTCTAGCTGACTCTTAATCTCTGCTTTGCACTGGAAGACGGTCTGCTGTACTCGTCATAATCTACTCCCCCCTGAGTGAAGACCGCAGCTCCAGCTGATTTAGCATATCATCAAACTCGTCATTAGTGGTAGTTTTGTCGGTGATCACCAGCTGCCTTTTTACCCCTGCTTTACGCCAGAAGACAGTTTGCTGTGCTCCTCATGGTCAACTTACCCCCTAAGACCACAGCTCCTTCCGGCTGCTTCAGCATGTTTTCGAGCAAATTTATAGCTCGTCATGGGTGGTAGTTTTGTCGGTGATCTCCAGCTGCCTCTATACCCCTGCTTTACGCCAGAAGACAGTTTGCTGTGCTCCTCATGGTCAACTTACCCCCTGAGTGAAGACCACAGCTCCTTCCGGCTGCTCCAGCATGTTTTCGAGCAAATTTATTGCTCATGGGTGGTGCTCTTACTGGCGACTATCAGCTGCCTCTATATCCACACTGCACCAAAAGATGAGCTGCTGTACTTCTCATTGCCTACTCACCCCAACTCTCTCGGCTGCTTCAAAATGTCCTCAAGTTCATCAGTGATATGGTCTTCCCGTGACCTCTAACTGCCTCTTTACCGTCGCTTTACACCGGAAGAAGGTAAGCTGTACTTCTCATGGTTTACTTACCCCCTGAGTGAAGACAGCAGCTCCTCCTGGCTGTTTCAGCATATCTTCTAGCTCGTCATCAGTGGTGGTCTTCTCGGTGATCTTAAGCTGCCTTTATCTTCGCTTTGACGGATTAAAGGTCTGACGTACTCATCCTGGTCTACTCACCCCCTGAGTGACGGACCACCTCCTCCCGACTGCTCCATCCAGCCTATCTTCTAGCTCGTCATCAGTGGTGGTCTTCTCAGTGATCTCAAGCTTGACGGGTAAAAGGTCTGTTATACTCCTCATGGTCTACTCACCCCCTGAGTGAAGACCGCAGCTCCTCCCGGCTGCTCCAGCATATCTTCTAGCTCGTCATCAGTGGTGGTCTTGCCAGTGATCTCCAGCTGCCGCTGTATCCTCGCTTTGCACCGATCCCGGTAATCCGTCTGCGTGCGGTTGTATTCCGTCATGATCTCGACGAACTTGCGCGAGAGTGTCGAGTGCTGCGTCTTCTTTATCCTCACGTCAGCGTTCGTCGTGTGAGAGTCTTCTTGTTCGATCTCCTGTTCCATGTCTGAAAAAGTTATTAATATCGTGTTAAAACACTGGAGATATTTTTCATTTTCTCGACTTTCCTGTTAATTCCTTTCATACAAGTGGATACCGCAGGTTTTTAACAAGATACGAGTAACCAAGATGAATCTAAGGTTTAGGGGAGGGCAAGGAAGTTTGCGCGACTTTAGGCCCTATTTACACTGCGACTTTTTGCATCAATACAGTCACGATACAGTCGCGATGCAAACGCGATGCAGCATCGATACAGTCAGGTGAAGCAATACAAACGCGCGTTTGCACAGATACAGTCAGGTGAAGCGATACAAACGCGCGTTTGCACAGATACAGTCGCGATGCAAACGCAACGCTGCATTGATACAGCGTTGCCAGTACGTTACTTCTTTTGTAAGTCGAGTCGTTATCCTCATCCTCAACCTCATAATCATATTGATGAGGTTGATGATGATGAGGCCTTAGTCCAAATTTTGTGAATGATGTAAGTATGGCGAATTGCACGTGATTCCTCTCCCCGCAATAAGGCATCCTTCGTTGAAGTCTTATTACTTCATCCCCAGTCCCCCACCCTGCAAGAGGGTCGCGCACGTACGTGTCGGACCTCAGCTTTGAAAAGTGGAGGAGTAACTTTTGGTTTCAAAATAGTGTAGTAAAGGTCTAACTCACGTTTTAATTTTCCTCTAACTTTGTTGGCGTTTTTCTTGATTTCGGCCATGAGGTCTTCAAGCTCTTGCTTTATTTCTGAAAAGTTAATTAACTTCATCAACATTTTTGTAAACATATCAATAATAAAGAAATACAAAACCACAATACATACGTTATACTCATCAATATCCGCCATTGTACAGGACCGTCTCAATTCGGTTGGTATAGTTGAAACTGTTTTTTGTTAATGTTTTTTTTTAGTTCACGATAGAGTTAATGTTTATCGATGTTGCAAACTATGTGTACAATAAATAAACTATGTGTGGACTAATCAAGTGCTGTACTCAAGCCATTAAGATGGTGCAAAAAAAAATAAAGAAATAAAATAGATTAATTCTATTTTTGTGTTGTTGAACCATAAGAAAATTACTAATGCGGATTAAGAAGTAATAAAAGACAAAACGTACAGCAGAAAACACCGTTTATTTTATAATTATGAGAGAATTTCAGATTGATAACCTACATACAGAATATGACTATAAAACCAATCTAATTTGAATTTTACAACGTGTGTTTCTTGAGTGTCACTGATAACTCCTATTACATTGTATATTTATGATTTTATTTTAGTCAGTGTTCCTTTACAAGAAGATTACAAGACGATTTATTAATAGAGGAATACAATTATTAACAAACTTCTGAAATACTTTTACAGGTACATGAATCATCCGTAGAACGGTTAAGGCGAAATACAGGCGCAACTAAGTCACTCATGGGGAAGTGTAACTCAACCACCGTCACACAAAAATCAAGTGGCAGTGGTAGGGCTGTTGTGCAAAGTCCGTCTGGGGAAAACCACAATACATACGAGTACGTTATACTCATCAATATCCGCCATTGTACAGGACCGTCTCTGTTCGTTTGGTATAGTTGAAACTGTACCAACCGAAACTTGAAACCCTCCCTTGCCTATTTCTGCCGTGAAGCAGCAGTGTGGTCACTGTCGTCGGTTCGAAGGGTAAGGAAGCCAGTGAAATTACCGGCACATGAGACATACCATCTTAGTTCTCAAAGTGAGCAACACGTATTGCTGTCTTATTAGTGTCAAAATATGGCATTAATAAGACAGTGGGTGCGGTGGTGACCACTTACCATCAGGTGGCACACCTGCTCGTTTGCTCACTTTTATTATGAAAAAGAAAAAAATAATAAAAGAAAGGTAAGTAGAGGATACCTTTTATACTTTATACAGGGCTTAAAAATAATGATTATGCTAAACAGTATACGAGTACGCCAATCCACGTCAAAACTGTTTGATCTCCTCATACAAAATCGCCAGTGACTACAAAAGTTTAGTACGAAAAGGCTTTTTATGGTTCCAAACAAAATGGTAAAAACGGAATCATTATGGTGCGACTTCATGTGTCTGTCTGTCACATCACACCTGTTTATCACAGCAACTAGGTACTCATGCTATCGACTTGAAAATTGGAATACTTTTAAAATATGCTTGTCCAACTATATTGCAAATGAAATATTTTTTTTTTTAATTATTATTGTAAATGGGGCCCAAATACACAAGGCAATATACTTAATTGTCGTTACTAGGTCAAGAATCATAATAACATGAAAGGGCTTTACTTGCACATTCTAATATAGGATTTTGTATATTTTACGACTCTAAGTTTCATGTTATGATAAAAATATCTAAAAAATACCATTCCCCCCTATCTCGATATATTATGTATGTAATATAATTATAGTCGAGAGGTTTATGTAAATCTTACATGAAAAATATAGTGATTTCTCTTAGTAGCACAGTTTAGAGAAATCTGCAAAGAACCTTTACAAACAAATTTAGTTTTGCAGACCTAAAATGGACTTTATTGCTTTTAGGTAGATCCGACGGAGCCCTCGGCGCGCGATTCCGACTCGCAATTGGGCGGATTTTTTTTAAACCCATATTCCTATGGGAAATTTGTTCAGTTGCGTGTTCTGAATCACCCCTTAAAAGGAACATCGTATTTTTAACGCATTGTTCTAAATACTTCGTATTACATTTCCTCATGAGCAAACCTAGATTCGCATGAACACCACCAGGTACTAAACTATTTCAACATTATGACTAAACTAAGTATATAAAAATCAACATGATTTAAAATAATTATAGACTCTAATACATTTCAATGTTTTACATCATTCAACGCCAAGCAACATCAAATAGTCTGAAAGAAAGCACGAGAGGATATTCTGATAAATTACGAACATTAATCTACGAATTGTTGTCTAGCGACTCTACTGACGAGCTTTGTGTTACAGAGACATCGATCTATTGATCGGTTCGTACAGTAAGTTTGAGTAACCAGCAAGGTATAGTAAATATTTTTTGTTAACTTGTAATAATAAGCATCAAATTTTTTCATAGGTACGCGCATGATGGTCCTTTCTTACGGTGAGATTTCTATAAATCTCTCTTCAGTTTATTACTGTCTCAGAGATAATTTATTTTAAAGATGTATATTCTTTTATAAATTGATAGATAAATCTGAATTGATACGTTATATAACAATAAGAAAATGTGTATTGTTGTAAATGCAGAGTGATTGGCACTTCTTATATGAGAATAAAAATATCAAATGCCTATATAAAATATCTGAATTTACGTTGTGGCGATCGTGGATCGTCTGAACACAATACAATTTGCGACGATTTGATATGCTCCGTGAGATTTATTATCATGTCACCAATTCCCTATAAATAAGTAAGAAGATATATTTTGGGTATGTTCGTTGTTTCACATTTAATCATACCGAATATACACCATGAATTTTTATTGGCGTTGCTCGCGAAGTCCAGTGATTCTACTAACGATAATAGAATAAGCAACTCTCCCGAACAAAAAAAAGATACTCGTATAATTTTTTTCGACTTACTTTTCCAAGCAGTGGATACGTGATCGTTTTGTATGGGTCGTCGATTTTTTTTCAATATGATTCTCTTCGGGAAAGTAGCTGGTCTCATTAGTAGAACCACTGGGCTTCAGAAGCAAAACCAATAAAATTTTGTTTTTGTTAACCAAACAATTAGTCAAAGTTGAAAAGCAATAAAAGGAGTTTTTTAACTAATATGGAGGTCTGTTCTACACTACGTATCAGGGATATACTTGATTTGATTACCTATGTCTGTAAGTTAAATGTCTGGATCAGAAAACTTCACTCCTTCGTCTTGAACACAAAGTTTGATAAAATAAGCTTAATAAACAGCGCAGTATTATTCGCGGATTACTTTAAACACTTACTAGCTAACGTCTGTTAATGTAATAAAATGCTATAAGAATTGACACATAAGTATATAACTATACTAGTTGTGTATGTATGTACTTTTACAAAATTAGCAATCGATTCAACAATATGCATACTATTGATTATGAAAATATCTATGCATTACTATAAGATTGATATTGACAAACGCTCGGTTCGTATGTGCGGGACGAGGCAGGCAGAAGTTTCAGCAAATTATTCTATAGGTAGATACTCGTAGCGTAGAAGGTTGTGTAAATATTGATTTACGTAAAATCTCACAGTTTAATAAATGAAAATGGATGCAGCATATACTTATGAGGTATTGTGCGACTCTCACACTGCATCTTTGTACACCCTGGTTACGGTTAAACCAACCACACGAAACAAGATTAACGAGCAAAATCTATTTGTACTAATATATTGTGCATTATTCGATAGGTACCCGCTTAAATGAACCGAGCGTTTATTTGATTGTGCGGGTGACGCGAGCGGCATGTAGCCGCCTCTTAGCTTATTGCCGCCGACGGCAATTTGAACGAGGGGACGTCCAATTTAAGTTACGCTGACCATCCAGGATTATCTACAGAATAAAAACGAGTCATGCTTACGCAATTTATGCCCTTACAACAAACATCGTTTCATTGTATTTAGTATCAGCAATAAATTACGACGGACAACTTAGCCGTTTTGTACACACCCAAGAATACAAATCTTGTTGCAGTATCAAATCTGGAGGCCATTCTCGCGCGATGGTCATTGCAATGTCTATAAGAGAATTAACCAGAAATTATGTCAACGTGCTTTTGCACGCGTCACAAAGATTAGTTCTGACATCACTTTTGTCGACTCTTTAGATTTAGTCGCAGGGCGTGAGAATGACCTTCCTGATGTTCTTGACTAAATATAAAAAGCAAAGAACTTTGACATGGGGATTTAAGTTTGCTTCCCGATTTAGTTCAGTAACGATAGTGATCGTAAATCAAACCACTGTCAAGTTCCATAAACTTGATGATAGTGATCTGCGCGTTGCCTAAAGATATTTTATGTGACAAATCACAATTCTACCGCTTTAACTTTAGTATAGGGTGCAAGAGGACCATAGAGGAACATGGACCCATTACGCGAAAATGACGGGAGATGAGGGATGATGCGACTAGCGTGCCAGCGCGGCAAACTTCGCGGGCGTTGAGCGTCCTTATTTCGGCTGAACCACAACGGATTTTATATTGTTCCAATACTCCATCGTGCACGTATTAAAACGGGAGCTTACAAATTGCAAGGGTATTAGTTTACGAAGTCCAGCCGTGGCGCCCACACCGCGCGGGAAGACAAGCGAGACAATTGACTGGCGAGTGGAACATGCGGCTGACCTCACTTCACAATGAAGCTTCAGAGAACAGGTATCACCTAACTTCTCTACTATTACGAAGGCAACTAGATGAAATCCTACTTCTTAAGGATAAAAATCTAATTATGCTACGAATGTTAAAATTAACATTGCTTCATTTAGGTAAATGCGAGCGTCGCGGCCGCTAGGGCGAGTGCATAGGCGCTCCGGCCGCGCAAGAGCAAGCGGGAGCGTGTTTTAGTGCCGTTCTCGCACTCGCCCCACTTAACAAGCTACGTCTCGCAGCGTGCTGGCCACTAATTATTTTGCCTTTGCATAATTTAGTTTATCTAATATATAATTAAATTTATTTCCTTATAAGAAAATGCTAATATATGTTGGTGCTTAAATTTTCGAGTGTATTTTTTCTACGATGTATTACAAACATAAAATACTGCTCGATACTATTCTTACATATTGCTGAAGATCAGGTTATACTTCAAATTTATTAAAATTTACCCTAGCTAAAACGGCTACATTATGTATTACTGTACAACGAAGATCTTAATGGGTAATAAATTAAAATTTATTACTCCAACTATAAATCTGATCGAAAAGCGCCAAAACATTTGTATGACAGTATTACTATAAGTAGTATATTGAAAAGTTTAAAATTACTCTTACGGTTTATTAAAAGTTACACTCACAATAACAATTCATTAATTATTATTAATGTTAAAGTTAACTAAACAACAACTGCAACTACTATCACACATTCGAAAGTTAAAACAATTTTACAATTGTAATCGAACATTATTGCTACGGCGGCGGCACGAGCGAAGTCCGCGCCGCGCGATTTGCCGTGTGAGCGGTGATAGAGCCATGAGCGGAGCGGGTAGCGGGTGAAGCTCCCGCGTCTCTTTGTACTGTGCTCTTAGCCTGACCACCGGCCTCACACGAACGTGCCGCACATACACGCGTCGTCCGTCACGGTGCGGCTACTCCCCTCCCCCAAACCAAACGCAACAGTTTCGCCTCAAGGCGAAAACCAATCCCCAATCTACCACATAGTGCTCCAAAATACTGATTTTACAACAATAGGTACATTTGACACTGCCGGAATTTACATTATAATCGATCAATGGAGTTAAAATGTGGTATAGTATAATATATCATTTAAAAACTATATATCACAGATATGGTATCGTTCCGATATCATACCATGATAATTTTTAGAACAATGACATAGTCGAAGCTTATTTATTATTCGCTTAGCCAAAATGTTTACTAAAATAAGTTTTCTAATTCCACTGGCGAACATTTCTGGTGTTTTTAAGTACTAACCTCGGGAGGGCAGCCTGTAGTGGATATATTACGATAAAAGTTATTTCAAAAACGACCAAAATTTTGTAATGCTTTAACTACGTATATGAATTAAGTAACTATATGAATATTTGCGTTTCTAAAATTATATGATTGTCAACATTTAAAGTAGTAGATGTAACGAAAATAGCAGGATTATTTTGAGATGACTATTCGATTTAAGAGCCAACGGAGTATATACGATATACATGTAGGGGCGCTTATACAATTTAGTGAATAATTTGAACGTTATAAATGGGCTGTTTTGTGTATCCGGTGAAGGTGGATGATAGTCGTCGGTAGCGCATGCGCGAATAAGATGACGGCGGTCGGATCTGCCGCGCAACGCACGCGCACGCTCGTTCGGATCAGGCGGGGCGCAGGCACCAAATATACGCGCATTATCTTCGCTTGACAGTCCTAAAACATTCACAAAACTATTAGAAAACTCGACACGATCAAAAAAAGAAACGTGTTAGTATAAGATTTTATCGGTATGTCGTGCACTGTATAGATAAGTTTCTAGAAAGCTGTCTTAAACCTATTGTAGCTAGCTAGATGTCTGAATTAGCCTACATGTAAGTATGTCAACTAAATGTTTTATGTTTCAAGTGTAAATACAAAGTGTGCAGAAAGATAAAATATAGTGCGTTAGTAAAGTTGTAGAAAGTGGTATGACTAACTACTGTATTTCCAAATAATATTGAAGTAAGAAAGATTGAAAGAGTTACAAGTTAGCAGAGAATGTCGGTAATGTTACTGGTAGGTATCTGAAGAAACCAATTCCGTATCGACATTCTGTGTTAATTTGTAACTTGGAAGTGATAGATTGAAGTGTGCTAATGTATGTACTTAAGTGAAGAGTAAGTTTAAAGGTCGATATACACTTTAGTAAGTACTGTGGCGAGTTGACAAGTAGAAGTACTTTGCTTGGTGCATACGTGACTCATATGCATCACATAACCATTTCAAGCACGTGCCAAACAATTGTCACTTAAACCTGCTACTGTACTTACTGAAGTGTAAATTGCCCTTAATGTAAAATTGAAAAACCAAGTATGGAACAAGAATTTATGTAGTTTGGGAAAAAATCATGTACAGTTCATTCCTAATAATGAGAGTACAATACTTCAGTTCCTTCATCATCACTTTAAATATAAATACTTTTCTATCTGATATCCCATTTCTATCTTCAAATTACTCATGCATTCTTTACCTAGTAACAATCCTGCATATCATCTCGGCCAAAGACTATAAAAAGTTCAATGAATACCATTCTAAAATGTGGCAATAGCGCGTCAAATGATATGAAAAATAAACAGCGACTATTGAACACGATGTTTTGATATCTACCCATGAATGCTGCTCTATGATCGAAGCAGAGTATAAAAATCTGTGTTCAAGTCAAACCTGCCCCCTTAGCCCGCTTAGAAGAACGTGTTATACACGTATCCAGTCGCAATCAGGCAGAGTATCAGCACGCACACCATTATCATTATCTTCTTCTGCAGTGGACAAACACAACACGTATTAGTGTCTAGAAGTTAAATGTGCGAGCACGCGTAGATTGACGTGCGCGGGCGCATGATGCAACCGAGCTGGATAGTGACGTCACATTTGAGAATACTATTCTGAAGTGTGATGTCACTTAAAACATGGATGAATAACAAGAAATGGCTGACAATCTGGACTAAAAACCGTGACTCGGAAGGACAAACCAGATGGCGCTGACCAATAGAAAATTATAATCACCTACTCAGTAACCTGCTTAAAATACATACAGTTTTAACATGGTTTCTGGAAAAAAGGAGCTAATGTTGAAATTTGTTGTTTCTTAAGCAAGATACTTACTCGAAAGACAATCATAACTTTTCTAAGTCTGCGCACTCCAGTTTAATACTCGTCCGGTTCATAGGTATGTTGCGCCTGCTATTCGATTCCCACGATGGCACAATACTGCGTCACGATCTTTATCATCATTGTCTGAGGTAGAGATATACGATGACATAGCCCGCCCGCCACTCCACTTGCTTGTGCAAGTGTATAGTAATTTTGTATTAAAAGCAATGTGGAGGGGCAGACCATGTTACCGTAGTTTGTCGCTCGTCTGAAAACTTGAGGTAGTCTTTGGCAAATCAAAGGTTGTTGACGTAGTATTAAACCAATCACGGGATCTATCGTAGAAAAGGCGTGAAGATACTAGGCGTAGCATATTCAACCGGGTCTGGGTTACGATTTCTAAGACAAAGGTTACGAGTTCAGTCTAGCATCAATTCAGTCATTCAGTGTGGTTAGATTTCAGGGATGCAGCAATAGGAAAGACAGAAATAGTCGTACAGCTTTCTCTTTCTTTTCTGTAGCTGCATCTCTGCAATCTTACCATACTGATATACTGAACTGATACCAGATGAATGTGTAACTTTTTTCTTACAGAGAATTGTCAGTCCTATTAATAATTCTTCCATGCTTGTCAGCTGAGAGGCATTTAGCGTCGCGCCGAATCCCGCGCGCTCGCGTTAGGCAGTTACCTTTGAGCATGAGTGTGACAGCGGGTGAGGGGCTCAAATGAAGTAGCTGGATACGTAGCCGACCACCACCAGGCCCAAAATCAGCAGGCACACTAGGATCATGATCTTCTTCTGCAGAAGGCCAGTGGAGCATGCAACAGTACGCTTTTAACTAGTCCCACACTGGGCGCCAATTGCTCACACGCCGATTTTCTCAATAGATACATTAGTTTACATGATCGTTATGATTATTATATTTAAACAAAGACAAATTATTAAATCACGACACTCCAAAATAATTATTTAGCATTTAATGTGTGCGTCACTTGCCTTATCCTAAGGTTCAAAACAAATGTAAATAAAAAAACTGAAATAAAATAAATAAAATGTAATTTCAAAATTATTAACATATTTACATCTTGAGTAAAGTTTTCTGGTTACACAGTTTATAAACAACTTTGTTTTACCCACTCGTTGTAAAGAAGCTAAACTATAACATATTAGATTTAAAGTAAGATACTTACCGTCTTACTACAAAAAAGTTAAACAACTGTTGAACACTCGATCAAAAAAATCTGGCTATGTCATTGATGCGCAGAAGTCAAAAATTACTTATTTTCTTATGACTTGACTTCTGCGCATCAACTGACATAGCCAGTTATTTTGTGCGATTTTTTTGATCAATTGTTCAACAGATGTCTAACTTTTTTGTAGTAAGACCCAAAGTCGAATAGAAATTAAAGTAATTAAATTATTCAATGTTTATGAAAATGGCATTAAATTAAATTATCTCACAGTCTTTTTATTAAATTAATTAGTTCGAAGCTAAGAAGGGTGTGTAAATGTGAAACTTTATTTACTATTTATAACATTATTGCGCTGCGAGGATATATTCTAGAATATTTTCAGATTGTTTGAGAATTTTGTCGTTAGAAATTATGATTCTAGTTTAACTGGTTCATAACACGACTTAGAGTTTTATGGAGTTGGCAGACATCTGTCTACCCTCCTTCTAGAAGGAGGCCAATAATTCATCTCCCAGCGGCCTACATTCACCCGTGATCATGGCGTTTGCAACTGTTATCATAATATTGTATGATTGTAAAAGAAATATTTTATAAAATGTCAAGATTTTGATGGTTCTATGTAAATTGTTAATGTGTTCGAAAATCCAATCACACTCACAAACTTGAAAACTTTTCGAGATTAGAGACAAACATTTTACACGAAATTAACTTATTTATTTCGTCACATACCGTCTATAGATTTATCGATAGGTATTGTATTCGCTTAGCTGGCAAAATATTAGCAGGTTTTTTCTAGTGGGAAATAATTAGAGAAATATAACGACTCCTGAAATGACATTACTTTTCAACCATTACATTACCTCCAATCTTTTATTTACTAAACATCATTTATACATTTTGAACAATGAGTTATGTGAAACAATTTCAAAATCACAGTTAGTAATATAAACATTTGAGAAACATGATTAAATTGCACACACTAATTTATTATATTAAATAAGTAGATATCTCCAATATTTGGTTTAAATATTAGTGCGCTTATAGAAAATGCTGGTAAATGCTAGGGGCTTTGAAAGACTTAGGTCTTTATATAATAGCCTATTTAATAATAAAATTGTTTTGTTATTTATACAAAGCATAAGAGAGACAAGGATGGCGCGATACGATGTACCGCTAGTATCAAAAAAACGTTTTCAAAGTTAAAGCTCTTTTACATACGAGGGCCAAACCGAAAAGATCGGGAATAGAATACTCAGGAATAAATTAGATTAAAACCTTTTTGGTTTATGACATGTAGTATTATTTCAAACACAATTCCATTTTTGAATTTTTAAAAAAGTAAAAAAGAAAAGAGTAGTAGCCATTTGAATCTGACAAGTCAGTGGGGAAAATGGAGCTTACGCGGGAACATTTCCGTGCCATAATTTTTCACAACTTTCGTCGAGGTTTATCTCAAGAACAATGTCTCGCCGAGCTTGTTTCTGTTTATGAACTTGAAGCACCCAGGAAAACGACTATATATCGTTGGTATTCTGAGTTTCGTCGTGGACGTTCCTCTCACACGACAGTTCCTTCTACTGGTCGACCAAAAACAGCGGTAACACAAGATGACATCGATGCTGTGCGCCAATTAATAAAAGAAGATAGACATGTGACATACGAGCAGATTCGGGCTTCTCTCAGCATTGGTATGACAGCGATTCAAACTATTTTACATGATGAACTGGGTGTCAAGAAGTTAGTTTCCCGCTGGGTGTCCCATCGTTTGACCGAGGAACAAAAGTCGGCTCGTGTTAATTGGTGTCGGTCTACTCTGCAACGGTTCAATAGAGGGAGCTCAAATGCAGTTTACAATATCGTCTCTGGTGATGAATCGTGGATTTATTCATATGAGCCCGAAAGAAAACATCAATCGGCTGTTTGGGTCTTCGAAGGCGAGGTCAAGCCAACAAAAGTTGTCCGCTCTCGTAGCGTGTCGAAAAAAATGGTCGCTTCGTTTGTATCGAAAACTGGTCATGTGGCTACGATTCCTTTACAAGAACGCAGAACGGTTACTGCTGATTGGTACACAATAGTTTGTTTGCCGGTCGTCATAAGAGAACTTCGTAAAATTAATCCGAATCGTCGCATCATTCTTCACCAGGATAATGCGAGCTCACATACCGCTCGCAAAACGATCGCGTTTTTAAATCAGGAAAACGTGGAGTTAATGGACCATCCACCGTATAGCCCTGACTTGAGCCCCAATGATTATTTTACATTCCCAAGAATTAAAGATATGCTACGTGGTCAACGATTTCAAGGCCCAGAAGAGGCAGTCGAAGCTTACAAATCGGCCGTTTCGACTATATCCACTTCAGACTGGAATTACTGTTATAATAATTGGTTTGATAGAATGCAAAAGTGCATCGATTGTCACGGAGAATACTTCGAAAAACAATGAAAGTAAATATTGTTTTATTATTTTTGTACTTTTTTCTATTCCCGATCATTTCGGTGTGGCCCTCGTACAGCCGTTTATTCCCACGCAGCGTGTAAGGGACAGGTTGGCAAAAACTGAAAGGGCATGATCAGTCCATAAAACTGAACAACTTTCACTAAGAAACATATCACTTAAAACGTACCAAAAAATAGCCTCTCCATACAAACTGTCAAAATCATTTTTAATTTCCGGAGATGTTCCTAGTGAAAGTTATTCTCTTTATCAATTGATCATGCCCTTTAGGCGGGTCCACACCGGACGATCCATCGCGCTCCGATCGCGCGCGGCAGGAGCGCGATCCAAATGTGCAGGCGGTGTGGATGTGCCGCGCACGATCCATTCACACGTTTTGGAGCGCCCTGATGCGCCCGATCCGAACGTTGTCGGTTTTTTTGCCAGCCTCAAAAGTGCCTCAGTTGCTTGGCGCGCGCGTTGTGTACGGTTGTGTGTGGTTCGCGCACCATAGACATCTCGCAAAGTCGCCGTCTGATATCGGTTTATAAGGAATTTAAATGTTTATGGTACCCAAAAGATGTTAATTATACCAAATGAGGTGTAAGTGACGATGCTTTTTGTAAGAGACGATGTTTTTTTGCGCAAACATTTAAGCAAAATAAGGTTACTGCTGCAACGGCAATTCGACGCCGCCGCTGTACGTGTGACTCCACGTCGTGCAAGAGTTAGACTGTCGGATCGCCTTAGGATCACTTGGAGTGTATTTTTAGGATCGCAAGTTTCCAAAACTGGATGGGTCTAACACGATCCATACTCCACGCTCCGTGCTCTTGGATCGCGGGATCGCTGATCCAAAACGGATCGTTCGGTGTGGACCCCCCTTCAATCAACCTGTCTCTCACAACCTGTATATTGCTGGCACTTTTAATAATAAATTACAATTCACTAATAGGCTGTTTTAGATAAACATTCCGCAAAATCTATTGCCGTCTCTTTCTTTGTAATGAAAACTGAAAGTGTCAGCAATACATTCAAAGAAGCTTTAACTTGAATCAGGCTTACTGCCACAAGCATTTGTATATATACCCGTTTTGCTACACCCTGTATAGCTTTTTTATGTTAACATAGTTACAATTGTGTAAACTCTTTACTTTTTTTATAAAAAAGAAAGCGATAACAAATAAAAGATCATGCCAGAAAGCCATACCTTTTCGCCGCTAATTGACCTCACCTCAGGTTTTAAGGCGTAAGTTGTACAGCTAAACGACTTTTAGAGTATAAAGAAGACAAAAATAGTATTAGCTCGCTCACACATTCCGGATTTACTTCAAATAAATAGTGATAGCTGCATTCAACTTTGAATCATATAGCATGCGCTCCACATATGCGTGGGAATCCAAGGTCTTTGCTTCTTGTGTATAGGAAATTGAACAATACAAATACGTTTAGATAAAAAACAAATAATTTCTTCAAGTTGTGAGATGAGAACAAAAAAAGTGAGTGTAATCTTAAATAATAATATGTTTTTACTAACAGCTCTTATTTGTGTACTCGACTGAATTAATTTAACTGTTAAGTTTAAAAAGTACGACAGTTCTGGGTGGGTAGGGAAAATTTTGGTACTTTCTTTTAACAGTTTGAATTTTTTTTATTTACCTTTATGTAAATCAGCCATAAATCTCCTCTAAACTTGTCTCTGTTTTCGTATATCGCCATCCTTCTCTACTATTAACTAACTTGAGACAAAAGAACGGATTAACAAGACTTCAGTATAACCAACTTTAAATATAACTTTAGTGATTAAGTAAAGAAAATTAATACTTAATAAAGGAACAATCAAACTCAACAACAAACTGTTAAGTGGCATTTGATAAAATGTAATTCGAATAACTATTAAAATTATTTAAGTTCAACTAAAAATAATTTTCGATACAACTTGAGTACAACGTGATTCTTTGAATAATGCACTTACTTATGGCAAAGACGCCTTTAACTTAATGTGAAATGCTTAGTCAATGAAACTGAACAACTTCTAAGTCAGTTTTCATAGTTATTTTTCATTAATTTCTAACAAATGACGTTATGGTGAAGTTGTTCCACTTTCGTTGATTAAGCTTGTCCTTTAAGTTAATGCTTAACTTCAAGAACACGTTGTTCAAAGCCTGAAGTAGGTATTTCTGCCCATGAAACTGAAAAACTTTTTCTCAGGAATGTAAGTCGATATAGAAAAAAATCTTTTACCTTCTATACGAAATATTAGCTGTTGCAATTCCCATGGAAAGCAGTTTTTTCTTCCTATTGCAACCAATGTTCCATGCGAGAAGTTGTTCAAGGTTCTTTTTCTTGTAGTTTCTTTTTTGTCCACATGGCGCTACTTTGTTTGTGAAGCGACGTAGTTTTTAGTTTAACTGACGTCATAAAGTATACTTTGACTTGACATGGGCAGGTTAACATCGGGCAGAGTTGTTACATTTTCAGACAAAACTAAAAAGCCTAAACTAAGAATGAATACTGGTGTTATAAAAAGCAAGGAACTTACTAACATTATATTAAACTGTATTCAAAGAAGACACTATCAGCTAAAAACTTCTATTTAAACTGAATAGTATTAAGATAGCAACCGAAAAACTCAACAAAAAGAATAACATTAGTATTGAATCGTAGAACAAGCAAGAATCTAGTGTACTTCTAAGTTATAAGTGCTCTTTTGTGATGCTACAAGTATACTTACATAATTTAAACGATAAGTGTATTTACAGAAATTTTTTAAATTTATTTAAGCGGGTTCCAGAATTTTTTTCCAAGTGTAAAATACCCTAATTTTACCATGCTCGGTCACAGATTAGATAACTGTAAACAGACGTTTAGCTCTGTTTGTTAACTAATTGACCGGTTAGCTTCCTGACACGGACTTTTTAGGTTGTTGAATGTCCCAATTTAACAAAAACTTAAAAGTAATTATGATTTATTGCTAAAACTTGTTTGGTTTTGAGAAAAAATACTCTGTTATACTAACTGACAATTACTTAACAGAATATGGCGAAATTAGGGCTAAAGGTAGAGCATCCTTAGGGGCAACCAAATCACCTAATTTACGCAGGATTTATAATAATACTCTTGAACAGTATCTACAGACATGCCGTTTTTTTTAATTATCAATGTTAATTAGGTACGTTAGTTTTATTGACCGTGACTTAGGCCGCGTCGGATTCACAAAAAATGCATTTTCACATTTTACCATGGAAATAGTCAATTTTTCCCCGGTGACACTAAATTTTATGTTTTTCTGGATCATAATCGATTACCTTGCCAAATTTTAGCATATTTTGTTCAGCAGTACGGGCGTGAAACAGTAACAAACATCCAAACATACAAAATATTACCTTTATAATAACTAATAATAACTTTCTATTTACTGTTTTGATAACTACCTGTCAGTTTTTGTCAGTCTGTCCGTTAAACTTTAAGACGTAAGGGGTGATTTGAGTACCCTAAGGAAGGATGTTCTAGTTGCATTGGGCTATCAATCAACACTATTTTTGAAAAACGTGTATTATCATGACGTGTAACACAATTAAAGGGATTTTTTATGTCATATACAAAAAAAACCGAAAGCTTGATGTCCCTTAACACCTTAAATGCCGTATTATAAATCAGCTAAGCTAATCATCCAACAGCGTTACAATTTGTTCTAAAACTTTTATCGATATCGATAATAATAATTAAAGTTCTAATAAACCTAAAGCACAATCTACTTATTGCACTTTATTTATATTGTCTTCGATCTATCTATAGTGAAGGCTTAAGTTAAAATTCTAAAGATAAATAACTATTATATAGGTAGTGTTGTGTGACTTGTGTACATAGCATCTTTTCTGTAAGTAAATGCTCTAGAAATTTTATAATTTTACTATTTTATTTGCTTACTGGGCTTAGAGACAAGTGGCTTTCCATAATCGTAAATGTATGAAATTGACATAAGCTAACGAAATGTTGCGTGATAGCTAATGTCTCGGTACCCAGGTTTACTTCTAAACGCAGCTTAACGTTTTTTTTTAAAGAAACGCGTAGCGTAATGTATGTACACAAGACACAATACAAAATACAATTTGTTTTCATATGCGTCGATATATTTTATTTAGACTTATAAAACAAGCTGTAAAGGAAATAACGCAATCATGAAGCTCAAAATAAGTAACCGTATTTTGAACTTCACAAAAGTATCTACTTTTCATGCAAATCCACCAGCCAATATCGGACCAATTTGTATGGCATACTGAATTTTCTTTGCGAAATATTTGAAGAAAGAAACACTGCAAAATGGTACTTTTCGCGAGTGAATAGGGTTCATCTAGGCAAGCTCGCTCAATCGTCGACCTCATTTCTGTTAACGGCTAGATCGAGGACAAAAGCAAGCCCATTGAAATAAAGTTATCTACACGCACGCGCGTGCATATGCGTTGTTTCATTTACACCTTAAAAATCTATTTGATTCTAATTTGTGTATTTAATACAAATTAAAACATCTTCGGAAATTTCTCCGACGCCATGCAATAACAAACTTGTGCGTCTGCGGTTTAAACTATACATGCAACAATAGATACAATCGTTTTGCTGTATATTTAGTATACAGACGAATATCATTCATATTCCCATAGCATAAAGTCCACGCGAAGTGGCAGCGCCGCAGTGACCCCGGAGTTTAGCTCAGTACGATCGCTAGCACTATTATTAATATTACCAGCGTAACAGACAGGCATATTATGATGAAGATTTTTTTCTGCAATGAGAAAAGGAAACAAAAACAAAATAAAATTACTGTTGTAAATAAATGGCGTAGTGCAATGCCTAGCCAGATGACAAATGTATAATTTAAAGGGTGACATTCGAAACATTAGATTAATTTCCAGGGGTGGCATTATACAGGGTGTAAGGAAAACAAGTTTATCGAACAGTTTGTATGGAGGTCAATTTTTTTTTTAATTTTCCAAAAATTTTTCTTTGGAAAAGTTGTTCAGTTTCGTTCATTGAGCACGTCCTTTCAGTTTTCGTTACACCGTCCCTTACATCCTGTAAAATATTGTAGTCATAAAAAAACACTCAAAAATTATAAGGCATTCCCATACAAACTTTGCAGACTTAACCGACGAGCGCGTTAAGGGTTGATTGATGAAAGTAGAGGAAGCGAAGGAAGTATGTCAAGATCGTGGCCGGTGGAGGGCAGTGGTCTCTGCCTTCGACCAATATAAAGAGTTATTAAAACACTCTTTATATTGGTCCAAGGTCTCTGCCTACCCCGACGGGAAAGAGACGTGATGTTATTTATGTATTTACGTATATATTAAACTAATATCACCCCTATTAGTTTTTCGAATGTTTTAAATTTCACCCTTTATAAAAACTTGTTTAATTATGATGAATAGTAGTTTTAACGGGATTAAGACTTGTCTCATCTGGCTTGACATTACTGAAGGTGTTACACCCACACATTTGACGTTCATCGATGGATTCTCATAAAAACAAGATCGCTTTACCTTAACGAAGACACCACACATTGCGTATTTGGATATTCTTTATTCATGTATGCGATAAGGACATATGACAGCCGCACCGTACCTGTCAACGACATTCATCCTTGAAGTGACAAGGATCACACAAAACTTACACACAATGTATTCATTACCGGCCCGTATGTAAGGTAACCCTTCATTTTTATTCTCTATTTAGTGGATTATATGGTGCCAACGTAAAAGATGAGACAAATAAAATACCGCATATAGACGTATAATGCTCAGACGTCAATCAAATCCATCGATCGAACGTCGATCATGTGGTGCTGTAGGGGTGCTATTACCGGGTGTAAGGGACAGACAGCCTTCCGAATACTGAAAGGGCATGATCAGTCAACGTAACTGCACAACTTTCAGCGAACAAAACTTTCAGGAAATGAAAAAGAAAACCGGCCTTTCCATACAAAATTGCAAAGTTGATAGGACAGTTTATATGGAAAAGCCGATTTCTTTTTTCATTTCCTGAAAGTTTTGTTCGCTGAAAGTTGTTCAGTTATGTTGACTGATCATGCCCTTTCAGTATTTGGAAGGCTGTCCCTTACGCCCTGTTATAACCCTTGCGTGAAACTGTGCATTACTCGTATGCATATCTAATATCTATTGAGCGAAAATTTTATTATATTATGTTGCAATCATTGAATGACTAAACATGCTTTGTCATTATTTTAATCTTTTGTATGATAACTACTAGATTGAAATAATAGCTAACAAGATATTTGCAATTTCATGAAATCTGTGTAAAATAAAGAATTTTTAATAATTTTGAGTAGAGTATGTAATTTCTTTCAACGATACTATGTGCAGTTGCAGTGCGTCAATGTCGTACGGTCAACCGCACGCCAGAGGAAACATTTGCAACTCTAATACCATATCATAAAGTCCAAAGTATATTTCTACTGACGTGCTGTTGTGTGTACAAGCTTCGAGTGACTAATTAAAATTACAGTGCGAAATTATAGTATATTTTTCTATTACTCATACGTTTTAATAAAGCTTGGCCAGATTAGATGTTCATAGTGTAAACATATTAAATTACAAATATTATTATAATATATTTTTAGTTTAATTTCATTTCTAGCAAATATTTCATTTTGGTATTTTTGGTACTACGGACTCGGAATCTCGTTCTTTAAAAGGAAGCCCGAAACAGCACAAAACTCGCGCTGACAATTTGTCTAGAAAGCATGATAGTCAAGTGTAGTGCAGTCTACCATGATATTGTATATTACTTTCAGAATTAGGCTATTTTTTTATTGAAACCGTTCTGAAATTTTGTGTTTTTTATCTGGCTGTATTGCATTTCAGCGCCATCTAGTTTTGTGCTATTCTAACTGCTGTAAAATGTCATTCCATGAACATTTTTGGGACTAAAGAAAACACCGCTGCGCTCAGTTTTCAAGTAGGCGTATTTTTGGTCAGAGAAAAGTACTATGCTCGTGCTTAACTAAAATAGAGCGTCATCTACTGGAGTAGAACTGTGGATTTTTTGAAGTGATACACATGTCGCTGTGTTACTATCGCAGGGATATTATAAATAGGGATTCGACCAAATACTGGGAAATGTTAAAATATACTCTGGTTTTAGTGACATAGCTGCAAAATAGATTCGTAAGCGTTGGTATTAACGGAAAAAAAATATTATACCATTATTTTGAAGGAGGGTAGGGCTTTTGTGGAAAGTCCGTCTGAGGAAGTACCACCCCCTAGCTTTTTCTGCCGTGAAGCAGCAGTGTTTGCACTGCTATGTTTCGGTTTGAAGGGCAAGGGAGCCAGTGGAATTACTGGCACATGAGAGATACCATCTTAGTTCTCAAAGTGAGCAACGCGCTTTGCTGACTTATTAGTGTCAAAATATGCAATTAATAAGACAGTGGGTGCTATGGGCGGTGGTGACCACTTACCATCAGGTGGCCCACCTGCTCGTTTGCTCACTTGTAATATAAAAAAAAAACCCTAATATCTTCAAGGTACGACTACTTCACAAATAAATCTGGCTAAGCATTATTATTTGGTTTGTATGGTTTAAATAACTTTGATGAATGCACATCCACCACCTGTGCAATAAAATATAATTTCACTAATACATACAACATAGCACAAACTGAAACATACAAAGCTTTTGACATGTATAAACCTACGCAAAGAATAAAAACTAAGCTACCCGTATGGTCTATAGGTCTATTTATAAAAATGTAAGCAATGTTATTGTGACTTTTGATTGAGATAATTCAAAATATATTTAATTTAATAAATAAATAAAAATAGACTTGTTTAGATCTAAGACATGAATGATTGAATATAAAATCAATCATGATAACATTCCACTTAAGGTCCACTAATAGACAGGGAGCTGCCATAAGTAGCAGATAATGCGTGGTTTATTGTGGAGGGGAAGTACCATAGTCACCACACGCTTGTCAGCGTTACGGCTGGCACTATGGTTCGCAGTATGTAAGGTGGAATAGCGTTCGCAGGATAATTTTGGCTGTGATGGATATTTTCTGCGCTTGGGTGACAGGCGGAGAGCCAATGAACGATTCGCTTGCCTCCCCTACCTGCCGCGCTCATCCCAGCTTCATTTTTTGAGTTATTTTGTACGAATACGATACGATCCTCTGGTTCAACGTCCCTTAGTTACCTTTTACGACCCCCTTTTTACTATTCTTAGCTGGCACCACACAGGGACCACATTCCTCATGTGATGATGATCAAAAATGTTATGTGGAGGTGTTAACTTTCGTTGGTCTGATAAAAACTAAATTAAAACTTCAGCGAACTCATGCTGCAAAAGGCTTCCATGCTCTCAACAAAAAATCTTCATGCAACTTTCATAATGTGCATCAGACAATGTAAAAAAAAAACAAACTAGAGATGCAGATCGAAGATAGAAGAAAAATAACTAATCTAATATCTGAAAGATCTATTCGATTGACTCATGTTTAGATCGGATACTTTTATTACATTCTATACAAATATTTACTCAGCATGAGAAATAAGAAAAGTTTTTTCCAGTCGGTACTTAATACGAGTAGAGGCATGATAAAGACTACGTTACTATTTTATAAGTAAGTAGTATAATACAGTTTCTCTAAATAACAATAAAAAATTATTTTTTAATTAGATTTTTTGGCTTGGAAACACGGATATTTCGTTCTAATAGCTTTATAAAAAGTTTGTTGTTATTTTGTTTCATGAGAGCGTGTTGTTTTCGAAAGTTCAGGTTAGATAGTGTAGACACTAGTAGACAATTGTGATTACCTTCCGCGCCTTGATGGCCCACTTGTGGGCTTGCACCAGCTCGACTCGGCCTTCCTCCACGTGGTCGACGGTTTGGGTCACGTGGTACTCTATGCGGTCTATCAGCTCTCCCTGTATGCCCAATGTCTCCGCGCGGGCGGGGAGGGAAACGCGACCGTCCGGCCGATTGGTTCATTCATACGACCCGGGTTATATTGTTACCGCAAGAACACCTCCATGTTAAGAGTAAGGATAGTAAAGATAAAATAAACGAAAGTATCCTAAACTATTATTGAAGTACCAAATAATAAGTTTAGAAGTGAAAACGAACATGACGTGGGTTACGAATACGATTAAACATGACATACAGTGTTACTTAATAGTACAATTTGTGAGATAATTATAGTTTTTAAGTAGATAAATGTTACATTATGTGTTCAATTCATAGTTAAGCATATAGTACAGTTACCAAATACCACCCATATACAGAAAGGCAAATTACGCACACACCAAATGAAGTAAACCATCGATATGAAATAAGATACAGAACAAGATAGGGTAAGAAGCCCATTACCATCAAATGTTAGTTGGAGCGACATGAACAGTTTATGACACAACGTTTAAAGCAGTATTGTAAATGCATGAGGTTAAATGATAGTAAATGGAAATGAAAACAAAGTACAAATGAAAAACAAAACGTGGCGTGAACCAATCACCGAAACTTGGACGTAAACAAAATGAGGGATTGATTGATTTGGACCATTCACAAACGCAACATAACAGGGTGTACATGGGGAGGGCGGGAGAGGAGTGGGCGGGAAGAAACAAAACAAAAACGCATTAGCAACGAATGATCTGACGAGACGTGGTGACCACTTACCCGCCGAGCTTTGCTCTGATATTTAAGGGCCTTCTTTGTGTCTTGTGTGGCAGTTTGGACATAGTCCACAGCGTGCTCTACATGATATTCAATGCGGTCGATCATCTCTCCCTGTATCCATAGAGTGCTTTTAGATTTTTATTCTAAATTCAGATGCTACAACTTATATTCAATAAATTATTTTCTAAAAATCGATCCAATAGCTTTTGAATTACGTATACTCAATTTTAAATTAATCATAATTCGATTGCCCTTGTCTTGATTTATTTGGGGTCCGGTCAGCTCTACATGTCGAAAAAGGAGCTACCCTCATCCATCACTACCACTTCTTTCTTTCTAAATGCATAGTATACAATATTTTTTGCGGTGAACAATGCGGTTCATCCGACAACTATCAGAGCGTTTATTTTAGGAAAAACGTACAAAACGATCGCCGCAAATTGAAAATTTAATTGGAGAAAAAACGGAAGATTGGGCTGGGCTACAGGCTTTTTTGAAGGCGGCCTGGCAAAGTTTACTAAGGCATCGATATAGGTCACCGTACCAAGTGAAAGCTGCTTCACAATAGATCGGATCTACATATTTATCTCTCTTATTAGGGTAGCCAGACTTGAAAATTGTCGGGATTTTGCAGTTGTTGAGTAGAAAAATAATAAGTACGAGATTTATAATTTTACTATACCAAAATTAAAGCAAAATCGTGATGACCTGAATAAATTCATTAATTTTATTTCATAACTTAGTCTGATTGAATCGAAATCAATTTCCTTTTAGTAAACAATATTGTCGAAATGAAGGAAAATCTAGGCGATTCCCCACAATCTGGCAGCTTCACTTCTTCACTACCTATGTCGATCCGACCTAATTCAGCTGTGAAAAAGCTCTAAGAAAGGTATTGTTAATGGTACTTCGATTTTAATATATAAAACCAAGGATTCTATTTATGATTGAAACAAGTTTTATCATTGGACGAACTCTGATATCGATAAATTATATTAGCTCTTTTAATTTAATCGAGTTATGTATCGATGTGTGAAACAGCAATTATTTTTGGTCTCAAGGTGAAGATTGATTGAGTGCATTTTTCTGAAAGCATCTGTGTTTCGTGTAACCTGAATCTATTTAAGTCACGAGTGAATAGCTCGTTCCATCGGTCGACCTCATCTCTGTCCTCACTCCTCAGTACAAGGTAGAGGTCGAGAGCATGCCCAAAAAGTAATCACGAATAGAACACTTGATTTCAATATTTAAAGTATGTTCAGATGGCGAACGCGAACACCTTATACGAGTGTTATTCGAAGCGTTCACGCTAACGCGCGCGCTCTCATGTAAGTTGTTAAGCTCTCTCATCCGAACTAGCTCTTACAGCCACCTTTAAAAAGACCTATACAGGATCCCTACAGTGACATATTTCGATTTAAAAACAAATTGTGTAATGTTATAATGAATGCATTGTGTGACCTGGCTTTCGACGAGCATCGCCATGTCCATGAACATGTCGTGGAGCTCGCGGATGGAGGTCTCCAGTTTGATGATGTCGGCGTGTCGCGCCTCGATGTCCGCTAGCGTCTGCTTCGCTTGCTGCGTCTCCATTATTATCTGGAATTTAAAGAACGATATGCCGTTAATACTTATTGGAGTACCTGGGCCAACATGCTATGTTCGAGAAGGATCTGATGGCGGGTCGACGACTAACTAAATTTTACACTTTACGGGCAAAATAATCGGAAGTAAAAAAAATTGTAAAAGCACTATTTTAGTGAAATTGAACAACTTTCCCTTAGGTCGAAAACACAAAAAAGAAAATTTACCTCTCATACGATATGCATAATCAGCTGGGAAGTTTCTATGAGAAGTTGAATTTATTTTACGTATTTCGACACATGTTCCTTGGGAAATCTGAACACAGTTTCACGGTCTGAGTAACACGCTATAATAGTGTTGTTTACAATGATTTTCACACCTTGTATATGACAGCAGCGCCCTCCTGTCACCGTCATTCAACTGCCAATGGATCCTTGTCGTTCTTTTTCATGCGGACCCTGTATTACTGGGCGGGTTTTCTGATTCTAAATCGCGCTATGGAGATTTTTTCTAATACTTGTGTCTGTGCTCCAAATTAAGAAGAGAACGAATTCTTCAAATAGATCGATTTTTGCTCCGTAAACTAAACCAAAATTTTATCGAAATCGTTTACTGCCGTTTTCGAAAACGTGAGTACAAACTGCTCGTACCTAAAAGATTTGTATATCGTAGAATCCCTTCAGTTACGCACTAACTTTAGTCCTTAGTTTCTTGCTGAATAAGTTTTGTCAACGGTTATACATAAAATAATCAATCAACTTAATACACACATAGGCTTATTTTTAACCACTACAAAAACATATGATCAGATAGTCAGATAATAAACCAAAGAATCATATTATGGATCGAAAAACGAAACTCGGTCGTCCCAAACTAAACTCTTTATTAACGGCACAAGGTTTGTGTGCGAAAGTCAATACTTTTCTCGTATTTCGACAAGAACAACATTCATCATGCATGAATGGTCCATGAAAGTTTTTAACCCCCTATATGATACTAGTGAAAATTGAATAGTTATTAATTCACATTTCTATGACTTGTTCACAGAAGTCATGTATCGATTTTCTACGACCCGCCCTGTTGCAGTCATCAACAATAAATCATGCGTCGCAACGTCGCCTCAAATTAGTTTAAAACTTCATTAAGTAATTTGTTGCTGTTCCATCTAAATAATTCAATAGAGTTCGCAGAGGCGTTATTTAATTTAATTTACAGAAAAATTATTCAATAGTGAAACTTTCTCACTAAAAGCATACTTTGAATTTCCTCCGGAAAATTCGACTAGTACAGTCAAGGATACATTAGATTAGACATTCCTATTTCAATAGCGGTAGGAGCTAAATTCACGCTGCTAGTATCAAGCTCGACCTACTCTTGACTGTACATAAATAGCAATTTACTCTCCACGAAGTTGCGATAAACGCAAGCCAAACTGCAGTCAGTTGGCAATGGGTGTTTTATGAAACTATATTGAGATAACATAATTATATTTTAATCTGTTTTGGTACTTCTTTTTAAAACAAAGCTCGAAATTGCGCGTAGTTATGCTATAATTTTAATACGTTCAATATTGAATGCAACCAAATAAACCCTGAGTTGGAAGAAGGGTGTTGTACTTCCGTGGTACTATAAGAGTTTCACTTAAAACTAGTTTGAACGCGAGCCTGTGTTTGCAAGCGGCTAGATGACTGCTACACTTAAGTTATTGAACGAGGATGATACAGACAGTTGTATATGGTTTTTATGGCTTATCATGCTTGTGCGGCCGATAGCTCTTTCATTCTGATCACGAACGCTAAGCAATATCGTCTCATATGTCTATTCGAGCATTTTCCTTGTGTCCTCTAAGACCATTATTTAAAATGGCATTAAGCCAAGTCACAGGCCATTAGACGGCTTGAAATCTCTGAAAGCCAGATAGGCCACCTCGCAAAGCTTTCATGATTAGCTTTGGTTTTCCCTCTGGGTTGCTCAGATAGCAGCACCTGTAAAAACTAGTGTCTCCGTCAAATCCTCTAGGCGAGCTTGGCTGGCAGGTGTAAAGGACCTCGGATCACTTCAACCCTATTAGGATTTTTGTGCTTACTTTAAAGTTTAAATAACTAGCCGACTTCTGTACTTAATTAGGCTAATGAAATGATGACTTTTGTATCGCTTACCCCCTGAGTGAAGACGGCGGGGTTGGGCTGTTCCAGCATCTCCTCGAGCTCGTCATCAGTGGTGGTCCGGCCGGTGATCTCCAGCTGCCGCTGTATCCTGTTTTTGCACCGGTCCCGGTAATCCGTCTGCGTGCGGTTGTACTCCGTCATCACCTCCACAAACTTGCGCGACAGCGTCGAGTGCTGCGTCTTTCTTATCCTCAAATCCGCAGACGATTTGTTCGAATGTTCTTCCTGCTCGATATTCTGCTCTATATCTGTAACATACACAGTGGAAACATCTTGAATTACCCCCCAGACGAACTTACAAAATCTTGTAGCTTTATGCATAATTCAGAAAACGGAACGGCTACAAATTTTCTTAACAACTTCTGAATACATCCATTTTGCTCATAAAGCGCTCGGTGTTACAGAAGTAACTCGGATTTTCTCTAAAGTTTTAGCTTGTCTGCGGACGGAAATAGAATTGAACTTACGTTTTAACTTTCCTCTGACTTTGTTGGCGGTTTTCTTAATATCAGCCATGAGATCTTCTAATTCGTGCTTTGTCTCTGAAACAAGAAATTGTCTCTTTTAGTTGTGGCTCTTAAAGACTACAGCGGAAAAAATAGGTGGCTAGTTATGAATATATTCCGGCATAATAAATCACCCACACAATGCGGTGTGCTAGACTATCGAGTGAGATTATTTACTATTCTACTTACTTGTAAATTATAAAAAAGTGTCACAGCCAAATAGCTTCAACTCTGGTAACAAGAATATTCAGTTCAGAAAGAAATATTACATAAATAATATAGTCCTCCATTTTTTGAAACTATTAACAGATGTGTTTTTAATGTTTGTAGATATTTGACTGTGACAAAACACTTCATAGCAGACTAACATACAAGCACGTAGCAGAGTTTATACAAAAAGAAGCGCGCACAGGCGTTCATACTCTACACGAAGAAAGGTGCACATCTATACCAGCAAACGAAAATAAACTATATGGAAAATAAAACAAAAATCTGTTCAAGCTACGACATAAACCTTAATTAGCTAACATTGAATTATAGCTTATACTTAAAACTACGGTAAAATTGAGTTGTAAGCAATTTCTAGTGATTTAAAATCGGAGAAAAGGTAAAGTGTTTATTAGTGTGACGCTGATACCTACACGAGAGGTAGAAGGAGGAGTCAGTAGGAGGTCCTGTGTCGTGGGTTCCCTTCCTCGTAAGGACCACACTAGGAGGAACCTGCCGGCCCGCACGAGTCTTAAAACAAACGCTCATCCTAGTTCAGGTTATTTCGTAACAAGTTTATACGGTGCCAGTCAAAAGTTCCGCAAGACACAAACATGACTTTTTGACTGACACTATATAAGAAAGAAATGTGTATGAAAATGTGTGGGGAGTGTAAGAAGTTTTGAAAAAATAAATCGAATTCTCCAAACGCATTCCATTATTCTGTTGTTGGAACGAGAATTCCAAGTGACTTATTTGCAAAAATCAATCATTTGACAAAAGTTACCAAAAGATATAAAAAAATCTTTTTGTCTGAAAGTTTTACTTACCAAGAGCTCCTGCTCTACGCTCAAAGGAAATCTTACCTTAACATAAATTGCACAAAACTTTATCACTTTATCAATACAAGAAAGTTATCACATAAAATAATTGAACGTTTTACTCGTCGGCTCTTTAAATCATGTAGTCTCCATAAAATCTATCTAACAAAAATATGAATAACATGATGATGAGCAGATAACATAATATGAAAAATAGTATAAGTTTAATAGTTCAATGTGGAAGAGTAACAGTGTTTCAGTATATACAGAAGACTGAATTAAAGATAAAAGGTGAAATGACAAAGATATAGGTAGTATTACAGTACGTATATGTATTTTACGTAGTATCACCCAAAAGTGTATCACAATTATTTCTAATTCTATGTGTCTGAACATTTATTTACAGAAAGCGTCATTCACTAACACAATTCTATAACATTCGCACGTAAATATAGTAGTATTTTTCGGTGAATTCAGGAGATTGTAGGTTATTCATAGGTTATTCTCAGAATATTGGTATCGGGTAGCGTTTAATGTCTGTGGAAATGATGTGTGAATTATGATATTAGTAGAGAAACGGCATTGTGTAAGGGGGGGGGCGTGGGTCGTCCTAATTGCCTGCCTATCGTAATTGAATTAGCTACAACGATCGATGCGGGAGCCGGCCCACCAACATCGCCAATCAAGTAATCTGTTCTCCAAATAACAATTGAGGGCAGTCGATCGCGCTGATAACAAAAGTTAAGAGGATAAAGCAGAATAAAGGTAATTCCTACAAATCTGTAAGTATAGTAAGATTTTTCGCATTCGAATGAACAACACATAAGTTATTTGAAAACTTAAAGACGTCATCCTTATCGGAAATGCGATCGCGAGGCAGACGCGACTGACTAAAGAAGAGATACGTCGAAACGTATTTAGGCTATTAAAGGTATTCAAATTTCTTTTTCAGAATTTTGGCCCTGCTCAAGAGGCGGCTTAACCACTCGAATGTTAGCAATTTTTCCCACTTGTGCACCTCGTCTCCTCTCGAGTGGACATTTGAGGCTTAAGTCGATGAGACTTACAAAACTTGCACAAAGCTATTGCTTGGCCCGTAACGACCTATGTTTCTCAGTTACGGGGCACTTAAAGCCCCGCGGCTTAACTGTTGTTGGGCCAGTTCGGTTGTTACTACGGGCATTACTTGTTCCTAATATAACTCTCTGTGGTCCGCTTTCGTGGGCTTGTCGTATTTGATTTAATGCTAAGATGAAACGAGATTAAAAGTACTTTTATTACTGGTCATTATTATCGTAAATGTAAGTTTTAGTTTTATCACTAAAGATACACAAAATTATTATTTTTGGCCTAATACCTGATTGTCCTATGACTTTTGGAACTTCACTGTTGAAGCAATTGATGCATTGATAATTTTGATTAGAGATATTTTTTTTGCCAGTCTCTCAGAACCCTGTCTAGATCATCGCGCCATCGTCTCCGGGGTTGGCCTTGACGGTTACCTCACTATACTAGGTTATTTTTTTGGACCTGATTTTCTTTTGCCCACTTATTAGTGAGGTCAAAAGCAACAACTTTTGTTCTACGACTTTGCTAACAACGCACGATAAATTTTCAACTTCCCATACAAAATGGGTCAGTCACGTGACCACTTTAGTAGTCAAAAATTTTTTGTGGGTTGTTAGCAAAGATGTAAAAGTTACAAAAGTTGTTGCTTTTGACCTTACTAATAAGTGGGCAAAAGGAAATCAGGTCCAAAAAATAACCTCGTATTTGTATACAAAAGTAGAACAAAAGTTGTTGCTTTGACCTCACTAATAAGTAGGCAAAAGGAAATCAGGTCCAAAAAAATAACCTTGTATACAAGGGAAAAATTATATCACATTGAAAAATAATAACCCTGTAGAATAGTGTCTATTTTATTATTTAATTCAACATTTATATTATTCGTACATAACAATATCAAGTTTCAGTTTAGTCGTTAGCGGAAATAAATAAATTGACAATGATTATCTGAGATTTTCAAGATAGGATTTGTAATGGACGTCGTCTTTTCATTGAATGAAGTTGATCATTAAGAGCAGGAAATGGATGATACCTGCTCGTGATTGGCAACGAGATGAATCCCGCTGTTAACGGCAGGTAGTCTGATATAAAATCCAGATGAAAAACGTTAAAGCATCGTTTCATTAGAGACAGCTACAATAATTTGTTGGAAAAATTCATTCAAAAGTAGTTAATTTGCCATTCAAAAAGAGGGATTTATAGTTGAATATTTTTTAACGATAGCCGAGGATACGAGTATCAAGAAACCCTGGGACGGTCTACAAGTAATCTTTACTTGTAGACTGGTATACAGTGGAGATTAGAGGGTTTTTTGAAAATTTCCATAACTCAACGGGCATGATATGTCAACTAAACTGAACCACTTTCCCAAAGAAAATTGACCTTCGATACCTTATTGACCTTTGATTTGGGATCTGACCTCCTGAAATGTAACTTAAATAGAGCAATAATTTATTTTTCATTTCCCAATACATGCTTTTTGGGGAACAATTATCAACTTCGTGTTCTATCTATCTATCTATCTTCGTTGACTGAGCACGCCTCGTCAATCAATCACTACATGATATCAATTTCCTCAGTTTCAAACCATCTTTTCATGAAGTATATTGATCGTTAGAAGTTGTACAGATATGACCCGGGACGAGCTGAGTTGAATACGGCTGTCAACGGCAGGCACTAAGAGAGCGAGATAAAAAATCACGTTAGTACATTCGAGCGCGGCCTACCTACTTATCGGCTTAGGATTGGGAGAGATTCACGCCATCTCCATCCGCGCCAGCTGAAATGTGTATGTTATCGACGATTTATCATCAACACGAACAGCCAAACGTCTGGTCATAAATTTAGTTATGATGTGAAATTGTAGCGTGAACTGTACAGGCGATCAAGGATGATCAGTAAAGACGTCCGACATTTCGATCCAAGATTCTGATCACGTATAAGTGCCGCGCAGCGATCAGGTGCCCTAAAATCGTTCTTTAAAGAAAACTGTTCCCAAACGATTACAACTAGGACACTCGAAAAGTGTCAAATAGCTACCGATTATGGGCCAATTTGCAACGGGAATGGTTCTTTCTATTACCGTTATGTTGAATTCTATCCGACGGGACCCATGCCAAGAAATGGCTGTGGAGTAGTTTGCCATTTTACACTATGCAGGGATAAGGCCAAACGTTAACTGTTAAGACTGTCTTCTGAGAGGCACTGAGAGACTTCCTTTCGGGTTGCGCAGAGCTTTAGTCTTACTACAACCTCAATATTATTATGTATCGCTCGATCTAAATTGGGCCCCCGGAGTTCGGCTGGACAGTGAGAAAAGCAATGTTACGGAAAATTTAATTAAAAGCACTTATTAGTATTCACCCCAGAGTAAAGTTAACGCTTATTACCTTGTCCGTAAAAAGGAAAACTTTTCCGCGGATTATTCAAAACGAGATACGCCGCAAGCGTCTGCCTCAGAAACGGGCGAAGATTAGTTGTTTTTCATTAACCAAATTAAATGAACCGGATTAAACTACTATTTTTACTACCAGATAATTTAAGGTCTATTTTTAATGATAATATTAATACGAATAAAAGCAGCAGCTTTTTAAAATACGCCCTGAAACGAGGCTTTTACTGTTTGAATAACATTATTCGCAGAATTTACCATAAAGAGTCTCTGCTTCGAAGCCAATTTCCATAAATTTTAAGATAAAGCTTTTCTATCTTCCCATTTCTAAGAGGAATGGTTTTTAAGAAATATTTTGGTGATGAGGTTGAATATTAACAATACGTTTTTTAAACTAAACCTTAATATTTTATTTTTAACCTGAAAATGTATGAAAGGGTTGATGAGTGTCGAAGAAAAGAGGGAAGTACTCGTAAGTCTGTTGTAGCAGGTGGAAGGATGTGATCTCTGCCTGCCCTCACGGGTAAAAGGCGTGATGTTTATACATACATGTATGTGTAATTAAATACTGGGCCCACATTGGAATATTTCGTCAATTCAGTAATACGAGGGCCAAAAACCGAAAAGATCGGGAATAGAATACTCAGGAATAAATTAGATTAAAACCTTTTTGGCTTATGACATGTAGTATTATTTCAAACACAATTCCATTTTTGAATTTTAAAAAAAGTAAAAAAGAAAAGAGTAGTAGCCATTTGAATTTGACAAGTCAGTGGGGAAAATGGAGCTTACGCGGGAACATTTCCGTGCCATAATTTTTCACAACTTTCGTCGAGGTTTATCTCAAGAACAATGTCTCGCCGAGCTTGTTTCTGTTTATGAACTTGAAGCACCCAGTAAAACGACTATATATCGTTGGTATTCTGAGTTTCGTCGTGGACGTTCGACAGACATGTGACATAGACATGTGACATACGAGCAGATTTGGGCTTCTCTCAGCTTTGGTATGACAGCGATTCAAACTATTTTACATGATGAACTGGGTGTCAAGAAGTTAGTTTCCCGCTGGGTGCCCCATCGTTTGACCGAGGAACAAAAGTCGGCTCGAGTTAATTAGTGTCGGTCTACTCTGCAACGGTTCAATAAAGGGAGCTCAAATGCAGTTTACAATATCGTCTCTGGTGATGAATCGTGGATTTATTCATATGAGCCCGAAACAAAACATCTATCGGCTGTTTGGGTCTTCGAAGGCGAGGTCAAGCCAACAAAAGTTGTCCGCTCTCGTAGCGTGTCGAAAAAAATGGTCCCATCGTTTGTATCGAAAACTGGTCATGTGGCTACGATTCCTTTACAAGAACGCAGAACGGTTACTGCTGATTGGTACACAATAGTTTGTTTGCCGGAAGTCATAAGAGAACTTCGTAAAATTAATCCGAATCGTCGGATCATTCTTCACCAGGATAATGCGAGCTCACATACCGCTCGCAAAACGATCGCGTTTTTAAATCAGCAAAACGTGGAGTTAATGGACCATCCACCGTATAGCCCTGTCTTGAGCCCCAATGATTATTTTACATTCCCAAGAATTAAAGATATGCTACGTGGTCAACGATTTCAAGGCCCAGAAGAGGCAGTCGAAGCTTACAAATCGGCCGTTTCGACTATATCCATTACTGTTATAATAATTGGTTTGATAGAATGCAAAAGTGCATCGATTGTCCCGGAGAATACTTCGAAAAACAATGAAAGTAAATATTGTTGTATTATTTTTGTACTTTTTTCTATTCCCGATCATTTCGGTGTGGCCCTCGTACACAAGTCTTACGCGTGGATTTCCACGACGTCGGTTACTTTTTAACCAATCAGTAAAAAAATTGTAGCAAGTTACTCAGAACGAACTATAAATCTAAACAATTTTTCAAAAGAAATATAGGTCGAAAAACGAGAAAACTTTTTGGTCGTCTCATACAAAGCTTGCTTTGTCCATAACCAAATTTTTTTCTCTTTTCAGCAGTTTAGCCGTGAAAACATCAGACAGGAGTACTTTCGCAATAATAATAGTTGTATGGATTGTCCTTACCCGTTTCGAAAAAACAATAACTGATGTTAACAATCTAACATTGTCTGCAAGTTCTGAAAGTTGAGTTCCTGTTCCTACCTATAAATAGGTTTTACGTTTATCCGCGGTTTTTAGACACACTAAAACTTATTAGCTATGCTACTGCATTGTTCGCTCAGACATTTGTGGACGGATTTAAACTTCTCGGCCGATAATTGATTACTAAAATCACTTTCAAAGTTTACGCAGTTCTAATTGTGTTGTCGGTCGGGAAGGCCCGGTTCCAGCGATCCAGGTTAAGGTTGACGTCTGATTTGAATTTCTGATGATTTATTGACTTAATCTGTGTTTAATTGATAAATTGATGCTGCGTTCACGGTCTGAAGATTGAGGAAGCTAGTAACTATTCCATTTCTATGAATTCGGATGGAGAAGACACAAGTTTCGATTTCCAAACGCAAGAAGTTCTAAAATCAAAATTTGTCTAAGTTTTTAAAGCAATGTGAAATAAGTATTTTATTTACCAATAGTTTCTAATATTTTTTCGCCCTTGTAACCCAAATATCAAGCCTACAAAAGCGCACGTATTCTCGCATGAATGGTACTGAACAGTCCATCGGATTTGGTCGCTCGACAGATTTGCATAAACCGTTTTGTGTGCGCATACGCGACTGAATAAATTGACCGCTCTGTGAATATAACATAGCCATTTTAACCGCGACAATATATTTTGGCACGCCGAACAATTTTATGATTTCATCACAATAAAGTCCAAATGCCTCTATTTTGTACAATACTATAAAGCTTCATGCAATGTTTTGGCAGAGTGACAAAAGGTTCTTCCGTGTGCTGCTGGTGCGTAAAATGCGACTAGGTAGTCTTTGAATCAGAGTATGTGCTGCAACATCGTTCTGCGTATTGTTGTGCCACCATCTTGCGGTTAACCGCGATCGCGGTCCATTGTGCCAGCCACATCGCTAAAAAGTGTGTGTGGGACCCCAAAGTATACACGCATTTTAGGTGAAATTCTAGGGAGCTCCCTGTACAGCAATGCACTTCTAATGGGATATAATGATGGTGAACGAAAGGATACTTTTAGCTGCGAAACAACAGCGTTAATGTGTATCAAGAAAGGTTTTTGCTTATTATTTTCGAAGACGGGGTCTACTCCCTTGGGCGTTAATTTGTCGTCTCGAAAGGCCTGTCGAGGGCCTCAGCGCTTGTCCTCTCTCTAATTAATCTATTAGGGTCACAATAGCTGATGTCCATAACAATCAGAATGAGTGTTTTTAAATGTTTTACAAGACATGGAACGCCGAAATGCTTTTTGATCTAGGCCTCCTTTCTCAGAAAACTAAGCTGAACAAGCTAACCAAAGAAATATGGGTCGAAAAACGATATTTTACAAACCCTGCGCCTGCAATAGTGGAATTTATATTGGACTGCCAATTTTTTTTTTTGTCTTTTTTGACATATGGCTCTTTGAATAAGTTATTCAGATTTGTATTCTGAGTATAACAACTAAAATATCCCTATATGGTTCTGGCAACGTTGGAACGTCGAATAAAACAAATAATGAAACCCCATTTTATGAAATACGAGCTATTTTAGGAGTCTAAAGATGTTTATGGAGGATTTGGAGTGCAATGGCAATGTTTGACTTGTTGAGTATACACAAACGTGAATATTGGAGAAGATTCCATATTTCATGCAAGTTTAATATTGCATAGAACCTTTTATAAGTGAGCCAGCGTGTTGTCGCGTGCTGAAACACTTACAGCGTCCGTACATTGTTTTCGACACACCCGACGATCCCTGGCGGGGTATTATCGCCCGACATACTATTATACTTCCAAAGTTAACAGCTTTCGGCAAACCCGCCCTCTACCCAAATTCAGGACTTCGCAACAGCGCCGTGTTTGCTTATGGATCCAAAGGGGATTGCGTTATAAGAGGACGCGTACACTATTCCATTCTCTTAGTTCACGTTAGGTAGTATTGAAAACTTGTGAATGATACGCAATATTCCAGTTGATATAAGGTACTTAGGTATTTCTTTGTACTTTAATAAAGAGGTAACTCAGAATCATTTATGAAACAACTTTCACTAAGGGTGACTCATTTCAACCTAACGATTTCAAGTTGAAATCATTAGGTTGAAATGAGTCACTTCCCATATAAACACACTGACAAACACTTCCCATACAAAACCGGCTTGATAAAAAAAAAAATTACTAGCCTTTTTTGTCTCACTGCTGGGCAAATGACTCCCTTTGAGTCCGCCAACTATCGCGGTCGGTCCTTAGCAAATTCTGACCAGTCGCGACAGTACGAGTCTTAATCATCACGCCACCTTTTCGTTGTCTACCTCTGCAACTCCCCCCTCCTTGGGTATCCATTGGGTGAGAAAGGATTTTTTTTTAAGGAAATTTCATTCATAAAGGATAATGAGTTACCTCCTTAAAGGAACACACTATTTACCCTAACATTCTGTTTAATGTAGCAAGCATTTTATCGTTGTTAAGTATTCACGAAGAGTTCAAAACAAAACATAGGTACCTGTGATATTGTGCATAGAGAAATTACGCAAAGGAATTACAGCGGCGCCGTGTGCTAACTTTCATCGTTTTACTTCACAATGCTTATCAGTGCTGAACTACTTTACAATCCGCCCCTATTTTTAGAAACGACTTGTGGAAGCGTGAATAGAACGTTGCTACTACCATCTGCATATATAACTCTAGATATATTTTCAATACAAGTTACAGCAAATTTTGCGTGCAAGTTCGAAACACTATAAGTATTATTATAGAGATGACGACATTGTATGTCACGGCTTAAGTTAGGAGTCATCATTAAGATCTCCCCCCTGGTCATAACCTGCCCAGATCGATCTGCAGACTACGAACGCCGGTCGGTCGGTGCAAAGACAGCATGTGTAGATGGGGTTTCACCGACAGCTCCAACATCAAGTGTGAGTGTGGTACCTCCCCAAAAACGATGCAACACCTAACCTCCTATCCCGCGTCTCCCGACACATGTACACGCGATGACCTTTTTAAAGCTACAAATAACACAGTAAATGTGGCAACGTTCTGGGCTACAAAAATTATGATTTTTTGTAATTGATCGACACGCTAAAAAGAAGAAGAAGCTGGCAGCGGCCGGCGAGTGCCAGTAACCAATTACACGCTCTTTTGTAAAATGCCTAGACATTATGAAAAGTGGAAAGATCCACTATTTCTCGACATTTTACAAAATGACTAGGCATTATGTAAAGCGGCGAATTGCGCCAAATACATTTTTAGCCGCTTCATTTCGTTTAATGTGCAGTTTAGCCGGCTGAAGTTGAAATAACTCGAAGCAAATCGGACTTCAGCTGGACTTCGGAAACCTAAGTTTCGCCGGCTTATCCTAAGATTGTGTTCACCGAAAAGGAAAGAAAGGATGAAAGTACAGGAAGCAAGGGAAGTATGTCAAGATCGTAGCAGGTGGAGAACTGTGGTCTCTGCCTACCCCGACGGGAACAAGGCGTGATATTATGTATGTATGTGTTCACAGCTATCTTCAGCATCTCTGTGGTTTTAGGTCCTTGGACACTAGGCGTACAGCACACTATTTCAATAAACAGGGTGTACAGTACCTAAATGGCGTCAATCAAATAAGCACGAATACATCTTAACAGTACCCATCCAGTATCATCATCATCATAACATCCCATGAAACGTCCACTACCCTCTAGAAGTTCTAGCTTTTGCTGGAAAAATGTAGAGGGGAAATACCATAGTCACCTCGCTTGTTAGCGTTACGGCTGGCACCACGGACCGCGGTTGTAGGTGACCGCAGTAAGTAAGATATTAGATACAAAGGAGGATGCTGCTGCCCATCCTTCAGTTTATAACCAGTATACTATAAAGAAAATAGTATATGATCCATTTTTTTTTCGTCTATTCCAACGCTTGCTAACACATTTTGCAGCTATGTCCAAAGCAATCGGCTAAAGCTATCAGTAAAAATAAGTTTTTTCCGTCAAATACACTCTGGTTTTAGTGTCATGGCTGCAAAATAGATAGGTAAGCGTTGGAACTAACGAAAAATTGGATTCTACTTGAGATCAGTGACACAATACGCTTTATTTATGAGGTACTACCTGGTGCCCGCGAATTCGTCTGCGCAGAATCTGCGGTCTCACCCGCATTAAATGCGTTTCCCGTGGGAATAAAGTGTTTTCCCGCGGTAAAAAGTAGCCTATGTGTTATTCCAGGACCTAACCTATATGTGTGCCAAGTTTCATTAAAATCCATTCAGTAGTTTTTTACGTGAAAGAGTAACAAACATACATCTATACTTACAAACTTTCGCGTTATAATATTAGTAGGAAGTAGGATAAGGCATTTTATATAGATGCTTTGAAAAAGTTAATCGTTTCCCCTCACTACGAGCTTAATCAACTTTCCAAATCGGCCAACAAAAGAATGGGGTCAATTTTACAAACAAGCTAACAAGGCTGTTCGACACGGAATCTACATCGGGGTGGATTTCAGACATTACAGCCAACAACACAACTCATACTGTCTCTACATTATACAAATTTATGTATTCCATTCGAATTATCATAAAACAATAATTTATTATTCTGCAACGCGGGATATAAAACAGATTTTATACATATTTATTGAGTTATTTTCTCCGGGAACTTAATATTTTTGTAGGTGCGAAGGCGGGAAATGTATTTTTTTAAATTAATGTTACAAGTGAGCAAACGAGCAGATGTGCCACCTGATAATAAGTGGTCTTCACCGCCCATAGCACCCACTGTCTTATTCGCGACATACGTTGACGCTAATAAGACAGCATAGCGCGTTGCCGACCCTGAGAACTAAGATGTTATGTCTCATGAGGCAGTAATTTCACTGGATCCCTTACCCTTTAAACCGAAACACAGTAGTGCAAACACTGCTGCTTTACGGCAGAAATATGGAAGGGGGTGGTACTTCCCCAGACGGACTACAAAAGCCCTACTCCCTACAAACAGTCACATTATAGTTATTATTTATTTATTTCAAGTAACCATGACTCATTACAATTACATTAAAATATAAAATAACTAAAATTAAAATTAAATTAAAATTAAATCAAACAGAAGAAATTAAATTAAATTAAAAATCGAATTAAAATAAAATAAGAATACACAATAAATCATTTAAAAAGTCATAATATGCAAATTAAATGTCAAATGTCAAAATATGCAGTTATGATTGTCATTATCTTTCTTTTTATCTTTTTTTATATATAATATTTTTGAAGGTGCGAAGGCGGGAACTGTAGTCAGATGTGAGGAGAAACATTAACTCGAGATCTTTGCGAATGTAATTAGCGCGAGAGAAAACAGACGCGCCCGATGGAAACGGTTCACAACTATCCCAGAAGCTCTAGAATAATAGCCCGTAAATATAAACTACATTACCAATCCCATTTCAGAAACATAAACTTTAATTTGCTTAGCAAAGGAAACTAAATAAACTGCCGCCATCGACGTTGTTCGCTTTTTTTGCTGGTGGCCGCGAATTCTTACGTGTGGAATTCAGAAAAACCGGCCAAGTGCGAGCCGGACTCACGCACCAAGGGTTCCGTACCAGTAAGGTAAACATATCGTCTTAGTTATGGACGCGCAGTCACACAGAAGTGTATAAAAAACGAGCGATTCCGACACGCACTTGACACGTTTTTAGTAGAGGGTAATTTATTGTTATTTTTTATTTGTATTAGTTGTTGTTATAGCGGCAACAGAAATACATAATCTATGAAAATTTCAACTGTCTACCTATTACGGATCATTAGATACAGCCCGCTGACAGACAGACAAACTTCGGAGACAATTTAATAGGGTCTCGTTTTCACCCTTTGGGTACGGAACCCTAAAAAGTAACCTTTGTCTTTACTGGTTCAAACTCTTCTTTTTTCTCATATCATCAAAATCGGTTCAGCGGTTCAGCCGTAAAAACGTAAAAGACAGACAGACAGACATAATAAATACAATTTGGAAGTTAGGATTATCCAATACTGGCGGAACTATAATAAATGGGACCAACCTAAACTTTGTCACAATAATCACGCAAGCCTTCAATTAACAATAATTTCCGTGGAGGATATTTGATTTACCGTATATTGTCGTTATGTTTATTACAATAGATCCACAAAAGGCGATACGCTCGAATGAGTGGCATCTTCATTGTAGGAGGCGTAGGCATTATTGTAGGTAATTGCTACGAGTTTTATCGTAGCTGTTGCCTACGGTTGTCGTAGATGTTTTATTTGCACATTTCACCTGATAATTCTCGTGACAAGGACGGCCTTGGTGCCCAGAGAGGGTGTATGATTATGATATTTATTTATCATATAAGAAGAAGAAATCCTCTCTACATATTAACTTCGAATGTTAACTTGTCCGAACACTGTAGAAAAATAGCATTAGAAATTTAATTTGGATGTTGTAGCAATTGAAAAAAAAAAACCGGGCAAGTGCGAGTCGGACTCGCGTTCTAAGAGTTCCGTACCTGTGTACCATATGATTTGCCCTTTGATTTTAAAAAACTTCGTGTCCACTCAAACTTGACCCCTCTTTAATATGAATGTAGTAGAAACCCTAATTGGTTAAAAATTTTATGAGAAAAGCTGTAATATTTAATGATTTTAGACCTTTTCTTTTGGCTGTCCTTTAAGACCTAGCTTCTTGCCAAATTTCATGATTTTAGGTCTGGTTAGGCGCGTGAATTAATTTATAATATCAATTAGTGGTTATTGAACAAAAACAGACTTCCAATAGACTATGAATACGAATTTGGTATTATCTGACTCCGCTTTCATGCTCTTCGCAACCCACCCAGGTACTACCGAAGTGCGCCAAGAGATGGAGTTACGATGCAGTTCCTGAAATAAGGACTGCGCTCTAATTGGTCGACGGCGCCGACATGCCCCAAGAATTGATGATGGCGGCTCTCGTTGTTCCTACTCGGCACCAGAATATGTGGTTAGGAACTTAGCAACATAAAAACTCAAAAATTATAATGTTTGTACTATTTTTATACAGAAGCTTCAAGAAGTGACTGTTAGAGTGTTTACGCCGATCCGAATCCGATCCGAACCCGTGAAAATAAGAATCTAGAAACCTCGGACCGATGTAGTGCGTTTGTCAGAACAATCAGATGGCTACTCCGGATCATATTTTCACGGGTTCGGATCGGATTCGGATCAGACGTAGTGCGTAAACACTCTTAGTGGAAAGTGTAAACACCTCACCTTCCGAACTCGCCGGCCGGCGAGGCCAGGTGCCAAGCCGCGATTTTGATCATCGTCCAAGCCGACTTACCTATGGTTTTTTAGGTGATCCTGGACCGACCCAGGTTGGTGGATTCAGATATTCATGAATACTGTATTCAAAGCTTACTCGGAAGTCTTATGATCGCAGGTCAATTACTTATCGTTGATAGCTCTTTTCTACCGAAATTTAAAAAAAAAATTCACGGTTAAGCTCCCGCTGGATTAGGCTATTTACACGCCCCATCCTTCCAAGGTCAAAAGGAAGTACCCTGTAGGTTTTGGTTTGGTTCATAGATGTTTGGAGACGAGGACATAAATGGCCGTATCTTTTGATTGTGTTGTTGTAGAAGTTTGAAATTTTCACATCTTCAAGGGTCCAAGAACTTTTGTATTTGATAGTGATTTCCACTTGATACGTTTACCCGTTCGTGAGAAAAATTCTTTTGACGGACACACGAACAACAAAGTGATCCTATAAGGGTTCCGTTTTTTTTTTCTTTTGAGGTACGATACCCTAAAAAATAAATTTTCCCAGAAATTCGGATAATATCGGTCACGCGATAATGCAATTTAAAGATATTTCTTTTTGGTTTCAAAGAAATATGCATCAATGAATCTGACAATGAATATTGCAAAGAAATGTCGAAGTTTGGATTGAAGGAATAATTTGAAAAATCCAATTTCTCATTCAGCGCTCAATGTTAAAGTTGATCCCTTTTATTCCTTCAAAGGAAATTTAATAGAATCCATTTAATTTTGTTTAAGAGAATCTATCAATTATTTTAAAATACCTCTAAGGAAATTGGAAAAGATCCTTTTGTGGTAATAAATGAAGATGGAAGTTTTTATGTAAGCGAGCGGAGGCACGGTCGTATTTGGGAAATCATATTTTACCTCCAACAAGCTGAATAACATTCCGTAAGCACGTTTTATTCAGCGATGTTTCCGCTTTGCAGCGCTGCTGTCGCTGATTTTATGTCGTCTGCTCTGACGCTCTTTTCAAAGGAATTTATTGCATGATTTATGATTGCTGCATATCGCTGTCACAGAAAAGATGAACCTGACAAGATCTCTTACCGTACAATGAAGAGCGTGATTTGAAGACGACAACAGTTTAGATATGAATACTTAGAAGTTGCTGCAACATCATTGCTAGACTTTTAACATTTTACCGTGATTATCAGATGTTTAAACCCGATAATTAGTAAACTTCATGAAATCCGTTCAGTAGGTAGTAGCACAGAGCAGAAACAAACAAACTTTGTTTCTGCTCCGTGGGTAGTAGTGATAGTTTCCTGTTGGAAGCAATGTTTATTATGTTTAATTGGAAGCAAGGATAACGTAGCTATTAAGGAAAAAATAATCCAATCGGTTCAGTAGTTCCATAGATTACCTATTATTGCTACAAAAAATACAACCAAATTTTTACCTCTTTTGGCGTAATCTCATTTTATAGGGAAGATATTAAGCCTAAAGAAATCCCGCGTTATCACGTATGAATGAAGAAGGCAAGCCGAAGTTGGAACGGGCCGTAAATAATTCAAAAGGCGTAAGTAATGAGATAACTAGCCTCGCAGGGCTCGGATCGCGGATTGTGGGTACATTGTGTTACACACACACACACATGTGCGTAAAGATAACCTTCGTCAGGGCGAAAGTCTTTGAAGCCAAATACAAAAAGGAAAACTACTTTCTCACAAAGATCGCAATGAAATAATATGGTAAACTAAGTTTACTACCCATATTGTAAGAGTGTAAGTGAACGTGAAGCGAACTAACATAATGTAGCAAGTATATTGAAGTTTTTACTTATAAGCACTACGCATAAGTTATTTTCATCCAAGAAAGTTTGTTAATTGGTTGGTTTAATTATTTGTTTGTTTATCTAACTGTCACTGAAAAATAATAAGAATCGTAAGTTGATCAATTTCCGCGTCAGTTGATCAACTTTCAAACCATAGTAAACTCATAGGAAATTCGTAGATCCATAGATCCAGGTAACCTAGGTTGTGTTTAGGTTGTGCCAAAAGCGAATTCGGTACAGTTTATTATTTTTCGAAAGCGAGGGAGGTATGTCAAAATCGTAGCAGATGGAGGACTGTGGTCTCTACCTGCCCCGACAGGAAAGAGGCGTGATGTTACGTATGCATGTACGAGTATGATCAACTTACTAAGAAATTGAACAATTTACTATTCCGCATTATCTTGGGGTGACATTTTTCAATAGGCGTAAAACTTATGCAGGATTTCTTACGGGTGAAAACTCGTAGGTCTCGTAGGCCCTCTACCTCTAGCCAAATTTTGGGCCGACAATAGTGAGATTTGTATCGATAATTACTTCTCGTTTGTCACCCTTTGTTCATTTGGAAGTTTTTTTTAGATTCATATAATCATTTCGTGTAATGTGGGTTGTCAGGTCGATGTCTAACCTCACGTGCCCTGGGCCCTGAGACAAGTGGCTTTCTATTATTGTAAACGCTATAGAACAGAATAAAAATATATGGGATTGACATGAGCTGTCACGCAACATATGTCAATCCCGTAAATTTTCATTTTATTCTACTAGCGTTTGCGATAGTAGGCCCTGGTGTCAGAGTCGTTGAGCCGCCTCTGAAGAATCTAAGAGAAGATGATACAACTTTCCTAAATGACTCGCTCGATGCCTACATAAAAGCTATCAAAAACTTTTTGTTTACGGGCGTTATAAAGAAAATTTTCGATGCAACGGGCATCGGGTATGCAAAATGAGAACCGTCAAAGTTGAAAACATAACAAAAGTTCTTTGAAATGAAAAGTTATCCGACAGTGAATATATAAAGAGTTAAAGAAAACACGTTTAGTTTATGTTGGTGGGTAAACTTTTGTAATAAAATGGTTTTTAAAACTTTATATTGTTCAGTCTTCGTTCGAGAATTAATAGTTATAAAAATTTATGTCTTTTCTTGCTCTTGGCACGGTCGGCAATATTTAAAGGAGCCTAAGAACTTATAATAATAAATTGTGTAAAAAACCATCCCCCGAAAAATATAATTGTAGACACCGACCTTGGATTGAACAAGTTTTTCTAAGGAACATCGTTAGAAATAAGATAAGAATTATCTCACCATAGAAAATGCAACACGTGATATTTTGGTTGGTTATTTGATATTTTCGCGTATATTATTTTTATCTACGTTCCATGGAAAAAATCTCTAGTTTTCACGAGAATTTTTATTATCACTGCAAAAAAAATCTACTTACTCGTACACTCAGAAACATACTCGTACGTCGAAAAGAAACAGATTTAGGCAAGGTTACCGACATCGCGGCGCAATGTTATGAGTCACACAAAAAATGGTACTGATAAAAGTAAGCATGTTTATCAAATTGTTGACCTAATACCAATCATATAAATAAGAATATCTTCTTCGTACATAAGAATATGAAGCAGACTCGATAATAAACAAATTGAGCAACATCCCGCCCTCAGGGGAAATCGCGAGATATTTGACAAGGTAAATATACTTCTGTTTCAGTTCCGACAGAGATTTACATAGGACAAATTGTTAATAAATGATGTTAGCTGTACAGCTATTCCACAAAGAACAAACATTGATGTTATTACGTATGCGCAGGTTCATACTGAGAAGAACAAATACGACAGAATAAGCCACGATCACACCTAGCTAAATTCAAAGACTAATTCGGCATACATTGCTGGAGGCTTGGTTATGTTAATTGCAATATCCTTACTTTAAAGAGCAATGTATGCCGAATTAGTCTTTGAATTCAGCCAGGTTTTTTTAGTCGACAACCATACAGAAAGTACATATAAAACTAAACAAGATACAATGGAACGAAATATGAATAATAGTAGATTAGTAGCCAAGGGCTGTAAGGCATCAATTGCAGCCCGAGATATTTAGGCGCACGAGCGCAGCGAGGGCGCCTATAGTTCGAGGGTGCAATTGATGCTTACACCCGAGCTAACTACTCTGCTTTACATCTCGATTGTGAGGTAAGTAGGTCCTTATTACCACCAAATTGTAGGTGACCAATTAGCGCTCTAGGGTAATAATGTAGCTAGAAAAGCCCTAGGGCGGTAAGTTATAAAAAAAAGAACACTTAACTCTTTCAAAATTTAATTACTTACCGCCCTAGGGCTTTTCTAGCTACATTATTACCCTAGAGCGCTAATTGGTCACCTACAAGCCCCATTTGGCGGTAATAAGGACTTACTTACCGAATATGAGAGATGTAAAAATATTTTAGACATGAATAGAATTATAAATGTGACGAAAATTGTGTTTGTTGGATCACTCGCGCGACGTGATTTTTACTGCACAAGTTTTGTAGATTTCATCCTATATATTCGAAACAACGCGCAAAACAGTTTCTTTCTTTTTAAAGAGGGAAAAATAAAGTAGAGTTTAGCAATTATTTTTGCCTTAGGCGACGTATATTGAATTCTTCACTAAGTGCTTGCCATAAAAGTATTATATTTTGTGCCCTTCCTATACAATCTGCTATTATATGACCTAGCTAAAGCGTGCCAAAGGATATGAAAAGAATGTCACGGGAGCGAAGCTAGTTAAATTACACGACACAACAAGATCTCCAATACTTTAGCGTAATCAAAAAAAGATCTTCCGGCTCATATTATTCGTAATGATCACGTTTTTCGTACGTTTGCATAATTTTTGCAGTAGGGATGTTTTTTAATACAATATTAACGTGCCAGGGTTGAATGAACGTAGTGGCACGCCTAGAACAACTAGCTAGTCATGTTGAGGGCGCAATATGCTGACGTGGCAGATTTGGTAATGTAAAGCGTATCACGAAACTTTTGATGTGTGTATTGTACGATTTAATAGTCTGAAAAATGGATCACAAATTAGTTTCGGAATCTAGTTGTAATGAAAATATACAGGGGGTAAAGAGACATCTTCCGAAAACTGAAGCTGTGGATTCAGACCATGAAACTGAACAACTCCCGCAAGAAACTAAGGATTCAAATCATGAAACTGAACAACTCCCCATAGAAACTGTGGATTTAAATCATGAAACTGAACAACTCCCCCAAGAACCTGTGGATTCAGATTAGGAAACTGAACAACTTCCCCAAGAATCTGTGGGTTCAGGCCATGAAACTGAACTATTTCTCCAAGAAACATCACACACACACCACTCAAAAAGAAGAAAATTCACGTGTTAGTGTGATTTATATGGAAAATGTATTTTTTTTTATTTTGACCTACTATCCTTGGGGAAAGTTGTTCCGTTTTATGAATCCATGGTTCACACATTTGTGTCAGTTATTCATTTCAGCATTTCAGTCCATCAATAATTGAGTACCTGGTCGACCGAGCTTCGCTCTATAATTAGCTGCCTCAACATTAAAATATCATCGGTTGAGCAAGCTATGCTACCCGCCAACAGATGGCACTTTAGGTTTTTGTCTAATATGCAAATGCTTAAAAACACGAGAAAAATCAATTTTCCCAGACATGAGACTTAGCTAGATCGATTTCCCGTATGCTAAATTTCATCGAAATTGTTAGAGCCATTTTTGAGAAACCGATTACAAATATACACACAAATAATACTCGTGATTAATGTGATTATTATCTTGTTAGTTTCATTGGACGTTTCACGTATTTATTTTCGTAACCCTTTCGATTTTTAAAGAAAAAAATAATCAGGGATAAGCGCTAAAAAGAAGAGAGGCCTTTGCCCTGCAGTGGAATACAATAAGCTTTAAAACAGCCTATATCAAAGTTACATAGTACCTATCCTATCTTGTAGCACGTACGAAAAATATGAAAATCCCACAAACATTGTAGCAATATGTATCGTCGTACAACCCTGAAGGACTCTTTAACATTTCTATGAAGTTGTAACAGTAAAATTACCGCTTGCAATGTTGCAGTTACTGCCAGGGTATAATCGGTAAAATATTCATATCAAATGTGAAGGTATAGCGAAGAAGGCAGTGGCACAGTTTTAATGTTTCTATTAGTCGATAAACTTAGTAATAAAATTTTATACTTCTGATCGTGTGAGGCAATTTCTTATTCCATTTATTACCTACCTGGAAGGCTATTCTTGCGCCCTTGAAGACTATCTCAAGCACACATTTCACAAAAGATCAAAAGCAGATTTTGGCACTTTGACATAATTTATGGTGAAATCAATTAGATAATGAAATTTAGATCGCGCAAGATTAGCCCTCCTGAAGGATTCTTTCCTAAGTTATATTTATTTAGTTACATTCAATAGTTATGGAGGACGCCGTAAGCGCAATAATAACTATGCAGAAAGAAAATCATAAACGCCATTGTTTGCTAAGGCACTTGTAATGTTTTTCTTTCGAGAGATAATAATGTCTTACGCACGAGTTTTTGAAAAGCCTCGTTATCGCTGAACATTATCTTACTTTTCCTATTGACACATAGGCATTCTTTATTTGTTGCTTATTAGAACAAACTTATTATATATATTAAGACCCACCTTGTACAACGTAGAAAGCTACGAATTATATTTGAAGGTTTTTGCAAATATCTCGTTTACAAAAACTCAGCCCAGGAGGCAGGAAGTCTTTAACCAGACAAGAGATTTTCTAAAAGGGTTTGTATGCTCAGATATGAAAATTAGGTTCTTCGTAGACGGTAGACATAATAAAAAGCGTTATCGTGAACTTGCCCGATATAATGGGCTGATGGCTTACTGGGAGCAATTCGGGTCGGGTCAATGGCTAATCATGGCCGAGACGAGGACCTGAGGCCGCCCTCTTCAAATACCCCAGTACAAAGACCACTTTCATCTTGCCACTTTCAAGTTCGTTATCAAGCCTTTTTTGACACACAAGAGTTAAAAGCTTTCATACTCACTATACCTAACTACCAAAAAACGGGTTTTATTAATAACTCAAGTATGAAGAGCGCTACCAACATTATTAGAAATATAATTTTCTTTTGTAGTTTGAAACTGGTGTCTCAGTCTCTCAGTATCTTTGCCTGCCTACGGAGCATATTTCATTTTTAGTAGACGACCATTGGGACAATTTAGCACTACAATTAACAAACTCGTGCTGTCATGAATTTTAACTGTGGACAGGAATGAAGGCAATTAATTTATGTTCCTTACTTTAATTAAAATTTGAACGTCAGCATAATTTATTCAAGTACTTGTTGCTCGATATTAGTAAAGTTATTTTAAAGTTGGGAGGCATAACGTTATGTCATAGGAAGGTGAATCCGCGAGGCGTAGCGGCACGGCGGCGCGCGGCGGGCGAGTTGACGAGGGTAGGAACAGCTCGGGGGAAGCAGGGGGCGGGGCGGGGGAGGGTTGCCATGCCCTCCAGCTTAAGTTAATTTCGACTAATCTCGCGTCAAAATCGACTGCGACAAAGCCCTCGCTCGTAACACGTACAACGCCTACTAACACAAATCTTGCCATATAAATTTTGTGAACAATAAAATACGGCCGACTTAAATCTCTATAACATGGAAAGCGAGAACTTTTCACTCTATTTTACGTTTAGCGCGCTAACATTGACGTGTATTGTATAGTTTTTAAAATAAAGGAAGTTGCAAAGTTCGACTAACATGCACAAACATCAAGGAGGCATAAACAGACAGTTAGACAGTTCTCTGACAAACAAGTAAAGCCAGAGGTCGCATGCAGGGTGCCAAACAAGCGACACCAAAGTGCATAGTTGCAACATCGATACACTAATGTTTCCAATTATCACCGACGAATCGTGTACATAAGAGCCTCGCAAGTACTCGGCTGACTCATATCAGCAGATGATTTGCGAACGTGATCTCATAAATTCCCAAGTGTTCCCATGAAGGCAGACAGTCAAACGCCCCCACAAGTGCGTAACGCCACCTACTTCGCCCTTCATTAATGCGTAGGCATTCCACAGAACTAAGTTAAACTTACCCACGCCCGCTGCATAGTAATCGAAGCGGGCGAGTATCAGAAAACAACTTCAACGCCTACACTTATCGGTAATTCCGTGATATTGAGTTTGGTAACTAATAAAGTCTACGTAAACAACAATCCGGAGAACACAAAGCCATACCGAAGGTTTCAACTATACCAGCCGCAAGGAACGAGTTATGACGACATTGACGGTATAACAGACATCGACAACAGGCTGCGGTTGCACTCGAGAGCGACAGTGGTCTTTAGCCGTGACACTACAAGTCAGCATCGCAACCACGTGTTACGTTGCTAGGCGGGCATTGCGTGCGCCGCCTTCATTCCGCCTACCTATTCCCTACATACCAAATAACGAAAGACTAGAGCAATTTTCTGTCGCTCCCAAGTGCAACTTAGGTTTTATGACTTAGTGCCTAAGTACTTACTTTCATCTGACTGCGGCGCTGATAGGATGGCACTGTGCTTCTTCTTCACTTCTTCGACGTTGGCCTGAATCTTATCTATCATCTCTCGTATCTCTTCCACCTGCAAGTAAAACATTTTTGGTTCAATATTCTTCTAGAATACGAGTAACTGTATTGACAATCAACTCCAGCTTAAATTAAAGCTCTCCGCGCTCCTAAATTATTATCTAGTTTGACTGCGGTACTAAAGCAGCTGTATTAGTCGGACTGGTTAATTCATTACTCTTGGTTTCTTTAGCGACAGGCAGTCAATCTGCTTTTCCCTCACTGTTAATTATATCAGCTAAGAGAAACTAATTTTTTCTCCACAAAGCGCCTGTTCGCCGTTTATCTTTAGATCGGGCTACCAACCAACGACGCTGTATTACCCAACTAATTTAAGGCTGCTCTGGACGATTCCTGCCTGTAATAAATTTAAACCGGAAGTGAAGGAATGTGACGGTTCAAGTTAAAATTGTCGAGATAGTGCCGATGCGCCCTGGCTTCCAGCCAGCTACACTTCGTCTCAGTCTACTGTTGTGTGTTTGTGGAAAACTTTAAAATGAGAGTCTAGAGTCTCTTTTAAGTAATACTCGCTTCGCAAAGTTTACTCACGCGTTGCAGTCAAAACTGTCGTCAAAATACGCAATTTACGTACAGTCAAGAGCACATCAAGCTTGACACATTGGACTTTGTACCGTTCTTGTTTCAATAGAGGTACGGGCTAGAGTCGCGCTGCGAGTGTCAAGCTTGACCTGTCGTTGACTGTACATACACACATACTCGTTACGCAAATACTCGTTTCGAAGAATTTGGAACGATCCTATGCTAACAAGCTTGTTGATCTGTCCCCTTTCCTCCTCGATGCGGATTAACGTTGACTAAGCTTTAAATTGAGGAAAAATCTGTGCAAGTATTAAAAGACCGTTTAAAATGTCGGTACTTATCTAATCTTCAACTCAATTCAAACGACTATTAACTGTTATCAAGCTGGTGTAAGCTATTTAGAACAAATGCACTCAAGACACGAATCTGGGGTAATTATAGTTGCTTTTACTGAGTTACTGTCAATGAACTATTTCTGTGTAAAGTATTTCCAATTGTAAGTTCTAATTAGAAGTGGCTTGCGGTGAGACAGCATGCCTCGCTAGACTTTGCTCAACATGAGGCTGTTTAGAGGATAATGGCAACAGGCCAACCGTGGAGCAACGCCTCTTATATGCCTACTTAAACGCAACTTACGCCGAGATAAATCTGATTTCAAAAGCTTTGTAATTGCAATACTGCATATCGACGAAAATAAATTAGGTACGCTAGGCATTGTATTTTATCATGTATTTTCCCGTGTGAATATAGTTGATGGCGATATAATGATTCACAGGGAAATTAGATAGACGTCAGTTAAAATAATTGCATCATTACTTGTATCGCATGATCGGGAAACCCGCCCTATTATGGTGTAGTGTAGCAATAATGCCTCCGTCGCGTCGCTGAAATTTTGTACAAAGGCTTTCACTGCAGATTGCGAGCATTTTGGTATTTCGTGAAAATAATACAATAATAAATTATTGAATATTGCAAAGGATATCTTAAGCCGCAACTTTATCTTTTCTGCAGATCGGATGGTACAGTCAGCATTACACGTTGCAGTGAAAATAAAAATATGCGATATTTTCTTTGGAGTTTTGTGAAATCTCGGTTTTATGCGAATACACCAGAAACAATTTCTGAGTTCAAATCCGGGATCTAACGCGTCATCGGTGAAATACAGCCAAATTTCTGTGAAAAATCCATGGAAAACTTCATGAAAAGAGTAACATCCTGTCATCAGAGCCGTGGGCCATTTGCCGGATATTTAACTCCATACTTAATCCATACATTTTATATCGGAAGTCAAATTTGGTTTTTCGTATTTCGACTTATATTCCTTGGGAAAAGTTGTTCAGTTACTGATACTGATCCCGCCCCTGAGCTATGGCACGCAATCAAATTAACACCCTGTATAATTATGTTCACTATTTCTGTAGGGTCCAACAGAAATAGTGAACGTAATTTGAGCATATTACTGAGACCATGAAACTGAACAACTTTTCAGAAGAAACAGGTCAGACGGAATGCGAAAAGCAATTTTTGATCTCCCATACAAAATGCGCTATCAGCTGATGCAGTTTCTATGGGATGTTAAAAATAGATTTTCGTTTTACGACCTTTCTTGGGGAAAGTTGTACAGTTTCATGGTATGAGTAACATACCTATACTAAAATTATGTTCACTTTTTCATTAGAACCTTAATTATATTCGTCCAAACCCAGATTGGGCTACATTAACCAGGTACACAACAGTTTATTATTCAGTATACTCAGGTTAATCAAATTTCAGAAAGGCGGCACAAAATTAGAAACCAGTAATTTATTAACTGACTAGGACAGAATCGATAGAGCAACGTGAATCACCGATGACTTATTTTCCTGTCAAACCTTATTTCATTAAGACGCTGACTAGACTAGGTCCCCGGATTGGATTTAAATTAGAAAAGGTTCTTTCTTTTAGTTATCTAGTAGAAGGTGTGCAGTAAACAAAAGTCCGTAGGAGTTACATAAAGAATCCCGCAACGCAACCCGTTTTACACAGCTGCGTCTGTCCACTTTCGTTGAAATACTTGATCATTTGATTGATTAAAAATATGTCAAAAATTACATTTAATTTATTTTTCGACCAATTAGATTATTAGGGCTTGACAATGACCTTGCCGCTACAGTATAAGTGACGAGCGTTTTTTTTAAATTCACTGAGCGTTGAGCAATTCAACTCAATCATTTATTTATTCAGAAATTTGCATTTACACGTCATCTTTTTAAATAAAATGAATCATTTTACATTAAAGTAAAGTTTAGTTAATTATTATTCATTCTGTTATCAAAAACTCATCCACCGAGTAATAAGCTTCTGTTAGTAAATATGTTTTTAGTTTGTCTTAGAAGCAAGTGTCGCTCTTTAAGTTTTTTATTTCCGTTGTGATTTTATTGTACACTTTAGGCCCTATCGTGTTTAAACATTTATTAGATTTGGAGCCTCAACTAAAACGCACGCACGCAATACTGTACGCACGTAGGCAGGCAGTGGAAAAATCACTCACCACAAGACCGTCGCTCAGCCGGTAAGGTGTTGAGGTACAGTCACTCATAGCGTCATTAAATTTCTTGCTTTACTTTCTGTTTATATTCGTTTGTTTTGTTTTGTTTATATCGGAAAATTTGTCAAGTTTGCTTGCTTACGGTTAAGTCTTTTAAGTTAAAAGTGAAATCCTGGCTTGCGACGTTGAATTATGATCAAACTGAAGAGCTATTTAAAATTTTAAGTTGAGCAAAACACTACCTTGCAGTCAATTCACATATTATTTACTCACACTCACTCTCACACTCATACATTCACACACATACCCACACACTCACTCACTCCGCCAAACACATGCCTTCTATTTTACACTTTTTGTTTGTAGTATTTGTGCACTGTCCTATTTCCATTTATTTCTGTTATTAGCAACCTCATTCTTAAATTGATTAATTGTTATTGTAAATTTATCACCCATCGTCCTCTGTACAACTTTGTTTTGTAATGCGGCCCCTGCGATACAAGCCTAGAGCTTAGTGCAGGAGTCACAGATCTGCGTATTTAGATTTTAATGGACTTTTTAAATAAAGAAATATTGTATTGTATTGTATTATATAACAATCTCCATTTAAGTTAGGGTCGAAAACTGAAAGGTCATGATCAGTTCAATCAACTAAACATTTAAGAACAACTTTTGGTCACTGCTCCTAGTGAACGAAAGCTTCAGGGGAAAAAGCCGACTCTCACACCTGTTATATTATGCTCCACGATACATAGCCATTCTCAACACGAGACAGTAAATTTGTAAACGAAAAACAAGAAACCATTCGCCTAAATCGTGGTAATTTTCGAACGTGGGTGGTAAATAAACACACCGCTGATTTGCTGAATGGCGATGATGACGTAATAAGCTTGGTTGGGAAGCGGAATTTATCGCAACATTGTATTCAATAAACGGTATACGAGTATACTGTGTTCTCTACGCGTTTCCTTATTTATTAAGTAAGTTCTAAATAATTAAAGAGAACTTGCGGATAAGTATATCACCTCTCATTTTGGAATAAGTACAAAACAAAAAAACTTTTTTTTATTTTCGCCAAAGACATACAATATAACAAACAGTTAAGCAATTGTAATTAATTGTATTTGTGGGATACGGGAACCTTAACTAAGCCGAAACCTGTAATTTAGGACACCAGGTCTCTGTCCTATACAAATTACAAAAACCCTAAGGGGACAATGTTTGGGTCTTAAAAATGCTACGATTCTTAATTTTATAAAGCTGAACCGAAATTTATAACTGGCGGCACATCAAAACTGAAAATTTTAGTGCTTAACTTATGTTAGGCATTGCAATCTCAACAAATTAAACTAAAATACCTAAAGCAGTTGACTTTCCATGTCATATGATGATGATGATGATGAAAAGTGCGCGTAGTTTACCCGCAAGTGTATAAGTAGTAACTACCTCCTCCTCCTATGAATCATCCGCATGAATCAGAATGCCGTCATCTCATTGAAGCGTTGCAAATCCCAAGTTAAAGCTTTAGCAATTAGTTTAAAGTACCCACTCCGAGTCAATCGTGTTGACAGGCATCAAAATGTACACATGAACTTTGTCTCAGGCTATTGGCTTGTCAAAAAAGCGAATCTATATTTCTGCTATTGTTTTTTTCAGAGTTCCGTACCCCAAAGGATCGCAACGGGAACCTACTAAGACTACAGCAAAGCTTACGTCGTCATGACTGTCTGTCTGATTTGACCTTAAAAGGGACGTATCTTTTGAACCGTCATAAAGAGTCAAAATAGGTTATAATAAATTGTAGTGCCTAAGCAATATTATAGAAACATACCACAAGCAAGGTACCATGTACCATCAGGTGGCCCACCTTCTTGTTTGCTACTTATAACATAAAAAAAAACATTATAATATCTGGTCACAGAATATAGAATAGTAAACAAATTTGGTCAAGTCGGCACGCACTTGACCAGATATTATAATGTTGTTAACATTTGGCACAATAGTCTTGAATCTACCGCTGAAAATACATCAACAATACTATCAAAATTAACCGGTTTTTTTTTTAAAGAACCTTTCAGATTATTATCACAGTTATCTATCACATACTTTTCGACAGAAACAAATATTCTGTTCATTGAATGGAAGGGTTAATTCAAGTTCAAGTTCACAAAACTTATCAGACAGGATAAGTTATTCGAATTATCTGATAAAATTAATATGGATTCAAATAGTTCCGCCGTAAGTGATTCATAGTATTTATTGGCAATAATGTAATTGATATAATATAACAGTAATATAAATTATAGAGCAGCGATTAAACTAATCTTTAAATATTGTTATAAGACATTTGTATGATCATAAGATTTGTAGATGGAATGTTTTACCATAATTTTTTTAAGTCCTTTCGGTGGCCTATACTAGTCATTTATAGATTTCGTAATATTTGTCTTTAATCTTTTTGTTCGGTCGAAGCAGTTTCGCCTAGGTCTTTTTCTACCTCTCTTTCCTTCAATTTTTCTATGATTTACCGAGCTATTGTAGTGTAATATTCAAAAAGTTTGTTCCTGTAATCAGGATGTTAAGAAAAGTTCTTTTAACCCTGGAGAATATGAGTCTGCCTTTGAAGCAGAAAATCTTTTCCTGAGAAACCAAGGTCATCTGACAACTTCAGCGACGGCACACCCCGGTCACAACATACAACGAGCGCAACTTTGACATTGGAAAAAGCGTTGGCCTGCATATTCAGTACAACTGACCCTCAGGAGCAGGGCGGCTGCGCGAAGAGGTGCGGGGGTGATGCACAAGAGGGGTGGAGAGTGTCCGTTCTGTACGATAGTCATCATAACACCCCATGAAACGTAAACTGCAGGACAGAGAGCTCCCTCCAAAATACCAGCAAAAAGGCGTGGTATAATTGTGTGGGGAAGTGCAAGTCACCACACCAGGCTTATCATAGCGTTGCGGCTGGCACCATGGACCGTGTTTGTTGGTGACCGCAGTATGTAAGAAGGTACAATTCACAGAAGGACGCTGCTGCCCGGTATCTGTTTTGTAATCCCTTAGTCGCCTCTTACGAAACCCAAGGGTAGAGATGGGTTAGTACTATTCTTTGCCGGCACGACACGGGACATTGTATGATAGTACTGTTGCTTTATTATGTAGCGATGGTATTATAATTTTTGGGCTCTGCGGCTTCCTAAAGCTAGAATGAACTGGCTGTAAAATAGAATTTGAGTCCGCGGAATGTGTTTGGGTGAGCCACAATTTATTCAGATAAGACCGATAGGCGCTTATCGTTCGACGCACGCCCGATAGCTGTCGATAGCTTTGTTATTTACATACGAACTGTGCGTCGGCTATTCCGCTAACTAATTTGTTTCTACTCATTGGAATGGTTCTTTTGATAGTGGATTAGAAATGACGTTTGCAATTTACATATAGTCTAGGCGCTGGCCCATGTCACGTATGCACTTGATGTACGAGAAGAATATAAAATCGGGCAACTGGTTAGAAATATATACTGAAACAAAAATTCTAGCAACTTGGCGGCAGAATTAAAAATTGGGTTTACCACATGTGTCTAATGACAAAATTTGTTTGCCTTTAAAAAAAGAGTAAAATAAGATTTTAAACATTTAACACGAAGACGGGTACGGAGATACACTGAAACAAAATTTGTTAAACTTGGCGGAAAAACGACCATGATCTGGACCACATGACCAATTTTTTTATACTCCTTTTCCTATAGGTGTTTAACAAAGCCCCGCAACCAAACTTCGGGTTCATGCAAGTGCACACGTGACGTGGGCCAGCGCCTACACTAATAGCTGTGTTAACTCGATACTGCTTACTAAAATCTATTGAATACTTAACTGAATTAGGCTACTCCGCCATGAGGCTTAGCAGAAACGAAAGAAAAAAATTGTATTTATTTAGCATTGTAAGCAAAAAAAAACAACTAAAGGGTATAAGTAACTAGACATAAACGGTAATAATAATGATCTAACTAAAATATTTAAATAGTCTAAGCTGTCAAGGTTTTGCACCCATCTCCCACACACCCTGTTTATTTTAACATTGTTGTGTATCTGTTTTGTGCGTACTTATAAAATCGATTCTAGAGATGTTCTTACTACACGCTTTTAATCCACGATATAAAAAACAGGTTAAAAGGTATCTGAATAGAAATCAAACGTATGCGGTAATTCGACATTTACATGACGGGCACAACTTAACATATTTATAAAAACAAAGGCAAAATACTTATTTGTAATATAACTAAGTATGTGCTTCTGCAAAAATATCACGAAGAGGCAATACCGTCACTGTGGCATCTAGATCCCTAATGTTCTATGTATGATTTTATGCTACAAGAATACAAACACTAGAATGTGTATTAGCTAGAATTTTGGCATTAGGTATTCTCGGAACAGACATCTTATATAACATAAGATCCCGATGCAAAATTCTGCACCTATAATGTTTTTTTATCAAAAGGTGAGTTGAAGTTTATACACGTTATTCATGTAATTAGAGTCAAAATAATATAGCATGATTAGAATGACAGTAACAAAATCTATGCGTGAGAGCAGGACGGATCGATACTTGTCTCTATCGCTTCAATGTGTAGCGCATCGCTCTATCATGCTCTCAGACTGCTGTCAAAACGAGCTAGTTTATTTCGACTTTAGGTAAGTACTTGGCTCCAATACTATCAATAAGACGGTGGTGACCACTTATACCACCATCAGGTTCGCTCACTTGTGATATAAAATTTGAGACGAATTTTGACTTAAGCTCGCCATTGTTATATGTTTTTACTTGTGCTTGTTTTTGTAATGTATTCGAGTATAATAAAGAAAAAAGTAAATAAGAGCCGTTGGAAGGAAAATCTAAAAAAAACTGGCTAAGTGCGTGTCGGGCCACGCGCAGTATAGGGTTTCGTAGATGCCCTAGGAATCATTATTAAGCTAGTTTTGATTTTTTCATAAAATTTTATTTTTGCTTAAATCTGTAGCCGACACTTTCTATTTTGATGAAAACATAGTAACAGCAATAGATTTATCAGAGTATTAGCCAAAAAAAAAAAGCTCTCTACGCAACTCAAGACTTGCGGTAGACTGAGGAGTGGCAACCAACGTTTTCGAGTTCTTTACATTACTCATATTCCGATGGCACTTAATTTACTTAAATAACAAATGGGTGCAATTTTTGTGTCAAAAATTTTCATTGTTACGTTAAGGTTTTATCGGGCAACCCCATGATTTAAGGAACCCGATGTGAAAACTTATATTTAATTAATATTGCGATTATATCCAACAGGTAAATATGCGGTGTGATCTTAAACTATTACGGACAGACGGAACAATCCGATTCTCTTCGGCGTCGTTCAAATATATTTCTGCCGCCCGTGTTATTGGCTGAACTATTGCAAATGGCTCTACAGATTACATTGTTAATTACAGTGTTCTAATCACTTATATCAATTAAAGCGACCAAAGTTTGTGATCATCGATTTATTTAGTGTTATACAGTTCTGTTTTAAAGAACACCATATCACATCCCGGTGCATTTTAGCTAACACCTTGATAAATCTATTGCTGTCAGTATCTTTTCAATAAAATAGAAACTGTCGGCTACAGATATTAAAAAAACTTTGATACTTCACCTGCTAAGAAAGTACCTAACTCCTTTTTTAAAAATGAGGAAGAATGTACGACATTGCAATCGTACAAATATGCGGGATGGAATATTGTATGAAAATCCATTTCTAAACAGCTGCTTCTTTTTTACGAGTAAATCATAGCAATCAGGCGCTAGGACCTCGCTGAGCATTAGGAGGTGAAAAGTTTATGTTATGATGCGTTATGAAATACTAAATCAAAACCAGCTCTGCGATAAATAAATTCTAAAAAACTACGGAACCCTACATTGCGCGTGGCCCGACACGCTCTTGGCGGGTTTTACCGTTCTTTTTCGTCATTTGCGTGCAAAACAAGTATAAAATGTTTTACATGACCGTGAGTAAAATGAGAAACACAGAACTTCGTTATATACAGTATTATACAGTTGGCGATGTGTTTACGATACATTAATATTTACCGCCTACTGAAGACGCATTAGTTATGGCGTGTAATTACTAAATAATGGTTACTGTAAACAGCAATTAAGATATGCAAGAGTTACGTATTATGATTTACGACATAACTTCGCAACAGCAGGAAGGAGAATAAATAAAAATATATATACTATGCTTATCTGAATATCTGGATACAGTGTTAACTATTATTTAATCTGTGATACAGTCTTGCTATCGCTACTACTTTTCTACTCAGATTATTCATTTTAGGGTTCCGTACCCGAAGGGTTGAAACGGAGTGACCGTCTGTCCGTCGTCTGTCACAACCACCCAGGACTTACGGCCAAAAACGGTTGGAGCTACCGTCTTTAAATATTTTTAGTATAAGAATCTTGTTGACCCAAAGCGATACAAATTGTCAAAAATATTATTTATGGTTTATACAGAGGGTTATAAATAAAATAAAATAAAATAAATAAAGTTTTATTTCAGGTGACTAAGGACCCATATAAAAAACAAAAAAACAACACAACTGAATCGAACTGAATCCAAAAATACAATATTAACAATTATTTTTTGTTCCCGTGAAAATAAGAGTTAGCACTATAGTTAGTCGAGAAACCTGGATACGCAAATAAAATATTTGTATGTGATTAACTGCCCTAACCTCTTGCAAGAAGTAAACTTTCGTATTCCGCAACGTTCTCTTCGTATACGAGGCTTGTTTGATATAAGTTTTGCCCGAACGAATTATGTTCAATATACGTTTTTCAGACGAGTTTGCAATTTTTATAATAAGAATTTGTGTAGTGTTGACCCTTTCCATGATTCATTAAACAATATTAAAAATGTTGTAATATCTAAGCACTTAGTGTATTAAGTTTCTGTTTTTATCTATTTTTTAAACAAACCCATTTGTTCTGTAATTCTCACCATACTTGAATTTGTAAATCTTTCCTCCTTAACTATATAGCAGCTAGTACCTTTACTTTTCCCTCAAAATTGTGAATGTTTTCTTTATATATTTTTATGAACCTCCAGGTCTTTATAGTATATATTTTTCACAAATCATGTTTATATTATGACTGTTTGAGTTTCTCAATACAATAAATAAATAAATAAAAAAAAATATGTACTACGTACAGGTCTAGTAGGGACTTTTATACTTATAAGTTCCAGAAGGTGAGGGGAATCTACGAGGCCATTAATAATTTTATAGAGGAACATGCAATCAAACTGTTGACGTCTGAGAGCAAGAGGAAGCATGTTGTTTCGTATAAGAGAATCGTTGTAGTTTGTGTACCTGTCTCCTACCCTGTAGTCAAGAGCGTTAAGAAACTTGCGTTGAATTATTTCCAATCGGTCTGTATGACAAGCATAGTAAGGGCTCCAAACCACAGAGCAGAAATCAAGTACAGAACGTACTAAACTGAAATATAAAATTTTGTAAGTGATTCTCAGACTAAAAGGTTTACAAATTCTAAGTATAAAGCCGAGTTGCTTAAAAGCTTTTTAACTATATGTTCATAGTGAAATCTAAATGTTAGCTCATTATCTAAGATAACACCTAGATCCCTAATTTTCGTAACTCGTGTGAGAGGATGGTTTTGTAAATTATAGTTGAATTGGATAGGTTTACGTTTTCTGGTGTATGAAATAATAAAGCATTTATCAGGATTAAGGAACAGCTGATTCTGAGAACAGTAATTTACTAAGGCAGTGATGTCATTTTGAAGTGTTAGGCAATCCGTTTCATTTTTTACTATTCTGTAAATTTTAGCATCATCTGCATAAAGCAACAGATTACTGTTACGAATACAATCACTGATATCATTGATATATAACGTAAACAGCAGTGGTCCCAATGGTCCCATGTTAATTGAAATATCCTTACTTCAACGAGCAATGTATGCCGAATTAGTCTGAATTCAGCTAGGTGTGATCACTCCTTTAGTAAAAGAGATAAAATAGTTGCTTCCATTTTCGACCTTGGCTAAACCAGTAACAAGCAACCTGGACGTGATCGGAGAATGGCTTATGCAAATTGTTTCTGGAACTCTAGCACTTACTTAAAGGTTCAGGGTAAAATCTTTCAATACCTTGTGGTGTGGGTGTTATCCCGTATCAGTTTGCCTGCATGGTCAAACACGTGATGGCAGTTATTAATTAAAAATGCCGAGATTCAGACACGAAATTAAGCGTGATCTGTCTTACAAATGATAAAGTTTCGACATGTGTCGCAAGCAGGTTACGCTCATTTTAAAAGAACAACAAAAGAACAAATAGAGAGGAACCGATCGTTCACGCACCACTGCAATTTAGGTCTTATTCTTTGTCTTAGTTTAAGAAAATTATGCAGCATTTTCAGCGAAATTCCAGCTTACCGTCTAGGAAAAGTAACCTTTACTTGACCTAGGTCTTATTATTTGTCTTAGTTTAAGGAAATTATGCAGCATTTTCAGCGAAATTCCAGCTTGCCGTCTAGGAAAAGTAATCTTTACTTGACCTATGTCTTATTTGTCTTAGTTTAAGGAAATTATGCAGCATTTTCAGCGAAATTCCAGCTTGCCGTCTAGGAATAGTAACCTTTACTTGACCTATGTCTCATTTGTCTTAGTTTAAGGAAATTATGCAGCATTTTCAGCGTAATTCCAGCTTACCGTCTAGGAAAAGTAACCTTTACTTGACCTGACCATGGATTATGAAAATGACTTCTAAAGTTCTACATGCGTTTGAGCTTCGTTCGAGCGCAGAACGGGTTTGGTAGAGAACTTGCCAGTTCCATTATCCGTTGCCAGCATATAACATACGTAGAGGATTTATTTGAATAAGTTTCCAGCCAAGAAGAGATTTCTCATTAATTACACGATGCACACGTTAATATAGCCTCAATACATGCACAGAAAAACATTTAGTTAGACTTAAAAATTAGTCCAAGTTCTACCGATGAAATTTCGAAATGGAAATAGTGGGATAGTTATTTTCACACTGGAAATATCCCAATTTTTCATAAACCTCTAGTCTTTCATAGAATAATCTTTAGATTCAAATTCTATGCATTTTTGATTCGAGGTCAGCTTGAAAAATGTTGGATAAAGTCGCTATTGAGCTTCAACGCGTATCTTTCACAAGCTTCAAATTACCTTTTAAGCCGTGTTTCGTTAGCCGTCTTGTCAGCAAAGCGAATTTTCTACCGGGAAGTTATGAGTTGGATAAAAACGCTCTACGCTTTCCTCGCTAAGAAAATGTTAAAAATAAATTCGCGTAGTAAGCAACTAGTCTTATCTCCGTAAGACAATCCAGAGTACACCGGAGTTCACGAAAAAGTCAGGTATTTTGTAAATAAATACATATTTTTTTGTAAAAAAAAAATATCATCAATTTCACAAGTAGAAAAACGCTTAGTCTATCGTTTTACATAAAGAAAGTCAGAAAAATCTACGTTACTAATCTAATCTAATTTTTCCAACACATTTTACATTAATTTGAGGTTATGATTTTGTTTAAAAAACACCTGAGTCTTTTGTGAACTCGGGTATAATTTTGCTTTTTCGCTCTAAAGTACAAAGTTCAGGTCTAGATCGGTTAGTTTTAACAGTATGAAATTTATTTTTACGTCTTAGCGTAGAAGCAAAACTACCTACCGCTAAAATATAAACTTTAATTGATTTAGCTCTCAAACAGTGAACACAATTTTAATAAAGTAAAAATTAACTTTCCTCGCGTTAAGTTTTTTTTTTAAGTTTGCTATTGTGAGTAGAATCACTGCGGAACAGAATTAATAAAAGTTCAAACTTTATAACGGCTGTAGGTTGTGCTAAAATAAAATATGTTTTTCTTTAGCGCTCTTCTACCACTACAAAATATTGATTCTTTTTGGTCGACATGTCGCAGGCAAATCTTATAATTCGCCTTTTACAAACGGCCGGGGGCTTCGACAGATTTTAAACGGGATTAGATTAGTACTCGTGCATTTTAGGTTAGTTAGTTAAGCAAACCTGGTTAAGTTATCAAGTTATCTTACGACGACAACGCCAGAAACGAACTACGCGTCGCTGGGTAAAATGCCGAGGTATTATGTAAAATGACGAATTTAAAATTTTCTCGACATTTTGTAAAATTCCAAGGCATTATGTGATGCGGCGAATTGTACCATTGCATAGCAGCGATTTTCTGAAAAAACTAATATTTTATGTTACGGCGAATCGGATTTGCATATTTTGCATACACAAGCAATTCGTAGTGCGAAATATTAGTGAGAGAAAATTCATGCGAATACCAATATCCTCTGAGTAGCTTTGCTTTGTGCTTTGTACACAAAGAGAATGCAACAGGAAGTGAGGAAAAAAAGAAAGGTAGCGGTGGTAACCCACTACCAGTATTTCTGTCTCCCTTTTTCCATTCTATCTTTAAGAGGCCACATAAAACGAATACTGAATAGCTTTCGTATTGGCATTGCACTTTTGAAGGAAAGACATTGTTCTACTTATCATATGCGGTACGTCTTCCGTAAAATGTTGCATGTTTTGTGATTCGGGAATTTTGAATGATTCTTCAATATGAAAGAATATGACTCTTGTCGATAGAGTAAAAGCCAGTCATCTCGCTACTGCCAGATAGATAGATAGATAGATAAATGCTTTATTGCGCACATAACAAAAATACAACTAGTTTTAAAGAAAATCCTAAATATAATGTGAGCAAAGGCGGCCTTATCGCTACAAGCGATGATCTTTTATAGGCAACCTTAAATAATTGGACAAATACAAACAAAAGCACTGCGTCAATTGGAACTAAGGAGAAAGAAAACAGCAATTAATTTAAAGCCAAATGATAAATAAATTAAAAGTAAACAAAATAAAAAGACAAACTATATAATTATATAATATTCAATTATAATAAAAATGTATATACTATATATATATATTTGTCTTTTATACAAATACATATATAAATATACTACATGAAATAAATAAATATATATTTTGTGTTAATAATAGGAAAACTAAACTATTTTTTGCCAGGTGCTACGAGTATACTTTATGTATGATTAAACAAAGCGCCGTAGGTCGCGGGTTCGCTCCTCGCCCAGGGCAAACATTTCTGTGCGTCATGTTATTTTATGTATAGGTATGTATCTCTGATACCCATAGTACAAGTTTTGCCTCATTCAGAATCAGATGAACTTGTGTAAAATGCCCTCAACGCCCTCATATACAAATTTGCCTAGGCCTGTACTCTTCTTCTTTTTCTTCAAACTTTCCTTCCCTTTTGTTTTTCAGGAAATTCTTCCCTGTTTGGCTGTCTATTGACTTCAGTAAACACCTTTGCATTTAACCGCAATGGGAAGTAACAGTACATGTCGCGTAGTGAATTGTCGGCCTAAATCAATAAAAACAATAGTCAAGCAACTATGCATATTGTTTTCAAAGTGGATCGTGTGTGGGTTGGAATTTAAAAGCGCACCGGCGGTGGAATTTCCATCGAATATGCCGAGTAAGTTGCAGGTGTATCCAGGAAAACGGACGCGGCCGGTTAGAACACTGGATATCAGCTGCAAACCTGTTCCTTTATCTGTAACTGTAACTGTTCTAATAACAGTTACTAATAACTGTATCTACCGCCTACCCCGACAAGAAAAGAGGTGTGATTGTTCAGTTACAGGAAATTGAAAAAATTTGGTTACATTTCAGTCTGCTTTCGAATTAGTGCATGAAGATATAATGATTATTTTTACCCGTTGGATCAGCATTCGTTTGGTCATCATTATATCTGTTACCTAACAAAAACCCAAACCGAATACAGACATCTCTAGCAAAGGCTTTATAAAAGTTTCAGCTTGTTGCGCCCATTGTTCCCTCCCGCATTGCCCACCGTTGTGGGTGCTGTAGCAACGAACAATCACCTACAATTTTGTTTACATTTCTGCATTGGTTGGCTAAATTCACTGACTCGCGTGTTGCCAGCTCTCGTGTATTACGTTACGTCCTGAGGATCACGCAAAGGGGCGTCCGTGATCAAACTGATTAATGGCCGTATCTAATATACTTCTAGCTTATGTAAGTGACACTATTGTTTTGTAGGCTGATAAACTGAAAAGCCTATAAGAATTTCAGACAGAATTTGTAGGTATATCACAAAGTCATACGTCACTTCCCTGAAAAGGGAAATTCATGCTAAGTTGCCATGTGGTACCTATGATGAAAGCAAATAATGTGTTCAACTAAAATTTTACTTATCGAAATAATAAGGCAGCAAACGCACCTGTATAAACTTTATCCGCAAAAATAGTTGACTGCATACTTGTGTCCGAGTCTTGGTTGAAACCCTCACTTCCATCAACTAGTTGCTCCCTACCTGGTTATAAACTTTATCGAAACGACCGCACCGGACGTGGTGGCGGAGGCGTCAGTATATATTTACGAAGCAGTTTTTCAGCCAACGTTGTTTCCTGTTCCCCATCCGATTACACTGGCTCTCTGGAATACCTATTTTTGGATGTAGTAGTGCGCCACAAAAAAATACTCCTCGGTGTCCTTTATAGTCCTAGTGACAAGGTGAACTATTTTAGCACTTTAGAGTCTGCTTTAGGGAAGTTAGTACCTATTTATGACCACGTGATTTTTATGGGAGATCTTAATACATGTTTATTGAAGGGTGATGCAAGAGCTCAAAACCTCCATGCTCTTACAACATCATTTAACCTACAAATTCTTCCCATGAGTTCTCCCACTCACTATTTCCCTAACTCCAGGCCTTCCTTAATTGACTTAATTGCTGTCTCTAACCCAAAGCTCGTCTTTTCTCATGGTCAAATGGCTGCTCCCTTTTCTTACCACGACTTAGTCTTCTTGTCTTATAAAGTACGTCCTCCAAAGGTTAGAGGCAAAGTTCTACTTCTGCGTGATTTTAAGCATATGGATCTGGAACGCTTGAGAGAGGATGTTAAGAATATTAACTGGTCATCGGTGCTGTTGTCCGACAACATTGATGATATGGTACAAGTTCTAACTACTGAACTGATTAAAGTTTATGATTTTCATGCGCCTGTTCGGCCTGTGCGTGTGAAGCGTGCTCCTGCTCCCTGGTTAACGCCGGTGATCAGGAGGACTATGGCTAAACGCGACAGGGCTAAAGCCAAACACAAAAAACATCCGTGTCAGGAAAATCTCGACGCATACAAAAAACTAAGAAACGTCTGCAACAGAATGTGTAGGGATGCTAAACGTCGCTACATTCATACAACAATTCAGGATCTCTGCCAGGCGCAAGTTTGGAGGTTCCTACGGTCATTGGGTGTGGGAAAAACCACTGATGCTTGTCAAAGCAATGTGGATCTCAATGCATTGAATCAACATTTTATTGCTCCCCCGGTCATTTTAGACTCTTTATCTAAAACAAAAACTCTTTCTTATCTTTCTGAACTTACTCCACCTGACTGTCCACCCTTCTCTTTTAAACCAGTCTCCGTTGATGCAATAAAGAAGAGTGTCCGTGCCATCTCCACCAAAGCCATCGGTAGTGACAACTTAAGCCTGGACATGATTCTTCCCGTGCTGGAGGAAATTGCCCCAGTGATCTCTCACATTATCAACTATTCGCTTTCTCGCAATATCTTTCCAGCATCGTGGAAGAAAGCTTTTGTCATTCCCTTACCGAAAACCACAAACCCTACATCCTTTTCACAATACCGTCCCATATCTATACTCCCCATCCTCTCTAAAGTCCTAGAATCAGTTGTGCATAAACAACTCTATTCTTATCTTACTTCCAACAACCTATTGTGTCCTTTCCAGTCTGGTTTCCGTCCTTCCCACAGCACTGTTGGTGCACTGTTGAGTATAACGGAGGACATCCGGTGTGCTATGGATAACACCAAGCTCACCGTGATGGCCTTGTTAGATTTCAGCAGTGCTTTCAACTCTGTTGATTTCGATATCCTCCTCGGCACTCTTCGTGCTGTTAACATTCCTTCCTCGGTAATAGACTGGTTTCACTCTTATCTCTTCGGACGCCAGCAGTGTGTGAGAACCGATGATGCTGGCTCGGACTGGTCAAATCTCACTGCTGGTGTTCCTCAAGGCGGCGTTCTCTCACCTTTACTTTTTTCTGTTTTCATAAATAACATATCTCGTGTAATTTCTTCTCCATTCCATCTGTATGCAGACGATTTGCAAATTTATCGTCATTTTGTCGTGACTGAGATATCCAATGCTGTTGATGCTCTAAACGAAGACCTTACTGCCATCCAGTTGTGGGCAGAATCTTTTGGTCTGCTAGTTAATCCTGCTAAATCACAGGCAATTATTCTCGGCAGTAGTAGACTCAGGTCCAAGATAGACTGGGATATAGTACCAAAACTCTTCTATAAAGGTGTCCAGATCAGTTTTTGTGATAAGGTTAAAAATCTGGGCCTGCTCATGGACTGCAACATGTCTTGGATATCTCACGTCAACGATGTTAGCAGGCGTATGCATTTTACGTTCCACTCTCTCAAGCGTCTCCAGTATTTCCTTCCTTTTAACACCAAAATTATGCTTGCGCAATCTCTCCTGTTACCTATCCTTGACTACGCCGACGTCTGTTATTTGGATGTGACTGAGGAGCTGCTTAACAAGTTAGAGCGCCTTCAAAACTTAGCTATACGCTTCATTTTCGGCTTGCGAAAATATGACCACATTTCTCAATTCCGTGCTCAACTTAAATGGCTCCCTATCCGCCTTCGTCGCGATATGCATATCCTAACTGTCCTTTTCAACATCCTCAATGACCCGCACTCCCCACCTTACCTTCGTTCCCGTTTTCAGCTGCTTCCTCCTCCCGCTTGGCCTAGGCGCCCTTACATTACACAGATGTTTGAGGTGCCTAGGAGTAATACCAATTTCCAGTTTCACTCTTTTTCCGTCCGTGCCGTTCTATTGTGGAACAAATTGCCTCGAATTATTCAAGAAAGCCCCTCCATTCACACTTTTAAAGTAAGGTTAAAAGATCATTTCCTGTCACAAGTTGCTTCATAGCCATCATCATTGTAAATATATCTGTTAAGCACTCATCATTTTATTTATGTAGTATATAGTGTGTTATGTATTTATTTATTATTTATATTTATTACCTATAAATTTGTATTTATTATAAATTTATGTGAATTATGTATTTGTATTATTTAATAGTCTATTTTCTTTATTTATTATTTATGATACATCATTTTTTTTCTCACTTTTTTTTGCACTATTGTGTTCCCGTTAATACAACTTTCTCACTGCGTTCGGTTGGCTGGAAGAAATCTCTTTTAGAGATAAGCCCGCCTTTGTGTATGTCCTTTAGTTATAGTCTTTTCTGTTAAATTTTTTTTTGTGCAATAAAGAATATATATATGTAAATTGAAATCATCTGTCAAATACATCCCCAAAAACTTGGGAAGCGACAGCGCCGCCAAATTGATGAACTCGGTGGTATCGGTAATGACCGACAACAATATTCTTATTTTTCAGAGCTTTTCTTTTTAAAAAACTCTCTGTATTAATAAATCAGGCAAGGGGATGATCTGGCGGGTGCGTCGATTTAAGAGCCGTCTATCTTATGCCCGAACAAAAGGTAGACCCAATTAGAAGGGATGGAATATTACCGATCTGGGCCTTTTATAGCTTGCACAATGAACCACATTAGCAGATTGTCTAAAAGAATCTTAAAAGCTAACCCACCTTAAATTTCATTGCTTTCGAAAGCCTATGACTCCATTACTACCTAAGTAGGTAGTAGATTTTCCTAATAATATCATTCTAAGTTTAACTTTCTGAACACGATTCGATTATATCGTTTCCCGTGAAATTGACGTGCAAAGTATTCTCACTTAATTCTGTTTTCGTATACTTCACTTCCTACGCGAGCTTTGTCGCTATTTTCGTGAATATCTATTTATAGGTTACGAAAACAGAAATATTTCATTATTCAATTGGTGGAATAGCGATATTTTTTTCATAAGCTTGTTTCTTACTTATGTTAGTATCTGATCGTGGGTATCGTGAGAGATTATACCGCTTATTAGTGACGTCATTGTCTCTTGGTCTGAGATGGCTTATTATTAGGTATTGCAATAAAGCCCCAGATAAGATTTTTATTATGTTTTCAACAATTTCAACTTACATGATTGTGGCCATTTCTTCTTTATATTAGAGCCACGCTCTTGTCGCTGAAGCAAATTCATTTGCTTTTATTTTCGCCAGCAATTTCACCTACGTTGCCGTTTCTGTTTTGTTAAATTGTGCTAAATAAGTATAGAAAAGATTTACAACAATGGAACCGTAATTGTTGATCCTTACAAACAACTGGTTGTATTTTACTGCAAATTATATACAATAATTCGAGTTCACGGTTTGTTATGAACATTTCAATGTAAGTGAAACATTTACGTACTGTTATTCCATATTCGTTACGCTTTGGACACTACGTAATAAAATTGGGATCGCTTTAATTGGAAAGCCACAACCATCGTTGTGGCATTTGTTGATGCTCTGGTAACTGTCACTGTTACGAGAATTCTCATTGCGAATGACATGTTGCATTGCATTTCAAGAGGTGGAAATGTGAATATTTCAATATTGTGAACATTTCAGTTTTACACTTGTTCCCGTATGCTCGTCGGATATTGATTTACGACTATTTGAAATGGCAATTGAAATGTTTTCTGCAAACTGCAAACATGCGACTTGTCGTTTCAGTTTTTAATTGGTGTTTTGGAACCGACGAACGCTGTAGTTTGTCCCAACAGTGGATTTTTAAAATACCGCCATCAGACGAAGGTCTAAGGGTCGTTTTGATAAATCCCTCTCAAGTATAAGATTGTACTCAAGATGTATAATTTTTATGTGCAAAGTATATCTCGAGATAAATTTCACACCTAAGAGCGATTTATTAATACCACCCGTACAGTCAACGACTATTTCTGTCTTTCCTATAGCTGCATCACTGCAATCTTACTAGACGAGACTGCCTTTGTCTTAGCTTTTAGTTCATTCGTCTATATACTTCATAATTGGAGCAGTGTATGTATGTATAGCCATGTGAGCAACTAAAATCGCGTGTTACAAAGCATTGCAATGATGGCTCATAACATTTTACAAGTCGATGACTATCGCTTTACGATTTTAATTTTCATAAATGAAGTGGGCACACCAAAGTCTGTTACACTAGCGTATTTTTTATCACAAAATATTACTCGGACTGAGAGTATTTATAGCCTGCTTGTCGGGAAGATAGCAATTTATTTTGAAGCATTAATAGTTGAGAAGAAAAGCTTAGATTAAACGAGTATTATTAAGAGCGAAAAACTGTCTTTACTTTTATAAAAGTTTTCTTAAGCTATAGGCAGTAGTCAATGCGGTGCACTTACCCCATATTGTTATCGTAACTACTTTTCTTATGAAGTTTCAAATAGAACTGACATGCGGGCTTTCTTGGAATTGACGGTTATAAGCGTTTGCGGTGAATAAATTAAGCTTCTACAGCCATACAAAACATGTTTCTTTTATTATGGATGACCCAGAAAAGTTGTTCAGTTTCATGTTTTGTGATTCTTCAGGAAAATAATGGTCGAAGAACGACTAAAATTTTGGGTGTCTTCAACTCGTCAGAGTCTTTTCGAGGGTTTTTTATAAGAAGTCCAAAAAATGTTTTCGTGGACACGTCATGCTTTCGATTGGTTTAGGGGTAATTTCAAACAAACTGGTTATATAGACCTTCTGGCGGCAACAATTGATACTACCTACATCTAGCTTTGGATGAATCAGAGGGTAGGGGTAGGAGCGGCGAGGCGGAGGAGGTTGACTGAGCTTAACGTGCTCTCGCCTGTACCTTCCTACATGAGACCTACGTGAAACTTACGGCCGCCGTTACAAGGATACCAGTAATTTTTGTATTGTTGTATTCTTTAGCACCCTGTATAAAATTATGTGTTAAATCGGTCAAGAGTAAAGCAGATTGTTATTGCGATAGGTCGGAATTGGCTGTAATTTACCCGCAATCTCCCACATTACGTAGAGCACAAAGACTGTGCATTATTGCAGTCGATACTGGCATGAGACGGCCGCGGCCGTGGGAACTAAGCCTGTTGTTGGAAACTAGGGTTGAGATTCAGAGACGAAACTAAGCGGGATTTTACATACATACATACTCGTAATATCACGCTTTGTTCCCGTCGGGGTAGGCAGAGACCACAGTTCTCCACCTGCTACGATCTTGACATACTTCCCTTGCTTCCTGTACTTTCATCAATCCTTTCATACATGCTCGTCGGTTTAGGGTACTTTTAACCTGGCCTTTATTCAGATTGTCCTGAATTTGGTCGTGGTACGTTCACCGAGGCCTTCCCCTTCCAACGTTTCCATTCACTCTCGGCTTGTAGATCTCTTTCGTCAATCTTCCTTCATTCATCCTCTCTACATGACCAAACCATCTCAGCATCCCTTTCTCAATTTTAGTCACTACGTCTTCTTTTACGCCACAACGTTCTCTTATCACATTATTTCTAATCCTGTCACTCAATTTGACACCAATCATACTCCTCAACGCTCTCATTTCTACTGCATTAATTCTACTTTCATGCTTTTTACATATGAAATACTGACTAGTCTTTCTTAAGGTGATCCCTTTTCCATACAAAAATTCAAATGACTTGCGTTCTTACGCGGGACATAAAATTCTGCTGAAAAACGAACGAATACTGCTATTTTTAGTTAAATTTTTCGCTAATTAATACAAAAATACAGTTAATGTACTGAAAGTACTATTTTTTTAGCAATTTTTGGTTCAATATTACGATTGTGGGCGTGCGGTCAAAACTGTACGGTTGTGCTTTGTGTGCATGTGTGAGTGATCGTACTCATGTAAACACGGACTGACGAGAGTAATTGACTTTAGTGGACATATGGAGATATTTTTCTTATCGAAATTGTTGTTAGGCGTTGAAGTTGTACGATGAAATTTACGCGAATCAACTTATTGCATTAAAAAATAAAACCTTATATTTGCAGCAGTGGCTTCATCTAGTTGCGTTCTGGGCTAAGCTGGCCGTCACAGATTACCTTAAGTCACAATCCTACGCAATGTTGACACTTGAGATTTTGTCAGGCTAAATTTTGCCTCTGAATCCAAATTATGAATTCAGATTGTTTTTATGTAACAAGTGGCTAAACGAGCAGGTGGGCATTCCTAGCCTCCCGAGCATCTCGGTTACAATATTACCAGTTCGTTGTTTTGAATTTCTGACAACTTCTTTTTTGCGTTTCACTGGTTAAATAAAAATCTAAATTTTGGTGGCCCGATGTTTCTGGCAAAGAATAGTACCAACCCATCGCTTCCCGTGGGTGTCGTAAGAGGCGACTAAGAGATTATAAACCGGAGGATGTGTAGGGAGCTCCCTGCCTTGCAGTGGACGTTTCATGGGATGTAGATGATAATGAATGTTGCGTACATGTATCGGGCCACCACGTGGGACAGGTTAGAAAGTTGGCTTTGATCTGAGGGCAGTATTGCGGTACTGATCTTTTTGGACATCTGTTTTGTCATTTGTTCTGAAGGAGATTCTCCTTGCAGCAGCCAACCAGAGCGTCTGCAAACGGTTGAGACACTGTCAGACCAACATTTGCAAGTCACAACCCAGAGAGAAATCCTCTAGTTTTTTTGATATAGCTTTATTCTTATTTCTGACAATGAAAGACAGACCACTATGCAGAAGTTTAGTTTTGGTAGGAAGTGGGGTGATTTGAAAAATATTTTTTATTATTTTTTGTTATGGTCGATGGGCTTACTCTTTACCTTGATCTGATCCTGAGGATAGAGATGAGGTCGACGATGGAACGAGCGACTTGATTGGATTCGAGGTATACGACAGAAACACAGACGTAGGCAGAGATTTCCACTCCTTAGCTGTGCGCATTCTAGAAGGTGTTTCAAAGCGCTTTCTGCGTATGTGTGGAATATCAACCAAGTGTGATATCCTGCGGTGCGTCTGGACTATCAATTAGTCTCGATGGTAGAAGGGGAATGGCGGGATAAGCTCATGAAGCTCTTGGAAGGCATAAACAACAAAAATTTGGCCTAGTTTCAATCCGAACAGCACAATTCACATTGCACAACTTCATGGCGATAAAATACAGGGTGAAACTAAACAACTTTCCCAAAAAAATATTATTGGGAAATGCAAAAAAAAAATTGACCATACAAATTGCTCACTCTGGTCGAACAGTCAATGGATAGGTAAATTTTTCAATTCCCAAAAATGTATCTTTGGGAAAGCTGTTCAGTTTTGTTGACTGAGCACGCCCTTTCGGTTTTCGACCGACCGTCCCTTACATCCTGTATAAAAGTCAAAACGTAACGATAGTCGAATAAAAACTAGCACAAAATGTATGTCTGTAGATACCATAGAACAGCCAATAAGAAGACGGTTTAGCGCAGTGAAAAAAATCAATTTGTCGTCTGGCAACCCTACTCTGTTAAATCAGATCGGATCGAACGCTCTGACCTCAGCATTCAGCTTAGTCTTCTTAGTTTAATCTGAAATCAAAGTCTTTGTAGCTATAAGCAACGATTCACTGGAGCATCTAGAAAGTATTTTCCGATAAGTTTTGATTTAAACCTATCTTTTATCACTAAAAGTTAAAGTTTAGTTTATGACCTTTACCGCCAGTTGCACAAAGCGCCTTTAAAGTTAAAGCTCCTTTAAGTCTATTGCTGTCTCTTTCTGTCCAGTTGATAAAGAAAGTGACAGCAATAGATTTAAAAGGAGCTTTAACTTGAAAGACGCTTTGTGCAACAGGCAGTTAAACTATTAAAACAGGTTTCATTTTGAGATAAATCTCTGTGATGTATTAATGAAACCGTACCTGATTGATCTATCAACGCAAAGCCACACCCCTGACTCTACATGCAACGAGCGCGAATTTGAAATTGGAAGGTCGCGTAGGCTTGCATATTCAATACAAAAGACCCTCAGGAGCACCACGAGAATCTCGCGGGCAAGTGCGCGCGGGGGTGCGGTGCGGATTGCAAGGGGGGCGGAGAGTGTCCGTTCTGTGTGATAGTACTATTACTTTATTCTGTGGCATAGCTCCAAAACACTGAAAGGATTGTGTATGTGTGAAAAAGTTATTATAACGTAGGCATTCGCTAGAACCGGTTTTATGAAAATTTAACCCATGTGAAGTTCCACTCGAACGAAGTCGCGGGCACTAGCTAACTGTAGAAAAAAGGTATAAAAGGTATAATGGTATGTTATGTATGCCTCAACACATTTCATGCTTACAAGAACTAAACGAGATACATGAACAATGCATTCGTGTGCCAACTATTCTTATTTATATGATACACTGCGTCTCTTTTCCGTTTCGTGAGAGGAATGTTCGTAGTTAATTCTTCTTATTCTCGCCGAACGGCGTATCACGTCAGCAAGATTTGGAGAAAGAATACATTGGTGGTTCTAGTAAATACATTTTATGTATAACTCTTGAGAGACACCGATGTACAACACCCTCGCGTAGTGTCGTGATATGTAGCGGGCATAAGACGAGGCAGCATAAATATTCAGCCAGTGCCTCGCATTCGTCATAATCGTGCGATTCATTTACATGTTATTGTGTATGTGAGATGCGCTAAGTCTGTCGCTCATTATTCTCCGTGGCGGATTTACATTCCTTATGCCATATTTCGCAAATATGGAACTCGGTCAGTACCTTCAGTCGAAAAAGAGCACGACAAAAACCTAACTAAGAAATTTACACTTACATTATTTTGTGGTGAAGAGACTAGATGTTGACTGTCTCGTATTGTTCCTAGTCAGTGAATCCTTGTTTTGTACTAAAATAGGACAGTATTGTGACATCGCTTTTATGACGTTGTAATTGTAGAAAACGCAAGGATCGGTTGCTACTAAACGTCGTCTTAGGTAAAACCACATCGAGTTAGCGTATTAAATCAATGGTAACATAATATTAACTTCATCACCATCATCAACGGGGTGCCATCTTCAAAATGAAGTTTAGATGTCAGCGAAAGTACTCCTTGCGGCGTACGATTATGTTATTGTCAGGTACAATAACATTAACTTTTTCCAAATCTTTTGGGTAATGTATCTAATCTTCAGATTTTTACCAAGACATTTCCTAGAAGAAAACACAAGTCCTGATTTAATTTGTATTTTACTCAGAAGCGCCATCTTGAATCTAATCTGCTCATCATACTCGTAGACGTGCAAGTGATCTTGAGGTAATTGCATGTATTATACAAGATTTGCCGTTTAGATTTGTTTGTCTGTATTCATAACGTTTACATATGTTTGAGCACTAACTACAGCGAGCATGCTTTCTGACAGCATAGCCGTACTATTGGCACTGCAGAGTAATGTTTTTACCTCAGGGCTTATCTACGATTGTCACCTTGCGCTGGAGAGCATTGCTTCAAACAACAGGGTAATCCTGAAATGGATCAAAAGACACACCGATCAAAGGGCACCGATGCCGCGAATTGGCGAGGCGTGGTTCTTAAATATCAGTGGTAGATCCTGTACCACTATTACCACTGCCCTTTAGTCATACCCGCACGCACTTGGCTTCACGATTTTACCCAGAACCAATACAATGCCCGCTGGGCTAGCCTAACGAGCTGCAGACAGTCAAAAGAGGTGTTACCCACTACTTAATCTAAACTTACCCATCCACCGACTTCTCAGCCTCAATCGAAAAAACCTTAGAATAGTTGTCAGCACTATTACAGGACATATCTCGCTCAACAAACACCTGTTCACAATTGACGTCACTGATAGCCCTTTATGTAGGGGGCTGCCTTGACGCAGAAGAGACGGTCAACCACGGCTAAAATCCTCAACAACACGAGTTCGCTCCGAGAAGCCGGAGACATCTGATCTTTTGGAAGGAACTGGGCTGGCTCAAATAACCAGGCTAACCTGCACGGAAACAGGACCAAATTAGAGTTTAATTGCGGAAACAGGAGCCCACTACAGAAAATCTCGGAGATACTAAGGTTCTGGTTTAGTTTTATGCAAGCGGTTACACCCGATTTGAGCCGAGCCATTTAGTTTGGCCCGTGAGATTTTTGATAATTTCACTGACTGACGTTTCAAAACGCGGTAGACCTTTTACTACTATAAGCGAGGGGCCACTGATAACCTAAGCTAGCCTACCCATTTCCACCTTAATTATAATTGTTTTTTGTAGCAACAACCAAAACGCAATAGATTCACATAGCAGTAAAACCAATGCCAAAGAAGATTATTAGCCTAAAGGTAACAGGTTTATAACATAATATATGACCATTATACAATACAATACTAAACAGCAAAGCATATAGGATTCTTTATTCTTTATTGTACACGAATACATTACAAAAACAAGCACAAGTGAAAACATATAACAATGGCGAGCTTAACTCAAAATTGAGTTTTCTACCAGCTAACCTTAAATAGAAAAATCTAGTAGACAATACAGCGGGCATAAAAGTGTACAACACAAATAATTAAAACAAGATTCCTTACTACAATACTTAGGATTATAGTATGATGTTATACAACATCCGAACAAATTTAGCCTTAGAATAGAATCCTAGTGTCAAAGGTTATGAACCTAAGAGAATTTCGTCTAGAAACGTGACTTTCGCGTAATAGAGTAGGAAATAAATGATAATTAAATTTTCTCATAACTAAAACGAGACCATTTTTGACAACAAAGGTTTTATGGGGTTTTGGCCATCACAGAATCCAGAAATCAATGTTGTCAAGCCGAAATCCTACTATATCAAAAAAGTCAAAAAATAACCTAGGCTAATTTACGGTCTGAGGTTTTTTGTTTTAAAACTGTTCCTTAGGTCCCCCTGAACATATCTGGAAAATTCTCCGTTGATCCCATGTACGCTCCCCCTCCCCGTCCTCAAACAGGTCCCTGATATTAGATTTTTTTTTCATTTATCTCAGAAACGGTTAAAGATAGATGTGAATCGTTAACGTTACTTTAATCGTTATAAAATTACCAACCCGTTGACACCTGTTTTATTTAAGTGTGTAAATAGACTTTTGACTTTTTTGGACTAGTAGGATTTCGGCTTGACAACATTGATTTTTGTCTGTTTTTTGTGATAACTGTCAGATCTGGGCCCTGAGTCAAGATGCTTTCTACAATCGCAAACGCTAGTAGAATAGAATGAAAATGTACGGGAATGACATTAGCGATAGAAATGTTGCGTCACAGCTAATGTCAATCCCATACATTTTTATTCTATTCTTTAGCGTTTGCGATTGTAGAAAGCATCTTGACTCAGGGCCCTGGTACCATTTAAGTTCTGACCCTAAGAAGGAGAGCCAAATTACGAAATTCATCCCAGTCTATAACCTTCCGCAACGCTATACGTTAATGAGTCTCGATAAAATCAAAATGTTCTTTATTCATTGTGGGATATTAAAAATCTCTTAATTACGTCAGTTACATTTACGTCGCTTCACAAACAACAATTCATAACGCATCTAATTCTATAATAACAAGGCAAACTACCTTATATAGTAAAATTAGGCAACCACTTCACATTTCCAGATCGTTTTCTTCTTAATCTATTCTCCATTTGCGCAGCAGAATAATAATTCGGTTAGAGAGTAGTATATTCTTTGATAATAATGCTTTCTCGTAATTACGAAGTTTTGGGGCCCAATTTGGGGTGAGTTTTTAAAAGACGTTTTCGAGTAACACGGACCATTTTATTGTTCTGCAAATTCCTTTTGAAAACTAAAAAAAAAAAATAAGTGCGTATAGGACTTAAGCACATTTAGAATTCCGTTGGGTTGCAATAGGAAAAATTAAGGAATTTCAAAGAAACAATCTAACTTATCAGTTATCAATATATTGGTATTTAAAACGTAATAATAGACATCATAACCAAATTTCAAGTTCATAGGTCAATGGAAAGTTAAATCATCATACAGAACAAAGTTTTGTAAAAATAGCTGACTTTGGTGGCTTCTCATTCCTTTGTTTTCCAATATTTTTTAAACAAAAAATACGTTATTTATCTACTTAACGAGCTCTAAACAACGATACGCCCTTTGATGGGGTAGGTCAATTATTTTTGCTATACGGGATTATTTTTGCTATATAATTTCGTCGCTGCTTGGCTAGCTATAACAATGTTTTTTCTCATATTGATCTATTTTCTAGTAAACCACACGAATTTAAAAGGTTGTTAATTGAATTTTTTAAAACTAAAATTTCTTAAGTCTTAGGTGTGGTTGTAGATTTATTCACACATAATATAATACTGTATAGTTAATTATTCGTCCGATTATTGTTTTTCTACTTTGATCTTTTGTGGACACTCCAGGTCCGTGAGTTATACAGGTTTAGAATATAAGTACTTTATTTAAGACCGTCTGTTGTCATAATAAAACAAAATAAATAAAAATAACATAGCCAAGTCTCCCAGCAATGAATTAGTCTTTGAATTCAGCTAGGTGTGATCACTCCTTAACCATGAGAAGTAACTAAAAGAGAATAAAATAGTAGTAAGGCCAACGAGAGAGTACAATCTTAAATTTTTTTTAGCTACCTGCGAGTCTACAGTGTGCGGTCTACACTTCATATAATCGCAGTCTGTGGAAGGAAACCATTTGTGGTCGCGATCCTCATCAGTAAAGGACCGAGTAAGAAGAATAGCTACGCTCGAAAATGGAGCATGCCTATTAGTTGGAATTTTTCTGTAACTTTCAGGGAACTTAATCCCAATTCAACATATTGGAATCCAACATATTAATGGGAATCCAACATATTAATGGGAATCCAACTTTCAGAAAATTTAACGTAACGGGAGTTCATCTTAATGGTTCTGAGGCTAGCACTGCTCTGATGGAAAGTCATTTAGATCTCTATTGACTATGAGTATAAAAGAGTCAGGAACGCAATCTATCGTCGATAATGTAATGATCTTGGGAAGAACGAACCGTTCTAACTATAGATATTTCATGTGAGAAATTATAACGGTCGTATAGTAACGGCAAACAAAAGCAGTTGACCAGATTTCTACAGGAACTTTCGACTCTACTTGTTGCACAGGGCTAGACAACGCTGCCCAATTCTGTCACGATGAATATCATTAATCTATTTTCTAAAGCCGGAGGGCAATAATCAAAATCGCTAACATCAGCTTCAGAGGTGAGCTAACCTTAGCAAGAACATCTCCATCAGAGTAATTAAGACTTTGCATAATATATTCTGTTTCCATCTCACTGTGTGGGAGTCGTTCAGAGAGGGACCGCGAATTGGGTTACGCGAGTGCATTAATGAAATTAACGCGAGCTTTTAGTCCATCACGTATGTAGATTGCGCAGAAACACATTTAATAAGCGCTGATTACTTAGATAAACCTTGTCGTCAACCGGAGCATTATTAAACAACATAATTAGCAACACGAACTGTGAGTTTCACTGTACCTACGGTACGTCCACCATATAAGTCAACAGCTCTGCTGGAAAGAAAACCTCCCAAAATATTATCAGCAAGAAATTACGTACATTTTGGGGAGATATGTATATACAATAGCTCGGTTTCTTACGACATGGAGTTGACCGGCTTCGAGTAGAGCTCTGCCACTGTGCATGAGTGTTACATTGCACGCACAGGTCAAACTTCGGCCAGAACGCCTGTTAGCCAAACTCTACTCTGCGTCAGGGATTAAGTACCAAACTTCCTGCGCTCGAAAAAAAGAACCTAGGAGATGTGTTTGGACTACTAAACCCAGCAATTCAATTCAACCTCCCAATTTCTCCCATACAGCTCAAAGTGTAAGAAACGCCACTACAATAGCCATATCTACCGGTAGGTGTCTTAAGAGGCGAGTAACCCGTGTGGTGCTGGCAAAGAATAGTACCAACCTGTGTTAATTTAAAAATTCACACTAAATGTAAAATAATTAGCTTTTACGTGAATCTTTCTTTAATGCTAGCAAAATTTTATTTTATTTTTGACATAGGAGAATACCGAATTGGACCGCAGTGATTGGTGAATGGTACGATGCGCAGATGAACGACACTGACTACACTACTACCAATTCTTTATTTTGAGAGCCCGTTGCCTTTTACGGAACATACGGGAAAAGATTGGGTGAAACCGATTACAATGAGTGTGGTCACAAAACAAAATTCTTCATTCAGCGTCAGAAATTATCGCTATAGCAATCAATCACAATGTTGAACCTACAACACGAATTGTTGAGATGGAAATTTACATGTGAGAAAATGTTTGGTTCCTCTCATAGATTAGCTTTTAAAACATTTAGCACCCTTGCTATTCGCATTATCTTTTCATGTAATAACAAAAAAATATCCACACTTCGCTTCGCACAAGTTCTTCTATCGTGGATACTACAATACAAACACATCAAAACAGAAATCTACTTATTCAAGAAATTATATCTGCCAGGAATAGATTGAGCCCGGGACCTTCGGACAAGTAAATAACTTGACCCACTAAGCAAAACTAAATGAGACTATGTGTAATGTACCTGCCAAAACTGCGTTTGCATGTTAAATATTGAGCTTAGTGAGTAACGAGCAGTTTCTAAGCATTAAATCCTGCGAAGTATTGACACCCAAGCTTTGATTATTGAGTAACGCTCCAGCCAAAGTTTTACTAAGTTTGTCGGCGGAATTCGAAACTACTGCCGCTGATTGCAGCTGCCTGGAACTCTGAATTACCATTGCTTTAGGAACTTTGAGTTGAGCTATTGGAACACTACTCACGACTTGTGTTTTTGGTTGGGAAGTACTTCGAATTACGTGTATTATTCCTTCCAATAAGTTCCTTTCCTACTTAAATATGATCATATTTAGCACGTATAATGCGGGGTACGGAACTCCTATGAAAAAAATTGTAGCGGAGTGTGCGGGGTATAGGCGGCGATTCCATCATTGGCTTCCCGCGCGTGTCACCCATGCGCACAAAGTAAACGTCAGCATCGGAGTTATTTCCCTATATTTATATCGACTTGTCGTTTTTTCGGGTATCGCCAATGAGGCTGAGAGTTTGGGCAACCCTGCGTCTCCTGAGCTATTGACTCCCCGCGCGTGTCACCCATGCGCACTAAATAACTGTCAGCATCGTAATTATTTGCCCATATTTGTATCGACTTGTAGTTCTTGCGGGTATCACCAATAAGGCTGAGAGATTGGGCGACCCTGCGTCTCCTGAACTGAGTCCTGAGCAACGCAATAAACATACATATACATTATGTGGCATAATATTTTGTAAATCGTATTACACAAAGTCAAAAGCAAAAAGCTATTCTCTTGTTATTCTAGTCTTACCTCACTGAAGAATTCATCCATGAAGCCGCCTTCAACGGCGACGTTGACATCGTCAGGTCCGACGTCATCGTCGTCGCTTTGCGCCTGTAAAAAAAAACATAATATCACAACACATTCGAATGCAACTTTTTTTCCAAACGTTCGGAAAGGGAATTAAAAGAAAACAGTTCCACGAATTGGGGCCCCGAAGCAATTTGAAGATTGATTACCGCGAAAAGCTATAAAACAGGGTCCGCTTAATTAAAAAGCCCACGAAGTCTCTAAAAATACAAACTAAATTAAACAGCAACCTTTTTTCTAGGGAAGTCCATGAAACCTTTGAAACACAGAGGCAAAAGTAATCATTAGGTTAAATCGTCTCTATTTTGTTAGGTAAGACGGGCTTAGCTTTTGTGATTCGAATGTAAGCAGGGTAGACATCGGTCGGGCACGTAAGGCAAAATAGAATCCACTTAGTTGAGGCGAACAGCCATTATTCAATTTATTCGGGCGGCCGCGACCCCCGGCTGGCGTAATGGTCGGACGAAAGCGTACATCCTTCAGCTAACAAGGTAGCACAAATAAATTAAACGACACCTGTAGCCCTACTACGTGAGAATAAAGCGTTCAGAACACGATTTTCTGCAAAATGCAGCGCTGCCATTGTGAATACTAACGTGGGACTCTCTCGCAACTTTGTTAATGGCTCGGTCCGCAACAAAGACATTACGAAGAGTGCCGTAGCCTCCGGGGCTGTTACATTCAGCAAGCATTAAAACTGCTAACGTAACACTGCCTGTCTCTGCATTCACAGTGTCATTGAAGTTTTTTATACATTTTACAGTAAAGGTATTTTTAATATTTTAGGTACAATTTTTAAATTCGTCATTTTGCTAATTTTGTGTCGATATTTTGGTCTACGAAACGTCAGTACGAAAAAATTTCTTAGTAATTGTGTTTTTGCGTATGTAAAAAACTAACTATTGAACTGAATATGTACATATAAAAAATAATAGTTGAGGTAATCGTACAAGTATTTTTTTTTCTAAAATGCTATTTTTGACTGTGGACAGCGCATTAACTAAGAAACCTAAAATGCACCTGAATTGATCTAACCCCGTTTAAAATCTGCCGACGCCGTTTTACAATTCGCCGAACGTATACGATTTGCCGGCCGTTTGTAAACGGCGAATTTTATGATTTGCCTGCGACAAATCAAATACAAAATACACAGTCATACATGCCCTAGGAGTCTAGAAAATCGAAGTGTTATCAATGTTATCATCATAATAGTAGGTGTTCTTCTAACTATAGCTAGTGCTCGGAAGCGTGTGCATCGGCCTTTGTTTGGAAGCGAATATAGGTCATTGACAGCACCAGGCGAGGGCGATAATGCGTTGCCCCATTAATTCAGGGGGGCCGGGCGCCGAGGCTGCGATGTAGCGCCCCCCATTAGTGGACCTAATTACAGCTTTCCATTGTAATTAACACCGGGAGTGGCATCAATCTTCGCGGTTGAGCCGACTACATGTTGTTTAATTGTCACCGGCGTTTGCTAGGTGAAGTCATCCGTGTACTAATTAGTTCATACTAGACTGTGATTGAGCGTTTCGATTGTACCGTCAGAAAAAAAACTAATCATCATGGACGAATATGTAAATACAAGGGAAAAAATTACGTGTATTTTAAAAAAGCTTACTAAGTTTTAAATGTTAAGTCTGTTTTCCTGCTTTAATGTTTACAATTTTATTTAATTGAAACTTTATGTCTGACTTTGCAGTATTAAAATTTTGTGCGTGAAACGATATAAGCACAAAAGACAAAGAAAGTACGTGATTTTCTCTCCGGACCAAAAGGCCGCAGTCACGTGAATCGTGTCCTTAATATCCTCAGACATGAGAGTTATTAATGGCATCGCATGTGCCCAAGATGTTTCACGTTTATATCTTGTAGATAAAATAAGCTATCACAGGTTATTCTTGCTCAACAAATCTGCAACGTAAAGAGTTGACCTTTTTGACGTGAAGGCGATACGTGTTAGAGCCGGTAAAGGCTACAGGTTCATCGCTCATCTGAAAAGTTTACACGAGCAAGCGAAATTCAAATATCAATGATTTTAATAAGAAATCAAATAAAACCTACGCTGCTACATACTCCTACGTTTTCGTGGGATGAAAGGACCGATTGTTTTGTTAAGCTGGAAACAGGGTCTTATGTCAATTGCTCTTTAGCATTGATCCCTCCTATCTGAAAATAAAAGAGAGAGAAGGGAACTTTTTACTACATGAAAACCCTCGTTTCAGGGTTTGCTACGCACTGCTATGAGACGGCATTTAACTCGTTTTACTGTTACTTTATAGCGCACTTAATGATTTTATAGCACAATTTAATCTGACCTTTTCTGCGATCAGTACGGCTATGGCTGTACACAGAATTTATGCTGTTTTACGTAAGCGCTTTTGAGCAAATTCGTGCAAACTTTTTACTGAATTAATAGGAAATTAATACGGAAAATCTCGTATCCAGCGCCTTTCAAGATTCATATCCGGATTTGTGCCTTAAACGTGACGACCCAACTTGATCAAGCTCGATATATCGAATAGGTTTCACATTTTGGCACGCGCGGTGGTAATAAGGCCAGATCGGGGAGAGGGAAACGTATTGCGTAGCAACAGTCTCCGAGCTATAAAAGGATACTTGGCACTGGGGTGGGGAGCGTATCCAGGCAGACTTCTGAAGGCCACGGTCAAGGCCACTTGCTGGCCTAGACGCGCGGGTGAGGGCTGTAGCCACAAGGCTATCATACCGATTAACACACTTTACTCCTAAAGATCTACTCCTCACAATCCGTCTGTTTTCAATGACTTTTTAACACTTATTTTGATATTTTTTAGGGTAGTCAAAAAGGAACTCTTATAGTTTCGTCATTTCCATCTGTCTGTCCGCAGCTTAGCTCAGAGGCCCTAGTACTAGAAATCTGAAATTTCGTAAGGATACATATTTCATCCACGCCGACAAAGTGGTAAAATAAAATCTTGAAAATATTTTTTTGAGTACCCCTCCAAGTAAGTGGTGGCGAAAGGTTTTTTCTTGTCTACCCCATAGTTTAGAGTGTCGTTGGATAGGTCTTTTAAAAATAACGTGAGTCTGAAAATATCATTTTTCGATTCAGGGATCCGTTTTTTTGTTGGAGTATAGTGTCTCCCCCCCCCCCCCTCCAAACTATACGGTTGTTATTGGAAATGTGAAAAAATTCACGGTAGAAGTATAAATGATGAAATTAAAAGGAAACAATCACAGCTAATACACACTACCCTATTACAGGTTAAAGAATGAGCTATAGCCGAGAATCTGGAAATAATAAAAATACCATTAGGAGGTAAAAAGTTTATGTTATGTATGAACTTTATGATTGCGATAAAAAATCTTAAAAAAGCTACGGAACCATATAATGCGCGTGGCCCGACACGCACTTGCCCATTTTTTTCATATCAGCTTTAGTGCTAAAATAGAACCCCCGACAAAAACTTTTGTTGATAAATCGCTTCCAGGCGATGAGTTCGCATGTTTATTATAATTACAAAGGGTCCTTAAGCAAACGTGTTACTTTAATGAAAAGCTATATAAATAAGCGCAAAAACCGTATGAAAACGAGCAATGGTTAATTAAACCCACACATTCGCCTTCGCCTCCTTTGACAAGATTAAAAAGAGCGCTGGGTTGTGAATGGAATAATATGGCGGACGGTTCTATTTAAAATGGTCACAAACACGTAGCACTTCTGTTAAGTTGTGAATTGAGCTTTACTATTTCACCCGCCCACAATCAACCTCTAGTGTTCCCTACTAATTTTCTATGGAGGGCCACAAGGTAATTTCGGGTGCGAGAATCTGACGGTTCATTTTAGAATGGCAGGAGGCACATTTTCGTGTTTTACGAAGAGACTGTGGTAGTGAATCGGTAAGCAGGTCACGTATTTCAATCGAACCAGGGAGGCCATAGGGCTACTTATATCTCCCTGAAACCAGTAAAAAATCGATATAAGAGAGTAGACATATATATATGAATGAGGTACTCTGTTTTATGTTTTTTGCTGGGTCATGAAACAGAAAGAAAAAAAAACTCTGTTTCATCTAACACTTCGAATCATCTTGAGATTCATACATACATGTGTACAGAAGTTATAATCATTGCTGCACGTACAAGTATACCTGTGTTACTAAGTCCATAATTGTAGTTAACCCACGAAATTAACCATAATTCCAATTATTTAACAGATTTCTCTTGAGGATCAAATAATTTGGATTGGGATGATGGCCTTTATACGGGAGAGCATTAATAATTAAAGAGGTAGGATTAATTGGTATAGTTAGTCGAAAATTATAGTGGGGGGTGAGAAACCGATCGATTCTATTTTACACACACTAAACTGCGTACGATCTCTATTAATCAGACTGTTTGTACAATAATGTACATAATCAAAAACACGCCCACTCAATTAAGATGATTTGTCAATTTGTCACGTTTCATAATTGAGTTTCAGCAACGTTTAAGAAAAAAGTAAATAACAGTAGACCTAGATTTTATAAAACTAAAACAATTGTTCTAAAGGCATTATGGTGGAAGGTAACAGGGGAATACGTTTGTATGGAAGAAATGCAGTACGGATACCCTCATATACAGCGTATTTTTTTATTCACAGAAAAAAATTAAGGGATGATTCTGCCCATGAAACTGAACAACTTTTCCCAAGGAACATAGGTCGAAATGCGAAAATCAATGTTTGACCTCCCATAGAAACTGCATCAGCTGATAGCGCATTTTGTATGGGACGTCAAATTTGGTTTTTCGTATCTCGACCTATGTTCCTTGGGAAAAGTTGTTCATTTTTATGGGCAGAATCATCACTTAATTTTTTTCTGGTGAATAAAAAATCAAGCTGTATGTTTAGGATTAAGCGCCATCGAGTCGAAACATGTGGAATGAATTTCCAACGATCAGAATTCTGAGCTGAAACAAAATAAAGAAGAAATGCAAAGAAAACAAACTGCTATCGAACAAAATATTGCCCGATTGGATAAAAAAATTCAGTCCCTACAAAGTCAATGCCTCAAGTTACAAGAAGAGAATGAAAAAATTACAAAGGATTTCAAAACAAAGCAAACAGCTAATCCAACTTTAAATACAGAAAATAACGATAATGCAAAAGTCGTGGTTTTACATGGCTTAACGACTAATTACTGGGAGACAGAAAATGATTTGATAGAGCGTGTCTCATTCATCTTTTATGACATACTAAATATGAATATATCACAACATATAGATGAAATATCATTTATTGGAAAAAAAGGATATATTAGACCGTTAAAAATTGAACTTACCAGCAAAGTTATGAAGAAGTACATACTCGAGAATTCAATTTATTTTAAAAACGCTGGATTAGGTGTATCAGAGTATTTAAGTGAGACAGTTTTAAAAGAAAGAAGAGAGAAAAAACAAGCTCGACAGAATTCTAGAAGGACAACAGGCTTCAATTCAAGAAGGACAACAGGCTTCAACGGTCATCAATCACAAACACAACCTCAACCACCACCTCAGCCTCAGCCCTTTCGGTGCCGAATTTAGTGTGTACTACCAGAACATGCAAAGCGTTTATAACAAAACACATCTTTTAGAAGCATGGATTGAAGAGAACCCAGACGTCCAAGCTATCTGTATAAGTGAAACATGGTTAAACAAAGAGAAGCTAGAGTTGCTGAAAATCAACGGTTATCAAGTAGGATCGTACTTCTGTCGCGCTACCCGGCAGGGAACTGAGGGAGGTGGAGTTTGCATTCTGGTAAAGGATAATCTTGAAGTAGTAACGAGAAGTGACATTGAACAATTGTGTCAAGAAAGCGTATTTGAAATTAGTGCGGTAGAGATTGCTAAATCGAACTTAGTTATTATTAATATATATTGGCCAAATAGTAAAAAAAACAGGGAAATATTTTTGGAATGTATTGAAAATCTTTTGCGATTATTATCAGTCAAAGATTTAAACAAATTTGTTTTGATAGGGGGTGATTTTAATGTCGACTTTCTTACAAATAACACACTAAAAAAGAAATTGTCTAACCTAATGCGTACTTCTCATTTTTACCAGATTGTTAATGAAGCTACTCGAGCTACTCCTAATACCTCGACATGTATTGACTTACTTTTTATTAATTTTAGCAATAGAGATAGTCAGCTAAAAGTCCAAGAATTCGGTTTTTCTGATCATAAAGGAGTGTTTTTCTCTACACCTTTGTATAAACAAGAACCTAAACAATTTAAAAAAATCAAAAGATTTTTTAATAATAACAATATTAACCAATTCCAAGATGAGCTTCGGTCTATCAATTGGAGTGAAATACTTAAGTCAGATAGAGACATTAACACAAACTATAATGCGTTTAGTGATACACTAAAAACCATGCTAAATAAATGTATACCGAAAAAAATTACTAAAATAAATAAACAAGAAAAAAAGTATCTTACACCGGGTCTGAAAAGATCTTGCCGAACTAAGAGATTACTTAAAATTTTAAAAATACAAACAAATAATAACAAAATTATAGATAAATACTATAAATCATATAGTAAAACACTAAAAAAAGCAGTATATATGTCTAAAAAAATACGAAATATAAACAAATATGTAACATCTAAAAATAAAAACCAAGCTATGTGGCAAATAGTAAACTCAGAAACAAACCGAAAATCTTATAATATGAAACAAAATATTCATCTATCTGACAAAAATGTATACATGAAAGATCCAAAATTAGTAGCGAACTATTTTAATATTTTTTTTACATCAATTAGTAACTGCCGAAATAATAAAAGTGAACAGAATTCCAAAATTTGTAATACGGTAAATAACACCCTTTATTTACGACCGATCGACTTTAAAGAAACCTATGCAATTATTAAAGGTCTTAAAAACAAATCTACTTCAGGTATTGACGAAATTCCCCCTAAACTAATAAAAAAATGCGCAAATGAACTTACTCTCCCTTTTACTCAGCTTATAAATCAGTCGTTTCAGGAAGGTTGTTTCCCAGATTCCCTGAAAGTTTCACTTGTCAAACCAGTTTATAAAAAAGGTGAAAAAACCGACTCAAACAATTATCGACCTATTGCTCTCCTACCTACCGCGTCAAAAATATTTGAAACTGCAATGGCTAAACGCTTAAATTCATTTTTAGAAAAATTCAAAATTCTCCATGACAGCCAATACGGGTTCCGGAAGAATCGATCAACTATTCTGGCTATCTATAAATACGTACAAAAAATTCTCGAGATAATTGACAATAAAGAGTACGCGGTGGGTCTGTTGCTCGATATGAGTAAAGCGTATGATAGAGTTAGCTATAAAATTTTATTAGACAAACTTTATGGACTTGGAATTAGAGGAGCGGCTTTCAAATGGTTTAAATCCTACCTTGAAAACCGCTCTCAATATGTGGAAATTGAAAATATTAATTTTAGTAACGGAATCATAGAATATATAAAATCGGATCATATTTACATCACAGGCTCTATCCCCCAGGGAAGTGTTTTGGGGTGTATTATTTTTCTCATTTACATTAACGACCTTCCCCAACTATTAGAACAAAACGGTATCTCTTGTGTTTGCTTTGCAGATGATCTCTCAGTAATAGTATCATGTAAAAATACTACAGAACTCGAAAATAAAATTAATTCAGTTTTGAATACAACTGTAAACTGGCTTGAACGTAATAACCTCCAACTTAACTTAAAAAAAACAAAATTAATTCAATTCAAACCATACCAAAAGGCTGAATTACAAATTAACTTTAAATACGAATCGAATATATTAGAAACTGTAAATAAGGCCACACTATTAGGCATAGAAATCGACTCTGATGTTAACTGGAAGCCCCATATTGAGAAGTTGTCTAATAAACTGTCGTCTTTTATATATGCGCTGCGTCAATTAAAACGGGTCACAAATCTTAAAACTGCGCTTTCAGCGTATTATGCTTATGCTCATTCTAGACTCTCATATGGTATCATATTATGGGGAAACTGCTGCATTATCCAGGAAATATTTATACTCCAAAAAAAATGTGTCAGAATACTGGTAAACATCGACCAAACCGACTCATGTAAACCCTACTTTGTTAAACTTAGTATATTAACCTTAACGTGTATATATATATTTGAAGCATGTAGATTTGTTAAAAAGCACTACGATTTGTACTGTCCAGTAAAGACAATAAAACGAAATAATCGGAACATGAATAAACTAATAACCGTCTCTTCAAAACTAAAGCTAATTACAACTGCCTCGCATGCAATGATGATAAAAATCTATAACCACATACCTAACCATTTAAAAAACATTGATAAGGACATAACATTTGAAAAACAACTAAAACAATTTCTTATCAAAAAAAGTTATTACCGATTAACCAATTTTTTTAAGAAAATTTTTAATGAAATATGTATATATTGGTGAAGTCTGAAATTTGAAATCTGAAATGTGAATTTTATAAAAATATGAATAATATAAAAATAGATATAATAATTAGGTTAAATAATTTGTTTTGTTTTTACTGAATTTGAATTGTTAATTGTAAATGTAATTTAATTTAAATGTTAAGGATTGCTATATAAGATATTTATTAATACGCTAGCGTCTCTATTGCAACACCCTTACAGGGTGTCACAAGTACCGTTTCTATGTAATGTTTCCATTTTTGTATACTGTGGCATGCAATAAATATATATGAATATGAATTTTGTATTTTTAATGAGTTTTGCGCGGATTTACCTGTACCTTTTAATTAAGCGTAAATTGTAATTAAACATGCGGGAACGGTTGCGGAACTGCGGACGTACGGAAGCCGGATACAGGGGATTTGGCTGGGAACATATATTTCAATTAAGCCACACGATTTCTCTCGATCCGAGAAGGCACGTGCGTGTGAAAAAGTTTTTTGATGAGGCGGTTGCTACCCAATTTTCACAGCTTAACATGTGATGCCAAAATTATGTTCGAGTCGTTTGAACTAAGTTATTCTAGCTCTTTTATCTGGGGGAATTGCTAAGACGAGCTGGAAGGAAGCAACACGGCACTAACCTACCCTTTATCGAAAAGTTTTGTGCTATTTTCGAACCCTCATATCTTAAAACTGGATAACACTAACTAGAGAGTCCAAATTAGGATGAAGCAGCCTTATCAAACCCACCGAGTTTCATTTGTTTCGCTTTTATTCTTTAAATTATCTAAAAATCGTTAATTTCGTTTTCATCACACAATTATTTATTTATTCAAGATCATCAAAATCTTTGGATACTTCCTAAAGCCCAAGAAACCTGAAATTTTGTATGTAGGCTGGACTTTGCAAACAAACAACGGAAAAAATTATAAATCAGCTCCTTGTCAAGTAATACTTAATGACCAAAATGTAGATTTTGTAGAGTTCAAGGCTTGTAGAGTTAGGCCTTGTAGAGTAAAGGAATTGGCTCTACATAGGATTTGACAACTTTTTAATAGTGAAAGACCAACCAATTCGACAAGACGTTTTTGGTGGTATCTTTTTATCTCATCTTTGTAAAGGATGAAATCGAGTTTGCAATTGGCATTCGAACTAAAAGAACTTCCAGCACCCCCAATTTAGTATGTATCAAGTAGTAAACTGTATCTACGAGTGGTTTTACTATCACTGTGAAAATGGCACGCCACCGCACCGCCGCGCTGCGCCGCGCCGCCTCGGCAACAGTCCGTCGATACGTCAGCCGCGTTACGCAAGTTGCGGCCTTCACCTTCGCAAACTGCCGTCTAGCAGACTCTTCAGATAATACGGTTTCAACAAGGCTCCACTAATTTAAAAATGTATACAAAACATCACCCGTCTTTACAGACCACGTCTCTCCACTGACTACGATCTAGATGTCTTTCTAGAGATATACTTCTTCCGCTGCTTTTACTCGTACTATAAGAACTGCTGCGATAAGACCGCCTTTGTCACCCTAGATTCAAGAGTCAATTTTGATTGTTAATGTGTTCCCTGTGTGACAAGTATTTATCTATCTTATCTATCTACTCTCATCAACTCTTTCATACACGATTGTCGGTTTAGGGTACTTTTGACCTGGCTTTTATTAAAAATGTCCTGAATTGATCCTAGTCATTTAATTAAAAATTCGCTTTTCACATTCATCTCCATGCACTAATTCTCTTTAAACTAACAAACTATCTCAGGATGCCTTTGTAAATTTTAGTCTTACATAACAATCTCCTTTTACAACACAACGGTGTTTCACTTTCACAGTAATCGCTGCAAAGATTTTTTTTTAAAGAGTTTCTTCTATAGGTACATAACCCCACAAAAGGCAACCGCAGTAGTATACCACGCACAAAAGCGCGTTTTCAATTCTAAACCCAACAACATTTTCTCTTTTCAGCGAAATTAACACGAATAACGTAATCGAATTTTACGGGTAATCATTTATTTTGTGGAGCATTTATATCCTTTTTACGGCATTCGAAGCGAAAGGGAAATATTTTGTGAAAAACCCTTTTGATAACCGTAAATCTTTTGGAATAATATAGAACAATACCGACCCATACCAACAGGAAATTACAAAGCCGCGTCAAAATAAAAAGCGTGTTGCAAATAGCAAAAGATAAAAACGGAATCGATATCAATGCCAACCTTCGGAACGTTGCAGAAATTTATCAGTGTGCAATGTCGAGGTTGATATTTTCATGCCCGCTTTGTCTGCGTATTGTTTCCGTAGCGTTTGTGTTCGCAAACGACAAAAACAGTTCATGATAAGTGCCATAGTTAAGCTAGCTAGGAGCATCGCGGCTGTTGGGTCGTTAAATAAGGGGAACTCCGAAACAAGATAAAAACAATGGTGGATAGTGAAGTGGAAGCGTCAAGTGGATTAAGTGGATCTGGGTCGATTTTGCGGCCACGGCCTTAAATCTCAGTACATAATCACGGCGGAGGCGAGGACTCGTGCGGCGGCATCCAGATCGCTCTTCTCGCCACTCGCAAACTTTTTGACCCGCCCTATTTGTGGGCCCTCCACAATCCCGCCGGCGCAATTAATTTCAGAATTTGTATCATCAGTTTCCGTTTGACTTTGAGAAACGACCTTTATTGTTTAGATTCTTGCAACGAAATTGCGATGATAACGCAGATTATTTCCCCCAATAAAATTGTTTGTTTGAAGATTAATTCGATCGTTAAGATAATTTGCTTTCCTCTCATCTAGCTATATCCATTCAATATATTGCAGAAACACAGCTTTTGACGGAAATTGAACAAAGGAAGAACAATGAAAAATGCGAACATGGTTTAAGTGTGGAACACTGTAAGCTGAAAACACGCTTGTCATTGATATAAATATATTGAATCGAAAAGATTAATTACGAAAAATATATTTTTTTTTATTGTCAATGGGCTTACTCTTGACCTCGATCTAGTCTTGAAGACAGAGATGAGGTCGACGATGAAACGAGAATGCCCAGAAGAAGGCTGTTCACTCGCGAGTTGAATAGATTCGGGTTATATGAACTCGAGAACATGAAAATAAATTTATTACTTTCAATTCCAGAGAGAACCATATAGCGATGAATGGGCCAAAACAATTCAGCCATATTCAGATGAGAGTGAAATAATACCCCTTTCAGACAAGCCAACTGAGAGGACGTATTTATAGCCACGTGGGACCAGATTCCGCGGAGCCAGAATGTAAAGGTCACACTAAAAGGCGTATTTATCCTAAAATATCAACTTATAGGAAAGGATCAAACTTCTCAAGGTTTACTCACAATAAAATTTCAACCAATCACACTACACCCGCTTTTAAAAAGGGTTCTTCTGATAAATAAATCGCTAAAGGGAATGTAAAAACGCGGCGGGTCTCGGTACAAAATTTACGACTCCGCACACAAAAACATCCAAGCTTGTTCGAGGGTAAAGATCCATCGATTACAGATATAGGTACACCAGAAAGTCTCACAAAGTTATTACTCGGGAATTGGGAAGTAATAACTCTGATTTGAAGGGTGCGATTTATTGAAAAGCACAACTTTTCCCATTATCGATTCTATTCTTTCAGCGCGTGATGGCATTTTAATAGTGGAACAAAAGCACGTGTTGAACAAAGTGTTTTATAAATAGGATCCAATTGGTATTAATATTTGATGAATCTCATGTTAATTTATAGTTATGAAGAGGTTGAGAGTGATTTTATTGTCAACAAAAGTTCCAATCTGTAAACGATGAAATGTATTTATGATTTATGTTCCTCTACAAACTAGATAGAACAAAACAGATTTAAAAAAATATATAAAGCTATGAGCAGATAGAAGACAGACTAAACTAGGAAAGCCCTATGGGTCATAAGATAAATCGATAGATACAAGTACAACTTACGATAACAATTTTATCAAACGTAAGAAGTCAATCCTAGAAAAGTGCTGAAGTACAAAGGAAATAAGACCTTAAAGTACTAATAGACGATCGGATCGGACTGCTCTGAATTTAGCTCCGTACCACGATTTTGCCCAATAGCATAATTGTCGTTTGGGACAATCCGCAACGCTATTGGACAAAATCGTGGTCTGGAGCTAAATTCGGAGCAGTCCGATCCGATCGTCTGTTAGTACTAGTTCCTGTCTTCATCTAGGTTATTTTATGAAGTGTCGCCAATCAAACAAGGAACGGAAACAAAGCCGGGGTTTTACGTCCACTGTGAGCACAAGGCGCTCGTAAACCTGCGAAGGGTTTCAAGGACCACAATACGGTATTATTTAGAACACATCTTAACTTGTCAGCCGAACACTGAGCTCCTGCTTGAATCACAACGTACTGCTATCTACTGAAACAAGACTTTAATCCATCGTAACAAGCCCGTTTTGACAGCTGTCAAAAGTACGAAAAAATATGATCAGCCAAAGCAAAAAAATCTAAACACTTATAGGTCGATATGAACATAGGGAACTATTTGTCTAGCTGTATTCTGTAGACGACTGTTTATTTCCTGAATACATAAATAAAAAACTGGCCAAGTGCGAGTCGGACTCGCGCACCGAAGGTTCCGTACCACTAAGGTAAAAATACTGTCATAGTCAAGGACGCGCCATCATCACGCAGAAGTGTATTAAATGCAAGCGAGTCCGACTCGCACTTGACCATTTTAAATTATTTGTTGTTACGTATGCACAATAAATATACCCAATTTCCACACTTGAGTGTTACCGTTTTACGATAGAGCAAAACAAAAATATACAGCCCTTTAAAGGTCGGACAGACAGACAGACCGACGACGTAGGAGTGGAACCCTAAAAATGAACCCTGTGTGTTGACTGTTGATGCAAAACGGGCTTCTTACGAAGTTCTTACTTTAGTTGTGTAGTTCAATATTTAGGAGGCGGCGGTGATTCTCTAGTGACCTCTTGTAATGGAAGTGGATGAAGGCCGAGCAAGTGGGTCAGCGTGCCGGCAATCGGCGGTCCAGTCGGCATCGGCAGGCAGGGCCGAGTGGAGCGGACACGCGCACGGCAGAGCGCCGCGCGACGCCACGCCATGACCGGCCCGTATTTACGATCCCGAATGTTCGATCACACTTGGTAGATCGTGGATTGTGTAATGGTCGTGACCGTTACTGCTCAAAAAATAGCACTGTAAAAAATGCCTAATATAAGGGAGCATTATTTTGCCCACAACCCATGATTGTATGTATGGTTTGTCTAAAATAATTTTAATAAGTATATGACTCTTATTTATTACACTTACTTTCTCTTTGTTCAGTTTTATTTGCTTATACTTTGAAATTTCATATTGAGACCACACGAAAATAGGGTCACTTTTTTCGTTCGAATCTTTAATGCGACTGTGTATCTAACAAAAAGTATGATCGAAGCCCGACACAACTCCGCAGGGATTACGCCTCTCCGCAGTCAGCACGACATCCGTAATTGTATAATACCGTCGTTTCGAAAAAGCAATTTTACTCATGAATACAAAAGAAAAATAAACCGACTCTAGCTCCGAATATTTGCATAGTAAAAATTCAAATAATAGCGATGAATAGAAAACGTCGAAGCGCGCGGTCTACTTTGACAACCTTATTCCAAAGGGAAACTATGGGGAAAACCGTCTGTGACCGGTCAATGATTCACGCGCTGATTCACCCGAAACTTAGAGTTTAAAGACGACGAAAGTGCCGCCGCGTTTCCCTCTAATAAACATAAACGACTAAAAACAATTCATTGGTAAAGGAACAGTTTTTATGAGCACGAAAAGGGGTGAAACAATAAACCAGATACGAGATCTCCGAGATACCCATTAAAGATACAGCATTGTTATTCCAACAGAAGCCGTGCAATAAAAAGTTTTCGCTGACGGGAGAGACGTGGACCAATAAAAGCGGAGTTGAAATGCAAGCAAGCATGTGGGTGATGACAATGGGCAGGAGTAGGCGAGGTTTGCATTGACGGAGAAAGCGTCGGTAGGCCGCCGTCGAGCGGAGCGCTGCGGCAGACGTTACGTAACCACACCCTCCCCGCCTCACCCTCGAAGCTCCGCCGCCTTGACACTTTCAAGACCGCCCGCCAACCACCAGATCTTACATGTATTATTGTAAAAGGAAGAAACAAATACCACAACGCTTACAATTACAAATTGCTTTTTAGGGTTCCGATACCAAAATGGTAAAAAAAAGGAACCCTTATGGTGCCGCTCTGTCTGTCCGTCTGTCTGTCACACCTCTATATCTCAGCAACCACTTATGCTATCAACCTGAAATTTGGAATAGTTTTAGAATATAGTTGCCCAACTTAATTGCACAAGAAAAAATTTTGAAAAAAGTATGATTATTAATATAAAGGGGGCCAAAATAGGGGGGGCCAAATTTCAAATTGTCGCTACTAGGTCGAGTGGGGTATCATATGAAAGGGCTTTACTTGTACATTTTAAAATATATTTTTGTATTTTTTTAAATTTCTTAGTTTTAAAGTTATGATGAAAAATGTCAAGAAAAATACCATTCCCCCCCCCTTATCTCCGAAGTTTGAGTAAGGAAAAATCTGAATTAATTACAGTTGACAGAAGTTTATATAAACTTTACAGCAAAAATAAAACGATCTTTCTAAGTTGCACAGTTTTTCAGAAATCTGCAAAAAACCTTTACAAACAAATTTAGTTTTGCGGTCCTGAAAATGGACTTTATTGCTTCCAAAAATACTATAGGTATATCGGAACCCTCGGCGCGCGAGTCCGACTCGCACTTGACCGGTTTTTTGTCAACATTCAACTCTCCTGTGTTTACAATGTTTCTACAATGGGTGAAAGGGACAGCATTCCGAATACTTAATTTAAGGGCATGATCGATCAGTCAACGTTTGACTGAACAACTTTCGGCAAATAAAATTTTAAGGAAATGAAAAAGAAATCGGGCCCCTCCATACAAACTGTCAAATCAAGTTGTATGAAGAGGATCTTCTTTTCTTTCATTTCCCGAAAGTTTTATTCGCTGAAAGTTGTTCAGTTACGGTTATTTCAGTATACGGAAGGCTATCATTTGTTTACTATGGTTTACTATTATATTATACTAGCTGTTGCCCGCGGCTTCGCTTGCGTGGATTTCGTATTTATGTTGTTACCGGTTTTCCGAAGCAATGAGATATTTTCCCGTCATTTCGGGGTAATTTTAAACTTCGCAGAAGTAATTGAGAAAAACTGTCCCCCTCCCCCTCCCTCTCCTCCGTCACCCCCTGCCCCTCCCTTTCCCTCACCCCCTCCCCCTCTCACTCCCCCTTCCCCTCCTTCTCCCTCTCCCTCTCAACGTCTTTACGTCTCTACCTCCCCCTCCCTTTCCCTCTCCCTCTCTCTACCTCTCTATCTCTCTACCTCCCTACCTCTCTACCTTTACCTCTACCTCTCCCTATCCCTGCCCCTATCCCTACCCCTAACGCCAATTAAACCTGTATCCCTAACATAGAAACAACACCCATATTTATTTTTAGACATTTCAAACCTATCGCACCCCAACCCCATCCCCAGGGTATGATGGTATTTCACGTCCACCACGTTGGATTTCAAAGTTGTTGTAGCTTTCGTAATCAGCGAACCGATAAACCATACAAACGACACCCATATTGATTTTTAGACAATTCAAACCTATCACACCCCAACTCCATACCCAGGGGGATGATGGTATTTCACGTCTACCACGTTGGATTTCAAAATTGTTGTAGCTTTCGTAATCAGCGACCCGATAAACCATACAAACGACACCCATATTCACATTTCAACCCTATCGCACCCCAACCCCATCCCAAGGGAATTATGGTATTTTACGTCCACCACGTTGGATTTCAAAATTGTTGTAGTTTTCGTAATCAGCGACCCGATAAACCATACAAACGATACCCATATTGGTTTTTAGACTTTTTCACCCCATTTCCCTTTGTAGGGGTTGAATTTGGGGTGGAATTTCAATAACAGTGATGAACGTTGCATAAAATTACATCATTAATGCCTAAATAATAAATTATGTGGATTTTACTCTAAAAATAAAGAATTTTCGTACATTTCGTAAGAACCTACATGCCAAATTTGGAATCTCTAGACCCAGCGGTTTGGGCTGTGCGTTGATATGTCAGTCAGTCAGTCAGTCAGTCAGTCACCTTCTTCTTTTATATATATAGATTCTGTGCTTGCACCCTATATATCAGAAAGTCACAGCTTACGCAGAATTTGAACCTGAGTCTGGTATTGTGTATTTCACTAATAATTAGTAGGCAGGGCCAAAGTAGCCCAGTTGGTTAATAGTTAAAACTTCTCCGATATTGGAAGAACGTAGGTTCGTAATTCATATCCTTCCTGTGAATCACAGGAAGGATATGAATAAGATTCTTTCAAAATCCACAATCACAGGCTGTGATTGTGAATTTTGAAAGAATCTTAGAATGTCCCATTAACAACCTTTTAGTACAAAAAGTCGACATTACATCAACAAGACTAGACAAGATTTTTATCAATTGTTCTTCTTTATCTTTCGCGACGGATAGAGAAATCTCTTCAAATGCGCAATAACAAACAATGATCTGCAATTTGGAAATACGGCTCGTTTTATCACCTGCGACAAATGACGCGGGCAGCAGCGGGCAGACATGTGCCATCTGATCTGCCCAATATACTTGACCCTCATAACGGATCCCGAGAACCTCCACGATCGTAAATAGCGCTGAATCACTTACAATATCAGCGGACCCCAACAGATTTAAGGCTGAACACAACTCAGCCAAAATGGAGCAAAAACTGATTTGCCTAATTACATAATTTTTATAACGATAGACGATGGTTTTAATCTTAGCCCGTTGTTATACAGGGTGTCTCATTCAAATCGGTCAGTATGGGAAAGTCTGAAAGTATAAGACATACGAAGATTTGTTCTTAGGAACCATGTCACCGATTTTGATAAAAAGAAAAACTGCATTCATACATTTGAAAAAAAAAAGTGTACCCAGCTGGGGAATCGAACCCGGTAGTTTTGAAAAAAAAGCTTACAGTTTTTCTGTTTAAATAACGGTTGTGTAGGTCTTACGCAGTAAATGTCTCTATGAAACACGATGTCTAAAATGAATAAAATGCATTGTTTTTACATACTTTAATTTATCATAGTAGGTGTTCGAAGTGACCACCTTTTTTTTCAATACAATATGGGTACACTTTTTTTTCAAATGTATGAATGCAGTTTTTCTTTTTATCAAAATCGGTGACATGGTTCCTAAGAACAAATCTTCGTATGTCTTATACTTTCAGACTTTCCCATACTGACCGATTTGAATGAGACACCCTGTATATTCGCTTATTTTTTATTACATAACACAGATAAAGGATAAGAAGTTCTAGTAACGCTAAACGTCAGTTTACTATTATCTAATCTGTGGTAACGCTGTGAAAAAGCATCGTGTTCGCTTACGACTTACCTCTAGCTATCATTCATATCACTACGGAACCATTGTTTGTAAAATAAGGACTATGTATTTGATATTACGAGAGATAAAGGATCTGAAGTTCTATTATAGCTGTATTATACGCAGAAACGCCATGAAAAAGCATTGTGCTCGCTAACAATTCACCTCTACCATTATTTTCCTTTCTTCACAATCAGATCCGATCTCCCGAAAGGAGGAAGCGCCGTTCGTCGCAATAACTATGTTCGCGACTAATGACATCGCATTACTCCAGAGATTCGTGTACGTACAGGATGTTCCCGTGTTATGTCACGGCCGCGTCCCGGGGCGGAACACCCTTGTTTACACTAAATTACGGAACACTATCACAATGTACATCGCGAATTTGCTATCTTACAATTTGGGCCTTTATTAGTTCGGCTAATGGACTGGCGTTAGGCGTTAACAAACGGGACTGATATATGATACTAGATTATGATAGGGAAATGCAAATTGTTAGAACACGCGCCACTTATCAGTACCTGTAGATAAGGTACATACGAGTACAAGACTGTGATTTTAGTGGCTTGGGACCATTGAAGTTATTGGAAAGGGAAAAACTTTTGTTGGTATTGCAAGAACGTGCTTTCCATATTGAGAGCTATTTCATTCAGGTTAAGATTTCCCGTCCCGTGTGGTGCCGGCAAAGAATAGTACCAACCCATACATACCCGTGGGTGTCGTATGAGGCGACTAAGGGTTATAAACTGGAGGATGGGCAGCAGCATCCTCCTTTGTATCTTACGTCTTACTTACTGCGGTCACCTACAACCGCGGCCCATGGTGCCAGCCGTAACGCTAACAAGCGAGGTGACTATGGTACTTCCCCTCTACATTTTTCCAGCAAAAGCTAGAATTCTGGAGGGAGCTCCCTGTCCTGTAGTGGACGTTTTATGGGTTGTTATGATAAGATTTCCCTGTATGTTTGTGTTAGTAGTTTATAAGCTATAAACTTAAATGAGCACTACGACGACGCTTCTAAGCTAGTGTTTCATCTGACTTTATCTGACAGCTACAGATTACAGCATAAATCCCAAGATACAGCAAAACACAACTCCCGAGACAGCGCAATGTGAAAAAGCCAGCAGCTGCTACATTCGTTTATGAAAAAACTTACTCTACTTTCGGAGTTCTGATCTCCGACAGAAGTTAACAAGTATTTTTTGCTCGTTCATAGCATACTCGTACGTGGGAAAGTGATTGATATGTCCGAGCAAAATTTGGGAAATTACCCCCATTTTTTTCTGTTATAAACCGGGAATAAAGAATCTTGATCCGAAGGACGAGCAGCAGCGTCTTTCTGCATATTTTAACCACCGCAGCCCATTGTGCCAGCCGCAACGATAACAAGCGTGGTGACTATGGTTTATCCGTCTCTAAAATTTACCACGCACTTTTGCTATAAAACTCGAGCTCCCTATTCAGCAGTGGACTTTTTATGGGATGATGATGATGACGAATGAAAGAAAAACAGACACACACTATCATAAATATTACAAGAGAGTATCTGAGATAGACTGTACTTTGGACTAGCAATGACAATCGACGTAGAGCCACAAAAGCGTACTCACTGAAAGGAGACTCGACGTAAAGAAACTCGACGTAAGGAGCCAGTCGACGTAAAGAGCATAATTTAACACAACGCTCAGCTGTTTGATAATGCAACAGCAGCACGTTCGACAACGATGGAATGAGCTCATCCAGAGGAAGCATTGAATTGATTCGGGTTATATGAAGTGCTGATGAAAGTAGAGGAAGCGAGGGCAGTATGTCAAGATCGTAGCAGGTGGAGGGCTAGTCTTTGCCTACCCCGACGGGATAGAGGTTAAGGAGTGATCACACCTAGCTGATTTCAAAGACTAATTCGGCATACATTGCTGGGAGGCTTGGTTATGTTAATTGCAATATCCTTACTTTAACGAGCAATGTATGCCGAATTAGTCTTTGAATTCAGCTAGGTGTGATCACTCCTTTACAGTCAGGTTATGTCACTTCTTAAGTAACTGTGTCACAGGTGAAATAATAGTAAACTGCCAGGCCTTATAAAAGATGGTTCAATAAGCTTTGTGCGAGCGAATCTGAAGCGAAGTTGAAGTATACTATGAATTATCCATATCAATATTGGCGCTCTTTCGTGCCAATTCACAAAAATAAAGAAGATCTGTAAAAAACGATGTTGAATGTGACTGCAACATGAAATTCTCTAGATTTTTAAATGTAGAGATAGCAGAACAAAGCTTTTATCATACAAATGGCAGGATGCTAGCATCGACCGAGGAAAGGCGAAGTTCAGTCGTCGGCTCTACTCAGACAACCACTTGGAAACTTTCAGGCACATTGTTAGTACAGTCGGCCGCACGTCAGTGGTAACACTTTGACTTTCAGCGAGTCTCTGGTTGCGCGCGTTTGCAGCGAAGTGATAGTTCACCTTTTTCTGGTTTTGTTACCACTTACTTGCTGCCATGCGTATATGTGAGGAATATACATTAATGCCGCAAATAAAATTCACATTTTTTAACGACAGAAAATTGTTGGTAACTAGTTACCGGAAGTTGTTTAGTTAGTTAAAACTTTCATAAAGGAAAATTAATGAACTTTCAAGTCTTTACCTCTAGAAATAGAAAAACGAAGTTCGCCGTTGTCGCTTGAAAACTTTGTAAATTAATATTTTCGCGGCAGAAAAATAGTTACAAAATCGGCAATATTCAACATTTCATACTCGTAGTAGTATTTAGTTGTACTCGGCCGCAAGTCTGTGGAAACATTTTGACATTGAACGGGTCTCTGATTTCGGGCGTTTCTAGCGTAGCACTGGTTGAACTTATATGTTGGTTTTGTTTCTACGTGCATGCTGCTGTGTGTACCTACTGAACAAATAAAATAAGAGGGAAGCGTTTGGCAGGGTATGGATATACTATGAGAAAAGACCAGCATATTATTATGACAAAGAGAGTAATGAGTATGAATATGGCTGGAATGAGAGCGAGAGGTAGGGCCGAAGAAAAAATGGGTGAACTGTGTGAAAGATGATGAGGATGAAAGAAGTTGATGTTGAGAAGACGGTCTATAGATTCAGATAATTTAATTCAATGTAGATTCTTTACAGAATAATTATTGAATGTCATGCAGAATACAATGCAAATAGAGCGAGTCTACACCGTTTCGGATCGTGCTATGGCAGCGTAAAAGAAACGGCAAGAAACCACTGCAGCACGGCCTATTATAAGAGTCGGCTTTTTACAATGTCTTTCTTGTGTTTCGCTGGAATATCAGAGCACCATACCTCCTTGTCATTGATATAGTCATCTAATCTATAGTAAGCTTTTTTACATAATGTTTGCTTTACACATTCTTTAAACTTTCTCTCAGGTAATTGCACTATATTGTCAGGTATTTTGTTGTAGTATCATACACACAGACCAACGAAAGATGTATTGACTTTAGTTAATCTAGTATATGGCTGATCAATTTTGTGCTTATTTCTAGTATTAAAATTATGCCTGTCACAATTTTTAGGTAATTGATGAATGTTCTTTCTAGCGTACATAATGTTTTCATAAATATATTGGCATGTCACTGGAAGGAAGTAGAAGCAAGCAACATGTTACTTCGACCTCAAATAGATTGGGATAAGTGTAGACGAATGATGATGAGTTCGGTGGAAACACTTTAACCTTAAGCGGATCTCTGGTTCAGCTTATTCTGGTTTTGTTTCTACCGTGCTTGCAGCCGTGCGTACCTATACCGGAGTTCTCGAAAGAGTCAGGAGTTTTGTAACAAAATCATTACCTAAAATTCATGTAAAATGAGTAAAAAATGTATATATTTCCGACTTTCTGTATGTAAAACGATAGACTAAACGTTTTTCTGTGTGTGAATTGTGGTTAAAACGTGTACCTTGTGTAATCTCCTGTTTCTTGCACCAAGGAGGACCCTTTTAAAGGCAACCAAAGTGCTATTGCTGTAGCCACATTTTGGGCTAAGTTACTATAAAATCATTTGCCGCATTGATACGAAAAGAAGAAGAATTGAAGATACATATTTTCTTAACTGAAAAATGTTTGTTTACATAACACCTGACTTATGAACTCTGTTATAGTTACTTAGTAAACGGTAGGTGCACATGAAACACGCTAAACAGAATATCGTAATATCTATGCAAATAATTCAAAACCCAAAAATTTATATCCTTTATCTTGGATCTCGGAGATAATATAACTTTTTTTGGTGCGAATTAACTACCATTGACAACGTGCATTATCTTTACTATCATGAAATTGTTTCTACATTTTGTATCTTAACATGGGGCTAAGTTTTTGTTCAGAGGACCTCAGAGCACTTTGACCCTCTTTTGTGCCTCCCTGCTGCTCCTCTGATATTCTGCTGTCTTCTAAGATGTGCCATGAGCTTTGATATAAAACATTCTCATTTGTTCTATAGGTGCATGCAAGCTACTATGTCAACAAATAGGTATGTATGTATGTATGTATGTATGTATGTATGTATGTATGTAGTAACAGTGATTAATAGGCACGGAGCAAAGAAGGAGTGTGTTAATAGGTAAGGGCATCGAATAATGCTATCATTGTTTCCACATGTAACGTACATATTTTCGTCACTCGAATACCATACTAGAAAGTGGTTGTTTATTGTCGTTATCGGAATGCATATCACGTTATCGCAGCAAAACTGATGCTGTGACTGCCGAGATAAGCCGCTCTCACTAAGTACATAAATATTTATTCACGAATTCCTAAATGCTCTTTCATACTGATCACGTTGCATGGAGAGTTAACCTTTGTGAATAATAAAAAAATCGTAAGAGAAAAAAGTTAAATGTGTGGTGCCGCAGCTAAGCGGGTTTTTGGTTTTGGGCGTTAATAGCGTAGTGCTGGTCAGCTTACTCTAGTTATGTTACCACTTGCTTGCTGCCATGCGAACCGTCGCATATATACCCATGGCTTTTCTTAACTAAAAATGTTTGTTTAAAAATGCCATGCTCTATCGTGACTTCTCGCTCCTACACGAGCTCCGCACATTCACTAGAGCGAGAAGCGTATATTTATCTTAGTTGTTTGTAAGCCACTATACTGCCTCCGTGTGATATAAGCTTAAAGCGATGGCCTCTGTTTTAACGAATTCGTATAAAGATCCCATAGTAAAATTAGCGATAAAACACTATTCTATAAACTGACCTACTTGAAAAATTGAATATGTCATAGATTGCGGATCTCTCTACGCTGCCGTCCCTAATTCCCTATTCAACTCATCAATCCATCACGGTAATACGACCTTTGTTTATTTAGGAAAGTTATCCAGCTTTAAGCGTTATTTGACCGCACGAAATGTTCGAAACTAATAAAGCCTCCTAAGCCAGACTCAGAGAGACACTATATCACCATCTTGTCAGTCCAATGTTGGATATAATACCTTCTTCAGTCCAATGTTGGAAAATACCTTCTCCAGAATGTATTGTATTGTAATGTCACAAGTGGGCAAACGAGCAGGTGGGCAGGTGCAGGTGATCACTACCGCCCATAACACCCACTGTCTCATTAGAGGCACAACTCGACTCTACTAAGAAAAAAAGGCGTACTCGTATTACCCACCCTGAGAACTAAGATGGCATGTCTCATGTGCCGTTAATTTCACTGACTTCCTTACCCTTCAAACCGAAACACAGCAGTGCAAACACTGCTGCATTATGGCTGAAATAGGCAAAGGGGTGGTACTTCCCCAGACAGAATTTGCACAAAAGCCCTACCACCTCCAGCAGTTTATAAATAAAGTGTGGTATACTCGTATTTAACCGCGACGTATGATCGACCAATATTTGAGTCATCGCCAGGACCTCAAGTTTATTTTCTGAAATACATTCAAATTTCAAGTCGAGTTCCGCTTGAACATGCATTCAGCAGTGGGACGCAATATGCTAGGAATAATTATGCATTCAAATTGTTACAGGGAAAAACCTGTTGTAAAGCTTGCCGACCGTGCTGATTGGAGACTATATGTATGGCTTGGATGTATGCATGGACGTGCATGGTAGGATGATACATAAAGACGCTTCAGTACATCTTGCGTTTAAAACACGAGAATAATGGGGTGGTACTATCTATTACCAAAAATAGTACAAGTTAAAAAAGCAAACTGAAAATGAGTGCCAAAACTAATCAATGTCGTTATTTAGAATTTGATTTCGTCTAGCTGTGCGTCTAGGTTCAAATATGCATATTTACAGAAGCCTATCAGCATTAGGCTAGTAGGCAACCTCCGTCGTCTTCAATATTCTAGGCCGGAACCACGCGATACCAAATTTTTATACCCTGCTTTTGCTTTAGTAGCAATTAATGCAAAAATAGGAACCCAATATAGATTGCCGTTATAGCCTATTTGCAGATTTACGTTATGAATATTTTAGCGACATGGGGCAAATATTTGCGAGGGTACGTACATCGTTTGTTTTCTTTTCCACCCGGAAAGGGAATATTAGGAAAGTTTCGGCAAACTTCGCTTTACTGCTTGCTTATGTACAGAATAAATAAAATACGCTGCTCTCCAAATAATAGTACAAACACAGAAGAATACTTTTGGACGGCATAACATGAAGAATAATTTATAAACCCAATACGAGTAAGACGTTTCCGCTTCCGAAGCGTGGTAAGTACCTATTATGGCTGTTATAAAGAAACAGCAAGGAACACCTGCAGCACATCCAACTTAACTAATCGTACAATGTTCTTGTGAAGCGCCGAAATATCACAGGCATCATATGCTTTTTAGGGTTCCGTACCCAAAGGGTAAAAAACGGGACCCTATTAATATGCCTGTCTGTCTGTCTGAATCTGAACCGTAACACTGACGGTAATTTGCCGGTTTTTAGAAGTGAAAACTTCTTTAGCGGCGCTTGGCACTTTTTTATTAGATGGGTAAAAATCTGATCTCGCGTCAGATTCTTAGCCTGATCGAAAAAGCGTCAACTGTCAACCGTATTGTTATTACAATACGGGTTTTTATTCAGTGACATCAAAGAAGTCTACGCGAGCAATGGCGCGATTGACCCTTACAAAATCATAATATTCAAAAATGCAAGTTTTCACTTTTGCCGGCACTCCCGGAGTGCAACCCATCCTTTTTTTTCCGTGTATCATATTTGGATACGGGACTAGAGTGAATGTAGAAATCATAGCGGGCCTACGGGCGGGGCAATTTACCGGCTTCCTTTCATTTGTCATGTTTTCCATGAAAAAATATTTGGAACGAGCCTCCCAGTTTAACCAAATTGTCCCGGGCGGAAAATCCGAGTCATGACTGGCGCTCCCGCTTTATCGTTTTGATTTCAAACAGTGAACAATAAACACACAAGCTCGACTGAACTGAACGCGAGCAGAAACGGTGAAAGGCCCTTCAATTATCTCGTCCGTCATAAACTGTGGCTATAATGCTCATGAAAGCGGACTATTATACCCGTTTATACCATTTAAAAGCACTGACAAGACCCTCATTGCCGTATAATTTCATATTTATTTTATAGCAGCCATTAGACTGAAACTTAAAATTAAACGCTACGCAATTACAGTAAAGGTGTTTAAAGAAATTGGAAATCTTGATTTATTATTTAAGTACAAAAACTTCTGCCAAACTAGATAGCGCCAGAAGCAATGCAATATGGCGCTTGTTGCATTCTGTCTCCCTCGACACATAAAACATTGCTGAAATTGTATACGAACCTATCGCGTCCACATTTCCGATGCAGCTGCATGTGGACGTAATGACAAAGCGGAATTAAATTTGCACAAGCGGTTAGACACGATCCTGTGCTTTCACAAACAATCAAATTGTACCGTAACTCTACAGACGCATCGATCCATACAAGCTAAATTTGGATTCGCAATAAAATCGGTAAAACTGTAGAAAATCATATTCGGGACCCGACGAGCGGTCTAGCGAAGTATCAATAAATTCTGATAGGATAATTTGGCATGTAGATCGTCCCGGTGACCTCGGGCGACCCTGTCTACTGTAGGCTTGATTTGGCAATCAGCCAGTAACACTGACACAGATAATTCTCGTGTTAAACTTTACCAATTCCGAAGCGTTGCCACTGGTTTTGAGGGAATATGAAGCTAGCTTCACCCCTCGTCGTAAGTACTTCGAATTTCAAATGCACATAGAACTTTAGTGCAAGGAAATTGAATACTGTCGACGATACTCCTCAACTCCTGTCGACTAGATCGTGAATTGAATATTCCTCTTCCCACCAAGTAACGGATAGAACATTCATTTTTCATAAACTTTTTCTACTAGTCTTTTTGCTCTGCTGCGGTGGCAAAGACACAATCATAATGCTAGATGAGCAATATCAAATTGCATTTTATACGATGAAGTCATCTAGACACTTAAGAAATTTATGCGTCACTTTATAAAAGAAATACCATGGCGAAGGCCTTGTGTAACCTAATAATTACTTACTCCGTTGCAAAACCGTCTAAACCTTGCTCGCGTTGTCTTTAACAAAGTGTACCTACTTGTGAAATGTGAGATTACAACTATCAATCAATAAAGTATGAGCTTAATCAAGTTGGTAGACAGAAGAGTGTGTCGGGACTAAAAATAGCCGCGACGCACACCGTAAGCACAGAATAAAGTACAGCGCGTTCAGGACAAGTCTGTCTATGGGCATATCTCTGTAAGCTCGTAATCGGCTGTCCCGCCCGATTTTTCATAAAGTAATTTCATTATTTTTTTTAAATCACTTCTAATGAAACTTTAACCCCGAAAGTTTGCGGGCCCATTGTTTTTAGAACCATACCTGTTTTGTGTTTTTTTTCTAGACGTGATAGAAGCTCTAAAAATACAGTCCCCTGGCTGTCCCCATCACAGTATTCCCACTAAGAAACGAGATTTACGAAGAAATTATTGAAACTACATACATGTGGCAGTTAATATCATAAAGAAAAATAATTAAATGATTTTATTTTCGTAAACAAGGTCTCATTATGTATTTTATTTATTTAGTAAAGTCCTGTGAACTTCAGATTTCAAAAAAAATAAAGCCATAATAAAAAAAACTGTTATGACAAACGTTTTTTTGAGTGAAACGAAGCGCAATTGATGTGAAGTAAACAACCTTGCCGAATGCGAAGCGAGACGCCATTTTGTTTAGTGTCAGGACGTCAGTTGTGGCGGGATTACGCGTCTGGATCGCACAGATAGTCCCCTGTCATATTTGTACTGCAGTCACAAACTCAAATGACTCGAAAAGTAGATAAAAAAACTCAATTGGCCCTCTTATGTATCAAAATTATTAGTTACTTTCCTGTCATAAATTTTTTTATTTAAGAAAAATCTAAAAAAAATTGTTGGGACAGAGTCTGTATGGGCTGTTACGAGCTTACAGAGAATCGCCCCTATGACGATTATTTTTTGCGCATGGGTGACAGGCGGAGAGCCAATGAACGACTCGCTGGCCTCCCCCCACACGCCGCACCTCAACCCCGCGACTCCTTTTTTGACTTCTGCGCAATAACGGTCACAGACAGAGTTATTTTGCACGCCGAGTACTATCATACAGAACGGACAATCTCCGCCTCCCTTGCAACCTACTACCCCGCACCCTCGCGCGCAACCGCCCGCGAGATTCTGTTGGTCTTTCTGAAAGTTTTGTACTGAATATGCGAGCCTAGGCGACCTTCCAATTTCAAATTCGCGCTCGATGTATGTAGTTTCTTGCTAGATTGCGGCTTAAATCAGCTGTAACAGTAGGTATGACGTGGTGACGTCACAAGCCAGCCTTCCACCGCCGGGGCCTAGATACAGCCAGGAAATGCATTTTAGTAAACAAACCGTGAACTAGATAGTATATATAGCAAGCAAGTACCTACTTAGTACGCTACGTTATGCTAGTTGCGTCATGAATATTAATGCGAAAAGACGACGCTACCAAAAATTTTGGTGTTATACATACGGACATACTTCTTTCTAATTAGCTGCTGTAATGTTGTTATTGCACAAATAGATATTACTTCAGAGTTACTTCACGTCATGCTCTGTTATCTATCAAAAGTAAATAAAGATAATACGCTGGCGACAACCTTCGCTTTTCAGCAGAAAATACAATTTAACTGCAGCAATGTTTTTAGAAGGCAATCCCAAATTCAAAACGTCGACGCTCCAAGAGAGCAACATTTAAGCTATAGATAGAGGTGAAGCATGAGTAGGGTTACCAGGCGTCAGGATTTGTCCTAACATGACAAGATTTTCTGGCCGAAGTTAAAAAAATGTCCTGATTTTTTGGACTAGTTTTTTTATTATTTGGATTATTCGCTAACTCGATGAGAGGCGAGCGAGACTGATTTAAACAGTGGTTGGCAAAAACAAAAAATATTTTTCATTTACGTCGCACCAAATTGCACCACCATCGCAACGTCCGTCGCGCGCGTCGTCAAATTCCGTCGGGCGCTCTTAGCAAAATGTCAGAAGTAGAAATTAGGCTTTTTGTCAGGATTTTATAGATGTAGAGGGTGATTGGAAATTAGTGGCTATGGCTTTATGGGACAATTCCAGTCGAAATTACTATGAGACCTACTGTCCTAAAGTTAACCCTTTCCAAGTTAAGTACCGGATACACGGTCGGTAACATGGGTCCCGACAAAGGTCACCTTGGTCGGCAACCAATCGAGTTGTATGTAGAATTGGTTGTAAACCACGAACTACACGGTCGGAACGGACCAAGGTGACCTCTGTCGGGACCTTGTTAGCGACCGTGTATCCGGTACTTTAGTCATACTTAAAAAAATATTATAAGTATGAAGAATAAGTAATATTAAGTATGAATAACTTGGAAAGGGTTAACTTTAGGACAGTAGGTCTCATAGTAATTTCGACTGGAATTGTCCCACACTATCGCCCCTTAAGGCCGATATTTCACTGGGACACCACGGTGGCGCGACTGGTTGCGCCACTGGTGTCCGTAACTAGACACCAGTAAAGATACAAAAGTCGCTACACCCTGCGGCCACAGTATTAAGGGCTATATTTCACTGGGAGTGGTAGCGCCACCAGCATCCGAGCTGGTTGCGCCGCCAAATTGGTTGCGCAACCAAACGGACACCAGGTGAGTAACTCTCTATAGAGCTGTATACATTTTGTTGGTAGCGGCAACTGGTTGCGCTGCCATGGTGTCCCAGTGAAATACCGGCCTAAAGCCATAGCCACTAATTTCCAATCACCCGGTATATATACCATCTGGTAACCCTAAGCATGAGAGAAATAGTTTCGAAAACCGAACAAGAAATCTATCGGCAAACTATTACAGGTAGTAAATTACTTTCGTACGAGTTCGGAACTCGAAGACTAAAGTGCTGTCGTCTAACCGCAGAGCGATTCCAACACAATACAACCCAGACAACGCATATAAAGAAATTGTTACAGAAAGATTTTAACTTGCAAATTCTTCGGCCTGTGGAATTCTGTGGCAATCAAACTTTAAATTTTTTTATTTAAGAAAAATCTAAAAAAAATTGTTGGGACAGAGTCTGTATGGGCTGTTACGAGCTTACAGAGAATCGCCCCTATGACGATTATTTTTTGCGCATGGGTGACAGGCGGAGAGCCAATGAACGACTCGCTGGCCTCCCCCCACACGCCGCACCTCAACCCCGCGACTCCTTTTTTGACTTCTGCGCAATAACGGTCACAGACAGAGTTATTTTGCACGCCGAGTACTATCATACAGAACGGACAATCTCCGCCTCCCTTGCAACCTACTACCCCGCACCCTCGCGCGCAACCGCCCGCGAGATTCTGTTGGTCTTTCTGAAAGTTTTGTACTGAATATGCGAGCCTAGGCGACCTTCCAATTTCAAATTCGCGCTCGATGTATGTAGTTTCTTGCTAGATTGCGGCTTAAATCAGCTGTAACAGTAGGTATGACGTGGTGACGTCACAAGCCAGCCTTCCACCGCCGGGGCCTAGATACAGCCAGGAAATGCATTTTAGTAAACAAACCGTGAACTAGATAGTATATATAGCAAGCAAGTACCTACTTAGTACGCTACGTTATGCTAGTTGCGTCATGAATATTAATGCGAAAAGACGACGCTACCAAAAATTTTGGTGTTATACATACGGACATACTTCTTTCTAATTAGCTGCTGTAATGTTGTTATTGCACAAATAGATATTACTTCAGAGTTACTTCACGTCATGCTCTGTTATCTATCAAAAGTAAATAAAGATAATACGCTGGCGACAACCTTCGCTTTTCAGCAGAAAATACAATTTAACTGCAGCAATGTTTTTAGAAGGCAATCCCAAATTCAAAACGTCGACGCTCCAAGAGAGCAACATTTAAGCTATAGATAGAGGTGAAGCATGAGTAGGGTTACCAGGCGTCAGGATTTGTCCTAACATGACAAGATTTTCTGGCCGAAGTTAAAAAAATGTCCTGATTTTTTGGACTAGTTTTTTTATTATTTGGATTATTCGCTAACTCGATGAGAGGCGAGCGAGACTGATTTAAACAGTGGTTGGCAAAAACAAAAAATATTTTTCATTTACGTCGCACCAAATTGCACCACCATCGCAACGTCCGTCGCGCGCGTCGTCAAATTCCGTCGGGCGCTCTTAGCAAAATGTCAGAAGTAGAAATTAGGCTTTTTGTCAGGATTTTATAGATGTAGAGGGTGATTGGAAATTAGTGGCTATGGCTTTATGGGACAATTCCAGTCGAAATTACTATGAGACCTACTGTCCTAAAGTTAACCCTTTCCAAGTTAAGTACCGGATACACGGTCGGTAACATGGGTCCCGACAAAGGTCACCTTGGTCGGCAACCAATCGAGTTGTATGTAGAATTGGTTGTAAACCACGAACTACACGGTCGGAACGGACCAAGGTGACCTCTGTCGGGACCTTGTTAGCGACCGTGTATCCGGTACTTTAGTCATACTTAAAAAAATATTATAAGTATGAAGAATAAGTAATATTAAGTATGAATAACTTGGAAAGGGTTAACTTTAGGACAGTAGGTCTCATAGTAATTTCGACTGGAATTGTCCCACACTATCGCCCCTTAAGGCCGATATTTCACTGGGACACCACGGTGGCGCGACTGGTTGCGCCACTGGTGTCCGTAACTAGACACCAGTAAAGATACAAAAGTCGCTACACCCTGCGGCCACAGTATTAAGGGCTATATTTCACTGGGAGTGGTAGCGCCACCAGCATCCGAGCTGGTTGCGCCGCCAAATTGGTTGCGCAACCAAACGGACACCAGGTGAGTAACTCTCTATAGAGCTGTATACATTTTGTTGGTAGCGGCAACTGGTTGCGCTGCCATGGTGTCCCAGTGAAATACCGGCCTAAAGCCATAGCCACTAATTTCCAATCACCCGGTATATATACCATCTGGTAACCCTAAGCATGAGAGAAATAGTTTCGAAAACCGAACAAGAAATCTATCGGCAAACTATTACAGGTAGTAAATTACTTTCGTACGAGTTCGGAACTCGAAGACTAAAGTGCTGTCGTCTAACCGCAGAGCGATTCCAACACAATACAACCCAGACAACGCATATAAAGAAATTGTTACAGAAAGATTTTAACTTGCAAATTCTTCGGCCTGTGGAATTCTGTGGCAATCAAACTTTGGCCAAGTTTTCGCAGATAAAACTTTTGCCGTAAAAACGTAGGTAAATAACTCAAGAACAAGTGGAGGGCGAAAGAAATGAGGTAATTGTGTTTTGAAGCAGGTACTTCTAAGACCTAAGATAAATTATATATTTTTTGTTGAGATTGTATGAATACTTAATAATAAAGAAAGTTTTACAGTTTGAAACAGCGTTTATTTCTAAATATTTGTCACCGGAAAATACCAAAAATCTTAAGTTGATCAATTTCCGCGTCAGTTGATCAACTAACGCAGAGAAAACCTTCGAAGAATAATTTAAACTCGGAGGAAATTCGTAGATCCATAGGTCCGTTAGATAAGGGAATTAAGGTTCTGTTTCGACTAAACGAATTCGCTACAGTTTATTATTTTTCGATAGTTGATCAACTTACTAGGTAATTGATCAACTTATGATGCCGTATTATCTTCCCGTGAAATATTTTATAAATTCACCAGCAGCCGCGATAATGAATACTAATCGAAACCTCAGCTTGAAAAAAAAATTTACGTGACATAAATGTGTAAAACTTAGTAACAATTTGAGCTATGTGTAAACACTAAACCAACAATAGCAGGGAACAGGATAGAATTTGCGTTCGCATCAAAGGTACAATTGTATGGCCAGACAACCATAGGACTCGGGGATATCGGGAGCTCATCAAAAATCCATATCGTGGTAAGAGACCGTCATACTGTTTGCATAAAAGTGTTTTCATAAAACCAAAGAATGTTAGACCAGATAGAAAACCCTCCCAAAATAGGTCAATCACGCGTTTTAGTGATAGTACCTGGGCGACCGAGCTTCTCTCTATAATAGCCGCCTTAATATTAAAATATCAGATGACGCTGTAAATTTATGTCTAAAACGCGGTATTTTAAAAAACATGAGGTCTAGATCGATTTTTCGCCCCCGAATAGTAATTTTCATCGAAATTCTTAGATCTGTTATCGAGAAACCGATTACAAATATTGCTCGTTTAATAAATAATATTGGATTAACAAACGCATATCCACAAATTAGGCAAACAAAGAGATTCAGTTGATTTAAGGAAGGGAATCTGAGAAATGGCAAAGCATATTTCGTGTGCGAGTCATACAAGGAACGAGGACAAATGGCTAGGACCCGAAACCCGCAAAGGGTTGTATGTACGCCCGCAACAATTTACCGGCAACCCCTGTAATTTAAACCCATATGTATTCAAAGCGGTTAAGGAAAACACTTTTTAGGGTTCCGTACCCAAATGGTGCCAACGGAACTTTATTACTAAGCCTACGTCGTCGTCTGTCTGTCCGACCTTTAAAGGGCTGTATCTTTTGAACCGTAGTAGCTATATGGTTTAAATTTTGACAGAATATGTGTTACTATAGCGGATTTCCTAACTAAAAATAAAAACAATAAAAAGTTAAAAATTAAGGGTGTCTCCATACAAGAAACGTATTTTTTTATTTAGTTTTATCGTAAAAAAACGGGAACCCTTACAAGTGTGAAAATTGGTATGTTTATAGATAGCGTATAAGCTATGCCTATTAGAATAACAACAAATAATAAAAACGAGAGACGAACGTAACGAGCGCGAACCGGACTCGCGCGCATTTAACACACTTCTCCGCGACTGCGCCTACTTGACAACTAGTGGTACGGAACCCTCGGAGTCTCGTCTCGCAATTGGCCAGTTTTTTACATCAAGCAACACGTTTTATCAAAGAAAAAGACCTAAAAGTTTATCGCAAAGTAAAGTTTTCGGTGCTGCTTAACATTTGGTGGCGGGAGAGGACAAGGGTCTCAATTTCCAGTTCAATGTTTACGAGATTTTAAGAGTTTATAAAAAGCAATTACCGAAAATGGATAAACTTTGAAAACTTTCATTTCCTCTGAAAATGCTTGAAGTTTTGAAATTTTTCTTGTTCAGTAGTCGAAATAAAATTATCACTTTTATTTTGCCAACAGTTTGGATTGTGATTTCGTGATGTAACATTTTCCTGTTGTTTCATTCGATGATGATCTGAACTGAAAGTTATGAAAACTAAAAGTTTTTCGGGAACGTCTTTTTGAAACCAAAGGATTTATCATTTATATTGATAGGCTTTTACACTAACAAATAAAAAAGGCTAATTGTTAGCCGAAATAGCGTATTTTAGGGGCCACGATAAAATAACACAGCTAATCAATCACACGCAAACTATGCTGGAATCCGTGTTGAGACCAACGAGCGACGTGTTAGAATTGTACAAGAATGATTTATTAAAAGTAAAGAAAGGACCATTACTTATACGATATTATTTTAGTATTATTGAAGGACATCAATAGAAGAAACCCGAATCCTGTTACGCGACCATATAAAAATAGGTTAAACCTAAAGATTGCATAGATACAGACGTCTTGTCGTATCAAAATATAAAATCACTGGTAGCGTAGTGCTGGTTCAGCTTATACTGGTTTTTTTTAACGTGCTTGCTGCCGTGCATACACCAAAACACACACATACGAACATAAAAATCACGTATCTTTTCCGTAAGGCTAAACAATCAGAATTCAGAAAAGACATCCTTCCACCTGCTTATACGGCGTAGAAAATAACTCTGGCTGTGACCGTTAATGCGCAGAAGTCAAAAAATGAGTCGCGGGTTGAGCGCGGCATGTGAGCGAATCGTTCATTGGCTCTCCGCCTGTCACCCATGTGTAGGAATTAGCCGTCATAGCTATACTTATCCTGAACGCGCTATACGATTTTGACGTACACTCGGCCGTTCGTCGGTGGAAACACTTTGACCTTGAGCGGGTCTCTGGTTTCTGGCGTTTGTATCGTAGTGCTGGTTCAGCTTATACTGGATTTGTTTCTAGGTGCTCGCTGCCGTACGTACGTTCCTCGGTTCTTCTACTCATTGTCCCTCAATACATGCTCGTCAGTTTAGAGTACTTTTGGCCTTTATACTCGTACGAAATAGACTAACAAAACCAAGAAACACAAGTAAGACAGTCTTCAGTTTATGAGTCAACCAGCGAAGGCCACACGCTAAGTGCTTTGCTTTCACTCGATAATAGTTGGAAACCATTGCCAATCAATGGAAGTAGCTACTTAGTTCATATTATTTTCTAAGGTTTACTGTTAAAATGACTGGCCGCATAGGCAAAAACGTTAATGAATTTGCAGTCTAAACCGAGAACGCGAGGGTCTAAAATCGAGTTTTGATTTATACTCTCGGCTTTTAAGAAGCTGCCGTAATCTTATGGTTTATAGATTTAAATAACTATTTCTTCCTACTGTCAACTCGATTAGCAGCACGTTGGCAATGGCATTACATGTATAAGAAAGTTATTATTTCGTTCTTTCTAGTGTTAGTTTACTACATTAAAAGTCATTGATAGTCGATGAAAAACCTTGCTCTAAATGCCTACAGAAGCGTTACGCCAGCTCCACACGTTTGTCCCAACGCTGGTACCAACGTTGGACTGTAAAATTGGTGAGGCGTACACACGTTGGCTATTATGCTAGTTCCTTTCCGTCAGAGCCAACGTGAAGACGTCCGATACAGAAATCGAAGTTGCTGGAAAAAATATGAAAATATCGAAAAGAAAAAGAAAAAAACGAGAATATCGTCTGTCGATGATCCAGACCGAGTCGAATAGATTTTGTGGCTAAGGAAGCCATTTTCGCTCGACACACGCATTCGATGTTGCAACAGGACTGAGCAAATCGCCAACGTGTGGACAGTTCGCCAACGTTGGCACAGATTCCTTTTGATAGAACCGACACGAGCCGGCCAACTACCAACGTTGGCCCCAACATTGGGACCAATGCCATTTTCTAGATCCACACGTTGGACGATTGGCGTTGGGGCCAACGTTGGAGCCAACGTGTGGAGCCGGCGTTAGCATAACATTATATTTGTCTGTAGGTTCGTCAGTAACAACTATGTTTTTGGCTAGCTCCAAGGAAATATAAGGGTAATAGAAGGAAGATTAAAAATATGTGTCATAAGGTATTCTGACATTCATTCAGTCATTGTTAAATACAGCGTAGGCGTCGTTCTGTAAATTTTGTATCAGGATGTTAAATCATGTTTGATGATTTGACATTTCTACTTGGGACACAATGGCAGATGTCATCCCATAGTAAAACAAATTAGTATTCCTTCTATTCCGAGCGTAGCAAGGAGTCCGAATTCTTTGGATAGCCCTGTTTGCATTGCACTTCCGTGTATTTTTCGAATAAGGACTGACAGACCATTAGTGGTAAGCAAAGAGTTTCTATGCTAAGCCGTCACAATAGGGTGTTTTCCAGCACTTTTGAAAGTTAAATTGGATGGCGCTATTGATCATCGTGGGGAAAATTGCTTGCAGCTATCAATGTCTGTCATATGTTTTCTTTTAAAAAGATTTAACTTAGTTTACAAAGCCATAAATGCCTATCGACACTTAAAAAAATGTAGTTAACAAACGTCATAGAAAATTGCCTCCGTCATGCCTCTAGCGGTAAGGTCACTCATTCGGTTTCCAGCAGTTTAAACTATGCGTGAGAGCAGGTTGGATTGATAGGTGTCTCTGTCGCTCCAATGTGCAGCGCATCGCTCCGTCCTGCTCTCACACTGCTGTCACTCTAATCAAGCTACATTGTTTCGTTTGTAGAATCTGAAATAAAGGACTTCGCCACTAGCCCTAGGCCACATGGCGCTTCCTCCTTGAGTTACTAAGATGAATGATAGGATACAAACAATACGGTAGGATGATCGCGAAGTGAGTCAACAAGCGAAGGTCGAGTACCGGATGCCACTCCGTCAGCTGATAACACCAAAACACTTGTACAGAAAGCCACGGCAGAAATGGTTTCCATTCTGCTCGAAAATACGGACGACTGCATTTTAGCCCAATTAGAGCCTTTGATAAGTCAAGTAACCGAGTTTCCTCATTTCAAACGTTATGTTTCTGCTTACTTTCAAACGTACGTCATTTAAGATGTTGATAGTGCATTATTTAATTAGCGTACAGAGCGATCCTTATTACGGCTAAAGCCGCGATCACACCTTCCCTAATTCAGAAACGAATTCGGCATACATTGCTCCTTGAAGTAAGGATATTGCAATTAACATATCGAAGGCTCCCAGCAATGTATGCCGAATTAGTCTTTGAATTCAGTTAGGTGTGATCGTGGCTTTACCGCAGTACTGCAGGCCGTGGGTCTGGACTACTGATGAATATGTCAAAAACCGAGATTATGACGAACAGCTCGAAGAGGGTGGTGACTGTGGACGGCGGAAGAGTGGGATCTATGAGTACATTTATCTCGGTCAAATAGTCTCTTTCCAGGCACGACAGGACAAAGAAGATGCTAGACGCACCAAAATGCCTGGAAGAGCTATTGGTCGATGAAAGAGCACTTGAAAGGTGACCTGCCTTTATCATTAAAGCGTAAACTTGTGTCAACTGACAGCGTCAACAGATATTACTTGGTCTTTGACGGAAGCATATTCCAACTCGCGGTCTGCCAGCGAGCTATAGACTCAGGCCTGAAACTGACCGATAAGGTCAGGAATACTATACTGCGCTTGATAACGCAAATTACCGACGTGCACCCACGCAGCCGCTAAACTAAAATGTTGATTGGGCCGGCCACGTCAGACGCATGTCGGATATATTGTGGGCAAAAACCTGTGGCAAAAACAACCACACAGTGGATGCCACCAATGAACAGAAGACGACCCAGATGGAGATGGGGAGATTAGCAAGACGCCTTTCAAAAAAATTTACCGAAAGAAGCACAGGATAGGACGTCGTGGAGAGAACGGAGGTAGGCCTTTGCCCAGCAGTGGGAGAGTGTGGGGCTTTTTTAAGAAACGTAAACCTTGCCGCTACCTACCCTTATTTTTTCACCCCGGATATTTTAAGAGATAGTTCTGTCCATGAAATTTGAACCACTTTTCCGAAGGAATATAGGTCGAAATACGAAAATATATTTCGACTTCCCATAGGTACAAACAAACTGCATCAGCTGACATCACATTTTGTATGAGAGGTCGAAATATTTTTTCGTATTTCGACCTATAGGTGTTTCTTGGGAAAAGTTGTTCAGTTTCATGGGCAGAAGCACCTCTTAAAATATCCGGGGTGATAAAAAAATAACGCCGGTCTAAGCAGAGAGCAGTTTTTCAATACAGTGAGAGTTGAAATCCAACTGTTAAAAGAGGTACACGTTTGTATTGGAACCACAATACACGCGCAGAAAAATGCTAAGACTATCGTTTTACGTAAACACGGCCGCACAACCGTAGAAACACTTTCGGACCTTATGGCGTGGTAATAGAGTTGAAAAAGTTTCTACTGACAAGCGGTTGACCGTACAGCTTCTCAGAAATATACTCTTCATAAATTTTAAGTTATTATTTTGTTTCCCCAACGTCTTTCGTGAACTATGGTATTATGGGTAGTGTAATTAAAAACAGTACAGATGCCGCTTAGACCATAGTGGTAAGGTCATGGTCAAGCCAATATCTAAAATAGGGACGCTGTAGAGGGAAAGAGTGTTGGCTAACTAAAAAAATAAGGAGCCATAACAGGGACTGACATACACACATAAACAGTTAATTACCAACCAAACACAGAGCAAACACCTATGTTCGTTACACTTATGCTTCTCCCGCCGACTTAGCACGCTGCAGTTGTCAGTTTATCTAGGCCCATAGGTTAAAGACTTTAAGCATGGTCACATTTTTTTCACATCCGAGCAGTGCAACACATTTTGAAAGACAAGGACGGCTACATGTATTAGTGTATAAAGCTATCTCTGTCTAAAATATCAAAAACGTAATTTGTGGATTTGTTAAACATTTTCCTCCACTGACATTTCTTCGCGCTTGGAGGAGATAGATTAGATGACATAATTCATCAATTAAAGTGACATTTCTCCGAGATATATTTTCTCTCTGGCAGCGTGCTAAGCAGGCTGGCCTGGGAATATGAACCACAATCAAATAGGGTTGCTACCAATTCTAACTGACACACTGGTATTAAGAATTAATTCTGTGGGTTAAGTTAAAAATAAACTAGAAGTTTTATCTTCAGTAGATTGCACAATAAAGAATTGCCATACTGGACAGGCTGTAAAGATCTCTATGGTACATAAATAAAAGTAAACAAGTTTTAGAATATTTTTTTACAAAATTGGAAATGCAACACACCCTTTTTAGAGATTCATTGTCTAAGACAGGAGCAAAAACTTCAATTCTACAACTTTTTGTATGTGCAAAGAAGCTTTTCTTTCCTATACTAATCAGCTGGTATTTTTTCCGAAGAGTTTTGAATTTTACGAAATTCATTCTGCTTGTGAAACTATGGAAATCAATGCAGATGAAGATGCGGACATCAGCTAGTTTAGTTATATTTAAGAACCTAAAGTAAACAAACAAACAGATTAAGAAATTTAATTTAGGTAGTTTTTCGTTTTGTATATCACCTCAGGGTTACCTCACTATGATTAAAAGATAAATACCTAATCCTATCTACCTACATATTTTTCGTCACTCTGTACACTTTTGATCTCATGTGTTTAGATCACCTTTTAGTTGGCAACGCTAACATCCCTTTGCCAGCACAGGCCCTATAAAGTGTTTAAACCTCACAATTTAAATGGAAATAAATGTGATGTGAATCCGTAATAAAGTTTTAAATTCTAGTAATGCTAACATTTTAACTAAAGCAAGCTGAAAATTATTAATAATGACCGGTTAAAGCGATTATTTCATCAATATTTATTACATTAACCATTTGATGCGGTTATTATTAATACTAACCAGATTTATTATATTGACCGTAACATATACACTTTCTTATTATGAATTAGCAGTAAGAGTAGGTCCTGAAGTAGTGATTTGACTGATGACTGCTGCACCACAACAAATATTTGTAACACATAAACAGGCATGATCATGACATGAATCATAATTGCAAAGTACAGTTCTCATTAGATACTGAAGCCTAAACTTATTATGAAGGTGTTTTGATAACTTTGTTAGGTTAGTCAAGTGTGAAGCAACTAGCAAGGCTGCTACTGGCGGAAATGTAGCGGAGTGCCACTTGCCTGGTGGATATTATGAAGTCGCGCAACGCAACAGTCCCGCTTCAATGACAGCTATCATTCAGTGTCAAGCCAGGGGTGGGGCGACTCAAATAAAGATTCTTATGAGAATCACCACAACTCTTCACTCCAATCCCCATTTTTTTATGTTCACGGGTACTTCAACCTTGGGAGCCCTTAATACTTCAAAACAAACACGATTTCAACGCTGTTTCTTTGTGAATTCGAGGTCACCAATGAGACCTTTGGTTATGAGTGCTGAGGAACGAAAACTTACCGCTTGGAGCGCCGCTAACCTGTCCTTCGTCATCCTTTACAGTAAATCACACACCAAATAAACGTTTTTTCTTGTTACACAATCCCATTCACAGATATTTTTCTAACAAACGTCACTAAACTAAAAGGACACGAACACTACGTTCACTCAAAAAATCGATACACACGAAACGACCGTCCGAAACTTCATCCGTCTCGCCCGTTCGCACTCTTGTGACATTTTCATAGACACTTTAGTGTTGTGTTTCGGTGTTGTCAAACCTAGTATTTGTGATTAGATACTTAGTATTCAATAGCAGTTATTTAATAGTTTCATTAGGGCCGCCACACTATGCCCATCGCGCTGCTCCTCGCTCTGCCCCTCGCACTGCCGCGATGTTGCTCTCTCTAGCCACATACGCGAGAGACGCGCGTGTATGTGGCTGGCTACTCACGCTCATATTACCGGTCCTTTGACTCGCGCCCAAAAAACCGAAAATCAAGGGATCGATGGGCATGACGAGGAGCAATGCGTGTGGCATGACGAGTAACGCGGTCACACTACTTCTCTGCCTCCTTCCCTCGATACTTCCCACGCCACTCGTCGAGTATGTGGCTGAGCTATCAAATGAAAATGCTGTGCCTAGAAACACCCTGTAATTTTTTTATCTGTGGAAGTGTATTTGAAGTATTGAATTGCCCACGGGAAATTTTTTAATTTTAAAAGTCGTAGCGGGAAAACTATTACACAACTTTTTAAACGCGTACCATGACAGCGAGCTGTATTCTGCAAGGAGGTTGCATTGCAATATTTGCATTGATGGAAAACTCAACAAACAGATTTTGTAATAAGTAACACATATTTTAATTGGTTTTGTAATGAAATAAATCTTGATTTTTATTTTAACACTTCCTGTGTTCGGATTTTCTACTTTGTAGAAATAAATCTTCTTCTTTTCGTATCACTGGCAAATGGTTTTATAGTAACTTAGCCCAAAATGTGGCTACAGCAATAGATCTTTGGTTGCAGGTGGGGCACGAAAGCAAGTGTGTCATGGATTGCAAAATGTCGCATTCACACTTGTCAATATCAGAAAACCCACCTCTTCTTCAGTTCTCCGCACCTGCCAGCGAAAAAGAATGAAATAAATGATAAAAGCGTTCATAATTTGCCTTCAGGTGTTTTTATATCAACGCCTTCAGGTGTTTTAATATCAAGTTTTGCCGGGAAAAGAGAAAAATATTACGAAAAGGCTTGTCCTTGAACACATTATTTTAGGACTAGCTGGTGCCCGCGACTTCGTCTGCGCAGAATTGGACAATTCACAGAATATCTTTATAAATTGTAGCATATGTGTTATTCTGATTATAAGCTATATTATTGAAAAGTTTCACTAACATCTATTCAGTAGTTTTTACGTGATAGAGTAACACACATCCATCCATCTATACATACTTACTAACTTTCGCGTTTTTTTTTATGTTACAAGTGAGCAAATATTAGTAGGATTCACGATATGAGAGTAGATAAAGTTGTGTATGCAACTCCACATAATTAGGTATAAAACACTCGGGTCATCTAATCTATTATACAACTTGGCTCGCTACGCTCGCCTGCGTCATAAAGCGACGACGCTCGAGTTTTGTACCGTACCGTTGCATAAACTTCTAATTACGTACCTACGGGTAGTGTGTCAACTGGCTTTTTCGTAAGACCTTAAATTATTTTAAATGGGTAATATTATGAAACATTTTATACTGAAGGTTAGCGTAATATTAAATATTCTTTGACTGTAGGCTAAGAGCAATACGTAAAACCGCGCATGGCGCGTGAAAATCGCGTTACTCTATGACTGTAGGCAATCAAGATGTGTTCACCAACAAAGGGCTCATAATTTAAAATGAATGTCTTATTTTAATTTCAATTCGCATGAGGTTGATATGATTATGCATATCTAAAATAAAATCAGAAGTCCGTAGCTAGCAGAAAATACCGTGTATTGTTTTTTTTTTACTTGACCATCAACAAAACGTTGCTATGAATAATGTACATCTTAAATCTATAGTAAAAGAAGACTTTGAAGAGTTGATACAAATCTCCTTAATATCCTCCCTTTTGTATGACTCTTAGTGTATCAAGCCAATCTGTTCACCGATAGACACAAGACGAGGCTTGTGCAGCGCCTCCGTGAGCAGATTGGCTTGATACACTAAGAGTCATACAAAAGGGAGGATATTAAGGAGATTTGTATCAACTCTTCAAAGTCTTCGTACATAAATGCTGTTGAAACATCGAATTGTGTGAGTTTTAGTCCTTCATTTGCAGCTATGCTTAAAACAGACCTTATTGTTGTCATCTTTGCAACTGGGCTGAAGGTCTCCTCATAGTCGATGCCTTTTTTCTGTGAGTATCCTCTAGCAACTAGTCTTACTTTGAATTTGTCTAGTGAGCCATCTGCATTGGTTTTCACTTTGTATATCCATTTGCAGGAGATGGGCTTTCTACCTTTAGGAAGGTCAACCATTATCCAGGTTTTGTTCTCCTTTAAAGATTTCACCTCATTTTTCATAGCTTTGATCCACTGATTCTTTTGTGAACTAGTCATCGCTTCTTTATAGGTTTTCGGCTCATTTATCTCATTGATATCATCTGCTGACATCCATCATGATATAATCGTTTAAACGAGCAGGCGGTCGTATTTGGCTTCTGTCTCGAAGAGTCATTATTTGACCTATTTCAGCTATTTCATCTGAAACTTCTGGCTCCCATCATCAAAATCGTCTACTGTATCTTTCGAATTCAGTATGTTTATTCTGTTCAGTATGGTCCTCCTGACTTGGTTCTTCCCAAAGAGATTTGAACCTCGCTGCGCTCGGTCTTAGAGGGATTTGAAGGCTTGTCAAGTGTTGCACTTTTGAAACGTCAAATTGGAACCAGGTTTGTTTTGGTTCTTTTTACACTCCTGCTAATTTAAAAAGTTATCTGATTGTTCTCTTGACAAATAGTATGCCATAGAATACATGAAACAGAGTTAGAAAGGCGAAGTAGGCGGGCCCCGCGTGCCACGGATAGGTCCGTAGGACAAACAAACGTCAAAACCTCAAAATGACCCCTTCAGTCATTTGCCCGACTCAATGGCGTAAAGAGCAGCGACGTATTTTTTAAGAAAATGCCGTTTTGTGCGATATTATCACGTCGAACTCACAGCAAAGATAAAAATTAGCAAAATGGAGGCCTATTGTACCACCGATAACCATTTTGAATACCTTTTTATCCACTATATTTGTTAAAACAAAAATATTTTTTAGCCGGTCGAAACCAGAGCAAAAGTGCTTCCAAAAATACAACGATATCGATAAATTTCTGTATACTGGAATTATTCCTGTAATGTTGAATACTTACTTGTATATATTTTTTAGCTTTGAAGTTAACCAATAATTTTTTAATAATTAAAAAATTAAAAATTGTTTACACTCATACTAAATCCCAACTTTAGAAAGAGATTTTTGGCAGCTACCCAGGTGATCCAAAAGAAAAGCAAAGATGGATCGATGCCACAGGGCAAAAAGATTGGTTAGCCACCAAAACAAGTTCTACTTGCTCCAAACACTTATTTTTTTTTTATAGAAAATGGGCTTACTCTTGACCTCGAGCTAGTCTGACCTAGTCTTCTGTTGTCTGAGCTAGTTTGGAGAGTGACATCATCTTTTCGGCACAAAGAAGACATTTAAAGCTTCTTGCTATACGCTATACCTATTAGAAACCGAAATCACTTCCCGGAGGGACACCAACTTTACCACACACGTCTTTACTGGTATACTAATTTAATTTGTTGGTTCTTCTTATTGCTGACTAGCAGTTGCCCATGACTTCATTTGCGTGGGATTCGAAAAAAGAGTAGATATTATGCTTTTCTAGGTCTAAGTCCATATTCCTGCCAAATTTAATCAAATTCTGTTTAGTGGCTGGGTCGTGAAAGAGTAACAAACATCCAAACATATAAAAATTCAAACTAAAATAAATTATCTTTATAATATTAGTGAGATATATATAAGAAAAATGTAAATATCATGTAAATAATAAAACAAAACAATGCTTCATGATCTATTTTATTGTTGAAGAATATTTACACGCAGGGATCTTCTAATAAAAAACCGGCCAAGAGCGAGTCGGACTCGCGCACCGAGGGATCCGTACCACCACATAATCACGATTGTATTAGAAATTTCAGTATGTTCCTGTGCTAGATTTTTTGAGTCCGACACGAGCTTGACTAGATTTAATTATTTTTTGTTATTTTATAGCTTATGCACTATAAACATTGCAATTTTCTTGTTTTCAAGTGTTCCCGTTTTTAAGATAGAGCATAAACAAAAATCGCCTAAAAAAGGTCTTTAGTATCTGTAAACGTTAGTTTAGTATTATTTAATCTGTGATTTTAGTGAGATATGAAAAATAAAACAGCTTGCACAACCTAACATTAGCGTGACGATTAGTTTCTGCGCATGGTGACACGCGGAGAGCCAATGAAAGCTTCGCAGTCCTTCCCCCACCATACCCCGCGCACCCCCGCGACTCGTTTTTTGTGTTCTGCGCATTAACCGCCATCGCTAGAGTTAGTTATTGCAAGCTGTACGAATCTAAAACAAACCTATGTTTCGTGGAAAAGTTGTAATCCAGAGTACAATAATCCATTTTATCGATAATTTGCCCAATGAAACATACATCCCTAGCATTTGCACAATAATGATACCAGTATAACACAACAATTTAATATTTCAAAATCGCTAACTTTCTATTTTCAGTAAAGAAAAATCTAAATTATTTTTTTAAGTGTTATGCATAATGTTGCACACATTTATAAATATATTGTTAGGGAAATATTTAAAAGGAAAGTTAAAACAAAGAAAGATCCAATAGATACTTTTTGAACCGTTTTGTGCAAACGTTATTAGTATGGCCACATTTTATCTTTGTCTCTTTCTCACCCAAAAACGTCAGATTTTGACGTTTTTGAAAATAATGTTATAACCTAATGTAATACGGTAAATTTTTGATTGCTTGGATTTGGCTCTTTTGACTTTTTCGATTCACCAGTAGACGACAAATAGCTAGCGGTTTTTTTATGTAGTGAAAATATAATTTATCGTGTAAATGTGTGCAAACTGGCGACACCGGTTCCCGTACAAAATTGTCAGCATTGCCTTTCTAACTCTGTTTCATGTATTCTATGTAGTATGCCATTGTCTTTACTTTCAGTCGTCTATGAAACTATTTGTTTTGATGTTGTCGTGAGCGAACCGGCTCTGTAGTTTTTATAATTTTACTGTTATTAAAATACTTATATCTAATCAAATAAGTGTTGTACACAAAAACCTAAATGCTGAACAATACATATATCGTACCGGCATGCGGATCTCATTCCTCTAGGAAGCAGGACTTCGAAGAATTCTTATGCTTTCATTTGTAAGTAATATTTTATAAGCTTATTTTGCACAAAATATGTGTAATACTCATTAAAGTGACAACAAATTATATTAAAGTTTAGGTAATTCAATTTAAAAAACCCTTTCACAAAGAAATATACTGCAAATTTCAAGAACAATTCGAGAATATAAACATATCGAGAATGGTTTTGATTATCCGCCATTAGAGATGTAAATAGTGGTTATCGATAATGTCTAAAAAGTTATCGAATTAAATCAGACGATAACTTTATTCTTCTAGTACGATCTCTGTAAAGGGTTATATGGCCACAAGTCAATCTACCAAGTAATAAAAAAACTTGCCAAGTGCGTGTCGGACTTGGCATATTTAGGGTTCAGTTTATTATAGTAACAAAAAAAGAACGTGATTCATCAATATCAATATTTGTTAGTAAATTATACATAATAATAAACAATACAATATATAACAATACAACAATAATAAAAAATAGACCTCTGGCTCAAAATTTTGAAAGTTAGAGTAAAATCTATGTCAAATAATAGACCTTATAATCACAAACAACTTTTTCTATGTCATCTGAATAATCATAGAGGGTGAAATTTTAGCCTACACCATTCTATGGTGTAGGCTAAAATTTTGTTTTTGTGACCCAATTTAGCTGTATGGGAGCCCACTTTTAAAAGATTTAAAAACATTTTTGACAATTCGTATGGCTTTGGGTCAACAAGATGCTTTTACTGTTAAATCATAGTCTGGCTATAAAACCTGTGCGACAGACGACGGACACTCAGACGGACATAATATTGAAGTGACAACTATAGGGCTCCGTTTGGACCCTTCGAGTGTTACAAAATAAAATTTTAAATCATATAGAGACGGCTTGAGCGTTCTGTTATCACAGCGGTGAAGTCAAAAATTGGTCAAGCTTGACAGTCGCAGCGTGATTTTAGCTTCTACAGATATTGAAATAATAGGTCTTTCACTATGAAATTGCCGAAATTTTCTTACAGATTAATGAGATCATAATTCCTATAATTGTTAAGCTATTTTTTCATTTGTCTTATATTTGAAAGTTGAATTCAAGATTAAGTATCAAATTTAGCATAAAATAAAGTTTTAATTATAAGTTTGATTTTTAAAATTAAAGGTTTGAAAACGATTCATTTTAAATGTCTTCCGATTTCATCATTAGATTTGTTATATTTTTTACTGATAATATTTTTCAAAAATTAACTTTTAACTTCTTAAAGAAGCTAAGTTAATGTCTTCCCAATCATGCTCAAAAAATGTAGAAAATTCGGCATACAAAACGCCAATTTCATAGTTGAAGACCCGATAAGAATGGTACAAGTCCAATGTGTCAAGCTTGACGTACTCTTGACTGTACCATATCATTGGTAGTCGATATTTATTTATTTTCAGGTCCCTTCAAGTTTCAAAGATAAAGTAAAACAGCATAGCAGTGGCATTGCAACTAAGCATTAAAACTACTAAATAAACAACACTTGCAGAGAGACTTGAGTGAAAATTGTGACAAAAATAAGAATTATTTTAGGTAGTAGGTAACTTTATTAGTAGATTCATAACTTTTTAAATATACTTACGTAACGTTCTGTAATTTTATTTTTGTCTTTTCATTTACTCTTCATTTTAAGTAATTGAGAGAATAAATAAAGCAGCTTAATTCATTTCTGATGAATACCTTTTTTTAATAATATTAACTATAAATACAGAAATGAAAAAAAAAACACTCTACGCACCCCTTGGAATAGACTCCTTCACCTAACGCAACCCACGCCCGCGCGATTGCCGCGTTCTTTATCGAGTCTAATTGTACTGCGTGGACGTGCGTAAGTCTCTGTCATTTTTGGTTTCGCGCTTGATGTATGAACTGTTCGGGGTGCACTATTATAAACATAAAGCAATTCCCAGACAACGTAGTGAAAACTGCAAGTAGTTTCCTGTCGAGTATCTCATTTTGCAACGTCAAATTTTGGTTCTATTCATTTGATTTCTCTTCAAAGAACATTATTGTGAATAACATACAAAACATTCAAATTCAACGATTTTTTTAAGTCACAAAATTTTGAATTCTAACGTCTGCTCAAAGCCTCGTCAATATTAATGTGTGAGTGTTAATACTATCGTTTTAAAAAAGTCGAAATACTAATTATCGCTATCGTCATATCGAGTGCCTGCACATCTCTAGCTGGTTAAAAAGAATTACAGCGACGTTTGAAAGTAGATAATCATAAACATGTTTATCTCTTTTTTTCTAATATGACTCTTAACATGAGTAAAAAGCCAAGCTATAGCCGACAATTTTCGGATCCCTCTATGACCGAGCGTAGCGAGGTTCAAATCTCTTTGGTTCTTCCTGACTCACGACCAGACCGAGTGATGTGTGAGGCACCGTCGAGCTAGGCTCATCAGGGTTGCTGTCATTGCGACCTGTGATGCTTTCAGGGGTAGTTTGATTATGCATATCTACAATAAAATTAGAAGTCCGTAGCTAGCAGAAAATACCGTGTATTGTTTTTTTTTACATGACAATCAACAAAACGTTGCTATGAATAATTAACATCATAAATCTATACTAAAAGAAAACTTTGAAGAGTTGATATAAATCTCCTTAATAGAGGTAATATAGTAAATAGTTTGCTATTGAGAGAATGCCGTGTAACACATCGTGTGCATCGCTTAATACTTACATTTTAATTTATTTTAAAGAAAATCTGGAAAATCTGAGACGGCCTACGGCACACACCTACAATAATATTGCACGATATTCATGATTGCGCCATATTATTGACCGTTTGTAGGTAATATTGAGGATTGCGCAGTGAATGAATTAACAGATTGAGTAAGCTTACATTGTGCAGTATTGATTATTGCGGCTTATGTAGGGTATAACACGGTAATCACTATTGGTAATTTCTTTTTTAGAATCTTTTTACAAGAAAATCTGTTACATGCATTTGACAGAACCAATCAAACTGACTCAATAATTTTAATGAAATGGTGGCATTATGATGGATTTTCCTCATGCTTATTTGCAGCCCCATCTAGTGGACATTTCAAAAGATGGTTAAAAACAACCTATTGATAGAAATCTGCTACAAATGGTCACACTGTCTGTACACGCGGTGCGTTCTACATGTGCAACCACCTTAATTCTACTCTTCATCACATACTGTCCGATAAATGAAGGTATTCCTAATAGAATTTGATTTTTTATTCGAATAATACCCAAAAAATAAATCGAATATTTGAAAAAAAAAAACTAATATTTGCATGCCGTAATTCTCATATTTTTATAGCTATGTAAAGTTGAATTTTAAGTTTATTTATACTTCTTCCGGAATCTTTAAAAAAATACTACATGGATTTTATAGTTTTCAATAAATTTTGGAGGTTTGACCCCATAGGACTTTGTACCAATTGTTGTACCTATCCGCGTAGCACGACCCGCACGACCATTTGACCCGACAGTAGTTAGAAATAAGGAAGTTGCAAAGTCAAATATGTCAAGCTTGGCTTGTTCTTGACGGTACCACAATACTTTGAGGCGCTCAGCAGATAAAGGGGCGGGCATACGCGGGCAGGGATTTTTGTCCTGTCAGCCCGCCAGTATGGCCGGTACAATACGCGCAACGAAAGAAGAGACTTGACGGATCACGTGGTTAACCTGCGCAGTAGACAGTTCGCAGGCCATTTTGGCGGCAAGTGGGGAGGGACGCTAGGCTGTACCTGCGTGAAATCCTAACTGACAGGTCTCTTCTTTCTTTGCGCGTATTGTACTGCAATTATTTTCGTATTATTGTAGTCATTGACGTGGGATAAACGCTCCGTTTCTATGCGCGTAGTTCCCAAAATCTTTGGTTTTGAAGGAAAACAGCTTGAATAGTTGTTCAATTCAAATAGTTATTCAATCGAAAAGGTTGTTCCGATTGATTGTTATTTAGTTTGAATCGTAGAGCAATTTTGAAAAGTTATAAGTTTGAATTTAATTCTGATAAAAACTATTATTCTCGCATACCGGCCACACTGGAGGACAATGACTGCCCGCGTCTGCCCACCCCTTCAGTCTGAAGAAAGTCACGGAATTTTATTTTATCTATCGCGTTTTTTCTATAAAATGAAGCTGCTACTAATACTAGGCTGTACAGCACTATTACTTATTTTTTTGTAAATGGCAGCACAATCGCGAGAATGTCTGTGACGTCATATTTTTTCACCGGATATGTTCAATCAGTACAGTAAGTTTTTATTTGTTTTCAATTTAGTCACTATGTAGACACAGTTTTTCTTTTGGCTAAAATATTTTTCTTTTTCTTTTGTTTGTTATTTCTCTTTTGATTTTGGTTAGATTCATTTCATTCATTCATTTCCTTTGTTATAGCAACTACTTTTGACTTTTGTAGTACAAGGATACTTCAACTGTCAAAAGTTATTTCCGTTCTGCTAAGTGACGCCATTGTGAGCCGTAACGACTTCTATCTGTACTGAGTTAAATCTCAATTTTCTTAGACAATCTTGGTAAATAGTGTTTTAATTTTATGTGGTTTAATTGTTCGTGTAGTGGGTTATATTTTCTAGTCAGTATTTTAACGTGCCTATGTATAATTAAAGTGTAATTACAAGTTTTGTTCGGTATCATTGAGCTAAATTCCTGTGAGGCTTATTGAGCGCCATTTCAATATAAATTTGGACCTAAATTCAACTTACTTAGCTACGGAAACTTGTAAATTCTAATGTTTACTTGTCCCAAAGCATCCACAGGCTTGAATATATAGCAAAACGCGCGAAAATACTCATCAATGTTTCTAGAAATGACAGTTGGTGCGTCATTGTGATGTGCTCATAAGTTTTTTTTTGTAACGCAACTTTTGTTACTTTCCAGGTGTAGAAACATATAAACACGGAAAATGGCAGATGATATGCCCACATTCAAGTGTGTGCTGGTAGGCGACGGTGGTACCGGCAAAACAACATTCGTAAAGCGGCATCTTACTGGAGAGTTCGAGAAACGATATGTCGCGACCCTTGGTGTTGAAGTTCATCCCCTAGTTTTCCACACAAACCGTGGCCCGATCAGATTTAACGTGTGGGACACTGCTGGCCAAGAGAAGTTTGGAGGCCTCCGAGATGGATACTATATTCAAGGACAATGTGCCATCATCATGTTTGATGTAACCTCAAGAGTCACCTACAAAAATGTTCCTAACTGGCATAGAGATTTAGTTCGTGTTTGTGAAGGCATTCCTATAGTATTATGTGGTAACAAAGTGGACATCAAGGACAGAAAAGTTAAAGCCAAGACCATTGTGTTCCACCGGAAAAAGAATCTTCAGGTATGTTGATGAATCTCTCTAAAATGAATTGTACTAGTGGTAAAGCCCAACAAACACTTGCCTAAGTTTAAAAGGACTTGTACAACTAATTGGAAGTATCCACATATTTATTTTACACAATTAATATTATTTTTATAGGTATACCATACCAGTGTTCATAGAAGATGCTGTGGTTTTGTAAAGTAACATTTTTTTTTTTTTTTAATTTATTTATTAAGAATTTTGCAGTTAGGAAAGGTTTTCATTTTCACAAGTCGTGTTTGTAACCACAAAACACAAATAAGTGCTCCGAATATGAAAGTATGAAAGGATTGATGAAAGTACAGGAAGCAAGGGAAGTATGTCAAGATCGTAGCAGGTGGAGGACTGTGGTCTCTGCCTACCCCGACGGGAAAGAGGCGTGATGTTATGTATGTATGTATCCACTTTTTAAATACTTTTTACATGAATTTGAGTTTATTCCTTTTCATAAAATCCCAACATCTTTCATGAACTCTGGTATTATCTTAAAAATCATTTGTTTAACAATAAATTGATCTAACATAAGTCTTGAATGTTGTTCAAGTCTTTATTTAATGTTTACAGATGTGTGTCTAATAAAATAAAAGTGAAATGATTGATTAATAAACATTCTTTTTTCTTGTGCAAGTCCGATGGGGCAAATAGATTTACTCAATTATTTGTTTACTAAATGTCATATTCTTTCATAGAATGCTCTATAAACACTTCTTTGAGCAATGTTTGTATATTTAAATTTTGAACATGTTGGTTCCAGTACTATGACATCTCTGCTAAATCAAACTACAACTTTGAGAAACCCTTCCTTTGGCTAGCAAGAAAGTTGATTGGAGACGGCAACCTTGAGTTTGTTGCCATGCCTGCCCTGTTGCCTCCAGAAGTCCAGATGGATCCTCAATGGCAGAACCAGATCGAAAAGGACCTCAAGGAGGCCCAAGACACTGCACTGCCCGAAGAAGATGAAGATTTGTAAATAAGATCTAGTTTAAATTCCCAGTGACCTTTAAAATCCTGTACTATCTTAAGATGTGCATGCACAGTACACCTTAACTTCATTCCATTAGGTTCAAAGTGAAAAAGTACACTGATTGGACATGAAATTAATATCATCATGCTTTTAGTTGTTTTTGTCCCGATCAAAAGCATTTTTCTGATTAATTTCATATTTATTTATATTTTTATAAGATTTAAGCTATTACTTAATAGGCTGCAACTGGCTTATTACATTGAGTGTTGTAATTAAAATTTGAAGTGATAAGGACAGTTTCTCTTTGTTATTTGAGGTCTTACATCCTAAACATTAGGTGAGATGTTGGAATTTGTACTGTTTAGCTCATGTTTTAAGATTAACAATAGTTTATTGGTAATGTCTCTACATTTGTAATGCTTTACATTGATTGTAGCCAGATGCACTTAAATTTGTTTTCTATTTTAATTTTTGCCCTGTCTTGTGTATTTCCTGATATACTTATGGCTAATAATGATAATCATCTGTTAGAAATCTTAGCTACATGTCTATAAAATGTAATTCTTTCTTGTTACATAAGGACTGACAATATTCACTGTAAAATTGTGGTGATACATACTTTTTGAATAAAATTAAACTGCTAACTAAAGGTTTTTATATTTGGCCCAGCGCAGACAGACAGAACGGAATAAATCCTCGCGCGGGCTCGGGCATTCCCTGATAGATCGAGCATGCGCGCGACCGCGCGAGTAAACCGTCAGCCTATTTTGTCGGTTCAAGCATATATCACAGACTACCTACTTAGGAGATACTGACGTATCAGACGGCCGACTTACCTATACTGTTTTGTAGGAGTTAGTTAATCTGTGGCGGGGCGAAAGTGAATTGACAGCTATACATACATGTTTACAGCTTGACCAACTTATCTGTAGAATTTTACGATGGCGCTACGATCGAAAAGGATTGCCACCTATTACAAAAAAAAACAACTTCTGCCTTTTTAGTGTTCCGATATCAAAACGGTAAAAATAGGAACACTTTACTATGGTGCGACTTTGTCTGTCAGTCTGTCACATTCACACCTGTAATAAAGCAACCACTCATGCTATCGACTTGAAATTTGGAATAGTTTTAGAATTATGGTTGCCCAACTTAAGGCGCTAATAGCGGTCAAATGCCTAACTTGAATAAAAATAGTTTTAACAAAAACTACACACCTCCTTCAAAGTTTTGCAAGTTTTCTATTAGCAATAAAAAGTATAAAATAACTATATAACAGTTAATAATCAGTAACTAAGTGAAGTAATAGAAAATAACCAAGCCTGTTATTTGTTTCAATTATAAATTTATAAGTAAATTACAACAGTTCAATTTGAAGTCGGTGCCAGCCGAAAAGTTGCATTGCTGGTAACAGTATCAAATCTGGTTTCTTTTATTACAGAAGACTTTTTTAAATTTTACCTTTGAGGGGATCCCATATTAAATTGTCTATGGTTAAGATTTGATGAAAAGTAGGCACGAGATGGAAAATATAAACTTGTAGTAATTTGGTAACGGCATACTTAAGCTTAGGAAGCGCGAGTTAATTAGTGCACTTATAATTATCTGGCACCGACTCGAAAATGAACTGTTGTAATGTACCTATAAATTTATAATTGAAACAAATAACAGGATTGGTTATTTTCTATTACTTCACTTAGTTAATGATTATTAACTGTTATGGTTATTTTATACTTTTTAGTGCTAATAGAAACCCTGCAAAACTTTGAAGGAGGTGTGTAGTTTTTGTTAAAACTATTTTTATTTTAGAAGTTATAGTGTTAAGCAAACACCATAAGGTATTGGTACAAAAAGATATTTAGTAACACAGACTGATCCTAATTTTTTTTTTAGTTTTCCAACCTATGAGCCGATATTTCACTGGGACACCAGTAAAGACACCAGAGTCGCCACACCCTGCGGCCACAGTGGCTATATTTCACTGGGAGTGGTAGCGCGACCAGCATCCGAGCTGGTCGCGCCGCTAAATTGGTTGCGCAACCAAACGGACACCAAGTGAGTAACTCTCTATAGAGTTGTATACATTTTGTTGGGCCACGGTGTCCCAGTGAAATATCGAGGGTGGCTAGCACAAAAGACGTGGTATTGTCATATCGTTTTTTACAATCATGATGTCACTAAAAAGGGTCGAGCATTTCACGGACGAATTTCAAAATTAAAATTTAATTAAATGGCCATCAAAACCATTAAGAAAAAATACAGGGTGATATATCATGATTTTAAGAAGGTTTTCACTTGAATATAATTGTATTTTTGCTAACCGGTAACAGCTTTGACTCAGCACAAGAGTAGTCTAGGGTCAGTAGTTTTCAAGTTATAGCGATTTTTAGTTTGACAGCTCTGTCATCCGAAATGTAGATCACATTGAGACCTATCATTTGTCTCAGCACACGAATAGTCTAGGGTCAGCAGTTTTCGAGTTATAGCTATTTTTAGTTTGACATCTGTATTTAGTTAGACTGCTAAAAAAATAGCCGAGACTATGACAAAAACAAAAAAGATGTTTTGGTCTTTATCACACTTTAGAACTTTTGTTTGTATAAATTGAGTCTGCTCTAACTTGGTATGATATTTGCAAATCCATTTCTATACTTCATCCGAGATCTGACGCGACAAAGACAAAATAGATGTTTTGGTCTTTATCACACTTTAGAACTTTTGTATATATTGAGCCTGCTCTAACTTGGTATGAGATCTGACGCGACATCTGATGCAAATTTATAATTTTTTCCCCATCTAAAAAGGGCTATTTGCGTCGACACGAAAAAAAGAAGATTTGGGTAACACTGACCTGTAGCGGCAGCAATGCGTTTGTATACATGAACAAATGGTGTTATTGGAGATTCTTGCTCCTTTTCTGCATCAAAGAACGATTTCATTATGAGAATCATTTTTCGCACACCACTTTCGGTTGCTTTTGGTATGTCTTTCTCATAAAATACTTGGAAATATGCAGGAAAACAAGAACAGCACAGGCAACACTGACTGACACAAGGAGGTTTAAGTGGCAGCTCTTTATGCTAAGGAGGGAGCCATAACCGTTTCCATTTCTTGCGAGGGACCTCCATACTAAAATGTATCATTTTTTTAAACCCTTTATAGGTCAGTGGTCGCTTAAGAATGGACTTGATTGTTAATTTCACAATGTACTGACTCACCACTACTGAGCTTTTATGGTTAAAAAAAACAAAAAAAAAATGTAAATAGAGTTCAGTTTCCAAACTCTTTACCTGGGTGTTAGCCCTATAAAGGGTTAAATCCCAAAAACGTAAAATTTTTGTATTTCTCTTAAAGAAATATATAGCTTAGAACTAATAAATCTTGTTACTACAGTTTTTCTGGTAAGAAAACTTACCATTCAAGAAAAAACCGGTCAAATGCGAGTCGGACTCGTGCGGATTCAGATGGGTTCCGATGTGCCTATAGTATTTTCGTAAGCAATAAAGTCCATTTCTAAAAAGCTGCAACTTAGAAATATCGTTTTATTTTTGCTGTAATATTTACATAAACTTCTATCGCCTGTAATTAATTCTAATTTTTCCTTTCACAAACTTCGGAGATAAGGGGAATGGTATTTTTTTTGACCTTTTTTATCATAATTTGAAAACTAAGAGTTGTAAAAAAATTTAAAAATATGTTTTAGAATTTACAAGAAAAGCCCTTTCATATCCCCCACTCGACCTAGTAATGAAAATTTGAAATTTTGCCCCCCCACCCCTATTTGGGCCCCCTTTACAATAATAATCATAATTTTTGGTTGATTCTCTCATGTGCAGTTAAGTTGGACAACCATATTCTAAAACTGTTCTAAATTTCAAGTCTAAAGCATGAGTGGTTGCTGAAATATACAGGTGTGACAGACAGACAGATAAAGTTGCACTATAAGGGTTCCTTTTTTTACCATTTTGGTATCGGGATCGGGACCCTAAAAAACACTGTTAAAAATCGCGCATTTTTGGCTATTACGGATCATTTACGCTTCCTTTCTTATTATTAATGGTCAATTCAAAAGTTAAAAAGATATATTTTTACTTTCGCATATTATAAGGTATGGATGAATCATTACATTTTTTTTATTTGAACGTAACCTAGACCCTAGTTTTTTGACCGACTTGTCATAGTCGACTAGGAGACGCTTAACACGACTAGACTATGTATATGACGAACTCTAAACATTTTTACTCTGAGGTTGTCAAAATGACGTAAGTAGTTCCGCTTTTGGCCATTCTACAGAATTAAATTATGATTCCCCCTTTTTTTTTCTTTGATCATTTATTTATATGTTTTTATTTTTATCCAGATTATGCTAATTGACCGTCCATTTATCTGGTCATTGTAGTGCCGTGTATTCTCCAACTTCGACACTGGCAAAATTGTCCATGTTGACAGAAGCCATATTACAAATATTTGATTTGAAAGTTGGTCAAGCTGTACGTACAGCTTGACCAACTTTGCTGTACGTACAGCTTGACCAACTTTTCTGTAGAATGGCCAAAAGCGGAACTACTTACGTCATTTTGACAACCTCAGAGTAAAAATGTATAGAGTCCGTCATATACATAGTCGTGTTAAGCGTCTCCTAGTCGACTATGACAAGTCGGTCAAAAAACTAGGGTCTAGGTTAAATTTTACAAATAAATAAAATCTAATGTTTCATCCAAACCTTATAATATGCGAAAGTAAAAATATACCATTTTAACTTGTGAATTGATCAATAATAAAAAGGGAGGAAGCGTAAATGATCCCTTATAGCCAAAGATGCGCGATTTTTAAGAGCGTTTTTTAGGGTCCCGATACCAAAATGGTAAAAAGAGGAACCCTTATGGTGCGACTTTATCTGTCTGTCTGTCACACCTGTATATCTCAGCAACCACTCATGCTTTAAACTTGAAATTTGGAATAGTTTTAGAATATGGTTGTCCAACTTAACTGCACATGAGAGAATCAACAAAAAGTTATGTTTATTTATGTAAAGAGGGCCCAAATAGGGGCAAAATGTGAGGGGCAAAATTTCAATTGTCATTACTAGGTCGAGTGGGGTATTATATGAAAGGGCTTTTCTTGTACATCCTAAAATATATATTTATATTTTTTTACAACTCTTATTCAAATAATGATGAAAAATGTCAAAAAAATACCATTCCCCTCCCCTTATCTCCGAAGTTTGTGAAAGGAAAAATTAGAATTAATTACAGGCGATAGAAGTTTATGTAAATATTACAGCAAAAATAAAACGATCTTTCTAAGTTGCAGTTTTTTAGAAATGGACTTTATTGCTTCCAAAAATACTATAGGCACATCGGAACCCATCAGAATCCGCGTGAGTCCGACTCGCATTTGACCGTTTTTTTCTTGAATGGTAAGTATTATTACCAGAAAAACTGTAATAACAAGATTTATTAGTTCTAAGCTATATATTTCTTAAAGAGAAAGACAAAACTTTTACGTTTATGGGATTAAAAAAAATCATACGTTTTAGTATGGAGGTCCCTCGTAAGAAATGGATACGGTTATGGCTCCCTCCTTAGCATAAAGAGCTGCTACTTAAACCTCCTTGTGTCAGTCAGTGTTGCCTGTGAAGTTCTTGTTTTCCTGCATATTTCCAAGTATTTTATGTGAGAGTTATACCAAAAGCGATCGAAAGTGGAAAAGGAGCAAAAATCTCCAATAACACCATTTGTTCATGTATACAAATGCTTTGCTGCCGCTACAGGTCAGTGTTACCCAGATCTTCTTCTTTTCGTGTCGACGCAAATCCAATATTGGCCTAGATTATTATTGCAGTAACAAGTAGAAGCACTAGTTAAAGACCTGTGTAAAGTTTCATTAACCTAGGTTTAAAACTCTAAGCATTAGATCATTTTGAAAAACTCAAATTTTGCCAATTGTAAAAACATGCTGTAATTCCGTAAATTCCGTAGAATTTACCTTGTACTTTAATGATGCCATAATCACTTTTTAGTCATTTCCAATAATATTTAACTTTTCTTTTCTTGTTTTGGAGAAATTTTGCAAATTATCACAAAAACAGGTGCTGTTGGGGATTTTTGAAGTGAAAACTTTTTTAGCAGCGTATAGCACTTTTTAAGATGGGAAAAAAATAATAATGGGATATAAGGATGTCGCGTCAGATCTCATACCAAGTTAGAGCAGGCTCAATATAAACAAAAGTTCTAAAGTGTGATAAAGACCAAAACATCTATTTTGTCTTTGTCGCGTCAGATCTTCAGATCTCGGATGAAGTATAGAAATGGATTTGCAAATAATCATACCAAGTTAGAGCAGGCTCAATTTATACATACAAAAGTTCTAGTGTGATAAAGACCAAAACATCTTTTTTGTCTTTGTCATAGTCTCGGCTTTTTTATTTAGCAGTCAAACTAAATACAGCTGTCAAACTAAAAATCGCTATAACTTGAAAACTACTGACCCTAGACTACTCATGTGCTGAGACAAATGATAGGTCTCGATGAGATCTACATTTCGGATGACAGCTGTCAAACTAAAAATCGCTATAACTCGAAAACTACTGACCCTAGACTATTCGTGTGCTGAGACAAATGATAGGTCTCGATGAGATCTACATTTCGGATGACAGCTGTCAAACTAAAAGTCGCTTTAACTCGAAAACTACTGACTCTAGACTACTCATGTGCTGAGACAAATGATAGGTCTCGATGAGGTCTACATTTCGGATGACAGCTGTCAAACTAAAAATCGCTATAACTCGAAAACTACTGACCCTAGACTATTCGTGTGCTGAGACAAATGATAGGTCTCGATTTGATCTACATTTCAGATGACAGCTGTCAAACTAAAAATCGTGAGTGTGACATACGGACAGACAGACAGACAAAGTCGCACCATAGAAGAGGGTTCCTTTTTTACCGTTTTGATATCAGAACACTAAAAAGGTAGAATTTGTTTATTTTTGTAATAGGTGGCAATCCTTTTCGATCGTAGCGCCATCGTAAAATTCTACAGATAAGTTGGTCAAGCTGTACATATATACCACGGTCATTTCCCGCCCTCGATTGGTATATATAAATTAGTTTTTGAAGGGAGGAGGTCTAAAACACCTAGGACCTAGCGGCTAGCTAGGTCTAAGGTGTTTTATTTTTGTGAAATATGTATTAAATGGATTTGAAAATAAAACAACATTTTGTTCATTTATTTTGTTTATTTTTCCTAATTTTCTTTTGATATAGATTTAATGCCATCGTGTGAATAAATAAGTATCTAGGCTGAACAGCTCACTAATATAAAGCACAGGAACTATATAGGTAGATAAAATAAGAGTCACTAGGCTGAAAAGTCTCTAGGCTCACCAATTAACACAAGAACAAGACACAAAATACGAGTCTAGGCTAAAAAGTCAATAGGCTCAAAACACAATAAAACACGAGTCTCTAGGCTGAAAAAGTCACTAGGCTCACAATTATTTGGTAAAACAACAAGATATATACCAAATAGACGTTATTAGGCTCAATAATATTGAATTATCACAAATAAACAACAACAGCCAGCAACGAACGACCTAACAAAAATTACAAAATGGTGGACAGACTACCGCGGGGGAGAATGGTAGTGAGCGGAGGACGCGGTACACTTTCGCCCCGCCGCTCTATGCCAACTTTTTTTATAGGGAAGTGAAACAGGTGTGAGCATATATGCACTTCAGTACCTTAATAAAATCCTCTCAGAAGCGCTCCTCTGTCTGCGCTGAGCTAAGGGGTTATTCTCGCGTAGCAAAAGAGTCTGCGCAAACCAAAACTCAGAGCAGTTTTTGATAACATTGCAAAATAAACTTTATCTTCATAGAAATAAAATGCAAAATTGCCTGAGAGGCATAAAAACTGCTCGAGCAGTCGCGCGGACGCAAGGTCGCAGTGTTGCCTGCTTGAAGGATTTAGGGCTAAATATTGCATTTTTTACAATTTGTAATCAACTCAAAGCCGAGTATTTTGTAAATATTTAAGACCGAATCACAGTTTTTTCGTAAATTCATATTCGCAATTGAAATTTGTAGCTTTAATTTCTTTTTCGTATTATAAAATAAAATTCTTGAATGGTAAATTATTAGAAAAGGTTAGAGAATTTCCAACTCTCCTGTCGTGTTGCCTTCATCTATATTGAAAATTCAGATATTTTTATGTTTTAATTTATCGATGATTCTGTTTCTTCCGCCATCACATTCACGCACGCACGTCCCAGTGTTGAATTATCGCTACAAATTAGTAACATGGCATGGCAACCCTGAGAAACTGTCGCCGCGCCGGGCTGCGCGAGTATTTTGTCGGTCGGTCTGCGCGGACCCAAACGAGAGAACTTTGTATGAGTCGATAGTCAACCCACCCAACTCCATTCTCACTTCAGCTCCAGGCATAGGTTTGCATTATAACCGAGACGAATATGCATATACACCCAACCTCACGTCGGTTCACAGTCAAGTTCAGAGTTCAGTTTACATTTTTGGTCTGTGCACACTAGCGATTTTTTTAGGCGAAAACGCAGCGCTCACACGGCAATTTTTTCAGTATCGAAGTATACCTATCGCAGTGTTGGCACGCACCTCACCTGAAAATCGCTAGTATGCATGGACCATAAGAAGGAGGAAGATCGGCAACATGGGCCCTGACAGAGGTGACCTTGGTCGGTTCCGACCGTGTGTTTCGCGTTCCAACGTGGTTCCAACCATGTAGTTCGCAGTTCACAACCAATTCTCTGTAGAACCTGAATGGTTGCCAGCCAAGGTCACCTCTGTCGGGACCCATGTTGCCGACCGTGTATCAAGCACTTAAGCAAGCTATGTTATTGTAGTAAGACTTACTCTATCAGAGTTTGTCAGAGAGTTTGTAGCAAGAGAAAAGCGTTGACTGAGCAGAGCAGTTTATGATAAAATTGTAAAATGGCCTATTCACATACCTACATATAGGGTGACTTTTAATTAGTTCTTGATAGAAAAAGGTATGAATGTATTCATGATACTGAACAACTTTCCCCAAGGAACATAGGTCGAAATACAAAAATCAAGTTTTGACCTCCCATAGAAACTGCATCAGCTGATCGCGCGTTTTGTATGGGAGGTCAAATTTGGTGTTTCGTTTTTCGACCTATGTTTCTTGCGCAAAGTTGTTCAGTATCATGAGTACATGCATATCTTTTGCTATCAAGAACTAATTAAAAGTCACCCTATATATATATATATAAGCAGTCCGATCCGATCGTCTGTTAGTACCTTAACATAACCGAACCTTTCATGAAGTGGTCAGCCACATCATGAAGTGATCATTTCTAACGATCTGGCCACGACATATACAGGGTGTTAATTTGATTGCGTGCCATAGCTCAGAGGCGGGATCAGTATCAGTAACTGAACAACTTTTCCCAAGGAACATAGGTCGAAATACGAAAATCCATATTTGACCTCCCATACAAAATGCGCTTATCAGCTGATGCAGTTTCTATGGGAGGTCAAAAATTGTTTTTCGTATTTCGACCTATGTTCCTTGGAAGAAGTTGTTCAGTTACTGATACTGATCCCGCCCCTGAGCTATGGCACGCAATCAAATTAACACCCTGTATATAAGATTCAAAATTGCCTGACAGGCATAAAAACTGCTTGCGGACGCAAGTGATGCCTGCTTGACCGCTTTTGGACTAAGTCTAGTATTTTTTTACAATTTTAATTAACTCGAAAAGAGAAATTGATAATTCAGTTTCTTCCTCTTCCGCCAAAGTACTTGTCAGTGGCCAAAAGTGCATTACAATATCCCAGTCCATCACATTTACGTCCCAGTAGTCCGGTCCCTTATAGTCTTATATCGTCAATTTGCACCAAATTTTTTCCAGGTACTAGTTAGGTACATAGCTCTCAATTTTTGACAGGAGCCAATTCTTGAATTTTCTATGGAATTTTTTTAAAATTCAAGAATTGGCTTCTATCAAAAATTGAGAGCTATACGTACCTGGAAAAAATTTGGTGAAATTGTAAATCGTGTCTACGTGAAACAGCTAACTGACCGCACTACAGTGTTAATTATCGCGACAAATTAGTAACAGCATGGCAACCCTGAGAAACAGCTCCCTCATCCGCCGCGCCGGGTTGCTCGCGCATTTTGCCGTTCAGTCTGCGTGAACCCAAAGTTACGAGCAAAAACAGTACCGATTACTTTAAACTTAGCGAGGTTCAAACCTCTTTGTACTTATAGTCTTGCTTCTATTAAGACGTTGTTCTTTAATTTTATCGGATTCGTCACAGTAGTTCGGTCCCGGAAAAAACAAACGAACTTATGAGACTCCTCGGACTAGACGGAGTTTAAACGTCGCTGACTAGACGGATATGATCGTCAAAATAAAACTATTATTTACACAATTTAGCTTTATTTATTGGTGAAATATTACATTTTAAATGCATACAATATAACGTCAACTACAACCCTATGTATTAATTAATTCGAAAATCTATTAATCTAAGTGTTCACTTCTTAGCCGATGCCCTTTCTCGCGCCTTCTTTCCTTCCAGCAGTTTAAGTCTGTCTTCTTCAGAGAGGTTGCTGTTGATCTTAGTGATGACTCCAGTGCCGAGTGTCATGTCTCCTAATCGTAGCGTGAATCTTTGTCCAGCTTCACAAACCATTGGTTTCAGGAGTTTTAGCTTCAATCTGAAAGTTAAGAATTTTATAAAAAAAATCTTGGGGTTAGCGCAGACCGTGAACATAGCATAGATCAGTATATATGATATCACGTTTGAAAATAAACTTTCAGTGGAAATAGTATAGCTTAAAATGACAGCAGAAAAAACTGTGTGAGAGCAGGTCGGATCGATAGTTGTCTCTGTCGCTCCAATATGTAGCGCATCGCTCCGTCCTGCTCTCACACTGCTGTCATTCTAATCAGGCTACATTATTCCGACTGTAGGTATCAGCATAAGAAAAATCCTCACGCGTGCCGATTCCACAGTGACACCAAAAAGTGCGTGAGAATTTTTTCTATTTGACGTGTGCTAAATAAAATACGAGAACACTTGATTATTGAGTTTTACACAATTTCTCAGGTTGTAGTAATGCCCAGCCGGCTTAGCACGCTGCAGTTGTCAGTTTATCTAGGCCCATAGATTAATAAAGACTTTAAGCATGGTCACGTTTTTTTGACATCCGAGCAATGCGACACATTTTGAAAGACAAGGACGGCTACATGTATTAGTGTATAAAGCTATCTTTGTCTAAAATATCAAAAAAGTAATTTGTGGATTTGCTTAACATTTTCCTCCACTGACATTTCTTCGCGCTTGGAGGTGATAGATTAGATGACATAATTCTTCAAATAAAGTGACATTTCTCCGAGATATATTTTCTCTCAGGCAGCGTGCTAAGCGGGCAGGCCCATTACAAACAAAGATATCGCAAGGAGTATCGCTTTTAGATTTTGGCAAACAGATTCCAAGTAGGTACCTATACAAGCACAGCGAGCAGCAAATATCAAAAATGTCCTGAACTTTTTCTAAGAATTTGCGGTATAAATTCCGTCCATCTCCCTTCCTAGCATACTGCTTGTTTATTTGTCAGAAAGAGATGACGTCCATTTAGATTTTCACCAACAGTGCTCCGAAAGTTGTGTGAAAGTACAAGAAATCTCTTCGGATTAGGGACAAGCTGAAAGGAGTAACACTGTGACCTACGCTATCCTACGGAATTAATAGGAGTGGAACTAGAAATCCCATCCGGCAGATCTGTTCCCTAAACAACACAATCTGACTGAATCGCATCAAATTCAAAGTGAACGGGCAAGGTATGCATGCTATCATCGCTCGCCACTGTTCGAGGTCAAATACTGAAATGCATACCTATCATACATTATTACACATGCCACTCCAGGATTTTTTTCACCACCGCTACAAGGTTCCATAAGCTTTTTGTTTAAAAAAAGGAACCTATTATTAATTTGACATTTAAATTTAAAAGAATCATAAAAAAAAACACTTACGTAGTATCTTCTCCAGGCATGACCATCTCCTTCTCTGGAATGGTGACTTGCGCAGCGCAGTCCCAAGTCATGGAGAACATTTGCAGCTGAATAAAGGACGTGAAGGGCTTGGAGCGACCTCCTTCTTCTTTGCTCAGGATGTAGACGGCAGCGTCGACATTGTCGTGGGCCTTAACTGTGCCAGGTTTGGCCATTACCATACCTATAAACCATTTAAAAAAACATTATAGCAAAAAAAAATAGGATGCGGTAGCCTAGTCGGTTAAGGCGTCGCCGGTACTGTCGGAGAAGACGTGTTCAAATTCTGCCTGTCGTTATGAAATTTTGCTATTTTCTATTTTGTAGTATTATAGTCTAAGTGCTAGCTACGGAAATAGGTATGCAATTTATAGAGCAACGAAATCCCTCTAGTTAGTGTGTCATACTTTTATAATTAATTAATCCGGGCTCCTGTCAGGTGTTCAGTGGTGGGTGCGAGAGTGGAAGGGCAACAAATTTATAGAGCTCTGCGTTTGGTGTTATATTACAGCTAATTATGTATTAAATTCGAATACAACATTGCCAGGCGTTTTGATTGGGGGAAAAGTGGTGCCAAAAATTCGGAAAAAAGTGCCATAGTCATCTCATTTACTGGATCAAATTTGTCAAAATGCCAATGTTATATTCGAATTAAATACATAATTAGCTATAATACCACACCAAACTCGGAGCTTTATAAATTGCATACCTTCAATTCAATTTATAACCCATTTGTTGCCCAAACCCTGCCACACCCACCGTCTAGGGGAGAACCCCTTGCCTGATTCTGCACTAAAGCAGCAGTGTTTGCAATGATGTGTTTCGGTTCGAAGGGTAAGAAAACTAGTAAAATTACGGGCACAATAGAAATACCATCTTAATTCTCAAGGTCGGCAACGCGCTTTGCTGTCTTATTGGTGTCAAATTATTGCAAAGATAGGTGTTATGGGCGGTAGTGACAACTTACCATCAAGTAGCTCGTTTGAACATTTGACATAAAAAAATCGATCAAGTGCGAGTCAGACTCGCGCGCATAGGGTTCTGATATACCTGTAGTATTTTTTAGAAGCAATAAAGTCTACTTTTATGACCGCAAAACTAATTTGTTTGTAAAGGTTTTTTGTAGATTTTTTATAAAGTGTGATACTTGATAGATAGATCAGATTAGATTTTTCGTTCTGCAAACTTCGGAAACAAGGAGGATTTGTATTTTTTCAGAAAATTTTCATCATAACATAACTTGAAAACGAAGAATCGTAAGAAAAAACGCAAAACTCTATTTAGGAATGTACAAGTAAAGCCCTTTCATATGATACCCCATTCGACCTATTAACGACAATTTAAAATTTTGCCCGCCCCTATTTGGGACCCCTTTAAAATAATAATAGCACTCACCTCGCTTGATCTGCTCGCGCTTGATGGACCGCACGAGAGCTCCGAGCTGGTCTCCCGCCTGGGCCTCTTCTAGCGTCTTGTGGAACATCTCCACTCCAGTCACGGTGGTCTTCATCACCTTACCATGACCGACAATCTCACATTCCGTACCCTTCTTCAAAACTCCTGTTATAAAACAAAATCATTGTTACATACATAATCTGAATCATAGTTGGACACCAAGATTTGTCGATTTTCGATTCCGACTGAACATAAACATTAGAGATGCGCCGAATAGTGATTTTTGCCGAATACCAAATACCGGATAATATTCGGTTTAACTCTTGCCGAACCGAATATCCGGCCAAACCGTTATATGAAGTTATTATACTTCCAAAACCGAATATATTGGGCGAGTAAAACCAAATATTCGGCCGAATACGAATAGCTTCAAACTTGCCGAATAAGCCGGATACCGAATACCAAACGAATATTCGGCGCATCTCTAATAAACATCAAAAGTGGCCACAGAGTAAATATTACATAGTCTGTATGAGGTAGTCAGGCGTAAAACGTAACAGGTAAAAACACCCACTTATGTTTATCAAAGTTAAATAACATTTATTAGTCTTAAGTTATATATTTCTCAAAGAGAAACATAAAAATTTAACGTTTATGGGATTTCATAAAAATTCATACATTTTAGTATGGAGGTCCCTTGTAAGAAATTTATACTCTCAACAAACACTACTTCACCTTAGGCATAACAGACAGCCGCATGCAGGGTCTGTATGAAAGCCTTTAGAGAAAACACACTTGGAGTAGACGTAATCTTAGATCAAATATCCAATGGCCGCCACATACGCCGACGCACTATGGTTCACACAGGATTAAGTGCGGAAACTGTTGTTTCACTTAACTTAGAAGGAGTCCACCTCTTTTGTTATCTCCTCACCTCTATGTAGCCGACCAGTGACCACAGTACCACGTCCAGGGATGGAGTGGACAGACTCCACGGGCAACAGGAAGGGTTTGTCCAGCTCGCGGACAGGAGTGGGGATGAAAGAGTCCACCTCATTCAGGAGCTTGCTGATGGCATCAGCGCCAATTTCTGGGCTTTTGCCTTCCAGGGCACATAGGGCTGAGCCTGTGAAAAATTTCATTGATTTATTTAGTTTTCAGATTTGTCCAGGTTTAATTGGTACAGTCGAGAGCACATCAAGCTGGACACACTGGACTTTGTACCGTTCATATTATAATAGACGTACGGGCTAGAATCGCGCTGCGACTGTAAAGCTTGACTTGTCGTTGACTGTACTGTTTTCTTATACTTTATTAATCAACTTCAGGCCATGATCAACACCAGCATTCAGCCTTTTACGTTCGATACGTTTTCACCCACTATTCGCAGTTGTGAATGCGTCATGCATGATGTAAGTAAACTTCAAGCAACACAGCCTTTATTTCGTTGGCATTTACAATAAATTTTAGTCAGCGTTAGAATTACTACGCTTTTGACTATGTAGGTTTTCAAAGGACGTGATTCTGTCGATTACCAGGCAAAAAACTTCAAAATACTAAAAAAATTGCAATTTTCCCTATGGAAAATTTACTTTTGCATTTCTATAAACTGGATTTTTGTAATTGTGCGATTGGCTGGTTTCCACAACTCGACTATAAAACTATTTTCCGTGTGGGTGGGACAGAAAATTATCCAAGTCACCTAATACTGACTGGCTTACACCCGAAACTGGATTACATTTTGTATAAGAGACGTTTATTTTCGTACTTCAACTTTGTTTCATAAGTTATTAATGTGGTAAGTATGGTCACAGAATAAAGCAATACAGAACGGACACCCTCCGCTCCCCGCCCGCAACCGCTCTGTGCTCCTGCGGGTCTTTTATACTGAATACGCAGGCCTACAGCGCTACCAATTTCAAATTCGCGCTCGTTGTATGTAGTGTCCGGGTGTGGTATGTACCTTTGACTACAGGAATCTTGTCACCATCATAGCCCATTTCAGTCATCAACTCCCTGATCTCCATATCCACGAGTTCCACCATCTCCTCATCAGCGGCATCCACCTTAGGAAAAGATATGATGTAAAAAACATGTAGGTAGTATCCAAACACCTCCACCATCTGGCGACAACCACTGAGGCGTCGAGGTCGACTAAGGTGCAGATGGCGCTATCATCACGCTTTTTGTAAAGTGGCAACAGAATGCTTAGAGTAGAAACTAGTGCAAAGAAAAGAAGAATCTCTTTGTCCAGCGGTGGGTCATAAATGACAGTAGCCATGTAGTTTTATGAGAGAAAATTCAAAAATTTTGTTTGTTTTTATATGGGGATACAAGAAACACATTGACAAAGGCAACTCTGAAGATGTGTACAGGTTAGAGGCAGCCTGAGGCACGCAGCGCAAGCACGGCTCGCCCCCTATTGCCTCTAGTACGGACGCTTCACGGACAAGGCGTGCCTCGCCCCAAAGTCGCGTCGGAGCGAGCCATCGGGAGTCGGTCTTTGACTCCGCTCAAAGGCGCCTCGCCCGCCACACGCGCCTCGCAAGTGTGGACGTGATATGGGGCGAGGCACGCTTCTGTCCGTGAAGCGTACGCACTAGAGGCAATAGATCGAGACTTAGCCGAAGCTGCCATTAATCCGTACACACCTATTAAGTAGGCCGTGCGGCAGTGGTTTCTTGTTGTTTCTTTTACGGCCCGAGTTGATTCTCGCGTAAAAAAAGGTTCTGGACGGGCCCTAAAGCTACCATAGCAAACACCTAGACCCTCTATTTTTGAACTGTATTCTGCATGTTTAAGACGTATGTACGTACAATAGATAGTAGTAGATCTTAGTCCCATTCTGTTTTCTATTTATACTGCTGACTTGCCGAGGCATATATTAACATGCAAATATCATTTATACGCCGATGATACTCAGGTATATCATTCTTTTACACCTGGGGATGTCGAAACAGCAGTTCAAGATATTAATAGTGATTTAGAACGGATTTTTGACGGGGCGCATAGTAATTCTTTAGTTTTAAATCCGTTGAAATCAAAATACTTAATTATAGGAACAAAGAGGCAGATTGTAGACAGTGATGATGCGAAAATATCTGTTCATGGTCAAATTATTCCCAAAGTAAACGAGGCAAAGAATCTTGGCTTAATTATAGATAGTGAGCTAAGGTACGTTACACACATAAACATGAAAATTAGAAATTCTTTCTATAAACTAAAATCCCTTTATACCATAAGAAAATATTTGAAAGTCGAAGTAAGAGAGACGCTGGTGGATTCTTTAGTACTGTCGCCCTTTAATTATTGTGACTCTGTGTATGGTCCCAGACTTTGGGCTAAAACGGAACATGCTATACAGAGACTACAGAATGCTTGCGCTCGTTTTTGTTATGATGTTCCCAAAAGAGCGCATATTACACCCTTCCTAAATGAAAGAGGAATTCTTAAAATGAAAGCCCGTAGAGAACTACATTTTTCGTGTGTCACTCATAGAGTGATCTGGAACAAATCACCTAAGTACTTGTACGATAAACTCAAATGGAAAGATAGGAGTAAAAAGCAAAATATCAGATCAAATGATCAGAACCTTCTGGAAATACCGCAATATCATTTGGCTGGCTTCAGAGGTTGCTTTAAATACAAGACTGCGAAAGTGTGGAATACATTGCCTCCACCTTTAAATAAGTAAGCTCACATTCAAAAACAAAATTAAATTAAAATTAATACTTCTGCAAAGGTCTAGTGTTTAAACAATCTCTGGTGACTTTTTATGTTCATGCTGTGCACATTCCCACATTCACACACACACACAAACACCCTGACACACACACACACTCAAATTTTTGCTATACATTTATATATGTTTGATAGAACCGCTTCTTTTTTTTTTTTTTCTCTGTATTTTGTGTGATTAATTGGTATCGGCTTTTGTTAATTAATTAATTTATCATTTATTTTTTGTTAATCATTTTATCATTTTTGTCACCCTCGAGTATAAAATGGTTATTTATAAAGGTTCAAGAGAAGGGTAAGAACTGAAAACCAGTGCTTTCAGTGTTGCCTAGTGTAGCCTGGGAGCAAGAACTGAGTTTCTTGCCTTTTGCTTACAAAATTGTTGAATAAGAATAAGAATGATCGTGATTTATTTCCGAAATTTTTTGTTAATCGTTTTGTTTTTCATATGTGTAAGCAATAAAGATTTATGATTATGATTATTATGATTATAATCTGCAAGGAATTTAAATCTGTTAAACGAAAATCATATACGACGACCAAGGCGCATATAGCGTGATGAAATCGGTAACAGGAAAAGTAGCCAGTGGAGGCAAATATTAGGAAAAAAAACCGGCCAAGTGCGAGTCGGACTCGCGCACTGAGGATTCCGTACCACCACATAAACATAATTGTATTAGTTGAAATTTCAGTAAGTTAATATGCTAGATTTTTTGAGTCCGACACGCGCTTGACCAAATTTTATTATTTGTTGTTATTTTATAGTTTATGCACTATAAACATACCAATTTCCAAGTTTGTAAGTGTTCCCGTTTTTAAATAGAACTAAAACAAAAATCGCCTCAGCGACCATCCAACTTGACCCCTCTCTTATATGAATGTTCTTGAAACGGGAGCTCACCAGAATTGGTTACCATTAGTTGTGAGAAAAGTTGTAATATTTAATGATTTCAGACTTTTCCCATTATTTGTACTGTGTGACCTAGCTTCTTGCCAAATTTCATAATTTTAGGTCAACAGGAAGTACCCTGTAGGTTTTGCATTTTTGAAAAAATTATGAGGACATAAAATGCCATATCTTTTGATTGCGTCGTTGTAAAAAATTTAAATTTTCAGATCTTCTGTGGTTCATAGATCCTAATATGTGGTATTAATTTCAACCTGATACCTTTACCCGTTCGTGAGATAAAGGGTCTTGACAGACAGACGGACAACAAAGTGATCCTATAAGGGTTCCGTTTTTTTCTTTTGAGGTACGGAACCCTAAAAAGTGCCTTTTGTCAGGCGGATCTAAACGACTAATAAAAATAAATACGATAAAGTTCTCTGAAAAGCCCCTTATGGAACTAACCTTGTTGATGAAGACCACAATGTGTTGGATGCCGATCTGCTTGGCGAGCAGTAGATGCTCGCGCGTCTGCGGCATCACCCCGTCAGTCGCCGCCACTACGAGGATCGCGCCGTCCATTTGCGCTGTGCCTGTGATCATGTTCTGCAAATAGTTTTCGGAGGGATCAGTATACCTCTAATGAAAGAGCATGAGGAAGACTGAAAAAAAGATGCGTGGACTGTTTGAATGATAATATCATGTAGTGTTGTGGTGGCAGCTGATAGGTCAAATTAAATCGATTGTTGCATTGCGCTAATCCCAAATAAATGTCGTGAAGACAAAATGTACTCTTCATAAAAACACAAGAACAATATAATTATATTATTAACTTTTTATTATGTTTTGTTCTAAATTAAAGATAATTTTATAAAATTCCTATCGGAATAATATCCAGGAAAAAACCGGGCACGTGCGAGTCAGACTCGTGTGCTAAGGGTCCCATACCAGTCCACCATGAAACAACAAGCTTTTACCTTTTTTAGTCTAGGCAACGAAGCGGATCATTGTATGAAGACCCCCGCATTAAATCCTAAGTCGATGAAACTTTGCTGGAGTATTACACTATATGAGACAAACCTTCTATAAAAAAATCCAAATCAAATCGGTTATTTTAATTTTTCCATACAAAAATAACAAAAAATGAATGAAAAAATTAAAAGTACCGATTTTTTTTTGGATTTTTTATAGAAGGTTTGTCTCATATAGTGTAATACCCCAGCAAAGTTTCATCGACTTAGGAATTAATGCGGGGGTCAACTGCTTCGTTGCCTACACTATTTATTTTAAAAAGTCTGTTGTATTCCATAAATCAGACTTTCCGATTCCTTTATTTCAACCACTTGAATGAGTGTCTTGCTTTTAGAATCCTTTTTTGCTATGCTGGGCAATGAGCTCTACTTTTTTCCAGTAACACTAAAGTAAGGCCATCCTAATAGGTCTTTTCTGACAGCTGTCAAACATATGCAAAATTAAGACCTGCCGAGAAAAAATGAACCCTGTGTGTTGGTGTTAAGGAAACGTCAAAACGGACTTCTTACGGTGGCTTTACTTTAATGTCAGTTGCACAAAGCATCTTTTAAGATAAAGCTCCTTTAAATAAATTGCTATTTCTTTGTTTGTAATTTATTATTATTATTATTATCATTGAGCAGGCAGGCAGTCGATATACAATTCAAACATAAAGGGACACCAATAGATTTAACGCAGCTTTAAATTTAAAGAAGCTTAGTGCAACTGACTGTTATAGTAACAGTCTTGATTAGAGTACTTTATCTTTTCCACATACCTTAATATAATCAGCATGTCCTGGACAGTCTGTGTGTCCATAATGTCTTTGGTCTGTCTGGTACTCGACATGGGCGACATTGATTGTGATACCTCGGGCCTTCTCTTCTGGGGCATTGTCAATGTCTGAGTAGCCTTTGGACTGGGCTAAGTTTCGCTCAGCTAATACTGTAAAGGTACGAGATGATGTCAGAGATGTTAATCAGGGTTCAAAGTGATAATTATAATATATACCTTGATAATAACAAAAATCATAAATTAATAAAAAATTAAAGGGTCACACTATCAGATTTGTTTAACATATATCCGAAAGCGTGTTTCAGTTCCCACACATATCCAAACGTGTTAATAAAAAAATTGGAACTGTCACAACAGACAATATGTTTATTTTATCAAGAATATTTGTTTTGTCGGATTTATTTTGATTTTGAAGTGATTATAAACATGTCTAATAAATTATTAGACATGTATTATTAGTAAAGACTTTTAAGAAGAAGGTTTTTTTTCACAATACTTTAGTAATTAAATTAACATTTGTAGGTCAAAAAAGTCAAAAATTAAACATCATGTTATTAATTTTTATTGATAATTATCAAAGGAAATAATTATCTTGATAATTTTGAACCCTGATATTAATATTTTTACTGGAATTACCCTGTAGTTTTACAGCTTACGCTCACAACCTGACACTTATTAAATACTAGCTGGTGCCTGCGACTTCGTCTGCACAGAATTGGACAATTCACACAATATCTGTATAAATTGTAACAAAGCACCAAAATATCCTCAAGGGGTTTTATCTGGGCCCTTATCCAGATATTTTAGGTCTGGAGTTAGGTAACTCCAGGACAGGATAGGCTAAGCTCATAAACTAGTAATAAGTTGGTCACATTGATTAAGGTGAAATGGCTCAATTGTAATGTAATCTGTTAAGGCCGGGTATTCATTAGGCAACATTTGTTAATAAACTGTTTATGAATTTGATCATCGTGTTTATAAACAAGTTTACTGTAAACTCTGTTTCTGAAACTTGGCAGCCCACCTTGTCAGTTGTTGCAAGGATGTCGCCCCAGGAGGTAGTGATGCTTACATAATCCTACTATCCTACTAATATTATAAACGCGAAAGTTTGTAAGTATGGATGGATGGATGTTTGTTACTCTTTCACGTAAAAACTACTGATTTGATTTTAATGAAACTTTACAATAATATAGCTTATACATCAGAATAACACATAGGCTACAATTTATAAACCTGCGCAGACAAAGTCGCGAGCAACAGCTAGTAATTCATAAAATTGCAACTAAAAAAAAATGAAAAACTGGTAGATTCGAAAATATCTCTTAAATAAAAGTTATGTGTTGTTGGTCCACACTACTTTCATGTTTATGAACTCGCGCAACACAAGTCCACACCTGTCAACTTCTGTTTATATACTAAATGTTCTCCACTCAGAGTGGGGAGCACAGCAACATGTTTCTGAAACAATGTTTCATCACCTTTGTTTATAAACTGTTTACAGAGGTGATGAAACATTGCTTATAATATAAACTGTTTATATACAGTGTTTATTAACAAATGTTACCTAATGAATACCCGGCCTAACCCACCTATATCACAATATCATCATCATATCAGCCGAAAGACAACCACTGCTGGACATACGCCTCCCCTAAAGATCTGCATAACCAGTCCTGCACTGCTTGCATCCAGCGGCTTCCCACGACCCTGACCAGATCTTCGGTCCACCTTGTAAGGGCCTGCCAACACTTCGTCATCCAGTACATGGTCGCCTCTCTAGAACCCTTACGCCCCATTGGCCATCAGTTCTTATTGCAATGTGCCCTGCCCACTGCCACTTTAGTTTAGTGATTCTCAGGGCTATGCCAGTTACTTTAGTTCTAATGCGGATCTCTTCATTTCTGATTTGATCGCGCAGAGAGACTCCGATCATAGCCCTTTGTGTGACTTTGAGCTTCTTAAAAAGGCCCATTGTGAGCAGCCACATCTTAGTGCCATATCTCACCTGCATGTCTCGCAGCTTTTCCATTAACTTAAAATTTTCTTTGATGGCCATTGACCATTTACCCACCAGAAATAATAAGCTTTTATTCCTTAACTTACCTTTGGTTATGGCTGCAGTTAATGTGGTCTTGCCATGGTCAACATGGCCGATTGTACCAACATTGCAATGAGGTTTGTTCCTCTCAAATACTTGTTTTTCGGCATAGTTTCTTCTTAATACAATACTTAATGGTGTAAGGCCAGACGCTGTGGTGTTCCGAAGATGTGACGGCTGGCTTTGTTTCAATAACAATCTTACTGCTAAAAATCACAATAGATTTATATAGTAAAATGGTTTTTACCAGTAATAACTTTTTGAGTAATTGGTAAAAAAAATACGGTGGAGAAATTGCAATGCTATCTTTTGTCAATGTAGTATATCATAACCTCAAATATTTAGCTGAATAAAAAATCAATAAAAATACTATAAGCACCAGATTTTTCAAGTACTAATTAGTGTGTCTCATTATTATTGTTATTCGTACTATTTATGAGCGAAAGTACAAAGAAATACGGCCGGCACTATGGCATCTTTTACATAATCCAGACAATCTTTAGATAACCCAAAATTTTATTACAATAGTGTTAGGAATGAACAAAATTCTGAAAACAACTAAGATAGACACATATATCAAGAAAATTTATCAATTTTTAAGTGAATCTATTGAATCTTCATAAAAATGAAAATATTTTACCTGGGTTAACCAAACTTTTGGCAAATGAAATAGTAGCCATCGTTGCTGGCCAACCACAGCAAAAATCACTGTTTAATTTGTATTGGGGCTAAATTTAGCTAGCTAACTATAAAAATGCAATGTTTTCAGGAAATTACGAAAAAAATGCACTCGCAGACCTCACGGGTGGTACTTGTAAGAGTTGCCAGCATTTATTCATAAAAGTACTTACTTAAATAATAATCATTCTAATAAATAGCCCGTACCATATTTGTAATATGGTTTTGTCAGTAAAAACAACGGCCTTAATTTTACAAATGTAAAAGGAATTTTGTTCAATAAAATAAGGTTTAAATGACGTCTAGGATCGATGTTTAAAGGAGAGCAAAAATAATAAGCGTCGCAGCTTTTGGTGCAATCTGGTAGCACTGCTGAACCGTTGACGTTTCAGCTAAAAAACAAGCATCCAGGCACATAAAAATAATTTCTTTGCATCCTAGAGAAAATAAAAAACAGGCCAAGTGCGTGTCAGGCCACTCGCTGTATAGGGTTCTGTAGTATTTTAGGAATATTTTAGCGCAAGGTAGGTTTTTAGGGTTCCGATACCAAAATGGTAAAAAAAAAGGAACCCTTATGGTGCCGCTTTGTCTGTCTGTCTGTCACATCAGTATATCTCGGCAACCACTCATGCTATCGACTTGGGAATAGTTTTAGAATATGTTTATCCAACTTAATTGCACTTCAAAATAATTAAGAAAAAATTGTAAAGGGAGCCCAAATTTCAAATTATCGGTACTAGGTTGAGTGGGGTATCATATGAAAGGGCTTTACTTGTACATTCTAAAATATTTTTTGTATTTTTTTGCAACTCTTGGTTTTCAAGTTATGATGAAACATGTCAAAAAAAATACCGTTCCCCCCCCCTTAGCTCCGAAGTTTGTGAATGGAAAAATCTGAATTAATTACAGTCGATAGACGTTTATGCAAGTATTACAGCAAAAATAAAACAATCTTTCTAAGTTGCATAGTTTTTTAGAAATCTGCAAAAAACCTTTTTGAACAAATTTAGTTTTGCGGTCCTAAAAATGGACTTTATTGCTTCCAAAAATACTACAGGTATATAGGAACCCTCGGCGCGTGAGTCCAACTCGCACTTGACCGTTTTTTTATTTAGAATTGAATAACGTTCATAAGTTATCACCATAAACTTTTTACCTCCTAATGCTCAGCGAGGTCCTAGCGCCTGGTTGCTATTGCAATTTTTATTATTTCCAGTTTTCAACTCATTAACCTGTTTTCAGCTCATTAACCTGTGAAGTCTACTTAGCTATGATAGTTTTTCTTTTAATTTCATCATACATGCTACTTCTGCGAATTTTTTCACATATTAAAAACGTTTAGCTGGCAGGGGTGGGTGGGACACTCCACTTCGACAAAAAAGTGATTTTAAGCTAAATATTTCGCGAACGGATCCCTAAATCTAAAAATGATATATGAACATTGACAAGAAAAAAAATCTCCTCCACTTTACTAGTAGGGGGGCGCGGACAGACTCGTGGGCAGACAGACAGACATGATGAAACTAAAAACTGAAATTTTGTGGTGTGTTTTTTAAAATTAAAAAAACTATTTTACTATTCTATGGCACTTCGAAATTCTTTTGAATCTTTTTTTCGTGCAACTACACCTTAACGATATTTAGAATCAAACTTTTCAGTAGGTACAGTCAAGAGCAGGTCAAGCTTGACACTTACAGCGCGACTCTAGCTCCAACGGTTATTGAAATAAGAACGGTACAAAGTCCAATGTGCCAAGCTTGACGTGCTCTTAACTGTACCATACTTTGGGGCTTTTCTATTGCTAGGAAGATAGATAGATATATAGATAGAACACTTTATTGCTCACATAACAACAAAAAAAAAACAAATGTACATGGAGAACTTAACCTAATGAGGGCAAAGGCGGCCTTATCGCTGCAAGCGATCTCTTACAGGCAACAGGGATAAATAAACAGAGCTCTGCAAGTATTCATGCGATCACAAGTGCCATGAAATACAAAAGGCATAAAAAGTAGGTACCTAATAAATATTAACACTACAATGCCATATAATAATCTCTTAAACAACTACATGAATAACATAAACTACATAAGATAAAACATACACATACATAAGTAAGTATAATATATTAAAATAAATAATCATAACAATAAATATAATAAACAAATATATAATATTTAAATATATATATAGAGATACCATCACGGTAAATGTTGATCTTTCAAGACGTACGATCAGTTAAAAGTTGATCCAAAAACAAATGTTGATCCGAAGGCCTTATGTTGATCCATTACGCTTTTTTTCATACCAATGTGGCTCCAATCGGATCAACATTTGACATTCTTGTGACGTCACTCGACTGAAAAGTACGCTTGTCAAATGTGGCTCCAATATACAAATCCGCTCCGATAAATGTTGATCCGATTCAAACGGACCAATCACAATGAAGCACTTTCTTACTTCCTCCGTGATTGGCCGACGGTGGTCACTCCAACGTTGCCGTTCCGCTTACTACAAATCTTCGTGAATTTTAGTACAAAGATTGCTAGCACGCCGGAGACGGACATAGGCTACTTTTTATCAGCTATCGAGGGTGTGGAGTACCTGACGTGGAACATCAAGAGTCCAGTTAAACTGTACGAGATACGGAAATTATGCCTTTGTAAAAGTTGTTCATCGTGATGGGCCGCTTCTGCTGGCACTTAGAAATTGAGGACCTGGAGTACCTGATGTGGAATATCAAGAGCCCCATTGAGCTAGTACATTAACAACTCACTGTATTAGAGCTAATAAAAATAAGAAGAATGATAAATTTACAAAGTTACATACTTACCTAGTACCTACCTACAAAACAAAAGTAAAACAAAAAAAACTTCGAAATAAAGAAAAATAAAAAAAACATCAAATTACGTGAAAGTTATTAAAATTACTTGTACTACCTACCTTAAAGACTCTCTCTTTTTAACCCCCGACGCAAAAACAGAGGGGTGTTATAAGTTTGACGTGTCTGTCTGTGTATCTGTGTATCGGTGTATCTGTCTGTGGTATCGTAGCTCCCAAACGGATGAATCGATTTTCGTTTAGTTTTTTTTGTGTCATAGATAATTTTATCCCGAGTCTTCTTAGCCATGTTTCATGGAAATCTGTTCAGCGGTTCGAGGATCATCAGCTCATTTCTAGTTGATGAGGGGATCTAACTAACTTTCTAATATCCGATCGATCAGAAATTTGGTACCATGTTACTTCAATAATATTGAAAGTATATGGTAAGGTAACCATGACCTGATCAGCCGTTTGAAGATCATCAGCTCATTTCTAGTTGATGAGAGGATCTGACTAACTTTCTTATATCCGATCGATTAGAAATTTGGTACCATGTTACTTCAATAATATTGAAAGTAAATGGTAAGGTAACCATGACCTGATCGGCCGTTTGAAGATCATCAGCTCTTTAATAGTTGAGGGGATCTGACTACCTTCCATATGTATTCCTATCGATACGAAATTTGGTACCGTATTACTTCAATGATATTGAAAGTATAGGTATGGTAAGGCAACCATGACCTGATCAGCCGTTCGAAGATCATCAGCTCTTTAATGGTTGATGAGGGGATCTGACCAGTGACGTGCCTAGGGTTTCCGAATAGGGCAAGCCGAGAGATACGTTTCTGTAGGTTTTACAGTTTTTCTTCACTTATCTCATCACTCTTCACTTTCATACGCACTTGCTGGCCTGGACGAGCTCATAAGGCACACTGAAGATATACTACTGCTACTTCATTGCAGTGGCTTTGAAAAAAGCCGTTTGGTTTGTTTGAGCGAATTATATTAAGGTCGACTTCTTATCTTTGCTTGCCTAGTGAGAGATTTTTTTTCTTTTGATCAAAGTTAAAAGGCTTTACCTTTTCCTTGCCTTACAACTTTAAATCCTTACAAGGAAATATAACTTCTGCCATTTTTTCGAACAAAGTAATCACTTTTTACTGATAAAAAACTACACAAACAAAACAAACAAATCCATCCGCTCAAACCCAAACTTAAGAAAAACACAATAAAGTGAAGTTGGAACACCACCGCGCACTCGCCGAATTTTCGCATTCACTATGAATCCGTGTACAACTTCATACGCAAGCAGGGCTTCAGTCTAGTACTGATTGCTATATAAACCTACGCATAGCCATATCCTTATAGTGCACATTTTCAATAGGTAAGAAAGAGATATGCCGGCTGGAATCGAAGCCCGCTTGCAAGCCAGCGCGTGCGAGCGAGATGACTAGCCGAGTCTCAGTGGGTGACACTGCCTCTCGCGGCTCGGTTGCACGGCGGGACGCGCGACTTATTTTGAAAAGTAAAATAGCGCGAACTTTTAAAATAAATATTTCGGACTCTCCGCTCTCATTAATTTGATTTTTTATTTGTTCTTGATTCGTAATCGATAATTATTTTTATAGGGCAAGCCCGGCTTTTGGGCTTGTATGAATGTACCGCCACTGGATCTGACTACCTTCCATATGTCCTATCGATTCCAAATTTGGTACCGTATTACTTACATTATATTCTAAAAACATGGTAAGGTAACCATGACTTTAAATATGACATGTTAGGGTAAGGTTTAGATTTCGAAGATGGGCAATTAAATGGGATCAGTTAGGCTCAATTACCACTGCGACAGAGTCGAAGCGACGCAACGCGTCAATTTTTGAAGTGAAAATTTCTTTAGCAGCGCTTGGCATTTTTTTAGATGGGGAAAAAATGTTAAATTCGCATCAGATGTCGCGTCAGATCTCGGATGAAGTATAGAAATGGATTTGCAAATAATCATACCAAGTTAGAGCAGGCTCAATATATACAAAAGTTCTCAGTAGTTTTAAAATGTGATAAAGACCAAAACATCTTTTTTGTCTCTGTCATATGTGCACAACAGACTTGACGTACTGGTTTTTGATCATTATTTAATAGCGAATCCTAAATGTATGAGATCTACATTTCGGATTACAGCTGTCAAAGTAAAAATCGCTATAACTTGAAAACTACTGACCCTAGACTATTCGTGTGCTGAGACAAATGATAGGTCTCGATGTGATCTACATTTCGGATGACAGCTGTCAAACTAAATATCGCTATAACTCGAAAACTACTGACCCTAAACTATTCGTGAGCTGAGACAAATGATAGGTCTCGATGTGATCTACATTTCGGATGACAGCTGTCAAACTAAATATAGCTATAACTCGAAAACTACTGACCCTAAACTATTCGTGTGCTGAGACAAATGATAGGTCTAGATGTGATCTACATTTCGGATGACAGCTGTCAAACTAAATATCGCTATAACTCGAAAACTACTGACCCTAGACTATTCGTGTGCTGAGACAAATGATAGGTCTCGATGTGATCTACATTTTGGATGACAGCTGTCAAACTAAATATCGCTATAACTCGAAAACTACTGACCCTAAACTATTCGTGTGCTGAGACAAATGATAGGTCTCGATAAGATCTACATTTCGGATGACAGCTGTCAAACTATATATCGCTATAACTCGAAAACTACAGACCCTAGACTACTCGTGTACTGAGACAAATGATACGTCTCAATGAGATCCACATTTCGGATGACAGACTGTCAAACCAAAAACCCCATAACTTGGAAACTACTGACCCTAAACTACTCGTGTGCTGAGTCAAATGATAGGTCTCGATGAGATCTACATTTCGGATGACAGCTGTAAACTAAAAATTAAATTAGCTGTAGGAGCTAAAGTAGTGCTGCGAATGAAAAGCTTAGTAGTTCAAAGTAACTAAATAAAAAGTTTGATAAGCTACAAATAAAATTAAATTAAAAATTTAAAAAAACCCTCGACAAAAAACGATCCCCTAAAAAGTAAAAAATTATAAATTGCCTACACACACTTGCGCTAAAGATGATACTTGTTATATTTTGTTGTATTGTTGTTGTGCAATAAACAGTTTTTACTTATTTTTACTATTGTTGACTCTTAAATGCGTTGGGGGACCGCTTGTTTTTTTTTGAAGTTTTTGTTTGAAAATATTAATCCATTACAAAATAAGAGCGAAAATAATCTTTTTCAAACAAAAAGGCAATTTTTGCAATTTCAGCTATAACGCACATAAAAAAATTTCAAATTTAATGGAAACCAATCACAAGCATAGATATGTCGCATTACATTACGTGTACAAAGTTTGATGTGGTTCGGTCGTACCTTTAAAAGATAAAAACGTAATTATGTTTGAATGGAATCTCACTACTCAGGGCGACTCATAAGACAGTTAATCATCAAAATATTTTTTTATGATATTTGTAGTAGGTACTAAATTTCTTAATTGTACATTTTTTTAAGTTAGTCTATTATTCGATAACCTGTAAAGCCTACTTGATATTGATAGTTTCCCTTTTAAATTAATCATTTAGGTACATTTCCAAATACAACAGTTTCGCTGGTTGGGGGGGGGGGGGGAACTTGACTCGAACAAAAATAATTAAAGCGAAATATTTCTGAAACGTACACTAGCATCGAAGAATAGTTGTCGTAGACAAACCATCCAGTGAAAGATCGGATACAATTATTATTATTCTCCATACATAAACCTGGTGGACCACCTCAGGCCGGGACTTCCTGTCCATGGTCACCGTGGTCTCAGACCATCAATCTAAGCAATAAAATAATAAATAATAAAATAAATAGGTAAGCAACAGATTTATAAAATGCAAAAAATTGTTTTTATCACCGTGTTGTTTCAGATTCTGTACGAAATAACATGTTTTAGAATCGCATAGAAGCTTGGAAAATAATAATTTGCGATTCTCTTTAAAACAGAGTAAGAGGTTATAGTTGTACGTTTTTACCGTAGGTTTTGAAAAACTTTTCATTTATTACCCATCTATCACGTAACAAGAAAATGCAAAAAACCATACCTACAGACTCAAGTAGTTTGTGACCGATTATTAACGTGACCTGTAATGCAACATGAACCCTGGTTTACAAACTCAGATTAGCTTTTACACTTTCATCACAAAATACCTAACAAGTACCTGCTGCTGTTACGCGACATTATATGATGCTATTTTAAAAAGAGCGATGCCTGTGGAGTTTCTTGGCAGTTCTTCTCCACAGAAGTACGCCAACTGGTGTAGTGAACTGACCATCTGTTTGACGCGCAATAAGCGTTTGTAATGCAAACCTATATTGAATAAACATATTTTTTGACTTTTTTTTTGGCTATGCAAAATTCTTATACAATAGGACAAAGTTTAAGATGATGCTTAATGCCAAATTGATTTAAAACTTAATACTGACATCTAATTATTTTGTAGTTTACGTAAGTAGCGGCACTTCAATAAAAACAATAAACTCGGTACTCACCATTATCCACCATCATGAACACAACACACTCAGTGGCGGTACATTCATACAAGCCCAAAAGCCGGGCTTGCCCTATAAAAATAATTATCGATTACGAATCAAGAACAAATAAAAAATCAAATTAATGAGAGCGGAGAGTCCGAAATATTTATTTTAAAAGTTCGCGCTATTTTACTTTTCAAAATAAGTCGCGCGTCCCGCCGTGCAACCGAGCCGCGAGAGGCAGTGTCACCCACTGAGACTCGGCTAGTCATCTCGCTCGCACGCGCTGGCTTGCAAGCGGGCTTCGATTCCAGCCGGCATATCTCTTTCTTACCTATTGAAAATGTGCACTATAAGGATATGGCTATGCGTAGGTTTATATAGCAATCAGTACTAGACTGAAGCCCTGCTTGCGTATGAAGTTGTACACGGATTCATAGTGAATGCGAAAATTCGGCGAGTGCGCGGTGGTGTTCCAACTTCACTTTATTGTGTTTTTCTTAAGTTTGGGTTTGAGCGGATGGATTTGTTTGTTTTGTTTGTGTAGTTTTTTATCAGTAAAAAGTGATTACTTTGTTCGAAAAAATGGCAGAAGTTATATTTCCTTGTAAGGATTTAAAGTTGTAAGGCAAGGAAAAGGTAAAGTCTTTTAACTTTGATCAAAAGAAAAAAAATCTCTCACTAGGCAAGCAAAGATAAGAAGTCGACCTTAATATAATTCGCTCAAACAAACCAAACGGCTTTTTTCAAAGCCACTGCAATGAAGTAGCAGTAGTATATCTTCAGTGTGCCTTATGAGCTCGTCCAGGCCAGCAAGTGCGTATGAAAGTGAAGAGTGATGAGATAAGTGAAGAAAAACTGTAAAACCTACAGAAACGTATCTCTCGGCTTGCCCTATTCGGAAACCCTAGGCACGCCACTGAACACACTCACTTGACTGCTTGGACCAGACTGCCTGAGGTAGATAGAAATACATCTCTGACTGCTGCGCGACAGCATCTTGTCTCACTTTAACTTGAAGTAGGAACTTATGTTTATTTCATTCGCACGCTAGTGCGATGTTGCCGTTCTGTTTTTTAGTACGTACCCTTCATATTTAGCTCCGGGAGCAACATTTACCACTAACAGTCAGATATAAACCGGAGCCACATTATACGCTTCAGTATCATTTTTTTGACCGTTATTGGATCAACTAAAACCGTAAAATTTTATGACGAGTAATTTAAAAACAGGCAAATGCACATCCACTGACGTCACACGCTGAATTCATATATTCGATAAATACAGCTCTATCTCACTCCGGAGCCAAATGTACACACGAAATAGGCGTATCAACATTTGTTCTAAATCTAAACTGGATCAACATTTACCGTGATGGGATATATATATATATAATATTAAACAATAAACGGATAATCAAATGGTTTTGCTGATGAGATGAGAACGCAACTTGGTTTTAAAGACAGCGAGTGACTGAGAGTGGCGTATCTCTCGCGGAAGATCATTCCATAGCTGAGTAGCCCTTACTGTGAAAGAATCTTTATAGTAGCCAGACCGTGTGAAAGGGGGCTGCAAGATGTTGTCTGACTTACAGCGCAGTGCTAGTCCATGGTTGGAGCCCAGGTACTGGATGCACTCCTTCAGGTAAGGAGGAGAACGAGGGTCGTACAGCACGTTATAGAGGAGAATCAGGACATGTAAATCCCTTCGTTGCCTGATAGGAAGCCATCCCAGTTTTTTTCGATATTCGGACACGTGGTCAAACTTGCGCAATCCAAAAATGAATCTTATACAGACGTTTTGAAAACGTTCAAGTTTGTTAAGGAAATCTTCATTGAGGTCTATCAGACAAACGTCTGCGTAGTCCAAGATAGGAAGAAGAAGCGATTGCGCAAGCTCAACCTTGGTCCTCACCGGAAGCAGGTTCTTCCACCTCCTAAGCGATCCTACCGCCGCGAAGAGTTTCCTACTCACTTGGGAGATATGATGGGACCAGGATAACGTAGAGTCGAAGAAAACACCAAGATTTTTAACAACCTTACTATAAGGGAGATGAACGCCATTAAACTCAAGAGGAGGGAGATTAACGTAATTTGGCCGATTAATTTGTTTGGACCCACCAATAACTATGACTTGCGATTTTGCAGGATTAACTGTTAGGCCATGAGCAATACTCCACTGAAGGACAGTCTTGAGATCATTATTCAGTACTTCAATTGCACCATCAATCTCATCAGCGGAAGCTTGGGTGTAAATCTGCAGGTCATCAGCGTAAAGGTGATATGAACAGGAGAGGAGAGGGGAAAGGAAGTTGATGAAGATAGAAAAAAGAAGAGGGGACAATACCCCGCCCTGGGGCACACCGGCAGTTATATCAACAAAGCGGGAGACTTTCTCACCAGTGCGGATACATTTACATTGCTGCCTACCGGTAAGGTAACCGTTGAACCACTCCACCACTGTATCCGAGATATGCAGAGAGCGTAGCATTGAAAGGAGAATGTCGAAGTCGACCGTATTAAACGCATTACTGAAATCAAGTAAAACCATGACTGTAAGCTGATGATTTGACATGCCCAAGCGCACATCATCAGATACCTTGGTGAGAGCTGTGACGGTGCTGTGACCAGGGCGGAAGCCAGACTGAAAGGGACTAAGTATGTTGTGAGAATTTACAAAAACGGACAGCTGATGGTGAACAAGACGTTCTAAAACTTTAGAAAGGAAAGGTAGGATTGATATAGGGCGAAAGTGAGAAAAGGAAGACGGATTACTTGTTTTAGGGATAGGAATAACTGCAGCTTTACGCCAACAGCTAGGAAAGGAGCAGGAACTTAGCGAAAAGTTGAAAATGTGGGCAAGCACTGGAAGAACCACACTAAGGCTTAGAAGAATCATTCGACGGCTAATACCATCAACGCCTTCAGCGTTAGACTTGATAGCCATGATATTTTTTTCAACTTCTCGCAAAGAGACTGGTCTTAGGTTAAATGGAGGGTAGGGAGGTTCAGGAATAGCCAACAGGGAATTGATAGAGGACTGTTTGACACTGTGAGGGAGTTGGGAACAAGAAGTAAAGTGTAGATTTAAGGATTCAAGGTCAAGTTGAGGGGAAGAGAAAGATTTTGATTTGCCAATGCCGAGCGAGTTGAGGAACGACCACACCTTAGATGAGTCACCGTTCTCCACAGACGAATGAATATGCCGACGCTGTGCGTCTCTACACATTCTGCTGCACCGGTTTCGCAACTCCTTGTACCTGTTATGATTTGCTTCCGTGGGATTGTTCCTGAATCGAACCTTTGCAGCGTTCCTTCTAGCCATTACACCTTTGATATCTTCTGTGAGCCACGGTGCAGGCAGGTGTTTCAGCTTAACAGGTCGTAGAGGAGCATGGATATCAAAAACCTGAACTAAAAGAGAATTAAAAATATCAAATTTCTCGTCAATGGTAGCCGCATTAAACACCGCATCCCAGTCAATAATGCTTAAGTCTGCCATAAACTTAACATGATTGATTGAGTTGAAATTTCTCTGCATCACGACTCGAGGTTTGGGTTTGGGACAGCGGATTTTGTAGGACAGGAAGATAAGGTCATGATAGGAAAAAGCTTCAGCATTGAACTGTCCATGGGAGGCAACGTGATCAGGAGAGGATACAATGATAAGATCAAGCAAAGATGGGGCGCAATTTGGAAAATGGTGAGTGGGGTCGAGTGGAAGGATATTTAAATTTGCGTTATTAACAATGGTACTTAGCCTAGAGGAGCGTGATAAATGGAGTGAATCTTGATTAATCAGACATTTATTAAAGTCACCCATAATAATGGAGTGATCAACGGTAAGGACATAATTCTCAAGCAAAGCGTTAAATTTTGAAAAATAATCTATTAACAGGGAAGGACTGTAAACAACTCCAAGCAGCAATTTTAAGTGACCAAACAAAACCTCTATCAAGAGGTGTTCGGAGGAGTGGGAGTAATCGGAAGGAGATTTATCATTTAGCTATTAGCACTTTGAAAACGAACTCTACGATAGGTTTCTTTCAACTTACTACTGATAAGGTCTCCGAAGGAGGGCGTGGAGACCTCCATTAATCTAAGAGTTTCAATAATAACAACAATATTAGCACATCTTTAAATAATTTAATAAACTATGACTTAGACGATAGTTATTACATGCATTTGTAATTTAGGTATCCTTAACACATTAACCTTTACCTATTAATAAAATTAAATAATCATCAATTTTATACTTCAATGAAAATTTTAACATTAAAAAATAACAATTATAATATTTAGAAATCAAAATCATCACTGCGCGGCGACTCTGGCCTATTCTCGACTTGTTGAACAGTTTCACGAATAACTTCATTCTCGATTTCACTACCAGGAACGTACGTTGCCGATGTGTCTGAAAAATAAGAATTAAGTTAATTATCTTCCAATTCAAGCTAAATGCAAGTGCTTCCAAATAGAGCTTCTTTTGAGAACTAAAAGTTCCTTACCGTTATCAAAAGTTACATCAGCGACAGTAGAAGTAACATTGCTTCCTACTTGAGCCAACAAGGAATCAGGCTGTTTGATAATTTCTGAATCATAATTTGCTTGTACAGATTCTTCGGTATTCTTGGCAGTAGAAATCGGTTCTTGTGAAACAGATTCTTTAATTAGTTGTTTTTTAATAGCATTTTTCTTAGAATCATCAGTGCGTCGTTTCTTTTCCTTTGTTTTTGATTTAGGAGTCCCGATAAGCAGCAAGTTTTCCTTTTTCTGAACAACAGTAGTCGATCGAGTCTTTGAAGGAGGTTCGACATCTTCACCTTCGCTTTCATCAGGGAAATCGATATCGTACATCCTTTTCAGCTTCTTTTGGAATTTCTTTAATTCGTGCTTAGTTATTTTCTTAGGGTGATTGATTGAGCCAGGGTATCTTGTGATGAAGCTGTATTTTGATAAGCGTTTTGATAAAGACAGCTTTTCAGCGTCGTCAGCCTGAGTCATAGCGATTTCTAAGCGTTTCCTGTATCTCTTGTCCTTAGAGAGTTTTATATTCCTTTTGTTGTCTGTGTAAGGAAGGAGATTTTCTGGAGAAATCCAAGCCCGAGTAACGTCAAAAGCATCGAAGAACACTACGTTGTAGTGTGTCTGAAAATAATAAAAATATTATAGACCTTCATAATAACGACTAAGTGCGAATCGGACTCGGATTCCGTATATGTCGTACAAAATAACTCTGGTTGTGAACTTGTGACAGTTGATACGTAGAAGTCAAAATTAAAATGAGTTCCGGGGGTAAGCCCGGTAGGTGGAGGGAGGCTAGCGAATCGTTCATTGGCTCTCCGCCTGTCACCCTTGCGCAGAAAACAACCGTCATGTTTCTGCTCCGTGGTCATAGCCGAACTTATTCTGCACACGCTAAACTACTAGTACACATGTGCCCTTTGTAAAATCTTCGCCCGTGTAGCACTGATGCATGGGCCTAAGCCACTCAAACTTGACTTCCCTTTCATATGAATGTACTTGACCACACCTTATATCGTTTCATATGGTTCTAAGAAAATAGCAAATTGTTTTAATGCTTTTCTTGTACTGTGAGACTATTCATTATTGGAACATTCATCTAAGATAGCGGGCCACCAGGGTGACTATATCCAGCTGACAACTGCAGGTCAGGTTCTTGTATTGTTGTTCTTCTAGTATTGTTGTTGTTTTTGTTGTTATCTTACTGGGTTGTCAGAGAATCCGTCCAACCAGTAGTAGCTCTGTTTCGGTAAAGTCATCTACCAGGGCCAGCCACTCGGGTTCACATTGCTGTCTGGCTGGTAATGCAGATCAGGTCTGTGCCAGCAGTACCTAATACTCGGTATCGGGAGAGTCGTCCCCCAGGGCCGACCGGAAAGCCGGGTCTATACCACTGATCCATCCGAGTTGCGTAGGTACTGCGGGTTAGGTCCCAGTATTGTCCCTGTTGATAACTTACTGTTATGTCGGAGAATCCATTCAGCCTAGTACTACTCGGTATAGAGACTCTATAGCCAGCCATGTCACAACTGTTCCGGCAGAGTATTGTTATGTATGAGTCAGGTACCTGTGTTCTCCTGTTGATAACTTAATGAGATAATGGAGAATCCGTCCAACCAGTAGTACTTGTGTAGTAGTGTTGGGACTTGGGACAGTTGTCCACTAGGACCAGCGAGCCAACCAGGTCCAAACTATTGATCTAGCCAAGTACTGTGGGTGAGGTCCCTGTATTCTCCACTTACTGGTATATCAGAGAATCCATCGAGCCAGTAGTATTGCTCGGTGTCCGGACAGTCGTCTACCATAGCGGGCCACCAGGGCCAGCCGGACAGCCGGGCCCACACCACCGATCCAGCAGAATAAACGCCGTGGATCAGATCTTCTTCATCACGTAGACGAAGTGGCGCTTCCGGGACAGAGCAGTCTGCTGCTGATTTGTCTAAACACCGTATAAGACAGGAAGATATAGTTAGTCCAGCAGGAAAACTAACACACAATAACAAAACCAGTACAAGCTGAAACAGCGCTCAGCTACAAACGCCCGAATCCAGAAGACACCTACTCAAGGTCAAATGTTACATGTACTGACGTGCAGCCGTGTTTACCAATTTTAATGAAGTACAAGATTTGTAAAAGTTTGAGGTAGACACGGGACTTATATACAGGGTATAAGGGACAGCCCTCCGAATACTGAAAGGTCATGATTAGTCAACGTAACTGAACATATTTTAGCGAATAAAACTTTCAGGAAATGAAAGAAAAAATCGGCCTCTCCATACAAAATTGCAAACTTGATTGGACAGTTTGTATGGAGAGGCCGATTTTTTTTTCGTTTCCTGAAAGTTTTGTTCACTGATAGTTGTTCAATTTCGTTGACTGATCATGCCCTTTCAATATTCGGAGGGCTGTCCCTTACACCCGTTATAGCAAAGCGGTAGCAGAAGATGAATGCAGAGGCTAAAGTAGAAGGCCGCAGATTAGAAAGAGCTGCAATCAAGGAGACTAAATCGAGGTCAAGAGCAACCCTATTGTCAAAAAAAAAACCGTCCAAGTGCGTGTCGGTCCACGCGCAATGTAGGGTTCCGTAGTAAAGTTGCTTGAGGAATTCTTATTGTTGAGCAAGTATTTATTTTTTAGTTGGGTACCTAACTTTTTCTTTTCTAACGACCAGTGAGGTTTAGCGCCTGATTGCTATTGATATTTCTATTATTTTCAGTTTTTCGGCTATTACTCATTAACTTGTAAATCCTACTTACTTTTTTTCAAGATTTTATTTTACTTCTTTGTCGGTGTGGATGAAATGTATATTTGTACGGAATAACAGCCTTTAATAATAAGGGTCTCCGAGCTAAGCCACGGACAGACAGACAGACGGACATGATAAATCTATAAGGGTTCCTTGTTGACTACGGAACTCTAAAAAGTGCTCTTTTGCAAACTCATAACATAATATTTTTAAGTCCTATCTAACGACACCCTACACCATAGGGTCGATAAGAAAAAAAAAGTCATCCCCTCTTTACGTGTAGGGAAGGTAACATCAAAAAAGTATCAAGATTTTATTTTAGCACTTTTAGCATTTGTAGGTGTTACTACTATGTACGTACATCCATACCATATTACAGCTTTCTGGTACTAAGGGTCACTTAGCTAAGCCGCGGACAGACAGACAGACGTACATGACGAACTATAAGTGTACCTTGTCGACTACGTTCTCCGACTCCAACGAAAAATTGCTCTTTGAAGGTGAATATTTCGCAAACGGAATCCTAAATAAAAAAAACCGGCCAAGTGCGAGTCGGACTCGCGCACTGAGGGTTCCGTACCACCACATAAACATAATTGTATTAGTTGAAATTTCAGTAAGTTAATGTGCTAGATTTTTTGAGTCCGACACGCGCTTGACCAAATTTTATTATTTGTTGTTATTTTATAGCCTATGCCCTATAAACATACCAATTTTCAAGTTTGTAAGTGTTCCCGTTTTTAAATAGAACTAAAACAAAAATCGCCTCAGCAACCATCCAACTTGACCCCTCTCTTATATGAATGTTCGTGAAACGGGAGCTCACCACAATTGGTTACCATTAGTTGTGAGAAAAGTTGTAATATTTAATGATTTCAGACTTTTTCCATTATTTGTACTGTGAGACCTAGCTTCTTGCCAAATTTCATAATTTTAGGTCAACGGGAAGTACCCTGTAGGTTTTTCATTTTTGAATAAATGTATGGAGATGAGGACATAAAATGCCATATCTTTTGATTGCGTCGTTGTAAAAAATTGAAATTTTCAGATCTTGTGTGGTTCATGGATCCTAATATATGGTATTAATTTCAACCTGATACCTTGACCCGTTCGTGAGATAAAGGGTCTTGACAGACAGACAGACAGACAGACAGACGGACAACAAAGTGATCCTATAAGGGTTCCGTTTTTTTCTTTTGAGGTACGGAACCCTAAAAATGATCTGTGTAGACTATCATAATTTTTAATAGACCTATCCAACGGACACCCCGCACGATGGAGTTGAAGAGAAAAAAAAATCACCCCCGCTTTACTTGTAGGGGAAGTAGATAGATAGATAGATAGATAGAACACTTTATTGCTCACATAACAACAAAAAACCGGTCAAGTGCGAGTCGGACTCGCGCGCCGAGGGTTCCGATATACCTATAGTATTTTTGGAAGCAATAAAGTCCATTTTCAGGACCGCAAAACTAAATTTGTTTTTAAAGGTTTTTTGCAGATTTCTGAAAAACTGTGCAACTTAGAAAGATCGTTTTATTTTTGCTGCAAAGTTTACATGAACCCCTGTCAACTGTAATTAATTCAGATTTTTCCTTACTCAAACTTCGGAGATAAGGGGGGGGGAATGGTATTTTTTTTGACATTTTTCATCTTAACTTGAAAACTAAGAAACTTAAAAAAATACAAAAATATATTTTGAAATGTACAAGTAAAGCCCTTTCATATGATACCCCACTCGACCTAGTAGCGACAATTTGAAATTTGGCTCCCCCTATTTTGGCCCCCTTTACATTAATAATCATACTTTTTTCAAAAATTTTTCATATGCAGTTAAGTTGGGCAACTATATTCTAAAACCATTCCAAATTTCAGGTCGATAGCATAAGTGGTTGCTGAGATATAGAGGTGTGACAGACAGACGGACAGACAGACAGACAGACAGACAGAGCGGCACCATAAGGGTTCCTTTTTTTTACCATTTTGGTATCGGAACCCTAAAAACAAATGTACATGGAGAACTAACCCCACTCACCCTACTCAGAATTTATTTTTTCATGATTTTATTTTACCACTTTGTCGGCGTGGAGGAAATGTATATAATCCATACTAAATTACAGCTTTTTAGTACTAAGGGTCTCTAAGCTAAATCGCGTACAGACAGACAGACAGACGTACATGAGGAAAATATACTAGGGAACCCTAAAAAGGGTCCATAATGTGTTGACATGTTTTTACCCGGATTATTGTTGCAGCGCCACTTAGCCGGTAGCTCAGAGGCGTCGAGGACATCAGCGAGGAACCGCCAGCGGTCGCAGTCGTCACATTGCACCCACAGGCCGGGCGAGCGCCGCTTCTGCAGCCACAGGAGGCGTTGGCGGTGAGACAGCCCGCTTGCTGGCTGGCTTAGCACGTCTTTGTATGTGCTACTGGAAATATACGGTCATCCACTTACTATTATACCATCTGTGGTGCTAGCCTCAGACTATAGGAGTGATCACACCTAGCTGAATTCAAAGACTAATTCGGCATACATTGCTGGGAGGCTTGGTTATGTTAATTGCAGTATCCTTACTTCAACGAGCAATGTATGCCGAATTAGTCTTTGAATTCAGCTAGGTGTGATCACTCCTTTAAGATAAGAATAGTGCTCATTAAGAATATGGACCCGAGAAAGGGCTGTTAGCGCTTATGGCGCTTCTACATCTACAGCTACAGGACGTTGGTCGATAGCCCGCTTGCTGGCTGCCTGAGCACGACTTTGTGTAGGTGTGGGTGTAAACTACTTGAACAATGACCTTGGCTGCGCAGAGTCGATTTTACATACAAATTGACGTGCGCAAAGCTTATAGCAAAAGCACTACCCAAGAGAATATAACCTGAGCACTACCACCGAAGAAGGAAAACAGGCAGCGTTTGTCTAGAGATCAGCGCTAGAGTTGCTGCCCCTTCAAAATATGCAAGCATTTTAGCTGTAATAGATATTATGGATGGAGCCCCTGTCCAATAGAGAACTTTTTAATCATCGTCATATCGATTGAGAGTCCGATGGTCGTGGTTGTTATGATGATGATGATAAACAAAAATCGTTTAAAAAAATTTAAATAGGTAGATACTTAAAGCCACGATCACACCTAGCTGAATTCAAAGACTAATTCGGCATACATTGCTCGTTGAAGTAAGGATATTGCAATTAACATAACCAAGTCTCTCAGCAATGTATGCCGAATTAGTCTTTGAATTCTGCTAGGTGTGATCGTGGCTTAAGACGATTTCACATACTCGAACATACTGCAAAAATGTCTACGCTTCCACTTTTTGCGTGGTTGGTTGGTAGTGCGCCTGCCATCTACGCCATGGGCCGAGGGTTCGATTCGAGCCCCGCCCAGAGCAAACATTTATGTGATGAAGACGAGTGTTCTTTGTTCTGTGTCAGAGTTATTTATCTATTTATGTATGTAAGATATCAGTTTCTGGTATACACAGTCAGTGGCGGCCTTACCCATTGCGAGGCTCCGGGCGGCAGGTCTTTGCGAGGCCCTTTGTCCTTCGTGAAAAGTATGTGAAGCGAAAGTAGGTCTGGTTGTTTGGTTTAGGTATTTTTCATGTTTAAGGAGAAATGATAAGGATATACAAATAAAAAAAATTTGTTTTAAAATATTTTACATTGAAAGATTCACAAAATTAACAAATACAAAGATGTTAAATTTCAAAATTGATGTTTGCGGCTTTTCCTAAGACTAAAATCTTTAATTAAAGCACAATAATCCAACGAATTAGCTACATTATTTTCGATTGAAAGAATAGCAAGGGCTGAAAGCCGATCTTGTGTCATCGAATTCCTCAAATATGTTTTAATAATTTTAAGCCTCGAAAAACTCCTTTCAGCAGACGCACCTGTAACCGGTGTGGTAGCAATAATTCTCAGGACTATTTCGATAGTGGGGTAAACTTCAGTTAATTTTTTTTCTCTTATGTATTTCAGCACCGAGATAATGTCCTCGTTTCCTTCATACACACGGATGAACATATTCAGTTCTTCGTACAATTCATGTCCATCAATATCACATGATTCTCCTACTGTCATCATAGATGTTTGCAAGTCGCTGCATTGCTTTAAAAGTTCACTATCACTAATTTCCTTTAACTTTTTTATATTATACATGAAACCAAATATGCTCTCATGATGTTTAAGAGCCTCAAACCTAGGATGGCCAGCTTGCGCGCACATTGTCGACAATGACATAAAAATAGTTTATTTTGATAATTTCTTCCGCATTCAATTCATGAGCTTCATCTTCCCCTTCATAATCAAAATGCCTTTTTTTACGTCGTCTTCTGACATCTTTGAATTCTCTGTCAACATCATTTTCCTCTGCTATTTCTCTTGCTGTTACAAGGGATGACTGAAAACCATTTTCTCGATAATTATCGAGCCAATTTGTGAATGCGTCTAGGCGTTGTATAGCCACATCTAAGTGCATGTTTTCGCTTTGCCACATTTTACTTATAACCTTTATCTTTGTAAGAATGTCATACCATATGACAAGTGACACTACGAATTCGTGGGTAGTTATTTCCTTTTCTATAGAATGGCATTCACTGACCAACTGACAATCTGTTGTATTTTCTGCTAAATCCTTAAAAGCATCACATATATCGCTTAGTTGGTATTTAACAGCCTTCACTGATTCTACCCTGCACTCCCATCTAGTTTCAGGAAGTGGTTTTAGCGATAACGATTTTACATGAGCATTTAAAATAGCCCACCTCTGACTTGAACCGGCAAACAGAGTGTACAATCTTTGTAGCAAACCAAAAAAAGATTTTGCTTTGACACAAGACGATGCTGCATCTCCTGAATCTGATTTAGATGTTAACTTTTCTCTATGACCCCTGATAGCCAAATTGTGAGATGCTAAAAAATTTACAATTGCGAGCAATCGTTCTAAAATATCTCTCCAACGTTGCCTTTCTTGTTCAATTTGTGACTGGGCCAAGGAGTCAATAGTAGAACAGCTTTTTAAACCATTCTCTAAATTAATCCATTTCAACATACAATCTTTGTGCTGTCGACTAGATTCGTGAGACTTTAGGTAATCACCCAAGTGTTTCCAATCACACACTCCTTCACTTGATCCAATCTTTGTATTTTCTACCCCAAGCGCGCCTGTCAAGCTTTTCACCGTTAACCAATATCTTATTATAATGATATTCGCTGAATCGCCGTCCATTATCATTTACGGGAAATAAATCAACTTTAACACGGATTGGACCTTTTAATACAATCTCAGTTCGGTCTGCTTCAGTAATTGTTGTGGGCCACATACCGGGGTCATTTTGAGGATTCAGATTTTCCATTTCAGCAGTCATGGATGTAGACATAAACTCGGGCTCAGATTCGTGTTCTTGACTGGATAGCGTTGACGGCGGCACCGGTGACCTAAGAGACAATGATGTAGTTAATTCATCACTATCCTCGCTGTTTTTGCTTAATGTCGGCGGCGGCACCCTTGATGTGGAAGGAATGTTTTCAGTTGGATCAGGATTAGAGTCACTTTCAGTCAATAAATGTTTTGTAGAGGTTTCTTGATCATCACTTTTTATATATTTATATAAAGATCCACGTAGATTTTCTTTTACCTGCTTTCTTTTTATAGCTCGTTTTCTTTTTGAACTACCTGACTCAAACTTTCTACCGGAATCACGATCACGCGAACTCATTTCGTAAATCTTGTTTATTTTCGCACAAACAGTCAGAAGTAATTTTTAAGTATCACACAGTTTTTTTACACTTTTTCAGCTTACTCAATACTTTAAATATTATTAGAACGATAACGTACAGTAACGATTTTGTAACTCGTACTGCAAGAAAAATAATTCTAAGGTGACAAGTGTTGACGAACGAAATAAAACACGGGGATTCCCCGAGCGATAGAGGAGTAGAACATTATTTTCCGACTCCCGAACTGACCCGAGAGCGATGCGATTAAAAAACTGGGGGTCTACTCTTAAAGTTCGATATCGATGTATTCGTTGTCGTTATCGTATCGTTGCCAACTCTAAACACTATCGATTCGACAATTCATCCGACCGATAATCGATAGATTTCCATCGTGCAAAATGCTACTCTAACACAAATGTCAATCTTCGAACATTTGAATTTGACACTTGTGGAAAACGACAATTGTTACGACAGCTCTAAAGGTATCGTTGGTTCGTTTTTCAACATTTGAAGATGGCGGTCGTGTTTCTATTTCAATATTAGTTTTATTTGTTCATTGAAGAGTTTAATGAATTATTTGATTGGGTGTTATGCAATAAACGTCTTTGAAAATGAACATCTATTAGAAGATTGGAATACATTCATTTATCAAGATTTTTGGATGGAGAGAAGCGGCCCATCGAGACTTCAATAATTTTCCCCATCAACTTATCGGAGTCATCATAGTACACAGGCCCTCGTCCTCGTGATGTGGATTCCTGTGTAAATCTTTCACTTGACATTGGCGAACTCGCCATAATTTTATAATAATTTGTTAACTTGACATTGTGCAAAATACATCTGAGATGTGACGCCATTAAATAAATATCTATCTATCTAAAGGTATCGTTCAAAGTTTCGAAATTGGATAATTTGCGGCTTTTTCCCTGTATAATTAAATTTTTATTGTGTTTATAGTAAAAGAGCAAGTTTAAGAGGTAAGCGCAAGTTGTTTTGAATGTTTTTTAAAAGAAAAATGAGTAAGAAATAGCTGTACTTTTGTAAAATATTTTGGTAAATTTTTCTCTTCTATTTTATATATTTTTCCTTCTAAATCATATAATTCCACTAAAACAGCCATTTCCTTTTCAGATTAGTGATGCAGAAAATTATATTTTAAATGTGGATGCACAGTATGGAGGTCATTCTCAAACTCAGGAGGGGCAACTCACTATGTTTTTATTTGGAACAATTCAATGATAAAAAGCCATTTTGAAAGCATTTCTCAAAATGAAACTGCATATATTCTGAGTGAGCATGTTATGAATTTTATTGTGTCTTTAGTCTGGTCGCTGAGAGAATTGGATTATCTACTGAAATTTTCTGAACTCATAGTGATAGGGCCCAGTTTTCCATGCATGTATCAATTTTATTGTGTATGCATTCTCTGAGCGACCAAAGCCACAGATTTAAATAACTACTTCAAGGCAAATAAATTAGCACATGATATTTTTTCTATTTAATTTTCAGGGGACTCCGGTACCAACTTAGAACAATTGAAATGAACCTCAGAACGAATGTTTTAATAAAGTGCAGAAATGTGCCTGTTCTACTATTGAACGCACATTTGGAATGTTGAAACAGCTGCCTCTTGTCCACACACAAGCTGGATTTCTTGCCAGAAAAAACAGGAAAAATTGTAGAAGTAGCATGCTACGTATAGCACAACATGTGTGTTCGTGCTGGAGTTGAAGGGCTAGATCTGACGTTAGAGCAGCTGCGCCAAGAGAGGCGGAAAAGAAATAACATCAACCAACAGCCATTTGCCAAGTCGCCTACTACAGATGAATAGGACAAAGCTCCATAATGCATGCAGTAGGCACAATAACAGGACACATTGCTCTCAATAAACATTACTACACTTTAGGCATAACAGACAGCCCTCTATGCAGGGCCTGTATGGAAAGGGACGAAACCATCAAACACATTATTCTGGAGTGCGAAGTAATCAACACTATCAGAGAAAACACGCTTGGAGCAGACATATCTTTGGATCAACTACCAAACAAACTGGACAAACTGACTGAGTTCTGGCAACAGTTAGGGTGGCTAAATTGATGGCTAAATAAGCCCACGCACAATGGTCCATATATGACGAAGTGCGGAAACCACACACTTAATTTAGAACTTAGAGAGGCGGAGACAGCCACCAACATCTGCGAAGAGGGCAAAGGCTGAAAGAAAACTTAGTGAGAATGCTGGAGAGCAAATAAAAAATTTATTTTAGGTATTTTTTACTGTTATCTTACACATTGGCAATAAAAACCCCGAGAATCTTTATACCATCGAGGGCAAAACGACTAGCGCGTCCTGTCAGAAGGATCTAGGCATTACTGTTACTCAAAACTTGAAGTGGGAAGAACACATTACGAGTATTAGTATCACAAAAAGAGCAAATTCTCTACTATACATTATAAGGAAGGCATTTTTCCACATTGACAAAGAACTTTTCCTAAAGATATACAAAATCTATGTTCGTCCCTTGCTAGAGTACGGATATCAAATATGGAGTCCATATTTTCAAAAGGACATCGACCTTCCAGAAACAGTACAGCAATGAGAAAATGGTAACCTGCCTTTAAAACCTGTACTACGAGCAACACTTAGCATCACTAGGCCTTACCACATTAGAAGAGAGAAGAAGAAACATATAAGATACTAACTAGTTGCTACAATGAGCCAAAGATGGAAAAATCTTTGTCATGATTAAAAACAAAGAAACGTTCACACTCCTCGAGTGCAAGCAAACCTCGGTACCATTTCCTACCAAACCGTGTAGTCAAGAACGCCTCAGATGCATTTAAAAACAGATTAGATAAACATTTGACACAAGTGCAGTGATATACACGCATCAGCACCATGTGCTGCTAGTGTATCAAATGTAATAGTAATCTTACTTAATTTTCATGTCAGTCGTTTGATTGGAAATAAAGTAAAATTTGGTTGAGGTGAATAAATATATTAATAATATAGACTCGCTCTATTTGAATTGTATTCTGCATGTTATGACTAAATAAATGATACTGAATATACAGGGTGTAAGGGACGGTGTACCGAAAACTGAAAGGGCGTGCTCAGTCAACGAAACTGAACAACTTTCCCAAAGAAACTTTCCTGGGAAATGAAAAAAAAATTGACCTCTCCATACAAACTGTTCGAGCAGAGTGAGAAATTTGTACGGAGAGGTCAAAAAAATTTTACATTTCCCAAACATGTTTCTTTGGGAAAGTTGTTCAGTTTCGTTGGCTGAGCACGCCCTTTCAGTTTTCGGTACACCATCCCTTAAACCTTTTAGATAATTAAGATTATTAAAGAAGAAATAAGAATATTACTTACCAACTGTATCTGTTTCAGATTGAAAGTTTTTAATTTTAGTTAATGTAGGCATTGAAATATTCTATAATCTAAATATAAACAATGCACCTATGTAATTATTTTCATTTTTAACTTAAAAAAAAAACGGTCTAGTGCGAGTTGGACTCGCGCGCCGAGGGTTCCGATATACCTTTAGTATTTCTGGAAGCAATAAAGTCCATTTTTAGGACCGCAAAACTAAATTTGTTTGTAAAGGGTTTTTGCATATTTCTAAAAAACTGTTTAATTTAGAAAGATCGTTATATTTTTGCTGTAATATTTACATAAACTTCTATCGACTGTAATTAATTCTTCCATTAACTTAATAAGGAAAAATTAAACTTAATTTTTCCATTCACAAACTTCGGAGATAAGAGGGGGGGGAACAGTATTTTTTTTTTTTATCATAACTTAAAAACTAAGAGTTCTAAAAAAATACAAAAATATAGTTTAGAATGTACAAGTAAAGTCCTTGCATATCATACCCCACTCAAACTAGTACCGACAATTTGAAATTTAGGGCCACCTTTACATCAATAATGATAATTTTTTCTTAATTCTTTTACATGCAATTAAGTTGGACAACCATATTCCAAATTACAAGTCAATAGCATGAGTGGTTGCTGAGATATACAGGTGTGACAGACAGACAAAGCGGCACCATAAGGGTTCCTTTTTTTTTACCATTTTGGTATCGGAACCCTAAAAGTATAAAAGTATCAATAAAAGATGTTTATTTTTTTATCAAATATATTAAAAATTAACAATATATATCAACAAATTTTGATGATTGGGATCGATAACAGTCACCCTATGATTCCCTCTCACTGGAAATGTTATTTAGCAAGGTCCACAAGTTCTGTTTCTTCTCATATACGTCTCAGCTCGGCTAATTCTTCTGGTTCATTAGTAAGTCTGTTCTGTTCGAGACGGTAAAGACTTTCTTGAATGCAAGGCCTTCGTCTGGCTTCTTCTTCTATCGTGTCGATGGCAACACTCACACTTTTTTAGACCAGTATTCTGCAACGCAGATGGCATTTGGTCTGGCCTTGTACAGATCCTTTAGCGAGAATATTGTGGGGCTTGATGCGCATGCTGTGAGGTGAGACATACGAGTAGTTTGTGGCATCACACCGCAGTTGCAGATGTTTTTGCTAGCTTCTATGTAGCCCCATCAGCTCAGGTTGTCTCTGCATCTCCCAACCTCGGTGCGCAGTATATTTAGGGCCTTCCAGGTTGGCCAGGGAAGTTTATGTCAGGTGGTAGTTTTTCTGCAGGTGGGACAAAGTTGGGCAGGGAGAACTTGTTACTCCATAAGTCTACCCTGGATTTTGAGGCCTCATCCATGCAGGTGGTCACTGAGTCCAAGAAACTAGAGCGGCTTTTCAACCTCTTTACATGTGGGGTCTGGTTTTACATTGGGTGCCTCAGGTCGGTCTCCTGTTTTAGTTTTTCAATGGCACAAGCTACCTCTCTGCCAACGGCTGGGGAGCAATGCCTGCCAGTGGATATAGCATCTTCATCGGAGTCTTCATCTGGCTGTAAATAATAAATAACATTTTGAAATTAATAAATAACTTGCTCCATGTTGTGCTGGCAAAGAATAATACCAACCCATCTCTACCTATGGATGTCGTAAGAGGCGACTAAGGGTTAATGAACCAGACAATGGACAGCAGCATCCTTCTGTGTATCATATCATCTTTCATTCTGCAGTTACCAACAACGGTCCATGGTGCCAGCCGTTATGTTAACAAGCGTGGTGACTATGGTACATCCCCTTCTCATTGTTTCTGCACAAGCTGGAATTTTGGAGGGAGTTCCCTGTCCTGTAGTGGATGTTTCATGGGATTTCATGATGATATTTAACTTCTTAATTTCTTATTTATAGATTTTATTTCTGACTGTTTCCTTCGTTAATACCTAATCTTTATTAACTATATATTTTTTTTATGTTACAAGAGAGCAAATGAGCAGGTGGGCCACCTGATGGTAAGTGGTCACCGCCCATAGCACCCACTGACTTATTAATGGCATATTTTGACACTAATAAGACAGCAAAGCGCGTTGCTCACTTTGAGAACTAAGATGGTATGTCTCATGTGCCCGGAATTTCACTGGCTCCCTTGCCCCTCAAACCGAGACACAGCAGTGCAAACAGCTGCTTCACGGCAGAAAAAAACAAGGGGGTGGTACTTCCCCAGACGGACTTGGCTGCTGTACGGCTCGAAAGAGGCTCGAATTTTTGCTGTGAGGCCACAGCAAAAATTCGCCGCAAGATAAATAGGTTATCTGATTGTTAATAATGAAAATATATTTACTTACTTTTTGCCACTGTTGGACAAATTTTCACTGCCTCCTAATGAATTGAGCTCTTGGGTGAGTTGATCCTACAACTTTTTGGCCTTGGCCCTTCCATTTTAATTTGAAAATTTCAACTTCAACTTATATTAGCAGTCGGAAGAATTTTAGCAGCATATGTCAACGTCAAGTCGAGGCGCGTGGTGAAATGACATTTGTAGGTTTTTTAAAGTGCCGCTTTTATATCTGCGGTTTAATTATATTTTAAGTAATATACAGATGCTTTACACACAAGTTGGCAGTCGTATTTATTCTTTTAAATTAAAACTACACTTAAAGTACAAAAATACAATAAAATAACTGTTTAAAATAATGTTTTTAAGTAATTTATTAAAAACCGGTAAAATGCCTTGAAAACAACCTTTTCATTCAATCAACCCTCAATCACGGACATCCCTATCTGGAATTGTCAATGGTTACGAGAAAAATAAAACTGTTATTGTCTATGCTTCGATAATGCGTTCGTCTTTCGACAGTACAATAGAGTACCATTTTATCGATAAATCGAAATAGTATCGTATCGATCCGATTGTTCGATGTCGAACTTTAAGAGTAGACGCCCTGATCTTAAAATGTTTCCAGGCGCGATATACAAGTACTACATAATGAATTTTTCAATTATGTTTTGAATGAATGAGTAAGTTAACTAACCTTATTTTAATTAACCGTTATTTTATAACCGTAATAAGTAATTAAGGAACAAAAGTAAAAAAGAAAATATATAGTTAAAAAAACTATATTTTTTTAAATTTGCTTGGGTTGTTACGCGAGGCCCCTGCAAGAGCGAGGCCCCGGGCGATTGCCCCGTTCGCCACCCCCTAAAGCCGCCCCTGTACACAGTACATAAGGCTTGAATAGTATGGGATCAGATGACTTCAGGTGAATAGTCTCCTAATATTTTATTTATTTGTACATAGGTGAGTACCTATAGCTATAGTAAATTCGGGAAAAAAATAATCCTTATTACTTATAGCTCGTTTTCATTGTAGCATGGATTGTAGGTGCCAAAGAAGTTGTATGTATGGTCAACCGCTTGTCGGTAGAAACTTTTTCAACTCTATTACCACGCCATAAGGTCCAAAAGTGTTTCTACTGATGTGCGGTCGTGTGTACCTCTGGAATTGTAGGTACTCACGTGCTAGCCTGGGAATTTTCAGTGGACTGAGTAGCTTCAGCGAATGTTATTCCTCTTCGCGGCTTTTTCCCTTGGGGCATAGTTGGTGAATTTATTGCTTCGTCACCCTGGAAAAATATAATAAGTATGAAAAAAATCTGTTACATTGTTTGCACAGTGAAGGAAGCTAAACGAAAATTTTATTACATGGAACTAATTTATAGATCTACCTGCGAAAGACGTGCTTCCTCAATTGGTTCTTGAGCAATTTCCGTAGGCAAATTACCTTCTTCCATGTTTGCTGGTGACAATCAGCGTCAACTTGTACCAAAAAGTATACAATTAGTCGCAGCGAAACCTGTCTGAACTGAAAATGAAAATTCCTGCGACTGTTTCCCGCGCAAATTATTTCCCGCTCTTTACTGGATATTTTCGTTTCATAAAGAAATTTGAAGAAGATCCACGTAGGGTTGCTATTTTAAAGTTAAATACTGTACCTATTATATTGATATTTTTGTGTCCTTGTCTAAGTAAACTCTTTATTTACGTCAAGATATAAATCGAAGATACTTTTAAGCTTAAAAACCACAAAACTCTAGGATTGAAATAATCTAAGCACAAAAATATATTTTGTTCGAATCGAGACGAGCATGCCACCGGAAATCGCTACTTTTTTTGTTGAAAGGGTGAAGCAAAGGAATCGTATTTTATTGTGCCTAAATATAATAAAATTAAAGTATTTACATAAATCTAAGAAATAACGTATTTATACATATAACGTATAATAACGTAAACAACTAGATCTTTTTATTATTTCAAAACCAGTGATTTTATTTATGTTTTTGTAAAAGTTGTTGTTTTGGTTACATTTTTTAAGAAATAAAAAAAATTCGTGACGTAAATTTAAAAGTCATGTCATATACTGTAATAGCAAAAATAATTTTTGACGTACTATATTGGATTAATTAAATAAAACTAAATTATAATTGTCACGAATTTGGTAAAATTTGTGATAAAAATTTCAATTTCATGTAAATATCTTCTTCAAGCGGAAGTGCGCATTCCGTAATCGGCTGGCTGCCGGCTGGTCGCCATATTGTGGCGAGCTAAAATTCGGGTTTTTCTAAAAATTTCGTCGTTCTCGACGAAAGGGAGTATCTTGTACTCCCTTTTTTGTGTCAAGTGTTCTATTCTCTTATTTACCCCTAGGTAAAGTGTATTTCTACTGAGAAATATATATTTTTCTTTGTTTTGTATTATAAACATGGCTTTCTAAAATGTCGGCCCTGTACGTAAATTCGTTATCTCCTTGCGGAGTAACCCGCTCAGTTTTTGTTGTGAATGTTGGAGGAATCCAGAATGGACAAGAAATCTTTAAACCGTTCAACTTTACCACAGTCGAGGGCATCCGCCATCGACTGTAAAAAAAGTACTGGTAAGTGGTTTGAAGGTCATCATGCATGACTACAATAAAAGTGACGATTCCTGTTTATTTACCATTGCTCCATGTAACAGGTTCTATATCGTGTATAGCTCTTCATATATTGAATTTTTTTGTAGACCTAACGCATAAACCTTGGCCACGGAACAATAATAAGAAACGCGAAGGACCTGGCAATGCTCCCAAAAATGAGCCCTATCGCAAGAGGGGTGCTCCTGCGCAGGGGGGCCGTGGGCAAGTTGATCGTAGACCACGCGCGCGAGGGGGGCCCTCCAATTACCTTATGGGTGGAACGGAGAACACCGGGTAAGGGTTTCTATTTTGTCATTATTCTGTTACAACTGAATTCCAGTTCTTTCAATAATCTTACACAACTTTTTGAACAATAGGATAGAAGATGATGAGGAGCCAGAACTTGGTTCTGTGTTTGTGCCTGGCAGCAAGAAGCAAAATTTGAACCACTTGCTGAACTTCATGTACCCAAGCCGCGGGGCTCAGGACCGTGGGCCGGAGCGCCGGGGGGCAGTACCACGCCGTCCAGTGCAGAGAGTGCCTCATCGTCTTGAGCATGACCTGTATTTGCGAGCCAAGTAAGAATTTCAGTTATTTTGAGGATATGGAGTGCGAGGAAGTTTGAAAAAAGAAGGATGCTAGGATTCTTAGGCAGATTGTCAGCTTCTTTAAGGGTGTCGGCACAGAATAAGGTAATAGTACTATCATACAGAATAGACACTTTCCGCCCCCCTTGCAATCCACTTTGCACCCCTGCGCTCATTAATATAGTCCGTTCCATGAGTCACTGCCTAAGCTTACCAACACATTTTGCAGCTATATCAAGACTATTGTGCTCCATGATCAATAGTAATTACGTGAAGCTGTCAGAAAAAACAAGTTTGTAAAATAATGTTATTTTTTCCATTAAATATACTCTGGTTCGTCTGGTTTGTGCTGGTTTGTCTGGTTCTGTGGCTGCAAAATGTGTTGGTGAGCTTTGGCATTGACTCGTGAAACGGATTATAGAGAAGAATCAAAACAATACATTGCTCTGTCCCCAAATAAATATTAGTGCATGAAAATGCTGACTTCAATGATTCATTATTTTCATGTGATTATTTATCAGTGAACTGAAATTATGTTCCAATTTGTTATTTACTTAAGTGTTTTGAAAATAAAAGGACTCAGTTTTACTATTATTAACAATTTGTGACTATGTTCATGTAATTTGCAGTTGTCAATTTGTGGTGAGGGAAGATGGAGACTACAAAGCAAATTTGCTGGATCCCGATGTACCCATCAAGTGGGAACAGGTTGAGGAAATCGTAAGTATGAACCTCACCCAACATATAATACATACATACATATCAAAATTCAGGTTTTTATTATGTAGCGGTGTGACATCATATTGTTGTATATCTTATTTCATTCAGTATTAAAAATAATAATGACAAAAATAAAGGTACCAATGGTTTAGAAGAATTTCGATATCTCAAAATTTTGTACAGGGGTACAATTTTGGTACAGTAAAAAATTATGGTACCCTGCTGTTGCACACCCGCCGCCATAGAATATATTATAATAGTAAACAAGTTTACCGCCGCGTTCTATTACGCCGTTGTGACTGCGCTATTGCTCTTTATTCGTTTACCCACGTATAGTGCGGCCGATTAGCTGTTTCACGTAGACGCCTTACAATTTCACTGTTAAGCGACTGGACTGGTATTTTATACCGAAATAATAAGGGTTAAATCGAAATCAGTAGACTCTAAAACTTTTCAAAAAAGTAGAATTTAAGTTTTTGGGGTTATTGCAATATGGTAAATGGTATAAACAAAAAGGTGAAGAATAGCGAAATCGCTATTTTTATTGGGTTTATAGATAAAAATTGCCATATTCGGCCATTTTGTGATTGTGACAAATAATTGAACAAAGAAAGCATTATTTTCTATTAGGGGCGATTCTAGCGTGGCCGTTAAATTTAAGGCTATAATTTAACAGGTCTAAAAATGTTGCTATCTTTGTTACCGTCTATAGGCTGAAAAAAGACAGCCGACCTGTCAAATTTTAATCCTAAATTTAACGGCCACACTAGAATCGACCCTATTTTTGCACTAGTTATCGTTTACCTATTTATCAGAAGGTGATTTAGTAGTTTATTAATTGTCTGATAACACTTTTTTTTAAAAGATTATTTCATACCTATAGTGATTTTGCTTTATCACATTTTTTTATGAAGATGAATAACAGTATTTTAATTTACAATTACATCCTCTGGTTCAAGATCCTTAAGTTATTTTGTTACAATACCCATGGCAAAGAATAAATAATATTTACATTTAGCGGTAAGAAGCAACCTATCTATGACTTCTACCGCACCTAACCATATGCTGATTGTTTATGTTCGGGCTTGTGTTCTTCTATGTTATTCAATCTCATCTGCATATCAGTCCGTTTATAAGGAGTTTTGTAGATGGGCCCATCACAGAAAAAGATTTTTTTTTAATTTATAGTGGGCTTGCTCTTGACCTTGATCTAGTCTTGAGGATAGAGATGAATGAGGTCGACGTTCGAATGAGTTTGCCCAGATGGAGCCTATTCCAGTCACCACTTGAATAGATCCTATATGAATTCCACTTCTTAGCTGTGTGCATTACAAAAAAAAAGTTGCAAAGCGCTGAGACGCTATATTAAACAAGCAATGTTTGTATAGGAAAATATATGTTTCGCGTTTTAGAAAACAGTTCTGACCTTTTCGAAAATTTACTATAGCACTCACCCGCACGCTGAATGTATATGCGGGGGTTTTCGTGGGAAAAGGATCACTCGTTACAGGCCGCGCAAACCAAATTTTTGCTCTGACCGTTAGTGCGCAGAACTGAAAAGGCGTGCGAATTGTTCATTGGCTCTCCGTCTGTCAACCATGCACAGAAAATAACCGTCAGTGCTAGAGTTATGTTGCACTTAGTATCAGCGTTTTGTTGCATATGTAATTGACAGTGAGTTTGTTGCGCGCGGCTCTGTTTGTCGGACCCCCAATCGTTACGCGACCAGCAGAGGAGGGAGAGTGTCTTTTCTGTATGATTGTTACAATTACCTTCGTCTGTGCCCAGATACTAAAAGGTAATAAATGTAATGTGTCAGGTGGTGCGCAGCACGGGCCGCTCGGAGTGCCCGATCTGCCTGGGCGCGCCGGCCGCGGGGCGCGTGGGGCGCTGCGGGCACGTGTACTGCTGGGCCTGCGCGCTGCACTACGCACACGCGCACGACCGGCAGCCGCCGCCCTGCCCCGTGTGCGCCGGCCCGCTGCTCGTCGCCGAGATGCGCCCCACCAAGATGCTGCAGTGGGGCTCGCCGCCAGAGGAGGTAATAAATAAATTCATGGGGTCCCATTCCGTACTACGGTTTTTTCGACGGAGTAAATAGCCCGAATTAATTTGGCCCTTTTGTTTCTAATAATTAAACTAAATGTTACTACTAGGTTGGTAGGTAAAGGTGTAAACTATGACATTAATTCAATTTTAACATCCAGATCCAGAGTAAGAAAATACCTTATGGAAAAAATAGCCCGAACAATTTTCAGCACAAATTCGTTCTATGACGTGAGGCATCTGTACGAGTATAGTATTATATTATCTGTGGTACTGTGCGCTTCCTAAAAGTTTCCTAAAAGTAGCTGTATGCAAATTGTTGAATCATCGAAAGAATATTTTTGTGAAGCATGAAAAGTTTTGAAGCGGTTGGCATTGTTACCTCCTACAAACAATACAGCAATAGGCTGTGCTAGTAGTCTGAATGGACCATGTGTACTTTTTCATACAGATTTATTTACAGTAACTTGATACATTAAGAAGTAAGCAAGAATGGTTGACTATTTATTTCAGTTCATCCAACAATTCCAAGATATAATAATGATTTAACGATGTATAGGTTACCATGCGCCTTGTGCGTCGTCTGCGCGGATCTACTGCAGTGGAAGTGGCGCCGCCACGCGGACAAACAGAAACTAACACCCCCGAGATGCTGCCGGTAGACCGCATCAACGACGCACCTTACACCAAGTTTTTCACTGTCACCAAGCAACAGGTAAAATACAAAAATAAAAATTATTTTTAGTTTTTACAAAATAGCATTTAGCAACTAGTGGTCCGAGTCTCGTTTTAAGCACGGAAATATGGTGCCTGTAATAGGAGACTCCAGTCTTCAATGTTTTCTCCATACGTGCAGATTACTCTTAATTTTAGGATTGCAAGTCTTCTACTAAGTTTGAAAAATTTATCTTTATGTGGCGGTTGACTTGTATCCAAATACAAATGTATTTTATAAACTAAAACTAAGATGGCGTTGAGAAAGTTCTGGCTGCAGGCAGTCAAATAATCCATCCACAAAAATTTACACTTGAATTTATTGTATTTTTATGACTAGGAATTCATTGCTTGTTTTCGTCTGCAGGTGCGCGAGATCCTAGAAAGAGAGAGAAAGGAAATCCAAGACCAAATCATGGCGGAAATTGACACTACGGAAATTGTATACTTGGAGCAAGCATTAGAGATGCTCAAAGCTAAAGAAGAAATACTTAACGCTCAATATGAGCAACCAAAACCTGTTATCGAGGAAATTGAAACTCCTCCAGTAGTTTATGAGAAACATGAGACCAATCACAATAAAGTAGATTGGTTTGATATGACAGATGATGGTCCCACGCGTGTTGAAACTATACAAGAACAAGTGGAAGATATAGCCATCTCTCTTGCACAATCTAATTTAAATCCTGACGCGCTAGATTTTGTAACAGCCGACTTGAATGACAACCAACCTGAAGAGTTCCCATTGATTGATTGTCCAGTTGAAGAGCCAATTGAGGGGATTGAAGATGATAATTCTGTGACGGATATTGATAAGCTGAATCAAGCTAAATATTTCTACTTTTATCAAGGTAAATAATTGATTTACAACCTCATCACACCATCATGCACACACCACACCACCATCATTTCATGTTAAAAGCGTCCTGTTTAAAATATTGACTCAGTAACCAATCCTTGACTATTACTGCCGAAAACCAGTAACCACTGTGATTTTGTTCGATGTTAAAGGGAGCTAGTGAAATTACCGGTATATGAGACATCCCACTGTACAGTAATTCTCAGGATGGGCAGCCAGATTTTCTCATTTTATTAGTGTCAAAGTATTTCACAAAAAGACGATAGGTGTTTTATTAGTGGTGACCACTTAACATAAGGTGGTCCATCTGCTTATTTGCTCATATTTGACATGGCATTTATAAAATTGTACACTTTCAGATTGATCATTTCAGTGTTATATTTTCCAAGGCGCGTTTGATTGCTTTGAGTAACATTTGCAATGTATAATTTTGTTTTAACAGCCTCCATGCTCTAGTGGTCAGAGCGCTCGGCTTCTGGATTAATTTCCCGGTGGGGACACAGTCAAACGAAAATCAATTTGTGCGACTTCCCCAGGTTGGTTAGGACATTGCAGGATGAATCACCTGATTGTCCGAAAAGTAAGACGATTCCATGCTTCGGAAGGCACGAGCTGTTGGTCCCGGCTCCTCGGAATTAGTTGTTAATGAGCCATGTCAGAGGCCTTTGATGGCTCAACAATTCTGTCACCAGGGTTTGTGAGGTCGGTCATCGACCTTACAATCCATTTGATATGACTTTTGTATTTTTTTTTATTTGGCAATCGTCAACCCATATTTGGGGACATTTCTGCCAGTGTCGTGTTCTAGAAAATTCTTCAGTTTTTTAAATTTCGTCAGTTTTTAGAAGTAAAAATATGGCGAACCGCCAGAGTCGAGTGGGGAAATTGTTCATTGCTCCCCCCGTAAAGCGATAGTAGACTGAAGGAAAATGTCTGTGACTTAACACACTATCTTTATTATCCACTAAATCACTACATACACAAAAAAACCGGCCAAGTGCGAGTCGGACTCGCGCACTGAGGGTTCCGTACCACCACATAAACATAATTGTACTAGTTGAAATTTCAGTAAGTTAATGTGCTAGATTTTTTGAGTCCGACACGCGCTTGACCAAATTTTATTATTTGTTGTTATTTTATAGCTTATGTACTATAAACATACCAATTTTAAAGTTTGTAAGTGTTCCCGTTTTTAAATAGAACTAAAACAAAAATCGTCTCAGCGACCATCCAACTTGAACCCTCTCTTACATGAATGTTCTTGAAACGGGAGCTCACCACAATTGGTTACCATTAGTTGTGAGAAAAGTTGTAATATTTAATGATTTCAGACTTTTCCCATTATTTGTACTGTGAGACCTAGCTTCTTGCCAAATTTCATAATTTTAGGTCAACGGGAAGTACCCTGTAGGTTTTGCATTTTTGAATAAATGTATGGAGATGAGGACATAAAATGCCATATCTTTTGATTGCGTTGTTGTAAAAAAATTAAATTTTCAGATCTTGTGTGGTTCATGGATCCTAATATGTGGTATTAATTTCAACCTGATACCTTTACCCGTTCGTGAGATAAAGGGTCTTGACAGACAGACAGACGGACAACAAAGTGATCCTATAAGGGTTCCGTTTTAAAAGTTGTAATATTTAATGATTTCAGACTTTTCCCATTATTTGTACTGTGAGACCTAGCTTCTTGCCAAATTTCATAATTTTAGGTCAACGGGAAGTACCCTGTAGGTTTTGCATTTTTGAATAAATGTATGGAGATGAGGACATAAAATGCCATATCTTTTGATTGCGTTGTTGTAAAAAATTTAAATTTTCAGATCTTGTGTGGTTCATGGATCCTAATATGTGGTATTAATTTCAACCTGATACCTTTACCCGTTCGTGAGATAAAGGGTCTTGACAGACAGACAGACAGACGGACAACAAAGTGATCCTATAAGGGTTCCGTTTTTTTCTTTTGAGGTACGGAACCCTAAAAACATATTTTTTTAACCATGATTGGAAGACATTAAGCTAACAGAAGCTTAAATTATATTTTCGAAAAAAAATTCTGTAAAAAATATAAAAAATCTAATGATGAAATCGGACGACATTTATTAAGACGAACAATTTTAGAACCTTTAATTTTGGGGCATGCCCCGATCAAACTAAAAATGTAAACTTTATTTTATGCGTAAATTGATAACCTTGAAGTCAACTTTCAAATATAAAACAAATAATGAAAATAGCTATAGAATTATAGGAACTATGATCTCATTAATCTGCAAGAAGAAATTCGCCAATTAGAACCTAATATGATGATGTTGGTTGTTTCAGCCTCGGACGGGCAGCAAGTGTTTCTGCACAGCCTGAACGTCCGTATTCTGAACGCGTCGTGGGGCGCGCTGGCCGCCGCCCCGCCCGTCATCAGGGGCCGCGTGCTGCATAGAGAAACATTGTCGCTGGGAGAACAGGTTATTTCATTTATCTGCTTATTTTTTTTCCTACAGGGCGCCACTTTGTTTGAGGCGATGTAGTTTAACTGACTCATAAAGTGAATAAAAAAATCATTTACGTGAGATGACTGGCGATTTTTCGACCCCAAGTCCTTGGAGAGATTTCGTGAGATTTGTCTCATAATCTCATGAAAATCAATTAAGGAAATATCATGTGAGAATTTTCAAAATGCGTATTTTTAGTGTAAATATTAGATCTTTACCTATGAAATTGCCGTTTTGTATGGAGAATTTTAGGGAAACTCAATTTTCAGTACTACCATTTTTGCATTTTTCTTAGGAATTATAAATCCAATTTTTGTTATTTTTTTAAGCATTGTTGTGAAGACATTAAGCTAACAGAAGCTTAAATTTAATTTTCGAAAAATATTATCTGTAAAAAAATATAACAAATCTAATGATGAAATCGGACGACGAACAATTTTCGAACCTTTAATTTTATATATCAAAAAACTAAAAATAAAATCTTTATTTTATGCGCAAATTGATAACCTAGAAGTCAACTTTCAAATATAAGACAAATGAAAAAAATAGCATTAGAATTATTATTACAGATTAATGAGATCATAATTCCTATAATAGTTTGGTGAGATTAAACGCTCCCTTAAACGCTTCACATAATTAATGGATGTCCCCCAATGTAAATATTTTTTTTATTCATAATGTATTCCGCATGTTACCCAGAATGCAAGATTGATCCATCAAAAATGAATAATCCTACTATAATATTATAAACGCGAAAGTTTGTAAGTATGGATGGATGTTATTACTCTTTCCCGTAAAAACTACTGAATGGATTTTAATGAAACTTTACAATAATATAACTTATACATCAGAATAACACATAGGCCACAATTTATAAATCTGCGCAGGCGAAGTCGCGGACACCAGCTAGTCCGAAATAAAGAGGTGCGAGATAGAAAGATGAACGCAATAATTTATTCATTTGATGATTTGGGAGGGTTCCTTCCATCTCATGGAAATTTCGATCTAATATAGCCAGTTCTGAACTTTATCTTTATTCTTGTTGATTTATCTTTTATTTTTGTTGTAGATGCGTAAACACATGCCCTACACCGCACACTTGCCGCTTTACTGCTCGTTTGACATCGTCGAGCTAGATTTACAAGCACCCTTTGTTACTAAGGACGCTTTGAACAACTTTGCTGGTAAGATTTCTATTTACTTTACTTTCGGATTTCTAAATATAAAAAAAACATCGTATAATGTGATATTTAGCGTCGTTTTAATAAATCCCTCTCAAGATGTATTTTATGCATACAAATTAAGCATCTTGAGTCCAATTCTCAAATTTGAGAGGAATTTATTGATACCATCCTAAAATAATTATTGTTTACCTAGCCGTGCCACTGACTGTATGCTCCCTAAAGTTTCTGCCTGCGACTATAGTGGGTACCTAGACAAGTGGCTTTCTAATCGCAATTGCTAGTGGAATAGAATGAAAATGTATGACTATTATATATTCTGTGCTGATATGTATTATTCGTTAGCTAATGTCAAACGCATATATTTTTATTCTACTGGCGTTTAGGATTACAGAAATACCCTTGTCCATGGGCCCTGGTAAAAAAAAATCTTCATATAAAAGCGATTGGACTATTATTACTAGGAAATAACTGCGAAATCCGTGCAGCCGATATTAAATTCTTTTGGTTTTTGGTAGGAAGTTTTACAGTTTGATGCAAGAATTTCTTTTTCAGAGGAGCTAGACCGACGCGCGCGAACCCGAGCCCGCGTCGAGAGGGAAGAGAGACGCCGCGAGCGCGCTCACCGCCGCGCCATGGAGGCCCCGCCGCGACCCGACCTCTCCTCCGAACTGCTGTTCCCCGCGCCGCGCTCCTTCAGCCCGCCTGCTCAACTATATGAACCGCCGAGAGAACACGCTGCGGCTCCAACAGTCACTGCCGCCTCGCCGCCTGGACCCTCCTTCGCTAAGGTTAGTTATATCTGAGATCCTTGTGCTACAATCCTTCAGCCCGCCTGCTGACGCGTGTCTACCTCCGAGAGAAGAGGCGGCGATATCTCCCGTTTCTACAGTCTCACCGCCTGGAGGAACCTCCTTCGCTAAGGTGACTGTCCCTTCTGGGTTCATATTTCTCTGATTGTATAAGTACTTGAAAAGCTTCGATTCTTTTGTTACTTCATCTTTACTCCAGGTTTGCCATCTGCAACTATCTGGTAAGCTTAAACAGCGTATGATTTCTTAATCAAAGCGCGGGTTCAAACTGGCATCGGCTAAAGTGCGATTTCCATTCCAGATGGCGAGTGCTCACGGCGCGTGGCGCGCGCGGCCCGCTCCCCCCGCCGCCCCCCCGCGCGCCCCTCCCCCCGCCGCCCTCTCGGCCCCGAGACCACTCTCCCTCAGCGACGCCATCGAGGCTGCCTTGCTCGCCGCGCCCAAGTCTGCCTCCAAGAAGAAGAAACACAAGCACACGGTGCTGTTCGCTACCAACATGCAGCAGCCCGATAACTCCCCGACGCCGGCTCAAGAACAAGGCGAGGGTACCACCGTCGAGGCAGAAATACTTCCCACACCTAAACTTTCCGGCAAGAAGAAGAAAAACAAACAATCGGTACTCTTTGCTAACGACTAAATGAGTTTTATAGAAATATTTCACGGAATATAATAGCTGATTTACACGAGGTAAAATATTGTTGCCTAGAAGCAAGAAACCAGGTACAGATAAGAAAGAAAGAATCAAATAGCTTTCTGTATCTTTCCCCATTAGCTGCATCCCTCCGAGGCGCAAAAATTTTGCCTCCGTGTGAATCAGCAAGCAACAAGAACCTATTGGCCCGCGGATAACCTCTGAACTTACCCGCTACCTCGGAAATTTGACAATTTTCGAGCTAAAATATGACAACGCACCCTCCGATCGCTATCATCCATGTGCCAATAATTCCTTGTTTCAACACGAGGAAGGGGTGTAGATGTTTTTTCTGTATACAGAAAATAATTCCCGCGTGAGTGTAGAAGAAACTTAGCGGTTAGAGTGTCTATTCTGTACTAATCGTATAGAATGGGCGCTCCAACCCCAGCCATGTTCGACACCTCACGTCCTGTCCGTCGCGTGTTCAAATCAGTGCTGCTGGTGTTCACTTTGCTGGCAGGCAATGGCGCGCAATTAAAATGTAACTGCCAACAGTCACATAACTTGTGTCGATTCTGGCAGACTTAGAAACTAAATTCGACAGGTAATCAAGTTTTGCTGCCTTTGTTACTCGCTATAGGGTTAAAAGCCGGCGCCCTCTGCACGCGCGCGTCTAGATGGTAGGTAGCGGCGGCCAGCGCGGCTCTAAAACGCGACCCACTATCTAGTGCACTTTAAAACGCGCGCGTATCGCCGGCACGTGTCACACGCCACGCTCTGAAACCAGCTTAACACAAAGTGCTAATGAAAACGCGTACGTATAAATCATAATTACAATTAATGTTTATGCATTTGCTGCCACTGGGTCAGATAAGTGGTCAGTTCGTCCCACACGTTAAACTAAGGCGAAATATGCAAAGCTCCGTATATTTGTGCCCGCCTACTGTGTATCTGCATTCCCCTTCCTCTAGTGTTTTTATAAGAATTCTATGTTCCGCGCAATCAAATAACTCGCAAAAAAAGGGTATAATAACGGAGGAAATAACTTTTCTTCTAGGAGCAATGAAACAATTATTGGTATAAAAATTGCATGTCGTACTAAAAAAATATCAATTACAAAATCAATAAACAAAAGAATATCAAGATCGATTCACATCACGTGAGGCAAGTACGGTCAACCGCTTGTCGGTAGAAACTTTTTCAACTCATTACCACGCCATAAGGTACAAAAGTGTCTCTACCGATGTGCAGCCGTGTGTACCAAGTAGAAAATACTTGGCGTGTTTTAGGGGAATGGATTTTTACGTGATACCTAATAAGAGCGCATTCTGGAAAAGTGAAATATTACGCTGACAGTAGATTTATATGACGTCCATATGTGTGATCGAGACAGACTGCTTTCAATGGTAATAAGTAACTGATACGGAACGGCCTCCGTTTTATAGAGCACAAAAGAAATATGTTACGCTATTTACGAACCTTTCCTTGGTGATTGATCTTGAAAATTTAAAATTGAGATATTGGCAAAAACAACAATTAAATTGAAAATAAACTTTCCTGTTCGCCTGAATATTATCTAAACAAAACTAATTTCAACAACCAGAAAATGTATTTACATTAGCAATAACTATGTTGCAGACAGTAGAACTGACTTCAGAAATGATATAAAAAAAAATATTGTTATAAATTAGTATTTTTAGTTCTAGAATTGCTTATAAATAGAACAGAATACTTCTGAATTAAAGAGACAGAAAAAGTTTGATAGGTATACTGCGTACAAAATAACTTTGTCCGTGACCGTTAATGCGCAGAAGTCAAAAAATTAGTCGCGGGGGTGAGCGCGGCTCCCCCCAGGGGGCGTGCGAATCGTTCATTGGCTCTCCGCCTGTCACACATGCGCGGAAAATAACCGTCATGGACAAACTTGTTCTGCAGGCGCTGTAAATTTAAGAAATCGTCTTGTGAATTAGGTATCTATAGCTGACGGTTATTTTCTGTGCATGGGTGACAGGAGAGGATAGGTTTAAGTTGCAGTGCCCGAACACGGCGCTACATGCCATCGTCTTTACTAACACTAGTATGTAAGATTTTATGACATGTAGCATGCAATTATGAATAAATAAATATGAAACTCAGAGTAAAAAACTATAGAGTCCGCCATATACATATTCTGTATGAGCTAGTGAAGTGTAATGCGTCTCACTGTCGCCCATTCTAGTCGGTCAAAAAACTCAGTTAAGTTTTACAAAAATCAAGATATCTTTAAAAATCTAATGTTTTAGTATAAACTTTGTTTGAGAAAGTGAAAATATATAGTTTTTTACAGGTGAATGGATCATTAATACTAAGAACGGAAGCGTAAATAATCCGTACTAGCCATTTTATGCGTGATTTTTAACACCGTTTTTAGGGTTCCGATACCAAAATGGTAAAAAAAAGGAACCCTTATGGTGCCGCTCTGTCTGTCCGTCTGTCTGTCACACCTCTATATCTCAGCAACCACTTATGCTATCAACCTGAAATTTGGAATAGTTTTAGAATATAGTTGCCCAACTTAATTGCACAAGAAAAAATTTTGAAAAAAGTATGATTATTAATATAAAGGGGGCCAAAATAGGGGGGGCCAAATTTCAAATTGTCGCTACTAGGTCGAGTGGGGTATCATATGAAAGGGCTTTACTTGTACATTTTAAAATATATTTTTGTATTTTTTTAAATTTCTTAGTTTTAAAGTTATGATGAAAAATGTCAAGAAAAATACCATTCCCCCCCCCTTATCTCCGAAGTTTGAGTAAGGAAAAATCTGAATTAATTACAGTTGACAGAAGTTTATATAAACTTTACAGCAAAAATAAAACGATCTTTCTAAGTTGCACAGTTTTTCAGAAATCTGCAAAAAACCTTTACAAACAAATTTAGTTTTGCGGTCCTGAAAATGGACTTTATTGCTTCCAAAAATACTATAGGTATATCGGAACCCTCGGCGCGCGAGTCCGACTCGCACTTGACCGGTTTTTTTCTCTGAATGGTAAGAGTTTTCACCAGGAAAACTGTGGTAGTAGCATTTATTAGTCCCATGTCACATATTTCTCAGAGAGAAAGATAAAAATTTTACGTTTTTAGGATTTGAAAAAAATCCATACATTTTAGTATGGAGGTCCCTCGCAAGAAAGTGCTACGCTTATGGCTCCCTCCTTAGCAGCAAGAGCTGCTACTAAAACCTCCTTGCAATGAAAGCTTTTCTCTCCTTCCCTTTTGAATTCTGCCGTTCAGCGCAACCGCTAGCGCTAGAGTTAAAATAATCCATCTGTACATTGTGTCTACTTATCATAGCGGTCTGTCATCGATAAAGCATTGATGCAATGATCTTAGGCGATGAAATAATAAATTTCGCGTTTGTAATCTTTTCTATTTTGTATTCAGCTATAATATTGTCAGACATAAAGGGGAAAAATAAAATAAAGAAGAGTGTATTATAGCATATGATAGATAGATAGATATTTATTTAATGGCGTCACATCTCAGATGTATTTTGCACAATGTCAAGTTAACAAATTATTATAAAATTATGGCGAGTTCGCCAATGTCAAGTGAAAGATTTACACAGGAATCCACATCACGAGGACGAGGGCCTTATAGCATATGCAGAATAAGTTTGGCTGTGATTGTTGACATGGGTGACAGGCGGAGTGCCAATGAACGATTCGCACGCTTCCCCTCCACCCGCTGCGCTCACCCCCGCGAGTAATTTTTTGACTTCTGCGCATTAACGGTCACAGCCAGAGTTATTTTGTTCTTGTAAGTTAAACTATTGCTTGTTGTGTATTTTGTTATATTATATTAGGTATATACTTATGAAACCTATCTAAATGTTAGTTTGTTCTAAAATGTGAGTCGAATGAGGATTATTTTTTAATAAACCTTGCTAGAACCAACAATCATTTAACTATATTTTGCAGTCTAATGGTCAATTTGTTTGTGGTACAACTATTTCTAAAACATTTTGTAGAAATCCCTTTTTATTTATTTTTGATCACGGACTAGATTTATATGTTAAAATAATGCTTTATTGATTGATTAACCATTAGTTCTTCAACCCAAGAACCCAAGACCCAAACTTATTACATAGATGGATGTGTATCAACAGGATTTTGGTGTAATAAACAAAATAAAATTGATTAAAATTGTTTAATTTGCATCAAACACCCCTTGACTGGTAGTTACCCCATCTACAAGAGGCAGGCAGGCAGGCAGAGATTTTTTTAAAATATAATCTTTATTGAGCAAAGCCTTAGAGCAACTCGTCAAACCGCGCAAGCCCGTTTAGCAGACGCCTTTTATGTAGCTTCCCCTCTGCCAAAGTACAAGCACAAAAGAGCATATGCGTTCAACAAAACTAGTTGCACTCGGATTTTTAACTAGACCAAGTCACGGGCGATAATCTTCATACATGAAAAACTCGCCATATAGTCTATGGATTTAAATTAGAGGAATAGACAAAAGACCCTTTATTACTCAAATTGACAGTACTTTCCCTCGTTATTTTAAAAAGTAAAAATGTAAGAAGCCTGTGAAAGAATCCAGTAGAGATGAAAAAATGTCTGCTTTCATCGCTGCGTAAAAATGCATTTAGTTGTGAATCTAAATAATGAAACGAGTTCAAAACCAAATATCTGCATTTTAAAATATAAAATCTCTCAACGACATAGTTTTTCGTTGTGAAGAAGCAAGAAGAAGGAATCGTTGTGAACGCATATATTGTCAAGAAGTTAGAACAGGCAACAAAATATAATAAAGTGGTGAAATTGTGGATATTTCTGCCTAGTTGTACATCAAGCGACCGTCTAAAGAGATTCCGGTGAAAATAGTGTTGTTACGTAATCATGCATCATGAGATTGAAGAAAAATCTTATCGAGGTGTTTGTTTGGTTTGTTGTAAATGTTTGTTTACTATGCTTCCGATTATCTGTTGGATTTTTTATTTGCATTGTATTCCGCTTGCTATGACTTTCAATAAATGTTATGTATAGAATTTATATAAGATAAATAAAATTAAATCTACATTCGGTGTTTTTTTATTACTGTTGTTCTTTTAAAACAAAGAAAAGTAAAAGAAAAATAAATAGGTACCTAAAAGACTAGTATCATATTCAAAAAATAAATGTAGTCAAACTAGGGAAGCAAGATTCCAAATTAGTAGAAATAAAAAAAAGACGAGTTGTCAAAATGATTTGATGAGGGCATCAAACCTCCTTGGAGGGCATTCTTAAAGCGAGTTTTGACATAAAGGAGATTCCCGTCTGATGCGTTAGTATCCCTTAGTAGTTTGTGGACCAAGTCTAGTCGTCGTCGTGAACGGTCACAGTACAAACATGCTTTGTTAATGTGTTTTCTGCTGTAAAAAAAGATCTGTGACATGAAGCTTACAAAAAGAACGTGTTTCATTTCACATCGAATAAATGGTTACTGTATAATTGCTATTAATTATATAAAACACGAAATTCGTGTTAATATTCTAAATCAATCGTCGGATTTGTTTGACAACACCGAAGATCTTGATTGAAAGAAGATACTGAAATAAACTTGTACAAAATTCGTATGGTATCACTGGTTATAGTCAGAAAAATAGATTTGATACTTGTTAATTTATTTTATTCTTTGGCACATCAATTGTAATTTTCACCTGGACATAGGTTGCGTGCAAACTCGATTTATTTGCGGGCAACATTCTTATTTTTCCTGAAAAGCTTCAGATATTATGCTCTTCGTTTATTGCTGCACGCACTTGACTATTTGTGCTGCTCCTTTTCATGGAAGCCTATAGTTATTAATATTAGTCTCTAAACTAGCTCCCGTCCCGTCCCCTAGGGGTGTCTACGGGACTTTTTACTAAGCCCTGTCAGTTTGTCCGACCTCTATCTTTGGAACCGTAGTAACTTAACTATATGGTTTTAATTTTAACAGAATACCTATGTGTGATTGTAGCGGATTAGCTAATAAATAATAAAATCAATGAAAAGTAAAATATTAGAGGGTCTCCATGCAAGAGACATATATTTGGTGTTTTTTTTAGCTCTGTCGTAAAAACGGGAACACTTACAAACGTGAAAATTGGTATGTTTAGCTATAAAAGAACAACAAATAATAAAAACTGGTCAAGTGAAAGTTGGACTGGCGCACATTTAATACACTTCTGAGCGACAGTAAGACGTTATTTTCACCTTCATCATAATCGTCCACTGCAGAACAGGGGGAGCTCCCTCCCGAACTCCAGCGAAAAATACGTGGTACCTTAGAGGAGATTTACCATAGTCACCACGCTTGAAAGCGTTGCGGCGAGCGAACGCTATTGTTGGTGACCGCAGTGTGTAAGATGATACGATGCACAGAGCTGGGATGCTGCTGCCAATCCTCTGATTCATAAGCCCTTATTCGTTTCATACGACACCTACGGGTAGAGATCAGTTGGTACTATTCTTTGCCGGCACCTCACGGACGATACGTGTCACATTAGTGGTACGGATCTATTGGTTTAGTAGTTGGACTTGCACATGGCCTGTTTTTCTTTTAGTGCTTTAGATATGTGTACATACAGTCAAGAGCAGATCTATCAATTATGAATTAAAACAATATTATTATGTACCAAGAACTGATCAAAATCGTCATGCTAGACTACCGATTTCACTCGATAAGTTCACAAAAATACTCTTAATCTTAACTGAAAATGTTAATTATCTCTTCTTGTTTTTGTTTAAATTCACAAATCATTGCACATCTCAGCTTTTGTGCGATGTTTTTCAATGTTTTGAATATGTTTTCGATGAGAAATTTCTTCAAATACTACAAAATTTTGTAGCTTTGACACATCAACAATACAAGTCAAGACAGCCGATGGGGTTGTCAACAATTTTTTGGAATGAAACCTCATTCCCTACCTTTCTATCCTACACTAAGGTTGAAAGATAAATCTGACTTTTTGGTGAATAATTTAGTGATGTTCAACGTACGAAGTACGTGTCGATAAATTTGAGAAACGGAGTAGAACACAACACATAAAGCGAGGTGGTCCCAAAAATTATGTCTCTATCTTTTGTTTACGTGTATGGAGTACAATAAATAACCACACTTTTGCACATTATGAAAAGTATGAATAAAATCCAAAATGGTACGGGATCCGAGAAATGTTTTTCCTTGGTTTTCACGTGATATTCAGGGAGAAAACGAGATGTCTCAGTAGATGGGGGACAATGAGAGGATAAAGAAAAACCTTGTGAGAACTTTTAGACCAAACCTCAGCGTTCAGGAAGCCTTTTCCAGATTTACAGGCTAAATCCAGATTTGCTTGGCTGGCAAATGATTTTTATTATCACCATAAGCTATTATTATATAGGGGCACTTTTGTTCGTCCTGAATATCAACCATTATAATTAATCAGACAAGCCTGAAAAATCTGGAATGGGTGAACCAGTCCCAAACCACTTAAGGACAAATTTCATTTTTGAGATGCTCTGAACTGGTATTATGTAGTTTAAACGTCGAAATATTTATATAAAGTTAATAATTGTTTATTAACGCTGCAATATTCATAAATTATTTGAATCCACATATTCCAGTTTTTCATAAATTTCACAAACAACACCAAAAACGGGAAAGTGCCTTAGTTTGACCAGTGCGCTCCAATAAATAACCACTTTAGCACCAATAGTTGACCACCAAATAAAACACACTTTGTTACACAAATCGACTCGAGCACTAAACCTGATGAATGAGAAATACTGAAACCAGATTCATCAGCATTTTTAATTCTATCAGGATCGTCAAGTAGGTCTTCGACATGTTCATTTAATAAGAATTCTCTTAAATCAGAGTGCCATTTTTTGAGGCTTTCCTCCGTTACTCGGCTTCGCGCTGAGTTTATAGATTCAGTGTGTCGCTGTGCTACGTCTGGATGTCTTTTGAGAAAACTATTAAACCATTTTCGTCCAGGAATCCCATTGTTAAAACGATAATTCCGGCCGTCCTCTTGTGTTATTTGGCTAACTGTTTCCAATAAACGTTCCTTTGTTATGGGGATTCCTTTTTTAGCATTAGCATTAATCCACCTAGTCTACAGCAACTCTTCTTGTGGGGTTAAGATAGTTGGTGTCCCATTTTCCGCTGTACAGGATGTCTCATTTTCAGTTTGTTTATAACAGTCGGGTGAGGGATTTGATATTTTCGACACGTTGGCCTTATTTTAGCACCTTCATTAATTTCGTCAAGACTTTATCAGATCTTCTTCTGTATATTTAAAAAAAAACTTTTTGGGTGGCATCTTCAATCTAAACCAACGAGAAACTAACATAAAATTTCATCTGGTCATCCATAGGAACACATTTTTTTACTACTATGTACCAGTAGCAAACCAGTGGTCAATTACTGGAACGCTCAGCATTAAACGATTTTAACAAGAGGCTCAAAGCTCTAAGTTGTCAAACAAAAGCATCGATATTAAAAATGTAATTAAAAAAGAAAATACCATAGACCACCAGTTGCAAACCAGTTGGTCAACAATAGGAACCCAGAACAAGATGTGTTCCAGTAGTTCACCACCTTTAAAATGACCCGATATTGTCATTATTTATTCAAAATAATAGCTCACAACACTTAGATGCACAATGAGTTTGCATAATAATACAATTAGATGTCAGTAATTACGAAATAATAGGTGATTTTAAAAGATTTAACTTACCATGTCGACGTGCACTTCTAACTGTAATGGCGGCCGGAAGGCAAGTGAACGAGATAGTGATCTGACAAAAAGAGCAAGGTAGCGATATTTTTCGTTCACTCTCGCAAAAGTTACGTTTGGAAGGTTGGTTAATGTCTAGGCAACATAGCAAAACAATTTAATCCTTCATAAATGCCCGCCTTTCCTTAATTTCTTCAACTGAACATGCGAGTGGTCAACCACTGGTACCTGGTTTGGGACTGGTACACCCTACACAATTTCTTTGTGATATCTTTGTGATATTCATGGCGAACAAAAGTTATTTCCGGTGATAGAGTAGCTTACGATGATACTAAAAAATATTTGCTAGATAAGAAAGATAGGGGCTTTAGCTAACAGCACACAAAAGCAGTAGGTAACAGCAGCAGCTTGAAAATCTGAAAGAGGCCCCTTGATTACCGGAATTCTATCTAGACTATCTCATAGCTCCGATGACAGTACTCAATTTCTGTTTATTAATTAATGCAACACCTCAAGATGGACAATCTCACACTTTAGGGGGATTTATCAATTCGACCCCTACTGTACTCCAAACAGATGTTAATTTTATTTCGGTGAATGAACCATACTGCCAAATTATTGATTTTAAAAATTAAATTGGCAAAACGTGATAACATTTAACATGCACATTGATGAAATTATTCAGCGACTGTAAACTTCAAGGCAACAACATTTTGTCGTGAAAGAAACGTTAATTCGCTAGTTCACTCAAGTACGAGTTTTTTTTTATGATCCTCGCAGGCAAAGTCTCGGGTAACAGCTAGAAATATTATTCATAAAGGTTAAATTTTGTATGTTTCTTACTCTTTTACGGCCTTACTGCTGAACAAAACTTGATGAGTGGCAGGAATATTTCTACTTACTTTTACTGCGAATCCTACGCAGACGCAGTCGCGGGTAACTTGTAAAATATATATTTTTTACTTTTATTGTTTCTTCTTAATAATTCTATAAATCTTTCGATATGTCGATATATGTATGCAGAACAGCACTTTAGTAATAGGTTTGCCAGCATTTTCATGTTCCGATTCCGGAACTTTTGAAGCCTTGACGGAACTTCAAGCTAATATAGGTACACGAGACAAAATTGAGGCACCAAAAGCTAAGAATAAATCGACATATTATTAATATATTATTATTTGTTTTTATATTAAGGTAAAATCACACCACACGTACAGGGCCATTAAAGCGAGGCTGTACAACAAAGAGCATGTAACAACATTGGCATACCTACTGTCTGCCTTTTTGTAAAAGTCACTTATTCTTCGCAACTCGTGAAACTAAGTCAATCTAAAGTAAATAAGATTATAATCACTAATTCTCGATTGTTCTTGAGCGTTCTAGAACGTATCAAAGTAGAGAGATTGCAAGAGGAGGATGTCAGAAAAGAATACTTGAAAGACTTGAGTGAAAGATTTGAGAACCTGGATGAAGTAAATGATATTGAATGTTTGTGGAATGAATTTAAAGATGGAGTAGTAGGTGTAGCTGTCAATGTTTGTGGGGTGTCAAAAAGGAAAAAGGGTGGAAAGAAGAAGAATATGTGGATGGATAAAAGTGTACAGGCAGCTGTTTGTGAGAAGAATAAAGCATGGTAAGATTGGTTAGCAGTAAAAGCTAACCAAAGAATGCAGAGGGCAACAAGTGATGACGTAAGTGTAGCAAGAAAGGTATATAAAAGAGCGAAAGGTATTGTTAAGGAAGTTGTTGAGAGAAAGAAAGAGGAGTGTAAGGATGAGTTTGACAGAAGGCTTACTGAAGATTTCCAGTCCAACCAAAAGTTTTTCTGGAAATCCATACGGACAGCCCGAGGAAAGTTTGGAACATCGGAGCTGAGTAAAATCAGAAGCCAGGATGGAAGTATTATAAAAGGTGAAGAATGTGTTCTGAGGAGGTGGAAGGAATATTTTGAAAGTCTGTTTGAGAGAGAAAAAGCAGAGTCCAGCGAACCTAGGTCTTCTGTGGAAATGAATGAGAATGAAGAGGAGAATTGTGTAAGTGAGATAAGTATGGATGAGATTATGAAAGCGATGAAAAGTATGAAATCAGGTAAAGCAGCTGGGTATGATAGAGTGTCGGTCGAGATGTTGAAGGCTGGGCGAGGCATTGTGGCTAGTCAGTTGTACCGCCTTTTCAACTTGTGTTGGACGAACGGCCAAGTACCAGGTGACTGGTGCAAGGCTGTGATTGTGCCGCTGTACAAGGGAAAAGGGTCACAACAGGACTGCAAAAATTATCGCGGGATAAGCCTTCTCAGTGTCGTCGGCAAACTGTATGCAAAGGTTTTGATTGAAAGAGTGATGAAAGATACTGACGATAAAATATGGGATGTACAAGCGGGATTTAGAAAGGGAATGGGATGTACAGATCAGGTCTTTTCCTTGCGGTGCATAGCTGAAAAGTTTTTGGCTAAAAACCAAAAAGTCTACTGCGCGTTCGTGGATTTGGAAAAGGCCTATGACCGAGTGGTGAGGAATGAATTGTGGTCAGCATTGTCTATGTATGGGGTAAACGGTCATCTGATTCAAGCACTGAAATCTCTCTATGAGGATTCCAGTGCTTGTGTCAGAATAAACGGGGCGTACACTGAATGGTTTAGCATCGAAAAAGGTGTTAGGCAGGGATGTGTAGCGTCACCTTGGCTGTTTAACCTGTTCATGGATAATTGTTTGATTGATCTGAAAGAGAGTATGTGTGGACTGAGAATGAATGAGTTACTCATCAAATGTCTTCTCTACGCTGATGACCAAGTTGTACTTGCGTCATCTGCTGACGAGTTACAGGAGATGGTAACAATGGTGAATGTGGCTTTGGACAAGAAAGGAATGAAAGTAAATGTAAGCAAGACTAAAGTAATGGTACTTGAAAGAGAAGAATGTATGACAGAGTGTACTATATTAATAGATGGTGAACAAGTCGAACAAGTGAAGGAGTTTGTGTATCTGGGCTCAAAGTTTACGAGAGATGGAAAGTGTGAAAGTGATATTGAAAGAAGAGTGAATGCTGGAAACATGGTGAATGGTGCCCTGCACGCCTTTATGAAGAGTCAGAAGGTGTCTCACAAGGCTCGTTTGGCTGTTCATGGGGGAGTTTTGGTACCAACACTGATGTATGGCAGTGAAAGCTGGGTATGGCAGAAGAAGCATGAAAGTAGAATTAATGCAGTGGAAATGAGAGCGCTAAGGAGTATGATTGGTGTTAAATTGAGTGACAGGATAAGAAATAGTGTGATAAGAGAACGGTGTGGCGTAAAAGAAGACGTAGTGACCAAAATCGAGAAAGGGATGCTGAGATGGTTTGGTCATGTAGAGAGGATGAATGAACGAAGATTGACGAAAGAGATCTACCAGGCGAGAGTGAATGGAAACGTTGGAAGGGGAAGGCCTAGGCGAACGTACCAGGACCAAATTCAGGACGTTCTGAATAAAGGCCAGGTTAAAAGTACCCTAAACCGACGAGCATGTATGAAAGGATTAATGAAAGTACAGGAAGCAAGGGAAGTATGTCAAGATCGTAGCAGGTGGAGGACTGTGGTCTCTGCCTACCCCAACGGGAAAGAGGCGTGATGTTATGTATGTATGTATGTATGTAATTCTTGATTGTCAAACTGTCAAAAGATGCAAAAATCCTCAACATTGATGTGTGACTAGGGGTAAGTAGGTTTTCGTAACCACATGCAGGGCGTACATGGTGGTCCACTGGATTTTATTTGACTATCTGACTATCTCTTAACCTTTAATTTGGTAAAAGGAATATTTCCCACCCAGCATTTGACATTTTGCGGGCCTCGGTGAAAAATATAACATGTCCCCAAATTTTTTATATGCTATGGGCAATAGGAATAGAGCTCCCACATCGCCTTAATTTATGTGGGAAATATGTTCCTTCTGTCCATATTAGGACTCACAACAACCCGAGTTTCTTATTTTCTCCTCGCAGAGTTCACCCTCCGAGCCTCTTCGTAGTCTTCCCTCAAAGCACTCTTTTCTCTGGGACCTCTTGCACAGAGTCTTCACTCCGAGTTCCTCTTCCCTCTAGGATCTCTTCTTCGTAGTCTTCCCTCCAAGCACTCTTACCTCCGGAACCTATTCCACAGAGTAGTCCCTCTGTACCATCTTGGATTACCTCTGAAGCTTCAACTTTCTTAGGACTTCTGCATCTTGTTCCTTTTTAGGGTTTCGATACCAAAATGGTAAAAAAAGGAACCCTTCTGGTGCGACTTTGTCTGTCCGTCTGTCTGTCACACCTCTATATCATATAAAAGGGCTTTACTTGTACATTCTAAAATATATTAATATATTCTAAAATATATTAGTTTTAAAGTTATGATGAAAAATTTCAAAAAAATACCACCCCCCCCCCCCCCCCCCGTTATCTCCGAAGTTTGTGAAATGAAAAATCTGAATTAATTACAGTTGACAGAAATTTATGTATACATTACAGCAAAAATAAAACGATCTTTCTAAATTGCACAGTTTTTTTAGAAATCTGCAAATAACCTTTACAAACAAGCTTAGTTTTGCGGTCCTAAAAATGTGCTTCCAAAAATGCAAAACGTATATCGGAACCCTCGGCGCGCGAGTCCGACTCGCACTTGGCCGGTTTTTTTAGATCAATTCCCACTGAACTACACTACAGCATAGCTGCTCGGTGGCCCGCTTTATATACCCATGCTACTCGTTCCCGAATATTCTAGACTCACTTTTAAATTTAGGTTTTTGTTGGATCTTTCTAGATTTTAGCTCTCTTTCTTCAGCTTCTTTTCTTTCTATTCTTTCTAGAATGTTCTAAACAAATGGTGAATGATAAAACATCCATATGCGTGGGAAAAGCTTGCTTGGTAGCCTTGGCTTGGTAGCCCATGACCCTATCCATTGGACCACGAGGCTATTAACTTTGTTGACGAAATTTTCAAACATTTCTCTCGTATGACAGTCGCCAACCTGACGTCATGTTCGTGGCAATATGCATGCATGTACTCATGACTACTACTTTTACTATGAAGTAATCAAAATATTTATTTATATTTCGACCTATGTTCATTGTAAAAGTTGTTCAGTAACACGAGTACATGCACCTCTTTTGCTATCAAGAAGTAATTAAAAGTTATTCTGTATATATATGTCAAATTTTCAGGCAGGGATCCGTGTATCTGTCGTATGTTCCACCGCTTGTGAGGCAGCACCGCCCTCTCATATGTTATAAGACCTGCCTGTGAATACCCCCCTGCAGAAGCTACGAGTATCTTTGCAGTAACTGACCCGGATCCGCAATTTATTCGAAGACATCCAGAAAGACAATCAAGACTCGAATACTGTAGCCACAAACAAAAACAGAATATGAATTTAACCAATTGGTATAGTTCCGATTAAGTTACAGGAACTTTTCTGTTTTTATTAGCAAACATAGCGCAACCAACCAAAATAAGCTTCTGGCAGCACTGATTCACCTCCCCCCGGCCCCCGCAAAAAATGCCAGAATTATTTGAATGAAAATATGATGCTTTGCCTACTCTTTTCCGGGCTTTGCGCGCGAAAATCGTGTTACTCTATGAGCAAAGCCTTAAACCAGGATAGAAGCCTTTAAAAAAAAATAAAAAGTAAAAAAAAAATAACAGGGATGAAAACCAAAGTTTTCGGACCTTGCTTCGCTCGGTGCTTGCTTGCATGTCAAAAAGCTCGTCTAGTCTCAGTAGTTCGGTTGTCAACATCAACCGGACTACTGATACTAAAAAAGGCTCAGTAGTTCGTTTAGAGATGTTACGTAAAAATATGATTTTAAATTAAGTTTAAGCCGCACGTCGGTGGAAACACTTCGACCTTGAGCGGGTCTCTGGTTTCAGGCGTTTGTAGTGTAGCGCTGGTTCAGCTTATACTGGTTTTGTTTCTACGTACTTGCTGCCGTGCGTATCTACACGAAAAAAATCTGATGAAGCTATTTATCTTTTAAAAAAACGGTCAAGTGCGAGTCGGACTTGCGCACTGAGAGTTCTGATATATCCATTATATCCAAGCAATAGAGTCCATTTTTAGGACCGCAAAACTAAATTTGTTTGTAAAGGTTTTTTGCAGATTTCTAAAAAACTGTGCAACTTACAAACATCGTTTTATTTTTACTGTGATATTTACATAAACTTTAATAGACAATAATTAATTCAGATTTTTCCATTTGCAAACTTCGGAGATAAGGGGGGAATGATATTTTCACGCGAGCAGTCTAGGGTCTGTAGTTTCCGAGTTATAGCGGTTTTAATTTTGACAGCTGTCTACCGAAATGAAGATCTTAACGATATCTTTAATTTTCCCATTAGGGCTCCCGCACACGACCGAGAATCGGTGGGCGATTATCGGCCAGGACAAGGACGGAAGATTCAGGTGATAACACGTCAGAGCGGGATGCCGACAAAAAATCGGCCACCGATTCTCTGTCGTGTGCGGGAGCTCTTATACGTAAACAAGTTTTAAAATTAAAGGGCAAAAGCACCTAGTATATCATATGATCGCATTCGCACTTTGCCGGTATTTTTTAACTATGTACAGCCAACGACAGGTCAAGGTTGACACTCGCAGACCTCGCAGTGCGACTCTAGCCCGTACATCTATTGAAATAAGAACTGTAAAAAGTCCAATGTATCTAGATTGACGTGCTCTTGACTGAACAACGTGTAACATAAAGGGTATAAAAACCCCGTATACCCGTGCAATTGAATAACTTTTCTCATGGTCGACATACGAATTTTTTTTAATCTGACATCCCTAACCGAACTACTGAACGAGTCTCAGTAGTCCGGTTGATGTTGACAACCGAACTACTGAGACAAAAAAAGTCTCAGTAGTTCGGTCCCGGACAAAACAACCGAACTGAGACAAGACGAAAAAGCTGTGCGGTATACTATGCGTTGGTCCAATCTATCCTAGGTTATTGTATTCCAGTTTGGGGAGGAGCTTGCAAATCTTACATGATTCATCTTGAGAGAGCACAAAGATCGCTACTCAAAGTAATGACCTTTAGTCCATTTAGGTTTCCTACAAAATATCTTTATGAAAAAGTTAAGGTTCTTACGGTAAGACAGATTTTTATTCTAAACCTTGTTTACAAGCAGCATTCTAAGGGCTCCCGCACACGACCGAGAATCGGTGGCCGATTATCGCCCAGGACAAGGACGGAAGATCCAGGTGATAACACGTAAGAGCGGGATGCCGACAAAAAATCGGCCACCGATTCTCGGTCGTGTGCGGGAGCCCTACGACTGAGTATGACGAAAAGAGTTACAACAAAACATGTACAATCAGAAATCTTTGAATTGCAGTACTGCATTCGCAAGACGCCAGCAATTCTTGGCTATATCATTATAGAATAAAGTAAATCGGCAAATCAATATATTTCCCCTCACCTTGCGAGAGGTAAAAAAACCCTTAGAACAAAAACCTCCTTGGTAAAACCTAAACTTATGACGTGGTTGCTGTCATTAGATTACAATCAGACAGAATTACTGCTTCTGTGATTCCTCTTGTGGGTTCTATTTATATTTATCTTATTTATTATTTATCTCATAGGTCATACAAACACTCATACACACACACATACACGCCTTTCTTACAATACGCACGCACGCACTTTGATTGTTAATTTTAGCTTACCTATAATAGATTGTTTTTAGGGTTCCGATACCAAAATGGTAAAAAAAGGAACCCTTATGGTGCCGCTTTGTCTGTCTGTCTGTCCGTCTGTCTGTCACACCTGTATATCTCGGCAACCACTCATGCTATCGACTTGAAATTTGGAATAGTTTTAGTATATGGTCGTCCAACTTAATTGCACGTGAAAGAACTAAGAAAAAATTATGATTATTAATGTAAAGGGGGCCCAAATAGGGGGGGGGGGGGGGGGGCAAATTTCAAATTATCGGTACTAGGTTGAGTGGGGTATCATATGAAAAAACATTTATGTAAATATTACAGCAAAAATAAAACGATCTTTCTAAGTTGCACAGTTTTTTAGAAATCTGCAAAAAACCTTTACAAACAAATTTAGTTTTGCGGTTCTAAAAATGGACTTTATTTCTTCCAAAAATACTAAAGGTATATCGGAACCTCGGCGCGCGAGTCCAACTCGCACTTGACCGGTTTTTTATTATTATTCATATTACTTAGTCCATCGGTTAAGGAGAAGCAAACTGAGGCCCTACCGTCGAACACAATCGTTATCGATTCTCTCTTTTTTTGTATACGAGAAGAAAAGAGAGATTCGATAACGATTGAGTTCGGCGGTAGGGCCTCTGGTCACCGTAACCACAGATAATATATCACAAGTTTTTACTTAGCTCGGGACCAGAGTGTTTAATTTAATTTGTTCAATTTTTGTGAATAATAAACTATTTTATTTATTTATTTTATTTATATTTTCAATCAGAATTATTTTAATTTTCTTATGATAAATATTATTGTAATAATTTAATGTGAACTGTAATTTATTTTTTTCTTCTCTGTTTAATATTAATAAATTAAATTATTTGTATATCATGTATTGTGATAGGAAATGGCTGTGCTTGATAAAAAAATGTGACCTTTTTTAACCTGTTTCCAACGAATAAACTATCTTTATCGGAATAGATACCTTGCTAAATTATTTTACTAGGGGATGACATCTGCCAACATGTCACAACTCTATCACCGATGATCCATAGAAAATATTCAAAATATCCTGTCAAATCCATAGAAAAACGCCTACACCACCTAACCACCACCTTATTGGGCTCCCGCACACGACCGAGTTTTTGTAGGTCCGATTATCGGGCACATTTTTCCCCCGATTTTGGGCTCCCGCACACGACCGAGAATCGGTGGCCGATTTTTTGTCGGCATCCCGCTCTTACGTGTTATCACCTGGATCTTCCGTCCTTGTCCTGGGCGATAATCGGCCACCGATTCTCGGTCGTGTGCGGGAGCCCTTTACGACCGATTTTGTGACCGACCCAACGCACACGAGCGATAATCGGTGACCGATTTTCTTGTATGACGAATGACGATAGGGAGGTGATCGATCAAAATAATATCGACACACGATGTCGATGATTTTATTTTTTGTTAGTGAGATAAGATTCCATGAACATATTTTTTTATAAGTCTCGGTATTATCAAAAATGCTTCTAATGGTCATTATTTGTTAATATACAGGGTGTTAGGCTAGGATACCTATACAGGATGTAAGAGTAAGTATAAAAGGTGTTAGGTTAGAACGACTAAGTACTATACATACAGGGTGCTAGGGTAAGTATACTGGGTGTTAGGTTAGGATTATTATACAGGATATTAGGGTAAGTATACAGGATGTTAGGGTAAGTATACAGGGTGTTAGGTTAGGATAAATACACACGGTTTCAGGGTAAGTATACAGGGTGTTAGATTAGGATCACTATATGTATAGGGTCTTATGGTAAGTATACATGGTGTTAGGATAGGATAACTATACAGGGTGTTAGGTTAGGATCACTATATGTACAGGGTTTTAAAGTAAGTATACAGGGTGTTAGGTTAGGATTACTATACAGGGTGTTAGGGTAAGTATACAGGGTGTTAGATTAGGATCACTATATGTACAGAGTCATCTATACCCATGGGTGTCGTAAGAGGTGACTAAGGGCTTATGAACCGGAGGATGGGCAGCAACAACTTGCTGTGAATCGTACGATCTTACATACTGCGGTCACCAACAACAGCGGTCGCCAGCCGCAACGCCCACATGCGTGGTGACTATGGTAAATCCCCCTCAAAGTACCACGCGATTTTACTGGAGATCTGGTGGGAGCTCCCTGTCGTGCAGTGGACGCGTTTATGGGATGTTATGATGATATTACGATATGTACATCGTGTGGCCTGAAGCAGCGGCAAATAAAATTAATGGACCGTCCATAGGGTATCACTGATCGATTGACAGTACTTGCAGGTATCCTAAACCAATAAATTCTGCACAATAAATACAATAAACTTTTAATTCACTACCCGACTACGGCAAAGAGGAGGGTTATGATTTTGAACGGTATGTATGTATACTGGTCCTTCATAACTTCTAAACTAGTTATCGTAATTTGACAAATGAGGTACCGTTAGGAGCGTCTTGATCAACCGCTGGGTATAGTAGGTAGGACTAGGCCCGCCCCGGCTTCGCACGGGTAGATATAGTGTTTTTTTGTGTCACGGGTTACTAAATAAAAAAACCGGCCAAGTGCGAGTCGGACTCGCGCACTGAGGGTTCCGTGCCACCACATAAACATAATTGTATTAGCTGAAATTTCAGTAAGTTAATGTGCTAGATTTTTTGAGTCCGACACACGCTTGAACAAATTTAATTATTTGTTGTTATTTTATAGCTTATGCACTATAAACATACCAATTTTCAAGTTTGTTAGTGTTCCCGTTTTTAAATAGAACTAAAACAAAAATCGCCTCAGCGACCATCCAACTTGACCCCTCTCTTATATGAATGTTCTTGAAACGGGAGCTCACCACAATTGGTTACCATTAGTTGTGAGAAAAGTTGTAATATTTAATGATTTTAGACTTTTCCCATTATTTGTACTGTGAGACCTAGCTTCTTGCCAAATTTCATAATTTTAGGTCTACGGGAAGTACCCTGTAGGTTTTACATTTTTGAATAAATGTATGGAGATGAAGACATAAAATGCCATATCTTTTGATTGCGTCGTTGTAAAAAATTTAAATTTTCAGATCTTGTGTGGTTCATGGATCCTAATATGTGGTATTAATTTCAACCTGATACCTTTACCCGTTCGTGAGATAAAGGGTCTTGACAGACAGACAGACAGACGGACAACAAAGTGATCCTATAAGGGTTCCGTTTTTTTCTTTTGAGGTACCCTAAAAAGAGGAACCCTAAAAAGAGTAAAAACTATTTGGATTTATTTTTAATTTGGATTTATTTTTAAATTACTTAGTGGTAGGGATTTTGTGCAAAGTCCTTCTGGTGAAGTACCACCCCCTTGCCTATTTCTGCCGTGAAGCAGCAATTCGAAGGGTAAGGGAGTCAGTAAAACTACCGGCACATGAGACATACCATCTTAGTTCTCAAAGTAAGCAACGCGCTTTGCTATCTTATTAGTTTCCACATATCCTATACTATTAAACGTGCAATATTTGTACAGTACCTGGTCGACCGAGCTTCGCTCTATAATAGCTGCCTGAGCATTAAAATATCATCGGGTGAGCAAGCTATTCTACTCGCCAACAGGTGGCGCTGTAGGTTTCTGTCTTAAAGGCGGCCCCCGAACGCTCTCTTATAGTAAATTTCATCGAAATCGTTAGAGCCGTTTTCGAGAAACAGATTGCAAACATATAGGTATATTTGTATACAAATATTGCTCGTTAAATAGTATTTTCCCAAGGAACATAGTTCGAAATACGAAAAACCAAATTTGACCTTCCATACAAAATGCGCTATCAGCTGATGCAGTTTCTATGGGAGGTCAAAAATTGATTTTCGTGGGAAAAGTTGTTCCGTTACTGATATTGATCCCTGATCTATGTCACGCATTCAAATTACCCGGTATATATATATATTTGTAAACGGTTTCTCGAAAACGGCTCTAACGATTTCGATGAAATTTACAATTTCTCCGCGATTTAGACGGAAATCTACAGTGCTATCTGTTGGCGAGTAGAATAGCTTGCTTATCCAATGATATTTTAATGTTGTGGCGGCTATTATAGAGCGAAGCTCGGTCGACCAACTACTGCCACTAATATGGGTGCTATGGGCGGTAGTGAGCACTTATCAGGTGGCCCACCTGCACGTTTGCTCACTTGTAACATAAAAAAAATGGTTAAGGTTCATAAGTAATAACAAAGCTAGATTTCTCATCATCGCATACACTCTTTGATGCTCTACCTATGGGATAAAGGCGTGATGATGCGTTTGATTAATATTAAAAAAACTTTAAACATCATTAAACCAATTCCTCATAATATCTAAGAGAGCCTATACTTTAATTATTTGCCCCTGTTATGTACAGGACTAACGTGCCACACGTTGTAGGTACGAGTATATACCTAATCCGTTTCAAGCTATGGTTTCAAGAGTCAATGCCAACACTTACCAACACATATTGCAGCCATAGAACCAGACAAACCACCAAGAACCAGACGAACTATACTATATACTCATATTTGACGAAAAAAATAACATTATGTTACAAACTTGTTTTTTTTCTGACAGCTTTAGCTGATTACTATTGATCATGGTGCACAATAGCCTTGATATAGGTAGCTGCAAAATGTGTTGCTAAACTTTGGCATTGACTCGTGAAACAGATTATATTATATTCACTAGTACCTACTCTAGCGCACCTAATGTACTTACGCAGAGCAACAGAGGGGTACTTGCGGTGAAGCGGGGGGAGGGGGGCGGGCATCGTAAATACGGATACGGAGCACCTTGTTTTAAAGGTTGATAACTAAACACTGGCTCTACACGTTGGCCGCGTGACCGCGCCGGCGCAGCCAACGTCTACCAGGCCCGTTTGAGTGAGTTTGCCGTTTGCGACCAACGCTCGCCGGCGTGCCACCGTCGGTTATCGGTTTTGCCACAAGCCGCAAACGGCGTTCACACGTTGGCCGTGTCCTCATTTCCAATAAGTGGAGTAGATGGACGTTTTAATTTTTTTTAATAAGTAAAAATAATTTCGTCTTATTTTTCAAATATGGTGCAGCTGGTAATAAAAATTAAAAGCACTGTAAAAGTACATTGCAGCGGCAGTAATAGTCTCCGCGTCTACGTCCATCTTGCTTGACAGACCTACACGCTACACCTACACACACCAACGTGTGAACGCTGTCATCAAGCTTGCCGGCCGGCGCGGCGGGTTGGCCCAAAGTCTACTGGGGGCTAAAGGCTCATCCACATATTCGGCCATGACCGCCAAATATAAGCCAACACGCATGTGTAGGTATAAGGCATATACAGCGAACATAACCCTCCTGTTTTGGGGCAGTCGGGTAAAAATAACTCTTACTGTGGCGCAGAAGTCAAGAAAAGAGTCGCGGGAGTGAGTGTGGTAGTGGGAGAGGATGCGAGTGAATCGTTCATTGGCTCTCCGCCTGTCACCCATGCGCAGAAAATAAGAACCACAGAGCTCTGAAGTCCATCTACTTCTAGAGACGAATTCTTTATGTCATTCTTTACAAATCAGTGTCACCTTTTACTAAAACTAACACGTTTTCCTTTGAGTGCGATAAACATAGTACCATTATCGCGAGAGAGTAATATGCAAAAAACCAGTGACAGCGTCTCTATGGCAACGAATGTGTTTATGATGTGCATATTAGCGAGAGAATATGAAGGCTCGCGCAGAGGAATGGACGAAGCGTGGAAACAGGCGTGGCTGGTGAAGACTGCAGCGGAGATGAAAAATAAACTTGAGAACTTTATCACCGGCTTTTATTTATCAAAATGAAAGGCACGGGGATACGATGTAAACTAAGATTATTACATTTTATTAAGATTGAATTAAAATTAACATGAGCACACAACGGGTGCAAAGGAAGGAAGGAAGTGATGAAAAAGCAGTGACGTTTCAATATGACAGTCGATGTCAGATAAAGCTTAGTTGCTACTATGGTTAATAAACCATACAGCCTAGTTCCATGTAACTAATGAATACTATTTCAACACTTCCCCTTATTCATTATACATGAACTCTTATCAAGAATGAAAGTTTTCATACAATTACATGATTATTACATAAACCTAACAATACATGCTTAAAAACTCTCGTACAAAACATCTCAAAACCTTAACAAAATAACATGCTCAACTTTACATTATGTCACATTTTAATATTAAAATTTAAAATACAAAAGTCAGGACTCTACACATTTTACATTAAGTTCACTAATAAAATACTTGTGCTTTGTGGAACCTAGGGGCTTGGTAAGTACATCTGCTATCATATCTTGAGTAGAAAGGTACTTTACTTTGGCAAAACCGTTTTGAATTAAATCTTTAACATAGTGATATCTCAAATCAATATGTTTAGTTCTTTTATGACAGTACTCTTTCGCTTCAAGTAATTTATGCGCACTCTGATTATCATTGTAAATTACAATATCAGACTTTAAATTTAATATTTCAGACAAAAAGTTTTGTACAAAATACAAATCTTTACAAACATCACTAATGGCAAGATATTCAGCCTCAGTACTACTTAAAGCTGTACAACGTTGCTTGCGAGATTCCCAATTAAGTAAATTCCTACCTAACTTTATCACAAAGCCGGTATAGGATTTACGGTCCACAATGTCGTTGGCCCAGTCAGCATCTGACCGGCGGCTTGCCACGAGTACTACGCACAGGACGCCCAGCGACAGTCTCCAAAGGCCCAGGACGATCTACAGCGAAATCCACAGGTCGCGAAGTAGCAGTCACTGATGGCACATGACTCGTCGCGGCATCTTCCCCTCCAAGTGACGTTATGTACTGCTCGACCCAGTTAGTATCCTCAGCTGTTGAAGATGGACTACAACTGACAGCGGCCTCATCACCAGTGCAGTACTCAGACTCTGGAGCTGAAATTACAGAAATATTCTGATTATTAATAATATCACAGTTTGTTTTGTTTTCAGTCTTATCTAAATTAATTTCACTATTATTATTCAAATTATTATCAGATTTGCTTAAAATATTATCATTATTGCAATTATTATTTAAATTATTATTGGAATTGGAGACTATGTCAAAATTATAAAAAATCACTTCCTCTACAACCTCATTTGTGTCACTCATTTTTAAATCTTTCAGAAACTTGTTTTCTAAAAATGCAACATTCCTGGCATAAATAATACGCTTTGGATTTGAAGGGTTCACCAATCTATACCCCTTAGTAGTGTCACTGTAACCCATAAACAGACACATAGTGGATTTAGCATCAAATTTTCTTCTTTTCTGCTCAGGTATCAGTGTATAAGCAACGCAACCAAATACTCGCAGGTGACTAAGTTCTACCTTTGAACCGGTCCAAACCTCCTCAGGTACTGATCCCTCCAAAGCGCGGGTGGGACTTCTGTTCTTTAAATACAATGCTGTCATAACAGCTTCCCCCCAGTAACGCTGGCAGAGACCGGATTCCTGCAGCATGCAGCGTGCCTTCTCTATGATAGTGCGGTTCAGCCGTTCCGCTGTTCCATTTTGTTGTGGACTGTAGGGAACCGTGACCTGATGTACTATACCTTCAGATTTTAAATAATCAGTAAATTTATTATTACAGTATTCAGCACCACCATCAGACCTGAGACATTTTATGGTTAAACTGGATTGTTTTTCTACTAAAGCTTTAAAATTTATAAAACAGGACATTACCTCACTCTTATTGTGAAGCAGATAACCCCAGCTCTTTCTGCTGTAATCGTCCGTGAATGTCAGGAGGTATCTGGATCCTCCCCAACTGACTGTTGACATTGGGCCGCAGATGTCAGTATGAACAAGCTCTAGTGGCTGATGAGCACGCTTAGCTTCACCGATGGGGTAGGGTTTGGCAGCCATCTTCCCCTCAAGGCATGCAGTGCAATCATCCAAACTAGTCTGAAACATAAGACAGTTATTCCGCCGCAGAGCACACATACCATCGTAGCCAAGATGTCCAAGTCGTTTGTGCCATGTCGCAGTCGGCACACTCGCCGTCAGCGCACTCTTATCCCCCTGGCCTTCATACGTCAGGGTGGCAGAAGAATGACTTGGCTGCTGCGAACATAACCTATAAGTTCCATTGACATTCTCAGCTTTACCCAAACATTTCCCATTAATTTCACAATGTTTATAAAAGTGACACCCTTTCTTATTAAAAACAATAGAAAAACCTGCCTCCGCTAGCTTACTTACAGATATAAGATTTGTTGATAAGCCCGGCACAAGCAACGCATCTTTCGCTATAACACACTCATTATTAAGATTCAATTTCAATGTACCAACACCTGTACTGTCTAACATGTCATTATTAGCCACACAAACTTTATTTTGAACTGATTTAAAGTCTCTAAAAAAGTCCTTGTTGTTACTCATATGATTAGTACAACCTGAGTCCACAATCCAGTCACTTTGCTTCACATACAACGCCTTCTCAGCCACTAAGAAAGTCTGTGTATCAGTCTTACCAGAGTGTTTTCTGTCACGGCGGTACTTAAAGCATTTCGACTTGATATGGCCTGGTTTCTGGCAATAGTGACATAATAATTTCTTGTTCTTCTTCACAGTAAATGCTGTCGCAGTCTCATTGTTATTGTTCTTACGAAATTCCTCTTGCAACAAACGAGTGCGTACCAATTCACTATTCAGAGTAGCAGGTATACAGGCCGTTTCCATGTTCGAGACAAGTATGTCATATTCAGCTGGCAATCCGCTCAACATTATTTCTGCCACTTCTTCATCTTCAATAGTGCGACCAATATCAGCTAATTGCTGGACTATTGTCATAATGGTATTAATGTACTCACTCATATTTTCAAATTGTGTGTATTCGATGTGATGCAGTTGTCTTAAAAGAAGCACTCGCCGATACAAGCTTTTGTCATCAAAAATAGCGGCTAGCTTGCTCCAAGCATCCTTGGCTGACTTTGCCTTCTGGATATATTGAAATAGTGCCGGCTTCACTAGCAGGCTGATGCGCGCCAGCGCACGCTGGTCCTTTGCCGCATCTGGATTGGGCTTGTCTATTGTTTCCCAAAGACCTTCCAAGATTAAAAGGTTTTTCACCATAAATTTCCAGCTGCTATAGTTTCTTAATCCTTCTAATTTTTCAATCTGAATACTCCCGCTGCCGTACGTCGTATGCCGTGGAGTCTCCTCATTGTTCTCAGAGTTGTTCTCACCTTCACGGTGCTCTCCGTTGCCGTTTGATTCCGCCATATTTTGTCAGCAGCTCCACACGAAGAAATCGCCGATATAATTCCAACCGTCTTCCGTTCCGTTGGCACTGGGCCGCAGAACCTATTAGCGAGAGAATATGAAGGCTCGCGCAGAGGAATGGACGAAGCGTGGAAACAGGCGTGGCTGGTGAAGACTGCAGCGGAGATGAAAAATAAACTTGAGAACTTTATCACCGGCTTTTATTTATCAAAATGAAAGGCACGGGGATACGATGTAAACTAAGATTATTACATTTTATTAAGATTGAATTAAAATTAACATGAGCACACAACGGGTGCAAAGGAAGGAAGGAAGTGATGAAAAAGCAGTGACGTTTCAATATGACAGTCGATGTCAGATAAAGCTTAGTTGCTACTATGGTTAATAAACCATACAGCCTAGTTCCATGTAACTAATGAATACTATTTCAACAGTGCATTCAAAATAAGCACCTAGGAACATAAATTGGAAAGTATACCTATTCAATAAGGAACCAATAATGTTTTTTACTATATTCGCTTCTATGGGGGGGTGCGCGCGCAGGCGGAGTGGCCCTATCGTAGTTCTGTGGTCAGAACCAAACTTAAGGAGAGATCACACCTGGCTTAATTCAAAGACTAATTCGGCACAGTATATCACGCCCCGTGTGGTGCCGGCAAAAAATAGTACCAACCTATCTCTACCCATGGGTGTCGTAAGAGGCGACTACAGGGCTAATGAACCAGAGGATGTGTATCGTATCATCTCTCTTATATTCTGCGGTCACCAACAACCGCGGTCCATGGTGCCAGCCGTAACGCTAACAAGCGTGGTGACTATGATACTTCTCCTGCACATTGCTTTAGCAAAAACTGGAATTTTGGAGATAAGATAAAGATATTTATTTGCTATAGAAATTTAGGGATGGAGTTTCCTGTCCTGTAGTGGACGTTTCATGGGATGTCATGATAATATTACGATATACATCGTAATATAGTAAAGGAGCTTTTATTTTTAAGAAGATTTCTGCAACTGGCAGTAAGACGCATATTTATAGAAAAGTGCCTACGTACAGTTGACCGCACTTCAGTGGTAACACTTTGTCCATTGCGGGTCTCTGGTTTCGGGCGTCCTGTTTATGTTTTGACTGACGTGCTGTTGACCGTACCTACCTAGCATAGCTATCCAAACCTGAAACGAAACTGGAAAAAAAAAACAATGAAAACCGGTTGTTTCGGTTGTTCCAGTCCAAAAACCGACCCTACCCGTAAATAATCCGTTCTTGAATTTTTTTTCGTAGGTCCCTCGGGGGGTACTGGGAGTGTAAATTTAAAAAGGAGACTGAATTAGGCTCCCGTGTATATTCGAAAAATGGTTTATTTTTTCAAAAAAATGGTTTTTCTTGAATAACTCGGCCATTTTTGATTTCACAGTAAAACCGTACTGACAAAAAATGTAGGAAATTTGAATTTCTACAAGTTTAGTCCTCACAATTTTTCTTCAAGGATCGATATTTTAGAAATTAAACCTGAAAAACGCAACAAATTCAAAATATTACCATTATCTCCTATGTTCCACGTTTTACGGCATGAATAAAAAGAAACAAAGTTGTAGAAAATCAAATTCTGAACAATTTTGGTCCCTACCTTTTTTCTCCCAAAATCGATATTTTGGAAATTAAACCTGAAAAACGCGACAAATTGAAAATATTATCATTATCTCCTATGTTCCACGTTTTACGGCATGAATGAAAACAAACAAAGTTGTAGAGAATCAAATTTTGAACAATTTTGGTTTCTACCTTTTTCCCCCCAAAATCGATATTTTGGAAATTAAACCTGAAAAACACGACACAAATTCTAAATATTATCATTATCTCCTATCTTCCACGTTTTACGGCAAGAATGAAGAGAAATAAAGTTGTAGAGAATCAAATTCTGAACAATTTTGGCTCCTACCTTTTTTCCCCCAAAATTGATATTTTGGAAATGGAACCTGGAAAACGCGACCAATTCAAAATATTATCATTATCTCCTATGTTCCACGTTTTACGGCATGAATGAGGAGAAACAAAGTTGTAGAGAATCAAATTTTGAACAATTTTGGTTCTAACCTTTTTTCCCCCAAAATCGATATTTTGGAAATTAAACCTGAAGAACGCGACAAAAATTCTAAATATTATCATTATCTCCTATGTTCCACGTTTTACGGCATTAATGAAGATAAACAAAGTTGTAGATAATAAAATTCAAAACAATTTTGGTTCCTACCTTTTTGCCCCCAAAATCGATATTATTATTACGTTTATTCATTTACAATATACATTGTGTTTGATAGGGATATTTTGGAAATTAAACTTAATTAATTAATTAATTACCCATTAATTAATGACAACTTAAATTGTTCAGAATCTGATTCTCTACAACTTTGTTTCTCTTCTTTCATGCTGTAAAACGTGGAATATAGGAGATAATGATAATATTTTGAATTGGTCGCGTTTTTCAGGTTTCTTTCCCAAAATATCAATTTTGGGGGGAAAAAGGTAGGTACCAAAATTGTTCAGAATTTGATTCTCTACAACTTTGTTTCTTTTCATTCATGCCGTAAAACGTGGAACATAGGAGATAATGATAATATTTTGAATTTGTCGCGTTTTTAGGGTTCCGTACCTCAAAAGAAAAAACGGAACCCTTATAGGATCACTTTGTTGTCCGTCTGTCTGTCTGTCTGTTTGTCTGTCTGTCTGTCAAGACCCTTTATCTCACGAACGGGTAAAGGTATCAGGTTGAAATTAATAGTACATATTAGGTCACAGTAAATATATAAGCTAAAGCAGTATGAAAACTCGGGCCTTTTTTTGAAAAAAGAACTATTCTGCGTCAGAGCGTCAGGGTTGTAACCCAGAAATTTGAAATAAGAATAGTATGATGAACTCAAATATTGGGGTGCTTCTATCAACTTAATTCCTTTCAGCATGTTTTCGGACCGTAAAACCAAACAATTTTTTCCGAAACCCTTAGTCGCCTTTTACGACTCAAGGAAATATTAAGACACTTAGTCGCCTTTTAGCACCTAAGGGCAGATCGAAACGCTTAGTCATCTTTTACGACACAAGGAAAGGTTAAGAAGTCACTTAGTCGCCTTTTACGACACACGGGAAGGTTAAGTCACTTAGTCGCCTTTTATGACACAAGGGCAGATAAAGACACTTAGTCGCCTTTTATGACACAAGGGCAGATGAGGACACTTAGTCGCCTTTTATCACGCAAGGGCAGGTTAAGATACTTAGTCGCCTTTTATCGCACAAGGACAGGGACATACTTATAGGGACTCTATATAGGGTGATCTTTAATTAGTTCTTGATAGAAAAAAGTATGAATGTACTCTACTCATGATACTGAACAACTTTCCCCAAGGAACATAAGTCGAAATACGAAAATCAAGTTTTGACCTCCCATATAAAACTGCATCAGCTGATAGCGCATTTTGTATAGGAGGTCAAATTTGTTTTTTCGTATTTCGACCTATGTTCGTTGGGAAAAGTTGTTCAGTATCATGAGTAAAAGCATATCTTTTGCTATCAAGAACTAAATTAAAGTCAGCCTCTATGTACCTATTTGTTTGTATTATGGTTTTAGCACCCAGGACTTACTTCAGCGCGAAAACTGCTTATTTTCCTGTAGCGGTGTGCGCATGTGTGAGTGTGCCTGTTTTGGACGTTTGTTAGGAGTTTCCATACTGCTTTAGCTTATATATTTACTGTGGTTCCGTCGTGGGTAAAAATGGTCCAGTTATTCGAGAAAACCCATTTAAAAACAAAACATTTTTCGAATAAACACAGGAGCCTGATTCAGTCTACTTTTTGAATTTACACTCCCAGTGACCCCGAGGGCCTACAAAAAAAAAACCAAGAACTGATTATTCACGGGTCATAAATGTCATAATGATTGAACTATTTGTTATTATCTCCAAGCATACAAACATAAAAAATCCGGCAGTGCGAGCGTTTCATATTGTTTTACTAAAGTTTCTAGAACCTAGCCTAGGCACCTACCTAAGTACCTTTGTACCACAAAAGATGTAAAAACAGTATAATTACAACTACCTACAAGGTGAGCACAGTAGCAAGTAAGTGTTAACAAAGCCAGTAGGTACCTATAACTAGAACCAGCGCTAAACTACAAACCCCCGAAACCAAAGACCCGCTCAAGGTCAAAGTGTTACTACCTAACGTGCGGCTGACTGTACCTACCCACTACGGCCGCGGTTGTTGGTCAAACATACACAATCACTCTGATGATGACTAGGTAGGTTTAGGTTACCAAGAAGGTATATTATTATACAACTTGTAATTACCAATACGCAAAACCTCTCGGGTGGTAGTTTTACTCGTTCTACTCATGAAACTGAACAACTTTATTGGAAATTAGAATTAAAAAATTGAGAATCGGAATTTTGTATTTTATTTTTGTTGAACAAAAGTACCACTCGAGAGCTTTTGCATACATTGTATATCTCACGGAACTGTTTAATCTACAGGGTGTAAAAAAAGTTCGACTATACTTCTAAGGAGTGATTCTACATCGTATAAAATATAAAAAAATATTTTGCTCTATAAAAAGTTGTTTTAGCTCAAGAAGAAGTGAAGCACAAGGGTTAAACGACGCAGACAAGGATGTTTACTGTTATTTAATATCCACTCACTAGCACATTTCAATAAATTACTGGAATGTAATTCGGAGGAAAAACTAATTTAATGATCAAACAAATTAGAAATTAAATATTAATTAAAGTATTTTTATTTTACAATCTGTTAGTAATGTACACACGGCCGCACTTCGGTAGAAACACTTTTGGACCTTATGGCGTGGTAATACAGTTGAAAAAGTTTCTACCCACAAGCGGTTGACCGTACAATCACCCGTTAGAAGGATCATCCTACTTTTTTTTTACATCCTGTATTCACATTCGTCCACGGCTGGCAATGTTGATCGTAGTGGCACGACAATTTCTGTAGGTAGGACAAGGATTTCCAATTTCTATGAGGTAGATACTTACCAAGAGGTACTTATGTAAACCTACCTAGAAAACTAAACGTGAAGCAAATCTAGAATAAAATAGGTATATAATTTTACTTATTTATCGTTGTTCATTCGTCCGGCGGAAAACAGAAAAACGTTCGGTTTTTATTTTTGTCTGAGACTTGTCTTCATACGTTGTTTATTACCTACACGTAACACAGGAATCAAAATCTCGATGTCAATATCCATCGTGCGTGATTCGACACGCACCTCTCCCTAGCGAGTGTACGGAGCTGACATACGTCAGTATCATCTAAGTAGTCTGTGGAGCTGACTGACGAGACCGCGACGGCCGGCGACGGTGAGTCGTGTGCGTTGAAGTATAGATTTACGTATGTTCTATTTCTCACCGACAAACGGATCGGCCGTGACGGCCGATTTTATTTCTCACCGAGTTTTTGTCGATCGTGTGCGTTGAAGTATGGCAACCAGTACGTTCCATTTTTGACCTACAAAAAATCGGTCACCGATTATCGCCCAGGACAAGGACGGAAGATCCAGGTGATAACACGTAAGAGCGGGATGCCGACAAAAAATCGGCCACCGATTCTCGGTCGTGTGCGGGAGCCCTACTCCTCAGGGCTCCCGCACACGACCGAGAATCGGTGGCCGATTATCGCCCAGGACAAGGACGGAAGATCCAGGTGATAACACGTAAGAGCGGGATGCCGACAAAAAATCGGCCACCGATTCTCGGTCGTGTGCGGGAGCCCTCAAGGTGGAATTATTTCTTGAGGATTAAAGAAATAATTCGTCACTAGGTGGTGTAGGTGTTTTTTTATGGATTTGACAGGTTATTTTCTTTTCCAAGCGAAGCAAGGAGGTCCGAAATCTGTGAAAACGTGAAAACCATTGGAAAAGGAGGAGAATATTATTACCAAGGAGGTTTTAGTAGCAGCTCTTGCTGCTAAGGAGGGAGCCATAAGCGTAGCACTTTCTTGCGAGGGACCTCCATACTAAAATGTATGGATTTTTTTCAAATCCTAAAAACGTAAAATTTTTATCTTTCTCTCTGAGAAATATGTGACATGGGACTAATAAATGCTACTACAACAGTTTTTCTGGTGAAAACACTTACCATTCAGGACAAAAACGGTGTTAAAAATCACGCATAAAATAGCTATTACGGATTATTTACGCTTCCGTTCTTAGTATTAATGATCAATTCACAAGTAAAAAACTATATATTTTCACTTTCGCAAACAAAGCTTATACTAAAACATTAGATTTTTAAAGATATCTTGATTTTTGTAAAACTTAACTGAGTTTTTTGATTGACTAGCATGGGCGACAGTGCGACGCTTTAAAGTACTAATAGACGATCGGATCGGACTGCTCCGAATTTAGCTCCGGACCACGATTTTGTCCAATAGCGTTGCGGATTGACCCCAACGACAATTTTGCTATTGGGCAAAATCATGGTACGCAGCTGAATTCAGAGCAGTCCGATCCGATCGTCTATTAGTACTTTTACACTTCACTAGCTTATACAGAATATGTATATGGCGGACTCTATAGTTTTTTACTCTGAGATTATTACCCTAAAACGCCCCATACAAAGCCCTGCCTGCAGGGCCCTGCTTGCAGTGCGCACTGCCAATCGTACCGTGTGTGGTGTTGCAGGGCCGATGTAACGGCCATTTTGTCAGCCCTGCCTGCATGCCCACACAAAGTACGATTGGCAGTGGCACTGCAAGCAGGGCCCTGCAGGCAGGGCTTTGTATGGGGCCCTTAAACTTGTATTTCTTTTTAGGGCTGTCAGCACTTTACTGCAGAAATGGCGATAGTGGTACAGAACCCTTTGTGTGTGAGTCCAACTCGCACTTGGTTGTTTATTGTTTGATTAAAAATATCCTGTTGCGACCGTTTTTCACGTGATTCAGTAAAAACATACAAATAATCTAAGACAAAACAAATAAGCAATGTACTTTTATTATAATATTTATTTTTTGAAAAAGTGGCGACGAAATCCCACTGCTATTGTAGGTCCGAGCTTGGTCCAACATAAATAAGTTACTCTATTGGTCCAACCACGTCAGTATGTCCCTTGCGTGGCGTAGTTTCCAAAATCTTTGGGTGTGGGTCAGCCAAAGATTTTGGAAACTACGCCAGAAGCACAGCGTTTTTCTTACGTCAATGGGGTCAGCGTACACCATTGACGTAAGAAAAACGCTGCGCTTTGGCGTAGTTTCCAAAATCTTTGGCGTACGTACACGCTGACCTTTTCAATCAATCTTTGGTCTAGAAAAATGTTTGATTATTTGCTCTTCTCAAGAACCGAATAGCCAAGCCTTAAACACCATAAACACAAAAAAAACTTGGATCTGTCAAATAAAAAAAAAATCTGATTCGAGAAATGATATGAAATGAAATTCTGAAATTGTGAAGTATAATAATCAGAAAATCACCTGTGTAAACTCACTTAACTTGTGCTGGTTAAATTTGGGTTTAGTGCATGCGTCTTGGTACTCATCAGCATGGACTCCCGGCAAGACGACTTCATTTTCGAGCCGTTTAAGGTTACCGAAGTAAAGTATCGTGGCTCTGAGGTTCCGAGGCCCCGGAGTGGGCACAGGATAGCGTGTGATGATGTGAATATCTACTGTTTTGGGGGGTACAACCCGACGCCTTCGCTGCCGGTGATAGGAGGTCAAGTCGACAACCCTACGTGGACTCCGGCCCGACCGCTGTTCAGAGAACTATGGAGTTTCTCTCTCACTACCAGACGATGGAAACAGCACAAAGTATTAGAGAATATGCCCGAAGAACTTGCGTCAAACGCTATGTGCATGAATGGACGGTTCCTGATGGTAAATAAACAAAATTATTGCATTCCATGTGTACATTATCTTTAGTTCAGAGGAGGAGCCCGTTTAATTTTGGGTAATAATTACCCTTTGACAGCTGTCTGGACAACACATATGGATGTCATATAAGGTTGTGTTCCGAATTGGGTAAAAATTACTCTGACAGCAGGATAGCTTTATATGACGTCCATCGGTGTGGTCGAGACAGACTGCTATCAAATGTTAACTATTACCGTTTTGGAACTCACTCTAAAGCTATCCTGCTGTCAGGGTAATTTCTACCCAATTGAAATTTCTACAAAATTTGAATTAGAATATGTCAATAGATTTGATGCAAAATATAGGTGTCTCTGAGGGCTGCAGCTATAGGAAAGAAAGAAATAGCAAAATAGCATTCTTTTGTTACAATAGCTGTATAGGTGTGCAAATTTAGTTAACGAGTAAATCAGCCATAACTGTTGTTTTGACTAGATATTTGGAGGAACAGGAGCCCCTTTCGGCAACAAATGCAGCAATGATGTGATCACGTGGAAAACATGTCCTGGTGATGCTAGACTTCAAATCCTGGATGCGACTGGCGCTAGACCTCCCGGGCAGTATGGACAGTCCATATTATGTTATGATGGACATTTCTATACAGTTGGTGGAACCAATGGATTTGCTTATAACTGTGATATTTATAGGTAAGCTTCCATTTGTAATTATTATAGTGTATAGACACATGGGGTGTAAAGAGTTTAAAAGGTTCTAAAAAACTGAGACTATTGATTTAGATCATTATTTTTCTATATTTTAAATGTACCTTCGAGAAAGTTGCTTATTTTCTGCAGCACCTTTGTTCTAGGGTTGTTAGGGGTAATCTAAGGTTTCAGTTTTTCAATGTTGTTGGTTTTAGTAAAGTGGTTTGAATTATGTAATGAGGAGAACACTTAGTTTCCATATTCAAGTTATGTAATTTTTAGGCAGTAAATATACAAGGTGTAACAGAAAGGGTATATCAACCCTGAAGGATTTGATTCTGCCCATGATACTAAACAACTATGATATTGAAAAACTTTTCCCAAGAAACATTAATACGAACAAAAAAATTACCTACCATAGAAACTGTGATATAGCACATTTAGTATGGGAGGTAATAGTAGATTAGTAGCCAAGGGCTGTAAGGCCTCAATTGCAGCCCGAGATATTTAGGCGCATCATTTACATCTCGATTCTTAGGTAAGTAAATTGTAGGTGACAAATTAGCGCTCTAGGGTAATAATGTAGCTGGAAAAGCCCTAGGGCGGTAAGTAAAAAAAAAAACCCTTCACTCAAAATTTAATTACTTACCGCCCTAGGGCTTTTCTAGCTACATTATTACCCTAGAGCGCTAATTGGTCACCTACAAGCCCCATTTGGTGGTAATAAGGACTTACTTACCGAATATGAGAGATGTAAAAATTATTTTCGTATTTTGACCTTTGTTCCCCAGGAGTTGTTCAGTTTCATGGGCAGAATCACATATCCTGCAGGGTTGATATACCTTTTCTGTTACATCCTGTATTTAAAAATATTTAAATTTAAAATTTCTATTTACATAAGAACAAAACTATAAAAGTGTGATAAGAAATAATCATCAACCATATTGCTTGCAAGAATTTTATAAAGATTTTTTTAGAAACTAGAAAGTTTTAACTATGATCTAAATATTTTTTGTTGTTGTTCATTTTAGGTTAGACCTACGGACACTAGTGTGGGAGCCGGTGTTTGTAGGTACTGGGCAAGAAGGAGAGCCTATAGGCAGATATCGGCATGAACTAGCCAGAGTTGGTGACAAACTGTACATCATTGGAGGAGGAACAGGAGACTGGGCATTTGAACTAATGGAAATACCTATGTTTGACCTTCAGACAAAGACCTGGGAAATATTAACACCAAAAGCAGACGACTCATTGAAAGAAACTCTACGGCCATTACCAAGAAAGTGTCATAGTGCAGTTCAAATTGACACTCCAAGTGGTTCACAAGTGTTTGTGGCTGGTGGTTCAGATGGACAGTCTGTCTTTGATGATGTATGGAGATTAAACATGTCCACGTTACAATGGAATCTTATGCAAAAGACATTGTTGCCAAATCCTTTATACTTCCACTCTTCAACGGTCACATCTGATGGTTGTATGTATGTGTTTGGAGGTATAGAGCCTAAAGAACGAGCTGCTAGTAGAAATAATGTGTTGTATAAAGTGTGGTTGTGCGTACCAAAATTAAGTGAGATGTGTTGGGAAGCCTTACTTCACTTCCATCCACATTTAGATCAGATAGATAGACGGACTCTTTTAAATATTGGTATCCCAATTCATATGGTAGACAGAATACATCCAAAATAGGGAAATTATTATATGAATTAATTGATTTACAATGATAATATATTATACGAATTAATTGATTTACAATGATAATATTTAAATTTGATTGTTTAAACAAATCTGTCATTTTTTTTAAGTATGATGTTGGTCATGAAATTGGCACACAATACAATCATCATCATCATCATAACATCCCATGAAACGTCCACTACAGGACAGGGAGCTCCCTCCAGAATTCTAGCTTTTGATTTTTTTAATATATATGTATAAATATTATAATTAATCACAATTTATTCTTATTTACAATGAAATTAATGTGGACAGAATACTTACATCACAAAATAAGTAAATTAATATGAATTAATTGATTATGATATAATATGACATAATCTGATTTTTTTAAATTCAGTATGACGTTGCTCAAGAAATTGGCATACAATATATGTAAATATTATAATTATAATTATTCACAGCTAATTCTTAATTACAATGACAATAAGTTTGCGGTTACTAAACTTTGCATTCCGCCTTGGCCAGCCATTTCCGACATCCGACCTGTCTGTGCCTTTATTTTGCATTTTAATTTAAAATATTGTGTTGTGTAATGTTAATCTGAAGCATAATTTTCTGTAAGACAATGGTGTGTACCTATTTTAATGTAAATGTATAAATCCAAATGTATTTGCCTAAAGTACCTTAAATATACCAATTATTTAATACTAAATATTCTTAACTTTTAAATTATTATCATCATCATCCATTCATAATTAATTTAGTTTTAATAAGTTTAAACAGGCTACGATTACTACGGTGCGTAGCACTCTACCTGTTTACTACGTACTATTGTAGATTGCCTCCATAATCGCATTATCTACATAAAATTCGCGTAAACGGACCGGTTTTTAGGCATATTTTTTCTTAATAACTCGAACTTTGAGTGTATTGGCGTAATATTATTATAGGTATACTAGCTGGTGCCCGCGACTTCGTCTGCTCGATTTATAAATTTTAGCCTATGTGTTATTCTGATGTATAAGCTATATTATTGTAAAGTTTCATTAAAATCCATTTAGTAGTTTTTACGTGAAAGACTAACAAACATCCTTACAAACTTTCGCGTTTAAAATATTAGTAGGAAGGACTAGTAGGATTGTTTGGTACTGGTAGTGATAGCACGTGGTTGTTTTAGAAAAAAGTGCTTCGTACAAGCTTTCGGCAAGGACTGCGTTTTGTAGATTCTACGTTTATATAACTACGTCACCGATAAGGCTTTCAAGGGCGCAATGTCGCGGCCGCAACAAGTGCTAGGAGGGCGCGCGCGCGGTTCAGCCGGCCGGCGGTAAGCGCGGTTGTGTATTCGTGTGACGCTAGGACGATACGGCACGAGTCTGTTGGACCGCGATCGCGCGTGTAGCTCGCCAGTGTCGGGATAACTCGCGAGGGACACACTACGCCCGCCACGCGATCCCCAGCATCGTCGGAAGGGTTACGACTTGCACAACTTCCAAAATATACGGATTAACTATCTATCTGAAATCTGTTAAATTGATTCATAAGAGATAGAATTTTCGTTTTATTTAAAAAGTTGAAAAATGAAATCAAGACGCAAACGTGTACGGAATTAACTCGTTGACTTTAATGTTACTGTTATTGCTAGTATAAATAATGACTGTATGGTTACTTTTAAAACTAAAACAATGTTTATTGATGCATGACAATGATATTGATAATGTCCGTTTAATATGGGTTGAAGTGCGATTTCATTAAAATGGAAGTGGAAAATGTGACGGATATGTCGACGACGGTATCGCCGGCGCCGCATAGGTCGCCGACGCAAGAATTGCAAGTAGCTTACACAGCTTTAGAAGTGTTAGTGGCTTTGGTGGCAGTTATTGGAAACTTGATGGTGATCCACGTGTTTCGCCGAGATCGTCGACTGCGACGAAGAACGAACTTTTACATTGTATCCTTAGCTGTTGCGGACTTCTTAGTCGGTTTGCTTGGGATTCCGTTCGCGATTCTGGCTTCGTTTGGACTGCCGAAGAACTTGCACGCGTGTCTGTTTACGGTGTCTCTGCTGGTGATGCTCTGTACCATCAGCATCTTCTGTCTGGTGGCAGTGTCAGTGGACCGCTACTGGGCCATCCTTCATCCAATGTGCTATTCCAGGAATGTTCGCACCAAGACTGCTATAGGTAAGTGCAGCATTTACATTATTCATGGTAGATTTAAGTATCCACCTGTCTATATAATGCCTCTATTTATCAAAAGGCAGCCAATCCGGGAGTTTACCAGTTTACTCTTTGCATCTAAAAAATAATAATTTAAAATTGTTGAAACCTAATAATTTTAAGTTTCGTGTGTAGTTTATATTTTTTTATAATTAAAAAGTTACTAAACGATAGCAAAAAATAACGACGTCATCGTTCAAAAACTTCATACAAAATCTATGGAAGATTTCTGTTTTGACGTTCATAGGGAGTTTTCCAAGGTCAACTACGTCTTTTTAAGTGTCGATGGGTCATAGAAAAAGTTGTGGAAAAAGTAGCTGATCTCTGGCGGTAATTTCTTTTTCAATACATTTGCTCGAAAAACGTACTTACAAGGACGTAAACATTGCTCGTAAGTAGTTACTTACCGAACTAGTGCGGTAAGTAAAAAAAGTATAATACCAAGGAGTTTTTACACTCTGATCATAAAATTATTTTGTAAAAATACTACAGTGGTGACTTTTTACTTGGGTGACGACTGCCTACCTATATTTAAAATTAAATGGAGAGTACCAGGAGAACATGAATCGACAAGAGGCTGACAGACCCATGGTTGGTTCCCTTACCAAGTGTATTACTTACGAGTATACCTGTTTTCTCACAAATGTATTGAAAAACGTCGTAAGATACACGTCCGTAAGGGTTATGACAAACTCGTGCCGATGGTAAACCCTCGACTTCGTCTCGGGCTTACAAAACGTCAACTCGTTTGTAGTAACCCTACTTACGGAACTTGTATCTTAAACTACTATTTTTGAGGCTTAGTAAAATATATGAAATCTTTTTGCAAGAAAAAACAATAACACGGTATTTATTTGGTCATAGAAGTATAAGGGTAATAGAAGGAAGATTAATGAAAATATGTGTCACAAGGTATTCTAAAATTCATTCAGTCATTGCAAATACGGCATAGGCATCGTTCTTTAAATTATGTATGAGGATGTCAAATTACGTTAGGTGATTTGACATTTCAACTTGGGATACAATGGCAGATGTCACCCCAAGGTAAATTAAATTAGAGTCCGAATTCTTTGGTATTTGACAAAAGGGAAAGAGGTGTTTCACGACATCAATCAAACTGACAATCATTTGCCATCACGCCATCCAGTTGAACTTCCAAAAAGTGTTTGAAAACACCCTAATTAGCGCCGTCGCTTGTTACCCGTGTAAACTAAAAATTCTTAAATGTAAATTACCCTATGCGACATTACGTCTGTTGTACATGGCCCTAGCTGATTCTGTCATTAGTTACGGTCTCAGTAGCTATGGCAGGTCGACTAAAACTAACTTACAAGATGTATATAACTTACAGATAAGGATTTTAAAAATAATAGTACCTAAGAAAATTAAGGAAGAATGCGAAGGTGATTACAAACAGCTTTTTAAATACTGTAAGGTCATGAGTGTATTTGAAAAAGTCAAGTTTACGGTCCTATCTGAAATTAATTGTCCAACAACATTAAATGAAAAAATTAGAAGTGCTGGTCTGAGAAGCTTAGACAACAACATATGTTCATAATGCCTAAAGAAATGGCCTAAAGTTAATAATAAGTTCGGTATGCGAATGGATGAATATCTATTACCTACATATGTTAATGAGCTACCACTGGAACTACAAGACTTGTACCTTAAGAATAGCAATTATTATAATACATTAAAAAAACATTATTATAGCACCTAGCACCTACCTATGTACTTTCTGTGTAAACTATGGTGTAAACTGTAATAGCTGTAATTAGCGACTCTTCAGTACCCAGATAAACCTGATGGGTTTTCGTGGTATGGAATTTAGTTTCAAAATATGTAATTTCATGATAGTACAATAAATTAAAAAAAAAAAAAACTTGTAATTAACTTTCGAGTAGACAAAAGTTATAAAACATGTGGTAAAAAAATAAGAAATTCAAAACTCTGTGATGAACTTTTCAAATAAATAAAAAAACTTTGTTTAACGGTAACTATAATTCCGTGAACGGTAAGATACGTTTACTAACATTTTAACCTGCAACAAAATTGCGAATTCGCGAATCAAATATATAGTCTTAAGATATTGTGTTTATCGCCAGGGGTCAGTCTAGTATCGTTTTATTACCCACTTTTATTATAGCACTCCCATTTTGGACACAATGGACCTCCCTACTCTACCTACCTACCGCGAGACAATTTCAGGCGCTTGCCTTTTTTATAATGTACCTAGAGTAGATCATTTAGCTCTAGGTAATTAAGGTACATACTTCTCTAGTATTAAATAATAGAGTTAGATCATTTAGCTCTCACTTTATTTGGTACTAGCTGGTGCCCGCGACTTCGTCTGCGCAGGTTTATAAATTTTGGCCTATGTGTCATTCTGATTTATAAGCTATATTATTGTAAAGTTTCATTAAAATCCATTCTATAGTTTTGACGTGAAAGAGTAACAAACATCCATCCATCCATCCATACGTACAATCTTTCGCGTTTATAATATAAGTAGGATAGTAGGATTTCGTAGGTAACTGCCCATAGCGACACTAATGCAGGCGTCTATTTTATAGAGTTAAATCAGTGGAAGTAGCTCTACTGCGAGACCATTAATATGGCGCTATCACACCTTCCTTATTTCAAAATCTAATTCGACATACACTGCTCGTTGAAGTAAGGATATTGGAAATTACAAAACCGAGTCTATCAGCAATGTATGCCGAATTAGTCTTTGAATTTAGGAAGGTGTGATTGCGGCTTTGGTTTCCTCAATTTTAAAATGTAGTTAGAGCTAGATAATTTAGCACTATCTAGTCTACTTGATTTAAGTAGCTAACATTCCTAGTCTCCCTAGCACGAGACAATTGCACCTATTTGAATAGAAAGAACAAGGCGTGATGTTACGAGTATGTATGTACGCATGTATAGAGCTTCATCATTTAGCTCTCACTTTAGTTGATATTTTGTGGGTAATTTCCTAATCTATAATACAATACAAATATATACCTACTTTATTGCAAACCAAGAAAGAAATACAAGAAATAGTTACAGAAATGTAAACATAAGGTACAGAGTAGTACAAGAGGCGGCCTTATTGCTAAGGTAGCAATCTCTACCAGGTAACCTTTTGGTGTAGTAATGGGCGTAGAGTTTTTTTTAATTTATTTATTAAATATTTTACAACTGAGTTTTACAAACTAAATATATCGCCAAACTGCGAAAAAGTTTGTTGGATTGGAGTGGATTATGCGACGAGTGGATAATCTACCTATTGCGATTTTGTCTGTTAGTACGAAGATATTTATAAAAAAAATATCACGTCATGCTATTTCGATGCATTGAATCCAAATCACAACAGATTTTTGAACTTTTTGTCTGTTTATTTATTCGAGCATAACTCAAAAATTACTAATCAGATTTTAATGTAACTTTGTTTGATAGCTTAAAGTTTGACTTAAACACTGGTATTTTTTTCACATTCGGACGAAATCGCGGGCAAAAGCTAGTATTTAATAGTGCAGATTTAATAGTTTTCTATAGATAAAAAGCAAGGAACTATTTTATAGTGTAGGTAGAGCTAGATCATTAGCTCTACATGGTTCTACCTAGTTAACTCCCACCATGATCACAACACCTAGCTGAGCTGAATTCAAAGACCAATTCGGCATACATTACTCGTTGAAGTAAGGATATTGCAATTAACATAACCAAGCCTCCCAGCAATGCAAGCCGAATTAGTCTTTGAATTCAGCTAGGTGTTCCCTAAAATGCACCAGTGATCTGAATCCGTTTACAATCTGCCGGAGCCGTTTCACAATTTGCCGACCGTTTACAGTTTGCCCGCCGTTTGTAAACGGCGAATTATACGGTTTGCCAGCGACACATTATTTTTTATCACCGCGGTTATTTCAAGGCGGTTCTGCTCATGAAACTGAACAACTTTTTCCAAGGAACATGTCGAAAGCAAAAAAAAAATTACTGTCAATTGATGTAGTTTGTATGGAAAGTCGTTTTTTTTTGTGTTTTGACCTGTTCCTTGGGGAAAATGTTCAGTTTTATGGACAGAACCACCTCTTAAAATATCCGGGGTGATAAAAAAATAAGTGTATATTGTTTGCATCTTTGATGCAGAGTTAGGTTAGATTAGTAAGTTAGATCATTTAGCTCTCACTTCATTCGGTATTTACCAGCTAACTTCCTTAATCTATGTACCGCGAGGCTATTACAGGCGTTTATTTATAATGTAGGGTTAGTCCATTAAGGTCTGCTCTGCTCCACATGTAGGGTTTAATCATTACGCTCTAGTATGGTGAACCGCTTGTCGGTAGAAACTTTTTCAACTCTATTACCACGTCGTAAGGTCCAAAAGTGTTTCTACTGATGTGCGGTCGTGTGTACGTTCGGTATTTAGTAGATAACTTCCCTATTCCATCTACCGCGAGACTGTTAAAGGCGTTTATTTATAATGTAGGGTTAGTCCATTAAGGTCTGCTCTGCTCCACATGTTAGAAAGAGATACATTAACGCACCTAATGTAGGAAAGTCGTCGTTTATTTTATTTCTTTGTACTACTTAACTAATCAAAACCTGTTTTGCTCTAAAAATCGTCATAAAGCTACGGAACCCTACACTTGTCCGGTTTTTAATCCACAAAATGGAATATAAAAAGGCATGGCCTGGCGACTTTATCTTTGCCAGAAGCTAGAGCATACGTAAATTCCAAAACACGAAACACAAAGCGCTGTTATACATACATACATAACATCACGCCTCTTTCCCGTTGGGGTAGGCAGAGACCACAGTCCTCCACCTGCTACGATCTTGACATACTTCCCTTGCTTCCTGTACTTTCATCAATCCTTTCATACATGTATAGTATTGATATATTTAGGTAAGTAGTAACTTTACTGTTTTTAATGCATTATTAGGGTTCCGTACCTCAAAAGAAAAAAACGGAACCCTTATAGGATCACTTTGTTGTCCGTCTGTCTGTCTGTCTGTCTGTCTGTCAAGACCCTTTATCTCACGAACGGGTAAAGGTATCAGGTTGAAATTAATACCATATATTAGGATCCATGAACCACACAAGATCTGAAAATTTCAATTTTTTACAACGACGCAATCAAAAGATATGGCATTTTATGTCCTCATCTCTATACATTTATTCAAAAATGAAAAACCTACAGGGTACTTCCCGTTGACCTAAAATTATGAAATTTGGCAAGAAGCTAGCTCTCACAGTACAAATAATGGGAAAAGTCTGAAATCATTAAATATTACAACTTTTCTCACAACTAATGGTAACCAATTGTGGTGAGCTCCCGTTTCAAGAACATTCATATAAGAGAGGGGTCAAGTTGGATGGTTGCTGAGGCGATTTTTGTTTTAGTTCTATTTAAAAACGGTAACACTTATAAACTTGAAAATTGGTATGTTTATAGGGCATAGGCTATAAAATAACAACAAACAATAAAATTTGATCAAGCGCGTGTCGGGCTCAAAAAATCTAGCACATTAACTTACTGAAATTTCAACTAATACAATTATGTTTATGTGGTGGTACGGAACCCTCAGTGCGCGAGTCCGACTCGCACTTGGCCGGTTTTTTTATAAATATGTCATCCTTCCTTAATGGGTATTGGGTTATCCTTATAATTTCTGTATTAATTATATTTTTATGTCTAGTCACTCGTGTTAGTGCTTGATATTTATTACGTTATAAATTAAAATTTATATTGTATTAATAATGGAAAATATAATACGGAATTCCCGGGTGTTATCCACAATTCAAAACCAAAATTCCCATGAGGAAATACGATGCTACAGTCTCGGTCTACTTTTACAGCTTCATTAGTCCCAGTAGGTATCTATTCCAGATAAATCTATCTAGTACATTCTAGCCTGATTGAGGGTAAGTCACACTACTAATGTAGTGGTCAGATCGCATTTGAGAGGATTCGTCCCTTCGCCAGTAATTAAGTGGTCCATCAAAGTCTGTTCGTCAGTCGACTGACTCTATTTATTTATTTTCTTTTCTTTATTAGGCTTTCCAACAACGAGTGCACATTGATTACATAGGTTGCTTACAATTTACAAGAACAGCTGCCTCATCACTTACAGAAGAGCACAGCATGCACAAATATGTCCAACGAATTTAGGAACAAGAGAAGAGCAAATGTAGGTAAAAGTAGGTATTTGATTGAGAGCACATAGGAAAGTTACTTTGTACTCTGTCATATACTTTGGCCACTGATTGATACTGCAATTAATTACATACAATTTGAAATTTGAGATTTTACCAAACATATTATTTAAAAGGATAGCTTACCTTACAAAGCCATTAGTATTTTTTTTTAATATAAAATATTGTCATGAAAAATATCAACATTTGCAGTACTAGGGTAAGAAATTGTAGAATTTAATCATCCTGGAAATAGGAGCGTTTAAGCCTAGAAGGCTCTTCACACGTAAAAAACCGGCCAAGTGCGAGTCGGACTCGCGCACTGAGGGTTCCGTACCACCACTTAATCATAATTGAATTAGTTGAAATTTCAGTAAGTTAATGTGCTAGATTTTTTGAGTCTGACACGCGCTTGACCAAATTTTATTATTTGTTGTTATTTTATAGCTTATGAACTATAAACATACCAATTTTCAAGTTTGTAAGTGTTCTCGTTTGTAAAATAGAACTAAAACAAAAATCGCCTCCGCGACCATCCAACTTGACCCCTCTCTCATATGAATGTTCTTGAAACGGGAGCTCACCACAATTGGTTACTCTTAGTTGTGAGTAAAGTTGTAATATTTAATGATTTCAGACTTTTCCCTTTATTTGTACTGTGAGACCTAGCTTCTTGCCAAATTTCATAATTTTAGGTCAACGGGAAGTACCCTGGTGCAAGGCTGTGATTGTGCCGCTGTACAAGGGAAAAGGGTCACAACAGGACTGCAAAAATTATCGCGGGATAAGCCTTCTCAGTGTCGTCGGCAAACTGTATGCAAAGGTTTTGATTGAAAGAGTTATGAAAGATACTGACGATAAAATATGGGATGTACAAGCGGGATTTAGAAAGGGAATGGGATGTACAGATCAGGTCTTTTCCTTGCGGTGCATAGCTGAAAAGTTTTTGGCTAAAAACCAAAAAGTCTACTGCGCGTTCGTGGATTTGGAAAAGGCCTATGACCGAGTGGTGAGGAATGAATTGTGGTCAGCATTGTCTATGTATGGGGTAAACGGTCATCTGATTCAAGCACTGAAATCTCTCTATGAGGATTCCAGTGCTTGTGTCAGAATAAACGGGGCGTACACTGAATGGTTTAGCATCGAAAAAGGTGTTAGGCAGGGATGTGTAGCGTCACCTTGGCTGTTTAACCTGTTCATGGATAATTGTTTGATTGATCTGAAAGAGAGTATGTGTGGACTGAGAATGAATGAGTTACTCATCAAATGTCTTCTCTACGCTGATGACCAAGTTGTACTTGCGTCATCTGCTGACGAGTTGCAGGAGATGGTAACAATAATGAATGTGGCTTTGGACAAGAAAGGAATGAAAGTAAATGTAAGCAAGACTAAAGTAATGGTACTTGAAAGAGAAGAATGTATGACAGAGTGTACTATATTAATAGATGGTCAACAAGTCGAACAAGTGAAGGAGTTTGTGTATCTGGGCTCAAAGTTTACGAGAGATGGAAAGTGTGAAAGTGATATTGAAAGAAGAGTGAATGCTGGAAACATGGTGAATGGTGCCCTGCACGCCTTTATGAAGAGTCAGAAGGTGTCTCACAAGGCTCGTTTGGCTGTTCATGGGGGAGTTTTGGTACCAACACTGATGTATGGCAGTGAAAGCTGGGTATGGCAGAAGAAGCATGAAAGTAGAATTAATGCAGTGGAAATGAGAGCGCTAAGGAGTATGATTGGTGTTAAATTGAGTGACAGGATAAGAAATAGTGTGATAAGAGAACGGTGTGGCGTAAAAGAAGACGTAGTGACCAAAATCGAGAAAGGGATGCTGAGATGGTTTGGTCATGTAGAGAGGATGAATGAACGAAGATTGACGAAAGAGATCTACCAGGCGAGAGTGAATGGAAACGTTGGAAGGGGAAGGCCTAGGCGAACGTACCAGGACCAAATTCAGGACGTTCTGAATAAAGGCCAGGTTAAAAGTACCCTAAACCGACGAGCATGTATGAAAGGATTGATGAAAGTACAGGAAGCAAGGGAAGTATGTCAAGATCGTAGCAGGTGGAGGACTGTGGTCTCTGCCTACCCCAACGGGAAAGAGGCGTGATGTTATGTATGTATGTATGTATGGGAAGTACCCTGTAGGTTTTGCGTTTTTGCATAAATGTATGGAGATGAGCACATAAAAAGCCATATCTTTTGATTGCGTCGTTGTAAAAAATTGAAATTTTCAGATCTTGTGTAGTCCACGGACCGAATGAATGTTAACATTATCAATTTCAACCTGATACCTCTACCCGTTCGTGAGATAAAGGGTCTTGACAGACAGACAGACAGACAGACAGACAGACGGACAACAAAGTGATCCTATAAGGGTTCCGTTTTTTTCTTTTGAGGTACGGAACCCTAAAAAAAGAAAAAGATGTCGTTCGTCCGTATCAAATAAAGTTTTATAAAAAAAAAAAAATATTTTATTAGGCAAAACACATGCCTAAAAAATACACAATCATTGACCCATTAAGTTATGTAGTTCATCTGGATAAAACAATTTTTTACGTAAAGCTATCCATACGCATTTTAAAACAAAAAACTTCTGACGGATGAAAGCTAAAAAGCGTGCTAATTATGAAAAAAAAAGTTTCTTATGAAATAAGTTGTAGGATTTAACGATATGATATTGAACAAAATTGTAGGTGTGGTGTTTGGAGTTGAGTGGACTGTAGTTTGTTGTTAGGGGTTGGTTCGGGCTGGTGCTGGAGATATTGAATAAAAAACGAGAGATGGTTTCCATACGTGTATTGTAGCTCCAATGGTTTACGGAAGAAGAGAGCAGATATACACAATGAGCGAGATAGAGATACAAAAATATTGCCATTATAAATTAATGTATGGTGACTTTCATACATGTGGTTGGTAGTGCCTTTGCCTACTGCAGGTCGCCGCCGGTTCGATTCCCGCCCAGGGCAAACATTTTTGCGATGAACAGAACATGTTGTTCAGGCGTTTGTTCTGTGACTGGGTGCTATTTGTCAATTTATGTATGTAAATATATCATGAAATGTTCCATGTGACCATATTGTTATACCCTTTAAATTTTACACGAACGAATAACTTTTTCATAAGAACAACGCTCCTCTTCAAAGTCATCCTGTAGAATCACTAGATGCTAGTAATTATACAGGGTGAGTTTCAAGTTTAAATAAGAAAAGCGTCGAAAGCTCATAAACATTAAAAGCACTTGTAAAAGTGACTCGCGGTCTGGTAGTCCATTTTAATGACTCCTCAAACTTGTAAAGATGAAGATAACCAATAATCTCCTTGGCTGAATGAATTCCGCTCGCTGCCTGCTATATTTCAAGTTAATTTAAAAGCTCCCTTGGGATTTCGAGCTCCATTTCCGCGGTAATTTCAATTTGAATTAAAAAGTTAACTAAATTACGCGTAAATAAGTAATTTTTATCGTCGCTTTTGAATTCTAAACACATCCTGCAAGGCTACATGTTTGTAGTATTTCTGGGATATGACTGTAAAATTAAGCGTAATATTTTAGAATAGAATAGAAATCTTTATTTACGAAACATTTGCACAATTTACAATAACTTGAACCCCGCACTAGGTAAACCTGTATCGCGGGCGTCCACTTTAACGAAATTCGCTATAATGCAAACACATAAATTTTGACAATTAAAAGAAAACAGTATTGACTAAAACATACAGATGAACTACGTTTTTTTTTCTAAACTATGTACAGATTAGATTAGTAAATGTTAAATGTGATAAAGAGTAGAATGCATAATAACATGAATAATTGTGTGTGTGTGTGTGAGTATGTGCGAGATGTGCGTGTGCAAGGTTATATTTCTGTTTACTTTTGCGAAGTGATAAGCCTTTCCGTTTCATCGTAAGACAGTGAGACACAATTTTATGACTACATATTTAGTTAGTAGTTAAGTAGTTAACGTGGGGAACACACTTAAGTGTAAAAGTCGTGTTTATGTCTTTAGCAAGTTTTGGGGATTTATTCTGAGGCGAATCCAGCATAGGTAAAATACTCTGTGGGGGGGCACAAGTGCTTTTTTACGATAAAAGAAGCGTTTTTAGGGTTCCGATACCAAAATGGTAAAAAAAAGGAACCCTTATAGCACAGTAAATATATAAGCTAAAGCAGTATGGAAACTCCTAACAAACGTCCAAAACTGGCGCACTCACACATGCACACACCGCTATAGGAAAATAAGCAGTTTTCGCGCTGAAGTCAGTCGTGGGTGCCAAAACCATAATACATACAAATAGGTACATAATATAGGGTCCCTATAAGTATGTATCTGTCCTTGTGCGATAAAAGGCGACTAAGTATCTTAATCTGCCCTTGTGTCATAAAAGGCGACTAAGTGTCTTAATCTACCCTTGCGTGATAAAAGGCGACTAAGTGTCTTCATCTGCCCTTGTGTCATAAAAGGAGACTAAGTGACTTAACCTTTCCTTGTGTCGTAAAAGGCGACTAAGTGTTTCGATCTGCCCTTGTGTGATAAAGGTAACTTAACCTTACCTTGGGTGCTAAAAGGCGACTAAGTGGCTTAACCTTTCCTTGTGTCGTAAAAGGCGACTAAGTGTTTCGATCTGCCCTTGTGTGATAAAGGTAACTTAACCTTACCTTGGGTGCTAAAAGGCGACTAAGTGGCTTAACCTTCTGACTTAACATTTTTTGCAAGACTGCTGCTTGTCCCGATCAGATGTCCCAGGACCATAAAAGCTTTCCTTAAAGAACCTAGGTCGAAAGATAAGAAAAATTGTCCCCCCATACAAAACGCGCTATCGGCTGGCGCAGTTTCTTATGCTAATGGAAATAATTTTTTTTTTTCGTATTTTGACTTCTTAAGAAAAGTTGTTTAATTATACGGTCCGAAAACATTCTGAAAGGAACACAGGTGATAGAAGCACCCAATATTTGAGTTCATCATACTATTCTTATTATAAAACTCCTGGGTTACAACCCTGACGCTTCGACGCAGAATAGTTCTTTTTTCAAAAAAAGGCTCGAGTTTCCATACTGCTTTAGCTTATATATTTACTATATTTTGAAAAAATTATGATTATTAATGTAAAGGGGGAGGCAAAATTTTAAATTTATCGCTACCAGGTCGAGTGGGGTATCATATGAAAGGGCTTTACTTGTACATTCTAAAATATATTTTTGTATGTTTTTACGTCTCTTAGTTTTCAAGTTATGATGAAAAATGTAAAAAAAACACCATTCCCCCCCCCTTATCTCCGAAGTTTGTGAATGGAAAAATCTGAATTAATTACAGTTGACAGAAGTTTATGTAAACATTACAGCAAAAATAAAACGATCTTTCTAAGTTGCACAGTTTTTTAGAAATCTGCAAATAACCTTTACAAACAAATTTAGTTTTGCGGTCCTAAAAATGGACTTTATTGCTTCCAAAAATACAAAAAGTATATCGGAACAATCGGCGCGCGAGTCCGACTCGCCCTTGACCGGTTTTTTTCTGATAGTTTGCATAAGTTTTGCGATAATTTTGTCTCTGCGTAGGTACTATACAGTGTAAGTAATTTATTTTTATTATATATCATTATATCCTTTTGTTGCTCAAACCATTACCCTCTTCTTCCCTTGGTACCATCTATTTATGTTATTTAAGTACTTAGGATTTTAAAAACACAAAAATACAAAAATACTTCTGAAACGGCATCTTCATTTATTCTTTAGCATAATTCAACAAAGAACTGAGGAAGCCTTGTAAAAAGCATTGTTCCGATTTCATCCACGGAATGTTTAATTATAAACTTCCTCAACAATTATTGGGGTTCTCAGTAACGGAATTAGGATGAAGCCATATGTATGAGGTCAACTTTAAAAATCATCATAACATCGTAGTACTTTTTTGCGAGTTCCGAAAAGTCGTAGTACGAAAGTTGTTGCATCTATCCCCCAGAATAAGCCCTTAAAAGTTCTACACCATTTTTTTAAGCCCTGTATAACTTACAGAAACACCAAGCCTCTTTCCCATGGCGGAAAGAGACTACATTCTTCCCTGTCCTTGCTGTGATCTTGACGTACAGCAAAGAGCATGTACAGCTTGACACTCGCAGCGCGACTTCAGTTAATACGGCTATTGAAATAAGAACGATGCAAAGTCCAATGTGTCAAGCTTGACGTGGTTTTGATTGTACTTTGCTTCTTCTACTCTCATCAACCCTTTCTCGCTCGTCGGTTAAGGGTACAGCGTGACAGGTATGCATCTTGTAATCTAAGAGCCTCTACACACTGCGACCTTTTCTTTGCATCGATACAGTCGCGAATGTCGCGATGCAGCATTGATACAGTCGGGTGTAGCGATACAAACGCGCATTTGCATCGATATAGTCGCGATTCATTGGGGGCGCCAACATTAGGGGTGCCGTAAGGGGGCGCCAAAGGGCGTTTGCATCGCGACTATATTGCGTTTGTATCGCGACAGTTCGATGCAAGATACTGCGACTGTATCGCGTTTGTATCTAAGCAAACAGTCGCAGTGTGTATAGGCTCTAAGTAAGATTCTCGAATTATTAAAAAGCTTTCTAAATTTACGCATCATAGATGTTATTACCAAGATCTGTCGCGACAGTCTCATTTGCACATCTTGTAATAAACTAAACGGTTTTCATTCCAGCCCGCCCACCGCTGCTGTAGGACAGAAAAATGGTTCAGCTTATTTATCTCGCCTTCCCGGCAAGTGAAAATTTTTAGACATTTATTGCGTAGAAGTTTCTACATTGCGTTTTTTTCTTGATTACGTTTTGAGAAGATGGCAGGAATCGGGATCTAGGCTGTAATTTTACGTACAAAATACAGGTTCCTTTTCAGTCCGGTTATTTTATTTTTAACTAGCCGTTGCCCGCGACTTCGTCCGCAAGGGATTCTATCTATCTGAATATCCATCCATCCACCCTTCCGTCTATCTGTCGTCCGTCCGTCCGTCCAACCATCTGTCCAACCGTCCGTCAAACCATCCCTGTCCCTGCCCCTCTCCCCCCCCTCCCCCTCCCTCTCCTCCCTTTTCCTCTCCCTCTCCCTGTCCCTCTCCTACTCTCTTTCCCTACCCCTATTCATATCCCTTCCCCTAGCGCCATCTTTACCGCTATCCCTATCTTAATATAAACATAGAAACGACACCCATATTGATTTCTAGGCATTTCAACCCTATCGCACCCCAATTTCACGTCCACCACGTTGGATTTCAAAGTTGTTGTAGTTTTCGTAATCAGCGACCCGATAAACCATACAAATGACACTCACATCGATTTTTAGACATTTCAACCCTATCGCACCCCAACCCATCCTCAGGGAATGATGGTATTTCACGTCCACTACGTTGGATTTCAAAATTGTTGTAGTTTTCGTAATCAGCGACCCAATGAACCATACAAACGATAACTATATTGGTTTGTAGACTTTTTCACCCCATTTCCCTTTTTTAGGGGTTGAATTTGGGGTGGAATTTCAATAACAGTGATGAAGGTTGCATAGAATTACAAACGTAATGCCTAAATAATAAATTATGTGGATTTTACTTTAAAAATAAAAGATTTTCAACTTCATCCTCCTTTTCAACCTTTAGGGTGTCGAATTTTCAAAAACCCTGATATACGTAAATACTAATTTTTAGCCGTAAGCCTAAATACAAAATTTGAAGATCCTTACTATAAAACTGACGGACTTTCATACAAACTTTCATTTACCCCTATTTTACCTCTTTAGGGGTGGAAATTTGTAAAACCCTTTCTTAGTGCACCGTTAAACCTCATAAGGAACCTACAGGCCAAATTTGGAATTTCTAGACCCATCGGTTTGGGCTGTGCGTTGATATGAGTCAGTGAGTCAGTCACCTTCTTCATTAACATTAAATGCACTTTCCCGTGAGAATTAAGTGCTTTCCCTCGGTAAAAAGAAACCTATGTGTTATTCCAGGACCTAACCTATATGTGTGCCAAGTTTCATTAAAACCCATTCAGTAGTTTTTACTTGAAAGAGTAACAAACATCCATCCATCCATCCATACTTACAAACTTTCGCGTTTATTATATACTAGCTGTTGCCCGCGACTTCGCTCGCGTGGATTTCGTATTTATGGTGTTACCGGTTTTCCGAAGCAATGAGATATTTTCCCGTCATTTCGGGGTAATTTTTAACTAAGGAAAAACAGGACTAAGCCTGCGCAAATCAATGAGTTTGAATTTTATATAATATACAGACGTTACTCATAAATTACTCAGAACAGAGGAACTTAGCAGCAGTATCCTAACAAATGTAAAGAGAGAGATGAGAGACACCTTTATGTAATATTGAGAAAAACTCCCCCCTTCCTCTCCCCCTCCCCCTCCTCCCTCTCCCCCTGCCCCTTCCGCTCCCCATCCCTCTCCCTCTCCCCTATCCCTCCCTCTCTCCCTCCCTCTTCCCCTTCCCCTCCTTCTCCCTCTCCCTCTCTACCTCTCTACGTCTCTACGTCTCTACCTCTCTACCTCCCTACCTCCCTACGTCCCTACCTCCCTACCTCCCTACCTCCCTACCTCCCTACCTCCCTACCTCCCTACCTCCCTACCTCTCTCCCTCTCTACCTCTCTACCTCTCTACCTCTCTGCCTCTCTACCTCTCTACCTCTCTACCTCTCTACCTCTACCTCCACCTTTACCTCTACCTCTACCTGTCCCTATCCCAGCCCCTATCCCTACCCCTAACGCCAATTTAACCGCTGTCCCTAACATAAAAACGACACCCATATTTATTTATAGACATTTGAAACCTATCGCACCCCAACCCCATCCCCAGGGGATGATGGTATTTCACGTCAACCACGTTGGATTTCAAAGTTGTTGTAGCTTTCGTAATCATAATAAACCATACAAACGACACCCATATTGATTTTTAGACATTTCAAACCTATCGCAACCCAACTCCATCCCCAGGGGGATGATGGTATTTCACGTCCACCACGTTGGATTCCAAAATTGTTGTAGTTTTCGTAATCAGCGACCCGATAAACCATACAAACGACACCCAAATTCACATTTCAACCCTATCGCACCCCAACCCCATCCCAAGGGAATGATGGTATCTAACGTCCACCACGTTGGATTTCAAAATTGTTGTAGTTTTCGTAATCAGCGGCCCGATAAACCATACAAACGATACCCATATTGGTTTTTAGACTTTTTCACCCCATTTCCCTTTTTTAGGGGTTGAATTTGGGGTGGAATTTCAATAATTGTGATGAACTTTGCATAGAATTACATTATTAATGCCTAAATCATAAATTATGTGGATTTTACTTTAAAAATGAAGAATTTTCAACTTCATCCCCCTTTTCACCCTTCAGGGTGTCGAATTTTCAAAAACCCTGAGACACGAAAATATTAATTTTTAGTCGTCAGCCTAGATACAAATTTTGAAGATCCTAACTTAAAATCTGACGGACTTTCATACAAACTTTCATCCCCTATTTTCCCCCCTTGGGGGTGGAATTTTGTAAAACCCTTTCTTAGTGCACCCCCAGGCCTCATAAGGAACCTACATGCCAAATTTGGAATCTCTAGACCCAGCGGTTTGGGCTGTGCGTTGATATGTCAGTCAGTCAGTCAGTCAGTCGGTCAGTCAGTCAGTCAGTCACCTTATATATATATACACTTACTTATTATTATCATTAGGTAATAATCTGTTAGATTGAAAAGAAAACCCTAAAGAACCCTAAGGTTTTAAAATATTTTCTCTGAAAACAGGTTTATCTATAATACCTAGGTAGGTAGGTATTTATTTACTACATTACCTACTACTGTAGAGGTACCTTCATTCATTCATAAAGCATAAATTTATAATCATTGATATAAAAGGTATGAAACGTGTCATGATGACATTGTATCGCCTATTGATTTGGATGTTATTAATTAACATTAGTAGAGTCCTAAAAGGTACATAATAAATAGTACATATTACATAACCATAAAAATAGGCAACATTATAAAAGAAAAATCAGCCAAGTGTTAAAAACTAAAAGGGATCAGTTATTATAACGTAACTGAACAACTTTCAGTAGGTCATGCATGAGACTTTCATGAAATGAGAAAAAAAATCTGCCTCTGCATACAAACTGTCGAATCAAGTTTGCAATTTCGTATGGATAGGCCGAGTTTTTTTTTTCATCTCCTAATAGTCTTATTTACGAACAGTTGTTCAGTTATCAACTGATTATACCCCTATAATTTTCGAAAACCAATCCCTTAGGTACACCTATTATATTTGTCTAGGCAACATTCCAGTAATAGATCAAAACACTCTGGTAACTATGGGTTTTAAGTGTAGAGAAACAGAAAAGGTTACAGTGTATTCTATTTTTTTTTCAATTACTTCGTATCTACCTTATAAAAGGAAATAAATTGTCAAACAATAGAAAACGATGTAACCTCCCGGCGCATAATGTAACCCTTGCCTACAGCTCTTTGAACTTTAGTCCTACACTATTAAACGAGCAATATTTGTATATACCCTATACTTTTAAACGACCAATATTTGTGTATATATATTTGTAATCGGTTTCTCGAAAACTGATATGAAGATTTCGATGAAATTTATCATACGGGGGTTTCGGGGGCGCAAAATCGATATAGCTAGGTCTCATGTCTGGGAAAATTAGTTTTGTCCGTTTCTTTGAGAATTTCTTTAAAGTAGCGCGTTTTAGAAACCCTACAGCACAATCTGTTGGTGAGGTTTGGTTACGATTATACAGAGCTAAGCTCGGTCGCCCAGGCACTATTACATTATATTTAATCTAAATTGTCCATAATCGTAACACAGTCTTTCTGTTACGCTTTCAGGGCTTCGCTGAACCGATTTTGATGAAATTTGGTATGAGGATAGTTTGAACCACAGGTTTGAACCATAGGAAAGCACATAGTTCACTTTGCGAGGTTATTATTTTATGATTTCCACTTTTATTAAGCAGCTATAGTTACCTACTTTATAAAATTCATCTACCTAGTTACCATGAGTAAAAATATTATGGGCTTTTGAGGAGCCCACGTAGCAAGTGCTTAGCGGCACCTACTATTACTTCATCTGTGCCAAAAGTTCATAGGTGCACACGGGCGCACGTCAATGGAAACACTTTGACCCTGAGCAGGTCTCTGGTTTCAGGCGTTTGTAGCGTAGCGCTAGTTCAGCTTATACTGGTTTTGTTTCCACTTGCTTGCTGCCGTGCGTACATCGGGTGGCAACAATGTGACAGACGTCTATCAGCCAGACAGCACTGATTACAAAATGTCATCTGCTTGTGGTTCTGACATGTTCAAGTCTGACATAGATTTATTACTTCGTTGTAGTTCGATTTCTGGCAGGTTGTGTTGTGATATCGGCGTAGACTCGCTCTATTTGCATTGTATTCTGCATGACATTCAATAAGTATTCTGTAAAGAATCTACATTGAATAAATTATCTGAATCTAAATCAAATAATGGCCTTAGATATGTTTTTGGGCGTGTCACTGTGTTTTGGAGTGGAAAGTACCGTTGGCTGCAATTATTATGTTCGGAGGTTTTAATTTCTAGAATACGTGGTTTTGTTACCACTTATCTGCGGCTGTGTGTACCATCCAAATCTTCCTACAGTGTGAGCGTAGTTTTTATTATTTATGGTTAGCTTCTAAGATGTCCCACTGCTGGGCAAGGGTCCCCTTTTTGGACCAACCGTTTCAGTTTACCTACCATGAATGAAGAATGAACAAGATTTGTGGGACTTCTGCAGTTTTATCTTTCTGTTTTAAATAGGTAATTCAATCTTGCACAGAAAAAAATGATCTCTTAAAACAAGAACGCAATATGTCTCAACTAATATTGCTTAATTATAAAGTTAAATATCTTAGAGTAAGATAATCACTCTAACGTATTAAAAATGCCGAATTCTTAAAATTTAAGAGAGAATTTCTTCTAATAAGAATTCTATTACTAGGTTTGAAATTGATGTTTTGAATTAAAAACATTTATTTTTTACATCAACAATGAAAAAATCTTAAAGCAAGTAAAATAATAATCGATTGAAAAAATTAATCGTTTCGCCTAAGAATTATGAAAAATATTAAATGAAGATTTAGGACAATATTAAGGCAAATATTATGTTGCTTGGTATAAGATAGTTCTTGTTTCGCTCAAGAACTAGTTAGGTAGCAATGAAGAGTTAAGACTATATTAAGGCAAATAACATTTTGCTTGGCAAAAAAATTAAGTTCTTTCGTTCAAGGCCTAGTTAGATATGCAATGAAGAGTTAAGGCGATATTAAGACAAATAATTGGTGCTCGGTACAAGAAACTGTGTCAAAGACGGAACGGTATCAAAATGTCGATTAGCTTGCTAACTAAACCCGTGGTCTAATAATGGTCAGAGCGAGGGACTACGATACCGATGGACGCGGGATCGAATCCAGCCCCCCCCAGGACTTTTGGTAAATTATAATGGTTGATATGATATAATAATGGAATAGTTAATGATGACATTAATGAATAAACAAAACAAAATATGTAAAGAGAACAGTTAAAAAATAAAAATATCTAATATCAAATCAAAAATACTGGCAGAGAGCAGAAGAAAAGGAATAAAAAGAAAAACAATAGATAAAAAAGTGCAATTTTTTTAAAAAGAGCCTTTTATTTTAGTTTTTTTTTAAAGAGCTTTTAATTTTTCAACAAAAGTAGTTTCGTTCTTGGGGTGACACATTAAGTTTTTTGAAAAAAGAGCTTTAAATTCTTTATTTAAATTAATTTCATTCTTGGTGTGATAGATGCTTCAATCAATTAAGTTTGAATCTTGATGTGATAGCTTTTAGTTTTTACAATAAGATAAAAGTTGAAATTTGATACTCGTATAAGAAATTTAGTTCTTGGACGGAGAACTATAATACAAAACATTTTATTTCTCAATCTAAGACGTTTTCGAGTTTCCTTATATCGAAAACCCAAATGATCTTAACTTAAATAATATTATTTGATTCAAGATATCTTTTTTTTCTGTGTAAGAACTTCAATATGTATCGGCTGCGTAAAGGTTAACACAATATTTACATAACTGGCTTTGTAACTCCAAACTTTCAATTACTAGCAATGTTCTTGAAGTTTCAGCACGAAAACCATATTAATGGTAGAGTTTACTACAGTGTGGTGTCAGAAGGTTGCAAGTAGAGATGGGCCATATCGTCGACTATCGCAAGTCGAATAACGGACTATTAATCATGATTAATGAAAATTAATTAATTTATTAGCCGAGTGACTGACTGCGTCCTTTTTTTAACAAATGGAAAACACGCGCGTAAGAACAAAGTAAAACTAAACTGAATACCTACCCGTTCATTTATCTATTTAAAATAAAATGGGCCAAGTGCTCGTCGAGCGAGCCACGCGCTGTGTAGGGTTTCGTAGTTGCCTTAGGAATCATTATTGTTAAGCAAATTTTTATTGTTTCATAAAAATTTTTCCTCCTAACGAAGGTCCAGAGCCTGATAGCTATTTCTGGTTTTTAGGGTTCCGATACCAAAATGGTAAAAAAAGGAACCGTTATGGTGCGACTTTGTCTGTCTGTCTGTCACACCTGTATATATCAGCAACCACTCATGCTATCTACTTGAAATTTGGAATAGTTTTAGAATATAGTTGCCCATCTTAATTGCACTTGCACATGAAAGAATCTTGACAAAATTGTGATTATTAATGTAAATGGGGCCAAAATAGGGGGGGCCAAATTTCAAATTGTCGCTACTAGGTCCAGTGAAGGAAAAATCTGAATTAATTACAGTTGACATAAGTTATGTAAACATTACAGCAAAAATAAAACTATCTTTTTAAGTTGCAGTTTTTTAGAAATCTGCAAATAACCTTTACAAACAAATTTAGTTTTGCGGTCCTAAAAATATAATTTATTGCTTCTAAGTATACTATAGGTACTCGTATATCGGAACCCTCGGCGCGCGAGTCCGACTCGCACTTGACCGGTTTTTTATGAACATTTTCCATCCTAGAGGTCCAGCGCCTGATTGCTATTTTTATTATTTTCAGTATTTTTACTATTAGTACTCGTTAACCTGTAAAGTCTACTCGTACTAAGCTGTGATAATTTTCTTTTTGAATTTGTTATAAATAGTACCATTCTGAAAATTTTCACGTTTCTGATATCAAACAAATTACAAATTTCTAGTTCTGAAGGTCTCTGAGATAAGCCGCGAACAGACGGTCAGACCGACAGACAGACGGACATGATGAAACTATGAGGGTTATTATTCCTTGTCGACTACGGAACCCTAGAAAACCGCACAAATTTATACGAAATAACCAGTTGATAGTAGCTCGGTCTTAAACTTGATCAGCAAGTTTATTATTACAAAACTTCCGACTCTGGACAAACTAACGAAAATCAGCATAAATGTTTTTTGGGACTAAATTGACGACGGAGGGATCCAGAATTCTAACAAAAAGCTTTCTGTCCGGCAGTGGACGTTTCATGGGAGGTTTTGATGATGATGACCGATTGTGTGAATATAATAGTCATAATCCCTTCGAAGTAATAAGCACGTAAGTAGTGAAGTAGTAAGTCCGATGCATCTCCGACGCCGACGTAAAAAGTCGACTTGTCGGCTTATCGGAAAAGACTTCAGTCAGCGCATCTCTAGTAACAAGTAATAGCGTTTGGACCTACCTATAGCTTTGGTGACATTTGGCCACACCCCATGTGTTAATGGCAGATTAAGACGGAAAAGTCCATCAAGACAAGGCTTGTCATCCATTTTGTTAATTGCAATGGGTTTTACTAAGTAATAATATCTTTTAAGTAGATTCTGGTTGTGTGCGTCTTGTATGTTGTTTTTCGTCTTCGGTTTTCATTGGAAGAAAAATAATGGGTCTCAGCCAATACATAAGTTGTTTTAGCGCAACAATGAAAAAGTATATTTTAATGGCACCACGAGGTAAAAAATACCATTAGGGCAATTCAGCATGGCAGGCGGACGGGCGTATGTATTTATATGCAGTTTTTAGTTTGTAGAGCGCCTTCACATTAAGCGGTTTCGGCGCTGCTAATACGTGTCAAGTGCTCCATCATAGCATCCCATGAAACTTCCACTGCAGGACAGGGAACTCCCTCCACAACTCCAGCAAAAAAGTGCGGTACTTTGGAGGGGATCTACCGTAGTCACCACGCTTGTAAGCGTTGCGGCTGGCGACCGCTGTTGTTGGTGACCGCAGTATGTAAGGTGGTACGATACAGAAAGATGCTGCTGCCCATCCCACAGGTAGAGATGGGTTGGTACTATTTTTGCCGGCACCACACGGACGAGTGCACAAGTGCTCGCAATAGCGTAATTCCTCAATGCTAATGTTTGTATACCGCGATCCATGGTGCCAGCCGTAACGCTAACAAGAGAGGTGACTATGGTACTTCCCCTCTACACTTTTCCAGCAAAAGCTAGAATTCTGGAGGGAGCTCCCTGTCCTGTAGTGGACGTTTCATGGGATGTTATGATGAATGTTTGTGTCATTTGTATGGTCCTCAGTCGCGTGATCTGCGCTGCTTAGCCGCGCGGTGGTTTCGCCTAATGTAAAAGCGCTCTATTCAAGTAGGTATAACTTACGAACTGGTTGCGAACAAAGAACAATACTTTTTGGTGCTTGATTATTATGAAACACTGGCCCGAATACGGCAAGAAGGGTCAGTAATTGTAGCACTAGCGGCACACCTGCGGAAAATCCGCATCGGAACTATCCGGGAAGGATCTTTCCGTCAACTATGACTTACTAAAGAAGTATTCAGTATCGGTTCTCTGTTACTGTATTCCTATCTGGGGGGGTGCTTGTAAAACCTCACTGCTTTTGTTGGAACGTGCTCAGCGGTAGGTGTTAAAGGTTATGCTCCGGAAACCTTTTAGATACCCTATATACCTCGTCCCTTTACTCCGAGGCTGAAGTGCTTACGGTGCGACAACTATATATAATGAAAGTTGTTCTATATATGCACCGTTCTGTACTAAATTCGCATGAATATCATAACATGCTAAAAAAACGGATCTTCTCGGTCCGTCAGATAAGTGTGAAATCGACTTTTGCCCAGCGCCTTCCTGATTTCTTATTTCCAGCTGTGTACAATCGTTTACTCAGAAACTGTGACATCCGACATATCTCTGTTCGACAAGCGAAAACGACTGTTATGTGTCACCTACGCTCACTGTCTTACGATGAAACGGAAAGGCTTATCACTTCGCAAAAGTAAACAGAAATCTAACCTTGCACACGCACATCTCGCACATACTCACACACACACACACACACACACACACAATTATTCATGTTATTATGCATTCTACTCTTTATCACATTTAACATTTACTAATCTAATCTGTACATAGTTTAGAAAAAAAAAAATGTAGTTCATCTGTATGTTTTAGTCAATACTGTTTTCTTTTAATTGTCAAAATTTATGTGTTTGCATTATAGTGAATTTCGTTAAAGTGGACGCCCGCGATACAGGTTTACCTAGTGCGGGGTTCAAGTTATTGTAAATTGTGCAAATGTTTCGTAAATAAAGATTTCTACATTTCTACGTTTCTACATTTCCGCAAGGTCTTACCGCAAGGTCCTGTAACTTGTTTACATTTGCTTTGTGGTTGCGGATCGTTCCGACGCGAAAATTCCGCTCTAGTGTGTCGACGGAAAGATCCGTCGCGGATGTGTTGCTACACTGAAATATGAAAAAAAAAAATTAACTGATACCATCGACAGATCTTTACAAATAAACCGTTCAGTTAAGATAAGTAGACTAATTTGATAATTTTCTCTAACTTTGAACCATAGTAAAAGTCAATAACTACATTTTTCAGAACCCCACGCGGACGGAGTCGCGGGCAACAGCTAGTAAGCAATAAACCGAAAAAGAATTTCGTAAAATTAAGTTCGCAAACTGCGCAATTTCGTTTTCCGTCTACTTCTCGAATTTCGGTAGAATGAGTTCGCACTTCACAAAGGTGAAAAACGTAAACAAACCTTCAAAGAAAGAGAGTTAATCAACAAGTTGTTGCAGGAAAACTCAAAAAATTTATCTTGAATAAAAAATGTCAAGGTTTTATTTATTAATTTATTAGATTCACCAACAGATTTACATCTTAAAAACTAAAATAAATCCTATACTATTAAACGAGCAATATTCGTATATTTGTAATCGGTTTCTCGAAAACGGCCCAAACGATTTCGATGAAATTTACCATACGGGGGTTCTCGGTGGCGAAAAATCGATCTAGCTGGGTCTCATGACTGGTATAATTAGTTTTCCCTGTTTTTTAAACATTTGCGTTTTAGACAAAAACCTACAACGCCATCTGATGGCGGGTAGCATAGCTTGCTCACCCGATGACATTTTAATGTTGAGATGATGACATTTTAATGTTGAGATGGCTATAGAGCGAAGCTGGGTCGCCCAGGTACTGAACAATAAATTAACTTGATGCAAACCCAATTACAGGTGAACACAGCTTGCTAGTTGTAAAACTCACTCAGAGTGGATAGTTACGTATTATAGCTTCAAAGTGGATTTATTTATGGAAGTGTTAAATAAAAATGTATTAACATGAATAAAGAGTGACAAATAGGATATTGGAAGAGTAAGCGGCAGAATGAAAGATGAGAAAAAATAGCTTCCACTCACACCATACTTCGGTAGGTACTATGGAAGAGATCTTCTATGCACCGCATAAGTAATCGGCGTTACTGTTTATAACCGAAAAAAGTTTTGAAGTCTCTATTTGACTTATTTTCAAAGATATCCACCCCTTTCATACTTCTGCCGTGAAGCAGCTGTGCTTGCACTGATTTGCTCTTGTCGAAGGGTTTGAGATATTTGAGATTTTCCCTCTTAGTACCCAGGGTAGGCAACGCGCTTTTCTGTCTTATTTATTATTGTAAAAGTACGCCACTATGTACCTATTTCGTAAGAATAAAAGTGTTTTTGAAATTCGCAAAGATCAACTGTCTACTTACGACAATAATTATCTTCTTACGGTCCATTAATTATGAGTAGATTTCAAAAGATTTTAAATAATGGCACTAATATCATTGAATGGCACTAGTTCTCTAATAGGGTAGGAAAGTTAGATTTATGCTCTTTAATATATATGCACCAGCTGGAAATAGTCTTAATCAATGCTAGGCATCATGAATAAGTGTTCTGTGAGTTTGCGCCGGTTTCTGGTTAACGATAAACTTTTGAGGGCAGAAAAACCATGAAAAAAAATTTTTTTTTTCGCTTATTACTCAAAAACCATGCATTGCAGAAAAAATGTTTCTGATACAAAACGAAATAACATAAAATTTTGCGTTAGGTGACTTACTCGAAATTCAAATCAATATTTTATATAGCAGTTTAGCCAGAATCGATCGTTGAAGATCGGCAATTTTACCCATTTTTTATCCGCAAGGCAATTTTTTTTCATTTGCGCTCAAATTATACACAAACGGGTGAGATTATGATGAAATAATGTACTAGCGAATTTATACTCGTATATTTACCTAAACAATGATACCTCATTTACTATCTGGAGTGTAGTGATTTCCAATTTATAGCTGTCAGCGCAATAGCCTCTGAAGTACAGTGGTGAATTTTCATATAATTTGGGTATTTTTTTTCTTTGATCCTAACTTATATGATATCATATGTAAGGTCTTGGTTAGTGTATTATAAATATGTAATTTCAAATTATTTTTGTTGTCTAGTTAAAACTAAAGCGAAATTCAAGAAGAAGCGTGGATGAAAAAATAAATCACCACATATTTTTTAAACCGTAAAAGGAAGAAACCTGGAACTGAGGCCAAAAATAAACATTGATAAGTTTTATACGTGAAAAATAATTTTGTCTTTCTTAATTTGACGGTTCAGAAAATAAATAAAAAAAACCGTAAAAATGGGATTTTTACGGTTTTTCGTATCTATTTTCTAAACTATTAAGGTAAGAAAGACCAAACTTCTACTCCCTTAAGTACCTTTCAATATATGTTTGTAGTTTTATTTTCAGGTTTCTATATTTAACCATTTCAGAAATATAGGGTGTTAAGAAAAAAAAACTGAGTTTTTTCGATCTTCACTTAACGCTACCAGCTATAAACTGGAAACTACTACATGTATTATAGTAAATGAGATACAATTTTTTAGGTAAATAAATTAGGTTAATTTTTTTGTAGACTATTTTATCACAACTTTAGTCGATTGTCTATAAATTGAGCACAAATGAAATAAATATGCGTCCCAGAAGAGGATCTCTGCGGTTTGCCTTCATGGAGATAGATAATTTGATAATTATTAAAGGATTTCTGTACCAGTGTGTTCGGACACCTCTGGAGATGACCTTGAAAAAAGCCCCGAGAAGTCCCAGGCGGGAGCAGCTGGGAATGCTGGAATTAGTCCGTAAATTAATCCCTAACCGCGGTTTTGTTCATTTCTGTAAAAACTATATGATATAGGATAAATTTGTCAAAGACTAAAATAATCTCCATTAAATTCTCTGCAATAATAGCCCGATAGTAGAACCAAATATTTACTGTCATACATGTAGTAGTTTCCAGTTTATAGCTGGTAGCGTTAAGTGAAGATCTAAAAAAAATTCAGTTTTTTTTTCTTAACACCCTATATTTCTGAAATGGTTAAATGTAGAAACCTGAAAATAAAACTACAAACATATATTGATAGGTACTTTAAGGGAGTAGAAGTTTGGTCTTTTTCACCTTAATGGTTTAGAAAATAGATACGAAAAGCCGTAAAAATCCCATTTTCACGGTTTTTTTTATTAATTTTCTGAACCGTCAAATTTAGAAAGACAAAATTATTTTTCACGTATAAAACTTATCAATGTTTATTTTTTGCCTCAGTTCCAGGTTTCTACCTTTTACCGTTTAAAAAATATGTGGTGTTTTATTTTTTTTGATCCATGCTTCTTCTTGAATTTAAAATTACATATTTATAATACACTAACCAAGACCTTACATAATGATATCATATTAGATTAGATTCAGATTCAGATAATTTATTCAATGTAGATTCTTTAGAGAATACTTATTGAATGTCATGCAGAATACAATGCAAATAGAGCGAGTCTACGCCGTTTCGGATCGTGCTATGGCAGCGTAAAAGAAACGGCAAGAAACCACTGCAGCACGGCCTACTTTAAGAGTCGGCTTTTTACAATGTGTTTCTTGTGTTTCGCTGGAATATCAGAGCACCATACCTCTTTGTCATTCATATAGTCATCTAATCTATAGTAAGCTTTTTTACATAACGTTTGCTTTACACATTCTTTAAACTTTCTCTCAGGTAATTGCACTATATTGTCAGGTATTTTGTTGTAGTATCGTATACACAGACCAACGAAAGATGTATTGACTTTAGTTAATCTAGTACATAGTTGATCAATTTTGTGCTTATTTCTAGTATTAAAATTATGCCTGTCACAAATTTTAGGTAATTGATGAATGTTCTTTCTAGCATACATAATATTTTCATAGATATACTGGCATGGCACTGTCATAATGTTGGTTTCCTTTTCCATATAAGTTAGGATCTAAGAAAAAAAAAATACCCAAATTATATGAAAATTCACCACTGTACTTCGGAGGCTATTGCGCTAACAGCTATAAATTTGAAATCACTACACTCCAGATAGTAAATGAGGTATCATTGTTTAGGTAAATATACGAGGATAAATTCTCTAATACACTATTTCATCATAATCTCAGCCGTTTGTGTATAATTTGAGCCCCAATGGAAAAAAATTGCCTTGCGGAAAAAAATGGGTAAAATTCTTCAACGATCGATTATGGCTAAACTACTATATTGATTTGAATTTCGAGTAAGTCACTTAACGCAAAATTTTATGTTATTTCGTTTTGCGTCAAAAACATTTTCTCTATAATGCATGGTTTTTGAGAAATAAGCGAAAAATAAAAAAAACACCAAATTTTTCATGGTTTTTCTGCCCTCAAAAGTTTATCGTTAGCCAGAAACCGGCGCAAACTCACAGAACACGTATTCATGATGCCTAGCATCGATTAAGACTATTTCCAGATGGTGCATATTTATTAGAGAGCACTGCCTTAAATCGGGATAATTTTCTTCCTCTATAAGTAGAATAGGCATTCTTCCAAATATGGTCATAGTCAAAATCGTTTATTCATTGTTGGATATTAAAATCTCTTAATGACGTCAGCTAAACTACATCGCTTCACATGCAATATGGCGCCATGGTGGAAAAAAAAGAAGCGACTATAAAAACCCACGCGCTCTTTTAAATATGTATTTAAGTTCTTTTGGAAGTAAAGTTAAAGACTTACCCCGGTACTGTCGACGAGCTAGATAAATGACTTGGCCTTATGCTTCATTGCTTGCCATTATTATCTTTTAACTTGACTTTCAACGGTCATAAATTCCCTTGTAATATTCTAAGTCCTTTTTAGGGTTCCGTACATAAAAGGTGAAAAAGGGGAACAAGGGGGGGGAAGGGGAATAAGGGGGGGGAAGGGGAATATGCTGTATCTCATGAACCAAGGATGTTTAAAGTAGCAGCACTTTCTGCTAAGGATGGCGCCATAAGCGTATCAATTTCTTGCAAGGGACCTCCATACAAAAATGTATGGATTTTTATCAAATCCTAAAACCTTAAATTTTTTATCTTTCTCTCTGAGAAATATGTAACTTGGGACTAACAAATATTATTACCATAGTTTTTCTGGTGAAAATACGGTTCAATAATACATTCAGGAAAAAACGGTGTTGAAAATCACGCATAAAATGGCTATTACGGATAATTTACGCTTCCGTTTTTAATACTAATGAATAGTCAAACAAAGTTTAGCTGAAACATTATATTTTTAAAGATTTCTTGATTTTTGTAAAACTTTACCGAGTTTTTTGACCGACTAGTATAGTCGACTAGGAGACGCTTTACGCTTCACTTGCTCATACAAACTATGCGTATGACGGCCTCTACTTTACTCTGTGTCATGAACCGTAACAGTTATAAATTGTGTATATCTGTTGCCACTACAACAACAAATAATAAAAATAAAGAAAATAAAGGGCTAAACATTTAAAGGGGGCCGCGAAAAAAAAAAATACTAACCCCATCGAGTGTAGTATCGTTGTTTAGAACTCGTTCGAACAGTATAGCAAAGGAATAATATGCCATTAAACTCAGCTTTTAAAAATTTGTCTAGTAACAGTTGAAATTTTCACAGATTATGTATTTCTGTTGCCTCTATAACAACAAATATAATAAAAATAAAAACGCTTCCCTATAAACGTGTCTTTTAGGCGATTTTTGCTCGATAATTTTGTTTTAGCTGTATCGTAAAAACGGAAACATTCACGAGCCTGAAAATGTTTATACTTATAGTGCATAAGCTACAAAATAACAACAAATAATAAAAACTGGTCAAGTGGAAGTCGGACTCCAAAAATCTAGCACAGTAAGTTACTGAAATTTCAACTAATACAATTAATATTATGTGGTGGTATGGAACCCTCGGTGCGCGAGTCCGACTCGCACTTAGACGTTTTTTTTTTAAGTTTTACTTGCAACGGTGTAAAAAGATATCTCCCGACTGACTCTGTTTACTCTGTTTTTATTGTTAAGACCTTTGAAGCTGAACAACTTTCCCCAAGTAAGATAGGGCGAAACACATTTTTAAATTTACTTTTAAATATTATGTTTTTCTAAGTTCAGATTTTTACATATCACGGTCAGGCTTTAACCACTGCGTGGTGTCGGTGGTTACAACGTGACTCTCGCCAACATTAATTTTGAAATAAGAACGACTGTGTCAAGGAAATCAAGGATCAAGGAAATCGGACCTCCCTGCTTCGTTCGGAATAGGAACCGTGCTAAATTATTTTACTATGGTATGACATCTTCCTTATACGAGTAGTACCATAGTAATCTAAGCATCTGCCAGCGTGTCCCAAATTGCAATGTCAAATCATCATCGAGCAAATAACGTCGAAAATAACCCTACCTTCAATAGAACGATGCCTTTACTACCTTGTAATGAATTATTTCTTCTATTTCCCTTATTATTCTGTGGTCAAATTTTTGCATTTTTATCCTTTTAACAGATTTTCTCAACTGCATTTCTTTTATTATCACTGCAAAGTGGAAAATGAAGTAAGTAGGTAAGAAGAAAATAAGTAAACGTCTTTAAAAGTGTGCCAGTTACTTTGAATGATTCAAAAGGAGAAGTCCTGTCGTCTAATTTAATCTGAATTTCAGATTTTGAAATCTAAAGTTCTGAGAAGAATTGTCAAGTGAATAATATAGTTGAGCCAAGAATAACCTTATCCTTATACCCTTCTTCTTTAGCTTTCTGTCTTTTTTCTTTATTTTTCCTAAGTTTTCACAGTTCTACGCAAATCTTTGCAAATAATGTTATGTTCTCATTACGTTTGATAGTTTTGTTTACTTTGTTTTACTTATGTTCGTTTTTATTTATCTCATTGGAGTAACTTTGCTGTGTTCCTTGTAGAGTTAAGTTGGGTGTGTACAGCCAAGAGCTGGCAAACTTTAATACTTGCAGTGCGGCTCTAGCCTCTATTGTATGGAAATAAGATCGGTGCCTTTTAAAGCTGTACGTTGTGAACTCATATCGTAGTTACAACAGCTCATGAAACCGAAAGATATCTTCAGGAAAAGTTGTTTTAGTCCGATTCACATCCTTTCTTTAGGGTGGTTATATTTATTTTGATAATGAAAACTGGTCAAATGCGAGTAGGACTTGCGCTATGGGTTCAGAACCATCGCACAATATTATCACTCACACGGTTAGCTCAATGCCTTTCGGTATAATCCTGTGGTGGTACGGAACCTTCTGTGCGCGACTCTGACTCACACTTGGCCGATTTTTCAAGGTGTCTTTTATTTACGATAAACGTTTTAATCCCAAAGCTGTTTGAACAAATTTATTTTTACGCGCCATAGCTATTTTCCACAGAACAACGATAGGGCCACTCCGCCTGCGCGCGCACCCTCCCCATAGAAGCGAAGAGAGTAAAAAAAATTGTTTCCTTATTGACTAGGTATACTATCCAATTTATGTAAGCGCTTATTTGGAATGCACATCATAAACACATTCGTTGCCATAGAAACGCTGTCACTGGTTTTTTGCATCTTACTCTCTCGCAATAATGGTACTACGAGTATGTTTATCGCACTCAAATGACACTAGTAGTGTGGGTGCGGAAAGCGTGTTAGTTTTAGTAAATGGTGACACTGATTTGTATTAAATGAAATAAAGAATACGTCTCTAGATGCAGAGACGCATGGACTTCAGAGCTCTGTGCTATTTTCTATTTTCCTAGCGTTGATAACATTATCGTTGAAAGCCCAATTAATCAGATGCCTGCGCAGGAACAAATTGGTGAGATTTATTATCAGGTAGTATTAAGTTACTACAATTTTTATTTTGTTGAAAAAAAAAACTTTTGACGTTAGTGTAAATGTGTGCCGGATTTTTGTAGAAAGTACTTATTGAGATAAAATTAATGTCAATCTATTTCTGTTAGATTGAAATATGTGGTATATTTTAATAAGGGTTTGATACCAATACTATGGCGAGTCTCTTGTAGGTAGGCTTTGTACAGCGCGTTCAGAACAAGTCTGTCTAGGACGATTGTTTTCTGCGCATGGGTGACAGGCGGAGAGCCAATGAACGATACGCTTGCCTCGAGGCTTTTTATACATCGGGAAAGAGTTTGACCCAAAAAGTTATCCTTGTTCCTTTGACCGTACCTTTTCCTTATTGCGTCCCCTTGAAACCAGTGGTAGGGTATCAATACAGTCGATACATATTTCCACAGATGAAATCAGCAGGACAAAGTGGCAGATTGCTCAAGGCAGCCGCCCGCGCCGCCGCGACAATGCTCAGGAAACGGCCCATCTCACTATCTGGCGGAAGGAGACGGTTTGCGTGCGCGCATACAATGCCAGAGACACCGATGACCGACCTCACGCTTGTCGTATCGGAATATATGATAATCTATAGCAATTTTAAATTCTGTTATCTTATTGTGTTTGGTGCACTGTAGCCTTTGCTCGCGTTCGCATCGCTTGGGCTGTGAATGGGTAGAAAAGCAAACACTTTATATTATCTTTTCGTGTTAGATAGATTAATTGGAACTAAACAACTTTTTTTTTCAAATTGTCGTTACTATGTCAAGTAAAGTACACACAAAATACTATTTCAAAATTTGCGAAATGAAAAATCTAAATTAATTATAGTCGGTACAGCTTAAACGAAAATGTTTATAAAGTTGTTTAGAAATTTGCAAAAAACCTTTACAAACAAACTTATACTTTTGCGGTATATTGCTTCTTAGAACCCGAAATGCGCGAGTCCAACTCGCACTTGACCGGTATTATTATTTTTACGTCCATAAAAAAGCACTGTCAAGTGAAACTGTTTATTTCTGTCGTTTTTCGATCCAAACTTGTGGAAATTGTTCAGTTCTGTTTGATACGTCACCCCTTCTTCGTCGCTTCTTTATGCCCTGCATCCGTAATTTACTATTATACTATGCATAAAATAAATTTAAATTAAAATGTTTTTCGGGGAAGTTAATATAACTAGGAAAGAAAACGAGAACTAACTGCTCCCATTAATTAATCCTTGTCTGTTCATTTATCAGGATCTAGGAGTTTTTTCTTTAGGATCTGACACGGCGCAGTTACAATGTATCCAATTACTTAGCTAATCTAAGCGAGTAAATGGTTTGAATAGAGTCATCAGGTGGCTCTATCTAGACAATTGAATTGCCCATCAGACTGTACCGCACACGGTCCATCGTCGAAGTGGTTAGACGTGTGATGTGACACGTATACCCAAGGAACATACTACTCTCTAACCGATAGTATGCGTATACCCCTGCTGTTCAGTTTGTACAGAGGTTTAGGAAAAATCCGTAAAGCTAAAAGGGTGTTAATTGCCCATCAAACATAATATAAATCCTTCCCGAGAAACGAACATGAAATACGAAGCTCTACTCTGTTGATATTGATAATTTATGACTGTGGTAGCAGCCCAAGCTGTACAGCAAGTGAATGGTATGTGATTATTACAAAACTTACAACCTTATGATTAAACTCTACTAATAAAGTCGCAAATTTTCACAACCACAGGCAGGATTTGAACCTGCGTCTTATCGGAGTAGCTGCGATTTTCTGCTTTGTACACAAGAAGTGTTCAAATCAAATTATTTTTTTCTGAAGGTTGGACTCTTGCCTTCAGCTTGTTTGTAATAACCAATTTCCGAACCTTGTATCACAAAACTACTATTATACAATCTATCAATCAAAATGTACTGTTTGTAAGTCAAAATGTTTACTCCACGTTTTTGTTTTGTTATCGCTAATGTTCTGTTGTCATGTCATGACTGTTTTCTACGTTTTCAACGACAGGGTCTCAATCAAAGTTGACTAACCAACGTGTAGATAAGGGTGACTAATGAGTATTTTTGTTGTGACCTTAGTTTGTGTTGTTTTTGTGGCGCCAACAAGGCGCCGGAGAGTCTCCTCCCATCGGATCTCGATCCCCTCTGTTCCCGCCGGCAGTCGGGCGGGATGCGTCCGTCCTACGACACCATGAAGGTTTACGCCGCGTTTGTTTACATTCTTATCAACCCTTCAACAGTTTTCGCTAAAGTATTCACTGACTCGCAAGGATTCTCAAACGGCCATCCTTCAGGAGCCCATCATGTCATCGTTCGCCATGTCTACTACACCTATCATCCTCCAGAGCATATAAGCTATTTATGCCGCAATTGTAGTTCGATGTCAAAGTACCCCGTCTACCACGGCTCGCTACCAACATACGTTTACAAGTACCGGGAAGCGGAAACACGATTTTCTGTACTACTTTCTGGATTAGCGCTCTACAACCTGGGCAGATCAACGGAGTACTGGAACCGCACGCATTACTACACACTTCGCCCGGACGAAAGGTGCTCAATGCAAATCATGGATCGATCACATTTCGAAGAGACTAAATGTCCGTGTTTCATAATGTCCTCTTTCCTGGAACGGCCTGAAATAAAGGGCGTTGACTCCATCACCTTTGATGTGACGACGGCTGATATCAATTTGGAGCCTTTTATACAGAACGGAACTGTCTACCCAGTCGAAATCACAAGAGATGCTGATTGTGTGCTTTGGCATAATACGACGTACAATAAGGAAAGGAACGTTGTGCCTTGTATGCTGTTAAAGGAATATTCTTACTCCATGAAGCCTGATGGCGTCTTGCCGAATGGTGCTGCTGTACCTGTGTACATTTGGGTGCCGATAGTTTTAGGGACAGTTATGATTCTTGCTTGGTGCGGTCAAACTTGTTTTAAAAAGAAGCATAATGGGGTTATCCCAATTGAAGGTTCCGTTTTGTAAAAATTAATGCGTTAGTACTAGTTATTATTTTATTGTAAGTGCCTTTATAAAGTTAATATTCAAATTATAGCCATGCAACTTAAAAGCGATTCGTTGGTTTTAATTTTTCATACTTTTGTACCTCTCGATATCTTACGAACCTATATGTAATAAGATACAGTAGTTTTGGCTCAGTAAAGCTGGCGCCAGTCCGTCTGCGTCCCATCTTCCTGCGTCGATTCTCATCCAAGGCAGTCTCCCAAAACTCGCGTTTCGGACTGCACCATGAAGCTTTACGTCGCAATATTTTGTTTCTTCACCATAGTTCTACCAGTACTAGACGCAAAAGTACATCATGAAACGACTACAGTTTCGCCAAAACACGGTATGAAAACTATAGAGCCAGAACACGAGAAGGTCAACCATAATCATACTCAAAATGAAGGCAATAAAACAGTCGATGGATTCTTTACGCCAGTTCGTTCGTTCGTTGAGCCAGTGGAATATGCTTATGTGCCGGTGTATCTGTGGCTTCCGATGAGTGTGGGGATGGTCATTATCGTGGTGGTCTTCTGTCGTATCTGTTCTTTGGAGTGCAGGCATCAGATGTCTGACAAGTTGTAGATTAAACATTGTAGCTATTAATGTGAAATATTCTTGTCATTTATTAGGTGCTGTAGGAATGTTCCTTCATTGTTTATGTAAATGGTAGTGTTTTATGGTTTTAAAGCAAAAAGATAAATATGAAATGTTGTAACTGTTATCTAATCAAAAATATTGTAGTGGAAACATACAAAATAATTGTTAAGTCTGTTAATAGGTAAATAATAAGTAATCAGTGTAAAATTAAATTCTAGAAGCAACTCAAAATGATGTTACGAAATACTTAGATCTTTACTTAGATACTACAATCCAATTTGTAATATAATGTTGTAAGTTCGCTTGATTTTCCCGCCATAGCACGGCATAGTTTATATGGGATATATAAATAGGTTGTGGCCGAACCGAACCCCTTGCATGGGCGCCAGGACGGCGGGTGTCCCGTGCGTCCCGCCGCACACCTCCGCCCCGGCAGTTAGTCCCGGCCCGAGCCGCGCGCCGCCTGCTGCACCATGGAACTCCACGTCACATCTATTTATATTCTCTGTTTATTGATACATTTTCTCGCCGTACACGGGAAAATCCACGGCGGTCCTCGTGGCCGCTTCGATAAACACCCGCCGAGAAAAATCGCCGCGCATCACGTGACTGCCCACCACGCGCACTACTCCTACCACCCACCCAGCCATATCAACTTCTTGTGCCGGTATTGCACCTCCTTGTCTACATATCCCGTGTACCACGGCCTCCCACCTACATACGTCTACAAGTACAGAGAATCGAACACACGATTTGGAGCGCTACTGACTGGCCTTGCGCTATACAATTTAGGCAGATCGACGGAATATTGGAATTTTCGCACGCAACACTACATTTTACGTGAGGATGAAAAATGCTCGCTACAAGTCATCGATCGGTCGCATTTTGATGAAACAACGTTTCCGTGTTTTATGTTGTCCTCGTTTTTGGATAAGCCTGAAATAAAAGGCTCTGAAGCGACTACGTTCGATATAACGAATGCACAAGTTAACATGAAGCCTTATTTGCAGAATACGCCTATAGGTTCTCCTATACAGGTGACCAGGGAGCAAGAGTGTGTCGTGTGGCATAACACGACAGCTGAAAAGCAAAGATACGTGATGCCTTGTGCTTTGTTGAAGGAATACGCTGAGACGATGAAACCTGCCGGAGTCCCGGTGTACGTGTGGCTGCCAACTACTATAGCGTTAGTTGTGGCTATTGCGGTCTGTTGCCAGAACTGTTACAGAAGAAAGAAAGAGTTCAAAGAAGACGCTCCGCATCACCAAGCTACCGTTGAAGGATATTTGCTTAACTGTAATAACTAGACTATGTGTAATTTTAAGAATAAGGAACAAGAGTTAGTGTTTATGTGCCTTTTTGTGCGTAGGAGGGTCGAGAGTCGAGAGAGGACGTATCTCTGGTACAAAGTCAAGTCTACAAAATACCTAACATGAAAATGAGTCCACGTTACTTTGTGAATGTAAAACTTGCCACCCTCATTCCGTATGTAAACGTCTTTGTTGTACGGTGTAAGTTCGTTGCCCCGCCCTAGCCAAGTATGAATGGTCGTCGCGACAACTGATGACGCACCGTTGGACGTGATATCGTAAACAACGGTTAAGCATTGTGACGTCATTAATATCTACTTTACTTGTAGATTGTAAAGTTATTTTTCACAAAGCTTGTTTATTTTATGATTATGACCAAACTTGTTTAGAACAATAGATGCTTAAAAATGTTTTAATATCCGCCTGTTTTTATGTTCTACGTATGTTAGCGTGGCGTATTATTGCCTGTATTTAGGCAACATAAGACAATATAAAATGTAGAGGGTTCTCGAACTCTTAAAGCGCTCTTGGTATGTGTTCAAAAATTGTAACGGATAAATATAATTTGCTTAAAAAGAGTGTTTTATTGTATAAGTTTATTTGTTTCAAATACTTGTTTATGCAGGTAGGTAAAATTAGGTATTTACAGAACTCGGGTGTGGAGCGTCAAATTAAGGGTCGAACTAGACATAGTGATTCTTGCGCGACGCAACTTGGACATTTTCGACGCACCGTACACACACGCCGCGCGCAAGTTACGTTGAAAATTTTGTTAGCAAGCCGCGGACCTTACGCTATCACGCGGCGCAATGTACGCTGCATCTAGTCCGACCCTAAATTCAAAATCGTATAAATTTTATATTCTTTGAACAATATCTGTAAAGTAAAAGGACGTATGTTACGTAGATAGTCAAGTCAATGGAAACGTATACTCGTACCCATATTATGTATTATGTATTGTATACCTACTTAATAAAACATTTTATACCTACTGGATGTTTATCTGATCAATATTTTTAAAAATAACTCTTCAGTTGAATAATTCTGACATCCAGATGTGAGATATTTGGAAATTCAACATTTGCTAATTGAAAAAAATGTTTAAACAGGCCGAGGTTACAAAATCATCAATGAAAAGTTTGGCTGTTCATGGGGGAGTTTTGGTACCAACACTGATGTATGGCAGTGAAAGCTGGGTATGGCAGAAGAAGCATGAAAGTAGAATTAATGCAGTGGAAATGAGAGCGCTAAGGAGTATGATTGGTGTTAAATTGAGTGACAGGATTAGAAATAGTGTGATAAGAGAACGGTGCGGCGTAAAAGAAGACGTAGTGACCAAAATCGAGAAAGGGATGCTGAGATGGTTTGGTCATGTAGAGAGGATGAATGAACGAAGATTGACGAAAGAGATCTACCAGGCGAGAGTGAATGGAAACGTTGGAAGGGGAAGGCCTAGGCGAACGTACCAGGACCAAATTCAGGACGTTCTGAATAAAGGCCAGGTTAAAAGTACCCTAAACCGACGAGCATGTATGAAAGGATTGATGAAAGTACAGGAAGCAAGGGAAGTATGTCAAGATCGTAGCAGGTGGAGGACTGTGGTCTCTGCCTACCCCAACGGGAAAGAGGCGTGATGTTATGTATGTATGTATGTATAAAAAATTATCTAAATAAACATGTTCTAATTAAAATGTGACTTATACGTGACGGGTAGGATGAGATTGAATTTCTAAACAACAAATCATCAGGCAGGGGTGGTTTTGTGAGTTTCTACAAATTACAAGTTCACTCACAAGTCACTAGGTGCAAATTAGTACAAGACAAGTTGTTGGATAGCCAGACGAGTATAAGAAGTGGAGAGTATTATTGATAGTACCGGCCCTGAGTCAAGTGGCTTTCTACAATCGCAAACGCCAGTAGAATAGAATGAAAATGTATGGGATTGACATTAGCTAACGAAATGTCACGTGACAGCTTATGTCAAACCCATAGAGTTTTATTCTATTCTATAGCGTTTGCGATAGTAGAATGCCACTTGACTCAGGGCCCTGGGCGACTGAGCTTCGCTCTATACTATAATAGACGCCTCAACATCAAAATATCATCGGGTGAGCAAGCTATCGTACCCGCCAATAGATGGGGCTGTAGGTTTTTGTCTAAAACACGGTATTTTATAAAAATGCTTAAAAACACGATCACCCGAAAATCGATCTAGCTATAGGTATCATGTCGGTTTCGCCCCCGAAAACCCCCGTATAGTAAACTTCATTGAATCGGACCCACTGTGTATATACAAATACTAGCCGTTGCCCGCGGATTCGCTCGCGTGGATTTCGTATTTATTTTGTTACCGGTTCTCCGAAGCAATGAGATATTTTCCCGTCATTTCGGGTTCATTTTAAACTAAGGAAAAACAGGACTAACGCTGCGCAAATCAATGAGTATAATTCAAGATCCAGCTGAATTTTATATAATATACAGACGTTACTCATAAATTACTCAGAACAGAGGAACTTAGCAGCAGGATCCTAACAAATGTAAAGAGAGAGATGAGAGACACCTTTATGTAATATTTCAAAACACAGCCAATTCGCAGAAGTAATTGAGAAAAACTAAAACCCCCTCCCTCTCTCTCCCTCTCCCCCTTTCTCTCCCACTCCCCGTCCCTCTGTCTCTCCTCCTCCCCCTCCTCCCTCTCCCCTGCCCCTCCCTCCCCCCTCTCTCCCTCACCCCCTCCCCCTCCCTCCCTCTACCCCTTCCCCTCCTTCTTCCTCTCCCTCTCTACCTCTCTACCTCTCTTCCTCTCTACCTCTCTACCTCTACCTCTACCTCTCCCTATCCCTGCCCCTATTCCTACCCCTAACGCCAATTCAACCGCTATCCCCTAACATAGAAACGATACACATATTTATTTTTAGACATTTCAAACCTATCGCACCCCAACTCCATCCCCAGGGGGATTATGGTATTTCACGTCCACCACGAAATATTTCAAAATTGTTGTAGTTTTCGTAATCAGCGACCCGATAAACCATACAAACGACACCCATATTCACATTTCAAACCTATCGCACCCCAACCCCATCCCAGGGGAATGATGGTATTTAACGTCCTCCACGTTGGATTTCAAAATTGTTGTAGTTTTCGTAATCAGCGACCCGATAAACCATACAAACGATACCTATATTGGTTTTTAGACTTTTTCACCCCATTTCCCTTTTTTAGGGGTTGAATTTGGGGTGGAATTTCAATAACAGTGATGAACGTTGCATAGAATTACATTATTAATGCCTAAATAATAAATTATGTAGATTTTAATTTAAAAATAAAGAATTTTCAACTTCACCCCCCTTTTCACCCTTAAGGGTGTCGAATTTTCAAAAACCCTGAGACACGTAAATATTAATTTTTAGTCGTCAGCCTAAATACAAATTTTGAAGATTCTAACTTCAAAACTGACGGACTTTCATACAAATTTTCATCCCCTTTTTTACCCTTTTAGGGGTGGAATTTTGTAAAACCCTTTCTTAGTGCACCCCTAGGCCTTATAATGAACCTACATGCCAAATTTGGAATCTCTAGACCCAGCGGTTTGGGCTGTGCGTTGATATGTCAGTCAGTCACTCAGTCAGTCAGTCAGTCACCTTCTTCTTTTATATATATAGATTGCTAGTTTAATAGTAAAGGATTATTATTTATGAACCTACATGTATCCGTATTCCATATTTTTATAACAATTATAATTTGTTTCGAAATAACAGATGAAGCTACAAATTTGTAATTCAAACAATGTCGCGCATGATTCTACGAGTGAGCATTGCTATTGTTGGTATAAAGTGGAGTATGCTTATGGAAAGTTTGAAGAAAATTTTCTATGGAACAATCTGCTGGCCAAAATCGTCATGAACGAAATTATTTTTGTACTAATTATATATATTTTTTATTTTCCCTTTATTGGCGATGCCCTTCAATTACGTGATGTTATTTTGTTGAACAATGATTGCCTGAGGTAGTTTTCAGGTACCAGTAAATTACATACATTATGAAAATAGGTGAAACATCACGATCCCGTTGAGGGCTTATTGTGGAGGGTAAATGCGACTTTCTACGACTTTGGAAAATTAACAAAAAGAATGACAAACTTTTATTTTTGCGAACTCCAACGTAAGAACCTATTATAAGTGTGCAGCGTGAATTGGTTTCGCTATCATCGTAGTCCAGTGATTCTATTTATGAAAACAAGCAACTTTTCCGAAGAAAAAAAAAACTACTCGAAACGTTTTTTTACTAAAGTGGTCACGTGATCGACACATGTTGTATGGGTAGTAATTTTTAACAAAAGTTGCTTGTTGTCATATACAACGTGTTAATGGAATAAGCGAAACCCTCATACACCCCAACAGATTTTTATTAAAATAAATCCATTCCCGTAAAAAAATATTAAAGAAAGATTTGTTGTTCTAGTTTCATCGTTGTTCTAGTCCGCGCACTGCGCGCACGCCAAGCCCACTTCCCTCCCCTCCTCACCGCTCATCAACCGCGTGGCGCCGGCCGCCAGCGCGCGTATCCACAGAAATATTTCAATTTCAATTTATTTGCTTCCACAATGTTGTTCGTAAGGTCTAATAAAGTTAATCCAGTACAATGTGGACCCTGCTATTAGGGCACCGCAATTCAACAAAGGAGAGAGGAGGACTATACATTATATATTGAACTAATCTGTAATTTTATAACTCATCTTCTAAATATTCATTTATACTATAGTAACTTTTTTTTAATAAAAATTCTTTTAAACGTTTAATGAAAGTTTTAATGCATGTCTCTTGTAAATACTTCGGTAATTTGTTGTAAATTCGTATTGACATTACAAATGGACTACTTGAATGTAAATTTAACTGTGATGTTGGTAATATTAATTTATTTTTGTGTCGGAGTGAGTAACAAAGTATATCTTCTCTTTTGTGGTAGTAGTCTGGGTGATTTCGAACAAATTTACACAATTCCAGTATGTAGATGCACGGTAGGGTAAGAATGTTTAATTTTTGAAAATACGGCTTACAACTTTCTGTCTGTTTTATGTTTGTTATGATTCTTATGAGTTTCTTTTGTAAAATAAAGAGTGAAGGAGCGTCAGTACTGTTTCCCCACAGAATTATGGCATATGAAAACCATGCGTAAGCATATTTAGAATAGAATCGGCAAAAATTTTAATAATAAAAATTTATCCCTATCTAAAACCCGTGAAATTGATTCTTCTCTCGATTCTGAACAAACTATTTTCTCAGTTTCGCTTATTCCGTTAACATGTTGTATAGAATCACTGGGCTTCGGTAGCAAAACCAATGAAAAATTACATTGTATTATATTATTATACCAGTGAAATAACTTCTGTAGACGTAAGATATTTGTTTCAATAAAAATAAACAACCAGTCTTCCCTGGTGCTTCCCATAATCTCATTCGGTTTGTTTACGGGAGATACGTGACGTAGAAAGTTATGATGGTCTATGTTTGCATAAATGTTTATTAAATTTACACTATAGAGCAAATAAAACGGGTCGGTAGTTTTTCCGCCGTACATTTTCATACAATGATGCGCTCAAAGTAATCGTCAATATCTTATCCAAATCGAATATGCATGGCGGAAAAACTAACGATTCATTTTCTTTGCTCTTCAGTGTATATTATGATTTTTTAAATCCTGGAAAACATTCTCGGAAAGTTATAAAGTTAACAAGTTAAGTTGGTAAGGTAGTATTATCAATGGGATTGCTCTTGACCTTGAGGACAGAGATGAGGTCGACGATGGCACGAGCTGATCCAGTCAAGAGGCTTGATTATTCAGGACTTGAATAGCTTGGAATATGAACTTTGGACTACAGGCGCAGGCAGGGAATATAGTCTAGGTAACGAAGCGGATCGTTGTATGAAGACCCCCGCGTTAAATCCTCAGTCGATGAAACTTTGCTGGGGTATTACAATAGGTACATGAGACAAACCTTCTATAAAAAAATCCAAAAAAAAATTACTTTAAATTTTTCCATACAAAAATTACAAAAAATGTATGACAACATTTTTTTGTATTTTTTTTTGATATTTTGAATTTACATTTAATTCTTGATTCTTTATCATCCTGTCAAATAAAATCTGCCTGAGAAATTTATGTTGGGGTCAACTACTTCGTTGCCTACACTAATACCATGGTTTGGGTCATTCTGTGGTAGCAAACGTGTGCCTCGGAGGATTGAAGAGAAATCTCGTCTTTCTGACAAAATGTTTATTTACAAACGACTGCTCTGTCAGTGAAAACGACTCGTGAATGTTACACAAAATTATGTATTTCGACGGATAAACGTTCAGTCCAATATCCGTGGAAATACATAATGACGACTCTCTTGTGAAATCTATATTAGATTAGCAATTACCCGCGACTTCGTCGGCGTGGAGTGGGTCTATCGAGAAACATACATTTTTCAAAGTAGGTAAATCCTCAAATTTTCCCGGGTAAAAAAAAGTAAATTTTATATTTCTCTGGATCATAACCTGCAATCCTGCCAAATTTCAACAATATCTGTTCAGCGGTTAAGGCGTGAAAGAAAAACATACATCCAAACATACAAACTATCACCTTTATCCTATCCTACTACGAGTATTAATTTTATAAATGCGAAAGTTTGTAAACATGTACGGATGAATTTTTGTTACTCTTTCACGTAAAAACTATTAAATGGATTTTAATGAAACTTGGCACACATGTAGGTTAGGTCCTGGAATAGCACATAGGATACTTTTTACCGCGGGAAAACACTTCATTCCCTCGGGAAAACGCATTTAATGCAGGTGAAACCGCAGATTCTGCTCAGACGAAATCGCGGGCACCAGCTGGTAGCTAATATTATTATTAGGGTGATATAATCCACCAGCGCCTTGTAATCTAACAGCAAACCCTTCCGTGAGTAAAGTTTAATAAGGATCTTGCCTTTTGGGAAATCAAACATGTTTAATCTGGCAAGGCTATCGCCAAATGGATAATATTGTCCTTCACGGAAAGTGAAGAAAATTTTCAGAAGAAAGAGTTTTCTCACGAATTCGATTTATCTGTTATAAGATTTTTTGTCCAAAAGCTACTAAATGAATAAAGGTTAACAAGGGTGAACCAATTTATGGATCCAAATGGAATTCAAAAATGGAGATGACTTCTTCGAAAAGCGTCTTGTAGAATTATTCGTCGATTACGTTGAATGTCACCACAAAAGCGCTTCAAAGTAAGATTTTTTCTTTTGGAAGGTACTCATTGTGATATATAAATTTGATTATCTTTTTCTTCTTCGTATCGATTCTGGCGTCATAGTTTATTAGTTCTATACTCTGCAATACATTTATAGTAAGTCTTGAAAGTATATTTGTGTTTTTATTTTATTATTTTTTATTTTTATTTATTTAGGATAACAACAGCTTTACTTTACCTTATGATATAGATTTATATAATTGTTATAGTCAAAGTCCGATACACAGTCTCTTCGCGGAAGGACTGGTTTATCCTAGGTTTGGCCAAAGCCATCAGGCAATCCCCGAAATACATTTCAATTTCGCCCTTTGCCTGAAGTATTTTTAGTCAAACCCAGGAGCTCCTAACTTTTCAGTCAAACGTCGAAAGTAAATTATTCTGTTTCGGTTTTGGCCTAGTCAATCCTAGAAGCGACTGCAAAACTCGGTCAAACGTTGATCTGAACATGTTTAAACAGGTTCATAATGTCTCTTTAGGTTAGGTTAGGTTATACTTTATTGCACATCGTACAAAAGGCGGGCCTAATGCCACACGGCATTCTCTCAAAGCATCTCAAATATAAAAGTGAAAATCACGTAAGCTGACCAATCAGGTGTCAGAACTGGCAGAGTTAAGCGGTTCTTAAGACTTGAAAGCTGCTTAAATGATAAAATGCTTCCAAATATACGAAGATAAGACACTTCATACTTATATCGGAGTTTGACTCGTCAAACCCCGATTTAATAAAATTGTGTTTTGACGTTTGCCTGACCAAATTAGTCTCTCCCAGGTTTGACGAAAATTGTTTAGTCAAAGGCCGAAAATTTACATTTGTTTGGGCTTTGACTAAGTCAATTAGTCTGACCTGAGGATTGACCAGTCCAACCTAGGAGCGCCGGAGCTTCGGAGTTTGCCTATAACATAATTACAAATGTGAGCCAATAATAGTTATCCACTTAAGTTTACAATTCATTGTTGAGAGCAGTATAAGTGAGAGTGTGAGAATTGGAGGTTAAAAAAAGACACCTACCTAATTGTTAATTTGTATTATACATATACATCCTACTTACATAGGGCTGCCATCTCTAATACCTGCCCCCCAGGACCGGAAGCGTAAGTTCCCCGGATTTTGGAGCTTTCATCCCGGACATTTCAATACTTTTTTCATTCACTTACATCTTGAATAAAATATATTTTACTCCGTACTTGACAGAAGAAACTTTCATTTTAAGCCTCTTTTGTTGCATGAAATAGTGTGTTTAATCATTCTTGTGGCAAACTGTAGGATTTTCATATAAAGTTTCATCCCCTATTTCACCCCCTTGGGAACGAATTTAAAAAATTTGATCATATCTAGAAATTTCTGAAACAATTGTTTCTTTATTTCTTATTAGTAGCTGAAATCCAAATATCAAGTACTTACCTCAAGACAAAACTGTAGAATTTCATACAAACTTTCATCCCTCATTTCATCGTGTTAGGTGATGAATTTCTAAAAATGCTAAAACACGTACTTTTTATTTTTACGGAGAGCTCAAAACCAAATTTGTATAATTCTACCTTTAAAAACGAAATACTTAGACCAACATACGAAAAAAAATCATTCCCTTTTTCACCCCCTTGAAGGGTGATTTTTAAGAATTTTTTTTTAACACGTTTCTTTATGTTTTACCAAATGCTTAAATTGAAATTTGTATGAATCTAGCTCGAGAAATAAATGACTTTCATACAAACTTTCACCCCTTATTTCACCCCCTTTGGGAATGAATTTAAAAAATTTAAAAACCCATATTTTTTATTTTTTACCAATAGCTCAAAACCAAATTTCTATAATTCTACCTTTAAAAATGAAAGTCTTATAGACCAACATACGGAAAAAAACCGTCCCCTTTTTCACCCCCTTGAAGGGTCATTTTTAAGAAATGAATAAACACGTGTTTCATAATTTTTTACCGTTAGCTTAAATTCAAATTTGTGAATCTAACTCAATGAAACAAAGGACTTTCATACGAGTACAAACTTTCATCCCTTATTTCACCCCCTTAGGGAATGAATTTTGAAAAATTTTAAAACACGTACTTTTTTATTTTTTGCCATGAGCTCTAAATCAGATTTCTATAATTCAACCTTTAAAAATTAAAAACTTATAGACCAACATACGGAAAAAAAACATTTTATTTTTCACCCCCTTGAAGGGTGATTTTTAAGAAATGCTTAAATATATGTTTCTTTATTTTTTACCAAAAGCTTAAATTCAAATCCATGTGAATCTAGCTGAAGAAACAAAGGACTTTCATGCAAACTGTCATCCCTTATTTCACCCCCTTGGGAGATGAATTTTCCAAAATCCTTTCTTAGTGGATAGTTTTGACGTGCATAGAACCTGTGTACAAAATTTCAGATCTGTATCTATAGCGGTTACAGCTCGGCGTTGATGAATCAGTCAGTCAAGCTCTTTTATATATTTAGATACTAGGTATATTATTAATTTTAACTTTTTGGTAACACTTAATGTACCTAAAAAAAAAAAAGAAATACGTAAACAAATACTGTAGTTCTCTATTTAACTAAATTACACTAGAAATAATAACAAACTAGCACTACATAAATGTAGATTGGCTACGATTATGTGACAAAACAATATGGAAAGACCAGTTTAAAGTAAATAAGAAAAATTTCACACGCCCCGCTCGCCGCTCGCGTAGTAAAATAGCGTCGGCAGCGCGTGCGGTGAAATACCTAACCCATAGCTTTTACATAAATTATGGGAACGGGATCTGATCGAAAACCTGGACTTTTATTGTAGTCCGGGTTGTACCCGGACAACAATGTAAACCCCGCCCGGACGCTCCCCGGACGTCTTCCAAACTAGGACAAATCCGGGGAAACCCGGACGGATGGCAGCCCTATACTTACATATATATCTACAGTAAATAAACATAGTATATATTGAGAATAAATAAATATAAAAAGCAGTACTTTACATACATACATACATTAATGATATAAATGCTAGCTAATATCATAGAGTAATATAATACTGGCGTAACAGAGAGCTCATCGCCATACCATAGAGTAATATAATACTGTATTAAATAAAAAAATTAAATAAAACACTGTTGTGGTGTGAAGAAGCGGAGACGAAAGCGCAGCATAGCTTTTCTAAGTGGATACCATGCACACTTAGCCGTGTGAGAGGTTCCCCTACTGTATACAGTATAAAAACGTAAAAGGCATTCAGCAACACTGCAGGACGCGACCCCATCCAACAGCCAACAAGTTCCCACCACGAACATAGACCGAAACACGAGTAGAAGCCCCACCGTCCATAGAAAATGCATCGTGGTACACTTTGTATGGACGGCCAAATCTCCCCACCCACATCCCGGCCCATGCTCCCCCGGGAAAGGTTGCTCAGCTCTAAGGATAGTGTTAGTAATAAAACACAGTTTTTTTAGCATATATTATAGCGTCAGAATGTTGATTTATGTACTAGCTCCGATAACAACTGATTATCTGTACCTAGTTAATCTATGTGATATGATAGGAATATCTATCTTCCTCAATTCCCTCCCCATTCCATTTGGCCTTGATTTTACTTCTACTGGTTAAAACCAGTTAGATGAATAATGTACGGTCATCAGCACGGCAGTGGAAACATTTGCAACTCTATTACCATGCCATAAAGCACAAGGTGTTTCTAATGACGTGCTGTTGGGTGTTGTCATTTATAGTATGTAGTAGGTAACCTAATGAAAAGTTTAGGCGATAAGCTGGGATTAGGTATTAAATATACTTTTGCCAGGTATTACAACATCATAATTTTTACTACTGCTTCTACTGCTTCTACCATTTATTAGTATAGCTTTTGAACTATCATCGGAATAAATGCCTAATTTTTCCATATTTGATTGATTTCATCGCATTTTTTTATTCAGTGTAAACTCTTATCTATATAAGGTGTTTTTAATTAAACCCAAATATTTCTAGGGGTGGTGTAACTATGATAGGGAAACAGATTTTTCAGAGTTTTAGAAAAATCGACACGCTAGTTTTTTTTATTATTTCAAACAAAAAATAAGTTATTCTTTTCAATCATCCTGTAATAATGATTTTCCGTCGTACTAAGATCCTGAACCCGACCCGAAACCGCCCGAGCTTGCCCGATCTCGCGCACTCGGTGCGCGCGATTAGCTACGCGGCGGCGCTTGACTTCTGTGCTGATACGGAGTGTTCATTTTACGATATTAAGGCGCTAATAGCGGTCAAATGCCTAACTTTACATAAACTTTACAAAATAAACTTTACAAAATAAATGGCCATCAAAACCATTGAAAAAAAAATACAGGGTGATATATCAAGATTTTAAAAAGGTTTTTACTTGCACAGAATTGTATTTTTGCTAACCACGTTTTAGGAAAAAAATCCCCAGCAGCACCAGTTTTTGTGATAATTTGTAAAATTTCTCCACAGTCACAAAAGTTCAGTAGTTAGTTTTTATACACAAAAAAGGTATCTATTATATCAATATTTTTACTTGAATGCTTTATTTTTATACCACATAATACTAATGAAAAGTGCAAAAAACCGAGTTTTTGAGCCCGTGCGGCCGCAAACCCGACCAAAAACTGTAAGCGCGTTACATCTTAGCGTGCACATACGAGTAGAGTGCATTTTTGATTTGATCAAGTAACGCTGAGCGCTATTAATGCCTTTATGGGATTTTTCTCGAAAACTAGAGTATAGAAATTTAAGAAAATGACACCTATAGCACTCATTTTGGTGCTTGAGGTAACCCTAACAATATTTGGGTCTAGTTAAAATAAAATGAAAATGAAAATGAAAATTTATTCTATAACAATTGTTATAAGTCAATATAAAATTTGAGATATACAAAATAATAATGATAATTGGTAAAATACAATTATTTATAATAAGAATAAGCGTTTAAGACTCATCTACTTTAAAAAAGTCATGATATTCGTAAAATTGTCTATCTAGTAGCCATTTTTTAAGGCTGTTCTTAAAAGCCGGCATGGAAGTTGCATTTCGCACTTTGTCCGGCAGCCGGTTGTACACCGTCGGACCGACAACGTACACCGACTGCTCGGATCTTACTAATTTATGATTGGGAGCGATCAGCTGGTTGTGGCGTTTATTGCTACGAAGGGAGTATGTAGAGTTTGTTCCTCTTCGTTTATAAGATTCTAAGTGTGTAAACACAAATACTGCGACGCTGTACACCCACAGGCAAGGAAGAGGCAGTATATGAAGGTTTTTAAAATGTTCGCGCGCAGATTCATCGTCAGGGATCGAGGCCACCGCACGCACGGCTCGCTTTTGCATGACAAAGACGCGGCGCCAGTCACCCGCGCGCGCCCACAATTCCGTGCCGTACGTCAACACCGAGTGCACGGTGGCGAAGTAGCAGCTCCTGACGACGTCTCTGGACGCGGTAGATGCCAACCGTCGTAACGCATAACAACTCCGTCCCAACCGTTTGCACATCTCTTCGACGTGTGTGTTCCACACGAGAGCACTGTCGATGTGGAAACCGAGAAGTCGGGTAGTAGTTACCTGTTGAATGGGTGTGTTGGCGGCGAGTACTGTCATTGATTTTGGTCTGTGCCCATTTAGACTTACACCCATAAAACAGGTTTTGTCAATGTTTAGTGCCAGCCCGTTCGAACCGAACCACATATGAAGCACCTGAAAATACACCTTATATGGATGGTGTAAAAGACAGGTTGACAAAAACTGAAAGGGCATGATCTAACGATGAATCTAAACAGCTTTTTCCAAGAAACATAAAATAAAAATCAGTCGCTCCATACAAAATTTCATATTTTATTGGACAGTTTGCACGGAGTGGGAGAGGCAGATTTTGTACGTCTCCGGTGATATTTTTCATGGTAAAAGTTGTTCAGTTTTAACGACTGATCATGCCCTTTCAGTTTTCGACAGCCTGTTCCTTACACCCTGTATAAAGTCTTTTATGCCATAGATTTATATTTTACGCGGATTCAGAAGACCTGTTTATTATCTCCCACTATAGCAATATTGTTTGATGATCCAAACTCATCATTCATTATGTTCTAAGGCCAAGTTCTGGCCTGGTTTAATTCTTTTCTTTGATATTTTTTAACAAAAATAAATCTCACTGTTCACAAAGGGTTTAATGCGTTTCTTAGTTTTTTAAAATTTTGTGAAGATTTCTTATTTTCTTGACAGGGAACTTTATTATATACCTATTTCTAAAAGTTAGGTTTGCCAAATACTAATCTTAATTGGTGTTGGTTCTATCTTCAGTACGTCATCGGCCAATAAATGTAAACAGTGCTATAAAATAAACTCCAATCACAAAAATGATAAATTGAACTGAATGAAAATTCAATTAATATTATCACTTTTACAGACCAATGAAACAGCAGCTCTAGTTTAAATTCCATTAACGTTACTTGTGAAGTGATCCAGATCTAGACTTCTATGTATTAGGTAGAAACTAGTTTAAGTGACTTCATACGCAAATGTTTCACGGATAAAACCATTTTTAGATTTAAAAGAATTTACCTTTTTTTAGGCATTTTTCCAATTTTTCTTTCTTTTTCTATCCAGACCACAGGATCTAATAAACTTTGTAATTTAGAGTTTAATTGTAAGCATAAAAGATGCCAATGCTACGTTAGGAACTTCCTAACGAAATTAGCAGTGCCAGTGACAGTAGTTCGCTAATTGCGTTAAGATAGTCTTGTGAAACGAGGGAAAGAGTGATCCTCTAACATAGATGGACACTTTGCGGCTTCCTTTTTAGATTTTTCATTTCGTGGGACTGCTTTTCAGCGTTCGTGGCCAATTAATTACATTCAGATTTAGAAAACGTTCGCTGCTGACAGTAAATAAATGAGATGCTAGCTGTGACACTGAGGTGGGTATCACTCCAGGGTAGTTATTGGGTCGGTAAGAGCGGTTTTCCATCATTGCTGTGCGACTAAGTTAAGTTGTGAGCTGGAAAATTCCATATCTATGGCAGGAGGGTCTGGACTTGCAGACTTCCGGAGGTACTTAACAGCCTGCCAGATCAAGTAATACAACAAATAAAAGTTACTAAGAAAAAGAAATCTATTAAGTTCATCTTAAAGAAACATTTCCTACAACTATTTAACATCCATCTGACTGCAAACTCAGATCCTAGTGCCTGTAATAATACTACGTCTATACCTATATAATGTTATTAGTACCACTTAATTTCCTACTTTGCCTATTTAATAATATAATTTAAAAAATCACAATAATTAAAATGTAAGCTAGCGAGTAACTAAGCAGGACTAAAAATAATCTTTGATTGTTAAGATTTCATAGTCTTGTAAAGATAAATTAAGTTTTTTTGCATGAAATAAACAGTTTAAATTTTTTTTTTTAACCAATAATATTGCTCCATTTGACAGCGCATTTTGTGACAGTGAGGTGGATATCACGCCAGGCTAGTTAGTGGGTTCGTAAGAGTGGTTTTCCATCAGTGCTGTGCGAAGAAGCTATGGTGTGAGCTGGAAAATTCCAACCAATAAGATTGCTCCATTTGACAGCGCATTCTGTGACAGTGAGGTGGATATCACGCCAGGGTAGTTAGTGGGTTCGTACGAGTGGTTTTCCATCAGTGCTGTGCGAAGAAGCTTAGGTGTGAGCTGGAAAATTCCAACCAATAAGATTGCTCCATTTGACCGCGCATTCTGTGACAGTGAGGTGGATATCACGCCAGGGTAGTTAGTGGGTTCGTACGAGTGGTTTTCCATCAGTGCTGTGCGAAGAAGCTTAGGTGTGAGTTGGAAAATTCCAACCAATAAGATTGCTCCATTTGACAGCGCATTCTGTGACAGTGAGGTGGATATCACGCCAGGGTAGTTAGTGGGTTCGTACGAGTGGTTTTCCATCAGTGCTGTGCGAAGAAGCTTAGGTGTGAGCTGGAAAATTCCAACCAATAAGATTGCTCTATTTGACAGCGCATTCTGTGACAGTGAGGTGGATATCACGCCAAGGTAGTTAGTGGGTTCGTAAGAGTGGTTTTCTATCAGTGCTGTGCGAAGAAGCTATGGTGAGAGCTGGAAAATTCCAACCAATGAGATTGCTCCATTTGACAGCGCATTCTGTGACAGTGAGGTGGATATCACGCCAGGGTAGTTAGTCAGTTCGTAAGAGTGGTTTTCTATCAGTGCTGTGCGAAGAAGCTTGATGTGACCTGGAAAATTCCAACCAATAAGATTGCTCCATTGACAGCGCATGCTGTGACAGTGAGGTGGATATCGCGCTTAGGTAGTTAGTGGGTTCGTAAGAATGGTTTTCTATCAGTGCTGTGCGAAGAAGCTTAGGTGTGAGCTGGAAAATTCCACCCAATAAGATTGCTAAATTTGACAGCGCCCATAGAATAAATGAAATGACAGCGCATGTGACATGCTAGGAAAATAGAGAAATTCTATTAGTTGGAATTGTCCCAGCTTATATCCTAAGCCCCTTAGCACAGTACTGTTGGAAAACCGCAGTCAGGCCATGGAAATATAGGCGAGTTGAAGAACAGTAGTGATTAGGCCGCTACTGACCTGAAGTTGTCCAAACATTAATAGATTAAAAAGAGAGAAGATGGATGGTTGGATGGATGGGATTAGTTTCCGTTGTCCAAATTAGCTAAATCTACTTGCTAATCCTAATTGCGATCTACAACACATACGAAAAAGAAAAAAGAAAGCGTGTCTTTATTTAATGCTGCTTGTGAAGCTTTTTAGAAAAAAGACGTATTTTTAAAGCGCTGAGCATGCTTGTAAATTGGCAGCTTATCTTTGATGTATTATCGGTAGCTTATCCTTGATAATAGGAAGTGTAGCATCGAAGATATTATGTTACAAGACCAGGATTGTGAAGGATGCCTGTCTTACTCATGATTGATGCGCACTCTCAAGGATTGAAGAAAATAAAACATAATACTTATCCGAACTTAATATGATGGCGACTGACGCTAGATCAATATAAAAAGACGTTGATTTAAAAATTTATTGAAATCGTTACAGCATATGATGATTTTTTAGTGAAGGATTGCAGCCCATAAAACGTCTACTTCTGGACAGGCAGTTACTTATACGGCGAAAATGCATGGTGTATTTGGGGGACATTTGTTAAGGTGCGGGCAATTTAGGCTTATGTTATGCCACGTACATACGGCCGCACGTTGTCGGTGGCAACACTTTGAACTTGAGCGGCTCTCGTTTGTAGCATAGCGCTGGTTTAGCTTATACTGGTTTTGATTCCACTTACTTGCTGCCGTGCGTACGTGATGTTACGTCCATCATAAAAATTATAATTAAAAAAACATTTATCTTATATAATGTCGCTAATTCCAGTGTGTTTGTTTGTGTGCGTTTACTAAGATGCAATATGACGATTTACGGCGTAAAGCTAGTGTATTTATAACGAAACATATAAAGTGGTGTGTTATCTTATCACGTACACACGGCCGCACATCAGTAGAAACACTTTTGGACCTTATGGCGAGGTAATAGAGTTGAAAAAGTTTCTACCGACAAGCGGTTGACCGTACGTAAGCTCAGTTTGTTCCAATCGCTGACAAGGCTGATGCTGAACTTTGTTTCAAGTATAATATCACATAACTTGGCGTGGCATTACGTAAGCCTAGTTTGCCCTCACCTTTATAGTCACCTTGCTTGTTAGCGTTGCGGCTGGCACAATAGACCGCGGTAGCTTTTGACCGCAGTATGATAGTACAATACTTAGACGGAGGCTCAAGATACTTAGAAGGGTGCTTAGCTCCAGTTGGCTTTAAAAACAAAGATGGGGTGGTTATATCCCCGACTGCCCCACTGCTCAACCAGATTCAGGGGTTACGTTTTGCACTGTTTTGATTACGTTAGCTAAAATAACTTATGCGGTCATGGGACCATTACACTAACATGAGTCTAAAATAAACCTAGCTATGAACCATCTTAAAATTTTACTAACATTTTCGTTAGCTATAAACACAGACATAATTTAGGAGTTGAAAAACAAATTAAGAGTTGAAAAAGAAAAACAAATTAATATTAGTATAATAATATTAGCTGGAACAAAACTTGTAAAGTTCCATAATTCAGTATTTGGCGGTAGGCCAGAGCGTAAATTTTGAGTTCCCGCGAATGCCAGGGTTTCCTTTTAGTGCAGGCAACGAAGCAGTTGACCCCAACATAATTCTCTCAGGAAGATTTTATTTGACAGGATGATAAAGTATCATGATTTAAATGTAAATTCAAAATATCCAAAAAAACATTAACAAAAAATTTTATTGCATAAAATTTTTTGTAATTTTTGAATAGAAAAATTAAAAGTACCGATATTTTTTCGGATTTTTTATAGAAGGTTTGTCTCGTATAGTGTAGTACCCCAGCAAAGTTTTATCGACTGAGGATTTAATGTGGGGGTCTTCATACAACGATCCGCTTCGTTTCCTAGACTATTTCCACTATTAGGCAGATACCAGCAAAATAGAGAGAAGTGATCCAGAAAAATCTTGTACATGATGTTGACAGTCGACTCGCGAGTAGAATCGCGTAGAATTCCAATTACTGATTTTTTGTAATAAAAATAAGCATGTGTTCATTTTTATCGTTTAGCCATCATGGTGGGCCATATACCTAAACTACGCACATTAATTTAATTTATATCCGCCTAAAATTTAATTGAAATTCCAACATAAGGAAAAATATTTCTTCCATGTATCAAGTGTATTATAGCATCTAATAGCAATAAATTTTGGGGCAAGGCCTTCCTTTGCCCTATTAGACCGTAAGGGCACTGCATGTTATCCTACGTCATCTAGTACACGAAATTTGCAACTTTGTAGCGATAGTAGTGGCCTAGTAGGTCCACAAAACATTGGTCTGCCAATCCGAAACCTGGCAGTTTTTGTACAGTTGGAGAGAAAAGTGGTTAAATGACAGATTACACGAATGAAATCTATTCGTAGAAATAGAAGGTACCTATATAAGTAAAAAAACCGGCCAAGTGCGAGTCGGACTCGCGCACTGAGGGTTCCGTACCACCACATAAACATAATTGTACCTATTAGTTGAAATTTCAGTAAGTTAATGTGCTAGTTTTTTTGATTCCGACACGCGCTTGACCAAATTTTATTATTTGTTGTTATTGTATAGCCTATGCCCTATAAACATACCAATTTTCAAGTTTGTAAGTGTTCCCGTTTTTAAATAGAACTAAAACAAAAATCGCCTCAGCAACCATCCAACTTGACCCCTCTCTTATATGAATGTTCTTGAAACGGGAGCTCACCACAATTGGTTACCATTAGTTGTGAGAAAAGTTGTAATATTTAATGATTTCAGACTTTTCCCATTATTTGTACTGTGAGACCTAGCTTCTTGTCAAATTTCATAATTTTAAGTCAACGGGAAGTACCCTGTAGGTTTTTCATTTTTGAATAAATGTATGGAGATGAGGACATAAAATGCCATATCTTTTGATTGCGTCGTTGTAAAAAATTGAAATTTTCAGATCTTGTGTGGTTCATGGATCCTAATATATGGTATTAATTTCAACTTGATACCTTTACCCGTTCGTGAGATAAAGGGTCTTGACAGACAGACAGACAGACAGACAGATGGACAACAAAGTGATCCTATAAGGGTTCCGTTTTTTTCTTTTGAGGTACGGAACCCTAATAAAAACACCAGGTCTGCCTTGCATCCTCTTGGAAGTTTCGCCAGTCCGACAAAATTTGTGTCCAATCACATCCGACCACATTTGTGGTCCGACTAGCGAAACTGCCAAGAGGATGCAAGGCAGACCTGTTGTTTTTTACTTGTATAGGTACCTTCTATTTCTACGAATAGATTTCATTCGTTTTATCTGTCATTTAACCACTTTTCTCTCCAACTGTACAAAAACTGCCAGGTTTCGGATTGGCAGACCAACGTTTTGTGGACCTACTAGGCCACTACTATCGCTACAAAGTTGCAAATTTCGTGTACTAGATGACGTAGGATAACATGCAGTGCCCTTACGGTCTATATGTAGGATGCCATTATCGGCCAGACTAATATGGAAATTGGAGAAAGATAACTACTGACACGAGGACCCATTCATACTGCTTAGGGTTAAGTTGGTGTAGATCGAGCGTGGCAACCTACATATACGAGTAAAAACAGCAAGGCTAAATGTCAAGATATGCGGAGAAAATTCTAGCTTTGGAGTCAAATATCATGAGAACTTAATGGAAAAGTCGACGATATTTCAGCAGATTTTTCATACTCAAACATTTCTCCTATTCTGTTTTTGAAGTGCACTGTAAACACTTTAAAAGTCAAAAGTCTTCTTTCTTCTTTAGATTAATAAAAAAAATAGTACCTACCTACATTACTCACACAGAAAAAAAAGATATCTTGAACCAAATAATATTATTTAAGTTAAGATCGTTTGGGTTTTCGATATAAGGAAACTCGAAAACGTCTTAGATTGAGAAATAAAATGTTTTGTCTTATAGTTCTCCGTCCAAGAACTAATTTTCTTATATCAATTTTCAACTGTTGTCTTTTTGTAAAAACTAAACGCTATCACATCAAGAACCAAACTTATTTGATTGAAGCATCTTTCACACCAAGAAGGAAACTAATTTGAATAAAGAATTTAAAGCTCTTTTTTCAAAAAGCTAAATGTGTCACCCCAAGAGCGATACTAATATTGTTGAAAATTTTAAAGCTCTTTAAAAATAAAAACTAAAATATAAGGCTCTTTTAAAAATATAACACTTATTTTTCTTTTTATTCCTCTTCTTCTGCTCTGTGCCGGTATTTTTATATTAGATCTTTTTATTATTTAACGTTTCTCTTTCCACATTTGTTTCGATTTCTATTATTTATTAATGTTATTATTAACTATTACATAATCATCAACCATTATAATTTATCAAAAGTCCTGGAGGTGGCTGGATTCGAACCCGCGTCCATCGGTACCGCTCTGACCATTAGACCACAGGCTTAGTTAGCAAACTAATCGAAATTTTGATACCGTTCCGTCTTTGACACAGTATCTTGTACCGAGCAACAATTATTTGCCTTAATATCGCCTTAACTCTTCATTGCATATCTAAATAGGTCTTGAGCGAAAGAACTTAAATTTTTTACCAAGCAAAATGTTATTTGCCTTAATATAGTCTTAACTCTTCATTGCTTACCTAAATAGTTCTTGAGCGAAACGAAAACTATCTCATACCAAGCAACATATTATTTGTCTTAATATTGTCCTAAATCTTCATTTAATATTTTTCATAATTCTTAGGCGAAACGATTTATTTTCTTAATTGATTAATATTTTACTTGCTTTAAGATTTTTTTCATTGTTGATGTAAAAAATAAATGATTTTAATTCAAAACATCAATTTCAAACCTAGTAATATAATTCTTATTAGAAGAAATTCTCTCTTGAATTTTAAGAATTCGACATTTTTAATACGTTACAGTGATTATCTTACTCTGAGACATTTAACTTTATAATCAAGCAATATCAGTTGAGACATATTGCGTTCTTGTTTTAAGAGATCATTTTTTTCTGTGCAAGAGGGAAGAAAGTGACAGTTCCATACCGAGATCATGGCATTTGCGCCACGAGCTTGCGAGGGGCGCAAACCATTCGAGGCATGGAACTGTACTTTATCCCGAATGATGTATAGTGCCTACGAGGAAAATAATAAGTAGATATAAATGCGGAATGCGGTCAATTTCGGATACTCCTTTATGTTGATGTTATTTCTTTTTAAAATTGTGCTTTCTTTTTAAAAGAGTGCATAGCCCATATCGTATTTCGCTTATATTGTTTTGCTTTCTCACTAAAATATGAGAGTAAGTATTACATTTTCAGAAAATGAAGACTTTTTTTTACCTTTTGCCAACGTACGAAATTTTCATAAGTATTGTTGTATATGTATTAAGATTTTTTCGGCATCAGGCCGCCTCTAATAGTTCTGGTGGTGTAGGGATAGCATCATCATTCATCACTATCACTAATAAGTATCCATATTTAACAAAAAAACACAAAGACAAATGCTGAATCAATCGAAATTTTTGCGAAAATGCGCGGGCTTTTTTATTTTTATTCGCTCGTTTCTGGAGTAGGCTAAGATAGGTCATGCAGCCACTTTTTCCGTGAATCCGCGCGTTTTATACAAAAATCATTTTGTTTTTAATTTTCTGCATGCACCAAGGAGATTGGTGACCGATAAAAAAATAAAAATGGATGTGGCCAGTAACAATTTAATTTTAGATTTTTAGACAGTTAAAACCTCTTTGCTGTATGACCGCTGAAGAATTAAAAAAAAAACAAAATCGTGTCAGTAATGGATTTTCATACCTTTTTTCCCACTTCCATTCCTTGGGATCGAAGGATTTGAAGGGCGGGATAAACGCGTTCCCTCTCTCTAATCGGAATAATTAAAGTGCATTTTCAGAGCAGGTGTGATAAAATAGTTATTTGTTATGCAAGGCAGCAAAAGATATTTTGGCGCGAGTGCCTTGTATTGAAACCTGAGCAAGCGAAGGATTCTAGGATTGAACCACGAGCGAAGCGAGTGGTTCAAAAGAAGAATCCTGAGCGTGGCGAAGGTTTCAAGGCACGAGACGCAAAATAACTAACTTAAATTTTTCACCTCATTAAAGCGAGGAAATGTTAACATAATGCAAGAAAAGCAATTCAAAAATATGAAACAAGTGTTTAATTAATTACTCATACGTTTTAACGTAAGGGCATAATACCTATACATAATGGTACTGACGGCAGCAAGACGGTGGAAACATAACCAGTATAACCTGAACCAGCGCTTCGCTACAAACCCCCGTAACCAGAGCGGGTGCTCAAGTACTTACTTACAAGGTTCATTTTCATTGGATTTCAATGTGGAGACAGAGGATAGGCAGTGGCAGGCAAATCTATTTTGTATTGCGTTGATTTGAAGTCAAAGGGCGAGTCCATTAATCTGGGCAAGAGAACAAAAAAAACAAAAGCCGATCGAATTTTAAATTTATTCTCATTATCAGCCAGTACCTTAACCACCAGGCATTCACTATTCATAATACTATTTGTTTCTTTCCTATAGCTGCATCCCTCTTTCTCATCTTGAAAACGATAGTGCGTGGCTGGTTTTACAAGCGGCCAGTACTGCAGCATGGAGATTTATACTACAAAATAAATATGTACATCGCGTTCGAATTTCAAAAACCTTTTGCCCGCTAGGGGCCAAAAATCGCTTTTGGATGCAGAATTTAACCGACAAAACATATGTTTCCGAGCTTTGGAGGTGAAATAGTACATTAAGATGCACGTGCGCTATTTTGGATATTACGGCCGAGGCTCAGAAATTGCAGCCCGAGCCGCAGGCGAGGGCGTAGTGGAGCCGAGGGTGTGATCACCAAAGCGCACAAGCTTCTTACGACGTTTTTCAACACATTTGCGAATAAAAACGAATCAAATTCGCTTACCTGCAATTCCTGAGCCTCCATTTTTCGTTCTCACAATACTTTTCAACATGGAATAAATACACCACAAAGAGCTAGGTTTATACTTATTCGCCAGCTCATTGAAATAAGCCAAAAAGACATTCTCTGAAAACGAAATGGCATTTTTGCTGTTCTTCCATTCAATGAACTTTTCGTAGGCAAGAATGTACCTATTTTTCCTTTGATTATGCTGGAAGGAGACTCACTTGCATTTTGTGCCCCAGTAATTATTTCCTGTGGGGTTAAATTAAGTTCTCGCGGAATTCTTGTTGCGCGCGCATTTCATTTTTCAAATGAGGAGCTGTGCATAGATTTATTACTTTGCGCTTGGCGCTTTTAACCAGATTGCGCTCTTCCAAAAATTATGCGAGCAGAGTAGGACGTAAGATGAGAGGAAGCTGTCCCTTTCTAATAGATTTTGCATGACATTTTGTTTATGTTGCCATGACAACATCAATAAAATGTCATGCAAAATCTTTGTTAAAAATCATTTTACCAAAGAGTTTTTAATCCAGATAAATCAAAAGAAAATGACTTTCTGCATTTATCAATATTTAATGAAAACTGAGAGAGAAGTTTATACTTTGCACGTTGAAAATTATTCAAATAAGTATTTAAAAATACGTATAAATATAAATTAGTGAATATAAACGTTAACATTTTGCACGGAAATTGTGCAAACTTCATTAGTATGGCAATACTTAGAAAGGGACGAAGTACAGGGTGGCGCAATAGAACGTGCATATTGCATATTTTTTTTTGGTGGGGTGGAAAGCGCGCGGGCGGGGGGAACCTTACCTCGTTGGTTAGGCGGGCTCATGGAGTTTTAGTTACTATGAGTCACTTCGACGGGAAGCAACGCGCATTTTGCGTGCGCGCGTTTTACCAGACCTCTCGTTCATACGTTGTTATTAGGCGACTATATTGTTCTGAATATGAACTACGGCGAATCAGTCAAGCTCCGAGTGCTAATTTAATTAAAATATGGATAAAGCGTTTCGAAGAGACTGGCTCAACGTTTAAACCCAAAGCAAAAGGTCGTCCAAGAACATCTAGGACCGAAGACAATATTGAGAGAGTTATGCAGTCGGTACAAGGAGAACCACAAATGTCTACTCGCAAGAGATCGTCCGTCTTACACTTATCGCGACGAAGTTTGCAACGAATTTTAAAGTTGGATCTTAAATTGCATCCATACAAGCTGCAATTAACACAAGAATTGAAAGAATCTGACTTCGGAGCAAGGCTCGCATTTGCTGATGAAATGCTGAATCGGTTTTCCAATTGTGACAACATCCTTTTCTCTGATGAGGCTCATTTTCACATGAATGGGTTCGTAAACCGTCAAAATTGTCGTTACTGGCATAGTGAGAATCCTAAACTTAAACATCAGAAACCACTGCATAGTCCTAAAGTGACAGTATGGGCAGCAATCTCGGGCAGAGGAATAGTGGGTCCGTTTTTCTTTGAAAATGCGCGTGGACAAAACGTCACTGTTAATACCCAACGCTATGTTGCTATGTTGGAAGGCTTTTTGGCTCCAGAACTTGAAAATTCAAGAATAAGGAATTCTAGGACATGGTTTCAACAAGATGGAGCCACTTGTCACACATCTAATGACTCCATGGCGGTTGTGAAACAGATGTTCCCTGGAAAAGTGATTTCAAAGAGAGGTGATATCCCATGGCCCCCACGTAGTCCGGACTTAACGCCTCCTGACTTTTTTTGTGGGGGTACCTTAAACACAAAGTCTACAGCAATAATCCAAGAAACATCGACGAGCTCAAGCAGAATATCCGTGGTGAAATGGCAGCAATCACACCAGCATTACTGAACAAAGTTTTCAATAATTTCCGTTTGCGGTTAGAGGAGTGCCGTCGTAGAGAGGGTCATCATTTAGATGATATTATTTTTAAAAAATAAACTTCAGTTCTTACTTAACAATTCCTCAGTTTTATTTTAACTATACCTGTTGTATTTATTTTTTTATATTTTTTTTAAATATGCACGTTCTATTGCGCCACCCTGTACATCGCCTATGATGTCTTGCTCTGCTCGTTTTGCCACTGTACAAATTGTTAAGAGTACGCTATCATGGTAAATGTAAGATCATTGGAGCTGTGACGAAGCTGTGGCAATGCTCCCAAACAGCGTAGTCATTGAAAAAGTACAAAAACTTTAAATTTATTGCTTACAAAATCAATTAATGTTAATTTGTTGTCAAATTTAACTAATCTCATGCAACAAACTGTTCATATATTATATTTTTATCAACATTAGGTATATATTTACGAAAATGTCATAAATATTTTAATATAAAAAAAGAAAAACAAAAATTATATAACTAGTGCTGTAATATATACTCGTAATGAGAAAAGCACGCGTTTTTAATAAGCTGGATTATGGACCTAAATACAGTGCAAATAGAGCTGTTTTATGAGCAAATGTGTTGAAAACATATTTATTAGTGACTCCATCATTGTTTGGAAATATATGGCGGGCATGGCGGAAATCCTACTACAGTACTTATTTATTTTTCGCCGCCCTCCATACAATTTATTCATATCATACCTAATAAATATCATCATCATCATCATATCAGCCGAAAGACGTCCACAATAAATTATTACGTCCTAGGTACTTTTAAGAGCTAACTATACAATGGATAAATATTGATATTATTTGCATTTATGTTGAGTGGACGGACACTTATAGTTTAAAAGGTCCATAAATTTTATAGCCTCTATGTGGCGCCGGGTGACGTTTGATACAGACATCCCCCGCCTCCATCCACCTACCCCCCATCGGGCCGCCATCGGGGTCCCGCAGCCTGGTCACCTACCTCATAAGATACAAGACAAGACAACGGAAAAGTATAAGACGATATTGATTTGTTCATGATTGCAGTTATAAACGGTAGTGTATGGGGAAGAGTTAAAAGGACCATATCAGAATCAATACCATCCACACCCTGTGCATTCGATGTTATTGAAAGAATAACATGCCTACTAGTGCTTCATCCACTGTTTGTAAACTAAAAACACTTTGATTTAAACGATTTTGTTTAAAGTAGGAAATTTCGGCAACCGGGACTGATTCTGAACAAGGTAGAGTCAGAAAATTCTTGGTAATCTCATCTGGATTGTTAATATGTTGAGGCAAAGAGTCTGAAGTTTTTGGTCAGTGAGAACATCCTTTTTAAAGTTTCTCCATAGATTCTTATAGTCGTTGGAATTATTATTTATGCGCTGATTAAAATAAGCACGTTTTTCCGCAAGCATGGTAACACTTACTTGGTTCTTAAGACTCTTGTAGTATTTTTTGTGCTCATCACTCTTGCTACTTCGATATCGACTCAGAGCTTTATTGCTCAGTTCAATGATAAGCTTTGTGTTGCTAGAGACCCACGGAGTTGGTTTATGTTTTAAATAAACAGTCCTAACTGGTGCATGACTGTAAAATACCACAAAAAGCGTCGACCATTTCATCAACCGAACTCAAAGAGAGAATTTTTTGCCAGTTACAATTTCTCAAGTCTATTAAAATTGCTCATATTTATTTCTTTTAGAGGTCTATAATTTATGTATCTCGATTTGTATTTGTCTTTTTTAATACTGAATATTACATTTACCATACAATGACCTGTGTGACCCAAGATATTACTTAATTCCACCTTGATCACACTACAATCGCTGCAAACAACATCAAGTAGAGTTGCAGAGCTATCAGTAAAATGACGAGTTGGTTCCTTTACAACTTGATTTTAAAAAGAGTACCGAAGAAAATAATTCAGTTTACGAGCATTAGTAGAAGAAGGATCAAGCAAGTTTATGTTAAAGTCGCCCAGTAATGTGATTTTATCGGAATACAATACAATACAATATTCTTTATTGCACACGAAATTTTGTGAAAAGTACAATATTAGAAATAGGTGTACAATGAGGCGGCCTTATTGCTAAACAGCAAGCAATAAGCAAACCTATAAAGACAGAATGGTTTTAAAAAGTTTTTCTTTGACTATAATAAAGTTTGGTTCATTTATCTTATGGCAACCCTAAACTGAACAACTTTCCCCTAGGAACATTAAGTCAAAAAAAAAAATTACCTCCCATAGAAACTGAATCAGCTGAAACCGCATTTTGTATGGGAGGTCAAAAGTTTTTTGTCGTATTTCGACCTATGTTCTTTGGGGAAAGTTGTTCAGTTTCATGGGCAGATTAACATTCTTCAGGGTTGATATGTACCCTCTGTTACACCGTGTATAACAATAACAAACTACTAAATAATCTAGGGTCTAATTTCTGGGAATTTCTTTTCATCCGTATTTTCGAGTCTGTTGCGCAGGTATAAGCACCCCAAACTTTCCTGTAACTACGATAGATGTTTACCAGAGTTCTTTGTAAACAAGCATTTTGCAATTAGCAAAAGATTCATCTTCAATTATACAAAAGGTACACTTTTGTAACCAAAATTAACACACAGAAAATCGCTTAGAATATCGTTTTACATACAGCTAGTCAGAAATATGCATATTTTTGACACCTTTTACACGAATTTGAGGTTATTATTTTGTTTACAAAATGTCACGTTGTTTCGTGAACTCTGCTATATGTACAATTTCGCTTGTTCCATTAGTGCAATAGCAAAGATTATTTATTTGAATTACTAAACACACGTGTTGAAAAACAAGTTTCATATAAACAAACCTACGATGTGTTGTTGTTACGGGTATGTTACGTTAGTGTTAATGATGTTGTTAAATATAGGAGTTTTTAACAGTGGTAGAACTATTTTTTCAAGACATTTGCTCACAAAACAGCTGTATTTGCACTGTATTTAGGTCCATAATGCAGCTTATTAAAAACGCGTGCTTTTCTCATTATTATATATTACATCACTAGTTATATATTTTTTTTTATATTAACAAAGAGCAAGGAGTTCTTATGTCTAAAATATTTATGACATTTTCGTAAATATATACGTAATGTTGATGAAAATATATTACATTAACAGTTTTTTGCATGAGATTAGTTAAATTTGACAACAAATTTACATTAATTGATTTTGTAAGCAATAAATTTAAAGTTTTTGTACTTTTTCAATGACTACGCTGTTTGGGAGCATTGTCACTGCTTCGTTACAGCACAGCTCCTCATTTGAAAAAAGAAATGTGCGCGCAACAAGAATTCCGCGCGCTATTTTTCAGAAGTATTTTCATTTGCTTTGATTTTTGTGACTAACTAACAATGTCGTTCGTCGGTTTCAAGCAATGAAGAAGAACTTAATTTAACCCCACAGGAAATAAATACTGGGGGCACAAAGCACAAAATGCAAGTGAGAGTCTCCTTCCAGCAAAATCAAAGGAAAAATAGGTACCTTCATTCTTGCCTACGAAAACATCATTGAATGGAAGAACAGCACAAAATGCCAATTCGTTTTCAGAGAATGTGTTTTTGGCTTATTTCAATGAGCTGGCGAATAAGTATAAACTTAGCTCTTTGTGGTGTATTTATTCCATGTTGAAAAGTATTGTGAGAACGAAAAATGGAGGCTCAGGAATTACAGGTAAGCGAATTCGATTCGTTTTTATTCGCAAATGTGTTGAAAAACGTCGTAAGAAGCTTGTGCGCTTTGGTGATTACACCCTCGGCTCCTTACGCCCTCGCCTGCGGCTCGGGCTGCAAATTCTGAGCCTCGGCCGTAATATCCAAAATAGCGCACGTGCATCTTAATGTACTATTTATCAAAAGTTCCACCCATTAAAATAAAACAAAATCGATTCTCCATACAAAACGTAAATCTGATCCGGTCATTTTGTATGGAGAATCAATATTTTTTTATTTTAATTTCCAAAAGATGTAGAACAAAAGTTGTTCAGTGACATGGGTAGAACTACCCCCCGACAGTTTTTGTGTAGGTATTTAGAATTACACGTTGTATAGTACATACTAACGTTTGCTAACATCTTACTACAGAAGTATTGCCGTGTAGGTATTACTAAAAATAATTCATCATCATCATCATCATATCAGCCGAAAGACGTCCACTGCTGGACATAGGCCTCCCCTAAAGAACTCCATGACGACCGGTCCTGCGCTGCTCGCATCCAGCGGCTTTCCGCTTCTCACGATGGGCCTTATCAGAAAGCTCAAAGTCACCCAAAGGGCGATGGAAAGGGCTATGCTCGGAGTCTCTCTGCGAGATCGAATCAGAAATGAGGAGATCCGCAGAAGAACTAAAGTAACTGACATAGCCCTGAGAATCGCTAAACTGAAGTGGCAGTGGGCAGGGCACATCGCAAGAAGAACCGATGGCCGATGGGGCGTGAGGGTTCTAGAGTGGCGACCACGTACCGGAAGACGAAGCGTTGGCAGGCCCCCCCACAAGGTGGACCGACGATCTGGTCAAGGTCGCGGGAAGCTAAAAATAATTAATACGCACCAAATAAAAACCCAATGATATTATATTAAAAACCTAAGTTGTTTATTGAATCACATTTCCGAACATTTTCAGGACATTCACTTCTTGTTTATTTACGAATATTATCATGTACTGAACCACGTCGAAACGGTCAAAATTTGGATGCCTGCCACTGTCGCCAGGCTGAACTAAATTAATATTCGAATATTTACCAATATGTCTCGGGAATTTGAAAGAGACGGAATATGTTAACAAGTATTTTAAATCTAGGGTAGAAAAAAAAACATCTGCGTTAGGTTGAGTATAAGTTGGCACAAGCTATGTCTCAAAAAGCGATTGCAAATAAAACAAGGATTTCAAATCAGGAATTTTAATTCGAGTCGCAAGTGAATATGCCTTTTCCGGGTGAGCTCGTTCCGCCGTCAACTTCTTCTTTGTCTTCAGGGCTACAAAGCCAATTAAAAAGTAAACGTAATAGATCTACTACAATGAGTTGTATTTAGCAACTTGTTGAGTATTAATGTATACCATAATATTACCAGAAAGTTTAAAGTGAGGTCTAAAGTGACGAAATCTACGTGATGACGTAAAGCTCTCACAGCCCTTTTATTTGCCGAAAGCAATAAAACCACATGAATTTATGAGCTTAAATGGAAGTTGGTATCAAAATGAGAGTTAGAGAATAATTTCACATTTTCAGAGAGAAACTTTTAGATCAACAGAGGTGATTGCTTCCACTTGTTCAGGCTAAAACTACTGAAAGTGCTGTGCAGTTTATACACTAGCTGTAGAAAGCAAATATCTAACATAAATGGAAAATAAATAAATATGATTTTTTTTTGTGTCTGGCTTTGCAGATGCATGAGCTTATTCAGAGAATTTTTTCAAACCAAGTTGAATTAAGTCGTCTAAACTATCTACACAAAAAATTTATACTCTGTGGGAGCCATAGTTTATATAGGGTGACCTTTAATTAGTTCTTGATAGCAAAAGATATGCATGTACTCATGATACTGAACAACTTTTCCCAAGGAACATACGTCGAAATACGAAAAACCAAACTTGACCTCCCATACAAAATGCGCTATCAGCTGATGTAGTTTCTAGGAGGTCAAAACTTGATTTTCGTATTTCGACCTATGTTCCATGGGGAAAGTTGTTCAGTATCATGAGTACATAAATACCATTTTCTATCAAGAACTAATTAAAAGTCACCCTATATTATACTACGTTGGAGCACTGTTAGATAATTGATAAATCACTCTTAAGTCTGAGATGGCACTTAAGAGAGGTATTCACTGTTTCGCCCGAGCCGCATTCGCCCATTCGGGCGAAACACTACTTTTTAATAAACCAAAATTTTGTATGGGGGGTTTCGCCCGAAGGAATTTCTCTACATGAAGTAACATCAGCAACAAAATGTTAATTAAAAGTAAATAGTAAGAAATTTAAAAATGTATAGTGCCATCTCTTTCTTTATTTTTTTATTATTTATTAGTTTTCAGGGTTCCTATACAAAAATAGTATAAAACTTAATGGTACAAAACTTTGTCTGTCTGTCCGTTTGTCTGTCACACCTGTATATCTCGGCAACTACTCACGCTATCGACTTGAAATTTGGAATAGTTTTAGAATATGGTTGCTCAACTTAATTGCACATGAAAGAATTAAAAAACAATATGATTATTAATGTAAAGGGGGCCCAAATAGGGGGCGGCAAATTTCAAATTGTCGCTACTAGGTCTAGTGGGGTATTATATGAAATGACTTTACTTGTACATTCTAAAATATATTTTTGTTTATTTTTTTACGACTCTTAGTTTTCAAGTTATGATGAAGAATGACAAAAAAAATACCATTCCCCCCCCTTATCTCCGAAGTTTGTGAAAGGAAAAATCTGAATTAATTACAGTCGATAGAAGTTTATGTATATATTACAGCAAAAATAGAACGATCTTTCTAAATTGCACACTTTTTTAAAAATCTGCAAAAAACCTTTACAAACAAATTTTGTTTTGCGGTCATAAAAATTGACTTGATTGTTTCCAAAAATACTATAGGTATATCGGAACCCTCGGTGCGCGAGTCCGACTCACACTTGACTGGTTTTTAATCTTTATTTTAACTAAGTAGTCAATTATTTTTCCCGTGTGGTGCCGGCAAAGAATAGTACCAACCCATACATACCCGTGGGTGTCGTAAGAGGCGACTAAGGGTTAACTGGAGGATGGGCAGCAGCATCCTCCTTTGTATCTTACATCTTACTTACTGCGGTCACCTACAACCGCGGTCCATGGTGCCAGCCGTAACGCTAACAAGCGAGGTGACTATGGTACTTCCCCTCCACATTTTTCCAGCTAAAGCTAGAATTCTAGAGGGAGCTCCCTGTCCTGTGGTGGACGTTTTATCGGATGTTATGATGAGTCAATTATTGTTGTAATTAAAGTGTGGATTCTAAATTACTGTTATTGATAAAAAATATTAATTTTATTTAGTATTTATTTTAGTATCTAAGTAGTTTGTGGCGCAGTACCAGTTGATTGCTATAATTATTAATTAGTACATATAAAAAAATAATAGCATAACTTATTACACAAGACTGCTTAAATGTAAGTACCGTATTAATGTTTATTTCTAATATTTTAGATTTTCTAATAAAACTTCTTTTGATGTGAATTAATTGTTTTATTTCAAACGATACAATCGATTCTGATGCTAACTGTACTAAAACAGCAATAAAAATTCCTTCGGGCGAAACCATTCTAAAAGTAGGCATTTTAAAAGGTAGTATTTCGCGCGAACGCTGGACGGGCGAAACAACGAATACCTCACTTAAGATGTAAAATTTGTATGTGAAAAGTAAATCTTGAGAGCAATCACGCTCTTGATAGGGATTTATAAATGCCACCCTTAACTTGTAATATCAATCAGTTATCAAAATAGTATAACGGGTATAACGGGTTCTTACCACGATACGGGTAAGAACCCATACTGGTGACCGCGAAACTCTCAAACAATATGTTAATGCTGTGGTTTTTGCCTCTTCTAAACGATTAGACTCGCTCTATTTGCATTGTAATCTGCATGTTATGATTACATTCAATTAGTATTCTGTAGAGAATGTACATGACATAAATTATTCTAACATACCTATGTTTCAAAACTCGTTAAAAAGGACCTTGTATATCACAACTTTTCAAGTCAATAACACTGTATTGTGTGCAACTTTTCCAACTAATACAATGCTAGATTTTTATAGAAACCACTTTAGATAAAATGTTTTTCATTTTCTCTATAATTTCCAGGCGATTGGAGTACTAGAACAAAGAATTTCCTTGCAATGTTATGTAGTGTTTCTATAGGGTATGAATTTGTAAGTGTTTTTGTTTATTGAATTCGTTTTCGTTTGGGTTATTTTGTGAACAACTCAGCAAGCTATTTTAAAATATGCAATATATAATTCAGAAGTTTTTGTAACATTGTAGGACCAGGGTTTAAAAAATGCATAGGTGCGCAAACATTGCCTTTTTCCCGTAGGGGTAGGCAGAGACTAAATTCTTCCTTCTGCTACGATTTTAACATACTGTTACATATATGCTTGCAGGCTCAGATGAGAAAACAATGAACTCGGTAATAATCCAATGTCAAACAACTAAAAGCTTCCAGAGCCCTAATACATCTCAGCCATTGCTTAAAGTACGAGTATGCTTTATTCAGTTGTTGTCAAATATTACCTTTGAAGAATGGAAAGTTCAAAACTGAATAAATATGAATTCCTCTTTTCTTTCTTTTAAGTTCCTTTTTTGAAATTTTACAGTTTTTCGGTGTAGAAACCACTGAGCTCTATATATACAAGTACGCGTCACAAAGAATACTAATCTTAACTCACCTACGGCGAGATCGTTCATCATGACCCTCAGAAATTAAGCTTTAGCTCAAATTCTCCAAGTTCCTGCAAGATAAAGCCTATATTCCCTCAGTTTACTCCTCATGTACGATCGACGCATACTAATGTAGATTACGGGGGTTTATTGTACTAACTACTCGATTGACAACATGCGGCTATTCCTGTGTGATTTCGCCCTCTTAGAATGCCTTACTAAGCAGTACCTTCTTGACGTTGATTTACAATTTATAATAATTTATTTTTCTTTTCTTTTGGGAGAATATACCCATTTCTTGACCTCATGACTGAGGAACCTGACCTTGTGGGTTGTTACTCGTGCCACCCCTCCTCCAGACCGCCCCATCTTGAGCACTGTGAATGTTGGCCTGTAGTGTTGCTCCAGTAATTTCCTTGATAGCGTCGGCCCATTGCATTGGCATAAGTCCTCTGCTCCGATACCCTCCATTCGGCCAGTGATGATTAGAAGCCTTTCCTGCAACTGACCATGTGACCAAAGAATTTTGTGACTCGTTGCTTGCATATGCTATATACCCATTACACGAGCCTTATTATCATTGTAAGTCTTTATTTTCCCACTACAGAGTAAAGGCCTACCTCACATCTTTCCACTTTTCTAAATCTTGTACAAACTCCTTCCAGCTTTTCGCGTAAGTGTCCAAGAATTTGTTCTATCTTTGTTAAGAATAGCGTTAGGTGGAATACATCGCCATTTGTGTCGCCTCTTCAGCCATTTTGGTAGCATTACTATTTTCTAAAGAATCAAAATGGAATTAGTATAGGCATTTTAACTTTCGCAGTGATCAGACCAATGGATCACGAATGTTATCTTAACCTAAGTAAGTAAACAAGAAAATAGTCTACGGGCGTTTTATTACGTTTATACAAGAGCCAGTAGTGTGCGGATGAGTCAATAGGACTTTTATATTAGGATCCATGAACCACACAAGATCTGAAAATTTAAATTTTTTACAACGACGCAATCAAAAGATATGGCATTTTATGTCCTCATCTCCATACATTTATTCAAAAATGAAAAACAGGGTACAGGGTACTTCCCGTTGACCTAAAATTATGAAATTTGGCAAAAAGCTAGGTCTCACAGTACAAATAATGGGAAAAGTCTGAAATCATTAAATATTACAACTTTTCTCACAACTAATGGTAACCAATTGTGATGAGCTCCCGTTTCAAGAACATTCATATAAGAGAGGGGTCAAGTTGTATGGTTGCTGAGGCGATTTTTGTTTTAGTTCTATTTAAAAACGGGAACACTTACAAACTTGAAAATTGGTATGTTTATAGGGCATAGGCTATAAAATAACAAAAAATAATAAAATTTGGTCAAGCGCGTGTCGGACTCAAAAAATCTAGCACATTAACTTACTGAAATTTCAACTAATACAATTATGTTTATGTGGTGGTACGGAACCCTCAGTGCGCGAGTCCGACTCGCACTTGGCCGGTTTTTTTTATATAGACACCGCTTCTGTTGACACAAGCAATTTTAGGAGAAAATCCAGTAGGTACCCAGAATAGTAAAACGGTTTGATGTAAAATATGCATGAGTTTTTTATGAACTAGATAGTGTGTTTCGATTTCGATAGTTCAGTCGTTTTTATAAACGAGAATATTTAACTTTCTAAAAGTGGAAATGAGTTGTATAAAAACTGAATGCACGTCACGTAAACAAAAGTATCAAGATAAGAGAGGAAACCCAAGAAAAAGAGCCTATGTAAGTATTTAATCTATCTGTTTTTGAACAAAAACCGAAACTTTTTTGCTTTTTATGTCCAGTCAGGGCACATCAAGCTTCACATATTGGACTTCGTACCGTCACTCTTCTGAACTCTATGTTTTAGAGTCACACTACTGCAAGTGTAACTGCTGCTTAACTTGCTGTTGACTGTACTATCCAAAGTAGAAAGTTTTTACAAATCGTAAAGTCGTGGTATATTTGTAGCTTTCAGATTTGATTAGTTGTTTAAGATACAAGTGCCGTTAGTAGCGTTATTACATACGAGTTGACGTCGTCTCGGGTTTACCATCGGCACGAGTTTGTCATAACCCTTACGGCCCTGTATCTTACGACGTTTTTCAATACATATGTGAGAAAACAGGTATAAGTAGGTATTGAAAAGGTTTTTGAAATGTCAATCGGTCGAAATCTGCGTGCAAAAGTCATTTTTGGTCTTTATCGTGGAAAAGGTTTTTGAAATAGAACGCAGTAACAGTAATAGTAACAGTAACCTGCCAATTGCAGTAAATTCTGTTCAGCGGTTTGGATGTGAAAGAGTAACGAACATACAAATATTCAAACATACACAATCTCACCTTTACAATATTAAGTGTGATGGTACTGGCGCTATGAGGTGAAAAATTGTGTTTTTCGCTCGGCAGCAAAGTTATTTCGTGACTCGTGCCTTGAAACCCTCGCTGCGCTCAGGGATTTATTTTTACCATCCTAGTATGCTTCGCTAACTCGAGTTTCAATAAAATGCAGCAAAATAACAATTTAAAACATAACAAACAACTATTTATATTCCATATCAATATTCAAAGAGACTACTTTCTTCAAAAAATTGTGGTAGTAATATTATACGTTAGATATTAAAAGATGAGGGTATAACAAAAGTTCTTTCAAGTGGACTGACTAAGAGACCGCTGTCAATAACGTTCAGAAGAAGCGCTGGCGTGTAACTAATATGGATAGATGGAAGAAAGGGCAATTTATTTTATTCTATTCTATTAATGGGAATTTTCTTTAATAATATAATAATGGGTTATAATTCTGGAGGGAGTCCTGTAGTGGACGTTTCATGGGATGTTATGATGATTATGATGATAGGGTATTTTGGATGGTGTAGAGAATCTACCAACATGTAATATATAAAGGATACCTATGCTCTACTAAAAATTATGTGTAACGCATTGAGTAGGATATTGTCAGGTAGTAGTCAGGATGGAGTCTTTTTTTAATTTTTTTTTGATTGAAAATGGGCTTACTCTTGAGTCAGATAGAAGTCAGGTATGAATTGTGCAAAATCTATCGGGTGGTAGCTCATGCATCTGAAAAGCTTTTAATTTATGACGTTATTAATACAGCAAAAAAAAAATTTGCTTTTTCATACAACTCTAGACCAAAGTTGTTCATTTCATGTCTAGTACCTGTGCCACCGAACTTCGCTCTATAATAGCCGCCTCAACCTGAAAATATCATCGGGTGAGCAAGCTGTGCTACTCGCCAACAGATGGCGCTGTAAGTTTCTGTTTAAAACGCGGAATTAACAAAATGCTCAAAAACACGGGGAAAACGAATTTTCCCAGACATGAGACCTAGCTAGATCGATTTTTTGCCCCCGAAAACTCTCGTATAGTAAATGTCATCGAAATCGTTAGTGCCGTTTTCGAGAAACCGATTACAAATATATATAGGGTGACTTTTAATTAGTTCTTGATAGCAAAATATATGCATGTACTCATGATACTGAACAACTTTTCCCAAGGAACATAGGTCGAAATACGAAAAACCAAATTTGACCTCCCATACTAAATGCGCTATCAGCTGATGCAGTTTCTATGGGAGGTCAAATCTTGATTTTCGTATTTCAACCTATGTTCCTTGGGGAAAGTTGTTCAGTATCATGAGTACATTCATACCTTTTTCTATCAAGAACTAATTAAAAGTCACCCTATATAATACAAATATTGCTCGTTTAATAGTATAGGATAGAGACCCGAGAGGTATGTCTGGTCAGGTGGTAGTTGGGTAGAGGTTCTACCTGATTATAACCAAATTTTTGTAGTTAAGTACCTATAGGTTGGCATTTTTCCGAATAAAAAAATTATTTTGTGTGCTTGTGAACTTTTTCTAAGAAACGTAGGTCTTAATAAGAGCAAAACCGTCCAAGTGCGAGTCGGACTCGCGCATCGAGGGTTCCGTACAAACCTGTAGGTATATAGGTAAGTTAAGGTAAAGTTATGGTATTTTTATTGCTAAATAATTTATTATGTAATGTGACTAAAAATTTAAGGTTTTCGGAATATTTCCTTTAAGTGTGCAATAAAACGTTGCTTCATGCCAAATTGCAAGATTATCCTTTAGGTTTTGATTCCTTTGCGAGTAGTTGCGAGTTTCAAAATATGCGGCTTAAATTGCTGTTTCTTGTGATTGGGTTGACATAGAAGTTTTATTTTGTTACAGCATAAAGGTATTTAGTCCCCTGTCAAGTGTATATCCGTGTGCTCCTTGATGATACAAGTGTGAAAGTTGTCTCAATCTCTTCGTTTGATCTTGAAAAAACAGTATTTTGATGGTGAACGTCCCAAAAGTTGTACGTACTAATGCTGCGGACAAAAACAAAAATAAAAACAAAAAAAAAGGTAACCGTTGGGAGTACGTAAAGATGTTCAATGCAAAAAATGTAGCTACATAAACTTTGTACAGGAAAGGTTATTACAACTTTTTATGTATGATTAACCGTTTTCTCATAAAACGCACTTTTATCTTAGTAGGAAAAGAAGAAGGTGACTGACTGACTGACTGACTGCCATATCAACGCACAGCCCAAACCGCTTAGTCTAGAGATTCCAAATTTGGCGTGTAGTAAAATTTCATCCCCCTTTTCACCCCAAGGGTTGAAATTCCAATGACAGTAAAGTACGTTGCGTAAGAGCACATCACTAATACCTAAATAATAATAAAGTGGTTTTTATTTTGAAATCAAGGATTTTTTTTTCACCCCCCTTTTTACCCCTTCAGTAATGAAAATTTCAATAACCCTGTGTCACGTATAAATTAAATTATAGTCGTTAACCTAACAACAAAATATGAAGATTATAACTTTTAATCTGACGGATTTTTTTACAAAATTTCATCCCCCATTTCACCCCTTAGGGGTAGAATTTCAATAACAGTGATGTTCGTTGCGTAAAATTACAACCCTAATGCCTAAATAATAAACAGTGGTTTTACTTTAAAAAGTAGGCTTTACTACTTTATCCCCCTTTTTACCCCTTCAGAGGTGAAATTTTAAAAAACCCTGAGACACGTGTTACTTAATTTTTAGTACTCGTATTCAGCCTAAATACAAAATTTGAAGATCCTAACTTCTAAACTGACGGACTTTCATACAAATTTTTACCCCCTTTTTACCCCCTTAGGGGTGAAATTTCCAAAAATCCTTTCGTAGCGCACCCCTAAATTTTATAAGGAACTTACAAGCCAAATTTGGAATCTCTAGACCCAGCGGTTTGGGCTGTGCGTTGATGTGGCAGTCAGTCAGTCGGTTATTTTCTTTTTCCTACTAAGATAAAAGTGCGTTTTATGAGAAAACGGTTGATCATACATAAAAAGTTGTAATAACCTTTCCTGTACAAAATTTATGTAGCTACATTTTTTGCATTGAACATCTTTACGTACTCCCAACGGTTACCGTTATTTTTTAGTTTTTATTTTTGTTTTTGTCCGCAGCATTAGTACATACAACTTTTGGGACGTCCACTAGCAAAATAATGTTTCTTCAAGATCAAACGAAGAGATTGAGACTACTTTTACACTTGTATCATCAAGGAGCACACGGGAATATTCTTTTGTACATTTGAAAGGGGACTAATTATAGACCTGAGTGTTTGATATAATTTTAACAATACCTCTACGCGTTCATGAGGAAAAGGGTAGTAAGTTTAAAATTATTAAAAATATTTTTATTATATGATGTGACTAAAATTTATGCTTTTCGCAATTTTTCCTTTATTTGTGCTATAAGACGTTGCTTCGTACCAAATTTCATTCAAGATTCTGAGTTCACGGGAAGTACCCTGTAGGTTTTGATTCCCTTTGCGAGTGTCGAATAACTCGAAAATTTGCGGCATAAAGATAGATAGATAAAACGTTTATTAAGAAGCCGTACAAACGACGGCTGTAACTTTTGATTGCGTTGGCTTAGAAGTTTGATTTTTTCTCAGCTGCAAGGGATAGAGACTTGAGTATTTGTCATGAATTTCAGCTTGATACATCCACCCGTTTCTGAGAAAAAGGATCGTGACAGACAGACAGACAGACGGATAACAAAGTGATCCTATGAGGGTTCCGTTTTTTCCTTTTGAGGTGCGGAACCCTAAAAAGTTTGGCCGGTTTTTAATTAGACCCAAATATTTCTAGGGGTGGTGTAACTATGATAAAAAAAGGTTATTCAATGTTTTAGAAAAAATTTCACGCTATTTATTATTTTTCCGTACCTCAAAAGGAAAAAAACGGAACACTTATAGGTTCGTTCCTTGTAGACTACGGAACCCTAAAAAGTTGATTCCTTAACAAAGTTACAAAAGGTATTTTGTTTTTCTACAGTAAGTTTGTTATTGTATTTTCTATAACCATTCAAGACCTAAGCCTAACACAAAAACAGCACAAGTAAACACTTTAGCGAAGAAAACATTCGATGACGTCAAATGCCTCGAGTCAAGTTATATATATAAGTTCAATTAATTCAGTTCAGTTCATTAGTTGCCTAAGTAAGCTACACAATATATTAGTTGCCTAAGTTAGCTACAGGGCTGAAGTTTCTAATGAAAAAAATCTTAATGAAACTTTCTAAAAATATTTAGGCAATAAACAACAAAACAATTAATCATCAAGTGGTTCTAAAATGACGATAATTTTCACCTATCTTCGAAAACTTTACATTATTGGTCGAAATCAGCGTGCTAAAATATTTTTTGGTCGCTAGGGTGGAATAGGTTTTTGAATTTTTATCGGTCAATATTTGCATGCAAAAGTCATTTTTGACAGCTAGAGTGGAGCTTTTTTGGAATAAGAACAATAAGAACGTTATTCTGGGGCAGTCGGGTAATAATAGTTAGGGTGCTGGCTGCAATTTGGGTATATGATTTGCTCATGATTCATATTAATAGGGATGATAGATCAGCTAAGTTTTTTCTGTGCGTCGCTGCGTTTTTGAGATAAAGCAAAAAAAAATTAAATAAGATACTAAATAATGTTTTTTTTGTCTGCCTTTGTGGCTCCTGTTTAAAATACTTCTGAAGATGTAGAAAATCGAAGAGGCAGACATGCAGGGCTCTGCATTATCACGGGACGAAGTAGTGAATTTTTGCATTTTGAAGAGCTGTTACTTTACGACGCAGGGCTATTATGGTGGCAGACCATTTTTCTGTGGTCCTATACATTGTATTTTATCAGATAGTCATGGTCTGCCAGGTGTACGTTTCATTGTCAAATTTCAAAATAGTTAAAACTTAATTCTTCTAAAACGCAGGGGTGTGGATGTCCGCCAATTTTTTTTTTATCTTCTAGAGGATGCTCCAAAGATGTATCATCAGTCAAAGAGGTAGACATGAGCAAATCATATAGAAATTTGTCCTTCATCACCCTTACTATAAGGGGCGGTTATTAATATTTTACTCGCATCTTAAGGGCTTTCTTCTTCTAATTGTTGGTCAGACCACGAACTTTGTCCATTATATTGTTTTACGCAGTTCCTTTTCAAGGCTGCGCGCTGCGGTGCAAAGATTGACCATTATTTTTATCACGATTTCGTTATAATATCATTCTCTTCTCTTTGCGTATAGTATGATGACCGACCTAAAGGAAAAACAAAAACCAGCCAAGTGCCAGCCGGACTCACGCACCGAGGGTTCGGTCGGTGCCACTAAAGTAAAAATACCGTCTCAGGGACGCGCAGTCGCACAGAAGTGTATTAAATACACGCGAATCCGACCCGTACTTGAGCAGTTTTTTTTTTATTGCTTATGCACTATAAACATACCAATTTTTTTGCTTCAAAATGTTTCCGTTTTTACGATAGAGCTAAAACAAAAACTCGAGCAAAAATCGCCTAAAACATGTTTGTAGTAGGGAAGCCCCCTAGTTTTTATATTTTTTTGTATTTGTTACTATAGCGGCAACGAAAATATATAATCTGTGAAAATTTTAACTGTCTACGGTTAACGGTTCAGCTCGCTGGAAGACAGACGGACGGACGGATGGACAGAAGGACATCGGAGGAATATTAATAGGATCCCTTTTACCTTTTGGGTACGGAACCCTAAAAATCAAACTCATAGCTCCAAATGAAGACAGTATCGTACTGTGACACGGTAACAAAAATAAAAGCTTGTGCATCTTTTAAAATGTACCAGAACAAAAATCTGATATTTTAGAAGAAAAATTATCTATGAATCTTCAATGTCACCAAGCACTTCAAAGAATATTTCGACGTAGTTGATTAACTGAAAATAGTTTGATTTATGTTATATTTTAGTGTTTTGACAAATAGTTCTTTTGATCTTATTGTACTGAATTATTTTTGGATCGTTTCATTTATCATCACTTCCCATACTTCAGAACGAATCAAAAGTTGTAACGTTTATAAACAAGACTACGCAAGTAACACTTTTTAAATATTTGTTTAATTTCTTTGGTTTGGGTTGTAATTAAGTAATATTAGGGTTTTAAAATCACATTTTTAGTGTGATACTCATGTGATAAATATGTGCGCAAATGACAATAATATTTAATTTCAATACAAAAATCTGGTACAAGCAAGTGCGTGTCGGGCCACGTGCAGTATAATGTTCCGTAGTTCTTTTAGGATTTTTTATCGCAAAGCAGGTTTTGATTTTTGATTAAGTATTCTTACGAGGTCACGAGCACCTTCCATATAGATAGTTTTCCTTTTGAATTCATCATTATATACAGGGTGTAAGGGACGGTGTACCAAAAACTGAAAGGGCGTGCTCAGTCAACGAAACTGAACAACTTTCCCAAAGAAACATCTTTATTCTTTATCTTTATTCTTTATTGTACACAAAACATTTACAATATAAACATAAGTGAAACATATGTTGGGAAATGAAAAAAAATTTTGACCCACGCGCCCTGAGGGTTCCGTACCTATCCTACCATATATATACTAAAAGCTTTTGCTCTTAAAACTCCGTGATCATCCAACTTGACCCCTCTTTCATAGAAAAGTTCTTGAACGGGAGCTCACCTTAATTGGTAACTATTAGTTGTGAGAAAAGTTGTAAGTAACATTAAATGATTTTAGATTTTTCCCTTTTATGTACTATGAGACCTAGCTTCTTGCCAAATTTCATAATTTTAGGTCAACGGGAAGTACCCTCTATGTTTTGCTTTAGTGTATAAATGTATGGAAATGAGGACATAAAAAGCCATATGTTTTGATTGACATTTTTAGATCTTGTTTGTTCTATGGAACTTAATATTCGTTATCAATTTCATCCTGAAACCTTTACCAGTTTGTAAGAAAAAGGGTCTTGACAGACAGACGGACAATAAAGTGATCCTATAAGGGTTCAGTTTTTTTATTTTGAATTACGGAACCCTAAAAACCACGCCTACTTTTTTTACCCATTTTTTTTTATATTTTATTTTACCTCTGTCGGCGTCTGTATATACATACTAAATTACAGCATTCTAGTACAAAGGGTCTCTACCTATAAGCTACGGACATGACGAAACTATAAAAGGATTCCTTGTTTACTACGGAACCCTAAAAATGTTATCGTTAATTCGTAAATAGATGTTTGCTAGCCTACGCATCCATCTATTTATTTTGTCTGTATATTTTCTAACAGTTTTACGTGGAAACCCTACTGAAAAACTAAAATAGCGAATTCATAAACGTCAAAACAGCAGTTACAAGTTCATGGGCTGGCGACATCTGTCTCCGTCTGTTAATTTTGTCGCGGTTTATTGCTTACGCTCTTAAGATTCATATTCATTGGTCGACAGGAAAAGAATACGGGGTGAAAGAGATTTCCAAAGTGCGAGCTTTAAGCAAAGCATATTTTATTTTAAACTACGTGTAACGAAGCGAACCACTCCACCCCCTGCTAGCAGCTACCTTTACCAATTCACCCGCACGCTATGTGTACGATTGGGGCTCGTATGTGTGTCCTCACGCACAGTCATCATACTCGTATCAGCCGAAAGACGCCCACTGCTGGACATAGGCCTCCCCTAAAGATCTCCATGACGACCGGAATGCGCTGCTCGCATCCAGCGGCTTCCCGCGACCTTGACCAGATCGTCGGTCCACCTTGTGGGGGGCCTTCCAACGCTTCGTCTTCCGGTACGTGGTCGCCACTCTAGAACCCTCACGCCCCATCGGCCATCGGTTCTTCTTGCGATGTGCCCTGCCCACTGCCACTTCAGTTTAGCGATTCTCAGGGCTATGTCAGTTACTTTAGTTCTTCTGCGGATCTCCTCATTTCTGATTCTCACGCACAGTAACAAACGGAATGCAAAAAGACTTATTCTGCAGGTAAAAGAATAACTCTACTCATAAGGAGATGTCATACATAATGCCCGCATGCATCCGCACAGGTGGGCTAGAATAGCTACGATATCGGTGCCAGACAGAGCTTTGAAGTCCATGCGCGTTGCTCTGCCGTTGTTCTGTGGTGCCAGAGGATGGACACGCCCTCGAGGCCGGCCACGGAGACGATATCGCGAGGACTTTAACAACTTTTTAGATAACTGGTAATCGGAGTCTCAGTACAGAGGCGAATGGCGAAATAGAGGGGAGGCTTTTGCCCAAAGTGGGACACTCAACAGGCTAGATAAAAGCCAGCATTATGGGAGCCACTTTCATTTAACGTCAAAGAAATAATTAGATTAATAAAAGCAGGCGGGCTGCAGGAGATTCCCAAAACGGATGCCATAAGGCGGGGATCCCCTGCATATGGGTAACGACTGATATACATGTTCTCCCGTCTTCAGAGAATCTCAGCGTTTTTGCCGATCAGCTAATTTCATTATTGCTTAGCCGGCCTGCGGGGAGAGCAACTTATTGACTTATGAACATGTGACATTATGATGCGTTGGGATTGTGACGCAAAATTAAATATACTCTAGTTCAGGGGTTCCCAAAGTGGGCGATAACGCCCCCTTGTGGGCTCTGCAGGCCTAAAGGGGGCGGTAAGAGACCAAGAAAAAAATGGGGGCGTTGTGTAGAGACTTGGGGGGCGATTTGTAATTTCGACTGAGCTCTCGACACTCGACTACAACTTGTGAACATCAACTAATATTATTTAAGAGATTGCTCTAACTCGGTTCGATTTTTCTATCCGCGTAGTTCATATATCTGTCCTGTTTTATTGAATAAATAAAATAAACATCATGTCAATCGGTCGCTCCGTTTCGAAATGAAAGTAGACACAAACAAACAAAAAGGCAACCGACACACTTTCGAATTTTACTAGTTATTAGTATTCCTAGATAGGTAATTTTCATAGATAATAGACCGCGGGCGATCATATTATTACAGGTTTTTTGTTAAATAACCCAATTTGTGCATTCCTGTATCAATCGGCTGGTTCATAGAATACTTGTTACTTGTTGAGTACGATTGAGCGTCGAATGAGGTAAACGAGTTTATGCATTTAGGCTTATTTCTTCCTGTCGGTACGTGCTGCGTATGCAATCCTATTTAAACAACGTAATATTTATTTTATTTTTCATTTGTGGTTTCGCGCGTAATAGGTAAGCACTAAGCAGTACTTAAGTTCAACACTAACTTACGTATTTCTCAAAACAAAACAATGTCGGAAGTAAAAAAGAAGAGACGGCAATACTGTGCGGAATATATTAAATTCGGATTAATTGAAAATCCCACAGACCCATCGTCGGGTTTTGTGCCTTCTATGTCTAAAAACATTTTCGACTGAAGCAATGAAGCCTTCAAGACTGCAATATCATTTGAATAAAATGCATCCAGACATGAAAGACAGAATTTACTAGCATATTTTCAAGACCTAAAGAAGAAGCATAATACTCGGCCAAGTGTAGCAAAACTATTTTCGGCGGCTGCTAAGCAAGATGACGACGGACTTTGAGCTTCGTACAATATCTCTTTGTTACAATAATAAATTAATTTAATTTGAAGTTATAATGGTTTTTGAGTAAGTGAAAAAATGAGGTCGCTAAAAAATAATTTATTCTCAAAGTGGGCATTAGGCAAAATAAGTTTGGGAACCCCTGCTCTAGTTAAAAATACATTCGTCCATTAACCTACTGGTTTGGCTTCCTGATAAATAAAATAAAGCTTAAAAGCTAAAAATTTGATAAATTAAATAAAATATTATGAACCATTTTTGAACCATTATGTACCATTTGAAAGCAAATAAATATGAATATGAATAAAGAAGTTTAGGTGGTCAGCATAAAAGTTTTCTATCCTACACGCAACCTAGTGCTGTAAATTTTTGTTTAGTTGATAAAAAGTTCAGCAATGGATTTATAAAAATTTAAACTAAAGAAAAGTTTTATGCAACAGGTGGTATTCAAACCCAAAACTAACGATATTAAAATCTCTTAATGACGTCAACTAAACTACCTACTCGTACATCGCTTCACAAACAAAGTGGCGCCATGGTGAAAAAAAAGCAAATAAAAACCCACGCGCTCTTTTAAATATGTTTGAATGTACAAAATATGTGTGTTTTAAATGTGTTTGGGAGTTTACAATGTTTACGAGCCGCGAATTCAAACTGATAGTGGAAAGTAAAAATGACATAACATAAAACAGGTAGCTGACAGATTATTTGGCTGGCTGATTATTTATTTGTAAGTACAAAGAAACAGATTCAACACTAAATACCTTGCGTGTGACTATTTATTACTTATTTATTTAGATTATGATTATTTAAGGAACTCCAGGTTTTTATGGAAACATGTTAAAGTACCTATATGTTTAGATACAACTGTATGTTTTCTCAATCAATAAAATTATTTGGCAACTCAACATCGTCGGCGAAAATGTTTACTCGAATTAAAAACCCGCCAAGTGCGAGTCGGACTCGCGCCCTAAGGGTTCCGTACCTATCTACCATATGATATACTAAAAGCTTTTGCTCTTTGATTTTAAAAACTCCGCGACCATCCAACTTGACCCCTCTTTTATAGAAAAGTTCTTGAAACGGGAGCTCAGCTTAATAGCTAGGGTGCTGTCTGCAATTTGGGTATATGATTTGCTCATGATTCATATTAATAGGGATGATAGATCAGCTCAATACGAATCTATTTGGTCCTTATAAGTTTTTCTGTGCGTCGCTGCGTTTTTGAGTTAAAGCAAAAAATTAAATAAAAAAAGCTACTAAATAATATTTTTTTTTGTCTGCCTTTGTGGCTCCTGTTTAAAATACTTCTGAAGAAGTGGAAAATCGAAGAGGCGGACATGCAGGGCTCTGCATTATCACGGGACGAAGTAGTGAATTCTTGCATTTTGAAGCGCTGTAACTTTACCACGCAGGGCTAATACGAGTATGGTGGCAGACTATTTTTCAGGGGTTCTATACATTGTATTTAATCAGATAGTCATAGTCTGCCAGGTGTACGTTTCATTGTCAAATTTCATAATAATTAAACTTAATTCATCAAAAACGCAGGGGTGTGGGTGGATGTCCGCCAATATTTTTTGTATCTTTTAGAGGATGCTCCGTATCATCAGTCAAAGAGATAGACATGAGCAAATCATATAGAAATTTTTCCTTCATCACCCTTACTATAATTGGTTACTGTTAGTTGTGAGAAAAATTGAAATATTTAATGATTTTACACTTTTCCCTTTATTTGTACAGTGAGACCTAGCTTCTTGCCAAATTTCATAATTTTAGGTCAACGGGAAGTACCCTGTAGGTTTTGCTTTTTTGCATAAATGTATGGAGATGAGGACATAAAAAGCCATAATTATCTTTTATTGCGTCGTTGTAGAAAGTTGAAATTTTCAGATTTTGTGTGGTTTATGGACCTTAATATTCGTTATCAATTTCAACCTGACACCTCTTCTCGTTCGTGAGAAAAAGGGTCTTGACAGACAGACAGACAGACGGACAACAAAGTGATCCTATTAGGGTTCCGTTTTTTTTTATTTTGAGGTACGGAACCCTCAAAACAATCTGTAGATATGCTACGACGTGGCTACGACGAAGCACATTTATTTATCAAGTACATGCTGTATTAAAAATTATATCCGAAACATTATTATGTAGGTATGAAAGGGTTGATGAAATTAGAGGAAGCGAGGGAAGTTTGTCAAGGTCGTAGCAGGTGGAGGGCTGTGGTCTCTGCCTATCCCAACGGGAACGAGGCGTGTATTCAGTATGAATGTTATTCTATTAAATACCTAAGTAGTAACGTGTTCGTGAACTTTTCTTTCCGTTCGTTCAAGAAGAAACAACGTCACAAAACATTCGTAATGGCCTCCATTAGTACGGTTTCATCAACATAAAGGCATCCAGTTATGAAACTCTTAGCCACAATGGCCTTTTGTTATATGAATTAGCTGTAATAAAAGACCAAAAGCTTACGAAATAATTGAAATCTTGGTTTAGGTATTATAATATAATAATAATAATACTTTTATTAAAAACAGAATTACAACTTAGACATAGGATACTAACTCTAAAAATTAATACATTTATATTCTTAAAGCGAAACTTACGTCTAGGTTAATACAATCATTACCAGTGGTCCCCAAACTAGGCGAAGCCTGTATCTTGGGAAACCTATGTACATTTGGTTACCGAGTTGTCTATATAGCTTAAAGTGATAACTTAAAAGGAAAATAATAGTAATTAAATCTAACAAAGTGCGTTGTAGCTGCTATTCAAATTAATTTAAGAATTTATTTATTACCTAGTGCATATACTACTATACTACCGAAATATTATTGTCTAAAAGGTATAATTAATTCTGTTTGTTGATAATCTAAAGTGCTAAGCCAATTTTGAATTATGGTTTTAGCTTCCAATACTGTCGATTTTTTTATGTCGCAAAATTTGATAATTTGGTTATAAATTGCAGAATAAGCGTAAGTAGGAAATCTTCTAGCGAAAGTAGTTTTAGCTGCTGGAATTGGTATTTTAAAGACGCGTTTCTGCAATAAGAGGGGGTACTCATCCAATTTGAGAACTTGGCTGTGAAGGCTAAGGGATGCTTTAGCGATGTACAGCTGCCGAACCCGCAAAACCTGAGCCTCTTGATACAAAGTGTTAGTGGGGAACCTAAATGGTTTTTTTAACATTACTTTCAGAACTCCACGTTGAGCTCTTTCTAAGGCAATCAAGTGAGTCTTTGCGGCGCCTCCCCAAATACCTATACAATAATTTAAAAGAGATTGACATATCGCTAAATAAACAGTTTTTATGATGTGAAAACTAACTACATTACGTAATTTTTTCATCACTCCAATAATTTTTCGGATTCGAGCCGACAGAGCGGCAATTTGGGATTTAAAATTGAGTTTTTCATCCAGCATTACTCCTAGATATCTTAATTCGGTTGTTTTTAGAATGTATTCACAGTTACATGGATGAGTATTGCTTTGGTTTCATCTTGTCTACACTACAATGGATGTAAAATTTGTAAGTTTCGATAATTTAGCAATAAGCTTTCCACCGTGCGAATATTTGTTATGAAAATCTGGTTTAATAAGTACTTCAAAATGAACCTCACCAGGAGGTAAGAATTTTGTATTGAACTGTATTACTGTACGTACACCCAACAGCACGTCAATAGAAACACTTGGACTTTATCTCATAGTAATAGAGATCCAAACGTATCCACTAACGTGCGGTTGACCGTACATCACACTAGTTTTAGCTTTACGTCTTTGCATGTAGTATTACGGAAGTGAATCAAGAGAATCGTGGACAACTTTAGTCTTTATTATCTACTAGCGACCGCCGCAAACGCTATGTCCCTGCATTTTAAATCTTTAAAATCGCTTCGTAAAAAAATAAAGGATAAAAAACCAGCCAAGTGCGAGTCGGACTCGCGCACTGAGGGTTCCGTACAAACTTGTACGTATATAAGTAAAAGTTATGGTATTTTTATTGCCAAAAAACTTTATTATGTGATGTAAGTACCTAAAATTTATATTTGAATTGATTGAATGAAAGGTAAATTGCGGTTTATGATTTATGACGTATTAAAAAAAATACTTACTTGATCTCGTTCAAACCAATTTTCGGTGGAAGTTTGCATGGTTATTTACATCATATATTTTTTTTAGTTTTATCATTCTCTTATTTTAGAAGTTACAGGGGGGGGGGGACACACATTTTACCACTTTGGAAGTCTCTCGCGCAATGTATTCAGTTTAGAAAAAATATATATTAGAAACCTCAATATCATTTTTGAAGACCTATACATAGATACCCCGCACGTATGGGTTTGATTAAAAAAAAATTTTGAGTTTCCGTTCTAAGTATGAGAAACCCAAAATTTTTTTTTTCTATTTATGTGTGAAAATCTTAATGCGGTTCACTGAATACATCTACTTACCAAGTTTCAACAGTATAGTTCTTATAGTTTCGGAAAAAAGTGGCTGTGTCATACGGACGGACGGACAGACAGACAAGACGAATCTATAAGGGTTCCATTTTTTGCCATTCGGCTACGGAACCCTAAAAATGGTTATTCTGGGTCATCCCTAAGAGATAGACATATACTAATGCGGACTTTTTTGTTGACGTTTTTAAGGTGTACAATACTGTAGTACATTATTTTGATATATCTCGTAGGGTACTACCACACATTGCAAAGGATACACTGCTTTTGTGAAATGGACGCTCTTTTAAAATCTGTACTATTTCCCCATATTAGAATACCGTACTTGAGGGTGGAACTGATAGATAGTGTAGGTAGAATAATGTGTATTCGTATCTGTTATTCGTAGCACTATTGTAGCACTCACATGTAGCACAGAGACTAACGTAGCAAGTGTATAGTCAGCCTACGACTAAAACGTAGTGTTTACCTTCTCTCTGTCTGCATTTACAAGCTTTTTTTATGGTTTGGAGGAGAATGAGACGAAAGGGTAAAGATCTGGGTGCGTATTCCGAAGTTTTAGATATATTTATTTAATGGCGTCACATCTCATTACAAGTCGTATTATCGGAGCTCCGATATTATCAGATTGACAATAACAATTACGTTCCAATTACGTTCGGAAATTTTGTATGGGAATTTCTTTGTCAAAGGCCGAACCATAGATAATTATCGGCGCGATATTTTTGTAGTTTCACCTCGGAATACGGCAGCTGGAATTATCATATTAGTCATTTCACTGGTGATTTTAATTATTTTTCCAAAGATTTGAGTTCAGCAAGCATTATAAAACTGGTGTCTGAAATAGAAGCGCAATCACATCGTAACAAACTAAACTAAGGTCAATAAGACTACTCCGTCAAACGGCAAGGCAAATGCTTCTTTTCCCCTTCTTTCAATCTTCTCTATTTTAAGCCAGCTTTCTCAAATATTTGAAAAGTTTAGAATTTCAAACCAGTGGTGCCGGTTTAGCGAATGCCTCGCGAGTGTTAGTGCCTTTTGATACACTTTAGTATAAACTTTTATAGTAATGCGCACCCATTTTCCAATTCTCGTGTTTGCTTGAGTCCCTGAAAAAATACTAGAAATGACATACAATAAACTAGTTTTAGTTTTACGTCAATATATGCAGTATTACGGAAGTTACGACTCCAAGAAGTTTTGGACGCGTACTTTTCAAGAGTGAAGGGAGAGGATGTCACTTTTCTCGTTAGGCTCATAGAAAAGGTATAGTTCGGCTGTGTTCCGTAGGTGCTTGAGCCCCTGAGCACCCACAGAGTCGACACCCTCCCGTAGAGTTGTAAATACTAGGATTTACGAGGGACGTCCTCTGGATCCCAGTTGGTCGATTTCGAGATCCACGTCCTTAAAATTCATTTTAAGTCTTTCTAAATTAATTGAAATGAGTTTCAATTTCAATATTTCAGATCTAGTCTATAAATGCCAAATTGGATTGTAACAAAAACGATTCTGGGTTAATTAGAGAAAGATTTATAATGATAAAGTTAATTAATGGAAGGGATATCAATGACGTAATCAAGGTCTATTATAATTTTTTTTTATGGTTGATGAGCTTACTCTTGACCTCGATCTAGCCCTGAGGGCAGAGATGAGGTCGACGATGGAACGAGAAGCCTATCCACTCGCGACTTGAATAGATTCGGGTTATACGAACTCGGGGACACAGACGCAGACACAGAATTCCACTCATTAGCTGTGCGCACTATAAAAGATGTTTCAAAGCGCTTAGTGCGAATGTGTGGAATATCAACCAACTGTGGGTGATATCCTGCGGTGCGTCTGAACTGCCTAGATAGGCAGTCCCCACTCAAGTCATATATACCAATAACAAGTATGACCACCTTTGTTACCTCTGCCTACAGTACCTACTGTAATACATGTTTCATGCTTTGACACTTATAAGAAAGCAATAGCGCGTTGCTCACCCTTAGAAGTAAACAAACAGAACAAACGTGAATGTTTTGCGTCTGTGTGTTATTTGTTTATTTATTCTTGTATGTACGCACGGTAGCAAGCACGTAGAAACGAAACCAGTGTAGGTTGAACCAGCGTTACGCTGAAAACGACCGAAACCAGAGACCCGCTCAAGGTCAAAGTGTTTTTACCGATGAGCAGCCGTGTTTCCTATATGTTTTTCTCTTTGCCTAGTTTAGGATTGGATGACCTTGTGTCTGAGAAGGATTTCTCATGTTTATCCAATGGATATTATAAACTAAACCTACAAAATGATGATGATAAATTATCACAAATATTCTCTTTCTAACATACACTCCATTTGTAAAGCAGAAGCTAGGAAACCCCTTTCGAATTGATGAGTAAGATTTGTATCAGGATACGATGCGTATTTCTGTCTAGTTTCCCTCCCAAGGGCGAGCTCGGCTTACGAATCGGCGGAACAGGACACCAAAGGGCCAATTTCTACAAATCCTACTGATTTAACAAAAAGTTACGATCATGGTTTGGTTTCGCGTTACGAAAGGCAACTTTGAGTGGAAATGTGGTGTAACAGTACGCGGGCCGTAAGCTCGTTTGTCTGGCTCTAGACTGTTAAGACGACTTTTATATCAACTGTGGTAAGTTTACTGTGGAAAAGAGATAATTAGAAAATATTACGCAGTTGGATGTCACACGAAGTTGTTAGTTTTTAGGGTTCCGATACCAAAATGGTACAAAAATGGAACCCTTTGGACTTTGTCTGTCTGTCTGTCTGTCACCTGTATATCTCGGCAACCGCTCATGGTATCGACTTGAAATTAGGAATAGTTTTAGAATAGCGTTACCCAACTTAATTTCACATGAAATAATTAAAAAATAATCATGATTTTTAATGTAAAGGGGGCCCAAATAGATCGCAAAATTTCAAATTGTCGTTACTAGGTCGAGTGGGGTACCATATTATGTAACAGTATAACATTGGGAGCCAATTTCTGCCAACAAACTGTTAAATACAGTTTGGCGGAATTTGTAATAATAATAACTGTAGTTTTTTTTTTTTGGAATAAAGTTTTGAAAATTTAATTTAAAAAATATGAAAGGGCTTTACTTGTACATTCTAAAATATATTTTTGTACGACTCTTAGCTTTCAAGTTATGATGAAAGATTACAGTCGATAGATGCTATGTAAATATTACAGAAAAAATTAAAATATCTTTTTTTTAGAAATCTGCAAAAATCGTTTAAAAAAATGGACTTTATTGCTTCCAAAAATACTATAGGTATATCGGAGCCCCCGGCGCGCGAGTCCCATTCGCAATTGACCGGTTTTTATTTATTTATATGAACTAGGTTTTACGTACGAAACAGAGACGAAATATTACATACCTACATCTATGCCATTGCTAATGACGCAATTGTCGTCGTAAATATGGCTCCAGAGAGCCGTATTTCAATGTTTTGTGTCATATTATACTGGCATCATAACATATAATTTATTTTATGATACACTTATTTATGCCGTTTTGTGATGAGTTAAGTTATTAGTTTCTCTATTGTGGTAGGTTAAGAGCAGGTTAAAAAAACATTTTTAATTTTTAATCTGTTTACGTTTTTACAGCGAAGTCGTTGAACTCGTTGAACTGATTTTCATATTGAATCGGGTGATACATTGTCATTTAAAAATAATGTAATAGAAACAAAAAATAATAATAACGTATTTGTGGGACTGGAGCCTAAACTGAAGCGTGTACTTTAGGACTCCAGGTCTCCGTCCTATACAATGTCGAAATTCTAACGTGGACAGATTTGTGTATCTTGAAGATACTACAAAATAGAAAAGTAATATCATATCTTTCTATCTTGTACAGACAGAAATTAATTAACTAACAAATTAACATATTCTAATCTTCCAAAGAAAAACCAATAAGAATAAATGATGGAGAGTAATGAAGTGAGTGAGTGCGTAGGGAGAGGGTGGGTGGCTTATTCTTTATAAAGTTATCCAGGGTGTATCAGAGCGTAAAACGGACTAAGTTTCCCGTTTCCGGTAACGATGGCAGGCAGCCGCGGCGGCAGCGCCACTTCTGTGCGTGACAGGAATTATTAAGCAATTCCCGACGAGCTACAGGCGACAGAACGATACACTTTATTGACGTAAATTGAGGGTAGTTTACTAGAATGTGGAGCTATGTAGCATACTTGATAACGGGCACCTAATAATTTTACTGGCTGTGGGCTAAGTTGACTTAGGTATTGGTCAGTACCCACTTTAAAACGATATCTTGGGTTTTAGAACATAATAAACTTATGATTCCGCTTCTGTAAAAAATTAACCAGCAGCCTTTGCTTGGTTTTGACTTCAATCTAGTCTTAGGACATAGTTCATCGATGAAACTAGCTCAGCTCATCTATACGAAGACTCGTAATTTGGATAGATTTTGGGTGACTCCGGAACACAGGCCTAGGAAGAAAACTTTACTCCTTGGCTGAGCGTATTATACAAAAAGAAATGCTTAGATACATAATAATAATTCATTTAACTCATAATGTACCTATAACATTACAGTCCAAGACGAACGTGTTACAAATTCAATTTTATTAAAACGTATTATTGTATTAAACTATTAAGATATTGTCAAACTAGCTGTTGCCCGCGACTCCGTCCGCGTGGGGTTCAGAAAAAGTAGCTAATGACTTTTCCCATGATTCAAACTATCTTCGTACCAAGTTTTTATCACAATCAGTTTATCGGATTAGTCATAAAAGCGTAACACACAGACAGACAGTGCAGTTCTCGCCTTTATATTATTAGGTATACAGCGTACCGATAATACGGATTTTTGTAAATTAAACACCTCTTGTTTACGTGTGGACTGTTAGGTCGCCCACTATCCTCGTAAGTGTAAAATCATAATCGAATTCCACGCGGAGTAACTATGATACGGGTTTCGTTATTTCTTATACAAAACAAAGCCTAACTAAATCTGAGGCTCAGTCACTTTAGCTTCTGTGGCTACTGAAAAAAGAGCGGTACAAAGTCCAACGTGTTTAGCTTCACATGCTTTTAACTCTACATGTACCTACATACAAAACTGTTGGACTTCACTTCCGTACAATCTTTGCAACTTATCTCTCCCCTTAAAAGACAATTCCTAAGAAAAAATAATTCACTTCTCTCTTTATTTTTTGAAGTATTTCGTTTATAAGTACCTACCTACTTCCTAAGTTTTCAAAACTTTGGAACTTTCATAATTTTTTTACATTTGTTGCACCGCCATGCCGAAACAGGAATTTTTTAATTATTATTTTTACAATAAAACCCAATCCAGATTTTACCAATCTTTAGCTGTACCCACGACTTTTACACAAACAACTCGACCGGATCAAACGGAATTTTCAACAACGTACTTGGCTTTCTTCCGTACAAAATTATAAGCTTTGTTTGATTTCAGCTCGGTTTCACAGCTTGAAACTTTTAACTCTCCTATCATCGGTTTGAAGGAACCGATGGCAATAAAAAAAAGTTCAAATATTGCACGAAAGCAACCCAAATACGTTATTGAAAACCATGTTTAAGTCGTTCAAGTAGTTTGTGAGGTATTGGTGCGGCCGCTTATAATTTCGCGAACCTACTGTCTGAGTGAACCGTTTGCAATGAAATAAAGCTTATATATGTTGCACAGAAAAAAGCCCAACGCGTCATTGAAAACCTCGTTTGACTTTGAACCAGTTCAGCAGGTGAGTTCTTGGTTCTGCAGCTTGAAACTTTGCGTATCTTCTGTCAGAGTGAACCTAACTATCGCAATGAAACTAAGCTTATTTATTGCACAGGAGTAAGCCAAACGCGTTATTGAAAGCCACGTTTGAATCTGCTCAAAAGTTTTTGAATTGTTCGCGCCTTCGCTTGAAACTTTGCGTAACTTCTATCTGAGTGAGCTGTTTTCAACTAACCTAAGCTTATATGTTGCACGGAAGTACCTAATCCAAGCTCGTCATGGAAATGCCAGTTTGAGTCGGTACAGCAGTTTGTTCGCTATTGGCGCCGCCTATTGAAACTTCGGGCATTTTCTGTCTGAGTGAACCGTTTTCAATGAAAGTAAGCTAATACATTGCAAAGAATTAAGCTAAACACGTTATTGAAAACCCCGTTTAAATCCGTTTAGTAGTTTGCGAGTTATTGGTGCCGCCGCTTGAAGCTTAGTGTATTTTATGTCTGGGTGAACCGTTTGTAATGAAACTAAGCATACATGTTGCATGTAGTAAGCCAAATACGTTACTGAAAACCTCGTTTTAATCGGTTCAGTTGTTTTTGAGATCTTGGCGCCTCCTCTGGAAATTTCGCGCACCTGTCTGAGTGAGCCGTTTTCAATGAAAGTAAGCTAATATGTTGCTAAGAAGTAAGCTTGACAGTTTATTGAAAACCCCGTTTGAATCCGTTCAATAGTTTGTGAGTTATTTGCGCCGCCGCATGAAACTTAGCGTACCTTCTGTCTGGGTGAACCGTTTGCAATGAAACTAAACTTTTATGTTGCACAAAAGTAAACCAAACTCGTAATTGAAAACTCAGTTTGAATCGGTTTGTGAGTTATTACCTTTCAGGCAATTTGATACTTTACATTAGTGTAGCTTCTGATTGAGTGAACCGATTTGAATGAAACATAGCCTATATGTTGCTCAGAGCTAAGCTTAATCTATCTGCGAAAACCGCGAGAAAATCCGTTCAGTAGTTTCGGAGTTTATCGAAAACATACAGACAGACAGACAGACAGACAAAAAGTTCAGAAAACATATTTTTAAGTTGTATTAGTCGTTTCTTATCGCCCACACTTATTTTTTTATATATTTATCAAAAGTACAGACACGCGATTTCTACTCTTTTATTATATGTATAGATGTTAACAAATGTTACATTATCAGTAATCAATTCTAATACATCTGGAAAGTAATCAAACTCTTACACTAACTGACTGATGACTGGCATATCACCGGTGGAAGCGAGAAGAAGCATGGAGTTTTGAATCTGAATCGTTGGAACCGCATTAGATTAGCGCATGGTCCTGTCAGAAATTACTGGTCAAAAAGAAACTCGAGCTCGCAGAAAACACTTCTCCACCATAGACACACCTAATAATAAGCAATAATAAAGTTTAGTAAGAATCACTTCAAGAACAGACTTGTCTCGCCTATTACGAAACTTTCTCAAAGCCAGTCACCACAGACCACTAGTTTCGCACACATGTCGTTCGGCTTCTGTTTATTAGTTGCCAGCCTCAAACTATAAAGCTGTGTTTCCACTGAAGACAGGCTCGGGAAGTTGGTGACATACGTTTTTGGATATTTTGGATTTTACAAAATTAACTTTAAGAATTTTTGTTTTACGACTTTTGGAAATTCGCGAATAACATTTTGACTCTCCATACAAAATAATCAGGTCAGCGGACCAATTTGTATGAAAAGTTATTTACAAAGGTTTTTTTTGAGAATTTCCAAAAGTCGTAGAATAAAAGTTTTTGCATTTAGCTTTCAGAACATTTTTAAAACCCGATATACAACCAGTTGGCACAGGTTTGGACTGAACCCCACATAAAAATTTAATAACATTATTGTCATGTTCTGAGCAACATAGGTAAGTACTAAAAATTGCCCAGTTCTAACAATTTTTTTTATTAACTGCCATTTAGACAGTGGAAAAGCAGTTTTATGAAGGCAAGTAGCTCGCAAGTAGCCCGATAACGTGACAACAAACTATAAGTTTCGTAAGTGCTCAAGTTAGCCACTTTCTGTCCTTTCTCTTCTAAATAAAGTTCGAAAGGGTAGGAAACATCCCACGCTACCGTTTGGGTACAAAGAGCGAAGGAGTAGTTTGCTTTTAACCTACTTTCTGATAAAAAAAGCGATATCCTATTTATAGTCGAGTTCTTGACTCTGAATACACAAACTTTTATATCCATTCTTTGTTTTAGAATAAATAAATAAATGTTGTCGAGCGTGTATGAAAGGGTTAATGAAAGTAAGAATAAGGTGGAGGGCTGTGGTCTTGCCTACCCCGATGGGAAAGAGGGGTGATGTTATGTATGTATGTTTATTACCAGCTTAAGCTGTTAGTACATTTTCCTAACATCAGAGTCTAATTGGGTGTACATTGCTGGTTGAAGCAAGGATATTAAAATGAACAGAAAAAAGTCTCCTAGCAATGTATAATAATTAATAAGTATTAATTAAATGAACAGAACAAAGTCTCCTAGCAATGTATCGAAATAATTCTTTGAATTTAGGAAGGCATGATAGCGGCTTTAGAGATATCGGTAAAATTTTTGTTCTCAAATCAACTTAGTGATAAAATTCGTGCATTATAGTAACTTGTTTCGATGAATAATAGAGACAACTTTACCCCTTAACCGTATACCAACAAAACCTTTATTCAAGGTGGCAATCTTTAGTGACCTTGCAATGTTTACCGAGTACTAAGTATACACTATGCTGTGAATATCACAGAGCAGAAGTGTATATTCATGAATTTACAGGTGCGGACTTAGTGCTGCAATCTATTTACATACAAATCGGCAAAGCTCCCTCAACCCACTTACAAAGATCGCTTCCGAAAGGGATAAGCATTGCAGAACACAATAAATAAATAAAAATAAATAAAATTCATTTATTTCGGGCAACTGAGTCCATATAAAATTACAATTAATTTACAATACTTTTATAATTGTGGGAACGTTTCCTCTCTGTGCTCTTACTTAAAATAACCCAAACATATTTTTGAAAGTCGAATTTTCAAGCACAAGTTTTATGATACTGTACATTCCTGTGTACGTTGGAATATGGTCATCGAAATGAGATATTATTCGATGTCTATTTTATTCAAACTTTTATAATATATATATTTTTTTACTTTAGCATAAACGTGGTATATTTTTATGGCAATAGCTATCTACTATTCATTCTTTGACTATACCGACGTTCATCTTTTGCGCTGAACCCTAAATACAACCCGTCACATTTTCTTGTAAAGACTTCCCTTAATTAAAACCCGCAATCTTTACTTACGTAAATTGCCCTAAAATGCTTTGCATAAAGAGGCTGGAGCACCAGAAAATAAAAAACAAACAACTTTTGTGCTTGAAAATGTAGAGATTTTTCTATTTGCAATTTTCTGGTTGCTGAAAACAGCACCTCAAATACATACTTTGTTTTATTTTAGACGTAATTTTCTCTCTGGAACTACGTCTATGTGATATGATTATTACCGTAACATGGGTGAATGAGATTTTTAGAAGCCAACACTCGGGTCACAATCTTAGTTGGCTTTTTCTCAAATGACGTCACTCAGGTCTCATGTAATTTGTTTATTATTTTTATGTTTTACAAGCCTGGCTAGTGGCTTTCTACTATCGCAAACGTTAGTACAATAGAATGAAATGGGCTCATTTATCTAAGGAAATAGGATTGACATAAGTTAACGAAATGTTCCGTGACGGCTAATGTCAATCCCTGAGGGCCTGGCCACATGTAGCCGGCACGGCATTTTTAACGCGTTATATTTCTTCTCGAAATTATTTCCGTCACTGCTCTTTCCGTTATATTTCTTCTCGAAATTGAAAGGTATGGATTTACCCAGTATTTTCTTTTATTATTATTTATTTGAGTCTTTTTACGCCATTGAATACGTTTCTTGTAATTCAAGCGATGACCAACTAAACTGCACGCACCTTTGCACGCCGTCCTCCGGCGCCGGTGGCCGGCGAGGGGCCGTGCCTGCCGGCTACATGTGGCCAGGCCCATACATTTTAATTCTATTCTATAGATTTTGCGATAATAGAAAGCAAAGCTTGTCTCAGGGCCCTACTTGTTATATTTCACATTGATGTTTTCCGAAAAACACAAAAAGGTAATTAGCTAAATATTGTATTTATAATAGAATCCTAATTAACATATTTACAGTCATATTAAACCATGAACTTTAAAAGGCAATGCTTGAAACGATATTTTACCCCTCAAGGGAACTGACATGATACTTGTGACTTGAAATGGAATTTGCATATCGTTGTGGGTATATTGAAAAGGGAGATATTAATTTACTTATGGAAATGTGGATTCTTCTTCTTCTATCGTGTCGAAGGCAACACTTACACTTTTTAGGGTGAAAACGGGTCCCTAAAATATGCCTCCGATGTCTGTCTGTCAGCGGGCTGTATCTCTTGAACCGTTATAGTTAGACAGTTGAAATTTTCCCAGATTATGTATTTTTGTTACCGCTATAAAAAAAAAATAAAAAAAATTAAGGGCGGCTTCCCAAAAACGTGATCTTTATGTGATTTTTTATTTTAGCTCTATCCTAAAAACGGGCACACTTACAAGCGTAAAAATTTTAATAGTGCATAAGCTATAGAATAACAACAAACAATAAAAATTGGTCAATGCGTGCTGGACTTGCGCGCATGCGTGGCTGCGCGACAATAACTAAGACTGTATTTTACCTTAGTGGGACGGAACCCTCAGTGCGCTAGACCGAGTCTCCCCGCAACGCAGATAGCTTTTTAGGGTTCCGTACCTCAAAAGAAAAAAACGGAACCCTTATAGGATCGCTTTGTTGTCCGTCTGTCTGTCTATCTGTCTGTCTGTCTGTCTGTCTGTCTGTCTGTCTGTCAAGACCCTTTATCTCACGAACGGGTAAAGATATCAGGTTGAAATTAATACCATATACTAAGATCCATGAACCACACAAGATCTGAAAATTTAAATTTTTTACAATGACGCAATCAAAAGATATGGCATTTTATGTCCTCATCTCCATACATTTATTCAAAAATGCAAAACCTACAGGGTACTTGCCGTTGACCTAAAATTATGAAATTTGGCAAGAAGCTAGGTCTCACAGTACAAATAAAGGGAAAAGTCTGAAATCATTAAATATTACAACTTTTCTCACAACTAATGGTAACCAATTGTGGTGAGCTCCCGTTTCAAGAACATTCATATAAGAGAGGGGTCAAGTTGGATGGTCGCGGAGGCGATTTTTGTTTTAGTTCTATTTAAAAACGGGAACACTTACAAACTTAAAAATTGGTATGTTTATAGTGCATAAGCTATAAAATAACAACAAATAATAAAATTTGGTCAAGCGAGTGTCGGACTCAAAAAATCTAGCACATTAACTTACTGAAATTTCAACTAATACAATTATGTTTATGTGGTGGTACGGAACCCTCAGTGCGCGAGTCCGACTCGCACTTGGCCGGTTTTTTTGTATTATGATTTAATCTATTTAAGAAATGAGTGAACGTAAGTTCTTCTCGGTGTTTCCGTTAAGTTTCTCCTCGGTGAGGTCGTCATCTCTGTCCCCAGTCACGTTTCTTTATGCTAAAACCAAGAGATTGTATTATTTCCATTCACAAATTTTCTGCGAATGAACAGCTTTCATAAGGGTAATGTTTCTACGAAATTGACTGTGTCTGAATTACTCTGAATAGATTTTGTCTTCGTCTCCGCAAGATTTAAATTTAATATTGCTGAATTCGTCTTTTTATCATAACATGGAAATTAAGTATTTTTCTTATTTCTTCTACTGTGATTGTGTTTTATCACACAAAATTTTTGTGACTACAGTAGTATACTGCTGTTTTGTTGCTTAATTCTACATTAAAGATAGAAAGCAGTATTTGTAACATTATAAGTGTATTGGCGTATGCTGTAAGCTTATATTGTAAAATTGAATAAATTGAAATTGAAAATCTTTGGCTACCTACAATGTGATTTTACTATTAAACTATTATTTTTAGGGTTCCGTACCTCAAAAGAAAAAAAACGGAACCCTTATAGGATCACTTTGTTGTCCGTCTGTCTGTCTGTCTGTCTGTCAAGACCCTTTATCTCACGAACGGATAAAGGTATCAGGTTGAAATGAATACCATATATTAGGACCCATGAACCACACAAGATCTGAAAATTTAAATTTTTTACAACGACGCAATCAAAAGATATGGCATTTTATGTCTTCATCTCCATACATTTATTCAAAAATGAAAAACCTACAGGGTACTTCCCGTTGACCTAAAATTATGAAATTTGGCAAGAAGCTAGGTTTCACAGTACAAATAATGGGAAAAGTCTGAAATCATTAAATATTACAACTTTTCTCACAACTAATGGTAACCAATTGTGGTGAGCTCCCGTTTCAAGAACATTCATATAAGAGAGGGGTCAAGTTGGATGGTTGCTAAGGCGATTTTTGTTTTAGTAGTTCTATATAAAAACGGGAACACTTACAAACTTGAAAATTGGTATGTTTATAGGACATAGGCTTAAAATAATAACAAATAATAAAATTTGGTCAAGCGCGTGTCGGACTCAAAAAATCTAGCACATTAACTTACTGAAATTTTAACTAATACAATTATGTTTATGTGGTGGTACGGAACCCTCAGTGCGCGAGTCCGTCTCGCACTTGGCCGGTTTTTTTAAAGTTATAAAATTATAACTTTTGCCTTGAAACACGGATCAAATAAAATTACGAATCGTTACATAAAATGCGCATTCGCTCTTATAGTCACTGTAAAGCTTTACTCTCTGCGCGAGCTCTTGATTTTGATAAAAATTAACGTGAACGTAACAAAAGAGTTCAAAGATCACTTTTTATTCGTAGTGGGTAGATGTGACGAAAAACGTCAATAGAGTCTGTCGTAAATATGTAGAATGTGAATGAAATTTGCATTTTTGCTCACGGAAGCGGACTTAGATATGCAATATGCATATAACACTTTAATCACTTCAAGCGCTTAAACTATGCGTTGTGATGTTAGCTTGAATGTCATTAATAGTTAAATGCATATTATTGGAAAGCCTCCATGGTTTAGTGGTTAGAGCGCTCGGCTCTTAATCCTGATGTTATGGGTTTGATTTCCGGTGTACTGTCAAACAAAAATCATTTTGAGGGACTTCCCCAATTTGGTTAGGACATAGCAGGATATATCACCTGTCCGAAAAGTGAGATGACGATTCTGTGCTTCGGGAGGACATCAATATACCATGAGGCCATTAGCTGCTCAAGTGCGATTAAAAACGCAATAGAAATAGTGAGACAAGCAGTCGCACACAGTCTCAGTATTTCCATCAATGGAAATTCGCAATGGAAATAGTGGGATACACCGTCTGACACCAGGGTTTCTGTTGTCGGTCTTCGATCTTACAATCCACACGATATGATGATGATAGGATCATTCCTTGCTGCTTCATACGAGATGTCTTTATTTGAAATAAGCTCAGGGGCCGTAGACAAAACGGCTTTCTGTAATCGTAAACGGTAGTACAAATAAAAATTTATGAGATTGACATAACCTAACGAAATTTGGCGTGACAGCCAATGTCAATGCCATACATATCCATTCTGTTCTACAAGGGTTTTCGATTTTAGAAAGCCAATTGTCTTGGTACCCAGAGTCTCTTTGTAACTAACAGTTTTTGTAGCTTTTTGTACTGGGACTGTACAAAAGCGGCTTTCTTTTGTAATAAACGCTAGTAGATTAGAATGAAAATGTTAGGGATTGATATTACTATCACGTGAAATTTCGTTAGCTTATGTCAATCCCATACGTATTAATTTTATTCTACTAGCGTTTAAATTATAGAACGTCACTTTTGTTCGGCCCAAGTCAGCAGCATTCGCTGATCCGCAGATTAGAAAAACTAATAGCTTAACTCAACTTAGGTCGTATGGCCAGTCGTACGTACCTTACCGTCTATCTGCACAAAGCGCTTTGCGTCTTTAGTCTACGTTCTTAGCTAAGGAGTGGAACTCCCTCTCTGCCGATCTATTCCCTAAACAATGTAACCTGGATTTTTCAAGGCCAGAGTGAACAGACATTTTCTAGGCAAGCAAGCTAGAGGTACATCTTCGACCTCAAACTCAAAATAGTTTATTCATTGTTGGATATTAAAGTTTCTTAATGACGTCAGCTAAACTACATCGCTTCACAAACAAATTGGCGCCATGGTGGGAAAAAAAGAAGCGACAATAAAAACCCACGCGCAATAACCTTTTTCATATAATTTCTGCTTGATAACAGTTTTGAATTTATCTAACGGTAAACTTTCAATATGAGTGGGTACCTTATTATAGAAGCGTATACATTGACCTTTATAAGTTTTACAAATTTTGTGAACACGGCTGACATAAGAAGCAAGTTGATTCTTGTTTCATATGTTGACACTGTGCCTGTCACTATTTTTCTCGAAAATATGTATATTTCGTTTGACATACAGCGTGAATTTGTGTTGGTTTCGCACCCGAAGCTCAGTGATTCTACTCATGATTACAAGCAACTTTCCCGAAGAAAAAATTTTTTACTCGTAAAATTTTTTTCGCTTCTCCATAGTAAAGTGGTCACGTGATCGACTCATTTTGTATATTAAATTCTCATAAATGTCTATTTAAATTCTCATATATTCCGTTTGACATATATTGAATTCTCATCATCACTAGGTGAGTCCATCGACTGTAATTAATGCAGATTTGCAGTTTGACAAATATCGGAGATAACGAAATGGTATTTTTTAGACATTTTTCATCATAACTTGAAAACTACTCGTAAGAGAGTTGCAAAAAAGTTTTGAAAGTAAATTTTAAAGTCGATTGCGTCAGTTGTTGCTGAGATAAACAAGTGTGACAGACGGACAAGCAAATCGCACCATAAGGGATCTTTTTAGGGTTCCGATACCAAAATGGTAAAAAAAAGGAACCCTTATGGTGCCGCTCTGTCTGTCTGTCCGTCTGTCTGTCACACCTCTATATCTCAGCAACCACTTATGCTATCAACCTGAAATTTGGAATAGTTTTAGAATATAGTTGCCCAACTTAATTGCACAAGAAAAAATTTTGAAAAAAGTATGATTATTAATATAAAGGGGGCCAAAATAGGGGGGGCCAAATTTCAAATTGTCGCTACTAGGTCGAGTGGGGTATCATATGAAAGGGCTTTACTTGTACATTTTAAAATATATTTTTGTATTTTTTTAAATTTCTTAGTTTTAAAGTTATGATGAAAAATGTCAAGAAAAATACCATTGCCCCCCCCTTATCTCCGAAGTTTGAGTAAGGAAAAATCTGAATTAATTACAGTTGACAGAAGTTTATATAAACTTTACAGCAAAAATAAAACGATCTTTCTAAGTTGCACAGTTTTTCAGAAATCTGCAAAAAACCTTTACAAACAAATTTAGTTTTGCGGTCCTGAAAATGGACTTTATTGCTTCCAAAAATACTATAGGTATATCGGAACCCTCGGCGCGCGAGTCCGACTCGCACTTGACCGGTTTTTTTTATGATGGGTATTGTTAACTGATATAATGATAAGAACTGTGATATTTTGTCAAAGCGGAGATGATAATGTTCTGAAGTGGTGATTGTGTTTATATAAGTGAATCACTGGTGTTGAATTTATTGAAAGATCGATAATTAAGTTTACCCACATAATACCTAATCGATAATGATACAAAGTCATTTTACGTCAGAGCTTTAGCAGTGGGAAGCAAGATAAGAATTTATACAGAATTTAATAGTATGCGTTATCTTTGATTAACCTACAAGTACGTGGGACACTCAGAAATATTTGCGACACTAAAAAAAATTTTTCTACAGGTACATATATTTTTATTAAATCTTTTCAAAGTACTCTCCACCAGCCTCTATACAAAGATTCATGCGTCTGAACCAGTTTTCAAAACACTTTTTCCAGTCCGCCGTAGACACCTCGTTTACAGCCTGCTCGAACGCAGCCAGCGCATCTTCCGGCGACGAAAATTGTATCCCCTTGAGCTGATTTTTTATTTTTGGAAATAAAAAGAAGTCACACGGTGCTAGATCAGGGCTGTAAGGAGGGTGACCCAGGAGTTTGACTGGTGTGCTGTCCAGGAAGTCCCTCGTTTTGAGCGCGGTGTGTGCAGGCGCATTGTCGTGGTGGAGCAGTAGTCCGCGGAGCCCTGTGTTTGGTCGCTTGTTGCTCACAACAGAAAAAACTTCTGGTAAACATTTGGTAGTATACCATTCGGCGTTGATGCTTCTTTGATCTCGTAAGGGAATTGAGGCCAAGTGGCCAGTCAAATTAAAAAAGCTGGCGATCAAAATCTTCCCCCCGCTTCGAGATCGCTTCACTTTGGTAGGCGTTGGTTCATTTTGAAACACCCAAACTGTCGACTGGCGCTTGGTTTCTGGATCGTATTGATAAATCCAGGACTCATCACCTGTTACGATGTCGTAAACACGCCGAGACGAGCCTGCTTCAAATTTGTTCAGCATATCACGGCACCATTCCACCCGGGCCTGCTTCTGAGCGTCGGTGAGGTAGTGCGGCACCCAGCGCGATACTATCCTCCTCACGCGAAGATGCCCGTGTAGAATCTCGTGAACGCTTCCCGATCCAATCTTTAATATGTGCTGAATCTCCTGATATGTAATTCGCCTATTATCTTGGATTAAATTTTTCACTGCTAGCACGTTTTCTTCCGTAATAGCCGTCAAAGGGCGACCGCTTCTTTCTTCATCCCCCAAGGTTGGTCGACCGCGCCTAAATTCGTTATACCAACGATACACGATTGCCTTGGAGGGGCCTTCATCCATAAATGCCATTTGAAGTCTATCGAACGATTCATCCGGTTTCAGGCGACACTTGAAATCGTAAAAAATCATAGCTCTAAAATGTTCCCGGCGCAGATCCATTTTTCAGTAAGACACGATACTTTGAATTGGCTCGCAAAAAATGTGGAGGGAAATTTTGAAAATGGAACACACATATTTTTACTTACAAGTAATCATATTTTCGAAAAAGATTCTGACCGGCCAGTCTCCCATATATAAAAACTATTTTTCGCAATACTTTCTGAGTGGCCTGGTATTAAAAATACAAAAAAGTAACCTTAAAACTAGCTTCAAAATTTAGCCGCAAAAAGGAGCGCATTTTTTGAAGTAACGACCAATGGCATAGCTTACCAGATATTTTTTTTTGTAGGAGTTCAAGGCGACTATTTATCATCAGGAGGGTGCTTTCCGAAGCTCTACAAGCTGCATGCTCACAAGCTTTACACTAGTCACATATAATTTACCGCTCGTCAGTGGAAACATTTGTAACTCTATTACCATGCCTTAAAGTTTAAAGTGTTTCACTGACTGCTGTTGGGTGTACAATTTTGTGTAAGTTGCTGTAGCGACGCCTTGAATTTTTAATTTGAAAAGCTTTGTGACTTGTATTATTGTAGAACCAAGACGCAAACAAACATAAAGCCCTCTTCGTTTCTTTTCTACTATTATAAAGTTGTTTCATTTTGTCTGGAAATTGAAGATATTTATAAAAAAATATTACGTGATGCTCTTTTGATGACCCTGAATACAAATCCTGCATTTGTTTGTTGGTTTGTTTATTTGTTCGAGTATCACGCAAAAACTACGGAACCGATTTTAATGAACTTTTTTTGTTTGATAGCTAATAGTTTGGCTAATACACTGATATATTTTTTTCCATGCGAACGAAGTCGTCGCCAAAAGCTAGTAGATTATAAAAATAAATAGGTTTTAGACGGGGGTCTTGCAAGATCACATTACCTCTATATTACTACGAGTGTGCGTAGAGGTGCTACGCGCTACGACGGCCTACGGAAGTAAAGAGCTAACGCAATACTTATCTATTACTAACTGTTACCCGCGACTTCGTCCGCGTATATTTTATAAAAAAACAGAACTCGAACCAACTGAAACATATTTTGCGGAACGCTTATCCTTCTTGATTCCTACGTAAAACATGCATTTGTACTTATCCAAGTTGAACAAATGCATCTTACTACAAATTTAATTATTTTGTTATTTTATTCAACTGGTAGGTAGTGCGGAATTTCTATTGTCAATCGTTACAGGCAAACTTAAAAAAGAAGGCAATAAAGGGAGTGAATGGGTAGCGAGGAGGTATTCATAAAAGTCAAAAAAGTCTCAATTCCTCCCTATCTATCCTTTTCTATCCCCCCCCTCCACATCTCCTCTCACCCTCCCTTTTCCCCTCCCCCTCCCTTTTCCCCTCCCCCTCCCTCTCCCTCTCCCTCTCCCCTCCCTCTTCCCCCCTCACCCTTCATCTACCTCTTCTCCCTCCTTTTCCGTCCCCACCTCCCTTTCCCCCTCCCTCTTTCCCTCCCACTCCCTCTTCTTTCCATCCCTCACCTCCACTCCAACCACCTCCCCCTCCAAACCCCTCCCTCCCCCTCCCTCTCCATCTTCCCACTCTTCCCTCCACCCTCCCTCTCCCCCTCCACCTCCCTCTCCATCTTCCCCCTCCCCCCTCCACCCTACCTCTCCCCCTCTCTCTTCCTCTCCACCTCCCCTTCCGCTCCCCCCTCCCTCCCCATCCCCCTCCCTCCCCATTTCTCTCCCTCTCCCATTAACCCTTCCCCTACCCCTCCCTCACCCCCTCCCTCTCCCCCGCCCCTCCCCCTCTCCCTATCACTGTCTCTGACCCTACGCCATCTTAACCACTATCCCTATCTTTATATAAACATACAACCGACACTCATATTGATTTTTAAACATTTCAAAACTATCGCAACCCAACCCCATCCCCAGGGGATGATGGTATTTCACGTCCACCACGTTGGATTTCAAAATTATTGTAGTTTTCGTAATCAGCGACCCGATAAACCATACAAACGACACCCATATTGATTTTTAGACATTTCAACCCTATCGAACCTCAACCCCATCCCCTGAAGATGATGGTATTTCACGTCCACTACGTTGTATTTCAAAACTGTTGTAGTTTTCGAAATCAGCGACCCGATACACCATACAAACGATACCCATATTGGTTTTTAGACTTTTTCACCCCATTTCCCTTTTTAGGGTCCCGATACCAAAATGGTAAAAAAAAGGAACCCTTATGGTGCCGCTCTGTCTGTCTGTCTGTCTGTCCGTCTGTCTGTCACACCTCTATATCTCAGCAACCACTTATGCTATCAACCTGAAATTTGGAATAGTTTTAGAATATAGTTGCCCAACTTAATTGCACAAGAAAAAATTTTGAAAAAAGTATGATTATTAATATAAAGGGGGCCAAAATAGGGGGGGCCAAATTTCAAATTGTCGCTACTAGGTCGAGTGGGGTATCATATGAAAGGGCTTTACTTGTACATTTTAAAATATATTTTTGTATTTTTTTAAATTTCTTAGTTTTAAAGTTATGATGAAAAATGTCAAGAAAAATACCATTCCCCCCCCCTTATCTCCGAAGTTTGAGTAAGGAAAAATCTGAATTAATTACAGTTGACAGAAGTTTATATAAACTTTACAGCAAAATAAAACGATCTTTCTAAGTTGCACAGTTTTTCAGAAATCTACAAAAAACCTTTACAAACAAATTTAGTTTTGCGGTCCTGAAAATGGACTTTATTGCTTCCAAAAATACTATAGGTATATCGGAACCCTCGGCGCGCGAGTCCGACTCGCACTTGACCGGTTTTTTTACTTTCGAGCGGAGCGAGAAAGGTATTGTATTCGTGAAAAAAAAGTTTTTCTAATTTTCTCAAAAATGTGTTCTATATCACTTATACATCATAAAAAACAAGTCTCCCAAAAATGTCCGTCCGTCGGTCGGTCGGTCGGTCGGTCGGTCCGTCGTCGGTCCGTCGGTCGGTCGGTCTGTCCGTCACGCTTTGGCCTAGCGGCTAAACGAATGGTCCGATTGACACCATATTTTGAATTTAGGAGTTTTATGCAAATCCATCGAAGGGTTCTAAGTGGTGTCTTGCTGGCTCTCATTTTGAGGGTAGCTGTCATACAACGAAAATGAAAAATTGAAATTTTCTCAAAAACGACTCATAGAATCTTGATGAAACTTTGCATGACTAAGCATCTCCATGTAAGATATCATGCACCAGTATCAATTGATCTGTATAATTTCATATAAGGGGTGTTCCTGTACCACCAAAACGTAAATATGTGATTTACCCAAAATTGGTTCCATTGAGTTTATTAAAATTCTCTATAATATTAATCCTGGATTGGTTGTCTACCTGACTGGATATTATTTATGATTTTTTTCAATAAAATTTAGTACACAGGGTGCACCAAAAACTGAAAGGGCTCAGTAGACCAAACTGAACAATTATCCATAAGGAACATGTGTAGGGAAAAAAAAATGTGTATGCAAGTATCCTACGGTAGTATTCATTGATCTGTGAAAATTCATATAAAGGGTGTTCCAGTACTACCAAAAGTTAAACATGTGATTTACTCGAAATCGTTAGAAGTTTGTTTGTTTTAATGTTTGACAATTTGAATTCTGATTTGATCTGTATATTTCGTTTGAACATTTTTTTGGAAAAACGTAAATAAAAGTTTGTATTTCCATACTTTGTGTATGGAATTACAAATTTAAGTTTGCGGTTGATAGTTTTTCCTTGAGTATTGCGAGAAAGTAAGTGCAGTGCTGCTGTAGTAGTAGTAGTAGTAAAATCTTTATTGCTTATTCTTTATTACAAAGTGGCTATTGTCTGAAAGATTACAAGCAAAGGCGGACTTATCCCTAGGTGAGATCTCTAACAGTCAACCTTAGAGTGACTAAAGGAGAAAGTATAATGATGCAGGATGCAAGCGTGCAAACAGAGCAAAACATGAAAGAAAATAAGATAAATACCACCACCATTACCACTATTAGGGGATGAATTTGGGGTGGAATTTCAATAACAGTGATGTACATTCCACAGAATTACAACCCTTATGCCTAAACAATAAATTTAGTGGATTTTGTTTTGATAATGAAGGATTTTCTACTTCATCCCCCTTTTCACCCGTAGGGTGTAGAATTTTCAAAAACCCTGAGATACGGAAAACTTAATTTTTAGTCGTCAGCCTAAATACAAATTTTGAAGATCCTAACTTCAAAACTGACGGACTTTTATACAAACTTTCATCCCCTATTTTACCTCCTTAGGGGCGGAATTTTGTAAAACCCTTTCTTAGTGCACCTCTTGGTCTCATAAGGAACCTACATGCCAAATTTGGAATCTCTAGACCCAGCGGTTTGGGCTGTGCGTTGATATGTCAGTCAGTCAGTCAGTCAGTCACCTTATTCTTTTATATATATAGATAGATTATATGAAGTACCTCTACCCGTTGGTGTTGTAAGAGGCGACTAAGGTATTAGAAACCAGAGGATGGGCAGCAGCATCTTTCTGTGTATCGTACCATTTTATATACTGCGGTCACCAACAACAGCGGTCGCCAGTGGTGACTAAGGTAAATCCTTTCCAAAGTACCACGCGTTTTTGCTGGAGGTCTGCAGAGAGCTCCCTGTCCTGCACTGGACGTTCCATGGGATTTTATGATATGATTAGGGAGTAAGATCTGATCTGGATCTGGGTAAGAAATGAATCACGATTCCATACAAAACCGCTTTAGTTAAAATTTATTTGACAGGTTGGGTCGGGTTTAGAAGGCCGTCGCAGCCTTTTCTTTTTTAATTTTAGATTTTAGGTTTGGCTACCGAGACTTTTAGTAATGTTCATACTGCCTTGTTCCATTGTATTTGTCCCAAATATTTTTTTATCGATATTGCTTTATATAATATCAATGGAGGCGATTTGTCCAAAGAAATAAAAAGGACCCCTTTTTAGCGCTTGTTGATGCTATAAAAAAAATATATATAGTTGATTAAATATGACTTTGTTTACTTTTCACTACATAACCTATCTAAATTCAGGGCAGAAATCGGAAGCCACCAAACCCATAAATTGGTAACAGAACTGAATTGGTCAACCCCGATTCCAAGCTGCCGACTTTAATGGATGGAGTTTGTTTTTATAAAACCGGAGAAGCGGAGGGAGAGCAGCCCCCGCCCGCCGTAACAAGAGCCAGGCACCACGCGAGCCGCAGCGGCTGAAGCTGGTCGCCGTAGGCGACCAAAAAGCCGAAGCTGCGGAGGCGAACGTGGGTGCCTGGCTCTTGTTACGCAAGGGCGAAGGGGCTGCACTTCCCGCAGCTCCGGAGCTGTAAAAATTCAAAATTCCTAGTTTTTCTAAACGAATTAACTTGGCTGTATGTCATTATTCTTAGCCCACTTCCTTCAAAAAAAAAATTAACTATCTAGTAGCTAAATATCAAAAAAAAAAAAGTGCGACGGCCTTCTAAAATTTTCCCGACAAGTTTCTTGAATCATCTTGAGTTTCGTTACGGTTTTTTGTTTTTTTTTCTGGCTTTGGACATAATGTTCAGAACAGCTCCTAAAATTAATTAAAATCGTCTCAGTTCTCCCACTGCTGAAAAAAGCCTAAAGTCAAGTTTACCTTTGAAGAAAGAATACTTGTTTACAACCTCAAATAAAGGACTAAAGCACGAGGTTCAAATATATTTGCTTACAACAATGTACTTAACGTAAGATATACGGACCAGTCATAAAAACTCGGACAAGTGTCACAAAAGCTCCCAAGTTATGTCACACTATTTTACAAGCGAGGTGACCTTGTGAAAGGCACAAACACGTTATGATACACTCCCCAACTTTTTCCACTTACTTTTCCTTTTATTTTTTGCCTACAACTGTAGCCATTTCAGTTTTATAGTTTCGGCATTTCTTTGCTCAATATACAGGGTGTTAAATGTTTGTTACCACTATTCTAGCTTTTTACTTAGACCATGCAACTAAGAAACGTGTGCCGAAATATATTTTTTATCCACTTAATACAATGCGCTATCAGCTGGCGCAATAACTATAGGAAGTTGTTTTTTTTATATTCTGACCTATGTTCCTTGGAAGAAGTTGTTCAGTTTCATGGTCGAAGTAACATGCTAAAATAGAGCATACAACTTTTAAAACTTTTTACAGTAAGTTCCTTCAAGGAGGCAACTATTTATTGAACAACTTTCCCTATGGGTTCCCAAGTCCAATTTAAAAGTTCTTTTTCGCTTCACATACAAAATAATCAGCTACTCAAGTCGGTTAACTAGTATCACAAGTAAATTTTTTTTTTAGATCGTGTTACTTGGGTCCAAGTTTTTTTGGGCAAACATTAAATTTGTGTGATGAGCACGAGTGTTCGTTCTGTGTCTGGGTGGTATTTATCTATTTATGTATGTTTGTCTATCACTTTCTGCAACCCATTACAGGCTTTGCCTTTGTGAGATGACTTTGTGTGAATTGTCCAACCAATATTTTTTTATTTATAAACGACACCACGATACCACTGAGTTCCTTGAAGGAACACACTGTTTATCCTAGCAGCCTGTATAAAAGTGCTATGTTTTGAAGAACGAGTCTGAAGCTGGAACCTTATCACAGTGAAGGACCCATTTCTTATACGCGGAATAAGACTACTTAATTTCTGTGGTGATATTTTTCTGAGTGTAAGGAAGTTCTTATAATCATGCTTAAGGGCTTTCCTGCAGTCAACTAGCGCCCCCACTAGTTAAAAAAATATTACTTGCTAAATACAAAACTTATCGAAAATCTGTCTTACCAGATTGAAGTAAGGGTTTTAGGTTACTTTTTTTAGAACCGAGCAATCCTGAAAAATATAGTTCTCTGTAGTTACAGATACAAAAAGTGCTAAAGATGGCCACTTTTAGTAGTTTTTAGGGTTCCGTACCTCAAAATAAAAAACGGAACCCTTATAGGATCACTTTGTTGTCCGTCTGTCTGTCTGTCTGTGAAGACCCTTTTTCTCACGAACGAGAAGAGGTATCAAGTTGAAATTGATAACGAATATTAAAGTCTATGAACCACACAAGATCTGAAAATTAATATTTTTTACAACGACGCTATCAAAAGATATGGCATTTTATTTCCTCAACTCCATACATTTATGCAAAAAAGCAAAACCTACAGGGTACTTCCCGTTGACCTAAAATTATGAAATTTGCCAAGAAGCTAGGTCTCACAATACAAATAAAGGGAAAAGTGTAAAATCATTAAATATTACAACTTTTCTCACAACTAATAGTAACCAATTAAGGTGAGCTCCCGTTTCAAGAACTTTTTTATAAAAGAGGGGTCAAGTTGGATGGTCGCGGACAAAGAAATTTGACCTCATATAGAAGTAATATATAAGAAATAATTCGTCACAAGTAGGGATGTGGGCATGTTTTCATCTATCGATAGTCGATAAGTTACACAAGGACAAATCGATGTCGAAACTTTGACCAAAAAGTTGAAGTACTAAACTTTAATAAAAGGCAAATCTGTTAAAAGCAGTGATTAAATTCATTAAAAAAAATACTTTTTGCATTTTGTACTAAAGGTACTAAGGATTTCTTACGTAGGTGTTTTGATATTAAAGATACCAAATTTCTTACTTACTTACTTACTTACTAAAAGTAATGGACGGTAGCGGTGGAGGCAAGAGGGATAGGAGGTGTAAAGGTTCTTTTTAGGGTTCCGTACCTAAAAGAAAAAAACGGAACCCTTATAGGATCACTTTGTTGTCCGTCTGTCTGTCTGTCTGTCTGTCTGTCTGTCTGTCTGTCTGTCTGTCTGTCTGTCTGTCTGTCTGTCTGTCTGTCTGTCTGTCAAGACCCTTTATCTCACGAACGGGTAAAGGTATCTGGTTGAAATTAATACCATATATTAGGATCCATGAACCACACAAGATCTGAAAATTTCAATTTTTTACAACGACGCAATCAAAAGATATAGCATTTTATGTCCTCATCTCCATACATTTATTCAAAAATGAAAAACCTACAGGGTACTTCCCGTTGACCTAAAATTATGAAATTTGGCAAGAAGCTAGGTCTCACAGTACAAATAATGGGAAAAGTCTGAAATCATTAAATATTACAACTTTTCTCACAACTAATGGTAACCAATTGTGGTGAGCTCCCGTTTCAAGAACATTCATATAAGAGAGGGGTCAAGTTGGATGGTCGCTGAGGCGATTTTTGTTTTAGTTCTATTTAAAAACGGGAACACTTACAAACTTGAAAATTGGTATGTTTATAGTGCATAAGCTATAAAATAACAACAAATAATAAAATTTGGTCAAGCGCGTGTCGGACTCAAAAAAGCTTGCACATTAACTTACTGAAATTTCAACAAATGTTTATGTAGGGGTACGGAACCCTCAGTGCGCGAGTCCGACTCGCACTTGGCCGGTTTTTTTTTTTTATTTTCATGAATATCTCTAGCTTACATACAAATTATGTAGGATTTTAAAACAAACTTTTATCCCTCAATTCAATCCCTTTGGGATGGTTTTGCAAAAATGCTGAAATACGGGTTTGTGTTTTTCTTCTAAGTAGCTCAAATCAATTTTCAGGCGAAATTTCGTGTATCTTATCTTGCCTTATAACGTGGAGCTGAGTTCCTTATTGGACCTTAGAGCACAAGGAGCCTGTAGTCTTCTGGTTTCGGATAAGCTTGACCCAGAATCTTCATACGCTTGTGAGCCAAAGCGTTGCATGAGCACAAGTATTGCTTGTCAGTATTGTTTGTAGCGAAAAACTTTAAAACCTTTTTTGTAGAGAATTTTATGTAGATTAATTTAGTATTTTTATTAATTTTCTTACAATTTGTTGATTCAGGATGATTCATGCTGATTGAGACATTTCAATTTGGCGAAGACACACAAAGTTATATTTGTTTGACAGTGTCCCCATCGGGAATCGAACCCAGAATGAAAACAAAACGCGTTGAATGTTGTAAAATATAATAAATGGTACAGCAGCACTGCACTTACTTTCTCGCGATATGCAAGTAGAACTGTCAACCGCAAACTTAAATTTGTAATACCATACCTACACATAGTATGGATTTACAAACGTTTATTAAGGTTTTTCTGAAAAATGTTCTACCACATGAATTCGGAACTCGAATTGTAAAATATTAAAACAAACCAACCGTAAACGATTTCGAACAAATCACATGTTCAAATTTTGGTAGTACTGGAACACCTTTTATATGAATTTTCACAGATTTTTAAATTTCAAAACTCTGTTTCTTATGAATAGACTGTAAAGCTCTTTCAGTTTTTGGTACATCCTGTGTACTAAATTTTCACAAAATCCAATCAAATTGAATATCCATTCAGGTAGATAACCAAAACAAAATTAAAATTATAGAAAATAATACAAACTTAATGGAGTCAATTAGGGTCAATGTAGGTACCACTAGTTGACCATTTAAGCGGTTTTATGACGAAATTCATAAAAAACTAAATTATTAGTTCTACTTTCAGAGTCACTTCTAAAAGTTCGACTATGAATTAGTTAGGGTTGTGATATAATAAGTGTTAAGGACTTTACAAAATATGCTCTAAAATTTTTTTTTTTTTCAAATGTTACATTGCATGACCACTTCGAATAAACATACTAAAGTACCAGCTAGACAAACCCATAACTTTATTGTAAGACGCCAACATAGTTAAATTCTATATAAAATCGCGGTATTTTTAAATTTTCTTACTTTCAGTTCAAATTTAAGTTTTGGTCAGCTATTGGTGCTTGGTCATCTAGTGGTGTACTGACCCTATGAGTAAATCACAAGTTTACGTTTTGGTAGTACAGGAACACCCCTTATATGGAATCACACAGACAAACTGATGATGGCGCAAGATACCTTGCATAGAGATGCTTAGTCAAGCTAAGTTTCATAAAAATAATTTGAACCGTTTTAAAAAAAAATTCAATTCTTCATTTTTGTTGAATGACAGCTACCCTCAAAATGAGAGCCAGCAAAAAACCATTCGGAAATAAAAGTCTTAAATTAAAAATATGGTGTTAATAGGACCATTCGTTTAGCCGCTAGGCCAAAGCGTGACGGACAGACCGACCAACCGACAGACGGACATTTTTAGGGGACTTGCTTAAGTGATATAGAACACATTTTTGAGAAAGTTTGTGCAACTTTTTTCACGAAAACAATACCTTTCTCGCTCAGCTCGAAAGTAAAAATACTACTATCGATAAAAAATACATCACTCATAAACTCCAACATGATCCCACAAAAAACGATAAATTACAGTAAAATACGTAACAATTTCCATATTATCTGACTGTAGAAATGATAAGTTGACATTTTTTTATGCAATATTTGTGATAATAATCCACAAACATGAAAAATACTGAATAAAACTCACAGATGAAAAGACAAAATTTATTTGCAATTTTCTTTTTGTTGTTTTGAAGATGTACAGCCAGCAACTACACACGTTATTATTAAAAAGAACAATCACTAATATGGAGAGCAACTTAAGTATAAATTCACGATATTTTCAAGTTATTCACTACATGTTTATTATAATTTACACAATGTTTACAACATATAATTTAGGAAATATTTTCAACCGTTAAAATCCCAACAAGTTACAATAATCCTATAAATTTTGTAAATGCATCTAATTTGGTAGGATGTGATCATTGACGATTTGACATGGCATGAGACATGCTAGCAGTTGTCATCCCATACTGAAAAAAAATAGCATGGTTTCTTCTCCGAGCGAAGCAAGGAGGTTTTTGTTCTGAGGTCGCGGAGTTTTTAAAATCAAAGAGCAAAAGCTTTTAGTATATCATATGGTAGATAGGTACGGAACCCTTAGGGCGCGAGTCCGAATCGCACTTGGCCGGTTTTTTTGTATCTGTAACTACAGTGAACTAAATTTTTCAGGATTGATAGGTTCTAAATAAACAAGGGTAACTTCAATCTGGTAATTTTGTATTTAGCGAGTAATATTTTTTAACTAGTGGGGGCGCTAGTCGACTGCAGGAAAGCCCGTACACACTGGACGCTACATACATCGAGCGCGAATTTGAAATAGGAAGGTCGCGTAGGCCCGCATATTCAATACAAAAGGCCCTCAGAAGCGAGCGTAGCAAGGTTCAAATCTCTTTGCTTAGAAGCACCACGCGAATAGCGCGGGCAGGTGCGCGCGGAGTAGATTAAAACAGGGTAAGAGTGTCCGTTCTGTATGATCGTATGATAGTGCTTATAGCTAAGCTTATAGTTATTTAAATAAATAAAGAGTTTAAATTTGACGCGAGCCGGGACTGAACCAGTGACCCTTGGCGTCCCGTGCCATGCCCTTCCAACTGAGGTATTGCGTCGTCAATCGACTCGTTAAACTTCTCTTCTACTCCAGTAAAATTACGAGAGCATTGTATGGCAAAACAGAAATAATTGATAATAGCCGTGTTTCTTTTTCAGATCGATAGATTATATTTCTGTATAAAGCTTTTTAATGGAATCCACCTAAATTTACTCCATTTATTTATTTACTAGCTGTTGCCCGCGGCTTCGCTCGCGTGGATTTCGTATTAAGGTTGTTACCGGTTTTCCGAAGCAATGAGATATTTTAGTCCAGGGAAATTATTATTTATCCCATCATTTCGGGGTAATTTTAAACTAAGGAAAAACAGGACTAACCTAATTAACAATGAGTATAATTCAAGATCCAGCTGAATTTTAAATAATATACAGACGTTACTCATAAATTACTCAGAACAGAGGAACTTAGCAGCAGTATCCTAACAAATGTAAAGAGAGAGATGAGAGACACCTTTAAGTAATATTTCAAAACAGAGCCAATTCGCAGAAGTAATTGAGAAAAACTAAAACCCTCTCCCTCTCTCTCCCTTTCCCCCCTTCCTCTCCCCCTCCCCCTGCCTCTGTCTCTCCCCCTCCTCCCTCTCCCCCTGCCCCTCCCTCTCCCCCTCCCTCTCCCTCACCCCCTCCCTCTCTCCCTCCCTCTCCCCCTTCCCCTCCTTCTCCCTCTCCCTCTACTTTACTTGTACCTCTACCTCTCTACCTCTCTACCTCTCTACCTCTCTACCTCTCTACCTCTCTACCTCTCTACCTCTCTACCTCTCTACCTCTCTACCTCTCTACCCCTCTACCTCTCTACCTCTCTACCTCTACCTCTACCTCTACTTCTCCCTATCCCTGCCCCTATCCCTACGCCAATTTAACCGCTATCCCTAACATACGAGGGCCACACCGAAATGATCGGGAATAGAAAAAAGTACAAAAATACCAGGCCACTCAGAAAGTATTGCGAAAAATAGTTTTTATATATGGGAGACTGGCCGGTCAGAATCTTTTTCGAAAATATGATTACTTGTAAGTAAAAATATGTGTGTTCCATTTTCAAAATTTCCCTCCACATTTTTTGCGAGCCAATTCAAAGTATCGTGTCTTACTGAAAAATGGATCTGCGCCGGGAACATTTTAGAGCTATGATTTTTTACGATTTCAAGTGTCGCCTGAAACCGGATGAATCGTTCGATAGACTTCAAATGGCATTTATGGATGAAGGCCCCTCCAAGGCAACCGTGTATCGTTGGTATAACGAATTTAGGCGCGGTCGACCAACCTTGGGGGATGAAGAAAGAAGCGGTCGCCCTTTGACGGCTATTACGGAAGAAAACGTGCTAGCAGTGAAAAATTTAATCCAAGATAATAGGCGAGTTACATATCAGGAGATTCAGCACATATTAAAGATTGGATCGGGAAGCGTTCACGAGATTCTACACGGGCATCTTCGCGTGAGGAGGATAGTATCGCGCTGGGTGCCGCACTACCTCACCGACGCTCAGAAGCAGGCCCGGGTGGAATGGTGCCGTGATATGCTGAACAAATTTGAAGCAGGCTCGTCTCGGCGTGTTTACGACATCGTAACAGGTGATGAGTCCTGGATTTATCAATACGATCCAGAAACCAAGCGCCAGTCGACAGTTTGGGTGTTTCAAAATGAACCAACGCCTACCAAAGTGAAGCGATCTCGAAGCGGGGGGAAGATTTTGATCGCCAGCTTTTTTAATTTGACTGGCCACTTGGCCTCAATTCCCTTACGAGATCAAAGAAGCATCAACGCCGAATGGTATACTACCAAATGTTTACCAGAAGTTTTTTCTGTTGTGAGCAACAAGCGACCAAACACAGGGCTCCGCGGACTACTGCTCCACCACGACAATGCGCCTGCACACACCGCGCTCAAAACGAGGGACTTCCTGGACAGCACACCAGTCAAACTCCTGGGTCACCCTCCTTACAGCCCTGATCTAGCACCGTGTGACTTCTTTTTATTTCCAAAAATAAAAAATCAGCTCAAGGGGATACAATTTTCGTCGCCGGAAGATGCGCTGGCTGCGTTCGAGCAGGCTGTAAACGAGGTGTCTACGGCGGACTGGAAAAAGTGTTTTGAAAACTGGTTCAGACGCATGAATCTTTGTATAGAGGCTGGTGGAGAGTACTTTGAAAAGATTTAATAAAAATATATGTACCTGTAGAACAATTTTTTTTAGTGTCGCAAATATTTCTGAGTGTCCCACGTAATACAACAATATTTACTTTCATTGTTTTTCGAAGTATTCTCCGTGACAATCGATGCACTTTTGCATTCTATCAAACCAATTATTATAACAGTAATTCCAGTCTGAAGTGGATATAGTCGAAACGGCCGATTTGTAAGCTTCGACTGCCTCTTCTGGGCCTTGAAATCGTTGACCACGTAGCATATCTTTAATTCTTGGGAATGTAAAATAATCATTGGGGCTCAAGTCAGGGATATACGGTGGATGGTCCATTAACTCCACGTTTTCCTGATTTAAAAACGCGATCGTTTTGCGAGCGGTATGTGAGCTCGCATTATCCTGCTGAAGAATGATGCGACGATTCGGATTAATTTTACGAAGTTCTCTTATGACTTCCGGCAAACAAACTATTGTGTACCAATCAGCAGTAACCGTTCTGCGTTCTTGTAAAGGAATCGTAGCCACATAACCAGTTTTCGATACAAACGAAGCGACCATTTTTTTCGACACGCTACGAGAGCGGACAACTTTTGTTGGCTTGACCTCGCCTTCGAAGACCCAAACAGCCGATTGATGTATTCTTTCGGGCTCATATGAATAAATCCACGATTCATCACCAGAGACGATATTGTAAACTGCATTTGAGCTCCCTCTATTGAACCGTTGCAGAGTAGACCGAAACCAATTAACACGAGCCGACTTTTGTTCCTCGGTCAAACGATGGGGCACCCAGCGGGAAACTAACTTCTTGACACCCAGTTCATCATGTAAAATAGTTTGAATCGCTGTCATACCAATGCTGAGAGAAGCCCGAATCTGCTCGTATGTCACATGTCTATCTTCTTTTATTAATTGGCGCACAGCATCGATGTTATCTTGTGTTACCGCTGTTTTTGGTCGACCAGTAGAAGGAACTGTCGTGAGAGAGGAACGTCCACGACGAAACTCAGAATACCAACGATATATAGTCGTTTTACTGGGTGCTTCAAGTTCATAAACAGAAACAAGCTCGGCGAGACATTGTTCTCGACGAAAGTTGTGAAAAATTATGGCACGGAAATGTTCCCGCGTAAGCTCCATTTTCCCCACTGACTTGTCAAATTCAAATGGCTACTACTCTTTTCTTTTTTACTTTTTTTAAAATTCAAAAATGGAATTGTGTTTGAAATACTACTACATGTCATAAACCAAAAAGGTTTTAATCTAATTTATTCCTGAGTATTCTATTCCCGATCTTTTCGGTTTGGCCCTCGTAGAAACGAAACCCATATTTATTTTTAGACATTTCATACCTATCGCACCCCAACCCCATCCCCAGGGGATGATGGTATTTCACGTCTCCCAACGTTGGATTTAAAAGTTGTTGTGGCTTTCGTAATCAGCGACCCGATAAACCATAAAAACGACACCCATATTGATTTTTAGACATTTCAAACGTATCGCACCCCAACTCCATCCCCAGGGGGATGATGGTATTTTAAGTCCACCACGTTGGATTTCAAAATTGTTGTAGTTTTCGTAATCAGCGACCCGATAAACCATACAAACGACACCCATATTCACATTTCAACCCTATCGCACCCCAACCCCATTCCAAGGGAATGATGGTATTTAACGTCCACCACGTTGCATTTCAAAATTGTTGTAGTTTTCGTAATCAGCGACCCGATAAACCATACAAACGATACCCATATTGGTTTTTAGACTTTTTCACCCCATTTCCCTTTTTTAGGGGTTGAATTTGGGGTAGAATTTCAATAACAGTGATGAACGTTGCATAGAATTACATCATTAATGCCTAAATAATAAATTTTGTGGATTTTACTTTAAAAATAGAGAATTTTCAACTTCATCCCCCTTTTCACCCTTAAGGGTGTTGAATTTTCAAAAACCCTGAGACACGTAAATATTAATTTTTAGTCGTCAGCCTAAATACAAATTTTGAAGATCGACGGACTTTCATACAAACTTCCATCCCCTATTTTACCCCCTTAGGGGTGGAATTTTGTAAAACCCTTTCTTAGTGCACCCCTAGGCCTCATAAGGAACCTACATGCCAAATTTGGAATCTCTAGACCCAGCGGTTTGGGCTGTGCGTTGATATGTCAGTCAGTCAGTCACCTTCTTCTTTTATATATATAGATTTAGCCGTCCAAACATTAAAAAAATATGGAATTTCGGAAAAAAAAATTAATCGTTTTTTTTTTTATTTACGTCTTGCTATATATTCATAATTTCATATTACACATGAATCCACCTAAAAATATTAGCTTTTTTGTATTGTTTAACTTTTCAAGCACGAAATTTAAATAAAGCTTATCTTCGCAACCAAAAATAGTAATAGATCCGTTTTGCTTTCTAATAATTTAAATAGTGCTAAGTAATCACATTTTTGGCAAATCCAACATAAAACGTTTACAAAATCATTGTAAACCAGCGATTACAAAAAACTTTTTTTTTATTTAGTATGGCATTTTTGTGAATATATACTCGTATAAGAATCACTTACATTTAAAAAGGTTGAGTTTAGCTCAGTTTATTTATATTATTTTACCTCGACTTTATTGGATCTTATATGTAAAAATAAGTGTATATTTTATATTTAGAAACAAATTGATATTTTTAAATATATTTATGGTGGATTTTGATGCCTATATGTAAAGTATACGTTTATCTATGATATGAAGTATACAATTGTCTATTACTATTTTTGCCATAGCTGTTATTCGAAAAAAATATTTCGCTTTAAATTTTAGGTGGATTCGTAAATATTGCGTTTTAACATCATATTTAAAAACGATATACACAAAAAAGTAGCTATTAACATTTAATGTTTTGCAAAACCGTATTTTTACTGGAGTATTCTTCTTTGTACGCATATATTTAAATTGTTGAAAACAACGTTTTCCTCCATGCTGAAATTTTCTTTTCGCCACATTACATACATACATACATAACATCACGCCTCTTTCCCGTTGGGGTAGGCAGAGACCACAGTCCTCCACCTGCTACGATCTTGACATACTTCCCTTGCTTCCTGTACTTTCATCAATCCTTTCATACATGCTCGTCGGTTTAGGGTACTTTTAACCTGGCCTTTATTCAGAACGTCCTGAATTTGGTCCTGGTACGTTCGCCTAGGCCTTCCCCTTCCAACGTTTCCATTCACTCTCGCCTGGTAGATCTCTTTCGTCAATCTTCGTTCATTCATCCTCTCTACATGACCAAACCATCTCAGCATCCCTTTCTCGATTTTGGTCACTACGTCTTCTTTTACGCCACACCGTTCTCTTATCACACTATTTCTAATCCTGTCACTCAATTTAACACCAATCATACTCCTTAGCGCTCTCATTTCCACTGCATTAATTTTACTTTCATGCTTCTTCTGCCATACCCAGCTTTCACTGCCATACATCAGTGTTGGTACCAAAACTCCCCTATGAACAGCCAAACGAGCCTTGTGAGACACCTTCTGACTCCTCATAAAGGCGTGCAGGGCACCATTCACCATGTTTCCAGCATTCACTCTTCTTTCAATATCACTTTCACACTTTCCATCTCTCGTAAACTTTGAGCCCAGATACACAAACTCCTTCACTTGTTCGACTTGTTCACCATCTATTAATATAGTACACTCTGTCATACATTCCTCTCTTTCAAGTACCATTACTTTAGTCTTGCTTACATTAGTATTTAAAAAGTCGTCCTTATGAGATTAAGATTTTTGATCACAACATTCGGTAAAAATAAATTAAATAAAAATAAGTACAGATACAAGTACAACTACAGCCAAGCAATATAATTTCAAAAAGTTATCGGGGTACCAGGAACTAATTTCATAAACGCTTTAATCCCACTAATACTCCACTCCAACTGAATGGCGAACAATCTATCTAATCAAGTAATTAAAAGCAACTGAAGTGACGACTAAACTAGGACTAAAAAACCATATTGTAGGTATATTATGCTACCGTAGAACAAACAATAAATTTTTTTTTTTCTGATTTTTTCATGTGCCATTAAGTTGGACAACCATATTCTAGAACCATTCCAAATTTCAAGTCGATAGCATGAGTAGTTGCTGAGATACACAGGTGTGACAGGCAGACGGACAGACAGACAAAGTCGCACCTTATGGGTTCTTTTCTTTTACCATTTTGGTATCGGAACCCTAAAAACGTGCAATTTAGACTCAAAAAAGTTTGGCACTTTACACTACTTTAGATATAAAACTTCTAACGCTTTCTATTTTGTTGACAATACAGTACTAGCGTGGTGCCGGTGAGAGGCGACTAAGGGTTAATAAACCAGAGGAAGGGGCAGCAGCATCTTTCTGTGTATCGTATCATCTTTTCTTTCTTCGTGCGTTTCTTGGTGACAAACGCGGTCCATGGTGCCGATAACAAGCGTGGTGGTGGCTATACGGTACTCCCCCTCCACATTGTTTCAGCAAAAGCTAAAATTTTGGAGGAAGTTCCCTGTCCTTTAGTAAACGTTTCATGGGATGTTATAATGATGGTGATGACGACAGTACTAGCAATATATGTGGTGCTAACCTATGAAATAGGCGAGAATTTTAGGTAAACTCAATTTTCAGTATAGCACCTTTGCATTTTGACATTGGAAATGTCTTTTCGTTCGTTCCAGTATAGGCCCCGATTTCACGAAAAAATGCGATCCCCTTATATCTCAGAGAGTTGTGCAGATCTACACTAATATTATAAAGAGGAAATATTTGATTGTTTGTTTGTTTGTTTGTTTGCATCGTGATGTACTACAGGTTTATAGAAGACATTAATATCTACAAAAAAGTCCGTGATATCATATGTCTAACTGTTACAGTTATGTCACAATAACTACTTTTTCATGTTAAAATATGCAATAGTAACGCCCGTACAAACTATATAGGGTGACTTTTAATTAGTTCTTGATAGAAAAATTTATGAATGTACTCATGATAATGAACAACTTTCCCCAAGGAACATAGATCAAAATACGAAAATCAAGTTTTGACCTCCCATAGGAACTGCATCAGCTAATAGCGCATTTTGTATGGGAGGTCAAATTTGGTTTTTCGTATGTCGACCTATGTTCCTTGAGAAAAGTTGTTCAGTATCATGAGTACATGTATATCTTTTGCTATCAAGAACTAATTAATAGTCACCCTATATAGGCCACATTATTCGTACCTATTAATCCTTATCCAAATAAATGATTTTGTATTCAAGGCTATATCAGTACCTGTAAATTACTTTTTGAATTATTCAAATCGAACATACCATTCAAAAATTATCATGAGTGTAATCGTTATCAAAATTGAAATTAAAGAAACAGCGCTCTAAGTGACTGTAATGGTTTTATCTACAAGAGAGAATAGACACGACAAATTTGGCATATGTTTCCTGTATGTGTTATTGAGTGTAATCTCACGCCTATATCCCTTCCTCACGGGGTAGGCAGGCAGGGCATCAAAGAGTGTATGTGATGATGAGAAATCTAGCTTTGTCTATTACTTAAGTACCTAAACATTTAATTCAAAATATTATCCAAATTTTCTGTAAAATGTACTCTTTTTAGGGTTCCGTACCCAACGGGTGAAAAACGGGACCCTATTAATATGCCTCCGATGTCTGTCTGTCTGTCAGCGGGCTGTATCTTATGAACCGTAATAGGTAGACAGTTGAAATTTTCACAGATTATCTATTTCTGTTGCCGCTATAACAACAAATACTAAAAACAAAATATAAATAATGGGGGGCTCCCCTACTAAAAACGTGTTTTTCCACAGATTAAATAATAGTAAACTAACGTTTAGTTTTTCTGAGCGATTTTTGCTCGAGTTTTGATTTAGCTCTATCGTAAAAAGGGGAACACTTACAAGCGTGAAATTTGTAGTGCATAAGCTATAGAATAACAACAAATAATAAAAACTGGTCAAGTGCGTGTCGTTCCGTGTGGTAGCGGCAAAGAATAGTACCGACCAATCTCTACCTGTAGGTGTCGTAAGAGGCGACTAAGGTTTACAAACCGGAAGATGGGCAGTAGCATCTTTCCGTGTATCGCAACATCGTACATACTGCGGTCACCAACAAACGCGGTCCATGGTGCCAGCCGTAACGCTAACAAGCGTGGTGACTAAGGTACTTCCCCTCCACATTCTTCTAGCTAGAGCTGGAATCCTGGAGGGAGCTCCCTGTCCTGTAGTGGACGTATTATGGGATGTTATGATGGTTATGATGAAGTGCGTGTTGGCTAGAGCGAATTTAAGACGGTATGACTGCTCATAACTAGGACGGTATTTTTACCTTAGTTGTACGGAACTCTCGGTGCGAGTCCGATTTGCGCTTGGCCGGTTTTTTTAGTAACCCTCGACGCAATAAGAACCTATATCTACCCGTGCGAAGCCGGGGCGGACCGCTAGTATGATATATTAAAAAAAGACTCGAAAGACGCGTATTTACGAGAGCTGTAAGAAACAAAATTATTCGAGAAAATCAAAAACTAAAAAAATTATGGCCGAAATAGTGAATAATAGTATTATTCGAGAAAATCAAAAACTAAAAAAATTATGGCCGAAATAGTGAAAAAAAAAATTCAAATTTTTCCGATTTTTTTATTTTGGCGCTCGATATTTTGGAAACGAAGAATGATATAAAAAATTTGAGAAAACTTCCTCTGGACAATGTAATCAGCTACAATTTGAGCTTAAAACAAAGACGATCGGGTTAAGGGTTTGCCCTGTAGCTTAACCTTTTTATTAACCGACGAAAAAAAAACGGAGGAGGTTCTCAAGTCGACGACGCGTATATATATATATATATATTTTTTTTTTTTGTATGTATGACCACGCATAACTTTTTACAGAGTAGTCCGATTTTGATAATTCTTTTTTTATTGGAAAGGGTATACCCCGAAGTTGGTCCCATATAAATTTGAAAAAAAAAAATCTAACCCTAAGGGTAGGAAAACAGGGGATGATTGATGGTCACTGACTGATTGTAATGTATGACCACGCGTAACTTTTTACAGAGTAGTCCGATTTACCCTAAGGGTCGAAAAATAAAATTTGTAGTCACAATTTTTTTTAAAATAAAAACTTTTTAACAAAAAAAAATCAAACTGCCGAAAAAACTGAAAAGCAAGAAATAATAAAAAAAAATATTTAACCTTAATAACAAAGTTCTTAAACTAATGTAAGTATACCCGAGTAATTTTGAGTCGGCGCCAAACAAGCAAATTAATTACGTAAAGCGTGATGCACGGCGGCGGCGGCGCGTCTTTCCATTCTATACAAGGCCAGAACGCAACCATAGGAAACTGCTCGCGTATATATTGTAATGCTGTTTTTAAATCTGTTATTACAAAACGTACACGAATTTTGCGTACTGATCGTGTATAGTTTGTATCGTGGATGCTCGCGGGGCGTCTTTCCATTCTATACAAGGCTAGAACGCAACCATAGGAAATTGCTCGCTTATATATATTACTAGCGGTCCGCCCCGGCTTCGCACGGGTACTAATCTACGGGTAGAGTGGTACTTTTTATTACGATATTATGACGTAGTCTTCAACTTGCTACACAATTTTTAAAACATTCTAAAATATTTAGTTGTACACAACATTTATAACTTCTTCAGGATTAGGTGCAAAAATGAACATATCTAACTTTCTTTTATAATATGTAGTGATAGTGATAATGTAACGCTGTTTTTAAATCTGTTTTTACAATGCATATGCCACAGGAAAAGTGTATAATTTGTCATTTAATATTTTGGTTTGCCATTCTACAAAATGCTGAGATATTTTAAGGGTTCCGTACCCAAAGGGTGAAAACGGGACCCTATTGATATGCCTCCGATTATGAAGGAAAAAAAAATTACGCGCCCAGATTAAGATTATTGAAAATATTAATGGATATTTAATAACAATTAACATTTTTCATCACAACTTTAAAACTAACAGTCGTAAAAAAACACAAAAATATACCCTTTATAGTAATAAGAATAATATTTTTTAAAATCTTACATTTGCAGTTAAGTTGGGCAACCATATTCTATAACTATTCCAAATTTCAAGTCGATAGCATGAGTGGTTGCTGAGATATAGAGATGTGAAAAAGAAAGTCGCACCATAAGGGTTCCTTTTTTATCATTTAGGTATCGGAACCCTAAAAACGGGAAATTCATCATTGATGCATAGGTAATTGGTAAATTGGTTGGGGACTCTTCTGATGTTGTCATGTCTATGGGAATGTCTTTGCGGTATTTTCAAAAAATTAATAATTAAAATAGATACGCCAATATGAATACCAACAAATAGAAAGAGAGCTCATTACATCAAAATGGCGAGCATGCAACTGTTCGCGTACAAATTGAAATCTAGAGTTTAGCGCGCTTATTCCAATACATACACGATTAGTCCGTATGCGTACTGGCGCTGTACATTATGGAATGAGATATACTTCTACGTTATTACGAAGTATACGCGAGTATTTGCGTACTACTCTTGTATGGATTGGAAGAACTTAGTAAAAACGGTATTTCCAATCTATACGCGATTAGTTTCATACCCTTGCGTTCTGGCCTTGTATAGAATGGAAAGACGCGGCGGCGGCGCTGACTCAAAATTACTCGGGTATACTTACATTAGTTTAAGAACTTTGTTATTAAGGTTAAATCATTTTTTTTATTATTTCTTGCCTTTAATTTTTTTCGGGGGTTTAATTTTTTTGTTAAAAAGTTTTTTATTACAAGCTTTTATTAAACTTGAAAGTGTGGGACCTGTGTGTGGGACAAATCTAGTAAGAGAATTTTAGACTAGTTGATCGATTCGATCCGGCTGTGGCATACTTAAGTTCGGTGACAATACAATTTTATGGTATCATCGAGCTGGTCTGGTAATGGAGACGTAAGGTGGCCATAGGAACTAATAAACTAAACGAGATAGACCCGTCGAGTTTGGGTACGTAAGACTTGGATTCCCAAGCACTTTGATCCTAGATGATGAAGTTGGAAGGTGGCCATAGGAACTCTTAAACTGAACAAGATAGACCCGTCGTATAAGGGTTCGTTAGATTTGTAGTCCTAAGCACTTTGGTCTCAGATGATGATCAGGATCCAGATGATGGAGTTGGACGGTGGCCATAGAAACTCATTGTATAAACCAGATTGACTAGTCGTGTTTGGGTTCGCTAGACTTATATTCCCAAGCACTTTGGTCTCAGATAATGGTCACAGTCCAGATGATGGAGTCGGACGATGGCCATAGAAACTTCTAATATAAACAAGATAGACCCATAATATTTGGGTTCTTTAAACTTATATTCCCAAGCATTTTGTTCCGAGATGATGATCAGGGTACAGATGATGGCCATTGGAACTTCTAAACTAAACAAGATAGACCCGTAGTGTTTAGGCTCGTCTGATTTGGGTTAGCAAATACTCTAAACTTTCCAGGGTTTAAAGATGGAAATGGAAGTTGGAAAAAGCAACTTTGTTATAAACGTTGCCATCCTATACAGTTTCAGCTGTTTGTGATTGGTGATTCAACGAAAGGTTTAGTGAACAGTGTATGGCATATGCCATTGGATACGTGACCGAAAGAATTTGACCCTGCTGTCGGTGAGCACAGCTTTACTATCAATCCAGGTAGAGTTTGGCAGTGATATTCACATAATTTCACCAATTAAGACATAACTAAAAAGCTGAAATAAAATATAAATAAAAAACTTTTTTAAAAACAAGATTAAAAAAAAATATATTTATTAAAAATTCTGTTGTACTAAAATTTTTGTAGCGCGTCCGCCATGTTTGCGGAGGCTGGCGTCCGCCATGTTTGCGGAGGCTGGCGTCGACAGCTTCACAGCGATATTGCGAAAAAAGGCGGCGTCCTTGTTAAACTAAGGTGGTGCCAGGATAATAAAGACCAAATCCGTATGGACATATTAGCATCTCACCATTCAGGGAAAAAATTCTCAGAGTTTTGGAAAGAAACAAAAAGTCAGATCCTAGGTCTAGTCTACCTGTGAGTGTAGAGGGTGTAAGTGAGCCTGCTCAAATAGCGGAACTATTCAGGGAACACTTTGAAGTCAGATCGCCCTTGGGGCCTTCCGCGAGTTTTTCTTCTGATCTCGAGAACAAAGATCAATCCCCACCTGTCCGCTTCTCGGCCAAGGAAGTGGCGGCCGTAATCGGGGGGATGACACGCGGTAGGTCTCCGGGACATGACTTGCATGGAAGTGTACATCTGCCTAGAGTGCTCGCCTTGTTCTTCTCACTGTGCGTTACACATTCATACTTACCTCAAGAATTGATAAAAACCGTAGTCGTACCAATTGTGAAGAACAGGACGGGTGACTTCGCTAGTCTTAATAATTATAGACCGATATCCTTGGCTACTATAGTGGGAAAGGTACTGGACGGTCTTCTTGATAGGCACTTAAGGAAGCATATCACACTGCATGACGCTCAATTTGGATTCAGACCCGGCTTGTCAACAGAAACAGCTATTCTTTGCCTAAAGAATACCGTCCAGTTCTACACCAAGAGGAAAACCCCTATCTACGCTTGCTTCCTCGACCTGTCCAAAGCATTTGATCTCGTATCATATGACAGGTTGTGGAAAAAGCTACAGGATGAAACAAGTCTTCCAGGAGATTTGATTAGTTTGTTTAGGTACTGGTATAATAATCAGTACAACTATGTGCGTTGGGCAGGCTCAACGTCGGACATGTACAGGTTGGAGTGCGGCGTGAGGCAAGGGGGCCTGACCTCGCCGACTCTCTTAAATCTGTACATGAACCGACAATTTGTTGATGACAATTGAACACTTTTTCCAGGTAGCTGTACTTGTTGTATACTTTCACTTAAGAACTAAAACAAAAATTCAAACAGCTATAACACTACAAGAATATACATTGTTGTAGTGTTTTACATTTCTGTCGTGTAGTTGAATTGAGAACCGGAACGAGGTGATTGAACGCCTCCTTTTTTGAAATAAGAGCACTGTTTACGAGCAAATATGAGAAAATAATTTTATGCAAGAGTCGTGCTGATAAATGTTATGTAGATAAATATAATAAAATAGATCTATCGAAATCATGCATACAACTTCATAATATTCAAAGGCATCAAACGATTTGAAAGCTTACAAAGCGCAAATAAAATAGGAGGAATTATAACTATAAAAACTTACGATAACAATACAAGCTTTTAAATCGTTTGATGCCATTGAATATTATAAAGTTGAATGAATGATTTCTATCGATCTAATTTTTTTTTATTTATCTATATAACTCATATTTACCAGCACTCTTGCATTTTTTTTTATATTAGCACAACTGAATTTTTTAATGAAAGATTGTTTTAAAAAAAGTTTTTTATTAATATTTTATGAATGTTTTTTTTTCGTATTCCTTAGATTCATTTCCAATGTGCTCGATAGTAGTGTAAGACACGAAATCTGTGATTTTTTTTTAGGAATTACAATTTTTTTATAATTATTTTAAGTATGAATGTGAAGAAATAAGCTTATTAAAATTTTCGAAAAATATAGTAAAAAAAATATAACAAATTTATTGATGAAAACGGGCCAAACAATTAAATCGGACGGACTATGGACGAACAACGGATGATCAATTTTCGGATCTTCAATTTTAGATATAATATTTTGTATAATGCGTAGATAATAGCTATAGAGTTAGAACAATTATCTCACTAATCTGTAAGAGAATTTCTCCAGTTTCTTAAGTAAGGTCCCTATATTTACAGAAGCTTTCTACAACGGGCATTCAGACGATTTCAAAGAAAAGCGTTAATGGTAAAAATTTGAAAATGCAGTGTTATTTAGAAAATTCATTTTGAAAGAACTATGCGCGTTCCGACGAATTCATCGACGCCTACTTTTATACAAACTAATATTTTCACAGTATGGCTGTTAGTACAAATTACAGTAATTCGCGAAGCAATTACTCCTACGCTGTGATGCGAGGGATGGGCCTGTCTCTAGGGACTTGATGTCACCAAGGCCGATACAGTCAGTGGCACAATCTCATCTAGGTAGAGTCCATCGTTCACTCGACTGACAATAAGTAGACACACACTTGAATGTGAAAAATATACGTAAACAAACTCGTAATATGCAGCGTTTTTGATTGGCCTGTAGGTGGTGCTGTTGGTGACTGCTTTCTGCGGTGTAGATCGATCCCGGCCCAGGACGTACACAAGTGATAGTTGTGTATCAGGGTGTTATTTATCTATAATATTATCATTATTGCCTAGTTTGGGATCAGATGTCTTTGTGTGAATATTTAATGTCTAATGTTTAATTTTTTTATATATCCTATCCTAGACTGTTCAAATAAGGACGGGTCGATTTTGAAATGGAATAAAACAAAGTGGGGCTGAGGTATTAACATAATTTTTATGTTATTTGAAAGGCTTATATATGCAATTTTGTACCCTATCCTCCCCCGCCCCAGTCTTTTCAGCAGCCACATGACCGTTGAAAATTATGCACATTATGTTCTCATTAGTTTCAAACTTCTCAGTCAAAATGCTTTTAGGGTTCTGAACCAAAACGGTAAAACGGAACCCTTATGGTACGACTATATCTCAGCAACCACTCAAGCTATCGACTTGAAATTTGGAATCGTTTTAGAATATGATTGCCCAACTTTATTGCAAATAAAGGAACTACAATAATATATTAATAAAAAAACTTTTTTTAAAAACAAGCTTTTATACGAAAAAATTTAATAAAACGAAAAAAATTTTTTTTTGCAAGGGTCGTGCTGATAAATGTTAGTTATATAGATGAATGTATTAAAACACATCGGTCGAAATCATGCATAAAACTTTATAATATCATATGACATTAAACGATTTAAAAAGGTAAAAAACCATGTCTGTAAGAAATATAATGTAACTTATGAACAGATAAAATTTTTAGAACATTTACAACTTTTTTTTTACAATTTGTTCAAATATATGAATCGGATTATTCAGTAGAAATCTGTATAGTTACAATAACATTCTGTGTAGGTATTCGTTTGTGAAATAAAGTCTTTAATTAAATAGTTGACCACGAAAGAACTTTAATATCGGGGTTTTATGCTCAGTCGTACCTTAATTTGATCTGACACCTGTTGCTTATAGTTTCTAGAAAAGTAGAACAAAAACGGAGTTAACATACGAGTACATTCCAGTTTACTTTTTAACACATACAATCATGTTACTTGGGCATGATCAGTCAACGTAACTGAACAACTTTTAGTAAATAAAACTTTTAGGTAATGAAAACAAATTGGCCTCTCCATACAAAATTGCAATTGATTGGACAGTTTGTATGGAGAGGCAATTTTTTTTCATTTTCTGAAAGTTTTATTCACTGAAAGTTGTTTTGTTACGTTGACTGATCATGCCCTTTCAGTAATTGCCAACCTGGTCCCTTCAAATATTACAAAACAAAGTCGGGTTCGTTACACTATTTATAACTCAAGAACGGGTGAACCGATTGTAATAATCTGTGATTTGTTGGATTCGTCTCTGCCTAGAATAGCAGAATAACTATTAGAATATCGGCAAGGTATACGTTAAAACAATTTACTGATAGACAGAACGAAAAGGCAGTTCGTCGGGTCAGCTAGTATCCTTTAAAAGTCCACTGCAGACAGGGAGCTCCCTCCAGAATTCCGCTCTTCTGCTGGAACAATGTGGAGAGGAAGTACCAATTGTCTCCATATTTGTAAGGCCGATATTTCACTGGGACACCACGGTGCCGCGACTGGTTGCGCCGCTGGTGTCCGTAACTAAACACCAGTAAAGACACCAGAGTCGCTACACCCTGCGGCCACAGTATTAAGGGCTATATTTCACTGGGAGTGGTAGCGCGACCAGCATCCGAACTGGTTGCGCCGCCAAATTGGTTGCGCAACCAAACGGACACCAGGTGAGTAACTCTCTATAGAGCTGTATACATTTTGTTGGTAGCGGCGACTGGTTGCGCTGCCATGGTGTCCCAGTGAAATACCGGCCTTAGTGTTGCGGCTGGCACCGTAGTAGGTACCACAGAGCTTGTTTCTGCTCTGTGGTAGGTACCTATGTAAGATTATGATATTATTATACAAAGAAGGACGCTGCTGCCCGGAGTTCACAATTACTTAGTCGCCTCATACGTCACCCACGGGTAGAGAGGGGTTGGTAAGTAGGGCTCCGATTGAACCCTTCGGGAACCCTAAAAAGTGTAAAATCGTATTAAAATTGATTGCCAATCAATGTCATTTGTTTACTTTTCATCACTCTTTCTATCCCTATACATTATTTACAGCTGTCCATCAATAGTCACTGATTGTGCCCAGAAAACGTTTGAAAGTTGCGATTGCGTATGTGTATTTTATTTTATAATACTCTACTAACGAAGCGCCTTTTAAAAACGTCAAAGCAGTTACTACCTTGCTCTTGCTAGTGAAATTAATAAAATTACACACCAACCGCACCAAAGCATTTTTAGGGTTCCGTAGCCAAGTGGCAAAAAACGGAACTCTTATGGATTCGTCATGTCTGTCTGTCTGTCCGTCCGTATGTCACAGCCACTTTTTTCCGTAACTATAAGAACTATTTTTATTTTATTTATTAATTGTAGGAAGACCAACAGCTACTACAATCTTACAAAAACTTATAAAAAGAAACAGAAGAGCCAATTATAGGTCTCCGCAGGTAAAAACAAATTTGAAAACAGAAGGAAGAAGACAAAACCCCGAAAGATTTGAGAACCCGGAGGAAAGGAAACACAGACTTGCTACACGAAGAAAGGACTTAAATAGAGCAATAGCACCTAAACTAGAAGTGGTAAGACACAGTGTTAGATATCAAGCGGTCAAGTTGTTCAATTGTCTACCTGATGAGCTTAAATCAATTGTTTGTCCTATAAAATTTAAAACATCACTAAAGGCATTCTTGTTGGAAAAGTGTTTCTATAGCATTCAGGAGTTTGAAACCCATAAAATGTGTTCGTTCTGATTGTTAATTTAGAATACATGTATCCATGACTTGACTTTTATCTTGTAATTAGGAATTTTGGTGACATTTTAATATTGACATTTGAATATTGTTTTGTTGTGTCTAATGTCTTGATTGCTGGTTATTGTTTTCATTTGATTTTATGTTTATTATCAATTAGTGACATTTTATAATTATTTATAATTAAGAATTTATAATTTTTTGTGACATAGGTATATATAATTTTTGTGACATTTCTCTAATTATTACTGTTAATTTCTAACACAATTGTAAAAAATTGTTTATGAATAAATGAATGAATGAAATTACGTTAAGAAAGCACATTATGCATAACCTAATGAATAATGAAAGTTACAAACATACATCCGATCTTATTCGCTCTTAAACTACATAGGTATTAATAATAACTTAATATTAATCTTTAAAAAATGAATTACTAAGAAGTCGCTTGGCCTGGCATTCGCTCGTGTTAAACAAATCAAGATCATAATTTATACATAGACGATTGAAATTCCTGCATGCACGCCATAGAAAACTATTACGTCTGTAATTAGTGGAGGCAGAGGACCTCCTCATATGACGCTGGGGTCTAACAGGGACTCTTATTGACAAAAGTGAAAGAAGCTGAGGGGAATCAATCCGGCCAGATGCAATTTTTAAGAAAAACACAAGATCAGCAATCTCACGACGCTTATCAAGAGGAAGGAGGTGGAATTTCTTACAAAGTTGGATGTAGCTCAAGGAATCGGTTCGAATTTTAGTACGGTAGCAAAGACGTCTCAAAAACTTTTTTTGAACACGTTCAATACGGGCTATGTAGATACCATATTTGGGGTTCCAGACTTGCGATGCGTATTCCAAGTGACTTCGAACTAAGGCACAGTATAGAATTTTAATAGTTTTGATATCAGTGAAGTCCTGAAACTATACTGTTGAAACTTGGTAATTATATAGATGTATTCTGTGAACCGCATTAAGATTTTCACACAAAAATAGAATAAAAACAATAAATTTTGTGGGTTCCTCATACTTAGAACTGAAACTCAATTTTTAGGGTTCCGTACCTCAAAAGAAAAAACGGAACCCTTATAGGGTCACTTTGTTGTCCGTCTGTCTGTCTGTCTGTCTGTCAAGACCCTTTATCTCACGAACGGGTAAAGGTATCAGGTTGAAATTAATACCATATGTTAGGGTCTATGAACCACACAAGATCTGAAAATTTAATTTTTTTACAACGACGCAATCAAAAGATATGGCTTTTTATGTCCTCATCTCCATACATTTATGCAAAAAAGCAAAACCTACAGGGTACTTCCCGTTGACCTAAAATTATGAAATTTGGCAAGAAGCTAGGTCTCACAGTACAAATACAGGGAAAAGTCTAAAATCATTAAATATTTCTATTTTTCTCACAACTAAATGTAACCAATTAAGATGAGCTCCCGTTTCAAGAACTTTTCTATAAAAGAGGGGTCAAGTCGGATGGTCGCGGATTTTTCAAAATCAAAGAGCAAAAGCTTTTTGTATATCATATGGTAGATAGGTACGGAACCCTTAGGGCGCGAGTCCGACTCGCACTTGGCCGGTTTTTTTTTGTCATCTAACCCATACGTGTGGGATATCTATGGATACGTCTTCAAAAATGATATTGAGGTTTTTAATATCATTTGTTTTTAAACTGAATAGTTTGCGCGATAGACACTTCCAAAGTGGTAAAATTTGTGTCCCCCCCTGTAACTTCTAAAATAAGAGAATGATAGAACTAAAAAAATATATGATGTACATTACCATGCAAACTTCCACCTAAGATTGGTTTGAACGAGATCTAGTAAGTAGCTTTTTTTTAATACGTCATAAATCGTAAACCGCAATTTACCTTTTATTCAATCAACTCAAATCAGCTAATTTAATTAATATAATGTGGTGGTACGGAACCTTCAGTGCGCGAGTCCGACTCGCACTTGGCCAGTTTTTTTTTAAGTCACACACCAAAGCATTTTTTAGTTATTGTAACATACCATATATACAGGTGTAAAAAATACGATGATCCTTCTAAGGGGTGATTTTACATCACTAACAGATTGTAAAAAAAATATTAAAAGGATACTTATTTTTATTAATTTTTTTAGATTTTGGGCGATCATGAAATTTGATTTTCCTTCGAGTTACATTATAGTAATTTATTAAAATGAATATAGGTACTTACTAGTGATTGGATATTATAACCAAAAACATCTTTGTCTGCATCACCAGCTGAGCAAAAAGGTCATTGAACACTGAAGGCGCTTCACTTTTACTTGAGCTAATACTACTTTCTTTAGGGAAAAGTGTTTTTTCCATATTTTTATACAATCTATTAGTGATGTAGAATCACCCCGTAAAAGGAGCATCGTACATTTTTAACACCCTGTATATAGTATATGTTTGTGGGGAAAAAGAACATGAATGCTACAAAAACTATAATCGAACAGACCTAAAGAGGGATTCCAGTAAAACTAAAAGTACCTGTACACTCTGATTAAAGCTGAAATTTTTTCTCTGAACATAAGTATTTGTTTTTAAATAGATGTGCTCAATTTAGCCCCAGTCTATATATTATAAGACCAGTAATCATCTTATTTCCTGGAAGTACTTATTATATTCATAGTAAACAGAACGTGAGTAATAAGTGACCCTAAAGATTATCTCTATTGACATTATATTTCCCAAAAGCTATATAGCAATAACAGATAACATTGTCGCGGATGATTACTAAATTATTTCGGGTGATTTTTAATTAGTTCTTGATGCAAATGATATGAATGTAAGTAAACAACTTCCTAAAGAAACATGTGTCGGAAAACGAGAGAAAATTGTAGGTCGTGTAATTTTTTTTTGTCCGTGTGGTGCCGGCAAAGAATAGTACCAACCAATCTCTACCAGTGGGTGTCATAAGAGGCGACTAAGGGCTTATGAACCGGTGGATAGGCAGTAGCATCTTTCTGTGTATCATACCATTTTACTTACTGCGTTCACTTACACCGCGGTTCATGGTGCCAGCCGTAACGCACAAAAGCTAGAATTCTGGAGGGAGCTCCCAGGACAGGTCCTGTAGTGGACATTTAATGGGATGTTATGATGTACATAGAGATGGCCGCAGATGAAATATCTCCTTTAGTATATTTAAGGAATGCTAATACCATGTCCATCCATACACCTTTACGAAGTATAAGTAGTATGCAAATGCATCATAACAACATGCTCATTAAATAGTACCTACTTTAATTTCTTATGGTTAATTTGTTATTCACAAGGCTCTTTATTTCATCGTTATACCTATAAATGTGTTTCGCAGAGTCTAACAATGTAGGTTGTATTTATTAGTTCAGGTGTTTGCTGTACAAAATAATATTACCTATATTCTTGTATTTTATGGTTTTACAAAAACTCGAGTGAAGATAAAGTGTATATTGTTGCTTCGTGAATCATGGTGATAAAATTTTATTGTCACCTATCTAGTGGTTAACAAAATACAAGGTTCTATTTTATGAGACACATGCAGAACTTATTAGATGATTCGAACTAAATATAAAAAAAATATTTCGAGTAGTGTGTTACGTGTGACTTTCTATTCATAGTTGTTTAAGGAAACCTTTATGCGAAAACTTGACATATGTAAAAAAAAATTAAGATGACCAAGACAAATAGTTTTATAATCTTGTTTCGTTTGAATTTATGATTGTAAAATGAATGCTAAATTAAAAAACGCGTTTTTTTTGTCTACAAACGAGATAGACAAATGTTTCTAAAAACTTGAGTCCTCTAATAATACTCTGACCTATGAGTAATGTACAAAGAATTTTATCCAACTTATCGTTTATTTGATTGGTATAAATGAAATTGGAACTAATTGTTGGCGTTTTGACCTTCATCGCTAGACAGCGACGACATGACTTTTCCGCGAACTACAGATGAATCTTATTTTATAATCTAAATACAATGTTTCAATTAAAAAAAAGTTTTCTTTTCTTTCATATAATTATATTTACACCTAATTTAAAACTAAGATCACTAGTAATGCTGCCGAAATTAAAATTGTCATGACGTTTGGTAAAGTTGCACCACTATACATTCGACGATTAATAAAATACAAAATTCTTGGACATTCCACTCTATAATTTGCCATCCCTTCTCTACTATACATAATAACACTGCAATCTGCTTTCTGAGTGACGTATATCCTTAACCGCGTGATTGGATCCAACACTGTGGTCACTTTCCAGTCCTTGATCTTGTGTCCGATGCTGTTCAATGTCTCCGAAGATTTGGGCAGGTCCTCTTCTAGATTCTTGGGCTCCTCGTTCCACAGGCTCACATCGACGTCATCTTCAAGCATCTTCCTAGAGTTGTAGTCTCCTATGTACACCCGGAGAAATTCTTCAGCCAAATGACAATAAATAGACAACGTATCTATTAATTCTACATCTTCGATCCTCACCCAGCATTGATTAGCTTTCTCATTTCGGTTTGGCAATTCAAACGGAATAGGGAAAACGTATGGCTTGGCTTGTCCTTCTGTATAGACTAACGTAATAAAACTTGTTATGAACAAAAATTCTAGTAACATTTTAAATGTGCTTATTTGTCGACGACATGATCGGAACTGAATCATTGTTCTGTGCGGTTGCGGCAAAAAGCGTGACAGGTGGCGGGTTGCCTTCACAGGAGATGATTATAGCTTGAAAAGATTATTAGATTGCGACTTACAACTCATTGTTTACAATCGTCTCGGTGGGAAATACTATTTCTACGATCGATTTGTTCTAAAGGCCGCTATAGTCTCCAAATAAGTAAATATTTATCTTACTGCCATAAACTTACTCCTCCTACTCTTCTTACTTTATTTTACTATCATAAATATTAATATCGTGAGCTTGTCAGAGCCTGAAAAATATTGCACGGCCAGTATACAATAGAATCGCATGTGTGATTTAATTATAAGCTAATCAAGAAATAATGGTCGAAAACTAAAGCGCGTTTCACAACATGAGAATTCCGTCATGTTGGTTGTATACATTTTGTACAATTTTATATGAAAGAAAACATGACGGGAAGGGAACTTTTATGTGAAACAGGCTCCAGTGAGACTGGTATTTTTACGAATATACAGGGTGTTTGGTATGTCTGCAAACCTCTCGGGTGGTTGCTCTACTCATGAAACTGAACAACTTTCCCTATAGTTCGTAAATATAAAGTAATAATAATTCGTACGATTTTGTAAAAGTGAAGGTAGCGGTGGAGGCAAGGGTGCCCATTGCCCATTTCCTCTCTCAAGATCTTTTAAAGTATTGATTGTAGAGAAAAAGTTTCAATACCTTTTATGTAGATAATTTTATGAAGATTAATTTTGTCCTGAGACAGTATTTGCTATGTGTCTTAGTTTCAGAGATATTCATGAAAAATAAAAAAAGGGATCTTTACACCCCTCCCCCCCCTCCACCGCTACCGTCCAGTACTTTTTACTTTTAGTATGTTGTTGTGGAATTATTTCCCCTATTCAGCCTTTTCCGGCCTTCGTTGGACGGGCTACTAAGGAACATAGGTCGAAGTATGAAAAAAAATATATAAATTTGACCTATACAAAATACGCTATTTTTTTATCGTATGTCGAGCTATCTTCATTAGAGGAAGTTTTTTCAACCCTGTATAACAACATGGCCGTTTTCCTATTATGTTTCAACATGTTTTTCAGATCTCCTCATCCTATTTTAATAATTATTGATTATTTTATCCTGTTCAATAAAAACATATTGTACACACATGATACGACTAAGTATGTAATATGTATGTGTGCAACAATAATGTTTGACCGATTGGTCGATATTGTATCTTATTTATTACTAATTTTTAAATGTTTCTTAGATAAATATAAATTTGATTCTCCATATAAATACATACATTATAATATATACATCGGTTTAGATTTTGTTTTATAAGGTTCCAAATCAAAATGGTAGTATGGAACCCATATATGATGAGACATGTTGGTCTGTCTTTATTGCTAACAAAAGAATAAAAATTTGTAAATGAGGCCCAATAACGGTGGGCAAAATTGTCGTTACTAGGTCAAGTGGAAAACTTTTGTATTTTTAAGAAGCTTTTAAGTTCTGTCGCTATTTTTCTGTGATTATTTTTGTTTTTTCCTCTACACAAAGGTTGTCTGGTAAACATCGCTCTCAGCGATAAGACCGCCTTTGCCCACTGTAACCTTAAGTGTTTTTCTTTGTGCGTTTTTATGTTATGTTTGTGTGTGCAATAAAAAATTTATTTATTCATTCATTAATTTTTCGTTAGAGTCAAGTCTGCCAGCTAAACGGTTCTTATCGAAAATGAGAAAAAAATCACAGTAGTATACGTAGTTTCTAAAATCTTTGGTACCTAGCAGTGTATATATGATAAATTTAAAAGGAAAACTATCGCAGCTAAGAAGGCTTTAGATTAACAAAAAATTGTCGAAAAACCGGCCAAGTGCTGTCGGGCCACGCGCAGTATAGGATTTCCGTAGATTTTTAGGAATTTTTATCGTAAAGCAGGTTTTGATTAAGTATTTCATTATATATTACGTTCATAACAAAAACTTTTTACCTCCTATTAATGCTCAGCGAGGTCCTAGCGCATGATTGCTATTTTTATTATTTCCAGTTTTTCTGCAATAGCTCAATAACCGGTAAATCCTACTGAACTTTGATAGTTTTACCTTTTAATTTCATCATATATACTACTACTGTGAATTTTTTCACATTTCCAATAACAACTGTTTAGCTGGTGGGGGGGGGACACTCGACTCCAATAAAAAATTGCGCTTTATCTCTAAATCTAAAAACAACATTAGCAGACTCACATCATTTTTAAAAGACCTATCTAACGATACCCCACATGATGGGGTAGACTAGAAAAAAAAAATTCACCCCTATTATTTTTTTTTACCAAGAGTTTATTTTACCACTGTCGGCGTAGATAAAATGTATATCTATACTAAATTTCAACTTTCTAGTACTAAGGATCTCTGAGTTAAGCCGCGGACAGACAGACAGACATGACGAAACTATGAGACATGGCTGGGACATGACGAAACTATAAGGGTTCCTTATCGACTACGGAACCCTAAAAACTGAGGATAATTGAAATAGGATTTGCAATCAAGCGCTGGACCTCGCTATTCGTTAGGAGAGAAAAGGATTATCAAAACCTGCACAAAAATAATATTTTTAAGGCAACTACGGAACTTCACTGCGCGAGGTACGATACGCACTTGGCCGGTTTTTTTAAAACGAAAAATCTGTCTAGCATTTCTGAGTTCATAACTGATCTATTAAACGGATTCTAAAATTTTTTTGCTATCTTCTTTTTTTACCCGACTGCCCCAAGACAGGAGGGTTATGTTTTTCGAGTGTATGTATGTATGTATGTATGTATGTCGATTTCTTTGTCGCGCTCTGCAGCCTAAACGGCTTGGTAGATTTCAACATGTGAGGTGTCGTTAGGTTCGTATTCATTGTAGGAGTGTCATAGGGTATAAAAAAAAATAAAAATATAACTAAATAAAAAAACTATTTCAAAAAATAAAATACCCGACTGAAAAGAGAATCTTAATCGGTTCCGATTGAGATGAAATTTTGCATACGTATGTGAATCGGATGACAATGCAATGTTATTGTAACTTGGAGCTGATCTGATGATGGAGCCGGAAGATATCCATACAAAGGTGGAGATATCACCGCGTTTTAGAATCCTACAGTGCCATCTGTAGGTGGGTAGCGTCGCTTGCTCACCTGGTAATATTTTAATGATAAAACAACTCTGGGGGAGGTTTCTTTACGAAATAGTTGGGCTTAGGCCTTAGGCCTTTTGGAAATAAAATCACTTAGTTTTAGCATACAAAGCAATGACTAAATTTCCCGTGCAAGATGCCGCATTCATTAGTTTTGTAATATACTGTAGTTTTTCTACTCCATAACAGAGGCGCTGTTTTTATTACCGCGTTTTAGAAACCTACAGCGCCATCTGTTGGTGGGTAGCGTCGCTTGCTCATCTGGTAATATTTTATTTATAAAACAACTCTGGGAAGTTTCTTTATAAAGCAATGACTAAATTTCCCTTGCAAGATGCAGCATTAATTATTTTTGTGTTATACTGTAGCTTTTCTACTCCATACCAGAGGAGCTGTTTTTTTATGTCGACTACTCAAGGAAGTTTTAGCCCACGCTTCGCCAAAGTGAACCACCAGCGACTAAAACCTCCTTGTGACTACCAAATTCAACCATACCTTACGTACGGTTAACCGCACGTGAATGGAAAGATTTGCAAATCTATTACTATGTCACAAAGTTCGAAGTGTTTATACTGACGTGCTGTTGGGTGTATGTAGAAAAATACAGTCAGCAGAGAGGGACTATATATCGCTTCTTAGTTTAATAAAGAACTTCCACGAAGATATGAATGGCGCTGTCGTTCCTGGTGGCATTACATCTGAGCCGTTCAAAATGCGCAGAGGTGTCCGCCAAGGTTGCGTGTTAGCACCCACCCTGTTTGGTATATTTTTCTCATTGCTATTAAGAGAAGCATTCGGCAATCTACATACAAGGGCTGATGGGGAGTTGTACAACATAATTTCATTTCTTAAGTCCAAGCACCATCGCGAGGACGTTTTTATCGACAGCCTTCTATTTGCTGATGATGCAGTCTTTGTGGCCAACACTGCAGATGATTTACAAATCATCTTCGATAAGTTTTCACGGGCATGTTCCTTGTTCGGCTGAATACAAGAGTATGGCAAAACAAACATCTTACGACGAACACCAAGATGATCGTTTACCAAGCATGCATTTCAAGCATACTGTTGTATGGAGCAGCAAGGACGACGTACGCAAAACAAGAGCGACAACTTAATGCCTTGCATATGCGCTGCCTCCGAAACATCCTAGGCATCTCCTGGAAGGACAAGGTAACAAAAAAAAACGGTCTTACAACGAGCACAGCTGCCCAGTTTCTTCGCATTGCTGAAGCAGAGACGATTACGATTTTTGGGGCACGTGCACCGCATGGAACCAACCCGTCTACCCCAGCGTGTATTGCTTAGTGCTATAGCGCACGAAAAAAGAAGTGTTGGTAGGCCAATGCTGCGCTTTAAAGATTGCGCCAAGCGAGACATAATCACTTTTGGTATTGAACACCTAGACTGGGAGCAGACAGCTGAGGACAGAACCAAATGGCGTAAATCATTACTGGATGGACGCAAGGTACACGATGAAGCCTGGTGTTGTGCCCGTTGTGAAAAATAACGACATAACATCAGTTATTGATAACACAAGCTTCACCAGCAGCGTGTGGCAGGACCTGCCGCTCCCGAGTAGGCTTATTCAGCCATGAAAAACGGTGAAATCGACAGAATATTGCTTAAATCGTCTGACATAGACGGCTAAGGCCTATGATGATGATGTATGTATGTATGCATGTCTAAACGGCTTGATAGATTTCAACATGTGAGGTGTCGTTAGATTTGTATTTATTGTAGGAGTGTCATAGGGTATAATATTTTAGTACGGCACCTTTGAAGAGAAAAAAAGGGTGAAATAATTTTTTTTAAATCATTACTTTTACAACATGGGTATCAAACAATAGCTGGTACAAACCTGATTCTAAGGTTTAAGCAAATGTAACAACATAACTTGACGTAGCAAATCTAAAAACTAAAAAGTTTAAAATAAAAAATTATTAAATAACAAAAAACCCAACTGCTTAGCACAAGAGAGGAAAACAAGCTTAAATCTATTGGATTTGGTAACTTTAATTGTATAAGATACTGCAGGCGGGGACGAACAAAATTAAGTCGTAAACATCCACAAAACGTTTTTTCGTCCCCGCCTGCAGTATCGTATACAATTCAAGTTACCAAATCCAATAGATTTAAGCTTGTTTTCCTCTCTTGTGCTAAGCAGTTGGGTTTTTTGTTATTTAATAATTTTTTATTTCTTTTTATTTAACTTTCCTTCACTCTATCTATGGTACCAAGTGTACAAACAACAAAAAACTTTGAGCAACATCGGCTATTTTTACCGCGAGAAAATATTTTATATTATATGTTTGTGGCAAACTAAGTCGCGGGGAAGAAACAGCTCGTAATCCATAAACAACTTTTTTGTTTATCAGAGAGTATGGTATAAAAGGAAAATAGTTAAGCTATATGACTCAGTCCAGAGTAATTTCTAATAATAGTAGTACGTGGTTTTTCCAATAACTGTCACAGAACAAAATGATATAAAGTGTTTGTATGTTTACTTAACATTTACACCTCTATATCACTTCGAGCGAGATGACTCTGAACGAAATTCCCAAATAAATAAAATAAGATACTTGCGGACTGATAGTAAGAAAAGGACAGAGAACCAATTAATGATCGTTCAAATAGTGACGTCATTCGTGTCCACATAAATGATGTTCGACGCATGTAAACATTGTAGAAACGAAACCAGTCAAACGCCCCACGCGGCCGGGAGCACATTAATCTTACCGCGTAATTAGTAAAGATGGCCAACAGAATTATTCTGTTGTGTCTTGTGATATGTTTAAGTGCAAGTTTATTTGAATGTAAAGCTCGAAAAAGCGGAGGATCCAGAAGCAGTGGAGGATCCAGAAGCAGTGGTGGATTTGGAAAAGGCTGGGGTTCATCAAGTAGCTCTAGCTGGAGCAAGCCTTCTTGGAGCTCGTCCAGCGGGTCAAGCTGGAGCAAACCATCAACTAGTTGGAGCTCTTCAAGTAGTTCCAGCTGGAATAAACCCTCTACGAGTTGGGGCACAAGCTCAAGCAGTGGTTCAAGCTCTTGGGGTCTCTCGAATCCAAGTTACCCATCTTCTTCAAGTGGTTTATCCGGAAGTGGTTCAAGTAGACCAAGCTATCCTTCATCATCGGGCCTTTCTGGTAGTGGATCAAAACCTAGTTCATCGTTGTCCACTGGATCAAGTTACCCATCTTCATCAAGTGGTTTATCAGGAAGTGGTTCAAGTAGACCATCTTATCCTTCATCTTCAAGTGGTTTGTCCGGAAGTGGGTCAAGTAAACCAAGTTATCCTTCTTCTACTGGTTTGTCTGGTAGTGGATCAAAGCCTAGCTCACCGTGGTCTACTGGATCAAATTATCCCTCATCTTCAGGTGGTTTATCTGGGAGTGGAATAAGTAGGCCTAATTATCCAGCATCGACAGGACACAGTTACCCATCATCGTCTGGTGGGCTATCTGGTAGTGGTTCAAGTAACTCGAGGCAACCAGGATCATCAGGTCAAAGTTATCCGTCTTCATCAGGTGGTTTGTCTGGAAGTGGATCGTACAAACCCAATGCTGGATCATCCGGCTCATACAACACTGGATCAGGTTACAAACCATACCCTACGCAACCACCTTCTTACCACCCAAACAATAATAGGCCTTACGATTATCATCCTAGCAGCTCGTATAATACTAACCACGGTTACGGAACGGGTTCGTATAACCATGGGTATAGTCACAGTACTTTCAGTCAACCTTCGATGTATTACTCTTCTCCGCAGTATATCTACGTCAATGAATACAGAAACTCAGGAAGTCGCTACAGCGATCTTTTGACTGGTTTGGCTATTTATAACCTCGGTCGGTCAAACAGCCATTATCATCCACACTATTACTATGACGACTATTACCATAGGAGGTATGATTCTCCATCTAGCAGCTACAGACCTGAAAACCGACCTTCGGAAGCTGCTACTTGTACACTAAAAATTAAAGAAAATGGACGATATGAATCATTAAAGGTACCGTGTGAGGTTGTTTCAACGTTTACTGATGGGAGTGTCAAAGAACAAAACTTAGTTAATACAACTGTATGTGAAACTGTTATAACTGTGGCTAATAATACATCTAGTTCGCCTGGACCATCTACAAATATTTCCAACATCATAACGCCCGGTTTACTGCCAAATGGAACTGTAGGGAGCACTACTGCAACTGCCACTAACAAAAACGCTGATGCGATGAATGCATCTCTCCCTCTTACACCGCCTATCGTTACTATTTTACCTAATGGAACCCTATTGAATACCACTGTGTCTGCTAATGTGTCCAATATGACTTTGCCTGTTATACCGTCTATCACCAATGTTTTCCCTAATGGAACTTTAATGAATACTTCAGTGTCTATTAATTCGTCTGTAGAAAACTCGACTGCAGATGTGTCAGTGAAACAATCAACGCCAACGATGTTACCCAATGGCACATTAGTTGTTAATTCTACGGTCCTGCCTTTGCATAATTCAACCAATGAGATAAAATCCACAAATTCATCGGGAAATATTACATCAGAATATAATACATCAACAGCTTCAAATATAAAAACATCTGTCAACTCAGTTACTGCTTCATCTTCAAATATTACAACGAAAAATGTGACGAAATGTACCACAACATCTGGCGTAGATCCCTTGAAAGTAAAAGGTCCACCAATAACTGCAACTAATAATGGAATGGAATGCAGTGTGGAGATTCAAACTGGGAACACAATCTTGCGGAACCCTGTGGATTGCAATAAGTTGTTAGAGTACTCTAAAATGCCAGAACCTAAGCGAGAACCTAGTATGCTGCCGGCAAGGAGTACTTTAAAAGAATGGTTACAGAAACCTCCTTGGTGGGCATCTATATTTGTCGGTGTCTAAGAATTTTATAAGTACTTTCTAGGAGGTGTTCTTTTATATTACTGCCAATATTTTTTAAGAGACAGTTCACTTTAAAAATACATAATTAGTTATGATTGAACATTATTATAGTTTAAGATAGTTTAATCTGTTTACAACGTGTAACTCTACTAAAAAGCTCTCAGATAGTAGTTCCACCCATTTAACTGAGCAAATTTTGTAATACAACTTTCGGAAATAAAAAAAAATTATCCTTACATCATAAAAATCTGATCTAGTCAATTTATTTAAAGAATTAATTTGGTTTTTAATTTACCAAAAGTTCTTCAGTCAAAAGGGTAGAAATTTCACCCGAGAGGTAGGTATAGTCGATTTACATGTCTATAATAAGGTGTAACAAAATGAGTATAAGTACCAGACAGACAGATAACCAGAGGGTTATCTTACGTAGTAATATAAGCGGAACAAGGGCTTTTCCCCTTAGCATGTTACTAAAACCATGAAACTGAACAACTTTTCCCAAAGAACATGAAAAAGAAAAAAACTTTACATAGAAATTGCACCAGCTGACAGCGCATTTTGTACGGAAGGTAATTTTTTTGTATTTCTACCTAACATAGGAAAAGTTGTTCAGTTTTATGGTCTTAGTAACAGGCTAAATAGTGCTTAATTTTTTTTTTACAACCTGTATATAAACATATATTTCCACATATAACTGTATGTGTGACGGAGCATCACTTGAGAACGGCTCGATCGATACGGCTGATTCTTTTTTCTTTGTTTTTAGTTTTCAGGACAACGTTTGTATTGAAAAAAATGCTTTTTTGGGATGAAATGGAATGGGATTTTTGTATAAACTAAAACCCAAAGCTTCCCGAGCAAAGCCGAAGCAATATTTTTTGAAACACATGAATAAATGATGGTGACATGGGGAAGAGAAGCAGGGGGTAAAGGTTGTATTATTATTAATGGTGCAAGCGATACATAGTAGTTTCGTTTCCCCCATTAATGGTGCAGGTCAATGGTGCAGATGAGACGGCGGGCATTCTAGTGTTCGCTGTAGCTGTTATTTTGTCAGTGTAAATTATCTTCATAAAGAGTCAAGAGGCTATCGTCATTGCTCTTATAGCAGCGATACAAACCCGTTATTTCTTAATTAGAGTATTTTTGTCTTGGAAAAATATGCAATTTATGATTTTCAGCTATAAAATAAACATACCTTTATACCTTGTAAACTTTACCCATTTTTGTGTTATTATTAGGTACAGTCAACAGCACGTCAAGCTTGACACGTTGAAATTTGTGTCCCGTTCTTATTGCAGTAGACGAAGGTACGGGCTAGAGTCGCACTGCGAGTATCAAGCTTAGCCTGTCGTTAACTGTACTTATTGCGCTGCGATGTGCAGCCCGCTGCCACAGTTAACATGTAGAATAACTCTTTGGTAATTTTAGTATCTAAGTATAAACTAAAAAAACATTGATTCTATTCAAATTTCTTGGGAACGCGAATAAGTAAGCTCCAGTTGCCGAGGCGGCCAAAAGGGTATATTTCAATGGATTGAGAGGATTTGGGTTTTTTGTCCGAAGCAGCACTGAAAATATCTTAGACTATATAATACTAACGTATAAGAAAATATGAAACTAATGTAACATGCCAGTTGGTACACCCGACAACACGTCAGTACACACACACACAGCAAACACTTTGAACTTTATGGCATGGTAATAGGGTAGCGTATGTCTCACATCTGTGGTTGACCGTACCGTACCTAATTAAGAAAAAAGAAACAATAATAAATACCTACGTCACAAACAAATCGCCACAAACGGAAAAATAGTTCGTAGTGCGTAGTTTTGTTCTTTTTCAAAATGTAATAAAAGCTCGTTTTAATTGTTTTATGTGTTTTTATTTTTTACTTTTAAGTATTTATAATGTCAAACATGTCAAATTCATGTGTCACATTTGAAAATCCATTGCAGATCCATTGCCTGAATCACTGTCAAAAATACAGAATTCACTGCGAAAAAGAATAACAACCTATGATAACAACCAATAAAACTGATTATTTGAATTATTACCATTTATAATGAAATTATACAAATTCATTGAATATGTCACGTATGTACTGTTTGCACTCGTCATTGTTTTGAATGTGATTGTGACATCAAAACGGAGCAAAAATCCAGCTAAAAAAGGTAAGGCAGCTTGTGGAAAAAGCTCGATTAATATCAGCCAAAGTTTTTTGAAGGCTATAAACAAATCGTACTATGATCGTTTTAATATGTGGGATGAAATGGAATTGAACCTGAAAATGTCTTCAAAATCCTTAGAAAAAAGAACCCGTGATCATAATGAGACCTCGCTTTTCGAGCTATTATTTTCTGGTAAATTAACAGTGACAACGGAGCCTGTCGGCACTGCTGGAAACTTTACGCCTTCGTCGACTGCACGTATTTCGAATAATAATAATTCAAACACATCTAAAGATGCTACTAAAATGACGAACGAAACATCTGTGGAAAGTCTGTAATATCATCAATTTTTCTGAGATAAAGTCAAGATAAAGTAGAGAGATAAAATAGTGTTCTATGTGTTTTATGAATTATAAGTGCTGTTTTAATGCCTAACTGACCAGGTTACTGGAGTAGCAGAGCAGTACTGGAAATGAATCAGACAACCTTATAGAGGAAAGGGCGATATACAATTCCGAGATACAATAGAAGAGTGGTGACAGCTGGTATTGCCCTTCTTAGAGGATTATTATAGCATTATTATGACTGGCAATGTATATTTTTATAGTTGGGGTATGCAACACGCGTAAAATCCATAAAGACGGAAAATAAGTGGTAACACCTGATAAGTTCTTCCCACTGGATCGCAATAATTATTGTCACTTTTGTGTTTCAGCTGGAAAGAGGCGTGATGTTATGTATGTATGTATGTATGTATTTTTAGACCCTTAACCTAATAAGTAGTACACACGGCCGCACGTCTATAGAAACACATTGACCTTGAGCGGGTCTCTGGGTTCGGGCTTTTGTAGCGCAGGGCTGGTTCGTTCGGGCTTTTGTAGCGCAGGGCTGGTTCGTTCGGGCTTTTGTAGCGCAGGGCTGGTTCGTTCGGGCTTTTGTAGCGCAGGGCTGGTTCAGCGTATACTGGTTTAGTTTCTACGTGCTTGCTGCCGTGCGTACGTTACTCAGAACACTACTCGTAAATAACTTTCCATAAAATATTGACCTAAAAACGATTTTTTTTGCTTTTCCCATACAAAGCTTGCGCCAGCGACGGATCAATTATTTGATCCATGTTTCTTTGGGACAATTTTCAGAAAATTAAAATATTGCTGGGGGTTAAAAAATACGCAGTGTATTGAATACAATGATGAATGAATGAATGAATAACACTTTATTGCACACTAATAAAGTAACATTTACACATAACTTACGATGATAACAATAATGATACACTTACGATAAAAATATTTTAATAAATAAATATTATACATGTAAAAGTTAATAGTTATGATAAACGTATTTATAATGAATTATGTGTTAATAATAATAAACGCTCAAATTGGAAAATATTTGTTTATTTTTGGAAGTTTAAAATCTTTGATTTTTGCATTGCAATTTTAGGTGTTCTTATGTGGTCAGTCCAGTGTAGTGCCGGCAAAGAATAGTACGATCCCATACATACCCGTGGGTGTCGTAAGAGGTGACTAAGGGTTATGAACAGGAGGATGGGCAGCAGCATCCTCCTGTGTATCATACCATCTTACTTACTGCGGTCACCTACAATTGCGGTCCATGGTGCCAGCCGTAACGCTGACAAGCCAGGTGATTATGGCACTTCCCCTCCACATTTTTCCAGCAAAAGCTATTCTGGAGGGAGCTCCCTGTCCTGTAGTGGATATTTCATGGGATGTCATGATAAAATGTAAAAATAAATAGTAATAGTAAACGTACTACCCAATGACACTTGGGCAGAAATTCTCGGTTGGACGAAATAAGACTTGAACAAGTTGGTACCTAGTCCTAGTACTAATTTTAATAAACCTCCAAATTAGCAAGTATTTGTTTGCTTTGTTAAATTAGGTTTTACTTATTATTACTTTGCTTTTTGTAAAATATCAATCAATCACATGTCAATAATAATCTACTAATCCTGGCAAATTTGATAAAGCCTAATCAAGATTGGGTACCCTATTACTTACCATCTGAGTTTCGGGGAACGCTCACAGTCACGGTCAATCTCGTAAGTCTCAATCTCGGTGACATTCGAATAAGATATTCTATTTTTCGTCTCGACGCATATTCTCCTTAAACCAGAACGACCCACACGCAAAACGACCTAAACGCAGAATGACCTAAACGCAGAACGACCTAAATGCAGAATGACCTAAGCCTTCGCGTCTTGGAAGAAACCTATGTATGTATACTACGAGCATAGATTGATTTGACTATCTTTAGAAGAAGATATCCTCTTACGCATGACGAAAAATAAGAACGAAGTATAATAAAAAAAAAATCGGTTCACGACATACCTAACGTGTTTAGGACGTTATGCGTTTCAAGACATTATGCGTTTAGAAATTAGGTCATTATGCATCGAGACGCTATTTTTGATATTCAATTCAAAAGTTAAAATAAGCCACGCAAACTGTTAAAAAGTAAATCATAATATTCATAATATACGGGGTGTTAGTTAAATACCATAAAACTGAACAACTTTCCATAAGAAATATAAGTCGTAATAAAATAGAATACATAAGAAATTAAATAATAAGAAATTATCTTGCGACCAGAACACACCGTTTTACAAAATGCCTAGTATGGAAAATGGCGTATCAAAAACAACCTCGGCATTTTGTAAAGCGGCGAATTATACAATTTGCCTACAACGTATACAACACACACATCAGAAAAACAATAGTCAATTTTCCTCGTAGTGTTTCAAGTCGAGTAGAAAATGAGTAAGTAAGTCTGTATTGGTCTGTATCATTGATGTCGAGAAATCATGTAAGATATCATTACAATGAAATCATGATTAAATAGTCCGTTATTGGACAATAACTAAAACTAAACTAATAACTAAATGGACAACTAAAATGTAAGGAGGTAGGTACCTAAAAGATTAATGTTTCAATGGATTTAGTTGGTAGCTGTTCCGTTGGTAACTTATAATTAAAAGCGCCACCTTTCAGAAACATCATAAACTTGTATAATTTTACCGATGCTGCGCAGACGCAGCGCAGTCCAATAGATTCTTCTAACAAGGTACACCAAGTCACCACGAGAGGTCGTTTTTATCAAGAACTGCCAGGGCGAATAAAGACGCCTTCATCGATAATTTTGGAATTTTAGGCCTTTTTCAAAATATTCGTAATTTTTATAAATTTGAATCTACATGCGTGGTGATCGGTAATTTTACCTCGTATTTTCCTAGGTAGAGACGGACAATTGCAAGGTAACCCAGTGACGTAGGAGCAGGTAAACAACCTTTGTTTGTTTTCCTTTTACTATGCAGTGTTGCCTGGTTGATCAAATTTTTTTATTTTAGATCAAATCAGATAAAAAATCGATTTATGTTTAGTTGACATGTGGTATGTATAAACTAGTGGTCGAAATGAAATATTTGCATGGCTACCCAGCATTTACCTTAGGCAGGTGATATATTAGGCGTCACCTTAGGGCATCACTCTAGGGCATCACTTTAAAATAAAAAGAATCGGTTATACGAATTTTATTAAAACATTTGTATGCGTTTTGATTTTATAGGTATCTGAGGATTCACCAAACAGATTTGTCAACTTTAGTTTTTGTCGTAAGCACAAGCACTACCTTTCAAAAGCACGGACAAGTTTGTCATTTATGTTTGTCATAGCCAGTCATAACAAGTCATTATATCTTCTATTCTCTGATCTTCGGCGATATCTAGTCTTTTCTCATCTGATCTTTGAAATGGATGTTAAATTATTGTGAGAAATTACAATGTAAAATCAGCGCAATCCATTTTTCAAATTTGGTAACACACACCAAAGTATAACGTGAAGTGAGTCATCGAAGTGCAGCGATGTTTTTACTTGCTTTTGCTCAACCACACGCACGCAGCTGCTACCTACTAACTTCAGGTTAGTTTTGTGCGCGAGAGTGTTCGAGACGCTCGTGTGCGTCAGTTTTTTAGTGCTTTTATTCATCTGTTTGCATAATGCAGTTGTATAAATGTGCACTACTGTGCGCTCTTTTAGCGCTTTCTATACTAGAACCAATAACTGCGCGAAAAACATTCGGTGGTAGACATAGTTATCCAAAGTCTGGTGGCCTCTCTGGCGGTGGGGGAAGTCACGGTTACCCGAGCTCGGGCGGCCTTTCTGGCGGCGGACATGGTTACCCTTCGTCAGGTGGCAGTCACAGCTATCCGTCACAAGGAGGGAGCCACAGCTACCCATCACAAGGAGGCAGTCATGGCTACCCAGCTTCAGGAGGACTTTCAGGGAATAGTGGCGGACGTGGGTATCCTTCACAAGGAGGAAGCCATGGATATCCATCATCAGGAGGAAGCCATGGCTACCCCGCGTCTGGTGGACTGTCTGGAAATAACAGAGGTCCAGGCTCTACTACGAACGTTCATCATCACTATCACTACAATCCTCCACAGAGCATATCTTATTCACCCACGCATGGAGCAGCTCCAGTGAGCTACCCAGTTTATCGCGGCACGCCACCCAACTACGTGTATCAATACAAAGACTCAGGAAGTAAATACGGCACGCTACTGGCCGGGCTTGCTCTTCTGAACCTTGGAACTCTAGCAGCAGGAACCGCATACGCTGTCAGTCATTCCCATGGGGGCGGCGGTTCTTCACCAAGTTACAGATCTCAACCAGGCGAAGTATGTAAATTTGGACTAAAGAAAAGTAATGGCGAGTACGAGGAAACAAAAATAGACTGTCAATTGATTTCAAGTTTCATACTTGCCGAACAAGCTAAAACACAAGCGCCTGGGCAGCAAAACAGTACGATTATTACGACATCAACCACTGTGACCAATGTTACAACAATCAACGGCACAAACCCAGCGGAACCAGGAGCTCCAGTCAACCAGACAACTAAAGTTCTTTATGAAATGTTACCGAACGGTACTATGGTTCCTGTTAATGTTCCAGTGAACGTGACGAATAACGCCAGTGACGCGTCTGCAAGTGCAAACAACCCGGTGACGTCATCCGTAGTGACGACAACCACAGTGAACACGACTGTGACGAATGCGCTCGATGTGAAAGGGAAGCCGGTGGAAGTGACTCCTGGCATGGAGTGCTTCGTCATGAGAAGCACGCCGAGTTCCATGATGCGGAAACCAGTCCCATGCCAACTGCTGCAAACATATGCAGATAAATCTATTCAAAAGAACTCTGCTGCTCGAAGTTTACCCACTTTTACGATCCTAACGGCGATAATCGCAGCATTTGTTATAAATTAGGGATAGAGATGATATAGATAATCGTATTCTAAGTATGTTACTTGTTAAGTCTTTGTTCTTCAATACTAAAATGTATGATCTACCGCACGTGAGTGAAAACATTTGCAACTCTATTACCACGCCATCGAAGTGTTTCTACTGACGTGCTGTTGGGTACACCAGCGACTATTATCGTTGAATTATAAACAACTTATTGGCACGAAAATCTATTTTGCAATTTCCCATTGTGATGTGTAGTAATTTGGGTGACGTAAGTTCAAACCATCCGTGTATATGTATAAAAAGGCAAATATTTAAATTCCATTTAGTGATAGCTATATTTGAGTAGTTTTAACTAACTGTATCTATAGGTATTAAATAATTTTGAATACCAGTGAAGTGAAATATGAATGTGTTCATCGCATTTAAAATAACAATGGTCATTAACGTCATCAACATTAGCCTCGTCTGTCAATTAGCTATTACAGGCGATCTAAACCGTGGTGATTTAAAAAGTTTGAAACACAACACAAACAGTTTTTTAGGGTTCCGTACCCAAAAGGGTCCTCACCCTATTATAGGTATTATGCCTCCGATGTCTGTCTGTCAATTGAAAAATATTACGCGTTTCTGTTGTCGTTATAACAACAAATACGAAAAAAAAAACAATAAACAAGGCTTTAAACTTGTTTTATAGGCAACTTTTGCTCGATATATTTGTTTTAGCTTTATTGTAAAAACGGGAACACTTAAAAGCGTGAAAATTGGTATGTTTATGGTGAATAAGCTGTAGAATAACAACAAATAATAAAATATGGCCAAGTGCATGTTGGACTCCCGCGTTTATATACACTTCTGTGTGACAGCGCGTCCATAACTAAGAAAGTGTTGTGCCTGTACAGAACCCTCGTTGCGCGAGTCCGACTCGCACTTGGCCGTTTTTTATGGCTTTAAGACGCCGCCGCTGTAAAACCAATTCGGGAATGTTAGGATCTCCAATTACAATCATAATGCATAAATTCTACCAACATATGAAATTCATATTATTGGAGTCAGTTTACTTTATTAGACGTAATTCTTTGAGATTTTTAAAGTCCGGCCAAATAAAAATATTGCTCAAGGCAGTGATTAGAAAAATAATATGTAAATAAAGTAAGTTCTGTAGGTATCTTAAAATGATCTAAATGTTTTTATACTGACGGATGTGTAAAATTATGGTACTTATTGTGACGTTAAATATAATATCAAAATGTTTTATGTATTTTTTCGTAATTTTATGTATGAAAGTAGGTAGGTACTTAATAAAATTGTTATTTGCATTTCTGTAAAGTTTGGAAAATACATATTGTATAGACTCATATAATTGTTTTTATTTGTATCTAAAACAGATAGATACCCTATTTACCCTATTGTTTGGTTGTTATAGAGTATCCCTACCGGTAAAAAATTCCAACTATCGCTACCATTAGGGATAGACCGATAGGGCTACTTGGAATAGGCGGAATAAACTCACAGGTAGGTATATAAACAATATATTTTTTAAATACCTATATAACTATATTTTCCATCTTCTTAAGGTGATCCGTTTTCCATACAAAAATTCAAATGACTTACATTCTTACGCGGGACATCAAATTCTGTTGAAAAACGAACGAATACTGATATTTTTAGTTAGCTGTTTTCAGTACATTATCTGTATTTTTGTATTAATCAGCGAAAAATATTAAATTACTAAAAAAAAATTACTCGGGTATACTTACATTAGTTTAAGAACTTTGTTATTAAGGTTAAATAAAAAAGTTTTATTATTTCTTGCTTTTCAGATTTTTCGGCGGTTTAATGTTTTTGTTAAAAAGTTTTTATTTTACAATTTTTTGTGACTAAATTTTTTTTTCTACCCTTAGGGTAAATCGGAAAACTCTGTAAAAAGTTATGCGTGGTCATACATTAATATCAGTCAGTGAACAATCAATCATCCCCTGTTTTCCTACCCTTAGGGTTGGAATTTTTTTTCCAAATTTATATGTTACCAACGTCGGGGTATACCCTTTCCAATAAAAAAAGAATTATCAAAATCGGACTACTCTAATTAATTAATTAATGCAAATACAATTAACTTTCTTTTAAAATCAATATTAACATTATAATAAGTAATTTTAGTAAACTAACTGCATGCTAGTTAAAAAAAATGTAATCTGTATGCACCAGTAAGAATGGTTCACACTGTATAATACCGTGATGTAATTTTATTGTTTAATATTTGTGAAACTGTTGTTGGTGTATCTAATAAATAAAATAAAAAAATAAAATAAATAAATACTCTGTAAAAAGTTATGCGTGGTCATACATAAAAAAAAAATAAAAATAAAATATACGCGTCGACTTGAAAACCTCCTCCGTTTTTTTTCTTCGGTTAAAAATAGCAGTATTCGTTCATTTTTCAACAGAATTTTATGTCACGCGTAAGAATGCAAGTCGTTTGAATTTTTGTATGGAAAACGGATCACTTTAAGAAAAAATGCACTGGTGCACAGGAACACGTTCGTTTGAAAAATTATGCCTCTTCTCTGTTTATAGACACACAACAGTGCGACAGACAAGTTCGCGAAAGAAAATGCCGACGCATCGGCTTGGTGAATATTTACATATAGGCCGAGTCCTGAAGCTGTAATTTTTAATTGGCTGGACATAAATCGAAACCGTCAATTTACTATAAAGTTGCTATGTATTATAATAGGTGGTGGAACACTTATGTAAAAAATATTTTTTAATGAATTGGCTGGCTTTTAGATTCTCCAGAAAATATATTTTTTTGTTTGTTTATGCATTTGAAGTCAAGCCAAAAATTGTAACTAATATCTGATGAGGTAAACTTTTGATGTGGGTTCCAAGGTACCTACTTCAATTAAAACTAAGCAAAAAATATTTGCGCATATTTTTTTATTAGCAAATTTGTATGCAAGTTACATAAAAGTCCAGGCAAAAATGGCAACCAAATTATTTTAACTTTGATAGACTTTCCAGGACAGTTTTTGAGCAAATTACCTAAAATTAAGCATATTAATCTAAAGTTAAATATTTTCGTATTTAATGTTGAAGCAAAAATACCAACTGAAACACTTTTGTTTAATTACAGGTTTCATCGTGTGTTCTTTCCTTTATTTATAAAATTAAGCATAATTATAAAAAGATAAAAAAGTTGATTTTTAATTCAATAGATCGCGTCAAGCGAGCGAGAACCGGCGTTATATTATATGTTCTTTGGAACCGGTATGGCGTGCCGTGCGCCCCGTGACTTTTTTCTTCTACGTAATGTCAAGAGTACGTCAAGCCTGACATAATATTAGACTTTTTAGTGTTCTTATTTCAACAGTCTAAGTAGCTAGAGTGGGCTGCAAGTGTCTGGCTGCCTGCTTGTACAAACAACAACACTTCAAACAGTCCATTAAAAGGAGAAAATATCATTGTGGGATACAGTGTTACAAAAAACCGGGCAAGTGCGAGTCGGACTAGCGTGCTAAGCTTTTGCTCTTGACCCCCGATCTTGACTCCTCTTTAATAAGAATTTACTTGAAGTGGAAGCTAGCTAGCGTTAATTGGTTGTGAGAAAGGTTGTACACTTTAATTATTTCAGACTTTATGGTTCCGTACCCATAGGGTGAAAAACGTGATCATACTAATATGCCTCCGATGTCTGTCTGACTGTATGTCAGTGGGCTGTATCTCATGCTGCATAAGCTATAAAATATAAAAACTGATCAAGTGCGAGTCGGACTCAAAAAAGGACGAGTTGCACTCCGAGAGTGCCGGCAGAAGTGAAAACTTGAATTTTTGAATATGGTGTTTTTGTAAGGGTCAATCGCATCATTGCTCGTGTACTTCTTCATCGAGACCTAAAATTTGTCTCAGTACATGAGTAGTCTAGGGTCAGTAGTTTTCAAGTTATAGCGATTTTTACTTTAACAGCTGTCATCCGAAATGTAGATCTCATCAAGACCTATCATTTGACTCAGCACACGAGTACACTAGAGTCAGTAGTTTCCAAGTTATGGGGTTTTTTAGTTTGACAGCTGTCATCCGTAATGTAGATCTCATCGAGACCTATCATTTGTCTCAGCACATGAGTATTGTAGAGTCAGTAGTTTCCAAGTTATGGGTTTTTTTAGTTTGACAATTGTCATCCGAAATGAAGATCTCATCGAGACCTATCATTTGTCTCAGCACACGAGTAGTCTAGGGTCAGTAGTTTTCGAATTAAAGCGATTTTTAGTTTGACAGCTGTCATCCGAAATGTAGATCTCATCGAGACCTATCATTTGTCTCAGCACACGAGTAGTCTAGGGTCAGTAGTTTTCGAGTTATAGCGATTTTTAGTTTGACAGCTCTCATCCGAAATGTAGATATCATACATTTAGGATTCGCTATTAAATAACGATCAAAACCAGTACGTCAAGTCTGTCGTGCACATATCACGTTGTGCACAACAAAAAAAGCCGAGACTGACCACAGAATATATAATAGTAAACAAGTTTACAGGAGTCGCACTCCTTTGATCTTAGAAAAAGCTGCCTATTTCACAGACAGGCCTGCTATGACAAAGACAAAAAAGATGTTTTGGTCTTTATCATACTTTAGAAGTTTTGTATGTATTGAGCCTGCTCTAACTTGGTATGATTATTTGCAAATCAATTTCTATACTTCATCCGAGATCTGACTCGACAAAGATAAAAAAGATGTTTTGACTTTTATCACACTTTAGAACTTTTGTATATATTGAGCCTGCTCTAACTTGGTATGCTTATTTTCAAATCCATTTCTATACTTCATCCGAGATCTGACGCGACTTCTGATGCGAGTTAATATTTTTTTCCCCATCTGAAAAAGTGCCAAGCGCCGCTGAAGAAGTTTTCACTTCCTAAATCGACCACAGTAAGTTACTGACATTTCAACTAATACAATTTATATCATGTGGTGGTACGGAACCCTCGGTGCGCGAGTCCGACTCGCACTTGGCCGGTTTTTCCCTTTCATTAGATCAAATCCACAATTATTTTGAGTCTCATGTCAAACCTGTAGAATATTCATACAAACTTCCACCCTATTTTTCAACCCCTCAGGGGATGAATTTCGGAAAATCCTTTCTTAATGTGTAGTCTTGACGTACAAAAAAACTACTTATAAAATTTCACATCTATAGCTTTATCGGTTACGGCTCGGCGTTGATGAATCAGTCAGTCAGTCGGTCAGGGCATGCTGTTTTATATATTTAGATTTAGATCAGAAGATCAAAAGTATTTTCAGCTTACTACAACCGATGATAATTTTCATCTTTCATGTTTAACTTTAAATTCCGAAGCACGTACCGAAAAAAACAGCGAAGCAATGCGACGTTGCCGTACCGTGCAATCACGAGCCGTGTACTATGTTAATGTCAATTATGAACTTTATTTCAACTTCTTTAGGGTCGATATAAAGCGCTACATAATGTAATATTTATATAAAAAGATACGCTATTGCCTGAAATGTTTAATTTTCAAAGTAATCGACGTAAGTACAGTTTTAGAGTATAATCAAACACTTTTCATTCAGTTAACTATTTTGGCCAAAGAGAAATCCCTCAATAATCATACCACTGTAAAGCTTTAACATATTGTGTTCACTTTTATGACTGTTTGATCAAGTACAACAAAATTTTGAAGTACAAAAAGTCACGAGATAGTTATGTATTTTGCCCGAGCAGACAAAAAGAAATAAAACTTTTAGTGGGATTTTTTTAATTTTAGGCTTGACCTAAGAACTTAGGTGCTTAATTAGTTTGTAAAATACTAAAAGTTTATCATTGAACGAGCCCAGAAAACATTTCGTTTAGTTGGCATTTTTGCCACAGTAACTATTTATATAATAGGGTTTTTTTAATCTGCCGCCTTGTCCCATTTGGTGATATGCTTAATTTTAAGTAATTATGTAATTACTTCCAAGACTTCATAAACCACAAAAAGAAAATCTTGGTTCCGATTTTTGTCTAGGCCAAAATCTAATTATCTTGGGGTAATAAACCACTTCGGCCACTTTCGACCCCCCATAACTTTGAATCTGTTTGACAGACTTGCAATTTTGCATGTTTCGCACGACCTACCTACATTTATTTATTCATTTTTTTATTTCACAAGTGGGCCACCTAGTGGTAAGTAACACCGCCCATGATACCCACTGCCTTATTAGTGAAATAATTTGACACTAATAAGACAGCAAAGCGCGTTACCCACCCTGAGAACTAAGATGGTATGTCTCATGTGCCGGGTAATTTCACTGACTCCCTTACCCCTCAAACCAAAACGCAGCAGTACAAACACTGCTGCTTTACAGTAGAAAAAGGCAAGGGAGTGGTACAGTCAACGACAGGTCAAGCTTGACACTCGCAGCGCGATTCTAGCCCGTACGGCTATTGAAATAAGAACGGTACAAAGTCAACAGCCCGAAGAGTGCCGAGGAGGATATCAAAGTCACCACAGTTGAAAGCACTGCTGAAATCTAACAGGGCCATCGCAGTGAGCTTAGTGTTATCCATAGCACACCGGACATCCTCTGTGCTGTGAGACGGACGGAAATCGGACTGATAAGGACACTTTAGATAGGATGGGAAGAATGGAAATGGGACGATACTGAGAAAAGGAAGTCGGGTTCGAGGTCTTGGGTAATGGTATGACGAAAGCCTTCTTCCACGATGCTGGAAAGACATTACGAGACAGTGAGAAATTAACAATGTGGGTGATAACCGGTGCAATGTCCTCCAGCACGGGAAGAATCATATCGAGGCTCAGACTGTCACTACCAACAGCTTTAGTGGAAATGGAGCGGACACTCTTCTTGACTGCGTCTACTGAGACTAGCTGGAATGAGAAATGGGGACAGTCTGGCGGGGCAAGATTAGATAAGAAAGAGTAGCAGATTTATTCAAAGGGTTTAAAATAATAGGTGGATTAGTAAAGTGAAAAGGTTTAACGCATTGAGATCCACGGTGCTTGGACAAGCGTCCATGGTAAACTATGTGCTAGAAAAACTATTACAATAATCAATACAAAAACTTGGTTCTCAGTATAACAGTAATAATTTATCCACACTTTAATTACAACAATTTACTAATTAGTTAAACTAAAGATTAAAAACTAATAGCTCAATACAGTGGCCAACCGAAATCTGATTATTTTTTAAGTCTGCTATGGTTGAAGAGACATGCTCATCCATTTCTACCGTTTAAATTTTTTTGGTTGTTATGTTGGACCCCTTTGTTACAAAAACTTCATAATAATGTATTTCAGATTTTAATAAAGTCAAGGGCTACGTTGCGAATTTTGTCAATAATGTTTTTATTTATAGTTGAGTGCCATGATTCAACAATATTTGTGGTTCTATGCTTTTAATTAACATTTTGTTGCTGATGTTACTTCATGTAGAGAAATTCCTTCGGGCGAAACCCCCCATTCAAAATTTAGGTTTATCGCCGAACGGGCGAACGCGGCTCGGGCGAAACAGAAACTACGTTAACAGGACCGGCCCCTTCACAAAGCTTTTCATAACATCTCTTGAAACGTCCACTGCAGGACAGGGAGCTCCCTCCAGAACTGTAGCAAAAACGCGTGGCACTTAGGAGGGGATTTACCATAGTCACCACGCTTGTTAGCTTTGCGGCTGGCGACTGCTGTTGTTCGTGACCGCAGTATGTAAGATGGTACGATACACAGAAAGATGCTGCTGCCCATCCTCTGGTTCGTAAGCCCTTAGTCGCCTCTTACGACACCCACGGGTAGAGATGGGTTGGTACTATTCTTTTCCGGCACCACACAATAGTGTAGGCAACGAAGCAGTTGACCCCAACATAAATTTCTCAGGCAGATTTTATTTGGCAGGATGATAAAGAATCATGAATTAAATGTAAATTAAAAAAAAATTACAAAATAAATTTTTCCAAAAAATATTTTCATACATTTTTTGTAATTTTTGTATGGAAAAATTAAAAGTACCGATTTTTTTTGGATTTTTTTATAGAAAGTTTCTCTCATGTAGTGTAATATCCCAGCAAAGTTTCATCGACTGCTTCTTCATACAACGATCTACTTCGTCGCCTAGACTATTAGCACAAAACTAATACACAAACCAAAGCATAGTGAAGGGGAAGGGCATTGTAATTGTAGTTTATCTTTACGCTTCAAATGTTACTACAAAAGGCAATAAATGATATAATAGGAATGCGCTTGGCTAGCTTCTGCATGTTTTATTTAGAGGCCAAGTTATGTATACTTATAGCTAAATTTTTTTAGCATGCCAAAAGCTTACCAACACATTTTGCAGCTATATCAAGCCTATTGTGCTCCATGATTAATAGTAATCAGCTAAAGCTGTCAGAAAAAAAAAGTTTGTAAAACAATGTTATTTTTAGGGTTCCGTACCTCAAAAGAAAAAAACGGAACCCTTATAGAATCACTTTGTTGTCCGTCTGTCTGTCTGTCTGTCTGTCTGTCTGTCTGTCAAGACCCTTTATCTCACGAACGGGTAAAGGTATCAGGTTGAAATAAATACCATATATTAGGATCTATGAACCACACAAGATCTGAAAATTTCAATTTTTTACAACGACGCAATCAAAAGATATGGCATTTTATGTAATCATCTCCATACATTTATTCAAAAATGCAAAACCTACAGGGTACTTCCCGTTGACCTAAAATTATGAAATTTGGCAAGAAGCTAGGTCTCACAGTACAAATAATGGGAAAAGTCTGAAATAATTAAATATTACAACTTTTCTCACAACTAAATATAACCAATTATGGTGAGCTCCCGTTTCAAGAACATTCATATAAGAGAGGGGTCAAGTTGGATGGTCGCTGAGGCGATTTTTGTTTTAGTTCTATTTAAAAACGGGAACACTTACAAACTTGAAAATTGGTATGTTTATAGTGCATAAGCTATAAAATAACAACAAATAATAAAATTTGGTCAAGCGCGTGTCGGACTCAAAAAATCTAGCACATTAACTTACTGAAATTTCAACTAATACAATTATGTTTATGTGGTGGTACGGAACCCTCAGTGCGCGAGTCCGACTCGCACTTGGCCGGTTTTTTTGGTCAAATATACTCTGGTTCGTCTGGTTCGTGGTAGTTTGTCTGGTTCTGTGGCTGCAAAATGTGTTGGTAAGTGTTTGCCATGCTAAAAAAATTTAGGCATAGCTGCTTAATTATAGTTAAGTGTAGAAATTGAAGAAGGTACCTATGTATAGGGGAAAAAATTGTAAGTACCTATGGTATGCATGTAATAAGGAAAAAAAATACCGACAGTAGTTTATTCATTGTTATAGTCTTGGTGAGTTGATGACTCAACCTCACGGTCATGTGATGTTTTATTAAATGACAAATTCTTGGGAAGACCTGCAAGAAAATATAAACGGTAAACTGTGGATATTTGAGTATGTTACAATAAAAAGGTACAAGGTCGGGCAAACAGTCACATAGATTGACGACTGTAGGCTTAATAATGGGGTCCCGTTGAAAGCCTTTGGGTACGGAACCATAAAAAGTCTTTGCTCTGTATTATTATTATGATTCTTTCCTTTTTCTCTCTCCATGTTAGTCATAGAAGCGTTCCCTGCTGGGCCAAGGCCTCCTCTCTATCAAACCATTCGTCTCTGTCTAGAGTTATTAATGGCCAATTCTCAAGAAAAACGTTAAGGTCGTCTTGCCATCACCTACGGGGCCTACCTCGCCGTCGTTGAACATCCTCTGGCACCCATTCGATGGCTGAATTGCCCATCTATCAGGGTGCATGCGGGCTACATGTTTTGCCCAGCTCCACTTCAGCTCAGCTGTTTTTGTGCCGATGTGCATGGCTTGCCAAAAATACAATGCCTTTGTTACCCAATTTACCCACCACCTCCTATGTAAGCTATCGATCTAGAAACGTGTATGTTTTCGATGCAATATCTACAGATACATTATCAAGATAAATTTTTAGTTTATCTGGGTCCAAGAGCTCCAATTCAACAGAAGACGCTACTTATCAAAATACCCTCATTTTGTGAGCTAAACCTCGTCAGCGTTCAGCTGTTTTGATAAGCCGTGGGAAAATTTGTACAGTCAAGAGCCAGGTAAGCTTCATACATTAGACTTTGTACCATTCTTATTCACTAGGATAGTCGCTCAACGGGTCTCAAGCTTTACCTGCTCACGTCTGTACCTACCTGTCGACTTGTTTATGGAAATATGAAACTGGTTATGTTTTGCGTATTTGTAAAGGCTATCGGTGTGTAGGTATTAATAGTAAACCAACCAAAACACCTACACTGACACAGGTTTGGTTACATAATGAGAATGTAATCTAAGTAGATACTTACTGCTCGTTTGTTGACTAACATAGAAACCAAACCAGCATAAAGCTGAACCAGCGCTACGCTACAAACACCCGAAACTAGAGGCCCGCTCAAGGTCAAAGTGTTTCCATCGACGTGAGGCCGTGTGTACAGTCACGAACACATCAAGATTGACACACTAGACTTTTACCGTTCTTATTTCAATAGACGTAAGGGCTAAAGTGACACTGCGAGTGTCAAGCTTGACCTGTCGTTGACTGTACCTAACCTCGTGAACTGTGGGCAATGCCCTAGGTGAGTAGTAACCCAATTTAAGTGATAGGTAGGCAGGTACCTATCTTATTACAATATACAATGTGGTCCGTCACCCCTGTGGTACCGCAAAGAATAGTGCCAACCCGTCTCTACCCTTGGGTGTTGTAAGAGGCGACTAAGGCCTCAGTATCGGAGGGCGGGCAGCAGCGTTCTTCTGTGTATCGTACATACTGCGGTCACCAACAACCGCGGTCCGTGGTGCCAGCCGCAACACGCGGTTTTACAGGAATTCTAGAGGGGGCAGTTGACGTTTCATGGAATGAACTGATGATCATAACATCCCATAAGACGTCCACTACAGGACAGGGAGCTCCCAGAATACCAGCAAAAACGCATAACTTAGAGGGAAGTACCATGACTATGGACTACTACTACGCTTATTATAGCGTTGCGGCTGGCGCCATGGACCGCGGTTGTTAGTGACCGCAGTATGTAAGATGGTACGATACACAGAAGGACGCTGCTGCCCATCCTCAGTATAATAAGCCCTTAGTCGCCTCTTAAGACACCCACGAGTAGAGTTTGGTTGGTACTATTCTTTGCCGGCACCACGCGGTCGTATGTAGGTACTGATGATACAATGTGTAATATAAAGGTATAACAACACTGAACGATGTGAATCTACCCATGAAACTGAACAACTTTTCCCGAAGAACAAAGGTCCAAATAAAAAAAAAATCTGACTTGATTGACCACCTATAGAAACTGCATTTATAGGGTGACTTTTAATTAGTTCTTGATAGAAAAAGGTATGCATGTACTCATGATACTGAACAACTTTCCCCAAGATACATAGGTAGAAATACGAAAATCAAGTTTTGACCTCCCATAGAAACTGCATCAGCTGACATAGGCCGAGTCCTGAAGCTGTAATTTTTAATTGGCTGGACATTAATCGAAACCGTCAATTTACTATAAAGTTGCTATGTATTATAATAGGTGGTGGAACACTTATGTAAAAAATATTTTTTAATGAATTGGCTGGCTTTTAGATTCTCCAGAAAATATATTTTTTTGTTTGTTTATGGATGTGAAGTCAAGCCAAAAATTGTAACTAATATCTGATGGGGTAAACTTTTGATCTGGGTTCCAAGGTACCTACTTCAATTAAAACTAAGCAAAAAATATTTGCGCATATTTTTTTATTAGCAAATTTGTATGCAAGTTACATAAAAGTCCAGGCAAAAATGGCAACCAAATTATTTTAAATTTGATAGACTTTCCAGGACAGTTTTTAAGCAAATTACCTAAAATTAAGCATATTAATCTAAAGTTAAATATTTTCGTATTTAATGTTGAAGCAAAAATACCAACTGAAAAACTTTTGTTTAATTACAGGTTTCATCGTGTGTTCTTTCCTTTATTTATAAAATTAAGCATAATTATAAAAAGATAAAAAAGTTGATTTTTAATTCAATAGATCGCGTCAAGCGAGCGAGAACCGGCGTAATATTATATGTTCTTTGGAACCGGTATGGCGTGCTGTGCGCTCCGAGACTTTTTTCTTCTACGTAATGTCAAGAGTACGTCAAGCCTGACATAATATTAGACTTTTTAGTGTTCTTATTTCAACAGTCCAAGTAGCTAGAGTGGGCTGCAAGTGTCTGGCTGCCTGCTTGTACAAACAACAACACTTCAAACAGTCCATTGAAAGGAGAAAATATCATTGTGGGATACAGTGTTACAAAAAACCGGGCAAGTGCGAGTCGGACTAGCGTGCTAAGCTTTTGCTCTTGACCCCCGATCTTGACTCCTCTTAAAAAGAATTTACTTGAAGTGGAAGCTAGCTAGCGTTAATTGGTTGTGAGAAAGGTTGTAAACTTTAATTATTTCAGACTTTATGGTTCCGTACCCATAGGGTGAAAAACGGGATCATACTAATATGCCTCCGATGTCTGTCTGACTGTCTGTCAGTGGGCTGTATCTCATGCTGCATAAGCTATAAAATATAAAAACTGATCAAGTGCGAGTCGGACTCAAAAAAGGACGAGTTGCACTCCGAGAGTGCCGGCAGAAGTGAAAATGATGTTTTTGTAAGGGTCAATCGCGTCATTGCTCGTGTACTTCTTCATCGAGACCTAAAATTTGTCTCAGTACATGAGTAGTCTAGGGTCAGTAGTTTTCTCAGAACAAAAACCTCCTTGCTTCGCTCGGAGAAGAAACCATGCTATTTTTTTTCAGTATGTGATGACAACTGCTAGCATGTCTCATGCCATGTCAAATCGTCAATGATCACATCCTACCAAATTAGATGAACGACGCGTTCATTGCATTTACAAAGTTTATAGGATTATTGTAACTTGTTGGGATTTTAACGGTTGAAAATATTTCCTAAATTATATGTTGTAAACATTGTTTAAATTATAAAAAACATGTAGTGAACCAGATAAAAATATCGTGAATTTATTCGTAAGTTGCTCTCCATATTAGTGATTGTTCTTTTTAATAATAACGTGTGTAGTTGATGGCTGTACATCTTCAAAACAACAAAACGAAAACTGCAAAGAAATTTTATGTTTTCATCTGTAAGTTTTATTCAGTATTTTTCATGTTTGTGGATTATTATCACAAATATTGCTTAAAAAATGTCAACTTATCATTCTTACAGTCAGAAATATGGAAATTGTAACGTATTTTATTGTAATTTATCGTTTTTTGTGAGATCATGTTGAAGGTCATGAGTGATGTATTTTCTATCGATAGTGGTGCTTTTACTTTCGAGCGGAGCGAGAAAGGTATTGTAATCGTGAAAAAAATTGCACAAATTTTCTCAAGAATGTGCTCTATATCACTTATATATCAAAAAAAGCAAGTCCCCTAAAAATGTCCGTCCGTCGTCGGTCGGTCGGTCGGTCTGTCCGTCACGCTTTGGCCTAGCGGCTAAGCGAATGGTCCCATTATTATTATTATTATTATTATCATTTATTAGATCAGACCACAAAATCCATTTATGTTAGTAAATACTTAGCCTATGTTAGTGAACAATGTCATAAATTTATTTAATTATAAGTCCCACCCAGTGTTTGAGAATGGGACAGTCGATTTTATCAGCAATGACCGACAGGACACTGTTGGGGCTAGCCCGCACCCTGCTTAGCAGTGATGATATCCTTTTACGCCTGATGGCGTAAAAGTCATCAGTTCGCTCTTGTGCAAACATTTGCGATGCGCTACAAAATCGGGGCAGCCCCAACAGCATCCTGAAGGCATTGTTATACTGAACCCGGAAAGCATTGTACGCCTTTTGAGTATAGTTGACCCACAAGCTGCTGGTGTAGAAAACCTGACAAAATGCCTTGAAAAGGGTTATTTTACCTTGTTTAGTACACCGAGCAAACCTGCGAGCCAACATATTACTTCTAATGGCCAATGCTCTCCGTTCTCTTTCGATGTCCAAGTCATCTTTCAGTTCACTAGTAAGTATGTGACCTAGATATTTGAACTGACTTACAGTTTTTAATATATTGCCAGCTAGTAGTACAGGAGGCACATTATTTGGTTTCTTACTACCAGACACGAACACCATAACTTCACTTTTATTGGCGTTGTACATCAGCCCATGTTCTGCCGCGTAGGATTCACACACCGCAACCATTTTTCTAAGTGCGCTTATCGAGGGGCTCAGCAGCACCATATCATCGGCATAACTGATGTTATTGACACTTACACCGTCAATATAGCACCCAGCATGCATGCTGCTGAGCCTATCGATTAATCCGTTCACGTACAGACTGAATAAGTTTGGTGAAGTCAAACCCCCCTGCCTCACACCACATTCCAATCTGTACGCGTCTGAAAGCACATTATTCCACCTTACATGGTTAATTTGGTTGTTGTACCAATACCTAAGAATTTCTGTAAATTCCGCTGGAAGAGTTGTGCTTTCAAGCTTACTCCACAGAAGGTCGTAAGACACCATATCAAAGGCCTTGCTAAGATCTAAAAAGCATGCGTAAATAGGTGTAGATCTATCTGTATAATATTTGACGGTGTGCTTAAGACACAGTATGGCAGACTCAGTAGACACTCCCTGTCTGAAGCCAAACTGTAGATCGTGCAGGTCTAAGTGTTTCCTGAGCTGTGTTTCAAGCAGACCGTCAAGCACCTTAGCTGTTATTGTAGCCAATGATATGGGCCTGTAGTTCCCCTTGTCAGCAACATCCCCTGTTTTATTCTTAGCTATTGGTACAACGACCGTTTTCATCATATCTGGAGGCAAATATGTATGACGAATACAAAAAGTGTAAAACATCGCAAGCACTCTGGGCAGATGTACTCCTGCTGCTTGAAAGTGCTCAATACTGAGACTGTCGTGGCCGGGCGATTTACCTCTGGTCATATTTTTAATAATAGCAGTCACATCTTTGGCTGTAAATCGATCCACCGGACTATTGACAGACTCAGCATGAGCAAAAGGTGTTGTCAGAGATGGGCCTAATGGTGAGGACACTCTAAAATGGCTACTAAACAAGTCAGCAATGTCCTTGGGATCACTTTTACCATTTATAGTAAGAGGAACACTAGGTTTGCCATTAAGACTGTTAGAGGCTCTCCAAAACCTACCAAAGTCATTGTTGGAGCGATGCGATGCCAGTAAATCCATCTTTATCTGCTCCTGATTATTAAGACACCATTAACACCATATTTTAAATTTAAGACTTTTATGCAAATTGGTCGAAAGGTTCCTAATGGATTTTTGCTGGCTCTCATTTTGAGGGTAGCTGTCATACAACAAAAATGAAGAATTGAATTTTTTTTTAAAACGGCTAAAATGAAACTTTGCTTGACTAAGGATCTCCATGCAAGGTATCTTGCGCCATCATCAGTTTTTCTGTGTGATTTCATATAAGGGGTGTTCCTGTACTACCAAAACGTAAACTTGTGATTTACTCATAATTGGTTCCATTAAGTTTATATTATTTTCTATGATATTAATTCTGTTTTGGTTATTTACTTGAATGGATATTCAATTTGATTGGTTTTTGCGAAAATTTAGTACACAGGATGTACGAAAAACTGAAAGGGCTTTTTCAGTAGACAAAACTGAACAACTATCCCTAAGAAAAGTGTTTTGAAATAAAAAAAATCGGTAATTAATTATATACAGGGTATTCTAGTACTACCAAAAATTGAACATGTGATTTGTTCGAAATCGTTTACGGTTAGTTGGTTTTAATATTTAACAATTCGAATTCTGAATTCATCTGCTTATTTCATTAGAACATTTTCTAGAAAAACCGAAATATAAATTTGTATTTCCATTCTATGTGTATGGTATAACAAATATAAGTTTGCGGCTGATAGTTTTACTTGCATATCGCGAGAAATAATGTGCAGTGCTGCTGTATCATTAACTATATTTTACAATATTCAACGCAAGTTTTGTTTTTAGGGTTCGGTACCTCAAAAAAAAAACGGAACCCTTATAGGATCACTTTGTTGTCCGTCTGTCTGTCAAGACCCTTTATCTCACGAACGGGTAAAGGTATCAGGTTAAAATTAATATCATATATTAGGATCTATGAACCACACAAGATCTGAAAAATTCAATTATTTACAACGACGCAATCAAAAGATATGGCTTATTATGTCCTCATCTCCATACATTTGTGCAAAAAAGCAAAACCTACAGGGTACTTGCCGTTGACCTAAAATTATGAAATTTGGCAAGAAGCTAGGTCTCACAGTACAAATAATGGGAAAAGTCTGAACTCATTAAATATTACAACTTTTCTCACAACTAATGAAAACCAATTGTAGTGAGCTCCCGTTTCAAGAACATTCATATAAGAGAGGGGTCAAGTTGGATGGTCGCTGAGGCGATTTTTGTTTTAGTTCTATTTAAAAACGGGAACACTTACAAACTTGAAAAATGGTATGTTTATAGTGCATAAGCTATAAAATAACAACAAATAATAAAATTTGGTCAAGCGCGTGTCGGACTCAAAAAATCTAGCACATTAACTTACTGAAATTTCAACTAATACAATTATGAATATGTGGTGGTACGGAACCCTCGGTGCGCGAGTCCGACTCGCACTTGGCCGGTTTTTTATTCTGAGTTCGAATCCCGATGGGGACACTCATCATCATCATATCGTGTGGGTTGCAAGGTCGATGACCAGATTTAAATATCTTAAACAGCATGAATCATCCTGAATCAACAAATCGTAAGAAATATGATAAAAAATAATTAAATTAATCTACATAAAATTCTACACAAAAAAGGTTTCGAAAGTTTTTCGCTAAAAACAATACTTTAAAAGATTTAAAAGCATGTGGTGAGGAAAGCGAAAACATGGAGCAACTGTTGTTCACAATTTCACATGCAACGCTTTGATTTTGATTTGAGCTACTTAGGAGAAAACCACAAACCCGTATTTCAGCATGTTTGCAAAACCATCGCAAATGCACCCCCTGCATTGAGGGATAAAAGTTTGTGTTAAAATCGTATATAATTTGTATGTAAGCTAGAGATATTCATGAAAATTAAAAAAAAAAAACCTTTACACCTCCTACCCCTCTTGCCTCCACCGCAACCGTACTTTTAGTAAGTAAGTAAGTAAGAAGTTTGGTATTAAACAGCTACGTAAGAAATAACCGTTAGTAAAAAATACTTAAAGTATTATTTTCCTGAATGAATTTAATAACTGCTTTTAACAGATTTGCCTTTTATTTAAGTTTAGTACTTCAACTTTTTGGTGAAAGTTTCGACATCGATTTTTCCTTGTGTGACTTATCGACTATCGATAGATGAAAGCATGCACACATCCCTACTTGTGACGAATTATTTCTTATATATTACTTCTATATGAGGTCAAATTTCTTTGGTAGTTTTCAAGTTATAGCGATTTTTACTTTGACAGCTGTCATCCGAAATGTAGATCTCATCAAGACCTATCATTTGTCTCAGCGCATGAGTATTGTAGAGTCAGTTGTTTCCAAGTTATGGGGTTTTTAGTTTGACAGCTGTCATCCGAAATGTAGATCTCATCGAGACCTATCATTTGTCTCAGGACATGAGTAGTCTAGGGTCAGTAGTTTTCAAGTTATAGCGATTTTTACTTTGACAGCTGTCATCCAAAATGTAGATCTCATCGAGACCTATCATTTGTCTCAGCACACGAGTAGTCTAGGGTCAGTAGTTTTCGAGGTATAGCGATTTTTAGTTTGACAATTGTCATCCGAAATGAAGATCTCATCGAGACATCATTTGTCTCAGCACACGAGTAGTCTAGGGTCAGTAGTTTTCGAGTTATAGCGATTTTTAGTTTGACAGCTGTCAAACGAAATGAAGATCTCATCGAGACCTATCATTTGTCTCAGCACATGAGTATTGTAGAGTCAGTAGTTTCCAAGTTATGGGGTTTTTAGTTTGACAGCTGTCATCCGAAATGTAGATCTCATCGAGACCTATCATTTGTCTCAGCACATGAGTAGTCTAGGGTCAGTAGTTTTCAAGTTATAGCGATTACTACTTTGACAGCTGTCATCCAAAATGTAGATCTCATCGAGACCTATCATTTGTCTCAGCACATGAGTAGTCTAGGGTCAGTAGTTTTCAAGTTATAGCGATTACTACTTTGACAGCTGTCATCCAAAATGTAGATCTCATCGAGACCTATCATTTGTCTCAGCACACGATTAGTCTAGGGTCAGTAGTTTTCGAGTTATAGCGATTTTTAGTTTGACATCTGTCATCCGAAATGAAGATCTCATCGAGACCTATCATTTGTCTCAGCACACGAGTAGTCTAGGGTCAGTAGTTTTCGAGTTATAGCGATTTTTAGTTTGACAGCTGTCATCCGAAATGTAGATCTCATACATTTAGGATTCGCTATTAAATAACGATCAAAACCAGTAGGTCAAGTCTGTCGTGCACATATCACGTTATGCACAACAAAACAAGCCGAGACTATGACCACAGAATATATAATAGTAAACAAGTTTACAGGAGTCGCACTCCTTTGATCTTGGAAAAAGCTGCGTATTTCACAGACAGGCCTGCTATGACAAAGACAAAAAAGATTTTTTGGTCTTTATCACACTAGAAGTTTTGTATATATTGAGCCTGCTCTAACTTGGTATGATTATTTGCAAATCAATTTCTATACTTCATCCGAGATCTGACGCGACAAAGATAAAAAAGATGTTTTGATCTTTATCACACTTTAGAACTTTTGTATATATTGAGCCTGCTCTAACTTGGTATGCTTATTTTCAAATCCATTTCTATACTTCATCCGAGATCTGACGCGTCTTCTGATGCGAGTTAATAATTTTTTTCCCATCTGAAAAAGTGCCAAGCGCCGCTGAAGAAGTTTTCACTTCAAAAATCGACCACAGTAAGTTACTGACATTTCAACTAATACAATTTATATCATGTGGTGGTACGGAACCCTCGGTGCGCGAGTCCGACTCGCACTTGGCCCGTTTTTCCCTTTCATTAGATCAAATCCACAATTATTTTGAGTCTCATGTCAAACCTGTAGAATATTCATACAAACTTCCACCCCATTTTTCAACCCCTCAGGGGAAGAATTTCAGAAAATCCTTTCTTAATGTGTAGTCTTGACGTACAAAAAAACTACTTACAAAATTTCACATCTGTAGCTTTATCGGTTACGGCTCGGTGTTGATAAATCAGTCAGTCAGTCGGTCAGGGCATGCTGTTTTATATATTTAGATTTAGATCAGAAGATCAAAAGTATTTTCAGCTTACTACAACCGATGTAAATTTTTTACCGATTTAAATTCCGAAGCGCGTACCGAAAAAAACAGCGAAGCAATGCGACGTTGCCGTACCGTGCAATCACGAGCCGTGTACTATGTTAATGTCAATTATGAACTTTATTTCAACTTCTTTAGGGTCGATATAAAGCGCTACATAATGTAATTTTTATATAAAAAGATACGCTATTGCCTGAAATGTTTAATTTTCAAAGTAATCAACGTAAGTACAGTTTTAGAGTATAATTAAACACTTTTCATATAGTTAACTATTTTGGCCAAAGAGAAATCCCTCAATAATTATACCACTGTAAAGCTTTAACATATTGTGTTCACTTTTATGACTGTTTGATCAAGTACAACAAAATTTTGAACTACAAAAAGTCATGAGATAGTTATGTATTTTGCCCGAGCAGACAAAAAGAAATAAAACTTTTAGTGGGATTTTTTTAATTTTAGGCTTTACCTAAGAACTTAGGTGCTTAATTAGTTTGTAAAATACTAAAAGTTTATCATTGAACGAGCCCAGAAAACATTTCGTTTAGTTGGCATTTTTGCCACATTAACTATTTATATAATAGGGTTTTTTTAATCTGCCGCCTTGTCCCATTTGGTGATATGCTTAATTTTAAGTAATTATGTAATTACTTCCAAGACTTCATAAACCACAAAAAGAAAATCTTGGTTCCGATTTTTGTCTAGGCCAAAATCTAATTATCTTGGGGTAACAGCGCATTTTGTTTGGGAAGTAAAATTTGGTTTTTCGTATTTCGACCTATGTTCCTTGGGAAAAGTTGTTCAATATCATGAGTACATGCATATCTTTTGCTATCAAGAACTAATTAAAAGTCACCCTATAAGGTGATAGGTATTTTGTATGGGAGAAAAAAAAAAATTGATCTGTGTTTGAAAGTTCAGTTTCATGGGCAGATTCATATCCTTCAGGCTTATTACACCCTGTTATACCTTGTATGTGTCTAACAACCCGTTCACGTTCTATGAATCATTCAAGTTTATGAAACATGTACAGACTGCAACACACTTAACTGACAATTAAAAAAATACAGATACATTACACAACGTGTTAATGGAATAAGCGAAACCCTCATACACCCCAAAATAAATCTATTCCCGTAAAAAAATCTTAAAAAAGTTATTTTTACCTAGATATTGTTATTTTAAAGTTTCATCATTGTTCTATTCCACGCGCTGCACGCACGCCACGCCCACTTCCCGCGCCGCTAGCGCGCGTATCCACAGAAATATTTATAATGGAAGCGGCAAAAATTTAAATGTAAAAATAAAAAAAGAATACCCCTATCAAAAACCCGTGAAATTGATTCTACTCTTGATTCTGAACAAACTATTTTCTCAGTTTCGCTTATTCCGTTAACACGTTGTATAGCTTAAATCAAAAATATAATGAGACTGAACTATGGGCGTAGCTGGGGATTAGTTTGGGCGACCAGTGACGATAGGCAAAAGTCGCTTTCTATAATCGTAAACGCCAGTAAGATAGAACAAAAATGTATGAGATTGATATTCAAGCTAACGAAATGTGCGTGACAGCTAATATCAACTCCTTAAATTTTCATTCAATTCTACGCGTTTACGATTATAGAAAGCCACTGATCTTGATAGCCGGAGTGTAATATGATAGATCCTTTGCCAGGCCAGGGCCCCGAGACAAGTGGCTTTCTACTATCGCAAACGCGATAACACAGAATAAAAATGTATGGGGTTGACATTAGCTGTCACGCAACATTTCTTTAGCTAATGTCAATACCGTACATTTTCATTCTATTCTACTAGCGTCTGCGATTGCACTTGACTCAGGGCCCAGGAGGGCTGCCCTGGCAAAGAAGCTCCGGCGACCGGCTGAGACCTAAATTAGTGCGTTTTACTGTGGTCCCAAAAAGGATTGTTTTCCATGATGACTCCCCAAGGAATGCAGATTCCCCGTGGACACGGAATCCATAACCTGAACCACTTAGATAATAATTCCCGGACGATCTTCAAAACTTTTTTTACATAATTCCGAAAAGCAGCTGGCATGGCATGTTGATTTGAAACTACACGAAATAAAAAATGGTAAGATCTTTATCAATTAGGAATTTTAATTTTGTTAGAAGCGATTTGGTCGTGGATTTTGGTCTATGTAGGTAATCAAATCCTGCCTCTGCACCTTGACTGCACCTACTGGCAAATTTTCATTCCTTAGCCTCCATTTTATTACATGCTTGAGTTATTGTAAACCTACGCCATACATTTTCGTATTTTGAGTCATCGTAACAGCCATTTGTTTTTTCTTCAATGGTCCGAAAAGAGTTTTACTGCTTGTACCTTGTTAAAAATGAGCATGGTGTTAATAAGGATGCGAACCTAAATACGATTATGATGAATGAAAAATTTAGGCTATTAATTTTACTTTGAATAGAGCCCCATTTATTCGTCTTCTAAAAACATATTGATAATTTATATTACTATAAGATAAATAAGAAGAAAAATACGCAGTGGACAGTAGACAGTTTAACCACGCAAAGTTCAACTTGTAAGTTTATTTTACCTCTTTCAAATACTTCAAGAGTTAATAAAAAAAAACATAAGAAAAAACGGTGTACCAAAAAATAAAAATTAAAGCAGGCTCAATCGGAAACCCCCGTATAGTAAATTTTATCAAAATTGTTTGAGCCGTTTTCGAGAAACTGATTTCAAATATACAACGTGTTAGTTAACGGAATAAGCGAAACTGAGAAAACAGTTTGTTCAGAATCGGGAGTAGAATCAATTTCACGGGTTATTGACAGGGGTAATTTTTTTATTTTTATTATTTAAATTTTTGCCGCTTCTAAGTATTCTAAATATTGTGGATACGCGCGCTGGTGGCTGGCGGCCGGCGACGCGCGGCGAGGAGGGGACGGAAGTGGGCCTGGCGTAAGCGGACTAGAACAACGATGAAACTAGAACAATCATGAAACTTTAAAATATCAATATCTAGAAAAAAAAAACCGGCCAAGTGCGAGTCGGACTCGCGCACTGAGGGTTCCGTACCACCTCATAAACATAATTGTATTAGTTAAAATTTCAGTAAGTTAATGTGCTAGATTTTTTGAGTCCGACACGCGCTTGACCAAATTTTATTAATTGTTGTTATTTTATAGCTTATGCACTATAAACAAACCAATTTTCAAGTTTGTAAGTGTTCCCGTTTTTAAATAGAACTAAAACAAAAATCGTCTCAGCGACCATCCAACTTGACCCCTCTCTTATATGAATGTTCTTGAAACGGGAGCTCACCACAATTGGTTACCATTAGTTGTGAGAAAAGTTGTAATATTTAATGATTTCAGACTTTTCCCATTATTTGTACTGTGAGACCTAGCTTCTTGCCAAATTTCATAATTTTAGGTAAATGGGAAGTACCCTGTAGGTATTGCATTTTTAAATAAATGTATGGAGATGAGGACATAAAATGCCATATCTTTTGATTGCGTCGTTGTAAATGTTGTTGAACCGTTATGTGTGGTATATGGAATTATTATTATATTGACTCTACTTTAATTTATCAGAAGGATATGTTCAGTCTAGTGCATTACGCGATTTGGAATGAAAGTCACTTTACGACTATAAGGTTATATTGTCAATTCACACACAGATAAAGCACTCGTTACAGAATTAATTATCCTAATTATTACTTGTGTTGATTGAAATTATTATTACTTGTGAAATGTGTCACCACATAAAAAAAATTAAATTTTCAGATCTTGTGTGGTTCATGGATCCTAATATGTGGTATTAATTTCAACCTGATACCTTTACCCGTTCGTGAGATAAAGGGTCTTGACAGACAGACAGACAGACAGACAGACGCACAACAAAGTGATCCTATAAGGGTTCCGTCTTTTTCTTTTGAGGTACGGAACCCTAAAAAACATCTTTAAAAAAAAATTACAGGAATGGATTTATTTTAATAAAAATCAGTTGGGGTGTATGAGGGTTTCGCTTATTCCATTAAAACGTATATGCAAATATTGCTCATTTAATAGTATAGGATAATGAGGTGGTCAACGTATTAGTAGAGCATTGATAGTAACGACAACCGTTATTTGTGATTGATTTGTCGCGCGTAGTTGTAATAGGTTAGTTAAGTTAGCGAAAGTTTAGAACTTCATAAAAGGACATAACGTGGTGTTATGGTTTCCAAAAAGGCGTAGATTAATCAAGCAACGATTGTTTTATGTAAATTAACAATGGCTTGAGTCAGAACTAAAACAAGCAGATGTAAACCAGCTGCTTGTTAGACCGTAACGAGTGTCACCGCCGTAACCAATGGAGCTCCTAACAGCACGTCAGTGAAAACACTTTGGTTTTTACGGCATGGTAATAGAGTTGCAAATGATTCCACAGACGTGCAGTTGATCGTACCTATTTCATGCATTAATATATTCAATAAGTACATCTCAGACAAAAACAGAATACATATCCACTGTAAACAAGATCTTCAGATCTTGGACTTTTTCGTAAACGTCTTGATAATATTATTACAAAAGCATCTGCTATTCTCGGATCGATGATGGTATAAATAGTTTAATTTTAAGGCGTTATTTCTCAGCACGTTAGATAAAACGAAATAAGTACTTATAGAGTATGCAACAGCGAGTATGTAATAGTTATGGAGATATACTCATCAATGTAATCGATTACATTGATGGGTATATCTCTATAACTAGTAACGTCTTGAGAATATTATTACAAAAGCATCTGCTATTCTCGGATCGATTATGGTATAAATTGTTAAATTTTAAGGCGTTATTTCCCAGCACGTAAGATAAAACGAAATAAGTACTTATAGAGTATGTACTAGTTATAGAGATATACTGATATGCTCATCAGTGTAATCGATTACATTGATGAGTATATCTCTATAACTAATAAATGTAATAGATTACATTGATGAGTATATCTCTATAACTAGTACATACTGCATATACTAATGGATTTATCCACTATATCGGGTTAACAATGCGTTCCTTCTACTCTTTCGTCATAACATCCCATGAAACGTCCACTGCAGGACAGGAACAAAGAATATATAATATTACGCTAGAGGGAGCTAGCTCCCTCAAAAACGCGTGGTGCTGTGCATTCAAACATATTTAAAAGAGCGTGTGGTGATATTAATGACGCATCTCTTTTTCCCACCAATTTGTGTGTGAAGCGATGTAGTTTATTTGATTTGATTTATGGAGGTGTAACTCAGTGCCGTTTTTGCTTTTAGCATGGTATCCATGTCACAGATGCATATGCAAGAATACTAAACAAGTCGAAATATATTTTTCTTTTATAAGTTCGGATCGGTTAGTATTGGAAATAAAAATGAAAAATGTCACGGAGAACATGAAACATGAGATTTCTACTTGGGTCCCCTATTGAAGTAAGCATTTGATCCCGATCTCACCTGGTGATATGCGACTAAGGGGTCGAAGAATCCCTGTTTATTTACTGGGGCCTTGAAAAGATCCAGATTATACAGCGTGTGACAGAAATGTGTGATAATACTGAAGGGTGTGAATCTGCCTTAGAGCAATGCTTGGAGGAGCTAGACGTCAAACGCGCAAAAACTAAACTGTGCGCGCGAAAATCGTGTTACTCTATGGAATCTGCACTGACCAACTTTTCCCAAGGAGCATATGTAGAAATACGAAAAACCAAATTTGACCTCCCATACAAAATGCGCTATCAGCTGATGCAGTTTCTATGGGAGGTCAAAAATTGATTTTGGACCTATATTCTTTTGGAGAAACTGTTCAATTGCATGGGCAGATTCACACACTTTCCGTTACGCGCTGTATTGTTTGGAGAAAAGATCGTCAGAGAGGTAGTTCCACTCCTTATGCGCATTTGAAGGAGTGCACTGTTTACCGTAACACCTTGTATTAAGACAATTTCTAAATGCCAACCGCGGTCCGTGGTCTAGTAGTTGGAGCGCTCGGCTCTGTATCCGGAGGTCCTGGGTTTGATTCCCGGTGGTGTAACCCACACGATATGATGACGAGGGCTAACCAACATCCATAACACGCTCTCCACGTAATTATTTTTAGTCTGTAAAACTGATCGTTTTAAATCTTCTTTTCCAGTGATAATCTCAGTATGCTGGGTGGCGGGCGCTATTGTGGGTCTACTACCTCTCTTTGGGTGGCACCAGCAAGTGAGCAACACCATAGCTGGGTGCTACTTCGTCGAGGTGATGGACTACAACTATCTGCTGTTCCTCTACTTCGCTACCATCGTCACTCCCAGTGTGCTGCTCGCGGCTTTCTACGCTCATATCTACCGGGTGGTCGTCAAACAGGTAGGTAAATAATTCCCTGTAAACTCTGTAAATAAACAAAGGACTTTCATACAAAACATTTTTCTTCATTTCACCCCCTTAGGGGGGATGAATTTCCCAAAATGCATAAACACGTACATTTAATTTTTTTACGGAGAGTTAAATTCTAAATTTTTAAGAACCTTTAAAAATTAAAGACTTCTAGACCAAGTTACGAAAAAAAATTCATCCTCCTTTTCATCCCCTTGTAGATGATTTTCAAGAAACGCTTAAACACGTGTTTCTTATTTTGTGAATGTAATTTAAGAAACAAAGAACATTCATACAAATCATTTTCCGTCATTTCACCTCCTTAGGGGATGAATTTCAAAATATCCTTTCTGAAGGTGGTTGCTGAGCAGAGGTGCTGCCACATTGAGAAATAAATTTGTTGCTTCATAAATACAAAACATTTAATAAGGATTGTTTGTTTGGCGGTAAGTTGTGGTAGTTCTATATTTTATTATCCATCTATCTATCATCTATCTTCAGTAGTTTCGGCTGTGCGTTGATGGGTCCGTCATTCAATTAACCTGGATTTACCTTTCTTCCTCATCAGTATCCTATACTATTAAACGAGCAATATATAACAATACAGGCTGTAAGGGACAGCCTTCCGAATACTGAAAATCGATCGATCTAGCTACCTAGCTAGGTCTTATGTCTGGGAAAATTCGTTTTCACCGTCTTTTTTAATATTTCTTAGCGCGTTTTAGTGCGTTCAAGAAACTTACAGCGCCATTTTATTCGTACAGAGCATAGCTCGGTCGCCCAGGTACTTATATATATTGGTAATCGGTTTCTCGAAAGCGGCTCTAACGATTTCCATGAAATTTACCATACGAGGGTTTATGGGGGAAAAAGTCGATCTAGCTAGGTCTCGTGTCTGGGAAAATTCGTGTCCCCCGCGTTTTTAAGACTGCACCCCGCGCCCGCTGCACACTAGCGCCCTCATCAGAATTTAATTAATTTCTTTGAATTGGAGACCAAAATGAAAAATTGAAGAACGGCTAATTGTTCTTTGTCAGGATAGCGTTATTTTAAACTATTACAATAAGCTTTATGTTATCTTGTTTATTCAAAATCCTTTGAATTTAATTGTAATAGTTTAAAATAACGCTATCCTGACAAAGAACAATTAGCCATTCTTCAATTTTTCATTTTGGTCTCCAATTCAAAGAAATTAATTAAATTCTGATGAGGGCGCTAGTGTGCGCGGAGTGCAGTCTTAAGCATTTTGTAAATTACGCGTTTTATTCAGAAACTTACAGCGCCATCTGTTGGCGAGTAGCATAGCTTGCTCACCCGATGATATTTTGGTGATGATATGGTATGATAATTATACACTATTTTCCGTGTACAAAGAATAGTACCAACCCATCTCTACCCGTGGGTGTCGTAAGAGGCGACTAAGGTCTTATGAACCGGAGGATGGAAAGCAAATCTTTCTGTGTATCATCTTACATACTTTGTTCACCAACAACAGCGGCCGCCAGCCGCAACGCTTACAAGCAAGGTGACTACTACGGTATTTCCTACAAGCGTGTTTGCTGGAAATCTGGAAGGAGCTCCCTGTACTGTAGTGGACGTTTTTGGGATGTTATGTTATGATAACTGAGATTAGATCGGTTCATTGTTTAGGCTGCAAATATAACAATATTACAAGCGGGGTGACTGTAATGATTTTATGATAAAGCGATATGAGCAGGTCCAGCGGTGGACTTAAGATAAATGTAAAAAGATGTGAAAAAGAGACGATAAAAATAAATTTTGCTTAAATGATTGCTTTCAAAGTCCAGGTATTCATTATATTCATTCTAATTAATTGCTGAACTATTGGTTGAGGAAACCTTTTACATATTTCCTGCTCACCTGCAACATGCGAGTGAATTTGAGCAGGTGATTTCTAGGTATATATTCTTTCGTTCTTGCTCCCAACTTGTTGCCTCTGCTATTGAATTTTAAACAGGTTTTCAAGAACGTTTTCGTATCGAAACACGAAAAGTAAGACTTCGATTTTTGCAAAATTTTACATTGTATGTACCTATTCATAAAAAATAACGTCTTTATTGAAACAAATCGTATTCATTTTCAGCGTAAATTTTATCCCAGTTTTGTCGTACTCTAGCATATTGTTATAGGTAATGCATAATAATGCTGTACTTGTAAATTTATAGTGTCTTTATTTTATTTATTCCAGATGAGCTCCGTGATGACAATAGAGGGACGTGGCGGACGTTGCTCCAGTGGCACCATGCTCCGGGTCCTAGGAGCCGCTCAGAAAAGAGAGGTTAAAGCCACACAGAACCTCGCCATTATCGTCTTCTTCTTTATCATTTGCTGGATCCCGCTCTACACCATCAACGCAGTAAAAGCCTTTCTTCCAGACCTGGACATTCCAAACTCATTAACCTACATTTGTATCATAGTTTCTCACCTGAACTCCGCTATCAATCCTTTGCTATATGCGTATCATTTGAAAGACTTCCGTGCAGCGCTCAAAGGTTTAATCTGTTCAATTCTTGGGCGTGGAGTTCCCATGCCAGCCGCTTATAGGCCGCCAGTGCCGATAAGACGACCAGATCTAGAGCGGTGTAATGCGATAAGAACGCGACCTAAAGTGTACGTGAATTCTCCTGTGTGGCTACGACAAAAGGAAGAGGAAAGAGCGGCAGCTGAGGAGAACAACAAAGCTGTGGTTCCTTCACCACCAGTAGTTCCTGACGTTGAGCCGTTTTTACAAAGAGTCGGAGCAGATGGATCGAGTGGTCGACATACGCCGGAAGGCAGAGAAAGCGAGAGTACTCCCTACCTCATACATTCTAACTCAGAGAGATGTCAAAGTCCATATAAGAAAGTAGAAGAACTGATAAGAAGAGTACGAAGCGTCGGCGGGGAAAATACCCATAGCTGACACGAGCCTTGCCGGGGCTTCCCGGCGTTCAATAGCGTTAACTGAAGCTTTAATCGTCTTAAAGACATTTCCTACGAGAGATTATTATTATTAACTAGATGTTACTATAAGAAGATAAAAGTAACCCTATTTATTTATATTAATAGTTTTCTAAGTATTCCAAAATATGACGTAAGTTATTTTTAGAGTGATGCTAAGTCATTTGATGATTGTGCTGTTAATGTTTTGCTTGTTCAAAGGAACAATTCGTCAATTGTTGCTTGGAAATACATATATAGCATGTGAAAATTATCTACGAGTTTTATTTGAGGTTTATTATTATACGCAGCAGTGAAAAAATTAAAAAACAAAATAGTCTATCATAAATCGCGCATGGCAATGAACTGTTCACAAACTTGTTTAAGGAAATGTCAACTATTGTACAAGGTGTGAAAAAATTGCAAGCACTATTTTAGCGTGTTACTTAGACCGTGAAACGGAACGACTTTTCCCAAGGAACATAGGTCGAAATATGAAAAAAGGTTTCGTCTTTCAGAAAGTGCACCAACTGATTGCGCATTTCGTATGGGAGGTATTTTTTTTTAGCGTATAACCATTTAAGCTTCTTAGGGAAAGTAGTTAAGTTTCTAATTCTAAGTAACGGGCTAAAAACGTGTTTCCAATTTTTTTTTCACCTTCATAAAACAAAAGTTATTGATTATTCGAATAAAACATTATACAACGTGTAATGTCACAGAAAGGTGTGATAATACTGAAGGGTGTGTATCTGCCCATGAAACTGATCAACTTTTCACAAGGAACATTAATCGAAATACGCAAAAAATGTGCTATCAGTTGATGCAGTTTCTACGGGAGGTCAAAAATTGATTTTGTTATATGACCTATGTTTCTTGGGATAAGTTGTTCAGTTTCATGGGCATATTTATTATCACATTTATCACACCTTTCCGTTTCACGCTGTATAAAATACTCCAGCTATAAATATCTCAAATTAGCAGAAACAGAAAGTTTTAAATTGACAAAGCATGATAGTCAGCTGCGAAACCAGATGACCTTAATAATTCCGATGACGAGAGACCGCAAGCGCCATCTGTAGTTTACGTATGCATTAAAACGCTAGCGAAGTAAAGCGACACCTACCAGTGTTTGCATGATGCTACTCTACATCAACATTGAAGCAAGTTTTACGTGTACTAACCGTAGATTTGAATTGGATACTGAGTCTTCGTCTTATGAGTTGCTACTCTAGTTCCAGTTGTTTAAGTTAGATGTCTCTAGTCCTATAAGAACAGGGAGCCAATTCTACAATTGCACTGGATGATAAAATGTCACGTGTCAGACTTTAATAATTCAAATTCACACTGATATCCAGGGACTAGATAAGTACTCTGATATCATACTGATATAGATACTTTTAATAAGTAAATACAAAATATGAAAATTGACAATAGGCTGGTACTACAAACTAAGGAATTTTAATGGGACCAGGTTGTATATTTAATGATTTTTAGGGTTCCGATACCAAAATGGTAAAAAGGAACCCTTATGGTGCCGCTCTGTCTGTCTGTCCGTCTGTCTGTCACACCTCTATATCTCAGCAACCACTTATGCTATCGACCTGAAATTTGGAATGGTTTTAGAATATAGTTGCCCAACTTAATTGCACATGAAAATATTTTGAAAAAAGTATGATTATTAATGTAAAGGGGGCCAAAATAGGGGGGGCCAAATTTCAAATTGTCGCTACTAGGTCGAGTGGAGTATCGAGTACTAAGTATAGTAGAGTATATGAAAGGGCTTTATTTGTACATTTTAAAATATATTTTTGTATTTTTTTAAGTTTCTTAGTTTTCAAGTTATGATGAAAAATGTCAAAAAAAAATACCATTCCCCCCCCCTTATCTCCGAAGTTTGAGTAAGGAGAAATCTGAATTAATTACAGTTGACAGAGGTTTATGTAAACTTTCAGCAGAAATAAAACGATCTTTCTAAGTGTCACAGTTTTTCAGAAATCTGCAAAAAACCTTTACAAACAAATTTAGTTTTGCGGTCCTGAAAATGGAATTTATTGCTTCCAAAGATACTATAGGTATATCGGAACCCTCGGCGCGCGAGTTCGACTCGCACTTGACCGGTTTTTTTCATGTATGTGCTTTCTTATAAATTCGAATGAAGGTATGATGTTCCGACTCATTTTGACCGCATGTCTGGAAAAATTAGTTTTCCCCGTCTTTTTAATGTCTTAGCGTGTTTTAGTGCATTCAAGAAACTTACAGCGCCATCTGTTGTTGAGTAGCATAGCTTGCTCACTCGATGATATTTTAATCATACAGAGCATAGCTCGGTCGCCCAGGTACTAAAAGAATTGATGAGAGCGTCAGAAGTAGGTGTCTCAAGATCTTAGCAGATTGATGTACCTATGAGATTTCTAAAAAAGATTTAAATAGGTATGTGTGTATCTTATAAAAAATACTCCCTTAAGGTTTTTGGTTAGGTTAGGTTTTCCCCGTCTTTTTTAATGTCTTAGCGTGTTTTAGTGCGTTCAAGAAACTTACAGCGCCATCTGTTGTTGAGTAGCATAGCTTGCTCACCCGATGATATTTTAATCATCCAGAGTATAGCTCGGTCGCCCAGGTACTGAAAGGACTGATGAGAGCGTCAGAAGTGGGTATCTCAAGATCTTAGCAGATGGATGTACCTATGAGATTTCTAAAAAAGATTTAAATAGGTATGTGTGTATCTTATAAAAAATACTCCCTCAAGGTTTTTGGTTAGGTTAGTTCTATCTAGTGTCTTCCTTATAAAAAGTGAATTACTCGTATCATATTAATATGGCCTTCTAAATTTTTTTTGTCGCACCTAATGATAGGTAAGGAGCGATAATTGTTGTAGTGACCGTGGACTACCTATATTCTTTTTAAATAACAGAAATTTTGCAAATGATGCACTAGAATGCTTGCGATGAGCAACTATGTACTGTTATTCCTATGTCTGAAGGTTTGTTTTTGAATTAAAATAAAGGTTTATAACCTGCCTTAAAAACTTACTTATTAATTTTGGAATGGCTCATAGAGGTTGGTTTTATGTCATTACCATGCGACCACGAATATGGTGATTGAGTTACTTACGGTTTCCGAAATTGCTTCACTTAAAGCACAATATAGCAAACAAAATTACGCATACATTATAATTAATTAAATTGGTTTTGTAGAAATTTAGTTTACTAGTACCAATATTTTAATAGAAAATACCTGCAGATAAACCTGGGCAGCAAGTAAGTACCTAATCTTATACAGCGTGTTAAGTAAATTGCGCAAAGCTCTCGAGTAGAAGCTCTGGACATGAAGGTGAACGACTTTTGTTCTATAATTTTTTTAAATTTAGCTTCTTTATACAGCGTGAATTTTCATTCGTTTTAAAGCCGAGGCCCAGTGATTCTACTCATGAAAACAAGCAACTTTACCGAAGAAAAATATTTTTTACTATAAAAAGATTTTCACCATACAAAATGAGTCGATTTCTATGGGGAGACGAAAAACAGGGAAAGTTGCTTGTTTTTATGAGTAGAATCACTGGGCTTCGACTTTAAAACAAATGAAAATTCACGCTGTACAAATCGACCAGTTAACCAAGCTAATTCCGATGAAAAAGCAAATATTTTCCTACCACCCGAGAGGATTTTCGCAATTTAGTTAATAGCGTTAACCAAGCTAATTCCTATGAAAAAGCAAATATTTTCCTACCACCCAAGAGGATTTTCGCAATTTAGTTAACAGCGTTAACCAAGCTAATTCCTATGAAAAAGCAAATATTTTCCTACCACCCGAGAGGATTTTCGCAATTTAGTTAACAGCGTTAACCAAGCTAATTCCTATGAAAAAGCAAATATTTTCCTACCACCCGAGAGGATTTTCGCAATTTAGTTAACAGCGTTAACCAAGCTAATTCCTATGAAAAAGCATATATTTTCCTGCCACCCGAGTGGATTTTCGCAATTTAGTTAACAGCGTTAACCAAGCTAATTCCTATGAAAAAGCAAATATTTTCCTACCACCCGAGAGGATTTTCGCAATTTAATTAACAGCGTTAACCAAGCTAATTTCTATGAAAAAGCAAATATTTTCCTACCACCCGAGAGGATTTTCGCAATTTAGTTAACAGCCTGTAGTTTATTCACACTCGAAACATAGCAATTAAAGTACAGTTAATTTACGGAAGAAATTTTACGTTTTGTACTAAATTAAGCTCATTAAATTTGTTTTATGCTTTTCTTTTATTTAACTTTTCAGTTTGGAAGCAAGATGAGTTTGGTCAAGAATTTCAAGGAAAAGTTCTTGAAAGTTAAACATGTTTTTAAAGAAGATAGCATCGATAGTTTGCTGATGATAATCAACTTTGCCCCTTCTTTGGTTGGGTTTTCTCTACACAACGAGACAATCACTATAATGAGTAAGTTGCATCCTGTTCTATACTTGATATGTTTTTTCTCAGAATCTTGAAGATGGATAGTATTATAAATGTTAGAGTGCGTTTTTCTGGTTTTTCGGGTTCCGTACCCGAAGGGTGAAAAACGGAAACTTATTAATATGCCTCCGATAACTGTCTGTCTGCTTTCAGCGGGATTTATCACATGAAGAACCGTAATAGGTACACAGTTGAAATTTTCACAGATTATGTATTTCTATTGCCGCTATTACAGAGCGCTATAACGACACATAATATCAATAAAAAAAAAATAGGGGCTTCCCTACTAAAATCGTGTTTTGGACGATTTTTGAACGATTTTTGTTTTAGCTCTATCTTAAAAACGGAAACACTTACAAGCATGAAAGTTGGTATATTTAGCTATCTATAACATAACACCAAATAATAAAAATTGGTCAAATGAGTGGCGGACCCGCGCGTTTTTAATACAATTCTGCGTGGCTGCGCGTCCATAACTAAGACGGAATTTTTATTTTAGTGGTATGGAAATGTCGGGGCGCGAGTCCGACTTGCACTTGGCCGCAGTTTTTTTTTACGCAGCAGCGGATTGACGGGGCTTTTTGCCTAGAGATAAAGCCATAGGCTATAAAATCTGTGAAGTGAAGGGTGAAAAGATAGTAGAATTATGGGATTTCCTCCAGGTGCCATATAACGACTTGCATACATTTTGCTAATTCAACATTTTGGTACTGAACGATTTAAAGATGCAAAATTGTTGAGCTCGTGTTTTTATTTTCCTGCGATACCGCATAATGCGAACCATTTGCCTTGCAATAAAAATTCCCTCGTAAAGCCCGGAAGAAAGAACGCCCTACGCAGCTTTGCTCTCTGCCAAAGCACAGATTAAATAATAGTAAACTAACGTTGCCAAAGTCTAAAATGTCAGTATTATTTGAACGGGAGTTCGTGTTGCAAAGGAAATGGTTTGCATATGGCAGACACGTTAAAGGCCCCCCGGGTATGTACTTATACAAGGAATAAGCGAAACCCTCATACATTTACTGATTTTTATTAAAATAAATCCATTCCCGTAAAAAGATCTTAAAAAGGTTTATTTGTCTAGATATTGTTATTTTAAAGTTTCATCATTGTTCTAGTTTCATCGTTGTTCTAGTGCGCGCACTTCGCGCAAGCCACGCCCACTTCCCTCCGCCGCCGGCGCGGCGCCGCGCCGCGGCCAGCGCGCGTATCCACAGAAATATTTAGAATTGAAGCGGCAAAAATTTAAATAATAAAAAAAAATTACCCCTACCAAAAACCCGTCAAATTGGTTCTACTCTCGATTCTGAACAAACTATTTTCTCAGTTTCGCTTATTCCGTTAACACGTATTCTGTGTGGTCGGGAATGTGATCGCTGTAGTTGTTGATTGCTATCAATGAGACTACCTTGATCAAAAACTTTATTAGTTCTATAAAAGAACCAAATGTACAACAAGGCCAGTTTCATATTCAGATCGTATTTCAACCTCGTCTGAGGTCATCAGCTTTAAATATATGTCATGTGAAGTTATATTTTTTTTTATTTTTTGCATTAATAGGTGCTTCTTCAGCAGGTATAGCGATTTTTTTAGTTCCCATTACGTGACTTATATTCCTGACATTATGACGCGTTTTCCAGACAATTTAAGTGATAGTAGATCGGTTGCTTTATGTGTGTCCGTAGAATATTACTAACATATAATAAAATCGTAAACTCTTCGAACACGAAACTGAATAAAAACTTTTGCTATGCAGACTTATTTATGATTGTGAATGACTTTTACTATGCTGATTCTAGATAAAAAAAACCGGCCAAGTGCGAGTCGGACTCGCGACCTAAGGGTTCCGTACCTATCTACCATATGATATACTAAAAGCTTTTGCTCTTTGATTTAAAAAACTCTGCGACCATCCAACTTGACCCCTCTTTTATAGAAAAGTTCTTGAAACGGGAGCTCACCTTAATTGGTTGCTATTAGTTGTGAGAAAAATTTAAATATTTAATGATTTTAGACTTTTCCCTTTATTTGTACTGTGAGACCTAGCTTCTTGCCAAATTTCATAATTTTAGGTCAACGGGAAGTACCCTGTAGGTTTTGCTTTTTTGCATAAATGTATGGACATGAGGACATAAAAAGCCATACCTTTTGATTGCGTTGTTGTAAAAAAAATTTAATTTTCAGATCTTGTGTGGTTTATGGACCTTAATATTTGTTATCAATTTCAACCTGATACCTCTTCTCGTTCTTGAGAAAAAGGGTCTTGAAAGACAGACAGACAGACAGACAGGCAGACAGACAGACAGACGGACAACAAAGTGATCCTATAAGGGTTCCGTTTTTTTATTTTGAGGTACGGTACCCTAAAAATAAATGAAAATAAAAAATACGAGTAAAAAAGTACCTAAATGTTGCGCGGAACTAAGCTTAAGCTTCCTATGAAAACCACATTTAAATTAGTTCAACGGTTTTTATGTGATACCTGTGCAGACAGATGACAGGTATACAGACAGATAGATAAACAGACAGAAAATAAAAAAAAGCAGTTTTGGGATCCGTAACGGTAAATAAATTGAGTTTAATTTATCATTTGGAAATATTTTCAATGTAAAGACACCGCTTTTCTAAAGTTTTATTATATGTGTAGATTATGAATGCAAAAGATGTTCAGATCCATGGTCTCAATCCACAGTTTCATTCACTGCATTTTTATTTTTCATTCCATCAATTCAATAAAATTATCGATAGGCCTCTTATTATTTTCTCATAAAAGGATATAAAAAGTACTTACAGTGTACCGCAAAATTATGTTTTACCTCGGGCGCCTTATCGAATCCCTCGTTGATCCGTCGACGTGCTCGGGACTCTAGGTAGAAATCCACTTCGCTCTGGATTCAATATATAGCGCCCTCGCCTTAAAAATGTTATTTTGTTGCCGTGTGGTATAATCTGCTATTTGTACCCTGTATGTAATTGTAGCCCCATTCTGGATCATTCATATCAGCCTCTTGATCTACGTGTATGGCGTGGGAACCTTGGTTTACCAGATACACTACGCTCAGGGTGCCAGAGAATTCATCAAAAGCTATGTCAACGTCTCGCTCCTCATATTAATTGCCAACAATAGCTGGTGGTTCTTGAGACAATGGTCAGTATTTCATTTGTCTTCGTTACCAATTTCCTACAAAAATAAATATTTTTTCATATTTTCGAGAGTTACGTCATACTTTAAGAATCTAAGATCTAATTTAAACACCGCCTACCTCTAGTAGCTGCGGGAAATTAAATTCACCAAGAATGTGCTCCTGCCGGTTGTAAAGCAGTAAAACTACTTACATATTCTGGCTCAGCAACCTTGGCTATCCTAAGAGTCACGGTCCTTCTGGTTAAGGGTGAGATCAAGCTATACCTATTAGGCCGTCTGCCGGCGGTCGTTCAAGATATGCTATCCTGACCGCATGATCCTCTCTCATCTTTTCCATATGGCCGAGCCAGCGAAATCGGGATTTGGTGTCCCCAAATATGGATCGGTTATTATGATTTCCCGGTTTGTCTAAGAGAAAGCAGTAAAACGACGATTATAATTGCTTTACTTTTGATTTACTCTAGATTATCCTAATCTGTCCATTAACTTTCAGAAGTAAAGAACCTTACCACGCTTCTGCTGAATACCAAAAGAATGGCGTAATTACCCCTAAATAGTTTTTCTTCCTGTTAGGTAAAAGTCAGTTTGCAAAATTTTGTTGTTTTGTGACAATATGTTGTTATCTATCAAAAAACTTTTATATTTCAATTAAGTTACCTACTACGGACGTACCACACATACTCGTATGCTATAGATTCTTAACCTGACCTTCCTATTTCCTATGTATAGGCCTCTTCTACGATCAGTATTAAAAAAGATGAAACAAAATGATGACTGGGCCAAGACCTTACCGGCATTTCGTGAGAAGCACGAGAAGCATATCCGAACCATCAAGTATATTGTATTAGTGTTCTACATGACGAACTTCACAAATGCAGCGTCCATTTATCTGCCGCATAGAACGGACGTCAATCATGATTTTTGTATGACACCATGCGTCGGTAAGTTTTATGGAAAAAACTGAATTAACGCCAAGCCATACCAAATTAAAATCAAAATGTTTTTTTTTCATTGTAAGATATTAAAAATCTCTTAATGACATACAATAATATACAATAGGCATCTTTCGTATGTAGGAAATTACTTCATGCTGTTATAGCAAATTGTATTTTTCTAAAGGTATTTAAAGGACATACAGCATGTACTTTTATTGGCACTACATTTTATTACAGTTTGATAAGATAGGACACATTTACACAGGGTAGTTTCTCAACTAAACGTTAGAATGTTGAGCTTATCTTTATACTAATGATAAATTGTAGAAGTCCAATTAGTCCTCCTTTAAATGTATCACTGCCACTAATCAGAAAAAACCGGCCAAGTGCGAGTCGGATTCGCGCCCTAAGGGTTCCGTACATATCTACCATATGATATACTAAAAGCTTTTGCTCTTTGATTTTAAAAACTCCGTGACCATCCAACTTGACCCCTCTTTTATAGAAAAGTTCTTGAAACGGGAGCTCACCTTAATTGGTTGCTATTAGTTGTGAGAAAAATTTAAATATTTAATGATTTTAGACTTTTTCCTTTATTTGTACTGTGAGACCTAGCTTCTTGCCAAATTTCATAATTTTAGGTCAACGGGACCGTGCATAAATGTATGGAGATGAGGACATCAAAAGCCATATCTTTTGATTGCGTCGTTGTACAAAATTTAAATTTTCAGATCTTGTGTGGTTTATGGATCTTAATATTCGTTATCAATTTCAACCTGATACCTCTTCTCGTTCGTGAGAAAAAGGGTCTTGACAGACAGACAGACAGACAGACGGACAACAAAGTGATCCTATAAGGGTTCCGTTTTTTTTATTTTGAGGTACGGAACCCTAAAAAGACTCAATAGGAGTTAATATGACATTCCACCTTGTGGGCTGACGATCTATATAGTTAAGGTGGCGGGAAGCCGCTGGATGCGAGCAGCGCAAGACCGGACCTCTTGGATATCTTTAGTGGACGTATTTTGGCTGATATGATGACTTTTTCATTAATTGTAATTTCTGCCATTGATTTCCAGGTTTGGCGCCATTGGACGTATTTCCTAAACGTGAAATTTGTATGGTAATCCTCTTCGTACAAGAAATCAGCATCATGATCACGGTTCTGAACTGGCAAGCTTTGTTACTCTTCTGTATCGACCACACTGCTGCAATGTACCGACTACTTTCTGATGAAATGTTGGTATTCAACCGTCCAGGAACCGATCCTACTTATGTCAAAGAAAAGCTACCGTCTCTTATAAAACGCCACGCGCTGATTTTAGACGTAATTGATAAACTAAAGCTCTTATACAGTATACCTATTGGTATTAACTTTGGCTCAAATGCTGTGTGCATGTCCTTGTTTTTTTATCTACCACTCCAGGAATGGTTAGGATTCATACCGATTCTTATCTACTGCTTCTTAGTCTTCTTCTTGTATTGTTTCCTCTGTCAACGATTGATTAATGCTGCTGAGGTGTTCGAAAGAGCGGTTTACTCTTGTGGCTGGGAAAAGTTCGATGTCAAAGTTCAGAAAACGATCTATGTCATGCTTCTGCAAGCTCAAAGAAAGGTGGAAATACTAGCATGTGACATTATACCTGTAAATATTTACACTTTTGCAACAACGATTCAATTTATGTTCAAATTCGTGACAGTGATGAAGTTTTAGATTTAAATTTTATTATGCTATCACAGCCTATGATATACCTAATGCTATATGCTTATTTTGATCTAGTATTAGGACTTTTATTTTTCACGATGTAATACTAACTAGTTACATTCTGTTACCTTTACTTTAGCGTTTCTTCTCTTTCATCTACTGGTAGGCACCAGTTTATTAAAATATTTTAATTCCATGTCAATTATGATGTTTTAATTTAAACTATTTTCTACTACGATTTTCTCTGAGCACGACGAATTCTTAAAGATTATTGGACTGCAATAAAATTTATAGATTTTTTTCGAAAAGCTTGCATGCAAGGTATGTGCAAGCGGGAATTCGATTTTTAAAAATTTGTGTAAAATGTTTTATCGGCTTGTTTTTGAGGCTAAATGCAACAACATATAGAGTCCCACAGAAATTGTAAACATAACCACCAAAAACATTTTCATGTTAATGTTGCCAAAATGAGACCATATAGCTAGCATTTTCAAAAAGTTATCAGATCTCAAGTACATCCAAGCTTAACTCTACACGCCTTAACTCTACAAGCCCTAATTTCACAAAATCTATACCTTAGTCAAAATATGTGGCTAGGCCGTTTCGTTAACAGAAAAGCAATAAACAGTGAATACATTTTTCACCTTACGCCCACATGACGGTAGCGAAACGGCCAAGCCACATATTTTGACTAAGGTGTAGATTTTGTTAAGTTAGGGCTTGTAGAGTTAAGGCATGTAGAGTTAGAAGCTTGGCTGTACATGAGATCTGATAACTTTTCGAAAAAGCTAGCTATATGGTCTCGTTTTGGCAACATTTTACATGAAAATGTTTTGGTGGGATTTCACTTCTTTTTGTATGTTTCATAGTCCTAAAAATCCTGAAATACGTGTCAATGGCTTTATAAAATCGCATTGATGTATATCATCAGCTAATACTCATCACATTAATTGAGTATTTTCTGCTCAGACAGTATTTTAATATCCCTCGTAGTTTGGCTGGTCTATTAGTGTTTCACATCAGAGCCATCAGGTCTTCAACGGTCCTGGTTTTGATAGTTTTTCCTTAATATGGGTACTAAACCCTAGCTCTGTGTAAAATTTCAGTTCTCTAGGTATAGTGGAAGTACGAGGTCTTTTTGATGATCTGTGAGTCAGTGAGTGTGTCAGTGACAACATTTCTTAACTTCGACTAGCTATAGCTCGTAAGCTATAAGTAGGAATGGTATATAATTTAAGAATATAGCTAAGTATAGTGTCAACTTTTTGTCGTTTAAAATTCAAGTATCTAGCTTTATCAAAAAGGAAGTTACAGGAGGGTCAAAGGGGCCCTGAGTGGCTTCGAGAAAAGCATGGTACGGCTGTGCCTTTGCTTGCTCGTCTTGGCGGGGGGGCACGGCTGTGCCCCCAGATTTTAGCATTTTATTTAGACCACAAAACTAAATAACTTTCCCAACGGAACTTAGGTCGAATTACGAAAAACTAAATTTGACCTCTCATATGGATGGATGGTCAAAAATTTATATTCGTATTTGTTCCCAACGGAAAGTTGTTCAGTTTCATGATCTGAGTAAGATACTAAAAGTACGTTCACTATTTCATTAGGACCTTATATAAACTTTATTCAACGACTTTTGTACAAAAGCAAAAAGCAAAATTAACTCTCTGTGCATTTATAGGGGACGTTAACATTTACATTACATTGCTTGTGCGAATTTTAAGTAGGCAGGTAGTCGTGGAACAAGAAACCAAAATAAATGGTACAGCAGCACTGCACTTACTTTCTCGCAATACTCAAGGAAAAACTATCAACTGCAAACTTTAATTTGTAATACCATACATATAGTATGGAAATACAAACTTTTATTTACGTTTTTCCAAAAAAATTTTCGAATGAAATATACAGATCAATTCAGAATTCAAATTGTCAAACATTAAAACAAACAAACCTCAAACGATTTCGAGTAAATCACCATGTTTGACTTTTGATAGTACTGGAACATTCTTTATATGAATTTTCACAGATCAATGGATACTACCGTAGGATACTTGCATGGAAATTTTTTTAATTTCCCAACACATGTTCCTTACGGATAAATGTTCAGTTTAGTCTACTGAGCAAGCCCTTTCAGTTTTTAATACACCCTGTGTACTAAATTTTATTTAAAAAAATCATAAAGAATATCCAGTTAGGTAGACAACCAATCCAGGATTAATATTATAGAAGATTTTAAGAAACTCAATGGAACCAATTTTCGGTACATCACATATTTACGATTTGGTGGTACAGGAACACCCCTTATATGAAATTACACAGATCAATTGATACTGGCACAAGATATCTTACATGGAGATGCTTAGTCATGCAAAGTTTCATCAAGATTCTATGAGCCGTTTTTGAGAAAATTGTAATTTTTCATTTTCGTTGTATGACAGCTACCCTCAAAATGAGAGCCAGCAAGAAACCACTTAAAACCCTTCGATGGATTTGCATAAAACTCTTAAATTCAAAATATGGTGTCAATCGGACCATTCGTTTAGCCGCTAGGCGAAAGCGTGACGGACAGACCGACCGACGCGACGGACCGACCGACCGACCGACCGACGGACGGACATTTTTGGGAGACTTGTTTTTTATGATGTATAAGTGATATAGAACACATTTTTGAGAAAATTAAAAAAACTTTTTTTTTCACGAATACAATACTCGCTCCGCTCGAAAGTAATAAAAAGAACCACGTGAGAGTCGGACTCGGGCACAAAGGATTCCATACCGGTCAACGATATGAAACTAAACGCTTTTGCCCCTTGAATTTAATAACTGTAAGTCCACTCAAATCGGAATTCTATTTAATAGAAATTTATTTGAAACAGGAGCGCATCTTATTATTGTCACAAAAGTTGAAATATTTAGTTACTTGAGACTTTTCCCTATATTTGTTCTATGAGACCTAGTTTCTTGTCAAATGACATGATTCTAGGTCAACGAGAAGTACCCTAAAAGTATTATTTTGGTTCTGAAATGTATGGACATGGACGGCCGTATCTTTTGAGTGTGCTATACAAGGTTATTTTTTTGAACCTGATTGCCCATGTTATTACAGAGGTAAAAAGCAACAACTTTTGTTATACGACTTTTCTAACAACGCAAAACATTTTCGACATTTACTAAAGTGGTCACGTGACTGACCCATTTTGTATGGGAAGTTTTTAAATTTTTCGTGCGTTGTTAGAAAAGTCGTAGAACAAAAGTTGTTGTTTTTGACCTCTGTAATAACGTGGGCATACGCAAATCAGGTCCAAAAAATAACCTTGTATAGAAGAAGCTTAAAATTTTCACAACTTCAGGTTTCAAAGGTCTATGAACTTTAATATTTGATTTTTATTTCAACTAAATAGATACCTTTATCCATTCGTGAGAAAAGGGGTCTTGATTGATAGACAGACGGACAACAAAGTAATTCCGATTTTTTACCTTTTGAGGTACGGAACCCTAAAAATTATGCATTGAGCCTCAAAATTTATCAGAATCATAGGTACTGTAGAGTGTTCATGGTGTTATAACCACGAATGCCCTATAATCGGGTAAAAATATTTAAATTTTAAACATTGTCAAAACGAATTCTTTTTTATTATTTTTGTAGTAGTTGTTTTTGTAGTCTGATTGTATCATGGCACCGAGCCCTTTGTAAACGCGAATATTGTTTAAGTGCTCAATTCACAGTAAATTATTCTATTCCAGATTTTAATATATTTTATCTCAGTTAGGACGTAAGGGCTCTCGCAGAGGGTTCTTACAATACACACGGCTGTAAGTAAGTGGTATCAAAACCTGTATAAGCTGGGTGTCTACTCTCAAAGTCCGATATATCGAAACGATACTACTCGAAACATGCAAATGCAAAACTTCGTCCCTTGACAATAGAGTAGAATATTGGTTGGATGAATTTTCAAACTGCATCCAACCAATATTCTACTTTATTGTCAAAGGACGAAGTTTTGCATTTGCAAGTTTCGAGTAGTATCGTTTCGATATATCGGACTTTGAGAGTAGACACCCTGAACCAGAGCTACGCTTCGAAACGTGCGAAACCAGTACCGCTACCATGAGTTGCTATCGAAAAACCACATTACGTTACTACAGTCGATAGCGTATAAACGCGCATCGAATAGTTTTCGATTGCACTCGTACCATGAGTTACGATAACCGTAACTACACTCGCTAGCGTGAACTCGATTGTTTACGTAGTAATCGTACTGACGCATCTAACTTCACACCGAATAGAGCTGTTTCTTTCTAACTATACTCAAAAGACAGGGTAAGATAGTTATTCCCAAAAAATCTTGGTATGCAAGCCTAATAATTAAAAACTTTGAAATAACCCTGCTAATTAAAAATGTAATTGAGTAGCAATGCCTTTATCCTTAGTACAAGTGATTTTTTATTTAGAGTGGTTATATTTCGTCAATGTGTGACGTGGCGTTGTGATTTGCTTATGTTGTGCGTTTATTTACTTCACTAAATTTCAGAATTTTACGGAATTCACTCAGAAGTTATACAATAAATTATATTGTGATTCCGTTTGCGTTGGCGGAGTATGGAAGGAAAGATATGATTCAGTCAATATAGGGTGACTTTTAATTAGTTCTTGATAGAAAAAGGTATGAATGTACTCATGATACTGAACAACTTTCCCCAAGGAACATAGGTCGAAATACGAAAATCAAGTTTTGACCTCCCATAGAAACTGCATCAGCTGATAGTGCATTTTGTATGGGAGATCAAATTTGGTTTTTCATATTTCGACCTATGTTCCTTGGGAAAAGTTGTTCAGTATCATGAGTACATGCATATCTTTTGCTATCAAGAACTAATTAAAAGTCACCCTATATACATATTTTCAAATAGAAAAATATGCTAGAACTTTGAACTTGTGTAAGGATGGTAAGGATGTTTTAATATATTGTTTCAAGTGGTTAGTTATAATATAAGTGGAGGAATGTAGTTGAATGTTATTTCTTAAGAGTTTTTTTTGCAGTTACCTTGGCAAGCTCTTTGGGACCACATAATGAAAGAGCCATTAACGTCCAGCATTGGGCTAAGCAAAACAAATCTGCTAAACACGGTTAATATGAGGAGGACGGAAAAAAATTATTGAAACAAAATTTAAATAAAAGCAACAATTTGTGAATATTTATTTGTAGTTTTTATTACATATAATGATAGGTTCTTACTGTTATCAACAACAATAAGGTAGCTGCCATCAATTCATCCTTATTCCCCTTGTTTAAGATTCCGTATCCACTAAACTAACCGCTTCCGTGAATAAAACACGTCACAATTCTCAAAAATTCTCCATAAAAACTTCCTTGTTTAACTTGTTCTCACTGATAGCTCAAGTGGATTCCTTTTTTTTCATGTCAGCTTGAAAATGGTTTTGATAGCGTCATTTTTCTCCAAATGCATGCCGCCGCTGATATATTTCAAACCAAATCATGTCCTGCCGACATGATTTCGAGGAAAAGTACTCAAATTGCACCAAATAAGTAAAGGAAATAAAAAATTAAGCATATCGAAAGCCTTTCACTGTGTATTCACACTTCATTTGGACAGTGAGTAACTTTACTACTATCGTTACGGTATTTGTCGATGACATCTGTCAAATTTATAACTCATGGTACCGATTTTCTATGAAAACCTATTGCAATACGTTCTCGCTAGCGACAACAATTCGATACGTATTTTACTTGTGGACTCATGCTACCAATTTTAGTACTTTCAGTGACCGCTAGGGGCGCTGTTCAATTTCCCATACAATTTTTTTACGCCGTCGCTAGCGAGTACGAACACTGTAAACTCATGGTAGCGGTACAGATACCCTCACCACTGACGACGTGCGACTGACTTTACACAATATCGTATATTTGATCAGTAGATAAAACCATCTATAAATGTAGATTGTAGGTTTTGTATTAAATATACTTAATTCTAGCAATCGAACTAGTTGGGCAATGAAATGCATTCGGAGGCAGCAATTGGAACCTTACTGGTTGACACTGGAGATGGGCTTAGGTAACATTCCCCCCTGATGCAAGTGAACAGAATAATAAAGATGGAGAAATTATTGTCAGAATAAATTATCCAATAAAAACATTTCATATAAAGAACGTTGCCAAGAGTAAATAGCTCGTTATGATTTATAAGTAATCCATTAAAGCGAAGCTAAGCTACTAACTTTACTAGTCTACAAGCCCCAACATTCCAAATCCTAAATTTTGACCATTAAGTTGGTCGTTTTGCTGCCGTCGCACAGACATTCCAATTAGTCCAGTCAATCTACGATATGAGGTTGCATTAAATTACTATTCTCATTACCTGTTCGAGGTCATAATGTTCACCCGCATAAATCTGTCGAGTTTTGAGCGAGTGGAAGTACCAGGAATAGAACTCCGAAGAAACGGGTGTCTTCAAGCTGTTCCGCGACGAACTGCACTGCTCGAAAAAAATCCGCGCGTTCTGGGGCCAGCATACTACGAGAAACTACCTGCTGACATAAAAGATGAACCCTCTGACGAAACTTTTAGGCGCCGACTGAAGGATAAAGTACTTTACTCTGTAAAAGAGTATATTAGTTTTATTAAATAAGTTTTGACATAGAAAGACATAAATATTTAATGTTAAAATCAAAGCAATTTTGTAATTCTATTGACATTTATATTTTGACATTTCGATTTTACAATTAATTATTTCAATACGTTTTAGTATTGTTTATTATTTATTAGTTTACTATGACATTTACATTTATTTTGACATTGAATATTATTATTATTACTACGTTTCTTTTCTGTAGTTTTGACATGTTTGTATTTTGTTTTATTATCTTTATGTTACATTTTTGACGATCATATTATTCACTGACATTTGAACAACGTATATGTACTTTTGTATCTGATAATATGAAATAAATAAATCTAATCTAATCTAATCTTAAATGCACATTAATTAGAGAAATTAATTTTAAATAAGTAGTAATATTAAACGAGCAATATTTGTATATATTTGTAATCGGTTTCTCGAAAACGGCTCTAACGATTTTGATGAAATTTAGTAACCGGGGGTTTTTGGGGACGAAAAATCGATCTAGCTTGGTCTCATGTCTGAGAAAAATCGATTTGCCCTTATTTTTAAGCATTAAAAAAAAATACCGCGTTTTAGACAGTAACCTACAGCGCCATCTGTTGTGTTAGCTTGCTTACCCGATGATATTTTCATGTTGAGGCGGCTATTATAGAGCGAAGCTCGGTCGACCAGGTACTAAGTAGTAATATAGGCTGTTTGATGCTGTAAATAATTAAATCCGACAATTTTGTAACAACACATTTTTACCTTTTTTTTTAATTTTTACCAGTACCAGTATAATAAGCTGACCTTGTACTACATGGTTAATATTATACAGCTTGAGTTCACCTTATACTGGTTTTAAAAATATTTTATCAACTTTATGTCGGGTATTACTGTGGTTTTTAATTTTTGAATGTTTTACTGGTAATATAATAAATTATCCCCTAAAGTGCATTTATTCCATTTTCTCCGTACAAGCTTTCGTTGATTGAGTGGACTAAATGGTCTTGTATCAGTTTTATGTCCATAAAATGGCCAAGTTAAACTTAATGATCAAGATGTTGGATTTGTAGAGTTAGGGGTTAGGGCTTGAGGTTAGGGATTTGTAGAGTCAAGTCTAGTAGATTTAGCAGCAGGGCTATACATGACATCTGATAAATTTTTAATAACAGATAAATTATTACAAGCTTTTGAGTTTTGCCAAAACGTACTTTACATGAAATATTTTTATTGGGTTTCATCTGTTTTTTTTTCGGGTTGACTATTCTTATGAATCTTTGCAAGTAAAAATGTATATGGCCGGGTGCCCAATTTTTCATAGGAACTTTCATCCTTGTTTGACCCTCATCGGGGATGAATTTTCTGAAATAGATTCTTATTATGCAAATCTACTTCAGTTTACTATTATCTCATCAGTATCTACGTCTATACGGAACTTCTGTGCAAAATTTCATGCTTCTTGATCCACTAATAACTAGATATCTCATATTTTTGGTGGATTTTTCCCTTGTTTGTGTGCAAAACTAAGCTTGCATACCAAAATTCGGATTTGTAGGACTTCAGGAAGTACCCTAGAGGTTTCGATGATTGTCAGTGTTGCTGACTGCATCCCCCTCTATAAGGGGTTCGGGATTTAGGGGGTGAAAGTCACATTATTTCAAATTTTTCCGTTGTTCGTATGCAAAGTTAAGTTTGTATACCAAATTTCACCTTGCTACGACTTCAGGAACTAATTACCTTAGAGGTTTCGATGATTATAACATAAGTGAGTGAGAGATGAAATTAACGTTTTTAAGGTATTGATAAAATCTAAAACATTAAAGCTAGACAAATGAAACTCGGTGTGTTTATTAAAGCTGCTAGCTGCATCTTATCCTGAAAGTTTGAGTAGTCAAGTATTATTCAGACCTAAGCTATGAAGGTTTGAAAATAACACAAAACGTTTCAAACAAGGCATCTTCGGGTTCTTCTTGGCGGCGACAACTTTAAAGTGAGTTTTCTTGAATTTTATTTGATAGTCTTGTTAAACTTTCCCACTGTTTATGAAGACTATCAAATAAAAATTAATATTTGGTGTAAATAATATATGTAGACATTATGAAGATAGAATGTAGAATAATCCAAGGACGATTCATTTTTATAAACATTTAGAAAGTACCAATGGAAACTTCAAACAAATTTATCATGAAATTCTGATTACCAGTTTCCAGCTACTTTTTTTTTTAAAACAATTGTATGAAGTAGCAATGTTTTAAATACGACAGCTCCTTTTAATATTAGTACTACTATTCAGATAGACATGCTTTGCTCATAGTTTTGCGCACCTCTGGGAGGGCAACGCCAAATTGCTTGGTGAAACCTGCGAAGCCTCGGACGGGCCGGCAGTTCACTGGAAACAGCGCAATAGCGCGCGCGCCGGTTTGTGTGCAAAACAATACTTTTAATTTTCAATCAGTATTGTTAGTTTTAAGTTGACATACTCGTAATATAAATAGCGAGCATTACCTATCGTGACCTAAGGAATCTTATGTTAGTAAAATAAATATTTCGTGCTCGTAACAAGTCAGTGAAGATGAAATTTTTGGTTTTCTGTTTATTTGTAATAGCAAACATTAGTAACAATGGTAAAGCATCTTTGGATAGTTTTTCACCGGCCAGTGCTAATATGTTACTTCAAGACACTACTCGAAATACCGGTAAGTACTAAACAAAAAAAATTCTTACATTGTAGGATGCTTGTTTATTCATAAACGTATTGTTTTTGGGAATACGGAATCGAGTAGCTTATAATGTGGATTAAAAACAACAATTTAAAGTTGAAGAAAAAGTCATTTATCCTATAGGTTCCTCATATAACAAGTTTATCCTGTTTGAATAAGCATTCTTCAAAAGAATATTATCGAAGCAAAGGCATATTTAAAAGGTTTTAAGTTGGTTTTTTTACTGAACCTAGTAAAAATGATGTGAGTAATGATGTTGCAGATAAATCATGCTTCAGACCTTGCAAATTGAACGTAAAGCCTCGACAGTGTTATTACAAATTTTTGATCGAGCCTTCGATAGAGTTCGACGGAAAGCCATCGATCACCATCAATGGCAAGTCTCCAGGTCCTCCCATTAACGTCTGCCTTAAAGACGTAATCATAGTGGATGTTAAGAACAAAATCCCTGATCAAGACTTAACAATACATTGGCATGGAGTGGAGCAAAAGGGGACACCCCATATGGATGGAGTTCCAATGATAACACAGTGTCCTATTGGCTATGGATCCACTTATAGATATGCCTTCATTGCATCGTCGCCAGGGACATTCTTCTATCATGCTGATTCAGGTAAACCCAGTAAATACTTTTTAATAACTTCAAAGTTTGTTACTTACTTTATTCAGTATTTAGAAATACTTGCTAAATACGATATGAATGAATTATTGGTTTAGGTTTGGTAATTAAATTATAAATTAAATCAAAATCATTTATTATTAGTTGAATATTAAAATCTCTTAATTACGTCAGCTAATCTACATCTATTAAATACTGGGAGACTTTCAGTTAGTTCTTGATAACAAAGGATATGCATGTATGTACTCATGATTAGTCGCTTTCGTTAGTTATATGTAGGTATATTTTATATCTATTATACATATGTATTATTCAGTTGTACTATGTATTAAATAGATATTTGTATGTATTTAATGTTTCTTTCTATTAGTCTTGTAAATTAATCTTATTTTCTTTCATGTTTTGCTCCGTTTGCACGCTTGCATCCTGCATCATTATACTTTCTCCTTTAGTCACTCTTAGGTTGATTGGAAGAGATCTCACCTAGGGATAAGTCCGCCTTTGTATGTAATCTTTTAGACAAATAGTACTTCTTTTTTAATTTTCGTGCAATAAAGGTTATACAACAACAACAACAACAACAACAACATCATTCCAAAAAAAAATGTTGAAAATGAGAGAAAATTTTGATCATGCCATACAAATGGAGACCGTCCATTAATTGCGTGAGGCGATGTTGGCGATTTTTCGCCCCCCCACCCCTCTTGGTGAGATGTCGTGAAATTTCGCTCGAACCCGTCCCTCCGTTATTAATGGACGCCCCCTAAAAACAATATTGGTTTTCAACCCATATTTCTCTGGGAAAGTTGTTTGTGATCACGAATACAGGCGTATCCTTAACTATAAAGAATTAATTAAAAGTCACCCTACAGACTAATAAAATTGGACTTCTGTGATGTACGAGAATTAAGTTTATATCGTTTTAATAATTAATATTTTTTCGCAGTCTTGCACCAAAGCGACGGAGTCTACGGTGCTCTCAATGTGAACCAACCATCAGCCTTCGAGCCAAATCTCTCTTTATATGACTACGATAGGAGTGATGAGCACACGTTGATTATAGCAGCCAAATTCTCTAAACTGATGACGGGCAATTTGGAGGCGAAAGACGATATGAAACCAAATTCTCTTGTTGTTTACGAAGGGGAGAACTACAAGTAAGTTTTGCTTTTACTACTGTTAAATGTCTGTTGATGTTAAAATATACAGCGTGTTTGGTATATGTCTGCAAACCTCGTGGGCAGCTCTACCACAGTAAATATATAAGCTAAAGCAGTATGGAAACTCGGGCCTTTTTTTGAAATAAAGAACTATTCTGCGTCGGAGCGTCAGGGTTGTAACCCAGAAGTTTTGTAATAAGAATAGTATGATGAACTCAAATATTGGGTGCTTCTATCAACTGTGTTCCTTTCAGCATGTTTTCGGACCGTAAAACTAAACAAGTTTCCGTAAGAAGTCAAAATACGAAAAAAATTTTTTTTATGTCCATTAGCATTAGAAATTGCGTCAGCCGATAGCGCGTTTTGTATGGGGGGAAAAATATTTTCGTCTTTCGACCTAGGTTCTTTTAAGGAAATCTATTCAATTTTATGGTCCTGGGACTGCTGATCGTGTCAAATTAAAGTTAAAATTAAATTTAGCAGATAGTCTTGCATAAAATATTAAAGGTTAAGCCACTTAGTCGCCTTTTAGCACCCAAGAAAAGGTTAAGTTACCTCTATCACACAAGGGCAGATCGAAACACTTAATCGCCTTTTACGACACAAGGAAAGGTTAAGTCACTAACACAGTCACTCACACAAGGTCAGATAAAGACACTTAGTCGCCTTTTATGACACAAGGGCAGATTAAGATACTTAGTCGCCTTTTATCGCACAAGGACAGGAACATACTTATAGGGACCCTATATGTACTTACCTATTTGTTTGTATTATGGTTTTGGCACCCAGGACTTAATTCAGCGCGAAAACTGCTTATTTTCCTGTAGCGGTGTGCGCATGTGTGAGTGCGCCAGTTTTGGACGTTTGTTAGGAGTTTCCATAATGCTTTAGCTTATATATATACTGTGGCTCTACCCATGAAACTTCCTAAGGAACATAGATTGAAATATGAAACATCATTTTTTACCTCCTATTGATACGCTAACAGCTATTGCAGTTTCTATGGGACTTTTAAATTTTTGCTTTCAAGCGAAAACAGTTTTTTAAATTTTCTCAAAAATGTGTTCCATACCTATCACTATCACAAATGTCCTTCCGTCTGTCGGTCGGTCACGCTTTGGCCTTGCGGCTGCGCAGCCTCTATAATCTGGTGGACAAATATTCGGCTTTTGATCTCGAGGTTTTGGGTTCGATTCCCGGTGGGGACAATGTTGAATAATACTCTCGTTTATCGCGAGAAAGCAAATGCAGTGCTGCTGTATCATTTATATTCCTTAGGGAAAGCTTTTCAGTTTCATGGGTAGAGCAAACACCCGAGAGGTTTGCAGACATATTCCAAACATTCTGTATTATTGCAGAGCTTCCGCAAAAATAGATAAAAGTGTGTATGATCAAGCCCGTTTTTCTTCAACCATTGAAATTGCAATTTAGATTCGCTTACTTTAAAGTTTATCAAGTATCAGTCAATTACAGCCAGTTGCATAAAACATCTTTACAGTTAACGTTGCTTTAAATCTATTGTTGTCACTTTCTTAGACAACAAAACAGAATGCAGCAATGGACTTAACAGAGCTTTAACTTTAACACATCTTTGTGCAACAGCTTATTAAAGTCATTGATTAAATTCGATAAAGTTTTAAGCTGTTAATTATTTAATTGCAGAATGCCCGGCTTCGCTTATAGACTGCGGTTCATCAACGCTATTGCTATCGAATGCCCGGTGTTGTTGACCATAGACAGTCATGAGATGATAGTCATAGCTTCTGATGGAAGACCTGTAAAGCCATTTTCGGCATACAGCGTGCTGTTATATCCAGGTATGTCTAATGAACGAATAAAGGCGGTAATGCGGAAGTCCATGAGTCAGTAGTGATTCAAGGAAACAGGTAGGATCTGAAGTTATCCGTGGTATCACTTTTACACCAAAAGCAGTTTATAACATTGATAAGATCTATAAGGTGACTGGGTGCTTTATTGGGTCTTTTTACGCACAATTATGCAATATTCCTCAGCCAGGGAAAGTGAAAATCGACTAGTTTCTCACTATCCAGCATTAGATCGCCAGAGAAAGTTCTTGAACTACTTGCGGTGGTTAATTGAGGCTGCGGATGCAACGAAGCAGCTAGACACTCGATTGAAAATGCACAAGTCATTCTTCACTTTGCATTGAATATACTTTTAGTTCAGAAGAGTGACTAGAAAGTTCATCCATAATGACGATATTAAATTTACATAAACCTCTTGAAACGAAAGATAACTATGACTGTTCACTTATTCACTAAAGCCACGATCACACCTAGCTGAATTCAAAGACTAATTCAGCATACATTGCTGGGAGGCTTGGTTATGTTAATTGCAATATCCTTACTTTAATGAGCAATGTATGCCGAACTAGTCTTTGAATTCAGCTAGGTGTGATAGTGGCTTTACTTTTCAATGTACGCATGCGGAGAATGTTTACAAGGTGCTGCATGAGAAAAAGTTAGTACAAGATAATACGTGGGCCGCAGCCTACGTAGTATGTGTGGTACCTATGATGTGATTGTCACCAAGAATAGTATTTATTTTTTCTAAGAGAATTTCAATTGCTCAATGATTTACCGCAATTACTAAATATCTAACAGTACGCAACCAACATTTTACAAAACTTGAGGTTGAAATTAGGTGAACGCCAAGATGAGAAAAAAAAAGAATTATGTAGCATGGTTGCTCGTCTTAACAACTTTTATGGACTTTTGTGTGGTGTTAAGTGCGTTATTTTTAAAACTAGGCCATTATACTTGCTTGTAATTTTAGGCTGTGGTATGCTTTATAGACCCACTATATTTGTTTTCCAAACATCAGATCACGATAAAACGATTGTTGGGTCAGAAAATTTCATTTTAATATTCAAGGCCTATGTGATTCACTTCATTATAAATAGTATAGCCTATTTCGAGATCATTGGATATTGCATGATGTATAATTACTAGGATTAGGTGGACTTAACCTAAATTGAGGTTCCTTTTTAACATTTCCCTGGTTGATTAATTAAATTCATTTTGAACAACATACATATCCCCCTCGCGTTATAATTATTTAATGATCAGTGCTACTGTTTCTACAATCATTAGCATAAACTAAAACTGATTGTCAATTAAATTATAATAAACTTTAGAAGTATACGTTTACAATGTTTTTACATTCAACTTACAGTGTCAACTTTCTTCCCTCTCCCCTCCGGGCTAAAGCTATTAATAAGTAATTTTATCTTCACGACAAGTAAGTAGGTGAAATTATTATAGTAAGTTTCGTTTTCGGTTCTCGCTGGCGCAACTGTCAGTGCAATAGATTGGAGAAAGGTGTGATATTTTCACTTTATAAAACCTATTCAATTTTTATTTACTATGTGTGTGTGAATTAGAAATCTTCATTAGGTACTTATTTCAACGTTGCGTTGCAGTTTACAATTAATTTTGTTAATTGGGAGTAATATTTTCCGTAATGTTTTCGTGATTTTATCAATCATCAATATTTTCAGTGTAATAATTTTCTGCTGTATACAAGGTGTAACAGAAAGGGAATACCAAATTACCAATCCCGAAGGATGTAATTCTGTGATTTTCCCTAAGGAACATACGTCGAATTATGAAATCAATTTTTGACCTCCGATACAAAATGCACTATCAGATGCAGATTCAGTTTCTATGGGAGGTAAATATTTATTTTTCGGATTGTGACCTATGTTCCTTAGGGAAAGTTGTTCAGTTTTATGGGCAGATTCACATAATTCAGGGTTGGTATACCCTTTTTGTTACACCCTGTATAGTCAGTCTCAGCCTAGTTGATTATTTTAACGTTCATAATGCAATGTACTTGACCAAATTACTGAGTACCTCTGTACTTTCTTATGAGCGGACACAAGCGAACGTGTTCTGTCTGTTATCGTAACCGGTTAATACTATTTTCATTTCGCTTTCTACGATGACTTCTTCTTTTTTTATTTTCCTGGTACTACTTTTCTTCTTTTCTACGTTGTGCTATTGTTAAGTTGTGATTGAGTTCTGTGAATAATTTGTAATTAATGGTTATGTTGACTAACCGTGTCAAAATTGAAGGAATAGAGAAAAGGAAATAAAGTTATTTGATTCGCATAATTCGCAATACATTTAACATGAATTTTCCATTTTCCGGAAACTCTATGGAAAACTGCTATATCAAAATTATCAAGTATTAAAATTTGTCAAGTCCCGAAGGCCTTGCCAAGGCTTCAAAGGGACCTCAATTCTTTTTTCAATGTGCAATTAAATTAATGAATATCTCTAGGAGCCCGCGGAATCCTATATATTATTAAACCGCGTTTTAGACAGAAACTTACAGCGCCATCTGCTGGCGAGTAGCATAGCTTGCTCACCCGATTATATTTTCAGGTTGTGGCGGCTATTATAGAGCGAAGCTCGGTCGCCCAGGTACTCCTTCATTAATCTAAGACGTGCTATCAGAAATCTGTTTAAAAATCTTTTTACATTTCAAGAGTTATATACCTACCTACTTCTCGGGTCATGTTGTCAAAGGTTTTAGTCTGCAGTTAGGCCTCTGGTGAAGTTTGCGATTACTTCGACACCAGAGGGTCTAGACAACGAGCCAATAAGTTTTGAGATGACGAAAGCAAACGTCATAAAATGTATGGGGTGATAAACCTCATTACCATACATTTCATGAAAATCGCTTTCATCAAATGGCATGTTCTCTAAACCCCTAGCCACACCCCCCCGCAATGTAAATATATAGTATCCAGGGCCTTTCAAAGTATGGAGTATTTCTTACATGCGTTGATGTTTCTTTTCGTTTTTTGGAATTTCAGGAGAACGAATGGACGTGGTGGTGCGAGCTACGGAAGAGACAGGAGGGTATTGGTTGCACGTGCGCGGCTCTGGCGTGTGTTCTGATCTGCGCACGAGCACAATGTTCCTGTACACTGGCCACAACTACACCGCCTCCATGATGACGGAAGACCTGGTGAACAATGTTTTGCTTGTTTTGCGGAACCCTCAGTGCGCGAGTCCAACTCACACTAGGCCGGTTTTTTGTATGTTGTAGATTACTAAGTTTTTCTGTTAAGTAAAGTGCCAAATTTACTGTAAAAATTGTTACAAATTTACTCAGTCTCAAGATGGCGGGCGGTGGAATCCTTTGAAGTTAGTCTAGGGAGTCAATTTTTGAATATCACCGGGTGACAAAATATCACTCAAAATATTCAAAATCACAGATTTTTCTTTTCAAAAGTGAATATTGATATTCGTAAAATATAAAGCAGTCCTTGATTGTTAATTTTCATGTATTCTGATTTACCTTTCAACAGGTTATCGGGGCGAATGTGAATTTTTAAAGTCTCAAAAGTGATATTTTTATCACCCGGTGATTTTCAAGAATTGAGTCCCTGGGCGACTTTATACAGAAGAATCCTGAATTTCCAGGAAGCGCTCTAACTGGGTGTTTAAAAAGAACTAATAGCATTCTACTAGAAATAAAGATCCGGTAGTAACTCACCTTACAAAATTATTTGATTTCAGAACGAATCCCATATTGAAGAAAACTCTAGGATTGCTTTCGGCCAAAATCTACTGTCTTATCAAGACCAAAACCTCCCACCGAATACACAAATAAAAAAATTCTACTTAGGAATTAACGAGAAACTAGTCGATGTTAATGAAAAACACAATAATTTTAAATACATTATGGATTCGTTACCTCGAATACCCTTCTACCCTGCTTCCCTTTGTAAGTATTGAAATTGGTTCTTTAGTATCTCGTTACTTGTGGTAAAGTAGCACTATTTTTTTTTTATCGTCAATGGGCTTACTCTTAACCTCGATCTAGTCTTGAAGACAGAAATGAGGTGGACGACGGAACGAGCTTGCCCAGAAGAAGCCTATTCACTCGCGACTTGAATAGATTCGGGTTATATGAACTCGGGAATACAGACGCATACTTTAAAAAAGGCAAAGTACAAGTCCGATGCGCCACGTGTAGTCATTTAGAAACTTTTCAAGATCAGGTAATTATTTGGAAAATTGGATGACAGAAGATAGATAACCTTTTCAACGGGATTAAAATAAAAAAATACTGTATCAAAATGGATGCATAAAATATTTGAAAATCTGGCACGAGACTGTACTTGGTGGAGTTTTGTATGAACATCTTTGTAATTAATTGTATTCTGGATGACTTTATTCTACAAATTTGCATACTAAGATTTATATTTTCACCGCACACGAGGCTAATTTCGCTCGCTGATAATCAATGCCACGTCCACTAGCATCAAATGCCCCGCGGCAACTGAGTACCCTGTCTCCCTTACTGCGATTACATCTCCCGATTTACGCCCTAAATCGGGGATCGGGTGGTCGGGCTCTCCCGATCACCCTAACTAAGGGCCCTAACAGCCTAACAATGATTACATCACATGGTTTTAGGGCACTAACAGCCAGTTGCACAAAGCATCTTTACAGCTAAAGCTCCTTTAAATATATTGCTGTCACTTTCTTTGTCAACAAAACAGAAAGAGTCAGCAATAGACTCAAACCAGCTTAAACTTTAAACACGCTTTGTGCAACTGGCGGTAACTGAGATAGTGCCCTATTTATCTTGAACTATAATCGCCGCTTAAGTTCTTCTAGGTAGTAATTTTTGAGCATTTGTACTTATTGAATATTTATTTTATATTTACCACAGGACAATAAAAAAAAAGAAAACATCCGTTACTTTAATACCTCTTTTTAGCTTTTGCAGCGGTCGTCCAAATCAACAACAAGAGTTTCCTATATCCCAGTTCTCCTTTGTTGCTTAAGCAAAGCGATTACAACGATGTCGTATGTGAAGTTGGAAAAGAAACATTTGCAATAGACCCTCAGTGTCTGCAGGTTATTCAAGCAAATACAGGCGACGTAATAGAACTGGCTTTGGTGAATCAAGGTTAGAAACTGTTGCATTCTTAATCACATATAGTGCATTATAATAAGAGCCTAGCCCCCATTTTTGATAAATTCTCAGCTAGGTATTTCTAACTAGTATAGATTAGATTTTGAGCTTGTGTTGTTTGGCCTCTAGTCTACATTATTGTCATTCACGGAATAAAAAATGTTTAGCACGTGTGATGTAAAGGCCTTAGGTAAAGGCTTGTTTAATGACATTATCAAGCTCTCGAAAACTGATGGTAATTTAACTTGGGATTTTTGAAACACAAATTACTATGTAGTTAAGTTACTATTAATTAATTATTAATTATCGAACGTAACAGGTCCAAATTCAGTAGAACAGTTAAAAGTACCCTAAACCGACGACCATGTATGAAAGGATTGATGAAAGTACAGGAAGCAAGGGAAGTATGTCAAGATCGTAGAAGGTGGATGATTGTGGTCTCTACTTACCCCAACGGGAAAGAGGCGTGATAGTATGTTTAGTTCCCAGGTGTACTTGAAGCATTATTACAGTTCACTCGTGATGTATAAGCTGCATTATTGCGATTAATAACACTTATACCTGTCTAAGGGACTTATAGGATGTAGAGTTATACTTTTATACGATTGTTGGTGTTATAATACTCTAACAACTATCTTTTAGTCAGCCGTCTGACTAAGAGCATTATAGGAGGGTAGACATACGGCAACCGCTGTTTAAAGGCCTACTTGTACGATGTTATAGAGCTAGCATTTTAATAGAACACACGTGGTCATTTATAAAGCCAAAGGCTGTTATGTTTACCTGTTTTAGACTGTTATAAAGCTAGTAGCTGTAGTAGGACTTGTTTGTGATCATTAAAATTACCTTTTTTACTATCTGTACAGAAGTGTTTAAATGGTTCACATGTGCACTGTAGGCTGTTAAAAGGACTATATGTGTTGTCCATTAACATCAATAGCAGTTTATTTGTCCACAAGTACTACTCTTATTTGCTGTAAGCTGAACATGAATGTGAATGTGATATTCTATTACACATATCCCACAAGCTGTGTGTTTATTAGGTAGCGTGCAAAAATTTGTGACAATGAATAAAAAAATTCAAGAAAAAAGAGCGAGAACCGGTGGAATAAGAAGAAAAATTGCAATAGATTTAACGGACAATAATTATTATGTATTATTGCGGATTTCTAAAATTTCAGTATATTGAAAGAATTAAACGATGATACACAATTGACCTGAACTACATCTTAAAGCTGTACATAAGTTCACATTAGAATAAATTTATAGACATTGGCTCTGTAGAGGTACAAATGTGGGACATCATATAGATAACAGCATTCTAACAGAACACATGTGAACCTATATGCGTCTCACCGCATTAAATTGGAGTTATAATAGTTCACATAGCCGTATTTCATTTCCACCATTTTGTTCTACGTAACCTAAAATATTTACCAAATAAATCTTTTAAATTATCATGCAGATTTAGCACAAAATACGCAGATAGAGCGATTGAGTTTTGGTTTCATGTTATAATTAATTACCGTAGTATAATTATAATGCCAATATAATATCAAAAACTGAAAATTGTTCATTTCCTCTCAGCCAGTTTTAAATATTTTAAAATGAATATCGCGTTTTTACAGAGGCGCGTGAATATTTTAGCTGTAAATATGTATACATTTCACGATAAAGTTGCATTCCCATGGCACTAACATTATTAAGTATTTAAAACAGGTACTACCGCGTGCTATCATAAATATTTATTCAATTGATATACGCCGGAGTTAATGTGTTTCTCATGGCACACACAAAACCAAACCAAACTAATGAGGAATAAATAATAAAATAAAGAAATATTTTAGGACACGCGTGAATTTCAGGTAGCACTAGAGTACTTTTGACGGACTTTATAACTGTGAAGGCTGTGTATTTAGCCACTTGTTACTCTTTATTACACTCATGTACGTTGTATGGTTCACACTGCGTCCCTTATAGTGCCGTAAGTCAGCCTTAAGTCCGATGTTACTACTTAAACTGCTATTATAATGCTATTATACTGCTAATGTACAGCCATAGTGAACTTAAGGCTGTCTAATTTGTGCCCAAACTGGTTCTATAAGAGCATTATAGCAAGCTATACAGCTCTTATACAGCTGACTTACACAGCTTGTGGAGTACATGTGAACGATTAGACATCTTATATAGAACCCCGAATGCCACTTGTATGTATGTAAATTACTAAAATGAATTGAAACAAAAGGCAGTAACATTTTTATGGACTTTGCAGGTTTTTTTTGGGCTGTGCAAAAATTTATTACTAAAATTTACTTTTTCAGGTTCAGTGACCGAATCATATACGTTCCATATGCATGGTTATGGAATGCAAGTGGTAGCAACGAGTAAAAACGCACGGAACTTACCTTTAAATCAGAACGATTTTGAATTTTATGACATGAAAGGCACGATACTGAGGTATGATAACATCTGGTGTTCGACTCGTTAAAAATAGGAGAATCGCAACCCTGGTAATCTAGATTTTCAGTACGAATACTTTTAGAATGATACTCCTGAGGGGTGACAATAGTCCATAAATAATAATGAAGGATGAATGCAAGTTGGAAGCAAGTGATTAATTTCTCTAGCTCGCTACAGTGCGGCGTGCGTAGTCACAGTTTTGTTTGTTACTATGTTAGAATGCATGGAAGATGATAGCAAGTGATTAATATTGCTATCGTGCTATTAGTTATTAGTGTATTAATATACAGGGTGATTGGAAGCTGGGTGCAAAGCCTTAAATGGGTGATAGCTGAGATCATTTAGAACATAATAAGCCATACTTGTCTTAGACGAAGTCGCATATATTTTTTTTCATCGTTACTTTAATGTTTTTGACAAAAAACTCCAAAATTTTACTATTGATTGCTAACAGTGTAATATAAAAGTGGTTTGGTCATTATTTTTTTATTTTTTTTTTTACTTAAGGAATGTTTGGCCAGTCTGATGAGACTTTTTAAAAGCATTTGTGTCATCAGAAAAATATTCTGAAGCTGTTTGAAGTTCAAAATAATTTTTAAAATGAAGAAAACTGATTTGTTTAAGGCATTTAAAAAAAATAAGTAATCAAGCTTAAGATGTTCAAATCATTTTAATAACATGCTTGGTTGTCGCCCTTTCTTTTGAGTTATCATTTACGCAGATTCTCACTAACTTTTAAAACTAGGGCGTATTTAAGCTTAATAGAGGAAGATCAGTAAACATTTTAATAGGCAAATTATACACATTTTTTGTTAATTACACAAAATTTTCTTGTTTAAAATGAAGACTGCAATTGCTCATACCACGCGAGCCAGTCTTCTGACTTCTGTACACGTGTCTTGCATCTTTTGCTTCATGACATGTTGGTTTGAATCTTTGTATCAATTCTGCACTGGTTGATATTTCTACACTAAAATATCCAGGAGCACTGCATCAGGTGATTCAAACAGGCCAATGGAAGGACCCGTCCCTGCCAGTCCAGTTTTCTGGGAAACAATTTTTCTTACAATTAGAGCCCAGTGCACTAGAGTTGGATATTAAAAGCTCAAACTTCAGGTAGGATAGATGCGTTCGAATTGTAGTAGTGGCGCAAAATGCTCCAACCATACAAACCAAAAATTTCACCTGGCTCTCTACAACATGCAAGCAACGAGTCCCAAATTTTTTTTGGAAAGTCGGTCATTTGGCCAGTGATGATTACCCTTTCCAGGCTATATCTCATCTGACCGAGTTTCCAAAAGAATTTTGGGACTCGTTGCTTGCATGTTGTAGAGAGCCAGGTGAAATTTTTGGTTTGTATGGTTGGAGCGTTTTGCGCCACTACCACAATTCGAACGCATCTATCCTACCTGAAGTTCGAGCTTTTAATATCCAACTCTAGTGCACTGGGCTCTAATTGTGAAAAAAACTGTTTTCCAGAAAACTTGACTGGCAGGAACGGGTCCTTCCATTGGCCTGTTCGAATCACCTGATGCAGTGCTCCTGGATATTTTAGTGTAGAAATATGAGTATCAACCAGTGCAGAATTAATACAAAGATTCCAACCAACATGGTTAATGTCATGAAGCAGGAGATGCAAGTCACGTGTACAGAAGTCAGAAGACTGGCTAGCTTGGTATGAGCAATTGCAGTCATCATTTTAAACACGAAAATTTTATTTAATTCACAAAAATGTGTATAATTTGCATATTAAAATTTTTACTGATCTTCCTCTGTTAAGCTTAAATACGCCCTAATTTTAAAAGTTGGTGGGACATCTGCGTAAATGATTCCTCAAAAGAAAGGGCGACAACCAAGCATGTTATTTAAAAGATTTGAACATCTTAAGCTTGATTACTTATTTTTTTAAATGCCTTAAACAAATAAGTTTTCTTCAATTTAAAAATTATTTTTTAACTTCAAACAGCTTCAGAATATTTTTCTGATAACACAAAAATAAAAAAATAATGACCAAACCACTTTAATATAACACTGTTAGCAATAAATAGTAAAATTTTGGAGTTTTTTGTCAAAAACATTAAAGTAACAATGAAAAAAAAAATGCGACTTCGTCTAAGACAAATATGGCTTATTAAGTTCTAAATGATCTCAGCTATCACTCCTTTAACGCTTTGCACCCAGCTTCCAATCACCCATCGTAAGTTGTAGGAAATTCGTAGATCCATAGATCCGTTATGTAATCCCGAATGGAATCCCGAATGGGATCGGTTAGGTTGTGTTAGGTTCTCTTTTGACCAAATGCCGGAAGTGATTTTTTTTTCTGTGTATGGGCTTACTCTTGACCTTCGGGAACACAGACGCAGGCAGAGAATTCTACTCCTTAGCCGTGCGCATTATAAAGGATGTTTAAAAGCGCTTTGTGCGGATGTGTGGAATATCAACCAAGTATGGGTGATATCTTGCGGTGCGTCTGGATTCCCGATGGTAGAAGGGGGATGGCGGAATAAGCTCATGGAGCTCTTGGACACACTCTCCGAAGTACAATCTGTAAATGACCGACAGACATGCAACTTTGCGCCGGTGGGCTAGGCTGTGAAACTTGGTTTTCACTAGCATCTCGTCATTAACGAGCTTCTTGGCTTTGTGATCTATCGAGTTAAGTGCGGCTAGTTGGTATTTGGCTGAGACATCCCAAATTGAAATCGGACTTGAATTCAGTACACTTTATTATTGATATCGAAACTTGATCAACTTACTAGGAAATGTGACACTACTAACACTATGGACTATATCTGGTCTGAAATAAAAACAAAAACTTTTTTGCATAACTTAAACTGTATATAGAATATATTGTTGACCTCTCCATACAAATTGCTCACTTTGATCGAACAGTTTGTATGGAGAAGCTATTTTCTAACATTTCCCAATAATTTTTCTTTGGGAAACTTCTTCAGTTAAGTTGACTGAGCACGCCTTTTCCGTTTTCGGTACACCGTCCCTTTCACCTTTTACATTTGGCGTTGGCTTAATTGAAAATTTATACAGGGTGTTAATTTGATTGCGTGCCATAACTCAGGGGTGGGATCAATACCTGTCATTGACTGAACAACTTTTCTCAAAATACGAAAGTCAATTTTTGACCTCCCATAGAAACTGCATCAGCTGGTAGCGCATTTTGTATGGAAGGTCAAATTTTGTTTTTCGTATTTCGATCTATGTTCCCAGGGAAAAGTTGTTCAGTTACTGATACCAATCCCGCCCCTGAGCTATGGCATGCAATCAAATTAACACCCTATATTTATCTTTGTCTTTTTTTAGGAATCTTCTTGACCCACCAATTAAGGATACGATCACTGTTCCTAATAAAGGATTCACTATTGTTCGGATACCAATAGATCGCGGTGGCAGCTGGCTTTTGGAGTGCAGGTAATGAAAAACACATACGTAAATATTCAAATTGGTTCTTAGTGTTGATTTTATGAAACGAAGGTCCTGCCTGTGGCTATTGAAGGGTTTTTTGAGAAAAAGATGTGACTCTAACCAAATTCCTTTAATTGTACGAAGGCCGCATGTAGGCCGTGGCTGGACACGACACGCACACAACACTTCAGATGTAGATTAAGCTTCTTCTGGGTAAGCTCGTTCCATCGTCGACCTCATCTCTGTGTTCAAGACTAGATCGAGGGTCAAGAGTAAGCCCATTTTCAATAATAAAAAAAAAGATTAAAACTTATACGTGTCAAAGTTGGTGTTTTAGTATTGTATTGTTGATCAGTTTTTATTATTGATTATTATTGTTATTATAGCTTTTGCTCTACAATCATACCAAGATTTAAGATATACCGATTATACGATATAAATAAATAAACCGGCCAGCTTTTACGTAAAACATAGGGCTAGTAATGGGTCTTTCGGGTAAACATCGCTGAAAACTACATGGTGTCCGACATTATCGAACTTGATTGTTTAAAAATACGTCAGAATTGAAAATTTTGCGTTTTCTCAACCTTCGACCAATTAGTTAGGGTGCTGGCTGCAATTTTGGTATATGATTTGCTCATGATTCATATTAATAGGGATGATAGATCAGCTCAATACGAATCGATTTGGTCCTTACAAGTTTTTCTGTGTGTCGCTGCGTTTTTGAGTTAAAGCAAAAAAAATGAAAATAAGATACTAAATAATGTTTTTTGGTCTGCCTTTGTGGCTCCTGTTTAAAATACTTCTGAAGATCTAGAAAATCGAAGAGGCAGACATGCAGCGCTCTGCATTATCACGGGACGAAGTAGTGAATTTTTGCATTTTGAAAAGCTGTATCTTTACGACGCAGGGCTATTATGGTGGCAGACTATTTTTCTGGGGTTTTATACATTGTATTTAGTCTGCCAGGTGTACGTTTCATTGTCAAATTTCAAAATAGTTAAAACTTAATTCCTCAAAAACGCAGGGGTGTGGATGTCCGCCAATATTTTTTGTATCTTCTAGAGGATGCTCCTTATTATCAGTCAAAGAGGCAGACATGAGCAAATCATATAGAAATTTGTCCTTCATCACCCTTACTAAATGTTCTCAACCAATTAAATGGTACCCATGATACTGTCGAGTATGGCACCATTTCGTTACATAATAATAATAATAAATGAGGTGGTAGGGTTTTTGTGCAAAGTCCGTCTGGGGAAGTACCACCCCCTTGCCTATTTCTGCCGTAAAGTAGCAGTGTTTGCACTGCTATGTTTTGATTTGAAGGGTGAGGGAGCCAGCGAAATTACTGGCATATGAGAACACATGAGGTTAGTTCTCAGGGTGTAGTGTCAAGTTATGCCACTAATAAGACAGCAGGCTCCATGGGTGGTGGTAAACACTTTCCATCCGGTGTCTCACCTGCTCGTTTGCATACTCGTCACACAAATAAACAAAATTCTATTTTATTTTCAGATCTTGCGGCTTTGCTTCTCTGCCTACTGCCGTCGTAATTCAAGTCCCCCTGGCCATCCCAAAGACTGTTGTCGACTCCTTGCCTAAGTGCGGTAGTTTTAAGCCCCCTGATGTTCTCCTCAATTAGATTAATTTCGTGTAGACTGAATAGGTTAAGTGTTGTAAAAGAGTCTTAACGTACATTGCTGGAGCCGGGATAAGGATACAGAGATAGGCCGGGACGGGATAGGTAATTTTTTTTTCAGGGTGAAACCTGAGTGAAAATTCCCTATAGCAAAGGAAAGTACGGAAAGTTAAAAAGTTTACATTTTATTATTAATAATAAAAAATCTAGAAGATGGTAACTACAAAACTACGGAATTATCAAAAAGTTTTTAATAGATAAGTATTTCGATCTCTCCCAATCAGAGAAAACTTATCAGAGGTCATTGATGGTTGCATTATTTCATTTACAGCGTATAGAATGTACTTAGTTGATGCACCTATGTAAGAATAATGTGGACATGATGAACATATTTTATGTAAGGGATTGTACGTTTTGAGATCTTGTACAGTCAAGAACAGGTCAAGCTTGACACTCGTAGTGCGATTTCCGTCTCTACTCTGCCCAAGATACGAGTAAGTGCGGTTTAAAGTCCAATGTGTCAAGCTTGAGGACCTCTTGATCAAGTGTTTGAATGAATACTATTTTATAAAAAGTCTTACTTTGTAGATTAGTTTGTAGATTATTGTTCACAAGTCAACAAAAAAATGTGATCTGATTAATTTATTACAAACAAAATATTATACATTATTTATACCTTCTGCTATGTTTTAATATGTTGATTTATGAAATCAAGGTAGTTAGAAACCTTTGTATATACAGTAGGCGCGCCTTCTTGTCCACAAGGAGACACTCCCCAAGAAACAACTCCCAAAATTACTGGAAGTTTTTCATCTTCATCTTCTTCGTTATAGTTTCCATCATAATCGTCATAATCTTGGTTATCCTTAGTGACTTCTTCAACATTGTCATATGAATAATACTTATTTTCGCTCATAAATTGTACTAGTGGTCCTCCAGAGTCACCATTGCAGCCAGCGATGCCACCGGTTAGAGGTCCAGTGCAGATGTTCGCTTTTTTATCTAATGGGTTGACTTCATTATCTTCTTTTAAATTTTCTACAGCCTTGTAACATTCTGAAACAAATGCAATCTGCAATACTTACAAAAGATCATAATCTTCATCATCATCTTATCAGCCGAAAGACCCCCTGCTGGACATAGGCCTAAACATCTCCATGACGACTGGTCCTGCGCTGCTGGCATCCAGCGGCTTCCCGCGACCTTGACCAGATCGTCAGTCCACCTTGTGGGGGACCTGCCAACGCTTCGTCCTTCATCGGCCGTCGGTTCTTCTTGCGACGTGCCCTGCCCACTGCCACTTTAGATTAACGATTCTCAGGGCTATGTCAGTTACTTTAGTTCTTCTGCGGATCTCCTCATTTCTGATTCAATCGCGCAGAGAGACTCCGAGCATAGTCCTTTTAGTGTAGGCAACGAAGCAGTTGACCCCAACATAATTCTCTCAGGCAGATTTTATTTGCCAGGATGATAAAGTATCATGAATTAAATGTAAATTCAAAATATCAAAAAATATTTTTCATACATTTTTTGTAACTTTTGTATGGAAAAATTCAAAGTATCGATTTTTTTGGATTTTTTTATAGAAGGTTTGTCTCATATAGTGTAATACCCCAGCAAAGTTTCATCGACTGATGATTTACTGCGGGGGTCTTCATACAACGATCCGCTTCGTTGCCTAGACTATTTGGGTGACTTTGATCATAATCTATCTCATTATTATTAAAAAGGCTTATCAACTGAAATAATTCCACTGGTAGATAAAGATCTCCAAGACGCTTTAAATGGTATAGGGCCCATCCTAGATTGTACTGCTGGCAATTTCAATTAGAAACGCTTGTCGATCAAATTGTAAAATTCACATGAAAAATTAAAAACTAGATAGGAATATATTTGCAGTTTTATCAAAATTCTAGCTTACCATCATGAGGCACATAGGTAACGTTAGCTTCTTGCAGCTTTCCAGGAAGGTCAGGGAAGAAGAAAGTGGTCTTTAACACTCCCCATCCAGCCAACTTGAGCGAATCAATATCATCGTTAAAGTTTATAGGTAAGTTAATCGGCTGGACTTCCTTCGTGAGTTGAAAAGGTGTACTGGTTTTTAATATAGCAATGTCATTTGGACCAATCCCACTAAAATGTTAAGGAAAAAATAAAACGCATCTTTTAATGAATTTGTAAATTGCATGATAATATGAACCTGGGTCTTCTCCGTTAGTACCATGTTACGGAGACGCTATAAGCATTCAGGCTTCTAGGAACCCCTCTGATGTTATGGATTTTGCGATCTCTTCTTTACTACGTTGAATCTATTGTTATTGATCTTATATTGCCCTCTGCCATCAGGTTTAGGCGGGAGTGTATTTTATCAAGCGTCTTCAGTAAGAAAATCTGTGTCAAAATGTTTTTGTTTAATACAGCGGTTACGATTCACTTCTTGCAAAGAATACTTGAAATTGTTTTCCTGAAATAGTTCGATATTCTAAAACATAACTCCTCACATAGCTCCTCAGCTACCTGGGAGGGTGGAGCGAACTAATAGTCTACAATTTACTCTGACACTTTTAGTTAGATTTTTTTAAATGATTTTAATTACCCCTTGTAAAGTGGATGTGCTATTCGTTTGCTGATAGTGGCCACTTGTGTCACCATATCGAAGTTATCAACATCGTGAGCTCCGACGACAGCATCCATTGGTAACCATCTTATTATCAGAGATTCCTTAATACAATGTCCTGCAGTCAAAATCTGAAGTGAAAGAGGAGAGAAGAGAGGTTAGCAATGTACGAATAGAATAATTTTGTGGATCTAAGGAACTTATAAAATCGCAGGCGCTTTTATTTAATTCTATTACCTTGTTCTGTAAGATAGCGATCATCTGCTTCAACTTTTAATGTATCGTAAGTTTGTTTTTGTGGAGGTTATGTTCATGCTCGGTGCTTAAACTTTAGTCAATTGGTACAGCAACTGGTTTTCAAAGATGATACTTTTTATTTACGATAGTTTATAATGCTGCTAAAATCAAAATTACATACTATACTCGTACGTATTTTCTTACCCAATGCTCATTGAGAAGCGTTCCTCCGCAGAGATGTGCTCTCACCCACAGGAATCTCATCTGCAGAGACACCAGGTAAGGGTAGCTGTGGGATGCAGCTTCCTGGCCGCCAACTATTCTGCCTTGAGGCATCCTCTCGAATGGGATTTCTGGTCTATCCAAGCGATTTGTGAGGGCTAGTAAAAAGTAAATGTCGATGTTTTGTCAAGTTTCGCATCCTTTTATCTTCTCTCCATCTGTTTTGAGACTGAACAGCTTTCATCAAGGAAAGTAGTTCGCAATTAAGACAATATAGTATGCCTGCCGATACTAAGCTTAATTTTTTAGACACACATGTATGGCAAGGACTAATGTAGGCAGCAAACGCCGTGCGTACAATCTTAACTGAAAGTACTTTAGCTTCTTATGAAATAATTTCTGAATCGTATGATACCTAAGACTTTTGATTTAAAAATTCCCTGATCGGTAACATGAAATGTATATTCAACGGGATTTATAGGTGCACAGACAGATTTGTTTTCTAAGTAACACACACAAATTTGGCTAGAGGTCCAAAATATAAGTTCTTATCAGTAGAGTGATGATATGGTGTGGTGGTCCCAAAGAAAACAAAATAATCCAAGAATAAGTGTAGCGACACACCTGCGGATCTTTCCGACGCGAAAAGTTCCGCTCAGTACTCTCGTAACGCTTTTTAGGTTACCTATGACACATCTGGCGTAATATCCGCTGGTTTCATACTTGACAGAATTTCCATGTCGAAATTTGCAGGTGTGTTGCTACACTAAGTCAAAACTTACCAGCAAAACCAAAGGAACATTTTGTTAAGAGCAAAATAAAAAATAACTTGGAGTTCATGATATCTTTGAATCTTTTTATCTGACAATGGACCCAGGTTTCATGGCTTTATAACATTAGGTTAGGTATTTAGGATACATCGGAATTTTCAGAAAATTACTCAGGGGTATTGCAGATACGACATATTATTTTTGTGTTTAAAGGAGATCTCATTTTCTCACAGATTTTGAAGAGAAATCTTAAAGGTAATTTTGAATAGGTAATTACTATTTTATTACTTTTCAGGTACAAATATATAAAGAAAAAAAAAATAGACCAGCCCAGTCTTATACAGGGTGTAAGGGTCAGTGTACCGAAAACTGAAAGGGCATGCTCAGTCAACGAAACTGAATAACTTTCCCAAAGAAACATTTTTGGGAAATTAAAACATTTTTTTACTTCTCCATACAAACTATTCGATCAGAGTGAGCAACTTGTATGGAGAGGTCAAAATTTTTATTCATTTCCCAAAAATGTTTCTTTGGGAAAGTTGTTCAGTTTCATTCAATACGCCCTTTCAGTTTTCGGTACACCGTCACCCTATAGTGTAATAAAATAGTGTTAAACTATTCTGAAAACTTAGTTTTATACTATAGGTGTACAATATTTGCTTTCGTAAATCTAATGAAATTGAGGGAGAGCAGCAACATTTCCCAACTTCTACAAATTTGAAAATTGTTTGATATGTCCAGCTAACCACAAAACGAGGAGATGAATATACCACTTTTATGAATATACCACTTTTACTTATTATTTAGAATTTTTAGGCATCCATTTTGATAATATTGACTACCATTAAAAAAGTGATATTTGGAAATAGCTTCTTTAATATAACAGCCTTTGCCTTTGTTTTTATTGGTTAGAGGGCTCGGCTCTCGATCCGGAGGTTCTGGGTTCGATTCCCGGTGGGGACACTGTCAAACGAAAATCCTTTTGTGTGACCTTCCCAGTTTGATTAGGACATTACAGGATGAATCACCTGATTGTCCCATAAGTTAGGCGATTCTGTGCTTCGGAAGGCACGTTAAGCCGTTGCTCTAGACTGCCATCTACGGGTGTAGTCGTTAATGAGGTCGACATCTTCATCGACCTTGCAACCCACACGATATGATGATGATGATGAATATAAAATTTAACGATAAGTGAATGAATATGTGATCAGTGATCACTAACATCTTACGCATAATAAAATGCTAGCCATGGTTATTCAAAATGTTTGTGACACCTGATATATCTTTTACATCTAGGATACACAAACAGCATGCGGGTATAATCACATCAACGTTAGAGTAGGTTATCTCAAATTACTGAAATTTTAGTACAAACATCTAAGTCAATTTAAATTTTTACATCATATATGATGGATTAAAATTCGATAAGGGAAATTAAAAGAAAAATATATTATAAAATAATATTTTATTAACTCCAAAATGACTATGTTTGCTGTAAAATAATATGGAACGCAGTTCGATTAGAACCGAAAAGAGTTAAAAGGTAGATGTATGTATGACATGACAATGAACTAGCTAAAACATAAGAACACAGTTAACAGTTCTTTAATCTTAAAAACAATCTATACAACATAGGTACCTACTATACAGGGTGTTAGGGACAGCCTTCCGAATACTGAAGGGGCATGATCAGTCAACGTAACTGAACAACTTTTAGTGAACAAAACTTTCAGGAAACGAAAGAAAAAAATCCGCGTCTCCATACAAAATTGTAAACTTGATCGGGAAGTTTGTATGGAGAAGCCGATTTTCTTCTTCGTTTCCTGAAAGTTTTGTTCACTGAAAGTTGTTCAGTTTTGTTGACTGATCATGCCCCTTCAGTATTCGGAAGGCTGTCCCTAACACCCTGTATAAATTGCCTATGATGAATTATACTAAAATATATGTCATCGGAAAATAATACGGAATCGTAAATTGATAAATTTCCAAGTAAGTTAATCAACTTTCGAAAAATTATGAACTGTAGGTACCAAATTCGCTTCTGGCAATCGCCGGCTGCTGCCGCAGCACGCTAGCTTCGAAAGAGGACATAACACAACCTAACCGATCCCATTCGGGCTTCCATGCCAGATCGGTTAGGTTGTGTTTGACTTACCCAACGGACCTATGGATCTACGAACTTCCTACGAGTTTATGATTTTTCGAAAGTTGATCAACTTACTAGAAAATTGATTAACTACGATTCTTATATTTGCCGAATACATGTCAAAGGTGACATGTAGGTACATTCATGCCTGTAGTTTAACATCATATCATAAACGCTTAACTAATGAACTTTTATTCTAAACATGTAATATATTTACATAAAAAGATGCGTCGCACTCATTAAAAAACCTAAAATAGATTAGTTTAAGCTACAAAGTAGGTAATCTAAGTATACAAAGTAATAAAGTATAATTAATTACCAAAAATGCCTGCCTACGCTATCATTAAAGTACTACCTATTATCTAGTCCTTGGATACAATCATCGACAGTCAAAATATAAATGTTCGAAATACAAAAAAAATTTGGAAACAATATCGATCCTTGTGGCAAACCTACCACAGGAGTATATTTTTATACAAAATACTACCCTGTGTCTATTTAATCAAGTTTGCTTATCATTTTGCTCTCATACAAGTCAAATAATAAATTTTATTCCACTTGTACAAAAACGCAGATAGCACTAATTATTCATTCAAGTAGTGTTAAGAGTGGTAAAAATAAGTCTTCATAGATATCTAATGGCATTACTTATAAAAGAAAAGAAAATAAAACAAAAATGATTTAAATTAAATAAAATGCACATAATGTGTAGGAAGAAAGAAAGAAGGACCGTAAATTGAATTACGGACTCAAGATTATTTGAACACTTGAGTATAAGATTTTGCAAAGAGTATAAAGTTTAGCAAAACATCTTAAAATCTACAACACTGCTAGGTTTAAATATAACTGAGTAATGTAATAGGAATCATTCAGTATGTCATAATTTTGCACTGTGTTATTTCTGGAACATTTTGATTTTGATAGGTTTCCAAAAATATGAATAAAAAAAATGTTAATTTACACTATCTATTTTTCTTTCAAATAAAACCTATATTTATTTACAAAGCTATAAAACGAATAACAATCTATGAACAAATACTATCTACAAACCCTTACAACAAAATTAATTATCTTTGATAATGGCATCAGTTTGCATTTCTGCCATAGTTAATCAACCCTTTCTAAATATTGGGTTAGTCGAAGAAGTAAATTTTTGAATTATTTTCGTATTTGCATACCTAGTTTTAAAATTTACAAAGCCTTTGGTTTTTCCATTATGTTAGTCACATTATTAGTTAGTATAAGAGTCAGCACCATTCGTCATACAAGAATCACATAAATATAGAGGATATTTTTTACATCGTTATTTTTAAATGTTCGACTTCAGATATTTTCCGAATATCGGCATTACTTCCGTTCGCACGTTGTTCATATTTCAACAACTGAATAAAATATGGCAGTACGCATTCGATTTCACTCGTGTGGTCTTAGCATCTAACTTTAGAGATCGTCGACGGCCGTCACTAACCACTGTCAATGGTAAGGGAAGAACGGAGGTTGATGATGAGGCGGTGACGGCGTCGGCGGGCTGATCGCAGGTAGGTGGTGACCACATCGGGGGAAGTTTGGAGGAACGGGTGGGAGGTCACTTTGCGTGCCGATATGCAGAATCAGGTTCATACCGATCACTATGTGGTAGATGAAGTGACAGTGGAATAGCCAGTACCCTAAAAAAATTAACAATGTATTTTGAAAACAGTACTTTTAGGGAAAAAAAATGAAAAAATACTCAACTGACAGCTGTAAACTAATGGTGAAGTTAACGGAATACATATAACATGTACCTAGTTTAAAGAAAATTTTAAATTCTTGAAGCTTTCCCGATTTGAATTAGTAAAGAAGACATCAAAAGAAATTTACCTGGATTATCTGCCTTTAGTCTCAACACCACATATCCATTATTTGGCACGGCTAGAGTATCCTTAAAGGGTGGCAGGTTGTACTGTCGATGAAGAAGACCTTTCCGATCCAAGTCTAGAGCATGTTTTAGGTTAATCTTTTTGATGTTCTTGTCAGGAGATCGCCCCATCCCAATGACGTTATACGATACTCCATGAAGATGGAATGGGTGAGAGAGATTTGGTGATTGAACTGTAAAGAGAAAATAAAATTAAAACAATTCCTTTAGAATTGTATGAAATGGTGGAGATTGGGATTTTTTAAAAGCTTAGAAAGTATTTCACTAATGCATAGAAATTACCTTCATCTACCAGGACGATTTCAACGACAGAGTTGAGGGGAACATCGATCATGTGAGTGCAGCGGCAGTCAACAGCGCAGTTGGCTGGTCTATTGTCGCCATTACAAAATAAATCGGCAGGGAGTTCATGCATTTGAGAGAGAGGAGGCGCGGGAGGTGCTCGGTAGGATATTTCGTCGACCAGACTCAGGACGTGGTCGCCGCCGGGAGCCACTGCAAGGGTTTAATAACGTTTGAATTAAAGAAATTGTCTGAAATTCTATAAACAGTAAATTTATCTAGTTAAGAACACTGCTGCAGTTTAAGTAACAATAAATAATACTCCTTACGATTTGTTATAATATAATTGAATCGGAAATGAAGTTGTATGAATTTCAAAGTATTATTGTTAAAATATAATACAGGTAAAGGTTATATTGCCTTGATCGATTTGAAACTAACTTTTTTAATAAGTGAAAAATAACCAGAGGACGGAAAGCTTAAGAAATGCAATTGGCTGAAATATATTTAATAAATAATAATTTACAATTATACTATTATATTGATGGCATATTTGCTACATATAGGGCTCACCTAAAAAGTTCCTATAAGTGTTTTCTTTGAATAGATCCTTTGGTTTGTAGAAGTGGAATCGGAACGGCAAGAAGATCTTGACATCAGGTCTCTCTACCAAGATGGCTTTGTCGATCGGTTTAGCAGACTTCAAATTGCTGACACATACCGCATCGTTCCTGGGTTTGTCGCATATTGCATCCAAAGGATTCATTACCTAAAGAAAAAACTTGTCAAGTATTTATTTTTTTAGCTTTCAAGTTATATCAAAGTATATTAAATAAATGCAGTTTGTTGTGTAAAGTAAATCTGTACAACCAAAGTATTACAGAAGTATAAATAAATTTACAACCTGTGTCCGGTGCGTCTGGTGCTTTTTACCAGTCAATCCAAAGTAGGGAAGGGTCAAGCATATCCATCTAGCTATAATTGGGTATTCCACACTATAATGCATATTAAGGTTATTCTACAAAAAACTAAATAAGTACTACAGTAGATATACGAAAACACAATATTACATTTAAAATATTTACATAATTACATTTGTTTTATAAGATGACATTTTTTGTATCGAATATTAGAAACGAAAAGAAGAATCATGTAAGTAGAAATAAAGATCAGAATCGGAATAAAAATGATGCCACATATTTTAAATATTTTATTAAAGAGTATAAAAAATTTACACATTTCTTAAAATAATTATTGTAAGTTGATAGTTATATTAGTTTTCTGCTAAATTTCATTGTAGCTAGAGTAGTAGATATGTACTCACGACATAACTACGCTATTACGTTTATTTCGTAAATGTTTAAATTGCGTATATCGAACCGGTGAATATGAAAATGACGATTTTTTTGTAGACTAGGGTTCGCCAATGTTTTCTTTCTGTGATCTTATTTTCACTTGGCACTGGCAATACAGTCGCGCAACTCACAGAATGTAAAGCATATTTACCTAAATTAATGGTAACATTGAACTGGTAACATTTATTGCATACCTATTTCATAGATATAAGTACAGTCTTCATTGGTCTTTATGGTGCTGTGTATTGAATCAAAACTACGTGTATTTACAAGTGTTGGAATAGGTAGTCAAATTATTTACATTACCCACATTTGTATTTCATGCATCGTTCGTAAGGTTAGTAACTGGGCGAAATTCTTAAACATCTATGTTTATATATAAGTTTTAAATATATACACGTAATAAATATCCTTGGTGAAAATAATAATGGCAAGTTGTTAGTTACAGAACAAACGCGTTCATGAAAATACCTTTTAAGTGAAAAACTTGTTCACGATATAAGAGCCTCAAAATAATCACGAAAAAATACCGAATATGGCAAAATTGAAACTAAAATCAACACAAAAGACGAGTATCACGGTTAAATAAAATCACATACCGTCAATGTCATTTCTCCCGTTGAATCATTCGAATACAAAGTAACACGCGGCAAAATCGAGCACTTCGAATCCGCCGCACACATCACACAAAACAATCATAAATTTACACTTAGTTAACATAATAATTCAACTTCTGGACGAATTCTTTCAAGGAAAGGTATATGAACCGACCTAGTGGAGCGAGATGGGAGGAAGATGATCTCCACACGTGGGGAAGTTAGGAGGGACGGGAGGGAGGTCGGAGTGAGTACCGACTTGGAGCACGAGATTCATACCGATGACGATGTGGAAGAGGAAATGGCAATGAAGAAGCCAGAAGCCTGGATTCGTGGCACGGAAACGGACGATGACGTAGCCGTTGTTGGGGACAGCGATGGTGTCCTTCGATGGAGGAAGGTCTCCTTGTTTGAGGTGTCGCTCGAGCAGACCTCTTCTGTCGAGGTCGAGAGCGTGCTTCAAGTTGATTTTCTTGACATTTTGGTCAGGAGATCGGCCAATACCAACGATATTAAAGTGGTATCCGTGCAAATGGAACGGATGCGACAAGTTAACGATTTGGACTGAAAATAAACAAAAATAATATATTATGTGGCGTAGGTGTATTCGTAATAAAAAGGTTCTACTCATAAAGTAAAATTTAATAATCTTAATGTTTGCGATTTAGACGACCTGTTATGTGCAACTATGGAATCTCGAGTAATAAGTTTTGGTATATGTTTCAGGGTCTGCGACGGAGTGTTTAGTAAAACATCTATAGTCTTGGTGTGTGTTAGTTTTCTTTTTGTTAAATTTAATAATGGTTTTTAAATTCACTATTAATCGTATAATACATACCTTCATCTACAAGTACAATTTCTACGACCGCATTAAGTGGAATATCGACTTTGTGAGTGCACATGCAGTTCTGGCCGCAGTCAGCTGGTCTGTTATCTCCGTTACAGAACTGTTCAGGATTCACATCATCGTATTGACTAATGAGAGGCGCAGGAGGTGACATGTACGAAATTTCATCTATCAAACTGATTACGTGGTCTCCTCCAGGGGCAACTGTGAACAGGAAAGTGAATCAATTTAAAGATCTCTTGTGTCCTAAAATTACAACTTCTGTATAACAAATTTCAGCCACTGTAATCTTACCCAAGTATCTGTTGTAGGTGTTAGGCTGGAAAAGCATTTCAGGCCTGTACACGAAGAAACGGAAGGGCAGGAAGATCTTAACATCAGGCCTATCCTGAAGGATCGCTGGGTCAATGTTCTTGGCGTTTTTCAGTTGACTCACACAAACAGCGTCATTTCTGGGATTATTACACCTTGCGTCCAATGGATTCATCACCTGAATAATTAGTCGGGAGAAAGGTTCGTGCAGTTACTAATATTACGTGCATACACAATACTACATTACTATCTACTTTCACTTTGTCTAATTACTACATGTTGTTGGTAATAAATCCAAATTGAAGTAAATACACTCCAACCATCCATTAGCTAGAACAATACTAGTTGTATCTAAATACTTCCGAGTGGATTGTCTAGTAACGTGCGGGATTCAGGTACTAAGCAATCTACAATGTGGTTGGGTAGCTGTTTAGCTCTGTATAGTGTCAGGTAGTGTATAAAATATGTATTTATTTACAAGATTATAAAAGTAGCAGGTCTGTTATAATGTTTGTACAGAAGTGTCCATTTAGGGATTGTCTGTTTAATTGACTACTGCGTAACTGGTGATATTTGAGGGCTGATAGCAGTGTTTAAATATTTGCAATCAGTGGCTCACTGACTTTATTGAGGCTGCCATGCCGCTGCCAAGAATCCGGTGTGCAATATCCGCTAATTAATGAATAAATCGAGTATCGTGTCTCGTGCCAAGTGCTTCAGGTTGTGTATAAATTGAGGCAAAATTACGGATATAATCAGTATTTCCTTTTACTGGAGAAGAGGAAATATTAACGATCTTTACTTTATAACCTCCTTTTACTAACTACATTTTGTCCATTCTATAAAGTCTTGGGCTACGTAGCACGTATACAGGGCTGTATCAATGTTGTTGATTTTCCTATATACATTCATTAAGTGATTATGTTACAGTTTATATACAGCGCACCGACTCACCACTCCCTGAGGGATACCGACGTCGTATGTGGGGGGTTGCGACGAGGGTTGGTAGGGACCTCTAGCGTAACGGAGAATACCCAACTGCTGAGCCCTCTTGTTTCCGCACTCGCCGAGCCCTCTTACTTGAATCCAGTAGGCACCAGGGATATTGTTCGCTTCAATAACAAAGTCGTATCGTTCGCCTGAAATATTACAATATAAAAAAAATATATCAATATCATCTTATGCAAAAAGATAGATATTTTATGGTAAAAGTGATTAATTTGGTCATTATGAATAATGACAAGCCAAATTGGACAAAATGATTTATTATTGTAAAGTATACTTCATTATTTATCACATGTCTTGTCATTATTATTCATTATGCTACGCGAAATTAAAAAGTCACATCTATGAAAGGTTTTGTCTCTGAGACCGAGCCTATATTTGCTAGAGATATTACGTAGTTTACAAATATAATTATAAGTTTGTACTCGTATGTGAAACAATTTGTTCTATTTTTAATACACAGTGTCTCACGACACGAGGGTGGGTTGGGTTATATTTTAGGTTTAGGTTAGGAATTACAAGGGCGGATGGTTGTGTTCTGTGGTTGTGTTGTACAAAGAAAAGCAAGGAGGTTTTTGTTCTGAGGTGTTGTATGCTATTTAGAGCTGGGAATCGGGATTCCGCCGCCCTAATTCAAATCCGATAATTCAAATTAATGTAAAATGAGTGCTTGTACCTCGAATTTCGATTTAAGGTCGTAAATTAAAATAATCTTTATAAAATATGTCTTTTTATCATCCTGTCCTAAAGATGATGTACATAATTTATAATGAATGGACAGTATTATTAATTCAACATTTATTATCACATGTCTACTAATTATTCACTTGGTCCATAACACATACACTGTATTTTGTTTCGCTTCATTCCGAAGGATTTAGAAAATTAATGAACGGTGTAGAGGAAGAAGTTGCAACAGTATTATACAATTTTCTCCGCTTGAGTTGGTGCACTACTTAAGTGGATGCATATTACAACATAACAAAGGCGTGTCCTTCTCACCTACGCTTGATTATCAACGATTAACTTGTTGGTTAACATCAACAGAGCCAAAAAACCGCAGTTTTCATTATAAATCCAAGAAAGTTCTGCAATGAAGCTACATGCGCTCTGGGAAAATTAAACATTACTCACCTGAAAATGAAATGATAGTGTTGACTTGTACAGGCTGGACTGGTTCACCGTCGGTTGCGATGACAGTAAGGTTGTGGCCTTCGAAGGTGACTTGGGCGGGGCACACTGAAGCAAACGCATTGATCATTCTGAATCTGTATCTCCTGCCCGGGGTGATCGTGAAAACCTCAAGAGGCGTGTTGGTCATGAAACCAGTGTTAGGGTCTCTGAATTGACCCTTGCCGTTGATGAGCACGGACTCGGGATCTTGGCCAGTGTTGACGGCGAGACGACCAGGGTATCTTTCAGCAGCATCTTCATGAAGCCAGTCACTAATTAGCATTACGTGGGTAGTCAGATCATAGTCGTAGAGGTGGCTGTTGGGATCCTTTGATGGAGGCTGACGAACGACGATGCTGCCATAGATACCATCAAGTTTCTGAAGACCAGTGTGAGCGTGCCAGAAGTGTGTACCTGAGTTACCTTGCCATTGATATCTGCAATTTGAAAATTAAACAGAATTAAAATTTTATATTTGCTTTGGAAAATGTTTGAAGTAAATATTTAGAAAATGGAAAAAATAATCACCATAGAGAGTTTAGAAATTTCAAGAAACATTGTTAAATTTATTTGTAAACGTAGTCAAGTTTGCAGATCAAAGTTGCCTAATAAATTGATTAAACGACTTCGGCATAAAAGAAGAAGAAAAATGTGCTTAAAGATCTTTTTGTCATTTATAAAGAAACTAAGTGTAAAAAATATAAAATGTTTCAATCAAGAAAGTTCCAGTTATAATAGCCGACTCCGTAAAAAAAAAATAAGTACTATAGCAGTGATGATTTAAGAAGTCTTTAATCTGTAGTAGTAATGAATATTAACCTGAAAGTGTTTCCTTGCTGAATGGGGCACTGTGTCACAAATGGCACTCCATCGTAGTATTGCGAGCCTCTCTGTGTGATACCATGCCAGTGAATGGTCACTTCCATGCCCTCCATGTGGTTCTCGACATCAATGACGACCTTGTCATTCTCACAGACTTGGATGGAAGGTCCAGGCAACATCCTGTTTGCAGTAAGGATACCTCTCTCTACACCATCGGCCAGCACACACTGGCAGTGGGACCATACGACGTTGGTTGCGTTAGGTGTGCATACTTGACAAGCCCTGTAATTAAGGTCAGAGTTTAGACATTACTTATAAAGGTCACAAATAATTCAGTAATTCAAATTTATATGAATCTCAAATGTCTTATATGCAAAATAATTTTGTTAGGTCGGTTGATGATGTGGACTTTTTGTCACATATCATTAATTTCAATGCAAGGATGGCACAAGATGCACGTAATGACTAGATTTCCTTATCAACATTGCTGCACAATTTCCTCAAGTAGTGCGTCTATCGTTAAATGTTTGCATAACCTCTGTCGTCACTTATCAATTAAATGCCGGTTGAACTGTATTCGGACCACCTGTATACTCAAGTTCGTGAATATAGAGCACTAGTATCTAGCGGACCGTGGAACTAGAGAACTGATGAGTGGTGGTTCTAGACCTTAATTAAGTGGTTCTTTGATTCTTTAATATAAAACTGAAGATTATCCTGTTTTGATTAATCAACCTAAAATTTCGCTCACTTGTTTAAAAGAACATTTCATCAACCTCGATCTTTAACAAGTGAATCTCGGAGCGCATTAAGTTGCAACCGTGAAAACGTGTGAAATAAAAGAAGTCGGTCAACAGGTCGCAGCCAAAATCACGAAACGACGTGATCTTCACAAAAAATCGCAAAAATGATGTCGGGATCGTGACATAGATAAACTGCGATTCTCTTTGAGGTAAGCATTACTTCTTCAAACTTTTTGTAATTTTTCACGTAATGATAGTACGACAAGTGCCTATTTTACGTTAGAATAGTGCCAGCCTATATGGTAGTAAATTTTATTAATATGGGTTATTTCATAACATGCCATTATGCAGGCAGTCTATTATTAGTTGTTATAGTTGGCTTACTAGTACGGAAGAGATAACTTTTCATTATCTACTGGATAATTATTTCATGCGCAATGTCACTCAAAAGTAATTATTCGTTGATCTAAACTAACATTAAAACTCATTCAAACCAGTAATTTTAGGCCAACTTCCGTTGAATCAAGAGAATGCCCGTAAATGCGGGTTTTTCACAGGAAACACGCTTCATAGGTTTGGTTGCACAGTTCAAAGGGATTTTTACAAGAATTTTCCTGTTAAGGTGTCGATTTTATCGTAAACGATAGAGGTTTGGTATTCCGAATTTTTATTTCATTTCATATGGCGGGCGTTTTGTCAAAAATATACATATTGTTATTTACTTATCATATATAATTGGTTAGTTTCACTACATTGAAAAACTTACGCTCCCAAAACGTTGTACATCTCAAGTGTGAAGTGATAATAGCAAATCCTTGGGGGTTCGTTCTCTCTGCACGCTCTCGCACATTCATCGGGGGCTGACAACGCTGGGTTTCTCCTCAGCTCAGCGGTAGCACTGCTGGTGAAGTCCAGATGCTTCAGGGTGTTCTTTCCTGAAGCTGATCTAGCGAGGGGCGGGAGGGGATTGCTTCTGATGCCCCCACTGAGCGGACCGCTGCCGCTAGCCAAAGCGAAGGGATTTGCAGAAGGCCCCACAGTACTGCCTATGTTTCCGAATGACCCGAAAGGATCATTTAACGATGGGTGCGTCTGGACGATGCCATGTGTAGAGGAGAAGGCACTACTGCTGCCCGAGCTTTCTCTGAAGGGAGTGGCTGTTCCCGCCTGCCACCATGACGCTGATGTTGACTGGTCGTCTGGTATAGCTTCTGTGAAAGAAGAAAAGATTTGATTTAGAACCGAACGTAGGGACGTACGATTTACATAAGGTTGTAGATCGATCTTTGTTTATACTTGGGTGATTCTACTTGCGAGGAATTTTTGGGGCTTAGTACTTTGCAGGTCCAATAAGTCTTGCTTTGGACCAAGGTAGCGCCGCTATTTGTTTATTATAAGAACGATTTGGGTCAGTAAGTATATGTATGGTATCAGTAAAGCTTCAAAGCTAATTAGTGTAAAGTTAGACATTTAAAGCATACTGTTATTGCAATTCAATTTATGTTTAATTTAAAGTTTTCATCTTTAGATTATGGCACAACGGTGAGATTTCAGCTTTGAAGGGATAAAATAAATTATAGTTGGTGCACCTTCTATCTACACAAGCCATAACGTGTTGATTACTTAACGAGCCTAACTAATGTAATCTGAAAAGGAAGTAAGAGCAATGATAGTTTAGGGACAACACAGGCAGCGGCTCGCAGCGGGGTGACCCTACGTTATGAAACTGCTAGGACGTCGTGACGGCAGTGGCCATTAAAGTGTTTGCGTATCTCAACTATACTATTGATACGAGTAGGTACCTATAATAAATTATACTAATTAATATTAAGCTACCTACAAGCTTTACAAAAGCAGTACGCGGACATGGTTTGGTATGTACGTACGAGTGTGCAGCTAAGGTCGAAATCTTTCTTTAAATTTTCGCTTTCTTCAGAAAAGTTATTTGTTATATTATACGGATATTGTATCCTTTCTTATTCCTATAATACGTTTAATTACTAATTGTAGAATAAACAATAATAATGTTGTAGTGACTAAGATGTCTTCCTTAAAACGTAAAGTCGTTGCATATTTATGGTACTATAACTAATAACTAACTGTTACTAACTAGAAACTGAATGCAATTTGAATTAACGCACCTGTCGAAGTATCTAGGTTTATCTAATAAAGCTATCAGAATGCTGTGCCCTGGAGCGATCGTTAGTATATGCCGTAATAGAATGGCCAGGGACAGATCTAGGGATAAAAGGTTGTGTAGGCGAACATTAATGGCTTAATCTTAAAAGGGCTAGCCATTTTATACATGTCGGGTTATTAGTAGGTTCTCAGATCACAAAAACACCACTTGGTTAGGAAGCTGACTCCGTAAAAACCTTGGTAAAAACGGAATAACGCTAGGGCATTGGTGATGAATCATCATCATGATGTTACTCCGGAACACAATCTGAACCACTTTCCGAGTTTTTTTACTTTCTTATACAAACCTTATACCAGCGATATAGTAGAATTCGTATGGGACGACCGAAATTTTGCTCGTTTTTCCACTCATGTTTCTTTGGGAAAGTTATTCAGTTACATGTTCTGAGTAGGTATGTTTGTCAATGTAGGTATGTATGATAACCCCTTATGTAATAAAAGCTTTCATACATTTTAAAGTAAATGTCTCTCGATTATGCCTGTCTCCTGAGCTAGGAAACTGGAGCAATCTTATTGGTTGGATTTTTCCCAGGCTTGCTACTTAGCACCTTAGGAACGTATTAATAAATCGCTCTCTATATCGCCAAGTACGTTGTGAACATGTGACTTGCTTGTTTGACAGCTACTCAAGTTTTGCTTCATGTTTAATGACACATCTCAAAATCGTTTGTTCCCCGTGGCACTACTGCGTGGCACTACCAGTAGTGTCACGGGGTACATCTTGAGAAAAATCTCACACATGAGAAGAATTTACCAATACGACTTTTAGTTAAGCAGTATTATTATCTAGGGCTGTGGTGTTAGCTTGTTTTTGGTATTACATCGTTCAATATCACTATCAGCTTATAATCGCCCAATCAGTGCATATGTTTTCTTTTGTAAGTGTCTAAAAATAGTTCTATTTCTGCAAATTGAGTTGGTAATCGAAGAAAGCTTGAAATATACTTCAGTTCATGATGGTTTATGATGTATGGAGAACAATGAAAAAAGGAGATACAAAGCTCATTTCGTGAACATCACATTTTTATAGTTCTTTAAAGAAACAGTTATCCTTCACAAAACACCATCTAAAGTCGTAAACGTGGCTTATGGCTGTCTGTCGCAATCAGGACGCATTTCTTGGGAAAATGTTCAAGATCTTTGATAAACGCAGTTCGCTTCGCATAGCTCTATTTCTGTCCGCAATGCATAATAATGTGCGATGAGCGATACGGGTACTTTTCACACTATTCTATTATTCTTCTAAGGTGTTTGTTGTACGGTTTGATGGTTTTAACTGTTTTTATTAAGACTTTACAGCGACATCTTGTCTTACAATGTAACTTGTCGATTTTGCATATTGAAAATATTTACAACTTTGTGAAACTACAAATCAAGTTTGATATTTTTGTCTGTTTGTCCATTTTTTTGTCGACGACCCATATAGGGTGACTTTTAATTAGTTCTTAATAGCAAAAGATATGCATGTACTTATGAAACTGAACAACTTTTCCCAAGGAACATAGGTCGAAATACGAAAAACCAAATTTGACCTCCCATACAAAATGCGCCATATACAAAATTGATTTTCGTATTTCGACCTGTTTCTTGGGGAAAGTTGTTCAGTATCATGAGTACATTCATACCTTTTTCTATCAAGAACTAATTAAAAGTCACCGTATATACTAGGTATACTCACAGATTCAAACAGGGTTTTTGTATTAAGTGTCTTAATTTGCTGCTACATATTGTTTCGTTTTAGCATAAGGCCGATCTTCCACCAGTGTTGTGCGAGAGAGCTAAGCTGTGAGTTGGGAAAATTCTGACCAATAGAATTGCGCCATTTTTTAGGTTGTCAAATGGCGCAATCCTATTGGTCGGAATTTTCCAGCTCATACCTTAACTCTCTCGCACAGCACTAGTGGAAAGGCATCCTTATGATCAAATGCAAAGCTTGCAACGGCTGTACGCGTACAAGGTTTTTATGATGTTTGAATTTTTTTTTTTGGTGCAACATACCTATAGGTAAGTTATATTTTATCGCAAAAGACTCACTCAAATAGAAGGTATGCAAGAACAAAGTTGAAAATTACAACTTATTTCTATAATTTATCCGTCTCTACGTTGTTGCTTGGATTGCTCGCTGTTTAGCTATTATCGTTATAACTTCACCCTTTTACAAAGAAATACCTTTTTCATTCATACACCATTCAAACCTTGTGTGAATAAGTCTTTTTAATCGTCGATAGACCGAATATACATTAGACACGGCTGATTGTCCGACCTTACAAAAGGCTCAATTTCGTATGAAATTTATAATTGCATGTGTGACCTCATACAGGCCTCAACTCATAGTGTCTGATGTTGGTAGTTAAAATACCGTATATTACTGTTTATTTAGCCTCGCAAGATAAATAAAATAAAACTATCAGTATCTTAATAGCGATTTAATTTAATAAGTGAAGGTTTAATAAGTTTTTTGTGTGGTTTCGTAGACCATTTATAGGTTTGATCGAACCTTGAACTGGTACACTTTTACTTCCTTGTCGCTGAATTATTCACAAAACGATTTGCTACGGAGTCGGCAATAAATTTAGTTCTGTAGATTTATAATCTGTTGGTATGGTTGTGTAATTGCAATACAATTCTAGTTGTTATGGCCAGATTTTAAAAGATCACTTTAGATATAACTATTCCGGATGTGGTAAAAATATAAGAACAATAATAAAAGTATTTCTTTTATTTATAGTAATAACAGGACTTTGACACTCCGCACTCTAGGTATGCAACGCGGCGCTAGAAGTCGACTGGGTGAGGCAGTCGATTTTACTTTTCTTTATGTCATCTTAAGCTTATGGCGGCTAAATAGGTAAGTAAGTATTTGCATGTTTGATTGAACATTATTAAAAACCTACTTGCATCTCGCTCAGTATTTCATAAAGTGACAAAATCATTCGCTTTAGCCCACCTGTCCGCGATCACCCGCGATTCAAAAACGTGTCCTAAGCGGTGCACTGCAAGTATCGACTTTTTGCTTAAACCGTAAGGTTGAAATTTGTCGGCACCCCGTCTGGGAGTGTCGGATCTGTAAACGTTAGTTTACTATTATTTAATCTGTGGTGATAATAATAAATGAAATTTTCTACAAAAGTTTGTATCACAAAAACCTGCGCCTACATTACTAGCTGATTAGGTACTTAGAAGTAATTGAACCCTCCACACACTTAATTTCTTATTAGTTTTTTTTATACATAAAGCATTTTTACATATTTTTCAACATATTTTTTCATAAAACAGCTCTATTTGCACTGTATTAATGTCCAAAATCCTGTTTATTAAACACGTGTGTTTTTTTTTTCATTATATTACCGCACTAGTGTTTTTTTTTTGATCGACCGGGAGCAAGGAGTTTTTAAGCTTATAACGTTATAAATTAAGCTGAATTCGAGAAAATATCATAAAAGAATGTTAATTTTTAGGGTTCCGTACCAAAAAATAAAAAAACTGAACCCTTATAGGATCACTTTGTTGTCCGTCTGTCTGTCTGTCAAGACCCTTTTTCTCAAGAACGAGAAGAGGTATCAGGTTGAAATTAATAACGAACATTAAGGTCTATGAACCACACAAGATCTGAAAATTTCAATTTTTTACAACGACACAATCAAAAGATATGGCTTTTTATGTCCTCATATCCATACATTTATGCAAAAAAGCAAAACCTACAGGTTACTTCCCGTTGAACTAAAATTTTATTATGAAATTTGGCGAGAAGCTAGGTTTAACAGTAGGTACAAATAAAGGGAAAAGTCTGAAATCATTAAATATTTCAATTTTTCTCACAACTAATAGTAACCAATTAAGGTGAACTCCCGTTTCGAGAACTTTTCTATAACAGAGGGGTCAAGTTGCATGGTCGCGGAGTTTTTAAAATCAAAGAGCAAAAGCTTTTAGTATATCATATGGTAGATAGGTACGGAACCCTTAGGGCGCGAGTCCGACTCGCACTTGGCCGGTTTTTTTTGTAATTATTTATATTAATTAACTAATCGACAATAAGTTTTTCGTTTACTTAAAAATATATTAAATTTTTGATAATTATTTCAAGGTTAATGGAATAAGCTGTTTGGAAGTTTAGTCTGTGCCTCTCAAAAACGCGTATAATCTGTTCCCGCTGAAAAAGAAATAATGCGCGCCATTTTACAAATATTTGTGGTGTTTATCATTGTAATTATTTCTAAAAATGTCGACTTGTACAAATAAAAAACTGTTCCTGAAACGTCTAAAATACTCATACACGAAATCAAATTTTGAAAGGTGTAAAAATCAAACGAAAACACCAACATATGCAGCCGACAAAATGTTCCGGTAGACGTGCGGTGGACATATTAGGTAAGCAAAGTTTAGTATTATTACTCGTAAATGTGTTGAATAACGTCGTAAGACGCACGTCACATTGCCATTACACTGTCGGCTCCATTACGCCCTCGCCTGCGGCTCGGGCTGCAATTTCTGAGCCTCATGTGCAATGAGCAAAACGGCGCACTGGCATCTTAATGTACTATTATTAATATTTAATGGACTATATTAATCTATATTTATACCCTGAGCGGTTCGCGTACAAAAGTTAGTATGACTCGTTGTTTTTTTTTCTTAAAGGCTTGTAGTAAAATTGTGGAAAGAAGTTAGGCAGCGTTAATCGAGTATTGGTTATCCTTAACTTTTCAACGCTCAGCAAAATCTGATAGAGTTATATGTAAGTTTATTAAACAAGCATTGGTGTCGATTCTGGCAGACCCAAACTAAAACTAAACTGAATTTGACAGGTCTAAAAGTGTTGCTACCTTTGTTACTCCCTTTAGACTAATAAAAGACAGCATAATTCTTAGACCTGTCAAATTTAGTTTAGTTTTAGTTTGGGTCGGCCAGAATCGACACCATTGTAAAAAATATTACACCAACGTCAAAACACAAATGGGGTTAGGATTATTTTATGTCTAGATTTTAAGGTTCCGTACACAAAGGGTGAAAAACGGGACCCTATTTATATGCCTCCGATGTCTATCGATCTGTCTGTCAGCGGGCTGTATCTCATGAAGCGTTATAGGTAGACAGTTGAATTTTTCACGGATGATGTATTTTTGTTGTCTCTATAGTAATAAATGATAAATAAAAATATGAATTAAGGGGGACCGGAGGAACACTTACAAGCGTGGCAATTAGTATGTTTATATATAATGCATAAGCTATAGAATAACAATAAATAATATAACTAAATTGGACTCGCGCGCATTTAATAACTACTGCGTGACTGCGCGTCCATAACGTCCATCCTCGTAAGACAGTATTTTTACTTCAATCCCTCGGTGCGCAAGTCCGACTCGCACTTGGCCGTTTTTTTTTATAAATAGCGTTGCTATAGGCTAGGAATGTAAAATAAAAAATACCAGTATAAAGTTGTCTATGCGTAGCGTATAACGGATATCATGACATCAAATGATGCGTACGAGTCTAGATATAATCTTATTGCATAAATTTCGTATACAATAGTTGTTTTGTCTACCCGTAGGAGTGCAGTTTGAATGATTTATTATTGAAGTTTGGAGTTACAATACATCCACCTACCACGTCTGGCTCTGTAAGTGGGTGCAAATAAAATAATAGTCTATTCATTTTGAATTAAATAAACTAAACGTGACTAATAATCAGGTTTATTTACAGGTAACTAAGCTAGGGCTAGGCTTTTAAGAATGCAATATCGTAACCTCTTGGTTTATTACCTACTTGGAATGGTTATATCTGTAGCTACGGTTTGGCAAGCCCGTTGGTGTGGTTGGAATATAGTTAGCCTGCCTTACATGCCGTGGGCCGCGCGTTCGATCCCCGCCCAGGGCAAACATTTGATGAACATTTTCTGGGTGGTATTTATCTATTTACGTATGTATATAAGTCTCTGATACCCGTAGTATATAGGCTTTGCCTAGTTTGGGATCAGATGTCATTGTGTAAAATGTCCACCGATACGTAGTTTTTTGTTCTTAAAGTGTAAGGGACAGTTTTCTAAAAACTGAAGGGCATGAACAGGACTATCATACAAAAATGGTTACGTAAATTATAAAATAGTTGTCAACTTGGTTGGACAGCTAGTATGGAGGGGCCGACTTTTTCAAAGTTTCATTCACTAAAAGTTTTACAGTTTCGTTAACTGGATCATGCCATTTCAGTTCACGATACAAAAACATAAAGTCTCTCACAATATTAACAAACAAAAGTTACATAAAAAAGAACTTTCGCAAAGGTGGGCTTATGGTGCGGTCAGTTAGCTGTTTCATGTAGACACGATTTACAATTTCACCAAATTTTTTCCAGGTACATAGCTCTCAATTTTTGATAGGAGACAACTTTTGAATTTCAAAAAATTTGCATAGAAAATTCAAGAATTGGCTCCTATCAAAAATTGAGGGCTATGTACCTAACTAGTACCTGAAAAAAAATTGGTGCAATTTGGTGAATTTGGCGATATAAGACTATAAGGGACCAGACATTAATTCTACGAATAATTATTAACTATACAACGTATTTCGTACAGAAAATCCATGGTCGCGAGAAAGCACGATCAGTTGAGAAGGAAACAAGTAGTAGGAAATCGAGGGCAGTGTTATTGGGATGCTAGATAGGTAAAAAATAAATACGAAACATATGAAATTGTTAAGACCTAACCAATAACATTTGCCTTCTGAACTCGCATAGTTTACAATTTACGTCTCTTTACCAATAGTCATCTAGCTGTACTATTATGAATATTATGATACTGATATCACAGTGTTCAAGAAACGAGTAACCGCATTTACCTACTCTTTGGTTACCGTTCTGTGCTGTAACAGACAGTAAGAGCTAATAATAACGGTAGAGTAGTTTCTAACACAGGTATGGTAATAGGTACGTAACAGTCATTATTATTACGGATGATCGGATTATTCATAGTAATAGTGCGCTCTAAGTGTATGTTTTATTGTTAGCTTGTTGTACTATTTTAACTGATGTGTTTTGTCTTATTAATAAACTGACATATCTGTCGCTGGCTAATTGTACAATTTGCCAATTCACATAATGCCTTGGCATTTTACAAAATGCCGAGAATTTTTTAAATTCGTCTTTTTATATAATGTCTAGGCACATTACATATTGATGCGTAGTTTGTTTCTGGTTCGTTCGTTCGTTGTGGTCGAAAGATAACCTAACCCAACCTAACTGATCCCGTTCGGGATCGGTGAGGCGGGGTTTGCCTTGACTAACTAACCTAAAATGCACCAGTAGTGATCTAACCCCGTTTTCAATCTGCCTACCCCGTTTTACAATTTGCCGAACGTACACAATTTTCCAGCCGTTTAGACGGTTTGCCTGCGATAAATCAACAGCGTGAGTTTTTACTGGTTTTGCTCAAAAAGCCCAGTGATTCTTATCATTTTTTTTCAGGTTTCTTTTCACTGGGCTTCAGGAGCGAAACAAATGAAAATTCAATCCCTATTTAATATAAAGTGGATTTCAAGAAAAAATATGATTTTAAGTAAACAAACATTTGCAGTCTGTAAGAATTTATCTTAAATTGTACAAAGCACACTGTCGTTTGAAACCACAACACATGAACAAAAAAGACCTGTAAGTCTATCGTTCAACACAAGTTGAACAAACAGTCCGTCATAATTACTTATTACTTTTTATATTGAAAATTGACGTCGTTTACTAAGGGTCCAGCCATATTCTTTCGACCTATCTTTTTAAACAAATATTTTTATGTCGTAGAAGTATAACGCACTTCAGCTTAAGCTAAAGTCACAAACAGTATTTTGTAGGAAGTGATATTTGGTAATTCGGTAAACCAAGCAACTCAAATAGCCTGATTTCCAGGCAGACAATGAAAGTGAATAAAAGCAAAATGCCAGTTAGCAGCCGATGTCATGTCATCAATTGTTTTGGCTAGTCTTGCAGCTCCGATCTAGTTGGCAAGTCAACCGAGACATGCAATTTATTACAGGCCGTACATCCAGTCAACTGTGAATCTATACGCTAAAACTTTGTAGCATTTATTACTTATAAACTTGATAAAAAGCTAAGTTACTAATAATATCCCCACGATATAATACAAGTCCATTAAATCATTGAAAGCTTGACGGTGTAAAAGATGTTTTTTTAAATCTATCAGTAAAAAGAACCCTTCGTATTATAAGTATAATTTGATGATTTGAGCTGGAACACGTTTGTTATAATGTTATCAGAGCACTATTCTGGTTTTGACTATTGTTGACAGAGGCTACGACTTCATAGATAATCTGAGGTACAGCACCCACAAATAACGATTCATCAAATAACAATGACCTGACCACCGACGATGGCGTTTTCTAAAAGCAAGCCCGTCGATTGTTGGAAATAGTTGTCTATTTTCAAAAATATTCTCATAAAATAATAGTTTCCACCTTATCAGTATTTCTTAAAATCTAACATTCAATCAAAATATGCTGGTTCGATATGCAAATACACGTATAAAAACCTTGACCGCTACCCAATCAATTAGCGATGGCAAAAAGTCATTAGATAGAAGGCTCCTCCAAGGATAGAAGGCTAAATGTAAAAAAACAACCTACAATAGTTCTGTACAAGAACAATCGTTTTTCAATTGATTGTGCAATACATCAATCATATTGTGCAGTGAATGTTGACTAATCTGTGTAGCAGATTTATGGCTATTTGATACACGTGGGTAAACTTATAATTTAGGAAGATAATGTTTCAATGAAAGTGAAAATAAAATTAGGATCATTTACTAGATAAAATAAAACAACTTTGGTAAAATGAGGATCGAGCGTAGGTTTCAAAATCCTCGTAGAAAAAAACCTCTCCGGAACGCATTTCACGCATTTTTTGAGAAGGCCCGAGGAGCTGACAAGTATTTTATATGTCACCATCGCCCTGAAGTAGCATAAAAAATCCCTGCAATACAAATAACTGAAGAAAGCCCAAATAAATAAATGATGATAAATATTACTATTAATATAATATCGGATTGAACGACATTATATGCAATATATAAATAACACCCAGACAGAGAGTAAAAACTTGTGTGTATCACACAAATGTGGCGGGAATCGTGAAAGGTTGGCTGCCTACTAACCATACCAAAGGGCTTGTCTTAGCCAGAAGTAGCATGGAAAATCCCTCCAATACAAAGAACTGAAGAAAGCCCAAATAAATGACTCGCAGTCCAGACTCGATTCATCAGCCAATGAATAATGAAGAGTGTAGAGAGTAAGAAGAGGTACATACAATACAACATTAATCATGTATCTTAGTTGGGTACTTTGTTTATTTAAAACAATTATAAACAATAAAAAAAACAGAATTAGTTTATTTCAAACATAAACAAAATTGTATCATGTGCCGCAGCATAGAGCCATACATACCTTTAACAGACATAATATTTTGTTTTTACTTTAAGTACATATATTAAGCTAAAGATTACCAAACAACAAATTAACAAGGAAACATGCTAATAACACAATCACTTAAAACCTACGTTAAATTAGTGTTTGCAGAAATTATAAACGCCGATTTGGGAAGCTTAAATTACGTTTAATAGTGGTACTTAGCTGGTTGTTTCGGATAATAATTTAGCACTAATCTAGTGATGATAACATACAAATATTTTTTCAAATTTATGCCAATAATTTGATGTCAAACATATATTATGTTGTTTAATATATTTGTTGTCATATTTGAATAATCTTTAGGTAATTTATGAAGATGTTAATTAAGATTAGGCAGGAATTTATAAACTTTCATCTCAGTTTTAAATTATATTATATAAAAAAAGTGTTTTTGCAAACAGTTTCTGAAGGTTGCCAGTGATATCCTATGGTTATATCAGCCGCAGGACGTCAAACTTTGTCGAGAACAGATGCCAGAAAAATTTTTTTAGATTACAGATGACCTGCTGGGAAGGCTGCTGTAAGTAGTAATAGCTGACAAGATGGAAAATAATGCCATAAGTCACAACTGAGAAGGCCAAAGACTGGGCAAAGCAGAGAAGATTAGCTTCGAAAATGAATCCTTATAATGATAAAATTAAAGGCAGAATGAAGAAGACGAGTTCACTAGAGATAAGTATAGGTATTGAAATACAGTATTTCAAATAGTTATCAGTTTTTATATCTGCATCCGTAGATAGTAATGCTATTTTGAATGCAGGTGAAGATTTTTATCAAATAATCTTTTGTTTTGTGGTTGTTTAGCAAATTCTCTCTCCCTGTGGCGATTCTGTGTAGGTGGTTGTGATTGGTCGGACGTGACGGAGAAAGTTAAAATTTCTATATCAATCATAAAATTTTATCTTAAGTATACCTCACTCAGTATTTTAGAACATTCGGTGCGCTATGTTAACTATATCAACTTAATATTTTCAGCCTCAATGGTCTAATGGTTAGAGGGCTCAGCGTTCGATCCGGAGGTTCTGGGATTCTCGGTGGGGACACTGTCAAACAAAAATCCCTTTGTACGTCCTCCCTAGTTTGGTTAAAATATTACAGGAGGAATCACCTGATTGTCCGAAAAGTTAGATGATTCCGTGCTACGAAATGCACGTTAAGCCGTTGGTCCCGACTACTATTTATGGTCGTTAATGGGCCATATCAGAAGCCTTTGGCGGCTCAACAACTCTGACATAACAGGGTTTGTGAGGTCAGTCATCGACCTTGCAACCCTCATTATATGATGATGATTTACATGGTCATGTCATCCCTTTTGAGAGTAGCACGAAGGATAACATGTTGAAGAACTGGTCTGATAATATTTAAAATCTTAGGATTACCATTAAAGTTATTACAGTCATACTTTAGCAAATGAAAAGTTTCTAAAAAGCTTAATGAATTGGATAATTAATAATTTACTTGTCATCATACTTATTTAACAGTTTGCCACCCTGTTCTAGTAATTAGATCCTAAATTCGTTCAAAAACCAAGTACTATACACTGAAGAGTAATGAAAACGGCTCGGTAGTTTATTCGCCATTAATTTTCATACAATGATGGGCTCAAAGTAATCGCCAATATCTTATCCAAATCGAATAAAAGTACAAATCTGGTTAGTCAGATCTTTAGACAAAAACTTTGTCTACAAGTTTCTCAAACATTGTACACATCTGAAAATATGTTGAAGAAAACCCGTGCGTCACTTCAAAAATTTTATCATAGAAAATATATGGGAAATCTGACGAACAATCCGGTTTTTTTTTGCTTCTACGTGATGTAGTCGCGAGTGAATAGGCTTCTTCTGGGTAAGCTCGTTCCATCGTCGACCTCATCTCTGTCTTCAAGACTAGATCGAGGTCAAGAGTAAGCCCATTTTCAATAAAAAAAAAATGTACTGACTTTCCTGGACACTGTACATAGGTGAGAGATTTGTTGACAAAGTTCTTATCTGAAGAAGATCTGAATTATCAGATTCGTATATTTATTATATATTTTTTTATTTATTTATTAGGCTTTCCAACAACGAGTGCAAATTGATTACATAGGTTGCTTACAATTTACAAGAACAGGTGCCTCATCACTTACAGGAGAGCACAGCATGCACAAATATGTCCAACGAGTTTAGGAACAAGAGAAGAGCAAATTTAGGTAAAAGTAGGTATTTGATTGAGAGCACATAGAAAAGTTATTAGTTAGTTAAAGAATCAAATAGCCACTGATTGATACTGCAATACAATTTAAAGTTTAAAATTTGAAGTTATACCAAACATATTATTTAAAAGGATAGTTTACACTAACTGAACGAACCTTACAAAACCATTAGTATTTTCTTTTTAAAATATAAAATATTGTCATGAAAAATATCAACATTTGCAGTCCTAGGTAAGAAGTTGTAGAATTAAATCATCCTGGAAATAGGAGCATTTAAGCCTAGATTGCTCTTATAAGCGTTATTCGTAAAAAAATTAAAGAAACTGGAGCGAGGCATCTTCCTTTAGATAAGATGTTGGCAATTACTTCGAGCCTATGAAAATGTATGGCGAAAAAACTACCGACCCGTTTTCTTTGCTCTTCAGTATAGAGGCAAAATAAATAAGATACCTAGAACGAAGAAAATATTACTTCATTAGTATCCGGCCACCTCGCTCTTTAAAATGAGATTTTTTTGCATAATGTGATTGTGAGTGTTTTTTTACTATGAAAAATTGCGAGGAGCAAAGGTTTCTCAAGGTATGCAAAGAAAAACTACTCAGAAAAACGATCAGACTAACAACTTTACATGAGAATGAACCGTGGGTGCCGAGAAAACACACACGAATGCCCAATGACTAAGAATCAAACCAAGTAATCTTTCAAGTAATGTACATTGTAATCAACCTTTTCTTTCCCCGAGACCATAAAATGCAGACATCACCTAAAACGATGTTTGCAACTGGCAACACTCTCATGCCGTCAAATTACTGCCAAAATATTTGATCATGCTCTACCGACTACGGAATGTATTAACAAGACAGTATAATTAGCTCTTTTGATTTGTTATTTACAACATAACCGTTTTGTTCACTGATCGATCGGAAATTTGACGTAATCAATTTGTTGAAGGTCATTTTCAATGAACGTTAACATTTTCGTTTTCATCACATACTGAGATCATTAAACTGAATACCTTCATTCATTGGCAAAATTTAAGCATCAGAATTTTAAACTGAACAACTTTCCCAAAGAAAAATGGTACAAAAAATAAATTATTCCTGTCGTCTCATACAAATTCAATTATTGCCAGCGCGAGGTTAATATTGGAAAGCCAAAAAGAAAACTCGTTTTTAGAGTTTTACAGTAGTAAGTAGATATCAAGTAGTGCTACGTGTAGTAAGCAACTTTATGGTTGAATAATGTATGAGAATGACTTTATCAAGAGCGGTTAAGGTAGGTCCACTAAACGTTTATGGCAAGTGTAATGCGCGATGCGAATATCACTGTTTGTCAAAGTCAAACTAGATGATGAAGAAAGCACGCAGCCTTATAATTTTTTTACACGGCTATACTCGTTCTTTCATCATGTATTTTTCTCTTACGGTCATAGAAATTTGAAATTATATATTAAATTATCTGGTTACTTTGCTGTTTTACGTTGTCAGTCCTTCTTCCTGTATACCTACGATGACAAAACATAAATTGAGTAGCATTTAATAATGAATTTCATGAGACTTAATTTCAGCTTGAATCGATTTGTCACAGAGAAAGTAAGGCGTGCCTTTTTATTTTAGAACATTTATTTTACTAGTGGGTGAAATGGAAAGTTGATTGGACATTACATAAGTGTAAAATGTAGTTGACTTTTTTCTTTATTATTATAGCTATCATGTTTGCTAAATTTATAAAATAAAAGAAGTCATGGGCCACAGTGGTCCAGAAGTCAAAATACGCGCGTTCGACGCAGGAAATCAATATCTTTCTAAAAACCCATACATAAATTTAATTCATTTAATTTTATAATTTTTTTCGCAGTATTTTAAACAAGGTATAATACAGCGTGTAACGGATAGGTGTGATAATACTAAAGGGTGTAAAACTATGAATCTGCCCATGAAATTGAACGATTTTTCTCAAGTAACATAGGACATACTGTCACGGAGCGGGGCTGCATGCCTCGCATGCTGCCTCCTTTCGTGATCCTGGCTCTATCGTCCTGGCCCAAAATTCCAAATTCCTATTTCAAATGTCTTCTATCTCTGTCTTTCAGTGCCATTCGTGTCAAAAACAGTCAGTTTACCTTTGATTCTGGTCGTGCTCGGACGTGCACGCGCGCAGCACGACCACCGCCTTGTATTTTGTACCCGAGATTTGTACATTGTCGCAATAAACTCGTTTCCTTACGTTTGCATTTTGGATCCCCTACCTACACCCTGAAGAGTCTCTCTCTCTGCCTGCCGCTGAGTAGTCTTCGGTGGCAGTGGCGCCCCCAACCTTTTCTGTTACACCTTGTATATCTATCTTCCGAAAGCTGAAGTAACAATAAGCATGCGGATGAGTTGATACAGTTGTAGGATGTAAACGCAAATATGTAATAGTGTTATCAAATCACGTAACAGACAGAAGCCTGTAACTGGCTCATTACCATGCAACGTAAGAGTAATTTAACGCGATTATTATCCGCTAGCTGGCTTCAGGGCTGCCACTAATTATTATCCAACTAAAATTGGTTGCTATAATAAAATTAACAGCATAACGCTTTTAATTATAAAAAATTGTCAAATCTTATGTAGAGCCAAGTCCTTAACTCTGCAAGACCTTACTCTACAAAACCTACATTTTGGTCGTTTTGGATAAAAGCAAGGAGCATACTGTTGTTGTTGGAAACTAAGTGAATTTATCATCAGTTTTATTTCCACAAAGTGCACCTTTCACAGAAGAAGTGATTTATTTGGTGTTCATAAAATATTTAAAGTTGAGATTTGTTTTTTTAAACAAACTTTTTAAATGTACGTTATGGATAAGGCAGTTTTTTTCCCTGTATACCAAAGTAGCCCTAACAGTTTTATCAGCACTTTCACTAAGCTTCTTGCTACTTGCATTGTTACGCTTTTAATTTGCCAATTGCTTGCACTGCATACTGCCGATAACACTGTTTCCGCTCCGAGCAGTTCCGAGAGACAATGAACAATAAAATTGCATTTGCAAGAAGATCGTTATTTTTAACCCTTTTCTCATTTAGAACCAATTTTATAACCTTTATTTACATAATATTTTAATTCTACTTTTAAAATTTACAAGATATATTTATTTAGCTTAGTAAGAAAATATCACAATTTTTAACAATACTTTGTTCTATATTTTTGTTTGCTGCCATTCTAGTCTCATTGTTTGTCAGTAAAAACTGTATGGAGATGGAGATGTGTGAATGGATACGTAATAATGTTACCTACATATATGTTCATAAGCACGTTACAATCTGTTATCTCTTTGAGTTTTTTTTAGTTTGGTGAATGTAAACAGCTTACAGGTATAGTGAGTAAAAGTCAACCAGTATAAAATTTGAGACAATCTAAACAAAATTTTATATGAAGGTTGTTTCAAAAATTTAAGAAATAACCAAATGTTTTGGAAACCCACGCCAAGAGTTTTTCTTAGGTCAATGGTAACATGAATGATTTTGAGTATAAAACAGAATAAGTAAAAAAACATTCCTAAAGAAATCCTTCTGGCTCATGAAATAGGGTCTTTTCTATGACGTTTGTCAACTAGTTTTTTTGTAAGTGTCGATGTATCATACTCCGATCACTGCTGGTAATTTTTTAGGCTTAATAATTTTCATACAAATTACATGGTTAATGGTTATGCTAATCTGCAGCGCCATCCAGTTGAACGTTCAAAAGGTTTTTGAAAACTCTTGAAAAATCCCTATTGTGCAAAACTTTAGAAGAAGAAAATACTAAGTAACATATTTAACTGGGCTATTATGTTGTGTAATATTGCTTACTAGACCAATTTAACAATCGTAAAACTTATGCTTAAAATATTCAAAGTTGAAGTGTTCTGATTCGCTAGCAACTTTATTACTCAGTTTAAAAATTTAAATTACGATGTGTGAATTTGTTTATAATCTTTTGCGTAATTTGGAATATACGTGTGTATTTTCTTGCATATCACAATATTTCGTCTAGAAGCGTTTAAATATTTTCATAACAATTTTACAATAGGTTCTTGCATAAGGAGATATTTTCAGTTCTGCTGCCGTACTCCGAAGTGTAATATCGCACCGATAATTAGTCTATGGTTCGGCCTTTGACAAAGAAATTCCCATACAAAATATCGCGCCGATAATTAGTCTATGGTTCGGCCTTTGACAAAGAAATTCCCATACAAAGTAAATTTCCGAACGTAACTGATCGCGCCGATAATTAGTCTATGGTTCGGCCTTTTACAAAGAAATTCCCATACAAAGTAAATTTCCGAACGTAACTGTTGTTGTCAATCTGATAATATCGGAGCTCCGATAAAACTTCGGAGTACGCACCCTGTTGTTGGTGATACTTTAGAGCAAAAGTTTACTTTCGTCGGAGAGTTGGCCCATAAAAGCGACGAGTGAGAAACGAATGTATACAGTGGAGATGCGAATGATTTGTGAGTTGACAAGGATGGAGGAGATAAGGAATTAATATAGTAAGAGGAAGATTTAAAGTGGTACATATAACTTTAAAAAATGGATATATTTTGGCTTGGCATGGACCTTTTATGAGGAGAGAAATGTGGACAGATTTAGGGTGCGAGGAAGGCCAAAGAAAAGATGGAGGCACTGTGTAAACGATGGATGCACTGTGTTAAAGCTGAATGCATTGTACAAAAGATGAATGCACTGTGTAAAAGATGATATGAGAAAGAAATGATTAAATGTAGAGATGACGTTCAATTGAGAAATTGAAGCGATTAATATGTTGCGGCTACCATAAATAAATATTATAACTTATCAGTGAATCGGAAGAGATTCTAGCATTTCATGGGCTTCTGGAAGTCTACTCCTTTCCGACAGCAAAACGACATCCATACAATACTAATTGATTCGAAACAATTGAATTCAAAACTTGTTTACTGACAATAGAGTAGCATTTGGTCGGATTATTTGTCCCATCAAAAGTGTTTCAGATACCCGACCGTCGTTTTCGTTACCTATTAGAGGAGACTACCAGAATTTGTAGGGTCTGAAGTTAGCCACGATAAAAGAAGGTCAAGGTGGTATTTGATTCTTTCGGGCACATTTTTTGTTAATTCCAAGTTAGTTCTATGAAAAAATGCCTATCCACGTGGCAGTTATTAAATTTTAATGACAGATCTACTATTTTAGGAATCAATCTATTTATTAGGTAATCGTTTTGATATTATTTGGTGAATCAATTTTACTGAAAGATCTACTTATTTAAGAACAAATTTAATATTTAGGAAATATATAAAATGATACTCATATTTATACAAAACTCTTGAAGAGTTTGTATGAGGAGGCCAACAATTTTTGTCGCTTTTCGACACATTTCTTCGGAAAAATGCTTCAGTTCCAAAATCTGAGTGAGCACTTAATGAGATCGTCGTAATTTTTTAACCCCTGTATGAATTTTTTTCAAGCTTTTACTTGAAACCTCACACTAGTTTCTCTCCCAAACGCAGGGTCAATTTAATTAACCTGTGCTAATTAGGCAAATTCTTGCGCCTCATTACTTGTTCTACATTTCTTTGTTCTAGCCTGCGCTTGCGCAAGCTCCTGGGAAACAGCTTTTAAGGAGTCTGTCATAATTATGGGGTCCATAAGGTGCGTGTGACTGTCTCAAACAGTTATTATTTTGCTGTTTAGAATAGGATCATAAAGATTATACGATTTCTGACTGTTTATTCATAAAAAAAAGATATTAACTACTCTCCTCGTGGAACATAGGTCGAAACACGAAACATTTTTGTAACCTTCCATATAATGTTAATAGGTCTTTACCTATGAAATTGCCAAAATTTTCTTACAGATTAATGAGATCATAATTCCTATAATTCTAATGCATTTTTTTTCAATTGATTTATATTTGAAAGTTGTCTTCAAGGTTATCAATTTACGCATAAAATAAAGTTTTTATTTTTAGTTTGATATAATAGGTCTTTGAAATTGCCGAAATTTTCTTACAGTTAAATGAGGTCATAATTCCTATAATTCTAATGCTATTTTTTTCATTTGTCTTATATTTGAAAGTTGACTTCAAGGTTATCAATTTACACATAAAATAAAGTTTTTATTTTTAGTTTGATATATAAAATTAATGGTTCGAAAATTGTTCGTCTTAAATGTCGTCCGATTTCATCATTAGATTTGTTATATTTCTTTACAGATAATATTTTTCGAAAATTAAATTTAAGCTTCTGTTAGCTTAATGTCTTCCCAATAATGCTTAAAAAAATAAAAGAAATTGGATTTATAATTGGATTTATAATTGAAAATGCAAAAATGTTAGTACTGAAAATTAAGTTTACCTAAAATTCTCCATACAAAACGGCAATTTCATAGGTAAAGACCTTATATAAAATTAAAGGTTTGAAAATTGTTCGTCTTAAATGTCGTCCGATTTCATCATTAGATTTGTTATATTTTTTTACAGATAGTATTTTTCGAAAATTAAATTTAAGCTTCTGTTAGCTTAATGTCTTCCCAATAATGCAAAAAAAAATATTAAAAAATTGGATTTATAATTCCTAACAAAAATGCAAAAATGTTAGTTTACCTAAAATTCGCCATACAAAACGGCAATTTCATAGGTAAAGACCTAATATTAACTGAGATTGGAAGTAGATTTTATTTCGTACTACCTGTTGCCCGCGACTTCGTCCGCGAGGGATTCTATCTATCTATCTACGAGTATCTATCTGTCCACCCTTCCGTCTATCTGTCGTCCGCCCGTTCGTCCAACCATCTGTCCAACCGTCCGTCAAACCATCCCCACCCCTGCCCCTTCCCTCTCCCTCACCCTCCCTCACCCGCCTCCTCCCCCTCCCTCACTCCTTCCCTCTCCCACTCCCTGTCCCTCTCTCTACCCCTACCCCTCCCTATCCCTACCCCTAACGCCATCTTAGCCGCTAACTCTATCCTCATATAAACAAAGAAATGACACCAATATTGATTTTTATACATTTGAACCTTATCGCACCCCAACCCCATCCCCAGGGGATGATGGTATTTCACATCTCAAATTGTTGTATTTTTCATAATCAGCGACCCAATAAACAATACAAACGATACCCATATTGGTTTTTAGACTTTTTCACCCCATTTTCCTTTTTAGGGGTTGAATTTGGGGTGGAATTTCAATAACAGTGATGAACGTTGCATAGAATTACAACCCTAATGCCTAAATAATAAATAATGTGGATTTTACTTTAAAAATAAAGGATTTTCAATTTCATCCCCCTTTTCACCCTTTAGGGTGTCAAATTTTCAAAAACCCTGAAACACGTGATTTGTAATTTTTAATCGTCAGCCTAAATACAAAATTTGAAGATCCTAACTTTAAAACTGACGGACTTTCATACAAACTTTCATGCCCTATTTTACCCCCTTAGGAGTGGAATTTTGTAAAACCCTTTCTTAGTGCACCCCTGGACCTCATAACGATCCTACATGCCAAATTTGGAATTTCTAGACCCAGCGGTTTAGGCTGTGCGTTGATATGTCAGTCAAAGAGTTAGTCACCTTCTTCATTAACATTAAATGCGTTTTCCCGTGGGAATGAAGTGTTTTCCCGCGGTGTTATTCCAGGACCTGATCTACGAGTATACGTGTGCCAAGTTTCATTAAAATCCATTCAGAAGTTTTTACGTGAAAGAGTAACAAACATCCATCCATCTATCCATCTATCCATCCATCCATACTTACAAACTTTCGCGTTTATAATATTAGTAGGATAGGATTTGACCGTGGTGGGAAAAGTTTGTTAGTTTCCTGGGCAGTATCAACTATCATCTCAATAAAATTTATACTTTTAGTGTCGACAAAAAAAAGTTCCACCACATCTCTACCTATAATTGTCGAAAAAAGTGACTAAGGTATTTTGAACCCGAGGATGAGCAGCAGCGCCCTTCTGGCTAACGTAGAGTCATCATCATCATAACATCCCATGAAACGTCCACTACGGGACAGGGAGCTACCTCCAGAATTCTAGCTTTAGCTGGAAAAAATATGGAGGGGAAGTATCATAGTCACCTCGCTTGTTAGCGTTACGGCTGGCACCATGGACTGCGGTTGTAGGGGACTGCAGTAAGTAAGATACAAAGGAGGATGCTGGTGCCCATCCTCCAGTTAACCCTTAGTCGCCTCTTACGACACCTATGGGTATGTATGGGTTGGTACTATTCTTTGCCGGCACCACACGGGATACCCTACCACCAACGATTGCGCTACATGATACAAAAACCGCAATGCTAAAAAGCTTGGTGATACTATCACCGGTGCAAAATACCTAAGTCACTTTTTTCGACAAATATGGGTAGAGATGTCGTGGAACTTTTTTTAGCCGACACTAAACGTATAAATTCTGTAATACTACTTCTGGTAAACTCTCCAAACTCTCTGGTACTTCCTCCAAAATATGGTCCTATTGAAATAGTGAACATAATTTTAGCTTGTTATTCTCAGACTAGTTAGCAAAGTTTTTTTACATCTCTCATATTCGGTAAGTAAGTCCTTATTACCACCAAATGGGGCTTGTAGGTGACCAATTAGCGCTCTAGGGTAATAATGTAGCTAGAGAAGCCCTAGGGCGGTAAGTAATTAAATTTTGAAAGTGAAGTTTTTTTTAATTACTTACCGCCCTAGGGCTTTTCTAACTACATTATTACCCTAGAGCGCTAATTGTTCACCTACAATTTGGTGGTAATAAGGACCTACTTACCTCACAATCGAGATGTAAAGCAGAGTAGTTCGCTCGGGTGTAAGCATCAATTGCACCCTCGAACTATAGGCGTCCTCGCTGCGCTCGTGCGCCTAAATATCTCGGGCTGCAATTGATGCCTTACAGCCCTTGGCTACTAATCTACTATTAACCACCCAAAGAAACTGCATCAGCTGCTAGCGCATTTTGTATGGGAGGTCTAATTTGCTTTCGACCTATGTTCAGTTTCATGGTCTTAGTAACATGCTTAAATTATGTTCACTATTACATAAGAACCCTATATGTATCACGCTTTGTGCTGCCGAATTCTGGAAGGAGCTACCTGTCTAGCAGTAAACATTTAATGATGTTAGATGACCTAGGGTGCCCGTGTGGTGCCGGCAAAGAATAATAAGACGCCGCCGAATGGCTAAAAGGAGTAAATCTAAGTCTATAGATATCGCCTATCCGTAAAGCCAAACGATTAAAATAAAAGAATAGTACCAACCCATCTCTGCCCATGGGTGTCGTAAGAGGCGATTAAGGGTTAATGAACCGAAGGATGGGCAGCAGCATCCTTCTGTGTATCGTTAAATCTTACATTCTGCGGTCACTAACAACCGCGGTCCATGGTGCCAGCCGGAACGCTAACAAGCGTGATAAGTATATTACTTCCCCTCCACATTGTTGCAGCAAAAGCTGGAATTTTGGAGGGAGCGGGAGCACAGGGAGGACAGGGACAAAAGGGACTGAAGTGGACGTTTAAGGGTCTCACGTCTCACTCTTCATTAACTTCATCATAACATCCCATGAAACGTCCACTACAGGACAGGGAGCTCCCTATAGAATTCTAGCTTTTGCGGGAAAAATGTGGAAGGGAAGTACCATAGTCACCTCGCTTGTTAGCGTTACGGCTGGCACCATGGACCGCGGTTGTAGGTGACCGCAGTAAGTACGATGGTGTGATACACAGGAGGATGCTGCTGCCCATCCACCAGTTAACCCTTAGTCGCCTCTTACGACACCCACGGGTATGTATGGGTTGGTGCTATTCTTTGCCGGCACCACACGGGACATTAACTTACGTGTACGTAATTGTGGACTTCGCATATTTTATGTTATATATTTTTTGTTTTAGTGGAATCTTCTCATTTTGGTATTGGTGTTTACCTGAAAAGTAAAAAACACATTTTAGTTTACTATGTAGGTAATATAAACAACATATCTATCATAATTAAAATTTAACGTTTTGTCTATTTTTTTCTGTAATACCCTTGACCGATTCTTCGTCAATTGTGCCGAAATATGGACACGCGATCGTAATATTTAATATGGACATAATTATTGTTTATCTCGTTCATAATTTACTGTCCATATATGGTTTTTATTGTCGAATAACTTCCGACCTCAGTTTTGTTTATTCTACATTTTCTTGCTGCATCAAACACTACTTATTTGCTATTCAATTATTTAAATTAGCTAATTGGTTACCGATATTACCGCTAATAATGTCTTTATAATGTAAGAAACTACCACTAAAAAGTAAAATTTAAGATCCTTTGCCGAATAAACATTAAGACGAAATATTCATGTGAATAATTTTGCACTACAATTTGAAATAGCGTCTCGGGAACTAATTTCAAAGTCTTTTTATTCTATGGTAAAAGTTCCACGCACTGTTTCGGAAACTACAACTTCACATAGTACTTTTTTGTGCATTGTCCTCGTGATTGTCCTATTACTTAGGTATTATCCTTATGATTTTTTTTTTCGTTTCATGGGCATATTTATATTCCTTAATCCTTATTCTATTATATTATTTTATAATTTTGTGACGTGTAAAATGTTGTGTATTTTTATCAATAATTGATTGCATTAAATCAACCCTTTTTAGGGTTCCGATACCAAAATGGTAAAAAAAAGGAACCCTTATGGTGCCGCTCTGTCTGTCTGTCCGTCTGTCTGTCACACCTCTATATCTCAGCAACCACTTATGCTATCAACCTGAAATTTGGAATAGTTTTAGAATATAGTTGCCCAACTTAATTGCACAAGAAAAATTTTTGAAAAAAGTATGATTATTAATATAAAGGGGGCCAAAATTTCAAATTGTCGCTACTAGGTCGAGTGGGGTATCATATGAAAGGGCTTTACTTGTACATTTTAAAATATATTTTTGTATTTTTTTAAATTTCTTAGTTTTAAAGTTATGATGAAAAATGTCAAGAAAAATACCATTCCCCCCCCCCCTTATCTCCGAAGTTTGAGTAAGGAAAAATCTGAATTAATTACAGTTGACAGAAGTTTATATAAACTTTACAGCAAAAATAAAACGATCTTTCTAAGTTGCACAGTTTTTCAGAAATCTGCAAAAAACCTTTACAAACAAATTTAGTTTTGCGGTCCTGAAAATGGACTTTATTGCTTCCAAAAATACTATAGGTATATCGGAACCCTCGGCGCGCGAGTCCGACTCGCACTTGACCGGTTTTTTTTGTTACACCTTGGTACAGCTGATTGTTATTTGAACCCTTTATTGCAACTCCACAAAAGTAAAAAAAAACCGGCCAAGTGCGAGTCGGACTCGCGCACCGAGGGTTCCGTACCACCACATAATCATAATTGTATTAGTTGAAATTTCAGTAAGTTAATGTGCTAGATTTATTGAGTCCGACACGCGCTTGACCAAATTTTATTATTTGTTGTTATTTTATAGCTTATGCACTATAAACATACCAATTTTCAAGTTTGTTAGTGTTCCCGTTTTTAAAATAGAACTAAAACAAAAATCGCCTCCACGACTGTAGCGTCGCCGATGTTAGTTGTTTAGCTCTTTATTTGGCTCGCCAACGCACACACCACGTTGCACATCCTACTCGCTGTACGGTCGGTTGCAGACTGAGTATGCACGCTCGAGACAAAGGCTATACACTACATCCCTTCCCTATTTTAATTAGATTTTTATATCGTTCATAAATTACCTAATTTAAATAATAAATTACATTTGAATCGGAAATTATCAAATCATAATACGCTTCTAGCGGTACCTTCTACAAAATAGTTTTTCATAGTTTCCTTAGTTACTCCTCCTCTCCACTACTGTTGCAAATGTTATCTTTTCCCAAATTATTCTTTATGTCTAACACTTTCCAGTCTCCTTGTATATTCTTCAAATGTACTACGTTTCTTCTTATCTGCCCCGTCTCCTTGTTCTGGACTTACAACAACTATTGACCAATGAAGCTTGCCTACAGCAGCCAACCCAGAAACTCCAGGAGGACCTTACTTTTAAGCCCTGTGTTACTTTAAAGCCTTGAGAGGAAGGCAAGAGTGAGAAACACCACTACCTGTCTTTCCTCTACCTTTTTTCTTAATATTTTTATTTCACACTACTGGTTTCCATAGGTTTGCAGGTGATAAACAAAGAAAAATACAAAGACTATTCAAATTAAATGAAGGTTTTAAATATTACAACTAATCCAGAACAATAACAAGTTCTTCAGCTATTTATTATAGGTATATAATTTCTTTTCTTTTTTTTTCGTATGGTTTGCAGGGTCAACGAATTCTTGGTGTTCTAATTACACCTATTAAAATTATGTTCTATACCCAGACATACAAAACGCACTCTTCAAAGTACATATTTATATGGTGCACACCTATGTCATCGAAATGTGTGGTGATGATACAAACTGGCTGTTTCAAACCAGGAACTCCTCGGAAAGTCGATCTATCAATTCGGCTCATTACTCTGCACGTACCTGTTGAACTCCAACCCACCACGTCTGGATCGAGCGTCCAACACATCTTCCAAGACTATTATGATAAGAATAAGTATTTTAAACTATTATTGTACTATATTATTTCTGTTAGCACGGTGGCAATTATGACATCAATCATTTATAATATAGATAGGCTAATGATAGCTTTCAGGTGAATGATCTCTGTTTACCATGGTGTTTTTTCCATATAAAAAGGAAACTAAAGTTGTCCTGATCGCAATAAAGTGCTTCGTCACAATTTGACATAAATTAATAAGATGGCGATATCAAATGAAGTTATTTTTCAATCTAATTCAACTACTGGTACCTTTAATCTGAATGTAGAACCTCACCAGAATTAAACTCGAAATGTTTTTCGAAAACTATTTTTTATGTTACTGATCAATTTTCAAACCTTATTGTCAAATTTAAGGAATTATTATTATTATTATTGTTTATTTTTATTTTTAAGACTTCTTTCAGTTGTATCAATTTTGTAAATGAATTATTTATACATTTGCCGCTGCACAAAAGAACAGCACCCCTTTTTTTATACCACGTTTATTTTTTTTTTCTAATCTCTTAAAACCTTTGCTCACAAATTTCTTGTGGAATTGCTGCTTGTCCACTTTGTTGATTTTATTATCTTACCTGTACCGTGTATGTCGACAAATCAACTTTTCCATTAAATTTTTAATTCATTGGGACTCATTATTCGGACAGAACTATTCATTTATTTAAGCAAATATACCTAATTACGTTTTCGTAAGTTCATAGGTATCTTTATTTTTACAACGCTTTTAAAGAGTATTTTGTTGCTTTACAGTAAAGTTACATAAGAAAACGTAAATTAAAACTGCTTTTCAATAGTTACCTGCGAGGCTTATTTACCACAAAAATCCTACTAGGTGACCGGATTATTATTCCAATTTCTGTAGCCTTTCACAGGAACCAAGCTATTTACCAACCAAAGTATATTTGAGTATGCACTAATTTTAAATAGGTACCTATTAAGAATGATAGGTTAGTTTCTTTTTCGTTGTAAATGGACAAACCACATAATTTATTTCAAACATTGTAAAATTATTTACTTAATTATCTTTAAAATCGATTGCTTCTTGAGCTTTATTTATTTATTGATTAACACGACAAGAAGAAGAAATAATCCTTGATCCCAATGTCTTGATTTAGGCACTTGAAATAGGTTGGTAGGTATTATTTGTGGTTGTCTTGGCCCATAGAGGAGAATCAATATGTATTAAGTACGCATATTGTCTATGTACCGGTCCTTCCAATTTAAGTGAAATCGTTCAATACAATATACTAGCTACACGCCGATGTACACAAGTTTTTTTTTTTTTTTTTTTGCTATGGCATCGTTGTACAAAGCACGTATGTTAAACATAATGAAATAGGGACATGATCATTAAATAAACCCTTCCAGAATAATTTGACTTTTCGGGGGTATGTATTAATTATAGTAGGAAATGTACAGTAATGGGTACTCTCGCTACAAGTGCCAGAATTTACCTGCTCCCTAACTACACCAGTCAGTGGTATTGAAAACGGTAAGGTAGGTATCAAACTATTTAAATTTCAAACTGTAGGTTGGTACTTTTTATCATACCTTTTCCAAACACTCAGCATGTTTAAACTGAATTTAGGGACAAAATAAAATTGTCACCATATGTCCTTATAAAGATGACTTGACTGTCAAACAATGTGTGTGAATCTGAAATCCATTTGTTACTTCTTTTCAACTAAACCAGGAAGGATTTTGTTATTTATAATTCACACTAATCAGTTTCCGAATCGTATCATATCATTATCCATTATCCACCCGGACTTTCCTTGCACTCTTTAATACCATGGCTCAAAACAACACATGTCATTCGCCCACGCATATAACCTTTCTGAAAATATATGAGAAATATTTTAAGACGCGAGCTAGATTTAATCCCGCACCTTTGGAACGGACCAAGCATGAATTGTATTTACATACAACAAACATCAGAAGCAGCACGAATCCAATGCATAGACCACTGTGCTATCGTATCTAGACTCCCTTATTCTCTTTATATTTTGTTTATGCGTGACTATTCTTTGAGTTTCATAATATTATTGATGCAACAAATATGAACATACGATTTACTATCATTTTTGTCTAATAATTAAATATTTTGTCCATACGCCTACATATTAAACAAAAGGAAATGAAAGCTGATTCAGTTTACAGAATTGTTAAATAATTATGTAGGTATTGTTCATGTTACCTGCATAAACATGCATATAATGGTAATTCTATGGTTTTGTTTACTGGTGAGGAGTAAGCCGTTCCAACCATTGGAGCCGACCAATTAATAATTCAGTTGGAATTCACAACTGCTCCAATTATGCCTCATTTTATAATTGACATAATGCAATCTAATGCCCAGTTAGTAACTGCTCATATTTTAAATTGTTGAAAAGACAATATGCAATTTAATGGCCAGTATGTAGCTGCTCGTATGTATCTCAACATTGACAAAACTATTAGCCAATATGCAATTAAATGCCCAGTTTGTAACCGCAGTTTGTAACATATCACATTATTAACAAGACAATATTCAATTTAATGCTCAGTTTGTAACTGCTTGTTTGTCAGATTATTGAAAGGACAATATGCAATTTAATGCCCAGTTTATAAATGTTTACATGTCAAATTATTAAAAGACAATATGCAATTTATTGCCCAGTATGTAGCTGCTCGTATGTATCTCATTATTGGCACAATTATTAGCCAATATGCAATTGAATTCCCAGTTTGTAACCGTTTATAACATATCGCATCATTAACAAGACAATATTCAATTTAATGCTCAGTTTGTAACTGCTTGTTTATCAGATTATTGAAAACACAATATGCAATTAAAATCCCAGTATATAACTGCTTATATATCGAATTATTAAAAGACAATATGCAATTTAATGCCCAGTATATAACTGCTTACATGTCGAATTATTAAAGATAGTATGCAATTTAATGCCCAGTATATAACTGCCAATATGCCAAATTATTAAAAGACAATATGCAATTTAATGCCCAGTATATAACTGCCAATATATGTAATATGCAATTTAATGCCCAGTATATAACTGCCAATACGTGTAATATGCAATTTAATGCCCAGTATATAACTGCCAATACGTGTAACATGCAATTTAATTCCCAGTATATAACTGCCAATATATGTAATATGCAATTTAATGTCCAGTATATAACTGCCAATACGTGTAATATGCAATTTAATGCCCAGTATTTAACTTCCAATATATGTAATATGCAATTTAATGCCCAGTATATAACTGCCAATATGTGTAATATGCAATTTAATGCCCCGTATTTAACTTCCAATACGTGTAATATGCAATTTAATGCCCAGTATATAACTGCCAATACGTGTAATATGCAATTTAATGCCCCGTATTTAACTTCCAATACGTGTAATATGCAATTTAATGCTCAGTATATAACTGCTAATATATGTAATATGCAATTTAATGCCCAGTATATAACTGCCAATACGTGTAATATGCAATTTAATGCCCCGTATTTAACTTCCAATACGTGTAATATGCAATTTAATGCCCAGTATATAACTGCCAATATGTGTATTATGCAATTTAATGCCCCGTATTTAACTTCCAATACGTGTAATATGCAATTTAATGCCCAGTATGTAACTGCCAATACGTATAATATGCAATTTAATGCCCAGTATATAACTGCTAATATATGTAATATGCAATTTAATGCCCAGTATATAACTGCCAATACGTGTAATATGCAATTTAATGCCCCGTATTTAACTTCCAATACGTGTAATATGCAATTTAATGCCCAGTATATAACTGCCAATATGTGTATTATGCAATTTAATGCCCCGTATTTAACTTCCAATACGTGTAATATGCAATTTAATGCCCAGTTTGTAACTGCCAATACGTATAATATGCAATTTAATGCCTAGTATTTAACTGCTTGTATGTCAAAATATTAAAAGACAATATGCAATTTATTGCCCAGTAGGTATATAACTGCCAATATGTCAAATTACTAAAAGACTATGCAATTTAATGCCCAGTGTATAACTGCTAATATGTATAATATGAAATTTAATGCCTAGTATAATCATAACTGCTCATAACATGGTACATATGTAGCACAAGTACCACTTAACGCAACTTAAATAGATTGCATTTGACAAATTCAGAGTATATTTTATATCATATAATATTTCATCATAATCCAAAGTAACGACGACTACAGGACGCTGAGTTCCCTCCAGAATTCTAGCTTTTTCTGTATAAAGTGAGGAGGGGAACCTCGCCTGTCAGCGCTACGGCTAACACCATGGAACCCGGTTGTAGGTGACCGCAGTATGTAATATGGTAAGGCACACAGGAGGATAACCCATCAATACAATTCAAAATTTATTGATAAATAAAAATTGGCATGTCAGTTACCTCCTCCCGTTTATGAGCCATAGTCGCCTATTACGACACCCACGAGTATGTATGGGTTGGTACCATTCTTGCCGGCACTACACGGGATATAAAATAATTAGGATAATTAAAACTAACTCGTGGCTGGTTCGTTGGATCCAAAATTGGATTAAATTATTCTATAAATAGTAGTAAAAACAGCACAAATAACCTGCGCTGAGTTAGCATCCAGCTAGTTAGTTTTTTTGGGTTCAGTGGAGTTTTCTAGCAGCGGCCCTATTAACTCAACGACGTATACTCTAAAAAATAACCTTATTTTTGAATCGAGTTTCATCGAACATTTTTTCAGTCATTCTATCTGCGTCTGCGCTACGAAGTGTATCGTTTTATCTCATGTAATATCCTTGCGTTCTAGTTTTATACGTTATTCGAAGTAGCAGTCCAAATATTATTACATGGGTGGTGGTATCAAAACCAATGGTAAATATGTATCAAAGTATTAGTATCTACTGTACTGGTAACCCCGTAATATGCCACACGGTGGGTCAATTATGAGGGGTCAGCCCTTTTAATAGTAAAGTAAATAAGTTTGTGTAGGTAGTTCATAGGTATATTCATCAAAAATAATTCTTGCCGTGACAAGTTGTCAACGACCGACCGAACCACTGTTCGGCGAAACCTACAGGAACCCTATAGGTTATTTTCAAGTTTCCTTAAATCCATAAATCCTCCTCATTTTGATTGGCTTGACGCAACTACCTACGTATTGACTTCTATCCGTTCCGATTTCTTTGGTTAAAATACTCAAACCACAGCCAAGGAAATCTTTAAATATAATGCAAAATCTGGATGGGCTAACACGCATCCTTTGTCCGTTCAAACCTGTTCTATTTATAGCCGGCCGACAATAACTATGTTTGTTTACATCAGGCCAAAATTTTTTTTTCACAACTATTCGGTGAAATTAAGTAATTCCTTTCCTTTTTTTTCTGTTTTATTATTTTCTAAGCAAGTACTCACTTTTAATCCTCGTCGCCAACTGTAGCGTCGCCGATGTTAGTTGTTTAGCTCTTTATTTGGCTCGCCAACGCACACACCACGTTGCACATCCTACTCGCTGTACGGTCGGTTGCAGACTGAGTATGCACGCTCGAGACAAAGGCTATACACTACAACGACCATCCAACTTGACCCCTCTCTTATTAAAATGTTCTCGAAACGGGAGCTCACCACAATTGGGTACCATTAGTTGTGAGAAAAGTTGTAATATTTAATGATTTCAGACTTTTCCCATTATTTGTACTGTGAGACCTAGCTTCTTGCCAAATTTCATTAATTTAGGTCAACGGAAAGTACCCTGTAGGTTTTGCTTTTTTGCATAAATGTATGGAGATGAGGACATAAAAAGCCATATCTTTTGATTGCGTCTTTGTAAAAAATTGAAATTTTCAGATCTTGTGTGGTTCATAGACCCTAATATATGGTATCAATTTCAACCTGATACCTCTACCCGTTCGTGAGATAAAGGGTCTTGACAGACAGACAGACAGACCGACAACAAAGTGATCCTATAAGGGTTCCGCTTTTTTCTTTTGAGGTACGGAACCCTAAAAAGGACATTTAATACGAAACTGGGCGAAGTTTACCATGGGGTTATTTATACACACATAAATAAATAACGCTGCTGATCACACAATGTTTACCCTGAGCGGGGACGAACCCGCGACCTGCGCAAGACAGGGTCACTATCAACCGCACAGGCCAAAATTGCATAAAAATGCATAGATAATCCATAAACATTGACCATCTAATCTTGACCTAGAAAGGATGCCGCGATTTGAAAATCCAAGTTTAATCGTTATCTGTTATATCACACACCTGACCGTGCATAATAATATTTTCGTTGCCAAGTATATGCTCGGTCAAGTGTCTATTCATCTTAAAGTTCAAGTGCATTTCTAAAATCAATTTGAAATAAAACCAACTTCTATCATGCTGTAGGTAGACATACATTTTTGGAATGCAATCAGCCATAAACGCTGTTTTATGTAATGTCACAGAATTAATAATAGGTAATGTGATAGTTTTAAGTTGTATTCTGTTGTTTGTAGGTATGTCTGTAACCAATAAATAAAAAATTTGATTACCCCTCATATCCCTTACACGAAAGTCCTCTGTAGCCGATCATAAATTATGTGCAGGATCATCAGGGCTTGTGTGTGGCTGGATAGACGCAAGATTTAATTTTTTTTAACACTATCTATAAGCTCCGTAAATTCTTAGCTAAGTAAGTTGCCTTATTGTATGTTTATATCGCATGAGGTGTTCGTCTATAATTGGTTATAGCACTTAAAATTGTTCCTTTGTTGCCTACAAACAAGTTTGTGTAGAATTGGTGTGTATAACTGTTGATGAACCTAAATAAATAAAATAAAATAAAAAAATAAAAATAAAAGTAATGCTTGTGAAAAGCAAAGAAAAGCCCAATCGCGATTTTTTTTGCAACTTAGGACAAAGGCCGAAATATAATATCGGTGAATAAATATTTTAAACAGTGTTTTTGTTTACCTAATTGGTAATTAATAAGTTATCACGTAAGTAACGTCAGACCAGTAACGAGTCCAACTATAATACGCGGATTGCACTAAAATCGATGTGTTCTCGATACAATCTTTTGCAATAATTGAACTTGCACATTTCCTACATAAGCACAGACAGAGGTCAGAATTGACAGTTCCTTTACAAATTTGTCCTCGAAGTTCACTTAAAATATGCTTACTACATTTCCTCATTCCGGTACAAACCTTTTAAGAGACAGGTGACCACGTAATTAGGGCTGACAAGGGCATCTAATTAATCTGCCGGGTCAATATAATGTTATGAACCATTATACAGTTGGTTGCGGTCATATCTTAGTCTGAAATTACGTTAAATTATATGAGTATAATAACACGTAGAATAAGCTCTCAGACATAAAAATAGTAAATTCCAAAATGTAGGTACCGTCCTTAACCTAGTTCATGTTATTATTTAACTTTAGTGGTTTTTATTTGCAAAATATTGGTTTGCTTTGAATAGGTACGATGTATCTTTAGTTAGTCTTATAGAGTTTGTTGCTCATTCTTTGGTGGATGAATTACAAAGGAATAGATGTCACTTTAAATTAAAAATATCCCACGGCCCTAGGATGTGCATTTGTCAATTGTAGCTTATTTTATAGTTACCTACTTACTTACTAAGGAGCTTGCAAAATGAATAATACATAGAGAACGCATATTACATGTTCCTTCATAGCAAGGGAATTCTGTTTGTTAGGCAACGATGGGCTAATGTGCTTTCATGGTGGATTATGTCTTGTGAAAACGTACTTCGTATGATTACTGTGTTTTTCATTCTGTTGCAAATATGCTACTGTTTTTACTGTTGTTTATAATATAACACATACGAGTATACTGCGGGGCCAACAACTTGAACAATAATCGGAAGCTTTGCGCACGTCAATTTGTATGTAAAATCTACTCTGCGCAGCCAAGGTCATTGTTAAAGTAGTTTGCCCACACCCATAGCTTTATTATTATAATTGTTAAGAACAGAAATTAGAATTGAAAGTTGTTTCAACATCGGAGACTAGTTAATAAAAAAAACTTGGAAATTCTTGTATACTAGGGGCAAGTAACAGTTTTGATATTATCATTTAACTGTCGCAATTCTTAAAACAATAGTAAGTTCGTGACACTATTACTCTATCTGTCAGATTGTTTTTGCTCACAATGTTCAAGATAAGACAATGACACGAATAAACCCTCGGTGGCCTATTGAGCTATTGACAACCTTGACATCGAGAGTATTACGTACGCTTTCACAACTCATGGTCACCCTGCTGTACGGTTTTGTGCTCCAGTTTTGCACCAAATTTGTTACAGGTGCATTAAGTGCAATATTACTTGATTCGGTAATCGGCCGACACAGATGTTTTTTCGTAGCTACCTGTGCCGCAACATTTTGTATAATATATCATGTAAATTAATATTATCAAATCTAGTCGTTGTGAATTGAGAAAAAAATTAGGAAACAGATATTCCGCATATCCTTTAAATAGAAATAGGTGTAGGTATCCTGCAAAAAAATTTAGGTTGAATATTTTTTTTATTGTATTGACTTGCGTTGTGAAAAGCAGGTGGTTAAATGTACATATTACATTACTCTGCAATTTAGTGTTGTTTCTACCCGACTGCGGTGAAGCCCAAAAGGAGGGTTATGTCTATGACCTGTATGTATGTATGTATGTCCGTTCTTATGTTCACTCGTAACTACTTAACAGCTAGACCGATAATGATAAATTTTACGTCGTTTTTGTCTTATTAGGGCGATATCAAAATTATGAAAGGTCAATATGGTGGATTTTTGGGCCCAAATTTAACATAATGGGATTTTTATTTTCTCCTAATTCAAAAGTGGGATATAAAAATGAAACAATGTAAGCGGCGATCACAAAAATATATAAAACTTATATGTTCAAGCAAACGTGTGAGAATAATATTTGACGTAACAAATCTGACAACTAAAAAGTATTAAATATAAAAATTTTAAGAAACAAAAAACACGTCTGCGAAACTGAAAAAAGGAAAACAAGCTAGGATTCTAGGATCTGCAGGATTTGGTTAAGTTAAATTTTATAAAACGTTGCAGGCGGGTAAAAATTAAATTACAAATAAATTTAAATGCGAACCACCAAAATGCATGTCCGTCCCCACCTGCTATATTTTATAAAATTTAAGTAAACTTGAACCTGTAGATAAATCCTAGGATCCTATCTTGTTTTCCTGTTTTGAGTAACGTAGTCGGGTTTTTGTTTTTTAATATTTTTTATGATATTTATCAACAACAATTTCAACCCTGTCAATCAATCACCGGGTGACCATTAAATTATTATCTTTTTTGGAGTTCTCGGTGACCTCGATATTTAACACTCAATGATTTTATTAATTTGGAACTCATTTAATTTGACTGCAATGTTGATATGTATTAATAGCTGATTACATTAAGGATAAAGTATACCAACACAAAATTGTGTCTCCCGATTTCTTCCCGTGGGTGTCGTAAAAGGCGACTAAGGGACCTTGAAACAGATGTATGGTTACTAAATCATACTTTTTGTTGTGAAATTTGTGAGAGAGCTTCCTGTCCAGGAGTAAATTTTTAGAAGGATGATGAAGAAGAAACTTGAAAAACACGACAAAGATAAAATAAAAGAAGTGTAAAGATTTGTGATTTTCAAATTTTTTTTAAAGATGTTGTTGTTGTTGTCTTTGATAAAATACAAGTGTGAAAGATGATATGAGCTGAAGTGAAGGTAAAGATGAGATGATAGCTGATAGGGAGGAATGAAAGCGTATAACATATTGCTTTGACCCAATAAGGCTGGCGAGTCTTGATGTATTTATTGCCGTAAGTGTTGACAACTCGACTGACTGTAATTCATTCCATGCATGTATTTTTTTTGTTGTAATTTAATGATATTTTAAGTTTTTAATGTTATGCGATCTAATATTTTGTAATTTAGAACACAATTTATATTGAAAATTATTTTTATTTTAACACTTCCTGTGCAATGCTTCTGTGTGCTTTTCTACTTTGTACAATTTATATTGTTGGTACTAAAAAAAAGATAGAAATGGAAAATGGAATCCATGATATAATTTATTTCAATATTTACTTGCATAATTTAATCTCGCAACAGCAATGTTTTAAACACAATAACATGTATCAATTCAGACTAAGGACTTCACCATGTTTTGCATATTTAAAATTAATTTGAACTGTAAGCTAATAGAGGTAAGGTTATAATTGGTGCGATTAGGAGCAATCTGCATTTACTGCATTCTGTTAAACCGGTGAGACGACCTCTTGCCAAACCGTTACCGACATGCTAGTATTAAATATTAATCAAATTATTTGCTAGGCCTTTTTTTTGGTTCGCTAATAAGAAAAATGTCTAGGCTGGTTTTACATTAGTCTGATAACATGGTCTCTACCTTAATTTTTGGAAAGCTTTAGTCAATATTTTTTTCAACTCTTTGGTTGGGCAATTACAAAATGATGTATGTTATGATAAGTCAGTTATATTATAAGCTTGCTTGACACTCCGTGAAATTGTATGCCGAATTGTACGATTGGTCGGTGACATTTAATTTAAACTGATTTCAACTGCGGTTGCTGCAATTAGTAGATAGTATATATATTTTAGTTATGGCCAATGCTTGTTTTTGTACAGCCAACTATTTACTTCTAGGAAATAATTTTTCAAAAGTAAGACAAAATCTTTCTTTTCTTTCATGGAAATAGCATTTAATTTAATTTAGCCATGGGCAAGTTTACCTAGGACATATCCTTAGAGATAAACTACGATAACATGGCCCGCCCCTCCACATTGGTTTTAGTACAAAACGAAACTAATATATAAGGTGTAACAGAAAGGGTTTATCAACCCTGAAGGATGTGATTCTGCCCATGAAACTGAACAACTTTCCCTAAGGAACATAGGTCGAAATACAAAAAAAAATAATTTGACCTCCCATACAAAAAGCGCGATCAGCTGATTCAGTTTCTATGGGAGGTAAAATTTTTTTTTTCGTATTTCGACCTATGTTCCTAAGGGAAAGTTGTTCAGTTTCATGGGCAGAATCACATCCTTCAGGGTTGATATACCCTTTTTGTTACACCTTGTATGGGGTGACTTTTAATTAGTTCTTGATAGCAAAATATATGCATATACTCATGAAACTAAACAACTTTTCCCAAGAAACATAGGTCGGAATACGAAAAACCTAATTTGACCTCCCATACAAAATGTGCTATCACCTGATGCAGTTTCTATGGGAGGTCAAAACTTGATTTTCGTATCTCGACCTATGTTCCTTGGGGAAAGTTGTTCAGTATCATGAGTACATTCATACCTTTTTCTATCAAGAACTAATTAAAAGTCACCCTATTTAGGGTCTAGACAATTTACATATTATGTCACCCATACATTTTATGACGTTCACTTTCATCATCTCTAAATTTATCGTAGTTTCATCTCTACTCATAAACACGTTAACAGAGCTAATAAAAATAAACTGGTAAAGGCTGAGTCATAACATTCGCTCACTAAGGGTTCCGTACCACGCCACAAGATGCTTGAGTCAGACGTTAATTTAGTGACGTGTTCAAATCTTCTCTGGTTTTGGTTGATCTGACTCGCGCTTGGCTCGTTTTCATCATTTGTTTTTCTACTCCATAACCTCTTAGTATTCACTACAATCACGCCAGGTTTGACGATAAGTAGGTACTACAATTGAGGTAAAAAAATTCTTGTTTCAAGAGTCTCCTTGATTGTTTTTTGTTAGGATATCCTCTAGGTACTTTATACTATACATTGGGGGCGATTCTAGCGTGGCCACTAAATTAATAATTAAAATTGACAGGTCTAAAAGTTATGCTGTCTTTTTTCAGCCTATAGACGGTAACAAAGATGGCAACATTTTTAGACCTGTCAAACTATAGCCTTAAATTTAGCGGTCACACTAGAATCGCCCCCATTGTCAAATAATTTTAAAAAAGACTACTTTAAGTAAGACGAACAGACAAACAGATATCGCAATAGATCTTGTTAGCACCCTCCGAAAAGTCAAAGTTAACTTCAACAACTAACCTATTTACAAATCTACAGCGATAAAATAGCCCAAAAGGAATGTTTAAGACCCTTTATAAGTAAAGTCCGGTACAAATGGGCGTAAGCTCCGCCTTACAGTCCAGTCGTGATAAGTCGCTCGCATTAACGTCACGGGGCTGTGTACCTATTATCGGACCTTTGCTACATGCAGGGTCTTACGAAATCAGAGCAAAAGCTGAGAACAAACATATAATTTTCATAGGTCAAAAAATAATGTTGTGAAATTTATAGCTGGCATTTATTTTTGTCCTGTGAGGAGCCGGCAAAGAATAGTACCAACCCATACATACCCGTGGGTGTCGTAATAGGCGACTAAGGCTTATAAACTGGAGGATGGGCAGCAGAACCCTCCTTTGAATCTTACTTACTTACTCACTGCGGTCACCTACAACCGCGGCCCATGGTGCCAGCCGTAACGCTAACAAGCGAGGTGACTCTTCTACATTTTTTTACAATTCTGGAGGGAGCTGTCCTATAGTGGACGTTTCATGAGGTGTTATGATGATTTAACTTTAGTCATCATCAAAACTGCTCAAAATTTTACAGTTGGATATTACTCAAGAATCAAATAAGTATTTGGCTGAAATAAGTTTCGCAAAGCAAAATTAGGGTAGAGAAGATATAATAAATACTAATTTATCAATAATAAAAAAAAAACTGAAAATGGAAGAAATTGAAGAAGGTACCATGAAAGAAAAAAAAAAGACAAAGAAAAAATATCAATCTTCATCCTGACAAAAACGTACAAATATTTACAAGAAGATCTCAAACTTTGTTGTAATTTACTGATTGTAACTGAATAAATTTATTTTGTTCTTTTTTTAACCACTTTTATATTCTCAAGAATAAGGCTTACTTTGAAATGAACTACATAATACAGAACAATCCGTACTTACTGAAACATAGGTTCTGTATATATGAGTAAATTGTAGGGCAGGAGTGATAATCAAGTAATGATTGGGTTAGTGTGCCAGAACGATGTAATAAAGGTATCGTAAGGTGTGTGGGTTCTAAGGCTTTCTTTAGACTGGTGTAGTGCAGCACATAATATGACTTTAAGATCATCCATTATATCAGTTTGGGGTTTTATTAGTTATAAACGTTTTGATCGGGTTAGAGAGTACAAGAGACACTTGGGAAAAAAATATTCAAAGTATAAATGTGGGCATGTGTGGTGTGTGTATGCATGGTGTATGGATTATAAATATAAAAATAGAATTGTTTAATTTGATTTGATAGAAAGGAGCGTTTCTAGTTGACTAGTTATATTCTACGTGATTTCAAGATCACATGTTTTCCGAAGTACAGCTACAGTTTACTACGCACTTTAGTAATTTTTAAAATCTACTACTGCTCTACAGTATCTAGAGCTCAGCTGCACAGACGATTAATCCTGAGGCATGCATGACATGACCCTTCTTGGCCAGTCATTCAACTTAGTTGCAACAGGATGCAAATAGTTAAATATTATCCTTTGTTGCAATTGCCTAAATACGCTTTATATGAAAGTAGCATTCCATATTTAGCGGCAGATAATAGCCCTATATTTGTCTGCAAATTCGCACCTAACAATGATAAATGGTTTCGTGTCGCATTTCCGCAATTGCGCTATGATCTGATTTCGACATTACGCAATAAAATGAACTATATCCTTCGAGACACACATTTAATTTCTAAATATGATTTTTAGCTAATAAACAGTAAATCTGGGATTGTAGACAACGTGCCATATGAGGAAACCGAACATCATGAAATGTATGACGTTCGCTTTCGTTATCTCAAAATTTAATGGAACGTTTTCTAGACCCCTGTTTTATATTCATAACATCCCATGAACCGTCCACTACAGGACAGGGAGCTCCCTCCCAAAATTCTAGCTTTTGCTGGAAAAATGTAGAGGGGAAGTACCATAGACACCTCGCTTGTTAGCGTTACGGCTGGCACCATGGACCGCGGTTGTAGGTGACAGTAAGATGTAAGATACAAAGGAGGATGCTGCTGCCCATCCTCCAGTTTATAGCCCTTAGTCGCCTCTTACGACACCCACGGGTATGTATGGGTGGCCTGTTTTATATAGCTGGAAAAAAATTAGGACTCAATAGATACGTCTAAAACAGAATGATGAATTTTTAGTACGAGACTTAAAAGACGGTGCGTAATAAAAAGGCGCAGTATAATGCTCTACATATCAACGAAACCAGGTACAAGAGCACGCAGCTTCTCTAAGAAACAGCTAGTAAACAATGAAGAAGACCTAATGACCAGCAACATTGCATAACTAGAGGCATATTGTTAAACAACGGAAGGCTTATTTGCTTAACATTGTCAACGTTATGCCAGAGAGCGTGGCGACCGTGGACTCCTTGACGAACCACCGGAAATACGCATCTGGGTGGCAGACATTAACTTTGGTTGCAAAAACGCACTAGGCTGTTTTAAGATCGAAAGATTTGGATTATGGTCTGCAAAAAAAAGCACAGAAATGCACTTATTCAGAGAAAGGCAGTCTTTCAAATCTTAGCTCTAAGTTTCCACGCAAGTATGCAAAATATGGTACAAAAAGTTAAATATAAGTTACAAAGAATAACTTTTTCATATCAATTTAATGTAAGTAATACCTTGAAAAATAACAATTCGTCCTTATAAAGTTAAAATTTAGTTACCTATCATCAACATAGTTAACAAGGCGGAAAACATGTAGAAATAAAAGTTGAAGAAATCGTTTAATTGCTGCTATTCATCACTGTCGAAAGATTAGCAAACATGAGATTATATTGAATAATTAATTGAATACAATTCAATTTAATACTCCAAGTCATACCGAACAATATGTAAGTAATGCTCATTTATTGTGACTATTCTAGGTGCTTTACATCCCATTTGAGCATTGAAGAATAAAAAAAACGCATAAAACAATATTAACATTACGGTATTGTTTAAGTGAGCTAGCTGAATGCTTTTATAGACCAGAGGTCAGAGATTTTGTTCAGATTGTATCTCAACTAATATAGACGTTTGATAGAACAAAGCTCATGTGTAATATCGACACCTTGATAACACAATAGAAGCATATGAAATTGATTCACACGTTGAATATTATCTCCATTAAGAAAATAACAAAGCAGGTATAATTTTATTTATATGAAGGTTGCCCGGAGGTCGGAACTATCTCATCAGAAGTGATCTTTTTGGATTCAAATTGGCTTTGTTTTTTAGTGTTGGATGTTTTTGCTCTTTGTAAGTAATAGAGTCATTACGTTGCTCAACAGCGTAATGTGGTGTTATGGGTCTTTTTACTATTTTACATTTGTGTTCACTGTGAATAGGTGCTTACGTTGATATGTTTTGGATTCTCCATTTTTTGAAATGAAGCTTTTTGTTTTCTTTGAGTAGAAATCAGGTGGCCTGTGTACCTGACAGAAAGTCACGTACACTGTTATAAATTGGAACCTAATTGTTAAGACAGAAAACGTGCGTTGCTCACCCTAAGAGCTAAAATTTAATGTATTGTGTGCCATTCATTTCAATATTTTCTTCACCCTTCGAAGCGGAACACAATCATTCAAATATTGCTTTTTGTTCCATTATTATGAATGCGGGTAGTATTTTCCCATCGGACTTTGGAATGAAGTTGCACAGCAATCAAGTACTGCTCAAGGAACGTCTTGAGCCAAGGAGAATTGATTTATATTTACTTTCTAAAACTAATTTAGCCGTTAAATGATAAACTGTCTTCACCGGACCTTTGATCTTCACCTTCAGTTTTCACTTGGTTCTAGACTGCCATAAATGATCCTTTAATGAAAAAAACAACGCACCTTTAAAAATTTTTGAAGTGAAAACTTCTTAAGCGGCGCTTGGCACTTTTTTAGATGGGTAAAAAATGTTAAACTCACGTCAGATGTCGCGTCAGATGTTTAAGTTTTGAAGTGAAAAGTTCTTTAGCGGCGCGTCAGATCTGACGAAGATTGTATATATGTAATATAAATTGTAATGTTTGTCTACGATAGCGCAATAAATGAATACTGTATGTACTTTTATACTGATAAATAAAACAATTCGTGCGAAATTATTCCCTAACCATTCCAAAATATTCAAAAATGCACAACGTTGATGTTTAAGTTTTCACTTCTGCCGGCACTCCCGGAGTGCAACCCGTCCTTTTTCTATACATATGTAGCTTTTGATTTAAGTTACACGAATATATGTGAGTGTTTTCTAGATTTGATTGGAAAAAAAACATTGATTGGATTTGGGTGAAAACCCATGCTGTAACAACGTTTCATTTAAAAAAATTCAAGAATTTATAAAAAAGAACATTAAAAAATTAAATAATGTAAATTAGATAAACGATAATCAATCATCGTTAGCAACGATTTAAGTGTCAATCGCAGCTTAATCTTGTTTTTAATGAAACAATTTCCAAACTATATAGAGATGTTAGTAATAAAATTTGAAATAAATGATTTATCATAGAGTTCTAGTTCACCTAGTGTTGAGAAAGATGAATGTTTCGACAATTTTGCTAAGGTTAATGATTCGTAAAATGTTCAGTCAAGAGAACATCAAGCTCGACACACTGGACTTTGCACCGCGCTTATCTTAGTCAGCGTAGAGACAAAAGTTGCACTGTGAGTGTCAAGCTTGACCTGCTCTTAATTGTACTTTTAGTCACATTATAAGGCAATTTACTGCCAATGTTATAGACCCTTTTGTAGCAACCGCTTAAAGTTTCCTTCGAAACAAAGAAATTTATAATAGGTCTTTACCTATGAAATTACCGAAATTTTCTTACAGATTAATGATATCATAATTCCTATAATTCTAATGCTATTTTTTTCATTTGATTTATATTTGAAAGTTGACTTCAAGGTTATCAATTTACGCATAAAATAAGGTTATTATTTTTAGTTTGATATATAAAATTAAAGGTTTGAAAACTGTTCGTCTTAAATGTCGTCCGATTTCATCATTAGATTTGTTATATTCTTTTACAGATAATATTTTTCGAAAATTAAATTTAAGCTTCTGTTAGCTTAATGTCTTCCCAATAATGCTTAAAAAAAAATTGGATTTATAATTTAATATATTATATTAAATTGGATTTAGTACTGAAAATTGAGTTTACCTAAAATTCGCCATACAAAACGGCAATTTCATAGGTAAAGACCTAATATACTTATACAATTATACATACCTACGTTACGTACTCATCATAACATCCCATGATACATCCAATGCAGGACAGGGAGCTCCTTCCAGAATTCCAGCAAAAACGCGCGGTACTTTGCAAGGGGATTTACCCTAGTCACTACGCTTGTAAGCGTTGCGGCTGGCGACTGCTGTTGTTGGTGACCGCAGTATGTAAGATGGTACACAGAAAGATGGTGCTTCCCATCCTCCGGTTTATAAGCCCTACGATACCCACGGGTAACTCTTATTTGCCGGAACCAGACGGCTTTGCGATCTAGTAATACCTACTGAAATAAGCATATCTTCGTAATTTTCTGATATAAAGTGCTTGGGTTATTGGTCTAATATATTCGAAAAGCACTATCGATTTGACAAATCAATCACCGACCGATTCTACACTTTTGTCTATGAATGAAGGTTTCAATTAGGCTTTTTTGAAGTAGTATTATATTGAAGTCGTTTTCAATGATGGAAATTGAAAGAAGACTACCTTATGATCTTCTTAAATCTTGTGCTTAAACAATAAACTCTCAAATGTTGTCAACGTAACTACATTTTGAAAGCTTTGGATAAAGAAAGAGATAAGAGAGAGAAGCCTTTCCCCAGCAGTGGGATGCGATAGATGCGTCTCGTGTGGTGCCGGCAAAGAATAGTACCAACTCATACATACCCGTGGGTGTCGTAAGAGGTGACTAAGGGTTATAAATTGGAGGATGGGCAACAGCATCCTCCTTTGTATCTTACATCTTACTTACTGCGGTCACCTACAACCGCGGTCCATGGTGCCAGCCGTAACGCTAACAAGTGAGGTGACTATGGTACTTCCCCTCCACATTTTTTCCAGCTAAAGCTAGAATTCTGGAGGGAGCTCCCTGTCCTGTAGTGGACGTTTAATGGGATGTTATGATGATGATGCGATAGACTAATAAAATAAGATTCCAAGTAGAAATAACATTTGTGTTGTGTTTAAGCGTTTAGGTCTGCCGTGGTGTCCTTTACAATTTAAACCTGTAATAATAAGTTTAGGCTTGACACGAAATTAGTACTGATACAGTATACGTAAATACGTCATGTAAAACCATTCGCTTTGGTGTTGACATGATAAATTTAAGTAGACGCTTTATTATCAATTTATTATAATTGTTAATTAAACAAAAAAAAAAATTCTTAGTGAAAAGTTAAGTGTTATACTATACTATGAACTTACTTTATAAATATCTCTATATACTAAAGAGATAGATACACGTAGATAGAATAGTACAACGACGGAAGAAGCAAGGATAAAAGTTATAAGAATAGAAAACGCACACTATCAAACAAGTTTGCAGAAACTGAATGACCCTCATTACATCACTGGTAATAATGATTCATTTTAATAATACGACGCTACTATTACGATACCTACATATCTATTAAAACTAGACCATCCTCGTCATGTGCTACTCATCAATCTTGAGCTAGGAATCTCAGTTCAAATTAAACGCAGTTTTTAAAAGAGTTGCCAATTAAGTTTTTCGCAACATCAGAAGTTGCAGCAACACCGTCTAACGAGCGTCAGGCTAATCGTTTGCTGGCAACACAATCTTTTCTTTATAAAGTTGGATATAGCAATTAATATTACTTAACTTAAAATAATGAACGTTTCACGCCCGAGTTGCCACACGGCTTAGCTTCGTCTAAACAGATCTCTTTATGTTTGGGTATCGAATTGCACTGACATTGTAAGTATTATTTTCTCAGACATTAACTTCGTTTAATCTTACTTCATGTTTCCTGAACTAATTACAGAGTATTTTATTATTTTTGTGCTGCAAACATTTACTTATATATAAGTACTAGCCCATCGGCACGTTACAATGTCCCCAATTCGTTGGTCCGAAATCTGACGTTTAGGACCAACAAATGTCAGTCGTTGTCAGTCATATTGTCAACATTGGATGCAAATAAACTTACCAACAAAATGTTGTTCTTCGTTAAAGAAACAATACACTCTTATTATTATTATTGTTATTTCTTATTATTGTTTTTGACTATAATCCAATTAATGAAACTGAAAAACCGTGCCTAAATTACATATAAACAGTAAAAAGTTTGTTTTGTTTTTTCCCGCCATATTATTTCCGTTCCGTGCATTTAGTACCGACCGAAGTACTACACAACGTAGTTCACGCGATTTTTCACAGATGGCGCTATTTTTTCTTGTATGGGGAAATTTTTAACCGCTTGTTCCCAAGACCCTATCTTGACTATATAAATCTATGGCTGCAAAGTATTGTTTTATTTAATCTGAGCTGCTTTTAATTTAATCTGATACAAAAGGACCTATAATATACAACTAACAATTGCTGTTAAATTATCTTTTATCTTTTTTGGACTAACTGTTTAGAAGTGAAGTCGTGAAATCTTTAATATTGAAGTATTTTTAGTAATTGTCTAGGCGCATTCGTCTAGGCTGTTCCTGTGCTAAACTATAAATGCACGCACGTACGTACAAGAGCATTGCTTGGACATGACTCGCAATTCTACTATAGTTTGATTTCAAAACGCGTTTCTCAATGCCAAGACGTTTCACTGCTAGATAACTTTATTTTCGAATCTAGAGTAACTTTCGCCAAATCACTTAGTTTTATTGTCTGAATCTAGTAATTCGCGTGTGCCGGTGTTACATTTTAATTGTATTTTATAAGTACTTCCTGTTTCTTGTGTCTTTGTTTTTTTTTTATTATTTGGTTTAATTTAGTTACTTTTGTTGATTCATTTAATTACTTTGTCGTCGTGTTTTATTGGAATTACTTTGTAGATAGATACTCGCGCGTTAACACTTTCGATTTCAGTGTCTACACCATGTGGTGTTAATAACGAGCTTAAGGCAAGTTTAAATTTACGAGAAAAACAGCTTGTACTGGAATATTATTAGAAAATAGGAAGGAAAAGCGATTTATGTAAATTTGTTGACAACGAGAGGGGTGCATTGACATAACCGGATGTATCTGTCTTGTGTAGTGCATGTGTATCACTGACAAACTTTACAAATGTTCAATACAAATATGAATTATGACAGCACGCTTTTTGCTTCCTTTACGCAAATATTTATTTGTGTTCGGTACCTTTGTTACATTTACGTAAGTTTCACACAGATTTATTAAATGAGCCATAAACTATAATAGATTTCTCTGTACAGTTCGATAGTCATAATTTTGTAGAAAGTAAATTTTTGCTAAAAGACGCTGTTAAACTTGACCACACTATAATTGGATCTTTATGGACTACTACGTAATGATCACTTTCTTTGATATTACTTTATAATACCAACAGCGTTGAGTTTATATCGTTGTAAACTTTGTACATTAAAGTTTTTATTGGCATATGCCTTGTTCATAAATACAACGCACGCGTGTTATGTCTTTGCATATTCAATAGAATTCACACGATCTTGTCAACTTGTTTTATAATCCTATTGCCATAACGCATCGAATGATTGCACCATTTTTGCATAATACTTTGCTGCCTTATTGCTTCCTTCGGAAGACTGCTTCTTTAGATCGTATAGCGCAGGATTAATATTATTTGCATATTCTAATTGCTAAATCAATCACATGTCAATCTAAAGCTTTCGTTCAGGCGGTCTGTTACTTCAATCTTAAATCAATCGTAGCGGTTTCACTTTATTATCATTACCTAGTTTAATTGTATTGATTTGCTTAAGTGTGATTGATAGGTGTATATGTCGTGGCCAGATCGTTAGAAATGATCACTTCATGATGTGGCTGACCACTTTATGAAAGGTTCGGTTATGTTAGGTTGCATTTCATGAAGTAACCAACATGAATTCATGAAGTAACCAACATGAAAGTGGCCACATCATGAAATAGCCAATACCACGATCTGGCCACGACATATACATTCCTTTAATGGCAGTCTGTAAATATTGGAAAAAAATCTTCTCTGAAGTTTATAGTGTGTAGTGGAGCAATTGTTTTTCAGTCACTTTTCAGAAGAGTCTTTGGAGAGTGCCAGTCAGTATCTTGTTAGATATTTTCGTCGTGGACGAGCAAAAAATAATTTATACCACGTCTGTTCCTTTTCTTTGAGCCTGAAAGTGGTTTATGAGTCTCACCATATTATCACACATCCCCAGTGTTAAACCATTTTACAGTTCTTGTTATGAAATTGTCAGCTTCCTACGATTGCGTGCTCATTGTAGATTCTATTGTGAAATTTTTACAAGAGTGTGTCGCCAATTCAATTTAAATTTAGATTTGCGCGTACGATACAATAATTTTAGTAGAAAGCTCAACCACCATTGTTTGTCAAGTTCACGTGCGTTTTTTTGTGTGCTTGAGAATTGTTTGGGTAATGTTACTATTCACCCGTCTTTTTTATGTCGCAGCTATGTCACAGGGTTCTGTTGTAATCAAATGATAAATATGGAATGGGAATTAATAGTATTTCAGCACTATACCGTGATACTTTGAAAGTATACCTTTTGAATAAAGTAACAGATTTATTATTTTTTTGACTCTATAATGATTATTATTCTTCTTGATGTCTAGACCAGGGGGGTGATCGTGGTAAATTCAACGACATTACCAAAAGAATAACGTTTGCCTCAAAAGTTATTTCAAGTCTTAACTAAATGTTTTAGGCAAACGTTTTTGTTTTGGTAATATCGTTGAAATTACCACGATCGCCCCCAAGTAATCCCTTTGTTCTGTTAAACAAAATATAGTAGGTTCTAATCTAACCTTAGTGAATCTCAATAAAATTGTACCATCTTGGCAATACCATTGTCCATACTTTGCAAACGCTCCGTTGAAACTATTTGGTTCATTGTAGAACAGAAGTATTTAATGTGGAAACGATTATTACAAAAGGTGCTAGTAAATGTCATTCGGTATTGAATAATATTGGCTATGGAGTGGGCTGTGTTGGTCACGATTAAACTAGCAATGTTCCGTTTCCATAATGAATCATTGCCCACAATTATTGACCAAACTCCGGTTTTCAAGACAATTAATTTTGATATAGGTGCATTTGTATCCTTTTTCCTTGTTCCTTTGTACTGACTTTCAGATCCAGGTTATTTTTGTGGTGGCATAAGAAGTGATTTTTATGGCTTACTTTTAGTTGACTCACTAATTTAGTTTTCGTGTTCTGCCTTTACTCATTCGTTTAGTGGATTTTCCCGTGCCATATTATTCGTTGCACAAAAGACCTCTGACATCTGGTGCAACTCATTACGCGTTGCGTGTCAGATAATTCAGCGACACAAATACAAATATCGCCCTTGGACGAGCGCAGGAATTTAGTTCAAGCAGCTTTGTGTAAGTACCTATCTATTTGCTATCAGTCGGCATGTATAAATAAATCGATAGCAATCACGATCTACACAAGGGCGTTTCTGAGTTGTCGACATCCGTCTCTTGCGCCCACATCTATTTTCAAATCAATTGGATCCGCATTTAAGACTGTCATCGCGCTAACAAAAAGGTTATTTCCAATGTAGTTTGTTAACGTTTAATATAGAGTGTTTTGGAGTAGGTATTTCGTGAAACTCGTCATGAGGCGAACATTTCGGTTATAATCATACAAAATCATCATCTGAACCATCGTAAACATTTTTCTTTTTTTTGTCTTTGGTGAGTGAGGGCTGGTCACACCGGCGGTCTGGCAGTTGGACATGCTTTGTAATCTATCTGTGGTTGGAAAAATAGCCAGCTGTGTTTTAAAACTGTCTAAAAAACGCGAATTAAAAAGTCCCTGCGCTTTAATTTGGGTTGCTAATGATTAACCCCAAGCTAATTCGTTCATCTATTGAGCTGGAGTATTTCTGAACTTATGCAGTTTTACTTAATAACCTTCTGTTCTGTTAGGCGTCGGCGTCGTGAGAATTGTGAATTTCGATTAGTAGATATGGAATGCAATTGTCGTGAAGTGTACGTTCACAGTGCGCGACCTTGCGTTCGGGCCTTTAATGGTCCGGAAATTATAAAGTCTTTTGTCGTGCGTGCCTCGGATTCGGACAAAGTATTCGTGCTATAATTTGGCTGTGGTTACAGTAGCACTGACTTAAATTGTTTTCGTAACAAATAATGGTATTAGTGGTCTAGGATTTGTGTATATTAGTAATGTATTGCAACAGCATTGCTGTAATTAGAGTAGTATGGTAATTTTAAAATTTAATTAACCATAGTATTTTAGTAGCTTAAATGGGTTAAAATTTAAATACTTAATATAGTATTTAATGTCTTATCGGTTTGAAAACAAGGAACTGGGCATTTTGAAAACGGTTAAAAGGTTGTAAAACGGTGAGGTTTCAAAATGGATGCATAAAACAAAACTAAATACAGTCGGCACGTTATGGATAGGAGTGGAAGAAAAGTGATGAGGCATTTTTTTTACTGCAGTGGGAGAGAATAACCTGATAATTTACAGAAAAATCTTGCTCTATAACTAGACGGTCGGGTTACTAGGTACTCGTAACACTAAACATGACATGTCTTTCTCTATAAGTTTAGTTATTCCTTCAATTTGTAAACATGCTCTACTTGAAGTTCGTTTTAGGAGACAAGAGACTGGCTAACTGCTAACTGTTATCTTAAATCTAGTATCCTTGCGTAAGTTATTCAATGTGATCAAGTATCGTGAACGCGACTACAGCGGCTGCATTTCGTTCCATACTAAATCGGGTGCGTGTGCGCAGAGGGCAAGAAAAAACTTAATTTTAACTAGGAGACAGATTTGTCACCAGTGATTACTTGTGAGCGTGTTACTTTGACAAGTGCCAGCAATTTGATACATGATACAATCGTACTAACGGTTTACTAAGATCAATTACGAGCCAAATGGGCGTGTAAATAGAGATTCTTATCATGTTTAGTCTTGTAATGTAATTTGATAGTCTTGTTAAATATTTTGAAGGGTTTTGCAATTTGTTTTAGTGATTTATGTCTAAGTAAATGTTCTATTCACCTACTTGTGTTGATAGATTTAAACGATCGGCAATCAAATATTTAAGAAGAAGGGCGTTAAATACCCAACATTAACGCTCAACGTTACCAAATTAGGTAATGCTTCTTAAACTGACCCACATTTAAGAAAAACTGGATCAAAACAAGATTGTTGAAAAAACGAAGGTCCTTTAAGGTTCTCTTAGCTCATGCAACCAACAGGTTTGCTGTATTTCTCAACCTTGTCACTGGTGCTCCAGTGCAGCCAATGCACTATGCACCACTTTGGCGAAAGTAAAAGTAACTGGATAAAACCAGTTACCTCGATAAAAAAATGGCTTTTTTGTTCGCTCTCGTTTTACTCCACTTACGCAATGGCCTGATTAAAGAAGTGAATAAAATTGCGAGGTAAAATGTGATTTAATAAGTCTCGTAAAAGTCTCACGTTTTTAGGCTCACTTCCATCCACATCGAGTTAAATGCAGAGACCAATAATAACAGTATTTTGGTCCCTCAATTTGCACTTACATAACTTAAAACGTTCCAATATTTTAATAATTTTAAAACCCGAAATTGGCTCCCTAAATAGCGCGTCAAAAGTTTATTTTGCAAGGATTCCAACTATACTCCGAAAAAAAAGTTCTACCTCTAAATCTGCAAAAAGACGATATAGCGAGACTACAATCGCTTCTTAAGCACTTAAATAAGTATTTTACTGTTAAGTAGGTTTTCGAACACTTTAAATGAATCTAAGTGAACGCTTACACGCGCGAAAGTGAACTTCGAGGTGATTTATCTATCCATGAAAGGTTGTGAAAAATGTCGCTTCGTCTTCTAATGTTACAACCGGGTCGTAAGCAAGTAGTTTGTTATTACCGTAAATAGAATTAAAGAAGATTATAAAAGATTTACATTACTTATCACGTGACCTTTCTTAAGATTATGCCGATCACGTCTATTTTTGTTAAAATCTACTTGCCTACTTGGTGTGGGAATTTTTAAACTACTATGTTGTAGTTTTAGGCCGACCTTTAATACTTTTGATCTTGCTATTTTTTGACTATTTTATTTGGGTGAAGACTGATTTGCATCTACCCTGAGAGTGTCTAAAAATCATTAATAATTAACTAATTTTGAAAGGGCTTACTCTTGACCTGAATCTAGTCCTAGGACAGCTTATCTGATATCACGATGATAACTTTATTATTTTGTGAGCCTGATTTAAATCCACGACACTAACACAAGTCTAACGACGAGTCTAGCACAAGGTCTAACCTCATCATCATTACAAAAAACGTCCACAGCTGGACATTGGCCTGTAATCCAATCCCCTATCCTCCTAAGTCGCTCCAGAAGGACAAACTAAATTGTTGACCAATTGATGAAGTTTATTCCAACCTACATTAATTTAACAAGGAATTTAAAACAATTCTGCATAAAATTCAAAACTATCATAAAAATATTTTTCGTATAAAACGTCTTCGTCCGTCTTTACTGGTCGTATGTTTCGTATAATATTTACCGTAAAATTGCATGTAAAAAAAGGTTAAAATTAGATAATGGAAATAGCAATCAGCCGCTCGGCCTTAGGAGGCTAAACAACGTTGGCTTCCTACTAAATTAGGTACGAAGGCAGTTAAAACGAATCTAAGTGAGCACTTAAAAGCGAGAAAGTTTACATCGAATTGATTTATCACGTTTACTTTTGAAAAATGTCACTGATTGACGTCTACTGCAAACTGGAATCGACTTTTATACCTTGAAAGGTAAATAAAAAGCCGTCCAACGACTTAATTAGAGACTTTCGTCCTTCTAATCACCGTGGTATTGATAGTTATATAAGGGTTAAGTAAATGAGCGGTTAAAAGGTAATCTTTGCTGTTATGGTTAATTACCATCATTCGTAGATACCTACTTAGTTTGTTTTTAATAATGAGTATGTTGATTGATTTAGTTTGATATTAGGAGTAAACGTGAGTTTATGAATATCCTATACTATTAAACGAGCAATATTTGTATATATATATATTTGTAATCGGTTTCTCGGAAACGGCTCTAACGATTTCGATAAAATTTTGTATACAGGGGTTTTTGGGGGAAAACAATCGATCTAGCTAGGTTTCATGTCTGGGAAAATTCCTTTTTACCGTCTTTTCTAATATTTCTTAGCGCGTTTTAGTGCGTTCAAGAAACTTACAGCGCCATCTGTTGTTGAGTAGCATAGCTTGCTCACCCGATGTTATTTTAATCGTACTGAGCATAGCTCGGTTGCCCAGGTACTGTTTTATGAAGAGTGGTATTTTTATAAATAATAACAATCTGCTACCGATTAGTGCCGACTGTCTTTTTTAAATTTTAAGGTGTCGGTTATAATTTATAACCGGTTTTCAGTATAGATTAAAACTGTTAATTCTTTTGCTGTGAGTTGTTTGTTAATTGAGACGAGAGATTTTTTTCGACAACATTTTTTTTAATAAACTTGCTCATGGAAGATGTTCTAATATATTTAAAAATTTTGTTCTACATTGACGCATCGCAGCGCATCTTTAAATACACAAACAAATCAAGCTAAGTTAAATTTGAACCTCCCTTCTATCTCACACATTCTTGATTAACAAAACAGAAAGTGTCTGCATCATTAAGGAAGGAAGATATATCATCAAAGCTTCGAAGAAAAATCATACAGACAGATTATTTAATCTTAATACGTTGTCACAATAAATAATAAACCTACATCAGCAAGACCTTCACAAAATGTGTTAAAAATTAAATGTCTTGTGTTTTTGCAACTGTTTTGTCATTAACTATTTTGTAGTTTCAATGCAATGTCACCGGGCTAATTAAAATTTGGTCAACATGCAGTGAATGTTTCGTAAGACCTTATCTTATTTTGTTTTACTAATTGCCAGTTTTGTCTTGCATGAACACTCGGAGACCTTTTGTGCTTTTTTACCTCCTTATGTGCGAACGCGAATTTCGATCACGGCCATACCTGTGGAACAAAGAAACAACAGATAAAAAATAAGTTTCATAATTTGGCGCTCAATTCAAAATGATAATCATCATTAGATTCTATAAAAATTCCATTGCTAGACAGGAAAAATTTACAGCAAAATGAGTATTTTTTGGGTGGATTGTATCGAAAAGGTAGTCACCACGCTGCTTGTGTGTGCAGTGGTACAAAACGCAGAAGGATGTTAGTATCCAATTTATTTTATTTTTTACTAGCCTATACTGTCCCACTGCTGGGCAAAGGCCTTCCCCATACGTTTCCATTCCTCCCTATTTGTTGCGACTATGGGCCACTGGTCTCTAAAAGCATCCAGATCATTTCTTGGGCCTTCCTCTGCCTCGGCGTCCATCGCGTGGTACCCATTCCGTGGCGCGTGTGGCCCACCGCCCACCTATCCGGGTGCATCCGACACACGTGACCCGCCCAGTCCCACTTTAATGAAGCAGCCTTTTTGCCGACGTCAGCGATACGGGTTTTGGACCGCAGTGTTGTGTGTCGGTCCTCTTTACACCTAGTATGCTGCGCTCCATCGCCCTTTGGCAAATGGCAAGCCTGGACTTCTGTGCCTCAGTCAGTGACCGTGTCTGGGCTCCATTCTCCAGTTCAAATTCCCTAAGTCAATAGTTGCGTTCTTCCTGGCACCAGTTCAGTCCATTTGTCTGGTAACAGCCAGATTGATGCCAGAATGCATCTATTTGTTTAGACTTTATCAATGCCTTTTTAGTTCAAAGTGTCCAATCAAATTTAATTTTTTTATGGAGAGGCTGACTTTAAAATCATTTCCTAATAGTTACGTTGACTGATCATGGCCTTTCAGTTTTTGGAAACCTGACCCTTATTCCCTTCATTTTAAATATTATAACATCATGACACCATCAAATATGTTAATTGAGGACGTTACCCTAGCCAGTTGGTAGTTATACTAGTGAAAGTTATTACAACCGTATCATACTGGACGAGTAGTAGATTACCAAGCCGCCTTGTAGGCTGTAGGCACCTGCTTCACAAGCCTGTTTGCATGTTCAAGCACTTGACATTATCTATAGATTGTTAAGTGGTATTTGATTTATATCTTTAGTGTAAACTTTTATGATTATTACTTTTACAATATTCTGTCATCAACATTTTTAACCGAATGAGCGCCAATGGTACCCTATATCTAAACCTACTTTGTCAGTTTCATCTTTAAATAGTATGTGTTTATTATATGTATAACGGGCCAAAAAATACAGTTTAGTATAACAAAACAACAAATAATAGGAACCGGCCAAGTGTAAGTCAGATTTCCTGGAATTGCAATATTTCCTTTTCCATGAAACCCGTCTTAACAAAAATATATTATGTCATGGTACGGAATCCTCGACATGTGAGTCAGACTTACACTAAGACGTCCCTAAATAATCAGCAGTACTAAAATAAAATTTGACCCGACGTAACGTATTTTCTGACAGAACATCGAACTATTAATTATTCCAAATTAGTAACATTACAGTTTCTAGTTCCTAAACCAAAGTAGGCAACTATGTGTTTGGTTTGACATAATCGTTTTTGCGTTATAAGAATGAATATTTTAACCAAAAGGTTTACTTAATAGCGACTATTTATTGTTAGTCTCATAAACTAGTAACAGAAGCCGTAAGTTACTTGTCATCCATGGGAACAGAAACTTCTATCGTACCAGATGTTCTAAATAATGTTCTAGATCTAGACCGACCAATAAATACTGAAACACATTCTTGTTACCATTATAGACTTAAATATCGCCTACATACCAATTTCGAAATAAATGAATGAACGCTATGTATTGGAACATGGCATTTTGTCCATTTACAAGATCAATAAAGCAAATATTAAATGTTATGAATGAAGCTCTGCAAGAAACATACCATCTATGCAGGCCTACTCAGAAACGTTTACATCGACAACATTCAATTAATTATCAATGATTCTTGATGAACCTACCATTCATCAAAAATCATCCGAACAAAGGCGTCTCGAGGTAGTCGCTTTATCAAAGTTCGTGGAACAAAGTGCAATCAAACAATAATTTAGGGTCGATGACAGAACGCGGAGTAAAGCGAATCGGATGCCACGGTCAACCGACGCACTTGACCCAGGCCTCGGCTCGGTGCGTAAGTTAAGACTCATCCGATCGCAAACAATCGATTACGATTACGATTACAAATTATGGCAAGTAGTTCAAAAGAAAATGAGAAAATTCTGATCGCTTTCTAAACTTTAACTTGGAATGCGGCTTACGTCACTGATGATGATTTCATGACACGTGACAAAATGTTTAATCCTAATATTAGAATGATCATTAACAATTTACAACAGGACTGGTTTATCTGTGTTTAAAAAGAGTGACATTGTTCTTTATGCTCCTTTATTTGCAATATGTATGTATAGTTTATAGTTTTGTGTTGGAATAAAAAGAAGGTCGCTAACTTCGGATTATTTGGCGTTATGCACAAAAATTTTACTAAGTAGGTATACGATTGCATAACTCATAAATGTAAAGAAGTTATTAAAATGCAATCGTTCTTTTACAGAGCAGCCTTTTGGCATGTCCAGTAAGCGGGAAAAATTGTGGAGCATTACATTATGTCTGTAAGCAGACACCAACGCTGTCATGCTTTTTTAATATTTTTATTATTGCTGTGTCATACAGTATGCACAAAAGTCATGCTATAGGTACACGTTTGTAAGGTCGATTGTAATAGTAGCTTTCTACATGCTTTTTTTTTCAATTTTGCAATCTATCTGTACATAGAGGAGACAATTGTTAAAGCATGACAGATTACAAAAAGAGCAGTACAATTTTGAATCACGTTTATCTAACAGTGCAATAATCAGTTCAATGAGGCGTAAACAGTGCAGGAAAGGGAAATCTGACCAATAGCAGCCACAGCCGCAGCGGCCGAGAGCCACAGAGAAAGTTTTAAATTATACATCGTACGTAAACTGGTAACATTGATGGGGACAAGAGCGCGTTTAGACGACGGATGTTCTGCGTGTAAACGTCACTGCGCTTACAAACTCTACGCAGACTCGTGCGTCGGTATCGAGCGAAAGTGTAAAAAAGATGAATATTGCGCAACACGGTGCGTTTCGGCCACCGGACCAGCACCCACGTGATATAATCCAAATCGGTAAAGTTAATTAGACGTCCGAATATCGCGTACTCGCTACATTACTATACTCGACCTTACGCAATAGAAAAATGTTTCACCTATAGATATTTCGTTGATAGTACTGTTCTTTTTGTATGCTATTAACCGCGGCTTGTTGTTTGGATGCCGACTTCTTTTGTTTCGTTTGTTTTGTCTTACGTAAACTGACAGATATCAGTTTGTGTTAGTGTAACCCAGTTTACAGTGGCAGGTGTTATAGAACTGTCAATTAACAAGTCGCGATAAGTCTAGCGAACCTTTTGAATTCACTATAAGTATTAAAACACTGCAAGTAATAAATCTGGTAATAAAAGGACCGACAATGAGAGCCTAAGTTTATTAGACACGACAGAACCTTGGAAAGAGAAGGTGTAATAATGACCTTAAAATGAAAATGGAAAGTAAATGAGACGCATGCTAATTAAGATGATTGATAATTTCACAGTCCCTACTACGGTACGAGTAAGTTTATTATGTTAACCAGATTACCTACGTTCGTTACGCAATCTACGGCCACGGCTAAATGAGTGTAGTAACAAGTAATATCATTTTAGGGTTCCGATACCAAAATGGTAAAAAGGAACCCTTATGGTGCGACTTTGTCTGTCTGTCTGTCTGTTATACCTGTATATCTCAGCAACCACTCATGCTATCGACATGAAATTTGGAATAGTTTTAGAATATGGTTGTCCAACTTAATCGCACATGAAAGAATAAAAAAAATATGCTTATTAATGTAAAAGGGGCATGAATACGGGGAGTGAAATTTCAAATTGTCGTTACTAGGTTGAGTGGGGTATCATATCAAAGGGCTTTACTTGTAGATTCTAAAATATATTTTTGTATTTTCTTACTACTCTTAGTTTTCAAGTTACGATGAAAAACGTCAAAAAAAAATACCATTCCGCCCCCTTATCTCCGAAGTTTGTGAAAGGAAAATTATGAATTAATTACAGTCGATACAAGTTTGGCGGTCATTTAGTTTGTAAGAAATGCATGTACCTTTCGTAATTAATAAAAAAAAAATAAGTATTACAGCAAAAATAAAACGATCTTTCTAAGTTGCACAGTTTTTTAGAAATCTGCAAAAAATGTTAACAAACAAATTTAGTTTTGCGGTTCTAAAAATTGACTTCTTGCTTCCAAAATACTATAGACATCGGAACCCTCGGCGCGCGAGTCCAACTCGCCCTTTACCGGTTTTTTTGTATATTTGTATACTGGGCAGTGTATTAAATGTAATGTATAATTATCTCCAATTCAAATAAAACTTAGAAATGCCAAAACAAACTATTACTTCCTTCGTGACCATAACTAGTTATCGTATACCTACCTCAATCCAAAACTGACCTACAATACTTTTGAATACCTTCTGCAAAATTATTTTTATTACGGTGATTACTTCCAATGACTAAGTATTTGTAAGATAAACTTTTGTGCATGTACCTACTAGAAAATCATACATTAAGTAACTATATTTATTTCGTACAATATTATAGTTTCCTTATTCCTAAAGAACATTTTAAACTGTTTTATATGTAAATTAAATTCTTAGAGTATAGTGTTTAAACAGATACCTCGTTAACTCTGCATTTAAATAAAACAGCTACGCATGTTTTACAGAAGCATCTGATAATAAAATTAATACTTAAAGTAAGTTGATGATTACAGAATGACGTAGGTGAGGAGAGAAATCGCACGGAAGATGCGTCTGCGCAGACACACCCACTCGGCCGCACATTAACGAGCTAATTCAATTTATGGTGCTTGCTTTGAAAGGAGAATGTTTTGGTATTTAGTTAATGAGGATGGTTCACAATCTCCTTGGCAAGAAGGATCATTACTTAGAGTTAAAAATCCATGTTTTTATGGTTCCGATACCAAAATGGTAAAAAAGGAACCCTTATGGTGCGACTTTGTCTGTCTGTCTGTCCGTCTGGAATAGTTTGGAATAGTTTTAGAATATAGTTGCCCAACTCAATTGCACATGAAAAAAAATTTAAAAAATTATGATTATTAATGTAAAGGGGGCCAAAATAGGTGGGACAAATTTCAAATTGTCGCTACTAGGTCGAGTGAGGTATCATATAAAAGGGTTTACTTGTACATTCCAAAATTGTTTTATTTTTGTAACTCATAGTTTTCAAGGTATGATAAAAAATGTATAAAAAATACCATAATAATAATTTCCCCCTTATCTCGGAAGGTTGCGATAGGAAAAATCTGAAATAATTACAGTCTATAGACGTTTATGTAAATATTACAGGAAAAATAAAACAAACTCTCTAAATAGTACCGTTTTTTAGAAATCTGCAAAAATCCATTACAAACAAATTTAGTTTTGCGTTTCTAAAAATGGACTCTAGTGCTTCTAAAAACACTAAAGGTATATCGGAACCCTCGTCAAGCGAGTCCGACTCGCACTTGATCGGTTTTTTTTCATATCAGGTAGTGGTTCTGTATTTTGGACAAATATTAATACATATGCATCTTCTCCGAACAGACAATAATGATTAGAAAATTTGGTAAAGGGATCATTTCAAGTTGAGCAGTTAAATGTTATAAGAGAAAGAACAGTCATTGATTTTGATGATGATTGGACTATGTTACCCATTCGTTAGTTTTCGCTCCGCTTCGTATCTTTCTTTACATCATTTATATCAAAATCATAATCGTAAAAATGAATGTGTTCAGCTATGCATATTTCTTTGATTATTTATGCCATAAGAATTGAGTTTCATAAAACTCGTTCATTCATATCAAACCTTTGGGATTAAAGTTTTATAATATATTTTTTTTGGCAAAGGGCTTACTCTTGACCTCGATCTAGTGTTAAGGACAGAGATGAGGTCGATAATAGGAGGAGCTTGCCCAGAAGCCTATTCACTCGCGACTTGAATAGATTCAGGTTATATCAACTCGGGAACACAGACATAGGCAGAGAATTCCACAGAGCATTTGACATATTATTTCTGCTAGCAGCTTTTAATCTTGCGGGAAATATATTTTTAATGTATGGTTTCAAAATTTAATATTATACAGTTGCAAGTTTAAGAAATAGATCATGAATGAACATGAATAAGTGATTGACAGGTGAGCAACAGAGCTAATTGATAGTGTCTTGACGGTTTATTGATCAGCTGTTTCCTGGGTGTTCTTCGATGCAAGTATTTTTGCAATCTGTACTAATAGGACCATTTAATAGACACTATCAAGTATTATCGACCTATTTATGTCCAAAGCCTTAACTTTGATTTCTCCTTCCGATTTCCGCGCAGGTTTGGTAAAATTTCAACATAGGTAGAATAAAACTGGCGCTTCCGACATTGAATGTATGTTTGAATATTTATGAAGTTTTATATCTATTATGTAAGTAGGTAACTGCTTAACTTCGCCCTACAAATCGTCACGTTTGAGGGAATTTGAACTAACTTTAAATGCACATAAAATGAATAATGCAAGTACAAAAGTATCTGCTCATAAAATATTCACAGTAGTGCTTACAATAAACCGAATGAATTTAATATCGACCTAATTTGCACAGAAGCGGATATCGACCGATTTTTCTTGGAATTCACAAGAAATTCGTTCCTGTTCCACATTAGAGAGCTTATTTATAGAGTTTTTGTGAACAGTGAAACCATAAGTAGTCTGTGTGTGATTAGAATATTCACCTAAAAGAAAGTGAAGCTATTTGTTTTAGAGTGACTACATTATAAGTAGAGAACAGTCGGTAGGCTGGTTAAGGAATTCAGAGCAGGGCGATGCCCTGTTCTGCGATGAAGATTGCATTTCGATGCAAGTATAAGTTACATTGTTAAATGAAGACTATACAGATATTAAGCACATGTTATGGAAACATATTGTAAATGTTATTATGTTGTAAGGTGTTTTGGTTAGAGTGCCTCCGTGGTCTAGTGGTTAGAGTGCTCGGCTCTTGATCCGGAGGTTCTGGGTTCGATTCCCAGTGGGGACACTGTCAAACAAAAATCTCTTTGTGCGACCTCCCCAGTTTGGTTAGGACATTGCAGGATGAATCACCTGATTGTTCGAAAAGTTAGATGATTCCGTGCTTCGGAAGGCACGTAAAGCCGATGGTCCCGACTACTATCTACGGATGTAGTCGTTAATGAGCCATGTCAGAGGCCTGTGGCGGCTCAACCACTCTGACACCAGGGTTTGTGAGGTCGGTCATCGACCTTGCAACCCACACGATATGATGATGATGATGATGAAGGTGTTTTAGGTACTTTAGTCAAGTAAATCTACGATATGAGGTTGCATTAAATGCACATTTATAGAAATTAATTTTAAATATTAATTTGAAGCTGTAAATAATTAAATCTGGCAACTTTGTAAAAACATTTTTTTTCTAACAGTACCATTATAAGCTGACCTGTGCTACATGGTAAATATTACACAGGTTGAGTTCACCTTATACTGGTTTTGTGAAAATCAATTTTATGTCGGGGATTACTGTGGTTTTAAATTTTTGAACGTTTTTACAGGTAATTTAATAAATAATCCCCTGATGTGCATTTAATGCAACCCTCTCCATACAAACTTTCGTAGATTGACTGGACTACTTTTGGAAGTGCACGGAAAATTTTCATTATAATGTAATTTTATGAATGATAGAATATCCCTGACTCCGTAGAAACAAATATGTATTGGAAAGGGTAATGATTAACTTAGCATGTTTTTCTATTTCATCCCAAAGTATATAAATCTTTTTATAAAAGTCATTTAGTAGAAGAAGAAAAATTACATTTCAATGTTCACCTCCATCTGTTCTATTTAAGTCGTCTTCTTCTGGGCAAGCTCGTTCCATCGTCGACCTCATCTCTGTCCTCAAGGCAAGATTGAGGTCAAGAGTAAGCCCATACATAGTAAAAAAAAAAAAAAGAATTACTTACATTACAAAGTAAAGCATCAAAAAATAGCATTGCATTACTATCAGTTATCAATCATTGTTATCAATAGTTACGCGATATCACGTAACTTAGATAAGTTAAGCATTACATTATAATCACATGCATTCATAAAAAACTGGTTAATGATTATCGAACAAATACACCTCGATTATGAGTATTATAACACCGATCAATCAGGCCTGTTGCTGTTAGTGTAAATGACTAATCAAAGTTGGTTTTAAGTTGCACGAGCAACGCTTGTGTTGTCGACACCTCCTAAAAAGGAGTTGATTATTAAATAAACCAATTAAAACTGGTTCAAATCTAGGACTTGAAAGTATTTACCTTCAGCTTTAAATAGAAGAAACAAGTCAATGAATAAATTTTCAGCTGTTGTCAGGACATCTGTCTGAAAATTTAAATTTTTGAACCACTAGTAAGTAATTTGTTGTGTTGGCATCCTTAGGTGTGTGGTTTATGGATACCCTAATCAACTACTCACTGTTGGTTTTTGACTTAAATGTTATAGCAATATTCGCAATTGTATTATAACATCCCATGAAACGTCCACAAAAACTCCAGCAAAAATGCGTGGAAGGCACTGGTCTATAAATATTCATTATTAGTTGCTTCACGAAGATCAGGTGCGCAGTGGACAAGAGAGCAAATGAGCCATGTTTTGAGATGGATTCGCGGTGCTTTTACAGCTGGTTTATAAAGGTCCATATTGGTATGTTTACTCTGAAGCGGCCAGCTAGGATTCGCAGACAGTTTACAGAATTTCTAGTCCATTGTATATAAATTGTGATCATCAGGTGGTAGAAGTATTTCTGTTGGTGAAACGTAATCAGATGCAACGGTTTGCTTTGCAATGCGAGACTCTTTAGTCGCTCTCTTGTTTTGTGGCAACATTCGACCTTACGGTAATAATTATAATTTAAATAATTAAAAACCATAGATTACATGTTTAAATTATTTGAACATGTAATCTATGGTTTTTCGTAAAGCAACAGCAAGCTCAGTTAACGAAATCACAAGTATTTTCAGACATGGCTTAGTTTCATACAAACTTTGTCATGTTTTATACTCGCCTTTTTCAGGTTTGATCTCTTACTATTAAATGTGGCTCGTATTTTTTTAAATCATTACACGGCCAAGTCAAATTCTTCTACTATGTAATAAACAGAATTTTATAACACGACAATGATATTATGACGACTATATATATAATTTGTAAAAGTTGTGACACCTTTAAGAATGGCTTGGCATGGATAATCCAAATGGAAATAAAATGACCGTGTGTTGGCTACAAGGCATTTATTATTACATAACTGACTCTTTGCCCAAAATATTCATGTCAACAATGTCGAAAAGGAGCCCAAAAAGTGTTATGAAATATTATGAAGATTAAAAAAATCCGTGTTGGAACTTTTCGAAGCTATGAACATTAGATTTTTCGATATGAGCATTTATTACGTCATTCTTGTATTGTTGGAAACCGTTCATGTACATTCTAAATTCGAATAAAGTATTGGTTATTGAATATTTTTTAAAGTTGGTGGAGCTTTTGTGCAAACTTTCGTTAAGGGAAGTACCACCCCATGTCTATGTCTATTGTCTAACGGTAGCAGTGCAGATAAATTGCCGGCACAAGAGAATTCACCATCTCAAAATTTTTAACAAATAAAGCTACATGTGTAGTGAAGACGACTATCAAACTTTTGTGATATAAGGAAGTTTTCAATTCTAGTTCGATTCTCTTACAATATTTTTTTTTATAACAACTACGATATTGTAAACAAACGCCGGGATGACATCACCATAACGGAACTACTACAAGACAGTTGCAATCTTTGATCTACTAATTGAAGTAGCTAGAAGAAAAACGGTTGAAATACCGGCTGTAGGCAAAAATTCTCACGCATTGAATACTCGTACCTGATGACATAATTTGTTGAGCATTGCGTGACTAGGTAACTAGGAAAATGCACTTGAACGTAAGATATTGTCTTTACAGGCCCATTCTGTAACACTTAATGATGTGAGCAAAGTATTAGATGAGGATGTATTAGATACAAGCAATGCCTTGCAAAATACAAAAAAATTAAGACTCGGAAACAAAGTAATAAAATTAGTTAATATTGTTTCTGGACCTTTTGACAAAGGGCAAAGCAAAAGCTGGAATTTTGGAGGGAGCTCCCTGTTCTGTCGTGGACGTTTCGTGAGATGTTATGTTGATGACTTTAATCAGTAAGAAGAAGGAAATAAGAAACACAAAATAAAGAAAACACAGTATACAAGACTACTATCATTATAACCATAGCATGTAAATTGGAGCACAAGAGGACAGGACATTTAAATTACCAGTTGTCGATTGTATACGTATTTAGAGCTGTGGTTGGCTAGATGAATGTGCTTATAAATGAATAATGCAACGGTCGGATGTAAGGCGACAGCACTTTGTGATGGGAATCGGAATACCAAGCTGGCTTACAGAATTATTGTACAGTTAGCACAGGAAGGAGACGAAGCAAAGTGGAATAGTGTATAGCTTTGTGTTGAAGTTTATTTTGGTAATGGTACGTGTGTGATAAGATAAGCGGATAAAGTAACACATTATTTTAGAACCTCCTGTAGTGCGTTTTGTTGTTACTTTAAAGCCTGCTGCGAAGTAGTACCTTTTTTTAAAGAATAGTAAACTCCATGTTTATGATTTAAAAAGTTTTTGACGTTTCGGAAAACATGACTAATTAGGGCAAACTTTCCACGCAATGCGGCTCCCAACAACTTCAACATTAGATAGATATATTTTTGGCTGATATAATGATAATCATGATTCAAAAGTTAAGTTTTTTGTTGACCGTACATAATGTGAGCCACCTGCTCAGTTACATTGCAACACTGCATGGTCGTAGAACGTTGAATTGTGGATTATGTCGACAATTGCCATAGCTGAGACTGAGAACTTTTGTGAACACTGCTTTATATTATTCCTAACGTTAGTATTTATAATTTTTATTCTACTGAATTAGCAAATTTATGCGTTTACTTAACGATTTTTTTGTTAAAGGCGTTCAGGGCGTTCTCTTTTAGAGATAAGCCCGCCTTTGTTAATGTCCTTTTGTATGTAACTTTCTGTTTGTAAATTTGTGCAATAAAGAACATATATATTTTTTATCAGCTCCACTTGACCCTGGTCTGCTCAGACCATGAAACTGAATAATCAGCGAGTTCTAAAATCTATCTCATGTCAGCCGTATTCACAAAATTAGTAAAACATATAAAGGTCAATGTATACGCTTCTATAATAAGGTACCCACTGATATTGAAAGTTTACCGTTAGATAAATTCAAAACTGTAATCAAGCAGAAATTATGTAAGAAGGGTTATTATAAAATATCAGATTATCTAGAAGAGAAAAATCCATGGGATTAGACTACGGTTCTAACAGGCTAATTCAAAATTAAAACTGACCTATGTATGTTGTATATCAACCTTGTACATTCAAACATATTTAAAAGAGCGCGTGGGTTTTTATTGTCGCTTCTTTTTTTTCCCACAATGGCGCCACATTGTTTGTGAAGCGATGTAGTTTAGCTGACGTCATTAAGAGATTTTAATATCCAACAATGAATAAACGATTTTGATTTGATTTGATTTGATAGAAATAGATGATTTCAGTATGGGCAAATTTGTCTATTGTATGGATTAGGTTAGGTTAGTCCACCCTGTAGACCCGGGCTTAAATTAGGGTTATGATATCCCCTGCCTGTCGTAAGAGGCGACAAAAAGGCAACCTTGGAGTCGTGGCTATTCAGAGCGGGTGCTCGAAATAACCAACTTTTTTTTAAAATTGGAAATGGGCTTACTCTTGACCTCGATCTAGTCATGAAGACAAAGATGAGGTTGACGATGGAACGAGCTAACCAAGGTGGATGGTAGCGCACAGTAGCTGTATGAAATAGTGTCAATGAAATGGATGGTGCTAGGAGGAAGCCTTAAACTTCCCTGAGGTGGGTCTTTGCTTTGGTAGCGACAAGTCACGAGAGTAAAGGCCGTATGTCTGGTGGCTATTCCCGGGACCTCTCCAAATATGCCAGAGTTGGTAAGTAAGACTCTTACATAATACTGTCGTTGCCCAGTACAGCAAGTGAATCCATGATGGATTTCCCCGAAAGGTTAGGTTGGTAGGACTAGGTTATAAAAAAGTGGTGGTCCGTTCATATATGTAAAAAGCAAAACGATAAAAGTGCATTATCTGAAGAAGACTTTCTTTGCACCTGCCAACAAATCCTTGTCACTCCATACTACCTAGCAGGGTTAGCATTTTGTGTCTCGTTTGGACAATATTTTAATTTCTAACGCCGTTTTGTTTTTACCCGACTGCCCCAAAACAGGAGGGTTATGTTTTGAACTTGGTGTTTTGAGATCGACCGTAGCGCGTTCGGGTAGTAATAGCTATATCCATTCTAGAAAGGAAGGTCGCCAAAGATAGTCATTTACTCTAAAACCGCCGATGCAGTATATTATTGAGGAAGATAGTATGAAACAAATTATAACTAGCTCAACGTCGTATTAAAGGTAAAGAGTCATGGTTGGTAACCTGCAGGTTGGTCGCATCCGAAATGATAGTAGTCTTGCTATATTTGCGTTGAATTCTGCAATATTCTGAATGTTATGGCCTTCAATAAGAATTCTTGTAGATTGAAGGTGGTAGGGTTTTTGTGGAAAGTCCGTCTGGGGAAGTACCACCCCCTTGCTTTTTTCTGCCGTGAAGCAGCAGTGTTTGCACTGCTGTGTTTCGGTTTGAAGGGCAAGGGAGCCAGTGAAATTACTGTCACATGAGAGATACCATCTTAGTTCTCAAAGTGGGCAACGCGTTTCGCTGTCTTATTAGTGTCAAAATATGCCATTGATAAGACAGTGGGTGCTATGGGCGGTGGTGACCACTTACCATCAGGTGGCTCACCTGCTTGTTTGCTCACTTGTAACATAAAAAAAAGATTGGATAATATAATATTGTACTAGGACCAAATTCAGGAAGTTCAGAATAAAAGCCAGGTTGAAAGTACCCAAAACCAACGAGCGCATGTACGAAAAGATTGCTGAAAGTACAGGAAGCAAGGGAAGTACGCAAGATCGTAGCAGGTGGAGGACTGTGGTCTCTGCCTACCCCGACCGGAATGAGGCGTGATATTATGTATGTATAAGTAAATGAAAATTAAATCTGATCTTGAGGATTTCTTAGATGGCCATCTTTCCATTTTCTCTGTTCATGTATGAACGATGGCTTAGCAACACGCGTTGGTTATTACTCTCACGTAACAACAGGGTGTGATGTAGTTTATGTACCTACGCACTCGCAGCGCTCTTTAATGCCAGTTTTATGTTTTAGGAAACTGCAGTTATGGTCACTTTCTGTTCTGTCGCTTTGCGTAGGTACTGTGCACTTGCGGAACCCTAAAAAAATTTTAAATGCATAAAATACTATTTAGAGGAAGTGTCAAGAAGTGTAACGATAAACGGGGAGTAGAAAAATATGACAAGGAGTGACAGTCGAGACAGGGTCGGGAAAGAGTCGAAAAGGAAAAATGAAGGAAAAAAGCTATTTTTGCTGATAAAAGGGAATAGTTGCTAAAAATTTGATAAACGAAAGCAACAGAAGAAAACTAAGAATCAGGATTTGTTGAATAGTGAGGGCAATGGAGCTCAAATAGAATTTTAACATTTTTAAAGTTTCAGGTGAGAGAGATTTTGGGCCGTCAAGCAAGGAAAATTTGGGAAAAACGGAGAAAAATTGGAAGAATGGAATCGGTAAACGTTCCAAATATTCTTGATGTTACTTTGAGACGTCTGTGAAAGAAAAGTCGATAGTATGCTGGTTTTCTGTGAGTTATAATTTTTTTTTGTTTTGTAGCTCGCGAAAAAAATAGAATTCATACAGCTGATGAGACGAATCTTTTGAAGGAGGCTATGATTCTGGATTGTGGATTCCTTCAATTGAGAAAAAGAAAGGGATTGCTTCGTGTAGGATATAGTATAGGAAGGTTTATTTGCGCATAATTTCAAGATGCTAACATTCAGGGTTTGATTCCAAAGTGTAAAGAATAAGTGGAGTGAAACTAATGTTATGTAAGTATTCAATTTTGTGGTTTTCCATCTTTTATTTATTTTCGGTTCAAAGTTGTTGTGTGTATTTGAGTTAAGGTGAAATGTGACTTAATGAAATTTATAGTTTCTTCCAGGTTATGTGAGCTAAATAACGTTTAGAAAATCAGATTTCAATGTCAAAAGAGGAAGAGTTGTTTGGAGAATATTTGCAGCTTTACAGATCTACCTGCGAGGTCATAAGAGGCTTGTTCTGTGTGATACTTTAAGTAAATTGATATTCCCACTTAATGATTTTCGTTTGTAAACATTAATAACTCTGCGGAAATTATAACATTCTGTGTTTCTAATCTGAGTCGTTATTTGTAGATAGGAATAAAGATTTTCTTTTCCCATAATTAAGTATAAACTAGTTCTACAAGTGTCTTTGTTCGCGTATAGCTAGGCAGGATAATGTTCTATTTCTAAACAGGTACAGGAATTACAAGGAACATTATAGACATGGAAAAGCAAACCACAAATGATAAAACGTGAAGGCTAAAAAAAGGTATTGCTTGGATTGTAAAGGTAATGTAAATTTCATTGTGTTTAATTCTTTCCTTTACAGAGAAATTGATTAAAATAGTCCTTGGTGAAATCATGGAAACTGGACTCTGATGTATATATATTGTCATCGATTAGGGGTGGCTTTAGATGTTGTATATTTTGTCAACATTTCAAAAGTGACTTTGGACGATGTATATTATTATCATCAAGTCAAGGAGACTTTAAACGATGTATATTTTTATACTTTTTTAGGTAGAATTGTCTATTTGACATTATTGTCAAATAGTCAACAAATAAATCATTTTTGATTTAGTTTTACTCAAAGCTAGACGCTATTTTGAAATCTTTATAAATTTTTTATCTCTTTAACAAAAAATAAATCAAAACCCAAAATCAAAATGGAAGAAAATATTAATACATTAAATAATTACCATTTTTAGAAAATAATATAAAATCTTTGGCCCTAAATCAAAATTCCAGTTTTTAATATACTAATGTCTTCATATGATAAAATTTAAGAAAAATATTCCGTCAGATCAAAAGAATTAGAACGTCAATTCAAAATCTTAAAATAATATATCTGAAAACTAAAACTTGGATATAGATTGTGATATTTTATTGTGAAATAAAGGGTAAGTTTAAGTAGAGTGAATATTATAAATAATAATATTTCAAGTAATAATAAATTGCTTTGATAGTGATTTTGAATCTTTTACCTCAATTTCCCAAAATTGGAACATGCTGAGAGCATTACTACATCTCAGTACTCAAGCTCATAGGAGGTGCTTATCTTTCCTTTTACTTTCATACTATAGGAGTCCCAGATTTTGAGATTAAGAAATGCCTGCTCTCAGGTTTATTTAGTTCAACCAAGCTTGGATGGATGCCCTCGTGACTTGTGTCCCCGATGTCCACTATATTGGTTGAGGCTAATGTATGTCGCGTGTCACTGGAGTATCTGTCTAAGTCTATCTGATAATATCAACCTTCGGATTTATTTATTTTAATCATTCTTGGGCCGGAGCCCTCAAGCCTAAAAGGGTCTGATACTAAAGTTCTTCTCGTTCTTTTTGTGTGAGATTTCGCTGATTCATCCTGATTCTCCCATCTGTATGTATGGGATGAATTGGTGTTACTCCAGTACAAATGGAGGGATATTAGCAAGGTGTTTTAACGTTGGATTTTGGAAATAATGTTTCTTGTGTTATGTGCTGACAACGCTTGCCCACTATTGGTTGCGTCGTTTGAGTGGCATATACCGCGGGAGGACCTCCTGATCTTAGCGTTAGATTACCAAATGTAGAGTAGTTAGACAACATAAAACTTTCTTCTTATGTGAAGGGACATTCTAGTTTAGTCTAATGACATTAAATTGTTTATAAGGAATAAATTAGAATTGTCCTGAATCAATAGGAAGAATATTCTTGATGGAGACATTACGTTCGTTCGTGGGTTGCTTCTTGTAAAGTGTGTTGACGACGTTCGCCCATAAGGCTGCGACGGCTGTACGACACTCTGACCTTGGGGGACCTCTGAACTTTATGTGTGTCATCCTAAAGTAGTTAAATAATTTATTTAATCTTCATTGAATCATACAGGAATCTAAACTTTATAAGATTCTAAGTTTTAATTTTCCCTTAATAAAACTTGTCATAAATTATCATACTTAAAATTATACTTTGACTCAGTGTGAAACCACCTTAACTTTACTAAATAGATTCTTGAAAACAAAAATGGAACAGAAATTATAATGTTTAGTTTCTTTTCATTGTAAATAAGTGCCGAATATTTAAGTATATACAATAACCCCATTTTTTATACTTCTTTTGAGTCCTCTTTTAAAGAACATCGAGTTTTAGCTAGTGTTGTTTACGCTAAATTCTCCCAGTGTTCTTGGTTTTGAATACTCGATGCTTTTGATTTTCCCTTAAGATCTTAAATCATAAATGTTTGGCCCAACCTAGCTTAGATACTACTATCCCGTATCTTCTCGGTTCTGGTCATCATACTTCACTTTTAATTAAGGATTACCTTCAGTAATCTTTTGTTATACTTACTTCTTATATGTTCTTCTTCGAAATATGCTGGGTAATCCCATTATAGTTTAGATGCAATTCATTTTATTTAAATGAGTGTTTAGACTGGGGTTACTCTACATAATTCTTGTCCTGCGTGGGTTGGTAACGGAAAAGAGATTTAGCTACGCATCACAAGTGAGAGCTATGAAGGATATACGGAGACCTTGTTGGTGCAATAAAGTCATTTAGTGACTGGGGGGAGGGAAGTTGCCCTTCAAACTCTTTATGTCTCTCGTTATAAAACCGTTATTGATCTAGGCTGGCCATGCAAGCAATAATACTATACCCGTATCTAGTACAGACTTCACACTTGGACGTGTGGAGCTGGCTAATTATTTTCAGTTTAACTTATTTCAAAACAAACTAAGGGATTCGATGATGTCGATCATTGTCTGCCCGGAGGGATTACAGGAAGAGCTCTTATAGCTCATGATGGAGAGTGCCCTGTTTTCCTAAAGGAAGACCGTATGCTTCGTGTGCCTGGCGGGCTCGGTGACCAGCTCTGGTATGGGTGACTAAAAGAAATAGTCAATACCCTGTGAACCCTGGATGAGTCAGTGATCGTCCCTTAAAGGTGGGCCACGTGGAAGTCGGGTTTGACGCGGGGCATGAACATACCGGGGGGAGACATCATCACCGTCTGGGTTGTACTGTGGTTAGTTGGTTCCGCACTCCACATACATTAACCCTAGTCTTTACTGTAGTTTAAGTTTTCGGTGGGATTTCCAGCTCCGCGAGGATGATCAGAATCCTGACGATCCAGTTGGATTGTTAGGGTAGTTTAGCGTCATGTCATCGTGAGCTGGGTGATGATATGCCTCGGACCTAGGACTTAGGGTAGAGGAGGCCTAGGACGAGCTGCTTGGGGCGATGGCGGTGCCCCAAACCTGGGGATTGTCCCCATATTATTTTTATTACTTCATTTATATTAACATAGGTTTCTTTTCAGAAACTTAACGGCTATAAAAATATTGCATTGTAAAAGAGATGAAACCTCTCCTAAATTGATGAATCTACATGAATTCAGATGAGCTACACCAAACAATATGAGACTAAATTTAAATAAATAGTGATATAAAATAAAATAAATAACTCAAATTAGACATGTAAAGATTAGGTTTATTTTCAAATATAAGTATTAAAATAACAAGTGTGTTTCTTTTTCATTCTTCTATTGCCACTCTCCACCGAGCAGAATCTGTAAATTACAAGATATTATAAATATATAAAACGGAATGACGTAGGATTCAGAAAAAAATATAATATCCTTAATGGAAATTATTCTAGACGATCAACCTTGGCCAAAACTTTCACGTATCTGATTTGAGGATCCTATTGGAAGGGACTTCAGATCTGTACAGCTGGTGCCGTGACCAGGATATGCTGGTTTCAAGCGAGAGAGGTATTGAGGAGTGAAAAAGGAAACAAAATGAAAAATACACTAATTTCGAGTTTTGAACTGAAGAAACTTGAGAGTAAAGTTTATCTAAGTTAAAGTTGTTAAGCGGGACGTTAGAATTGGTTTTAGCTTAGGGTTATTTGTTTTGGAAACCATAGAAAATATGATGCATTCCTTGTTTCAGAATAAAGATGGGAAATTTTACAGTCTCAATAGAAGGAAACATAGGGTCAGGGAAGTCTACTTTGTTGGCAGCTTTGGGAGGCAACTCTGATTTTGAGATAATACCAGAACCAATTGATAAATGGACTAATTTATCTGGCGTCAATCTCTTCCAGTTATTTAAGGAAAATCCTAAGAAATGGGGTTTCTGTTTTCAAAATTATGTTCTTCTAACAATGTTAGAGAATCATACGAAAGAATCTAGCGCTAAGATTAAAGTTATGGAACGTTCCATCTATTCAGCCAAAAACTGTTTTATTAGGGAATTGCAAGAGAGTGAATTGTTGCACCCGGCTGAGTTTGCAGTTTTAGATGAAACCTATTCTTATTTCAAAGAACAATTGGTTACTCGAATTAATTTAGTGGTTTATCTTAGGACTTCCCCTATGGTTTCTTATCAGAGAGCCCTAAGTCGTGGTCGACCTGAAGAGACAGGGATAACGTTAGATTATATAGAGAGGATTCACAACATTCATGAGGAATGGTTATTGAACCCTACTATAAAGGAAGATTTTGACAGGATAGAGATTATCGATGGAGATCAAAATATTAGCTCCATAAAACAACAGTTTTGGGAAGTTAAGGAAAGAATATTAGATAAGCTTTCTATTCTTTAATTTAAACAAAATTCCAACCTATAATTTGTAATAAACTTTCAGTATCCAAAGAAAAGAAAATGCCTCCTCGTTATAATCTTAGATCATCTCAGGGACAAGATGAAATAGAAAGGACAGGTCAGCAAGAAGAACGTCCACGACCTTCTTTACGCAACTCCACTATGTTTCGCCAACTTCGAAGAAACATGGGAATTCTGACACAGAAGGTGTCGAATTTAGAGAATCAGCTGTCGCAAGCTCGGGAAACTAACGCTGCATCAGCTTCGTCTGAAAGGCATGAAGCACCGATTAATATATGCCCGGTGATTGATACAAGAGTCGAAAAACCACGTTTTCCTGGAAGATTTGGGGTACATCCAGTGTCGTTTTTGGAGGATCTTCAGAATTATTTACGGAGGATGCCTAATGAAGATGCTACAATTGAAACTATAATCAGTTGTTTAGAAGGTGATGTTCGTAAATGGGCCAGAATTTATAGACAGAGATGGTTTACACAGTCGGATTTCAAAAGAGATTTTTTGGATGCTTATTGGGGAGAAGCCGAACAAAACACCTTGAGAAGAATGATTGTAAATGGCACTTGGTCTAAGGAAAATGGAACAATGCTAGAACATTTCGTTAGTTTAGCAGGGCAAGCAAAGATGATGTCTAGACCAATTCCTGAATGGCAAATAGTGGAGGATTTGATGAGACACTTTCCGAAGGATGTACAATATGCTTGGCGGATGAAGAAAGGAAATACTTTGATTGAGGCAACAGAGTTTCTTCATGAATTGGATGACGTGAATAAACAATGTGGATCTTCTTCCTTTGACTCCTCTACTGGAGCTGATAGGGGAACAAAGCGTCAAAGTCCATTCGTTTCGAATAAAGACAAACCATTTTATAAAAAACCAAAAGTGGTGGCTCACATCGAGGGGGAGACTTCAAGGGGAAGGATCACTGATGAAATAATTCAAGAAGAAGATTTAAACTAGTTGGGGCCATTTCCAATAAGCAGGAGGTGGCCGCAATTAACAAAAAACTAAATTATCTTTTTCCTGTAAAATATTTAATAAAACAAGGTTGGAAGCCAGGGGTAGGATTGGGTTGTGACCAAGAAGGGATCTTATATCCTGTTTCCCCGAATAATACTAGAACGAATTGTGATAGAGAAGGTTTAGGATATTCTTCAGAAGATTATAATAATAAACAAACAGTCGTAAATTTAATTAAAGTTTTTGACGTTTCCGTGATTAAACAAAATCAACCAATGTATAATCAGTTCATTAGAGAATATGAAGGTAACTCTTTATATGATGAAGAGGTTTGCTTTGAGAATGAGGGGCCCAAATTTAAATCAGAAATTGAGTTACAAATTTTGGGGCAATCTATAGTTCTCTTGGTAGACACTGGAAGTGAAGTAACTTGTATTTCGGAAGAATTCTTAGAGTGTTTACAAGGAGAATTAAAGTTAGAATTCCCTGCATTACCAGTTAGACCAATATGTGTGAGGGGAGCCGTTGGACAAAAGAGTCTCCAAATAAAAAAACTAGTCTCTATACCGTTGACGTGTGGTTCAGTTGATATTGATACGGGATTTTTAGTGATTGCTAAATTAACTTGTTCTGCTATCCTTGGGGTAGATTGGTTAGTTGCGCACAACGCTGTTTTGCATTTAAAAGAACCACAAACATTAGAATTGGGTATCGTTGGACAAGGAGAAATTACTATTCCGTTTCGAAATCTTTCTAGTGGGTTTTTAGAAGAGAATCGAATAAATCTAATATCTGGAATAGAGGAACAAAACGAAAAAGAAGGCGGTGAAGAAAAGCAATTATTAGATTTGTTTAAAAGTATTCGGTTGGGAATGGATTTGTCTGATGTAGAGAAGGAACAAATTTTTAATGTTTTGAGTTCCCATATGCAAGTTTTTACAAAGAAACTTGGAAGGGCAAACTGTTATACTCATGACATTAAAATGATTGAGGGTACTCCAAGGATACAACGAACCTATCCTATACCATACGCACATAGGGCAAAAGTAGAAGAAAAGTTGAGGGAGATGGAAGAATTAGGGATTATATCGAGGAAAACTACAAATTTTTGTAGTCCTCTAACTTTCACTGGAAAACCCGATGGATCTGTTAGAATATTACTTGATGCTAGGGAAATCAATAAATATATGGTTCCAGAAGTAGAAGCACCGCCTTTACAGATTGACATACTTAATGCTTTTCTTGGTGTAAAATTTATAACACTGATTGATTTAAATAACGCTTATTTTCAAATACCGTTGACTGAGGACAGTAAAAAATATACTGGATTTACAGTTAATGGAAAGTCTTACGTATACAACGTGCTTCCGCAAGGACTTAAAACGTCAGTAGGGTCCTTTTGTCGCGCAATGGACGTTATATTGGGTCCTGGTGTTAGAGAGTTTTGTGTCAATTATTTGGATGATCTTGCAATTCTAACGAGTGGGACTTGGCAAGACCATTTGGATCATATTGATATAGTTTTGGATCGTTTGGAATTAGCTGGAATGACTTGTAATTTTGCAAAGTGTAACTTTTTCTGCAGTGAAGTAAAAATGTTAGGACATATAGTTACAACTTCGGGAATTAAACCTAACCCGGATAAAATAAAAGCTATAAAGGAATTCCCTATTCCAAAGAAACAAAAACAGTTAAGAGGATTTTTGGGACTTTGTAATTATTATAGACGTTTCATTAAGAACTATAGTATTTTGACTGCTCCGTTAACTAGGTTATTAAAGAAAAACCAAACATGGCTTTGGGATGAAGAATTAGATCGAGCTTTCAATAATATAAAGGAAGAATTTATTACAACGATTCTATTGAGCCATCCAGATCAGGATAAATTATATTATTTACAGACCGACAGTTCAGGGATCGGAATAGCCGGATCATTGTTTCAGATTGGAAATAATGGTGAGGTTAAAATTTTGGGATTCTGTAGTCGTGCACTACGGGGTTCTGAATTACGTTGGACTGTAACTGAACAAGAGTTGTGGGCTATTATTTATTCTGTGAAAAAGTTTGAGACTTATTTAAGAGGAGCGAAATTTGTTATCCGTACAGACCATAAGGCATTAACTTTCATGAAACAAATGAAATTATACAACAGTAGAGTCACACGTTGGATTTTATTTCTTGAGCAATTTGACTTCGAAGTCGAACATGTAAAAGGTGTAGAAAATATTGGGGTAGATATTTTATCTAGATATCCGCCAGGGGGAGTTTTGCAAGAAGAGAAGGTGTGGTATCCAACTGTTATGTATGTAGGTGTTTCTACTGACCGTGACTTGAAAAATAAATTACAACGTATGATGGAATATCAACGGCTTGATAACGTCATATGTGGGATTAAGGAGAGAATAAATGGTTCTAGAGTACCCGAAAGAACAGATAGATTTACACGTATAACTTTGCGCTGTATTGTCAATAATGATCTACTTTATTTTAAAACTGTACGTGGAGATTACGTTTTGTTTATGCCCAAGGTTCTACAAGAAGAGATTTGTAAACAGGTACATATAGAGATGGGTCATCTTGGCGCATATAAAACTTTGAAATATTTACAATTAAGGTGTTATTGGATAAATATGGGTAAGACAGTGAAGTCTTGTATTCAGAAGTGTCATGTTTGTCAGCTTTCTAGACCTGACTATATAAAAGGGGTACGGAAATGTAAATCGATTTTAACTGAAAACCCGGGTGAATTAGTAATGGCTGATATCTTCGGACCACTACCTAAAACTGAGGCTGGTTATATTTACATTTTTGTAATACAGGATTCTTTTAGTAAATTTATTAAACTTTTCGGACTTCGTGGAGCTTCAGCAGACTCAGTGCTTTATTGTATGAGAGTGTTCACTGAAATAATACAACCTAAGGCTGTTATGACAGATAACGGAAAACAATTTATTAGTCACAAGTGGAAAAATGGACTCAGAGCTTTGAGAATTAAGACTTTGTATACTACTATTCGTAATCCTCGACCTAACACTACAGAACGAGTGAATAAAGAATTAAACAAATTCTTTAGAATTTATTGTCATGATGACCATACTAGATGGGATCATTACTTGTTGGAGATTGAGGAATTGTATAATAATACGTTCCACGAGAGTACGAAATTTTCTCCTAATGAAATATTATTTGGAAATTCAGAGAAACTTAAAGTAGACTGTTTTCTACCACGGGCACTCACGAATAAAACGTTAGACCAAATTAGAGAGGAAGTTAGAGAAAACCTTAGACTTTCGAGTCAGAAGCGGCAGGATAGATTCAATAGAACTCATAAGTTGATAGATTTTCAAGTTGGTGATTTGGTAAAAGTAAGGAGGCTTAATAAATCGGATTCTAGTCGAAATAAAACTAAGAAATTTGATTTATTATATGATGGACCATATCGAATTGGAGGAATAAAATATGCTAATGTGTATATTCTCGTTGATCCTGAAACTCAAAGTGTCAAAGGAGTTTATAATGCAGTCCATTTGGCTAAATATTATACTTAGGATGTTAGCTATTGAGATTTTCACGGGACTATATCATAAATTTTAACTTTAGAGGAATTGAGATATTCCTGGTCACAACCTAATTAATATAATTTTATTAGTTATAATTTAATAACTAATATTAAAGGACTATTTTGATTATAGTATATAGTGAGCCAATTTGTTAGTGAATTGATTGGCATTAATAAATTGACTTCGTTTTAAAAAAAAAAATATAATGAACTATAATAATTTATAATTTAATACAAATTTAATTTGATTATATAATTAAAGTTGAACTAAATAAATCTAAATTTAGATAAACATGTTAAATAATTTCAATAATTTTGAATAAAAATTAATTTAGCTTAATGATTTATAATATTAGTAGTTTAGTTATTTGTTTTGTTTATTGTATTTGTGAATAAAAAATTTAAGGGCCAATATAGGAGGTTTTATTTTAATAAAATAATAATAATAATTAAAAAAAAAAATAATAACTTAAAATTGAAAATTTTAGAATTCTCGAAAAAAAAAAAAAAAAAATGTTTTCTTAGATTTTTCGAAATAATAAAATTTTGGGGGAGGCTGTGCACTTGCGGAACCCTAAAAAAATTTTAAATGCATAAAATACTATTTAGAGGAAGTGTCAAGAAGTGTAACGATAAACGGGGAGTAGAAAAATATGACAAGGAGTGACAGTCGAGACAGGGTCGGGAAAGAGTCGAAAAGGAAAAATGAAGGAAAAAAGCTATTTTTGCTGATAAAAGGGAATAGTTGCTAAAAATTTGATAAACGAAAGCAACAGAAGAAAACTAAGAATCAGGATTTGTTGAATAGTGAGGGCAATGGAGCTCAAATAGAATTTTAACATTTTTAAAGTTTCAGGTGAGAGAGATTTTGGGCCGTCAAGCAAGGAAAATTTGGGAAAAACGGAGAAAAATTGGAAGAATGGAATCGGTAAACGTTCCAAATATTCTTGATGTTACTTTGAGACGTCTGTGAAAGAAAAGTCGATAGTATGCTGGTTTTCTGTGAGTTATAATTTTTTTTTGTTTTGTAGCTCGCGAAAAAAATAGAATTCATACAGCTGATGAGACGAATCTTTTGAAGGAGGCTATGATTCTGGATTGTGGATTCCTTCAATTGAGAAAAAGAAAGGGATTGCTTCGTGTAGGATATAGTATAGGAAGGTTTATTTGCGCATAATTTCAAGATGCTAACATTCAGGGTTTGATTCCAAAGTGTAAAGAATAAGTGGAGTGAAACTAATGTTATGTAAGTATTCAATTTTGTGGTTTTCCATCTTTTATTTATTTTCGGTTCAAAGTTGTTGTGTGTATTTGAGTTAAGGTGAAATGTGACTTAATGAAATTTATAGTTTCTTCCAGGTTATGTGAGCTAAATAACGTTGAGAAAATCAGATTTCAATGTCAAAAGAGGAAGAGTTGTTTGGAGAATATTTGCAGCTTTACAGATCTACCTGCGAGGTCATAAGAGGCTTGTTCTGTGTGATACTTTAAGTAAATTGATATTCCCACTTAATGATTTTCGTTTGTAAACATTAATAACTCTGCGGAAATTATAACATTCTGTGTTTCTAATCTGAGTCGTTATTTGTAGATAGGAATAAAGATTTTCTTTTCCCATAATTAAGTATAAACTAGTTCTACAAGTGTCTTTGTTCGCGTATAGCTAGGCAGGATAATGTTCTATTTCTAAACAGGTACAGGAATTACAAGGAACATTATAGACATGGAAAAGCAAACCACAAATGATAAAACGTGAAGGCTAAAAAAAGGTATTGCTTGGATTGTAAAGGTAATGTAAATTTCATTGTGTTTAATTCTTTCCTTTACAGAGAAATTGATTAAAATAGTCCTTGGTGAAATCATGGAAACTGGACTCTGATGTATATATATTGTCATCGATTAGGGGTGGCTTTAGATGTTGTATATTTTGTCAACATTTCAAAAGTGACTTTGGACGATGTATATTATTATCATCAAGTCAAGGAGACTTTAAACGATGTATATTTTTATACTTTTTTAGGTAGAATTGTCTATTTGACATTATTGTCAAATAGTCAACAAATAAATCATTTTTGATTTAGTTTTACTCAAAGCTAGACGCTATTTTGAAATCTTTATAAATTTTTTATCTCTTTAACAAAAAATAAATCAAAACCCAAAATCAAAATGGAAGAAAATATTAATACATTAAATAATTACCATTTTTAGAAAATAATATAAAATCTTTGGCCCTAAATCAAAATTCCAGTTTTTAATATACTAATGTCTTCATATGATAAAATTTAAGAAAAATATTCCGTCAGATCAAAAGAATTAGAACGTCAATTCAAAATCTTAAAATAATATATCTGAAAACTAAAACTTGGATATAGATTGTGATATTTTATTGTGAAATAAAGGGTAAGTTTAAGTAGAGTGAATATTATAAATAATAATATTTCAAGTAATAATAAATTGCTTTGATAGTGATTTTGAATCTTTTACCTCAATTTCCCAAAATTGGAACATGCTGAGAGCATTACTACATCTCAGTACTCAAGCTCATAGGAGGTGCTTATCTTTCCTTTTACTTTCATACTATAGGAGTCCCAGATTTTGAGATTAAGAAATGCCTGCTCTCAGGTTTATTTAGTTCAACCAAGCTTGGATGGATGCCCTCGTGACTTGTGTCCCCGATGTCCACTATATTGGTTGAGGCTAATGTATGTCGCGTGTCACTGGAGTATCTGTCTAAGTCTATCTGATAATATCAACCTTCGGATTTATTTATTTTAATCATTCTTGGGCCGGAGCCCTCAAGCCTAAAAGGGTCTGATACTAAAGTTCTTCTCGTTCTTTTTGTGTGAGATTTCGCTGATTCATCCTGATTCTCCCATCTGTATGTATGGGATGAATTGGTGTTACTCCAGTACAAATGGAGGGATATTAGCAAGGTGTTTTAACGTTGGATTTTGGAAATAATGTTTCTTGTGTTATGTGCTGACAACGCTTGCCCACTATTGGTTGCGTCGTTTGAGTGGCATATACCGCGGGAGGACCTCCTGATCTTAGCGTTAGATTACCAAATGTAGAGTAGTTAGACAACATAAAACTTTCTTCTTATGTGAAGGGACATTCTAGTTTAGTCTAATGACATTAAATTGTTTATAAGGAATAAATTAGAATTGTCCTGAATCAATAGGAAGAATATTCTTGATGGAGACATTACGTTCGTTCGTGGGTTGCTTCTTGTAAAGTGTGTTGACGACGTTCGCCCATAAGGCTGCGACGGCTGTACGACACTCTGACCTTGGGGGACCTCTGAACTTTATGTGTGTCATCCTAAAGTAGTTAAATAATTTATTTAATCTTCATTGAATCATACAGGAATCTAAACTTTATAAGATTCTAAGTTTTAATTTTCCCTTAATAAAACTTGTCATAAATTATCATACTTAAAATTATACTTTGACTCAGTGTGAAACCACCTTAACTTTACTAAATAGATTCTTGAAAACAAAAATGGAACAGAAATTATAATGTTTAGTTTCTTTTCATTGTAAATAAGTTCCGAATATTTAAGTATATACAATAACCCCATTTTTTATACTTCTTTTGAGTCCTCTTTTAAAGAACATCGAGTTTTAGCTAGTGTTGTTTACGCTAAATTCTCCCAGTGTTCTTGGTTTTGAATACTCGATGCTTTTGATTTTCCCTTAAGATCTTAAATCATAAATGTTTGGCCCAACCTAGCTTAGATACTACTATCCCGTATCTTCTCGGTTCTGGTCATCATACTTCACTTTTAATTAAGGATTACCTTCAGTAATCTTTTGTTATACTTACTTCTTATATGTTCTTCTTCGAAATATGCTGGGTAATCCCATTATAGTTTAGATGCAATTCATTTTATTTAAATGAGTGTTTAGACTGGGGTTACTCTACATAATTCTTGTCCTGCGTGGGTTGGTAACGGAAAAGAGATTTAGCTACGCATCACAAGTGAGAGCTATGAAGGATATACGGAGACCTTGTTGGTGCAATAAAGTCATTTAGTGACTGGGGGGAGGGAAGTTGCCCTTCAAACTCTTTATGTCTCTCGTTATAAAACCGTTATTGATCTAGGCTGGCCATGCAAGCAATAATACTATACCCGTATCTAGTACAGACTTCACACTTGGACGTGTGGAGCTGGCTAATTATTTTCAGTTTAACTTATTTCAAAACAAACTAAGGGATTCGATGATGTCGATCATTGTCTGCCCGGAGGGATTACAGGAAGAGCTCTTATAGCTCATGATGGAGAGTGCCCTGTTTTCCTAAAGGAAGACCGTATGCTTCGTGTGCCTGGCGGGCTCGGTGACCAGCTCTGGTATGGGTGACTAAAAGAAATAGTCAATACCCTGTGAACCCTGGATGAGTCAGTGATCGTCCCTTAAAGGTGGGCCACGTGGAAGTCGGGTTTGACGCGGGGCATGAACATACCGGGGGGAGACATCATCACCGTCTGGGTTGTACTGTGGTTAGTTGGTTCCGCACTCCACATACATTAACCCTAGTCTTTACTGTAGTTTAAGTTTTCGGTGGGATTTCCAGCTCCGCGAGGATGATCAGAATCCTGACGATCCAGTTGGATTGTTAGGGTAGTTTAGCGTCATGTCATCGTGAGCTGGGTGATGATATGCCTCGGACCTAGGACTTAGGGTAGAGGAGGCCTAGGACGAGCTGCTTGGGGCGATGGCGGTGCCCCAAACCTGGGGATTGTCCCCATATTATTTTTATTACTTCATTTATATTAACATAGGTTTCTTTTCAGAAACTTAACGGCTATAAAAATATTGCATTGTAAAAGAGATGAAACCTCTCCTAAATTGATGAATCTACATGAATTCAGATGAGCTACACCAAACAATATGAGACTAAATTTAAATAAATAGTGATATAAAATAAAATAAATAACTCAAATTAGACATGTAAAGATTAGGTTTATTTTCAAATATAAGTATTAAAATAACAAGTGTGTTTCTTTTTCATTCTTCTATTGCCACTCTCCACCGAGCAGAATCTGTAAATTACAAGATATTATAAATATATAAAACGGAATGACGTAGGATTCAGAAAAAAATATAATATCCTTAATGGAAATTATTCTAGACGATCAACCTTGGCCAAAACTTTCACGTATCTGATTTGAGGATCCTATTGGAAGGGACTTCAGATCTGTACAGTACCTATAGGTACTCTACCAAGGAGGTTTAAGTAGCAGCTTTTTCTGCTAAGGAGGGAGCCAATGCGAGGGACCTCTATACTAAAATTTATGGATTTTTATCAAGTCCTAGAAACGAAAAATTTTTATCTTTCTTTCTAAAAAATATGTGACATGGGACTAATACATGCTACTATCACAGTTTTTCTGGTGAAGACAAGTGTAAGGGTAAACAAGGGTAAGTACCATTCAGGAAAAAAACGGTGTTAAAAATCACGCATAAAATGGCTATTACGGATTATTTACGCTTCCGTTCTTAGTATTAATGATCAATTCACAAGTAAAAAAATATATATTTTCAAACAAAGTTTATACTAAAACATTGGATTTTTAAAGATTTCTTGATTATTGTACAATTTAATTGAGTTTTTTGACCGACTAGTATAGGCGACTGGGTTACGCGATACACTTCACTAGCTCATACAGAATATGTATATGACGGACTCTATAGTTTTTTACTCTGAGTACTCTACCGTGTCTGAAAACTGTCTGAAAAAAAATAAAGAAGTTTTTATTTATAGTGGGCTGTATGTACCTACTAGGGTCGCCCAAGGCATAGATTTACCTATTTGGCAACATGTTATTATTATTAGCATCTTGTTTAAATAAATAAATAATAATTATTAGTATGTGGTACTATGGCCTTAGCAGCATCCTTCTATTTATCATATTATCTTACATTCTGCGGTCACCAACAACCGCGGTCCATGGAGCCAGCCGTAACGTTAACAAGCGTGGTGACTATGGTACTTCCCCTCTACATTGTTTCAGCAAAAGCTGGAATATTGAAGGGATCTATTTCCCTGTAGTTGACGTTTCATGAGATGTTATGATGACTATGGCATGGCCTTAGCCTGTGTAGAGTAAAAATTATGAAGAGTAACAGTTGCACTATGAAAATCCATACCTCATTTCCTTACTGCGTTCGGAAATAACAAACAAAGCGGGCAATGACCTCTATTTTTAATCTGTTTTCGATTTCAAAATTGGAATATTCCGACATGTGAGTAGATAAAATCTATTTATTTATCTATCTAAGTATTTGTTTTAGGCTAATTATGACGAAGTGATGAAACAACAATCGCAATGTAGAAAAACAACCTTATCTGAAATGACTTTCTCTGTCGCAGTTTATTTAAAAAACTGTTTTTTCCTCTAACATTGTATGGTAAACTAGACAAATCACGGCAATATCTCCTGTGTCATTATAATGACGAGTTTCTTAGACCGCTGACCTTTCCTCACGCAGTTACCATCCTCAATGGAAGATCTTTAATAATATATTTTTCAACACATTTGGTCATAAAACTGCTTATTAAACTCGTGAGCTTTATCCATTATCTTACCGCACTACTGTTTTATTTAGTTTTTTTTTATTCCGGCAAGGACCAAGGAGTTTTTATGTGTATAAAATCCATAAGATTTTCATGAATAAATAAACTTTGTTCGATAATAATTATGATTAATCAACATTAATTTCATGAAAATATTTATATAAATCAAGTTACTAACAACAAATTAGTTTTTTAAGTAACAAAATATATCATTTTAAATAATGCAAGGACTAGGCTGTTTGGCTTGTTAATTTGAAACTGCAATATTTTTTGTAAAGATCTATTTAGCTAAGCACAAGAAATTCTACCTTGCCTGGCAGCCGGAACGTGGATATCTTTTAATTTTCAAATCATTATGTGTTTTGGACGATTAAAATGGTTAGGCCAGGTTTTTTGAACAAAAATAGAAAATATACCGTAGTTTTTATCAAACGACAAGGCAAACTTTTCCACAAGTTCCATCAATTTTCTTTTTTCCGGGAACTCTATGGGAAATTGCTTCAAGGTTCGTCGAAACCATAGGTCGAAACCCACCCTCCTTTTTTATCTGAAAGCAATTCTGTCGTACGATTTGTTGTTTTTTTTTACTTCGTCAGATGACGGCAATGTCATAAAATCCATGCCTATGATTCATTTAAATCGCCGACACCGACGCGACGGTAGAGTTGGTCAACCGGTTGGACGACTCTCGCTGTTCACGGGTTCGCTTTTTAAATCGCTCGCTATTTGATTAGATTATGTGTGATTTGTTTGAATGCCGAATTGCAGTTGACCGACACCGATCTTCATTTAAGAAAGCGTTAGACATAGTTTTGCTTGAGGTTTACTTTGATAAAGGTACTTAGAGCGTATTAAGTTTGACTTATAAACTTTGTTATATCAATGTAATGAGTGAAAGAATTTTCGAAAAAAAAAATACCCACTTTTTGAACTTTGAGAGTAATTTACAAATTCAAAACACCACTCTTTGAAAGATATTGATATGTCACCGGAAAATAATAAGAATCGTAAGTTGATCAATTTCTTAGTAAGTTGATCAACTATAAAAAAATAATAAACTCGTAAGAAATTCGTAGATCTATCCCGAACGGGATCGGTTAGGTTGTGTTAGGTTATATTTCGACCAAAAGAGAATTCGGTAATGTTTTTCGAAATTATTTTTCGAAAGTTTATCAATTTACTAGGAAATGGATCAATTTATGATTCCGTATTCTTCTCCGGTGACAGATATATAATAACCAGATTAATTATAAAGGAACCATTCAGTCCAAATAATAAAAAATATAAAATTGATATAAGTAATCCAGTTTTATTTGAAATTTACTTAAATCATCATCATCAGTAACATACTGGAAATAATTGATTCATAACGTAGAAGCATCAACTTAATTTTAATCAGTTTTAGTACCCAATAATAATTACAATAGTTATTTAGTTTTACGATACAATAAAATATCAGTAATTATATGTATTGTAAAACCCGGAACATCCTACTAAAGACCTAACTTCCTATTTCTAACATAATAGTTGAGGACTCACGCGAAATATGCAGCTAGCATGCAATAGATTATGGTTTGATGGCATCTTCGGTGGCCTCATGAAAGATTCAAATCAGTTATTAAATGATTATTAATATTTGTTCAAAGCTGGTTTCAAATAAAATATCTGAGCTATTTGATATGCTATTATAAACACATTATTACGGTTTTTATCTTAAATAGTATGATGCCGACATCACAAACTGTTAATGGGGAAGAAATACTTTTTCGTATTTAGAGGTAAGCTATGAGAAGGGACAGGATAATCTACAACCCTGTTTTTCAGCAATTCTGTTCAGCGGTTAGGGCGTGAAGACCAACATCCAAACAAACAAACTTTCACTGATTAGTGTGATTAGTGCGAATTAGTGTGATACTGCCTGCAGTATTAACAAAGACGAGGGATCAATCCATGTCTGCAGCTTTGATTTTTGATCCAGAAAAACATAAAATTTACTTTTATTGGGGAAAATTAAAGGATTTTCTTGGGAAAATGTGTTTTCTTTGTCTTTTTCGCTAGATCCACGCGGACAAAGTCGCGGGTAACAGCTAGGACCAGAGTTTGATTCCCACTAATCGCAAGAAGTCAGATATTTTCTTGAAGTTAGTATAAATTTTTGTCTCATGTTAATTGTTTGCTTTTTTGTTTGTTTGTTTTTTTGTAGATTAAATTACTTTCGGAAATTATATAGTTACTAGCTGGTGCCCGCGACATCGTACACAATATCTTTTTATATTGTAGCTTATGTGTTATTCTCATTAAAATCAAATCAGTAGTTTTTACGTAAAAGAGTAACAAACATCCATCCATACTTACACACTTTCGCGTTTATAATATTAGTAGGATTAGTAGGAAGTAGGATTTAACATGACTCTTCTTTATCATATTCTTTTGCTAGTTTTTTTTTTCAATTACAAATTGTGATTACCTTCATTGGCTAAGGACGTGTGATCCTTCCCACACATACATAGGATAAGTCATTAAAATATTTAATACATACATACATAACATCACGCCTTCGGGGTAGGCAGAGACCACAGTCCTTCACCTGCTACGATCTTGACACACTTCCCTTGCTTCCTGAACTTTCATCAATCCTTTCATACATGCTCGTCGGTTTAGGGTACTTTTAACCTGGCCTTTATTCAGATATTTAATCAATAGATCAGTTAATGTATACATGTCCAAGAAGAATGTGAATTTCAATTATGGTCACAACAGGATGTGTGAGAACAAATCGGGTGTTGAGAAATCGGTCCAGTTGCCACATTCCATGTAACCTTGCATCGGTACGGCTAATGAGAGGTGCTAAAATGGTAACACCGATACACTCTGTATACAGGGTGTTTATTTGATTACGTGCCATAGCTCAGGGGCGGAATCTGTATCAGTAACTGAACAACTTTTCCCAAGGAACATAGGACGAAATACAAAAATCTAATTCCATACAAATCAGATGATAGTTTCTATGGGAGATCAAAAATTGATTGGTGTATTTCGACCTTTCAAATTAACACCCTGTATATGTGGGTGAAATGGAAAACTAGTTCTCATGGCAATGGCCTGAGTGCAAGGTGGAGTTTATAAACTTATTGAGTCTTGCCTTTCGTAAACTTTGAACAAAATATGGGTCGACTTGATTCTGCAGCTTTGCCTGCGCAGAATCAAACGTCTTAATTTCACGTCCTGGTTGCCAAATAAATTAAAATTTTCAGTGTGTTAGTATTTTTATGTAATTTATAGAAACAAATAAAATAACTAAAAAAAATTAGCAAAAGCTATCAATTGTAAATAGAAGAACGTAAATGTAGATGATTTAAAATATGTTTTTAGTCTTCATAGCGATAAAAATTTGCTTATTTTATTTTAATAAATCGAGTCTGATAAAAAACTTTTCATTTAGTGATAACTGACTAGATATCTACTATTTCAAAAAATATCTTCGTTTCTAAAAAAAACACTTAAATATTCAAGATTTTTTCAAACGTCTTAATAGGCTTCGCTTTTCGAATTTAATCTAGAAGCTCTCTAATTAAGTAAAGCGATTTCTAAAATACAAGCAGGTCTGATTTCAATACTTCAAAAGTTGTAGAATGCAGCTGTGTCAAGCAAGTTACAAAAAAGACGAATAAAAACCGGCCAAGTGCGATTCGGACTCACGTACCGAGGGTTCTGTACCACTCAGGTAAAAATACCGTTTTAGTTTTGGACGCGCAGTCACGCAGAAGTGTATTAAATACGCGCGAGTCCCACATCCACTTGACCAGTTTTTATTATTTGATCTTATTTACTATAAACATACCAATTTTCACCTTGTTTCTACGATAGAGCTAAAATAAAAATAGAGCAAAACTCTCCTTAAAACCGGTTTTTAGAAGGGAAGCCCCTCTTAATTTATAGTTTTTTTTTAATTTTTATTATTTGTTATTATAGCGACAACAGAAATACATAATTTGTGAAAATTTCATCTGTCTATCTGTTACGGTTCATGAGATACAGCCCGCTGACCGACAGACAGACATCGGAGGCATATTACTAGGATCCCGTTTTTCAGTCTTTGGGTACGGAACCCTAAAAAAGAAAGATTAACTTTCAAGATAAAAGCTTCTGAGCTACCTGTGAGGTGTAAATTTTATTGAGCTCATTTGCAAAAGAAAATACCTGCCAGTCCAGTAAAAACCAGCTTAGATAGATTTCATAATATCAGCCGAAAGACGTCCACTGCTGGACATAGGCCTCCCCTAAAGATCTAGATAGATTTATATCCCACGATTTTAACTTTGTCATGACTGGATGTTGTTTAAAGATTCTTCTTCTCATGTTTAAGAGCCGCGCTCTTGTCCGTGGAGCAATCTTCATTTTTAATTTTTGTTCTTTTCATTTAAATAAATAAATAAAATGAAAATGTTTTTTTATTTCAAGAATCTTAATACAATTCATGCAACGGAGACTTCCCAGAAAGTAATCAAAAGATACTTGTGGGGGGAATGCCTCGCAACTTCCCTTGTGGAACTTTAGATATTAACAAATTAATAGATTTATTTACTTATGAAACCTAACATAAGATACATGCGGATGGTAAATTACACGACAGGATGCAACACAAATAGTACATAGTTTATCAATTAGATATTCAACATTTAATTTGATTATTTAACTCGAGAAACATTTAGTTGATTATTTTACAAAAGGATGCGGTACTTATCTTTCAATAAGTTAAGCAAAAATTATTAGTTTATCACTTAAACCTAAACATATTCTAACAAATACATTAAATTACTCCTGTATGAAATACATTTAATAAACGGATAAATAACCAAAAATATACTTTTGTAGAAAGTTTACCGTTACATAAATTCAAAGTTTTTGTACCGGATTATTTAGAATATAAAAATCCATAGGATTTTAACTGCTGCGGTTATAAAAGGCTAATTCAAATTGTCAATTAATCAAATGTAGTATTTTAAATTTGACAAAGAGTGCGTAGTTTATTTCTTGTCCTTTCTTTTTTTCTCACATGGCGTCACTTTATTTCGGAAGCCATGTAATTCAACTGACGTCATAGTAATTAATATATCCTTAAAAAACCGGCCAAGTGCGAGTCGGACTCGCGCACTGAGGGTTCCGTACCACCACATAAACATAATTGTATTAGTTGAAATTTCAGTAAGTTAATGTGCTAGATTTTTTGAGTCCGACACGCGCTTGACCAAATTTTATTATTTATTGTTATTTTATAGCCTATGCCCTATAAACATACCAATTTTCAAGTTTGTAAGTGTTCCCGTTTTTAAATAGATCTAAAACAAAAATCGCCTCAGCAACCATCCAACTTGACCCCTCTCTTATATGAATGTTCTTGAAACGGGAGCTCACCACAATTGGTTACCATTAGTTGTGAGAAAAGTTGTAATATTTAATGATTTCAGACTTTTCCCATTATTTGTACTGTGAGACCTAGCTTCCTGCCAAATTTCATAATTTTAGGTCAACGGGAAGTACCCTGTAGGTTTTTCATTTTTGAATAAATGTATGGAGATGAGGACATAAAATGCCATATCTTTTGATTGCGTCGTTGTAAAAAATTGAAATTTTCAGATCTTGTGTGGTTCATGGATCCTAATATATGGTATTAATTTCAACCTGATACCTTTACCCGTTCGTGAGATAAAGGGTCTTGACAGACAGACAGACAGACGTTTTCCGTTTTTTTCTTTTGAGGTACGGAACCCTAAAAAGAAATGGAATTTTGAAGTACTGAATAAAATATTTGTTACCTATCAACAAAAAAACCGGCCAAGTGCGAGTCGGACTCGCGCACTGAGGGTTCCGTACCACCACATAAACATAATTGTATTAGTTGAAATTTCAGTAAGTTAATGTGCTAGATTTTTTGAGTCCGACACGCGCTTGACCAAATTTTATTATTTGTTGTTATATTATAGCCTATGCCCTATAAACATACCAATTTTCAAGTTTGTAAGTGTTCCCGTTTTTAAATAGAACTAAAACAAAAATCGCCTCAGCAACCATCCAACTTGACCCCTCTCTTATATGAATGTTCTTGAAACGGGAGCTCACCACAATTGGTTACCATTAGTTGTGAGAAAAGTTGTAATATTTAATGATTTCAGACTTTTCCCATTATTTGTACTGTGAGACCTAGCTTCTTGCCAAATTTCATAATTTTAGGTCAACGGGAAGTACCCTGTAGGTTTTTCATTTTTGAATAAATGTATGGAGATGAGGACATAAAATGCCATATCTTTCGATTGCGTCGTTGTAAAAAATTGAAATTTTCAGATCTTGTGTGGTTCATGGATCTTAATATATGGTATTAATTTCAACCTGATACCTTTACCCGTTTGTGAGATAAAGGGTCTTGACAGACAGACAGACAGACAGACAGACAGACAGACAGACAGACAGACGGACAACAAAGTGATCCTATAAGGGTTCCGTTTTTTTCTTTTGAGGTACGGAACCCTAAAAACGATTCCAATTTCGAATACAATTTAAACAAGTTATAAAACCTGCAAAAAGAAATCTAAAACAACTGAATACGTGACTGTGTATAACAAATCCGGTCGTTGTTTGCACCAGTCTCCGGTCTAATTATTTTATTACTGTACTCGCACTTTTTTCGATTCAATTAAAATTTCACTAGCGAGAAGGGTCATGGAAAAAGAAAACTTAGGTTCGAAAAACAACACTTTTAACTGTTCAATGAAAAAAACACAGAGATTGTGATTGCCCAAAAGAGATGTATGGTCAACAGCATGTCAGTCAAAAAATTTGCAACTCTATCACCATGCCACAAAGTCCAGAGTGTTTCTACTGACGTGCTGTTAGAAGTACGACGTGTCGCAGGACTTATGATAAAATAAGAATGTCATACAATGGAGTTTAGATCATATTAATATCATTTGTATCACAATCCTGCAACACATACATACAACCCTTTTTTCTCTGTATGTAAAGTCTGTAAATATTTTCCTTCAAAAGTCATCATTTATATCTCGTTAAAAGGCCACTGCTGACAGGAGCATCTCCAAAAATTTACAGGACAAATACGTGGTAAGTATATTTTTGCAGGATGTCCAGAAAGAAGCGAGAGTCCAAAATCTTTCGTATCTTTGGTCACCAGCGTTTAGGGCTGGCACAATGGGTCGCTATCATTATTTTTGACCGCAATTTTTCACTAAAACACTAATTTTGTATTTTCATGAAGATAGTGGTATGGTAGGACGCTGAGCTGCTGACAAATTTCAGAAAACTAGAAATCTAAAGTTTGCAGAGCGCTTGTAATCTTTACAAACCAACTGATACATATTTTATATTGTTACAGCGTTTCATAACTTATTGGAAACAAATACTTTTATTTTAAAAATATCAAAGAAATTACACAGGTTCTCGCAAAATGGAAGAGCTCGAACCAATTTATCTGTCGCATCTTTTATGGTTTGTAAGTTTGCTCTAGTTTAAGCAACTCTACATTTTTGTGGTCTCATAGACCTACATTTGTGGTTTTTAAATAAGCAGAAATTATGGTTCTTTTGGTTTGAAACTTTTACTGTTTGTAGCAGCCTAACTTATACAAAATTTGTTCCATTGAAAGCTTTTAATAAGGGTTTTAAAGACATATTCTGAAGCCTAAGTAATATCAATCAATGATGTATTTTCGGACTGCAGTAAATTGTTAGCATCTCATGCACCCTTTAACCGACTTATGTTTGTAGTTTTTTTAGTGGTTTTATATTATTGCGGAATATGTTTTATAAGTACACAAAGACAGAAATAATACGATGCAGAGGTAGCAGACGGTTTTAACGGTATCATATTATTTTATTAGGCATTGTTAATTGTTATAAGCTTCATGAACCTACTTTTAGTGTGAAAATACATAAAACATTGTTTTAAATTCAAGGTGAGTGCACACGAATTAAAATATCACATAGAATCCGGACCAAATAACAGTGTGTATTGTATTCATAACTTAAAATTGGGTAATTTTGGAAATTTGAAAATTTTATAGAAATACATTCATTCAATTTGGCAAACAAGCTTGATGAGGTACTGAAAAAACTTTGATGTGAAATATTGTTTGTGATGAAATAGTTTCACGTTTCTGAAGAATATTGTGTTACCTATAAACCTAGTAATTAATATTAACTTAACATTAAAATCCATGTTAAAAAAAAAATATTACTGTTGAGTTACTCGTATGAGATATTTTAGAAGTGATAGATGTATTAGTGCGGTCAGTTAGCTGTTTCACGTAGACACGCCTTACAATTTCACCAATTTTTAAAAATAAATAAATAATTTTTTTTCCAGGTACTAGTTAGGTACATAGTTCTCAATTTTTGATAGGAGCCAATTCTTGAATTTCAAAAAATTTCCATAGAAAATTCAAGAATAGGCTCCTATCAAAAATTGAGAGCTATGTACCTAACTAGTGCCTGGAAAAAATTTGGTGCAATTTGGGGAATTTGGCGATATCAGACTATAAGGAACCGGACTATATGAAATAGCGTGAAGTTTATTTACCTTTCTTCCTCTTGGGCACAACTCTGACACCGATTGCATGTTCAGTCACTAGGCACAAGGACAGAGCCAACAAACAGTATCTCGCACTGCACCCCATCTTATCACACTTTGTCTCTATCTTGAGCTAAAACACTGTCGCATTGGCCCGGCGATCCGACGCCAACTCTTTACACCCCGCACAACGGTCACAAAAAAATCGGGTAAATCCACGCACCGGCCACTGCACGACGAAGTGAACCGCCCGACTACCCTATATTTTGACTTATAGCAATTTGGCAGTGCGAATTCCACTTGTATATAAAACCTTTCGCCGGCTTGGGGCGGGCGGTCATTGGTCGTAGCGAGCACGAAGGTGAAGGGAGCTCCCCACTACGCGGAGGGGGGCGCCAGGGTCGGCAGACACTTTTGCTATCAACGGTGGTAGGCTGTTCGCCTCGGTTGCAACGTTAGGCCTACGCCGTTTGGAAACACCAGATTCTACATTGCGTAGTACGAGACCACACATGTTATAGTGTCAATGCTTAGGTTTTCTACGGCTGCACCGTTGCGCCTTGCTGCATTGCTTGTTGACCGCTTTATGGTTACAATGATTATTTTGGAATGGCAATGTAGAGCACATTTTGAACACAGTTTCATTATTTTGTAATCGTGGATTTAATTTCACGCAAATACCTAGGTTGAATTTAAGTAATTTGGCATTGACAGTTTTTTTGGAAATGTCATCATTATATTGTGATTGAAGATCGATAATCGACCTCATAAACCTTAGTGTCATAGTTCTAAATATATTTAAATATTATTTTCCTACCTGTTATACTATAGAAATGCCTTTACCATGTTCTTTAAAATACGTCGCTTTACAAACAAAGTAGCGCCTTGTAAAAAAAAACCGGTTAAGTGCGAGTCGGACTCGCGCGCCGAGGGTTCCGATATACCTATAGTATTTTTGGAAGCAATAAAGTCCATTTTCAGGACCGCAAAACTAAATTTGTTTGTAAAGGTTTTTTGCAGATTTCTGAAAAACTGTGCAACTTAGAAAGATCGTTTTATTTTTGCTGTAAAGTTTACATAAACCTCTGTCAACTGTAATTAATTCAGATTTTCCCTTACTCAAACTTCGGAGATAAGGGGGGGGGAATGGTATTTTTTTTGACATTTTTCATCATAACTTGAAAACTAAGAGACTTAAAAAAATACAAAAATATGTTTTAAAATGTACAAGTGAAGCCCTTTCATATGATACCCCACTCGACCTAGTAGCGACAATTTGAAATTTGGCCCCCCCTATTTTGGCCCCCTTTACATTAATAATCATACTTTTTTCAAAAAATTTTCATGTGCAATTAAGTTGGGCAACTATATTCTAAAACTATTCCAAATTTCAACTCGATAGCGTAAGTGGTTGCTGAGATATAGAGGTGTGACAGACAGACAGACAGACAGACAGAGCGGCACCATAAGGGTTCCTTTTTTTTACCATTTTGGTATCGGAACCCTAAAAAGAAGTAGAGGAATAGGATTACATCTATGGAATGCCAACTTTTCCAACCGATTATTTTTTGAAAATTACTTAACGTAATATGATTAATGTCAATGACGATCGAGGTCAAAATACGGAAACGAAAAATTAATTATTAAACCGTCGTCTCGAATTCATAACGTTTCTTTTTGAAAATTTATATCACAAGGAAGCCTACAATGTGATGCGATCATTTAGAAATTAACCAATGCTAAGATACGTAAAAAAGTAATAATATAGTGAAGTGGGCATGAAAATAAGAAGTAGTATAAATACTTTAAAAGAGCGCGTGGGTTTTTATTTTCGCTTCTTTTTTTTCCCACAATGGCGCCACATTGTTTGTGAAGCGATGTAGTTTAGCTGACGTCATTAAGAGATTTTAATATCCAACAATGAATAAACGATTTTGATTTGATTTGATTTGATTTACTCAAAATGTACTCAATACTTAAAATGTAGTTCATCATCATCAATCATCATCATATCAGCCGAAAAACGTCCCCTGCTGGACATAGGCCTCCGGACCGGTCCAGTGGCTTCCCGCGACCTTGACCAGATCATCGGTCTACCCTGTGGGAGGCCTGCCAACGCTTCGTCTTCCGGTACGTGGTTGCAACTCTAGAACCCTTACTCCCCATTGGCATTGGATTCTCAGGGCTATGCCAGTTACTTTAGCTCTTCTGCGGATCTCCTAATTTCTACAGACAACTTCGAGCGTAGAATCTCCATCTTTGAGTGGAGTGAACTGGAGTGGGTACAACAAGGGCGTTTGACATAATATTCGTCTTATCCATGTTCATTTTAAGACCCACTTGTTGTGCAAGTACTATTATATTAAGTAACTTGAATGTCATCCAAATCCGCATGCGTGCCGTCCGCATCTGATCATTTCATAGAAACTTACGTGCCATCCGCGTCATGCATGCGGATGGCATATAAAAAGGTCAAGTGCGGACAGTACGCGGGCGTATCGATCCGCACGTGGAGAGAAATCCGGATGGCAGGAAAAACACCCGTAGGCCCGCTTCATTTCCAAGTAAAATCGGTTAAACGTCAAAAACTGTCAAAAACGACTGGGGCATAAAAAACAAGATTACAATTTAAAATAATTACTCTTTCTCAATTGAAAGCTTTAATCAATGTTTCATTAATTAGATGTTTGAATTATGTAACTCATTACTTTGTGAGCTTATTTAATAGCAAAACTTAAATAAGCATGTGCGACTGATTACAATGCAAATATAGTGAATGGCTATTCAACTAGAATGTTAAATAATAAACTTTACAATTATCTGTGTAGTGTAAAGCAAATGTCTGAGGTCAGTTACACTGTAAGTTAACCTCAGATAATGAAGATATTGTGCACTTGCGGAACCCTAAAAATTTTTTAATGCATAAAATACTATTTAGAGGAACTGTCAAGGAGTTTAGCGAGAAACAGGGAGAAGAAAAATAAGACAACCGGGGGTGTCGAAGTGGGAAAATTTTGGTGAAGAGGGGAATATGTGATTTTCTGGATAAAAAGGAATAATTGCTAAAGATTTAGTTACAGATGAAGCTGATGGTTAAAGACAGTTGCGGAACAGTGTTGGTAGAGTTGGGGAGTTTTTGGATGAAGTCCATATAAAAGGATGACCCGCAAAATCGTGAAGCGTTCCATATATTTTGGAAGGACCTTTGGGCCGTCCAACAGATTTGGAAGAAAGACGGTAGGAAACTGGACTTCAGTGAGTTATTTTCTTTTATCTTGTAGTTCGCGAAGATAGCCATCATACAGCTGATGTGATGAATCTTTTGAAGGAGACTATTATCCTTGATTGTGGATTCCTTCAATTGAGATAAAGATAGGGATTGCTCCGTTTAGGATATAGAATAGGAAAGGTTTCTATACAGTTAAATTCTAGCCGCAAACATTCAGAATTTGATTCTAAAGTGTATAGAATAATTGGTGTGAATCTAACGTTGTGTAAGTATTCAATTTTGTGGTTTTCAATTTTATTTATATTCAATTCAAAGTTGTTGTGTGTTTTAAAATAAGGGGAAATGTGACTTAATGAAATTCATAGTTTTCTTCCAGGTTGTGTGAGTTAAATAACATTGAGGAAATCAGACCCCAATGTCAAAAGAGGAAGAGTTAGATGGAGAATATTTGCAGCCTTACAGATCTACACGCAAGATCATAAGAAACTTATACTGTGTGATACATTAAGTAAATTGTTATTCTCTCTTAACGATTTTCTTTAGTAATCATTAATAACTCTGTGAAAATGATAACATACTGTTTCTAATCTGAGTCGTTATTTGTAGATAGTAATAAAGATTTCCTTTTCCCATAATTAAGTATAAACTAGTTCTGTATATGTTTTTGTTCGCGTATAGCTAGGCAGGGTAATGTTTTATTTCTAAACAGTTCCACAGGAGTTATTGAGAACTTTTATTGCTAAGGAAAAGCAATCCACAAAATGACAGCGCATGAAGGCTTGTAAAATATTACTTGGAATGTAAAGGTAATGTAAATTTCATTGTGTTTAATTTTATCCTTTACAGAGAAATTGTTTAAAACAGTCCTTGATGTAAACATAGAAACTGGACTATGATGTGATGGACTACCATCATTTCAAAGTGACTTTAGATGATGTATAATTTTTTTACCATCATTTCAAAGTGACTTTAGACGATGTATATTTTTTTTTTTAGATAGAATAGTCTCCGAAATAAAGTTTAAATAAATGGGATCTCTTTTGTTGCAACAAGTGTAAGAAAAGAGTGATTTGTGGAGACATTTGACATTGTTGTCAAATAGTCAACAAATAAATCATTTTGGATTTAGTTTACCCACAGCTAGGCGCAAATTTTTGAAATCTTTATAATTTTTTTTATCTCTTTAACAAAAAATAAATCAAGACCATAATCAAAATGGCAATAAATATTAAAATATTAAATAGCTACCTTTTTAGAAAATTATATAAAATCTATGGCCCTAAATCAAAATTCCAGATTTTATATGCTAGTGTCTTCGTTTGATAAAATCTAAAATAAATACTCTGTCAGATCAAAAGAATTTAGAACGTCAGTTCAAAATCTTAAAATAAAATATCTTCCAACTGAAGCTTGGATATAATTTGTGACATTTTATTGTGAAATAAAGGGTAAGTTTAAGTATAGTGAAAATAATAAATAATATTATTTCAAATAATAATAAATTGTTTTGATAGTGATTTTGAATCTTTTGCCTCAATTTCCCAAAATTGGAACATGCTGAGAGTATTACTACATTTCAGTACTTAAGTTCATAGGAGGTGCTTATCTTTCCTTTAACTATCATTCTTTAGGAGTCCCAGATTTTGAGATTAAGAAATACTTGCTCTCAGGTTTATTTAGTTCGACCAAGCATGGATGGATGCCCTCGTGACATGTGTCCCCGATGTCCACTATTGGTTGTGGCAAATGTTTGTCGCGTGTCACTGGAGTATCTGTCTAAGACTAACTGATAATATCTACCTTCGGGTTTATTTATTTTAATCATTCTTGGGCCGGAGCCCTCAAGCCTAAAAGGTTCTGATACTAAAGTTCTTCTCTTTCTATTTGTGTGAGATTTCGCTGATCCATCCTGATTTCTCCCATCTGTATGTGTGGGATGAATTGGTGTTATTCCAATACAAATGGAAGGATATTAGCAAGGTGTTTTAACGTTGGATTTTGGAAATAGTGTTTCTTGTGTTATGTGCTGACAACGCTCGCCCATTATTGGTTGCGTCGTTTGAGTGGCATATACCGCGGGAGGATCTCCTGATCTTAGCGTTGGATTACCAAATGTAGAGTAGTTAGATAATTTAAAACTTTCTTCTTTTGTGTAGGGACATTCTAGTTTAATCTAGTAACATTAGATTGTTTATAAGGAATAAATTAGAATTGTCCTGAATCAATAGGAAGAATATTCTTGATGGAGACATTACATTCGTTCGTGGGTTGCTTCTTGTAAAGTGTGTTGACGACGTTCGCCCGCAAGGCTGCGACGGTTGTACGACACTCCGACCTTGGGGGACCTCTGAACTTTATGTGTGTCATCCTAAAGTAGTTAAATAATCTATTTAATCTTCATTGAATCATACAGGAATCTAAACCTTATAAGATTCTAAGTTTTATTTTTCTTAATAAAACTTGTCATAATTTATCATACTTAAAATTATACTTTGACTCAGTGTGAAACCATCTTTAATATTACTAAATAGATTCTTGAAAACAATAATGGAACGGAAATTATAATGTTTAGTTTCTTTCATTGTATGTTCCGAATATTTAAGTATATACAATAATCCCATTTTTATACTTCTTTTGAGTCCTCTTTTAAAGAACATCGAGTTTTAGCTAGTGTTGTTTACGCTAAATTCTCCCAGTGTTCTTGGTTTTGAATACTCGATGCTTTTGATTTTCCCTTAAGATCTTAAATCATAAATGTTTGGCCCAACCTAGCTTAGATACTACTATCCCGTATCTTCTCGGTTCTGGTCATCATACTCCACTTTTATTTAAGGATTACCTTCAGTAATCTTTTGTCATACTTACTTCTTATACGTATTTCTTCGAAATATGCTGGGTAATCCCATTATAGTTTAGATGCAATTCATTTTATTTAAATGAGTGTTTAGACTGGGGTTACTCTACATAATTCTTGTCCTGCGTGGGTTGGTAACGGAAAAGAGATTTAGCTACGCATCACAAGTGAGAGCTATGAAGGATATACGGAGACCTTGTTGGTGCAATAAAGTCACTCAGTGACTGGGGGGAGGGAAGTTGCCCTTCAAACTCTTTATATCTCTCGTTATAAAACCGTTATTGATCTAGGCTGGCCATGCAAGCAATAATACTATACCCGTATCTAGTACAGACTTCACACTTGGACGTGTGGAGCTGGCTAATTATTTTCAGTTTAACTTATTTCAAAACAAACTAAGGGATTCGATGATGTCGATCAATGTCTGCCCGGAGGGATTACAGGAAGAGCTCATTTTGTAGGAGTGAGTTGTTTTCCTAGAGGAAGACTGTATGCTTTGTGTGCCTGGCGGGCTCGGTGACCAGCTCTGGTATGGGTGACTAAAAGAAATAGTCAAATACCCTGTAAACCCTGGACGAGTCAGTGATTGTCCCTTAAAGGTGGGCCACGTGGAAGTCGGGTTTTGACGCGGGGCGTGAACATACCGGGGGGAGACATCATCACCGTCTGGGTTGTACTGTGGTTAGTTAGTTCCACTCTCCACATACATTAACCCTAGTCTTTACTGTAGTTTAAGTTTTCGATGGGATTTCCAGCTCCGCGAGGATGATCAGAATCCTGACGATCCAGTTGGATTGTTAGGGTAGTTTAGCGTCATGTCATCGTGTACTGGGTGATGATATGCCTCGGACCTAGGACTCAGAGTAGGGGAGCCTAGGACGAGCCTGTTCGGGGCGATGGTGGGGCTCCGAACCTGGGGATTGTCCCCACATTATTTTTATTACTTCATTTATATTAACATAGGTTTCTTTTCAGAAATTTAACGGCTCTAATATTGCATAGTAAATTAGATAAAACCTTCTCTAAATTGATGAATCTACATGAATTCCGATGAACTACTCCAATCAATATGAGACTAAATTTAAATAAATAGTGATCCAATATAAAATTAAATAAAACAAATTAGACTTGTAAAGAATAGGATTATATTCAAATAAAAGTATTAAAATAACAAAGGTGTTTTTTTTTCATTCTTCTATTACCACTCTCCACCGAGCAGAATCTGTAAATTACAAAATATTATAAATATATAAAACGGTATGACGTAGGATTCAGAGAAAAATATAATATTCTTAAAGGGTATTATTCTAGACGATCAACTTTGGCCAAAACTTTCACGTATCTGACTTGAGGATCCTATATGAAGGGACTTCAGATCAGTACAGTATATTATACGAAGTTTTTAACCAAAACGATCGTGTTCATAGTAGAAATCGAGCATTTTTAAAGGCAATGTTTATTTTTTTTTAGCTGGTAATCAATGTAAAGAAAGAGTAAGAGGTCTGCATAATTGATTTGAAGAGTTGCATATTGAAGATGACCATGCCTTTTCCGGTGAGGTACATAGGTTGTTGGGACTTGGCTATCATGAAAATAAGCAGTTTGGTCACAACAGGATCCGCCCATTTCTCCCAAGGCGTAGAGTAAATGTCGAAACAGAGTGTATTACTCGTCTGAAAAAAAAATCATGCTACAAAACACAAATCATAACATCTTATGAAACGTCTACTGCAGGACAGGGAGCTCCCACCAGAACACCAGCAAAAACGCGTGGTACTTTGGAGGGGATTTGCCATAGTCACCACGCTTGTAAGCGTTGCGGCTGGCGGCCGCTGTTGTTGGTGACCGCAGTGTGAAAGATACACAAATGGACACTACTGCCCATCCTGTGGTTCATATTCCCTTAGTCGTCTCTTACGACACCCACGGGTAGAGATCAGTTGGTACTATTCTTTGCCGGCACCACACGGACGACAAAAAAAAAACATTAATAAAATATTAAAATTATATTCAATTAATTAATAAATTATTGATATGGTTAATTATTGTATTTCATAAAAAACCAGCCGACTTCGAGTCGGTCCATTCGCAGTGTAGAGTTCCTTAGTTGCTTTTGGAATTATTATTGTTAGTTTTGATTTTATTAAAGTTTGACCGCGCCTGAATGCTATTTCTGATATATTTTGCTGTTCTTCGACAATAACTCGTTATCCTATTGTGATGTTTTCACATTTAACAACTGTTTAGCTATGTGCAGGGGCGAAGGGACACTTGACTCTGCTAATATTACTTAAGTCCTGCCAACATTACTTGACTCCTGCCAATATTTCGCTGTCTAATAGTATTTACACCCTCACATTAATTTAAAAAGACCTATCCAACGACACCATGGGGAAGAAGAAATTAAACATCCCTATTTTTTGTGCATGAGAGTTTTTTTCTAGATTTTATTTTGACATTTTGTTGGCGTGACTAATACGCATAATATCTGTACACAATTACCTACAGCTTTCTAGTGCTGAGAGTCTATAACGTAAGCTGGGGATAGCCAGACAGGCAGGCGGACATGACAAAACTATAAGGGATCCTTGTTAACTATGGAACCCTAAAAATTGGTACTTACTTCCAGTAAGGTTGCAGCAAAGTAGCAGGGCGCATACATATGCATCACACCACTAATTACAAAGATCAGATATTTGGGATCCACCCCTCTAAGATAAATCTGATACAAGTTGAAAGAAATCAAGAAAGTTGTAAGTAGAAACACAGCAAATAGCCACCCACTATATATTTCTTCAATATTATTGTAAAATTTTATAGCATCTTGATGATCTCTTATAGCTTCTTTCATACAACCTCTCAATTCAAAACAATCTTTAGACTCGTTAAAAGCTTTATCTATTTTGTGTACCATCAATTTAAGCTTCATTTGCAGATGAGACGTAGCAATACAGAAGGAACCATCAAAACCAACAAAAGTGGGCATTAACATGAAACATTGAAGAAAATTGTACGCGAAAACGAATTCATAAAATGGTGTTTTATACTGAACTTCTTTTAAAAATTTCAGTTCCATTTCGTGCTGCATGTGTCTTTGTGCTACATCGCTCTTCATAGAATCAATGATGTTTTGAACACCGGCATACAGTGGAAATTGTACGCTGAATATCATTGGGATTATCAACCACACAGTCTGTCCATATTTAGCTTGTTTTATGTATGTGTCGTATATTGTCTGATAATCTTCGTCCAGTTCGTTTCCTTTTTTTAAATCTTCAGAGATTTTCTTTAGAAAATCGTCAAAGGCATCGTTTTTAAAGTTTACGTAAAAGGATTTGAAGAAAAAGAGGGAGACGATCACTAGAAGAGACAAGTTCCTCATGAGGTTATAAACGTCCCTTCGTTGAATGCACATCCATGTGTAATCTATAAACCAGTATAGCTCAGCACAATTTACAATTATCATAATAGCTCCTATTGTGAGCTTTTTGCGAAGTTTTTTCTTATTGGGATATAACATTCCGACTGCTAGACCAAAAGCACATGCTGCATAAGTTTCATCAAACGATTTATATTTCCTCGATTTATTTTCTAGAATATCCAACTTCATTGTCAGTTCAGCAAAACGTCCTTCTGAGTAAGAAATCAAAATGATTTATGGCTTCTGAAAAATATGAAATTGCAATAAATAGAAAGGCATTAAGCTCTAATTAGTGACACTTACTTTTTATCAGCCTGATACAGTAATTTGTGCACAGGTAGTTAGGTAATTTCGAAAATTGATAGGTGAATAAATTACGCTAGGTAGGTTATATGTAAATTTTTAAGAATACCTTTCACGAATGACAGAATTAATTGAGGCTATTTTGTTTATGTTCACAGCTATTAATTCAAATGCAGGTTAAACACTAATGTTAATTTAGTTTAGAAGTGGGTGCATTTCTGGTACAACATTAGTTTTGATTTTTTTTAATAAGTTTCTAGTGGTAAATTCTTTGAGAAGGAAGTTGTAGTTACTCAAGTACGACCACATTTCGGATAAGTGTGATCTGATCAAGTACGTCATTAATTACTTCAAAATTATTCCAAAGTGAATGTTGCCTGGTTTGCGCTAATGATTTTAAATTACTGAATTTATATTTTTTGTTATAATTAATAAGTACCTGGGCGCCCGAGCTTAGCACAATCTTGATTAAAGCCTGTCAACAGATGGCACTGCAGCGTTTCTGTAACGCGCTCTTTTCAGGAAATTCTAAAAATGAGACGTAGCTAGATCGATTTTTCACCCCCGAAATCCCCCAAGTATGATATAACTCAAAATCATAAGAGACGTTTTCGAGAAACCGATTAAATATATATATTGCTCGTTTAATAGTAATGGCGCATATTTTGAGACACATAACTTAAAGGCCTAAAGTGGAACAAGAAGCACAAAATCAATATATTTCTTCATCCCGAATTGCAAGGTCAATGACTGACCCTACAGGCTCCGACATCAAAGAAAAATCAGAAACAAAATAGCTTAAAAAATAAACTGGTTTATGGATTAGGTACACGAATGAGTAAACTTTCACCCTTTAAGTAAATGTCACTCAGTTTACTACGGGCCTCACTCTGGTAAAGTTTCGCCAGGAATTTGTTACGAAATGCTATGACAAGGTGTCACAGTGTCACAATGTAGATTTTAAGAGCAAGGCGAGAGAGAATTATCGATTACACAATTGTATTGATCGATTCATGCGTGTAGGCTTTCGTTTTACTTTTTTGATAGAACTTTACCGTGAGTTTTGAAAAACGTTTGTTTTTTTTTTATTCAGCAGCGTTAGTTACTAGTTTGCCAATTATTTCATGTATTTGTATACCTTTATGCTGACAAGATACAATTTTTCTTACCTAAATAATTAATAGCGGATAAGCAGATAGTAGACCAGTCGCTGAAGAAAATCTAGTTATAAAATTATTAGAGTATCTTGTTTTTTGATATGTTGTTAACGAGATACTTTTAAGTAATTTTCTAAAAATTCAGAAACCCATGAATCCGGCTTTATGTTTAATGTAGGTATTTATATTTCTTTAAAAAAAAACTTTATATATAGAATTAGAGTAGAAAAATATTAAGACATCTCATATGTAATGTTAATATCTTTATGCTATTATGTTTTCAGAAATGTAATTTAATCGGCCCATATCTAAGTGAAAAAATGTTCGTAATCTTGCCAGTGCAGTTTTTAAGTCTCTGGTATTTCTAAAATAGCATTTAAATCTCTTAATTAACTTACATATAAAAGTTAAGAAAAGAATGTTTATTGCTTTTATATTTTTTTTATATTATTGTTATAGTTGGGCCATTGTTAAATTAGAGTTCATAAATTGGAAGGTACTTACTCATAATAATGTACTTGATTACTAAACAAAAGTTTAGAAGCTTATTTTATCAGCGTTATTGCTTTTGGTGAAACTGTGGTAGAGAACAGAAGGTGGCGTAGTAGGTGGGTACCCAAACGCAGGACGCGCTGGCTGCACATGCTTCGGAGCCCCGGTTAGGGTTGGCGGTCAGCGCGTAGCGTCATCAGATTTTTCTATAAAGGGCATTGATTAAAGTTGGCGTCGTTTTCGAACTTTAGCAGCCACTTATGAAACTTCTGAATTTTGAAAGATTAGGTAACAGGGAACAATTCTTAGTATGGGCACCATATAGCTAAATAATATCGGGGCTGAGATAACGGGGTTCAAAGATTACCACCAAACATTTTTTTTCTACCAAATTAAGACAAGATAGGTCTTAGTAATTTATTATCATTGGTCATTTTCCGATGTGATGTGAAAAATACAAAGCACTCGTCAAGTACTGTCTGCGGATCCTACGCGATCCCCAAAATCAACCGCAAAGCTACCAACAACGCTTTTGGTTTTACAACTAGAGCACTTCCCAAACTACGTAAGGCATGTTAAGTAATTTGTATTGGTCACTGTTAGTATGTGTAGTCGTTAAGCCAAGTCAGTGTTCATTTGGCGGCTTGAAAACTTTAACAGCTTGGTAAACCATGAATTCAGCAAACGCCTTATCTGGGATTGGGTCTGCTATTGCAAAAAAAGGCAATAAAAGTACTAAGAGGCTATTTAACTAATCTATATACATAAAAGAAGAAGGTGACTGACTGACATATCAACGTACAGCCCAAACCACTGGAACTAGAGATTCCAAATTTGGCATGTAGTTTCCTTATGAGGCCTAGGAGAGCACTAAGAAAGGTTTTCACATAGGGGTGGGTCGGTACGCGATTTTCTAATACCGAAACGTAACTAGTTATTAGTACCCGATAACGGGTTTTGAAACTATTTATTTCAATAACTATGTATTTTATGGTATGGCGATTCAAGAAGCGACTTCGTTACTGTGCGTTATTGGTATTATTGCGTAATCGCAGTGAACAGGGTGTTTCGTTATTTTAGTTATTTTATTCGATATTATTGGTATTGTGAATAAAAAAAATAAATTCTTATAGGACTTGTGAATATTGAATGAATGAATGAATCTCTTAATTGCACACATCTAGGAATAAAAATTAAAAATTACGGTTTTTGAGGAAACCAGCAGCGACGAAAGACTGTAGTATAGTGCACCAATATACAGTTACATATATAAATATTTTGAAATAAATATGTAAAAAATATATACCTACATACGTATGATTAAATACAGTATATATACATATATTCATTACAAATATAGATATATATATATGTCGTAGTGCGACTCTCATTTTGAATTTCCCGCGGTATTCTCAAAGACAAACGTTCGTGCCAGCAGCACACATGCAGTGGCCCAAGCACGGCGAAGCTACGCCAAACGTCAAATTAGTACTGAATTTCCGTACCAGTGTAGATTTTCGATGTTGGACGATGATGTTGGCAATGATGGCTTTATTTAGATCCTGAGGTAGGTACTACTACAACGAATGGTGCGTAAAGGGGCGTGGTTTGTGTCAGTTTAGCCAACACTTAGCAAAGTGAAGACGAGGCCGCCACTTTCAACAGCTCATTCTTGTTCGAGATTTTACCACGTTAAGTTCTAAAGTGATAGGCAGCCGCTGGCGGGTGAGCCGTGGCAATTCTGCGATGACAGGAGCGACCCTTTAATGACAGCTAAGTGTTTATAGTCTTGTCTGCTTCTAAACTGTGATATTTTAGGTTATGATACGCGAATACCTTTTGTGATAGTAAAACACGGTGCACTGTGAGTTTGCTGTAGTTGAACATGTGAATAGAATCTTAGAATAAGCCTCCAACGTTTATGGTTGACAGGATTGTGCCACTTAGTTGATTTTACATTAAAACAACAGGTGGCACAAGCAGTCCTGCACACCGCTGTGTTTACCGACGACGTGATTGAAGAGAATACCGTATGAGAGGTCAATGGCAAGTCAGGATGAATGATCGTTATGCAAGTAAGTTACACTCGATTGAATTAGGCGATTGTCAAAGATGTTATCGATGTCTGCTACAAATAGTTCGGCCAATATCGTGTTCTCTGCTATTCCTGATGTCTATCCCTTGCCCACATAGTGCCATTCCTCTTCGCCCGAGTTCGTGTCTTCGACATATATATATATTACACACTGTAAGTTATACATAAAATAAAATACATAAACATACAATATATATCAACATAATTATGGTTGCGAACTCATAATAACTTAGCGTTGAAATACTGACGAATTTTGGTTTTAAATATGCCCAGAGACTTTCACAACTTTTTTCATATTTCTAGTAACAGCCGTTTAGCAGAGAGGGGGGGGGGGGGGGACACTTGACTCTAACAAAAATTGGTGCTTCTAAGCTAAATATTTTGCAAACGGATTCCTAAATTAAAAAGTCGTCTTAACAAACTCACAATATTTTTAAAAGTCTTAACGATTAGTATCTAACGATACTACACACTATGGAGTCGACAAGAAAAACTTTTTTACAAAGTCCAAAGTATTTCTACTGACGTGCTGTTGGGTGTACCTACCAGCGTACGAGGCTAGTAGGGAAAGAAGAGCGATTCGTTCATTGATCCTCCACGTGCCACCCATGTGAAAAAAATAATCGACAGCGTTAGAGTTAAAGACCACCATTAATGACCACCACTAAGTGCGAGCGAGAAAGTAAACTCTTATGGTAACCCTGCAAGGTACAAAAGGATAGCTAATCGGATGGCTTTGTAACCGATTTGAATGACAGACTACTACAATTGATCACACGAAAAACAAGTGTTGCAATTTTTTGCTGTTATTTGAATTAAATCGTAATAATTATTTGTACATACAGTTCTCTGAAATAATGGCAATTAATTACTTAATTAGCTGAAGTGTTACTCATAAAAATAATCCTGGCAAACGCACGATTTTAATTCCATGGATGTTCTCATTGCTATTTCGCTTTAATTTTTGGTTAAAATAACTTACATTTTTTGTTCAAGGAATGGAATAATATTATCTTTAGCACTAATTGCATTTCAAAAAGTCTAATAAAATTGTTGATAATTTGCAAAATTATAGCGGATCAATTTTTCTATGACATTTTATATGGCTTGACTCAAATTAACGCATACATTGACAAATCAAAATTCGTCACGCGTTAGAGAGACATCAGAAGAGACGTAAGTATATTATGCTTGTTACCCTATCCAGAAAGGGCGAATTCGCTGTGAATAATTACGCGCGAGTTTCGAAGCGCGTCGGCGAGGTACTGGGCGTCAATACATCGCGTCCACAAGCATCGCGCGAATTTTCTCGGCTTGCGCGAGTCGAGATTCTAGGAGCGCCTTGTTTGCGTCCAGATGAACGCGTGAAACACGCGCGAGTAAATCGCGGTGAATTCGCGGCGAATTCGCCCTTTCTGGACAGGGTCTAAGTCTAAACCCAAGTACCATAATTACTTTTTATAATAACTCTAAGAGTAGATCGTTGTTGGGATGAATCCGTTGTATGTTGACATTATAAATTAAAACAAAAATTGATTTTTTAAAGGGTTTGTATCTTCATAAGTAAAAAAAAAAACCGGCCAAGTGCGAGTCGGACTCACGCCCTAAGGGTTCCGTACCTATCTACCATATGATGTACTAACATCTTTTGCTCTTTGATTTTAAAAACTCCGCGACCATCCAACTTGACCCCTCTTTTATAGAAAAGTTCTTAAAACGGGAGCTCACATTAATTGTTTACTATTGGTTGTGAGAAAAATTTAAATATTTAATTATTTCAGACTTTTCCCTTTATATGTACTGTGAGACCTAGCTTCTTGCCAAATTTCATAATTTTAGGTCAAAGGGAAGTACCTTGTAGGTTTTGCTTTTTTGCATAAATGTATGGAGATGAGAACATAAAAAGCCATATCTTTTGATTGCATCGTTGTAAAAAATTTAAATTTACAGATCTTGTGTGGTTTATGGACTTTTATATTCGTTATCAATTTCAACCTGATACCTTTAACCGTTCGTGAGAAAAAGGGTCTTGACAGACAGACAGGCAGACAGACGGACAACAAAGTGATCCTAGAGGGGTCCGTTTTTTATTTTGAGGTACGGAACCCTAAAAAATGAAAGCCGATATTACCACATGCACCGATTTATTTTAAAAGTATTAATTAGATTGAAGTTTAAACGTCGGTAATTTACATAATTAAACAACTTATTTCGCGATCGCAATCGCGATAGGAGAATCAATCAAAGAGATGAACATGGTTTACAATAACCATTATCACTCGAGTTGTCTTAGAATATCACTGATTAATTTTTCATCTAAAGCCTACACATCATGCATCTTATCCAGCACACAGTACAGAGAGCACACGTGTGTCTAAATGCCTCCTGTGGTATCCATGTGCCAGTATTGCTTAATAAATTTGCTATAATTGTTATTTTCTGTTATTTATTTCTTAAATCGTTTCTCAAATATGGTTAAAACGCTGAATTTTAATGTTTTTACTTCTATCAGATTCTGCGAAATTGCCACAAATGGTCACACTAGAAATATTTGACAGATCAAGCCTTAGCATAATCACACCACACTCCTCCACACTTGGTCGCTAACAGGACAACTAGCACAATTTACCCTTGGCAGCTGTATATTAGCCAATTAGTCCGATGGACGCTATGAAATTTAGACACAGCAGGTGTCCCTGTTAAAATTGATTTTTGTTTATAAGGAGGAAGGAAAACTTGCCGAGAGCCGGAACCTGCGTACCGTGCCGACGCTCTTCTAACTGAGCTATCGAGTCTTCAATCAGCTAATTCAAATTTCTTTCCTCTGTATTCGTTATACACTTGGTCGTTACTAGGACGACTATACTCTGAAAGATTTTAGAACTGGCCACTTGTAAACGATATAGTAAAAAAATCCGGCCAAGTGGGAGTCGGACTCGCGCACCGACTATTCCGTACCATACAATCATAATTGTATTAGTTGAAATTTCAGTAAGTTAATGTGCTAGATTTTTTGAGTCCGACACGCGCTTGACCAAATTTTATTATTTGTTGTTATTTTATAGCTTATGCACTATAAACACACCAATTTTCAAGTTTTTAAGTGTTCCCGTTTTTAAAATAAAACTAAAACAAAAATCGCCTCAGCGACCATCCAACTTGACCCCTCTCTTATATGAATGTTCTTGAAACGGGAGCTCACCACAATTGGTTACCATTAGTTGTGAGAAAAGTTGTAATATTTAATGATTTCAGACTTCCCATTATTTGTACTGTGAGACCTCGCTTCTTGCCAAATTTCATAATTTTAGGTCAACGGGAAGTACCCTGTAGGTTTTGCTTTTTTGCATAAATGTATGGAGATGAGGACATAAAATGCCATATCTTTTGATTGCGTCGTTGTAAAAAATTGAAATTTCAGATCTTGTGTGGTTCATAGATCCTAATATATGGTATTAATTTCAACCTGATACCTCTACCCGTTCGTGAGATAAAGGGTCTTGACAGACAGACAGACAGACAGACAGACGTACAACAAAGTGATCCTATAAGGGTTCTGTTTTTTTCTATTGAGGTACGGAACCCTAAAAATAAGTTCAAACCTTGAAAATGGAACTTATTTCCAAAATTATTATGAATTTACTTCATTAATTTGTCATTTGTTTAACGATTTAGAGGCAATTTGAAAATTGTCTGTGTCAAAATTTTTTGCGCAATGATTGTTTATGACTTTTGGTGTCATTTAAGTCAACAAGAAAGTTATGATTGATTTCGATTGGCCTTTCAAGAAGGAGCCCCATCTCGTGCCACTGTTTAAAACTGGTATAGTAAGTTTGAACGTGGTCGCACTAATCTCAACGATGATCTGCGTGAGGGACGGTCTTCTACGGCGACGGCTGAAGATAGTATCAGTGTTGTTGTGTGAGACTGACAAAAGAGTGACCTATCAGAAGAGTCGGACAAGCTTAGGCATCGGCATTTAGCGTTTAAACAGAAAAGCTAGCTGTTAAACAACGGAGGCTGGTCAATTGCTGTAGCCCACTGCTGCTTAAAGACAACGCTAGACCACAAACTGCACGACAGACGATCGCTAAATTAGAGGAACTGTGATTGGAATGTCTCCGACACCCACCATACTCTCCGGATCTTGCTTCAACAGATTACCACTTTTTCCGGAATTTAGACAACTTCTTGCAAGGAAAAAAAATCAATTCTGTTGAAGAAGTCCAAACTGCCTTCAAAGATTTTATTGATTCTCGCTCCCCTAGTTTCTTAAGCAAAGGAATCAAATACATAGTAGACGGCAGAAGTGCGTAGATAACAATGGAATATACTTTGATTGATTGTCTATCTTTTAAGGATAGCAAAAATATTAGGTTTTTGCCAAGCTGTTTTAGAGCAGAATCGACTTCAGCGGGGTTATATCAGTGTATAAAGACCCGGTAAAACAGTTTTTTATCAGCCACTGCTCGATATTGGGAATTTTTCACCTGCTTACCAGATGAAAGCATGGAGTTGAGATTCCTAATGCCGGTTTTAAATAGGCCCCAACTTGCGTATGCATTGAAAATTTTCCGCCAAGTAATAGCACGACGTTAGTAGTGTAAAAAGTGGTGCGTTTTTTACTGGGAATTGAATAAATTATTGTGGCAGAGAGCAGATAACCGCAGCGCATGTACAAAAAAAAAAACCGGTCAAGTGCGAGTCAGACTCTCGCGCCGAGGGTTCCGATATATCTTTAGTATTTTTGGAAGCAGTAAAGTTAATTTTTAACTAAATTTAATTTCAAAACTAAATTTGTTTGTAAAGGTTTTTTACAGATTTCTAAAAAACTGTGCAACTTAGAAAGATCGTTATTTAAATAATTTTTTACAAAATAATATCCACCAAATTTTGTATACCAAAATGGATGAATGTTCACCAAATTCGCTTCTGGCACTTTACCCAAATTTGGTGTACGTTCAGCCAATTTGGTGTACATTCATCCAGTACCATTTTGTCTGAAGTGTATTGGGGTATAAAAAATTATTTTGGGAATCATTTAATTTGTTGCCTATTATTTTTGTCATTTTTCATCACAACTTGAAAACTAAGAGTTGTAAATAAATACAAAAATATATTTTAGAATGTACAAGTAAGGCCCTCTCATATGATATCCCACTCGACCTAGTAACGACAATTTGAAATTTTGCCCCCCTATTTGGGCTTGTTACAGTAATAATCATATATTTTTTTAATTCTTTCATGTGCAATTAAGTCAGACAACCAAATTCTTCATCTGTTCCAAATTGCAAGTCGATAGCATGAGTGGCTGCTGAGATATAGAGGTGTGACAGACAGACAGACGGACAGACAGACAAAGTCGCAAAATAAGGGTTCGGAACCCTAAAAATACACGAGAAGAGAGACAACTTTGTCAAATGAACTTCTCTTTATTGAATGTGATAACTATAATCTTAACATTATTTTATTTGGTTTTTTACCCAGGCATCATTCCTGAACTCAACTGTTTCAACGATTTCAAATTAATTCAAATATTGAAGTAGGTTGTCAAAAATTAATTGTAACAGGTACGTGGGCGTGAAATCGAAAACCACCCAGAGGCGATGAAACCAAAAGGAGGACTCAAAGTACCTTTAAAAATATTATTTAATAAGTGCCTTTTAAAACTATGCTAAGTAGTATCAGCTGTAAGCAATAATTTCTAATCTAATCTTTATTCGTTGTCATAATGAAGGAAGTAGAAGCAATATCAGATTAGTACGAGAGCGCGTGAGGGAACGCGGCCGGCACAGCTTGCGTGCTACTGACCAGCCAGCCGCATCGCACTCTGCGTAGGTATGCATATTACACGGCAATTTTTTTTTTTTTTCAAAAATATATCAAGCCTGTCGCGGCCATTTCTAATAAATTGAGACACAGCTTAAGGCATTGTGTTTATGAAGGAGACGTAATTTTAGAGACTTAAATTTTGTATTACGTTCACTGCGGTCATAAACGTGACTGACTTAGTTAGCTTATCTCCTGGCTTTCTTATCTTTTATATGTATTCTTATGTAATGCATTTAAGCTCATTTTATGAACTTCAGGTCCTCTAAAACTATAATGGCCAAATGAAGGACAAATTTTTATTTGACCCTTTCGCATGTACCTTAAGTTTCTTAAAACTTAACAATATATATCTACCAATGTTTGATGACAGTTGGAACCAGAATATCGAACTTAAATTCTACATTAATTTATTTATCGAGAGTAAAAGGAAATACCTAAATGTATACCTAGCGCAAGTTAAAAAAAGTTCTTAAATTATACAGATATGTTTTTAAACACGTCCCTGGCGATATATTAAAACACGAAGTCATTCTAATAATTTCATAAGTTAAGTGGTAAATATCTGGTTCCACGGCCCGCCTAATAGCGATTGTTTCAATCAACATTTACAAGTTTCATGCAATGTTTCGTGCACATAATACTTTTTGGTGAATGTTGATGGATGAGCGAATAATTTAAACTAAATAATATCCTTTATGAATTGTTTACCAATGTTTACGTCGCAGGCAAATCGTATAATTCACCGTTTACAAACGGCGGGCAAACTGTAAACGGTCGGCAAATAGTGAAACAACGACGGCAGATTGTAAACGGGTTTAGATCACTAGTGAATTTTAGCTTATTAGCCACAGTAAACCCTGACTGATCCCGACACCCCGAGCAGGGATCGGTTAGGTTGGGTTAGGTTATCTGACGACCGCAGCCAGAAATGAATTACGCGCCGTTTTGTGAAATGCCGCGGCATTGGGTAGAATGACGAATTTAAAATTTCTCGGTATTTTGTAGAATGTTAAGGCATATCGTAAAACGACGAATTAAAGAATTTGCCTGAGACACTTACACTAAATTGTTTGTGCTCAGATTCTATATCTGTGCATTTCTGCTTACAAAGTTTTGGTAAACACTTTAATTTCATTTAATTCGGACCGTAGCGGACCCATGACTGCGCTACAGAAACACATCGTTATATATTTGGTCGTTAACTGTTTACATAATTTGAATGATTTTTTAATTAAACGGTGATTGGCTTATTGTTTTGATTTGAAGCGAGTTGAAATAGTTAAATCTTCGCTAGTTGATGATTGCGTTTTCGTAGCAGTGATTTATCCATTATTCAATATTTTTACGCTGAGTTTCCATAACGCTGTCAAGATACCTCTACATTATCTACATTAAATGTGCCTGGGTGTTATGTATTTATGTATGTATATCAATCTCTGATACCCATAGTACAAGCTCTGCCTAGTTTGGGATCAGATTTCCTGGTGTGAAATGTCCCCCAATATTTATTTATTTATATTTATTTACTTATTAAATAGTCATGAAAATTCAACTGAAAATGTGTCATGTTTTATGTTTTCTGTCTTTGCTCTGGTTTCCTTCTGTGCTAGCCATAAAATTATTTTATTGCAGACAATATAACGACTAATAGAAAGGCAATTTTTTTGCCATTATCGACAACAGCATAATCACGTATTGCGGTGTTATACCAGCATTCTGCAATAAATAGCAATTGGCTATAAATTGTTCGTAATAAGCTAAAGAAAATCTTTAAAAAATACTTATACGAGTACTAAAGAAATTGCTTTTGTAACATTTTATGAATACAGATAGTTTGTAGATATAATGCATGCCATCGAATTTGTGTATTTTATTGAAACTTTACACGCACAATTCTAAAAACGTGTTTTTACCTAAATTCAGTGCTATCAAAGGTGAATTGACATCATGATTGTAGACACTTGTATTATGGTTATGTAGAGTCCTAATGAAATAGTCAACATAATTCGGGAAACTGAACATCTTTTTCTAAGAAACATAGGTTGAAATACGTAAAATATTTTTTGACCTCTCATACAAAATTCGCTATCAACTGACGCAGTCTCTATGGGAAGTTAAAATTTGTTTTTAGGGATATTCGTATCTCGACCTATGTACCTTTGGGACAGTTGTTCAGTTTCATGGTCTGAGTAACATGCTAAAATTGTGTTCACTCGTATAATAATATTGTTTTCAACACATTTGCTCATAAAACAGCTCTATTTGCACTGTATTAAGGTCCATAATCCAGCTTATTAAACACGAGTGCTTTTTTCATTACTATAATTTCACTAGTGTTGTAATTTTTGTCTTTTTTTTCAAGGAGTTTCTATATCTATACCATTCATAATATTTTCATGAAAAAGTACACTGTGTTCGATAATATGATAAATAAATGTTAATTACATGGAAATACTTATATTAATCAACCAACTTACTACAAATTTGTCTTTAAAGTAACAAAATATTCAATATTAAATAATTCATGGGAGTGAGCCTCAGAACAAAGACCTCCTTGCTGAGTAAGCTGTTTGACAGGTTAGTGTTTTATTTTTGTTTTGTTTTGTATAGCGGCAAGGTGCAAGGAGTTTCTATATCTATAACATTCATAATAATTTAATGAATTAAGAAACTGTGTTCGATAATATGATAAATAAACGTTAATTAAACGAAAATATTGATTTTAATCAACTAACTAACTACAAATTTGTCTTTAAAGTTACAAAATATTCAATTTTAAAATAAATAAAAAAGTAGTCTGTTTGATAGCTTTGTCATTGTCTCCTGCGCGCGCATGTATAATCTGTGTCTTCGAAAAAAGTAATACGCGCGCCATTTTAACAGATATTTCTTGTTGTGAAATGTGTTTAATGTAATTAAAAAATAAATGACTTCTACAAATAAGAAAAACAGTGATAAGTGTAGAACGTCGAAAATACTTGAACAAAAACACAAGTCCGGTGTATAGGGTGACCTAGAAATGTGAGGAAAACGTCTACGAAATTTCCTTAGGAAAAAAAGGTAAGCGATATTGATTCGTTTTTATTCGCAAATGTGTTGAAAAACGTCGTAAGAAGCTTGTGCGCTTTGGTGATTACACCCTCGGCTCCATTACGCCCTCGCCTGCGGCTCGGGCTGCAATTTCTGAGCCTCGGCCGTAATATCCAAAATAGCGCACGTGCATCTTAATGTACTATTTTCATTCCCAAAAAAAACCTCAAGCCAGCACTAACCGAGTTCATGCTTAACGAAGCCTCTACCAAAACGTGTAGATACTCACTCATCGAGGTGAAGGCCTCTTCTTATCGGTCAGATGGCTGATAAGGTATGGTGATAAGATAAGTTTCGTCTTTGTAAACAACAAGATAGCCTACCGGCCATGAAAATATTTTTACCCTGTCATAGTACGCTTCCGAATAGGTAGTTGAGTCGTTCTATTTGGATTATTTCGTGGTATTATTATTATTATTATATTATTATTATAAAGCCTTTATTTCCTCTTTTACACAAGTTATTAAATTAGTTATCAAATTTTTCAATCCTAATGTAATATAGCATTAACAATATTAAAAAATAATTAATTTCATGCTTTTAAAATCAATTAAATCTAAAATTCATGCATTTAAAATATATTCATTCTACACTAGAGGAGCCTTTTCGGGCATAGGCCTCCCCCAACTTTTCCCAAGTTTTTCGTTCTGTTGCCAGTCTCCACCATGTGTTTGATTCTAGTTTCAAGTCGTCTCTCCACCTTGTTCTCGGCCTCCCTACAGATCTTTTCTTGTCCCATGGAATCCATTCAGTAAGAGTTTTAGTCCAACGTTCGTCTTTCATCCTACAAATGTGACCTGCCCACTTCCATTTACTTGTCCGGATTTTTCTTATAACATCTTCCACGTTAGTTATCTTCCTGATTACTTTGTTTCTTATTCTATCCTTTCTTCTCTTTTTTAGCATCGACCTCTCCATAGCTCTTTGACATACTCTTAGTTTTTCTTCTTGTCGATTTGTAAGTGCCCAGGTCTGAGATCCGTATATAAGGGTTGGTAGAATTGCGCTATTAAATACAGTTTTCTTAATTTTAACGGCTAGGCTGCTTTTCATTATAAATTTTAAAGACCAAAAATTTTTCCAGGCTTTCCCTATTCTGTGATCGATTTCCTTTTCTTGTTTATTGTTAAAAGATATTATTTGTCCTAAGTAAACAAAGTCCTCAGTGTACAGTATGTCTTCATCTTCTATTTTTAGAGGGACTTTCTCGCTATTAGTCATTAGTTTGCATTTCTTTTTGTTCATGTATAGTCCCGCCTCTTCGCATACCATCTTGAATTCTCTAAGCATTTCCTCTAATTCTTTGGCATTTTCAGCGAACAAGACAACGTCGTCGGCAAACCGTAAGTTGTTAAGGTGTCTGCCATTTATCTTAAGTCCTTTCTTTTCCCAATCTAATTGTCTAAAACAAGTTTCTAAAACTGCATTAAAAAGCATTGGCGATATTGGATCTCCCTGTTTCACACCTTTTTGCAGTGGAAAGGGCTCCCCTTTTTTATCGGATTTTATAGTTGCCGTGCTATTTTCGTATATGGCTTTTAGGATATTGATATATTTCGGATTTAGTCCTTGTTGTTTTAAGGCTCTAAAAAGGTACTTATGGTTCACAGAGTCGAATGCCTTCGTGAAATCTATAAATGCTAGGTAGATGTTACATTGGTATTCTGAGGCCTTCTCAATCAGCTGATTTATTGAATGCAAATGGTCTGTAGTGCTGTAATGGGACCTGAATCCAGCTTGTTCAATCGGCTGTTCTTCGTTAAGACATTGGTATATCCTGTTTCGTAATACTGTCATAAACAATTTGTATATGCATGACGACAAACTGATAGGCCTATAATTGTCTAGGTCATCTTTTTTACCTTTTTTATGTAAAATGGTTATGATTGATATGCACCATTGGTTCGGTATTTCTTCCTGGTCTAGCACTTCGTTAAAGAATGTCGTAAGAACTCTATTGAAATCCTCTCCTGCATATTTTAAAACCTCATTACTAATACTGTCTGGTCCCGTACTTTTTTCTTTTTTCAGTTTATTTATTGCCGCTTTTATTTCTTCTGGGATCAGTGGTTCTAAAATTTCATTTATTACTTCTTTTTTGTAGTCGTTAGAATCGTATTTTTTGTTTTCGTACAGTTCTTTATAAAATTCAGTTGCAGCTTTAACTATGTCAGTTCTTTTGTAAAGTTCTTTTTTATTGAAGTTAATCTTAGGTATGATGTTTCGTCCTATGGCTTTTTCATATTCGGCTTTCTTAATGGATCCGCTCTTGACTAGGATTTTTTCTATTTGTTTCATTTGGTGGTTATTTATGTCATCTTTTTTTGATTGTCGGAACTTTTTGGAAAGTATTTTTAATTCTTTTTTTTCTTCCTTGCTTTTCAGTTTCTTTGCCGCAAGTTCCTCTTTTCTGTTTTGTAGATATTTTGTCTGTTCCGAATAAGAGAATTTTTCTTTTTCAGTTTGATCCTCATTTTTCTTATATTCTTCTATTACTTCATTTAAAGTTGCTTCTAGTTTATCGTACTTTTCTTTAATTGTCGGGTATATTTCTAGCTTTAAATCCAAGACTTTTTTATTAATGGCTTCTCTAAAGATGGTTGAATTTTTTAATTCTAGTTTGGAGTTCTCTTTTTTTATGAACTTTCTTGGAACTTTGTTATCAATTTCCAGGATCATTTCTATCGGTCTATGATCTGATTCAAAGTTAAGCGATCTAACAGTGCGTATATTTTTGATGTTTCTTGTACTAGGTATAAGGATGAAGTCAATTTGAGCTTTATTTTTATGGTTCGGATGTTGCCAAGTCCATCTTCTGCTCTTGCGATGTTTAAAGCATGTGTTTCCTATTTTAAGATTCAGAGTTTGAGTGAAGTTTATGAGTTTATCGCCTCGCGAATTTCTCGAGCCATATGTGTATTTGCCGACATTGAATTCTTCTCCGATTTTCCTATCTCCTATGTGGCTGTTGAAATCTCCCATTATATACACTGTTTTTGTTTTTGCTTGCTCATACGTCTTAGTTATATCGGTATAAAATTTATCTATTTCTTCATCACTTGCGTCAATGGTAGGAGCGTATACTTGAATTAGTGTAAAGGCCAGTTTGCTTAATTTTACCTCGACGCAGATCACTCTTCCCGATGTGTGTTGAAAGCTAGTTATGTATTGGCGTATTTTCTTATTTATAAGAAATCCAACTCCGTGTTTTCCCTTTGCTTGCCCGTAATAATACAGCAGGTTTCCCGATTTCAATTCGATTAGATCTTCTCCTTCTCTTCTTACTTCGCTAAGTCCTATTATGTGCCAGGTTTTATTTTGCAAACTTGTTTCTAGCTCTACTAATCTGTGGTCGCTTAAAAGTGTTCTTACATTGAATGCCCAAATATTTATCGTATTCTTAGGTGGTATGACGTCTTGGTTGGAGGGGTGTTGGTCATTTATCCCCAGTCTGACCAGGTTACCTGGGGACTGACTTGTTTTGGTTTGGCTTTTTTCATTATTGCTTGAGGTCTTTGGAGGGGCTGTCGATGATTGCTATTCCGAATTGAGGTTTTTATCAATTTTTTTAAAGTAATTTGTCATATTTGTTTTATTCTTTTTTGCTGGCTGTTTCGTTTCAGCAGGGCCTTCTAGACCAAACATCTCTTTTTTTCGTGGTTTATTTCGTGGTATTATGACGTTCAATAAGTATTTTGTAAATAATCGGTAAAAAAATAAGTAAATGAATCAATCTGCTGAATTTTTTAATATCACCGAGTTCAGGTTAAATATTATGTTTTGTTTTGTAGAGTTTAGCAAGGTTTTATTTGTATTTGGATCCCTGTTCCTATACAGACTGTAAAAAAGTACGATGATAATTTGAATGGGTGATTCTACATCACTAATAGATTGTAAGAAAATATACGAAAAATACATTTTTAAATGTTTTTTTTTTGGGTTATCATGAAATTTGATTTTACTTTGAATTACTTAGTAATTTATTGAAATAGATTGGTACTTGCTAGTGACTAAATAACAAAAACATATTTTTCTGCATCACAGCTGATAGAGGTCATATAAACCTCCAGGCGCTTCACTTCTTCTTGAGCTAAGACTACTTTTTTTGAGAAAAATATTTTTTATTTAATATTTTTTATTTATCTATTAGTGATGTAGAATCACCCCTTGGAAGGGTCGTCGTACTTTTTTACACCCTGTATACATACAAACAGTAGGTAAAAGATGATAAGATGACGGGAAGAGATGGATATGTCAATGGTGGTCTTAATTTGCACCAGGGGATTTTGGTGTGGTTGTTATCCTATATTTTACTGCTGAGGCAAATAAACTACTTCTTATTGCTCGACCAAACTGAAAATTTTATTAAAATAAAATATGATAGATGGATTTTGTGAGTTACGATTTAAAACAAATTCTAGAATGGACATCTCTTGAGGAAAACGATATTTTTTAGGGTTCCGTACCTCAGAAGAAAAAAACGGAACACTTATAGGATCACTTTGTTGTCCGTCTGTCTGTCTGTCTGTCTGTCTGTCAAGACCCTTTATCTCACGAACGGGTAAAGGTATCAGGTTGAAATTAATATCATATATTAGGATCCATGAACCACACAAGATCTGAAAATTTCAATTTTTTACAACGACGCAATCAAAAGATGTGGCATTTTATGTCCTCATCTCCATACATTTATTAAAGTATGAAAAACCTACAGGGTACTTCCCGTTGACCTAAAATTATGAAATTTGGCAAGAAGCTAGGTCTCACAGTACAAATAATGGGAAAAGTCTGAAATAATTAAATATTACAACTTTTCTCACAACTAATGGTAACAAATTGTGGTGAGCTCCCGTTTCAAGAACATTCATATAAGAGAGGGGTCAAGTTGGATGGATGCTGAGGCGATTTTTGTTTTAGTTCTATTTAAAAACGGGAACACTTACAAACTTGAAAATTGGTATGTTTATAGGACATAGGCTATAAAATAACAACAAATAATACAATTTGGTCAAGCGCGTGTCGGACTCAAAAAATCTAGCACATTAACTTACTGAAATTTCAACTAATACAATTATGTTAATGTGGTGGTACGGAACCCTCAGTGCGCGAGTCCGACTCGCACTTGGCCGGTATTTTTTTTTACCTCGAAAACATCTGGGGGTCTAGATCGTGTCGTCATATTTAGAGATGACGAAAGCGAACGTCGTAAAATGTATGGGATAGCGTAATATGTCAAATGGCAAGCTGTCTACCCCTGTGTTAAAACCAAAGAGATTTGAACCTCGCTACGCTCGGCAGCGAGGTTAAAATCTCTTTGGTTAAAACTATTTGAATTGTATTGTACTTGGGCTCTGTCTTTATTCTGCTCAATTTTCGAGACATTTGACTAAGAACTCTATCTTGCTCCATAGAGCCATGCGCACGAGTCACCGTATCGTACTACACGCGAACTAGCGTGTTCTCCACATACCACACTTGTTGGGATAATCTTTAACGATTCATGTAATTGCTTTCTATGTAAGACCAATCAATAGAATGTAATTTGGACGCGTAACCTGCGTTAATGCGTCAATTTCCGAGAAAAGCCTATGCAATGGGCGGGAGTTGGAGCAAAAAAGTTAATTAAATAGGCTACGTAATTATTAAGTGGGATGCTATACGTTGCGCGAGAGTCGAAGTCGGTTCGTTTAAAGTACCTCTTTATTTTCTTTTTCTGGTCTATGGTATGGGTATCTTTTAACCAGAAGGAATCTTAAATTTCTTTAATCTACAAATCGTTTATATGCGTTTTATTTTGGCGTAAAATATTAACTTATTCTAAATTAAAAAAAGTTTTTATTACTCAAGCCCGTGCCCATAATTTTACTATTTCAGCTAAAATACCTGTCTACAGGGTGTAAGCTTAACAACTTTCCCAAAGAAAAATCTTAGGGAAATAAAAAAAATTACCAAATGCTCACTCTGATCGAACAGTTTGTATGGAGAGGTCAAAATTTTTTTCATTTCCCAAAAATGTTTCTTTAGGAAAGTTGTTCAGTTCGTTGACTGAGCACGCGCTTTCAGTTTTCGGAACACCGTCACCCTATATATTGGTCAGTTTTCATTAAAGCAGCCATGTTTAGTTTTTATGAACGGTCAAAGTAGGGATTTTTCACTTTGATTAACTGTTCCGACTATCATCATAGTTGCTCTTCCTCTGAATTTTTTTCTCAAATCAGTTCTGTCTAGTATTTTGTTAGTTTTTTTGGGTTCCGTAGCCAAATGGCAAAAAGCGGAACCCTTATAGATTCGTCATGTCTGTCTGTCTGTCTGTCCGTCCGTACGTCACAGCCACTTTTTTCCGAAACTATAAGAGTTGTACTGTTGAAACTTGGTAAGTTGATGTATTCTGTGAACCGCATTAAGATTTTCACACAAAAATAGAAAAAAACAATAAATTTTAGGGTTCCTCATACATAGAACTGTGACTGAAAATTTTTTTTTCATCCATCCCATACGTGTGCGGTATATGGATAGGTTTTTAAAAATCATATTGAGGTTTCTAATATATTTTTTTTCTAAACTATAGTTTGCGCGAGAGACACTTCCAAAGTGGTAAAATGTGTGTCCTCCCCCCCCCCGTAACTTTTAAAATAAGAGAATGATTAAACTAAAAAAAATATATTTAAATATATTCCACCGAAAATTAGTTTTTTTTAATACGTCATAAATCGTAACCGGTTAAGGTGAGCTCCCGTTTCAAGAACTTTTCTTTAAAAGAGGGGTCAAGTTGGATGGTCGAGGGTCAAAGAGCAAAAGATTTTAGTATATCATATGGTAAATAGGTACGGAACCCTCGGTGCGCGAGTCCGACTCGCACTTGGCCGGTTTTTTTTTCTTAAGCCGCAATCACACCTTTCTTAATTCAGAAACTAATTCAGCATAAATTGCTTGTTGAAGTAAGGATATTGGAATTAACAGAACCAAGCCTCCCAGCGATGTATGCCGAATTAGAAGGTGTGACTGCGGCTTTAGTTAGCGTCACAATGAAAGTTCTATGTCTGTACACACGCAAAAAATATGTCCTTTACCAGCCAATAAAATGTTTACCCTTGAATACGGGAAGTGTGCATTAGAGTCACCTTTGCACTTGTCCGATTGACTTGGTACAGTCAAGAGCACATCAAGCTTGACACTCGCAGTGCCACTTTAGCTCTTACTACGCTAGAAATAAGAATAGAACAAAGTCCAAAGTGTCAAGCTTGATGTCCTCTTGACTGTACGTGAAATAAAAGGTCTGCCAGTGCAAGCAATTGTTGTCTTTGTATAATGTGGTACAGCAAGACACCTATTTCATGTAATCAAGTACTAAAAATATTTTTTTAAATTGTGTCTTTATCTTGTGTGCAAAATCTTTATTTAGGATGATGATAAATTAAATTATAGATAGACAGATAAATAAACACTTTATTGCACACAATTTACAAAAACAAAAACAATACAGTCACAAAAGAAACTGAACTTAATGTGCGCAATGGCGGCCTTATCGCTGGAATAGACGTCTTCCAGACAACCTTTGAGAGAGGAATCCGTAATAATATAATGAGTAGTGCAGCGCATTAAAAACAATAATTCTTAAATGTAGCTTTGAACATGAAACTGAACAACTTTTGTTATACGAATTTTCTAATTCGCAAAAAAAATTGCTTATTCATACAAATTGGCTTATACGAATTTTCTAATTCGCAAAAAAAAATTGCTTATTCAAGTAATTTATTTTTGCGATTTTTTTTTCATTCGTTTAGTTTCATGTCCAGAGCTTTCCCTATAATTTACTACTTACTACATTTTTTTAGAGGGCTTGCGTTATTTACTTAACACGTTTCATCGACATTATAATTCATAAATATATTATATGGGCATTAAAAGAATTGTTTCTTACTTTATAATCCATCATCCTAATTAATTCAAATAAATTAAACAGTTTCTGTTGACATTTATGTAAAGAAATTGCTTAAACTGCATGAGATGGCTTCTAAATTGCATAGTTATATTATTCAGAACCAAAAGAATCTCGTAAATCTTTGGTTAACGAGGATTATCTGCATAATTTGATCATTCGAATACGTTTCATGAGGCTTTTTGTGACACAATTAAGGTAAAAGAACATAATTGTGTCAAAATTCAGTAAATTTAACCTGATTCAGAGTTGACGGTGGATTTATTGCCTAATTTAGGTATACTTGCGTAATGTTTTATATTCAATTCATTGGAATTGTTGAAATTCTAAAGTACTTATGAGCGTCGGTTTATATAATTGTAATATTATTGCGTAGTACCTGGTTGACCGAGCTTCGCTCTATAATAGCCGCCTTAACATTAAAATATCATCGGGTGAGCAAGCTATGCTATCCACCAACAGATGCCGCTGTAGGCTTTTGACTAAAACAAAAAATGCTTAAAAACCGGAGAAAACGAATTTTCCCAGATATGAGACCTAGCTAGATCGATTTTTAATTTTTGCCTCGTTAGAACCGTTTTCGAGAAACCGATTACAAAAATATATATATACAACAATAACAACAATACATATATATATATATATATATTTATATTCTTCTTCTTCTTCTTCTTTCGTGTCGGCAAGAACACAGGCTAAATCTTACTTGCCCAGAAAGCGGCTACCGTGGTAGCCCTCTGGTTACCGTCAAGTAAGTCCTCACGCGAGCAGGTGGTCGGGCACGCAGGACAATTAGTGAGGTGTGCCATGGTTTGCAGGAGTTCTCCACATTCACAGCTGGCGTCTGCGCTACTTAGGAACCCCCACCGGCATAGGTTATCCTTGCTTCGGCCAACTTGGGTCCTCAGCCTATTTAGACTTCTCCAGGTTGGCCAAGGTTCCTTATAGCCAGGAGGCAGGTTTTCGTTATATATTTACAAGTATATTTGTATTTGTATATATACACAAATATTGCTCGTTTAATAGTATAGGATAAGCATAGGTATAAGGTAATTTATTATCAGGCTCGGGGGTTCCTACCAAGTTCCTACGACCACAGTAAAGAGATGGGCTTATAATAGGCCCATCTCTTTACTGTGCTACGACGGACTATTTGACGAAAACAAACATCATGAAATATATGGGATGACATTTGACATAAAAAAAAAGTACATTATTCCTTGTAGGATATTAAAAGTCTCTTAATTACGTCAGTTACATTTACGTCGCTTCACTTGTACGTATAGTCCTTATCTAGTCCCTGCGCTTCACAAACAAAGTGGCGCCATGTAGGAAAAAAAAGAAGCGACAATAAAAAAAAAGTCACCCATACATTTTATGACGTCCGATTTCGTCATCTTAAAATTTATAGGCACGTTTCGTAGTCGGCATTCATATGCAGGCAGGTTCATGCATGTCATGGCATCAACAGAACCTCCGCATTGTGGTGCCGCATTTAAAATTAGAACTACCCCCTTTCTTTCAATGAGCAACTATGGAGAAGGTTTCGGGTTTCGCTCTGTTATTTGGTGATTGGCTTGTGACCTATCAGTAGCATATCATTAAAACAGATATTTATCTTGACATTGGGGGCGATTCTAGCGTGGCCGCTAAATTTTAGGCTATAATTTGACAGGTCTAAAAATGTTGCTATCTTTGTTACTGCCTATAGGCTGAATAAAGACAGCATAACTTTTAGACCTGTCAAATTTTAATCATAAATTTAGCGGACACGCTAGAATCGCAAGGTTGGACTGCGATCAACCATCATGATAATTATGATGATGATCGAACCTCAACACAGTATGGCTTTCGTACGTTCAGGGTACATAGAAAAGAGGCTTTCTTTAATCGTAAACGCTAGTAGAATAAAATTAAAATCAATGGAGTTGACATTAGCTGTCACGCTTGTATCAATCTCATACATTTATAATCTTAATCATAAGTATTTTTTACTAACTCAATACGTTTTTAAAATTGAAAAAAATTAAGATGGGAATCTTGCATATACTTAGATTATTAATTCTTGGATTAGTTGGCCATTAAGTCCACGAAAAAGACAGTCTTACTATCAACTTCTTTTCTATCAAGAACAATATCCGGCTAAACAATAAATTCGATAAAGATTGATTAAGTCCAAATTTGACCTCCACTTGACAGGCATTTTCGTGATTGAAACGACCACGGCTGTTTTGATTAATAATCTATTGCTTCGGGATATAGTCGGTAAGGTATTGTTGAGAGTGTTGCCAGTACTATCTTTTTATTTGGGACCACAGACTTTCATTTTATAGCTTGTCTATGCTATGTCCATAACCAAAAAGTATGGTCGGTTCTCAGAACACAAAAAGAAACATGAGTTAAAAACACGAATTTTCATAGCTTTTTCATACAAACCTTGAGCTAGGTAAAGTGAAATTAGTATGCCGGCCAAAACTTTTGTTTTTTGAACTATGTGTCTTTGGAAAAAGTTGGTCGGTTCGTCATGAGTTACGTTCTAAAATTTAGCCAGAGACTTAAAATTTTCCGTAAGGTTTAATTTTTTTGGAAGCTAATCTTTGTAACAAATTTGCTTGCTGTAGTGGATCGATTAACAGAATGATTTTACAGTCCACCCACAGAATTTGTTCTGTGTATAAAAAAAGTTAAATTATATTATGAAAAATGCGGTCAAAAAAGTCTTTATATCAATAAAGAGGTAGATAATTGACCGTTTTAGTACTGTCAGGCCACTCTGGTTCTAGTGCAGGTGTATCATGAATTATAGCGTAGGTGTTTACAATTATGGTGATATTGGGATAATGGGTAAGGCCTCCAGCGTGTGAAACAGACAGGTAGGCACTTGTTTGATATGGATTGGTGTTATTATAGAATTATCGCTTTAAGGACATACGTTTTCATGTCTTTTTGTACCTGCTTCTTGTAATCTTGCAAGGCCGCGTTTAAGCAATTACCTTTCGTAATGTACGCAGGCTTCATATATTTTGTAATAAATAAATAATATACTTTCGTACAGCTCCACTTCAGTAAAGTTTCTATATGTCGCAGGCAAATTGTATTATTCGCCGCTTCACATAGTGCTTTGGCATTTAAGAAAGTGGCGAGAAATTTTGAATTTGTCAATTTACATAATGCCTCGGTATTTTACATACAATGCGTAATTCGTTGTGGTCGTAAGATAACCTAAACCAACCTAACCGATCCGGTTGGTACTGATCTAGCCTCGTGTACAATCTACCGATGCCGTTTTACAATTTTCCGAGCGTATACAATTTACCGTCCGTTTGTAAACGGCGAAAGAGTCCAAATATTATAAAGCTCTTTCTTTCACCAGCCTTTTTCCTGAAGATGCTGAACCATAAAGGACGGTTAATACTGATATGGTTCAATCATCTGAATAGTTGACTGAAGCAATCCTACATATATTGCCAGCGCATGCACAGGTCGTATCTCAGGTCAAACGTCGACATTTGTAAATACCGCGCCGCCGGTATGTCGCCCAATGGATTGGGTTCTCACGTGCTTAGTTTAACTCAATTATTGAGTAGCTAGGTAGGATCTTATAAATAATTGTGCCTACTTTGCATAAGACCAGGCTAGTCTCATATTTTTTCTTAAATAGCAAATTAAACAGTAAGACATTTGGCAAATATATTTTAAGACAAAGCAAATAAGAAAGAAGGTTTTAAAGGACGAAGGGCTTTTGTGCTAAGTCCGTCTGGAATTCCGGTTAAAAGGATAAGGGTGCCAGTGAAATTAATTGCACACGAGGCAGACATACCAGATTAGGCTTAGTTAGTGGCTGTCTCATTAGTGTCAAAGTATGTCACTAATAAGGCCATAAGGCAGTCGGTGCTATTGGCGGTGGAGACCGATAGATAGATAGATAGATTGAAGAATTTGACCTCTTAATACAGCGTGGTTTTGGTTTCGCTTCCGAAGTCCAGTGATACTACTCATGAAAACAAGCAACTTTCCAGAAGAAAACATTTTTTACACGTAAAAATTGTTTTTGCCTCTCCATTGTAATTTAGTCACGTGATCAACTCATTTTGATTTGATAAAAAAAAAAATTCTATGGGAAAGTTGCTTGTTTTCATGAGTAGTATCACAGAACTTCGGGAGCCAAACCAAAACAAAGTCACGCTGTATTAAGAGGTCAAATTCTTTTTCATTTCCCAAAAATGTTTCTTTGGGAAAGTTGTTCAGTTCCATTTTTTGAGCACGCCCTTTCAGTTTTCGGTACACCGTCCCTTACACACACCCTTCACTTCACTTTTTAAAATATGTGGCAATCGGTCGTTATAGGGGGAAACAACCATTCCTGCCAATCAAGTTAAAGGAAAAACAGTGGCTCGTATAGCAACATAAAAAGTAATTAGTCAAGACATGTCAGAGGTCATTTTGGTGGCATGTATGGCAGGTATGCGTATTAGCAACAGGGTCACTCACTATAGTCTGACTGGCTGGACACACGGCTGACGCAATCAAATGCCTATTTTCATTACTCATACCGTTGTTTTGGGTTTTTAATAATTTGCTCAAGATTGAACTTGGCAGGTAACTATTTCGACAGATGGAGAGTTATATCGTCACTGCTTTAACAAAGAAACTGACATAGCCTTGAACTTATTAATTACTACGTTATTTTCTGGCATTATCCTGTACTATCAAAATTTGAATATATAAATATTTGTATATCTGTAATCGGTTTCTCGAAAACGGCTCCAATGATTTCAATGAAATATACCAGACGGGGATTTTGGGGGGCAAAAAATCGATCTAGCTAGGTCTCATGTCTGGGAAAATTCGTTTTCCCGTGTATTTAAGCAATTTTTTTAAATACTGCGATTAAGACCAAAACCTACCTGTTGACGGGTAGCATAGCTTGCTCACTCGATGATTTTTTAATATTAAGGCGGCTATTAAAGAGCGAAGCTCGGTCGTCCAGGTGTTGGTATAATTAAGAATTCTATTTTCTGATGTTTATGAATAAAACAATAATTTTCTCTTACGTGAAAGTTACCTATTGTAGAGTTTATTGTTAATACAGCGTTATTTTTAATCACCCCGGATATTTTAAGAGGTAATTCTGCCCATGAAACTGAACAACTTGTCCCAATAAAAAAAATAAAAAATTAGATCTCCCATACAAAATGCAAATCAACTGATGCAATTTGTATAGAAGTCGATTTTTTTTACGAATGTCGACATACGTTCCTTGGGAAAAGTTGTTCAGTTTCATGGGCAGAACCACCTCTTAGAATATACGGGGTGATAAAAACACAACAAAGCATTGCTTGATCATTTGTAAAGCAATAACGTCCACAAAGTGTTTAAGATATGACATTATCGTGATGGATGGGTCTAAAACGAAACATGATACTCTATGCAATTGGTATCAAACAATCTTGAAGCTATTTTTGCCGTCGACGACCTCATAAGTTGTAGTTTAGTGATGATTGATTGGATATTGACAAGTCAAAGTGATGACTAGTGACTTGATCAAAACAGATTTAAGATTGATCTTTAACCTTGAGTTGTCTTCAAGTCAATAATTTTGTAAATGATGCATGCTAAGTTTGAATGATCCTACTGATGGCTAAGTATGTTAATGTCTCTAACGTAGAGCTAACTAAATCAAAGCGATGTCAAATCCTGTTTTATCTTACGGATGTAAAAGTGTATCAAGGATGCAAGGAGTTTGTAGGTAGGTTGATAGCAATGCGGATTTTGCTCTCAAAACTATAATAAATAATAATATGTTAATTAATATCTTTGGTACAGGAATGGGAAAGTACGTTTGTTGGTTTTTCCTTTCTTTATACCGTAGTGGATATACCTTATGGATATTTTTCTTGTATGCGGCGTCGAAAGATCAAAACAATTATCCGTCTGTAGTGCATTTTATAAGGATATAGTAAGGATGCTTAAGCAACTAGGCGGTCACTCGAGAGGCGTTAAATAAAATTATTTTATCAATTTCTTCAAATGCCACTGGAAATGACAAAATTTCAATGAAAATGATTAAGCTTACTCTTCCTTACTCTTTAGATGCAATGACCGCGATTGTAAACAAGTCTTTGAGGTCAGGCCACTTTCCTATAGGTTGGAAAACGTCTATTGTTAGACCGATTCCCAAAAAAACAAATGTAGAAAGTATCAGTGATTTGAGACCGATCGGTATACTGCCCGCCTTATCCAAGGTGCTAGAAAAAGTGGTTAATACAAGCCTAATTGCATACCTTGAGGAGAGCTGTATAATTCCGGAACGCCAATCAGGATTCCGTAAGCAACACAGCACCACCACTACACTACTACAGGTTGTAGATGACATATTAACGGCTTCGAATGAGAAACGTGCTACGGTACTAGTACTTCTCGATTACAGTCGGGCTTTCGATTGTCTTAATAGAAAAACCCTTGTAAATAAACTTAAATATTATGGATGTGATAAGACAGTCTGCGATTGGTTTGATAGCTATTTTAGTGACCGCACACAAGTTGTTGAAATTACTAACCAACATGGTGTTATGACGCGATCTTCACAGCTGGCTGTTGACCGTGGTGTAGTTCAAGGGTCAATCCTAGGCCCAACCTTGTATTCAGTTTATACAGCTGATTTTCTTAAATGTATTCGTTTTGGAGCTGCGCACTTGTACGCTGATGACACCCAAATTTTAATGCATGTAAACTTAGATACTACGTCTATAGACCGGGCTTTCCGATTACTGAATGAAGACTTGCGCGCTGTGGCAAAATGGTCAGAACGTAATGATCTGGTATTAAATGTAGATAAATGTTCTTTTATTATATTTGGTACTAAGCAACAAATCGAAGCTGTTAGAAGTACCAATCCTACTATCCTTATAAACAACAAACAAATATCTGAACTAACTACAGTAAAAGATTTGGGATTGTTTATAGATAGCAATCTGAACTTTGAGAAACATATAGAGTCTAAAGTAGGTTTGTGTTATTACTCGTTAAAAAAATTGTACAAGTTACGACCTTATTTAAGTGTTCCTATTAGAAGAAGATTGGCAGATGCGCTAGTGCTCTCACATTTAGATTATTTGGATGTTGTTTACGGTCCATGCCTTCGTCAAAAAACGAGTAACACAGTGCAGCGCGTCCAAAATTCTTGTGTAAGATTTTGTTACACGGTTCGACCAAGATCGCATATAACGCCTTATTTAAACACGTACAATATTTTAAATATGGCCAATCGACGTTTTCTTAAACTAAATTGCTTAACTTTTGGTATCAGAAATACATCAAAACCAGTTTACCTCGCAAATAAATTAATTTGGAGTGATAGACAAACAGGAACAGGATCTCGATCAATGCGTTTTCCTAACCTAAAGCTTTCACCACCTCTTCGTTTGACCTCATATAAGGGGAGTTACCGGTTTGCAGCTTGTAAGTGCTGGAATGATCTGCCCCCTTTAGTGAAAAATTGTAGATCGTTAAATTCTTTCAAAAAGGGGTGCAGATTATGGCTGCTCAACTTGCAAAAATCTACAAGCAATTGGGAAATCGTAAAAGATTAAGTTAAAGCCTTCTGATGTGGCATTTTTGTATTTAATTTAAAGTATATTTTATTCTGTAAATCGTAGGTGAAGACTGAAAAGCAGCAGTCATGCTGAGGCTTCTTCCTTTCATCCTATTGTAAAGTATGCTTTAGTATTAAGAATTTGGATGAATAAATGACTTCTATTCTATTCTATTCTATTCTATTCAACATTCTCGCTTATAATAATCGACGGCCAATTGTTTTACAAACTTATTTTTATGTTTACCTCATCCTATTGCTTGCGGCAAGTCCCCACTAAATTCTGAAAATATAAAAAAATTTTTCGTTCTTAGTTTTATTGGAAATGATTATATTAGGTATATACCTGGGCGACCGAGCTTTGCTCTATAATAGCCACCTCAACATTAAAATATCATCGTGTGAGCAAGCTATGCTACTCGCCAACAGATGGCGCTGTATCTGTCTAAACTAGGGTATTTTTTTTAAATGCTTAAAAACACAGGGAAAATTAATTTTTCCAGACGTGCGTCCTACCTAGCTAGATCGATTTTTCGCCCCCAAAACCCCCATATGGTAAATTTCATCGAAATCGTTAGAGCCGTATTTATATATTCCTCGTTTAATAGTTTGGTGTGTGTTGACTCGACGTGTCTCCACTAGGCCCGAACAATAATACCAAATATGAAAACATCGGTTTTGCCTTTTTTACAACACGAAAAAATTTTATTGCGAGAAAAATCGCAATAAATATTGCGTGACCAAAGCCAATCATGTTGAATTCTAAATAGATCCTTGTTCTTAAAAATGCTTGTAAACAAAAACTCTACCTTGCTGCAGCACACCTTATAATTTTGAGTAAAACATCAATAATAATAATTACTATGGGCGTTGCCAAGACAAATAGGCAACATAATAACTTCATAATAATATTATAAATAAGCACATTTATTAAATATCAGTAAGTGAAGGTTCAAGGTTTGTATTAAAGATATTTAGAAGGTCTTGTTATGGTCAAATCCGACTATGATACATTTTTCGAGCATACAGGGTTATTTTTTATTGCAAACATTGCAAAGTCGGCCAAAAGTGTGGTTGGCCACCCTAAGGTTGATGTTCCACTTCATTAGTTTTGTTTGACAGTTTCTACTTTATTAGTTTTGTTTGCAAGAGAAGTCTTCGATAGAACACTTTCTTAGCTTTTACCTCAAAAATTAGGACGACCTATACAAATTCCACTTTTGATGGTACTAGATAACCAGGTAACCATACAAAAAGTTAAATATATATGTGTTATTGTTGTATAATATTTTTAACTCTGCAGAATCATTCCTTCCATAAAAAAAATATTCCCTCCACATTTTCCTTGATGCGACTTGCCGAATATGAGCTCGTATTGTAGGGGAACAGTTTTCTCCACCCACATAAAATTTCTAAGCAAAAAGCTTCGCCTTGTCTCGCCAAATGTTATGCCGAACCTATCGGCGAGAGTGTAGAGCGGCCTTTAGTCCTAAACACTTGTCCCCTAATTGGTGTAGAAATACTATCTTCCTAGAAACGGCTATAAATAAGGCACACTGTTCAAATTCTTCTACTCCATTAACCTCCACCTCTCCTTGTTTCTCTCTAAGCAAATTAATGTGGACCATACGTCTACGCTGGCCATACCACTTCCTTACTCCTAAGTCGTGATCTCATACATCCGTATAACTCGACTACCATTTATTTCCAGCGGCTTCGCTTGCATAGAATTTTACTTATTTTCCTATGGGAATTTACAAAAAATGTTTTTCGAGAGTGTAGAAAAAAAAAATCACATAAAAGAAAATTTTATTTTGAAGTTCGAGGACTTGATCCCATGGTTGTATTTCCTGCCCAAGCTAATGAACTAAATCCATGACATGTTTACGGTAATTTTTTCCCTGCAAAATCCTTCTTGTTCCCTTTATGCGAAATTTCAAGTTTTTAGGTTATGTTCGCAGAGGGTGTTTCTTGTTCGAACTGTCACACAGTAAATCAGACAGCTTTAGACACGGTTCCGTATACCGAGAAATGTAGTAACCTAAGTCAACCGTGTCTATTTCTTTGGACGTTGTAATTTAAACCAAAATTAATTGCAGGTAATGAGTCAAGACTGATACTTTGATTGATAGTGTAAATTAATATGCAAGATATTAAGAGATATGCCTACACCATATTAATAATATTAATAAATAATATCGTTTAAATTTATTGAATTCAATATAATCGAGGCGGTTTAGATTAGTATTTGGGTATCTGACAAGACGGACGACGATAAACTCATTAAAACACGAAGAAAACAAATTTCGAAAGATATTCGCTATCGTAAACTTCTCACTTTCTTTATAAATTTCATCGAAACAGTAACAAATATAATAAAAAAAAGGAGAAATCAAACAATACAAGACCGTAAGTGTAGCGACTTACCTGCGGATATTTACGCTTGCAATGCTACTTAGATTACCTATGACCGACCAGGGACTAGATAAGTACTATACGTACAACCCTAGGACCAAGTTTGTGCCTGTGACACATCTGTTATCCTTGACAGATTTTCCAGTCGCAGAACTCCGCGCAGGAAAATCCGCAGGTGTGTCGCTACACTTAGACACCAAAATAGATGTTTATTTTGCAAGAAAAATTCCCTTACTCAATCCAACGAATACAAAGTGAAAAGGTCGTCTTGGCAAATTTTTTATCTTACGTAAGTGTCCATTATTGGACTTGGTTATTGGGCAATATAGCGCGTTCAGGATAAGTTGGGATATGACGGTTATTTTCTGCGCATGGGTGACAAACGGAGAGACAATGAACGATTTGCTCGCCTCCCCCCACATGCCGCGTTCACCCCCGCGACTCATTTTCGGCATTAACGGTCACAGCCCGAGTTATTTTGTACGCCGTATAACCTCCTTTTCCCTATCCTAAACTTCGAAGATTCGTCTACGCCTCGTGTTCATCATCATCCCATGAAACGTCAACTACAGGTCTCTACTAAAATCCAGTAACAACGCGGAGTACAATTTGGAACGGAAGTACCATAGCCACTACGCTTGTTATCGTTGCGGCTGGCACCATGGACCGCGGTTGTTGGTGACCGTATTGTGTGCGATGGTACTTTATAGTTTACGCTTTATAGGTCCTTAGTCGCCTTTTACGACACCTGAAGGTAGAAATGGGTAGGTTTTATTCTTTGTCAGACACTATACGGATGCCTTGTGTTAGTTGTAATAAAAGCAAGTCACAAACCATTATATAATAAACAAATTACGATTGGATTATCGAACAGTACTCCACTATTACCTTTTATGGTACACAAGTCACTAACAAGCAAGAGTCATTAAAGACCACCCAGTGTGCACATTCTCCTATTTCTGTTTCTTATTCGCGATCCTATCAATTTGTTTAGTGCTATTTACCTGCTGAGGCTCTATACAGAGTGTAAAAAATATTGGATGTTCATTTATTGGGAGATTTAGACTCAAACTTGCAATTTTCAAAAGAAATACCGAAAAAATTATAACGATGTTCTAACGAAATTATACAAAAAGTAAAAAGGCGGTTTCCTTCCATTCAAGAAACGCATATTTTTTAACGTCTAAAGTGTATTGGTGAACATATACTCGTAGCTATAGTGTATGCTTCTATATGCTATGTAGTGAAACAACAAACAATGAAATCTGTTTCAAACCACTACAAAATATAAACACGCACACGATGGGTGTCCCGTGTGGTGCCGGCAAAGCATAGTACCAACCAACCCATCTCTACCAGTATGTGTCGTAAGAGGCGACGAAGCGATTATGAACCAGAGGATGGGCAGCAGCATCCTCCTGTGTAGCGTACCATCTTATACACTGCGGTCACCAACAACCGCGGTCCATGGTGCCAGTCGCAACGCTAACAAGCGTGGTGACTAAGGTACTTCCCCTCCGCATTATTCCAGCAATAGCCGGAATTTTGGAGGGAGCTCTCTGTCCTGCAGTGGACGTTTCATGGGATGTTATGATAATGATGGTGACACGATGGGTTACACAGAACAATACAGTAGTGACTTACAGTTAGTAGTACGACTCGCACTTGACCACTTTTTTACACCCTGTATGTACGTTACTTTACTACCTTTTAATTTGCATTTTAGTTGTGATAGCGTTATACAAGAACACTTCGTTGCTTCCTTAAATAAAATTTGTGTTTCATTTAGTAAGTGTTTCGATTATGGCTTTCGCACCACCAGCATTAGAAATTGTTTTGACTGTAATATGATTTGAATGATATATTCAGCTAAGGTTATGTTCTCGCTAAAATTGTTTCTTTTTAGTAGTAAAAAAAAATTTTCATTTGCAAACACAAATTTTGCAAAAAAGAGCTACAATAATCATATTGAGAATGTGCTTGCTTGCGGTTTCGCTAACTTGACCGCGGGTATTGGTAATCACGTGCGGTTGCGAAACTTTATCTGCATCAACATCCTAGCACTAAAATATGTCAATGTCGTAGGCCAATCGTTGAATTGGGCTGATCGAGATCTACCTGGGCACATCACGATACGCCGGCATTTCTTGATTTGCCCGTCTAATACCCGCCATATCGTTCAAAGCATATCGTTTGACGATTTTTCCGGCCATGCTTGGGCAAATCGATTCTGTAGGCCCTACACCCTACAGTGTATGGTCACAGTAAATATATAAGCTAAAGCAGTATGGAAACTCCTAACAAACGTCTAAAACTGGCGCACTCACACATGCGCACACCGCTACAGGAAAATAAGCAGTTTTCGCGCCGAAGTCAGTCGTGGGTGCCGAAACCATAATACAAATAAATAGGTATCTACATATAGGGTCCCTATAAGTATGTATCTGTCCTTATGCGATAAAAGGCGACTAAGTATCTTAATCTGCCCTTGTGTCATGAAAGGCGACTAAGTGTTTTTATCTGCCCTTGTGTCGTATAAGGCGACTAAGTGTCTTCATCTGCCCTTGTGTCATAAAAGGTGACTAAGTGTCTTTATCTAACCTTGTGTCATACAACGCGACTTTATCTTCCCTTGTGTAATAAAAGGCGACTAAGTGACTTAACCCTTCCTTGTGTCGTAAAAGGCGACTAAGTGTTTCGATCTGCCCTTGTGTGATAGAGGTAACGACATTTTCTAATTTCGCAATTTCTAATGCTAATGGATATAAAAAAAACGCATTTTGACTTCTTACGGAAAGTTGTTTAGTTTTACGGTCCGAAAACATGCTGAAAGGAACGCAGTTGATAGAAGCACCCAATATTTGAGTTCATCATACTATTCTTATTTCAATAATTCTGGGTTACAACCCTGACACTCCGACGCAGAATAGTTCTTTTTTTTTCAAAAAAAGGGCGAGTTTCCATACTGCTTTAGCTTATATATTTACTGTGGTATGGTGACTAACCTAACGTGTGTGTAACAATACATTTGTAGGTTTTCGTAGTTCTAATAATTCATGAAGGTTCAGGAAGCAAGGGAAGTATGTCAAGATCGTAGCAGGTGGAGAACTGTGGTCTCTGCCTACCCCGACGGGAACAAGGCGTGATGTTATGTATGTATGTAGACAAGTAAGTTTAAATTATAGTTTCAACTAAGAAAATTTTAAATAATTTACTGTGACTAAAATATTACAATTATAAGTGAAATCACTTTACAGTAACAAGACAATGACATTATATTACAACTTAAATAAGAGGAAGGCATTAAATTTGAAAACGAAAAAGAAAGTACTCAGATTAACTTTCTTTGAAATGTTATCTCTTCTAAAAACTCTAGTTAATTACGAGCTTTTCATTTAAACAAAAGATACATTGTTTTATGACATGGGAGAGCATTCTCACATATTTTTACTCAAAACGTGATGATTGCGAATTTTTAACAATTGTCCAAATTCACACGACGAAACATGTGAAAGTTCTTTTACCTATTTTTATTTTTTATCTTAAGCATTCTTCGTCAATTAACAAGCGTGAGTGAGCTCCTCGTATGGTGCCGGCATAGAATAGTACCAACCCTTACATACCCGTGGGTGTCGTAAAAGGCGACTAAGGGTTATAAACTGGAGGATGGGCAGCAGCATCCTCCTTTGTATCTACCATCTTACTAACTGCGGTCATCTACAACCGCGGTCCATGGTGCCAGCCGTAACGCTAACAAGCGAGGTGACTATGGTACTTCCCCTCTACATTTTTCCAGTAAAAGCTAGAATTCTAGAGGGAGCTCCCTGTCCTGTAGTGGACGTTTCATGGGATGTTATGATGAGTGAGCTCCAACAATAAATGTGGGTGAGGGTGGTGTTTCCCAAACGATGAAATTTACCTCCCATACGCGTGTAGACCTTTTTGAAGCATAATAACTATGGTAAGGTTCTAGACATCAAAAAGTTGTTGTTTGAAATTGATCGACACACTTAAAGAACGTTAAGATGCAAAGATTATTTTATTGAGATGGTCGATGAATTCGTATTTTGTCTAAAGACAAACATTTACAGACGAGAGTAACAACTTTCCATTAGATACATCGCAATTGCAACCGTATTGCAGTGCATTCTATATCTAATTCGCACAAAGCGCTTTGAAACATCTTTTATAATGCGCACAGCTAAAGAGTGGAATTCTCTGCCTGCGTCTGTGTTTCCAAGTTCATATAACCCGAATCTATTCAAGTCGCGAGTGAATAGGCTCCTTCTGGGCAAGCTTGTTCCATTGTCGACCTCATTTTTGTCTTCAAGACTAGATCGAGGTCAAGAGTAAGCCCATTCACGATTAAAAAAAAGTATATGACAGATTCCTATAGGAATGTATATTCTGACAAGAAATACTTTGTACTTATTTTGAATAAGTTATAAGTGTTATAACATTATTTTAATCAACCATAACATTATGCAAGAAGAAAGCGATTGAAAAATCAAAACAACCATTTAGAATTTTCAATTAAGATCTAGGTTCAGATTGATGAATTTATGAGACTATCTGCCCCTAGAGGAGAATATAAATTGAAATTAACAAGCTATTATTTAACCGTTATGTATTACGTATTGTATGTAACAACTGTTTAGGTGTTTTTTAAAATGCGACCGATATATCGACCAATATAAATTTCTCAATAAAAAACTCGTTACTAGACATGCCATGCAAATTCGCTTGCTGCATTAAAATTCTGAAAATTCAATTTTCTTACCACATAGTTTTAGGCATTGCTTGATTGAATACTTCAGTGATTTGCCTTTACAATGCAATGAGTTAGAAATTAAGTATTTTAAAATTTAGGCTTAAAGTTCTTAGTAAAAGAGTCAAAAGGAAAATAATAATCAACTCCACAAAATCTCTTTACTAAAAGTTTAAAAGCAAATTATCTCACGATGAAATAAATTACAATTCACGCAGTTATCATTGAACTTAGTCTTTGAAGTGACATTTTATGACACATGCTTCCCCACGGAAGTAACAATGTTTAATTACAAAGACTAACGACGGTTTGTTTTCTAAAAGATGGTTATCATATCAGAATCAACGTGAGATATATGAAATTATTGTAATTAAATTCAAAGGTTTATATGAATTCAGTGAGTTGTGCTTTGGTCTTTGGTTAACAGTTAATATTTATGATCTAAATGAGCGATCGACATTGTGTTTTTAACGTTTCTCGCGGTCATCATCATTAGTTCACAGATTCAGGTATTGTTCAGCACAAGTTAAGGTGAACAGTTTTCCATACAAAAATTCAAATGACTTGCATTCTTACGCGGGGCGTAAAATTCTGTTAAAAAAAACCGGCCAAGTGCGAGTCGGACTCGCGCACTGAGTGTTCCGTACCACCACATAAACATAATTGTATTGTGTAGATTTTTTGAGTCCGACACGCGCTTGACCAAATTTTATTATTTGTTGTTATTTTATAGCTTATGCACTATAAACATACCAATTTTCAAGTTTGTAAGTGTTCCCGTTTTTAAAAAGAACTAAAACAAAAATCGCCTCAGCGACCATCCAACTTGACCCCTCTCTTATATGAATGATCTTGAAACGGGAGCTCACCACAATTGGTTTCCATTAGTTGTGAGAAAAGTTGTAATATTTAATGATTTCAGACTTTTCCCATTATTTGTACTGTGAGGCCTAGCTTCTTGCAAATTTCATAATTTTAGGTCAACGGGAAGTACCCTGTAGGTTTTGCATTTTTGAATAAATGTATGGAGATGAGGACATAAAATGCCATATCTTTTGATTGCGTCGTTGTAAAATATTTAAATTTTTAGATCTTGTGTGGTTCGTGGATCCTAATATATGGTATTAATTTCAACCTGATACCTTTACCCGTTCGTGAGATAAAGGGTCTTGACAGACAGACAGACAGACGGACAACAAAGTGATCCTATAAGGGTTCTGTTTTTTTCTTTTGAGGTACGGAACCCTAAAAACGAACGAATACTGCTATTTTTAGTTAAATTTTTCGCTAATTAATACAAAAATACAGTTAATGTACTGAAAGTACAATTTTTGTTAGCAATTTTTGGTTCAATATTACGATTGTGGGCGTGCGGTCAAAACTTTACGGTTGTGCTTTGTGTGCATGTGTGAGTGATCGTACTCATGTAAACACTGACTGACGAGAGTAATTGACTTTAGTGGACATATGGAGATATTTTTCTTATCGAAATTGTTGTTGGGCGTTGAAGTTGCACGATGAAATTTACGCGAATCAACTTTTTGCACATATATAGTTGGTACTTATTGCATTAAAAAATAAAACCTTATATTTGCAGCAGTGGCTCCATCTAGTTGCGTTCGGGGCTAAGCTGGCCGTCACAGATCACCTTAATACCTGCAGTTTGTCGGCTGCATATAGGCAGTCATCGATAAAGACGTTATGCGTTCAATACAACAATGCTTTCAGAGCGCTCTTGAGACTGCCCCGTTTCTGCAGCACATCGGGCATGTTTGCGGAAATTCACGTTGATGGCTTCCATGCCACGCTCCGCAGACGGAGTGTTGCTGCGTTGCAGAGGATTAGGGCCAGTTCCAATAACGTTCTGAGGGTCATTGCTGACACATTTCATAGTAACTGTATATTGAGAAGCTGGATTAAGGGACATACTAGTGCATCTACCTATGTTGTACATAATATAATTGTAACATAGGTGAATGCACTCATACACTGGTGGATGGTCTCTTAATTAGTTAATGAGAATGTTGCAATGTAATAATAATTTAAAGATAATTTTTTTTTGTGTAATATAGGTATGTAAACTTCCTGAAACAAAAGATTTTTATTTTTTTATTATTGCCCTAGCTATATCATGTTGTAACAAGAGTAGCGAGTGGGCTACCCAATCTAGAGAATTTGACAAGGATAATGAATTTTGCACAGAGTGACTTCTTTGCGACCCAACACTTTAATTGTTCTAATGCGTGGTCCTACGATAAGTTTTTTAGATGTTTAAATAAATGTCAATGAAAAGAACAGAAGATCTCTACTGCTTTTACTGGCAAATATCTGGCTGCCCATAAACTGAAAAAGTCTAGAGAAATATCATGTCAGCCGAAAGAAACCGACTGCTGGACACAGGCAACTGCTGGAAATCCCTCGATGTAGCGTAGGCAGGGCCACAAGGTGAATTGATGACTTGGTTGAGGGCGTCGCATGTTATAAGGAATGTTTTTATCCAGCATTGGACTTCATCTGGCTGATATGACGATGAGCTTAAAAAGTAGCACGGAAAACGGTCTTGCTAAATGAGATCTTATTTTGAGATCCTATTAATTACACGCAATTAAGTTTGCCGAATTGTGGATACATAGATAAGCAATATCCGTCCATTACACATGACTGATGTCAAAATGTAGTGGTTGTATCAGGTTATATCAGTATTTAATACTCGTTGTACATGGTAACAAAGAGAGTACATGTTCTAAAAAAGATCCTACTAATATTATAAACGTGAATGTTTGTAAGTATTGATGGATGCATGGATGTTTGTTACTCTTTCACGTAAAAACTACTGACTGGATTTTAATGAAACTTTACAATAATATAGCTCGCTAATATAGCTAATAACACATAGGCAACAATTTATCCTGCGCAGACAAAGTCGCGGGCACCAGCTAGTCATTCATATATTCTTTATTGCACACGTAATTACAAAAAGTTGTTACATGAACTATGATTAGAAAGGTGAGCTTATAAGAGATCTCTTCCAGCCAACCTATCTGGTGTGAAAGCAAGTCATAACAGCGGGCACAATTATTTATGCATATGAATATAAAGCTAAAAGTACCCAGAACCCAGAACCCAGTTTCGATTATGAGCATAAGGGTTCCCTTAATATTATGTTTTGTACATTCGAGGAGAAATTTTTACTAATAATGGCCTCTTTCATTAGCTGTTCAAAGATCGATACATTCGCTTCGATTCCATTGTAAGTGCCTTTTATTTTTATGTAATTTTCAACGAACATGCATAATTTTTCCCCACCCAGATTCGAACAATCGTACTTATTAAATTATTTCAGCCGTGTACACAGATAAGAGCTGTTAGTAAAATCATATTAATGTTTAAGATTCCAGTAACACCTATTTTCTTTGCTCCATAACTTGAAGAAATAATTTGTTTTAATCTAAATGTATTTTTGATCTATTTCCTATTCGAAGCAAAGAGTTTGGAGAGAGTTGGAAAGTTGTATGCAGCCATCACTATTTATGTGAAGTAAATCCGGAATGTGTGAGCAAGCTAACACAAATTTTGACAATATCATTAACCCATTGGAATACGACAGCTAAGCTTTAAAATTAGGAGTAAAAAATCAAGCAAGGCAGCGCCAAAAATCATGTCTACAATTACGAGATATATCCGGTTTTAACATAGTTTAAAAGTTAATAATTGTATTTTCTTCAATTCTACAACAACCGCTTACCTTTTGAAAAAGGTGTATGGCTATCTGGCATGATGTTTTATTTTTGTACTCTCATATTACTTTCAGATTTTACTTATCTACTTCGAAGTTAATAATCCTCGGCGCAACATCAAATAAAAATTTGAGCAGCCTATAAAAATAATATGGTCATGGATCGTATAGTCATTGAATAAATTTTCACGTAATGTTTACCACATTTATATACTACTGGGTTCTCGCGACTCGTGTGGTCTCCGCGACTTCATCTCACATAAGGTATAAAATTATTTTTCATTATTAAACGTATTCGTACAGAATAACTCTGGCTATGAACGTTATTGCGCAGAACTCAAAAAATTTATCGCGTAGGTGAGCGCGGCAGGTGTAGTACGGTCATTCTAATAAAAAATCCACATTAATTCCTACATTCCTGATTTCTTTTTCTAAAAAATATTTTGATGTAGTTAGAAAACTTTGCAAAATAATTTCACCCCCCTCCATACCAAAAACGAAAAAGGGGGGAAAATAAACTATATTGTCTTGCTCGTAAACAATAAATCCTACAGTAGGGATGTTGTATAATTTTATTAATTGCTTTAACATTTATCCTATAAATATAAATTCTCCAGTTTTTTTCAAGTATTTTCAGAGATAAAATAAATTTAAACGTAATCATTAATAAATAATACTTACAAATTCTTACAGGTGGGGATTTTTTGGAAAAGCTTAAAAAAAGTAATTTCGAGTAAGCCTGTAAATTTCCTCCACGGTGACATACGTAGAACTTATTTATTATTATTTTTTTTGTCTTTTTTATATTATTTTACCTCGTACATTAATTCTACACCTAAACTTTTTTTTAATCTGTAAACAGTTACAGTTAATCTTACTAAAAACAAAATATCGCTCGTCAATTACAAGAGAATTATTTTTATTCCATTATTTACATAAAAACGCACTTTTCTAACAATATTCCTAATGCGCGTGACCTTGATTGCACTGCTCGCTTCCCGTTTGCGAAAAGGATAGCATTATAGCTACACGTGCCGCCCGCCCCGCCCGCAGGATTCTTTCTCATTTCATTTGTTTATGTATGACGCGCCTCGGATCGGAAGAAAACAAACAAGTAGGGTAAGCGTACCGGTTTACCGGCCTCTACCCCTTATCGGCCTTTTAGTACAATATTTTGAATAATAGAAGTTTCATAGGCCATCTTTCTCTAATTTGCGCGCCATTCAATCCGGACTAACTTCACTATAGATTATACGACAGCTTAGCTTCCAAAATCTAAAACCATGCTCTCAGTTGCCATTTTAAAATTTGCTGAGTAGACCTGTACAAAATTTAGCAAAAAAAATAGCAAGTGGATTGAATTTCAAGGTAAGTTTTAAAGTGTGACTGTTTGTCTATTGGTGTATGGCGTGGTTTGTGTGATCCTAACATATTAAATTTTAATATTAAAGCCCCAAAACTCATCAAACTTTCATCATTTATGATATTTATGGAGGCCGGTAAACCCGTTCACCATTTTCTTCAAAATTCAGTTATCGACAGGGAGGTTGGAGACCGGTTTTATTTAGGACTTTTTTCTTTATGTTTATTGTGGAAACCTTAAAGTTGCTGACTCAGATCCCATTAAATTTATAAACACTAGATTTTTGTGTATTCACAACTAGATTCCGGCCACTAATATGGCTTCTATTTTCGAAGATATGACGTTCTAAAGTTCCGAATGTTAGGCGGCCGATAGCTAGTCACAATCAAACCTGTTTCTGGCCGTATGAAATATAAGACGGCCGGTAACTAGTCAACATTTAACCTGTTTTCGGCCGTAGCATGTAAATAACGGCCGATAACTAGTCAACATTACACCTGTTTCCGGCTGTAGGAAATACAATATGCCGATTAATAGTAAAAAATAAACCTATTTGCGACCATAGGAAATTGACACAACACAACCGATTAGAAACTGGTAAAAAATTGACCTGTTTCTGGCTGTGGAAATTAATAAGTGTTCGATAAATGGCATTCATAATTTTCATATATTTGTTTTTTTTTTTATTGAAATTGGAGAGCACGAGTTTCAAGGCAGGCGTAAATTACTCTTGCGAGATGCCCTGCCCACCGCCACCCCAGTCTAGCGACTCTCAGGGCTACGTCAGCCACTCTTGTTCTTCTGCGGACCCCCTCAATCGATCCCGCAGTGAGACTCCGAGCATAGCCCTTTGGGTGACCTTGATACCCCAGTCAAGGCCCACCGCGAGCGGCCACGCCCCGGTGTGTTGCAAGTGGTGACATATGGATGTCACCACTTCAAAGACCCTCGTCTTGAGACCCCGCGGCACTCTGGACGCAAAGATACTGCGAAGCCTCCCAAACGCCCGAAGACGAACCGACACAGCGGCATTCCCGTACAGATAGTCGACTTGGCACCCCAGGAGAGACCACAGCACAGCCCTCATCTCGATCGAATCGAAGGCTTTGTGGACTACGAGAAAGCCTTCAATTCGATCGAGATGTAGGCCGCGCCACGACCCCTCCAGACGAGACAAGTCGACCATCGGTACATTGAAATGATGAAGGATCCGTACAAGAACGCCACCATACCAGCTCGTCCCCAGGACCAGGACTCCAAACCCATCCAGTCGCCGCGAGTAGTGAGACAGGGATATGTCACATCTCCAAAACTGTTCACCGCTGCACTGGAAGACGCTCCAAAACTCCTGGACTGGAAAGGACTTGGCATCAACACAACATCAATGGCAAGTACATGAAACACCTTCGATTTGCCGACGACACAGTCGCAATGGCTGAGACCCTGGAAGATCTCGGCACGACTCTCAACAACATCAGTAGAGCTTCAAAACAAATGGGTTCCAAAATAAACATGGATAAGACGAAAACTATATCCAACGCCCTTGCCGCACCCACTCCAACCATAGTTGGAGACTCCACGCCCGAAACCGTCGATAAATACGCATACCTGGGACAAACAGTCCAGCTGGGCAAATCCAACTTAGAGAAAGAGGCCACTCGTCGTCCCAAGACGAAAGTCTCCGACCAGTGCCTACTGATGAAATATGACATCCTGACGCGGCCGCCCACGACGGACGCCATCAGGAAGCTCAAAGTCACCCAAAGGGCCATGGAAAGAGCCATGCTCGGAATCTCTCCGCGGGAGGTAACAGAAATGACGAGATCCGCAGAAAAACCAAGCAACTGACACAGCCCGAGAATTGCCAATCCAAAGTGGCAGTGGGCAGGGCGGGCTCATCGCAAGACGAACCGATGGCCGATGGGGCGTAAAGAGTGGCGACCACGTACCGGAAGACGAAGCGTAGGCAGGCCCCCCACAAGATGGACCAACCATCTGGTCAAGATCGTGGTAAGCCGCTGGATGCGAGTAGCGCAGGACCGGTCCTCATGGAGATCTGAAGGGGAGGACTATGTCCAGCAGTGGACGTCTTTCGGCTGATATGATGATGATGATAAATTCAAAATTACCTTAGTTTGAACCTTTATTATCGATTTGATTTTGGAGCAAATAAATTGATAATTGTGGTTTAATTAATTGTTTTACTTTCAAACTACTACCAACCTTTTGAGCTCTTTAATAAGACTCATTTTTCTACAGTGAATTACGAGGCCGATAACCGGTACACGGGTGGACGATAACCAAATCAAATGGCCGATAGCCGGTGTTTTGGCAAATTTTGTGATTAATGTTTTTTTGTAATCTATGAGTTAAAGATATGTCTTCAAGCGTTACATTTACCTACTCACCTATACGTGTACATAAAATTACATTGATTACCTACCTAAATTATGATAATGAAACGTTGTGACTGTGAAAGTGTTGCGTTTGCGTACGAGTAGGTAGGTAGGTATACCTACCTACAAATTTCTAGCCTGCGTATTAGGTAGGTAGGTAGCTATACCTACCTACCTACTCGTACGCAAACGCAACACTTTCACAGTTTCAACGTATTTATTAGGTAGTTAGGTAGGTAGGTAGGTAGGTATTATGGCCAGGAGTCTAGACACACTTAACGTGAAGTCTATTCACAAATAAGCAAGTACATTTCGAGATACACAAATATCGCACGTCATGCCATTGAAATAATGTTTATATTAGCGCGTGCTGCAGCCTGGTGGTTATGGGTAGGTAGGTACTTACGTCTTTTGCCGCGCGTCGCGGGTGCGCAAATTTTGTGTTTAAGTGTTTTTATTAAATGATATTATGTAAATATTGAAAAACTAATCCCAAGCGTACATTATACATATAATGAGTAAGAAGTAGACATAAAATAAATTACCCATTATTTTACAATAATTAAATCGTTCAGGATTTTAGTCTGAGAAACATGTCTAAAAAAGCGAAATTAGAGCTTACTTTGCGTTTTTTTTCTATCGAGAAAATTTTACCAAATCGTGTTTTGGGCCCCATGTTCTTCTAGCAAATATATTTAAGTAATAATAAAAAAAATTACGTCTCCATTTTTTGTAGATTTCAATTAATTAAGTTGAAAATTCCGAGCACTTGCGCGGTAGTTTTGGCGTGGGTGTCACCTTAAGAACATAATTGCTGGGCTACACGAAAATCGAAAAACCCAAGCCAAATAGGTCAACAAAATATATATGAGCTTTCTTGCGCGCTAATCGTCTTTGAGCTTGGTTTCGTATTTCCCGTTTCCCCCCCAAACCTGAGGCTATTCTATTATTTATGTTTTTACCAAATTAAGTACCTAAGTATAGGTAGGTATATTCAATATTTAGGCAACTAAAATATAATTTTTGTTAGCACTACAGGTTCCGCTCGTAGCTCCACTCATAACACAGGTTTTAAAAAAAGTTTACCATTGTGTACCTACTTCAGCCATTTACCTAAATGTAATTTCTACTATAGTAAGAAAAGGAAATTCGCCACAAACTATCTCGTCCACGTCCCGCGTCGCGTCGCTCACACAGACAGCGAGCGCGCCATCACCGCCTCACCGACGGACGCCGACCGCCCCACCCCGCCCCCGCCCGCACCCCGCTCCATGCACTCGTTAATACTATTGTTTTTATTTTTTATTACAGGAATTCCTCATGTTCGCCATAGGAGAAATTTTTATAATTCGGTTTAAAAAATAACACTCTGTAAGGTTTTAAACAAATTCCGACTGTAGAATTAATGCGTAGGCATGAAAAGGCATTAAATGTACTTTTAAAAAAACCTCTCAAGTCACTGAAGGGAAAACTTGTGACATTGATCTTTACAATATTATAATACTATTACAAAAAGATCACTAGTGTAGAATTTCGTATATACATAATAGTAATTTTTCGTAACATTTTGTTTTCCTTTTTAGGGTTCCGATACCAAAATGGTAAAAAAAAGGAACCCTTATGGTGCCGCTCTGTCTGTCCGTCTGTCTGTCACACCTCTATATCTCAGCAACCACTTACGCTATCGAGCTGAAATTTGGAATAGTTTTAGAATATAGTTGCCCAACTTAATTGCACATGAAATTTTTTTGAAAAAAGTATGATTATTAATGTAAAGGGGGCCAAAATAGGGGGGGCCAAATTTCAAATTGTCGCTACTAGGTCGAGTGGGGTATCATATGAAAGGGCTTTACTTGTACATTTTAAAATATATTTTTGTATTTTTTTAAGTTTCTTAGTTTTCAAGTTATGATGAAAAATGTCAAAAAAAATACCATTCCCCCCCCCTTATCTCCGAAGTTTGAGTAAGGGAAAATCTGAATTAATTACAGTTGACAGAGGTTTATGTAAACTTTACAGCAAAAATAAAACGATCTTTCTAAGTTGCACAGTTTTTCAGAAATCTGCAAAAAACCTTTACAAACAAATTTAGTTTTGCGGTCCTGAAAATGGACTTTATTGCTTCCAAAAATACTATAGGTATATCGGAACCCTCGGCGCGCGAGTCCGACTCGCACTTGACCGGTTTTTTTATCTCTTTTTATTGAGAGGAGATATTCTAAGCTTAGCTTCATTTATTAGTAAAAAGTCTTGTCAGGAAAAATCCCCTGTGTAGAAATTATTCTTCGGAAGATATACCAAAGTAAGACTATTTAAATAATTTTAAAAAAAATCTCAATCTTTTATCGGGAGAAAACCAGAAATTTAAAGCTGGAATGACATATTCTAAGAAACTACAAAAAATCCCTGTTGTAGGATTTATTGTGAAAATCTCATACAACTGCAAAATTCACTGCCTAGACTAGTGGGGGAAGCGAGCGAATCGTTCATTGGCTCTCCGCCTGTCACCCATGCGCAGAAAATAACCGTCAGAGACAAACTTATCCTGCGCACGGTGTACAGTTTTTTCATAGTAAAAGGGAGTTTTATGCTTTAGGCAGGTCTATCTTTTAATTAAGGCGTTTGTTGTGAACGATCAACAATTTTATTTATCCAAACAAACACACTAACTTGAACTCATTGTACTGATTTATGTTTTCTTATGTAACATTCTTTAAAAAAAACAACAACCTGAATACTTTTATGTTCATTGAACATTTTAAATCTTACATAAAACCTGAGCCCGAGTTTGTGATTCCAAAAATGGTGTAAGTATTTTACTTTTTGTATAACAAAGTATCTGCTTACTTAATGAGAGCGTTTTTTGTTTCGTAATGCCTGGTTTGTTTTAAAAAGGAGGTAGAATAATTTGTTTTAAAAAATACCGGAAGAGTGCGTGACTGCGTGTTTTATATGAGTATTATTATATGCATTTATCAGACAGATCATTGACTTGGGTGTGGTATAACAATCCACATAAAAATAATAATTCACTGTATCCTTTGACATTTGGCTGTCCTTTGACATTTGAATGTCCATTGGATACTTACTGAACTATTTGTGTTCATGAAACATAAGATATTATTAGAAAAATTAAATTTAGAGGCCTTTGCCTGGCAGTGGATCTAGTAGGATAAGAAAAAAACAACCGGTCAAGTGCGAGTTGGACTCGCGTGCCTAATGATACACAGATGACAGTTGCAATCAGACTGATTTATTTATGTAATGGTGCACATAACTTACACTAGATGTCGCTAGTTGTAATTGTAACACAGGTTGATTTTGTTATATACTTTTAACACTTCCCCTTAACAAAATCAAAAAATAGAAACATAAATCTATTAGCTATGAAACAGGAGAAATACCCAACTTTTTCATAAAGTAATAATGTTTAATTGAGCCCAAGCTCTTAGTTAAAATATCTGCTGGCATTTCTGCTGTTTCCAGATAAGCAATATTTATCATATTATTTTGTAAGGCCTCTCTTACAAAATGATATTTTATATCTATATGTTTAGACCTGCGATGGAAGATTGGATTCAATGCGAGTTTTTGAGCACTTTGGCTATCATTATTCAACATTATTGGTTCTGAACTTCCTACAATTTCAGATAATAAATTTTTTAAATAAATTGCTTCTTTACTGGCTTCACACATGGAAATGTACTCAGCTTCAGTACTTGACAATGCCACATTTCTCTGTTTTCTACATTCAAAAGAAATTACTGAATTTGACAATGTGAAACAGAAACCTGAATATGACTTTCTATCATTCACATCTGAACCCCAATCTGCATCAACAAAGCCTTCAATAGGTAAATTATCTTTATGATATACAAGACCATAATTTTTTGTCAACTTCAAGTATTTTAACACCCTCTTAGCATGTTTCCAGTGAGTTTCATTATAACAGTTATTGAATTGACTAAGAAAACTTACACTGTAAGAAATGTCAGGCCTAGTTAGGACTGCTAAGTACATTAAGCTACCTAAAAGTTGCTGATATGGACAATCATAACAAATATTCTGCGATTTTCCTAATTTTAGATTCATCTCCATAGGAGTCTTAGCAGGTTTACTCAGTAACATATTAAACTTTTTAAGCAAATTATCTATGTACCTACTGTTCTTGATCTAGAGAAATTCCATTTTTATCAATTTTCACTCTCATTCCCAAACATTGTTTCAACTGACCTAAATTTTTAATTTTAAATCTGCTACTCAATTCATTTACTAACAAATCCAAAGCTGTTTTAGAGTTATAAAAAACAAAGAAGTCATCGACAAATAAGGCAATAATGATTTTAACATTTCCTTCAAATTTTGTGTACAGACATGGCTCATACTTTGATTTTTTATAGCCCAAACACAGTAAACAATTATCAACCCTATCATTCCAGGCTCTAGAGGACTGTTTTAAACCATAAATAGCACGCTTTAATTTTAAAACTTTATCTTCACTCTTTTTATAATTATTAGTAATTGGTTTATTCATATAAACATTTTCTTTCAGGAAACCATTTAAAAAGGCAGTGGTAACATCAAGATGACACACATCTAAATTTAATTTTACAGCTAGTGCAAACAATAGTCTCAATGTGGAGTACCTAAGCACAGGAGAGAAAGTCTCATTATAGTCTATACCGGCTTTTTGAGAAAATCCTTTTGCCACTAACCTTGCTCGGTATCGAACATTATTGGAACTGTCATACTTCTTTTTGAAAACCCACTTGCACTGTACCACCGTCTTGTCCTTGGGTCTATCCACTTCCTCCCAAGCGTCATTTTCCTCGAAGGAATTCAGCTCTTCTTGCATGGCTGCTTTCCAGCACTCGCTATCGGGTCCATGCAAAGCTTCTTCGAGTGTAACGTCTCCGTCACTTCCTTCTTGACTCTCTGCAAAACATAAGTTGTTGTAGCCAAACCAATCTGGTTTTCTTCTTATTCTCTTTGCAGGAATTTCTTGGTTCGGTACTGGAGTTATGTCCATATCTGAAGAGATATCAAAAAATTCATTATCAGTACTCACCGAAGAAGCTTCTTGCTCTGGTACAAACAAACTTTCATCCTCATCATCTTCTTCGGATTCTGATAAATCTGGTCTCATGTTTTCCTTTTTTCTTTCTTCTTGTTTTGCTTGTTGTTTTGACACATCTGGTCTTTTAATTTCCCTTTCTTCCTTCTCTTGTTTCTCCCGATTTTCTGGCACATCTGGCCCCTTATCCAAGATTTCTGGCTTGACATCTTCTGGCGTAGGTTTACATTGAATCGCAATATCCACTGTATCCTTTTCTGAATGCTCCATAATAACTATATCTCTGCTGGTGGTAACAGAATTAGTGCTTGGATCATACACTCTATATCCCTTGACATCCTCAGCATAGCCCACAAGGATAAGCTTTTTCGCCTTCTTGTCCCACTTGGTACGTCTTTCCTTTGGAACATGTGCCATAACGGTACTTCCAAACACACGTAAATGGCTCAAATTCGGCTTCTGGCCTGTCCAGACTTCATATGGTGTTTTATCATTCAATCCCGAAACCACAGATCTATTTCTCAAGTAAACTGAAGTATTGACAGCTTCTGCCCAAAATTTCTTATCTAGGCTGGCATCGAACAGCAAACATCTGGCCTTTTCTACTACTGACCTATTCATCCGTTCGCATAAGCCGTTCTGCTGTGGTGTATAAGCATTAGTCTTTTGATGGACTATTCCTTGCTCCTTCAAATACTTCTCAAATTCTTGACTACAGAACTCACCCCCATTATCTGTCCTGAGAATTTTGATTTTTCTGTCTTTCTGTTTCTCAACCATGGATTGAAAATACTTAAAATATTTGAAAACTTCATCCTTTGTTCGTAAAAAATAAACAAATGCCATCTTGCTGTAGTCGTCTACGAACAAAACATAATACTTCGACTTTCCAATAGATAAGTTTTCCATTGGACCCCCCACATCTGCGTGAATCAATTCTAGCACATTCTCAGACTTGGAAGTGCTCTGTTCAAAAGGTAATCGAGCTTGCTTACCTTCGCAGCATACAGTGCAGGTTGATTTTTTTATGTTCGCCACATTTGGAAAAACTATTCCTTCTACAGCTTTCGTTTTCATTTTGTTTAAACTGGTACTGTTTATATGTCCCAACCTTCGATGCCACATCTCACTAGAGACAACTGCTGGCACTGCTAATGCATCTTCTGTTTGCAACGTTAGTAATCTGTACACGCCGTCACTCAACTCTGCTTGGCCAACAAGTTCATTCTGCTGATTATAAATATAGCAAACATTCTCTTTGAATATAACTCTATTGCCATTCTCAATCAGCTGACTCACAGAAAGCAAGTTGGTTGTTAAATTTGGTATACACAATACGTTGGAAACTGTGATGTCGTACTCCATATCGTTAACAAGAGTAACGATGTTCACATCACCTGAGCATAACACTGGGATACTGGTCTGATTGGCAATAACAATTTCTTTCGTGTCTAACTGTTGTGATGGATTTACGATTAAATCTCGTCTCGCTGTCATATGTTTACTGGCGCCGCTGTCAATGTACCAACTGTTTTGATTGAATTTTCCACTCAGAAATATTGCACTAAAAGCATTAGATTGTTTTCTTTTGCCTTTATTTAGACTCGGACACTGATTTTTATAATGACCGGTTTGTTTGCAATTGTAGCATTTTATCAATTTGACAGCCTTCATTTCTGACAATTCTGACGTTTGTCTTGAATGAACCCCTTTGGTGTTGCCATTTCTCGAACGGTGCGTTCCATTTGCAATGAATGCATTCTCCGAACCGGAAGTAGTACCAACATCAGCACACATATCCATCAACTTCGTTTTAATAATGTCGGCGCTTATCTCGATCCCCGAATGCTCGATGGCCATTATCATAGGCGCATACCTTTCTGGTAATCCTGCCAACATTAATGCACCGATCCATTCATCTGTGATCTCAAATCCTGTTCCTTGAAGTCGCTGTCCTGTTTCTATGATTTGAGTCACGTAATTCATCATAGATTCACAGTTTTCTAGACGAATATTTATGAGATTCCGAAGCAAGCTAATCTTCCTTGTGCAACCCGAATCATCAAACATACCCCTCAATGTTGTCCACAGGTCATAAGTCGATTCTGCATTCTTGATATGCACATAAAGCGACGGGTCGATTGTGAGAATTAACTTTGCCTTCGCCTTGGAATCTTCTGTCTTTTGAGCTTCAGTTGCCGTGTCTGCTAACGGCTTTTTAATGGCCGCCTCCATGCCTTCCAACACCAACACGTTTGACGCCGCAAAAGACCAGTCGTCATAGTTCTCGCGACCTTTCAGTTTCGGAACGTTAGCGATATAGTTCGTCGACATTTTAATTACTGACACGCACAGAAATATTCACTTTTTACACGAAAAAACTTAGATTTAGTGGACTGGGCCCAATAACCTAATGATACACAGATGACAGTTGCAATCAGACTGATTTATTTATGTAATGGTGCACATAACTTACACTAGATGTCGCTAGTTGTAATTGTAACACAGGTTGATTTTGTTATATACTTTTAACAGTGCCGAGGGTTCTGATATACCTACACTACAGTATTTTTAGAAGCAATGAAGTTTATGAGTTCGTTTTATTTTTCCTGTAATTTTTACATAAACCTCTACGAGTATCAACCACAACTAATTAAGATTTTTCCTTCATCACCATCATATCTAGTGTAGGCAACGAAGCAGTTGACCCCAACATAATTCTCTCAGGCAGATTTTATTTGACAGGATGATAAAGTATCATGAATTTAATGTAAATTCAAAATATCGAAAAAAAAAAAAAAAAATCATACATTTTTTGTAATTTTTGTATGGAAAAATTAAAAGTACCGATTTTTTTTTGGATTTTTTTATAGGAGGTTTGTCTCATATAGTGTAATACCCCAGAAAAGTTTAATCGACTGAGGATTTAATGCGGGGGTCTTCATACAACCATAATACAACGATCTGCTTCGTTGCCTAGACTAATCGTGTGGGTTGCAAGGTCGATGACCGACTTCACAAACCCTGGTGTCAGAGTTATTTCTTTGGCAATATGCTTGCCCAACTATATTGCAAACTAAAGAAATTAAAACAATATTTTAATTATTATTGGAAATGGGGCCCCCAAATAGTCAAATTGACGTGATTAGGTAGAGTGGGGCATCATATAAAAGGGCTTCATTTGAACATTCTAAAATAGAGTTTTGTAATCTTTTACGACTCTTAGTTTTTAAGTTATAATGAAAAGCACCAATAAAAACCCCCTTTATCTCCGATTTTTGCAAAGCGAAAAATCTGAATTAATTATGGCCCATAGAAGTTTATATAACCATTACAGCAAAAATAAAACTATCTCTGTAAGAAGCACAGTTTTTATGAAATTTGAAAACTTAGTTTTGCGGTCCTAAAAATTTACTTTTCAACACATTTGCTGATAAAACAGCTCTATTTGCACTGTATTAAGGTCCATAATCCAGCTCATTAAACACGCGTGTTTTTGTCATAATATTACGTAACTAGTGTTTTATTTTTGTTTTGTTTTTTTAATCGGCCAAGAGCAAGGAGTTTTTATGCTTATTATGTTACTAAAACTTTCAAGCTGACTTCGAGAAAATATCATAAATGAATGTTGATTTTATGAAATTATTTATAGTAATTAACTAATTAACAATAAATTTTTCATTTACGTAACAAGATATTCAATTTTTGATAATTTATTTCAAGGTAAATGGAATAGGATGTTTGGGTACCGAGTGACCATTACTTTTTTTTATAGCTTGGTTACTAGATTGACTAATAATTGATAAAAGATTGATGGTGTAAGATAACATGGTAATGTTTTGGGGGCTCCTCACGCGACGTAGATCTGTGACCGCTGAAAAAGAAAGAATGCGCGCCATTTTACAAATATTTGTCGTGTTTATTATTGTAATTATTTTTAATAGTGTCGACTTCTACATATAAAAAACTGATCCTGAACCGTCTAAAATACTCATACACGAAATACAATTTTGAAATTTGGCAAAATTAAAGGGAAGCATGAACATATGCAGTCGACAAAATGTTCCGGTGGACGTGCGGTGGACGTAAGGTTAGCAAAGTTTAATATTTTAAAGGTAACCAATTTGATTTGTTTTTATTCGCAAATGTGTTGAAAAACGTCGTAAAAAGCTCGTGCGCGTTGGTAATTACACCCTCGGCTAAATTACGCCCTCGACTGCGGCTCGGGCTGCAATTTCTGAGCCTCGTCTGTAATATCCAAAATAGCGCACTTGCATTTTAATGTACTATTATTGCTTCCAAAAATATTATAGGTAAGTATATCGGAACCCTCGGCGCTTGAGTTCGTCTCGCACTTGTTTAACTATCCTATAAATAAAGGATGAAAAATGAATAAAAAACGTAATCTTTCGATTTTATCTGTCAATCTTTCTTTCGTTGAACCTTTTCCCTTGCCTTTTTCTTTCTTGACTTTTTTCTACCATGGTTCAGATATTTTCCAACTTGTGGATCAAATCCAAGACTCAGGAAACAAAAGGCAGTTGCAATACTTACACATGTGTGTCATACTGGGGAAATTAATGTTTTGTAAGCTACGAGTATATGAACCTATAGTAATAAAATAATCTAAATAGTTTTCCGGTCATAAACCTTATTTATTAATAACCTTATTTCGAGTGATAAAAATTTATATGCCTACAGCCAGAGACAAGGTAATTACCAAATATTTCAATAATAATGTCATTGGTGTGGCTATGATCACAATTTGAAACCAATGTATGGCAACAATGACAAATAATTTGTCGGTAATGTGTCTAGTGAACTGCCGTCGATTAATTTCGTGCTGTTTCCGCATGCTAAAGTTTTTGCTTATTTTGTTAAACGTTTATTTAACCAAATTGTTTCAGCAATAAAATAAGGTTCTAGTCTGTGAGTTCTAGTGAAGGCCAGTGCTGTCTATTACTGCTAAATTAATATATCCACAGTCGCACACTTCAGATACTGAAGATTGTGTCCGATTTAAAACAGCATCGTGCGTGGATGTCTCTATCAGTGTCTTCTATTCTTATTCTTATCAGTGTCATCAGTGTCTCCTATTCTTATCCTTAGGATTCTGACCACGACCAACGATGTTTACCTTACTGTTTATCAGTCCCTTGGCTGATAGAGTCATCATCAGAAAGATGACCACGTGGCTACGATTCATTGTCATCATTATACCTCGTCAAAGGTTCACTTCAGGAGCGGATAACATTATAAACGTGATTAGAATGTAAGGGCTTGGCAGCTCGAAGCCAGATCATCACTGGTCAACGGCATCACCAAGATTGTAATGGTCTTAGCCTGCTAGAGGCTATTAGAGGCTATTAAAATAGAAACCCTAACCTATCTCTAGATCATGGGCAGGAACCCAAACATCAGATTGTAATGTCTCCTAACCCCTAGAGCTATCCTAATAAGATGTAGGTGTGTATATGTAGTTTAAAAGTTTATGAAACTGTAAGGAATAATTGAATGTGGTAATGTCTAGATTTCTAACTATCCTAGCTGAACCTAAAGGGAAATCTAAGGAAAGTCCTAATGTTACCTAACAGTCGTCCTGTAGTTCTTGAAGCCTATGTATTGGGATTGCCCTAGTTGTAAATTGGCCGATGAGATGTTTAAACTGTTTTTTGGACCCGACGAGGTGATCAACGAGTAACCCTAATTCGTTTGAGTGCGGACCATGAATAATTTGAATTCCTATACAATTAATTTCCTCGAATAAATGTATTGATAAAGTATGAGCCTATAGGTACTGTAAATAATTTGTATGAAAGGAAGTAGGTAGATCCGAAGGCTGTAAATGATACATGAGAACATCAAAATAGTACATCTAAACTTCTCCAAGATTGATATTTGACTTTCTTCAAGGAAATTTAGTTTATTTTTAACAATGTAAAGGCCTGAAATATATCCAGTCCTTTCAGCTCAATCTTTCATATAGATAAAGGAGTTTTATTACTTTCTATGTGCGAGATGACTTACAAACTGACTCCTGTTGTATTTGCAACCCCGATATGGATGTATTGCAATATACTGGGTTTTGTCTTTCCCAAAGTCGAATTTATATATCATCAGCCTTGTATCTTAGCTTGTGGCATAGAAAAGAGTGAGTTTATTAGATGAATCAAATGCGTTTTTCATTTGCAGCATTTGAGCCAAAAAGACCTTCTTTATAACAGACTTAGAATTGAATTTTATATTGAAGTGGGTAGTAGCTTTCAGTTGTAGCTATATATTTTAAAGTTAGTAAAATTGATTGTATAGAATCCCAGAGAAGGATAGATATGCTCAAATAATTGACTGGCATAAGTTGTTCAAAGTAGATTGGCAGATTTGAGGAGTAAAGATTAAATCTTCTTACCCATCTGCGACTGGCTTACTGCAATGAAGACTGAGTCGTCTGGACTGCTGCTGGCTTGGAATTGGACGCTCAGCTCCTCTGAGTTCTGCTTAGGTGCAGCAAATGGATTGTAGTTTTTGGTTCCTATTTCACATGGTCCATAGACCTCCTGTAAATTTGAAACGAATATGAACTAAGCACTAAGACATTTAGTCCCCCTTCGGGTAAAACTACTCTATAAATATTGGTTTTTATTCTTACTCAACACGCGTTTTGACGTTTAGAGCTCCAAAGGTCGCTATAACACAAAATTTTTTAGTAAAATAATAATTTTCTTGACAAAGATCGCCATCGGCGGGTAACTTAGGAAAGCGTCATTTAATCGTAATGTCGAATTGAACTTAATTTACTAATTGGGTGACGAAATGCCCTAGATACTTAGCTTTTGTCAATTGCAGCGGTGAAACTCGACGTTCGGTCACCTTTTTTGAAGAATTTTCTCACATTTTTTTTGGAGTCCATCTTGTACTCGTGCGGTCGCAGCAAAAACGGGCGATGTAGCTTCCCTGTTCCACTCCTTTCGAATTTAGAGATAAGACCGCCCAAACCAGCCAATCAGAGAGCTACAAACCAGCAGCTACGGCTAACGTCACCAATCCTACCTACTTCCCTCACACATTTCTATTTCCTGTTTGACAAGTAGACTTTAACCAAGGAGGTTCTAATATGCGCCGATTCGCGGCGCTAGACGAGTATTTTCAAGCAATTATTTTTAAGTAATAATGCATAATCAAGCCTTTATTTTCATTACGAGTCGAACAAAATCTATGATCATTTATATTAAGATTCCTATTGTATTATTACTCATTTTAAAACTCCTAAAATAGAATATACTCTATTATATTCTTCGTGTAATTCCGTGTCGGACCATTGGCCCGTTACATCCACCCCCCAAAATTTGCGCAGAGCATACGCGTCCCCGGAGCAAATTTTCCACCATTTGAATTTCACGAAGATAATCTAACATTTATTAACCTTTAACCCATAAAGTGGACACACGTAGATCCTGTTGTAGTGTAAGTTTTAAACCAAAAGAAAAATGTCTTCAATAAGAGTTCAAGAGTTAAACGTCGAACATATTGGTTATACCCCAGAAATGTCGAGAATTTCGAACAAACAATATCCACACAGGAACACTGAGGTCTCAAACTCAGCCCGTCAGAAGGACAGCTCATGAACACATCCAATCTAAGGCAGGTTGTTTTGTCTTTCAACGTTACCCCGGGATAGACACATAAACCCCCCGTAATGAACAAAGTCAGTCCTGTCCCCTAATTAACTGTTATATAACCAACAGTCAAAGTCCAATACTTGACTCAATATTGCTTCCATTTCTGTTTTGGAGCATGTGCAGTGTAGTTTTTGCATAAGCTGTCAGCTTCTTGTAGAGTAGAAGTCATTTACAGGGAGTACATCAACACTCACATCAGACATCAGAGTAATTTTCGTACCCAATGTCTCTTAAAATTAACCTAGCACCTATGATCCCATAAATACTTCGTTGTAAGTATATTGTACAGGGTCAATAGTCAATAAATTTTGTTCCACCGGCCGAATATCCATTGGCTCATTGCAACCCTCCATTCTCATTTCTTCCATACGCCTTAATGCTTGGATATAATATATAAACATATAAAATATTTATAATATAGATACATATCATTATTTATGTTATCACCCAAACTTCAATCACTCTCTTTTCTCTTACGTTTTTTCATTCGACCTTTCTCTTTTTCTTCCTTCCACGTTTACGCTGTTACTACGAACCACTGGTCTCCCCATGAAACTTTTGAGATTAAACCAATCGATTATGCTACTAGGTGAAACCCGCTCAGGAAAACGCAACGGCACTGCGCAAAATTAGGTTAATAAATTTTGTTCCAAAACTCCTAGTTGATTCCATTGGCCTAATCACTTACAATGTCCAACTTTCTATCTCCTAAGCGCAACTGATGCAATAATTCACAAGAGAAATATAACACCGATTGTAAATTTACCCCAACAACCCTCGATTTACACCATACAAATTTATTTGAAATGGAAGAAGTATTTTGCCAGGAAGGTTGGGAATGCGGCTATAAGTCCGTCCACAAATCAAAATGATTCCTAGGAAAACATCTTTCTTTCCAAGGACCTACGAGTCGGTCCCCCAAAGATCCTTTCAAATAAAACTCCTCGACAGCTTGTCGCAACGGATTACTCACGTGTAAACAAGTCGTCTAGCACAATACTTTAAAGGTGAATCATCGAACTCTCTCTCAAAACCTTCCTATCGAGCTCTATTTTCGCGATCAAAATTGTTCTACGACACTTCAAAAGTGATGGATCTTCTCATTTTTCACACTGGGCAACTGATTCTCCAACACAATCTAGGTGTCTACATTGTTAAATTATATAACTGACCGGAAATTTAACCGTGAATTACGAAACTTTTTACTATTCAATTGAAATTCACTGTTTACCCGAGCCATCATTACCTGCTCACCGCCGAGCTTACTCGTACCTAACCAGCAAAATTCAAATAAATTTCAAAAGTTTCTACACCAAGAATTTATCACAAAAATATTTTAAATACATAATAAGAATTTTACCTGCAAATAATCGTATCACTTAACCCCGAAGGAGTATCTCTCTTAAGGAGGTATATCTCTATGTCGTAATTTAAGTACATTTTCAGCTAAAACCTCAACCTCTAATTTTAACTTAAAATACCCTAAAGTAAAGAAAATTAATATACACGTCAGATGTTTCCCGAATCTCGAAAGGTATACAAAATCCCTCGCCCCATTTTAGAAAAAGTACGCCTAAGATTACCTAAGAATGTCCGGTGACATTAAAACTTCAGCTACTGTACTAATAAAATTTATAATTACGCATACATGCCAATGTGTCTTACGCATTGCAGCTTACGCATCTATGATAGTCTTACACACACAAATATCTTATTATGCATCTTGGTCATTACGCCCCTGAACGTTATTTCTTACGCATTATGCATTTAATAATATGAAATTTCTCGCTGTATGCATACATGCCTTACGCCTTAAACACTACGCTTTACGCCTCATGTATATAATAATATAAAAACTCTTGCTGTACGCATACGTGCCTTACGCCCAATAAGCACATGAAAGTCTTACGCAAAACTGAATCAGTGCCTAAGAAATTTAAATGTAAATATTTTTATTCTATTCTTCCAAAAGACTACGCTTAAGCTTACCTACGACAAGCGAATTTACTAATATTATAACGTATGTTAAATGGTATTCTTCATAAATAAGGACCCCCTTTTTATTTGATTTGGTTTAGTTTAGTTTGGTTTGATTTGATTTGATTACATTTTATTATATTACATTTTATTTAATTTTATTAACCTTGCTAGGTTTCCAATCAAACCTTCCCAATAAAATTTTTTCTTTGGCTGGAACCGAATTGACAAACACCCATATACAGGAATAGGATATGAAATACAACTTAACATTCTCGACCCCACTCCATATGTCAATCTCAACCTTACTTGAACTAAATTCATTAAATTAAGTTAAAACGAAGACCCCTTAAAATAATATTTTCATATCTACACGCTTACTACCCTAATTGCCCCAATTCTTTTCTTATCTACACATAGATCCAATTTCCTCAATATACATTTCTTAACTATTTCCTAAAGGTTACTTAAGAAAACCCCCCTGTATGTCTTCACTTTAAGAGTATCAAAATATATAATTATGAATTCAAAATAACTAAAGGTAAGTTTTTTTTTTTTCATTACTATATTGTTTGGCATATTATTATAATCTCCATATTGGTATGCAATTATTTAATCCTGTAAATTATTTTGTATAAACAAATTATTCTTCGTTGACTCACTCAAACCTTCTAAAACAAATCCTGACCCTATGCGTATCACAACTGAATAGATATGCTTTATTATTTAACAGCAAGTCATCATTATCATAACATTCCATACAACGTCCCATGCTACCAGAGAGCCTCTTCCTAAACGCTAACAAATATGACTGCTGTTGTTGGTGAATACAGTGTGTAAATTCAAAGGAAGGTGCTACTGCCCAACCTCCAGTTCACGAGCCATTAGTCGCCTTTTATAACACCCATCTAGTTGGTACTATTCCTTGCCGTTACCGCACAACGGTTGTAGTAAGTATTCAACCCTAACACATGATTTACCGTCGGCCTGTCTCACCCCCCATCCTGTTATGATATCTACTCTGTCAAGTAATCGACCGAACGAATAATTACTAGAAAAACCTTGAAAACTCCTACCCCAGGTTGGTCCATGACCCAAGAGTTTGTTATGTAAATATTTCTATGATGATTATGCTATGACATTCCGCAAAGGCCCCAGTCGACCACGCTCGCCCCATAACAGCCTCCCTAACAAATAAAGTATTACTATCAGTTGAGCAAGCTCTGCTACCCGTCAACGCGATATCGTACCTACAACTAAAGATAACGCGATATCTACCTATCCTGACCTAACTTAAGACCTAGTCTAACCTTCGCACTGAAAACCCCGCAAGACAAAACTTCATTTAAACCGCTATAGCCGTCTCCTAGAATCAAATTGCAAGCATATTTATAAAGATTACTCGCTCAATAGTATAGAATTTAGTCATGACTTACTTGTGTAAATAATCTAAAATAAGTATTTAGTATAATTTAATCTTATAAATGAATTAGCTAAAGTTTTTAATTTTTTTTTTCGAATAAGCAGGTATCAATCATTGTTCTGATATTATTCTACTGTAAATATTCCAAATTGCAACAAATTCCAACCTGAAATTTATATTAGCATAGCTGGTGCCCGCGACCTCGTCCGCGCAGGACAATTGTACCCTATGTGTTACTTTGATGTATCAGCTATATCATTGTAAAGTTTAATTAAAATCCATTCAGTAGTTCTTACGTGAAGGAGTAACAAACATCCATTCATACTTACAAACTTTCGCGTTTATACTATTAGTAGGATAGGATAAGGATTTAAAAGCTTTGAATTTTATAGACTAAATCTTTTAGCATTTTGTATCCTAATGTTTTGAACAAATTACTACTAAACAACTAAGTATTCAATAAGATTTAAACTACTAACCAGATTCATAACTTTGCCTAACTCATCTGATCCGAGCCTTCAACTATTTTTCCTTGAATCTCACTGTTAACCTTTAAAATTTGCACCAAATACACATTTTCTAACCAATGTAGTACGGTTGAGTTTCTTTTATCACTATTTAGTACAGTTTTTCAGGTAATTTAACTATCATAACTAGCTGTCCATCGCGTTCAGAAATTAGTCACATAGTTGTTCCGTTTCGAATAATAACTACCTTTTGACAGCAGTCCGTCTCGACCACACGTATGAACGTCACATTTGCTACCCTCTATCAGCACAATCTTCGCCCGATCTGGAACGTGCCCCACGGTCGGATGTATATTCCTTTACTTCAAATTTTTAACGCTAGGGCTGTCAATTCAGTTGTCGACTAAAATATTAGGTCTCGATTTTTTATTTTAAGGTCTCACCCCCCCTACAAAACGATCCGACTACAACCCGCAGATAAGATATAGATTAGGTAAAGCAACGAAAAATTATTATATCTTAAAATTCTAGTCAAGCTAATATTAAAATTTCATTATAGGTATTTATGTATTATCTAGTAAGATTTTATTTGGAACGTAACTTGAAAGTATCCACGCATTTAAATTGCAATTATTTTTTTTTTTTTTTACGAGTATAACTACTACAACCCTTTAATTTTTCCTGTCATTTAGCTAATCCAAATGCGAATCTATATATCTTTTTTTTTTCTCACCCCCCCCCCAAGTCTCAAACTATTGAAATTTCGTTGAACTTAGACTACAGTACTATCCCTATAACATATTCTAAGATTTTAAGCTACGTGATTAACTTTTGTTCATTTCTATTCCTAATATAACTATTCCTATTAAATCACTAACCCTAATAACATAACTTATCATGGTCCGCACCTTCCATTCCACAGCAACAGATTGTGGCCACGATAGTAGCCACTCTTACAAACCAAGACAATCCCAAAAGTCAAAATAAACCCTACATTAATCTAGAACATAATTTATCGATAAAATGCTACACTATTTATTCGCAACTATTCCTACACTACAATAGACAAATCTTTTTCCCTTTCTTTTCTTATGATAGTGTCATGTATGTATCCGAAATTAGCAAAAATCAGAACGTGTATTCGAATCCTTTAATCACAATCGGAATTGCCAGGCATATTAAAATTCTGCATACTATTATCATTTTTCTAACTATGCTTGAAGCACTTTTATTAAATTCCTACAGTAATAAATTTCCTGAGATTAGCTGAAAGAGATTTATGTAAAATATTAAGTATGACATTTTAAATTTCCTATCGCTTGTTACTTCAAATCGCTAACGAATCATCGATAATTAAGGATTATGTTTTCAAAAGTGCACAAAATTTTAAATTGAAATAAGTAAGAAAATGTGTGAGCTATTCTACGAAATATGTAATTATAATCATGACACAACTTGTTATTTATTACCGTAATACAGCAAGACGCATTGCTCCCCTAAGAAAAGATAGAAAATAAAATTAGTTCCTAATCGCGGCGCAAGTTCTATGTCATAAAATTAATATCTAGTACATCAATTGGAATTTTCACACAATTCTATTTGCTAATATTACTTTCTAAAATTTTACCTTTTTAAATTATTTTTAAATTCTACCGTTTTTAAAATACACTATTTGGCAACACTAATTATCATGCCAACCCGTGACATGCGAAAAAAATATTACAATTTAGATTGTTTTGGTAAGAAAATCACTTTTAGATGCTAAAATGTGTTGAAATTACTTCCTCAATCATTGCATAACCTAATTATATTTATTGTTCGTTTTTTTTCAGATTTCCCATCGCAATAACCCTGAGGAAGGAAGCTTGTGAACTATATAAATTATAAAATGGCGCTCAATTTCAAGGTAAGATTTGTTTAGTAAATGCCGTTTTTAATTCTACTTGTTTACTTTTAGCTAAAATTTACTTTCTCGTTTTGATTTTTTCAGGTCAAATAAGAAAACTGAAAATTTCGCAGCTCGCCGCCTCTCAGAATTACAATGGTCCACATTTTCAATTTAGAAACAAAGATTGTTTACTCATGCGTAGGTAAGTCTATAACCGTATTACGTGGGACACTCAGAAATATTTGCGACACTAAAAAAAATTGTTCTACAGGTACATATATTTTTATTAAATCTTTTCAAAGTACTCTCCACCAGCCTCTATACAAAGATTCATGCGTCTGAACCAGTTTTCAAAACACTTTTTCCAGTCCGCCGTAGACACCTCGTTTACAGCCTGCTCGAACGCAGCCAGCGCATCTTCCGGCGACGAAAATTGTATCCCCTTGAGCTGATTTTTTATTTTTGGAAATAAAAAGAAGTCACACGGTGCTAGATCAGGGCTGTAAGGAGGGTGACCCAGGAGTTTGACTGGTGTGCTGTCCAGGAAGTCCCTCGTTTTGAGCGCGGTGTGTGCAGGCGCATTGTCGTGGTGGAGCAGTAGTCCGCGGAGCCCTGTGTTTGGTCGCTTGTTGGTCACAACAGAAAAAACTTCTGGTAAACATTTGGTAGTATACCATTCGGCGTTGATGCTTCTTTGATCTCGTAAGGGAATTGAGGCCAAGTGGCCAGTCAAATTAAAAAAGCTGGCGATCAAAATCTTCCCCCCGCTTCGAGATCGCTTCACTTTGGTAGGCGTTGGTTCATTTTGAAACACCCAAACTGTCGACTGGCGCTTGGTTTCTGGATCGTATTGATAAATCCAGGACTCATCACCTGTTACGATGTCGTAAACACGCCGAGACGAGCCTGCTTCAAATTTGTTCAGCATATCACGGCACCATTCCACCCGGGCCTGCTTCTGAGCGTCGGTGAGGTAGTGCGGCACCCAGCGCGATACTATCCTCCTCACGCGAAGATGCCCGTGTAGAATCTCGTGAACGCTTCCCGATCCAATCTTTAATATGTGCTGAATCTCCTGATATGTAATTCGCCTATTATCTTGGATTAAATTTTTCACTGCTAGCACGTTTTCTTCCGTAATAGCCGTCAAAGGGCGACCGCTTCTTTCTTCATCCCCCAAGGTTGGTCGACCGCGCCTAAATTCGTTATACCAACGATACACGGTTGCCTTGGAGGGGCCTTCATCCATAAATGCCATTTGAAGTCTATCGAACGATTCATCCGGTTTCAGGCGACACTTGAAATCGTAAAAAATCATAGCTCTAAAATGTTCCCGGCGCAGATCCATTTTTCAGTAAGACACGATACTTTGAATTGGCTCGCAAAAAATGTGGAGGGAAATTTTGAAAATGGAACACACATATTTTTACTTACAAGTAATCATATTTTCGAAAAAGATTCTGACCGGCCAGTCTCCCATATATAAAAACTATTAATCGCAATACTTTCTGAGTGGCCTGGTATAACAAATAGATTTTTCCCTGCCTAACTCCCTCTCAAGCAAATAATTTTCATTATTTATTCTTTACATATTGTTTACTGTAAAAGAACATAAAATTCTACTTTTACAACTAATGTATCCTGATAGTAAAGTAACCTATTAATTTCTATTTTTCAGTGAAGTGTAAACTCAAGAAATTCGACAAGATGCAGCCCCGGACCTTATCAACAGCAAGATATAACGACAGCATCATGGACCCATCAGATATATCTCAACCCCCAATTCCTGAAGCTCTGAAGCTAAAATATTTAGTGCAAAAGTGATAAGAATTGTTTGTGAAACTAAATATTTCAAGTGTCTTTCTGTGCAAGAAAATAAAAGTGAATTGTGTTCTGAGGTGTAATTATTATCATTTATCATTCAATAAGTAAGTAACTAGGTACCTGATAAGTAGCAAGTCTAGGTATGCTAAGCTTATCTCATTTAGTCAAACCTAGGTCAAATCAATTGCAAAATATTCAATATTTATTTCAGCTTTTAGAATACCTATCTATTATCATTCTTTGGCACAGATATTGACTGAACTTTAATAAGCTTTATAATAACGTAACGGCAGTAAAATAAAAATTCTAAAATCTAGTCTAACCTCTTACATTAAGTGATATAATCTAACCTAGACAATTTGCATATATCCTTAGTAACATATCTAGTTGTAACCTAAAGCCTAAATCCAATTTTTGATAATAGAATATATAGAATTCTCCCTAATAAGTTAATAATTAAATTCTAACCTAGCAACCATATTAAAACAAAGCCTAGAATATTCCCTACTAAATAATATAATATAACTAACAGAGGTTCATAATCCTGGTCATGGTATCTTCAGATTGTAAGGGCTTGGCAGCTCGAAGCCAGATCATCACTGGTCAACGGCATCACCAAGATTGTAATGGTCTTAGCCTGCTAGAGGCTATTAGAGGCTATTAAAATAGAAACCCTAACCTATCTCTAGATCATGGGCAGGAACCCAAACATCAGATTGTAATGTCTCCTAACCCCTAGAGCTATCCTAATAAGATGTAGGTGTGTATATGTAGTTTAAAAGTTTATGAAACTGTAAGGAATAATTGAATGTGGTAATGTCTAGATTTCTAACTATCCTAGCTGAACCTAAAGGGAAATCTAAGGAAAGTCCTAATGTTACCTAACAGTCGTCCTGTAGTTCTTGAAGCCTATGTATTGGGATTGCCCTAGTTGTAAATTGGCCGATGAGATGTTTAAACTGTTTTTTGGACCCGACGAGGTGATCAACGAGTAACCCTAATTCGTTTGAGTGCGGACCATGAATAATTTGAATTCCTATACAATTAATTTCCTCGAATAAATGTATTGATAAAGTATGAGCCTATAGGTACTGTAAATAATTTGTATGAAAGGAAGTAGGTAGATCCGAAGGCTGTAAATGATACATGAGAACATCAAAATAGTACATCTAAACTTCTCCAAGATTGATATTTGACTTTCTTCAAGGAAATTTAGTTTATTTTTAACAATGTAAAGGCCTGAAATATATCCAGTCCTTTCAGCTCAATCTTTCATATAGATAAAGGAGTTTTATTACTTTCTATGTGCGAGATGACTTACAAACTGACTCCTGTTGTATTTGCAACCCCGATATGGATGTATTGCAATATACTGGGTTTTGTCTTTCCCAAAGTCGAATTTATATATCATCAGCCTTGTATCTTAGCTTGTGGCATAGAAAAGAGTGAGTTTATTAGATGAATCAAATGCGTTTTTCATTTGCAGCATTTGAGCCAAAAAGACCTTCTTTATAACAGACTTAGAATTGAATTTTATATTGAAGTGGGTAGTAGCTTTCAGTTGTAGCTATATATTTTAAAGTTAGTAAAATTGATTGTATAGAATCCCAGAGAAGGATAGATATGCTCAAATAATTGACTGGCATAAGTTGTTCAAAGTAGATTGGCAGATTTGAGGAGTAAAGATTAAATCTTCTTACCCATCTGCGACTGGCTTACTGCAATGAAGACTGAGTCGTCTGGACTGCTGCTGGCTTGGAATTGGACGCTCAGCTCCTCTGAGTTCTGCTTAGGTGCAGCAAATGGATTGTAGTTTTTGGTTCCTATTTCACATGGTCCATAGACCTCCTGTAAATTTGAAACGAATATGAACTAAGCACTAAGACATTTAGTCCCCCTTCGGGTAAAACTACTCTATAAATATTGGTTTTTATTCTTACTCAACACGCGTTTTGACGTTTAGAGCTCCAAAGGTCGCTATAACACAAAATTTTTTAGTAAAATAATAATTTTCTTGACAAAGATCGCCATCGGCGGGTAACTTAGGAAAGCGTCATTTAATCGTAATGTCGAATTGAACTTAATTTACTAATTGGGTGACGAAATGCCCTAGATACTTAGCTTTTGTCAATTGCAGCGGTGAAACTCGACGTTCGGTCACCTTTTTTGAAGAATTTTCTCACATTTTTTTTGGAGTCCATCTTGTACTCGTGCGGTCGCAGCAAAAACGGGCGATGTAGCTTCCCTGTTCCACTCCTTTCGAATTTAGAGATAAGACCGCCCAAACCAGCCAATCAGAGAGCTACAAACCAGCAGCTACGGCTAACGTCACCAATCCTACCTACTTCCCTCACACATTTCTATTTCCTGTTTGACAAGTAGACTTTAACCAAGGAGGTTCTAATATGCGCCGATTCGCGGCGCTAGACGAGTATTTTCAAGCAATTATTTTTAAGTAATAATGCATAATCAAGCCTTTATTTTCATTACGAGTCGAACAAAATCTATGATCATTTATATTAAGATTCCTATTGTATTATTACTCATTTTAAAACTCCTAAAATAGAATATACTCTATTATATTCTTCGTGTAATTCCGTGTCGGACCATTGGCCCGTTACAAGAAGAAGCGATAAACGTGAAGAAGCGAATATTCTTATTTCATTTATTCATTCAACTTACTTATATACAGAAAATCCAAAACACAAGTAAGCTTATAAAAATGATGAGTAGTTGTTATAGCATTTATTTTATTAGATATAATAGGCGAAAAATTTTGTCTTCCTACCACAAAAATGTATGATCGAAGACTTACTATCTTAAGGTTGAAGATCATTTGCACGTCATACAACAATAAGATTGATTTTCCCTTCTGACAGTTACTAATACTCAACCTTAGCTACATTTTGGTTACACGGAAAGTTTTTCATTTGCTTGTGTTATGAGACCTAGTTTCTTGCCAAATTTCTATGGTTTGGTTCATAAATGTATGGAGATGGAGACATACATAAATGGCCGTATTTTTTTATTCTGGTGTCGTGGAAGTTAAAATTTTCACAACTTTAAAGGTCCATGGATCTTAATATTCAATATTAATTTCAACTTGACAACTATACCCGTTCGGGAGAAAAAGAGTGGAGTTAAATTCAAAACTCTTTGGTCTTGACACACCAGACAGACGGACAACAAAGTGATCCTATGAACGTTTTTTTTTCAGTTTGTGGAACTGAACCCTAAAAATGATAAATATAACTTTTAAGTTTTGCGTTAAATAATAGATATTTTCCCTAGCAACTTTGCTTACGTAAATCAATACGACAGTGACTTGTAATTTTTTTGTCATATCCGCATTTTCGTTTCGACCTTGATGTAGGTGTCAAAAAAGTATACTTTATTAAACAAAATTATATACAGCTATTAAAACTCTAAAAATCTGAAATATCATTTTAGTCACAGTTTACAAACAGACAAGTAAAGCAATACCTATTGAATTAGATATTTGCGTGAGTCTTTGGGCTCTGCACATTTTATTGTTATGCTAGATTTGATGTTTTGTGAAATCTAGTCATGATCCACTTGTCAAATATAAAACCGCGGTTGCAATAATTACAGAGAAATAAATGTTTTTTACGAATCTGTGAACCGTTTCGGTTGTTATAAAGACGTAATTAAAGACATTAAAAGGTAAATCTTGTATTCTTTTGTTGTTCAAGGTCGCAGTTTCAGCATATATTGTTGCTTTTCTGTTTCCTATACAAAGTTGCTTTTCTGTTTTCTATACAAACTTTCGGAAAAAAACATCCCCATTGCCGAAAAGCTGCCACCAGGACACGAACTTCCCTGGTCTATAAGGTGTTTTTAAATTAGACCCAAATATTTCTAGGGGTGGTGTAACTATGATAAAGAAAAAGGTTTATCAAAGTTTTAGAAAAATCCTCCCGCTAGTATTTTTTTATAATTTTCAAACAAAAAAATTATTATTATTTGCAATTATCCTGTAGTAATTATTTCGACCGTAATAAGAGCCCGAAACCGAGCCGAAACCGCCCGAACCGCGCACTTGGCTAGCGCGTGATTGGCTCACGACTCCGCGCTGCCGCCTGTGCTGATACAGAGTGTTCATTTTACGATATTTAACGGTATTGTTTTTAGGATTTTTCTCGAAAACTAGCGAATAGAAATGTAAAAAAATAACACTGTTGCATTTAAGTCCTTGAGGTAACCCTAACAATATTTGGGTCTAATTAAAAAACACCTTATATATGAAAGTCTCTAAATAGACTACGATCGAGCGTTGTCAAATGCGGGGAACTTAGGAAGAGGTGGGTCTTCTCTGATAACGACAAGTGTGAGTGAGGTATTTTGCAATCTATGTCACACTTGCTGACGTGCCCAACTTCGCCAGTTTCCTTCACTCGGAGGGACTTTTTTGGCAATCAAAAGGCTAGCTCAATACCACTCCAATCAATATGTGGCCACGTTATGGGCAAAGATTCTGTAGTCACTTTTGTCCGTTGACTCAAAGAAGATACAAATTTAATGACTTTTAAGGCAACTGAGAAACGTTATTTTTTCTTGCAGCTATTATTTAAGGAAATTCTTTTGTCCTTGGATCCAATTAGATCGCACTTCTTTTATAGGCCGAGCTGTTGCGTTGAGATAAGATAAATTTATTTCTTCGTCTAAATACACTTACTTATAAAGTATTAATGAACAACTAGTAATAATGACGGACGAACCTAAGCTAAGTATATTGAACACTTGTATCTTAGGTACCAGTTGTCATATTAAATCAGTCGTTAAAATAAAGAAATTTGTTTAACCCAAATTAACCTAAATTTACGCGTCAGCAATAAGAGCAGACGATTTTGATGATGCATTGACTTTTTCTTGCTGTGACCTAAATTGTTCTTGTCATAGTGCATTAAATAACAACTGAAACAAAAATCTTAAAAAACAAATTTGCTACGCACGGTGGCGTTTTTAGGTGCCTTCTTAATCTATTGAGTTAGTATACCTTTTTTCGGCAAGGTTTTTAGCAGGGCAGTCGGCATCGCCCGTTTTTTGCTTGCACGGCCTTTTAGAGCGCAAGCTGGTTGCACATTTTGGTTCCTTAGCCTTTTTTAAGCACTCTTTTAGTGTGTGACCTAATTGTACGCAATGGCCGCAAGTACTGGTCTGGTATTTGGCCGCGTGGCCGTCCTGCTGGCAATTGAAGCACCGTGTTACAAAAGTGAAGTCTTTAATGGGACATGATTACCAGTTTACAAATACTCTGTCATTCGACAAAAGGGCCTTACGTATCAGTGCTGATACTTCGATAACGTAATTACAAAAAGTTTCCTGATTTATGGCATAGTTTGATGGTGGCCAAAAAGTTTTTTAAGGTCCTATTTTCCATTTTTTCTGCAAAATTTTGATGAAATATGCAGCTGAAGACTTCCGTATCCTGCATACACGAGGGCACTCCGATAACGACAACTCTAGGCCTGCGCTTATAGGCGTCATCCACAGTCAAGCCGGAGGAGGTGAGCTGTTTTGACTGTTTGCGTTTCTCAATGTCCTTTTTAGAATCGGTGTTATAATAACGCCGCCATTTTTAACCTTTCTCAGACCTTTAACTTGCAGTTTCATTTCATTTGGCTTGATGATTTTTTGAACAAAGGATTTGGTCTCATCACAAAATTTTGATTTATCAGTCGGATAAATTGCAACAGAGCTAAAATTAGTTGGCTGTATCAAACTATCCAAACATTTTTTAACAATTTCTGCAAAGGACGGCGTTTCTGTGACAGGTTTTGAGTACTCCTCAATTTTCTTCTTGAGGTCTTGTAGTTGCTGTGAAAGGTCTAGTTTGGTGTCGAGCTCTCTCAGGGCACTGTTGGATTGAATCGCTTTTTGTTTAAGGTTTTTTAATTATTTTATTTTTAATCGTCAATGGGCTTACTCTTGACCTCGATCTAGTCTTGAAGACAGAGATGAGGTCGACGATTGAACGAACTTGGCCAGAAGAAGCCTATTCACTCGCGACTTGAATAGATTCGGGTTATATGAACTCGGGAACACAGATGCAGGCAGAGAATTCCACTCTTTAGCTGTGCGCATTATAAAAGATGTTTCAAAGCGCTTTGTGCGAATGTGCGGAATATCAACCAAGTATGGGTGATATCCTGCGGTGCGTCTGGACTCCCGATGGTAGAAGGGAGATGGTGGAATAATCTCGTGGAGCTCTTAAGCACACTCTCCGAAGTACAATCTGTAAAAGACCGACAGACATGCAACTTTGCGACGGTGGGCCAGACTGTGAAACTTGGTTTTCACCAGCATCTCAACACCAACGAGCTTCTTGGCTCTGCGATCTATCGCGTCAAGTGCGGCTAGTTGGTATTGACAGCAATTCTCCATGCAGGATCGGACTTGGGCTTTATATAAAACTGGAAGCTGTCCAGGAGTGAAGTAACGCTTAACCTTATTGAGGATGCCCAGCTTTTTTGCCGCAGTTTAGGTTTGCACACAACTTCATGCCAAGTAGCTCGAGACTGTCGGTAACTGGTACAGTTGTACCTCGGAAAGTAGGAGCCAGATTGAACGGACTCCTTTTGGCAGTGAACAGACACGCCTGTGTTTTGGTGGCGTTGAAACTCACCAGATTTTTGTCACCCCACTCGGAGAAACGACTTAAGGTTGAGTTTATTCGCTCTACCATGGCCTCTCTCGAAGAACGTATATCGTCACTGCTGGCTTTTGCGCTAGACATATATCTCTCGACAACAGTACTGTCATCTGCGTACCCAACAATACTAGGACCTAGAAGGTCGTTGATGTGCAGCAGGAAAAGAGTCGCAGAGAGAACAGACCCCTGAGGAACCCCGGCGTCGATAGCCATGAGATCAGAGGAGCAGCCATCAAGGACTACTCGGATCGTCCGTTCACTCAGGAAGTCAGATATCCAAGAGCAAAAGTCAGCAGGAATGCCGTATGTAGGAAGTTTGCTCAGCAGACTTGCGTGCCACACCCTGTCGACGGCCTTCGAGATGTCCAGTGACACAGCAAGGGCTTCGCCGTGTTTCTCGATGGCCTCCCCCCAACAATGCGTGACATATACTAGAAGATCCCCAGTTGATCGTCCTCGGCGGAAGCCATACTGACTGTCACTGAGTAGGTCGTTAGCTTCTAGGTATGTTAGCAGTTTTCCATTAAGTACCCTTTCCATAACTTTGCAGAGTATGGAGGTGATTTTAGGAATCTTTGGTGGTTGAAAAGAGCCGGCATCTAGACGAGAATTGCTTGCAAATAGAGACACAAATAAATTTGCCTTGTCTATCGCAGAGTGAGCTAGCGACCCGTCAGGTTTCAGCAGGGGAGGTAATGTGGGACGGCAGAAGTTTGTTTCGACCGATTTTGGATAGGGACCAAAATTGTTTACCACCAGAGGGGTAGGATGCAAGTTTGGTCCCTATGCGACTGACATGATCATAACGAGCCTTTCGGATCACCCTCTTGCAAAACTTTGCAGCAGAATTGAACGCCTTTTTCTTCGCGCGAACCCGTCGAGCTCGAACCCGTCGAGCTCGAACCCGTCGAGCTCGAACTTTGCGATCACGGGCTTGAACCCAGGCTTGGAATGCAGACTGCATTCAAGCTTCAGCTCGAGCGCAGTCCGCATTGAACCAAGGTCGGGCTTTGTGACCGAGCGGTATGTCGGAGAATGGAATATAGTATTCCATCCCCTGCCTTCAGCTGAACAAGAGGGATCGCCCGAAGAAAAACACACTGGCTGCCATGGGTAGGACGCAAAGAAGTGCCGCATCTCATCCCAGTCAGCTGACTCGTATCGCCAAACTCGCCTCGTGCCTCTTGGGCTATCATCCGGAGGAGAGCTGATCGACACGGACTTCACCAGACAGTGGTCGGATGTTCCTAGCGGGGCTGATACCGACACCGAGTGCCTATCCGGATCTGTAGTCAGCAGTAAGTCCAAGCAATTAGGCGTGTGTCCGTCAACATCAGGCACCCGCGTAGCGACATTCTCCAGCTGGGTGAGATCTAGCGACAATGTAAATCTGCGCGCCTCTCTCCCAGCATGGTCAGTTTTCTGGTGTAGGAACAACCACTCGCTGTGGTGGGCGTTAAAGTCCCCCACAAATTGAAGCTGTGTTGTTGGGTGCCGCTGTTGGGCACAATCCGCCTTCTCCATCAGGTGCTCAAAGAGCTTGGTCGTCTCCTGGTCACAGCTGTGCGACCGGTAGAAACCAACGTAGAGAGATTTCTCATTGCCGGTGTCCACCAGAATCCATAATGTTGAAAACCCTGAATCCTCAAAGCAACGGAGACGCCGATAGCAAAACTGCCATTTGACTTGCCCCATGGCACACTTTACGGCACATGTTTATGGCTTCTGAGCTTTTGTTCTGAATTCAATTTTCCTTCGGTTTGTCTTCAACCAGTTACGAATTTCCTGCGTAGATTTTGCTTCAGTATCGTGTTCTTCCTGTTCTTAGGGCGGAGGCGAGGGAGCTCAGGACTCTGGCGAGGGCGGGCGAGGTGCGGGTGTAGGCGGAGGGCTGCGGGGGGTTAGCCCACTGCGGCTTCCGAGGGGCTATCCATTTTCTTATTCAGATACAAACACTACATACGCATTTAAAAAATTCATTTAGCGCCAGTTGACACAGAGAAATCGCTGACTCATAAACGGGGTCAATATTTTAACGCAAATAGTTATTTATTGGACACATCCGATTACATCGAGCTCGATTCTATGAACACTTATATAATAATATAATCTTACTTTAGTGTACAAAGTTCAAGAGTCGCATATAGTTCGTGGCATTGTTATATCAACGAACACAATCAAATTATTCAATAGCCTATTTTGTCGGCGCTTATACAAAGACCTATCTGACTCATACATAATTGCATTGTAGCGATTTATCTAAGAGTGGCTTAGAAGGTATGTAATTGAAAGCATGTTTTAGATAATAGATTAAATGCGCAAGGTATTTTTAATTGTTAAGTCTATAAAACGATGTTTTTAAGGACTTGCAAAATGTTTAAAAAATCGAGTAGTATTAAATGTCTGTTAAGACACTTGTTTGGTTCTTTTAGATTAAATAACTAAAAACTGTTTTGAATTTAATTGTAAAACACCTCAAAGCTAAAAATCGTGGAACTTATAGGGTCGAAATATGAAAAAACAAATTTGAAAACATACAAAATGCACTATCAGCTGATGAAATTTTTACGGGAGTTCATTATTGTTTTGTTTCGGGAAAGTTGTTCATAACATCCTAAAATTATGTTGGTTCACTATTTAATTAGGACCTTATATATGGTACCCCAAAGAAAAGGGCCATATTTTTAGCTTTCGCTTAACAATAATTTCTGTATCTTAATTTAACGAATATTTCGGGGATGCGTTGGTTGGTCTACCTTCGATACGTACCTTCTAATTATAATTTGCCTTATTTCGTCTCTTTGGAGGCAGCAAGCTAATCTAGAGGATAAACATTAGTTTTTACAGAGAGCGACTGTATTTTTAGGGATCCGTAGTCAACAAGGAACCCTTATAGTTTCGTGTAATGTCCCTCTGTCTGTCTGTCTGTCTTTCCTAAGCTCAGAAATCCTTGGATATACATTTAATCCACACCGACAAAGTAGTAAAATTAAATAAAAAAATAAAAAAATGTTTTGGGTACTTTCCCCAAAAGTAAAGTGGGGGTGATTTTTTTTCTCGTCTACCTCATCGTGTGGTGTGTCGTTGGATAGGTCTTTTAAAAATTATGTGAGTCTGCATACCCATATATTTTTTTATTTAAGGATCTGTTTTTTTGTTTTTTTTTTGTTTAAATTAAATAAATAAATATTGGGGGACATTATACACCAGGTCATCTGATCCCAAACTAGGCAAAGCCGGTACTATGGGTACCAGAGACTGATATACATACATAAATAGATAAATAACACCCAGACACATAACAAACACTTGTGCTCATCACACAAATGTTTGCCCAGGGCGGGGATCGAACACGCGGCCCACGGCGTGTGAGGCAGGCTCACTACCAACCACACCAACGGGCTTGTCAAGTCTTGTCAAGTTTGCAAAATATTTAGCTTGAAAGCGCAATTCTTTGATTCAGTCAAGTGTCTCGTCCTCATGCTAGCTAAACGGTTGTTATTAGAAATATGAAAAAAACCCACAGTAGTAGTATATATAATATTATAAATGAAAAAGTTATCACTACTAAGTAGGCTTCATAGGTTATTGAGCTATAGCCGAAAAACTGGATATAATCAAAATATAGCTCTAGCAATCAGGCGCTAGGACCTCGCTGAGCATTAGGAGGTAAACATTTTATGTTATGAACGTTATGAAACACTTAATCAAAACCTGCTTTGCGATAAAAAAAATCGTGAAAAACTACGGAGCCCTATACTCCGTGTGGCCCGTCACGCACTTGGCCGGTATTTTATTTTAAAGATATCTTTCTTAGGAAAAATGTCAGTTCGATGGGAAATTATTGTGTGTGGGAGAACTTTAAATTTTTTAAGATTTATATTCATTGAACTTATCTGTGCCAATAGGAGAGAGATGTCTCCTAGCACGGGCATTGTTTGCTTAAAAGGAGGCATCATGTTATTAAATTTTTGTAAAACAATTGATGAATAAAGATTATTATTATTATTACTTGTTGTTTTGCTCAGTATAGTTTCTTTTAGTTTAAAAGAATGATCATAAGCGTAATATCCATTAAAAAACGTATTTCAATTTAGTTTTATTGTCGTTTACGTTACGGTATCATAAGCGACACTTAAACCATTTCGCAAATCGTAAAGTTGTAAAACGAGAGACGGATTTCCTTAGTGCGTGTTGCACAGTGAACAAACAAGTACAATTAAAGGTGATGTACGAGAATCCAGGCCAAAGGAGTAATTCCACAGAATTAAGAAGAAAAATAAAACGACTTGACACATTTCTTACGTCGTCGCGTAGGAGCTACGGACGACACATCTATTTTAAAACGTGTAATTCTAAATTTCTAAACACCCAAAACCTCTTGGGTGGTAGTTCCACCCATGTAACTTATTTTGTTCTACAATTTTTCGAAAATAAAATAAAAAACATCGATTCTCCATAAAAAAATTAAATCAGATCCGGTCAGTTTGTATGGAGCATCAACATTTTTTAGGGTTCCGTACCTCAAAAGAAAAAAACGGAACCCTTATAGGATCACTTTGTTGTCCGTCTGTCTGTCTGTCTGTCTGTCTGTCTGTCTGTCTGTCTGTCTGTCAAGACCCTTTATCTCACGAACGGGTAAAGGTATCAGGTTGAAATTAATACCATATATTAGGATCTATGAACCACACAAGATCTGAAAATTTCAATTTTTTACAACGACGCAATCAAAAGATATGGCATTTTATGTCCTCATCTCCATACATTTATTCAAAAATGAAAAACCTACAGGGTACTTCCCGTTGACCTAAAATTATGAAATTTGGCAAGAAGCTAGGTCTCACAGTACAAATAATGGGAAAAGTCTGAAATCACTAAATATTACAACTTTTCTCACAACTAATGGTAACCAATTGTGGTGAGCTCCCGTTTCAAGAACATTCATATAAGAGAGGGGTCAAGTTGGATGGTTGCTGAGGCGATTTTTGTTTTAGTTCTATATAAAAACGGGAACACTTACAAACTTCAAAATTGGTATGTTTATAGGGCATAGGCTATAAAATAACAAAAAATAATAAAATTTGGTCAAGCGCGTGTCGGACTCAAAAAATCTAGCACATTAACTTACTGAAATTTCAACTAATACAATTATGTTTATGTGGTGGTACGGAACCCTCAGTGCGCGAGTCCGACTCGCACTTGGCCGGTTTTTTTATTATAATTAACAAAAGTAATAGAACAAAAATTGTTCAATGACATGGGTAGATAAAATCACCCCTCGAAAGGTTTTGCGTACTTAAAATTACACGTTGTATAAGGTCCTAGTAAAATTGTGAACATAATTTTAGCAAGTTACTCAGACTATGAAACTGAACAACTTTCCCCAAGGAACATAGGTCGAAATATGAAAAAAAAATTTAGGTAAAGTGGGGGATGAAATTTTTTTTTCGTCGACCCCATAGTGTGGGGGGTGTCGTTAGATAGGGCTTTTAAAAACATTGCGAGTTTAAAAGGAAAACTATCATTGCTAAGTAGGCTCTATAGGTCAAGGAGTAATAGATGAAAAACTAAAAATAATAGAAATATAAATAGCAATCAGGCGCTCTATTTCGTTAGGACGGAAAAGTTATGAAAAAATCGAAACCTGCTTAACAATAACAATTCCTAAAGCAACTTTACTACGGAACCCTACATTACGCGTGGCCCGACACACACTTGGCCGGTTTTCAACAAAGCGTTGCAATGCAGTCTGTGTCCCTGAGATCAAATGAACAGTACGTACTAAATTCGCTATTGAATGTGCTTAATCTGGGTCATCATCATCATATCAGCCGAAAGACGTCCACTGCTGGACATAGGCCTGCCCTAAAGATCTCCATGACGACCGGTCCTGCGCTGCTCGCATCCAGCGGCTTACCGCGACCTTGACTAGGTCGTCGGTCCACCTTGCGATGTGCCCTGCCCACTGCCTTTTCAGTTTAGCGATTCTCAGGGCTATGTCAGTCTTAATCTGGGTGAGCTCGTACAATCTTCGACATTATCTTTGTTCTTAGACCAAAATGTTTGTTTCAATGTTTGCTGCATACATATTTTTAAAGACAGAAGAATAATATTCAACATTACTCATGTAAACGTTGAGAAAAATTGAAAAGTTTTAGTTTATGATATATCATATTTCTGAAATCAGAAGAACCCTAAAGCTGTACCAACTTTCCCTGAATGTATTAAAGTCAAAGCGTAAAGCCTATAAAGCGACAAGTTACCTAATGTAGGTCAATCGGATAAAATGTAACATTCAGTACGTATTCGCAACGCAGTTGACAGTAATTCTATGTTATTTAAATTACTATGAACAGCGGCGGTTACGAATTTCTTCTAGAAATAACTCTAACTATACTGAACTCGAATTGCGGTTAGCTTTGATATAAATTATTTGTTTTTGGTCACTTGGTTTTAGTTTGGATGCAGATACTTATGTCTTCCGAACATTTTTAATTTTTTTATTATAAGCCTTTATTGCTGCTTTACAATATTTACATATCTTTGTTACTGACAATCGGTTTTGGAACAACAGCTTGTCCTTCGACAAAGGCCTCCTCCAAAAACTTCCACCTATCTCTGTCTCTTGCGATTCGGGTCCATTCTGGACCTGCTACTTTTTTAAGGTCATCTTCCCAACGTTTTACTTGTCGTCCTTTACTTCTTTTACCATCTCTGGGGTACCACTCTGTTATTATTTTAGTCCATTTCTCCTTTTTCTCCCTTAGTATATGTCCTGCCCATTTCCACTTGAGTGTTTTGTATACTTTGCTCACATCTTTAAATTTTGTTACACTTTTAATTTTGTTTAATCTTATTTTATCTTTTCTTTTTACTCCAACTACACTTCTCTCTATTCCATTTTGACATACTGTTATTTTGTTGCTTAATTTTTCAGTCAATGCTCATGTTTGACAGCCATATGTTAAACATGGTAAAATGCACATGTTATAGACATTTCTTTTATCTTTAATTGGCATGTCTTTATTTTTCATAACTTCGCTAAGAGACCAATATCTTTTCCATGTGTTGGCAATTCTTCTGTCAATTTCTTTATGCATAATATCTTGTGTGGAAATAAGCTGTCCTAAGTATATATAATCGTTCACGTATTCTATTTTTTCATTGTTTACGGTGATGTTGTATGTCTGTATAGCATTAGTCATAATTTTTGTTTTTGTTGTGTTCATTGTAAGTCCTGCTTTTATACTTTCATCTGATAGTTGTTGAAGCATTTGCTCTAGCTTTTTAGGACATTCCGAGAATAAAATTAGATCGTCTGCGAAACGTAAGTGATTAAGGTTTTCACCGTTTATATTGAGTCCGTTTTCGTTCCAATCTAGGTTTCTGAATATCATCTCCAAGGCCGCCGAGAACAACTTTGGTGAAATTGGGTCGCCCTGTCGGACTCCTCTTTTTATAGGGAACTCCTCTCCTGTTACTTCCAGCCTGATTTGGGCTGTGCTTTTGGAGTATACGTTCTTAAGTATTTGTATGTATTTTTCCTGTATACTTTGATAACGCAATGCTTCCCAAATATATTGATGTTCTAGGGAATCGAAGGCCTTGTTGTAATCAACAAATCCCAGGTAGTAACTTTTATTGTATTCTTTGTATTTCTGTAGGACTTGTCTTAGAACATGTATATGGTCTACTGTTGAGTATTTACTACGGAACCCTGCTTGTTCTTTCGGTTGGTTTTCGTCAAGTGTAGATGTGATTCTGGATAGAATTATTTTAGAGAAGACTTTATATATGTTCGACATTAAACTGATTGGTCGATAATTCGATATATCGCCTCTATCCCCTTTTTTATGTAGTAATATTATAGTTGATTAGGTCCAGTCTGTAGGAATATTTTCAGTCTCTATTACTTCATTGAATATATCTGTTAGAGTAGGGGCAATGATCGGTAGGGTATCTTTTAGTAATTCGTTGGTTATTTGGTCGGTTCCGGGTGTCTTGTCTCTTTTTTGTGTTTTAATTGCTCTTATTGTTTCTTTCTTTAATATTTTCGGTATCGGTTCTGAGTCTGCTACGTTTCTTTCAGTTATTATTTCTTTCTGGTTCTTGCTTTTGTACAAATTTCGGTAATAGTCTGTAGCTGTTTTGAGTATTTCTGATCTGTTATTAGTATAGTTTCCATCTTTAGTCCTCACCTTTAGCATCCAATCTTTTTTCGTATTCAATTCTTTTATAGCCTTTTTTATTCCACCAGTTTTCTCAATGTGTTTTTTCAGTGTATTTTGCCTTTTTAGTCTCTTATCTTTTCTTATATTTTCATTTATCTTTTTGCTAATTTCTGCAATTTTACCGCGGTTGATTTTATTTTCTTTCTGTTGTACTAGATCTTTCCTCTCCTGTAGTAGTTGTTGTGTCTCATCAGAAACGGTCCTATTGCTTTTTGGGTTGACTTTTTTGGTTTGTGTTTGTAAGATGTTTATAAATTTTTCATACTTGGTTTGAGTTGGTATTTTGTCTTTTCCTATTGATTCTTTCAAACTATTCGTAAGTTGGTTGTCATCGCAGGTGTATATACAGGAAGGGCTATCATTCTTGAACATCACTTTCCTCTTTATAGGTGTACTTGTCAGTCTAGCACGAACCATTCTATGGTCCGAATAAAAGTTTAAATTTTGTATGACTGATACATCCTGAAACACTTTGGCATTATTAGTCGTAATAAAATCAATTTCGTTTTTATGCAGTCCGTTGGGAGAAATCCACGTCCATTTTTTTGTTACCTTTTTCTTGTAGAAGCTATTGAGAATCTTGAGTTTGTTTTCTAATGCAAAGGTGACTAACCTATCGCCGTTCTTACTTCTTCTACCGTTACCGTATTTACCTACTGTGAATTCTTCTCCATTGTTATTGCATGTTCCTATTTGGCCATTAAAATCTCCCATAAGGATAATTTTTTGTGGGAATTTGAAATAGTTGTTTGTAAGTCTTCATATAATTTTTCAATTTTTTCTACATCTTCTTTTTTATCTGATTCAGTTGGTGAGTATGCTTGGATGATGGACCATTTTTCTTTTTTATGTAAGGGTAAAGTTATATTCAACACAGTTATTCTTTCAGATATCCCTTTTATTTCTTCGATTCCGTGAGCAAGTCTCTTTTTAATTAAGAAGCCCACACCATATAATCCTGGTGTCTCTCCTTTGTAGTGTAGAATATAGTCCCCGTAATCTTCTATACCTTCACCGTTTCTTCTCATTTCGCTTATTCCTATTATGTCCCATTTGATATCTGCTATGGCTAGTTCGAGCTCAGTGAGCTTTTCAGTAGTTCGTAATGATCTTGTGTTAAAAGTTGCTATATGTATATCCGAGGTGTGTTTGACTGTCTTTGGAGTTGGAGGGTTGTGGTCTTTTTCCCCCACGAAGACCCATCGTCTTGGGGGAGGGTATTTTGTTTCTGTTGTGTTGTTTTGTTCTTTATTATTTGGTTGTTGTTTCCGATCGCCAGTGTCTAATTGCTATTGTTCTTTTGTATTTGAGTCTCCAGTGTAAGATAGAGATCGACCTCTCATCATATCAAATGCGTTTAATCTTTTGTTTGTTGATGTGTTTAATGCTTGTTGTTTCCTCGGTTGCGCATCGGTTTGTGGTGAGGAAGATAACTCTCTTTTTCTTTTATCCTCATATTTAGTGTTTTCCTTGACAATAAGTTGATCATACTTTATGTAGGCAATATTTCCTTTTTTCCTTTCTTCCATAAGCTGGGGTTGTAGGGCCTTCCTCTTTTCTAAGGTTTCCTTTGAGTAATCTTCAGTTATATATATCTGCTTTAGATTTTTTTTATTTCTCATGATTTCGTTCTTTTTCCACCCAGTAACTAAACAAATGAGTATAGGCCTCTCTTTCCCATTTTTGTTTTTGTTCCCAATACGGTATATTTTATTAACTTCCCAATCCTCTAAATTTATCTTTAACTCTTGTAAAAAGCATGTCTTCACTTTATTTAGTAACTCAAATGTAGACTTTTCATCTTCTTTCAACCCATGAATTATTATATTGTTGGATTTTTTATCTCTTTTCAGATTCTCCACTTTCTTTTCTAATTTTTCCACTTTAATTTGTAGCTTTGTATTTTCTTCTAGAAGTGGTTTTAATTTTTCGTTTATATTATGCATTATTGTATTGGTTAATTCTTCTATGTTGTCATCTTTTATGTTGTCGAGCAGAAGTTTAAATTGGTCATCCATATTTCGTGTGTAACGGAACGTACTTCGTATTAAATGGGGAGTTTAAATTTTCTTGCTGGCAACCCTTAGGTGACACTGACAGTTGATTTGACTTACAATACGTTCGTATTGACGGTCTTCCTGTAATTGTCTATGTGTGAAATTTCTAACCTCAATTTGTATCTTCGGTTCTATGTCTTCTTAATTGTCGTGAAATTCAAAAATATGCACTGTTTGTTATTAGTAACACTCAATTATCACTTTGTCTTTGCTCCGCAGTGATGCAATGGTAAACTTTTGGCGTTTTTCTATTTATTTGTAGTTGATTATACGCAGCGTCGACACTGTGATGTTTACGATTTTAACATTAAACAATGTTTATTGTTTATACCTGAATTACGATTTATCCCGTGGTCTAGTGGTTAGAGCGATCAGCTCTCGATCCGGAGGTTCTCGGTTCGATTCTGGGAGACTGTCAAACTGAAATTCCTTTGTGTGACCTCCCCAGTTTGGTTGGGACATTGCAGGATGAACATTTACTTATATATAAGTACTAGCCCATCGGCACGTTACAATGTCCCCAATTCGTTGGTCCGAAATTTGACGTTTAGGACCAACAAACGTCAGTCATTGTCAGTCATATTGTCAACATTGGATGCAAATAAACTTACCACCAAAATGGAATGTTCTTAGTTGAAGAAACAATATACACTTATTATTATTATTGTTATTTCTTATTATTGTTTTTGACTATAATCCAATTAATGAAACTGGAAAACCAGGCCTAAATCACATATAAACAGTAAAAAGTTTGTTTTGTTTTTTTCCCGCCATATTATTTCCGTTCCGTGTATTTAGCACCGACCGAAGTACTACACAACGTAGTTCACGCGATTTTTCACAGATGGCGCTATTTTTTCTTGTATGGGGAAATTTTGAACCGTTTGTTTCCAAGACCCTATCTTGACTATATAAATCTATGAGGATGAATCACCTGATTGTCCGGAAAGTTAGCGACTATTATCTACGGATGTAGTCGTTAATGAGCCATATCAGAGGCCTTTGGCGGCTCAACAACTCTGACACCTGGTCGATGACCGACCTCACAGACCCACACGATATGATGATGATGACCGGATCTGTGATGGGATCTATGGTATTCAATAATTTGAACTATATGAGGGACGATATTTTTTATTATTATATTAATTATCTTATTTCTCTTTCTACGCAGCGGGGTCACAACACTAATCTATTCATTTCGTAAGCTTCTTTTGAGTGAGCTCATTCCATCGTTGATCTTATCTCTATCCCTAGGGCTAGACTATGCATACCTACCTGATACCTACCTATAAAAAACTTTAAATCTTCTTTCATAAATTTTCTTGAAAATGCTTGCATCCTTTCTAATCGGATGAGTAGTTTATTATTGAGATATCATCTAAAAATTTCTAGTTTTAGCTCTTCAGAAAGCATGTGTGTACATACAGAGTAGATCCTAATCGCTATAAATCTCAATCAAGCCTATTTTGTCTCACAAGTTACTCAATTTATCCAGCGAAACCAATTATATCGAAAATTATTATTCAATCACAATTTGCAGCTTAAACGCAACCTGTATGAAATAATCTGCATATTCAATATTCATAGCACCATGTACTGTAATAAATAAGTTGTGTAGTACTTTAAATCAGCCTGTTGAAAATATTTCATAATTAGGCTCGATCGGCTGAACGTAATTGGAGTAAACGATAGACATATCATCCATCTCGTTGCAATAGATGTTAATGCTGTTAACATTTTCATACAAGAACATCGTATTATGTAATCCTAATCACATTGACTCATTGCTCAAGAGCTAATACTTCAGTAAGTGATACATGTTTATAGAGAGACTGACAGATCGAGTTATAATGATAGTGTACTTCCAAACATAGTCGTCAGAATTATTTTTTTTCGGCGGCCCCAAGTTCCATAATTTGTTCAGCATAAACATTTGATATTTTTGGTGAAGTTCGCTCTTATTTTAGTTTTTCAAAACAGCACAGTAAAATCGAACATAATTTATTTTATTTTATTTATTTAACTAAGATCTACAGCATTAATACATACAATATAAACCAATACAGTAATCTATACATTAGCCAATTACAGATCTTCAATATAATAAAAGATCATTTTTTTCAGCTGATGAATATAATATAACCGGGCAACTAAACTTGGTACGTCGCCTAACAAATAAATATGCACATAAAAAGTTGTACCTACTTTGTACAATTTAAAAATTAAAGCAATAGCAAAGTACCAAATTTGTCACTTGACGATACGGTAGAGACTCCATACAAGATCCCGCTGGTGTAATTAAACTCCGTATTTCCCCAGATCCTATCATATCCTCTCAGTTACCTTCGAGACAGGTAGCGACAATTAAAATTGTACCACTTTCACTTTCCGGACTTGGGAACGTCCTGACTGACTGTAGCTATACAGGGTGTGAAAAAATCGCTAAGTCACGTCACATACGTATATGCCATTATATGCCATATATGGGAGCTTAAAATCTCTTACACTATGGTCGTTTGGACTGAAAATACCTACATGATAAGTCATTACTACGAAAATCTAAAATTCAACATAAGTGAATAACCAACTTACATTTAAAAGAGAATTAGCGCAGTGATATCTGCAGAAAAAATGCGGTTTTTAGGGTTCCGAACCTTCTTCTTTTCGTGTCGACGCAAATCCAATAGAATTAAATGGGCTGGTGGGCCATACTCTGCGGGGAATAACCGCACTCGCATGAAATGTTCGTTCCGAACCGAAGTGGTAGAAATGAAACCCTTATTGTGCGACTTCGTCTGACTGTCTCACCTCTGTCTCTCAGCAACCACTTATGCTATCGACTTGAAATTTGGGAATTATTAAGAATATGATTGCCAAACTCAAGGCGCTGTACCACGTAGTGAAATGAGCCCTGAAAATCCCAGAACAAAAGAGAGGGAGAGGCCACCCGCCATCGACCTGGTGGTCCAATATCCAAAGAAGTAATAAGCCCAATTGCCGGAACCGACAACTCAAGACCGATTTTCTTAGCGCAGAAGGGTGAGGAGACCCGACCTCAAATAATGGGAACAGGGAAGGAAGAAGAAGAACTCAAGGCGCTGTACATTGTCAAATTACCTCCCTTTCTAACAAAGGGCAGAATGCGCGTGCTAGAATAGTGCGGATTCGCGCTGTTTTACATTTTACGCTCATTTTTACACTTTTCTCGGCGTACACTCAACACATTGAAAAAATGATTTGCAAAAACTAGATTTGACAAAAGGCTGTTTAACACAGCTAATTTTGTGTCTGATATTATTTAAAATGATTTTCAAGCGATTTGGTTTATAAATATAGTACAAAAAAGCTCATTTAAAAAAAATCAATAGGGTAATGTATTAGTAATTGCGTTTTTGGGTACGTAGAAAACTAACGATTGAACTGAAGATGTACATATAAAAAAAAATTGGTTTAGGTAATTGTACAAGTATTTTATTTATGGCATCTAAAATGTTACTTTTGACTGTAGACAGCGCCTTAAGTGCAAATGAAATACTTAAAACTTATTATTGTCATTTAAGGGGGCCCAATTTAAAATTGTCATTACTGGGTATAGTGGGGTATCGAAAGGGCTTTACTTGTACATTCCAAAATTGATTTTTATATTTTTTTTACTACTTTTAGTTTTCTAGTTGTGAGAAAAAATACCATTCCCTCCTTATCTCCAAAGTTCGCGAAAAGACAAATCTCAATTATTCATAGTCGTTAGGAAAAATGAAACAATTTCTCTAAATAACACAGTAGTGTCTTTTTAGAAATCTGCAAAAGCCTTTACAAACAAATTTGGTTTTTCGGTCCTAAAAATAGACTTTATTGCTTCTAAAAATACTAGAGGTTGTTTTATATACAGCCAGAATGTATCGAATTATCGATACTTCAAATGTTTATTTAATTTTTAGGGTTCCGATACCAAAATGGTAAAAAAAAGGAACCCTTATGGTGCCGCTCTGTCTGTCTGTCTGTCTGTCTGTCCGTCTGTCTCAGCAACCACTTATGCTATCACACCTCTATATCTCAGCAACCACTTATGCTATCAACCTGAAATTTGGAATAGTTTTAGAATATAGTTGCCCAACTTAATTGCACAAGAAAAAATTTTGAAAAAGTATGATTATTAATATAAAGGGGGCCAAAATAGGGGGGGGCAAATTTCAAATTGTCGCTACTAGGTCGAGTGGGGTATCATATGAAAGGACTTTACTTGTACATTTTAAAATATATTTTTGTATTTTTTTAAATTTGTTAGTTTTAAAGTTATGATGAAAAATGTCAAGAAAAATACCATTCCCCCCCCCTTATCTCCGAAGTTTGAGTAAGGAAAAATCTGAATTAATTACAGTTAACAGAAGTTTATATAAACTTTACAGCAAAAATAAAACGATCTTTCTAAGTTGCACAGTTTTTCAGAAATCTGCAAAAAACCTTTACAAACAAATTTAGTTTTGCGGTCCTGAAAATGGACTTTATTGCTTCCAAAAATACTATAGGTATATCGGAACCCTCGGCGCGCGAGTCCGACTCGCACTTGACCGGTTTTTTTTATTTATTCTCGTGTTGAAGTATTCATTATGGAACGATTTAAAAAAATTACAACAACAGGTGGTACTTAATTCCATTTCCTCATTTCTTCTTCGTTTGGGTGATCGGACCCCGCCTTTTTCGATAGTTGGCACCTAAGTACACTTATTTTTCGCCTAGGTTTTACGATTTTGTCATTGGCATTATTATATACAGCGTGTAACGGAAAGGTGTGTATCTGCCCATAACAAGGATCATATTTATATAAAGTTTATAGAACTAAATAAATTTTTGACCTCCCATAGAAACTGCGAAGCGCACAGACTCCGTTTGCTCGGCCACGTAGAAAGAATGGGGGAGGACCTACAGGCTGACGACTGGCAGGCTGCGGCACAGGATCGAGACCAGTGGCGAATTCTCGTATCTAAGGCCAAGATTCACTTTGGGTCGTTGCGCCAGAGGAGTAAGTATGGAAACTGCGAAAAAAGAAAAATTTGGTTCTTCGTAATTCGACCTACGTTCCATGGGAAAAGTTGATCAGTTTCATGGGCAGATTCACACCTTTCAGTATTATCACACCTATCTGTTACACGTTGTATACGAAGACCCTATCGTTATGTAATCGACTTTTTCATTCTGAACTACAACTAAGCGATTCAGCGACTTAAAACCCAAAAGAACAACACAGCCCATTCCGGATGAAGTCACGGATGAAGTTTTGAAAAGGAGTTCCTTATTATGGTTGTTGGAAAGTTCGGATATTTTGTTCAGGTATACTACTACGAGTAGAAGGTAGTACCTATGTCTGTGTAATATGGTGTAATTAAGTAATTTAATTACGTCCTTACGTCCTGCAATATATCCGCTCTAAATTGAATTGAACACAATTAAACAGGTTTTATTTCATGACTTTTACTCGAATTAAAGGGAATGTCGTTATATTGGTATTCTTGTGGAAAGTCACAAGGCCGTTTGGGGGTCGCCCAGTTAGCATTATATTTAAATATTTTAATGAAATACTTGACTTACATTTTATTACTTGATTAATTAATTGATTATTACCGAGCAATACTATTTAGATAATGATTAGTTTTTTATTGGTTGTAAAATAATAATAATAATTAAAGCGCGTGGAAATTAATGTCAATGAATTTGAATGTAATTAATGTGTTTGTGTTGCATTACAACACATTTATTTAAGTTAGGACAAGTTTTAGAATGAATGCGAATGATTATTTTATTCAAAATATAAGATCTTAAATTACATTTCAAATAAAAAGTTTATTTTGTTATTACTCACATATTATATTCTACAGTAATAGCGAATTATCTACGTACGATAAAATCCTCTAACCAGTCTCAAATATCTAATGTATATTTAAACACTTAAGCCTCTATGCTTAAGCCATACATAGATATATAGTCATATATATCGTATATCGACGCTGCCACCATGTGATACGGTTTTTAGGATAGAATTAATTCAAAATAATGTCTATGATAGTAGGCCTTTAAGAGTTGCGTTTGAGGTACGGAACCTTAAAAAGTTTTTTTTTATTAAGGCCAATATGGACGGACAGGTACACAGTTATACGACGCTGTAGGCTTAGTAATAATCTGTTGTTACCCTATGGATATGGAACCCTAGAATTCAGCAGACCGCCCGTGGTGTATGTTGTAGGCAAGTGCTCAATCATAAAGCATGTATTAATTAGTGGACAATACAGTCATACATCAGTAGCCGGATTTGGACAAGGTGGCGACTATGATCTATGACCTCGTAATAATGCTGGACAACTAATCATGTGAGTCTATTAAACGCATTAGTATACGTTCGGTTCCGCGGGGAAAACTATGTAGGCGGGTTTGTGTGTATGTAACAAAAAAAACCGTTCAAGTGCAAGTCGGACTCGTGCGCCGAGGGTTCCAATATTTCTATAGTATTTTTACAAGATATAAAGTAAATTTTTAGGACAGCAAAACTAAATTTGTTTGTAAAGGTTTTTTGGCAGATTTCTAAAAAGCGGTGCTCTTTGTAGAGTGATTTTTATTTTTCATGTAATATTTACGTAAACTTTTATCGACTGCAATTAATTCGGATTTTTCGCTTCGCAAAATTCGGAGATAGGGGGGGGGAGGGGAATGGTATTTTTTAGTCTTGGAAATGGTTATTTGCAATTTGATGATAGTTAAAAGCGGTAAGTTCTTTTATCAAAGGTGGAATATACCCAGCAGAGGACGTTTGTCGGCTGATGATGAAAATATTACTAAAGGGCCCCATACAAAGCCCTGCCTGCAGGGCCCTGCTTGCAGTGCCACTGCCAATCGTACTTTGTGTGGGCATGCAGGGCCGACAAAATGGCCGTTACATCGGCCCTGCAACACCACACACGGTACGATTGGCAGTGCGCACTGCAAGCAGGGCCCTGCAGGCAGGGCTTTGTGTGGGCCGTTTAAGAGTACTAGTGTCGTTAGCGTCTTCTTGAAGGCAACTAAAACAGATGTAGCCACGTCTTGGGCTACGCAAAAGTTGTCACTTTTTTCTGTTGACTCGAAAAGAAGAAGTACGATTTTCTTTCTTTAATCTAAAATCATACTTATATTTGTGTTGTGCTGATGAAAATAATTGCATTTTCAAAATATTTGCATGGCATGTCTTTGTAAATCCTACATACATAATAATATCACGCCTTGTTCCCGTTGAGGTAGGCAGAGACCACAGTTCTCCATCCTCATTAGATAACATCTCTAAACACAATAAAATAATTGTATACAGTTGCAATCAAGTCAGTACTCTAGATAAGATGTACAATCGGTACGTAACCAACAGGTAATTCAGTTAAAGATGCTACCTTTTTATGCAAGAACAAGTTCACCTTTTAGTTTAGATTAGATTGATACCAATATAACTAATATTTATGATGCCATAATAAGCGCAGACGCACCCAATCAAAGAGAATTTAAATAATTTTATGACTGCAATCATAAGTTGCATAGAATAATTTTTTCGTTAGGCTTTAATGAGCCACTGCTTTAAATTAGATATAGCTAACTGACAATGTTAATTGCATTAGGTAGCAAAATATGCAAATTTACAAACTGTAACCAAGTTTATTTGTTTGCAAGTCGTCTGTCTTTTAAATATGTTCACAAAATATAAAACTCTATATAAACGAGCAATATTTGTATATAATATTTGTGATCAGTTTCCCGAAGTCGGCTCTAACGATTTCGATAAAATTTGGCGAGAAATCAATCTAGGTAGGTCTCATGTCGGGAAAAATTCTTTTTCTCTGTTATGAAAAAAGCACGTTTCTGAAATAGCATCATCTGTTAGTAGCCTTTGGTAAAGGTTATGCAGAGCGAAGCTCGGTCGTCCCAGTACTGTAAAAATAGCAGCCTTAAAAATCCTAACAATTTAACAATTCATAGTTGCGTCATTAGTTCAGCATTATGGATATACAGAAAGTTCTAGATTTGGCAAAGAAAGAAAATTCAGTAGGTTTAATGTAAATAGATTCTATACGTTCCCAAGATTGTAAAATATAAATATTTATTGTTAATTATTTTTTCTGTGTTGTATGTCCAAAGAATAATCTATGTTCTTGCATGGCATAATCGAAACAGAATCATTATAATTATGACCCAGTGTTTTTCAATTGAGGGTTAAAATTAAAAGCCTTAAAGGACAACGCCTAAGTATCAATCTCTATGCCATTGGAAAGGCACGCAGTAAATATGACCGTTTAATAATTGGTGGGTAGTTCTCCAGCAATTACTGTCAATAAAAATGGCCGCAGCTATTTATGACTGTAAATGAGTGACTTGTTAATGAGTTTAGTCTAATTAAACTGATTTGGTATCTGATAGGAACAAGATTTATGAGCATAAAAGGACCTGTCGGCATTCACGTACAACGTCCGGTTTTGGAGAAATTAAAATGTAAAAAACGTGTGGAACAAACACTTTTTCTAAACTCATTTTAACGCCCGCATTCAAACTCTTATTAAATTTAATATGGGGCACAGTTTTGTGCTCACGTTTCCTCTGTGTACACACATGCTTACGTATTCTTCTTCTTATATTTAAGAGCCGCGCTCTTGTCGGTGGAGCAATCTCCATTTCTCTCTGTCCTCTGCTAATGATTTGACACCCTGATAAGACTCGACGTTAACCCTCTCTTTTATCTGGTGAAAATAAGTGCGTCTTGGTCTTCCTCTTCCTCTCCTGCCCTCTACTTTTCCTTCAATAATATTCCTTATGAAAGTGTCATGTCTTATCAGGTGTCCGACTATCGTCGTCCCTCTTCTATTTGCGATGGTTCTCAGCAAATTTCTCTTCTCTTTAACTAAATCTAGAACTTCCTCGTTTGTCTCTTTCTCTGTCCAACTGATCCCTTTCATTCTCCTCCAACACCACATCTCAAACGCTTCTAACCTCTCTCTATCTCTTTGTGTTAGAGTCCACGTCTCACAACCATATAATGCAATGCTCCAGATGTATACTTTTATCAGTCGTTTCCGAACACTTCTAGAGATTTTAGCTTTTACTCGTAAAAGGTGTTTTTTGTTGTTAAAAGCTGCTTTGGCCATACGTATACAGGGCTATAAAAATGCTTACGTTGCTAATGCTAATTCTAATTCTTGTAAACCCTTTTAAGGCTTAATGCAACGAATTTATTCTAATTTGTTTTAAGACTTTTGGTAATTTGCAAAATAAAAATTGACTCTCTATACAATCTAATTTGTATGAAATGTCGAAATTTTTTTTATTTCCCGAAGTCGTAGAACAAAAGTTGTCGGATTTTGTCCCCAGAATAAGCCCTTAAAAGGTTATACATGATTATTTAAAGCCCCGTATAAACTTCACGCCTCTTTTGCAAAGGGGTAGGTACAAACCACGCCCTTCCACCTGCAATGATCTTGAAATAAATTCTTCCCTTCTTCATCATCTCTTCTTCATCCCTTCTTCTACTCTCATCAACTCTTTCACAAATGCTCATCGATTTAGGGCGAGTTCCTGAATTTGCTGGGAAGAAGCAGCCCTTGATACTACAGGCTATCGGTGCTATTACTACACTGGTGTTTCTCAAAAAATATGTACCAATATGAACAAAATCACCTATTGAAATATCCAATAAAAAAAAACAATCCCTGCAATCAAGCTACAATGTTCAATCCTAAATACAATTAGAAACAATTGGTTAGACTTCTTTTAAAGTAAACTTCGAATGACTTGGAACTTCCTTAAAATGTTTTTAAACACTTGCCTCAATAGTACCAATATTTATTTCAAATAACCTATGAGGAAAATCTGAAAGCAAAGGTGTGCAAACATTGTTCCATTTGTCTTGCACCATACATCGTCCTAAAGTACCTGTCACGAAGGTCGAAAGCACGACATCGGAATCTTTCATCTACTCAAAAACAAATGATCTTATCAATCCCTTTGAAACAAACACTGCATTCTACTAACATCATTGTATTCAAATCATCTTGAAGCTACGCCCAACCACGCGCCGCAAATGTTTCGATTTTATCGCATTCACGCCGTATAATAATATATTTGTAAATATAGATTTATGTTCTTCTGCTTTTTTATAGTCTTTACAAACATTTAAAGTTTGCACGAGTCTAACCTAGATACGCCCACACTCATCAACTTCGTATAGCAACTCTACATTAGGATTCTTCGATTTTCGAAATCTTTGTTTCTAAACGTTGTTATAGCTTTTGCAAAGCGATCCTAATTTGCCGGAAGAGTTTGAAAATGTATATGCAATGTATGGATCTAGAAGTACCAAAATTTTCAAAAGTATAAAAAATATGGGCTATTTAATAAGCAACCGTCAGGACGGTCGCGCAAATAAAACATACTACCATCACTATTAAAATAAAAATATGATTACTTTAGTACTGAAAACCTTTACTTCACAAATTCAGTGATGTAGTGACGTAAGACTTGCAGCAGATACAGCTAGGTTTACCGGAGTGATTGCTTCCATGCTGCAAATTATGCAAGTGCAAAGTGAAATGTCTACGAGAACCGATTAAATTTTATTGCAAAAATTACTCCTTTCAAAGAGACCGCTGTTACTTAATTTCTGGAAATAAGTTGACCTTGAAAAAGGTATGTTACGACTTCGGTCGTTTTAACACCAGTGATGTAAAAAATAAAACCAATATAGTGTCTGTAAGTAAACTGTCAAGTGAATGGGATAAACCCCAAGGAAGAAAATAATTCAAGGGCTTTACAACACGGAAGGTATTTGGAATTACTGTGCTTAAAAGTATTTCCGTGTCAAATCAAAAGTACCTATAGAACGGATGCTGTAATTTGTGTAGATAGAATGTGCAGTAGACGTATGTTTTAAATGCAATCATGTGTGTATTATGTTATAAAAGAAACAAAGAACGATGAAGTAGCCTCAAGTATAATAGGCCAGATCATGGTAGAGGGTCAGGTGAGTGACCTGTACGCAGTACCCTCAAAGGTCTGCTCTACTCATATTTGGGTGCGACTACTTCCAACTTAGTATAGTGTCCTGACTTGTTTAAATTACATATGAGGCAATGTATAGCTTCTAATAGACTAAAATTTTATCAAGAATTTCAGTCCAAACCACGGAAAACAGAGTAGTACACTAACAATTTTCATTAATTTCAGTACAAATTTGCTGTCTGATAAAGAATTTATTGCCCAACTTGGGGCACCTATTTAGAATCCTGAATTAGAAGATTGTCGGTTATTATTTAAATCACTCGGCTCTGTTATAGTGCGATCAGTCCACTTACGATGAAATAGGAAGGATGAGAGGATTCTGCAGCTTTTCCTTTGGTTGGGACATACACAAGCACACGCTGCACGTTGTCACGCTGCTGCTGACTATGATCTGGAAAATATGTGTAGGATTCGTTTTCACCACACAGCAACTAAAAATAATTTCCTAACAATATATGTTTAAATATTCAAGGCCAATAGTTCAAGACCACTATCGTTTTATCTAATCTACTCGTGTGCTCTGGTCTTCATGTATTATTCATTTTATTGCTAAAATCTTCCAACTATAGCATTTATCAACCAGATCTCTTGTGTTTCTGACTGACCTGGAATTTTCACCTTGTACCACTAGACTTGTGACAAAACATTCTTTTTAAACCTAGACACAAGTCTTTCGTTATCGGGCTGGGCAAAGCTATAAAATTGATGAGGACATGATTTTAGCTGAATTTTAAAAAGGTCGTGAAAGGATGCCTAAACTAGTTTCGCAAATTTTATTATACTCTGATGACATCTCCAAAATTCGGATTGTTTATTGATACTGTGATAGTTAATGTATTTTCAGTATTTTATGCATAGAAATATGCAAGTAAATAGTTATAGTTGTTATTACGTACTATTTTTCTGATAATTAAATATTTATGAATGTAAGACTATTATGGTTTAGTTTAAATAGTTAATCACAGTAATAAAAGCAGTTAATAATATTCAGAGGAAAATGATGTTAAGCATTTCAGGTAGTATATAATTAAAGGGCAGTAAAATCGCGTATTTGTGCTCCAGTAATTAAAATTAATAAACAGCGGTACATGTTAGTCAAATATTGCTTTATTTAAAGTAATATTTGGCTTGGTTCTCGCTTTCTTCATCAACTGAATAAAGTAATAAACTGTACCACAGAATAAAGTAATAGTACTGTCATACAGAATAATAATAGTACTGTCACTCCATTCCGCAATCGACCCCTCAACTCCGCGCGATTCACGTGGTGCTCCTGCGGATCATTTGTACTGAATATAGGCTTACGCTTCTTCCAATTTCAAATTTTTAGTTTGCGCTCGTTGTATGTAGTGTCTGGAGTGTGACTGTACTGTACTCAAGACTTTTTGATCGCTGTTGCTTTTCCCACGATCCACTTTCATATTTAATGCAAGTAAATCTACTTTATTTTGACTATGCTCATAGTCAGAGACGTCTTCTACTGCAATAATACAACGTGTAAAGGAAAGATGTCATAATATTAAAGGGTCTGAATCTGCCCATGAAACTGAACAACTTTTCCTAAGCAACATAGGTCATAGAACAAAATAAATTTTTGACCTCCCATAGAAACTGCATCAGCTGATAGCGCATCTGAGAGGTCAAATTTGTTTTTAGGGTTCCGTACCTCGAAAGAAAAAAACGGAACCCTTATAGGATCACTTTGTTGTCCGTCTGTCTGTCTGTCTGTCTGTCTGTCTGTCTGTCTGTCTGTCTGTCTGTCTGTCTGTCTGTCTGTCTGTCTGTCTGTCTGTCTGTCTGTCAAGACCCTTTATCTCACGAACGGGTAAAGGTATCAGGTTGAAATTAATACCATATATTAGGATCCATGAACCACACAAGATCTGAAAATTTAAATTTTTTGCAACGACGCAATCAAAAGATATGGCATTTGATGTCCTCATCTCCATACATTTATTCAAAAATGAAAAACCTACAGGGTACTTCCCGTTGACCTAAAATTATGAAATTTGGCAAGAAGCTAGGTCTCACAGTACAAATGATGGGAAAAGTCTGAAATCATTAAATATTACAACTTTTCTCACAACTAATGGTAACCAATTGTGGTGAGCTCCCGTTTCAAGAACATTCATATAAGAGAGGGGTCAAGTTGGATGGTTGCTGAGGCGATTTTTGTTTTAGTTCTATTTAAAAGCGGGAACGCTTACAAACTTGAAAATTGGTATGTTTATAGGGCATAGGCTATAAAATAACAACAAATAATAAAATTTGGTCAAGCGCGTGTCGGGCTCAAAAAATCTAGCACATTAACTTACTGAAATTTCAACTAATACAATTATGTTTATGTGGTGGTACGGAACCCTCAGTGCGCGAGTCCGACTCGCACTTGGCCGGTTTTTTTTTCGTATTTCAACCTATTTTTCTTGAGCAAAGTTGTTCAGTTTCATGGGCAGGTCGGCCTCTTCAGTATTATCGCACTTTTCCGTTCCACGCTGTTTTAGGCCACAACGAGCGTTCCTGTGCAATAAGGACAATCATAATATACCCATGGTATTCATTACATGGTAATTTTTTGTGTGTTTCTCAGAACGTAAACAGACCTTCCTAAAGAATCATGGGTCAAAAGCGATAAAAAATTTTGGTCGTACCATATGCAGTCAGTCCATGATCGGTATGTTTTTCGATCAATGTCAAATCTTCTTGAACTTGGCTTTCTTAATAAATGTCTTAATCATTATCATTACTCTCGAAAACGGCTCTATACTAATGTTTTCGAACAATACGGGAGTTTTAGGGGGCTAAAAACCGATCTAGCTAGGTTCCAAGTCTGGGAAAATTTGTTTAAAAAAAAGCGCGTTTCAGAAACTCTATAGTGCCATCGGTTGTTGGTGGGCTTTGGATTGAGTTACACGATAGAAGCTAGGTCACTCAGGTACTTATTATAATTACGTAGTTATTGATAGCTTTTCTTTCCAAATAAATAATAGTTGTCAATGAAACTGAATAGTTTAGTGCGTAGAGGCCTTGGCTTCACATTAAGTACCTACTTCAAACAGAATATTATGGTGTAGATTGATTATTATTGTGCTTACAATCGATCTTATCACCAAAACGTTCTTGTTTTACCAAATTCTGTGCTATAGACACGCATTAAATTAGGGTATTCATAAATCAATCACATTCTTACGGATATAATTTGGAACCCTGTAGCCTTGAGACATTGTTTTTACTCTAAACCATGTAGATCTCTTATCTTTAGTAGGAAGCTTGTTCTTAATCTTGTAATATAATAAAACAACAGGTGATTTTGACTGAACCCATTAATTTTTGTGTCGGTGTCGCTATTTGGGTGTTGACAAATTTCGTGAAAGACGCGTAAGGTTTTGTGCACAGTGTTCGTATTACGAGTGTGTTGTATAATTATATTGTTTTTTGTGTCTACGTTGTCACATATATTACGATGAATGATGAATTGATGATGTAGTGGCAAGACGGCGTATGATTCCTTAGATTTGGTTGAGAGTTCCTTCTTGTTGTTAACATTAAAACTATTCTTATCATGACAGCCAAAAGTCCTTCGCAGCTGGAAATGTTCTCTTTAAGAATTCTTGTAATAATCGATTCTAGTTTACATTTTAATAGCAAACAAGCAGTTAGGTAACCTGGCAATAAGTAAGTAATCTATTTGTTACTTGCGACCTGCTGTCACGTGATCCAATTTTTTTGTAGCAATCACTTTTGCCACATCTGGGCAAATCCGCTCCCTTTCCCACTGTCTGGGATCGAGTGCAATCTTTGGACAATCTTTCGTCTCTCTAACGTTTTCGTATGATAAATATGATTCGTAGGTAATGATAACGAAATCCATTGGTTTCGATTTAAAAATTACACTTTATTTCCGTGAATCTACAAAGTGTAACGGAAAGGTGTAATAATACTGAAGGGTGTGAATCTGCCCATGAAACTGAACAACTTTGTGATACAATCTACTATTGTTCTATGACCTTTGTTCCTTAGGAAAAGTTGTTCAGTTTCATGGACAGATTTACTCCCTTTGGTATTATCACACCTTTCCGTTGCACGCTGTATAGTTAATAAAAGATCTTACATTCGTATTTTTAATTTATTACTTGTATCGTCATTGCTTCATAATAATAATTCAATTGGATGATTTCGAAGTATGCTTCTGATTATTTCTTATTATTTTCATTTCCAGTGAATACACGTGTAATTTACAAATACTGCCCTTGTGAATTGACCCTTATGTTATGCAAATACAATAGTTTTACTTGTCAAATGTACTTGTGCATATGATTGACTGGTTTACGCAAGTGTGCTAAGTAGCTTGACATGCGGTAACCGAAAATTTGAAAGTACTTATAGGAAGTCCAGTTAAGGTCGCAATATACTCAACCGGTCCGAATCCAAGTGCAGGCAGTGACAATATTGATCTGAATGTTGAAAAGACTAGAAAGTTCTTTGGGGTTAGACTAAGACCAACAGGCCAGTGACAAAGAATATATAATATTACGCAAACGCGTAATCCAGTGATGTTTACAATGGAATGATAAAAAAAAAATTGCAACAAGTAATGATGTTGATTTTATTGCTCCTGATTCGCGTAGTAATAGTAAAAATCCTGAATGCCTCCGTTATTCAGTATTTCAATGATCATTTAAAGCACTGCACTAAAATCATTCGCACACACGGTGTAGAGGCATGCGTTAGCGCGTGCACTAATTCCTAATCTCTTTCTAAAATGGTTAAAGCCTTTGAGATTTTATCGCCACCCATAAATGAGGCTAATAAAACTCCTAGTGCACATGGATGTCGGTTTGTAATCGACTGTTTTATTATTGGCTAACAAGTCTGTTGAATTTTTACACGTTGACGTTCCTACAAGGATTCATGGCTTTTCACAATCCATAGTCGTGACGAGACGGCAAAAATAAAGATTTACTTTTAATCACTACTTGGTTCAAGTATGACATTAAAGTCAATGAAGAGTCAAAGAGTTTTTGTGTATCAAGTGTGTATCATATCGATGGCGTTTTCAAATTCGGAAGCGTAGACTTCTAAATCTTCCAAATCTTTTTCAGAACCGTAACCTGTATGTTATACCGCAGTCTTTACATGTGGGTTCCTATGCAAAGTTCTCTCACTTTAACCTTATGTTATGACCTCATTTTGGAAATAGCCTTTTGAATTTGAATTATTTTTCATATACTAGGTACTCATCGCAGCACGTAAGTGAACCAGTACATAAGCTGAAGCGCTACAAATGCCCGAAACCAGACACCCTCTCAAGTGGTTTCTATAGACGTGCGGCCGTATGTACTCACACAATTCCTTTTTCATAACCTGCTTTCAAAGTGTGAATATTGAACTGGTAAAATCAAGGTAACTGAAGATATTCACGCATTTCGTTAACTACTTTTGTAATAAGAAATAAAATTTACCACGATCTAAATGATATAATTACATAAATATTTCAATATAGGACAAATAATTAATGACCGTTACAAGCTTTGAATCGAAATCGACATTCACTAACCAATTACTACATTTAAACCTTAGTTAACTTCTTAATTAAACGAAAAATCTCCAATTAACGCATTTTTGATCTTTTAACGCCGTTTATAACGCAATAGGTCTAACAATAAAACCAACAATAAAAGAATTTCATATCTCTGAGAAATGTGTTATCGCGATTCTATCTTATAATTTGCTCTTTCCCAACAGTATCGTGACACGGACCGCCATAAAGGAAATCCGAGGAGATAAAGACCTAGTTTTTCACAATCATAGTCACGATACCCCTAATAAATAAGAAGGTAGATAGGTACAATTGAAAATGCAGTCTTTGTTCCGACAATGACAGTTATTAAGCCCAAATCGACCCCTTGAGGCTTGTTTCTTCAGATTTAATGGTTTATTTTGGTGAACATTATTGTCTGCACAGAGCTTTTGTGACCTTTGGCTTTTGAGAATCACTCTTTTGCCTCTTAAGTTCTAAGTTAGGTTTATGGTTTCCACTCCTGTGTGAGTGAACTGATGTGCGTGGGACCAAGTGGCCGTCAATTTAGCTACACTAAGGGCCTGTCTTACCGCTTACTGCTTAGTTCCAAATAGCCTATCTGCTAGTTATTTCTGTCAGATAGTGAAATGTGTTGTTTCACAAATGCCTGATTGCTCTAACCCCAGATTAGTAAGTTAATGTACAGAGTAGCTCTAACTGACAGATTAACACTGGAAAAAGTCAGACATATCTAGCTGTCAGATATTTTATCTGTCAACTTACTATCGGGAACTTTAGCAGCAAGCGGTGAGACGGGCCCTAACTGTTGCCAGACCTCTGTCTGTTTGTCTAGTTTGTTGGATATTTGATCTAAAGTTATGTTTTTCCTAGTGTGTTGTCCCTAATGGCATTAATTATTTTGCACTCCAAAATCACGTGTTCGATGGTTACGTTAAAAGTCTGTTCCCGATAATTTTATCAGTGATTTCGTTAGTTTCCATACATGCCCTGCACAGGGGACTATGCTATGCCTATAGTGTAATAGTGTTTGGTGAGAGCATTGTGTCCTCTTATTGTGCCTACTGCAATGCAAAGATTTTTCCTGTTCATATGTAATAGTCGTCTTGTTATGATGTCTATTTATTGATGTTTTATTTGTGCTTTTTTAAATTTAATAAGTGAGCAAGCGAACTTGTGGGCCACCTGATGGTAAGTGGTCACCACCGGCCATAGCGCCCATGTCTTATTACTAGCGAAACGTCTCTGAATGACACCTTAAAAGCATTAAACTTTGCATGAATCTTATCACAATGTAATAATGAAATAACAGTAGTCAAATAACTTCATGTGCAACCCTTCTGCGGGTGCCTGACGTTTGGGGGGTGAAGAAACTTACAAAGAAGCAAAGAAGTGACTATGCCAGCTACAGCTGACAACCTCGCCCCCCCCCCCTATTATTTATCATCCCGCAAAAAGGTCGCGCTCGAAGATGTTGGCCTTATAAGCAAGCCTTTTTAAAAAATCATCCAATCAAACAAGTAATTTCATAACAGCATTTGATTCAGAAATGTCATCAGAAACTTCTTTATGTAAGCCAATCTTTTATTCCATCCATCGCATTGTTAGGGTGTTAAAACAACACCTGCATATCAGTTTGTTTCATCATTGCGAAACAGTTTTAAATTGTTTAGTCACGCTCTGGGCAATAAATCAGAGAGCTGGACAGTATTAAACGCGTAAAAGAGAGAAAAGTGTGTTTAATTCAGATTTATAGCCTGGACGTGGCAGGATCTTTACACTTTCTTTACCTGAAGGTGCTTAGAATAGTTATTATCTATTTTAATTTTAAAGAGATGACGCTTTTTATTACGTTCCCTTTGTTAATGCTATAATCTAGGCAAGTATGTCGCCGGCCGATTGTAAAGGATCTTCATTAAGTACGTCCCAGTGTTCTAATTTTAGGCAATTGAAAAAAAAACACTAATTGTGCAAAACTTGCGTCAAGCGTTTACTTATATCATTTCTTTATCAAATACAATTAGTATGACTACCAAAAAAGATTCGAAAAGCTTAGCGAGGAAGCCTGTTTCAGCATTGCATTTTAGAAACTACATAAAGATGTAGAGTTTAAAGGTATTTTTCATTAGAAACTTTCTTATTTTTATTTTTTTTGGAAATTTCAAACTAAAAGTCTATAGCTATTGTGATAGTTATAAACAGTAAAAAAGTTTGCATAGTAGGGTTGGTGAAAAGATGGTGACAAAATATTGAGATAATTCAAAAAAATGTGTATGTAGGTATACAGTCTGCACTTTGTTTCGAAGTTGAAGGACAGAGCGACTGTAATAAAATATAAAATAATCGATTGGATAATATAACTCTTGTAATTTACCCAAAACTACTAGGCATTTTAAACATACAATTAACTGCAAGTACAAAGTAATGGATAGTGCAGATAGTGATTATGGACAAACTAACTTGCATAGTCGTAAATGTTAATAATGTGAAGTGCCCCTACCCTTGTTATTATTCACATGAACGGAATTGTTTTAAAAAACGAAGGGTTAACACGCAAGTTTTTAACACGTCAATAATTTTTTTATGTTTTATGGCTTACTCATCGTTAAAAACAGTCGTAGAATATGAAGACTGAAATTTATAGAGGAAAGTACTTCACATAATATTATTTTCTTTTTATCGATCATTTAACAAAGCTTGTTTTTGACCTTTTAGGAAATACCAATAAGTGTTTTGAATCTGGAAATAAAGAAAAGAGTAGAAGGTAAACATGCATTGTCTGTCATCAAAATATCCACTTATGAACGAATGGCTTTTCTAAGAATCGGATTATGGTCATTCATTGTAATTTTTGGGGAAGATTACTGCAGGCAGTCAGTAGTTAGAGATAGCAGTACGCAAGATGCAAGTTTTTCATTTAGTTTTTGGATCCCTGAGGTATCTTTTACTACACTCACGCGAAATATAAGGTAGCAGCATTCTTAAGCTCATTTCATTTCATTCACTCGTTGACAAAAAAACTTGTGTTAGAAATAATAAAGGGCGTTTTTTAGAGGAATTCAAATTTCAAATGAAATAAAACACGTAAAATTAATATTCACGAAATCTGAAAATGGGGCCGTAAATCGGCAATAAGTTTGTGAGTTTCAATTTCCATTATTGCTGAATTTTTAATTCCTTAGTAAAATTGCATTAATGTGGACGAGCTTAAAAGGTGCAACATGTTATAGAGAGCGTGACATAATCAGATTACACAAAAAATCAATAAGAGCAAATAATGCCGCGTAATGGTCCTTTATGAACATGATCCAATAACGTGTGATATAACTTCTGAAGATGGTGCCCATTTGCATGAAATCATGTTAAAACACAAATGGCAAACCAACAACTTTCCAGCGATGCCAATACAATGGCTATTTTTCTTATGTTTATGTGATCTACATATACAAAAGAAGAAGGTGACTGACTGACTGACTGACTGACTGACTGACATATCAACGCACAGCCCAAACCGCTGGGTCTAGAGATTCCAAATTTGGCATGTAGGTTCCTTATGAGGCCTAGGGAGGCACTAAAAAAGGATTTTACAAAATTCCACCCCTAAGGGGGTAAAATAGGGAATGAAAGTTTGTATGAAAGTCCGTCAGTTTTGAAGTTAGGATCTTCAAAATTTGTATTTAGACTGACAACTTAAAATTAATATTTACGTGTCTCAGGGTTTTTGAAAATTCGACACCCTTAAGGGTGAGAAGGGGGATGAAGTTGAAAATTATTTATTTTTAAAGTAAAATCCACATAATTTATTATTTAGGCATTAATGATGTAATTCTATGCAACGTTCATCACTGTAATTGAAATTCCACCCCAAATTCAACCCCTATGAAAGGGAAATGGGGTGAAAAAGTCTAAAACCCAATATGGGTATCGTTTGTATGGTTTATCGGGTCGTTGATTACGAAAACTACAACAATTTGAAATCCAACGTGGTGGACGTTAAATACCATCATTCCCTTGGGATGGGGTTGGGGTGCAATAGGGTTGAAATGTGAATATGGGTGTCGTTTGTATGGTTTATCGGGTCGCTGATTACGAAAACTACAACAATTTTGAAATCCAACGTGGTGGACGTGACATACCATCATCCCCCTGGGGATGAAGTTGGGATGCGATAGGTTTGAAATGTCTAAAAACAAATATGGGTGTCGTTTCATTGTTAGGGATAGCGGTTAAATTGGTGTAAGGGGTAGGGATAGGGGCAGGGATAGGAAGAGGTATAGGTAGAGGTAGAGAGGTAGAGAGGTAGAGAGGTAGAGATGTAGAGAGGTAGAGAGGTAGAGAGGTTGAGAGGTTGAGAGGTAGAGAGGTAGAGAGGTAGAGAGGTAGAGACGTAGAGAGGTAGAGACGTAGAGAGGTAGAGAGGTAGAGACGTAGAGAGGTAGAGAGGTAGAGAGGTAGAGAGGTAGAGAGGTAGAGAGGTAGAGAGAGGGGAGAGAGGGAGAGAGGGAGAGAGGTAGAGAGGTAGAGAGGTAGAGAGGTAGAGAGGTAGAGAGGTAGAGAGGTAGAGAGGTAGAGAGGTAGAGAGGTAGAGAGGTAGAGAGGTAGAGAGGTAGAGAGGTAGAGAGGTAGAGAGGTAGAGAGGTAGAGAGGTAGAGAGGTAGAGAGGTAGAGAGGTAGGGTAGAGAGGTAGAGAGGTAGAGAGGTAGAGAGGTAGAGAGGTAGAGAGGTAGAGAGGTAGAGAGGTAGAGAGGTAGAGAGGTAGAGAGGTAGAGAGGTAGAGAGGTAGAGAGGTAGAGAGGTAGAGAGGTAGAGAGGTAGAGAGGTAGAGAGGTAGAGAGGTAGAGAGGTAGAGAGGTAGAGAGGTAGAGAGGTAGAGAGGTAGAGAGGTAGAGAGGTAGAGAGGTAGAGAGGTAGAGAGGTAGAGAGGTAGAGAGGTAGAGAGGTAGAGAGGTAGAGAGGTAGAGACGTAGAGACGTAGAGACGTAGAGACGTAGAGACGTAGAGACGTAGAGACGTAGAGACGTAGAGACGTAGAGACGTAGAGACGTAGAGACGGAGAGAGGTAGAGACGGAGAGAGGTAGAGAGGTAGAGAGGTAGAGAGGTAGAGAGGTAGAGAGGTAGAGAGGTAGAGAGGTAGAGAGGTAGAGAGGTAGAGAGGTAGAGAGGTAGAGAGGTAGAGAGGTAGAGAGGTAGAGAGGTAGAGAGGTAGAGAGGTAGAGAGGTAGAGAGGTAGAGAGGTAGAGAGGTAGAGAGGTAGAGAGGTAGAGAGGTAGAGAGGTAGAGAGGTAGAGAGGTAGAGAGGTAGAGAGGTAGAGACGTAGAGACGTAGAGAGGTAGAGGTACAGGTAGAGGGAGGTAGAGGGAGGAAAGAAGGGGGAGAGGGAGGGAGAGAGGGAGTGGGAGGGGGTGAGGGAGAGGGCGGGGGAGAGGGAGAGGCAGGGGAAGAGGGAGGAGGGAGAGACAGGGGAAGGGGGAGGGGGACAGGAAGGGGGGAGAGGGAGAGGGTTTTAGTTTTTCTCAGTTACTTCTGCGAATTGGCTCTGTTTTGAAATATATCATAAAGGTGTCTCTCATCTCTCTCTTTACATTTGTTAGGATACTGCGGCTAAGTTCCTCTGTTCTGAGTAATTTATGAGTAACGTCTGTATATTATATAGAATTCAGCTGGATCTTGAATTATACTCATTGATTTGTGCAGGGTTAGTCCAGTTTTTCCTTAGTTTAAAATTACCCCGAAATGACGGGAAAATATCTCATTGTTTCGGGAAACCGGTAACAACATAAATACGAAATCCACGCAAGCGAAGCCGTGGGCAACAGCTACTTAATTTATATTTAAAACACCAAAATGGTCCTTTATGAACAGGACCCAATACCGTGTTAGCGTAATATTATAGCGTAATATCAAGCAGAAATTATATAAGAGGTGTTATTATAAAATATCAGATTATCTAGGAGAGAATAATCCATGGGATTAGGCTACGGTTCTAACAGGCTAATTCAAAATTAAATCTGACTTATGTTTGTTGTATATCAAAACATATTTTAAAAGAGCGCGTGGGTTTTTATTGTCGCTTCTTTTTTTCCCACTATGGCGCCACATTGTTTGTGAAGCGATGTTGTTTAGCTGACGTCATTAAGAGATTTTAATATCCAACAATGAATATACGATTTTGACTTTGACTTTTATACAGGGTGTACTCGTAAGGGACGGTCTACCGAAAACTGAAAGGGCGTGCTCAGTCAACGAAACTGAACAACTTTCCCAAAGAAACATTTCTGGGAAATGAAAAAATTTTTTGACCTCTCCATAAAAATTTGTCGACCCGACTGAGCATTTTGTATGGAGAGGTCAAAATTTTTTTTCATTTCTCAGAAATGTTTCTTTGGGAAAGTTGTTCAGTTTATTTGACTGAGCACGCCCTTTCAGTTTTCGGTACACCGTCCCTTACACCCTGTATATTATTTTCCAATACCGTGTGATATTACACCTAGAGATCGTACGAGTATCCATATGTAAAAATTAAGTTATAACACAAATGGCAAGCCAACATCTTTCCAGCAATGCCAATACCATGGGCATTTTAGGTATTTTAACTTCAATAACACACAATCAAAAATATAAATAAATAACGAAACCAAATGTAAATCACAGGTAAATAAAGTTGGTACCTATTAAGTTTTGTGATCTTGTCAAGCGACGAACTAATTAAGAAATAATAGTAGGGGTAATGTAACAAGTATCATGTCCAGTCAATTTTGCAAGACTGTTGCCGGGTGCTGAGTCCGTGTTAGGGCACGGAACGGACCTCGACTACGGTTTAATTGTATTGTTTCACTTGAAAGCACCACCATTGGGCCACATACCCTACTTCTTCGTGACGAGTTCTGATTGTTATAGTGTGTGTGTTGAATTTTGTATTGTTATAGATTTTCCATTGTATTATTAACCGGTGGATAGACACAATAAAGAAGTACATTTAAATTTTTTAATGAAGCTCTATTTTCCAATAATTTGAAATGTTTATAGATTTCAGATTCTAAACTTTTTTGTTAAGTTAGTTCATTGTTCTTTCTTTAAGTTTGTTTGTGTAACTTATAATTTTATTGCATACTTACTTAGTCTCATTTTTAAATGGATTGTTAAACTATACATACTATACCACAATTGGCGATTACAAGTATTGCAACACCACATTCCGAGCAAGGACATTCCATAATCGTACAAAACCAACCTGCCGTATGCTACTGATAAAGTTTTAAGTTTGTATTTAGGTTGATTGGCTACCTGCACTGTAGACTTTAAACATTTCAAAAAAAAAAGATTTTAAATCATTATACTTTTGATTAAAAATTCATTCATCGTTCACAGGTGGACGCAGGAGGCTTAGTGGTACGGTCAACCGCTTGTCGGTAGAAACTTTTTCAACTCTATTACCACGCCATAAGTTCCAGAAGTGTTTCTACCGATGTGCGGCCGTGTGTACATTTTGGAGGGGAAGTACCATAGTCACTACTTTGCGGCTGGCACCATGGTGACCACAATACGTGAGATGGTACGATACGAGTATGTGCCGTTTGCTGCCCATGCTCCGGTTCATAAAATAAAAAAAATTGGGACAAAATATTTTTTTTTTATAGTTTTTAACATTTTCTCTTAAAAATATTTCGTTTGAGATAATCTATATTCTACTGTCAGAATTAGTGTAAGAGACGTTTTTAAATTATTGTATTCATTTAGGCTTTTTAGACAAAGTATAATAAAGTTTTTTGCCCGTAACATGTACAATCAAAGTAATTGCTCCACTAGTATTTGGACGTGAATTAATATTTCGAAAGTCTCGTTAATGTACGCCCACACATGGGTTCTTAGCCTTGTGTATAGGTTTTTTTAACTGTGGCTATTATTTTGTAAGGGGGTACTTAATGGTTACAGTTTTATGTCTCTCTTTACTACTTAAAAAATTCAGGTGCAGTAGTCCTTTTGTGTAAATAAATTTTGAAGAACACCACTCAATTTAAGAGAATAGAACATATTATTCAAGAGAAATAATTACGTCAACAAAAGACCAAACCCTTCACGAAAGCACTTTAAAATAAAGAATGTTCTTAATCTTTAACTCTTTTTTACGCCTCTGTATTCAGTCGTAGTATTTTTATCGTGTCGTTACAGAAGGTAAAATAAAGAATCGAAAGGAAGTAAAAGTAAAGTAAAGTAAAAAGTATTTATTTCACCGGATGGATGATGGATGGATGATGGATGGACGGATGGATGCTATAAGTTTGTTGCAATCAAACCCTGGCTCCCAAACTAGAAGATGTTCTGTGTTTGGGATACAGTGTTCATACCGTGGAGTAACACGTTCTAATACATTATTAGCAAGAAGAAGTAATATAAAACAAAAATAAAAACATGCAAGAGATAGACAAAAAAGAAAATAATAATAACACTTTCTACAAATAACCCAATTTCATTTATGTCCAATTCTTGCAATTGCATTCTCCTACACTTACCGGGGATTGTCCTTGGATGCATTAGTATTAATGTAGACAGGGATAATCGCCGGTTGGTGTCACATCACTTTTGTAAATTAAACTGTTTAACGGGCCTCTACGTGTTGGCTTCAGCCCCACGCACGCCTTCCAAAGGTCCGGGACTTAATTGCCCGAGATTCAGGAATGATAAACAACATAATAATAAAAACCGGTCAAGTGCGAGTCGGACTCGCGCGCCGAGGGTTCCGATATACCTATAGTATTTTTGGAAGCAATAAAGTCCATTTTCAGGACCGCAAAACTAAATTTGTTTGTAAAGGTTTTTTGCAGATTTCTGAAAAACTGTGCAACTTAGAAAGATCGTTTTATTTTTGCTGTAAAGTTTACATAAACCTCTGTCAACTGTAATTAATTCAGATTTTCCCTTACTCAAACTTCGGAGATAAGGGGGGGGGAATGGTATTTTTTTTGACATTTTTCATCATAACTTGAAAACTAAGAAACTTAAAAAAATACAAAAATATATTTTAAAATGTACAAGTAAAGCCCTTTCATATGATACCCCACTCGACCTAGTAGCGACAATTTGAAATTTGGCCCCCCCTATTTTGGCCCCCTTTACATTAATAATCATACTTTTTTCAAAAAATTTTCATGTGCAATTAAGTTGGGCAACTATATTCTAAAACTATTCCAAATTTCAGCTCGATAGCGTAAGTGGTTGCTGAGATATAGAGGTGTGACAGACAGACGGACAGACAGACAGAGCGGCACCATAAGGGTTCCTTTTTTTTACCATTTTGGTATCGGAACCCTAAAAATTAACTAACTAACTAATAAAAATTAGCTTAAACCGAATCCAAAATATTTTATCATTATAGAAACTGACCAGCTGTTCGGTCTGATTTGAATAGAAAGTGTTTTTTTGTGGATCTCAGCTGACACATTTATTTTTAATTGTGTACTTTTCAAAAATTCGTCTAATATGTGTTTCAAATATTATCAAAACCTTTTCGTGAACCGTATGGCTGATATATCTTTTAATCATAAGTTTAATGAAATTGGGGCCTACAAAAGTTAATTAAGACTTTACTTCATTAGTTGCAATATCTGTCGTTTAATAAAACTTACATAAATTTTAATTTACTGTTAGTAGCCTACCTAAAAAAACAATCTGTGTTTAAGTTTTCGATTTATTCAGATTAGACATGGCACTAAAGTAAAGGCATGGCCTAATTAATAGGATATTTCCGAACGTTTTTTTTTATGTGAGTTTCTGACCCCGATCTCAAGTGAAGATGGGGTCAAAGATATATCAAAATTACCTAGATAATGCCTGCCTTTTATGGACATATAACACCCAGGCACAGAAAAAGCTTTTGTGTCCGTCACACAACAGTTTACCCTGGGCGGGGTTCGAACCGGCGATCCGTAGAAGGCAGACTCACTACCCTACCAACTACACCAACGGGCCCGTTACCAGTAACGGGTCAGGTCTGTTTGCTAACGTGCGCGTTAACAAGCCAGTAATAGATCCATTGATTGGGCTTCTACGCGTGGGAAAATTATCGCTCATAGGTGGCAACACGCATGCTAGTAAGTTGTGCTTGTGTTAACCCGGGGCGGTCGAACTTGTCATAACTTATTAGTACGGAGTATCGCGTTGACGGAGCCAGGTCGGCCAAGGTCTGTTGCGCCCGCGCTGCTGGTCACTTTCTGTATCGACACACAGGGTCTTTTTAAAACAAAATTGTTTATAATGATCTTAATTTATGGCATTCGCTTCATTACAAATAATTTATGACATTTTTAATGTAATTAAAAAGAAAAAAATGTTCATTGAACCGACAGCGGTAACTGAATTATTCTGTATCGTTGCAATAATTAAAAAAACCCCGTTAAGTACGATTAATTTTGCTTAAAATTATGATGATGAAGAATTTTATTTTCACTTTATTTTCACCATGGCGCCATTTTGTTTGTGAAGCGATCTAGTTCAGCTGACGACGTCATTAAGAGATTTTAATAATAATATAAGTGAGTTTTGAGTAGATTTTATAAAAAAAATCTTAATGCTGTATATGCCGTCAGCTACAGGACTATCTCTTCATCTTCTAATCATACGATATTTGCAGATATAGAAACATGACATCTAACTGCATTTTTTGCATAACTTACTGTTCCTGTATAGAAGGTAGGTAATATTTTTCATAGAAAAATGGCTAATCGTGAATCGAACCTGCTTATCCTTGCTTGTGGGTTCCATACTACAAGAATGAAAAAATATTTTTAATACATAGATATTTTACTTTTCAATGATGCAAAATCATCCCTTGAAAGCATTATCGTATTTTTTGCACCCTGTATAGCCGTGTCATTAAGATACTTTCGGTTAATGAGCAAGAAATAAATGTCCACCCTACACTTATACAAGTCACGCGACGCAACTATGCTTGCTTTATAATAAAACGATATTAACTTAAATTGACTGCTATGCAGATAACTAAACAATATTAAGCTTTCATTGCATATTATATTGATATAACGTGACTAGTTTGTATTTGCGTGAATTTTGTTGAGTAGATATACTAAGTAGAGGAAAAGTAAAGTTAAAAGAGAATAAATTATTTGTATAGTTAGTTACTTCATTAATTCACATTGGGTGTCATCATACTAGCACGGCGCCAGCAAAACTCAGGTCTAACCTTGGTCTAACTCATTTCGCTAGCACGGTTATAAGAAAAAAAATATGTTTGACAGGTACTTATGACCGGTGACAGAGCTAGACCAAGGTTAGACCTGTGTTTTGCTAGCCCCATGCTGACAATGACACCATGACGCCACATAATGTGAATAAATAAAGTAGTATAGAAAGGATAGTATAGTAGGTAGTATAGAAATTCTTTAAAACTATCAAAATGCCGAGATTTTTTAAAATTATTCGTAGTTAAAATCTTGACTTAAAATATATTGAATATCTTTGTTTTAACGATAAAGACTCATTTACAAACAAACCTTACAAACTAACGTTATTATGTTAGACGTTAGCATACATGCGCATGCGCAGCGTTCACGGGCGAATCAAACGAATAGAGCTAATTTATTATTTCATTAACTACGTACAAAAACGGTTTAATTCAAATTGCGAATGCCTTACGTAATTGCAAGCTTTACAGATTAGGACTTCGAACATCTATAACTTGAAAAGGATTCGCGTATAGTACAGTACACATGGATGGATAGATGTGGTGGAGAGGTACGGAACCCTTGGTGCGCAAGTCCAGATCGCACTTAGGTGGTTATTTTTCAAATGATATGACATTTTCGTTCTGTATTTTAGTGATTACTTGCATTGCTGTAACAAAAAACACTCTATGTGGCTTATCTGCGAGGTCCTAGAAGTAATAAAATTAAAACTAAATCATGTCTGCAGAGCTCCAATAAACACCTTAAGTAGATCGCTTCCTAAAAAGGGCATAATTGATACTACTTACATAAAATAATTGGCCCTAACTTACTGCTTCAACAAAGATTTATAACGTCTTAATACAAAAACGATTTAAGGGCACTTGGGTTGATGGAAAAATTATTCAATAGATAATTTAAGATTGACGTCCAATGTAAAACTCTTAATGAAGATAGACAAATTGTAGAAGTAGTAAATAAATTACATCTTAATGTTTCATAAGAAAAGAACGTGTTTAAGAAGGGTACGGCCAAGAGCAAGTCGAGCTTGAAACGCATTTCACATCATCTACATTTTCAAGAAATTGTCATGGTGCTCTTGTCTGCGAGATCGTGCGTAGACAGTAAGTATTTGGTTGTCACAGCTCCACCCCCCCGACATGTGTGTGCAAGGCCATTCAAAATGAGGTTCCGAACGCTTTTGAAACGCTTGAAACGGTTGGACTTTTTACCGCGCTTATCTTAATTATCGTAGAGACGCGCAAAGAGGACTAAATAATTTGTACTTTAATTTCGGAAACAGGAGCCCACTAACTACAACTACCTATAGCGTAGAGCCGAAAGTCGCACTTAGCAAATCATCATCATCAAATCGTGTGGGTTGCGAGGTCAATGATCGACCTCACAAACCCTGGTGTCCGAGTTGTTGAACCGCCAAAAGCCTCTAAAATGGCTCATTAACGATTACATCCGTATATAGGGTGACTTTTAATTAGTTCTTGATAGCAAAAGATATGCATGTACTCATGATAGGGAACAAGTTTTCCCAAGGAACATAGGTCGAAATACGAAAAACCAAATTTGACCTCCCATACAAAATGCGCTATCAGCTGATGCAGTTTCTATGGGAGGTCAAAACTTGATTTTCGTATTTCGACCTATGTTCCTTGGGGAAAGTTGTTCAGTATCATGAGTACATTCATACCTTTTTCTATCAAGAACAAATTAAAAGTCACCCTATATACCCGCTTATTACTATAAGTACCGCTAGTACCGCTACTGAACTAACTGCCATAGGTTGGCTGGAAGAAATCTCTCTTAGAGATGCCCTCGTATATGTCCTTTAATTGTGTTTTTTTTTTAAATGTGTGCAATAAAGAATATATATAGGGTGACTTTTAATTAGGTCTTGAAAGAAAAAGGTATGAATGTACTCATGATACTGAACAACTTTCCCCAAGGAACATAGGTCGAAATACGAAAATCAACTTTTGACCTCCCATAGAAACTGCATCAGATGATAGCTCATTTTGTATGGGAGGTAAAATTTGGTTTTTCGTATTTCGACCTATGTTCCTTGGGAAAAGTTGTTCAGTATAATGAGTACATGCATATCTTTTGCTATCAAGAACTAATTAAAAGTCACCCTATATAGTAGTCGGGAGCAACGGCTTAACGTGCACGGAATCAACTATTTCAGACAATCAGGTGATTCATCCTGCATTGTCCAAACCAAGCTGGGGAGCTCGCACAAACCGGGAATTGAACCCAGAACCTCCGGATCGAGAGCCGAGCGCTCTGACCACTAGTCCACAGAGGCTGTTGTCTAGTGGTTCATACTTGATCTGCTCTTGCCTGTACCTACCACGCAGCACTTGATTTACGGTAAAAATTGGGTGGTACAGTCGAGAGCGAGTCGAACTTGACACATTAGACTTTCTTCCTTAGTTAAATCACTATAAGAGCTAAAGTCACACTGAGAGTGTTGAGAATGACTAGAAAATTGTTCGGAGATTTAATGCTTATATTTAGGTAGGATTAATACGAAAATTCAAAACGCGGAAAATTTTAACTTTATCTGTCTTACTTAAACCTCAAAACGTAAAAAAGTCTACAAATTAACGAAAGTCATAATTTCTTTTCATCATTTTTAAATTATTTTAATTCCTTAAGTCTAAAATTAACCTGACCACCTATTAATTCTGGCTTTGGTTTTCTAGCAACTTGTCTGTAATTCCAACGTCCACCCAACATTTCTTAGTTTTGTTGTTACACTTTACAAAATGACACAAAAATCTAAACGACGCGTGACGTCAACATCACATGCCATGACGCAAGGCCCTTGAGAACGGAACAGTTTCACCGAGAGCGAGTGATACAGATCGCTTAAGGTCATAATATTTTACAGCTTTCGCAATATTCGGTCATTAAGGTCTTTAAGGTACGACCACACGTCAGGTTTGTTTCACTCTGCACTTAAAGGTATGACGCGCGGCGCTCGAATGCGTCTTAACAAGGTAGTCAAATGTCACGCATAGCACGCGCCTAACGAACTGCACCCGGACTGGACACAAAGAAGCACTTTCAGAGCATGAGAAGTGAAAATAAAACACAGTGTGACCAACGAAGAAAGGAAGCTCAAAGAAACCCAAAGGGCTATGGAAAGGGCTATGCTTGGAGTCTCTCTGCGCGATCGAATCAGAAATGAGGAGATCCGCAGAAGAACTAAAGTAACTGACGTAGCCCTGAAAATCGCTAAACTAAAGTGGCAGTGGGTAGGGCACATCGCAAGAAGAACCGATGGCCGATAGGGCGTAAGGGTTCTAGAATGGCGACCACGTACCGGAAGACGAAGCGTTGGCAGGCCCCCTACAAGGTGGACCGACGATCTGGTCAAGGACGCGGGAAGCCGCTGGATGCGCGCAGCGCAGGACCGTTCGTCATGGAGATCTTGAGGGGAGGCCTATGTCCAGCAGTGGACGTCTTTCTTTGTCTTTGACCAACGAAAGGTGGCCAAAAAAACTATAAAAAAGCCAGCAGTGCTGTGTGCTAAACGATACCACTGTTTTGCTTGCAGAGGTCCATGGACGACAGCGTTACACCATCGGGTCACTGTCGGGATGTAATTGCTCGCTAAAGTACTCGTACTATCCTAAAAGAAATCAATGTCGTTAAATTTTGACAATTTATTTGGGATCGGCATACAAAACACGTCGAACGCTTCCATTTCTCTGTATCGGCCGTCATCTCAAAATTAACTACATTCTCATATCACTTTTTTCTCTATCTTTAATATCACTATATTTTGATTTCGCGTTTTGGCCCTTGCAAATTTTCTGCAGTGTGGTCGTAGCCTAACTTCTACTTGTGCCCACAGACTGCATATTGTTTAATATTGTTTCCCGCAACATTGTGCTGGGCCATTAAAATTAATATGAAGCTAACCATTAACGGTAATCGAAAATGTTTGAAAATCGATGTTTTGAGATTTGGGAAAACCATCAGATGTTAGAGGTTTTAAGAATTTAAAGTCGTTTGTTCGGATAGATTTTAGAATTGTGATATAATAATTATATGTATTTAAGATGATGCTTAAGAAATAAAGACTTGAAACAAAGGTCAAAATGGACGTCTCTCGTTCAGAAAACCTTTTAGTACAGTCCTATACAACCTTATTTCTTTATCAACCCGGATGTTTTATTAAGAGGTGGTTCTTTCCATAAAACTGAGCAACTTTTACCAACATAGGTCGACATACAAAAAAAATTGCAACATCCCTTACAAACTGCTGCAGCTGACAGAACATTCTGTACTTCGACCTATGATCCTTGGGAAAAGTTGTTCAGTTTCATGGGTAGAATCACCTTTAAAAATAACTAAGTAATTGCCTTGCACTGGACACTATCTGCCCTGGCCGACTTGGAAGTCATTAAACAGACTCCGGACCCAAGTGTGCAAGGGGGCTTTGGTGCAGATCCTACTTGTCTGTGTAGCTTCTCTCCGCAAACGATGGCTTACCTCTTGACCTGCTCTGCGTGCCCCTCTACCTGCTCACGCGTAGACCTTTACAATACCACCCATAGAGCGGTCTGCGTACCGGAGTATTGGTCCAATACAGTATTAATCACGCCATAGAATCGACTCGAAAGAAGAAGAATATAATATATGTATATGTACATAAATTATTATTATTATTTATTGATACGGTACGCTTACAGCAATACACATTAACAACATTTACATTTTGAACTTAATAGTATGACATATCGAATGTGCTTACCTATTAAAAGCATAGACAACATTCAAAATAATCAACAACACAATAAATGGATAGATAACACTCAGATACAAATAAACACTTGTGTTTGTCACACAAAATGTTTGCCCTGCGCAGGATTTGACCCCGTAGTCGACGGAGTAGAAAGGATGCTTACTACCAACGACAACAACGGGCCAGTCTAGTTTTAGTGGATACACTTACATAGTTCAACTTACATTGGTTTTGTTACCACTTACTTGCTGCCGTACGTACGTTAAAATTATTAGGTAAATTTTTATGTTGGATTTTTGCTACAAGAACAACTTTTATCTTGAATGGAAATTAAATGTCATTGTAAAATAAAATTCATAGTAAAAGTGATATATAAGTAAATACGGCCAACAACGGGTCAAGCTTGACACTCGCGGTGCGACTTTCGCCCGTACCTACGTCTATTGGAAATAAGAATGGTACAAAGTCCAATGTGCCAGGCTTGATGTGTTCTTAACTGTACCCATAGTAGTTAAGTCCAGTGTTTTTTTAGCTTTTTCCTTTCACTGTTTGCATGTGTTTCTTAAATAATAACCTAAACGTACGTATTGCTGAATGTGCGGTTGGCCGCGCGTCAGTAGAATCACTTTGGTCTAAGCCAGCCCTCAGTATGCTTTTAAAGATAGTGTCTGTATTGATGTGCGGTTAACTGTAGGTGTACCTGTGGTCAGTGTCACTATGGAGTGAGAGCTTCTTCTGCCAACAAACTGCTGCGCAGTTTGGCAGAGTAAATAATTTGTAAACTTCTTATGTTTTAATATGAATAAATGATATACATACATACATACATACTGCATGAGCCACGCAATGCAAGGTGTCATAATTATACATCAGCTGATACTCACTTAAAATTTTATAGTGCATTGATCCTAATTTGGCCATGTAAGTATTTAAATTGATTTGATCGTTAACTTTATCGGTAAAATGTAAGTTCCATTAGCTGTTGCGATAGAAGTGTTAAGTGAAAAGTTGCATGAGTGTAATGCGACCAACGCGTAGGCATAAAGTAAGTTTTTTATATCTGTTTTACACCCACGGAACGGTTTAAAAGTAAGAATATTTTTTTCGCCTGTAATTATAAGTATGTGTACAGTCAAGAACACATAAAACAAGGCACTTGTAGCGCGATTCTATAAAGTAGAGTCTTTGAAATGAGCACGGTACTAAGTGGAATATGGAGCTGGACGTGCTTTTGTATGTACGTACACGTTGTGGGTGTCTGGGCAAGCCACTTAGCATGTCTCATCTTCACACACTGGAATTTGTATCGTTCTCTCTTTAAGGCTATACCTATAGCACAGAATAGATTATATAGTTAAACTCACTTTACAGTTTTGGATTATATAAAGTAACCCGTGCAAATGCTTCTGAGATGTGCACAAGCAGCTTAACTATGGCTGCCAAAAATAATGTTAAAGAGTAGTTTGTGCTAGTAACGATGAAGTTATTTACATGCCTTCTTCAATATGAATTTCTAATGACTCACATAATCTTAATTTCAGATTTTTAAGATTGATTTATTAATTAAAAGTTTTTTACAGACGACTTGTTGAACTGATGCGGATAAATAAAAAACTATAAAAAGACAACTTTGCTCCTTATATCTGTCCTACAGAAATAGACTTAAATAGTGAACATATTTAGCATGTTTATCATACAATGAAATGGAACAACTTTTACGTTTCACTTTTAGTTCTCCGTTTAATTAAACGAAATAGTTATTTGTTATGCAAGGCAGCAAAAGGTTTATTTGGCGCGAATGCCTCGTATTGAAACCTGAGCAAGCGAAGGATTCTAGGATTGAACCACGAGAGAAGCGAGTGGTTCAAAAAAAGAATCCTGAGCGTGGCGAAGGTTTCAAGGCACGAGACGCAAAATAACTTTGCTGCCGAGCGAAACACAAAATTTTTCACCTCATTAAAGCGAGGAAATGTTAACATAATGAAAGAAAAGCAATTCAAATATAAGAAATAATTACTCATACGTTTTAACGTAAGGGCATAATACCTACATAATGGTACCGACTGCAACAAGCAAGTGGAAGAAGTGGAAACATAACCAGTATAACCTGAACCAGCGCTTAGCTACAAACCTCCGCAACCAGAGACCAGCTCAAGGTCAAAGAGTTTTCACGGACGAGTGGCCATGTATAGGAATACTAGACATTAAAAAGGAAATCACTATAATTAAATTAATATTAGTTTTGGGACTGTTGTGCTCACGTTCGTGACTCTACCTATAAACTACTTGATAAATTTGAAGAATACTTTTTTGTTTTATTTATTAGGAAAAGTTAACAGTTATGTACACAAGCGTAACTTAATGGTATTTAACAACAAATGTTAGGTTCATACATAACCAACGACACTTTTCACTGTTCATTTTCATTGGATTTCAATGTGGAGACAGAGGACAGGCAGTGGCAGGCAAATCTATTTTGTATTGCGTTGATTTGAAGTCAAAGGGCGAGTCCATTAATCTGGACAAGAGAACAAAAAAAAGGCGATCGAATTTTAAATTTACTTTTCCTTATCAGCCAGTACCTTACCCACCAGGCATTCACTATTAATAATACTATTTGTTTCTTTCCTATAGCTGCATCCCTCTTTCTCATCTTGAAAACGATAGTGCGTGGCTGGTTTTACAAGCGGCCAGTACTGCAAAATAATAAGTACATCGCGTTCGAATTTTAAAAACCTATTGCCCGCTAGGGGCCAAAAATCGCTTTTGGCCGCAGAATTTAACCGACAAAACAAATGTTTCCGAGCTTTGGAGGTGAAAAAATATTTATGTTCTCATAGAAACTGCACCAGCTTTTTCACCGTGCTTTTTGGGAAAAGTTATTCAGTTTCATGGCCTAAGTAGGTAACATGCTAAGATTGTGTTCACTATTTCGATTTTCGACCCTATATGTACATTAAGAGTCATCATAACATCCCATGAAAAAAAAAAAAAAGTCCACTACAGGACAGGGAGCTCCCTCCAGAATTCTAGCTTTTGCTGGAAAAATGTGGAGGGGAAGTACCATAGTCACCTCGCTTGTTAGCGTTACGGCTGGCACCATGGACCGCGGTTGTAGGTGACCGCAGTAAGTAAGATGTAAGATACAAAGGAGGATGCTGCTGCCCATCCTCCTGTTAACCCTTAGTCGCCTCTTACGACACCCACGGGTATGTATGGGTTGGTACTATTCTTTGCCGGCACCACACAGGACATTAAGAGTATTGAGACTTATTAGAATTTTGTAGGTAAGTACAATTTTACTACATCCTTTACACAATAAATCGATCCCTATAAGGAAACTAGCGCAACTAGGGCTATTTAGAATCCAAAATAGAACTCTACTCTGCAGATATACCGTTCTAAGGAATTACTTACCAGAATATTTCAACGCCTATTCTGTTTTAACTATCAACAATTTATTAAAATGTGACCATGAGTGGTAAATTTTATAATATTGCTAAAATTAAGTAATTACCTATACCCAATATATCATTATTATAAAGTTGTGAATTGATTTTGTCTGAACATTGAAGACATTTAATTATGTACTTCAACGAATAAACTCACGTTTTATAACGGGTGTAAGGGACAGCCTTCCGACAATGAACAACTTTCCGTGAACAAAACTTTCAGGGAACGAAAAAAAAAAATCCGCGTCTCCATACAAAATTGTAAACTTGATCGGGCAGTTTGTATGAAGAAGCCGATTTTGTTTTCGTTTCTTGAAAGTTTTGTTCACTCAAAGTTGTTCAGTATTCGGAAGGCTGTCCCTTACACTCTGTATTGACGACATAGGACCGACAAGTTTCAACCCTGTTCGAGGATCTTCTTTAGGGAGGTCGACAGTTTCCGGACCGCCGTCTGAAGTACATAGTTATGTGTAACACTCTCGAGTCGTTTAGTGATAAAATTGAAGAGATTTATTAAAAAATTATCACTTTAGGCTATTTTGAATGCAAATCACAGATTTTTGGCCTTTTTTTCTGTTGATTTATTTGTTTGAGCATCACGAAAAAACTACTGAACCGATTTTAAGGAAACTTTTTTGTTTGATAGCTAATAAAGTATAATAATTGACTGTTATAGGTACATTTTGTACATGCGGACAAAGTAGCAGGCAAAAAGTAGATGTTTATATTTTTGATAGCTTTTAAGGTGTCGGTTCAAGGTGTATCTAGTGTTTAAGTGTTTCGCATTTTATGGCACCAAATTGATTGTCTTCTTGGGTTGTCTGATAAGTGAGGTCATGTCCTCATCTCTAAGGACGCTTCCAAAATGGACATCTTACAATCTTACGTCAATACTCTGAGGGGCATTACGATAATTAGTGTGTTTTAGCTTACTAAGCATGCGTCTCGTCAGTTTCGTTTATATTTTGTACCTATACCTATACTATTGAACAAGCAATTGGCATCAAAAAATATAACTTTTGATTTTTTCGCCATACATTTTCGTACAATGATGTGGTTAAAGAAAGCGTCAATGTTTTTCTTAAAACGAATTAAAAGACGCAACTGAATAGTAAAATCGTTAGAAATTATTGTTTGGGATCTTAATCCCCAAACAATAATTTATTCATAGAACACACCTCTTAAGTGTTCAGGAAAAACCGCACATCACTTTAAAAATTTGATTTCTAGAAATGTAAGGGAAATCAGCCTGAATATCACACTTTTTTTTCTAGTGTCGTACCTTCTTTCCTGGCTATCGTAGAAAAGTGCGATCTGGGATAAAACTTTTGCCAGAGACCTTATCTGACGATCTCACTAATGAGTCCCGTGTCACAGATTAAATAATAGTAAACTAACGTTTCCCGTGTTTAGAATATTAAAAAAAAAACATTGACGCTTACTTTAATTCTACAAAAATAAATCTCAGAAACGCTCAGAGGTATCACAAAATTTATAGCGAAATATTAGTTTTTGCAAATCAATAAGTTGTAAAGGCTTTTGTAAAGCACATGAATTTATTAAGGAGATTAGTAAATACTGGACTTCGTCACTGACAGCTTATAGTATATTGCTTTGGTTATTCATTGAATAAATTATTTGGCCTTATTAAATTAGACGAGATCGTGAAATTTAATTAAGTTACTTAGAAATAGGTGTTTATTTATGTATCCAAACTAAAACGCTTATGTGTTAGCGCGTACGCATAAAGTGCGTTAACAATAGTATGAATTATTAACCAGGTGGTGGTATGTAATAATAATTAACTAAGTAGGCAAATGTGTTGAGTGAGATCGTAATCATTTAATGCGCAAAGTTTACTTAACTGACGTTTATACCCTATAACGTTAACTGAAGCGTGCGGTAACTGTATCGTTTTGTAAGATATTATGATTTTGGGTTAATATATTCTGGAATATAAATCTTCGTATTTAAGTGTAGATCGTATTTAAGTGTACGTAACACGAGCACGCGGGATTTCCGCGTTGGAAAGAATTGTGAATAAAATTGAAAACAATATTTGAATACCTACCTAGTTTAATATAGAACTAAGTAGTTTTACAATTAATTAATATTTGTTTTATATTTCTTCGAGTATATTTTTATTTTGTCTATCCACAAAGCAAACATTACAAGTGTCAAAACCTTGCGGTAAGTTCCGACGCGAAATTTCTACCTCCAAACCTTCCACTACGGAAACATCCGTTTTGGATTGTTTCGTCGCGGAATTTCCGCAGGTATGTCGCTACATTAAAAGTGCAAACGTAAAAAATAACCTTGGTAACAAGTACATGTGAATTTGCTCAGGGTGACATTTTCTATGTTATCTTATACATACTCGTACGTACTATTACGCACATTAAGAGACAGGATATTCGTAACAACATTGATAAAAGTTTGCGAGAGCAAGACAAATGATTTGAAAACAAACGTGGGGGAAAGAGATGACTATAATGTTGTTATGATATTATCATAGCTTACTCCGATTGCTTATTGTAAAGCCTATACAGCGTGAATTTGTATTGGTTTCGCTCCCAAAGTCAGGTGATTCTACTCATGAAAACAAGCAACTTTCCCGAAGAAAAAATATTTTATACGAAAAACTTTTCGTCTCCCCATAGTAAAGTGGTCACGTGGTGATCGACTCATTTTGAATGGGAAGGCGAAAATTTTTTTTTTGTAAAAATTTTTTTCTTCGGGAAAGTACAATACAAATTCACGCTGTATAGAGTATGTATATTCCACTTAAACAGCTTTAAATTTTTTTTTTTTTTTACTTCTGAAGAAAGAGCTTTAGTTCTGTTCAAGCCTTAAAGAGAGAATTGAATACCAGTACTGACTGGTAAAGTTGTCAGGATTGGGCGTTGATGATGTTTCCCCCTTTACAGTGGTAAAGGGGGAAACATTATCAACATGACTGATAAAATAATTTACCTGTCTTTATAAGTTGATCGAAATTGTCCTGACTGCTAAGCTGGCTCCATATGTTTTCACCCTAATCACTAATTTCATGATTTAGCTTTACTTTTAATTGAAAAACAATCAAAAGTTTATTAAAAGCAACGAATTTCTTATATTGTATCATAACCGACCAGGCCTTGATGACGGTCAACGAAGGTGGAGAGGGGTTAGGAAAGGACAAGGACGTTAGTATTATATAGTCTAAGGGAGAAGGAAACCTCCGTGATCACCTGTTACTCTTCAACTTCTGTTCTTGACAACCTTCAATACGCACAGCAACTTCTTGGTACAAATGTCTTTCAAAATTCACTAATCACAAATAATGTTCATACAATTCGCAAAAGGGGCGTCAAGCTAATGCCCGTGAAATGTTTCAGGGAAGTTTATCTCACAATTACAATTTTCACAAACGCGTGATACAAATAGCGGAACAAAAGGAGCTAACCTCCGCGCAACAAATATTAAGTAATAAATAGTCCTTTCAACAAAATGTTCATTCAGCACCACACAACAAATTTAGGCCTAATGCCTGTCTCAATTAGCAATATTTCACTCATTTAAAATGTAAAATAAAACATAAATGAAATTTTCCGAAAAATATAACTGCTTACTACGTGTGTGTGAATGACAAGAGAAAGTGACATGACAGCTACATGACAGTTGACAGCTGTGTTGCCAGTCCAACATAGATTCCACTAATTTCGGTAAAAAAAGTGTATGCAAAATCGAACATATATCATAAGTCTAAAAACGCTTATATACCTACAGAAGTAGCTTTCAAGAATTTCTATAAAGATCAAGACTATATAATTGCTGATTTATTTGTTATCTATTTATGTAAAAAAAATGTCATTGTCTTTTTGATGGAGATGTGCCAAGTTTCCATTCATTTTACATTTGATAAAGTGACAATTATGTCCGATGATAAGAAAACCAGCTCTCTTACATGCCCTGCTTATTAATTAACTGAATTATTGACTTAAATTACCTTCCAATTAGTGTAAAGTAACGCAGATTACAGGTAGGTATGCAGCCTGCATACGCACGAACGGTAGTGAATCGTGCGTGGCGTGACGCAGAGTAGAGTGCTCGTTTGCGTACAGAATATTTGACATACTCGTACCATATCGCATGAGCAGCTTGTCAAAATAGAACAATAATTGTAATAGCATAGTTGAACCGGTAATAAAGTTGCATTTAGGCGTTGTCTTTTACAAAGAAATTGCTCAGCGAAAATGGTAACGGATAGAGCACGCTCTCTGGCGTACTCGTATTAGCATAGCGCATAGCATTCAAATGGCAGTCGAGCGACACGACATTTGAAGAAATGAGCATCCCGTACACACCTGGCAAAGGACTATCTAGTTAGAGCAAGCCCAAGCAACGGGTACGTTAGGATCATCATAACATCCTGTGAAATATCCACTACAGCACAGGGAGCTCTCTACTGAATTCTAGCTTTTGCTTGAAAAATTTAGAGGGGAAGTACCATAGTCACATTGCTTGTTAGCGTTACGGCTGGCACCATGGACCGCGGTTGTAGGTGACCGCAGTAAGTAAGATGGTATGATACACAGGAGGAAGTTGCTGCCCATCCTCCGGTTTATAACCCTTAGTCGCCTCTTACGACACCCACGGGTATGTATGGAATGGTACTATTCTTTCACGGCACCACACGGGACGTTAGGATCACTAATTAGTATTTTTTCAGTTGGTAATTCTACTCTTTGTAGCGACGCACAGACCTGCGGATCTTTCTGACGCGAAAAATTCCGCTCATTTAGGGTAACGATACATGTGGCGTAACTTTCGCTGGTGTGATACTTGACTGATATTTCGGTCGCGGAAATTTCACTTAACAAAAATGACGTTATATAATATGTTTCATAAATCATTTTATCAGAATAAAAACCACATCCGATTGCAGTGGTATGTACATAATTTTAAGGCGGACTAGAAAATTACTAATACACAAATTAAATTAGATCCAATGTAGACTTAGTTAGGGTTGTCAGGCACACAAAAAGTTGTAGTCAGTATTGATTTTATGAGAATTTTTTAATTTTAGTTTTAGTTTTTTAATTATAGTCCATTTTCTTAAATTCCAATGATCCGATTGAATATTTAACACTAATTAAAATCATGGGGACATTCGTATATGATAAAATAACATCCGCAGACACAGAAGAAAACATCAATGTTCATCACTCAATGTTTGCCTTAAGCGGGGACCGAACCCGCGACCTACGGCGCAGAAGGCAGGTGAAACCACTGCGCTACGAGTAATAGGCCAGTCTAAATATTAATAGTGATAACTCGTTTAAGCTGAAAAAAATTGTCAGATACAATAGTTAAAGTGACGTTTGGCAACCCTAGACTACAGAGAGAAGGTAATACACTCTAGACTAAAAATGGAGGACAGTAATCTAAAACTTGCAGATGTGATGGAGTGTGAAAACATACAATTTGATATTATATTAGACATATTGAGGTCTACAGTAATCTCCAAGGTACACACGTAATAATAATATAATAAGACAGCTAGGCGCATTGAAAGACATAAATAATAATCATTGATTTGCTAGGTGAAAAATCTCTCTCACAATAAAATAATACATTGATAGAAGAAGAAATTGCCAGTGAGTATTCAATTTATTAATTTTCATTTTATTATCTACGAAGTGGTACTGGAAGCACTTCGACCTTATGTTATCTTTTGTGTTTTCTCCTGCCCTACGCTCCTCATCATAAATAAAAAAATAGGTATTTATTTAAGATAATATTGGTCCATTTATTTTATTTCATTGACGTACACAACAGTTAACAATCAAGAAAATGTAAGATAAGATAAGATAAGATAAGATAAGATAATTTTATTTCAGAAAGAACAGGCAAAAACTGGGTGTACTAAAATGCTAAACGTTAAAGTATAGTAAGTGTAAGTAGTGTGTGTGTAGTGTAGTGTAAGTTAAAGTGTTAAAGTGTAGTAGTATTTGTAAGTAAGAAATACAATCTCGTCTCTTCCACGTTAAGAAAGTCCACAATAGTTAGTACACATTTTTTTAAGCAAGATGTGTCCTTTTATTGTATCGATACACCACGATTAGTACCGCAACTGAAAAATCTGTCAAGGATGACATCAGCGGAAATTACGCCAGTATACGCCATAAGTGACCTTAAAACCGTTGTCAGCGTAAAATGCGGAACTCTCCGCATCGAAAAGATGCGCAGATATGTTGCTAGACTTATATTGCGAAGCCATTTACCAAACTATTCATGTTCAGGCATACATATTGCAATAGAAACACTAAATTATCTTTCAATTTCAGCCCCCACAGAGTGTATGTGCCAATCAGAGGAAATTGTTTTATATGAGGTGTGATCTGGTATGTACCAGACACATAAAGTAAGTGGCTATTTCTCAGACTCATAAATTATACATGAATTTTAATTTCGGTCAAGTTCATTAGGCGATGTATTTACCTGCGCGTGGTAAAGAAATCAACTCACTCCATTAAGCTCGTGTATTCAAAGTTTTTGTCAATTAACCGATATTCATAACAATTACAAGTTTGTAGAATTTTAAGTCTTTCAGGGATGTACGTTTACCTGCTGCAGCACGCTTTAATCTTAAAAATTGTTAGAAAATTAAGCCAAGCCAAGCCTGATGAGCCGCATTTTGTTATTTGTGACGTAAAATTTCCTTTTTACTTGCGACCGTTTTAATTATTGTGCAGTTATATTCTTTTAATCGTGAAGGCTGTAAGATCGATGACCGACCTCACAATCCCTCAGAGTCGTTGTACCGCCAACTAACGTGGCTGAATAATGACTACTTCTGCAGATAGTAGCTGGCTGGGACTATTTCATAGGCTTAACCTTAGAGGAGCTAGGGCTTAACGTACCTTTCGAAGCACAAAAGGTAGTAGGGGAGAGCGGGGCTGGTTGTGCCGGGGGTAAGTTGTTCCGACGCAAATATCTCAAAAATAAAAAGCGATAGCTATAATTTCCTAATGCATCGCGAAATGTCTAGTGGTCACGCCCATACGGCTGCCACTTTAGATGCGCCAACGAGGCGGACCTGGCGGGTGTGTGGGTAGCGGTCGTCCAGCACCACGTTAGTAAATTTTTTCGTGTTTACACTTTTTGGGCTTTACTTGGCATTTACGGTGCTACGTACTTGGGAGTTTTATTGAAGTGATCGTAATTTATCCATTCGTGTTAATCTATGCAGTTTTAATGCTTTGTATCAGTGATCTTTTGAAAATGTGAAAGTTTTTCAATGTCTTCGATACGGGGTAAAAAGTGCCTTTCATTTGGGGCTGGTTGTGCCGCGAATCCCATACTAACCTTTACTATTTTTTATTATTTTATTTAACAGAATGAGAACCTTTAAGCGTTAGGGGAGAACTTCCTAAGAATTTCTACAAAAGGTTGCTGATGCTGAGATTAAAGAAGAATAAAAATTATCGATACAAATTACGCATTCCATTTTATTACTATTGTCGTAGGTTATAAACCCTGATTTTTAATTATGATCTCTTTATAACAAGTATGTACAAACAATTTTTTTTATCTTAGTAGAAACCTACTTTGAAGTAAGAATATTTTTGTTTCGTTTTGATTAAAAACATTAATTGATTTGACCAAAACTTCTGTCATAAAATGTTTAAATATGTTTTAAGGAATGAAAAGGCTAGGTAGCTGTGTTTTTAATATAATTCAATTATTGGTTAGTATAACGTCGATATGTTTGATGGTTTCTGATTTCTAAATCCATTTCAAACCATTAAAATGGTCAAATATTAAGACCGGCACAACCAACCTCAGCCCCGGCACAATTTGCCCCCGAACGGGGTCAGTTGTGCCTAGCCACCACTGCTTCAAAAAATCACTATTTGTAGAAAACTATTAAGAATGTCCAAAAACTCGATTCAAATATAAAAAATAGATTAAATTTAACGTCGGATAGTCTACAACTATCATTCTTAGCATTCATATTACTTGATTTATTTAAGGATTTGTCAAAATTGGCACGTCCAGCCCCGCTCTCACAAGGTAGTAGTTAAGGTGTACACTGTACATATATTATAAATTTTAAACTAAAATCTGAATCTCAAACTCACTGTCTCAACAACTAAAATAGTGTATGATTAATGGCATAATTGTAGACCTACAGTTAAATGGATGGGAACCACATGATGTCCAAATTGTGACCCTCAACCTTTTAGAACGACAATTATACTTAAATATCATAAAAAATGCAACTCTTGCAACATTATTTTATTATTTGTTAAAAATTTCTCAAGCTCGTCGCCTTATAAGTGTCAGGTATATTTATTACAATTTCAATGTCGTCCAGTGATAATAATGGTTATCTGATTGTTGCACAGTTGATTAGCCTAATTTGGTAATGGGGTTTGTAACATTAATTATACAGGGTGGAAACGATAAGTGATCTCACTCGATCAGTTTTTGGAAACCTAGTTACGGATCCTGAAAGTGCTTTACGAGCTCTAACAAACAACGGTATCAATAATAAGTTACAGAACAAACTGGATCTATCCGAAAATTCAATGTTTCCAGCTTTCATACATTTAGTAGAGCTACATGGCACTCATTTACCATAGCAAGTAAGAAGAGTGCTCGGAGGGAAGACTCAGACAACAGATAACAAGAGAAGAATGGCGGCTCTTAGTGTCGGAGACCAAGATCCTCTTCGGGTCGCTGAGCCAGCTAGCATAAGTAAGTACATACACAATACAAGCGCATACAAATTCCAAAACTCGTCATTCTGATATCTGCCCTGAGCAATAAAAGACATAATCAAACACAAGTCATGCATGGGATTCTTACACCATTACTGTGGTAAAACTAACACCTACAGTTTTACTCAATAGTAAAAAATAATTAAGCACAACTTACACAATTTTAACACATATTCCAACGACGATAAACTGCTATATTTCATACAAGTTCGTTAACGATGGTTCCCACTAAACTTGCTTTTAACAAATACTTGTCAACGCCTAGAAACATTTATTTGCTGCATACTACCTATATATTATTTTGAGTACGACCGTTTGTTTGTCCCGCTTTCATTCCAGAAAGCGAAACACAAGAAAATTTGCTATTTTATTTAAACTTTTACTTCTTCGTGTCAATTAAACAACTTCTTTCTAAGATACCTTTTTGCAAACACTCGTAAGTAGATCCACCGGCACAAACTAGTTGATTAACTGAATTCGGCATGAAGTAAGAACTAGTTATTCAACACCCATCGTTGTTATAAATTAAACGGCCATTTGGTATAGTCGTGATGGTATTATCAAATTTGATTCACATGCTCGCATTTTTGACCCAGATATACTAATATTCTCTGAATTCTGACCTCTATTACATCTGAAATAAAGTGTATATTAAATAAAGTGAGTAAGTGAAACACAATTTTGCAAATGTGCAATTCAAACATTATGTCATATTTATATGATTTATTAAATCAACAATGTTACGTAATAAAGAGAGCTCAGGCAGAATGAAATTGCTTCACACGTTTTATAGTCCTATTCAATCTACTTAAGTTAGAAAAGAATAATAAATAATATTAATTGATTTATTACGTTCAATTGCTTGTAAAGAAAAAGTTATTTATTGACAGTGTGTGTTTAATTAATTGCACTAAAGTTTGCTCAACAACACATATTTGTTTTAAAGTTTCTAATGACGGCGTCTGCCATGGTTGAAAAGTCTAATTTTAAAACTTTTATAACTGTGAGACTATAATAAACAGGTGATGGAAAATTTAGTGTTTTCAGAAATCAGTATGATTAAGAATAAGGAAGCCTCAAGTCAAGAATAAAGGAGTAGGTAAGTGATAGGGCTTCGAATATTAATAAAAAAAATGTCTGTTTGGATTATTTTATTGGCAGAAGCACAAACAGAAGAAACTTGTTGTAAAGATATTTATTGATGGATAAATTAAGAGGTGTTTTGTGGGGAAAATATCATACCAGGATATTATGACATTATGTATGTATGTATGATCTTAGTGACGTGAATATGACTGCAGATCTTGTGAATATCGAAAACTGATTCCCGTGTAAATCACTGGACATTGACGATCTCGCCATTTGTAACAATATCTTTACTTTGACACAGGCAAAATACGACTTGTAATTAGGATGCCATTAAATAAATATCTATCTAACTTACCAACCAACCCAACCTTACAAATTTTGAAAAGGAGAGTGATAGGATAGGATAACAGCGATCGATAGTCGCAAAGCTTGCAAGCGTGGTGACAATGGTGATTACCACATTACCCTCCAAAGTACAACGCGTTTTAGCTGGAGTTCAGTAGGTAACTCCCTGTCACGCCGTGGTCATTTTTTCCCGATTGGATAAAAAACAGTTTGGTTTAGTCAAAACTAATAAGTAAAGTATCTTCACGATCACAAATGAGACTTGTTTTTCATTCGAAGACGGTCCGACGAATACGTGCTGCAATGCAACAGCAAAAAAAATCAATATGTTTGTTTAACGGTTGATTTTTTCCTTTTTTTGTGTAAGAATTTATAAATAATTTATAGGAGTGATTACAAAAATCATAAAAATTCCAGTTTCTAGTTTTTTAGATCTTATTTTCGTTGAATAGTTATTTTTTGGTCATCTGTAACGTTATCAAAACTAATAAGTTATTTGTAATAATTAAAAACTACTAATTTAATATATTTTTTAATGCTATTTTATTGTCCGCTGTGAGCTTTGATTTACAAATTAAAAGCATGGTGAAGACGTCACAAAATAATAGTTTAGTGTCAAACACTTCCAAAGACGGTAGAGCTTTTGTGTTAAATCCGGAGAAGTCCTTTTGCCTATTTCAGCAGTGTTTGCAGTGTTAAATTTCATGTCTAATGGAAAGTAAGCCAGTGAAATTATCGTCAAATGAGACAATGAGGTAGTGGTGATCTCTTAGGAAGTCCATGTTCTCGTTCGCTCACTTCTGACACAAAACAAATTTTCAATAGTATTTCTTTTTAGAGGGACATTGCAGCCAGCTATTACAGTTTCAACAACCAAGTTAGGAGCAGAAAGAATAGAAAATTAAGAGGACTTTTGGTTAAACCATCATAACATCCCATGAAACGTCCACTACAGGACAAGGAGCTCCCTCAAGAATTCTAGCTTTTGCTAGAAAAATGTAGAGGGGAAGTACCATAGTCACCTCGCTTGTTAGCGTTACGGCTGGCACCATGGACCGCGGTTGTAGGTGACCGCAGTAAGTAAGATGTAAGATACAAAGGAGGATGCTGCTGCCCATCCTCCAGTTTATAACCCTTAGTCGCCTCTTACGACACCCACGGGTATGTATGGGTTGGTACTATTCTTTGCCGGCACCACACGGGGCATGGTTGAACATTCTGCTGAAACTATTGGATGCTCATCTAGAAGAACAAAGATGCATTTCAGAAAAACAGAGGGGTATACCACAAAAGTACAGGGATCACTTCTGAATGACCTTTTGAAATGTATATCTGATTTGATTTCAAGAATAAAGATGAGACTGACACAATATACATGACAAAACCGTATTAATGACGAAAGCGCAGCTTAGATTGCCTGATTTATAGTCTTTACATACAAATTAATTAAGACTTCGTACAAAATGAATATATATATCAACGTGTCGCAATAATCAAACAACAACTTTATTGAGAGCACAATGCCGTCGGGTAAGTTGAAATTATGGTCCTGATTGTTGCGACAATGTGTATTTTAAAACTGTTAATAGCTCTCTTAACGTGGTATTATACGCTTAAATAGGCGTATACTGTTAGGCCGATATTTCACTGGGACACCACGGTGGCGGGACTGGTTGCGCCACTGGTGTCCGTAACTAGACACTAGTATAGACACCAGTAAAGACACCAGAGTCGCCACACCCTGCGGCCACAGTATTAAGGGCTATATTTCACTGGGAGTGGTAGCGCGACCAGCATCCGAACTGGTTGCGCTGCCAAATTGGTTGAGCAACCAAACGGACATCAGGTGAGTAACTCTCTATAGAGCTGTATACATTTTGTTGGTAGCGGCGACTGGTTGCGCTGCCATGGTGTCCCAGTGAAATACCGGCCCTAAGGTCAAGTTCTATAGGAAAATAAGAAGCATATTACTATTCTGAAGGCTTTCCATATTTACGAGTACCTATTGCACTAACCCTGACTGAAAATATTGTTCATGCTTGAAATCCTGTCTGAATATTCTTATAAACCTTTTACTGTTTAATGTAAATATATAATTGAACAATTTCTACTTTAAAACGTGTTTTAGCACAATTATTGTAACATTTAAGAAACCCTGGACCATAAAATGTGCACAATAAAATCTAACAACGTGATATAAAACGCGTTCGCAATATCTGTACATATCTCCGTCACGGTTTTTTAACATCTAAATATTATGAAATTTTTGTAGCGGTTATAATAAGACCACAAGCATACGGCAACTGCACTTATCGTGGCTGCTGTTATTGCGTGCCAAAAGCTTCAACCAAAAAGATGACAAATCTATAAGGATAAGATAAAGATAATTTGTCCGCATAAATACAATTTGTCCGTTAGATACCCGCTTAGAATATTAAATCTCTCCCTGTAGTCGTCGTAAAATGTAATAAAGCTACATAAGCAAAGCAAAAAGATGGAAGATCTTTACTATCGTCACCAGCACAGCGGTACTAAGCCAATAGGGAATATGCATATATTTTTTTTTGTCACATTTATTAACTAAATATGGAAATTCTATAGTAGAACGACAAAAAATTTAATTAAAATTTAAGTCGGCTAAGAAATACGGTCGTTAAAAGCATTTTAAACAATTAATTACGCGCCGATTAGACACAGAGATCCGACGTGGACAGTGACGACGTCACATGTACGGTCATTATAAACTCCGTGTTAAATTTCGTTTTGCTAGAAAGAGACAGATAAAAATCTTCGATGGCTTATATTTTTTTAAATTTCATAGTTATTCAAAAAATTGTTATACTAAACTGTTTATTACATCATTAAAGATATTTTTTTAAATAAAAAAGAATCGTGCATATTTCCTATTAGAGTGATGACTAGGTATTTAATCGTTGCTCTAGCCTTATTTCGTTTTTTCCAATGGTTTTTACGGAGTCAGCTACCTAATCTAGGAGATTTCACTGGGGGCACTCGTTTTTACACAGAGTGACTGCCATCTGACCTCCGCAACCCAGAGGGAAAACCAGACCCAATCCTAGATTAGGCTTTACCAGATTACTGGCCAACCTATTTGTCTGAGTTTTCAAGTCGCCAAATGGCCTCCGACTTGGCTTGACAGTACCATCGGCTCTAGTTCTTATGCCACTAGCGGTTATCCATCCTGGTTCTAACCACGGCCAACGTCCCTTAACTTTCGTGATCGGAAAGAAAGAGCAACTACCACTCGGCCACGAGCTGTTCTCGTGATAATTAGCTCTACAAAGTCGAAAATCACTAAAATCACGATCACAATCAGGATTTTAACCGGCGCGGCGTCTTGTCCGTATGCTACGTCCACTTTTAGTTGTACTTTTTTTTATGAGAGATGCATTAGTTGACATTTTAAACGAAATTATGATAAAATCTGATAAAATTGATGAACTGTTAATAAGTTTTTTTGTCGCAACTGCAAACATAGTAAATCTTGCACTGCTATTTATATAGGGTCATACGGAAAAAGTGAATTCTTTTTTGGACATCTTTTCCAAAAGAACATAATAATAGGTTGAAATACCAAAAAAGTTTTTTGACCTCTCATACAAAATGCGCTATCAGCTGATGTAGTGTCTATGGGGAGTTAATTTGTTTATTCATATTTCGACCAAAGTTTCTTGGAAAAGTTGTTCATTTTCATGGTCTGAGTGACATGGTAAAATTATGATCAATATTTCATTAGGACCTTATATGTTTTCTTTGTAGTCACCAACTGTCATCCAAACGAGCCGTTGTCAATGATATGCCGTTGTGTTTACTATACCCTAGCTCCTCCAAGACTATACCAGTCAGTGCTCTAATTTTGTGCATCCGCTGAAACGGATACCTAATTGTTGAAATAAGATAATTACAGTTTCTCAAGTCATAATTAATTGTAACTACCATTTTAATTGTGCCTGAACAGTAAGGCTGGCTAGCAATTAAGATATCCACACCAAATGTCATACATTGTAAAACTGAAAACCTATTTGTGTTTAATATTCATTATGTCATCCCTTCGTAGGCCTAGAGCAGAGATCTGCTAACAATCTATTCCCTTTTTAGGGTTCTGAACCATTTTTTTTTAAAAAGGAACCCTTATGGTGTGACTTCACTTCACTTCTCAGGAACTATTCAGTACTCACGCTATCGACTTGAAATTTGGAATAGTTTTAGAGCATATTAAACAAGAACTAACAAAAGAATTAAAGAAATATTCTTATTTTTACAATTAAAATTGGTATTAAAATAGGTATTTGTATTTTTTTACGACTCTTAAGCCCCGGAAGTTTGCTGAACGAAAAATTCGAATTAATTATATGTAGATGGTAGAGGGTTATGTAAATATTACAGGAAAATATACAACGTGTAACGGAAAGGTGTGGTAGTACTGAAGGGTGTGAATATGCCCATGAAACTGAACAACTTTTCCCAAGAAATATAGGTCAAAATACGAAAAACCAAATTTGACCTCCCATACAAAATGCGCTATCAGCTGATGCAGTTTCTATGGGAGGTCAAAATTGATTTTGTTCTATGACTTATGTTCTTTGGGAATAGTTGTTCAGTTTCATGGGCAGATTCACACCCTAGCAGTATTATACCCCTTTCTGTTACAATCTCTAAGTATCTGCAAAAGCTTTTACAAACAAACTTAGTTTTGAGGTATTGACTGTATTCCTTCTTGAAATACTATATGTACATTGGAATGGAACCTTTGGCGCGCGAGACTGAATCACAATTGACCGGTTTTTCTTCTGCTCTTTCCTAAACGCTGTTTCCTGCTGGGTAAAGTCTCGTCCCAAATTTACACGTCTCCACTAAATAAATATAAAAATGGTTATCGAGTTGATATATGCTAAAATACTAACTTGATCTTAATACCAATTATAATATCATAACATTAATAAGAGCTTAGTATGTATGTTGATATTTAGCAACTGGCAAACTGCAGGCCATGCCCATGTAATTGTGAGCTTATTTCGATACGTTTGGCAATACAAAGTCACGAAATTAAATAATACCTTTCATTTCACTGTGATTAAAGACAATTGTATCGCAAAATGACATTTCTGCTCGAATGATTTTTTTGCAATAATACGCTGTAGACTATATTTATATTGTTAGGTTTAATTAGGAATTCTTAAGTCACCTGGGGTGACAATTACTTGAAGTTCTGGCAAAAACGAGAACGAGAGGAAGTTCAAAGCAGCCATTGTCACAATAATTTTATTGCATGATAAAATAGCATTATTTGAATTTTCAAAGGACGATGTTTGCTACGACCGTATGTAAAATTTTGCTAATACGGAGCCAAAAAGGTTTTTTAAGTCATTATCATATCGTGTGGGTTGCAAGGTCGATGACCGACCTCACCAACCCAGGTGTCAGAGTTGTTGAGACGCCAAAGGCCTCTGACAAGGCTCATCAACGACTACATCCGTAGAAAGTAGTCGGCACCAACGGCTTAACGTGCCTTCCAAAGTACGGAATCATCTAACTTTTCAGACAATCAGGTGATTCATCCTGCAATGTCCTAACCTAACTGGGGAGGTCACAAAGGGATTTTTGAGAAAAAGACAACTGTCAAACCACTAGGTATCAATAACTGTGATTTCTAACGTTTGGTTTGCGATAGAAGCACTCGATGGTATTACGTAGGTAATTAATAGTAAATCATTGACTGACTGACCGACAAGTATAGTCTCTGATCTCTTAATGGTCAGCATAAAAAAAAAAAATCTGAAGTAGATGTTTTCCTTTTAATTGCCTTTGTTGCTGTCGGTACCATAGTTTGTCAATAATCAGCATCATATCATAACATCCCATGAAATATCCACTGTGGGACAGGGAGCTACCTCGTACTTTGGAGGGGATTTACCATAGTCACCATCTTGTAAGAGTTGCGGTTGGCGACCGCTGTTGTTGGTGACCGCAGTATATAAAATGGTACGATACACATAAAGATGCTGCTGCTCATCACCAGTTTTATAATCCCTCTCGCCTCTTACGACACATACGGGTAGAGATGGGTTGGTACTATTCTTTGCCGGCACCACATTTTTTTTTACTATGTATGGGCTTACTCTTGACCTCGATCTAGCCTTGAGGACAGAGATGAGGTCGACGATGGAACGAGCTTGCCCAGAAGAAGCCTATTCACTCGTGACTTAAATAGATTCGGGTTATAAGAGCTCGGGAACACAGACGCAGGCAGAGAATTCCACTCCTTAGCTGTGCGCATTATAAAGGATGTTTCAAAGCGCTTTGTGCTGATGTGTGGAATATCAACCAAATATGGGTGATATCCTGCGGTGCGTCTGGATTCCCGATGGTAGATGGCGGAATAAGCTCATGGAGCTCTTGGGCACACTCTCCGAAGTACAATCTGTAAAAGACCGACAGACATGCAATTTTGTGCCGGTGGGCTAGGCTGTGAAACGAAACGAAACTATTTTTGTCATTGCACCGATGTAAACGAAATGGTTACTGTTTTTTACACTCTTATTCGAGAAGTAATTCGTAAGCATGTCCCAAAATCAAAGCCCCGAAATAACAAGTATCCGGTTTGGTTTTCTTCTAATCTTATACAGCTTCTTCGAGAAAAATATAAGTACCGCATGAAGTTACGTAAATATAATAATAACCCGCGTGACGCTCTATCGTTTGACATCTTGAGGTCCAGATGTGAAACCCTCCAGACTTCCTGTTACAATGAGTATATTACCAGGCTTGAGGCAGCATTGAGATCCAACCCTAAGCTACTTTTTTCTTTCATTAAAAATAAGAGAAAGGGCAAAAGTACATATCCGTCCCAAATGAGTCACAACAATATTATAGCGTCTACAGGTTCTGATGTGTGTAATCTTTTCGCAACTCATTTTTCATCAGTCTATCAAAAAAGATCGGTGCCTATTGATGACATGTGCATTGAAACCTGTAGTAGCAACTACCTATCTACTGTTAATTTGAGTGAAGACTCTATTTACAAAGCACTTAAGAGACTTAGTCATTTTAAAGGAGCAGGTTGTGATGGGATCCCGTCGGTATTTGTGGCGAGATGTTCCAAAGCTTTGGCTTATCCGCTTTCACTGATTTTTAACAGATCATTGCGCGATGGAGTTTTCCCTGTTTATTGGAAGGAAGCCATGGTTGTCCCTTTGCATAAATCTGGTGCTGACGATATCGTTAAAAACTACCGGCCTATCTCCATATTGCCAGTGTTTGCAAAAGTTTTTGAAAAGCTTCTCTGTCCTATTCTATGTGCACATTTCAAACAAATTTTGTCGCCATTTCAGCACGGTTTTGTCAAAGCTAGGTCCACTGCAACCAACCTTATTCTTTTCATAGAAAAACTTTGCCAATGTGTTGATTCTCGTGGTACAGTAGACGTTATATACACGGATTTCAGCAAAGCTTTTGACAAAGTTATTCATAATGTCTTATTGCAAAAATTATGTAATAATGGTATTTCTGGAAGCATGCTCTTGTGGTGCAAATCATACCTTACAGAAAGAACATCTCGAGTTGTTGTTAACGGGTTTACATCTGATCCTTTTGCTGCTGAGTCTGGCGTTCCACAGGGCTCACATCTTGGTCCTTTATTTTTTAATATTTTTATCAACGATATACATCAATGCTTCTTGAACTCCACTGGATATCTTTACGCGGATGATCTAAAGTTGTTCAGAACTATAGAGAACCCTGATGATTCTATTTTAATTCAGCAGGATCTTGACCGTCTTTCGGACTGGTGTAGTCAAAATGGCATGATTCTCAATGTCGAGAAATGTTTTCATGTACAGTTTTCACGTAAAAAGCAACCACCTGTGACTTCTTACTCCATCAACGGTCAAAGTCTCTCGAAAGCTCAGAATATTAAGGATTTAGGCATTCTGCTTGACCAAAAATTAAGGTTTAACGTACATGTGGACCACATCGTTAACAGAGCCTTTAAAACACTTGGTTTTGTGTTGCGTAATTGTAGAGATTTTAAATCACCCATTACGAAAATAACTATTTATAATTCCTTAGTGAGGTCTGGCTTAGAATATTGCTGTGTCGTCTGGAATCCTCATTATGATGTCTACAAAAAACGTTTAGAATCTGTTCAAAAGAGGTTTCTATGGCATCTTTCGTACACCTACAACGTGGCGAAAAAAATTCCAAGCTATGCTAAAAGACTTGAGTCCTTTAAAATGACCTCATTACAGGACCGTAGGTATTTATTAGACAGTGTATTTCTATGGAAGCTTATAAACGGTAACTATGATTGCAGTCCTCTTCTTTCCTGTATAAATTTTCGCATTCCGCACAACTTACCTCGTTCTGGCAAATACGCTCTGTTTGTCCAAAATGCTGCTATCACAAATTTGGGTCACTTTTCTCCATTAAACAGATTAACGTATAATTACAACAATCTCAGCAAAAAAAATAATAGTCTTGATATTTTTAATTCTCTTTTAACGTACAAAAAGGAAGTTATTCAAACCATGCATAACCTAATATGACCAGTATTCCTTCAAATGTAAAATTTTATAAATCTCACATAAATGTTTTTAATTCATATTTCTTTATATTATGAGTAGGTAGTTTAAAATATGTTTAGATATTAACTTATTATTCTTAATTTATTTTCAGTTAGTTACTTAAGTTTGTGAATGCCGTCGTCACCTATAATTAGAATGACATTTAAATTGTTAACTTTAATGTTCATTTTTAAGAATTTGTTGATGTACATTCTGTTGGTGACCTATTAAATAAATTAAATAAATAAATAAATAAAAAGCGTTTTCACTATCATCTCATCACCAACGAGCTTCTTGGCTCTGCGATCGATCGAGTCTAGAGCGGCTAGTTGGTATTTGGCTGAGCCATCCCAAAGGTGGCAGCAATTATCTAACAAGTGAGCAAGAGAGCTTGTGCGCTACCTGATGGAAAGTAGTCACCACCGTGGGTGACACCCCACTGTCTTATTTGTAAAATAATTTGACACTAATAAGACCAAACTACAACTAAACTAAAGTGGTATGTCTTATGTGCCGGTAATTTGACTGGCTCCGTTACCCTTCAAACCGAAACACAGCACTAAAAGGTAAGGGGTGTGGTACTTACGTACGTACGTTCCCCAGACGGACTTTGCACAAACGCCCTACCACCTACAGACTGGACGATAATCAGCATAATTGAATCTAATCATCATAACATCCCATGAAATATCTACTGTAGGACAGAGAGCTCCCTCCAGACTTCAAGTTTTTGCTGGACAAATGTGGAGGGAAAGTCACCACGCGTGTAGGCGTCGTGGTTGGCACCATGGATCACAGGAATAATTAAATCGAGATTACTTTATTTCAAAAAGTCTTATAGTAGTTTACTAAACAACATATTATCTACTTACCTACTTGTGTAGTAATTACTTTATAATGACTTACTTTGATTAAGTATGTGAAGGCTATCTAAAATATACAAAAATGAACCTCTTTCATGGTTCTTTCACAGGCCTTATCTAAAGTCGTAAATAAAATTATCTCTATGTAGTCTTCTTATAATAATAAAACAATTTTAGTAGGTGTTTAGTTAACAGTAATTACAGGATAGAATAATGGCAATTTAAAAGTAGTATTCCGTTTTTATTAAGTTAGGTATGTGTTTTTATGCTCCAGTAAATAAAAGTAACATAAAAAAGATACATAAATTTTTTTATTAAAGAGAGTGAATAGACTAGCGTAGACTTTAATATGTTTACATTTTCAGCCCAGATTTTGATAATTTGACTCATGATGCTGTTTGCTGATAAAAGTCTGGAGAAGGCTTAAACAGCTCACTTAGATGGAACAAGAAAAAAGAGACGTAAAGTATATATTACAGAGAGACAACAGAGTAGCGTAAAAACCTTTTTCTTTTTAGATTTTTCAGCCAAGATTTTAACAAGGTTGTCTGATGATGATGTTTGCTACAAAAGGTCTGGAAAAAACTAAAAAATCTCATTTGAATAACAACCTTTACTCACAGAATTGTCTAACATTCAATAAGCTCAACACGTCATTTCAAACGGAAGTTTAGCTGACATAACACCAATAAATATTACCATCAGATTAGCCTTCGCCTTGCTCTGTCTGACCCGGTTCCGCCTGATCTCAAAAAAAACAAAAGTGTTACTTCATTGTATGTAATGTTGAAATGATTGAGTGTGTACGCGTAAGTAGCAATAATTTATTAGCGGAAGTGCGTTTTGCCTGGTATGTAGATAATGCTAGCTTTTTACAATATTAATGTCTGATTTTTTAAAGTAAATATAGGAAGAGTAGGAGGACAAGGTAAGGATACCATTTTATTAAATAGGGTCGAGTAAAACAATTTAAGGGCTTTGTCGTAAGGTTAAAAGCAACATAATAAGTTTTTAATTACGCATTATGGAAATCCGCAATAAAAGGATTGAACTTCCCATAAAAGCTCTGACCGTTTGTTAAAACTCCCACATTTGCCTAGTAAATTTCCATCTTGTAGTGTTGCATCACTTCGTAGTTGCAATTTAATGAAACCATTAATTAAAAGATCAATAAATGAAACATTCAAGTTTAGACGGACGTTTGTAGTGTGAGAAATGAAAACATAAACTATTCACTTACAAAAGTTCGTCATTGATGTCTGTATTAGACCAAAAGATAAATTAAGTAGCTGTAATTTGATTGGCTAATTATAGTTGTTCAACCGGCGATTGTGGCCGTAGTACTTTGGTAAGAACCACCTCTTTCTTTTTGGCTGGCGAGTTGTTACAGCAAGTTTAGTATTTTTTTGTCAGGGCCAACCAGTAACACAGCAAACGATAAGTTGTTGCCACAGATATCTTTAAATGGATCAATGTTACTTTTGATTATTTTAAACATGACATTAGGTGTCCTTATGAAATTCTAGATACTTATTATGTATATAAGCTAAATTAAAGTTTTAAGCAGGTTATGAATTTCGAAATTATGGTTAAATCTCAGGCACAGAATAAAGTAGTAAGTAATCGTTCAGAACGGACACCCTGCGCCTCCCGCGGCATCCACTACCTCAACCCCTGCAACCCGCCGCCCGCACGTCCTCTTGGTTTGCAGCCGGGTCTAGTTGTACGGAATAGATAGATAGATACACACAATTTACAAAAACGCAAACCATACACATCATAACATCGCAAGAAACGTCCACTGTAGGACAAGGAGCTCCCACCAGAATTCCAGCTTTTGCTGGAATAATGTGGGGGGAGTAGAAGTACCATAGTCACCACGCTTGTTGACCGCAATATGTGAGATGGTACGATATATAGAAGGATTCTGCTGCCCATCCTCCAGTTCATAATCCCTTAGTCGCCTCTTACGACATTTCATGGGATGTTATGATGATGTATCCGCGGGGTGTGCCTCAGGTCTACTAAGGTAGATGGAAGAGGAGCAAGAAGAATTCCTATGACTAAACCCCAGCTGTGCTTGCAACTGTAGAGACCCAGTAGAAGAATGCATGTCCGTCCATAAATAGTAGAATGGAATACCCATAAAAGCCTACACAGGGTGTAAATGCAAAAGCATGCAACAGATCAAGGGTCATGTGCTCAAACCACGAAACTGATCCACTTTTCCAAAGAGGCATGGGTCGACATCAGGATATATTTTTTTGGCTTCTCCACACAAAAAGCACTATCATCTGTTAAAGGTTTGTATGGATATTTTTTTTATCTCCTCACAGCAAAGATATATTCTTTTAATAAAAATAATAATATAGGTACCAGGTAGGGAGATCGGTAAAAATAAACGTGAGTTAATGAATATTAAATAATAGAGGTATTTGTACTTAATGCAAAGGAAGAAATATTATTTTGATTTAATATAAACCTACGTACTGTTTAAAGAATACAACAATAAGTCTTTTGCAACACCTATCAACTAGACGTATCCGGCCAATCTCGATCACTTATCTTAATAGCAGTTGCCGAAAATCGATAAATTATAATCGATGGTTAATCAGTTCAAGGGCACAAGAGCGAGTAAAGCTCGTGCCCTGCCCACGCCAAAGACATTACGGCGCATTTGACCTTTAGTACAGTTAGCAAGGAAAATTACTTGAAATGAAATCGATCACAAATAATATTATTAATTTGACATTTGTGACACCAGGTTAACAGGTTATAATGGGATTGGATGGGTTACGTGTGTCGAATGCATCCGGATAAGTGGGCCAAGTGCGCCACGGAATGGGGACGCCGCCGGGGCGGACGAAGACTTAAAAACCGGCCAAGTGCGAGTCGGCCTCGCGCTCCGAGGGTTCCGTACCACCACATTAGCATAATTACATTAGTTGAAATTTTAGAAAGTTACTATGCTAGATTTTTTGAGTCCGACAAGCGCTTGCCCAGATTTAATTATTTGTTGTTATTTTATAGCATAAGCACTATAAACATACCAATTTTTACGTTTGTAAATGTTGCCTAAAAAATAGGTCTAGTATGGGAGCCCCCCTTAATTTGTAACTTTTTTATTTTTAGTATTTGTTGTTATAGCGGCACCAGAAATAAGTAATCTGTGAAAATTGTAACTGTCTAGCTATTACTGTTCATGAGATAAAGCTCAAACAAAATTTTGCAAAAACAGCTGACTTTTGTGGCACCTTTTTCCTTTGTTTTAGGATATTTTTTAAAATAAAAAATACAGTAGGTATTTATCTACAAAACGAGTTCTAAACAACGATACCCCATTCGATGGGGTAGGTCAAAATTTTTTTTACGCTTTCCCCTTTAGCTGTTTGGGAACCCCCCGTAATTTTTTATTTTTGGTATTTGTTGTTGTAGCGGCAATAGATATACACAATTTGCGAAAATTTCAAATTTCTACCTATTACGGTTCATGAGATACAGCCCGCTGACAGACAGACAGACAGACATCGGAGGCATATCAATAGGATCCCGTTTTTTACCCTTTGGGTACGGAACCCTAAAAAAAGCAATGGAGGGATCTGGACGCTCAATAAAAGGGAAACATTTGGGGAAAGACTTTGCCCAGCAGTAGGTACGACGTATAAACTGCTAAAATAATTGGCATCAAAAATAAAAAATATTTTGATTTTACGATTCTCAAACTCATTTCATTTCAATCCATTCATTCATTAAAAAAAACTACACCGCTTCCTTCACAAACAAAGTGGCGCCATGGTGTTCTTTTTTCCAAAAAGAACCGACACTAAAAACCCACGCGCTCTTTTAAATATTTTTGAATGTAATGTAATGTAAACATAAGTCAATTTGAATTTTAAATTTTCCTGTAAGAACCGTCGCCTAATCCCATGGATTTTTCTCTTCTATATACAATTATTTTTGCTTGATAACAGTTTTGAATTTATCTAAAGGTAAACTTTCTATGTCAGTGGGTACATTATTATAGACGCGTATACATCCTATACTATTAAACGAGCAATATTTATATATATATTTGTAATCGGTTTCTCGGAAACGGCTCTAACGATTTCGATGAAATTTAGTATACAGGGGTTTTTGGGGGCAAACAATCGATCTAGCTAGGTCTCATGTCTGGGAAAATTCGTTTTCACCCTCTTTTTAAATATTTCTTAGCGCGTTTTAGGGCGTTCAAGAAACTTACAGCGCCATCTGTTGTAGAGTAGCATAGCTTGCTCACACGATGATATTTTAATCATACAGAGCATATCACGGTCGCCGAGGTACTTGACCTTTATAAGACTAACTTATTTTGTGAATACGGCTAACATGAAAAGCCAGTTGATTCTTCTTTCTTATGTTGACAGTGTGCCTGTCACTATTCTTCTCGAGAATATGTATATTCCGTTAAAAATATATTAAATTCTAAGTCTACCTGTACTCTTACTCTCTTCTAAAATCAATCAGCAGTAATGATAGTACTTGTGCGATAACATGTGTTTGATTGATGACTCTACTTCAGTAGGCGAGGGACCATAATACACATTATAATTAGGGATGTCGCAAGTGTGTTTTAAACTCGATAACTGCGTTCGGAGTAATAATTTTATATGGCAGTTAAGTCTGGCTTGTTTGTTTGCCTAATATTTAATGGGACGTTAAGTAGACCACACGTTGTGGCCATCTACACTTTGACCTCGAACAATGAAGAAAATGTGGGTACAATTTTTAGGGTTGTGTGTAAATGGAAATAATACACTTTTGGCCAGTATTATATGCTGTAATCATAAAGCTTGAGAGGCGAGCGACATAAAAATGCAAGCATTTTCTAAAAGCTGATTTTTTATATTACGTCAAATTAGTGAAGTAGAGAAAGTAGTATCAGACAGTTTTTATTTATTTATAACCCTGTTTAAGGTTCCGTACCTAAAGGGTGAAAAGACATTTCATTGTGCAGCAGCCTAGACAGGTCACTCGCTATATGGTATCCGACGAAGTAGGGTTGCCAGCTGCCCGCTCTTAGTCTATTACTGTAGCACGGCCTATTATAGTCCGTTTTGAACAACGGTATTCTTCAACGTACCATACGCTAGTACTTTTATACAATGTGAATTTTTATTGGTTTTGCTCCTGAAGCACAGTGAATAGGTATACTAATGATAACAAGCAATTTTCGACTAAAAAAAAGTTTATTGGATTTTTTTTTCATCTCTTAATCCATAGAAAAGTGGTTACGTGATCGACTCATTTTGTATGGTGGGGTGAAAAATTTATTTCGAGTATGAAACATTTTTCTTCGGGATAGTTGCTTGTTTTTATTTATTATGTATTAGAAAGATATATTAACGAGCTCTTAATTTAATATCAATCAAATCAAATCAAATTTAATTTATTTCTCCCACAAGCTTACAACAAAAATGACATATTTAATTATATTAGTTATATGAGTCAAAGCTGTGTTGGGAGACTGGTGTCCAAGCTAGGTAAGAACCTGTGTTATGGATCACCAGGCTTCCAGTCCGCGGGTTGTATACAAACAATATACACCATTGCAGGATTAAAACTGTGCAGAGAAACCACCAAATGAGAAATTTGAAAACCTATGAAATAACAATAATAAAAGAAAAATAATTACAACACATTAATGGAAGGATTAAAAATATGTGTAAGTGTTTGGATATGAGTGTGTGTGAGGATTATGTAAATAATAAAAAATAAATAAAAATAAAATAAAAGTGTGAATGTGTGTGATAATGCAAATGTGTGTTTGTGTTAGTGTGGATGTATATATGAGACAAGAAGGATAGAAGTGTGAACATGTTACGGGTGAAGTTGATACTACAGCATACAACTGTAGACAATGTTATTTATGACTTCATTAATGGCATTGAAAGTCTAACTGTCAGTTGCACAGTGCGTGCACTGTTATCTTCCCTCCCTGTCGTCGAGATATCGATATACCGTGATCTAAGGTTAAAAGACAACATGTCTGGCTAGGAATTGCCTATTCAGTAGATTTATTACTCCTGCACTTAGGCCTTAATTGTTCAAGAAATCACATTTTTAAAGTTCCATGGTCAAGGCATCGGGAGTAAAACCAATGAAAATTCGCAATTCACATTTCACATTCTGTGAATATACACAGATCACATAAGAATTCTCTGCCTGCGTCTGTGATCCCGAGCTCTTATAACCCGAATCTATTTAAGTCGCGGGAGAATAGGCTTCATCTGGGCAAGCTAGTTCCATCGTCGACCTCATCTCCTCTCCCTGCGCAGGGCTAGATCGAGGTCAAAAGTAAGCCCATAGACAGTAAATGTCAACATTTTTAAGAACATACTAGACAAACATATAATAGAAATTAAGAAAAAGAAAGCACACTAGTTAACTGGATACAGGCATTATCAGTTGTATATCGACTGCCTGCATGCTCAAGGATAATAATAATAAAAAAAAATATCATACTAGTCAACTAGACTACACCACGTTTACAGAAAGTCAATACTTTGCATCATAGTTATTTTTCTTAACAACATTGTAGGTTTCTACTAGAAAATCATTTTAGATCAACACTAAAAGAGATGGCACTGCACTGAGTGGGCAAACACTGTTGGACTTACTCATTCGAAAAAAATTCTAGGGACCACAAAAGTAGGTTACTTTAAACATCTAAGAAACCTAAGCAGGCACCAGACCCGTAATATTGTAGGAGCTTTCACCGGCCACTTTGGCACTAGAGAGAATCTACACAAAATGGGTCTGTCGGATATAACTACCTGCAGAGCATGTGGTGAAGAAAGCGAACGCATGGAGCACCTTATGTGCACATGCGACGCTTTGGCTAACAAGCGAATGAAGATTCTGGGTCAGGCTTATCCGACACCAGAAGACTACAGGCTCCTTCCGCTGAAATCTACATCGAAGCTCATAACGAGTATATTCGGAGACAGCGGAAGATCACAGGAGCAATAAGGCAGGGGAAGCACAAAAGATCCCATAGGGTCGAAGTGCTCTGAGGTCCAACAAGGATCTCAGCCCCACGTAATAAGATAAGATAAGAGAGAAAATTAAAAACTAACCTATAAACCCAAAATAGAGTTATCGACATAACTTTCAATAATGGTAGTTCTAATGATCGAATAAACTTTTAATTAGAATTCGTAAAAGTTGTTCTGAATTTCCAAGTTCTATCTTTAGGCGACCTAGTTTACATGTTTGACCATGGAATTTTAAAAATGTAATTTCTTGAACAATTAAGGCCTAAGTGCGGGAGTAATATAGGTATAAATCTACTGAATAGGCAATTCCCAGCCAGACATGTTGTCTTTTGACCTTAGATCACGTATATTAAATTAAGAGCTAGTTAATATATCTTTCTAATACATAATAAATAAGTTTTCAAATCCTGTGTAGCTTTATTAGTATGGAATATTCAAGTTGGTCAACTTTAGACTCGATTAAATGTCGGTTAATGTATGAAACTGTCAGCGCTGCCATATATTTTAAAAGCTGCATTTTTAATGGAGGTAATAATAATAATGTCCTGGTAGCCATAACATTGCAACATTGTTGCAAACAAGCAACGTAGTTGAAACAGCCTCCGTGATCTAGTGTTTAGAGCGCTCGGCTCTCGATCCGGAGGTTCTGGGTTCGATTCCCGGTGGGGACACTGCCAAACACCAATCTCTTTGTGCGGCCTCCCCAGTATAGTTAGGACATTGCAGGATAAATCACCTGATTGTCCGAAAAGTTAAATGATTTCGTGCTTCGAATAGCACGTGAAGCCATTGGTCCCAACTACTATAATTTTCGGATGTAGTTGTTAATACTCGTAAGCCATGTTATATAGTATAGGCCTTTGGCGGTTCAACAACTCTGACAGCAGGGTATTTGAGGTCGGTCATCGACCTTGCAACCCACACGAAATGATGATGATGATGATGACTGAGACGATCTACATTAGATTAAAACTAAATAGGTTTCGAAGGTCAACGTTGAGCGCTTTCTGCTAAGTCGGTCTGAAGAAGTATGGTAGCATCCTCTTCTCTTTTGATGCCGTAGTAAGCAGCAGCTGATATCGTTTCAACCCGGGAACTAAGGGAACCAAAAATTTCATCATATTTCAGGTTATAAGGTTTATCTGATTATTTGGTCACTTATGGCTTAGAAATGTGATAAATTCTTGAAAGAAATATAACAGGCACTTTTAATCCTTAAAAAAGTAAAAGACATCTTTATGCCTGCTTATGATATATATCTGAGGGTAAGCAGACATCAGATAATGTTACCGAACTAGCAGTGTGTTTTCTGAAGCACGGGCAGCTTCATTTGAGAAACACAGGTACGATACCATTCGTGCATTGTCATCTTTCTTTTGCGGTGGCCGTCTGGTGCCGGCAAAGAGTAGTACCTACCCATCTCTACCGGTGGGTGTCGTAAGATGACCAAGGTATTATAAATATCCTACATACTGCGGTCAACAACAACCGCGGTCTATGGTGCCCGCTGCAACGCTAGCAAGCATGGTGACTATGGTACTTCCCTGCCACATTATTCCAGCAAAAGCTGGAATTCTGGAGGGAGCTCCCTGTCCTGCAGTGGACGTCTCTCGGGATGTTGTAATGGCTCTTTTGCGGAAGGGCTGGCTGCTCTGTAACAATTGCATAATATTTGCATTCCATAGTCTATACTCCAGATTACGCAATTCCTACCTGCAGGTTTTAGCACGATAGTTATCTGTCTGACTGTGATATTAAATGCATCAATCAAAAGTATTGTCGCAACCCGGAATGTTATAAACGCCACCAGTAAAGTAGATCCACTTATTTGAAACTGTTATAGTCTCACTTGCTCCCTGTATTAGCAATTTTGCATATCTTAAGACAGACTTTAACAAATTGTGTGTAGAAATGCTGCGTCAAGAAAATAAATCCGGAAGATTATCTACGTCGTATAGCACTTTTGACGTCACATAAATTATTGTACTACCTACTACAAATTCTTAAATTTATATTATAGTAGTCACAAGATTAGTTTTTTTTTATTGGGGGGTACTACTTATGAATCCATTCGTATATTTCTCTCTCTTCTGTTCTATTTTTTTTAAATGTTTTTTAAAGTTAAGTAAAGATATAAATTATTCTGCACAAGAATCGGCAAGCCAATTCACATATATTTGTATTTTATCTCTACCTATCTTTATTATAATAGAATTCATAATTACTCCAGTAAAATTACGAGAGATTGAATGGCGAAACGGAAATAATTGATAATAGCCGTGATTCTTTTTCAGATCGATAGATTATATTTCTGTGTAAAGCTTTTTAATGGAATCCACCTAAATTTACTTCATTTATTTATTTATTTTGCCGTCCAAACATTAAAAAAATATGGAATTTCGGAAAAAAAATGTTAATAGATTATTTTTTTTATTTATGGCTTGCTATATATTCAGAATTTCATATTATACATGAATCAAAATATTAGCTTTTTTGTATTGTTTAACTTTTATAGCACAAAATTTTAATATAGCTTATCTTCGCAACCAAAAATAGTAATAGATCCGTTTTGCTTTCTAATAATTTAAATAGTGCTATATAATCACATTTTTGGCAAATCCAACATAAATGTTTACAAAATCATTGTAAACCAGCGATTACAAAAAACTTTATTTTTATTTAGTATGGCATTTTTGTGAATATATATAAGAATCACTTAAATTTAAAAAGGTTGAATTTAGCTCAGTTTATTTCTATTATTTTACCTCGACTTTATTGGACCTTATATGTAAAAATAAGTGGAGATTTTATATTTTGAGATAAATTAATATTTTTAAATATATTTATGGTGGATTTTGATGCCTATATGTAAAGTATGCGTTTATCTATGATATAAAGTATATAATTGTCTATTACTATTTTTAAATTGTAAATTGTAAATTTTAGGTGGATTCGTAAATATTGCGTCTTAACATCATATTTAAATACAATATACACAAAAAAGTAGCTATTAATGTTTTGCAAAACCGTATTTTTACTGGAGTAATGGTCAGTCAAGTTGCCTAAGGGTGAACATAACCGTGGCACCATTGGCTCCAACCAAAATGTATTTATTGCTCCATATTATGACAACTGGTTAATCTTGACAAGTTCAAGTTTAAGCATCAATCAGACCGAAACAATTTTGTCGGCGCTCAACAGATAACTGACCTCTGCGGTCGTTACTTACCGTACCTTTGATCATCAAGATGGGAAACTTACTCATTGATTCTTTTATCATAATCCGTTTGCACTGTGTAAACTATTTTTTCCCTTTGTATAATACAAGGTGTAACAGACACGGTATATCAACCCTGATGGATGTGATTCTGCCCATAAAACTGAACAACTTTCCCTAAGAAACATAGGTCGAAATATGAAAAACAAAATAATTTCCATACAAAATGCGCTATTTCAGTTCAGTTTCTATGAGAGGTCGAAGTAATTTTTTTCATATTTGAACCTATGTTCCTTAAGAAAAGTTGTTTAGTTTCATGAGCAGATTCACATCCTTAAGGGTTGATATACCCTTTTTGTTTCACCCTGTATTCTTCTTTATACCGTTTTAATGAGAACATGTGTGCCAGTGTGCGTCATGTGTCATGTCTTACATATTATGCACGTACATTCTACGCATTAAATTTAAACTATGATATGCACTTTAAGTCTTTTACTTGAGCATCGGTCCATCCAGAACAGCATAAACTGACGCCAGCGACACAATAGAAGAGGATGATAGAGACGGGAAATATTTAACTGCACATCGAAAATAATGATTGCTCATCAAAATACTGACTGTGCATCAAAAATACCGATTTGATCTTTCTATAGGAAAATACATAATGCACATCAAAAATAATGATTGGGCATCTTTAGGCATGTTAACTAAAGTAAACTCAACTTAACCGATATTAGGATTGGGATTTTCTTTATATAAAGAAAGAAGATTTTTTTTTTATTTGCAGTTAAATACTACTCGATAGAGACTCGCATGAGCATCAAATAGGTAACCTATTTATTTTATGGTTGTCTTGACTTTTATCATCACTTTTACACGGAAATGTTCTATTTGTTATTAATGTTCCTTCTGTTTGTACTCTTTAGGTGACTTCAGAAGCATTTTATATCTAATTGATATAGCCTAAAGGGTTAACATTTTTACGAAAAAATCGAGTAAGATATGAATAAAAAATAAATGGTACAGCAGCACTGCACTTACTTTCTCGCAATACTCAAGAAAAACTATCAACCGCAAACTTAAATTTGTAATGCCATACACATAGTATGGAAATACAAACTTTTATATACGTTTTTCCCAAAAAATGTTCGAATGAAATATACAGATCAATTCAGAATTCAAATTGTCAAACATTAAAACAAACAAATTTCAAACGATTTCGAGTAAATCACATGTTTAACTTTTGGTAGTACTGGAACACCCTTTATATGAATTTTCACAAATCAATGGATACTACCGTAGGATACTTGCATGCACATTTTTTTAATTTCCCTACACATGTTCCTTATGGATAATTGTTCAGTTTGGTCTACTGAGCAAGCCCTTTCAGTTTTTGGTACACCCTGTGTACTAAATTTTATTGAAAAAAATCATAAATAATATCCAGTCAGGTAGACAACCAATCCAGGATTAATATTATAGAGAATTTTTAATAAACTCAATGGAACCAATTTTGGGTAAATCACATAGGTATTTACGTTTTTGTGGTACAGGAGCACCCCTTATATAGGGTGACTTTTAATTAGTTCTTGATAGCAAAAGATATACATGTACTCATGATACTTAACAACTTTTCCCAAGGAACATAAGTCGAAATACGAAAAACCAAATTTGACCTCCCATACAAAATGCGCTATCAGCTGATGCGGTTTCTATGGGAGGTCCAAACTTGATTTTCGTATTTCGACCTATGTTTCTTGGGAAAAGTTGTTCAGTATCATGAGTACATTCATACCTTGTTCTATCAAGAACTAATTAAATGTCGCCCTATATGAAATTACACAGATCAATTGATACTGGTGCATGATATCTTACATGGAGATGCTTGGTCATGCAAAGTTTCATCAAGATTCTATGAGTCGTTTTTGAGAAAATTTCAATTTTTAATTTTCGTTGTATGACAGCTACCCTCAAAATGAGAGCCAGAAGGAAACCACTCAGAACCCTTCGATGGATTTGCATAAAACTTCTAAATTCAAAATATGGTGTCAATCGGACCATTCGTTTAGCCGCTAGGCCAAAGCGTGACGGACAGACCGACCGACGGACCGACCGACCGACGGACGGACAATTTTGGGAGACTTGTTTTTTATGAAGTGATATAGAACACATTTTTGAGAAAATTAGAAAAACTTTTTTTTTCACGAATACAATACCTTTCTCGCTCCGCTCGAAAGTAAAAATAATAATAATCCTGTCTTATAGAGATCATGTAGAAACACCTTATCTTTTTATGATATTTATTGGGTATTCTGGTACTGCTGACCTCCAAACTTCATTTTGAAGATGGCACCCCATGATGATGATGATTGTGTATTCGCTTAGTCCGTGTGGTGCCGGCAAAGATAGTACCAACTCATCTCTATGATGAGGATGATGAGGAGAATGGGCAGCACCATCCTTTTGTGAATCGTATTATCTTAAGTTCTGCGGTTACCAAAAGCAGCGGTCCATGGTGCCAGCCGTAACGTTAACAAGCGTAATGACTATGGTAGTTTTCCTCCACATTGATCAGCAAAAGCTAAATTTTGAGTGAGTTCCCTATCCTGTAGTGGATATATATGTTTCATGGGATTTCATGATGATTCTCTTAGACTAATGAAAGTCTCGGAGCGCGCGAAGACCTATCAATAATCTTTCTATTACGAGTATACTGTAACATGTAAATGAACTTCTACATTACATTTCAAACTAACAGACTCTACATGAAAATAACGGAACTACTTACTTAGACATCTATTGGTAACGCAAATTGGCGTGGATAAGATCACAAACTGGTTTGTAGTTGGAGACTGAGAATGTCCATTTAATGTGAGTTAAATCTGTCTGACCTACTGAGATTTCAAAGTCAAGATTAGGAAAAATATTTCAAGCGAATTAAATTACGGTAGCGCTAGCGATTCCATTTCTTTTCCATTGCTGAGGTATTTCTAAAAAAACCGGTCAAGTGCGAGTCAGACTCATGGGCCGAGGGCTCTGATATTCCTATAATTTTTTTTAAGCAATTAAGTCCATTTTTAGGACCGCTAAAATAAATTTACTGGTGAAGGTTATTTGCAGATTACTAAATGACTGTGAAAGTTAGGAAGATCGTTTTGCTGTAATATTTACATAAACCTCTATTGACTATTTCTCCTTTATATTCAGATTTTTCCATCCGCAATTTTCGAAGGTAAGGGGGAGGGGAATGGTATTTATTTTTTCATAATTTGAAAACTAAGAGCCATAAAAAACACAAAATGATAACAGCACTTGACCTTCATTATTTATATATAGCGAAACTTCATTATTTTGTTCCTCCTATTTGGGCCCCCTTTACTCGTACAATAATAATAATATAGTAGTTTATGCCACTGTCAGGTAAAGATAGTCATTGTAACATGAGTGCTTGTTTGCGACATGAGGCGCAGCCGAATGTTACAATAGACAGCACGAATGTTACAATGACTAGTTTGTAATCAGTGGCATACATTACTTTTTCTACAAAATAACGTACCAACTGTTTCCGGTTTCGTACTTCGAACTTTAACAAATGGGAGTAGAAAAATTAAAAAATTTAAATTCTTCCAATTGTACTGAAAGCTGACAATCATATTCTAAAACTACTCCAAATTTCAAGTCGACAGCATTAGTGGTTGCTGAGATATATGGGTTTGACAGACAGACAGACGAAGTCGCACCATAAGGGTTCCGGTTTTACCCATTTGGTTCGGAACCGCAAGGGATAAATAATGTACAAAAGAATTTAATCATTATTTATGGAACAATTCATCGTTGTCTTAAATATAATGATATTATCATCATCGGCGCAATAAATAATATTGTAAACTGGTATTTTTACATTATTCTAGTTTTCATTGTTGTAGATTTCTTCAGCGCTCGTGGGCGAGTGGTAATTTTCTTTCTTCTTTATCACGAAAGTTTAACGTTGGCCGTGGTTTGAACCCAAATGGATGAATGTTAGTGGCACAACAACCAGAGCCTTTTCGTGCTTCGGAAGGCACGTTAAGCCTTTGGTCCCGGCTATGGTCAATAGAAGGCCATTTCGCAGTTTGAAAATCCTGACAGCCAGGGTGGCCAACTAACCCGGCAAAGCCTAATCTAGGTTTGGGTCTGGTTTGCCCTCTATCTGGGTTGCGGAGGTCAGATGGCAGTCGCTCTGTGTAAAAACCAGTGCTCTTGTCAATTCTCTAAGGTTAGGTAGCCGTGACTCCGAAAAACCATTGGTAAAAACGGAATAAAGGTCATAACTATCATTTCACCTAAATATCTTTCATATAAAATTAATTTGATATAAAAGTCATTTGATATAAAATTCATTTGATATATTACTATATTTTTTTATTTATTTAATTTATAATAATAACAAAAATATAATAATAATCAATTAATTTATAACTTTTGCATAGGTTGTTAGCTTATTTGATTAAAATTGTTGCAAAAAGGATACGATAGTAAATAAAATAATACAGGTAAAGGCTCAATAAAATTGATCATAGGCGAGCGAAGCGAGCAATAGAGTTCGGGGCACCCCGACACAGTGGGTTAGGTTCGAAGGGTATGGCGGAATTGAGCGGAGGTGAGCGGAGCGAGCTCCGCTTCATTCCGCCATGCCCTTCAGGTTAGGTTGACATGAATGCATGCGCATGCGTGCTTGCTTGTATGCATGCTTGCTTGCAAGAACTTAGTAGAATCATTAATAGGCGAGCGAAGCGAGCAAAAGAGTTCGGGGCACCCCGACACAGTTGGTTAGGTTGACATGAATGCATGCGCATGCCTGCTTGTTTGCATGCATGCATGCATGCTTGCTTGTATGCATGCTTGCTGTATGCATGCTTGCTTACTTGTTTGTTAAAGGCAAGGGCGTAGTAGAACTAATAATGGGCGAGCGAAGCGAGCAAAGATTACTTGGCACCCCGACACAGTGGGTTAGGTTCGAAGGGTATGGCGGAATTGAGCGGAGGCGAGCGGAGCGAGCTCCGCTTCATTCCGTCATACCCTTCAGGTTAGGTTGACATGAATGTATGCGCATGTCTGCTTGCCTGCATGCATGCATGCTTGCTTGCTTGTTTCGTTGCTTGCTTGCTTGCTTGCATGCATGCCTGAATGAATGCCTTTGCTTGCTTAATTTGCATAATGCATGCTTGCTTGTTCATTTACTTAATAATTAATGTGGAAAGACTTGGACTTAAGAAATATTAAATTAACAGCTCATATTTTATATTGCTTTTCTTAAATATTCAGGCGTTTTAGTTGCAATTTAATGAATTGAATTTATTTTTCAGATCTGTTAATTTTACATTTGAATTTTATGTGAAGTGATTATTATACGAAATGATATTATATAAAATGGGTATTATACGAAATGATGATTATATGAAAAGAAAAATATAGGAAATGTTTATTATACGTTTTGAAATTATACGAAATGAAAATATGTGAAATGTCGATTATATGAAATAATTATTATATGAAACAAAATTATATGAAACGTTGTTATATCAATTAAATGTTATATTAAAAGTTGTTATATGATTTATTACACACCCGGTAGGACAATGCAGATAATAATTGTTGTGAACTTCTTTGAAACCCAGAGGATCAAAAAGCCGGCTGCAGTTTTGGTGACAATATAAACGTTAGTTTACTATTATTTAATCTGTGACAATATTACATTCCTTAGGGTCACCGCTATAGTCTTCAAAAAACAATGTGATTCTGCACATTATTTTTAGGTTTAGGGATCCGTTTGCAAAACATTAAGCTTGAAAAAGCAAATTTTTGTTGGATTCGAGTGTCCCCCCCACCCCTGCCAGCTAAATAGTTGTTATTATAAATGTGAAAAAAATTACAGTAGTAGTATTATATGATGAAATTAAAAAGAAAACTATCACAGCTAAGACGGCTTCACAGGTTAATGAGCTATAGCTGAAAATCTGTAAACATTAAAAATTGTAATAGCAATCTGGCCCTAGCACCTCGGAGGTAAAAAGTTTGTTATAAACGTTATGAAATACTTAATCAAAATCTAAAAATTGTAAATTAAAATCGGAACCCTATATAACACGTGGCAAGTGTTTACAATCCTGCCATTTAAAATCACAAAGCCAGTCTATGAACTTAACAATTGAGGTAATCGGCTTCCTGTAATGACGTAACTTTGTTCCATTTCTGCAAAGTGTCCGCTCTATACCGTATCAATTATTAATCTCTATTGAATCGACTATACCATTAATTCGAAGCTTGACCATTACCAACCTCCATAGAATAACTAATTCTGTCCTATTTACCAAGTATTTCATAATAAGTAAAGTCCATTTGCAAGTTTAAAAAGGTTTCTCAGGTTTTAAGACTTTTTTGTCCATTTTCGTGGTTTTAATAACCATGGCGATATTTTATTATTTCACCAGTTTCTAAATTTATGTATGTGTCGCAACGGCGGGCGAACTGTCGGCAAATTGTAAAACGGTACCGACAGATTGTAAACGGGTTTAGATCCCTGGTGCATTTGAGGTCATCGTTCGACCACAACCTGAAACGAATTACGCGCCTTTTTGTGAAGTGCCGCGGCATTATGTAGAATATCACATTAAATATTTTTCGGCATTTTTTAGAATGCCAAAGCATAACGTAAAACGACGAATTTTACAATTCACTTGCAATATATGCATGTGTCTTTCTCACATCAGCCTTTATAATTTCAACTTCTGGGAACACTACCTCAAGTGATGCATGGGCGAAGTCTTTATTTACCTACCTGCGTTTGAGTACTCCTTATCAATTTATTTCGTATTTGAGCTCTTAAGACTCTGTATAGTTGATGACATAAACCGCGAAGTCCGATATTCCAGCGCGGTGTGTCGCAAACCCGAGTCGTGCCCTCGCGCATGCCCGGAAGCGAATGCCCTTATTTAAGATTTCGTGGTTATTATAGTTGCTTTATGACAGCCATAGGTAATCAGGAGATTTGCTGCTTGTTTATAGAACATCTTTCAAATTTGACTAGATATCAAATGTAATGTAGATATTTTGTGACTATTAGCGTTTATCAAAATTTTATTACTCTTTAGCCCACACTGTTTTACTCGATTTCTCGATTTCTTGCTTACTCCTTGCAGTTTGTCGCACCATCTTTTACGGGGCCCATCACGACGCCTTGTTGCATTCTGGTGGTTTTGAAGTCAGCTTACGTGCGACATATTCGGCCCTTTTCCAATAACACACACATCTATTACATCAGTTACATCTGATACATCTATGATTTGGTCGGAGAGCGCAGCTTCATGTATTTCACCTGATTCGAAGTACGTATTATGCTGGACTTTAACTCTTTCTGGTCAACTTTGAGTTTTCACTGTAGAATGTCCGTTAAAAACCAAAACTGCTTTGAAATATCAACTACACCTGGTTAACTTGTAATATTATGAAGTCCCGTGTGGTGCCGGCAAAGAATAGTACCAACCCATACATACCATACTAAGGGTTAACTGGAGGATGGGCAGCAGCATCCTCCTTTGTATCTTACATCTTACTTACTGCGGTCACCTACAACCTCGGTCCATGGTGCCAGCCGTAACGCTAAAGTGACTATGGTAATTACTTCCCCTCCACATTTCTCCAGCAAAAGCTAGAATTCTGGAGGGAGCTCCCTGTACTGTAGTGGACGTTTCATGGGATGTTATGATGAGGTGGATGTATCAGAAGTTCAGGGGGTCTAAAACATGCCATTAAATTTAGAGACGAACATGACGCACACATATTTTCATAAATTTTCCTTCTATTACCCTTATATTTATTTGGTCGTGGAATACATTTCATAACGTTCGCTTTTGTGAAATGGCACGTTGTCTCGAGCCCTTGGTGAGACACGACATGAAACTTTCAGCAATAACAAAGAACTAAAGAACTTACTACTGCAAAATAAAGGCATTGGTTGATGAGAGTACTTATATGCGTCCTATTTTTCGAATTCTTAGGAATTAGGTAGGTAATGGCCAGCCTACGGTCAGCAGCCAGTGGCATTAAGTCATCTTCTTTGTGTATACGAAAATACGTATACCTATTTATACGTAGTTTCGCATACGCCTACTCATTTAACCCTTATTTGTCTAAAAGGAATATATTTCCCACCCAGCATTTTACATTTTACTACACGCACGGGTATGTATGTGATGGTACTATTCTTTGCCGGCACCACACGGGACACTAAGGACGCCGGGGCGACTAAGGATTATAAACTGGAGGATGGGCAGCAGCATTCTTCTGTGCATCATACCATCTTACTTACTGCGGTCACCTATGCGGTCCATGGTGCCAGCCGTAACGCAGACAAGCGAAGTGACTATGGTTGGTACTTCCCCTCCACGTTATTCCAGGAAAAGCTAGAATTCTGGAGGGAGCTCCCTGTTCTGTAGTGGACATTTCATGGGATGTTATGATGATTTTACATTTTGCGGGCTTCGGTGAAAAATATAACATGCCTATCCTCAAATTTTTAATATGGTACCTGTTGTCCCGTGTGGTGCCGGCAATAAATAGTACCAACCCATACATACCCGTGGGAGTCGTAAGAGGCGACTAAGGGTTAACTGGAGGATGGGCCGCAGCATCCCCCTTTATATCTTACATCTTCCTTACTGCGGTCACCTACAACCGCGGTCCATAGTGCCAGCCGTAACGCTAACAAGTGAGGTGACTATGGTACTTCCCCTCCACATTTTTCCAGCAAAAGCTAGAATTCTGGATGGAGCTCCCTGTCCTGTAGTGGACGTTCATGGGATGTTATGATGATGATGATGACCTGTGGGAAATAGGAATAGAGCTCCCATTTATGTGGGAAAATTATTATGTTCCTTTTGTACATTCCAGACAATAAGTATGCATAAACGTCTGCCCAAATAAAGGTTAGTTTTATCCAGCACTGCGCGGTCTTCGTTTGCTAATAGCTAGCCTAATGGAGTGCATAACCTTTGTTCTTCTACTTATATACCATCGTCATTTGTCTCAATTACGAACTAAAATATTCCCTTTGTTGATTATTTCAACACCATCGTACTACAAGTGCTACTATTTAGCTACTATAGAACCATTTCGTAACTGAATTGTAATTGTTCTCACTTCAATTCTTCATTGTGCTTGATAGAATGGATTAGCCAAAAGTTCTTGACATGATTGCGCGCGGTCCACTTTACTGTCAAGTTATTGTTAAGTTCTGTTTGATGGTTAAGTAAGTAAACACAAAAACTGGTCTAAATACTCGTAACAACTACAAAGTATAATGTTGGTCAATGGTATAGGAGTTACCCGTGTTAAAAAATGCCCAGGACTGCACCTACGAACTAGCATATCTTTAGGGCACCATCACCATCAGTAGAATAAAAAATAAGTGTCAACAAAAGGACTTGTAAAAGTCCGTCTGGGGAAGTACCACCCACTTGTTTTTTTCTGTCTTAAAGCAGCAGTGTCACTGCTGTGTTTCGGTAAAGGAACCAGTACAATTACTGGCACATGAGACACACCATCTTAGTTCTCAGGGTGGACAACGCGCTTTGCTGTCTTGTTAGTTGTTAGTGTAAATTATGCTACTAAGAAGACGGTGGGCGCTATGGGCGGTGGGGAACACTTACCCATCAGGTGGCCTACAAGCTTGCTTACTCTCTTGTTACGTAAAAAAAACTGTCGTTTATGATGTTAGCAGCTGGCGTGTTGAATGACCCTGAATTCTGCGTCCAAAAGTATTTTTTTTTGTTATGTGGGCATAGGTGTTTGTCCTGTGTCTGGGTGTTATACATTTCTTTATCTGTGATACTTATACGTGACTAAAATGCCTCTTATATTTTTATTTATGTAACTTGACGAAAAAGTATCAATAGTTTTGGGGATAAGTTCCACACCATTCTGGTGGGTGACAGAACATAGTAACATCATACGCAGAAGGACTCTGCTTCTGAGGGGCTTTAATATTACCAAAAAGATGAGACAGTTTATTCTCAACCGGTTCAAAACAAAACATAAAAACCGGGCCAATTGTAAGTTGGACGCGCGCACCGAAGGAATCTACTAAGGTAAAAATACCGCCTTGGTTATGGATGCGCAGTCACGCAGATGTGTATTAAATGCGCACGAGTCCGACATGCACTTGACCAGTTTTTATTATTTAATATTATTTTGTAGCTTATGCACTATAAACATACTAAGTTTCACGCTTGTAAGTGTTCCCGTTTTTACGGTAGAGGTAAAACATAAATTGCGCAAGAATCGCCAAAAAACACGTGTTCTCCCCTTTATTTGTATTATTTTTTAACCGACGAAAAAAAAACGGAGGAGGTTCTCAAGTCGACGCGTATATATATATATTTTATGTATGACCACGCATAACTTTTTACAGAGTAGTCCGATTTTGATAATTCTTTTTTTATTGGAAAGGGTATACCTCGAAGTTGGTCCCATATAAATTTGAAAAAAAAAATCCAACCCTAAGGGTAGGAAAACAGGGGATGAAAGATTGTTCACTGACTGATTGTAATGTATGACCACGCATAACTTTTTACAGAGTAGTCCAATTTACCCTAAGGGTGGGAAAATAAAATTAATAGTCACCAAAAATTGTAAAATAAAAACGTTTTAACAAAAAAATTAAACCGCCGAAAAAACTGAAAAGCAAGAAATAATAAAACTTTTTTATTTAACCTAAATAACAAAGTTCTTAAACTAATGTAAGTATACCCGAGTAAATTTGAGTCGGCGCCGAACAGGCAAATTAATTAATTACGATGCACGGCGGCGGCGCCGACTCAAAATTACTCGGGTATACTTACATTAGTTTAAGAACTTTGTTATTAAGGTTAAATAAAAAAGTTTTATTATTTCTTGCTTTTCAGTTATTTCGGCGGTTTAATTTTTTTATTAAAAAGTTTTTTTATGTAAATGGGACAGAAATACATAAAATCTGTGAAAATTTCAACTGACTTACGGTTAACAGACACTGACAGAGAGACAGATAGACATCGGAGGCAAATTAATAGGGTCCCGATCTTCACCCTTGGGGTACCTACGGAATCCTAATAATCGTATTTTCTTGGGTTTTATTACAACCATCATTATTCTTTGAGAAGGTTGTTTCAAGGTGATATATTTTTCAATTGTACACTCTAATCTTTCAACTTCTTTCCTAGCCTGTCGTGAACATTAACTTTTACTAAAGACAAAGTGAACAATGGCATTGAAACGATTGTTCATGGTTGTCTAATTCCGTAGCACTTGCACCAGTACTGTGTACTGATATTTATGCCCATTGTGAACTTTCTCGCCATTACAGAAGTAGTTTGTGTGTACGCGCCTTATCAGTTCGTCTATGTATAATTTTATATCGATTCTTGAAAGATAGTCTTGATTGCTGCTCACTGTGCAGTGAAAAGAGAAAAAATTAGTTTAACTTTCTACAATACATTAAAAAACTGAATATGATCCATTTTTATACCAATTTATTTTACTACGGGATGACTTCTGATTAGTTTAACTTTCTACAATACATTAAAAAACTGAATATGATCCATTTTTATACCAATTTATTTTACTACGGGATGACTTCTGCCATTGTGTCTTAAGTTGAAATGTCAAATCATCAAATGTGATTTGACATACTCATACAAAAGTTATAGAGCGATCCCTATGCCGTATTTACAATGACTGAATGAATGTCAAAATACCTTATGACTCATATTTTCATTAATCTTCGTTCTATTACCCATATGTTTCTATAAAAAATAAATTCTTTAAAAATATTATTTTATCCACAATCAAGAAACAAATGACGATACCAGAGAAGTATGACATTGAGTATATTCGTCAAGATTCTTAGGCAAATTATTTCTTTAAGAATGGAATCGCAAGACAAAAGATCGGATGATAATTATTAAAGTTGATTGTACATTGTATAAGTAGTAACGAAATGATGGACAACACTACCTTGATTGTATACTAAAAACATTTCGGTACATTATTAAGATAACTTCAGAGACCGATAAACAAGAAATGTACGGTGTAATTTTGTTGCTTCAGGATCAGGATATAAATCAAATAACCATAAATAATAAAACAGTAGCGAAGCACTCACTAACTTAAACAATATTGTAATACGGCTGATACAGATAACCAGATTTACAAACTTAGTTATTCAGTCCAAAACTTAGTGACGCTCTTGCAGTTTTAGGAAATGGATAGTTAGTTACTAAGCCCAGTTACTAAGGCCCGGATTAATAAATCCCTCTCAAAATCTTCCCCAAGACCATGTCAGCTGACTTAATTATCAAGATGCAATTAGCATCTCAAGATCTTGCTAATTAATAAACTACTATCCAAATATAAATCTCAAGTGTCTTTGAGTCAAACGTCAAAAGAGCAAAAATATTTTATGTCTGCGTTTTGTTTTTGCTTCTAATAATGTTGTTCTTTTCAACAATTTTGAGTTATGTTTCGTTTATAAATTAGTGAGTGTGTTTTTAACACTCAAGTGATAATTGCTCCGATGACAGCTACTCAATTTCTGTTTATTAATTAATGCAACACCTCAAGATGCCCCTTAAGGACAATCTCACACCTAAGCGGGATTTATCAATTCGACTCTTAGTTTGTTCGATTTTGATATTGAGTTTTGTGCCAGGTGCAATGGCAAGCATGAATTGCTTTCAATCGTGTTGATCTAGGCTAGGTGATCGTTACTTTGATTTACTAGTTAAACAAATTTATCGTCAGTGACGAAATATTTTTTGCTTACTACGACTCATGCTGTATCTTTGCATCGAGCGAATTTAGCAAGTTTGTTAGTGATACTGGAAAATATTATCATGACTAATGTTCTAGCAAATCAAAGTCATCGTTTTCAGTAAATATGTTATTCAAGTCCATGCTATCAACATTTATCTATATGTATACATCATTGTAATAATTTGTAATGCCACCTTGCAAAATTTTAATAGTAGCTGTAATATGCATAAATCATCATCATCATCATACCATCCCATAATACGTCCACTACAGGACAGGGAGCTTCCACCAAAATTCCAGCTGTTGCTGGAACAATATGGAGGGGAAGTACCTTAGTCACCACGCTTGTCAGCGTTACGGCTGGCACCATGGACAGCGGTTTTTGGTGACCGCAGTTTGTATGATGGTACGATACACGGAAAGGCGCTGCTGCCCATCCTACGGTTTGTAAACCCTTAGTCGCCTCTTACGACACCCACGGGTAGAAATTGAGGGTATCTTTGCCGGAACCACATGGCATAAATGGAACTATATTATTATTGGACCGTGCTTAATCCAATTTAGCAGGAAGTAGGCGCGGTATATTAGTGACACAGTAGATAATACTACCTGCGGTGGCTACGGTTTGATTAAATAATATGATATGGAACTATTGTGGCCACTACCGGCTGATTACCACTAAACAAATTTTTTGTTGCCTTTCGTCTTGGTGAACTGAGACTAAAATATAATTTGCAAGCAAAAACAATAGGCTTAGAAAATTATAGAAAAAACTAATTGCATGATCTCTTTCTTGATAAGCGAAATCTTTATGAAGAGTGGCTCAGCGTGTTCGCAGGATACAAACCAAAAAGTCCTAAGCTGTTCTGTGGGTTCTTTATTGTTGAATTTTTTAAGCATATGGAGAGAAAAATGTAAAACTAATTACAATTCTTACGACACCCACGGGTATGTATGGGATGGTACTATTCTTTGCCGGCACCACACGGGATCGACTAAGGGTTATTAACTGGAGGATGGGCAGCAGCATCCTCCTGTGTATCATACCATCTTACTTACTGCGGTCACCTGCAACCGCGGTCCATGGTGCCAGCCGTAACGCTGACAAGCGAGGTGACTATGGTACTTCCCCTCCACATTTTTCCAGCAAAAGCTAGAATTCTGGAGGGAGCTCCCTGTCCTGTAGTGGACATTTGTTATGAATTACAATTAAATTGAAAATATAAATTTTTACATTGGTTACAGATCAGTAGCAAATTTTTTTAAACATGTGATGTAGGAGGGTAATACGAAATATAAATTTTTGTTAGTGTAGGTATAGTTTGACATGAGGTAAAATTCAAGTCACTCACACTGTAAATTGAAAATTGTTTCTGGTTGGTGTGTCTATTCTCTGCTTGTCAACATAATCGGTGCGATAGCAAAGTGATACTTTGTATTAATTAAAACTGATGACACTTCTAGTTAACCCACAAATGGTTAGTTTTATAACTTATTAACTTCCCGGTTGTGATGAACAAACTGGTCTAAGGTATTTCACTTGGACTTGCCCGAATTAGATAAGTAGGTACTTTACTTTCTAATCTGTCCAGCAGTGTCGACCCACACTGTGGGGTACTTCTGGATTTCGCTCACCTAGTTACAAAACATAAGTACTTAAGCCGCAATCACAACTTCTTAAATTCAAAGTCTAATTTGGAATGCATTGCTGGAAAACTTAGTACTGTATCCTTTCTTCAACGAGCAATGTATGCCGAATTACTTCCTGTCTTACTGGCAAATTATTTTATTCCACTATTTCTCTGTCGTTATAGTTTGCGTTCCGTACTTATAAGCTTTTTTATAAGTCAGCGTGGATACCTACATATTTATTTTTAAGCAACTTCTGTGATAGCTGGTTTTGGTCATGTCAAGGAGTTATAGCTGTGATGAAATGAAATGAATAGCGAACGGAAGGGCTTGTCAACTAACTGTAGCAATGGCGTAAGTGATACATTTCAATTACTTATAGATTCCAGTACCGTAGTTAGAAATTGACTTATGAATTTCAAGCTTTAGGCGATACATGCTAGTCCAATCAACATTATACGGGTGTTGATTGATATTTGTTAATAAAGTTAATAAACGTTTATACTCGTAATGTTAAGAATTGCTGTCATTTTAAGGAATGATAGCTGTGGATAATTCTTGCGACCTCTGCTATGCTATTCTGGAGCACAACTTTCCGTTACTCGCTGTATAATAACTGTACCGATATACGCCCTTAAAGTAATGCTAGTCAGCCTTGGGTAAGTAAATATTCACAAAAACTAAAGGGTCATTGCCATGTCACAGATATAAATTTCACCACAAAGTCCCTAAGAAAAAACCGTGTCGGATATCCATTATCATCATGAAACAATTCGGTCATGTTTTCGATCGGCCACTGTCTTGCCCAACTCCTCAATTCACCTTGCTTCGCTTTATACAATGGACAAGTCGCTAGTTCTTTAAGCTCCATTGCATTGTGTCCAGCATTGTGTTCTTAGAGAGATATGGTTGTTTGGAAATATTTTTTTATGGGAGCTCACTTGTAATCTCTGGTTATTATTATTTTGAATAGATCCACATCACGGCGTTGACGACATTTGGAAAATACACCAGTTATTATAAATGTTGTTGCTTAATTAACCAGAATGTTGTCTTTGTCCAAATTTTTAGACAAAGATAAAAATGCTGTCTTAATGTTTACACATCGTCATCATTAACTCCTCTCTGGTTTAACACTACTGCTGAACCAAGGCATTTCAATATTAATTTTTAATCATTCGTATAAGATCTATCACTAAATAATAAAACAACAAAATGCACCCTTTCTAGTTGATCGAGTCCGCGGTGTCCTTAACTATAGAAACAGTAATACGGTAGTCGCCACAGCAACGTAAGGGCGAATCTTTTAAGCTACATTAAAAATTGCCGGTTTGCCCTTTTGTCGCATAATGGCGCGCAGACGGCCCTTTGTTTCCTACTGAAGCATAGTAAGAATCTAATTAATTTTCCATGTCATCTTCAAAATGAAGTGTGAAGCTCAACAGTCAGAGTACTTCTCGCGGTGTTGAGCCAACCTCAATAACTCATGGTGTTGCTGTAGTCTGGTCATGGCATCAAACCAATGTTCAGTAAATTTGTTGTTGCAACAATAAGATGATGTTTGCACCACGTAAATTAGAGTTCAAAACAAAGCTTGGATCAGTCGTGTATACCAAACTGTCTTGTCTACACTCGATAACATCGACACGACGACTGACAATTTCTTACTTTATTCGTATTAGACTAGCTTTGTTTGCGTCTTTGCATGTCTTTTATTCTATTAGTTTCGTTAAAAGTCTTCAAAGTTCTTCTTTTTCTTTTATGTCAATATGCATCGTCGTTTTTATCATATTGGTGATATCACTAATTTCATAACTATTGTGTTCGGTGTTTTTCTTTTTATTAGAGCTACTTTAAAAGATGGAAAACAGTACAGTAATGACTACGTGTTCAACTTTTCTAAAGCATTTCGATAATTATTAATTAATTTATTATTAATTATTATATTTAACGCCACTCGCAACCAACTTAAAAAGAAAATCATTGTCAGTCCCCCCCTCCCCAAATAGTTTATAATATTATCTTTCTTTTTATATATACTTACATATATTTATAGTTATTAATTGATCTTAGCATGTTTTAATCGTTCTGTTTGTTTATATCCTTTATTGTCAATGCTGTGTACGTTTGTAATTGGTAGACATATAAGAACTAGACCTAAGAAACCTTTTTATTTAATGTGTGTATATGTACTACTGTAAATGTACCTTATAAAAAAATATATATAACAAACAAACAATCGGATTGCCTTAATCCTTTACAAAGATTTGGGTCAGAGTTGAGTTGAGATGTGCGGTAAGCCGTGGCCGTAAGTAACATTGACATGAACTAAACATTGACTTGACATAATATTCTTGCAGTGAGCACTTGATAGATAGGTGGTGTAACACCATTATGTAACCAATCTATACGCTTATTCAAGAACACTTTCCGTTAAATGCATGACTGGGAAAGTGTTAAATATATAGATATTGCACACATTGAGGTTATAGGCGGAAACATGCGACTCCTCAATTTTTAGGGGATGTAAGGAGATTCTACTCAACGTCATCTGATCATATTATTCTATGCAAAGCTGTGCTATGAGTATCAGAGACTGATAAGCAAACGTAAATAAATGAATGAGACACAAAATATACTCAGCTATGTTCATCATACAAATGAACCCGTGACCGACGACCTGCGCAGAAGGCGGGGTCACTACGTGGTCACTACCACTGCGCCAACATTCCAGCCTTGTAAGTTATGATAGCTTGTCTACAGCACCACTTCTGTTGAATCTTGTTTTTTGCGATGTTAAGTGTGGTTTTTCATAACTTTTTTTTAGAGCATCCTTGTGCAGTTACTTGCTACTAAGGAAAGCTAGTAGAATACTAACTACCCCACATATATCTTATAGGGTTCTTCTACACATTAGTTTGACCATGAATCTGCAACAAAAGACGACACATAAAAAATTTTTTCATTCCCATAGAAACTTCATAGCAACATAATGTTAGAAAGGTATTTTTTATTTCGATCTAAGAACCTTGGCAAAGCCTGACTGACATAAAGAAATAATGTACACTATTTCAAAAGGCATAACCTATGGTTATTTTCATGTATTCTATGGGCATAACATATTAATTAGGCTAGATCTCCTGCAGCAGTAAGACCTCAAAATTTCCCTATGGAGAATATCATAAGTAATTATTAATTAAAACCAGTTTCAAAACTTGACCTCTCACACCTAACCTGCTTCTGGTTGCTCTCTGTAATTATACTGTCAAATTAAGTACGATTAACTATAATAACATACTGACTTGTAGACTCGCACGCATGTTTTGACAATGCCTCCATTATTTTGAACCTTAATTCCGTTGTTATAAATTTGATTGATAAAGGTGGTCTGACCTTGTCAGTAGTCGTGGCGGTTTGACAGTTCAATCTTCGACCTTCGGTAGTTGACCTTAGGCTGCTTAGATATGGAGATAGTGATCATGGGTGTGTGGTCAGTAAGAGTAGGTAGGAATATTGGGAGCAATGTATCACGTTAATCGTGTCCTACACGTGTTTTGAAACAAGACGAAATAGGTGCAGTGCTATGGGCGTTTATAGTTCCACTATGAGTTGAAACATTATGTTGATTTTGCTGTTATTACATATTTAAGTGGTTTATATTATTATTGGTGTTTGCTTATTATTTTATCGTATTGTCTGAAATCAGTATATGACCGACTTCATCACAGTTTTGGTCTGATCACAGGCGGGACTTGATTATGCGTCTTCTTTCTGTAAACCGACGCCTATACCAACTAAGCCACTGTAGTCTTGCCCGTGTGAATAGTCAGGGTTAAATTTGGAAATGCTTTCGATGCTAATGTTTTAAACAAGTAAAGTTAAAGATATTCGACAAATTTTAAGGGTAAGTTCTGTTATCGATATATAGCGTGAATTTTCATTCGTTTTAAACCCAAAGCCCAGTGATTCTACTCGTGAAAACAAGCAACTTTCCCGAAGAAAAGAAAAATTACTTAAAAAAAATTTTTACTTTAAATTTTTTTTTCGTCTCCCCATAGTAGTGGTCACGTGATCGACTCATTTTGTATGGGAAGGTGAAAAATTTTTTTCGAGTAAAAAACGAATGAAAATTCACGCTGTAGATCAATTTTGTGTAGGTCTAAGGAAATTTAGAATTGTCAATAATTTTTGTAGTAGGTATTAAGTTAAATATTCTTGAACTGATACACAAACGATCTTACGTCAAAAATAAGTAGATTACGAACAACAACAATGGCCAAGAAATGAGATACAAGTATGAATGTCGGTGCTATCATATAAAACCCTATCGACGTGCGTTCAACTGTATCTACGGAAAATTCCGACCAAAATCCGTGGAAATATTTCCCTTCTTTTCCGGCCCAGTTGCCAGGTGACCCTGCATATTGAGACATTATCGTATTTACCTTTCGTGCTGTTAATATTACTTGCGCATGAGACGTCGGCATGCAATCCATTTTTTCACAGTATGCAAATTCCTATCTAATTGATTTAGTAATAAATTTTGAAATTTAAATAAAATTATCATAATAATTGATCGAACTTCAAAATATTATTATGAACAATGATTTGTAGCTTTCTTTGCATGCGATATGGTGGATTAGTAGGTACCTATCTTGTTGAATGACCGTATTTTTTATTTCATAATCTCTTGACTTAGATTCAGAGTTCGATTCCCGACATCCAAAGATTTTTCAATAAGGATAAATAGCCAAAGATAAACAGATAATGTAGTTGAAAGGATAAAAGATAGTAAGATTCGTATATCAATCACTAACACTGTTACTGAATAATAAAAAAATTAAAATAATAAAAGCATTTATTCATAAAAATCACAATACAAATTACAAATTTATCTTGCGCCAAACTGTACATTCAGTTTGTTGGCGCTTTGCGCTCATTCACTATTCAATTAGATATTCGAAATTTTAATGACAAAATAGAGCTAAACAAATAAAGCCCTGTTACATCTTACTGTTATTCAATACCCATAGCGCGGTGGCAGCATATCTATCGTAATGAGGGGCCATTATCAAACTAATCGCAAATATCAAGCGATCTGGCGAATCTCGTGCGTAACTTCCTAGCGATTGACTCGTAATTTACAATCACGCGAGCGTCAGGCATGCGGGAAGAGATTAGAGGGTAAGAGACTGTTCAAACGAAGCATTACAAATTACACACATCATGGTACAGTCAAATGAACATTAAAAGCAACAACAGAATTCTAATTTTGCCTTTGTGCGTGGTAATGAGCACTTTAAATTATAACCACTCAGGACACGAAGACGTTTCTCAAATCAACTTTCAAAAACCAGACGTCAACATAAAACCAAATAGTGTAGTAGTTGTAGCAAATGCACTTTATTAATAACTCCACAATACGTATAGCGTATCATTATCATTCTTTGAATTGGTAATGAATAAAGTATGACATGCCTTTTATTGTAGTGAAAAAAAAACTCTTACTAAAATGGCAGTGAAATAAAGAATGTTCAGCTAGATCCAACAACCTAAAATAACACTGTTACTATAAGTATCGTATAAAAACAGGACGCAGCACCGGTCATAGTCGAGATTTTAGAGCAGATCCTTATCCAGCAGTGGACCGCGTTGTCTGTACGGACAGTAGTTCTGACCACAACCCTTGCTTGCAATCACGTTATTATGGCACTAATCTGATGTTCAAACTTTCGAACCTTTGCGGTTTCCGTATGGCCAGCTAGTTTTACTTATTACTGCAATGATATGGTCAATATTTGATCATCGAAATTTCATCTCAAAGGAAACTTCTGCCTAATAAATGAAAAAGCGAATGTAAGGCAACATCCTAACACAAAATCTGCACTATATTGTTTGTGCTCCAAAATTATGCAATAACCTATTCATGTACCATGGAGGTCTACTTACAATTTTCGCCCGAAAGAACTACAAAGGTAGGTCGATCCCTCAGATTGAAAATGTCCGTTTGATAGTAGCAAAAAATTAAAGAAAGATATAAAAAAGAAAATCTAGGCAAAGTTACTTAGACCAAATCAAGGAGGTGGTCGATGTCGTGAAGTATCACGAAGTAATCTGACAGAGAAGAACTGACTGGAAGTTACTCCACAGGCAAGATTAACCTATGCTTACTTTTGACTTTGATAAAATGTAGCATTTTGTCTAGTAAATAAAAATAAGAGCTTGGCTCTTTAGTTAAGGAAGACGTTATAAAACTCTAAAGCTATCAACGAACAGTTCGATTTGAAATTATAGATATATTGAAATAGTATTGATAATAATGACTAACTTTTTTGCATCTTGTGGTAGGGCTTTTGTAATAAGAACCACCCCTTGCCCTTTTCTGCCATAAAGCAGCAGTGTTTGCAAAGCTGTGTTTAGGAGCCAGTGAAACTATCGGCACATGAGACATACCATCTTAGTTCTCTGGGTTGGTAACGCGTTTAGCTTTTGTATCCTATTAGTGTCAAATTAGTTCACTAATAAGACAATAGGTGTCATGGGTGTTGGTGACCACTTACCACCAGGTGGCCCACCTGCTCGTTTGCCCACTTGTGACATAGAAAAAAAAAGAAGCTTGCAGTGATGACTCTTCCTCCGCTACCGTTGGCGGGTCGGATTACGTTTGTGATGCTACTATACAACGTGTAAAGTAAAGGTGCGATAATACTAAAAGGTGTGAATCTGCCCATGAAACTGAACAACTTTTCCCAAGGAACGTAGGTCATTGACTAAAATAAATTTTTGACCTCCCATAAAAACTGCATCAGCTAATAGCGCATTTTGTACGGGAGGTCAAATTAGATTTTTCGTATTTCGACCTATGTTCCTTGGGAAAAGTTGTTCAGTTTCATAGGCAGATTCACAGCCTTCAGTATTATTGCATCTTTCCGTTACACTTTAATTATGTCGTCTCCATGGGGGCTGTTACCCCATAACTGGAACATTTCTGCTATTAATTAATTAAATTTGCAACTAATGATGTTTTATTTCTAGATTTCCTATTGAACTAATTTGAAATACGGCTATACGCTGTCAGTGTGTTTCAATTTCGCGAGCTGTTTTTCAGCTGCTGAAAGGAAATCTAGAAATAAATCATAATTGTTTGCAAAGATAATGGTTCGCATATGGCAGACACGTTCCAGCTACCGTAGTAGACCCCTCGGTTTTGTAATTGACCGGAAGGTACTAAAACCTAGATTGGCAAGTAAGGTTCCGGTGTTCCTCCATTTCTTATCGTATGTCGTGTAATTATCAAAATTCCGCAAATTTGCTGGTTTTCAACAACAGAACGTGTTCTAGGTCGGTACCATATTTTATATACAAGTTCTGTACAAACTTCCGGTGATCACGTTGTATACCTACTTACTTTCCAAATTTGTAGTAGCAATAAAGTTACTGCGAACTTGTCACGAAATGTTTGCAATAAATGTTACGTGGTAATAAATTCATATTAAGAGAATTGTATAAACCGATCACTCAGATTCAAATGGTACTTGGTTTTATTGTGAGTTATTTTATCTATCTAGTAGTTTAATTTATCTATAACATTCAATGAAACGTCCACTGCAGAACGGGCAGCTCCCTCGAGAATTCCAGCAAAAACACGTAAAATTTGGAGGGACAGTACCTACTATAGTTACCTCACCTCACCCCGCTTGTTAACAATGCGCCTGCTAAAGCCGCAAATGCCGCAATCCCACTTTTCTAAATTCAAAGACTAATTCGGCATACATTGCTTTGAGGCTTGGTTCTGTTTATTCAATATTCTTCCTTTAACAAGCGATTTATGCCGAATTCGTTTCTGAATTAAGGAAGCTGTGATAGCGGCTTAACAGTTTAAAACTAACATGAAAATTGTTTAATTAATAAAATAAAAATCATACTTCATAAATAATTTTATTACAAAACTTGCGCGCATGAATAACTAATAAGAATGTCCTTTATACAATAAAAAAATATAATTGTACTTGATGCTCGAGATAACTTGTATTTATAACCAGAAAAATCTGGTATAATATTTTCATCAAAACACATCCTCTCAGTGTCTTCAACGGCTTTGGTGAAACCTTTGATGATGTATTTTGGTCGTCTGCTTAATTTATCCTATAAATATAATTTATTAAAATACCTGTAACATTTAAATTTAACCTATACTATATACTAAAACGTCAGTCGTTTATTCACCAGTCATGACCTCAAGGAACTCTGTAACAAAAAAGAAAACTTGATTTAGAAAGTGTGAGTCTTAAGGAGTGATCACACCTAGCTGAATTCAAAGACTAATTCGGCATACATTGCTCGTTGAAGTAAGGATATTGCAATTAACATAACCAAGCCTCCCAGCAATGTATGCCGAATTAGTCTTAGAATTCAGTTAGGTGTGATCACTCCATTAGAACTAAATAGGTAGGTATAGTGTAGAACAATAAAGTTCAGGTGTATATAAATCGACATGCGTCTACGAAAGGGTTGATGGATGAGACTCTCAACCATCATCCATCAACCCTCTCATTATGAGAGTAGAAGAGAAGAGACATAATCAGCCGGTTGAAGTCGCGATAGCTCAGTTGAAAGAGCATCAGCACGGTCAGTCAAAGGTCGTTGGTTCAATCCCAGCTCCCATTGCTTCTTTCTCTTTATTTAATTTAACAAAATGTTGGTAGTAATTGGATGATTGGGGAATAGAACGGTAGTTGCTCTTCTTAACGAAAGTTAAGTAACTTTGGCCATGGTCAAACAGAACCTAGTTAAGTGACCGCTAGTTAAAAAACCATTCGAGTGTTTTCTTTGCTTCAAAAGGCACGCTGAGCCGTTTGTTGCGGCTACTGTCACCGACTGTCGTTAAGCCAAGTCAAGTCATTTATCCTCTTGAAAATTCTAATGGTCAGATTAGCCACTAACTTGGCAAAACCCAATCTAGTATTTATTGGGTCTGGTTTGCCTTCTAGGTTTGGCTAGTAGTCGCTTTGTACCAATATCCTTGCCAAATCGTATAACAGACTAAGTTTAGGGCTTTGATTTGATGAGTTAAATGAAGGGTTTGGTCATCTTTTCGTTCCTTCCTATTTGTACCTATAGTTGTAATTCCTTACCATCAAAGTCCACTGTTCCAGATCCATCAGAATCAATTTCTTCAATCATGGTCTCTAAGTCATCGTTCGTGATTGTGTTGTCTAGCTCTCTGAAGATCTCTTTCAGCACGTCTGTCGTTATGTACCCGTTACCTGGTTTATAAAATTCACAATTATGTAAGACACTTACGTTTCTTAAGTACCAACCTAGGTACATTCGTTCAAGGGTTCAGTTCAGGAGACGATCCATTGAAAACAAGATAGTAAATTAAATTGAACAATTTTTTCGAAAGAAACCAATATGTTTGCTAAAAATATCGTGATTTGCTGTATGTTTAAAGTATTCTAATAAAAAAAGAAAGATGAATTTTTCTATTAGAATACTTTACACGAAAACGATATTACTTCGAAAGAGTTAAAATCAAAACTTCTTTAAACTAGAATATTGGTCAGATGATTGTAAAGATGATTGAATCTTAAATTACATCACAGTGATATTCACAAATAATTTCTACTCTATTATTATTAGTGAATGAAGTTTGGAAAACTAGTTCGAGTTGTTTTCATTGGATAATCCTATGAACCCCATATAGTATTACAACAAGTACAATCAAGAGCACGTGTACATTGAACTTTGTACCGTTCTTACTTTAGCCGTAGGAACTAAAGTCGTACAGCAAGTATCAAGTTTGACCTGCTCTTGGCTGTATAAGGTGCAACGTCAATTGTTAAAAAAAGGAGAAACTCTCTAAAATACTGACCGAAAATAGAATTTGTGTGAATAAAGAGAAATTGACACTAAATTAAAGAAAATGTCTACGCTATCTAACGGAGACACTAAAGCCATGTGATGATCTGGTGATGCCAAAACTAGAGAAGATTTAATTTGTACAGAATTAAAATGAATGTTAGCGTTTGATAAAGAACTGAAAGTTATCAATCATGAATAATCATGATACAGTCTCACTCAGTGAAATATTTTTGACTTCAATCATATTATATATTCTGTGCTTCAATGTTAAAGCAGTTTGCATAGTAGCACAGAATATATAATAGTAAACCAGATAGTAGTATCAAGTAAATATCTACTTACACCCCGTTCCATGAACTACTCCATAAATAAAATTTAAACAATCCACATTGAAACAACAAAACTTGCTGAATCTCCTATTTAATTACCCTATTATCTGAAAGGTCTAAGTTGAAATGAGTTCCTTAAAACACAAAATGTGTCATTCAAAGACATCTCGTTAGCACGGAGCCAGGAAAACCCAGGTCTAATCTTGGTCTAGCTCTGTCACCGGTCGTAATTACCAATGTAGTGTTAACTCATTACCGTGCTAGCGAAATGTGTTAGACCTGGGTTTTGCTAGCCCCTTGTTAGCGAAACGTCTCTGAATGACACCCGTGTGTCTTGGTGGTGTCATTCAGAGACGTATCGCTAGCACGGGGCCAGCAAAACCCAGGTCGTTCGTAATTATATGTCACTCAACATGACATTTTTCTTATCATGGGCATGGACCAATAAATAAATGTAGTGCCAACTTATTATTGTGCTAGCGAAATGAATTAGACCTGGATTTTGCTGGCCCTGGTGCTAGCAAAACGTCTTTGAATGACACCCTAAAGAAATAATAATAAATTTGATGTAAGTACCCTCTTTGTCATACATTCTGAAGGCTTCTCTTAGTTCAGCTACCATCGCCTCGTTGTCTTCCTCTTCTTCTGTCAAGAACTTAGCAGCTAGGGTACAAAACTCCGGAAATTCAAGTTCACCAGAGCCTGTTCATAAAAAAAAAATATTAAAACAAGTATTATCATCAGTTAAAAGTTGGATCTTACGTATAACTTACCTACATTTTTTAAATTTATATGCGAAATAGGTTAGCATTCAACCCAGATCTCACCTGGTTCAAAGAATATACAAAGTGTAACTGAAAGATGTAATAATACTGAAGGGTGTGAATCTGCCCATTAAAACTGAACAACTTTTCCCAAGGAACATAGGTCGAAATACGAAAAATCAAATTTTACCTCTCATACAAAATGCGCTCAGTTTCTATGGGAGGTCAAAAATTTATTTTATTCTATGACCTATGTTCCTTGGGAAAAGTTGTTCAGTTTCATGGGCAGATTTACACCCTTTAGTAGGTATTACCACACCTTTCCGTTACACGCTATTACGCTAATCTGGTTGGTGATAAGTGACGATGGGATCGTTGTTCGTTTTTTTTTTTGTAGTAATTTATCATAATATTATAATACAGGTTGTAAGCGACGGTGTACCGAAAAGTGAAAGGGCTTGCTTAGTCAACAAAACTGAACAACTCTCTTAAAGAAACATTTTTGGGAAATGGAAAAAAAGTTACCTCTTCATACATTCAATCAGTGGGTGCAATTTGTATGAAGAGGTCAAAAACTTTATTCAAAAACTTTTTGCCCAAAAAAGTTTCTTTGGGAAAGTTGTTCAGTTACATTGACTGAGCACGCCCGTTTAGTTTTCGGTACACCGTCTCTTACATCCTGTATTAAATAAATGTCGTTAAAAAAATGTGTTCCGTTTTCTTAATTTACTTAAATTCTAGCTAATCTAAATTTGTCTCCAATTGTATTAAACCGTGGACAGTTTTATTGGCTTCCATACTATTTTCCGTAACCTAATAATTAATATTTAGCTGTTACTGACCCGGAAATAAATACTTACCTACAACGCGGTTACATTAACTTGACGCTCGGCTTGATGACGTCATTTTGGCGTTTACCGGGCGAGTTAAGGGAATGCGGGCGAGTTAAGAGAATGCGGGGGGAAGCGGGCGGGGGTTTCGCATTCCAGCGAAGCGTCAAGTTAATTTGACCGTGTTGTACTCATATAGAAATACAAATAACAACAATCATATCTAACCATTATAGGTAGGTACCTAATTGAGGAAAAGCAGAAAGATATTGACTGGAATATGATAAAATGGGCACCTCGATTTCATCATAGGTAGGTACTTCTTAATCTTCCTAATCATAATCCCTCTTGTCTTTTTATTTTCGTAATGGCTAGTTAAGAGTGTTGAAGTCCTTACTATATTTTATAAGTAGTATCAAGCAAGAATAAACCCTTTTGTTGCTGTATATTAAAGTCCAACGAGGTGATTTTTCTAAGAACTGGAAAGTCTAGAAATAAGTACAAAATTTATGAAGATCAAAATAAGAAGTGCTTAGAAAGGAAAGCAATTTTATTAGAAAGCTATAGTTATGTATAAAAACCGTTTGTTTTAAAAAATACATTGTTATCTAAGCAATCATAACATGCATTCGTAAGCAAACCGCAGCATACCAAACGTGTACCGTAATTTCGCCAATATTTGACAAGCCTCGATAGCCGTGATCGTCTAGTGGTTAGGACCCTACGTTGTGGCCGTAGTAACCCAGGTTCGAATCCTGGTCACGGCAATGCGCAATGCATTGTCACGGAGAGGTGAATTTTTTAAATACTTTTTTTATTAGTTTTATTTTTTACATAAAAAAAAATCATATTATATTACACAACAAAGAACAAATAGATAAACATTTAACTTTTTTATAGAATGCCATCTAGAAGAAATTGGCCGAACGTTTTAGTAACCTTAAAGGGACGCCATCTATGAATTTCTGGTTGAACTGCTAAAAAGTTACCAGTCAAGTTAGTTCTCCGAATAATACCAGGTGCTATTGATGACGCTAGTAGTAGCAAAAGGATCTGTGACCAAGGGATCAAGTTTGCCTCTTTATTTTATTATCATTATATTATATCACCTTTGATTACTCACTATCCCATTTGATTACCTACCCAAGAAAATTACTTAGATTTTTTAAACAATTTGAAATCACGCGAGCCGCGAATCGCCGATGATCAAATTCGCTGCCGAGGGGGACCCACCCTATAATTATTACTATTTTTAACCGACTTCAAAAAAGGTTCTATGTTCCACTGTATGTATTTTTATATATTATAGTAGGGCTTGGCCACAAACTTGTCGCTAGGATCTAAGCGGGAAGCGATTATTCAATACACTGCCGCGTCCAAGCAGTTGGAACAGGGACCTATTCTTGAATATCACTGGGTGATTTTCAAGTGATTTTTGAGACTTTAAACAGAACAAAAAGCCCAGAAAACCTCATAAAAGGTCAAATGAAAATTATTAACGAAACACTATTATAGGGTGCGTCCTAATCAACTGCGATCCTATAAGAGCTTTCCTGCAGTCATTGCAGTCCACTAGCGCCCCCATCAGTTAATAAAATATTACTCGCTAAATACAAAACTTATCGAAGATCTGTCTAACCAGATCAATGCAGTAGTTACTGGTACAAAAACTGCTATAAGTGGCCGTTTTTCGCACTTTTTGTAGCTGTAACTACTAGTTAGGGTGCTGGCTGCAATTTGGGTATATGATTTGCTCATGATTCATATTAATAGGGATGATAGATCAGCTCAATACGAATCGATTTGGTCCTTACAAGTTTTTCTGTGCGTCGCTGCGTTTTTGAGTTAAAGCAAAAAAAAAGAAAATTTGATACTAAATAATGTTTTTTTTTGTCTGCCTTTGTGGCTCTTGTTTAAAATACTTCTGAAGATGTAGAAAATCGAAGAGGCAAACATGCAGGGCTCTGCATTATCAAGGGACGAAGTAGTGAATTTTTGCATTTTGAAGCGCTGTAGCTTTACGACGCAGGGCTATTATGGTGGCTCACCATTTTCCTGGGGTTTTATACATTGGATTTAATCAGATAGTCATAGTCTGCCAGGTGTACGTTTCACTGTCAAATTTTAAAATAGTTAAAACTTAATTCCTCAAAAACGCAGGGGTGTGGATGTCCGCCAATATTTTTTGTACCTTATAGAGGATGCTCCTTATCATCAGTCAAAGAGGCAGACATGAGCAAATCATATATAAATTTGTCCTTCATCACCCTTACTATACAGTGAACTATATTTTACAGGATTGATAGGTACTAAATAAACTAAGGTAGCTTTACTTTAATCTGGTAAGCCAGATTTTCGATAAGTATTTTATTTAGCGAGTCATATTTTTCTTACTGATAGGGGCGCTAGTTGACTGCAGGAAAGCCCTTTAGTATGTTACTAGGACCATAAAATTTAACAAATTCCCAAATAAAAGGAGCATAGGTCAAAATGCAAAAAAATTGTTTAACTCCCATTTCTAAATCGGCTGATATGTATGGGATATCAAATTATTTAAAGGAACACAGCTGATTAGGACGCACCTATACTCGTATTTAAAATAAAAGAAAATCTGCAATAATAAAAAAATGCGTGATGTTTTATCACCCAGTTTGCCGTTTGCACCCTAAGTAGTGGCAAGATCGTAGTCAAGTAGTCTGGTATCCTACGCAATAATTTTTACCCAGGCCTATTACTTTATAATAAACAAAGAAGTGAAAGCTAAAGGTACACATACCGTCTTCATCAACCTCGTCGATAATTTCCTTTAGCGTGGCGTCGTCGAGCTGGTGACCCAACATCTCCAGGATGGTCCCGATCATGTCTGTGCTGATCACGCCCTTCTTCTCGTGGTCGAACGCATCGAATGCGTTCTTTAGTACTGAGGGAAGAAAGTCAAGAAACATAAAAATAAAATAGAATTTCTGAGATATTTTACAAAACTTCAATTATCTCGGAAGCTTCAATTATCTCGTTAATTATTAATTGTACACTGGTTTAAAATAATTAAATGTTATATTTCTCATTTTAGAGTTTATCAGAGTTTTTCGACTTTTTTTAGTTCTAAGTGAATGTTGCGAAGCGATTTGAAGCGATGCGTAACGTTACAATAATTGGGACTCAACGCTCAATGTAACTTTTAAAAACCAGTCGCCACTAATGCCGGTATTTCACTGAGACACCATGGCAGCGCAACCAGTCGCCGCTACCAACAAAACGTATACAGCTCTATAGAGAGCTACTCACCTGGTGTCCGTTTGGTGCGCAACCGATTGGGCGGCGCAACCAGCTCGGATGCTGGTCGCGCTACCACTCCCCGTGAAATATAGCGTTTAATACTGTGGCCGCAGGGTGTAGCGACTCTGGTGTCTTTACTGGTGTCTAGTTACGGACACCAGTGGCGCGACTGGTTGCGCCACCAGTCGCGCCACCATGGTGTCCCAGTGAAATATCGGCCTAAGACCGACCAATGATGGTGATTAATGGTGGTCATCATCATATCGAGTGGGTTGCAAGGTCGATGACCGGTGATTGATGGTGGCATTATCAAGGACCCAATTCATGAATATCGAGTGATTGACAAAATTTAATATAATAAAAATACCGTGATAAAATAAAAAACATGAAATTTTATGTTTGGTTATAAATCAATGTTTAATTAATAATAATTAACTTGTTTAATAAGTTACATTTGAAAAGCTATTCATGGCTAAATTTATTTTTAAAAATATCAAGAATACACAATTGGGTCCTCGACGACGTCGAGAGTTTTTAAGGTGCTAAATGGACTCCAACTTGCCTCCGACCGACATGGATATGACAGCAGCGCCTTGTCGAAATTTAAGTATAAAACTAATGGGAACGCTAAAACACGCTTCCGACAAAATTTAGGAGACCATTTGCCGGACTATTTCAAAAAGTTTTTATTATGTTGTAATGGAAACCCTGATTCAAGCTCGCTTGCATGGTGGTCGTTAGGCTATGTTGAAGTCTAGTTAACTCCTGACAAAAAACAGGGTTGTATCCACAAAATAAAAGGTATATCATTCAGATTAGCAACTAGTTTGATAATGCCTTTATTGTAACTAAATATTCTGCAAAATAACTCACTTCACTTGTCGATTAGATTTTTCTTAATTCGAAATTGACAATATGAATATATAAAAAAAATATTGGGGGACTATTATTCACACAAAATCATCTGATCCCAAACTACGCAAAGCCTGTACTATGGGGTTTACTATTATCTAATCTGTGCTATTTGTACCAGAAACTGATATACGTACATAAATAGATAAATAAAACCCAGGCACACAAATAAACTTATTTGAATTTTTACAATCTGGTACCCCAATATAAAGGCAAAACCAAGTTTAGGGTCCTCTGTTAAATTTATTGAACTTCTGCCAGTTGCACAAAACGCCATCAAAGTTAAAGATCTTTCAAATCTATCACTGAACATTCTTTTTTATCCAAATTGAATGTGACAATATATTATAACAAATTTAACAGAGCTTTAATTTTAAAGAAGCTTGCCTATTAGAAATGTTACTATTATCTAATGTTATATTCATAAGGTTTTAATTCGATTTATGATAAAAGACGAGTACAGTATGACCACAATATCCGTTCAGTTAACCGCGTCGCTAGTCGCGAAGACTTTATATTATCTCTTTCACAATTCACTTACAAAAATTTTAGTTCTAATTTTGACCACTTGAACAGATAACGCGGTCATATCGTAAATCATAAAGTGAAATGATTTATCGTTACAGAATGGTACTCCTGTTTCGAATTAATTAACTTAAAAGGTTAATAGAAACTTATATTCTACTTACGTTGCAGCTGAGTTTTGTCCAATTCTTCCTGTTTCCAGTTCATGAAAGAAAAGGCATGAATAAGCATAAAGTTATAAAACACACACAAATGCAACACGTGAAGAAATATTTTCCAATCCATTGTTTAATCTGTATTTTTACTATTCAAGCCCTCAGAAATAACTAAAGTAATAATTGTGTTATTGTTATTAATTATTGTAAGAATACTTATTGGAAATTGGCCCAAGATCAGTCAACTAATTGTGCCAAACACACTTCAATCGATACCGATCAATCTATAACTGGTTACCTCCGAATAAAATACAAACAGCAGTTTGCAAAAGAAATAAATATCTCAAAATTAAAGTAACAATAACAGAATAAACCTTTTTTCACTTTTTATAAAGAAACTCGTCACAGAAACCATTATTTCTAAGGGCCAAAATCCACTTTGCGCGCACTAGAATTCATAAAACTACGCACCATTTTAGTATTCCTTTAAGCACTAAGGCTAGCTCAGAACTAAAGTATCACTGTCAATCTTAGCTCCCAGTTTGATCCAGAAGTCTAGATGTAGGGCTTTATAGATCACGAGATAAACGTGTTCCGGCTAGGTGGAATGTTTCAGGGGTATCCAACAGTTTTTTCCTAGTAGTTTTTCCTAGACATGCCTTACAATTTCACCAAATTTTTTCCAGTTACTAGTTAGGTACATAGCTCTCAATTTTTGATAGGAGCCAATTCTTGAATTTAAAAAAAACTCCATAGGAAATTCAAGAATTGGCTCCAATCAAAAATTGAGAGCTATGTACCTAACTAGTACCTAAAAAAAATTGGTGCAATTTGGTGAATTTGGCGATATAAGACTATAAGGGACCGGACTATAGATACAACACATCTATACGATGGTTCTAGTAAACAAACAAAAGAATGTAACTTGATTAGAATGACAGCAGAAAAAAACTATGCGTGAGAGCAAGTTGGATCAATACGTGTCTCTTTCGCTCCAATGTGTAGCGCATTGCTCCATCCTACTCTCTTACGACAGTAAGTTTAATTAAAGGCTTGTTACGTAAGCCAAAACTAGCTACCAGTTGCACAAAAGTTAAAACTCCTTCAAATCTATTGTAGTCACTTTCTTTGTCATCAAAACAGAGGGTGATAGTAATAGATTAAATTTAAGACACTTTGTGCAATCGGTTGTAAGGCTTCTATTACCTAGGTTCTATGTTTTTATGAGAATAGGACAACAAACTGTATGAAAACACAAAGTTTTACATGTATTTGTAAGTAATATTTTCGGAATGCCTAACTTAGGTATATTTTTTCCCAAATCTGCAAATCTTAGAAGCCTATCCTTGGTCACGTTCACAAACCTTTCGGCTTTTTATCTACGTTTCTTTTCATTCCCAACGTTTCCGATCTTCTTTTGTGGAACAAACATTAAAGATTACGCCGAAAATTTATTCAAAAGTGGAGCTTTGAAAGATATTGAATAGCTTGAGAGGTACCTTACCTCGATTTAAGTAAGTATAACAGAATAAAGTAACAACTGTTTGACCTGAAAGAGCGAAGTTGCGTTACATAAAAAAGCTCTTAAACTAAACTGCAAAAACAAAATGGGTAGTTAGATTGGCCGCCATATATTTTTATACGATGTTGGGAATTAAATATCAACATGTATCCGTCTTCTAAAATATGAATTCGATAAGTAAGATCTTTAGAACCTTGTCAACAATTTTTAAAAACATTGCACACATTTAAAATGCTTAGGAAATGCCTTGCGTCACTTTAAAAATTTGATTACAGACAATGTAAAGGAAATCTGACTTAACGTCGCGTTTTATTTTGTTAGTGATACACTGACTTCGCTTGATACTGTTATTTACTCTATACAGGTGAGATCTTCAGAAACGTATTTTTTACTATATTGACGCTTAGTTACAAAAGAAATACAAAATATATGAAAATTTAGTGTTTACAATATGAGAATTGACCATGATCCCCCCCACACTAGGCAAGTCTCTATTGTGAGGTCCCAAAAGAAAGTTTGAACCCATTATTGTACGGAAATTTATGCTAGAAACAGACCAACCCTTTTATTTGCGATCCAGCGTAAAAATTTTAAATCTTGTTCTATTATTACGAGAACAACTTATTACATTTAAAGTGAATTATTTTTGTACACATGTCGATAGAAAAGTATAAGTTGAAAGCGTAGTAGCGTAAGCTACTACTACTTTTCAATATATAATTGGGACTTGCGTAAATTTTGCAAAAAGTTATGATAATGGGTGGGCGTAAGCAGAGACGCCGATAACGCTGGGCAGGGCAGACCGCGTTTTGCCTCTCGCATTATTACGAAGAAAAAAAAACTGTTTACGTTCACCCTTAAAGAAGTTTAAAGTTTATAAAAGTTGATAACCCCTGCCTCGACCACCACTCTTGTGGTTGTAGGAATCCCAAGATCGAGACAGTTGGACACGGTAGCATCAAATCGACATGGCCAAATTTGAGTCACTAATAATAAATTAGGTGAGATGGATGTGATAATTATGATTACAAAGGGGCTTGTCTTCCCGAGCGCAGGTGTAACTTTGTCATTGTGATATTTGCTCTGTACCACATCATACATTTTCTTGTACACCTATAATCTGTTTTAACTTTGTTGCCAACTAAACAGCCAAAAGGTAACTTACCGTTTCATCGATAAGAGAAAATATTTATCATGAAACATGAAACTCAATTCTCATGTTTCAAGATAAATATATTTTAGTATAAAACGTGTAATTCTAAATACGCAGAACCTCTTTGCTAAAATTTTGTTCTACAACTTTTGGGAATTTAAATTTCAAAAATTTTAGTCTCCATAAACATTGACCGGATCAGATTATGCATGTACGAAGACTTTTATTTAATTTTTTATTTCCAAAAGTTGTATAACAAAAGTTGTTCAGTTACAACCCAAGAGAAACTACCACCCAAGAGGTTTTGTGTATTTAGAATTACACATAAATTGTTCACGAATTTTTTGGGCAACAATTGACTTACACTAGCTTTTTAATAGGACCACTGTACGTCTGAGATTACAGATGATAATACACTTATAGAAGGTTTACTTTACTTTTAGTGTTTTTGCGACCTTGATATCAAATGAATGAATTTGTAAAAGCTTGAGAGCCATGCTCTTGTAAGTTTTATAGCTAAACAAATACGAATTTCCAAACGTCGCGTCCAAGCTAATAAATAATTAAATGTCATTTTGAAGTCAACCTTCACAGGCTTATAACTATGTATCCTAAAAAAAACGTTTTAGTTTTTATTAAAAGCAACTGTAATTTCCGATACAATGGACGTATCAAAAGTTTTGTATGTATATTTTATGATGAGTAACAAAAAAAAATATTTTAGAAGACTATTAATAAATAGGCACAAACGGATTAGAAAATAGTTCCATGAAGCCAAAGTAAAACATTGGTACCCTTGTAAGTACAATACATACTGAACCACATTGCTCAGCAAACAATCCCTCTTTGAGTATTTTCCTGTCCGTAGGTGAATGGAGTTCTTCAATGAATTAGTTGAAAACTTCTTTTTGTGTTCAATTGGCTTGCTCTTGATTTCGATCTTGCCTTGATTGCCCTATCAGGTTTTATGAATTAATGAAATGTCTACGAGTTATGTTGACAATATAAAACCAGTTAGTTTAGTTCAAAATAAGTACATGTATTGTTTCACAGTGTCTCAAATACAAGACAAAAACTTAACTTGAAATGTCTGTGAAAGTTTCTTTTTATGTGAAAACTGACCAACGAGCAGACAGCGCACCTGATGGTAAGTTTTTTTTTTTTTAATTTATTTGTTACAAAGGTAAGTACATTTTGACAATACTTAGTCGCCAAACTATTACGTTTGATGGCGAGAAGTGTCACTGCCGCCCATGGACTCCTGCAACACCAGGGGTGTTACTTGTGCGCTGCCGGCCTTTTAGGACTTGGTTGACCCGCTTTCTAAAAGCCCCCATGTCGAAAGATACAGGATAAACCGCTGAGGGAAGCTCGTCCCACATTTCATAGCAGCGCAGAAGGTAAGAGCGCGCATAACGTGTGGTGGTGGAACGCCATGTATCCAAATGATGCGGGTGGAACTTCTCCCTACGGCATGTGGTGCGGTGGTGGGACTCAGCCGCTGGCACCAGAATGAATAGTTCCTCAGTACACTCACCATTGTACAGTACATGACACACAAGGAGGTAGACTAAGTTACTAAGTCTCTCCGTAGACTAACTGGATTAATACCGTCTGTGAGCTCAGGATCGTCGACAATTATATTAAATAATGGAGTCCTAAATAATTAGGTTACATCAAAGATTCATGTGAACGTGATGAATATTACGACTTAACTAATATTCCTGGAAATCACTGGAGAAATCTCGTAAAGTAGTGATGAGACTACCATAGTTGTTTGTTACGTTTTAGTTCCACCTCCGTAATCTCGTACGCGCCCTTTCTGCCAGTGACTTTCAGCCTGAGTTGATCCTGAAGCCACAAAACGAATCAATTCTTTTGTATTTTTTTTATAAGAGGGCAAGTCCCCTAACACTCAGGTTACTGTCCTTCTCTTGCAGCTTTCCTCTCTTGGTCTTTTAATATTTTCATTTTGAAGGGCAACAAAGGCAGCTATGACGACTATGAGCGGAAAAAATGCTGAATAAGCAGGCCATCAGAAGTTCAGTGCTTTAGTCTCTTTAGTGAAGAAACATTGAATAAGGCTGGTGCTGGACCCTACAGTAAGTGGCGTAAAGAAGAAGAGGCATTTGCGTAGCTGCAGGCGAAAGCTGTTGTCCGTGTGGTGCCAGCAAAGAATAGTACCAACTCATCTCTACCTAGGACTAAGGGCTTATAATCTGGAGTATAGGCAGCGGCGTCTTTCTGAGTATCGTACCATCTTACATACTACGGTCGCCAGCCGCAACGCTTACAAACGTGGTGACTATGGTGCACAACCCCAACATAGTAACAAGCTTTTTTGTTGAAGTTCTGGAGGGAGCTCTCTGTCCTGCAGTGGACGTTTTTATGGGATGTTATAATAGGCCAAAGTTAGCTAAATTACAATAATAAAATCCTATACTTACTATTCGAATCGGTTCCTGAAAACGGCTCAACGATTTCGATGTAAAATATTGAACGGTAGTTTTGGGAGCGAGCGTCAGTGGGGGCGAAAAATCGATCTAGCTAGGTCTCATGTCTGGGAAAAATTGCTTTCATTGTCTTTTTAGTATTTATTGAATCGCAATTCAGAAACGCCACAGCGCCATCTGATGGTACACTTTGGTTCAGATTATACGAGCCGTTAGTAAATTGTACAGTCTTTGAAAGACCATAGCTCAGTCGCCCCAGGTACTTATTATTATTTCCCTAAATAATAATAAGTATAAGTAATATTTATGATCCAAGTCTCAGAAATTTTAGAGTTTTTAAGGTAAGGGACGGAACCGAAAAGTATTGGTCTTTCCCCATAGTCTACCTAATGAATCCGATCACTAAAACTAGCTTACTTATAAAGTGAAACTCTTCAATTTACCAGCCTATCTTTCCAGCGCCTTCTCACATCACTATATTCTCGACTGACTGAAGCGATAATGTAATTTCCGTTGTGGCAAGCTCAGATAGATGGAAGTGTTTAATCAATCGATTAGGCTCTGATTCTGTATTTTTGTATCGAAATAAACAATCATTATTCAAAGCTTCCATTTGTCGCGGTGTATGTCTGGCTGTCCGTCCATCTATAACCAAATCTTGCAAGTTAAATTTGACCCACTTCTCGGTTACAAATTAAGATGAATTTTTGCATGTGTTTGTCAATCGGATGACAAAGCAATATTATTATGACTTGGATTTGGTCTGATGATGCAGACGAAGAGTGGCCATAGAGCTGGAGAGAATACCGCGTTTCAAAAATCCTGCAGCGCAATCTGTTGGTGGGCAGTACGGCTTGTTCATCTGGTAATATTTTAATAATAAAACAACTCTTAGAGGTTTCGTTATTTGGGTTTAGCTAGGCCTTTTGGGAAAATTTCTCTAAGTTTTATATACAAAGCATAGACTTAATATCCCAAGATGCAACAATGACTTTTGTATGATACTGTAGTTTTCTACTCCATATTAGAGGCGTTGTTTTTGTTGTTAGTATGTCATCGGAATCATTGCACGTCAGCGGAATCATTTGCATCTCTATTACCATGCCATAAAGTCCAAAGTTTTTCTATTAACGTGCTACTTAATGGGTGTACTTAGAAAAATAACTTAGGTTTGGGTTCGTCTAATTCTAGGGTCTGTAGATAGTTGTTTTTAGTATTTGACATGATAAATACTTACTAAAAAGTAAAAAACCAAATATTTGTAAAAGATTATTCAAAACGAACTTTTATTAGAGAAAGAACTACAACGTTATGTATCACAGTCTCAGGTTTTCAAATGAAAACGTGTTAAGTACATTATTAAAGAGAAATAAAAAGACGGTATACTAAAAGTTATAATATGTTTAGGTTATAAAAAATATCAAACTACCACATAGTATAAATGGCAGCTTTTAAATAAAAATTCATTTAACGACAACGTACGTTACGTAGAAAGATTCGTTCCTAAAAACTTCATTTCGGTAAATGAACTTCCTCTACAGAACTATAGTCATAAACACAGTGTTCTTATGCGAAATAATTCAGTTTGGTCACAAGACAGCCTAACCGTCCAATCAGATTACGAGGGATGAGTCAATAATTAATCAGCCTGCCCCCGGAGCAGATGCTTCCTACATCTTGTTACTTGTTGTTTACATAGGTAAGGTATATCTGGGTATTAATATAGAATCTACCCACACAAGCCACAGAAATAGAATATTCTATAAATAGAAAATTTAAATATTTAAAACAGGTCAAGTTAATTTTATTTATGATAGCTTATAATGGTGATGATGTTATATTTGCCTGCCTGTGCTTCGGTTTTTGTATGTGTTACCTTCATCAGCTATACAGCGTGTGACGGAAAGGTGTGATAATACTAAAGGGTGTGAATCTGCCCACGAAACTGAACAACTTTTTCCAAGGAACCAAGGTCATAGAACAAAATCAATTTTGACCTCTCATAGAAACTGCAGCTGATAGCGTATTTTGTTTGGGAGGTCAAATTTGGTTTTTGTATTTTTTTTATTGTCAATGACCTATTCCTTGGGAAAAAGCTGTTCAGTTTTATGGGCAGATTCATACCCTTCAGTATTATCACATCTTTTCATTACACGCTTAATAATCACCTATTTTCGTTTCTTGTTTTTACTTCTTTATCAGCCAGTGAGCTGTCTGGTAATGTTGATTTTTGTCGTTACTAGCTTCTCCTTTTATGAAGTTACTGTAAAAAAGTGTTGTATTTTTGGCAGAAATTTAAAGCGTGAATTTTCATTGGTTTCACTCCCAGAGCCCAGTGATTCTACTCATTTTTCTCAAAGAAAAGTTTTTGCCTTCCCATACAAAATGTATGGGAAGGTGAGACGAATATCTTCACAATTTTTTGTATCTATATACATATATAAAAGAAGAAGGTGTCTGACTCACTGACTGACATATCAACGCACAGCCCAAACCACTCGGTCTAGAGATTCCAAATTTGGTATGTAGGTTCCTTATGAGGCCTAGGGGTGCACTAAGAAAGGGTTTTACAAAATTCTACCCCTAAGAGGGTAATATAGGGGATGAAAGTTTGTATGAAAGTCCGTCAGTTTTGAAGTTAGGATCTTCTGACGACTAAAAATTAATATTTATGTGTCTCAGGGTTTTTGTAGATTATTTTATTTTATTTATTTGGAGAAAAAACAGAACAGTAATGTACATGAGATATTATGCTAGTGGTAATGTAAAAAAATACTTAACACTACGTCTATAAACATTTCTCGCAGAGAAATAACAAATAGGCTTATCGAAGGCTGAAGTAAGAAACATACTTAGCTTAAAACAATGAAAAAGTGAGTTAAAACTTAGTATTGAGTGTTACGTAATGTAAAGTGTTATGCGGGTGACTTCAACTCCGCACACATTGCAAAGATAAATGAAAAAATGAAAAAAGGCACGCGATAAACACAATTAGATATTTAAGGTTCCTAATAAAAGTGTTAAGAAACAATCAGAAACTGGTGTAGCAAAAACAAAATTAAGAAAGAAAGTGTGTAGAAACCATGATAACCTGGATAAACTGGCTAGCCCTACAACGGAGTCTTCAGTCAGGATCAAGTAAAAGCACGCGCCCAGACACAAAACTATGTATCATTAATAGATAATAAGATATTACGAACTTTTCGGTTGTAACCTGCCACGGTTTCATGGAAAATATCAATATCCCTAAAAAGTAAGTTATATGATTTGCAGATGCGGTGCAGAGGAGCTCGCGCTCCGAAGTTTGTAGATACACTGATAGTATGGAAGAGGTTGGCGTTTGGTGCTCTGAGCCTACGACGTGTGTAAATACGAATATTACTGACTAAGTCATTACAGTTATAAGAGCTTTTACAAATGTTATGTAGAATTCTGGCATCAAATAATAGACGCCTTTTATCAAGGGGTAAAAGTTTGTACTCCTGGAGGAGGTCCCTATATGACATATACTTGGAGGTTAAACGACGGTGCATTGCTCTAAGGAATTTCTTTTGAACCATCTCTATTTTCTTTGAGTAAACTGCGTAAAGGGGGTTCCATATGCAAGTAGAAAATTCTAACTGCGGGCGAATGAAGGATTTGTATAATATTAAGTATGCATTACGACTTTTAAATTTTTTTGTACTACGAAGTACGAATCCTAACATTTGCATGGCCTTATTACAGATTTTGTCTACGTGTAAATCAAGTTTTAATTTGGCATCAAAAAGAACACCAAGGTCCTTAACTTTATCAACTTTTGATAGCACTTTCCCACCAAGGCTATAGACTGAAGGCACATTGTTGCGTTTGTTGGAAAAGGTTATTTGTTGACATTTGTCATGGGCGAGGTACAACTTATTTTCGATACAGTATGTTTCGAGTCTGTCTAGGTCATCCTGCATCTTGCGGCAGTCTGAAACATCAGTGATGGTATTATATATTTTTAAATCGTCAGCATACAAAAGGTATTTACAGTTTTGAAAGCATACACTAATATCATTAATAAAGATCACATACAGGAGAGGGCCTAAAATAGAACCCTGAGGTACACCAGAGGTGATCTGAACAGGGTTAGAGTTAAAACCATTAAGTATGACTACTTGTGTTCTGTCGGACAGGTAAGATTTGAAGAAACTTAGTAGGGCACCCTTTACTCCGATACGTGCTAACTTTGTGAGGAGGATTTTATGATCGACTTTATCGAACGCTTTACGAAAGTCCGTATAGACTGCATCAATTTGATTTCGTCTATCCAGACCTTCATAAAGGTAATTCGAATAAACTAATAGATTGGTCAGTGTAGAGCGGTGCTTTACAAAACCATGTTGCTCGAGAAGAAGACAGTTTTCTAGAAGTGGATATATGTGATTATGGATAAGTCTTTCGAGAATTTTGGAAAAACAGGAGAGGATGGAAATTGGTCTATAGTTTTCGATTTTATGTCTAGACCCAGACTTATGTATGGGTGTGATGTAGGCCAGTTTCCACCGGTTTGGGACAACTCCGCTATTGAGACATTTATTGTACAGTAATGTGAGTGGTTTAGATATTACTTTGTGCGTACGTTTTACGAAAAAAGGACTAATCTTGTCAGGGCCAGGACCTTTGTTTATATCCAAAGTTTTGAGACATCGACGTACATCAGACTCGGAAAGTACTACATTAGTTATTAAAGGGGATGTAGGTAGCGGTTCTATGCTCTGAAGGTTAGTATCAAGAATTGAACTAATAGGTTTGAACACCGAGCTAAGAAAGGAGGAGAACATGTTGCAGATTTCAGACGGATCCTTGGAGGCGTCGTCACCATATGTCATAATGTCCGGATAGCCGTTATTGCTACTTTTTAGATTAGATATGTACTGGAAGAATACCTTAGGGTTATCCTTAATCGAAGCTTGGACGTTATTCAGGTAATCGATTCGAAACCCTTAAGGGTGAAAAGGGGGATGAAGTTGAAAATTCTTTATTTTTAAAGTAAAATCCACATAATTTATTATTTAGGCATTAATGATGTAATTCTATGCAACGTTCATCACTGTTATTGAAATTCCTCCCCAAATTCAACCCCTAAAAAAAGGGAAATGGGGTGAAAAGGCTAAAAACCAATATGGGTATCGTTTGTATGGTTTATCAGGTTGCTGATTACGAAAACTACAACAATTTTGAAATCCAACGTGGTGGACGTTAAATACCATCATTCCCTTGGGATGGGGTTGGGGTGCGATAGGGTTGAAATGTGAATATGGGTGTCGTTTGTATGGTTTATCGGGTCGCTGATTACGAAAACTACAACAATTTTGAAATCCAACGTGGTGGACGTGAAATACCATCATCCCCCTAGGGATGGAATTGGGGTGCGATAGGTTTGAAATGTCTAAAAATCAATATGGGTGTCGTTTGTATGGTTTATCGGGTCGCTGATTACGAAAGCTACAACAACTTTGAAATCCAATGTGGTGGACGTGAAATACCATCATCCCCTGGGGATGGGGTTGGGGTGCGATAGGTTTGAAATGTCTAAATATAAATATGGGTGTCGTTTCTATGTTAGGGATAGCGTTTAAATTTGGCGTTAGGGGTAGGGATAGGGGCAGGGAGAGGTAGAGATAGAGCTAGAGGTAGAGAGGTAGAGAGGTAGTGAGGTAGAGAGGTAGAGAGGTAGAGAGGTAGAGAGGTAGAGAGGTAGAGAGGTAGAGAGGTGAGAGGTAGATAGGTAGAGAGGTAGAGAGGTAGAGAGGCAGAGAGGTAGAGAGGTAGAGAGGTAGAGAGGTAGAGAGGTAGAGAGGTAGAGTGGTAGAGAGGTAGGAGTGGAGAGGTAGAGAGGTAGAGAGCTTGAGAGGTAGTGAGGTAGAGAGGTAGAGAGGTAGAGAGGCTTAACTTTAAAATTTTAATAAAAAAGAAATATCTTGTTAATAAATTTACAATTTAGTTGTCATTAATTTACTTCTCTAGAATATAAAGGGGAATGTGGGGGAACTCTGTAGAAATCCATAAACTGTTCATTATACAGAAAAAGTGTGTGAGAGCCATGTGTGGTGCAGGGCCGATAGAACCATGCAGACCTCTGTTCAGGGGGCTGAATCTCCTGACTCTACCCTCAATGTATATTTACGAGGCGTGTACGTTTGTTAAAAAGAACCAAAACCTCTTTGAGAACAGGAATTACAGCTTTCGAACAAGGTACCCTAACAGGTTAGCCAGCACTACGCATACTACCACTACTTTCGCCAGAAACAGTTCAAATATATGTGTAAAGCTGTACAATCTTTTACCAGACTCTCTAAAATTATTACCGGAAATCAAATTTAAAAAACTTCTTCACAACATGCTTGTAATAAATTGTTTTTATTCTGTGACAGAATTTGTAAATTTCGACTTTAATAGGTGGCGTCCAATATGAAATGACATACATCACATTTAATTTATTAAGATTTTTTTTTTTTTAATTTGACATTTAGAGTTTTATTTGACATTTTTATTTTGACATTTTATATTTGACATTACCTTATAAATAATATTTCATTCATTCTTTTTAAAAAATTTGCATACCAACTTGTTGGTGCACCACGCTTGTACTTTTTTTTCACTTTAACAGCTGTAACATACCGTGTTTGCGTGCAAATAAATATATTTCATTTCATTTCATTTCATTTCAGAGGTAGAGAGGTAGAAGTGTAGAGGGGTAGAGAGGTAGAGTGGTAGAGAGGTAGAGAGGTAGAGTGGTAGAGTGGTAGCGAGGTAGAGAGGTAGAGAGGTAGAGAGGAAGAGAGGGAGAGGGAGAAGGAGGGGAAGGGAGAGATGGAGGAAGAGAGGGAGGGGTAGGGGGCGAGGGAGAGGGAGGGGGAGAGGGAGGGGCAGGGGGAGATGGAGGAGGGGGAGGGGGAGAGACAGAGGGACAGGAAGGGGGAATTGGCTCTGTTTTGAAATATTACATAAAGGTGTCTCTCATCTCTCTCTTTACATTTGTTAGGATACTGCTGCTAAGTTCCTCTGTTCTGAGTAATTTATAAGTAACGTCTGTATATTATATATAAAATTCAGCTGGATCTTGAATTATACTCATTGATTTGCGCAGGGTTAGTCCTGTTTTTCCTTAGTTTAAACTTGTATTTAGGCAGGCAGACGACAAAATTTTAGGTTTTACGTGTCTTAAGAGTTTTTGAAAATTCTACACCCTCAAAAGGGTGATGAAGTTGAAAATCCTTCATTTTCAAAGTGAAATCCACTCAATTTATTATTTAGGCATTAGGGTTGTAATTTTGTGGAACGTACATCACTTTTATTGAAAATCCACCCCAAATTCAACCCCTTAAAGAGGGAAATGGGGTGAAAAATTCTAAAAACCAATATAATTATGGTTTGTATGGCCTATCGGCTCGCTGATTACGAAAACTGCAACAATTGTGAAACCCAACGTGGTGGACGTGAAATACCATCATCCCCTGGCGATGGGGTTGGGGTGCAATAGGGTTGCAATGTCTAAAAATCAATATGGGTGTAATTTGTATGGTTTATCGGGTCGCTGATTACGAAAACTACAACAATTTTAAAATCCAACGTAGTGGAAGTGAAATACCATCATCCCCTGGGGATGGGGTTGGAGTGCGATAGGGTTGAAATGTCTTAAAATCAATATGGGTGTCGTTTGTATGGTTAATCGGGTCGCTGATTACGAAAACTACAATAATTTTGAAATCCAACGTGGTGGACGTGAAATACCATCATCTCCTGGGGATGGGATTGGGGTGCGATAGGTTTGAAATGTCTTAAAATCAATATGTGTGCCGTCTCCATGTTAAGGATAGCCGTTAAATTGACGTTAGGGGTAGGGATAGGGGAAGGGATAGGGGTAGGGTAGAGGCAGGGATAGGGAGAGGAGGTAAAGGTAGAGGTAGAGATAGAGGTAGAGTTAGAGGTACAGGTAAAGATACAGGTACAGGTACAGGTATAGGTAGAGGTAGATATAGAGGTAGAGGTAGAGGTACATGTACAGGTACAGGTACAAGTACAGGTATAGGTACAGGTACAGGTACAGGTACAGGTACAGGTACAGGTACAGGTACAGGTACAGGTACAGGTACAGGTACAGGTACAGGTACAGGTACAGGTACAGGTAGAGGTAGATGTGGAGGTAGAGGAAGAGGAAGGGGAAGAGGTGGAGGTAGAAGAAGAGGGAGAGAGATTGAGGTAGAGAGGGAGGAGGGGGAGAAGGAGAGGGAGGGGGAGAAGGAGGGGTAGGGGGAGGGGGAGAGAACAAGGGAGGGGGAGAGGAAGGAGGGGTGAGGGAGAGGGAGAGGGTTTTAGTTTTTCTCAATTGCTTCTGCGAATTGGCTCCGTTTTGAAATATAAGATAATTCTGTCTATCAGCTCTCTCTCTACATTTGTTAGGTTAAGTGACAACTTTAAGGCATAATACTGCTGCTAAGTTCCTCTGTTCAGCTGGATCTTGAATTGTACTCATTGATTTGCGCAGGGTTAGTCCCGTTTTCCTTAGTTTAAAATTACCCCAAAATTACGGGAAAATATCTCATTGCTTCGGAAAAACGGTAACAAAATAAATACGCAATCCACGCGAGCGAAGCCGCGGGCAACAGCTAGTAATAGTATAAAATCACTATGAACGATTTGTTACGTAACGTAACAGTGTTTCTATAATTATTCATTAATGTATTTCTCTATACTTCAAGAGGATAAACGGAACTAGGATTATTTTGTTATCCGCTGCCAAATTCTGTCAATCATTTGAGTCAATTTATCGACTTTGTTATCTTTAGAATTAAATACCTATTAGATCTTTATGCCAATTTTACTTAATGATAATCACAATGCCATTTGGCATACCTACTATCAATGCTTGACTTTTAAAGTAAGCATATGGTTTATATTAGCTGCTAGATTTAATTATTTATCTGCTAACTACAGAGTATTAAATTATTAAACTTAAACTAGCTTCCATTGGAATGTATCCAGACAGCTCTGGTAATCAATTATTTTATGCTGGATATGCCAAAATCAATTAATTTTCATAAACATACAGATAGCACATACGTTTTTCATGAATTGTCGTTAAAAATATTATATTTTAATATTCATTAGAGTTGGATTTAAAATATAGAATCACTATGGAATAGTGAAATTTGTATCTATATTGCATATCACAACAATTTCATTATGATTTTTGTAGAAAAAGGTAAGTCGCGCCGATTGGTTGTTGATTTACACTATTTCCCTATTTACGAAACTTATCCCATGTCTTCTTAAACTTACCTGAAGGTTCCGAACGGAGCCCTAGCTATTAGTATTACTAATAGTAGGATAACTAAGAGGGCGAACCTTGCACCTAAACCTGTTGGGATGAATCTTGGCAGGAGTCAAGTACATACCCATAGGTAACATAATTAGAAGTGGTGCTCCCCAGCAGGACGCGACTGGGATGCACAGTGAGGCATAATGTCGAAAATGTGTAGTTTTTAGGGTTCCGTACCTCAAAAGAAAAAAACGGAACCCTTATAGGATCACTTTGTTGTCCGTCTGTCTGTCTGCCTGTCTGTCTGTCAAGACCCTTTATCTCACGAACGGGTAGAGATATCAGGTTGAAATTAATACCATATATTAGGATCTATGAACCACACAAGATCTGAAAATTTCAATTTTTTACATCAACGCAATCAAAAGATATGGCATTTTATGTCCTCTTCTCCATACATTTATGAAAAAAGCAAAACCTACAGGGTACTTCCCGTTGACCTAAAATTATGAAATTTGGCAAGAAGCTAGGTCTCACAGTACAAATAATGGGAAAAGTCTGAAATCATTAAATATTACAACTTTTCTCACAACTAATGGTAACCAATTGTGGTGAGCTCCCGTTTCAAGAACATTCATATAAGAGAGGGGTCAAGTTGGATGGTCGCTGAGGCGATTTTTGTTGTAGTTCTATTTTAAAAACGGGAACACTTACAAACTTGAAAATTGGTATGTTTATATTGCATAAGCTATAAAATAACAACAAATAATAATTTGGTCAAGCACGTGTCGGACTCAAAAAATCTAGCACATTAACTTACAAAAATTTCAACTAATACAATTATGATTATGTGGTGGTACGGAACCCTCAGTGCGCGAGTCCGACTCGCACGTTTTTTACTAGGTTGAAAATTGTATCCGTTGAACCGATTAGTCAGTCAGTCAGCACATATTACTTTTTTGACATTTTAGTGAACTATACTCATACCTAGTTTGACACTCGAATTACTAACCGTTCTGACGATAGAGTAAAAACAAAAAAAAAAACGTTTCTTGTATGTCAGCCCCGTAATTTTTTTTTATTCTAAAATTTTTATTTTAAGGTGATATATTTGTTTTAAAAATACATATTCTGTGAAATTTTCAACCAGCTACCTATGTCGGTTCAACAGATACAATTTTCAACCTATAGTAAAAAACTACACATTATCGACATTATGCCCCACTGTGCATCTCAGTCGCGTCCTGCTGGGGAGCACCACTTCTAATATGTTACCTATGGATATGTACTTGACTCCTGCCAAGTTTCATCCCAGCAGGTTTAGGTGCAAGGTACCCCATACAATCTCAGCCTTAGTGATCCTACTATAACCCTACGTGTCGTCTGTCTGTCTGTCTGTCCGATGGCTGTATCTCTATAAGCTTTGTGGTTGAAATTGTCCCAGAACATGTGTTATTATGGCCTATTACCTAACAAATAAAAAGAACAATGAAAAGTTAATAATTAAGAGGGGAACGTGATTTTTGTTTGTTTTAGCACTATCGCAAAAACGGGAACACTTGCAAGCGTGAAAATTGGTATGTTTAAAGTGCAGCCAAAAAATAACTAATAATAATAAAAGCTGGTCAAGTGCGAATCGGACTCGTACGCATTTTATACACTTTTGCGCGATATTTTCTGGTGGTGTGGAACCCCTGGTGCGAGAGTCCGACTCGCACTAGTCCGGTTTATTTTTAGATTCTGAGATTCTGAACACAGTGACTCTTAAATCATTTCTGTTTGATTAAGAACCTTCGCTAGGTTCCTACGTTCCTAGTATTTAGTCAGCGCTTAAACTTAAGCTAGGGAGGGTGAACCTAATTTGATGGATTGATTGGCAAGCACTCGACACTGATTCCACTCTTGTACCTTTGTATAATTGTGATCACATTCAGGTAGATTTGATTTATATCAATCAATAAAATAGTGTTGATACACTTATCGATACAATTTTATTGGTATAAATGAAATCTATCCTAGATGGAATTATTATTATTAGAATATTCTTATTTCTATAGTATACTACTGCTGCGACCACAACGTAGCCGAGAGTGCGAAGAAAGCGTACCGCGTCATGTCAGCGGCTGGCGATTGCCAGAATGAGATTTAAAATTTTGTCATAATAAAAAAAAAACATGGATTTGTTAAGGTTTGTGATGTGATAAAATGAAGCAACTTTTTGTATCCTTCCGGTTTTTTATCAAAACACGTACGTAACTGGCAAAGGCGGTGTTTCTCTTTCGAACTCTGATCATGTATGGTGATATAATCTAACAGGGGTCAGAAACAAGAAACAAAATCTAATAAAAAAAACTGGTTGTATTTAAACTTTCACGCAAAGGAAATCGCAGTAATAACGGCAATGGCTATAAAGTTGAAATCGTCTTTTTAAACCGCTGTAAAGTGGTTAATTAAAAAAAATTGCTACGAAGAAAAAGAATGAACTGTTTCCAAGTAGTTTCCCCGTTTACGCCAGAAGCTATAAAATAAATCACGCTAAGATATTTAGCCGTAATTTAATTACACTCACTCACACCCAACAGTCCATTAGACACGTTATTATGTCACATCATTGTTTCAGACAGTTTCAGAAGCCATACTATCAAAGCCATGTCAGTCATTTGTTTTAATTAGTTGATACTTACAGAGATTATTTATAATGACGGAAGTACGGTGTGTAATTGTTATGGATTATAGTATAGCGACCCTAATGGCGGTCTGTGTTACGCTCCTACCTTGTCTTTTATTACCCCTTATTTCTTTTTTTTATTACCTTAATTTTACCTTTTTAGGATTCCGAACCAAAATGGTAAAAACGGAACCCTTATGGTGCGACTTCTGTCTGTCTGTCATGACTGTTTATATAAGCAACCAAATATAAAAATATTATTGGTATTGTAGTAAAGGCAGGTTGAAAAAGGAATAAATTGCACAGTTTTTTAGAAATCTACAAAAAACCTTTTCAAACGAACTTAGTTTTGTTGTCCTAAAAATTGACTTTTTTCGAATTTAAGAAGTATCTTAGTAATTGTGATGGAAGTGCTCGTAAGTTTGTTTACAGGTGCCGATTGATAGTGGGAGAAAATAGTTTTAATTCGTTTTGTACAATACTTAAGCCACCAAAGGCCTCTGACGTGGCTCAGTAACAACTACTTCTGAAGATAGTACTTCTGATTCCTACTTTTCAGACAATAAGGTGATTCATTCTGCATTGTCCTAACCATATTGGAAAAGTCACACAAAGTGAAAATGAATTTTGTTTAACTGTCCCCACCGGGAATTGAACCCAGAACCTCCTACAGCCGAACGCTCTAACCACTACACCAAGGATGCTGTTATCCTATAAGAAGTCCACTACTGGACAGATAGTAATTTCACCAACCCTTTCGAAATATTCATGTGAATAGGATAAACGAAGCTCTTCAAAATAACATTAGAATTGTATGATAAAAAGCTGTTTGTTGACAAAAAGATGATTCCGCGCACATGCCACTTTGTGTCCAGCCCGTCGTCTATTCTTGTTTCCTAGCAAAGCATCCAAAAGCCTGTCCAAACAATGGTTTGCATTTGGACGCATTTGTTTCCAACCAGCTGGTTGCATAAATTTGCATTAAGCATTCGCTGTCGGTCTAACTGTGACTAACAATAGCTGAAACATTCCATTCGTTTTGGCGGCTACGTTGTTCGTAACATTGTCATCGGCACTTTATTTTATTAGAATTTTATTATACCAAACCCAATTTAATTTAAAATGGTTGTTGCTAATATATCTTTCGATCGTTTTCACTTCCTCTTGCACCATTCCGTTTTATTAATAATTTATGATGATACCCAGTAAAATCCTATTCTGGCAACCAAACACTACGGCACACGACAAACACTTTTTTGTTCTGAAACAGGTACCCATATTTATTTATACAATTATAGATATTCCACAGTAAAACACCTGTTATCATCTCTTTAATTTTCTAGTTGTAATCCTGCATCTTTCTTGTATTTGAACCAGCTCTGCCCACGACTTCGTTTGCTATCATGAAGTTTGGATTTTCACCAAAAATACCCATACTAAATAGTTGGATATTTCCGATCTACTGTAACTATTTCATCACAAACCTTCATTAGGGACCACCACGAGTTGATCATTAATTTTGTCAGCGTCCCGAGACGTCACGTCTGGAGTACGTATTTTGTCATAGTACATACGTCGTACGATAGCATCGGTAATATTTATAGCCCATTTGCAAGCTTGTTATAATTGCGAGTGCTAAGATATACTACGACACTTAGAATCTCTAGATGTTTAAGAGCATATCTCGCAGTATTCGTGCTACTCACATGGCAGTCTTTCGTTAATATTTTCTTGAGCACATGCTTGTAAGTGACGCTTTCTTTTGCCTGGTATATTATTTTGTGCAGAGGAGCATCTGGTAGCCCGCAAACATCTGCGTTCCGGTACATCATAACATGTCGACACGGGATATTTGGACAATTTGTTAAATTACTCTTACGCCTCCGGAATGCAGTCTTTTCAGTTAATCGCTTGAAATGTCGCGTGCAGTTGTTGAAGCTTATTATGTAGGAGACATTTACATTAAAAGTTGTAATTTTAAATTAATGAGATGAGTACTACATTATTTTCATGATCAAAATGTTACATTTATTATTGTTTTGATGTTATGTGCGACTGCTTAAATTATAGAATCTTGAATTAGTTAAAAAACTAGAACATGAGTACCGAAAAATCTAGTTTTAAATAGTATGAAACAAGAAAATATTCTCATCTTAAATTGTTATTTGCAAACTATAGAATATCCATTGTGATCTTAAGATAGCCGTGTTCAATATTATTGTGAATTTGCGCTAGGTGACATTATGTCCACGGCTATTATCTGAATATCACTAAGAATATTTATTGAATTGTACATAAGAATTTCAGATGACAATATTTTCTTGTTTCATAATTTTTCGGGTTCTAGTTTATTATTTTGGGGTTGTAGTTACATAATAAAGATAACTATAAATATATATATATACCCAACAGGGCATCATACATTATTGCTTTTTGCATTCATAACTTAATGTCCTCTATATAGAGGGCACCATATTCTATTTATTGTGACGTCTTATATCCTTTACCCAGAGGATGATCAAGACGCTTCTAACGACTAGTAGTCAGGACAAAATCATATAACCCTCCTTTTTATCGTAGTCGGGTAAAAATAGCTGAATGGGCAGGATTCAGATCTATATTTTCTCCGTCAATAAAAAAGACACATCAATTAGCATAGTCTACACAACTTACAACCACTTGGTAATTGTGTATAAACTCATATTTCTAACTAATATTAATAATTAGTTAACGAAATGCTACCTTTTCCACCGATAACATCAATCTCATTATTTTTGTACAGACTTGCTTGATTTTTGCTTCATACTTTTATCCTCATTTACATGACCGAGCTATTTTTGGATAACCGAGCTCTGAACATATCTAAACAATGTTTGCTGTTGACTACAATCTACTATAGTTTTCTTTCATTACTAGAGAGTAAAGAGCTATTTCGATTGACTAAGAATTCTTTGGCACAATACCGGACTGTGAGATATCACATTGGCCTACTTTTAATTATAGAGCATCATTGATATTAACAGTGAAGTATATTTAATTCATCACAATGTTCATGAAAGTTAAATAAAGTAGTTATCATCATCAAGAGCTTTCTGCACATACCCGTGTGACTTATGAACCGAAGGATAGGCAGCGGCATCTTTCTGTGTATTGTACCATGTTACGTACTGCGGTCACCAAAAATAGCGGTCGCCAGCCGCAACGCTTACATGCGTGGTGATTATGGTAAATCCCCTCCTAGTATCACGCGTTTTGTTGGAGTTCTGAAGGGAGCTCTCTGTCCTGCAGAGGACCATTCAGAGAGAGAGAGACAAAGAAATAAAAGGACAATTTAAAAGTTGGTATCTTATTTTATAAAATATTACATGTATAAATAAGTAAACTTAACATATAAATACTGGAAAATTGCTTGACAAATACATATCAAAACACTGCCCCATTAGTAGTTTCAATCTTTAGATTTGTGTGTTCTCCAAAAGATGATTTTGTTTTTTTTTTAGTTTATGTAGATGTAAAAAGCTGAGGCAAGTTGTATTTGTTGTACGTAAAAAGATGTTAAACAGAAGTATAGTTGAAGTTTAATCGTCTCCGCCAGTCATGACTTCCATGAATTCTGTGGACAATACAAAAAATCATTAATAAAATTGAAATATAATAATTTGATTAAAATTTAAACATGGTATTGAAAAACTTTAATAAACAAAAGGACAATCGAAAGCCGTTATTACAATTTCCTTAATTTAAAAACGAATTCGGCACACATTGCTCGTTGAACTAAGGATTTTTGAATTAGCAGAACCAAACGTCCTAGCAATGTATGAAGAATTAGACTTTGAATTGAGGAAGGTGTGATTGCGGCTTAAACATAAAATAGATCTTTGGGAAAAATCGATCCAGAAACCCAAGAACAGCTGCAGTATTTCGAAGTGAAACAACGGTAATATCGAGCCGATAATTAGTCTATGGTTCGGCCTTTGACAAAGAAATTCCCATACAAAGTAAATTTCCGAACGTAATTGTTGTTGTCAATCTGATAATATCGGAGCTCCGATAAAACTTCGGAATACGCACCCAGTAGAAATGGAATAATCAGACTAAGCAAATGTTGATTGTCATTACAAAGGAGGTCGTCAAAGAAGCGGTTTGCTCGCGGCCACAGCTGAAATTAACTTAAACGGAACAGTCGTGGGAATTGCTTTAAGTAATTCCATGGCAAGAAACATCTTCTGACAATTGCTCAAGATTATTCACTAAAAGGAATGCAAATAAAAGGCAGCCCGCTTGGATTTGAAACAATATTTTTGAATTATGCGCCAATAAAAGAAAAATGCTTTAAAGGCTGCTTGGTTTTTATGCCTAGGACAAAAGGGGTTATAAAAACGACATTAAATTTGCACTATATTGTTGTCTAAAATCGCATTGCGCTGTCGGAAAATTTAAGTAACAAAACAGTATTCGTTATTAATAAGGAACACTTGTTGTTATTTTTCAAAGAGTTATCTACCATTCTATATGCACCCTGATAGATATTTAAAGCCTAGAAGAGACAGTTAACCTTTTCTTTTTCAGAAAACATATTCACGATATAAAGGAGCATACCATCGAAGTCAACAGTGCCGGAGCCGTCGGAGTCGATTTCTTCAATCATCATGTCCAATTCCTCTGCGCTGATCTTGTCGTCGAGCTCTTTAAGGATCTCTTTGAGTACAGCTGTTGTGATGTAGCCGTTACCTGGGGGAAATTTTGTAATGAAAATCGTACATTGTGCACTGTTTTAGGTCAGGTTGAGTTTGATTGTAGATTTTTTGCTCGCGAGTTGAATAGATTCGGGTTATATGAACTCGGGAACACAGACGCAGGCAGAGAATTCCACTCTTTAGCCGTGCGCATTATAAAAGATGTTTCAAAACGCTTTTTGCGAATGTGCGGAATATCAACCAAGTATGGGTGATATACTGCGGTGCGTCTGGACTCCCAATGGTAGAAGGGAGATGGAAGAATAAGCTCGTCAAGCTCTTGAGCACAGTCCCCGAAGTACAATTTGTAAAAGACCGACGACATGCAACTTTGCGATGGTGGGCCAGACTGAGAAACATGGTTTTCACCAGCATCTCATCACCAACGTGCTTCTTGGCTTTGCGATCTATATTAGAATACAATAAAGAGGGGTGGGTTCGGTCACTGTAAGACCCGATTCAATTTAGTGCAAGGACACGCCTGCGGATCTGTCCGACGTGAATATTGCCGCTCATTACGCTCGCAACGCTTTTTAGGTTACTTATGACACATGTGCCGCAATTTACACTGGTGTCATACTTGGCAGATTTTTGGGTTGCGGTACTTTCCGCGTCGGAATTTCCACAGATATGTCGCTACACTAAGGACTCGAATAAAAATAAACATAATAAAAATTATTTGCTAACGACTGCCACAGTGATGAATTTGGACAGTCTTGTCGAGAATTTAGAGTGGAGATGCAAAAATATGTAGAAAATGTGGAGTGGCGGGAAAATGGTAGAGATAATAGAAAATACGATTCAGTTTAACTCTTTTTGAATCGCTAAATATTGCGTGTAACGCCTACGTTTTAATTTCTACATGGATCCTACACCAATCACAAAACTAATTAGTGATGACAACAAAAACTACAAGTCTTGAACCTAGATTCAATTTCGTAATTACCGAACTTTGATAGTTCCGTGCCAAACTTGTCAGTTTTGCGGGCAACTTCCTGCCGTGGGGCGAATGCTTAAAGAGTTTCCTAGATCCAATCAATTTGATTCGGAACGTGCTCCTTGCTTATTAATTAGGAATTCCTAAGCAGGCAAAGATAGATTTAGTAACTTCTTCATGGGAAAATAATATAGCTATAATAATATATATAGTTAACTATACTCGTACAATAAGTAAGTCTATTCAAATCTATTCAATCCATTATAAAAACAAAACGAATACTTAAAATTTTAAAATTGTTATAATTGAAATATGCTTACTAAAATAAATAGATAAGTTAGTGTGTCTGAAATTTTTTTTTTATCTTAAAACTTTACGCATTAAGGCACACTTTTGATTGAATCCCAAAAAAATCGAAGTGGATTTATACAACGTGTAACGGAAAGGTGTGATAATACGGATAATACTGAAGGGTGTATCCCAAGGAACATAGGTCGAAATACGAAAAACCAAATTTCACCTCCCATACAAAATGCGCTATCAACTGATGCAGTATCTATGGGAGGCCAAAAAACAATTTTCAAATTTCGACATATTATGTTCCTTGGGAAAAGTTGTACATTTTCATGAGAAGATTCACACCCTTTAGTATTATCACACATTTCCTTACACGCTGAACTAGAGCCAGGTCCAGTTGAAATCTAACCTAAATAATTAATGTACTTAATCAAAGTTTACTGGAGTGAGATTCACCCGGGGTATCATTTGGAATCCAGGAGTGCAGTGCTCTTATTTCATTTCACTTTGATAGAAAATGTAGTCCTGTTAATATTAAACCACCAATGGTGGTCTGAAGTCTGTTTATTATTTTATCTTTAACTGGAAGATGGGCAGCAGCGTCCTTCCACATAACGTACAGCCAAGAGCACATCAAGTTAGACACTTGTAGCGTAACTTTAGCCCATAGAAAGTTTAAATAAAAATGATGCAAACTCCAATGAACAAGTTTGAAATGCTCTTGAGTGTATTTACCATATTGCGCTAACTAATCACAGTAGTGGTGGCACAGATTACTATAATAGTTACTTCGTAGGTGGTTACTCCACCCTTGTTAAAGTGTGATACTTATAGTAATGGTAAAAACATGAAGAAAACCGGGAAGATATAATAGAATTGCCCTTTAGTATAAATAAATATTGATTGCAGGAAAATCAAGAATGTGATGATGTTGGTGCTCCATTTTAATTAAATACATGTCCCTCCATTATGGAGAATATTAATTGAGCTTGCTATTGATCTTAATCATTAACGACAATAAGATGACGTCGATGATGGAACAAGCTCATACAGAAAAAACCTATTCACTCGCGACTTTAATAGATACTAAATGATATTTATCTGTGTCTCGCTCGTGCGTCTATACATCCCTTAAATTAAATGTCACTTTTGCTGAAATATAGTGAGAGTTTTTGTTATAAATGCTATCATACTAACCTTCCTTATCGTATAACCGGAATGCCTCTTTGAGCTCCTGCTGCATGGCTTCAGCATCTTCCTCAACCATGAACCTGGAGGCGAGTGTGACGAACTCCTCAAACTCCAGCTCACCAGATCCTGAAAAAGAAGGTACATTTTTAAGATTGTGATTATTAGTGATTCTTTAGTTCGAAAATCAAAATTGTCAAAAAAGGAGCTTGACTGGAGATGTCCCTGTCCCTGTCCTGGGCCCGATCGCGGTAATTTGAACGTTATTACCAAAACCAATTTTTTTCATAAAATGATTGATGATAATATTTTTTTATGTTTATTTTTTCTTTTCTTTTCTTTAACGTTTTCAAGGCTAATGTTTTACGTTGTGGCTCGAAACGCAGTCAAAAGCAGAGAGACAACTTTCGAGTTCTTATTACTTTGCATCATCAGTTATTATAAAGTTTGATATAAATTCTAAGGACATGGAATCGAAAACATTTAAGACAACTTCGAGCATAACTTTCTACAGTCCTTAAACCATTTATCTTAAATTTTGTCGTGCTGTTCTTGACAAAGCTACAAAGGTCTCTTAATTTAAACTGTACATGAAACTCTCGGGTCTAGAGTCAAGTAGCAAGTAGCTTTCTATTACCGCATAAACGCTAATAGAATAGAATAAAAATGGGATTGACATTAGCTGTCACGCAACATTTCGTTAGATAATGTCAATCCCATACATTTCAATTCTATTCTACTAGCGTTTACATTAATAGAAAGCCGCTTGTCTACGGGCTCTAGTAAATAATAACAACAAAATAATTGCTACTACCTTATTAAAATTAGATATAAACTACTCAAACACCACGTGCGGAGAACTGAAGAAGAGGTGGGGCTTCTCTGATAACGACAAGTGTGAATGCGGCATTTTGCCATCCATGACACACTTGCTTTCGTGCCCTACCTCCTCAGTTTCTTGCACCAAGGAGGACCCTTTTGAAGGCAACCAAAGAGCTATTGCTGTAGCCACATTTTGGGCTAAGTTACTATAAAATCATTTGCCATTATGATACGAAGAGAAGAAGAAGACCTCTATAAAATGTATTCCCCAACATCGTAACTCTAAATCTGATTTATTTTAGATCCCATGTTATCTCCCCGCTAAAACAGGCAAACTTCGGCAGTTAGGACTCAATAAAGTGAGTTTAAACAAATCGCTGAAGTTGTGCAATTTGCCTCGCCTTTGTCGGATAAGTTGCTGCAATAATCTTAATGGTCTACAAAATGGGCCAGTATTGCATAGGCTTTCGTCGTCACTCCTTAGAAGTTTATTTCTTTCTTTTTTTTTTTTACAAAATTTTAAGGTAATATTTATTTGCCAAATTTAAATTATTTATTCATGTGAAATACTTCACTATACCGACGAGCGTGCATGAAAGGGTTGATGGAAATAGATGAAGCGAGGGAAGTATGTCAAGATCGTAGCCAGTGGAGGGCTGTGGTCTCTGTCTACCCCGATAGGAACAAGGCGTGTTGTTATGTATATTTGTACTTCTGTTCATTATAACGGTGACATCTAATTGCACAAAGTTTTTTTTTTTTTTAACTTTATTAAATCTATATTTTCTTGATCATAAAACAGAAAATTAAAGCAGGCAAGTGTGAAAATTGGAATATAGTATATATACATATTAAAATTACAACCTTAATAGATTTACATAGATATATTTTTTTTACATAGTTTAAATTGCATTAGTAAAATTACAGTTTTACTAGTACCAATTAAAATCTTACCATTTGTGGATTTAATATTTTGTGGTAGGTTTGAATCCCAATAGCTTTAAACACTACATTTTTTTTGCTGTTGAATATTCGATTCAATATTCCATTTTGTGAAAAAATAACATGCCTGCTAGTCATTAACATTTTTTTGTGGCCAGAATAGACGATACATAAAATTCAAACATTATTCTCTCGCGCATATAAATTTCAACACAAATATCCTAAAAACAATATAATTAGCATCACACTTCATTATAATTTTTAAGGCGGGAATTGACACGCTCAACGTATTTTGTAAGCAGCTTTAAAATACGGGCTTTTCTACTATAAAACACTCATTACGTCAATCTGGGTCAAACGACTATAAAATAAATACGAAAGCGTTATCTTGCGACAAATTCACGCAACCATCGTAATGTTTTTTTTATAAAAACAAAAAATGTCACGCGTTCGCTCAACGATGTGAGTTTTATTTAACATCGCGACTTTGCTACAATACTCTATAATAATCTTTACACCTACAAATTCGGTTTGTAATCAAACGTTAAACAAAACTGAGTTAATTGAAGCACCCAAAAAATTCTAACAATAGCATTTAAATGCTCCAAAGTCCCATTTATCAGACGTTGGTACAAAGTTGCTATTATTGCCAGCTTTCACCCCGGTCTAAATCCGGCCCCAAAAACGTTTCACATTCACAAAGAGGTGTCGGGCCGGATCAAGGGCATGTCTCGAGGAATTATTAATGCACAACAGGTATGATTATTGCAAATTGTGTAAGGGGTTTTTCACATCAATCGTTAAATTAATTGGTTTTTGTAATTACTTTACATCCATAGGTACGTTATTTTTAATTTTAATTTCAATTTATTGTGGGCGCGCAACATTTGCGTCATTAAACGGCAATCATAGGTATTTTAAAACTTGTTTTTCAGACTTGAAAATGTCCACTGAGAAATAAGATGACTTACTTTTGGTCTTAAAATGTAAGGAAAATTGGTGAAATTAAAAACCGTAAAACTCCAGCTTTGCCAGAGCGTTTTCCTAATAGACAAAACAATATCATTTTAAACTTGGCAAGCAACGTCAAAGAAAACACGGATGTAACCTGATTTTTTTATAAGACGATACGTTAACATTTTGTTTGTGTTTCTTAAATACAAAAGTCCATTAATTATTATGAAGCAACTGTCATAAATCGCAGATCGCAAGTTTCACGCGTCAGATCAAAAGTGTCACATAGTGGGCGGGCTTCCAGGCGCCAGTGTGCAATATGCCTTAGCACAGCACAAGTATTTCAGTCGTAAAATTGTCCTATTTAAAAATGTAACGGAAATATCAGATTATTCAAATAATAGCGTTTTATTTAGAGCATTTAGTTAAGCTGCTTTTTCTTTTGCTTTTAATAAAGCCGCTCTGCTAACAATTATTTTTAGTTGTGAACATAAAAACATTGGAATGGCTGATGCGATGTTTTTGTCTTCGTAATTTGTGAAGTTCAGACGAAATCCTATTAATTTAAAAGCGTGTAGAGGTAGAATGGAACGGGTAGAGTGGTTTGATAAAATCGAGTGAAATTAGCGGTCGACCCGGCAGTCGAAACGATTACTCAGTTAATTAATAACTAGATGAAAATACCTAACTAATCGTCTGTAAGGAGGTTATCACTGGATGCCATCTTTGTAATTAATTAAAACTTATTTTGAAATCGGAACACGAAAATTAAAATTTTTAAATGTAGAAAGCTCTTGAGATTTGTATCACTTATTTGGCTTGAAAGCAAATAAACGTTTGTTAATACTTCTTCAGCTTCAGTGAAATTAGCTTAAGTATGTTTTCAAGGCTCTATTACAATAAAAACCGGTCAAGTGCGAGTCAGACTCACGCGCCGAGGGTTCCGATATACTTTTTGTATTTTTGTAAGCAATAAAGTCCATTTTTAGGACCGCAAAACTAAATATGTTTGTAAAGGTTATTTGCAGATTTCTAAAAAACTGTGCAACTTAGAAAGATCGTTTTATTTTTGCTGTAATGTTTACATAAACTTCTGTCAACTGTAATTAATTCAGATTTTTCCTTTTACAAACTTTGGAGATAAGGGGCCCCTGGTGTTTTTTTTTTTACATTTTTCATCATAACTTGAAAACTGAGAGACTTAAAACAATACAAAAATATATTTTAGAATGTACAAGTAAAGCCCTTTCATATGATACCCACTGGACCTAGTAGCGACAATTTGAAATTTACCCCCCCCCGATTTTGGCCCCCTTTACATTAATAATCATAATTTTTCCAAATTTCAGGTCGATAGCATGAGTGGTTGCTGAGATATAGAGGTGTGACAGACAGACAGACGGACAGACAGACAGAGCGGCACCATAAGGGTTCCTTTTTTTTACCATTTTGGTATCGGAACCCTAAAAAGAAGGTTGTGCAAGAGATTCTCTGAAGAGAAAATTGTACTTTAATCCATGTTTTTTGGAAAAGTTATTTACATGGTCTTAGTGACATTATTAATCTCATCTTCCTCTACAAGTATTATTAAATTGTAAATTGATTTTGTTTAAAAAAAATATCACGTTATGTAATTATGATGAATCCAAATCACTGATTTGATGAATTTTATTTGTCTGTTTGTTTATTTGTTCGAGCATCACGCAAAAACTACCGAACTAATTTTAATTAAACTTTTTTTATTTGACTTAAACACTATATTTTATTTAACATACGTATGAAGTCACGGGAAAAAGCTAGTTTTATATAAAAAATCGTGCCGATTATTATAACAAACGATATTTGTTTATCACCATTGGACATAAACTGAGTGTGTAAAAAGATAGGAATTGGTAATGGCCAAAAACTGACTAGCTTCCGGAAAAATGGTCAAACTAAAAAAAAAATCCGTCCAAGTGCGAGTCAGACTCGCGCACCGAGAGTTCCGTACAAACCTGCAGATATAAGTAAAAGTTATGGTATTTTTATTGATATATTTTTTTTATGTGATGTAACTAAAAATTTATGCTTTTCGCAATTTTCCCTTTATATGTGCTATAAGACGTTGCTTTTTACCAAATTTCAAGTTTTTGAGATCACGGGAAGTACCCTGTAGGTTTTGGTTCCCTTGCGAGTGTGGAAAAACTCGAAAATTTGCGGCATAAACGGTTGTATCTTTTGATTGCGTTGGCTCAAAAGTTTAATTTTTTCACAGCTCCAAGGGAAATTAGTAGTAGTATTTGATATGAATTTCAGCTTGATGCCTTTACGCGTTCCTGAGAAAAAGGGTCGTGACAGACAGACAGACGGAGAACAAAGTGATCTTATAAGGGTTCCGTTTTTTCCTTTTGAGGTACGGAACCCTAAAAATGATTCCATATACAGCATGCACTGTCGTATGATTTGGTCTGTAAGAGAAATAAAATTAATTGGTTTTCGGTTTTTTGTTTATTATTATTATTATTTTTTCACTTTTTTTTAAGGAGGAGTAGGCAAACGAATGATGGTAAGTATCACTGCCGCCCACGGACACTTGTAACTCCTGGGAAAGTGGTACTACGAGTAGTGCGCCAGCTTTTGAGAAATTTATTAACTCACTTTTTGAATGCCACCATGTCGTAACTACCAGGGGAAACCGTTGGTTCCACATCTTGGATGTGCATGCGCAAGAGAAATTCGATCTTTGTTCTTTGGAAAATGTTCAGTTTTATCGTTACATAATAAAAGTGGAATGGTGTTTGTCGTTGTCTTTTTACATCAAGCTAGTGAAAAAAGAAATGGTCAAGTGCGAGTTGGACTTGCGCGTGGAGGGTTCCAATATACCTTAAGTATTTTTGGAAGAAATAAAGTAAATTTTTAGGACCGCAAAACTAAGTTTGTTTGTAAAGGGATTTTGCAGATTTCTGAAAAACTATGCTGCTTGGAGAGATCGTTTTATTTTTGCTGTAATGTTTTTATAAACTTTTATCTACTATAATTAATTCAGATTTTACGCTTTATAGACTTTTTGGTATTTCTCATCGTAACTTAGAGCCACCGTGCACTAGCGATTTTTTAGTTGGCCGATAGTTTGATCGGTCTCGGAATCAGTTTGGACCCCTATTATATGGTAGTGCGCGCATTTGTCGATTTAAAGTTGGCGATTTGTCTATGAGAACGATTGCGACTAAACAGTTGGCCAACTAAAAAATCGCTAGATCCCGGTGGCTCTTAAAAACTAGGAGTCGTGAAAAATACAAAAATCTAGTTTGGAATGCTTATCTCTTTTGTATACTTGACCTAGTCACGATTATTTGAAAATTTGATCCCCCACCACCCCATTCCCAATAATACACTGAAAAAATAAATTTGCTGAATCAATCAAGATTTTGATAGTTTCAAACAAGCATCTTGACTCCATTTGAGCTTGCAAAGACCTTATTGGATTGTATCAATTAGAATATTAAATTAAAGATCATAAATTTAAAATGACTAAGACGCTTTATTGAATCTATCGATATCTTTTTCGATGTAATCACAAAATGCCAAACAAGAGAAAATTGATCTTGTTTGGCTCTCCGTTTTTTCAGTGTAATTTTAAAAAATCTTGATTCTTTTGTTTCCAATATTTTTGAGCAAGCATATTCAAAAACTATTCCAACCTAGTCGATACCGTTAGTATTTGTATAAACTGGTATGACAGACAGAGAGACGAAGTAGCACCATAAGGGTTCCGTTTTTACCATTTTGGTTCGGAACCATATGAAGAATAGATATTTCCTTAAAATTGTTGTTTGCCACGAGTGCGTGGTCAATTCTTCATTAGAAAAAACATTAGTGTAGGCAACGAAGCAGTTGACCCCAACATAAATTTCTCAGGCAGATTTTATCTGACAGGATGGGAAAGAATCATGAATTAAATGTAAATTCAAAATATCCAAAAAAAATTACAATTATTTTTTCATAAATTTTTTGTAATTTTTGTACGAAAAAATTAAAAACACCAATTTTTTTTTATGGAATGTTTGTCTCATGTAACAAAGTTTCATCGACTGAGGATTTAATGCGGGGGTCTTCATACAACGATCCGCTTCCTTGCCTAGACTACATTCTGAAGTCGCCTTCTTAAGCCGTAATTTAGAATTCATAACTGAAAATTGGTTAATCAATTAGTGTTGCTTGCTTATCTCCAATTAATCCTCTGCTTTTGAGAATACGCTTTATACTTAATATTTATTTTCATTTTCCTTCAGGTGAGAATTTATTATTATATTATGAGGGTTAACCTTGTTTTTAAACCCTAACCAACAGGTATGTTATATAAATTAAGAGCTTCGTTCTCTAAGTGTGTCCGCTATCCTAAACAGATAAGCTAATTAATTGCAGTTTTTTAAGTAAATTAATATAAAAAATATATGAAACTGTACAACATTCTAAAGAAAGAATACTTTTACAAATATTTTTCGTTCAATATAAAACCATCTCACGGCGCAAAGTTTGTATGGAAAAGCCAAAAAAACCTAATAGTTCTAAAAATAAGTTAAAAGAGTTTTATAATACAGAAACTGAACAACTCTCATTGAATTCAACTTTCTGGAATTGACAGAAATATCTGACTACATACAAAATGTCCAATCACGTTTAAAATCTTGTAAGGAGATTATTGCAAATGTGGATTTTTTAATTTCCTCAAAGTTTGAACATACCCGTTTACATTTCAAATCAAAAGTCGTTTATTCATTGTTGGATATTAAAATCTCTTAATGACGTCGGCTAAACTACATCGCTTCACCGTTACATATAATTATGATATGCCTAGTATTTATCTTTTTGTGTTTATTTATTACGTTTTGGGTCGCAGTGCCATTAGTTGTTTGTCTGCAAATCATTCAAAGCTGCGGAAAAAAACAGATGTGCCTATTAAATACTAATCGATCTAAAACCAGAAATATTTTGACAAAGTGCGAAATTACTTATTCTCGGTTTGTGGTGCACAAGTTTAACACAATTCTCTCACACAAAGCTTATTTCTAAGGTAGAGGTCAAGTACTAACCGTCAGCATCAACCTCCAGGATGATCTCCTTGAGGGTTTCGTCAGACACCGAGTGACCCAACATGGTGAGGATGGTGCCCACCATCACGGTACCAATGCAGCCCTTCTTCTCCTGGTCGAAAGCCTCGAAAGCCTTCTTCAGGACTGGAAAGAGGAAGACTCTGATAAGACCACTTAACCATATTTAAGTTGAATCTTAAAGTTAATTGGCTCGTTGTGTGAGCCGGTTGATAGGGATTCTACCTTCTGTGCCGTAGGCTGCGGGTTCAATCCCCGCCCAGGGCAAACATTTGTGTAATGAATGTGAGTGTTTGTTCTGGGTCCGGGTGTTATTTTTCTATTATTTTATGTATCCTCTGATACGCATAAGGTACATACCTTGCCTAATTTGGGATACGATGACTTTTTGGGAAAGAAATGTTTCTCATATTATTCATTTATTTATATAGTTGACATAAAGTTGTAAAGTTCCTACTTAAGTTGACAGTTCTGGCTACTGTGGGTTAGTTAGTGTCTTAATCAGCCGACGGGAGTAGCAGATATTTGTAATGAAGGAAGAGCAGCTTCGTGCAATGAAGAAGGAGCAAGTTCGGGGTACAAAGGAGCAACATTTCTGGTTCTCCATAAGCAAAATGGCTGCAGCTGACGATAGAGAGGGTTAACGACAGGGGGAACTTGGAAAAAAGCGTTTAAAGATTTAAGTGTAAGTGTCGTTTAAGTTCCCCACTGCTGGGAAAAGGAATCCTCCATTATATCGACGACTCCCTATTTTCTTGAGGCCAGGCTTTAGTTGGTCAGTCGGTCTGGCTAATTTCCCTTGCCTGATCATCTTAATCTTAGCTCATGTTATTGGAAACATTGTGCATTGTAATTTTGCAATTAAGGCCTCCTTTGGATGCTACTAGATATAACTTTGTGTGCGATAAAGAGTTTCTATCTGTCTATAAAATTTTCACTGTATCCATTATACGTTATCCATAAAATTACGAAATAAAAAAAAAACGTCACGTTCTTGCCTTGTGTTTATAACCTCAAAGGATTTATCTTAAATTATTGAAATAAAAGTAATTTTCTTTTAGAAGATGATTTAAAATTTTACTTACTGGCAATCTGTTCCTTGGGAAGTTCTTCCTGTAAGGCAAGGAAAAAATCCAATTAATTCACTGCCACTTATAACATCACTTTTGAATAAAATACAATTCAACACAAAATTCATTATCACACAAAATTCTTTACAGAATTTTTAAATTTATTTCTCACCATTGTGTCTAGCTGTTGCTAACTATCACAGAAATTATATGATAGAGTAGGCTATGGAAAATCAGAGGATCAGGAAGACGAGTCCTTTTATCTGGATGGCATGAGCGACTGAGCGAAAGTGTTCAAACAGGTCCCCCAGGTTGCCTCGTACACCCAGACGATCCCAATTCTGTTGCTAATACAGTGTTAGAAGCTCGCCCGCCAACGCTTTTACCCAAAAAAAATTTAAAATAGAATTTATTCAAGAAGTAAACATTAAGATTCTGTTGCAGGCAGTTTGTTGGCAGATTAGATCGCTCTCGGCTTACAATGACATTAATTTTTAATTACATTACTTTTATTTTTTTACAATCACGCGACCAAGATATTACGTGAAACAAAAACATGAGTAATTTGAGTACTTAACATTTTATGATATGCTTTTCGATAAAAATTGTTCTATGTGACATTTTTCAGAAAAAAATCTTTTAAGTTTAATTTCAATAACTTTTTGCTAATCTTATTAGAAATAGCTGATCCGGTAAGGTATTCAGCAGTTCAGGTACCATGTTTTTGGCTGTATTCTCACCATAGTAATTAATTGCTTTATAATTACTATCTAAAAACTTCTTCACTGATCTTCTACTAGTCCTGTCTGACTTTTTGTACTTATTATTATTATTTGTTCGACAGCCAGTACGATTATATACACTTTACCTTATCATGTACAGTTTGGATATTACATATTAAATATGATTATTTTTTATTTTACTGCTGGATACAATACAAAACTACGGTTTCGCGACCCTGTTTAACAAGAAATCCTTTGAAATTGTTAAATCAATAAGGTTTTCTCCTTTGGCATTTTGAATAAATGTTTACGAGAAATTCAACATACTTGTATTTAAATGTATGCACAAAAATAAGAATGAGCAGGGTCATGATTCAAATTGGTCGACCGTACATTAAAAAGCCGTGTGGTACCGACAAAGAATAGTAGCGACCCATCTCTACCTGTGGGTGTCGTAAGACGCGACTAAGTGTTTATAAACCGGAAGATGTTCAGCGCAGCATCCTTCCGTGTATCGTACCATCTTACATACAGCGGGCACCAACAACCGCGGTCCATGGTGCCAGCCGTTACGCTAACAAGCGTAATAACTGAAGTACTTTCTCTCCACATTCTTCTAGCAAGAGCTGAAATTCTGGAGGTAGCTCCCTGTCCTGTAGTGGATTTATTATGGGATGTTTTGATGATATTCAATTCATCACACTGTTCATGAAAGTTAAATAAAGTAGTTATCATCATCAAGACCTTCTGCACATACCCGTGTGGTGCCGGCAAAGAATTATACTACCCGTTAGTATCATGAGAGGCGACTAAGGGCCATCACACATAGCTCCGGCACGGCGCCGTGCCGTGCTCCGGTGCGGCGCCGGACTACGGCACGGCGCCGTGCCGTAAAAACTCACGGCGCGCGCCGTGGAAATCTACGGCACGGCGCCGTGCCGTACTCCGGTGCGGCGCCGTGCCGTGGAAATAGCAGTGTGGCCAGTCATATGCTAGTTTCTGCGATTTTAGCAGGATTTGGTCTCTGATTATTTTGACGATTTACATATGAAAATGACTGAATGTTAGAATAGAATGGATTGCAGCTGCAAGTTTACCTAGTATAAACTTAACTGAAATAATTTCTAATTTGTATTGAATCTGAATCAAATGGAAATTAAATAACAATTATATTGAGATTGAATTGGAATAGGATATAATCTAATTTCAATTGAAGTAGAATTAAATTGGATCGGAATTAAATGTAAATGATTAAAAATTTAATTGGAACAGTGTTGGAATTGAAATGGAACAAAATTGGAACTAAATCAGAACTGAATAAAAATTTTATTGGAATTGAATTATTGAAACTTCTTTAGCGGCGCTTAGAAAATTTCATATCGGAAAAAATGATAGATTCAGATGGCGCGTCAGAACTCAGATCAAGTATAGAAATGGATTTGCAACTAATCATACCAAGTTAGAGCAGGCTCAATATATACAAAAGTTCTAAAGTGTGATAAAGACCAAAACATCTTTTTTGTCTTTATCGCGTCAGATCTCAGATGAAGTATAGAAACTGATTTGCAACTAATCATACCAAGTTAGAGCAGGCTCAATATATACAAAAGTTCTAGTGTAATAAAGACCAAAAGATCTTTTTTGTCCTTGTCATAGTCTCGGCTTTTTTAGTTGTGCACAAGCTGTCAAACTAAAAATCGCTATAACTCGTTAACTACTGACCCTAGACTACTCGTGTGCCGAGACAAATGATAGGTCTCGATGAGATCTACATTTCAAATGACAGCTGTCAAACTAAAAATCGCTATAACTCGAAAACTACTGACCCTAGACTACTCGTGTGCTGAGACAAATGATAGGTCTTGATGAGATCTACATTTCGGATGACAGCTGTCAAACAAAAAATCGCTATAACTCGTAAACTACTGACCCTAGACTACTCGTGTGCTGAGACAAATTATAGGTCTCGATGAGATCTACATTTCGGATGACAGCTGTCAAACTAAAAATCGTTATAACTCGAAAACTACTGACCCTAGACTACTCGTGTGCTGAGACAAATGATAGGTCTCGATGAGGTCTACATTTCGGATGAGAGCTGTCAAACTAAAAATCACTGTAACTCGAAAACTACTGACCCTAGAAAATGGCAGACATTGCATTGCCAGATAGACAGCTAAGTATCCCTATAAGTTTTAATTTTTTTCTTTTTGAGGTACGGAACCCTAAAAAGAAATGGAACTTATCATATAAAAAAAGGACGGGTTGCACTCCGGGAGTGCCGGCAGAAGTAAAAACCATTTTTTTGTAGTGTGACAGTAGCCATCCGAAATGTAGATCTCATCGAGACCTATCATTTGTCTCAGCACACGAGTAGTCTAGGGTCAGTAGTTTTCGAGTTATAGTGATTTTTAGTTTGACAGCTTGTGCACAACTAAAAAAGCCGAGACTATGACAAAGACAAAAAAGTTGTTTTGGTCTTCATCACACTAGAACTTTTGTATATGTTGAGCCTGCTCTAACTTGGTATGATTAGTTGCAAATCCTCTATACTTCATCTGAGATCTGACGCGAAAAAGACAAAAAAGATGTTTTGGTCTTTATCACACTTTAGAACTTTCGTATATATGAGCCTGCTCTAACTTGGTATGATTAGTTGCAAATCCATCTATCATTTTTTCCCTCTATAAAATTTTCTAAGCGCCGCTAAAGAAGTTTTCACTTAAAAAAAAAAATTACCTCATTCAAAATTTGAATGTTTATAAATACTTCAAAATTATTGTATAACTTAACAATGTGGGTAAACCAATGAAAAACAAATTATATATCGTATTTATTTTGGCCGAATAATGATTTCCGTTCACTGATTCTGCTCTTTTATGGCTCAATTTCTGTTTATTATTTTCGCATAGTTGACTGTTGAAAACCTCATTTTGTATGCTTTTTTCTGTGTAGTAATAAATATGGCGGACTCGTGCTAACACGTAAAATATCTAAATCTTTCATTTCGAATCGTTTTTTACATTATGGCGACCGAAGAATCTCTAAAAAAGCGTTCGAGCCTTCGTAGATATTTTACAAATAAAATAAATAATTTAGATAAGTTGATGGAAAATGCCGATACCGACCCCGATCAAATTTTGGCTTCCGTCGAGGTCATGGAACCAAAGGTTCAAGAAATGTTCAACCTGGACGAAATAATATACAGTCAGCTATTAGAAAGCGGGGCGGACGAAAAAGCCATCGATGAGGAGTCCGATCAACAGGATAACTACCGAATGAAGTGGATTATGACAAGAAAAAAGATTGACAGAATTGTGGATCCACTCGATAATAGTTCGGAGAGAAGCAAATATTCAAGGTACGAGTCGGTGTACAATTCAAATTGCAGCGATAAAAACTCCGGCTCTACCAGCTCTTGCACAGCCGAACGCAAGCAAACCAGAAAATATAATCTACCGAAACTGGAACTGAATAAATTTGATGGCAATTTAAAGAATTGGCTGTCGTTCTGGGGGCAGTTCCGAAAAATAGATGAGGACAGAGAATTGGACGATGATGATAAGTACCAATATTTACTGCAGTCAATGGAACCAGGTACTAATGCTAGAAAAATCGTCGAAAGTTTTCCTCCGTCTGGTTTGAACTATCGTCATGCTTTGGAGCAGTTAAAGTCACGTTTTGCTCGAGACGATTTATTAATAGAAGTGTATGTGAGAGAACTATTGGGTTTGGTGCTTCTCCAAGCTAAGGAGGGTAGCCGTCTGTCACTGACATCGCTGTATGATCAAATCAGTGCACAAATACGATCGTTGGAGTCGCTCGGAGTAACTAAAGATAAGTACTCGGCATTTATTTTTCCAATGTTAGAGTCGGCTATACCAAGTGATATTTTAAAGATATGGGAGAGAACCAGACCTCACCAGCTCACTGCACAAAGTTCAGATAAGGAACTAAATAATTTACTGGAATTTTTAAAACGAGAAGTTGATAGCGAACAGAGAGTGAATATGGCGCGCTCAACGTTCTCAGAAACCAAAAATGTGATTCCGAGCCCTGAAGTTCCCTCTGCTGAATGCTTAGTCGCTAACATTAAAAAACTAGATATTAAACAATGTGTATTTTGCGACAAAACTTCGCACGTTAGTGTTGAGTGCTATAAGCTACAGAAAATGTCCGTAGATCAACGAAAAGAGTTTTTGAAGAAGAAGAGAGCTTGTATTATATGTTTGAAAGTAGGGCACTTTGCAAAATTTTGTAAAGCCTATACAAAGTGCTGTATTTGTTCGAAACGTCACTCTGTTATATTGTGTCCTGGTAAGATGGAAGAAACGGCTGGTACATCGAATGATAGCAAAACAGTCAGTAATAACTCTACACAGAAACGAGGTGTGACGCTTCTCCTAACTCTGTTGGTGTCTATTGTGAACTGCGGAAAGAAGATAACTGTAAGAGCACTATTTGATAGCGGAGCACAACGATCTTATATAAAAGAATCCATTGCGCAAAGCTTAGGACTAAAACCTGTAAGTAAAGAACTTTTAAGTCATTCCTTGTTTGGCGGCATACAAACGAAGAGCGAAGAATACAACGTTTATCAATTTAGCGTGCAAAGTTTAGATAAATTATTTAATTTAGATTTATTCGCTTTATCAAAAAGTTGTATTTGTGGTGACATTCCTTGTGTTGATTTGAGTGACAGTAAATTGTCAAATTTGTTAAAAAGCCACAATGTGTCACTGACAGACAAGGGCATTGACAATTCCGAAATAGGTTTGTTAATAGGCGCGGATTTTTTCGGTCAGTTGATGACCAATGAGTTTATATGTCTAAATAATGAACTAACTGCGTGTAAAACGAAACTAGGTTGGACATTAGTAGGAAAACAGACGAGTGCTAAGAATGTAGCATGTAATATTAATACCTTATTTTGTTCAACAGATTTAGACACCTTTTGGTCATTTGAGACATTAGGTATAAAAGATCCTTCGGAATCGAAAAATGTTGCAGAAAAAGAAGCTCAGATTTTATCAGATTTTGAGAACGGTATCAAATTAAACCATGAAGGAAGGTATGAGGTGCAGTTGCCGTGGAAGGTAGGGCATGAAGATATACTTAGCAACTACGAGTTAGCCAAAGGACGACTAATAAGCACGACTAAGCGTCTTGAGAAATGTGGTAAGTTAGCTGACTACAACACAGTCTTTAATGAATGGCAGCAGTTAGGCATTATTGAAACTGTCTCAGCATCGGTGGACAATCATGAGTCAGGTCATTATCTTAGTCATCACGCGGTCATAAACGAGGCCAGGCTTACAACCAAAACGAGACCAGTTTTCAACGCCTCAGCTAAAGATAAAAATGGCAAATCCTTAAACTTATGTCTCGATAAAGGGCTGAATTTAATTGAGAATATTCCTAAGTTGCTAGTTCGGTTCAGAAAAGGTGCTATTGGCGTAACTGCTGACATTGCTAAAGCATTCTTACAAATATCAATAATTCCTAACGATCGAGACTATTTGAAGTTTCTGTGGTGGAAAGATGAGTCAGCTACAGAAATTATAACTTACCGTCATTGTCGAGTGGTTTTCGGTTTAACTTCGAGTCCATTCCTACTTTCAGCGACTATACTCCATCATTTAGAAACCGTTGCTGGAGAATATTCAAACTGCGCTAAAGAAATGAGTAAGTCGTTTTATGTAGATAACTGCATATTTAGTGTTGATTCTGAAGAAGAGGCTCAAAAATTTATGTGTGACGCAAAAGAAATAATGAGCTGGGCAAAGTTTGACTTACGACAGTGGGTTATGTCTCCTTTACCGATAAACGAGACAGGAAAAAAGGAAATATCTGTCTTAGGGCTTACGTGGGATACCGAGTCAGATGAGTTATATTGCAACATTGATTTACCTCCTAAGGAAAGTATAGATAAATTTACAAAAAGAAATATTTTGTCCTTGACACAAAAAGTATTCGACCCTATCGGGTTCACGTGTCCTGTGACTTTAGTGCCGAGACTTATTATACAAGAAATGTGGCGTCGTAATTTAGGCTGGGATGAAAATATACCAGAAGACATATTAACGACATTTTTAAACTGGTATAAATATATTCCTTACATAAAACGCTGCAGAATTCCAAGAAGAATGTCTAAAGAGATAATTAAAAACTGCAGAGTGAGTTTACATGCGTTTTGCGATGCCTGCAAAGATGGTTACGCTGCCTGTGTTTTCTTAAGATTTGAAAATGATTTTGATGTTTCAGTTCAACTACTAACAGCTAAATCTCGAGTTTCTCCCGTAGAAAAAGTAACTATTCCTCGTCTTGAATTGACATCGGCTTTGATAGCAACACGATTAGTTACAGAACTAAAAAAGGGACTAGATTTCCCTATAGATCGTGAGTACTTTTGGACAGATTCTAGTGTAACTTTATGTTGGATCAAAAGGGAACTTCCGTGGAAAACGTTTGTTGGAAATAGAGTTAAAGAAATAAGGGAGAATTCTAATCCTCAAGACTGGCATCATATTCCAGGGCCACTCAATTGGGCTGACTTGGCTTCTAGAGGCTGCGATGCAAAACATCTGTTTGATTGCCGTTGGTTTGAAGGACCTGCGTGGTTATTACTCAGTGCTGAAAACTGGCCTGAATCGGATGTTAATATAGAGGAATCAGAGGCTGTAAAAGAACTGAAAAAGACGTCATGCAATGTAAACGTGTGTTTAGAGGAAAGTTTTTTAGACAGATTTACTTATTTTTCTAAATACACACAAATTGTTCGCACTTTAGCGTGGATATTACGTTTTATTCATAACTTGAGACAAATCGTCAATAAAAATAAAGGAGAATTGAGTTATGATGAATTTGAAAACGCAGAAAATAAAATAATATTGTTGATACAGAAAGAAAATAAAAGTTTCATAGAACAGAAATGTTCTAATTTACAATTATTCTGTGATGAAAATAATATAATGAGAATTGAAACAAAACTTACTTACGGTGATTTTTTAGACAGTACTAAAAAACCCGTTGTAGTACCTGGTAAACATTTTGTTATAAAACGCATGATAGAAGAGCGTCATCAGCAGTTACAACATGCGGGAAGTAATATAGTTATAACAGATATAAGACAAAGATTTTGGGTCATCGGTATGAGAGTTTTAGTTAAGTCAATAATATCAAAGTGCGTTATATGCAGAAGATTTAGAGCTAAACGTATAGAAGCAACAACAGCTCCTTTACCGTTTGATCGCATTAATTGTAGCGCAGCTTTTGAAGTGACAGGAGTCGACTTAGCTGGACCATTGTATTTGCGAGGTGGCACAAAATGTTGGATCGTCTTATATACTTGTGCGGTGTACAGAGCGGTACATTTAGAGCTGACTAAGAGTTTATCTACCAATGATTTTCTCATGACTTTACGGCGATTTATTGCGCGTCGTGGGAGGGTAAAGACAATCATGTCAGATAATGGCACTAATTTTGTCGGTGCTAATAATTTGTTTGCCAGCATTGACTGGAATGAAGTACAAAGACATTCAAATATTGTACGCATTAAATGGAAATTTAATGTTGCTTCTGCTCCTTGGTGGGGTGGTTATTGGGAACGACTTATTAAGATATTAAAAGATCTATTACGGAGAGTATTAGGCAAATGCTCGGTTACTTATGAAGAACTTCTAACGATACTGTGCGATTGTGAAGCCACAATGAATAGTCGTCCGTTAACGTATGTGGAAGGCGATAAGTCATCGTCTCTAGAACCGTTAACTCCAATGTGTTTTCTACATTCGTTACCTTCTTCGGATGTTTCAGACTTCGATGAAATTGATGGAAGAAGTTTGAATTGTCGTCTACAGTATTTACAAAAACTTAGAGATGATTTCAAACAAAGATTTCGTAAAGAATACTTAACATTCTTGGTACAAAAACAGAAGACTGAAGATTTACAAATAGGAGAAGTTGTGTTAATAGAAACAGAAGAGAAGAGACTAAAGTGGCCTCTTGGGCTTGTGGAGGAGATATTCAAAGGAAAAGATGGAGTGCCTAGAGTTGCAAAAATAAAAACATCTACAGGTATAAAACTCAGGCCATTCCAAAAACTTTATAAGTTAGAGGTGCTACCTGTAACTACAGAAAAAGACAAAACAGTTAGAACACGTTACGGAAGAGAAGTTAAGATCCCTGACCGACTTAAATTTTGATTAGGTACTATAATAGGTAGGTTACGAAGTTTATTTTCGCGTTATTTAATATTTTACTTTGCCTTTGCCTGTTCGTGAATTTAAGAAGGTACATTAAGTTATTTTGTTACGTGTGGAGGATGTTGAAAACCTCATTTTGTATGCTTTTTTCTGTGTAGTAATAAATATGGCGGACTCGTGCTAACACGTAAAATATCTAAATCTTTCATTTCGAATCGTTTTTTACAGTTGACAACACTGTACTTTTACGGCACGGCGCCGCACCGGAGTACGGCACGGCGCCGTGCCGGAGATTTTCACGGCGCGCGCCGTGAGTTTTTACGGCACGGCGCCGTGCCGTAGTCCGGCGCCGCACCGGAGCACGGCACGGCGCCGTGCCGGAGCTATGTGTGATGGCCCTAAGGGCTTATGAACCGAAGATTGGCAGCATCATCTTTCTGTTATGTGTATTGTACCATCTTACATCACCAACAATAGCGGTCGCCAGCCGCATCGCTTACATGCGTGGTGACTATGGTACATCCCCTTCTAGTATCACGGGTTTTTGTTGGAGTTCTCAAGGGAGCTCCTTGTCCTGCAGTAGAAGATTCAGATTTTTTGTTTTCCTGATTTTTGATTTGACTTTCAGAGATAGAGAGACAAAGAAATAAAAGGACAATTTATTAAAAAGTTGGTATCTTATTTTATAAAATATAACACGTATAAATAAGTAAACTTAACATATAAATACTGGAAAATTGCTTAACAAATATCAAAACACTGCCCCATTAGTAGTTTCAATCTTTAAATTATTATGTTCGCCAAAAGGCGATTTTGACATTTTTTTTATAGTTTATGTAGATATAGTACATAAAGCTGAGGCAAGTTGTATTTGTTGTACGTAAAAAGATGTTAAAAAGAAGAATAGATGATGTTTAATCGTCTCCGCCAGTCATGACTTCCATGAATTCTGTGGACAATACAAAAAGAACATTAATAAAATTTAAATAAAATAAGTTGATTAAAATTTGAACATGGTAGTAAAAAACTGAAATGAACAAAAAGCTATTTATGCAGTAGAAATGAGAGCATTGAGGAGTATGATAGGTGTGAAATTGAGTGACAGGATTAGAAATAGTGTGATACGAGACCGTTGTGGCGTAAAAGAAGATGTATTGAATTGAGAAAGGGATGCTGAGATGGTTTGGTCATAGAGAGAGGATGAATGAAAAAAGATTGACGAAAGAGATCTACAAGGCGAGAGTGAATGGAAACGTTGAAAGGGAAAGGCTTCGACGAACGTACCAGGACCAAATTCAGTACGTTCGAAATACAGGCCAGATTAAAAGTACCCTAAACCGACAAGCATGTATGAAAGGATTGACAAAAATACAGGAAGCAAGGGAAGTATGTCAAGATCGTATTGCAGGTGAAAGACAGTGATCTGTGCCTACCCCGAAAGGAAAGAGGCGTGATATTATGTATGTATTTAAGGTTAGTTAACTTTTCCAATATAAACTTAAAATAGATCTTTAGGCAAAATCGATCCAGAAATCCAAGAAGAGTAGAAATGGAATAATCTGACTAAGAAATGTTGATTGTCATTACAAAGTACGTCGTCAAAGAAACGGTTTGCTCGCAGCCACAGCAGAAATTAACTTGATCGGAACAGTCGTGGGAATTGCTTTAAGTAATTTGATGGCAAGAAACATCTTCGAACAATTGCTCAAGATTATTCACTATAAGGAATGTAAATAAAAGGCAGCCCGCTTGGATTTGAAAAAATATTGTTGATTTATGCGCCAATAAAAGAATAAAATGCTTTAAAGTGGTGTTTATGACTAGGACAAAAGAGGTTATAAAAATGGCAACATGGAAAGTATTCCATAAAATTATAATTTCGATATAAAGAGTGTAAGGGACGGTGTACTGAAAACTGAAAGGACGTGCTCAGACAACGAAACTGAACCACTTTCCCAAAGAAACATGATTGTAAAATGAAAGAAAAATTTGGCTTCTCCATACAAACTGTTTGGTCAAATTGAGCAATATTTATGTAGAGGTCAAATTGTTTTTTCATTTCCCAAAAATGTTTCTTTGGGAAAGTTGTTCAGTTGATTGATTGTTAGTTTAGAAGCCCTTTTAGTTTTCAGTACACCGTCCCTTTCACCATGTATACTAGCATTACTAGCCTAAAATCGTATAACGCTGTCGGAAATTTTAAGTAATAGAACACTATTAGAAACTAAGGAACAATCGTTCTCAGTTTTCAAAGAGATAATCTACCGTTTTATATGCACCTTGATAGGTAAAGGTCAGAATAGACTATTACTTTTCCAGAAAGAACTTACAATTGTTGTATGATTCAGAAAACAAATTCAGAATAAAAAAGAGCATACCATCGAAGTCAACGGTGCCAGAGCCGTCGGAGTCAATTTCTTCAATCATCATGTCCAATTCCTCTGCGCTGATCTTGTCATCGAGCTCTTTAAGGATCTCTTTGAGCACAGCAGTCGTGATGTAGCCGTTACCTGGGGGAAAACATATTTTCGTGATGAAAATCCTATACTGTGCACTGTTTTAGGTCAAGTTGGGTTTCATTATACAACGTGTAACGGAAAGGTGTGATAATACTGAAAGGTGTGAATCTGTTCATGAAACTGAACAACTTTTCCCAAGGATCATAGGTCGAAATATAAAAAACCAAATTTGACGTCACATACAGAATACGCAATCAGCTTTTTTTTATTTTTGACGTAATGACACACCTAATTTTATTAGGTACATCATTTATATTAGTGAGTTATTTAAATTTAACTTATACTGCTATTTATTTTTATTTATTTATTTGGGAAAACAAACAGTAGTACAATGTGTATTACTAAATTTAAATATTTGCAAAACATAGTTTATGGTACTACCAACGACAATTAACTATGATAGAGTTATGCTAAGAACGTGTCCATTAACACTGTACTTATTGTCTCTATTAAGGGGAAGTCACTTTGTCCTTGTTATTTTCAATTCGCTATCAGCTGATGCAGTTTCGATAGGAGGTCAAAAATTTATTTTGTTCTATGACATGTGTTCCTTGAGAAAAGTTGTAGATTTTAATGGGCAGATTCTTAAGTATTATCACATCTTTCCGTTACACGCTGTAGAATACAATAAGGAGTCACTACAATACACTATATAGTCTAGACATAGCAACATAGTCAAGACACATAGGCGTACACATAGTAACATAGGCGTAGACTCGCTCTATTTGCATTGTATTCTGCATGAAATTCAATAAGTATTCTCTAAAGAATCTACATTGAATAAAATTATTTGAATCTGAATCTGACAATACAATAGAGGTCACTCTAAGACCCGATTCAATGTAGTGCAAGGACACGCCTGCGGATCTGTCCGACGCTTGAATTCCGTTCATTACGCTCGCAGTGCTTTTTAGGTTACCTCTCGCGGACACATCTCGCGTAATCTCCACTGATGTCATACTTCCGCGTCGGAAATTACGCATGTACACTTAGGACTCGAGAGAAAATAAACACGATGAAAATTTTATGAATTTGGAGTATCATCATAAAGAATTTAGAGTGCCGGTGCAAAAATATGTTGAAAATGTGGAATAGCGGTTCTTATATTTATTGGTAGAGATATTACAAAATACGGTGCAGTTCAAGTTACATTTTGGACACTTAGGACTCGAGAGAAAATAAACACGATGAAAATTTTATGAATTTGGAGTATCACCATAAAGAATTTAGAGTGCCGGTGCAAAAATATGTTGAAAATGTGGAATGGCGGTTCTTATATTTATTGGTAGAGATATTACAAAATACGGTGCAGTTCAAGTTACATTAACTCTTTTTGAGTCGCTAAAGATTGCGAGTACCGCCTATGGCTTAATTCATTTATTGTCCCTATAGCGATGACAAAACTAATTAGTGATCACAACAAAACGACAAGTCTTGAACCTAGATTCAATTTCGTAATTACCGAACTTTGATAGTTCTGTGCCAAACTTGTCAGTTTTAGAGCCATGCCACACGGTGCGTTGCGGTGCCGCAACGCAAATATTTCAACGCATAGCCGGCCACACGGGCGCTGCGTCACCGCTGCGGCACCGCAGCGTCGCTCCGTCGCCGCAGCGGTGACGCACAAGAGTTCCGTCGAGCATTTTGTACAAAACTGCAGTCAGTCTAATAGAAAACATGGATCAGAAAAGACGTCTGGCATTGCTCCTATTACTACGTCACCGCCGAAATCGACGGTTCTGTACTACCATATTATTATTATATTTGTTGAAATTTCTGTAAACTTCAGTGCTAGATTTTTCGAGTCCGACACGCACTTGACCAGTTTTTATTATTTGTTGTTATTCCATAGCTTATGCACTATAAACTTAACTGGAGACACCTGCCCCTAGCTTTTAAGAAACTCTGTGGTTAATTAATATGAAACTTTTTATTTATTTATTTAAATTAAAAATAAAAATATATATATTTTTTGTTTTTTAAACAAACCAACTTTCATGCTTGTAAGTGTTCCCATTTTTTTTTGTGACAGACGGAAAGACAGACAGACATCGGAGGCATATTTATAGGGTCCCGTTTTTTACCCTTTGGGTACGGAACCCAATAAAAATTTATGAGCTTGCGTGTGTCTTCCACGTCTGCGGTGCTGCGGTGCGGTGCGGTGCCGCTGCGGCGTCGCAATGAGTACACCCCCGCCCGCTTCGTCTCGGGGGCTGCAGCTCCGTCGTGAGTGCGTTGCGTCACCGCACCGCACCGTGTGAACACTATGATTATTTGTATGTAAAACAACGCAGCGACACCGCTGCGGCACCGCACCGCAGCCGCAACGCACCGTGTGGCATGGCTCTTACGGTCAACTTCTTGCCGTGGGGCGAATGCTTAAAGAGTTTCCTAGATCCAATCAATTTGATTCGGAACGTGCTCCTTGATTATTAATTAAAAATTCCTAAGCATAGATAGATTTATTAACATGTTCAAGAGGAAAATAATATGGCTTAAATCGATAAAGTAGGAGACCCTGCGTTAACTATACAATATAAAATAAGTGAGTCTATTCATATTAATTATAAAACAAAAATTATTACTTAAATTGTGACAATGGTAACGTGCATACTAAAACAAACAGAATCAAACATTACAGATAAGTAAATGTGTGTAAAGATTGCTTCTGATTAAATCCCAAAAAAAATCACAGCATTCGAGGAGGATTTATAAAAGAGTCAGGTCAAATTGAAATCTAAGCCAATCATTGAATAATCAATGTACCTAATCAAAGTGTATTGGAGTGAACACAAGCGGAATATCATTGGATTCCATGCTGTTATCTTATTATTATTTCTTCGGACAGGTAATGTGGTTCTATCTTAGAGCAACGCGTCACACCGCGCAAGCCGGGATTTGCGCGCGAAAATCGTGTTACTCTATGGGTTCTATTGATAATAAACGACCTATCATATGAAGTCTGTTTATTATTTTATCTTTAACTGGAAGATGGGCAGCAGCGACCTTCCACATAACGTACAGTCAAGAGCACATCAAGCTAGACACTTGTAGCGCAACTCTAGCCCATAGAGCGTAGAAATAAAAATGATGCAAAGTCCAATATAACAAACTTGAAATGCTCTTAAGTGTACCACCATACTGATCTCTGTGGTGGCACAGATTACTATGATAGTTACTAAATGGGTGATTACACCACACTTAATTATGGTAATGGTAAAATCAGGTAAACGAATTGGACAAAAGGGATAAATAAATATTAGTTGCAGAAGTATAAATAAATCAAGAATTTGAATATGTCGATGCTTCGTTTTAATCATGTTCCTGCTTTTTTTTTTTCATAAAACTGCGACAGGTACATCTCTTTTAAGTAATAAAAGTGTCCCTCCATTTTTTTAATATGATTTAAGCTTGCTCTTCACCTTAATAATTAACGATGATGAGATGAGGTCGACGGTGGAATGAGCTCATCCAGAAGAAGCTTCACTCGCGACTATAATAGATTCTCAACAGTCAGACCTTCAATTGTCAGTAAGAGTGCGGCGCGTCTCCATCTCTCAAACTATACGACATTTTGCTGTAATATATTGAGAGCTGTACGACGAAGGGCATTTAAGAAGTTTATGTTATGAATGTTATCATACTAACCTTCCTTATCGTATAACCGGAATGCCTCTTTGAGCTCCTGCTGCATGGCTTCAGCATCTTCCTCAACCATGAACCTGGAGGCGAGTGTGACGAACTCCTCAAACTCCAGCTCACCGGATCCTGAAATACAAGATACACTTTTAACTACGATTGTTTGTGATTCTTTACTTCGAAAACCAAAATTGTCGAAAAAGGAGCTTGACTGGAGATGTATCTTTGTTGGGCCCGATCGCAGTAATTTGAACGATATTACCAAAACCTAAATTTTTCCTTAATAGTAATTTTTTTTTTACTACTTCTAGGCTAATGTTTTACGTTAAGACGCGAAACACAGTCAAAAACAGAGACACAACTTTGAGTTGTTCTTATTTTGCATCAGTTATTACAATGTTCAATATTAATTCTAAGGGCATGGAATCGAATACAATTAAGACAATTTTGAGCATTACTTTTCACCGTCCTCATATACTTAAAATTTTGTCATGCTGTACTTGATCAAGATACAAGTTCACTTAATTTAAACTTTACATGACACTAACGGGCCTAGAGTCAAGTAGCAAGTAGGTTTTTATTACCATAAACGCTAACAGAAAAGAATTAAAGGGGATTGAGCTGTGAGACTATGCCTACTAGTTATTAATAGTTTTTTGTGGCCCAGAATAAGCGATACATAAATTCAAACGTTATTCTTTGTCATTATTATTTATTTTAAAACTTGTTTTTTATACTGTTGAAAATTTCAACTAAGAAATAAGATAATTTACTTTTGGTCTTAAAAAGTAAGGAGAATTGGTACAAGTAATTAAAAACTGTTAAACTCTACCTTTGCCATAGCGTTTTACTAATAGACAAAACAATATCATTTTAAATATTGGCAAGCAACGTCAAAGAAAACACGGATGTAACATGATTTTTGTAAGATGATCCGTTAACATTTTGTTTGTGTTTCTAAAATACAAAAGTCCATTAATTATTATGAAGCAACTGTCAATCGCAGATCGCAAGTTTCACGCGTCAGATCAAAACTGTCACATAGTGGGCATGTGCCGATGTGCAATCTGCCTTAGCACAGCACAAATATTTCAGTCGGAAAATTGTCCTATTTAAACTTGTAACGGAAATATCGCATTACTCAAATAATAGCGTTTTATTTAGAGCATTTAGTTAAGCTGCTTTTTCTTTTGCTTTTAATAAAGCCGCTCTGCAACATTTTTTTTTTAAGCTATGAGCATAAAAACATTGGAATGGCTGATAAGTGTTTTTTTCCTTCGTAATTTGTAAAGTCCAGACGAAATACCATTAATTCAAAAGCTGTGTAGAGGTAGAATCGAACAGGTAGAGTGGTTTGATAAAATCGAGCGAAATTAGCGGTCGACCCGGCGGTCGAAACGATTACTCAGTTAATTAATAACTAGATGAAAATACTTAGATTATTATAATATGATTATTATAATACTAACATCATCATAACATCCCATGATACGTCCACTACAGGACAGGGAGCTCCCTCCAGAATTCTAGTTTTTGCTGGAAAAAATGTGGAGGGGAAGTCACCTCGCTTGTTAGCGTTACGGCTGGTACCATGGACGGCGGTTGTAGGTGACCGCAGTAAGTAAGATACTAACATATAAAAGATAGATTCTATTGAGCATAAGTCTGCAAAATACCTAAATAATCGTCGGTAAGGAGGTTATCACTGGATGCCATCTTTGTAATTAATTAAAACTTATTTTGAAAATGGAACACGAAAATTATCATCTTTGAAATGTTGAAAATTATTGAGATTTGTATCACTAATTTGACTTGACCTGATCGCAAATAAATGTTTGTTAATTACATACCTATTCAGCTTCAGTGAAATTTGCGTAAGTATACTCGTATTTTCAAGGGTCTATTACAAAATAGAAAGCTTTGCATGAGATTGACAAAAGTTTATTTCTTGTACTTCGATTCATGTTTTTTAGAAAACTTATTTATCTGTGTCATATCGTCGGTAAATCCTCAATAAAGCGTTAAGAAATCGTAGGTTAACGCCAACATAATCTAGAAACACTCTTAGTAACTATTTTTATTCATTATTTTATTCATTCACTTTTAAACAAACGTTTTGAAGTATTAAATTTCCCGCGGGAGACCTGTTAAATAACTTTTTAAGTTAAGAGTCGTCGCGGGAGAACTATTAAACAACTATGGCAACTATTGAATTTTTATAGGTGTGCCATGACGGCGAGCTGTATGCCGCAAGGAGGTTGCATTTCAATAATTGCAACGATGGAAAACTCGGCAAACAGATGCTGTATTTATACATTTATTTATTGGTTTTGTAATTAAATAAGTGATAAAAGTATTTTTAGAACATCGCGTAGTAGTATCGCCGGGAAAAGAGAAAAACATTACAAAAAGGTTGTTGAATACATTATTTTAGATTCACGATACAAGAGTAGATAAAGTTGTGTATGCAACTCCACATAATTAGGTATAAAACACTCGTGTTATCTATTATGAAACTTGGCTCGCTACGCTCGCCTGTGTCCCATAAGCCGTTACTCGAGTTTTATACCCCTCATTATGTACCGTTGCATAAACTACTATTAGTTATATGTGGTGCCGGCAAAGAATAGTACCAACCCATCTCTACCCGTAAGCGTGGGTGTCGTTAGAGGCGACTAATGGCTCATGAACTAGAGGATGGGCAGCAGCAGAGGCGGCTCGTGACATTTTGTTATGGGTGTGCACAAAAAAATAAAATAAATAAATTGACTTAGGTACCTATCATTTATTGATGAAATATTTTTTATGGCTTTATTGTTACATATTATGCGCGCCAGCTTCAAATACTAGACACGGGAAATCGGGAAACAAAACAATTTATTTACAACCTCACATCCAAGGTTTTTTTAAATATTGTTCTGGTTTGAAAACAAGATTAAAAGTTTATTTTTTTGTACTACACTTTTGAACTAGCGCGATTTCAGGTCGTGACGGCCCGTTTTCATTGAGTTCAAGTCGTATTTTTAAAGTCTTTTTCGCATTTTTTTATGTAAACGACACTGTATTCGTCAATTTTTACAGTAATTAGGCACGTACACTACTTAAAAACAGTTAATTCTGAATTTTCAAGCAAAATTGCGAACAGTAACTGAAAGCTGTATACGAAAAGTTTGTTTACGTATGATCGGCAACAGCGCCTTGTCACCGAACTGCATGCGCATGGCGAGCTGGCAACGTAGCCTTGAGCAGCGCTCCTGATGAGGCTAATTTCTCATATAAAATCTTTCGTTTCACGCGCTCGAGCGTGTTGATGTTTCTCTTTCACACTCATTGAATTCTGTATTAGGAATTGTACTGAATATTTTTTCATAGGAGCACAATCGCTGGGCGCTCCACTTGGTACAACTTGACTACGTAAATTGTTGCGTAATTATTTCTTAGGCTATTATAAATGTATACAACGTATAGGGTTATGAAAATAGGTATGTAATCGTATGTAACTTAACTAGGTAGGTAATACATCCTAAGTTTGAGTTTTGTGAAAGAGGGAGTGCACTGCACCAGTGCTCTTTAGGACGAGCCGCCTCTGGGCAGCAGCATCTTTTTGAGTAGCGTATCATCTTATATACTGCGGTCACCAACGAAATCTCCTCCTATGCCACGCGTTTTTGCTCGACTTCTAAATATCTTGTAGGATGATGATGATGAACTTAGTTTATTTAAAACTAATCAATTCTGAAAACTATTAGTTCACTGAACTTACAGATACAAAAAATGCGAAATACGGCCTCTTTTAAGAGTTTTAATATCTGTAGCTACATTGAACTTTATTTAGCAGAGTTAATATGTTCTAAATAAACTACGGTAGCCCCTTAAGAAATTGTGTAACCCACTTTTGAATGCCTCTATTTTGTAACTACCGTGGAAAACCGCAGGGGTAGTTTGTTTCACATCATGTGCGCAAGAGAAATTTTCAAGTTCCTTGGAAAATGTTTATGGTTACATAATAAAAGTGGAATACATAGTGAGTCGATGTCTTCTTACATCATCCTAGTGAAAATAACCAGCTAAGTGCGAGTCGGACTCGCGCACCGAGGGCTCCGTACCACCACATAATCATAATTGTATTAGTTGAAATTTCTGTAAGTTACTGTGCTAGATTTTTTGAGCCTGACACGTACTTGTCCAGATTTTATTATTTTTTGTTATTTTATAGTTTATGCACTATACACATACCAATTTTCACGTTTGTAGTGTTCCCGTTATTAATATAGAGTTAAAAAATTATCGCCTAAAAAAGCAGGTCTTTAGTATGGGAGCCCCCTCTTAATTTATTACTTTTTTTTATTGTTAGTATTTGTTTTTTAGAAATCATCTGTGAAAATTTTAACCGTCTAGCTATTATTGTTCGTGAGATACAGCTCAAACAAAATTTTGTAAAAACAGCTGACTTTAGTGGCATCTTATTCCTTTGTTTTTAAATATTTTTTTAAACAAAAATACAGTATTTATCTACTCAACGAGCTCTAAACCTCGATACCCCCCTCGATGGGGTATCGTTTGGGAGCCCCCCTTAATTTTTTACTTTTTTTATTTTTAGTATTTGTTGTTGTAGCGGCAAGAGATATACACAATTTGTAAAGATTTCAAATTTCTACCTATTACGGTATATGAGATACAGCCCGCTGACAGACAGACAGATCGATAGGGTCCCGTTTCTCACTCTTTGGGTACGGAACCCTAAAACAAGAACGATATTTTTTTTAAACTGTTATTTGCAACGAGTGCCTGGTCTATAATTCTTCAAATTATTTAAGTAGTGACTGAATTCGCCTTCTTAAGCTGTAATTTAGAATTAAGAACTGGAAATTGGTTAAACAATTAGTGTTACTTGCTTATCTCAAATTAATCCTCGCGTTCTGAGAATATGCTTTATACTTAATATTTATTTTCATTTTCCTTCAGCCGAGAATTCATTTTTTTTTATAGAAAATGGGCTTACTCTTGACCTCGAGCTAGTCTTGAAGACAGAGATGAGGTCTACGATGGAGCGAGCTTGCCCAGAAGAAGCCTATTCACTCGCGACTTGAATAGATTCGGGTTATATGAACTCGGGAACACAGACGCAGGCAGAGAATTCCACTCTTTAGCCGTGCGCATTATAAAAGATGTTTCAAAGCGCTTTGTGCGAATGTGCGGAATATCAACCAAGTATGGGTGATATCCTGCGGTGCGTCTGGACTCCCGATGGTAGAAGGGAGATGGTGGAATAAGCTCGTGGAGCTCTAGGGCACACTCTCCGAAGTACAATCTGTAGAAAACCGACAGACATGCAACTTTGCGACGGTGGTTCAGACTGTGAAACTTGGTTTTCACCAGCATCTCATCACCAACGAGCTTCTTGGCTCTGCGATCTATCGAGTCAAGTGCGGCTAGTTGGTATTTGGCTGAGCCATCCCAAAGGTGACAGCAATTCTCCATGCACGATCGGACTTGGGCTTTATATAAAACTAGAAGCTGTCCAGGAGTGAAGTAACGCCTCACCTTATTGAGGATACCCAACTTTTTTGCCGCAGTTTGGGCTTTTGACTCAATGTTAGCGCCGAAGTTCAGGTTTGCACACAGCTTCATGCCAAGTAGCTCGAGGCTGTCGGTAACTGGTAAAGTTGTACCTCGAAAAGTAGGAGCCAGATTGAACGGACTCCTTTTAGCGGTGAACAGACACGCCTGCGTTTTGGTGGCGTTGAAACTCACCAGATTTTTGTCACCCCACTCGGAGACACGACTTAAGGTTGAGTTTATTCGCTCTACCATGGCTTCTCTCGAAGAACGTATCTCGTCACTGCTGGCTTTTGCGCTTGACATATATCTCTCGACGACAGTACTGTCATCTGCGTACCCAACAATACTAGAACCAAGTAGGTCGTTGATGTGCAGCAGGAAAAGAGTCGCAGAGAGAACAGACCCCTGAGGAACCCCAGCATCAATAGCCATGAGGTCAGAGGAGCAGCCATCAAGGACCACTCGGATCGACCGTTCACTCAGGAAGTCAGAAATCCAAGAGCAAAAGTCAGCGGGAATGCCGTATGCAGGAAGTTTGCTCAGAAGACTTGCGTGCCATACCCTGTCGAAGGCCTTCGAGATGTCCAGTGAAACGGCAAGGGCTTCGCCGTATTTCTCGATGGCCTCCCCCCAGCAATGCGTGACATACACTAGAAGATCCCCAGTTGATCGTCCCCGGCGAAAGCCATACATTGTTATATTATGAGGATTAACGTCGTTTTTAAACCCTAACCAATGGGTATGAAATAAGAGCTTCTATCTCTACGTGTGTCCGTTATCCTAAACATATAGTAAAATGTTTTCGTCTCCCCATAGTAAAAAGGTCACGTGATTGACTCATTTTGTATGGGAAGGTGAAAAATTTTTTCGAGTAAAAATTTTTTTTCTTAGGTAAAGTTGCTTGTTTTCATGAGTAGAATCACTGGGCTTCGGCTTTAAAACGAATGAAAATTCACGCTGTACAGGTCTAAAATAAGTTTGAAGAGTTTTATAATCTGAGTAACCTCCATACTTCAAAGGGAGTGATAAACAGTTAACCCTATACAGAATGTAAGGGACAGCTTTTAGAAAACTGAAAGGGCTTGATCCGCTTTCAGGAAACTTTCAGGAAATTACAAAAATATCTGACTTCATACAAACTGTCCAATCACGTTTACAATCTTGTATGGAGATTATTAAAGATATGGATTTTTAGGGTTCCGAACCACAATGGTAATAAAAACGGAACCCTTATGGTGCGACTTCGTCTGTCTGTCTGTCACACTTATATATCTCAGCAACCAATCATGCTATCCACTTGAATATTGGAATAATAGTTTTAGAATATGATTGTCCAACTTAATTGAAAACTACCAAAAAAAAAATACTATAACGCTACTAAAAAATACTATTTACAAACAAATTTAGTTTTGGGGTGCTAAAAATGGACTACAAAGCTAATTATAAATATCGGAGGAGATTTTAATGTAAATATTCTAAAACATAATGCAGAAGTACTAAACTTCTTAACTCTTTTGTCAGAACACAATTTTACTCAACAAGAAAACAGCCTCCACGCATTTTAAATACAACTTCCTCATGCCTGGATTTCATATTTATAAATTTTTACAATACGAATACACATACAATAGTGGAAGAACTAGGATTTTCAGATCATAAAACAATAATCATTTGTATAGATTTACCACAGCCATGTGCCCAAAAAACTTTGTACATGCAAAAAAGATTTTACAAACATACATAGTTTTAGACAGAAACTTAAAGAAATAAATTGGCATAATATTATCAAACCCAATAACTCTGTAAACAAAAACTTTGAAGCATTTAAAGAGATATTGTGATAAGCACATTAAACCAAACAATTCCGAAAAGAAAAATTAAACTAAGGGCTAAATATAAAAATATTGGGTAACTGTATGCATTAAAAATTCTTCTCAAAATAAAAGACTACTAAAAATTCTAACAAATCAACAGACAGACAGACAGTATAACCCTTAAAATATCAGTTATTACAGCCAAAAGAAATAATTACATTCATAAACCTAAAAGATCTACTAATAAAGTGAAAACCATGTGGAGTACAGTCAATGAAAGAACTAATAAAAATCGAAATAAAGAAAAATATAATATAAAAATGAAAGTTATTGATGACCCCAAGACTGATCCCAGACAAATTGCAAATACTTTCAATAGTTATTTTGCGTCTATAAGTAAGGAGAATATGAATGACAAAGAGGTATGGTGCTCTGATATTAAGCTCTGATATATAAGCCAGGTGCTTAACCTCACCCAACACATTGAGGATGGATTTGAGCGGGGCATGGTCACAGGTGCTGTATTTGTCGACCTCTCAGCAGCGTATGACACAGTGAACGTAAAAATATTGCTGTCTAAAGTATCGAGTGCCACAAACGATACCACTTTTGTGTCACTGTTAAGTGAGCTTCTCCGTAACCGCCGCTTTTGCGTCCACCTACATGGCAAGAAGAGTAGATGGCGCTGCCAGAAAAACGGTCTACCCCAAGGAAGCGTCTTGGCACCACTTTTATTTAACATCTACACAAATGATCAGCCCCACTACCCTAACACACGGCGATACATTTATGCCGATGACCTTGCACTAACTTGCCAGCATAAGAGCTTCGAAACCGTGGAAAGCACACTGAATCTTGCCTTGGAGAACCTTCATAAATATTATGAGAATAACGCTCTAAGGCCCAACCCTAGCAAAACCCAATCGTGCGCTTTCCACCTACGCAATCGGGAGGCAAACAGGGAGCTGAAAATTTACTGGAAGGGTGCCGCCATCCAGCACTGCAGTTGCCCTAGATACCTGGGAGTGACACTGGACCGCTCTCTGACGTACAAGACCCACTGCAGAAACACAAAACAAAAAGTTAGTTCCCGTAACAACCTGCTGCGCCGCCTCTCCTCCACCAACTGGGGAGCAAACCCAACGGTTATGCGCACTACGGGGCTAGCTCTGTGTTTCTCAGCAGGAGAGTACGCGTGTCAAGTGTGGGCTAGGTCAGCTCACACCAGAGAGGTGGACGCGGAGCTAAATGACACCTGCCGCATCGTGACTGGCTGTCTCAAGCCAACTCCTGTCGGTATGCTGTCCCCTTTTGCGGGGATAGCTCCTCCCAGAGTCCGTAGAGCAGTGACCTGTTCGCTAGAAAAATAAAAACAGGAAAGCGACCCGAGACATCCACTCTACGGGCTCTCTCCCGCCGCAGGTCGGTTGCGAAGCCGCAAAAGCTTCCTGCGATCCACACAGCCTACCGACCAAAACCCTTCCGACGTGAGGTGCAGACTTTGGGCAAGCGAGTACCCACATTCACTGTACCCCCCCAACGAAAACCTGCCTCCTGGCTATAAGGAACCTTGGCCAACCTGGAGAAGTCTAAATAGGCTGAGGACCCAAGTTGGCCGAAGCAAAGATAACCTATGCCGGTGGGGGTTCCTAAGTAGCGCAGACGCCAGCTGTGAATGTGGAAAACTCCTGCAAACCATGGCACACCTTACTAATTGTCCCGCGTGCCCGACCACCTACTCGCGTGAGGACTTACTTGACGGTAACCAGAGGGCTACCACGGTAGCCGCTTTCTGGGCAAGTAAGATTTAGCCTGTGTTCTTACCGACACGAAAGAAGAAGAAGAAAAAGAAGAAGCTCTGATATTCCAGCGAAACACAAGAAACACATTGTAAAAAGCCGACTCTTAAAGTAGGCCGTGCTGCAGTGGTTTCTTGCCGTTTCTTTTACGCTGCCATAGCACGATCCGGAACGGCGTAGACTCGCTCTATTTGAATTGTATTCTGCATGACATTCAATAAGTATTCTGTAAAGAATCTACATTGAATAAAATTATCTGAATCTGAATCTAGAGAGAGAGCGTTCTCCCGACGGCACCATAGTGAGAGGTTACCCAGTGTTTTGTCCTACTGAAAATACCATGTGTTTGACCCCTATAGCTTACCAAGAAATACATTACATAATTAAGAATTTAAAAAATAAGTACAGCCATGGAATCGACGAACTCCCTCCCATCTTATTTAGACAATGTGCAGACGAATCAGGTCTACCATTAAGTATATTAATAATAGTTTCTGTGAAAAGTACAAAATCTTCAACGAAAGTCAAAATGGATATCGCAAAAAGCGCTCAACAACGTTACCAGTTTTCTTGACATCTTTAATAGAAAAACTTATGCCATTGGAATACTCTTGGACATGGCTAAAGCCTACGACAAAGTACAATATGAGATCCTAATAAACAAATCATAAGGAGTAGGAATACGTGGTAATACACATAAATGGATTGAATCATATTTAAAAGACAGAAAACAACAAGTAGAAAAAGAACAATACGACGAACAAACAAAAGAAATAGAAATTGTCCGATCCGAAAGTCTAAAACTAAATTCATCAATCCCTCAAAGTAGTGTTTTAGGGTGTCTCTTATTTTTGATATACGTAAATTATTTGCCCAAAATCATATCCTAACACTGCCTATTGTTTGCAGATGACATTTCATTATTAACTTCTTGTCAAAATAAAACAAACCTTCAAATAAAACTCACTTCTATACTAAATGTAGTTTCAGATTGGATGACAAAACACTACCTTGAAATAAATTTTTCGAAAACTAGAATCATGACTTTTCACCCGCGTCAATAACAAACGAATTCTCACTATTAGGCGTAAATATCACATATTCAAAACTTAGCAAACAAAATCTTCAAGTTTACTTACGCACTTCGCGAAGTTAAGAAAACAACGGATTTGGAGACTTCGTTTACTACGCATATGCTTACTGTTGTACATCACTAGTCTATAGGCACATCACTAATGCCGCTGAAATACTCGTCAATGTCACTTCATTGTCTTGTGTGAACGATATATATTGAAAATGTAATTCTCTTATAAATGTTTAATAAAACAACAGTTTAACAGTGAAATATCTTTATTCGCTTCACTGCGGCACCCAACAATTGGTAGCAGATCCGTGGTTTCGCCTTCGTAGTTCGTTTTCGTGATGACTACCTCGGCGGCGTCGGCTTCGTCATACCACAGAATTGAAGCACTCACAAAGGAAAATTATGATACTTGGTGCCTCCAAGCCCAAGCAGTGCTCATCAAAAACGGCCTGTGGGGATACGCAAGTGGAGAAATACCCGAGCCGACTTCAACTGACGACGCGGTGAAGAAAGATTTCCAACAAAAAGATTTGTTGGCACGTTCTGAATTACTGTTGCTTATCTCACCTTCTGAATTGAAACAAGTCAAGGGATGTAAAACATCATATGAGCTATGGAAAAAGCTAAAAAGTACATACCAAAGCACAGGTCCAGCCAGAAAGGCTACATTGTTAAAGCATTTGATATTAAAAAAGCAAGAAAATGGCGATGTTCGAGAACATTTAAATGATTTTATGGACACTGTGGACAAATTAGCTGACATGAACATAGACTTACACCCTGACCTACTGAGCATTATGATGCTGTATAGCTTACCAGCCTCGTATGAAAACTTCCGCATAGCTGTCGAGTCAAGAGACTCATTACCCAAGCCTGAGGAGCTAAAAATTAAAATATTAGAAGAAAGTGAGGCAAGGAAGAACAAAGAGACACAAAAGGAAAAGGTAGAAGGTGCATTTTATACTAAGAAAAAGGGAAAATATTGCCAAAAATGTAAAAAAAGAGGACACACGAACGATGAATGTTGGAGTAATAAGAATAAAAATCCATCTTTCAAGAAAAGGGAGGAAAAGAACTTCAGCATAATACCTACAAGTTTCTCCATCACTTCTGCAGATACATGGTGCTTAGACAGTGGGTGCACATCCCATATGTGTGCTCAAAGAAACAATTTTGAAAATATTAACTCTGAGACTGGATCTTTAAGGTTAGCATCCGAAAGTCACACAGCACCAGTGGAAGGAAAAGGAAAAGTCCGTCTTAACATCCAAAATGAAACATATAACCTCCATGATACACTGTATGTACCTACTTTAACAACAAATTTACTGTCAGTGGCAAAAATAACTGAAAAAGGAAACAGTGTATTATTTACAAAAGATAAAGCATATGTCAAGGACCAAAAGGGTGAAATAACCTTAACTGCTGTGAAAGAAAATGGCCTATACTACACAAAAGGAGAAAAAGCCAATACGGCCCAAAGTGTAGACAATATTGAAATGTGGCATCGAAAACTAGGTCACCTCAATGAAAATGATTTGAAGTTAGCTGCAAACAAAAATTTGATTAAAGGCTTAGAATTAAAAGGAGGAAACTTACCTGAATGTGAAGTATGCATAAAAGGGAAAATGACCAGGCTGCCATTTTCTTCTGTGGAAGGACCACAGTCATCACAGCCTTTAGAAATTATCCACAGTGATGTATGCGGGCCCATAAACACTGAAACAATTGCTGGAGCAAAATACTTTGTGACATTCTTAGATGATTACACAAAATATTGCTGTATCTACTTTATCACACACAAAAATGAAGTGTTCAGGAAATTCATTGAATATAAAAGCAAAGTAGAGAAGTTCCATAATAAACAAATAAAAAGTTTACAATCGGACAATGGGACAGAATATTGTAATCATGAATTCAATGAATATTTGAAAAAGAATGGGATCAAAAGGAGGCTTACGGCACCGTACACACCCCAACAAAACGGTCAAAGTGAACGCAAAAATAGATCACTACTCGACAGAGCCCGATGCTTGATGATTGAAGGTAACATACCTCAAAAATTATGGGCAGAGGCTGTGTACACTGCCAATTACTTGATCAATCGTAGTCCGGCAAAAGCCCTGAAAGGATGTACACCATATGAAAAGTGGACCGGACGCACACCGTCTGGAAATCACCTCCATATATTTGGTAGCAAAGCTTTTGTCCTGAACAAGCACAGACAAGGAAAATTCACACCAAAATCCATAGAAGGAGTTTTCATGGGCTATGCACAGCAAGCAAAGGGATTTCGAATTTACATACCTGGTAAAGAAAGTGTAATAGTCAGCAGAGATGTAAAAGTCATAAACATGATGTATTATACAAAAGATGGAGTATGTAATGAAGGAAATTATGATGACCTCTTCGACAAACAGAAACAGGTGCAACCTGAAAAAGAAAACAAGATTAATAAAAGTACAAAATCTGACAAAGAAAATAAGACTAATAAAAGTACGAAATCTAACAAAAAGGAAAAACCAAGAAATATAGAAAAATCACCTGTAGCAGAGGTTGAATTTACCCAAAGACGTACTCAGAAACCTCCAGTAACAACTTCTGAAAACGAAACCGAAAATCTTGAACAAATAATCCTTGATGAAGAACCTGAAATAACAGAAAGTGTGAGTCAGGAAGCCACAAACATAAGAAATCCTGCAAATGGAAATACAAAACCTTGTAGGGAACGAAAAGCTCCTACTTGGCAGAAAGATTATGTGTTGAATTTAGAATCTATATCCAAAGAAAATTCTGAATCCTCAGATGAACAAGATTTTCATGATTTTACTTTCTTATGTGAAGCAGAAGCTGAAAACAAAAATGGTGCAGAATGGCATGAAGCCATAAAAGCTGAAATAAAGGCTCACATTAAAAATAAAACTTGGAAGATTATCAAGAAAGAAGAGAATATGAAAATGATAGACAGTAAAATGATACTGAAAACGAAACTAACTCCTGAAAAAGGTGAAGCAAAGAAAGCAAGGCTCGTAGCACGTGGATTTGGACAGCGTCCGGGCATAGACTTCAATGAAACATTTGCACCGGTAACAAAATTGAGTACCATTAGATCTGTAATAGCACTAGCAATGGAAGAAGATTTACAGCTGAACCAAATGGATGTAACGACAGCTTACCTTAACGGGGAATTGGAAGAAAACGTTTTTATGAAATGTCCAGAATATATAGAGCAGTATGTAGCCGAAGTTATGGTAGAGGCATTTGACGAGGATGATTTTATCTTATATAACAAGGCAAAGACGATGCTGGAAGATATAAAAAGCATAGAAGGAGAAAAAGTATGTCACCTAAAAAAGGCACTCTATGGACTGAGACAAGCCGGAAGGCAGTGGTACACAAAATTGGATACAGAGCTAAAGAAATTAGGATTTGAAGCATCAAAGGCTGATCCTTGTGTCTACATATTAGCGAAAGGAGGAGTAAAGATAATTATTGCTATATATGTAGACGATTTGCTCATAGCCTACTCTTGTCCAGGAAAACTTGCTGAAATCAAGAAAATATTAAATGAAAAATTTGAAATTAAAGATTTGGGACAACCAAAACGTCTCATAGGCATAGACATAACATACAAGGAGAATGAAATAAAATTGACACAGAGGCAATTTATACAAGACATTCTGAAAAGGTTTAGGATGGAAGATTGCAATCCTACAACCACACCGATGGAAATGAATTTAAATCTGGAAGTAAACAAGGAAGGAAAAGATGAAAACTTACCTTACAGAAGCCTAATTGGTATGCTAATGTACCTGTCAGTTGCCACCAGGCCTGATATTACATATGCTGTAAATTATTTATCCAGATTCAATGACAGCTATGGAAAAGAACATTATCAGGCAGCAAAAAGAATTATACGCTATCTGAAGGGAACAATGGACATTGGACTAACATACTCTAAGGAACAAGAATACCTTCAAGGCATGGCAGACGCTGATTGGGGAGCTTGCAAATTAGACCGAAGATCCTGTTCGGGCTACAGCTTCAAATATGCTGGAGCAGCAATCAGCTGGGCGTCAAAGAGACAAAGAAGTGTCGCACTATCAACAGCTGAGGCTGAATACGCATCCCTGACAGAGGCTGCAAAAGAAGCCATTCATCTCAAATCATTGTTCAAGGACCTGGGCGTCAACTTTGGAAAAATTATAATATACAATGATAACCAGGCAGCTTTAAAATTGAGCCAGAACCCTATAGTGTCCTCAAAGTCCAAACACATAGATCTAAAGATGCACTACATAAGAGACTGTATCAAAGAAGGAATTTTGAACGTTGTATATCTACCTACAGAAGACATGGAAGCAGATATACTGACTAAAGCATTGCCGGGACCACGAATTGCACTTCTAAGAAGCAAACTTGGTCTTCTACATTAGTGTTGTGAGGAGGAGTGTTGTACATCACTAGTCTATAGGCACATCACTAATGCCGCTGAAATACTCGTCAATGTCACTTCATTGTCTTGTGTGAACGATATATATTGAAAATGTAATTCTCTTATAAATGTTTAATAAAACAACAGTTTAACAGTGAAATATCTTTATTCGCTTCACTGCGGCACCCAACACTTACGCGTCGTTTTCATATGCTATAATTCTGTGGGTAAATAGTACAGACGCTCCTTCAGTCTTTATTTCACACAAGAAACTCATTAGAATTATAACAAACATAAAACAGACAGAAAGTTGTAAGCCGTATTTTCAAAAATTAAACGTTTTTACTCTACCGTGCATCTACATACTGGAATTGTGTAAATTTGTTCGAAATCACCCAGACTACTACCACAAAAGAGAAGATATACTTTGCAACTGACTCCGACACAAAAATAAATTAATATTACCAGCATCACAATTAAATTAATATTCATGTAGTCCATTTGTAATGTCAATACAAATTTACAACAAATTACCGAAGTGTTTAAAAGAGGAAACATGCATTAAAACTTTTAGTAAACGTTTAAAAGAATTTTAATTAAAAAAAGCCTCTATAGTACACATGAATATTTACAAGATGAGTTATAAAGTTACAGATTAGGTAGAAAGTATAATATTTAGTTAAGTTGAAAGTAAATTATATTAGTCCTTCTCTCTCCTTTGTTGAATAGCGGTGCCCTAATAGCAGGGTCTACATTGTACTGGATTAACTTCATTAGACCTTAAGTACAACATAGTGGAAGCAAAAGTAAATTGAAATTGAACTTGTACTTGATCAATTTTGTTTTAAATTTCCTGAAAGTTTTATTTGCTGATGTTTTTCAATGCTATTGACATACCCTTTTAAATTTCAGAAAGCTACCCTTACACCTGATATTCCTTAATTATATGTCATTCTTTCTCTCTTATTATGCATATTTCGTTTTGGTTCGTAGTGCCATGAGCTTTTTGTCGGTGAACCGGTCAAAGCTTCCGGAAAAATAGGTAAAATTTGCCTACTAAATACTAATCGAGGTAAAACCGGAAATATATTGACAAAGTACGAAACTTCTTATTCTTGGTTTGTGGTGCACAAGCTTAAAACAATTCCAAACAAGCTTATTTCTTAGATAACAGATGGAGATCAAGTACTAACCGTCAGCATCAACCTCCATGATGATCTCCTTGAGGGTCTCGTCAGAGACCTGGTGTCCCAACATGCTGAGGATGGTGCCCACCATCACGGTACCAATGCAGCCCTTTTTCTCCTGGTCGAAGGCCTCGAAAGCCTTTTTCAGGACTGGAAAGAAGACAGCTCGGGTAAGACGACTTAACCATAATTTTGTTGAATTTGAAAGTTGATTGGCCTGTTGTGTGAGCCGGTTGATAGTGATTCTATCTTCTGTGCCATAGGCTACGGGTTCTATCCCCGCCCAGGGATTTGTTTGGTGAACGTGAGCGTTTGTTCTGGGTCTGGATGTTATGTATTTATTTTATTTATGTAGCCTCTGATACGCATAAAGTACAGGCCTTGCCTTATTTGAATAAGATTACTTTTTGTGAAAGAAATGTTTTCTTTTTATTCATTTCTGTATAGTCTATTCAAAATTGTGAAGTTGCAACTATAGTTGACAGTTTTAGCTACTGTGGATTAGTGTCTTAATCTTGAGGATTAAACCAGACGCTTGTAGTAGTCAGTATTTGTAATGAAGGAAGAGCAGCTTCGTGCAATGAAGAAAGAGCATATTCGGGGTACAGAGGAGCAACTGTGTGTATTTCTGGTTCTCCATAAGCAAAAGGTCTGCAGCTGACGATAGAGAGGGTTAACGGCAGGGGGAACTAGAAAGCGTAAAATATTTATGTAAGGGTAAGCGTCGTTTAAGTTCCCCACTGTTGGGTAAAGGAATCCATTATATGGACGACTCTCTATCGCTTGATTCTTGTGGTCAGGTTTTAAGGCAGGCGTTCAGTCAGTCTAGCTAATTTCGTTGCCTGATCATCTTAATCTTAGCGCATGTTATTGGAAACATATTGCAGTTTAATTTAGCAATTAAGGCCACCTTTTGACGCTATTAGGTATAAGGTACACTAATATTGTAAGTTAAGCAAGTTGTTGTAAGTTGTAGCAATAAATTGTTTCTATCTATCTATAAAATTTTAACGGTATCAAGAAGAAACATTATTTGTAATCCAATTCAATTTAACATAAAATTATGAATTTTAAAAAATCATCACCTTCTTGTCTTGTGTTTATAGTAGAATAGTAAAACCTCATAAGATTTATATAATTACTATAAGAAATTGTCTTTTGGAAAATGTTATTTTACTTACTGGCAACCTGTTCCTTGGGAAGTTCTTCCTGTAAGGCAAGGAAAATATCCAATTAATTCACTAACACTTAAAACATCACTTTCAAATAAAAAACAAAACAACACAAAATTCATTATTAATCGCATAAAATTCTTAACAGAATTTTCTAATTTATTTCTCACCATTGTGTCTAGCTGTTGCTAGCTATCACAGAAATAATATAATAGAGTAGGCTATTGAAAACCAGAGGATCAGGAAGACGAGTCCTTTTATCTGGATAGCATGAGCGACTGAGCGAAAGCGGGCAAATAGGTTCCCCAGGTTGCCTAGTACACCCAGACGATCCCAATTCTGTAGCTAATAGAGTGTTAGAAGCTCGCCCGCCAACGCTTTTAACCACTATTGTTGAGGTCATATTGCTAAGTCGCGCGCGTTCGGTAGATATGCCACTCTGTGAAAAGGTTTTGAATATTTGCATTTCCTGTTTCGGTAGTGTCATGGATATTCCTTTTAATGTTGCATTTATTTAAAAAAATAGTGATACAGTGAGTGTAATTATTACGGTATCAGGAAGAAACATCATACGTAATCCAAATCAATACAATACAATACTCTTTATTGCACACAGAAATACAAAATCACAATATCCTTCCTTCCTACTAATAATAATTAATTTAATATAAACGCGAAAGTTTGTAAGTATGGATGGATGTTTGTTACTCTTTCACGTAAAAACTACTCAATGGATTTGAATGAAACTTTACAATAATATAGCTTATACATCAGAATAACACATAGGCTACAATTAATCCTGCGCATACGAAGTCGCGGGCACCAGCTAGTACATTATAATTATGAAATTAAAAATTCTTTACAGTCTTAAACAGTTTACGAGTACTAAGGTCTGTACTCAAAAAAATAATATAAAATGAATTAAAAAATATAATAAATAGATTTAAACGAATTTAATTAGATAACATTCATAAAATTTTACTATTTAGAATTATTTCATTTTATTTAATTTTATTACTATTATTTTTTGTAGAAAGGTTTAAAAAGTGTAGGCGTCCTATTTCATAGACAATTAATTAAACATTTATTTAATAATTACCGGTTAGTATTAATAATAACCGCATCAAATGGTTGATGTAATAAATATCGAAGAAATAATCACAAAGTGATTATTTAATAATTTTCAGCTTGTTTTATAATTTTCAGCTTGTTTTGGTTAAAGTAATAAAACATACCTATAGGTCCGTTAGGTAAGGCAACAACACAGCCTAACTGATCCCGAAAGGAATCAGTTAGGTTGTGGTAGGTACTCTTGCGACCACAACGCACTACATTTCGGCAAATTACCAAATTCGCTTCTGCTGGTCGCAAGGGTACATGACATGACATAACATTCCGAAAGGGTTAGGTTGTGTTGTTGCCTTACCTAACGGATCTATAGGTATTATTTATACATTGACCAAACAAATGAAGGAACTATTAATAATAACCGCTCAATGTGATAAATTTATCACTTTTACCGCCTTTGTTGGTTATTATTATTAATAACCGGTATTTAATTATAATCACCGATTATTTATTCTGACCGTAACATATGCACCATAATAAGCATAAGCAGGGTCATGATTCAAATTGGTCGATCGGTACATAAAAAATAAACAACTAAAGTGCACATCTTAAACAAAATATTGACAAATTGCAGAAACCTTTTGAAATTATTTAAAATATCAAAATGTTGAGCTTAAGGTAGTAGTAAAATTGCAAAGGTGGCTTTAGTTTGATATATTTAGTAAATCCTTGTGTCACAATTCCAGAACCTTTAAACAACCGTTTTTGTCATACTTTTTATACAAGGTGTAACAGAAAGGGTATATCAACCCTGAAGGATGTGATTCTGCCCATAACACTGAACAACTTTTTCTAAGGAACATAGGTAAAATACGAAATAAAATTTTTGACCTGCAATACAAATTACGCTATCAGCTGTTTCAGTTTCGTATTTCGACCTATGTTCTTTGGGGAAAGTTGTTCAGTTGCATGAGCAGATTCACATCCTTCAATCTTGGTATACCCTTATTGTTGCACCCTGTATACAACTCGGATGTTAAATATTTCTTAATTTAATGCATTACATAACAGGTATATTTTTTGTTAAAGTCAACTGCTTACCAAATGACCATGCCATTTCCACACGGCGTCTTCCCATCTCTGTGACAAAGGTTAATACATCATTGCCGGATGCGGTATTGCACTTGCTGTAAATATGGGCCAAGTGCATTTAATAGTTCCTGCACCAAATTGATCGTCCGTAAATTAATTAACACGTATAATTCTGGACCAATGCCATCGTAATGAACTCTAAAATACCGAAATTAATGCCCCTAGACGTATAGGTACGTAATTTCACCTCGCTACAATCTAGCTGTTTACTAGGAAATTTAGTTATTGGTTTTATCTTATCTAGCCACTGCCCACTGTTGGTCTAAGGCCTTGTACTAAACAGTATCAGGCTTATTCCTCAATAGGTGTTGAATTCGTAAAGAGAGTATTTCATTATTCACAAAACAATAAACGTTTGATCTGACAGTGACAAGTCTGATTTCCACATTTGTTTATTTAAACTGAACTTCAATCTGTTCACACCAGCGAATTGTAGTTCGCTGGTTCACACTCAAAATTACTATGCTGAAAGCGTCAATCAGTTGATGTAAATTGCTCACATTGCTCACAAAAGCTCTATCAGGGCCATCGCTCATAATGGTAACATGACAGGGTCATCATTTGTACAGACTACCCACCTGGGAATGGACGGATGGTAGTGTAGCAGACTTGTAACATAACGGCGACAATAATTGTGTCCATTGTGGTGTTTATCTTTCTTGAAATTATTTAATTCAGCGTATGATAATGAAACATATAACTATACTTGAGTATGGTACCCACTTAGGTCATGAAACTAAACAACTTTCCCCAACAAACATAGGTCGAAAATTTTAAATTTCGTCTCATAAAATTCTACGTCGTCAGGTTTTCATGGGAACCCAACATTTTTTTTTTTTCATTTTTCAACCCATGTTTCTTGGGAAAATTGGTTCAGTTTTACGTCCGAAGTACCATACTCAAGTATAGTCTGACAATATTGTGCATTTTTTTCAGTCTTACTAGCGCTGTAACTTCATCCGCTTTTCACTAGCTATGCATCCCTTCTTATATACTATATTCATATACTTTTCCAATCGCTTTCCTCACTTCCTGATAGATTGTAATTTGTGTTTACGTCGTTAAAACCAATTAAACCATTTATTTCCACATACTTACAAAATAGGTACAAAATAGAGGGAACATATAAATTCACAGCATGTGGGGGGTTCAGGCTCAGCGTACGCTTTGTGTCCATAATATATAGCCACGCAGCACTGATTTTCAGCATGCCTGTTATGGTAGAGGAGCCGACAAGAATTTTTCACGTGAGAATCAGGGCGACAAAGAGATGTCTCTGTAGATGGAGCTTTATGAGAGGATCACGAAAAACTATGTAAAAAGTTCCAGACTGGAGCCCGGTGTTCAGGAGGCCATTGTCTGGAAATGCAAAGTATTTTTTTTACGTGATATTTATTCTAGGCGAACGAAAGTGATTGCATCTAATAGAGAAGCTTATACTGATAAGAAATACACAAAAACCAGACTAAAATCTGACGACTTTTGGCAAACCAGACCACTAAATTGTTTTCTGTTGAGTACCTGATAAAATTTAAAAACCAGATTTTTTTATGAAGCAGCTTCTATTGTGACATCTGTTTTTTGCCTTGATTATCGCGTTAAATTTTATCAGGTACTCAACAGAAAACAATTTAGTGTTCTTGGTCTTCTTACATAGTTTTTCGTGATCCTCTCATAAAGCCCCATCTACTGAGACATCTCTTTGTCGCCCTGATTATCACGTGAAAAATTATTGTCGGCTCCTCTACTATTACAGTTTCTTATTAAAATTAAGTAAATTGTGGAAAACTGGCACAGACAAACAAATGAATAAGAATCATAAAAAAAAAATTATTACAAAACATAAAAGACCATTAATCGGTAAAATACAGTCAACATAACAAGTTTCTTAAAATAATAAGAGAGATATGATATAATGATATAATAATGCCAACATTACATTAAAAAAACCGGCAAAGTGCGAGTCGGACTCGCGCACCGAGGGTTCCGTACCACCACATAACCATAATTGTATTAGTTGAAATTTCAGTAAGTTAATGTGCTAGATTTTTTGAGTCCGACACGCGCTTGACCAAATTTTATTATTTGTTGTTATTTTATAGCTTATGCACTATAAACATACCAATTTTCAAGTTTGTAAGTGTTACCTAATAGAACTAAAACAAAAATCGTCTCCGCGTCCATCCAACTTGACCCCTCTCTTATATCAATGTTCTTGAAACGGGAGCTCGGGAAGTACCCTGTAGGTTTTGCTTTTTTTCATAAATGTATGGAGATGAGGACATAAAATGCCATATCTTTTGATTGCGTCGTTGTAAAAATTTGAAATTTTCAGATCTTGTGTGATTCATGGATCCTAATATATGGTATTAATTTCAACCTGATACCTTTACCTGTTCATGAGATAAAGGGTCTTGACAGACGGACAGACAGACGGACAACAAAGTGATCCACTAAGGGTTCCGTTTTTTTCTTTTGAGATACGGAACCCTAAAAACAACGCTATTACTTAGTTTCATAAGGTATAAAAATAGGTTGAAAGTCAGGTATTTCGTTATTGCCGTTTACTTCTCCTTTTGCTTTACTAGTGATTCTCGTTTGGTTACTATTTTGATAGTTATTGGGGACCTGCATTTACGTTAATGGGTTAGAAGTTTAATTTCTCGATTCTGGCAACTGTTAACCAGCTAATATAAATCCTTAAAGCCTGAATCAGATCGTAGAATGTATGAAGCCTATACAGTCCGTTCAGTGCATTTCGGAGCGGATCCGTAGCGGATATATTTTTATTATTATAAGCTTCGTACATTTTACTGTACATCGCTGACATCTGTGTCGTTCGTCCGTGTCGCCCACAGAGAAAGAATTCGCCCTGATCCAGACTACAGTAGCTGTAATGGATTTGCATTCAAAAGCATGTTTGTAATGTCGTCGTCATCGGGTTGGAGTCCATTTGTCGTTTCACACCACTGTGTCAGTGCCAATTAGCGTGCTTCTGGAATTGTCAACCGAATGCATAATGCACAATGTTACGCATTGGTGAAAGTTTGAAACTCTTTGAACCTTGGTATCGTTCAACTTTTCAATTACTGAAATCCTATACTATTAAATGAGCAATGTTTTTATATATTTGTATATACTAGGTTATTTTATTGGACCTGATATGCGTAATGCGTATGCCCACCTTATTACAGAGGTCAAAAGCAACAACTTTTGTTCTACGACTTTGCTAACAAAATGAGTCGGTCACGTGACCACTTTAGTATGGGAAGTCGAAAACCTTTTGTGCTTTGTTAGCAAAGTCGTAGAACAAAAGTTGTTGCTTTTGACCTCTATAATAAGGTGGGCATATGCATATCAGGTCCAAAAATATAACCTAGTATATATTGGTAGTCGGTTCCTTGAAAACGGCTCTGACGATTTCGATGAAATTTATCATGCGGGGGTTTTAGGGGGCAAAATATCGATCTAGTTAGGTCTCATTTCTGGAAAAATTCGTTATCCCCGTATTTTTAAGCATTCTAATAATACCGCGTATTAGATAGAAACCTACAGCACCATCTATTGTCGGGTAGCGTAGCTTGCTCACCCGATGATATTTTGAGACGGCTATTATAGAGCAAATCTCCTTCGACCAGGTACTGTAAGAATTTATGATTCAGTAACAACAAATATGCGAAAATATTATTCTACTTTTAACATTTTCAATTTTGTTTAATGGCATTTGGGCCTTTGTGTTATTAGGTACCTTTTATATCTATGCATGCTTGTATTACTTTCTCTGTGAATAACGACAGCCAACTTGGTTTGAAATTCTGTCAACCGCATGAAAGTGCTTAAAAGTTTACATTACGTACACAATATGATTATTTGCTTTGTGTTGGATCCACTTAAGGTGGTTGCTGAGTGGCAGCACTTTACTTTTAGAAATAAATTTATTGGGCCTCAAATACAAAACTTTTCATTAGTATTGTTCGTTTGACGGCAAGTAGTTATATATGTTTTAACCCATAACATCGTAGCTTAGCTTATGATTTATAGCTTTGTATTGGTAAAGTGCTAAAAGTGGCCGTTTTTGGCACTTTTGCAATACAAAGCTATTCAGGATAAGCTAAGGTGTGATGTGATGGATAATAAAATATAGAACTACCCCAAATTGCCGCCACACAAATAATCCTTATTAAATGTTTTGTATTTATGACGCAACAAATTAATTTCTCAATGTGGCAGCACCTCTGCTCAGCAACCACCTTAAATTTCATGTCAATCATACATATTAGCTTAATAAATCCATAGGCGATTTTGTTCAACATATACCATTTAATAATGATGACCTATACTTTGCTAAAATAAACAAACTATTGAAACAAACACGTGGTCTTTATCAAAATGCGATAGACACAAATGATTATAAACAGAACAAAAATAACTGATTGTCTTGCAAACAATTGTAAAACACGAATGGAACAGCTGAGTGATAGACCTGCCAGGAAAGTTTCAAAATACGATATGATTCTGAAAGCTCCCCTTTGGAGCTCAGCTTTGGCTTCGGGCGACTGCTGTGTTATTTATATATAAAAAACCCAAAGATGTCATTTATACAATGATTGAAGATTTGTTTCTATTGGATATCACCCAGAAGAAATAGTTTATATTAACAATGTTTTTAAAACTACAGTCTTTTAAAAATTAAAACTTGGCTATATATACATACGTGACGTAATTTTTTTCCTACAAAAGCTTTTACCTGATTATAGTTGCAACCAAACCTATTTAAATTTTACTTGTTTAATAGACTTTATAAATATAATTTTACAGCGTTCCTAAAACAAATTGCAAAGTTTTAATATTTTGCAGCTTGTGTTAAAAAAAATCAACATAGATAAAACTTCTCCAGCTCTCAAGCTTGAGGTAGTTATTTATGAGGGCCTCTAGTGCAGCACTTAACTAGCTTTTTGCCTTTCTTTTAGATAACGATGCAACGTGTGAAAAAATCTGTTCTTTTATGCTATATTTGCCTGAAACACAGGGAATCCTAGGTTTATGTAATTTTTTGCTCTTATTATAAGTTTAGTCCTAAGTCATAATTTATTTAAGTATGCTTTTGTTTTTCATAGAAGTATGTTCCGTACTCCATCTAAGTCTGTCAAGTATTCGCATTCCTATTTCTTTGATCAGTCAGAAATTAAAATTTAGAATGTAATATTTTGAAAATGATTTTTATTTTAACACTTCCTGTGTTCAGACGAATCTACAAAGTAGAAAATCGCAAAATTAGCCAGGCAGGATTTTGTGACATTTTGCGATTTTATACTTTATAGCCCGTGTGGTGCCGGCAAAGAATAGTACCAACCTATACATACCCGTGGGTATCGTAAGAGGCGACTAAGGGTTATAAACTGGTGGATGGGCAGCAGCATCCTCCTTTGTATCTTACATCTTACCGACTGCGGTCACCTACAACAGCGGTCCATGGTGTCAGCCGTAAGCCCGTAACGCTAACAAGCGAGGTGACTATGGTTCTTCCGATTTTTTTTTTACCGATTTTTGTAAACAGGGTGTAAACAGACCATAAAATTGAAACACTTTTCTCATCACAGCCATTATAAAATTGTAAATTGATTTTGTTTGTACATTGAAGATATTTATAAAAAATATATCACGTTATGCTATTTGAATGCCCCTGAATCCAAATAACAGATTTGTTTGTTGATTTGTTCGAGCATGACGCATATAAACTACTGAACCGACTTTAATGCACCTTTTTTTTAAGGTCACGGGCAAAAGCTAGTGACACATAAGTTGATATACGAAATAAATATTTGGTTTTACGAAAAAAATAAATGTTTGAAAAACTGCGTCATGTGAAAGGGTATTTTACGGGGAGTACTGTAATTTTCCATTTTAGAAAAAATATGGTTTTGATTATAATTACCGTCACCTGGTCTACCCAAAACACTTTTCTGCGTATAAATAAGTAGCAAGTAACCACTACAGACTGCACCTGGAGCGTAATATTCTCCGATGCCAACGCACCTTGGTTTGGCATGCGAGTGCGCAAAGCTTAACCAATTAATGTACAAGTTCCTGAACCGCTACAGGTGGTCGGCAATATACAAACAATCTTTTGCTTGGAAGAACCTTATTTTAAACACTTTAAAACAATGGTGTGTTTAATATGAACATTACTTGTGTCTCTCCAAAAACCATGACATCTAAGAGAGAATAGAATTTCTGCCAGGAAAAAACATTCTTAGCTGGATATAGATTTTACATTCCAATGATCAAAATTATTATTAGAACAGCTAGTACCTAATTATCCTAATTTTCTTATTGTAGCGGACGGCTAATAGGTTGCATGACAGCATTAAGGATTCACAGCGATTTTCATTGGGTCGTCTTTTCTTTAAGTCGAAAAAGCATTTGAAAGAATTGAACAGGGAGGAGGTAAATCACTTACGTGAATTGAACAGCGATTGAAATATTCTACAAACAAACATGACCATGTGTTTCTTTGACGTAAGAAAAACGTGCGTTTCTTTATACATGTTAACAATTTCAAACATTATTTGTTTTGAAGCGTCGCAAAGAAAACTTCCAGCCCTTTTAGCCCGAATTATGTTTATCTGAATACCTAAAATTTTACGTTTGCATTCTTGTAAAACTTCAGTTTTATTTTTATTTTATTTATTTGGCTTACTAACGGTTATACTCACAAGTAAGCACAGCATGCAATTTCTCTTTGCAGGTCGTAATTTTTCATACGTTTGACAGCTGTCAAAATGAACCTATTACGATAGCCTTACATTAACACTTAGGTAACCCCAAGCTCGGATTTAGTACAAACGTGTTCCTACATTTCGTGACTTCATTTATACGAGTAAGCTGTTGTTTTTATCATCCGAACTTAAGGGCTACGTCTACTGGGTACTTTCTAAGTACTCTCGTTTTCCTCCCAATGTTATTTCCACTGGGTCTTATCTCTGTCGGTCTCGGTCGGCCAATAACTTCACCCTTGATCAATCCAGATCGATCATTACGTGACATCATCACACTATCTGCCAACCAGATAATGTCACTGCCAAGATCGTAGTTTGATTGTTTCCCTTCCGGAACAGAAGGGGATGCCAGAGTCAGGGTTGTTACATACGTTAAATAATAATTGTTTGAGAGTTTCGCGAGCAATCACTAACACTTGACTAACACCATCTTCAGTTCATCTTAGTTATGCGTCAGCGCCAAAATATGGGGAGCTTATTAAAATCATGTGGCGTTAATAACCTGTCATACTATCATTCTAATATAGCTTTTATTCAGCACTAGGTACTCTCTTAATATTCTTAACTGCTAAACTCAATCTTCTAAATGAGTGTAGTAAGTTTCTAACAATTTACGAATGAAGTGAAGTAGTTTTTCTGCCAAACAATGAATGTATCCTAACAGAACAAGGAAGAAAGAAGGAAGAGAAAATCAACCCTAATCCCTTGGTTCAATACATGTGACGCTACTACATCTATGACTTGGTTGCCAATTGTAGTCCGTTTCGATGTTCAGTCTATTGTTAGGCTAGTGTCACGCCAAGTAAGGTCGTAAACAGCTGAAGGGTTATTGTCTGTGCACTTTCGATTGTTTTCATTTAGATGGTGATATAGCTCGTTGCATAGTTATTAAATAAAAAGAAATTGTTTTATTTTTACACTGTTTAATAATTTTCTTTCTTCATTATTATAAACTTAAAATACCAAAAGTTTTCACGTTATTATTAGTTGTTGAGCTAATTTGGTTGAGACATTAATAAACCAGAAACTAGATTAGGTGAAAACTTTGCCAAAATATATAACCAGATATCAGCAGATCTTTATACAAAAAAATAACTACGCCCACAAATCCGCCTAGTTACATAAACGCATAAGACATGCTATGTCACAAATCTTATAAATATTTCGCGACAACATCGAAATTAATCTGCAGAACATAGTAACTAATTACGGAGGCCTACAGTCGATTCTAAACGTACATAATTAAAATAGAATTTTCGTCGTCCAATGGCCGAGAGGGGCGAGACATGCTCAGACAATGCACGTCTCTTGCGCACGCGTCGCTCTCAGAAACAGCTGTACTAGATTGATTCACGACGCCCGGTCCGACCACTTGCCCGACTTATATTGTACAAACTGCCAGAACGATATATATACTCGAAAACAACAAAATATCCAATATTTAAGTGATTTACAGTGTCAAGATCAACGTAACAAGTGGGTCTTTGAATTTGAGTTACAAGCAAAATATTTTAGAGAGTTTTTCTTGATGTTTATCAACTATGGGTGATACCAAAGAAATTTGACCTCATATAGAAGTAATATATAAGAAATAATTCGTCACAAGTAGGGATGTGGGCATGCTTTCATCTATCGATAGTCGATAAGTTACACAAGGACAAATCGATGTCGAAAGTTTGACCAAAAAGTTGAAGTACTAAACTTTAATAAAAGGCAAATCTGTTAAAAGCAGTGATTAAATTCATTAAAAAAAATACTTTTTGCATTTTTTACTACAGGTGATTTCTTACGTAGGTGTTTTAATATTAAAGATACCAAACTTACTTACTTACTTACTAAAAGTAATGGACGGTAGCGGTGGAGGCAAGAGGGGTAGGAGGTGTAAAGGTTCTTTTTGTTATTTTCATGAATATCTCTAGCTTACATACAAATTATGTAGGATTTTAAAACAAACTTTTATCCCTCAATTCAATCCATTTGGGATGGTTTTGCAAAAATGCTGAAATACGGGTTCTCTTCTTAGTAGCTCAAATAAATTTTCAAGCAAAATTTCGTGTATCTTATCTTGCCTTATAACGTGGAGCTGAGTTCCTTATTGGACCTTAGAGCACAAGGAGCCTGTAGTCTTCTGGTTTCGGATAAGCTTGACCCAGAATCTTCATACGCTTGTGAGCCAAAGCGTTGCATGAGCACAAGAATTGCTTGTCAGTATTGTTTGTAGCGAAAAACTTTCAAACCTTTTTTGTAGAGAATTTTATGTAGATTAATTTAGTATTTTTATTAATTTTCTTACAATTTGTTGATTCAGGATGATTCATGCTGATTGAGACATTTCAATTTGGCGAAGACACACAAAGTTATATTTGTTTGACAGTGTCCCCATCGGGAATCGAACCCAGAATGAAAACAAAACGCGTTGAATGTTGTAAAATATAATAAATGGTACAGCAGCACTGCACTTACTTTCTCGCGATATGCAATTAGAACTGTCAACCACAAACTTAAATTTGTAATACCATACCTACACATAGTATGGAATTACAAACGTTTATTAAGGTTTTTCTGAAAAATGTTCTACCACATGAATTCGGAACTCGAATTGTAAAATATTAAAACAAACCAACCGGAAACGATTTCGAACAAATCACATGTTAAAATTTTGGTAGTACTGGAACACCTTTTATATGAATTTTCACAGATTTTTAAATTTCAAAACTCTGTTTCTTATGAATAGTTGTTCAGTTTTGTCGACTGTAAAGCTCTTTCAGTTTTAGGTACATCCTGTGTACTAAATTTTCACAAAATCCAATCAAATTGAATATCCATTCAGGTAGATAACCAAAACAAAATTAAAATTATAGAAAATAATACAAACTTAATGTAGTCAATTAGGGTCAATGTAGGTACCACTAGTTGACCATTTAAGCGGTTTTATGACAAAATTCATAAAAAAACTAAATTATTAGTTCTACTTTCAGAGTCACTTCTAAAAGTTCGACTATGAATTAGTTAGGCTTGTGATATAATAAGTGTTAAGGACTTTACAAAATATGCTCTTAAAGTTTTTTTTTTTCAAATGTTACATTGCATGACCACTTCGAATAAACATACTAAAGTACTAGCTAGGCAAACCCATAACTTTATTGTAGGACGCCAACATAGTTAAATTCTATATAAAATCGCGGTATTTTTAAAGTTTCTTACTATCAGTTCAAATTTAAGTTTTGGTCAGCTATTGGTGCTTGGTCATCTAGTGGTGCACTGACCCTATGAGTAAATCACAAGTTTACGTTTTGGTAGTACAGGAACACCCCTTATATGGAATCACACAGACAAACTGATGATGGCGCAAGATACCTTGCATAGAGATGCTTTGTCAAGCAAAGTTTCATAAAAATAATTTGAACCGTTTTAAAAAAAATTCAATTCTTCATTTTTGTTGAATGACAGCTACCCTCAAAATGAGAGCCAGCAAAAAACCATTCGGAAATAAAAGTCTTAAATTAAAAATATGGTGTTAATAGGACCATTCGTTTAGCCGCTAGGCCAAAGCGTGACGGACAGACCGACCAACCGACAGACGGACATTTTTAGGGGACTTGCTTAAGTGATATAGAACACATTTTTGAGAAAGTTTGTGCAACTTTTTTCACGAATACAATACCTCTCTCGCTCAGCTCGAAAGTAAAAATACTACTATCGATAAAAAATACATCACTCATAAACTCCAACATGATCCCACAAAAAACGATAAATTACAGTAAAATACGTAACAATTTCCATATTATCTGACTGTAGAAATGATAAGTTGACATTTTTTTATGCAATATTTGTGATAATAATCCACAATTATGAAAAATACTGAATAAAACTTACAGATGAAAAGACAAAATTTCTTTGCAATTTTCGTTTTGTTGTTTTGAAGATGTACAGCCATCAACTACACACGTTATTATTAAAAAGAACAATCACTAATATGGAGAGCAACTTAAGAATAAATTCACGTTATTTTCAAGTTATTCACTACATGTTTTTTATAATTTACACAATGTTTACAACATATAATTTAGGAAATATTTTCCACCGTTAAAATCCCAACAAGTTACAATAATCCTATAAACTTTGTAAATGCAATGAACGCGTCGTTCATCTAATTTGGTAGGATGTGATCACTGACGACTTGACATGGCATGAGACATGCTAGCAGTTGTCATCCCATACTGAAAAAAAATAGCATGGTTTCTTCTCCGAGCGAAGCAAGGAGGTTTTTGTTCTGAGGGTGATACGCTTGGTAATTCCTTGTTTTGAGGCGTAGTAAAATATATGAAACCTTTTTGCAAGAAAAAACGTTATACGAATTTGACAGCTGCAACTAAAAAGACTTAACCATTTTCATGTTGATTATGTGGTGGCACAATGACGGTCATCCTTGGTTTTTCCCGTCTAGTCTTAGTAGTTCGGTTGTTTTTTCCGGGACCGAACTACTCCTATCCTGATCTGTAGCGCCATCCAGTTGAAATTTCAGAAGGTGGTTGAAGATTTTAAGTCGTCCAAGTTTTTAATCTTTGTTCGTGCACATTATTTCGAACTCAGTTAAGACACAGGTTAAGAGCTGGTTTGCTCAAGAGAACAATACATCGATTCACTGTTGTCTGAAAAAATCGAAAATGGAACGTCGAAGCTAACAGACGTTATCGCCAAATTATTATTAAAATGATGCCTGAGGCGCCATTCGGACAGTTGTTCTTCCGTAGGTTGCATTGCTGATATGTAACTCGGTGCAGTACTTTTGACACTTTTGATAGATCTGGTACGCACAAAATTATTTGCTGATAGCTTATCACTAGCCCGTGTAAAAATTGTGTTATCACAATAATTATTTTTAGTACTCTCTCTTAGAGGCAATTTTGGTGGCAAAACTAAAGCATCCACATGTTTGTGCTTTACAATCAAAATTCTATCACTTCCTTTTAAAAGACGAGGAAATTTCCTAATAACTGCGTACAGAATCAAAGCCCCAATTGTTGTACATAACACTGTAGTTAAAGCGTAAGATAAAACTTTTCGAATTCTCCACACAGTTGTTCTAGCAGGAGATACCAGGCTATAGAAAATGCACTTGTCAGATTGCAGCTCACCTGTAGTAATGCTCAATGGACAAAATGTATATTCTGCGTTATTGGCAAGATTGTACACTCGTAGGGAAAGAGGCATTTCATTAATGCAGTATATTTCATTTGGACAAGATTCTTGAAACCACACCAATCCGTAGTTTTGTGCCACTTTAGTTTCAGTAATTAATTCAAGCATAGAAAAGGAATTACCTTGCATAGCAAATCTAGCTTCCAACAGATCGTTCCTGCTCTGTTTTTCATATTTCTTCATATCCTTAACCAATTTTTTTGTCAAAATACTATCTCCATTTCTATTAGTTTGACATGACATAAATTCAATAGGTGAAATCAAAGAAACTTCACCACGAGAATTGCATGCTCCATCCATTCGAATAGTATTCAAATCATTTAAATTTGTGGTTGTCAAAGTTTTGGCGCCAGGCATAGCACTAAGATTAGCGCATCTCTCTATAAAATCCGAGAATGTTTTGGATCTTACCTCTGAAGGAAGGTAGCAAACGGGGTCTAGTAATAATATACTTGACGAAACAAAGCGTTTCAAATCGGTGACAGAGCAGTCACAATACCATAAATTTTCTATTAAATTTATCCTTGGTCGGGGACTTGTTATGCTCATAAAATTGTCAAACAGCCCTGTCGGAAGGATAACTAGGAAATTGTTATTTAAGTGCAGGACTTCAATTTCTTCTAAATAATCAAATGTTCCTTCTCCTATTGTGTTAATTCGGCACGAGTTTAAATACAATACTTTTACTTTCTGAAGTTTCGTAAAACTTCTCCTGTTGAGAATGTTGTTAAAATTATTGTTAGAAAGAATGACGGAAGTGGTTGTTTTTAAATCTGCAGAACCTGTCAAATTAGTAGGGTTCCAATAATCACTGTGCGTGATTGACAATATTTCAAGGGTATCGTCGATGGCTTGCAAAGCATTTTTTTTAATTTGTGCAATCAAGCTATTAGAGACACTGATTTCTTTTAGGTTTGATAGCCCTACAAATATTTCTGGTGTCCAAGTTAATATAGATACGCTCTGAAAAGATAATCTTTGTATGCTTCCTCCAAAAGTTGTCATAAAGGCCTGCGGAGCGATGAACTTCATGTTTCCGCCGAAAACATCCAGTTCAACCACATTTGATCTTAAATTGGATAACCATCTCTCGGGAATAGTAGAATTGATGAAAAAAGGATTAACAAGAACCAGTGTTATCTTTTCACATTTTGAATCTAATTCCTGAGAAAGAAAAAAGAAATGTTTTAAGAATTTATTAGTCAAATGTTAACATCAAGGATAATAAATATTAAAGAACTTACTTCTAAGGCAAAGATCACTTCATCTTCACGGGCTCCAAAGGCGGGCGCTTCGGTACAAATGACTCTACACCCACTAGGTCTGCATCGTGTAGACACTGTAGGCGTACTAGTAGTCATGGACATGTAGACGATGAGAATAAAGCTGGTGATTGTGATAGCGCCGAAGATGCATTGAACGAGCAGACGAAGCCAGCCGTGACTGCATGATGCGTTTCTGAACAATCGTAAAATGTTTTTAGGGTTCCGTACCTCAAAATAAAAAAACGGAACCCTTATAGGATCACTTTGTTGTCCGTCTGTCTGTCTATCAAGACCCTTTTTCTCACGAACGAGAAGAGGTATCAGGTTGAAATTGATAACGAATATTAAGGTCCATAAACCACACAAGATCTGAAAATTTAAATTTTTACAACGACGCAATCAAAAGATATAGCTTTTTATATCCTCATCTCCATACATTTATGAAAAAAAGCAAACCTACAGGGTACTTCCCGTTAAACTAAAATTATAAAATTTGGCAAAAAGCTAGGTAAATAAAGGGAAAAGTCTGAAATCATCAAATATTTCAATTTTTCTCACAACCAAAAGTAACCAATTAAGGTGAGCTCCCGTTTCAAGAACTTTTTTGTAAAAGAGGGGTCAAGTTGGATGGTCGCGGAGTTTTTAAAATCAAAGAGCAAAAGCTTTTAGTATATCATATGGTAGATAGGTACGGAACCCTTAGGGCGCGAGTCCCACTCGCACTTGGCCGGTTTTTTTGACTTTCATCATTCTACAAATAGTAGCAAAATCACAAAAGTTTGCCGACGGGCGGGCAAGAGACTGGCTGAATCGCAGCACTTTAACACAGTCACTATGTAATTAATGTACATGTCGTGCATTGTGCAGTAATTTATCCTGTCAACTATCAAGATAAAGGCTGGATGAAGGATAAGGCATTTGTGATCTGGCTCAATTGTGTAAGCACTCTGAAATCTATATGAAAATTTAAATAGGGACAAACATTTCTGCATTTGTAGGAAAGTATAAGTATGTATTCTAGGCGCTCTAAAAAAAAGCCTAACTGAAAAAATAAATTGAAAAAGTTAACTGCCGTCCTTGGGTATTTAGGTAAGTAAATCCATATTATTTTAAATCCAGAAACATTGGTTTAGCAGAATGAGCAATAAAGGTTTTTTTTTGTATCGGGGATAACAATTTATACTATAATAATGTTAAAAAGGACTATAGCACCCTGTTCTATTAAATTAATCGTAGTTGCTTGTTTACTTACTTCGCTACGAAGGAGAGAGAGAGATTTTTCTCTACCCTACCACGAGAAGGTTGCATTTCTGAATTATTCAGAATATTGCTTAATCGTCGCTTCAGAACATCTTTTAAAAATAAAATATGTAATTGAAAGCTAAAATTTAATGCCTTAATGCCATTTACTACGAGGGCTTATAATTGTCCACAGTTCACCGTGAAGTTGTCAATACTAAAGCGAGGCAAAAGTGCGTTGATCGTTCTAGCAATCATGCTTTAGATAATTGCAGATAAGAGGAACAATACCGTAATATCAGCCCATTAACGTACTAGATGGATAACCTGATCAAACAGTGTGATTGAACGGGTGACAAATTCACGGACAAGGTCCACACAAACACTTGCTTATGTTTTGTTTATGTCCAATTGAGTGGAATTCTGAAAGGTTTGCCAAAAGATAAAAAGAATGATTGGACATTGTCAATATTATTATACCTACATTTTTGTAGAGAGCTTACAGTATGTCGATGATTTTTTATTCGTTTCGAATATATATTTTGACTATTATGAAGTCACTGGGCTTCGAGAGCGCAACCTTTTGCTTTTAAGCTGTCAACAGGGACGCATTGTAAGATGGGCACTTCTTTTATGACAAAACGTCTTATATATATATACATATATTCATTTCTTACAGCTCTTTTCATGTGTTCACCTAGAGTCAAATGCACAGTAAACTTGGACGCGTGGATTTTGCTGCTTCTCAGTAGAAATTACACAATTTAAAAATTATCCTTTTATTGTATTCTTTTTTTTATGTAGCTTGTAGGGTGTCCCACTGCTGGGCAAAAGCCTCCCCCCGTTTTTGCCATCTGTCACGGTCCTGTGATGCTACGAGTACACAAATGCATCTAATTCGTCACGCCTCCATCTCCTTCTGAGCTGGCTTCGGCGACGTCGCCCGTCCTCCGGGATCCAGTCTGTGGCCAACTTGGCCCACCTTTTAGGATGCATACGAAAGACATGTCCTGCCCAGTTCCATTTTAATTTTACTGAAATTTTACCAACGTCTGCGATGCCGGTTTAGGAGCGCAGAAAGGTGTTCCGGATGCGATCTGTCCTCCTGACACCGACAATGCTGCGCTTAATGGCACGTTAGCAAACCTTGACTTTGGATGTTTGTGCTTCTGTTAAAGACCATGTTTGCGCGCCGTAGGTTAGGATGGGCAGAATACAAATGTCGACAAGTTTTCGCTTAAGCTTCAAAGGAAAGTTGCCCTTCATCAGCTCTTTCATGGACAAGTAGCTCTTTTCGGCATTTTGGATACGTCTTTCAACCTCTTTATCCTGCCTGTTTTCGAAGCTTGCTATCTGGCCCAAGTATATATACTCGTCGACATAGTGTATAATCTGCCCATCAACTTCAACCCTACGTCTCGACATGTCCATTTTGAGTCCAACTTCAAGGCTTGGCGCGCTTAGTTCCTGCAGCAAAGTTTGGAGATCGTTGGCTGAAGTGGCAAACAGAACGATGTCGTCTGCAAACCGGAGGTTGGTGAGATGTTTATCACCTATTTTTATGCCTTTGAACGACCATTATGTGGTCAGTTTTTTGAACACCTCTTCCAAAATGGCTGTGAATAGTTTGGGGGATAAAGGGTCACCCTGTTTAACACTACGATCTATTTTGAATGATTGTCCAGAAGTTTGAGGTCTAATGCATGCTGTGCTATTTTCATATATGGTTTTGATGAGATTTATGTAAGTTTTATTTATATTTTGTATTTGTATGATATGAAATATTGCTGAGTGGTAGACGCTGTAAAACGCTTTTGAGTAATCTACAAAAGTGAGGTAGAGAGGTTTATTGTACTCTGTTTGTTTTTCAAGTATTTGATTTAGTGGAATCCGTCTTGTTCGGGAGGCTGATAGGAATCTTGTTTTTCAGCAATACGTGTTTCTAAGATTTTGATGAAAATTTTGTATATGTGGGATACAAGGCTAATTGGCCGGTAGTTGCCAATGTCGTTCTTATCTCCCTTCTTATGAAGAAGTATGATATTGGAATGACACAATATGTCTTTGGGCACACTACTGGAAGTTAACATACGAGTAGTATTGTAGAATTTTGTAAGATAAGGTATTAAAACTGGCTTTCCTACTTTTAATATTTCTAAAGTGACTCCATCTTCCCCTGGGCTTTTATTGTATTTAAGCTCTTGATCGCAGTAAATACCTCATGATCATTGATGGGTGGGACTTTGTCATTTATGTTCGGTTCTTTAGTGGTGGTGGTAATTGTATTGGTCTGGTTTAAGTACAGGTTTTTGTAAAAAGTTATGCATATTTGGAGTATCTTATCCCTATTAGATTGTTTGTTGTTGTGCTCGTCTTTCATGCTAGAAATCCAAGTCCTGCCTTTCGTAATTCCTTGCTTAGCTGTTTCGAGCGCTACTTTCACTAAGCGGGTGTTGTGATCTTTTAGGTCTCTTCGAATCGTTCTTTTCACTCGTCTGTTGTTGTTCTTTTCACTGTCTATTGTATCAATAATAAAAAAAATTAAAACAACTTTAATAGTTTTACATAGTAAACTTTCGTAAACTTTGCTTCGATTTATCTTGACTATCTGACAATTCAACAAAATAAAACAGTCTTAAAACAAAGCGGATTAACTGGTCGACCCCGATTTACTGGGCATCCAGCTAGGGATTATTAACTCTACGAGTATATACCACGAGGAAAAGATTACGGGAACAAGGCCCTTTCTCAGTCACAGTTTGTTTGCTTTTCGTATTTTCTCTTCACCTTTGGTCATGGACTTTACGATGCTAATCACATGGTAAGCCTCGTTATTCCAAAAATTGAAATTAATGTGGTAATTTTGTATAAATTACTAATTATTTTAAACAAGTATTAGTTAAGTGAAAGTCGGATTCACGTATCTCATACACAGTTTACTTGTATCAAAGAACTCGCACTCGTTATTTGTTGTTTTACTATAGTGCATAAATAAAAAAATATTTTTCAAGTCAAGTTCAAGTTATGTCCTTTAACGGGACCGAGGTTCAAAACTCCTTGTTTAAAGGTACATCATTGACCCTTCCGCGCGTAGTCGAGGTCAAGAGTAAGCCCATATACAGTAAAAAAAAAAGTTTCCAAAATCTTTGTCATACAGACACACAGACTGACAAAAAGGCTTATTAACAGTTTTCCGTCTGTTCCCGTTGGCAACCTTAGTGGTATAATTTGAAAAGTTTCAGATTCAGATAATTTTATTCAATGTAGATTCTTTACAGAATACTTATTGAATTTCATGCAGAATACAATGCAGATAGAGCGAGTCTACGCCGCCGTTTCGGATCGTGCTATGGCAGCGTAAAAGAAATGGCAAGAAACCACTGCAGCACGGCCTACTTTAAGAGTCGGCTTTTTACAATGTGTTTCTTGTGTTTTGCTGGAATATAAGAGCACCATACCTCTTTGTCATTCATATAGTCATCTAATCTATAGTAAGCTTTTTTACATAACGTTTGCTTTACACATTCTTTAAACTTTCTCTCAGGTAATTGCACTATATTGTCAGGTATTTTGTTGTAGTATCGTATACACAGACCAACGAAAGATGTATTGACGTAAAAGAAATAAATGCTGTGGTTACAAATACTCCCTCAAAGTTTATCAATTACATGATTTTGATGTAGAAATCGCATTCCCAGTCAAGGTTTTCTTACGCCTTCCTACATAATGTATTAGCTTCCTCGCATGTTTCCGCTGCATACAAATACGGTAAGGGTCTGTTTCTGAAGAACCGTTCCTGCCCTCATTAAAGTTTTCTCATTACAGTGTGTAGGAAATGCATATTATACAGGGTGTAAGGGACGGTGTACCAAAAACTAAAAGTGCCTGCTTAGTCAACGAAACTGAAAACCTTTCCCAACATGTATGAAGAGGTCAAAAAACTGTTCGATCAGAGTGAGCAATTTGTACTCGTACGGAGAGGTCAAAATTCTTTTTTCATTTCCCAAAAATTTTTTTTTTTTGGAAAGTTATTCAGTTTCGTTGACTGAGCACGCCCGTTCAGTTTTCAGTACACCGACCCTTACACGCTGTATATTATTGTATATCTGTAACAGGCCTGATGGTGCTGTGAGACTCTTAAAGTACGTTTTTGAAAGAATTATTACAATCTTAGCATAAGAAAGTCTATGTTCGGTGTGGTGCTGGCAAAGAATAGTACCAATCCATCTCTACCCGTGGGTATCGTAAGAACTAAGGGTTAACGAACCAGAGGTTGGGCAACAGCATCCTTCTGTGTATCGTATCATCTTACATTCTGCGGTTACCAAGAACCGCGGTCCATGGTGCTAGTCGTAACGCTAACAAGCGTGGTAACTATGGTACTTCCTCTCCACATTGTTTCAGCTAAAAACTGGAATATTGGAGGGAGTTCCCTGTCCTGTAGTGGACGTTTTCATGGGAAAATGTAGAGGGGAAGTACCATAGTCACCTCGCTTGTTAGCCTTACGGCTGGCACCATGGACCGCGGTTGTAGGTGACCGCAGTAAGCAAGATATTGGATACAAAGGAGGATGCTGCTGCCCATTCACGACTTTATAACCCTCAGTGTTTAATGGACTTTATTTGTTGAAATATCTGCTCACTGTCAATTAACTGGATGTATTTATGAGCAGGACAGCGCACTACAAAAAATAATATGGCGACCGGACCATACCAACAACAACGCAAGATAGTACGAGAGGGACGAAGATTTCACTCACAATGACAACTTGATAAATAAAATAAAAACGCCTGGAATAACCTTTGTTCGATTCTTGATAAATTATTTTTTTTTTTTACTTTTATTAATTTTAAGTACCTAGTACAAAAGAAAAGTAAGCTATAATTAAAGACAGCGAATTCTTGAATAAACTCTTATGACATGAAAGCTTTTATAATTGTTCATTTACGATTCACCGACTATCAAAGTAACTACGTATCAAGTGGTTACTAACTTCAAATAAACTTATCCTTTGTGCGAAATACTGGCTACAGTTTGGATAGAGTAGATACGCCGCAGGCTAGTTCAGTAGTAGGCACCCAGTCTTAGTACAGTCAAGTGCATTAAAACTCGTATGTTTCTTGAAATCCATTGCAATTACATGACTGTATTTATGAACAGATTCACGAATTATATATCTTATCGTTATTATGTCTTCGTTTTTGTTGCAAATATATCTAAATAACTAAGTGAGCAATAATATGTCCCTCAAAAGGTTTGTATTGCTCGTTATATAACAAATTGTCCTTTATAGTATACATATTATTGATCAGTTTCCGCAGACATATTTATATCAGTTAGATTGGATGCTATAATAATAAACATTTAATGATACATACTTTTGAAACGATAGTTTAGATACATATTTATGCACTTGACTGTACCTATTTGTACGCAGATATAGCCTACCTGTTCAAGACCTGTTCAAGTTATCTGCTGTAGATTTACTTACAACCTCTTTTAGTTAATTTGAGACCTAAAATCCACCTAAACTGATACAGTATCTATTGTAAGTTTATTTTCGTATATCGTGTAGAATCTTTTTAGATGCATTTTTAATACTGTCGACAAAGTAAATGGCCGAGTTGTAGTTGCTCTTTCTTGCCAATCACGAAAGTTAAGCAACGTTGGCCGTAGTCAGAACCCGGATGGGTGACCGTTGTGACATAACGACCAGAGCGTTACCGTGCTTCGGAAAGCACGTTAAGCCGTTGGCACCGGCTATTGTCAATGAAAGTAGTCGTTAAGTCTTGTCAGAGGCTGTTAAGTGGCTTGAAAACTATGACAGCCAGGTTGGCCACTAACCTGACAAAGCCTAATCTAGGATTGGGTCTGGTCTGTGTAAAAATCTGTTCCCTCTTCAAATTCCCTAGCTTAGGTAGCCGACTCCGAAAAACTCCGTAAAAACGAATGATAATGGTGAAAGAATTTTCAAAATCGGTTCAGTATTTCCAGAGATTACTTTCTACAAATAAACTCATAAACCTTATCACAAACTTACAACTTTACCTCTTTATAAGGTAAACAGTTTTTACAACGTCAAGAATTCAAGAAGAGTAAAGTGAGTGAATGAAATAAGGAGCTATTCCTCATGTCGACTTGTCTATCCTCTTGCAATTGGATTTTGAATAAAATATGAAATCCGCGACTTTTATTTTTAAGTCCCTTGTTGTGGTATTGCTGGATTTAACCTTTCCTCGGTACTTAAATACGCTAGTATTTCACATAGTAACAATTTATAACTTGTATAGAATTATAATGACATATTTTCTATTGAAAAAAAATTATATAATCTAAGAAAAATGTTATATGCATTTCCAAAAACATTGTCAAACACAAAAATGTATTTAGATTTACAATTGAACTCAAAAATGTATAACGTTAACTACCTATTCGCCACTTACTTTGTAAAATAACACATTTGGAACCTACCAACATTTTTCACTTAGAAGTATAAACTATTAAAGCAGTAAAGTGGCAGGTAAAACGCGGTGGACTGAAAATAATGGAAGTTTCATGTTACTATGTAACGTAACCGTTTTATTTGTTTTGTCGGTATGTGTGCCGTTGCGTGGACAAAGAGTATGTACTTAACTGTTGAAAATCAACTGTAGAGCGCTCTTACTGAAAAAGTGAACATTATTTTAACATGTTACTCAGACCATTAAAATGAACAACTTTTCCCAAGGAACATAGCTTGAAATAAGAAAAATAATATCAACTTCCACTTCGTATTCCGAGCTATATTTCTTGGGAAAAGTTGTACATGCTAAAATTATGATCACCATTTCAATGGGAACCTATATTTGGCAATAAAAATTTCAGTAAAAATAAATTTATTTATTTTTGTTAGTCAACTAAGTAATAAACTTAATCGTATAATACGTAAAAACGACACTCATCAACTAAAAATTACCTTATCCATTAAAGTTAAATGAGATATCGTTCGATAGTGAATGAAACTCTCCCGTGTACTCTGCTTAAACTCCCTTTATTACTAATCTAATTGATCTTATATACTAACTTATACGTGCGTCTACATGACGTCACACTACGTTTCCTACGTGATTCTATTTAGGAAGGGAACTACGTGATGATATGTGATTACCATATCACACCTCCCCTGAAAAGGATAGGCTTCCCTCCCCTGAAAAGAGAATCCTAGGGACAAACTTTTTATAAAACATTAAATCTACTGTTACATTAATCTAAATTTCGATAACTTTTCAATCATTAACAAGAAATATACTAAATATAACTTAAACATCATGATACAACAAAAAAATTATAACTTAAATTACGTACCAAATGCATTTATGCGCTCTCAACCATTCAAAATTGAACTGCAATACTTTATAATACTTATTAAATTTGACTTCTGTAACTACTGTAAGTATACAATTCCCTTTAATATGGATATTTTTTTTTTTAAAGAAAAATTAAGCTAATCACAACAAAATATTGTTTTCATTAAGTATTTCCACTTTTCTACATTCATCTTTATTTAACTTGGAAGAAAATAAAAAAAACGTATCTTTAACATTAATGACAATCTTAAAAATATTATGGTCAAGTGAATCAAGACAACACCAAACAAACTAAATCTAATTATTACTAAAAAAAAACCAGTAAGCTAATTACTATACAAAATAATATCATGAATTTATTGGAACTAAAAAAACCAATCTGTTTACTGAAAAATAATATTTCTATAAATTCATGACGCTATATTTTAACAATTGTTGGCTATATGCGTTATGTATAGTCAAAGTATTATTTCAATAATTTGTTATAGTTAACCGATGATGTAACGAACGGTCATACTAGAAAATTTAATTAGAAAACATTATTCTTGATACTCATATTCATACCATTGGGTAATTTAACATTATAACATTTTATCCAATTATATAAAAAAAAAAATTACGTATCAGATTTTCAGGGAAAAACTCTATTCAAAACATAATATTCACTTAGAAAATTCGTGATCAGAACATAGCATTTATGTTTACCCTTTACCACACTACATGAAATGCATGAGTTATCATATTCTTATTTTACCTCATTATCGGTTATGGTCATTCATTACCTTTTAATAACTCATTTCGCGCTTAGTCAGACTCATAGACATTTTATAATGGTCTGTAACTAAATACCTAGGCCTGCTGCGTCTCGGCGCGCCTTCAGAACTTCAGATACTAGTCATTCCCATATAACTAATTTCCCGGGTTGGCCAGCCCTTAATTACCATAATCGGTAGCACAATATTTTGGCACTTTCTACCGACCTGTCGCGACATAATACTGAGTTCCACTGAACTTCATTATAACATAAATAGTATAAGGTCATATTTTAAGACATCTAACTGGATGTCTCCAACATCTTCAAAATGAAGGATCTGAAACCTTATCGTGCCTTTTCCCCCTATCGCTACTTTGTAGACAATGGGTTTGTCACATATTGCATTAAATAATGCTTACCTATCCTAATCATTCCTTCCTAACTATTATGCTCAAACTAATCATTCAGCTAATAACACATCAACTCTTGGGTGATCAATCCAATCGTATTACGATACATTATCAACATAAGATTTTCCAACGTTTATAATTTTCCTAGAAAAATAGACTTTCCTTTCTATCCCAATCCTATTTCAACTTGCACTTACAAGGACCATCTGGCTGCAATATCAGTAAGTTGACGTACCAAGTTGAATTAAACATAACATCAATCCAAAATGATTTTTAATACGCAACCACTCTATCGCCTATCTTCTCCTAACTATACTCGTCCGTGAGATTTTGAGACTTAATCAAGAAACACTACCAAAATCGTTTCATCGATATTCTGTTCAAATATACTTCCATTTTAAAACACTTTTTGTAAATGGGAAATAGCGTAGACCCATACTGAACAACATATTTAATTCTACTATTCGTAACTTGAAAATAGACAGAATGCATGAGATGACACATCTCTGCTACCATATTTTTAAATATTCTCTCGGAATAGGAATACTCCACAAAAAAAAAAAAAAAAATTCAAACATATCATCACGTCTGCCCGTCCGTATGAATGTATTATCAATTTGATCTAAATTTGAAAAACAAATACACTCGCATCACGTGCAGTGCATAATACAAAACAACAAATTGTACGTCAGCATTTAAAACTACTGAAATATAGACACATTCCACGATGTGCTAGAATCTACACAGTTTGCAAAACAATAATTCAAAGTCAATCAAGTTATGATGTAATAATTAGTTGTAACATTTGATTACAAATCCACTGCGATATCTAGAACTCTGTTATTTTATTAGTATTTCCTTATTATTTTACCCGCAGCGTCACAAATAGCTTAATATTAGTAAATCATTATCCTAATATAATATAATCGTAAACACCCCGAATAAAAACCCTTAATTATAAATTAATAAAAATACCTCAACAACCAGCATATTATAGCGTAAAATATTTTGTGAACAATGTACTATATCGTTGATTCTAAGCATGTTTACGCTTCAGGCATGCTTGAATTGAAATCGAAACGAAACCAAAACTAAAACGAAACCAAAACGCAACGCACGAAACGCGCGCGCTATTTAACACTTCGTTTGTTTACTTCCATTAACTGGTTATATGCATTCTAATTTTTACTAAACATTTAAGAATTTGTGTGGTGAATTTTCCTTTATTGAAGATATTGTTTAAAATTTTATGACAGTTACTGTTAAAAAAAAAAATTGATATTTTCGTTCGTATCTTCAGCATCTTTTATTCGTTTTAATATATAGACGCTATTAATTTGATAACCTTCCTAATGTTATTTGAACTACAATACATGAATGCTGAAAACCAGGTATTGCTGAGCTAAGATCTTGTTAACACCTACTTAATCTTAATATACCTGTGTGAATAAAAATAAACTGAAATTGATTAATAGTACTTAGCATTCTTGAAAGATAACTACAACTAAAAAAATTAACCACTCAAAACAAAAGATAGATTACTATGACTAAAAAAAACAACCAACTAGGTATTTAGGTTACGTAAAAATAAACAAATTAATAATACCCAAAATTGAGGACTGCTATCTTCCAACCGCTTCCTCCGGGGTTGAACTTGTTGCTGTCTAGAAGGCTCTTCATGCTCTTGACTCATGCAGAGGGGACCTGCACCAAGCGCTCGCCATCCTGTCGTTCCCCGCCGACAGCTCTTGATAACCATTGCGCTGCCGCCGTGCACTTCGCGCCTCGCCAAACAGGCGCTCCTTGCCGACAGCTCTCGACGATCCTTGCGCTGCACCTTCACCTCGCACTCACCGTCTATGTTTGAGGTGGCGAACATCCCTCTTGCCATCTCGTTGTTGCGTGAAATTGCCATCTTACCCGTCGTACGTTAACACGCAGCATCCGGTAACGTAGTCCAGAAAGCAGCATGGATTGGATGCCTTACAACGGACCTCGATCTGGAGCCATCTTCTTACAAGGCCCGTAAATCGGTGGCCACGATGCGGCGCTTTTCCCGATGACCGACTTCGAAGACTTCACTAAGACGCTGCTCTATCCACTACGGTCGCCATGAGATATCGTTCGATGGCGAATATTAGTGGAAGGCTGTCACGGTCGCCATGAGATATCGTTCGATAGTGAATGAAACTCTCCCGTGTACTCTGCTTAAACTCCCTTTATTACTAATCTAATTGATCTTATATACTAACTTATACGTGCGTCTACATGACGTCACACTACGTTTCCTACGTGATTCTATTTAGGAAGGGAACTACGTGATGATATGTGATTACCATATCACATAAAGCTATTGAGCTCTCTTACATTGATTTAGAGTATTCCTACGTCTTATATCAGAAACTACACCGTGATCTAAGTATTCAAGATTTAAGTCAGATTTAAGCCACTTACCACCAGGTGGCCCACCTGCTCGTTGGCCCACTTGTGACATAAAAAAAGTTCCCTAGAGAGCCTCCGTAGAAAGAGCTAGAACAAAGTTATAATTATTATTATAACTTTGTTCTAGCTCTTTCTACGGAGGCCCTGGGTTCGATCCCCGGTGGGGACACTGTCAAACAAAATTCACTTTGTGATACTTCCCCAGATCCCCAGAAAACTAGAGGGTCTGGGTGCGATTCCCGGTGGGGACACTGTCAAACAAATGTTACTTTGTGTGATTTCCCCAGTTTGGTTAAGACATGGCAGGAAGAATCATCTGACTGTCTGAAAAGTAAAATGATTCCGTCCTTCGAAAGCATAGAGTTACACGACTTTTCCGACGCCGGGTTTGGACACGCTTTACTCTAAGGCCGATATTTCACTGGGACACCATGGCGGCGCAACCAGTCGCGCCACCGTGGTGTCCGTAACTTGACACCAGTAAAGACACCAGAGTCGCCACACCCTGCGGCCACAGTATTAAGGGCATTAGCATTCGAGCAGGTCGCGCTGCCAAATTGGTTGCGCAACCAAACGGACACCAAGTGAGTAACTCTCTATAGAGCTGTATACATTTTGTTGGTAGCGGCGACTGGTTGCGCCGCCATGGTGTCCCAGTGAAATATCGGCCTAAGTCCGGAAGGCTTGTTAAATTTGGAAGGCATGTTAGTCGTTAATAAGCCATGTCAGAGACCTTTGGCGGCTCAACACTGTCACCTGGGTGTGTGAAATCGGTCATTAACCTCTCAACCCAAACGATGTGATTATGATGACAATAGGTTTGTTTTAAACTTTCGCACGTCTTTTAATTACAAATATCGCGCTAAGACCAGGAATAAAATAAACATTTATGATGAAAATACTTACATTAGCGAACTACTCTATACTTATGTCGCTCTAGTTTTGGCGTCTTGGGACTTTTTATACCGATTTTATTGTTATTGTTCGTAACGTAGAAAGGGTTACGGGCGGATAATAAGACCCAGTGCCTTTGTCATCTATTATTCATAGGGAACCTTTTGTCAATTGTTCCACCTACCCTACCCATTGAGTGTCGTTGTTCCTTTGATTATAATAATATCTTGTTGTAATGCAAGAGGTTTATTAAGTCATGGGATGTTTGATGTTCTGTTTGCTGTTCGAGTCTCTGAAGTTTGAAAACATAAGTTTTCGGAATATTAAAGTAGGTAAACAAACTTTTCTTTTCTACCAAAAGGAAGCACCACAATTATCTAATCACTATTGGCGTTACGGATAACCCCTGTGTATCTTAAGTCGACCATGAAAATGAGATCCTGCAGTGTGACGTGTAGGAACACCAAGAGCCAAATCCCCGACTGCAAGATCGCTCATGAGTAGCAGATTTCAGGATACTTTACGGATACCAAAGTCAAAGTCAAAATCGTTTATTTATTGTTGGATATTAAAATTTCTTAATGACGTCAGCTAAACTACACAGTCAAACATAATTAAATTAGGTATACCTAAAATAGGCCACTTAAAAGTATAATTTCAGAAACATGTCAATCGAATGGTTCTCATCGTGAATTTCGGACATGTGAGTTATACAATAATGATTTAACTCAATCGAATAAGGTTAGTCCACCAGCCCTTTCTTCCGGACCGCAGGATACCACTATAATCTGTTTGATGTTCCAACATTCGCATGAAGCGCTTTGGATCATTTTAATCATAAAGCGCACTCCCAAGAATGCTGTTGCTGCCTCTTTGTTTATATAACCCATCAAGGCTCCTTCTACCGTCAACCTCATCCTTGACCTCAGGGCTCGATTAAATTCAATAGCTAGACCATTGTAAGTAAAAACAAAATACCTTTACAGATTTTGTTAATGTTACTTTTTACGAATTATTTTAATTTACTTTAGCTTCTCAGACACTTTCTAACTAGTTTAGATTCAAATTAGATAAGAAGAAAACGGTACGAAATTTGAAATTCAACTTGAAGCTTCATAGAGCTGCATGCGGTCGCTCCACACTAGAATATTGAAAACACGCTTTGAATTAGCATATTCAGGATTATTCTGTCTAGATATAATTCTCCAGAGCATAGATGACTAAATGTTCAGTTTAATGGTTTTAGTATTAATTTGTTATGATGTTGGACCACCGCAAGGCCAGAGATTGCGTAACTAAACCATTCTGTCACAGATCTCAAGCTATTAATCGGACCGAAATGGTGTTGGTACTCTTTCTGCCACGTCGAAGGACCCGTCTCAAGTTAAACAAATTTTTGTATACAATTTCAACTTCCCATACAAACTACAAACTCATGTTCCTTGGGAAAAGTTGTTCAGTTTCATGGGCAGAATCAAAAAATCCTGATGATATAAAATAACCCTGCATAAATATGGGTGTTTGTTTGTTGTACCCAAGTCATGCGAGTAAGAAATCCTATACTATTTGACGAGCATATTTTTAATCGGTAATTTGTAATCGGTTTCTTAAAAGCGGCTCTAACGATTTCGATAAAATTTACCCTAAGGAAGTTTTCGGTTTATAATTTTTTTAACTTACAGCGCCATCTGTTAGCAGGTAGTATAACTTGCGCACCCGATAATATTTTCATGTTGAGGCGGCTATTTTAGAGCGAAGCTCGGTCGCCCAGGTACTATTTAAATATATGATAAAATAATTTACTAAGTGGCTAAAGACTAGAAATTATGATCAGAGTGCAAAAAACACATACACACACCCACACACACACATACACACACATGGACACGCACGCACGCACCCATACACAAACACTCATATACAGGTTGACTTTTAATTATTATAGTTCTTGATAGGAAAACGTATGAATGTACTCATGATACTGAACAACTTTCCCCAAGGAACATAGGTCGAAATACGAAAATCAAGTTTTGACCTCCCATAGAAATACATCAGCTGATAGCGCATTTTGTATGGGAGGTCAAATTTAGTTTTTCGTATTTCGACCTATGTTCCTTGGGAAAAGTTGTTCAGTATCATGAGTACATGCATGTCTTTTGCTATCAAGAACTAATTAAAAGTCACCCTATAGATTAGTACAAACACAAGAACTGAAGATTTTTACATTCATTAAACTAAATATGTGGAAGAGGGATGTCTCCTAGCACAGGCATTGTTTTCAGAAAAGGAGGTATCATACATGATACTTAATTTTTGTAAAACAATTGCCCCCTTTCAGATAGGTGTTGGAGACAGGCTGGGCTTCCGGTACGTTTTGGTGGTCTTGGTATCCGCCAACCGTCCGCGGTGGCTCTACCGGCGTTTCTGTCTTCAGCGCACGGGGTAGCCGGTCTCTTTAATAAACTGACTGAACCTTCTATTGGCAGTGTCGAGCCAGAATTCCTAGCTGAGGCTAGAAACGCTTGGGAGGTGGTGTGTCCCCATACGGACTTTCCGTCTAACCCGAAGCTGCAACGAGCGTGGGACGAACCCCTATGTAGGTTGGTGCAGGCTGACCTGCTGAATTCCTGCGACGGCCTTTCGGAAAGGGCACGCCTCCTTGCAGCCTCCGCTGAAGAATCAGGTTTTTGGCTCAAGGCTCTGCCTTATTCATATGTTGACACCCTCCTCGATAACACGACCCTTTCTCTTGCCGTCAGCCTGCGCCTAGGAGCAGACATATGTGAAACCCACACTTGTGTATGTGGACTCTGCTGTTCCCCAGGGCTCGGTGATGGGAAACAATCTGTTTCTGGTCCTGGTTAATGATATCACTACAGCGTGCCCTGGTCCTGAGTATGTGATGTTTGCGGACGACACTTGTATCATCGTTTCAGCGAATTCTGAGTCTGATTTAAAGAAGAAACTGGTCGATACTATGAACAAAATTGGCGATTGGTTCTCCTCAAACGGCATGCTACTAAATCTAGAAAAAACAAATGTAATGCATTTTAAGCTACGGAAAACAAAAACTGATAATAAACTAGATATCGCTGTCAATGGTACTCTTGTACCACAGGTTTATCAAGTTAAATACTTAGGTTTCGTGATCGATTCTGGGCTCTCGTGGTCGGCACATATTGCTCAAACGTGTGATAATAGTTAGGGTGCTGGCTGCAATTTGGGTATATGATTTGCTCATGATTCATATTAATAGGGATGATAGATCAGCTCAATACGAATCGATTTGGTCCTTACAAGTTTTTCTGTGCATCGCTGCATTTTTGAGTTAAAGCAAAAAAAATGAAAATAATATACTAAATAATGTTTTTTTGTCTGCCTTTGTGGCTCCAGTTTAAAATACTTCTGAAGATGAAGAAAATCGAAGAGGCAGACATGCAGGGCTCTGCATTATCACGGGACGAAGTAGTGAATTTTTGAATTTTGAAGCGCTGTAACTTTACGACGCAGGGCTCTTATGGTGGCAGACCATTTTTCTGGGGTTTTATACATTGTCTTTAATCAGATAGTCATAGTCTGCCAGGTGTACGTTTTATTGTCAAATTTTAAAATAGTTAAAACTTAATTCCTCAAAAACGCAGGGGTGTGGATGTCCACCAATATTTTTTGTATCTTTTAGAGGATGCTCCTTATCATCAGTCAAAGAGGCAGACATGAGCAAATCATATAGAAATTTGTACTTCATCACCCTTACTATAAATTGGCGTCAGCATGTTTTGCCTTGTCTAGACTCGTATACCATCTATCAGTAGAAAACATTAAAAAGGCCTACTTTGGATATTTTCACTCCATATTAATTTACGGAATTGATCTTTGGGGTACAGCGGCAGATCGTGACAAAATGTTTAAATTACAAAAGCGAGCTGTACGTGTAATTGCAAAAAAGGCTGTTGACCATCCGGCACAGGAACTCTTTAGACAGTATAGTATACTGACACTGCCTAGTGTATACATATTGGAAGCGTGCAAGTATGTCAGGAAGAATTTAAGTTTATTCGAGACAAATGCTCAACAACATGATCGTAACACTCGCAGTCGTAACAAATTGTATGTCCCACTACAACAACGACTTACCAAATCCTGTAAAACAGTCAACATATTGGGACTTAAAATCTATAACGTACTTCCTAACGAGATTATTAATTCTTTAAGCGACGCTGTATTTGCGAATAACATAAAAAAACTACTGCTTAGATTGGCCTGCTACAGTATAGACGAATTTATAAAAAACAAAAATTTATCGTTGACCCACGCACAAATAAAAGAAAAAGTAAGAAGAATTTAATATTAAATTACGATATTTATTAGTTGTTTAACATTGATATTTTAATTTTATAATTCAATTGACAATGTTTTATTATTAGTAACCTGTGTATTTATTTAAGTGTAAAATTGTTTTATTAATAAATAAATGAAATGAAATGAAACTCGCCGTGGACAGACTTGGGCATCACGGACTGTCCTGTAGTAGAAGCGCGGGTCGCATCCCGCGACATGCCGCTCTGAACGACGTTATACGTCGGGCCTTCTCCAGCGTCAATGTGCCGGCTAAACTTGAGCCGAAAGGAACTGCACCTGACGATGGTAGGAGGCCCGACGGTATGACGCTCATGCCATGGTGGTCTGGTAAGCCCATAGCGTGGGATGCGACCTGTGTGGACACTGTAGCCACCTGCCACCTACCTTTGACAACCAAAGCGGCAGGCTCTGCAGCATCTAAAGCTGAAGCCCTAAAAATGCGCAAGTATGCCGATCTGTCCTCCAACTACAATTTCGTCCCATTCGGAGTGGAGACGCTGGGTCCCTGGGGGCCTGGGGCGCGAGACTTGTTCCGACAACTCTCCTCGAGGCTTATTGATGTGTCGGGTGATAAAAGGGCTGGCAGCTACCTCGGGCAGAGGATAAGTCTGGCTATCCAGAGAGGGAACGCTGCCAGCCTTTTGGGCACCCTACCCAGATATGATGATCTGGGTGACATTTTTTATTTAGTTTAGTTTATAAGGTAATTAGTACCTAGTATGTATGACTTGATCTGTAAAGACACAAAATAAAAAAAATAAAAAAACAATTGATGGATAAAGATTTAATAATTAATATTATTATTTGTAGAAAATATTTTTTCTCTCTTTTCGGAGGTGCAATTCCCACCGCACGGGCCTTAACCAAGTGAGGTGGGATCGGTAGAAGAGGAGAAAATTGAAGTTGTGAGGAACTTTCTGACAATGCGGCAGGTATTAAGTATGACGGCTTTTTGTAGGGTATCAATCATGAAGGTGGGAATATTTAGAGTTTTCAGGCTATTGTGTAAAGTTTTAGGGATAACTCCAGGACTATCGGGACAATACGCACAGCTTCGATCTTCCACAGGGTTCTGATTTCTCTAGCTAGGTCCTGGTATTTCGAAAGTTAATTGTGATTGTGGTTTGGATGTTATGTGTTTTAGGGATAGCAATATATATCTATGTAATCTGACTAATTTTTATTATTGTTAATATTAACACTATCTCCTTTTGACATTTGAAATTTTATTTTAATTTTCGTAAACTTGACATTGTATTGTGATTCTTATTATTTATTTTCTTCTGACATAATTTTTTGCATGTTGCATACCATTATGATATGATGGTTAAATGTGAGATTCATTATATTAATGTTACACCATTTTTGTACCACATTTAAAGCAAATAAAGTTTATTTATTTATTTTATTTATGGCCTATGTCCAGCAGTGGACGTCTATCGGCTGATATGATGATGATGATATTTATTAGGTACGCGGTCTTGTATGACTTATGATGAAGCGTTATATCTGTTCTATTGTAGTGTATAGTCTTATCTTTGCGTATGGTTCTATATTCTATACATCTATTGTTTTCTAATACTGTATCTGGGTTATATTTGTAGTGCAATTCTTTGTTTGGAATGAAATTGTAAGCTAGACCAAGATGTTGGTGAATGATGGCGGCTGTTTGGTCGGGTTGATGTTTATATATTTTTTTTACTTTACTAGTGAGCAAACGAGCAGGTGGGCCACCTGATGGTAAGTGGTCACCATAGCCCATAGCACCCACTGTCTTATTAATGGCATATTTTGACACTAATAAGTCAGCAAAGCGCGTTGCTCACTTTGAGAACTAAGATGGTATGTCTCATGTGCCGGTAATTTCACTGGCTCCCTTGCCCTTCAAACCGAAACACAGCAGTGCAAACAATCCGATTAAACGAGAGTTTTACAGGCTCCGGTTGTGTGTTGTATTGTTTCGGAGGCACTGCTACATTTTCTGCATGAATCAATTGAAGCCCCAGGTCCTTAGTGATGTGGTTCCGGTAATTTCGGTTCGCAATAATCTGGTCCTGTACAGCGATAATGAATGTATTCATCATGACATCCCATGAAACGTCTACTACAGGACAGGGAACTCCCTCCAAAATGCCAAAAATGCAAAATGTGGAGGGGAAGTATACCATAGTCACCACGCTTGTTAGCGTTCAGCTGGCACCATGAACCGCGGTTATTGGTGACCGCAGAATGTAAGATGATACGATACACAGAAAGATGCTGCTGCCCATCGTCTGATTCATTAACCCTTAGTCGCCTCTTATGACACCCACGGGTAGAAATGGGTCGGTACTATAATGAATGTAACATTATTATACATTATAACTCGAGACCCGCTCGATACTTTGAAGAAAATGTATGTAATTTACACAGAATACAAAGCAGCAGTTTGTTAGAGTATCTTGCATTATGTCTGTGCAAAATGGAGTTCGAAGTTAACTCCCATAAGAGTCGTGTTGTTGTTGAACTTGTTGCGATGTTGTGGCGTACTTTGTTTAATTTGAGAATAAGCAAACCTGAGAAGCAGAGCATAACTGTAAATTCGAATGAAATAACCTATACCGGGTGTAAGGGATATCCTTCCGAATACTGAAAGGGCATGATCAGTCAACGTAACTGTACAACTTCCAGCAAACAAAACTTTCAGGAAATGAAAATTAAAATCGGCATCTCCATACAAAATTGCAAACTTGATTGGACAGTTTGTATGGAGAAGCCGATTTTTTTTTCATTCCCTGAAAGTTTTGTTAGCTGAAAGTTGTTCAGTTACGTTGACTGATCATGCCCTTTCAGTATTTGGAAGGCTGTCTCTTACACCCGATATAATATAACATCCAATGCAACGTTTACTGCAGGAAAGGAAGCTCTCTTTAGAACTCTAGCAAAAATGCTTGGTGCTTAGGAGGGGGTGTACTATAGTCACCACGCTTGCAAGTGTTTCGACTGGCGACCGCAGTAAGTAAGGTGGTTCGATACACAGAAAGATGCTGCTGCCCATACTCCGTTTCATAAGCGCTTAGTCGCCTCTTACGACACCCTCGGGTAGAGATGGGTTGGTACTATTCTTTGCTGGTACCACACAAGCGCCTATAATTATTGAATAGATCCTCTTCGCTTCTCTACTATGAATTTCATCTTCATATCAGCCGAAAGAAGTCCGCTGCTGAACATAGGCCTCCCCTAAAGATCTCCATGACGACTGTGATTTAAATTATAAAGTTGTATAAAAAACAACTACAGAACCCTACACTGCGCGGGGCCCGACACACACTTAGCCGGATTTTTTGTATTTTTATGTGAAAGTAGAACAATATAGATTCAAAGAAGCAAAAAAATTAAATTGTCATGCAAACTTCGATCAGCCCCGAAAAATATCATTTAAGCACGACAAAATGATCAAAGTGTCGTCAAAATGGATGTAAAAAATAGACGTCAAAAACAAGGTAATTTGTGGGTAAAGAAATTTTCCCAAGGGCAGTAAACTCGACTATAAAACTTTTATAGCCCTGTTATAAATGTAACAAAGGAACGCTTTTTACTAAGTCTCCTATTGTAGCAGAAATGTTAAAATTGCATGTGAACTAGTTTTCTGACAGGTTGATCAAGAATGGCGTCACGCACACGTGTTCGTTATAATATGTTTGCACTTTCATATATATATTTAGACGATTGAAGTACTGACCAGTTCTTCGTTGAGTTGAATATAACGACAGCTTCCCGACTCTGTGGATCTTCCAAAGACTGACCATAGCTGACCTTCCTTGTATTAAAAATAACGTCAGATTTTTTATCTTTTTTAAGCTTTTCGCAAACTGGCTCAAAGTGACTAACTAAGGACGTCTTATGGACGTTGCGATCCAACTACTAGAATGGACATTAATTGGCCTTTGACAAAAAATGACGTCAGCCTCCCAACTCTGTGGACCTACCAAAGACTGACCGCACATCTGACCTTACTTGTACTTAAAAATGACGTCAGATTTATGATCATTTGAGGACCTTTCGCGGACTGACCCAAGTGACTTACTAAGGAAGTCTTATGAAAGTTGCATTATGACTCTTGCAGGACTGACGTTAATTGACTAAAAATGACGTCAGTTATTGGTTGTAACGATATTTTCTGTGGACTGACTAATCAGACCAATTCATGACGTTATTTTTAGGTCACCTGACGTCATGTGCTATCTGGATATTGGCGTGTCGGGAGAAGGAGGCGTCTAACCTTCTACGCCGCAGGTCGCGGGTTCGATCTCGAGTGTAGTAATGCAGGTGTTTGCATTCTGGACTCTGAGGGTTATTTATATATTGATATTTGTAGTTTATGATAGAATGCTCGCCAACCTACTAGTTCGCTTTGAAGCTGCTTCAACGCGAATCCTGCCGCGTTCACAGCGGACTAGAAGTTTGGCGAGCACTCTTGCCATAAGTAAAGTAGAGCCAACGTAATAAGTCCATTTTAACGTTTTCTTATCACCAACACACAGGGTTCATTTTTGTTTGCAGGTCGTAGTTTTTCATACTTTTGACAGCTGTCAGAATGGACCTATCACGATGACCTTACTTTAGTTACATGCTTTGCCTAGTTTGGGATCAGACGATTTTGTGTAAAGTGCCCTATTGTGGATATTATTGTCACGGCTGGCTCTGATAAGGGCCTTTGTGGAGATTTTGCCATTGTGGTGAAATATTATTGGAATTAAATAATGTTACATAGATTTAATTTACTTGGAGATCAAGTCAACCGTGCAACATGGCTAGACTCTACGAATTTTCAATACTCAATACACTTTCAAACTTATTAAGAGTTTCCTGTAGTTCGTCCTTGTCTGATTTACAAGACCCCTACTGGACCTAATCTCGAGATTTTCTAATATTTTTTGAAATACCACTTTATACTCGTATGATGCATGCTCGAGAATTTCTCTTGTAAGTATTAGTTACATAGATACTTGGAATTGTAACGGAAGTTCAGGTTTGAACGATCGGAACTTAGACTATATAATACTAACGTATAGATCGGAATATGAAAGTAATTTTGTCGCTTTAACTGCTGAACCAATTTTGATGAAATTTGGTTTAGATGTAGTATGAAAAATGGAGAAAGGCGTGGGCGGCAGCTTGTCTTTATTTGTTATAAATAATTATTAAATATTAAGAATAAAAATTACATAATTTTGTGTGTCTTATCAATTCAATAGTATTACTTTTGCGTTATTTGGCGAGTGAACGTCTCCTAAATTACAAACAAAGCCATATTTCCTCTTCCAAGAGTCTCAAATAGCTAATGACATTATCCAAAACAGGTTTTTAAACAAATTATCATTTGACTAAATACTCATTTGGCAGAACTTGTTTGCTTCGACTAGTTCGCTATTTGTATAAGATTTGTTTGAACAAAAAGTGAAAATGGTATGAGCTACTCTTATGTAAAGGTTCGAATCTACGTAAGTTTACCAGAATTTTGTGTTATACCCGAAAGGGCACGATCAACGTAACTAAACAACCTACAGCGAATAAAACTTTCAATAAATCAATCGGCCTTTCCATACAAACTGTCCAATCAAGCTAGCCTAACAAAATCAACGAAGACCGTTTCCGAAAGGGTCTGCTAGATGGCTCTTCATTTCTGAATCGCGGTATCTAGGTGTAATCATGATTTGGTTGGGTTCCAGGCAAACTCTACACTAGACAAGAACTTCAAATAATTTTTGAAAGCTTGCGTCCTGTATTTAATTGCAGAATGCAGGCAGGATCATGTTCTTTGTGAGTACCAAAAAAAGGTGAATACTGGTATCACTGGAAATGATTGAAATTGAAATTAAAAGGTATCAACGCACAGCCCAAACGGCTGGACCTAGAGACTTGAAATTTTGCACGTAGATACCTCATACAGTGTACGAGTAGGCATCCACTAAGGAAGGAATTTGCGAAAATTCACTTTAGGGGGTCACTTTAAATAGGGCAAGAAAGTTTGTATGAAAGTCCGTCTGTTGTAAAGTTAGGATCTTCAAAATTTGTATTTAGGCTGAGCGCTAAAAATTAAGTTTTCCGTGTTTCAGGGTTTTTGAGAACTCTACACATGGCACACACAGGCATGTAGGTTCCTTATGAGGCCTAGGGGTGCACTAAGAAAGGGTTTTACAAAATTCCACCCCTAAGGGGGTAAAATAGGGGATGAAAGTTTGTATGAAAGTCCGTCAGTTTTGAAGTTAGGATCTTCAAAATTTGTATTTAGGCTGACAACTAAAAATTAATATTTACGTGTCTCAGGGTTTTTGAAAATTCGATACCCTTAAGGGTGAAAAGGGGGATGAAGTTGAAAATTCTTTATTTTTAAAGTAAAATCCACATAATTTATTATTTAGGCATTAATGATGTAATTCTATGCAACGTTCATCACTGTTATTGAAATTCCACCCCAAATTCAACCCCTAAAAAGGGAAATGGGGTGAAAAAGTCTAAAAACCAATATGGGTATCGTTTGTATGGTTTATCGGGTCGCTGATTACGAAAACTACAACAATTTTGAAATCCAACGTAGTGGTCGTTAAATACCATCATTCCCTTGGGATGGGGTTGGGGTGCGATAGGGTTGAAATGTGAATATGGGTGTCGTTTGTATGGTTTATCGGGTCGCCGATTACGAAAGAAGCTACAACAATTTTGAAATCCAACGTGGTGGACGTGAAATCAATCATCCCCCTGGGGATGGAGTTAGGATGCGATAGGTTTGAAATGTCTAAAAATCAATATGGGTGTCGTTTGTACTCGTATGGTTTATCGGGTCGCTGATTACGAAAGCTACAACAACTTTGAAATCCAACGTTGTGGACGTGAAATACCATCATCCCCTGGGGATGGGGTTGGGGTGCGATAGGTTTTAAATGTCTAAAAATAAATATGGGTGTCGTTTCTATGTTAGGGATAGCGGTTAAATTGGCGTTAGGGCTAGGGATAGGGAGAGGTAGAGGTAGAGAGGTAGAGAGGTAGAGAGGTAGAGAGGTAGAGAGGTAGAGAGGTAGAGAGGTAGAGAGGTAGAGAGGTAGAGAGGTAGAGAGGTAGAGAGGTAGAGCGGTAGAGAGGTAGAGAGGTAGAGAGATAGAGCGGTAGAGAGGTAGAGAGGAAGAGAGTAGAGAGGTAGAGAGGTAGAGAGGTAGAGAGGTAGAGAGGTAGAGAGGTAGAGAGGTAGAGAGGTAGAGAGGTAGAGAGGTAGAGAGGTAGAGACGTAGAGACGTAGAGACGTAGAGACGTAGAGACGTAGAGACGTAGAGACGTAGAGACGTAGAGCGGTAGAGCGGTAGAGAGATAGAGACGTAGAGAGGTAGAGGTACAGGTAATGTAGAGGGAGAGGGAGAGGGAGAAGGAGGGGGAAGGGGAGAGGGAGGGGGAAGGGGTGAGGGAGAGGGAGGGGGAGAGGGAGGGGCAGGGGGACAGGGAGGAGGGTGAGGGGGAGAGACAGAGGGAGGGGGAGGGGGAGAGGTTGGTGGGAGAGGGAGGGAGAGGGTTTTAGTTTTTCTCAATTACTTCTGCGAATTGGCTCTGTTTTGAAATATTACTTAAAGGTGTCTCTTATCTCTCTCTTTACATTTGTTAGGATACTGCTGCTAAGTTCCTCTGTTCTGAGTAATTTATGAGTAACGTCTATAAATTATATAAAATTTAGCTGGATCTTGAATTATACTCATTGATTTGCGCAGGGTTAGTCCTGTTTTTCCTTAGTTTAAAATTACCCCGAAATGATGGGATAAATAAAAAAATTTCTGGACTAAAATCACACCTCGGAAGCTCCATACAATCGGGCTCAAAAGTGACAGCTGTCATTTTTACACGCGCAAATGTGAGGGTGGGTTAAAGACGTGTGAGTGTAGGGTTGATGGTATCTAGAAAACACTTACCTACCCTAGAAAACGTAGATAACAGAACATTAGCATTATACTTTTATTACAGTTTCGAGTTGCTCATTTTTCGTTCGACTATAAAGCGACTTACACAATTCACAAACGAATTATAACTTTACTATCACTCGTCACCTCACTTTGTTGTATTTAGTAATCGAATTTCAATTAAAACAAACAAACACTCGTTGAAATAATCTCACAAACTCTAAAAACAATATTTTTTTTCACTAAACTTCATCTTTGACGGCTGGCTGGCCGCCGCCCCGCCGCGCCGGTGCACCAGGGTGACTATCGCGAAAATGGCGAATCTGCTCATATCATCACTGCAAAAAAATCTGCCGAACTTTATTCCAGAAAATGAAAAAAAAATGCTGTTATATTATTGCTTTAATGTGGAAAGGAATAAATAAATACATACTATTCAAAGCTTTATTTTTTTCTTTTAACCCAAAAAATGCTCTATTAAATCTATCAATGAAAGAAATGTTTAAAGGAAAGAAAACATCTGTGTCTACCTTATGGTGTTTATTCCATAATAATTGCTTCTTATTATTGTTTAACTTTATTCCAAATTTCACTTTGTCTTGGAGAGTCGAAAGACAACCGTAAACTGCACAACCACGCACCATTTTTTAAACTTTTGCAAGCGTTGCATATCGCGTGGCAACAGGACGAGAAATGGGACGAGATATCGCGCAGGGCCCCGCGGGGTGATGCGCGCGCACTTGAGGTACTCCGATTGGTGGGAGGCGGAGAGCTTCCGTTCTGTATGTAGTACTATTATGAATTCTGTGCTAAAATATCTCATTGCTTCGGAAAACCAGTAACAACCTTAATACGAAATCCACGCGAGCGAAGCCGCGGGCAACAGCTAGTAGTTATATAAACGTCTATCGAATTCAGATATTTCGCTTTGTAAACTTCAGAAATAAGGAGGGGAAGAAATTGAATTTTTTTGAAATTTTTCATCATAGGTGACTCGAAAACAGATTTTGAAATGTACACGTAAAGCCTTTTCATATGATACTGTCGACCTAGTAACAATTTAAATAGTAACCACAAGTTAAAATTTTGACCCCTATTTTGGCCCCATTTCCAATAATAAATTTTATTTTTTTATTTTTTATATTTTCAATATAGTCGGGCAAGCATATACGAGTATTATACATAACTGAGCCAAATTGCAAGACGATAGCTTAAGTGGTAGGTGAGATAAAAAGGTGTAACAGACAGTCGGACAGACGAAGTCGCACCGTAAGGGTTCCGTTTTTAGCATTTTGGTTCGGTACCCTAAAAATTCGTGTTTCCTGTAGATTGTTATTAAGTTTCATGTTCTCAATTTTAAATTTTCGGAAGATATATAAGATAAATTCTTGAAATATTAATTTCCTAACTTTAACGTAAGAATCTAACTTTGCAAGATATACAAACCATTCTAAATAGCAACAACATCAACAGCTGCGTACACGCAGTAAGACGAGATTAAATAATTTTGTAACATACAGGGTTATTTTTGGACCCCTGGCCAAATTTTAGTATGTTGCTCAGAACACGAAACAAAACAACTTTCCCAACGGATCAATGGTCGAAAAATGAGAAAAAAAATTTGATCGTTCAACGATGGAATTTAGTTGCCGGCGCAAGGTTTGTATGGAGACCCAAAAAAATAATTTCGTTTTACGACTCATGTTTCTTTGGGAAAGTTGTTCAGATTTGTGTACTGAGTAATATACTAAAATTTGGCTAGGGGTCCAAAAATAACACTGTATAATTCGTTAGCCTTGCCAAAGATGAGTTCCCTTCAAAGTTCCTTTTTAGGTAATATACATTTAGATAATTCAGGACATTCAGGATGAATTTAAATTCAGGACTTTCTGAATAAAGGCCAGGTTAAAAGTATCCTAAACCGACGAGCATGTATGAAAGGATTGACGAAAGTACAGGAAGCAAGGGAAGTATGTCAAGATCGTAGCAGGTGGAGAACTGTGGTCTCTGCCTACCCCGACGGGAAAGAGGCGTGATGTTATATATGTATAAATTTAGAAATGTGCCCGAAGTTATATAGGGTCTTTCAAGAAATGTGTAAAATATTTTAAGGGATGAACCTGTAGAAAACTGAACAACTTTTCCATAGAAACATAGGGCGAAAAATTTTAATACATTTGGACTTCACATACTAAAGTAACGTAATAATAATAAGTAATAATATTTTTTTAATATGACTTTAAACGTGAACTTATTTTGAATATCAAATTCCAATTCACAATAGGGTGTTTTCAACCATCTTTTGAAATGACTACTGGACGGCGCTGCAAATCAGCCCGAGGAAAACCACCATGGTTCCACCATGTTATCAGTATGAAATGATTAAGTCAGTTTGATTGCTGCTGTCAAATGCCTGTAACAATTTTTCTCGTAAAAAGATTTCATATCCTATACTATTAAACGAGCAATATTTGTATATCTAAGCGCACGGCAGTGCGCAGGCCAAGTTCCCGCAACAGGCCACGCGCATGCCGTGCACTATTTACACGAACCGTTTCGACCCACTTTTGAACCCCCTGTAGCTCAGTGCCTATTGCAAGTACAGAGATAAAACTGTATTTACATAATCATATACTAATACATAAGCAATTTGCCAAATTTCATAGATATAGCTACAGTAGAGCCTGAAAATATGACCCCGTGAAAATAGCTAATTTTGGCACTTAATGACTGACTGACTCACTGACCGGTAATCAAAACCTCCAGGCCACTTCCAATCGTCCTAGCGTTATGAAATTTGGTAGTCGTTAGGATAAAAGTAATGTGAAAATTCAAAAATTAGAAATTGGTCAAGTGCGAGTCGGGTTTTAGTCAAAATTATGTATAAAATATTGGTAATACTTCTCTAAGACCTGAAAATCTGAAATTTGGCATGGGGATAGTCGTAAGCATTAAAAAAAGTATAGCAAAAATTTGGAAATTGGAAATTGGTCAAGTGCGAGTCAGGATATAGTCATTACTATGCATAAAATTGTTGGTCATACTTCTGTGAGATCTACAAAGCTGAAATCTGGCATCGGGGAAGTCGTTAGCATTAAAGTAAAGGAATTTGGAAAATGGAAAATGGTCAAGTGCGAGTCAGACTACAATTAATGTACCAAATATTAAAAAGGTAGTATTTCTAGAAGGTCAGACTTAGTCATGCATGAAAACAAGTACCTATGTTTTAACGAAACTATGAAAATACAAACAACGTTAAGATAGTTACTATAAATATAATATAGCAAACTGAACAAAAAGAAATGAAATCCCACCAAAAACATAACTGTTAAAAAGGGGGCCAAGTTCCTATCGGCTAATTGTTTGCCGAAAAAAGGGTTGAAATCCGATCCAATGCCAAGTTTAGATGCACTCTATAATAGCTGCCAAGTTCAAATTTAGAAGTATTTCATTTTAGATATTATTTTCAACGTACCTGCGTATTTTCACAGCTGTACCATTTTTTAAGTTGGGTGTATGGTAAAGTGAATTTCGGCCAGATGAACCGTTGACGTGAATAAGGTGGCGGAGAGTGGCTGGATGCGGAAGCCGGAGGACTGGATGTGGTGACGAGTCTTGGGAATGGCAAATGTTTACTAGTGGATCAGGCTGCTGATGAAGACGATTATGATCGATATTAAAGTGCATCTAAACTTGGCATTGGATCGGATTTCAACCCTTTTTTAGGCAAAAATTTGCCGATAGGAACTTAGCCCCCTTTTTAACAGTTAAGTTTTTGGTGGGTATTTGTTACGGCTAAAGAAAGGTGTGAACATAAACTTAAGATTAGCCGGCTAAACTTAGGTTTATTTTCGAGAAGCAGCTAATGTTCGATATCATGTTAGTTTGAGTCGTGAATTTTCATCTTTAGCCGGCTAATGTGCACATTAACCGAAACGAAATGGCTAAAAATGTATTCGATGGACGCGCAGAGGCGAACATGTCGCTTGAGGGGGCGGAGGGGAGACGATGCTCGCACGATGCAATGTTTTTGTTTACCTAACCTTTCTTTTTTTTGTTAACACTGGGTATTTGGGACTCCCACCCACTAAAACAACCCAGCGGCACTCCCGCATCACCCGAATGGCGGGGGACTGGGAAACCGGCAGAGCCTTTACTTCTAGTCCCACACCGGCGACCGCCCGCCTTCACCGCAGACCATTCACGCCCCTTCGCATAGGGAGGGGGCCGGAAATGACCGTTAGTGCCCGGCTATCCCGCCCGTGGAGGGCCCAGCCAGATGGGTGCCAGACATTCCCATGACTGGACGCCTGGGGTCCCTTGCGACGGGTCAGGTCAGTGGCCCCGCCGCCTGCCACTTCGGCCGCAGAGGACAGGGAGAGCGGCTCATAACACCAGCACTCCTCTTCCCCTGCGGCCCCACCGCGTCCGCCATCATCCGCCGAGGCCGCGGAAGGTAGGGAGAGCGGCACAACGTAACACTGACACTCCTCTCCCGCCGTGGCCCCTACATCTCAACCGCGATGTCTCCCATACGACACCGCAGCCCGCCTCAGTTGCGATAGCGCCCATACACTACCGCAACCTACCGCCCTAGGCCGCTCCATCGCGGGCTTGGAGACCAAAGCCCGGAGGAGCAGTAACGCTCGGCCCAACACCGGCACGGCCCTCTTCGCTTCGCCGTGGGAGACCGAGTCACGGGTACTGAGCCCCATCGGAGGGAAACCTAACCTAACCTTTTTTTTTTTGTTGACGCTGGGAAAAAATGCATTTTCCTTTCATTATCAACTTTGTAATCGGTTTCTCTAAAACGGCTCTAACGATTTTGATGAAATTTAGTATTCGGGGCTTTTTGGGGACGAAAAATCGATGTAGCTAGGCTTCATGTCTGGGAAAAATCGTTTTGCTCGTGTTTTTAAGCATTTAAAAAAAATCCGCGTTTTAGACAGAAACCTACAGCGCAATCTGTTGGCGAGTAGCATACCTTGCTCACCCGATGATATTTTAATGCTGAGGCGGCTATTATAGAGCGAAGCTCGATCTACCAGGTACTATTTTGTTATGTCTGAAAAGAAGAAAATACTAACATTGATCGACGTGCCACCCATAGACATTTAAAAAAATGTTCCTCACAGACGTCAAGGAAAACTCCCCATTGCATTCCCTACACTCTTTATCTTTAATCGCAGGCAGTTTTTCTCTACGTCACCCGTTTGCTACTCGCCTATTTGTTTTTCTTTCGTATCATTTTTCTTTTACTTCTAGTCCCTCGTGCGTAGAGCCGCTTATTTACATATTCGTGACAATAGTTTTACCCCTAATATAGAATGACCACGAGATTATGAAAAAAAAGTCTTGTTTTTTGACCTAGGTATGGCAATCAACACTCAATATTTATTTGCATTCTAAAATAGTAACAAAGTTGGTGTCATTTTAAAAATTAGTACAATAATTAACTAATTAATTACTGTGGTCTCTGCCTACCCCGACGGGAAAGAGGCGTGATGTTATGTATGTATGTAATTTAAAACCCTGTTGGGCAAAGCAAAATACCAATAATAAATTTCAAAAATACTTTTTAAAACAAGCTTTAATTAGATGTAATAAAGGATCTAAAACGTTTCAGGTTTTCAAATAAAAGCGTTTTACACCCTCTTTTTTATCCTCTCTTGCTGTTTTATAACACGCTTTTATTTGAAAACCGAGACTAACGTAATAACGTCTTAATTCCTTTTTCACTTTTCATGCTTGAAGACTTGTAGTTTATACTCGTACTAGGTTAGGCAGTTTAAAATTGTATTTTATGCACTTTGTCAAAAAAGTTATTTCTTCTTCTAAATTGAATTTCCAGACAGTCAAACCATAAAACTCTAATTCAACTTTAATTAAAATACTACTTTTCTAAACTACTTTTACGTTTTGTTTCCTCGCAATTGAAGTGAAAAGCAGAGTTTATAACTCGACCATAAAACACTTTCTATCCGAGGCTTAATTATTCGCACTCCCCTCTACGGGTCGTGCGAATACGTAAGCCTTGTATAACAAGTCATGTTTTATGCCCTTGTTGTAAAATCTACTATTCTTCATTTAATAAAAGCTAGTTTTAAAAATATTTTTTACCATGACTTTATTTTTTTTAATATTTATGATGTCAAATACTAAAAAACAACTATCTACTACACACTCTAGAATCAGACGAACCGATAAAGATAGAAAGAAAGAACCAAAGATATTTTTCTTCGTACACCGAACAGCACGTCAGTACAAACACTTTGGATTTTATGGCATAGTATAGAGTTGCAAATATTTCCATTCACGTGCGGTTGACCGAACGTAAGGTATGGTAGTAAGGTAACGTAAGGTAGTAGACATCAAAAAACAGCGCCTCTAGTGTGAAGTAGATAAACTACAGTCTCATACAAAAGTGATTGCTGCATATTAGAGACATAGACTCGCTCTATTTGCATTGTATTCTGCATGACATTCAATAAGTATTCTGTAAATAATCTACATTGAATAAAATTATCTGAATCTGAATCTATTGCACGGGAAACTCAGTCGTTACCTTGTTTGTATAAACTGAGAGAACTTTCCCCAAAAGGTCTAGCCAAATCCATACTAATATTATAAATGCGAAAGTAACTCTGTCTGTCTGTCTGTCTGTTTGTTTGTTGCTCTTTCACGCCTAAACGGCTGAACGGATTTTGATGAAATTTGGTATGGTGATAGATGGTAACTTGGAGACGGACATAGGCTACTTTTTACCCCGGGAAAATATCTCATTCCCGTGGGAATCTACACATACAATAATACTCTAGCGGGCTCTTTAACGCCTAAACGGCTGAACGGATTTTGATGAAATTTGGTATGGTGATAGATGGTAACTTGGAGACGGACATAGGCTACTTTTTACCCCGGGAAAATATCTCATTCCGGTGGGAATCTACACATACAATAATACTCTAGCGGGGTTGTATCTGCTACAGCACACCGAAACTACTTTACCGATTTTGATGGGACTTCTTTTTTTACTCAACTAAGTATCGCTGATTACGAAAACTACTACAATTTTGAAATCCAACGTGGTAGACGTAAACTACCATTATCCCCTGGGGATAAGGTTGAGGTGCGATAGGGTTGAAATGTCTAAAAATCAATATGGGTGTCGTTTGTAAGGTTTATCGAGCCGCTGATTACAAAAACTACAACAATTTTGAAATCCAACATGGTGGACGTGAAATGCTATCATCCCTTGGGGATGAGATTGGGGTGCGATAGAGTTGATATGTCTAAAAATCAATATGGGTGTCGTTCGTATGGTTTATCGGGTCGCTGATTACGAAAACTACAATGATTTTGAGATCCAACGTGGTGGACGTGAAATACCACCTCCCCTGGGATGGGGTTGGGATTCGATAGGTTTGAAATGTCTAAAAATCAATATGAGTGTCAGTTGTATGTTTATATAAGGATAGGGATAGCGGTTAAGATGGCGTTAGGGGTAGAAGCAGGGATAGGGGTAGGGTCAGGGATAGGGAGAGGGGGAGGGATAGGGAGAGAGTGTAAGGGAGGGGAAAATGAGGGGAGAGAAAGGGGGAGGGAGGGGTAGAGGGCGTGGGAGGGGGTAGAGGGAGGGAGAGGGGGAAGGGGAGGATGAGTGAGGGGAAGGGGGAAAGGGAGGGGAATGGGAGGAGGGCGAAGGGGGAAAGGGAGGGTGATGGGGAGAGGGGAAGGGGGGAAATGGAGGGGGAAGGAAGGGTGAGGGGGGGAAGAGGGAGAGGCGAGGGAGAGGAAGAGAGAGTGGGAGAGGGTGAGGGAGGGGGAGTGGGAATGTAGGGGGGGGGATACAAAAGGATAGATAGGGAGGAATAGGGACCTTTTTTACTTTTATGAATACCTCCTCGCTACCCATTCACTTCACTCCCTTTATTGCCTTCTTTTTTAAGTTCGCCTGTAACGGTTTACAATGAAAATTCCGCACTACCTACCAGTTAAATAAAATCAAAAGATAATTAAGTTTGTAGTAAGATGCATTTATTCAACTTGGATAAGTACAAATGCATCTTTTACGTAGGGATCAAGAAGGATAAGCGCTCCGTAAAATATGTTTCAATTAAGTTCGAGTTCTGTTTTTTTATAAAATCTACGCGGACGAAGTCGCGGGTAACAGCTAGTATTTTATAAAGGAACCTCCCAGAGTTGTTTTATCAATAAAATATTATCAGGTACCATTATCAATTACATTTTATTTTACATTTTTATTTTACATTTTATTAGATTACATTTTATTTTAATTTTTTTATAAACATTTTTTATAGCTTCAGGCAACTTATTATTATTTTATTGACATTACGAGTCAAAATATTTTTATTCACATTAGTCATGTTATTTATGTCTGTGGTTTGAGTACAGTCAAGAGCAGACCAATCTTGACTCTCGACTTTAGCTCCTACGACGCTTGCAGTAAGAACGATACAAAGTCCAAAGTGTCAAGCTTGACGAACTCTTGACTGTACGTAACCTGCTACAATAATATTAATTAAAATAATATTTACTTAAATAATATTTTCAATTTTTTTTAGTAAAAAAAAAGTTACATAGTTATAAAAAAAGTGCTCGTATATTTCCATTGATAGTAGTTTGCAATCAACTGGGAAGGAAAATAAATATGACCTCATCGCCGCGGGCTATAGAAAAACAAGCCTGGCTGACACCAACTATTCATTATAAGGCAGCGTCCAGATTAGCGAACATCGACTATTGTGATTTTTTGGGATATTCGTAATATTTTCATAGTTGTTTAAAAGGGAAAGAATGTTCTTCATGGAACTGTTCTTGGCTTATTTTGTAGATTATTCAATAAACGTCTTCAAATTAACTTAAATGTCTTGAAATGGGTAAGCTCACTCGGCGACCCAAAACCGACTAGGTGAAAAATAACGTGGAGAGCCGACCCCACTTTATGTGGGTTTCGGCCAGGCTAGGCAGAGTGAAAGAAACGCATAGAAATAACTAAACAGCAGCCCAATCGTAAACTGGAATATTTATGGGAACAGGGCCATCCCCGTCCTCAGAAAAGCACCCCTGCACCATCTACGTAATTTTTATTTTCGTTTATTGCAACGCTAACCAACACATTTTGCAGCCATGACACTTAAATTGCAGTACCTACAAAATTGTTTTACCAACTTGTTTTTACTGACAAATTTAGCCGATTGCTATTGACATAGCTGTAAAGTGTTGGTTAGCGTTGGAATAAACGAAAAAAAAATGATCATACGAAGTTTTTTAGATTACATTTAATTATTTTACATGACGATATCATAATAAAATTTGAGTGTATGTGTGGATGAGTGTGTGTGTGTGTGTTAGTTTTAGTTGGAAACGAAAAAATCATCAGTGTTACATACAAAATTTGCATGTCGTTTGAATGTGCAATTTAAAGATAAAAAAATATTAAAGACGAGCTAAAAGATCACGTAAGTTCAACTCTTATGGTTTTCATCCATCTGTATTCAGCCTAGGATTGGCATATTTTTCATCAGGCCAGCGCGGCGAACGTGAACCGTGCGCGGGGTTATTGCAATCACGTCTACCCGCTACGCGGGGCGTTGAATTTCGCACGTCCGGACGACTCGCCAAGCCCGGAATTGGAAATATCTAGTAAATATACAAACTTTTTCGTACGGAAACGTGTTGTTGATGAGAGTCATGACTGAGAGTTTTAAATTTTAAACAAAAATGGTTGTAAGATGTTTAATAAGTTTGTATTTTTATAATTCTGCCCGCAATTAACATGGAACCCATAGGGTGTTGCCATTTCCGTCTGTTTGTTAAATTCTGTTCGCAGAATTTTGTTGCTATACTTTTCAGGCAGGCGTTTCATGACTTCTAAAATATAATAGAAGTAAAAAAAACGGCCAAGTGCGTGTCGGGCCACGCGCAATATAGGTTAGGTTCCTTAGTTTTGATTAAGCAGGTTTTGATTAAGTATTCCATAACGTTTATAACATAAACTTTTTACCTCCTAATGGTTAGCGAGGTCCTAGCACCTGATTGCTATTGCTATTTTATTTATATCTAGTTTTTCGGCTATAGCTCATTAACCTGTAAATCCTACTTAGCTGTGATAGTTTTCCATTTAATTCCATCATATATACTACTACTGTGATTTTTTCACATTTCCAATAACAACCGTTTAACCGACGTTTAAGCAGGTGGGGGGACACCCGATTCCAACAAGAAAATGCGCGTTTCGCAAACGGATTCCTAAATCTTAAAATGATCTTTGTAATCTCACTTTTTTTTTAAAGACCTATCCAACGACACCCCACACTATAGGGTAGACAAGAAAAATAATTTTCACCCCCACATGACTTATAGGTACCAATTTATTTTAATTTAATTTTCAATTTTAATTTTATTTCACTACTTTGTTGACGTAGACAAAGCTTTCTAGTACTAAGGGTCTCTGAGCTAAGCCGCGGACAAACAGACAGACGGACAAGTCGAAACTATAAGGGTTCCTTTTTGACTGCGGAACCCTAAAAACAAAATTAAATGTTTCTGCAAAAAATGCCCGAAAACTTTACATAGAATGTTTACGTACATATATGAATGCAATAAATACTTTAGGCAGGTAACGTAGATGGAAATAGTTGAATTAACTTTATTTATTTAACACAATGTTTAAAAAAGATACTTTAACAAAAAGTTCCAATAACTACAACGTATGTATACTTATCAAGACTAGTGCAATAACCTGTATCTCTGGGTAGTTATAACCGACGGCGAATTTCTAGGTTGACGTGTCTGGCAACCCCGAAATTATATTTTAGAATTTTTCCTGCGTCTTTTTGCGGGAAGTTTGTTTTGTTTTATTTGACTGAATAGGCCCTTTCAGTTATCGTCAACCTGTACCTATATGATTGTTAGTGAATACCAAAATTTGTACTTACCAATATAATCATTTTCAGGTGTACCGAGACTAGGTTCTTCAGTTTTCTTTGAAAGCTTAGGGTGGGCGTAAGCGCAGTGCAGAACACGTCCTTCCTCTCGCTTTATTACGATGTAAAATGAAAGGTAGAAATACTTTTCTGTGCTGCGCTGCACATTCTTGTTGCAACGGCTACTTTTTATCGAAGAAAATATCTAATTAGGACGGAAAACAGTTTCCGTGGTCTAGAGGTTAGAGCGCTCGGCTCTTGATTCGGAGGTTTTGGGTTCGATTCCTGGTGGGGGACACTGTCAATCAAAAATCCCTTTGTGTGATCTCCTCAGTGTGGTTAGGACATTGCAGGATGAATCATCTGATTGTCTGGAAAGTTAGATGATTCCGTGCTTCAGAAGGCACGTTACGCCGTTGGTCCCGACTACTATCTACGGATGTAGTCGTTAAGGGGCTACCTCCGGTCCACTAGCGCCCCCATCAGTTAAAAAAATATTAATTGCTAAATACGAAACTTATCAAAAATCCGGAAAGACAGATTGTAGTAAAGGTGCATTTGTTTATTTAGAAACTATTTACTCTGTAAAATAAAGTTCACTGTAGTTACAGATACAAAAACTGTTAAAAGTAGCCGTTTTTCGCAATTTTTGTAGCTGTACCTACAGTGTATTATATTTTTCAGAATTGATAGGTTCTGAATAAACTAGGATACCTTTACTTTAATCTGTCTTTCCGGATTATCGATATGTTTTGTATTTAGTGATTAATATTTTTTAAACTGTTGGGGGCTCTAGTGGACTAGGTAGCCTCTTAATGAGTCAAATCAACGACTTTTGGCGGCTCAACAACTCTCTTTTTTCAAACCGGTTTATGAGATCGGTCATCGACCTTGCAATGTAACCCACACGATATGATGATGATGACCACGGAAAATGTTAAAGTCTAACGGAGTCGTTGACATCAGCTAGCAGTTGTTATTTCAAAACCCACCCTAATTTGAGTTGACAAGGGTGCGACCATTAAACCAATAGCTAGAATATCGAGGGAAAACCTATTAGTTTCAATATTGAGGTTTAGATATAACCACATTGACATGACTTAATTATTTACCCATTTTCCCTAATCTAATCAATTATTTGGGAACTAAAGGCTGATACTCCGAATCGATATAATTGGCACTGGTATTCATTATGTCATGATAGAAAGTATTCTACAGACCAAAGATTTTGGAAACTACGCGCACGGAAGCGCAGCGTTTTTCTTACTTAAATTGTACAAACAGAGTTAAAAAATCTTAATCACGTATGGCATAAGAGAAAATTCTCCCTCTAAAAAAAAATCTGTATTTGTTGACAAAAAAAAGTAACAAAGTTGTTTTTTGGGAGGATCAACTCAAAGACGCTTCCTCCAAACTGGCAAAAACCTTTCAAATCGTTTTAAGTTAGTACGTAGCAGCACCCGTAGCCGTAGCTAAGTGCTACGGAACATAGCCAAGTTATGCACTAACTAGTAGCATGTATTCACTCTGGTGAAAAGAATGACGTCATTCGACTATGACATTCTAGCTAAAGTATACTTATCCGTATACAGGGTGTGATCGTTAAGGTGATCCGTTTTCCATACAAAAATTCAAATGACTTGCATTCTTACGCGGGACATAAAATTCTGTTGAAAAACGAACGAATACTGCTATTTTTAGTTAAATTTTTCGATGATTGATACAAAATACAGCTATTGTACTGAAATTACTAGTTTTTGTTGGCAATTTTTGGTTCAATATTACGATTGTGGGCGTGCGGTCAAAACTGTACGGCTGTGCTTTGTGTGCATATGTGAGTGACCGTACTCGACTGACGAGAGTAATTGACTTTACTGGACATATGGAGATATTTTTCTTATCGAAATTGTTGTTGGGTGTTGAAGTTGCACCATGAAATTTACGCTGATCAACGTTTTGCATATATAGTTGGTACTTATTGCATAAAAAAATAAAACCTTATATTTGCAGCATCTATCTAGTTGCGTTCGGGTCTAGCTGGCCGTCACAGATCACCTTAAGTGTGCCCAGGCGATTATTCCGTAACTAATACAAATATCAAAAAACTTAAAACTGATATCAAAATCACCTTACCTAATGAGTAAAATGACATCAATAAGTTTTTAAAAATGAAACGAGAAATATCCAAAATTTTTACATTAAACACTCCCATACATTTAATATGAGATTAGTAGAAAGTTTTTAGTTTCCTTATTTTATTTAAGTGATCTCGTACTCTTTTTACCTTATATTATTATTACGTATGATATGAGAGTGATGATTTTCAAGTAGATACACGTGTAGAATAATTATTATCTTTCCACTTCAAATTAATAATAAACCTTATTTCAATATCGTACCTATTAATTTGAACTGGCTGAAAAGCAACATACTACAAAAAGAAATTTACTCTTTGTTCCGTACCTCAAAATAAAAAAAACGGCACCCTTATAGGATCACTTTGTTGTCCGTCCGTCTCTCTGTCTGTCTGTCTGTCTGTCAAGACCCTTTTTCTCAGTAACGGTAGAGGTTGAAATTGATAACGAATATTAAAGTCCATAAACCACACAAGATCTTGAAATTTAAATATTTTACGACGCAATCAAAAGATATGGCTTTTTATGTCCTCATCTCCATGCATTTATGCACTTAAGCAAAACCTAGAAGGTACTTCTCGTTGACCTAAAATTATGAAATTTGCCAAAAAGCTAAGTCTCACAGCACAAATAAAGGGAAAAGTCTAAAATCATTAAATATTACAATTTCCAATTAAGGTAAGCTCCCGTTTTAAGAACTTTTGTATAAAAGAGGGGCCAAGTTGGATGGTCGCGGAGTTCTTAAACTCAAAGAGCAAAAGCTTTTAGTAAGTATATCATATGCTAATTACTAATTTCATACTAAATGTATGGGAGTGTTTGATGTCAAAATTTTGGATATTACTAATTTTATTTAAAAAAATATATGATTGACACTTTACTCAATAGGTAACGAACTGTCGATATCAGTATTACACCCGGTATACCACATCCTACCTACTACTAGCTATCTTTTAGGTAGCAAAATGACTCACTAGGGAGGAACATCAGAACTCCAACGAAGTACAGGCGGCGCATGCAGATTGCAAATATACCACATAAACAATCTAAGTTATTGCGAGACTCGACATGCTTTTAGCCATTTCTCTCTATAGAAGTTTATGATTATATACCTATCTAGTTATACCAAGTATTATAAAGAAAACCGTCAAACCGAAAGAGTGTTAATCTGCCCATTAAAATGAACTAACTTACTATTGAACTGAACTATTTCCAGACATGATTTTTATTAGAAAAGTTGTCAAGTTTGACGGGCTGATACTACGAGTTTTTTTTTGTATTTTATGTGACACGGTATACAGTCTAGATAGTTAGCCACGATCATTTTTAGGATTCACTATGTTGTCCCGTTTGGTACCAGCAAAGAATAGCTCCAACCCACCTCTACCCGTGGGTGTCGTAAGAGGCGACTAACGGCTTATGAACGTAGGATGTGCAGCAGAATTTTGTGTAACGTACCATCTTACATATTTTGTAAATTTGAAATTGATAATGTGAGATAATAAAATCTAATCTAATCTATTGCGGTCAGCAACAACACAACTGCAGTCGCCAGCCGAAACGCTTACAATCGTGGTGACTCTGGTAAATCCCCTCCAAAGTAGGTACTACGCGTTTATGCTGAAGTTCTGGAGGGACCTCCCTGTCCTGCAGTGGACGTTTCATGGAATGTACGGTAATGAAGATCCAAAGAGTGTAAAATGGGACCCTATTAATATGCCTCCGATGTATGTCTGTCTACGAGACGTACGTCGTATCAACCGGCCGTAAGTATCTCATGAACCGTAATATGTAGGCAGTTAAAATTTTCACAGATTATGTTTGTCTGTTGCTGAAATGACAAAAAAAATAAAATAAAAAAATTATTGGGGCTTCCCTGAAATGCAAAAAATAAAAATTATGAAAAATAAACTTTTAACGGTTATAGCATATTATCTGTGGATCCGATGGACACAAAACGCCTGCATGTATACCGAGACTGAGACTGCACCTTTGTCATTTCGATGGCTGTAATTCAGTGAATTTAAAAAAATATATTTTAAAAAAGTATTTTATAAAATTATTTTAACTATATCTCTGTGTGAATCTGAGAACTATTATATTTTTATTCTTTAATAATAAGGAATTCATAATAAGGTGACTAACATAACAGAAAACATCATACACCCTGCTCCAGCGAGTCAGTAGAAAAACTTTGGATTTTATGGCATGGTAATAGAGTTGTAAAAGTTTCTACTGACGTGCTTTTGTCCGTACAAGACACATTTAAAATTTAATATCAGGCATTTAATATCCTCCTTTAAGTATTATACCATTTAACCCATTTCAAATTCCTTTACTTAATACTATTATTTTAATTTCATCAAGCGGCTGGAATAAAAAACTAGAGTAAAACCGGTCAAGTGCTAGTTGGACTCGCGCGCCGAGGGTTCCGATATACCTTTAGTATTTTTGGAAGGAATAAAGTCCAATTTCAAGACCGCAAAACTAAATTTGTTTGTAAAGGTTTTTTGCATATTTCAAAAAAAAACTGTGCAACTTGGAAAGATCTTTTTATTTTAGTGTAATATTTACATAAACATCTATCGACTGTAATTAATTCAGATTTTTCCATTCACAAACTTCGGAGATAAGGGGGGGGGGGGAACGGAATTTTTTTTTACATTTTTCATCATTACTAAGAGAACCATATTCTAAAACAATTCCAAATTTCAAGTCGATAGCATGAATGGTTGCTGAGATTTACAGGTGTGACAGACAGACAGACAAAGCAGCACGATAAGGGTTCCTTTTTTTACCATTTTGGTATCGGAACCCTAAAAATTTATAGTTAACGCATAGAGTTAACGAAATGTTGCGTGACAGCTAATGTCAATCCCATACATTTTCATTCTATTTTACTATCGTAAACGCTAATTAATAGAAACGATTAGAAAGAGCCACTTGCACGGAGCAGCTCTGCTCCGTGGCCACTTGTCTCTAGGCCCAGGTATTTACATATCTACATGAAACCAGCCTTAGTCGTAATAGTAGCTCTTACAGTCGACGCTTTTTAGTTCAAGTGCTCAAGCCATTATTTCAGGTATGCCGAACATTTTTACACAACCCATTTTTAAAAAAAATATTTCATCTTTCGAGTTTCCAGTCTTCCGTAACAGACTGACATAAGTGCCATTAGTGCCACTTTGTTTGTGAAGCGATGTAGTTTGGACTAATACATAAAATGTTAAAAATTTGTTCAAAAAGTAAAAGCCGACTACTGACAAATCTTGCTATAAAAAGTATGAAACGAGAAAATATTGCGATCTCAAATTGTTATGTACAAAGAATGGTATTTTTGAGATCGATTTTTTTTTACGTCTAACGACCTATGTTCCTTGGGGAAAGTTGTTCAGTTTCGTGGTCTGAACTCAGTCTAAAAATTTGTCGAATGTTTATTTAACATTTAATTTTTTTTTTGTTTCCTTTTATTCACCCTGTAGTTATTCAAACACGATATCTTTATTTCTTGAAGTATTTTATTTGTAAGTACCTACTTTATCTAAGTTTTCAAAACTCTAGAACTTTTATAATTTTTTTTACATAGGTAACACCGCCATGCCGAAACTGCTGAGCATTTTCACAATGTAAATGAAAATTATACAGTTTAGACATGAAATGCATAAAAATTTGGATTTGAGCTAATGAAAAGATAATAAGAAATACGTGTTTCAGAATGTTTTAAAATCATCCCCTTGGTGAAAGGAGGCAAGAATTTTTCAGTAAGTTTTCGTATTTGAAGTAAAACGCAATATTAGATGTTAGGGTAAGTACAAAAAATAAAGAAGGATTCGGCATTTTTAGAAAATCATCTTCCAAGGGGCCGAAATATGGGATGGAAAAACCTACAGTTTTAACTAGATGATTTCAAGTTTGGATTTAAGTTACTGAAAAGAAAAAAATATATTTTTTTTTTATTAAAAAAAACTGTAACCCCTGATTAAAACGGTAGTTTTACCCTAGTGGTGGGTGTAAAAAACGAAAGATTTTTTACGTCTTTTGTTTTGAAGTTATTCAGATTTGGAGTGACGACAAATAATTTTTGGAAAATCATCCATCTAGGTGGTGAAATAAGGGATGAAAATGTAAATGAAAATCCTGTAGTTTTGACATGAGATGCATAAAAATTTAAATTTGAGAATTAAAAAAAAACACGTGTTTCAGCAGTTTCTCAAAATCATCCCCCAAGGAGGTAAATTAGTTTTTGGAGTAAGATTCATAAATATGTTGTTAAGGTAAGTACAAAAAAATAAAAAATGCGTGTATCAGGATTTTTGGAAAATGATCACCCTAAGGAGTGAAATAAGGTATTTTTTTATTCAATTTTATAAGCACGTTAAATACGAAATCGACGCGAGTGAAGCCGTGGGCAACAGGAATATATCCTAATAGGAATAAACGATGATTTGACTGGAAATATTGCGGATGAAGCTGCGAGGAGGAATTAAATAAAGCTAGAAATTAATTAAACATATTTCGGTTGGGATTTTAAATAAAACAATATTACCTATGTATTTAAATTTTTATTTAAACCGAATTTAAATAAATACACTTTTACAGCAAACTTTCAATATTAGATTTAGATTATTTACGATTAAATTTAACTTCAATAATAAATGTGACTATCAAACTCGATTTAACGTGTTTTGACAAACAAGATATTCAAAATAAAGTAGGTATTGTTAAAGTTTAATAAAGTATTTTAAAATAATAAAATATTTGGATTGGTGTCTACTATTTATGATTTACCCATTCCAAAATGTCTTTAAGTGAGAGTCAAGATAAGAATAGATTATTGCTCCGATAATATTTTTTTCTGATAATTTTTAGATTTACGAACGATTTTTTTAATAAATTACTATTAGGTAATATCAGACAACTTTATCATATGAATATAATCACACAGAAGATTACATCAAGTAAGCCAACCACACAACTTTGATATATAATTAACAATGAATATAGTATTATATTTAATATAACACACAACAATGGATAAATATTACTAGATTAGGTTACATATGACTTAATCTAATTGATATGCAAGACGATGGTTCAGTGGTGCTACACTTTTGGCTATTATATAAAATTATTTCGCCCCACCTTCCCGATATGTTTCATGCTGGTTCCTTTGAGATTTACTCAAATATAATGTGTATTGTGTACATACACTTCAATACAATTTTTTTCATAAAAATACAAATAACAAAGTAACAAAAGTTTTAATCAAAAGCAGAAAATGACGAGATTCAATTGCGTCGGATCTCATAAAGATAATAGAAATAGAGAGAAAAGATACATTAAATTCACATCTAGAATATGATTGACACAACATTTAAAACATCTAGATAAAACGACAAAATTTTACGATATATTCTACTAGATCCGATGATAAAGACGGCTCATTTAAATTGCTTAACTATCAGGTTCCTGCGACTCTGAATGAGTTTGTTCATGCCACATGCTAATAGAGGAGAAATCATCACCTTATGACCATGCTCTAAATAAATGCCTCATTTCTGAATTGTATGTAACTTCTGGTGGTCTTACTACAATATATTTTGTTTTTGTGATTGTGAGGCACTATTTCGTTTGAATAACGGGGTGGCTAACTGCTGGAAATAGAGTCTTTTATTCATACTATGGTTTTTTGTCCAGGAGGATGCTTGATGTTTACACCACCATTAGCAAGGGCTAAACAAACTAAGATTTCCAATATTAGTAACACTAGATGTCTATTTGTAAATATAGTCAATAGACACAACAGCAATAATCAAAATGTGAACCTGTGCGTACTACTGATATAACATTATGTGCACATCGTGTAAGATATAACTTCATTGATACTAAGTTTAATAATGAACGACAAAAGCTACTCTTCCTATATTTTACTTAAATATTTATTATGATTATTAAAATGTGTTAAAGTATGCAAAGTGAATACATTTCGTATTCAATCTCGCGTCTCACATATTTAACACATTTCATCACACGTTAATATATTTTATATTTTCATAAAATTGTATATATGATTGCTCACATTCACACAATATAATTTGATTAAATAAAGCGGGAATGGGTATAGATGGGGCAAACAAAATTGGTCTTTCCCTTCTTTACTTAACGTTCCGTTTTTCTTCGTATCACAAGCAAGCTTTGCCGATCCTTTTAAATAGGTACGAGTATATAAATATATAATGGATATGCTTATACTTAATTAATTCAGACTAAAGGATATGTGTTTTGTTTCAATCTTATCACCCAATAATATTTTTATTTCAATTTCAAAAAGGCATGGTTCTTTATAAATTAATTTTTTCTAAAGAACAAAGTAATGGATTTAGGATGAAAAAAAAATAATTTCAACATGCAGCAATAAAGCCAGTGAAAGTAACCAAATAAGCAGCCGATGTTTAACGTCACATTTATTAATCTTATCTAAATATCGATAAAACTTTAACAGCAACATAATTTAAAATAATGCTAGTAACTAAGAACTAAATTATATGCAGCTCTCTACAAACTATCATAAACTTCTTACTCAGAAATTAAACATCAAATAATGGAATGGTAAATTAAAATTAATAATATGTAATAGAAATTAAAATTAAAATATGAATTAGAAGCTACAAAACAATGTTATAATAGCTTATTCCGACAAATTTTATCTAACACTTATCTACCTACTCCTAATCTACGTCAAATCGAACATTTAGGGGCTCTATTGAATTTTATTTATCGAGGAATAAATGTGATTCATTTCGACAAATATCTAAAATAATTTTAAATTTGCTACAAAGAAGATTGTAAAAATGCTGAGACAATTAATGCTATTTCTTTAATGAGAATTAAAACGAAATCAGAGTTCGAGCCCCACAAACTTACGTCCATGTATAGGATATAATAATATCGTAATAGTCAACATGGTAAATGCGCAAAAGCTTACTAATGTGTATAGTATAGGCTGGGGTAAATGATAACAAAATATTAAAAGATCCACTTAATTTTAAATTTGTAAAGTTAAACGTAAATATTTGTGCTCTAGATCTTGAAACAGTTCTAGATAGTGTAATTGGTATTTCTGAGCGTTTAAAACGCGACAAAAGGTGAACTTTATAACAAGCTACGTGGAGCTCGTCTGCGGTGAAGTCAAAAGAGGTCTCGAAATTTTTTTTCTTGTGTAAAAGATTTTCTACTAACATGTTTATTCACGAATACAAAGTTTAGGTACAACAAAGCACTCTTTCCATTTATTACCACCTGATGCCGAACCTTTTCAGCTGTTGAATACTCTACAGTAAGGCATTTCCGTAAGAGGTCTTCTAAATTGTAAAAATACTTACGTACCATACTATATAATTTACGCTCCTTTAAAAACCTTTTACTTATCACAAGCTACCGCTCCAATATGCTACATTTTTATTCAGCCCGAATTGATATGTATCGTAGTTTATTGCACAAATTCATCACGTTACGAAGGTTTCAACGAAATATACTGAACTTTAGCGAAGGGTAATGCCTCGAACTATCCGGCCACAGCTAGCCCGAAGAGAACTCTTCACTCTGACTTGAATATGTAAAGTACATAATAAATCTTTACTCTCATAAACATAAGAGGGTCTTTCTCATGGTTTTGACATAGTCTAGTGGGTATTACTTAGAGATATTTAAAATAATATGACGTATAACATAACGCGCATTGCACTGTTCATTCAGTTTAGAAGTTTTGTTTAAAGATTAACATAAACGCGTTTCCTAACTTATATTATCAAAACAGATACTACGTGTAAAATCCGGCTGCCGTTTGCTTATATCCACCTCGTCGCAATGATGAGCGCGGCATTAGCAACCGCGGGGCAGACAGTGGCGGCACCGTTGGGGCGAACGCCGTACGCCGGTTTCCTCTTACAATTCATCTTATCGAGCGGCATCTTCGCTACACTGTATTCTCTGTGCTCGTTTACCATAGTACACAGTGTACGTTTCTTTTGCATCATTTCGTCGTCTCTATCTCGCAGGCCCGCCAGCCAAGCCTCGTACCAAGCGAGTTCGCAGTCGCATATCAATGGGTTATCTAAACAAACAAGGTCAAGTCACAATTCGTTTAGTCAGTTACTTTGAAATTCAGTGTCGAAATTACATTGAAGACAATAATTTTGAAATTGATGGAGTTATCAAACTTGAGTAATTGGTTCGCTAGGCAGTGTACAATACCCAATTTCTAAAATTGTTTTTCATAAAGTTAACCGGGTGAGACTAATGGATCTTGAAGCGAAAGTTGGGTAGCAGCGTCACCTATCGTAAAACCATTGCGGTATTTAAAATGTCTCACCTATCTATGACCGAGACTATACGATTTACAGGCTGTAAAGAAAAACTGGATGAGAACTAAGATTCATTTGGCATCAGACAATCTAGCTACTCACCCATTATGTCCACGACTCTCAGCGTGTCGAGGATGGGCTCCATAATCTCCTCAGGAATATGCTGCAACTTATTGTTCTGAAGGTTCAATGTCTCAAGGGAGTTGAGGTTGTCAAAACCCATCGTAGGCAATTGGTGAACCCTTAACAAAAAAAAGGAAAATTATTGAGAGAGGTGAGAAATATAAGTCTGTGGGGAAAACTTTGGGGAGTCGAGGCTAAAAGTGTATCGCGTCTAATTAATCAACTTGTAACATTTGAGTCTCAAGAGACTTATAAACAAGAAGGCTTGAGAAAATTAATCAAACACCAACTTCTTGAGAAGCACAGAGGAAGGATATAATAACCGTCAAGTTGAGATAACATGCCATAAATTCCAAAGAACTTATTTAAATATTCCCTTCTCCGTCTTCTCAGTAAGCAAATAAATCTGAGTCAGTCTCAGAAAATCTTATTTACGTAAGTAATTAAATGGTTTTCTTTATTTTCTACGAAGCATCACTTTGTTTGTAGAGCAAGGTAATTCAACTGACGTCACAAAGTGATATAACAATTAACTTGATATGAACAAAGTGTAATTTATTTCTTTTTCGTTTTTGTATTTCAACCTATGCCTTAGGGAAAGTCAATCTGTTACACCTTGTATAAGAATTGTTATGGTACCTATTTTCCTGTAGATTGAGAAAGGTGATGGAGTCCGTCTGGGGAAGTACCACAGTCTTGCTTTTTTCTGCCGTGAAGCAGCAGTTTTGCACAGCTGTGTTTCGGTTTGAAGTGCAAAGGGAGCCAGGGAAATTACTGGCACATGAGACATACCATCTTAGTTCTCAGGGTTGGTAACGCGCTTTGCTGTCTTATTAGTGTCAAATTGTTTTACTAATAAGACAGTGGGTGTCATGGGCGGTGGTGACCACTTACCACCAGGTGGCCCCACCTGCTCGTTTAGCCTCTTGTGACATAAAAAAAAATCCTCGTAGCCAGTGAAGCCATCCTCGCTGACGTACGTAATGAATGATGTTCAGGTGATATTTCAGGTGACGTAAGTGTTGTAGCGTAAGCAAGGCTTCTGATGGGATTGAGATCCGACGAGTGAAGTATTGTGTAACTTATATATTTTCCTGCAGGTTGAGAAAGGTGCTGAAATCCCCGTAGCCTGTGAAATCATCTTCGCTGATGTATGTAATGTTGTTAGAGTTCGATTCAGGTGAGCAGTGTAGCGGTCGCAAGGCTTCTGACTGGATCTCGTGAAGCATTGTTAACTTACTTATTTTTCTGCAGAAAGGTGATGGAATCCCCGTAGCCAGTGAAGGCATCTTCGCTAAATATGTAACGATGTTCGAGCGTAGATCCACGTGAGGCAAGCGGTGTAGCAGACGCAAGGTTTCTGACGGGATATTGTGAAGTATTGTTAACTTACATATTTTTTTGCAGATTGAGAAAGGTGATAGAATCCCCGTAGCCAGTGAAGGCATCTTCGCTGATGTACGTAATGTTGTTCGAGCGTAGATCCAGGTGACGTAAACGGTGTAGTGGTCGCAAGGCTTCTGACGGGATCTCGTGCAGTCGGTTGTCGCCGAGACGTAGGTATTGCAGGTTTTCTACGTAAATATAAACATAGTTTTATCATGGTTATTCGACTGATGGCATTTATAGATTAAATTTTCTGAACATGAACAGAAAATGAGGCAAGTAAAGGACAATATTGGATTTTTTTGTTTAATTGTATTTTAAAACAATTTGAGTTCGACATTTTTGCTTTTCTATTTCTTAGTAAAAAGTTATACGGGATGCCTTGGAAATGTTTTGATACCATAGTCTAAGGCTTTTTATAATTCAAAGTGTAAATCATTTTGTAATTCTAACATCTTATTATTGATTGTAGCTACTAGCTCACTAACTGCGATAAAAATCTCACCTTCAAGTCCAGAGAAGGCCTTCTCGTCAATCCTGGCGATCTGATTTCCCTCCAGCTCCAAAGAGTTGAGGAAGGTGAGGTGAGAGAACACCTGTGACGGTACTTCTTTAAGCTGATTATGGGCCAAGCCGAGAGAGTCCAGGCTTCGGAGACCTGACAAACAAATCATCCTCATCACTTGTTGTGGGTTGTAAGATTGATGAGCGCCTTATCCGTCTACCTATTATAACCTCACATTCAAGGTATGTGTCCATTATTTTTTTGTAATTGTATGGCCTGTAAGACTTCCTAACCATTTATTACCCTCTCTAATCTGACTGAACCATCTCAGAACTCTTCTCTCGATTTTGGTCATTGCATCTTCTTTTTCGCCATTAATTATAATTATACTACTTTTAATCCTTTCTGTTTCAAACACATTGATGATAAAAACATCAAATTTCAATTATAATCAAGTGCATAAAAAAATAAGAGAGTGTTAAGATTAGGCTATTTTACGACACAAATGACACAAATTATTTAAGGAAAATTAAATATAAGCCTTTACAAAGCACGAGGAGGTGAAGCTATTTAAAATTTACATTTCTGAAACAATTCTTTGCCTCATTTTTCCCCGTATTACCTGCAAAATCGCCTTCAGAGATGGAGGTGATCCGGTTTTCCTGCATCTCGAGTTTCTTGAGGTTTTCGAGGAGTGCGAGCGCTTTTTGCGGTACAGCCGTCAGTTCGTTCCCACCGAGGTTTAGTCGTTTCAATTTCCTGTGAGATTTCAATTTACGGGGTTAAACTGTTTCTACTATCATGTGATTGCTTTACGATAAAGCTCCTTTTTAATACTTTAGATCTACCTAGTACTTTTTTGGCATAACCTTCAGCAGCCGTAACTCAAACTAATCTTCGTTTTTAACTTTTTTAGGGTTCAGTACCTCAAACTAAAAAAAAGGCACCTTTATAGGATCACTTTGTTGTCCGTCTGTCTGTCTGTCTGTCAAGACCCTTTTTCTCAAGAACAAGAAGAGGTATCAGGTTGAAATTGATAACAAATATTAGGGTTTATAAACCACACAAGATCTGAAAATTTACGCAATCAAAAGATATGGCTTTTATGTCTTCATCTCCATACATTTATGCAAAATAGCAAAACCTACAAGGGTACTTCCCGTTGACCTAAAATTATGAAATTTGGCAAGAAGCTAGGTCTTACAGTACAAATAAAGGGAAAAGTCTATAATCATTAAATATTTAAATTTTTCTCACAACTAATAGTAACCAATTAAGGTGAGCTCCCGTTTCAAGAACTATAAAAGAGGGGTCAAGTTGGATGATCGCGGAGTTTTAAAATCAAAGAGCAAAAGGTTTTAGTATATCATATGGTAGATAGGTACGGAACCCTTAGGGCGTGAGTCCGACTCGCACTTGGCCGGTTTTTTTTTCCGATTGACGCTCTGGCTCTCCCTGAAAGAGTCGAAATTAGTCGAAGGCTGTAAACCTGACAACCGCTTAACGTACATTCCAAATCAGAAATTCCTTAAGTTAAAACTAGGAGTCAGAATGTTTCTTGATTGTCGTCAAAGTAAAGAGAGAACAAGTTACAACAAACTTATCTATTCTCGTGGATATGCAGAAGAAAGGAACAAATGCCTAGGGGCAGGTAAGTTTTAACTTCCTTGCAAACTTAGACAATAAGACGTAGGTTGAATGTTCGTCTTTTCAGTCAGGATTTGCTTTAGCTTGCATAATTTCTAACTCAGCTTCGGCGCAGAAAAGGAAAATGGTGAAACGTTGACACTTTATCATACGTTAAATTTCTGACAAAAACACCAATTTTTGGCATGGTATGGTTTGTAAAATCGTGACAACTTATTTGAAATCTATTTCGATTTTATTCTTTCTCCTGGCTTCGTAGCACTTCTTTTATGGTCGCCAAAACTTTTTAATACTCGTAATGTCCATGTCCACAGCTTAATAGGTATATTTATCGACAGTGGTTATCAAAATTCAGGCATCAATTTGTTGCTTAGTAGGTACTTGTTTTTGATAAATCTAATTGTGGGTGTCAAAAGCTAAGCTATAGGTGATATTCCACTGATATCCATTTCACCACAATAGATGTTAATCAGGCAAAATATGATAAATATAATGATTATTTGCTGGCACAATAAGTAAACGAACCAACACACATAGTTTACGAAATGCACATATTTTCACAATGAAATCTAAAACTTCCTTAATTATTTTAGAAGACAATGGGCATTTGTAAGCAACTGCGCTGGTAGGTATATATTTTTCACCTCAGCTCAGAAATATTTGGCTTGCTGGCAAATTCTGCGGCCAAAAGCGATTTTTGGCCACTAGCGGGAAAAAAGCTCTTGAAATTCGAACGTGATGTGATGAACTTATTATTTTGTATGTTTGTAGTATGTAAAACCTATGGTAAAACTCCATGCTACAGTACTGGCCGCTAGTAAAACTAGCTACGCACTATCGTTTTGCAAGAAGAGCAAAGAGGGATGCAGCTATAGGAAAGAAATAAATAGTGGTATGAATAGTGCACAGGAATAGTGTGTGCCTAACGCATAAGGTACTGGCTGATATAAAAATAAATCCAAAATTCGATCGGCTTTTGTTTTTTTTTGTTCTCTTGCCCAGCTGAATGGACTCGCCCTTCAACTTCCAAATCAGCGCAATACAAAATAGCCATGATTCGCTTGCCACTGCCTGTTCTCTGTCTCCACATTGGAATCCAATGAAAATGAGCCTTGTACTGCAAATTTATCAAGTGGTTTATAGGTAGAGTCACAAACATAAGCATAACAGTCCCAAATATAATAATTATTTAATGTTATGTACCAATTTAAGTAATTTCCTTTTTACTGTCTACCTTTTTTTTTTTTTTTTTTTTTTTTTTTTTTTTTTTTTTTTTTTTTTTTTTACATCTGCCATCAGTCGCCAGACTATAATCAGATTTGGTTTCATTGAAAGTGACTTTTAATGAGGTAGCAAGACCATTGTCATTGCTCCTCGTCATTCAGCAAGTACATGAGTACGCTTTAATCTTTTAGTAGTAACACTTGTCAGGAGTGAGTTAGCAAGTGGATTTGGGTGCTGAGCTAAACGTTTCTCGTGCTTCTGTTTGCATCGCTCTATTTCTTCCGTTACGGTCGGCATTTCCAGGTATTTGTGCAATTCATCATTACGTGCATACCATGGTGCAGCGCAAATGGTTCTGAGGATGTTGTTTTGTGTTCTTTGTATACATTCAATGTTTGACTTAGATGCTGTTGCCCAAAGTTCTATGCCGTATAGCCAGATGGGCTTTATGATAGCGCAATAAACCGTAACTTTGTTACTCAGGGATAGTTTGGATTGTCTCCCAAGAAGCCAGAGGAGATTTCTGAAGCGGTAATTTATGTCGTCTCTTTTGTGTTTGATGTGCTCCTTCCAGGTAAGTCTACGATCCATATAGAAGCCTAGATATTTGACGCATGTGGTTTCTGGCAAGGGATCGTTGCCTAGTCTCACTTGTGGGCAGTCACTTCGTCTCAGGGTAAGAGTGATGTGATGTGATTTCTGAGCGCTTGCTTTTATCCGCCACTTTTTAAGCCAAACATCGGTAGCATCTAGTTGTTACTGTCTACCTTAGTGTTATTAGTCTATGTACACACGGCCGCTCGTCGGTGAAATCTCTTTGACCTTGAGCGGTTCTCTGGTTTCGGGGTTTCTGGCGTAGCGCTGGTTCAGCTTTTACTGGTTTTGTTTCCACTCGCTTGCTACCGTGCGTACCAATATGTATGTATTATGCCCTTAAGATAATATGTGTATATGTATGTATGAATAATTAATTAAACACTTATTTCTTATATTTGAATTGATTTTCTTGCATTTAAGTTAACATTCCGTCACTTTAATGAGGTGAAAAATTTTGTGTTTCACTCGGCAGCAAAGTTATTTTGCGTCTCGTGCCTTGAAACCTTCGCTACGCTTAGGATTCTTCTTCGAACCACTCGAGAGTGATTGAGTGGTTCAATCCTAGAATCCTTCGCTTGCTCAGGTTTCAATACAAGACACTCGCGCCAAATAACTCTTTTGCTGCCTTGCATAACAAATAAAAAATTTTGTAACGAGCCAAATTCTTACTATATCAAATACATGACGCAAATGTGGACATAAACATGATTTTAATGCTTATCATACGAGTACTATTACATAGTAAACATACAGAGCGAATTTCGGTACATAATAAAATTGGCTTCAGCAAAGATAGTCACTATTTCAGGCGTGCACAAAATCCGTGCTAAGCCCGTCGAAAGCCTTATAAAGGACATAAAGGCCGTTACTCACTTTTCCAGTCCCTTAAAAGCCTCGCCGTCGATGACAGATATCTTGTTCTCGTACAAGGTCAGGATCTCTAGTGTATCTAAGCCCATAAAGGCTCTGTTGTGTACTGCCGTCACCTATGGGAAAACAAAAAAAAATTACTACTTTACTTTACAGGCAGAAGAGTTTAGAGTACACTGACAATTTTCCCGAATAGGTCATTAGACTTGAATAATATAATGTGTAATGCATCGGCCATTTTCTCTTAAATATTATTACTTAGGCGACCGAGCTTTGCTCTATAAAACCCGCCTTAACATTAAAATATCATCGGGTGAGCAAGTTATGCTACCCGCCAACAGATGGCGCTGTAGGTTTTTGTCTAAAACGCAAATGCTGAAAAACACGGGGAAAACTAATTTTCCCAGACAAGAGACCTAGCTTCATCGATTTTCGCCCCCGAAAAACCCCATATGGAAAATTTCATCGAAATCGTTAGAGCCGTTTTCGAGAAACCGATTACAAATATATATATGTATTTATATATATACAAATATATCTCGTTTAATAGTACATACATACATACATAACATCACGCCTCTTTCCCGTTGGGGTAGGCAGAGACCACAGTCCTCCACCTGCTACGATCTTGACATACTTCCCTTGCTTCCTGTACTTTCATCAATCCTTTCATACATGCTCGTCGGTTTAGGGTACTTTTAACCTGGCCTTTAATAGTATAGCATTATATCTCTCTAATTTTGTCGTTCTCTACTTAATTAGTACGAAAAGCTCCTTGGTAGCAGCTACTAAAACGTAACGTAGCAGACTCATTACGTCGGTCTTAGTTGAGCTAATTTTTTCTTCATAATTAATTCAGTAGACTAGGTACCCTACGCAAATACTGTTGTTATTCAAGTACATAATTAATTTAGAGAAATACTGTTTTGAACCGTAATTTTCAAATAAATAGCGATAAAAACTATATTACTACCTTTGTAGTTAATCGTAAAGTAGTCTAGGAAAGTAGTTATAACTTGCTACAAAATGCAATTGATTATTTTAATAGGTATGATTTACCAAAAAAAAGTTGAAGATAAAAAAATAACAAATAATAATGATGACATGGTCTGCAATTGTTTATTAACACTTTTTGCATACAATTACCAATTATTCTACCTGAGTCAAATAATAGCCGTGTTTACTCAAGCATTTAAAGCATTTCTATTATATTTCCTGTAATAGACAAGCGACAAGAGACAAGCAACAATTCGTCTCTCGTCGTTGCCAACGATTTTTTTTTTGTGTTTTGAACCAGAATACAAAGCACACAAAGAATATTATTACTCTTTTTACATGCACTTTTGTATTCGTAACAATAAATCTTACCCGATTATGATTCATGTTGAGAATTAGCAGGTGGTTGAGGTGGGTGAATGAGGAAGTGGGGATGGTTGCCAAACTGTTCTGCGATACATCCAGCTGCGTCAATTTATTACCTGTACGAAAAAAAAATATCGAATAAACTTAACTTTTCTAATTTTAAGCTCATAGATTTTTTTCAGGTTTTTCTGTTTTTGTCAAGCATAGAAATATAAGGGTAATAGAAGGAAGATTAATAATAATGAAAATATGTGTCGACGCCTATGCCGTATGTAATACGGCATAGGCATAAATTTTGTATGTCAAATCACGTTTGATGATTTGACATTTATATTTGGAACACTGACAGATGTCATCCCATCATCATAACATCCCTTGAAAACGTCCACTACAGGACAGGGAGCTCCCTCCAGAATTCTTGCTTTTGCTGGAAAAATGTGGAGGGGAAGTACCATAGTCACCTCGCTTGTTAGCGTTACGGCTGGCACCATGGACCGCGGTTGTAGGTGACCGCAGTAAGTAAGATGTAACATATAAAGGAGGAGCTGCTGCCCATCCTCCAGTAAAACCTCCAGTGTCATCCCATAGTAAAATAAATTAGTATTCTTTCTATTCCGAGCGGAGCAAGGTGTCCGAATTCTTTGTTGATAAGAAACAAGTGTTTTTTAAAGTTAAAGCTAAAACAAGCTTCGTTTTTTATAATAAATGTGTGTGTAGGCATAAGCCAGCCAAGTCAATCAGATTGCCTCTTTTCTGTTTAAAATTAAATAATCACCCAAAGAAATAATCACACAAAGTCACCTGCCGAGATAATGCTCTCCCTCTTGTGTAAAAAATATATTTTCTTTAAACTTAACCAAAACCAACGCGTTTTATTTTAAAGCCAACGTTAATTTCTACTTAATCAAATTATGCGCTGGAAAATTTTACGAAGTGTCGGTAGGTACCTCAAACAAAACCGCAGCATTTAAAATATGGTCAGCTTCACCTGCTATCTATTTTCGTTGTCCAAAGTTTATGATCAGAAAATGTTTATTTTGGCGAACTGGGTAGTGATATTATAAAGTTAGTTCCATCAATTTAATTAATGGGTTTTATCGGTTTACATGAGCTTACAACTGTTTTTTAGGACAGCCTGAATTTAAAGCCTTCAAATTCGTAACAGCTAGAGTAATATTTTAAATTAAAATATTATAAATGAAATAAAAAAAAACATTTTCGGATTAAAATTTCATGAAACTATAACTGTTCATTAAAAAATTGTTCCTTCTGTTATCGTTTTATTTCTAATTTTACTTTATTTTATTTCATATTTACAGTTTTATTGAACTTAAAAATAAAAATATATAAATAATAGTTTAATAATAAACAGAATAGTTTGACATACATACCGATGGAACTGAGTGAGGAATCCTCAATGACGGCCAAGCTACTGTTGTGGACTGTCAGGTGGCGGATGTCCAGCCCTAGGAAGATGTAGGCAGGAAGCTTGGCCAGGTTGTTGTGACGTAGCTTCAGGTAGAAGATGATCATAGGCTTCGACCGGAGGGTGTTCATAGCCTGGCAAAGGGAAGAACTGTTATAAGTCGTGTCGAATCATTACCTTCAACACTTCAACTCACAATCTCTGGTGTCAGAGTCATTGAGCCGTCAAACGTAGCGGACTTAGCGAATAACGCAACAAACGATTAAGTCACTTTTGTTGATATTGGGACCAACGGCTTAACTTGCTTTCTGAAGCACGACATTATCTTACTTTTCGGAAAATAAGGTGATTCATCCTATAATTCCTAATCAAACCAGGGAAGTCTTACAAAGTGATTTTTGTGTAACAAGGATAAGTCATCATCATATCATCCCATAACATGTCCACTGCAGGACAGGGAACTCCCTCCAGAACTTCAGCAAAAATGCGTGGTACTTAGGAGGGGATTTACCATAGTCACCACGCTTGTAAGCGTTGCGGCTGGCGACCGCTGTTGTTGGTGACCGCAGTATGTAAGATGGTAAGATACACAGAAAGATGCTGCTGCCCATCCTCCGGTTCTTATGCCCTTAGTCGCCAATTACGACACCCACGGGTAGAGATGGACACCAAACGGGACAAGGATAAGTACTAGGGAAGAACGTTTAACCACTTCGGAGGCTGTTAGCGAAATTGTAATTACCCATACGAATTAGTTAATGGATTTTAGAATACCTATAAGTAAACCTTTTCCCTCTTTTAGTTACAATTTTATCAAAAACTGTTGACTGCTACTTTCGCAATCGTAAATAAAAATAATAAAATTTCCAGTGTAAATAAACGATTTCCAAATACAGAAATAAAGCTACATATAAAGGTATTTATTATTATTACGTAATCTTAGATGTCATAAATTGCGACACTAAATCAAAACCAGATAGTACTCCTGTCTGATGTAATCGTAATAATAAATGTTTTATTGAAGAAGAAGAGGTTCCCATTTATATGCGGTTGATATAAAATACTGTGGTTTATTTTTTATCATTGAACGTGCTTGCAAACGCTAAAATATACTCCTGGGTCCTGAGACAACTGGCATTCTATTATAGCAAACGCTATAGAATAGAATAAAACTCTATGGGTTTGACATTAGCTGTCACGTGACATTTCGTTAGCTAATGTCAATCCCATACATTTTCATTCTATTCTACTGGCGGCGTTTCCGATAGTAGAAAGCCACTTGGCTCTAGCAATGATATTACAATTATATATTTGTGCTCTAGGCCTAGTGGTAAATCATTCAGAAATTACAAAGCCTACATAACTATTTTAAAGCCTGTTGATATATTATGTGTAGTGTACTACAAGGTGTAACAGAAGGGTTATATCAACCCTGTAGGACTTGATACTGCCGATGCAATTGAACAAGTTTCCCTAAGGAACATAGATTCAAATATAAAAAAAATTTACCTACCATATAAAATGCGCTATCCGCTGATTCAGTTTTTTAGGAGGTATTTTTTTTTTATTGTATTTCGATCTATATTCCTTAGGAAAAGTTGTTCAGTTTAATGGGCAGAATGACATCCTTCAAAAAAAAAGAAAAAAAAAGAAGTGGAATATGGACGTATTACAGACGACCACAGTTTCTCTGCCAAAAATAAATTAGTTTTCATTTAGATAAAGAGAATTGTGATAGTTTTCCAGTGTACATAAGGTCTCGCACGTCTTTTTGGTTGATTTATGTTAGGCGTGGTAAACGTCGCCTTAAATCTCCAGGACGTATGTATTTAAGCTGTCGAATCTTAAAGGTAGTATAATTAAGTATAATGAATATAATTTCAGGGGTGATCCTTCAATATTCGTCCACACTATGAAATGCATCATTTTTACGAGTATTACTCGTAAGTAGGTAATTTTTCTATTTACACATTACAATGTTTCAATATTTTGAGTTTAGAGATCCTTACTTAAATATCGCTTGTTCATTATTGTACTGATTTCGGTTATATTCAGCGTTGAAATGCTAACTCAAACCAGAGCTATATATCTTAAAAGACCCACCAAGGCAGTATATCAGAACGCAAGAAGCATGCAGCCATAGGACACTCACGTGCAAGAATATTTATGTTTACAAGAAGTGAAGTTAGAAATGACTTTTGTTATCCGCCGCATTAAATGTATTTTTGTACGTATTTACATCACAACCTTATTCAAATTCAGAACGAATTAATTTCAGTATACCGTGATTTGCGAATTTATTGTTGAGAACCGCGAAAAAAGTTTGCTACGGTCCGTATGCCCTTGCTACGGTGCGGCGTAGCAGTCGTAGCAATAATGGCTTCCTTTGTACTCAAAATATTCTAAACGAGCCAAAACCAGCACGACCTAAGTAATAACCTATACTAGATAAAAAAAATTGTACTCACTATTTTAGCGTGTTACCATGGTGTTACCTAAGATAACGGTTACATGGACTGAACAACTTTTCCTAAAGAACAAAGGTCAAAATACGAAAAATAAAGATTCTTATTCCCATAGAGACTGCACGAACTGACTGTGCATTTTGTATGGGAAGAATATGGGAAGTAAAATTTTTTTCTGAATTCGACCTTTGTTCCTCGGGGAATGTTGTTCAGTTTTATTGTCTAAGTAGCACGCTAAAAAAGTAAAAAAAATTACACCCGCTCTGAAAGATGGTTTTTAAAATTAAACAGGGTATAGAGTAAATACACAGTGCGTTCCTTCAAGAAGGTAGCTCAGTGTTGTTTATTAAACAACCTTTTCTATGGGACCCAAGACGAAATATCAATAAAAAAAAATCCATACCAGCCGTCCCGAGCAGCAGATTATAGTGTATGGGAAAAAAATTACATTCCGACACTAGTTCAATGGAAAAATTGAAAAAACGCACTGAGTTAACTACACCCTGTAGAATGCTCCTTAATATTTTTAAAAACGACTTGGTTTTCAGGTGTAAGAGACACTTCGTTGAGTAAGCACTAACTTTTAGCCCTTGATAAGAAAAATATCATTCAGAGCGACTGGCTTTTGCTAGTATCAATGGTGATAGGGTTAGGTTAGGTTAGATCAGGGACTTGCTTGCGGTAGGTTGCGGTAGTGTATGGGCGCTATCGCAACTGAGGTGGGCTGCGGTGTCGTATGGGAGGCACCGCAGTTGAGGAGTAGGGGCCGCGGCGGGAGAGGAGTGTCGGTGTTTCGTTGTGCCGCTCTCCCTACCTTCCGCGGCCTCGGCGGGGTCGCCACTGCTTGATGGCGGACGCGGTGGGGCCGCAGGGGAAGAGGAGTGTTGGTGTTACGCTGTGCCGCTATCCCTATCCTCTGCGGCCGAAGTGGCAGGCGGCGGGGCCACAGATCTGACCCGTCGCAAGGGACCCCGGGCGTTCAGACACGGGGATGTCTGGCGTCCATCTGTCTGGGTCCCCAGCGGGTGGGAATGGCCGGGCACTCACGGTCATTCCCGGCCCCCTCCATGAAACGGGCGTGAGGGGCCTGCCGTGAAGGCGGGCGGTCGCCGGTGTGGGGACTGGAAGTAAAGGCTCTGCCGGTTTCCCAGGCCCCCGCCACTCGGGCGACGCGGGAATGCCGCTGGGTTGTTTTAGTGGGTGGGAGTCCCACATACCCCTCTCTGTCCCCGATGAGAGGGATGATGCATACCTAATGCATTTTTTCCCAGCATCAACAAAAAAAAAAATGGACTTGCTTGCGCGGCTTTGGCCCCGTGCTAGCGGAACTCTCTGAATGACACTAATATTACTACCTAAAATGGTGCCTTCTTTGCTCCAATACCAATTCTTTATTACATTTGGCACTTACGTACATACGTCACGCACCTGCGTACAAATACATTTATCAGCAACATGTTCAAGGGCAAACAAAACCCTCCAGAAACAATGTGCAAATATGGTCGGATTGCGTGGTAAGAGTACGCGTGTCTTTGCCACAGTACCTACTATACATAATTTATCATCCGCAATACCGTATTATTTACACAGTGTGTCCCATACCATACAGAGTCTTCGGTACATCTCTGCAAAACATTATGATGGTTGATATACGCATAAAACTGGACAAGGTTTGTTCTACAACTTTTGGACATAAGTAAATAAAATGTTTTAGCTCTTGATTATAATACTATGAAGAAGCCAAAATATTTTATCTGCGTGCGAAAGTCATTTTTGGCTGCTGAAATTAGAAAATGATGAATTGTGGTATAATGGCGTCTTAGCATTTTCTTCACTTTAGTGTGATGAAAAATTAAGTGTTTTGCTCGGCAGCAATGTTATTTTGCGTCTCGTGCCTTGAGATCCTCGCTACGCTCAGGAGTCGTCTTTTGAACCACTCGTTTCGCTCGTGGCTCAATCCTAGAATCTTTCGCTTGCTCGAGTTTTAATACAAGGCACTCGCGCCATATAACAATTTTGCTGCCTTGCAACAAATAACTATTGCGAATTAGTTACATATGCAGAACACGAACTCAAGAGGTTTACAGAGAAATATGTCAAACATTCTGTACAGCTACATAATTTTACTTTATGGACCGGAAAGTGAAAAAAAAAATTGATAAAGATTAAAAAGGCTGGAGAGAAAAATTCTCAAGAAAAAAGTGTTTGTTCTTCAGACCATATAACTACGCGTTTCTCTTTAATAAACATGTATCAAATAATTACATGAAAAATTCCAGCGTTTGGTATGTCATATAACACAAACAATAAATTTACTCCGTTTGACGTGGATAGGTAGGTACTTCTATCTTTCGTTTCGGGGGTCAATTCGTATAAAGTGGTCAAGGCTCTGGCGGCAATAATTAGTAGGTACATTGCTCGACGTCCGGTTGGCCGCCCCAAATATCGGTGGATCGACGTAGTGAGCTCAGACCTGCGCGAGCTCCAAGCAGGCGACTGGCGAACCTACGCACAAGACCGGGACCATGCAGTGGCGGACTCTCGTTTCGGAGGCTAAGTCTCATTTTGGGTCGTTACGCCAGAGGTGTAAGTAAGTAGTTGTAAACAAATTTTGACAAACCTTTTGTATGTGCTGCTGCTCAGTAAACTCGCAGAGTATATCGAGGCCATTCTTCTTGACGGTACAGCTGCAGGGGGTGATGGTGTTTGGAGCGGGACATTGCTGCGCGCCCTGCGGGTGTGCCGGCCGTGCACAGAGCACCACGCAGCAAACCAGCAGCCAACGCGGCACCATCATAGATCACCTGCGGAAGAGGTCAACTTTACACCAAGACTGTATATTTAACACGATTCAGGAAACCGTTAGCCAACTATAAATCACCAGCGACATGAAACTTGACAACTGGGATGGATATAGTACTCAAACCCACTTATGGCATGCACAAAGCACCACAAATTCCAGCAGCTAATTTATACAGCGTGAATTTTTATTAGTTTTGCTCCCGAAGCCAAGTGAGTCTTCTCATGAAAACAAGCTACTTTCCCGAAAAAAAGGTATTTATTCAAAAAAATTTTTTAGCCTTCCCATACAAAATAAGTTGATCATGCGACCAGGGTAGATATTCCGAAGTTTTATCGGAGCTTATCGGAAATTTGCTTTGTAAGGGAATGTCAAAGGCCGAACCATAGACTAATTATCGGCGCGATATTATCGTAGTTTTACTTCGGAATACGGCAGCAGCTTTAGCACTTTACGAGTCGAAAAAATGTTTTCGAATAAAAAAAAAATTCTTCGGTAAAGTTGCTTGTTATCGTGTAGAATCACTAGACTTCGGCGGCAAAACCACAATGAAAATTCACGCTGTATATTACCACTAGCGGTTCACCCCGGCTTCGCACGGGTAGATATACGAGTAGGTTCTGCATATAAAGAAAATTTTGATATTATTTTTAATTAAATGTTTAGGTTATTAAGTAATAGACAAAGTTAGATTTCTCATCATCACATACACTCTTTGATGCTCTGCCTACCCCGTGAGGTATATAGGCATGATGATACACTCATTTAAGTACACATACAGGAACCATTAGCCAAATTTTATGCGTCTATTCTCTGTTGTAGATAAAACCATTAGAGTCACTTAGAACGCTGTTTTGATAATTATTACACGCATGATAACTTTTGAATGGTAGGTCCGATTTGAATAATTCAAAAAGTAATTTATAGGTACTGAAATAGCCTTGAATACAAACTTATTTATTTGGATAAGGATCAATACCAAGGGACGAATAATGTTGCCTATATAGTTTGTACTGGCGTTACTAATGAATATTTTAACATGAAAGAGTAGTTATTGTGACATAAAATGTAATAGTTAGACATAATATATTGTGATATCGCGGACTTTGTTGTAGATATATTTTATGACCTCTAAAAAAACTGTAGTAGTCAATAGTTCCCGCAGCGTACGCGATATAAGGATGCTATTTGGTATATTTTTAACACCTTTGGTTAATTTATCGAAGTTTTCATGCGGATCCCTAACTTTTTGTAAATAAGGGATAATGTAACATTCTAATAGTGAAACAATTTATCAAACAAACAAACAGTGAAGTCTTTCCTCTTTATAATATTACATTACCACAAAGGAGTGAAAAGACTTAACGCAAAAACTATGCTCAACTTTAAATATTATTATGGTAATGCTAAAGAGAATTGGGACATCCAAACAAGTGAGTATAATTTTTGCACAAATATTGCCATCACAGTCAAAGACTTAGGCTAATGGCACAAGTTGGATAATAAATTAAAAAGAAAGTGCTTTTAACAATTGCATTTTTAAAGCGTCATCTTCACAATCAAAGCTTAAGATTACAAATACGATAGTATATCTGTCTATTACATTAATATATCATGGGAATAGCTTGAGGCGGAGGAGGCTTGAGGTGATGGTGGGTGGTATGGGGGAATGAAAGCTTTTTCTATAAATTAACTTATCGTAGCAAAATGGACAAATTTTTAAGCAACTAAAATTGTTAGAAATAATAAATTAACTAAAAGTTCTTAAGTAGTTATTCGTAAGCTGAAATTTGCGGATGAGTTAGTTTTGGTCATTTGTTTTAATTTTTACGCATATATACTTAGGTCTCGGTCTGATTCCGATATTATTTTTGATTCGAACAATATTTGGCTAGAGAATAAACATATAAAAACTTCTGTTATTTACGATTTTTTTAATTAATATCTAGGCTTGATCTTGACTTCAATGCCCTGATGCCAAGTTCAGGCTGAAGATGCAACGAGCTTACCCTGGATGAGTCAATTCAAACGCGACTAGGAAAGCTGAAGCATAGATTTACATATTCCTATCCGTTTATTTTATGAGAAAATCGCAGTTTTTTCTTATTCACGCTGATATTCTTAAAGAACACAGTAGATTATAAACGTAATGATTATGGCATTATTTACTTAAGTAGAAATAATGTAAAAGCGCTTGAGTGATGAGTTTAATATTCCATTCGCGCGAAGTCGGCGACGGCATACTAATTTCACAGTTGCCTGGCTTCGGCAGACGGCAGATAGGTAGAAAGTAGGAGTCTATAGCACAGGTGAAATTGCTTTGCCTTCTAAACAATAGACTATCAAGATATCCAATTAAGCAGTTAAAAATAAATACATTTACCTACTTTTAGGGTTCCGTACCTCAAAATAAAAAACGGAACCCTTATAAGATTACTTTGTTGTCCGTCTGTCTGTCCGTCTGTCAAGACCCTTTTTCTCACGACCGGGTTGAGGTATCAGGTTGAAATTGATAATGAATGTTAAAGTCCGTGGACCACACAAGATCTGAAAATTTCAATTTTTTACAACGACGAAATCAAAAGATATGGCTTTTTATGTCCTCATCTCCATACATTTATGCAAAAAAGCAAAACCTATAGGGTACTTCCCGTTGATCTAAAATTATGAAATTTGGCAAGAAGCTAGGTCTCACAGTACAAATAAAGGGAAAAGTCTAAAATCATTAAATATTACAATTTTTCTCACAATCAATAGTAACCAATTAAGGTGAGCTCCCGTTTCAGGAACTTTTCTATAAAAGAGGGGTCAAGTTGGATGGTCGCGGAGTTTTTAAAATCACAGAGCAAAAGCTTTTAATATATCATATGGTAGATAGGTACGGAACCCTTAGGGCGCGAGTCCGACTCGCACTTGGCCAGTTTTTTATACCTTGGTAATGTCACAGAATAAAGTAATAGTATATCATACAGAACGGACACTCTCCGCCCCCCTTGCAATCTACCCCGCACCCCTGCGCGCACCCGCCCGCGAGATTCTCGTGGTCCTTCTGAGGATCATTTTATGCGAGCCTACGCGACCTTCCAATTTCAAATTTGCGCTCGATGTATTTATATGTAGTAGTTTCTTCTTAGTAGTCTGTGTATGTAGTGTCCAAGATGTGGTAATGTATAGGTAAAGGCGTCAGGCATAGCGCATAACTGAGTAGATTTTGGAGTTAGATGCACGGTGCGGTAGGGGTAGTGCCGGCCCTAGAGTGACAGAGACAACCTCATCATAACATCCCATGAAACGTCCACTACAGGACATAGCTCCCTCCAGAATTCTAGCTTTTACTGGAAAAATGTGGAGGGGAAGTACAATAGTCACCTCGCTTGTTAGCGTTACGGCTGGCACCATGGACCGCGGTTGTAGGTGACCGCAGTAAGATGTAAGATACAAAGGAGAATGCTGCTGCCCATCCTCCAGTTAACCCTTAGTCGCCTCTTAAAAACCCACGGGTATGTATGGGTTGGTACTATTCTTTGCCGGCACCACACGGGACAACCTGCAATTAACTACTAATAAAATGAATTCTGCAAAAACAACCGCTTCGCTACAAACGCCTGAAATTAGAAACCAGCTCAAGGTCAAAGTGTTTCCACCGAGGTTCTGCCGTGTGCACTATTCTTAGCACCACATGGACAAGTCACACTATACTAATTTACAAATTGTTTGTTTCTAAGATTGCTTGCATAAAATTCAGTGTAAATTTTTTTTTTATATCAGATGCAAATATAAAAGCTCGTTTAAATTGAAACATTATGCAGAAATTTCTATCTTAAGAAATTCTGTGAACAATGCTTTTCAAATTCTTTCAACAGAACTTCGGTTGGATGGTTTTTATTTCCAGAGTTCTAGCTCTTGTTGACAAGTATCGTTTATTCTTCAGAGTAAAGAAAAAATATGTTTCTAGTATTTTTTCTTTCAAAGTATAACGCAATGCTTTACCTGCTCTTGTTACTCACCGGACTTTTTTTTTGGGCGTGGACACGGACGGACGCGCCGCGACTACACGGTAGGACACTCAATAACCTAAAAAGCCGGTATCTGTTAACTAACCGGTCAATTAATTAACACAGAGTATGGTAAAGTTAAGACGTCAAACTAGCCATTTTCCTGTATGTGACAAGATGTTACTAATATAACCATAAAATCGAAAACCGAAGTCAGCCTAATAATCAATAACACGAGATGAAAGAAAACCTAATAAATACATATTTTTTTCTTTTTTCTCACAACTTGTTCGGATCTTGACGAAGTCCTGCTAACCCTGAAGTAAATCCGCCCATTAGCCCCCGTGAAAATCGATACGATCTAAACGATTGCTGATCCACCGGCCTGGTATTAAGTTACTGATATCTTACTTATACAACCCAGGCTTCTCAATTTAAAGGATTCAGGCTCAAGGCGTAATACGTAATATGGTATTTTATACCTGTTTTCAGGTGAAACTAACTAACGAAAGAAGAAGAAGAAGAAGTTTTGACGTTTACTCAATACTAAAGCACAGGGTTCATTTTTCTTTGCGGGTCATAATTTTTAATAGGTTTAACAGCTGTCACAACGGATTTATTCGATGGCTAAAGAGTGAAATTCTCTGCTTGCGTCTGTGCTTCCGGTTCATATAACCCGAATCTATTCAAGTCAAGTTTTGGGCAAACTCGTTCCATCGTGCGATTCGAGCAGCGCAGGACCGGTCGTCATGGAGATCTTTAGGGGAGGCCTATGTCCAGCAGTGGTCGTCTTTCGGCTGATATGACGATGATGATGACAATAAAAAGACCTTACTTTAGTGCCCTTGGGTACTTTTATATGGCTACACCACATTCTACACCACCGGGGAATTTCAACCTTGAACAAGTGGCTTTTCGAATTCTTGTTCAGAGCCACCCTGGATAAGGTCATTTCCTCAACTGTCGACCAGCTCAATCACAACACACGACGCAAGGCTTGGTTATGCTGTTCGTTCCTTGGATTAAGGGAGAAATAGCTTAGATCTTGTTCAGCCCCAGCGTGTGTGGTGGCGTCCCAGAGCGGGGCTCTGGTCTGTGGAGTAACCGCCATACAGTGCGGTTTTGTGTGAACACCTTGAATTCCCGGTACGATTTGTTCTCAGACAATATCAACCTGTCTCTGCATCACCCTAAGGTAGACTGTTAGATAATGCCTTTAGGCGTTAAGTCCGCCTATGTACATTTGTGCATGAAGTTAAATAAATAAATAAATATCATATCACCATTTTTATACATAGTTTTCAACCTGCTTTTAACTCGAAATGGCACTTTCTTATCGCTTTATCCAGAATTTTCTCTGATTAAAACCTAAGAAACTTATACCGCGATTTCTTTTTACGTTTATAGCGGAATTAACGTGGAGATTATCGTCTCATCTAAACCTTCGTAAGCTGCCTTTTTAAAGCTGAGTCAGGGTCGTTTTTTTATAGTGTAGCTTCGAGTTTTATTATGAAGCTATGAAAAAGTTTGTTTGATTAAAAATAACCCTGGTGTTATCAGGCCAGAATAGTACTTTCTCTATTGCTGACTTAAATGGATTTTGAAACAGATTTCGAAGATTAGCGACTATAATAATTTTCTCCCAAAATAACTTTATGTTGTATCTAGACTCATTTAGGGTCGTTACGCCAGAGGAGTAAGTAGTATGTTGTATCTATCTGAGGGAGGCATATATTGAGCTTTATTATGTTGCCATTGTCTTGAAAACAGTTTAGCTCTATTAAAAAAATATTATATTTCTTTGTTTTTTTTTTCAATTGAAAATATGCTGGATCAGCCAAGGAAAATTTAAGAGAGTTCGTGTAAGAGTTTCTTTGCAAAGGAATTTGCAATAAGTCTCCTCATCTTGTAGAGCAAGGACAGTCACTTATTAATGTGCAACTTCTAGTGAAGTAACCAAAATAGGATAGCTTATACGACATTGCAGCAAAACTTCAAGAGCGTAATTATGGTAGCGTTCTTTACCGGGCTTTGTTGGAACTTCCACACAAATAAAATATTGCACTTTTTCGTAAAATCCTATAGACAATATGTAAACCTGAAGGCCGACCATCTGCAGAACTGGGGGCCTATCGCGGTAGTTGGAACGTGGCTGCTATATGCGAACCATTTCCTTTGCAACCAATCATGTTTTATTTCTAGATTTCCTATTGATAATTTTAAAAACGATCACACGCTGTCAGTGTGGAATAATTTTTCGAGTCGTTTTTAATGCTGAAAGGAAATCTAGAAACAAAACATTACTGATTGCAGAGGAAGTGGTTCGCATAAGGCAGATATGTTCCAACTACAGGAATAGACCCCCTGAATGAATATATAATCAAACATATAATGGTAACACACAATCCTAGACAAACACACCCAAATGCGAGAACAAAGACCCACGCTCGTCAGATTTCCACCTCGACGTAGAATCGAACTTATAACCTTTGGCGAAGCAGGCAGATGTACTGCCATTGTATCACACAGGTCGTAACGCCAACTAACGGTAAACCTAGTTCATCAAGAGAAGTCCTGAACACAATGCTTAAGGTTAATTACTCCCTGAACGACTTTGAGACTGAATAATTTCGTGACCACTTTTTCATTAAATATGGCATTTATCTTAACAGAAAAAAGTAGTAACAAACAAAATATGAGAAGTGATGTGGTCAAGACAGAATTGTAATTTAATTTGTATAAATGAAGAAAAAAATCTAAAATTACCCGTAAGTTGTCCATTTTTTTCCATTTTTTTCGAAAATAGATGAAAATTTACAATATTTTAGACAAAACAATATTTAGAGACGTGGAAAAAAAATATTTTCTTCTTATTTTTGTGAATTTTGGGGTCACCGTTGGTCGTAACAGCCGCGTTGCAAGGCACGCTTGTGTGAACGTTATTGACATGTAAATGAGGTCGAAATTAACATTGACGAGCGTGTAGTCTAATTTAAGGGAAGGATCAGCCTTAAATTGAAAAAAAGAAACACAGACAATGCGTGACTCTTCTAATACTGTACGCAAAAAGAATAGGTTTATATCACGAGAGTGGCATCCAACTGGACACACGTGACTTACCTAATTTAAACATCGAGGGCGAATAAATTGCACTTGAGACCTATTTGAGATTACTCGAGATACAACGTATATCAACATGCATACTACGCTACGATGTGAGGTTATACAAGGTGTAACAAAAAGGGTATATCAACCCTGAACTGCCCTGAAGGATGTGATTCTGCACATGAAACTGAACAACTTTCCCTGAGAAACATAGGTCGAAATACGAAAAAAAAAAATTTTACCTCCCATAGAAACTGAATCAGCTGATCGCGGATTTTGTATGGGAGGTCAAAATTTTTTTTTCGTATTTCGACTTATGTTCCTTAGGGAAAGTTGTTCAGTTTCATGGGCAGAAACACATCCTTCAGGGTTGATATACTCTTTCTGTTACACATTGTATAAAGGTGTTTTAATGGTTTCCAACCCTAAATAACTACTCTAATACTACCTAGGTCAAACAACGGAAGGCTTACGTTCCTCTATGAATGAATGTCACTTTATTGCATACTAATAGAGAAAAGGAAGGATAGAAGAAATTTATAGTAATAGAAGTGAAAGAAATTCTGATTTATAAATTAGATGGTGTATAATTTGTATAAAAGAACATTGTTCAATGTACAAAAACCACTTTTATCTACATACGTACTTATGCTTTACGTAAGAAATATTTGCGTAAACTGAATGAAGAAAGGAAGGAAAGCACCTAAAAGAATTAAGCCGCAATCACACCTTTCTAAAGACTAATCAAAGACAAACTGCATACATTGCTGGGAGGCTTACTTTAACGAGCAATGTATGCCGAATTAGTTTCTGAATGAAGGAAGGTATGATAGTGTAGTCTAGGCAACGAAGCGGATCGTTGTATGAAGGCATTAAATCCTCGGTCAATGAAACTTTGCTGGCGTATTACACTAAGTACTCGTATATGAGACAAACCGTCGGTACTTTTAATTTTTCCATACAAAAATTACAAAAACTGTATGAAAAAAAATTATTGTTAAATTTTTTTTTTATGTTTTGAATTTACATTTAATTCATGATACTTTATCATCCTGTCAAATAAAATCTGCCTGAGAGAATTATGTTGGGATCAACTGCTTCGTTGACTACACTAGTGGCTTTAATTAGATTGTGGTTTTTAGGGTTCCGTAGCCAAATGGCAAAAAACGGAACCCTTATAGATTTGTCATGTCTGTCTGTCTGTCCGTCCGTATGTCACAGGCACTTTATTCCGAAACTATTAGAGCTATACTGTTGAAACTTGGTAAGTAGATGTATTCTGTGAACCGCATTAAGATTTTTACACAAAAATAGAAGAAAAAAAACAATAAATTTTAGGGTTCCCCATACTTAGAACTGAAACCGAAATTTTTTTTTTCATCAAACCCATACGTGTGGGGTATCTATGGATAGCTCTTTAAAAATGATGAATGAATGAATGAATAACTCTTTATTGCACACATCTAGGAATAAAGATTAAAATGATATTGAGGATTCTAATATCATTTTTTTTTACCTACATAGTTTGCGCGAGAGACACTTTCAAAGTGGTAAAATGTGTGTGCCCCCCCCCCCTCTAACTTCTAAAATAAGAGAATGATAAAACTTAAAAAAATATATGATGTACATTACCATGCAAACTTCCAACGAAAATTGGTTTGAACGAGATCTAGTAAGTAGTTTTTTTTAATACGTCATAAATCGTAAACCGCAATTTACCTTTCATTCAATCAACTCAAATATAAATTTTAGTTACTTACATCACATAATAAAGTTTTTTAGCAATAACCATATAATACCCTAACTTTTAAAGAATACCATAACTTTTACTTATATACGTACAGGTTTGTACGGAACCCTCAGTGCGCGAGTCCGACTCGCACTTGGCCGGTTTTTTTGTATAGGTATTAAAACACTGTTCTGTCAAAAATGGTTCTTGGTTCTATTCTAGTTCTATTGATGTCTTTAAGTAAAATAATTAATTAATTAAATTTTATAATTTCATCGATAACCTGCTGCTAAAGGAGTGATCACAATTGCTCGTTGAAGTAAGGATATTTCAGTTAACGTAACCAGGCCTCCCAGCAATGTATGCCGAATTAGTCTTTGAATTCAGCTAGGTGTGATCACTCCTTAAGCGTAAGTTGATTTACAGCACGGCAGCAAGCACATAGAAACAAAATCAGTATAAGCTGAACCGGCGGCGCTACGCTATATAGGATGACTTTTAATTAGTTCTTGATAGAAAAAGGTATGAAGGTACTCATGATACTGAACAACTTTTCCCAAGGAACATAGGTCGAAATACGAACATCAAGTTTTGACCTCCCATAGAAACTGCATCAGCTGATAGCGCATTTTGTATGGGAGGTCAAATTTGGTTTTTCGTATTTCGACCTATTTTCCTTGGGAAAAGTTGTTCAGAATCATGAGCATATGCATATCTTTTGCTATCAAGAACTAATTAAAAGTCACCCGATAGATGCCCGAATCCAGAGAGCCGCTCAAGGTCAAGGTGTTTCCACCGACGTGCGGTCATGCCTATAGTAATTACGTCAGCACGCGCACATACATACATCAATAATTGTAAAGGTTAATTTTTGAAGCATATTAAAAATCGGATTAAAGCTTTATCTTATAGTTATAAAGAATTAAAAACAATTTTTGCAACTTACAAGTGGTTGCGTGTCAGGTTGGCAAGCGGAACCGATAGGGCTGTGCTGCGTTCATCAGGCTCTAGGTCATGTTCTTGCAAGTCGTCCTACAGCTGCCCTGAAACAAAAAATATATCATTGTAGACAAGATTTTATCATCATTAAAACGCCTCAAGGTTAGCCCGTCTTCACTGGCTCGGATCGTGCAGAACTGTGGTGCAGACAAAAGAATACGTCTTGGACGTCCTACTGGAAAACTAGTTCAAAATACGCAAACATATCAAAAAACCCTTTTAAGGTAATTGTTTAGGGTTCCGTACCCAAAGGGTGAAAAACGGCACCCTATTATTATGCCTCGGATGTCTGTCTGTCTTTCTGTCAGCGGGCTGTATCCCATGAACCGTTATAGGTCAATAGTTGATTGAAATTTTCAAAGTTTATGTATTTCTGTTGCCGCTATAATAACAAATAATGAATGTATGTATGTATGTATACATTCTTTATTGCATCACAAATAAAAGGAGACAAATTACAAACGAGAATAGTACCTATGCAAAGGCGGACTTATCCCTAAATGGAATTTCTTCCAGCCAACCTTAGAGAGGCTAAAGGAGTTGACAATATTTTTGCAGAATACCTACATATAAAGAATTGTTAATATTATTTACTAAGTACAACGGATAAATAAATAAATTAATGCTTAAACACAAGAAATAAAATAACCTACCTACTTATGATAATAATAATAGTAATACATATATATATATATATATATATATATATATATATATATATACATATATATATAAAGTCTGATGGGAAGCCAGTTTAACTTGGTGCGAAACTCCGATACATGATCGAATTTTCGGAGACCGAAGATGTACCTAATGCAGACATTTTGGAGTCGATCAAGTTTGTCCAGAAGATCTGCATTGGCGTCAAGAAATGCTACATCGGCATAATCCAGTAGCGGCAGAAGAAGGGATTGGGATAGCATTATCTTCTGTGAAAGTTCTGTAGGCGCTTAAGGGAGTGGAGGGAAGCAAATAGTTTGCGGCTAACTTCACCAATATGAGCTGACCAGGACAGGGTTCTATCCATAACGATGCCTAGGTTCTTAACATTGTTAGAGAAAGGAATTACTGTATTGTTGAAGACAACACTAGGCAACGAAATGTCAGCGAGCTTGGAGATGTAGTAGTGGTCGCCAATGATAATTGCTTGAGATTTTTCCGCGTTAATCAAGAGACCATGGCTGTTAGCCCAGGAAGCGATAGTATGCAGATCGGAGTTAATTAACTCAATTGTCTGTGAAAAGTTACCAAGAACGTCGGCAGAATAAATTTGGAGATCATCAGCATAGAGGTGATAGGATGAAGAGATAGAGGTTGTGATGCCATTGATGAAGATCGAGAAAAGTAAGGGCGAGAGAATACTCCCTTGAGGTACACCCGCCGTAAGCGGACAGAATTGTGATAGGTTATCATCCACCCGCACCAGCTGTTTGCGATCGAATAAGAATAAATTATAAATTAAAGGGGGCTTCCCTAGTAAAAACGTGTTTATTTAGGCGATTTTAGCTCTATTGTAAAAATGGATACACTTAGCAGCGTGAAAATTGGTATGTTTATAGGTACGTAAGCTATAGTTTAAACTATAGTAGAATAACACCAAATAATAATAACTGGTCAAGTGGGAAGATTTTTTAAAATTGAGCAGATTCACATTCTCCAATAAATTCTATGCATGCAAAGCCGCAGGGTGGCGGATAGAATGCTAGTAGAATATCAAAATATGAAATCACTAGCACTTGCCCTGCGGCTTCACACATTTTCCGTAGAAATTTGATATTATGGTATGATTTTACTAAAATGCGAATGTAAATGCTTCTTTACTTTTTTCACTAAGGCCAAATCTGAATTTTCATGCATACGAAGATCCAAAGCTCATTATGGGGAAAGATTTTGCAAAAATGCTAAACACGTATTTCCTTTTTCTTTTCGTAAGCTAGTATATTTATTCGTATTGTGTCAAAACAAACCATTGAATTTTCACCCCCTTGTAAGATGATTTTGCGAAAATACTGAACACTTTTTTCCTTTTTATTACAAGCTGTTAGCGAATTTGCGAAATAAATTAACCGAGCAGGCCTATAGATATGTGAAGGTCAGATTATGGGTTTTTTGTAATAGGTATGAAAAGTGGACTGTATGGAAAAGTAAGAGGTGCGGTTCGAACAATAGGGAAATTTAAAGAAGCGGGAAAACACAGGAAAGCACGCGTACCTGGCTTTATCTAGATGACTGGATCCTCTCTTCTGCAGAAAAATCAAGCAGCTTCCGGAGTCTTCTTTCTTGGTCTTTCAGATGGCATATGAACGTCCAGCTAATTTTTGCCGGTACCGGCGAGCACTTTACTGTCTTTATTTTAATGTAAAAACACCAATAACTGTTTAAAGTTCACAAATCTAGAACCTCGTGGTATTTGGAAGCCACGAGAAATAGAGCCTTGCCCGTGAGCCGTGTAGTAGTAGACTGGCCTGATTTGACCAAAACCATCCATTTTAATTGCGTGGCACCGATGTGTCTTCTTTTGATTGAGACGACGAATGCACGCGTGCATAAGGATAGGTGGGAGGGAAAGGGATGAATAATATTCGCCTATAAACGTATTTAAATAGTACACAAAAAATTAATAGATGGCGATAACATCCCCCCGGCCTTAAAGGGTTGCCTTTAAAAAGGTTAAAAAATAGAGTCATCTAACCATACGCGAGAAAGATGACTTAAATCATCATTATATTACTAAAAAGAGCGCTATCACTTAGCATAAAATAAACAAGTTAATATCTTTACTTAAGCTGTAAACAATAAAACTAAACTATCAATTTTTAATTACCTAAATTTAATTTTATTGAATTTAAGTATAACTCTACTGAGTGGGTAAGGGACATAAACGAACCGTAGGCCGCACATAACTACCCTTAGCGGTTCTAACCGTGACTACACGAATTGTCCCATCCTTAGACGGGTGTACCTTCTCTACAATTGCAAGTGGCCACGAAAACGGTGGACTATTGTCCACAATAACAACCACAACAGTCCCAACTTGAATAGGAGCTGCGGGTGTGTTCCATTTACCTCTTGTCTGTAATTTATGTAAATATTCCATGCGCCAACGCTGCCAGAAAGACTGCACAAGTTGATCGAGCAGCAAGTGTCTTTCATTTAACGAAACTGACTGGACCTTAGGCGCAGGAACCGAAAGGAGTGGCACGGTATGTAAAAAATGAGCCGGCGTAAGCGCTCTAGGCTCTGATGGATCACTGCTCAGTGCAGTAAGTGGACGCGAGTTAACGAGAGCTTCAATTTGCGTTAAAACTGTAGATAGCTCATCGAACGATAAAATCTGCTGCCCAATCACTCTAAACAGATGCGTTTTTATTATTTTCACCATGCTCTCCATACATCCTGAAAAGTGTGGAGCCGCGGGCGGAGCGTGCTTCCAATCAATGCGGTTTTCAGTTAAGTTCTCTTCCATTTTAGATTGAAATTCATCCAAGAATTTATAGAGGTCTTTCAGGTATGAACGAGCACCTATAAAATTAGTTCCTTGGTCGGAGTACATACATCGTACTGGTCCCCGACGCGAGAGAAAGCGCTTTAAAGCGTTTAGAAAACATGCGGTTGACAAATCAATAGCCATTTCAATGTGAGTAGCTCGGGTTGTTAAGCATGTAAATATGCATAACCAAACCTTATGACTTTTGACACCTCTGCCACGGTAAGGAGTACATTGCAGAGGTCCTGCGTAATCAACCCCAGTATGCGAAAATGCCTTTTCACACTGGTTGACTCTTTGACTAGGCAGATCAGCCATAAGCGGTAGATTCGGACTTGGCCGAAATTTAAAGCACGTATTACATTTGAAAATACGATGACGAACGATACGTCGTGCGGCGAGAATCCAGAAGCGCTGCCTCAATAAGGACATCAACAGTTCTGGACCGGCGTGTAAATTCTTCACATGATAATAGTCAACTATGATATCGACTATATGGTCATGGCGCGGTAATACCAACGGGTGTTTATAATCATATTCCTCAGCCGAATTAGACAGTCGTCCACCGACTCGAATGAGGTCCTTGTCATCTAGAAACGGTTTAAGTTTGAGCAATGCCGCTGAACAAGGCTCATCGCGCTGCAATTTTACGATGTCACTAGAAAAGTAAATCTTTTGTAAAACTGAAAGCAGCTTTACTTCTGCAAATTCAAGATCTGAAGTGCTAATTGAGTTGTTCTGCGGTAAAATCTTTATAAACCGGTAAATGTGCACAATAATGCGCAATAACTTAGCATACGATGATGTACGTTGTGCGAGTTGATATAAGAGTGATTCGGTATAATCAACCGTCACAGGGTGCGCTAGCAATTTTTGCTCTGGCACATCGATCATTTCATTATGATCCAATTTCTTAATCGGCCATTGTGATGGGTTGCGAGAGGCCCATTCAGGACCATGAAACCATAAAGGATGTTCAACTAATTTGTCGGGGGTAAGCCCACGCGACAAACAGTCTGCGGGGTTCTCAACTCCTGCTACATGAAAGAAGCATTCAGCAGGAACGTTGTCTGTAATAGTTACAACCCGATTGGCCACATAAGTTTGCCATCGGTGCGGGGATGCATTGATCCAACAAAGTACGATTTGTGAATCGGTAAAAGCATAAAGTTGATTTATCTCGTATTGAGAATTAAAGCTGTCATAGACGATGCGCAATAATTTAGACAGTAAAACGACTCCCAAAAGTTCCAATCTCGCGATCGTAGTTTGTTTAGTTGGAGAGACCTTAGATTTAGCGCAAACCAATTGCACTGTATTGCTACTGCCGTTGGCAACGTGTGCGTAAACAACGCCACCATAAGCGCGCTCACTGGCGTCTGCGAAGCCTAAAAGGCTGACAGTGGAACCTTTAATTATTCCCACATGCCTTGGTATGCGAATTTGATTAAGTCTGCCAAGTTCAGAGCAAAACTGTTCCCAGGCAGCGACTATGTAGTGCGGTGGTGTGTCGTCCCAATCGCATTTCATCAGCCAAAGTTCCTTTATTAAGAGCTTGGCGAATAATACGGTGGGAGCCACAAATCCCATTATGTCCCATAGTCGGGCAATTGTCGACAATATAGTGCGCTTAGTGCACTTGTCACTTGGGTCAACGACCTTAAAGTGAAAACAGTCGTCAACTCGATCCCAGCATAAGCCGAGAATTTTGTGCGTTACCTGTTTCTCAAATTCGACTTCAGGGGAAGCTCGGTGCGAAGCAGGAATATTTTTTAGCACGTTTGCGGAATTGCTGGCCCATTTCACTAGGTCCAGTTGTCCATCCTTGAATAACTGGATCAGCTCTCTGCTTGTAACGATAGCCTCTTCTTCCGTCATAACGGAGAAGTTAATGTCATCCATATACAAGCTGGAGTGAGCTTGAGAAGCGTGTGAATATTTGTGCCCTTCGTCTTCAAACAGTTGCTGAACGACACGTAGAGCATGAAACGGGCTCGATTTTAATCCGAAACAAACTCTATTGAATTGGTAAGTAGTGATCGGATCTTGCGGATTAAATCTGTACAAAATGCGTAGAAATTTCCGATCATTTTCATCCATTCCGATTTGTAAGAACATTTGTTTACAATCGGCGGAGAGCGCGATAGCGAAAAGTCGAAACTTTAAAATTATTTTAAATATGTCACCCTGTAGATTAGGGCCCGAATGGAGCAAATCATTAAGTGACGGACCAGGTGCATATGGACTAGTCTCATCTGGGCTAGCGCATGTCAAACTGGAAGGGTCTAGCACAATTCTTAATTTAGTTGTATCTTTATCGTTGCGAACTACAGCAAAATGTTCGATGTGATATGAGATATCAGATGTGTCCTCATTTGACACAGGCGATAAATAGCTCTTGTCCACATACTCGCGTATAACGTCATTGTAAGCCGTTCGAAATTCAGGCGAGGCTTCCAACTTTTTCTCCAAGCATAGAAAACGTCGCTTTGATGCGGTATAGGAATCGCCGAGGTTATAGGGATCGTCGCGGAAAGGTAACGAGACCGTGTATCTACCATCGGCTTCGCGAACGGTTGTAGAACGGAAGTGTTCTTCACATTCAATATCATCTGGACTTTTGGATGGCGGTATAGAAACTTCTTCCAGCTCCCAGAAGCGTTTTACAAGCGTTTCCATGGGGTCGTGGACAACGGCACAACACGAAGTTGTATAATATTCATTGCGTTGTAAAGTAGGCGCAGTGCCCATAATTATGTACCCTAAGGTAGTCTCAATAGCGGGTGGCAAGCCAGCTGACTCGCTTTGTATTATGCCAGGCATAAATAAATGCGGCACTATGGATGCACCGATCAGCATTTGAATCGGGGCAGAAGAAGCAAACTCTTCGTCTGCGAGCGGTACGGAACATAGGTAGGACAACGCTGCCGTATCCACCGATGCCGTCGGCAAATTATCAGTTATACGATCTATGACAAGCGCGGTCATATCGTAGCACGCATTGGAATTATGGCGCGAATGAAATTTTAAATAAATTATTCCCTTAATCGTCTTTTCTGAGCCCCCTATGCCCTTGACTTTAAGGTGCGATTTAACTAGTCCCTGCAATCCCAACTGTTTATATAAATCGTATGTTATGAAATTAGATTGCGATCCATTGTCAATGAGACATCGAACTAAAACTGGCATTCCATTAGAATCGTAAACTATGACTTGCGCAGTAGCGAGCAGAACGGTAGTAGACGCATTACATTGACCGTGCGTCATACCCGATGCACGCGACACGAGCGCTTGCGACCCGGCAATGGATGTGCTACATAGCGAGACGTTTGCGTTCCGTGAGGTGCCTTGCCACCCAGTCGCCTTATCAGCGCCGTGCGGCGCAGTCGCGGAAGCACAGTTATTTGAATTCTCCGGGTTCGATTCCGTGGTTTGCGAACTTTTATAATTATCGAAATGAAGCAAACTATGGTGTTTGCCTTTGCAAGAATTGCATTTTGCATTAGATTTGCAAGCCATAGATTTGTGCATAAGGCTTAAGCAATTAATACACGCATTATTTTCTTTTATGCTCTTGAAGCGCTCTGAAGGTGATAGCTTCATAAAAGCAGGGCATTTGAAGAAATGTTCATGCGTGATATTTTCACACAAACATTTTTTGTTTGAAGAAACACTGACATACGATTGTGGGTTAGGTATTTTTCCACTTTTGCGCGTTTTAGGGGTGTTGGGAATGTGGGTTTTATTTTGCGTGCTTTGATAGATTTTACACTGGCTTCTAATAAATTCAATTAAATCATCGAGTTTTGGCATATCCTTATCGCGATACTCCATTTCAAATGCGCGAATTGTATCAGGATCTAGCTTTTTCCGTGCAATATGCATAATTATAAAATCTGCAAGATCTTCAATTTTGAGTCTTTTTAGCGTATTTGCTGCGGTCGCTATCTTGTCAATAAATAGCTCAAAGTTTGACAAAGAAGCGCCACCCGACAGCTTAATATCAATTATTTGATCTAAGTAGGTAGAAGCGAGTGTGCGTACGTCTTGATATTTATCAATCAAAGCGCGCAAGATAATTTTATAGTTATCACCACTCGGCACGATTCCCGCGAAAACTGACTGCGCTTTACTAGACAGTTTGCCAATTAAATAGTAAAGCTTTTCAGAATCTGTCAGCATCTTATTATCGTGCACGGTGGATTTAAAGCTGGCGTAAAATAATGGCCAGTTGCGAATATCGCCATCAAACTGCATTATTTCGATAGGCGGTAAGCTAGGACGCAGAATGGGCTGATGAGAGTCACCCTTGTGAATGTCCTGCTTTAATTGCGATATCACTCTCTTTGAATAACTATATAAGTCCTCAAAGGAAAGTAAAAAATTATAATCAGGATTGCGTGTTGGGTTTTCTTCTAACCACAACATGTTATAGTTATCCAAAACATCCCTGAATTCGCTACGAATTTCAGATAAGGATTCAGCACTATTCAGCAAGCTTTCTAGCGCAATCTCATTCGTATGAGCGATTCTAGCTTTATCGTAAATAGTTTGCATGCGTTGAAATAAAGCACTACGTTTCGCCTCTAACACCTTTAATTGCATTTGCCTAGGAGTCCACTCTGGCGGTGATTTTCCTTCCTTCTCCGTGGACATCTTGAAATTAATAAAATGCGATAAACAACGGTTACTTTATCGCTGCCGAGGCGTAATTATGTGCGATGCGACAAATGAAGGTAGGCGTAGAAAACGCGCGTAGCAACAAGATACGTGGTACAAATTACCAACTGCGATCTATAAAATTTAGGTAATGATTACTCAATTTAATCAGTTGCTTGCGTTGTAATTAATAATGCGATTATGTAGCGTAAAAATATTAACTTTGTGAGACAACAAAATTAAAAATGTATTGCGTTTTTTGAAGAAAAATATATACCTACCTAATCTTCTTTTAACAAATTTAAAATAGCGTGATAAAATAGATGTCCTATAAGTTTAAGCCTAAAAGGGGTGCGTTTAAAACAATAAAATAAACCCTAAAGACAACCTTATAAGGACGCGAGCGGAGAAAATATATAAAATACCTATAAGTTTACCTAAATATAGGGTGCGGTTTAAACAATGAAATAAACCTATATTAGGTAACCTAGAAGGGTGCGAGCGTTCTGATATAAAGAATTTATCCAATTAATGGAATAAAATATCCTACAAGTTTAAACCTAAATAGGGTGCGGTTAAACAATGAAATACCTATTAGGTACTTGTAAGGATGCGAGCGAGAGAAATTATAAGAAAATAATTCAATTTATGGATAAATATGGAACATTTCCATAGGTAGGTAGGTAGCGGGTTTGGAAAAAACCGATAAAATCCGGCTCGAAGGACCAAATAATGTTAGCGAATTTGCGAAATAAATTAACCGAGCAGGCCTATAGATATGTGAAGGTCAGATTATGGGTTTTTTGTAATAGGTATGAAAAGTGGACTGTATGGAAAAGTAAGAGGTGCGGTTCGAACAATAGGGAAATTTAAAGAAGCGGGAAAACACAGGAAAGCACGCGTACCTGGCTTTATCTAGATGACTGGATCCTCTCTTCTGCAGAAAAATCAAGCAGCTTCCGGAGTCTTCTTTCTTGGTCTTTCAGATGGCATATGAACGTCCAGCTAATTTTTGCCGGTACCGGCGAGCACTTTACTGTCTTTATTTTAATGTAAAAACACCAATAACTGTTTAAAGTTCACAAATCTAGAACCTCGTGGTATTTGGAAGCCACGAGAAATAGAGCCTTGCCCGTGAGCCGTGTAGTAGTAGACTGGCCTGATTTGACCAAAACCATCCATTTTAATTGCGTGGCACCGATGTGTCTTCTTTTGATTGAGACGACGAATGCACGCGTGCATAAGGATAGGTGGGAGGGAAAGGGATGAATAATATTCGCCTATAAACGTATTTAAATAGTACACAAAAAATTAATAGATGGCGATAACACAAGCTTTTATTTAACTTGCAATGTTCGTATGTAAGTAAGTAAGTAACCTTTTTTTTCAAATCTTGCAAACCATTTTTCACCAACTTGCTGGTATTCGATTGAGCTGAAATTTGGTGTACTTATATAAGTTCGGTGACAATGCAATATTATGGTACCATTGAGCTGATCTCATGATGGAGCCGGGATTTAGGAACTGGAACTCTCTGATGGAAGATACTAGGACAGTTGAGTTTTGGCTCGTTTGTTTTGTAATCATGAGTACTTTCTATTTATTACGATGACAAAGGTCTGAAGATGGAGCCGGTGGAGTGCTGTTGGAACTCCTAGATGGAAAGTGCTAAGATAGTCGAATTTGGGCTCGTTTGTTTTGTCATCATGAGTACTTTCTATTTCTAATGATGACGAAGGTCTGAAGATGGAGCCGGTGGAGTGCTGTTGGAACTCCTAGATGGAAAGTGCTAAGATAGTCGAATTTGGGCTCGTTTGTTTTGTCATCATGAGTACTTTCTATTTCTTATGATGACGAAGGTCTGAAGATGGAGCCGGAGGAGTACTGTTAGAACTCCTGGATGGAAAATGCTAAGATAGTCGAATATGGGCTCGTTTGTTCTGTCATCATGAGCACTTTCTATTCATATAGCTCAAGAAATATTTCATTTGAGTTGCATTGGGATGTAAGGGTTGTATCTAAAAACATTTTTTAGAAGCCAAGCCAACCTTACCTGCTCGTGGTGCATCCTGCCGATTAACTAACAAGGCTCTGGCGAAATTATACCCAAGGCAAGGTTTTCGATTACGCCAAGGTCTGGATGGCATGGGGGAATCATGTCGCGAGTAATCGACTACCCAAGCTCAAGGTGGGGTACGTGCTGAGGAGCTGAATGGCAGGGGGTAGCAAACATGCACTGTCGCTAACGTACCAACTTCGGGGCACCGGGCGCACCCCGTCGGATTAAATGCCTTACCCTTCTACTCCGGAATCTCTGGGAGGGTGGAACCAATATTTCTTCCGGTCTCGTGGGAACAACATGGATAAACAAAAGCAAAAAAATAAAGAAAAACATGAAACCTCAACACAAAGAAAACGGCGCCTGGAAAAAGCCCGAAACAAATATCTTGAAAAGAAGAAAAAAAATGAGTCAGAAAATATAGATTGTACACACAAACCAATAGAAAAAAGGCAAGCAAAATTAAGATACTTAAGAGAGTATGCGTCACAAGCGCGGAATAATGAGTCTCAGGAAGACAGAGAGCATAGGCTAGTATTTTTAAGAGATTATGCGTCACAAGCGCGAAGTAATGAGTCCCGGGAAGACAGAGAGCATAGGCTAGTATTTTTAAGAGATTATGCGTCACAAGCGCGAAGTAATGAGTCCCAGGAAGACAGAGAGCATAGGCTTGAATATTTACGGGAATGCGTTTCAAAAGCTCGAGAAAATGAAACGCCGGATCAAAGGCAGTTGAGGCTTGCAACTTCACGGCAATACTCATCGCAGCTGCGCATTAGTGCGACACCGCAAGCCAATCAGGTTTCCACAGAAAGTGCAAGGTTGAGGATGTCTCAAAGACGTGTGGCTCTTAATGCAGACAAGGCGACTTTTATCAAATCTGTTAACACTTTCTGTGATGCTACCTGTGACGTATGTAATAAACGTTGTAGAAGCTTGTTTTTAAAAATATTTTTTTACTTTTAATTATTTACTCAAATCAAAAATTTTACGCACCTCACGTCAAACTGTATTGTATACTAAGTTTTATACGCCAATTGACCGTTGGGGAATGTTTTTAAAAAATTCTGAAATTTCTTTTCGTTAACTCAGAATCTATGCATCTCATGTCACAATTTTATTGTAGAATTTTCATACTGACTTTCATCCTTCAATTCACTCCTTTGAGGGATGACTTTGCAAAAATAGTGAAGCGTGTTTTTCTTGTTGACATTTCAGTAACTCGAATCTAAAAATGTATGCATCTCACGTTAAAACTGTAAAACTTCCATACTAACTTTCATCCCCTAATTCATTTGGGAGATAATTTTGCAAAAATACTAAAACACTAGTTTCTTGTTTTCTATAATTAGCTCGAATAAAAATTTTATGCATCTGGTGTCAAAACTCAAAAATTTTCATACCAACTGTCATCTATCACTCCATGCAAAAATGCTGTGGTTTTTTATCTTCTTTTAATTAGCTTATAAACAAATTTCGAAGAATTTCATGGCGAAACTGTAGGACTTTCATTCCTTAATTCTTGATTTTTCAAAAATCCTGAAGTACATTTTCCTTTTTTATTTCTCTAAGCTCAAATCCAAAGTTTTAAGCAGCTCATAGTGAATTTTTATTTTTTCTTATTTTCTGGATGTTTATACAAACTTGCATTCATCATTTCACCGCCTTTGGATATGATTATTTTATATGTATTTTTTTTTATTAACTTAAATCTAAAATTTTATGCAACTCATGTCAAATCTGCAGAGTTTTCATACAAACTTTCATCCTCAACCCCTCGGGGATGATTTCTCAATAATGCGATGAAACACGTTTGTCTTGCTTTCTTTTGTACGTAGAAACAAAACTAGTAAAAGCTAAACCAGCGCTACGCTTAAGGTCAAAGTGTGACGAAACAAAGGAAGAAGAGATTTAATTTTTGAAAGAAAATACCAAGAATATTGTTTTACGTACTAGGTAAGTCATTACAAAAATTATTATGGTCAACCAACCAATCGCCTATATAAGCGGACTGCACATGCTACATGGGCCTTTCACTTGCTGCTCGACAGTTGAAACGATCGGACCTCTCAGAAGCGTATATAATTAGTCTTAGTCGTATCTCTTTTAGTTTTCCTGAATATTGTCCTTGTTGTGTTTTGTCGGCAAATGTGTTGTTATTCCAATAAAATGTTGGTTAGGTTTATCTGTGCCTCATTTCCTAAGAACCCAGTTCCCTTCTGGTCTATAACAATATTTATTCAAGTAACTAAGACTCATGAGGTTAGTAAGCTTTTATTTAACTTGCAATGTTCGTATGTAAGTAAGTAAGTAACCTTTTTTTTCAAATCTTGCAAACCATTTTTCACCAACTTGCTGGTATTCGATTGAGCTGAAATTTGGTGTACTTATATAAGTTCGGTGACAATGCAATATTATGGTACCATTGAGCTGATCTCATGATGGAGCCGGGATTTAGGAACTGGAACTCTCTGATGGAAGATACTAGGACAGTTGAGTTTTGGCTCGTTTGTTTTGTAATCATGAGTACTTTCTATTTATTACGATGACAAAGGTCTGAAGATGGAGCCGGTGGAGTGCTGTTGGAACTCCTAGATGGAAAGTGCTAAGATAGTCGAATTTGGGCTCGTTTGTTTTGTCATCATGAGTACTTTCTATTTCTAATGATGACGAAGGTCTGAAGATGGAGCCGGTGGAGTGCTGTTGGAACTCCTAGATGGAAAGTGCTAAGATAGTCGAATTTGGGCTCGTTTGTTTTGTCATCATGAGTACTTTCTATTTCTTATGATGACGAAGGTCTGAAGATGGAGCCGGAGGAGTACTGTTAGAACTCCTGGATGGAAAATGCTAAGATAGTCGAATATGGGCTCGTTTGTTCTGTCATCATGAGCACTTTCTATTCATATAGCTCAAGAAATATTTCATTTGAGTTGCATTGGGATGTAAGGGTTGTATCTAAAAACATTTTTTAGAAGCCAAGCCAACCTTACCTGCTCGTGGTGCATCCTGCCGATTAACTAACAAGGCTCTGGCGAAATTATACCCAAGGCAAGGTTTTCGATTACGCCAAGGTCTGGATGGCATGGGGGAATCATGTCGCGAGTAATCGACTACCCAAGCTCAAGGTGGGGTACGTGCTGAGGAGCTGAATGGCAGGGGGTAGCAAACATGCACTGTCGCTAACGTACCAACTTCGGGGCACCGGGCGCACCCCGTCGGATTAAATGCCTTACCCTTCTACTCCGGAATCTCTGGGAGGGTGGAACCAATATTTCTTCCGGTCTCGTGGGAACAACATGGATAAACAAAAGCAAAAAAATAAAGAAAAACATGAAACCTCAACACAAAGAAAACGGCGCCTGGAAAAAGCCCGAAACAAATATCTTGAAAAGAAGAAAAAAAATGAGTCAGAAAATATAGATTGTACACACAAACCAATAGAAAAAAGGCAAGCAAAATTAAGATACTTAAGAGAGTATGCGTCACAAGCGCGGAATAATGAGTCTCAGGAAGACAGAGAGCATAGGCTAGTATTTTTAAGAGATTATGCGTCACAAGCGCGAAGTAATGAGTCCCGGGAAGACAGAGAGCATAGGCTAGTATTTTTAAGAGATTATGCGTCACAAGCGCGAAGTAATGAGTCCCAGGAAGACAGAGAGCATAGGCTTGAATATTTACGGGAATGCGTTTCAAAAGCTCGAGAAAATGAAACGCCGGATCAAAGGCAGTTGAGGCTTGCAACTTCACGGCAATACTCATCGCAGCTGCGCATTAGTGCGACACCGCAAGCCAATCAGGTTTCCACAGAAAGTGCAAGGTTGAGGATGTCTCAAAGACGTGTGGCTCTTAATGCAGACAAGGCGACTTTTATCAAATCTGTTAACACTTTCTGTGATGCTACCTGTGACGTATGTAATAAACGTTGTAGAAGCTTGTTTTTAAAAATATTTTTTTACTTTTAATTATTTACTCAAATCAAAAATTTTACGCACCTCACGTCAAACTGTATTGTATACTAAGTTTTATACGCCAATTGACCGTTGGGGAATGTTTTTAAAAAATTCTGAAATTTCTTTTCGTTAACTCAGAATCTATGCATCTCATGTCACAATTTTATTGTAGAATTTTCATACTGACTTTCATCCTTCAATTCACTCCTTTGAGGGATGACTTTGCAAAAATAGTGAAGCGTGTTTTTCTTGTTGACATTTCAGTAACTCGAATCTAAAAATGTATGCATCTCACGTTAAAACTGTAAAACTTCCATACTAACTTTCATCCCCTAATTCATTTGGGAGATAATTTTGCAAAAATACTAAAACACTAGTTTCTTGTTTTCTATAATTAGCTCGAATAAAAATTTTATGCATCTGGTGTCAAAACTCAAAAATTTTCATACCAACTGTCATCTATCACTCCATGCAAAAATGCTGTGGTTTTTTATCTTCTTTTAATTAGCTTATAAACAAATTTCGAAGAATTTCATGGCGAAACTGTAGGACTTTCATTCCTTAATTCTTGATTTTTCAAAAATCCTGAAGTACATTTTCCTTTTTTATTTCTCTAAGCTCAAATCCAAAGTTTTAAGCAGCTCATAGTGAATTTTTATTTTTTCTTATTTTCTGGATGTTTATACAAACTTGCATTCATCATTTCACCGCCTTTGGATATGATTATTTTATATGTATTTTTTTTTATTAACTTAAATCTAAAATTTTATGCAACTCATGTCAAATCTGCAGAGTTTTCATACAAACTTTCATCCTCAACCCCTCGGGGATGATTTCTCAATAATGCGATGAAACACGTTTGTCTTGCTTTCTTTTGTACGTAGAAACAAAACTAGTAAAAGCTAAACCAGCGCTACGCTTAAGGTCAAAGTGTGACGAAACAAAGGAAGAAGAGATTTAATTTTTGAAAGAAAATACCAAGAATATTGTTTTACGTACTAGGTAAGTCATTACAAAAATTATTATGGTCAACCAACCAATCGCCTATATAAGCGGACTGCACATGCTACATGGGCCTTTCACTTGCTGCTCGACAGTTGAAACGATCGGACCTCTCAGAAGCGTATATAATTAGTCTTAGTCGTATCTCTTTTAGTTTTCCTGAATATTGTCCTTGTTGTGTTTTGTCGGCAAATGTGTTGTTATTCCAATAAAATGTTGGTTAGGTTTATCTGTGCCTCATTTCCTAAGAACCCAGTTCCCTTCTGGTCTATAACAATATTTATTCAAGTAACTAAGACTCATGAGGTTAGTAAGCTTACAATAAGCAATGCGTCGAACGACGGGCTTTGCAAGTTAAAATCATGTTAGTTAAAGCCGTAATCACACCTTCCTAAATTCAACGATTAATTCGGCATACATTGCTGATAGACTTGGTTTTATTACTAGTTTCATTAACTTAATTTATTTTAATGTAATTTATTTTATTGTAGTTTTATTTGATTGATTATTTTTAATTTAAGTGAAATATTTTGATTTAGGTACTGTTTTGACCTTCATGTTTTGTGTTTATGATTAATGATTGTAGTATGGACTTGTCTGAAATAAAGATTAATAATAATTATTATTATTAATTTCAATATCCTTACTTCAAAGAGCAACAACAACAATAACAACAACAATATTTCTTTATTTAAAAAGTCCATTACAATCTAAATACGCAGATCTGTGACTCCTGCACTAAGTTCTAGGCTTGTATCGCAGGGGCCGCATTACAAAACAAAGTTGTACAGAGGACGACGACGGGTGATAAATTTACAATTACAATTAATCAATTTAAGAATGAGGTTGCTAATAACAGAAATAAATGGAAATAGGACAGTGCACAAATACTACAAACAAAAAATGTAAAATAGAAGGCATGTGTTTGGCGGAGTGAGTGAGTGTGTGGGTATGTGTGTGAATGTATGAGTGTGAGACTGAGTGTGAGTAAATAATATGTGAATTGACTGCAAGGTAGTGTTTTGCTCAACTTTAAATTTTAAATAGCTCTTCAGTGTGATCATAATTCAACGTCGCAAGCCAGGATTTAACTTTTAACTTAAAAGAGTTAACCGTAAGGAAGCAAACTTGACAAATTTTCCGGCAAACTAAGGTATAAATGTAGCAATGTACAAAGGATGGCAGCCTTTAGGCATAGCAAAGTGAACAAGTGCCAAAAATCCCGCGATAGTCATGAAGTCAATAAAAACACCAAATGACCGGAATGAAGTATATTGCGAGCAAATACATCCAAACCTCTTCTTGATTAGAAGAAAACATCTTGTAACCACGTTTTAAGATTCGTGTACAAATGGTACAACGCCATCTATGATTTGAAGTATAAATACAACAGAAAGTATGCCGAATTAGTTTCTGAATTATAATCACTGGTCTTTGGAAGAATGAAACGAATGAAACTTTACGTAGTAAAACATTACTATAAACTTTCAGAACTATGTTCCAGACAGTCACTAGAACATGGCTAGTCGATAAATATTTAAACAGAGCAAAGGCTAACGAGGGCCGGAAGTCATGGCTTGATTCCGTAATTACTCCTTTTCGTGTTCATATTTGACAAATATATAATTGTTTTTTAGGTAGGTTCTATTTCTGTTTTTAGTAGGTTCTAATTCTCTACTTCACTGTAGACGATATTTCACATCAAATAAAAACATTTTAAAAAAGGACGGGTCGCACTCCGGGAGTGCCGGCAGAAGTGAAAATTTAAAAATCAACGTTGTGCATTTTTGAATATTTTGGAACAGTTAGGGAATAATTTCGCACGAATTGTTTTATTTATCAGTGTAAAAGTACATACAATATTCATTTATTGCGCTGTCGTAGACAAACATGACAATTTATATTACATATATATAGTAATGCTAACAAGCGAGGTGACTATGGTACTGCCCCTCAACATTTTTCCAGCAAAAGCTAGATTCTGGAGGGAGCTCCCTGTCCTGTAGTGGACGTTTCTTGGGATGTTATGATGATGATGATGATGATGGCAACGAAGCAGTTGACTCTAACATAAATTTCTCAGGCAGATTTTATTTGATAAAGAATCATGAATTAAATGTAAATTCAAAATATCAAAAAAAAAATACAATTTTTTTTTTCATAAGTACATGTTTTTTGTGTAATTTTTGTATGGAAAAATTAAAAGTACCGATTTTTTTTTGGATTTTTTTATAGAAGGTTTGTCTCATGTAGTGTAATACCCCAGCAAAGTTTCATCGACTGAGGATTTAATGCGGGGGTCTTCATACAACGATCCGCTTCGTTGCCTAGACTAATAGACAATCTTCGTCAGATCTGACGCGCCGCTAAAGAAGTTTTCAGTTCAAAACTTAAACATCTGACGCGACATCTGACGTGAGTTTAACATTTTTTACCCATCTAAAAAAGTGCTTAGCGCGCTAAAGAAGTTTACACTTCAAAAATTATATCCCTTACTGTAACCTTGATACGGTCGTTACGTGGTTACGTCTATGAAGATAGGTACAGTGAAGAGCACGTCAATCTAACCACGCCACGTCTACTCACCCCCCTCCCTCTCACCGTCCCCCCTCATCCTCTTCCCGTCGTTTCCTCCACTCCCCTCCCCCATCCCCTCAACCCCCTTCCATCCCCTCATTCTCTGACTATTTTCGTCAAAAAGTATTGTGTTTTTTTTTTTAAGCTTAGGGAAACTGCCTTGATCCCCTAACCGTATAACTCAGACCACTTCAGAACTTCCGCAGAAACTTGAGCCGGAAACGAGATCTTTTGGTTTTCCAGTTCCTTTACAAACCTTCTTGGTATTTTCATCTCTCGAGTCACGTCTGTTTAGGAAAGTTGTTCAGTTTTATATTTAAAAAACTAAAACCAAATCAATTGTATGAAGTAGTTTTGTTTAATTGAATCTAAGCATAGCGACACACGAAGACGAAAGATCAGCTTACGAGTATTACGATCGAAATGGTATTTAGTTTACCTATGACACATCTGACAGAATTTCCGTTGGTGCCCGAGGTAATGAGCGGATCTTTCCGCGTCGAATTTCGGAAGTTATTATTATTTATAGTTTATTGCGCACAAGAAAACACAATGGACAATACATATAAAAAGACGACACAAAAGGTACGCACAAGTTGAGTCGCTTCGCAACGTTATTTTACTATTATCTTATCTGTGGCTACACTAAAATTCGCAACAGTTGAGTTCACTCACGGCACGGGATTGGGGACGGTTAGCAATACGTTGTCTGGTGCACTCCTTTGTTTAAAAACTAAGTTTATTTAGAACGCAAGTGTCTTTTTGTACTTATCCAAAGTGGGACTTCATACACTACATAACAATTTTGACGCAATCATTCAATCGATCACCAACGCTGCCGTTATTAATTCTTTTCATATTTTACTTTTTTCTTTTCTTTCCTTCTCCTTTTTTTATTTTTGCTTTCATTTTTTGACTTTTTCCTTTGGGCTTACTATCGACCTGGATCTATCCTTGAAGAGAGATGAGGTCGACAATGGAGCAAACTTGCCCAGAAAAAGCCTATTCACACGCGATTTGAATAAATTTCAGATAGTCAGATAAGTTGGAGCTGTCAAATGGAAAAACTCAACTGAATAAGATCAGCTATAAATAGATTAAAGCTGTCGGTAGAGATAATAAGACGACTTTACGTTTGGCTTACATTATGCCTATTCTGATTGTTCATTCATGCAGGCTTATTAGTCTTATATCACCAAAACAAAAACATTGCCCAAATGCCGTTCATAACAGTTTGATAGATTTCAGATTCATTTATTTAATGTAGATTCTTTATAGGACACTCAATGAATGTCATGCAGAATACAATACAAAGAGAGGGAATCAACTATAGTGCGGTCAAGTAGCTGTTTCACGTAGACACGCCTTACAATTTTACCAAATTCTCAATTTTTTATAGGAGCCAATTCTCGAATTTTCTATGGAAATTGTGCAATTTGGTGAATTTGGCAATATCAGACTATAAGGGACCGGACTACTATCTTTTCGGATCGTGCTATGGCAGCGTAGAAGAAACAGCAAGAAACTACTGCAGCACGGCCTACTTTGTACAATGTGTTTCTTGTGTTTCGCTGGAATATCAGAGCACCACACCTCTTTGCAGTTATGTAGTCATCTAATCTATAAAAAGCTTTTCAACATACCGGTTGCTTTACACATACATTAATTTTTACTCAGAAAAATGAACTACATTTTCAGGCGTTTTTTTGTTATATCGTACACACAAACCAATTAAAGGTGTTTTTTAGCTAATCTACATTCTGGTCGATCGCATTTATACTTATTTCTAATACTAAAGTCATGCCTGTCATAATTTTAGGCTGTACATAACATTTTCATAAATATACTGCCTTAGTATTCCTAGGGATATGTGAACGTATTGTTTTATGTAAATTCAAAGTAATTCATACTGAAACCATGTCTCAAAAGATACAACTTGTAACTGAGAGGAGACATACCGTATTTTGGGAATAGTTTTATCACACTACTGGGACAAATAAAACGATACCTAAGTATACCAAGAAAAAGAGTAAACGTTATTTTCTTCCAAAATATTTTACGTTCCTACATTACATAAATTGTACAGAATTTATAAAACTTTAGTTTACTGAGATGAACCCATAAAGAGTATTACTTCGACGCCGTAACAGAGTCAAATTCCACACCAAGAAGCAATTTAAGGTAATGTTTAATAATTAAGTAAACAAATGCTGACGTAAGTTAATTTAGGAATATTTACTGTTATGGTTGTTTCACCATTACCTACCCCATAATGGCTCATTAAGGTCTGGTTACACCAAGCTCCAGCTAATGTAACGACACTGCTACACTAGTTTATTGTAATCGCGAAGGTTTTTCTTACAACTAATGAAAATTTCATCTGGAGATAGGCACAAATTCCAATCGTTTATTTGAGAAAAATATAGGAAAAATATAGGAAGAGTGGTCAAATGCGAGTCGGACTTGCACATAGAGGATACTGTAGCGTAAGAACATAACTTTACAATCACGTACACTACTACTAACTTTGATGATGTATTACCGATTATTTATAAACGTTGAAGACACGTAACTTGTCTGGGGACATTTTTGGCATTTTAACTATTAATAGTAATAGTTTAATTACTCGACTTTGCTGGTGATAAGACTAAAAATCGAAGGTTGATAATATAGTCACAGAACTGACCTTTTATCACCCTATTCAAGGGTATAGGACACGTTCTTAGTAAACAAAATATCAATAACCTTGATTGATCTTCGCCTAGTTTCTTTTAACCCTGTAGCTATTGAATGCACAATATCATTAGCTTTAGATGGAACCGAAATAAACTATGTTTACCTTGAGCAGCAATTCTAGGCGTTGGCCTTTTAGCGGGATCTTGTTTGCACTTCCAGACTCCAGTTTCAAAGCACAAAAAGAAAAAGAAACACCGCGCTTATAAAACAGAGAAAATATAAGCTCTTAGATACAAGTACATATTTCCAACTTCACTTCACAAAACCGTCTCCGGTTACACAAGGATACGTAACACACGAAACAAAATCTACTCGGCTTCTTCTCGTTACGTAATGCTGTCTTTTGCAGCACTTTTAGAACTTTTATCCGACGGGAATAGCATTATTTGGCAAAGTAAAATGCACTCGTGTTGACACTTGTTTTACTTAGATATAAATACGAGTAGTGCGCAGAATGCCGCGTGTCCAGGCCCCTTCGGCGGATCATCTATTATCGTTTGATGGGTAACCTCCTGCTGTCATTGTGCGACGACCGACGCTCGTCGGCACCCAACGCTATAAAGTTCACGTCACTGAGAATCGTCGGAGTCTCGATTAATCTCTTCACATCCTGCGTATTACCCTGTTATACATATAGCACGATTGTAAGTGTCACGTCTACTACGGTAGTGGTATTATTTCTTTGTCGGCGTTTAGTGACGAATTGTCCCGGCCCTGCCACTCCACTGATCAACCTGATGACCACTCACACGTTTCGAGTCGGTGAACTCGTAAAAAATTTCGTTTGTGTTTTGTTTTATGGTTTCAGGAGTGCTGAGTAATGAGCTGTCAACATTGACGGCAGCCTTTTGTTTTATTTGGACGGCCATAATTTACGACGTATCATAAAAAGAAGGACGTTTCCATTAAATTACGGACAAGAAAATACCCATGCGTACTCATAATCATCATAATGTTTTTAGTTCCGAAAAGCCAACAGGCTGTCAAAGAATTTACCAGTACATGAAACACAACGGTCTCTTTTGTCTTAATAAGGCCGCATACGGTAGAAGGCAGCCATTGTGGTTTAATTCCAGTTAATTTGAGCCTGTCTCCGGAATTCCGTTCCGGGTCCGCGCAGCCCCTATTTCCGCAGGAAGGGAAAGTCGTCCCTTTATTCTCACTAAGAGAAAGCTTGGTCGGGAATTATTCGTAACTGTATTTTATGAAATACGTTTTATGCAACACTAATGCCTGCATGATCACATAAGATGCAAAATATTTTCAAATCAAATTATTTATTTGCAAGAATACAGTATACAAAGGTCTTAAATAATAAGTATCAGGTACTTAGTGTATTCGGCCTGCATTAAGAGGCGTGCAAAATAATAATATATCAAACTATTAAATCATCATCATCATCATATCAGCCGAAAGACGTCCACTGCTGGACATAGGCCTCCCCTAAAGAACTCCATGACATATTTATTTAATAGTTTGATATAAATAAAATTAATTATATTTAGAAAAGTTTATATGATAAATTGAAAAATTATAACATTAGATATTGAATTAAAAAATAATAAACAAATTTTATTTTGAATTAGAAGCATTATCTATATATTCTCTAACACTATAAAAACAGCTTTTTTTATCATCAATAAGTTTAAATTGTCCAGGGAGACTGTTGTAGAGTACAATACACATATTAAATATATTCTTTTTGTATATATCCTTATGAACGAGGGGTTGATAGATTAAGTTCATAATTTTCGGCCTAGTTATCCTTGATAGCACCTCACTACGTTTTTTCCAGTACTCAGGATGACATTTTACAAACAAGCAAGCGTCTCTGATGTACATGCATGGTAGAGGTAATATTTTATGCTTTTTAAATAGAGGTTTACAGTTGTCGTCATACGATGCATTGCAAAGAAAGGATTGAAGGAAAGAAAAGACCTAGATGTAGTTGTTTTGATAAAATAAAAGAACAAGTCTTAGTAGATGTCTTGTGAAAGTATCATTAGTAGCGGAAGATAGCGTCGAATAGACGTAACTCCAACAACAAGAGCGTGGCTCTTAAATTTGAATAAGAACAACAAGAGATAAGAAAATGGCAGACTGTTCTAAAGGAAAGTCTGAAGACGCAGTTATACAGCAGACGTCTTTCATGTATAAAAATTATTACGTACTTTATTATATTCCTATTATATTCTTTATTGCACAATTAACATACAGAGAATTACATACAAGAGGACATTTACAAAGGCGGGCTTATCTCTGCAAGAGATTTCTTCCAGCCAACCTAAGGTCGTGAGAGAAAATGTTCGTTACAAATGTTCGTACTTTTAACAAAATAATCAATAAAATAGTTAGCATTTTCGAAAAACTAGATGTTGTCGATTAAGGGCAGTTAGTTACTTACTAGGATTATTCAATTTGTGATTTTTATAAACAGTAAATAGCTAGAACGTGTCTGCCATATCCAAACCATTTGCTTTGCCAACAATAATGTTTTATTTCTAGATTCCCTTTCAGCGGCTGAAAAACGGTTCGCAAAATTTTTATCACACTGAAAGCGTGTGGTCGTATTTCAAATAAGTTCGATAGAAATAAAACGTCTGTGGAAGTACCACCCTCTTACCTTTTCTGCCGTGAAGCTACAGTGTTTGCACTGCTGTGTTTCGGTTTGAAGGGTAAGGGAGCCAGTGAAATTACTGGCACATGAGACATAACATTTAAGTTCTCAGAGTGGGCAACGCGCTTTGCTGTCTTATTAGCATCAAAGTATGTCACTAATAAGACCGTGGGTGCTATAGGCGGTGGAGACCACTTATCGTCAGGTGGCATACCTGCTCGTTTGTTCACTTGTAACATAAAAAAAATCATTGGTTGCCTTAAGGAAATGGTTTGCATGGCAGACACGTTTCAGATACCTAATAGACCCCCAGCAAACCTTATTGGAAGCAAAGACACTCTAGATAGAACTGATTGTTTTCACGCCACAAAATAATGAAAACAAAAAACCAATGTACCCGAAAGTCGCCACAAAGCTACACAAGCCAACTCATTAGGTAAATTGTTCAGAAAAGAGGTCCTATAGAAAACCAATCCATACTTTCCTGATAGAAGCGGTAAAATATTACGGTTATTGCCGTTATCGTATCATACTTACGTGTACTGAACAATGAAATTACTTTTGAACTCTCGGTATTCCTACTTTGTATTTATCAGAAACATTTTCATTTTATTGTATAAGAACTTCGATGTAGCCCTAGGACAGAGATGAAATCAACGGTGGAACGATCTTGCCCAGAGAAAGCCTATTCACTCGCGACTTGAATAGATTCGGGTTATTTGAACACCCCTCCCCTCGAGCCCCTAGAGTTCGATGTAGTACCAATTATTGCCGCCAGAGGGCCGATATCCACTTTGGATGAAATAACCCCCCAAACAAAAGCATAGACGTACGGTCAACCGCTTGTCGGTAGAAACTTTTTCAACTTTATTACCACGCCATAAGGTTCAAAAGTGTTTCTACCGATGTGCGGCCGTGTGTACATCCACGTCGAAACTAAAAAATATTGTGGTAAAATATTAAAAAATAAAATATTACTAAACGCGACCGTACTGAACTCTCGTCGTAACAATTTCTTATAATTTATTTATTTTTTCTTTAATTTCTTATCTTTTAGTACCTGAAACACCTAGTTAAGTCTTACCGTAACGTTTGGGGCAAACGTTTTTGTTTTGGTAATATCGTTGAAATTACCACGATACTCCCTAGGTTCCTATCACAACTTGAGTTCATGTATTTCTAATACTTATTATAAGTTCGTTAAGTTTCCACTCCCTTCAAACTTTGAAATTTGCTTTTTATTTAGTACATACATACATACATAACATCACGCCTCTTTCCCGTTGGGGTAGGCAGAGACCACAGTCCTCCACCTGCTACGATCTTGACATACTTTCCTTGCTTCCTGTACTTTCATCAATCCTTTCATACATGCTCATCGGTTTAGGGTACTTTTAACCTGGCCTTTATTCAGAACGTCCTGAATTTGGTCCTGGTACGTTCGCCTAGGCCTTCCCCTTCCAACGTTTCCATTCACTCTCGCCTGGTAGATCTCTTTCGTCAATCTTCGTTCATTCATCCTCTCTGCATGACCAAACTACTGTATTTTTATTTAGTACTGTGTTCTGCTAGTGATCTTGTTTTCGTCTGTGGTTTAGATATGTCACCGAAAAATATTGAATCGTAAGTTGTTTAATTTCCTATTAAGTTGATCAAATTTCGAAAAGTAATAGACACATTAATTTGTCGAACCATAGGTCCGTCAGGTTGTGTTAAGACCTCTTTCGACCATACGCACGAGCCGAGCGAGCGAAGCGTGCTACGGTAGCAGCCAGCGAGTGCCAGAAGCGAGCTCGGTGCAGTAATTATTGTTCAAAAATTGATCAGTTTAAGATTGATCAACTTAAGATTCCATATTATTTTCCGAAGACAAATAAAAGACATGTATTTTTTACATAATCCAGTTCTACGAGTATGTATCCTGAGCTATTCGAGCAATTAATATTTGTATAATCATATTTGTAATCGCAGTCTCAAAATGCAGCTCTATTTCGATGACATTTACAAAAAAAAGGTTTTAGGAGTGAAAAATCAATCTACCTATCAGTCTTTTATTAGGATAAAATAATTTTTTCTTGTTTTTGAGTATATTCTACTATCGCAAAATACAATATTTATGAATAATTTAGTATTTGCAATAAGACTACTTATTTGCAGACCCACCTCTCTGCAGTGCTCTGTTAGTACCTCACTTATTTATTTAACTTCAAGGCTCAGATGGGCCAAGCAATCAATTCGAAGAAACGGTAAAGAGACCTTAATGCACTAAACCATTGTAAACCTGTATGCCATCCAGTTCCATCGAAATTCCTCTAAACTAACCCGTAAGGTCGTGTTGGGTAATTTTAGAGACGTGGCATGGATCGATTGCTCCAGCTGAGCCAGTAGGTCGCGTCTGTAAGCTTCGGAAAGTTTTAAGGTCAGACAAAGGTTCTGTATTTTGGGTCCATACGCAAATATCAAATTTTAAAGGATGTTGACTCTTGACTGTTCTTTCTAATCGCTTCTTTTTTCCCACATGGCGCCGATTTGTTTGTCAAGTGGCGAAATTTAACTGACATCACAAGATGTGCTTTGTATTTGACTTTTAAATTATCTAGATCGTATGACCATAATATCACCATCTACTTACAACTAAAATACAATTCGTCATTCACGGAGTGCTTGCAAATCATGTAGTGTTTTTCGCGTACCAAATTTTCTTTTGTCTTCTCTACGTAACCTTTCCATTTGCAAGCAAGTTCCATCATCGACCGCATCACTGTTCTCAGAGCTAGATCGCGTTTAAAAGCAATCTCATACAATAATAAGAAAAAATAACCTACTTATTACAAACTATGAAATCATAAAAGAAAAATTGTAACAGTGTACGTGGTATCTCGGAGGCAACGTGCTACGTAACGTGTCACGTCTTTTAATTCCAGAAAAACGGAGATTAAACCACCAGCCAGCACCTGAAGGGAATTAACTTTCAAATTGAATTTCTTTTCTAAAACGAACCTTGTTTGCTTTTTACGCCGTGCTGCTTTTATAAGCTCTACCGTCGCAGTAGAAAGTTCCAATTCTTGCCCTTTCGTTTCAAAACTTCATACCGAACTTTTGCTTAGATCTCAATAAAATCTTTAGGTATTTCTTTTCCTTATCTTGTTGAATCCTTTATTTTTTGTCGATTGTTCAGTTCAGCGATTTCTTTGATAAATATCCGTATGTATGGTTTCATCATCATCATCCTATCATCCCATGAAACGTCTACTGCAGGACAAGGAGCTCCCTCCAGAACTCCAGCAAAAACGTGTGGTACTTTGTAGGGGATTTATCACAGTCATTACGCTTGTAAGCGATGCGGCTGGCGACCGCGGTTGTTGGTGACCGCAGTATGTAAGATGGTACGAATAGTACGATCCACAGAAAGATGCTGACGCTGCTGCCCAGCCTACAACGGCTAATACTTGTCACTCTTGTGCGACAATACTTTATTATTGTAATGTGTTTTATTACCTCTTTTCTCTTTAAGTTCACTAACCTTTTCGGAAAAGTCTTTTGTAGCTTTTTTATTTATTAAATTTGGTAAATCCTTTATAATTAAACGAGCAATATTTGTAATCGGTTTCTCGAAAATGGCTCTAACGATTTCGATTAAATTTAGTATACAGGGGTTTTCGGGGGCAAAAAATCGATCTAGCTAGGTCTCATGTCTGGGAAAATTCGTTTTGACCGTTTTTTTTTAATATTTCTTAGCGCGTTTTAGTGCTTTCAAGAAACTTACAGCGTCATCTGTTGTTGCGTAGCATAGCTTGCTCATCCGATGATATTTTATTATTCGGAGCATAGCTCGGTCGTCCAGGTACTTATATTTTTTAAGTAAGTGCATGGCATCATTAATGTTTGCCACTTAAAATTAGATAAGTTGGAAACACACCTGAGGAAACTTCGACGTGGAAAGTTCTGCGATCAACAAATCTGTCAATTATGATACCAATGGAAATTCCACCAGATTTAACATAGGTAACCTAAAAAGCGTTGTGAGCGTAATGAGCGGAGCTTTCCGCGTAGGATGGAATAGTAGGAATTTCCTCAGGTGCGTCACTACACAACATACGAGTATTTTATCTTCCACATTATCTGTTTGTTTACCCATTTACACATACGACTTAATACTTACACGGTTTGGTAAGTTTATTTATTTTCTCTTTGATTTACATATTTCTATATTTATGTATGTCGTAGTGGGTGCCGAATCAGACCATTTTTCCAACGTCCTCCTAATAGTTAAAGATCGTAGGTCGATATAAGGGCATTATTGTGCGCTGCTTGTAAAAAACATAAGTCTTCTACCAATGGATAGGGTGCCAATAGACGATCATTTAACGATTGGGAGGGAAATCAGATTCATCCCATGTGCGCGGGGGGAGGGGATAGAAGGGGGCGAATTACGCACCATTATAATTATTTTTTTACGGATCAGTTAATGCTACTAGGGCTTGTGTGGTATTGTTTTCAGGGAAAACAAACACAAGGAATTCATTTTCGATGCTTAAAATGTATAATTTCATTGAAGAAATAATATTTTTAACGAAAAGTAATAAAAGTCACATACATAATTTTTTTATAAACTGCCATATTTTTTGAAGACCTTGTATATTGCGACCACAAAAAACATTTATGTAAAGTTTATTTAACCTAGTTTACAATAATATATAATTGTAGTATACTTCTCATACAAGAACTATAAGAAAAAAAAAGAATGCGTAAATTGTACCGAGGGATTCTTGCACTCGAGTAGTGTGAAAGTTTCATAGTGTGTCCACTCAGGTTTTTGTTTTCATTCATGACAAAGATTTTTTCAAGCTTTGGCACATTGTTGCAACCAGTTAGTATCTTATACCGGGTGTTAGGGACAGCCATCCGAATACTGCAGGAGCGTGATCAGTCAACGAAAAAAAAAACCGCGTCTACATACAAACTGCCGGATCAAGTTTACAATTTTGTATGGAGACGCGGAATTTTCTTTTCTTTCCTGAAAGATTTGTTCACTGAAAGTTGTTCCATGTTGTTGACTGATCATGCCCCTTTAGTATTCGGAAGGTTGTTCCTAACACCCGGTATGTTTCAATAAGATCTCCACGTTTACTTCTCTCTTCTAATGTGGTTAGACCTAGCGATGCTAAGCATTGCTCGTAGCCAGGTTTCGAAGGCAGGTTACCATTTTTGTAGCTCTTCTCTGTACTTTTTCAAGAAGGTTGATGTCCTTTTGAAAATATGGACTCCATATTTCAAATCTGTACTATAGCAAGGGACGAACATAAATTTTGTAGACCTTTAAAAACGCCTTCCTTATAATGTATAGTAAAGAATTTGCTCTTTTTGTGATACCAATAATGTGTTCTTCCCACTTCAAGTTCTGCGTAACAATAATGCCTAAATCCTTCTGACAGGACACGCTAGCCACTACTTTGCCCTATATCGTATAAAGATTCTTGGGGCTTTTATTGCCAATGTGTAAAACAGTACACTTATCAGCTTTGAGTATTACAAGCCAGTCTTTAGTCTATTCAATAATGCGGTCAATATTGTCTTGCAAGATGTTATGTTTAATTAATGGGTTGCCCATAATTTTTGTGTCGTCAGCGATCAGGGAGACTTCTGACTGTATAACTTGCTTAAGATCTATCAGGAAGATACCAAAAAGAGTAGGTCCTAACACTGATCCTTGTGGTACACCGCTAAGGACATTGTGTGGTTCAGAAAAGCATTCTCCAATTCTAACACGAATGTTTTTCCTGTTAAGAAGTTCTCTATCCATTTGAGTAGATCACCACGAATCCCAAAATGTTCAAGTTTACAAATTAATCTTTTTATAGGGACTCGATCAAATGCTTTCTCATAATCCAAGTGGATAACATCTGTAGGTTCATGATTGTTCTAGCTCTGAGTCCATCTGTCAAGGCAGCAAAGCATGTTGGTTACTGTGGATCTCTTTGGCACAAATCCGTGTTGTTCCTCGATTATAACATTCTCCATCTCCAAAAATTTCCTCATTTCTTTAGCTATAATCTCTCCATCACTTTGCGTACTATACAGGTAAGGCTGATTGGACGATAGTTAGCGGCAGCAAGTTTGTCACCTTTTGATAGATGGGTGTGATAATAGCTTCTTTCCAGTCATCTAGGAGTTCATGTTGTTCGAAGGATAGTTGCATAATTTGAGCCAAGGTTGCAGATATGGTAGGGCAACATCTCTTGAGTTGTTCAGCTGGTAATTCATCAGGGCCCATAGCAGTATCATCTTTGAATGTGCTAATCTTTTTCGCTTTTTGATTGTCTGATGTAAATTCTATGTTCTCTATTACATTTTAGACTCGAGGAACGCTTGGTGTAGGAATGGTAACATTTTCTGGTTCCCGAACATACGATTTTTCAAATTGTTTGGCAAAATGATTGGCAAATTTTTCTTATCGTTAGTAATTAGATGTGTGTTTTCGTTTCTAAGTGACGGTGGTATATAAATTTTTGAAGTTATCTCCTGGCGGATGGAGTTGTAAAATTCCTTAGGAGCCTATTAAAAAATATTTTTCACAAAATTTATCCTTGTCGATCTGGCCAGGCTCACTATTTTGTTATTAACTGACCGGTATTCTCGGTATGAGGCATCACTCTTATCAGTTTCTTTTTTTCTTGGGTATTTTTTTATAATTTGCTGTCCAATCTATGGTTTGTTTAAATTTTGTGATTTCTTACATTTTTTTATAGGTACATGTTGAAGAACAGCACTGTCTATTTTATTCTTAAAGGTACACCACGCATTAAGTACATCGTTGGTTTGGAGATTGATGGGTTCATTTAGTGCTTGAGATATCAGCTGATACTCGTAGTCGGCCTTAAAAATGAGTTGGGCGACGAGCCTGCGTAGTATTTATCTGAACTTGAAGAGTTGCTATCAGTATTTCATGATCACTGTTTCCTATATTAGAATAATTTTCATCTTTGCACAATATTAGATCTCAAATAGATTCTTGGTCATGTGGTCATTTCTTTTACGTGTCATTTTAGTAACTAGTTGGTGTAGGTTAATTTTGTTAAAAGTTCGACTGAATTGAATCTTTATTTTAAATACATCTTTAATAATTATAAATAATGTCATTTTATTACTAGGTATCAAATAATTCTTCATTCTGCTACTAATTTAAGTAGGTACTTAAAATTAATTACGTTTTTATAGACATGAAATGTTACTTTCTCACTTAATATATATTATAATATAACAAAGATGAAAGATTTGTATTTTTGTATGTATGCATATTTGTAACGAATAAATTTAAAAACAAATAAAAAATTATAATTTTGAATTAACTCTTCATATGCATTTTTATATAAAATATATAAATCCTAAGCATAAATCTTGAAATTAAATAATATGATCGGATAAGTACCTCAGCGTATTACAGCGCGCTTATTTTTCTTGGCGCATTCTTTATTTTTTTTCTTACAGTTCTTGTATGAGAAGTATACTACAATTATATATATTTTTAAATTGGATTAAATACGCTTTAAATAAATATTTTTTGTGGTCGCAATAAATAAGGTCTTCAAAAAATATGGCAGTTTATAAAAAATATATGTATGTGACTCTTATTACTTTTCATTAAAAATATTATTTCTTCTATGGAATTATACATTTTAAGCATCAAAAATGAATTCCTTGTGTTTGTTTTCCCTGAAAACAATACCACACAAGCCCTAGTAGCATTAACCGATCTTTAAAAAAATAATCATAATGGTGCGTAATTCGCCCCCTTCTATCCCCTCCCCCCGCGCACATGGGACGAATCTGATTTCCCTCCCAATCGTTAAATGATCGTCTATTGGCACCCTATCCACTGGTAGAAGATTTATGTTTTTTACAAGCAGCGCACAATCACCAAGGTACTATCTTTAACTATAATAAAGGAACATTTAACAAAAGTCGAGTGTATCGTAAAATCCGCACCCAACCCACTTTCACGGTTTGACGCTAATTAAGTACTGCCAGTAGTGTTCTTACCGGTTTATGTGAAGCTGTAAGAATATGTAGAGTCACTTACTAATAAATTATCTTGTTAGTTGGTACATAACAACAAAATTTGCATATATAATCACGTTTAGTAAATAATTTCTTTACAATACCGAGGGTTTATTGGTAAAAGCGAATACCCGGTTATACAATGACACATCTCCACTGATAATGGTCCTATCAAATAGACAGTATTACATGGTATTACTAGACTCTCAGAACAAAAACCTCCTTGCTTCGAATAATAAAAAAACCGGGCAAGTGCCTGTCGGTCCACGCGCATTATAGGATTGCGTAGTTTTTTTTACGATTTTTTATCGCAAAGCAGGATTTGATTAAGTATTTCATAACGTTCAAAACATAAACTTTTTACCTCCTAAAGCTCAGCGAGGTACTGGCGCCTGATTGCTTCTGCTATTTTTATTATTTCCAGTTTTTCAGCTATAGCTCATTTACCTGTGAATCCTTCTTAGCTATGATAGTTTTCCGTTTAATTTCATAGTACCTGGGCGACCGAGCTATGCTCTGTATGATTAAAATATCACCGGGTGAGCAAGCTATGCTACTCAACAACAGATGGCGCTGTATGTTTCTTGAACGCACTAAAACGCGCTAACAAATATTTAAAAAGACGGTGAAAACGAATTTTCCCAGACATGAGTCCTAGTTAGATCAATTTTTTGCCCCCAAATACTAAATTTCATCGAAATCGTTAGAGCCGTTTTCGAGAAACCGATTATAAATATATATATATATATATATATACCAATATTGCTCGTTTAATAGTATATATAGGATATACTACTACTCTGATTTCTTTTACTTTTCCAATTGCAACCGTTTAGCTGGCAGGAGTGGGGGGGACCCTCGACTAAAACGAAAAATTGCGCTTTCAAGCTAAATATTTCGCAAACGAATCCCTAAATCGAAGAATGATCTTTGCAGACTCACATTATTTTTAAAGGCCTATCTAAGGACATGCTAAGGACAGACGAGCAACAAAAAAAACCCCCACTATACTAGAAGGTACCCTGTATATGTATAATAATTTGTTAAATAGTTAACTTATTGCGTAGTTTAGAATTGATAAGAGCTCTTAGCCTACACGTGGCGTTTTGCTTTTCGATTGGGGATGTCGTCGGTTCTAACCGGTATCCGGATGGGTGACCGCTATATTCTCCATTCTCCATGCTTCATTAGGCATATGAATCCATTGGTCTTAGATCTTATTTCACATATTCGTCGTCAAAAGGTATCAGAGGATTTTGGCAGCATAAAACTTGACAAGATGATTATTTGTCAAGCAGTAAGATGGTGTATCAATTTTGTGCCTACACACCACAAACATCCATTCATCTTGTGAATTAAGAGGGCGACAACGCACCAGCAAGCCATGGTGTCTGATGAAGCATGTGCACTATAATTACGATCAGGTCTATTATCATCACATTAGCTGAGAGACGTCCACTGCTAGACACAGGCCTCCGCTAAAGATTTCCACGACCACGTTCTGTCCGCGTCTAGCGACTTAACCTAAGCTTACAATCAATTATGCTAATTTTTGTACCGTACAATTGGGCTCGAACTCAAAACGTCCAACACAACATACATGCAACATACCCACTAAACTCTGACCAGCACGCAGACAGCTACATCTACAAAAATGCGTCCTCAATGTTTTGAAGAAGCACTTTCCTTAAAACAAAAGGTGTCCGCGATTCATCTTTACGTTCCCTCAAAGATAAATGAAATACACTTAACTTTTTGCTTGCTTTTTTTACCGAAATTGATTTGATTCTAAGGATTTCAAGCTACGTAACATCTTACGGAAATTGCTTACCCAACCTTTCAAACAAATACTTTCGTTTGAGTTACTCAATATGGACAAGGCTAAGATTTTTATGAATAGGAAAGAAAACGTCGTCGGAAAGTATTTTTTTTACCTTTTAATTCTTTTTAATATTTCTTTTTTTTTCTTTAATATAAGAATACTTTTATATGTAATTTTCACTATCTGAATGTAACACGACTGGTAAGTTGGTGAAATTTAAAAATGTGCTTTCATCACAAGGACCTTTCTTGTTTTCATTTTCGTTACTATAAAAAATAATCGACCTCATAATATACACAAAGGGTCCACTACTAGACAGGAAGCTCACTGCAAAAATGCGTGGAAGATTTTAGAAAATAGCGCGTTTAAGAAACTCTACAGCTCTATCTGTTGGTGGGTAGCATAACTTGGTTGCCTGATAATATTTAAATGTTAAAACTACTCTAAGCGGTTTTTCTATAAATATTTGGTTTAGGTAGGCCTTTTAGGGGAAATCAAATTTTTTTCATACAAAGCGACGACTGAATTTCCCGCGCAAGATGCAACCATAAGACCATTTGTGGTTTTTCTACTCCATACTAGATGGAGCTGAATATCATATTCTTTGGTGCTGCTTTTAGTTAGGTTTGGGCTCGTTCGATTCGTTAAATACAAGTACCTACTCTGATTCTTGGGGTACTTTTTTAGTATTTGACATCATAAATACTAAAAAGTTATAAAAAATCTAAATGAACTTACTCTACTGAAAACTTAGTCTCCCATTTTCAAATAAAAGCGTGATTACATTATAAAACAGCAAAAGAGAAATTAAAAAGAGGATGTTACTTACACACTTTTAATTGAAAATTTGAGACTTTTTCAGTTCATTTTCCATATAGACTAATCACCAAAGTCCAAGACTCAGACACTAATGTGATCTATTTCGTATAATCTCTAAAAAAAATACTGGCCATTAATTAATTTCTGGGAAGTAAATAAAAACGTGATAAAATTGCGTTCTAAATTTAAAATTTTAAGAACGACGAAAGTTTAGCATGATAGTAAAATGTTTCACGTGTATTGTTCCTGTTATAACTTTGATCGTTTTGGGAAAAAAATCGATAGAATTTGAGTAAATTTGCAGAAAAGACGGTTAAAGACTACAAGATTGATATTGTAGGAATTTTGTGACGCCACCATTTAAATCAAGAAGACATGTTACGCGCTGTTGGCATGCTTGAGGCCGGGCGTACACAACGTGAAGTTGCAGCCGCCATTCATTCAAAACCTATCTGTTTTTCCAAGATTATGGGAACACTATTGGCCAACTGGAAACACAGCTGAACGGAATAACAGGATACTGACTGGCAGATATCGAAAGAAATACTCAGACACGACAAGACCGTTTTTTACAGAACATTGCTAGAAGAGGGTCTCAAACTAATGCTCGGGAACTCGAGGAAAGTCTGCGACAAACTAACTACTAACTAACATCGATGAAACGTCCACAGGAACTCTAGCAAAAACGCGTGGTGCTTTGGAGGGGATTTACCACAGTTACCACGCTTGTAAACGTTGCGGCTGGAGACTGCTGTTGTCGGTGACCGCAGTATGTAAGATGGTACGATACACAGAATGATGCTGCTGGCCATACTCCGGTTTGTAATCCCTTAGTCGCCTCTTACGACACCCACGGGTAGAGATAGGTTGGTACTATTCTTTGCCGGTACCACACGAGTGCCGCAAAGAGTCCTCTTAAGAAAGAGAGTCGAAATCTACAGCTCGCAACACCAGGTGGTTATTAGCACCCAAACTGCCAGGAGGAGATAACACGAGATCGGTTTACATTCCCACAGGCCATTGCGGGTGTCAGCACTCCGGCGTGGCAATCGTGCACGGTGGTTACTGTGTGCCCGTTCTCATTTGCGATGGTTTCCAACCTGATTCGAGAAGAATACGCGTTTGGCGTTTTTCTGGAAGTCGTGAACGACTTCGTTGTCCTCAGGAAGTTCATTCTTACCAAGGCGAAACAATCATGGTTTGAGCCGGAATTCGAGTTGGTGGGAGAACCGACCTCGTTCTGATTCGTGGCAATATGAACGCGCAAAAATACCGCAACAAGGTAATTGAACCTATTATTGTTCCGCATCGAATACAAATGGCCGAAGATTTTGGGTTCATGCAAGATAATGCTCGCGCGCATACCGCTGGACCGGTGATGGACGCTCTCCGCGAACACGATAACTCACTATTGGACTGGCCTCCACAAACGTGCGACATGAATCCTATAGAACATGCGTGGGACTTGCTCGGAAGAATTGCATTCCAAGAACTGCCTCAAATTTTACGCACCGAAAGTGATCTGTTTTTGCTTGTTTCTCAAACATGGAGCAGGATCCTTCAGGCCACTATTGACAACCTGATATTGAGCATGCCAAGGCGATGGAGAGCCTAAGCCAGTGCTTTAGTAGATACTAAATGTCTCACTGGCAGCAATTAATCTTAAAAATTTTGACCTAACAACGGGTATCTTTCAACTTGTTTGAAGTGTTTCTTTCATTGTAAACTTAAATTTATTTCGTTGGCTATTAGTTTATATTATTTTATTAACAAGCCTTAAATTACGCTTTTAATCATGTAATACTTTTACTAAAACAATCTTAATTTTTTTAATAAGCATCGAAAATGTGCTTGGTTCTTTCAATGTAGACTAGTGTATAATAAAGGCTTGTTTTAATTTTTTTACGTTAATTTTGTTTCATACTTCAACGTATTTTCCGTTTCCACGGACAGTATCCGGTCAGTTTGACGCGATGTTCTAAAGTTCTAAATTGATTTTTGTTTCAACGCAGGTTTCGAGTTTAATGATCTAAATAAGCACCTTAAATATAACGCGCTACTAAGTTTTATTAAAAAAAGCATAATTAATAATACCTCGTTGCTATGGAAATCGAGCAGAAAAAAATTACAAGTTGCTTTTATATGAAAATAAAATACAAGAAGAAAACGTATAATGAAGCTGTAAATGTAGCTAATTCTGGTAAAAACAAGAATTGTTAAGACTCTCCAGTGAATGTTAACGAAGCAGAACACATTTTGGCAACCAATTTAGCTAATTGTGGCTTGGAGCAAAAGAACTGCTTAGTTCAAGTTCAGTCAAAACAACCACACAGCTTGAAAAATATTTCCAGCAGCAGCATTTATAATTATCACATATTCTGTAAAAAAATCAACCAGGTTGAAAAATACGGTTCATAAGATTTAGGATGGATATGCAGACCAGTAAGGCTGACAGAGAAAACTTAGTAATAGGGTTCCTTTTCCACCCTTTGGGTGTGGGACCGTAGAAAGTGATGATGCCAACATGACGGCAGGGGAGAATGTATGACAAGCGCAGCGGTACACCAATATACACCAATCATAGAGTAACACGATATTCGCGCGAAAGCCCCTTGCGCGGTTTAATGCATTGCTTGTACTACGCAAATGTTCGATTCGGCATGTTCGGTTCAGACAACTCAAGTTCAAAGAAAAAGCCCAACCGAACATGCCGAATCGAACGTGTGTGTGCTACCCTATAATGAACGATCTATTTAAAATTTGGAATACCAAAACAAAATTTTGCAGTCTTGAAATTCGGAAGACTGTGACATGGTAGATATACGTTACATATATCTAGACGTGGAGTCATCATTCATCTTTATACTTACCAGCCATAACGACGATTCTTGCACCAAGACCAGCACAAAAGACTTCCTTAAAGAACCTCATTTAATAAAAACTTCTACTTCATCAACAAACCTTGTTGCCATGCTTAGGAGCTGGTTGGTGTCCAGTATATTTATTTATTCAGTCTGCCGGCAGGATAGTTACACGAAGGCAAAATTTGGTGCCTCAGAGGGATGCAGCTAGAAGAAAGAAAGAGAAAGCTATTCTACTATTTACTTCTTTCCTATTGCTGCATCCCTCAGAGGCGTCAAATCAGCCAGTATGTTATTTACATAGGTAGATATTAATTTATAAATTGTGCAAACACATAATGTGATAGTTGTAATTCGTTGGGTTCAAATACATAAAAGGACGTTTAGAAAGAAAGAAAGAAAAATATTTTAATTCAGTGCTTACATAAAATTTTAACATTTAACACATATTACATAAAACAAATTACAAGCACTGAAAAAAGGACCTGGCTCAGCAAAATGCTGCAGGCCAAGACCGCAGCGCTAATTTTCAGCCTGGCCCTGAAAGCATGCAAATAGAACATTGACAAGATCTGTATTATGGTTTAACGCTTATACCTGTAGCTGTCTGTCAGTCAACTGTATGTGTATGTTACCGGATAATAATAGAACCATAAGTTGATCAAATTCCTGGTAAGTTGATCAACTTTTGAAAAATAGTAAACTCGTAGATAATACGTAGATCCATAGGTCTGTTATATAAGGCTAGCACAACCTAAACGATCCCAAACGGGATCAGTTAGGTTGTGTTAAGTTTCCTTTCATCCAAACTAGAAGCGAAATCGGTACAGTTTATTATTTTTCGAAAGTTCATCAACTTACTAGGAAATTGATCAACTTACGATTCCGTATCATTTACCGGTCACGTATACAAACCAAAGATTTTGGAAACTAGGCCAGGGAGAAGCGCAGCGTTTTTCTTACGTCAATGATACAAACACATCCGAAAACGTAAATTGTACAGTCTTTGCACATACTTATGATGAAGATACCAAAGACAATATAATTGTATAGTCTTTGAAGATACTAATAAAATGAAAGACACACAGACTTCAAACTTACAATTTTCTCGTAATAATTAAAACAATCAAAGACTTTTCATTATCTCAAGACTGCAAGGGTACAAGTTTCATCAAGACTTCTGTGAAGAAAGTAAAAGCATATTCTTGTAAAACTGAGTGCTGTTGTCTGTTACCCACTTTGTTATGTAGCTTTACTACCCCTTTGTTAGTCTTTATGTTGCTAGCATTGTGGCAGCTAATATATTTATTATCCATTAACTAAAGAATTCTACACTTATTTTTTATAAAATTCAAATTTTGTCGTCTGTTAAGTGGAGAGATGGCCAAAAACTTTACTTTCTTTTTACTGTTATCACTAAGTAAATACTCAGATTGTGTATTGTTGTGTATTTCGCATAACGCTGTGTATATCTCCAAATAAACAAGTTCCTATCCTTAGTCCGAACAAACAAGGCATAAATCACTTTGCCAACGACTATCCCAGTCTGGAAAACACATAGTGACGCCATATTTTGGCTACACAATCTGAGTATTTACTTAGTGATGACAGTAAAAAGAAAGTAAAGTTTTTGGGCATCTTTCCACTTAAAAGACGACAAATTTAGAATTTTATAAAAAATAAGTGTAGAATTCTTATATATATATATTCTTTATTGTGCACAATAAAACGAAACAGTAGTTAAATATATATTTTTCTAAGATTTTTTTTTACGGGAATGGATTTATTATTTTAATAAAATCAGTTGGGGTGTATGACGGTTTCGCTTATTTCATTAACACGTTGTATTTATTTTTCAAATCAAGCGAAAATGAGCTTTGTGGTGTTCCGGCAAACCACATGCACAACGCTTCATTTTTCCAGTCTATTTTGTCCCAAGAGTAAACTAGAATTTATTTTTTCCAAGAGTAGGATGTCGATTGCAGCAAGTTGAAAAGTGACGTAAAATATGGCTGCCAGTGACCGGAATGCGTTTAGCATAACTATTTTGCGACAAAATTTTGTTTACATTGACAATCGTCTTTACCTCTAGACAAAGTGTAAATTTTAAATGAGCTTCAAACGGTAACGTCGCGCGCACGATGTCATAAAAATGCTATAAAAAGGTACCACCGAGTACAATATTAAATTATTGCAAAAGTTCAGAAAGTTTAATGAATTAACTTCAAGATAGAGCGAGTCGAGTATTTTACTAACTTTATTCAAGCTAAATTAAGTTTTATTTAAACCAAAGTCTAGAATTTTACTTCTTAATGTTTTATTTTCTTTGATTCTTATGCTTATCATAAATTCATTACTTATGTCCTAGTATTTCAAACTGCATAACAAAAAACGATCAAGTTTTGTTTGACCTTCGATGGTGGCATATTTTGTTTCGATTTTATAGTATAACTAGCTGTTACCCGCGACTTCGTCCGCGTGGATTTTATGAAAAAACAGAACTTGATCTCAAGTGAAACATATTTTGCGGAATGCTTCCGAACCTTAAAAAGAAAGCAATAAAATGAGTGAATGGGTAGCGAGGAGGTATTCATAAAAGTCAAAAAAGTCCCTATCCATCCCTATCTATCCCCATCTACCCCTATCTATCATTTTCTATCCCTTTTTACCCCTAATTATCCCCATTCATCATTATCTATCCTTTTCTATACCTATGTATCCTTTCTTATCCCTATCTATCTCTATCCTGCCCTATCTATCTGTATCTATACCTTCCTGTTCCTGTATATCCCTATCTATCCATATGTCCCCACCGCTGTCCACACCGCTGTCCACAGCGCTGTCCCCACCGCTGTCTCTTCGCCTGTCCCCATAGCTGACCCCACTGCCGTCCTCAATGCTGTCCCCACCCCTGTCCCCAGCGCTGTCCACACCGCTTTCCCCACCGCTGTCCTCACCGCTATCCCCACCCCTGTCCCCACCCCTGTCCCCACCGCTGTCGCTACCCCTGTCCCCACCGCTGTCCCCACCGCCGTCCCCAATGATGTCCCCACCGCTGTCCCCACCGCCGTCCCTAATGATGTCCCCACCGCTGTCCCCACCACTGTCCCCACCGCTGTCCCCATCGCCGCCCCCACCGCTGTCCCCATCGCCGTCCCCATCGCCGTCCCCACCGCCGTCCCCACCGCCGTCCCCACCGCCGTCCCCACCGCTGTCCCCACCGATGTCCCCACCCCTGTTCCCACCACTGTCCCCATCGCCGTCCCCACCGCCGTCCCCACCGCTGTCCCCACCGCTGTCCCCACCCCTGTCCCCATCCCTTTCCCCAACCCTATCCCTACCCCTACCGCTATCCTTATCCCTATCTTTCCTTATATAAAAATACAAACGACATTCATATTGATATTCAGACATTATAGTTCTGTTGATAGTTAAAAACGCAATAAAGTATTGATGCCCCATACAAACTTTCATCACCTATTTCAACCCCTTCCAGTTTCGATTTTGCAAACTAAGGAAGCCCATGTCCTTTCTCATGGTTTAGACTATCTTCGTACAAAATTTTATTAAAATCGGTTTGGCGGCTTAGCCGTGAAAGCGTAACATAAATTATTTAATTGATTTCCCATACAAACTTTCATCCCCAATTTCACCACCTTCCAGTCTCATTTTTGAAATGAAACGTAGCCTATGTCCTTTCTTATGATTAAGACTATCCTTACACTAAATTTCGTTAAAATCGGTTCAGCGGTTTAGCCGAGAAAGCGTTACATAAATTATTTAATTGATTCCCATACAAACTTTCATCCCCTATTTCACCCCCTTTCAGTGTCATTTTTGAAATCAAAAGTAGCCTATGTCCTTTCTCATGGTTTAGACTATCTTCATACCAAATTTCATCAAAATCAGTTCAGCGGTTTAGCCCGTGAAAGCGTAACAGACAGACAGACAGAGTTACTTTCGCATTTATAATATTAGTTTGGATTCTCCTGGAAGAGATCGCTTACGCTTACAGCGATAAGGCCCCACCTTAACCCAAATTTAGTTTGTTCAGGGGGGTGATCGTGGTAATTTCAACGATAGTACCAAAACAAAAACGTTTGCCTTAAACACTTGGTTAAGACTTAACATGACTTTTGAGGCCAACGTTTTCGTTTTGGTAATGTCGTTAAAATTACCACGATCACCCCCCAGGTATTGTTGTAATTTTTATTTATGTTGAAAAAGCAAGCAATAAAACCACGTAGAAGAAAGAAAGAAAGAATATGATAATTATATGAGATACAGAAGGTACTTAAATACATTCATATAATTTTATATATTAGGGGAGCCCTTTTATTTTAAGGGGCTTGGGTCGTATTATTAAATTTCGTGCCGCTGAAGTTTTAATTAGAGCTCCTATTTTCACTGAACCTCTTTGAAGAGTGTTAAATATTCAAGTTGCGTGCTATGGTGCTTGCTTGTGTGGTAAAAATGATGATTTACTAAATATTTTCTGACTTATCCGACTTGGTTTATCAGAAAGTCTCGGATCGGTAGGCAGATTCACATCCTTCACAGTTACGAGTATTATACACATTTATGATCCTCAGCCCGTTACTATTTAAATTTGTCTCGAGCTTCATCATATTGGAAATAAATGGTACAGCAGCACTGCACTTACTTTCTCGCAATACTCAAGGAAAACTATCAACCGCAAACTAAAATTTGTAATGCCATACACATAGTATGGAAATACAAACTTTTATTCACGTTTTTTCTTATGTTCGAATAAAATATACAGATCAATTCAGAATTCAAAATTGTCAAACATTAAAACAAACAAACCTCAAACGGTTTCGAGTAAATCACATGTTTAACTTTTGGTAGTACTGGAACACCCTTTATATGAATTTTCACAGATCAATGGATACTACCGTAGGATACTTGCATGGAGATTTTTTAAATTTCCCAACACATTTTCCTTATGGATAATTGTTCAGTTTAGTCTACAGAGCAAGCCCTTTCAGTTTTTGATACACCCTGTGTACGTAATTTTATTTTAAAAATCATAAAGAATATCCAGTCAGGTGTCTAACCAATCCAGGATTATTATAATAGAAAATTTCAATAAACTCACTGGAACCAATTTTTGGGTAAATCACATATTTACGATTTGGTGATACAGGAACACCCCTTATATGAAATTACACAGATCAATTGATACTGGTGCAAGATATCTTACATGGAGATGCTTGGTCATGCAAAGTTTCATCAAGATTCTATGAGCCGTTTTTGAGAAAGTTTTAATTTTTCATTTTCGTTGTATGACAGCTACCCTCAAAATGAGAGCCAGCAAGAAACTACTCAAAACCCTTCAAAAGATTTGCATAAAACTCCTAAATTCAAAATATGGTGTCAATCGGACTATCCGTTTAGCCGCTAGGCCAAAGCGTGACGGACAGACCGACCGACGGACCGACCGACCGACCGACGGACCGACCGACCGACCGACCGACGGACGGATATTTTTGGAAGACTTGTTTTTTATGATGTATAAGTGATATAGAACACATTTATGAGAAAATTAGAAAAATCACTTATTTTTTTCAAGAATTCAATACCTTTCTCGCTCCGCTCGAAAGTAAAAATGGTTAAGATTTGCATTTCACTAGTTAATCTTGTAAACATGCGATCTTCTCAATGTTATTGGAAAAAAAAAAAAACAAAAAAAAAAGTAAAATTAAAGTAGAATTGGAATAAATTCGTTGTCGAAAAACGATTTCGGCCGTTGCATTTCTCATTGTGGCAATATTCGATAATCCTTAATTAATCGAATTCTGCGGAATAATTTATTAAACAAGCAATTGTGCCTCGATTATAATGTGTGAATTTACATATTTAATGTAAGTTATTACGTAAATTAATTGAGTTTCATTCCGATGCTATGGAATTCTCTTATTGAATAAGTAATTTTCCTAAATGTACCTCTCTTAGGCTGTATTATGGTTGAGAAACGTGGAAGCTAGTGCAAAGTGAGTGATAAAGAAGCATTCAAGATGTGGTTTAAAAGAGGATGACGAAAATAGCTGGACTGAAACACAACGGGACATGAATAAATAAAGATAATATTTAGATGATATTAATAAAGTCAAAAGAAAGAGTTAGTATATGGATAAGTTGTGTATTCTCGCGTTATCAAAAGGAACTTGCCAAAATTTTCCCCACACAGATTAGAAAAAAATCGTACTTATTAAACATAGATAAATTACTTTTTTCTTTTAAATAGGAATCTTAAAAAATCGGCATTAAATTCAGCTTTCTTAAAAAGAATCGAATTTTTTAAGTTTGCATATTATTAAAAAAAGTAAAAAATATAGTGATAGAAATAGCTATTACAGATTATTAAGAAGAGCTATTACAGTAGTCGGGACGTGTCTGCGATAAACGATCCATTGCATTTGCGAGACTAATTCCTGCGCAATAAGCCTGATAAAGGAGAACGCAAATACTTCTGACATTTTTTACCTCAGCGCAGCGAGTTTCAAATCTCTTTGATTTTACTTTGGCAGAGGGGAATGCTGCGTAGGGTTCTTCATTGCTTTTCACGGGAATTCATTTTGCAAAGGAAATGGTTCGATTATGGCAGACACGTCGAGTACCGTAATAGAGCCTCAGGAGAATAAACATCCTAAGAATGTTACTCAAATAACAGTTATGCTGTTAGTAGCTACAAAATCGATGAACACAATCACTCGCGTCCACCCCACCTGTCCGCAAAACTCCCAATTTCATAGCATTCTAAACACGTCGTCAAAATAACTGGATTTCCTATGTCACGCAAATGCAATTATTTTCCTCTTACAGTATAAAACAAGAAACATCCCAGGAGAATACGGGAATTAGATTTTCAGTTGTATTCGTCAGACGTATGTTCAACTAACAAAATTATTCTTCCGGAAATTAATGTCATTTACTGTGGATTTTGTCGTAAAAGGAAAATATTAATAATAAATATAATGAATCTCAAACATAATATTTACGATTGTATAACAAAGAATCTCATCGCACAGTTGGTCATGAAAGTGGTCCACAAAATTTTGTTGCAAGGAGGTAAATCAACTTTGTCGCTTTATAGCTTACAAATTATGTTTTTACCGTAGACAAAATTTTTGCCCGAATGTACCAATATGACCAAGAACTCCAAAATTACTCCCGAGGTGGGTTATACGATAAGAGTTGAAACTGCGATTCAAGCTTTTATTTTCGACGAGTGTTCCAATGATCTTTTTGCGATAGATGTACAACTTCAGTATTTCATAAAAGCAGGTAATTAACAATTTTTCCGACGACTCTCACTCCTTAATTTGAAAATGGTTGTTATTTAAATTATTATGTGATAAAATCACCTAATGATTGATTTGGAGCTATACAGGTGACCCAATAGTATAGGAACTTAAGATGTAGAGATATTTGTTGTTCTAAGGATTCCCGGGTAACGTACCCACGAGTTTTTTTTTTTAATCTTTGAATGCAGTTCTTCTTAACTTTAAAATCGATGACATGGTTCCTTAGATTTTAGATTTTGAATTTTTAGAACAAACATCTCTATCTCTTATAGTTTCAAACTTTTCCATACTGACCCGTCCGGATGGATCATTCTGTATAGCGTTCCTGTAAATAATTTATGTCATTTTACGATCCTTTATGGTGCTTGTCACGTATTTATTTATCCTTCGTGAGTACGGAAGTAACAATATGAGAACATATTCCTAACATCAACACGACATGGAAACACTGTTCTATAGGCCGTACCTTAGGGAGCTCTAAGTAAGTTATGTCTTCAAATTATCGTTGAGGGATCTGCGATGTTTTACACTTTTGTCTCCGTCCTGGAAATAGGTCAATCGGGCCCCAAGACCCTTCAGGTGTCATGAATTATCTTTGATCTTCTAAAGGGGGTCGTGAGTTCATTACGAAATGTTTAGCATCATTATAAAATATTTTTGCTTTTTGTAATGATGTTGCCTGTTTGTGTGTACTCAAGGACCTAAGGTGGTTTATTTGTGTACTTCACAAGCTTTTATTTAATTCACCCCGTTAATTTGTGTGTAAAGTACGCATCAGCCGAAATGCATGGCGCGCCTTACGTTTCGCCCGCACTGATGGTTTGTAGAAATCTTGCAACTGATTTTTAGACTCATCCTCAAACGATCGGACTGAACTTTTGTTTAGTATCATGAAGCTGGTCTGATGATGGAGACGAAAGGTGGCCGTAGGAACTCCTAAACGAAACTACTTGATCCCGTAGAGTTAGACTTCGTAAGATTCGTCTTCTCAAGCACTTTGATCCCAGACGAGGTCCTGATGATGGAGTCGGAAGGTGGCAAATGGAGCTCCTAAACTAAACAAGATAGTCTCGTGTGTTTGGCTGCTGCGTCGCAAGATGCGCTCACGGCGCTGGCTTGCCCACCTGCGACTTAGCTTACACCCACCCTAAAAGTGAAAGGCGCGTTGAGAGCGTCAATTGGAGGCTTCTGAATGTAAAATATGTGGTGTTTCTTGTTTTCATTAGTAGAATCACTGGGCTTAGGGAGGAAAACCTATGAAAATTCATATTATACAGGGTGTTAGAGACAGCCTTCCGAATACTGAAGGGGCATGATCAGTCAACGCACTGATCAACTTTCAGTGAACAAAAATTTCAGGAACCAAAAAAAAAATCGGCTTCTCCATACAAACTGTCCCATCAAGTTTACAATTTCGTATGGAGACGCGGTTTTTTTTTTCGTTTCCTGAAAGTTTTGTTCACTGACAATTGTTCAGTGTCGACTGATCATGCCCCTTCAGTATTCGGAAGGCTGTCCCTAACACCCTGTATATATAAAAAAGTTATCCTTAAATATTCTTTAAAAAAATCAACTGAATACGAGTAACGGTCAGGGTTAGATATTTCAACTGATAGTATAGTGTATAATATGTCAAAGGGGCCCCGTGCGGTGCCGGCAAGGAAGAGTACCGACCCATCTCTACCCGTGATCGTCGTAAGAGGCGACTATGGCTTAATGAACCAGAGGATGGGCAGCAGCATCCTTCTGTATATTGTATCATCTTATATTCTGCGGTCACCAACAACCGCGGTCTATGGTGCCAGCCGTAACGCTAACAAGCGTGGGGACTATGGTACCTACTTCCCCTCCACATTGTTTCAGCAAAAGCTGGAATTTTCGAGGAAGTTTCCTGTCCTGTAGTGGACGTTTCATGGGATGTAATGATGATGATGATTTTAAAATTCAGTGAAATTATAACTCCACTATACGTCATTCATTACGATCATATGCGATTCTGGAGAAATTACACTATTTTATTTAACTATGGTCTAGAGAACTAAAATTATTTTAATAATCAAACTAAAATTGTACGACCGTGAAATTGTACGACCGTGAAATTGTACGACAACTGACAAATAAATAGTAGGTACAATCGTTTACCATCTATTTAATAACATGGCTCCGACCAAATCCGTATTTTCAAGCAACCGATTCAAACATTTTTAAAAGAGCAACTTTCCAAACAGGAACAATGGTTAATTAAAGTGTATGGACAACATTTATGTCGCGTCAGTTAAATGTGAATTTAACTACCAACTGCTAATCTGGGTTGGCTCTTTTACGACTATTACACTTTCCACCGTAGTTTAAACCACCCGCAGAAACTAGTTTTGGGTTTATTGACGTCACGTTTCTGGTTTTAACGTTATACTAATAGAAATTGAATAAAATTTCAATGAAAGTAAACGTCTTCCAGTAAAGCCGATTTTTGGGAAATTGGGCAGTTTTAGGCAGTCTATTGCATGGGCAGACGCGTCCTGTTTCACTCCGCACTGTAGGTATGACCCGCGACGCTCGAATGCGTCTTGTTAAAGACGGTCGATTTTTACTCCAGTAAAAATACGGTTTTGCAAAACATTAAATGTTAATAGCTACTTTTTTGTGTATATCGTATTTAAATAAGACACAATATTTACGAATCCACCTAAAATTTAAATCGGAATATTTTTTTCGAAATACAGCTCAGGCAAAAATTGTAATAGACAATTATATACTTTATATCATAGATAAACGTACATTTTACATATAGGCATCAAAATCCACCTTAAATGTATTTAAAAATGTATTTTTTTTTATATAAAATTGACACTTATTTTCATATATAAGGCCCAATAAAGTCGAGTTAAAATAATATAAATAAACTGAGCTAAACTTAACCTTTTTAAATGTAAGTGATTCTTATATATATTCACAGAAATCCCATACAAAATGAAAAAAAAGTTTTTTGTAATCGGTGGTTTACAATGATTTTGTAAACATTTATGTTGGATTTGCCAAAAAGGTGAGTACTTAGCACTTTTTAAATTATTAGAAAGCAAAACGGCTCTATCACTATTTTTGGTTGCGAAGATAAACTTTATTTAAATTTCGTGGTATAAAAGTTCAATAATACAAAAAGGCAATATTTTTAGGTGGATTCATGTATAATATGAAATTATGTATACATAGCAAGCCGTAAATAAAAACAGTAATCTATTAACACTTTTTTCCGAAATTCCATATTTTTTAAATCTTTGGACGGCAAAATAAATAAATAAATGGTTTAAATTTCTTCATTAGTATGGCAATAATTAGAAAGGGACGAAGTACGTCGCCTACGTTATTCATAATCTAAGATCGCCTATGATGTCTTGCTCTGCTCGTTTTGCCTCTGTACAAATTGTTAAGAGTACGCTATCATGGTAAATGTAAGATCATTGGAAAAAGACAAGTAAATATTATTGTGTGAGTGTCAAGTAAAACACGAAAAAACAAAAGATATCGAGATTTTTTACCAACTTGACATATATGGGCTCCTGCACGTGTAAAAAGTAGGTAGGTATAGGTACGGTCACGCTGGTCGCACGCCATAATAAGCATTTGCATGTTTGATTGAACAATATTATATACCTACCAACTTGCGTTTCACTCATTATCTCATAAAATGACAACCTACTGTCCAGCCATTCAAAATCGTCTTCTAAGCGGTACATCGTAATTATCGAATTTATTTTCAGTACTAAATTTATGTCGTCGACTACTTTCCGTCTCACTACAAAAAAGTTAGACATCTGTTAAACACTTGATTAAAAAAATCGTACCGAATAACTCTGTCTATGTCATTGATGCAAAATGACTTATTTTCTTATGACTTGACTTCTGCGCATCAACTGACATAGCCAGTTATTTTGTGCACACTTTTTTAATCAAGTGTTCAACAGATGTCAAATGTTTTTGTAGTAAGACCCTGTGTCTTAAGTTAATTTAAGGGTATTTGTCGCAGGTTTTGGTTTAAGTCTGTATTTTCTATCAAAAACCGGAACAAGAACCGAACCCAACCCATCCATAGACTACCAAGTCTAACCTAACCAAAAATTTATCTAACCTAAACAAGTTCAGTTTTTTGATCTAGAGACCTCATGTTTTTGATCAAAGACCAGTTTAGGTTAGGTTAGGTAAAATTGCGACATATCCACCGTGAAGCGTCTTTGGTATTCACCTGCAACCCTATCGCTGCAATCATAGGGTTACTTTTCCACCAGAGCTGTGCGAGGGAGCTAAGCTGTGCGCTGGAAAATTCCAACTAATAACTCGTAACACGTACTTTTACCCCATTTGACTGTTAATCAGTTTAAATGCAAGCACTCTTAAACCAATAAAGTTAGCTAAGAATTTTGTGGCGGGTAAAAAATACTCCAATAACACAAGAGCAACGTCTTTACAAACTTTTCCCGTGAACAAAACAACTGCAAAATTTTCACTGATTTGTAATATTACTTCGTATCTCATCAATCGCGAAGCGCACCACTCAACCAGGTGTTGTCACAAAAAGGCGGCCCAGGCGCAACCAATCCAAACTTCCTCACCCGATTCCCCCCCGCTGAGAAAAAGGCACTGCGCACTTTTCCCCACAGCATGCTTTTACGTGTCCGTCTCCCCAGCAACCCGTGCGAGATATGGCCAAGTGGCATACACCAAAATTTAGTGGAAATTGGTTCATTCCATCAGTAAAGTGTCAGATTCAGTGCATCAAAACTGATGACACTACGAGGTGAAAACTTTGGGTGGCTGTAGAGACGTCTCGTCAGCCAGCCCATTCTATACAGGGAAAACTACGAAGATTACATAAAAGCAAAATAGTTCCACATTTACTGCATGTCTAGTGCAATTGATTGTAAAAAAGCCGAATCGAAAATGTCCATATGGTAGGAGCACTTCATCAATAATTATGGGTGGCTGGAGAGACGTTTTCCCAGCCAGCCCATGTGATATCTCGGAACATATAGTAGGTAGGAAGATGAAACAAAGCTTAATATTTACTACCTACTCGGAACAGTAGGTAGCAAATATTTCAAAATCCTAGCTCCACTAACTTTTGAGATATTTGTATTTTTTCATGGGCTTGCTGGGGAGACGTCTCGCCAGCAAGCCCATGCTGTAACTCAAAAAGTACTGCACGTAGAATGCTGAGCGATATACCAATAGAGAGTGCATATTTGATGCAATAAGCACCAAGAAAAGTGAGTCCCTAGGTCTTATGGTTTCGATGCTAGAAACAAAAATAATTTTCCCGCTGAAAATTTGGAATGCATGATGTGAAGTGCAACGTTGCCATTCTGTGCCATTCTACATGTTGCTGTTAGAGCATTCAAAAATCAATCTTGTGTCCTTATAGTTAAGAGGTCCTGTAGACGCACGTGTAGATTATTTGTAATTTGAGAATAGTTCGGGAGACGGTGTACTTAAAAGGCTGATTGGTTAACAAGAAGTTTTTATTTATTTGTGGACAACATGTGAAGAACAAAAGACATAATATGTATTTTGGCTCACGTATTTATTTAATAAATCAGTTTTCTTAACTTATTAATTACAGGACAATTTAAGAATACTTTAAAAATTTTAGTTTGTTACTGAGACCATTAAACCTACATCTCCTCCTAGAATACAGTTGTCACGGTTGCTAAAAAGAGATTGAGGCACCAGTTAGTCTTCACGTGAGCTAAAATACATATTATCTCTTTCGTTCTTAACATGTCGTCCACAAATAAATAAAAACTTCTTGATAACCAATCAGTCTTTTACTAAGTACACCGTCTCCCGAACTATTCTCAAATTACAAATAATCTACACGTGCATCTACAGTACCTTTTAACTATAAGGATACAAGATTGATTTTTGAATGCTCTAACAGCAACATGTAGAGTTGCACAGAACGGCAACGTCGCACTTCACATCATGCATTCAAAATTTTCGGCGGGAAAATGATATTTGTTTCTAGCACCGAAACCGTAAGACCTAGGGACTCACTTTTCTTGGTGCTTATTGCATCAAATATGCACTCTCTATTGGTATATCGCTCAGCATTCTACGTGCAGTACTTTTTGAGTTACAGCATGGGCTTGCTGGCGAGACGTCTCCCCAGCAAGCCCATGAAAAAATACAAATATCTCAAAAGTTAGTGGAGCTAGGATTTTGAAATATTTGCTACCTACTGTTCCGAGTAGGTAGTAAATATTAAGCTTTGTTTTATCTTCCTACCTACTATATGTTCCGAGATATCACATGGGCTGGCTGGGAAAACGTCTCTCCAGCCACCCATAATTATTGATGAAGTGCTCATACCATATGGACATTTTCGATTCAGCTTTTTTACAATCAATTGCACTAGACATGCAGTAAATGTGGAACTATTTTGCTTTTATGTAATCTTCGTAGTTTTCCCTGTATAGAATGGGCTGGCTGACGAGACGTCTCTACAGCCACCCAAAGTTTTCAGCTCGTAGTGTCGTCAGTTTTGATGCACTGAATCTGACACTTTACTGATGGAATGAACCAATTTCCACTAAATTTTGGTGTATGCCACTTGGCTATATCTCGCACGGGCTTGCTGGGAAGACGGACACTGCTTTTACCCCAAATGACTATATTAGGTGCACTCTGTTTTTGTTTTTTTTTTCTAATAGACTGTGTATTTTTTCCCTGAATCTGGCTATGCAATTAAATAATATTCATCAGTTTTAATAAAAAAGTGCTATAGGTGAAGTGCCATAAGAGGAATTGGCCTGTTTGTTCCCCCTAATTGTCCCTCTGCTGGGAAAAAGCATCCCGTCGTTCTCTCAATGACGTTCTGTTCTTATTTTAAAACTTATTTTGAAAAAGTAATATTCTCTTTCCTTCATAAAATAAATGGAAGGATACATAGATACGGAATTTTATTTAAAGTTACATGTAAGAAATATGGTTCATCGAATGCATTTAATCAACTTTGTATAAAAGTCCCTGCGCGGTCGTTTTGGAGCTCGGCGAAATATATTTGAGCTCAACGGAAAATTACCGATGAAAAATTACTAGATGTTTTGGTCTGCAATATTGTATCGCTGGGATTATAGAATCACGTAGGTAATTTTGGTCATGGCAGAATAAAAATAAATCACATATTAATAATTTACATAATTTTTATATCTGTTCTAAATAACAAATTGATCACATAGGTACGTATTTTAAAACAACTATATTAATTGAATATTTCATAGGCTAAGGCTGGATAGTAGAGAAATACCGAATGAACAATTAAAACATTCGATTTATTAGTATACACTTATACCATGAGCAACATACCAGGCCACTCAGAAAGTATTGCGAAAAATAGTTTTTATATATGGGAGACTGGCCGGTCAGAATCTTTTTCGAAAATATGATTACTTGTAAGTAAAAATATGTGTGTTCCATTTTCAAAATTTCCCTCCACATTTTTTGCGAGCCAATTCAAAGTATCGTGTCTTACTGAAAAATGGATCTGCGCCGGGAACATTTTAGAGCTATGATTTTTTACGATTTCAAGTGTCGCCTGAAACCGGATGAATCGTTCGATAGACTTCAAATGGCATTTATGGATGAAGGCCCCTCCAAGGCAACCGTGTATCGTTGGTATAACGAATTTAGGCGCGGTCGACCAACCTTGGGGGATGAAGAAAGAAGCGGTCGCCCTTTGACGGCTATTACGGAAGAAAACGTGCTAGCAGTGAAAAATTTAATCCAAGATAATAGGCGAATTACATATCAGGAGATTCAGCACATATTAAAGATTGGATCGGGAAGCGTTCACGAGATTCTACACGGGCATCTTCGCGTGAGGAGGATAGTATCGCGCTGGGTGCCGCACTACCTCACCGACGCTCAGAAGCAGGCCCGGGTGGAATGGTGCCGTGATATGCTGAACAAATTTGAAGCAGGCTCGTCTCGGCGTGTTTACGACATCGTAACAGGTGATGAGTCCTGGATTTATCAATACGATCCAGAAACCAAGCGCCAGTCGACAGTTTGGGTGTTTCAAAATGAACCAACGCCTACCAAAGTGAAGCGATCTCGAAGCGGGGGGAAGATTTTGATCGCCAGCTTTTTTAATTTGACTGGCCACTTGGCCTCAATTCCCTTACGAGATCAAAGAAGCATCAACGCCGAATGGTATACTACCAAATGTTTACCAGAAGTTTTTTCTGTTGTGAGCAACAAGCGACCAAACACAGGGCTCCGCGGACTACTGCTCCACCACGACAATGCGCCTGCACACACCGCGCTCAAAACGAGGGACTTCCTGGACAGCACACCAGTCAAACTCCTGGGTCACCCTCATTACAGCCCTGATCTAGCACCGTGTGACTTCTTTTTATTTCCAAAAATAAAAAATCAGCTCAAGGGGATACAATTTTCGTCGCCGGAAGATGCGCTGGCTGCGTTCGAGCAGGCTGTAAACGAGGTGTCTACGGCGGACTGGAAAAAGTGTTTTGAAAACTGGTTCAGACGCATGAATCTTTGTATAGAGGCTGGTGGAGAGTACTTTGAAAAGATTTAATAAAAATATATGTACCTGTAGAACAATTTTTTTTAGTGTCGCAAATATTTCTGAGTGTCCCACGTATTTATATCGGTTTACCGAAAATGACTAACAATTTCAATAAAATTTACTATACGGGGGTTTTTGGGAGCGAAAAATCGATCTAGCTGAAATAATGTCTGGAAAAATTTGTTTTCTCGATTTTTTGAGCATTTCTTGAGAATAGCGCGTTTCAGAAACCCTACCGTGCTATCTGTTAGTGGACTTTTGTTAAGATTAGAGCGAAGCTCGGTCTTCCATGTACTTACATATGATATGTTAAACTAATCATTATAGAAACAATAACCTTTAAATTGCAGATTCATTTAATAGCAGATATGAAATTTGTGTATAATTTAATTCTAATTCATATGCAAATTGAGTGTTCAAGCTTTGCACGTAATCTAAAACTCACTCGATAGACGTCGATCCGGCGGGGCCAATACCGATTTTGATTTGATTTGGTGCAGCTCGACGAATAGAGCACTGATTTTATCTGGATCGCCGGCAGCACGAGAATTTATTTTACAGAAAATGGAGCAGTAAGTATTTGGGATATTTTTTTTCCTATACTTAAAACAATTGACCCCAAATACTCAAACTACTCGAAAGATGGTGGTGGTTTAAATTTATATTTTATCAATTTTCGTTATGCAAGTATCCGAAATTATTTATGTTATAGTAGGTATTCATCAGCACAACTCTTGCATACAATTATTATATTCGTTTTAATTAAAAAATGAATTTTTGAATCACAGCTTGTTTTAAACTTTTAAGTTTGGTCTTAATCTGTGCATTTACAAGCCAAATCAAACGAGCCCAAACACGACGGGACTTTAACTTACATATAATAGACTTTTTCGAGTTTTGATAAGGTTCACAACGAATTTGTTCTACTAAAACGATCAATTATTGAGACAAAATTTAAAATAATATGAAAAAAAAAACAACTGTGACGGCAACGGAGAGACACATGTCTGCGTTGTCTGTGCTGCGGCGTACGCAGCTACAGATTAGGCGGGGTTTCAACAAATTTATACCTTAAGTATACATCATAAAGTCCATAATAGCAATATACCGCTTTGGAATCGCTGAACGTTTTGAAATAGCTCAAGACTGGGTCGGGTTGTTACTTTACGAGATAATGAGTGAGAGTTAGTAGGTAGGTATTGAATATTATTCAGTCAAAAGTGCAAATGATTACCAACCTAAATCTTATCGGCGTGCGACCGGTTCAAAATTTTACCTACTTTTTATAATGTAAAAAAATCACGATATCTTTTGTTTTTACGCGATTTACGTGACACGCGTACACTCCACAATGTTATCTTGTCCTTTTCTTTTTATTCATCGTTAAAAAGTTTCGCAAACACATATTTCGATGATTTTTATCTCAAGCCGTGCAGTTTGTTGAGCGAGTGCTAAGCGTGACATTCGACTGCCGTTATGAAGACGCATTCGCGCGCCGCGGGTCATACCTAAAGTGCGGAGTGAAACAGGCCTGACGCACCTCTGGGTACGTTCATGCATTACAAAAATCTGCTCTGCCCTGAACTGTGCCATCAGTGTCTCAACTTATGCTCACACCATGGACAATTAATATCCAGATCACAGGATCTCAATCAATCACAAAGGCTGTTATAATTTGTTAGTAAATATATTGTGAACAAAGAAAGTGTATAAGCAGTAGATAAAATTGAGTTTTAACTAAAGAAAGGCTTTGTGCAACTGGCGGGTCAATAACAATCGAGCAACTTCAAATAATCGAGCAATCAACCCACGGGGTTAGCAAAGTGCTCAAGACTTTAATTCTTCTCTGATTAATCAATTTCAGAAGTGGACATTTTAATTATGAATAGAATTGATTTTGTTTTCGGGAAGTCCACTAACTTTGACATTCCCGAAACGAAAATTAAATAGGCTTTTAAATATTACATCTAAATAAGAAGATTTTCGAGAAAGTTTGAGTCGAATTTCCGTAATAATAATTTTCCTTTTCCTTAATTTTTATCTTCAAAATGGATACTGACGAGACAGAAATCAAGCTTAGCTTTGTCCTAGTACGGAAACGTATATTCCAGGAGTAACTAGTATATCATAGTTTTTACTAGTTTGGCTTATTCAAAAGTGATTGAGTTTATCTCAGTTTAGACCATGACGGTCTGGCCACGGGACCGCGCGACCGGCGGCGCGACCAGCGAATTTTCAATACAGTGCCTACATAACGCTGCGTGCGTGTGGAATAGTTGGTAGTCAACGTAACCTGTATTGCAAAATCACAGGTCGCGCCGCTAGTCACGCGATGCCGTGGCCCTGCCGTAAACCCGATGCTGGTGGTAATACAAAACTATTAGACCAATCATAAATTAAATTGACCTAATATACTTGTTGATTCATTTACCTTAAGTTATACGCAATATCTTCAAGAGAGAAAAATAACCACGTTTTCGCTTTAGTAAAGTTAAGTAGCAATTTACTTGGTGTGCGAAATGAAAGTACGTAATACGTAGAGCTTTCTCACTCGCTATAGGTGGACTAGGATAAATTTCAACCATTATATCTTGGGAATGCTTCCATTTTTCAGACCAGGCCCCGGCGCGTTCAAACGAGCCATTTCACCCGACATTTTCTCAGATCAAAATAACATTAACCCAGATAATATTATTTCATACCGGCCATATTTTCCAGAAGGTCTAAAAGGACATAATTGGTCCCTTAAATGAATGTTTGATGTATCGCTGACATAATTTATTGCAAAACCTTTTTTGCAGAAAATGTTTTTATTCGGAAAAGGCTGAGAGAATTTTCACGATTTCAAATTCAACTGCTCTAGCAATTTGCGAATGGTTGATTGTTTTTTCATGCCTGAAGTTTCAACGGAATACCTATTATTCCTGGCACTCAATTCTCGTTTAAAGCCATTTTAAGCTCAGTACTCAACTCTCGTGCTTTAGATTGCAGAGGGTTTTACACTGCAGGGGTACAAAGCTGCTCAATTAGGTCGTCATCTCATCACCACATTGTTCACTTACTGCACTTGATACTGTTCGTTGCTTTAAACAGACAGCTCAAACGCTTTCGAAGGTTGGAGCAAACTGTGAATACATCAATGGTTACAATATTGTATTACGCGTACCGCTAGCTGCGCCAATGCCCTTTATCCTATACTATAAAACTAACAATATTTGTTTATATATATATAAATATATGATGTATTGACGGTTTCATGAAAACGGCTATAAGGATTTTGATGAAATTTACTATACGGGGGTTTTGGGGGAGAAAAATCGATTCAGCTGGGTTTCTTGTCGCGCGTTTTAGAAACCCTGTAGCGCCATCTGTTATTGGACTTTGGTTAAGATTATACTGAGCAAAGCTCGGTCGCCTATACAATATAAATTATACTAACTTCCAATAAAAAAGCACACTTTGTAATTCCGACAGTAAGTAAGTAAGCACAGTATTACAAACACCAACAGAAAAGTGGGTCTTCCTTTAGGAGAAAATGAATAAAAGAGTGAACCGCCCGATGCTACTCGTTAAAAGCAAACTGAAACAGTAATGAGACTAGGATAAGAAGTCTAGCTTTTCATTAGTAGGATATCTACGCTGTAGGTATTATTATAATTGCTAAAGTACTGCGCTAAAGGACTACAAAATGGACTGCGGACTACGAAATGCGCCAACATTTTTTTTTTTATAATCATCACCAAAGAAATAACCAACCCTTTTGTGGTGAATGTATCTAATAACATGCAAAGATCTTTTTATATATGGGTCAAAAACATAAACAAAATAACCTTAAAAAAAGCCTGTAGGTTATAACATAAAGACTAACTAAAGACTTTATTTTTTCTGGGAATACCGAGATATTTTTGTGCCGTTTGCAGTTGTAACCGCTGGACCGTGGTGCTCGGAGGTGAAGAAATTAGTCAGTGACATTGGTCGTCGGTTGCGAGAGAGGGGTGGCGATGCCCACTCGGGTGCCCCCCGTGCCCAGCACATCTCCCTCGCCATACAGCGGGGCAAGGCAGCCTGTATCATGGGTACCTTTGGTCAGGGGGCTCTTCGCGGGGGACTATTTGATTAGTTTTAGGTGTCCATGTGTGTGTTTGTGTTTTATGTGTTATTTGACTACGATTAATGTTAACTTTGTTTAAATGATTAATGTAAAAAATTGTAAGAAAAATTCTAACCAATATTGTTAAAAATTAAACAAAGATCCTTCAAAAAAAAAATACTTAACATGCTAATCTTAATGCAGAAACGTTATATTGCCATAACTCATCATCATCATCATATCAGCTGAAAGACGTCCACTGCTGGACATAGGGCTCCCCTAAAGATCTCCATGACCACCGGTCCTGCGCTGCTCGCATCCAGCGGCTTCTTTCCTTATGTTTATGTTAAAATAAGTATTTATACCTTAATCTTTTAAATTAGGTCGTTCGTTATCATTATCAGGTGTCTACTACCTACCTAATATCTACACAGATCCTCGAGTCTTTACAATCACATTGTCCATATCACAGCTCTACTAAGTTAACTACTCATAACTTCCCAATGATACTATAGTACGCAATATCACGCTATAAACTCAACTTCTCTCTGCTCCTAAGTAATCACAATTCAATTTGTCTAACTGCCAGACACACATTATATTGTTACATTCCTATCTACATATTATTATGTATCTTATAGAGAAGTTCAACATTTAGGCAACACGTGAAAACTTAGAGCCACATGAAGCAGTAAACTTCTGTATTTAACCTAACATAGTTGGTTACCATTGGTTACGTAACTTGCACGCAATTTTCGTTCTCAACTGCAGTTTGTATGTATGTGACAAGTTGAGAATACACCAGTGCCACTGGTTGTAAAATAACAAGACAGGAAAATTTAATACGCGGGTTTAAAAAATATCGACAGAATGATGCCCTGCCGCTTTTCCAAGCCGTTGAACGATTGATTGACTTTGTAACCTAAAAAATTGTAAGGTGGTGTTCGATCAACTGGTGCTTGTCAGCGTATTAATTCGATGCCGGATGTGTGATTCAAAATACAGCCTTAGCCAACAAGTGTCGGAAACACCAATTTAAGTACACCTAAGCTGTCTGTGCGTGTGTAAGTACTTACACGTCTGTGACTGCCCGTTTCTTGTATTTATGTATGGATACGCCCCTAAACTATATTTTTGATGTTTTTCTATCATCAGAAACCGTAAATATAAATCTATGTGATTATTTTTGATGTGCGTTTTAATATTCGCTTCAATAACCTATAAACGTCCATCGATTGGTTCAAAAGCCACAATTTTGAGCTATAACAGTACCGTTAAAAGTTATGAGGTCAGAATAAACTACATTTTCAATATTCGCTATTACTCTACATATTGTAAGCAATGTGGTTTTCTATTTTCCTCTATATTATGAATCATTTTCAGCTTGGAGTTTCGTCGCCATATTTTTGCTCTTTACTTTATTTCTTTAAAAAAAAAATATTTTCCTGGCATGAATAGCAATTGCAGTTCAAGTAATACCAACAGCAAACTCCAAATTCCTTGAGTAATACCGTCGCAATTAAAAAAAAATATCTCTGACTTCTTTTTAGGGTTCCGTACCTCATAAGGAACTCAAACTCAAAACCGTTTATTCATTAATGACGTCAGCTAAACTACATCGCTTTACAAACAAGGTGACGCCATGGTGGGAATAGAAGAATCCATACTAATATTATAAATGCGAAAGTAACTCTGTCTGTCTGTCTGTCTGTTTGTTTGTTGCTCTTTCACGCCTAAACGGCTGAACGGATTTTGATGAAATTTGGTATGGTGATAGATGGTAACTTGGAGACGGACATAGGCTACTTTTTACCCCGGGAAAATATCTCATTCCCGTGGGAATCTACACATACAATAATACTCTAGCGGGCTCTTTCACGCCTAAACGGCTGAACGGATTTTGATGAAATTTGGTATGGTGATAGATGGTAACTTGGAGACGGACATAGGCTACTTTTTACCCCGGGAAAATATCTCATTCCGGTGGGAATCTACACATACAATAATACTCTAGCGGGGTTGTATCTGCTACAGCACACCGAAACTACTTTACCGATTTTGATGGGACTTCTTTTTTTACTCAACTAAGTATCGCTGATTACGAAAACTACTACAATTTTGAAATCCAACGTGGTAGACGTAAACTACCATTATCCCCTGGGGATAAGGTTGAGGTGCGATAGGGTTGAAATGTCTAAAAATCAATATGGGTGTCGTTTGTAAGGTTTATCGAGCCGCTGATTACAAAAACTACAACAATTTTGAAATCCAACATGGTGGACGTGAAATGCTATCATCCCTTGGGGATGAGATTGGGGTGCGATAGAGTTGATATGTCTAAAAATCAATATGGGTGTCGTTCGTATGGTTTATCGGGTCGCTGATTACGAAAACTACAATGATTTTGAAATCCAACGTGGTGGACGTGAAATACCACCTCCCCTGGGATGGGGTTGGGATTCGATAGGTTTGAAATGTCTAAAAATCAATATGAGTGTCAGTTGTATGTTTATATAAGGATAGGGATAGCGGTTAAGATGGCGTTAGGGGTAGAAGCAGGGATAGGGGTAGGGTCAGGGATAGGGAGAGGGAGAGGGGGAGGGATAGGGAGAGAGTGTAAGGGAGGGGAAAATGAGGGGAGAGAAAGGGGGAGGGAGGGGTAGAGGGCGTGGGAGGGGGTAGAGGGAGGGAGAGGGGGAAGGGGAGGATGAGTGAGGGGAAGGGGGAAAGGGAGGGGAATGGGAGGAGGGCGAAGGGGGAAAGGGAGGGTGATGGGGAGAGGGGAAGGGGGGAAATGGAGGGGGAAGGAAGGGTGAGGGGGGGAAGAGGGAGAGGCGAGGGAGAGGAAGAGAGAGTGGGAGAGGGTGAGGGAGGGGGAGTGGGAATGTAGGGGGGGGGATACAAAAGGATAGATAGGGAGGAATAGGGACCTTTTTTACTTTTATGAATACCTCCTCGCTACCCATTCACTTCACTCCCTTTATTGCCTTCTTTTTTAAGTTCGCCTGTAACGGTTTACAATGAAAATTCCGCACTACCTACCAGTTAAATAAAATCAAAAGATAATTAAGTTTGTAGTAAGATGCATTTATTCAACTTGGATAAGTACAAATGCATCTTTTACGTAGGGATCAAGAAGGATAAGCGCTCCGTAAAATATGTTTCAATTAAGTTCGAGTTCTGTTTTTTTATAAAATCTACGCGGACGAAGTCGCGGGTAACAGCTAGTTGAAAATAAAAAAAAACCCACGCGCTCTTTTAAACATGTTTGGATGTACAAGGTTGATATACAGTAAACATAAGTCAGTTTTAATTTTGAATTAGCCTGTTAGAACCTACGTATAAATAATAAGGTTAGAACCGAAGCCAAATCCCATGGAATTTTCCCTTATAGATAATCTGATATTTTATAATAACCTTTCTTATAAAATAAAATAAAAAAGAACATAAACGGAACCCTCAACCCCTTTGTTGTCTGTCTGTCTGTCAAAATCTTGTTCTCACGAACGGGTAAAGATATCAAGTTGTAATCAATATTAAATGTAAAGATCTAAGAACCTTTAAAAATGTGAAGATTTCTAGCTCCTACAATAACATAATCAAAAGCTACGGCCATTTATGTCCTCATTTCCATACATTTATAAATCAAACCAAAACTTAAAGAGTACTTTCCGTTGAGCTAGAGTTATGAAAGGCAAGAAGCTAGGTCTTATAGCACAACCAAAAGAAAAAGTCTAAAATCATTCATTAAATATTACAACTTTTCTCACAATTATGGTGAGATCCCGTTTCAAGTACATTCATATTAAGTGGATGAGGAGTTTTTTGAAATCTAAGTGCAAAAGCTTGTAGTATCAAGTAGACAAGTACGGAACCCGGAAGTGAGTTCGACCCGTACTTGGCCGGTTTTTTATTGGTATTCTAGGGCGTGATAGACGAAAGTAATAAAACCTTTTAGAATACTGCTCGTAGAAAAAATACGTGTACTGTTAAAAACCAAAGGGCTTTACATGTGAAGTTATTATAAGAAAAGTTAGAGAAGCGCTCGTAGCCGAGTTGTAGGCGCTGTTTCTTTTCTATCATAAAATTTAAGCAACATTGGCCGTGGTGGTCAGAATCTTGATGAGCGATCGCTAGTCGAGCAACAACTAGAGCGTTTTCGTGCTTCGGAAGGCACGTGAAGAAATTTGTTCTGGTTATTGTCAATGCTACTATTCATCAAGCCAAGTCAGAAGTAATTTTCTTAGCCTTAATCATCAAGTTCTAATTAACAGTATGCTTCTACATCCACGCGTTTAGGCTGTATGTCTCCATTCGATATCACATCAAGTGAATATTTTAGAACAGACCCTGAAATTAATTGACCACATATTTTTTTTAATGGATGTGATTTTGCCCTTTAATATTCCACTCAAATTATGAACCTTATCCAGATCTACTGGGAAACATCTTTTACACATCGTCCCTCGAATTTTTATTTGCGCTACCATTCAATTAAAAAAAAAACGATCAAGTACGAGTCGGACTCGTGTGACGAAGGGTTCCGATATACCTATATTTTTTGCAGGTTCTTTGCATATTACTGAAAAACTGAGCTACTTAGACAGATAGTTTTATTTTTGCCGTACTATCGACCATAACTAACTCAAATTTTTTGCATTGCAACCCTCGAAGGGGGTCGATAGTGTTTTTTTTTTGTTATTTTACATCATAACTTAAAATCTAAGAGTTGTAAAAAAATTAAAATCTATTTCGGAATGTACAAAAATAGCTCTTTTATATGAGGACCCCACTCAGCCTAGAAAGTACAATTTAATATTTTGGTCCCATTTATTCCAATAATAATAAAAATATTTTTTTAATTCTTTGATTTGCAATAGAGTTGGGTTATTATATACTAAAACTTTTCCAAATTTTAAGTTGATAACGTGGTTTATTGCTGAAATAAATAGGTGTGAAGTGGGTTCTATTATTAGCATTTTGGTTCGTAACCCTAACAAGGGTATTCAATAAGAAGATTTTCCTTTGGTGCTACGGAATAAGTTATGTACAGTTCTGTGGAAGAAAAAATCTTTTGAAGTTTAAGCCTTTTCTTTACCGTAAATTTATATTCCCTTCATTTTCGTTTTGTGTTCCAATCTGAGTAAGTGATTTAACTTTAATTAAAATCAGAACAATAGAACAATTGCTGAAGTTTTGAATCATGTAAGAACGCGCGGTGTGTGAAATGCATTCTGCTAGAAGAGCTCCCTCCGGTGTACAAATAGCATGCAGCAAGTGAGGCGAAAGTAGGGTCGGTATAATATCACTTTAAACAGTCTTTTTTACCGACTTTATTGAAATTGTTTAAAACCTATTTGTTGATGAAGCTCTATGAAATCTAAAACCTATGACCTAATGAAATCTAAAAATTACTTTTATAAATTTTCGGTTTCAGGAAGTTTTAGGTTCAATCTTCAATCATATATTTGTAAATACACGATAGCTGCTCGAAAAATGGCACCATAAAGAAGAGTCTCAAGCCTCTATTTGCCTCGCTTGATGGCTCAAGAAACTTTTATTTTAAAATTTCATATTTGGAATATAACATTTTGTTTGTGTTTACTTTTTCGTTCGAATCTTGAATGTTACTATGTATCTATGAAAATTATTGATCGGTGGGTTCAATTTAATTGTTCGCTACGGACGTGCTACGCCGTAGTAGCAGTCGTAGCAAAACATTCGTCTGATAGTAAAACCTATCGCGTGGTAGCACGCTTCGGGTTTTCATTGAGTCACTGGGCTTCGGGAGCGAATCCAATGAAAATGTATGGTGCATACAACGTATCAGGCTAAACACTGGGAAAACTGCGCATTCAGACTATAAAACTGAATTACTTTCCGTGAAATTCCGTTTGAAATATGACAAAAATTTGACTTCCCATAGAAACTGCACGAGCTGATTGCGCATTTTGTATGATGTAATGAAAAAATTTTTTTTTCGTTTTTTTTACTTCTGTTCCTCAGGGAAAGTGTTTAACCTAACACCCGATATAATATTCTAAAATCTATAAATATTGAATTTTGAATTTTTATGCTGCGCTTTAAAAGTCATATCAAAACCTAGCTCGCGACAGCCCTATTGAAGCAAGCGCAGCTAGGTCGGCCGGGTCACCGCAAGCCGCGTTCTAGTCAAGCACACACCGTTTATCTTAAGAGTACCTAGTACTATATGTACAAGTAGTAATTGTTCTAGCTAATTTTGATATGTGACTCGAAATTACTTGTTTTTAAGTTAGAAAAATTGCTGTTTTGATAAGACTGTTGTTTTGAAATCTGTTGTTGATTGAATAAAATTTTGCAGCAGTAAATCGTTAAATAAGAAACGATAAACTTTATCTATTATACAAGGTTATTTTTTTGGACCTGATTTCCTTTTGAAAACCCTTATAGGATCACTTCGTTGTCCGTCTGTCTGTCTGTCAAGACACTTTTTCTCACGAACGAGAAGAGATATCAGGTTGAAATTGATAACAAATATTAAGGTCCATAAACCACACAAGATCTGAAAATTTCAATTTTTACAACAATGCAATATGTCCCTCAACACAGAATCCTCAGAGAAAAAAACTGCATAAAAACTTATTTTGACGATGCCAAAAAATAGTCATGAAATAGTCATAAATAGTCACCATAAGGAAAAAAATTGTCGCGTTACAATTCTAGAGTTATAGCTATGGTTTGCTGAGGATTATGAGCATAGGCTATATACAGAATCCTCAGTTCTGATGCAAGCAAACCGTGGGGACTATCGACTTGGTTTTTATTTTAAAAAATAGTCATGAAATAGTCGTCTTGACTTCCAAATTCTCAAAAATAGTCGTTCAAGGATTTCAGAGTTACAGGGGTATCTTGCTGAGGATTCTGTGCATAGCATTTCACGGACGCAGATTCCTGCAGAACGGTTAGGTTTTTCTATTTGATACTGATGTCCAAAAATAGTCAACAAATAGTCGTCTCAAACCATAATAACTTCGGTCTGGTTTACCTAGTAGAAGTATGTTAAAAATGCATGTTAACTTCGCCATACATTTTTACTTTGTACAGTCGCGTACACAAAATTATTTGATATTGATTTCAAGTTGTCATAAAAAATGGATTTTGATATTGTTAGAGGCTTTTATTTTTATATATTGTTGCAGACCCTATTTTTGTGTTATCTATTTTTATTAGGTAAATAAGAGGATAAACCGACTGATATATCAGTGCACAGACCCAACCTTTTGGTCTAAAAACTTATAATGTAGGTTCCAAGTTTAAGGAAAGGTAAAACTAGAATATCGGGCTTAAACCCAGATGCATTCAGTAAATAAAAATACTTTAATAATAATTGGTAGGTTCGCAAATATTACTAAATTAACTATACTAACTTTACTAATTTCTTGATTGATCAATGTTGTTTGCCTACGCATTTAACTATTCATTAAAAATTAAAATGTCGCTGCATATGTGTTTTTATTACCCAATAGCACATCAGTAGAATAATACAAATCAGTGACTTAATGGCATAGTAACAGAGTTGGAAATGTTTAACGTGGGTCGTATAATAGAAAAAGCACCAATATTCTGAGACGAGATATGTTTAACCAATAGCATGGCGACGTTCGGCTCGACCGAATTGTGTGACCGAGCTAGCGCTCGCCGCCGCCGCCGGCGCGTATTGAAGTGCCCTACATTGTTGCTATTACAACGACAATTGCCGTGTTCTACGGTAATTATATGAAATGTAAAGTTAATAAATAATAATAAGAAATAATTTGTATTTTACCTATTACTTTAAATAAAAGAAAATAAAAAAAAAAAAAAATAATAATAACTTACACTACAGCCAATGGAAGCAGTAAATACACAACGCGTTATTCCAAATTAGGACTTCCATTTTTTCAATAATCCTACTTAAAAACTGAATGTAAATTCTAAAACTAACAGCAGCTCGTTAAAAGCGCAGCCTCGGTCGGGTCATTGCGCTGCGGGTTATTGCCGTCTGCGTAGGGCTAATATTAAAATTTTCAGAATTTTTTAAAAGTAGTTTTTTTTTTTGTTCCTTTATCGTTACTGAAACACCCCCTAAGCTATGGCACGCAATAAAATTATGACCCTGTATTACTCATTTAACCATTTAACGGACATAAGTACGAAGACTGTGATTTATACAAAAAACTAACTTAAAAAATAATCTGTAGGTACTGAATATATTCATAAAGGAGATTTTTTTATTATTTTAGTTTAAAACCAATTATTGTAGTTTATTAAGCTACATTATTTAACATGAAAACAAATAAATTTTGCTTTAAATTACAGAATTAATTATATTGGGTTCCAAATACATAAAAAAAAAGTAACTAAATAGTCACCATCAAAGATGATATGCATTTTGAACACGATTGTACTTGAGTTGAAAAATGTATGGCGAAGTTAACATGCATTTTTAACATACTTCTGCAAGGTAAACCAGACCAAAGTGATTATGGTTTGAGACGACTATTTGTTGACTATTTTTTGACATCAGTATCAAACAGAAAAACCTAAACGTTCTGCTGGAATCTGCGTCCGTGAAATGCTATGCACAGAATCCTCAGCAAGCTACCCCTGTAACTCTGAAATCCTTGAACGACTATTTTTGAGAATTTGGAAGTCAAGACGACTATTTCATGACTATTTTTTAAAATAAAAACCAAGTCGATAGTCCCCACGGTTTGCTTCCATCAGAACTGAGGATTCTGTATATAGCCTATGCCCATAATCCTCAGCAAACCATAGCTATAACTCTAGAATTGTAACGCGACTATTTTTTTCTTTATGGTGACTATTTATGACTATTTCATGACTATTTTTTGGCATCGTCAAAATAAATTTTTATGCAGTTTTTTTCTCTGAGGATTCTGTGTTGAGGGACATAATGCAATCTAAAGATATGGCTTTTTATGTCCTCATTTCCATACATTTCTGCAAAAAAGCAAAACCTACAGGGTACTTCCCGTTGACCTAAAATTATGAAATTTGGCAAGAAGCTAGGTCTCACAGTACAAATAAAGGGAAAAGTCTAAAACCATTAAATATTTCAATTTTTCTCACAACTAATAGTAACCAATTAAGGTGAGCTCCCATTTCAAGAACTTTTCTATTTGAGGGGTCAAGTTGGATGGTCGCGAGTTTTTAAAATTAAAGAGCAAAAGCTTTTAGTATATCATATGGTAGATAGGTACGGAACCCTTAGAGCGCGAGTCCGACTCGCACTTATTTAATGTAAATATAATTGTTATAGAATTACCAACCAGTTGACACCGGTTTTATTTCAATGTGACCTTTAATCTGAAATTTAAGGGTTATATGGTTTAAAAACCAAAACCAAAAAGTTAGTTAAAAACCAAAAAGTCTACTGCGCGTTCGTGGATTTGGAAAAGGCCTATGACCGAGTGGTGAGGAATGAATTGTGGTCAGCATTGTCTATGTATGGGGTAAACGGTCATCTGATTCAAGCACTGAAATCTCTCTATGAGGATTCCAGTGCTTGTGTCAGAATAAACGGGGCGTACACTGAATGGTTTAGCATCGAAAAAGGTGTTAGGCAGGGATGTGTAGCGTCACCTTGGCTGTTTAACCTGTTCATGGATAATTGTTTGATTGATCTGAAAGAGAGTATGTGTGGACTGAGAATGAATGAGTTACTCATCAAATGTCTTCTCTACGCTGATGACCAAGTTGTACTTGCGTCATCTGCTGACGAGTTGCAGGAGATGGTAACAATAATGAATGTGGCTTTGGACAAGAAAGAAATGAAAGTAAATGTAAGCAAGACTAAAGTAATGGTACTTGAAAGAGAAGAATGTATGACAGAGTGTACTATATTAATAGATGGTGAACAAGTCGAACAAGTGAAGGAGTTTGTGTATCTGGGCTCAAAGTTTACGAGAGATGGAAAGTGTGAAAGTGATATTGAAAGAAGAGTGAATGCTGGAAACATGGTAAATGGTGCCCTGCACGCCTTTATGAAGAGTCAGAAGGTGTCTCACAAGGCTCGTTTGGCTGTTCATGGGGGAGTTTTGGTACCAACACTGATGTATGGCAGTGAAAGCTGGGTATGGCAGAAGAAGCATGAAAGTAGAATTAATGCAGTGGAAATGAGAGCGCTAAGGAGTATGATTGGTGTTAAATTGAGTGACAGGATAAGAAATAGTGTGATAAGAGAACGGTGTGGCGTAAAAGAAGACGTAGTGACCAAAATCGAGAAAGGGATGCTGAGATGGTTTGGTCATGTAGAGAGGATGAATGAACGAAGATTGACGAAAGAGATCTACCAGGCGAGAGTGAATGGAAACGTTGGAAGGGGAAGGCCTAGGCGAACGTACCAGGACCAAATTCAGGACGTTCTGAATAAAGGCCAGGTTAAAAGTACCCTAAACCGACGAGCATGTATGAAAGGATTGATGAAAGTACAGGAAGCAAGGGAAGTATGTCAAGATCGTAGCAGGTGGAGGACTGTGGTCTCTGCCTACCCCAACGGGAAAGAGGCGTGACGTTATGTATGTATGTATGTATGTATGTATATGGTTTAAGTTTGCACTTACAACTGAGTACCTCTTAGCAAGCTGTCTAAATGAGTAGGATTTCGAACATTTTGGTTTTGAACATCACAGAATTCAAAAATCTATGCTGTCAATTCAAAATCCTACTCATTTGGAATACTATTAACAGCAGCTTGCTAATAAGTAATCAGTAGTAAGTGCAAACTTAACTCTATATTTCAGACTAGCTGTTACCCGCGACTTCGTCCGCGTAGATTTTATAAAAAAACAGAACTCGAACTTAATTGAAACATATTTTACGGAGCGCTTATCCTTCTTGATCCCTACGTAAAAGATGCATTTGTACTTATCCAAGTTGAATAAATGCATCTTACTACAAACTTAATTATCTTTTGATTTTATTTAACTGGTAGGTAGTGCGGAATTTTCATTGTAAACCGTTACAGGCGAACTTAAAAAAGAAGGCAATAAAGGGAGTGAAGTGAATGGGTAGCGAGGAGGTATTCATAAAAGTAAAAAAGGTCCCTATTCCTCCCTATCTATCCTTTTGTATCCCCCCCCCTACATTCCCACTCCCCCTCCCTCACCCTCTCCCACTCTCTCTTCCTCTCCCTCGCCTCTCCCTCTTCCCCCCCTCACCCTTCCTTCCCCCTCCATTTCCCCCCTTCCCCTCTCCCCATCACCCTCCCTTTCCCCCTTCGCCCTCCTCCCATTCCCCTCCCTTTCCCCCTTCCCCTCACTCATCCTCCCCTTCCCCCTCTCCCTCCCTCTACCCCCTCCCACGCCCTCTACCCCTCCCTCCCCCTTTCTCTCCCCTCATTTTCCCCTCCCTTACACTCTCTCCCTATCCCTCCCCCTCTCCCTATCCCTGACCCTACCCCTATCCCTGCTTCTACCCCTAACGCCATCTTAACCGCTATCCCTATCCTTATATAAACATACAACTGACACTCATATTGATTTTTAGACATTTCAAACCTATCGAATCCCAACCCCATCCCAGGGGAGGTGGTATTTCACGTCCACCACGTTGGATTTCAAAATCATTGTAGTTTTCGTAATCAGCGACCCGATAAACCATACGAACGACACCCATATTGATTTTTAGACATATCAACTCTATCGCACCCCAATCTCATCCCCAAGGGATGATAGCATTTCACGTCCACCATGTTGGATTTCAAAATTGTTGTAGTTTTTGTAATCAGCGGCTCGATAAACCTTACAAACGACACCCATATTGATTTTTAGACATTTCAACCCTATCGCACCTCAACCTTATCCCCAGGGGATAATGGTAGTTTACGTCTACCACGTTGGATTTCAAAATTGTAGTAGTTTTCGTAATCAGCGATACTTAGTTGAGTAAAAAAAGAAGTCCCATCAAAATCGGTAAAGTAGTTTCGGTGTGCTGTAGCAGATACAACCCCGCTAGAGTATTATTGTATGTGTAGATTCCCACCGGAATGAGATATTTTCCCGGGGTAAAAAGTAGCCTATGTCCGTCTCCAAGTTACCATCTATCACCATACCAAATTTCATCAAAATCCGTTCAGCCGTTTAGGCGTTAAAGAGCCCGCTAGAGTATTATTGTATGTGTAGATTCCCACGGGAATGAGATATTTTCCCGGGGTAAAAAGTAGCCTATGTCCGTCTCCAAGTTACCATCTATCACCATACCAAATTTCATCAAAATCCGTTCAGCCGTTTAGGCGTGAAAGAGCAACAAACAAACAGACAGACAGACAGACAGAGTTACTTTCGCATTTATAATATTAGTATAGTAAGTATAGTATGGAAGTATGGATACTGTAGGTCATACTCGTATATAGATTATATAGGTGGCAACGGGTGGGTAATTTTATAATGATTAAAGTAACGTTAAAGATTTTCATCTATCTTTAATCGTTTCTAAGATAAATGAAAAAAACTAAAATCTGGGACCCGTTTGAGGCTGGGGAGGGGGGAGTGTACATGGGATCAACGGAGAATTTTCTAGATACTCGTATGTTCAGGGCGACTTAAGGAACACTGTTAAAATGAGAAACCTCGCACCGTTATTTAGCCTAGGTAATTTTTTGTCTTTTTTAGGGTTCCGTCTGTCTGTCTGTCAAGACCCTTTATCTCACGAACGGGTAAAGGTATCAGGTTGAAATTAATACCATATATTAGGATTCATGAACCACACAAGATCTGAAAATTACAATTTTTTACAACGACGCAATCAAAAGATATGGCATTTTATGTCCTCATCTCCATACATTTATGCAAAAATGCAAAACCTACAGGGTACTTCCCGTTGACCTAAAATTATAAAATTTGGCAAGAAGCTAGGTCTCACAGTACACATAATGGGAAAAGTCTGAAATCATTAAATATTACAACTTTTCTCACAACTAATGGTAACCAATTGTGGTGAGCTCCCGTTTCGAGAACATTCATATAAGAGAGGGGTCAAGTTGGATGGTCGCTGAGGCGATTTTTGTTTTAGTTCTATTTTAAAAACGGGAACATTTACAAACTTGAAAATTGCTTTGTTTATAGTGCATAAGCTATAAAATAACAACAAATAATAAAATTTGGTCAAGCGCGTGTCAGACTCAAAAAATCTAACACATTAACTTACTGAAATTTCAACTAATACAATTATGATTATGTGGTGGTACGGAACCCTCGGTGCTCGAGTCCGGCTCGCACTTGGCCGGTTTTTTTTGAACTAGTAAGATTTTGGCTTGACAACATTGATTTCTGGATTCTGTGATGTCCAAAACCCCATAAAACCTTTATTGTCAAAAATGGTCTCGTTTTATTTCTGAGAAAAAATTATCAATTATCTTCTACTCTAAAAAGATTGCTTATAAGAGATGGCACTAAGCAGCAGGGACAAGATAAGTACTATACGTACAACCTAAGCAGTAAGGCCGACTTTGCAGTTGTTCCAGTGACGTAAGAAAACCGCTCCGCTTCTAAACGCCCTGCTCATAGTTTCCAAAGCCTTTGAGTGAACACAATTTTTTGCGCCTGCTTAACTTAAAAAACATGCTCTTGACATGCAGTTTTGTCGCCGGTTTTATTTTATCCCCCGTGATAAAATTTTCCACATTTTACAATTCACACCGAACACGTTTGCCCCAGTTAAAACAAAGCTGTAATGTTTTATTTATTTTAGCTGGATACCATTTTGACAGATAGGTTCAAAATGGATTTTTGAGCTACAGAAAAAATGTAGAGAGGAATCGCGTGCAACGGACGTCATATTACATCTTAGGAAAAGTCAAAACGGACTTCTTACATTGGCCCTACTTAAATTAAGTCTATACACGTTCATTGTTGATTGATTTTCAGAACTTTGAAAATGTTCTTTAATTATGGCCGTTAATTAAGGTTATTTGAACCATATTACCGGTTTTAATTATCCTCCTTAATTACCAATTATAGTCCATTTCTAACTAGATACGGGACCCCTAAACAGATTAAAATTAATTGATGCGACAGTAGCACGGAAACAATACGTTTAATAGTCCCCCATGAGGATAGATAGCTATGTTGGCATTATGTTGTGCAAATATAAACAAAATGGGTAAATTTTTGTAATCGATTAAAGATTGTAGTACTTCGAATTCAATCTAAACTCTAGCTAGAGAATGTTAAAACTTGAGAAATTTAACTATAGACCTTTCTTTATTGTATCACCATGAGGGTTAAAGTTGCTCTACAAGTATTTGCTGCTCAAAGACCTATGTCCTGAATGAACTGAAATTGATCTAAACATCTTTGCAGGAAGCTTTTGCTTTCCGACGTCTATCACTTATGAAGTTGCTTAAGTGTAGAGTCACACTTGCGGAAACTCCGAGTCCGAATGACCCGCAACGGACCTTTCGGACAAGAACTCGCCGACGGAACGTACCGCAAGGTCAAGATTCAGATTCAGATAATTTTATTCAATGTAGATTCTTTACAGAATACTTATTGAATGTCATGCAGAATACAATGCAAATAGAGCGAGTCTACGCCGTTTCAAGGCCACTTGTGGGCCAAGGCTTTGAGGTTGCGGATCGTTTCGATGCGGAGATTCCGCTCTAATATGTCATACTTGACGGAACAATCCGTCACGTCACGTATCGTTTTGAATTTTCGGAATTTTCGTTTCCATTTCCGCAACATTTTGCTGGTTTTATTATTTGCTGATCTTCCAACCTGTACAACAAACAAAAATGAAGCGAAAATGTGAAACTGAAGTCTATTTTCTGAAAGAGACAAAAGTTAGCGTCTCCGGCAAGCCTACCTGTTGCTGGCTCCATTGCGTCGTAATATCTGTCATACGGACAAAAGACTGCCTTGCTCCGCACTTGCTCTGGAGTTAAGGAGCATTTAGTATACAAATGTTTTAAGGGTGCAGAATAACTGTGTTTATAGAATGAACCTTATAGAATAGATCACTGTCAGCTTATTTAACCAAAAAACCCGCTTTGCGATAAAAAATCGTAAATAAAACTACGGAACCATACTGCGTATGGCCCGACTCGCACTTGGCCGGTTTTTTTTTACACCCTGCCTTTTTTTAGTCCGAGCTAAGCCGCGGACGTTCGTTGATGACTATGGAACCCTAAAAATGATCTGTGCCTTGGGAGACAGTACAGTACAACATGTAAATAACCAAAAGAAAAGATATAGAAAAAAATTATGAGCGAAAAGAATGCTGCATAAAGCGTTTAGTGATTCGGAAGCCAAGTTACTATTTTAGATTACGGTCAATAAGCCATGTCAGTCGTTACTTGGTAAACAATATTCGATCAGTATCGACACGATAAGTCATCTTTTTTCTTCAGCAAAACGTCCTATAATTGTAAAAGATTGTTTCTTTGTAAACCCTACGGCAATCGTTAAACGTTATCCTTTTCAATCTGCTTCGTCATCAAAGCAACAAGTGACATCTGATCCTTCAAGGATCACCATTCCGCACGTTTATTGGATCTACCGAACATTTTATGGGATAGAAATACAGATCGAGTGTAAAGTGAATATTTTGGTTCTTGATCTTTTGACGCCTTTATTTTATGCCACAAGTTACTATAGAAGGGAAGAGGTATTATATTAGAGGTAATTTTGATTAAATACATGCGAAAGGTTTACAAATTTTATACTTTTAAATTCAATTTAAATCCACATATTGTAAACAGTAATAATAGTACCCGAATTGCTAGTCTTGTAAGACAATAAGATACGACAGTCTTGTAAGAGTATAGGAAAATAAGATAATTATAGCTCTAAATAAAATTGATCTTAACAGCTACGATCAAAAGTGCCTCCAAGCCAAAAGCCACCACTTGATAAGGCCAGTGACAGATAGATTGATATAGTTGAACATGAATTTTATTGAACTTAGCTCTACTGGGAAATGTAAACGGCTTGTGGGACATACACGATTATTTGTTATTAATAAACAATATTTTTGAGAAGCGGAATATGAACATCGATCAAAACTGGCCAAGACAATATTGGGGCATGGCTTGACGCATTTTCATTATACATCCAATTTCTGGAAAGCAGCTGCCCACTACACCATCGGTAAAAATGCTAAATATTAAGTAACATAGTATTAGATCCTTACCAATGAAATTGGCGTTTTAAATGGTGAATTTTAAGTAAACTCAATACTCAGTACTATTAAAATTATAACTTTTGCATTTCTTTTAGGAATTCCAAATCCAAAGGGGTTTGATTAAACTTGTATGGGTCTTTGGCGTCATTTTTTTTCAGCGGCCACTAATAATTATTTTGTTGTTTGGTAGCGTTACCCTAATGAAACATAACTGTAACATAAACATAACTACTACTAGTTAACCACTGCTATAATTTAATACTTAAATTTTTGTGTACATTTAGACAAGCCATTTAGAAACGTCTGTATTTCATCTTTCTGTTCGCTAAATTAATAAATCTATTCCGTTCTACAGAAAAAATATACTTCACGAGAGCAAAGTGCAGAGTGGAAGAAAATATTTATAGTAGATGCAAGGCAAAGTTATTATTTTAGTCATGCACTTTAGTTGCAACAGCGCGAACTAAAAGTAGTATAATTTATGCTTTCACGAAAGCACTAACTTTTGAGTTTTAAACAAGAACTTGAGTTTTGAAAAGGAATTAATGTTTTTGCTGGTGAAACTTATACTTCAAAACGATTATATCATATTCAAGTTCAAAGTTAGAAGAAAGGTTGTGATTTCATGAATTATTTTTTGGTATTTTATTTTTTTTACTTAGTTACTTCATAAAAACAGTCTCAACAGCAAAAGCAAATGAAACTTTTAAACTAGTTAAAACAATTAACCTGTGAGATTCTGAACATCACATGTGATGAGTGAAAATTTTGACATTTGATCTCTATAGCAATTTTACATAGAGTTCCCGGAAAATGGAAAATTTGTTTTATTGTCAGTTGGCTTACTTTTGACCTCAATCTAGTCTTGAAGATAGAGATGAGGTCGACGATGTAACGAGCTTGCCCAGAAGAAGCCTATTCACTCGCGAGTTGAATAGATTCGGGTTATATGAACTCGGGAACACAGACGCAAGCAGAGAATTCCACTCTTTAGCCTGGTTTTGAAGTTTTTTCAAAACTATACCTTATTACGTAAACAACTACATTTTCTTTATGATTCTTTCAAATTTTTACATGGTGCTTCAGAAGTTAAACGCTATTTTAATTTGTAGTTAACAAAATACAATTTCTTTTCGAAATGCCTGTGATTTTAAATTTTTGGGTAATATTTTTAACACCTAATGATATTTAAGAATTGAAACATTTACTGACACTTTTCAACTTAGTGTAATGACGCAAGTCAAAATCCCCGGAATTTGTCCAATGAATATTCATTTAAATATGTAAATCTCGAGCAAGAGAGAAAGTCATTCGTTCCTTTTAATCCCATTTGTTTGTTTTTAACAAATTCGTTAGTCGTTAATTATTCATGAACATACCTCTCGTGATGGCAATGCGTTAGCCCCTTTTTCCTGTTAACAAAAGAAAATGCTTTAAGTATGTATAAAAACATGATAAAAGTATAAAAAAAATTATAACAGTACATCAATATAATTTATCTTTGTTTGTTTATATGTGTGTTCAAGCATCTCACTAAAACTACTGAACCGATTTCAATGAAACTTTTTATGTTTGAAATCTAAAATTAAACTTTGACATATTTTATCTCACTACAATAATGGAAACTGGATATAAAAAGAATTTCAAAACCAAGTATAAGTGAGCGTAACCACCACCAAGCTCGTCTTTTTATACATCACTAATTGATTATATAAAAAATATAAAACTATACTTTTTCCTAAAAGAAGTAAAGCACCGGAAGTAAGAAGTGAAGCGCCTGGAGGGTTCAATGACCTCTATGATCAGCTGATCAACAAAGGTGATGCAGACAAAGACGTTTTTTTGTCATAATATTGTTATTGTTTGAAATTAATAGGTACTTGCTAGTGACTGGTCACTAGCAAGTACCTATTAATTTCAAACAATTACTGTATAAATTCGAAGAAAAATCTAATTTCAAGACTACCCAAAAAATTAATAAGAGTATGAAAAGAGTAATTTATTACAATCTATTAGTGATGTAGAATCACCCCTTAGAAGGATCATCGTACTTTTTTACACCCTGTATATTTGTACACATTTTTATCTGATTCTATAAGTCTGTGTATCCATTTTTCTTTCGCTGGAGGTCTACTGAAGTAGGCACTATCTATACCTGTGCTTGAAGGTTATTTAATAAATAAAAATAGTATTAAAATTCAGCAAATTTCCAAAACAGCAGTCAAAAAACTGTACAACATTTTTTAAACTTTGCAGAAAGGTGTGCTTAACTAAGAAAACACAAAATAGGTATTAAGTTTTTTGCCTTAATTTTTAAGCGATCCAAGATACCCATCCGTCAGTAATTTTCATTGTAAAACCTTTCTCTGATTGTGACAATTTATCCGTCAGTCGGATCGGATTTCCGACCCCTTGTTAGTTGGGCCTGTTTCTGGGTCAACCCTTGTGTATTTACGACCTTACAGATGAGTTTTGACTTTTTGGGTTGTTTATCTACCTCCAGCGAAGTTAATCAGCCCAGGCACGTTTTACTATTCTAATTCTAAACAAACTCCATCTAAAGGTGTACGTATGTACTATGTATGTAGTACTCTGACCCGTGTGCATAAATAAGTCTGTCGTAAACATTTTGTGAAAATAGTATTTTTAAAAGCCGCGTTGTTTATGTACAGTCAAGAGCAGGTTAAACTTGAAACATGCAACGCGTTTTTTTTCCTTTTGGCTTTAGAAATAAGAACGGTACAAAGACAAATGCATGAAGCTTGAAATGTATTTGACTGCACTTAGGCTAGAGCGAAACATAGAATAGTTCAGTTCAGTTCAGAGTCGACAGCACATCAGTAAAACATTTGTTGCTCTATTTCCATATCATAAGGTACAAAGTGTTTCTTCTGACGTGCCGTTGGGTGTACCTGCTTATAAATATGTGGTTGTTACGTGAAAACAGAGATTTTAATTAGGAATATTACACTCATAAATTCTTATGTATTCAATATTGTTTTTTTTTTTTCAGATACTTTCATTTGACAATGAAGTTTTAATACGTATAATCTTTTGAAAAGTGATGATAACATTTCGTCGTAATATCAGCTAAATATCATTAGTCTACAAATACACTAGGTGGCAACGAAACTATATACAGCGGGTTTTCCGCTATACATTTTCATACAATTATAAGGGCAAGAAAGCTTTCTGAAACTGATTATGAATTATAATTATTAGTGAAGTCGATACATAAGACTTGTGTTAACGATTTTCTTAAAGATTATTTGTAAAATATTCAGGAAGAAATGCATCACTTCAAACGATTAAAATATAATAAATGTAAAGGAGTTATGTCTTGTTTCTCAAAGCTTTACGTAACTACACAAGAGCTTCACCATGTCAACCCATACAAAAATGTACCACGTGACTTATGAACTTGCAGCTTGCAGAGCTTCGACCTAATCTAGAATTGGGTTTGGTTTGCCGTCCGAGTTGCTGAGTTCAGATGGCACTCGCTCTATGCTAGTGCCCTCGTCAAATCTTCTAAATACAGCTGAATCAGAAAAAAAACGTAAACGGAATATGGCTACGGCAATTATAGGCATAGACATAGACAGAGATTTATTCAAATTTATTTATTTATTTATGGTGAGCTTGTAGAGCTTCGAAAAATACCTCTTGTACTCGAGATCTCATCTATCGATCTCACTTTTATTTACTTACATATTATTTTGTTTGGTTTAGGAAAGACTGACGCTTTCTTTACACCTATCATTGTATGACAGTGTTTGACGGAAAACCCCACTACACCCAGTTTCTTCGCCGCCCAGTGTAGAATTGCCCTGAAATGGCGTGTTAAAAGAATAATTTGACAAATGGTACTCGTCGCCTACAGTACTAAAGTCACGCAACACCAGCCTTTACCTTATAACTAATGTAATTAAATAATTATCCTAATTTTTATCAGGCAGGAAATTTCAGAAAGTTTTTAACAAGCCGTGAAATAAAGTGCTTCATAATTTCATTTTTATTCGAGTTTAAAATATCCGGGGGACGTTCATTAATTCCCTTCTGCTTCCCTTTAAGTTTGTTTGCAAATAAATAAAGCAATTCGTTTGATTTTGTTTTTGTTGGAGATTGAAGATTAAATTCGTTTGACGGGATATAATGTAAAATCAGTCATGCACATGTTATTAGATTGGAAAATATTTTCATTCGCTCTCAAGGACAGAACGAGGCAGAAAAAATATTTGATCTACATCAAATGTTAGTGGAGTGTTCTAAAAATATGGCAATGTAAAAACCAGAATAGATTTTAAGTTCTTACCTACTAACAATACATGGACCATGTTGTCTGATATTAATAAATAATAATAATAATAATAATAATAAAAACCATTTTGTATCGCCTAGAGAAAAATAAGGTTGAATCATTATGATGATATCTTATGTATTTTGAGAGCAGCAAACAGCTGTCGCTAACTCCAAAGCCATTTTTTTTTTGTTATTGGGCTTGCTCTTAACCTCAATCTAGCTCTGAGGATAGATAGAGATGAGGTCGACAATAGAAAGAGCCTGACCAGAAGAAACTCATTCACTCGCGACTTTCTTATATTAGGGTTATGTGAACTCAGGAACTTTGGCGCAACAGAGAATTCTACTCCTTATAGAAGCGCTTTGTGCAAATGTGTGGAATATCAACCAAATGATAACCAGCGGTTCGTCTAGACTCTCGATATTAAAAAAAAAACCGGTCAAGTGCGAATCGGACTCGCGTGCCGAGGGTTCCAATTTATAAAGGTTTTTTTGCAGATTTCTTAAAAACTGTGCAACTTAGAAAGAAAGATCGTTTTATTTTATTTTTGCTGTAATATTTACATAAACTTCTATCGACTGTAATTAATTTAGATTTATCCATTCACAAACTTCGAAGATAAGATAAGGGGGGGCAATGGTTTGATAATTTGCCCCCCCCCCCCCCCCCTATTTGGGCCCCCTTTACTTTAATAATGCTATTTTGTTTTTCTTTCATGTGCAATTAAGTTGAGCAACCATATTTGAAAACTATTCCAAATTTCAAGTCGATAGCATGAGTGGTTGCTGAGATATACAGGTGTGACCGACATACTGACGGACAGACAAAGTCAAACCCTAAGAGTTCCTTTTCTTACCGGGATGGCGGAATAATCTCATGCTTATCATATCAGTCATGCGAAGTACAAACAGTACGACAACTATTTATAATGAGCACGGTTTTAAAACAGCACGCCTCCCTTCCTTACCGTACGAATAGTATCTATACTCTATACATATAATAAAAAATTATTAAATAACAAAAAACCCAACTGCTTAGCACAAGAGAGGAAAACAAGCTTAAATCTATTGGATTTGGTAACTTGAATTGTATAAGATACTGCAGGCGGGGACGAAAAAAGTTTTGTGGATGTTTACGACTTAATTTTGTTCGTCCCCGCCTGCAGTATCTTATACAATTCAAGTTACCAAATCCAATAGATTTAAGCTTGTTTTCCTCTCTTGTGCTAAGCAGTTGGGTTTTTTGTTATTTAATAATTTTTTATTTTAAACTTTTTAGTTTTTAGATTTGCTACGTCAAGTTATGTTGTTACATTTGCTTAAACCTTAGAATCAGGTTTGTACCAGCTATTGTTTGATACCCATGTTGTAAAAGTAATGATTTAAAAAAAAATATTTCACCCTTTTTTTCTCTTCAAAGGTGCCGTACTAAAATATTATACCCTATGACACTCCTACAATAAAAACAAATCTAACGACACCTCACATGTTGAAATCTATCAAGCCGTTTAGACATACATACATACATACATCATCATCATAGGCTAAGGCCTAAGGCCGTCTATGTCAGACGATTTAAACAATATTCTGTCGATTTCACCGTTTTTCATGGCTGAATAAGCCTACTCGGGAACGGCAGGTCCTGCCACACGCTGCTGGTGAAGCTTGTGTTATCAATAACTGATGTTATGTCGTTATTTTTCACAACGGGCATAACACCAGGCTTCATCGTGTACCTTGCGTCCATCCAGTAATGATTTACGCCATTTGGTTCTGTCCTCAGCTGTCTGCTCCCAGTCTAGGTGTTCAATACCAAAAGTGATCATGTCTCGCTTGGCGCAATACCAACACTTCTTTTTTCGTGCGCTATAGCACTAAGCATAATTAATTATTGGTGAAAGATGTGTATGCCTGTAAGTGACATGTTAATTTTTTGTAAAATTTATGTATGAATGAGTCGTTAGTGTACCTATTTAAATAAAATAAAATAAGCAATACAAGCTGGGGTAGACGGGTTGGTTCCATGCGGTGCACGTGCCCCAAAAATCGTAATCGTCTCTGCTTCAGCAATGCGAAGAAACTGGGCAGCTGTGCTCGTTGTAAGACCGTTTTTTTTGGTTACCTTGTCCTTCCAGGAGATGCCTAGGATGTTTCGGAGGCAGCGCATATGCAAGGCATTAAGTTGTCGCTCTTGTTTTGCGTACGTCGTCCTTGCTGCTCCATACAACAGTATATGCTTGAAATGCATGCTTGGTAAACGATCATCTTGGTGTTCGTCGTAAGATGTTTGTTTTTCCATACTCTTGTATTCAGCCGAAAAAGGAACATGCCCTTGAAAACTTATCGACGATGATTTGTAAATCATATGCAGTGTTGGCCACAAAGACTGCATCATCAGCAAATAGATGGCTGTCGATAAAAACGTCCTCGCGATGGTGCTTGGACTTAAGAAATGAAATTATGTTGTACAACTCCCCATCAGCCCTTGTATGTAGATTGCCGAATGCTTCTCTTAATAGCAATGAGAAAAATATACCAAACAGGGTGGGTTCTAACACGCAACCTTGGCGGACACCTCTGCACATTTTGAACGGCTCAGATGTAATGCCACCAGGAACGACAGCGCCATTCATATCTTCGTGGAAGTTCTTTATTAAACTAAGAAGCGATATATAGTCCCTCTCTGCTGACTGTATTTTTCTACATACACCCAACAGCACGTCAGTATAAACACTTCGAACTTTGTGACATAGTAATAGATTTGCAAATCTTTCCATTCACGTGCGGTTGACCGTACGTAAGGTATGGTTGAATTTGGTAGTCACAAGGAGGTTTTAGTCGCTGGTGGTTCGCTTTGTCGAAGCGTGGGCTAAAACTTCCTTGGGTAGTCGACATAAAAAAAACAGCTCCTCTGGTATGGAGTAGAAAAGCTACAGTATAACACAAAAGTAATTAATGCTGCATCTTGCAAGGGAAATTTAGTCATTGCTTTATATGTTAAAACTTAGAAAATTATTTCCAAAAGGCCTAGCTAAAACCAAATATTTTATAAAGAAACTTCCCAGAGTTGTTTTATCGATAAAATATTACCAGATGAGCAAGCGGAGCTACCCACCAACAGATGGCGCTGTAGGTTTCTAAAACGCGGTAATAAAAACAGCGCCTCTGTTATGGAGTAGAAAAACTACAGTATATTACAAAACTAATGAATGCGGCATCTTGCACGGGAAATTTAGTCATTGCTTTGTATGCTAAAACTAAGTGATTTTATTTCCAAAAGGCCTAGCTAAGCCCAACTATTTCGTAAAGAAACCTCCCAGAGTTGTTTTATCATTAAAATATTACCAGGTGAGCAAGCGACGCTACCCACCTACAGATGGCACTGTAGGATTCTAAAACGCGGTGATATCTCCACCTTTGTATGGATATCTTCCGGCTCCATCATCAGATCAGCTCCAAGTTACAATAATATTGCATTGTCATCCGATTCACATACGTATGCAAAATTTCATCTCAATCGGAACCGATTAAGATTCTCTTTTCAGTCGGGTATTTTATTTTTTGGAATAGTTTTTTTATTTAGTACTTTTTTATTTTTTTTTATACCCTATGACACTCCTACAATGAATACGAACCTAACGACACCTCACATGTTGAAATCTGCCAAGCCGTTTAGGCTGCAGAGCGCGACAAAGAAATCGACATACATACCAGGCCACTCAGAAAGTATTGCGAAAAATAGTTTTTATATATGGGAGACTGGCCGGTCAGAATCTTTTTCGAAAATATGATTACTTTTAAGTAAAAATATGTGTGTTCCATTTTCAAAATTTCCCTCCACATTTTTTGCGAGCCAATTCAAAGTATCGTGTCTTACTGAAAAATGGATCTGCGCCGGGAACATTTTAGAGCTATGATTTTTTACGATTTCAAGTGTCGCCTGAAACCGGATGAATCGTTCGATAGACTTCAAATGGCATTTATGGATGAAGGCCCCTCCAAGGCAACCGTGTATCGTTGGTATAACGAATTTAGGCGCGGTCGACCAACCTTGGGGGATGAAGAAAGAAGCGGTCGCCCTTTGACGGCTATTACGGAAGAAAACGTGCTAGCAGTGAAAAATTTAATCCAAGATAATAGGCGAATTACATATCAGGAGATTCAGCACATATTAAAGATTGGATCGGGAAGCGTTCACGAGATTCTACACGGGCATCTTCGCGTGAGGAGGATAGTATCGCGCTGGGTGCCGCACTACCTCACCGACGCTCAGAAGCAGGCCCGGGTGGAATGGTGCCGTGATATGCTGAACAAATTTGAAGCAGGCTCGTCTCGGCGTGTTTACGACATCGTAACAGGTGATGAGTCCTGGATTTATCAATACGATCCAGAAACCAAGCGCCAGTCGACAGTTTGGGTGTTTCAAAATGAACCAACGCCTACCAAAGTGAAGCGATCTCGAAGCGGGGGGAAGATTTTGATCGCCAGCTTTTTTAATTTGACTGGCCACTTGGCCTCAATTCCCTTACGAGATCAAAGAAGCATCAACGCCGAATGGTATACTACCAAATGTTTACCAGAAGTTTTTTCTGTTGTGAGCAACAAGCGACCAAACACAGGGCTCCGCGGACTACTGCTCCACCACGACAATGCGCCTGCACACACCGCGCTCAAAACGAGGGACTTCCTGGACAGCACACCAGTCAAACTCCTGGGTCACCCTCCTTACAGCCCTGATCTAGCACCGTGTGACTTCTTTTTATTTCCAAAAATAAAAAATCTGCTCAAGGGGATACAATTTTCGTCGCCGGAAGATGCGCTGGCTGCGTTCGAGCAGGCTGTAAACGAGGTGTCTACGGCGGACTGGAAAAAGTGTTTTGAAAACTGGTTCAGACGCATGAATCTTTGTATAGAGGCTGGTGGAGAGTACTTTGAAAAGATTTAATAAAAATATATGTACCTGTAGAACAATTTTTTTTAGTGTCGCAAATATTTCTGAGTGTCCCACGTACATACATACACTCGAAAAACATAACCCTCCTGTCTTGGGGCAGTCGGGTAAAAAGAGTAGAAATCGCGTGTCTGTACTTTTGTCAAATTTATAAAAAAATTAGTGAGGGCGATAAGAAACGACTAATAGAACTCAAAAATATGTTTTCTGAACTTTTTGTCTGTCTGTCTGTCTGTATGTTTTCGATAAACTCCGAAACTACTGAACGGATTTTCTCGCGGTTTTCGCAGATAGATTAAGCTTAGCTCTAAGCAACATATAGGCTATGTTTCATTCAAATCGGTTTACTCAATCGGAAGCTACACTAATGTAAAGTATCAAATTGCCTGTAAGATAATAACTCACAAACCGATTCAAACTGAGTTTTCAATTACGAGTTTGGCTTACTTTTGTGCAACATAAAAGTTTAGTTTCATTGCAAACGGTTCACCCAGACAGAAGGTACGTTAAGTTTCATGCGGCGGCGCAAATAACTCACAAACTATTGAACGGATTCAAACGGGGTTTCCAATAAACTGTCAAGCTTACTTCTTTGCAAAATATTAGCTTACTTTCACTGAAAAAGGCTTTTCAGACAGGTGCGCGAAATTTCCAGCGGAGGCGCCAATATCTCACAAACAACTGAACCGATTAAAACGAGGTTTTCAGAAACGTATTTGGCTTACTCCATGCAACATGTATGCTTAGTTTCATTGCAAACGGTTCACTCAGACATAAAATACACTAAGTTTGAAGCGGGGGCACCAATAACTCACAAACTACTAAACGGATTTCAACGGGGTTTACAATAACGTGTTGAGCTTAATTCTTTGCAATGTATTAGCTTACTTTCATTGAAAACGGTTCACTCAGACAGAAAATGCCCGAAGTTTCAATAGGCGGCGCGAATAGCGAACAAGCTACTGTACCGATTCCAACTGGCATTTCCATGACGTGCTTGGATTAGGTACTTCCGTGCAACATATAAGCTTAGGTTAGTTGAAAACGGTTCACTCAGATAGAAGTTACGCAAAGTTTCAAGCGAAGGCGCGAATAATTCAAAAACTTTTGAGCAGATTCAAACGTGGCTTTCAATAACGTGTTTGGCTTACTCCTGTGCAATAAATAAGCTTAGTTTAATTCGATAGGTAGGTTCACTCTGACAGAAGATACGCAAAGTTTCAAGCTGCAGAACCAAAACCTCACCTACTGAACTGGTTCCGAGTCTAACAAGGTTTTCAATGACGCATCGGGCTTCTTTCTGTGCCACATATAAGCTTTATTTCATTGCAAACGGTTCACTTAGACAGAAGGTTCACGAAATTAAAAGCGGTCGCACCAATACCTCACAAACTACTTGAACGACTTAAACGGGGTTTTCAATAACGTATTTGGGTTGCTTTCGTGCAATATTTGAACTTTTTTTTATTGCCATCGGTTCATTCAAACCGAAAATAGGAGAGTTCAAAGTTTCAAGCTGTGAAACCGAGCTAAAATCAAACATAGCTTATAATTTTGTACGGAAGAAAGCCAAATACGTTGTTGAAAATTCCGTTTGATCCCGTCCAGTTGTTTGTGTAAAAGTCGTGGGTACAGCTAAATATTGCTAAAATCTAGATTTAGTTTTATTGTAAAAATAATAATAAAAAAATTCCTGTTTCGGCATGGCGGTGCAACAAATGTAAAAAAAAATTATGAAAGTTCTTAAGTTTTGAAAACTTAGGAAGTAGGTAGGTACTTATAAACGAAATACTTCAAAAAATAAAGAGAGAAGTGAATTATTGTTTCTTAGGAATTGTCTTTTAAGGGGAGAAGTAATAAAGATAAGAAAATAAGTTACAAAGATTGTACGGAAGTGAAGTCCAACAGTTTTGTGTGTGTACCAGTGTACCTACACATGTAGAGTTAAAAGCATGTGAAGCTAAACACGGTGGACTTTGTACCGCTCTTTTTTCAGTATCCACAGAAGCTAAAGTGACTGAGCCTTAGCTTTAGTTAGGCTTTGTTTTGTATAAGAAATAACGAAACCCATATCATAGTTCTGTTACTCCGCGTGGAATTCGACTATGATTTTACACTTACGAGGATAGTGGGCCTAACCTAACAGTCCAAACGTAAACAAGAGGTGTTTAATTTACATAAATCCGTATTATCGGTACTCTGTATACCTAATAATATAAAAGGCGAGAACTGCACTGTCTGTCTGTTACGCTTTTATGACTAATCCGATAAACCGATTGTGATAAAAACTTGGTATGAAGATAGTTTGAACCATGGGAAAAGTCATTAGCTACTTTTTCTGAACCCCACGCGGACGGAGTCGCGGGCAACAGCTAGTATATACTAACAAGAGACGGAAGGATATTGTTTGTCCTCAAAATACACAAATGAAACATGCCTATACCGCTAGATTTTTTATTTTCTTAGGTCCGTTTCTATACAATAGACTAAATGCAATGCTAGACCTATATTCGCTCAGTTACATTAAGTGTAAAAAAAACCCTGCAAATAGCCCTCCAAAATATGTCCTACGAAGATACAGAGAAGGATCGTTTCAACTAGTTTATAATAAACTTTTACGCTCTTACTTTTACACCTAAATAGATTTCGCATGTGATTATTTAAGATAGTTTTTATAGTTTTAAGTTGGTTTATTTTGTCTGAAACACAGGGAATCCTATTTCAGGTTTATGTAAAAAAAATTATAAGTTTAGTCCTAAGTCATCATTGTTAAATGTCTTGAATAAATTATTTATTATTTATTTATATATTTATATATGACAAGAAAACCGTAAAACACTTTAGTTTTAGTCTAAAACATTTAGTCCACCAATGTACCCTAATGAATCAGTGTATATTTAGGAAAACTTCAAGTAGACAATACACGACTCCCGAATATGGCCATAAGAGTGTTTTCTATCTAACCCCAGAGACACGTTAAGGTCAGGAACATCTCTTAAAGTAACTTATTTCATATTGTGCGATAAAATGGTCTTTCAAAGCTTATGTTTTTTGATAAGGGTCAGTTTAGATGACACTTTATTTTATTGAGTAACTTTCGTCGTCTGCTTCTTAGAAAGCCCTTGTCCTTTATTTTTATTTTGCTGTAAGTAGTTTATTAAGTTAGCACAGTATCCTATATAAAACGAGCAATATTTGTATATATATTAGCACCATTTTCATCGCTCATAGTTCAATGCGTAGGGCTGTAACATCGATTTTATTGCATCTTACAGGTTCTCAATGTACTATATAAAATGTGTCAAATATGCTAAAGTTTCAATTTTGATGAAGCAATTACCAAACTCTTGATTGTGATGACGTGCACGGCGCTTTTAAAAATTCACGCCTGGTGCCGGAAATACTGGACCTCCAGCTTATCGTACGAGCTGTTTAATAATATAAAACCTGATGAATAATCTTGAGGCTTACTCGTACATAGACATATGGTTCCTGTATATAGCTCGTATGTGTGGTAATCTAGACACGGTCACGCGATGGTGCGTGCAAAACTCCACGCGGGATACATTCATTTTTCCGTCACATTTTCATCGTGTAAAAACACCAATCGTCTACCTTAATCAAGAATATGTACGTATCTTTCAGGAGAAAAAGAAAGACAATAAATGGGAAGACTTTCCGAGAAAATTTGTTTTCAAAATCTATATAAATTTTACACTTTTAATATAGGGTCTTTGATAAATATCTACAAACCTCTCAGGTGATTGATTTACCTGTGAAACTGAACCACTTTCCCTAAGGAACATAGGTAAATTACGAAAAAGAATTAACAACTCGTACAAAATGCTTCAGCTGATAGCGCATTTTGTATGGGACGTAAATTTTTTTTTTGTTTTTAGCCTATGTACCTTAGGGAAAGTTGTTCAGTTTCACAGGTAAAGCTACCACCAGAGAGGTTGCAGACATTTACCAAAGACCACGTAGAACCCAGCTTCGCAGTGTATTAAGTTGGCATCGGGTTTAAAAAGAAAAGCTGCTGCTGTCCATCCTCCGGATTATAAGCCCTTAGTCGCCTTTTTTGACACCCTCGGGTAGAGATGGGTTGGTACTATTCTTTGCCGGTGTCACACGGACTTTCTTTCAATACGAGGCATCAATTTTATGTTTCTACAGCCTAGAGTAAGCCGCGTTGACCCTCTGTATTTTGCGCCAAGCGTTCTTATGGGTTAACACTATGCTGCTGCAATAAACAAGGTTGAACATCATATTAACCATAACAGCCTCCATGTTCTAGTGGTAAGAGCGCTCGGCTCTCTTTCCGTAGGTTCTTCGCTCGATTCCCAGTGGGAACTGTCAAACAAAATTCCCTTTGTGTGACCTCCCCAGTTTGGTAAGGACATTGTAGGATGAATCACCTGATTGTCCGAAAAGGTGTGATTCCGTGCTTCGGAAGGCAAGTTAAGCCGTTGATCCCGACTACTATCTACGGATGCAATCGTTAATGAGCAGTGTCAGAGGCCTTTGGCGGCTCAAATAACTCTGATACCAGGGTTTGTGAGGTCGGTCATCGACCATGCAACCCACACGATATGATGACCATAACTTACCATTTAAAGAGATGGGCCCACTATACACCGACTATTCGGCAAATTTTATGGTCGGTGACTAGTCGGCGACGAATCGGTAAAAAAAAATATTTTTCTTTTTTTGTGTCACAAGTGGGCAAACGAGCAGGTGGGCCACGTGGTGGTAAGTGGTCACCACTGCCCATGACACCCTCTGTCTTATTAGTGAAATAATTTGACACTAATAAGACAGCAAAGCGCGTTACCCATCCTGAGAAATAAGATAGTATGTCTCATGTGGCGGTAATTTTACCCTTCAAATCGAAAGACAGCAGTTCAAACACTGCTGCTTTACGGCAGAAAAAGACAAGGGGGTGGTACTTCCCCAGACGGACTTTGCACAAAAGCCCTACCACCTATCGCTACCTAAATACCTACCACCGCTCACCACTAAAATGCGCCGATTATTCGGCAATAAAAGTATGACATAAAAATACAGGATCTGAATATTTATTATCTTCTGTCCTTAGCCATGACTTAAGCTGTGCATCACATCATCGTTGCTCAAGGAATCTTTAAAATTTATATTTAAAATCGTGACCTCATTGTTAATATATTTTTTGTATCAAAAAACTGCAGTTTATATCTGGGATCAAGTACGAAATAAGGATGATCGGCACTGCCGACTAGTCGGCCGACTATCCGGCTATTTCAAAACCCACTAGTCGGCTAGGCGGCTGATCGGCAAACCCCACAATAGGCCCATCACTAAATAGTATTTATTAATGATTCTAGGTTACAAGTCACAAAAAATATCAATTTCATATAAAAAGTCAAATCCATGAAAGCTGAGCTAAAGGCAGACACAAACATAGTACGCTTTTGTATATTTACGAGTATACAGTACCTACGGAGGCTACGGACGGCGGTCAACCACGGCCTACAATATTTTAGATCCAGTGGCAACATGGTCACACCCCTGGGACCTCAATAGAGTGCCAAACAAAGTTTAAGGGTTGACTGGGCCCCAAAGAGACGTCTAGACCTCTCGGCTATATTTTGATGCACAAACTTTTACAAAAGGTCATGTGCGAAAATTGAGACCACAAATGATTTTAGGGTTCCTGAAGAAGGTACGTACAGCAGGAAGTAGGTGGTAAAAATAGTATTAGCTCGGCCAGTGTTACGAAACTAGAGACCCGTCCAAGGTCAATGTTTAACACTGACGTACGGCTTCCTGTACCTACGTGGTGCGGCAGGTTGCCACTTTTCGAGGATGTTGCTCAAAACACCTTAACACGGTAATAACTAATAATAAAGTTATAAGGTAAAACCCTCCAGAACTCCATCAAAAACGCTTAGTACTTAGGTGAGGATGTATTGTACTCACCACGCTTGTAAACGTTGCTGCTGGCGACCTCTGTTGTAGGTGACCGCAGTATGTAAAATGGTACGATACAGAGAAATATCTGCTGCCCATCCTCCAGTTAAGCCTTTAGTCGCCTCTTACGACACCCACGGGCAGAGATAGGTTGGGACTATTCTTTGCCACACGGACGAAAAATAATAAAACCATCCGTCAAAACCATCTAATTTTTGCCGGATTATATTATCACTCAATCAAGAAACATACTTATCTACTCCCTACTAATAACCTTAAAGTATGGGAAATATATATTTTTTTTTTTATTTATTTGTATGGATAGCCAACATAATACATATTAGTTTAAAGATTTAAAAATATAGGTCTATAGGTTACAAGCGAATATGCATCACACTTAAAGGCTACCACATCATGCTAGAAGTTAAAAATTACATAATAATTATAATATTATATCATTATAAGAACTAAAATATCATGCATGTCATGTCAATTTACCGTTAAAACTTACATACCTAATTATAATATCACTAAAAGAACTAAAATATCATGCGTCAATTCAATTTTCATTCAATTCAAATATCATTTACGAAAAGTATAATTTTATCTTAAACAGATCAGATTACCTAAAAGCATATTACATTATTGTTTCTCATACAAATATCTTTTAATTTTATTTTTGTACATAGGTAAGGTATCGTTGAATATATCCAAACCGCAATCCTTGTACATAGAATTATAATTTTTTTAATCATTCTGTTAATAGGGGCTGAAGCACCAAGATTTGTTCTATATCCAAGAGCTCTAAAGGGAACATAGTTTGTAGGCCTTGCATTAGGTCTAGGAACAGTGTGCTTTATCTTACTTAATAGTGATGGAGAATCTACTGAATTATTGATAATTCTGTGTAAAAAACACAGATCAAGCATTATCCTACGGTTAGCCAAAGTTAATGCCTTGTATTTTGAGAGATGCTTAGCATAAGATCTATAGTTATTTAGAAGCCCTTCCATGAAACATATGTGTCTAAAGAATTTACTTTGGACGCGTTCCAATCTATTAGAATGCACCTGATATTGTGGATTCCATGCAACAGAACAGTACTCAAGCCTGCTACGAGATAGGGAGTTAAATAGGATAATTCTGCTTTCTGTTTTTTTAAAACATTTAGTTGTACGCCTAATTAAACCAGAAATTTTAAATGCTCGTTTTATTATATCGTCAATATGTGGAATGAAGCTTAACTTGTTATCAACAATTACACCCAGGTCCCTCATCTCAGTCACTTTGTTTAGTTGACTTCCGCTGATGTGGTAATTGTAATTTATGGTGTTTATTTTCCTGGTGAATGATAACTGATAACATTTTTTATAATTAAGTAACATTCTGTTAGATTGACACCAATCGGTAAGCCTGGACAGATCGTCTTGTAAAAGCAACGCATCTTCAATTTTGGTTATTTCTTTATATAATTTTAGGTCATCAGCATATAATTGGAAATTACTGGGAACAAAACATTGATCGATGTCATTAATAAATATATTAAAAAAAGTGGGACCAAGGTGAGAGCCCTGAGGAACACCGGTACAAGCTGTGAAATCATGCGATTCATAACCCCCTAAAGCCACTTTTAACTTTCTATTGCATAAGTATGACTTAAACCAGTTTAGGAGACTTCCATCAAATCCGTATTTTCTTAATTTGTCGATCAGTATTGCGTGGTCTACCATATCAAACGCCTTTGAAAAATCTGTGTATATTACATCAACTTGGCTATTTCCGTCAACTTTCTCGATAATATCGTTAGCATATAAAGCTAAATTTGACATAGTTGACCTTTCTGGCAGAAAGCCGTGCTGATGCCATGAGAAAATCGATTTCATATGCCAGTTTATAAAAGGACAGATTAAACTTTCAAAAACCTTAGCAAAGGCTGATAATATACATATTGGTCTATATTTTGAAATGTCACTCCTGTCACCGTCTTTGAATACCGGCACCACCCGCGACTCCTTCCATTTTGATGGAAAAACTCCTTCTTCCAAAGACTTGTTAAAAATCATGGATAAAGGTTTAGCAATGCTATGGGCACACTTTTTGAGGAAGACTGGCGGAATATTGTCAATACCAGATCCCTTATTGGTATCTAGCCTAAGTAGTTTATTTTTCACATCAGCTTCAGTGAACCTTAGTGTGCTTGTACACCGCACTGAGTCTCCTTGAGGCATACTTATTGTCGCATGTAAACTTTGATGCAAGGCGACCGCAGTCGATCCAGTGTCATATATACTAGAAAAATGTTTAGCGAAATTGTTACATATATCTTCACCGTTTGTGTATAACTCTCCGTTCAGAAACATTGCTGAGGGATAGTCAGGTTTATCTCCTCTAATTTTTTTGTTATAAGCCCAGAAGAATTTAGGATTTACTTTGACACTATCTTCAACCATTGCTATGTAGTTACTGTAACATGACTTGATCAAGTCTTCACATTCATCACGAAGAAACTCAAAATAGACATAGTCTAGAGGATTATTGTATTTTTTAAAACGTGTACGAAACTTGTTTTTTTCATTAAGCTTATTTATGAGTGTGCGTGAATACCAATGTGGTTGGTTTCATTTTAGGAATAAAATTCTCAATGACCTTATGTAACTCCGTGTAAAACAAGGACAACATTTCATCAATATCATTACAATTTGCAAAAACTTCATTCCATGCAACTTTAGTAAGTGCATCATTAATTAGATTATAGTCCGCTTTGAAGTAATTAGGTTTAATAGATAATAAAGGTTGTATATTCTGGTGATCTTGTTTCAAATTTAAAGTAGTTTCAATTGGAGGGTGATGTTTAATGACTGAACTTATAGGGTTTGAGCTTTTAGATAGTATAAATTCAGTTTGAATATTACTAAAAACTAAATCAAGCAATTTTCCAAAGTCATTGCGTATACCATTTATTTGGGAGAGATTATTTTCTGCCATGAAATCAATAACACATGAACGAACTTTACCATTATATGAAACTGGAATTGTATAATCTTTCAAACCATTGCTACACCAATCTAGTGAGGCCAGATTAAAATCTCCGAATATGATTGCGTTAGCACCTTCCATTAGTACAGTATTGGCTCTATCCGTAAAAGTCTCTAAAAGGTCGTATCTCAAAGGAGACGGTAAATAGACACCGCAAACTATTAAATTACGTAGTTCATTTTTTGTTACCTCATATAATATTCACCCATAAATCTTCACAGTTACAAACAGGCAGTGAAATTCTGTAGCATTGATATTTTTTGAGCACTGCGATCAAGACACCACCTCCGCCCGACTTATTATGTATCATGTTTAAATTACGATCCTGCCTAAAAACTACATATCTATCGTCAATAAATTCTCTATCACGTAAACCATTCTGCAACCATGTTTCAGTCAACACTATAATATCAAAGTCCGAGCTTAGTTTTTTTAAATATATATCTTTTGTCTTGGTGTTCATACCCTGTACATTTTGGTAATAACATTTAAGTTCTATATTAGCCATTAAAGAATATTAAAGAAGCTTTAAATCGATCTTATATAATAATTTAGATAAAGAGTACCTGTACAAAAAAGTACTTAAACTACGTGTTCGAATAAATTGGACATAGATGGCTGAGATATATTATAACATACTTATTTGTTCGGGGCGACGTGGAATAATCATCCGCCCTTAACACTTCCAACATGTATCTTTTAATTGTAGTTAATTCATACTAGAGGAGCTACTTGTAGACTAAGTTTAACTAAAGTTTAACCACATCCGCCCCAAAGCTTGGTACTTAACTTGTATGTCCGAAGTAGTCGAAACTTTCCCGACTCAAAACCGCTACACCCGTTTCCACGGTTTACATAACTACTCAAGGGCTTGCATCCCACTATTACCGGCAGCTCTACGCCTCAGCACCACTGCCTCGTTTATAGTTTCAACCAAAAAGGAATTAACCTTTCCATTGTTTATCAAAAAAATAAAAGCAGCTTGTATGTGGACCAGACAATTTTACAATGTAAATATAATATAATAGAAGTACATCTCATAGAAGTACATACAAATAGTTTTTCTTTATTTCTTTCTTACTTTTACAGTTGGACAAAGTAAAAGTTAAAAAGGTCACTATTAACACTCAAACAAAATAACAGCGAATAAGCATCATAGATGACTATTATTTCTAGTATACCATAAAACCGATATGAGTAGTGAGATGTAGTTTTAATATTCTTGGTCATCCTTTAAAGAAAATAATACTAAAATTCTTCTTTCGCAAAATAAAACATAACAGACACAAGAAATTTTTATCAAGCAGAAGACAGGAGCGTAAAACGCTAGTACTGTACGTGTAATTCTAAATACGCAAAACCTCTCGGGTGGTAGTTCCATCCATGTAATTGAACAGCTACTGTTCTGTATCTGAATTAGGAAAGCGTGTCAAAGTACATATATTTTATGGCAGCAATAATTTACTTCAAAAGAAAACTGACTCAGTTTTTGAGATACTTAGTCAATATTTTATTTACACTCTCAAGTGAAGATACTTCATCATTACATCCCATGAAACGTCCACTACAGAACTCCCTCGAGAATTCTAACTTTTGCTGGAAAAATGTAGAGGGGAAGTACCATAGTCACCTCGCTTGTAAGCGTTACGAAGATACTTATCAAAACACAATTCACTAAAGTGTTGGATTAACTCTTGGTTCATCTTTTCTCTCTATGATCTTAGCTGCTCTTTCGTCTAATGTCAACAGTAAATAAGAAACTACACTCAAAAAGAATTCGATTACGTGCAATTCGCGTCGCCTTCTCGAAGCCAATCTTGAGAGCTAACAGACTGTTGCTTTTTATCCGCTTTTATATTTATTTCATGATCTTTGTTGTATCTTATTTCCACTTAAGAATGAAAAAGGCTTTGATTTTCATCCTATATGTTTATAAAAAAATAACTATAAAAATAAAACATAATGTTATAACATGAAATGTATACTAGAATTTCTTCTCAACATAGACGTCAAAATATAGCAAAGAAAAAGGTTACATTGATTAATATAAAGCAATTTCTATCCACGCGCAACTACTGTAGTTTTAATGTTTAAATTAGATAACAACTTTTACAAAACAAAAGAATACACAATTTAAATTCAATTAGGTACAAAACAAAAATTGTACAAGTACAAATCGCGTTCTTATCTCGAAAGGAATCCCCAGAGCGTACAAAGTTTCTAGTTTTTTTTTTTTTATAAGAGAGCAGGAAAATTACAGCCACCAAGGGACGTTTAATCGAAACTTGCTGGCAAGCAGAAACTCTCACTTAAACTATATTATTTGCGGTGCCTCTCCATCTGAAGGTTGGCCGTCAGATCTGCATATTTTGTCCTGTCTCTTGCCAGCTGGAAGAGTCCCTGGCAACGCCTGTCCATTCTTTTAAGGCTAGGCTATCCGTATTTTTGAGTTTTTCAAAACCTTCTGAGACGTAGAAAATAGTGTTACAAGATCTAAAAAAAACCGGTCAAGTGCGAGTCGGACTCGCGCGCCGAGGGTTCCGATATACCTATAGTATTTTTGGAAGCAATAAAGTCCATTTTCAGGATCGCAAAACTAAATTTGTTTTTAAAGGTTTTTTGCAGATTTCTGAAAAACGGTGCAACTTAGAAAGATCGTTTTTTTATTTTCTGTAAAGTTTACAGATTTTTCTTTACTCAAACTTTGGAGATAAGGGGGGGGGGGGGTAATGGTATTTTTTTTTTACATTTTTCATCATAACTTGAAAACTAAGAAATTTAAAAAAATACAAAAATATATTTTCAAATGTACAAGTAAAGCCCTTTCATATGATATCCCACTCGACCTAGTAGCCCCAATTTGAAATTTGCCCCCCCCTATTTTGGCCCCCTTTACATTAATAATCATACTTTTTTCAAAAAAATTTCATGTGCAATTAAGTTGGGCAACTATATTCTAAAACTATTCCAAATTTCAGGTCGATATCATAAGTGGTTGCTGAGATATAGAGGTGTGACAGACAGACGGACAGACAGACAGAGCGACACTATAAGGGTTCCTTTTTTTTACCATTTTGGTATCGGAACCCTAAAAATGATATACGTACTATATATAGTCAAAGTCGCATTGGGTTGCAAGATTTAATAAACGAATATGAAAATGTTGCAAAATTACCCCTTTTTGTTTGCTTACTAAACTGCTAATACTCGTATTTAACTTTCTATTTTTGTTCTTAACTATTTCTAAAAAAAAATGCAGAATTTAGAGCTTAGAAACATAGAAGAGAAAAGATATTAATGAAAAATAAGTTTTTTTCCGATGCCGCTTTCATTTAAAGTGGGATGGCTAAATGCAGACTTATGCTTGAAAGAAAGAGACGATTGCACTAGGATAACCTGGCCTTAAGTTCGACAGCCACGTAAATCTAGGTCTACCGACGCGGCGCCTACCTGAGACCTTACCCATTCATATTAGCTGGGTGCGTACTCCGAAGTTTTAGATAGATAGATCTTTATTTAATGGCGTCACATCTCAGATGTATTTTGCACAATGTCAAGTAAACAAATTCTTATAAAATTATGGCGAGTTCACCAATGTCAAGTGGAAGGTTTACACAGGAATCCAGATCACGAGGACGAGGGCCTGTGTACTATTCGGAGCTCCGATATTATCAGATTGACAACAACAATTACGTTCGGGAATTCACTTTGTATGGGAATTTCGTTGTCAAAGGCCGAACCATAGACTAATTATTGGCGCGATATTATCGTAGTTTCAGTTCGGAGTACGGCAGCTGGACAAGACGGTAGCTACGCTCATGCCGCAGCACATGCCCAAGGTAAATCTTTCTTCATCATCATTGCAATAGACTTATTCCGTCAGTGCAATAGCTCAAAAATTATTTAATAGCTTATGCACTATAAATGTACCAATTCCCACGCTTGTAAGTGTTCCCGTTTTCACGATGGAGCTCAAACGAAACTCGAGCAAAAATCGCCTTAAAAACACTTTTTTAGTAGGGAAGCCGGGGGGCTTTAAGGGGTTAATTCATTATTATTAATTATTATTAATAATTGTTGTAATAGCAGCAATACAAATACATACTCTGTGAAAATTTCAACTGTCTACCTATTATGATTCGAGAGATACAGCCCCCTGATAAACAGACTTTCGAGGTCAAGAGTAAGCACATTTTCAATTAAAAAAAAGACACAGATATCAGAGGCATATTAATAGGGTCCCGTTCTTCACCCTTTGGGTAAGGAACCCCAAAAATCCGCCATTCGATTCTAACTGTCCAATTCGAATTTTCGTATGAAGCAGCCGATGATTTTTTTCTTCATTTCCGGTGACATGTTTCTTGGAGAAAGAAGGTTGTTCAGTTTCATTGACTGAAGTTTCTCTCCCTTTCAGTTTTTTTTTCCAACCAATCCCTTACATCCTTTATATAACATTTGGAAACCCTTTATAACATGTACATAAAGCAAAAACATGGCATTAATTTTACTTTTGCGTTTCAAACGCTGACTTATTATATACCTTTCCAGGAAGGTGCTCGTTATTTAGACATTTCCTTGTTATGAAATCATATCGAATACTTAAACTTTTGTAGATGTACTTTTGTTTTTTTTATTCGGCTGGAGCGTCACCTTTTACCTTTGTGAACTTCACTGGTACACCGTCGCGTAGGTAAGAAAAAAGAGGGCCAAGTTCGAGTTGGACGCGCGCACCGAAGGTTCCGTAACACTTTTTTTTTTACTATGTATGGGCTTACTCTTGACCTCGATCTAGCCTTGAGGACAGAGATGCGGTCGATGAGAGAACGAGCTTGCCCAGAAGAAGCCTATTCACTCGCGACTTAAATATATTCGGGTTGTAAGAGCTCGGGAACACAGACGCAGGCAGAGAATTCCACTCCTTAGCCACCACTAAGGTAAAAATACCGTCTTAGTTATGGACGCGCAGAAGTGTATTAAAGTCCGACATGCACTTAACTAGGTTTTATTATTTTTTGTTATTTTTTACCTTATGCACTATGAATATACCAATTTTCACGCTTGTAAGAGTTCCCGTTTTTACGATAGAGCTAAAAGAAAAATCGAGCAAAAAAAATCGGACGAAAAAAATCGAGCAAAAAAATATCCTAAACACATTTTTAGTAGGGAAGGCCACCTTAATTTTAAGGGTTCCGTTCCCAGAAAGTGAAAAAACGGACTCTGTTAATATGCCTTCGATGTCTGTCAGTCTGTCAGCGTGCTCTATCTCATAAACAGTAATAGGTAGACAGTTGAAATTCTCACAGATTATCCTATACTAAATACTAAACGAGTAATTTTGCAAATATATTTGTACATTTGTAATAGGTTTCTCTAAAACGCCTCTATCGATTTCGATGAAATTTACCACATGGGGGTTTTTGGGGGCAAAGAGTCGATCTAGCTAGGTCTAATGTCCGGGAAAAATAGTTTGGCCTGTGTTTATAAGCATTTTTCTAAAATACCGCGTTTTATACAGAAACCTACAGCGCCTTCTTTTTATTTTTTTATTTTGTTTATTTGGCGAAAAAGACAGGTAACAACCAATACAAGGTACAGATTACAATATAAAATTATATAACTAGGTTGAAACCCTAACTATGTTCACACATCAAGACCAAAATACGATTCAGTGAAAATCATAATATAATAGTTTCTCATTAAGTACTAGAATTGTTTAAAATTAACGAAGTGCGGAACCAATTATTAAAATAAAATATTATACCTATGGGTTTTAGATCATGTGAGGACATTTTTGACAGTATTTTTAAAAGTGTTGGGTTGAGAGTCGAAGAAGTCTAATTTATTATTTTCGTGAGACAGCTCGTTATATAGTCGGCACATTCTAACAATTAGGTTATAATATGAAGTGTTATTGCTGTAGGTTTGAAGCAAGAAGGTTCTGGGTTTTCAAAGATTGTTAGCGGTATTGATATTTAAACTAGATAAGAGATGCTTTGGGGCCGAGCAGCTGATATACATTCAATATTCGTTTTACAAAAGAGGGCTATAAGAGCAATTTATTGCCTGAAGACTCGTGATTCCCTGAGAGAACTGTTCAAGGAAATCAACATTATGACAGTGCCGTGCCAGTATATCTATGAAAATATAATGTATGCTAGAAAGAACATTCATCAATTACTTAAAATTTGTGACAGGCATAATTTTAATACTAGAAATAAGCATAAAATTGATCAACCATATACTAGATTAACTAAAGTCAATACATCTTTCGTTGGTCTGTGTATACGATACTACAACAAAATACCTGACAATATAGTGCAATTACCTGAGAGAAAGTTTAAAGAATGTGTAAAGCAAACGTTATGTAAAAAAGCTTACTATAGATTGGATGACTATATGAATGACAAAGAGGTATGGTGCTCTGATATTCCAGCGAAACACAAGAAACACATTGTAAAAAGCCGACTTTTAAAGTAGGCCGTGCTGCAGTGGTTTCTTGCCGTTTCTTTTACGCTGCCATAGCACGATCCGAAACGGCGTAGACTCGCTCTATTTGCATTGTATTCTGCATGACATTCAATAAGTATTCTGTAAAGAATCTACATTGAATAAAAATTATCTGAATCTGAATCTGATGCGGGGAATCAAGTTGCGCATGTACGATTTTGTGTTAATAGATCAAATCTGACTGTTTGCGTCTGGTGTAAAGAAGTATGACATTAAAAGTTTTTGCCGAACCTTTGGTTGGCGAGTAGCATAGCTTGCTCACTCGATGCTATTTTAATGTTGAGGCGGCTATTATAGAGCGAAGCTCGGTCGACCAGGTATGTATCTCATATATGAAATTCTTTGCTCGATTTTTTTGTTTTTCAGCTCTATCGTAAAAACGGGAACAACCACAAGCGTGTTAATTGATATTTATAGTGCAACCTACATAATACTAAAAACTGGTCGAGTGCTAGTCTCACTCGCGTGTTTTTCATACACTTCCGCATGACTGCGCGTCCATAACTAAGCCGGTATTTTCACCTTAGTGATACGGAACCCTCAGTGCGCGAGTCCGACTCGCACTTAGCCGTTATTTTATAATTATTACTTGCTGTTATAGCAGCAACAGAAATAAATAATATGTGATAATTTCAACTGTCTACCTAATACATTTCATGAGATACAGCCCGCTGACAGACAGACACAGTCAAAGTCAGTGTCAAAATCTTTTATTCATTGTTGGATAATATTAAAATCTCTTAATAACGTCAGCTAAACTACATCGCTTCACAAACAATGTGGCGCCATGGTGGGAAAAAAAGAAGCGACTATAAAAACCACGACAGACATCGGAGGCATATTGATTTATAACTATCACCCTTTGGGTACGGAACTCTAAAAAACCAGCCAATCATAAGTCATAACTACACTGTATTTTATACACGCCATTACACGCAAACTTTAATAATGGCAGATAGCAGGTCAAAGATGTTCTTTTTGACAGTAGATTGAAAAACAAAGTACCTAATCCTATGAATACTATAATACTCTATGAATTATTTTTTCTAACTTAAATTCTAAAACTAAAAAATAAAAGCAGAATTTTATTTGTCGTTTCTTATTTTAAAGCTTTTGTGCCTCTTCCTCGAAGCTAAACTGACAAGAGAGAAGAAGCAGAAATATCCAATTTTTCACACGTTCGTAATATAAAGTTCGCTACATTTTCCAGTAGTTTTAGAATTTCACGGAAATGGTAGGATAGAGATTTTGTTATACTATCTACAGGGTGAAATTGAAAACATTCGACAAATTTTGAGATTGAGTTCAGACCGCGAATCTGAAAATTTTTCGACTAGAAACATAGGTTATCAGACGAAAAAAAATTTACCATTTCATTGTTAAGTCAGTCATCTGACCATACATTTTGTATGGGAGATAGATTTTTTTTTTACGTCTGAAGACCTATGTTCCTTGGGGAAAGCTGTTCAGTTTCGTGGTCTGAACACAATCTCTAAATTAGTCGAAAGACGTAGATAAAATGGAGGCGACACGTTTTTACTTTATCTAACTAAATAAAGTACTTATTTGAAAATATTTGTTACTTACTTTTATTACGTTTTATCGCCGTGCAATAGTGCAACTTACTTATAAAAAGATTTCTATTAATTTCGAGTTAGTTTTAACAAAAAATGGCATTTTACTAAAAATATACATTACGATAATATGAATTAAAATGAGCGCCATTAGAAACAAAACAGTAAAAACAACAAACGTCGCCCATAATTTCCGTTGAAATTCTTGAGCCAATTAGAGTAGCGACACACCTTACCAAAAGGTTTTGTCACTTGTGACATTTGCTTTGTGGTAGAGGGTCGTTCCGACGCTATTTTCCGCTCTATGGTTTAATACTTGACGACAAGATCGATCGCGGATAGTTCCGACGCGAAGTTACCTGGCTATACTACTCGTACGCTGGACGTCAGGTTTTTTATAAGCTAACAAAAGTTCAGCAGTTTGGCAGCTAGGCAAAAAGAGAATTAGAAAAAAAATTACATTTAAGTTAGAAAGTATAGTACCTAATCTGTGGGCTATAGCAGCCAATCATACTTTAACAATACAGAAAACGTTAAGTGTGTTTATTTTATATTAAAAACAAAATTAAGAAAAAAACGATTAAATTATTGCTTAATCAGAACGACATGCGACAGCAGGAAAAATTATGCGTGAGAGCAGTTCGGATCGATACGTAACGTGTCTCTGTCGCTCCAATGTGTAGCGTATAATAATAGCTCGCACTGCCGTCATTTTACTCGAATGTAACAATATTTCGCAATATCTGTAACTTTTTCTAAAAAGAAAATAAAATAAATAAATGTGAATAAATAATTTATCCGTCAAAGTAACTCATTATTTCTGTGGTGTTTGTGCCCCAAAGGGGCTTTAGGATTATTTACCACATAAACAAATCACTGAGGTAACTGCTTCGCGTAAAAATATCACACTGTACCCTATAATAGTAACGGCTGACATAAGACTGAGCCCGCCGCCCGTTGCGAATTGTATTTATTGGCCCAGTGTGGGGAGTGAATTAGAATGAAGCTAGCGTTGTACAACGTTAATCAACCTTGAGTATATACTCATGACTATGAGTGATGACTTTCCATATTCATATAAATGTACAAAATTATAAATTATAATACACACATATCATACAAATTTCTCGGTCCGAAGTTCCACTAATGTAACTAAACAACATTTGTTTTAAAAAAAAATCTATTCTCCATACAAACTGACCGGTGTAGTAGAACAAAAGTTACGTAGATGGAACAAAATTGCTACCATTGCTAGGTATCTAATATTCAGAAACAAACAATAAAATTACATAATTATATCAATGGTTAGTGTCACCTCAAAATGATTGATCACGTCCAAAAATAAAACTTTATCGATTCTTCAAAACTTCAAGGACGATACAAGCACACATAATAAACCGCGCTCTCCGAAAACAGAAAATAACCGCACCCAAATTATCTCAAAGCCACAGAGTTTTTTTAAATCTTGGATAAACTCTAAGGGTTACAACAAAATTTCTTATACCGAAATCATAGCTGAGAAATAAGTAAAAGTTTTATTATCTCGGGACGGCAAAAATTTTTCGAGTGCGCTCAAATAGCGGCGTCCGCACTAAGGTTCCCAACTCTTTGGTCTGCACCGTCTTCAGGAAAGTTCGAAAGCTATTCAAGTTCGATATCTTTTACTCGGCAACACAGTAGCAACAAACTTTGTCAACTTTTGAAAGCAAACTCTGCAAAATCCCGGTATCAGGTGTAGCGAGACCCGTTGCATAAAGTTGAGCAACTCGCTATCTCTGAATAGCCTCGACGCTTCAGTAATAGTTTTCGATGTCTGTTAGTGTTTCATCGGCGATCGGCGGTAGATTACTTCGAATTTAATTATCTTCTCAACGCTGACGACCCACTACGCCATTGTTTGTCAGCTACTGGAAACATTTTAGATGCACGTTTCAATTTTCAAACTACTTCAACTGCGGAACGCGCACAAAATTAAATTGGAGAAGTTTCAGAACGTTATTCGCTTGAGCTTTTATCGTGACATTGCGAATCGCAAAAGCTGCTTATGGAAAGGCATGTCTAATTTCAACGAGTGTAAGTACTTATGTTAACTAGCGTATAACTGCAAGGTCAAAGATGGTACAGAGAAGTATACACGATTATCCTCTTTCGGCCATGGCCATTGACGTCTTAAGATATCAGCCGACTGCGATCCACATTTTAGAAAGTTTCCGCGATGAAATTTAATACAAGCTCATCTACCATTCACTAACATCCATTTATTAACAAATATATTTTATTTCATGAGATGATAAAACTAACCAATAATTTAAAAATGTTATGAATACATCAAATGATACATACCTACGCTACGTGCTGAGATTTACAAATCGTCCATCTCCTTCCACTCGTAAAAGGGAACTGAAGGATAAGCTCCTTCAGGAATGCAAGGAAATCCCCGTCTACCGCCATTGATGTCGTCCTCACTAAAGACGCAATACATCTGGTGAATGCCGTCGACGCCCGTGCAAGCACGCTGCCTTTCGCACGCCCTTCTATCCAGCCAATATGCTTAGACGTGTCCGGAATGGGTGCAAATATTTTATACATGAAGAAAATGCAAGATTGCGGGCCGCATTAGAAAGCAGATTTTTACGAAATTTGCTATATTAGATTTTTCAGATGATCTATCTATACATATAATAAAACAGTAGAAACAGTGTGTCTGTACTTTTGATGAATTTATCAAAGAATGAGTGTGGGCGATAAGAAAAGACTAATAGAACACAAAAATATATTTTTTAAATTTTTTGTCTGTCTGTCTGTTTGCGCTTATCTCCGAAACTACTGAACAGATTTTCTCGCGGTTTTCACAGATAGATTGGGCTTCGCTCCGAGCAACATATAGGGTGACTTTTAATTAGTTCTTGATAGAAAAAGGTATGAATGTTCTCATGATACTGCACAACTTTCCCCAAGGCACATAGGTCGAAATACGAATATCAAGTTAAAGTCAATAGTAATTAAAAGTCACCCTTTATAGGCTATGTATCATTTAAATCGGTTCACTCAATCAGAAGCTACACCAATGTAAAGAATCAAGCTGCCTGTGCCACAATAACTCAAAAAATACTCAACCGATTCAAAAGGGGTTTTCAATTACGTGTTTGGCTTACTTTTGTGCAACAAGAAAAAATAGTTTCATTGCAAACGGTTCACTCAGGCAGAAGATAATTAAGCGAAGTTTCAAGCGGCGGCGGCGCTAATAACTCACAAGCTACTGACTCGATTCAAACAGGGTTTTCTGCGACGTATTTGTCTTACTTATGTGCAACATATAATATTTATTTCTTGAAAATCGGATATCAACGAAAACAGTTATCTTCTTTAAAATCGCCTGTAGAAAAAGGCATAGCAAAATATTACTAAAGATGTATGAAAAAATTGTTTGAAATGTTAGAAGTGTATTTTAGTTTCAAAATAATAATGTACCTACATGATTTAAAGCCAATTGCACAAACCTTCATTAGAGTTAAAGCTCCTTTAAAAAGAATGCTGTCATTTTCTTTTTTTGTCAATAAAACAGAAACTGAAGGGTAATGTGCCATCAATATATTTTAAGGAGCTTTAACTTTAAAGATGCTTTGTATATTTGGCAGTTAGTAAGGTAAATAAAATTTAAAACTAGGGTTTTTTAGGGTTCCGATACCAAAATGGTAAAAAAAAGGAACCCTTATGGTGCCGCTCTGTCTGTCTGTCTGTCTGTCTGTCCGTCTGTCTGTCACACCTCTATATCTCAGCAACCACTTACGCTATCGAGCTGAAATTTGGAATAGTTTTAGAATATAGTTGCCCAACTTAATTGCACATGAAAATTTTTTGAAAAAAGTATGATTATTAATGTAAAGGGGGCCAAAATAGGGGGGGCCAAATTTCAAATTGTCGCTACTAGGTCGAGTGGGATATCATATGAAAGGGCTTTACTTGTACATTTTAAAATATATTTTTGTATTTTTTTAAGTTTTTTAGTTTTCAAGTTATGATGAAAAATGTCAAAAAAAATACCATTCCCCCCCCCTTATCTCCGAAGTTTGAGTAAGGGAAAATCTGAATTAATTACAGTTGACAGAGGTTTATGTAAACTTTACAGCAAAAATAAAACGATCTTTCTAAGTTGCACAGTTTTTCAGAAATCTGCAAAAAACCTTTACAAACAAATTTAGTTTTGCGGTCCTGAAAATGGACTTTATTGCTTCCAAAAATACTATAGGTATATCGGAACCCTCGGCGCGCGAGTCCGACTCGCACTTGACCGGTTTTTTTTTAAGACGTTGCAGTCAATAAAAGAGTGTTGCCAAAACAGAAGGTTTCTGCAATAGACATAAAAGAGCTTTAACTTTCAAGATGCTTTGTGCAACTGGTAAATGTAATTGAAATTTTTTAATTATTTTATTTGCATTGTTTTATTTACAGTTATTGATATAGTAGATACTAAAAAAATATCGCATTTCATTCGTTTTAGAACCTGCTTAACATGGAGGAATCACTAGATGGCGCTTTTTAATTGTGTTCAATTCCTAGAACGCGCTAACGAGATTGCTAAGAAAGTTTACCTGAGTCGTAATATTATATATTCTTTGCCTGGGTGGATAGATCGCTCAGCGCACATCTTTCCGAAAATAATATTTTTGTTGACTTAATACGCTATTAAATTGATAACTAGGACCCGGAATACTAATACGGATTTATTTGATTTGGTTTGTTGTTATTTTAGGTAGAATAAATAATTTTCCATAAAATACTTTTCTTTCGACATTGAACGCTATTTGACTATTGATTTTGGTTAGTGGTTTGGTTATTCAAAATTTCAAAATAAAATAAATTTTGAGACTTGGCTATCAAAATACGGATCTCCTGTTCTTGCTTTGTGGGTTGGTTAGTATGCGATACTTAATTTTACTTTGTGATTAGGTTAGTTGTTTGGTTATTTTTAAACAAGATATAAAGGTTGTTTTTAGGGTTCCGATACCAAAATGGTAAAAAAAAGGAACCCTTATGGTGCCGCTCTGTCTGTCTGTCTGTCTGTCCGTCTGTCTGTCACACCTCTATATCTCAGCAACCACTTATGCTATCAACCTGAAATTTGGAATAGTTTTAGAATATAGTTGCCCAACTTAATTGCACAAGAAAAAATTTTGAAAAAAGTATGATTATTAATATAAAGGGGGCCAAAATAGGGGGGGCCAAATTTCAAATTGTCGCTACTAGGTCGAGTGGGGTATCATATGAAAGGGCTTTACTTGTACATTTTAAAATATATTTTTGTATTTTTTTAAATTTCTTAGTTTTAAAGTTATGATGAAAAATGTCAAGAAAAATACCATTCCCCCCCCCTTATCTCCGAAGTTTGAGTAAGGAAAAATCTGAATTAATTACAGTTGACAGAAGTTTATATAAACTTTACAGCAAAAATTCCACAATTTTTCAGAAATCTGCAAAAAACCTTTACAAACAAATTTAGTTTTGCGGTCCTGAAAATGGACTTTATTGCTTCCATAAATACTATAGGTATATCGGAACCCTCGGCGCGCGAGTCCGACTCGCACTTGACCGGTTTTTTGAAATCGTGTTTGTATAAAAGTAAACTCCTACTGTTTTGCATGGAGGTACGTACATGTACAGTTAAAAGCATGTGAAACTAGACACTTTGAACTTTGAACCGCTCTTTTTTCAGTAGCTACAGACGCTTAAGCTACTGAGCCTCAGATTTTGTTATAGGTCCTGTTTTGTACAAGAAATAAAGAAACCCGTATCACACCTTGTCCCCATGGAATTCGATTAGGGTTAACTTATAGTCACACGTAAACAAGAGGTGTCTAATTTACAAAAAAAACCGTACTATTTGCACTCTGTTTATATTGTGAAAGCGAAAATTAGGTCTTTCTATCTGTTTGTTACGCTTTTACGACTAATCTGATGAACTGATTTTCATAAAACTTGGTAAGAAGATAGTTTGAACCATGGTAAAAGTCATTAGCTACGTTTTTCAGAACAACCCCACGCGGACTTTTCTTTCGTTAAAGTATACATTTTCTGCGGGAGTTTCATCTTGTATGGCAAGCTTTTTTCAGAATACCTAAGCTATTTTTCCTCGTCAAACGCATGTCCCACGTCGACACAACGTGGATTAATCTTATAGGAGCACATGCTCTTGCAGTAAATACAGCCAATGTATAATATAAAAAACCGGTCAAGTGCGAGTCGGACTCGCGCGCCGAGGGTTCCGATATACCTATAGTATTTTTGGAAGCAATAAAGTCCATTTTCAGGACCGCAAAACTAAATTTGTTTGTAAAGGTTTTTTGCAGATTTCTGAAAAACTGTGCAACTTAGAAAGATCGTTTTATTTTTGCTGTAAAGTTTACATAAACCTCTGTCAACTGTAATTAATTCAGATTTTCCCTTACTCAAACTTCGGAGATAAGGGGGGGGGAATGGTATTTTTTTTGACATTTTTCATCATAACTTGAAAACTAAGAAACTTAAAAAAATACAAAAATATATTTTAAAATGTACAAGTAAAGCCCTTTCATATGATACCCCACTCGACCTAGTAGCGACAATTTGAAATTTGGCCCCCCCTATTTTGGCCCCCTTTACATTAATAATCATACTTTTTTCAAAAAATTTTCATGTGCAGTTAAGTTGGGCAACTATATTCTAAAACTATTCCAAATTTCAGCTCGATAGCGTAAGTGGTTGCTGAGATATAGAGGTGTGACAGACAGACGGACAGACAGAGCGGCACCATAAGGGTTCCTTTTTTTTACCATTTTGGTATCGGAACCCTAAAAACTGGTAAAAACCTACACATAAGTTAAAAAAAATATATATTATGTGAGAAAAAACAATAACTAACTAAAAAGAAAAGTCATATTAGATTTTTTACAGTTAGTTTGATCTTTGTGCTATCTGTACTACTGTGAAACCTTTCTTATTCTGTACTACCTATACACCCTTATTTTTATATCGCCCGGATATAATAAGAGGTGGTCCTGTCGATAAAAGTGAACAACTTTTCACTTGACTTGACTTCCCATACAAAGTGCATCAGACAGCACATTTTGTACGGGAGGTCGAAACATTTTTTTCTAATTTCAAACTATCTTACTTGAGAAAAGTTGTTCAGTTGCATGGACAGAAACACCTCTTAAAATATCCGTGGTAATAAAAAAATTACGCTGTATCTTTGGTTACCAGCCTCTATTTTCGTTTACTGTAATGAGACCACTTATCATAAATGTTTGATGAAGTTACACGATACCAAAACGTCAGATACTAACAAATTCTTAATTTAGTTTACCTTTCGTCTGACGCAGTGTTTGTACAAAATTGTGTTTACCTACTCTTTTTAAGAAATTCTTTCTAAATTATCATTAACGTCATGAAAACCTTCCATCACCGTATTGAAAAACATTGTCAACGCAAACGAGAAACTTCAAAGACGCTACGTTTTTACAGCCTCATCATCGCAAAACGACCATCTTTGAAGCGAAACAAAAACAATTTAGGAGGGTGAAGCAAAACAGGAATATTTGTACTCATTTCTTGAGGCGGAGTTGAAATAAGCCATTAGTTGTGCGAGATAAAACGTGGCCGGCATAACGAGGGCGCGCCAACGAACTGTGAACACTGGAGTACCAACTTTACACCTGAGAGAAAATTTTTGGGGCACGTACTTGAACTTCACAGCTTTTACAAGTTTTGAGCGAGATTGTGTTCAAGTATCGGTGAAGTTTAAAAGAGTTTATGTAAGTTTTGTTTTTTGAAGTGATTCGTGTCTATTAAAGTATATTTTGTTAGTTAAGTGAGGTAAGTTAAGTAGTTTGTAGTAGTAGTAGCGCTTATACAAATTTACAGATTTTAGATAATTCTGAGTTGATAACGTGTCACACAATATAAGTTTTCATATTATAATGATCCAAACTATGCTAATTCCCAAGCAAGTACGGTCTTCGACAATTTGCGTGTTTCAAGACGAGACGTGCATGAGATCTCAGCCTGTTACGTCTTCCGCAAATTGAAACCACCTTGTTTCTAATCGTCTTAAATGTCCTGATGCGTACGTAGAACTATTTCAACACATTATAGAGAACGTACATTTTCACACACGAGCATTTCAATTTTCTTCTACTTTGAGTGTTTTTGTGTGCGTTGTAAGATCACGTTTTTTAGAAGTTCACAGTTCACATATATTGGTACATACTAAAAAACATATTTGTACATATTGTACGCCAAAAAAGTACTTATCTACCTGTAAAACATGCAACATCTCTCTAACAAGTGACTAATTCTTATTTCAAAGCGTTTTTCAGAAATTCTTAGTCAAGATTCTTTGTAAACGTCAGCTACTTGAATAATAAGAACACTGAATAAATAGCTTTATTTAAAAGTAAGTAAGAGGGTACTTTTAGTGTTTTCAATTATTTTAGCGAGGTCATCTCAAATTCAACGTTTCTGAGTAGTTTGCTAGTTGCGAGAGTGGGTTTGTCAGCTCATTACTGCTATAGAAAACCTTTGCGACAACTGGAAGGCAAAGTTTTCTAACTAGACCGGTAAATTTGTGCTTTTCAAAATTTTTATCGTTTTCAAGACTATATATATATATATATATTATGTACATCATCGCATCTACTTCAAAATTTACATTAATGAATTAATTGACCAGTGGAGTGAAAATTGGTCACAAAAACACAACTGACAAATGGTTATTTGTTATGCAATGCAGCTACATTGTTATTGACGTGAGTGCTTGTATATTTAATCCTGAGTAAGCAAAGGATTCTAGGATTGAGCCACAATTTTTAAATCCAAAGTGGTGGACGTGAAATACCATCATCCCCTGGGGATGGGGTTGGAGCGAAGCGAGTGATTCAAAAAAAGAATCCTGAGCTTAGCGAGGATTTTATCGCACGAATCGTGCAATGTTTTTGCCGCCCAGTGAAAGACACAATTTTTCACTTCTCTCCAGTGAGGATATGCTACACGCTAGAAAAAGGCGTAAAATTCATCATTGCTGCTAGGATCCATCACATTTTATAATTTCCTTCGAGTTTATCATGAAGCAAACCAAAATGATTCAAAATTATCAAGCGCTACAAATAACTGCGGAATATGAGTCCGTACAGGACATATTTTTACAAATATTTCGGACCTCCTTGCTTCGTATTTTTTTATGAGTGAAGAGTGAAAAAAAAATCTTAGCAGCCAGTACCGCAGCCGCAGCATATCTTTCAGGTGAAAAATGTGGCTTAATATTGCCAGTATTAAAACGTTTTTCTTTGGTTTTCTAGAATTAACTCAAGCAAAATAAACCTGACGCCCTTGGCTTTTAATTTAGTTTTAATTGATTTAACATTTAACAATATTTAATTAAACAATTTCATCAGAATAACTTTTTTTTTCAGACATGTATCGTTTCTTTCTTTAGTTATTTTCTGAACGATTCTCAAAACTTGTACAGACTACTTGTAAAAATATTGTATTACTACTTTCAAGAATACTGTCTAAAGTTTAAAATACCAGAAGGTTGAAAATACAACTCACATCAACTCTCTACGGCAGACTTCAATTGGAAATTGTTTGAAACAAATACTTCGTGCTATAAAGCGTACTGCAGAGTTCCAGCAAACTAGAAGTTGTCAGCTCATTATGTTAACCCGCAAATGGCGCCAACTGAACCGTCCAGAAACTTTAGTTCAGATGGCTGTATTTTATACAGTGTGTTACCGGCACGCGGGCAGTAATTTAAACTGATAATAATAAGTACCTGGTCGACAGAGCTTCACTCTAATAATAGGCGCCTCACTCAGATCAAATAAATAGTCTTATTTGATCTGAGGCGCCTCAACATTAAAATATCATCGGGTGAGCAAGCCAAGCTACTCGCTAACAGATGGCGTTGTAGGTTTCTGTCTAAAACGCGGGTTTTCTTAAATGCCTTAAAACACGGGCGAAACGATTTTTCCCAGACATGAGACCTTTGAGATTTTCGTCCCAAAAGCCCCCGGATACAAAATTTCATCAAAATCGTTAGAGCCGTTTTCGAGAAACCGATTACAAATATATTTTTATATATATATATATATATATATAAATAATGGTCGTTTAATCGTATAGGATATAGTTTCCTTTAAAAAAAACATAATTTATGTGAATTAACCACACAATTTAATTTCCTAAATCTGCACTTTACATTTAATAGGGGTATGCTGATGCACTTGGTAAAGGCATGCCGTAGTATGGGAGTAAAAAATTCAGACAATCAATCACTTTGCTGTACATGTATTATTTTAGTCTATAAATCAAATTAAGGTCATGGTTATGTTAAAGAACAACGTTATATTACCCCACTAAAAAGCCCTCTTGCCGGCAACACAGTGTAGCACTTTCCTAATAGAGTTTTCTCCTTTGAAATTCTACAACCATAAAACAAGAAAATGAGGTATAATTCTAAAATTACGAGCAATTTATTTTAAACAGAGCATTTTTATCCGTTCCTAAATTAGTTGCTCGTGGTGTTCCTCAAGGGTCGATACTGGGACCCCTACTGTTTATATTGTTCAGTGCAGATCTTACCAAAGTTGTAAAAAACTCCAGATATCACATGTACGCAGATGATGTGCAGTTGTATATATCTGAAGTGCCTGATAATATAAGCCAAGCAATACACCGAGTTAATGATGATTTGGATAGAATAACAGCTTGGTCAGACCACAATGGACTCGTACTAAATCCCAATAAATCCAAATACATGGTACTTGGCACGAAAGCGCAAATAAGGAAAATTATTGACAAGTCCCCAGTTCTCAAAATTCGTAGTCAAATCATTGATCGTGTCGATGAAGCTAAAAATCTTGGAGTTGTTATGGATAGTGAGCTACGCTTTGAAAGCCATATTGAGAACCTTGTGAGAAACTGTTTCTATAGGTTGAAAATTTTATACAAAATCCGTAATTTGCTAAGCGAGAAAGCAAGAATTACTGTATGCGAATCTTTGGTGCTATCTATATTAAACTATGCGGATCTGGTTTATGGACCGCGTCTTTTTTATAAAACACAGCGGCTGATACAGCGTGTACAAAATGCGTGCTGTCGATTTTGTTTTAATGTACCACCGCGTAGTCACATTACACCATTCTTAAATAATGCCTCTATATTAAATATGGATTCACGTAGACAGTTGCACTTAGCGTCTCTTATGTTTGACGTATATAATTTCAAGACTCCGGAATATCTTTTTTCTAAGTTAAAATTTCCGTCTTCCCAATATTATCGTGACTACGGTCAAAGAAAATGTCGTCCACCCCTTCAAGGTTATTCACACCGAACTGTGGCATTCACTGGCAGTTTCCGCTACCACGCAACAAAATGTTGGAACAACATTCCACCACCTATTAGAGAGCTTAAATCTAAACCAACATTTAAGAGGAAATTTAAAATATTCCTCCTTGACAAACAAAAGCTAGGAATTCCAAGGCATTTTGTTGCGTAGTTTATGGAAACTATGATATTTTATCTGTCTAGGTATATGTAAGTATATATATTTATATTGTCATCAATATTATTATATGTTTATTTTTTGTATATATTATACATTATATAGGCATTTACTCAGTTATTCAGTTTATTACAATTATATTTTACCAGTATGCTCACTTATATTATTCATTGTATTTCTAATTTATTATTTTACATTACACGGCTGTTATTGTTTTTGTGGTTACCGCTACCGCGTTTTTTCTCAAGGTGGTAGCTGAAAATCAGTGACTTGCTGCAAAGCAAGTAACGGCGCTGAGCTACGGCCTTTTTTGAACTGCTGCAGCACACATACATACCCCAAGCGGGTACTTACTTAAATGTATTTTCTATTGCTCCAACTGTTGTTATTGTCCTTGTCGCATTAATTTCTGTTCTGTATTGTATTATGTATGTGTGTCTGTAGACAAAATAAACGAGTTATCTATCTATCTATCTATCATTTTCGACTCACAAAATAAAATTATCTGCAAGAACAATGAAACGTAAAACAAGTTGAATTAAAATATGCCATTTTGGAACGTTGAAAAGAGCGTGCTGACTGGCCCTTCGTCAACACAAATATTCTAAATTCAAATTAGCTTCCCAAATTAAGCCTTTGTTTACGTAAGAAAAAATTGGGATCACAAAAGTGTGAATAGTCACGAAAGGTTCCGAAGTTAGCAAGCGAAGCGGAAGGGTCCGTTCCATCCCAGTCGACTTTCGACCGCCATAAATATTTGATATCGCCGTCCAAACCTAATACCGGTAGGGTTTGGGGAGGAAGCCAGAGAAATGAGGAATGGGCTATGAAATATGAACCGGCCTTAAATTATCGGATATCGTTGAAAGAATCTGTGTCATAATAAATTCATTGACAACTCAGCAACTATTTAATAAAATAAGAGCTTATTAGACCTTACTAAAACATTTAATACACCACTCACACACATACAAAATGCATGCTCACTTTAGGCTCAGCGCAGACAGAGAGAAGCGCATCGGAGAGGGTTTTATTAAGGTACTCGAAAATCAACTTTGACGTCATTGAAATAAAGTGCATATATGCTTCAACCCGACAAAAAAGGCTCGCGCATCCTCGAGGATACGCGGCGTGGGCATCCGCGCGCGACGTCGAGTAGGCGCGCGGCGTCGAGACATCGCAGTATTGTCACTGAGTTCATAGTCGATTGTTTGTTTTTGTTTTTCGGCTTTTATTAAAAAATGCTGTATAAATTCTATCGTTTTTGTGTCTGTAGTATTTTTAGGGTTCCGTACCTCAAAAGAAAAAAACGGAACCCTTATAGGATCACTTTGTTGTCCGTCTGTCTGTCTGTCTGTCTGTCTGTCTGTCTGTCTGTCTGTCAAGACCCTTTTTCTCACGAACGGGTAAAGGTATCAGGTTGAAATTAATACCATATATTAGGATCCATGAACCACACAAGATCTGAAAATTTAAATTTTTTACAACGACGCAATTAAAAGATATGGCATTTTATGTCCTCATCTCCATACATTTATTCAAAAATGAAAAACCTACAGGGTACTTCCCGTTGACCTAAAATTATGAAATTTGGCAAGAAGCTAGGTCTCACAGTACAAATAATGGGAAAAGTCTGAAATCATTAAATATTACAACTTTTCTCACAACTAATGGTAACCAATTGTGGTGAGCTCCCGTTTCAAGAACATTCATATAAGAGAGGGGTCAAGTTGGATGGTTGCTGAGGCGATTTTTGTTTTAGTTCTATTTAAAAACGGGAACACTTACAAACTTGAAAATTGGTATGTTTATAGGGCATAGGCTATAAAATAACAACAAATAATAAAATTTGGTCAAGCGCGTGTCGGACTCAAAAAATCTAGCACATTAACTTACTGAAATTTCAACTAATACAATTATGATTATATGTGGTGGTACGGAACCCTCAGTGCGCGAGTCCGACTCGCAATTGGCCGGTTTTTTTTTGTAGTATTTTATCTGTGTCCTTTTTAATCATAATAAGCAGCGCAGTAACTGTTCATATTATGGGTACTATAGTTTGTTTTCAAAGATAGCTGGACCATTTTATTACAAGATTTATTATTTATTTACTATATATAATTAATGTAGCTTATTATAAATACAACATCTTTTTTCTTTCTGTGGGATCGCAAAAGACGACCAAGGGAATGAAAACTTTTTTTATGTAACAATGCAAGCACCCATAGCGCTCACTGTCTTATTAGTAGCATAATTGACACTAACAAGACAGCAAAGTGCGTTGCCCACCCTGAGATCTAAGATGGTGTTTGTTATATGCCAGTAATTTCACTGGCTGCCTTGCCCTTCAAACCGAAACAAGTCAGTGTAAACACTACTGCTTTATGGCAGAAAAAGTAAGGGGGTAGTACTTCCCCAGACGGACTTAGCACAAATGCCCTACCTACCACCTTCAAACTACAAACTAAGCCAGCCAACCCGTAACCAAGCAAGGTGACTGGATATAGTTATATAGTTAATAGGACATGTTATCGTTGCGGTGACCCTTCTTTCCAAAATGCATCCAATTAGTTTTCATAGAAATCTCAAGGAACCCTTATGTCTAGTAGTGGACCTTTTATAAAAGATACTGCAACAGCTACCGTTGCAAGACACATCAAAATAAACGACCTGTACATAATGAATCCTTTAAGGCCCATGTCAATGAAAGTAGACATTTTCCGGTAGAATGTTTTCATCTGACAAATGCTGGAGATAATCCCGAGCTTTCCTCACGTAGGGTTGTCACTAACCCACAACGTCATGTCGTCTCAGACTGTTTTACTTCGAATCTGGAAAACGGAAACTTTTAATTCAGAAAACTCGCTAACGCCGTCTGAAAAGTTGAAATTGAGTTTAAAGCGTCAAGTCTACCTAGACTTATCTTTTCACTAGACTTTAGGGTTTTGAAGAACAAATGCTAGATTTCAGATAAATTAAATTTTATGTAAATTTTGTATGAAAGTTTATTTTATGATAATTGAACGTACGCACGGCAAAAAGGAAGTGGAAACAAAACCAGGAAACCAGTGACCTGCTCAAAGTCAAAGTGTTCCCACTGACGTGCGGCCGTAATGTATGGTACACTTGTCTCTGTCACGGGAACTATGAGGGACTGAAATGAGTGGAGTGTAGTGTGCCCACGATACCTATATACAGTTGAAAGCGTCGCCAGTTGTGAATATTTTACATAACCTCTTTGCCAATTCACTATTGTTGTTATCCTAGGGCACCCCGCTGGTGCAAAGGGCCTTCATGAGCTGTCTCCACTTCCCCCTGTCTTGCGCCGTCCTTCTTGCTTCTTCCCACGTCAGTCCAGCAGCCTTGAGCTCGCTCTCGACGGTACGTCGCCAGGAGTGAACGGGTCGCCCAGGTCTTCGTCTGCCACTCGGCTGCCACTCAAATGCTATTGACGCCGCGTTTATGTCGTTACGCCGGAGGGTATGCCCAATCCACCGCCACTTCACTATTAGTCCAGTCAATCTACGAAAGTTTTTATGGAGAGGGTTGCATTAAATGCACATTTTGGGGAAATTAATTTTAAATAGTAATATAGGCTATTTGAAGATGTAAATTAATTAGATCCGGCAATTATGTAAAACACATTTTTTTGTAAAATTACCAGTATATAAGCTGACCTGTGCTTAAATATTATACAATTTGAATTCACCTTATACTGGTTTTAAGAATATCAACGTTATGTCGGGGATTACAGTGGTTTTAAATTTTTGAATGTTTTTACTGGTAATTTAACAAATTATCCCCTAATGTGCATTTAATGCAACCTCATATCGTAGAATGACTGGACCATATGAAAAATTATAGTTACAATTTTGACTACCTTAACACATATTGTGGTCACTTTTTTCTGCTCTTTGATGGTCGCACTGTAAGAAAGAAGAGGCCTATGAGATTAGATAAATAGATTGTACACATAAAAACAACATATTTGACCCAATAAATAGGGAATTACAAATTTGTTTTAGTACAGTTACATGTTTTATAGATTTTTTTTTTAATTGTAAATAGATTTTATAAAAAGAATGACTACGATTGATCTGTAACGAATTTTGTAAAATATTTGACGGGGCGCCGACTCCGTGAGTGTTCGGGGACTCCAGAAATCCACGAGAATCGGTCCTGGGGTTTCTTAAAAGCGCTGAACTAATTTTGAATCATTATCCAGCTATTTCTATATTTTCTGGGTACCAACCCTAGCAGTGCTATAAAAACAGCATAACCCAAGGTAGTATAAGTATCGTAAAAGGAGCTAATACATTAGCGCGCGCAAAGCAGATTAGCTCGGCGTAACAAGTATTTATGATTGTGGTTAGATATACAACCTCTTTGGTAATTGTAAAATACGCTATGCTTTCAATCACAATACATATCTTTATCTACTCTCATATCGTTAATCCTCAATAATGCGTTCAAAAATTGTAGGTTAACATCTTCATAATGTTAATCTGTGCTATAGAAACACTCTTAGCAGCATTTTTTTATCTGTGGGAGTGTATTATGAAGTATTGAATTTACTAACAGTCATCGCGGGAGACCTATTAAACAATTTTTTAATTTTTATAGGCGCGCCATTGACAGCTTGATGCGTTTGTAGTCTGTGGCTGCAAGGAGGTTTTATTGCAATTACCGAAAACTCAGCAAACAAAAGTTGTATTTACATATTTTTAATAGTTTTGTAACGAAATAAGTGATAAAATCGTTTACGATTTGCCATCGAGTGTTTTTAAAGCAGCTATAGGAACTTCGCTTAGCAATTATCACCGGAAAAAGAGAAAAACATTAAGGTTTGTTTTAGAACACATTATTTTAGGATTCACGATATGAGAGTAGATAAAGTTGTGTATGCAACTCCACATAATTAGGTATAAAACACTCGTGTCTTCTATTATGGAACTTGGCTCGCTACGCTCGCCTGCGTCCCATAAACCGACACTCGAGTTTTATACCCCTCATTATGTACCGTTGCATAAACTTCTATTATCTGCATATAGGTAAAGTATTAACGGGATCGCAATTCAACAAATCCAGCTTTCTTATCGTCTTTTTATTTTTACACCCTGTATATTGTCTAGTGATACGAAACCCTCCATATGCGAGTCCGATCCATACTTAAGAAGTCATAAGTCATAATATTTATTGCTTCATGTAATGTAGTTATGTAAAACTTTTTGTGAAAAGCGACCGATTATCAATGGGCGAATCAAAGAACGGCTGAGAACTTAGAAAATGGCAATTAATTAAACAATTAGTACTAATAATTTAGAAACAGATTTAAATGGTAACGAACATTAAAAACCGGCCAAGTGCGTGTCAGGCCACGCGCAGTATTGGGTTCCGTAGTTTTTTTATGATTTTTTATCGCAAATTGGGTTTTAAGCAAGTATTTCATAACGATTTTAACATAAACTTTTTACCTCCTAATACTCAGCGAGGTACTAGCGCCTGATTGCTATTGTTATTTTTATTATTCTTAGTTTTTTGGCTATAGCTCATTAACCTATGAAGCCTTCTTAACTGTGAGAGTTTTCCTTTTAATTTCATCATAATATGCTACTACTGTAATTTTTTTCACATTTCCAATAACAACCGTTTAGCCGTTTAGTTTAACTTGACTCCAACAAAAGATTTCGCTTTCAAGCTAAATGTTTCGCAAACGGATTCCTAAATGGAATAATGATCTTAGCAAACTTAATTATTTTTAAAAGACCTATCCAACGACACCCCATACTATCGGGTAGACGAGAAAAAAAAATCATTCCCACTTTACTTGTATTGGAGGTATTAGGTACCCTAAAAAATATATTTTTCAAAATTTTATACTACCACTTTGTTGGCGTGAATGAAATGTATATCCGTACAAAATTTTAGCTTTCTAGTACCAAGGGTCTCTGAGCTAAGCCGCGGACAGACAGACATACGGGCATGACGAAACTATAAGGGTTCCTTTTTGACTACGGAATCCTAAAAATAAATAAAAATAGAAGACTATTTTCTCACGAATTCTGATTAAATTACGGAACCCTATACTGCGCGTAGGCTGACACGCACTTGGCCAGTTTTTTAAAGTGCTATTTGTACGGGAAGTAATTTTTTTTTTGTCATTGGACCAACCTTCCTGGAGGAAAGTGGTTTAATTTCATAACGCGAATACACAGTTTCAGATTTCGAGAAACGTCTGTTACAACCCGTTTTCGAAATACCCAACAATAGGTTTCAGTATTACCTACGTGTATGGAGTTATAATAGAAACTGAATATGTATAAAGACCGAGCAGACGGTTTCATGGCAACATGAGCGTAAAGTTGTACGTGCGAGGCATCACATATCGTGTCATCTCGTCTGTCTCGACCCCGCGACAATGGAACGATATTACTCTAATAAGGGTTGCTAAGGACTAGGAATATTGCGTTTCCTTCCACCTAAGGGTTATTTAGTTTTGTGTTAGTAGTTTTCGGAGGTTTTTGGTTGACCTTGATGGTAAACAACAAACTATTAAGTAGGAATTATCATAATTAAGAGTAGAACTAGTAAGGAGCTGGGTATTATTATCACACATGGATGCTTCGCCAACAACCGATACAATAACTACCATGACGCAGACGTGTATTGCTCCACATCATTCTGTGATGCTATTGTAAATAAATCTAAATTTACAACGTTGTAGCTATTCTATGACTAATAGATGATTCAATTATCCCGATAATACTATCGAAAACGCACTTCACTTTAGTCACTTCACTAGTCTAATTTGTTGTTAAATGACAGAGACCTTTGGCGGCGTAATAACACTCCGTCAGTGCCACAGAGCGACTTATTTATTGCAGATCCTTTATTACTCAATAAAAAAAAAGTGAAAGCAACGTATCTATAGGAGCTCTAACTATAACTAGAAGTAAATGAAAAGGTCAATGTCGTTTCGTTTCAGGAAGTGAAGCAGCTAAAGTTAGGCCACCGTAATAGGTCTTTTCTGACAGCTGTCAAACGTATGCAAAATTACGATCTGCAAAGAAAAATGAACCCTGTGTGTTGGTGTTAAGGAAACGTCAAAACGGACTTCTTACGGTGGCGCTACTTTAGCGATACAACGTCATGGCTGGAAGTTACTCCATCGACAAGAACCCAGCTCTTAAAATAAATTAAATTAGCTACGAGTATTTGGTCGATGACATAAATAGTAGTTTCGTTTTAGTGCCTATTTTCGCCGACTGAATAAATAACGTGGTTTCAATGGACACCACTTATGCGAACAGTATGCAAATAAAGTTTAACACGGATCGGTCTGTTTCGATTGTTGTCATATTTTCCATTTCCATCGTCAATTTGATTCGAAAGTATCTTTGCGTTGAAAAATAGTTTAGTTATACAATCCAATCCTATAATATAAATTCTATCACATGTTCGTTATTTTATCTGCATAAAAAATATATGGATCAAAATAAAATACTGCGTCTCTCATGCGTTTCAGGTTTTTCCGAAAGTATTTTTGTCTCTCCTATAATGCCAGGAATGCAAAATGATGAAAGAGGACAATTATAAGCAGTACTTTAGTTCCACACATAGAAAATTAAATATTCTAGCAAGTAAGTAATTTAAAAATTTTGCGCGATTGTGACTTTTGGTTTAAACGTAACGAGTGTATTGCACGACACGCGTCTTCTAATCCAACAAAGTAATATGCACGTGTATATTTTTACCCTTTTAACCATTTTTGATTGAAAATATTTAAAGCAAAGGAATTCATAATGTAATAATAGTAAAATGCTTAGATTCTAAACAGGTGACAAAACACTTCCGTGCGCGGAGACCTATAATAATCTAAGGGTACAAGACTTTAGACCACTGCCAATATAAGCGGCTTGCTTCTTAAAATAAGGTAATTGTAATCGTACAGAATGGCCACACTCCGTCCTCCACAATTTTCGATACCACACCTATGTCACCATATGAAAAGTTTATATATTTCATGGGCATATTATATAAGGTCCTAATGAAATAGTGAACATAATTTTAGAATGTTACTCAGACCATGAAACTGAACAACTTTCTCCAAGGAACTTACGTCGAAATACGAAAATCAATTTTTGACCTCCCATAGAAACTGCTTCATCTGATAGCGCATTTTGTACGGGAGGTCAAATATGGTTTTTCGTATGTCGACCTATATTCCTTGGGACGTTAGTTTACTATTATTTAATCTGTGGCTTGGGGAAAGTTGTTCAGTTTCATGGTCTGAATAACATACTAAAATAATGTTCACTATTTCATTAGGACCTTATATATTCTTTAGTATTTATTTAACTAAGGCCCTTAGTAATAAAATAAAACATACCTTCATACCTTAGAACATGTATACTATTGAGATTCCTTTTTACTTCGAATGGGCTTATTCTTGACCCCAATCTAGCCCTATAGACACATATGAGGTCGACAATGGCGAGCTTGCCCAGAAGAAGCCTATTCACTCGTGACTTACATAGATCCAGGTTATATAAACTCGGGAACACAGACGCAGGCAGAGAATTCTACTGCATATTTTGTTGCACGTTGTGTAGCTACCACGCTTGCATAATCTGCTGACTTAGTTGCCCTACTACCGACTTAAGGCACCAAGCTGAGATACGGGGAATAATTTATGAGCCACTCTGCTCACTGTTAATACTGCTCTGTCTAGACCAGTAGCTACTAAGTACCAAAGTAGTGTTCTAGTTTGCCTGTTTGGGAGTAGATCCGATATTGTATCGATCGACTAAGCAGTCAAACGATATTTATTTCTATTATTACAAATACAAAAAAAATACAAATACAAAATATTTATTTCATTAACCAGAAGTGTGCTTACCATCTAGTTGCCGAAGCCTCCTTTTAAGCTTTTTATGCCTGTGTCAGGAGGCTCCGCTCTTCCATAACCGACTACGTAGTTACAGTATACAACAAGTCAAGGTTGACAGATGGCCCGACTTTAGCCTCTACAACTAATGAAAAATAACAGTAACAGGCCCGATGTCAAGCCTACTTTGCTTGTATCTTAAATTCAAACAAGTCAAAATATAATTTATGACAAAAGAGAGAAAGGTAAGGTTAGATTATTACTGATTGAGTGGTGCGAGTGTGGGTGAGTGTGTGTGTATGTGTGGGTGAGTGTGTGTGTGGGGGTGTAGGTGTGTGTGCGTGGGGGTGTGTGCACTAAAGCAAGTTATTACTCAAGTATGGCATGAACAAGTTCATGCATACGTGCCTACGTGCGGGGTTGTTAAATTGAAGAGCAGATAGCCCTACGACAAGGTCTTGGGATCGGTCAGATGTATATACAACTTCCACTAGCTACTCATCAATTCAACAACCCTTCCGTCATGTCATATGACTTAGTTTCTATCCAACGAGTTAACAATTTTTTACACTCAGATAGCGATTTTGGATAAATTTGCAACTCTTTGTTTGTTAGATTATATAATTTAGCAGAGCGACTATTGAATTGCCTGCTTGCGAAAGTGGTGTTTGATCCTGGCACAATAGCCGCCAAATCACATCTTCTTCTACTCATGATACTGTTGTCAAAGGGAAGGGCCCTGTGTTTCCTTAACACAGCATGGACGATGTACAGTTTCCTAATCGTAAGTACGCTTGCCAGTTGATATAAGCTTTCCGTAGCAAATCTACGTTTTTTGAAATACATGACCTTTAGTAAACTTCGTTGAGCCCGTTCTAACTCTAGAAATTTTATTTTAGTTGCACCACCCCATATAGAGATACAGTAAATCAGTATGGACTGAACTAGTGCTATGTATATCTGCTTAAGGAGATCTTTCGCTTTGCACTTTGGATCAGCCACTACTCTTGGCACCACATGTCTTAGAGTTTTGAAAATCCATGTGAGCTTTCTGAGTCTTAATATAATATATTCGAGATGTGGATGCCAAGAGAGTCGCTGGTCCAAGAGGACTCCAAGATATTTGGTTTGGGCAACCTTCTGAATAACGGGGCAAGAACAGTTAGCTACACCGGTTATAGTTGTGCAATTGTGGATTTTGAAGTTGAAATCCTGCTTTGGTTGAGAAGCCTTATTGATGCTAAAGCAGATGTAATTGGTCTTCTCAGCGTTTAGCGTAAGTATGTTGTCAGTTAACCATTTATTTATTTTCCGCATTCCTAGCTCTGCAGAATACATAACACTGTCCCATGTGTCCCCAGTGAACACGACGGCAGTGTCATCGGCATACGAGAAGATCTTGGCATCCATTAATTGCATGCTACATAAATCATTAATATATATTAAGAATAGCGTTGGGCCAAGAATACTTCCCTGTGGTACGCCGTATGACACTTCCTCGTATTCACTGGTACAATCTACCAGTTTTACTTTTTGCTTTCTGTTCGACAGATAGTCACTAAGGAGAAGAAGTGATGTACCTCTTATGCCAATTGCTTCCAGTTTGTGAATAAGAATGGGGAGAGAGACGGTGTCAAAAGCCTTTTTTAAGTCTAAAAATACAGATATACATTTTTTATGATTGTCAAGCTGCTGGACAACCAGGGAGCTAAGCGCGTTTACAGCATCCTCAGTAGAGTGACCTTGACGGAAACCGAATTGGGAATCTGAAAGCAATTTATATTTGTCCAAGAAGTTAAGTAATCTTTTATTTAAAAGTTTTTCCAAAATTTTTGATATGGCTGGTAACACAGATATAGGTCTGTAATTACTGACAACGTCTCTGTCCCCACTCTTATACACAGGGGTAACAGTAGCTAGTTTTAGTGAATCAGGAAAAACTCCTTTTTCGAAGCAGAGGTTAACGAAATGCGTGATGATTGGCACTAACTCGGTTTTAGCTAGTTTCAAGAAAGAGGTAGGGATACTATCCCAGCCCGGTGCACTATCAGACTTTAGGTTCATCAGAATGCTAGAAACCTCGCTTGGATCTGCTGTGAGGAGGACAAATGAGTTTGGAACATTAGTTAGAGTTTGTGGATAAGAATTTAGATTATTTGCTATGGGCTGGATTTTATGCGCGAGATCTTTACCAATATTTACGAAGTATCTGTTCACAAATTCAGCCGAGGCCTCTGGAGTTGATTTTAGGTTGGTAAGCTCTGTGTTTACATTATTAGAACTACTTGTATATGTTATTTGTTTTATGTTTCTCCATAATAATTTATTATTATTTATAGACTTAGCTAAAATGTCCCTTTCGTATTTTCTTTTCATTTTTTTGATTAATTTATTGCAATAGTTTCTGTATCTAGTATATATTAGTTTATTAATTTCATTATACGGATCTTTGAGAACACTTTGAGAACATTATTTCAGACCTTCTTCTTTGCTTTATGTCACAAACGATTGTAAAGTAAGTATTTATTTCTGCTTTACGGCCATACTAAAATTTAAAGTGTAACAGATATTATTTGAAGGGAAACAGGCAGGAGCTTACCTAAATAGGTCGAAAAACTACAACTGTTTTCGGCCCACCAAACTCGTTTAAGACTACAAGGGTTTTGAATTTCTTTTTTTGCCTACTTATTCAAAATATGTGGGTGCCTAGAAAGACCTAGGAGAAGTTCCTTTGACCAAATCAAGGAGAGGTTTACGTCGTGTCGTATGAGGAAGTAAAGGATCTTGGGGAGAGAAGAACAGACAGGAAGTTGCTCTGCCCACAAGATCTTCGCTATATAAAGTAAAAGTAGGTTCTATTGCTTTAGTCTTTTACTAATCATAACATCCCATGAAACGTCCACTACAGGACGGGAGCTCCCTCCAGAATTCTAGCTTATGCTGGAAAAATGTGGAGGGGAACTATTATAGTCACCTAGCTTGTCAGCGTTATGGCTGGCACCATGAACCGCGGTTGTAGGTGATCGCAGTAAGTAAGATGGTATGATATACAGGAGGATGCTGCTGCCCATCCTCCAGTTTATAACCCTTAGTCGCCTCTTACGACACCCACGGGTATGTATGGGATGGTATTATTCTTTGCTGGCACCACACGGGACCACAGAAGTTTCTTTGACCAAATCAAGGAGAGGTTGACGTCGTGTCGTATCAAGAAGCAAAGGATCTTAGAGAGAGAAGAACAGAAAGTGGCTCAGCCCGCAATATCTTCGCTCAAAGAAGTAGGTTCTACTACTTTAGTCTTTTACTAATGTTAACCGAAAAATTTGCCAAAATTTTTTGGTTTCCCAGGTGCTGTAGTTGCGTACACACGATAAACCAGACAAAGAAAAGCTCTTATATCTTACCACATTTCGGAAAGGTTTCTAGGCATTGTAGTAATAAACAGTTGAACGTGAGCATCGATAGAGACTGCCGAAGAAGATTTGTGATCGAATTACAGTAACGAAGTCACGTTTTACGCGCGATTACGGATTCTGCGTACATGGTACGCGCCACCTGTGTGGGCGTATGTACCTACATACGTGAAACGAGCACATTGAATGTGTTGGTAACCACGATAATTTGTCGCTTTCAAGCTCAGTGGAGGGAAAAAAGGAAATTGGGGTCTAGCTGGATGAAATTAAGCATGGTCGAATTTGAATTATATCAGGCGTTAAAAGACATTTCCTAAAACTGGAAATTGTTGAATAAGACCAAGAAAGGATTAATTTTTTACTAGAAACGTAAACAGCGATGCTTTTTTTTACTTTCTATAAGATTGGAACGCAGCATACTAGGTGCTAAAACGACCGTATCCGGGACACCAACAAATTAAAATGGGATTGGGCAGGCCAAGTGTGTCTAATGCACCCGGATAGGTGGGCCAAACGCACCACGGAATGGTTGCCACGCGATGGATGCCGGGGCAAAGGAATGCTAAAAAAGCGGTTTCGAAAAGGATTGGCCGACAATGGCAATCATAAGGATGTGTGGAAACGAAAGGCAGAGGCCTTTGCCCAGCAAAAAAACAGCACAGGCTAAACAAAAAAAGTTTTAAAGAAAAATTATGAATTTATAGACCAACTTCATACGAAATTTACATATAAAATTTCCGTTTATTCTTGACGTGCAATAAAGAGTAATAAAAATATTTGTGGTTGGTCTGGATTAAAAAATTTATAACTACATATTGTTGTAAAAATATATACATAAAAGGTGTTGTATTGTATTTGCGACACAAAATATTTTTTGCGTCACCTTGTCTGAACTGGGTGCGTATTCTGAAGTTTTATCGGAGCTCCGATATTATCAGATTGACAACAACAATTACGTTCGGAAATTTACTTTGTATTTGCTTTGTATGGGAATTTCTTCGTCAAAGACCGAACCATAGACTAATTATCGGCGCGATATTATCGTAGTTTCACTTCGGAATACGGCAGCAGCTGTGCTGTGTTCGCACTTTAATATTTTGGATTCCCTTAAGGCTCTACTAGAACTAAATTATACCGACAAAAACCGCAATTTTCTCTTTTCAGATTCAGCGAAGAGAAAAGGGTCTTAGCTCAAACAGCCAGTGTACGACGGAGCTGCGTGAATTTTGCAGCAGGTCGTTAAATGCACGTCTGACGGACGAGGATCCTCGTATTTTATACCAGTTTTAAATTAACTGATTAAACGCAGACCCTTTTCGTTCTGCTATGGTATTTTGGAACGTAATTTCTTCATTCTTATTAAAGCCTTTAAAAGTATTAAAATGAAAACTACTGAGGACCTATGGGGAATGTCAGTAAAAGTCTGTAGTGCGATCATTGATACTATATCTCCATATTTAGCTGTTATATTCAATGATTGTGTCGATCATGGTACATTTCCTGACTTAATGAAAAAAAGTAAAGTAGTTCCATTATTCAAAGCTGGTGATAAAAAGGATCCCAGTAATTTTAGACCAATATCAGTCTTACCTGTACTTAGTAAAATTTTTGAGAAGGTCATACTCAATCAAATGCTTTCACACTTCAATAGAAATAACTTACTACATGACCATCAATTTGGTTTCACGAAAGGGCGCAGTACAACGGATGCCGGGACTGCACTTTTAAAATACATCTTTTGCGCGTGGGAAATATCTGAAGATGCTATTGGTATCTTCTGTGATCTATCCAAGGCATTTGATTGCGTAGATCATAGCACATTGTTGCTAAAACTTGAACATTACGGTGTTAAGAATAATTCACTTAAACTACTTAGGTCATATTTGGAAAACAGGATTCAAAAGGTACAAGTAAACAGGACGAAATCACTGGGATCTGTTGTCAAAATTGGCGTACCTCAAGGGTCCATATTAGGGCCATTTTTATTCCTTATTTATATTAATGACCTTCCTTCTGTGGTGAAGAATCTGTCAAAGATTGTGTTATTTGCTGATGATACTTCATTAATATTCAATGTAAGTAGGAAATCACAAAATTATAACGAAGTCAACGATGCACTTGGACAGATTCATGCATGGTTTACTGTTAACAATCTAGTCCTAAACGCCAAAAAAACTAAATGTATTAAATTTGCACTACCAAATGTAAGGTCTACTTCACATAACATAGTATTGAATAATGAGCCATTAGATTTTGTAAATAGTACAGTTTTCTTAGGGTTAACACTAGACTCTAAACTTCAATGGGGCCCTCATATAACGGCTCTTTCTGGTCGATTGAGCTCGGCTGCATATGCTGTCAGAAAAATCAGACAACTTACTGATGTAGCTACTGCAAGGCTGGTTTACTTTAGCTACTTCCATAGCATTATGTCTTATGGCATACTGCTTTGGGGCCGAGCAGCTGATATACATTCAATATTCGTTTTACAAAAGAGGGCTATTAGAGCAATTTATTGCCTGAAGACTCGTGATTCCCTGAGAGAACTGTTCAAGGAAATTAACATTATGACAGTGCCATGCCAGTATATCTATGAAAATATAATGTATGCTAGAAAGAACATTCATCAATTACCAAAAATTTGTGACAGGCATAATTTTAATACTAGAAATAAGCATAAAATTGATCAACCATATACTAGATTAACTAAAGTCAATACATCTTTCGTTGGTCTGTGTATACGATACTACAACAAAATACCTGACAATATACGTGGGACACTCAGAAATATTTGCGACACTAAAAAAAATTGTTCTACAGGTACATATATTTTTATTAAATCTTTTCAAAGTACTCTCCACCAGCCTCTATACAAAGATTCATGCGTCTGAACCAGTTTTCAAAACACTTTTTCCAGTCCGCCGTAGACACCTCGTTTACAGCCTGCTCGAACGCAGCCAGCGCATCTTCCGGCGACGAAAATTGTATCCCCTTGAGCTGATTTTTTATTTTTGGAAATAAAAAGAAGTCACACGGTGCTAGATCAGGGCTGTAAGGAGGGTGACCCAGGAGTTTGACTGGTGTGCTGTCCAGGAAGTCCCTCGTTTTGAGCGCGGTGTGTGCAGGCGCATTGTCGTGGTGGAGCAGTAGTCCGCGGAGCCCTGTGTTTGGTCGCTTGTTGCTCACAACAGAAAAAACTTCTGGTAAACATTTGGTAGTATACCATTCGGCGTTGATGCTTCTTTGATCTCGTAAGGGAATTGAGGCCAAGTGGCCAGTCAAATTAAAAAAGCTGGCGATCAAAATCTTCCCCCCGCTTCGAGATCGCTTCACTTTGGTAGGCGTTGGTTCATTTTGAAACACCCAAACTGTCGACTGGCGCTTGGTTTCTGGATCGTATTGATAAATCCAGGACTCATCACCTGTTACGATGTCGTAAACACGCCGAGACGAGCCTGCTTCAAATTTGTTCAGCATATCACGGCACCATTCCACCCGGGCCTGCTTCTGAGCGTCGGTGAGGTAGTGCGGCACCCAGCGCGATACTATCCTCCTCACGCGAAGATGCCCGTGTAGAATCTCGTGAACGCTTCCCGATCCAATCTTTAATATGTGCTGAATCTCCTGATATGTAATTCGCCTATTATCTTGGATTAAATTTTTCACTGCTAGCACGTTTTCTTCCGTAATAGCCGTCAAAGGGCGACCGCTTCTTTCTTCATCCCCCAAGGTTGGTCGACCGCGCCTAAATTCGTTATACCAACGATACACGGTTGCCTTGGAGGGGCCTTCATCCATAAATGCCATTTGAAGTCTATCGAACGATTCATCCGGTTTCAGGCGACACTTGAAATCGTAAAAAATCATAGCTCTAAAATGTTCCCGGCGCAGATCCATTTTTCAGTAAGACACGATACTTTGAATTGGCTCGCAAAAAATGTGGAGGGAAATTTTGAAAATGGAACACACATATTTTTACTTACAAGTAATCATATTTTCGAAAAAGATTCTGACCGGCCAGTCTCCCATATATAAAAACTATTTTTCGCAATACTTTCTGAGTGGCCTGGTAGTGCAATTACCTGAGAGAAAGTTTAAAGAATGTGTAAAGCAAACGTTATGTAAAAATGCTTACTATAGATTGGATGACTATATGAATGACAAAGAGGTATGGTGCTCTGATATTCCAGCGAAACACAAGAAACACATTGTAAAAAGCCGACTCTTAAAGTAGGCCGTGCTGCAGTGGTTTCTTGCCGTTTCTTTTACGCTGCCATAGCACGATCCGAAACGGCGTAGACTCGCTCTATTTGCATTGTATTCTGCATGACATTCAATAAGTATTCTGTAAAGAATCTACATTGAATAAAATTATCTGAATCTGAATCTGAATCACTTTCCGGTTAGATTCTTTAAATTCAAAATTAATTTGAATGAATTTAGAAGGATCTAATTGAAAAATTAAGTGAGTGTTTTTATTCTTAAAGGGGATGGCACCCTTGTACCCTTCAGATGACACTTAATCTTATAAAAGTTATATAGTTGTAAGCACAGAACAGGTTCAACGTTTGTGGAAAATATGAATAAAAATATTGAGAGTATTTTATACTTTCTACTTTATTTATTCTTCTTCTTTTCGTATCAATGGTAAATGATTTTATAGTAACTTAGCCCAAAATGTGGCTACAGCAATAGCTCTTTGGTTGCCTTCAAAAAGGTCCTCTTTGGTGCAAGAGACTGAGGAGGTAGGGCAAGAAAGCAAGTGTTATACGGCCCAATATGGTTCAAAAATATACAATTAAGGAATGGTATTGTAAAAGAATTGGTACTAGTTGCTCTTGTCACAACTAATGGCATTATATTAAACCTTCATATTTTACAATCAGTAATCACATTGATCACATAACCATTTGCACTGCACTGACATTATTAGACAACCTTGTTTCGGGAACAAGATTCGGTTACAGAAGGCTAACCGGTAACGACTGGGGGACCCGTATCGCTCCTTTAAGTCAATTAGCATCGGACCTCACACCAGCGTTAGCATTATGTAGAGAAGTAGAGCAATCAGTGTGAATCGTAATCGTATTTTGTGACTAGCCAGAAAGAAGTGAATGAAAATACTCAAAAGCTTGTTTTATAAATGCAAAACTTTAATATGTCACTCAGACCACAAAAATTTATACAATTTTCCAAAGAAACATAGGTCGAAAAACGAAAAAAGAGTACTGCTTTTCCATACAAATCTTAAGCTGTCAATAGGTACTTGACAGCCAAGTCAGTTATATGATCAAAACTAAAAAAATATCCTGTAGGTATATCAAACTCACGGCTCTTTCAATATAGGCACTGATAGGCACACTTTTTTTTTAAAACCTTTTTTTTTACTTTTTTTTTAAAACTTTTTTTTTTAAACTTTTTTTTTTACTTTTTTAACCTTTTAAACTCTTTTTTTTTTACACTTCTGTGTTTAGTAGTAAGTACGTCTATCGAATACAACTGAGAATCTTGGTGCAATTTTTTTTCATTGGAAATTACAAATGAAAAGTTATGTACGTTATAGAGTAGGAGATAAGTGATAATTAAATTTTCTCAGAACTAATACGGGACCATTTTTGACAACAAAGGTTTTATGGGGTTTTGAATCCAGAAATCAATGTTGTCAAGCCGAAATTCTACTAGTTCAAAAAGACAACAAATAACCTAGGCTAAATTACGGTGTGAGGTTTCTTGTTTTGAAAGTGATCCTTAGGTCCCCCTGAACATATCTAAAAAAAAATCCGTTGATCCCATGTCCGCTCCCCCCCACCCCCAAAAAGGTCCCAAATTTTAGATTTTTTCGAATCAAAAACGTTACTTTAATCGCTATAAAATTACCAACCCGTTGATACCTGTTTTATTTCAATGTGACCTATAGTATCTGAAATATAGAGTTAAGTTTGCACCTACTAATTACCTATTAGAAAGCTGCTGGTAATAGTAGTCCAAATGAGTAGGATTTTGAATTGAAAGCAAAGATTTTTTACTTCTGTGATGTTTAAAACCAAAATGTTCGAAATCCTACTCATTTCCGCACTCTCGAGCTGTCGCATACTATAACTGCTTACTATGGTCGGGAACAAGGCGTGATGTTATGTATGTATGTATGGTCGGCAAGTTGGAGGGATAGTTCTGCATCAAACCGTCATCTCATTAGCAACCCTAACTATGCTGTGGTGCCAATCAAACAGAGTGCGAACAGGTCAAGGCCGATGCACCCATCTTATGCATCGATGGGGATTCAGAGCAGATCCAGAATGTGAATGCGGGGAAATTTAAGAAATTAATCACCTTGTCAACAACTGTCCAATCTGGGGAAGACATGGCGGCCTTTCAGCGGTTAACTCTGCAGGTGACGAGGCCATAACTATTATGGCTTATCAATCTATTCAGATTATACCTAGCTCATGATGGCCGCCAGCGCTAAGACCGTAAGATAAAAAAAAAACTGCTTACTAAAAAGCAAAAACAACATTTTCATTTATCAGACGACCATGTATCAGAATGCTCGTCGAGAAGTACAATAATTTGATTTCTTATTTAGGTGTGACGCTTGATACTGTACACGTACACGACATAGGTACGGTACACACAAAGTAACTCAAACACTCTGACTCGATCAATGTCGAGTGTATTCGGTTAACTTCGGACTTGGGCCGTGCCGTGTGAACCAATAAAATCAAATGACGAACGCGCAATTAACCCAACCCTCCGGCGGAGGCCGATATCCCACTGTACAAGTCTACAGTGAAGTCCAAGCTGAAACAATCAATGAAATGTTCGATTCAAAATTTGAATTGCTAATTTGTACTAAAAACGATAGAAAAAGTCAGCAAAAAAATCTAATGAAGAGCCAAATTGCGGATCAGATTTAGGGAAAAGAAGGCCTTCGTCATTATTTTTGCGAGTTATCGCTTGTTGATAATAATTAAGCTTTATTATTATTTTGGGCATTCTCCTTTTGTGTCGTAAGAAAAAAGTAATAATCCAATTCTTTTTATGGCGCTTATGTTTACAATATGAATGCCTAACTTATACGAATTTGATCACTGTTACTAAATTTAATATGAGAAGGAACTCAAACTTTTCGCTTCCGGAACTTTTTTAGCGGATAAATTGGTGAAAAAGTTACTTATCACTTAGGCAATAAAAAAGATTCTTGATATCGAAATTTTAATTCATCTATAAACGTATACCAGTATGATTACGGCTTAAGCATCACTAATAGGTATAAACATATTTCAAACGACGATTTTAAGGTACACTTTACCTGCTGTGAGATAAAATATAGTAAAGGAAAGTCTTATGAAAAGCCGGCTTTGTAAAAGCAAAAGGTGAAATTCAAGCTAATTGATGTTAATTACAAGGCATTAAGATCTTACACATATAACCAAATGGAGTAGGTAAACGATATCAAAGTTTCAGTATCTCCAAAGCTGTACTAGCTCCAAACTTTGTTCTACGAATTATCTACCTAAGTGGTCGCCGTTATGCACTCAACTAGCCAAGTGGGAGTCAAAGCGAGGGACCACTTGCAGCACTGTAACAGCACTACGCTAGTGTGTTTTCGACCAACTTTGCATCGCTAGCAAACAATTAACTTGCCCGGATGTCCGCACGGAAACTGCAATTTAAACATTCAACGATTTTGCGACGGAACTGAAAATAAATTTTAGTTAAAGTTGTTTTCCGGATATACAAACTCAAATATGACACTGATGCCCATTGTTTTAGTTTATTAAATGGGGCTTTTTTACTCATATGATAGTCGATAACTGACTTTTCACTCACTTGACTCGCTGTTTCATAATGAGAGCTATGGCCGGATAAATAAGCGATAGAAGAAACCTTTGCATCACGGCCTGTGATAAGAATCAGATTCAAACTACAACTCACGTAAGATAAAGGGTTTTTTTTATTGTATCACCATTTCATAAAACGAGAGCGTTTGCAGGAAGTTTCCGGTATCAGGCCTCCACATGCTGGAACAACCTACCACCAAAAACTTTTTGCAAAGAAACATTTAAACAACACCTTAAAACTATTATGTCATCCTAAATGACGTTGATGAAATATATATTTACTTGCGCTGGTTTCCAAATTTATAACTGTGTAGCGAGGGTGTGAAGGAGAATGGGGATGGGGTGTGAGGGTGTGGGGAATCAAAACAAGTTCTTTAACAAGACTAAAAATTATACTCAAATTGATGAATGATGTTTATCTATGTACCTGGTCGACCGTGTTTCGCTCTATAATAGCCACCTCAACATAAAAATATCATCGGGTGAGCAAGCTATGCTACCCGACAACAGATAGCGTTTCTGTTTAAAACGCGAAATTTTTAAAAAGCCGCTCAAGTGCGAGTCGGACTCGCGCACCGAGGGTTCCGTACAAAGTAAAGCCATGGTTTTTTATTGCTAAAAATTTTATTATGTAATGTAACTAAAAATTTAAGGTTTTCGGAATTTTTCTTTATATGTGCTATGCCAAATTTCAAGATTCTAGGTCGACTGGAAGTATCCTTTAGGTTTTGATTCCCTTGCGAGAAGTTGCGAGTTTCAAAATATGCGGCCTAAATTGCTCTTTCGTTTGATTGCGTTGACATAGAAGTTTGATTTTGTCACAGCTTAAAGGTATTGAGTATTTTACATGAATTTCAATTTAATACCTCTACGCGTTCTTGAGAAAAGGGGTAGTAAGTTTAATTTTTTTTAAATATTTTTATTATATAAAGTAACTAAAAATGTATGTTTTTCGCAATTTTTCCTTTATTAGTGCTATAAGACGTTGCTTCGTAACAAATTTCAAGATTCTGAGTTCACGGGAAGTACCCTTTAGGTTTTGATTCCCTTGCGAGTGTCGAAAATACTCGAAAATTTGCGGCACAAACGGCTGTATCTTTTGATTGCGTCGGCTTAGAAGTTTGATTTTTTCACAGCTCCAAGGAATAGTAGACTTGAGTATTCGATGTGAATTTCAGCTTGAAACCTTCACGCATTTCTGAGAAAAAATGGTCTTGACGGACAGACAGACGGACAAGAAAGTGATCCTATATGGTTTCCATTTTTTTCCTTTTGAGGTACGGAACCCTAAAAAGCACGGGGAAAATGAGAGAGACATGACACCTAGCTGGATCGATTTTTCGCCCCCGATGGTAAATTTCATCAAAATCGTTAGAGCCGTTTTTGAAAAAACTATTGTAAATACAAAGGTTGTAAGGGACGGTGTACCGAAAACTGAAAGGGCGTGCTCAGTCAACGAAACTGAACAACTTTCCTAAAGAAACATTATTGGAAAATGAAAAAAAAAAATTTTACCTCTCCATACAAATTGCCGATTCTGGTCGAACACTTTGTATGGACAGGTCAAATTTTTTTTTCAAGTCCCAACATATGTTTCTTTGGGAAAGTTGTTCAGTTTCAGTTTTCGGTACACCGTCCCTTACACCCTGTATATATAAATATATTTATATACGAAATTGCTCGTTTAATAGTATAGGATTTAATGTGAGTTTGTACCTATCTCTGATAGATCAATTCTTCTTTTTTATAAGTTTATTTTTCTCTAAGAATTTATAAATTTTATAGGTAACAAGCTCTTTTATATATTTAGATATCTTATGCCCTAAAATGAGATGAATTATGTTTATGTATCTAAATTGATATCGCTTATTACTTGTAACGGTTTTTATCGCAAATAAATTATCTTATCTTATCTTATTGTACCTTATCTCATCTTATCTTATCTTAAAATCAAAAAAGGAAATATCAGATAATTTGTAAGTATATCGCTAAGAATCATCTTGCTCCTATTAAAATCATCAAACAAGTACAAATTTACGTTTTTACCCGATTTTTACACTAATTCATTTCAAAATATAAAACAGTCTCATGACATTCCTTCCTATCAAAAACACCAGAATACGTTTATTCATCATCATGGTTTATTCTTTGTTTCCCCTGTATGTACGTATGTCGCAAAGTTAACCAGCCTCAGGGCGTTATCAAACCCACACTTTTGTCCTTTTTTGATTTTTATTTTCATACACAAAATGTATAAAAACAACATGTGAAAAATATAAACTGAAATATTTAGCAAGAAAAATTCTAAAAAATCAAGTCGCAGCTATGATTACATCTACTAGTAATCGTCACAATTAATTTGGAGTACACACGTTTAAACTTGGAACCGTTGTTCTACGTTAGAATGTAAGTTAAGTCTTTGGGCATCTGTGTTTGGCACACAAAATTATCTGTCATTTGCTAAGGTCACTTCAATACAAAATACAAATCTATTTTCAAAGATGTTGTATATACTTCTTTGTCGTATTTTATAATAGGTTGAAGTCTATTCTATTAGGCTAGTATTACGTATACAAATCTGTTCGATTCAAACCAAAGCTAGTAGAAACAAAAGAAGAGTCAGTTGATTGGTCGGATTGAATTCAATAACAATTCAATAGACTCAACAGATATGCAAAGTGTTGCTGAAATGTGTTTAAAAAAACCGGTCAAGTGCGAGTCGGACTCGCGCGCCGAGGGTTCCGATATACCTATAGTATTTTTGGAAGCAATAAAGTCCATTTTCAGGACCGCAAAACTAAATTTGTTTGTAAAGGTTTTTTGCAGATTTCTGAAAAACTGTGCAACTTAGAAAGATCGTTTTATTTTTGCTGTAAAGTTTATATAAACTTCTGTCAACTGTAATTAATTCAGATTTTTCCTTACTCAAACTTCGGAGATAAGGGGGGGGGGGAATGGTATTTTTCTTGACATTTTTCATCATAACTTTAAAACTAAGGAATTTAAAAAAATACAAAAATATATTTTAAAATGTACAAGTAAAGCCCTTTCATATGATACCCCACTCGACCTAGTAGCGACAATTTGAAATTTGGCCCCCCCTATTTTGGCCCCCTTTATATTAATAATCATACTTTTTTCAAAATTTTTTCTTGTGCAATTAAGTTGGGCAACTATATTCTAAAACTATTCCAAATTTCAGGTTGATAGCATAAGTGGTTGCTGAGATATAGAGGTGTGACAGACAGACGGACAGACAGACGGACAGACAGACAGAGCGGCACCATAAGGGTTCCTTTTTTTTACCATTTTGGTATCGGAACCCTAAAAAGAGCTCGTTTGATTTCCAATATTTCTAGAGTTTCCATTACTATTGTATATGCTTGTACAATTAAAATAAGTATCAAATAAAAAATTTACATCGCTCATTTTTAAATAAGTATCAATCTTTAGAATATGAGAGTAAAGTCTTAAGTTTATTTTTTATTTTGTACCTTTTTCGTATTATCTGTAAAGTAAAACTAATCAAAACCCCTTTCACTTATCTTCTTCAGTACAAATTATCCCGCACCATTTTCTTTTTCTTGTAAAAAATAACCAGTAGAACAAGGCGATAAACCCGATGAATCCATAAAATGCTGTTAAACTTTTACATTTCTAAGAAAAGTAAACATTTTTAATTTTTATTCCTAGATGTGTGCAATAAAGAGTTATTCATTCATTCATGAAATGAAGGTTTTGAGATAAAACAAGAATGAAAGAAAAAAGACAATAAATTCTTTGAATGAGAACTACCCCTTTCCTGTTCTTTGATGCCTTTTTTTTATTGCAGGCTGTAGAAGATAATTGCACTTTGACCTTTGTCATGTCAAGTTGAGTCACTGGAGTAGAAAATAACCCAAAACGATAATAATGCTTGCCTACCATTCATTTTGCAGGTCCAAGATTCACAAATCTAAGATTTCCTTCGCGGACAGTAAAGAATGAAAAATATTTTTTTCCTTTCTTTATTATAGGTACTTTTTTTGTGATGTCTTTACCAAACCTTATTCTCTTCTTTCGTTAGACAGAAGAGAATATGATACGAGTATATTTACCTAAGTGTTGTCCATTGTGATTTATTGTTGCACAATAAATTTGTGAAAATAAATGCTCAATAAAAGGAAGAGAACTATTTTTCGCAGACATGAGAGTTAGCTAGATAATTTTTTCGCTCCTGGAAACCCCCGCTTAGTAAATTTCATCGAAATTGGTAGAGCAGTTTTTGAGAAACCGCTCGTTTTTTAGTTTGCTCGTTTAATTGTATAGAGGTACTCTGTGGCCAAAACTACTAAACCTAGACACAGAATTACACAAGTTTACCTGTAAGAATAGACTGCGAAATTCCCACCTAAAGGCTTCAAATTCAAGTAGCACATGTACTCTTTATTAGTCTCTCATATATTATCTTGTCCCTCCCAATGACTTCTTAAAACCACGAAAAATGCCATCGTACGCGAGGATAAATACTGGCAAGAAAAAGTTGAAATCTTTCACCGACGGCTTTTATGTTTCGTAGAAAATATTAGTTATTATTATCGAACTATAGGTGCCTACTTTAGATTGTAAACTCTCCGAAGCAGTGGTGGTTTGAGCAAAAGTCGGCTTTTGTCTGTTGAGAAGCTTTGACAAGCGAGATGAGGAAAGCGATGGAATGTTTTGCTTTAAATTTCTTTTTGCATTTTATAACGAAGCAGGTATTCAAAGAATTTCAGATACTTCACACGTTCTCAGCGGCACATATTTATCTGTACTTTCCATTACTGCGTTACGGGTCGTTTTAAACCTTGTCCTAAACCAGAGATTGTGGCGGCACGAGGCATATTAAACCCCACCGCCCGCAGGAGACCAAAATCCTTTTTTGGTGCCAAATAAGACAAAGTGTACGGCTTTTGTCGTGATTATTATTAACAATGAGTTGATTAACCTAAATCTGCCGCCGCCCGTGGTTAGATTAGTTAGTTTAGATTCTATAGGTAAAATAAAATGTGGGGTCTGATGTGCCCCGTACCGCACTGAAAAATGGCAGCTTTTCATGTTATTTAGTGATGGGAAAATAAATATCGATTTTATTTAATTGCATTTATTTATCAAACTTATGGATGTTTTTCATTTATAAATAAAAATAGTTAAGTATAACATACTTAACATAATTATTTCACCTAGACGGAGTATATTTGTAAATATTAATTAGTGACTGACATGTTTTTGAAATATCATCCTATATCGAGCGTCGATAGCTTACGGACGTCGGACGTGTGTTTCGTTGCGGTCCTAAGTAGTGTGTGATTCCGTGCGAATATCTTCATAAAAATGGCGAAGTCCACTGTGGATGCGCTGGAAAAAGTATTAAAGAAGATCCTCGGACCGATTGAGACTAAAATTACTGCAATATTGGACCAAATGAAGAAAATAGAAGAAAGAATTTGTGTACTAGAAAATAAATCACCATCAACGACGTGTCTGTCATGCGACAGCAAAAAGGTACAGACGCCAGGCGATTCTCGCCCCAATGGATCGATGTCATCGAAGACACAAGAAAAAAATTCTGCACATCTCCCAACAAAGCCGACTTCATCAGCTGCGTCACTGAGCTCGAGGAGGGGATCGCTACCGGTCGGCGCTGGCGCAGGGAATCCCGCGCCCGCACCCGCCGCTCCGTCCTTCCCCCCGCCGCCGCCTCCCCACACCTCCACAGCCGTTAGCGCTGCCGCGATAACAACCGCGCAACGTCTACCCACCAAGGAAAATGTAACGGACAATGAACATAAACAAAATAAAAAGGACGAGGAAGAACAATGGGAAGTTGCAGGACGCCCAAAACGGAAAAATATGCGTCGATCGAAACGCATCACTATCACTGGCACTGGCCCTGTAGACAGTATGGTTCAGACAGCCATCAGATTAAAGAAGATACACGCATGCTTCTTCAAGTCAGACACAACAGTAGATGCCGTGAAGGCGTATATGGCCAATCAATGTAAAAGCGAAAGTTTGGATTTCACTGTTGATAAGCTAAAACTTAAGCATCAGTACTACTCATCGTTCGCAATATCCGTTCCAAACAGTAAGTTTGACTTTTTTATGCAAGCCGGAAACTGGCCTCCTGGTATCGTCATCAGTGAGTGGTTTCGACGCAGCGGAGGGCGTGCACTCCGCGCGCCCTCCGCCTCCGGCACCGCTACTGTCGCCCGGCCTGTACACACAGACACCACGGATGGCGACTCACAATAACCCATTGACGATAGTTCATCAGAATATAGCATGTATTAATTCTAAAACTAAACACCTAGAAGTATTGTTAGTGTCCGAATTGAAATGCGATGTTCTGGTAATAACAGAGCATTGGCTCCGTGCTAACCAGATAGTTTCCGTAACTTTAGGTAATTTTGACCTTATTTCGCATTACTGTAGGCCCAAAATAGAGCACGGGGGGAGTTGTATCTACGTAAAAAACGGCATCAAGGCCATTAATAGGCAAGATTATTGCGACTTGTCACAAGAACAACTCTTCGATACGTGTGCTGTTCAGTTGCTCGATGAAAATATTCTTATCGTCGGAATCTATCATTCAAACCTCACCAACGTATATCGGTACCTTCTTTTGTTCGAAAAATTACTAACAAAAATCACAGATGAGGGCATAGATGCCATTGTGGTGGGCGATACAAATATAGACTTACTCGACGAAAAACCTGCTAACCGACGCTTGTTCGATGTACTAAGTAGTAACGGATTTAGTCAGTACGTTGAATCGGGAACTCGGTTTCAAAATAACAAATGGACATTGCTTGACCACGCGTACACGAACGTTCCCGGCGACCGTGTGTCAGCTGTCACTAACGTAAGCACGCACCTAAGCGATCACTTGGCTCAAAAAATTTGCATAGCGCGAGGCGCGCAACAAGCCGGGCAGTCGACTGTGATGAAACGGATACTCTCACAAGCCAATATTATTAACTACGGAATTGCGCTGTCATCGGTCGACTGGCTACATATTATAGCAGCCAGTTCAAATGACTGCCAAAAGTTGGCAGAATGTATCTTAAACGTTATGACCGATAAACTCGATATATCGTGCCCTATACGTAAGCAGATATGTAGTAGCCACAGCTCACCTTGGGTAGATGAAGAACTCATTAATATGAAACTTTTAATGTTCGACTTTAATAACTTAAAAGAAAAGTACCCACAAAATTTAGAGTTAGCAAATATATCGGACCAAATCAAAACTAAATACTACGCAATGCTAAAAAATAAACGTACACAACATTTCAGCTCAGCGATAAATAATAACAAAAACAAAAACAAATCGATGTGGAATGTCGTAAATATAGAACTAGGCAGGAAGATACGCGACCGCGTAGATTTCACCGAACTGATTCGGAAAAGTGACGGACAGCCATTTACTTCCAAGCAGGAGCTCGTAAATTGCCTAAACGCCGAGTTTGTGAGCGCCGCGCTGGCGTGTGGCGCCCCAGCAGCCCGCGTCGCTTGCTGCGTGGCCGCGCTCTCCGCCACCGTCCCAGCCAGTGACGCTTGCCTACGCCTTAAGGTTTTTACACTGTAATGGGACAAGCCTGCCGCTAATAAAAATAACATCCCAACCATATTTTTAAGGAGCGCGGTAAACGTTCGGATTGACTTTGGATTGCAAATATAATAAAAAAGGCGTAAGTGCCACTATTTTGTTTAGCAAAGCAGAGCCTTAGGTCTAAGACTTAAAGCGCATCTGTTTGCTACTGTATAGGAACATTTAAACACACACTCTAACAGTTTCAGGTCAGGCAGTTTTGGCGCGTAAATGCAGCGCATTTGGGTTTTCAACCAATAAAGGAAGCGCGTGTCTTGGCATGGAGGGCCAATGACGTTGCGAAGGGAAAGGCGTCGCTCGCGCCAGCGGCGTTGGCGAAGTATAGAGGGCCAGCGGGTCATTCGGTGTACATCCTCTCACGAGAGGGGTAGTGAGTGAAGTGCTTGTGATTGATGTGCAAAAAGGCACGATATAGAGCCAGTGTAATGTAGGAAAATAAGTCCCCATCGTACAAATGTGGATTCGACTAGTTCACAGATAAGCATACCAACATGTTATTTTGTTAATTATAGATATAATTTACCGTTTGCCATTTGAGATTAGATTGACTAGTATATTTTGCGCCATTTGATATAAATTGCAATGTCGAACCTAGTGTCAACCGTAATCTGAGAGGGCAAACTTAAGGTGTTATTGTGGCCACAATAAAAGTAAGCGAAAATTGTAATGATTTAATTGTACCTATATTTAATGTCACTGCCTATTGTCAATACCTACGCCAAAGTGGTTTTACTTTCTTGTTCCTTTCCACTTCCTGCAATTTGGGCTTAATTTTGCGAACAAGATCCAACGAATATCGATATTATATTAAATTCAATTACTTGTAATTTTCCCGCCTTACTTTATCTATTCCTTAATACAATGATATATTGTATCGGATTCGTTGGTTTTGAGTAAATATAAACATGCAGGCGCTTTATGTGGTAAATAAAATACTTATCGTTTGTTACCACAAAATTCATTGTTTCTCTCAACATATTACCTACTCCCTAACTCGTAATAATTCCAGAACTTTCAAGCACAAAAGTAAGCATCTATTCTTGCCTAACTTGATAAGCCGAGCGAGCTAATCTAAAACTTTGCCATTTACAAGTAAATTTGTCATTTTATTAATATCTCACAGCACAGTGCTTGGCTAGACAAAACTGTGAAGTAATATTTTATCAATCGGTCCAATAAAAGACGATCAACAAAATTTAAGACTAACAAATCGAGATAATACATTTCGATTTAAACATGGGTTTGACTCCCATCACAGGGTCATAAGGCCGTGACACTCACATCTGGTCGCCGTGAAGCCAAGATCTAGATTTCGTGTCTACGCAGTAGTACACGGCTAGAAAGAACTTAAAATAAATAACACAACGTAAACTTTTATAGATAAAATATTTAAGGTGCTTGTTTAGTCCAAAACATCTGGGAGAGGAAGTTTAAAATATAAACTTATGTAAAAACAAATCTCAACTCAAAGAAAGGCATTTAAAATAATAATAAAAAGGTGCTTATTTAGTTTTAAATATCTGGGAGAGGTAATTTATTGAGGAAATACTGGTATAGCAAATGACATTTCCAGAACAGTTATTATTATGGCCATTTTAAACACCTTTTACTTATTCTGTTGCATGAGATATTACTGTGTGCTATTTTCAGGTTCTAAATTGCAATCCAACGTCCAATCCGAATATTGCTAATTGCATAAAAATGTGCACAACAAAGTTTAGATTCAAACTAATTTGTTTAATGTAGATTATTTACAGAATACTCATTTACCGTAATAACATGCGGAATATAATGAAAGTAGAGCAAGCCTTGGTTCGGAATGAATTTATTAAAAGAAAAATAAATACATAAATTAACATTCTTAAGTTGGTCCAAGATTTGGTTACAATGTTGCATATTACTCATCAAACAAAAGGGTGCCTCGCCACTCTTAAAGCGAGCAGGTAGGCCGTTACTACTCGTAACAGGGCTTGGGTACAATGCTAAATGAAGCACACATTCTAGCTGATTGCAAGTAATTTTAATAATATTTACACTTTCATGTTAGTTGTTTTATTAATGAATAATATATTTTATTTACTCTGACATACTTGTCTAAGTCGTAACAATATGTCATATTAAAATTAAATTAGGAATAGGCCAATTTATAAAGAAAAATGGGTTATCAAATAACGATCAAATGAACTGAATACATCTCATGACCACATAACTAAGTTAGTAAATATAATAAATAGATAAGTAAATAATTATGTGCAATCTTGGTAAAGGAAATCAATACTAATTTAATAAAGGGCCACCTCCTATTTAGATTAAGAAATCAGGTCGGCTTAAAAACACCGAAAGCTCAAAGAAAATTTTCATCATCATATCAGACGAAACGCATATTGCATTTTGATAGCTTTAGGTTAGATTCATCATCCATCATCATATCAGATACAAAGCACCAGTCAGTATTTATAAAAAATATTTACATTTATGACGAAGAGTTCAAGCGGGTATAAAGTTTACATAATTTAAATTCTGGGTTATATGATAGCAATTTAGAGAAGAGAGAAAAAAAAATACACAGCTAAAGTTATTTACAGTTAGGTTAGTAGTTAGGTAGGTAATATCGTTAAGGTTAGGTTAGTTTCGATAAAACCGAAAGGGTAAATAGGTATAAATAGCCAGAGCTTCCTTTAGGTATTGTTTCAAGCTTTATTAAAAAGGCTATTAGACCATGAGGTACGGTCCGGTACTAGACTTAGGATAGCATAAACAGCTTGCAGTATGGTAGCGCTAGTAAGTGTGTAAGCACTGTCCACACATCTAAATGCGTTCATATCCATAATTTTATTAGTTTAAACATAGAGGGTTCGATTCTCTCATGATCTCAAGTTGTATAAACTTTAATCAAAAACTACTTGAATCGATTATTCAGAAAGCTTTTGATCTACTATGGTATAGTCATTGCTGAAGTGAAGAATCAAGTAATGGAATTATTATTGATAACTTAACAATAGCTGATAAGGACTATAAAAAGGGCATTATCAAAATAGTACCAAAGATAAACTTATGGTTGTTTTGCACAGTGATAACAACGATTACTCACTCAGGTCTTCAAGTTAAGCTAGATTTTATAGATAAGGTATTGTAAGTGTATGTTATAAAGTAGGTAGGTAAGGGGTGTAAAGCGTATTTTGAACAACGATACGAGCTTATAAAAAGTTAAGAAATTTCTCAAAGCATATTTATTAGGTATTTAGGTGGTAGGGCAGTTATCACTTAGGTTAATAAAGGTCGATAGTGGCTTATTAAGGTTTAGCTGAAATGACTTAGATGTTATGAGTTTTCAAGCCAAGACTAAAGTCTGAGATCGTTGATTTAGGTAACGTGCTTTCCGATGCACGAAAAGGAAAGTATTCGTCTATAGGCTAAGAATGCTTGGAATAGTAAGCGAGGTAATACTTAGTAATTTTAAGAATAATTTTAAAACTGCGATAAGAAATGCAGTTTGTTTCTAAGAACGGTCGAAACAAAAGAGAGGTTTTTTTTACATTCAGTTCCGCCTGGGTAGTAAATAACTCGAAAAAGGCCACGGTTTAACAAAGAGACACGTGTACCGAATAGGACCTTTGAATATTGTAAGCTTTAATTTTTTGTTGTTTTGTTGCTTGTTCTTGAAACTGGCAAGAATAATGGTATTCCCAGTGTATTGAGTTATTTAGAAAGCCGACGGTCTTTAAACAATAGCTACAAAGCATGCAGCCGGACGTTAGTAATAAACTTTACCGAAAGATAAAGAAAAGGGAACTTTATGATTATTTGTAAATATTAATAATGATAAAATTAACTAGCGATTTGTTATGACTTCGCTTACGGTTCGAGTCCGAAGCTTGAGTCCTTTACAAAGGTTAAGAACGAGTCGCATTTCAGAGGAGGTTGCATATCATTAAATGTTTATAATGAAAAGTCAGTAAAGGTTAAATTAACTGATAAATGAGATTTTAAAAACGAAGCTTGATTTAAAAGCCACAACTTTTATGGCAGTATGGCAATAATTCATATTAACTAGTATTTAGGCATAAGGAGCGAATAAGTAACGAGTTAGGTCATGAGGGTGGTAGGTAATATAATTTTTCTCTTTAGTATAAGTAGATATATCTTAGTACAAGTTTAAAGCTGAAAGATTAGCTATTGGCAGATAAGTATCAAGTTATCCTGTATTTCGTGGAGAGCTGTGATCTCTGCCTACCCTGACGGGAACAAGGCATGATGTTATGTATATATGTATGTATGTATGTATGTCGTTTATAATGCGATACGGAACCCTAAAAATGCACCCAAGAGAATGGCTAGATGTTTGCAATCCGGGCTGTACTAATGGCAGACAATGGCAATAGTTAACCGCTAGATAAGGCAGGTAGCTACAAGAGTAGACTTTATGGTTGTATGTTGTTGAAATAAAAATCGAGGTCTTATAAACAAGAACTTCGTGGTTCAAAGAATTACTGAACTGATATAATTTGATTAGAAAATTAGATAATGTCGAGCTTGTAGAAGCGAGTGGAATATCGATAGGTATATACTTTAGCTCAGGAGTGGGCTACTATAATTGAGATTGGTTATGAAATGATCGATCGTAATATTCCATGAAACGCCCACTTCAGTACAAGGAGCTACTTTCAGAACCCCAGCGAAAACAAGAGGTACTTAGGAGGAGATTTACCATGGTCACCACACTTGTAAGCGTTGCGGTAGGTGACCGCTGTTATTGATGACCGCAGTATGTAAGATGGTACGATACAAAGGAAAAAAAAAATAAAGCTGATGCCTGTCCTTCTGTTCATAAGCCCTTAGTCGTCTATTGCGACACCCATGGCAAGATATGGGTTGGTACTATTCGCTGCCGGAACCACACGGGTCCGTTATTTGCCGCAAATGAGCAATAAGATTATTGAATACAATTAATTTCGGTGATAGTGAAAGGAAGTGCGATACGATTTAGGTAGATTTGTCCAGCAGTAAAATGTGAAAGGAAAACGATAGAGATAAGGTTGAGAGAAAAAAAAAATCAGGTTTGATTACCTTTTCGTATAAAATAAAATATATGGTGATTTACTTTACCTTGCGAAGGCAAAGACAAAATCGGAGATTGTTATTGTCATAGGTCCGCAATCAATTATTAAGTGAGATCAAGATCTATTCGGAATATGCTAGATAGAAAGAACTATAATTAGCTCTAAGTTTTACTGCCAGTCATGATATATAAAGCGTCTCAAAACAATGCTATACAGAGCCCAGTTAAGTAAAATCATTCGAAAATATGTCATGATACGAGTAGTTGACATTACAATTAAACGATAATATAAACTTCATTGACATTGCATATCACCTACCTTATTTCAATATAGGCCATTCGTCTAAACAAAAGGTGTCGCCGATCTCGAGAAACAAATACAAGAAATAGAAAAGGTCTAACACCTCATTGAACTATAAATCCTACTTATATTATAAACGCGAAAGTTTGTAAGTATGGATTGTTGGATGTATGTTTGTTACTTTATCACGTAAAAACTACTGAATGGATTTTAATAAAACTTTTCAATAATTAGCTTATACGTCAGAATAACACATAGGCTACAATTTATAAAACTGCGCAGACGAAGTCGCGGGCACCAGCTAATAAATAAATAAAATTACTCACGGTCAGGCTGAAACTCTTACACAGGTTAATATAATATATAGATAAATACATAGCTGTAGAAGACCCTGCTGAAGAATTACAGACCCATCTCACTTCTGAGCCATGTCTATAAGCTGTTCTCGAGAGTCATTACGAACCGTCTCGCGCGCAGGCTCGACGACTTCCAGCCTCCCGAACAAGCCGGTTTTCGTAAAGGCTTCAGTACCATAGACCACATTCATACGCTACGGCAAGTTATACAGAAGACCGAAGAGTATAACCAGCCACTTTGCCTAGCGTTTGTGGACTATGAGAAGGCCTTCGATTCGATCGAGACGTGGGCCGTGCTACGATCTCTCCAGAGGTGCCAAGTCGACTATCGGTACATTGAAGTGTTGAAGGACCTGTACAAAAACGCCACTATGTCAGTTCGTCTTCAGGACCAGGACTCGAAGCCTATCCAATTGCAGCGAGGAGTGAGACAGGGAGACGTCATATCTCCTAAACTGTTCACCGCTGCATTGGAAGATGTCTTCAAACTCCTGGACTGGAAAGGACTTGGCATCAACATCAATGGCGAGTACATGACCCACCTTCGATTTGCCGACGATATTGTCGTAATGGCTGAGACCCTGGAAGATCTCGGCACGATGCTCAATAACCTCAGTAGAGTTTCACAACAAGTGGGTCTTAAAATGAACATGGATAAGACGAAAATTATGTCTAACGCCCTTGTTGTACCCACTCCACTCAAAGTTGGAGACTCTACGCTCGAAGTTGTTGATGAGTACGTATACCTGGGACAAACAGTCCAGCTGGGTAAATCCAACTTAGAGAAAGAGGTTACTCGTCGAATCCGACTCGGATGGGCAGCGTTCGGGAAGCTCCGCAATATCTTCACGTCCAAAATACCGCAGTGTCTCAAGACGAAAGTCTTTGACCAGTGTGTGTTGCCAGTGATGACATATGGCACCGAGACGTGGCCGCTCACGATGGGCCTTATCAGAAAGCTCAAAGTCACCCAAAGGGCGATGGAAAGGGCTATGCTCGGAGTCTCTCTGCGCGATCGAATCAGAAATGAGGAGATCCGCAGAAGAACTAAAGTAACTGACATAGCCCTGAGAATCGCTAAACTGAAGTGGCAGTGGGCAGGGCACATCGCAAGAAGAACCGATGGCCGATGGGGCGTGAGGGTTCTAGAGTGGCGACCACGTACCGGAAGACGAAGCGTTGGCAGGCCCCCCACAAGGTGGACCGACGATCTGGTCAGGGTCGCGGGAAGCCGCTGGATGCGAGCAGCGCAGGACCGGTCGTCATGGAGTTCTTTAGGGGAGGCCTATGTCCAGCAGTGGACGTCTTTCGGCTGATATGATGATGATGATGATGACATAGCTGTACCCATGCTCTGGTGAAAAGGGAAGGACTCAAGAGCTGCTATGACCAATGAGAGTAGCCATTTACCCAAGTAACAGGAAAGGGCACTCAGCTGTACTATTTCATATAAAACAGGCTTTTGGCATCTTATTACATTATAGACACTCTGTCTCAAAGATTTCACTTTTAAATAGCCAATATATTGAAAGGAATAATAATGCCACAAAAAAGACAGGAACACCGAAAAGCGAGTTTCGAGAACTTTAATTGTGAGGAGATCGTATCCATATCAAGTGCCAATTGATTTTGTTTAATCGATCAGAATGAGCATTTTATTTAATTTTATTTATTCTGACAACAAACCTTCAATACCAATACAGTCAGGTAGTAACAGAATTATTTAATCCTATTAGGACTGGAGTGTCACAAAGAGATTTTATGTTGGAATGTAAACTGAAGACGCTTGTATATGATTGACCCTTTGGGGCATTAAGTTCATGCTTACATTATAAACTGACCTGACATTTAATTACCTGACATTATGAAGTTATTGCTGACCGAGCCAGGCCAGACTAAGTTTGACCATACAAACGTATATGTCGTATGAATGTAAGAAAGGGGCCCCGCAACTCACATACAACGAGAAGACACTTCTATGCATATAGAGTGAAAAAGAACAATGAATCCGCATTTACTTCGTATCTCCCTGCAACCTGGCTTCGTTCGGAGGAGGTAGTGTGGAAATCGTTGCAAACATCATCGACAAACAACATCAAGCCGTTACGGTCGTCTTGGCTAGACTTGCTCTAGTTGGGGGATAGTAATCGGCTTCGTACACAAATCGACTCTTTGGTCGGCTGCCACCGTCCGCCGGTGAGTGGGGATCTGGATCGATGTTGTGTAAAGATCTGACCTGGACTTGGCGCATGACTGGAATACTGTCTTAATAATTCTTGCATAAATTAATATTTAAAAAGAAAACAAGCGATTCCTAAAATAATTTAATTGATACAGAGGCACTCGAAGTTACGGATACATCTCTTACCAATTATTGTTTAACTTATCTTTAGAAAAATGGCAGATAGAGTTGAAACCCGTAGAGGGCGTAAACAAGTAGATTATTAGATGCTAGTAACAGGTTAGGTACCATTTACTCTGTGTAAGATTAAATGAGAAGGGGGCGTCAATACACAAAGGTAACGCCCACATTTATGACAGTTCTAAGGAAACTAGTTACATAGTACATGAGCAGGTAGGTTTTGGAAAGGATAGAAGATTTATATACGAACCCTTAGGTTATGTAAGGGCTGGGTGCATATACTCTTAGATAGGCATTGTATGCACATAGTTGGCTGTGTAGTATTGGCAGGATTTATGTTCGTTGAGTTAGGTAATTAGGTTAGCTAGGTAGATATATTTGCAGATATGGTTATATTATGTAGGCGTGTATATTTATAGTAAAAAGATAAGGTTATGTGTACGCAGGTAGATTTGTATACAAGAAAGGTAGGAGATTGTAATAAATAGATAGGTCTTAGGGTGAAGTAGGTGATATGATTAGGGTTATAGGTTGTTAGAGGGGTTAGGAGAATAAATTAGCTGAAGGTTAAGTAACGTATGGTTGTTGCGTTTGTTGGTGATAAGGTAAGATTGAAGCAAGTATTATGAAATTATTATTTGTGTAGAGAGCTAGAAGAACAGGTTCTCTAACTATCTACAGGGAGAGGGATGTAATGGGACAAGCCTGCCGCTAATAAAAATAACATCCCAACCATATTTTTAAGGAGCGCGGTAAACGTTCGGATTGACTTTGGATTGCAAATATAATAAAAAAGGCGTAAGTGCCACTATTTTGTTTAGCAAAGCAGAGCCTTAGGTCTAAGACTTAAAGCGCATCTGTTTGCTACTGTATAGGAACATTTAAACACACACTCTAACAGTTTCAGGTCAGGCAGTTTTGGCGCGTAAATGCAGCGCATTTGGGTTTTCAACCAATAAAGGAAGCGCGTGTCTTGGCATGGAGGGCCAATGACGTTGCGAAGGGAAAGGCGTCGCTCGCGCCAGCGGCGTTGGCGAAGTATAGAGGGCCAGCGGGTCATTCGGTGTACATCCTCTCACGAGAGGGGTAGTGAGTGAAGTGCTTGTGATTGATGTGCAAAAAGGCACGATATAGAGCCAGTGTAATGTAGGAAAATAAGTCCCCATCGTACAAATGTGGATTCGACTAGTTCACAGATAAGCATACCAACATGTTATTTTGTTAATTATAGATATAATTTACCGTTTGCCATTTGAGATTAGATTGACTAGTATATTTTGCGCCATTTGATATAAATTGCAATGTCGAACCTAGTGTCAACCGTAATCTGAGAGGGCAAACTTAAGGTGTTATTGTGGCCACAATAAAAGTAAGCGAAAATTGTAATGATTTAATTGTACCTATATTTAATGTCACTGCCTATTGTCAATACCTACGCCAAAGTGGTTTTACTTTCTTGTTCCTTTCCACTTCCTGCAATTTGGGCTTAATTTTGCGAACAAGATCCAACGAATATCGATATTATATTAAATTCAATTACTTGTAATTTTCCCGCCTTACTTTATCTATTCCTTAATACAATGATATATTGTATCGGATTCGTTGGTTTTGAGTAAATATAAACATGCAGGCGCTTTATGTGGTAAATAAAATACTTATCGTTTGTTACCACAAAATTCATTGTTTCTCTCAACATATTACCTACTCCCTAACTCGTAATAATTCCAGAACTTTCAAGCACAAAAGTAAGCATCTATTCTTGCCTAACTTGATAAGCCGAGCGAGCTAATCTAAAACTTTGCCATTTACAAGTAAATTTGTCATTTTATTAATATCTCACAGCACAGTGCTTGGCTAGACAAAACTGTGAAGTAATATTTTATCAATCGGTCCAATAAAAGACGATCAACAAAATTTAAGACTAACAAATCGAGATAATACATTTCGATTTAAACATGGGTTTGACTCCCATCACAGGGTCATAAGGCCGTGACACTCACAACACCCGCAGAAGTGGAGCAAATAGTGCACAAAAAAATTGCAGCCAAAAGTAGCACAGACATATACAACCTATCCGCTAACCTAATAAAAAAGATCAGCCCAACTATTCGCGATATATTATCGTATCTTTTTAACGAATGCATTCGTAGCGGCAATTTTCCCACCTCATTAAAGCGCGTCAAGATTGCACCACTGTACAAGGGCAAGGGCAAAAAATCGGTAGTGACGTCTTATCGCCCGATATCCTTAGTACCATGCATCAGCAAGGTGTTTGAAGTAGGAGTAGACCGGAGGCTTCTGTCGTTCTGGGCATCTCGAAACGTAATGTCTGCCAGGCAATATGCGTATCGCGCCGGGCGCAGCACGACCGACCTAGTGCGCGAAACAGTGTGGCGTGTGTTGAGCGCGCGCGGGGCTGGCAGGCAGGTGGCGATCCTGTGCTGCGACCTCTCGCGCGCGTTCGACACCGCCGACCACAAGCTCATTGAAGCCAAGCTGCGCCACTACGGAATTGAGGGACCTCCGCTAGCACTACTAATGTCCTTCATGTCAGAAAGACAACAAGTAGTAGTCGGCGACAAGGGGAAGGTAAAGTCTGCCGAAATGAAAAACATACTGGGAGTCCCACAAGGGTCGTGCCTATCGAATACGCTCTTCAGTATTCTCCTAAACGACCTCCCCGAGGCTCTTCCCGGCGTAGAGGTATATATGTACGCAGATGACGTAACCGTCGTAGTCTCTGAACCCACAGAAGCCACACTCAACCATAGTCTAAATAACACCGTGCGAATCCTACACGAATGGTTTAGCTCAAACGGGTTAGCGCTCAATATAGAAAAGACCAGTTTCATGAAAATGAGCCTAAATGGTCATACACCCACACCCATGCGAATCGTCGCGGCAGACACCCCGCTTGAGCAAGTAACAACCACCAAACTGTTAGGATTCCACATCGACAGCGCGCTTTCGTGGGAACATCAAATAGACACGCTGTGCAAAAAACTCGGGCGATCATGCTACGCGCTACGTCGCCTCACACTTACCGCGACCAGAGACGTAGTCAGGAGTTGCTATTTTGCCACCGTGCACTCCGTACTCACGTACGGGACAGAGCTGTGGGCACGCGCCGCGGAATGGCGCCGCGTGTTCTCAATGCAGAAACGAGCGGTGCGGGCTATAATGGGTGTCCCTGATGACGTCTCTGCTCGCGACTATTTTAAAAATCTTAAGATCATGCCCTTGCCCTGCATATGGGTGTATCAGATTGCCCTGTTTACACACATAAACCGGGAATCCTTTAAACGCCAAGGCGTGAACAAATCAAGGTCCCTGCGTAGTAACATACACAAAGACAGACTAGTTGCGCCTACACACAAGCTAGCGCGAACGGAGCAGTCGGTATACGTCGCCGGGCCTGCCGTCTATAACCGGTTACCAGCTGACGTGCGAGATGCAACTTCCCTATGCGTGTTCAAAGGCCGTTTAAAAAAGTGGCTGTTGACTAGCCAATTTTATGATTATAATGATTTTTTTAAATTAGAATTAACATTATAGGAAATTATTTGTTATTACACTAAGTAAATTAAATTTATATAATACAATTCCAATAAAAAATTATCTAGGAAGTCTAGACGTGTAATGTAATTTTTGACTTGTAGCAATTGTTACAAATAAATTTATCATTTATCATTTATCCTGATTTTGACTCAGATTCACTACCCAGTTTTTCTTCATTATCCTCCTTAATTAACTTTTTTCGGCAACGTTTCGACATAATCAGCAGCATTCTTACTTCGTCGCGTGCGTAGCCTCGAATGCGTTGCACATCACTAACCGCGTGAAGCTGGCGTAGGGTGCGATACGAGGTGCTTGGGGGTACCTACAAGGTATTCGCAACCTCGTTCCGCACTGTGTTAAAATTTTATTTGTTCAGTGCGGCACGAGGTCTAAGAAACCCGGCATTAAGGTAGGTATATCATAGAACTAGGAATCAATAGGACATCTCAGATATATAGTTATCTCTTTCCTACACTAAACCAGATGGAAGGTATGCATCCCGCACGACAGAGAAGTTTAAGTTTTGTCTTACCGCTATAAAGACGAGACACGGACAGGGTGTTTCAAGTCCTGTTTCGCACTTAAAGTGTTAAGTAAAATATTATATTTTTACTTTTTTGGTTTATCTTAAGAAACTTAATTTTCTTTAGTATTTTCGTAGAAGGTTTTAAAAAAAGCATGAACTCAATGTTTCATAGATAAATAGCGAGTGTTGTGAATAAAGGTAAGGACAAGTACAAAGGTATATAGACAGATACTTAGGTTTTTTTTATAAATTTTAAATCTTACAAAACGGTTAAATGAACGAAATGAAATGAGTTTATGCACTAAACGCAAGATTTGTGAAAACATACGACTTAGAAATCGTGGGCTTATAATTACGCTAAATGTCTTCTTATTTGCGGTAATTTTTTGTCAGCCCGAGAAATAAAATAACAAATGTGAATTATTTAACACCCTAAACAGAGCCTATGGGGCGGCCATTGTAATGATAGTGCACCTGTAAGGATTCCATATTCAAAAAGGAAAAAAGTAAAACTTTTTATATTTATATTTTATTTTAAGGTAAATCTAAAAAGTTTTACTATGAAACCTACAATCGACACGTATCGCGTATAAAATATTCACGAGATCTTTCTAAGTACAGATCTCATATTTTATGTATTTGTAACTTGAAGGAATATAGGCGCAAAGCTGCCCTAAAAATAACATATTATATCTGCCGAGTCGATGTATTTGGACATTTCGACTTCAATAAAACATTTGGGCGTGGTACAAGATCTCAAAGTATTGCTTATCTGATCCGATTTTTAGGTTCCGTAGTCAACAAGGTAGTTTCGTCATGTCCGTCTGTCTAACTGTCTGTCCGCGGCTTAGCTCAGAGATCCTTCGTACTAGAAAGCTGAAATAAATGATGGATGGATGATATGTATTTCTATTCATGCCGAAAAAGTAGTAAAACTAAATGTAAGATTTTTTTTTATTAGGGTACCTCGCCTGTGGAGCATCGTTAAATAGGTCTTTTTAAAAATAATGTGAGTTTGCAAAAATCATTTTTCGATTTAGGGATCCGTTTGTGAAATATTTAGCTTGAAAGCGCAATTTTTTGTTGGAGTCGAGTGTCCCCCCCCCCTGCCAGCTAAACGGTAGTTATTGGAAATGTGAAAAAATTAATAGTAATAGTACAGATATGATGAAATTAAAAGGAAAACTATCACAGCTAAGTAGGCTTTGCAGGTTAATGAGCTATAGCTAAAAAACTGGAAATAATGTAAATAGCAATAGCAATCAGGCGTTAGGACCTCGCTGAGTATTAATGTGAAAATTTTATGTAAAGAATGTTATGACATACTTAGACAACACCTGCTTTGCGATAAAAATCGTAAAAAAACTACGGAACCCTATATTGCGCGTGGCCCGACACGCACTTGGCCGTTTTTATTCTTATCAGAGTAATTTCTTAAGCGTTCGAAGGTTTTCTTCAAATTATTTAAAACCTTTGAAATATTGTAATGTTCAATTGATGTTTATAACTTCGGAACGTCGACGTCGTACCTATCTATTAAATAATAGTAGTTTAAGATACAAGTTCCGTAAGTAGGGTTATTACAAACGAGTTGACGTTTTTTAAGCCAGAGACGAAGTCGAGGGTTTACCATCGGCACGAGTTTGTCATAACCCTTACGGACGTGTATCTTACGACGTTTTTCAATACATTTGTGAGAAAACAGGTAAAGGAACCAACCATTGGTACTGTACAAATCTGAAGTCCCTTCAGATAGGATCCTCAAATCAGATACGTGAAAGTTTTGGCCAAGGTTGATCGTCTAGAATAATATCCTTTAAGAATATTATATTTTTCCTGAATCCTACGTCATTCCGTTTTATATATTTATAATATCTTGTAATTTACAGATTCTGCTCGGTGGAGAGTGGCAATAGAAGAATGAAAAAGAAACACACTTGTTATTTTAATACTTATATTAGAATATAAACCTAATCTTTACATGTCTAATTTATGTTATTTATTTTATTTTATATCACTATTTATTTAAATTTAGTTTCATATTGACAGGAGTAGTTCATCTGAATTCATGTAGTTTCATCAATTTAGGAAAGGTTTCATCTCATTTACAATGCAATATTAGAGCCGATAAGTTTCTGAAAAGAAACCTATGTTAATATAAACGAAGTAATAAAAATAATGTGGGGACAATCCCCAGGTTTGGGGCACCGCCATCGCCCCAAGCAGCTCGTCCTAGGCCTCCTCTACCCTAAGTCCTAGGTCCGAGGCATATCATCACCCAGCTCACGATGACATGACGCTAAACTACCCTAACAATCCAACTGGATCGTCAGGATTCTGATCATCCTCGCGGAGCTGGAAATCCCACCGAAAACTTAAACTACAGTAAAGACTAGGGTTAATGTATGTGGAGAGCGGAACTAACTAACCACAGTACAACCCAGACGGTGATGATGTCTCCCCCCGGTATGTTCATGCCCCGCGTCAAACCCGACTTCCACGTGGCCCACCTTTAAGGGACGATCACTGACTCATCCAGGGTTCACAGGGTATTGACTATTTCTTTTAGTCACCCATACCAGAGCTGGTCACCGAGCCCGCCAGGCACACGAAGCATACGGTCTTCCTTTAGGAAAACAGGGCACTCTCCATCATGAGCTATAAGAGCTCTTCCTGTAATCCCTCCGGGCAGACAATGATCGACATCATCGAATCCCTTAGTTTGTTTTGAAATAAGTTAAACTGAAAATAATTAGCCAGCTCCACACGTCCAAGTGTGAAGTCTGTACTAGATACGGGTATAGTATTATTGCTTGCATGGCCAGCCTAGATCAATAACGGTTTTATAACGAGAGACATAAAGAGTTTGAAGGGCAATTTCCCTCCCCCCAGTCACTGAGTGACTTTATTGCACCAACAAGGTCTCCGTATATCCTTCATAGCTCTCACTTGTGATGCGTAGCTAAATCTCTTTTCCGTTACCAACCCACGCAGGACAAGGATTATGTAGAGTAACCCCAGTCTAAACACTCATTTAAATAAAATGAATTGCATCTAAACTATAATGGGATTACCCAGCATATTTCGAAGAAGAACATATAAGAAGTAAGTATAACAAAAGATTACTGAAGGTAATCCTTAATTAAAAGTGAAGTATGATGACCAGAACCGAGAAGATACGGGATAGTAGTATCTAAGCTAGGTTGGGCCAAACATTTATGATTTAAGATCTTAAGGGAAAATCAAAAGCATCGAGTATTCAAAACCAAGAACACTGGGAGAATTTAGCGTAAACAACACTAGCTAAAACTCGATGTTCTTTAAAAGAGGACTCAAAAGAAGTATAAAAATGGGGTTATTGTATATACTTAAATATTCGGAACTTATCTACAATGAAAAGAAACTAAACATTATAATTTCTGTTCCATTATCGTTTTCAAGAATCTATTTAGTAAAGTTAAGGTGGTTTCACACTGAGTCAAAGTATAATTTTAAGTATGATAATTTATGACAAGTTTTATTAAGGGAAAATAAAACTTAGAATCTTATAAAGTTTAGATTCCTGTATGATTCAATGAAGATTAAATAAATTATTTAACTACTTTAGGATGACACACATAAAGTTCAGAGGTCCCCCAAGGTCAGAGTGTCGTACAGCCGTCGCAGCCTTATGGGCGAACGTCGTCAACACACTTTACAAGAAGCAACCCACGAACGAACGTAATGTCTCCAACAAGAATATTCTTCCTATTGATTCAGGACAATTCTAATTTATTCCTTATAAACAATTTAATGTCATTAGACTAAACTAGAATGTCCCTTCACATAAGAAGAAAGTTTTATGTTGTCTAACTACTCTACATTTGGTAATCTAACGCTAAGATCAGGAGGTCCTCCCGCGGTATATGCCACTCAAACGACGCATCCAATAATGGGCGAGCGTTGTCAGCACATAACACAAGAAACACTATTTCCAAAATCCAACGTTAAAACACCTTGCTAATATCCTTCCATTTGTATTGGAGTAACTCCAATTCATCCCACACATACAGAAGAGGGAATTCAGGATGAATCAGCGAAACCTCACACAAATAGAAAGAGAAGAACTTTAGTATCAGACCCTTTTAGGCTTGAGGGCTCCGGCCCAAGAATGATTAAAATAAATAAATCCGAAGGTTGATATTATCAGATAGACTTAGACAGATACTCCAGTGACACGCGACTTACATTAGCCACAACCAATATAGTGGACATCGGGGACACATGTCACGAGGGCATCCATCCATGCTTGGTTGAACTAAATAAACCTGAGAGCAGGCATTTCTTAATCTCAAAATCTGGGACTCCTATAGTATGAAAGTAAAAGGAAAGATAAGCACCTCCTATGAGCTTGAGTACAGAGATGTAGCAATGCTCTCAGCATGTTCCAATTTTGGGAAATTGAGGCAGAAGATTCAAAATCACTATCAAAGCAATTTATTATTACTTGAAATATTATTATTTATAATATTCACTCTACTTAAACTTACCCTTTATTTCACAATAAAATATCACAATCTATATCCAAGTTTTAGTTTTCAGATATATTATTTTAAGATTTTGAATTGACGTCCTAATTCTTTTGATCTGACGGAATATTTTTAAATTTTATCATATGATGACACTAGTATATCAAAACTGGAATTTTGATTTAGGGCCAAAGATTTTATATTATTTTCTAAAAAAGGTAATTATTTAATGTATTAATATTTTCTTCCATTTTGATTTTGGGTTTTGATTTATTTTTAGTTAAAGAGATAAAAAATTTATAAAGATTTCAAAATAGCGTCTAGCTTTGAGTAAAACTAAATCAAAAATGATTTATTTGTTGACTATTTGACAATAATGTCAAATAGACAATTCTACCTAAAAAAAGTATAAAAAATATACATTGACTAAAGTCTCCTTGAATTGATGATAATAATATACATCGTCCAAAGTCTCTTTGATATGTTGACAAAATATACAACATCTAAAGCCACCCCTAATCGATGACAATATATATACATCAGAGTCCAGTTTCCATGATTTCACCAAGGACTATTTTAATCAATTTCTCTGTAAAGGAAAGAATTAAACACAATGAAACTTACATTACCTTTACAATCCAAGCAATACCTTTTTTTAGCCTTCACGTTTTATCATTTGTGGTTTGCTTTTCCATGTCTATAATGTTCCTTGTAATTCCTGTACCTGTTTAGAAATAGAACATTATCCTGCCTAGCTATACGCGAACAAAGACACTTGTAGAACTAGTTTATACTTAATTATGGGAAAAGAAAATCTTTATTACTATCTACAAATAACGACTCAGATTAGAAACACAGTATGTTATAATTTCCGCAGAGTTATTAATGTTTACAAACGAAAATCATTAAGTGGAAATATCAATTTACTTAAAGTATCACACAGTACAAGCCTCTTATGACCTCGCAGGTAGATCTGTAAAGCTGCAAATATTCTCCAAACAACTCTTCCTCTTTTGACATTGAAATCTGATTTTCTCAACGTTATTTAGCTCATATAACCTGGAAGAAACTATAAATTTCATTAAGTCACATTTCACCTTAACTCAAATACGCACAACAACTTTGAACCGAAAATAAATAAAAGATGGAAAACCACAAAATTGAATACTTACTTAACATTAGTTTCACTCCACTTATTCTTTACACTTTGGAATCAAACCCTGAATGTTAGCGTCTTGAAATTATACGCAAATAAACCTTCCTATACTATATCCTACACGGAGCAATGCCTATCTATGTCTCAATTGAAGGGATCCGAAATCAAGGATCTCGGTCTCCTCCAAAGATTCATCACATCAGCTATTTGATAGCTTCCTCCACGAGCTACAAAAAATATATATAAATGACTTACTGATGTCTGGAATTAAACCTTCCTTTTTTTTTTACCAAGACTATAAGATGGTCCTAAGATTCTTCCAAAATTTACACAGCAGCAGAACAATTCGTTTCACGATTTTGCTTGTTAGGTTTTTGCCCAGCAGTGGACCTTTGTCTTTCGGGATTTCCTGAAACTGATTTAAACACGTAAAAATTCTATTTTCAGCTCCATTGCCCTCACTATTCAACAAAACCTGATTCTTAGTTTTCTTCTGTTGCTTTCGTTTATCAAAATTTTAGCAACTATTCATTTTTATCAGCAAAAATAGCTTTTTTTCTTCATTTTCCTTTTTCGACTCCTTCCCGACCCTGTCTCGACTGTCACTCCATGTCATATTTTTTCTACTCCCCGTTTATCGTTACACTTCTTGACACTTCCTCTAAATAGTATTTTATGCATTTAAAATTTTTTTAGGGTTCCGCAAGTGCACAGCCTCCCCCAAAATTTTATTATTTCGAAAAATCTAAGAAAACCTTTTTTTTTTTTTCGAGAATTCTAAAATTTTCAATTTTAAATTAATTTTTTTTTTTTTATTATTATTATTATTATTTTATTAAAATAAAACCTCCTATATTGGCCCTTAAATTTTTTTTATTCACAAATACAATAAACATAACAAATAACTAAACTACTAATATTATAAATCATTAAACTAAATTAATTTTTTATTCAAAATTATTAAAATTATTTAACATGTTTATCTAAATTTAGATTTATTTCAGTTCAACCCTGATTATATAACCAAATTAAATTTGTATTAAATTATAAATTATTATAGTTCATTATATTTTTTAAAACGAAGTCGATTTAATAATGCCAGTCAATTCACTAACAAATTGACTCACTATATACTATAATCAAAATAGTCTTCTAATATTAATTATTAAATTAAAACTAATAAAATTAAATTAATTAGGTTGTGACCAGGAATATCTCAATTCCTCTAAAGTTAAAATTTATGATATAGTCCCGTGAAAATCTCAATAGCTAACATCCTAAGTATAATATTTAGCCAAATGGACTGCATTATAAACTCCTTTGACACTTTGAGTTTCAGGATCAACGAGAATATACACATTAGCATATTTTATTCCTCCAATTCGATATGGTCCATCATATAATAAATCAAATTTCTTAGTTTTATTTCGACTAGAATCCGATTTATTAAGCCTCCTTAATTTTACCAAATCACCAACTTGAAAATCTATCAACTTATGAGTTCTATTGAATCTATCCTGCCGCTTCTGACTCGAAAGTCTAAGATTTTCTCTAACTTCCTCTCTAATTTGGTCTAACGTTTTATTCGTGAGTGCCCGTGGTAGAAAACAGTCTACTTTAAGTTTCTCTGAATTTCCAAATAATATTTCATTAGGAGAAAATTTCGTACTCTCGTGGAACGTATTATTATACAATTCCTCAATCTCCAACAAGTAATGATCCCATCTAGTATGGTCATCATGACAATAAATTCTAAAGAATTTGTTTAATTCTTTATTCACTCGTTCGGTAGTGTTAGGTCGAGGATTACGAATAGTAGTATACAAAGTCTTAATTCTCAAGGCTCTGAGTCCATTTTTCCACTTGTGACTAATAAATTGTTTTCCGTTATCTGTCATAACAGCCTTAGGTTGTATTATTTCAGTGAACACTCTCATACAATAAAGCACTGAGTCTGCTGAAGCTCCACGAAGTCCGAAAAGTTTAATAAATTTACTAAAAGAATCCTGTATTACAAAAATGTAAATATAACCAGCCTCAGTTTTAGGTAGTGGTCCGAAGATATCAGCCATTACTAATTCACCCGGGTTTTCAGTTAAAATCGATTTACATTTCCCTACCCCTTTTATATAGTCAGGTCTAGAAAGCTGACAAACGTGACACTTCTGAACACAAAATTTCACTGTCTTACCCATATTTATCCAATAACACCTTAATTGTAAATATTTCAAAGTTTTATATGCGCCAAGATGACCCATCTCTATATGTACCTGTTTACAAATCTCTTCTTGTAGAACCTTGGGCATAAACAAAACGTAATCTCCACGTACAGTTTTAAAATAAAGTAGATCATTATTGACAATACAGCGCAAAGTTATACGCGTAAATCTATCTGTTCTTTCGGGAACTCTAGAAACATTTATTCTCTCCTTAATCCCACATATGACGTTGTCAAGCCGTTGATATTCCATCATACGTTGTAATTTATTTTTCAAGTCACGGTCAGTAGAAACACCTACATACATAACAGTTGGATACCACACCTTCTCTTCTTGCAAAACTCCCCCTGGCGGATATCTAGATAAAATATCTACCCCAATATTTTCTACACCTTTTACATGTTCGACTTCGAAGTCAAATTGTTCAAGAAATAAAATCCAACGTGTGACTCTACTATTGTATAATTTCATTTGTTTCATGAAAGTTAATGCCTTATGATCTGTACGAACAACAAATTTCGCTCCTCTTAAATAAGTCTCAAACTTTTTCACAGAATAAATAATAGCCCACAACTCTTGTTCAGTTACAGTCCAACGTAATTCAGAACCCCGTAGCGCACGACTACAGAACCCCAAAATTTTAACCTCACCATTATTTCCAATCTGAAACAATGATCCGGCTATTCCGATCCCTGAACTGTCGGTCTGTAAATAATATAATTTATCCTGATCAGGATGGCTCAATAGAATCGTTGTAATAAATTCTTCCTTTATTTTATTGAAAACTCGATCTAATTCTTCATCCCAAAACCATGTTTGGTTTTTCTTTAATAACCTAGTTAACGGAGCAGTCAAAATACTATAGTTCTTAATGAAACGTCTATAATAATTACAAAGCCCCAAAAATCCTCTTAACTGTTTTTGTTTCTTTGGAATAGGGAATTCCTTTATAGCTTTTATTTTATCTGGGTTAGGTTTAATTCCCGAAGTTGTAACTATATGCCCTAACATTTTTACTTCACTGCAGAAAAAGTTGCACTTTGCAAAATTACAAGTCATTCCAGCTGATTCTAAACGATCCAAAACTATATCAATATGATCCAAATGGTCTTGCCAAGTCCCACTCGTTAGGATTGCAAGATCATCCAAATAATTGACACAAAACTCTCTAACACCAGGACCCAATATAATGTCCATTGCGCGACAAAAGGACCCTACTGACGTTTTAAGTCCTTGCGGAAGCACGTTGTATACGTAAGACTTTCCATTAACTGTAAATCCAGTATATTTTTTACTGTCCTCAGTCAACGGTATTTGAAAATAAGCGTTATTTAAATCAATCAATGTTATAAATTTTACACCAAGAAAAGCATTAAGTATGTCAATCTGTAAAGGCGGTGCTTCTACTTCTGGAACCATATATTTATTGATTTCCCTAGTATCAAGTAATATTCTAACAGATCCATCGGGTTTTCCAGTGAAAGTTAGAGGACTACAAAAATTTGTAGTTTTCCTCGATATAATCCCTAATTCTTCCATCTCCCTCAACTTTTCTTCTACTTTTGCCCTATGTGCGTATGGTATAGGATAGGTTCGTTGAATCCTTGGAGTACCCTCAATCATTTTAATGTCATGAGTATAACAATTTGCCCTTCCAAGTTTCTTTGTAAAAACTTGCATATGGGATCTCAAAACATTAAAAATTTGTTCCTTCTCTACATCAGACAAATCCATTCCCAAACGAATACTTTTAAACAAATCTAATAATTGCTTTTCTTCACCGCCTTCCTTTTCGTTTTGTTCCACTACTCCAGATATTAGATTTATTCGATTCTCTTCTAAAATCCCACTAGAAAGATTTCGAAACGGAATAGTAATTTCTCCTTGTCCAACGATACCCAATTCTAATGTTTGTGGTTCTTTTAAATGCAAAACAGCGTTGTGCGCAATTAACCAATCTACCCCAAGGATAGCAGAACAAGTTAATTTAGCAATCACTAAAAATCCCGTATCAATATCAAATGATCCACACGTCAAAGGTATAGAGACTAGTTTTTTTATTTGGAGACTCTTTTGTCCAACGGCTCCCCTCACACATATTGGTCTAACTGGTAACGCAGGGAATTCTAACTTTAATTCTCCTTGTAAACTCTCTAAGAATTCTTCCGAAATACAAGTTACTTCACTTCCAGTGTCTACCAAGAGTACTATAGATTGCCCCAAAATTTGTAACTCTATTTCTGATTTAAATTTGGGCCCCTCATTCTCAAAGCAAACCTCTTCATCATATAAAGAGTTACCTTCATATTCTCTAATGAACTGATTATACATTGGTTGATTTTGTTTAATCACGGAAATGTCAAAAACTTTAATTAAATTTACGACTGTTTGTTTATTATTATAATCTTCTGAAGAATATCCTAAACCTTCTCTATCACAATTCGTTCTAGTATTATTCGGGGAAACAGGATATAAGATCCCTTCTTGGTCACAACCCAATCCTACCCCTGGCTTCCAACCTTGTTTTATTAAATATTTTACAGGAAAAAGATAATTTAGTTTTTTGTTAATTGCGGCCACCTCCTGCTTATTGGAAATGGCCCCAACTAGTTTAAATCTTCTTCTTGAATTATTTCATCAGTGATCCTTCCCCTTGAAGTCTCCCCCTCGATGTGAGCCACCACTTTTGGTTTTTTATAAAATGGCTTGTCTTTATTTGAAACGATTGGACTTTGACGCTTTGTTCCCCTATCAGCTCCAGTAGAGGAGTCAAAGGAAGAAGATCCACATTGTTTATTCACGTCATCCAATTCACGAAGAAACTCTGTTGCCTCAATCAAAGTATTTCCTTTCTTCATCCGCCAAGCATATTGTACATCCTTCGGAAAGTGTCTCATCAAATCCTCCACTATTTGCCATTCAGGAATTGGTCTAGACATCATCTTTGCTTGCCCTGCTAAACTAACGAAATGTTCTAGCATTGTTCCATTTTCTTTAGACCAAGTGCCATTCACAATCATTCTTCTCAAGGTGTTTTGTTCGGCTTCTCCCCAATAAGCATCCAAAAAGTCTCTTTTGAAATCCGACTGTGTAAACCATCTCTGTCTATAAATTCTGGCCCATTTTCGAACATCACCTTCTAAACAACTGATTATAGTTTCAATTGTAGCATCTTCATTAGGCATTCTCCGTAAATAATTCTGAAGATCCTCCAAAAACGACACTGGATGTACCCCAAATCTTCCAGGAAAACGTGGTTTTTCGACTCTTGTATCAATCACCGGGCAAATATTAATCGGTGCTTCATGCCTTTCAGACGAAGTTGATGCAGCGTTAGTTTCCCGTGCTTGCGACAGCTGATTCTCTAAACTCGACACCTTCTGTGTCAGAATTCCCATGTTTCTTCGAAGTTGGCGAAACATAGTGGAGTTGCGTAAAGAAGATCGTGGACGTTCTTCTTGCTGACCTGTCCTTTCTAATTCATCTTGTCCCTGAGATGATCTAAGATTATAACGAGGAGGCATTTTTCTTTTCTTTGGATACTGAAAGTTTATTACAAATTATAGGTTGGAATTTTGTTTAAATTAAAGAATAGAAAGCTTATCTAATATTCTTTCCTTAACTTCCCAAAACTGTTGCTTTATGGAGCTAATATTTTGATCTCCATCGATAATCTCTATCCTGTCAAAATCTTCCTTTATATTAGGGTTCAATAACCATTCCTCATGAATGTTGTGAATCCTCTCTATATAATCTAACGTTATCCCTGTCTCTTCAGGTCGACCACGACTTAGGGCTCTCTGATAAGAAACCATAGGGGAAGTCCTAAGATAAACCACTAAATTAATTCGAGTAACCAATTGTTCTTTGAAATAAGAATAGGTTTCATCTAAAACTGCAAACTCAGCCGGGTGCAACAATTCACTCTCTTGCAATTCCCTAATAAAACAGTTTTTGGCTGAATAGATGGAACGTTCCATAACTTTAATCTTAGCGCTAGATTCTTTCGTATGATTCTCTAACATTGTTAGAAGAACATAATTTTGAAAACAGAAACCCCACCTCTTAGGATTTTTCTTAAATAACTGGAAGAGATTGATGCCAGACAAATTAGTCCATTTATCAATTGGTTCTTGTATTATCTCAAATTCAGAGTTGCCTCCCAAAGCTGCCAACAAAGTAGACTTCCCTGACCCTATGTTTCCTTCTATTGAGACTGTAAAATTTCCCATCTTTATTCTGAAACAAGGAATGCACCATATTTTCTATGGTCTCCAAAACAAATAACCCTAAGCTAAAACCAATTATAACGTCCCGCTTAACAACTTTAACTTAGATAGACTTTACTCTCAAGTTTCTTCAGTTCAAAACTCGAAATTAGTGTATTTTTCATTTTGTTTCTTTTTTTCACTCCTCAATACCTCTCTCGCTTGAAACCAGCATATCCTGGTCACGGCACCAGCTGTACAAATCTGAAGTCCCTTCAGATAGGATCCTCAAATCAGATACGTGAAAGTTTTGGCCAAGGTTGATCGTCTAGAATAATATCCTTTAAGAATATTATATTTTTCCTGAATCCTACGTCATTCCGTTTTATATATTTATAATATCTTGTAATTTACAGATTCTGCTCGGTGGAGAGTGGCAATAGAAGAATGAAAAAGAAACACACTTGTTATTTTAATACTTATATTAGAATATAAACCTAATCTTTACATGTCTAATTTATGTTATTTATTTTATTTTATATCACTATTTATTTAAATTTAGTTTCATATTGACAGGAGTAGTTCATCTGAATTCATGTAGTTTCATCAATTTAGGAAAGGTTTCATCTCATTTACAATGCAATATTAGAGCCGATAAGTTTCTGAAAAGAAACCTATGTTAATATAAACGAAGTAATAAAAATAATGTGGGGACAATCCCCAGGTTTGGGGCACCGCCATCGCCCCAAGCAGCTCGTCCTAGGCCTCCTCTACCCTAAGTCCTAGGTCCGAGGCATATCATCACCCAGCTCACGATGACATGACGCTAAACTACCCTAACAATCCAACTGGATCGTCAGGATTCTGATCATCCTCGCGGAGCTGGAAATCCCACCGAAAACTTAAACTACAGTAAAGACTAGGGTTAATGTATGTGGAGAGCGGAACTAACTAACCACAGTACAACCCAGACGGTGATGATGTCTCCCCCCGGTATGTTCATGCCCCGCGTCAAACCCGACTTCCACGTGGCCCACCTTTAAGGGACGATCACTGACTCATCCAGGGTTCACAGGGTATTGACTATTTCTTTTAGTCACCCATACCAGAGCTGGTCACCGAGCCCGCCAGGCACACGAAGCATACGGTCTTCCTTTAGGAAAACAGGGCACTCTCCATCATGAGCTATAAGAGCTCTTCCTGTAATCCCTCCGGGCAGACAATGATCGACATCATCGAATCCCTTAGTTTGTTTTGAAATAAGTTAAACTGAAAATAATTAGCCAGCTCCACACGTCCAAGTGTGAAGTCTGTACTAGATACGGGTATAGTATTATTGCTTGCATGGCCAGCCTAGATCAATAACGGTTTTATAACGAGAGACATAAAGAGTTTGAAGGGCAATTTCCCTCCCCCCAGTCACTGAGTGACTTTATTGCACCAACAAGGTCTCCGTATATCCTTCATAGCTCTCACTTGTGATGCGTAGCTAAATCTCTTTTCCGTTACCAACCCACGCAGGACAAGGATTATGTAGAGTAACCCCAGTCTAAACACTCATTTAAATAAAATGAATTGCATCTAAACTATAATGGGATTACCCAGCATATTTCGAAGAAGAACATATAAGAAGTAAGTATAACAAAAGATTACTGAAGGTAATCCTTAATTAAAAGTGAAGTATGATGACCAGAACCGAGAAGATACGGGATAGTAGTATCTAAGCTAGGTTGGGCCAAACATTTATGATTTAAGATCTTAAGGGAAAATCAAAAGCATCGAGTATTCAAAACCAAGAACACTGGGAGAATTTAGCGTAAACAACACTAGCTAAAACTCGATGTTCTTTAAAAGAGGACTCAAAAGAAGTATAAAAATGGGGTTATTGTATATACTTAAATATTCGGAACTTATCTACAATGAAAAGAAACTAAACATTATAATTTCTGTTCCATTATCGTTTTCAAGAATCTATTTAGTAAAGTTAAGGTGGTTTCACACTGAGTCAAAGTATAATTTTAAGTATGATAATTTATGACAAGTTTTATTAAGGGAAAATAAAACTTAGAATCTTATAAAGTTTAGATTCCTGTATGATTCAATGAAGATTAAATAAATTATTTAACTACTTTAGGATGACACACATAAAGTTCAGAGGTCCCCCAAGGTCAGAGTGTCGTACAGCCGTCGCAGCCTTATGGGCGAACGTCGTCAACACACTTTACAAGAAGCAACCCACGAACGAACGTAATGTCTCCAACAAGAATATTCTTCCTATTGATTCAGGACAATTCTAATTTATTCCTTATAAACAATTTAATGTCATTAGACTAAACTAGAATGTCCCTTCACATAAGAAGAAAGTTTTATGTTGTCTAACTACTCTACATTTGGTAATCTAACGCTAAGATCAGGAGGTCCTCCCGCGGTATATGCCACTCAAACGACGCATCCAATAATGGGCGAGCGTTGTCAGCACATAACACAAGAAACACTATTTCCAAAATCCAACGTTAAAACACCTTGCTAATATCCTTCCATTTGTATTGGAGTAACTCCAATTCATCCCACACATACAGAAGAGGGAATTCAGGATGAATCAGCGAAACCTCACACAAATAGAAAGAGAAGAACTTTAGTATCAGACCCTTTTAGGCTTGAGGGCTCCGGCCCAAGAATGATTAAAATAAATAAATCCGAAGGTTGATATTATCAGATAGACTTAGACAGATACTCCAGTGACACGCGACTTACATTAGCCACAACCAATATAGTGGACATCGGGGACACATGTCACGAGGGCATCCATCCATGCTTGGTTGAACTAAATAAACCTGAGAGCAGGCATTTCTTAATCTCAAAATCTGGGACTCCTATAGTATGAAAGTAAAAGGAAAGATAAGCACCTCCTATGAGCTTGAGTACAGAGATGTAGCAATGCTCTCAGCATGTTCCAATTTTGGGAAATTGAGGCAGAAGATTCAAAATCACTATCAAAGCAATTTATTATTACTTGAAATATTATTATTTATAATATTCACTCTACTTAAACTTACCCTTTATTTCACAATAAAATATCACAATCTATATCCAAGTTTTAGTTTTCAGATATATTATTTTAAGATTTTGAATTGACGTCCTAATTCTTTTGATCTGACGGAATATTTTTAAATTTTATCATATGATGACACTAGTATATCAAAACTGGAATTTTGATTTAGGGCCAAAGATTTTATATTATTTTCTAAAAAAGGTAATTATTTAATGTATTAATATTTTCTTCCATTTTGATTTTGGGTTTTGATTTATTTTTAGTTAAAGAGATAAAAAATTTATAAAGATTTCAAAATAGCGTCTAGCTTTGAGTAAAACTAAATCAAAAATGATTTATTTGTTGACTATTTGACAATAATGTCAAATAGACAATTCTACCTAAAAAAAGTATAAAAAATATACATTGACTAAAGTCTCCTTGAATTGATGATAATAATATACATCGTCCAAAGTCTCTTTGATATGTTGACAAAATATACAACATCTAAAGCCACCCCTAATCGATGACAATATATATACATCAGAGTCCAGTTTCCATGATTTCACCAAGGACTATTTTAATCAATTTCTCTGTAAAGGAAAGAATTAAACACAATGAAACTTACATTACCTTTACAATCCAAGCAATACCTTTTTTTAGCCTTCACGTTTTATCATTTGTGGTTTGCTTTTCCATGTCTATAATGTTCCTTGTAATTCCTGTACCTGTTTAGAAATAGAACATTATCCTGCCTAGCTATACGCGAACAAAGACACTTGTAGAACTAGTTTATACTTAATTATGGGAAAAGAAAATCTTTATTACTATCTACAAATAACGACTCAGATTAGAAACACAGTATGTTATAATTTCCGCAGAGTTATTAATGTTTACAAACGAAAATCATTAAGTGGAAATATCAATTTACTTAAAGTATCACACAGTACAAGCCTCTTATGACCTCGCAGGTAGATCTGTAAAGCTGCAAATATTCTCCAAACAACTCTTCCTCTTTTGACATTGAAATCTGATTTTCTCAACGTTATTTAGCTCATATAACCTGGAAGAAACTATAAATTTCATTAAGTCACATTTCACCTTAACTCAAATACACACAACAACTTTGAACCGAAAATAAATAAAAGATGGAAAACCACAAAATTGAATACTTACTTAACATTAGTTTCACTCCACTTATTCTTTACACTTTGGAATCAAACCCTGAATGTTAGCGTCTTGAAATTATACGCAAATAAACCTTCCTATACTATATCCTACACGGAGCAATGCCTATCTATGTCTCAATTGAAGGGATCCGAAATCAAGGATCTCGGTCTCCTCCAAAGATTCATCACATCAGCTATTTGATAGCTTCCTCCACGAGCTACAAAAAATATATATAAATGACTTACTGATGTCTGGAATTAAACCTTCCTTTTTTTTTTACCAAGACTATAAGATGGTCCTAAGATTCTTCCAAAATTTACACAGCAGCAGAACAATTCGTTTCACGATTTTGCTTGTTAGGTTTTTGCCCAGCAGTGGACCTTTGTCTTTCGGGATTTCCTGAAACTGATTTAAACACGTAAAAATTCTATTTTCAGCTCCATTGCCCTCACTATTCAACAAAACCTGATTCTTAGTTTTCTTCTGTTGCTTTCGTTTATCAAAATTTTAGCAACTATTCATTTTTATCAGCAAAAATAGCTTTTTTTCTTCATTTTCCTTTTTCGACTCCTTCCCGACCCTGTCTCGACGGTCACTCCATGTCATATTTTTTCTACTCCCCGTTTATCGTTACACTTCTTGACACTTCCTCTAAATAGTATTTTATGCATTTAAAATTTTTTTAGGGTTCCGCAAGTGCACAGTACCTACTGTCAGCCTCTTGTCGATTTATGTTCTCCTGGTACTCTCCATTTTATTTTAAATATAGGTAGGCAGTCGTCACCCAAGTAAAAGTCACCATTATAGTATTTTTACAAAATAGTTTTATGATCAGAGTGTAAAAACTCCTTGGTACCTATTATACTTTTTTTACTTACCGCACTAGTTCGGTAAGTAACTACTTACGAGCAATGTTTATGTCCTTGTAAGTACGTTTTTCGAGCAAATGTATTGAAAAATATTATATTAGGTTTTGTCTAGTTTGGGAGTAAACTCTGTATCAAATATCTTTGTCGATTACAAACGCGATTATTTTAGTAAGAAATAAAAGAATGTAACTTCTAAAACTTAAAATTTTGGTTCTTGGTAGTATGAAAAAAGAAAATGTTGTGATCTGAAATTATTATATACACATTTTGTAAATAATAAATATTCATACTGATGGTCAGATAATAGCCGTGGTCATATTATTATACCACTTTGGTATGCTTTTATGGTAGCTGGCTGGTGGGTGGTTAAGTTGGCGTTAGTTCTATACATTTAAAATCAAACATTACTTTTGGATATCAATTTAATGTGGTATCTGATAGATGTAGAGTATCATAGACTGATTTACGAACACATAAACATGCACACGGAACATACACACCTTCAGGGTCCCCTGGATCTATGATTTCCCATACAAACTATCGTTTTCCATAACTTCTAAACTACAAAACATATTATGACAAAATGTTGTACAAGCAATAGGATAAGATGTATCAAGGTTTAAAATAGATTTTATATTAAGACCAATAGTCAATATAAAGATAGACCGAGGTGACATGTTTTTCTCTATAAAAGTGTTATCAACTCACTTTATCTTTATATTGATCAATTTGGTTTTAATTAAAAGCCTATTTCAAACCTTCATATCTTCTATCTTCATATTTATTGTATGTACAAAATTTTGTCATGATGTGTAATGTAATTTACAAGTTATCACAAAAGCTAGTATGTATTGAAAATCATAGCTCCAGGGGACCCTTAAGTACTAAATAAACACTGTTATTTACTAGCATAAACGGCAGTTTTTAGTACTCAACCCTCGCTATGGTCATCTATAATATTAAAAAAGTATTTATTTGTTTTCTTTTATGGCTCGTAGTTTATGGCTTCTAATTACTTCACCGTATTCTTGTAAGCCTTAAATACTTTAATAAAAATAAACGAAGTAGCTTTATCTTTTAAGCTTAAATAAACCTACATTTCACTTTAAGAGAACGTTGTCAGAAACATTCACTAATTATGCCCAAGGCGAAATTTGTTTATGATATCTACTTACTAAAGCTTTTGTACCAGAACATTGTAAATTACTCATAGTATTATGAAGATAAAAAGTATATTTTTTAACTTACTACTTTTCGGCCCAGCGGATTCGCTCGCGTGGAAATTTTTCCGTGTAAAAAGTAGCCTATGCTAGTGTACTGCCCATAAACTAACCAATACTACGAAGAAAAAATGCGTCGATAAGTAAGATACGAGGAAGCAAACAGCATTACTACTTAATCCCAATAAGCCAGTTTTAAAAAAGAAAAACTAGTTTCAATTTTTTTGATAGATAGCGTTGTTGTAGGAAAATTTAACTGTCAACTTATTTTTTCCTATCTGTTGTCTAAGTAAATATAAGTGTTGCCTATGGAGGTTTATTTACTTCACGCTTCATCTATGACAGATTTATTTTAAGTTCTTTAGCAACTCTCTTCAGCGCCATCTAACGACACCTTTGAATACTCAGTTGACGTTTAGCTGCGAAACCGGCTCATTCACTTATGTTCATCATAATAATGTCTTAGAATAAATAAAAGATACTTTTTTATGTTTGGAACAGAACCCTAAAACCGATAAAAGTCAATTAGTCCTTTCCTCAGGAATCCCTCACGTTTCTCTAATAGATATCGATATCTAATTTAAAAAGGCTTGCCCTTAAAAGCCAATCACTGAAAGGGTACTAAAATAAGCAGTAAAGCCTGTGCGATTTTATCTAGAAATAGGTTGGAAATAAGTTGCTCTACCTTTTGCTTAAAAGGGTTTGTGATACAACAAGGTATTTTATCTACTCAATTGCTCTTCTTCCGCTCCTTCAGATTTAGTAAAACAACAAACTAAATCGGCTGTTTGGAATCAGGCTGGGTTTTAGTTTATTTATTTATTTCAATAACAAATTACATTGTATGTGAAATTAGCGGTTTTTTGGTACTAAGCCTATCGTATTCAAGGTTAACCGATTCGATTCGATGCTATTTATTAGGGTTGACTAGCTCAGTTCTACCTATTTAGACCTGGGATATGCAATCGCAAAATTTTATCTCCACTAGGTAAGAATATAGCATTGAACTATTTTACGTACATCACAGGTGTTGACATCGTACTTGTTTTTGATTTTTAGGGTTCCATACCCAAAGGGTGCCAACGGGACCCTATTACTAAGCCTACATCGTCTGTCTGACTGTCTGACCTTTAGAGGGCTGGTGACACTCAGGAAGATTACATGCTAAATTATTTTGTTTTAGTTGTTGTAAAATCATCGTAATTAAAACCATTATCATAAAACAACACTCAAAAGAACTTCATAACAGGAGGTTTCTAGGAAGAGGACTACCACGATCTCTTTTATTTCTAAACATTAATTAGGAACCTTAATTATTCCGCATTTACGTCTTCTTTAATGAGCAAGATTTCAAATGTTAATAAGAACTTCAAATAGAATAAATCTTTTTTAGATTTCGATTTACTGTCTATGTATGCGATATTAATTACCAAAGCGATATATTTATCAATTAGGCGATATACTTGCTCTTGCAACTGCAGATGCATCGCAACCTGAGTGATTTATATCGCTTGGGTGATTAATGTAACTCTTAGGCTCACCATTTTCCCAATGCCCATGAAAAAAATCTGTGAGAAAAATATTTTTCGCAAACATGCTTGGAAATTTGATCATTATTTTGACAACCTTCTTTGTGATAAATCGAATTAGGGTCCAAAGATAATAGGAATTTTCTTATTAGCTCCACACAAATTTTTCAAAAAAAAAATAAGTCATTCGTTTTTGCTCCAAATCAACTCGCATGCCATATTCCAGTATAGTCGTCGTTAAAAAAAGCGATATCCAACAAAAAACAGGACCCCTAAAATTTGAAATCTCTAAGTCTATGAAAGTCGATTTTCAGCCCACTGTGCGCCGGACGAAAAAGTTAGTATGGAAATCCATTTCTATCGTGGTTTGCGGCCGAATAATTTACTATGAAAACTCAAATCTGTCGAGTTATTTAAAAGTGGAATGTACCAACAAGCATACCCACCAAGGAGGTAACTTATCAAAGCCTATGAACGAAGGAGGTAACATATCCAAGCATAACAACCAATGAGGTAACTTATCAAAGATTTTGTTTAAATTTCGAACTGGCTTGACCAAAATTAAACATAGAACAGATAAAATATCAAGATAAAAAAACTGCGATATAAACAAAGGAATGTTTGTTTGGATTAAACTTAAAAAAGTAAGGCGATCGTAATAGGTCCATTTTGACAGATGTCAAACGTATGAAAACCTGTGTTTTGGTGATAAGAAAACTTCAAAACAGACTTCTTGTGTTTCTACTATAGTTTGAATTTCTGTCATATTTCTGCACATTTATAGAGAAAAGTACTATACAAGGCCTATACTTGGCCGCAACCAGGTATAGAGGAAATTACACATACGTTCGTCTATTTCATAGATTTATATAGTCAAGATAGGGTCTTGGGAACAAGCGGTTCAAAATTTCCCCATACAAGAAAAAATAGCGCCCTCTGTGAAAAATCGCGTGAACTACGTTGTGTAGTACTTCCGTCGGTGCTAAATACACGGAACGGAAATAATATGGCGGGAAAAAACAAAACAAACTTTTTGCTGTTTATATGTGATTTAGGCCTGGTTTTTGAGTTTCATTAATTGGATTATAGTCAAAAACAATAATAAGAAATAACGATAATAATAATAAGAGTATATTGTTTCTTCAAATAAGAACATTCCATTTTGTTGGTAAGTCTATTTGCATCCAACGTTGACAATATGACTGACAACGACTGACATTTGTTGGTCCTAAACGTCAGATTTCGGACCAACAAATTGGGGACAGCGTGCCGATGGGCTAGTACTTATATATAAGTAAATGGTCTATTTACTTTTTCTGTCGGCCATTGTAGTGTACTTTATTTTACTGTAATAATGAAAACCGGAGATATAACAATTTTTCTCAACGTGTTGTATAAAAGAAGAAAGAAAAAAAGAAAGAAGATGTAGAAGAGCGAGCTCATGATGTTTAAAGCCAACGCGATGAACGTTAAAGATGTACCTGACGTTTCACTCTACTGTACACCATTAAGGTGAGTAACCAAATTTAAGTACTTGGGCCACTGGATCACCGAGGACTTAAATGACAATTTGGACATAGAGAGGGAACGGAGGTTGCTGTCTGTCCGGTGTAACATGCTGGCCCGAAGGTTTGCACGGTGTACAAAATCAGTGAAGGTTACACTTTTTAAGGCATTTTGCCAGTCCTTCTACACCTGCAGCCTTTGGACCAGTTACTCGCAGCGGGCATACAGTAGCCTCCGGGTCCAATATGATAACGCCTAGGATTCTGTTGGGGCTGGCGCGACGCTGTAGCGCGTCCGGAATGTTTGCTGAGGCGCACACGGATGACTTTTATGCCATAATGAGGAAACGGTGCGCCAGGCTCCGTGCCAGCTCTAGCAGCCTCCTGAAGGTGTTCGCTGACAGGTGGGACTCCCCTCTGCTGCGTCGCTGGGTGAGCCTCCACATACACCAAACATTTTAGTGTATGTTTTTGTTTTACTAACCATTGTATAAGTTTATTGTTACTAACCATTTACTTATATATAAGTACTAGCCCATCGGCACGTTACAATGTCCCCAATTCGTTGGTCCGAAATCTGACGTTTAGGACCAACAAACGTCAGTCGTTGTCAGTCATATTGTCAACATTTGATGCAAATAAACTTACCAACAAAATGGAATGTTCTTAGTTGAAGAAACAATATACACTTATAATTATTATTTTTATTCCTTATTATTGTTTTTGACTATAATCCAATTAAAGAAACTGAAAAACCAGGCCTAAATCACATATAAACAGAAAAAAGTTTGTTTTGGTTTTTCCCGCCATATTATTTCCGTTCCGTGTATTTAGCACCGACCGAAGTACTACACAACGTAGTTCACGCGATTTTCCACAGATGGCGCTATTTTTTCTTGTATGGAGAAATTTTGTACCGCTTGTTCCCAAGACCCTATCTTGACTATATAAATCTATGTTACTAACACTGTATGGATCTAAATTCCATTTATTTCCAAAGCGAAGTAAAGTGACGTTTGGGGGGTTGCCACTTTATGACCAATTTTAAATAGTGATGTAGTCGTTGTCGATAATTTTGTCGATTTATCGTTAAATGGAATAAACATATTTGGGAGCAGGTATAATGAGAAAACTCCGTAATTGGAATGAATAAAATTTACCAGCAACATAGGAATACTGAAAACAATTTTCTTGATGGCATATTTTTATTGATTATAGGTAGATTAGTGATATCTAAACAACTAGCTGTGCCCGCGGCTTCGCCCGCGTGATATTCAGACAATGTGCAGTCTCTCCCTCTCCCCCTCCCTCTCCCCCTCCCTCTACCCCTCCCTCTCCCCCTCCCTCTTCCCCTCCCTCTCCCCCTCCCCCTCTCCCACTCCCTCTCTCTCTACCTCCATCCCACTCCCTCTCCTTATCCCTGCCCCTAACCCTATCCCTACTCCTATCCCTATCCTTAACGCCGTCTTAACCGCTATCCCTATCCTTATATAAACATAGAAACGACACCCATATTGATTTTTAGACATTTTAACCCTATCGCACCCCAACCCCATCCCCAGGGGATGATGGTATTTCCCCTTAGATTTCAAAATTGTTGAAGTTTTCGTAATCAGCGATCCAATAAACCATACAAACGACACCCATATTGATTTTTAGACTTATCGAACCTATCGCACCCCAACCCCATCCCCAGGGGATGGTGGTCTTTCACGTCAAAATTGTTTTAGTTTTCGTAATCAACGACCCGATAAACCATTCAAACGATACCCATATTGGTTTTTAGACTTTTTCACCCCATTTCTTTCTTTAAGGGGTTGAATTTGGGGTGGAATTTCAATAACAGTGATGTATGTTCCACAGAATTACAACCCTAATGCCTAAATAATAAATTAAGTGGATATTACTTTGAAATGAATGAGTTTTAACTTCATCCCCCTTTTCACCCCTTAGGGTGTAGAATTTTCAAAAACCCTGGGATACATAAAACTTAATTTTTAGTTGTCAGTCTAAATACAAATTTTGAAGATCCTAACTTCAAAACTGACGGACTTTCTTAAATCTGTCATCCCTTATTTCACCCCCTTAGGGGATGAATTTTGAAAAATTCTAAAACACGTACTTTCTTATTTTTTACCAAAAGCTCAAAAACAAATTTCTATAATTCTACCTTTAAAAATAAAAGACTTTTAGACCAACATATGGAAAAAATATCATCCCTTTTTTCACCCCCCTTGAAGGGTGATTTTTAAGAAATGCTTAAATACATATTTCTTAATTTTTTACCAGAAGCTTAAACTCAAATTTGTGTGAATCTAGCTCAAGAAACAAAAGACTTTCATACAAACTTTCATCCCTTATTTCACCCCCTTGGGAGATGAATTTTCCAAAATCCTTTCTTAGTGGATTGTTTTGACGTGCATAAAACCTGTGTAGGTACAAAATTTCAGATCTGTATCTATAGCGGTTACGGCTCGGCGTTGATGAATCAGTCAGTCAGTCAGTCAGGACATGCTCTTTTATATATTTAGATAGTTTGTTGTGATTCCACTGATGAGCAATTTTCATAATACCTAGTTTATGTACTTACTAAATTTTAAAAGTAATCCGGACCTTTGCATAAGGTGACTTTTTTGTAAAACGGGTTTTTCGAACCCTCTTCTTGATGGCGGCTGTATTGTAATGACATAAGATTTATTCTAAGAGTGACCTAGGTTACATAAAAATAAAATTTGCCCTTACATAAAAACAAATATTTAAGACTTTTTTTATTTACTTGGGTTAAACTAACAAGTAGCCAAGTAGTTATATATTGAAAGCAGAATATGATGAAAATGCTTAAATGGTAACATAGTCAAGCACAATAAATACACAACTAACACATGCAAAACATAATTTATTCTTCTTCAGAACTTACTTCAGTACTACTGTCAGAATCGGTAAAATTCAATGTGTCCGTCACGTCATCGATGAGGTGGTCAAGCTGGCCCATCTTCTTTTCTACAACATTGATGACGTGATCTACACATTTCTTCCATTTTTGTGGCGTCACCTGTTTTAAACCTAATTCTAACAATTTTTTTACATCATTTAATTATAATGTTTTATTGTTCCGGGTGACGTGCCCCTTAAGGTGATCTTTGACGGCCAGCTTAGACCCAAACGCTACTAGATGAAGCCACTGCTGCAAATATAAGGTTTTATTTTTTATTGCAATAAGAACCAACTATATATGTGCAAAAAGTTGATAAGCTTAAATTTCATGGTTCAACTTCAACGCCTAACAACAATTTCGATAAAAAAAAATATCTCCATATGTCCAATAAAGTCAATTACTCTCGTCAGTCCGTGATTTACATGAGTACGATCACTCACACATGCACAAAAATCAAAACTGTACAGTTTTGACCGCACGCCCACAATCGTAATATTGAACCAAAAATTGCTAACAAAAACTAGTACTTTCAGTGCATTAGCTGTATTTTTGTATTAATTAGCGAAAAATTTCACTAAAAATAGCAGTATTCGTTCGTTTTTCAACAGAATTTTATGTCCCGCGTGAGAATGCATGTCATTTGAATTTTTGTATGGAAAACGGATCACCTTTACTTGTGCCCCAACTAATTCGATGTGGTTCAGTTCACAGTGGTAAGGGGGCTCAAAAGAGGTTGCACTCTCGCTCATAAACTATTTAGATTTCAAGTTCAGAATCCTAGTTAAGCGTTCGCCATAAAAAAGTTTAACCACCACGTTTCTTTCCAGAAATTGTATATTTGATTTGATAGTTGAAGCAACTCAAATAAGAAAAAATATTATCATATTCAGTTTCTATGATCGTTTGAAAAAACAGTTGATTGATGCTGTCACATATCTGATTGCTTTCTTGTAAAAAGGTTTTATGTAAAATACAAATTCTCAAAAAAATTAATTACCAACAGTGATCAGCCTAACATTCATCGACAACTAAAAGAGTGACAAACGTCAAGGAAAACTCCTACTTATTTTCTTGTGGCTATAGGTACTTTTCGAAAACTCTGTTTTAATTTTTAACAGGTGTATACAATTTTATCGCAAAAAAATCACATTATATCATTATTATTATTTTATTGCAAACCTAGTCGTTTTATTTATTTATTAACGATTTGTTCTTATTTCATTAGGTTTTTGATAATTTTTTTACAGATTTATCGATAAATGTTGTTAGTATTCTTATCGACTGGAATCACTATCGTAAATAGAGGGCAACACTTTATTGTCAATGAAACGTCACTTTACTTCGCTGTGGAAAAAAATCGACTTTATCTATACATATAATAAAAGAGTAGAAACCGCGTGTCTGTACTTTTGATAAATTTATAAAAAAATTAGTGTGGGCGATATAAAACGACTTATAGAACTCAAAAATATGTTGTCTGAACTTTTTGTCTGTCTGTCTGTCTGTCTGTCTGTATGTTTTCGATAAACTACAAAACTACTGAACGGATTTTCTCGCGGTTTTCGCAGATAGATTAAGCTTAGCTCTGAGCAACATATAGGCTATGTTTCATTCAAATCGGTTCACTCAATCAGAAGCTACACTAATGTAAAGTATCAAATTGCCTGTACGATAATAACTCACAAATCGATTCAAACTGAGTTTTCAAATACGAGTTTGGCTTACTTTTGTGCAACATAAAAGTTTAGTTTCATTGCAAACGGTTCACTCAAACAGAAGTTACGCTAAGTTTCATGCGGCGGCGCAAATAACTCACAAACTATTGAACGGATTCAAACGGGGTTTTTAATAAACTGTCAAGCTTACTTCTTTGCAACATATTAGCTTAATTTCATTGAAAACGGCTCACTCAGACAGGTGCGCGAAATTTCCAGCGGAGGCGCCAATATCTCACAAACAACTGAACCGTTTAAAACGAGGTTTTCAGTAACGTATTTGGCTTACTTCATGCAACATGTATGCTTAGTTTCATTGCAAATGGTTCACTCAGATATAAAATAAACTAAGTTTCAAGCGGCGGCACCAATAACTCACAAACTACTAAACGGATTTAAACGGGGTTTTCAATAACGTGTTAAGCTTAATTCTTTGCAATGTATTAGCTAACTTTCATTGAAAACGGTTCACTCAGACAGAAAATACCTGAAGCTTCAATAGGCGGCGCCAATAGCGAACAAACTACTGTACCGACTCCAACTAGCATTTCCATGATGTGCTTGGATAAGGTACTTCCGTGCAACATATAAGCTTAGGTTAGTTGAAAACGGTTCACTCAGATAGAAGTTACGCAAAGTTTCAAGCGAAGGCGCGAATAAGTCAAAAAGTTTTGAGCAGATTCAAACGCGGCTTTCAATAACGCGTTTGGCTCACTCCTGTGCAATAAATAAGCTTAGTTTCATTGCGATAGGTAGGTTCACTCTGACAGAAGGCTGCAGAACCAAGATTTCACCTACGGAACTGGTTCAAAGTCAAACGAGGTTTTCAATGACGCGTCGGGCTTCTTTCTGTGCAACATACAAGCTTTATTTCATTGCAAACGGTTCACTCAGACAGAAGGTTCGCGAAATTTTAAGCGGCCGCACCAATACCTCACAAACTACTTGAACGACTTAAACGGGGTTTTCAATTACGTATTTGGGTTGCTATCGTGCAATATTTGAACTTTTTTTATTGCCATCGGTTCTTTCAAACACATAATATATAGGCGAGTTCAAAGTTTCAAGCTGTGAAACCGAGCTAAAATCAAACAAAGCTTATAATTTTGTACGAAAGCCAAATACGTTGTTAAAAATTCCGTTTGATCCGGTCCAGTTGTTTGTGTAAAAGTCGTGGGTACAGCTAAAGATTGGTAAAATCTAGATTTAGTTTTATTGTAAAAATAATAATAAAAAAAATCCTGTATCCTGGATTGGCGGTGCAACAAATGTAAAATAAAATTATGAAATTTCTAAAGTTTTGCAAACTTATAAACGAAATACTTCAAAAAATAAAGAGAGAAGTGAATAATTGTTTTTTAGGAATTTAGGGGGAGAGATAAGTTACAAAGATTGTAAGGAAGTGAAGTCCAACAGTTTTGTATGTAGGTACATGTAGAGTTAAAAGCATGTGAAGCTAGACACGTTGGACTTTGTACCGCTCTTTTTAGGGTTCCGTACCTCAAAATAAAAAAACGGTACCCTTATAGGATCACTTTGCTGTCCGTCTATCTGTCTGTCTGTCTGTCAAGACCCTTTTTCTCACAAACGAAAAGAGGTATCAGGTTGAAATTGATAACGAATATTAAGGTCCATGAACCACACAAGATCTGAAAATTTAAATATTTTACAACGACGCAATCATAGGATATAGCTTTTTATGTCCTCATCTCCATACATTTATGCAAAAAATCAAAACCTACAGGGTACTTCCCGTTGACCTAAAATTATGAAATTTGGCAAGAAGCTAGGTCTCACAGTACAAATAAAGAGAAAAGTCTAAAATCATTTAATATTTCAATTTTTCTCACAACTAATAGTAACCAATTAAGGTGAGGAACCCTTAGGGCGAGAGTTCGACTCGCACTTGGCCGGTTTTTTTTTTGTAGCCACAGAAGCTAAAGTGACTGAGCCTCAGATTTAGTTAGGCTTTGTTTTGTATAAGAAATAACGAAACCCGTATCATAGTTACTCCGCGTGGAATTCGATATGATATTACACTTGCGAGGATAGTGGGCGACCTAACAGTCCACACGTAAACAAGAGGTGTTTAATTTACAAAAATCCGTATTATCGGTACTCTGTATACCTAAAAATATTAAGGCGAGAACTGCACTGTCTGTCTGTTACGCTTTTATGACTAATCCGATAAACCGATTGTGATAAAAACTTGGTACGAAGATAGTTTGAACCATGGGAAAAGTCATTTGCTACTTTTTCTGAACCCCACGCGGACGGAGTCGCGGGCAACAGCTAGTATCTGAAATAAATTATTTGATTTGATAACTGGGTGTAATCAGTATAGGGTAATTTTTTACGAAGTACTGAAATTTTAGCAAACATGCAAAACCGCAAATACAACATCCTGGAATATCCTGTCCAGAAAAAGGCAATAAATATTTTCTTTATCCCGAGGGTCTGTTTAACATTCAACATTTTGACGGGCTCACAGTGAGTAGGTTCCCTTGTCATCGGGTAAAATCCTTTATGACAGGGCAACAAAAATGTAACACGGTTTTTAGGGTTCCGATACCAAAATGGTAAAAAAAAGGAACCCTTATGGTGCCGCTCTGTCTGTCTGTCTGTCTGTCCGTCTGTCTGTCACACCTCTATATCTCAGCAACCACTTATGCTATCAACCTGAAATTTGGAATAGTTTTAGAATATAGTTGCCCAACTTAATTGCACAAGAAAAAATTTTGAAAAAAGTATGATTATTAATATAAAGGGGGCCAAAATAGGGGGGGCCAAATTTCAAATTGTCGCTACTAGGTCGAGTGGGGTATCATATGAAAGGGCTTTACTTGTACATTTTAAAATATATTTTTGTATTTTTTAAAATTTCTTAGTTTTAAAGTTATGATGAAAAATGTCAAGAAAAATACCATTCCCCCCCCCTTATCTCCGAAGTTTGAGTAAGGAAAAATCTGAATTAATTACAGTTGACAGAAGTTTATATAAACTTTACAGCGAAAATAAAACGATCTTTCTAAGTTGCACAGTTTTTCAGAAATCTGCAAAAAACCTTTACAAACAAATTTAGTTTTGCGGTCCTGAAAATGGACTTTATTGCTTCCAAAAATACTATAGGTATATCGGAACCCTCGGCGCGCGAGTCCGACTCGCACTTGACCGGTTTTTTAATTTAACATATCCAGTTCAGTGGTGTAGGTTACGCGAACTCTCAAAGCAGTAGTGGTAGTCTCTCTAGTAGTGGCGATTGCATTAACACCTTGGGGCTGGCCGAAAACTAAATGATTGAACTCTGGTAGTCCTATTGCTTGATTTTTGGTCTTTAAGGTAGCGGTCGTAAAACCATGTTTGAGGCACAGATAATATAATACTATACTAGTACAGATGCCTCACGTCATAGAACGAATTTGTGCCGAAAATTGTTCGGGCTATTTTTTCCATAAGGTATTTTCTTAGAATGAATTGATATCTGGATGTTAAAATTGAATTAATGTCATAGTTTACACCTTTACCTACCGACCTAGTAGTAACATTTAGTTTAATTATTAAAAACAAAAGGGCCAAATGAATTCGGGCTATTTACTCCGTCGAAAAAACCGTAGTACGGAATGAGACCCCATGGTTTGAGGTCAATTTGGAGACTTGGAAACTCTTGTAAATTGTTAGATTCGCCACTTAAAAAAAGTAAAGTAAAGTGCGGCGCGTTAATCGTTTCTGGCGTGAACAACTCAGGATAAACCTGGTCGCAAGATAATCAAACCAAACCTAACATCCCAAATGGGGTTAAATGCGTGACTTTGTTTGCCTACTTTTCAGGGCTCATTTGACAGATGTGTCTGGCCCACTCTCAGATCAACGTAACTAGTTCTATAACGCAGTCTATAATGTTTCAGACTCGGTCTGACGGTTTTTTGCTCCAAATGGTGCCTACCATCGCTCTCTGGCAAACCTTAAGTTCTGACTTGGGGACACTCGGTATCTTACGTATAATTTAACCTTTATTGAACACTGAGCAAGCGAAAATGTAGCATTACTTTATTCTGTGGCGAGGGTTTCAAGGTACGAGTAACGAAATAACTTGGCTAATAAACGAAACACACATTTTTTTACCTTACTCCAGCGAAGAAAATGCTAGTTGCAACAAAAGCAGTTGAACTAAGTCTGTAGGTGATAAATTCATCATCGCTGCTGGACTCAATCATATTTTAAAATTTCCTTCGAGTTTATCACAAAACAAACTAAAATGATTTAAAAACCTTAGAATCCTTCGCTTGCTTGGGTTTCACTACAAGGCACTCGCGCCAAGTAACAACTGCATAACAAATAACTATGATTCGAAATAGTATTTTCTGTTTGTTAAATGAGAAACTCGGATTATCATTCTACTTCATGCTGACTTGTTATGCATGTAGGTACCTTATTTATTATTATTATTATTATAGCCTTTATTAACAATCTTAAATAACATTCCATCTTATAACTACTTAGTACTATATATTTATTTATTTTTTTTACTATTTGAAGTAGATGTATCTTCATAATAATTAATGTTTTAGACACCGGTTTCTTGATTGTCTTGCTTTCCAGCATAGGCCTCCCCAAGTGTTTTCCATAAAGATCTGTCTTTTGCTTTCCTAGTCCAAGTCGTTCCTGCCACCTTTTTAATGTCGTCTTCCCATCTCCGATACTGTCTCCCTTTACTTCTCTTTTTATATGTAGGGCACCATTCCGTCACTTCTTTAGCCCACTTTTTTATTTTACTTCTTATTAGATGTCCTGACCATTTCCATTTTAATTGTTTGATACGGAATTTTATATCTATAATTTTGGTTTGTTTTCTTATTGATTTTAATCGAACTTTGTCTTTTAATTTTATGTTGAGTATGCTCCTTTCCATTCTGTGTTGACAAATTTCTAGTGATTTAGTATTCTTCTCTGTACAACTCCATGTCTGACATCCGTAGGTCATGCTTGGTAGAATACATGTATTAAATATTTTCTTTTTTCCTTCGATAGGTATAGCTGCGTTTTTCATAACATCTTTAAGGGCCCAATATCGCTTCCATCCTATGTTTATCCTATTTTTTATTTCTTTTGTTGTGAGGTCTGTGGGAGATATTATTTGGCCTAGGTATGTATACTCGTTTACATATTCCAATTCAGTAGTGTTGTTGAGTTTTATTGGAATTTTGTTGTGGTTTGTCATCAATTTTGTTTTGCTGGTGTTCATTGATAGTCCTACCTTTTTGCTTTCATGTACAAGTTCTTCAATCATAATCTGTAGGGTCTTTGGATCTTCACATATTAGTATAAGGTCGTCGGCAAATCTTAGATGGTTTAATAATACACCATTAACATTTATACCATATTCATTCCATTCGAGCTGTCGAAACACATGTTCTAGGGTCGCCGAGAAAAGTTTGGGGGATAAAGGGTCCCCTTGTCTAACTCCTCGTTTAATGGGAAAATATTTTCCTACCTTTTCTGTGCGTATTTTAGCTTTCATATTCACGTATATCTTCTTAATTATGCTAATGTATTTATTGTGAAGTCCTTGTGAGGTAAGGGCTTCCCAGATTTTCTCATGCTTAAGCGAGTCAAATGCTTTATTGTAGTCTATAAAGGCTAGGTAGTAGTTTATTCCATATTCATTGCATTTCTGAATAATTTGTTTGATGGTATGAATATGGTCGATGGTTGAGAAGCCACTTCAGAACCCTGCCTGTTCTTTTGGCTGATTTTCGTCTAAGGTCTTTGTTAGTCGCTCTAGTATTATCTTGGAGAATATTTTATACATGTTAGACATTAGAAAGATAGGTCTGTAATTCGAGATATCATCTGTTCTACCTTTCTTGTGGAGTAAAATTATAGTGGATGTAGTCCATTGATGGGGTATATATTCAGTTTTTATAATTTCATTAAATAGATCCGTCAGCGTATTCACAATAATTTCAGATGCTCCGATCAGTAGTTCATTGGAAATGTTATCTTCTCCTGGTGCTTTTCCTCTCTTCTGTGATTTTATTGCTTTGATTACTTCATCTTTTAGTATGGTTGGAATTGGTTCTTCAATAACTGTATTATTGGTTGTAGTTGATGTAATTTGGTTGTCATTATAAAGTTCACGATAGAAATTGGTCGCTGTGTTTAGTATTTCTTTTCTTTTAGATTTGTGTTTTTTAGTTTTATGATTTGTTACGTTAATTATCCAATTCCTATTTTCTTCATCTTCCTTCCATGCATTCTTGATTCCGCTTGATTTTGTTATGTGGAATTGTATTGATTCTGTTTTCAGTTTAAGTCTGTATTTTCTTATTTCTTCATTTATTTCTTTACTTAGTTTGGTTATATTTTGTTTATTAATTTTCCGGTTTTCAAATAAGAGAGCTCTTTGTTCTATTAATTTTCTTGCTTCTGTTCCCAGTTTATCTTTTACTGGTTTTTCTATGTCTAGTTTTTTATTGGTTTCTTTCATCTCTTTTTCAAAAGCATCATATCTTTCTTGGACCGTTTGTAGTTTATTTATCGGTATTAATTTAGTTTTTAAAGCTTCTAACAATTGACTTGGTAATGGTAGTGCTATAGGTTGTTTTGTCTTTTGTATATATTTTCTTGATTTCTTTGGCTCATGTATGTGTAAATGACCTCGAAGTAATCTGTGATCAGTATAATTGTTAAAATTGTTAAGGACTTCCACATTTAGGAAAAGCTTTGGTTTGTTTGTAATTATGAAATCTATCTCATTCCTTATTTGGCCATTAGGAGATTCCCACGTCCATTTTCTTGAAGGTTTTCTTTTATAAAAACTATTCATTATATGTAAGTTATTTTCTAACGCGAAATTTATTAATCTTTGTCCATTATCATTCCTTTTTCCAGTTGTATAGGGTCCAAGTATTTTTTCTTCGTTTCGTTCTCTTTGGCCAATTTGACTATTAAAGTCTCCCATTACAATAACGGTGTTATATAGAGTCTCCATAGTTTTGTTTAGGTTTTCATAAAATCTATTTTTGGCTTCTTTTTTCGCTACCTCAGTAGGAGAATATATTTGGACAATCGAGGTTGGATTTTTGTGACCCGGTAGTACGATGTTTAAGGCCGCTATTCTATCTGAGATTCCTTTAAATTCTATTATGTTGTTTTTCAAATATTTTTTTATTAAGAAACCAACGCCGTATACTCCTGGCATTTCATTTTTATAATATAAAATGTGCTCTTCATATTCTTCAATTTTTTCTGCCGATCTTCGTACATCACTTATACCAAGAATATCCCAATTAATATTATTTAACGCTTGTTCTAGTTATATATTATAAAAAAAGATTCATAAAAAAAAGAGAATACATATAGCAACACTAAATGTAAGATCACTAAAGTCAAAAGAATGTAGGTACCTTATGGTAACATAAATGTCCGCAAAGCAGAGTCGAAATCACGGCAATATTGTTCGCAATAACTAAAATGATGGCACATTGCGTTCATCAAAATCGGCCGACAGCCCCGCCGGGGGCGAGTTATAGAAAAAGTTATTTTGCCCCGAATATGGACGCAACAATAAACCTGTGCCAGTTACTGCCGAGATATAAAAGTTTACACTCCAAACAACATTGTTTTACACACTGATACGTGTTGGCGACAAAGTTGTGTTTTTGTTTTTAGTGCATTGCTCACATGCTTTTTTATAGTAGGTAACTGAAAGATGTGATGCACTCATTGGCAAATTCCAAGAAGTTTTGAAGCTGCAGATTCACATATTAAAAAAAACTCAAAACACATGGGCTCAAAAATAATCCTGTTTGTGGTTGTGAATAATTCGAATTCCCAATAAGATGAAAACAAATTTAAACTTTATTTTTTTCGTTCTAACTTATTATTAGAACCACAGACTACTACAGCACGCCTATTTTTATAATTTCGGTGGTAGACAAGCTAGTAACAGAAACGTTACCTACTGGATTATGATAATTTCTTAATTAAATGACAAGAAAGGAGGGCTCCCTCCACCCACAAATGAATAGGCGTGGGCAGACGTAGGTTGTTTAGAACGAACAGAAAGGGCATAATAATACGATAATACCAAATTATAAATCTAGCCGTAAAACTAAACTTTTCCGTTTACTTTATTTATTTTTAAGTTTTTTATTGAAATCGATTTAGTACTTACTTTAAAAAAGTTACAAGTTCAACTGAAGAGTTCACCGGAAAAATCAAATTAATTTACGTCCTTTCGTATTTTAATTATACGTTCAACAATACTTTGTAATTTATGACGAAGATCCTAAACGGCAATGTAAGTTGTCACTGCTTTATATTCATACAAAATATAAAATGAGAAAGCAGGCATTGTAAAAGTCATTCTTAGGAAACTATCGTTTCGTGATTCCATTGGCACCGATCCTTGCCACGGAACTCACATTAAATATTATGGTTCTAGTGGAATGGAATATTCCAGTTTGATTTACTTTTGAACCTTGCTGCCATAGAATACTAAGAAAATATATGAGCCAGGATACGTTTGTGCTGGACAGTGCTACAAAAATAATGATAGTATAAGGCAGACATCATGTTAATAAGTTGGTGAGGATATACCCATTTTGATGTGCACTCACAAATTTTCAGCGTTTCGAAAATTTAATTATTTGTACGTACATATAAAGTAAACATAATCAACATTTATAAATGTCCTATGATACTCATTTCCGCCCTATTAAACATCATAAATGGCTACGTTACGACCAAAGGCGCTCTTAAAGAGAAAATGCTCGCAAAAAGATAGCTCCCTTTTTTTACTTCCTTTTTGAAACTTGAAACTTCTCAGAAAATATTACTTTTTGTTTATTGTTGCAAAGTGTTTAAGATACAGTAATGGGAAAAATATAATGGGGGCATGGTTTTTGAAGTATGGAAGTATGTATTACTCATTGATATCGTACTTGATAAAACATTTGAAATCATTTAAAGGCTTAGGCTTGTAGCGAATCTTATCTATGGGCTTAGGTATTCCATTCAAAAAAGATTTTCAAGAAGGCTTTTTTTCTTTTTATATGTGTCACAGATAAATTGTCAGTGCCATTAAATAATAATTTACCTAGTTAAATTTTCAATCGGCTCCATTTCTTACAATTTAACTAGCTAAATTATAATTACACTGGGCCTATTTTTGTACTTTCACCGGTTATTAGGTTCGATTAGGTTAAGTTCGGTTACCGTTAACAATTTATCCGTTAAATTATAATTTAACTAGACAAATTTTAATTTAACGGCTCTTGATGGCACATGTGAATAAATATCATTAGGTAGGTACGTGTAATTTATATAGGAAGTCAAAAAAATGGTTGTATTTTGACTTAGGTTCTTTGAAGAAAGTTGATGATGTCTTTTTACTACTCGTATGCTCAAGATTATCATAAAGTCAGGAATATCATGGAATCCTGGCTTTGTTTAGTCATTTTCCTAATTTTGTTACAATTACACATCAAATGGAGCAATTGGAAAGTATTTTCTGCTGTTTGTACCTAGCTATTATCTTGTTACGCCAGTTGCACAAAGCGTCTTTGAAATTAAAATTCCTTTAAAACTTTTTGCTTACGCTTACTTCGCCAACAATACATCACCTACTCATCAACAACTTCTGTAACATACGCATTTCTTAGAAATGTTAATTTGTTCTTCTTTAAACTAAAATAACATAACATTAATTTTCTGTTAAAGTTTATCATGGCCTGAAATTGTAATAATTGTCTTTCAAAAGTATAAAATTATTCAGATAGTCTATAATTTTCAAAAATGCTGTAATAGTCTAAAATGCTCTAACTATAAAGAAAAAAAAAATTTTATTCAGATAATAACAGCCCTTTTACATGTGTATACTTCTGCCAAACTGCAGAGCAGTGCAGAGGGATTGCATTGCTACCGACGGCATACAAAATTCTTTCATATGTTCTTCTGAGTCGGCTGGAATCATATGCCGAGAACATACTAGGCGATCACCAGAGTGGTTTCAGGAGGAACCGCAGCATATCTGACCAAATCTTCCTATTAAAACAACTAATGGAAAAGAAATGGGAGTACGCACAACTATTTGTCGATTTTACTAGCCTATGGCCTATGACAGCGTGGACAGAGAGACACTTTACTCAGTTTTGAGTGGTTTTGAGAGTTTTTGAAATACCTGAGAAACTTGTCCACATGGTTAAAGTGGCCACGGAAACCAGCAAAATGAGGGTCAGGGTAGGAAGCAGTCTTTCTGAGGAATTTGATGTAGTCGCGGGTCTTAAGCAGGGAGACGCGCTATCACCATTACTGTTCAACTTGGTACTCGAGCACATCATACGGAAAGTCATGGTATTGGATGGGGGAGTGGAGCTGAATAGCAGACAAAGTGTGATAGGATACGCCGACGATTTGGAGTTGCTGATGGCGAACACCCTAGAACAGGAAGGACAGAAAGTAGGTCTCACGATTAGCCGTGAAAAACGAAGTATTTCATAATACTCGTAAAGAGGTACCAAAACATCCTAGAGAAAAGGAAAGATCTTGTGACTGAAGCATGCACGTACAAAGGTGCTGATAAATTCAAATACTTGGGTTGCACCGTCACTGATTCCAACCGGTGAGAAGAAGAAATAGATACCCGTATTCAAAATGCCCTAAGATGCTCAGCAGCTCTCCACAAAGTCCTAGTGTCCAAGATAATTAGCAGCAAACCAAAATTCGGATCTACAAAACTGTTATTAGACCAATTTTGATGTACAAATGTGAATCATGGACACTGACTCAAAAAGAGGAAAGTAAGCTCTAGTGGCAGAGAGGAAAATTTTCCTGAAGATTCTGGGGCCATCTAGGCGTGATGATGGCACTTGGAGGTCACGAAAAAACCAGGAGTTAGAAGACATAGTGGCTGAACCCAATATAATACTCGTAGGAGAGACTAAATCAGCCCGACTTTGCTGGCTTGGCCACGTAGAAAGGATGGAGGAAGATCGTGCAGTCCTGGGAAGAGCGTACCTGGGACGACCGACGGCAAAACGGCCGGTCGGACGTCCCAGCTACCGCTGGAGTGACGAAGTACAGAAGGACCTGAGCGCCCTCCAAAGACCCGATTGGCGTGAGGAGGTGCAGACAAGGGATGACTGGCGGCTTTTGGTGTCGGAGGCCAAGATCTCATTCAACTCCGTTACTGAACACGAAAATTTGTGGTTCTTTATTACCCCCTTTTTAAACACGTATTTGTGGACGCACATTACAGTATCTAAATAATTTGCTGGCTAATTAGGTCAATGGCTCGCGTGGAAAGCACTCGTTTGTCATCAGTTTCAACAAGGCGAACAAATTATGCTTTCCGCATATGAAATTATTTTAACTATGAATGGCTTCCTATCAGGCTGCGACGAGATCAACATGTACTGATACTCCTTTATAACGTGCTGTTTGACCCTCGTTCCCCTCCTTACCTGAAGGAATGCTTCAAGTATATGGGCGCTGACCATGGACTGGCCCTGCGCTGTAAGTCAGATAATATTCTACAGCCGCCTTTCACACGATCTGGCTACTTCAAGGACTCTTTTACTGTGAGAGCTACTCAGCTATGGAATGATCTTCCGAGAGATACGTCACTCTAAGTCACTCGCTGTTTTTAAAACAAAGTTGCGTACCCATCTCCTCAACAAAACCATTTAATTCTCCGTTTACTATCATAGTATATGTACATATGTATGTATGTATGTATGTATACATATGTGTGTATGTATTATATAATGTAAATATATATAAGTATATATTTATTATTTATTTATATTACACTAGTGTGTGTATATGTGTGTGTATTTATTTACCTATGTTGCTTATTGTGATTCATTAACTTAGTTATATACTACAGTATTGTTCGAATTAATGTGAACACATCAACATTTTCACAATTTAACTTTTTTTCACAGTTGGCAATACTTTTATGTCAAAGGAGCGGCCATTTTGTTTTACTGTTCTGTCTGTCAGTCAGTGTCAGTGAGTAATGGCATATAGCAAGCTACAGACGCGTTGTATTTGTTGTTTTTAACAATTTTTGTGTTTTGAGTGAGTTTTGGCTTTATTTGCTATTTATTTGTGAAGATGGATATTACTCCAAAAAAGCGCACTAAAATTGTGACTTTGAATGAACACACAGCAATGACTCAAAGAGATATTGCCAAGGAGTGTGGTGTAAGTTTAGGAGCTGTCAACAAAATTTTGCAACAGAAAAGGGACACTGGGACGATCGAAGTAAACAGAAAAGGGAAATGTGGAAGGAAAAGAAAGACAACAGCAAGGGACGAAGTTTTTTTAATAAGGGAAAGTAAATTAAACCCTAGGAAAACCAGTCAAGAGCTTCAGCAAGACTTAGCACACGCTGGAGTTATTATTCATGACTCCACCGTACGAAAACGACATTGAAGGGGGAAGAAAAACAATCAGACCTCAAAAAAAACAGTTATTGACTGCTGCCATGATGAAAAAACGATATGATTGGGCAAAGAAATATGTGAGCTGGACTGTTGAAGATTGGAGAAAAGTGTTGTTCTCAGATGAGAGCCATTTTTTGGTACAAGGACAGCGATCTCGTTTCGTTAGAAAAAGTGACAACGAAAAGATTACGACAGCTCATATTGATCAAACAGTTAAACATCCGTTAAAGAAGATGTTTTGGGGCTGCTTTTCTTATAAAGGTACCGGTGCCTTGTGCCGATCGAAGGGATGATGAACTCGCTAAAATACAGAGACTTGCTAGAACAGAGATTGGAAGTTGAACTAAGAAAAGTTGATGCTAATGGTCAAGAAGTTTTTCAACAAGATTCGGCTCCATGCCACGTGTCCAAGATCATGAAGAAATATTTCAAGGACAACAAGATATCATGTCTTGAATGGCCAGGGAACTCACCGGACCTTAATCCCATTGAAAATCTGTGGGCTATTGTGAAAGCTAGACTTCGTAAAACGGATTGCACAACAAAAACAAAACTGATTGAGGCTGTAATCCATACATGGTTTCGAGACCAGCAAATATCATTAGACTGTAAAAAACTTGTCGATTCTATGCCAAAACGTGTTGAAGAAGTTATAAAAGCCAAGGGAGGACACATTTTCTATTAAAACAACTTAAATTGTATTCATTTCTCTGTTTTTTTGTTCTATAAGTAATAAATGTTGATTTTTTCAAATTATCATTTGTGTTCACATTAATTCGAACAATACTGTATATTACGTATTACTATGTTTAGTTTACTATTACATTCATTTTAAATTTTTCGTGGCAATTGTTATCACATAATTACTTGCAGACTCTGAAAATGTATTCCTGTCGTCAAAGGTTGCCTGTAAGAGATCGCTTGCAGCGATAAGGCCGCCTTTGCCCACATTAGGTTAAGCTGTCCGTGTATGTTTGTATTTTTCTTTTATGTGAGCAATAAAGTGTACATCTATCTATCTATCTATCTATAATAATGATAAGAACTGGTTAATTTAGAAGTCAAACCTAATTTACGAACTGTTTGTTGAAGACACACACTATGTAAACTTAACATACTGGCTTCCTATGTTTTTTCGAGAATTTATGAGTATCAATTGAGGAGTATTTATCAGTACACACCCGTCCCGTCGGGCGGGAAGTTAGAACAATAGTCTTAGTTTTCAGTACAAAAAGGAAACTATCGGCCCAGTCGCGTATAGCGTAAAGTAGCCCCCAGATAGTACGTGATCGCTAATTATAGACAAACTTTTTTTATTAATATAGAACAAATTTTTGAAGACTTTTTAACGCGGCAAAGTTGTGGTCGTCGCATACAAGTTCCGGAATGGTAAGTTAAAAATCAAAAAGATACAATCCCACTCTGATTGACGGCGCAAGGCTTGAATGGGAAAGCGAAAAATTCTCATATTTCAACAATAGTTATGCAATTTTATGGTCAGAGTAGTTAGTTAATAAGAAAAATTTTAAAGTGACAAAAATTACCATGTATTAGGCATGTATGCCTCCAAATGGATTGCATATCTAACAAATATCTCCAAATGAATTGAGCTTATCGCACTAATGGAACAATACTGAATCACCAAATTAAAGGTAATTGTAGAAATCGTTTTTAAAACAAACAATCCCCCGATAAATCTGCCTCGAGGGAAAGAGAATAATTTTATTTTGTTTTTCCAAATTGTTTTTAAATCGTTTAATGATGTTGTAAATTGTGTAAAACAAACTAGAAAAAAAATTTTGTTCCGTGTGGTGCCTGCTAAATACCCAACCTCTTCCCGTGAATGTTGTAAAAGGATCTTGAGGGTGGGCGTATGCTGACGCATGGTGAGACGCAGATGGCGCAGCGCAGAACAGTACTTATATCACCGGAAAATTATGAGAATCGTAAGTCGATCAATTTCCTAGTAAGTTGATAAACTTTCGAAAAATCATAAACGGCAGTTAAAATGCATTATTTTACGTACAGGTTTCAGGTAATTGATCAATTTACGGAGTCTCGCGGTAAAATTATTCGACTTGCCAAATGTTTGCTAACAATGCCTTCGACCAATCAAAAAACAAATACTTTACGGGTTTCAGTGTAACGTAAAATTGTACACTGAGCAGCGATTGATACATACGTGTATGATTTGACGTGTGACAAAATCGTTAATTTAACAACTTACCGCCAGGCAGCGTAAGTTGATCAATTAGCTGAAATTTATTGCGTTAAATAATAAATTTTAACAGCCATTTATGATTTTTCGAAAGCTCGAAATGTCCTAGTAAATTGATCAACTTACGATTCTTTTATCACTTTCCGGTGACATTTATATCCTTCAGTTTTCTTCATAACAATACGAAAGGGAAGACACATTATGCCCTGCGCTGTGCCACCGGAGGAGGATCGGCAACACCGTATTTCTGTTTATCATACCACTATAATGCGATCACCAACCAATGCTTTCCAATGAGCTAGCCGCAACACTAGCAATGTCCATCCCTCTGATACATATTATGCACTTTTGCTGTGAAATTCTGGGGACAACTTCCTTTCTAACAGCGAGTTTAAAAAAAAAAATAACCACTACTGCAACACAGCCTTCTTGAAGAGTCAGTTATAACGGGTTTTTGATGTCATAATAACGGGACTGAAGTGATCTGGTCCAGAGTCTCTGGAAGATTCACAGAAAGCTTAAAGCGAAAAGGATTTTCAAAAGAAAATTTGTGAGCATGCCCTTTTAGGTTTGCTTTAAACTTTCGAACTTTGTCAACATGCCCTTTTGTACTCAGTGGACCGTCCTTTACATCCTGTACCAGCTTAGTTTACTTATTTAATAAATACAAATGGGCAACATTCGTCATGGCCGAAAACTCTCCGATAATGATGAGAACCTTATGTGTTAGTTCACAGAATATATAATAGTAAACAAGTTGTTAGGTGGACAACTACATTTTGATCAATTTTTCAGTTGACAAAGTTTCGTAGAAAATTTGTAGATCCATAGGTCCGCTAGGTTGTGTTAGGCTCTCTATCGACCAAACACGAATTCGGTCATCATCATCATTCATTTATTCACGTAACAGTCATACTGTGTGCGAATATTTACAATTTATCATTTACAAAAAATTACATAAGCGAAAAAAAAATTATTACATTAGGAACATCTAAGTTAATTTAAAATGTCAAATTAAAACTAAAATACATTTTATAAAATTAATTCAATATTAAATTTTCAACAAAAAATACAAGAAAGAATAAAAAATATAAAAAAAGTTTATGGTAAGAAATTTTAAACAAAAACAAATCATATCGCTACCAAAACATCAGAAGATTGTGTCGTACAGCTTGACCAACTTTTCTGTAGAATGGCCAAAAGCGGAACTACTTACGTCATTTTGACAACCTCAGAGTAAAAATGTATAGAGTCCTATATGACGGACTAGTCGTGTTAAGCGTCTCCTAGTCGACTATGACAAGTCGGTCAAAAAACTAGGGTCTAGGTAACGTTTTACAAATCAAACAAATCTAATGTTTCATCCAAACCTTGTAATATGCGAAAGTAAAAATATATCTTTTTAACTTGTGAAGCGTAAATGATCCGTAATAGCCAAAAATGCGTGATTTTTAACAGCGTTTTTTAGGGTCCCGATACCAAAATGGTAAAACTAGGTCGAGTGAGGTATTATAAGAAAGGGCTCTTCTTGTACATTCTAGAATATATTTTTATAGTTTTTTACAACTCTTAGTTTTCAAATTATGATAAAAAATGTCAAAAAAAAAATACCATTCCCCTTCCCTAAAAACCATCTCTGAAGTTTGTGGAAGGAAAAATTGGAATTAATTACAGGCGATAGAAGTTTATGTAAATATTACAGCAAAAATAAAACGATCTTTCTAAGTTGCAGTTTTTAGAAATGAACTTTATTGCTTCCAAAAATACTATAGGCACGTCGGAACCCATCGGAATCCGCGCGAGTCCGACTCGCATTAGACCGGTTTTTTTCTTGAACGGTAAGTATTCTTACCAGAAAAACTGTAGTAACAAGATTATTACTTTTAAGCTATATATTTCTTAAAGAGAAAGACAAAACTTTTACGCTTTTGGGATATAAAAAAAATTTCATACATTTTAGTATGGAGGTCCCTCGCTAGAAATGGATACGGTTATGGCTCCCTCCTTAGCATAAAGAGCTGCTACTTAAACCTCCTTGTGTCAGTCAGTGTTGCCTGTGCTGTTCTTGTTTTCCTGCATATTTCCAAGTATTTTATGAGAAAGTCGTACCAAAAGCGATCGAAAGTGGTGTGCGAGAAATGATTCTCATAATGACATCGTTCTTTGATGCAGAAAATGAGCAAGAATCTCCAATAACACCATTTGTTCATGTATACAAACGCATTGCTGCCGCTACACGTCGGTGTTACCCAGATCTTCTTCTTTTAGTGTAGACGCAAATCCAATATTGATCCAGATTATTATTGCAGTAACAAGTAGAAGCACTAGTTAAAGACCTGCGTAAAGTTTCATTAACCTAGGTTTAAAACTCTAACCACTAGAGCATTTCGAAAATCTCAAATTTTGCCAATTGTAAAAACATGCTGCAATTCCGTGAATTCCGTAGAATTTACCTTGTACTTGATAGGAACGGTACCATCATCACTTTTTAGACATTTCCAATAAGATTTAACTTTTCTTTTCTTGTTTTGGAGAAATTTTGCAAATTATCAGGAAAACAGGTGCTGCTGGGGATTTTTTAAGTGAAAACTTTTTTAGCGGCGCCCAGTACTTTTTAAGATGGGAAAAATATTATAAATTCGCATCATGTGTCGCGTCTTTGTCACGTCAGATCTTATACCAAGTTAGAGCAGCTCAATATATACAAAAATTCTAAATTGTGATAAAGACCAAAACATCTATTTTGTCTTTGTCGCGTCAGATCTTCAGATTTCGGATGAAGTATAGGAATGGATTTGCAAATAAGCATACCAAGTTAGAGCAGGTTCAATTTATACATACAAAAGTTCTAAAGTGTGATAAAGATCAAAACATCTTTTTTGTCTTTGTCATAGTCTCGGCTCTTTTTTTAGCAGTCAAACTAAATACAGTTGTCAAACTAAAAATCGCTATAACTTGAAAACTGCTGACCCTAGACTACTCATGTGCTGAGACAAATGATAGGTCTCGATGAGATCTACATTTCGGATGACAGCTGTCAAACTAACAATTGCTATAACTCGAAAACTACTGACCCTAGACTACTCATGTGCTGAGTCAAATGATAGGTCTCAATGAGATCTACATTTCGGATGACAGCTGTCAAACTAAAAATCGCTATAACTCGAAAACTACTGACCCTAGACTATTCGTGTGCTGAGACAAATGATAGGTCTTGATGTGATCTACATTTCGGATGACAGTTGCCAAACTTAAAATCGCTATAACTTGAAAACTACTGACCCTAGACTACTCATGTGCTGAGTTAAATGATAGGTCTCGATGAGATCTAAATTTCGGATGGCAGCACTTCAAAATGAACTGTTGTAATGTACCTATAAATTTATAATTGAAACAAATAACAGGCTTGGTTATTTTCTATTACTTCACTTAGTTACTGATTATTAACTGTTATAGTTATTTTATACTTTTTATTGCTAAAAGAAACCTTGCAAAACTTTGAAGAAGGTGTGTAGTTTTTGTTAAAACTATTTTTATTCAACGTAAAGTTAGGCATTTGACCGCTTTTAGTATAATTCTACAACTATTCCAAATTTCAATATAGCATGAGTGGTTGCTTTAATACAGGTGTGAGTGTGACAGACGGACAAACAGACAGACAAAGTCGCACCATAGAAAAGGGTTCCTTTTTTAACCGTTTCGATATCGGAACACTAAAAAGGTAGAATTTGTTTATTTTTGTAATAGGTGGCAATCCTTTTCGATCGTAGCGCCATCGTAAAATTCTACAGATAAGTTGGTCAAGCTGTAAGTAAAATTTAATTATAATTGTTTTTATTTTTTGACAGTTGATCAACTTACTAGGAAATTGATCAACTGTCCACATACGCGGCACGATATTCGCACGATAATAACATCGCACTTGCATAGAAACAAACAAAATTGTCTCCACGTGCGCCGCACGACATCACCTAGCGACATTAATCAGCAAGCGATATTAATTGCTTGCAACTGCAGATGCATTCTGCCATTGACTATTATAGGACAGATTACAGGATGAAACATTTTTGACTTATGCCACCTTTTCCGCGAATTTTATCACAGTCCATAGATTTGGAGGTTAGGCTACTGTTTTATTTACCGCTTCTATATCGATTGCGTGGACATATCTAAAATGCAAGCGATATTCGTAACTTGCATGCATTCTCTTATCTTCCGGTGTATTATCTTCCGGTGACATTTATTAAAGAAAACCGTGATTGACAGACTGATTTATTAACGCAACCCCAAGCTATTAGCGTAGAAGCTTGAATTTTTGCTGCTTGAAATTTAGCATAGGCGAGCATTAACAAAAGATTTTTCTAAAATTCCCTTTATGAATCCACGGAATAGTAATGCTATAAAATTTGAAAAATTTTGTAGCTACTTTCGAATATTAGGATCAAGATGTACATACAACTTTATTAGTCAGCAAGTAAATTAACGTCAAAGTAAGGCACCTACGGAAATCCGCACTCGGCAACAAATCTTGGCATCTCTACCACCCACTTTGTACCCCCACCTCCCTTATAATTCGACCCCACGTGTTGCTCGGCAACCGTGACCCCATCGGTGCGTTACTCAGACCAAAGATCATGTAGACGTCGTCCTAGTGATAGTCTACCAAGAAAAAAATTGTGCGTAAAATGTGTCCAGTTGATGACCGACTAGTGTGAAAAAAATTGTGGTAACATAAAATGAAAAAACCGGTCAAGTGCGAGTCGGACTCGCGCGCCGAGGGTTCCGATATACCTATAGTATTTTTGGAAGCAATAAAGTCCATTTTCAGGACCGCAAAACTAAATTTGTTTGTAAAGGTTTTTTGCAGATTTCTGAAAAACTGTGCAACTTAGAAAGATCGTTTTACTTTTGCTGTAAAGTTTATATAAACTTCTGTCAACTGTAATTAATTCAGATTTTTCCTTACTCAAACTTCGGAGATAAGGGGGGGGGAATGGTATTTTTCTTGACATTTTTCATCATAACTTTAAAACTAAGAAATTTAAAAAAATACAAAAATATATTTTAAAATGTACAAGTAAAGCCCTTTCATATGATACCCCACTCGACCTAGTAGCGACAATTTGAAATTTGGCCCCCCCTATTTTGGCCCCCTTTATATTAATAATCATACTTTTTTCAAAATTTTTTCTTGTGCAATTAAGTTGGGCAACTATATTCTAAAACTATTCCAAATTTCAGGTTGATAGCATAAGTGGTTGCTGAGATATAGAGGTGTGACAGACAGACGGACAGACAGACAGACAGACAGACAGAGCGGCACCATAAGGGTTCCTTTTTTTTACCATATTGGTATCGGAACCCTAAAAAGCAAGCTTAAATGATCAGTAATAGTAATTTCATTCGTAGTTATTTTTATTCACTGTTTTTTTTTAATTCACCAGAACAACTGTAGTAATAATATGAACTATTCATTAGTAAGACATTATACTGTGAATCTTTCCATGAAACTGAACAACTTTCCCTAAGGAACATAGGTCGAAAAACAAAAAAAAATACCTTCCATAGAAACTGAATCAGCTGATTAGACATTTTGTATAGTAGGTCAAAAATTTTTTTCCGGATTTCGACCTACGTTCCTTAGGGAAAGTTGTTCAGTTTCATGGGCAGAATCACATCCTTCAGCGTTGGTATACCCTTTCTGTTACACGTTATATTCCTCAATGACGATGATAAAAAAAAACGTTTTCATTTTTGCTAAAAATCCATAGTTTTTTAGTGTAGAAATCCCTTGCAAGAAAACGCACTCGCTTATACCAAAAAGAATCCCTCCAGAGCAGAGAGTGCCGCTAAAGCCTCCTCCATGTTGCGTAAAGCCACGATCACACCTAGCTGAATTCGAAGACTAATTCGGCATACATTGCTGGGTGGCTTGGTTATGTTAATTGCAATATCCTTACTTCAACGAGAATTGTATGCCGAATTAGTCTTTGAATTCAGCTAGGTGTGATCGTGGCTTAACGTAACGTGCTAATACGACGCCATGTGTACACGTTCGTCTCCCGCAAGTCGTAACGAGTTTACTTGTGCTAGGTGTCAGATTTTGTTTGTTTAGTATGCATGGTGGAACGAACCGGTGAACATTACCATGTTTATTAATATTTGGGTAACTTGATCCCCCGTGACACATTGAGCTTGTTCCCCCGTTGTCTTGTTGTCATGATGTGTTTCACTGTATAATTTACAACACTCTAACCTTTTACTACGAGTATACGAAGTAGACTTACATTAGAATGTAGAAACAAGGTGATATACTGCAATGTTATTCTGTACGGAGACTACGTTGTTCCATATTACCTAACCTTTTAGTTTTAGTTTAGAATTTGCCACTAAATTGAATCGCATCCATTTGTTTCAAATGTCCAGAAAATTTTAATGGTGTATGTTCCTATAATAAACTTTTTGATAGTGCGTAGCAAAGTTGCTACGCCGTAGTAGAATCACAGACCTAGCAAAAGCGCGCTAACGCAGTAGAATCTTCTTCGTCACTATTTTGTTCACAGTCAAAAACTGCAATACAATTTAAATAAAAATAGAAAAATACTGACGCTTTTTCTTCATACAGGGTTCTTTTTTTACATCCGTTTGTCAACTTATTGAGGTCAAATGCAACAACTTTTGTTCTACGACTTTTCAACAACGAACAAAAAAATTCTACAATATACATTTACTTTTTTATGGTTGTTTTTTTTTGGCATTATTTGCAAAAGTCGTAGAACAAGAGTTGTCGCTTTTGGCCTCACTTAGTATAAGTGGGCAAACGGATGTCAAATACAAAAGTAACCTTGTATATCTTCACTAGTAGTTTAGTGAAAAGTTTGAATTTGCATGTTGGAATAACTGTAGTACTTATTACAAAATAAAGGAAGCGAGGTAAGTATGCCAAGATCCTAGTCACGTGTCTATACAACGTTATTTTTTTGGACCTGATATGCGTAGGCCCACCTTATTGTTTGGATCAAAAGCAACGACTTTTGCTCGGGCAACTTTAAAATAACGGCAGTTTTTATTTTCATACAAAATTTAAAAATTATTTCCTGTCTCAATTTTTTCATGGACATACTAATATCCCATTTGTTTCTTGTTCATTAAGAAACACTATTTTATTTACTTAATAAGGCACTAACTTTTAGTGAAATACCATTTAATCGAATTCCAATAGTAAGGGACAATCGTCACTATGCACACACATGTAGGTATACACGAAACCAGTAGAGTGCACATACATCTTATTAAGTTGTAGGATATGTATTTTTTTTTACCTCATAAAATGGGGGGTTATTTGAAAAGTCCCCAAACAAACGTTGCTGCTGTTGACCCAACTAATGGTCGGACGGATTCAGGTACAAAAAAATAACGTTATATACCCCGACAGGACAGAGGCGTGATGTTACGTATGTATGTATGTATGTTTGTATGTATGCATGTATGTATGTATTACCACAGAAACATTCAAAACCATCCAGCCTTTACCAAATCCTTTAGTAAGTAAAGGCTAAATTCTCTCGTCTAGAGCGCCCAGTAACACCATAAACACGATCTTCCATGATTGCATAAAACATGTGAGGTAGATATACATGTTACCTATATGTAATAATGTATCAGAGGTTATTTCCTCCGACGATAAAGCTATGTTAACGTATCAGGAAATACGGTGCTACAAGAAACATACTTTTCGCTTCACAATCATATAACGTAACAAATTCATTTACCTAGATATACATTATATTTTATAACCAAGACACAGTTAAATAATTGCTCTCTATAACTATTCAAGAACGATGAAAACCTTTAGACGCATAAAACCACATACGAAAAACACCACCAGTACGCAAAACATCAACTTCGCAAAATACCACTTACGTCAAACACCTACTACGCGTAACATCAACTTTGATTTTAGTCAAATACTAACTGCGCGAGCTCCAGGCAGGCGATTGGCGAACCACCGAATAAGACCGGGACCAGTGGCGGTTTCTCGTTTCGAAGGCCAAGACGCATTTTCGGTCGTTGCGCCAGAGGAGTAAGTTGTAAGTCATCATAACATCCCATGAAACGTCCACTACATGACATGGGAGCTCCCTCCAGAATTCTAGCTTTTGCTGGAAAAATGTAGAGGGGAAGTACCATAATCACCTCGCTTGTTAGCGTTACGGCTGACAACATGGGCCGCGGTTGTAGGTGACCGCAGTAAGTAAGATTTAAGATACAAAGGAGGATGCTGCTGCCCATCCTCCAGTTTATAACCCTTAGTCGCCTCTTACGATACCCATGGGTATGTATGGGTTGGTACTATTCTTTGCCGGCACCACACGGGACAAGTTGTAAGTAAGTACTACTAACTCAAGCTACTCGTATTCAAGCTTTTTAGGGTTTAGTAGTAAAAAAAACGTTCCTTTAATTTACGGCATTTTGAACGTATAACGTAGGGCTAACGACGTAGCCAAATTTTGAGCCAAGTCTTTCAAGGCCATTATTTCTCAATGACCAAAATATTTTAATCGCACATACGTATAAATTTTTACAAGCTGAATTTCACAACAAGCTTCGATCTGGGTGCGTACTCCGAAGTTTTATCGAAGCTCCGATATTATCAGATTGACAACAACAATTACGTTCGGAAATTTACTTTGTATGGGAATATCTATGTCAAAGGCCGAACCATATACTTATTATCGGCGCGATATTATCGTAGTTTCCAAAGATTTTGGAAACTACGCCGGCGCAGCGTTTTTCTTACGTCAATGGTAGTTTCACTTCGGAGTACGGCAGCTGGACACATTCTTTCAAAGAGTTTTTAGTTCCTAATGAGAAAATTTTGGTACCTCTCTTTGTGCACCGAGTATACTTGGTAAAAGACGTGAATTATGTTAGTGGAATGCGTTCGGATTGAAGCTAAAAGGTTTGAGTTCTTATTGCAATCTCCAGAAATTGTGTGTTCAGATTTTGGCGTTTCTAACAATGTCATATAGCCTAAAGTACCAACTCATATCTACCCACAGGTGTTCTAAGAGGCAACTAAGGAATTATAAACTGGAAGATGGGCAGCGACGTCCTTATGTGTATCGTACCATCTTACATCTTGCTGTCACTAACAACCGCGATTCATGGTTCTCAGTTCAACACGAAACACCGTGTGCAACAGTCGTGTCCCTACGAGCTTATTGTGTGAAACCAGTGTAGTTGACCTCCGTGTTACGGCGTTTACGTATATCTCTCGTGTCATCGGCGCTGGACGACGCTTATTTCGTCTCGACCAGAGTTGCAGACCCCTGGCTTATGGACAATACCCCGACGACCGGTGTCTCGCACGATTGGTTTTCGTAGTACTCCCACCGCAGCCGAGTGATTTATTCTGTGCCTCCTTGTCTCACTTACACTGTGAGGACGTAAGGTGCTCCCCTAGCGGGTTTTAAGAGCGTGACAGCTAATCTGTAATCGGTACACTCAATTACATCTACTCGGCCCACTTGCACCGCGCTTCGCCATACTAGCCTTCTGCGCTGTGCTTACGCCTTACTACGCTAATTAGTAGTGAAGTTTTTCGCTTAAAAGTATATCATGCCTCTGCAGCACTCTCCTCGGGCTAGTACATCTACTTTGGATAATACACAGTCAGATCAGGGCCTATCTCAATCTTTCCTGGATACTGCCTCGAATAACGTAAACACTCAAAGTCGAGGCGTCAGAGGAACCCAACCTGACTTCTCACCAACTTCGCCGAGTTCTGAAATGAGTGCTCTCAAAGATGACATCAAAGGACTTCTACGTAGCTGGAAAGTTGAGCAGGATGCTAATTTAGATCGGGTCATCGCGGGGCAGGATGCTTGTATGGCCACATTGACAAATGAGATATCAGAATTGAAAAAAACTAACATCGAAATTGAGAAGGCCATGACATTTATGAATAAAAGGTACGAGGAAATGAAGAATCAAATTGATTTACTCCATAAAGAAAGAAAGAATTACCTACATACTATTCATGAACTGGAAAATAAAATCACAGACCTCCAGCAGTCTTCACGCAGTTCTTCGATTGAAATTCGGAATGTGCCCGCTCCTGACCGTGAATCTGTCTCTGACCTCAAACACCTGGTTTCTACTCTGGGTAACGTCCTTGAAACTTCTATCACTCAGACGCGTGACATCTACCGTATCCCAGGCAAACCTGGGACCACCAAGCCAATAGTCGTCGAGCTCACCTCAGTACAAGAAAAAGACAAAATTGTCAACGCGGCGAAGAACTACAACAAGTCTCGTTCTAAGGAGGATCGTCTGAATACGAATCTGATCGGTCTTCAGGGTAAATCCCAACCAATTTACGTTGCGGAATACCTGCCCAGTTCAACAAAAAAACTGTTTTATTTATCAAGAGAATACGCAAAACTTAATAACTATGATTATTGTTGGTCAGCAAATGGTAAAGTTTTCCTTCGGAAAGAACATGGAGCTAAATTGCTCTTAGTTAAGTCTGAGCAATTCCTGAATGATTTACAAAACCAAAAATGACTATCTATGGCGGTTTTAAGTTTTGCGTTTTCACATATTAGCGTAACATTAAGTTGTTTATATCTTTTTTTGCTGTGCCATATTGTCAAACTACAAACCACACTTCTCTCACACTTACACTCTCTTTTCACACATCTAGTATTTATCACAATTTTTCACTTTACATCACATGACTCAAATACACATATTTACATAGCCTTTCTATCAATTTGTTATCGCCTTGTTGCCTGCCCCCGTTTCATCTTGTCTCCCCCTTCACCCATCATTGTCACTTTCTTTTTGCTAAAATGGTCTCGTTAATAGAAATTAATAACGAACTTGAATCCCTTGATAGCTCTTCGTCCTTCGTTTGTGATCCAGGTCAATGTAGGCAATTGTTAGAGTCTTGTTACTCCAACTCCTTAACAATATTACAGCTAAACATTCGTTCTATTAACAAAAACTTTGATCAACTGACCATCCTTTTATCAACGATTACTGTAACCTGTCATGTAATTGTACTGACGGAGTGTTGGCTTCAAAAATGTATTAATCTACCGTCACTGGACGGTTATTCCTCATATGCTACTAATGAAAATTCTAATCAAAATGCGGGAGTTGTAATCTATATAAAATCTTCTTTAATTCATTCAGTTTCTGAACCAGGTTTTAAGTTTGCCGATGGCCTCACGTGTATCGTTGATAACAAATTTGTTATAATTGCTATATATAGATCTCCTTCTTTCTCCCATCGTGATCAGTATGACCAATTCTCTAAGAGCCTAGATAATGTTTTACTTACTTTAAAAACCTATAATAATATCGCTCTTGTAGGGGATATCAATATTAATATAAAACCCGATAATACAGACAGTTTCTCTTTCGAATATCTGTTATTAAATGCCACGCACGCTTTATCACCTACTCATGTCTTCCCTACTAGAGGTGATAATTGTATCGACCATGTTTTGCTCAAATCCAAACTCCCTTCTACTACTCTTGTAATAGATACGTACATTACTGATCACCAACCAACTTTACTATGTCTATCTCTCAGTCAGAAAATTGGATCTGTTGCACAAACTAAAACCATAATCGATTTTGATAGTATACAACTTGAAATAGCTAACACAGATTTCTCCTACATATTGTTCATAGAAGACGCTAACCTTGCTACGGATGCATTGATCTCACATTTGTCTGCTATTATTGCTAAATACACAAACTCAATTCATGTTTCTAGACGTAAGCGAATTCTTAAACCTTGGATTACTCCGGGACTACTTCGCTGCATAAAGAATAGAGACCGTTTACACAAAAAGTCTAAAAAATCCCCAAATAATCAAGTTGTAAAAACTACGTATACACGCTACCGTAATTTTTGTAACCGTCTCCTGCGTAAATTAAAAAGACAATACGAGAAAAACGAGCTACTGAAATACAAAAACAAACCTAAAGAAACGTGGAAAACTATAAAGAAAATTACTAATACGGAAAAACCTCGCAACTCACCTCTAGAATTACTTAAATTATCTGATAATTTGCAAACGTCGTTAAATTGTGTGAACGAATATTTTGTTGGGATTGGGAAAAACTTGGCACTTGGAATTGATTCCAGTGCAGGGGCCGATATAACGTCATCTCTCGCTGATATTAATATGCCAAATTCAATGGTTCTTCTAGATACAGATGTTACCGAAGTTGAATCTGTTATCATGAGCTTACGTTCAGATTCATCTACAGGCTGTGATGGAATATCGCCCTCTGTGCTGAAATTAAATCGTAAATACCTCCTTCCAGTAATCACTCACATCTGTAATTCCGCCCTCAGTTCTGGAATTTTCCCTAATGCCCTAAAAAAAGCCTTAATCCATCCTATTTATAAAAATGGTGTCAAATCTTCCGTTGCTAATTATAGACCCATTTCCGTTTTACCAACAATATCTAAAATTCTTGAAAAATTACTCAACAAAAGACTCATACAATTTCTAAATAAACATGACATTATTTCTAAACATCAGTATGGTTTCCGCAAAGGTATTTCCACTGAAGACGCTGTTAACGATTTAGTCACTCATATTACTGATACACTAGACAAAGGTCATAAATGTATTGGAATCTTCCTCGACCTACAAAAGGCTTTCGATACTGTGCACATTCCTACTCTTCTCTCAAAACTCTTTAACATCGGTGTTCGCGGAGTTTCGCTTGATATATTTCGCGATTATCTTACCAATCGCTTTCAGAGCGTTACTATTAATGGAAATAAGAGTGAAGAAGCCAATATTGTCTATGGTGTGCCTCAAGGATCCATACTTGGCCCCACACTATTCCTTATTTATATAAATCAGCTGTGCGACCTAAACCTAACTAACTGCAGAATTTTTACCTATGCGGATGATACAGCTGTTGTCATTCATGGTTCAGATTGGGCGGAAATAAAAACAACCGCAGAACGTAATCTTGCTATAATTAAAGTCTGGCTATCCCAAAATTTACTTTCCCTAAACATTTCCAAGTCTGTTTTCATTCCCTTTTCTATTCGAGTTAACACACAACCACCTGCAAATTTTGATCTATATCTTCACTCAAACTGTAATAACTTTCATAACTGCAGTTGTCTTACTATATCTCGGTCTACCAACATAAAATACCTTGGTGTCTATCTTGATCAAAATCTAAACTGGCTACTCCAAATTAATATGCTCTCTACTAGAATTCGACGCCTTGTTCATATTTTTAAAACTCTCAGACAATCTGCTGATTTGGAAACTTTGAATATGGTATATTCTGCACTTTGCATGTCCATTATTAAATATTGTGTGACGGCTTGGGGAGGCGCTGCAAAAACCTATCTCATCAAAGTAGAGAGAGCACAAAGAGCTGTGCTTAAAGTTATGCATTCAAAACATTTCAGATTTCCAACCAAAGATTTATATGTTATTTCTAAGGTTCTTACTGTAAGGCAGCTCTTTGTGCTCCGTGCTATTTTACGTATACATCCTCATGTGCCACTACCTGACCCCTCTAAAAGAAAAAGACACATTATTTGTCCCGTTCCGTCTCACAGAACCAAATTCTCGGTTCGACAATTTTATATCTGTAGTTGCATTATTTACAATACTATTAACAAAGTTCTAAATATTTGTAAGTCTAATAAGTTTGAGGTTAAAAAGAAATTGTCTAGTTGGCTCCAAAATCTCAGTTATGATGACACTGAAAGGCTTTTACCAAATTGTAATCAATATTAATAATTTATTCTCCATACACACACTCTTACACACCCATACTCACACACTTACACACGCATTCACACACACTTACACACACATTCACACATGCACTTTCAAATTACCCTAATACATATTGTTTGACAATGTTTGTTTATAGTCAGTATCCTAGTATTACTCTACTCAAATAAATTGCTGTTACTGGTTAATTACACTACATTCAATAGCTCCTAGTAGAACACTGACTCTCAAAATACAGGCTTTCGCTTAGCTTGGGAATCAGGGTTTAGCAATTAATTTGTACACCACTTGTGTAATAACCACTTTACTGCTTAAGTTTACTTTGCTGATGTACAAATCCATTGAAATAAATAAATATTTAATTTAATTTAATTTAATTTAATAATGGTGCCAGCAGCAAAACTTACAAGCGTGGTAACTACATGGTTATTTTTTTGGACCTGATTTCCTTTTGCCCACTTATTAGTGAGGTCAAAAGCAACAACTTTTGTTCTACGACTTTGCTAACAACGCACGAAAAATTTTCAACTCCCCATACAAAATGGGTCGGTCACGTGACCACTTTAGTATGGAGTTTCGAAATTTTTTTGTGCGTTGTTAGCAAAGTCGTAGAACAAAAGTTGTTGCTTTTGACCTCACTAATAAGTGGGCAAAAGGAAATCACGTCCAAAAAATAAGCTAGTATTGTACTTCCCCTCCACATTGTTCCAGCAGAACCTGTAATTCTGGATCCCTCCAGTGCTCCCGCACCCTGTCCTGCAGTGACCGTTTCATGGGATGTTACGATGATGATGATGATGTTTGAACGCTGTTAAACTATAGAATTGGCATGGTGATTGCGTGTCAAAACCATCATTCACAAATAAAAGATAAAAAAAACTTTAAGTTGAAATAGCACACGACTTATATCCAAGGCTTGAATTTTGAATCATACTCGTTTACATTTGACTGCGTTCCATCTCTCTGAATAGGGCCCTGATTGCGCAAACAACAAGATTGCAGCAATTTATCTACATTCCCTTTGTTCTATTTATCAAAAGGCCTGAAGCCCCACAGATAATGCAAACGTTTAAATGCGTGTAGACCAAAGGGAATTACCCTTTATGAAACCGAGTATAAAGAGCAATTTGGCCTAAACGACTGTTTCGTTTTCTATTCTTGATTTTCTACATGTACCTAAATTAATTCTATGGCCCAATAGTTTTCAAGTTTTAGAGTAAAGAAGTATAAAAGTTTCTTAAGTACTCTTATTATGATTTCAATTCAAGATGTATAGTAGATAAGCTAAAAGAAACAATAGAATTGCTTTATTAAACTATTCTTTGAAATCGTACTTACTAACAATTTTATTTTCTTTATTGCTGTTGATCAGAAAGAAATATAACACAAAATGTGAAATAAAGTATTTCCGAGTGCTCTCGCAACAGGTTCCCGATATACAAGTGCAGAAACAAATAATCCTTGTGTGTTTGTTCATTTATTTCTCTTGCCTCTTGCCACTGCTATTTTCTTTAGTACCTGCAATAGCGCATCTTCTTGCTCGAGGCATTTTATGAATTATTAAAATCTTTTAGTATTTGACGAGCAATATTTGTGTATATTTGTAATCAGTTTCTCGAAAACAGCTCTAACGATTTCGATGATTTACCACAAGGGGGTTTTTGTCTGAGAAAATTCGTATTTTTAGTTTTTTTAGCATTTGAAAATAGCGCGTTTCAGAAAGCCTACAGCGCCATCCAGATTGGTCGATAGTATCCAGATTGGCCTATAGTATCGAGATTTCAGGCAACTCATATTCATCGCCATGAATATGAGTTGCCTTAATACTATCGACCAATCTGAATAAATTTATTTTTTTACAAAAATCTAAACATTAAATCAATACATTAAAACGTCAAAGAAGAAAATTTCAAACGTATATCCGTCAAACAGAGGCACGATTCAATTTGGTTAACAAATTTAGTGACCTTTCCTGGGTTAGGCTACAACAGCTTCTTTTATTTGGAGATGCTGTTAAATTCCGCTGCTAAATTCAGGGTGTTGGCAAAAACTGAAAGGACATCTGTCGATGAAACTGATCAAATTTCTCCAAGAAAAATATAACCAGAAATGGAAAAAACGGCCACACCATACAAAATTATAAAGGACATGTTTCATGTACACTCGCGGAAGGAAAAAGTTCGTCAGTTTTTAAATTAATTCGTTTAAAGTCGCGAGCAAATATTATATTACTATAGAAAAGTATACTTTACTGTTCGACAATAAAGTTCAAGGTAATTCAAACCTTGTCTAAGAAGATTATATAAATTACAGCTTTGTTGGTTTGACTTCATCTCTTTGGTTCGACAATCAAAAAGCTATTGTCATTCTTAGTGTCTTTTAATGTCATAATTTGTCTTGAGTTATTTGAGTTATTTGTCACATTGACGGAACAGAATCTGTAAAATCTCTATAGAAATTATGTTTTAATGAAAACAATAAAATATAAAACTCTATAGTGGGTAAAACAGACAAAACCTTATTTGATACCAAACAAAACATTTATTTAAATATTGGCAGTACTTTTTCTTGTTATGATTGATTCTGGCACTGGTGCGAGCAAAAACCAATCTTAAGGTGGCGAACCTTTTCATTCCGCGAGTGTACTTTACTATGGGACCCCGTCCATATCTTGGTACACTATTCAGTTGATTCTTAATACATTATTAAAACGTCTTTATGTTATGATGTCTGTTTGATTCGGCATTGTTTAGTCGTACTACCCTGATACATTTTCATTAATCAGCCATTCTAGCAACAAACCATATGTTGGAAGTTGTCATTTGATGTGACCTTTGCACGTAAACGTTGATATTATGTTTTCAAGAAGTTCTTAGTTTTATTTTGCTGGATCATGAACATTGTTTTGCCATATCGCACGAATGAGCGCATTTTCTCGTAAAAACTACCGGATAATAAACAAAAAGAATAAAGTAAAGCTACGAATACTTTTGTCTATTTTTCTAGCAGGTGTACATAGAGATGTCCGGAGATGTAATGGAGAGGCTGATTTTCTTACGTTTCCAGTGATATGTTACTTGGTAAAAGTTGTTCAGTTTTATTGACTGATAATGCCCTTTCAGTATTTGCTGACCTGTCCTTTACACCCTGTATTCAATTTAATATTCTATATACGGGGTGTAAAGGACGGTGTACCGAAAACTGAAAGGGCGTGTTTAGTCAACGAAACTGAACAACTTTCCCAAAGAAATATTTCTGGGGAATTAAAAAAAAAATTGACCTCTTCATACAACTTGCTCACTCTGATCGAACGTTTTGTATGGAGAGGTTATATTTTTTTTATTTCCCAAAAATGTTTCTTTGGGAATCCTGTTTCGTTGACTGAGCACGCCCTTTAAGTTTTCGGTACACCGTCTCTTACACCCTGTCTGTATAATTCCTTCACTAAACAGACAAATGTAGATAAATTACGTTGTTTACAGTGTTTAGGGGATGTGCGAAACTTGCAACAGGTCTTCAATACGCCAAGTGACAAACGATGTCGTTTCCAGTTTATGATTTGTGTTTACGACCGCCTTAGATACTATCGGAGCGCTACATCAAACGGTCCCTTCGTATTTTGTTGTTTACCCCTAAGCAGTTGACTATATCTTATCTTTTCATGTCTTGTTGCTTATCCACAACAATGTTATAATGAACAAATAAAAACCAGCAATTAAATGACCAAGATGGAAAAATTCATAGATAACCGCAAGAAATAAACATCAGGAATCTTTAGGAGTCAAATTGGCGACTTTCTCATACTCGTACATGTGAATTTAAAGAAACTGAACACTTTAAACCATCAAACCATATCATATATTTTTTCTAAATATTCTGCTTAAAAGAAATAATAAAAATAATTTTCCATGACGTGTAAAATATGCTTGCGGTGAAAACATACGAAGTTATAGCAAAATTATGGGTTTAATTTTCAAATCCGCACCGACCGTCCGTGTCTATTTGTTTATTAATCCAGACACGCAATCTATCATCGAACATCTAATCACGACATCGTAACAAATTGACTAACCAAACTACAATAAATCACTGCGACAGGACAGTACAATTAAGATTTCTTTTATGCCTATTTTACCATATTTACAATCATAATAATGTCAGCCAAATAACACAGACTGCTGAAAAAAGCTGAATAAGAAAATGTGTTTCATATTCGCCATCACAGGTGACCACGATTGGTGTCCACCACTTGGTGTTAGTATCTAGACAGATTGGAACAGAGCTAGGATAGGACGCTGATGTCCATCACTTCCAAAGATCTAATAGAACTTTGTTGTCCTAGTGCGTTGAATATGAAGGTTATATGCATATGTTATAGTACAGTACCGGTGACGGAGCTTTGCTCTGTATAATATTGACCAAAGCTCAATAACAGATGCCGCTGAAGGGTTTCTGAAATGCGCTATTATCAAGAAATAATAATAAATGGTACAGCAGCACTGCACTTACTTTCTCGCAATACTCAAGGAAAAACTATCAACCGCAAACTTAAATATGTAATGCCATACACATAGTATGGAAATACAAACATTTATATACGTTTTTTTTTTTTCAAAAAAATGTTTGAATGAAATATACAGATCAATTCAGAATTCAAATTGTCAAACATTAAAACAAACAAACCTCAAACGAGTTCGAGTAAATCACATGTTTAACTTTTGGTAGTACTGGAACACCCTTTATAAAAATTTTCACAGATCAATGGATACCACCGTAGGATACTTGAATGGAGATTTTTTAATTTCCCTACACATGTTCCTTATGGATAATTGTTCAGTTTGGTCTACTGAGCAAGCCCTTTCAGTATTGGGAACACCCTGTGTTCTAAATTTTATTGAAAAAAGTCATAAATAATATCCAGTCAGGTAGACAACCAATCCAGGGTTAATATTATAGAAAATTTTAATAAACTCAATGGAACCAATTTTGGGTAAATCTCATATTTACGACTAGCTCTGGCCCGCGACTCCGTCCGCGTGGGTTTCAGAAAAAGTAGCTAATGATTTTTCCCATGGTTCAAACTATCTTCGTACCAAGTTTTTATCACAATCGGTTTATCGGATTAGTCATAAAAGCGTAACAGACAGACAGTGCAGTTCTTGCCTTTAATTATTAGGTATACAGAGTACCGATAATACGGATTTTTGTAAATTAAACACCTCTTGTTTACGTGTGGACTGTTAGGTCGCCCACTTTCCTCGTTATTTCTCATACAAAACAAAGCCTAACTAAATCTAAGGTTCAGTCACTTTAGCTCCTGTGGCTACTAAAAAAAACCGGCCAAGTGCGAGTCGGACTCGCGCCCTAAGGGTTCTATACCTATCTACCATATGCCTAAAAGCCTTTGCTCTTTGACTTTAAAAACTTCGCGACCATCTAACTTGATTAGTTGTGAGAAAAATTGAAATATTTAATGATTTTAGACTTTTCTCTTTATTTGTACTGTGAGACCTAGCTTCTTGCCAAATTTCATAATTTTAGGTCAACGGAAAGTACCCTGTAGGTTTTGCATAAATGTATGGAGATGAGGACATAAAAAGCCATATCTTTTGATTGCGTCGTTGTAAAAAATTAAAATATTCAGATCTTGTGTGGTTTATGGACCTTAATATTCGTTATCAATTTCAACCTGATACCTCATCTCGTTCGTGAGAAAAAGGGTCTTGACAGACAGACAGACAGACAGACGGACAACAAAGTGATCCTATAAGGGTTCCGTTTTTTTTTATTTTAAGGTACGGAACACTAAAAAGAGCGGTACAAAGTCCAACGTGTCTAGCAACACTAAAAAGAGCGGTACAAAGTCCAACGTGTCTAGCTTCACATGCTTTTAACTCTACATGTAACTACATACAAAACTGTTGGACTTCACTTCCGTACAATCTTTGTAACTTATTTCTCCCCTTAAAAGACAATTCCTAAAAAACAATGATTCACTTCTCTCTTAATTTTTTGAAGTATTTCGTTTATAAGTACCTACTTCCTAAGTTTTCAAAACTTTAGAACTTTCATTTTTACATTTGTTGCACCGCCGCCATGCCGAAAAAGGATTTTTTTTTAATTATTTTTACAATAAAACTAAATCTAGGTTTTACCAATCTTCAGCTGTACCCACGACTTTTACATAAACAACTGGACCGGATCAAAAGGAATTTTCAACAACGTATTTGGCTTTCTTCCGTACAAAATTATAAGCTTTGTTTGATTTCAGCTCGGTGTCACAGCTTGAAACTTTAAACTCGCCTATTATCTGTTTGAATGAACCGATGGCAATAAGAAAAAGTTCAAATATTGCACAATAGCAACCCAAATGCGTTATTCAAAACCCCGTTTAAGTCGTTCAAGTAGTTGGTCAGGTATAGGTGCGGCCGCTTAAAATTTCGCGCATCTTCTGTCTGAGTGAACATTTTGCAATGAAATAAAGCTTATATGTTGCACAGAAAGAAGCCCGACGCGTCATTGAAAACCTCGTTTGACTTTGAACCAGTTCAGTAGGTGAGTTCTTAGTTCTGCAGCTTGAAAATTTGCGTATCTTCTGTCAGAGTGAACCTACCTATCGCAATGAAACTAAGCTTATTTATTGCACAGGAGTAAGCCAAACGCGTTATTGAAAGCCACGTTTGAATCTGCTCAAAAGTTTTTGAATTATTCGCGCCTTCGCTTAAAACTTTGCGTAACTTCTATCTGAGTGAACCGTTTTTAACTAACCTAAGCTTATATGTTGCACGGAAGTACCTGATCCAAGCACGTCATGGAAATGCCAGTTGGAGTCGGTACAGTAGTTTGTTCGCTATTGGCGCCGCCTATTGAAACTTCGGGCATTTTCTGTCTGAGTGAACCGTTTTCAATGAAATTTAGCTAAAGCATTACAAAGAATTAAGCTAAACACGTTATTGAAAACCCCATTTGATCCGTTTAGTAGTTTGGGAGTTATTTTTGCCCCCGCTTGAAACTTAGTGTATTTTATGTCTGAGTGAACCGTTTGCAATGAAACTAAGCATACATGTTGCATGGAGTAAGCCAAACTCGTAATTGAAAACTCAGTTTGAATCGATTTGTGAGTTATTATCGTACAGGCAATTTGATACTTTACATAAGTGTAGCTTCTGATTGAGTGAACCGATTTCAATTAAACATAGCCTATATGTTGCTCAGAGCTAAGCTTAATATATCTGCGAAAACCGCGAGAAAATCCGTTCAGTAGTTTCCGAGTTTATCGAAAACATACATACAGACAGACAGACAGACAGACAGACAAAAAGTTCAGAAAACATATTTTTTGAGTTCTATTAGTCGTTTCTTATTGCCCACACAATTTTTTTTATAATTTTATCAAAAGTACAGACACGCGGTTTCTACTCTTTTATTATATGTATAGATAAGATGTATAGATTTGGTGGTACAGGAACACCCCTTATATGAAATTACATAGATCAATATACTGGCGCAAGATATCTTACATGGAGATGCTTGGTCATGCAAAGTTTCATCAAGATTCTATGAGCCGTTTTTGAGAAAATTTCAATGTTGCATTTTCGTTGTATGACAGCTACCCTCAAAATGAGAGCCAGCAAGAAACCACTTAGAACCCTTCGATGGATTTGCATAAAACTCCTAAATTCAAAATCTGTTGTCAATCGGACCATTCGTTTAGCCGCTTGGCCAAAGCGTGACGGACAGACCGACCGACTGACGGACCGACGGACCGACCGACCGACCGACCGTCGGACGGACATTTTTGGGACTCTTGTTTTTTATGATGTATAAGTGATATAGAACACATTTTTGAGAAAATTAGAAATACTTTTTTTTTCACGAATACAATACCTTTCTCGCTCCGCTCGAAAGTAAAAACGGAAAATCGAATATTCCCAGACACGAAACCTAGATAGATCGATTTTTCGCCCCCGAAAGCCCCCGTACGGTAAATTTCGTCGAAGTCGTTAGCTCTTTTCGAGAAACCAATCATGAATAGATATACAAATATAGTATCCTCCAAGGTAACGTCAGCTCTCGTAAACTCTGTCAATTATCAAATGGTCACAAATGACTTTAGGCTCCAAGCTACTCACCATACAAGCCACCTGTGCGGACACCGCGTTACCCTGGCGAGTAAGAAGGCAGTGCGAAATTAACCTTAAACTTGATAAAGTGTGTACCTTCACCCGTTTCCCAACATTAACTTTACCGCCACGCAAATTATTCTTGAGCGTAAAAACACTGCATTTGCATTAGCAACCAAACGAAGCTACAACCTTCGAAGTGCACTTTGGCTTCAAAGTTTGGGATTGGAAACCGGCAAGTTGCCAACTTTCACCCACTTACCACCTGAGTTTATTCTTAGGATAATACAGAGTATTTCCGAGCGAGGCCAAAAGAAGGACCAAGCTTTTTTACTACTTTTCAAACTTCAAATCCGACACGCGCGAGAAAATAAAGTTCCGTAACACGAAATGCAATTCCAGGAAAGCCAGAAGAGTCCTTCAGGATCTTGAGAAAAGCTTCTTTTCTCTCAACATAATTAAGTACGTAAGCTCTCAAGTATTCAAGAATTTTATTATGGTTGGCAAATTGGAAAGAAAATAATAATATGCTCTCAAAGCTTCATCTTATTCCTCTTGTTATCTATGCCGGAATTTTTTATTCGAACCCAAAATATACGAAACAAATTAGGAGTAATATAAACAAACAACGTAGCTATAAAGCTTCAGAAAAGTTGTGACGTGAACTTGTTAACGTACATCAATATGCGATCTATCTATGCTTTTAGACGATAAAACTTCGTTACAAGGTTCGTACATACGAATCTTCAATCGATCTAAGTCACGTGGGGCATCTGTACGCAGTTTTACATTTAACTCTAGAATGAAACAGGTTTATAACTTAATTCAATTCCGTCTTAATTTTCATAAAATAAGGAACAAAATCCTCACATTTTAATAAAAAAAAATTAGTTAAAAAATTAGGCTTTTTTTGAACTCTGGAAATTCGGATACTTACCCCTTCCTAAAGGGTAAGTAGTAGTATGCTGCAGACTAAAGAGTACGCAGTGCAGACACTTAGCCTTTTATACAATTATCGCAAATAAAATTATAATTTTCTGAGTTGGTACAGTTTTCTTGCTACCAGGAGTCGCACTTAAGGCATTTTTCTCAATTAAGGTCAACGTCAATATTAAGTTTTAAAAAAAAACTGGTTGGGGTAAGTGTACGCGTATTTTCTGCGGACACTTTCCCATGTATACTTACCCAATTAGACCGAAACAAAAGTACAGGCACAATATTGAAATATGGAGTACCTTCAGTGAAATAATAATAAAAATCTTTATTTCTCTCATCACAAAGTACAGTTTTTATGACAATATTATTAGCTAAGCAGGTACTAATTCTTTGTGGTGAGAGCTGGTGTCTATACTAAGTTACCTTGTGTGACAGATCACCAGGCTTTCCCCCTACTGAATGTAGTTAACATAGCTTATAACATACAGTATTTTAGTTTACAAAACCTGGTAATGAGAATTTTCAGAAATATGTTAGTAAAGTGTGTGGATGAGTGTATGTTATGTGTGTATGGGTGTACGTTTGTGTGCGTGAATGTATGTTTGGGTGATAGTGTGTGTGCGTGTATATATGCGTGGGTGATAGTGCGTGTACGTGAGTGTTTATGTGTGTTCGTAAGTTTGTCTAAAGTAATTAAGATATTAAGATAAGACTGCCAACAAACTTCCAGTTTGATCATAATCCCTACTTAAAAGCCATTCTAATACTTTATGTTTACAGATAAACTGCGGAAGTGAATATATTGACAGAACCTTATTTATTTTATCATACGGGTAATTTTCAAGGAAGCAGTAAAATCTATTTGAGGATTTAGTTTTAAGACACATCGTGGGACAGACGGCAGAGGAATTGCGTTTACCTAATAGATTATTAGCATCGAAAGTTAACTCATTGTGCTTCTTTAAAACTATTTGATGAATAAAAAGTTGTTGTACAGTCATAACATTAGATAGTTTATATAAATCTGTGGTGGGATAGCGTATAGGCAGGAAATTACTAACTTTCAGGATGGTCCTTTCTGCTCTCTCTAATTCAATTAGGTGTGTCTTTGCTGCTCCGCCCCAACAAATTATGCAGTATGAGAGATTTGATTGACATAGTGCGTAGTAAATTGATTTAATAACTTGTACATCCGCCACGTGTCTCAGTGTTTTAAAGATAAAGATAAGTTTTCGGCACCTAAAGGCTACTGAATCAAATTTAAAAGTTAAATTATTATCAATAAATACTCCTAGATGTTTTAACTTATCAGTTCTTTCAAGTAAAGAGCAATTACATGTAGTATTTATGCGATTTTTGCAGCAATGCACTTTTAGAGAGAATTGGTCCTTTGGTGGTTGATTAGGCTCTCTAAATGTGAAGGTAATGTATTTGGTCATGAAATGAAAATCCTCATTTGAAATGCTTCGATTCAAATGAAATCTTATTTATTTTTCTTGTTCGAAAACATTACACAAACACTGTTTGGTCAGCAATGTGACCATATGCCACGCACACAAACATGCGAGATTCGCACAACCTTCACTGCGTACACTTACCCGCTGCGTACGGTTACCCCACGTGACATACCACGAAACTATGCGCGGAGAGTCTCTACTGTTATAAAATTGTAATAGTGCATTAAGATGCTAGTGCGCCGCTTTTTTCATTATTACACACGAGGCTTAGAAATTTCAGCCTGAGCCGCAGGAGAGGGCGTAATGGAGCCGAGAGTGTAATAGCAATGCGTACGTGCGTCGTAATACGTTTTTCAACACATTGACGAGTAAAAATACTTAACTTTGCTAATCTTACATGTCCACCGCACGTCCATCGGAACATTTTGTCGGCTGCATATGATGGTGTTTTCCTTTGATTTTTACAACTTTTAAAATTGTATTTCGTGTATGAGTATTTAAGACGGTTCAGGAACAATTTTTAGGGTTCCGTACCTCAAAAGGAAAAAATCACTTTGTTGTCCGTCTGTCTGTCACGACCCTCTTTTTCAGGAACGCGTAGAGGTATCAAGCTGAAATTCATATCAAATACTCAGGTCTACTATCCCTTGGAGCTGTAAAAAAATCAAACATCTAAGCCAACGCAATCAAAAGTAACAGCCGCTTATGCCGCAAATTTTCGAGTTTTTCGACACTCGCAAGGGAATCAAAACCTACGGGGTACTTCCCGTGAACTCAGAATCTTGAAATTTGTTACGAAGCAACGTTTTATAGCACAAAAAGGAAAAATTGCGATTTTTTTTCATTTCCCAGCATATGTTTCTTTGGGAAAGTTGTTCAGTTTTGTTGACTGAGCACGCCCTTTCAGTTTTCGGTACACCGTCCCTTACACCCTGTACAATAAAAATGTTTTTACTAATTTTACACTTACTTACTACCCTTTTCCTCATGAACGCGTAGAGGTATTAAATTATTTTATTTTATTTATTTAAAAGAATTACATACTAATCTTAATACTAATTTACAATTTATGTAAGGTGTAACAAAAACCTAATTAACTTTGTCCGTACACCTACAGATTCGACGGCACTCTGCGACCGCACGCAACTTAGTTCAATATTATTTTCAAATGAATATTTCTATGAGGGTAAAGCCACGAACAAATCTAAAAAGATCAATTTGGCAAACATTGCTGATAAATTGAAATTCATATCAAATACTCAAGTCTATAATACCTTTAAGCTGTAACAAAATCAAACTTCTATGTCAACCCAAGCAAAAGAAACAGCAATTTAAGCCGCATATTTTGAAAATCGCAACTACTCGGCCGATACTTCTAGTCGACCTAGTATCCTAAAATTTGGCATTTAGCAACGTTCTCGCTTGCTCTTGCTTGCTCTCGGTCCATTACGCACTCGCCTACGGCTCGGGCTGCAATTTCTGAGTCTCGTGTGTAATGAGCAACACAGCGCATAAACATCCTCATGTACTAATATTTATTTGTTCGAACATTACGCAAAAATTACTGAACCTATTTAAATGAAACTACTTGGTTTCAACATGCGGACCAAGTCGCGGGCAAAGGCTAGTAATGAACTAATGTGACTTAACAATTACTGCAAATGTTGTCACAGTATGGTTTCATTTAGACTGTTTTACGTATAAGGGAAAAATTTAACTGGTGCTAGGCTACTTCGTTAACGTCAATTTAGTATCTATAAGATCCATTCATTTAGTTCTTCGGTTCATCATCTTAACATCCCAAGAAAAGTCCACTGCAAGACCTAAGGGGAGGTAAACCTAAACCTTTTAAATACAGAATTACCTAGTTTAGGGATGTAGTAATGCCTTTACTTGTTACAAGAAGTAAATAGTCTATTTTATTCTAGCCATAGCCTACTTATAGTTTCATCGTCTGTAGTATCTCCTCGGCCCTGAGACAAGTGGCATTCTATTATCGCAAACGCTATAGAATAGAATAAAACTCTATAGGTTTGACACTAGCTGTCACGTGACATTTCGTTAGCTAATGTCAATCCCATACATTTTCATTCTATTCTACTGACGTTTGCGATAGTAGAAAGCCACTTGACTCTAGGCCCTTTTTGGTTATATTTGATTCTTATGCAAAATTCTAAACTACCCTTTTCCTTTTTGCTAAGTGCCAGGATATAATACCATTTAGTAGAAAAAGCAATGGTTATTCAGAAGGTTACTAGAAGGGGAAATTACCCATTTCACGGTAGGATAGTCTCGCCATTATTCTCGGAGAAAAAGTCATCAAAGCAAAAAACGATCAAGCGTGAGTCGGACCCACGCAATATATTTAATTCTCAGAACTGCTTAACTAAGTCCGTTTGAAAAAACTATGCTAGTTAGAGACGCCGTTATATTTTCTTTTAATGGTATATTCGGATTATTTCGTTCGGATATCTTGACAAGGGGAACAACAACAACAACAAGCTTATTAAATTGAAGGAAGTGTTATTTAAATTATTCCAAACTTGACAGGCTTAGTGTAGCGACGCAACTGCGAATTTTTATTCGTCAATCTGATATACAAGAGCGGAATTTCCGCGTAGGAAATCGGTCCTTGTACTGCAACCGGTATGGGGAAGCAAAAAAAATCTGCCAATTCTAAAAAGTAGTAGTTTCACAAAAGCAGTTTATTCATGAGTAGAAGGTTTGCAAAGATACCAAAGACATATATGCAAGAACAGACATATTCAAGAACTCAATAAAAAGTCATCTAGCCTACAGCGTTTGACATTCATATGGGATCGACATGCGAAGGTCACGGTGAAATTGAATGCGTAGGTTCTTACACATCAATGGTTACATCAGAGGGAAACCACCCTGTGAATTTTGTGATCTAAGGGTGTGACAACTGCTACTAGAATTTAGTATGCTACGACGTAGCGCCCGTAGAGGTTTTGCTACATCAAAACAAATTTATAAGGATTCAATGTAACTTCCTGTTCTTCTTTACGTAACAGTTCAGTTTTATTGAACTTAGTGTAGGTGTACACAGATATGTAATATATTCCACCTTTCCGTGAGGTTCCTTCAAAACTTAGAAATTTCCAAGTAAGTTAGCAGAGAGTTTGCCTTGATTGAATAAATTCTATTATTATAAAAATGACGGAGAATTACTTGAGAACGGCTCGTCGATTTGACAGATGTTTTTTGTTGCGTGCGTAAGAAACGAAAATTTGGGTTATTTTACCTTAAATTTAGTTAAATTTAGTTAAAATTGAGTTATTGAAAGTGCTTCTTTCTATGGATTTTTTGTATGAAGTCAATCTCAGAGCTTCTCTTGCAGAACCGGAGCGGGCCACTAGTGTAAAAAAAAATTGGCTAAAATATTTACTTGTGTGACTTAAAATTTGCTTCGCACAGTACTCTTCTATTTTTTCTTCTCTCGATCTAGTAATACTATCATCGAAACTGTTTACCCAAAAAGAGAAAGCCACTTGACTCGGGGCCCTGATCTGAGCATTAAGAGTACAAAAGCTGTTAAAATATTTCAAAATCAAATGTTATTCCTACCTGTAGCAGTGAGAAGAGACTTGTTTTGATAAATACATAATGCAAATTTAAACGTCAGGCTTAGATGGGGGCCATAAATTACCATGGTATTATCCGTATTTTCCATTCAAATTGTATGCGTGACGCCTTCGCTCGAAATCGACCCGCCAGAAATAGCCGCCACTCGGCACTCCGACAATGAAACGGTTAATTTTTGTGAAGGGGTCAATAGAAACATGTAGTTATAGACAGCTTTTTATAGACTGGACTCCCGATGGTAGAAGGGGGATAGTGAAATAAGCTTGTGGAGCTCTTGAACATGCTCTTCGAAATACAATCTGTAAAAGACCGACAGACATGCAAATCCAGAATGTGAAACTTGGTTTTCTTTAGCAACTCATCACCAACGAGCTTTTTTATTAATTAGAGGTCAAATTAAGTGCATCGTGTAATGTTAAAAACATAGCATGTGTATTTCTTATTAAAAACCATCTTCTCTCGTCCAAAACAAAGGACAATCCAGTATGAAACACTTGAAGTACCCAATTTGTATTTTCATTGGGGCGACTACAACTGTTGCTAGTACTCTAGCTGTACTAACAATGTTCTTTTGTCCGTTTGCTTTATTTCGCGTATCTCGTAAAGTTTTAACAAGGGACGAAGGCAAGGCAAGTCAGGTGGAAGTAGTGTAGTTGGCGATAATTTAGATTAGACGGTCGTTTGGCGCTGTCTGTTTGTGGATATGGTTATAAATATCTACTCGTTCCAACGACATTATCACATCAGCCTTAAAACGTACACGGCTTTCCACGACCTTGACTAGATCGTCAGTCCACTTAGGGGAGGCGCCCACCCTACGTCTTTTGGCTTGAATTCACTACTCTAGAGCCCTTCGGCCATCGGTTCTCCGAGCGATGTGCCTTGCCCACTGACACTTAAGTTTAGCGATTCTCAGTGCTATGGCGGTTACTTTAGTTCTTATACTGATCTCCTTCTTTCTCATTCGATCCCGCAGAGAGACTCCAAGCATAGCCCTTTCCATAGGCCTTTGAGTTACTTTGCCACCGGAAACTACTCAGCGGCAGACAGAAGTTGAGGATCCTCACAGGGTCGTGGTCGTAGGGGTTAGGCAAAAACCAACGTAAAAGGAACGAGTTTATTATGACAAAGTAGGTACAAAATTCAAGGCGGTGGTCGTGCTGCGCGCGGGCACGTCCGAGCACGACCAGAATCCAAGGTAAACTGACTGTTTTTGACACGAATGAGACCGAAAGACAGAGATAGAAGACATTTGAAATAGGAATTTGAAATTTTGGGCCAGGACGATAGAGCCAGGATCACGAAAGGAGGCAGCATGCGAGGCATGCAGCCCCGCTCCGTGACAACTTGACATCTTTGTTCCAACATGTCAGGTTCGATTACTCCACCGACAAGAGCACAGCTCTTAAGTTTAAAGAAAAAGAAGAAGAAGTCAGGTTTAACAATTGTCTTTTTGGTTTGAATCATCATCATTGCTGTAGCCTAGTAGGCTGATGAGGGCAATAGTTTTTACTTACATTCATTTATTTATTTCTATGTATTAGCAGTATCAGTCTACTTATTTGCCAGATCTTCCTTCGTGAACGTATTTTTTTTTACATTAATTGGATAAAGAGTATCGATACTATTGAAAATAGCAGCAAAAGTTCACTGTTTAAGATTACTAAAGAAACTAGGGCGATGAGTGATACGGCATCATTATAATATCTAGAAGGCCTATCATATCCGGCCGGTCATTTATAGTGTTAGGGCTTTTGTCCGTCTGGGGAAGTACCACCTCTTTGCCTTTTTCTGCCGTAAAGCAGCATTGTTTGCATGCTGTTTCAGTTTGAAGGGTAAGGGAGCTAGTGAAATTACCGGCACCTGAGACATACTATCTTAGGTCTCAGTGTGGGTGACGCGCTTTGCTGTCTTATTAGTGTCAAATTATTTCACTAATAAGACAGTGGGTGTCATGGGCGGTGGTGACCACTTACCACCAGGTGATCCACTTGCTCGTTTGCCCACTTGTGACATAAAAAAAATCTACATACTCAATACATGCTTTTGCCTACTCATAGCCAAGTTTAAACAAAATTATGACTCCAAAAAGAGAAGACACCGATGTAGTGCGGATGTAGCGATGTGTACTCAGGAAATTACTATGTCACATGAATTGATTAGCGGAGCCCGTAGAGGAATGGAACAAAATTCCATACCGCAATAACAATTTGATTGAAAAAGTAACAAAGGACCCGGATATTACGTTACTTAATTTAAAAGCTTTTAGCGACTCTAGCGCCATTTCTTTGTTATTTCAATAAAAATAAAACGTTTCAATAGGATACTCTACCCACCGAAAAAGTCTAAGATATTTTCACCTATAATAGAGATAGAAACTCTTTATTGCACACAAAACTTAAATAATTGAGTAAGAATAGCTTATAAAGGCGGCCTAATAATAGTACATAGTTTAAAATTTAAGGGACAACGCTAATGAAGAAGCTTAAATTAAATCATTTATTGCGGTGAGTCTGGCACAGTTGTAGGTACACACGGCCGCACATCGGTGGAAACACCTTGACCTTAAGCGGGTATCCGGTTACAGGTGTTTGTGACGTAGCGCCGGTTTAGCTTATACTAGTTCTGTTTCAACTTGCTTGCTGCCGTGCGTACAAACAGCAACTTTGTTAACTTACCTAAGACATTTCAATCGCTAAAGATATAGTCTAGGCAACGAAGCGGATCGTTGTAAGAAGACCCCCCCATTAAATCCTCAGTCGATGAAACTTTGCTGGGGTATTACACTACATGAGACAAACCTTCTATAAAAACATCCAAAAAAATCGGTACTTATAATTTTTCCATACAAAAATTACAAAAAATGTATGAATTTTTTTTTTGTAAAAGTTTTTTTTTTATATTTTGAATTTACATTTAATTCATGGTTCTTTAACATCCTGTCAAATAAAATCTGCCTGAGAAATTCATGTTGGGGTCAACTGCTTCGTTGCCTACACTAATAACATCAGGAATGTTGTAGTTGATCATCATCACCATCATAGCGTGTGGGTTGTAATATCAATGACCGACCTCACAAACCTTGGTGTCAGAGTGGTTGAACAGCCAAGGCCTCTGACGTGGCTCATTAAAAAACACATCTGTAGGTATAAGCTGGGACTAACGGTTTGACGTGCCTTCCGAAGCACGAAATTATCTTATTTTTCGGTAAAACAGGTGATTCAACCTGCAATGTCCTAACCAAACTGGAGTAGACACAGAAAGTGATTTTTTGAAGACGTGACAAAATGGAGTCTCGATGTAATTATAATCCTGATATATTTAGCAAAATTCTGCCTTTTGGAGAGATATGTTATGCGGGCGTTTTTTCTTTACGTTTTGTTAAAAATTTGCTCTTTGTATTGCGATCTCATCAATCTCGTGGTAATAGTCTTCATATTAGAAACAGTTTCTTTCTAAAAAAGCGGCAAATTGCGCGTCTGAGAGCGGCATCGAGTTGTTTTGATGTATTTTGCGTTCTGAATGATGATATTAGAAACTGTTACACGAGAATTTATTTATGCACAAAATCTATTGGATTTTCTGAATACCAAGCGAAATTCGGTAAATATTGACCTTATTTTGAAAGAGAAATCTGTCTAGAAATGTTTATTAAAGCGTGTTGTCCTTATACCGGAATCTAGTAAATATGATTAGAAACCGTTAAATATGAAAGTGTAATCCAAATAAGTATGGTAAATCAAATGCACCCTATTTTTATCACGGCCTGCCCTTATATTCGGATTTTCTTTAGATTTAATGTTTTAACTGAAAGTTGCCGCTAATTTACTTATACTTTAAGAATCACAACTACAGTATACTTACTCTTACTTATATTCTTACTTACATATTTTGACAGTAAGTTTAACTTACGGGGCCGACACAGTATGATTTTCTTAAAAGCCAAGGCAAGTGTAAAATTCATGTAATTTTTTCGAGGTGTAGGTACCAAAACTTGTCATTCCTTTGTTCTTTCACAACAGCGTTCTTTACACAAGTATTCTTGAGCAACAGTTTAAAGAAGGTACCATTAATATAGCCGACTTTTCTCAAAACTTTGTTACACTCGAAAAGCTTTGTGCTTTTGATTCATATCTTCAAAGATGAAAGTAGGTAGCTGTTAAAGCTTATCAGATTCTCTTAAGTCGATTCCTCAGGATCTGGAAGTACATTAAATGCTTATTGGGCAACAAAAGAAAGCGTACTTACCCAAATTTATCGACTTTGAAGACGTGTCCTTGGAGCCGGGAGCGAGAAGCGGCAACTGGTGCGAGCGGGCGCAACAGGCAGCACTCCTGGCACACACAACTATTCAACGACCATGTTTCCACTCGAATTTTTTGCACTGTTTCTGGTGTTTTTGTGCGTCGGCGGGTGTGGGGCGGCGTTCGCTCGCCGCAGTCGCGCGCTCCGGTCTGCCGCCGCTCACCCCCGCACCCCTCCACCGCCACCCTGCCTCGCCCCTCTCTCGCCTGAAGTATTCGCACTCGCACCCTGTGACACTCAAAACCATTGTTCACAAACGAACCTTTTCGTTAACTACGGAACATGAATTTGAGATTACAGCAGCAGTTAGCTCGCCTTTCTGCTCCCTCGTTATTCCTATTGTCATTCAAAATTAAGACCCAGCTCTGTTACTTTGTGTAAAAATATTGTGTGGGTGGTTTTGTTGAAAAGCCTTAAAATATTAAGGTATGCATGAATAACCATCTTTCCTTTAGGAACGTTTTGTCGATTAAGGTTGAAAACCGTTCAACGAAATAGAATAACACTTTGGAAAAAAGGGTAAACAAATGTAATTGTTTGCTTTCGACAGTCCCGAGCCGAAGGGAATTGGGATAGGTATTTTGTGAAAATCAATTGTAATCCGCCGGGAAATCGAACTGGCACTCTATATTTGCTAGGTATGCAGATGAATAGGATACGCTTTTAAGTTAGTGTACATACTGAAAAAAGATAATATTTGTAGAAAAGCAGACAGGTACTTAATTTAATTACTACCGAGGAATGAAGTAATTCTTTAGGTGGAAAAACCATCGCAGTTTAGTAGAGCCGCTACGGCGTAGTCGGTCGTAGGCGGCTACGACGTCTGTTTACGTAATGCATGGCAGGATGGCACGTCATTGCCAATAAATGTCTACTTGCCAAAGCTTACGTACCCGTAAATTACGAGTGTGCTGGCGTTCCCTATTTTATTTATTAAATATTTTTTATAAAATATTGGTAGACAAATCCGTGAAATAGATTTTCGAAAGGTTAACTCAACGAATCGGTACATTGAATAATTTGAAAAAAATTGGGAAATGCAAAAAAATTTAGATTTTTGATAATGTATTTTGGCTTATTTTCGTGCAGCATAATATTATTATAAGATTTGTCAATTGAAATGTATTCACTTAAACAGAAGAGAAAGCAAGTTGAGTTTATAGCAACAAACTTCAAACCATTAGCTTTGGCTCCACAGGTGCAGCCTGGTGGTGGATCTAAGTGGAATGAAGGGAATCAGTTAGCAGTTTTCTTTAACAGCCCAAACTCCACGGTGAATCAAGTCGTAGGCAGTGTCTGGGTGCTGACTGTACAAACTTAAATGATAGATTCTAACCATGAAAATGTACAACTTTTCCCAAGGAACATAGGTCGAAATACCAAAAAAAAAATTTCGACTTCCCATACAAACTGCATCAGCTGACAGCACTTTATACGGAAGGTCGAATAATTTTTTTTTTTATTTCGGCCTTAGATGTTCCTTGAGAAAAGTTGTACAGTTTCATTGTCACAATCTATCGTTTAAGTTTTTACAGTCGGTCAGCGGCCACAGTAAATATTATATTGTATATCTTACAATTGTGTATCTTACATTTACAATTGTATATAATCTAAGAATAAAAAAAAAGAATCGTAAAATAACCATTTAAAAATCAAGATTATATTACTATTTTTGAGTGTGCGATTTTCAATTATTCGCGGGTTTTCTCGCCAAATATCTGATATTAACAAAAAAAATATCGACCGGCCCACAGAAAAACCGTCAAGCCAGTCAATATATGAGCCGCACCTGCCATTTAGAAGCCATGTCAAGGCTGGGTGGGTATGCAGGAGTGGATCCAGGTTGTATGATCATCCGAGAATTCCTAAAACTATTTTTAAATGGTACAGGGTGAGAAAGCAATTCTTCTCCTGGTTGTACTAGTGTTTGCGCTCGACATGGTATTTTTATCTTTGTTAGTGCATTAATTATTCGTTTACTATATTTTGTAAATAATAGATTTCCAACAGATATATGGAGTTAAATAGATCCTCGTACTGCCTCGCCTGCGCCTCTGTTATTTTTCATAAAATACTGCGGTATTTTTTCAATCGCACAGATTATATTGCTGATCAAACGGTTTCCTAAGATTGGTCTGGTCGTTTATTCTTCGAAAACATAAAATGCTTTTTTTCGTATTGAGATGCGGAGGGTAACGTGTAAATCTTACAACTGTAGCTAAGGAATGGAATTCCCTACCTGCATCTGTATTCTTGAGTCGTATAATCGGAATGTGTTCAAGTTGCGAGTGAATAGGCCTCGTAAGTTTTTGTGTAAGCTTGTTTCACCGTCATCCTCAGGCTAGAGCCCATTGTAAATAATTTTAAAAACTCAACAACAGGGTCCGAACCCTTTGCTCTGAAGCCGGCACTGGTAAGCAAAAATTAAGCGTATACTTCACTGGCGTTAATTTTAATTACATAACTGGTAAAGTCATTACAGTGAAAAGTTAAAACTTTTCACAGATACAAACAGCAATACGCTTGACTGACCATTGGAAAATAGAAGAAACTCTGAAATACTAAACAACAAAGATAAACAATATATGTAAATAAGCACATTCATTCATTCTTGCCATTTTAGAGCTGATCCAATACAAAAGAAACTTCTTGCCACTTGCATTATAAAAATTATAAAGTTTGTCTGTCAATGTCCATTATAATTATAAGTCCCATTCTTGTCAAATTCCCGCAAAACTGTGTAAATTTGAGGATTCTATACAAATTATAGTTTACATTGTGTGCCTTATTGAAACAACTTGGAAACAAGGCTCCCAGTTAGCCTCCCGCGATGCTTTTTAAGATTCCGTACTTCAATAAGAAAAAAAAACCGATCAAGTGCGAGTCGGACTCGCACGCCGAGGGTTCCGATATACTTTTTGGATGAAATGAAGTCCATTTTAAGGACCGCAAAACTAAATTTGTTTGTAAAAGTTATTTGCAGATTTCTAAAAAACTATGCAACATAGAATGATCGTTTTATTTTTACTGTAATGTTTACATAAATTCCTGTCAACTGTAATTAATTCAGATTTTTCCTTTCACAAACTTCGGAGATAAGGGGGGGGGGAATGGTATTTTTTTTTTTTTAATTTGCCCCCCCCCCCCCCCCTAATTTGGCCCCCTTTACATTAATAATAATATTTTTTTCAAAATTCTTTCATTTGCAATTAAATTGGGCAACTATATTCTAAAACTATTCCAAATTTCAGGTCGATAGCATGAGTGGTTGCTGAGATATAGGGGTGTGACAGACAGACAGACAAAGTCGCACCATAAGGGTTCCTTTTTTACCATTTTGTTATCGGAACCCTAAAAAGAACGGAACACTTATAGGATCACTTTGTTGTCCGTCTGTCTGTCTGTCAAAACCCTTTTTCTCCCGAACGGGTGAAATTAATATAGGTCTCTAAATTCACGATCCTACGACAATACAATTGGCGATTTATGTCCCCATCTCCATACATTTTTTAACCAAACCAAAACCTTTAGGGTACTTCATTGGGTACTTCCCGTTGACCTAGAATAATGTAATTTGGCAAGAAGCTAGGTCTCATAGCACAAACAAAGGAAAAAGTCTAAAATTATTAAATCTTACAGTTTTTCTCATAAGTAATCATTCTAAGTCCGACTGACACTTGGCCGGTTTATTTTTTATATTTCAAAGGCCTCCCGTATAACCCGTGTATTTTGACGTATACTCTATCACGGATGACATGTCATTCCGCGAGAAGACATTCTGGTCGAGGAAGTATATTATTTATTCTTTGTTCTTTATTCGACCTACTCGGCCATAATGTTTTCTCGCGGTTCCCTATTGTAAGAAAGAAAGCAAAAATATAAAACTGTTTCCTAACTCAGTTCCCTCTCTGCCTAAAATCAGGGTCCTAAATTCAGTCCACAACTACTCTTTTATCACTTACATCTTCAATGATTCATGGAGTCACATTCGGAAAGTTTTTTCAGACTTTTGTGTACACAATAATGCTGTAAATGTGTTTAGTTGTATTTATTGTCTATTATTCGAAATCAATTATATAGGGTCCAACAGAAATAACGAATATAATTTAACCATTAAACTGAACAACTTTCCCAGGAACATAGGTCGTGACTTACCTCAGAAACTGCATCAGCTGATAGCGCATTTTGTACGGGAGGTCTAATTTGGTTTTTTGTATACTGAGTACAAATAACTTTGTCTGTGACCGGAAATGCGTAGAAGGCAAAAAATTTGTCGCGGGGGTGAGCTGTCGTTCATTGGTTCTCCGCCTGTCACCTATGCGCGGAATATAACCGGTCATGGACAAACTTGTTCTGAACGCCCTGTATTTCGCTAAAATTATCTTCACCATTTTTGTAGGACCCTATATACTTAGGTGTTGTTGTATTAATTCCTGTAATTCCTGTAACTCGTAATTGAATAAATTTAATTGAACGCCATTGGCATACAACGCCAAAATGAGGTCGATCAAAGGCACGAATACAACATAACGTGATAGTTGCTCATGTTAAATACGCGCAAGTTCGTGTAGTTTTGTTTTGCCCATCCAGTAGTATAATAGCAGTATAACTAGTTAGTTCATTGGTGTATACTCAGCTCTGTGGCCTAGTGTACAAAGCAGCGCGCACATCACATTGCTAGATAAACACACGAGAAGGCGGGATGGGCCGTATTTTCTCTCCCTATTTATTTTCCTTATAAAACTCTGTTAGTTCAAGACATCGTAAACAAGAATATGTTTCTGTAAGAATAACATCGTTCATTGCAACTCAGCAGCTTTCACAATTTAATAACAGATAGTTTTTAAATTTACTTTGATTTGAATTAAGTATGATGATACTTAACTTTTAGTTCGTATGGTGCCGTCAAAGAATAGTACCAACCCATCTCTACCCGTGAGTGTCGTAAGAGGCAACTAAGGGATTATGAACCGGAGGATGGGCAGCAGCATCTTTCTGTGTATTGTATCATCTTACATACTGCGGTCACCAACAACAGCGGTCGCCAGCCGCAACGATTACAAGCGTGGTGACTATGGTACATCCCCTCCTAAGTACCACGAGTTTTTGCTGGAGTTCTGGAGGGAGCTCCCTGTACTGCAGTGGACGTTTCATGGGATGTTATGATGATGATACTTTACTTTTCATCTGCCCGGGTCCATGTCTTGCCTACTATGATACAATGTGTTTAAAGAGCGACTGTATATTCAGACCATGAAACATGAAACATTTACAGTTTTTATGGAAAATTGTATATTTATTACATATTTCGACCTATGTTTAGTTTAGTTTTTTACCTGCCCGTGCGCCAGTATTTTCACAAATCTTTATCCCCCTTGCCGTTCAGGATTAAATTTTAGAAACTCTGATAAATATAATTATGTTTTCAACACATTTGCTCATAAAACAGCTCTATTTGCACTGTATTAAGGTCCATAATCCAGCTCATTAAACACGCGTGTCTTTGTCATAATATTACTTAACTAGTGTTTTATTTTTGTTTTTGTTTTTAAATCGGCCAATAGCAAGGAGTTTTTATGCTTATTATGTTACTAAAATTTTCAAGCTGACTTCGAGAAAATATCATAAATGAATGTTGATTTTATGAAATTATTTATAGTAATTAACTAATTAACAATAAATTTGTCATTTACGTAACAAGATATTCAATTTTTGATAATTTATTTCAAGGTTAATGGAATAGGATGTTTGGGTACCGAGTGACAATTACTTTTTTTTATAGCTTGGTTACTAGATTGACTAATAATTGATAAAAGATTGATGGTGTAAGATAACATGGTAATGTTTTGGGGGCTCCTCACGCGACGTATAATCTGTGTCCGCTGAAAAAGAAAGAATGCGCGCCATTTTACAAATATTTGTAGTGTTTATTATTGTAATTATTTCTAATAGAGTCGACTTCTACAAGTAAAAAACGATTCCTGAACCGAAATTTGGTAAAATTAAAGGGAAACATGAACATATGCAGCCGACAAAATGTTCCGGTGGACGTAAGGTTAGTATTTTAAAGGTAACCAATTTGATTTGTTTTTATTCGCAAATGTGTTGAAAAACGTCGTAAAAAGCTCGTGCGCGTTGGAGATTACACACTCGGCTCTATTACGCCCTCGCCTGCGGCTCGGGCTGCAATTTCTGAGCGTCGGGTGTAACATCCAAAATAGCGCACTTGCATTTTAATGTACTATTATGAACAGAAGCCGACGAATATATAAATGGCCATATAAACTTTCATCCACTGTCTGACTCCCTGGGACTACCTTGACTACCTACCTTATTATGGAAAATCCTGTTGCTTTTATAAGTGGAACTCTACCGCGAAATACTATTATTTCGCCAACTTGCTCGTCATCATAACGTAGAATACCTTCTTAAGTTTTAATATTTGCTACACATTGAATGAGGCCTAATATGGGCGTTACCACACGTTAAACAAGGAAATATCTGAGACTATTGGTTAACTCACTCATATGAAAAAGATTACCTTCACACATAGACTTACACTGAATAGGAAATGTCGAAACCATCATTAGTAGAAACTGAAACATCGGCCACATGATCCAATCATAACGACTACCACTAATCGCATTGTAATTGTTTATTTATGCTCAAGCGTATAACAACTTAATGGTAAAATAACCTTATGTATAACATAATGTAACGATCGCGTGAAAAACCGCCATTCTACTATAATAGGGTGCTACATCCGTGGAGACGCTAAAGTAAAATACTAATATTTATACAACAATAACTTCACGCCCTTATCTGGAGGGTTTAGTTTTCTATTGGAAATGGTTGCTTAAAAGCGTATCTCCTGTAACGGACTAGGTACCAACATTTCCAATTCTTAACGAAACAAAAAACATAAACACGAAACAAAAACCTTCGTTTTCCAAACAAAAATATATCGTGTATGGCCACTCCTCTTTGTTACCTGTTTTCTGTTGTTTCGCAAAAAAAACATGCAGGAGACAAGCCTTAACACACTGTTTAAGGTTCGTTCGAAAACGAAATTGGCAACTTTAGGATGCGACCCCGTCGGTCTGTCTGTCACACCAATTTAATAAAATTTAAACATTTTCAAAGAATAATCTCCCTTATTTTTTATAAATAAAACGATTGCAAAGATATTTTTATTGCATAAAGAAAATCGTAAATATATTCGACAAACAACTTGATACATGAACAAACTTTTTTGTTAGTCTTTTTGCACAAAGTGCACAAAGTAGAGTATTATAAAAAGAAGGGCTTCGTACACTGCAAATTTTATTTTTGTTATTTTATAACATGACTCTTTTCGACTTATGATGGACAACGTTCAAAAGTTTCCACATCGAAAAATCTGAAACAGGTAATAAGAATCGATAGAGGTTTAAAACTAACACGATTTTTGATTAAACAGACCTTTTTTTAGGTATTATCTTCAAAAATATCTTTTACAAACATGGTTAGATAATGCGGTCCTGAATAAATTTTATTGCGTAGGTACATATTACACCAAAACTTACTTATCAGAACCCTCCGTGCGCGAATGAGTTGCACTGGACCGGTTTTATTTTCGTGTTAAAGTTACAGGCTCTTCCAAGTTTTAGATAATGATTAAAAACTTCGAAAACTAAACTAACTCAACAGATTTACGATTTTTTTATTTTATTCATTGAGTTCTATTATATTCATTTTATTGCACATGTAAAGAGAATAGTAAAATTTCATGAACTTAATATCAGGATTTACTTGACTGCTTTCTCGTATTTTATTTAGCGAAAGGTCGCGGCGCCTGTTTATAAATTGAAGCAAAGAAATCTTTGCCTCGGTGTCGCTAGCTCGCTCTACTATTATGTTATACCAGGCGCTATCTATCTGTGTCAAGCTAGACCTGAAAATCATGAGCCTAGAGGAGATACATAACATTTTAATATGCTGGGTTTTTGAAAAGTACATTGGAGGACATGAATTTACCCATGAATTTAAACAACTTTTCCCAAAGAACATGACATAAATGCGACAAAAAGATATTAACCTAAAGTAGCGTAAAATATTTATTCATTCATGTATATGTATACAATTTGATACAATTTATATTCTCGCCAAATTGCATACTTTGAAACCCTTATAACGCACTGCTTCAGAAACCCTTGAATGCCTTACCAGTCCAATCCTTGCCACTGAAATATTGTGCGATCGTGCGGAACCCTCAGACGGAGAGTCTGATTCGTACCTAAAGAGGTACGAGCTAAATAGCCGGTTTTCCAAAGACTATTAGCTCCTTTTTCCAAAAAAAATTCCTAATAAAATAGTACTTATAAATAACAAAAGTTGCTATACCTCATTTGTAGAATAGCAGTTATAATAAAGAATATTCAAGAAATAAAATGTTATTGAGCAGCAAAGTAAAACATTTCAACAGCCTACCATCATCAAAAATCTAATTAGGTAAATGTGTCCATTAGTTCCGAGGACGGCTAAAAGCTCCAACTGAAAGTAAGTGACCCTTTTATTTATTCGTAGTATAATTTCTTTTAATTTTCGTAAGGCTTGGGGCTGTTGCTGAGTTAGATATTTTCAAGCCATTTTTTTATCAGAAGTTAACAAACAAGCAGACAGGTAGGAGGTCAGCAGGGCCGTCTTAAGCCATATTGAGGCCCTTGGGCACACAATATTTGGGGCCCTTTTGGGAAGTAAAGAAAAATATTGATACAAAGATTTTTCTGCAGTTATCTAATAATACCTATTTCTCTAAATCTTAAATCTAGTAGGTACCCGTACAGCGTGAATTTGTATTGGTTTCGCTCCCGAAGCCCAGTGATTCTACTCATGTAAACAAGCAACTTTCCCAAAGAAAAAAAATTTTTTATGGAAAAAAAAATTTCGCCTTCCCAAGCTGCTTGCTTGCAAGTTGCTTGTTTTCATGAGTAGAATCACTGGGCTTCGGGAGCGTAAACAATACAATTTCACGCTGTATGTTAAAAATTAGAAAAGCATGCCTTTGCGGCATTAATTGGTTGCGATTAAGATAATGGTTTCTTTCGGGAACTGTTTTAGCCTATTTTACATAACTTTCGGGGTTTCCCCTGGCCCTACGGGTTCAGGCCACAGATAAATTTGATGTGTGAAACGTGCAATGCGCAAGCTCGACTGTGGATTCGAAACGGTATCGCTACGCTAGGTGGTGCTGTAGTTAGTTAGAATACACTCGTAAATGTTCTTGTATAGCCCAATAAAAAGTTAAGTCGGCGGAAAATGCGGTACTTTTTAGGAAATAGAAATGTGTAAATATATCGGTCTTTCGGGGCCCTCGTGAGGATGGAGGCCCTGGGCACGGGCCCCGTGTGCCCTTATAGTAAAGACTGCACTGGAGGTCAGGTCACTTCCGCCTAAAGTACCTATTAGTGAAGTTATTTTTACAATACAAATATACTTTACATCTCTCATTTTTATTATAATTGAATATTATATGATTATATATTTTGTCTTTTTATTTTGTTTACTTTTAATGTATTTATCATTTGATTTAATTAATTGCTGTTTTCTTTCTCCTTGGTTCCAATTGACGCAATGCTTTTGTTTATATTTATCCAATTATTTAAGGTTGCCTTTAAAAGATCGCTTGTAGCGATAAGGCCGCCTTTGCTCACATTATGTTTAAGGTTTCCTGTAAAATTAGTTATATTTTTGTTATGTGCGCAATAAAGCATTTATCTATCTATCTATCTCTCATATTCGGTAAGTAGGTCCTTATTACCCCCAAATGGGGCTTGTAGATGACCAATTAGCGCTCTAGGGTAATAATGTAGCTAGAAAAGCCCTAGGGCGGTAAGTAATTGAGTTTTGAAAGAGTGAAGTGTTTTTTTTTTATTACTTACCGCCCTAGGGCTTTTCTAGCTACATTATTACCCTAGAGCGCTAATTGGTCACCTACGATTTGGTGGTAATAAGGACCTACTTACCTCACAATCGAGATGTAAAGCAGAGTAGTTAGCTTGGGTGTAAGCATCAATTGCACCCTCGAACTATAGGCGCCCTCGCTGCGCTCGTGTGCCTAAATATCTCGGGCTGCAATTGATGCCTTACAGCCCTTGGCTACTAACCTACTATTATTGCACACCACAGGAAAGAAATTTACAAAAATCATTAATACAAAAGAATGTACAAAAGGCAGCCTTATTGCTAGGGTAGCAATCTCTACCAGGCAACCTTTCAGGTATGAAAAAGCACGATGCCTACCCGGAGTACTAAGATGAAATGCCTCATCTGAAGTCATTTGTCAGTAATTTTATTTTAACTGGCTCCTTTAGGGCCCGCGCACACCAAAAGGCAGAGCAGACGAGAGCAGTTTTTGATAACATTGCAAAATGGACTTTATATTCATACTAGCTGTTGCCCGCGGCTTCGCTCGAGTGGATTTAGTATTTATGTTGTTACCGGTTTTTCGAAGCAATGACATATTTTCCCGTCATTTCCGGGTAATTTTAAACTAAGGAAAAACAGGACTAACCCTGCGCAAATCAATAAGTATAATTCAAGATCCAGCTGAATTTTATATAATATACAGACGTTACTCATAAATTACTCAGAATAGAGGAACTTAGCAGCAGTATCCTGACAAATGTAAAGACAGAGATGAGAGACACCTTTATGTAATATTTCAAAACAGAGCCAATTCGCAGAAGTAATTGAGAAAAACTGAAACCCTCTCCCTCTCTCTCCCACCCCCCTTCCTCTCCTCCTCCCCGTCCCTCTGTCTCTCTCCCTCCCCCTCCTCCCTCACCCTCACCCCGTCCCCCTCCCTTTCTCCCTCCCTCTCCCTCTCTACCTCTCTACCTCTCTACTTATCTACCTCTCTACCTCTTTACCTCTCTACCTCTTTACCTATCCACCTCTCTACCTCTACCTCTATCCCTGCCCCTATCCCTACCCCTAACGCCAATTTAACCGCTATCCCTAACATAGAAACGACACCCATATTTATTTTTAGACATTTCAAACCTATCGCACCCCAACCCCATCCCCAGGGCATGATGGTATTTCACGTCCACCACGTTGGATTTCAAAGTTGTTGTAGCTTTCGTAATCAGCGACCCGATAAACCATACAAACGACACCCATATTGATTTTAGACATTTCAAACCTATCGCACCCCAACCCCATCCCCAGGGGATGATGGTATTTCACGTCCACCACGTCGGATTTCAAAATTGTTGTAGTTTTCGTAATCAGCGACCCGATAAACCATACAAACGACACCCATATTCACATTTCAACCCTATCGCACCCCAACCCCATCCCAAGGAAATGATGGTATTTAACGTCCACCACGTTGGATTTCAAAATTGTTGTAGTTTTCGTAATCAGCGACCCGATAAACCATACAAACGATACCCATATTGGTTTAGACTTTTTCACCCCATTTCCCTTTTTTAGGGGTTGAATTTGGGGTGGAATTTCAATAATAGTGATGAACGTTGCATAGAATTACATCATTAATGCCTAAATAATAAATTATGTGGATTTTACTTTAAAAATAAAGAATTTTCAACTTCATCCCCCTTTTCACCCTTAAGGGTGTCGAATTTTCAAAAACCCTGGGACACTTAAGTATTAATTTTTAGTCGTCAGCCTAGATACAAATTTTGAAGATCCTAACTTCAAAACTGACGGACTTTCATACAAACTTTCATCCCCTATTTTACCCCCTTAGGGGTGGAATTTTGTTAAACCCTTTCTTATTGCACCCCTAGGCCTCATAAGGAACCTACATGCCAAATTTAGAATCTCTAGACCCAGCGGTTTGGGCTGTGCGTTGATATGTCAGTCAGTCAGTCAGTCAATCAGTCAGTCAGTCACCTTCATATAGATGAATAAAATTCTAAATTGGCTGAGGCATAAAACTGCTCGCTGCTTGAGCATGCGCGAGCAGTCGCGCGGACGCAAGGTCGCAGTGTTGTCTGCTTGACGGATTTAGGGCTAAATATAGCATTTTTAACTATTTGTAATTAACTTGAAAAGGAGTATTTTGAAAATTGTTAAGACCGAATCATATTCTTTTCGTAAATTCATATTTGCAATTGATTTTTTTTGTAGTTTTAATAAATTTTTCGTACTACAAAAAAAACTATAAAATTAAATTCTTCTGAATGGTAAATTATTAGAAAAGGTTAGAGAATTTCTCCAAAAATATCTCTCCTGTCGGGTCTCCTCCATCTATATTGAAAATTTAGATATTCTTATTTTTTAATTTATTTATAATTCTGTTTCTTCTTCTTCCGCCAAAAGTGCATAATTACAATATCCCAGTCCATCACAATCACGCATGCACGTCCCAGTGTTGAATTATCGCTACAAAGTAGTAACATGGCATGGCAACCCTGAGAAACTGCCGAAGAGCATGCGCGAGCATTTTGCCGGTCGGTCTGCGCGGACCCTTACACTTCTGCTGTCAGAAAAACAGGCTAGCACATAGACCGAAACGATTGATGATCTTAGTATGGTAGAAGGATATGCAAGAGGATGTTGCTGCTCAATGGCCTTCCTCAGGTTCAAGATCCCTTATTCATCCTTTACGGCACCCAAGGGAAGCTATAGCCAATGTACACACGGCAGCAAGCATGTTGAAACAAAACCAGCATAAGCTGAACCAGCGCTACGCCACAAACGCCCGAAATCAAGGGGCATGGCTCCGTCGTCCTACTGGAGTGTCCTACTGGTAGGACGGCCGGAAATTCGCGATTCCCCCTCGTCCTACCGCACTAGTGTTCGAAACAAACTAGTTTTCATTATCGATATTTTTTTCTAATAAGTTTAAGTAAAATATATTTAAGAAAAGAAGCGGGAGGGAGCTCAAGGTCGAAGTGTTTTAACCGACGAGCGGCCGTGTGTACATACTACTCTTAGCTGTTACTACGCGAGGGATCCTATTTGTTTTACAATATTTTTTATCATTTTGTCTAACTCAAATAATATGCTCAAATGAAGACAATGCAGAATACATGTTTTAATCAGTAGGTAAGGTCAAATTGGCTTCCGTTTGCTCGTTTTATTTACGGCTCCCAGAGGCACCTCGTGCGCTGAATGTATTCCGAATCCGTAATTAAAAGGCTATTCATTATTCAATCGACGATTCGGTCCAAGCAAAGCCGACACGTAAATAGGTTACTTTCTGTACTACATAGATAAAGTTGACCTTGATAAAGACAATTTTTAAACGTCCAAATTTTGTGCTATTTAGATATTTTCATCAAGGTCATGTTATTTTGCTTCATATCAGTTGGGATACTAATAAAATTACAAAGAATTTCAACTTATTCATAGAAGAAACTCCATAGACTGATTCGACTGTCTTATTGTAGGATTCAATTAACAAACTGCATTAGTAACTAAAGTGGCTGACGATGCCGAATGCCGAAACTAAATATGCCTCGTAGGGCGTATAAGGGTCGGACCAGAAGCAGCGTGTCATGCGCCGCGTAATAGAGACACGGCGGCTTGCCAACAAAATTCTCAGCGTAACTTGCGCGCTGGTGTGAACCGAAATTCTACATAAGCAATGTCGGTGCGTAACGCGACGCAAGATAGCTGTGTATGCTCCAACCCTAAGTAGAAAGATAAGCATGGAAAGGATGAGCTTGCAATGGGCTTCGGCGATGGATACACGCGATTCGGCGTTCGCCCTTGGGCCAGCAAGTAGGTTAATCACCTGGCTCCCGAATAGATGGCCCTTACAATAAGAAAAATTTGTGATATTAGTAAAGAAGTAAAGAATTAATGATTTGTAAATGGTTTGTAAATAAGATTATTTAGTGCGATTGCTAAGTCAATCTTTTATAGATGTTGTTAGGTTAGCTAATTACGTAATAACTTAAGACAGAAAGACCCTTAAGTAAGTACTAAATATAATAGGTCTTTACCTATGAAATTGCCGTTTTGTATGGCGAATTTTAGGTAAACTCAATTTTCAGTACTAACATTTTTGCATTTTTCCCAGGAATTTTTCTTTTTATTTGAGCATTATTGGGAAGACATTAAGCTAACAGAACTACTTACTTACTTACTTATGCTGGCTCAGCGACCCGAAGAGGATCTTGGCCTCCGACACTAAGAGCCGCCATTCTTCTCTGTTGTGTACAGCTTGTTGCCAGTCGGCTATTTGAAGCTCCAACAGATCTTTCTTGACTTGGTCGATCCAACGATACCTAGGACGTCCGACGGGGCGTCTACCAGTCGGACGTCCAAGATACGCTCTTTTGACCGCACGATCCTCCCCCATCCTTTCCACATGGACGAGCCAGCGGAGTTGGGCTGACTTGGTCTCCCCAATGATGTTAGGCTCCGCTATAAGGTCTTCTATCTCCTGGTTCTTCCTAACCCTCCATGTTCCGTCTTCTCTCATTGCTGGTCCTAGAATTTTCCGTAGAATTTTCCTCTCTGCTACTAAAAGTTTGTCTTCCTCCTTCAGCGTTAGTGTCCACGCTTCGCATACATACATCAAGATTGGCCTGATGACGGTTTTATAGACCCGAATCTTGGTTCTTCTGCTGATAAGCTTGGACACGAGAATTTTGTGAAGGGCTGCTGAACATCTTAGTGCGCTTTGGATTCGGATATCAATCTCCTCGTGCCTTTGGTTGGTATCGGTCACTGTGCATCCAAGATACTTGAACTTGTCCACCCCTTTATAAGTTGTATCATCATCAACCACTAGGTCTTTTCTACGTGTCCTTATATCTTTGTATCTACGCATATGGAAATACTCCATCTTTTCTCCGCTAATTCTAAGACCAACTCTTTGTCCTTCCTCCTCAAGCGTTATTGCCATGGCCTTAACTTCATCTGCACAACGTCCGAGCACTGCCAGATCGTCGGCATATCCTATGATTTGGTGCTTGCCGTTTAACTCCACTCCTCCATCATGATTTAAAACTTTTCGGATGACGTGTTCGAGTATTAAGTTAAACAGCATTGGCGAAAGCGCATCTCCTTGTTTAAGGCCTGTAGCTACGTCAAATTCCTCCGTTAAGCTGCTTCCTACTCTGACCCTAAGTTTACTTGTTTCAGTGGCGGCTTTGATGAGTCTTATTAACTTTGAGGGTATTCTAAATGACTTAAGTATTCGGAACAGAGTATCTTTGTCCACACTGTCGTACGCTTTGCTGAAGTCAACAAACAGAGAGTGAATGTCCTGCGCGTATTCCCATTTCTTCTCCATCAGCTGTTTCAGAAGAAAGATTTGGTCTATCGTGCTTCGGTTGCGGCGGAATCCACATTGGTAATCACTGATTATATTTTCTGCATACGGCTCTAGACGGCCCAGAAGAACATAGGAGAGCACTTTGTAAGCCGTGGGAAGCAATGCTATACCTCTATAGTTGGAGCATCTTCTCTTGGAACCTTTCTTATGGATAGGGCATATTACTCCCATGTTCCACTCAAATGGTTGTCGCTCATCCTCCCAGTGCTTCAGGATTATCTTAAAGAGTTTACCCTGCAATGCTCCGCCGCCGTACTTCCATATTTCTCCCGGTATGCCGTCAATCCCTGGACATTTATTGTTTTTAAGTCTCATGATTGCCTTTCGGACCTCATCAAAGTCAGGTGTTTCTACTTCGACATCATTAAAATCGTCTGACACTTCCATTTGGGAAAGCACTGGTGGACAGTTCAACAGTTCCTTGAAATAGTGCGCCCAATCTCTTTTAATCTCTTCGGGATCAGAGACAAGGTTCCCCACACTGTCTTCAAGAATTTGAGTGGTAGGTTGGTACCCCTTCTTGACCGTTCTAACCTCTTGATAAAATTTCCTAGTCGCACCAGCTCTTATTAGTGTCTCGATTTGACGAAGTTGGTTATCAAGGTTTTCCCTTCTCAATCGCCTTACTAAGTTTCGCAACTTCTTTCGCGCTTCTTTGTGCTTTCCGTCCCATGTATTATCTTGTTCGGAAAGGATCTTGTATTTCCTTTTATCTTCATAGGCTATCTCACAATCTTCACTCCACCATTTCTTTCTTTTCCGTCTTTTCCTTGTGCCCAAGACCTTTAGCCCCACTTCTTTAACAGCCTCCTTTGTTGACTCCTAGATCTCATCCATACCCCCTTGTACTTCTAAACTGCTGAATCTGTTACTTAGCTCTAGACAGAATGTTCTGCGTGTGGTCTCGTCTTTCAGCTAACAGAAGCTTAAACTTAATTTTCGAAAAACATTATCTGTAAAAAAATATAACAAATCTAATGATGAAATCGGACGACATTTAAGACGAACACTTTTCGAACCTTTAATTTAATATATTAAACGAAAAAAAAAACTTTATTTTATGCGTCAATTGATAACCTTGAAGTCAACTTTCAAATATAAGACAAATGATAAAAATAGCATTATAATTATAAGAGTTATGATCTCATTAATCTGTAAGAAAATTTCGTCAATTTCATAGGTAAAGACCTATTATTAACCGACTTGGTATTATTACATGGATCTCACACTTGGTTTTTTTACAAGTTATGTTTTTGATGTCATCTCATTTCGTTTGGTAGTCCATTTTTAGGGTTCCGATACCAAAATGGTAAAAAAAAGGAAACCTTATGGTGCCGCTCTGTCTGTCTGTCTGTCTGTCCGTCTGTCTGTCACACCTCTATATCTCAGCAACCACTTATGCTATCAACCTGAAATTTGGAATAGTTTTAGAATATAGTTGCCCAACTTAATTGCACAAGAAAAATTTTTGAAAAAAGTATGATTATTAATATAAAGGGGGCCAAAATAGGGGGGGCCAAATTTCAAATTGTCGCTACTAGGTCGAGTGGGGTATCATATGAAAGGGCTTTACTTGTACATTTTAAAATATATTTTTGTATTTTTTTAAATTTCTTAGTTTTAAAGTTATGATGAAAAATGTCAAGAAAAATACCATTCCCCCCCCCCCTTATCTCCGAAGTTTGAGTAAGGAAAAATCTGAATTAATTACAGTTGACAGAAGTTTATATAAACTTTACAGCAAAAATAAAACGATCTTTCTAAGTTGCACAGTTTTTCAGAAATCTGCAAAAAACCTTTACAAACAAATTTAGTTTTGCGGTCCTGAAAATGGACTTTATTGCTTCCAAAAATACTATAGGTATATCGGAACCCTCGGCGCGCGAGTCCGACTCGCACTTGACCGGTTTTTTTTTTCTTTCCAGTACCTTCTACTTCATGAATACTAACAACGGATTTTCTTAAAGCTCTTTGTCTTATGAGCTTTTCTTATTTTTGTGGGTAGTCTTCCTCATTTTCTTTTCCGGTACTACTTCTTTAGCTTCAGCTTCAGTTTTTTCTCAAAGCGCATACTCTCTGTCTTTATGGGTTTTTCTCTTTATTTAAATTTTTATACCCATACTGACTGATGCAATTTGCGTAAGTTAAATAAAACGTGGTTTGTGTGTACACCTGATATAAGGCCACAGTAAGGCCGGTATTTCACTGGGACACCATGGCAGCGCAACCAGTCGCCGCTACCAACAAAATGTATACAGCTCTATAGAGAGTTACTCACCTGGTGTCCGTTTGGTTGCGCAACCAATTTGGCGGCGCATCAGTTCGGATGCTGGTCGCGCTACCACTCCCAGTAAAATATAGGCCTTAATACTGTGGCCGCAGGGTGTGTCTTTACTGGTGTCTTTACTGGTGTCTACAGTCGCGCAACCAGTCGCGCCACCGTGGTGTCCCTGTGAAATACCGACCTAAGACTCAAAGGTTGCCGGGAAGAAAGTGGTCACCTTTTTGTGACGGACGGGAACCGTGGAAGTCGCGGCGCGGGCAACACCTCCGGGCAATTTTAGGCAATTTATAGTCTTCTTATAACCCGTGTGGTGCCGGCAAAGAATAGTACCAACCCATACATACCCGTGGGTGTCTTAAAAGGCGACTAAGAGTTATGAACTGGACGATGGGCAGTAGCATCCTCCTGTGTATCATACCATCTTACTTGCTGCGGTCACCTACAACCGCGGTCCATGGTGCCAGCCGTAACGCTGACAAGCGAGGTGACTATGGTACTTCCCCTCCTCATTTTTCCAGCAGAAGCTGGAATTCTGGAGATAGCTCCCTGTCCTGTAGTGGACATTTCATGGGATGTTATGATGATGATGAATGTTTTGCGGGATTTTGGTGCAACTTCATAGGACGTGTCCCATTCTTACTTTTTCATTTCGTTGACCATTTTACAAGTTACTTTTGAACATAATTATATCTAGGTACATACCTACACCTATAATTCCATTATATTATCACTAGTATACTGCTTTATTGACTGCAAATGTAACTTTGTAATCCTATATATTTATATGGGAATACAAAGTTATGAATGTAGTTTGTGAAACTAGAAAACTGGATGAAAATTTTAAAATATTATAGTTTTTCCGTGATTTATACAGTAAACAAGAATTATATTCTAAATTTGAAGCTTCTATGTCTGCTAGAAGTGCCTAAGAGTTTTGATGATCAGTCAGTGAGTGAGTGACAAAATTAAGAAACTTTGACTAGCTATACCTAATTCTTAAACTACTGGTTCAAATTGACTGAAATTTGAAATATACCGTGTTTATACAATGCCTGTTTCGTTTCGTAAAAAAAACAGGCTTCTAGTTTTATCCACAACGAAGTTACTGGGGGGTCGACAATGGCCTGAACTGCTTTAAGAAAAAGATGGTACGGCCGTGCCACTTTTTTTTTTGCTCGACTTGCAATTTAAAGTTTCTAACATATTGTTATGTATTATTTGTAAACAATGAGTAATGTTCCATGTAGGTGGGAAGTAAAGTAATTTGCAACAAAAACATTCGTTTCCCATTACAGGATGCCCACACAAATCTGTTTTGGTAAAGTTTTTATTCGGTATTCTTTGCCCGTGTTACTTAATGGATCTCACAGATTATCCGCATTACGGTTACATTGGTAATATTCGCTCGGGTAATAGGCGTGATTTTGTAAGGATTTATGCACGAAATTTAATATCTTACTCCACGACCATGCCGATACAGTCTAAGATATTTCAATACACTAGCTAAACCATGCAAAACGGCCAAACCAAATCGACCCGTCTGTGATAGATATGGCATGTAGAAAGGATGCAAGAGGATCGGGCTGTGAAAAGAGCGTAGATACTCAGGGAAACTGAAGGGCAAGCTTCCGATTGGTCGAATCAGATCCAGATATCGCTGGCTGGATGAAGCTGAGAAAGACCTGCGCGGGCTTCAAGCTGTTACCTGGTGCCAAACAGCACTGAATCAAGACAGCTGGCTCCTTCATGTGTCGGAGGCCAAATCCTCTTGGCGTCGCTAAGCGTATCGTAGTAAGTAATAACCCATGGCTTATCGCTGCGCGCTGATTTACCCGAGTTGGCCCTCAACGCGCTGATTATGTTATCGTTATCAATAACAAAGAGGTATGTTTCTCTGATGTTCCAGCGAATCACAAGAAACACATTGTAAAAAGCCGACTCTTAAAGTAGGCCGTGCTGCAGTGGTTTCTTGCCGTTTCTTTTAAACTGCCATAGCACAACCGAAACGGTGTGTGTAGACTCGCTCTATTGGCAATGTATTCTGCATAACATTCAATAAGTATTCTGTAAGAATCTACGTTGAATAAAAATATCTGAATCTGAATCTATATCTAATGGAAAAAAGAGGAGAAGTTAAGACAGTCCTCTTTTCCGTTTGGGCTCATCATCATGATATCGTGTGGGAAGAGTTGAGCCGAGGCTAGGCTTAACAACTACATCTGTAGAAAGTAAAAGGCTTAACGTGCCATCCGAAGCACGGAATCATCTAACTTTCGGACGATCAGGTGGTTCATCCTGCAATGTCCTAACTGGTGAGATCGCACAAAGGGAGCTTTGACAGACTCCCCACCGGAAATTGAACCCAGAACCTCCGGATCGAGACTCGAGCGCACTAACCACTAGACCACGGAGGCTATTTTGTGCTAAGGCCTAGCAGTAGGAAAGGCGAAGGCTAGTTAAAAACAATTGTAGAGCTAAAACGCATTGCATTAATGTTACTTAATTTTTCCTTGCACCCAAAGGTTGCCTGGAAGAAATTGCTTTTTAGCAATAAGGCCGCCTTATTGTGCTCTGTACTTTATGTTTACCTATGTTTTTGTATTTCTTGTTATGTGTGTGCTATAAAGAGTATTGTATTGTAAAACTTTTCGCCGCCGCCGCTGCCTTTAGTCAAAACCAAGCAGCTAATAAAATACAATGCCAACAATATGTGCTTTTCTCAAAAGATTTTCAGCAATTTGTCTCGAGGAGGTGAGAAAGTGGCGTGGATGAGTCTTACTTTGTGTCACACTCGTTGAACACTTCGATACAGTCCGCAACAGCAGACCTTAAACTAAACCAGTATAACCGAATCTTCCATACAAACTATTGTGAAGGGTCTAAGTTTCAACTTATATTGGAAAAGGGGAACTGACGATGTAATCTACCGTACTTACGGTTCTACCCTCATCAAGGTAGTCTACACTTTCATGTCATGTGATAAGGGATGGCCTGCTATTTTACTTCCTTACTCTTTAGAAAACTTACGAAACGAAAAGAAGAGGAAGCCTTTCCCCGGCTGTGGGACAAATAATAGCTTACAAAAAAAAGAGAAAAAGTAAGTCTAATTTCCAAAAGGTAATGCTGTAGGTAGAGTGTATACAGGGTGTAAGGGACGGTGTACCGAAAACTGAAAGGGCGTGCTCAGTCAACGAAACTGAACAACTTTCTCAAAGAAACATTTGTGGGGAAAAATAATTTTGACCTCTCATAATCATAAAATAGCGCACTGGTTGAACAGTTTGTTTGGGAAAGTTGTTCGTTGTCTGAGCACTCCCTTTCAGTTTTCGGTACACCGTCCCTTTCACCCCGTAGTATGTACTGCGGTAGAGTGTTGTACGTATAGTATTTTTAATTTTTTATGGGTAGATTACAGCACAAAAGGTACGCTTCCTGGTACTTTAAAATGTAAAGAAAACGTCTGCATATCCCAATCTTCACAAGACACTAACTATACAAACTTCGCCATTCTTCACAGGTAGCAAATGACTAACAGGTCAAAGGTTTAGAAACAACAATAGCGTTTCAGTAATCACTTTCTAAACTAACACTGCCGTGTCTTTGCCACTAACTTCACACTTTTGGCTTAAAACGAAATCTTCTCATATTGTATCGTGGCTTGTTGAATTGATTTTGATGGAATTGGAACCTTAAAGCATTGTGGTTAAGATTGATGCCATATCTCACTATTGATTGCTATTGACATTATTGTTGAAAGAGAAAGCCCCGCCCGCAGCGTTTTGAGACAGGTTTCGTTTAAGGTGTAATAAGCCTACTTCGTCAGTTTCGTATTATTTGCAAATCAAGTGGACCAGTATTTCTTTCAAGTATAGTCCAGAGCACGTCAAGTCTAGCACGTAAGACTTGGTACGGTTCCTATTTCAATAGCAATAAAAGCGAAAGTGGCGCTGCGAGTGTCACGCTTGCCATGCTCTTGACTGTACGTTATTGTAGGAGTTCGTGTAGTGGACGCACAGGTGCTCGCGTGCGTATAGATAATACGAAATGTGGCAGATTGTATTATACTTACATAATAAGCTTGTCATTCAAAAAAGATTGCTAGATAAAATATATTGTATTGGTCTTCTTACGCCATTCAGTGTCTTGATCATAGGTAGGCCCATTTATGAAGTTTTCCGGGAAACTTAGGAGATATCAAAACTCACTCGGATGATTAACTCAAAAATTACAAACGTAAAATAAATGCCATACGATAGATACGCAAGGCACCCAATACTGTCTTTACACTTGATGGTAAAATTACGCGTATTGAGTTATTTTTATCACTGCAAATATAAAACACCGGCCAAGTGCGAGTCGGACTCGCGCACCGAGGGTTCCGTAGCACCACATAACCATAATTGTATTAGTTGAAATTTCAGTAAGTTAATATGCTAGATTTTTTGAGTCCGACACGCGCTTGACCAAATTTTATTATTTGTTGTTATTTTATAGCTTATGCACTATAAACATACTAATTTTCAAGTTTGTAAAAGTTCCCGTTTTAAAAATAGAACTAAAACAAAAATCGCCTCCGCGACCATCCAACTTGACCCCTCTCTTATATGAATGTTCTTGAAACGGGAGCTCACCACAATTGGTTACCATTAGTTGTGAGAAAAGTTGTAATATTTAATGATTTCAGACTTTTCCCATTATTTGTACTGTGAGACCGAGCTTCTTGCCAAATTTCATAATTTTAGGTCAACGGGAAGTACCCTGTAGGTTTTGCTTTTTTGCATAAATGTATGGAGATGAGGACATAAAAAGCCATATCTTTGGATTGCGTCGTTGTAAATAATTGAAATTGTCAGATCTTGTGTGGTTCATGGATCCTAATATATGGTATTAATTTCAACCTGATACCTTTACCCGTTCGTGAGATAAAGGGTCTTGACAGACAGACGGACAACAAAGTGATCCTATAAGGGTTCCGTTTTTTTCTTTTGATGTACGGAACCCTAAAAACAGTAACAAAAGTTAAAGAAATGAGAAAAAAAATGCTTAACCATTCTTACTTTGCACCACCAGTTTTTGTATGAGACGACCAAAAATTTTACGCAAAAGTATTTCACCCATGTTTCTTTAAAAAAGTTATTCAGTTTCTTTGTTTATTTCACATTGATATTAAATGAAGGGTTAAGTTTTTATCCATATATTATAATAATATAATTATGGGCATACACAAATTTCTTACTCTCTTTTACAATTGTCTCAATATGGCGTCTCATAAATCTAACACATATCCGTGTTATGGCTTATTTAGTGTTTACCCAATATTTAGTTAGATCCACACCGACTGAATGATCCTTGTTTAAAAATTAAATTATCATAGAGTGTATAAAATGTTTGCATTTTATAAAATGTGTGCATTATTCATTTCTTTGTTTAATTTTACTTACATTGCCCATCCACGTACTTGTCATGTGATATTAATGCGTTTTTAAAAGTCACACTTTCGGTAGCTTTCTTGCCTTTATCTTGAGTCATTAAGGTCGATAAACATTAAAAATACGTTAAAACTTTTCACTATTTTTTTAAATTTCGGTGCAATAGTTTTAAATAGTAAGTAACACACTATGATAAAACTTGATATTCTCGATTTTTGTGTAATACTGTGAAAATATGAATTATATGATCCAATTTTTTCGTTCATTCCATCGCTTACCAACACATTTTACAGTTATGTATAAAGCAATCGGCTAAAGCTGTCAGAAAAACAATGTTATCTTTCCGTGAAATATACTCTGGTTTTAGTATCATGGCTGTAAAATGTGATGAATCATCATCATCATCATGACATCCCATCAAACGCCCACTACAGGACAGGGAACTTCCTCCAGAATTCCAGCTTTTGCTGAAACAATGTGGAGGGGAAGTACCATAGTCACCTCGCTTGTTAGCGTCACGGCTGGCACCATGGACCGCGGTTGTAGGTGACCGCAGTTAGTAAGATGGTATGATACACAGGAGGACGCTGCTGCCCATCCTCTAGCTTATAACCCTTAGTCGCCTCTTACGACACCCACGGGTATGTATGGGTTGGTACTATTCTTTGCCGGTACCAAACGAAAAAAATGGATCATAGAATTCAAATTTGAAAGACGAAAAAAATATCAAAAGTCACCGCCCGTACCCCTAACGCCTTGGTTTGAAGGTCCCATTTTTCGGTTTTTCGCATATATCTCTGAAACTATACGTCCTAGCAACATAAGACTTGCAGCAAAATTAAAGCTGATTAAATTAACTACAAGTTTTATTCAGTCAAGTTTTTCGATATCTTGTATAGTTTTCGAGATATTCGCAGTGAATAAAACTTGTAGTAAATTTAGTCAGCTTTCATTTTGCCACAAGTCTTAGGTTGCTAAGACGTATAGTTTCCGAGATACCTATATGCGAAAAACCGAAAAATGGGACCTTCAAAAAAGGCTTTAGGGGTACGGGCGGTGACTTTTGATATGTTTACCTCCTAACTAGTGCAAACTAAGTTACGAAGTCAAAAATTGTGTACCAAGCATTTCTCTCTATACCTTTTTTTGAGAGTTCGTTGACTGAATTAATATTTAAAACAAAATTTAAGTTGACTGAGAGAGCACTATGTAGCCAAAATAAACAAAAAGAAATTAAGTGTAGCGACACTTGACTTCATTTCTTACCGCAAGGTGACATTTGTGACATTTACTTTGTAGTTGCGAATCGTTACGGAAAAATCTATCACGGATCGATCCGACGCAGAATTCCCGCCGGTGTGTCACTGCACTAACTACGACGCCGCCGCAATTGTCTTTTGCAATTGAAAATTGAAATATAATCAATGTTCCTAACTAAATAACTAAGTAGATAAGTTTCATTTGCCGTATCTCACAAGACGAAGGAACATAAACTAGTAAGATAGACAGTTAATAACTTTGAAAGCTTGTAATATAGTACAGCTATACACCAGAAGTTTATTACCTTTTAGCGCCTACTTTTATAGCTAAAAATCTTTTACCTTATTCCGCAACAGCTCATAGTTTCAATTTGACGGAATATAATATTGCCGTAGTTTTTTTTACGAGCGCCTTTTTTATCACTACAAAAATTTCTTTCAAAATTTTACTCCTACCCTAAAAAAACCGGCTAAGTGCGTGTCAGGCCACGCGCAGTTCCGTGGTTGCTTCAGGAATCATCACTGTTATGCAAATTTTGAGTTTTTTTTTTTCAGTATTTTGCTTCACCACTTTGTCAGCGTGACAAATATGTATACTCATACCAAATTATAACTTTCATGTACTTACTAAAAGTATCTGAGCTAAGCCGCGAACAGATAGACAGATGGACATGACGAAACTAGAAGGGTTCCTTGTTGACTACGGAACCCTAAAAAGGAAGCAAAATTTTTGGTAATCCTATTAAAAATTTAATTACGGAGCATTATATGTACGCGAATCCAAAATAAAAAAAAATACTTAAGGAAAATTTAAGTCAAACATTAAAACAAACAAACCTCAAACGATTTCGAGTAAATCACATGTTTAACTTTTGATAAAAATGTGGAAGCTTGTTATTGGCCTTTAGTGACCCATATTATTTACCATTTTGTAAATGTAGCTGTAAGCTCCCCTAATATAATAAAATAAAATAAAAAATAAAAATAATACTGGAACACCCTTTATATGAATTTTCACAGATCAATGGATACTACCGTAGGATACTTGCATGGAGATGTTTTTAATTTTCCAACACAATATGTTCCTTAAGGAGTGATCACACCTAGCTGAATTCAATGACTAATTCGACATACATTGCTAGGAGGCTTGGTTATGTTAATTGCAATATCCTTACTTCAACGAGCAATGTATGCCGAATTAGTCTTTGAATTCAGCTAGGTGTGATCACTCCTTTATGGATAATTGTTCAGTTTAGTCTACTGAGCGAGCCCTTTCAGTTTTTGGTACACCCTGTGTACTAAATTTTATTCAAAAAAATCATAAATAATATCCAGTCAGGTAGACAACCAATTCAGGAATAATATTATAGAAAATTTTAATAAACTCAATGGAACCAATTTTGGATAAATCACATATTTACGATTTGGTGACATTTCATGGAATGTTATAATGACTCGACAGTTTAAAGTCCGTTCTGTTGAAACAATGCAAGAAAATGTCTCTACTAAAACGAGTGGACATAATCACTGATCAGAGAGAAGGTAATGACTACGTTATACAGGGTGTTTGTTTGTGTCTACAAACCTCTTAGGCGGCTGCCCAATCCATAAAACTGAACAACATTTCCTAAAAAACATAGGTTGAAATACGAAAAAGAAAATTCAACGTCACATAGAAACTGCATCAATTGATACCGTATTTTGTATGGAAGATCAAAAATTTGTTTTCATAATTCGATCTCTGTTTCTCAATGAAAGTTGTTCAGTTTCATGGATATATAGAACAGCCACCCGAGAGCTTTGCAGACATATACTAATCACCCTGTATACGCTCGAACGTGCTCAATCACTGACCTAACTAATCCGAACAACAATAGTACTAATCCGCATATGATGGACAAGCAGGCGTGAGTTTGATCGATTGATTGGACTCGACAACAAGTGTTGTTGACGATCGTTGCCCGCAGCGATTGAACAACGGCACAACAAGCTATCAGAATATCGCTTATTATCGTCAGCATGGGGTGCTATCTTTAAAATCAAAGTTGTAATTCATCACGGTGATGCAAAGTATGGAATAATGTCTTAAGCACTGTAAATTTTTAAAGTTTGCATTGGAAAAAGTCATATAGTTGACAATTTGCAAAATTTTGGCGGCTACATTTGAACGCACACATTCATCATAACATCCCATGAAACGTCCACTGCAGGGCAGGGAGCTCCCTCCAGAATTAACAGCAGTATAGAGGAGACGTACTATAGTTGTCACGTTTGATAGCGTTGCGGAGGCAACCTGGACCGCGGTTGTTGGTGGCCGCAGTATATTAGATGGAACAATACACAAAAGAACGCTCTGCCCATCCTCTGGTTCATAATCTCTTAGTCGCCTCTTACGACACCCACGGGTCGGGTAGAGATGGGGCTACTTCTATTCTTTGCCGGCACCACGCGGGCGTGCCGGCAATGGTCTCGCTTCAAAGGGCCCTATGTTTATCTGAATGTCAGTACAGACGTATGTAGTACATGTGGACAGACAGCCAGTCTTTAGAAGTTATATACATACGGCAGTCTGTCTGTTACTTATTGGAGTTATAATCACGATCTTAGTAAAATAAAATACTATGTCGCATTGTTCTATTATACGTCTGACTAGATGTAATAAGAGAAAGCTATTCAGATACTGATTGAGATGACAGGAGGCATTTAAACACTTAATGCTTAATGGATTCGTGTAGAGCATTAATTTAATGTTCTTTGAAGATGAAAGTAAATAAAAGAATGTTTCTTTTTTAGGGTTCCGAGCCAAAATGGTGAAAACGGATCCGTTATGGTGCGACTTCGTCTGTCCGTCACACCTGTTACCTCAGCAACTACTAACACTATTAAGGAATACTTTTAAAATATGCTTGTCCAAAATGGGGCGCAAATAGGGAGGTAAATTTAAAATTGTCGTTACTAGGTCAAGTGGGGCACAATTATGAAACGGTTTATTCCTTTTGAAAATACTATAGATGCATCGGAACCCTCGAGACGTGCAAGCCTGACTCGCGCTTGACCGGCTTTTTCTTATCGTGTAGGCATCGTCAAGCGAGTTTTTAAAAATCACTTTGTTAAGTTTTAATCAACACATTACTTAAATACAACATGTATACTATTTAACAAAGACAGGTTTATTACTTAAATTGGGAATTTCGTGATATTCCTATCTTCCGATGATTCATCATTCGCCTGCCCTTATCCCAATCCTCTTAGATGTCACCTCACCATTCACTCCTATCCTTGTACTTCTTCTTTCGTGTCGGCAAGAACACGGGCTAAATCTTACTTGCCCAGAAAGCGGCTACCGTGGTAGCCCACTGGTTACTGTCAAGTAAGTCTTCACGCGAGCAGCACGCGGGACAACTAGTGAAGTGTGCCATGGTCTGCCTAGGTTTCTCCACATTCACAGCTGGCGTCTCCGATAGGAGTAGCGCGCCTTGTACTATCTGTCCTACATCCAGTTTTCAGGACATTAAAAATTATGCAATAAAAAATATTTGTTATAACAGACGCGAAGGATGTCACTAACGCTCAGAAGAATAAAGGTTATAGAAGTAGAGTTAAGAAATAATTCGTCACAAGCTAGGGATGTGTGTGTCCAATTAATCCTATTATCTTTGTAAATGCAATGAAGGTGGTATCTATTAATTTGGTAGGGTTATTTTGAATATTTCATAATCATCGATGATGATGTGACATTGCATAGCAAAGGAGATGTGCAGATGTCATCCCATAGTAATTTTTTTTTTGGTTTCATTCTTCCTTTCGGAAAGGCAAAGAGTACAAAGCCCATACAGCCATTTCTGATGTCTTTAATCTTTCTTTTTGCTCCCCTCGTAAAGCGATAGTGAACTTTACGAAGGAAAATGTTCGTAACTGTTTGGGACAACACAAACGGGGCTTAAACACGAGATCACTTGAAATCATCATCAGCTGCGCACTCCGTAGTAAATTTACTGAATAACACACTATCTTTATTATCCACTAAATCACTAAATGCACAAAAAACCAAAATTTCAATTAAGCAGGCAAACGCCCATGTCGAGTTCCCGCCAAAAAATCCCCTCATCCCATAGTAAAATAAATTAGTACGGTGTCTATTCCGAGCGAAGCAAGGAGGTTCGAAATCTTTGATCATCTTTGCACTTACGTAAAATTATCAAAATTGTGCTTGGCTTTGGTAAGTGGTTTTCTTACAATTTTTAAATATACCAAGAATAAATAAAGACCAGCCGATTTATTTTTTCTGTATAAAGGTGAAAACCTGACCCTTACGGTCAGGTTTTCGAAAACTGAAAGGGCCCTCAGTTAATAACTTTCAGTGAATAAAAATTTCAGGAAATAAAAAAATCGGCCTATCCGTACAAACTGTTCAATCAAGTTTGCAATTCTGATAGGCTAAACGCCGAAATATTTTTTTTTCATTTCCTGAAAGCTTTCAGTGTTTTTAGGGTTCCGTACCTCAAAAGAAAAAAACGGAACCATTATAGGATCACTTTGTTGTCCGTCTGTCTGTCTGTCTGTCAAGACCCTTTATCTCACGAACGGGTGAAGGGATCAGGTTGAAATTAATACCATATATTAGGATCTATGAACCACACAAGATTTGAAAATTTCAATTTTTTACAACGACGCAATCAAAAGATATGGCATTTTATGTCCTCATCTCCATACATTTATTCAAAAATGAAAAACCTACAGGGGACTTCCCGTTGACCTAAAATTATGAAATTTGGCAAGAAGCTAGGTCTCACAGTACAAATAATGGGGAAAGTCTGAAATCATTAAATATTACCACTTTTCTCACAACTAATGGTAACCAATTGTGGTGAGCTCCCGTTTCAAGAACATTCATATAAGAGAGGGGTCAAGTTGGATGGTCGCTGAGGCGATTTTTGTTTTAGTTCTATTTAAAAACGGGAACACTTACAAACTTGCAAATTGGTATGTTTATAGTGCATAAGCTATAAAATAATAACAAATAATAAAATTTGGTCAAGCGCATGTTGGACTCAAAAAGTCTAGCACATTAACTTACTGAAATTTCAACTAATACAATTATGTTTATGTGGTGGTACGGAACCCTCAGTGCGCGAGTCCGACTCGCACTTGGCCGGTTTTTTTTTAAGAAGAAAGATCCTTTCAGTTTTCGGAAGCCTGTCCCTCTCACCCTGTATATGCAGATTATATTTTCTTCGGCTAGAAATGGTGCAAAATTCTAAGATTCAAACGTTAGTTAGAGACTGTACGTAAAGATTTATATTTCTCTGCTTGGTTTTTTTATGTACACCCGGCCGCACATCGGTAGAAACACTTTTGGACCTAATGGCGTGGTAATAGAGTTGAAAAAGTTTCTACCGACAAGCGGTTGACCGTACTACGTTGGTAATATAAAAAGAACCGATAACCGCATCACTGAACTTGTGGGATTGAATGGAATGAGATCACCAAAAAAACGAAATAAAGCAGTGATCGTACAGAAATAAAGATTGCTTAGCTCGGAATTGCTTAGTCATATAACGCGAAAGGTATGCAGTAAAAAAACTAGGTCATTTTGAACAGAAATCATACAATACAATAACACTTCCGAAGTTCCATGTGGTCGCGTTTTAGACAGCACCTTTACTTACGTAATTAAAACCATTAAGGTAATTAATTACATACATAATGCACACATATTACACTTAAGCGTTTGTGCGATGGCATTAGTAAAGTCAAATATTGATATTGACGGAATGGCTAGTACAGATGCCTGCTGCGCCGAAGTATCCAGGTTCGATTTCTGGTTGGGACGTATACCCGAATGGTGAAAACGGGTTTCAATGTGTTTGTGTTCGTATTTATGTGTGTCCGGCACTCATTATATAGATGTAATTGTTGCTTTTGCTTTTGAAGTTAGGTACTACGTTAACAGTATCTACAACTTTCTTTTTATGGTTCCTTACCGAAAGGGTGCTATCAGGACCCTATTAATAAGCCCTCGTCGTCTGTCTGTCTGTCCGACCTTTTAGGAGGTTGCTATACAGGGTGTTAGGGACAGCCTTCCGAATACTGAAGGTGGATGATCTCAGTCAAAGATCTGAACAACTTTCAGTGAACAAAACTTTCAGGAAACGAAAAAAAACATTGGCTTCTCCATACAAACTGCCCGATCAAGTTTACAATTTTGTATGGAGACGCGGATTTTTTGTTTCGTTTCCTGAATGTTTTGTTCTCTGAAAGTTGTTCAGTGGCGTTGACTTATCATGCCCCTTCAGTATTCGGAAGGGTGTCCCTAACACCCTGTATTTTATGGCGGATTACCTTCCAAGTAATAAAAAAACAATGACCCAGTGCGAGTCGGACTCTAACTCTAGATACCTATGATATTATCTTTCTTTCCTCGATCAGATCAGAACCATAAAAGTTTTAAAATGGCAAATATGGCTCAATCACCTGACCAGTGACCACAAGCTTCACGGTAGCCACTTCAATTCTATACGCTTTCACTTTATATTTCTAACTAACACTCAACCAACGTTTTATAAATGCTTTGCTGATACGTATTTACTCTTCTCATCTTGTCCAAAAAACTTTGTAACAAAAAATTTAACCGCCGAAAAAACTGAAAAGCAAATAATAATATACCTTTATCTACACTCATTTCGTAATCTTTGAATTATGATTCAAAAAGTTGATACATAAGGCTGAATATTACGCAGAGTATGTATAAAAAATTTAAAAGTTACCATTACGTAACGATTTTTGTATGAAAATTTTGCAAAGGTGTTACGTAATTTAACTTTTTAATCATTACATAACACTTGGATAAAATTCTTCTTGAACCTAAACCTTTTTAAAGAAGACTGAATATAAGGTCTTTTAAAGAGCCGGTTATAAATTTAACAGTTTTTCTTAGTAGCTGTCAAATATCAGTAGCATATTTACGAAGTGTACCTTTTAAACAACCTATTAATTTGGAGCAGTTACAGTAACAGTTACTATAGTTACAATTATTTCATCTGTGGTGGAAAAGATGCGCGCGCAGCCTGGAATCATAGTAGGCCTTGGAGATACGTATTAGATTTGCCGCCATTTCTAAATATTTACCTTTTTCAAGTAATTCGTGCCTGTAAAAATTTATTGTAAAAGTAGAAACAGCGGTACAGGCAGGGCACATGCAGTGACACCTAGAGATTCTCTTGAAGTGGCTACTAAAATAACTTACGATCTTTTTCCATAGAAGTCCATAAAATTGAACGACAAAACCTACAGTGAATTGGGAAATATCGAAAATCAAAAAGAAAACCACGTCACTTTAAGAAAAACCTAGCAGACAGATATAAGGCGGCTTCTTTACACACATAACGGTAAACAGTAACTGAAATATGTAAAGGTACATAATGTAAGTTGCCTTTTTTGTTTACTTACCTTTGTTTAATTTATAAGTAAGTACCTACCTATTGCATGAGTGAAGATAAAGTAGTATACGCAACTGCATATAATATGGTATTAAAACACTCGTTTTATAGTATTATCACACTCGGCTAGGCCTCGTGTGATAAACCAAAACTCGTGTTTTAATAACCTGTTTTATATGACAGTTGCATAAACTACTATATTACTTTCGAGCGGAGGGAGAAAGGTATTGTATTCGTGAAAAAAAAAGTTTTTCAAATTTTCTATAAATGTGTTCTATATCACTTATATGTACATCATAAAAAACAAGTCTCCCAAAAATGTCCGTATGTCGGTCGGTCGGTCCGTCGGTCGGTCTGTCCGTCACGCTTTGGCCTAGCGGCTAAACTAATGGTCCGATTGACCCCATATTTTGAATTTAGGAGTTTTATGCAAATCCATCGAAGGGATCTAAATGGTTTCTTGCTGGCTCTCATTTTGAGGGTAGCTCTCATACAACGAAAATTAAAAATTGAAATTTTCTCAAAAACAGCTCATAGAATCTTGATGAAACTTTGCATGACCAAGCATCTCCATGTAAGATATCTTGCGCCAGTATCAAATGATCTGTGTAATTTCATATAAGGGGTGTTCCTGTACCACCAAATCGTAAATATGTGATTTACCCAAAATTGGTTCCATTGAGTTTATTAAAATTTTCTATAATATTACTCCTGGATTGGTTGTCTACCAGACTGGATATTCTTTATGATTTTTTGAATAAAATTTAGTACACAGGTTGTACCAAAAACTGAAAGGGCTTGCTCAGTAGACTAAACTGAACAATTATCGTTATGGACCATGTGTTGGGAAATTAAAAAATCTCCATGCAAGTATCCTACGGTAGTATCCATTGATCTGTGAAAATTCATATAAAGGGTGTTCCAGTATTATTTTTATTTTATTATATTAGGGGAGCTTACAGCTACATTTACAAAATGGTAAATAATATGGGTCATTAAAGGCCAATAACAAGCTTCCACATTTTTATCAAAAGTTAAACATGTGATTTACTCGAAATCGTTTGAGGTTTGTTTGTTTTAATGTTTTACTTAAATTTTCCTTAAGTATTTTTTTTTATTTTGGATTCGCGTACAAATAATGCTCCGTAATTAAATTTTTAATAGGATCACCAAAAATTTTGCTTCCTTTTTAGGGTTTCGTAGTCAACAAGGAACCCTTCTAGTTTCGTCATGTCCGTCTGTCTATCTGTTCGCGGCTTAGCTGTTGTTCCAGTACTACCAAAAGTTAAACATGTGATTTTCTCTAAATCGTTTGAGGTTTGTTTGTTTTAATGTTTGACTATTTGAATTCTGAATTTATCTGTATATTTCATTCGAACATTTTTTGGAAAAACGTAAATAAAAGTTTGTATTTCCATACCATGTGTATGGCATTACAAATTTAAGTTTGCGGTTGATAGATTTTCCTTGAGTATTGCGAGAAAGTAAGTGCAGTGCTGCTGTACCATTTATTGTTACACCCTATAATACCCCACAAATATATGAAATGAATTCGAAGCAATTCTTCGTCATTCAAGGAACACCCCGCCGCGGGACAATCCTGGTCCAAAGGTTCCCATTATGCTGGCAGTGTTGCCGCGCTGAATGGCCACTGACAGCCGTTGGACCCTGAGCCCTGGTCCGAGTTTAAACTAATGTAAGTACACCTAAGTAATTTTGAGTCGGCGCCAAACAATCAATAAACAAAGTTCACTAAATTACCTTGAATTTAAAGAAATAACCAAATCATATTAACAATGCAGTATGAAATCTCCAGCGATAAACATTAGCATTCCAAAAAATGCGCTCTCCGTACTACCACTCGCAACAACGTGTGCCCTCACTTGTGTGCCCGTTCGGGCTGCTGTCTCGTTTGGCGCCTACTTAAAATTACTGATACAATAGTTTAAGTGTTAAGAACTTGGTTATTAAGGTTAAATGAAAAAGGTTTATTATTTTTTGCTTTCTGTTTTTGCGGCGGTTCAATTTTTTTGTAAAATGTTTTTATTTTATATTTTTATGCAGTTATAATCTACTCATTACCACAGGGACCTCGGAAAGAAAGGTCCCAATTTCGGGGTATATCCTATCCAATAAAAAAAGAATTATCAAAATCGAACTACTCTGTAAAAAGTTATAGATGCGTGACCACATACAGAAAAAAAATATACACGTCGACTTGAGAACTTCCTACTTTTTTTTAGTCGGTTCAAAAATGCAACGTCATTTTAAATATGTACCATTTGTATGAGAGGCTGTTTCTCTACGTCGTGTTAGGCTAATATCTACCATCATCTTTGAGCACAACAGGATGCCTTCTTTGACCTTTTTGAAACCATTGACGAGCTAACAACGTTGCATTGTGTTTCTTTTTTGGAATATTTGAGAGGCAAGCTTTGACCCCGAAGTTTGTGAAGATGGGGCATAAAGATGTAGCTCAAAGACTTGATAAAAGTAGAAGAGGCCTAGGTCTTTGCCTACCCCGACGGGAAAGATGCGTGCGTGGTACTATATATCTATGTATGAACTGTACTGCCTTTTTACTCTTTATACGACGGTGATGTTAAATGTTAATGAAAAAACACACACAGCTTAAGTACTTTCTACGTGTAAGTTCATACATCGTATGCGTGCGATGTTTCGTTTCAACTCAGTCATATCTTCGCGGTCTACAAATTTCGTTGGTGATCTTTGTATCTCTAAGATAAGGGCCATCCGCTTGAGGCTGCCAGACATGCCAGAAAACCCAACAATTATTTTATTTTGCAATCTCGTAAGTATGCAATTCACGAATTTTGTGATCCAAATATTAAAATATACATATTTTAAATAAAAGGTAAAAGATATTTCAGACATCTATTACTTTTGCCCATCCAATACTGACAACTCTGATCAAATTCGGCACGAACTGAATCAGCCATATATAAAGACCCTTAGAGGACTTGTATGAAATCAAATCAGACAATACAAATAAAAACATTTTTATTTACATAAAATACAGACTATAAAACTGCCTTCTTTTAATTTTCACGCCCAGCGCAACGCTCTTAACTAATTGTAAGTATTAGCAGTAGGTACATTTAGGTGCACAATACCTAGACAAAAATAAAATTTTGATAAGGCACATTCCAACTACAAAAAATCCAGCTTATAAACCCCTAAAGAATAATATCACAAAATTCGCAATAAATAAATTGAGCAATCTAAATCAATTGGTAACAAGGTACGTTCATATAAAAGTCATACCCTCAAGACTCTGCAGTTGAATGGATTTACTAAACTTCTTAGAAAGCAGGCTACATTTGATTTTTTTCTGATAGTTTATGGCTAAATAACTCAAAAACAAAAAGAAATTATTTTCTAAAGCATTACATTCTTCACAATGTTTTTTTGAAAGTTAGACCGTTTATACGGATGAATGTCTCGTTCCTTAGCCTCACAGCATTAAAAATATTTTCATTCGGACGCGGTATTTTTTTTTATAACCTACATATACATCGGAATAAGTGGCCATATTTTTGAAAAAATATTATGTAAAATACTTATAATACATTGCAAAAACATTTACTTTTTAATTTTGGGTTGTTTAACCTTAATCTATCAGAAAAAATTTAAAAAATTGGCATATTTAAGAAGTTTACTACATCCATTGCTGAGGGTCTAAAAATATTTAGGTACTTCTAATGTTAGGCACAGTCAAAGATCAGGCAAAGATGGAGAATAATTATTTTTACATAGCAAATATCGCAAAGATTTATAGCACTCAGAGCATCATGTTTATGAATGTAATCCAGTAAAATTTTGGTTTCCATCGAAATACTGGCACATGAGACACACCATCTTAGTTCTCAGGGTGAGGAACGCGCTTTGCTGTCTTATTAGTGTCAGTTATGCTACTAACAAGACAGTCAGCGCAATGGGCCGTGGTGACCACTTACCATCAGGTGGCCCACAAGTTCGCTTGCTCACTTGTAGCATAAAAAATAGAATTAAAGAAACAACGAAGTCTTTACATGAAACGAAGGCCCACTAACCCACTGCATTGTTACGAAATAGCAGTAGTGCTCTCCTTTTCCAGAGTGTGGTTCGGTACTTTTAGTCCGAAAATACACGGCCTGTAAAAACTTTACCTTATATCAAAAAATATTCAGGACCAACGTAGGAACCGCACTTAGGAAAATCGGATGGGGCTTGTACAAAGTTTCTTTCTTCACCTACTTTCAATATGAAATCTAATCCTCTCGTCCAATGAGAGGACCGTTCGTCCCTCATCATCCAATACCCAGGATTATCAGCCTTAAACCTTAGAGCTACGACTCCGAATTTAGGAATAACTATAGTATCTTTTACGACAGGGTCATTTAGGTTCTTGTTGTCGAAAAGTTTGTTTTCTTCATTCATTTTAATGATGGTTTCTTTGTCCAAGCTGCTGTTGAACTCTCTGACCCCGATCACGTGGAAACGGTAGCCGTGGAGGTGGAAGATGTGGTCTGACTCTCCACCTGGAAAGATTAACGAACAATTGGTTATTTTTTTAGGTATAGCCGTGGAAGTGAAGACCATAAACGTAAATGAAGAGTTAATTCATCCAAGCCTATTTTTAGGGTTCCCTATTCAACAAGGGCCTAAACACAAGTGACTTTTTACTATCGCAAACGCTAGTAGAATAGAATAAAAATGTACGGGATTGACATTAGCTGACGAAAGTTTGCGTGACAGCTAATGTCAATCCCATACATTTTTATTCTATTCTATAGCGTTTGGGATAGTAGAAAGCCTCTTGACTCAGGGCCAAGGAACCTATATGTTTCGTCATCTCCGTCTGTGTCGTCTGTCCGCAGCATAGCGCCGAGACTCTTCGTACTAGAAAGCTGTAATTTAGTATGGATAGACATTTTATCCACGCCGAAAAAGTGGTAAAATAAAATTTTAAAAAAAAATTAGGATACCTCCCCTACAAGTAACATGGCGGTGAAATGTTTTTTCTTGTCTACTCCATCGTGTAGGATGGCGTTGAGTAGGTATTTTAAAAATAATGTGAGTTTGCAAACATCATTTTTCGATTTAGGGATTTGTTTGCAAAATAATTATTTTTTGCCAGCTAATCGATTGTTATTGGGAATGTGAAAAAAATCACAGTAGAAGTATTATGATGAAATTAAAAGGAAAACTATCACAACTACGTAGGCTTTACAGTTTAATGAGCTAAAGCCGAAAAACTGGTAATAATTATAAAAGAAAAATAAAAATAGCAATAGTAATCAGGCGCTGGGACCTCGCTGAACATTAAGATGTTATGAACGTTATGAAAATTAAATACTTAATTAAAACCTGCTTTGCTATAAAAATCGTAAAAAAACTACGGAACCCTATACGGCGCGTGGCCCGACACGCACTTGGCCGGTTTTTTGTTGGTAATTTTCGATCTACTGATAAAAAGCTAGACTTTACAACCAAGTATCAACATAAAAACCGACTGAATATTTGTTTGAGCCCGTTATATCAGTAAAATTGATAAATTTCACCAATAATAAAAATCTAAACGCACGGCAGTGCGCAGGCCAAGTTCCCGCAACAGGCCACGCGCGTGCCGTGCACTATTTACACGAACCGTTTCGACCCACTCTTGAACCCCCTGTAGCTCAGTGCCTATTACAGAGATAAAACTGTACCTACATAATCATATACTAATATTGAAGCAATTTGCCAAATTTCATAGATATAGCTACAGTAGATCCTGAAATATGACCCCGTGAAAATAGCTATTTTTGGCACATAATGACTTACTGACCGGTAATCAAAACCTCCAGGCCACTTCCAATTGTCATAGCGTTATGAAATTTGGCATTTAGGTAGTCGTTAGGATAAAAGTAATGGGAAAATTCAAAAATTAGAAATTGGTCAAGTGCGAGTCGGGTTTTAGTCAAAATTATGTATAAAATGTTGGTAATACTTCTCCAAGACCTGAAAATCTGAAAGTTGGCATGGGGATAGTCGTTAGCATTAAAAAAAGTATAACAAAAATTTGAAAATTGGAAATTGGTCAAGTGCGAGTCATGATATAGTCATTACTATGCATAAAATTGTTGATCATACTTCTGTGAGACCTACAAATCTGAAATTTGGCATCGGGGTAGTCGTTAGCATTAAAGTAAAGAAAAAATTTGGAAAATGGAAAATGGTCAAGTGCAAGTCAGACTAAAATTAATGTACCAAATATTAAAAAGGTAGTAATTCTAGAAGGTCAGACTTAGTCATGCATGAAAACAAGTACCTATGTTTTAACGAAACTATGAAAATACAAACAACGTTGCGATAGTTACTATAAATATAATGTAGCAAACTGAACAAAATGAAATGAAATCCCACCAAAAACATAACTGTTAAAAAGGGGGCCTAGTTCCTATCGGCTAATTGTTTGCCTAAAAAAGGGTTGAAATCCGATCCAATGCCAAGTTTAGATGCACTTTAATATCGATCATAATCGTCTTCATCAGCAGCCTGATCCACTAGAAAACATTTCCCATTCCCAAGACTCGCCACCACATCCAGTCCTCCGCCTTCCGCATCCAGCCACTATCCGCCACCTTATTCACGTCAACGGTTCATCTGGCCGAAATTAACTTTACCATACACCCAACTTAAAATATGGTATAGCTGTGAAAATACGCAGGTACGTTGAAAATAATATCTAAAATGAAATACTTCTAAATTTGAACTTGGCAGGTTTTTGTGCTGTAAGTAACACTTGATTAATTGTGTAATTAGATTTTTTATTTATATAATTAAATTAACCTGCCAAGTTCAAATTCAAAAGTATTTCATTTTAGATATTATTTTCAACGTACCTGCGTATTTTCACAGCTAAGTATACCATATTTTAAGTTGGGTGTATGGTAAAGTGAATTTCGGCCAGATGAACCGTTGACGTGAATAAGGTGGCGGATAGTGGCTGGATGCGGAAGGCGGAGGACTGGATGTGGTGGCGAGTCTTGGGAATGGCAAATGTTTACTAGTGGATCAGGCTGCTGATGAAGACGATTATGATTGATATTAAAGTGCATCGAAACTTGGCATTGGATCGGATTTCAACCCTTTTTTAGGCATTATAGTATACAAATAATGACACCGTATCATACTTTACATTTATGTTATGCATGATTTACGAAATCTGCGATTAAAAGTTTTTGGATTAACCCAATGACATTATTTGCGTACCTATTTATATAAATTAAATCCGACTAAAAATCATTCTAATTCTAACTATCTGTCTAAAAGCAAACACTTTCATTGGATAAAATTACCGGTCGTGGCAATGTGTATCAAATTATACGTACTGGCAGTATGTAGAGAGATCGTATCGCGTGCAGATAGCGACTTAATAAAGGTCTTGTATGACAGAATCAGGTTACAGTGAAGGGAGTTTCGTAGTAGGAAGTAATGTGCTATTCATTGTTTTCTTGTTTTTGTTTTAATTTAGTTATTTAATTTGGGTTTTAGGTAAGTAAACAGTTCTTATACAGCAAGCCTGAGGATGTGAATCTGCCCATTAAACTGAACAACTTTTTGAACTAAGGAAAATAAGATGAGGATTTTTTTTAAGTTGACTTACCATATAAAATGTGTACTCGTATCAAGCATCAGCTAATGCAATTCTTATGAATAAGTTGAAACTTTTTTGTCGTATTTCAGACCTTTGCTCCATGTCGTCCTTCAAAAAAGCCGCGCGATGCTTTGGGAAAAAGTTTTTCAGTGTCATAGGCAGATTCACGAGAAGGTTTTTATGGCTTTTCTCTTACAAGTTGAATGTTCTGTACCTACATCTATTTAGTACCAACCCATGTCTACCCGTGGGTGTCGTAAGAGGCAACCAAGGGTTAATGAACCAGACGATGGGCAGCAGCGGTCACCAACAACCGCGGCCCATGATGCCAGCCGTAAAGCTAACAAGCGTGGTGACTACGGTACTCCCCCCACACATTGTTCAGCAAAAGCTGAAATTTCGGAGGGAGTTCCCTGTCCTGTAGTGGACGTTTCATAGGATGTTATGATGATGATGATGAACAAAGATTCTAGGCTGAACCTTAGTAAATATTTATTGTGGAATGGGAATATAGGAGAGGTTTTCCGTGCGACAATCCAGCAACACAACAATGTTTTCATTTGTATAATTCTGTCGTGAGATTACAACATTTATTAGGCACATGTGTAATATACACTCGGTGGCAAAAACTGGATACAGAAAGTTTTCCGCCATACATTTTCATGCTATGAGACAAAGGTACCATCAATATATTTTCTATACGGAAAATTCATAATTGAAAAGTGAGCTCGATAGGTGAGGTCCTTGACAACAATTTTGTCGAAGTCGAACTGAGGCAGGTATATCAGCTGCCGTATTCCGAAGTGAAACTTCGATAATATCGCGCCGATAATATGTCTATGGTTCGGCCTTTGACAAAGAAATTCCCATACAAAGTAAATTTCCGAACGTAATTGTTGTTGTCAAACTGATAATATCGAAGCTCCGATAAAACTTCGGAATACGCACCCTGGCATTCACGAACGTGAGTACAACAGTTAGGCTGGGCATATGCTGAGAGTGTGACGCAGTTGGCGCAGCACAGGACAGTTCCCTATTCTTCAGTTTTCCTCCTAAGAAAGCGAGAGGGAATATGTGCTCTGCTCTGCGATGTGTGTGGGACTGCGCCGCAGCGCATGCGTTTCAGCAACATGATATTTGAACAGATTTAATTGAATTTTTAAGTGATACACGGGATTTCCCGAGCTCTTTAAAAATGTGTTACTAAAATTCGGTTTTGAAAAATGTTGAATGAAGCTTTCTTTGGACTCATCATTATATGAATATGTAGAGGGAAAAGCCTACCTTAGGTACCTATCCAGTTTCTTTTCCACCGAGTGTAGTTGATATAGCGCACGTTGTCGACACTGCCCGCAATGCTAATCAAAGTGAGCGATTTATGACCCCCGGCCGGCAGCGGAGGGAACCCACTGCCTTTGATTTATATACCCCAGTTCAACATTTACGATATTATTATGTTATTACAATGGTGTTGGACATTCGTTGTAGTTTGCAACCATGGACATAGCCAAAAAATCTGTAGAACTTATTCCATTTTCCCATAAGTAGAAATTTTTTACATATGGAAGAGCGGGTTCTTCTGGCACAGGTATTTTTTACTTAAAAGAAAATCCCAAACATCTGTAATTATGATTAGTTTCTGACTGAATAAAGAAAACAAAATTGTATATTTCTTGCATAAGGCACACTTAAATATTGGCACTGACAAAAATAACGCGCTGCTGCCATGGATCCCGGCCGGGTCACCCTTTCTATTTCTGTAAGTGTCGTAAAGGCAACTATCATAAATCGCTGCATCCTGACATAATAAGGATTACTGCCATGAGATTATTTACCCCATATTTTCCTACAGATGTCGTAGAAGACGACAATGGAAATATTTGAGCTCTGTTTTATAGTTGCTTGCGACCTGTCACCATTAGGTCATACCACCTAAGCCGAACACATTCGCTAAGGCTCTGCTTAAGCCAAAAGGAAAACTAACGTGATCTTGTCTTTATGTCATATCTATACTATACGTATGTATACCGGGTTATTCTAAAGAATTTTCCCAAGAAAACAAACATGGGTCTAAAATGGAAATTTTTTCATACAAATCTTTCGCCGACAATAGGAAAATTTAAACGACCGAATAGTTTTTAAATTTTTCGGTTGTTTCAGAAAATTTTAATCTTCTCCAAAAAATGGCTAGGATAGGGGTCCTAAACAGTATGTAAAAAAAGTATGTAAGCATGTAAAAATAATTTGACATACCTAAGCAGCAATAAAAGTAGTCGTTAATAAGCCATGACAGAGGCCTTTGGCGGCTCAACAACTCTGACACCAGGGTTCGTAAGGTTGGTCATTGATCTAACAATACGACATGCTGATGAATAAAATAAACTCGCCGCATAGTCGAAAGTTAAAGCGCAAATGTGCATCACCCAAATGATTAATGTTTTCTTCAAGGTGATGGTGTAACACTTCACACTGAGGTTAATTGCAATTTATTTACTTCACCTAAGTATAACAATGTCCCGTAATCCATCATTCCACTAGCCCACTTTTTTGACATTTAAAGGCATTATTTGTAATTATTTCAGTTAGGTTTACTGTTCCATTTTTGATTCAGAGGCTTGAATTGGTTCTGTAAATTGGCAGTTTTTAGTGTCTGGAAATTGGCAGTTTTTAATTTTACTTGAGTAGTGTGATACTGTCATAGTAGACTTAACCAGAGAAAAGTTTTGTATCCGAAACAAAAAGCATTAAAAGGTTACCTTGTAATAATTAAATAACCGGCTAAGTGCGAGTCAGACTCGCGCCCTAAGGGTTTCGTACCCATCCACCACATCATAATCTGCAAGCTTTTGTCCCTTGATTTACAAAACTCCGCGTCCACTCTAACCTGACCTCTTCGTTATATGAATGTACTTGAAACGGGAGCTTACCTCAATTGGTTATTAAGACTTGTGAGAAATGTAATATTTAATAATTTAAGACTTTTTTCTTTGCTTGTGCTATGAGACCTAGCTTGTTACCAAATTTCATTATTCTAGGTCAAGCGGAAATTATATTTTTTGGTTTGGTTTATAAATGTATTGAGATGGAAATATAAGCCATTGGGTGTGCTTGCATCGCAGCGAGAATCGCAAGTAACTGCGACTTGCTTTTAACTAACTTTTTATAATTTTAATGTATGTACCTACATGTTTTAGTTTTATGTATTTGAGTATGTACTGTATTTGTATGTATTTGTATTTTATGGGTTTTTTACGCCCGAAATAAATAATTAATAAATAAAAAATAAAAAAATAAGTGGCCGTATCTTTTGATTGTGTTGTAGTAGAATCTTGAAATTTTGAGAGCTTCAACTTAAGGCGATTATACTCCTCAAATTAGAAGCTACGCGATTGCCAATGTAAATATCGACCTTATTAACACGTAAATAGCGTTTCATTAAGAGTGCTCTTCAACGTGGCTGTTACGACCAACGATGAACCGGAATTTTGGTAAATTAGGAAAAACTTACTTTTTCGTATAAAATATAACAGATTTAAAAAAATACTATGTCGTCTGACTCGCACTTGGCCAGTTTTTTATTTATTTTATTTTAGTTTTTTTATTTATACCGCGGTCACCAGCAACAGCGGTCGCCAGCCGCAAGGCTTAAAGCGACTATGGCGAGTACCACGCGTTTTCGCGTTTTTGCTGGATACACACAAAAAAAGTTTCTTGGATGAAGACATTATTATTTTATACATACAAACATTTTCCTGAATTAAAGTATTTACTTCAATTAAGAAAATTTCATATATACTGAAACAAACGTTTTCTTAAATGTAAATACTTTAATTTAAGAAAATGTTTGTTTCAGTATATATGAAATAATATTTTTTTTATTCAAGAAACTTTTTTTATGTGATATCTGGAGGGAACTCCCTGTCCTGCAGTGGACGTTTCATAGGATGGTACGGTCAACCGCTTTTCGGTAGAAACTTTTTCAACTCTATTACCACGCCATAAGGTCCAAAAGTGTTTCTACCGATGTGCGGTCGTGTGTACGATGTTATCTTTATACGTTCCGGAGACTAGAGTTATAAAAAGACACACAGACGAAGCGATCCTATATAAGGGTACCGTTTTATTTTTTCTTCTGCGGCACCCTAAAAATGAGCTATTTTTGTAAACTGTTTTTGAGAAAATTCCGGCAATCACCTTGCTGTATACCAAGATTAAAGTATACAGCAACTTGCATTGCATCTCGTGAAAGTCCCGTTTCGATTCATCATTGGCTATTCAGCGCACGAACGACATTTAGGTTTTATTATAACCTAGCCAATGCTTGGCCTACAATCAGAGGTTTATGCAGCTGCACGAATCGCTACAGTACGAGTATACCGCGTTTTCCCAACCTTAGAAGTTAATTAGGTACAAGAAATTTTAATATATCTATTACCGTTAAAAGTACCCTAAACCGACGAGCATGTATGAAAGGATTGATGAAAGTACAGGAAGCAAGGGAAGTATGTCAAGATCGTAGCAGGTGGAGGACTGTGGTCTCTGCCTACCCCGACGGGAACAATGCGTGATGTTATGTATGTATGTATATGTTACCGTTAAAGTCCGGAAATCAGGTAATCTGTAGATTACCTGGCTGTGTCCGTTAAAGTGCGAAAAATTGTTTCAGTTCGCACATTAACTAGGTAATCTGCAGATTAACAAGGTAATCTGTAGATTTACAACCTAGCATACGGTAAAGTGCATAATTAGGTTATACATCGGTTAGGATAGGTGAGGTTTGGTTAGGTTAAGGGGTCGGGTTTAGAAAGCTGTCGCAATATTTTTGTTATTCTAGATTTTCAGTTTAGCTACAGTTTAGGTCCGTTAGGTAAGGCAAACACAACCGATAAATATTTATAGTATCAGCCAGAAGCCAATCCATAAACTAAAAAAATCAAAAGTGAAATGTGCGATGGCATTCTCAAATTTACCCAGGTTCGGTGAGGTTAGGTTATACAAGATTAGTTTAGTTAGATTTAAGTTTCGCTTCGTGTTTTCCTCGATTTAACGATCCACCCTCCGTTAATGTGCAGATTAACTAGGTAAAGTGCGAAATTCGGCTAAACTAAGTAAAATTTATTTTTTTATTTATTTATTTATTTATTGATCCAAAAATTTCAAATTACATGTCATCTTATAAAACTAGTAAATGTCAATGGCATGCAACGCCTTGTTCAGGCACAGCAACATATCTTAATCTAATTACATTATTATAACGGCACAAATATTGATATAAACTATACGAAAATTAAATAAATAAATCAACAAATTTTTACAATTCTTTTTCAGTAAGGAACTCTTTCACAGAATAATAACATTTCGCAATTAATATGTTTTTGAGTTCGTTTTTGAATTTGTCATCACTTTCTACCGACCGAATGCTCCCTGGAATCTTATTGTAGATTCTCACAAATCTATTCAAAGGGCTATTACAAAACATAGTCATACAACTTGTGAATTTTTTTAATGTATCCTTTGGTCTCAAATTCCGGGTTTGCGTCTTTCTTGTTTGTTCGAACATGTAGCGGTATTTCCTGACAAATTGGCACATTTCCAAAATATATATATAGAGGGAAAGGATAGTATTTTATGCTTTTCGAAGTACGGTCTACAACTTTTTCTACTGCGTATGTTAAAGAGGATGCGGATGTATTTTTTCTGCATAATAAAAACATCATGCGAATCGGTACTTTCTCCCCATAGGACAACCCCGTATCTCAGCCACGCGAAAGCCTGTCCGGAGTATGTCGATAATGCTGTCTCAAAGTTTGTGTTCCTCTTTACTATGCTCAGCGCGTAAACAAAAGTTGATAGTTTTGTTTATTAAGATAAACGGATCGAATCAGGTAATATGCAGATTACCTAGTTAATGTGCACATTAACGTGTGCCGCACTTAAACGATATCATATACATTAGCAGCCGAACGAATATCTGCAAAATCGTAAATCCTAAGGGAAGCTTAGTTTGTACGAACACTTCATGCAACACGTTAACTATATACTTACCTGCAGCCCATAAGCATGAAGTCGCGTGTAAAGGCCCGCAAGTAATTAATAAGCACATTTATACAAGGTATACTGATGTTATAATAGGAGTCATTATCATCCTCATACAATAAAAGCTTTAATGCATCTACTACTTAGATGTTCTTTTAAAAGTTAATGCCTAACCACACCCCGAACACTACATACAACAACCGCGAAAAGACCCTCAGGAGCACCACGAGAATCGCGCGGGCGGGTGCGCGCGGGGGTGCGGGGTGGATTGCAAAGGGGGCGGAGAGTGTCCGTTCTGTATGTAGTACTCTCAGAACAAAAACCTCCTCAAATTTCTTTGGTAGTACTATTACTTTATTCTGTGGCTTAACTTTACTGTCATCACGATTAAGCGCCATTTCCTAGACTTATGGTTTGAAGACTAATTCTCAGGTCATGACTCCACGATATCTGTATGCAGCCTATAATAATAAGACGCATTGAATGCAGCAGTATTCTTGCACCATAATCGGTATGGAAAGCAATGATGGAGTGTAGAAAGTAAAATAATGAGCGTATTAAATTATTAAGATATGAAAATGAGCTGATCAAATCGGGGAGAGAATACAACAAGGCTGCTAACAAGAATGCTAAGGACAGGTGTATTCATATTTTATAACAACGCTCAAAATATTTGGGGGAGTAAAGAGCCGAAATAAGATATCCATCATTTGATTAAGTCAACATCGACCGGACTGCAGACTCAAAATAATAATTTCGTTTTTCCTGCGGAGTTAGCTACCTCAACTAGGGGATTTGACGAAGGCACTAGTTTATACACAGAGTTACCGCCATTTTATCTCGGTAGATCAGACCCAATCCTAGATTAGTTAGGTTTTGCCAATGACCAACAAATATGATTCAAAATCTAAATAAGTAAAATAATAAAAATAGACTATTTTTTGAAAAATATAACCTGAAATGCAACTGTTTCCGATAACTGAAATTGAATTATCACACAACTTAACCGAATAACTTTCGGTGGATAAAAGTTTTAGGAAATGAAAAAATTATCGGCCTCTCCATACAAACTGTCTAATCAAGTTCCCAATTTTGTAAGGTTTTATTCACTGAAAGTTGTTCAGTTACGTTATCTAACCAAACAATTTCAGTTTTCGGAAACCTGCCCCTTACACGCTTTACAACGGTTTTAGTTAATTTTGTTGTGAATGCTAATACTGTTTACGTTTAGAGTTTCCTTACAAATAAACTCTCAAGTGTAAAGCAAATATTTCACAACTAGAATAGAAACAAAATATCCGCTTAAAATTAAGGGTCCTACATGGATAGTCAAACTATCGATGTCATTTTCGAAAATTCCAAAGTTATCAATGTTATTCTTGAATGCCACCGAGTGAATTATAAAAAAACTTTCTTTTGTTTTTATAAGTTATTCAGAACTCTTTTTAACTTTTTTTTAGTTTTATAATTTTGTATATCACTCTATGTTATTCAAGACAATATTCCACAACGAACGATCTATTAAGATTCAGAAAAAGGCGCTACAAAATATTTTTTTGTTAAAATTGTAAATAAATGCCACTAATATAGGCTCACTGGTGACTTTAAAAACATACCCGAAAGACTCTGTATGGAAATTTCCTGTCCCATGATCAAACACAAGTTACTCACTCAAGCGAAACACAGACTCATTGTTTGACAATCCAAATGTTTGCAAATACCTCCGACTGTCAGGGAAACAAGTATCGTTTTCAGCTTTCCAATACGCGTAACAATTTCTTATTACCATGTGAAAACATTAAGGGGATGATAAGAGCTGAATTACCTCCTTTTCTAACAAAGGGCAGAATGCGCGTGCTAAAACGGAGCGGATTCGCGCTGTTTTACGTGTTTCGCTCATTTTTGCATTTTTTTCAAAATCTGTAGCCATAATATTAAATATAAAACAGCTATATTATTAGACATAATAAGTATATTGAATAATGTGTAAAAGTTATGGCATCATAGATTAATGGGTACTTAAGAAAAACGGTTTAAAAGCAAAAAGCAGAGGTAACTTTGGATTTTTTTATGGCGTACAAAATATATTTAATCGTGTTTCAGAGTCGGCCATATTCTTGGAAAGATGCTTAATTATCACATACATTTTTTTCACTGCCATACATTCATCACTTTTCGTTAAAAACCTGCTCAAGCGAAGCGTATTTAGCTCTTATCAGCCCCTTAAGCAAAAGACCTGACAGTCTTTTATAAACTTGGATGATGGCAAACAAAGTATACTCAAACAAATACAACTTACTAGCTTTTGCCTGTGACTTCGCCCGCATGTAAAAAATATATACTTACCGTGGTTTAAGTCAAACTATTAGCTATCAAAAAAAAAGGCTTCATTAAAATCGGTTCAGTACTTTTTGCGGGATACTCAAACAAATATATAAACAAGAGACAGACAAAAAGTCCAAACGTCAATGAGTTGGATTCAGCGCCGCCATCAAAATAGCATAACGTGATAACTTTTTTATAAATATCTTTGCAGTTTGAAAATTCATCCAACCAATATTCTACTCTGGGTGTCTACTCTCAAAGTCCGATATATCGAAACGATACTATTCGAAACATGCAAATGCAAAACTTCGTCCCTTGACAATACAGTAGAATATTGGTTGGATGCTAACTACTGGCAGTTTGAAAATTCATCCAACCAATATTCTACTCTATTGTCAAAGGACGAAGTTTTGCATTTGCATGTCTCGAGTTGTATCGTTTCGATATATTGGACTTTAAGAGTAGACACCCTGCATGTTTCGAGTAGTATCGTTTCGATATATCGGACTTTGAGAGTAGACACCCTGGCATTTGGTCAACATCGAACCTAACACAACTGAGCCGATCGAATAGGATCGGCTTGGTTAGGTTAGGTTAGGTTTAGGATTGGTTAGGTTGTGTCTGTCTTACTTAACGGACCTATGGCTCTACGAGTTTCCTCCGAGTTTAAAATTTTGTTGATAATTAATTAACTACCTCGAAAATTGATCAACTTACGATTATACTCCTAACCTCTCCTCTTAACTCCTATTGTACAAGCTTTGCTTAGTTTAGTTAGTTAACGACGAAAATGTATGTGCTAAATTTTAGTTATGGTAATAAAAGTGTTATTTATTTATTTGTATACCTACAGAATAATCTGAAGGTATATAATAAAAAGAGAGTTGAACACAAACATACGTTAGTGTAATTAGCATGTATAGGGTGTGTTAATTATACTCGTAACTAACATAACACAATTTTCAAACGGCGCAAAATTTGCGAATGGATAATATGATAAGTAATATATTCTATTCTGTGGTAATAATAGCTTTGAAATTATATTCCTACGTTTCATGAAGTGTCGGTTTTAAGGGAAATTAAATATGCAACACAAATAAAACATAAAACTTAGACCTTATTTAATTGCTGCGTGCTACTCTATGAATGATTAACAGTAGATTGTTTACTAAGGGAGCAAAAAATAATTTTAAGGGCGAGAGCAATTTTTGAATCAAGAGCGGAACTCGGGATTCTAAAGTGGAATCCTTAGCGCAGCGAGGGATTCTAAGTATGTCGCTCGAGCTTTAAAATAGTGTTGCTCCCGAGGTGGACACCCTACTTTTTTTCACCCTCTATGAAAATAAGTAATTACAATTATAAATGTAAGAAAAGTACGTTTACACAAAAACGATAAGACATGACATAGAAATAATTAGAAGCTAAAAACAATATCCACATTCCTAATTCAAATCACTTTTAGTCCCATAAGGCGATCCGTTTTCCATACTAAATTCAAATGACTAGCATTCTTATGCGGGACATAAAGTGCTGTTGAAAAATAAATGTAGGTATACTGCTATTTTATTATTGTTTCAGCTATTTAAAACTATCTCACTGCTAATACTCTCTTCTCCAAAGAGAAAAGAGGGCAGGAGGACTCCCTGGCGCGGCCAAGACAAGCGCCAGAGGTGTCAGGTCGGTGGAGAAAGAAACCGGCGCACAATTCTGGCATTGTCCAGCAGGACTGCCTTTTGAATTGAGGCCGTCACTGGTCCGTCACGGAGGCCCAACCGCTGCAGATGCTGGCGCAAGCTGGTTGGGATCAAACCGTTCGTAAGTTCTGCTCCGCGACCGACAGCAAGGGCTCGAGCCGCTGGAATTCAGTGAGCAGCCCCGCTCGATATCCCGTGCCTCCGGTTTCTCTCTCTTTCGGTTTTTTCTTTTTATTATTATTGTAGTCTCTGGCTGGAGTTCACGGGCCGAAACCCGGGCCTTAGGCTTGCGTGGGGACATGGGTCCAACACGTAGAGGCCGTTTGAGACACTAATCTAAATTGTGAGATGGAACTGACCTTTCGGGTCTTACCTCTAAGTACACCCACCCATAAAATGCATCAGAGGTAATACCCGATGGGTGCAGTAAACTATTGCAATAAAAAGGAAACTAACGTTACAGGGTTATGGAGGAGGGGCTATGGATTGGAGTACTGGGCTATGGGATGAGATCACGGACGCCTGCTGTATCAATATCTCACAAATTATTATTATCATTGAGCAGGCAGGCAGTTATTTTTAGTTACATTTTTCGCTGATTAATACAAAGATACACCTAATGCACTAAAAGTACTACAGTATAGATTGCACACCCACAGTAGAAATATTGAACCAAAAATTGCCAACAAAAACTAGTACTTCCGGTGCATTAGCTGTATCTTTGTATTAATCAGCGAAAAAAAACCGGCCAAGTGCGAGTCGGACTTGCGCACTGAGGGTTCCGTACCACCACATAAACATAATTGTATTAGTTGAAATTTCAGTAAGTTAATGTGCTAGATTTTTTGAGTCCGACACGCGCTTGACCAAATTTTATTATTTGTTGTTATTTTCTAGCTTATGCACTATAAACATACCAATTTTCAAGTTTGTAAGTGTTCCCGATTTTAAATAGAACTAAAACAAAAATCGCATCAGCGACCATCCAACTTGACCCCTCTCTTATATGAATGAGACCTAGCTTCTTGCCAAATTTCATAATTTTAGGTTAACGGGAAGGACCCAGTAGGTTTTGCATTTTTGAATAAATGTATGGAGATGAGGACATAAAATGCCATATCTTTTGATTGCGTCATTGTAAAAAAATTAAATTTTCAGATCTTATGTGGTTCATGGATCCTAATATATGGTATTAATTTCAACCCGATACCTTTACCCATTCGTGAGATAAAGGGTCTTGACAGACAGACAGACGGACTACAAAGTGATCCTATAAGGGTTCCGTTTTTTTCTGTTGAGGTACGGAACCCTAAAAATTTACTAAAAATAGCAGTATACACTCGTTATTCAACAGCATTTTATGTTCCGCATAAGAATGTAAGTCATTTGAATTTAGTATGGAAAACGGATCGCCTTAAGGATTAAAACTCGATTTTAGTCCCTGTCAACGTAGAACGAACTATAGTAGTACCGCCTAAATGAGTCCTCGCCCGCGGGGTATGAGGGCAGGTGCGGGGGGCGGATGAGCGTAGAGAATGAGAATGCCCCGCCGCCCGCCGCCACCCGCACCTCTTTCGTTCCCCCTTTGTCGTCTTACCCCCGCGCCCCTGTGCGAGGACTCATTTAGGCGGTTTATCTATAGCTCTTTTCGCATAGATGTGACAAAAAATAAATAATGTATTGAGAACAAAGTTCAGCTATTATTTTACGTCTTGTTAGATTAGCTTAGTTGGGTTAGAGAAACCCGATATTCCGCCGAAGCAAGCAAAACATGCACTAAGAATTATGTATGATTGTGATTTATTAAGGTTGGCCATAAAAAGTTTAACAAATCATTCACCTCGAGACTAAGTAGATAAGTATTTACGGCTTCTATATTGATACGCCAATGAACTTGACTTTGAACAAACTCTTGTAAGTCAGGCAAAACCGATTTAATAGTAGATTGTATCACAAGGCTGTAAAATAATATTTTTAAGGCGAGGGCGCTATTTTGAATCCAGAGCGAAGTGAAGGATTCTTGAGTAGAATCCCGAGCATGGCGAGGGATTCTAAAGTAGAATCCTGAACGTAGCGAGAGATTCAATAGGTCGCCCAAGGTAAAAATATTTTTGCTGCCGCGTAATACACTACTTTTCATCTCCCTCTAAGAGAAAAGAATAAGAGGTTCCTTAAGTCACACTCGTCTTTAATTTTAAACAAAAAATACCATTACAATATTATTTCTTGATGAAACAATACTAAAAATCATATTAAGTATTATTTGTAACCACTGAAAATGTTATTGACATTTTTGTATCGACTAGGAACAGAACCTCTTTGGTTGGTAGTCTTGTTTACATTTCAAGTATATTTCTTTTTTTATATTCATAATAGTTTTAATAGTGCCACCACTATTAAAACTATTAATTCTTATGCTCTGAAAGTGCTTATTTGTGCAGGATATAGGCTGCACAAAGTCGAATTTTGTGCACTAGGGCAAAAAAGTAATCTCGGTGGTGTACGCCCTGCGCGCGGGGCGCATATTCTTCACTAAAGCAGAACAACTCATTCTTCAGTTACATTTAGAGAGTACGTTTACGTTTTATTTCCTCGCAATCAAAGTGAAAAGCAGAGTTTATAACTCGTCCACAAAACGTTCGTTTTGTGCACTTGTTGTAAAATCTACTATACCCAGTAATATAATAAGTTTCATACGCATGGCAGCAAGCAAATGGAAACAAGACCAATATAACGCTGAACCAGCGCTACGCTACAAACGCCTGAAACCCACTTTATATACTCTAAGGTTTCCACCGACGAGCGGCCGTGTGTACAGAACTTTGACAAATTGCACAACAAAAATTCGCTTTACAAACAAAGTTGTGATTTTTTAGAATAAAAGAATAGTGTATAGTCTTCAAATAACATCGCCGTTTGTCTCAGCAAACTTATGTAAAAGTTCCTGGGCAACCGAGCTGTGCTCGAAATTATCTAATACCAAAGTGGACAAACAGACAGACAACATAGTAGGATTTCCTGTATCACGCAATAGTTATTTTACAAAGCCTTGCGCGGAAACATGGAAAAAGTCTTTCAATAGTATAGGATAATATGATAAAACATACCCTGGTCAAACATGACGAGTTCCACAGTAGCTCCAAGTGGGACATTCTTCACGTGAACACACTCCTCGCCCTGACCAGCACCAGAAGGACAGAGCGAGTCTGATGTGATGTCTCCGCCTTGAGTGAGGAGTGGAGAGGCTGGATATGTGAACCGGTGCCCGTCGGTCTGACCCCAACTCTCTGCAACAAATATATGGAGTACATATTAAAATTTTGTAGGGATCAACATAAAATGGACTCATACTTTGCGATACATAACCACGTGAATCATGGCATTGTGTCAGACCTCCCAGCTGTTGGCTTCGCAACTGCTCTTTACGTTTCAGTATGTGCTGATAATTAAAATCATATTAAATTATTATACATTTGTGGGGAGATCTTACACAAGCACAAAAACCTAGGAATCTGCTTGTTTTAATATACTCGTAGTTCCTAATTTTTTCAAAACTGTTACTTATAAATCTTAGCACTACTGAATCGTGTGACTGTGTCCTCTCGACTCAGACTAATCTTATAAAAACTCAAAATTCAAAACTCTACCTAAAGCAAGAAAATTGTGGTACGTGTTTAGATATGTAATACTTAAATGCAAAAAACATTTAAAAAACAAAATACCAACAAAAATCTTATGAAAATAAAATAACCCAAATAAATTCTGTTTAAAAAAATGTCTAAAGTAAATCACAACTGTGATCACAATAATGAGATAAAAAGTGTTGTGCTGATTTCATCACGGTATCAAACTTATATTAGATCTTTTATAAATTACGAAGCAAAGGCAGCCGATGAAAGCTTAAAAGATTTATATTAACGGAAAAAGAGCAAGATTGCGACCTACTTTCGCTTAATTTTAGATAAATAAATTATGCCACTTTAATATGCTGTGTCATCGATTTCAGCTTAACTACTAACTGCCTTTCAAACTGTTGCGGATAGGTGCTAATGAAGATTTGACAGCAAGTAATGTGCCACAAACCTATTTAACCCGACGAAGCGAACATGCAGCGTAGCAAACATACGGATTGACAGATGTTATCGAGAACAGTCAAGAGCATATCAAGCTTGACACATTGGACTTTGTACCGTTCTTATTTCAATAGACGTATGGGCTAGAGTCGCGCTACGAGTGTCAATCTTGACCTGTCGTTGACTGTACGAGGTAATCAGACGTCATTACAGGATAGCGGGGAGAAGAATCACGATCTTCCTTGAATTGAATCCCTCATTGATTACCTCACCTCCTCCAAAGTGTCAATTCGCTGAACACTCGCACTTTAAATTGTCGGAGTATTTTGGTCCTCGAGTCGGATAGTTGTTTTATGTTCAGTCAACGACAGGTCAAGCTTGACACTTGCAGTGAGGCTCTACAAAGAACTCGTACTCCTTCGACTCTAGCCCGTATGCCCGTTATATTATTAATAAGTAATTACGCTTTCTCACTAACATTGTGGTGGGTACTGTTTGTTTGTTTGTTCACGCCTAAACAGCTGAGCCAATTTCGATGATATTTAGGAGGTAGATAGATCAAGCACGGGCTAACACATAAAACACTAACCAAACCTTTTAGCTTGACACATTGGACTTTTTAACACTTTTGTCTTAACATTGAATATAAAATTATCCTAAACGAAACAAATCTAGGCAGATTGCGGGTGAAATTTACAGCCAAAATTCTACAATATCTTCTGTGTGTGACAATGGCTATCAAAGCTTTATTTCCTCACAAAATGCGTGAAATGATTTTGTTTATCTGAATGTTTTGTAAGCTTTACGTCGACTTTTTCACTGTGATCGATCATTGTATCCCTCGAGTGAAAGGTAAATAAAATATAAAAATATAACGTTTTTTGATAGCCAAACATAAATATTTATCATCACAGTCTACCTTTTTGGCATAAAAGAAATGCAATATTAAAGGTAAGCATATTTGAAGAGCAAATCAAGTTTGGCACTTGCAGCGCGACTCTAGCACGTAGAGCGTTAGAAATAAGGGTGAATTTCCACCAGTGATGTGCAAGGGAGCTTAGCTGTGAGCTGGAAAATTCGAACCAATAAGATTGCTCCATTTGGCAGCGCATTTGATAAGCTAGGAAAATGGCGCAATCCTATTCGTTGAAATTTTCCTAGCTCACAGCTTGGCTCCCTCGCAGAGCACTGGTCGAAAAGCAGCTTAAGAACGGTACAAAGTCCAATGTGTCAAGCTTAATGTGCTCGTGACTGTACAAGCCAATGTAAGTACACGACGACGGGATAATTGACCTCAGTGAAAGTAATATGAGGTCAACCTCACTATTATGCACCCACAGGGTCGAGATGCTGGAATCTGGAAAAACCTGTTAGACCATCGAAGGGGGCATGTAGTGCATATTAGCTGACGTTACTGTTATTATAAGTATGTAGAGATTGTCACTGTATAAAATGCAGTTTATGTAAGCAGGTATGTATTATCATAAAACCATCACGATACTGTAGCTAATGAAACTTATTTTTGGATAAAATTACTATTGATACTCAAGGACCGACCTCACAGTCCCTGGTATCGATGCCGATTCCGATTAAATTTTGGATTCAATGCTGAAACAATACTCATCAAGTCACTGCGCAGTGTAAACCTCGTAAATGATGAATGGATATTAAATCACCCTGGAAAGGATTCCGTTTTTAGGGTTCCGATACCAAAATGGTAAAAAAAAGGAACCCTTATGGTGCCGCTCTGTCTGTCTGTCCGTCTGTCTGTCACACCTCTATATCTCAGCAACCACTTACGCTATCGAGCTGAAATTTGGAATAGTTTTAGAATATAGTTGCCCAACTTAATTGCACATGAAAATTTTTTGAAAAAAGTATGATTATTAATGTAAAGGGGGCCAAAATAGGGGGGGCCAAATTTCAAATTGTCGCTACTAGGTCGAGTGGGGTATCATATGAAAGGGCTTTACTTGTACATTTTAAAATATATTTTTGTATTTTTTTAAGTTTCTTAGTTTTCAAGTTATGATGAAAAATTTCAAAAAAAATACCATTCCCCCCCCCTTATCTCCGAAGTTTGAGTAAGGGAAAATCTGAATTAATTACAGTTGACAGAGGTTTATGTAAACTTTACAGCAAAAATAAAACGATCTTTCTAAGTTGCACAGTTTTTCAGAAATCTGCAAAAAACCTTTACAAACAAATTTAGTTTTGCGGTCCTGAAAATGGACTTTATTGCTTCCAAAAATACTATAGGTATATCGGAACCCTCGGCGCGCGAGTCCGACTCGCACTTGACCGGTTTTTTTTGTACAGCTTTTAGTTTCTATAGGTGTGTAGAACTACATCGCATTATCGCATATTATGCTTATAATCGTTTATAATACCGTAATCGTATAATTGACTCTACCTAATTAGGTTATTGGTTATCTTCATACTGCGGTATTTCCTAAGTTCATCACACAAAAAATTGTAAGTAATATAGAAATATTGTAACGTAGGTAGAAAATAAGTCTTGGTACAGTAGGTTCCTAGTACCTAGAAACAACTAAGTAAGTAAGTAGGTATATAAACTAAGGAAAACATAAATATCTGACATACTATATTATCTATATATATAAAAGAAGGTGACTGACTGACTGACTGACTGACTGACTGACTGACTGACTGACATATCAACGCACAGCCCAAACAACTGGGTCTAGAGATTCCAAATTTGGCATGTAGGTTCCTTATGAGGCCTAGGGGTGCACTAAGAAAGGGTTTTACAAAATTCCACCCCTAAGGGGGTAAAATAGGGGATGAAAGTTTGTATGAAAGTCCGTCAGTTTTGAAGTTAGGATCTTCAAAATTTGTATTTAGGCTGACAATTAAAAACTAATATTTACATGCCTCAGGGTTTTTGAAAATTCGACACCCTTAAGGGTGAAAAGGGGGATGAAGTTAAAAATTCTTTATTTTTTAAGTAAAATCCACATAATTTATTATTTAGGCATTATTGATGTAATTCTATGCAACGCTCATCACTGTTATTTTTACCTGTTTTACCTGTTTCATCACTGTTAAATTCCACCCCAAATTCAACCCCTAAAAAGGGAAATGTGGTGAAAAAGTCTAAAAAACAATATGGGTATCGTTTGTATGGTTTATCGGGTCGCTGATTACGAAAACTGCAACAATTTTGAAATCCAACGTGGTGGACGTTAAATACCACCATTCCCTTGGGATGGGGTTGGAGTGCGATAGGGTTGAAATGTAAATATGGGTGTCGTTTGTATGGTTTATCGGGTCGCTGATTACGAAAACTACAATAATTTTGAAATCCAACGTGGTGGACGTGAAATACCATCATCCCCCTGGGGATGGAGTTGGGGTGCGATAGGTTTGAAATGTCTAAAAATCAATATGGGTGTCGTTTGTATGGTTTATCGGGTCGCTGATTACGAAAGCAACAACAACTTTGAAATCCAACGTGGTGGACGTGAAATACCATCATCCCCTGGGGATGAGGTTGGGGTGCGATAGGTTTGAAATGTCTAAAAATAAATGGGTGTCGTTTCTATGTTAGGGATAGCGGTTAAATTGGCGTTAGGGTTAGGAATAGGGGCAGAGATAGGGGCAGGGATAGGGAGAGGTAGAGGTAGAGGTAGAGGTAGAGGTAGAGAGGTAGAGAGGCAGAGAGGCAGAGAGGCAGAGAGGCAGAGAGGCAGAGAGGCAGAGAGGCAGAGAGGCAGAGAGGCAGAGAGGCAGAGAGGCAGAGAGGCAGAGAGGCAGAGAGGCAGAGAGGCAGAGAGGCAGAGAGGCAGAGAGGCAGAGAGGCAGAGAGGCAGAGAGGCAGAGAGGCAGAGAGGCAGAGAGGCAGAGAGGTAGAGATAATTTATGAGTAACGTCTGTATCCATATCCATACTAATATTATAAATGCGAAAGTAACTCTGTCTGTCTGTCTGTCTGTTTGTTTGTTGCTCTTTCACGCCTAAACGGCTGAACGGATTTTGATGAAATTTGGTATGGTGATAGATGGTAACTTGGAGACGGACATAGGCTACTTTTTACCCCGGGAAAATATCTCATTCCCGTGGGAATCTACACATACAATAATACTCTAGCGGGGTTGTATCTGCTACAGCACACCGAAACTACTTAACCGATTTTGATGGGACTTTTTTTATTCAACTAAGTATCGCTGATTACGAAAACTACTACAATTTTGAAATCCAACGTGGTAGACGTAAACTACCATTATCCCCTGGGGATAAGGTTGAGGTGCGATAGGGTTGAAATGTCTAAAAATCAATATGGGTGTCGTTTGTAAGGTTTATCGAGCCGCTGATTACAAAAACTACAACAATTTTGAAATCCAACATGGTGGACGTGAAATGCTATCATCCCTTGGGGATGAGGTTGGGGTGCGATAGAGTTGATATGTCTAAAAATCAATATGGGTGTCGTTCGTATGGTTTATCGGGTCGCTGATTACGAAAACTACAATGATTTTGAAATCCAACGTGGTGGACGTGAAATACCACCACCCCTGGGATGGGGTTGGGATTCGATAGGTTTGAAATGTCTAAAAATCAATATGAGTGTCAGTTGTATGTTTATATAAGGATAGGGATAGCGGTTAAGATGGCGTTAGGGGTAGAAGCAGGGATAGGGGTAGGGTCAGGGATAGGGAGAGGGAGAGGGGGAGGGATAGGGAGAGAGTGATAGGGAGGGGAAAATGAGGGGAGAGAAAGGGGGAGGGAGGGGTAGAGGGCGTGGGAGGGGGTAGAGGGAGGGGGGGTAGAGGGAGGGAGAGGGGGAAGGGGAGGATAAGTGAGGGGAAGGGGGAAAGGGAGGGGAATGGGAGGAGGGCGAGGGGGGAAAGGGAGGGTGATGGGGAGAGGGGAAGGGGGAAATGGAGGGGGAAGGAAGGGTGAGGGGGGGAAGAGGGAGGGGCGAGGGAGAGGAAGAGAGAGTGGGAGAGGGTGAGGGAGGGGAAGTGGGAATGTAGGGGGGGGGATACAAAAGGATAGATAGGGAGGACTAGGGACCTTTTTTACTTTTATGAATACCTCCTCGCTACCCATTCACTTCACTCCCTTTATTGCCTTCTTTTTTAAGTTCGCCTGTAACGGTTGACAATGAAAATTCCGCACTACCTACCAGTTAAATAAAATCAAAAGATAATTAAGTTTGTAGTAAGATGCATTTATTCAACTTGGATAAGTACAAATGCATCTTTTACGTAGGGATCAAGAAGGATAAGCGCTCCGTAAAATATGTTTCAATTAAGTTCGAGTTCTGTTTTTTTATAAAATCTACGCGGACGAAGTCGCGGGTAACAGCTAGTATTATATAAAATTCAGCTGGATCTTGAATTATACTCATTGATTTGTGCAGGGTCAGTCCTGTTTTTCCTTAGTTTAAAATTACCCCGAAATGACGGGAAAATATCTCATTGCAACGGAAAACCGGCAACAACATAAATACGAAATCCACGCGAGCGAAGCCGCGGGCAACAGCTAGTTATATTATATTACGCTAACGCGCTATAATATACAATGTGAGCCCGAAAAACACGAAAAATTTTAACCATCAATTCTGCCAATTGGAGTGAAAAATAACATAATTATCCTAAAAGGCTTACTTTTTAAAGTATTCATTATTTTTGTTTTACAAGTTGAAAAATCACAGGAGTGGTTCGTCAAGTCTTTTGTTCGCTCACTCACACTAGGGATTTGTTTACAAGAAAGTACAAAACTTATAATTGATTTAATAAAAAAAATTGCTATGTTAGCATTACACAATTGGACGTCTATGTTCATTTAACATTATTTGTGTCAATTTAACAGGCCCTATTTTTTGTAATATTGATGTTTTTTTATTTTAATATTTGAGACTATACGGTTGATATTGGAAAAAAAGTAGTAGTATATATATGATGAAATTAAAAGGAAAACTATCACAGCTAAGTAGGCTTCACAGGTTAATGAGCTATAGCCCAAAAACTAGAAATAAGTAATACAAGTAGCAATAGCAATCAGGCAATAGGACCTCAAAAGTTTATGTAACACTATATAAACGTTATGAAATACTTGATCGATGCGACCTGCTTTGCGATAAAAGAATGCACTAGAATTTTCACCAAAACCGCAAAATATTCCGCCTGGAAAATTTATCCATTTACTTATAACATCGTCAAAAAAACCTTGTTAAAGTTTTCCGGTTACTGGGGCGCACGGTGTGTATCAAAATAGAGGTTTAATAACAACCTAAATGTAAAATGCGTGATTAATGTCTGATAGCAATAGCACGCTTGCGGGCACTCAGTGCGCATCTAATCTGAGTAAGATTAGAGTACAGTCAAGAGCACGTCGAACTTGACACATTGGACTTCGTACCGCTCTTATTTCAAACGCTCTACGTGCTAGAATCGCACTTCAAGTTTCAAGCTTGATTTGCTTGTGATGTAGCGCTTGCGCATCTCCTTTGCTTATCCTTTTAAATATGTATAACCAGCTAGTGTCAGTTTTCAATCAGCTGACGCTCTAAATTCAAATATACTGCGTTTTTCGCATTGTTTTGACGTTTCTCTACTTGCGTATCGAGATCGATACAGCGATAGATAATAAATCATTTTCGTATATTTTATAGAAAATTGATAAGCGCTTTTCATGTATGATCGTATGACAGACTTTTGAATGTTCCCTACAAGTGCTGCTTTTGTAAATTGATAAAAGAAAGGGGTATGAAAATAATCATTGGTACAGTCAAGTGCAAATCAAACTCAACACTCCTAATGCGACTAGTTCTAGCAGCGATTGAAATAAGAATGTAAAAAAATCCAATGTGTAAAGCTCGATACGCTCTTGTACGTACCTGTTCTTATATTTTTCGGGTTCTGACCAACATAGTTGAAAAGTGCGACTTCCTCCGTTTATAACAGCTATGCTACCGTCGTTTGGAATAATATAAAAATATGACAGATTTTTAAATGGGGGTTAAATTGTATACTTAGTAGGTCGATATGAAAGGGACTTGACCGATATTTTCTTTATTACATTTCTACTGTTCAAGTTCATCGTCTCCTAATGTAGGGTCATTTTACAATTTTTATAACACTCTTGAAGTACACACATGTTTCCGCTATTCAGATCAGATTTTTATTTTGCTATTAATAAATTATTAAAGTCTACTTTCAAGTTTCTTGGCTAGGTTTTTATAGGCGCTAGTGGCACGTACGCAAACCCGAGTGACATGCGATCAGAGCTTATTATAAATTATTTGCGGTTAGAGTGAGCATAACTGTACTATTATTAACTCACTTTCTTCACTTGGACAAAGATGACTAATATTAATGGAAAATATTTCAAAATTCATACTCAAATGCTCAAACAGTTATTTTTCTTTTCATTAGCCTAAATCTAAATTTTTATGCATCTCATGTCAAAACTGTAGTATTTTCATACAAACTTTCATCCCTTATTTCACCCCCTTGGGAGATGAATTTTTGAAAATTCTTTCTTAGTGGTCTAAGTTCAAGAAACCTTTGTATAAAATTTCACATCCGTAACTATAGCGGTTTTGGCTCGACGTTAATGAATCAGTTAGGTCATATCCTTTGTTTTTTTCATAATTGCCCATTTTCCCTATCGCAAGGTTTTTTAAAGGCTTTCCTGCAGTCAACTAGCGCCCCCGTTAATAAAATATTATACGCAAAACTACAAAACAAAACAAACTTACAAAACAAAACAAAATACACAACTACTATACAAAACTTATCGAAAATCTGCATGTCTTGCCAAATTAAAGTAAAGGTACTCTAGTTTATTTAGAACCTATCAATCTTGAAAAATATAGTTCATTGTAGTTACAGATACAAAAACTGCTAAAAGTGGCCGTTCTTCGCACTTTTTTATCTAATAATAATAATAACACTTTATTAAAAAACAGAATTACAACTTAGACATAGGTTACTAACTCTAAAAATTAATACATTTATATTCTTATAGCGAAACTTACGTCTAGGTTGATACAATCATTACCAGTGGTCCCCAAACTAGGCGGAGGCTGTATCTTGGGAAACCTATGTACAATTGGTTACAGAGTTGTCTATATAGCTAAAAGTGATAACTTAAAAGGAAAATAATAGTAATTAAATCTAACAAAGTGCGTTGTAGCTGCTATTTAAATTAATTTAAGAATTTATTTATTACCTAGTGCATATACTACTATACCACCGAAATATTATTGTCTAAAAGGTATAATTAATTCTGTTTGTTGATAATCTAAAGTGCTGAGCCAATTATGAATTATGGATTTAGCTTCCAATACTGTCGATTTCTTTATGTCGCAAATTTTAATAATTTGGTTATAAATCTGTAACTACAGTGAACTATATTTTTCAGGATTTTCAGGATTCAGGTTCTAAATAAACTACTTATTTTATTTAATCGTATGGCATAATAATTCAGTAACTAAAGAAACATTATACTAATAAATCTACAAATCTAAATTAAGAGCTTTCAGCCATTTGATTGCGTCGTCATTAAGGGTGAACAGGTCTTCAGGTGGACCAGGATAACTATACAAAGGACACTCTGTAAGTATGTGCCACATCGATTGCTCATCGGCGCCGCAATGACAACAGGGAGAGTCAATCCAACCGTAGCGGTGTTTGAAGGACGAACACCGACCATGACCTACTAATAATATAATATAATAAACTACTAATAATTGTAGGTTGTACACCTGAAAATAAAGAATTATTTAATAAACCTTTACTTCAATCTGGTAAGACAGATTTCAGATAAGTTTTGTATTTAGCGAGTAATATTTTTTATCTGATGGGGGCGCTGGTTGACTGCAGGATAGCCCTTAAAATAATCCCCCCATCCGTTCCTAGGCCGTTTTATGAAACTTTTAGTATGTTTGTTTATCTGCTGACTAGTCAAAATAAAGTTCCGAAGTCAAATTTTCTTCCTTCGAGATTACCATCATTCATTCGTTTACAACACTCTGCCAATAAACTGCTACGCACTTTGTCAAACTGTAAAAATAGTTATTCAATGATAATTTTTATTGAATAAATGATTGCATACATACATACTATTAATTAGGCCTAGCTAGAGAAACTACTAACGCCTATATCCAGCGCAATTTTACTGCAAAGTATAATATAGCAGTTATTATTCTGATTTCACAATTTTATGATGTTGTGACAATATTTTATGTCTCGGACGCTGCTTAGAGTAATGTCGTAATGTTTAATATCTGAACAATTTAAAAGTAAACCAAACTTTTTTTTTGCTTTGGAGATCTCAATTGTTTTGATACTTACGTCTGTTAAAACTACTTTATTAAATTAAGCTTATCTCCACTTGCTTTATGTATAAGTACATACCGCATAAAAGGTATCTTCTTCTATGTACATATAACTGTTCTGTTCTTTGTATAGGTTGTAAATGCTACAATTAGACACGCGTAATATTAAACTTCTTAGTAATCTACATTACAATCGTCATGTTATGATTACAAGAACTTGATTGAATTTTATTCAAGTTTCGCTTAAAATTATTTTGAAATAATCGATAAACCTACTTAGTGACCCTTAACAATAGTCAGTAATACTTTAGCATTTTAAGATTTTTTCCTTCTCGAAATTGGTCGTATTTTATGCAAGTAACCTCGTAATCTATGGCACTCATGGGACTTTTTTATAGCCAACCAACCCTTGCGAAACGGGCAGACGGGTTTTACAAAATAATTGTGACTTACTGACACAAAGCGCAGTAGAAGCCAAAGTAACTTAAGAAGCCCGGGCCATACAAAAATAATATAAAATGTTTCAAACAAGATTCGCAGTAATTTTTTACATATTCTTCTTATTCTGCTTAGTCGTGTCATTATGTGCGAGAGACGTGACAATGTTTTTGGTTGATATTCGCGCCACCACTCGTTTTCAGACCGCCCGATCTTGAGCACAGTAATATCTTTAAATTTTGTTAATAACCGCTAGTAAAATAATGCTAGTCTTATTCATATGAAAGTACCCGCAAATAGAACCACCAAATACGAAAAAAAACTCCAAGACAAAAGCGAAACACATAATTTTGGCCATGGAAAGAATATTGAGAGAGATGCAAAATAAAGTTTTGGTGTAAAAAATTAGGTAACAAAAAGTTTTACAAACACGTTACAAAGGACACAGTTTGTTAATTTCCAAACGAAGATTCCGCGAAAGAAGACAGCACTACAAGACAAAAAATTTGCGTTTCTTCGTTGCCCTGCTGCATTAGGGATTACAAATAATAAATAAATAAAATAAAAATGTTTTTATTTCAAGAATCTTAATACAATTCATTCAACGGAGACTTCCCAGAAAGTAATCAAAAGATACTTGTGGGGGGAATGCCTCGCAACTTCCCTTGTGAAACTTAAGATATTAACAAATTAATAGATTTATTAACTTATGAAACATAACATAAGACAACATAAGATACATGCAGATGGTAAATTACACGACAGGATGCAACACAAATAGTACATAGTTTATCAATTAGAATATTCAACATTTAATTTAATTTGATTATTTAACTCGAGAAACATTTAGTTGTTTATTTTACAATAGGATGCGGTAATTATCTCTCAATAAGTTAAGCAAAAATAATTAATTTATCACACCTAAACGTATTCTAACAATTACATTAAATTACTCCTGTGTGTAGGAGTAAATGTTGATGTGTGTGTGTGTGTGTGTGTGTGTGTGTGTGTGTGTGAGTACAAAAGATAACACAAAAATAATAAGGATAAACTATTACACAAAAAAATATTTCTGAGAATAGCTTTTGTATGGCGCGCGCTCCCCGGTCACGAAGCTTTAATATACGTACTCGCGACTAGAGGTTCTTTTACTCGACTTAAAACGTGTTATGTAATTTAAATTGCTCAGAAAATGACGCCGTGTAGCGTGCAGCTTGATATTGCCTCATGCTATCTACATGCACTACCTACTTTACTTCCGATTGTAGCTGCTCTAAATAGATATACGGGGTTTAAGGAACAGCCTTACTAAAATTGAAAGGGCATGACCAATCAACGAAACTGAACAACTTTTTAGTCTAAGAAACTTTCGAGAAAATAAAAAAATCCGGCCAAGTGCGAGTCGGACTCGCACACTGAAGGTTCCGTACATTATATTAATTACATTAGCTGATTTGAGTTGATTGAATGAAAGGTAAATTGCGGTTTACAATTTATTATAATACTAAATAATAAAATTTAAAAAAAAAATAAGGGAGACTTTCCTACTACAAACGTGTTTTTAGGCGATTTTTGCTCGATTTTTAGGGTTCCGTAGCCAAATGGCAAAAAACGGAACCCTTATAGATTCGTCATGTCTGTCTGCCTGTCTGTCCGTCCGTCCGTATGTCACAGCCACTTTTTTCCGAAACTATAAGAACTATACTGTTGAAACTTGGTAAGTAGATGTATTCTGTGAACCGCATTAAGATTTTCACACAAAAATAGAAAAAAACAATAAATTTTAGGGTTCCCCATACACAGAACTGAAACTCAATTTTGCAAGTAGATATCTTATACAGTGTAGGCATCCACTAAGGAAGGATTTTTCGAAATTCATCCCCTAAAGGGATGAAATAAGGGTTGAAAGTTTGTATGAAACTCCGTCAGTTTTGAAGTCAGGATCTTTAATTTTTTTGTATTTAAGCTGAAGACTAAAAATTAATTTGTACATGTCTCAGGGTTTCTGAAAATTCTACACCCTAAGGGGTGAAAAAGGGGATGAAGTTGAAAATCCCTCATTTTCAAAGTAAAATCCACTAAATTTATTATTCAGGAATTAGGGTTGTTATTCTGTGGAACTTACATCACTGTTACTAAAATTCCACCCCAAATTTTATTTTATTTTTTTATTTTATTTTATTTTATAAGGTACATTTACAGTAGTACATATACAGACATTAAATAAAAAGGTTTCTTAGGTCTAGTTCTTATATGTCTACCAATTACAAACGTACACAGCATTGACAATAAAGAATATAAACAAACAGAACGATTAAAACATGCTGAGATCAATTAATAATTAATAACTATAAATATATGTATATATAAAAAGAAAGAGAATGTTATGAACTATTTGGGGAGGGGGGGACTGACGATGATTTTCTTTTTAAGTTGGTCGCGAGTGGCGTTAAATATATCAAGGTCAAGTTTACTGGAAGCTTCGTTATATTTTGCACACATTCTTGGGATTGGACTGTGTAGAGCTAGATTTGTTCGATAGTTTGGAACGTGGAGAGGTTTTTGAATGGGGTGCCGAGGATATCTATATGGTACGTTAATTTTTATTTGGCCGAGAAGATGGGAGCAGTTTATTTTGCAAGAAGTTAGTCCATGAAGGAATAGAATGTCTGATTGCATACGGCGATCGCGTAGAGTGTTAATTTTAAAGTGATCAAGCCGTTGGACATAAGGGCTTCTGTATGGAATCCCAGGTGAGCCAAATGCCAAGTATTTTGTGAACTTTCTTTGAATGCTCTCAATTTTCTGTGAGGAGATGCTATATACAGGATTCCACACAACACTACTAGATTCTAGATGACTTCGTACAATACTATTGTATAGTATGATTTTAGTTTTAGCAAGTTTAAAGTCCTTCGTGTTGCGTTTCAGGAACCCTAACATTTGTGAAGCCTTCTTTGTGATGTTGTTAATATGTGTATTGTATTTCAGTTTACTATCTAGTGTAACTCCAAGGTCTCTGACTTCATCCACGCGTTTCAAATTGATGCCTTTAATGTTGTAGGGATACTTAATTATATGTTGGCGTTTGGTTGTGAAACTTATTATTTGACATTTTTGTATGTTTAATTTCATTCCGTTCTCATAACACCACTCTTGAACATTGTTCAGATCAGACTGTAGCAGTTCGGCATCCGAATCGTTTGTGATTTCGCGATAAAGTTTTAGATCATCTGCAAACATAGATGCACTACTATGACTAACAACATTTGTGATGTCGTTTATAAAGATGACAAATAGGAGTGGTCCAAGAAGAGATCCTTGGGGTACACCAGATTCTGCAATGAATGCGTTAGATTCTTCGCCGTTGATTACCACGATTTGAGGTCTCTTTGATAGATAGGATTCAAACCAAGATAAAAGGGATCCATTTATTCCAAATGCTCTTAATTTCTTAAGAAGCACTGAGTGGTTGACTTTGTCAAATGCGTTGGAGAAATCTGTGTATACAGCATCAACTTGAGAGCATTTGTCTAGTGTGTGTGAGATTTGGGTTGTAAACGATACAAGATTACTCTGGACTGACCGACCTTTTCTGAACCCGTGCTGAGAATCCGAAATACTTTCATCGATGTTCGTGTATATTTGTGGATATACAAGAGACTCGAATACCTTTGAGAAAGAGGATAAAATAGAGATTGGACGGTAGTTCTTTATTAGGGTCTGGTCGTCTTTTTTGTGTACAGGGACTATCCTTGCATTTTTCCATAAATCCGGAAAGCACCCTTCACTCAAAGAACGATTATAGATTAGGGTCAAGGGTAATGCTAGAACTGAGCTGCAGCGTTTGACAAATAGAGGGGGTATGTTGTCAGGTCCAGGTCCTTTACGAATGTCGAGTAGCTTTAGTTTTTTCATTACTTCTATTTCCGAAAATTTCATGTTTGCTATGTATTTGGTAGCAGAGTTTGGATCAGTAAAAGTATTATTTGTGCTACAATCGTCGTTAGGATACTCTGATGAGAAATGTTTTGCGAACAGGTTCGCTATATCGTGACTAGTTGTTGCGGTTTTTTCAATTCAACCCCTATTAGAGGGAAATGGGGTGAAGAAGTCTAAAAACCAATATGGTATATCGTTTGTATGGTTTATCGGGTCGCTGATTACGAAAACTACAACAATTTTGAAATCCAACGTGGTGGACGTGAAATACCATCATCCCCTGGGGATGGGGTTGGGGTGCGGTAGGGTTGAAATGTCTAAAAATCAATATGAGTGTCGTTTCTATGGACAGGACAGGACATAAGGACAGGGATAGCGTTTAATATGGCATTAGGGGTAGGAATAGGGGAAGGGATAGGAATAGGGGTAGAGGGAGAAGGAGAGGGGGAGTGGGGGGATGGGGAGGGGGAGAGAAGGGGAGGGGTAGAGGGAGCGGAAGAGCGGGAGTGGGGGCTGTAGGCTACTTTTTACAGCGGGAAAATATCTCTTCCTATGGGAAAACACGTTATAATATAAAATACAAAATCCACGCGAGCGAAGCCACGGGCAACAGCTAGTAGTTCGTAAAATAACAACAAATAATAAAAACTTGTCAAGTGCGAGTCGGACTCAAAAAATCTAGCATGCAAAAAAAATTAAACTTCAACAAATTAAATTAATATTTATGTGGTAGTACGGAACCCTCGGTGCGTGAGTCCGATTCGCACTTGGCCGGTTTTCTTTTCCATGTAGCCTAAAAGTCAGGGACTAGCAGCTACCTCCATGTAAATACTACTCAGTAATGCACGTAATAAATAACTGGGTTGAGTAATAGGGACCATTAAGCCATTTGTTGCGACCTAAAAGCGTATAAATTTTGGCCACCCGGCCTAAATATTTACCTTGCGGATTATTAGCCCACTCGAAGCTCCAACAAATTACTTTGAATCCTAACTAACTTCGTTAATTTCGTAATTTATAAGCAGGTTCGTATCTTATGTCATGACAAGTATTTATGGAAAATATGTCTGAACGCGTTAGCGCGCTTTTGCTAGGTCTGTGATCTGAACTTACGCAATACGTTTCATTCAATAGTAATCCTAATCACCTATAGTGCGTTCAGTTTCACGTAGACAAGCCTTACAATTTCACCAAATTTTTTCCAGGTACTAGTTAGGTACATAGCTCTCAATTTTTGATATGAGCAAATTCTTGAATTTCAAAAAAATTCCATAGAAAATTCAAGAATTGGCTCCTATCAAAAATTGAGAGCTATGTACCTAACTAGTACCTACCTGGAAAAAATTTGGTGCAATTTGGAGAATTTGGTGATACAAGAACTGGACTACTAAAGCTGTCAGAAAAAACAAGTTCGTACAACAATGTAATTTTTTCCGTCAAATTAAATATACTCTGGTGTTAGTTTCATGGCTGCGAAATGTGTTGGTGAGCGTTGGAATTAACGAATGAAACGGAAGCATTCATGTTGTAAATACTGGGCCAATGTGGAGAAATGCAATTTTTTTTTATATAAATAAGAAGGGTTTTTGTAGGTAATATATTCCGAAATGTCTAGGAAAATTTCAAACCGGGAAATATATACGCCCTCCATCAAAGGAACGAAGAAATGAAGGTTGATGTAACACTATGAAGCCCAGTCAACGGGCAAAGTGGACAGTCCTAAGTAAACAAGGCCAAAAATGACGCGGTCGCCGTAAACGATGTAAGAAAAACACTCTCGATTGCGAAGCCGGTTTATAAGTGAAATAACAACCTTAAGAGTGAGAAAATGATAAACTTTATATAAGGTATTAATATACCTTTATACATATTTATTTATATTTCACCGTCTCGGAAAGTACCTCAGTCCTGTTTTAAAAACTAAGGAGAAGATACGTCATTTCTATGGTATAAATATGCGGGGGGGAAAGTTATATGGAAATCCATTGTTAACGTGTTTTAGCGGGATGGAATTTTGTATGCAAATCCATTGTTACCTTAGATTATGAATAACGGCAGCTTACTGATTGTTACCGTATTTTTTTTTCTTAAATTTTGATCAAAATCTGTCGATAACCTCTTTTAATATCATTATGCCAAAAAAAGAAAAAGTTTTTATCTCTAAGACCGCGAAATGTTGCTGGCCACCTGCACTTTTCTGAAAAAACCATTAATTTGAAAAAAGAACGAAACCAAAATGTGGAACGAAAGCGCGCGCGCGCGAATTAGGTACCTATTCTTGAAAATCACCGTGTGATAAAATCTTACTCAATAAAATCAAAATTTCTGTTTTTTTCTTATCAACAGGGAAAAATTATAATGCATCAATATAAATTAGTGTTGAAGTGTAAAATTTTATAAAGTATTACTAACGTTTTAACACTATCAGGGTAAAATTAAAAAGTTTAAACCTCCAAGCGATATTTTATCACCCAGTGATTTTCAAAAATTGGACCCCTGTTTTCTTTACAAAGTTGTTGGTAGTTTTATTGTAGTTTTGTTGGTGCGTGCTTTTTACAAAAAAAAAGTCGTCAAATAGTGACAGTGATGAAGAGTTTTTGACGCCGCTAGAACTACAAGAAAGTGCGCAAGCGGTTATTGATTGCCTGAAAAATCTCGAAAAAATACAACAATGTAGGTATGTGATAGTTTTATACTTTGAAAAAGCGAGAAAAAAGCGCATTGATTTTCGGAAACTGTTTTGCTTCCTTATTATAGTGAAAAAGCGTATAAATATAAGCCAAGTCTTTGTATTCCATGTTGAAAAGTACCATATTGGCAAGACATGACATCAATATAATGGAATACAAAAAACTTACATCATATCTGAAAAGGAAATCTGAAATATTTTCCTCGTAGGTGAAGTATAAAGCACTATAGATCACTCGAAAGAAAGTGCGATTCCCAACTCGGGTGCTCAAACGACACCCTTGTTGGGAATCGGTCACTTTCTCCTCTCGATGAACAATGTACTATTATTTATTTGTTAATAATGATATTCTCGGAGTTAAGAGAACCGATAGAGTCCGTAATACCACTCTGCGCTCCAAGACTAGATCGTTGATGTCACCGAGAACAAAACTATAGTAGCAGTGGGCGGGTCATGGTCAATTCGCCGCTTCACATAATGCCTTCGCTTCAAATAATTTTACAAAATGCCGAGAAATTTTAATATTCATATTACTATTCATACCTACAGCCTCGGAGTTTTACATAACGACGCGTAATTCGTTTCTCGCCGGCATCTCGCCGGCCGCTGCCGCGGAACGCTTGCTCGCTTCGCTCGCTCGGCCGTGCGTTGGGGTTGTAGGATACCGTAGCTAAAGAACCTTAAATTCACCAGTGATCTAAACCTGTTTACAATCTGCCGGCGCCGTTCAACAACTTGCCGACCGTTTACAGTTTTCCCGCCGTTTAAATGGCGAATTGTACGATTTGCCTGCAACATAGACATTTTCGTAATCGGTTTCTCAAAAGCGACTCTACCGATTTCGATAAAATTTACTATACGGGGTATTTAGGGGCGAAACATCGATCTAGCTAAGTCTCATGTCTAGGAAAATTCATTTACTCTGTTTTTATTCCTGATCATTTCTTGAAAATAGCTCGTTCAGAAACCCTACAGCGCCATCTGTTAGCGGGTTTTAGCTAAGACTGTACAGAGCAAAGCTCGGTTGCCAGGTAATGTAAAGGTACTCAAAAACCGGCCCAGTATAAGTCGGACTCGGTTTTCCTTAACACTAAGGTAAAAATACTATACAAACGCTAGTAGAATAGAATGAAAATGTATGGGATTGACATTAGCTAACGAAATGTTACGTGACAGCTAATGTCAATCCCGTACATTTTTACTCTATTATATAGTTTACGAGCCACTTGTCTCAGGGTCCAGAAGTGTCTTAAATGCGCGCGAGTCCGACTCGCACTTGAAAAGATTTTATTATGATTATTTTTAGGTAATCCGCAATTACGTGGGACACTCAGAAATATTTGCGACACTAAAAAAAATTGTTCTACAGGTACATATATTTTTATTAAATCTTTTCAAAGTACTCTCCACCAGCCTCTATACAAAGATTCATGCGTCTGAACCAGTTTTCAAAACACTTTTTCCAGTCCGCCGTAGACACCTCGTTTACAGCCTGCTCGAACGCAGCCAGCGCATCTTCCGGCGACGAAAATTGTATCCCCTTGAGCTGATTTTTTATTTTTGGAAATAAAAAGAAGTCACACGGTGCTAGATCAGGGCTGTAAGGAGGGTGACCCAGGAGTTTGACTGGTGTGCTGTCCAGGAAGTCCCTCGTTTTGAGCGCGGTGTGTGCAGGCGCATTGTCGTGGTGGAGCAGTAGTCCGCGGAGCCCTGTGTTTGGTCGCTTGTTGCTCACAACAGAAAAAACTTCTGGTAAACATTTGGTAGTATACCATTCGGCGTTGATGCTTCTTTGATCTCGTAAGGGAATTGAGGCCAAGTGGCCAGTCAAATTAAAAAAGCTGGCGATCAAAATCTTCCCCCCGCTTCGAGATCGCTTCACTTTGGTAGGCGTTGGTTCATTTTGAAACACCCAAACTGTCGACTGGCGCTTGGTTTCTGGATCGTATTGATAAATCCAGGACTCATCACCTGTTACGATGTCGTAAACACGCCGAGACGAGCCTGCTTCAAATTTGTTCAGCATATCACGGCACCATTCCACCCGGGCCTGCTTCTGAGCGTCGGTGAGGTAGTGCGGCACCCAGCGCGATACTATCCTCCTCACGCGAAGATGCCCGTGTAGAATCTCGTGAACGCTTCCCGATCCAATCTTTAATATGTGCTGAATCTCCTGATATGTAATTCGCCTATTATCTTGGATTAAATTTTTCACTGCTAGCACGTTTTCTTCCGTAATAGCCGTCAAAGGGCGACCGCTTCTTTCTTCATCCCCCAAGGTTGGTCGACCGCGCCTAAATTCGTTATACCAACGCTACACGGTTGCCTTGGAGGGGCCTTCATCCATAAATGCCATTTGAAGTCTATCGAACGATTCATCCGGTTTCAGGCGACACTTGAAATCGTAAAAAATCATAGCTCTAAAATGTTCCCGGCGCAGATCCATTTTTCAGTAAGACACGATACTTTGAATTGGCTCGCAAAAAATGTGGAGGGAAATTTTGAAAATGGAACACACATATTTTTACTTACAAGTAATCATATTTTCGAAAAAGATTCTGACCGGCCAGTCTCCCATATATAAAAACTATTTTTCGCAATACTTTCTGAGTGGCCTGGTATAACACATATTCTGTGATTTCAATCATACAGCTACTACGGTTCAAATGATACAGCCCTTTAAATTTCGGACAGACAGACGACAACGTAGGCTCAGTCCCGTTGGCACCTTTTGGGTACGGAACCCTAAAAATGACTTCACCTACCACAGTATGCTCTGCAATGACCATAAAGTAAACATTAAACTTGACCTAACGGCCCTTACAAAACGTCGCATAATTTGCCTATGATGACACTTTTATTACTCTGCCCGGGTCCAACTCCCACATTTTTGTAGCTGATGTCCATTTGTTTCCATATTTCATGCTAGGATTGAGAGTAATTTGCCGGAAGATGAGAATGCTCGTATTGTTGTAGCACAATTGACTTCATAATAGCCCCTCTATGACCCTTACGAGAAGAGGGAATTGAAACGAGATATTTGTTTCAACCAAACTATCCGCTTACGCTACTACATTGTACTAATACATAGTATGTTAGCTCAGTTAATTAGGTACGTATTACCAATATTACGATAATTTCATCTGATTTTCTAATTGTTTCACAGTCATTAGACATGTTATTGGTCTACAATTGTGTAACAAATCAACCAGCCAAAGTGACATTGTGATTAAACGAATAAAATATATCACCAGAAGTTTTTGCAAGATATTTTTATATTGCAATTATTTTTATATTGCAATTATTTTATACGTAAGTAATACAAGTTTTTATTATGATGTTAAGAAATTTCACGTTCATATAATGCTCTGTCGTAATATGTTGGAACAATACGCTTTAAGAGTGAAAGGACTATTTTATAGCTTATGCGACAGAATATAATATAAAAAATAATTTTCAAGGCAATGCTTATTCGAACTAAGTGTTTAAGTTTCCTGGTAAACGCGTCAAAATTGTAGTAAAAGTGAGTAAAAGTCATATTACATTACTTATTTTTATTAAGTCAATATGTATATACAGGGTGTAAGGGACAGGTTTCCGAAAACTGAAAGGGCATGATAAGTGGATGTTCTTTCAAACAATAAAATAAATGAAAAAAAAATAACATAGACGCAAAACAAACAATCTTTGTGTTTTTAACCTACCACTGAAAACCTATTTAAAAATATACGTATTGTGGTATTTGTGGTGCTACGGAAACGTCGTCAGTCCGCTCGCACTTGTCCGGTTTTTCTCTGTTTTAGCAAAGTGATATGGATAGATATACAAATTTTTCACCAAAACTCCAACTTGCTCTAATCTAGCCAATTTTACTACAATTATCACTTGTCGCGAATGCTCGAGATTCAAATTAGTGAGAGAAGACTAAGTACCGTTTTACTCGGCAAAAGTATAATTAGGGATGGGAAAGTTGTTCAGTTTCGTTGACTTAGTTAATTCACTCGAACTTTATTGAATTAGCTACGTTAATGACATTGAATGAAGTCTACATCGCTGAGGCGAGTGTTGTGTCTATATTATTAAAACCACTAAAGTTTTATTTCCCACATTACATGCTCATAAAGAAATAAGCTGACCATTCTATTTCTGAGTAAATCTTGTTTCCAAAGCTGTCCACAATGGTCTCAATTTATCATCAAGTAAACGTTTGGTAACCTGTTCAAAAGACGAACGACCTTGACGTGTTTCGTATGTCCCACATCTTATAACAAATGGCCGACAGACTATAGAGTCCAACACTCCTTTGTGAGATAACTCTTGTGTCATCCCCAACAGTCCCCAACATTTATCTTACTTAGCTTTAGGCTACTGGTCGCTTCGAAACGTTTTTTTGTAATGTTTGTTTTCTTGAAATTTTCTATTTGTGAGTGTTGAAGTATTTTGGAAGTCAGTTTACTAATTCAGGCAGATGAAATCATATAAACTTCAGTTTACTATTATTTAATCTGTGATCATATTTTATTAAGTACTACCCACCATCTAACTAGAACTAGGTATCTTTAATTATTAGGAACTAGCTGTGCCCACGAATTCATTCGCGTGGAGTTTGGAATTTATAGTTGTTCAGTTTTATAGGCAGATTCACACCCCTTAGTTTTATCACACCTTTTCTTTAAACGTTGTACATGTCGCAGGCAAATTGCATAATTCGTCGTTTCACAGTTTGCCTTGGCATTCTACAAAATGCCCAAAAATTTTTAATTGGGCATTTTACATAATGGCGTGTAATTAGTTTCTGGCCGTTTGTGGTCGAAAGATAACCTAACCCAACCTAACCGATCCCCGCTCGGGATCGGTTAGGTTGAGTTCACCGTGGCTAACGAACCTAAAATAAACCAGTGATCTAAACCTGTTTTACAATCTGCCGGCGCTGTTTTACAATTTGCCGACCGTTTACAGTTTGCCCGCCATTTGTAAACGGCGAATTATAAGATTTGCCTGCGACATACCTACAGATTTGATTGGTTTTTATGGGAAACATTTTTGGGTTATTAATAGATAAATAGCAAATGCGAGAGGGAATATAACCCCTCGATAATATATATTTGCTTGTTCCTGAAAAAAAACCGGCCAAGTGCGAGTCGGACTCGCACCCTAAGAGTTCCGTACCTATCTACCATATAATATACTAAAAGCTTTTGCTCTTTGATTTTCAAAACTCCGCGACCATCCAACTTGACCCCTCTTTTATAGAAAAGTTCTTGAAACGGGACCTCACTTAATTGGTTACTATTAGTTGTGAGAAAAATTTAAATATTTAATTATTTTACACTTTTCCCTTTATTTGTACTGTGAGACCTAGCTTCTTGCCAAATTTATTAAAGAAAAAATTTTTAAATTTTTTTTACATTTTTTAAATTTACATTTTTTAAATTTTTTTAATTTATTAAAATAAAATTTTTACTCTGCCATGCATATACATATTTGAAACTGCAAAATTTGTCCGTAAACACATACACCTCTATCAACATGTGAAAAGCGATCGAAGAAAAAACAAATTGATTCCCCCTGAACCTAAATTAGAAATTTTCCGCAATAGCCCTTATTACCGGTCAATCCAAATTTACAATAAACTTCCCACGGTCATCCTTAACGAAGACAAGTATGAAGCTTTCTGTCAAAAATTGAAGTCCTTTCTTATCCAAAAGTGTTACTACAACCTTGAAGAATTTACATCAGATACAACACGACGTACAGTTATGTAAACACCTATGTTTCACCTATCTTTATTGTACGAGTATCTCTATTGTGCTTCTGTTTTATTTTATTTATGTATAAGTACTAAAACTACTATAAGGAATTACTTAAGTATAAGTACTCAAATTACTGTAGGTAAACTTACGATTATTCTGCTACACCCTAACAGGGGTGTCCGTCTCCCCAGCAACCCATGCGAGATATGGCCAAGTGGCATACACCAAAATTTAGTGGAAATTGGTTCATTCCATCAGTAAAGTGTCAGATTCAGTGCATCAAAACTGATGACACTACGAGGTGAAAACTTTGGGTGGCTGTAGAGACGTCTCGTCAGCCAGCCCATTCTATACAGGGAAAACTACGAAGATTACATAAAAGCAAAATTGTTCCACATTTACTGCATGTCTAGTGCAATTGATTGTAAAAAAGCCGAATCGAAAATGTCCATATGGTAGGAGCACTTCATCAATAATTATGGGTGGCTGGAGAGACGTTTTCCCAGCCAGCCCATGTGATATCTCGGAACATATAGTAGGTAGGAAGATGAAACAAAGCTTAATATTTACTACCTACTCGGAAGAGTAGGTAGCAAATATTTCAAAATCCTAGCTCCACTAACTTTTGAGATATTTGTATTTTTTCATGGGCTTGCTGGGGAGACGTCTCGCCAGCAAGCCCATGCTGTAACTCAAAAAGTACTGCACGTAGAATGCTGAGCGATATACCAATAGAGAGTGCATATTTGATGCAATAAGCACCAAGAAAAGTGAGTCCCTAGGTCTTACGGTTTCGGTGCTAGAAACAAATATCATTTTCCCGCCGAAAATTTTGAATGCATGATGTGAAGTGCGACGTTGCCGTTCTGTGCAACTCTACATGTTGCTGTTAGAGCATTCAAAAATCAATCTTGTATCCTTATAGTTAAAAGGTACTGTAGACGCACGTGTAGATTATTTGTAATTTGAGAATAGTTCGGGAGACGGTGTACTTAGTAAAAGACTGATTGGTTATCAAGAAGTTTTTATTTATTTGTGGACGACATGTTAAGAACGAAAGAGATAATATGTATTTTAGCTCACGTGAAGACTAACTGGTGCCTCAATCTCTTTTTAGCAACCGTGACAACTGTATTCTAGGAGGAGATGTAGGTTTAATGGTCTCAGTAACAAACTAAAATTTTTAAAGTATTCTTAAATTGTCCTGTAATTAATAAGTTAAGAAAACTGATTTATTAAATAAATACGTGAGCCAAAATACATATTATGTCTTTTGTTCTTCACATGTTGTCCACAAATAAATAAAAACTTCTTGTTAACCAATCAGCCTTTTAAGTACACCGTCTCCCGAACTATTCTCAAATTACAAATAATCTACACGTGCGTCTACAGGACCTCTTAACTATTAGGACACAAGATTGATTTTTGAATGCTCTAACAGCAACATGTAGAATTGCACAGAATGGCAACGTTGCACTTCACATCATGCATTCCAAATTTTCAGCGGGAAAATGATTTTTGTTTCTAGCATCGAAACCATAAGACCTAGGGACTCACTTTTCTTGGTGCTTATTGCATCAAATATGCACTCTCTATTGGTATATCGCTCAGCATTCTACGTGCAGTACTTTTTGAGTTACAGCATGGGCTTGCTGGCGAGACGTCTCCCCAGCAAGCCCATGAATTAATACAAATATCTCAAAAGTTAGTGGAGCTAGGATTTTGAAATATTTGCTACCTACTGTTCCGAGTAGGTAGTAAATATTAAGCTTTGTTTCATCTTCCTACCTACTATATGTTCCGAGATATCACATGGGCTGGCTGGGAAAACGTCTCTCCAGCCACCCATAATTATTGATGAAGTGCTCCTACCATATGGACATTTTCGATTCGGCTTTTTTACAATCAATTGCACTAGACATGCAGTAAATGTGGAACTATTTTGCTTTTATGTAATCTTCGTAGTTTTCCCTGTATAGAATGGGCTGGCTGACGAGACGTCTCTACAGCCACCCAAAGTTTTCACCTCGTAGTGTCATCAGTTTTGATGCACTGAATCTGACACTTTACTGATGGAATGAACCAATTTCCACTAAATTTTGGTGTATGCCACTTGGCCATATCTCGCATGGGTTGCTGGGGAGACGGACACCTAACAGGGTACATGTTCTAGTTAATAAGACACCTTGTTATATTATACTGTTCATGTAAGCAAATGAATAAATGAATAAATGAACAAATTTCATAATTTTAGGTCAACGGGAAGTACCCTGTAGGTTTTGCTTTTTTAGCATAAATGTAAGGAGATGAGGACATAAAAAGCCATATCTTTTGATTGCGTCGTTGTAACAAATTGAAATTTTCAGACCTTGTGTGGTTTATGGACCTTAATATTCGTTATCAATTTCAACCTGATACCTCTTCTCGTTCGTGAGTAAAAGGGTCTTGACAGACAGACAGACAGACGGACAACAAAATGATCCTATAAGGGTTCCGTTTTTTTTATTTTTAGGTACGGAACCCTAAAAACAATTAATATTTTTCCTTTACGTAAAGGCAGGCCGGTCGTAATGATGGAGCCCGAAATTGAATTGAATTTCATGGAAATTAACAAAAACATGACCAAAGTAGGTAATATAAAGCCGGTACGCGTGGCAACCAAATTCTCATTTGAATATAATATACTTATTGTCTGACGAACTGAATAGATTTTTTTTCGATTTTCACTGAGTTTTTAACCTTAGACATGTATTCATAAACATTAATTAATTAATTTTGTGCCTAAATTGGAAAGGAAATCAATCAGAATAGAATGAAAATCAATTTTGTGTTAATTCTGTCTGGAGAAGTACCACCCTCTTGCTTATTTCTGCCGTAAAGTCTTATGCTGTTTTAATTTCGGTTCGAAGGTTCAGGGAACCAGCGAACCATCTTAGTTCTTAGAGTGGGCAACGCGCTATGCTGTCTAATTAGTACCAACATGCATTCTAGAATTTTTTAACGCCAGGTTCCCGATTCACTTGCCTTATTCACAACATAACAGATATGCCAAAAATAATTATATTTTAACTGACTTTAACTAAAAAGACCTTTGTGCAATTGGCTGTAATTTGCAATATTGTGTTGCGACAAAGCTACAATCTTATTATTCAAACATACATACACACAAAAAATGCAAGACTGTACTCACCAAGTCGTTTCGCCGAAATTTGCCTGGTGGAGTAATTAAAAGGCACGTAAATTGTCTTGTCCACTGGCCCGGCGAGTTCGGACGAAAGTTTGTCCGCCGCGTGCACCTCGTCCAAACACAACACTTTTTCCAGTTTACACCGGTCACTTTTCAAAGTCGAAAATTCACGATGTACTTCCGACACCACATCATCGTCTTTGTGCAACACTTTACTTTCCTTTTTCTCATATTCTAACTCTGCTTCACCATTCAAGTCCTCTTGGCACCACTTCTCAGCTACAACCCTCATTTTGTAAACACCAGGCGCCCTTTTGGCGTCCAAAATAAAATCTGTACGCTCACCTCTACTCAACACTATATTATCAACACGCTCAGGCTCTATTCTTTGTCCATCTAAAGCAACTAATAAAAGACTGTGTTCTTCAACAGAGAATTTTATAGGACAACTCTTAGTACCACCTCCGTATGCTAATCGGAACCTGTAAGTCTTTCCAAATTCCACAATGAATTTCGATGTGGGTGCATCAGGAGAGTCTGTCGTCTTTCCTTTTCCGTTTATAAGCAAAGATTCTGCATTAGGTATGTGCGATATCATTCCTGCGAGTGGACCCATGGAGTGTCCCCATTCGGTTATGAAGATTGTATGCTCGGTTGAGTCTATATCGTAGAGCTTCCTCAGAGGATCGAGGCGAGGAGACTGTCGGACGATGAACGCTCCAGCGAGCCCGTCTGCAGCGTCGGCTGCTGAGTGCGCATGGTACATGTGAGTACCCGCTTCTGAAGCTCTGAATTTGTACTGAAATGTTGTATACGCCGGTTGTGGACACTGAGTCAACATGGGAGTTCCGTCCATGAAAGGGGTTTCTTTCTGCGGCTGACCGCGCCAGTGTATCGAGAGTGCATGCGCTGGTGCTCTATGCACGATATCTACTACCAAAATATCGTTCTGGCAGACGTGAAACGCTGGCGCGGGTAGTTCTCGGTTAGCTGACAGCACCCCGCGCTCGCGACCATCTGCCGATATGCACATTCGTGGACAATCCCCCCCATCTTTTTCTGTACAACTGCCACATGTTCTGAAACAGTCAACCGCGATTCATAAGATAATGAAATATTCGAAGGTAGATTTCATAAATATATCAAGTCTTCCGTGAGTATACATAATAATAGGTCTTTACCTATGAAATTGCCGATATTTTCTTACAGGTTAATGAGATCATAATTCCTATAATTCTAATGCTATTTTTTTCATTTGTCTTATATTTGAAAGTTGACTTCAAGGTTATCAATTCGCGTATAAACTAAAGTTTTAATTTTTAGTTTGATATATAAAATCAAAGGTTCGAAAATTGTTCGTCTTAAATGTAGTCCGATTTCATCGTTAGATTTGTTATATTTTTTTACACATAATATTTTTCGAAAATTAAATTTAAGTTTCTGTTAGCTTAATGTCTTCCCAATAATGCTTAAAAAAATTAAAAAGATTGGATTTATAATTCCAAAGAAAAATGCAAAAATGTTAGTACTGAAAATTGGGTTTACCTAAAATTCTCCATACAAAACGGCAATTTCATAGGTAAAGACCTAATAGATATGAATCGATAATTATCTTATAATTAACTACTTACTTGCTAAGAGTCTTGTAAACTTCGACGACTAGCTTCACACGGCATATCATGGGCCAGTCTAGTTCATGACATTCTCTGTCACAGTTTTCAAAGTACTCCTCTGAAACAAAAACATTACGTGATTAATCGGGGTACTGTTAAGATAGACTGCAGATAAAAACAATGAAGTGTTGAAACTAGACGCAATATGAACGGTGTAACAATCAAGCAATTTACCAGAAAAAAAGCCTCGTTATTTAATGAGGAAACCTGTCATTTCAAACCCACGATAAGTTACGCAGTGGACTGCGCATCCACCGATTTCATAACGAGGCCAAGGAGCCGGCGATCGGCAATACAGCAATGCGGCACAACTACAAACAACTTACCAGGCATTGGCGTGTAGTGAACCACTACAACCACACTGGCTACTATTACAGTCAACACCAGTATCCTTTGCAAGGACATCAACATGTAGTTAGGCTTCTTAATATCTGCCGGTACATTTCGCGAGTCAATTAAGGTCTTTTCTGATTCCATTGTTATATTTTACCTATCTAGACATTAAATTTAATTAAAATTAAACTAAACACAGTTGGTATATTTCTCGACGGCTTATGTTTCACTAGTCACATATTGATCAAAATCATAACAAAAGTTTGAAAATGTAACGTGAAGGCGGGCGCCGTGGAGCGCGACTGCGCGAGTCTACCAACGAATGGCGACTGGAAACAAGTCTTCGGTTGCAACACCTTGTTGCACCTCCAGCTACATCGCTGACCACTCAGACCATTTCCGAAGGCTCGTGGTCCTACACTCTCTCTGTAACATTATGCAACTTTATATTATACAATCTCTATAATATTAAAATCTTGAGCCTACATTGGCGCGGCAAATTATTATGTTTTACGTTACGCATTCTGGTTCTAAGTTAAGCAATGCACAATTACAATTTGTAAGCACCTATTTATTGCCCAACTTTTATCTCACTATTTTTAATTGAGTTGAAAGAATCTAAGTAAAAACACTAAACCTCTTTACTTGTATTTTCTGAACACTTAATATCTCACTTACTTAAGTAAAAACTACCTACCTAACTCTTGCCTGTGCACTGTTGTGTTTCGGTTTGAGGGGTAAGGGAGCTAGTAAAATTACGTAAGGTGGGCAACGCGCATTGCTGTTTTATTATGAAAAATTATGCCACTAATAAGAATCAGTGCTATGGGCCCACGTATCATCAGAGCCTGCTAGTTTGCTCACTTTTGACCTGTGTGCCCTACTTTACCAGCTTTATTCCGTTTCAACAGAGCTGGCTACTAACCAAAGTAAGAGGCTCCTGTAAAAAGCTTCTTCAAAGTAAAAACTCCTTTAAATTTATTCATTATTCAACAACAGAGCAAGTGAGATTAGTGAGAGTGTTTAATTAAACGCGCTTTAACTTTGAAAACGGTTTATTTTCAGCAATAACTTTGAGGCAATTTTGCTCTAGAGCAAACTAACCGCTAGTCGTACCGAATTTTATTAGTACTAGAATTTCGACTTAAGTCACAACTTAAGTTCGCTTTTTTAAGAAGTAGGTAACGTTTATTTGTGTTAAAATAAACAAAGAGCTTTTTATAGGTCTGTGAAAATAAACGATAAGACTCGGCCTAAATATCTTACACTACGGATTGTTTCTTGAATTCAACGCACACATCACATTCACTGAATATAGTCGGTTTATTTCTATATGCGTGCATTCGTCGAATACGATCGAATACAGTTTTAAACCAGACTAGAGCGCGCTTATGTCAATGTCACTGAGAAAAATTAAAATTTTGGTTATGTTTTGCGTTTTAAGAAATTATTGAGATATAATGATTATTCGATAAGATAATTAAATCTAAGAACCCCAAAAAAGTTGAGAAAAATCTCTCGAAAACGAGATTGATGACAAATGTCTTATGAATTTGACGTTTCGCACACGCTGCACTACCTCATTTTCGTATGCAATGATAGCGCGCTAAAGTGACGTCACTGATGACGTCACGTTGCTTAAACGAGTGAATACGAGCAAGTTTTGAACCGACTATTAGCGCGCTAAAATTGCACACAAAGCTCATGAGCAGGTTTTAAACCGTAGTGTTAGTTACCAGGTCATAAAATTACAAAAAAAAAGCAAACAATTTTTGAACGAAAATCTCTTGTTGTTTTGGCAGATGTTTTCTAAATTTGCTCATAAAATGTGTGATTTTCTTGATAAATTTGTGTAATTTTAAGTTGGTAAAATCAATTTATTCAAGCTTTTCAAATGGAGATCACCAGCAAAAACTTTACAGAGCAATTCGACAACATAACCAAAGACTTGAAGAAGTCGTGTTTTGTCGGTTTTGATGCAGAATTTACAGCTATTTTGTCTGGAGAATGTTTCAAACACAGGTAATAAATTCTTTAAAATGTAATCCCTAGTTATCTGAGGTGGATTCACATAGTTTTATCTTGGATTTTGTCCTAATTTTGAGGTTAGTTTTTTCGTTTTGTTTATCATATTATATCCTTGCCTTCCTTAGGGTATCTGATCTTTCGGTCAGATTAGAAGGTGTAGTGAATGGTCTCTTTATGTTTTGCAGGTTGTTCGACACAAACGAGCAAAGATACGACCAGCTAAAAACGGAGGTGTCCAAGATGATCATGACCCAAGTGGGTCTGACCATGTATCAGTATGACCGTGACCATGATTCTTATGTAGCTACAGGATACACTTTCCACCTGTGCCCGCAAGTGTTTGGAGATATTGACCAGTCGTTTATATTTCAAGCTTCTACTTTAAGGTTTTTGTGTAGACACCAATTTGATTTCAATAAGGTAAATAAGTTAACCAATCAATACATAACTTTTGTGCATATAAGGGTCAATATCCACATAAGCCGCACGACATCTGCATGATAGCAATTATTACTTGCATGTATCTTGCATGCATGCTACTTAGAAACAAAGAAAACTGTGTCCACATATTCTGCACAACATACACATTACACATGATAGCGACCTAGCAACATTAATCACTTGCTTGCATCTTGTATAATTCCTGCCACTGACCTATTATATTAAATACATCAGGACTGTTTACATGGGTTGATGAAATTCATGTGGACTGTTTACATGGGTTGATGATTGATGATGGGCAAGGTTGACATGCCACCTTTTCCACAAATTTTGTCCTTAATCTGGAGTCCATAGACTGTTAGGTCACTGTTTTGTAGCTTGCATGTTGATTGTGTGAACAGAGCTACAATGTAAACAATGTTTGTATCTTGCATGCCTTCCAAAATATCGCCGGTGTTGGCAATGAACCTAAGATTTTGAGGTAATTTGGTAAAAGATTAAGTTCCTATTGTTAGTGCAGTGCTGCTAGAGCATTAAAGTAGGCCCAATGTAAGAAGTATGTTTTAATGTTTCCTTAACATCAACACACAGGATTCATTCTTCTTTGCGAGTCATAGTTTTATTATACATTTGACACTGTCACAATGGACCTATTATGATGACCCTACTTTAATATTTCATCAATAAGGGTTTATAATTAATAATCATCAGTTTGTAATTTTTTAGCAAGTTATTTTTTTTATAATAACATCACAGGGCTTTGAAGTTCATGCGCGTTGCCCTGGGCGGAGTGGCCTTATCGTTGTTCTGTGATTAATATGTACTATTTAGTTTTGTGTGATAGATAAGATTTATATAGTTAGATTAGATGATATGGTTAGATTTCATCAACATCACCTAGCCTTATCCCATTTTTGACCAAAGGTTTTTTACGGAGTTGGCTACCTAATTCTAGGGGATTTGACGAGAACACTGGTTTTTATACAGAGTGACTGCCATCTAATCTCCGCAACTCAAAAAGAAAACCAGAGCCAATCCTAGATTAGGCTTTGCCAAGTTAGTGGCCGACCTAGCTGCCAGAGTTTTCTAGCCGCCAAATAGCCTCTAACTTGGCTTAACAACTACTATCACAGACAGCCAGGACCAATGGCTTAACATGTATTCCGAACCACGAAAGTGTTCTGGTTGTTGTGCCACTAGGTCCGGGTTCTAACCATGGCCAACTTTGCTTAAGTTTGGTGATCGGAAAGAGTGAGCAACTACTACCCGGCTATGAGTGCTTCTAAGATATAATTTTTCTAATTATATGAATTTTATATGTTTCAATTTCTGTTGACATTTGAAATTTAAATTCGGTTTTCATAAATTACACACTACCATTTGCATCTACCACTCCTACCAAATTGTCATAGTATTAAACCACGTTTTTCCAACATTCCAGTTCACCTATGAAGGTCTTCCATACCTGAGCAAGACTGAGGAGGTAAAAGTGAGGCAGCAGCTAAAAGACAACTCCTTTTTCAACAATGTGAATCGTGCATTGGAGATGGCAGATGAGAAGTTGCTGCAACACTTCTGTTCTGAGGTGTCCAAGTAAGTTATGATATTAATCTATGTAAACAATTTCAAAATCTAATTATAACATACTAAAACTATCAAAAATATACAAGCAAATAATCAAAATAAGGGTGTTGACATGTTTTGACATATTAGAATTTAGACAAGTGCTTGATTTTTGGATAGGTTTTATGTTTTATTTTAGAATTAAAAAATGGTATAAGAAGTTAATTTATATTATTTTTTGTCCACTGCACAAAAAAAAATAAGTTGATAATAATTTCCACCTAACTAACATTCATTTACAAAAGAAGGCCTTCTATATTTATTGTAAACTTTCTGTTTCCCGCGACTTTATATGCGTGGAATTTAGATAAAAGTAGCCTTTGTCCTTTCCCATGGTTCAAACTATCTTCATACCAAATTTTCATCACAGTCGGTTCAGCAGATTAGCCTTGAAAGCCTACCTGACAGCGAGTGGATAGACTGTGACACACAGTTTGCCTATATTGTCTGTCTGTCTGACCTTCATAGGGCTGTATCTTTCGAACCGTACTAGCTATGTGGTTGAAATTTTCACAGAATATGTGTTATTATAGCGAATTACTTAACAAATAATAAAAACAATGAAAAGTTAAAAATAAGGGGTGTCCCCATAAAAGGAACATGTTTTCTTTAGTGTTTTTTTGCGTTAGCTCTATTGTCAAAATGGGAACACCTACAAGCGTGAAAATTTGTATATTTTTAGTGCATAAACTATAGAGATACAAAACTGGTTCAAGTGTGAATCTGACTTGCGCGCGATTTAATACACTTCTGCCGGAAGTGGTAAGGAAATTTGTAAGAAAAGATTATTTTTCAACTATTCTAGAATCAATTGTATTTTATGAATCTTTTCTTATCAATCCATCAATACTAGAATGTAAGGTTTTTAAGTATTTGGTGCTTTATTGGTTTTTCTCTTGGCAAACCTAAATTAGCTACATAAAACTTCTACTTTTTTCAGATGGCTGAGTACGAGTGAAGAAGGCACAATGTACTTAGATGTAGACAGTCCAATACTTAGATACTTGGTGCACAATGAAATAAGACTACGGTTTCCGACAGTGCTCACAACAGATAGCCTAGGTAATAGTAACAAGGTAATTGCAGATAGCATCAAAATTTTAAATTATGCATTTCAAATGAAGTAAGTACATACAATTAATATCAGAAATGGTATAACAATACTCGTACTGAAGGATGCAGGTAGCACACTCATTTGGCTTGTTTCAAACTTAGTAAAATTAGCTAGTCTTTATTTTATAATTGAATCCATGTAAACATATGTACACTGAAGAGCAATGAAAAAAAAAATTATTAAATAACAAAAAACCCAACTGATTAGCACAAGAGAGGAAAACAAACTTAAATCTATTGGATTTGGTAACTTGAATTGTATACGATACTGCAGGCGGGGACGAAAAAACGTTTTGTGGATGTTTACGACTTAATTTTGTTCGTCCCCGCCTGCAGTATCTTATACTATTAAAGTTACCAAATCCAATAGATTTAAGCTTGTTTTCCTCTCTTGTGCTAAGCAGTTGGGTTTTTTGTTATTTAATAATTTTTTATTTTAAACTTTTTAGTTTTTAGATTTGCTACGTCAAGTTATGTTGTTACATTTGCTTAAACCTTAGAATCAGGTTTGTACCAGCTATTGTTTGATACCCATGTTGTAAAAGTAATGATTTAAAAAAAAATTATTTCACCCTTTTTTTCTCTTCAAAGGTGCCGTACTAAAATATTATACCCTATGACACTCCTACAATAAATACAAATCTAACGACACCTCACATGTTGAAATCTATCAAGCCGTTTAGACATGCATACATACATACATCATCATCATAGGCCTTAGCCGTCTATGTCAGACGATTTAAGCAATATTCTGTCGATTTCACCGTTTTTCATGGCTGAATAAGCCTACTCGGGAGCGGCAGGTCCTGCCACACGCTGCTGGTGAAGCTTGTGTTATCAATAACTGATGTTATGTCGTTATTTTTCACAACGGGCACAACACCAGGCTTCATCGTGTACCTTGCGTCCATCCAGTAATGATTTACGCCATTTGGTTCTGTCCTCAGCTGTCTGCTCCCAGTCTAGGTGTTCAATACCAAAAGTGATTATGTCTCGCTTGGCGCAATCTTTAAAGCGCAGCATTGGCCTACCAACACTTCTTTTTTCGTGCGCTATAGCACTAAGCAATACACGCTGGGGTAGACGGGTTGGTTCCATGCGGTGCACGTGCCCCAAAAATCGTAATCGTCTCTGCTTCAGCAATGCGAAGAAACTGGGCAGCTGTGCTCGTTGTAAGACCGTTTTTTTTTGTTACCTTGTCCTTCCAGGAGATGCCTAGGATGTTTCGGAGGCAGCGCATATGCAAGGCATTAAGTTGTCGCTCTTGTTTTGCGTACGTCGTCCTTGCTGCTCCATACAACAGTATGCTTGAAATGCATGCTTGGTAAACGATCATCTTGGTGTTCGTCGTAAGATGTTTGTTTTGCCATACTCTTGTAATCAGCCGAACAAGGAACATGCCCGTGAAAACTTATCGAAGATGATTTGTAAATCATCTGCAGTGTTGGCCACAAAGACTGCATCATCAGCAAATAGAAGGCTGTCGATAAAAACGTCCTCGCGATGGTGCTTGGACTTAAGAAATGAAATTATGTTGTACAACTCCCCATCAGCCCTTGTATGTAGAATGCCGAATGCTTCTCTTAATAGCAATGAGAAAAATATACCAAACAGGGTGGGTGCTAACACGCGGCGTACACCTCTGCGCATTTTGAACGGCTCAGATGTAATGCCACCAGGAACGACAGCGCCATTCATATCTTCGTGGAAGTTCTTTATTAAACTAAGAAGCGATATATAGTCCCTCTCTGCTGACTGTATTTTTCTACATACACCCAACAGCACGTCAGTATAAACACTTCGAACTTTATGACATAGTAATAGATTTGCAAATCTTTCCATTCACGTGCGGTTAACCGTACGTAAGGTATGGTTGAATTTGGTAGTCACAAGGAGGTTTTAGTCGCTGGTGGTTCGCTTTGGCGAAGCGTGGGCTAAAACTTCCTTGAGTAGTCGACATAAAAAAACAGCAGCAACAACACAAAAATAATTAATGCTGCATCTTGCAAGGGAAATTTAGTCATTGCTTTATAAAGAAACTTCCCAGAGTTGTTTTATAAATAAAATATTACCAGATGAGCAAGCGACGCTACCCACCAACAGATGGCGCTGTAGGTTTCTAAAACGCGGTAATAAAAACAGCGCCTCTGTTATGGAGTAGAAAAACTACAGTATATTACAAAACTAATGAATGCGGCATCTTGCACGGGAAATTTAGTCATTGCTTTGTATGCTAAAACTAAGTGATTTTATTTCCAAAAGGCCTAAGGCCTAAGCCCAACTATTTCGTAAAGAAACCTCCCAGAGTTGTTTTATCATTAAAATATTACCAGGTGAGCAAGCGACGCTACCCACCTACAGATGGCACTGTAGGATTCTAAAACGCGGTGATATCTCCACCTTTGTATGGATATCTTCCGGCTCCATCATCAGATCAGCTCCAAGTTACAATAACATTGCATTGTCATCCGATTCACATACGTATGCAAAATTTCATCTCAATCGGAACCGATTAAGATTCTCTTTTCAGTCGGGTATTTTATTTTTTGAAATAGTTTTTTTATTTACTTATTTTTTTATTTTTTTTATACCCTATGACACTCCTACAATGAATACGAACCTAACGACACCTCACATGTTGAAATCTACCAAGCCGTTTAGGCTGCAGAGCGCGACAAAGAAATCGACATACATACATACATACACTCGAAAAACATAACCACTTTCGAATATAAGACAAATGAAAAAAATTGCATTAGAATTATAGGAATTATGATCTCATTAATCTGTAAGAAAATTTCGGCAATTTCATAGGTAAAGACCTATTATTTCGTAAAGAAACCTCCCAGAGTTGTTTTATCATTAAAATATTACCAGGTGAGCAAGCGACGCTACCCACCTACAGATGGCACTGTAGGATTCTAAAACGCGGTGATATCTCCACCTTTGTATAGATATCTTCCGGCTCCATCATCAGATCAGCTCCAAGTTACAATAACATTGCATTGTCATCCGATTCACATACGTATGCAAAATTTCATCTCAATCGGAACCGATTAAGATTCTCTTTTCAGTCGGGTATTGTACCGTTGCAGATGTTAGTTGTTAAGCTCTTTATTTGGCTCGCCAACGCACACACCACGTTGCACATCTTACTCGCTGTACGGTCGGTTGCAGACTGCGTATGCACGCTCGAGACACAGGCTATACACTACATCCCTTCCTTATTTTAATTAGATTTTTTATATCGTTCATAAATAACATAATTAAAATTATAAAATACATTTGAATCGGAAATTATCAAATCATAATACGCTTCTAGCGGTACATTTAAATAGTTTTTCATCTTTTCCTTAGTTACTCCTCCCTTTCCTATTTTAATTAGATTTTTTATATCGTTCATAAATTACCTAATTAAAATTATAAAATACATTTGAATCGTAAATTATCAAATCATAATACGCTTCTAGCGGTACCTTCTACAAAATAGTTTTTCATCTTTTCCTTAGTTACTCCTCCTCTCCACTACTGTTGCAAATGTTATCTTTTCCCAAATTATTCTTTATGTCTAACACTTTCCAGTCTCCTTCTATATTCTTCAAATGTACTACGTTTCTTCTTATCTGCCCCGTCTCCTTGTTCTGGACTTACAATAACTATTGACCAATGAAGCTTGCCTACAGCAGCCAACCCAGAAACTCCAGGTGGACCTTACTTTTAAGCCCTGTGTTACTTTAAAGCCTTGAGAGAAAGGCAAGAGTGAGAAACACTATTTTTACATAGGTTTTCAGGTGATAAACAAAGAAAAATACAAAGACTATTCAAATTAAATGAAGGTTTTGAATATTACAACTAATCCGGAACAATAACAAGTTCTTCAGCTATTTATTATAGGTATATAATTTATTTTCTTTTTTTTTCGTATGGTTTGCAGGGTCAACGAATTCTTGGTGTTCTAATTACACCTATTAAAATTATGATCTATACCCAGACATACAAAACGCACTCTTCAAAGTACATATTTATGTGGTGCACACCTATGTCATCGAAATGTGTGGTGATGATACAAACTGGCTGTTTCAAACCAGGAACTCCTAGGAAAGTCGATCTATCAATTCGGCTCATTACTCTGCACGTACCTGCTGAACTCCAACCCACCACGTCTGGATCGAGCGTCCAACACATCTTCCAAGACTATTATGATAAGAATAAGTATTCTATATTATTTCTGTTAGCACGGTGGCAATTATGACATCAATCATTTATAATATAGATAGGCTAATGATAGCTTTCAGGTAAATGATCTCTGTTTACCAAGGTGTTTTTATAAAAAGGAAACTAAAGTTCTCCTGATCGCAATAAAGTGCTTTGTCACAATTTGACATAAATTAATAAGATGGCGATATCAAATGAAGTTATTTTTCAATCTAATTCAACTACTGGTACCTTTAATCTGAATGTAGAATCTAACCAGAATTAAACTTAAAATGTTTGTCGAAAACAATTTTTTTTTATGTTACTGATCAATTTTCAAACCTTATTGTCAATTTTAAGGAATTATTATTATTGTTTATTTTTATTTTTAAGACTTCTTTCAGTTGTATAAATTTTGTAAATTAATTATTTATACATTTGCCGCTGCACAAAAGAACAGCACCCCTTTTTTTAATACGACGTTTATTTTTTTCTAATCTCTTAAAACCTTTGCTCACAAATTTCTTGTGGAATTGCTGCTTGTCCACTATGTTGATTTTATTATCTTACCTGTACCGTGTATGTTGACAAATCAATTTTTCCATTAAATTTTTAATTCACTGGGACACATTATTCAAACAGAACTATTCATTTATTCGAGCAAATATTCCTAATTACGTTTTCGTAAGTTCATAGGTATCTTTATTTTTACAACGCTTTTAAAGAGTATTTTGTTGCTTTACAGGAAAGTTACATAAGAAAACCTAAATTAAAACTGCTTTTCAATAGTTAACTGCGAGGCTTATTTACCACAAAGATCCTACTAGGTGACCGGACTATTATTCCAATTTCTGTAGCCTTTCACAGGAACCAAGCTATTTACCAACCAAAGTATATTTGAGTATGCACTAATTTTAAATAGGTACCTATTAAGAATGATAGGTTAGTTTTTTTTTTTTTTAGTTGTAAATGGACAAACCACATAATTTATTTTAAACATTGTAAAATTATTTACTTAATTATCTTTCAAATCGATTGCTTCTTGAGCTTTATTTATTTATTGATTAACACGACAAGAAGAAGAAATAATCCTTGATCCCAATGTCTTGATTTAGGCACTTGAAATAGGTTGGAAGGTATTTTGTGATTGTCTTGGTCCATAGAGGAGAATCAATATAACTTTAAGATGTATTAAGTACGCATATTTTCTATGTACCGGTCCTTCCAATTTAAGTCAATTCAATTTCAAAAGTTCTTTATTAACTTAAATATAAGTACAATGTAACACATACAAATAAGCTTACATTGTTATCATAGAGTGAAGTTCACAATGTTAGGCTATAGCACCTTTAAAAGTATAACACACAATCCAATTTAAGTGAAATCGTTCAATACAATATACTAGCTACACGCCATCATACTGGCATCGTTGTTCAAAGTACGTATGTTAAACATAATGAAATAGGGACATGATCATTAAATAAACCCTTCCAGAATAATTTAACTTTTCGTGGGTATGTATTAATTAAAGTAGGAAATGTACAGTAATGGGTACTCTCGCTACAAGTGCCAGAATTTACCTGCTCCCTAACTACACCAGTGGTATTGAAAACTGTAAGGTAGGTATCAAACTATTTAAATTTCAATTTGTAGGTAGGTACTTTTTATCATACCTTTTCCTAACACTCAGCATGTTTAAACTGAATTTAGGGTCAAAATAAAATTGTCACCATATGTCCTTATAAAGATAACTTGACTGTCAAACAATGTGTGTGAATCTGAAATCCATTTGTTACTTCTTTTCAACTAAACAAGGAAGCATTTTGTTATTTATAATTAACACTAATCGGTTCCCGAATCGTATCATATCATTATCCATTATCCACCCGGACTTTCCTTGCACTCTTTAATACCATGGCTCAAAACAACACATGTCATTCGCCCACGCATATAACCTTTCTGAAAATATATGAGAAATATTTTAAGACGCGAGCTAGATTTAAACCCGCACCTTTGGAACGGACCAAGCATGAATTGTATTTACATACAACAAACATCAGAAGCAGCACGAATCCAATGCATAGACCACTGTGCTAACGTATCTAGACTCCCTTATTCTCTTTATATTTTGTTTATGCGTGGCTATTCTTTGAGTTTCATAATATTATTGATGCAACAAATATGAACATACGATTTACTATCATTTTTGTCTAATAATTACACATTTTTTTCCATACGCCTACATATTAAATAAAAGGAAATGAAAGCTGATTCAGTTTACAGAATTGTTAAATAATTATGTAGGTATTGTTCATGTTACCTGCATAAACATGCATATACTGGTAATTCTATGGTTTTGTTTACTGGTGAGGAGTAAGCCGTTCCAACCATTGGAGCCGACCAATTAATAATTCAGTTGGAATTCCCAACTGCTCCAATCATGCCTCATTTTATAATTGACATAATGCAATCTAATGCCCAGTTAGTAAGAAAAGACAATATGCAATTTAATGGCCAGTATGTAGCTGCTCGTATGTATCTCATCATTGACAAAACTATTAGCCAATATGCAATTAAATGCCCAGTTTGTAACCGCTTATAACATATCACATAATTAACAAGACAATATTCAATTTAATGCTCAGTTTGTAACTGCTTGTTTATCAGATTATTGAAAACACAATATGCAATTAAAAGCCCAGTATATAACTGCTTATATATCGAATTATTAAAAGACAATATGCAATTTGATGACCAGTATATAACTGCTTACATGTCAAATTATTAAAGATAGTATGCAATTTAATGCCCAGTATATAACTGCCAATATGCCAAATTATTAAAAGACAATATGCAATTTAATGCCCAGTATATAACTGCCAATATGTGTAATATGCAATTTAATGCCCAGTATATAACTGCCAATACGTGTAATATGCAATTTAATGCCCAGTATATAACTGCCAATACGTGTAATATGCAATTTAATGCCCCGTATTTAACTTCCAATATATGTAATATGCAATTAAATGCCCAGTATATAACTGCCAATATGTGTAATATGCAATTTAATGCCCCGTATTTAACTTCCAATACGTGTAATATGCAATTTAATGCCCAGTATATAACTGCCAATACGTGTAATATGCAATATAATGCCCCGTATTTAACTTCCAATACGTGTAATATGCAATTTAATGCCCAGTATATAACTGTTTACATGTCAAATTATTAAAAGACAATATGCAATTTAATGCCCAGTATGTAGCTGCTCGTATCTATCTCATTATTGGCACAATTATTAGCCAATATGCAATTAAATGCCCAGTTTGTAACCGTTTATAACATATCGCATTATTAACAAGACAATATTCAATTTAATGCTCAGTTTGTAACTGCTTGTTTATCAGATTATTGAAAACACAATATGCAATTAAAAGCCCAGTATATAACTGCTTATATATCGAATTATTAAAAGACAATATGCAATTTGATGACCAGTATATAACTGCTTACATGTCAAATTATTAAAGATAGTATGCAATTTAATGCCCAGTATATAACTGCCAATATGCCAAATTATTAAAAGACAATATGCAATTTAATGCCCAGTATATAACTGCCAATATGTGTAATATGCAATTTAATGCCCAGTATATAACTGCCAATACGTGTAATATGCAATTTAATGCCCAGTATATAACTGCCAATACGTGTAATATGCAATTTAATGCCCCGTATTTAACTTCCAATATATGTAATATGCAATTAAATGCCCAGTATATAACTGCCAATATGTGTAATATGCAATTTAATGCCCCGTATTTAACTTCCAATACGTGTAATATGCAATTTAATGCCCAGTATAATCATAATTGCTCATAACATGGTACATATGTAGCACGAGTACCACTTAACGCAACTTAAATAGATTGCATTTGACAAATTCAGAGTATATTTTATATCATATAATATTTCATCATAATCCAAAGTAACGACCACTACAGGACGCTGAGTTCCCTCCAGAATTCTACCTTTTTCTGTAAAAAGTGAGGAGGGGAACCTCGCCTGTCAGCGCTACGGCTAACACCATGGAACCCGGTTGTAGGTGACCGCAGTATGTATTATGGTAAGACACACAGGAGGATAACCCATCAATACAATTCAAAATTTATTGATAAATAAAAATTGGCATGTCAGTTACCTCCTCCCGTTTATGAGCCATATTCTCCTATTACGACACCCACGAGTATGTATGGGTTGGTACCATTCTTGCCGGCACTACACGGGTTATAAAATAATTAGGATCATTAAAACTGACTCGTGGCTGGTTCGTAGGATCCAAGGTAAGTAAATTACTCTATAAATAGTAGTAAAAACAGCACAAATAACCTGCGCTGAGTTAGCATCCAGATAGGTAGTTTTTTTTTTGGGTACTATAATCCTTGTGAACCAACGCAATAAACTCAACTAGTACGTTCCAGATACTAAGTATTCGGGACGAATATTTAAACGGAAAGCAGTCCAAGTATTATAACATGGATAGTGAGTGGTATCAAAACCTATGGTAAATATGTATTAAGTATCTACTGTACTGATAACCCCGCAATATGCCGCACGTCGTCTGTGGGTCAATTACGGGGGGTCAGCCCTTTTAATATTAAAGTAAATAAATTTGTGTAGGTAGTTCATTGTTATATTCATCAAAAGTTTTTCTCGCCGTGTCAAGTTGACAACGACCGACCGAATCACTGTTCGGCGGAACCTACAGGCACCCTATAGGTTATTTTAAAGTTTACTTAAAACCTTAAATCCTCTTTATTTCGATTGGCTTGACGCAACTACCTACGCATTGACTTCTATCCGTTCCGATTTCTTTGGTTGAAATACTTAAACCACAATCAAGGAAAACTTTAAATATAATGCAAAATCTGGATGGGCTGATACGCATCCTTTGTACGTTCAAACCTGTTCTATTTATAGCCGGCCGACAATAACTATGTTTGTTTACATCAAGCCAAAAAACTTTTTCACAACTGTTTGGTGAAATTAAGTAATTCCTTTCCTTTTTTTTTCTGTTTTAAATATTTTATAAGCAAGTACTCACTTTTAATCCTCGTCGCCATCTGTACCGTTGCAGATGTTAGTTGTTAAGCTCTTTATTTGGCTCGCCAACGCACACACCACGTTGCACATCTTACTCGCTGTACGGTCGGTTGCAGACTGCGTATGCACGCTCGAGACACAGGCTATACACTACAGGTATTTTATTTTTTGAAATAGTTTTTTTATTTAGTAATTTTTTTAATTTTTTTATACCCTATGACACTCCTACAATGAATACGAACCTAACGACACCTCAGCCTCACATGTTGAAATCTACCAAGCCGTTTAGGCTGCAGAGCGCGACAAAGAAATCGACATACATACATACATACACTCGAAAAACATAACCACTTTCGAATATAAGACAAATGAAAAAAATTGCATTAGAATTATAGGAATTATGATCTCATTATTCTGTAAGAAAATTTCGGCAATTTCATAGGTAAAGACCTATTATTTCGTAAAGAAACCTCCCAGAGTTGTTTTATCATTAAAATATTACCAGGTGAGCAAGCGACGCTACCCACCTACAGATGGCACTGTAGGATTCTAAAACGCGGTGATATCTCCACCTTTGTATAGATATCTTCCGGCTCCATCATCAGATCAGCTCCAAGTTACAATAACATTGCATTGTCATCCGATTCACATACGTATGCAAAATTTCATCTCAATCGGAACCGATTAAGATTCTCTTTTCAGTCGGGTATTTTATTTTTTGAAATAGTTTTTTTATTTAGTTATTTTTTTATTTTTTTTATACCCTATGACACTCCTACAATGAATACGAACCTAACGACACCTCACATGTTGAAATCTACCAAGCCGTTTAGGCTGCAGAGCGCGACAAAGAAATCGACATACATACATACATACACTCGAAAAACATAACCCTCCTGTCTTGGGGCAGATTATTAAAATATTACCAGGTGAGCAAGCGACGCTACCCACCTACAGATGGCACTGTAGGATTCTAAAACGCGGTGATATCTCCACCTTTGTATAGATATCTTCCGGCTCCATCATCAGATCAGCTCCAAGTTACAATAACATTGCATTGTCATCCGATTCACATACGTATGCAAAATTTCATCTCAATCGGAACCGATTAAGATTCTCTTTTCAGTCGGGTATTTTATTTTTTGAAATAGTTTTTTTATTTACTTATTTTTTTATTTTTTTTATACCCTATGACACTCCTACAATGAATACGAACCTAACGACACCTCACATGTTGAAATCTACCAAGCCGTTTAGGCTGCAGAGCGCGACAAAGAAATCGACATACATACATACATACACTCGAAAAACATAACCCTCCTGTCTTGGGGCAGTCGGGTAATAACCCTTGCGTCACTTCAAATATTTGATCTCCCAAATATAGGACATCTGACGTAAAGTCGTGTTTTTTCTTCTCAGTGATGTACTGACTTTTCTGGATATTGGAAACAGGTGTGATTTTCGAGATATTTGTTGACAAGGTTCTTACGATCTAACGATCTCATTAAAAAAAATAGAGTCGTATTTTATTCGATATGAATAAGATATTGAGATTACTTTGAGCCCATCATTGTATGAAAATGTTTGTCGGAAAAACTTTTTCATCCCATCTATTCGAAAATCGATGAACGGTTCGTCAATAAATGCGAACAAAATAGCCGTTTTCTCCAAGAGACTTTCGTAGCGGGTAAAAATGGGATTTAAAATTCGAACATGAATTTAGGTCAATGATAGGGACAATATTTTAGGTCAACCATACAATATTTTAGGTCAACCATAGAGGTCGAACAAAAATATTGTATGAATAATGAGACTGGCCGGTTGTATTTTTAATCTATTAATCTATATATATAAAAGAAGAAGGTGACTGACTGACATATCAACGCACAGCCCAAACCACTGGGTCTAGAGATTCCAAATTTGGCATGTAGGTTCCTTATGAGGCCTAGGGGTGCACTAAGAAAGGGTTTTACAAAATTCCACCCCTAAGGGGGTAAAATAGGGGATGAAAGTTTGTATGAAAGTCCGTCAGTTTTGAAGTTAGGATCTTCAAAATTTGTATTTAGGCTGACGACTAAAAACTAATATTTACGTGCCTCAGGGTTTTTGAAAATTCGACACCCTTAAGGGTGAAAAGGGGGATGAAGTTGAAAATTCTTTATTTTTAAAGTAAAATCCACATAATTTATTATGTAGGCATTAATGATATAATTCTATCTATGCAACGCTCATTACTGTTATTGAAATTCCACCCCAAATTCAACCCCTAAAATGGGAAATGTGGTGAAAAAGTCTAAAAAACAATATAGGTATCGTTTGTATGGTTTATCGGGTCGCTGATTACGAAAACTGCAACAATTTTGAAATCCAACGTGGTGGACGTTAAATACCACCATTCCCTTGGGTTGGGGTTGGGGTGCGATAGGGTTGAAATGTGAATATGGGTGTCGTTTGTATGGTTTATTGGGTCGCTGATTACGAAATCTACAAAAATTTTGAAACCAACGTGGTGGACGTGAAATACCATCATCCCCCTGGGGATGGAGTTGGGGTGCGATAGGTTTGAAATGTCTGAATATCAATATGGGTGTCGTTTGTATGGTTTATCGGGTCGCTGATTACGAAAGCTACAACAACTTTGAAATCCAACGTGGTGGACGTGAAATACCATCATCCCCTGGGGATGGGGTTGGGGTGCGATAGGTTTGAAATGTCTAAAAATAAATTGGTGTCGTTTCTATGTTAGGGATAGCGGTTAAATTGGCGTTAGGGGTAGGGATAGGGGCAGGGATAGGGATTAGATTTATTTATTTCATATTATCAGATACAAAAGTACATGTACGTAGTTCAAATGTCAGTGAATAATATGATCGTCAAAAATGTAACATAAAGATAATAAAACAAAATACAAACATGTCAAAAACTACAGAAAAGAAACGTAGTAATAATAATAATATTCAATGTCAAAATAAATGTAAATGTCATAGTAAACTAATAAATAATAAACAATACTAAAAACGTATTGAAATAATTAATTGTAAAATGGAAATGTCAAAATATAAATGTCAATAGAATTACAAAATTGCGTTAAATATTTATGTCTTTCTATGTCAAAACTTATTTAATAAAACTAATATACTCTTTTACAGAGTAAAGTACTTTATCCAATAAAAAATCCTTCAGTCGGCGCCTAAAAGTTTCGTCAGAGGGTTCATCTTTTATGTCAGCAGGTAGTTTCTCGTAGTATGCTGACCCCAGAACGCGCGGATTTTTTTCGAGCAGTGCAGTTCGTCGCGGAACAGCTTGAAGACACCCGTTTCTTCGGAGTTCTATTCCTGGTACTTCCGCTCGCTCAAAACTCGACAGATTTATGCGGGTGAACATTATGACCTCGAACAGGTAATGAGAATAGTGCGTCATAATTTTTGTGTTCGGCGAACAGTGCTTTGCAGGAGTGCCTTGGTTTTACACCAACCATTGTTTTCAGCGCTCGCTTCTGCATTCTCATTACCCGTCCGGCGTCCGTCGAGTTCCCCCACAAAATCGTCCCGTAAGTCATGAGCGAGTGGAAATACGCGAAGTATACTTGTCTCAGAGCGTCACTAGATATGAGTGCCTTGAGTTTCCTTAATGCAAAAACTGCACTGCTCAATCGATCACACAGTAATTCAATGTGCTGTTTCCAGTTCAGGTTAGTATGCAGGGTAAATCCTAAAAATTTACAGTGTTCAATTAAAGGCATGGGACTTTGGATACATGAGGGCATCTGAACACGTCTACTGGAGAACAGCACAATATTCGATTTTTTAAAGTTTAATAGTAGCCCATTTGACGAAAACCAGTGGTACAACTGCTGACATACTCTGCTGATTTTATAATTGAGCAGTTCATATGTAGGTGCCGTTACTATCACCGTTGTATCGTCGGCAAAGAGAACGATAAGACCGTCAGTAATTATAGATGGCAGGTCGTTTACGAATGCCAGAAAGAGGGTATTTCCAAGCGCCGAGCCCTGTGGGATAGGTAGAGGTAGTGAGGTAGAGAGGCAGAGAGATAGAGACGTAGAGAGGGAGAGGGAGAAGGAGGGGGTGAGGGAGAGGGAGGGGCAGAGGGAGAGGGTTTTAGTTTTTCTCAATTAATTCTGCGTATTGGCTCTGTTTTGAAATATTACATAAAGGTGTCTCTCATCTCTCTCTTTGCATTTGTTAGGATACTGCTGCTAAGTTCCTCTGTTCTGAGTAATTTATGAGTAACGTCTGTATATTATATAAAATTCAGCTGGATCTTGAATTATACTCATTGATTTGCGCAGGGTTAGTCCTGTTTTTCCTTAGTTTAAAATTACCCCGAAATGACGGGAAAATATCTCATTGCTTCGAAAAACCGGTAACAACATAAATACGAAATCCACGCGAGCGAAGCCGCGGGCAACAGCTAGTATTATTATGAATAAAAAAAAGAAATATGCTCAAAAAGTAAACAAGACTACCAGCCAAAGAGGTTCTGTTCCTAATTGATACAAAAATGTCAATAACATTTTCAGTTGTTACAAATAATACTTAATATGATTTTTAGTATAATTTCATCAAGTAATAATATTGTAATGGTATTTTATATTTAAAATTAATGATGAGCGTGTGTCTCAATGCCTCTTATTCTTTTCTCATAGAGGGAGATGAAAAGTAAAGTGTATTACGCTGCTGCAAAAATATTTTTACCTTGGGCGACCTATTGAATCCCTCGCTACATTCAGGATTCTACTTTAGAATCCCTCGCCTTAAAAATATTATTTTACAGCCTTGTGACACAATCTACTATTTCGTTTATTCTTTGTCGTTTTCCTTGCTATTCAGTGTATATAAATAAAAACTAGAAATTTTAAGTGAAATGCTTAGCTTTTCAGCAATTATGCATTATTGAAGTTGTCTCTATAAATTTGAGAAGAAAAGGCATTTCATGCAAAGAACTTTTACTGATAGTATGAAAGAAAGAAAGAAAGAAAGAAAGAAATATTTATTTGTTGCATTAAAGTAAGAGAAAAAAGCAAAGCTAAAAGCTAACTTTTTCTCATACAATGATTCTCTTGGAAATACTTATTCAGTTTACTGATGCTGATCCTTCAGTATTGTATGCTCTTTTTGTTGTGTTGAGATGTTTTCTAAATTGGTTTTTAATACTAATGTATAGAAATACTAGCTGGTGCCCGCGACTTCGTCCGCGTGGAATATGGTTTCATTACAATTTTTTTTTTCAGTGGGCTTACTCTTGACCTCGATCTAGTCTTGAGGACAGAGATGGGGTCGACGATGGGAAGAGCTTGGTCAGAAAAAGTCTATTCACTCGCGACTTTAATAATTTTGGGTTATATGAACTCGGGAACACAGACGCAGGCTGAGAATTCCACTCTTTAGCCATGCGCATTATAAAAGATATTTCAAAGCGATTTGTGCGAATGTGTGGAATATCAACCAAGTGTTTGTATCCTGCGGTGCGTCTGGACTCCCGATGGTAGAAGGGGAATGGTGGAATAAGCCCTTAGAGCTCTTGAGCACACTCTCCGAAGACATGATTTCTTCAAACAAATTTCAGACTACAGTTTCACCTCATAAAGGGGTTGTATTTTTCATGTTTTAGATGTCTGTGTTAGATATTTTAATATTTTATGATGTTGCTAATTTGTAACTGGATGTAACTACTCGGATGAGCTTAAGAAGCTTGAAATAAATGAAATTTATTTATTTATTATTATTATTTATTGGACTTAACGAAATGTTAACATTCATTAACCTTTTGCAACTAATGGAATATTTCATATACTGTTTATTATTTATGGTATAGGGAAAATATTTTTATGCAAGGTGATGGAAATGAAAACTAAGGTTATTCTCTTTTCTTATATTTCAGGTCTTAATATACAGAGATAAACATATAGAAGGGGCAAATGGTGCCCCAATGGCAATATTAGAAGAAAACTTAATGAGCCATTTGCTAGGGTTTTCACAAATCATATCCTTACTAGCCAAATACCAGAGACCTATCATAGGACACAACATCTTCCTAGATATGATACTTTTACACAATCAGTTCATAGGACCGATGCCAAAAAAGTATTCTACTTTCAAGAAAAATATGCACGAAATGTTTCCAATGGTATTTGATACGAAATATATTTCCCATGAGATGGGCAAGAAGCTGAGTTTTGATGAAGTTTGGAAATCAAATGCGTTGCAAGAGTAAGTTTTATAAAGTTTACTGTACTACTCCCCCTACCAATATAAAATGAGAATGGCAAGAATAGTACCAACCTATCTCTACCCGTGGGTGTCGTAATAAGCGACTAAGGGATTATTAACCAGAAAATGGGCAGCAGCGTCCTTCTGTGTATTTTACCATCTTACATGCTGCAGTCACCAACTTCCGCGGTCCATGTTGCCAGTCGCAACTCTACCAAGCGTGGTGACTAGTACTTCCCCTCCACATTGTTCCAGCAAAAGCTATAATTCTGGAGGGAACTCTCTCTCCTGCAGTGATTGGTTCATGGGATGTTATGATGATGCTGAACTAACTAACTTGATGGTTGCGAATCTGCCTGTGAAATTGATCAACTTTTTCCATGACACATAACGTCGAAATAAGCAAAAATGAAATTCAACTTCCCGCTAAAAGTCAAACAAAAAAAAATATTTTTTTCTTATTTCGACCTATATGACGACAAGAAACTTTTTTCAGTTTTATGGGCAGATTCTCTTAGGTTATTACACTCTTTCTTTTACATCATGTGTACCTAATCAGCCAATGAGAACGGTAGTGTCATGGGAAAAGAAAATTCCCCATGACACTTCTAGTAGTGCCACGCAGTAGTGCCACGGGAAACAAACGGTAATAAAGATCCCATTGTTAACAATTTTCAATAAAATCGGTTGAGCAATTTAGTGACAGAAATTACAAACATTTACTCATAAAATAATAGGTCTTTACCTATGAAATTGCCGAAGTTTTCTTACAGATTAATGAGATCATAATTCCTGTAATTCTAATGCTATTTTTTTCATTTGTCTTATATTTGAAAGTGGACTTCAAGGTTATCAATTAACGCATAAAATAAAGTTTTTATTTTTCGTTTGATATATAAAATTAAGGGTTCGAAAATTGTTCGTCTTAAATGTCGTCCGATTTCATCATTAGATTTGTTATATTTTTTTACAGATAATATTTTTCAAAAATAAAATTTAAGCTTCTGTTAGCTTAATGTCTTCCCAATAATGCCTAAGAAAATAAAAAAATTGGATTTATAATTCCTAAGAAAAATGCAAAAATGTTAGTACTGAAAATTGAGTTTACCTAAAATTCGCCATACAAAACGGCAATTTCATAGGTAAAGACCTATTATCAGCGATTGTTTGATTAAGTATTTAAAATAATGTAAACCATCTTGACACAGTTTTTTTTTAATATTTGTTATTTAATTTAGTCAATTAAGTAAGTACGAACATTCCAAGACCAAATTTATGACGTTCTAAATAAAGGCAAAGTAACACTTTTGTATTGAATTAATGTTATTTATAGTCAACAATTTTATCTTCTAACGATAAAAACTGCATATTTTGACATAAAGACATGTAAGATCTTCATATATTCATCAGTGTTGCGTGTCAACAGCATGAACTGTCTGATGTACAGTCAAGACTACACCAAGCTTGATACTTGTAAGGCGATTCTAGGACATAGAGCGTTTGAAATAAGATCGATTTTTCAAGCTTGGAGTGACCAATACAGTCGACCAATTTTAATCATGACCCGGTATGACCCGGCATAAGCTTATTTTCGTGCATGTGCATACATCCAAATACTAGTAAGTTGAATATCGTAAACATTCATTCCAAATGTCAAACCTTATTTAAAAAATATGTTTTGAATTATTGATTTGACATATTGAGAAAACCTTTTGACAGTTTTAGAAAGCTTTTTTGAAAAAGGGTCACGAATCAGTTGGTTCGACTGTACTTCTAATAACATTTTGCAATCTTTTTTTTTTTCAGTCTGTATGAATTCTTCTCAGAAGGAAAATGCAAGAAACTGGAAAATGGAGTCAATTTGATAAGATTGAGTACACCATTCAATGTGAGCCAGACGTATCACGAGGCTGGTTGGGATTCATACTGCTCAGGTAAACTATAGATTGCAAGTATACGGGGTGTTCGGCGGCATGTTGGTTCAGACCACAAAACTGAGCAACTTTCACTAGGGAACATGCATCGAAATAGAAAAAAAAACTTTACCTCTTATACAAAATGTGACGGGTCAAAGAGATCCCACCAAAAACATTCTGTAAAAAGCTAGCCAAGTCTCGATGGAGCTGCTTGTTTATCTCTAAAAAGTAATGAAATCTAGACAAAGTCGTGCCAAGTCTAAGGTTCCTTACTGCGATTTCTTTATTATTATAGTTAATGTTGTGTGACTTGGCCGTTGAACATTCTTTATACGTTAGTGGGTACCTACAAGTCAATTTTGTTTACACGTAATGTTATATCTGTTGTAACTACCTATGTTTGTTAAGCGAGATAATACCCATACTGGTATTGGTAATTGGACGCTAGTGTCTCATTTTAGGCGTTATTGAATCAACGTTTTCCAGGTGGAAATTTTCCATCGTCAATGGGTAGCGGTTCTGGCGACAGATTGGTGCAATGGTGTTATGGAGCACCTGGTTTTGTACCCTTGTGTACCCTTCAACGGCCAAGTCACACAACATTTACTATAATAATAAAGAAATCGCAGTAAGGAACCTTAGACTTGGCACGACTTTGTCTAGATTTCATTACTTTTTAGAGATAAACAAGCAGCTCCATCGAGACTTGGCTAGTTTTTTACAGAATGTTTTTGGTGGGATTTCACTTCTTTTTGTAGAAACAAATCAAACCTAGAAAACTAAGAGTACTAAATAACTAACAATTAAATAAAGTATTCAATTAAAGCTTCTTTAAAATCTAATAATTAAGTAATAATAATAATAATAGGGGCATCTCTTCACCCTTCAGCCGCTCAGCAAATGTTGCCCCCTTGCAGCACCGTGCGTGCAGCCGTTTTCGGGGGCCCATTGATTCGAGTTGGCTAGTCACCGTCTGCCCATTTTTTTCCGTGTTATTAACATTGGTCGGGCAGGCGCCATAGTACCTCCCATAGTCCCAGTTACCCAATCCACGAGCACCTCAACCAAATAACCCAATTTCATTTTTGTCCAATACTTGCAATAGTCCTACACTTACCGGGGATTGTCCTTGGATGCATTAGTATTAATGTAGACAGGGATAATAGCCGGTTGGTGTCACATCACTTTTGTAAATTAAACTGTTTAACGGGCCTCTACGTGTTGGCTTCGGCCCCACGCACGCCTTCCAAAGGTCCGGGACTTAATTGCCCGAGATTCAGGAATGATAAACAACATAATAATAATAATAATTAATAATTAATTATAATCTAATGATTATGATTATGATTATTATAATCAGTAATCCGTCACTAATCATAAAATTCCTTCCTAACCTATTCAAATCTTCGAATTGTTATAATAACAATTTGCTAATGAACCTTCGCGCAAACCTCACGAAATAATAAGCGAAATCAACGAAATGCAAATAATCCCACCTAATCCCTAGCAAACGTTTTCAAGCGAAGTAAAAGATGTCACAAGCGAATGTAACGCGGCCGGTTGCCACTTCGCCATATAAGGAAAAACAAACGTAAGCGCGTTTTAAAATACAGTCAGCGCTATCTAGCGACGTGTGCGGGTATCATCACTCTTAGTCCAATGCATTATATTTTGACCAAATTTTGAGCGAAATTAATATTTTAGTGTAATTTGTTTATTTAATTTGTGTAATGTTCGAGTAGAATAAAGTTCTCTATTTCTACTTGTAAACTTGTAAGTATAAGTATAAAAGCCAGTCTAGTCTTATCCAGAGTTTTCCTTTAATTTTATTTATATGCGTATTAAAGCAGCAAAAGAAAAAAAAAGATGCTGAGACCAGCTGAGGGTCAGATACTTCAGACCTTCGATTTTTGACATCAAATGAAGCGGCCCACCAAGTTGAATATTTTTTGTAAAGGCGGTATGTCGATCTCTAATAGTTTGGTTGGGCTCTGGTATTTTCTAATCAGGGTCACCAGGTACTCCAGATCTTCGATTATCCTAATTTTTATAGTTTTTCCTTTATGTGGCCATTAAACCCTAATTCTGTACCAAATTTCAGCTCTCTGAGTTTATGGGAAGTACTAGTTCTATTTTGATGATCATGAGTAAGTGTCATAAATGCGAAACTGTGCTTTCGCTTAACTTCGGAACTAAATGACCTACAGACTAGAAATTTTGAATTTTAAGTATGTGATTATAGCTTACTGGATGACGAAAATTTCTGCGTTCTGGTCTTATCCAGAGGTTCTCAAATAGGGGCCTGAAAATGCGGCGAAATGGTTCCAGTAAAGGATGGTACGGCAGTGTTTGCTTCGCGCTCGACTTGGCGGGTGCACATATTTCCACATACATCTAGAGGTCTCACGTGAAGAAACAATTCCGACCCTGAAAGTTTTTTTAAAAGGGCCTCCGTCTCTTTCTAGCAACAGTACGAGCAGCATGCTAGAAAGAGATGCAGGCGTGCACGACCCCAACGACAGCAGTCGCCAGCGGTCTTCGAGAGTCGCGTGCGACTGTCGTCTGCAGCAAATCCTTTAGTCGCCTTTTACGATATCAACGGATACAAATGGATTCGTATTATTCTTAGCCGACACTTCACGGGTAGCCACGGGTAGAGATGGGTTGATAGTTTGAGAACTGTACATATTTAATAGGATTAAATACAACTGTACATATTCTAAAATCCAGGATACTGCTTCATAAGACTGGGTCACTGGGCGGCGTGTGAGAACAGTGGAAAGTACCGCCCCGTCGGGCCCAAGGAGAAACTGGCCGCGGTGACACCGTACTGCAACAGAGTTAACGTGATACGTGGTGCCAACGCATACATGGTAAGTGGTCACGAACATAAAGGGTGTAAACGACGGTGTACCGATAGCATAACGGACGTGCTCAGTCAACGAAACTGAATAACTTTCCCAAAGAAATATTTTTGGGAAATGAAAAAAAAATTACCTCTATACGAACCGTTCGATCATAGTGGGCAAATTGTATGGAGAGGTCAAATTCTTTTTCATTTCCCAAAAATGTTTCTTCGGGAAAGTTGTTCAGTTTCGTTGACTGAGCACGCCCTTTCAGTTACACCGTCCCTTACACCTTGTATAACGTGAAATTTCAATGGTTTAGGTCTTGAAGCCCTGATTCTTGTGAATTTACCCGAAGAAAAAGTCATACCCGAAATATACATTTCGGCTGCCCACACAAAACGTGTCGATGAAGTCGAAATTTTCGAGTGCAACTTTTCTTTATTCATGAAAGTTACTTGTTATATCTATGTCGCAGCCATATCGTATAACACGCCATATTACAAACGGACGGCCATTTTCAGGCGAGGAATTTTGAAGTCGCCGTTTTATAACGGGTGTAAGGGACAGCCCTCCGAATACTGAAAGGGCATGATCAGTCAATGTAATTGAACAACTTTCAGTGAACAAAACTTTCAGGAAACGAAAAAAAAATCGGCCTCTCCATATAAACTGTCCAATCAAGTTTGCAATTTTGTATAAAGAGGCCGATTTTTTATTTCATTTCCTGAAAGTTTTATTCGCTGATTATATGTTCAGTTACGTTGCCTGATCATGCCATTTCACAAAACAGCGCGTAATTCGTTTCTGGTCGCAAGATAACCTAACCCAACCTAACCGATCCCTACTCGGGATCGGATAGGTTGGGTTTACCTTAGCTAACGAACTTAAAATACAATCTGGCGACGCTTAGTGATCTAAACCCATTTGCAATCTGCCGACGCCGTTATACATAATGGCGCCCGTTTACATTTGGCCGGCCGTTTGTAATCCGGCGTGTTTTACGATTTGGCTGCGACATCAATACAGGGTGTAAGGGACAGGTTTCCGAATACTGAAGGGGCATGATCAGTTAACGACACTGAACATCTTTCAGTGAACAAAACTTCCAGAAAGCGAAAAAAAATCCGCGTCTCCATACAAAATTGTAAATTTGATCGGGCAGTTTGTATGAAGAAGCCGGTTTTTATTTTCGTTTCCTGAAAGTTTCATGCCCCTTCAGTATTCGGAAGGCTGTCCCTAACACCCTGTATATAACAAGTTTTAGTAAATAAAACTTTCAGGAAATTTAAAAATAATATATAAATATCATAATACTAGTAAATCTAATGGATCTAAAAAATTTCCAACAAGTTTATTATTTTTCAAAAGTTGATCAACTTACGTGAAAATTGATCAACTTGCGATTCTTATTATTTTCCGGTGACATATCCTTGGTATCCGTGATACGTGATTGTGGTCGTCGTCATTTATATATTGAACGTTTATCTTTTTGACAGAGTCTAGCAGAAGAAGACCCTCCGGCACACCGACCGGGTCTACTGCATGTCAAGAGCCTCCACGAACGCATTATCAATGTCGCTAAGGTAAGGCTTCTTTTCTGTTTCGTATGGTGGTCTTGAATATCGCAAACTGCTACGTTATACTGGACTATTTGCAACATGTTGAATTTTGTGTAGACAAAGCTTACAGGGCTCTCGAATTTGGCAAATGAAGACTGTTAAGATCATTTATTGCGCTTATATGTTCGAAGTCAACTCGAGTACGCTTCTCAAATCTGGAGTCCGTGCGTATGATCTACACAAAAATAGCATAGAAAAAATCCAAAAACAATTCATTAAGTACCTCTGCTATAGATTCCAAAGTAAGGAATGCTATTCAAGAACTAATTATGAACAGCTTTGTACAAAATATCACCTATTGCCATTAAACCTACGTAAATCTATATCGGATGTGTGTTTTTTGATGAATGTAGGTCAAGGCAAAATGGATACTCCCGAACTACTTAATAATTTATGTCTTGTAGTTCCCACAAGGAACCTTCGACACAGCAAATTGCTTCAAGTGAGTCTCGGCCACACTACCTTCAGAAACAGCAGCTTTATACCAAGGGCTTTGACTGTATTAAATCAACTGAATAAAGACCCTCGCTTTGATTTATCCTGTAAAAGCACTCGAACTCTCAAAACAATCATTTAGTTAGGCTGTAAGCTCCCCAAACAAAATAAAAATAAAGTCAGCTTGACATAGTTTTTAAACTGTTAGCTGCACAGTCAACGACAGGTCAAACTTGACACTCGCAGTGCGACTGTAGCCCTAAGGCTATTGAGATAAGAACGGTACATAGTTCAAAGTGTCGAGCTTGATGTGCTCTTGATTGTACAAGAATAGGTCCTCAAGTTTTCTGCTCTGATTCGTACACTTTGTTTTTGAACACGATATGGTGTTTCAACCTGGTTTGTTGCACGGATCGTGGTAACAGGTAGTGTTGGTTTCGCAGACACAAAAAAGATTAAGGGGCCGTTTCACTGGTTGCTGCTAAAGTTCCCAATAGTAAGCTGTCAGATAAAATATCTGCCAGCTTACTATCTGTGAGTAAGAGCGGCAACATCGCATTTTTATTTCTTTATTTCAAGCGCGGTTCTTTTCACGCATTTTTCTGATTTACAAAGTTGTGTATTTCTATACAAAAATACTTTTTCCAAGTATGATATTTGTATTTATAATGATCCATTGACAAAATAAAGTTTTATTTTATCTGTTATTTGCAAAATCCTAGATTTTGCTAGAATTATTGAGGAACGATAATAAATATTTTGTACGTGAAACGGATCGCAGCGGAGATACTATTTGACACAAACTTAGACTATATAATACGACACAAAACTTCACCCGCCATTTTGAAAAAGATTTCTTGACAGATGATAAAATAACGGCTACTTGATCTGCCTGCTAATTTAATAGCAAGTTTATGTATCAGATCCGACAGAATAACTAACAGATAGGCTATCTGTAACTTTATAGGGAAGCGGTGAAACAGGGGCTAAGTCTATTTCTTAATAATATACAGGGTGTAAGAGACTGTGTACCGAAAACTGAAAGGGCGTGCTTAATAAACGAAACTGAACAACTTTCCCAAAGAAACATTTCTGGCAAATGAAAAGAGAATTTACCTCTCCATACAAATTGCTCGCTCACTGTGGTCGAACAGTTTGTATGGATAGGTCAAAATTTATTTTCATTTCCCAAAAAATATTTTTTTTTTTAGTTGTTCAGTTTCGTTTACCGAGCACGCCCTTTCAGTTTTCGGTACACCGCCCCTTACACCCTGTATGTCACCGGAAAATAACAAAATAGTAAGTTAATAAATCAAAGTAGGTGACAAACTGTCGAAAATTGTAAAGCTCTAATTAAACTCGTAAATCCATAGATCCGTTACGGTAAAACAAACCCATTCGGGATTGGTTAGGTTGTGTTAGGTTGCTCTTCGAGCAAACGCGCGAGCGGAGCGAGCGCGCTGCGGGAGCATTTTTCCGACAGTTCATCAACTGACTAAGTTAGTTAATCAACTTACGATTCTTATTATTTTCCGGTGACATATACATATATTCGCTGGCTAAAGAGAATCTTAGCCTTCGACACTATAAGCCGCTTGTCGTCACATCTTTGTACAGTTCTACCTCTTCACTTCACACCAGTGGGGCCTTTTGTCCTCCTTCGTCACCTAGGACGTCAGACCGACCGTTTTCCATCGTCCCAAGTACGATCTCTTGACTGCAAGATTTTCCATCTTCATTAAAACATACAAAAAAAAATATACTTCACCTTCTCTGAAAGTACCTAAATCCTTTTTTTAAATGAGGCAAAATGTACGACATTGCTGTCGTACAAATTTGCGGGATGGAATTCTCTATGAAAATTAATTTCTAACATGCTAAGCGGGATGGAATATAATTATGATATACCATTTGTAACGCGCTGTTTTATTTTTTAAATATTTAGGTAAATATCTGTCAATGGTCTATTTAAATTAAAAGAAAAAAAAATTTTTGTTAGTGAAATGATACTGGCCACTTTCACTCTTTAAAAATGGAATGGAAGAGAACATATAAGAAACACAAAGCGCTGTGCATCACTCTAAAGAATGTACGATTCCCACCTCGGGTGTATTTAGGCCCTCGGCTACGCCTCAGGCTTAGCCTCAAACTACACCCTCGTTGGGAATCGGTCCCTTTCTCTTATCAATGAGCACTGTATAACGGCATAGTCCTGAAAAACTCATCATGACATCCCTTAAAATGGTCTACTGAAGAAAAGGCAGCTCCAGCAAAAACGCGTGTTACATTTTGGAGAGGAAGTACCAAAGTCACCACGGTTGGCGTTGCGGCTGGCACCATGGACCGTGGTTGTTGGTGACCGCAGTATGTAAGATGTTACGTTACGATACACAGAATTATGCTGCTGCCCGTCCTCCAGTCCATAATCCCTGAGTCGCCTCTTACGACACCCACGGGCAGAGATGAGTTAGTACTATTATTTGCCGGCACCACGCGGGCCTAAAAAACGTATTGAACCGAATTACTAGTCTCTGACTCACATATAGCGTAAGGACTTACTACGAGTCATAAAACTCATAATTTTTAAGATAATAAATTGCAGAGCATTAAAAATTCCAATAAATCGGCATCTGTTCAATTAATAATCCATGAGTCAATTCCACGCTACATGTATAAATCTGCTTCATTTCGCCTATCCATTCGTAAACGACTGGAATGGTGTGAGCAATATGGACCCTACCTATTTACTTAAAGGTGCCGGGATCGAATCTTGGTTGAGTCAATTATGAATCTGGACAATGCGTAGTGAAATAGTCTAAGTATAAAAAGTATAGATTCTATATACATCCTAAAATTTGAGAGGTCTAAAATAGGTGTTCTCTTTAGTAAGAGACATCCACACTTAGACCAGTGAAGTTTTAGGCTTTTTTGCGGCCATGCAAGAATCGAACCCTAATAAATAAATGGAAACTTGTTATTTATGCTTAGAGCCTGCCGCACATTGACAGCATTTGTTCTTGCTCATACAAGGCAGAGTGAGGTATCCTTCTATTACATGCGTGCGAAGCAGCAGGGCAGAACTCTAGTAAAATATATACTTCTATATTAACTTCTGTACTGTGCTTCTACAGTAGGAGCGCATACTAACGTAAAATTATAAAGCATGCTCTTAAAAATTAAACAAACCAAATTGCAATCATAAAACGGAATGACTATGAAAACAATCCTATTTGGCGTAAGCATCTCGAAATTATTCCAAACGTATTTCCTAGCCCGCAAAACTAACACAGATTGGAACAGTGCGTCAATTCTGAGCTCCAAAACCAGGTGACATTTGGCGTCCGTCCAAAACGTGCGCACACGCATACACAATAATATTTAACTAAACACACACCGACGTCCACATATCTCCCGTTGCTAGTTAAAACAGATTGATAATGCCCAAGTGTCGCAAAGTGGACAAACGTTATTTTTAAACCGACCAACTTTTTCTCAGCCCGGATGGATTCGCATCTCAAATGTACGGCGAGTCATTTTTCATGCGACTGTCAAGGTTAATTTAAGGTTAGATATAAATATAGTGGACCCAGGGAGATACAGACATCTCATTAGAATAATATGTCTGTCACAGGCTATAGTTAGATGGCACAATGGGCTGGTTATGCCAAACGATTATAATCCGCCGTGTCATTAATTTTGCTCTTTGATAGATTATTTTTGTATACAAAACCATGGACGAATAATAATAAGACTGACAGTCCCCATACTAGAAAACGTAACCCGGAAAAGCATAAAACTCATGGAATCTAGATGGCGCTTTCAAATAATCTGGAATTTAATTATGGTCTACCGAGTATTCTGCCAAAATATCATTCAAAATTTCTAGATAGTTTCAATTTAAAGAAACGCTAACATTGAAATTCGTTTTATTTTTTAGCAGAATACTCGATAAATCATAATAACTTCCCGGACTATTTATTATCGCCATCTAGTTTTATACTTTTCCGGGTTACGATTTCTAAAAGGGGATGGTCAGTCCCATTGTCCCATAAATTAGGGGGGTCAGTCCTCTTATTGTTCGTCCATGACAAAACCCATATAAATAAACGATTACGGCAGTCAGTAGCCTAGTCGTAGAAAGAGTCATTAGTTCGAATGGTCAATGGTGTAACTCATATGATCGAATCTTGGAGGCGGCTATTCTGTACGATCGACATTTCTATTATATGCTGTAGAGATTTTGTCGTTAAAATGTTCCTTTGACTCCGACATAAGTGAAGCCTAGTCTTGACACAACTTTTGTCAACTCTCTGTCAATATCGAAAAGCGTATAACTTGCCCGAGGGTGACCTTTATGATTTTCTTTTTAAAAGGAGACGTTTCAGATTACTATGGGTCCAGTCACTGTCTTTGTGGACATGTCTCAGTTGAGTCTAAATAAACTCCAGAAACGTCTTTATCTATGATCCATAATTTTCGTTTATCCCCACGCTTACCGATCTATTTTGCAGCCATGTATTTTGCAGCCAAACGTTTTTTTTCTGACAGCTTTAGCCGATTGCTTTTAACAATGTTGATTAATGTGTTGGTAAGCGTTAGGATAAACGAAATAAACGTATCATACTGATGATTTTAGTTTGAATTGGCGTAATGTCGAAAAGTGGTTCAATAAAATGGCATATAGGTACAGACCTTACTTAACTTTCAATCTTTTGATTCGAAACATTATTTCAAAGGTGGCATCTTTACTGTCAAGTTGCGGTTCTATAGACATCAAGCCGTTCGGAAGTCGGACAGCACTTATAGCAGCTAATTCACAATATACGTAAGTTTAAATTTCGTTGGTTACAAATTCTTTTGTTTGATCTGTACAGTAAGAGAAAGATAAACGACAACCTCTTTATTTATTTTCTTCTATTTCTTAATATAGGAAACTGTTTTTCATTGATTTGTTTCTTTTTTGTTAAAACTGTGATAAAGTTTATCTTTAGCTGAGTTTCACGAATCACTTTGAATTTGCTTCTTTCTTCCTCTCCATGAAAGTCCACAAATATCCATTGTAGGAAGAAGACCTCTCTAAGTATTTTCTGACTGTAGTGTTGATAACTGCAGAAGAACGCTGATGTCCATCCTCCGATTAAGGATAAATGTCGCCTTTTGTGGCACCCATGAGAAGATGGGGTAACACGTACTAAACTTACCCGGTACCGCACGTGCAGTCAAGTGCAAATTACATTGGACTTTTTATAATTCTTGCACCCATGAGAAGATGGGGTAACACGTACTAAACTTACCCGGTACCGCACATGCAGTCAAGTGCAAATTACATTGGACTTTTTATAATTCTATTTTAAGCGCCGTAAGAGCTACAGTCACATTTCTGTACATAAATACAACAATCTTTATGTTTGGTATAGCGTGAACAGCATTCTGAAGCAGATGAAAGACAGCCGAGAGTACAGGATATCCAAATACAGCGTGTACAGACACTCGGTCGCCGGGCGGATGGCCGTGTGGTACGTACTTTACCATTTTTACAATGAGGCATTTTTAGTTACATTATCGTTTTTGCCAAAGAATTCGGACTCCTTGCTCCACTCGGAACAGAAGGAATACTAATTTATTTTACTACGGGTTGACATCTGCCATTGCGTCTCAAGTTGAAATGTCAAATCACCAAACGTGATTTGAAATCCTCATACAAAATTTACAGAACGACGCATATGCCGTATTAACAATGACTGAATGAATGTCAGAATGCCTTGTGACACATATTTTCATTAATCTTTCTTCTATTACCCTTATATTTCTATGGATTTTGTAGTCCCTGCCTACACCGACGGGAAAGAGGCGTGATGTTATGTATGTACATTATCGTGTAGAATCCCGCCACACCGTGATCGAAAAGGTTATATTATGGACATAAATACAAAGATAAGAGAATTTATGTTATGATGAACCCGTTTCTTTCATTATGTTCAGTAGCTTTACGTGGACAAAAGTTGTGCACTGTATTCTAACAGGTTTATTTTTAGGGTTCCGTACCCAAAGGGTGAAAAACGGGACCCTATTAATATGCCTCCGATGTCTCTCTGTCTGTCAGCAGGCTGTATCTCGTAATAGGTAGACTGTTGAAATTTTCACAGATTATGTACGTATATCTGTTGCCGCTAAAACAACAAATAATAAAAATAAAAAAATAATAAAAATTCAGGGGGCCGAAAACCACCTAAAACACGTTTTTAGAAAGCTGAAAACGTGTTTTTGCTTGATTTATTATTTTAGATCTATAGATAAAACGAGAACATTTACAAGCGTGAAAATTGGTACGTTTATAGTGTAGGTATAAGCTGTAGAATAAAAACAAATAATAAAAACTGATCAAGTGCGTGTCGGACTCGCGCGCATGTAATACACTTCTGCGTGACTGCGCGTCCATAACTAAGACGGTATTTTTGCTTTAGTGGTACGGAACGCTCGGTGCGCGAGCCCGACTCGCACTTGACCGGTTTTTTATCACTGCTTATAAAATGTATCCTACTAAGACCATAAAACTGAACACCTTTCCCCTCCAAAATCAAGTAAAGTTTTTAATCTTCCCGAACAAACCCGCGTGCAACAGAGAATAGTATATGGGACGGTAAAAAAAAATTCTGGTTTTCCGGCCCAAGTTCCTAAAAATTGTAGTGAAAATAAGCCTGTACAGGGTGTAACAAACAGGATATACCAGCCCTGAAGGATGTTAATTAATCTTGCCCATGAAACTGAACAACTTTCGCTTAGGAACATTGGTCGAAATATTAAAAATATTTTTTTTACCTCTCATAGAAACTGAATCAGCTGATAGCACATTTTGTATGGTAGGTCAACATATATTTTACGTATTTCGACATACGTTTCGCAGGGAAAAGTTTTTTTACCTCTCATAGAAACTGAATCAGCTGATAGCACATTTTGTATGGTAGGTCAACATATATTTTACGTATTTTGACATACGTTTCGCAGGGAAAAGTTTTTTTACCTCTCATAGAAACTGAATCAGCTGATAGCACATTTTGTATGGTAGGTCAACATATATTTTTCGTATTTCGACATACGTTTCGCAGGGAAAGTTGTTCAGTTTCATTGGCAGAATCACATCCTTAAAGATTTATACACCGTTTCTGTTACACCTTGTATATTTTTAAGAAATATTTTAATTCGAACTCTTCTTTACAGGGGTGGAGCCTTTATCACTGGAAGTCTGGTGCTGTATTTCATTCATAATAAAGTCAATAATAACTAAAAACCATAATACTAAAATAATTAGAGATTTATTTAGTCAGTAATTTACAATTGTGATCGATAGATTGTTGTGTAGTTTAAGTATAAGTTGATGATCAAAGTAATATTACGATAAATAAATATTTTGCTAATCATTTAGTAGTTTTTAGTATACCTATCTGTCGCAGGTAAATGGTCAGAACCGTTAAATTAATTTAATTGGGTCAATTATAATTAACGGTAAATTGTCAATAGGCTCCATTTCATACAATTTAACTAGTAAAATTATAATATCACTACGCCTATTTTTGTAATTTCACGGGCTATCAGGTTCGGGTAGGTAAGGTTATATTCGGTTGGGTTGTGTTGCTTTGTAATTGCCGTTTACAATTTACCCGTTAAATTATAATTTAACGGCTCCTGACAATATATCTGAGACATATCCACCCTGATAGAGTGTACCTATTGTAAATAATTGTAACAGGATTTGTGGAGGTGTAGAGAATCCAAACTTTACTTCTTTATAATATTAGTGTAGACTACTGTATACCATAGTTCACAAAAAACGGGTTTGTAAACAGAATCATCATAGACGTCCACTGCTGGACATAGGCCTCCCCTAAAGATCTCCATGACGACCGGTCCTGCGCTGCTCGCATCCAGCGGCTTCCTGCGACCTTGACCAGATCGTCGGTCCACCTTGTGGGGGGCCTGCCAACGCTTCGTCTTCCGGTACGTGGTCGCCACTCTAGAACCCTAACGCCCCATCGGCCATCGGTTCTTCTTGCGATGTGTCCTTGAGCTTCCTGATAAGGCCCATCGTGAGCGGCCACGTCTCGGTGCCATATGTCTCACAGTAGTAAACAGAATAATTGGCCAAGCTAAATATGATATAACACACTAAAATACAAAAACCATTTCGAGATATTTTTATATCTTACCATATTTTTTTATTTTCTACTAGAAAAGTAATTTGATTGCGGTAATATATTCAAAAATGCTGCGTCAGTTGTGACTTTACTTTGACCACTGAGTGACGTCATTCCACAAGTAAAAAAAAAGCAGTAGAAAAGAAAACTTTTATTCTTTGTGCTCTTTCTGTCAAACGATTCGATTTGACGTTTCGAGTTTCGAAGCACGTTCGTTTTACTGTGACCACACTGTGATCTAAGACACTGTGGCACTATGTAACGTTCGTTTCATCGTCTATTGTAAATGACGTCATCAACTTTTAAACTTAAAAAATGAGTATAAAATCAATAATAATAGTTTAGGCGGAAAAAACAAATTAGTTTCCTAAAATAGTCAAAATTTTCAGTTTAAAATATAAAAAAATCATTTTTATTTATTTAGTTTAGCGAATTACCATGGAATTACCTCAAATTCATGTTGATGTCGCGTTCTTCCATGAACTCTAATGTAAATATACATAGTGTAGAAAAAGGCGCCATGTCTTAGCGTCGCCCCCTCTCAAAAACACAATTTGCATTCGTCCGAAAATACCCAGAAATGTCCACAAGCTGCCATTAGCGTTGCTTCCTAAACAAAGCATTACAGTCTAAACATCGCTCATACATAACGATTGAAGTTATTTATACCTATCACAAACTTTGGAAGACGTTGCTTGTGGAATTCACCCACGCACAAATCGCACGATACTGGCAAAAAAATACAGATAAGACTTGGCGAATACTAAAGATACTAAAACTTAGAGCGATACTATCAAGGTAAAATTTATAAACCACTTCAAATCCTATTCCTATTAACAATATAAACGCGAAAGTTTGTATGTAAATGGATTTTAATTAAACTTTACTATTGTCACAGATCATATAATACTAGTAAACTCTATTGTAAAGTTAGCTTATACATCAGAATAACACATAGACTACAATTTATAAAGATATTGTGTGAATTGTCCAATACTGCGCAGACGAAGTCGCGGGCACCAGCTAGTTGTGCATAAAGTAAGGTCACGGTAATAGGCCCATTGGAACAGCTGTCAAAAATTAAAAATTATGACCTGCAAAGAAAAATTAACCCTATGTGGAGGTGTTTAGGTTAGGAATCGTCAAAGGAATTCTTACGTTAGCCCTACTTTAAGTACCACTGTCTCCCATTAAGATCCCTGAGGGCATATAAACGGCAATGAATAGGATAAAAAAAAATCTGTATTTATTATAAAATGTTTGCCCCTGCCAGGATTCGAATTTGGGACCCTCAGCTTTTGGCAGACAAGTCACTACCAACCACACGATGTTGGTCGTGGAAAATCCATCAATAAATGTTACGCGATTAGACAGACAAGGATAATTTGTTTCATTCGGGGAATAACCGCCATTTAAAAGAAAAGTGCAAGCATAGTGAAAGACGAAAGTAACTTCGAACATTAGAAATTTTCTCAATGTCTCAAACATAAGTATAGAATAGTCGAAGTTATTACTTCTTTTCCGGACATTTTTACTTGGAAAGTTGTTCAGTATTCGTTGTATAAAATGGTGATTAATTAACGTATAGATAGACAAAGTACCTACTTAGGTACTAGCATAGCACTAATGTGGGTTGCGCCAAAAACGTCCCGCTGAAAATCCTTCCGTCACACGTCTTTCGGCGGAAAATAACCGGTTTTACGGTCTTGCTTTCCTCGCCTCGGTGTAGAAGCAATCGCAGTTAGTTCCTGTATTAGTAAATACATACTCTTATAGGGTGTAAGGAACGGTGTATCGAAAACTTAAGGGCGTGCTCATTCAACGAAACTAAACAACTTTCCCAAAGAAACATTTTGGGAAATTAAAAAAGAAATTACCTCTTCTCCATACAAATTACTCATTCTGTTCGAACAGTATTGTGCACTTGCGGAACCCTAAAAAATTTTTAAATGCATAAAATACTATTTAGAGGAAGTGTCAAGAAGTGTAACGATAAACGGGGAGTAGAAAAATATGACAAGGAGTGACAGTCGTGACAGGGTCGGGAAAGAGTCGAAAAGGGAAAATGAAGAAAAAAGCTATTTTTGCTGATAAAAATGAATAGTTGCTAAAATTTTGATAAACGAAAGCAACAGAAGAAAACTAAGAATCAGGTTTTGTTGAATAGTGAGGGCAATGGAGCTGAAAATAGAATTTTTACGTGTTTAAATCAGTTTCAGGAAATCCCGAAAGACAAAGGTCCACTGCTGGGCAAAAACCTAACAAGCAAAACCGTGAAACGAATTGTTCTGCTGCTGTGTAAATTTTTGGAAGAATCTTAGGACCATCTTATAGTCTTGGTAAAAAAAAAAAGGAAGGTTTAATTCCAGACATCAGTAAGTCATTTATATATATTTTTGTAGCTCGTGGAGGAAGCTATCAAATAGCTGATGTGATGAATCTTTGGAGGAGACCGAGATCCTTGATTTCGGATCCCTTCAATTGAGACATAGATAGGCATTGCTCCGTGTAGGATATAGTATAGGAAGGTTTATTTGCGTATAATTTCAAGACGCTAACATTCAGGGTTTGATTCCAAAGTGTAAAGAATAAGTGGAGTGAAACTAATGTTATGTAAGTATTCAATTTTGTGGTTTTCCATCTTTTATTTATTTTCGGTTCAAAGTTGTTGTGTGTATTTGAGTTAAGGTGAAATGTGACTTAATGAAATTTATAGTTTCTTCCAGGTTATGTGAGCTAAATAACGTTGAGAAAATCAGATTTCAATGTCAAAAGAGGAAGAGTTGATTGGAGAATATTTGCAGCTTTACAGATCTACCTGCGAGGTCATAAGAGGCTTGTACTGTGTGATACTTTAAGTAAATTGATATTCCCACTTAATGATTTTCGTTTGTAAACATTAATAACTCTGCGGAAATTATAACATACTGTGTTTCTAATCTGAGTCGTTATTTGTAGATAGTAATAAAGATTTTCTTTTCCCATAATTAAGTATAAACTAGTTCTACAAGTGTCTTTGTTCGCGTATAGCTAGGCAGGATAATGTTCTATTTCTAAACAGGTACAGGAATTACAAGGAACATTATAGGCATGGAAAAGCAAACCACAAATGATAAATCGTGAAGGCTAAAAAAAGGTATTGCTTGGATTGTAAAGGTAATGTAAATTTCATTGTGTTTAATTCTTTCCTTTACAGAGAAATTGATTAAAATAGTCCTTGGTGAAATCATGGAAACTGGACTCTGATGTATATATATTGTCATCGATTAGGGGTGGCTTTAGATGTTGTATATTTTGTCAACATATCAAAGAGACTTTGGACGATGTATATTATTATCATCAATTCAAGGAGACTTTAGTCAATGTATATTTTTTTTATACTTTTTTTAGGTAGAATTGTCTATTTGACATTATTGTCAAATAGTCAACAAATAAATCATTTTTGATTTAGTTTTACTCAAAGCTAGACGCTATTTTGAAATCTTTATAAATTTTTATCTCTTTAACTAAAAATAAATCAAAACCCAAAATCAAAATGGAAGAAAATATTAATACATTAAATAATTACCTTTTTTAGAAAATAATATAAAATCTTTGGCCCTAAATCAAAATTCCAGTTTTGATATACTAGTGTCATCATATGATAAAATTTAAAAATATTCCGTCAGATCAAAAGAATTAGAACGTCAATTCAAAATCTTAAAATAATATATCTGAAAACTAAAACTTGGATATAGATTGTGATATTTTATTGTGAAATAAAGGGTAAGTTTAAGTAGAGTGAATATTATAAATAATAATATTTCAAGTAATAATAAATTGCTTTGATAGTGATTTTGAATCTTCTGCCTCAATTTCCCAAAATTGGAACATGCTGAGAGCATTGCTACATCTCTGTACTCAAGCTCATAGGAGGTGCTTATCTTTCCTTTTACTTTCATACTATAGGAGTCCCAGATTTTGAGATTAAGAAATGCCTGCTCTCAGGTTTATTTAGTTCAACCAAGCATGGATGGATGCCCTCGTGACATGTGTCCCCGATGTCCACTATATTGGTTGTGGCTAATGTAAGTCGCGTGTCACTGGAGTATCTGTCTAAGTCTATCTGATAATATCAACCTTCGGATTTATTTATTTTAATCATTCTTGGGCCGGAGCCCTCAAGCCTAAAAGGGTCTGATACTAAAGTTCTTCTCTTTCTATTTGTGTGAGGTTTCGCTGATTCATCCTGATTTCCCTCTTCTGTATGTGTGGGATGAATTGGAGTTACTCCAATACAAATGGAAGGATATTAGCAAGGTGTTTTAACGTTGGATTCTGGAAATAGTGTTTCTTGTGTTATGTGCTGACAACGCTCGCCCATTATTGGATGCATCGTTTGAGTGGCATATACCGCGGGAGGACCTCCTGATCTTAGCGTTAGATTACCAAATGTAGAGTAGTTTGACAACTTAAAGCTTTCTTCTTATGTGAAGGGACATTCTAGTTTAGTCTAATGACATTAAATTGTTTATAAGGAATAAATTAGAATTGTCCCGAATCAATAGGAAGAATATTCTTGATGGAGACATTACGTTCGTTCGTGGGTTGCTTCTTGTAAGGTGTGTTGACGACGTTCGCCCGCAAGGCTGCGACGGCTGTACGACACTCTGACCTTGGGGGACCTCTGAACTTTATGTGTGTCATCCTAAAGTAGTTAACTAGTCTATTTAATCTTCATTGAATCATACAGGAATCTAAACCTTATAAGATTCTAAGTTTAATCTTCCTTAATAAAACTTGTCATAAATTATCATACTTAAAATTATACTTTGACTCAGTGTGAAACCACCTTTAACATTACTAAATAGATTCTTGAAAACAATAATGGAACAGAAATTATAATGTTTAGTTTCTTTTCATTGTAGATAAGTTCCGAATATTTAAGTATATACAATAACCCCATTTTTTATACTTCTTTTGAGTCCTCTTTTAAAGAACATCGAGTTTTAGCTAGTGTTGTTTACGCTAAATTCTCCCAGTGTTCTTGGTTTTGAATACTCGATGCTTTTGATTTTCCTTTAAGATCTTAAATCATAAATGTTTGGCCCAACCTAGCTTAGATACTACTATCCCGTATCTTCTCGGTTCTGGTCATCATACCTCACTTTTAATTAAGGATTACCTTCAGTAATCTTTTGTTATACTTACTTCTTATATGTTCTTCTTCGAAATATGCTGGGTAATCCCATTATAGTTTAGATGCAATTCATTTTATTTAAATGAGTGTTTAGACTGGGGTTACTCTACATAATCCTTGTCCTGCGTGGGTTGGTAACGGAAAAGAGATTTAGCTACGCATCACAAGTGAGAGCTATGAAGGATATACGGAGACCTTGTTGGTGCAATAAAGTCACTCAGTGACTGGGGGGAGGGAGATTGCCCTTCAAACTCTTTATGTCTCTCGTTATAAAACCGTTATTGATCTAGGCTGGCCATGCAAGCAATAATACTATACCCGTATCTAGTACAGACTTCACACTTGGACGTGTGGAGCTGGCTAATTATTTTCAGTTTAACTTATTTCAAAACAAACTAAGGGATTCGATGATGTCGATCATTGTCTGCCCGGAGGGATTACAGGAAGAGCTCTTATAGCTCATGATGGAGAGTGCCCTGTTTTCCTAAAGGAAGACCGTATGCTTCGTGTGCCTGGCGGGCTCGGTGACCAGCTCTGGTATGGGTGACTAAAAGAAATAGTCAATACCCTGTGAACCCTGGATGAGTCAGTGATCGTCCCTTAAAGGTGGGCCACGTGGAAGTCGGGTTTGACGCGGGGCATGAACATACCGGGGGGAGACATCATCACCGTCTGGGTTGTACTGTGGTTAGTTAGTTCCGCTCTCCACATACATTAACCCTAGTCTTTACTGTAGTTTAAGTTTTCGGTGGGATTTCCAGCTCCGCGAGGATGATCAGAATCCTGACGATCCAGTTGGATTGTTAGGGTAGTTTAGCGTCATGTCATCGTGAGCTGGGTGATGATATGCCTCGGACCTAGGACTTAGGGTAGAGGAGGCCTAGGACGAGCTGCTTGGGGCGATGGCGGTGCCCCAAACCTGGGGATTGTCCCCACATTATTTTTATTACTTCGTTTATATTAACATAGGTTTCTTTTCAGAAACTTATCGGCTCTAATATTGCATTGTAAATGAGATGAAACCTTTCCAAAATTGATGAAACTACATGAATTCAGATGAACTACTCCTGTCAATATGAAACTAAATTTAAATAAATAGTGATATAAAATAAAATAAATAACATAAATTAGACATGTAAAGATTAGGTTTATATTCTAATATAAGTATTAAAATAACAAGTGTGTTTCTTTTTCATTCTTCTATTGCCACTCTCCACCGAGCAGAATCTGTAAATTACAAGATATTATAAATATATAAAACGGAATGACGTAGGATTCAGGAAAAATATAATATTCTTAAAGGATATTATTCTAGACGATCAACCTTGGCCAAAACTTTCACGTATCTGATTTGAGGATCCTATCTGAAGGGACTTCAGATCTGTACAGTATGTATAGAGAGGTCTAATATTTTTTTTTATTTCCCAAAAATGTTTCTTTGGGAAAGTTTTTCAGTTTCGTTGACTGAGCACGCCCTTTCATTTTTCGGTACACTGCCCTTACACTCTGTTTACTGAAACTACGCTAGATTTCATCTTGACAAATGATGGAAACTACTAAGTATATAGGTAGGTAATTGTAGACTAGGTTATCCGCGTTTTTGAGTTTTTCAAAACAATCTGAAACGTATATAGAAAATAGTGTTATAAATTCTGAAACAAAATACTTATTTTACCTCGTCAAAGTCGCATTCGTTTCAAGATCTAATGAACCTCATACATACATAACATCACGCTTTGTTCCCGTCGGGGTAGGCAGAGACCACAGTTCTCCACCTGCTACGATCTTGACATACTTCCCTTGCTTCCTGAACCTTCATCAATCCTTTCATACATGCTCGTCGGTTTAGGGTACTTTTAACCTGGCCTTTATTCAGAACGTCCTGAATTTGGTCCTGGTACGTTCGCCGAGGCCTTCCCCTTCCAACGTTTCCATTCACTCTTGCCTTGTAGATCTCTTTCGTCAATCTTCCTTCATTCATCCTCTCTACATGACCAAACCATCTCAGCATCCCTTTCTCAATTTTAGTCACTACGTCTTCTTTTACGCCACAACGTTCTCTTATCACACTATTTCTAATCCTGTCACTCAATTTCACACCAATCATACTCCTCAACGCTCTCATTTCTACTGCATTAATTCTACTTTCATGCTTTTTCTGCCATACCCAGCTTTCACTGCCGTACATCAGTGTTGGTACCAAAACGCCTCTATGATCAGCTAGACGAGCCTTGTGAGACAGCTTCTGACTCTTCATAAAAGCATGCAGAGCACCATTCACCATGTTTCCAGCATTCACTCTTCTTTCGATACCACTTTCACACTTTCCATCTCTCGTAAACTTAGAACCCAGATACACAAACTCCTTCACTTGTTCGACTTGTTCACCACCTATTACTCCTAATATAGTACACTCTGTCATACACTCTTCTCTTTCAAGTACCATTACTTTCGTCTTGCTTACATTAACTTTCATTCCTTTCCTATCAAAAGCCACATTCATCATTGTTACCATCTCCTGTAACTCGTCAGCAGATGACGCAAGTATAACTTGGTCATCAGCGTAGAGAAGACATTTGATGAGTGACTCATTCATTCTCAGTCCACACATACTCTCTTTCAGATCAGTCAAACAATTATCCATGAATAGGTTAAACAGCCAAGGTGACGCTACACATCCCTGCCTAACACCTTTTTCGATGCTAAACCATTCAGTGTACGCCCCGTATATTCTGACGCAAGCACTGGAATCCTCATAGAGAGATTTCAGTGCTTGAATCAGATGACCGTTCACCCCATACATAGACAATGCCGACCACAATTCATTCCTCACCACTCGGTCATAGGCCTTTTCCAAATCCACGAACGCGCAGTAGACTTTTTGATTTTTGACCAAAAACTTTTCAGCTATGCACCGCAAGGAAAAGACCTGATCTGTACATCCCATTCCCTTTCTAAATCCCGCTTGTACATCCCATATTTTTTCGTCAGTATCTTTCATCACTCTTTCAATCAAAACCTTTGCATACAGTTTGCCGACGACACTGAGAAGACTTATCCCGCGGTAATTTTTGCAGTCCTGTTGTGACCCTTTTCCCTTGTACAGCGGCACAATCACAGCCTTGCACCAGTCACCTGGTACTTGGCCGTTCGTCCAACACAGGTTGAAAAGGCGGTACAGCTGACTAGCCACAATGCCTCGCCCAGCCTTCAACATTTCGACCGACACTCTATCATACCCACCTGCTTTACCTGATTTCATACTTTTCATTGCTTTCATGATCTCATCCATACTTATCTCACTTGCATTACTCTCATATTCATTCTCATGCATTTCCACAGAAGACCTCGGTACGCTAGCCTCTGCTTCTCTCTCAAACAAACTTTCAAAATATTCGTTCCATCTCTTCAGCACACATTCTTCACCTTTTATAATAATACTTCCATCCTGGCTTCTGATTATACTCAGCTCCGATGTTCCAAACTTTCCTCGGGCTGTCCGTATGGATTTCCAGAAAAACTTTTGGTTTGACTGGAAATCTCCAGAAAGCCTTCTGTCAAACTCATCTTTACACTCCTCTTTCTTTCTCTCAACAACATCCTTTACAATACCTTTCACTCTTTTATATTTCTTTCGTGCTACACTAACATCATCAATTGTGGCCTTCTGCATTCTTTGATTAGCTTTTACAGCTAACCAATCTAACCATGCTTTTTTCTTCTCACAAACAGCTGCCTGTACACTTTTATCCATCCACACATTCTTCTTCTTTCCACCATTTCTCCTTTTCGACACCCCACAAACATTGACAGCTACTCCTACTAATCCATCTTTAAATTCATTCCACAAGCATTCAATATCATTCACTTTATCTAGGTTCTCAAATCTTTCACTCAAGCCTTTCAAGTATTCACTTCTGACATCCTCCTCTTGCAATCTCTCCACTTTAATTCGTTCCGAAACGCTCGTCTGCTCTTGTGCTTTATGCCGCCAACGATTAAATAGACCACCAATTCGGGTTAGAACCAGGTGGTGTTCTGTGTCGATGCCGACTCCGCGATATGCGCGAGCGTCCAGGACCCTTTTCCTCAATCTTTCATCCACAACTACAAAATCGATCATACTTCTCGCAAAACCCTCCTCTCTTGTATACATATGGATCCTTTTGTGGTCAAACATAGTGTTTGCCACAAAAAGTTTCAATTCCAAACATATCTCAAGCATACTTACACCATTTTCATTCACACGTTCATCACCAAACTTACCAACAACTCTTTCATAACCGTCACGCTTTCTTCCTACCCATCCATTAAAATCACCTAGCATGATAACTCGTTCATTCTGTTCACATTTCCCTAATGTACCTATATCTCTCATATTTTCCCAAAACTCATCTATCTCTTTTTGGGCTTTTGGAGACCTTCGCGAACCCACATCCGTAGGTGCATATGCACCCAAAACGAAGATTCGAACTTCACTCGTTAAAAAATATCCCAAAGTTACCCCTTTTTATGTTTCCGTAGTCAAGAGGAACACTTATAGTTTCGTCATGTCCGTCTGTCTGCCCGCGGCATAGCTCAGAGACCCTTAGTACTAGAAAGCTGAAATTTTGTACGGATATATATTTCACCCACGCCGACAAAGTGGTAGAATAAAATTTTGAAAAAAGCTTTTTTTGCGATCCCGCTTTAATTGAAAGCGGGATGGCTAATTTCAAACTTATGCTTGTAAGATAGAGACGCTTGCACTGGGATAACCTGGCCACACTCACGTGCCCGCGCAAAAAAAAAGTTCAGTAGAATGCCCTTGGGAACCAGTGGTACCCAGTGGCAGGTACCCGACGGCTTCAGGAAACCTAACTCCAAGTTTTATTTCTCGGAATGAAAGCCCAAAACAACCTTGATTTCGGGCATCCGGGATCTGACTGGGGTTGGCTTGGGAGTCAATTTTTGCGTATTTAAGCGACGAAGGGAAAACGAGGGCAATCTACTGAAAAAAAAACTTGGGTACCACCGGTACCCAAGGGCATGTGAGTGGTTAAATCGGATAGTATTTATAGCGTAGTTTTTACTTGTTTTGCGCGCCTGATACTTGCTACATTACATTACACCCTAAACATTCACAATTTCTTCTTCTTCTTCGGGTGCCATATCTTCAGCGAATGTCGGCGACCACCGTCCGAAACTCGTTTCTATCTTCGACGATTTCTTCAGTCATCTTGTAGTTAGGGTGCAGTAATAGAGGACAACTAAATCCATTTTTACTTTCCTTATGGACGAACATTTGAAGCAAAAGGGGCTCAGCGATTACGCAGGATAAAAACAAAAAAACATTTACACGGCAAAGTCAGAAATATCAAGTACCTAACTAATGCCTTTGCTACTTAAGTTTATTACCGATATCACCTCCGTATTTATACCACAGAACTCATAAAAGCTGTAGTTCCAGTAATATCGAAGTTAAGACCACTCCAACGACGTGACAAGTGTATGTTTAGAAACGGTGCTGGTGCCGATTGAGGCAATAACGAGAACAAACAGCGCTGAGCTCGATGTACGCAGGCGCAACGCGGAACACACCAAACATTGTGATTGTGACACAACACGCCTGATTTACGGTCTTGCCTCCTATTTCCAGCGAACCCAATTATTGCAATTCTCCGTATAAACAGAATTAGACAGCAGGTGCATGACCGCTGTTTTCATGGAAAATTAATTCGGTCGGTATACTGCGTACAAAATAACTTAATGCGCAGAAGTCAAAAAATGCGGGGGTGAGCGCGAGGAGGCGAGCGAATCGTTCATTGGATCTCCGCCTGTCACCCATGCGCGGAAAATAACCGTCATAGGCAAACTTGTTCTGAACGCGCTGTATGCGAATTGGAATTAAATACTCCGCCAGTTGCAGAAGCTACTTTAAAGTTATACCACTCTTAAACCTTTTGCTATTTCTTTTTTTGTGGACAAAGAAAGAAAAAAGTGTGAGCAATAGTCTGAAGTGTGAACTTTTATTTTAACAGCCTCTGTGGATTAAAGGGTGAACATTCGGCTCTCGATCTCCGGAGGTTCTGGGTTCGATTCCTGGCGGGGACACTGTTAATTTTATAGTGTAAATCAAAAATTACAATGTGAGAATTCCTGAGTTTGGTTATTATGACATACGCAGGATGTACTGTTTGTCTGAAAACGAAAAGTAAAATATGACTCCGGATTTAGAAGGCATTTTAAGCCGTTGCATTGGTCCCAGCTACTAATTACGTAAGCAGTTTCCATTGAGCCATCTCAGGGGCCTTAGCCGGCTTAAAAACTCTGACACAAGAGTTAGTGAGGTCGGTCATCGACCTTGCAACCCACATAGTATGATGGTGATGAAATTTCTACAACTGGTGAAACTAGGTAGGTAGCAATGTCACTGTTAAAGTTAGGCACGAAATGAGAACACCGACAATCCGTGCATCCAAAAGCACGTTTGATACGGTGCCAATAGTGTACACTCGTCACTATTCAAAGATTATGTAGAAGGGCGCCATCTAGTCGTACTTTAACGGGATATGATGTCTATAAGGGGATGGTCGGTCAGGTCTGTACGTAGGTACTTAACTAGCCATTAAAGCAAACTTGGTGACATTATAATAGCTGAAAGAACATTTATGTAAGTACCTATATGTCAAATTATAATAAAATCAGGATATGACGAAATGGAGGCTGTATTTTATCATATTTCTGAATTTAGCACAATCCTGCGACAATGCAAATTATAATGTCCGTCTGGTTTTTTAATGGTCAGTTAAGAGTATTGCTTTCAACGGGAGTTTCTGTTCTGGTACTATTCTCAAAACTTCCTTATAAGAAAAGGAATCCTCCTTTCGGCCATTACGTAATTAAACTGCAGTTGTAATACGATTCGTCTAGACTGAATTAATTACAGAGGAACAATTATTACGCCGCATATTGTCGGGTTCCGGCTAGGGTTGCCAGACGTCAGGAATCGTCCTTACGTTGTAATTTTAGACGCTTTTCAGGGCCGTATAAAAGATAGGCAGAGGCGGCTTTGGACAGAAAAAGATGGAGGGAGTTGCACACTTGAACTGACAGGGATGCTGCACCGACAAGAGCCTAGCTCTTAAATTAAAGAAGTCAGGGCCGGACTTAAAATGTTGAAATAACGCTCAGTTATTTAGTTTGTAATTCAGACCATGAAACTGAACAACTCAGCCTTCTTTTTCTTCCTTGATCTTTTAATTGAACTGTGACTAAGCAGAAAATTTTTCAAACTTTTGAAAACCAGTTTCGTGGCGACAGTGGTTGCATGTTGATTCGGTATGGTAAACGATAATTCTGTGGGTCCAAATTCACAAAACATCTCGGGGGGTAGTTCTACCCATGCAACTGAACAACTTTTGTTCTACAACTTTTGGAAATTAAAATAAAAAAAATGTTGATTCTCCATACAAATTGACCGGATTCGATTTTAATTTTCTATGGAGAAACGTTTTTTTTTTTCAAGGGTTGTAGAACAAAAGTTGTTCAGTTACATGGGTGAAACTACCATGCGAGAGATTTCGCGTAGTTAGAATGTCACGTTTTATAGTCCCGGGTACATTTTGATGCCCTCTGACAGTAGCGTAGAATGCAGAAGTTCTGTTTGGCACAAATAACTTTGCAAACCACGTGCACAGCTGGGGCGAGCTGTTGATATAAGTAATACAAAGGTTATTTTTTTGGACCTGCCTACCTTATTAGTCAGACAAAGTAACTTAAGTGACCAACAAACACATTTTGTATGGGAAGTTTAATTTTTCGTGCGTTGTTGCAAAAACTTGAGAACATCTCGACCAATTTGACTGATCCTTTTCGTCTCAACGCATAATGTCCTAAAACCAATAATTGTTTGTTCTCTTTGAAATTTCAAGGACAATGTTTTTGTAAAAGGAACGTAACCGAACAACTTTTGTTCTACTTTTGGAAATTATAATTAAAAAAAAAAGTGATTTTCCGTAGAAAATGAAAATCTGATCTGGTCAATTTGTATGGAAAATCACTTTTTTTTAAATTTTCTTTTTTAAATTTACAAAAGTTGTTTAGTTACGGGTAAAAAATCTTCCAGTTGAGATATTTATTAATAGTAATATTTTTTTAACTGACTGGGAGTGCTATTGGGCGGCAGGTAGTCTCTTAATAGAGTTACACGTTATTGTGCGCGTTTGTGACAAAAATTTAGGAGTATAATGTTCGTAATCGAAATTTTCATTCGGACTGGGCTTGGTAACCCTAGTTCCGGCCAATTACATTGTTTGACGACCCATGAGTTTATTATCGGCGATGCCTGACTGGTCGCCAGCCAACCTGACCACACACTAAACTAACGACAGTGCTATTTAATTTCACATTAATAGAGCTAAACGACTTTAAGTTTCCGCTTAAAATGAATCGGCGGCGAAAAAAGCGTAACTTACAGTACCCTTTAAAAAAAACCGGCCAAGTGCGCGTCGGACTTGCGCATTTAGGGTTCCTTCTGTGCTACGCATTTGACCGCCAAATCAAGTTGGTTGTTATAGGAAAAATGTGGGAATTTCAAAGAAAAATCTGATTTATAAATATATGTATATGTATATTCGTATTTTTTAGTAAAGTATTATTTAGGAGCCGGTCGTGTCCCACTGCAGGGCAAAAGCATCCCCCCTTCCATCCTTCCACACATCTCGGTTTAAAAATAAAACCTAATAATAAATATTATTAGCAAATTTCAAATTCATAACAACAGGTTTATAAAACAACTAGCGGCCCGCCCCGGCTTGGCACGGGAAGCTAGATTTCGTTAAAAGCTAGTTAAAAGATCCCAGATAAATGCACTTTCAGTATTTTTCAATTTTGAAACGTATTTCTTTTTTGTTTTAGATCTATCGTAAAAGTAAATTATAGAGTAAAAACAACTTATAAAAACTGGCCAAGTGCGAGTCGGACTCGTGAGCATTTAACACACTTCTCAGCTGGCGGTGTACACTTAGCCCGTTTTTTGGTCAGTAGGATATTCATCCCTAATTTTCATCTCCTTGGGGGACGGTTTTTCAAAAACACTGAAACACATGTTTATTTCTTTCTTTTTATTAGCCTAAATACTTATCTTTTTTTTAGGATTTTCATATGAACTTTAATGCTTTATTTCATCCCCGGGTACAAATACAAATGCATTTATTCCCAAAAAAATAATTATACATTAAAAAGCACGCGTAGCATTAAAAACATACTCGTAGAAGGGAAAAGGTGTGGGCACAGCATATGGCTGGTTTTCAGCCCACCCGACGTCGATTGGAGGGTAACACAAACAGAAGCAATATTAATATTATTATAGAAAACAAACAAACAAAAAATTTATAATCATAAAAAAAAAACAAGCACAAGAACTACATCATAATCATAATACGAAATAAAATAAATAATATGACAAAATCTTGGGTGTTGATATCTCAAAATTACTGAAACACGTGTCTATCTATATATATATCAGTCTCTGATTGTCATAGTACAGGCTTTGCCTAGTTTGGGATCAGATGACCTTGTGTGAAATGTCCCCCAATATTTATTTTTTATTTATTATTATATAAAATCCAAATTTTCAAGTACCGCATGTCAAAACTGTAGGATTTTTATATAAAATTTCATTCCTTATTTAACCCCTTTTGGAGGATGATATCACGAAATTTCTAAAACATGTGTTTATCTATTTCTTATTATTAGCTTAAATCCAAATTTTCAAGTACCTCGTGACAAAACTGTAGGATTTCCATACAAATTTTCATCCCTTATTTCATCGCGTTAAGGGATGAATTTCTAAAAATGCTTAAACACGTACTTTTTTAATTTTTATAATTTCTATAATTCTACCTTTAAAAATGAAAGACTTATAGACCAACATACGGATAAAAAATCATCGCCTTTTTTCACCCCTCCGTTGAAGGGTGATTTTTAAGAAATGCTTAAACACGTTTTTTTTTTACAAAAGCTTTAAGTCAAATTTCTGTGAATCTAACTCAAGAAACAAAGGACTTTCATACAATCTTCATCCTATATTTCACCCCCTTAGGGTATGAATTTAGAAAAATTCTAAAACACGTATTTTTTAATTTTTTAATAAGAGCTCAAAACCAAATTTCTATAATTCTACCTTTAAAAACAAAAGACTTATAGACCAACATACGGAAAAAAAATCATCCCCTTTTTCACCCCCTTGAAGGGTGATGTTTAAGAAATGCTTAAACACGTGTTTCTTTATTTTTTACCAAAAGCTTAAATTCAATCTAGCTCAAGAAACAAAGGACTTTTGTACAAACTTTCATCCCTTACTTCACCCCCTTGGGAGATGAATTTTCCAAAATCCTTTCTTAGTGGGTAGTTTTGATGTGCATAGAACCTGTGTACAAAATTTCAGATCTGTATCTATAGCGGGTACGGCTCGCCGTTGATGAATCAGTCAGGACAAGCTCTTTTATATATTTAGATATTTTGTAAAAAATAGCTGACTTTGGTGGCTTCTCATTCTTTTTTTTCAATATTTTTGAAACAAAAAATACAGTATTTATCTTCTCAAAGAGTTCTAAACAACGATTGCCCACTCGATGGAGTATGTCAATTATGTTTTTTCGCGTCCCCCTTGAGCTGCATGGGAACCCTCGTCAAAAACATTTAAAAATATTTTTTGTTAATTTGAATGGCTTAACATAATTTTAATACTATAGCTCAAACCGTTGGGCTGTAAAACCTGTGTGACAGACGGACGCGTGAGTGACAGTAATAGGACTCCGTTTGAACCCTTCGGGTACGGAACCCTGTAAACTAAGTTCGAGAGTTTTTGTTTTTGTACTAGCTTTTTTAGGCTTTCGTTACCAACGCAACCCTTTAGAAACGAAAGCCTAAGCTAACATCATCTTTCGGTTTGTCGGCTCTTAAATATATATTTTGAACCGAATAGCTAGGCGGTTTAATTTTTAAACGACAGCATGAACAACAAAGAACGGACTCAACGTTTAAAATATGTTGAGTGGTGGTACGGAACCCTCGGTGCGTAAATTCGACTCGATCATAAACGGGTTTTTTTAATTGCTATTAAATAAAATTATGATAATATTTCTTTGATTTTTCTTAGAGATTTCATGTCAGAAATAACTTTATTCGTTACAATCTTGTGTTACAGAGATATGGTACACTTGTTATAGAGATATAGTAGTATGGTACACTTTTCCGAGTGAACGTACATTATGGTGATCGCTGACTAAAAATTCGACATCTATTCATCTCTCGACTTTACTTCATTTCAAATTCCAAGCATTACCGGCACATTAGTCAAAAGCTGAAAAATAAATGGGTAATTAACTTCAAGAAACGTAACGCACTGCTAGCGTAAGTAGGTCGGGGTGATTCTAATGAATGCGCGTGCGTTCGCCTGAGTTATAGCATCACTTTATCACTTCCTATCACCTGGACACCTGTAAACTGCTAAGGAGGTCTCTACATTGTACCTACACTACACACGTCAAGTCCTTGCTTTATTGGAGAGTTTTGCTTACTTTTTTTATTTATAAATGTTTGCTATTGCAACCCTTACATTCAAACATAGTATTTAAAAGAGCGCGTGGGTTTCCTATTGTCGCTTCTTTTTTCCCACCATGGCGCCACTTTGTTAGTGAAGAGATATAGTTTACCTGACGTCATTAAGAGATTTTATATCCAGCAATAAATAAACTATATTTCATTTGATTGACCTTAAACCAGACAAAAATGAGGTCGACGGTGGAATGAGCACACCTAGATGAAACCTATTCGCTCGCGACTTGAATACATTCGAATTATATGATCGACGAAGACAGGGAGGTAATTCCACTCATTGGCCAAATACTTGGCTGTGCGTAGTGTGCGTATTATAAAGATGTTTTAAGCCGCTTCCTGCATGTATGGATTATCGACCTGATGAAATTGATATCATGCGGACATGCGGTACGTCTAGACTTACGATGGAAGAAGGGGGCTGATGGAATAAGCTCATGGAGCTCATTGGCCTCTCCTAAGTTAAATCTGCAAAAAAGCAACTTTACGGCACAGCAGCGCAGCGATAAGCTAAACTATGCAGCTTAATTTCCACCAGCTTCTCCTCGTCAACGAGTTTCTTGGCTCTGCGTTCTTTTGAGTCGATTGCGTGTATATACGAGTAGTTGGTGCTGAGCCACCCAAAAGCTGTCAGCCATTCTTCATGTAAGAACGGAATTGTGCTTTGTATCCCTACAAGTGGGGGTGATTTTTTTTTCTCGTCTACCCCGTCATGTGGAATGTCCTTGGATAGGTCTTATAAAAATAATGTGAGCCTGCAAAGATCGTTTTTCGATTTAAGGATCCATTTGCGAAATATTTAACTTAGCTAAACGGTAGTTATTGGAAATGTGAAAAAATTCACAGTATATGACGAAATTAAAACAGGTTAATAGCCTGGCTGGTTTTTAGGGTTACGTAGTCAAAAGTAACCCTTATATTTTCGTCATGTCCGTCTGTCTGTCTGTCTGACCGCGGTTTAGCTCAGAGACCCTTAGTAGCTGAAATTTTATAGGAATAAACATTTCATTTACGCCGACAAAGGAGTAGGATGAATTTTTTTTTCTCGTCTATCCTATAGTCTGAGGTATCGTTGGATAGGTCTTTTAAAAATAATATAAGTTTTAAAAAAATCATATTTCGATTTAGGGATATATTAAGCTTGAAAGCGCAATTTTTTGTTAGAGTCGTGTGCCCCCCCCCAACCCTGCCGGCTAAACGGTTATTATGGGAAATGTGAAAAAATTCACAGTAGTAGCATATATGATGAAATTAAAAAGAAAACTATCACAGTTAAGTAGGCTTCACAGGTTAATGAGCTATGACTGAAAAACTAAAAATAATAAAAACCTGAGCATTAGGAGGTAAAAAGTTTATGTTATACACGTTATGAAATACTTACTCAAAACCCGCTTTGCGATAAGAAAAAATCATAAAATTATTACGGAACCCTATACTGCGCGTGGCCCGACACGCACATGGCCGACTTTAAATACTTAATTTAAGCATCAAGTAGCGGTTTAGTGTAGAGTTCACGATAATTATCGATGTGCCTCGATCAACCACGTTTCTACTTATAAATAATTGTATCCGTCTCTACTTAAAAATGTTATTATACTGATAGAAAGATAAGCTTTATATCTGACCTTTCTTTTTAAAGAAGTGATAGCTTATTGCGATTCAAACTATGATGGGACTGCCGTGCCGAAATATTAAGGTATCAACAAGGTCGACGTAATGAAAGTCTTAACGTTTCTAGGAAAATCTTTATTTGGGACGTCTGCTCTACGCAAACATTTCACCGTATTTTTGTAACCTAAAAATTATAAAATATTTTTGCCTAATTACTAAACTAGTTAATGTACAGAAATACCGGCTAAGTGGCCGATTGCGATCAAGGGGAGACAGTATAAATCGGTCGTAGGCAGGCGCGCGGCGCATCACGCCCGGCCTTCCCTCTGTGAGACAATTGTTCATTGCGCGTCTGTTCGCCTGAAAAATCTACTCTATTTAATTTCTTTGGCAGCCTCGTCGTCAAGTATATTTTCATTTGGACGCCGCGTAGGCGCTCCGATACAGCAGGTGACTGACTATACGATGCAATCGTATTGTTTTATTGCCCAGTAAAATGTATGTCGGTAATGTTTGACATGACTATTTTAGATTGTATCTGTGCCGGTTGGCGTCTAAAGCGGGCGGCATGTATCTTCAAATCAGAATGTAGATGCATCTTCGTCTGAACTGACGGTAAAGGCCGCTTAAATAACAATTCTCATGTCAGTATTGTTTTGCGTCTTCAAACTGCTTTTGTTAACCTACAACTCATTGCAGTAGTAAAGTAACGAGTGAAGCTTATTGCCAGCTGTAGATTGACTAATATAGAAACTACAAGCTCTATTGCATTTCAATTAGTGAGTAAGGAAGCGAGAATCTCACAATCACAAGTCGTGGTAGAAAAAGTTGGCACCGGGTTCTAACGACAATTTTACAGCTATCCATCAACCTACGGTTCTGGTTTTATGTTTATTTGTTTCTATAAATACCTTTCTGAAATAGTATTACAATTTCAAAAGGGACGGAACGCATTATAAGTAAGAAAGTAAAATAAAAGTTTCATTGGTTAAAGCGAAGCTACATGTAGTTACAGACACACTGCAAAAGTTTGGCGGAGCTTTCTTGCGACCTAGTTAGATCGCGCGCGTACCTAAGTCACGTACGTATTGCAACCACCTAGACCTACTTCTTCAAAAATGGTGCCAATCGAAGGTGCTAGGCGGTAGATGGCCAAGTGTCAGGGTGAGATGGTACGTAACGCGCCTCCGCGGCCACCTTGGCTGTGACAGCGCGAATACGCGGCTCTGTGTGCTCTGCTCGCTGCCGAGCGCCCGCCGGTTTATATTTGTGCCGATCACGCCGCCGCCGGGTGTCACATACGCACTTCCTACCTCACCACTATCCGTACGATACTCTAACTTTTCAAGGGCGTCATAAAATTTGGGCTTTCAACGGCTATAAAAACAAGCACTGCCGTCCACTACGTTCCGATGATTTTATTATTGTTTTTTGAAGATATACCGGTGCGAGTCAGCTAGCTTTACCTAGCGTTAGAACTGCGTTGTTCGATCGACTAATAGTCTGAATACAATAAATATATCATAGCTGTGCAAACCCTCACATTTTATACAAATTGTATTTTCCATGTTTACAAACTGGAATCGTATCGCGTATCTGTGTACCGTCCAAAACAAACCCTGTGTAATCGGCATTAGGAATACTAGCGCCAGATTTATAGCGAGCCAAGCCAGCTCGAGGTGAATCCCATCAATTCAGGGCATAATAGCAATTTATGGGCGATATTTTCCGCGTGTGTCTGCCAAAGTGGCAAAACAATGAGTGGAAGAGGGAAGTGTGTTGCGACAGCGGAGACGGACGGCCGGCAGGTGCAGTCGGCGTCGTCGTATCACCCAGCACTCACCCGCCTCCGACAATTTTTTGGGTCACTTCGATCAAATCTCTCATCAACATATCAGTATAATTCAATCTATGAGCTGATGTTACATGCCACAAAAACTGCGTTCGAGAAATCGGTATGGTAATGGTTTGTGACGACAATTTCGATGATAAGTATCTTGATTTCCATCGTCTTTCGTTGCAACTTTGGCGGTTTGTTATTTTTCGTCAGCAAATTGCTCATCGGAAAATAGCTGTGAATTCAGTATACCTGTTTGGGACTTATTAAATAAGATGCTTTCAACTTATAGCATTATTTTCAAGATAAACTACACCCACATAGAGCCGAGTAGCTAGATATCTACATACGCTGCGCGCGTACGCATTTTGTATTAGAGTATACGTTTTTGCAGGCAGCTACATTCCCAGCTCGCTAATGACATATTTCGGGCACAGCCGTCGCCAAGGACACGTCACCGTCTGCGCCGAGCTATTTTCACTACGCGCTATTCCTGAAAGCTTACATTGTTTTATTTCTAGCCGCGGAACACTGTCCACCGGGAAGTGGTCGCGGCCTTATCTCTTGTCCAGAAATTGAGGCGCTTGAGCAGCCGCTACGCCATTCCGCAAGCTTCTTGCGCAGAATATTGCGTAGTAGGTACTTATTCTATGTAAAATTGTAAATGACTTATGTAGGTACATTTTTGCTTCTTGAATGGAGGTGGATAACAAATTGTCTCGTATATCTGTTTAGACGCTTATTGACTCTCTAGAAAGCGAGTTCCTGAACAGCCAAAACTTGGATTTATATGGCAATTTTGCACAGAAAGAGTGCTCCTTAATTAAAAAAAAGAACTTAAAGACTGCAAAATAAAATCAGGAAGCTTAGAGCTGTTTATTAGACCTAATTACCGTTTTACATTTTTTTTATACTGAGTAGATATAGCCCCAAGAATATCCATTTTGCGCTTCTACTAAAATCAGTCTAAAAATTGATGTCCAAACATGCGTAGCACGCCTAGCGCATCATTCGTCGCGTGTTCAGGAACGACGTCATAGTAGTGACGTGATTTAAATTTAAACAAAAGCCAATAAAGCGTAGTTATGTTATTCATTCGGTACTTAAAACCGTTGAACTTATCAAAATATAAACTCTTTTTGGAATCTCGAATAATATCGTGAATTTTATGAATTTTAAAATAAACAAAGCACACGTAGAACGCGTGGTATGAGCACGCGCATCTATCGTCGTCGGTCGCTCCAGGAAGCCCACGCGACCTTCGCAGTTTGTCTCTCGTTCCCATTATCGCATACTTACGCCGCCGTGTTATGGATTGCTGCCTAAAATTAGATACCGCCCTTTTGCAACATGTCCACGAGGCCAACAGGGTATATTTAAAGAGCTTACGAGTTTTGTGGCTTAGTGTTATCACATGTGTAAGAGAACGCAGCCCTATTTGGAAGTTAGATCGGCCCAAACTAAAATCATAACGCTCCATAATGTGTTCCAAATAAATAAAAAAATATTACGCATTTTTATCATCGTACGTTTATTGAAAACTTCTATGAAAACTTGAAAAACCGTTAGCTATAATAGATAGTCTTTAAAGCCGTACTAATTCCCTAATAAATCTCTTGCACCTTTAAAGCACTCTTCAACATCAAACAGTATTGTAATCTAAATCACAAGCAGAAGGATACGAGGGATGTTTATTGTCAGACAATCAAACGAAGATTGGACAGGCGCTGTTTAGTGTCACGGAGCAAAGTAATGAAAACAGGAGGCTGCAACTTCCTGCGGATGCAAGACTGAGTTATAGAGAGAGATACGGAGAAAATGTATTGACAGATGATTTGAATAATACAATAATAATTAATTACCGCCTAGCTATATTAGTTTTAGATATCTTATACTATTAAACGAGCAGTATTTGTACATATATATATTTGTAATCGGTTTCTCGGAAACGGCTCTAACGATTTCGATGAAATTTACCATACGGGGGTTATCGGGAGCGAAAAATCAATCTAGCTAGGTCACATTTCTGCGAAAATTCGTTTTCCCCCGTGTTTTTAAGCATTTTTAGGGTTCCGTACCTCAAAAGAAAAAAACGGAACCCTTATAGGATCACTTTGTTGTCCGTCTGTCTGTCTGTCTGTCTGTCTGTCTGTCTGTCTGTCTGTCTGTCTGTCTGTCTGTCAAGACCCTTTATCTCACGAACGGGTAAAGGTATCAGGTTGAAATTAATACCATATATTAGGATCCATGAACCACACAAGATCTGAAAATTTAAATTTTTTACAACGACGCAATCAAAAGATATGGCATTTTATGTCCTCATCTCCATACATTTATTCAAAAATGCAAAACCTACAGGGTACTTCCCGTTGACCTAAAATTATGAAATTTGGCAAGAAGCTAGGTCTCACAGTACAAATAATGGGAAAAGTCTGAAATCATTAAATATTACGGGAAAAGTCTGAAATCATTAAATATTACAACTTTTCTAACAACTAATGGTAACCAATTGTGGTGAGCTCCCGTTTCAAGAACATTCATATAAGAGAGGGGTCAAGTTGGATGGTCGTGGAGGCGATTTTTGTTTTAGTTCTATTTAAAAACGGGAACACTTACAAACTTGAAAATTGGTACGTTTATAGTGCATAAGCTATAAAATAACAACAAATAATAAAATTTGGTCAAGCGCGTGTCGGACTCAAAAAATCTAGCACATTAACTTACTGAAATTTCAACTAATACAATTATGTTTATGTGGTGGTACGGAACCCTCAGTGCGCGAGTCCGACTCGCACTTGGCCGGTTTTTTTTAAATACCGCGTTTTAGACAGGAACCTTCAGCGCCATCTGTTGGCGGGTAGCATATTTTGCTCACCCGATGTTGAGGCGGCTATTATAGAGCAAAGCTCCGTCGACCAGGTACTTAATTTTAGTAGCGTAAATTTTTATTCGTTTTGCTCCTGATGCCCAGTGATTCCACACATCATAACAAGCAATAAGATATGTAATTATGAACTCATAATAACAAAAAACAGTTTCTTCGAAAAACCCTCTATTCTGTATAATGCGTCTTAAATCAAATAAAAAAAGCTCTTAAAAGAAATGAAATCTCTTAAAATGTAATCTTAACTGTTACTAATGATAATTTTTTATTTACTTTTTTTTTTTTTATAGAAAATGGGCTTACTCTTGACCTCGAGCTAGTCTTGAAGACAGAGATGAGGTCTACGATGGAGCGAGCTTGCCCAGAAGAAGCCTATTCACTCGCAACTTGAATAGATTCGGGTTATATGAACTCGGGAACACAGACGCAGGCAGAGAATTCCACTCTTTAGCCGTGCGTAGTATAAAAGATGTTTCAAAGCGCTTTGTGCGAATGTGCGGAATATCAACCAAGTATGGGTGATATCCTGCGGTGCGTCTGGACTCCCGATGGTAGAAGGGAGATGGTGGATAAGCTCGTAGAGCTCTAGAGCACACTCTCCGAAGTACAATCTGTAGAAAACCGACAGACATGCAACTTTGCGACGGTGGGTCAGACTGTGAAACTTGGTTTTCACCAGCATCTCATCACCAACGAGCTTCTTGGCTCTGCGATCTATCGAGTCAAGTGCGGCTAGTTGGTATTTGGCTGAGCCATCCCAAAGGTGACAGCAATTCTCCATGCACGATCGGACTTGGGCTTTATATAAAACTAGAAGCTGTCCAGGAGTGAAGTAACGCCTCACCTTATTGAGGATACCCAACTTTTTTGCCGCAGTTTGGGCTTTTGACTCAATGTTAGCGCCGAAGTTCAGGTTTGCACACAGCTTCATGCCAAGTAGGTCGAGGCTGTCGGTAACTGGTACAGTTGTACCTCGAAAAGTAGGAGCCAGATTGAACGGACTCCTTTTTGCGGTGAACAGACACGCCTGCGTTTTGGTGGCGTTGAAACTCACCAGATTTTTGTCACCCCATTCGGAGACACGACTTAAGGTTGAGTTTATTTGCTCTACCATGGCTTCTCTCGAAGAACGTATCTCGTCACTGCTGGCTTTTGCGCTTGACATATATCTCTCGACGACAGTACTGTCATCTGCGTACCCAACAATACTAGGACCAAGTAGGTCGTTGATGTGCAGCAGGAAAAGAGTCGCAGAGAGAACAGACCCCTGAGGAACCCCAGCATCAATAGCCATGAGGTCAGAGGAGCAGCCATCAAGGACCACTCGGATCGACCGTTCACTCAGGAAGTCAGAAATCCAAGAGCAAAAGTCAGCGGGAATGCCGTATGCAGGAAGTTTGCAGGTAAGATCGACGATGGAACGAGCTTGCCCAGAAGAAACCTGTTTACTCGCAACTTGAATAGATTCGGGTTATATGAACTCGGGAACACAGACGCAGGCAGAGAATTCCACTCTTTAGCCAAGCGCATTATAAAAGACTAGCTGTTGCCCGCGACTTCGTCCGCGTGGGATTATATCTATCTGACCATCCATCCATCCACCCTTCCGTCTATTTGTCGTCCGTCCGTCCGTCCAACCATCTATCGAACCGTCCGTCAAACCATCCCTGTCCCTGCCCCTCTCCCCCTACTCCCCCCCTCACCCTCCCTCTCCCACCCCCTTCCCCCTCCCTCTCCTCCCCCCTTCCCTCCCCCTGTCCCTCTCCCTATCCCTACCCCTAACGCGATCTTAACCGCTATCCCTATCCTCATATAATCATAGAAACGACACCCATATTGATTTTTAGACATTTCAACCCTATCGCACCCCAACTCCATCCCCAGGGGATGATAGTATTTCACGTCCACCACGTTGGATTTCAAAATTGTTGTAGTTTTCGTAATCAGCAACCCAATAAACGATACCCATATTGGTTTTTGGAATTTTTCACCCCTTTTCCCTTTTTTAGGGGTTGAATTTAGGGTATAATTTCAATAACAACAACGTTGCATAGAATTACAACCCTAATGCCTAAATAATAAATTATGTGGATTTTACTTTAAAAATAAAGGATTTCCAACTTCATCCCCCTTTTCACCCTTAAGGTTATCGAATTTTCAAAAACCCTGAGACACGTAAATATTATTTTTTTGTCGTAAGCCTAAATACATAATTTGAAGATCCTAACTTCAAAAGTGACGGACTTTCATACAAACTTTCATCCCCTATTTTACCCCCTTAGGGGTGGAATTTTGTAAAACCCTTTCTTAGTGCACCTTTAGACCTCATAAGAAACCCATATTTATACAGGGTGTAAGGGACAGGTTGGCAAATACTGAAAGGGCATGATCAGTCAACGTAACTGAACAACTTACAGCGAACAAAACTTTCAGGAAATGAAAAAAAAAATCGGCTTCTCCATACAAACTGTCCAATCAAGTTTGCAATTTTGTATGGAGAGGCCGATTTTTTTTTTCATTTCCTGAAAGTTTTGTTCGCTGTAAGTTGTTCAGTTACGTTGACTGATCATGCCCTTTCAGTATTTGCCAACCTGTCCCTTACACCCTGTATACTCATTGCCCATATGCCAGATTTGGAATTTCTAGACCCAGCGGTTTGGGCTTTTTTTTTTTTTTTTTTTTTTTTTTTTTTTATTTATTCATCATAATTACATTAAGTGCTTAAAGATTAAAGTCTCGCCAAACTACAGTAGTTTGATGGCGAGTGGAACGCTCTAATTTACAAATCATGCACCTATTTGAATTAAAAAGATAACAATTATAATTTATAAATTAACTCTAACAAAATACATACAATAAATAATTAAGGTAGTAATAGTACTAACTTAATTATTTATTGTACAAATATCTATATATTATCTGCTCTTATACTATATAGTAATATATATAAGTTCATGTCTGCCTATCTGCACTATCACTTTCTAAGAGGGTTAATTTTAATTTATTTTTCAGGACTATTTTAGTTAGTTTCATTTCGTCTCGAAGCCATGGTATACTATTAAAAATTGTAGGTATCACAAACTTATTTAGCCTTCTCCCATAATAATTTTTAACTGCTGGTAGCAAAATCTTCCTCTCCCTGACCCTTCTCGTGTTATATCTGTTAGTCACCCGTTCCTTATGCTCATCACTATAGTAGTGCTCCAACGCAATCAAGTACTTAGTCTTCAGATTTACGGGTAGAACTTTAACAATTGGGTACAGTTCTGTGTAGTCAGTACAGTGTTTCTTTACCCTCCTGTCTACTAAGTACTTGATTAACCTTGTTTGCAAATTTTTGACTTCTTTTATGTAGGAACAAAAAGTGCGGCCATAAACAGATAAGCCATAATTTATGAGGGAATCAGCCAAAGCGTAATATACAACAGTCAGCGTTTTTTGGTCTGTAACTGCCCTCAAGTTATAGAATTTGCCTAATATAATCCTTAGCTTCTGACATAGCTCTTCTATGTGTATCCTAAAGCTGAAGTTGTGGTCTACTAACAATCCAAGATATTTATACTTAGTCACGAATTCTAATTTTGTACATGTACACATTAATTTAGAATTGTGGAGACATTCATAAGAGTGACCAGTTATACAAAGTTTAGAGTAGTCTGTATTTTTCGCTACCTTGTTGTAAGGCGAGTATAGGTGTAAACATTTGGTTTTCGTAGCGTTGATTATGATGCCGTTGTCATGTGCCCACTTTATGATGTTTTCAAAGTCTGACTGTATCTTTGAGCGAGCCTCATCAATATTTTTTGACGCATATAATAGACACATGTCATCGGCATACATAAAAACATTACACTTTTGTACCACATTAACAACACTGTTTACAAGCATAATATAACCAAGAGGGCCATAAACAGAACCAGTTGGGACCCCTAGTGTCACGCACGCCTCATCTCCCTCAGTTCCATCGACTACGGTTCGGATAGTTCGGTTCGTCAGATAGTTTCTGAACCATGCGTTAGTAGGCCCGCCTATGCCGCATTCCTCCATAGACTGCAGTAGCACATCATGGTCCAACGTATCAAAGGCCTTTTTATAATCGATAAAAAGACCCAGTACTTGTTTTCCATCATTTAAGCTCTTATTAACTATTTCGGCAAACTGCGACAAGGCGGTACTCGTCCCTCGGCCGCGACGAAACCCGTGTTGACACTCTGACAGGATATTATATCGCTCAAGAAAACCACTTATTTGACCTACAACAACCTTTTCCACTATCTTATTTATTGCCGACAAAATGGCGATTGGCCTGTAGTTGGAATAATCGTAATGGCTCCCACTTTTATAGATTGGCCGTATGATCGCCTTTTTTAAATGGTCTGGATATAATCCTGTTGAGAGACTCAAGTTAACAAAATGCGCTATTACTGCACTAATATTTTTTTTCATAAGTTTCAAATCTTTCACTCTAATTTTATCGAGTCCTGGCGATTTATCAGAACTTAAAGACGATATTATTTTACAGATCTCTTGTGCACTAACTTTTACAAATCGGAAACATATATTACTTTCTTTTACATAAGCATCTCTATTTAAGAATTTAATATTACATACATGCTTAATATCTAATATCTCTTTTGTGAACGTTTTTGTGAATTCACAGCAAATATTGTACATACAGTTATTTTTTCCTAAATATTTCTTAATGACGTCATCCAAACTACCTTTTGACCGACCTAACCAACTATTTATATGCGACCAAATTTTCCGATAATCACCCTCACAATTACTAATCTGCTGTTGTCTATACTTATTTTTTGCCTCATTAATTAACCTATTTACTCTATTTCTAAATCTGGTGTATTCCAGTCTTTTATTAATATTATCAGGCGTCATTTTCCACGCACGGAATAAAGCGTCCCTTTTAAGAAGCAGTTTATACAGTGTTTTCGTTACCCACGGCTGTGTCGCTCGCTTACGTCTTATCAAAATCTCAGTTTTACATTCCTCATATATATTATTAAATACAGTAAATATCTGTTGATATAGCAACAAGGGACACATTATTAGTAAAAGTTTTGACCAATCAAAAGAACAAAGTTTTTCTTGTAGCATTTTTTCATTCACAATAGTCTTTTTAATGTAATTACTCTCATTCATAATAGGTTTGTTTACCTCCAACGAGACTCCGATAACGTGGTGGTCCGAAATACTACACTCTATCAGGAACGCTGTTGCACTCGCACACTCACTTCTACTATCGCTCTGTTTCACTCGTACCCACAGGTGATCTATCGAGGATTGCTCCAACCGGTTATTAACTATCGCTTGACGCGTAACCTCCGTGCACGGTATAGTCGATTGGAGGCCGCGTTCACACAGGGTATTTTTATAACTTGATATATAAGCATCACTTTTGTTTCCAAAAAAGTCCATATTGAAGTCTCCGATGACGACAAGATCTTCTGATTGTGGTATACTCACTCTGAGTATTATTTCCAGCTGATTTATAAAGTTTCTCTTGTTTTTACCTGGCGGTCGATATACAGCAAAAATATGTAATATTCTTCCTTCCATCAATAACTTTCCATGCAGAGCTTCAAAAGATACTGCTGTGCTTGTGTGCTGGGCTGTGCGTTGATATGTCAGTCAGTGAGTCAGTCACCTTCTTCATTAACATTAAATGCGTTTTCCCGTGGGAATCAAGTGTTTTCCCGCGGTAAAAAGTAGCCTATGTGTTATTCCAGGACCAAACCTATATGTGTGCCAAGTTTCATTAAAATCCATTCAGTGGTTTTTACGTGAAAGAGTAACAAACATCCATCCATCCATCCATCCATACTTACAAACTTTCGCGTTTATAATATTAGTAGGATGTTTCAAAGCACTTTGTGCGATTGTGCTGAATATCAACCAAGTATGGGTGATATCCTGCAACGTGTAGTTTATTTCTATTTAATTCCGAAGCCCAGTGAATATCCCGAAGAAAAATGTTTCGAGTTCCTGTAATGAAGTGGACACGTTATTCACACATTTCGTATGGGAATTTGAATTGCCTTTTTCTTCGAGTATTTTCTTTTCTTCAGAAATGTTACTTATTTTCAATACAAGAATAATTCAACTTCGAGGTTAAAACGAATGAAATTATGAAAATTCACGCGAAATCAATTCAATTAAAAGCGAATGTTCATTGGTTTTGCTCCCTAAGCCCAGTGAAAATTCTATTCATGAAAACAAACAACTTTCACGTAGAAAAAATTGTTTTACTCGAAACAATTTTTCGCGTTCTCATACAACATGAGTCGATCACGTGATGACTTTACTATGGAGAGTCGAAAATTTTATTTCGAATAATACTATCATTTCTACGCGAAAGTTGCTTGTTATCATGAATGAAACCACTGGGCTTCGGGTTACTCATTTGATTTACCTTCAAACAGTTAAATTACAAGCGTTTCTATGTCTTTTCATTTCACGCACATGAGTCGCACAGAGCTCCGGATATCCGCACAACATTGTGACACACTTTATACGTATAAAATATCTCTTTAAGGGCTTACCCCCAGCCAACTAGCGCCCCCATCAGTTAAAAAAATATTACTCGCTAAATACAAAACTTATAGAAAATCTGTCTTACAAAATTGAAGTAAAGGTACCCTAGTTTATTCAGAACCTATCGATCCTGATAAATATAGTTCACTGTAGATACAGATAGAAAAAGTGCGAAAAACGGCCACTTTTAGCAGTATTTGTATCTGTAACCACAGTGAACTATATTTTTTAGGATTGATAGGTTCTAAATAAACCAGGGTACCTTTACTTCAATTTTGTAAGACAGATTTTCGATAAGTTTTGTATTTAGCGAGTAATATTATTTTTTAACTAATGGGGGCGCTAGTTGGCTGGGGAAAAGCTCTCAACAAGCTTAGGACGTGCTTCGGATTATTTTTAAATTCTCAAACAATTTTCTTGAAATATTTGAATAGAACTAGCATTACACATGTATCTTGATTTAACGTTTTCAATGTGCGGAAATGCCTATGTAGAGACTCATGATTGTTTTATTACTGAACTATGTGATTTTTGCGTATATAAAGATGAAACAATACATTACATTTAAAGTTAATCGAGTGATCTACATTTTGCACAATTTACTTCTGTTTGAAATTCGTCATTGAATCTCAATCCTCAAGGCTAGATTGAGGTCAAGAGCCTAGTATTTCATATGGTTTCTTCTTAATATTCCTCCATCATATACGTACCGAATCGTCTACCGGGACAAAGAGATAGAAAAGGGGAGGGCCATCAGTGAGAATGCTTTGTCAAATTACCATAATTTTGCAGGTGGCAGTGCTTTTGTGCAAAGCCCGTCTGGGGAAGTACCACCCCCTTGCCTATTTCTTGCGTAAAGCAGCTGTGTTTGCACTGCTGTGTGCATTTTATTTCTCAGGGTGAGCAACGCGCTTTGCTGTCTTATTAGGGTCAAAGTATGTCACTAATAAGGCAGTGGATGCTATCGGCGGTGGAGACCACTTACCATAAGGTGGCCCACCTGCTCGTTTGCTCACTGGTAACATAAAAAATCTACTCTCTACATTTTAATTCTGCATAAACCAAGCTAAAGAGCAATTCATCGAGCATCGGTAATGAAGGTGATAAATCCCCATTGAGCGTGCTGTATTTATAGGCAGGTGACGGTCAACTCAGACCTTGGTTTGAGTGCCAGCCACTGTGTTCAACCAGAGACTGAGGTTTTTACAACATACGCTATAGTACTAGCGAAGACTATAGAATTTACTACTACAAAGTTACACACAAGAAGTTACTAACTGATAAATAGAGTAGAGTAAGAGCACTGCATTTAAAGGCAGGTGACGGTTGAATCAGGCCTTGGTTTGAGTGCCAGCCACTGCGTTCAACCAGAGACTGATTTTTTACTACATACGTTATAGTACTAGCAACCAAACTTTTGCAATTTGTACTTCAAGTAAATACAAAATAAATATTGTCTGACAACAAACATCCATATTTAATTGATGTATTTTGAGATTCTTAAGACCGGGCAGAGTGAAGAAGATAAATTAAATATCCCTGGTAAAGGCTAAAGCAGAAGAAGAATTACAAAGAAAAGAGTATCGTTAGTGCTAAACTACCGTATAATATCGGATGTACACAAGACATTAAACGCAAAGTGTAAAAAGCATTACGGTCTTCAGTGTGTAATGGCCAGTCACACAAATCACTCGCCGCATCATACAATTCATTAACCGCCATAATTATTGACTGAATCTGTAACTCAACCCTTCTGCATACTCATCAATGCAAGCCGAAACTACCTGAAAGCGCACTTTTTAGGGTTCCGTAGCCAAATGGCAAAAAACGGAACCCTTATAGATTCGTCATGTCTGTCTGTCTGTTCTTCCGTATGTCACAGCCACTTTTTTCCGAAACTATAAGAGCTATACTGTTGAAACTTGGTAAGTAGATGTATTTTGTGAACCGCATTAAGATTTTTACACAAAAATAGAAAAAAAAAAACAATAAACTTTAGGGTTCCCCATATGGAACTGAAACTCAAAAAAAATGTTTTCATCCAACTCATACGTGTGGGGTATCTATGGATAGGTCTTCAAAAATGATATTGAGGTTTCTAGAATAATTTTTTTCTAGACTGAATAGTTTACGCGAGAGACACTTCCAAAGTGGTAAACTGTGTGTGCGTGTGTCCCCGTAACTTCTAAAATAAGAGAATGATAAAACTAAAAAAAATATATGATGTACATTATCATGCAAACTTCCACCGAAAATTGGTTTGAACGAGATCGAGTAAGTATTTTTTTTTAATACTTCATAAATCGTAACCGATTAAGGTGAGCTCCCGTTTCAAGAACTTTTCTATTCAAGAGGGGTCAAGTTGGATGGTCGAGGAGTTTTTAAAGTCAAAGAGATCTTAGTATATCATATGGTAAATAGGTACGGAACCCTCGGTGCGCGAGTCCGACTCGCACTTGGCCGGTTTTTTTATTATTGTCAATGGGCTTACTGTTGACCTCGATCTAGTCTTGAGGACAGAGATGAGGTCGACCATGGAACGAGTTTGCCTAGAAGAAGCCTATTCACTCACGACTTGAATAGATTCGGGTTACATGAACTCGGGAACATAGACGCAGGCAGATAATTCCACTCTTTAACCGTGCGCAATATAAAAGATGTTTCAAAGCGCTTTGTGCGAAGTGTGTGTTTTGTTTCACGTAGAATTTCCGACTAGAAGGTATCCAGAAGGACTGGAAGCACTGCATGTTCGAATACCAGTGGCTGATACATTTCTCTTTATTACTGATATAAACTTTTAACTAGTATCCGAACGAAGCATACTGTTGCAAAGCTTTGGCAACAGCAGGCTTTAGACAGGGACTAACGGGGGTTTTTCCCATAGAATACATGAAACAGAGTTCATGTATTCTATGGTTTTTCCCATTAAATGGGAAAAGGAGAAGAAATGAACTAGAAACGCCATACGATGATAATAATAGCTACTGTTTGCATCAAGGAGGTTTAATAAACTTTCTGCTAAGGAGTAAGCGTATCCATTTCTTGCGAGGGACCTCCATACTAAAATGTATAAATTTTTACCAAATCCTAAAAACATTAAATTTTTATCTTTCTATTCGAGAAATAGTGAACATAATTTTAGTATGTTACTCAGACCATGAAACAGAACAACTTTCCCCTAGGAACATAGGTCGAAATACGAAAATCAATTTTTGACCTCCCAAAGAAACTGCATCAGCTGATAGCGCATTTTGTATGGGAGGTCAAATTTGTTTTTTCGTATTTCGACCTACGTTCCTTAGGGAAAGTTGTTCAGTTTCATGGTCTGAATAATATACTAAAATTATGTTCACTATTTCTCGAATAGAAAGATAAAAATTTAATGTTTTTAGGATTTGGTAAAAATTTATACATTACTATTTTATTAGGAACTTTGGGCCAACAATGTTATTACTAAAGTTTTTCAAGTAAAAATAGATACAATACGAGTATAAGAAAAAAATGTTTTAAAAATGACACGTAAAGTGACTATTACGAATCATTAAAGATATACAAGTAAATATCGATCTAGAAACAATGAAATAGTTTGGATAGATGATACAAAACACGTTATGGCGAAACTGACGGATATCTCAGGAAAAACTGTCACACATAGACGGGATCTAATGATGATAGCTACCAACTTCTACAAGGACCTGTATGCAGACGCAAACAAGAATAGGGAAACCCTTACCAACACAATGAACAACAGCCGTTCGGTACCACCTTTCATGGAGAGCGAAATAGAATTGTCAATTAAAAATCTGAAACCAGGAAAGAGCCCAGGACCGGATGGGGTAACTAACGAAATGATAAAGGCTGGAAAAAACGATCTAGTAAAACCCCTCACGAAGTTATTTAATCTTATTCTGTACAAAAAAGAATTGCCGGAATCATGGACACTTTCAGAGATATCTCTTCTGTACAAAAAAGGAGACCCAAAATTAATAACAAATTATAGACCTATCAGCATAATGTCCTGTATATACAAAGTATTTGCATCAACTTTACTTAGACGCATAACTAAAACTATTGACGAAAACCAACCGATCGAGCAGGCAGGCTTTATGAAAAATTACTCCAGCATCGATCATATACATACACTTAAACTGATCATAGAAAATTACACAGAACATGACCTACCGCTATACATAGCTTTCATTGATTATTCGAAAGCTTTCGATTCTATATCGCATAACTCTATTTGGCAAGCACTTACAGATCAAGGAATTGAATATGACTACATTGAACTAATAAAAACAATTTATTCTAAAAGTATGACTAGAGTACGACTGGAAACTAAAGGACCAACATTTCAAGTAGAGCGAGGTGTAAAACAAGGAGACCCTCTTTCACCGAAGTTATTTATTGCCGTATTGGAAACCATCTTCAGAAAACTTGATTGGAAAGACATGGGCATCAACATTAATGGCGCGTATCTATCACACCTGAGATTCGCAGACGACATCGTCCTCATCTCGGAAAAGCCTGAAAAGTTGGAATACATGCTAGAGACTCTTAGTCATCAAAGCAAAACTGCTGGACTACAAATAAATAGAGAAAAAACAAAAATCATGACAAACAGAGATAAAAAACCAATTTCAATAGCGTCAGAACCGATAGAATATGTTGAAGAATACTTATACCTCGGCCACCTCATATCATTCAAATCATGCACAGAAAAAGACACAGATAGAAGAATAAAGAATACATGGAATAAATACTGGTCAATGAAGGAAATATTCAAGGGATCTTTACCAATAAAACTAAAAACAAAAGCAATGAACATATGTCTGACACCTTGCTTAACCTATGCATGCCAAACCTGGCCACTAAAAGTCTCTCACCTGAACAAAATAAGATCATGTCAAAGGGGAATGGAACGAAGCTTTTTGAACATTAAATTAAAAGACCGAATCAAAAGCGCATCTATTAGAAAAAAGACAGGCAAAAGATGTAGCCAAACAAATCCTGACCCTTAAATGGAGGTGGGCTGGCCATATTCAAAGAGTAACGGATAGCAGATGGTCACAAACCGTAACAAATTGGTACCCAATGTATAAAAAGAGGAGACGAGGGAGACCACTGAAAAGATGGAAAGACGACATAATAGCAATAGCCGGAAAAAATTGGCATAGAGTGGCTCAAGATAGAGAAAACTGGCACAATTTGGAGGAGGCTTTCACCGCAAAAGGCGGCCCTTACACCTAACAAAAACTAACATAATTTTTAAGAAACAAAACTAATAAAACTAACATATACAAATAAGAACTCAATATTTTAAGAAATACTGTAGACAGATTATTTTGTAAGGGAAAAATAAAAGCTATATTATTATGGTAAATCATCATTTTTTCAAATAAACTTTGGATAAAACATTAGATTTTTTAAAGATTTTTCTTTTATATTTGATAAACGTAACCAAGTTTTTTGACCAACTACTCAAAGTCGACTAGAAGATGTTTTACACTTCACTTGACTATGTATATGATGGACTCTAAACGATTTTTACTCTTTGGTTTGCATGGTGTAAAATGACATAGAAAACTGCTGTCCATAGAGACAGATTAAGACCATGAAACTAAACCCTACTAATACAGACAGGGTAACAATTAAAGTTAAAAAAAACCCTCGGTGTGGTACAAAGAATTCGAACTCCATGCTCCGCTCGATATAGAAGGAATACTAATTTATTTTACAATGAGATGACATTTTTCTTTCTTTCTTTCTTTTCTTTTTTTTATCTGCCATTGTGTCCAAGTTGAAATGTCAAATCATCAAACGTGATTTGACATCCTCACACAAAATTTACAGAAATTTACACACCGTATTTACAATGACTGAATGAATGTCAGAATCCCGTCGGGATCGGTTAGGTTGGGTTAACCTTAGCTAACGAACCTAAAATACGATATGGCTAAAGGTTGACCGCCGCTTTGTAGAATGCATCGTTACAACGATCCGGCGGAACGACGCGACAGGTAGGCGGCTAGGCGGGTTGCAAAACGGCGACGTTTTGCAATCGGGCGCGCCAAATTGTAATACGGCGGAGTCTTCAATCCGATTCAATTAAAAAACGATCTATATTAACATAAAATCCCAGATCTAATCTTCTTCTTTATATATCAAGCAATATTTGCAATATTGACGGCTATAAATTGGCGCAGCTGAGTTTATTTATTACGTACACACATTAAAAGCAGAAACAAAATTGCTGTTTGATTAACGCGCGGTCAAATGTAAATCCCAGTTATTATTGACAAGCCCGTGTTGGTGTGATTGGTAGTGAGGCTGCCTTACACGCCGCGGGCCGCGGGTTCGATCCCCGCCCAGGGCAAACATTTGTGTGATGAACACAAGTGTTTGTTCTGTCTGGGTTTTAATTCTATAGTACAGGCTTTGCCTAGTTTGCGAAATGCCCTTGTGTGAAATGCCCCCCAATATATATTTATTATATTATTATTTTGTCAATTTGCCTTTGTAGGTAAAGTATAATAATAATAAATAGGTATTGCTCAGTCAAGCATGACACATGCAGTGCAACTTCAACAGCACGTCAGTAGAAACACTTTGGACCTTATGGCACGCTAACAGAGGTGAAAATGTTTCTACGGACGTGCGGTTAACTGTACGGACCGTTCTTATTTCAATAGTCATATAGGAACTAAAGTCGCGCTGTGAATGTCAAGTTCGACTTGTTCTTGACTATACAAAGTTCAATGTGGCGCCCTTGAGTGTAGGTACATTATTGCCTAACATTTTTATTTTCATTATATTTACCTGATATCCGTTTGCCTTCTTAATGATGAGACCAAGAGCAACGACTTTAATTGTGACTTTTGCAACTTCTCAGAAAATCAAAGATAACAGTAAAATAAAATAAAAGAGAAGAGAATGTAAAATTGCGACATTTAAACTATATAATACATGATAATACGTTTGAATACTTAGAGTTAAGCCCGTGGATAGCTACTCGTATAATTGGTTAATTAGTGTACCTGTCTGCGTTCCCATATTTGAAATTAACTGTTGGTGTCCCTAATAAAAAGTTTATTTATTTATTTAAATATTTTTTTTAAAAACAAGCTTTTATTTGATGTTTCAATTTTTCAAATAAAACCGTATTACAGCCTTTTTTTAGGGGTCCGACTCGCACTTGACTGGTTTTATTTCACGCTTGCTGATTTATAATGGATCATGCTTTAATTGAAAACTTTTTTAAAAAATCCTTCAGACCAGACCATTCCTTGGAAAGCCGAATCAGACGGCCCCTAACTCGATGGGGTTGCGTTGTTTTATTACAGAGTTAAAAAAATTGTATATTTGTAATCGGTTACTCGAAAACTCTCAAACGATTTCGATGAAATTTACCATACGGGGGTTTTCGGGGGCGAAAAATCGATCTAGTTAGGTCTCATGTCTGGGAAAATTCGTTTTGCCTGTGTTTTTAAGCATTTTTAAAAATACCGCGTTGTAGACAGAAACCTACAGCGCCATCTGTTTGCGGGTAGCATAACTTGCTCACCCGATGATATTTTAATGTTGAGGCGGCTATTATAGAGCAAAGCTCTGTCGACCAGGTACTTAATTTTAGTAGCGTAAATTTTTATTCGTTTTGCTCCTGATGCCCAGTGATTCCACACATCATAACAAGCAACAAGATATGTAATTATGAACTCATAATAACAAAAAACAGTTTCTTCGAAAAATCCTCTGTTCTGTATAATGCGTCTTAAATCAAATAAAAAAAGCTCTTAAAAGAAATGAAATCTCTCAAAATGTAATCTTAACTGTTACTAATGTAATTTTTTATTTACTTTACGCCAAATAAACAATCAATATTCCCATATATTCAGCTATCACTTTTGAAAAGAAAACTTATGTTTTTGAATTATTTGGGTGATATTTTATTATCACCTAATGATATTCAAAAATTTATCCTAATAACCTATTATGATGATATTCAAAAATTGATCCTAATAATTGATCCTAATTTGTAGCTATAATTCTATAGTATTAAACTAGCAATATATATATATATATATTTGAAATCGGTTTCTCAAAAACGGCTCTAACAATTTCGTTTTAGTGCGTTTAAGAAACTTACAGCGCTATCTGTTGTTGAATAGCATAGCTTGCTCATCCGGCTATTAGAGCCAAGCTCGGTCGCCCAGATACTGTCATAATAATATTGCATTGTGATCTGATTTACATAATATTGCATTGATATCTGATTAACGTACGCATGCAAAATTTTTACTTACAGTATTCCTGTTCCAGCAAGAATTGATTACAGACAGACGCCGATACAGATAAAACCACTGAGCAAGGAACCATGTATATGTCGTGGCCAGATCGTGGTATTGGCTATTTCATGATGTGGCCACTTTCATGTTGGTTACTTCATGAATTCATGTTGGTTACTTCATGAAATGCAACCTAACATAACCGAACCTTTCATGAAGTGGTCAGCCACATCATGAAGTGATCATTTCTAACGATCTGGCCACGACATATATACAACGTGTAACGGAAAGATGTGATGATAACACTGAAGATTACGAATTTGCCCATGAAACTGAACAACTTTTCCCAAGGAATATAGGTCGAAATACTAAAAACCAAATTTGAACTCTCATACGAAATGCGCTATCAGCTGATGCAGTTTCTTAGGGAAGGTCTGACGAGTTGGCGAAGCGCAGAGCACGAGCCTAGCGACGTATAGCCCAAGAAGATGTATTAAAGTACATACCTACTTAAATTGTGTAAGGAGGACGAAGAGAAGAGTTTCACGAAACTGAACAAGTTTGTATGAACTTCATTAAACTTTGTCTCTAAAATGTGTAACCAAATTATGAAAACGTGCATAAAACATCTTAAAAATACAGAAGTTTTCATTATTTGCAATGCAAATGAGGAAGAGGGACTGGCGAACTTCGAGACTGACCGTAAGTTATTTTCGGCTCTAGCTATTAGCTAAATTACGAACAGATGCCGGATAAATTTACTCCATAACTTCCTTACCGACTGTCAAATCCGAAAATTGTAAAGACACATAAGTAAACAAAACACTTCTGATATTTTGCGAGCGAAGAGCACTTACGGACATGTTAGTGTGTAATTTTAGCCAAGGTAAGAGTACACATAATGTGATGTGCATAATATTAGGATATTTCTGGCAATACGATATGATGCGCCCAGGGATTTGGTCCGCATCTGCAGCCTCGATGTTTGACGTGCTGCACGTGCGCTTGCTTTTGCAATCACTATTATTGGATGAGGAAAGCATGTTACAGGGAGCTTTGAGTTTTTGTACTGGCCAATGTACCTTGTTTGCTCAAACCAAAATCAGAAGTTTCGTTTTATGTCATCCTTATAAACTAAACCACGCCGCGCCACTTGCCCCGCGGTACAACTTAAGTGTTATAAACTTATAATATAAATATTTTGATGAAAAACAAACAATATTTATTTAAATAATTAGTTATAATGGTAAGAATTAGTGATGCGAATTTTAATTACAGTCAGTGTTTGATTTCTAAAATCATGAAAAACATCAAACATTTTATCTTCTTCCGCATATAATAGAACATTGACGCACGGGAAATAAATTCGCGGCTACCTTCTCTCTAACCCTGGGTTATTTCTGTCCCTGCATTGATAATCTACGACCAGGCATCATCGCTCAGTTCTCATCACCTTCACGCAATAAATAGAAAAAAGATTTTATTTCCATATCCAATGTACTGAACTGTGAAAATTTTTCATAAACCAAACTATAATTCCTACGCTTATACCGGGCTTTCCGGTGATAATTCTACATAACAATATATTAAGTCGAGCGCGTTCTTACAAGAATTTCAAAACGGTTAATAAATTTTTCGGTAGGTAATAGCAATTTACATCTACTGCATATACTAAATTATTCTTTTTCAATTTATTGTGAAATGCGTACAAAATATTTATGAGCATTTTACAAATATTATTCTTAACGAGCATATTCACTCGTAATATGCATAAAAAAAAATTTAATATACTTGGTATTTCGAGAAACTCTAGCGTATCTTCCGTAGCCTTTTTACAGCCTCCGTAGCTACAAATTAGATAATTGTAAACAGACAGTAGCTCAAATGTATTAAGGAGTTCATTTTAAAATAGTTGAAATAAATCAATAAATAGAAGAATTTTATTCTTTTGTTTCTGAAACTTTTGAAAAATTTGCTGAGATAAATTGTACAAAATATTCGGACTAAACAAAAAACTGTTTTATTTACCTATCGAAACATAGGCTTTTCAGGCCAAACATAAACCTGAAAATTTTATACCTACGTCGGCAAAGTCAGGAGCAACCCTGCATCTCGAAGTAGCAAGTCTCAACGGCTACGGAACACGGAATTTTTTAATGGACAACTGCCAGCACTCTTTCCAAATTAATTATTATTTTACGCGCCTCTAAAGTATTCTATTATAACTACACTATACTCTGCGAGTAGCGCTATTCTTGGCCAGATTTACGAGCGTTTGATTTGCCCTCTTAATCTTACACAGCCGGACAAAACTTTATGTCAATCTCGTTTATGAGTTATTAAACGTTTATGAGAGAGAACTATTTAACTGCTTACATAATTATAGAATTTACGCTTTGACAATCAAACTAATAAATACCTTTTTTATCTTTTTTAAATAGTTACTTATGTATCTGGACGAGCCGCAGCAAATATGGTCTATTGCCACGCCGACATTAGTTTGGTTCCACGATAACAAACGTAAATATAAAAACAGACAGAAGTGCAATTGGATTTAAAGATTTACTCGTACCAGCAACTTTTATGATCGAAATGGAGGACATTTCGACACAATGGAGATTTTAAAGCATATGTTTTCTGCAGTATAACTCATTACTGTCCATAACTCTACATGAGGAGTGGTGTAACTACCCTGCGAACATTTAGTTAGTCAGAACTTTAAAAATATAAAAAAAATTGATGAGTTACATGTAGGATAGCTGTAAGCTACGCTGTTTTATCGAAGCTGCAACGTACAAGGTCTCCTTAGCAATTCACAAAATCAGTTCTGTTTATACGGTTATAATAAACATCCTAATCATATCATACAAAATTATATATTATGTTTATGCGTAGGTAATAATGAAATATGCTTCTAACGGAATTTCTGCGCGTCCATTTGTTTCTTCACACTGGTCTAAAGCTGATATACGCCTTCCGTGTCCATTATACTATGACGACTGACCGCCTAGTCGGCACATCCATTTGTCGTGTCACTGCCTCATTTTGCCAATTCTGCTAAGATTCCGGGTTCAATCTCCGGTCAGGGCAGATACTTTCTGTGTGAGTTTGTATTTGTTTTTCAATAGATTTACATTTCGCTTGTTTATTGTTATTGCAAGGTTTGTAGTTTAAGGCAAATACTGTAAAAGATAGAACTTTATGATACTAAACCGGCTACTTATTATCTGAAATTCCGTTTACAATATCGAACGTTCTATTCTCTGAATCAACGGTAGTCATTATGATACTCGTAGCAAGACGATAATTTTACATTGCAACATCAAAGCTTTTGAGATAAAATCAATGCTGTTCGCCACACTTGAATCCTGTGCTGTGTTGAAAGAGATTACGTACTACTACTGCGTTTCGTAATTACTTTATTTTACTAACTTTCCTGTATATCTATGTTCTTATGAACAAAATAGTAATATTGTTATTTTGTATTTCATTTTACGGTTTTATGCCAATGGACAAATAGAAGTATCGAATTGTATCCGCTGTCGCATGGTTAGCGGCGCGTGAGTCGAAGCGGCGCTCAGTGGCAACATGAAACCTGAAAAGTGTTCAGTCTGCCTAACCAACTATTTAGTCATAGATAAATCCAGTAGGTCAAAGTGTGGGCTTTCTGGTCTGGCCTAGATCAATCAATCATCTTTATTCTTCGTTGTAAGTACACACATTTGATGTAAACCGCTGATTAATATTGGCAAAAATAATCTAACTAACAGAACAGATTGAGAGTTTCGCGGTCTATCTATCACTAATTATGTATTAGTTAGACGGGTATATGGATAGGGTGGAGCAAAAAAAGTTTTTTAAATTCGTTATTCCTGTATCACTGTTGTGTCTTTTTTCTTGAATGTAATTTTATTTTGTGTTATCTTTTGTACAATAAACTATAAATAAATAAACTTTAAATTATTTTAGAAGTCTTCGTGCAAAATTTCAACTTTTTAAGTGATATGTTAAGGTGGCGCATCACGATTTAATTTCTTAAAAAGTCCCATAATATTTTTTTATTATTTTTTTGACGGCTTTTTAGTTTGTATTGTAAAGCATTCTTAAGTCTACGATAATTTAATACATTTTGACACACACAGGTCGTAAGAGACGGTGTACCGAAAACTAAAAGGGCGTGTTCAGTTCAACGAAACTAAACAAATTTCCCATAGAAAAATTTCTGAGAAATGGGAAAAAAAATTAACCTCACTTTGTCACTCGAACAATTTGTATGGAGAGTTCAAAATTTTGTTTCATTACCCAAAAATGTTTCTTTGGGAAAGTTGTTCAGTTTCGTTGGCTAGCCCTTTCGGTTTTCGGTACACCGGCCCTAACATCCTGTATATCGCTATATCATTCATCACCATAATTTTCTTAAGAAACCTCCATAAAAAATTCAGACCAAATGCGCCACCTTAGAATGTGTAAATTAGAGAGTAGGAAATTTTGTACGAACTCTTCAAGCTATGATTATTGATTAATGGAACAATAATAACAAAAAAAATACATACAGTGGAACATAGCACCTGCTCCTTTTTTGAAGTCGGTTAAAAATTTGAATAAAGTTGTTTTTCACTCCACCCTAGTATGTAATATCAGACCACGATATCCTTTACATCCAATACTATTAAACAAGCAATATTTGTATTGTATTAAGTCCTATCCTATAAAATTAAACGAGTAATATTTGTTTATATATAAATATATATATTTGTAATCGGTTTCTCGATTAAACGACGACTCGTGAGTGTTACACATAATTATGTACTTCAACGGATAAACTCGCGTTGTAATGTAACACGCTTTCATTTGAAAACCTGAGACTGTTATAACGTTTTTGTTCTTTTTGTTTTAAAAATTAATTTTTAAGTTGCTACTTTAGTGTAGTTTCATGGTCCGAATGGGAAGATGTATTTTTGCACCTTGTATATTGTGACCGAAACCTGGCAACCTAGCTTGCTAGTCTCTACAAATTAATATTATTTACTCTACGTGTAGTAGTTTATAAGGCAACAAGACCATAAATAGTATAATACACGAGCTGCTTTCTGGCACAGGAATGGCCGACGCTGGCACCTGCGCCTGCGCCGGTCAGGTATGACGGCTGCGCACGACATGGCCGGCGCGTCTGTCATGAAAACTATTAATCTCTGTTCTCTACATTTTTTTGTAGAAGTACATGTCACCGGGAAGTTTATTTGAGGGCATTGTCAACCCATCAACTCAAATAGCATGTCATTTTAAGTCTCAATTTAAATGTGATAGTGCTTTTGGTACAGATAGGTGTCGTGAAAGGTGACTATGGGACTTTGAACTGGAAGATGAGCAGCAGTGTGGGCAGGATATAAGGGACAGTTTTCCGTAACTGAAAAGGCATGCACAGTCAATACAACAACTCAGTCAGTCTAAACAACTTTACAACTCTCCATGTAGGAGAGGCCGATTTTTTTTTCATTTCCTGAACTGTCCAATCAAGTTTGCAATATTAATACCTATACAAATAAACATATAAAAAAGTACAACATGAAAAAAGTAGTTTATCAAAACAATTATCTTTTGAGCGAATGCCGTTTGGGGGTTACCACCCTCTTGTCTATATCTGCCGTAAAGCAGCAGTGCCTGCACCACTGAGTTTCGGTTTTAAGGGTGAAATTACCGGCTCAAGAGACATTTCACCTTAGTTTTCTGGGTGGGCAACCCATCTTGCTGTTCTATTAGAGTCAAAGTATGCTTCAAAAAGACCCCGTGTGGTGCCGGCAAAGAATAGTACCAACCCATTTCTACCCGTGGGTGTCGTAAAAGGCAACTAAGGGTTTATGAACCGAAGGATGGCCAGGAGCATCTTTCTGTGTATCGTACCATCTTACATACTGCGATCAATAACAACAGCGGGCGCCAGCCGCAACGCTTAAAAGCGTGGTAACCTTCAAAGTACCACGCGTTTTTACTGGAATTCTGGTGGGAGCTCCTTGTCTTGCAGTGGACGTTTTCATGGGATGTTATGATGATACTTCAAATAAGACAGTAATTTTCATGTGCAGTGCAGTGGGGACCACTTACCATCAGGTGGCCTACCTACTCGTTTGCTCGCTTGTAACAAAAAAAAAAATACTTTCAGTAAATGTACTGCAGCTACGAGCACTTTATCATTACAGACTTGTCACATTTTAATTTGTGCGCCATCACTTCATTAACTCTGTTAATCGAAATTTACTGATGTTGGATGCCAAAAAATTATTCTAAAGCACACTAAATCTTCTTAAAATATTACTACAACGTTATAATAGCAAATCAGAGAGCGATAGAGCAGTAAAATAAACCCTGTTGTTAATAAACTCCATGATCTGGAAAACAACAACGTTTTATTTGTGTATTTAAACTGTTTACCCAGCTTTGCTTTGATAATGGCAAATTCGAACAATAAGTGTGGTCGATACTGACTGGCATACTACTGTAAATAATATTTAGCTTTTATCGTTATACAAGGGCCAGCAGGTGAATCGTGGCATACGTCCAATACGCGACCCACGCTATACACTCGCCTACTAACTATCCATACATAATACTCAAAATTGCATCCTAACGCGGTTTTTATTGAGTTCAGTTTACCTAAACGCTACTCGTAAATGTTGCCTTGAAATCGATGCCCAAATCTCTACGGCCATCTGTCTTGACCATTATTCATATTCAACTTTTTAAATTTTACCCGATTTCATTTTACTACTCAGGGTGGTTGGACATTAGACGAATTCCTAAAAGGGCTATTCTGCAATTGATTTGGTACTAAATTGCCCATGGAACCCGTGGTCAAAAACAAATTACTACGGAGTCATTGAACCACATAAGTTATTTTATACTTCATTTATTATAATTAATTTTTAAAACATTTAAAATAATATAATTTATTAACATAAATAAAGTTAATATTTTATTCTCTATCAGGAAAGCAGGTATTATGTACAAAGTGCAGTTTTTTAGGGTTCCGTACCTCAAAATAAAAAAACGGAACCCTTATAGGATCACTTTGTTGTCCGTCTGTCTGTCAAGACCCTTTTTTTCACAAACGAGAAGAGGTATCAGGTTGAAATTGATAACGAATATTAAGGTCCATAAAGCATACAAGATCTGAAAATTTCAATTTTTAGGGTTCCGATACCAAAATGGTAAAAAAAGGAACCCTTATGGTGCGACTTTGTCTGTCTGTCCGTCTGTCTGTCTGTCACACCTCTATATCTCAGCAAACACTCATGCTATCGACTTGAAATTTGGAATAGTTTTATAATATAGTTGCCCAACTTAATTGCACATGAAAGAGTTTTGAAAAAATTATGATTATTAATGTAAAGGGGGCCAAAACAGGGGGGGGCCAAATTTCAAATTGTCGCTACTAGGTCGAGTGGGGTATCATATGAAAGGGCTTTACTTGTACATTCTAAAATTTATTTTTTTACGTTTCTTAAAAAAATACCATTCCCCCCCCTTATCTCCGAAGTTTGTGAAAGGAAAATATGAATTTATTACAGTTGACAGAAGTTAATGTAAACATTACAGCAAAAAGCTTTCTAAGTTGCACAGTTTTTTATAAATCTGCAAATAACCTTTACAAACAAATTTAGTTTTGTGGTCCTAAAAATGGACTTTTTTGCTTCAAAAAATTCAAAAAGTATATCGGAACTCTCGGCGCGCGAGTCCGACTCGAACTTGACCGGTTTTTACAACGACGCAATTAAAAGATATGGCGTTTTATGTCCTCATCTCCATACATTTATTCAAAATAGCAAAACCTACAGGGTACTTCCCGTTGACCTAAAATTTTGAAATTTGGCAAGAAGCAAGGTCTCACAGTACAAATAAAAGGAAAAGTCTAAAATCATTAAATATTTCAATTTTTCTAACAACTAATAGTAACCAATTAAGGTGAGCTCCCGTTTCAAGAACTTTTCTATAAAAGAGGGGTCAAGTTGGATGGTCGCGGAGTTTTTAAAATCAAGCTTTTAGTATATCATATGGTAGATAGGTACGGAACCCTTAGGACGCGAGTCCGACTCGCACTTGGCCGGTTTTTTTTAACAATTTACCCTTTTGAATCGCAAGATGGTAAATTACACCGGGATCTTACATTTTTAGGGTTCCGTACCCAATAGGTAGACGGTTGAAATTCTCACACATTATATATTTTTGTGGCCGGTATGGTATAGCTTTTGTTATAACAACAAATAATAAAAAGAAAAAAAAAATACCTTCTTTGTTTTAAATCGTAAAAACGGGTACACTTACAAGCGTGAAAATTGTTATACTGATAGTGCATAAGCTATAAAATAACAACTAATAATAAAACTCGTTAAGTGGGTGTTGAACTCGCGCGCATTTAATACACTTCTGTGCGACCGTGCGTTCCTGACTAGGATGGTATTTTTATCTCAGTAGTACGGAACTCTCTCGGTGCGCGAGTCCGACTCGCACTTGGTCGGCTTTTTTGTTAATCCATTCTTTGAAAGTTTTAATAGTTTGATATGTTATTTTTGTATTAAAATCTTGGCAAAGATCAGTTCTATGATAAAGTTGTAAGTACTCTTTAGCTGTAAATGATATAAAATATAAAATAACTAGCTTTTGCCCACGATCTCGGCTGCATTTTAAAAATATATACCAGTATTTAAGTCAAAGCATTAGCTATCAAACAAGAAGTTTCATTTAAATCGGCTCTGTAGTTTTGGCATGACGAACAAACAAACAAACAGATAAAAAGTCCAAAAGTCAGTGATTTAGATTTAAGGACATCCAAATAGCATAACGTGATATTTTTTTTATAAATATCTTCAATGTATAGACAAAATAAATTCGTTAAAAAAATAGATGTAAAAAGGCTCGTAGCAGACAGCTGCTACACTACGTAGGCTTAGCGTAGACCTCTACGTAGCCTGCCTGGCATGGAGTCACACAATCACGTAAGTATTACATACTCGTACACACGGCCGCTCGTCGGGTCTCTGGTATCGGGAGTTTGTAGCGTAGCGCTGGTTCAGCTTATACTGGTTTCGTTTCTGCGAACTTGATGCCGTGTTGTACATTACAGCAAATAATTTTCCTATTGGTCTCGTAGTTATAGTAGGTAAATCAAACTACTACACTCTAGATACTCTAGATTTTAGTGCAGCGACACACCTGCGGAAATTCTCAGGGTCGCAATGACACATGACGGAATTTCCATTGGTGTCACACTTAGCAGATTTTTCGGTCGCGGACATTTTCCGCTTCGGAATTTCCACAGGTACTCGAGTGAAACACGAATTAACAATATCATAAAGATTCAGGGCGATCTAAATTTTTTCGGCCGCCTAGGCAACCGAGTTTTGCAACCAGTTGCACAAAAGGATTTCGTCTTCTTAATGAAGGTTAAATGAAGGTATCCCAAAACCGACTAGCGTATATGAAAGGATTGATCAAAGAAAGGAGGCGAGGGAAGTATGTCAAGATCGTAGCAGCTGGAGGACTGAGTCTGCCTACCCCGACTGGATAGAGGCGTGATGTTATGTATGTATATATATGAGTATATTGAGAATCCCAACCAAGGAGGCGAACATTCAGATTAGATTCAAAGGGAAACGCCGACATTCGTCAAGCTGCTTTGATTTTTATAGACCATCAAACTGAACGACGTACATACATACATACATAATATCACGCCTTGAACGACGCCCCCAAAGGAACATTGGTCGAAATAAGAAAAAAATAATTTGTTCACTATTCTATTTCAATATGACCTTATACTCGTATACATAGTTGCCTATATTAGATTTAAAAAAAAGATGTAGGGTGCGTCTACAATGCAATTCGCATCATGAAAAATTTGTACCTACAGTAGTGTAATCACAAGTGTAATGTATGACGCACAAGTTAATGTATGACAATTTCTGTGGAAGGGCTATTCTCTACAAAGCTGCAGCAGGATTATCATCATGTCGTATGGGGTGACGTATAAGATCAACCTTACAAACTTAGGTCAGAATTGTGTACCACCAAAGATTTTCTGGCAAAGTGATAATGTTTTTTTTAGGGTTCCGTACCTCAAAATAAAAAAAACGGAACCCTTATAGGATCACTTTGTTGTCCGTCTGTCTGTCTGTTTGTCTGTCTGTCTGTATGTCAAGACCCTTTTTCTCACGAACGAGAAGAGGTATCAGGTTGAAATTGATAATTTTTCTCACAACTTATAGTAACCAACTAGCTGTTGCCCGCAGCTTCGCTCGCGTGGATTTCGTATTTACTTTATTACCGGTTTTCCGAAGCAATGAGATATTTTACCGTCATTTCGGGGTAATTTTAAATTAAGGAAAAACAGGACTAATACTGCGCAAATTAATGAGTATAATTCAAGATCCAGCTGAATTTTATATAATATACAGACGTTACTTATAAATTACTCAGAACAGAGAAACTTAGCAGCAGTATCCTAACAAATGTAAAGAGAGAGATGAGAGACACCTTTATGTAATATTTCAAAACAGAGCCAATTCGCAGAAGTAATTGAGAAAAACTAAAACCCTCTCCCTCTCCCCCTCCTCCCTCTCCCCTGCCCCTCCCTCTCCCCCTCCCTCTCGCTCTCCCTCACCCACCCTCCCTCTCTCCCTCCCTCTCCCCTTTCCCCTCTTTCTCCCTCTCCCTCTACCTCTCTACCTCTCTACCTCTCTACCTCTCTACCTCTCTACCTCTCTACCTCTCTACCTCTCTACCTCTCTACCTCTCTACCTCTCTACCTCTCTACCTCTCTACCTCTCTACGTCTCTACCTCTCTACCTCTCTACCTCTCCCTATCCCTATCCCTGCCCCTATCCCTAAAGCCAATTTAACCGTTATCCCTAACATAGAAACGACACCAATATTTATTTTTAGACATTTCAGACCTATCGCACCCCAACCCCATCCCCAGGGGATAATGGTATTTCACGTCCACCACGTTGGATTTCAAAGTTGTCGTAGCTTACGTAATCAGCGACCCGATAAACCATACAAACGACACCCATATTGATATTTAGACATTTCAAACCTATCGCACCCCAACTCCATCCCCAGGGGGATGATGGTATTTCACGTCCACCACGTTGGATTTCAAAATTGTTGTAGTTTTCGTAATCAGCGACCCGATAAACCATACAAACGACACCCATATTGATTTTTAGACATTTCAAACCTATCGCACCCCAACTCCATCCCCAGGGGGATGATGGTATTTCACGTCCACCACGTTTGATTTCAAAATTGTTGTAGTTTTCGTAATCAGCGACCCGATAAACCATACAAACCATATCCATATTGGTTTTTAGACTTTCTCACCCCACTTCCCTTTTTTAGGGGTTGAATTTGGGGTGGAATTTCAGTAACAGTGATGAACGTTGCATAGAATTACATCATTAATGCCTAAATAATAAATTATGTGGATTTTACTTTAAAAATAAAGAATTTTCAACTTCATCCCCCTTTTCAACCCTTAAGGGTGTCGAATTTTCAAAAACCCTGAGACACGTAAATATTAATTTTTAGTTGTCAGCCTAAATACAAATTTTGAAGATCCTAACTTCAAAACTGACGGACTTTCATACAAACTTTCATCCCCTATTTTACCCCCTTAGGGGTTGAATTTTGTAAAACCCTTTCTTAGTGCACCCCTAGGCCTCATAAGGAACCTACATGCCAAATTTGGAATCTCTAGACCCAGCGGTTTGGGCTGTGCTTTGATATGTCAGTCAGTCAGTCAGTCAGACAGTCACCTTCTTCTTTTATATATATAGATTAAGGTGAGTTCCCGTTTCAAGAACTTTTCTATAAAAGAGGGGTCAAGTTGGATGGTCGCGGAGTTTTTAAAATCAAAGAGCAAAAGCTTTTAGTATATCATATGGTAGATAGGTACGGAACCCTTAGGGCGCGAGTCCGACTCGCACTTGGCCGGTTTTTTTTTTTCAACAGAATTACTGCCATATTGGATGACATGGCGGCTGAAATAAACAGTGTATTCCTCTATTTCTATGGAAGTACCAATGATTTTGGAAATCCATGCTCAGGAAATACACAATGAAAATAGTGGAAATTACTTTTTTTTCCCTTAAAATATTCCATATTTAGGGTGCCACAGTCAACAAGGAACCCTTATAGTTTCGTCCTGTCTGTCTGCCTTTACCTTTAAAGGGCTGTATCTTATATACAGGGTGTTAATTTAATTGCGTGCCATAGCTTAGGGGGTGTTTCAGTAACGATAAAGGAACACAAAAAAAATATTTAAAAATATCCTCCTTAAAAAAAACTAAAACTCCATTGAAACTTAACTAACCCGGAGGGCAATGACCCTGACGGAGCACCAGTGGTACGCAGTATCAGTGTTTAAGGTAGGCAAGGCACATACATAACTGAAACTCTTTCACGCGCTTTTTGATATCGCGGTGCTCAAGGTCGTTTGCCCTCCGCGTTAGTTTAGTTTCAATGGAGTTAACATTTTTTTGAAATAAGATTTTTTTTTATATTTTTTTTTAGTTCCTTTATCGTTACTGAAGCACCCCCTAAGCTATGGCACGCAATCAAATTAACACCCTGTATATTATATTCTTTATTGTGCACAAATTACATAAAATTGTAGGTTGTTGTAAAATTGAAATTGTATTGTTGTTGTTTGTTGTATTGTTGTTGTTGTTTATTGTATTGTTATTGTTGTTGTCGTATCTTTTGAACCGCAAAGCTTGCATTTAGAAATTTTCTCAAAAATTGAAAATATTAAAAACATAATTAAAAGTAAAAAACCGGCCAAGTGCGAGTCAAACTCACGCACTAAGGGTTCCGTACCCGTCCACCATATTACACACTACAAGCTTTTGCGCGTCCATTCTATGCTGACCCATCGTTAATATGAATGTACTTGAAACGGGAGCTCATCTTAATTGGTTGTTAGGAAAGTAGTAATATGCAATGGTTTTGGTTTGGATCATAAATAAAGGGCTACATCTTTAATTTGATCGTGTTGTCGTAGAAGCCTGAAATGTTCACATCTTAAAGGGTTTATGGAACTTAATAATTGGATGATAATTTTAACTGCTCGTTAAAAAGGGTGTTGACAGACAGACAGACGGACAACAAAGTGATCCTATAAGTGTTCCGTTTGTGTTCCTTTTGAGGTACGGAACCCTAAAAGTGAGATGCGTTCCCGTTAAAGAAGCGTGTTTTTGTAACGTTTTGAGGGTTTTGTAGCTAACCAAGAACCCTTACAGTCATATCCGTCTGTCTGACTGTCCGTCCGTGGCTTAGCTCAGAGACCCTGAGTAGTAATTTGGTATGGGTAAACATTAAATTACCCTCGCCGAAAAAGTGGTAAAATATAATTTTGAACAAGAATTTTAAGTGTCGACGAAATTTTGTTTCTTTTATGGTGTCTTTAGATAGATTTTTACTTCGGAGCGGAGCGAGAGGGTACTTTTAAAAAAAAAGATTATCTAATTTTCTCCAAAATATGTTCCATATCACTTATACTTATAAATAATAAAAACATAGTCCCGTAAAAGTATCCGTTTGTCGGTCGGTCGCTCGGTCGGCCGGTTGGTCGGTCTGTCCGTTACGCTTTGGCCTTATTTTAAATTTAAGATTTTTATGCAAATTGACCGAATGTTTCCGAATGGTTTTTGCTGGCTCTCATTTTGAGGGTAGCTGTCATACAACAAAATGAAGAAAAAAAAAATTCTGAAAAATGGCTCAAACGATTTTTATAAAATTTTCCACAACCAAGCATTTCCATGTAAGGTATCTTGCACTAGTATCATAAGGGGTGTTCCAGAGCACCAATACGTAAACATGTGATTTACTCATAATTGGTTCCATTGAGTTAGTTTCAATTTTATAAAATTTTAATTAATCATAATAATTTAACATTTATATATACTACTTACTAATATTATAAACGCGAAAGTTTGTAAGTATGGATGGATGGATGTTTGTTACTCTTTCACACAAAAACTACTGAATGGATTTTAATGAAACTTGGCACACATATAGGTTAGGTCCTGTAACAGCACATAGGCTAGTTTTTAACGCGGGAAGACACCTAATTCCCTCTGGGAAAACGCATTTAATGCGGGTGAAACCGCAGGCGGAAAGCTAGTTCAAACATATTTAAATAGTTATGGATCGTAGGTCGATATAAGGGCATTATTGTGCGCTGCTTGTAAAAAACATAAGTCTTCTACCAATGGATAGGGTGCCAATAGACGATCATTTAACGATTGGGAGGGAAATCAGATTCGTCCCGTGTGCGCGGTGGGAGGGGATAGAAGGGGGCGAATTACGCACCCTTATGATTATTTTTTTACGGATCAGTTAATGCTACTAGGGCTTGTGTGGTATTGTTTTCAGGGAATACAAACACAAGGAATTCATTTTTGATGCTTAAAATGGATAATTTAATTGAAGAAATTATATTTTTAACGAAAAGTAATAAAAGTTACATACATATATTTTTATAGACTGCCATATTTTTTGAAGACCTTATTTATTGCGACCACAAAAAACATTTATGTAAAGTTTATTTAACCTAGTTTATAATAATATATAATTGCAGTATACTTCTCATTCAAAAACTATAAGAAAAAAAATGCGTAAATGGTACCGAGGATTGCTTGCACACGAGTAGTGTGAAAGTTTCATAGTGTGTCCACTCAGGTTTTTGTTTTCATTCATGACAAAGATTTTTTCAAGCTTTGGCACATTGTTGCAACCAGTTAGTATCTTATACCGGGTGTTAGGGACAGCCTTCCGAATACTGCAGGAGCGTGATCAGTAAACGAAAAAAAAAATCCGCGTCTACATACAAACTGCCGGATCAAGTTTACAATTTTGTATGGAGACGCGGAATTTTCTTTTCTTTCCTGAAAGATTTGTTCACTGAAAGTTGTCCCATGTTGTTGACTGATCATGCCCCTTTAGTATTCGGAAGGTTGTCTCTACCACCCGGTATGTTTCAATAAGATCTCCACGTTTACTTCTCTCTTCTAATGTGGTTAGGCCTAGCGATGCTAAGCATTGCTCGTAGCCAGGTTTCGAAGGTAGGTTACCATTTTTGTAGCTCTTCTCTGTACTTTTTCTAAAAGGTTGATGTCCTTTTGAAAATATGGACTCCATATTTGAAATCCGTACTCTAGCAAGGGACGAACATAGATTTTGTAGACCTTTAGGAAAAGTTCTTTGTTAATGTGGAAAAACACCTTCCTTATAATGTATAGTAAAGAATTTGCTCTTTTTTTGATACCAATAATGTGTTCTTCCCACTTCAAGTTCTGCGTAACAATAATGCCTAGATTCTTCTGACAGGACACGCTAGGCACTACTTTGCCCTCTATGGTATAAAGATTCTTGGGGCTTTTATTGCCAATGTGTAAAACAGTACACTTACCAGCTTTGAGTATTACAAGCTAGTCTTTAGTCTATTCAATAATGCGGTCAATATCGTCTTGCAAGATGTTATGTTAAATTAATGGGTTGCCCATAATTTTTGTATTGTCAGCGATCAGGGAGCCTTCGGACTGTATAACTTGCTTAAGATCTATCAGGAAGATACCAAAAAGAGTAGATCCCAACACTGATCCTTGTGGTACACCGCTAAGGACATTGTGTGGTTCACAAAAACATTCTCCAATTCTAACACGAATGTTTTTCCTGTTAAGAAGTTCTCTATCCATTTGAGGAGATCACCACGAATCCCAAAATGTTCAAGTTTACAAATTAATCTTTTTATAGGGACTCGATCAAATGCCTTTTCATTATCCAAGTGGATAACATCTGTAGGTTCATGATTGTTCTAGCTCTGAGTCCATCTGTCAAGGCAGCAAAGCATGTTGGTTACTGTGGATCTCTTTGTCACAAATCCGTGTTGTTCCTCGATTATAACATTCTCCATCTCTAAAAATTTACTCATTTCTTTAGCTATAATCTTCCATCACTTTGCGTACTATACAGGTAAGGCTGATTGGACGATAGTTAGCGGCAGCAAGTTTGTCACCTTTTTGATAGATGGGTGTGATAATAGCTTCTTTCCAGTCATCTGGGAGTTCATGTTGTTTGAAGGATAGTTGCATAATTTGAGCCAAGGTTGCAGATCAACAACAACAACATCAACAACACAACAGCAACATCTCTTGAGTTGTTCAGCTGGTAATTCATCAGGGCCCATAGCAGTATCAACTTTGAATGTTAATAGTTTTTGCTTTTTAATTGTCTGATGTAAATTATATGTTCTCTATCACATTTTAGACTCCAGGAACACTTGGTGTAGGAATGGTTACATTTTCTGGTTCCCGAACATACGATTTTTAAAATTGTTTGGCAAAGTGATTGGCAAATTTTTCTTATCGTTAGTAATTAGATGTGTATTTTCGTTTCTAAGTGACGGTGGTATAGAAATTTTTGAAGTTATCTCCTGGCGCATGGAGTTGTAAAATGCCTTAGGATTAGGAGCCTTTTAAACAATATTTTTCTCAAATTTTATCCTTGTCGATCTGGCCAGGCTCACGATTTTGTTATTAACTGGCCGGTATTCTCGATACGAGGCATCACTCTTATCAGTTAGGTAAATGTTTCAAAGAACCGCTTTTTCTTGGGTAATTTTTAATAATTTGCTGTCCAATCCATGGTTTGTTTAAATTTTGTGATTTCTTAAATTTTTTTTATAGGTACATGTTGAAGAACAGCACTGTCTATTTTATTCTTATAGGTACCCCACGCATTAAGTACATCGTTGGTTTGGAGATTGATGGGTTCATTTAGTGCTTGAGATATCAGCTGATAGTCGGTGTTGGGCAACGAGCCTGCGTAGTATTTATCTGAACTTGAAGAGTTTCTATCAGTATTTCATGATCACTCTTTCCTATATTAGCATAATTTTCATCGTTGCACAATATTAGATCTAAAATAGATTCCTGGTCATGTGGTCATTTCTTTTACGTGTCATTTTAGTAACTAGTTGGTGTAGGTTAATTTTGTTAAAAGTTCGACTGAATTATTTATTTATTTATTGTTTATTGCACACAAGAAAATACAATGGACAATACATAAAGAAAAACGACACAACAGGTACAACTTATTTCAATAAAGAAATGTCTTCTAGCAGACCTAGAATCAAATGAATCAATTGAATTGTATCTTTATTTTAAATACATCTTTAATAATTATAAATAATGTCATTTTATTACTAGGTATCTAATAATTCTTCATTCTGCTACTAATATAAGTAGGTACTTAAAATTAATTACGTTTTTATAGACATGAAATGTTACTTTCTCACTTAATATATATTATAATATAACAAAGGCGAAAGATTTGTATTTTTGTATGTATGCATATTTGTAACCAATAAATTTAAAAACAACTGGACCATTTAAAAAAAAATCTTCCATTAAAAATCTACGTTCACACTGAGAAATATAGGCTACTTTTTACCGCGAAGAAATATCTGATTCCCTTGGGAAAACTCAAATTTTAACTGAAAATTTAAATTTAGCATTTTTATATAAAATATATACCACATAAGCCCAAGCATTAATCTTGAAATTAAATAATATGATCGGATAAGTACCTCAGCGTATTACAGCGCGCTTATTTTTCTTGACGCATTCTTTATTTTTTTTCTTACAGTTCTTGTATGAGAAGTATACCACAATTATATATATTTTTAAATTGGATTAAATAAGCTTGAAATAAATATTTTTTGTGGTCGCAATAAATTAGGTCTTCAAAAAATATGGCAGTTTATAAAAAATATATGTATGTGACTTTTATTACTTTTCGTTAAAAATATAATTTCTTCTATGGAATTATACATTTTAAGCATCAAAAATGAATTCCTTGTGTTTGTTTTCCCTGAAAACAATACCACACAAGCCCTAGTAGCATTAACTGATCCTTAAAAAAATAATCATAATGGTGCGTAATTCGCCCCCTTCTATCCCCTCCCACCGCGCACACGGGACGAATCTGATTTCCCTCCCAATCGTTAAATGATCGTCTATTGGCACCCTATCCACTGGTAGAAGATTTATGTTTTTTACAAGCAGCGCACAATCACCAAGGTACTATCTTTAACTAAAAAGAGCACGTGGGTTTTTATTGTCGCTTCTTTTTTTTCCACCATTGCGCCACTTTGTTTGTGAATTAAATATCCAACAATGATTTATTGCGTTTGAGTTTGATTTCCGGATTGGTTATCTACCTGACTGGATATTTTATTAGAACTTTTTGCGCAAAAATATAGTATACAGATACAGGGTGTAAAAAGGGTTTGCTCAGTAGACTGAACAACTTTCTCTGAAGAATATTTCAGTCGGAAATGAAAAAAATCTTCTTAACTATCTTGCGGTATTATCGATTGATCTGTGAAAATTCATATAAAGGGTGTTCTAGTACTACCAAAATTTAAACATGTGATTTACTCGAAATTGTTTGCGGTTAGTTTGTTTTAATGTTCAACAATTTGAATTCTGAATTGATCTGCATATTTCATAAGAATTTTTTTTTAAAGATCTAAATATAAGTTTGTATTTCCGTACTATGTGTATGGCATTACAAATTTAAGTTTGCAGTTGATACTTTTTACTTGCATATCGCGAGAAAGTGAGTGCAGTGAGTGCTGCTGTACCGTACTGTAAAATACAGTGAGTGCGTAAACATAATTTTTCGATTTAGGGATCAGTTTACGAAATATTTGTTTTTGTTTTGTTTGTATGATTTTATAGTAGTGCCTAAAATGATTTAAACAATTTTTTTTGCGCCGCTTCAATTAGCGCCGCTTCAGGATTTTGTAACATTGGTAGGTATTTAAAAATCTCCTACAAGACAAGCCTGTCCTACCTATACTTAATACTTAAATTTTAAGTGCTGTTACATTTTGTTTGCCTTCCTTTTTCTGAATAAATGATTTATTATTAAGCTCAATAGCTCTAATTTTTGTAAGAATCAAGTGCCCCCCCTCCCTCCCCTACAAGCTGAACGGTTGGTAGATTCAGAACCAGCAATTCATTGGCCTATCGCAGTCCTGCCAGTTTCTGAAAAGTTATTTGGCTGCGATAGACGAAGCGAAATATCCACAGAGTACTGAGTGATGCACGGCATGCTTTCCGAGAAGCAAGATCCAATGTGTCCAATGAAATAAGTTTTACCGATTACGTAGCTAATGAGTTGGATACCAAATGGCAAATAACAATTTTCAATAATGCTTAAGAAACATTTACTTAAGACATTGTAATATTTTTCTTTTATAGACTCAAAGGTAATGGTCGGATTTTCCTTTAAACTATGCTTATTTTATTTTTCCATAGTTTCTGTTCTTTATTAATAAATAGTTTTTAAGTATGAACTTGTAGCCGTACAAGCGGTACTCTGTCCTCGCAGATAAACCACGTAAGTGGTTTTGTGAGACCCTATGTAAAAATCATGTAAAAGTTCTAAAAATAAAGATTTTTATCAATCTATCTATCAAATAGACGCTGCGTTTTAAATATTAGGTAAGACCTTGTTGACAAAAAAATCCGCATAGTGAAGATGGCATCACTAGACATTGCTCTTCCTTGAGCTCTATATCCGTGACCGTAGTCAATACGTTCGGTTATCAGGTTATTGTTGTCAGAGTTGTTACACGCGGTCTGGCGTTATGATGAGGGATGCGTTTTTATGGATAAATAAATCTTCTTCTTCTTTGTCCTTCCCTTTTCCCATTATTTGGGGTTGGGTCTCCACACTTTTCTACGCCAAGGCAATCTGGCTTGAGTCGTTGGTTTTGGCAATTGGGCTTGCTTGAGGTCTCTCTCATAGGTCTCTTTCTGTATTTGACCACCAGGTAATTGGCGGGTGGCCTCTGACTCTCTTTTGTTCTGAAATTTTTAGGGCTAGTTTTACTACATGGTCTTTAGTGCGTCTTTTTACATGTCCATAGCATAGTGTTCGGTCATTTTGTCCGTGATTGGCGCGATTTTAAAGCTGCCACTTATGTACTCGTTGTGAACTCGATCCAATCTGATTACCCCTCCCGCCCACCTCAGCATCTTCATCTTGTTGACATGCACTATTTTGTTCGTGTGTCTTCTTAGCTGTCCAACATTCGGACCCGTAGAATAATGCTGGGCGGACTGTTGTCTTATATCCTCTGCCCTTAGTTTTCACGGATATGCGAGGGTCACATACTCGTAACATTCCGCTCCGGTGAGCGTTCACCATTTTTGCCATGCGAAATTTATTCTATGGGTCACATCTGCGCCTTTACTGGCTGGCATCTGCTGTGAGCATAGAACCGTGGTATTTGAATTTTTCAACTGTGGGGTTAGGTGTTGACCCCATACATATCGTTTCAGGTACTGAGATTCCGCTGAAAGAGCATTTAAAATATTCAGTTTTGCTTCTGTTTACTCGCAATCCGTACTTTTCCAGCATTGAGAAGTTCCTGCAGGTGTTGCGTGGTATTAGCAGCCAGTACTATATCATCTGCGTCGCGCATGGTCTACGATAATGGTGCCGGTATATCTTCAGTGAGATGGTCCATCACCAGGTTGTACAGGAAAGGGCTGATATGAGAGCAGATCCCTGATGGACGCCTGTGCTGACATTGTTGTACATGTCCTGCCTGTATGAGCTCAATGTAATATTCTGGTACTTTAGAGCACGAAGAGCCTGCCAAACTAGGTTGCGAGGTACCCGGTCGAAAGTTTTTTCGAGGTCTATGAATGAGAGATGTAGTTCTTTTTGTTGATTCAATGTTTTTCCATCAGGATTCTAATTGTTTGAAGTCTGCCGGGATTCCGTCCGGGCCAAAAGATTTTTTGTTTTTCATGTTAGCCACCACTCGTTTTAGTTTGTTGGAGTCGATTTCAGGAATCGGTCCGCAAATCAGTTTCAGAGGTACAGGATTTTTGTGTGGGAATTCTTTGTTTAAAAGTTGTTTATAACATTCTTACCACCTGTCTCTAATTTTTCTATTGTCTATCAGTAATATTTGATCTTTGCTCTTTATGTATTTATTAACTTTAATGTCCATATTGGCTCTGTGTCTATATTTTCCAATTTTAAGTATCTTATTTTCAGTGTAAGCATTTTCTAAATTATTGTCAAGGGTTTGGTTTTAATTCGATCTCTCTTGTGCTACGCATATCTTTGCTCGTTTTTTGTATCTTTATATTTGACCTTGTCATTCCTCTATAGCAAACATTGGCATTCTTTAAATCGAGTTTTGTTTTGCTTGTCTCGGCCTCTTGCACTTTATTATTCCACAATTAGGATCCTTCCCAGTGCAAAGACGTCCTTTAGAAACTGTTAAAATGTCTGCTGCTTCTGCCCCGCAACGTTCAAGTTAGTTCTTGATCATAGTTAGTAGTTTCCCCCTTCGGACCTGTCGCAGGCAAATCGTATAATTCTCCGCTTACAAACAGCCGGCAAATTGTATACGTTCGGCAAATTGTAAAACGACATCGGCAGATTGTAAACGGGGCTAGAGAAGTACTGGTGCATTTAAGGCTAGTTACTTAAGGCAAACCCAACCTAACCGATCCCCACCGCTAGGTCAACTTACAACCACAACGCACGAGCCTAGCAAGCGAAGCAAGCGTGCCGCCGCAGCGGCCGGCGAGTGCCAGAAACGAATTTCGCGTCGTTATGTAAAACGCCGAGGAAATAAGTAAAATGACGAATTTAAAAATTTCTCGTCATCAGTGAAGCGGCGTATTTGCCTGCGACACACCACTACTTTGATAAATTTGGGTAGATCATACACCGCGACCATAGTGATGCGAGACTTCTCCAGGGATCAGGTGTTAATAAATAAATATCTTAATATAAACCACGCTAAAGGAGAATGAAGCACCATGGACGTCGATCATGTTCTTTATTTTTGCACCCAACTTTAATAGAAGGATACTAAATACTTTTGTGAAAGTTTTTATATTTTACACTTATACTTTCACTTTCAGTTCGAAACTTGCTGTTCTTCTTGCTGACTGTACATTTTTTTCTGAAATCTGTAAATGTAGGTTAAAATATCTTCAAAAGTTACGGTCTGTCTCCTTAACAAGTACGTTTTTAGGGTTCCGTACCTCAAAATAAAAAAACGGAACCCTTATAGAATCACTTTGTTGTCCGTCTGTCTGTCTGTCTATCTGTCTGTCAAGACCCTTTTTCTCACGAACGAGAAAAGGTATCATGTTGAAATTGATAAAGAATATTAAGGTCCATAAACCACACAAGATCTGAAAATTTCAATTTTTTACAACGACGCAATCAAAAGATATGGCTTTGTATGTCCTCATCTCCATATTTATTTATTTAACTTCATGCACAAAGGTACATAGGCGGACTTAACGCCTAAGGCATTATCTAACAGTCTACCTTAGGGTGATGCAGAGACAGGTTGGTAGGTGCATAATTTATAGTCCATACATTTATGCAAAAAAGCAAAACCTAAAGGGTACTTCCCGTTGACCTAAAATTATGAAAATTGGCAAGAAGCTAGGTCTCACAGTACAAATAAAGGGAAAAGTCTAAAATCATTAAATATTTCAATTTTTCTCACAACTTATAGTAACCAATTAAGGTGAGCTCCCGTTTCAAAAACTTTTCTATAAAAGAGGGTTCAAGTTGGATGGTCGCAGACTTTTCAAAATCAAAGAGCAAAAGCTTTTATTATATCATATGGTAGATAGGTAGGGAACCCTTAGGGTGCGAGTCCGACTCGCACTTGGCTGGTTTTTTTTAGTAGCTGCACGCTGTGCCTCATCATAACTTTCCACCATTTTATACTTCTTAACATACATACGTCCCCTTTATTTATTTATGTGTTTTTGTTCAATGTTCCTTACTGTTACTGTCTGTACATATTTTACGAAATTAGAGTTGTGAAACTCTAATAGAGTGTTTAGTTCCACTAAACGGCTAGAAATTATCCCCAGAGTATGAAAGCGGCCATTGTAAACAAAACATAACATCGTCGTTAACACCACACGCTGACTCAACTACGCCATTTGCTATTAAAATACAAGTAATGTACACAGAATTACATATTAAAGTGTGGTTTCCCATACGCTCATTATGTTGGGATTTGCTGTATTTAGTTCTTTATTCTTTATTGTACACACAATTATACAATGCAGTAGTTGCGAAAAGTTATACAATGGCGAGCTTAACTCAAAAATTGAGTTGTCTACCAGCTAACCGTTCTCCGAGAGAGAGAGCTTTACATAAATGGGCAGAAGTGTACAATCTAAACTAAGTATTTACAATATTATATAGTAGGTATACAATTAACATACACTTTTAATTGTGTCATCACAAAATTATTTTATAAGAGAAAAAAAAATACACACTAATACAGGAACAAATAAATAATACATATTTAGCTGCAAATACAAAATAAATATATTGACGTATAAGGAAATTAATATATTTAAGGACAGGAATGATAAGAACAAATAATAAGTGGTATTTCCTGTACATTTTCTGCACGAGTAAAACTCACATTATAGTTGACGATTTTGTTAATATTTTCCTCCTAAACCATTTGTAAACTACAAAATAAAAATCTTTTAAAAGATCAATATCAAATCCTGCTACGGCGTAGCACTTCGTAGCGGTCGTAGCCAAAGTACTTAAAGAATCTTATTCAGTATTATTTCCGTTATTGGCAGTAAAACTTAAGATCCTTAAATGAATAAGTAATGTATATAAACTAAGCTTTGTGTTATATCATATATATAAGCCTCAATATTTAAACTACATGAACTTTCGTAGCCTTTTGATCTATAAAAATCTACCATTAGCTAATGACGGCTGAATACTTAAAATTCCTGATTATTCTATTATATCTGACCATTCTTGAGTAGTTCGTGCTATCTGATAGTTTAGTAGAGCAGTAGAAATGTAGTGTCGTCGTGTGTAAAGGCGCCGCCTGGCAAGCGGCCCGCGGCCCACCACGGAGCTTATAAAAGGGGGCTACATCTTGCAACCGCGCCCGGCGCGTCTCATTCCCAACTCTATCCCCATGGGGCGCGCTAACCACACACGATAGTACCCACAAAAAAATAATACATTAATTAATGTATATGAAAACACTGTGATTGGGACCAAGTGATAAGTGATACGGTAAGTCCGTTTTCCTGTGAAAATATAGTGTTGCCAGCCAAGGACTGTGATATGTGATTGTGACTGTTCAGTGCCAGATAAGGACGAGGATATTCGCGCTCCTGGACCGGATATTGCGGATTGACAGTGAAAATAAAGCTTGCAAGCGTTTGCGCCGTGTTAAAGAGTGTGAACCGTGGAGACAGTGTTGCCAGAAGCAAATATGTGTTGAAAGTGATAGTGACACCTAAAGGAGAATGGTTTTATATAGAAGTATATATCCGTACTTGAATTAGAGTAAACCAATGGAGACCTAGTTTTTTTATAAAGAGTTAGAAATTTACCAAAGTGTATGCTTAATGTATAAAAGACTGCAATTAAAAAAATCTAACAAAAGCTTTTGCTGTCTTGAGATAAAGTAAGACAAGGTCATCATTGTCCTTGAACCTTAATGTGTCACTATAACTCTTAACACTTCTGGAAGCACGGCGTTAGCAATATTAGCATCACTGCTCTTCTCACCAACAAGATATTAGCTATAAACTCAATAACGACTAAAAATTTACTACAGCCATTAAACGCAGTTCAAAGTCCCCGAAAAGCTTTTAATTAGACGAGCATTTGTGATGAGAGATCGCTCTCGTGACGTCAGACGGTATAACTGACGTCATTGGACATACGATACCGTCAATTTTCATTAGAATCACGTTTGATCTTTCATTAAAAAGTTTATTTTATTATTAATAAAACTTATAACCTATTAATTTAAACTAAATGAATTTCTAAGAACATATAAACCAATATTTACAAAGCTTTTCATTTGATAGAAAAACCCGTTATAATTTAATTTGAATAGAAGAGTCGTTGTTCCGAAGCGCGAAGGCATAAAGTTTATTTGTAGAATTCAATAAAACATGGATAAAAACTAAATCGATTCAAACTGGCCGTTAACATGATGATGATGTTTTAAATTACAGCCGCCTGAAAAAAATACGATCGCGTTCTCTATTCAAAAACCAGAAATATTCAAACAAAGCGCCTAGCATTGGCTGATAATGTCGGAGATACTAAATCTTACGTCAATGCGCAGTTATAACCGCGGAATAGAAATAAATTTGCGTGTTATTCAAACGTAGGTATATCTGCTTCATCGAATGGTGTACAGTATCAATGCCAGGATGTTCGTCTACTGTCAAAACTTGAAGACATGTGTTTGTACTAGGTCATATTATTAAAGCAGTTGAAAATAACGGAAAATGACGGAAATCATCTATTTGAATGACATGCGTTAAACACCATTTTGAAATCACGTGAAGTAGACATGAAAACGCGAATATAATTCGGAATTCAAAGATAAAACAGCAGTTGCTTCATCATTTTAAATAGTAACAAGAAGCAGAACGTTCGTGGCTGAGAAGACGTTGCTCGTTTTTTCTGATCACGAAAGTCAAGCATCATCGGCCGTGTAGAATTGGTTAGGTGACCGCTACAAATTGGATAGGTGACCGCTACAGCTAATATAACTTGAGCGCTTTCAGTGCTTCGGATGGCACGTTTAGTTGTTGGTCTCAACTACTTTATCATCAAGCCTAACCAGAGGCAATTTTTCGGCTTGAATTCACTGTCAGCTAGATTAGCTTAGTCTACGCCTAGTCTACTATTGTGTCTGGTTAGCCCTCTCGGTTGCCGAGGTCAGATGACAATCATTGTGTGTAAAAACCAGTGTGGCATCGTTAGGCAGCTGACTCCATAGGACACGGAATAAGGCTAGGGCAATGAATCCAAAATACATATCTAAACAATCTCGGTTCACTTTTAGAGTAGATCTGAATCTGACAGGAATGCATTATACCACGAGTGTATAATTATTATGTGCATTATAGCAATTATACAACTAAAGTAGGCTTATCGTAACAAGCCGTTTTTACATTTCCTTAACATCAACGCATAGAGTAAAAATTTTTTGCTGAACATAATTTTTCATACGTTTGACAGCTGTCATGACGGGCTTCTTACGTTGACCGAATGATGTTTGCCGTGCTTTATGTTACATCAATACGCTGCCGCAGTTAGTCATTCGTTAAGACATTTGTCACAGGACAGATGGTGTCCAAAACCGACTTGGCAATAGTGGACAACCTTCCTAATATAAACTTGGTCGTCCCTTGCCCGCCAACTGCCCTAGCTAGCCCTGCCAAGAGTGCATTACGACATACGATAATTCTATTTCGATTATTATTTTACCTTGCGTTTATTTGTAGCATGATGGATCGCCGATTGCTCTGCCATTTTTGCACTGCAAAGAGTTTGTTACTGTGATCAATTGTTAAAGAAGTCCTATTTGAGCCAGATGTTATCTTAGAAATTGGTATGGTGACCATTTCAGATACTATGAGTATTATCGCCGCTTTTATAAGTAAGAGCCTAACTAAAGGTCTAACTAACTGACAAATTTTTTAACCGACCACCACCGAAGTCAACCGTAGGGTATTAAAATTGACGCGTTTTTTAGAAACTTAAATGTATATTTACTAAATCCTTACCGCAGCTACCTACCGAATTTAGTAATGATGTATCAGCAAATTTGAAGCATTGAGATTTTAAAACTAAATCGAATGTTCCTGATAACTGGGCAACTATTTTATTATGTGGTATGGACTTGGATGCCGCTGTTTACATGGTAACTATTGAAATAACACAAACAAGTTTTTACTGGTTACACCATACATTAAGACAGTCTAATAAAATACCTCCCAAACGTGTCAAACATACTGCAAATACAAAGGTAAATACAGTAGAATCCGTTTAGTACGATGTCGCTTAAAACGACCGACCGCTTTTAACGACGCATATGTTTCGTTGATTTCTTAAGAAATAACGTAAAAAATAACTTCTTTAGCACGACGTCCGGATAGTAAGACGTAATATCACCGGTCCCTTGAGTGTCGTTATAACCATTCTCGTGCGTAAAGCATTGGTACCTAACTACCTATTCAAAGTAAAGTACCTTACTGAAAGTAATGGAAAATGTTAATATGGAATATATCTACGTAGTAAGAACCTTTTATTTCTACGAGCGTAAGACAAGTAGGTACCACCAACACGTACCTACCGTACGTACACCAGCTTCGCAGCTTGTTACGTCATATAAGAATCATAAAAGCATGCCTGAAAATAAAAATAAAGTATTAAACTACACCTACACCTGTAATGTTAGATAAAAGTACATGTGATTTAGCTTTTCTACAAATAAAATTCATAAAAATTTGTACGAAATATGTAAAGTATTTACTTGCATCGTTACACCAAAAAGTAATTTGATTGCATTTTTTTAAACTGTTTTTAAATGTTCTAAATACTAGCACAAAAGTTTAAGTGATAAGCAAGTGAAAGCGCGTTGATGTCTTTAGTATCCGCGTATTTGCGGAGACTCAATAATTTACTTCGATCAATCAAACCTCCGAACATGGTGTATTGTTCATAAGAATATAAGCTATAATTAGGAATCATTAGTAAAATATATCTAGTCCATTACTAGTAAGCACAACCGTCAATATAAGTGAATGAATACTTTGTCATTACGCATTGACTGAAATCAATGACTTAAATGTATATCCAAATCTATTCAAGTCGTGAGTGAACAGACTTCCTCTGATTGAGCTCGAACCATCGCCGTCCTCATCTCTGTCCTCAGGATTAGAGTGAGATCAATCTATTATGGTAGGTGGAACGTGTCTGCCATATGCGAACCATTTCCTTTGCAACCAATGATGTTTTATTTCAAGATTTCCTTACAGCGGCTGAAAAACGGCTCGCGAAACGAGACCACACTGACAGCGTGTGGTCGTATTTCAAATTAGTTCGATAGGAAATCTAGAAATAAAACATCATTGGTTGCAAAGCAAATGGTTCGCATACGGCAGACACGTTCCAGCTACCGTAATTGACCCCTAAGAGCAACGCACTAAAAGTAATAAAAAATCCATATCCAAATAAACATCAAATAACAAGAGATCGGTTATATTATTGACTCAACGCGCTTAGCACAGACAATATTTGCTAAGAAAGATAGTTCCAAGGTCAAGGAGCCTTCGGTCGACCTTGGGTGTAAATGTGCGCGACATATAGGACGACCTTGAAAGGTACGCCAACAACAACAGACCCCATTCATTGCGTTGTGCAAGTCAATGCTCCCGTAAGCAACTAGGCCACGAAGCAATGAATGAATAACTTTTTATGGAGGAAGCTTATGTTCTCTCATATCTTGAGTAAACAAGACTATAAAATTGGAGACAAATAGCATTTGTTTGTTTATGTAGAGAGTGAACGTACGATTGTTTTCCTCTACTTTCACTAGGTACAAGTTTTGAATTAATCCATGAAAGAGAATACTTTTTGACTCACACGAGGAAACTAGCAGATAGTAGATAATGTGAAAGCGAACTAAATTATAGGAGGCATAGATCTCTACCAGACAACTTTCGATTGTTTTGGTTCCAAAAGTTTCAAATCCTTCCATCAAATTGTTATTATATTTTTTAAACAATTTTGACAGATGAGTACGGATCAAGTTCGGATGAATAAAATCTTCTTGTTTTTTTTTTTCATATATGTAAGCTATGTACCTAAGTACTTAATTTCAAGGGAATCTTTTTCGAAGTGAACTGTAAAACGTCCAACTTCAATGAGCTGTTTTCACGGTTAAGTGTCAACTGAGTATTCAAAGGTGTCGATAGATTGCGCTGAAGACAGTTGCTAAAGAACTTAAAATAAATCTGTCAAGATGAAGCGTGAAGTAAATAAACCTCCTTAGGCAACACTTACATTTGATTAGAGAACAGATAGAAAAAAAGAAGTTGACTGTTAAATTTGCCTACAACAACGCTATCTATCAAAAAAATTAATACTGGTTTTTCTTTTTTTAAAAACGGCACATTAATTTATTACCGTCATTCAACGATATTTTTGTAAACGAATCAATAATTCCTAATTCATTAAGTTAGTTCAGTTCAGTTTTCAGTTTTTGTAGTTACTTGTACCTGCCTTTAAAATTTGACGTCAATTGAAACCACAATTTCTTAGCAACTATTTGCCCAGATTTAAAATTATTAATATGCCGTCGTGCGTACATATTTTTTATGTAAGTATATGCACCGTGTACTGTAAGTGAATTATGTAGGTAATGACGAAACACTAATATTAACGTTATTGGCTATAAAGCCAGCAGTAAGGCGATGCAGAGTGATTTTTAATTGCCCATCAATTTGGCGCCAACAACATTTTATTGTCGCTATCCGCTATGACTTTATATATTTATTAAATTTGAAGTTTTACGATTTACATTCCAGGTATAAAGCTACCACACTATTATATTGGTTTCTTTGGTTTTCGCTAGTATTTATCACTAGACTAACAAATATTACGGTTTTACGATTATGAAGAGTCAAACCAGTTCATCTCATTTGATAAATGAAACTAAACTCCTACCCAGAGAAAACAAGAAAGCTGCGAGAGGCTATCGAAAATAATAGACACAGACAGAGATGATGGTCGGGAAATACCACCTGCATGGGATCCAGCTATCCGCTGGAGCTTTTATCCAAAATGCGGTTTTTATTTTAACAACAACGTAATCTATTGACATTTCGTTTATTTATTACACTTAGTTTAAAAATTTGTTACAAATGCAACTGTGACGGGCTCTGCAAAGTGTTCGATATCAGTTTAGAAGTAAATTTAAAATCCCTAAAAATTTTATCCCAGTATCATTTCTTTACTAATTGACGCAATATCTAGAGAATCTTGAAGTTTTTAAACACAATAATCGTAAAGACAAAACAATTTCGCCACTGGAGCTTTTATCCAAAATGCGGTTTTTATTTTAACAACAACGTAATCTATTGACATTTCGTTTATTTATTACACTTAGTTTAAAAATTTGTTACAAATGCAACTATGACGGGCTCTGCAAAGTGTTCGATATCAGTTTAGAAGTAAATTTAAAATCCCTTAAAATTTTATACCAGTATCATTTCTTTACTAATTGACGCAATATCTAGAGAATCTTGAAGTTTTTAAACACAATAATCGTAAAGACAAAACAATTTCGCCACTCGCTCTTGACCTTGATTCTATAATTTCAAAAACATTAGTGCTGCCACAAAATTCTTTTCTGTGAGCAATAAAGTGGATGAAGAATCCTCGTTTTATTCCAGCCACCAAAATAACGTAACATTGGCATTCAGATGTGTTCCCTGTGATATTCTATTTTCACACTCTAAATATATGTATTCGAGATGCTGTAGCGGAGCTGACATTTTTGCTCGCCAGGAAAATACTGTCGTAAATGTTCACTTTTAAAGCACTCGATTTCGGAATGTGTAGGTATCTTGTTATTGGTTTTTTATTACAGTAAATGGGCTCAAATTTAACTGCAGAACCGTTATACAGGATCCAAGCGTCCGCAACAACTCTTTAGCAAACTTAGTTAAGTTAAACTTAACGGTGATTTCTAAGGCCTCGTTATCATACATAACGTTAACTATGCTGCAGTAAGCCAAACAAACATATCTACAACGTAATTTTTTTTTATCACCCCGGATATTTTAAAAGGTGTTTCTGCCCATGAAACTGAACAACTTTTCTCGAGAAACAGTAGGTATGTAAGAAAAAATTCGACCTCCCATACAAAATATGCTGTATTTCAGCTGATGCAGTTTGTATTGGGAAATCGAAAAGCTTTTATGTTCCTTGGGAAAAGTTGTTCATATTCATGGACACAACCACCTCTTAAAATGTCCGGGTTGATAAAATAAGGGTGTATGTTGTCGTAAAAATTACAAGGATATCTACAATCCCGGTCCCATGTGGTGCCGACAAACAATAGTACCATCCCATACAAACCCGTGGGTGTCGTAAGAGGAGACTAAGGGTTATAAACTGGAGGATGGGCAACACCATCTTACTGCGGTCACCTACAACCGCGGTCCATGGTGCCAGCCGGAACGCTGACAAGCGAGGTGACTATTCTACTTCCCCTACACATTTTTCTAGCAAAAGTAGGGTATTTGTTCGTTTGTTATCTGTAAAGAACTACGGAACCAATTATAAGCTTCAGCACAATACGCCGGAAGTCGCAGGTTCAAATCGGGCTCGCGTCAGAATTTACTTCCTCTTAATCTAGGTATGTTAAAACCTTATCTTTGTGGCTACTGCAAATTAGCTACAGAACTGCTACAAAGTGTGGGGTCAGCCCCTCAGACTATAATGAATATTTGATTCCGATGAAATAAGTTTTGGTTTGAATAATTCAAGTTTCACGCGGACAAAAAATGTAGAGTTATACAAAAAAATTTCAAATCAGACTCGCACGAAAATATAAACAAACAAACAGAAAGACGCAAAGTCCCGTTGGACTAAGTATGTTTAACAAGGGGTTATATATTGCCGATTTAAAAAAACTGAAGGCTTAATCGTTATTAAGCCTTCAGTTTTTTTAAATCGGTAATATATAACCCCTTGTTAAACATACTTATAGATAGGTATATATAATACATACGAGTCTTGCAGTCCTAAAAATTAACCTTATACGCGAGTCTGATGCGCGATTTTAGTAATATATTCAATGTACGGATTCAATTTTTTTTTAATTAATTACTCTATGTTTTTACTATTAGTACAAAGAGATGCGCAGTTTTTCTTGATTTGGCGTAAAATGAAGAGTTATTAAAAATTAAATATCATTTGCTTGTTTTTATCGGTCACAGTTTAGACTAGAAAATTATTCTTTCAAGTAAGTATACTTATTTGTTTTTTGCCAAGACTTCAATGTCACATTTTTACACTACTTAATTTTCTTTTTATCTTAATTTCACAATTCTCTTCTTAAAAAAGTTGTAAAGGACAGGTTTCCGAAAACTGAAAGGGCATGATCAGTCAACGTAACTGAAAAAAAATCAGTGAATAAAACTTTTAGGATATAAAAAATTAAAATCCACCTCTCCTTACAAAATTCCAGACTTCATTGGTCAGTTTGTCTTTATACAAGAGGCCGATTTTTATTTTCATTCCCTAAAAGTTTTATTCACTGAAAGTTGTTCAGTTACGTTAACTGATCATGCCCTTTCATTTTTCGAAAAACAGTCCCTTACAACCTGTATAGACACAACGAAAAAAGTATTTGCTTTGTTTGGCGGGCGCGGAACTGCCGTACTCAGAGATTTCACTTAAAATTAATTAATTAAGTCTCGCACTTCTCAGTTTCTTTGTCAATGAAATGGAAAAGAATAGCATGACGCAGATTTTTCACAAACAAGTGCTGTGCGAGGGTGCTTAAGCCACTAAGCTGTGAGCTGGGAAAATTCCGACCAATATAATTGCGCCATTTTCCTAGCTTGTCAAATGGGCTGTCAAATGGAGTAATCCTATTCGTTGGAATTTTCCAGCTCACAGCTTAGCTCGCACAGCACTGGTGGAAAGGTAGCTCAGGCTAAGGCTACTGTAGCCTTAGCCTGAGCAGTTTTCAATACCGTCTTTAGGTAGATACGGGTCTTAATTTTCACGATGCTCTACCATTGCTGATTTTATTAAGAAGCGCTTTATCTGCAACTATTGGATGTAAGCGAGGAAAAAATCTTACTGAGAGATATTTCCCTCGCTAAATAAGTTAAATAATACTTTGCAACCTTTGTTTAAGACTAATCAATCAGGTAGTTTTAAATGAAAATAGCCAATGGCTGAAAAATAATTTGCCGATGTCTTCTCGTATCTTTCATCTCTGTTGGAAAATCATTTAATGGTCGTATTACATATATGCAAAATTGCTAGAAAACCAGAGAAGCAGAGCTCGACCCGGGCCGCGGTCGCTATAAAAAGATCATCATAGGACGGCAGGCGACGGCTGCCCCGCGACATGCAACCCTGGAAGCGACTCGGCTATGCCACCGAGTACTGTTGCCAAAATAATTAAAGAAATCTCCGCCGGTGTCCCTCCGCCGCGCCCGCGCCGCTCTAAAACCGTCGCTCTTCGCCCGGGAGTCGCTACTCGGGGCGCGGCGGGAAAACATCTCCCGCGTCACTCTTATTTCTTCTTTCCTTCCCGACACTGTCGAAAAAAATATTTCAGTAAGTTTCTTTAGAGCCTCTATAAATCGAAACTACCGTGAGTGTTAAGTCTCAAAGTGTGGAATTTAGTGCCGCAAACAGTTTTCAAAGGTTTAGTGAACATCAAAATAAGTGAAAAGTGTTACATAACGCTATAAAAACTATGAAGATAAATAAATATTTTAAAAATACCGCATTTTGTAGGCGCCTAGAGTACCGAAATAGCAACTAATCACGTGGTACAAAAACCGACCTATGGTATCGCTCCACATTAGTGTAAAGTCGTAAATGGAATTAGTCTAAACACGACCGTAATTATACATAATTTCACTTATTATATTTTTTTAAAGGCAACTACTTAAAAAACTTATTTAATAACTGATTAATAATGTATTTCTAATATAAAAATTGCACGTTTGAACTCAGATAGGATAGAAATAGTACCGGGAAGACGAAACAGGTGGCGCTACTGTCAACCAGTATATACGTCAGTTGAGAAAAAATGACGGCTGCCTTGGATACGTGTTCTCGTGGTTTATGATATTTACGAGAAAAAGTAGTAGTTTAGTACAAAACTAGTTATTATTCAATATAAATAAGAAACGGACTTATCATTAAGTGAAACTTAACCTAAAACTACTTGTTCTCATGTAACAAAAGACTTCTTGGTGAGTGGAGCAGTGCTATACGGTTTTACGGTGTTTCCGACGTAGAATATCGCTGGATTTGGTCCTAATTTCATATACGGAGTCTTCGTCCCAAGTGAATAAATGTAAATCATCGAAGAATGTTGGATTGAGCAGTTTTGTTGAACTTGCAAATCGGACAATCCTTTGCAAAAAAGTGATGGATGGTTGTGACACGAGTTTGTGAATAAAGGTCCATTTATTGTATCAAGTGCGTAGTTTTTTATAATTACTTGGAGGAGTAGGTGCGGAGGGGTTACCCCGGATTCCACTTTGTTGTCACATCCTCACTCATCAGCAACATAACCTCAATACGTCTAAGGCTGTGATGATGACTCGTCATTCGTGTCTAACCTATATTCTCCTTTCTTCTAGAACTGACGGCAACGTAAAAATTCCACCATGGACGACGCGCACGCGAAAACAGTGGAAGAAGTCCTAGGATATTTTGGGACAGATCCAGACAAAGGCCTTAGTCCAGACCAAGTCAAAAGGAACCAAGAAAAATATGGGCCAAATGGTAAGTAATCTTATTTTCTCATTTAAATAAACTTGACCAATCAGAGCAGGTATCTATCTATTGAATCTAACAACTTTATTGATATTTAAATGCCACTTGGATTTTTTGTAAACTAATCTATAAGCTGTATCACACATATATACATAATATGGTAATTAGATAATTTTTTATCAAAATAGCTTCACATAAACATAGCAGATTTGCAAAGCTGACTGTGTTTTAATACATCAGACTACAGGTATTGCCAGCATACTTTTAGTCTCACGTTGAAAGAATGTACAAACAAAAAGTAGGCATGCTAGTTTGTATTGATTACATTGAGATGCATGAAAGATGTTTCTTCATGCATACCTATTGCAGATAAAAGGTCTTTTGAAATGCATTATAACTAAGTTTAAAACATATATATATTCTAAGACAACAGCAAAATATAGGAGATTATTCAGAATTTGTTAGGAAATTATTGTGTAGGTAGGCAAGTGAATAGACTTACACTGTTGTCAGCAGATTTATCTGACTTTTATTATTCAAGTTTGGAGTAGCTTGTTCCATATGGACCTCTTCTCTGTCTTCAGGACTAGATGCAGGTCAAGAGTAAGCCCATTGACAACAAAAAAGCATGTGTATGCTTTAGTTGATATGCCTTTAGTGGTCACTTTTCCAGCTACGACCACTGCTATGTGAACGTTAATAGTCACCACTTGGTGACAAGCACTTCATAAATCTGAATTTGACTGGACAGATATATGCTAAAGAAATTTGTAATGAGGATGTAAATGTTAAAGCAATCACACTTAATTGGCCCATAGGATTTCCTTAATTTGTCGCATGATGCATACATGACTTAGTTTCTGTTATAATGTACTGTAATAGTTATAGTGTAATGTAATGTCTGATTTGGTAAAAGCGATACACAGTACAATATCCACTTAATAAATCTCTATCATTGTTTGAACTTGTGGGTCTGTGAAATCTTGCAATAAATGAATTTTTAATATTTAAATATCCAATAGGAGATAAAATAAAATTGTGGACATCTGAACATATAACCTTATTTATGTAATGCCATCTGACGGGCTTTTTTTAAGCATACTGCGAAAAAATCACCTTCATGAATCATTGTAGAATATTATGTAGTATTATTACTATGTGTTACTTCTTTTAAAATTCAATGCTGCATAACAAAAATTTGAAAACAAGATTAAGTATACAGACATAAAATATATGATACCAGGTTGTCAGAAGTTATTTGAAGGTCTGCCAGCTGGTTACAACTGGACATGAAACTCGTGAATCATGTTTGTGTTGACAAGGAGGTTTAAATTTGGCTGAAACTTTGTGTAGTTCAAAGGGATAACTTGACAGTGTGTTATTTTGAAAACAGTAGAGTAACAGAGTCCAAATAAAATTATAGAAAAATTTATTTTGATAAGGATATTGTTTTTCAGTGTATGTTTCTCCAGTCACAATAGATCTTTATCTATGTTTGTTTATATATAATACATATAACAATTGTTGCTATTTCTTTTTCCATCAAATGTTTTGCTTTTTTAGATATTTCAATAAGTACTAACAAACATGTGAAAGAAACTTAGCCTTACCTTACCCTATAAAAAAAATTCTTATGGCTCACGGAATTTAAAGGGATAAGCTATAATATCATTGGTATCATCAGAAACAATATTTAAGATGAGATTGATTGATTCTCCTGGTTAGTATGTGCGTACATTCACAGACTGGTTTAGGACAGCTATCTATTTAAGGTAAAAAAATACAGCACAGTTCAGTAAGAGATAATGTCTTGCCAATGTTTCCATGCATATTATCCTGATCTGCCACTGTGATGCACTGACTCACAGTAGAAGTCGGGTAACGGGAGGACACATACTATACCCTGAAGATGCTCGAACGCTCAATCCTAGGCAAATTGTCAGCTTCTTTGAGGCTGTCGGTGTGGCCGAGGAAATGTAATATAAAGGGTTGGCTACAATAGATCTGTACAGGTCGCAGTGGCCGTTGGGAATTAGGGGCCCGGCCCCTTTACCCTCAAAACACATGCATATTATGTAGATTTAATTTATTTGATGTTTTATACAATTTTTATTATTCTGACTTTTGATAAAGTCTTAGCCTAATTGACACATGCTAGAAAATACACAGTAGATGGTGTAATTAAAATAATAACGTTTTTTTGGAAATACATGCTATTTATATTTCGTTGATGATAAAAATAATATATTTTATGTATTTATTAAATATTGAATAGGATCCAAAATCAAAATCCGCGACTGTACCTACTATAGAACCAGTGAATTGAAGTGATGGTAAAGTATCGGCACCAAATTTCGTAGTCGCGTACCTAATTGGAGAATATGTACGTAAAATTACGACCATTGTATTCTGCTTGCGTACTTTACGAGTGGCCTAGGTGCTAATTGCGTGTAGTGACTATAGCTTTTGTTTGGTTATCTCCATTATCAAACTAACTAGACTATTTGCAAAGTAGATATACTTTACTCTTTATAAGAGAACTATTTACTTTATACCATATGAAGAAAATGAATTAGTGTGATCACAATAATTATTTTATATTATAATAAAAAGAGAAGGCACTTTTTTTTTAATTTTTCTCTTAAAACTGTGCGTCTTTGCAACATTTTCAAAAAAAGATAAAAGCTTGGTAATTTTTCACAACTTTATTCTTTCTTATACATAACTAGCTGTGCCCACGACTATATCTTCAACTATAAGTTGAACGCTCAGAAAAACAAACAATTAAATTCTTCTATCAAGTAAAATTAATCCTACTATCTCAATAGGACCATCAAATATTTGTCAACGCTACAATGTAACTTCATCTAATCGGTCACAATAATTAAATATAATAAGATCGGAAAGGACGAATAAAGGTGTAGGATTCCCGCGCTAAAAATTGTAATATCTTGAGATAAAAATAAATTTGCCTTTGTAAAGGTAATTCCGCAATCTGTACTAATATTGTAAATAGGAAAGAGTTGCCTGTTCGTTTCGTTGCAATGTCGAAACCGCAAACGTATGGAGATAGCTTGAACCCTAGCTAGTGAATAATGACATTGGCTTTTTTTATTCCATGCGGTAGCGGTGTTGTGCCATTAATTACCGATAAGTTCCTGTTATCATTGGGAATATTCCCAGTAAGTTCCCTTGTTCCCGAAGTCATTGGTAACTTACTGAGAATTGGAATATCCACATTAGAAAAATATTAGAAGCGGAAATATTTCCAATGACACATCTGTGCCGTGGGCGTAGTCACGAGCGACAGCTAGTCTGATAAAAGAGACCTCATTGTTTTCTCGAGACGCTAACAGGCGCGCTAGACCATTAATTTACGACTCCGTGTCAGTAGATCAATTTCACTAACTCATAAAGATGATTGACAAAGTTCAAATTGAACAGCTAATTTATTGAGTACGCCGCGCCGCTAAATTTAACCATATTCTGAAAGGGTTTTCTTTATTTACCTGTCAAACCGCGAATATGGTTATGTAGTGTTGTAGCTTAATATTTTGCATAGTGGTCACCAACTTTCCAAGGTTCATTTAATTATTTTTCCAAAGTAAATTCGTATTTCCAAAATGATGGCAAGATATACAACTTTCATAGAGATGTAAACGCCATTTTAACAAAATAGAATATATTTTTCTAAACTATGTTTTGAAAAGTTGTGCTAGTAAACGTCGATATTATACTATACAAGCCGGTTTAGCAGGAACGGCGGCAGGGTGACAAATGTATGGAAAATCAACATTCTTCTTTCAGTCCTTATTTAATTTTGAATCTAGGGTATCGCTAATTATACCAGAAGTCCGATATTATAATGTTCGCGTTGGCGATTTGTTGATAAGGCCCGAGTTCACAGATTATGTGAAGCGAGATGACGGACGGTGTTGTTCGTGTGCGTCAGATGGTGTTTATTTATAGTCGGACAAGTGTGGGCTCTGCTGGCTGACCGGCTTAGCGGAGCAGTGGCAGGGGTGTCGGGAGGCCGAGATTGCCAATGGTGCGCGCGTGTGAGCATTTGAGCATCGCAGGGAAACGCGCCCTCAGGCGTGACGAGTCTATATCGACGACCGTCACATCACACCACACGTCAATAAATAGAACGCCTTTTTGCGGGTTAGGGTAACTATCTCGAAATTTGAGAATTCCGGACAAAATGGCAAAAAAAAGTCCGGTCATTACAAAAAAACTGACCGCCTTTGCCCATCAACAGATGGCGCTGTAGAATTTCTAAAACGTGCTATTTTCAATGGTTAAAAACAGAGAAAAAGAATTTTCCTTGACACGAGACCTAGCTAGATTTTTTGTCCTCGAAAACCCCTGGATAGAAAATTTCATCGAAATCGTTAGAGCCTACTATATATACTAATCAAAACAAAATAAGGGCCCGCAGGTTTTTTTGATATATCATTAAAATGATAATAGTAATGTATATTTTTATGTACGTTTTATTTAGCTTATTCTATTGTTTACAATTTAAGCTAATAAATGTTTAAAATAATGCTCAGTGGAAATTTATATCGAACTTTAATTGAAAAAATACAATTAATTAATGACATATCAAAAAATCCTGCTGGCCCTTATTTTGTTTTGAGAGTATATATTTAGACAAATATAAACAAATACTGCTCGTTTGATAGAGTATAGGATACTTATTTAATTAAGTAAAAGACCCTAACAAATTAAAATACGGAAAAATCTGGACGTTTGGTATGGCAATGCCAAGACTAAGTACTTGTGACTTTTGACAGATGATCCTGTTTATAAATTAGTCATAGTTTTAATGGAAACAGAAAATATGTAGCGTGTGGCCATGCGATAAAATCGATATCATATCAGCCCATTCTACAACCATCTTGCGCTATCACTATCATCGATGACATGTTAAACTAATGCATATAGCACCCAGCACGTCAGTAGAAAAGCTTTGAACCTTATGGCAAGGTAATAGAGTTACAGATGTTTCCATTGACGTGCGGTTGACCGTTCATGCATCAAACAAAACTAAAATTGGCAAGTCTTTAGAAAAACTAAAACGGAAGATTCTTCTGAAATTGTGTTCATAATTTTAGAATCCTATACTATTAAATGAGCAATATTTGTGTATATATATATATATATATATATATATATATATATATATATATATATATATATATATATTATTTGTAATCGGTTTCTCGAAAACGGCTCTAACGATTTCCATGAAATTTACCATACGAGGGTTTTCAGGGGTGAAAAATCGATCTAGCTAGGTCTCATGTCTGGGAAAATTCATTTACCCCGTGTTTTTAAGCATTTGCGTTTTAGACAAAAACCTACAGCACTATCTGTTGGCGAGTAGCATAGCATGCTCACCCGAGCGAAGCTCGGTCGCCCAGGTACTGTTACTGAAACCACAGATTAGATACTAGTAAACTGACGTTTACAGATCCGTCATTCCCAGGCGGGGTGCCGACAAATTTCAACCTTAAGTATAGAGCATAAAGTTCATAAATGCAAACATGCTTAGGTCGAAATGTGGAGTTTTTTTTATACACAATATGCCTGATGCAGTTCCTGGCCAAAATTGTTCCTATTCTTGGACTGAGTACCATGCTAAAGTAATCTGCACAATTTAGGTATAGTATTTTTACTTTATTTGAAAAAGTTTAGCTGTTGCTCGCACCTTTGTCCGCGTGGATTTCCGTAGATTCATAAGAGGGACGAAATGTGTTGATAGATCTGTCTGTCAGTCACGGTTTTCTTTTATTTAAACGGACAGATATTGATAATATTATCCATTTTTATTTGGCGTACTGATCATTATATGTTAGTGAATCTTTTAAGTTTACTTTATTACTTGAAACGTAAACAATAGCTTTTCAGCATCACAATTTTATTATACCACTTGGTACGCGTGAATAATCCGTTTTACTTTACAAACTGCTTCGTTTGTACATTTATAAGCAAACTTCACAAAAAACTTTAAATACGCAAACGTCTGTTGAAAGAAGCCAAATGATTAGTCGTTTCGTTAATCATTTACCGACAAAGGGTCTAGCTAGACAAAGCTTTGTTTATTTTCTCAGCTCCTCTGCGAATTCGTCCGCTCTGCGTAAAGGTCTCTTAACTACGCGTCATTCTCTGACTGCCACAAATACGGAAAAGTCGCCATAAGATAGATCGCGAACATTATGATGACCGCAAATATAAGTGCTTCCATACGTTTACATAAATTATCCTCTCAACTTATTAGCACGCAATGTTGTTGTAATTTTAAACTTGACCGCCAATCGGTCATGGGCACACGCGCGAATGTAAATAATTTCCTAATCATAATTTTAACCCTTTGTTTTCGTATTTCAATTAAGCTAATAAACAGCCGCTTAGAATAAAGCCAATTTAATAAACTCGGTTTCCATTAAGACCTCACAAAGTCCGTAAGATAGACTATAACTATAAGATTCGGACTGACTGGAAAGGTAGCAGAGCCTTCCGATGAAACATAAATCACTCTAAGCCATTAAATTATCCAGGCTCATATTAGTTAAATTTATTAAGTATTTTATGATCGGTCATTGATAACGTGCGGCCTCTAAACAGAGTTACCTGTACCGAGCTACGCGGTTAGCACCCGTGTACATCACATTTGCGCGCAGCTTCTGATAAAGCAGTACAGTTTACACAGATTTAGCTCAGTACAAATTCGATTTCAATTCGATTCCATTAAGCTCTGTACTTGCGTGGGATACCGTGTTTGAAAACAGAAACTGCAGGCCATGGTAATGTCTCAATTTGCGCAGAGCGGTGTAGCTTGCAGTTGATTGAATTATTAGTGCATTAGCTGTGGCGTTAGGCATTTAATCGTGGCCGGGATCGGGAACGAGCGCCGGCTATGCTTAGAGATTGGCTAGATGCTAAAATATAATAAAGTACTTATACTATTACTCGGCGGTAAGTTTATTTTGGATGGACTACGTTGGCTAGTTTCGTCTTACGGCGGCTACGTGGGATCCTCACAACGTCTTATTTATTCAAAAGAAACTCTCAAATGCTTGAGCCAATTGACGTTCCGTTTTGTCAACACAGAAACGAGTATGTTTCTGTTACTCAACGTAAAACTTCCAACAATGTAGACAGTTTCATACTATCGCGATGTTGCTAAGTAGTGCAGAAAATTCATTCGTTACACGTTTTACTTGCTTACTTGACACATTTACTAGACTAAATAAACTGATTGTTCACATTCCCAATGCATGACTAGGACTCGACAATATTAGCGTTGACATTAACATTATACTAGACTGTTTTATTAAGCTTGCAGAAATAAACCACAAAGATATACTCGAGCAAGTGTCGCCTGCCCTTTCACCGCTATTCAAAGAAAGCGCTTACTGGCACACACCGTTCACCAAGCCTTTCAGATAAGATTTTTTGAACGAAAGTAAATTATTTTTAAAGAGAAAGTCATTTATGTCTAAAAACGTGTTGCCTATATTTATTTATCTAAGGTTATCTACCACCTCAATAAAGCTAGTCTTGATTCTTTATCTACCTATACTAAAATTGTCATTAAACAATGTCCTATTCATCAATTAGCCTGTAAACAATTCGCCTGATGCAAGTCCAATGGCATCAATTGAATTCAAGGTTGCTATCTTGCCACGCGCCACCTGTAGCATGCCACTGAGTGGTTCGCCACTCTTTTCCGATCACGCCAAGCATTCTTAAGCATTGTTTTCCACGTAAACAAAGAAAAACATGTTTAATTTAACCTCCAGCAAGGCTATGGAAAATTGTGCGAACCTCATAAAATATTGGTCGGTGGCCATTGAGCTGATAGCCGATCGACATTCTCATCACGTGCCGTTAAATACCGCAAGTTCTTTTATGAAATAAGTGCCGTCAGCAGTCCTATTGGCGCCCAGGTTTATGTGCCTTTGTTGACTTTATTGCTACCATTCAAAGAGGCTGTTATCTGTATGCAAATAGCTACACATGAGAGAAGGACGTTCTAAATAAAGGCCAGGTTAAATGTACCCTGAACCGACGAGCCTATATATGAAGGGATTGATGAAAGTACAGGAAGCGAGAGAAGTATGTCAAGATCGTAGCAGGGAGGACTGTGGTCTCTGCCTACCCCGACGGGGAAGAGGCGAGGTGTTATGTATGCACACATGAGAGAAGATCAGCATGATAAAAATATCTCGATATTAAACAATCGTAGTACTTGTAAAGTGCTAGCAAAGTTAGTTTAATTGATTAGTATTAGTCATTATGTGGATAATAGACAATTGGATCCGGAACGTTGACTACGTAGTAATGACGTCAGAGCTTCGTAAGCACCGAGGTCAGCGTACAGGGCATGACACGCTACGTGGCCCAATGTGACCGATGCACACAATACACAACACACTTACTCAATATTAAGAAAATCACCTTATTTTGTTTCACGTTCTGAACTACTTATTCGTCATACTAACATGTAGCAGGTTTGGTTTTTCCTAGCGAGAATAATGTTGCAGTCTTTTTTACCTTCCTGATTAAATTGTGGGCACGCCATTATTAATACTTGCACTGAGAAACTCTGCGGGTTGTTCTAAGGGACAATATTTTTCATTTGAGTAATTGCCTATGACGTCTTCTTCCGCATTAGCTATAAACGTGTCTCATTAGCGCAAAAACAATAACAACTGGTTTTTCAATTACGTCATACAATAATCTCCGAGTAAACCTTAGACGCTAACTTTTCCTTCCCTTGAAGCGGCATTGTTCCTTATTCATCTGTTATAAATATAACATATTCATTATTTACAATCTTACTTAAACCAGTGCAAAGTTTATTAACATTCTATCAAGTTATCGTTTTTATATTTGTATTTCGTTATCAGATAAGAGGACGATGTTGTGGATTATTCCTCTATTTGCCCGCGCTTGATAGTTTCGGAACCTCTGCTGAACAATCGCAAGAGTATTAAGAGATTATAACAAAGAGTAGTTAAATCTTAAAACACGTGATTTATTTGTATATTCGGCGCTGAGTGCCTGCGCAGTAGAGCCAGCAACCTGTTTGGGTGTGCTGATATGCGTTCGTTTGTGTTGTATGCGGAAGAAATAAGGCTATTGGCAAGTGTCGCGGCCCTGTCTGGGCGCGTCTGTCTTACGACGATAACAATTGACGTCACCCTTGACATGTCCATCGAAGATTCGTGCTGCGCCGCCTCGGCTATGGCTAAGCAAACGCTATACTCTGAGAATCTACGTGTATTTATGTATGATCGTAACTGCCGAGATAGATCGCATGCCTGCTCTGACTGGTTTATCGTCTGTAAAATTTACTCCTTTGATGTTTTATTCAAAATTCTAATTATGTTTCTTTCCTCTTTTCAGAACTGCCCACTGAGGAGGGTAAGCGTCGAATGTTCAGAGATATAGTACCTAATTATAATTAATTAGAACTCATTCTAAGAAAAAATATCAATTTAGATAACTCTACGTCGTAAAACGACGTAAGAACGAATACAAAAAAAAATTCCAAAAAAGTGTACAATTTAATGAAATAATTAAATTAGTCTAACTAGTCAAAATTAACAACCGTGTAAAAGCATGTCAAGGTCCTGGTGACAGTTTTTGTGTATTTGACAACCTTGTGTAATAATGAAGCACGGAGAGTTATTTCTACTGAAGTAGGTCAGTTTTACCGATATTTTTCCGCCCTGGATAGTAGCGGCTCCTTACTAAGTTCTTCATTATGGATGGTATTTTTGAAGCCAATAATCAATAGCAATATTACCATTTCTGTAATAAAAAACATAAGCTACACTAAGAAACTCAATATTTAAAATGTTAAATGGACCGTTACGCCTAGTATCGGAACTCGACCTATTTTCAGTGCACTCGGCATACTGAAAACCGACCACTTAAATCTGCCCACTTTGTTATTTTCAGTCTTGCAGAATAGACAGAAAGTTTCACTCAAAGATCGAAAGCGAAGCAAGAACGTTTTTTACTAAATCATTGTCTTAATTTTCAGGCAAAACTATATGGCAATTAGTCTTGGAACAATTCGATGACCTCTTAGTAAAGATTTTGTTGTTAGCTGCTATTATTTCCTTCGTAAGTATTGTATTTATTACGCTGGGCCGTGCACTGTAGAAACATGCAGAACGTTCGGAAGAGACTGATTTCTCTGTTCGCTCTTACCAAGCTGCTTTTTGTACGGCCTCGCGTTACGTTTATTTATTTTAAGGTATTCTCAATCAACATTAATCAGTCTTATTTTATTTCCAGGTTTTAGCTTTATTTGAAGAACATGAAGATGCATTCTCAGCATTCGTAGAACCTTTTGTTATTTTACTAATTCTTATTGCTAACGCTGTAGTAGGAGTATGGCAGGAAAGAAACGCCGAATCCGCCATCGAAGCTTTAAAAGAATACGAACCCGAAATGGGTAAAGTAGTCAGAGGCGACAAATCTGGTGTACAAAAGATCAGAGCGAAAGAGATTGTCCCTGGTGACGTCGTAGAGGTGTCGGTCGGTGACAAGATCCCCGCTGACATCCGTCTGATCAAGATCTACTCCACCACGATCCGTATCGACCAGTCCATCCTCACCGGTGAGTCGATCTCCGTGATCAAGCACACAGACGCCATCCCCGACCCCCGCGCCGTCAACCAGGACAAAAAGAACATCCTCTTCTCCGGAACTAATGTCGCCGCTGGCAAGGCCCGCGGTGTTGTCATCGGTACCGGTCTTAACACTGCCATCGGTAAAATCCGTACTGAAATGTCAGAGACTGAAGAGATCAAGACTCCCCTGCAACAAAAACTCGATGAATTCGGTGAGCAGCTGTCTAAGGTCATCTCGGTCATCTGCGTTGCTGTCTGGGCTATCAACATCGGCCACTTCAACGACCCCGCCCACGGTGGCTCCTGGATCAAGGGCGCCGTCTACTACTTCAAAATCGCCGTCGCTCTCGCCGTCGCCGCTATCCCTGAGGGTCTGCCCGCCGTCATCACCACTTGCTTGGCTCTCGGTACCAGGAGGATGGCCAAGAAGAACGCCATCGTTAGGTCCTTGCCTTCCGTAGAGACCCTTGGGTGCACCTCCGTCATCTGCTCCGACAAGACCGGCACGCTCACAACCAACCAGATGTCCGTCTCCCGCATGTTCATCTTCGAGAAGATTGAGGGCAACGACAGCAGCTTCCTCGAGTTCGAGATCACCGGCTCTACCTACGAACCCATCGGCGACGTCTACCTGAAGGGCCAGAAGGTCAAGGCTAGCGAGTTCGACACTCTCCACGAGCTCGGCACCATCTGCGTAATGTGCAACGACTCCGCCATCGACTTCAACGAGTTCAAACAGGCCTTCGAGAAGGTCGGTGAGGCCACCGAGACCGCCCTGATCGTGCTCGCCGAGAAGATGAACCCCTTCAACGTGTCCAAGACCGGCCTCGACCGCCGCTCCGCTGCCATCTGCGTCCGCCAGGAGATCGAAACCAAGTGGAAGAAGGAGTTCACCCTCGAGTTCTCCCGTGACAGGAAGTCCATGTCCTCGTACTGTGTGCCCCTCAAGCCCTCCCGCCTCGGAACCGGCCCCAAGCTGTTCGTCAAGGGAGCGCCCGAGGGCGTGCTCGACCGCTGCACCCACGCCCGCGTCGGAACCAGCAAGGTGCCCCTCAACTCCACTCTCAAGAGCCGCATCCTGGCGCTCACCGGCCAGTACGGGACCGGCCGCGACACCCTGCGTTGCTTGGCCCTCGCCACCGCCGACAACCCGCTCAAACCCGAAGAGATGGACCTCGGAGACTCGAACAAATTCTTCACCTACGAAGTCAACCTTACTTTCGTCGGTGTCGTGGGCATGTTGGACCCTCCCCGCAAGGAAGTTTTCGACGCCATCGTCCGTTGCCGCGCTGCTGGTATCCGCGTAATTGTCATCACGGGTGACAACAAGTCCACTGCTGAGGCCATCTGCAGGTATATCAACTACAATCCACTAACTTGTTTTGACTTTTTGTACTCTTTTTTGCAGAGGCGGCTCGTGACATTTTTTTATGGGTGAGCACAAAAAAAATTATTACTTAAATAAATTGACTTCCTACCATTTATTGATGAAATTGTTTTTTATGCCTTTATTGTTACCTTCATATTATGCGCGCCAGCGCCAGCTCCAAATACCAGACACGGGAAACAAAACAATTTATTTACGAACGCACATCCAAGGTGTTTTTAAATATTGTTCTGGTTTGAAAACACGATTAAAAGTTAATTTTTTGTACTACATTTTTGAACTAGCGCGATTCCAGGTGGTGGCGGCACCTTTTCATTGAGTTCAAGTCGTATTTGTAAAGTCTTTTTCGCATTTTTTTATGTAAACGACACTGTATTCGTCCATTTTTACAGTAATTAAGCACGTACACTATTAAAAACAATTATTTCTAATTTTTCAAGCAAAATTGCGAACAGTAACTGAAAGCTGTATACGAAAAGTTTGTTTACGTATGATCGGCAACAGCGCTTTGTCACCGAACTGCAATACTGCATGCGCATCGCGCGCGACCTGGCAACGTTGCATGGAGCAGCGCTCCTGATTAGACTAATTTCTCATAGAAAATCTTTTGTTTCACGCGCTCAAACGTGTTGATGTTTCTCTTTCGCACTCATTGAATTTTGTATAAGGAATTGTACTGAAGATGTTTTCATAAGAGCGCAATCTCTGGCGCACCACTTGGTACAACTTGACTACTTATTTGTTGCGTAATTATTTCTTAGGCTATTATAAATGTATACAACGTATAGGGTTATGAAAATAGGTATGTGATCGTATGTAACTTAACTAGATCCTAAGTTTGAGTTCTGTGAAAGAGGGAGTGCACTGCACCAGTGCTCTTTAGGACGAGCCGCCTCTGCTTTTTTGGTATACTGAGTTGTAACGTGTTTGCAGACGTATTGGTGTGTTCACTGAGGATGAGGACACGACTGGCAAGTCGTACTCTGGTCGCGAGTTCGACGACCTCTCCATCTCGGAACAGCGCTCCGCCTGCGGCAGGGCTCGCCTCTTCTCCCGCGTGGAGCCCGCCCACAAGTCCAAGATCGTTGAGTACCTGCAGAGCATGAACGAGATCTCCGCTATGGTGAGTTACAACAATTATGGAACTTTCTATCAAAACCTGTAAAAATTGGTAAATATGACAAAGTCAGACTTTCGCTACATCTCGAACACAACATACTTCGAACGCGCGCGAAATTCACAACCTATCAATAATGTGACTGAATGAAAAGTACGAGTATCATCGTATGGACCCTATAAGAAATGTTGGACATGAACACAAATCAATGAATTTTGTTTTTTCAACATATGACGTAGGTTCTCTCTCATAGACTAGTAGTTTTAGCAGTAAGTCAGCTCCTAACATGTCCAGCGATAGATTTTACTACATTATTATTTTTTTTGTCTAATGTTTAACCATCAACTATTTATTACTACTAAAAGAAACTATAGACACAATCCATCCAAAAATTTAATTTAATTACCCATTTTCAATTCCAGATCGCATAGTAAATTTGCCCAGATTATAATGTTCTACGATATAATAGCCCTCATAAAGAAGGAAGTATTTATTTATTGCCGGAACAATATCTTCACAGCGCAAAGCATTGCCGATCTATTCGATGTTTACTTTAATATCCGAAGGAGTGCTTTTCAAAATGTTTACATTACGAAGTCAGTTGTGTTTATAAACCGGCACACACAAACTTATCATGCTGTATTTCAGACGATCAATAATTTTAGGTGTATCTAGGATTGGAAAAGCTTTTACTTTTTTTAAGATTGGTCCCATAGTAAAAGTTGTTTGTCATCATGAGCAAAACACGTTTGCAGGAGCTCAGAAATAAACACCGTGAATTGGTTTCGCTCCCGAAGCCCAGTCATTCTACTCATGAAAGCAAGTTCCGCAAAAAAAAAATTTACTCGAAACTTTTTCGACTACATACTAAAGTGGTCTCAATTTGTATTGGAAGTCGAAAGATTTTTGTTTTTTAGGAAAGTTGCTTGTTTTCGTGAGTAGAATCACTGGACTTTAGGAGCGAAACCAATGAAAATTCTTGCTTAACTCCAGCATTTAGAAGCACCATCATCGCTACATAGTCCTTCATTTTAACATAATAACGTGAGTTTGATATTCAAAAGTTGTCAGTTACAAGACGTAGCGGTTTGTACGTGACATCATTACGAAGTAACAAATCATCAAGATTTCTGTTACGAAGATCTTTGCTTGTTAAAAATCATGATTTTGCTGTCAATATTTACGGCTTCATTAAAATTAAAGAACTGCATACATTTTTGTGTCTGAGAAAGATTTTCTAAAAAACATGAGTGAAATATTTTAAACAAAAAGCAGCTCGATATGTTAATACTAGCTGGTGCCCGCGACTTCCTCTGCGCAGGATAAATTTTAGCCTATGTGTTATTCTGATGTATAAGCTATATTATTGTAAAGTTTCATTAAAATACATTCAGTAGTTCTTACGTGAAAGAGTAACAAACATCCATCCATACATACTTACAAACTTTATTAGTTGGATAGGATTTTTGAATGTTAGTGGGGCAAGCTTTTCTTTTTTCATTCACGAAAAAAGTTGAGTGTACCGGCCCACCGCAGACTTTAGTCGGCTGAGCCTGTCAAATAAATGTTAAACTAACTTTATCTTTTATATTGATGTTTGCGTAAATTTCAAAACAGTGTTGTATTGGCAAGATGAGCCCCAGGCCGTCAGACTAGATATTAGCCCTTGAGACCTAGTGGAGAAGTCAATGTAGCCCTTACGCAAAAAGTTTGGAGACCCCTAATCTACACCATCTGTACTAAACCACACTTTATTGTTAGGAAGCTAAACTTGTACAAAAGTTGGCAGTGTGCTGCCTACCTACATGGTTATATCAAAAACCAAACATAGAGCTTTGCAAATGACGCGACATTATCTGTTTTGATTGTAGACTGGTGACGGTGTGAATGACGCGCCCGCCCTGAAGAAGGCCGAGATCGGTATCGCCATGGGCTCCGGAACCGCCGTCGCCAAGTCCGCCGCCGAGATGGTGCTCGCTGACGACAACTTCTCATCCATCGTCTCCGCCGTTGAGGAAGGTAAGTCTTGAACGAAACCAGATCTACGCAACATTGGTACGTATCAGTATAATAACACTGCAACTACGTTGATATCTTTTTATCGTCTCTTGACCTCGGCCTAGCCCAGAGGAAAGTAATGGCGAATTAAACACTTATACAGCACTCCAAAGTGTAATATGTAAAAGAGCGATTAAATTTTATTTTGATATAAACAGAATAGTTTTTTATTCTTCTTTTTTTTATTAGTTGGAGTTAAACTGTTATTTTGAGCCAGAGCGCAAATGGCGTAACTAAGCCCATTAAAGAGTATTTTCTTTAGTCAGCAACTTTTCATAGATACATGGTGTAAGGATATTTTGAGTAAAAAATTCCTATGTCTAAAGATATTTGACATATGATATTATTTGACATAGATCTTTGACATAATGACTGATTTACATTGCAATCCGCTGGACTATCGGGCTTAAAAGGTTCTTTTACATTACATACGGTGCGAAATCTCATTGTAAATTTTTTCGACAGGGCATAACTGTTATGCGATAACAGATTTTTATGAAAAATGTGACGTTATATTGCGATGCGACATCGCAACGTACACTCTGGCAAAAAAGTAAAAAAAAAATAATTACATTATTTTTAATGGTAACACAAAATTTCTCCTAAAGTGACTGAATGTTGCCATATAAAATCAGTTTTGGCGTAGAAATTGGCCCCCCTATTCATGACTTATTTGCCAGACTATGTATGTAGAAAGAGCCCAAAGTGTTTGTCTAACCCAACGATATGTACAGGCCGTGCCATCTACAACAACATGAAGCAGTTCATCCGTTACCTGATCTCGTCCAACGTGGGTGAGGTGGTGTCCATCTTCCTGACGGCGGCGCTGGGCCTGCCCGAGGCGCTGATCCCCGTGCAGCTGCTGTGGGTCAACCTGGTGACGGACGGTCTGCCCGCCACCGCTCTCGGCTTCAACCCCCCTGATCTCGACATCATGACCAAGCCTCCCCGCAGGGCTGACGAAGGTCTCATCTCTGGATGGCTGTTCTTCAGGTAATTTGAATACCTACTTTTACGTGCCGGCTGCCGAAAACTTAAGTGAACGTCAAACAGATACCTTTTATAGATTTTGAAAGTATGCAAATTGTGATGTCGTAGTTATAATGGTAACGTTCGACGGCAAGCTAACACTTAATTCGTCACGTAAATTTAAAACTACTCACTAAACGTAAAATGGTCAGTTTTTCATCTATTTTACCTGGTCATTTCTTAGATGAAAAGAGTATTTTGTTTTGATTTAGAAAAACTCGTTTTAAGATCAAATTCAGGACGTTGTAAATAAAGAGAACCGGAGGATAGATAGCAGCGTCCTTCTGCGTTACATACTGCAGTCACTAACAACTGCGGTCCATGGTGCCAACCGCAACACTAAAAAGCTTGGTGACTATGGTACTTCCGCTCCAAAATATACAAAGCCTTTTTAAGGCGTTATATTATATATGTATGTATGTATAGAAGGTGTAACAGAAAGGTGTGAAGGATGTGATTCTGCTCATGAAACTGAACAACTGTCCCTAAGGAACATAAATCGAAATACGAAAAAAAAATTTGACCTCCCATACAAAATGCGCGATCAGCTGATTCAGTTTCTATGGGAGGTCAAAATTCTTTTTTCGTATTTCGACCTATGTTCCTTGGGGAAAGTTGTTCAGTTTCATGGGCAGAATCACATACTTCAGGGTTGATATACCCTTTTTGTTACACCTTGTATAGTATATGCTGGAGGGAGCTCCCCTTTTTTTTCAAGCTAAATACGTTAGCGTTTGACCCCGATCTCAACTGGTGGTAAGTGACGATGGGGTCGAAGATGTATCATGCTTACCTAGATAATACCTTGATAAGAACAAGATTATAGTGTTAGGAGAATAGATTGGCAGGGAGGGAGTTCCACTCGTTGGCTTGGCCCTGTCCAGCTGTGGACGTGAGATAGTAACAAGTTTGGTCTTCCTCCGCAGATACATGGCTATCGGTGGGTACGTGGGCGCGGCGACCGTGGGCGCGGCATCGTGGTGGTTCATGTACTCGCCGCTCGGGCCGCAGATGACGTACTGGCAGCTCACGCACCACCTGCAGTGCCTGGGCGGCGGCGACGACTTCAAGGTAACCCTCACGCCACGTGCTCCCCTGTCCCTGTCCCCTGAACCGACCACACTCAAGTGCCTTTCTATCATCGCAAACGCTATACAATAGAACAAATGGGATTGACATTAGCTGTCACACAACCTTTCGTGCGTTCCGAATCGGGTAAATATTACTCTGACAGCAGGATAGCGTTATATGACGTCCATCGGTGTGGTCGAGACAGACTGCTGTCAAATGTTAACTATTACCGTTTTGGAACTCACTCCTAATGTCAATTCTATATATTTTCATTCTATTCTACTAGCGGTTGCGATGGTAGAAAGCCGCGTCTCTAGGCCTTTGAAAACACGCGCGTAGTTGTGAGTCTTGTCTAACTTGTCTGTCTAAATTTGCATCGTATCTATTATGAGCGAAGCAAGGAGATTCGAAATCTTTGCAACCGTCACATACCTGTCACTATCAAATTTTGTAAATTGAAATTGCAGGGCGTCGACTGCAAAATCTTCACTGACCCTCACCCTATGACGATGGCGCTGTCCACGCTGGTCACCATCGAGATGCTGAACGCCATGAACTCGCTGTCGGAGAACCAGTCGCTGGTGTCCATGCCCCCCTGGTGCAACATGTGGCTCATGGGCTCCATGGTGCTCTCCTTCACGCTCCACTTCGTCATCCTCTACGTGGAGGTGCTCTCGGTGAGTAACATGAACTCGCTGTCGGAGAACCAGTCGCTGGTGTCCATGCCCCCCTGGTGCAACATGTGGCTCATGGGCTCCATGGTGCTCTCCTTCACGCTCCACTTCGTCATCCTCTACGTGGAGGTGCTCTCGGTGAGTAACATGAACTCGCTGTCGGAGAACCAGTCGCTGGTGTCCATGCCCCCCTGGTGCAACATGTGGCTCATGGGCTCCATGGTGCTCTCCTTCACGCTCCACTTCGTCATCCTCTACGTGGAGGTGCTCTCGGTGAGTAACATGAACTCGCTGTCGGAGAACCAGTCGCTGGTGTCCATGCCCCCCTGGTGCAACATGTGGCTCATGGGCTCCATGGTGCTCTCCTTCACGCTCCACTTCGTCATCCTCTACGTGGAGGTGCTCTCGGTGAGTAACATGAACTCGCTGTCGGAGAACCAGTCGCTGGTGTCCATGCCCCCCTGGTGCAACATGTGGCTCATGGGCTCCATGGTGCTCTCCTTCACGCTCCACTTCGTCATCCTCTACGTGGAGGTGCTCTCGGTGAGTAACATGAACTCGCTGTCGGAGAACCAGTCGCTGGTGTCCATGCCCCCCTGGTGCAACATGTGGCTCATGGGCTCCATGGTGCTCTCCTTCACGCTCCACTTCGTCATCCTCTACGTGGAGGTGCTCTCGGTGAGTAACATGAACTCGCTGTCGGAGAACCAGTCGCTGGTGTCCATGCCCCCCTGGTGCAACATGTGGCTCATGGGCTCCATGGTGCTCTCCTTCACGCTCCACTTCGTCATCCTCTACGTGGAGGTGCTCTCGGTGAGTAACATGAACTCGCTGTCGGAGAACCAGTCGCTGGTGTCCATGCCCCCCTGGTGCAACATGTGGCTCATGGGCTCCATGGTGCTCTCCTTCACGCTCCACTTCGTCATCCTCTACGTGGAGGTGCTCTCGGTGAGTAACATGAACTCGCTGTCGGAGAACCAGTCGCTGGTGTCCATGCCCCCCTGGTGCAACATGTGGCTCATGGGCTCCATGGTGCTCTCCTTCACGCTCCACTTCGTCATCCTCTACGTGGAGGTGCTCTCGGTGAGTAACATGAACTCGCTGTCGGAGAACCAGTCGCTGGTGTCCATGCCCCCCTGGTGCAACATGTGGCTCATGGGCTCCATGGTGCTCTCCTTCACGCTCCACTTCGTCATCCTCTACGTGGAGGTGCTCTCGGTGAGTAACATGAACTCGCTGTCGGAGAACCAGTCGCTGGTGTCCATGCCCCCCTGGTGCAACATGTGGCTCATGGGCTCCATGGTGCTCTCCTTCACGCTCCACTTCGTCATCCTCTACGTGGAGGTGCTCTCGGTGAGTAACATGAACTCGCTGTCGGAGAACCAGTCGCTGGTGTCCATGCCCCCCTGGTGCAACATGTGGCTCATGGGCTCCATGGTGCTCTCCTTCACGCTCCACTTCGTCATCCTCTACGTGGAGGTGCTCTCGGTGAGTAACATGAACTCGCTGTCGGAGAACCAGTCGCTGGTGTCCATGCCCCCCTGGTGCAACATGTGGCTCATGGGCTCCATGGTGCTCTCCTTCACGCTCCACTTCGTCATCCTCTACGTGGAGGTGCTCTCGGTGAGTAACATGAACTCGCTGTCGGAGAACCAGTCGCTGGTGTCCATGCCCCCCTGGTGCAACATGTGGCTCATGGGCTCCATGGTGCTCTCCTTCACGCTCCACTTCGTCATCCTCTACGTGGAGGTGCTCTCGGTGAGTAACATGAACTCGCTGTCGGAGAACCAGTCGCTGGTGTCCATGCCGCACGGAAATTCGATTGCTTGACACCTGCAAAACTTTATTTTAAATATTTATAGAATTGAACACATTTTTGTTTTAAACTTTTTGTTCAAATTAAAATGAATATACCTTATTGGTTGATTTACACGAAGGAAATTATTAGTACTATTTGGAGGGATGATTTGATTCTTTCCTAAAGCTGCATGCCTCAGATCTTAAATTTTACAATTACATATTTTTTTCCAAATATAGGTAAAAAAATACATTAATAAAATGTTTAAAAAGGAAAACATTCAGATAGCGAAATAATTTGTCCTACAAAATTTGCCATGTCACGAAATTACAAATTTATGAATTATGCTGGAGTTCTGGAGGGAGCTCCCTGTCCTGGACGTTTTATGGGATGTAATGATGATGATGACGAGTTGAATGTGTTGTAAAGAAGGTAAGTGCACTGTTAGTGCATTGTTAACGTGGTGGGTGTGTGTGGTTGCAGGCCGTGTTCCAAGTGACGCCGCTGTCGGGCGAGGAGTGGATGGTGGTGATGAAGTTCTCCATCCCCGTGGTGCTGCTCGACGAAGTGCTGAAGTTCGTCGCGCGCAAGATCTCCGACGGTGAGCCCAAATGTGTCGCCGACTGGCTGCCCGGCTTGCACTGGATCGTTCTCATGTGGGCCGTCTTCTTCGGCCTTGTCATATACGGCCCGCTATAAGCCCGCCCGCCCGATGAAACCACCCCGCCCCGAACACATCCGCTCCGGACCTTCGAGTCATTCACTAATACCTCCCGAACCGCCCGCCTCGAAACTCTCAATCGCCTTCGAAGAGAGACACAAAAAATCATTGTAATTTTAAGTAACTTTTTCGAAAAAAAAAAAAGATCTCTTTTTGAATTGCGATTTGAAGGTTTCGGTCGCGAGCGGTCGAGCGTACTGTGGAAACGAAACAGACTATGAGCGCGGCTCACCACAGTGGACTAACCGTTTTGAATGCTAACCAAATGCCCCGCGCCCGCGCACCGGTGTGAAGTGAGGAGTGGTTAGTGTCGAAGTGTGCGTGTGTGTGTGTACACGTCGCGACGCGTGTAGTAGTTCTCGTGCGAGACAATAATACTGGAGCTCCACTCGATCAGTTCATCCCTTAGACTCTCCTTAGTGAAGTGGCTGTGAAGACCTTCATTATAAATGGTATTGAACACCAAAAATTGGTTTTAATCGAAACGAATATATGATAATATATAAGTTAGGTTTGTTGCATTTGTTATGAATTTTTTATAGATGATTGATTATACACTGTCATCATATCGTGTGGGTTGCAAGGTCGATGACCGACCTCACATGATGATGATGATGATTATACACTGTGAAAGCTCCTTAGGAAATTGGATATAAACTCGCACTCGACTTAGTACCTTGTCCTATGGACATTTATGGAGACATTTATGAAAATTACTATTGATAAATAGTGACAGCGTTGTTAGTATAATGTAATTTATTGTAAGTGTATCGATAGGGACGCGGTTACGATAATTTGTTCGGCAAACTTGAAAGGGAACTTCTCCTGTCCTGTCGCCTGTGCTGCTTGCTAACCTTCTTTCGCTCTTTTCTATTTTTCCTGTTCTCAGCTGTACCTAAAAACACAGTAAAAAGATGTTGTACTACCCTCAAACAGTATCGCAACGCGGTCGTCCTCATAATTATTCCTAGACTGTCATTCCGCCATTTGAGAGATGTATGCACGCTGTCGGTTATACAAGCGAGTCAGTAAAAAAATCTTGAAACATGGCTGCAGGGGCTTCAATCCCTTTGCCTTGACTTTTAAAATTTAAAAGTATGGCATTTATAAACTTGCATTTACGAGGATTGTTACTGAACGTATACGATGCACAAAATAACTGTGGCCCTGTCATAGATGCGCAGAAGAAAAAATGGCCCATTTTTGCACATTTTTGACTTCTGCGCATCAATGACAGGGCCACAGTTATTTTGTGCGTCGTATAGTACAAAGTCTTTTTGCTGTGCAAGCAGGAAGCATATTTGCTGCTTCTCTAACCTAGAGTGATAACGAACGAATGATAAATTGTGCTGATTCAATAACCCACACACATATGTCCTTGTATGTAGCATTTGAAATCATGGTCACATGATTGCACTTGTTATCCTGTTAGTTATCTGAGATCATATACATATAATATATAGTAAAAATTCCAATAATTAGTGTGATCTGTAAGAAAATATAGTATTTGGTAATAATTAACAATAAATATAAAGCAATATAGTCAATGTACGAGCTGTTGATATAAGAGTTCGGTTTGGTACTTTAATGATTTATGTTTATACAACGGATGTAATTTAAGTTTTTATCTCCTGAAAGGTTTGATGGTGATGATTTACATCAACTATACTATAATATTATTACTCACGAGACATAATAATATTTTAAGTTCTAAAAGATTTGCAAATTCAAAATTTTATCCATATAATTATGTGGGTACATGGTTTGTACGTCATAAGTTTATAATATACATAGTAAATAGGAGTTACGAAATCTTGCATGAATGCAGATTTGTGCATGCTTAACCAGTTTTCATGAGTGCAGTTTGGAGTGGTTTGAAGTTTTTTATATTATGTATAATTTTAGTACGTGAGGTCTTTAAAGATGCGCGTAAAAGTCAATCGCTTTTATTTTACATCAATGACACAGCCTGTTTCATGACGCTTCTTTAAAGTTAAAGCCCTTTTAAACCTATTGCTGTCACTTTCTTTGTCAGCAACGAAGAAATTGATAGAGCTTTAATTTTAAAGGTGCTTTCATGTCATATTTTATTTAGAATGTTAATACAATATTAGGTTGTGCTGACCGTAGAAATCGATTCTTAAAACGATTTAAATAATGTATTTGTTAATTTAGACTGAAAGCGGGTTACAAGCTTTTACGCGCACTTCAAAAGAACTGGTAGAAATCTTATGAAGATCTAAGTTTCGATCGTTGAATCTTTTTATATTACACTATTTTGTAAACATATAAACTCCGCCGATATACACTGCACAACCATGCCCCGGCATGCTCAAAGCTCCCAAAGCGTTCGCCCCCAACCCCGAACTATTACTGTTATGTATAACTTATTAAAATGTACAGTCGTTTATACATATTTTACATTAATTAAAATTGTCGAGAATACATACCCTGTTTGAATTTATAATAATCCGCTATTGCGTCCAAACGCGAAATGTCCTTGTCGCAAAATTACCACCCGTCAAAATACGATTTTATCGCACAATTTCCCGATGTATAGATAACATCACGACTCTTTCCCGTCGTGGTAGGCAGAGAACACAAGCCCTCCCTTAGAGCGTAATATTGCCAATTTTACAAAAAACCACAAATTCTGATTGACTAGCGAACTGATCGGAACTGCTTTCGAACAGATAATCCAGTCAATACGGGAAATTTTTACAAATGGGACTAACGTCGGACTTATAATTGCTATAGGGCTGTGTTGCGACGGGTGGTTATTTTACGCCTACCCGCACTATTGTTTTGCACTAAGTATTCGTTTCCTTTCCTAGTGTAGCTGACAAACAGACATGTCCAAGCTACACGAAACCTATACAAGTTTTCACCCACACCCGGAATGATTTTGCTCACAACATTAAGAATGAATAACATGACTAAGTTTTGCTTCGATTTGTTTTGGCTTTATAAGATTTGAAATAAAGTATGTTTGAAGATAATTTTTTGGATGACGATGGAAAAGGGAAGACATTCCTCAGAGTTTCAGCTGCATTTATTTGACCCATTGGAAGACGAATGGCGTTTTAAATTGTTTGATCATCAAGTTTGTGATATAAGTTTTATTGAGTTATTTTTGAAGCACCCCTCGCCCGTCCGCGGCTATGACGCCGCCGGCCGGCCCGCTCCCGCTTGCTCTAACCCGGTGTTATCTGCCCTCAGCCAAGCCGACGTGGAACATCTAAGGACGCCTCGTCAGCGCAGCGCCCTGCACGCCCATATTCCATGAACACTCATTGTTTGTTGTGTGAACCCGCAGTGAAACTACACATTAAACGACACGGTTGTGATCTCTACATACAGTCTACCCGCGTAAGTTCGGAGGGCCGCCCCTTTCGACAGGCGCACCACTAACCTGACGTATATTTTGCAGCGAACGAGATTGTCATTGACAAGTGGTAAATACCACAAGCCACCGAACCATAGTTCCTCACCCGCCTCTCTGCCCGCTCCGCTCCCTGCCTCGCCCCGCGCGTGTACGGTACGTGACGTGCGTGTGACGTGACGTGCGTGTGACGTGTGCGTGACGTGCGTGTAACGTGACGTGCACGGCGCGGGCGGCCGGCGGGAGCCCGGCGCGGCGTGCCAACACCGCCACTTGCGCCGAGCTAGTTACAGAGAGGACTTGTTCATAATGTGTATATACATACAGTATGCTTAGGAGGTTTATCCATTTGTTATTAACGTTGTTCTAAATAAAGACTACATGGTGCCCGTCGACAGAAGCAGTGCGATAGACGAGTGTGTACTTAAGAAAGTTGACAAGCACTTTTAATTTATTGTTATATTTTTATTGTATTTTAATCTAGTTTGCTTATATAGCGCCGAGTCTGTTTCTATTAGTGCTGACGCCTCGACGAGCAAAATGGTGTCTGTAAGGGAAGGATTAATATACGATTGTCCAGTGTTTGGGACCTAAACAAGTCCAAAAATTTAAACATACCTGTACATTTTAATGTATTATTGTTTTGTACAATAAATCGTTATAAAACGACAAGTGTTTAATTTTCCTCTGATATTTACTCAATAAAAACACTTAGGTCCACGCCGTCCACCAGCGCCCCCATCGGTTAAAAAAATATTACTCGCTGAACACAAAACTTATCGAAAATTTGGTCAGACAGGTTGAAGTTATGTTTGTTTAGAACCTATCAATTCTGTAAAATATGGTTTACCGAAGTTACAGATAGAAAAAAAACTGGCCAAGTGCGTGTCGGGCCACGCGCAATATAGGATTCCGTAGTTTTTCACGATTTTTATCGTAAAGCAGGTGTTGACTAACTATTTCATAACATTCGTAACATAAATTTTTTACATCCTAATACTATGCGAGGTCGTAACGCCTTTTCAGCTATAGCTCATTAACCTATGAAGCCTACTTAGCTGTGATAGTTTTTCTTTTAATTTCATCATATATAGGGTCCTAATTCAATAGTGAACATAATTTTAGCACGTTACTCAGACCATGGAACTTTCCCAAAGAAACATGGGTCAAAATACGAAAAACCAAATTTAAGCTCCCATACAAAATGCGCTATCAGCTGATGCAGTTTCTATGGGAGGTCAAAAATCTATTTACATATTTCGAACTATGTTCCTTGGGGAAAGTTGTTCAGTTTCATGGTCTGAGTAACATACTAAAATTATGTTTACTATTTCATTAGGACCTTATATACTACTACTTTGAATTTTTCAATTCAATTAAATCTTTGATGAGTGGCTTTTGTGTGTTCACAATTCCGCCAATGTCACGTAGTGAAGTGAATACACGATGGAGTTTCGCAAAAAGCAAAAAAAAACCGGATATAGAATCCATTGAATAATCCTTTAGAGTACAAAACATCACAATATGTACATCACAACAGAACAAGATAGTTATTATTAAAAATAATTTTCATAAATAGGAGAACATTAGAGTTTAATATGATTATAACTAATGAATTTTGACAATAAGAATATAAAAGGAGAATTAACAAGGGATAATAAATATTTCATATTAGTGGGCAAAGGGATCTCAGGAGGGGAGGACATTATATAATGAAATAGAAAGTTTGGGACACTTAAAAAATATATGATCTATATCAACTTCGTCTATTCCGCATTCACACAGGGAGTTATCCCGAACCCTAATCTTATTTAAATGAACCGGGGTGCTGGAGTGACCTAATCTAATACGACAAATTGTTGTTATAATAGGTCTGGGAATTTTACGAAACTTGAAAAACCACGGTTTTATTGGAATTTCAGGTTGGATGTCACCATAAAATTTATCCTTGATGAATTTAGATGAAGACCACAGAATGTTCCATTGAGTTTGAATTTTTCACATTTCCAACAAAAATTTGCGCTTTTAAGCTGAATATTTTGGAAACGGATCCCTAAATCGAAAAATGATCTTTGCAAACTCACATTATTTTTAAAAGACCTATCGAACGATACCCCACACAATGGGGTGAAGAAGAAAAAAAAATTCACCCCCACTTTACTTGTAGGGGGGGTACCCTAAATAAAATATAAGAAAATATTTTATTTTACCACTTTTTCGGCGTGAATGAAATACATATCCACACTAAATTTCAGCTTTCTTGTACGAAGGGTCTCTGAGCTAAGCCACGGACAGACAGACGGACATGACGAAACTATAAGGGTTCCTTGTTGACTACGGAACCCTAAAAAGAGCGAAAGACGGCACTACAGTGGGTCTTTAGTCGACTCGGTACATTGTACTTAGAGATTAAAATCGATTGCTTTCTTTCAAACATGTGTACAGGCAAAGATAATATAATACTATACTAGTGCAGAAAAGGCGTGCAGGCGTGCAAAAAAGTTCATAGAAAATTAAAAGCATACAACTATTTAATTTATTGCTAAATCACAGTCGTTTGATTAATATTTTCATACAACTATTAAAGAAAAACTAAGGCTATCGTTTGATCCGAAATTCAAAATAATTCGCAAGTCGAGACTTAATACAAGCTTACTGAAAACCAAAGATTACCTACCGTAATTTTAATTAATTAATTTACAATTCAAGATAATAATATGAATTAAATCCTAATTGTTTTATAGTGAAAATAAAAACACTTTTCTCAGCGTCTGTAGAAATGAAAAAAAAATTACAGTGTACCGAGTTCGAGTGTACTGAGTTTACTAAAGAGTCACTAGGTACAGTGATTTGCATCATGTAACTACACAGTGAAATTTATTTTACGGAGTTGATAGCTTCTAAATAAACTACTGACCGGACTTTCCGTAAGTTTTGTATTCAGCGAGTAATATTTGTTTAACTGATGGACGGCGGGTAGCCTCTTAAGGTGGTTGCTGAGTGGCAGTTAGAAATAATTTATTGCGTCGCAAATACAAAACTTTTCATGAGTATTGTTCGTTTGGCGTCAATATGGGGTAGTTATTAAGTTATGACCCATAACATCATAGCTTAGCTTATCATTTATAGCTTTGTACTTATGGGATTGGTAAAGTGGTAATGAATGAATAATTTATTTCGGAACTAATTGTTAAAAATGGCCGTTTTTGGCACTTTTGCAATACAAAGCTATTTAGGTGTGATATGATGGATAATAAAATATAGAACTACCCCAAATTGCCGCCAAACTAACAACCCTTTAAATGTTTTGTATTTATGACGCAATAAATTTATTTCTTAAAGTGGCAGCACCTCTGCTCAGATAGATTTGTTAGGGGCAATCTTGAGTTTTACACATAATTTGATAAACTCACGTTTTATTTTAACGGCGTAGGACCGACACGTTTCGATCCTGTACAAGGATCTTCTTCAGGGACGTCAGAATAAGGAGCAAGAGAATCCATCAACTTCTTCCGCCCCGCGTCCTCCCAAGCTCCACTCGCGCTCAACGCGACCTCCCTGAAAATGATCCTCGTACAGGATCGAAACGTGTCGGTCTTATACCGTTAATATAAAACGTGAATTTATCCGTCGATGTATCATCATCATATCAGCCGAAAGACGTCCACTGCTGGACATAGGCCTCCCCTAAAGAACTCCATGACGACCGGTCCTGCGCTCGATGTATATAATAAGGCAATTACGTTATCCTAAGGTTTAGGATAACGTAATATGCCCCTAACAAATGTATGTTTGTCTAGGACCTTTAGGTTTATGAGCTTGGATGCTGTCTGAAACAGGTATTCGTATTAGTGTGTCTTATATGCAACGAGATTTGGAAGTAGATTTTTTTCTTTCTGGAAAAGTTATTTAAGAGGTTTCATGGGCGGACTCACATCCTTCAAAAAGGTTAAATCATTTTGGAACACCAAATTCAGATGATTTTTCGCGGATTCTGATGGATTAACTAACTCCTAATTCTCTTACCTAACTTTATTTGTACTCAGAGACGTCACCTAAAGATAACATTATTATACAGACTGTGGGTGTGTTGTGTGTACCGAAAACTGAAAGGGTAGCGTGCTCAGTCAACGAAACTGATCAAACTTCCCAGAGAAACATTTTTGGAAAATGAAAAAAAATTGGCCTCCATACAAACTGTTCGATCAAAGTGAGCAATTTGTATAGAAAGGAAATTTTTTTTGTTTCTTTGGGAAAGTTGTTCAGTCATAGATTTGATAATGGTTCGTTGACTGAGCATTTTTTTTTAAAGAAACAAGTGAGCAAACGAGCAGGTGGGCCACCTGATGGTAAGTGGGTCATCACCGCCCATGCCCATAGCGCCCACTGTCTTATTAATAAGACCGCAAAGCGCGTTGCTCACTTTGAGAACTAAGATGGTATGTCTCATATGCCGGTAATTTCACTGGCTGCCTTGCCCTTCACACCGAAACATAGCAGTGCAAACACTGCTGCTTCACGGCGGAAAAAAAGCAAGGGGGTGGGCATGCCCTTTGAGTTTTCGGTACACCGTCCCTTACAGGATTTCTTCAACTCTCGTTCTGACACTTGCTTTGTCGTATTCAACCAAAGTTCCTTAATTAAGTTTTTTGGTATCATGGGCAGATTGAGAAGGCCATTATTTACCCTTCGGTAGTAACCTTGTATAGTTAGTCTAGGCAACGCGCAACGAAGCGGATCGTTGTATGAAGACCCCCGCATTAAATCCTCAGTCGATGAAACTTTGCTAGGGTATTACACTACATGAGACAAACCTTCTGTAAAAAAATCCAAAAAAAAATCGGTACTTTTATTTTTCCATACAAAAATCACAAAAAATGTATGATTTTTTTTTGTAATCTTTTTTTATATTTTGAATTTACATTTAATTCATGATTCTTTATCATCCTGTCAAATAAAATCTACCTGAGAAATTTATGTTAAGGTCAACTGCTTCGTTGCCTACACAAAGTAGTACCTAGGTGTCATAAATGGACATGCAAATTTAAATTTTACGAGCATAGTAATAAAGTCTATTTACATTTTGAAAACTTTATTTTAATTGACTACAAGATAACAGTATAAGAAGAGCAATATTAATACTGATATAGAAATAAAATAAAAAAAAACAATAATTTATTACAACATGAAAAAAGTATATTATCAAAACATTTATAACTAAAATATCACAACAAATTAGAGGTCAGTAAGTGTATAACTTATTTATTTTATTACGATTCTATACTAATTGAAAAGAATACTTAAGAGATGGAATTATAGAGATTCAAAATAGTTCAAATACTTGCATAAGTTATACAGGGTGTTTGGAATGAGACCATTTATAACATATAATCTGAAAATATTCGAAGCTCTAAAATAATGTTTAAAATGAAGAAAACTGATTTATTTGCGGAATTTAAAACTTAAGTTGTTCAAACCTTTTAAACAACTGCTTGGTTATTGTCCTTTTTAGGGTTCCGATACCAAAATGGTAAAAAAGAGGAACCCTTATGGTGTGACTTTGTCTGTTTGTCTGTCACACCTGTATATCTCAGCAACATGCTATCGACTTGATATTTGGAATAGTTTTAATATGGTTGCCCAACTTAATTAATAAAAGAATTTTAAAAAGATTATGATTATTAATGTAAAGGGGGGGCAAAATTTCAAATTGTCGTTACTAGGTCGAGTGGGGTATCATATGAAAGGGCTTTACTTGTACATTCTAAAATATATTTTTTTAAGACTTAGTTTGCAAGTTATGATGAAAAATGTCAAAAAAAATACCATTCCCGCCTTATCTCCGAAGTTTGTGGAAGTAAAAATCTGAATTAATTACAGTCGATAGAAGTTTATGTAAATATTTTAGCAAAAATAAAACAATCTTTCTAACTTGCAGTTTTTTAGAAATCTGCAAAAAACAAATTTAGTTTTGCAGTCCTAAAAATCGACTTTTTTGCTTTCAAAAATACTATACGTAGATAGGAACCCTCGGCGCGCGAGTCCGCCTCGCACTTGACCGTTTTTTTTTGAGGTATCATTTACGCAGATGTCAGCAATTTCTAAATTTAGGGTGTATTTAAGCATAATGGAGGGAGATATTAGTTAGTAGCAACAATGAAAATAAAATAAAAACTAAGACTTTGTCTAAGACATATATGGCTTAATATGTTCTAAATGGTCTCAGCTATCACCCAGCTTCCAAACAACCTGTACATCTAGATAATTTAATCAGCAACAATACATGTAGCAGAATCCGGCTCACAGTTGTCATACTCTTTAAGTAAAGCCCCCGAGTAATCCTTGTGAATGTTGATGCAGACACAGTGCGGCTTTTCTTCACCAGGATTGTAGAGCTGCCGAGGAACACCTGCCCAACCCTTGGATATTCCACCACTGGATGAAAAAAAAAAGGGTTTGTTAAACTATGATTGTATAAACGGAAGAAAAAGTAGAGACTGTTGTTTGAACTTTGCCCTCTACAATATTGTAGCCTACTATATACTACTTCTATATAGAGAAACACAACAATTACATTGTTTTAGGTTTGCCTATACTTACGTAGATTTTAAGTCATTTGTCAACTTGCAAACTTTAAATTAGCAATATGTTTGTGAGATGGTGAGTTAAAAAAATATGGACAGTTAAAACTTGTTTTGTGTCCTCAATTATAAAATAAGTAAATACCTGTACTCAGTACACCAGACTTTGGTACCATCAGAAACACTCCATTCCATGTTACATGGTGGAAACTTCTGTTCATCTTGCTTCGCCATCTCTTGCTCTCTCCTGCACTGATCTATCCTTTCTTCTAGTTGTTTAGAGTAAGCTGTGGGCTGACCAGAATCATCATAATATCTTCCTATAAGGACACCTGTAACATTTTATAAATATTTGATTTTGGATGTATTCCCATGGCATCATATTTTAGAACATTCCTCTCGCTTACCAACAGACTTGTATTTTTGGTTGTAAGTTTCTTTCCAACTTATGAGACCAAATAGCTCTTCACAAGAAAGGTCCATAACATGATCCCTGTCTTCATTCTCATCCTTAAAATTTCCTGTAATGAAAGATCTTGATGCATCTTTTCCTGAAAAGTAATTAAAATTAGTATAGAAAGTGGTGCTAGCTCATCAATGTTTTTTGGCACCAACCTGCTCACAGACTTTCTAGGTATTTATGCAGAATGTTAATATGCGAAATAATGTTAATTCTTACCTACAAAATAATGATAGGAACCACCTTCTCCATAATGCATCTGACCTTTAGAAACATCAAATACAGATCCCATAAGAGAAAGGTATAATTTTTTATTCTCTATTCCATTGTACTGGGATAACTGTTGCTCAGAAAAAACACCTTTGCTCCTACTTCGAGGTACTGATACCCCTCTAAAACTACTGTAAACAGACTGCAATTTGTCCTGGAATATTATGCACACGGTTACTACGACCACTGCTAATACGATTTTAATATTACTCCGCAAAACTGATACTAAATTCATGATCATATTAATAAATTATCGGGAAATAAAAATTTAAACTTTATTACGAAAAAACGCACGCACGCAAGGCCGAGTGCGTCAAGAAATAGTGCTCATGTCGCAAAAGAAAAGATAAAAGAGATCGACAGAGCCAATTTTAAAAGGTTAAAAAGAGATAGCAATAGTTTGAATATTCTACGACCACTGGAACTAGGGTCAGTAAAGGTCAAAATAGATGTCAAAATGGCATTGCCCTTTTCGTTCAGAAATATTTGGGAAAACAACAAATTAGTGATTGTGAACACACAAAAGCCACTCATCAAAGATTGAATTGAATTGATAAACGTCTGATAAACTAAATATTATTTACCATGAATTCTACATTACTTATTCGCTTTATGAGTTTAAAGACGTTAGTTCGCCGGGTGTCTCAGTTTCCACCGCGAAGAAGAGTTGTTGTTTCAGGGTTAGGAGTGGTGGCTCCAGTTGGATCTGGTACGGAAGTAGCCTGGCAAAACCTGCTCAAGGGGCACTGTGGCATAATCACCCTGCAAAGTGAAGAGTATTCCAAACTTCCATGTAAAGTAGCTGGTATAATACCCAAAGATGAAAAAGTCCAAACGGCATTATCAAAATCCAATTTAAAATCTATGGCTCCTGCCACTTGTTTGGCTCTCGTCGCGACAGCAGAGGCTCTGGATGATGCCAGATGGCATCCCCAGTCTGGGGCGGAGAAAGAAGTAACGGGAGTAGCAATTGGAATGGGAATGATTGACCTTATAGATGTATGTAATACAAATGAAGCTTTGAAATCAGGTTACAACAAAGTTAGTCCTTTCTTTGTTCCTAGAATATTACCTAATATGGCAGCTGGACACATTAGTATCAAATATGGGTTTAGGGGTCCAAATCACGCTGTATCCACTGCCTGTGCCACAGGAGCTCACTCGGTTGGGGATGCTTTCAGATTCATCAGGAATGGAGATTCAGATGTAATGGTATGTGGCGGTGCTGAGTCTTGTATCAGTCCTCTGGCCATAGCTGGCTTCTGCAGGCTGAGGGCCCTCAGTACTTCATTCAATCATACCCCAACTAAAGCTTCAAGACCTTTTGATAAGGAAAGAGATGGGTTTGTAATGGGAGAAGGGGCAGCAGTTTTAGTACTAGAAGAATATGAGCATGCTATCAAAAGAAATGCAAAAATATATGCTGAAATATTGGGCTATGGATTATCAGGAGATGCTTCCCATATTACCAGTCCTAGAGAAGATGGTAGTGGAGCAATATTGTCAATGAGTAGAGCTCTAAAAGATGCTAATATTGAAAAAGAACAAGTCACATACATAAATGCACATGCTACATCTACTCCAGTTGGAGATGGCATAGAATCAACTGCTATAAAAACTCTTTTTGGACAGCACAGTTCTAAAATATCAATATCCTCAACTAAAGGTGCTCATGGACACTTATTAGGTGCTGCAGGGAACCTAGAAGCATTGTTTACCATCTTATCCTGCTACCATGGAATAATTCCACCAACACTCAATTTGGAGAATCCAGTTGATGACATGAACTATGTTGCTAATGCTCCCAGGAAGTGGGAGGCTGAAAAGCGTGTAGCTCTTAAAAATTCATTTGGTTTCGGAGGTACAAATGCGACACTGTGCATAGCACAAATATAACTAATTTAATCGTGAGTTTGTAAATTAAGATACTGTTCAGAAGGGACGGTTTCGCGGTGATTTTTGGCGCGATCTCTCGTACAATGCCATTTAACCGTGCTAATGTACAGTACAGTCAAGAGCACAGCAAGCTTGACACATAGGACTTTGTACCGTTCTTATTTTAAAAGACGTGTGACTGTTACTACGAGTGTTAAGCTTGTCCTGTCGTTGACTGTACAACAACGCGGCATACTCACGCATACTTCTGAACAGGGTCTAAGATAACTAATAAAGACTGATACAAGAATAAAAGCTGTAAAATCATGATTTAAATAAATAGGATCTTTAATAATAATAAAACGAATGTACATTGTATTATAATATAATATTTAAAACTGAGTTACAAATGTTTTTCGCTTCAATAACAATGGCGATAAGCCAGGTAACTCCCGATCATGATAACGAGCAAATATTGATTATCAACATCATGTACCACATAATAATTATTGAGTCAGGTAAAGCAATGAAAATAAAATAATTTGATCAAAAAATGCTACATTAAATATTTCATTTTACTAAGCTTCCTAACATTTTTATAGTAAATATAATATTTAAATGCTGGGTGTATCCAGTCACAATGTTGGAACTTGGAGGTTAAACTTGCCTCTGATTTTATCAATGCCTTGTCACTAGTACGAGTAAACCAAGGTGAACTGTTGTTCATACTTCTGAACTACATTTACAAATATCAGTATTTTATACTAAAAGCACCCATCAGCAAAGTGACCTAAGAAATGTATATATTAACTATATATTTTTTTATTATCATTTTAACAGTTGGGGTGGATGCCTTGATCTGGAAAGTATACACAATTGATTATTAGGCAAATAAAACGATAAAATATCAAAATAATATACAAGGCAGTTTCTCTTGTAAACAATAAAATCTTATCAAAACTATTTCAATGATAGTCAATCAATGTATATTTTTGACTAGTCTCCTGAACAATATGGCATTTTTTAAATCTCATGATGTTAAATTGTCTGATAAGACTTTATTGTTTCTAAATAAAGGGCTCGTCATATTGTGGTCTGCAGAGGAAACGTGCTGCTGCAACCTGTAGCCAGTTCACCCTCACGCCGATCGGGAGATGACGCATAGGTCTAACTTTTAACATTATCCTGTTCGCAATCTGCCATTAACATTTAAGATTACATGCATAGCCACAGAGCAAAATGACTTAGATGTGTTGCAACATGCACTGTAAACAAATACCATAAAATCCTATTGATGCATCTACACATTAAAATCTTCGATAAGTTACTGAGTAATGTTTATAACTGGGAGTGGTCTGTGGCGTCTATGCGGGCTGCTGGTCTGTGGGCCTGGACACACACAGCCGCTCGAAATTCTGACGTAGGTTCTGCCGCAGCTCCTGTCTTTTCTCCGTGATGTTCCTACGCGATTTGAACTCCATCACCTCTTCTATAGGAATATAACTAGTATCCTGTTCGTCATCTGAAGAACATGTATCCTAGAAAAGATTAAATAAATATTATTCAAAATTATTTCGGAAATAAGTAAATTCGATTAGGTTATATATTGGTTGACCGTGTGGTGCCAGCAAAGAATAGTACCAACCCATCTCTACCCGTGGCTGTCGTAAGAGGCGACTAAGGGATTATAAAACAGAGGATGGGCAGCAACGTCCTTATGTGTATCGTGCCATCTTACATGCTGCGGTCACCAACAACCGCGGTCCAGGTGCCAGCCGTAACGCTCTAATAATAAGCGTGGTGTCTATGGTACTTCCCCTCATAACTTATACAATGCGTTGTTTTGCTGGTATTCTGGAGGGAGCTCCCTGTCCTGCAGTGGACGTGTCATGGGATTTTATGATGATAATGATAATATCGGCTAGGTCATAATATCTTGTGGCTTGCAGGACGATGACCAACCTCAGTGTCAATTGTTAAGCCGCCAAAGGCATCTGACATGACTCATTAACTACTACTTCCGTAGATAGTAGTCGGAACCAACGGCTTAACATGCCTTCCGAAGCACAAAATCAGGTGGTTCATCCTACAACGTCCTAACCGAACTAGGAAAGTCTTACAAAGTGATTTTTGTTGGTAAGTGTCCCCACAGGGAATCGAACCCAGAATGAAAGCCGAATGCTCTTACCATTAGACCACAGAGACTGTCAGTTTATTGGTGGATTTTATTGACGAGGTACAGTAAAAAGGAAATTTACCAATAGCATTTCCTGTAAAGATAGTTGGAAGCCGCCGGTACACGAAACCTTGTCATTTTTAGCCAAATCTAAGCAGTCGCCTCTCTCGTGGTTGCAGAATCCTTCCGAGCAGGCGACCTCCGACCCTTCCGGCGAGCTCATCAGCGAGGAGGAGCCGGATAGCGTCTCGCAGCAGCCGCCGGTGTTGCCAGACGAGTAGCCGCAGTCGTGCGAGTGTTCGTTCGGGGAGAGGTTGCCTTTGGGTCGTTTTTTGGTGGATTTTTTTGAGGAGCGGCGTTTTGGTTTGTCGCCGTGACACTGGTCGCACCCCCCCACCTGCGCCCCGCGCGGCCCCCCGGCGGGGGCGGGGGCGGGGGCGGCGGGGGGCGGCGGGCAGCACGGCGTGTACTCGCGCGGGGACAGCAGCGCCGTCGGGGTGTCTCGCTCCTCCATCTGGCACTCTTCACACTCGCACTTTTCTTCTGGTTCTTCTGAGTCCAATTCCTATTAAAAACCCAAATTTAATATCATAGGAGATGGATGAATAGCGAGCGCTGCAATGCACACTAAAAATAAAAACATTTACAATTAACGAGTTTCTAAAATGTACGTAAAAAGTTACCTTATAGCTAAAAGTGATCTCTTTCAATTTCCACCAGTTCTGTGCCAGGAAGCTAAGATGTGAGCTGGAAAATTGCAGTCAGCCAATAGGATTGCTCCATTTGGCAGCGCATTTGTCAAGCTAGGAAAATGGTGCAATCTTATTGGTTATAATGTTTCCAGCTCACAGCTTAGCTCCCTCGAACAGCATTTGTAGAAATTCTCCCTAACCCACAAAATAAATTGTAATAAAATCAAATATATTTGTGTTTTAGAGGCTGTTTAGAGGCACACTGCGACTTTTTTTCGCGCCGTCGTCGCGCGTTTGTAACGATACAAACTCAAAACGCAACTTGTAGACCTTTGCACAACTATACCTAGCAGACCGACGTAAGGTTGCTTCTTTCAACACATAACAGAACTGTAATATACGGATATAGTATAAAATTGCCTTTGTTTTTACTTACTTTTATTTTATTTATAAGTAAGTACCTACCTATCGTATGGGTGAAGATAAAGTAGTTTACGCAACTGCAGATAGATTGTATTAAACACTCTGCTACGCCTCGCCCAAAGTCGTGTTTTATTTACCTGTCTTATATATAAACTACTATTCTTCACAGTATACTGCTGCGTACAAAATAACTTTGTCCATGACCGTTAATGCGCAGAAGTCAAAAAATGAGTCGCGGGGGTGAGCGCGGCTCCCCCCAAGAGGCAAGCGAATCGTTCATTGGCTCTCCGCCTGTCACCATGCACGGAAAATAACCGTCATGGACAAAGTTGTTCTGAACGCGCTGTACTACCCCACGCATTCACTGTTACACCATATTACGTCACTCTTTCACCCGGAAGAAACCACGCGTCGATAACGTGCCGTAAAAAAACGCGCTATAGACGCGCGTCAACGGCGCGTATACGCACGACGACAGCGCGTAGACGCGTGACAACGACGCGTTTGTATCGAGGCAATCGCAAACAAAAAAACGCGCGTCGACGACGGCGCGAAAAAAAATCGCGGTGTGCACAGGCCCTTATAAAATAGGGATTGAACGGAGCGGTGGCGTATCGTGAATGCCTCTCGCTCACATAACATTTCTGCGTTTATACGACGACAGCGCGTAGACGCGTGACAACGGCGCGTTTGTATCGAGGCAATCGCAAACAATCAAACAAACAAACGCGCGTCGACGACGGCGCGAAAAAAAATCGCGGTGTGCACAGGCCCTTATAAAATAGGGATTGAACGGAGCGGTGGCGTATCGTGAATGCCTCTCGCTCACATAACATTTCTGCGTTTATGGTGGGTACTATCAAACTCATCCAGAAATCTTCAATGCGCTTAATCCTTTTTATATCCCTACTCTAACTATAACCATTTTTTTCGATTATTCCAAATTTTGCAGCCATGACACTAAAACCACAGAATAAATAATAGTAAACAACTAAAACTAGAGTATATTTGGCGGAAAGTATAATACTGTTTTACAAACTTGTTTTTTCTGACAGCTTTAGCCAATTAAAAATAAAAAATTCCAAAGCAATTTATAAGGCTCCTTGGGTATAAGATTGGGATTAAAAATCTCTACTCTCAAATGGATTATGAGCAGCGTTGTTACAAATTTCACCTTTTGCCTATAAAATTACGTAGAACCATTTCTGATGTTTGCTTTTTAATTAATGTTGCTCAAGGTAAAATAGATAGTCCGGAACTCCTCAGGGCTCCCGCACACGACCGAGAATCGGTGGGCGATTATCGGCCAGGACAAGGACGGAAGATTCAGGTGATAACACGTCAGAGCGGGATGCCGACAAAAATCGGTCACCGATTCTCGGTCGTGTGCGGGAGCCCTAAGTAATATGTGTCTCAGAATTCCAACCAGAAATGTACGTCATCACAAATTACTTCATGTCCCTCTTGGTCGTACTAACTATAGAAACAACAGTTTTTTGCCAAGAACCCTTAAAGTAATAAATCTTGTAAACAATGACCATCGTTTTGACCTATTTTGTGGCAGCACTTGAACTATGAGAACACTTATAAGCAGAGAACCTACTCTTGTTATGAACTAAAATCTTGTATATTCATTCATGTATCTTTACCGTCCAGTGACTAAAATAATTTCTATGTTTCTTTGGTAGCTTGTAATTGGCCTATAGAATTTTTTAAGATATTCTTTATTGTAACTAGGCTGTAAGCTCCCAAAATGAAATAAAATAAAACTGCTTAGACATAGCTGAAACATGGAGTTGGAATAAACTAAAAAAAACCGGCCAAGTGCGAGTCGGACTCGCGCACTGAGGGTTCCGTACCACCACATAAACATAATTGTATTAGTTGAAATTTCAGTAAGTTAATGTGCTAGATTTTTTGAGTCCGACACGCGCTTGACCAAATTTTATTATTTGTTTTTATTTTATAGCTTATGCACTATAAACATACCAATTTTCAAGTTTGTAAGTGTTCCCGTTTTTAAATAGAACTAAAACAAAAATCGCCTCAGCAACCATCCAACTTGACCCCTCTCTTATATGAATGTTCTTGAAACGGGAGCTCACCACAATTGGTTACCATTAGTTGTGAGAAAAGTTGTAATATTTAATGATTTCAGACTTTTCCCACTACTTGTACTGTGAGACCTAGCTTCTTGCCAAATTTCATAATTTTAGGTCAACGGGAAGTACCCTGTAGGTTTTTCATTTTTGAATAAATGTATGGAGATGAGGACATAGAATGCCATATCTTTTGATTGCGTCGTTGTAAAAAATTGTAATTTTCAGATCTTGTGTGGTTCATGGATCCTAATATATGGTATTAATTTCAACCTGATACCTTTACCCGTTCGTGAGATAAAGGGTCTTGACAGACAGACAGACAGACAGACAGACAGACAGACAGACAGACAGACAGACAGACGGACAACAAAGTGATCCTATAAGGGTTCCGTTTTTTTCTTTTGAGGTACGGAACCCTAAAAATTACAATTAAAAAAATAGATCATAGTTATAAATGAAAACAACTGACAATCTAGAACAAACGTGAAATTACTGACAGTAATACCAGACTCACTTTGCATTTATTGTCGACAGCCTGCCGCTCCTTCTTCTTGCGTTTCTTGAGTTTCTTCTGTTCCTTGCGCTGCTGGCGTGTGAGTTCCTCCTGGGTGATTTCTTCGTACAGCAGCTGTAGTTTTGAGACCTGTTTATAAAAACAAACGAAGATGTATAAGACGTACAAAATAACTCGCTTACGTTGTGACAGTTAATGCGCAGAAGTCAAAAAACGCGGGGGTGAGCGCGGCAGTTGGGGGAGGCGCGCGAGTCATTCATTGGCTCTCCGCCTGTCACCCGTGAGCAGAAAATAACCGTCAGAGCCAAACTTATCCTACACACACTATACTTATGAAAACCAGAATATTCATATAGGATATTTAGTAAACAAATATTTTGCAGTTAAGAGATTTCTCTTTTATAACCACATACTCAAGATAGAATGTGTGCCATTTGTGACCACAAAACACTCTCAGATAAACTTTTAGGCTACTATCATTTAACACAAAACTAGTCACAAATATCCACATTAAGCCAATTATTTTAATTTTTTTTATTTATTAATTTATTGCAAACTTCACAGCATAAAAAAATAAATTGGACAAACGTATTAAAGTTGTGTACAGCCAATTAAGAAGTTCAACATATCACAAATTACCTTAGACAGAGGGCGAGAGAAAAAGGAAAATAACATTGCAAATGCTAAACAAATTATAAACGGAATGTAGTGTGTAAAGTGTGTGTTGTATGTGTGTTACTGTGTGAATGCGATGCAAAAAAAGAAAAAAGTATTTGTCACTCCAACTCAGATGCATCCTCATTGAAATGAGGAAGACTTTAAATAATAATATTTTATGAACTGATTACGCGAGAGGAAGAATATATCAGCGGTTCTAAAATCGGACTCACATATGCGAACTAATCTATGGAGAACTGAATTATGAGCATAGTTACGAGTAGTACGAACATACCCAGCGTATAGGGATCGCGTATGTCTAGTGCGAGTAGTACAGGCAATAATACCAATTTGGGTTATCATGGCAGGGCAGTCAAGTTTCGAAGTAATCACGTCATAAAGCAACTTCATGTCAGTCACTTTCCGTCTGTCTTCAAGTGAATGAATTCTGAAATGAACTAGACTTTCGTTGTAATGACCATCTCTTTTGAATCTATAGTTTAACCGCCTAATGAAAATACGCTGTACGGATTCAATTTGAGCTATATGGGTCACATATACTGGTGACCATATTGCTGAAGCATATTCAAGTATACTTCTAACGTATGCAAAATACGAGTATAGTATTTTTAATGTACTAACTTTTTTGAACGGTCGAGCAGATCTATAGATGAACACTAACATTTTACGGGCTCGCTGACTAATGCAGTCAAAATGAGCCGTAAAGAGCATTTTACTATCTTGAATAACACCAAGATCCCTCACCAGAGGAACTCTAGATATTGTTGTATTATTAAGTGTGTAATTGTAAGTGATAACCTTGTTTTTTCTTTTCAGTGTAAGTTTGTATGGGAAAGCAAGTGAAAAATTGTATTTCGATCCATGTTTATTTGGGTTTCGTCGTTGGGTAAATTTTCACGTTTTGATTATGGGTGAGTACTAAAATTTAACTAGGGGCCCAAAAATAAGCCCTGTAAGGATCCGTGCAGACCGAGCGGCGAGATGCTCGAGCACAAGAACTGCTAGCACGAGCGGTTTTTTGCCTGTCGGGCAATTTTGCATTTTATTACAATGGAGATAAAGTTCATCTTGCAAGGGTATCAGAAACAACTCTGCGCTGCTTTCGGTGTTCGTGTTATAAATGAAAGTTTTAAATTAGGTCTGTGATTTCTGCTCTTAGATCAAGTGGTCGTCAATGTAGCCACCCTAACTGTTGCCAGAATTCGGTCAGCTTGTCCAGTTTTTTACTTTCGAGCGGAGCGAGAAAGGTATTGTATTCGTGAAAAAAAAGATTTTCTAATTTTCTCAAAAATGTGTTCTATATCACTTATACATCATAAAAAACAAGTCTCCCAAAAATGTCCGTCCGTCGGTCGGTCTGTCCGTCACGCTTTGGCCTAGCGGCTAAACGAATGGTCCGATTGACACCATATTTGGAATTTAGGAGTTTTATGCAAATCCATCGAAGGGTTCGAAGTGGTTTCTGGCTGGCTCTCATTTTGAGGGTAGCTGTCATACAACGAAAATGATAAATTGTAATTTTCTCAAAAACGGCTCATAGAATCTTGATGAAACTTTGCATAACCAAGCATATCCATGTAAGATATCTTGCGCCAGTATCAAATGATCTGTGTAATTTCATATAAGGGGTGTTCCTGTACCACCAAATCGTAAATATGTGATTTACCCAAAATTGGTTTCATTGGGTTTATTAAAATTTTCTATAATATTACTCCTGGATTGGTTGTCTACCTGACTGGATATTCTTTATGATTTTTTGAATAAAATTTAGTACACAGGGTGTACCAAAAACTTAAAGGGCTTGCTCAGTAGACTAAACTAAGGAACATGTGTTGGGAAATTAAAAAAATCTCCATGCAAGTATCCTACGGTAGTATCTATTGATCTTTGAAAATTCATATAAAGGGTGTTCCAGTACTACCAAAAGTTAAAGATGTGATTTACTCGAAATCGTTTGATGTTTGTTTGTTTTAATGTTTGACAATTTGAATTCTGAATTGATCTGTACATTTCAAACGAACATTTTTTTGGAAAAACGTAAATAAAAGTTTGTATTTCCATACTATGTGTATGGCATTACAAATTTAAGTTTGCGGTTGATAGTTTTTCTTTGAGTATTGCGAGAAAGTAAGTGCAGTGCTGCTGTACCATTTATTAGTAATTTGTTCTAAGGCTATGTTTGCTCCAAGTGTGTTTTCTCTGATGATGGTTATAAACAGCTTGTAACGAAAAGGTGTGATAATATTAAAGGGTGTGAATCCGCCCATGAAATAGAAAAACGTTTCACAAGGAACATGTGTCATAAAACAAAATCAATTTTTGACCTCCCAAAGAAACTGCATCAGCTGAGAGCGCATTTTGTATAAGAGATCAAATTTGGTTTTTCGTATTTCGACCTATGTTCTCAGGGAAAAGTTGTTTAGTTTCATGGGCAGATGTTTGTTTGTTTTGTTTTATGTCACAAGTGGGTAAACGAGCAGGTGGGCCACCTGGTGGTAAGTGGTCACCACCGTCCATGACACCCAGTGTCTTATTAGTGAAGCAATTTGATACTAATCTAACAGCAAAGCGCGTTACCCACCCTGAGAACTAAGATGGTATGTCTCATGTTCTGGTTATTTCACTGGTTCCCTTACCCTTCAAACCGAAACACATCAGTGCAAACACTGCTGCTTTACGGCAGAAAAAGGCAAGGGGGTGGTACTTCCCCAGACGGACTTTGCACTCAAAAGCCCTACCACCTATTACACCTAGATTTACACCCTCCAGTATTATCACACCTTTCAGTTACATGTTGAATAGATTAGGATGTTACCCCGCTCTTGTGTTCGACGGCTGTTTCGAACTTGCGATACAGCGCCTCCACAGCCACCGCCGCCAGCGTCTGACACGTGCCCTCCTCCTCGCGGACTCGCAGGGAGATGCGCTGCAGCCGCTCGTATATGCATATCCCGAGACAGATTAACACCTGGTGAACAATAAACAAACCATTTTAAACAAGGAGGTTTTAGTAGCAGCTCTTGCTGCTAAGGAGGGAGCCATAAGCGTAGCACTTTCTTGCGAGGGACCTCCATACTAAAATGTATGGATTTTTTTCAAATCCAAAAAACGTATAATTTTTATGTTTCTCTCTGAGAAATATGTGTCATGGGACTAATAAATGCTATAACCACAGTTTTTCTGGTGAAAACACTTACCATTCAGGAAAAAAACGGTGTTAAAAATCACGCATAAAATGGATATTACGGATTATTTACGCTTCCGTTCTTAGTATTAATTAATTATCAATTCACCTGTAAAAAACTATATATTTAGGTGTTCGTGCCTTCGCTTGAACCATATTTGAGATTACACTCTAGTATCTCAGCCCGTTTCACTCAGATTTCATATCTTGCAGCGCCCTCTGGCGACTATTTTGGTTACTAAGGTCCCCCCCACGCCCGTCACAAGCGCCCGTCTGTTCTTTGATCAGTACGCTTTTGTATCTCAGCCGAGTAACACGTGCCTAGATAAATATTTTTTTTTTTTAAATTTTCTCGTTCTGTTGTGAATTCCGCTCGGACTCTTAGCCCAGCGACGAGACGCAGCTGCCTCTATTAGGCACCGTCATTACCGAAGTCATTGTAAAATGATTTTTCGTGCAACACTGTAAATTCCGCTCGGACTTTTGGGTCCAGTGACGAGACGCAGCTGCCTCTCTAGGCACCGTCATAACCGTCGTCTCATTGACCGACGTATGTTACCACATACGGCTGCCTCCCTTAAGCACCGTAATTGTAAATGCCATGGTTTCGTGATATGACGGGTGTCGCTTCACGAGACAACGTGTCGCTTCACAAAACGACGTGTCGCTTCACAAGACGACGTGTCGCCTCACGAGACGTCATGTCGCTTCACGAGACGTCATGTCGCTTCACGAGACGTCGTATGTCGCCTCACTCATCGACGTCGTCTCACGAGACGACGCGTGTCGCTTTATTGGCCTGCGTCGTTTCACGACGCGTGTCGGCTCATGACACGACAAGGAACAGTGGCCAGTTTTGAAACTAATCTCACAAGCCGATCATCATCATTGCCCTAGCTTTGTTCTAGGCGACCTATCCTAAGGGATTTGACAAGAGCACTGGTATTCTCAAAGAGCGACTGCTATCAGACCTCTGCAACCCAGAGGGAAGGTAAACCAAATCCAAACCTAGACAAGGTTTTATAAGGCTATAATGGCCAGCATGGATGTCAAAGCCCCAAGCCGTCAAACGGCCTCTGACTTGGCTTAATTACTATCATTGACAGGCCGGGATCAATGGCTTAACGCGCCACCCAAAGCACGAAAACGCTCTAGTTGTTGTGCCACTATAGTCTAGCTATAGCGATCTCCCGTCCGGGTTCTGACTACGGCTCACATTGCTTAACTTTCTTGATCAGAAAGAAAGAGTAACTACCACTCGACCACGAGCGCTTCTCTTATTACACGTTAATTACAGAACATGGCAAGTACTTCCACAGTAATTATGGACGGTCTGCAGTCTAAGTGGCCTATGCATGTTGCCTCAATCAATGATCTTTGTCGCCTAACACAAAAACTTGTTGTCAGCTAATGGTCATCCTTTCATTTTGAGATTTATAATCAAAACAGACGGCAAGCTAGCTTATCTCCTCTAGAAGCTATTCTCTCTTCAAACAAAATCATTTGTTTTGATGACTTGGAGGTCAGATTACCCGGTGTTCTTAAAATTGAGAGAACCTTATGTAGTTAATAGCATCAGACGTTACCTTGCGAAATTCCATTATTTCAATTTATGGAAAATATGTAGCAACCTCCAAAATTAGATGCCATGCACTCACTTTTTACCGCTTGCTTGTCCGCAAATAAATGTGTAGGCAACAAACAAACAACAACACTACAAGGGAGGTAATTTATTATTAAAAATCAAAGGACGTTGTATCTAGAGTAGCACAGTGGCGCTTCAAAGCCGACACGGTTCATACTTAAACCACACACTTTTTATCCGTATGAGAGACGAAAAACAAAATATTCTTAGCCACTTACGCCGAAGTAATTGTAACGTATCCTCCCTTCATTCCTTTGTTCTTACAGACAAGTGATTTGAATTGAATGTCTTATACGTGGCTTACAGAACGATTCCTCGACAAGTTGGGACATAAGTACTAATAAGAAAATATGAATTTCCTTATCCCCCCACAAAATTATATCTTTGCTTGCATGGTCATAACGATTGATGTTAAAAGTTTGTGAATAATAATAACACAGCACACCTACCTTGGGAAGTACGTTCCCACTTTCTTCTGGTAGATAGAACGAGAGGGGGGGGGGGGGGGGGGGGCAATAAAAACTACCAGTCCAACAAGGACAGCCTCACTTTCAGCGAGGGGAAGAAACGGTTTCACCTATCTGCTCCCCGTCTAAGTGCATTCCTGTAAAGTGAAACTTACAATTTTATTCACAGCTGCAGCCTGATGACAATAGCTACACAAAAGACTGATTCATTATTCACGTCAAATTTATTTTAAAACTACTTCTAAACGTTTCTTTCTTCATTGTCCACAAACGCTTACATACAAACACAGAGTAAGTAAGAGGTTATTACAGCGCGTTCAGAAAAGTCTGTCTATGACGGTTATTTTCTGCGCATGGGTGACAGGCGGAGAGCCAATGAACGATCCGCTCGCCCCTGGGGGGCAAGTACTAACTCCTTGCTGGGGGGAGCCGCGCCTACCCCCGCGACTCTTGACTTCTGCGCATTAACGGTCACAGACGGAGTTATTTTGCACGCAGTATACAAAGACGAGTTTAGCTAATAAATCGGAGTTCCTGCCAGCTTTTCTAAGCTTGCTTGTTGCGTGATAGCCAGTAAGCGTATCAACACTTTCTAGTCAAAGCAGGACAACCCTGACATCAAAAGATTTTGGCCTCTGAGATGATTAAGTCTCCACTAACCAAGAAGACAACTGCGACCTTCCGAAGCACAAAAAACGCTATAGCTGCCGCAGTTAACCATACCCAGAACTTATGTTGCGTAACTTTCTTTATTTGTAAGGAAAATTCATCTAAGCTATAACCGTTTTTGTGAATATGATGCTATTATTCACGCGAGTCGCAAGATTAATAATATTGCACTTAAAGACTAAGACAAGTACACGCAACTTTAGCTTCTCTTGTCAAAAAGCTTCTTAACCATCGTTTTGTGCTTACAAAAACAGTATTAAATTATCCGATGCCAGGATCTAGTAGGTACTTTCTTCACCAAATTTTGGGCATTTGACGAAGGCTTTTTCCAGCAAGTAAATAATGAACATACTACTAAAATGTGTTGTTATTTCGAGCCGATTCTGGCGTGATACGTTTAGGCATACTTTATTGAGCAAACAAAATACTCCACCACACATGACAGGCAGCCAGCACATTGGTGGTATTGTAAAGGTCATCGTGTAAGAAAAAGTAGGTAACTTTCGCCAATATAGACCTTTTGGACCTTATTAACTAAGCTACAGGCTTTAGATAGGTAACCAACATGTTTACAGCTGGATTTGTAATACCCTTAATTGCATATTACCTATAGTAATGTTTATTTTGTTCCGGGTCTTAGCCCGATAATAGTTATTAGGCAAAATAAATTACCTTATTATTCCCGACGTTTCGGCTGCGTTGCAACAGCCGTGGTCACGGGTAGACTGAAGAGAGGTGAACTACGTAGATATTATTGTGAGGGTAAACTAAAATTGTTATTGTCTCGCAGAGGAAAAGTGCGAAAGTCTAAAACAAACCTTACCTATAGTAAGCTAAGCGTCAAATCCTTGCTATTGAGTAAGCAGATGCAACCAAGTAGGCAGCAGTAACTTATTTACTTCTTGCTTGTATGAGTTTTCAGATCCAAAAGATGATGTCGTAGATCGAGGATCTCTTGCAGATGCCACAGTCAACCTTACCCAGACTTATGTATTTGCTAACATTAATTAATAGCTATATTTCCCAGATGATGCTCACATCCTAAGTGCAACCGTACAAAGGGGAAACACCCATGCTAATAATAATATCAGGACTATCTGATAGCTATCACCACCCGCTAAAAGTATTTGAATTCGGCCTGTTAGAATTGACAAATTATTGTTAAATCTGCAATAATGTTCATATTAAATTTAAACTTTGCTTCGGTTGCTCTGGAGTTTAGTTGTTCTGTAGTTTTGTAGTTCAGTAGCATATTTGCATTGCCATAAATGCACTTTTTCAGTTTGATTGTTTTTCCGCTGTAAAGTAAAAATATTTCTTGAACAGTCAAAAAATTCTTTATTCCGCTACAGAGTTAGTTTCGAAAAACAATTTTTGGTCGGTTTGTTATAGTTTGCTTTCTTATAACAGCAACAGCTTGTTCTGATGAACTTGTGGTAAGATCAAGGATACCCGTATTTTGTTGGTATCCCAAAAATCCCAATACTCTACTTCCAACTTGTATGCACCAACAATGAAGACTTCGACACCTGTTGCATTAAGGCCTTTGTTGTAAATTTTAAAAAACCATGAATAATAGTTTAACATAAATAACTTTTCACTATATTTTTATCGTGGTTTGATGGTTTTTACAAAAATCCTTGTTACCTTTAAGCATTCTAGAATACTTTTGTAAGTACAATGACATAGTAAAGTAGTAGTTTTTGATCCCTAACTATCTCAACTCTCGACGAATCTTCTTTGCTCTTTTAGCATGATAAGACTATTAAAACAAGAAGTCACCTCGGTAAATTGAAATTGTTTTGTTGTTATATTCTGCATATGGACTAGACCAGCCAGTTTTCAACATCGCTATAATACCTGGTTGCCTCGCCACAGAATTGGTTGTAACCTTACAAAATAAAAATTCAAAATCCAAATAATTAAAATAAATCGAATTGATCGGTCGATCATTTTGTTCAGCCGTTTTGTTCCTCCTCATATTAACATGAGATCAACACAAAATCACTTGTGATTTTCATTAATTTTGTAAGTGGACCTCACCTTGTTCATACTCAGTATTTGCTGAGTACCTAGAAGAGCGTCATTTTACAGGTTTTTTTTATTTATTTTTGTTGTTGAATTAGACAATTAGAATATTCACACGGCTCCCACTGCAGACTACTTCAATTTATGGATATAGACCCAAATTTTTATTTAATAATAATCTGACGCATACCGTCTAGAGCACTTACCACCGCAAACAAGTCGGATGCTCAGACTGGTTGTAATCTGCAGGCGATACCTAAGTAACTTTTACAAGTTGTGAGTCCAAAAGTTTAATTTTCCATAAAATAAACAATCAAAGAGCTGTCGTAAGAGAAATTACATATACTGCATATTTACATACTAAGCTGTAATATACTATTTTTCAATCACTCATTGTAGGTAATAAGATAAACGAGCCCTTCTCATCGTCGCAAAGCGTCTGGTGTAGTGACTGATTACTGAACGCAGGAAAAACTTTGAGCATTGATGAGAGTTTCAACTCCTTCCAAAAAAGATTTGTCAGGTCAACAGATTTATTTGTTAGCATCATCTCAAATTGCCTGCAGTTTTTCAATATTTGCTGTTTGTAATCTTACAATTATTCAAAATTATCTATACAATTTATTATTATTAGTATTAAAAATAAAAAATAAAGTATTGCTACCGCGTGCAACGCTAGAAAATCTAAACAAGAAAATGAAATATTTAGATTTTCTTTTACTTATTTGTTTCGTGAGTCCTATTTATTATGAAGAAAGTTTCGACAAGACTGTTTGATTAAATTTAAAAATACTAATTGAAAATTCTTAAATTAACTCTGTTATAAATTACGCATTAAAGACAAATTTTACTAAATGAGACAGGTCACAGTACGCCCGCCAAAGCGCCGTCAGAAGTTAAACACGTCTCAAATATGGTTCAAGCGAAGGCACGAACACCTAAATAGAACCGTTTTTCCCCCGAAGGGTAAAAAACGGATATTTAGGTTTCTGCCGAAGCTTGAACCATACCTGAAGGCCTTGCCGGCTTAATTTAAAGGTACTGATCAAAGAACAGACGGGCGCTTGTGACGGGCGTGGGGGGGACCTTAGTAACCAAAATAGTCGCCAGAGGGCGCTGCAAGATATGAAATCTGAGTGAAACGGGCTGAGATACTAGAGTGTAATCTCAAATATGGTTCAAGCTTCGGCAGAAACCTAAATATCCGTTTTTTACCCTTCGGGGGAAAAACGGTTCTATTTTCACTTTCGCAAACAAAGTTTATACTAAAACATTAGATTTTTAAAGATATCTTGATTTTTGTAAAACTAAACTGAGTTTTTTGACCGACTAGAATGGGCGACAGTGAGACGCTTTACACTTCACTAGCTCATACAGAATATGTATATGGCGGACTCTATAGTTTTTTACTCTGAGATTTTAAATGCACTTTTTAGACAAACAATGCAAATTTTATGGTGTTTTTTTTTATTCGTGTTTAATGAATAACCGAAAGCCAACCTGCAACGACACAACACCGCGGACTGTAATTGCCAATAAGTTAAGGACTTTCTGGACTTGATATTTGAAAGACCGCATATCGTAAGTATCAAGATATACCCATAGCGAAGTTTGATTAACACACATCCCGTGTGCAAGAGAAAAGATCTTATATACCGCGTTATAATGTGGTAGGGTGGTGGACCTGTGTTGCTGCCTGCAGACTAAATAGTTCCTCGAAACAATTACCATTTTACAGAGCACACTGGGAGGCACCATCTCTCTGAATAATAAACAGCTTTATATCATCTATAAACTCAGGATCTTTGACAAGATAATTCACGATAATGCGAACGGCTCCCTTTTATATGGTGCCCTCTCGATTAGAAGCTCCCACCCAAATATGGGAGCAAAAAGCAGATGAGAGCCGCCACCAGTTTCCTAAATACCTGTCACCTAACTATAAATACATATTTCTAGGTGCTTGAATAGTCAATGCATTTTGCATATTTGGTAGGAACAAGTATCGGGCTAAAAAAAGGGTCAACAGCTTTAAATATTTGGGACACTATGTTACAACAATGACCTTAAAGATACTGAGCGAGAACGCAGGGCGTTAGCTGTAAGAGCAAACATGTTGGCGCTTCAGCAATGTTTGTCGGAGCCGCAGAGAACTTTACAGCGGCGTTGCGTAAAAAGCAATTTTCAACAACATCCTAAAGACAATGCTGATAGAGATGCTTGCCCAATCATGTGGCTTCTAATAACTGGTACTGTCTGTTTTAAAATTTGAGTAAGTTGAATAAATAAATAAAAAAAGGTCTGAATGAATAAAAAAGGACCCTAGCTATATGGATAGGAGAATTATTACGCCTGTAAAATAATGTGTTTCAAAAGGATCCCAGCTTAAGTCTACTTACTATAAATTTCATAACAATTTTTACCTCTTCTTGTGCGATTTCAAGTGTCTTAGCATGCCTTTCACGATGGTTCCCTAATAGCTCTGGCTCGGCCCGTGCTATAAGATGAGCAATGTAGTCCGTTTTGGCTTGCAGGTGTAAATGTTTGTCAAGGAGGCACCGTTTGATTCCACCATAAAGGGCCCCAACATATCCTTTCTCCTTTTGCGGTTCTTTTTCTTCTACTAGCAGTTGATAAGCTCTTAACACCTGGAGATTAAAAGAGTTCAATAGTGAAACGTAAGTCCAATCATCATCATCATCAACATATCAGCCGAAAGACGTCCACTGCTGGACATAGGCCTCCCCTAAAGATCTCCATGACGACCGGTCCTGCGCTGCTCGCATCCAGCGGCTTCCCGCGACCGCCACCAGATCGTCGGTCCACCTTGTGGGGGGCCTACCAACGCTTCGTCTTCCGGTACGTGGTCGCCACTCTAGAACCCTCACGCCCCATCGGCCATCGGTTCTAAGTCCAATATTTCAAGATAAATCTTATCAAAAAGATAACACACACACCATAACTTAACCAAATTTAGATTTCATTAAGCAAAGGGATATTACGGTTACACATTTATCACAACATGATAATTTATTTTATATTCTTCCAAGCTTCGTGTATATAGTTATATAAAGTTTTTTAATCATGAGAAGTAAGTAAAAAAGTTGTAAAAAGCCTATTAATGTAAATGAAGTTTTTTGCTAGCCATGACTTAGGTCACATGAATGTAATTTATATTTTTTTTATATTATGGTAGGATGTTATCAAAAGATACCTCAGATGATATGTGGTATTACTTACTTATCTGCCATATTTCACAGAATAGATAATCTGAGAAATATGGAAAATAAGTTATAGTAAAAACAGATCCACAATAGCATCTGTTGATGTTTTTGCTACAATCTGCCAAAGTATCACCTGAGCTTACTATTTCACTTTTGGTGAAATAGCTCCATGCACGTGATCTGATCACCCGTCTGCGCGAGCCGCTGCGTCCCCATTGAAATAATACTATTTCACTTACTAACGTCTTACTGAACTTTTTGCATTGTTGTGTTTCAGTTTGAAGGACAAGGGAGGGATTTCATGAATTAAAATGGTATGTCTCGACATACCATTTTAGTTTTTAGGGTGGGCAATGCTTGGTTGTCTTATCTTAATAATGTCAAAGTATGTCAGTAATAAGACCAGTAGATAATATATGCATGTCTCGACATACCATTTTAGTTTTTAGGGTGGGCAATGCTTGGTTGTCTTATCTTAATAATGTCAAAGTATGTCAGTAATAAGACCAGTAGATGCTATATGCATGTCTCGACATACCATTTTAGTTTTTAGGGTGGGCAATGCTTGGCTGTCTTATCTTAATAATGTCAAAGTATGTCAGTAATAAGACCAGTAGATGCTATATGCATTTAGGGATACTTACCACTACAACTACTACTTAACATTATGTTTTAAGTCCTGTTAGATTTTTACCATGGTATCATGAGTTAAGTACTAACCTTTGTCTTACAATCGGCGCAAAAGCGATGCTTCCTGAGGTAGTTGTGTAGGGTGTCGTGGAGTGTGTTGAAGTGGACGAGCGTGACGTGTTCGCGCGCGGAGGAGCGCATGGCGTCCCACGCCTGGCGCCACGCCGCGCGCCCCCCCGCCCCCGCCGCCCCAGCCCCACGCCCCCCAGCCCCCCCAGCACCCCGCGCCCGCCCCCGCGCCCGCTCCCCACCCCCGGGCTGTACCCGCCTCCAGCGAGTGAAGTGTGCAGCGCTGGGACTTCTTCCACCGCGGCTGACTCACAATCAGGCATTCTATGCCCGTACTAAACAAATACACCAATAGTGTTACCAAATTAAAATACATATTATTGTGTAACATAAAACCGGTCAAGTTCGAGTCGGACTCGCGCGACGAGGGTTCCGATATACCTATTGTATTTTTGGAAGCAATAAAGTCCATTTTCAGAACCGCAAAACTATTTTTGCTGTAATATTTACATAAACTTCTGTCAACTGTAATTAATTCAGATTTTTCCTTACACAAACTTCGAAGAGAAGGAGGGAAGAGGGGAATGGTATTTTTTTGACATTTTTCATCATAACTTGAAAACTAAGAAACATAAAAAAATACAAAAATATATCTTAGAAAGTACAAGTAAAGCCCTTTCATATGATACCCCACTCAACCTAGTAGCGACAATTTGAAATTTGCCCCCCCCCCCCTATTTTGGCCCCCTTTACATTAATAATCATAAATTTTTCAAAATTCTAACATGTGCAATTAACTTGGGCAACTATATTCTAAAACCATTCCAAATTTCAAGTCGATCAAGAGATATAGAGGTGTGACAGACAGACAAAGTCGCACCATAAGGGTTTCTTTTTTTACCATTTTGGTATCGGAACCTTAAAAAGATCTATGAGTGCATCTCTTCTTACTATTGCTTTATTTTATAGGCAACGGAATGCTATTGGAAGTTAAGAACACTTGTACACAAGAACCCACCATTTTTTACAAATTTTCTTATCATAAATATACTTGGTCTTGACATTAATTTCTAAATCACAGATAAAGTTGACAATGAAAAATATATGCTATCACATTTTGGCAATCATTGTACCAGTCATTTGATAATACAAGTCCAAAGAGCCTGTAAAATCTGAGTATACCTACCACGAATCCTAAAACAAACATTGAAAAATACTGTATAAAGTTATTTTAAATCAGAGCTAACAGTCAGTGTGTAACATTTTTATTTGTATGGTTTTAGGGTTGCATGTTATGCGGTTGACAGACAAGAGATGGACAGGAACTGTAACAGACTGGCATCCTAGGGATGGGAAGAGGACAATAGGCAGACAAAACAAACGATGGGAAGATGAAATAAAGGAAGTAGCAGGGCCATTGTGGCGGAGAATTGCTAAGAACAGAGAGGAGTGGCAGGCTCTGGAGGAGGCCTTCATCAGAAGACGAACCAAGCAATAAAGATACATAAATATAGAATTACGGAAAATATGTAAATAAATAAAGAAAAAGCTTGGAAAACAAGGCTGTAATAAAAAAAAGGGTTCCATACTTCAAAAGGAAAGAAATGGAACGCTTAAACAATCACTTTCTTGTCCATCTGTCCTGAAACAGGTTCCTCTCCTCATTCCTCCCATTCTGATGACTTTACTAACTAGCTAACAAACCTTAACTGCACCAGTTTTAAATGGTGTTTTCAACCATTTACAACCTACCGAAGCTGTTTTACATTTACAAACCAACATAACCTCTAAATTTGACTAATCGGTGGGTTTTAATATTTGAAACTTAAAATTTTTAAGGTGGGCTAGACTGTGAAACTTGGTTTTCACCAATGAGCTTCTTGGCTCTGCGATCTATCGAGTCAAGTGCGGCTAGCTGGTATTTAGCTGGTGACAGCTATTCTCCATTCAGGATTGGACTTTGGCTTTATATAAAACTAGAAGCTGTCCAGGAGTGAAGTGATGCCTAACCCTATTGAGAATGCCCAGTTTTTTTGCCGCAGTTTATGCTTATGACTCAATGTTAGCGCCGAAGTTCAGGTTTGCACACAACTTCATGCCAAGTAGCTCGAGGCTGTTGGTAACTGGTACAATTGTACCTCGAAAACGAGCTCGAGCTTAACTCTGAACTGCCAGAAACAAATTGTCTAATAATTTCACTAACCATAAGATCTTACCTGTGGCCATTCAGCAAAGTGGCAAGTGATTGTGGATGTATGATTTTGTCTTCTCTTATTGTCATAATTTCATCTGGTCCTAGGATCAATGGATCCAGTGTGGGATGACCAGATTTACATAACTGATAAAAAAGACGTTCAACACTGCAAAAATAAATTTTACAATAATTTAGTAAACAAACACCATGAAATTCAACACAGCCATTTAAATAGACATCTTCATTGGAAAAGAGAAAGTGGATTATTTAAATAGTCAATACTTTTTTGAAATGGTGACATCATAGGTAAATATGTAGTGCCGGAACACTTACATTTGCAATAAAGATAACACAACCAAATATTGCTTTTTACCTTCTTCGACAGCCAACACAAGGAATGCTTTGATTGAGTACGTTAAATATATCGGAGGCGTCTACCCGGAGCGCAGCTTTTAGCTCGTCGGTGGTGAGGATGCGGTACTTCCGCATAAACTCCTCGTACTCTCGCCCCTTCACCTGTGGGTTGTCGCAGATCAGCCCCATCGAGTTCAAATCCATTACCATCTGCAAAACAACACATCCAGCCGTCAACAAAGAAAATAATTCGCAAATAAGGTCAACTAGAAAACGTCATTGCATGGGGCGAATCAATGAACTTGATGGTCATAAATCATGATCATCGTGCGTTTCCGTAGCTAAAGCATCACCAATTTATTCTTTGAGGGACGCAATGCATATTCTTGAGCAGCGAAGTGACTAATACTTGCATTTCTATTTCTTGATTTACGTTAGTGGTACATAATGTCAAAGTGCAGTAGCCCACTTACGGTAAGGTTTTCGTAGATTGTTAATGGTAATTGTCGTCTTTTTATCACGGGCTCTTTTTCGCTATTATATATATCGACCAATTTCGCCATCTTTTTGGATAATCACATAAAATCGCCGACAAAACACACAAATATTACAAAATGACGGACAACTTCTACGAGAAATACACGTCGTGTTGCGTCTTTGACTGATATTTTTTTAAATCTCGTGTTGCCAGCTCACGTAACTATTTGCATGGCATCAAGACTAAGCGAATAGAATAGAATAGAATAATATTTATTTGTGAAAGCAGGTGTTTACAAGGTGTTACAAAAAGGACATTGTTCTCTGCAATCTACCATAAGAGGTGTACAAATTTTTTGACGATCTTAAAAATAATAAACTCTAAATAAACTAAGGAAACCAACTAAACAAAATAAAAACTTACGGGTCTATACCTTACAGATCTCTTAATGCGTACTATAAACCTAAAATACAAACCAAAACTATACAATAATTTAACACTTACTAGGTACTTTATAAACTAATTTTTAAAATTTTCATTCAAAAAGTCCATAATTTTATAATATGATTTATTTACAAGAAATCCATGTAATTGGTTTTTAAAATGAGGAAGTTCCAAGTTCCTTATGTAATTGGGCAAGTGGTTGTAAACCTTTGGTGCCATGCAAAGGATACTGCTGTGCATAAAGGTCGTGTTTGCTGCACGCACACACAGCCTATCTCTGTATCTTAGGGTTCTATCATGTTTTTCAAATTGGAACGTTTTTATAAACAGAGCTTCATTATTTTTAACAAACAAGGACAATTCAAATATGTACAACGAGGGTAGTGTTAGTATTTCTAAAGATTTGAAGTATGGTTGGCAACTGTCAGTTCTTTTTAAACCACACATACTCCTGATGCATCGCTTTTGAGCTTTAAAAACAGTTTCCTTTTCAGTACAGTTACCCCAAAATATGATGCCGTAACGGAGTTGTGACATTACTAAACTATGAAACGCATTCAAGATAGCATTTTGGTTTACGATTTTGGTCAGCTCATAAAGGGCATATGCGGATTTACTTAATTTTTGGCATAACTCTTCCGTGTGGGTTTTCCAAGTCAGATTATGATCAATAGTCAGCCCTAAAAATTTTGTGTTCTCTACTTTTTTCACTTCTGTATCCAAATAGTTTATTTTGATATTATCGTTGTTTGGTTTACGTATATGGAAATGCATAGCTTTGGTTTTATCTAAATTTACTGACAGATTATTAGAGTTAAGGTATTCAATTACTTTGCTTAATGTGTTGTTTATGTCATTTTCGTAGTTTGTAGACTTGTTAAATTTTATTATAGCTGTGCTGTCGTCTGCAAAAAGAATCATGGGATGAGGTACGTTTTGAGGTAAGTCGTTAATGTACAGGAGGAATAATAACGGGCCTAGCACGCTGCCTTGCGGGACTCCAAATGTAGTAGATCTTTCGGTAGATACAGATGTAGTCTCAATTTTCGAGGTCATACAAATTCTTGAGATGTGTGTATATTGCGTTCTATTGCTTAAATAAGACTGAATTAAATCTAACGCGTTGCCCCGAATGCCATAGGCATACAATTTATTGAGTAATATACAATGGTCTACATGATCAAATGCTTTGGTCAGGTCCATGAATAAAGCACATACGGGTTCTTTTTTATCAATGTTAGGTATTAAATTATTCAGGAACTCGTGAATAGCCATGTTGACGTTGTATTTTTTGCGAAATCCTTTTTGTTCTGGTGCTAGTATGTTGTATTTATCAATATATGAATAAATTGAATTATGAATTACTTTTTCAAAGACCTTTGAAATAACTGACATGAGAGCTATTGGCCTGTAATTTGCAACATTCTCTCGATCATGTTTCTTAAATAATGGCTTAATGATGATAGGTTTTAGTTTATCAGGGTATATTCCGTTAGATATGCTCTGATTAACTATATGACAGAGTGGTTCAGCTACTACGTTTGCTACAAATTTTAGTACCTTAACAGAAATATCGTCAAAACCAACGCTGTTTTTATTCTTTAAACCTTTTATTATATTTAGAATTTCGTGTGGAGAAACAGGACAAATAAATATTGAGTTAGTAGTTTTTGTAATGGGCAAAGTTGTGTTAGAATTTTTGTTTGGTTTGGTTGAAATCTGATCAACAAAATAATCATTGAAAATTGTGGCTATTTTAGTTGGTTCTGTAATTATACTTCCGTTCTGTTTTATTTGACTAACTGTTTCCTTGGGTAAATTATGTTTCGATTTGTTGATAATTTTCCATGTTGCCTTGGATTTATTTTTAGCAGTGTTTATGTAGTTATTGTTCTGAGTTTTTTGCGTAAGTTTTAAAATATTTTTAAGTTTCATAATCAAAGCGAAACTTTGATTTATTGAAAATTGATATTAAAAGATGGAATTCCGTATATAAATTTGTATAATACAGTTACCTTATAAAGCTGTTAAGTAGCTTATTTTATAAAAATCATACTATTCCACAAAAACAGATAAAAAATAGAATAAAACTAAAAATTAAAAATGTTACTGCCAGTTCTTGTACAACCACACCTTTAATTTATCATCTGTGTTGAGTATTTCTACGGATGAGAGGAAAAATCATGTAGCGCAAAAGATAAAAAGAGAAAGCAAGAAAAACCGGAAAGCTATGTAAAACCGAAAACGTCATCTTCTTAGTAGTCTGTGGTGTAGAAGTATTTTTGACATTGTTTTTCAAGTCCTCGATTTTTTTTAGAAGGAAAGAGAAATAATACGCATTATCACGCATATACAAAATAATACAAGATGTCGAAAATTTTCACGCCAACTAATCAAATACGTCTGACAAATGTTGCAATTGTGAGACTGAAAAAAGGAGGAAAGAGGTTTGAAATTGCATGTTACAGGAATAAAGTTGTATCCTGGAGAAATAAACTGTAAGTGCAAGAAAAATACATAAAAAAAATTCTAGGGCCGTCTTGTAAATCAGCTAAAATATATAATATGATAATGAGAACATTTGCAAGTAGACTATATGTCTACTACTAGTGTAAATAAACTTTTCGAGTAAAATCTGCAATCAAACAAGCGAATCCTCAAGTAGTAACTTTTAGTACCTATGTATGTTTTTTTTTATTTACATAACTCTTGGTCTTCACAGAGAAAAGGATATTGATGAAGTTTTACAGACGCACACAGTTTTCACCAATGTGTCTAAAGGCCAAGTTGCCAAGAAAGAAGACTTGGTGAAAGTATTTGGTAAAGATGATACGACAGAGATATGCAAAGAAATACTAGAGAAGGGTGAATTGCAAGTTTCAGACAAAGAAAGACACTCCCAGATTGACTCGCTTTTCAAGGATATTGCTACTACAGTTGCTGATAAATGTGTGAACCCAGAAACAAGAAGACCTTACCCAGTTTCTATTATAGAGAAAGCTATGAAGGACATACATTTCTCAATCAATGTCAATAGGAATGCTAAACAACAAGCGTTGGATGTGATTCAGTCGTTGAAGAAGGAAATACCGTTAGAACGAGCTCAGATGAGGGTACGGATACAGCTAAGTGGTAAAGAAGCAAAGAAAACTAGAGAGAAAATATCCAGTCTGGTAACAAGTGTTGAAGAGGAGAATTGGGAATCTGGTACAGCTAATATTATCTGCCTGATAGACCCAGGAAGCTTCAGAAATCTTGATGAGATGATTAGAGCAGACACAAAAGGCAATGGTCAATTTGAATTACTCAGTCTCAAAGAAATGGTAGAGGGAGAACAAGCTCTGTAATTTTAACTAATTAATCTTATTTCTTTCTGTATTGCATGAATGTTTTTAATAAAGATTTGGAATTATAATGGAATTTTTTTAAGACGTTCCGTTCAATGTTTTTTCTATTCTGAACCATAGACAAAAAAAACCGGTAACGAACCGCAATATGGAACGGAACGACAAAGTGAATGTACTCATGGAAAATGACAAATTAAAAGTTTTATTTTTCTCATATTGGTACGAGATTTTATTGATTGTTTTCTTTCATAAGATTTTCGGCCAGACGGCGACTGAAATTGCAAGTTACTGTGATATATTTATTTTCAATATTTTACTATTCTTATCAACCAATTAAATGAGCGGATTATGTCTATAAGTAATGGAAGGTGCAGAACTGGGTGGCGACCAGCAATTTTGTTTGAGATGGAACAATTTTCAAGCGAACATAACTTCTCAATTCGAGGCGCTGCGCGATGATGAGGACTTCGTGGATGTGACCCTGGCGTGCGAGGGGCACAGGCTGGAGGCACACAAAGTCGTGCTCTCCGCTTGTAGTCCCTATTTCAAGGAATTGTTCAAAGTAAGTCCCATCTTTCACTCCCCACACTTTGATGTGTCACCATTACAATGACCAGTGAAAGTTGTTATGTATAAAACACTTGATCTACTTACAAATGCCATGTCTCGCGTTCCGGTTAACTACTCGTGATTTCATTTATTTCGTACCTACTTAAAAATTCTGTTTCACATTCTTTATTGAACACATTAATCCATTGGTTCAGCTAATGTGTCTCTAAATTCTTCCCGGTCATATATTCCTTAGTACTTTTATTTACTGTATTTGTATCATAATTAATAACTTTTTATGGTGAATGCAATTTTTTATTTAAATGTTTGAAATACTTATAACAGAGGGTTATCTTTTAAATGCCTGTTATTTGGTACCCATTTGGTTGAAGTTTCCACATTTAGATATCCAATATGATTGAGCACAATTTTGTAGCTAATTGCATGGAATGCGATGTGTGGTAGGTAACAAGTGGCATATGAAAGCTATGGAAATCTTCATTTGTAATTCAAACAACCAATTTCATTGTCCTCACTTTCTGAAAGTAGCATTGTAACTGCAAAATATACTTCAGGTAAAATAAATCTAAAATGTTTACTTTGAAACATACTTTTTTACTAAGATTATGTTTAAAATTTCAAATATAACAAGAAACAATACGGTAAGAGTCATAGGTATGTGTTGTGGTGTCAATGACCTCAACATGCACATACAGTCTGTTGGCTAGTGTGCATTAAATACTTCTGACTGACTTTTTCTCGCTTCTTACAGCTGTATGGTTGTAAGTTAACAGCTTTTGTTATATAAAAAAATATATCAAAGTTGTGTTTTATTTACTATAAAATTGAGAGTTTAATAAACATAATAATAATAAACACCTGTTTGTGGATTTAAGAAATATGGAAATCTTAAAAGTAGGAAAATTTTGTCTTTGGTTGTTTTATTGCTATAAAACATTATATTTTAGTATTTAGTCTTGTATCTATACAAAGATTATCTTAAGGTTGAGACTTATCAAAATAAAAGTATCTGATTAAATAAAATTATGTGAATAGTGGAAGGCGATATTGAAGTGTTACATTTATTACAGAGCTGCAGTAATTAACCTAATTATGACAACGTTACAATCACATTAGTCAACAAGTTCCCATTGATTTGTAAATAGTTGTTCATTGTGATGTTTGTTAAAACAAACATTGAGTTGCGACATAGCTACACTTTCATAATCTTTATTACTGGCCTTTTATAACTGTTTAGGTAGGTGTTTAGGTAGCTTACAGTTCTTCTCAATGATTTCTTTATGTTCGATTACTTACCTAGATCAACTAAGATAGTAAGAGGTGGCTCCATTTTAAGAAATAACTTTTTGTGTCACAAGTATGTATGTCAACCTACACACCACCGAGGAACAGTAAAAGTGTCTGAATAGTATGGAAAGCGTGATGAGTAGGTACCTTTATGTCCGGAGGTTCACCCAGCAGAAGGGGGACACTGGACTATTGGCTACTGAATCGATCGCTGACCTGCTATTCATCACAAATACATGGCCTTCTCGGGGCTAGAACTCCCAGCAAAGCATGGGCAGGCTGTCCGTTTTCTGGGATAAAGGGTGAAATGGCTCCACTAACGCGATCCGATCACCCGTCTGCGTGCACCGCGGCGTCCCCAACAAGAAATGAATGAAATGAAATGAATGTATGTCAACCTTTCATAAATAATTAAAAGTATCTGTTTTAACAGTCTTTCAAAGCTTAGAAATATAAAAATGTTATATGTAATAATGAGTTATTAGTCCTACTTGATATTGTCACAAAACAGTAGGTATAGCATGCGCAGGACAAGTTTGGCTCTGATGGTTATTTTCCGCGCATGGGTGACATGCGGAGAGCCAATAAATGACTCGCACGCCTCCCCACCTGCCGCGCTTACCCCCCCCCCCCCTTATTAGGTATTACTAGCCTATGTAGTGTCCCATTGTTGCAACCATAATATAAAATAATTGACGCCTCGCCATTACCGAGCTCTGTGGCCACCTTAAGCTATTAAACTTTACTTAAACTTAAGCAAAATAATTAGTCATGTTAACCACAAATTGCTAAGTTTTATGTGCAATGATTGACCTTGGACAACAAAATAATTTAGTATTAATGCAACAATAATTGTGACTAACAAATTGTACACATACTTTTGTAAGAATAAATTAATCAGAACAGGTTCTATAAACCTTTTTAGGGTTCCGAACCAAAATGGTAAAAACAGAACCCTTATGGTGCAACTTCAACTGTCTGTCTGTCTGCCTGTATATCTCAGCAACCACTAATGCTATCGATTTGAAATTTGAAACAGTTTTAGAATATGATTGCCCAACCTAATTGCAAACAAAAGAATTAAAAATATATTATTATTACTGTAAAGGGGGCCTAAATAGGGGGTGCAAAATTTTTATTGTAAGGAAACTTGTACATTTTAATAGTAGAATAGTAGCCAAGGGCTGTAAGGCATCAATTGCAGCCCGAGATATTTTACTCCAGTAAAAATATGGTTTTGCAAAACATTAAATGTTAATAGCTACTTTTTTATGTATATCGTATTTAAATATGATGGTAAGACACAATATTTACGAATCCACATAAAATTTTAATCAGAATATTTTTTTCGAAATACAGCTTAGGCAAAAATAGTAACAGACAATTATATACTTTATATCATAGGTAAACGTATATTTTAGATATAGGCATCAAAATCCACCATAAATATATTTAAAAATATTTTTTTTTTCAAAATATAATATCGACACATATTTTCATATATAAGGCCCAATAAAGTTGAGGTAAAATAATAGAAATAAACTAAGCTAAACTCAACCTTTTTAAATGTAAGTGATTCTTATATATATTCACAGAAATCCCATACAAAATAAAAAAAAAGTTTTTTGTAATCGGTGGTTTACAAAGATTTGGTAAATATATATGATGGATTTGCCAAAAATGTGAGTACTTAGCACTATTTAAATTATAAGAAAGCAAAACGGCTCTATTACTATTTTTGGTTGCGAAGATAAACTTTATTTAAATTTCGTGGTATAAAAGTTAAATAATACAAAAAAGGTAATATTTTTAGGTGGATTCATGTATAATATGAAAGTATGTATACATAGCCAGCCGTAAATAAAAACAACAATCTATTAAAATTTTTTTTCGAAATTCCATATTTTTTTAATCTTTGGACGGCAAAATAAATAAATAAATAGGGTTATTTAGGTGGATTCCATTAAAAAGCTTTACACAGAAATATAATCAATCGATCTAAAAAAGAAACACGCCTATTACAAATTATTTCCGTTTCGCCATACAATGCTCTCGTAATTTTACTCAGCGAGGGCGCCTATAGTTCGAGGGTGCAATTGATGCTTACACCCGAGCTAATTACTCTGCTTTACATCTCGATTGTGAGGTAAGTAGGTCCTTATTACCACCAAATTACGAATTCAAATTGTAGGTGACCAATTAGCGCTATAGGGTAATATGATAATGTAGCTAGAAAAGCCCTAGGGCGGTAAGTAATTAAAACGTCCGCCGCCCCGCTGCTAGAGGCGGCCATCAAGGCGGAGCCGCGCGTGGAGGTGGAGGTGCTGCCGGGCGGGGGCGTTACAATTACTTACCGCCCTAGGGCTTTTTTAGCTACATTAATACCCTAGAGCGCTAAATAGTCACCTAGAAGCCCCATTTGGGGGTAATAAGGACCTACTTACGGAATATGAGAGATGTAAAATAGATTTGTATATGACTCTTAGTTTTAGTTTTGTGGTCCTAAAAATGGACTTTGTTGCCCTCAAAAATATTAGAATATTAGAGGTATATCGAAACCCTCGGCGCGCGAGTCCGACTCGCACTTGAATGTTTTTTTTTTATATAAAATATCATTGGATGGAAAAGTTATAGGAGCATGGTGGAATTTTTTATGCATATCATTCAGCTGCTTTCACTGTTTAATTTAGTATTTATTTATTATGTATATCGGTTGCTCCAGTCCTGCCTTGAGTTCTGTCTGACTAACAACTTCATGTCATGATAATTTCATTTAACTTCTTGAGAAAGTGAATGTATTGGTAATAAGGTAATTTAAAACAGATTGAAAGGAAAAGTTATGGTCATTCATGTCATTACCATATACAATTTATGCAACTCTACCCTTCGCCTCTTTGCCTTATTGTATACCCTTAATTCCTAACTTATGATAACTTATGTTAACTTTCGTAATTGTTTGAATCCTTCTTTAAAGTCTTAATTGATTTCCTGGTTTAATGATAGTAGATTAGTAGCCAAGGGCTGTAATGTACACCCGACACACACCACGCTTACACCCGAGCTAACTACTCTGCTTTACATCTCGATTGTGAGTTAAGTAGGTCCTTATTACCACCAAATTGTAGGTGACCAATTAGCGCTCTAGGGTAATAATGTAGCTAGAAAATCCCTATGGCGGTAAGTAATAAAAAAAAACACTTCCCTCTTTCAAAACTCAATTACTTACCGCCCTAGGGCTTTTCTAGCTACATTATTACCCTAGAGCGCTAATTGGTCACCTACAAGCCCCATTCGGGGGTAATAAGGACCTACTTACCGAATATGAGAGATGTAAAAGTCTATTATAGTCAAAGGGAATGTAGCCTAATTTCTACATAAGTATTATCAAAGAATAATCACGCTAACAATATTTTCATAATAGAAAAACATTAATTAGAGATTAAAGTTAAGAGCTAAAGCACTGATCAGCCGGTTTGTGGGCTAAAGCGTCACGGAGCTCGAGCTCCTTGTGGCTAGTGCGTCCTGTAAAGATCTACTGTAGCCTATTATAGTAAGAGTGCCGCGCAACTCTTTGAGCGGGCGATGTCCTGGTTATGTGTTTCAGAACAACCCATGTCCGCATCCGATAATATTCATGCGCGATTGCGAAGTGTCGCACATTCGGGCGCTGCTGCAGTTCATGTACGTGGGGCAGGTGAACATTGCGCAGGCGCAGCTGACCGCCTTCTTGCGCACGGCCGACGCGCTGCAGATACGCGGCCTCACCGACTGCAGCCAGCACAACGACAAGGTAAACACCGCCCGCCCGCCGCCCGCCGCCCGCCGTGCCATCATCACCCGCGATGACGACCACTCATCATGACAATGTGTTGTGGTTGTGACTCAATGTTTATTACAACAATGTCATAGCGATGGTGATGTAAAATTTTGTTCTTTGTCGTACTTATGAGCACCCTTCTCTTGCAGAAAGTAAACAGAAAGTCCCCTCCTTCTCAACTACGTAATTTGCTTAGCGCCAAGCCGTCTCATTCTACCTCCTCTTCCAAAGCCGCTAGCCAAAATGTCGAGCCGACCTCCACTGACGAACAAGACAAGAGTGCTAGTCGCCGCTCCGCGAGAAATTCTCCCGACGTTGCCAGAAATAATCTCAACGAAGAAGCTCCCTTTCAAACTTCTAGTCAAACGAGGCCTAATAATGATGACTATAGCGAAACGTGCAACTATCCCTCGTTGAGGGTGAAAACTGATCTCGAAGCGCCGCCAGAGGTGAAAAATGAAGAAAATGATATCCTTATGGATCCCGGGGAGTTAGACAGAGCGGAAAAGAGCCAAGATTTCAATGCGTCAGATTTGCTGGAACCAAAAATGGAAGTAATGGAACAAGAAGCCAGCGATGAAGAACGGTCTGGTTTTCCGCCGATGTACTACAATGAAAATAGCACCCTGGCGAATCCTTTCGCGACACTACAAGGTAAAGGTTTGCAACTAAGTATCTTTTGTTGAATAGACAGTTGATCACTTGTAAACATTGGTTGTTCTCTTCTGCACAGGTAACATGGATCTCATGACCGGAATAAACGCCGAGCTGCGGGACGAGAATGCTGAAGGTAATTTTGTAACTTTGTTCCCTTCACGTCATAATCACACGCACACGTCGACTCGGACAGCCGCGCCCCCGGCGAACCCCTTTAGCACTTTTTCAAAAAAAATCGGCGTAGAAGAGAGCGTGCGCGGTCTCGTATTATTGCGGTGGCTAGGAGCGCGGGTGTCGGGCGACGGACCGCTCCGTCCGCTGCGCCGCGCCCGCCGACCGCCCGAGCCTCGTCTGTCCGACATACGTCACGTCTGCTCATTTGTCGCTTGTTTTTCACCCCTTCATGAAACCTTTTTAAATTGAGTCCAAATTGTTCAGCGAATCGGGATTCGTATGAATGAATTATGCTGCGACAGTGATGATGTCGCCCCGACCGAGCGACCGCGCGGCTCGGTCGTGGCGTGAGGTCGCGAGCAGACGGGCCGGGCTCGGTGCGGCGTGGCGACGGTGGGCGGTGGGCGGCGGGCGGCGGAGCGGACGAGTGCGAACGTGGTGTTGTTGGCAGCGGGCGCGGGCGCGGCGGGTGCGGCGGTCGGGGACGCGGGCGGCGGGATCCGGTGCGCGCAGTGCGGCCGCCGGTACAGCAACGCGTCCAACCTGCGCCAGCACGTGCGGCTCATCCACGAGGCGCAGCCGGTGGCGTGCGCCACGTGCGGCCGCAGCTTCAAGACGCCGCTGTACCTGCGCAGACACACGCTGGCGCAGCACCCCGCGCGCAGCCGCAAGCCGCCGCCGCTGCCAGTGCCCCCCCTGCGCCCCGCGCACCCCTTCCCCCAGTAGCCGCCCGGTCGCCAGGCGACACGCGCTCCGCTCTCTCCTACAAGCGAGGATCGCTCCCAAACACAGATGCAACGCGATTCCCCAGCCTCACGTTTACCCTCCCTATCGCACCGATACTATTCATTCACGAGATTGACAATAAATAATTGATGAGACGTCTATAAATCTGAATTTTTAACTATATTTAGCGAGAGCTACAATTTAATGAGTAGATCCGTTGCATCTGTTTCTGCGAGGACATGGAAGATGTGGCTTATACATCGTAAAGAAGACTGTATAGATATATCTAGTCTGTGATCAGAGTGTCGCCGGGGGCCTATCTGCCGTCACACCTCCGCTTATTGCGTGCCTTTCGATAATTATACCGAGTGCCAGCTATTCCTTTGACGAGTCCCCTCCGATATATTGTTTATAATACCATAGTTAGAAAATAATTCAATTAATAGTTCAATAAGATGTTATTTTTCAGGAAATATACTAGTTACAAGAATTGTGACCGCCATGCTAACCTCTATAAGATGATTTAAGTGTTGAGTCATATTCCTGTGATTCCTCCACATCACTAACGGGGCCTCGTCAAAGGGAACCCACAAGTACCTTCCTTTCTGACAATAGACTGATTGTTGTTGAAGCATTTGTTGCAACCGGTGCTGATTTTACATAACATAGGTTATTTACAGGTTACAGTTATACATACCTACATATACACGTTATCCACTATTGGGCGCCGCTTTCCATCGTGACCGTAATCAGGACTATTTTGATAATAGAGCATAATTTTTTTGGACCCGTGGCTGCACCGGAAGGCGGCGCCCACCGCCGTTTTATTTGTCGACCACACGAATTATGTGACTCCGAACACATGAACTCGTGATCAAATACAATAGTGATATTTTTATACACAATAGTTTTATCTTTACACAGTGTTATATTGTTGAGTGATTGGACGGCTCCCGGTTATAGTTTGTACAAAATCTCCGATGTAATGGTGAATATTAGGCGTCTTCAAGATTGAATATAACGATACATAATATTAGTTATTTAATATTAGTTACATGTATCGGACAGTTTACTTGCCATAGTTTTCACAAGCCCAGTGTAACTTGCACTGAACTAACTTTTACAAAGTAGGTTAAGATTATAGTTATTTTTATTTCTCTACACTGTTTTTAAACTTGAATTTTTGAGTTCGGTTTATTCTTAAATTTTTGTTTCATAAAGCATTTAACAGTTTTAATATTGAAACGTATTGCCATGTGTAAAAGCACATCTAGTCATTTTGCAACAAAACATTTAAGAGGACACGTTAAAAAATAATGATTAGGGTTGTGATTCACAATATTAGTTTTATCTTTTAAAATTATTATAGAAATCTCAGGAATAATGCCTGATCTCAAGTCATTTACTTTTATGATCTCTAAATTTTGATTTTGCATTTATTATTAAATAAACAAACAGATACTATCAATAAAAAGTAATGGATATTTAATACTATGGTATACATTGCGATTATTAATTAAAATATTCACTTAAATTACCCAATTAAGATTCAACTTGCATATACTTGTTATTCGAAGAGCACTTTGGATTTTTTCGCGATTCAATAATAAGACGCAGCGCAGCTTTCTTAAATCAACTTAAATTTAAAATTAAATAAAAAATATAATTATGTATAAAATAAATAAAACTTGAATCTCTAAACACTTGCTGAATTCAAATAGCATTTAAATAATCTTAGAAATTTTATGATATTATGACAATGTTTATAATTATTGTAAATTAAAACAAAATTATCCCCACAGTCATTATTTCAATTGATTAATAGTATTTTTAATTATGTAGATAAGTTTAGTAAATCTTTTCAGATATAAACTTCGTAAATATTAAGTCGTTTTATTTAGTTTTATACTGTTGTAAAGGTGCGTTATTCTTAAATCATATATTTTTCTTCAATTATTATTATGTAACGCTCTTTGTCAGTACTTTAAATACCAAAATCATTAAAATATGAATTTCGGGAAAATGTGGTTAAGTTTAAAATTTATGAATTTTACTAACGGTAACATCAGTTAAATACTTATTGCTGGTTTGTAATACCGTGTACATTTATTGTTTGAGTAAATCTTTCTAGTTTATGGAAATGTAAGGTTAAACAGCCCTTATAGTTGGGTTTATGAACTCCTGCGGATTTATGTCTTCTTGCATACAGGTTTATACTGAAAGATTGTTTTTTTTTATACAATGTGAATCATAATTTTTTCTCTCGATGCCCTGTGATTTCACTTCATAACATCCCATTAAACGTTCTACTGCAGGACAGGGAAGCTCCCTCCAGAACTCCATCAAATACGCGTGGTACTTTGGAAGGGATTTACCTATATGCTGGCGACCGCTGTAAGATAGTACGATACACAGAAAGATGCTGCTGCCCATCCTTCGGTTCATAAGTCCTTAGTCGCCTTTTACGTAACCCATGGGTAGATATGGGTTGGTACTATTCTTTGCCGGCACCACAAGGGCAGTGATCCTACTCATGAAAGTAAATTACCCGTACAAAAACCATTTTTTGACTCCACATGAAAAATTAGTCGATAGCGTGATTTTTTTTCTTTGGGAAAGTTGTTTATTTCAATAATTAGAATCACTGGGCTTCGGGAGTATTAAGGAAAATTATTAATTGTTTGTCAACAGTATTTTTTTTTTGCAATTACGTGAACTCTGATAAATAGTCAAGTTTACTGAAATTCGCACGATCTAATACAATCGATCGATCTAATATCTATCACATTTAGAGAAGCTAGTTTTACAAACATAAAGTTACTGATAGCTGTTGAATTTTTCCACTAGTTAACAGAGCGTCATTGGTTTCCTTTTCACTTATAATATAAATTAATGAATACTAATAATATGGCGAAGCTACTGCAATAATCTGAATCAAAACGTATCCCGCTAACTAAATCGATAGCTTTATTTTAACTATACAGGGTGGTAAATGCATGGCCGAATACTATAGGTAAATAATTTTGCCTGTAAAACATTGTTATGAAACAGAAAATAAATTGACTCTCGATGACCTGATAATCGACTGTAAATGTAACCAGATTTTCAAACAGGTAATCATCTCCTTTAAAGATACACACGGTTTGTTGCTTAAATATTGTTTCAACTGGAAATATGATTTGTTTCAGTGTTTTGGCCATGTCAGTGTTTTCACTCTGTATAGTAACTTACCTAATTGTAATGTAGGTAGCTAGCTGGTAAAATGTTGCAATGAAATTGTCGCTCTGTTTAAGATTTAATCGTTTAAATAAAATAAGCTTAGTTATGGGTTTAATTCCGATTATTTTATAAGTATAAAAATTAGTGACGTTTGAGTTGCAAACATATTGAAGTGGCAATATATTTTTCTCGAAATAGGTGTCATCCTACTCCATTTTGGTAATTAAAAATGTAACCATGTTTCAAAACAACGTGTTAACGGAATAAGCGAAACTCGATTCTGAACAAACTATTTGTTCAGAATCGAGAGAAGAGAGAGTAGAATCAATTTCACGGGTTTTTGAAAAGGGTAATTTTTTTTTTAAATTGTTATTTAAATTTTTGCCGCTTCTATTCTAAATATTTCTGTGGATACGCGCGCTGGCGGCGGAGCCGCGCGGAAGTCGGAACATGTGCAGTGAGGAAGGGAGGGAAGTGCGCGTGGCGTGTGCGGACTAGAACAACGATGAAACTTGACTGATTTCAATGATGAAACTTTAAAATAACAATATCCAGATTAAAAAAAAAACTTTTTTAAAGATTTTTTTTACGGGAATGGATTTATTTTAATAATAATCTGTTGGGGTGTATGAGGGTTTCGCTTATTCCATTAACACGTTGTATAGTTCTTTTTTATCTTGTAATAAATAATAATGTTTATTTGCGCAGATATTATTAGAAATCTACTGTATGTACATAAATCAGTGTAATTTTTTACTAAATATAAAAAAATAAAAGGTACTGCGAAATATGTATGTTTACCTTCTGTAATTTTTGAATACTTGTACAACCCGAGACTGAATGTAAATCTGCCCATGAAACTGAACAACTTTTCCGGTGAAACAACGGTCGAAGTACGGAAAAACAACATCGCGTCAGTGCTTTTAAATGTTGTTCTATTCTTTTTTTTAGAAGTTTTTTTTTTTAAATTTAGTGGACAGATTTACATCCTTCAGGCTTGGTACGAGTATACCCTTTCTCTGACACCTTGTAAATAAGCCTTATAATTTTCAATATCTTTTGCTTTTATGCTCACTGTTTACACTATACACAAATCTGACAAGTTAACACAGAATGTGTCATCCTATAGCCAAGAAACCAGGTAATTATGTGTAATTTTGTTGCGTTTGGAGCTTCGTACAATATTTCACCAAAACAGGATTTTTTTACCTGATGTTCGACTTCTTTTGTTCTACGACTTTCGCAACATTCCCGTGGTTGCATTAGTTGTAGAACAACAGTTGTTGGTTTTGAACACACTAATAAGAAGGCAAACAGATGTCTAGTAATAAGAATAACCATATATAATCTGTGATATTAAGGGTACCTACTGCAACTGCAATTTGGTCGACGACAATAAAATAGCAGATTGTTTTTTCAGTAATGGTCACACACAATGTAAAAGCTTTTCGTAAAAACGAAAAGAAAACTTGATTACAGTAACTCCACTGCCGGGTTGACATATGAAAGGCATAAAATGTGTATGGAGCTCTAAACGCAGCTTTTCATACATAACAGTATAAATTTAAATAGACGTTGGAGCTGAGCGGTGTAGCTTGAAAGTGTGAATTTGCAGGGAGCGGTTGCGTGTTGGGTCCCTGGGATGGGCGACGTAACCGGCCAGTGCCGGACGCGGTCTGGCTTGAACAGCATCGCCGCGCGTTGCCTTTCGTGCTCAAGCGAGAAAACGAACGCGGTCCTGCCGTCGCGCCTAGACTTGTAAGTGCACACATATTATAGCTTGAACATATCCATAAAAGTCCTTAAAAGCGGGCTGATTCCACTGCCTTCATTCCAAAAGTATAAAAATCTCTTCGCAAACTGTTTGTTTTGTTAGTGTGCGTGTGTCCTAAGCGCCAGATGAGAGTGACAGAGATAGAACACCCGTGCGATCCCATGCATAGACTATACGTGCGAGCGGGAGCAGTGGAGCTGTTTCTAGTGGTGGGCAGAGTTTCGCTTTTTTACACGTACTTTATATTTTCTTCATGGGTTGGTTGGTTGGTATCTAGCAGAAATAAGTACCTACAGCATAAGAACACTAAAATAGATACATATACTTTTTGTCACTTGTCACATAGGCAGTAGATTTATTTATTTCGACACGTCTGTTTGTTTTAAAAATCAATGTATGATTCAGGCTTTTAATAAGACAAAAAAAAACAAGAAAAAAACAGGTAATGCCAAAGAAAAGTGATAGAAATTGTTTAAAATCAGAAAACTGAGTAAATTTGAGACAGGACGTATGAAACAGCCATACAAAAAGACTGTATTTGATTAAACATGTACGCACACATGCTTAAGACTGTGATTTCGCCTCTATAAAGTTGATCTACTGCGCCTCTTTGTTTATTGAGCCCTGTTTCTCTGTCTGCCGTACGACTGGCGTGTATTTTTATCGCGAGGGCAATATACCCATGTCCCTATGTCTACCTGTACTTGACTAACATGACCGTACGATCTTTATTTACGAAAATAACGGGTTGTTTCTTTGACATTATAATCTATCTTGGACGAGTTGGGGACAAACAATTTTAACAAAGAATATATTATCAAAAGGAAAAAACTGGCTACTGAATGATAAATTTGTAATCATATCCTATTTGTTACATAATATATTTCACCCATGTTTCGCCTAAACGTGTTTTCTTATCGTACGACGAACATGCTTATCAGTACATGGGTTATCTTAACATACTATCCAGTAGGAGGCGTGAATAACACGAATCACATGGGTTAAAGCAGGGGAGTTGGTTTTAAAATAAACGCCAGCTCAAGGGTTGTTACCGGGTCAATGTCATTTTATTTATATATTTATTAGGTTCACCAACAGGTTTACATCTTAAAAACTAAAATAAATGTACAATAAATCAACTTGATGCAAACCTAATTAGGTGAACACAGCTTGCTAGTTGTAAAAGTCACTCGGAGCGGAAGCGGGCGGATACTTTATTTGTGGTTAGATTTTGATGTCACTAAAGATTTTTTGAATTTGTATAATGAAATATTAAAAATGTCGACATTTGAATATTTAAACCAGTTATTGTATTCCCGATGCATTCTCGGTTCCAAGCTGTTTTTTCCCAAATTGCTTCTGGATCCACTTACATGAAACGAACGGTGTGTAGTTAACAATTCTAGCATTTGCTCTAGGAACTACCAATTTTACTTACGACAATAAGCTAGGGCAATCCAAGTATCCTTTAAGTAACTTAAAGAGAAGCATTTGGTCAGCTATCCATCGACGGTCATCATTGAATACAGTCACATACGGTAAAGATACTATAGTTTGTCATAGTGTGTAGTATTTGTCTGTCCTATGTGTGTCTTTTTAGCATAAACTTGCTGCGCACGAGCTTATTTCACCATATCATTCTTTCATCGGGAGGCCACCCACTTGGTTGATATTCCAAACATTCGCATGAACAACTTTGTTTGCAAGTGTATGTAGTTCTCTGCGGCTCTGCCTGCGTCTGTGTTCCCGAATATATTCTAGTCTTGAGTTAATCGGATTCTTTGGATTACCTCTTTCCATCGTCGACCTCATCTTTCCCCAGCGTTTGATTGAGGTGAAGAGTAAACCCATTTACAAAATTATTGTAGTATCCTGTTCCTGTAATGAGACGTCCTTTACTTTCACCTATACATTTACACGCCTCACTATTCGAGACACAGTTTATTATTGACTAGCTGTTGACCGCGACTTCGTGCGCGTGGAATTCAGATGAAAGTAGCCTATGTCCTATCCCGTGTTCCAAAATATTTTCATACCAAATTTCAGCAAAATCGGTTCAGCCGTGAAAGTGTAACAGATAGAGTTACTTTCGCATTTATAATATTAGTTGGGCAGTTGGGATTTGGTTTATTTAACCTATTTAATTTTGTAAAATAATTATTGTAGTTGATATAATGCTAAGTTTACAAAAAACAGAAATCAACCATCATAAGCACCTGCTATTACAATGGCATACTGTTATCATTATTTTATGTCATCTTATCTAGTTTGCTCGTAAATTAGTGTAAATCTTTGAGAATCGTTGTCGAAAAGTAGCTCATTGTTTCAATTTATGAATTGTTTTTAATGCCAAGAACAGGTAGTAGTGCGATGGTTACAACTTTATAGTCATTTGAATTTGAAGTTCATGTTTACGGTGCCTAACAAAATTTCACATAACCTCCTTACTACGTTAAAGCCAGTTGCCTATTTTTTGTGTTCCTTCAATAAAACAGAAATGGCCAACCTTTTGAAGGAGCTTAAAGTTAAAAAGTAACTACGTTTTAAATTTAGTGTTTAAAGAAGATTTCTGCTACTGGTAGTTAGTTACTTATTATAAACCTTAATCTTAGACGCACAGAGATACGTATCTAGCTAAAACGATATCTTGCGGAGACGAAAATTAAACGATCTAAGTGTAGGCAAAATAGATGTTACCTTATCTATACGTGGTGGTAGCTCTCAAAACCAGAACTGTAATATAAAAATATATTTCTAATGATTATTGATTATTTTAACGATAAAACTTGATAATTAGAATAACTTAAGCGATGATCAACAGATAAAACTCGGCGAAGGGGTGGAGATCCGCGAGGAATTGCTACGAGGAGTGAAGTGGGGGGATTACCGGAAGGTGACGCGAGGGTTGGCAGCTGCATTATTCTCGCCTATAGAGCTAGCGACGTGTTCCGTTACCGGGCAGCGTTGGTCGCGCGCAGGGCAAGAGTCCCGTCCCACGAAGCCGCCTTTAGACCGCCGCAGAGTACACGCGCTGATATCGTACGTGAGCCGACATTTCCCCGATGTGGAAGTCAGCAGGATCAAGCAGGTGCTCGCGTACAAGTGTAAGGAAAACTGTGCCGCGCTCAGAATGAGAACTGCTAGGTAAGTCAAATTTAAATTTTTTCTCCTTTTGGTAGGCGGCTTATCAATTTAGAGAATCGTGTCACTAATTAAATTTATTTAAAAACAACCTAACGCGCAGAAATTTTTGACAGCCCTGATTGTTTTCAATACACGTTTTGACTAATAATTGGGATTCTGTAAACGGAGGATTAAAAAGAAGTTTGACAATGATAATAAAAAAAATTAAATCTATAGCAGAGTTATTCTATGACTTTTAGGTAAACACGATTTCATTCAGATACCACCAAAACGTAGGGCTACGATCTTATCAATAAACCTGAACAATAATTATATTATTACGTGATATGATAAGGCCAAGGACAGAACGGCACATTAGATTTTGTAGCTTAATTTATAGGATTTTGATTGAACATATCAATGGCAAAGTTTTTGATTAAAAAAATACATTAAAAGTTTGTTAATGCCTTGCTAGCTACATATTATACAGGGTGTTTGGTGCATCGTGTGCCAAAAGGAAGTGTCCGTTAGGAGAGGCCATCTGCTATCCTTTCAGCCCCCATACCCACTTCTAAGCCCCAAAGTTTTTTTTAAATTCATTTTTTTTAAATAATTTGCAAGATATAAAAATTCTGTATTAAAACTCAAATAAAAAAAAAGTAATGGGTCTAGACTCCAAATTAGATTTTCATTTCGTTGTGCACTGTTGTGTGGTTCTATCGATACCAAACTTACTTTTAATTCTCATCTAATATTTTTTTTATTGACTCAAAGTTTCCGGAAGAGGTAAAAACAAACTTAAATTTTAAATTTACATGGCTATAAAAAAATAACTAAAGATGATTGGAATCTTCCAAACTCCTTATAAGTTCTCTAGTCTATCCTCCTTCTAACGGTATAAAACACGTCCTAAAAAGTAATAACAACCTCACATATTTGCTAAATTAATGCAACGGGTCACGTACGGCTGATATTCAAAATTCGGATTAATAAGGTTTCTTGCGGAAAAAGGTCGCAAGGTCGTCTGATAATTAAATTATTTTATCGAAATAAAACCAAACATTTTATTTACGAAATTGATTTAAATTTGGAACACATTGACAATTACTCATTGCCTTCCTTTGTTTTTTGACATTTTATTTATTTTGAAAATGTGTATAGGCTGAATGTCTGAAATTCGCGCCCTTTTGGTTAAATTTTAAGTTTAGTCAGATGCAAAAACGCAATTTGTAAGCGATTCTTTTATTTTGTTACTGTTATTGCTTTCGTTAATTTTAATAAGTGTTGTTGTTAAGTTTCCTTGTCCAATAGAATGAAAAAATACGTAAAATTCATTTAGGACTTTTGAAATAAATGGCGGCTCCTTAAGCCATCATAATCCGCATATTCTTCTTTAGAGAATGTTGCCATTCTATTAGCAAGGAAACTTAACAACAATAGGTAGGTACTTATTAAATTTAACGAAAGCAATAACAGTAACAAAATAAAAGAATCGCTTACAAACTGCGTTTTGCATCTAACTGAACTTAAAACTTAACCAAAAGAGCACGAATTACAGGCATTTAGCCCATACAAATTTTCCAAATAAATAAAATGTCAAAAAACAAAGACAGGCAATGATGAGTAAATGTCAATCTGTTCCAAATTTAAATCAATTTCGTAAATAAAATGTTTAGTTTTATTTAGATAAAATAATTTAATTATCAGAATGTAAAACTCCTTGCTACCTTTTCCCGCAAGAAACCTTATTCATCCGAATTTTGAATATCAGTCGTACGTGACCCGTTGCACTTATTTAGCAAATATGTGAGGTTGTTATTACTTTTTTAGGACGTGTTGTTTATCGTTAGAAAGAGGATAGACTAGAGGGAAGATACGAGTACTAATCGTCTTTAGTTATTTTTTTATAGCCATGTAAATTTAAAGTTTAAGTTTGTTTTTACCTCTTCCGGAACTTGGAGAGTCAATAAAAAAATAACTAGATGAGAATTAAAAGTAATGGTATCGATAGAACCACACAACAGTGCACAACGAAATGAAAATCTAATTTGGAGTCTACACCCATAACTTTTTTTTTTTATTTGAGTTTTAATGCAGTATTTTGATATATTGCAAATTATTTTTTAAAAATTGAATTAAAAAAATACTTTGGGGCTTAGAAGTAGTTATGGGGGCTGAATGGATAGCAGATGGCCTCTCCTAACGGCCACTTCCTTTTGGCACACGATGCACCAAACACCCTGTATGTCGTTTAAAAGTAATTGAAATATGTCTTAAGTATTGGTAAAGATAAATTATATATCGTTTTGGATAATTATGTAGCTTCGTTTCCTGTCCTGTATGTATGATGAAAGCGGCTTTGCTGTCAAGCTCAACTAAATAAAAACACTTGAAAACATAGTCAGCTCGATGAAAAAACCATTTTTAGTTCTCAGTCACGGTGTTTATCAATGTTATGTTTGAACCGACTTTGACCTTACATCAGTAAGAATATTGGCACTCATTGTCTCGAGTTATCTGGTAAACAAATGTTATCTCGCACCATGTCTGCCATGCTTATCACCATGAACACGTAGCGTTCAATACACTGGATTCCAATCTATTTAAACGAGTTACTAGTCTCAATGTGCTTGCTGTCTTTTAAAACGCCAGAAAGTTTTCTATAAGCTTAAATTCTGATCATTTAGTAAGAGGAAGTACTTATTTTTAGGGTTCCGTACCTGAACAGGAAAAAACGGAACCCTTATAGGATCACTTTATTGTCCGTCTGTCTGTCTGTCACGACCCTTTTTCTCAGGAACGCGTGGAGGTATCAAACTGAAATTTAAAACAAATACTTAGGTCTATTGTCCCTTAGAACTGTGAAAAAATCAAACTTCTAAGCCAACGCAATCAAAAGATACAGCCGTTTATGCCGCAAATTTTCGAGTTTTTCGACACTCGCAAGGGAATCAAAACCTACAGGGTACTTCCCGTGAACGCAGAATCTTGAAATTTGGTACGAAGCAATGTCTTATAGCACAGTAGGAGATCCAAGGCCGAGCTTGTATGGGGCACCTTGCACAAAACCTGCTGGGATGAAACTTGGCACAATTCAAGTAAACACTTATAGGTAACACATAAGAAGTGGTGCTCCCCGGCAGGACGCGACGGTGACGCACAGTGGGGCATAATATCAAAAGTATGTCTTTTTAACTAGGTTGAAAGTTGTGTATTTTGAACAGACACAGTTAGCTCGTTAAAAATTTCACAGTTTATGTGTTTTCAAAGTAAATGTATCACCTAATAATAAAAAGTAAAAAAAATAAAAAATAAGGGGGGTCGCCATACAAGAAACGTGTTTTGTTTGTTTTTGCTCTGTCGTCAGAATAGTTATTAATTCGAGCATCAAACTTGGTGTGAAATATAGTTGACTAAAATGTTAATAAAATGACATGTCCTGACTGACTGATTAACTGACTGATTGACTGTCTGACCAACGCCGACCCGTCATCGCTTTAGCTACACGTTTGAAATTTTGTTTGCTAATTTAACGCCTACCACAAACATCATATAAGAAAGGATTTTCCAAAACTCATACCAAAAGGGGGGTGAAATAGGGGATGAAAGTTTTTAAATTTTTTTGACATTTGCTAGTAGTAAGAAAAAAAGAAATAGATGTCTCAGCACTTCTTCAAAATCATCCCGCAAGAAAGAGAAATCAGATATGAATTACTTATTTGAGATATCTTTGGTTTTCATAGGTGCACAAAAATCATAATTTTCATCCCTTATTTCACACCCTTGGAAAATTTTTATGGTGTTTGTGGTATGCATTAAATTAGCACACAAACTTTCAAACGTGTAGCTAAAGCGGTTATGGCTCGGCGCCAGTCAGTCAGTCAATCAGTCAGTAAGTCAGGACATGTCATTTTATTGACATTTTATAGAACTATGTTTCATACCAAGTTTGACTCTCGAATTAATAACCGTTCTGACGACAGAGCAAAAACAAACAAAATACGTTGTATGGCGACCCCCCTTATATTTTATATTGTTAGTTTTTATTATTAGGTGATACATTAGTATAAAAAACACACATCGCGTGAAATTTTCAACCAGCTACTTGTATTGGTTCAAAAGATACAACTATCAACCGAGTAAAACACGCTATATTTTTGATATAACGCCCCACTGCATCTCTGTCGTGTCCTGCCGGGGAGCACCACTTCTTATATGTTACCTTCAGGTATGTACTTGTATCGTGCCAAGTTCCATCCCAGCAGGTTTCGTGCAAGGTTCGCCTTGTTGGACCTTTCCCTCTTCCTCATATTTTTAGTTGAAGTGGCCATCAATAACAAAAAACCTACCATAAATGCTCAAGGAGGTTTTACTATTTTATTAGAAGCAACCCGAAATATTATTGATTTAAAATAATACTAATGTAATGAGGTTTTGTAAGTTTATTTCTTAAAAGATGTGTTATACACTTATGCAAGGTAGTATTTTTTCAATATTTAAAATTCTACTTTCTCATAAAATCTAAACCCTGGTCTGGCAACTGTTAGAGCAAAGTGACACCCCCGGCGCATGCTCTCTCATGCAGCTCGTAGCCCTTACTTTATTGCATTGTGATAAAGACAATTTTATTAATAGTAAACAGTCCTGATGTGTTTATACTTAATATGTCGATGATCAAATCACGTTTGATGATTTCACATTTCACTTTAGACACAACATCAGATTCCGAGCGGAGCAACGAGTCCGAATTCTTTGTGTTTTCCTATGAGTTCTTACCACATTAATATTATGGTCAGCCGATACATAAATAAAAGATAGCGGTTGAATCATTGTTATAGGTAGGTATTTAGATATTTTATTATTTTATTTGTTAACATCATGATGTGTTCGAATTTAACAATATATTCTTAATCATTAAAAACAATCGATATTAACTAAAAAACTAAATTAAAATACATTATTTTCGCAATCCATCTTAAAATAAATAATTTAATTTCTATTAAATTATTATTTCATTATTGATATATCATTATTTCATTCCTTAAAATATTATCTAGATAAATATATTTACACATCATTAATTTAATTGAATGTTTCAAAATTCAAAAATAAATATAATTACAAATGTCAAAAATAAAAATTATAACGTCAAAAATAAAAATTGTTACATATGTCAAAAAGATAAATTATTACAAGTCTAAAATAAAAATTATTACATTATTCAAAAATAAAAATTATTGCATGTCAAAAAATAAAAGTTATTTATTACATGTTATTAATTTCATCGAGGTCATTATAGTGTTGACTGCTATATCAGATTGCTAATGGGTCCTAGATTCAATTATTATTAATTTTAACTACGTCTCTTTGCAATAATCTCATCTCTTTGTAATAACGTCAGCTACCTATAGATGTATGTAGTCTTGTTTTTCTTATACCCAGATCAGACAGATTTGTACCGCTTAGCAACACGGGAAAATTTGTCAGCGTTTTGTTAAATACAAGAATGTGCGGTTATAGCCACATTATAACTTAATTATGATAGCATGTACTCTCATACAAGTCCATAGACTTGGATGTGAAAGACTAAACTATTAAGGAGATGAAAGTTACCGTTCTCCATATTAAGCGCGTTTTCCCATACGTTGAGACCTGAGACAGTAATACAATTTGAAGTAGGTTGTCGAACTGTTTCAGCGAGTCTACTAACTACATGCTAAGCGCGGCGTCCCGGCCTCCGCCATCCGACGACGCGTCTGCGCGATCTTCATACACTAATTAGTGAGTACTAAGGCTTATTTGTTTAACTAGCTTATTTCGTACCCGCTCCATTTAGCAAAGGCATATCCAAGACACTCCTTTTAAGCGAATTGATTTCAATACAACGGAGTAGGTTCCATAGGTAGGCCGTTTGTCTGTGCGTGAAAAGAAGCGCCTTCACTCGCCGTGTGAGAGAGACAGAGCGATAGCGTATGCTACAAGATCGTTGGCAACCTACCCTACCTCATTGCATATGAAATACTTATGCAATATTATGGACTCTATTAAGATGCTTCATGTTAAAAAGCCACTATAAATGCTCTTAAGCCAATAGGGCTGCAGCTTCGATCTTTTATAAGACTAACTAATCAAATCGACCAGTAAAAATGAGATTTTGTTACTATTGTAGAAACTAAGAGAAACTTTTGTGTTCGCAGTGACACGAAGGGTCCAGGCTCGAGCGGCGGGGGGGAGTGCTCGCGCGGGGCGGGGGCGGGGGCGGGAGCGGCAGGGGAGGAGGCGGGCGACGCGCAGTGATGCACCCTCTCTGTATTGCATATCACTTTCATAATCTTGTTGTTTTTTACCAAAAAGAGAAATTCTAATGATACTCTATGCCGGCAGCGCGCCCGTTGAACCCGCGTCTCGGGCGCGAGTCGCGCGACGCGGCGGTAATATCCCGCCCGTGTCAAATATTCATATTTATTTAGGTGATATTTTTCTATTGGCTACTGATAAGATTTTATCTCGTTACGCGTCGCCGGCCGCGCCGGACGCATTGTCGTTTGTAAGGGGAGTGGTGCCCGAAGCTCTAGCAATAATTTATCAGGTTCCTAAGACATGTTTTGTAGTTAGGTTCTATTTGCACGAATTTTCGCAAACACTGCCGCTTGATTTCTAAAGTTCTTTTCGTCGATATTAGTCGTTTAATCGCTTCCTTTAATTTTATGAACTCAGTCATTTTCGTCGTTACGTTAAAATTTGTATATGAAGCATTTAAGTGCTGTACGAGGGACCGTTGCAATTGCAAAGTAAATATATCAAAATGGCATAATTTTAGGACTAATATAGAGATACTATAGTCATTTTGTTTCTTAGGTGTAAATGATAAAGAATTTATTTTGGAATGTCTGGTTGGGATATTGTAAAGTCTTCGGAGAGCTGTGATCACGATGGATATAAATAAATCAGTCATATTTTTAAATACTACAATTAAGAGTTACTACGTAATAATTACCATTGGTACGGATCGCCAGTATGATTCTGTAAGAGGTCGTGGGTGACAGTCGTCGTGGATGGTAGATAACACAAAAACGGGGGTTGTTACATTGTTAAAGAACTTGGATATTATGTAGTATCATATATAGGTAGCGGATGATATTATTGACGGATAGATTATAGCAAAAACGTCAAAAATATGGGATTCTATCTTCGATCCAAGATTTTGACGCTTAGACTATAGTCTATCTGTCAAAAATCCGTCATCTTTCTCGAATACTGAATATGATGCTGCTTGTCATCCGAGATTAATTACTAACAACCCCCTGCCGCGACTACCAACATGACGACACGATCCGATCGGCCCGACGACCGGCACATCTGCACACAGATGCACTAATCATATCAAAAAAAGCAATAACTATTATTTGATAAAAAATATTTTTTAATTTTTAAAGTACTATTTTAACCAAGTTGTTATAAATGTAGTTAGTATATTAACTGAAGTATCTTGAAAGTCCACGTTTATAATTATAATAGTTCTTTTGAACGTTTAATTAAATCCTCATAATAATTACGTCTTTAGCGTTTAACCCTTTTTAACCGAACCGTCGCGGGATATAAGTAATAAATAATGGACGATCTTGAAACTAATAAATTGTAGAAACTAAATGGTCTTCGTAATTTAGAAGTGTTTTAACTTGAATTGGTACGTCAAGCTGTAGTGAACTCACTTTGTTGCAGCTATTACGTAAATTATTGATTCTACCTTTTAGGTAAATAGAGAAGAAAGCCCTTTAAATTTTGTATATTGTGTATTTTCAAAATAAACGCTTTGTAGTTGTAACTACAGCCGGTTCAAAAGGGTTAAAATCATTTTAAAATCCGCGATTTAATATTTTTTCTCGCGTAAGTGCAATATAACAGACAAGGGATTCAATCATTTATCAGTTCTTTTTTTATTTAAAGTAGAAAAAAGTTGCGAAAACTATTTTAAATATAACTTCAAGAATTAGTTTCGCAGGCTGGATTTGAATCGTCAATTGATCTATCATGGGAAGTACCGTTAAAAACTTGATTCACTTACATAGTTGGGTTGTGGTTAAGTTTTCATAATTCAATTGTTTAAAAAAAATAAAGTATTACTATTACTAATGAATCAGTTCCTAATAGTTCTTCAGTCTTTATACAAAGTGTAACAGAAAGGGTATATCAACCCTGAAGGATGTGATTCTGCCCATGAAACTGAACAACTTTCCCTAAGGAACATAGGTCGAAATACAAAATATGCTATCAGGCGATTCACTTTCTATGGGAGGTAATTTTTTTTTTTATATTTCGACCATTATTCCTTAGGAAAAGTTGTTCAGTTTTATGGAGAGATTTACATCCTTCAGGGTTGGGGTATACCCTTTTTGTTACATCCTGTATATCATACATAAAATTATCAAGGGGTGTTAATTAAACAGACTTCTTTTTAATAGCATTATTGCATTCAAAATTACTAACTCAGCCACTAATTTCTTTCTGGCACTCGCGCTCGCCGGCCGCTGCCACTGCTCGAGTTTCAATATAAAGCACTCCCAGCTAACTAAAAACTTTGCAGCCTTGCATAACAAATAACTATTTCGCTCATCAGTAATAACATAAAATAAAGGTTTTCAAACTGATTAATGATTAAATGCCTTGACTGTAGCAACGTTTCGTGGGAACCAGGAGGTGTGCTTCTGAAAGAAACGGTTTAGAACCGGTGGCAGTCGCCAACCGATAGAAGACTGATGAGGATGTATAGCGTGTAGGGAGCCAAGCTCGCGAGAGGTGCCGATGAGGGTTGCCTTCACTATGCAAGTTACACTTTAAGATGGTATTTTTGTTACCGCATGATTGTACAGTAGGAAGGAAGCACATCTCCCTGCAAGCCGTTGCGATGGAAAATACTGCACTACTAGTAGTGGCCGATACTGCGCCGGCGCGGGGTGGAGAAAGGCCCAAATCCTACGCCATTAGCGTGATCCCTTAGATAAAACGCTTTGTTTACACTCCCGTGACAACATTGACGTTTCATCTACGACGTGTAACAAAAAAACAACCGTGAAGAATGTGAATGATTCAGACAGGTTGTATACTTTAGATTAGTCTGGATGGTACATTATACGAGTACACGGTGTAAGGGACGGTGTACCGAAAACTGAAAAGGCGTGCTTAGTCAACGAAACTGAACAACTTTCCCAAAGAAACATATGTTGGGAAATGAAAAAAAAATTTACCTCTCCATACAAACTGTTCGATCAGAGTGGGCAATTTGTATGGAGAGGAAATTTTTTTTTTTCATTTCGCAACATGTTTCTTGGGGAAAGTTATTCAGCTTCGTTAACTGAGCACGCCCTTTTGTTTTCGATACACCGTCCCTTACAACCTTTATAAACATGAAAAATGGCATATCATCTTAGTTACCAAGCAGAAATTGATCACATATTAGAAAGATTAATTTCCTCCTCCACCCCGCATGTCTTTCAGTCGGCTCGTCTTGTACCTAGGAATAATCAGTTACCAGAAATAGGATATTTGGTAGGCGAAATCCTACTTAGTAAAAATCTACTAACAACTAGTAATTCTTACGATGCCAATCGAAAAGTCTTAATGCTCAATTTTGCCAAATTTTACTTGCCGAAAAAGTCTTGTCTATTTGATTTTTTGGTGATTATTGATAGCGCGGCCATTTCCTGATCAATTGGTAACCTTTCAAGCGCAGACCTAAGAGCAAGAGTCTTTTATTTTTTTTTAGTTATGCCGTCATTATTGCTGACGCTCTTTTCTCTAGGTTTTCGATATCCTAAAAAACAAGTTGTTAAAAAATTCACTTGAAGAGGTGTCATCAAATTAAATTAATAAGACATTTTTCTTTCGCTCCTAGATCAGCGCGCGTGATGAGTAGTGATATTTCAAAATATATTCGATCTGCGCTCAAAAAGTCAAATATTTGAAAGTGAGGAAATGGCAGCGCTCGTTTGCTCAATAAGGATTTATATTTTCTTTCATAGTCAGTTCATACACACTCGTTGTTGGAATTACCGTTTTTGGCCCAATATTAATTATACTTTAAATTAGATAAATTAACTGAACAAAATTTAATTGTAATTTAGAAATGAAGTAAGAGTTTCAGTAATTCGCGAATATAAATACCTACTTTACGACGAATTAAGATGATGCAATATGTTAATTTAGTGCCAAATGATAAGTTAACTCGTAGCAATATATTGTATCCTAATGCTCTTGTGTAATTTCTCACGTAGTGTTAATGACCTATGAGGTTTCAAATGTTTCTTTTACAAGACTATAATATATTTATACAGGGAATGTGTTAGGCATGTACTGTTGTTCGGTATAAGCGTGTTGTTGAGGTATAATACTCATGTGGCAGGGTGTAAAAATAAACGTACCGAGCGCCGATACTGGTCCCCCTACCTAATAGTGGAGCGTCGCACGCATTTCTACCCTAGCTAGTCTAGTTTTGATACGTATTCTATATATGTAAATCAAATTATCGCTGTGAATAATTAGAATGTAAACAATATTGCCAACATGCCAGACATACCTCCAACTCAAGCACAGGGTTCACACACTAACAAGTGACTTGGCTGCCTTTGATATTACGAATTACATTACAGTTATTTTTACACTCTGTTTCTTAACAGTGAATGAGCAAAGGAAGAAGAGAATTTATTTAATCAAATAAGATTTTTTTATTTATTACTAAATTTTAATAATTATTATTTTGCATTTTATTATGTAATGGCAGCTGTCCATGTAACGGTGAACGATCAAATCAATCACTGGTTTTGTTAAGGTTTCATAAATAAATTGTAAACGATACATCGAACATGACACATTGGGCACAAATATTGAATTAAAAAGCTTATACTCGCTGCTTGCTATATAAGTTAATTAAAATCAGGTCTTTCATTTATTTTTGGACACTGGGACACATCAAGTGTTCGAAAGAAATGTCGTGTTGTAATACGTTTTGTCGTATCCTATTTTTATCAACAAATCTAGAAACTTGTAGTCAAGAACAACATCAATGCCGCTGCGCTCTGAGTGAGCGCAGCGTTGTGCCAAAATTATGTACTAGTCTTTAAAAGAAATGTTGTTATCATTTTCAGATTTTATTTAGTCCAGAATGTGTTTGCTCCTGTGCTGTGAAAGTAATAATTTTAACAAATCAACACTCGATTGGTCGCGGTGCGCAATGCGGTTGCTTTAATCTAGCTATACAGATAAATTTTACACCTGTTTATAATAGGTTTTATAGCAGTTTTTGATAGACGTCATTGTTATACACCATGGAATCATATCGATCAATTAATTATAGATGATAAAATATTATTTCGTTAAAGCGACCGCTTTGTGGACTCGTCGATATCTGTTGTGGGTCAGTAGTTGTATTGTACGTGGTGGCACATTTTAGAACAATATCACACCATTTATATATCAGTAAGACATATCTTCTGAGCATAATTTATCATAGTTTATCGTATATATTTGTACCACATCACTACAATTACCTACCAATCAAACAACTTGGAAATCTGTGTCATTATAATGAGTCATAAAATCTAGTTAGCTTACGAAAGTGTTGATTTGTTGTTTAAGTATAATGTTTATAAACGAACAAGCACATGATGATTTAGCTTCGAGCTTGTGCAATATTATTCCAAATTGTTTATAGGAAATCTGTTATAATTATTTCTAAATTGTTATATGAATATTTTTGTAAACATAAAAGACATAGGCAACTTAAATTCTATTTTTGTTGTGCATTTATTCTCAAATTTTATGAAATACCTTTGTTAACTACGATCCCATGGATTTCATAGGTGGCAACAAGAAACTAATTCAATTAATACCGTTTCGGGCTCGCAAACAAAGTTGAGGCCAGCATGCAAACCACAGATGCAATTGATTCCAAACTGGATTGTTAATGGCTTCATCTTTGTGACTGCTGTATCTACGTAGATTTTTTTATATACTTATCGCTGATATCGTGAGTCAATTCTAGTAATGTTAATGTTTCCTTTGATTTAGAATAATTTTACAATAAACAAATTAAACTAAGATTGCTCAACGGAGATGCAATGCTAACTGCAATTTAGATTTATGAATAATTTTATACTTTGACCTTTTTTATATTATTTATCTGATTACTGTTTTGATTAATTTGTGAGTTACGGCAGCGCATGTTTATTTACGTTTATTTTTAAGAGAGGCCAAATGTTGACTTGCTTATGTGAGACTGTTTTGCCAAGAATCAGAAAGTATATTATTACCTACATTGTTTTAAAATAAATGCTTTTATATAAAAAAATTGGCTTTATTTTATTTCTGAAGTTATCTATTTATTACTAACCCGAGACTCCGTCCGCATGTAAAAACAGAGTATATTCGAAATATTGTTCGAAAAATAAAAAACTCATCATCATCGTGTGGGTTGCAAGGTCGATGACCGACCTCACAAACCCTGGTTTCAGAGTTGTTGAGCCGCCAAAGGCCTCTTACACGGCTCATTAACGACTATATCCGTATATAGTAGTCGGGACCAACGGCTTAACGTGCCTTCTGAAGCACGGAATCATCAAACTTTTCGGACAAGCAGGTGATTCATTCTGCAATGTCCTAACCAAACTGGGGGAGATCGCACAAAGGGATGTTTGTTTGACAGTGTCCCCAGTCCCCACCGGGAATCGAGCCCAGAGTCTCCGGATCAAGAGCTGAGCGCTCTAACCACTAGACCACGAAAGCTGTTGAAAAACTTATAAACTATCAAAGATTTTTGTCTACTTACAAAACGAAATCTTGTATAAGGTTATTTTTTTGGACCTGATTTCCTTTTGCCCACCTATTAGTGAGGTCAAGCGACAACTTTTGTTATACGACTTTGCTAACAACGCACAAAAAAATTTCGACTCCATACTAAAGTGGTCACGTGACCTACCCATTTTCCAAATTTTTCGTGCGTTGTTAGCAAAGTCGTAGAACAAAAGTTGTTGCTTTTGACTTCACTAATAAGTGGGCAATCAGGTCCAGAAAAATAACCTATGCAGTATAATTCTATATGGCCCATTAGTGAAATATGACGTCACAGTTCAGTATTTCCGTCTGTGTCTGGATAAGAGTTTATTTTAAAAGATATATTAAAAATCAATTTACACCAGGCTATTGCGAGTTAAAAAAGCTTCAATTAAAGTAATAAAAAAAATATAAGTCAACTAGCGGATCTATAGCTGCATTCCTTTTTGATCGTTGATGATTCGTAGCTAACTTTAGGTTTGTAAGAAAAATCACATTCTAGTTGAGGTGCAACGCGCCTAAGGGATTATGAACCGGAGGATGGAAAGACTGCGAATCGTAATCATCTTAACTGCGGTCACCAACAACCGCGATCCATGGTGCCAGCTGCAACGCTAACAAGGTTGGTGACTATGGTACTTCCCCTCCACATCGTTCCACAACAGCTGGAATTCTGGAGGGAGCTCTCTGTCCCGCAATGGACGTTCTTGGAATGTTATGATGACCAAACTAAAGCAGCCAGCCAATTAAGACTTGTAGACTGGTAAGAAGATAGTTTTTACACAGACCTGCCTGCCACTCTAAGCAGAAGTGTAGGTACCTAATAATTTTCATAATTAGTTCTATAAAAGAAGAGTTCAAGGAAGCGAGTTGTTTTACTTGCCGATCCAAAAGGGCGCGACTGCCGAACTCAATCGTTATCGATTCTCTTTTTTTTCTATACAAGAAAAGAGAGATTCGATAACGATTGAGTTTTGCGTGATGCGCCTCAGGAATCCGCTTGTTCCTAGTTTTTCTTCACACCTCATAAAATGAAAATAATGGTTTTCTTATGATACATAAGACCTATACCTAATTCGCAGATGGCCTATAATCACAGAATACTATTTACTCCACAAAGCTCATAATTCGATATGGGTAGCCCCACTTGTCCTGTCTTGGATATCACAGATTAGATAGAATATTGTCCTATACGCATCCTATACGGTTGAATACAGACTATTTATTTGTTCTGAGCAGCCTAAATGACTACATCAAAATATAACTAATAATAATACAAGCAATGACTTACGCCCAGCAGTGGGCTGATTTAGATAGGTTCATTAAATAACTCACATCTTGTTAATTTCAATCGCATCACGTTAAAAAATTCCCGCCAAAACCCAGTAACGAGTATATTCCTTGCCAGTAACGCGCTGCTCTCTGCGAAGCTCCACTAACACCAACATGACAATCATATTTATCGGAAAATACCGATTTTTAAACCCTATAACATAGACACTTTTTTTTTCTCTTTTGTAAAGTTGTCAAAATGCAGTTATTTTTACATGTACAGTCAAAAACAGGTCAAGCTTAACTCTCGTAGTGCGACTCTAGCCCATATTTAAGTTAAAATAAGAACGGTAGAAAGTCCAACGTATCAACCATTCTTTTTCGAATTCTAGGTTGCGTTCCGAATAGTGCCGTGTAATCTCCAACTTCTCACTCCTAGGCTGGGTTCCAAAACGGGTGATAATTATTATTTGACAGCAGTCTGTCTCGTTCACACATTTGCATGTCATATAAAGCTATCCTGCTGTCAGAGTAATTTCAACCCGATTTGAAACGCGCTCCTAATTGCTGTTTTTTTTTAGACTTTCATGTGTTTACGTGAGGTTTACGTCCAGAAAAGCATTTATTTATTAGAAAACTGTAATATTTAGGGAAATTTAAGCCATATCAAAGTTGTTGTATGTCTTTGACTGAAATACAATATATTTTTATAATATTAGATGGCGTTTCCGCAGCCTAATGCACAGAGAGGTTAGTTTGACTAGTAGTTTTCTTTATTTCTTAGTGCTGTCCAACTAAATTTTATTTATTTTAGAGCTGACAAATCGAAAGATTTTGGAGGAATTGCAGCTGAAAAAGCAAATGCTGTTGAAGCAAGGTGCCGTCGCTCCGCTGACTGCAACCACAATCTCCCTGACACAACCGAACCCAGTCAGCCAACTGCCTATGTGTTCCATCCCACCTGTTTCTGCCACAGCTGTAAGTTCGAAAACTATAAAATTCCCCAATTATTCTTCAGCCTGCTTTGCTGTCAAACTTATTGATATTTGCTCTGGATATATATAGACACCACAATATTTTTCCCTCCCTCATCAGTATCCAGTGCAAAAAATATCAACTGTTTTGACTGTAGTGCACCAAATTTTATTAACTTTTTAACCCTTTTTATTCTATAGGGTTTTCCACAACTTCCTGAAGCAAATATAGTAAATACAAGCCACAGAGCGGCACTACAACACGCAAACGCCACATCCTGTGGCTATTTCGTCTCCCAAGACTCCTCATTTGGAAACCAGATATTACCAGTTTTGCCCAGATTTGACAACAAGTGAAGATGTCAGCTGTGATGAAGCTGAAAACCCTGCAGGGCCACTTGCAGGACCTGAGTGGATTTACAGCTCCTAAAGTTCAGTTTGAACAGTATGAAACACCAGCACATATTGCCGCTTTAGCCCTTTACACTATACAGGTAAGAATAAAAACATTGTGTAAAACCAGACTACTTTAAAATCTTGCTTAAAAAAGTATAAATAACGCAAATATTGTCATCTGACATTGTTATGTACAGACTGTTATATTTAATAAAAATCATAGTGCTGTTCAGATAATAGCCGTGATCAATCATATTATTATATTCCACTTTGTCCTAAAGCTTATGATGACTTTTTTGGCATATGACCACGGCTGTTATCTGCTCATCACTATGAATTTTATTAAATACCAAAGTTTGTACATAACAATTTCAGATGACAATATTTTCTTGTTTCATACTATTTAGGGCAAGATTTTATAGTAGTCCGGTTTTATCTTTAAAACATTTTTTATTTTGGGGTTATTACATAATAAAGCCAACATTTTTATATTGTGAAATGTGCTATATGACGCACAAAATAACTGTGGCCCTGTAATTGGTGCGCAAGAAAAAAATGGCCCATTTTTGACTTCTGCGTATCAATGACAGGGCCACAGTTATTTTGTGCGTCGTATAATTAAGCCCTTATATATGATACCCAACATGGCATCATTCATTTTTGTTTATTTTTCATTCAGGACTCAAGAGGGCGCCACATTCAATTTAATGTGATGTTATATCCTGTAACCAGCGGATGGTGAAAAGATTATGAGGGACCAGATGATCATACATACGTGTATACATACTGGTCAAAATCATAACCCGCCTTTTTGCCATAGTTGGGTAAAATTACATAAAATGTCTTTTTTTTGCAGACACAATTTGAAGCATTAGAAAACCAGTTCGTCCTAGATGCAGGATGCGGGCCTGGCAAGTTAGGAATTGGTGCAGCACTCCTCGGTGCCAGTGCTGTGGTTGCTGTAGACATTGATGAAGATGCCCTAGAGGTGTTCAGTGAAAATGTTGATGAAACGGAGGTCACAAATATTGACGCAGTCATGTGCGATTTTCTTGATGAAAAACTTAACAGGTAAGATGGAAAGACCTGACTCATCAAAAGAAATAAATTATAAAATGGCTGCAGTCTTATTTTTCAGCATTGAATGAGTTATGCCTACTTTGCAGAAAGTATTTATTTGATTGAGGGAGTTATTACATTATAAAAGATTTTATGATATGATATGTAGCATCATATCAAGCATCCGAAAAATTATGGCAGTATTTTGACAAATAAATTATTGCAAGATTTCCAAGAAAGCATCCAAGAGTTTTGTCATTTTTAACTTGTCATATTTCTCAAATTATATTATGTAGTGCCCAAATTTTCTGATACTGTAATAACCCCCCGGATGAATACTTATTTTATCGCGTTTAAACAATATAAAAGTAAACTTAATGTTGTGATAATTTTACAGTCATTAAAAAAAACAAAATAAAATGTTTTTGCAGATGGGAAAATTGCTTTGACACAGTACTGATGAATCCACCATTTGGTACAAAGAATAATGCAGGGATTGACATGAAGTTCTTACGCAGAGGGCTGGATCTCAGTTGTGATAGTGTCTACTCCTTACACAAGTCTTCTACAAGGTACATTATGATTTTACACACTGAGCAGGCTGATAAGAGCTAAATTACCTCCCTTTCTAACATAGGACAGAATGCGCGTGTTAGAACGGAGCAGATTCGCGCTGTTTTACGTTTTTCGCTCATTTTTGCATTTTTCTCAAAATCTGTACCTATAATATTGATTATAAAATAGCTATATTATAATGCATTCTAATCATTCTATATTGAATAATGTGTAAAAATTTTGGCATCATAGATTAATGGGTACTTAAGAAAAACGGTTTAACAGCAAAAAGCAGAAGTAACTTAGGATTTTTTTTTTATGGCGTACGAATAATATTTAATCGTGTTTCAAAGTCGGCCATATTCTTGGAAAGATGCTCAATTATCACATTATTTTTTTTTAATTTTTAATCACTTCGTAAAAAACGTGCTCAAGTGAAGTGTATTTAGCTCTTATCAGCCCCCTAACCGCTCAGGTGATTTGGCGCGCGCGCGAAACTGTGCTTGAGTGATCGAGCCGCGAGATCTAACGCTGGGCGCGCTGGCTGGACTATAAACCGGTTGTATGGCTTGTGTTTGGATAATGTAAGGCCTGAAATGAATATTTTCTTATTGTGATTGATTGTATCTGTTGATTTATGTTAAATAAATCTTCATTTGATGAATCTTTTTTTAATTATTCAGCTGCATAAATTTTATGAACAACTTGCATTCAAAAAACTATATTTTGAGAAGTAAAGCGAGGACGTATATGTTTTATGATCTTAATAGATTTGTATGTTCAATTTACATAAAATAAAAAAATAACAAAAATATAGAGTTAAAAGTTTATGTTTTACAAGCGTTTAAAAATTTGTCGAAAAACTCTAGTAGGAAGAACGACTGACTTTAATATTATTTCCTTGATGTTGGCACTGACAAAGCGCGTTCCATTTGATTGAAATTTATACAATCATTCAGTGAAAAAGGGATGGAACACTTTATCTATGGTTTAATCCTTTAGAACAACAGAGAGAGGTAGATTTGTCAGGCAGCTAGATGGACAATTCAAATGGGTCACACGCTACCCAGAGGCAGTTTGAGGCAAAAAAAATTTGGGCAGTGTGCTACCCAGTGTCATTTAAGCGGTTAAAGACAGATATAAAAATCTGATCACATAAACAATCTGGTCTGGCCTTCTCGCCGCGACGACGAAACAATACGATCGCCGCGCCGAAAATCCCTAGTGTGCACGTGCCCTTAGAGAGTACTACGTCACGTAAATCCGGTGATAATTTTCTGCGCAGGTTACTGACTGGGGAGCGAATCGCGACTGTTTTTTAGTATGCGCATTACTTATCAGCATCGGAGTACGTGCTGAGGTTTAAATACTGAGTTTCTTTTTATCCTTTTATTATTTCTGATGGGGACGCCGCGGCTCGCGCAGACGGGTGATCAGATCACGTATATGGAGCGATTTCACCCATATTTCTATCTTAAGGTCTTTACATGTTCACAGTCCATTGCCCCATCGATGAAATAGCTCCACAAGTCCGTGCCCCACATTTTATGTGCCACTAAGACAATATGTGGGACACGAACTTGTTTGTAGAGCTATTTCGGCGTGACCCATATGGTACTGGACTGTGAACCCGTTAACCATATTTCTGGGTATGTATGTATGTACACTTTTCTTGCAACCATTGTTGTTTTTATAGGACACACATAGAGAAGAAGGTGAAAGAGTGGGGAGTAAAAGGCAGCGTGGTTGCAGAGCTCCGTTACGACCTCCCCGCGACGTATAAATTCCATCGACAACAGTGCAGGGACATCCAAGTCGACTTGTGGCGGCTACAACATAAGTCTTAACATTATTTACTTCTTATTTCTAATCCATTTTTTTTTCTTAAGGCGCTACGAACTCCATGGACAAACACGTTTTTCTACAAACTCCGGTTTATATTTAGTCCGCCGCCGTGTGCGCTAATTAACACGATTCCAAATCCTATGCGTTAATTAGCGCACATTCTATTCAAGGCGTCAAATATCTGCGTTACTCATATCCCTCGTGTGCGGAGCACCTCAGATGACTAACTTAATTTGTATATAACAATACGAGTATAGGTAAAGGTAGATTCCACGAGAGTGATGAATATTTTGCCAGCAGAAAAATATTTCTTTTCAATCAGCGAAGCGAAGAGTACACGAACAGAAAGCCTTTAAAGTCACAAACACTTACGTATTTTTTTATAAATTTAAATTTAGACGTAAACGTCATATTCTTCGTGGAATCCGCTTAATTTTTCAAAATTGTGTTTTGTGCAATTTTCAGATTTAGTTGTATTTATTAGGAGAGTAGGTATCTACAAATGTACTACAAAATTGTATAAAAGATCTTTTGTATTTTAAACTAGGATAGGTAGGTTAATTATTGTGAATGACTGTACATTTTATACAGCTATCATGAAGTTATGGTGTGTTTGATATTTGTAAAAATGAAATTAAAATACATAGGTATAGTAATTTTATCTTTTATTATACAACAGTCAGTCTTTATAAACAATTTAAATATAGAAAAGTATTAAAATTAAATTTAGATTTGAAAAAGTCTTTTCCGCCAACGACACATTCGAGCGAAAGTTGTTGCAGAAAGGCTCATTAGTTATAATGTTACATTAAGTACTTATCGTTTCATCCCTTTCCACCTTGTTGACAAAAAAGTGTCTGCAAATCTATTGCGGAATCTATGCATCTGCAATTAATTAGGCTTTCAGCAACTCACCATATAGGTACTTTAAAATGTTCAGTCGTTGTGGCGCCGTCGAGTTTTTTTTGTTTCGCTAAAATATCGTGAATTTTTGAAAACTGTAATTTTTGAGTGATTATGACCGCTAGGCCGGTATTTCACTGGGACACCATGGCAGCGCAACCATAGTCGCCGCTACCAACAAAATATATACAGCTCTATAGAGAGTTACTCACCTGGTGTCCATTTGGTTGCGCAACCAATTTGGCGGCGCAACCAGTTCGGATGCTGGTCGCGCTACCAGTCCCAGTGGCGTCATCATCGTCATTAGACGAGAGCCGGGCAGTCACTGACTTTGTCCGACAGGTATTGCGAAAATTATAGATTATCAAAATTGCTCTACGTTTTAAACTAAATAGCAATCAATCTGAACAACCTTTTCGACTAAATAACTCTGAACCGAACAACTATTCAAGCTGATTTCCTTCCAATCCAAAGATTTTGGAAAATATGCGCATAGAAGCCGAGTGTTTTTCTCCTGTCAATGACTATAATAATATCGAAAATAATTGCAGTATACCGGCCACACTAGGGCGGTCGGTCACAACAAAAAGTATAATTGTTCTTATATACGTGGTTTCTTGCTCTTGGCGGAAACGAATCTTCAAACGCTACAAAAACAAGCAGCTTATTCATCGCCAAACTTGATGTTCTGCGCGAGCTTGATAGCCCCGGAGTAGTTGATGGTGACGGTAGAGCGGCGCATGTAACTCTTCCAGCTGTCGGATCCACACTCGCGCCCGCCGCCCGTCGCCTTCTCCCCCCCGAAGGCCCCGCCCACCTCCGCGCCGTTGGTGGGGATGTTAACGTTCACGATGCCGCAGTCCGAGCCGTGCGGACCGATCCACTGGAAACGAATAGGGACGTGAGAGGGATGCAGCAGTGGGAAAGAAAAAGCTATACAACGTGTAACGGAAAGGTTTGATAATACTGAAGGGTGTGAATCTGCCCATGAAACTGAACAACTTTTCCCAAGAAACATATGTTATAAAACAAAATAAATCTTTGACCTCCCATAGAAACTGCGTCAGCTGATAGCGCATTTTTTTATGGAAAGTCAAATTTGGTTTTTCGTATTTCGATCATGTTCTTCAGTTTCGTGGGCAGATTCACACCCTTCAGTATTATCACACCTTTCTCTTACACGTTGTAAACTAAGTCAGACCTGTATCACTCGGCGCACTGTAGGTTTGCACGCACGTGCCCGCCAAATACGTCTTTACTAAGTGATCCGAGTGTTACTTAGCAAACTTCACTGTTTACGAATGTACTCACAATAAATTTTTGTTTTATGCTCTAGCCCTGACTGTTATTTTCTGAAAACGGTTTTTATATAGTCAATATTATTTTTATCCGACTACGGCAAAAAGGGGGGTTATGATTTTGACCGGTATGTATACAAAGTTTAAGAGAAATGGTCACTATGAATATTTTCATTTAAATACCATAGTTTTTAATTCTATTCAAGCTCCATTATTTCGACCATACCCTTATAGTATAGGGTGACTTTTAATTAGTTCTTGATAGAAAAAGGTATGAATGTACTCATGATACTGAACGACTTTCCCCAAGGAACATAGGTCGAAATACGAAAATCAAGTTTTGACCTCCCATAGAAACTGCATCAGCTGATAGCGCATTTTGTCAGGAGGTCAAATTTGGTTTTTAGGGTTCCGTACCTCAAAAGAAAAAAGCGGAACCCTTATAGGATCACTTTGTTGTCCGTCTGTCTGTCTGTCAAGACCCTTTATCTCACGAACGGGTAAAGGTATCAGGTTGAAATTAATACCATATATTAGAGTCCATGAACCACACAAGATCTGAAAACTTCAATTTTTTACAACGACGCAATCAAAAGATATGGCATTTTATGTCCTCATCTCCATACATTTATTCAAAAATGCAAAACCTACAGGGTACTTCCCGTTGACCTAAAATTATGAAAGTTGGCATGAAGCTAGGTCTCACAGTACAAATAATGGGAAAAGTCTGAAATCATTAAATATTACAACTTTTCTCACAACTAATGGTAACCAATTGTAGTGAGCTCCCGTTTCAAGAACATTCATATAAGATAGGGGTCAAGTTGGATGGTCGCTGAGGCGATTTTTTTTTAGTTCTATTCAAAAACGGGAACACTTACAAACTTGGAAATTGGTATGTTTATAGTGCATAAGATATAAAATAACACCAAATAATAAAATTTGGTCAAGCGCGTGTCGGACTCAAAAAACCTAGCACATTAACTTACTGAAATTTCAACTAATACAATTATGTTTATGTGGTGGTACGGAACCCTCAGTGCGCGAGTCCGACTCGCACTTGGCAGGTTTTTCGTATTTCGACCTATGTTCCTTGGGAAAAGTTGTTCAGTATCATGAGTACATGCATATCTTTTGCTATCAAGAACTAATAAAAGTCACCCTATATTTTTATCACCCCGGATATTTTAAGAGGTATTTCTATTCATGAAACTAAACAACTTTTCCCAAGGAACATAGGTCGAAATTAAAAAATTTTTTTTTACTTCCCATATAAACTGCATCAGCTGACAGCACATTTTGTATGGGGAGGTCGAAATCTCTTTCTTCGTATTTCGACCTATGTTCCTTGGGAAAAGTTGTTCAGTTTCATGGGCAGAACCACCTCTTAAATTAAAATATCCGGGATGAAAAAAAATTACGCTGGTCCCTATGACCTGTGCGTCCTTCTAAGATAAAAGTAAGTCGTACCTTAAATACGTTGCCCAAATTCTCAGTGAAGAGGCTCGAGGACAGTCCCTGTTCGACCTCGTTGTTGTACTTGATGCCGGTGTCCAGGTCTGGAATCTCGATGCAGTAGACGATGGGAGCGAAGCATTCCGTGTGGACGAGTGGCGAGTCGTGTGGTAAGCCGGTTACGATAGTAGGCTCTACGAAGTAACCATCGCGTTCTATGACCTGATAAATTAATAGGATATTGTAGGAAACGGTATGCTTTTTCCTTTAGAAAATGCGAAGTTCATTTTCTTTTGTGTTGTAGAATATTTCGTTAACGACTCCCATACAGGTCCACGATGCTTGCAATTCTTATTTTTTTTATGTAGGATTGGTAAGTATTTGACTCCTACCTAATAAGTAAGAGATGATGGAGTCGAAGATAAAGCATGCCACTTAATAGATTTGAAATAGGAATGTGGATATTGTCATTAGCCTCTAATTATATCTATGTCACGTCTTATTGTTCTTATGTAAATAAATAAATTTACTTTTCTTACATATTCATAATTGTATTTACTTATTTTCTCATAGAGGGTGATAAAAAGTAGTGTCCACCTCGGGAGCAATACTATTTTAAAGCTCGAGCGACGTACTTTGAATCCCTCGCTACGTTCGGTATTCTTTATACTCTCGAATCCTTCGTTCCGCACTGGATTCAAAAAACGCTCTCGCCCTTAAAATTGTTCTTTGCTCCCTTGGTAAACAATCATACATTTTTGTAATTTCTGACTTTTTTAGTCCTCCAATGACTTAAAGTTTCGATGTGGTCCCATTGAAGTTTTTGATCAGTTTCAGAAACAGAATCGATTTACATAAAAAGGTGTGTAATTTTTTTCGTGTATTTGTAATTTTTAACTTCCATCCAAATTAGATCTTCCCGCCGTGTTTAGTGATCTCAGAGATTGTCTTTTTCTAGGCTGCTACTACATGAGCGTCTCTCTCTGACAATAAGGGCTCCCGCACACGACCGAGAATCGGTGACCGATTTTTTGTTGGCATCCCGCTCTGACGTGTTATCACCTGAATCTTCCGTCCTTGTCCTGACCGATAATCGCCCACCGATTCTCGGTCGTGTGCGGGAGCCCTAAAGGGTCACCGATATTGTACAAAATTTGAATACAAACCTTCCCTCCGAACTCGATCTTGCCGCCCTGTTTAGTGATCTCAGAGATTGTCTTCTTGTATGCTTCTACTGCTGCCGGCGTATGTAGCGGTCCAATAAGCGTCTCCGACAATAGAGGGTCTCCGATTTTGCTAACTACGCCCGCAAACGCTTTTGATAAACGGGATACCACTTGACTGTAAACCTGAAGAAATTATGTGAAATGTTAAGATTAAAGTCTTTGTTGCGCATGAGTGACTAATTCACTTGCAAACATTGGAACTGTGGGAAGAATGTACTTAATTCTAAGGATAATATATATAAGGGACAGCTTTCCGAAAAGTGAAAGGGCATGGTCAGTCAACGTAACTGAACCATTTTCAGTGAATGTAGGAGCGAATAAAAATTTAGGAAATGAAAAAGAAAATTGGCCTCTTCATACAAACTGTCCAATCAAGTTCGCAGTGGAGAGGCCGATTTTTGTCATTTCCTGAGAGCTTTATTCGTTGAAAGTTGTTCGGTTACGTTGACTGATCATGCCATAATTATATGATTATTTACAGAAAAATCATAACTAAAGGACATACACAAAGGCGGGCTATCTCTAAAAGAGATTTTATAGCAAGATTTAAAGTTATTATAACTCAATGACCACTAATAAAAGTTAAAAATTTAAAAGTACCTTAAACCGACGAGCATGTTGAACGTTCAGGGAGCGAGGGAGGTATGTCAAGATCGTAGCAGTAGCAGGTGTAGGAATGTGAATTCTGCTTACACAGACGGGAAAGAGACGTGATGTTATGTATGTATGTACCACCAATAACTTTGTAGCAGTTATTCGGTTTTTCAAAAGCAATGGTGGACTTTAATATTATAGTATTTATTGTAAAATTGGATTTCAATATTATTAACTTTTCGAGAAATTTTATCATAGACCATAGTGTGTGTGCTATCTGTATCTTAATACCCTTCAATGTATTAATTACTAAAAATTCGAAAAAAATGGCCAACACTCACGTCCGCATTTTACAAGCACTACACCCGGCCTCGTTAATTATGTATTAAGACAATCTCAAATATCGATCCTGTATTTTATCGATATTCATTCCCTATATCACAGGTTCTTTAATGTACTTAGTTTAGGGAATGTATGTTATGCTAGATTATAAGTTTTTATTTTATGCAATTCAAGTGTAATGTGAGAGCGAGGTGTGTGCTGGAGCACAAGTCCTGGCAGAATAACAGCATCGCAGTCCAACTGCGACCCATGCTGAGCCAGGCTACCTTTTCGCTACCACAGTGCACCACAAAAATAATTTAAACTTAAGGCTTTCGTAATTTATGTTTGATTTGTCGTGTATTGTTTTAGCGAATAAATGAATTTTATTATTACATTTTATTAATGTATGGACTTTTTTTATCAGACCACACAAAGGTAAAACTTACTTTCTTGTGGATAAGCAGTCTCCTAGTGGTGGTACAGTGCTGATCCGCGATCCGGGCGCAGAAGAACAGAGCCGCATTCAGTTACAAGTCGAGGTTCGCTATCTCGGTCACTATAATCGCGTTTTATGTCTGTCTAGCTAGTGTTCGTTCGATATGATGTAAGTATATCTAGCTCCAACATCGGCTATAACAACTTACTTTCTTGTGAATAAGCAGTCTCCTAGTGGTGGTGCAGCGCTGGCCCGCGGTCCCGGCGCAGGCGAACAGAGCCGCATTCAGAAGCAGGTCGAGGTTAGCGTCCTCGTTCACTATGATTGCGTTGTTGCCGCCCAGCTCCAACAGGTGGCGTCCGAAACGCTTCTGTACTTCCACTCCCACCTACAGACAAAAAATACTGTTTTATTATTGAGCCCAAAAAAAACACACATAGACACAATATCTTAGTTTATTGATTGTTTAATTTTGATTGGTAAATAACTAAGCTCTGCTCCAATAGAAGGGAAATAAAGTAAAAAAAGACGCTTAACCCGGGCTGCCGGTAAAGGACACGAGTTTGACCCTCTTACTGGTGTCTGTCCGATGTCCTTCCCGCCGACACAGAGTATATATAGAATATTGTTCCCTTATGAACAGAGAGATTGAAGAGCTCGTGGCGGACCCGAACATAATCGGAGAGACGAAAGCGCATAGACTCCGTTGGATCGGCCACGTAGAAAGTATGGGAGAAGACCGGTACCTACGTCAAGAAAGCCTATGAGGGTCGACCTGGCGGACGCCCGAGATACCGGTGGGCCGATGTAGTTGGTGCAGACCTGCGCGAGCTACAGGCTGACGACTGGCAGGCTGCGGCACAGGATCGAGACCAGTGGCGAGTTCTCGTAACGGAGACGAAGATTCACTTTAGGTTGTTGCGCCAGAGGAGTAAGTAAGTAAGTAGTATGGACTCTCTTCTCGGCTCAGTACTTACCTGTTGTCCGACTGCTGTGCTGCCGGTAAAAGACACGAGTTTGACCCTCTTGTCCTGCACAAGTGTCTGTCCGATATCTTTTCCTCCGACACAAAGCCCTGCGACTGCGCCGGGAATGTTGTTCTTCTTAAGAACATTCTCCACTATCTTGGTAACCGCCACCGATACTAAAGGAGTCGTGTCCGAAGGCTTCCATATGCTCACATCCCCGCAGACCTAAGAAAAGAAACTTGTGATTATAGGGAATCCGATTTTGGTTTTAGGCCGCTAGATGATGAAGTTAGCTATATTATCGTAATAACTTTACATCTCTTTTGCGATTTATTAGTTCTTTAAATGAATATAAGTTTTGTTGGTCTCTTGGTTTTCAGAAATTCAGGACATTCTTTAAGGAATTTTAAGAAAAATAACCAATTTAACAAAAAAAAAACTACTTCAGCAAACTAGAGTAGTTTTTTGGCGATTGCGCTCCTCATGTTTTCTCAAAGCTTATGCTGCATATTCCGCAAGCAAATTTTATAAATTACCGCTTTACAAACTGGTTTTATCATATTCTTACATTTTATTAATACACATAAACAAAGTACTGTAGTGATCCTCCTCGAAAGCCTTCTTATAGCAGAGCTGGCTGGCGAGTATTTCTAAAATTGAATTTGATTTCGAGTAATGACGTCACGTTCTGAAAACAGTCGCCAGTCAACTCCTGCCCACGGCTGGGTACGGACGTTGCTATTAGTTGATTACACTGTTGAAAGAATTAAAACACTTCAGGCTACATCAGCCTATAATTCGCAACACATTTAGTAAAACTAGAACGCTATATTGAAATGCGCATATATAAAACACGTGTTATCACATTCAAGGACACCAAGAGAATCTCTATTGGCATATTCGATGAAGGGCGTTTAAAAATTATTTTATATTACTGGACCAAATGTCCTTTCGACGAGAAATCACCGCGGAGAATGCATAGCAAGCGCGGTGTACTTGTTACAATCCCGGATAATGTAGTGATCCTCCTCGAAAGCCTTCTTATAGCAGAGCTGGCTGGCGAGTATTTCTAAAATTGAATTTGATTTCGAATAATGACGTCACGTTCTGAAAACAGTCGCCAGTCAACTCCTGCCCACGGCTGGGTACGGACGTTGCTATTAGCTTTCTATATAAAAAAAGAATATAAAACATAAATGCGAACCCATTGCGTTTAAATTAACCCCGGTCCTCGTGTTCGCTATAGTACTAACAAAAACACCTATGATTGCATAAAGTGAGCGAAGATTGTAGACCCTTACCATTGCAATAGCGCTGTTCCATCCGTAGACAGCAACAGGGAAGTTAAAGGCGCTGATGATGCCGATCAAACCCAGCGGGTTCCATTTCTCCAACAGCACGTGTCCAGGACGTTCCGAGGGAAAAATAGTGCCGGGGAGAGTCCTGGATAGACCCAGAGCGAGGTCGCAAACGTGGATATACTCCACTACCTCGCCAATAGCTTCAGGGAGGATTTTACCTGGGGATTTTTTTTTTTAACATATTTATTGAATCAACTGCATTTTACAAACAATATACAGGGTGGCCCATTGATAGGCGTTCAAAAGAAAAATTTCGATACCTAATGCTAAGGGGTATCCAAATCACCCCCATATATGTTCCGCGATTATTTGTAGTTTTCGAGTTATGAATTAATTAATTTTTTAAATTTTCTGCCGAAGTAAATTTAAAAATTTATATCTTTTTTTTACTAATCATTTTTTCATTTTGTGTCACGATGTCCTTAAACGTAACTTTCATAAATAAAATAATAACCCTCCTAACATTCCTACTTGTTACTCAAAAAGGACGGTAACTAAAATTTTCGAACAATTTAATGGGCCGATTCAAATTTTGATCGTCAATTTAAAAATACAAAAAAGATGTGCCATAGATTGTAGCTGCTTTAAAGCTTTTCAGGTCTTTAGGCTACCCAAAACATAAAAAAATTTGGTGCTTAATGGGGTATTTTTCCCAGAAATTGGCGTTTAAAAGTTGAGAGGGTAAAAACCCTGAATGTTAATTTAGGCTCCAAATAAATAATTTGCCTATTTTGGTGACTCCTATTGCAAATTATGAAGGTAGTAGGGCTTCTGTACAAAGTCCGTCTGAAAAAGTACCGCTTTTTGCCTGTTTTTGTCGTAAAGCAGCAGTGTTTGCACTATTGTGTTTCGGTAGAAGTTTTAAGAGAGCTGGTAAAATTTGAGGCGATTCTATTTTATTTCTCAGGGTGGCCCTTCAGAATTTGGTTATTTTTTCCGTAAGAATGACTACTTGATAGGGTATTTTGAAAGTATTTTGGTACTTAAAATGGTAATTTTCGCTGAAATTGGCGTTCAAAAGATGCTAAGAAAAAATCTGAATCTTAATTTAGGTTTAATATAATAAATTTTAGAATTTTCGTTATTCTTGTGGCAACTTTGAAGGTGGTGGGGCTATTCTGCGAAGTCTGTCTCACCATTATCAAAATTTGTCAAAAGAATAGGTAAATAAAATTGAAAAATTATTTATTTTAACCTAAATTAAGATTCAAATTTTTCTCTAACATGTTTTGAACGCCAATTTCAATGAAAAATACCATTTTAAGTACCAAAATACTTTAAAAATACCCTATCAAGTAGTCATTCTTACGGAAAAAACAACCAAATTCTGAAGGCCTATCCTAAGAAATAAAATAGAATCGCTCATGTGCCAGAAATTATACCAGTTCTCTTAAAACTTCTACTGAAACCCAATAGTGCAAACACTGCAGCTTTGCGACAAAAACAGGCAAAAGCCGGTACTTTTCTAGACGGACTTTGTACAGAAGCCCTACTACTATCATAATTTGCAAAATGAATCACCAAAATAGGCAAATTATTTATTTGGAGCCTAAATTAACATTCAGGGTTTTTCTCAACTTTTAAACGCCAATTTCAGCGAAAAATACCCCATTAAGCACCAATTTTCTTTTTGTTTTGGGTAACCTAAAGACCTGAAAAGTTTTTAAAACCAGCCACAATCTATGGAACATCTTTTTTGTATTTTTAAATTGACGATCAAAATTTGAATCGGCCCATTAAATTGTTCGATAATTTTAGTTACCGTCCTTTTTGAGTAACAAGTAGGAATGTTAGGAGGGTATGAAAGTTACGTTTAAGCCAATCATGACACAAAAAGAAAATTGAAAAAATTATCAGTAAAAAAAGAGATATGAATTTTAAAATTTCCTTCGGCAGAAAATTTTAAATATTAATTAAATAACTTGAAAACTACAAATAATCGCGGAACAAACATGGGGTAATTTGGATACCCCTTAGCATAAGGTATCGAAATTTTTGTTTTGAACGCCTATCAATGGGCCACCCTGTATAATATAATAAAGTATTATTTTAAAACTGTATCTCTTCGAAGAAGCATATATTGTGGCGAAAAATAATATAATTTTAACGTTAGCTAAATTTCAACTAGATCAGATTCAAATAATTTTATTCAATGTAGATTCTTTACAGAATACTTATTGAATGTCATGCAGTCTACACCGTTCTGTAGCGCGTTCAGGATAAGTTGGGCTCTGACGGTTATTTTCTGCGTATGGGTGATAGGCGGAGAGCCAATGAACGATTTACTCGCATGCCGCGCTCACCCCAGCGACTCATTTTGCGACTTCTAACGCATTAACGGTCACAGACCGAGTTATTTTGTACGCCGTATAAGGCAGCGTAAAAGAAACGGCAAGAAACCACTGCAGCACGGCCTACTTTAAGAGTCGGCTTTTTACAATGTGATTCTTGTGTTTCGCTACAATACCTCTTTGTTATTAATACAGTACCCAAGCTTCTTAACATAACGTTTACTTTACACATTCTTAAAACTTTCTCTCAAGTTATAGCACTACATTGTCTGGTATTTTGTTGTAAGTAGTATCGTACACGCGGAGCAACGAAATATGTACTTATTTACTTTTGCTAATCTAGTATATGGCTGGTCAAGTTTTTATTTATTTCTAGTATTAAAATTATGCCCGTCTCAATGAGGAACATTCTACCTAGCATTACATATTTCCATAGATATATTGAAATATTCAATACATATTTTTAATTCATATTTCCAAACTGACCATAAGTAGGTATATTATTTGCCGAAAGATGACCCATTCTTGCGGATCATTGTGTCTATCATATATGATCATTTATCTTTACCCATTTTTCAATAATTATCTCTCTTAGTATGCCTATAGTTCTGATTTCACATTTGCTTTTATCATTTCATTAGCGATAGGTATGTCGGTAGGCAGTGATAAAATTATTATTTTACCGCGTGGTAAGTTATGTGAAGTTATCTAATACCTAATTGAAATAGCTAGGGACCTAATTACCTTAGGACAGGTATTAAATGAATCTATGTCAAGGTTATCGCCAACAGTCGCAAATGTTGGTTATTTTGTCCTTCGAGCCGGTTTAAAATTTGAAAGTATAAGTAAGTAGAAAATGAATCACTTGAATATCTGGTCTTTTGGGCAATGGTACTGGACGTGGTGGAAATTACAGGCGCAAGCTAATCTAGACGAAAAATGGCCCTTCGAGCCGAACAATATCACCATACTCACCCATTTCCAAAGAGACCAGCTTTCCTAGAGGGTCAAGTTTCTCCCTGAGGGCATCTCCGATCTGTCGCACGATCTCTCCCCTCGCCGGAGCCGGAAGCTCCGCCCACTCGTGCCAGGCCTTCTCCGCTGCGACTGCGCATGCTTCGTAGTCGGCTGCAGACGCGGCCTGCACTTCTGCTATCACCTTGCCGTTAGCTGGACTGTATGATTGGATGGTCTGTCAGGAATTTATGTTTAGGTTTAAAAAAAGAAATTGAAATGAAAATAAAAATGTATAAACTTCACTCGCATATAATTCACTCTTCGATCCCTGGGGGCTTTGTAGCGTAGGTAAAAGCAACGGAATATAAACATACAAACATCTACGAATCGGCTACAAACATCCGTATTCATTTTACAATTTGTTTGCCCTCTAACAGAATTCGAACCCGGGACCTTCAGCTTTCGCAGGCAGGGTCACTACCAACCACACCATTCTTTTCGTCGCATTATAAGTCGGTGGAAATGTTAATTGCTTTAAGGTTAATTTATATAAAGCAAATACAACGACAATATCGTCAAAATGTAAATAGATCTACACTTTAACGCTAATTTAATTTACATTATTAACAGTATCATAAACATGACTTACCGGTCCATTAGCCTCCCATTTCCCATTAAACACTCCAACATTCTTCTCCTGCAATCCCAATTCCTTTAAAAAGGAATATTTAGGGTCTTGAATCAAATAAGACACGCTGCGAGCCATTTGAACTCTTAGTTTAAGACTGACGTTTAAAGCGGATCGACCAAGCAGACGACTCATACTGAGTCCTGTCCTGATAGCTACACGGTTTAAACAAGAATAACGAGTTCAAATACCCAAGCAAACAACGCATCGATAAGCAGATATTAATATCGTGTTTGTGAACAATTAAAGGCAAACTTATCAGCAAGATAAAATGTCAGTTGCTGGGTCAATACTATTATCGATGTAAAGTTGTGGAATATTACGTGAGCGCAAATTGTAAATTACGTGAGGCACTTTTAATAGCCCGGTCGGACAAGTGTGTCGCATTTATCGTTATAAATGTAATTAAGACTCAGTTTGAAATACAAATGCAATTAAAGTTTGAACAATTGAATAAATATTCACGAAAGAACAAAAGAATGTCGCACAATAAAGCAGAAAAAAATTTGTGATAGCTCTATATACATTTGGGAATGATGATAGAAATCGTTAAAATAACCACATAATAACTGTTTTAATTCGATAAGAAGAGCTTATGATTCACCTGATTAACAAATATAAATTCTCATAATAGTTTGTTGATTATGACTAAAATAACAACTACAGTAAATACTGTTAAATTAACTATTAATTATCTACAAATATCACATTATACGACAGAAACCTCCCTTATCATCATTGTCTATTCCTTCTCTCATCGCTTTTGCTTTTTGTGCTAAGTATGTGTTTTCATCTCTCTTGACCATCCACTCTGGTAATGGTTTATCCCAATCTGGGGGAGGGGATTCTCTTTTGTTCCATACATTGTTTCTCATGTGCGCCCGTAGCCTGTCTAAGCGACGAGCCTTTTCACTTTTTATAACGGCTTCCTAGGAAAACAAAGCAAAATGAGAGTTAGTTTTTTGGCCTAAAATCAATAGGTTGCAAGTTAACAGAGACAGGTTGGACAGGACAATGGGAAGCTTACATTTTAGCCTGAAGTTTCTCAAAAATTAAAAAAAAAATACAACAATTTCTAACTTTTTAATGTTTTAGAAATTTTAAGTAGATAAGTAAGTAATAATTTTATTTTACATTTTTAATGTATTTTTCAAAATACATCTTTAAAGGCATGTAATGATGAGTCATTTAGTGCTTATTCACCAAATATTACCTGCAAACTTTATTTAAAAATTTTTTTTTTAAGAAAACAGGTGGCCAAAATGTAACTACTGATGGAGATGAAATTAAAAATCAGCTCATGAAGCTCATTATATGATACCCCACACTATGTAAGATTCTTAACCCTAACCCCCAAGATTACACAGAAATTTTATTGGTTGAAAAATTGGTGTAGCACTACCATGTTCTCAAAAACAACATCCTAGTTTAGTTAAATTGGGTACCAAATAAATTTATATAAAAAAAAAAATTATAAAGAACCCGCCCGGGTCACGGTCCATACAAAATTAACCCAGGTCCGGCGGAGAAAATACTTATCTCACATTTTAATATATTTTTGGTATATTAAGAATTGATAGTCGCCATCACTGAAATTGAAGGCCATCATTATAATATTGCGAAGAATATTTTGTCAGGCGTAATATTAAAAATACATTTATTTCACTAGAAATGTATAGAATTAACACGCAAATGTATGCCAAAGGTGAAACCGATTAATCAATTTCTATTTACTTTTGTGGATATCATTACAATATTGCTATATTTTTTCTTTCAGGCAAAATATTACAAAAGTATTTATTTCAGTATAACATTATATAGAATTATTAAGAAAATGTATATTAAAGGTGAAACAGGTTAATTTAAGTCTCTATACAATCGTAGCTGTCATCGGAATATTGTTTTTTTTTTTTCACGCAAAATATTTAAAAAAAATTACTGTAAAATACACGTGTATATAGACAAGATAATTAGATGAAATAATATGTTAAAGACAAAAACGATTTAAGCCTCATAAAGAGATTTCACATTCACTTCGCGGCGTCCCCAAAATAAGTAATAATAATAAGGGTATCGCTTTTGTTTCGCTTTTCGGGTGCAGCCCAAAGGCGCTATGGCGGTCTCTCTCAAAAAATATGATACATGTTTTCCTCACTAAAAACGCATAGCAATATTCACATTTGCATTGGAGTATTCCTTGACATTAAGAAAGCCTTTGACCGTGTGTGTGGCATATTGGAGTCTTTTTTGACATTGAGAAAGCCTTTGACCGTGTGTGGCATACCAGGCTTCTCTGCAAACTAATCTCTACAACTATGCCAGCGGGTCTTATTAAGACCATAGCCTCCTTTCTCGAGGGTAGGGACTTTTTCGTGTACATAGAACGAACCCTCTCCTCAGCGAAACCCATCCTGGATTGCCCCAGGGCAGCTGTCTGTCGCTGTATACACCTACAATATTCCGGTGACCACCTTCAAGAGTGTGAAAGAGGCGTAGAGCTTGCACTCTTCGCAGACGACAGCGCTTACTTTGCCTCCTCTAGGAGTACAAAAATAGACACAGCTCGGATGCAATGCCTGCTCGACTTACTGCCCCATTGGCTGGACCAATGGCACATGGCAGTTAATGTCAGCAAACCTCAGGTGCTATTAATTGCGCAAATCAACCTTCCCCCTCCGCTCAAATTAAGAGGGCAGAATGAGATCGAATGGGTACCCATGGTGCGGCACCTCAGCTGCATCATTGACCGTAAGCTGCGGATGAAGCCTATGGTGACACACGTCACCAACCAGGTCAAATCCCACCTCACTCGGGAGATTGCCCCCCTGCACGAGCGTCCACCCGACGAACGCAGTGCACTCCCTCGCGATTTATTGAGTCCGCCCTCACCCTCACCTCCTACCCGCACCACAAACAGCCCTCCACATCTTGGTGTACATACTAATACAATATTACAGATAGATGCTTAGCCATAGACAACAGCAAACCGACAGACCAACGACTCTACGCCGCTACCGTCTACACAGTTCAGTTAAAAGATGGCTGACAAAAGGTATTAAAAAAGCATAAAAGTATACCTAATCCAGTCCCCACACTGTTCTTATTTATTTATTTGAAAACTAAATAAAACCTGGGTAATCTTATCTTATAAACACACCCTATTTTCTCACTAAACTAGTTAGTGTCTGTTACACATTTACAGATGTAACTAACATTTTTAAGAACAGGATTGGTGGCTAGTTGACTGTCAGCCCTAATATGCCGTAATGTGAGTTAGATCCTTAAACATAATTTATAGTTGGTACAAAGAAAAGCTAGAGCTGAATAGTACTGCGTAGAACTCAAAAAATGAGTCACGGGGCTGAGCGGGGCAGGTGTGTGAATTGTTCATTGGCTTTCTGTTTGTCACCTATGAGCAGAAAATAACCCTCAGGGCTAAAGTTACCTTGAAGGAGCTATACCTTATATTAGATTTTCACTTTCCATTGTACTTACACCAGCTCTAACATCATTTTTGTCAACCCATCGGCGACAGTTATCATAGTCCCGCTTCCACTGATTGCAATCCAGGGATTCTCCAAAGATGAAGTACTGGTGAAACCGACCCTTAAAGCTTGTGCACTCGTCATACTCATCCTCATAGACATCACAGTCACGGATCTATAACAAGAGACATAAATCAGTCCTTTAAATATTCCAATGAAACTCTTGTTTACCAAAAGATTTTTTGCTTTCTTATGAAATAACTTCTAAGTGTATATAATGTTAGAATAATATTTGTGAGAATAAGTATCAGACAAGAAGTTAAATTCATACCAGCCACTTTTCTGTCGGGTCAATTTCAGGTGTTGCAGTTTCTGTCTCCGAGCTCACAGCGGATACCTCTTCTGACAGATCCGTACTTGCTTGAGTTTGGGACATAATTCAGCATTAAAAAATCACACCTCAATTCATATTTATTGCAAAACCCCGCGTTGTTCCGGCGTGCAATATAACCTCTTCGTTTCAGTTACATAACGTTTTAAGAAATACTATTAGATATATAAAGAACTTTTGATGAAATATTATATTTCACATTAGTTAGTAACTCCAAAATACGGACACAAATAATTAAAAATATACAAAAAGAGGAGTGAGGAATATTGACAATCAGCTGTTGAGAAGTTTTTTTTTTTTTTTTTCCATTCTTGTAGCATCTTTATTTTGTGGTAAAGATTTTCGAACAAAACGAACAAAAGAGATAAACAATATTAAACTTACGGTAGTGTAAGAGGGACAAAAAGCTAATAAAATCACAACTGGAACTCTTGTCGTAATGTCAAGTGAAAACGAAGCACGAACGAAAGTGACAGGCAGGATGACAGAACAGCTGACGTGAGCGTGAGTGACGCAGTTGAGTGAGTGTGTGTGTGGTGTGGACGGACTTCGTTTCTTGTGGAACATAGAATTCTGGAATATTGTTTACAATTATTATTACAAGTGTTCAAGAGTAGTGAAAAAGCAGTTGTGGTTATGAAAAAGAAGTTCTTTTTACTAAAATGGCGTTGAATAAACTTGTTGCTGGAGACTGTGGTGGTAACAATTCTCTTGTACAATTATCACAAATAGTGGTCAGAGATGCCCCACAACAAATTTCGCAAGCCGATAGATTCGTCCACGAATTTGTCGCTCAAACTTCGGCACCACAAACCTTCAACATGAATACTTTACTAAATAACATTCCAGATGTAGAAAAAACCAAACACATACAAACTCCTAAGGTAAACCAAATTAATACTGTGGGTCCTCAAGTGCCCATGCCATGGATGTCTACTCCGTCTGCATCTTTTATGCCTGTACAGCCTATGTTTAGGCCTTTTACTATGACTCAGCAACCTATGCTTCACCAGCAAGGTCCCTCAAAAGTTCAGATTCAATACATTAGTGAGTCTGAATTGCAAAAAACAGAAAATACAGATGTGCAAGGAAAAGCGCAAGAATATGTTAACACTATGAAGGATGATGATGAACTTGCTTACAATCAGTTCATGTCATTTATGAAGAAAATTAGTGCTGGTGAAATGAATTTTACTGATACTCCTGAAGGAGAACAGAAAAAACTTACCAAGGATGAAATTCTAGATGAAATGGCTGAAAAATATAAAGATGAATGGGCTAAGTTGAGTGATGTTAATGACTATTGGAATTCTGAAACAGCCAATGGCATTTCAGAGGAGTATAATTTTACAGAAGGAAATGTGATGTTAGAGAATAAGAGTGCATTAGAAATAGGCAAAGAAAAACTAAAGATGGGCGATGTTCCTGGTGCAGTTTTATGTTTTGAGGCAGCTGTACAACAACAACCTGAATCCGCTGAAGCCTGGTTTTTGCTGGGAACAACACAGGCAGAAAATGAACAAGATCCTCTTGCTATCACTGCTCTCAAGAAATCTCTGGCTATAGATCCCAGACAGCTAGAAGGTTACATAACATTAGCTGCAGCATACACCAATGAAAACATGCCTAAATATGCATACATCACATTGTTACACTGGTTAAAAGCAAGTAAATACAGTGATTTACTTCCTCAAGATGTAGACCCTAATAAAATGGACTTGAAAGACTTAGAGAATCATGTCAAGTCCTTGTATATTAAAGCAGCTCAATTGAATCCTATTCAAATTGATACTGACGTCCAAAATGCTCTCGGAGTAGTGTTTAACATCAGCCAAGAATATGATAAAGCAGTTGATTGCTTTCGAACAGCATTATTGGTAAACAACACCAATGCAAAATTGTGGAACAGATTGGGAGCTACACTAGCAAACAGTGAAAAATCTGAAGAAGCTGTTGATGCATATCATCAAGCTCTTGATTTAGAACCTGGCTTCATTAGAGCTAGATATAATGTTGGTATTACGTGTATGAACTTAGGAGCTCATAGACAAGCAGCAGAGCATTTTCTTGTTGCATTGAATCAGCAAATGAAAGCCAAGAGTTTAAATCCAGATGCACCAAACAATGACACCAGTTCAACAACTATTTGGACAACATTACGGATGGTGTGTTCTTTCATGGGAGAACATGATGTCGCAAAGTTAGTAGATGAGAGAAATTTAACAGAACTGAACAAACATTTTGAAATAGAATAGTGATATTGTGCATCTACAGCATTAATCTACTGATAAGATAATGGGGCTTAGAACTAAGAACTTTAGACAACACTGTTTAAGATAATGATAAGTCATAATTTTTGGAACATAATGCCATATATTTAATATTATAAGTAATATATATGACATACTGATAAGTTGATATATGTTTATGGGAAATTGGTTCTAATGAAAAAAAAAATATTGTTATTTTCGTAACTAACCTTTTATTTTTTACTCATACATGAAGAAAACTGCATTTTGTGTCTTCTAAAGGACATCCTTGAGGATGATTACTAAAGAACCAACAAGGCTTTTCTTGTATTCTTATTTTGGGTGTCTTGTTTCTATTAATTGTGGCACTACTATTTACCTCCTCCACAGTTCGTGGGTATCTAAGCTGAACTTTTCCACCTTGCACCCTAAATATTTGATGATTGTTCCTTAAAAGAGTTTGAAGGCCACCACTTTCTGATTTCAAAGCTTTCAGATCTTCATGAGAAATAAGTTCCACAACCTCATGAAGTTCTACAGATTTTCCAATTGACCAGTTAGAATCTAAACAACATCCTTCAAGTAGATGATAAGATACCCTTTCAATTATTCTGCTTATGAGCGCTTTGTCCACTTGTGTGCAGTTCCTGATTTTCTCTACTGATTCTCTAGGTTTAAAATCTTTTACCCATGAAGTTTTTCCAAATGATTCATCAGTGAATGCAGTATTAGCATTGTTTATAAGATTATGTATTTTATGACAGTAACTGTCATGTTCCTTTTCAGGATAAGTCCTTTCTTTTCCTACTAGACATATTCTTTTTGTACTTGGTATTTTTAGTCGGTCGACATCTGTTTTGAATCCACATTTTTCACACAAATCTCGTAAATATTGCAAATATTCTGAGTATTGGCTTTTTGAGGAATTTTTACGCCGATATTTTGAGCCATCGAAGTTGAATGCACAGCAGGGCAATAAAAAAAAATTACACCTGAAAGAACTTCTTGCTGCAATGACGGGTATCCACGGTGTTAATTCATCTGAGTGATTACCAATTATCCAGTCTGTTGCAGGAAAGAGATGACTATCTGAGGGTGTTATTGTTTTTTCCTGAAATCAAAGATGTTGTTCAGTTACCTTTTTTACAAATTATTAACAGTAGGTAATTAAAAACTCATCCCTATGTTTGTCAAATAACTTACTTCTAATTTGATATCGCTTGTGTACATATCCCATATTTGTCTTTTTCTTACATCAATACCAACTCCTGAATGGCCTTCTTTTGTCAAGATGTACACCAGTAAACCATTTCCACAACCAAGGTCTACAAAAGTCTGTGGAGTTTTCAGGTTCAAGCAATTTCTTTCATCTTCCCATAGTAGAATTAGATATGTTGCTATAGCTATATCTTCATAAACAAATTTTGCAGGGTCTGTGCATTCCGGCCAAATCTGTAAAATAAACATATGAAACTAGTGTTTTGATAGTTCTATTACACATAAATTTATTTGTGTTATTTACCTTGACCATATCTTTTCCATGTTTTGATTTTAACTCATTGTACTTTTGATAATACTTTTCACAGCACACCAGTGTTAAAGAGTCTGTATAAACTTTTTGTCCTTGTTGAATGTTTTCTTCATGCCATTTCATAAATTGTGGTAGGACTGTATTTTTTAACCATTGATATGATTTAGATTTCGTACCTGAGAAATAAAAGGTGCAGAACTTATGACAAATGCTTGTAAGTAGAAAAAAGTAAGTGTTCATTACCTATTCTTACACATACATTGTGATTTTAATATAACATTATTGTCTTTCAACTGAAATGAGTAAGAAAAATCTGGGCACAAATTCTGCTCATTATCTTCAGGTGTGATATTAAAGAATTTAACCTCATGGTCTTGTTTCTTTAATATGATCAGTTGAAAAGCATGTTTATTTGTATAAGCCTTTGGGAATAGTTCTTCTAACACGATTTCTAGGTCAACAGGAACATTTTGGTTACAATTTGCAACCTCTTCGGCCCTTAGCTCTTGTAGTATAACATTCTTAAATTCCTCAATATTGTCCGCATTCTCAAAAACTGTGAAACGTGAAGGTAACTCGGATGATATAGTTTTACAAGATACTTTAAATAATATCTTGCAGCCCCAAAGCCTTTTGTTTACAACATGCGGCTTCTTTAGTAAAATTTCAACTGTTTTCCAAAACGAACTTTCTATCAATGCTACACTAGGATAATTATTTGATGAAGTCATTTTTATGGAGAAGATAATGACAAATTAATTTAATTTACGAAAGAAAAGATAACCTATCAAGGAATATTACAAACACAGGGCCAATGAGTACAAGCTTGACCAACTTATCTGGAGAATTTTGTGATGGCGCCACGATCGAAAAGGGTTGCCACCTATTACAAAATAAACAAATTCAGCCTTTTTTAATACTCTTAACTACATGATGAAATATGACATGACTTTTTACTGTTTGCCTCCTTGCTCGCTATCACAGATGAAAGATACCTATAAAGGGTGTAAAAAAAGTACGATGATCCTTCTTAGGGGTGATTCTACATCACTAATAATTTAATAACTCTCCGGGCGCTTCACTTCTACTTGAGCTAAAACTACTTTTTTTAAGAAAAAGTATTTTTAATATTTTTTGTACTATCTATTAATGATGTAGAATCACGCCTTAGAAGGATCATCGTACTTTTTAGGGTTCCGTACCTCAAAAAAAAATACGGAACCCTTATAGGATCACTTTGTTGTCCGTCTGTCTGTCTGCCTGTCTGTCGTTCTGTCTGTCAAGACCCTTTTTCTCACGAACGAGAAGAGGTATCAGGTTGAAATTGATAACGAATATTAAGGTTCATAAACCACACAAGATCTGAAAATTTCAGTTTTTTACAATGACGCAATCAAAAGATATGGCTCTTTATGTCCTCATCTCCATACATTAATGCAAAAAAGCAAAACCTACAGGGTACTTCCCGTTGACCTAAAATTATGAAATTTGGTAAGAAATATACAAATAAACAAATAAAGGGAAAAGTCTAAAATCATTAAATATTTCAGTTTTTCTCACAACTAATAGTAACCAATTAAGGTGAGCTTCCGTTTCAAGAACTTTTCTATAAAGGAGGGGACAAGTTTGATGGTCGCGGAGTTTTTGAAAATCAAATAGCAGAAGCTTTTAGTATATCATATGGTAGATAGGTTTGTGGGTAGGTGTTAAAATTACAACATCTGTTTGTGATTTTATTATGAGAATCATTTCTCGCACATCACTTTCCATCGTTTTTGGAATGATTTTCTCATAAAATACTTGGAAATATGCAGAAAAACAAGAACAGCACAGACAACACTAACTGATTCAAGGAGGTTTAAGTAGCAGGTCTTTCGGCTTAGGAGGGAGCCATAATCGTATCCATTTCTTGCGAGGGACCTCCATACTAAAATGTATGTACACTTGTTCACGTACGGACTGTTAGGTCGCCCACTATCCTCGTAAGTGTAAAATGCGGACGAAGTGTCATACGGGTTTCTTTATTTCATATACAAAACAAAACCTGTAACTAAATCTGAGGCTCAGTCACTTTAGCTCCTGTAGCTACTGAAAAAAGAGCGGTACAAAGTCCACCGTGTCAAGATACACATGCTTTTGACTGTAGGTACATTTACCTGAACACAAAACTTTAGTATTTCTATACAAACTTTGTTTGAACACTTATTTCTCCCTTTAAAAGATGATTTCTAAGACATGACGGTTCACATCTCTCTTTATTTCTTAAAGTTTTTTTTTATCTATTTTTTTTACCTAAGTTTTCAAAACTCTAGAAGTTTCATACGTATATTTTTTTATGAGTTGCGTATCTTCTGTTCCAGTGAACCGATTACAATGATACACCGCTTTTATATTGCAAGAAAGAACGCCAAACACAGTATTGAAAACTCCGTTTGTATCAGTTAAGTTGTTTCTTTTTGAGTGAACCGATTGCAATGATCAAAAGCTAAGTAAATTATCTAAAAATAAGTACAAAAGTTCAGTGGTTTTCGAGGTGGCGAAGTGCCACCGCTTGAAACTTCACGTATCCTCCGTTTCAGTGAACCGTTCGCAATGAAACAAATCTGGGCAATGAAATAAAATTAAACCTAATGTGTTATTGTTAACCTTATTTCAAGCGGTTGAGTGGTCTGTGAGTTATTGGCGCCGCCGCTTGAAACTTCGATTGTATTCTGTTTGAGTAAACCGATTGCAATGAAACTAAGCTTATATGTTGCACGGAAATAAGCTTAATACATTACCCATCGAAAACCCGGTCACAGATTAAATAATAGTAAACTACCCAGTTCCAATCGGTTCAGTAGTTTGCGAGTTTATCGCGAATACACAACCACACAAACATACCAACAGACGAAAATTCCAAAAATGAACCGAATGGTTTCTATTACCTTTTTTGTGACCCTCCAGATCAATTTTTCCCGATAATTTTCAATGAACAGAATCGGTGAGTTATTATATGTATAGAATAGATGATCAATTCACAAGTAAAAATGATATACTTTCACTTTCGCATATAAAGTTTGGATGAAACATTAGATTTTTTTAACGATTTTTTTTAATATTTGTAGAACGTAACCTAGATCCTAGTTTTTGGACCGACTTATCATAGTCGACTAGGAGACGCTTTACACGACTATGTTTAGGACGGACTCTACAGTTTTTACTCTGAGGACTGTCAACAATAAAATGACATTTTCAAAATGACGTAAGTAGTTCCTCTTTTGGCCATTCTACAGAAAAGTTGGTCTAGCTTACAAATATATAATTACTGACGTTTACACAGGGCCACAGATTTAACTTGTCAAAGTTGTCAATTTCATGCTTTCTTTTCATTAATGCCAATAGTGTCAGCTAAAGCCACGATCACACCTAGCTGAATTCAAAGACTAATTCGGCATACATTGCTCTCTGACTTGGTATCTAAAAAGATAGAACTTCTAGCCAGCTCAAGTACCATTTCACAGAAGATTCACTGGATTAAGAATCTAAATTCACCCCTACGGCCGTGGCGTGGTCGGTCAGCAAACTGTACACAAAATGTAGCGGACAAAAATAAAATATAATGTTTGCCATCGCGTGCCCCGCCATATATACTAATCTGTGGCCCCGGCGCCGGTAAAAAAAAACTCGCGTACGATACGATGCACTACGACACGATATCACGGGTACAGCTCTAGTAAGCTCACCAAATCGAAAGAATAACCGGTTCTTTGGAACAACTCTATTTTTTACGAATCTGTCGAAACGAACATACAGTATCATCTAAGTAGTCTGTGGAACATACCCTTTTGTTTGCATGTCTCATGTCAGAAACAGCTGTCAATTTTGCGGAGTTTCGAAAGAATGTTTTTATATAAATTTTAGGCGTACATCTTTTAAAAATTGTGATACTCGTCACATTATACGATCAATTTAGGGTATCTGTAGTACTTATCATATATTTAAGGTCTATGTAGGGCATGTCATACACAGAGCTTGAACATGGCTATCAGGGGTTGCGACAGGCAACTCAGCCGCAATTCTACGTCGGAGATGATGGAAATCTGGTCCAGTTAAGGTCACCTGTAAGTTCTCCTAACTAGATTATACTCGGAAGCAATTATTACTAAAAATTTCTTGTATCTAAGACCCGAAGAATAATCCAATCCTATTTATCTGATTACAAAGAACTCATTATTTTGGTGTTTAAATATAAACAGTTGACTTTTGAGTACGAACAAAGGTAAGAGTTTTAATAATTCTGGGCACAATAATTTATCATCTATAACGTTGGAATATGACTGTTTAGAAACACTATATTTCAGCTGAATTAAAATTCAGAAATAGAGCAAAATCTACTGAGACATTATTCTCCCGCAAGGGATTGCTCTAGAATCAATATGTACTTTACAAATTTATTTAATATTTACTTTTGTTATCTTGCACATTATCTAGAGCATAAATTTTGCTGGACACTACACTACTAGTCTATTCCAGCCACTTCAGCAAAGTGCTCTGTGTTCACTCTTTACATAACCATATACAATTGGAATAGATTATTTATAGCACGTTATGTGCCACAGACAATGACTAGTGAGGTAATGGTATGTATTCTGTCGCATCTTATCTGAATATACCAGTCGGGCGTGTTTTATGAATGCTGTCAGCTGTTATCAGTAAATTTGATCTTTATCAGTATTTAAGCATTATGTGAAAAGTGTGCAGTAGATATTGTGTGATGGAGTGGCAATGGCTAAAAGATTGGTGGCGCCTTAAACGCTGGAGGAGTAAGAAAAAGAAGGAGCAATGTGATGATGATGATGTTTGTTATTGTGATGACTGTCTACCTGATGTGAGCATTTTATTTCTGTGATTAAACATTCTTAAGCTTGTTTCTCACTAATAAGATTGGGTTTTTGACTTACTGGTCAATGACTATTCAGGAAAATGAATGTTCTTAATTAATAATGTGTAGCTTTTAATTTGATTGTGACATTATCAGATTTTTTTCAATCCTTTAGGATAGAAGAAATATGTATGTTAGCTTACAATAAGCTCCCTTTCAATAAGCTAACATTAAACTTGGACAAGTTTCAATACAGTGAGAAATTACCATGACAGCAGGACAGCTTTATACAATGTTCATATGTGTGATCGAGATAGACTGCTGTCGAAAAGTAATTATATCCCTAAACGGAACAACCTCCTATTTTGATAAGACCAAAAATAACTAACATAGTAACAAATAAGTAACACAACAGGTACTGTTTATTTTAATTGGATAATTTCTTTTACCCTGGCCTAGTCTGGAAGAAGCAGACAGAATCTGTACAAAAATCCTAAAGCTGTTTGAATAAGTTTGTTTATTATTGTTGTATGATTGTTCCTGTATATTGTTTTATCTGATTGTATTAATACATTCTACATACAGTTCTTGCTTTGTATAAAACATTTCTGATAAATATTGACCTTTCAGGCCATTAAACAGTCATATAACTCGGTTTTAACCTTGAATATCAAGTAGTGCGGCACCAGTGCTTGTAATGTCACACTTGTATTAGAAATAATTGCAGTAAATTAAAGTGTATTGTTTCATTTTTCTTAGAAACACAAGCTACATATCTCAAATACTTTACTTACTAACAATACTTTATGTGGTGTTAATAATGTACTGGTCAATGGAATATTATTATGTAGGTACTATGAAGTGATTTTCCTTCATTTAAGGAACTGATGTGCATAATTTCTAAATATGTTTTACAGACTTATAAATATATTTTTTATTATTTCATGCACAATTCAGAAATTTATGTAATAAAATAGGAATATAATTTTATAAAATTAAATAATAGTTCGTAATTCATAACAAAACTGCCCAATCTGTCTATTTTCAAGACAAAAGCCTAGTCACGATTTACACCTACTCTCGATTCCATTTATTCGATTTCCTCATTTATCGTGACAGCCCACGATAAATACAACCCAAATACAACATACTATAAGTACTCAAGTAATTGTAATGTAAATTTTTATACCATGGAAGTTTTTTAAAAATTAGGTTAACTGCTGATATCGAACTAGTGACGCGGATTGTGTCACGTTCAGGACAAATGTTAACACTTTCGACCTTGACACCGTCTTTACGTCGCAATTGAGCTGATATTCGTAAAGCAAAAGTTTCCACTTTTCTTAGTTTAGGATTTGATGACCTGAAGTATCCCCCATATTTATTTACATTACATGTAGTGAAGATACTGTAACATTATTGATGTTTGCAAATCATTGTTAAAGAAAATACCAGAGGTAGTTAGTGTCTTCACCTTCTTTGAGCCTTTATTGTGTAGTGTAGCGAGAAATATTCTTTTTATATTAATTAAGACATTAGGTACATAAGAAAAGAATGCCATATGGCGATCCGTTTTCCATACTAAATTCAAATGACTAACATTCTTATGCGGGACATAAAATGCTGTTGAAAAATGAGTTTATACTGCTATATTTAGTTAATTTTTTCGCTGATTAATACAAAGATACAGCTAATGCACCGAAAGTTCTAGTTATTGTTAACAATTTTTGGTTCAATATTAACATTGTGGGTGTGCGATCTATACTGTAGTACTTTTGGTGCATTAGTTGGATCTTTGTATTAATCAGCGAAAAATTTAACTAAAAATAGCAGTATACACTCATTTTTCAATAAGAATGCGAGTCATTTGAATTAAGTATAGAAAACGGATCGCCTTAAGAGGCCGGCCGGTCGCACGAGGCATAGCCAAGTGCGATAGTCGGTATGAGGCTTTTTTTTACTGTGTGTGGGCTTACTCTTGACCTCGATCTAGCCTTGAGGACAGAGATGAGGTCGAGGATGAAACGAGCTTGCCCACAAGAAGCCTATTCACTCGCGACTTAAATAGATTCAGGATTAGGCTTCTATACTTCTGGCCGTGGTTCGTATACGAACGATTTTACATGCCACGAAGCACCCGGGCCGAAAGCGGTTGCTTCAGTCCGCAAAGCGAGCGGCCCGCCCGCTTTCTGGCCGCAGACACTTAAAAATATTATGGTATGTTCACCATTTGTGACACTTTTAACACTTGGCTTTATTTTGTGTCCAGGGCGAGTTGGATCTTTGCGAGGATCTGGACCCGCAGTGCGATGGCGGCAAGAAGGTGGTGGTGGGAGTGTGCGCGATGGCCAAGAAGTCTCAATCCAAGCCCATGAAGGAGATCCTCACCAGGCTCGACGAGTTCGAGTACATCAAGATGCTGGTCTTCCCAGAGGAGGTTATCCTCAAGGTTCTCGTCACATTAACCTCAGTGGAACAAAATATTAGCTACTTCACATGCTAGGCTTGCCAGAGCGCTGTACATTGTCGTTTATTTTAGAGTATACAGGAAGCTGATAGAGTAATCATATCATCATCTTTACAGCATTAAACCTAATGTCTTTATCTAATTCAGGCAGTTTAGTACGAGTATACGTGACTGACCTTTTAATATTCATAGAAACGTTCAGTGTACAGCTTTCCGAAAACTGAAAGGGCATGGTCAGTCAACGAAACTAAACAAATTTCAAGGAACGAAACTTTCAAGAAATGAAACTAAAAAGCCGGCCTCTGCGTACAAACTGTCTAATCAAGTTTTTTTTTGGTGATTCTGATATTTTTCATTTCCTGAAAGTGTCATTCACTGAATATTGTTCAGTTTCGTTGACTGATTTCCCTTACAGTTTTCGGAAAGATGTCCCTTACGCGTCCTTTTGAAATATTGCATTTAACTGTATTATCATCTTCCTCAGCCCATTCAAATGAATAACTTTCCACTTTTCGCTTATAAAAGGTGTAAGAGAAAGGATATATCAACCGTAATGGATATGATTCTGCCCATGAAACTGAACAACTTTCCCCAATGAACATACGTCGAAATAAGAAAAAAAAATTGACCTCCCATATAAAATGCGCTATCAGCTGATTCAGTTTCAATGGGAGGTCATTTCTTTTTCATATTTCGACCTATATTCCTTAGGGAAAGTTGTTCAGTTTCATGGGCAGATTCTCATCCTTCAGGGTTTGTATACCCTTTTTGTTGTACACTGTATACAAATTTCTTGTAAAAAGTTGTTCAGTTTATGGTAAGTGAAATACTCAAATTACGAGCAATCTTTCAGAAGCGCTAGAGAAGCTTCCTGTATGCTCGCTCGCCCTAACATGTGAATGTATAGATGTCTTAAACAAAGGGTGTGGCCGATAGATATTTGACGCTATTTAGTTTATTTTAGTCGAAATATAAATAGAAAAGCGGCCGTGCCCTTCTACCGTGTTGCTGACGTCTTATTTTACTGGCAACTGTAATGAAATGGAGTTTAAAAATATTTTCTATTTGTTTTTAAATTTTTGGGTTTCTATATCCAAAAGGTGCCTACGGGACTCTATTACTAAGCCTACGTCGTCTGTCTGATCTTAAAGGGGTGTACGAAAATCTAATTGAAATCTGAATCTTAAAAGTCTCCATACAAGATACGTGTATTTTAGCATTTTTTTGTTCTAGCTCTATCGTAAAAACGGTCATACCTACATACTCGTACAAGCGTCATGCTTGGCATGATTGCAGTGCATAATAGTTAAACAGAACAGGAACCAATGAACTGTATTTTGTAGTAACACAGATGAAAAAATAAGTAGTTTGAAACGTACCACAAAAAAAATGTTTAATACGTAGTATTGTGTGGTAGTACCAAATCTTATTTGACAACAAGTCCGACTCGCACTTAACCACGTTTCTTTAACGAACAATTTTAATTCGTAGCAAACGTAGGTAGGACGAGATTGCTATGTAACTTCCATGTGGTGCCGGTTAAAAATAATACCAACCCATATCTACCCGTGGGTCTCGTAAAAGGCGAATTTTAACTGGAGGATGGGAAGCAGCGTCTTGCGTATCGTACCATCTTACATACTACGGTCACCAACAACAGCAGCGGTCCATGGTGCCAGCCCCAACGCTGTCAAGCTACTTAATTCGCATTTTTCCTGTGAAATTCTAGAAGGAGAACCCTGTCCAGCAGTGCATTGTTAATGAGATGTTATTCACTTTACCAAAAAATTGACCATATTTACTTTGGGTTACCTGAAATAATAGACATATAGCAGTATCAAATTTTATCTTATTAGGTACATGAGATATATAATCTAGAAACTTAGGTGCTAACAAAGAAGACGAAATCTTTCATAGAAATGATAGTACGCACGCAAGCACGTAGAAACATAACCAGTATAAGTTGAACCAGCCTCACGCTACAAACGCCCGAATCCAGAGACCCACTCAAGGTCAATGTGTGTGTGTACGTATTGCGACCATGTGAAGTAGTTCTTTATTTTTAGAACCCATCATATCTATCAACGTTATAACTAGCACCTAAGCATTTAGTTCGGGATCCCGCATTAGTTATCTACCTCATAGGATACAAAAACAAAACCATTATGAGGTGAAAGTAGAAGTAAATAAAAGTGCTGGCTGAAAATAAAAGTGCTAGCTGCTTTTCTACTAGAGCTGTGCAAAGTGTGCAACGTAGTTTAGTTAGGGAATTAGAACAATCCTATTGTGTGTTAAATATTTCCAGCTTAGTTAACTCGCAATGTGCGAGACGTTAACTGGCGGAAAACCACCCTAAACGGATGTGTTTTGCAAATCAATAGGATATATTTTAAAACCAAATATGATTAGATTGCTGATTGTTTGATTTAATGACAGTGTTGGGTTGATTCTTTTATGTTACCTGCGACGTCTGAAGAATTGTAATTTGCTATACAAAAAAAATCAGAACTTTCGAAGTTCTTTATAAAATTTAAACGTCCATAATTCTATTACAATTGCCAGTAATATTCGTAATTGGTATGTAGTGATTGTCGAATGTAAATAGAAACGGATTTATTTCGCTTGTCAAAATTTTATTCACGTTTTATTTTTATTTTGTTTCACTGCGTGTTTTAACCTCCGCTGTTAACTGGGAATCATGGCAATCTAGATCTATTTTGAGTGTGCTTATTTGATTTCTTCACCATCAGTCAAGTCCTGGTATATGCTAATTCTTTCACATACATTTTTATTTGTTATATTATGCCCTGTGTGGTGCCGGCAAAGAATAGTACTAACCCATACATACCCGTGGGTGTCGTAAGAAGCGACTAAGGGTTAACTGGAGGATGGGCAGCAGCATCCTCCTTTGTATCTAACATCTTACTTACTGCGGTCACCTACAACCGCGGTCCATTGTGCCAGCCGTAACGCTAACAAGCGAGGTGAGTATGGTACTTCCCCTCCACATTTTTCCAGCAAAAGCTAGAATTCTGGAGGGAGCTCCCTGTCCTGCAGTGGACGTTGCATGGGATGTTATGATGATGATGAATGCGGCTTGGAATAGCATATATCTAATTGAAAGTATTTTTTTTCTTTTCATCTAAGAGTATATATCCCATCTATCATTCTAACCACGGGCCGTATTAATTCTTGTAGACTGACTACGAGATTTTAAAAATAAGAACACTCATACATTTTTTTTAAGTATCGGGGCGGGTTATAGAGTCGGGGCGGGTTATTTAGTTAAATAGTGACTATCACTGCTTTAACTGTAATTCTGTGTGACTGATTTAATTTGACATGTTCTAAATATATAGTTCATTTACACATATTTAGGTAAGTACCTATTTTGTTTAATAATTAATATTAGTCAAAATACAAAAAAAATAAAAATAAACAATCCGACTGCATAACAGAAAAGCAGAAAACAAGCTCTAAGATCTATAGGATTGTCGTTACGGGCTGAAATTATGAAACTATTATTTACTTTAATCTAAAATGTCCTTGTAAACGGCAGAATCTAAATGTCTTTGTAACCGGCAGAAACAGTTGAGCCCTCCCTTCAGAGTTAAAAATTATATTTTAATTTTAAAAACTCGTAAGTCACTCGGTCGGTGATATCCAAGAATTAATTCCCATGTCATAAATGTCACAATGATAATTTCCGCATGATACTAGTCTTCCAGAACTAAATATTTGTACAGCAATAAAATCAACACACAAATATATATTTTACCACTCAATACTCATTGGTCCGTTAGGTAAAATAAACCCAACCTAACCGATCCCGGACGGGATGGGGTAGGTTTTCTTACAACCACAACGCCAGAACCGAATTCAGCCTAACACACGATTTGCTGCTCATTTGCTTATTCTGCTGCACAAAGACCTATTCTGCTGCACAAAGACCTATTCTGCTGCACAAATGATTATTTTGCTGGACAACATATTTTTTTGCTGGACATAAATTACATTCAAACTTGTTGCGGGTAAATTCCTTTTTTTGCTGAAAAACTTTTCATATCATAGTTACCCCTACCCTAGTTTTCTGTATGTTTTTACAGATTTTTAGTGTAGCTTTACAATTGTGTACTGAGTAATGTAACATTGAATGGCTTCGGTAGTTCACAATGCTTTGTTTGCGACGGGCGTCGGTCGGGTTGCCATCAGAATCCTACAGTAGCGAACCGTTCACACTCGCCGCACCTTATTTAATTAACTTGTTGACTATTAGGACAAGGTCGGTGTTATTGATGTAGCATTACTGTTTCATTTGTTAATTTCCTGGGGGAAAAGTGTTCTTAAGCCTTGTAAGTAAGTAGTATGAGTAGGTACAACGAAAACTTTTGTCATCGTCATTTCCTGTCGATGACCGACCTCACACACCCTGGTGACAGAAAATAACCTATAGCTTCACGGAGATAATTCTTCGGCTTTAATATTAATAAAATTCTTGACGGCCTGTGTAAACGGTCCGCAACCGGCGTGCTACAGTCAAGAGCACGTCGAGCTTGACACATTGGACTTTGTACCAATCGTATTTAAAATACCGATAGAACAAGAAAGGCGTTACAAGTGGCAAGCTTGATGTGCTCTTGACTGTACGAACCATACCACGTGACGTGTCAGCCGGTCGGTCTCAAGTGCAGTTTGCCTCCAGCAACCGGTGGAAGAGTGGCCCATCTGCGATTGCCTCATCTCCTTCCACTCCAAGGGCTTCCCACTCGACAAGGCCATCCAATACGAGAAGCTACGGAAGCCCTACGTTATTAACAATCTTCACATGCAGTATGATATACAGGTATGGCCCTTACTTTTGACCTAATGATTAACCACAGTTTTATTTTAGCTTCCGTCTGATTGGAAACGCCTTTTCACTGTGAGTTTTTAGATTGGTTTTTCCACGTTAGAAAACAGTATATTTCACTTTTTCTTTTCTAACGAAAAGCCAAAAATTAAACACTTTTTCGTATTATTAGATCTACTCGTTTATGTTTTAGTATTCTCCTTTTCAAGCAATTTCCCCAAACAGAAAAAAATACACAAACACGTTTTTTCGATTTACCATACAAAATGTGTCGGTCACGTGACAACTTTAGTATGGAAAGTTGAAACAATTATTTTTTTAATATTTTATTACTTCGAACTATTAACAATTTTTATTAGGAGAATCACTAGACAGCAGGATTAAACAGAATGAAGGTTTCTGTTTTATGTAAGTATGCGTCACCGGAAAATAATACGGAATCGTAAATTGCCTAGTAAATTCATCAACTTTCGAAAAATAATAAACAGTAGTGCTGCCGCAGCACGCTCGCATCGCTCGTTCGGCTCGTGCGTTTGGTCGAACCTACCTTACCTAACGACGACCTATACGAATTTCCTACGAGTTTATGATTTTTCAAAAGTTGATCAACTTACTAGGAAATTGATCAACTTACAATTCTTATCATTTTCCGGTGACATGTATCAGATATAATTATAGCGGAATATGTGGTAACTGACTTGAAAGTAGTTAGTACACACGGCCGCACATCAGTAGAAACACTTTTGGACCTTATGGCGTGGTAATAGAGTTGAAAAAGTTTCTACCGACAAGCGATTGACCGTACGTATAGGTAAGTAGTACGTACTATAGCGTTATAACTGCAGCATGCAAGCTATTTCTGGAAATGCATTGTTTTCGAGTTCTTAGTAACAATGTATTGTTGTGCACTTAAAATCTGGTTAGTTCGTTGGCCAGTGGCTGACGTGACGAACGTTGGATTAAACTTTATTTTGTGCATTTCAGGACAGAAGAAAAGTATACGCAATATTAGAAGGCGAAGGCATAGAGATACCTAGATACGCTGTTTTAGATAGAGACTCACCGGATCCAAAACGTAAGTATAATTTTAATAGTAATAATAAAGTTTCGTCCCGTAAAGAATAGTACCAACCCATACATACCCGTGGGTGTTGTAAGAGGCGACTAAGGGTTAACTGGAGGATGGGATACTAACTGCGGTCACCTACAACCGCGGTCCATAGTGCCAGCCGTAACGCTAACAAGCGAGGTGACTATGGTACTTCCCCTCCACATATTTCCAGCAAAAGCTAGAATTCTGGAGGGAGCTCCCTGTCCTGTAGTGGACGTTGCATGGGATGTTATGATGATGAATAAAGTTTATTTATTCAGGCAATAAAAGTCCACTTTGTTACAGCGCGTTCAGTTCAAGTCTGTCTATGACGGTTATTTTTTGCGCAGGGGTGACAGGCGGAGAGCCAATGAACGATTCGTTTGCCTTGTGGGGGGATTCCGCGCTCAACCCCGCGACTCATTTTTTGACTTCTGCGCATTACCATCGGGAGTTCAGATGCACCGCAGGATACCACTCATACTTTGTTGATATTCCGCACATTTGCACAAAGCACTTTGAAACATTTCTAATGCGCACGGCTAAGAGTGGAATTATCTGCCTGCGTCTATGTTCCCGAGTTCACATAACCCGAATCTATTCAAGTCGCGAGTGAGGCTTCTTCTGGGCAAGCTCGTTCCATCATCGACCTCATCTCTGTCTTCAAAACTAGATCGAGGTCAAGAGTGAGCCCATTTTCAATAAAAAAGAAATAACGCTCACAGAGTTATTTTACACGCAGTATAGTAAAGACAGCATAACTTAAACTGTTAGTAACATCATCATCATTGTCCTAGCGGCTAGCCTTATTCTGTTTATTTATTTATTTATTTAATAAATAAATAAACAGCTTATAATAAACATACTAATAATACCTATAGCTACAAACAGCCAATTAAAGGTTTTCACAACTGTTTTTACCAATGGTTTTTCTGAGGCGGCTGTCTAACCTAGGGGATTTGACGAGGGCACTGGTTTTTACACAGAGCGACTGCCATCTGACCTCCGCAACCCAGAGGGCAAACCAGACCCAATCCTAGATTAGGCTTTGCCAGGCTAGTGGCCAACCTGGCTGTCAGAGTTTTCAAGCCTCCAAATGGCCTCTGTCTTAGCTTAACGACTACTATCATTGACAATAGCCGAGACCATCGGCTCAACGTGTCTTCCGAAGCACGGAAACGCTATGGTTGTTGTGCCACTAGCGGTCACCCATCCAGGTTCTTACCACGGCAAACGTTGCGTAACTTTCGTGATTGTAAAGAAAGAGCAACTACTACTCGGCTATACGAGCGCTTCAGCTTCAGCTTCCGCAACAACCATGTTAGTAAAGTAACAACTTATGAAAATTACTTAACCCACTACTTAGGTACTTACTAAATCGCTCCTGTCTGACGAGGAGGGTAACAAAGTGCTTCAGCATAGGTTCAGCCACTTTCTCTCTAAATATTTTTAATGTAGAGCGTAGAATGTATCATCAAAATTTCCGAGCGAAAATGGTCAATGTGTCTAGACACAGGGCGGAGTTTAGTGCTAGAATATTCGACAATTTGTACTGTGAAAAAGTGTAGGCTTACCTAGGTGAAGTGAAGGATCATTTCGAGATAAATTCTAGATCTATTGAACATAATATAATTCATATGATTCGAGATCTGGAATGGCAGCTACTTTGCACAAAGAATGTGGTGGTGTTTCTCGAAGAGGGAATGCTGCCACCCATTCAAGAACTCTAACCTCGGTATGGCGATTTCGACATACTATCTTTTTAATGTATATTTTTTGCATCATGCAACAGTCGTATATTGCATTATAAGAACTTAAATATAGCTAACTAGCTGTTGCCCGCGGCTTCGCTCGCGTGGATTTCGTATTTAGGTTGTTACCGGTTTTCCGAAGCAATGAGATATTTTAGTCCAGGGAAATTATTATTTATCCCATAATTTCGGGGTAATTTTAAACTAAGGAAAAACAGGACTAACCCTGCGCAAATCAATGAGTATAATTCAAGATCCAGCTGAATTTTATATAATATACAGACGTTACTCATAAATTACTCAGAACAGAGGAACTTAGCAGCAGTATCGTAACAAATGTAAAGAGAGAGATGAGAGACACCTTTATGTCATATTTCAAAACAGTGCCAATTCGCAGAAGTAATTGAGAAAAACTGAAACCCTCTCCCTCTCTCTCCCTCTCCCCCCCTTCCTCTCCCCCTCCCCCTCCCTCTGTCTCGCCCCATCCCCCTCCTCCCTCTCCCACTGCCCCTCCCTATCCCCCTCCCTCTACCTCTCTCTCATCCCCTCCCCCTCCCTCACTCCCTCCCTCTACCTCTCTCTCATCCCCTCCCCCTCCCTCACTCCCTCCCTCTCCCCCTTCCCCTCCTTCTCCCTCTCCCTCTACCTGTACCTCTCTATCCCTCTTCCTCTCTACGTCTCTACCTCTCTACCCCTCTACCTCTCTACATCTCGAACTCTCTACCCCTCTACCCCTCTACCCCTCTACCTCTCTACCCCTCTACCTCTCTACCTCTCTACTTCTCTACCCCTCTACCCCTCTACCTCTCTACCTCTCTACCTCGCTACCTCTCTACCTCTCTAGCTCTCTACCTCTCTACATCTCTACCTCTCTACCTCTACCTCTCCCTATCCTATCCCTACCCCTATCTCTACCCCTAACGTTAATTTAACCGCTATCCCTAACATAGAAACGACACCCATATTTATTTTTAGACATTTCAAACCTACCGCACCCCAACCCCATCCCCAGGGGACGATGGTCTTTCACGTCCACCACGTTGGATTTCAAAGTAGTTGTAGCTTTCGTAATCATTGACCCGATAAACTATACAAACGACACCCATATTGATTTTTAGACATTTCAAACCTATCGACCCCCAACTCCATCCCCAGAGGGATGATGGTATTTCACGTCCACCACGTTGGATTTCAAAATTGTTGTAGTTTTCGTAATCAGCGACCCGATAAACCATTCAAACAACACCCATATTCACATTTCAACCCTATCGCACCCCAACCCCATCGCAAACCCAACCCCATCCCAAGTGAATGATGGTATTTAACGTCCACCACGTTGGATTCCAAATTGTTGTAGTTTTCGTAATCAGCGACCCGATAAACCATACAAACGATACCCATATTGGTTTTTAGACTTTTTCACCCCATTTCCCTTTTTTAGGGGTTTAATTTGGGGTGGAATTTCAATAACAGTGATGAACGTTGCATAGAATTACATCATTAATGCCTAAATAATAAATTATGTGGATTTTACTTTAAAAATAAAGAATTTTCAACTTGATCCCCCTTTTCACCCTTAAGGGTGTCGAATTTTCGAAAACCCTGAGACACGTAATTATAAATTTTTAGTCGTCCGCCTAAATACAAATTTTGAAGATCCTAACTTCAAAACTGACGGACTTTCATACAAACTTTCATCCTCTATTTTACCCCCTTAGGGGTGGAATTTTTTAAAACCCTTTCTTAGTGCACCCCTAGGTCTCATAAGGAACCTACATGCTAAATTTGAAATCTCTAGACCCAGCGGTTTGGGCTGTGCGTTGATATGTCAGTCAGTCAGTCACCTTCTTCTTTTATATATATAGATGTTATAAGAGAGATCTATGGTGGTAATGAAAACTTCAGTTCATTTCAGCTTATAAAATGAGTATTTTATTTGTTTTGGCGAAGTGAGTTGGCAAGTTTCAGATATTATTAATAGTTATATTCTGTAAGCAAAGGTACAGCGCGTTCAAAACAAGTCTGTCTATGATGGTTATTTTCCGCGCGTGGATGACAGGCGCAGAGCCAATGAAAGATTCGCTCGCCCCCTGGGGGGAGCCGCGCTCGTCCCCGCGACAAATTTTTTGATTTCTGCGCATTAACGGTTACAGACAGAGTTATTTTGTACGCGGTATAGACAGTGGATTAGGTTTGTTTACATTTAACTCTAGGAAGAAACATAACAGATACTATATTTTTAGTTTTAAAGTATTTTTTGTGTGTTTTGATTAAATATCTTTCCCCTGCAGATCACGAGTTAGTAGAATCAGAAGATCACGTAGAAGTGAATGGTGTAGTGTTTAATAAGCCCTTTGTGGAGAAGCCGGTTTCCGCAGAAGATCACAATATCTACATATACTACCCTACCTCCGCAGGCGGAGGCAGCCAACGTTTGTTCAGAAAAGTAAGATTTGAGTAATCTTACTTATATCCCAGCAATAAGGTGCCCTTTTTAGAAAACTAAGACTAGTGTCACTACATTTATCTATCTACATACATACTACTTGTGGGCTACAGTTTATCCAGAATATTATGCATTGCTGCATACAGAAAAACTTGTAATTTTTATCTTTTGGCACTCAACATTTGCTCGAGCCTAAAATCGAACTTTGAAAAATAGAAAACATATTAACATGGACACACACATCTTTGTCTAGTTCGGTCCTAAGTAAGAGAAGGGATCTTGGATGTAAATAAATACCAAACCAAATTGATGTTTTTTCACCTATTATCTCGGTTTCGTATAAATTTAAACTACTTATGCCATAAGCTAAGAAAACAAATCTTATCGCTTCCGTAATCGCCATACATACAGTACAGCTTAGGTCTGTTTACATTGCACCTGTAAACTATGGCCTATTCAGTCTTTATTGAATGTCCAGTAATGGGGTATTTAACAGGAAAGAGCAGGATAGACTTATTTTAACGATCGATTCATATCTTTCCTGGAATTTACAAGTTCTTTGGACTTTGGTATTGAAGAAAGGCACATTTTGTGTGAACCCCAAGTATCCGAACAAAACCGACATAGCTCTAAGAATGACTTAATCAAATTGGCAATGGACTTGGCAAGCTTGAACAACCGATGGCCGATGGGGCGTAAAGGCTCTAGAGTGGCGACCACGAACCTAAAGACGTTGCGTGGGCAGGTCTCCCCCACAAGGTGGACCGACGATATGTTCAAGGTCGCGGGAGGCCGCTGGATGCGAGCAGCGCAAGACCGGTCGTCGGAGATTTTAGGGGAGGCCTATGTCCAGCTTTGGATGTCTTATGGCTGATATGGTGATGATGACCGTTTGTGTTTGTACTTACTTTAATTTTGATGAAATTTTGTACAGATTGGAAGCCGCAGTAGTATTTATTCGCCAGAATCAAGAGTTCGGAAGACTGGTTCGTTTATTTATGAAGATTTTATGCCCACTGATGGTAAGTTTGATTATTTTATATTTAAAAGTATTTTTGTGTGATTTTACAGTCGCAGTGCTTATTTAAACAAACGAGTGAATAGGATTATTTTGGGTGCGCACAATATATCAATCCCTAGACCAAATGAATTTGTGATTGCTCGTACCTACTGAACAAACAAACAACCTCTCCATGAAGCTTTTTATAGAAATTTTTGTCGTGTGTAGTGCCAAATAGGAAAGAATCAGCCTATCTGTTCTTCCCATAACGTGGGCAACGTTTAACGTGTATAAAGTCTTTCGCCCATTACGATATGCGCAATCGACTTTTGGAGACCGGTCGCCGCCATTCATAATACTACCGGTACCGTAGGGTGATAGAAACCACTCAAGTGTCTATGAGATACTGGTCTCCGAGATTCGTGTATGGTAATGGGCCGGTCCGGCCGACAAGCAGTTTCGTGTAACTGTTAGATCTTTAGGATTTTCACCAGAAGTGGAAGATTTATGCCTGTTATGATGATAATTTTTCCAACGTAGTCAAATGAGCTACGCTTTATTGATCGTTAAAACGGAATTTTGTCAAAGACAATTTCATAGACTATATGACGTCATGATTAGGTAATTCCATGAAGTCGTCAACTTATTAAAACTACCAATTGTTAACGGTTAATTTTTGGATAATTTTGCAAGACTTCTTTTTCTAGTGTAACCAGTATTTTATTTTAGTTTTGACTTATGTAACACCCCAAATTATGCCCACAGGGACAGACGTGAAAGTGTATACAGTGGGTCCGGATTACGCGCACGCAGAAGCGCGCAAGAGCCCCGCTCTAGACGGGAAGGTGGAACGGGACTCGGAGGGGAAAGAGATCCGCTACCCCGTGATATTATCCAATCAGGAGAAGCTGATCTCGAGGAAGGTCTGCCTCGCTTTCAAACAGACCGTTTGCGGCTTTGATTTACTAAGGTAAGAAGAAATCCTGAATGTGTATGTTTCTCTTCGTATGTCTGTCCTTAATATGTTGAGTTTCACTGCAACATGAACTTTGTATTTTTAGTTATGCCGCGACATTAAACAGAAACCTAGCAAAAGTTAATGTAGGTCAAACATGCATGGAAAGGTTGACGTGGAAATAAGTGTAATAGTTTTAAAGATCGATTTATTTCTAAAATAGAGCCAACCATGAGCTAAAAAACAGCTCTCATCTTACCCATCAATTTGGTATATTATTTAAATCCAACGAACCTGAGCGTCAAGATAATACAGTCCACCGCTGCTGCTTTTTTGGGTTCCGTACCCAAATGGTGCAGACAAATACATACAGACATCGCAGGCTAAGAATAATCTTAGCCTGCGATGTCTGTCATTTCCGACGTGTAAAGGCCTTATCTTTTGAACCGTATGTAATAAGTAGTCGGTTGAGTTTTTCAAACATCAGTTTAAATTTTCACTTTAAATTAATTATAAATTTTATAATAGGCTAAATGAAATTTATAAAAAAAAATGTAATAGGTTTATCCCTATTTTTTATTTTACTGTATTTTAAACTTTTATTTTAATTTAAAATTTCTTATCACGATTATTAACGCACATCCTTGTGCCCGTTTTAATGACATTCTTCCACACCTGATAGGTTGGCTGAAGTGATCTCTTAAAGAGATAAGCTCGCCTTTGTGAACAATTTTCATTTGACAACTTTATGTTATTTGTGCGCAATAAAGAATATATATAGGCTAAATTAAATTTATAAAAAAAAAATTACTAAACATTTTTGTTGTGAAATTCTTGAGGGAGCTCCTTTCTAGCAGTGAACTTTTAATTAAATGTTATTATGGATTAAACTAGGTTTCTATGTATACTAAAGAAATAAAAAGACATGAAAATGGTCACATTCGTTATTGAGACAATGAAGATGCATGATAAAAGATTCACTGTAACTGCTTTTATAAGTTAGTGCGCTAGTAATTGTTTTTGCAGAGCCAACGGCAAGTCATTCGTGTGTGACGTCAATGGGTTTTCATTCGTGAAGAACTCGAACAAGTATTACGATGATTGCGCCAAGATCCTCGGGAATATGATCCTTCGGGAGCTGGCTCCAACGTTGCATATCCCGTGGTCTGTGCCGTTTCAACTGGACGACCCGCCTATAGTGCCTACCACCTTTGGGAAGATGATGGAGCTGAGGTGTGTGGTGGCTGTCATCAGGCATGGAGACAGGACGCCCAAGCAGAAGATGAAGGTCGAAGTTAGGCATCCCAGGTGCTTTTATTATCATGTCGTCATTCAGATAATTTTATTCAATGTACTATATTCAGGATACTTATTGAATGTCATGCAGAATACAATGCAAATAGAGCGAGTCTACACCGTTTCGGATCTTGCTATTGTTTTAAGTCTTGTTTTAAGTCAGGGAGGGCCGACCCCGAGTAATTGGGAAAAAGGCCTAGCCAGATGATGTTTGTTTTAAGACTTGAAGAAAAAGCAACAGATCCTCTAAAAACACCTCAGAGCCTTACTGTTCTTTCTTATTAAAATTTAATTTTCTTATAAAATTGTCACATACTTTATTTGTCACATATTATTCTTACAAGATATCCTTATTAAGTTATGGTTAAGAGTAGTTTCGTAAATTGTACTTATGATTAACATTAACAACAGTGGTTGCTCTTTAATGATTTTTGTGTTCTTCTTCTATCGTGTCGATAACACATTTAACATTTTATAATGATGTATGTATAACAACTTAACAATAGTTACTATTTCCAACTAGATTCTTCGAGATCTTCGAGAAATACGAGGGCTTCAAACGCGGCCACGTGAAGCTGAAGAAACCGAAGCAGTTGCAAGAGATCTTGGACATCGCCCGCGCGTTGCTGGCCGACATCCACACCAGACACGCCGACCCTGAGATCGAGGAGAAACAGGGCAAGCTCGAGCAACTCAAGAGTGTGCTCGAAATGTAAGTTGATACAGTAGTATATACGTTTAGTACGACATCGCTTATAAAGACCGACCGCTTTTAACGACGCATATGTTTCGTTGATTTGTTAAGAAATAACGTAAAAAAATAACTTCTTTAGTACGACGTCCGGATAGTAAGACGTAATATCGCCGATCCTTTGAGATACGTTATAACCGGATTCTTCTGTACTGTAGCAGCCGTTATTAGAGGAGGAACCGCACGAGGAGATAAGCACATTTTAATAGTTGTTTGGTAGCCATTATTGTAGCCTCCGTGTGGTGCCGGCTAAGGATAGTAAGCAAGGCTGCAAGTACGTAGAAACGAAACCAGTATAAGCTGAACCAGCGCTACGCTACAAACGCCCGAAACCGGAGATCCGCCCAAGGTCAAAGTGTTTCCACCGATGAGCGGCCGTGTTGAGAATACTTGACATCAAAAAGGAAATTATTACAATTGGTAACATTAAATTATTATAATTTATTAACTGTTATTATTATGTTTGTGACTCTACCTATAAACTGCTTGATAAATTTGCAGAATAAGGCTCATTTTCATTGGATTCCAATGGAGACAGAGGATAGGCAATCAGGCAGTCGCAGGCGATTCTATTTTATATTGCGCTGATTTGGAGGTTGAATGGAGAGTCCATTCTGGGCAAGATAATAAAAAAAACAAAACCCGTTCGAATTTGCACACACTATTCATACCACCATTTCTTTCTTTCCGATAGCTGCATCCCTCTTTGCTCATCTTGTAAAACGATAGTGCGTAGCTGGTTTTACTAACGGCACTAGCATCCAGTACTGCAGCATGGAGGTTTACATACTACAAAATAATAAGTACATCACGTTCGAATTACAAGAACCTTCTGCCCGCTAGCGGCCAAAAATCGACAAACCAAATATTTTCGAGCTTTGGAGGTGAACATAAATTTGCACGGTATATCTATTCCGAGCGAAGCGAGGATGTCCGAAATCTTTGCAGTAAGCGGACGACTTGTCACGCATATGGCATAGCTCTCGACGTGCTCTCGGCTATGCAGAATGTGAATCAAGTTTGTAATGTCCCAGGTACGGGCACTTCTCGGGAATCAACCGCAAGGTGCAGATGAAGTACCAGCCGCGCGGGCGCCCGCGGGGCTCCTCCTCGGACGACGGTAACCACGCCCCCCCGCCCCCGCCCCCGCCCCCGCCTGCACCCCTCAACTCGCACGGTCTGAACTGAACACATGCTTACTCTACCTGCTACCAAAGAGATTTCAACTGCTTATACTGGGTTATTTTTTTATAATCTCGGTAATTTTAATAAGTGGTTCTGCCTATGAAAGTGAACAACTTTTAACGTGTGTCGAACAAGTTAAAAAAGTGAACGTAGGTCGAAATACGAAAAACAAATTGATTTCTTATGCAAAATATGCTATATCAGCTGCGGATATATTATTCAACCTTTAAAAAAGTTATTAAAAAAGTAAAGATTCTGATCATTAAAATATTTATAAACGTAGCGTTGATGATGTTTTAATGGCGAATCGAGAAATTTTTTGCTACTTCGACCTGTGTTCCTTGGCAAAAGTTGTTTAGTCTCATTGGCAGAACCACGTCCTAAAATTTCCGGTGTGATAAAAATAACCCTGGTTACAACTAGAGAGTGCACACGAATGGCAAAAACATCCCTAAGGTTTTCTAAAAACTTGCAGTCTAAATGGGTCTCTATCCCTTTCTAACATACTACTGGCATGGTTGCTGGAAAGAGATTGACGCCCATTTATATTTTTTTTCAGGGAGGGATGTACCATCTAGTTGTATATGAGAACATACTTGAAATCTCTTTGCCTGCTACTCACTACGACACTGACAAACGTTACGCCCCTCTCATATCTAGATATACTAAACTCCTTATAATAGAACCTCCTTACTGAATTGGCGGCTGTCAGGTAGTATTCGTGACTAAGGGAATACACTATGTTTCGGGCTTTGGCCTAGCGTGTCCTAGAAAAGGATAGTAAAAATCCCTCTCTAAGGCAGTTACTTACTTGAGTCACATAGGCACATGGTGTGGTGTGCAAAACGTGGAATAATTGTAAGACGTACGGACAAAAAGTGTAAAGCTCTGACTCTTTCACAAGCAAATCAGCTATTTTTCTTTCTGGTGCGAGTGAACCGCAAGATATACTCTCTTTACAATTCGTACCTATTTAATTTACGCCAATTTCTGCTGTACTTATTGATGCATCGACATCTTTGTGATATCACTGTACTAGGAGAGTTTGAAATTGGCACACAAAAGAAAATCTAGTGTGTATTGAAAATCTACAAAAGAGCTTTTCTTTATTGTACGTCAAAATTTAAGTGGATTTTGTATGAGAATTCCAATAAAGTAGTTGCAGACCAACTAGCGAACTACTGGTTCCACTTTTTGACGAAGTGGGGAAATATATAGGGTGACTGTTAATTAGTTCTTGATAGCAAAAGGTATGAATGTACTCATGATACTGAACAACTTTCCCCAAGGAACATAGGTCGAAATACGTAAATCAAGTTTTGACCTCACATAGTAACTACATCAGCTGATAGCGCATTTTGTATGGGAGGTCAAATTTGGTTTTTCGTATTCCGACATATGTTCCTTGGGAAAAGTTGTTCAGTATCATGAGTACATGCATATCCTTTGCTATCAACTAATTAAAAATCTCCCTATATTGGTGCCAATTGCCCCACATGTTTTTAGAGATGACGAAAACTCCGTTCGATCCCTATTTTTTAAAATGACAAACAGTTCATTCACTTAAATGATTTACCATTCACTTGTAGAATTTAAAGGTCTTCACAAGTTTCTTTTTAAATTTTAATCATGCATTTTGTATGTAGCCGTCATTTATGGAATGCAAAATTAAAATTTCTTATCATAAGAATATTTACGTAGTGTCGTAGTGGGTAGCGTATTTTTTTATTGCCCATTTGTGACGTTAAGTTGATTTGCCTTTTCGTAATTTAAATAGAAGCTTAAACTTGAATAGAACCATACAAAAAGTATTATAGTGCTTTAAATATTTGCTTACAAACCTACATTGAGCGTAGAGTAATGAAATAATGCAGTTAGGTTTTGTTTTGGAATATACGTATTTATTTACTGCACGAAAATAATACAATAAGATACAGACCTGGGTGTAAAAAGACGTCTACTGAAAAACTTAAAATGTAGATTCAGAACAGGAAACTAAAAAACTTTCGCCTTAAACAAGAAATTTTTTTTCTTTTTATGCAGGGTGTAAGGAACGGTGTACCGAAAACTGAAAGAGCATGCTCAGTCAAACAACTTTCCCGAAGAAACACTTTGGGGAAATGAAAAAAAATTCTTACCTCCATACAAACTATTCGATCTAAGTGAGCAATTTGTATGGAGAGGTGAATTTTTTTTTTCATTTCCCAAAATGTCTCTTTAGGAAAGTTGTTCAGTTTGTTTCACTGAGCACGCCTGTTCAGTTTTCAGTACACCGTCCCTTACACCCTGTATAAAACTGGCTTTTACCCGCGACTTCGTCCGCATGTTAAATAAAATATATACCAGTGTTTAAGTCAAACTATTACCTAAAGTTTCATTAAAATCGATTCAGAAGTTTTTGCGTGATGGTCGAATCAAACAAAAAAAGTTTCATTAAAATCGATTCAGAAGTTTTAGCGTGATGCTCGAACAACTAAACAAACAGACAAAAATTCCAAAAATCAGGGTTTTGGATTCAGTGGCATCAAAATAGCATAACGTGATATTTTTTTAAAGATATCTTCAATGTGCAGACAAAATCAATTTACAATTTTATAATAATAGTCGAGATGCGCTATCACGGTGGTGCAGTTCCTGATTTCGTCCTGTACTCCTTAGAGAAAGTTGTTCTGAATCAACAGTCCCAATTTTCGGGAGATGTTATTTACACCCTGTAAATATTTATCTCAAATTAAAGACAAAAGTGCCTGTTACATACCTGTTGAACGGCTTTAATTAATTTATATGAATGGCATTACATTACTATGGTGCTGATATTTTTGTTTGCAATTTTTTACGCACATAATTTTCCTCACACACAGAGGAAAACTAATTGATTGATATAAACAAGGTCACTATGTACACCTATATTTTTCTTCACACTTTAGTTCACAGAGTAAATATTTCAGTTCGTTCATTCAGTTCTGTTTACTCAGTAAACAGAACTGAATGAACGAACTGAACTAAATAACTAAGATATACAGGTTCTAAGGGTAAACACTGTGTTCCTTGAAACTGTGTATTCAGACCATGAAACTGAACAACTTTCCTAGGAACAAAGGTTGAAATACGATAAAAAAAATTGACTTCCCATAGAGATTGCGCATTTTGTATGGGAGATGAACAAATTTCTTTCGTATTTCGACCTATTTTCCTCAGGCAAAGTTGTTCAATGTTATGGTCTGAATACACATAGGTACATAATATCATGTCTTGTTCCCGTCGGGGTAGGCAGTAGGCACACACATTACATTATTTATTATTACAGTGTTTTCCCTAACACTCGGTATAAATAATAAATAATTTATTTGAAAAATTAATTTACTTTATTGACATTTTACTTAACCTCCTCGCAAGCCATTCTTAAAAAGTTATGAACTGTAAAAGATAAAAAACCGGTCAAGTGCGAGTCGGACTCGCGAGCCGAGGGTTCCGATGTACCTATAGTATTTTTGGAAGCAATAAAGTCCATTTTCAGGACCGCAAAACTAAATTTATTTGTAAAGGTTTTTTGCAGAAAAAAAAACAAACAAACAAAAACTATGCAACTTAGAAAGATCGTTTTATTTTTGCTGTAAAGTTTACATAAACCTCTATCAACTGTAATTAATTCAGATTTTTCCTTACTCAAACTTCGGAGATAATGGTATTTTTTTTTTACATTTTTCATCATAACTTGAAAACTAAGAAACTTAAAAAAATACAAAAATATATTTTAAAATGTACAAGTAAAGCCCTTTCATATGATACCCCACTCAACCTAGTAGCGACAATTGAAATTTGGCCCCCCCCTATTTTAGCATAAGTGGTTGCTGAGATATAGAGGTGCGACAGACAGACGGACAGACAGACAGAGCGGCACCATAAGGGTTCCTTTTTTACCATTTTGATATCGGTACCCTAAAAAGGACGTTTGCACTAAACTTAAGAATCGCCCCTAACTTGTTTAGGACACTCCTAGCAATAAAAGTTTAGTGCAAACGACCCATAAATATGAATTAAAGAACAGATACTAAATTCCTAGTCTCCCCTATTATCAACTTTTCTTATGGTTCTTTCTTTTGTAAGTTATAGGCCTTATGCAATAAAATTTTTGACAACTATAATTCGTCTGTCGTAAGAATGCAGTGAGTCATCGATTTCCGCCGCTGGTAGCCAAGCCCCGTAACCAAACAGGTCGCTTAAAACTAAAAAGTCAAATGCACTATGACTAACTGAAGGCAAACTTTCGAAAGAAGCGGTTGTTAGAAAACGAAAAAAGAAAAAAAATCCCTTTTTTTGCATTTCAACACCATTATGAATACACCTTTAGTCTGCATTTGCATTAATGACTTACTGCATTCTTAGGCCGGTATTTCACTGGGACACCATGGCAGCGCAACCAATCGCCGCTACCAACAAAATGTATACCTGGTGTCCGTTTGGTTGCGCAACCAATTTGGCGGCACAAGCAGCTCGAATGCTGGTCGCGCTACCACTCCCAGTTAAATATAGCCCTTAATACTGTGGCCGCAGGGTGTGGCGACTCTGGTGTCTAGTTACGGACTCCATGGTGGCGCAACCAGTCGCACCACCGTGGTGTCCCAGTGAAATATCGACCTTAACGTAGACGAACTATAATGCAAATTTAAATTTTAGTCACACAAATGGGCTGCGAATTTATCTATTGAAGAGTCGGTCTATTGTTGTATGTTTTTCTAGTAGGTGGCGCGGGTGAACCGTCCTTAGTACTGATACTGAAGTGGGGAGGCGAGCTGACCCCGGCGGGGAGGATACAGGCGGAAGAGTTGGGCAGGATGTTCCGCTGCATGTACCCTGGGGGACAGGGACGGCACATACCCGGTGAGACGCGTTGAACAAGGATGTATAACTAATTAAGTCACCAGGGCCTTCCTGGGCCACAGTTCTGGGCAAGCTTGTTCCATCTTCGACCTCATTTCTGTCCTCAAGGTTAGATCGAGATCAAGACGAAGCCTGTTGACAAAAGAAAAGATTGCACTTGCACCCTCGTTAGAATTTTTGAAGATAAATTGATTTTCCTACAAGAAAATATGACTTTTTTTTTATTAAGTGCATTTTTGAATTTTGGGGTAACTTATAAATTTCTTGTCATTTTCCGCCACGTGAAGTCTATTTTCTACAGTCGAAATTGTTCGAAATGGTGTAGATTAATCAAAATGAGAGCAAAAAGGAGCTATATGCGTACGATGTTGGAGCGACCGAGACACGTCTCGCTCCGTCCTGCTCTCATGCATAGACCGTCTAGCTGACTGTAGTTGTGTCAATTCAGTCGCATTATGGTGCCGGCAAAGAATAGAACCAACCCATACATACCCGAGGGTGTCGTAAGAGGCGACTAAGGGTTAACTGGAGGATGGGCAGCAGCATCATCCTTTATTTACATCTTACTTACTGCGGTCACCTACAACCGCGGTCCAGAGTGCCAGCCGTAACGCTAACAAGCGAGGTGACTATGGTACTTCCCCTCCACTTTTTTCCAGCAAAGGCTGGAATTCTGGTGGGAGCTCCCTGTCCTGTAGTGGACGTTTCGTGGGATGTTATGATGATACACCTATCTTTACAATGAGTGTCTCACCCAGGCGAAGGCGGCACCCAGGGCCTAGGGCTGCTCCGCCTGCACTCCACGTTCCGGCACGACCTGAAGATCTACGCGTCGGACGAGGGCCGCGTGCAGATGACCGCCGCGGCCTTCGCCAAGGGTCTTCTCGCGCTGGAAGGAGAACTCACGCCGATATTGGTGCAGATGGTCAAATCTGCGAATACCAACGGACTGCTGGATAATGACTGTGATTCGTCGAAGGTGCAGAATATGTAAGATTTTCGTTTTAAAAAGAAATACCTTTTCATTTGTGCCTTTAATGATTTCACGAAAGAGCGTTATGTTATGTAAACAAAAATTTTGAACTTAATTAAAAATTTCTCTTCAAACGTTTGTAACCACAATATATACACTGAAAAATACTCGAAAACCGCTATCGCTTTTCGGTAGTAAGAAATATCTAAATTTTTAACACTTTTTACAAGAATTTGAGTTTATAATTTGGTTTATAAAGTGACGCTCTTTCGTGAACTCTGATATGCAGTGCTGTACATTTCTAAACTCAATAGGCTTTTTGTAGTCTCATCAAATCACACTCAAAATTGTCTATCCTCGACCCTTCATGTTGATTCTTTGTACTCCACTTTCGAAAATAAAATTGACAGCAAACTCAAGCTTTGTGGGTATATTTTTTATTCTGTAAAAAAAGCATACATTGCATTGCTATTTAATAATGCTATTAAAAATTACCTGTAAATAAGTATGACTATGAGCAGAAATAACAAAACCCTAGCCAAGATTGTGTTAAAAATGTCACGCTATTTTCAGGGCCAAGGCTCGTCTCCACGAGGCAATGCAAGTAGACCGGGAGTTCACTGACGAAGACCGCGCGCGAATTAACCCGTGCCGCTCTCTGTCTATCACCGCCGCCATGGACTTTGTGAAGAACCCAGTGCGGTGCTGTGCTCATGTCCACACCCTAATACAACAACTTGTGAGGATTGTGGTCACCAAGAGGGACGATCCCAAGACTAAAGGTAAGGTCGCTCATCAACCGTCAAGCACAGACATGCTATTTGATGCTATAGATAGACACATCTCATACAAAAAGTTGTGAAACACGCGAAACAGTGAACATCATTATCTATAGAGTGTTTCCTAATAAACTGTGTGCCCTTATTATGTTACTAGGACCATAAAGCTTTCCCTAAAGAACATAAGTCGAAATTCGAAAAAAAAGTTTCTAAGTCCCACCCACAGCAACTGCATCAGCTGATCTGATAGCGCATTTTTTATGAGAGGTAATTTTTAGGGTTCCGTACCTCAAAATAAAAAAACTGAACCCTTATAGGATCACTTTGTTGTCCGTCTGTCTGTCTGGACCCTTTTTTTTCGTGTCTCGTCCAATGTTCCGAAGAGTATAGTGGTCCGAGCAATACAGGGTGTAACAAAGAGGGTATACCAATCCTGAAGCACGTGATTTTGCCCATGAAACTGAACAACTTTCCCTAAAGAACATAGGTCGAAATACGAAAAAAAAGTTTTGGACCTCCCTTACAAAATTCCCTATCAGCTGATTCGGTTTCTATGAGAGGTCAAAAAAATTTTTCGTATATCGACCTGCGTTCTTTAGGGAAAGTTGTTCAGTTTAATGGGCAGATTCACATCGATAGTAGAAAAGGTGTACAAATGTGTTGCTAAATCAATGGTGCGCATCATACATCTTTTAAAGGCTTCTTCTAAAGTCTACACTTTTTTGTCTGAAGTTAAAAGTACCCTAAACCGACGAGCATGTATGAAAGGATTGATGAAAGTACAGGAAGCAAGGGAAGTATGTCAAGATCGTAGCAGGTGGAGGACTGTGGTCTCTGCCTACCCCAACGGGAAAGAGGCGTGATGTTATGTATGTATGTTTGGTGATATATATTTGTGTTAACAATTTATGATGCTGGCCGATGTGTTAATTATCTCAGGTTTTTTTTTTCTATGGACCCACGCGACTAGCGTATTTGCCACAGGCATTTTATATCAGGTTATCTGGTTACCTAACATATGACATAACAGCTGCTCTTTTTATTTCAGATACAATCTTATATCACGGCGAAACCTGGGAACTAATGGGACGTCGATGGGGCAAGATAGAAAAGGATTTTTGCACAAAAAATAAAACATACGACATCTCTAAAATCCCTGACATATATGACTGTATAAAATATGATTTACAACATAATCAACATACGTTACAATTCGATTTAGCCGAGGAGTTGTATATTTATGCGAAATACTTAGCTGATATTGTGATACCACAGGTAAATTCAATAGCGGGAACTGGAAGGGGCTCGTTTATATAATGAAACTAAACAGCTTTCCATAGGATGACCAACGATGTTTATCGTAAGACGTCTGTACAGCGCTGTGTCTTAGATCGAAGTCTCTTAATATCTACTTAGATGCTAATCTTATTAAATACTTTGCATAATGCGCACAATAAACTAGGGCGCGCGTCATACACGACAATGAGATTAGCATCTAAGTAGATATTAAGAGACTTCGGTCTAAGACACAGCGCTGTACAGACGTCTTACAATAAACATCATCATGTAGTCATCATCCGTATTTTATTCCATCCCCGAGCTACCACATCACCCAACATCCCCATGCCTACACAAGGCACCACAGATGTCTACAGCCTAAATAATGTAGCTTGATTAGAATGACAACAGTGTGAGAGCAGGACGGAATGATGCATAAATATGAGAGCGACAGAGACACGTATCGCTCCGCCCTGCTCCCACGCATAGCTCTGCACTGCTGTCATTAGGCTACATTATTTCGTCTGTAGATAAAAATAATTATCGTTGGTTGAGGTATCGTCAGGCCTGCATTCAGCTTTCTGTCGCGGAGCTTTCAAGTCGCCAAATGACATTCATAACATCCCATGAAACGTCCACTGCAGGACAGGGAGCTCCCTCCATAACTCCAGCAAAACGCGTGGTACTTAGGAGGGGATTTACCATAGTTACCACGCTTGTAAGCATTGCGGCAGGCGACCGCTGTTGTTGGTGACCGCAGTATGTAAGATGGTACGATACACAGAAAGATGCTGCTGCCAATCCTCCGGTTAATAAACTCTTAGTCGCCTCTTACAACACCCATGGGTTGAAAAGGGTTGGTACTATTTCTTGCCGCAACACGTCAAGGGTTAATTTTCATTCAAGAGAAGTTTTTTTGGTAATCTGACGCTTTCAATTTTTGGTGGACTGTGCTCAAACTCTAATCTACTACATGCTCTAGCTATTTATGAGGATTTCTAATCTACATTTTTAAGCCCTATCATAGCCTTATTTTCCCAATAAAAATGGTGTAATATTTTGTAGGAATATGGGTTAACTATGCAAGAAAAGTTGACAATAGGGCAAGGTATTTGCACGCCCTTGCTAAAGAAAATAAGAGCAGACTTGCAGCGAAATATAGAAGAATCCGGAGAGGAGACTGTAAATAGATTGAATCCAAGGTAAGGCCAAGCTTTTGGCTACTCATACAATCATGAACTTCAACAATTTCAGAGATTTTTTTTTCCCAATTTTAGCATACGTGTTCGAAAAATATAGCATAAATCCTTTGGCATTCTTATATAAATATATTGAGGACATGAAATTTCACACAAGTCCATTTGATCCCAATCTAGGAAAAGTCTGTACTCGAGACTGGGAGATTGGTAAAGATACATACAGAAATAGATAAATATGCATGTTTTCCCTGGACGGTGATTGAACCCGCGATCTTCAGCTCGGATAGAAGGGACACCACCACCAATAGGCCAGTCAATGATAAATGTAACTTTATACTAATTCACCAAATATTTTCCAATACACATTTTTTTTAATAAACTTAGATTTATTAAAATTTTCAGAAAATATACAAACGTCAAACCTCTTTTCAAACAGGTATAGCCATGGTGTGTCAAGTCCGGGGCGGCACGTACGAACCCGACTGTACTTCACCAGCGAAAGCCACGTTCATTCGTTGCTGACTGTACTTAGGTTCGGTGGACTGTTAGATGTAAGTAGGAATGTTTCCTTACTACCTGCTTGGGGAGCTCTAATATTGAGACTTGTTATAAATAAGGTGATTTTTAATTAGACCCAAATATTGTTAGGGTTACCTCATGCACCTAAATGAATACTATTGGTGTTATTTTTTTACATTTCTATTCGCAAGTTTTCGAGAAAAATCCCAAAAACAATACCGCTAAATATCGTAAAATGAACACTGCGTGTCAGCACAGGCGGCAGCGCAGAGTCGTGAGCCAATCAGCGCAAGCCGAGGGCGCGGTTCGGGTGGTTTCGGCTCGGTTTCGGGCTTTAGTATGGTCGAAAACATTACTACAGGATGATTGCAAATAATAAATATTTTTTTTTGTTTGAAAATTATAAAAAAAAACTAGCGGGAGGATTTTTCTAAAACTTTGATAAACCTTTTTCTATATCATAGTTACACCACCCCTAGAAATATTTGGGTCTAATTAGAAAACACCTTATATTATTTGTTGATGATGAAGCTTGATTAATGCGTAAGACACTGGGACGACTGAAATACGTATCGCTCTTTTCTGCTCTCACGCTCCGCTCTGTCCTGCTTTCATTCTAATCAACCTACATTGTTTCGACTATAATACATTATCTTCACCCATGAAACGTTCACTGCAGGACTGCCTCCAGAACTTCAGCTAAAACGCGTGGTACTTTCGAGGGGATTTACCATAGTCACCACGCTTATAAGCGTTGCGGCTGGCGACTGCTGTTTTTGGTGACCGCAGTATGTGATATGGTACACAGAAAATCTTCCGCTTTATAAGCCCTTAGTCGCCTCTTTCGACACCCATGGGTAGAGATGGGTTAAAACTATTCTTTGCCGGTACCACACAGACTAAAATAATAATCACGCTTATTTCACGCGTATTCTTGACATATTTTCTTCACTTCTTGTAAACACATTCCTTTCACCTAGGCGAACGTACCAGGACCAAATTCAGGACGTTCTGAATAAAGGCCAGGTTAAAAGTACCCTAAACCGACGAGCATGTATGAAAGGATTGATGAAAGTACAGGAAGCAAGGGAAGTATGTCAAGATCGTAGCAGGTGGAGGACTGTGGTCTCTGCCTACCCCAACGGGAAAGAGGCGTGATGTTATGTATGTATGTATGTTCACACATGTTCGTCGGTTTAGGGTACTCTTCATCTGGCTTTTATTCAAAACGTACTGAATTTTGTATAGGAACGTTCGCCGAGACCTTCTCCCAAAATTTTAAGTCATCGTCGCCTCTTTCCCATTTTTTTACTACGGTCAAAATATCCGCGCACCTCGCTTGAAGGCGACTTCATAGTCGTCGAGGTGCACATACGTTTTGAACGGGTTGAATGTACCAAAGCAAATGTTGTGTTATTAATTTGTACTTAACTTTATGTTAATTTGTAGATAATGAAAGACGAGCAATGGCGTCGAGCGATGGAGTACGTTTCGATGGTATCGGAGCTGAACTACATGTCCCAGATCGTTGTCATGCTTTATGAAGACCCTACGAAAGACCCTTGCTCGGAGGAAAGGTAATATCATCATAGCATCCCATAAAACGTCCACTCCAGTAACTCAACAGATGCTAATTTCTTTTTTCGTGACAATATTTATGGCCTTTCAAATTCGCACACGAAATTAGCTGTAGTATACTTACAGCGTGAATTTTCATTCGTTTTGCTCCCGAAGCCTACTTATGATAACAAGCAACTTTCCCGAAGGAGTTTTTTATTTATTTGTTTTGACTCCATAGTAACTGTACTATGGAGTCAAAACAAATCAATAAAAAACTCCTTCGGGAACTATTGGGATGGAGATTACAGTATAATATACTCAGGAGAGACACAAGGTGCAAACGGTACAGCTATAGTTTTAAATAAATAATGGGGAAATTTAGTGGAAAACTCAATTCATCACAATGACCTCATCACAGTAGTGAAAATTTGATCTGATCCAGTCGATACAGTTTTAGTGCAAGTTTATATGCCTACTGGAAGCCATAGTGACGATGAAATAGAAGACATGTATAATCATATTGATACCATATTAGACTCAGAGAAAAGTATAATTTTATTGTAATGGGGGATTTTAATTCTGTAGTTGGGGAGAAAGCTGAAGACAATATTGTGGGCAAGTTTAGTTTGGGTCAAAGAAATAAAAGAGGAGATAGATTGGTGCAATTTTGTAAAGAAAAAAAATTAATTATAACAAACACACTTTTCCAACAACCAAAAAGAAGGCTCTACACTTGGAAAATGCCGGGAGATATAGGCAGATATCAGATTGATTATATTATAGTAAGACTGAAATATCGTAGCCAAGTTTCATCGTGCAAAACACTGCCTGGAGCTGATCTCAATACTGACCATAACCTTTTATTAAGCAAGTGCAATTTAGAAAATAAGAAGATAAAAAGAAAAACTGAACCAAAGAGTATTGATCTCACTAAACTTGAGGATATAAATAGCAATAGCAGAGTGCAATATAGTAATAAAGTGGGGGAGAAATTAGAGTTATATAAAATTAAAAATAGTAATAATACAGAAAACAATATCACCTATAGATGGACTAACGTTAAAGATATCTTATTAAGTACAGCTGAAGAATGTCTACAATTAGAGAAAATTGTGCCTAGGAAAAAATGGTTAAACACAGAGATAATTAATTTGATGTTAGAAAGAAGACTAGTTAAGAATAAAACAGATTTTGATAGTATAGATAAATATAGAATTCTTACAAACCAAATAACTGCTAAATGTTGAAACCAAAAAGAAGTCGATATCAATAATATTTGCAACAAAATAGAAGAATACATGATAAAAGGACAGATGGATAAAGCTTACAATGAAATAAGAAATTTAAGTAAGAAACATAAAACTTGAAGTACAACTATTTTAGATGAGCAGGGTAAAATATTGCAAGATGGAAAAGGTACATGGAAAAGCTATATCACGGAGAAGGACTGAGTGAGGAGGATATAGAAGACGAACATCTGGTGGAAGAAGAGAAACTAGGACCTCCAATCTTAAAATTAGAATTTGATAAAGCATTAAGTCATATACAAAATGGCAAAGCTGCAGGTGAAGATCAAATCCCCATAGAAATGATTAAATATACCCAGTGCGAAACTTTATTAGATGAAATTTTCAAATTAACTCAGGATATTTTGTTGTGGATTTGTGCTGTATTCCTAAATAAACAATTTATCTATCTATCTATCTACATGTACTTGACTGGCTATATACCGTGAGATTTTGAAATAACTAAAACCGTTACCCTTCCCAAAAAGTTAAACACACTCAAATGTGAAGAACATAGAACCCTTAGCTTAGTTTCTCAGGCCTCAAAATTTCTTCTGAAAATTTTGCAAAACAGATTGAGGCCCATAGCCGAACAAACGTTAGGACCGGATCAATACGGCTTTCGTCAAAACAGGGGTACTAGAGAAGCTATTTTAGCACTGCGACTTATTGCAGACAGACGTATTGATTTGGGACTTGATACTCATATCGCCTTCGTAGATCTAGAAAAGGCTTTCGATAGGGTTAACTGGAAACGAATGATGAAGATATTAAAAGAGACAGGTCTAGACTGCAGAGACAGAAGAATAATATATAAACTTTATAAAAACAAGAAACAACAATAGAAGTAGGAGAGGAAAAAAGTACAGCTAAGATACGACAAGGAGATAGACAAGGGTGTCCACTCTCACCACTAATATTCAATATTTTTATAGAATGCGCAATAAAGAAAATAAATGATTCTGAAAAAGGAGGCATCAAAATTAACGGGAAAAATATACAAATTATAAGATTTGCTGATGACATTTCTGCAGTAGCTGAGAACACATTACAATTGGAAGAACTAGTTACAGAAATGGACGTGATATTTAAAGAATTTGGGCTTAAAATAAACAGTAAGAAAACAAAAAAGTTAACAGTTTCGAAAAAACCAGCAACAAACGACACAATAATTCATCTTAATAATGTCCCAATAGAATCGGTAAAACAATTCAGATATTTAGGCAGTTTAATTACTAATGACTCCAGATGCACTCCTTAAGTTGTTTCTAGAATTGCAATGACCAAAGCAGCTTTCAACAACAAAAAACACCTTTTAAAAGCTAAAATCTCTAGAAGTGTTCGGAAACGACTGATAAAAGTGTACATCTGGAGCATTGCATTATATGGTTGTGAGACGTGGACTCTAACACAAAGAGATAGAGAGAGGTTAGAAGCGTTTGAGATGTGGTGTTGGAGGAGAATGGAAGGGATCAGTTGGACAGAGAAAAACACAAACGAGGAAGTTCTAGATTTAGTTAAAGAGAAGAGAAATTTGCTGAGAACCATCGAAAATAGAAGAGGGACGATGGTCGGACACCTGATAAGACATGACACTTTCATAAAGAATATTATTGAAGGAAAAGTAGAGGGCAGAAGAGGAAGAGGAAGACCAAGACGCACTTATTTTGACCAGATAAAAGAGAGGGTAAACGTCGAGTCTTATCAGGATGTCAAATCATTGGCAGAGGACAGAGAGAAATGGAGATTGCTCCACCGACAAGAGCGCGGCTCTTAAATATGAGAAGAAGATTTCATTAGGACCTTATATATGTTTCCTTTTCGGGAAATATGCTTGTTTTTATGCATGAGTAGTATCACTGGACTTCGGGAGCAAAACCAATGAAAATTCACACTGTAAAAAATCAAATCTAAGAGACCCTTACCGCCTGTGTGAACTTGTAAAAATGTTTCAGGTTTCATGTAGAGCTTCACTTCAGCCCCGGCGTGAACTGCTGCGTACAGAAAAACCTGCCGCCCGGACCCGGATTCCGGCCACACAGTCGGAACCACTCCACTACCAACAACTCGGTAAAGAACTAACAACTTTGATGCATAGCTGCCCTCCGGTTCTGATAGGAAAGGACGGAACACTTACACTAAAAGGTGGCACTTTCATACAGAAAAGACACTCTCCGCTCTCCACCGATTCCGAAACCTCACTTCCCATTTTACTCCCCTCCGGATATCTGAGCGTATCAGACGTGTTTAGTAGTCAACTTTATTGAATTTTTTTTCAAATTGTTTTTAGTCTTTTCCCATATTTTATTCCGTTCAAAATAATCGGGCAGCAGAATCTTAAGGAGTTTGTATCTACGTTAGTGCCGCTTCTATCTGCGTAGGCGCCTATTATATCTATCCACACATATCTGCGGGTATTGCGCATGTGTGGGTACACCTGCTTCGATCGCCGCCGCTTACTTGGCCATTGTAAGTGAAATATTTCAATACTTACTACATCAAAGTTTGTTGGAACTCAAACACACAAGTTTAACGAAGGTCTATCAAAAGTGGACGGAAAGTAATTTTGTATGAAAACCTCGATAGCCAGCCATTTTACAAGACCTCTACAGTGATAAAAGCATAAGAGACAACATTATCAGTGGTTTTGTGTTCTCCCTCCTGCTCACGTCTCGCCTATTCTGATTTCTGTTACCCTGGTACCTGGAGTGTTTGATTTGGATAAAATTAGCTATGCAGCGATCACCTCCGCACTCCAAGCTAGTACCGCCGCCGCCTGTCAATAAAAAACCTCAAGCGCAACATGCTAACTCTACGCTTTCTTCGCCTGCCTCTTCGAGTATCCACCAACCAATGTCAAGGTTCACTGAATCTGAAAAAAAGAATATAACAATTAGACGTGATCAAAAGTCACTTGAGGGTAATGCAGAATTCGAAGAGCAGGATTCAAATTTGTCTATAATGCTACGGCGAACCATGGAGACTATGTTTGATCAATTTGAACGAAGACAAAATTCCCGCCTGGATGCTTTGAGTGATAAAGTAGCTGGATTAAAAGCTGAAGTTGTAGGAATAAAACATCAAAATGAGTCTATAGGCAACACCAACGCCTCTATTGAGCTGGCTGTTAATGATATGTCGGAGCGTATCACAAAATTGCAGACCACGATTGATAGCATCCAAGAAGATCGTAAAGAGATCGCATTTCAAATTTCCAAAATTGATGATAAATGTGAGGCCTTAGAAAAGCGACTTATTAAGACTTGTATTGAAATAAGAAATTTACCTAAAGTGAAAAAAGAGTCAAAGACGGACTTATTAGCAAATCTCAAGAATCTAAGTGAAATACTGAACATCAGAAATTTGCAGGAGAACGTTAGAGACATTTACCGTCTTCCTAGCAAGAACAAAGAAGACCGGAAACCGCCTATCATTGTTGAGTTCTCCAACACTTTCATAAAGGAACAATTTCTCAATGAATGCAAGACCTATTATAAGGAAAAGCGTGTACAGCTAACAGCTGCCTCCATGGGCTTCCCAGACACAAACTCCCAAATCTACATCTCTGAACATCTTACAGCAAAAGGTCGTTACCTGTTGTACTTGGCCAAGAACTTCAAAACCAATGAACAATATGGCTACTGCTGGTCTGCTGGTGGTAATGTGTACCTGAGAATATCGGAAGGCCAACCAGCAATTCGTGTTAAAAATCTTGAACACTTAAATAGTCTAAAAAAAGCTACATGACTAGATGTGTTTTCACTTAGTTTTTTTCTTGGGTGTTGCTATCACCTTTGTAAAACTATCATACACATTACAGACATACTTCACTTTACACACCTCATCTCTCGCATACTAACACAAAAGCGAATCATGAAACCAAGAGTACTTCATAGAATCGTATCCCCTTATCAAATCAGTGCCTGCTTTGTTTGCCCAATCCTTCATTTAAAGCTTCACGTTCGATGACACAAATAAACTATTAGATGATATTGATAATTTTGAAGTATCTGTACCTAAATCTTGTTGTGCTGGAGAGATCTCTTCCCATTTATCTAATCCCACTAAACAAACAAAAATACTCTGTCAAAATATACGAAGTATCTCACGTAATTTTGATAAAATTGCCATCCTTCTTGAACAACTTAAGATAGACATAGACGTTATTATCCTAACGGAGTGCTGGCTATCTTATTGCCATGGTTCTTTACCTGCGTTGCCTAATTATGATGCGCACAGAACTAGTGATAACTTCAATCAAAATGACGGTGTTGTAACATACGTAAAAAGATCTTTAACTTTTTCGGTATCTGAACCATTTTTTCCTGAAACAAACTGTCTTTTGATAAAAATCGCTAACCACACTGCAATCTTAGCTATATATCGTCCGCACTGTTACAAGTCTAACTCTGTGTTATTTCTTAAATATCTAAATATAGTTCTTCAATCCGTTCAATCGTTTCAGCGTATCATCCTAACGGGTGATATAAACATTGACATAGCTCCTAACAATTCAGATATAAATTCTGAAGAATATCTAAGCTTGTTAGCCATGCATGGAATGTTACCATCCCATACCCTTCCTACAAGACAGTTTACTTGTTTGGATCATTTCATAATAAAATGTAATAAACCAAGCTACACTTTTGTAATTAGCTCAGATATAACTGACCATGACGCTATACTACTGTCTATTGATTTATTTTTACATAAGAAAGTATCCGTAAATGTTTCTAAAATTGATCATCCCGGCTTGCAAACAACGATGAAGAATATTGACTTCAGTTCGGTGTTTATATCATCTAATCCTAATATTGCGGCTAACTTACTGGTGGATCTCCTCAGCATGGCTCTTGTGTCTAACACTAAAATACTGCGATTGCCTAATCGTACCAAAACTATCAAGCCTTGGATTACGGTCGGCTTACTAAAATGCATCCGAAATCGGGATAATATGCACAAGAAACTTAAAAATCAACCTAATGATAATGTTCTTTCGATAACTTACCGTCGTTACAGGAATTTTTGTAATGACTTACTCAGAAAAGTTAAGCGTGCATATTTTAGTAAGCAACTTCAAGACGCCGGTTCAAATAATAAAAAGCTATGGGAGGTAATAAAAACTAGCACAAATACAATTAAATCTGAAGAATCTGCAGGTAAGCTTTTGAATATGCGTAATTCTCCATCAGCTTCCGTGGACGCAGTAAACCAGTATTTTGCTAACATAGGAAAATCTCTCGCTGAAAAAATCAGCTCATGTAACTTCCGTTTAGTAAATAATAATGATGATGGTGCCAGAATCTCTATGGATTCTTTGGTTATGCTTGACACAGATGAGCAGGAGGTGGAGAGACTCGTACTCTCAATGAAAAATACTTCTTCGAAGGGCTGGGATGGTATTTCTTCCAATTTTCTAAAAGAGTTTAAAGATATCATAGTACCCCCCACTCACTCATATCTGCCGATTGAGCATCTCTTCAGGTGTTTTTCCTGACGTCTTTAAAAAATCCATTATCAGGCCAATTTTCAAGTCAGGTGATCGAGACCGTGTATCTAACTATCGACCAATTTCTATTCTTCCCTCCCTATCAAAAATACTAGAACGTATAATGAATAATCGATTGATCAAATTCCTTGAACATAATAATCTTTTAGCTCCTAATCAATACGGTTTTCGTGCGAAAAAATCGACTGGTCTTGCAGTCCATGATCTCGTAGACTTTGTAGTTGAAAACCTTGATAGGAATAAAAAATGTGTAGCAATTTTTTTTGACCTTGCTAAGGCATTTGACACGGTCTCGATCCCCCTACTTCTTCGAAAACTAGAAAGATTAGGAATTAGAGGCAACGAACTTAAACTATTTGAAAGCTACCTTTTTAATCGCTACCAACGAGTTAGGATCGATAATTTCACAAGCGATGAACTTCCTATAAATATCGGAGTCCCGCAAGGAAGTATCCTTGGTCCCACGTTGTTTTTGGTTTTTATAAATGACCTTTGTCTAACTCATTTACCTAATAGCAAAATAATTTCTTTTGCTGATGATACAGTTCTCTTGTGTCAAGGAAACACATGGCGTGAAACTTTTAACCTAGCTCAAAGTGGACTTGATGCAATATTATTTTGGCTCAATACCAACCTTCTTACTATCAATCCTGATAAAACTAAATACATGATGTTCGGCATCCGTAACTCTTCTTTCCCGGTTGAAAATTTCACCCTCACTGCTCATTACTGCTCCTCTACTTCTGTCTCTTCCTGTTCCTGTCCTAGTATGCAAAATGTGGCTTCTTTTAAATACCTTGGAATAAACCTGGATCAAAATCTCAACTTTAAAACACATATAACTTTATTATCGTGTCGTACACGAAAGTTAATTTATGTATTTAAATGTCTTCGACATATCGCTGAACCCAAAGTTTTAAATATGGTGTATTATGCTGTTTGTCAATCCATTTTTATTTATTGCCTTTCTGTTTGGGGTGGTGCTGCCAAAACTTCCTTAAAGAAGCTTGAGGTGGCTCAGCGTGCAATTTTGAAAGTATCGACTTTTCGTTCGTTCTTCTTTCCTACGAAGGAACTGTATAAATCGTGTAAGGTTTTGACAATTAAACAACTTTTTGTTCTATATACCATCTTGAAACAACATTCTTGTATTGTATATGATCCTGCGCTTGCATTGAATAACAGAAGGCATGGTACGGTTTCAGCTTCTCTACCGTGTAATACTACTTTTGCCCAACGCTTCTTCGGTTTTCTTGGTCCATTTCTATATAATAGGTGTAACAAAATCACGAATATCTATCCACAAAGTAAGTTTCAGTGTAAAAAGTCGGTAACCGACTGGCTCCTTGGTATGAATTATGAGGACACAGAAAAACTTCTTGCGATACTGTCCTAGTAATTTTAAATTTGATTTATTTATTTATTTTTTTCTCTCCTAATTCTGTGAAGTACCTCTAATCATAGTTAAGTTTCTTGATACACATACACACGCACACACACATTCTCACGCACACACCCATACACAAGCACACACACATACACACGCACATACACACGCACACACACACACTTACACACGCTCTCTTACACACGCTCACTCTTTAAGTTTAAATTTTTGTTTCCGTTTTTTTGGTTTTATATAACACTAATACAAATTTAAAAATTATTGTAAAAACTCCTCGATGTCTAGCTTATAATATGTTTTAATTGTAATTGTATTCATTCATTCTGGAGGTGGAGGCCTGGTTGCCTAAAACACAGGACTACCTAGCTTAGGAACCAGCCTCTACAGACATTTTATTGTGCCTACTTTTTTGCCCATGTTTTTTGTAGAGGAAATAAAATTATTTTTACTTTACTTTACTACTTTACTGGGACCCATTATTACTAAGGGCCGGCGGAGAACACATACTCAACTGGTGGTTTTGTGATATCGCGCAATTCAGGTTAGGGTCCGAGTTGTCATCATAACCACTATAGGACAGCAGAGAAACACGTACATTTTAGAGGGGAAGTTCCATAGTCGCCACGCTTGTTAGCATTGCAACTGGCACGGTGGAACGTGGTTGTTGGTGACTGCAGTATGTGGTACGATACTCAGGAGGACGCTAGATCTCTATTCCCTTAGTCGCTTCTTATGACGACCACCGGTAGAGATGGGTTTGCATCACCATTATTGATGTGGCTTTATTCCCTTTCTAGTCGGCTGCTTAATCTTGAAGACCCTGCTTTTTACACAGGCTGAATGCCATTTTTCCTAGCTGGCTCAGCATGTTGGCTTTGTCAGTTTATCTAGGCCCATAGATTATAGAAATAGTGTTGCCAATTTACTTGTAGCATGGTCACGTTTTTTGACAACTAAGCATTGCGACGCGTTTTGAAAGACAAGAACGACTGCATGTGTTTGTGTCTATAGCCTCTGTCTAAAATATAAAAACGTAATTATTGGGTTTGCTAAATATTTTCTATCACTGATATTTCTTCGCGTTTAGAGGTTCAAGTAGAGGTAATAGATTAGATGACATCATTCCTCAAATAAAGTGACATTTCTCCGAGATATATTTTCTCTCGGGCAACGTGCTGAGCCCGCTGACTCAACCTTTGCCAGATTATTGGCCAATCTGGCTGTCAGAGTTTTTAAGCCGCCAAATTTCCTTTGACTGGCTGAACGACTTTTATAGTGGACAGTAGCCGGGACCCAACTACGTAATGTAAATAATTTTTTTTTGCCAGAGTTCATCGGATGAAGTGAAATGTATAGAAGAGGAAGGCGAAGACGATCAAATGGCGAGTCAAGAGACGCTGCAACCAGTAAGACATGTCCGTTTTGTTATACCTGATTTTATTTTTGGACTTCTAGTCAAGTCTTCTAGCATACAGCTTCTCAACTCATATAACTTTCCCAAATAAACATGTTTTGTGAACGTACGTTTTGAGAATATTTATGCGCCGGAAGGGTGAAAACGAGCTTTTTGGGGTTCTCATACAAAATTGCGCTGGCGCGGCGGAAGGGGTGGAATTAATTTGGGTCGATAATTTATTCATCGTTTTTCGACTCACGTCTCTTTGTTTCATTTCATATTCTGAGGAACTTACAAAAATTTGCCAGAGGTCCAAAAATCATCCTGAATTATTATTACAATTTTTTATATATATTTGGTTTTTACTTTTAAGATAACTTTTAATAAGAAAACTAGCTGATGCCCCCAACTTTCTTCGCGTGGAATTGATAACATAAGTAGCCTATGACCTTCCCCAGGGTTTAACCTTTGTTAATACGAAATTTCATCAATATTTGCTCAGTCGTTTAGCTTATCATCATCATATCTTGTGGGTTGCAAGGTCGATGACCGACCTTACAAATCCTGGTGTCAGAGTTGTTGAGCCGCCAAAGGCCTCTGATATGGCTCATTAACGACTACATCCGTAGGTAATAGTCGGGACCAACCAGTAATTTAACTGTAAATGTATAACAGACAGAGACAGACATGCTTTGACATTTATAAATTGGTTTATTAGTAAATAATCTTGTAAAGTTTTATAGGACAACTACGATGACTTGGAAGCATTTTCACCAACGAAGCCTAAATCTAAGTTGAGGCCTTCAGATCCTATACCCATTTGGTAAGTATTTTTTATTTTTATTATTATACATATAGTCCAGTTTTCCGAAACGTTTATGTTAGCCAAAACTCTTATCTCTTGCAGTCACTCTGTTTCTTTATGGCTGAGTGATGATCTTACCATTAAACGTTTAGTGTATAGTTTTAAATAAAATCGAGTAAATTTTTTAAATTATTGTGATCTGTAGATATCTGTTTTGACTTCCAATTAAAAGGTAGCTCATTTGAATAGTTCGGAAAAATTATATTAAATATTCTTGTGTACGATTTGCAAATATTGGCAATGAGGCGCTAAAAAAGAGGAAGAGGAGCCTTTGCCCAGCGTCGGGAGATACACAAGTTAACCTTTCAAGAAACTAAAGTCACATTGGCGATGAAGGAAATAAATAAAATTACGCCTTCTTGCAATTATATATCATAGTTTTCGGGGCTAGGAAACTGATAAAAAGATTGCCTTTAAGCCTTATTTTCTAATACTAAAACTTTAGTTCATTTAGAGGTCAAGATAAGATGACAATATATAGCGCCATCGATTAGTGTACAAAATAGAACACAACACTCTGGAAGTGTTAAAATAAAATATTTTTTCATCTATTTGTGATTTCAGCAACCTGCACTATACGGTGAGTGGTCACGAGGCGTCCACACTAGCGGCCAGGCTCACTGCGGAACTACGCTCCAGGAGTCAAACATCCAACGACCCCAGCCAAGTTCAGGTAAGTTCATTATGTTAATGAGTAGCGCCATCTATTACGTTATTCCAGCAACCTACACTTGCACTATACGAGTACAGTGAGTGGGCAGGGCACGAGACTACCTCAGGCGAGACTCACCAGCCTCAAACTCCGCTCCAGAAGTCATAAGTCCAACGACGCCAGCCAAATTCAAGGCCGCTAGTATATACACTAAATTGGAATCGTTTTCAAACGGGTTGAAAGCAGTCAAACGCAAATATTAGATTATATTTATGCAATAAACATCTAACGACGCCAGCCAAGTTTAAGTTATTTATATTTTTATGACATTTAGACACTGCAGGTGTCACTGTTGAAATTGTTTTAAATAGATAAAGAGGAAGAAACGCGAGCCGGATTTGAACCTGCGATTGCGAATGAAAAAGGAGGACTTCAAACTAGCCGCTGAAGACGCGATAGCTCAGTTGAAAGAGCGTCGGCACGGTACGCCCAAAGTCGCGGCTCGCGTCAAATTTTTCTTCCCCTTTATCTATTTAAGGGGCTGATAAGACCTAAATACGCTTCACTTGAGCAGTTTTTTAACGAAAAGTGATGAATATATGGCCGTGAAAAAAAAAGTGATAATTAAGCATCTTTACAAGAATATGGCCGACTCCAAAACACGATTAAATATATTTTGTACGCCATAAAAAATTTCAAAGTTACCTCTGCTTTTTGCTTTTAAACCGTTTTTCTTAAGTACCTATTAATCTATGATTCCAAAACTTCTACACATTAATCAATATATTATGCATAATAATATAGCTATTTTAAACCAGTAAACAAAATGTGGTTAGATTTTGAGAAATTCTGTTTAGAGAAGGCCAGAGCAACACTTGGAATGTCAAAAGGAGCACTACGTAATGATAAAGATCCCTCTTGGTGGAATGATAGTGTAAAAGAGCTACTTAAAGCCAAAAGGAACGCATTTAAAATTTGGCAAACATCTGATCTAGATGAAGACCGGGTCAAATACAAAGCCCTTAAAAACATTGTTAAATCGGCAGTAGCACAATCCCGAGCCGCAGGGAACGAAAAATTCTATGAGAGACTGGAAAAAGCTGAAAACGAGAACACCATATATAAAATCGCTCGCCAGCGACATAGACACACGCTTGATGTCAAACATAATAAATATATAAGAAACACCCAAGGTACTCTGCTAACATCTAACAAAGACATCAATGAGAGGTGGAAAGAGTACTTTGAACAGCTTATGAATGAAGAATTTCCCAGCAAGCCAATGCCCCTTATGCCAGCAACTGAAGGACCCATAGATGTTATCACCCCGGAGGAAATCAAAAAAGCAATCACCAAAATGAAATACCATAAAGCCGTCGGTCCGGATCAAATTCCAGTCGATATCTGGAAGAAAATCAACGCCGCACTACCTTGGCTAACGAAGCTTTTCAACAAAATTCTTATTGAGGGAAAGATACCAGAGTCCTGGCGCAGTAGTACACTATGCCCAATATTTAAGAACAAGGGAGACATAGCCCAATGTAGTAACTATAGAGGTATAAAGCTTACATCACACACTCTGAAGCTATGGGAAAGAATCATTGCATCACGTCTAACAGCTCTCTGTAGTGTAACAGAAAATCAATTCGGTTTCGTACCCGGCAAATCTACTATCGACGCTATCCAGACTATCAGAATTTTAATGGAAAAACACCGTACAAATAAAGAGAATCTGCACCTACTCTTCATCGATCTAGAAAAGGCCTTTGATCGAGTACCTCGAAAACTTGTCTGGCAGACCATGAGAGCACATTAGATCCCGGAACAATACGTAACGATGGTCCAAGATATGTACAACGACACCAAAACCCGTGTTAAAAGTCCTGCAGGTCTCAGTGACCCCTTTCAAGTGAAGGTAGGAGTGCATCAAGGCTCAGCATTAAGTCCGCTACTATTCAACCTCTGCATGGACTACATAACACGTGACATACAGGAACCTACCCCATGGTGCATGCTCTATGCGGATGACATCGCGCTATTAAGCAAAACACCCTTGGACCTTCAAGTAACATTTAACCATTGGGTAGAGCAAATAGAAAACCACGGATTACGTATTAGTCTTAGTAAAACGGAGTACATGGAGTGCGACTATGGAGGAACAGCCGACGTAGGTACTGATGTGTACATAGACGGTATACCACTGCCTAAAGTAGAGAGCTTCAAGTACCTTGGCTCCGTAATTACACCTGATGCCAATGTTGACAAAGACGTTAACCATCGAATAAATACTGCATGGCTTAAATGGCGGTCATTAACTGTTGTTCTCTGTGATCCCAAAATGCCCATTAAGATCAAGGGAAAAGTGTACAAGACAGTAGTGAGACCGACCTTAATCTACGGAGCGGAGTGCTGGACCACGAAAAGAGTGCACGAACAACAACTGCACACGAACGAGATGAAGATGTTGAGATGGGCAGGTGGTGTAACACGTCTAGATAAAGTCCGTAATAAGCATATCAGAGGGTCCTTCGGAGTAGCCCCTATAGTAGACAAGGTGAAGGAAAGCCGCCTGCGTTGGTATGGCCATATCCAAAGACGTGAAGATGACTTCGTTGTTAAGAAAGTACTCAACATACCGAGCCAGCCCAGAGGAAGAGGCAGACCACCCGCCACATGGTGGAACAATATCAAGAAGGAGATGGACCAGGATAACCTAACTACCCAGACAACCCAGAACAGAGTTCTCTGGCGCAAATGTACAGGGAGACCCGACCCCAGATAAACTGGGAACATGGGTTGGACAAAGAAGAAGAATAATATAGCTATTTTATAGTTAATATTATGGGTACAGATTTTGAGAAAAATGCAAAAATGAGCGAAAAACCGTTCTAGCACGCGCATTCTGCCCTTTGTTAGAAAGGGAGGTAATTCAGCTCTTATCAGCCCCTTAAAACAAAGTTCAAAGTTAGTGTGCGCTAAAACTGGGACAGGACAGGACTGGACATTTATACCATATTGATTAAACTTACAAGATCGGTGCAGAACACTAAATGCATGTATTGTAGTCCGAACAAAGTTCGTTGCAAACCATAACCGTTCGAATTTGCGTGATTGCCAATAGTACGCACAGAAGACAGAAGTCTTTATTTATATTTATTTAATGGCGTCACATCTCATTACAAGTCATATTTGCCAATGTCAAAGTAAAAAAGAAAAATAAAAGTAATAAAGAAGTAATAAAGAAAAATAATGTAGCTTGTTTAAAATGACAGCAGTGTGACAACAGCCCCCTCAGAACGACGACTTTTTGACATATTCCGAGATAATTAAAGAAAAAGTGTTGCCAATTTATTAATATTAAGCATGGTCACACTCTCATTTCGTTTTCTTGACAGCTAAACAGTGCAACGCATTTTGATAGAAAAGGACCGCTACATGAATACCGTGTATAAAGCTATCTCTGTCTAAAATAACTAAAACTAAATTTGTAGTATTGCTAACAGTGTTCTTCCATTGACATTCCTTCGAAACGATAGAGACACGTATCGCTCCGTCCTGCTCTCACACGTAGCTCTATCCTGCTCTCATTGTAATCGAATCACATTATTTTGACTGGTAATTGGCGAACCTCGGAATGGGTTGTCTGAAAACATGCACAGTTGAAACCAAATTTATGTTTCGAAACGGGCATAATCAGCTATTTCTATATTACTTTTGTTTAACTCCGCAGTGCGAAGAGAAGGAAGTAAAGGACACTGGAGAGCCTCAACCGCGCGCACGGAGCTACGACCAACACAAACAGACCCACGACAACGGTAAGTGCGGGCGCAGGTCAGGTCTCGCTTGCCTGGTTCTTGCTGGACTAACGCGCTCCTTACTAATCTTTTACAAAACTACGACACAAATTCTTTGATTCAATGGCAACACTGATTAAATGTTATCGTAAGATCCTCTATTTTTATTCTTTTACTTATTTCAACTGGTGAAGATGTTTTATGTAGCGTGCGTGTTTTTATTTTATTTGTATACGTGTATGCCCAAATTTAGCGGTGTTGCCATGTAATTGACGCTTTGTGATATTACTCCTGAAATTATCCTTTTAAGTCCCCTAGATTGATTAAAACTGGACTGATTTTATTCTTCTTTGTCTCTGATTAACTAAAAGAGGATGGTAAACCAAATTGTACATATTTTTACGTATTTAGACGCCTTGATGTTTGTTTGTGTTTAATTAACGAAATCTCTAGAGTATTTATGTATAAGTAGATAAGTGAGAGCATATATTTATGATATTTGATGAAAACTAATACTGCTTCTTATGTAAAGATGTTGACAGCATTAAAAGTTTTATACGAAATTCTTAAACCAAATCGCTAGTTCCTATAGATTAGTAGGGTGTTCTCTATCATTTAGTTTCCCCGTAAACCTATAGAAATCATTTAGAAATTTATTTTCGATCTCTTTGTAGGTAGATATAATGAGATGATTTATTTACTTCCATAAACGCATATTACAATAAAAAGAGATACAAAAGTTGAAGATCGGAATATCTTATCATGTTGATACGAAAAGAAAATGTTTTATTCGCTATATATTTTATTGCAATATGCAGTATGACTCAGTTAACTTGCACTTGTCGCGGCGCGTTAGACGGCGAATCGGACAATGCGCTGCTGACCGCGGCCGCACGTTCCAACAGCTTGCAGCGCGTCGACGACCAAGGTTCGTTCGACGCTGCGAGCTCACCGCATTCGGAATTCGGTGATACAATCACTAATTATCTATATCATCTTATCCAGCGGTTTTATCTGTTGGGATATTAGAGCGTAAAATATCAGCTTCTGTGTCGTCGTACGCCGTGTTAATTTTTTCAAACGCGCTTAACACAAGGTGATGTGTAAGTCAAGGTGCAGGTACATATCATTTCCAGTAGATAATACATTGAGTAGATAGGCACCATTACATCTCATTTTAGGTTAGATTGGTATCATAAAGAAATCGGCTTCAGTTAACTAAAAAATAGTCGGAAACGCGGTGGAATAACTTGATAGAAATCGCCGCTGTGCGCAATTTCTTAAGACTGCGTCATAACTGCTTATATCGTAGATTCTTCAGTAAATCATTGCAACAATGCCCTATACGGTTCGCTCGACGAGTAATTAATGTAATTGTAAAAGTATAGAATGCTCTTCTAGTGGTCGTATAGTGCAAGAGACAAATCACTGAAACTTTCTAATGATTGAATGGTTTTAGTAATTTGTTTCGTCGTTCTGACATGTTTTCTGTAATTATTGACCTGTTTCCTTTGGAGTGTGTAGTGTGGCGGCGTTGTGCGCTCGCTGAAGTGCCGCCGACGGCTACTAGCTCACTCTGGCCGGCGATCTTGTGTGTTTGCGTTGCATTGCTCCTCGCCTGCCGAGCTCTACAAACCAGTTTGACTACTGTACGAACCTGCATGCTTTGTGTCTTAACAACTAACAAATACTATAAGTTGAAAGTTACTTATGGCAGTGCTAGAAACGTATGATCACGGTCGCGAATCTTCTTATCTGATCACGGTACGTGAACAAATGAGTAGTCAGCGACATCGAGGTGTATGTTACGCCAGGGGAGAACAGTCGTCAAACAACATCGTTGGGTGACGGGACTCTGTACCTATAATTTCGATCGCGACTCTTATCAGTTCTCTCATAAAGCACGCTTATCGACGCACCGTATTCTATTTATGTATGTTTATTCTTCTATTTATGATATTTATTAATATTTATTTCTCTGTTTTTCTCACCAACCCTCTGTCTTCTAACATGTCTCGCGTCACGTAACACATAACCCGTAACACCCTACTAACCGGCATAGCAGGCGCGCGCGCTAACCTCCCCTTGCTAACGGTAACGACGCCGTCCGGCCGAGTTATAGCCACTCCGAGCCCGAGTCCAGTCACTCCCGTAATTAACGTGGACGGCGTCGAGTCCTCGACTAACGAGCTTCCTCTGTCCGCGATCACGTTCGGTCCCCGGGGGGTGCGGGGGGTGCGGGGGGGCAAGGGGGCACGCGTGGCCTCCTGGCCGCACCTGCCGCCGCCGGGGGGCGCGGAGAGTATCGTGTGGGCGGGCGCAGGGCGGCGCCAGCGGCACAGCATCGCCGGCCAGATGAGCTACCTCAAGATGTTGGGTCTGGGCGCGCGCGGGAAGCTGCCCGGAGCCGCGGGGCTGTTCAGCACGGCCGTCATCTCCGGCTCCAGCTCGGCGCCCAACCTGCGGGTCTGCATACCATCCACCGCCACTAGCAACAGTAAGTACCACTTACCTCGGCAGTATCCAAATGTTAAAGGTCTCGAAACGGTTTAAGATCGCACGTCTAGGGGTCGTATTGATAAATTTCTCTCAAGTGTGAGTGTGCGGTTGCTTTCAAGAACCTCTTTTTCTTCTTTCGGTGTACCTCTTGAAAGCAATCTCAAACATGAGAAGAATTTATCAATTCGACCTTAAATTCATGCAAGAGGCGCAGGTTCTTAGGAGGTTCGATGAGGGAGTGGGGCGCGTGTTACCCCTTCCAGTTTCGCCGAGCGATCTTAAAACGTTGCGTTAGTTGTACATAACGTTGTGTTTTGAATACTTAAAATCGTGGTAACTGATTAGATGAGTCTCGGTAATGTTTTCAGTCCTAGACTTATACGTAGATAACTGTCGTTGCGAATGTGAAACCCTTAATTATTGTAATCATAGTAGAGATTTTTCATTTTGATAATATTAGAATAGTTAATCTTTAGCTGAATGGTAACCATTTTCTGAAGTGCAATGATTTAGTAGAATCCATCAACACTATGAAATACTTAGTTTTGGCCATTAATTTTATTTGTTTGAAATTTTTACATTAACAAAATTAAATAAAGGTCACGGCTCATCTTGCACTTGCAAAGAAGATGAGAAGACTGCCTGCGAGTGGCTCAGAGATTTTTCCACAAGTAAGTTTTGAACGCAGTAGTGTTTTTGTGTCGGTACCGCTTCTCCCGCCCGTGCGATCGTAATCTATCATTTAACGTCATAGATCCATCGAAAGATCACGTTTGGATTATGTCTCGCCATGTAAAACGGCTAAGCTAAGCATTTATAAAACACAATAAAAAGATTTTAGATTTCAGCCCAAATTAGGGTGCGACTCTAACAAACTAAAACTAAAATGTGAGCGAAGAAAAAGCAATAAATATTTTTAAGTTAGGAAATTGAATTAGTCCTATAGTTGTTTTTGTACTCGCATATATATTCTTTATTGTGCACAAATTACATAAAATTGTGGTCAACATAAAATTTGTTTACAAAGGTGAGCTTATCTCTATAAGAGATCTCTTCCAGCCAACCTAGCTGGTGTGAAAGAATGACATGAAAAGGGGCACAGGAATGTGCATTTAGAAGTGTGAAATGAGAATAAAAAAGAAATACATATGTTTTTAATAAATAGCAAACTAGCATAAAATATGGAGAGGAAAAAAAAATACCTACTTACACTACACACATCTCTGTTAAAGTCGCACGCAATCATACGTTTCCACTAAAGCAGAGCAGAGACTCGCAAAGTTATACCGATCAGAGTGCATGAATGAAACCACATATCCCAGTCATGCGTCAGCGCGGTCGTCTGTGATCTCGTTCGTCTAATTTCGCACGTCTTTCCTCCGCATGAGTGGAAACGAACCCTTAGTCTTTGTTTCGTGCATTACGCAATTAATACTACATCGCTTGAACCTACCTAGAAACTATACTACAGGCACATCCTTCAGCACTTGAATTATTTACAAATCATGAAAATCCTGATAGTACCTAAGTATGTTCGTCCCGTAGTGCAAATGCCTACTAAAACAGATCAAGCTCACTTTACCATTTGTTTCACACACTGCCGCTTAGAAATTTAGAATATTACTTACACATATGTAGAATACGAAAAAACTGGAGAGATTGTCAGGGATCGGCGACCAAGCATATAAACATGGGCTTTTCTTAATATGTGCTATTCCCGGCTTGCCTCCGAATGGTAGATATTAATCCCGCCTGTTATTTATTTTTATTTCGATCTTTTAATCAAAATTACCTCCAAAACCTTGATCATCGCTCTGTCATAAGTTCACAGCCAAATAAAACAAGAAAAAAATACAAAGATCATGTGAGTCTGTTGAGAAGAACCACTGTGATTCAGAAGACAGTTTTTGTAACATTTGCCAATACAGAAACTAAAAACTACTTCCTCTACCAAAACTGACGATCTATCTTATGTATCTTTTTGCTCTATTGTCAGGAGGGAAAGGAATCAGTATTGTCTTTTATAAAATGGAGCTGTCAAGTAATATAAAAGAAATGTTTAAAGTTACTTTAAATCTCTCATATTCGGTAAGTAGGTCCTTATTACCCCCAAATGGGGCTTGTAGGTGACCAATTAGCGCTCTAGGGTACTAATGTAGCTAGAAAAGCCCTAGCGCGGTAAGTAATTGTAACGCCCCCACCCGGCAGCACCTCCACCTCCACGCGCGGCTCCGCCTTGATGGCCGCCTCCAGCAGCGGGGCGGCGGGCGTTTTAATTACTTACCGCCCTAGGGCTTTTCTAGCTACATTATTACCCTATACCGCTAATTAGTCACCTACAATTTGGTAGTAATAAGGACCTACTTACCGAATATGAGCCTCGCTGCGCTCGTGCGCCTAAATATCTCGGACTGCAGTTGATGCCTTACAGCCCTTGGCTACTAATCTACTATTGTGTGCTACAGCTGCTTTGGAGGGCTTCTGCGGCGTGCCAGCGATCAGGCCGTTGGAGACACTGCATAACGCACTCTCCTTGCGGCAACTGGACGCCTTCCTAGAGCGAGTCACCGCGGCTCCGGTCGTGCTGGGGACTCCGCCACAACCGCCGCCGCAGCCCAAGCAGCCGTCGCCCACGAACAGTGAGTCTTATGCTACTATTCCACAATTTCCTTTCATTTAGACAACTGGGGCCTCGTGTGGTGCTGGCAAAGAATAGTACCAACCCATACATACCCGTGGGTGTCGTAAGAGGCGACTAAGGGTTAACTGGAGTGGAGGATGGGCAGCAGCATCCTCCTTTATATCTTGCACCTTACTTACTGCGGTCACCTACAACCGTGGTCCATGGTGCCAGCCGTAACGCTAACAAGCGAGGTGACTATGGTACTTCCCCTCCACATTTTTCCAGCAAAAGCTAGAATTCTGGAGGGAGCTCCCTGTCCTGTAGTGGGCGATTCTCGGGATGTTATGATGAGACAACTGGGCGCCTATTTCATGTTTCCGTATATTCTGTAATGCTAGGACATCACCACTGCAGCCCAAGACCACGTCCTACGGTTTTTCAATAGTCTACCAACACACTGGCTATTTGTGTGCGCAATAGTTGGGAATCAACGCTCAGTGTATCGAAACGCCTCTCGCTGCTAAGACTGCTGCTGCAAAGCAAGGTCATAGCTAGGCCGTTATAGTACCTTACTTCTCAATCGCCTCTCCTTGAGACCCCTAGACGCCTTTCTGAATCATGTCACCGCAGCTTTTGAAGTGCTGGGAACTCTGCCACAACCTGCGCTGCAGTCCAATCAGCCCTATCCTTTAAAATAATGTCACTTATGACGTAGTGTCATATCGCTCATATGATATGATAAGATCGTTGTTGATGAGATGCTGGTGAAAACCAAGTTTCACGGTCTGGCACACCACCGTCGTAAGGTTGCATGTCTGTCGGTCCTTTACAGATTGTACTTTGGAGAGTGTGCTCAAGAGCTTCATGAGCTCATTCCACCATCCTCCTTTTACCATCGGGAGTCCAGACGCACCGCAGGATATCACCTACACTTGGTTGATATTTCACACATTCGCACAAAGCGCTTTAAAACATGTTTTATAATGTGCACGGCCAAAGAATGGAATTCTCTGCCTGCGTCTCTGTACCTACCCGAGTTCATATAACTTGAATCTATTCAAGTCGCGAGTGAATAGGCTTCTTCTGGGCAAGCTCATCCCATCGTCGACCTCGTCTCTGTTCTCAACAACAGATGAATTTTGTGAGTTCTCAAGACTAGATCGAGGTCAAGAGTAAGCCCATTTACAATAAAAAAAATAATTATACTTTAATTTATTCGTTACCTCAGGTGTAGGTTGGAGCGGCCCCTCATCACTGATGTCGTCGTCAGGCGAGCTCCCGAGTGGATTGTCGTCGGCTGGTCCTTCTTCGCCCAACTCCAACTATGCGTCCAACTCTGATAATAAAAACAACACTTCGGAATGGTAAATACATTCATTACTTTATAGATTGTACGCAGTACTCCAGTATAGTAACTTGTTATAGTGCCCTACGTAATTAGATAGAATTAGTTATCATTCATTCATGATCATTGATTACAAGCGGGTTTTAAATTGTTTTTCTCTGTACTGAGTTACTCAATTTAATGTTCATGAATATGAGATTCATACACAAAGTGTGTCGTTTCGATACAACATCCTTGAAGAATTTGTATGTGTCCATGAATTTAAAAACATTTTACCTAAAGCTCATTGAAGTAGGTATCGCGGAATAAAATAGGCCTCGGAGTATTGAGTTCTTCTGTTTACTTTCGGGATTGTGGCTTTAATTTTGCGACCGGATCGACTCTTTTACGGGGTAACGGAGTTAGGATATTATTATATTTATTATTAAAATTTAGTGACACTGATTACCTTGTCCCCGCAAACGTGTCATCCCGCACTCACAGGAAGGTCGCAGTCGAACTTGTCGTAATCAAACTGTAGATGAACTGTATTATATTGTGTTCTAACATTATATTGTGGTTTTATGTTTGGAAGACTCATTCACTATGAATTTTTACAGGTTCTTTCGATGTCATCTAACGCTATTATTTTCTGGTTTTTGACATTTAGTGGCCAATTTTTCTTATAGTTTTCTCTGGCTGTTGCGGCTTTCACACAAGATTTAGCGGAATGAGTTTTTTTTATTTTGAATTTTGCATGTGTTTTGGATGGGCTGGTGATGTGCTGTGTTGAGTGTGTTTTCCGTAGGTTTTCATTATTTTTTTTATCTTATTATAGTTTCTTAAAATACATGAGCATTTTCTAAATACGTTTAGAATCGTTTACTAAGCGAGCATGCTCCTTTCAGTCTACCGAGTTACACCAACGATATACTACAAGTTGTGTTTGAATTATCATAATTTAAGGGGCATGCTCGCTCAGTCAACGAAACTAAACATTTACCCGATAGAAACATGTTGAGGGGGTATAGAAAGAAAATTGTTCAAGTAGTTTGTATAGGTATAGATAATATGTTGATTTTCATTTCGAAACACACGTTTCTTTAGAAAAGTTTATAAGACCTAGCATGGCCATTAATTTTTGAAAAATACGAGAAGCACGTTGTAAAGACACGTATACATTTAAGGTTCTTTGATGACATACGTGATTCTATATCTAAACAGGGTGTAAGGGACGGTGTACCGAAAACTGAAAGGGCGTGCTCAGTCAACGAAACTGAACAACCTTCCCAAAGAAACTGTTTTGGGGAATGATGAAAGTTTTTGACCTTTCCATACAAACTTAGGTTAACGTTCAGAGAAGGGATTTTACGTAATAGTAAAAAATCTGAGTGAGCAGGTTGTATGGACAGGACAGGTCAAAAATGTTTTTCATTTCCCACAAAAGAGATGTCTCAGTAGATGGGGGACAATGAGAGGATCAAGAAAAACCATGTAAGAACATCTAGACCGGAACCCGGTGTTCTCCTGAACATTTCACATTTTCAGGTTGATCTGTTTTAGCTAAGTCCCCCAACTTTCTTGTCTAGCAAATGTTTTTTAGCTACTCTCTATAGGCGGAGTAGCATATGGTGATACTAAAAAACATGTGACAGAGAAGAAAATTGGGGGCAAATACTGGGCTCCGGTCTGAAACATCTCACATGGTTTTTTGTGATCCTCATAACAACCTCTATCTACTAAGACAGCTCGTTTTCGCCCTGATTATCACGTGAAAAAAGCTTTCTCGGCTGCCGGTCCATTAATGTTAGTTTACAAAAAACATTGAAGATGGCACAGGAACAAAAAAAAATGAGCAGTCCCTTACAAAAATAGCGAATAAGAAACCATAATCAACAAATTCATCTTTACATCCATTATCGCGACATACCAATATAAAAACTTTGCCAGGTGTAGGTCTTTACCTATAAAATTGCCGAAATTTTCTTACAGATTAATGAGATCATAATTTCTATAATTCTAATGCTTTTTTTTTTCATTTGTCTTATATTTGAAAGGTGACTTCAAGGTTATCAATTTACGCATAAAATATTTTTTTTATTTTTAGTTTGATATATAAAATTAAAGGCTCGGAAATTGTTCGTCATAAATGTCGTCCGATTTCATCATTAGATTTGTTATATTTTTTTTACAGATAATATTTCTCGAAAATTAAATTTAAGCTTCTGTTAGCTTAATGTCTTCCCATATAGCTCAAAATAAAAAAAAAATGGATTTATAATTCCTAAGAAAAATTCAAAAATTTTAGTACTGAAAATTGAGTTTACCTAAAATTCGCCATACAAAACGGCAATTTCAAGACCTATTATTATTTTACATACTACAGATTTCTATAAACTTGGAGTCGCAAAATGTTGTGTGAAAGCGGCATTAAAGGTTATAGGTATATTGGCCAGCGCAGAAGACTCAATTCAGATCAAAGAGGGAATAGACATCCTCGCACCTGCTCGAGCATGAATTTTCTGTTTCATCTGGAAACCTGTTCTCGCGACCTTTAATAAAATCTCTAATAGATATTTGAGAAAAGTTATATCAGAACTAGTCTTTATGGCCCATATTACATTATGCGAGGACTTAGTTGATATGTTGCATTTATGATGTTACATATCATCTACAGTTTTCTGATAATGATGTAATAAACCCCAATGTCTAGGTAAGCATGCTACATCTTTGATCCCATCCATCACTTACCACAGGGTAAGATCGGCGTCAAATGCTCACATAAAAAAAAAACCGGCCAAGTGCGAGTCAGACTCGCGCACCGAGGGTTCCGTACCACCACATAATCATAATTATATTAGTTGAAATTTCAGTAAGTTAATGTGCTAGATTTTTTGAGTCCGACACGCGCTTCACCAAATTTTATTATATGTTGTTAATTTTCAAGTTTGTAAGTGTTCCCGTTTTTAAAATAGAACTAAAACAAAAATCGCCTCCGCGACCATCCAACTTGACCCCTCTCTTATATGAATGTTCTTGAAACGGGAGCTCACCACAATTGGTTACCATTAGTTGTGAGAAAAGTTGTAATACTCAATGATTTCAGACTTTTCCCATTATTTGTACTGTGAGACCTAGCTCCTTGCCAAATTTCATAATTTTAGGTCAACGGGAAGTACCCTGTAGGTTTTGCATTTTTGCATAAATGTATTCAGATGAGGACATAAAATGCCATATCTTTTGATTGCGTCGTTGTAAAAATTGAACTTTTCTGATCTTGTGTGGTTCATGGACTCTAATATATGGTTTTAATTTCAACCTGATACCTTTACCCGTTCGTGGGATAAAGGGTCTTGACAGACAGACAGACAGACGGACAACAAAGTGATCCTATAAGGGTTCCGTTTTTTTCTTTTGAGGTACGGAACCCTAAAAAAAAAGGACGATGACGTAACTTTTGACAAAATATATTTTAGAGATTGAAATGTCGGTTGCGTGAGAATAGCTCTCCAGAACTGAGTGTTGGGGTGACCAGAGATGTGCGAGGAAGCTAAGCTGTGGACTGGAACATTAAAATAAAATGAAAGTAAAAAAAAAAGTTACTTTATTTATAACAGCATTTTGCTTACACCTTAAGTAATTTTTTTTATATTACAGAGTTACATTCTAACTAATAGGTTTGCTCCATTGCTTAGCTTAGCGCATGCGCAGCTATAAGCTAGGGAAATGGAGCAATCCTATTGGTTGGAATATTTCCAGCTTACTGCTTAGCTACCTGGCACAGCTTTGTTGGGAAGGCACCCTTAGGCGAAACCTGCGTTAGGATCTCTCTCTTAGTAGTTTGCGGGCGATACTGTATAAAATAGTTCTTTATTCAGTGGCCTTCAAATAATGAGCGTTTTCCCTTTGTTCGCTGAGTGGTAGGGGTATTGGTGTGGTAAAGCTTGGTGGTATTCCAGTAGCAACTGGGGTAGAGCGGCGCCGAAGCTCCCGCAGTGGGAGGGCGAGGCGGCGACGCTCTGTGCGGACCACAACCTGCACCCTTACCTGCCGCACAATGTAGCAGGTACACTCACCTTCCTTCTTTCCAGCACAACTTTCAGGTCCTATACACACTCCAACTTTTTGCATCGATACAAACGCGATTCAGTCGCCGCGATGCAGCATTAACACCGTAGCCTGCATCGATGCAGTTGCATGTTTGTATCGATACAGCCGCTGTGGTATGCAAAGATTTTAGTATAGGGCGTTGTTTATTTGTATCGATGCTGAATGGAATTTGCATCGCGACTGTGTCGATGCAAAAAGTCAGTGTTATGTACTTATTTTATCACTAAACGACCCGTGAGTGTTATACATAGTTATGTACTTCGACGGATAAACTAACGTTTTATATTGTAGGGATTGGACCGACAAGTACAGACGGCGCGGTCCGTGAAATGCTGAGTTCCCTGAAGATGATCCTCATACAGGATCGAAACTTGTCGGTCCTATGCCGCCAATACAAGAAGTGAGTTTATCCTTCGAAGTACATAATAATGTGTATCGCGAGTCGTTTAGTGATAAAATAAGTCACAGTGTATTTAGGCTCTTAGAGTTACAGGCTAATATGTTAACTCTGTGGTATTTTAGAGAACTTCCGTCTCTGAATATAATCACGCATGTCATGCACAAAATTATAGTTGAAAATAGTTCTATGCTAAGTTGCCCAGCGTCTAGTTTTAGGTACTATGTCTCGTTTACAGATGTGCACCCGACTTTTTACTGAGGTGTTAATGGACGGTCCAATGTGTCAAGCTTGGCATGCTCTAGACTGAACCTATTATAGGGCCATATTGGTAAATCCTTCTCAATTGTGAGATTTCTCTCGAGACGTTACATTCATAAATAAACAAAACTTGAGTAGGTAGCTGTCAAGAAAGCAAGTCACATCTTGACAGCATACTCATATCAGCTGATACGCTCAGGAGCAATATTGTAAACCATTTACGAATACGACCCTCACATTTATGTTGAAAAGATTGCATGAAATAACAAATTAGCATGTTGTAATAAGTAATAACTATAGATTCTGGCATGTCTTCTGTATGTAACAACAACTTACAATCTGTACAAGAAAAGTAGATAGGGGTATCTGAACTATTTTTACAAACGCCTCGGCTATTTAGGCGACAAAACTGGCCATGTCGACTACTCTTTTTTTTCTTCTAATCATATTCTAAAAAATGCATGCATTCTCGTATCACCCATCGAATCGACATATTTCTCGTGAAGACTAATTGCTTGTATTCAACCTGTGGTAAGTGGGAGCTAATATATCTATCTTACACTCTCGAATTTGTTATTGTTCTAAAAAGAGCAGTAACAACCTAGAGTTTCAGCATGCCCGTAGAAACAAAACCAGTCTAAGCTGAACAAGCGCTACGCTACAAACGCCCGTAGCCAGAGACCCGTTCAAGGTAAACGTGTTTCTACTAGCGATGAGCGGCCGTGTGTACCGTCCAATAAGTTTGTTTGCGAACCTGAGTGAGATCACAGATGTGATTGGTGTATCGTAGTTTCGTCGCTGACGTCAGTTGCACCGTGCTTCATTGGAATTTTGTTTACAATATTTTTTTGACGTCTGATTATTGCTGGCTGATTATTGCAAAACGGGTAATAATTAATGAAACGGGTAATTAAAACGCTATTCTGCTGTCAGGGCAATTTCTACCTAATTTGAAACGCGCCCTAACTCGTCCGCATTTTTGTACAACAATTTTGGTTACTACACATAATTATTATCGACAATTAAGTTGTAAACAATAGTGACGCTCCGCGGAGGAACATCATCTGTTCCTTTTGTACAGGTCTTCCTAGTAAAGGAATTTGATGATGGACTTTGCCCTTACATACGATAGCGTACAACTGACTGTATTCATAGAAATTACTTAAACATGTTAATTATTTTTGGTTGTACATGAATAAATGATTTTATTATTATTATTTATTATTATAAACGTTTGTCACTCCGCAAGGTTGCGCACCTGCTTGACGGGACGATTGTTTTGTAAATCTTTTTTATGGTACCAAATGATGGATATAAGCATCAAACTGAGCAGCAGTGGTAAACGATTCCATAGAGATCCGCAGCGGAAGCAAGAACCTCTAGTTAACGCTTTATTTACACTAGCGCGCCAAAACGTTTGCTCCATACAAAAGTCAAAACTGACATCAAGGGCCCGTCTCACCACTTGCTGCTAAGTACCAAATAGCCTATCTAATAGTTCTGTCAGATGGTGAAAATGTTTTGTTTTACAAGTGCCTGATTGCTCTAACTGACAGATAAACACAGACAAAAATCAGACATACCTATTTAGCTGGTAGCTATTTTATCTGTCGGCTTACTATCGGGAACTTTACCAGCCAGCGGTGAGACAGGCTCTTAATCTTAGATATAATTTTTGTCTAGAGGATCAAGCAGGCACTGCACGTGAAAATTCTTTCTCTAAATGCCACATTTTAGAGAGAATTGTTAATAGCTTGTGATTATGCCAGGTTCATCTATTAGCGGGGACGTGACGCCGGTGTCGATAGCTTCCGAGCTGGAGTTCAACAGCAACGAAGCGACAGCCGGCTCCATCACTGACCACGACCTTATGGTGAGCTCATCATCATATCACACGTAAATATACCTACAATGTGAAGTAATTATTGTTTCGCTTCTGGAGCCCAGTGATACTAATAATGAAAACGAGCCACTTTCCCGAAATTAAATATTTTTTGACTTCCCATACAAAATGAGTTGAGTAATGTTTCCATCAGAAAACTTGCTTTTGATAAGTAGAATCACTGCGGGCTTCCGGATCGCAACCAATGAAAATCACGGTGTATATGTCACCGGGAAATAGCAATAATCGTAAATTGTTCGACTTCCACGTCAGTTAATAAACTGTTGAAAAATAATAAACTCGTAGGAAACTTTCCGTTAGGTAAGACAAGCACAACCTAACCGATCCCATCTTTCGACCAAACACAGGAGCCGAGCGATCGAAAAGAGCGTGTTGCGGCAGCAGCCGGCTAGTGTCAGATGCAAATTCAATACCTAGTTTATATTATTTTTTTCGACAGTTTATCTACTTAACTACTAGGAAATTGATCAACTTATAATTCTTGGTAGCCATTCACTTGCGTACAAGGTTTTTTATTCTTTCCGTCAAAATTCACCTTTGCTGCACTCCAAACCGGCCCGAGTCAAAATCGCGGATGCCGGATACCGAATGCCGTAAACAAAGGATATTTTGCGTGCGTGGAGCACGCGACGGGTCTGTTGACATTACCTGAAAGGGTATAACAACTCTGAAGGGTGTGAATCTGTTCATTAAACTGAACAACAAAGGACTTCTTTATTACACTGCAATATTATCCGCTTGGCCATCCATAGTAAAAGAGAAAAAAAAAACAATGAAATATACGTATAAAAAAGCGCGGTGTAAAATTTTAAAAAAGTATTAAAATAAAAGAGGTGTCGCCAACATGCGCTATTTAGTTTTTCTCCCCATCAAGAAGAGTTTGCTTTTTCGCAGAGCGCAGAAGGCGAAGACGACGAAGAGACCCTCTCGGCTGACCCCTGCGGTTCCCCCGTGCGGGTGATCAGGAACGAGCCGAGCCCCGCGCGCGCCGGCGCCGGCTGTCTCCACGTCGACACCTCCCAGCCCTCCACCAGCTCCACTAACTTCTACAGCCTCGACCTCCTACGGACCAAGGAGAGTCTGTACAAGGACATTCCATCCAGCAGCAAAAACTTTAACCTCGATTTCGACACCGACACCAAGTCTCTCAAAGGAAACTTATGTGCCAGCAACATAGATATAGATTTAAACTTGCATAAAGACAACAAACTTAAAAGCAAGAAGGAGGAAGTTCTTAACAACGACAGGAGGTATAGTGATAGTATGGCGCAGAAGAGTAGTAATTCAGCAGGTAGCAGGTTTAAAACGACACTCGTTGCTGAAGATTTTCTACGACCAGAACACTCGTCGAGCGAGAGTAAGACCAATAATAACGTCCCTACAAAGAGTGAGAGTGAGGCTAACTCTCCCCTCGTGTTGAAAGCCAAGAACCCGAATGTAAAACCTGGCTTCACGATCTCTGATACTGAAATGTAATCAATAGGAAATGTGATAATTACGAGTGATAGCGCACCATAGAAGCGGAATCTCATTCAGTATTCCTTTCACTGTTTTACAGTTCAATTATATTGTTTTATGAACGATGATTGAACTGCAAAATTAAATACTTAGTACTTATTTTGTATGTACTTAACTCACATTTGTATTGAACATAAAATATGTGGATTATGCCGCAAAAGGCAGGCACATTTTTAAGTAGTTAGTGAGGTCACCCATCCTTAGGACATGCTATATGTACGTACGGACCCATTCCTCTGTGCCCCATATTATGATGAAAATGTAAGAGTATTAGAAGTAATACCATTTGTGATAATAACACAATATCCAGCTCTAATGCTTTTGAATGTTATTCATTTCATTGAGGCTATATTTGTGTCACTGTGTAGTATCTCTGTTGTTTATTATGATATGAGATTGTTAAAATAGTATTAATTATTATTAGCTCTTTTTGTATATTTTGGATATATTTAAATCACAAACATTGCTTTTTAAAAATGCAATGTTTTTTTCAGATTATGAATGAACATCATCCAGAATCAGCAGGCTTTTTGTAGCACTTTTTTGTGGAAATTACCATCATAACAATTTTAGAACCAGTGTTTCACATAAAGCAACTTGTAAACAAGTGATCTAGATATAAGGAATTTATGTAAAAAATATACAACGACACTTTATATTTTATTGCAGTTTCATTTCCCTATCCATTTTTTTAGGGCTCTTAAACTCAGTTTTAGTATATTATTTTATTATAATCTAATGTCAGTTTACTATTATCTGTCGGCTGCAAGTTGGTTACGAACGCACTTCGTGACGACATCGCCCCACCTGCGCGCACCTGCGTGCCTCACTACCTGCGCACACCTGCGTAGTGTGCGAGGTGGGGAAGGCCTAATATAAAGCGAGCTCTCTCGGCGGAGGGGATCATTCTGTTCTTGACGTTCGCTCCGAGAACAAGTCATAATTATTTATTCATAAGTTTTTATAATTAATTTATTCTGTAATTTTGTAAATGAAGTAAGAACATTATTGAATTTCGTTCAAAATAAACTCCTTACAAGATATTCGGAATAATTATTGACTTACCCTACAAGTACCTACAGACAGGGTAATGCGATGTCTGATTCAGACACCGAAGACGATGGTCCTGACCAGGCAAAAGGCTACCCACTTTCTCCAATTATTCATCTTAGACTAATTCCATCCCAAATCAGAAGCGGGATCAGTTTCATTCACTGCCATGCCACATGCTGTTTCTGATGTCCGCCACGATGTGTAAATTCACGCGTTGAGTTGCCCTAGCTGAGTTGTTTTTGTTTAGTGCCTACCGTCATTTTGTCTTAGATTTGTTGCACATGTTTAAAGATCGTGAAGGTAGGTAGTTTTGACTCATCGTAGTCGAGATAGAGTTGTCAGTGGTTTAACCTTTGGGTTTATCAGGTTATCGAGGTTACAAGAAGGTGTAATGTTTGTGCAAACTCGTACGAGGACGCACGAATCTTCAAGATGGCCGTGTCGGAGGATGATTAGGAGTTTGTTTTTGTGTTGTTTACGCGAAGTAAGTTTGGCACCTCATTTGAACTTGTTGTTCTTTGTTTAATGGAATAGCGTTGAAACAACCTATAATGCTGTAAAAGCGTTCGTTTCACTCTCTTCGGTATCGTTTAGCTGGTAAGCCAACATGCAGTGTCAAAGATGAGTGAAGGTTGAAGCAATCCTGCGGGCTAGCTTAATTATTGGCTTTCGTGTTAGAGATTTGCTTGTTAATTGTAGTTACGTCGCGTTATTTAAGGCCGCACACTGTACAGTGCGAGTACGAGTTATGTTTTAGGTGTGCGTCGAATGTGATGTGTATCCGGCAAAGGTTGGGTATGAACTGAAACGGTGTGACGGTGTCAGTGCTCTGGCGCATTTAACGATAGTACAGTTGAGAGCGCATCAGAATGACTTCGTAACATTCTTATATCAATCGCTGTTCTCGGGTATTGATTTATCGGCAATTTTCGTACCTGATGCAAATAGTTATTGAAAGGAAATTTTGAGTTAGCAGCGAACGAGCAGCAAGGTTTTAGGTTATGTGTCGTTCCCCATTCTGAATGTGTTTCAACATAGAGCAAGATGGAACAACATGGGGACAGTATCGGCTAGTATGTCACGATATTATTAAACTTCAGACATTTCGACACTGACGCCAGCAGCATCCAGAACCAGAGCAAACTGATGATCAATTTATTTTTCTACCCTCCATTAGTTGGTTTTTTCGTGAACATTGTTCTCATTTCACTGGATTACAACCCGATTCTATGTAGGTAGGTACCTTCGTGTTTCGACAATTTGTACCTACCCATCCTCTCGATTGAAGTTTTTCTTCGATGTACTTGATGAGATGACTTTCTACCGATAGCTTGAACCGCGAAACTCGAAAGAATACCTACCTATGAGATTAAATGTGTTTTTTTGTGTGTTCTATGTATTGGAAGTGACTGTGTGCCCCAGATGACTGTGCTACGTGCGCTAAATTATGACACCTCAACGTGCCGCGTCGACTGGAACGCTTAGAATGTGCAGACGGTGCAGTGGGGACGCCAGACAACCGGCTTTTACCAGGAGCGCCACCAACGCCACTACAAGTCTTGACCAGCTTACGCTTCCGACAAGACAAGCGTTGCTAGTACGAATGTATCAACAAAGTCGGTGAGACCAAACCAATTATACCTACTAATTTTAGTTTATTTGAAATTGTCATGTGTTGTGAAGATTGATCGCGCTGGTTAGCGAAATATGGGACACGTAGAAATACATATCTCGTGTATGTACAGTAAGCCGCACGCCAGTGGTAACGCTTTAACCTTGCACGGGTTTTGTTTTAGACATTTGTGGCGAAGCTCTGATTTAGCTGATCCTGGCTTGTGCGAAATGGCGAAGCTTAGGGTCAGGTACGGCCGAGCGAACTCGTGAGAAACTTTACCCCGACGAGCGTATGCAACCTTAGCCTTTCATACTTTTTAATAAAAATAACTTGTGATTTTCCAAGACACGCAGATTATTTGAACTCTTTGAGAGCAAGACTTTCACTTGCTTGTCGTTTTGTTCCTATCCCTACCCCATACCCATTTTTTATAAAGCACTACGATCAGATTCTGAACCTTTTGTTTCAAATGTTATTGATAACTGCCTACGTGTCTTCTTGTTTCTTGTAAGCTCCGCTGTGACTTAGGGATGACTGGGAACAGACCTGTGTAAATCCTGAGGTTCTGGAATGACCTAGAAGAGGCCCTAGTAAGTTCTGCTGTGACTTAGGGACGACTAGGAAAAGGCCTACGTTTTTGTCGGCGGAATCAGATGTTTAATTTATCAGTAGAGTTCAGTGGATCTTGGAGCACAAAGTTAACAAAGAACTTTTATATTGTTTGTTTAGATTTTGTAGAGGACAGGGGCCTCCAAACTACTGGTGCATTGTAAATTGAGGACAGGGGCCTCAATGTTACGAGTCATGTCATGACATTAGTTGAGGACAGGGGCCTCCTACAGACAGTTGAGGACAGGGGCCTCCTAATTGTATAGACTGCACAGGGAGTAAGGTGAGGACAGGGGCCTCCTACCTCTGAAGAGTTCTGTTGATTGAGGACAGGGGCCTCCTACAGATAGTTGAGGACAGGGGCCTCCTAATTGTTTAGACTGAAGAGGGAGTAAGGTGAGGACAGGGGCCTCCTACCTCTGAAGAGTTCTGTTGTTTGAGGACAGGGGCCTCCTACACACTAATTTTAAGCTTCTCAAGTAATTTCCCGCGCTAAAATTTCCTAGTTTATTTATGCGAGTTTTTTTAAACAGCTACTTTTATTTTATTGTTAGGTCGAAGGCGACCCTTATGCAGAATGGCCGTGTCGGCTGCAAGTTGGTTACGAACGCACTTCGTGACGACATCGCCCCACCTGCGTGCCTCACTACCTGCGCACACCTGCGTAGTGTGCGAGGTGGGGAAGGCCTAATATAAAGCGAGCTCTCTCGGCGGAGGGGATCATTCTGTTCTTGACGTTCGCTCCGAGAACAAGTCATAATTATTTATTCATAAGTTTTTATAATTAATTTATTCTGTAATTTTGTAAATGAAGTAAGAACATTATTGAATTTCGTTCAAAATAAACTCCTTACAAGATATTCGGAATAATTATTGACTTACCCTACAAGTACCTACAGACAGGGTAATGCGATGTCTGATTCAGACACCGAAGACGATGGTCCTGACCAGGCAAAAGGCTACCCACTTTCTCCAATTATTCATCTTAGACTAATTCCATCCCAAATATCTAATCTGTGGTTCGGTGTAAAAATTCTTTACACTTATTTTTTTAGAAATCATAAAGAAATGTTGAAAATACAGCGTGTTAATGGAATAAGCGAAACCCTCGTACACCCCAACTGATATTTATTAAAATAAATCCATTCCCGTAAAAAATATCTTAAAAAAAGTTTTTTTTTATCTAGATATTGTTATTTTAAAGTTTCATCATTGTTCTAGTTTCATCGCTGTTCTAGTCCGGGCACACCGCGCACGATTTCCCCGCCGCCGCCAGCGCGCGTATCCACAGAAATGTATAGAATAGAAGCGGCAAAAATTTTAATAATTCTGTGACGTGAGGCATCTGTACTAGTATAGTATTATATTAACTGTGACAAAATGAAGAAAACTTATGGAAAACCTTTACAAAAATGATAAGTAAAATCTGAGGATTTTCACTAGCAGTTACCCTTGACTTGGTCTGCGTGGAATCTGCATAAAAAGTCATTATTATGCTTTTCCTGATCATAGTCACTCTTGCCAATTCTTTTTCAAAATCTGTTCAGCCTTTACAAATAATAAACATATTGTAAATTTTAAAATACAAGTCTTTTTATAAGTTTTTATTTAAACTGAAACATTCTTGCATACATTAAATTTAAAGCTCACAAAGCTAAGCTTAAACTTAAAAATTAAACCGTAATGACCAGATACATCACATAAAATTAAGTACAAGCTAATAATAAAAATAATTGCATGAGCGGGCAACTGTTCACTCTGGTTTGATCTCCTTCGGGGCCTTATGGAACAGGGCTAGGGCAGCGTTAAACAAGCCGCGGTGCTGGACTCCTGGCAACAGCAGCGTCACAACAGACAATATGTACAACAGGAAGATGTTATTGAAAGAAGAGGACATCCATGCCAACACTAACAACATGCTGATGGAAATCACATAGTACTGAAACAATAATTATAATCTAATTAAGAATGTTCATGTTATAAACAAGTTTTCATAGCAAATACAGATTACACACAATTACATACCATGCAAGGGCTGCTTTCTCTCATGGAATAAAAGTTCTGAATCTGATTCACAATCTTGTTGTAACTGGCAACAATGCTGCGGCATATATCTTCAAACATTTTCTCCTTCTGCCCTGTCCATGCAGTCGGTCCATAGATAGAATTACAAATTATAGGCACAATGAAATCGACGAAGTTCAAGATCAGGCCAACAACAGCGAAGGTAGTTAAAGAATTGAGATCCATCAGCCAGATTAGAAGGTACAGGAAAGTAACAGTGCCAAATATAGCACAAGGATGCCATTGTTGTTCCCATAAAAGAACAGATTTCAAAGGTATCAACATCATTCGCCAGCCTTCGAGAAGTCGTTTCAGCTTCTTGACTTGTTCCTGAAAACAAAATATGTGAACATCACAAACCTGACTACGAAAAAGTTCAAGTTTATATCTGGATACACTTAGAAGGATGCTTAGAGGAATTTATGCGGAGAGTAGGGATCTACATCATCGTAAAGTAAAATATAATCTAATAAAGTTTGCCGACTTACTTGTTCTTGATCTGCCATTTTAGCAACCGTTTAGGCACAAATAGAGACGATATGGGGCTGTTGAACTCAAAAAATACCGAATATCCTTTTTTTCGATAAATTACGTCGCAATTTCCTTAGTCCGGCAGAGAATAGCTTTTATAGAAAGGATTCAAAATAATGAAGTGAAAAACACTTTTTTTTTTTTTTTTTTTTTTTTTTTGTTTATTTCGCCTTAAAAGGCAGGCAACGATCAGTGACCATTCAGCCTCGTCTTCGATAATTATTTTCAAGATCTTCGGGTAGTAAGGCCAAGGCCAAGTCTTCAATTATTATTGTGTTCATATTCAGTTTTCAAGGCGTAAGCCAAGTCTTACAATCAATATAAAATTAGTCTCTATCAAATTATTCAGGCCGAAGCCAAGTCTTCAGTTGAACTTATTTTTCATTTCCATGTAATGGTCAAATCCTTGTAAAATTTTCATTTCCTTGTATAAAAGTCATTTCCGTGTAATCGTCATTTCCAAATTCAAAATTATGTCCCGATTAGTTAAATTGTCTCAATAGTGTTAACAATAAAATTGTAAATTGGTGTATAGTTCAATGGATTTGCCAGCAAAACTTGAATGTCGCGCGGGAGATTTGCTGGTGTCTCATATACTGCAAGGAGTTCATCTATTAAAATTATTCTTTGGATGTTGTAAGCAGGACATTCAAAAAAGATGTGATTGAGTGTCTGATTAGTCTGTAAATCACAATCTGTGCATACCGGAGAATCTATAATATTCATTCTGGCAAGATGAGCGTTAAATGTACCGTGTCCAAGCCTCAATCTGAAAATAATTTTGTAAAATGATCTGCTTTTGGAAATTTTGGATTTCATAAACCAAGGTGTACTGCTGATGGAATCATTTATCTTCCTGTACCAAGAGCCTTTGAAATGTAAAGTTTCTTGCCAATTTTCGTGCCAAGTCTGAAGTTGTTTTTCTTTCATTTTGGAAGTTAAATCTGAGTGAGGTATGGCAACATACTGTGTAATGTCGTCGTCGATATCCAACATGTCAACAATCGTTTTTGCCAACTTGTCTGCATTTTCGTTTCCTGGAATACCTATGTGTGAAGGCGTCCACAAATATTCAATAACAAAACCATTCGAAGAAAGTTCCAAGTGAAGTGATCTAATTTCGTGTAGAATATAATTGGTTCCAGCATCGAGTTTGTTATTTTGTAGAGCCTGAAGGACACTCATACTATCTGTGACAATCAACCACATGGTTGAAGTCGAGTTGTTATCACGAATGTATTCTAAGGCAGACAGAATAGCTTTAGCTTCAGCAGAGAAAATGGTCATGACACTAGGCAGTCTAAGCCCATGCCCGACTTTTAAATGAGGTATGTAGAAGGCCATGGATACGTTTCTATTGTTCTTGGAGCCATCAGTATAAATTTTTTGATAGTTTGAAAATTTGTCTAAGGCTTGAAACACTTCTTCTTTACAGGTAAGATCATGATCTATATGGATTGTGATGTCAGGGAATTTGCTGTAGTAACTTCCAGAATAGCATGTCCAGTTGCTGTTACATTTATTAATTTCATATTGCTGAGCAAAATTATTTATGACAGAGAAGTCGTGAAGTAAATATGGAACATTAGTTATATTGGGTGGATCATAAACTCTTGAGTTAAATGATATTTTCTTCATAAGCGGATGGTTATTGAAGGATAACAGTTTTAGAAGAAATTTAGTTTTAAGAAATTGAAATCTGATACTTAGTGGAGGGATATTTAACTCAATCTGTAAAGAATTAATTGGACTAGTTTTCATGGCACCGGTAATGCACCTTAAATTGTGATTTTGAAGCACATCTAATTTTTTAATTAACCTTTGATCAGACCCAAAGCATAAAAATCCATATTCAAAATGACTACGAACTAGGGATTTATATAACATCAATAGAATTTTTGGATCAGCTGCTATTGTCAAAGATTTGATAACATTATAAGCCTTGTTGGCTCTGCCCAATAGGTAATCAACATATTTGTTCCAAGTCAAGTTATTTGTAAATGTCACTCCCAAAAATTTAACTTCTTCTACTATTGGAAGAGTTATGTTATTGTAAGAAATTGAAAAGTCTAATTCATTATCACCAAAGACCATCACTTTGGACTTTTCAGGACTAATATCCAAGTTCAAGTATTTGAAATAATTGCTCAGTTTAACCAATGCTGTATTAAGATTACCTAAAACTTGACACATATTTGGTCCGGATGAATAAATTACTAAATCATCTGCAAATTGTAGATTTTGGACTTTTGAACCCAAAATGTTATTTAACTTGTGAATGTAGAGCACATAAATTAATGGACTTAATATTCCACCTTGGCAGACTCCTTTATATGAATAACGTGGTCCAATCAACTGCCTATTTACTTTAACATAAACTTCTCTACCTTGCAAAAAGTTAAACATCCATTTGATGACTTTTTCAGGTATTCCAAGTGAGCTAAGTTCAACGGAGAGGATGTTATGATTGACATTGTTGAAAGCACCAACAACATCAAAGAAAACTGCAACTAATTCATGGTCCATTTTATGGGAGTTATAAATATCAAGCTGTAAATGTGATATGCTCTCGCGACAAGATCTGCCTTTACGAAAACCAAACTGATTTGATGGTAAGAGATTATTGTTTTCTATGTAAAATTCTAAACGCTGTTTAAGTAGTTGCTCAAATATTTTGCCCATACAAGATGTTAAGGCTACAGGTCTATAAGAATCTGGTTTATTATTTTCTTTATTTGGTTTTAATATGGGAACTAAACAATCTTTCTTCCACTCTGATGGTATAATCAAATCTTGCCAAAGAGAGTTGAAAACATTTAAAACCAAAGAGAGAGCTTTATTAGAAATGTTTTTGAGCATTCTGTATGATATTCCATCGAGACCACAAGTTGTATCACGTCTTGAAGTTATTGCTGACTTTAATTCTTGTAATGTGAATGGTTCTACTAAATAATTATTATTGTTAGTTACTTGAGATTTGGTCTGAATATTAAAAGGGGCCTCGACTGTATCAGGTGTATATTTCTTTAAAAAATCAAGTACCCAAGGGGATATAGTATAATTACGCGGCACATACGTTTTATTAAATCTTTTAGTTATGTTCCAAATTTTACTTAATGGAGTAGTTCTATTAAATGATACACATAAATTAAACCAACTCAAATATCTTTCATTCTTTAAAGTTAATTTTTTTAAAGCTCTTAATCTCTTAAATTCTATATAATTCTCTTGTGTAGGATCATGTTTGAATTCTAAATAAGCCCTTTTAGAGTCTTCAACTGCTCTATCACAATTCAAATTCCACCAGGGGAGAGGAATGCGTTTTTTATGATTTTTTGACCTAGGGGAGGTATTTGATGAAGAGGAAGCATCCTGCTGCTTTGTCTGTTTATTTTGGGGAATAGATTTTTGTATTGCAGTATTTAATAAAATAATTAGATCATTATAAGATTGTAAGGGATTATCTAAAGAAAATATAAAGTTCTGAATTAGGTTGTCTACATGTTTGTGATACAAATTCCAGTTAACTAAATTAAAATTAAAATGTGGAGGAAGATTTGAAATGTTGTCTATTTGTGGAGTGTTTATATTAATCATTATGTTTGTTATCACAGGTAGATGATAACTGCCAAGTGGATCATCATATACGGACCAGCTGCAATTCATGGCCACTGAAGGCGACACAATAGTCAAATCAAGAGCATTCCTCTGCCATGTATCGGAACCAACTGTGGTGTATTCCCCATCGTTTAATAAGACAAGATTATTATCGTTGATGCTTTCAAGAACGGCACGACCACGTGGCTCAACGCTACTGCAACCCCACGCGGAGTGGCGAGCGTTAAAGTCTCCGGCTATCAATAACGGACCTGGAATACTATTAATCAAATTATCTAATTTAGATTTCGAAAATGAAGGAACACAATTTCCTGGACTATAAAAGCTAACTATAGATAATTCTTTATTATTGCCATATTTTAAACGAATACAGATATTTTGAATGGAGTCATCATAAACTGTGTCTATTTTACTGAATTGCAAACTATTATGGACTAATATAGCTACACCATTATGGCTGTTACCTGAATCTAGTCTTACAACATTATAACCTTTCATATTAAATCTGATATGCGGCTTGAGCCAAGTCTCACATATCAAAGCGATATGAATGTTGTTCTCTGTTAGAAAGTATGATAAAATATGTCTATTACTGCGAATGCTCTGGGCATTCCATTGAACTATATTCAACTGATCCATTATTGTATTGAGGTTTATTTATTATTGTTTTTATGAATTACTGATTTGAGAACATCTTTTATGCTTTTAGCATTGATACTAGTATTGTTTTCATTATTGCGATTAAGAGAGATACAAGTTATTATTGTCTGGAGTAAAATGTTAAAAATCTGGTCTGTTTCTATAAGGGACATGAACTGTTCAGATGGACTGATATTAGATTTAGCAGGTAGTGAAGGAAACGACTTCTCATTAAAAGCTTCAGCATATGTTTTTCTTTTGTTCAGTATTCTGGTTTTGTTTTCTTCAATTTTCGCTTTTTTTACAGGACAAAGTGCAGAAATAGAAACATGATTTCCTTGGCAATGACAACACTTAGCTTCAGTGGTAGGAGTAGGACATGCCTTATAATTGTGGTCATTGGCACATATAGAGCACCTTTGACTGTTTTTACAAAATTTAGCAATGTGGCCATACCTGAGGCACTTCAAACACTGCTTCACGGGCGGGATGTACTCACGTACCTCGAAGCGCCAGCTGTTGAGGTCGACGCTCTCTGGTAGAGTCTCGCACGAGAAGGTGATGGAGACTGTCTTGGTAGGCTCTAGAATTACCTTTCCTTCTGAAAGTGAACGACGCATAAATCTTTTTATAGAAATAATGTTTTTAGAGCTTGTAATTGCCGTGTATATCTGCTCGTTGCTAAGATTTATTGGGACATGTTGGATTACTCCTGTGACTTCAGTTGCTGAGGCTGGGATGGATGCTTTCAATTTAAAGCCGTCTAGAAATTTCTTGTTATTTAATGCGGCGTTAGCAAGTCCGGGACGCTCGAAGATGACACCAATTTTAAAGCGGTTCATACGTATCAGCTGTTTTACTCCTTTATTATATTTTTTCAGATTAGTAGATAGTGACATCATATCACGATCACCAATCGGGACATTTTCGTCTTTGCTTTCTATGAAAACAATATATTCAAAGTTACCTCCATTTTCCGGATAGGCCCGAACGTAGTCCGGTACACGGAACTCCTCATACTTATCTTTTTTTACACTACGTTCATCTTCAGACCCATCATCATCTTCTGAAGCTACTGAGGAAACAGCATCTTCAAACCGCGGCGACTGCGGCAGATCTGCTGCATCTGCCGGTAAAGACTCCCCTCTTTTTCGTTTTTTAGGCTTCACCTTTTTCCCCATGATGGGGACGACAAAAATAACAGCTTGTTAGACAAGTTTTAACAATTTAAAACAATTTTCAAATTAATTTCAAAAATTTCCGCCTTTTCACTCTGACTTCCCGCGCTTTTTTTTTTTCGTGAAAAACAATGAGATTAACTTGACAGCCAAGCCAACTTATGTAACATTCCGATTCGATGAAAACTTCCCAAAGTACAACCGAATGGAGGATTCCACGAAAGGATATTTAAGTTGGGTTCCAAAACGGGTACTAATTTTATTACTCTTTGACTATAGTCTGACACTAGTCATGAGATTTCTCTTCAGAAATAGAAAAATATCTTAGCTATCACATTTTATGCTTTGAAAATTTAAGTTATTCTATTTACTACACATCCTATTCTTTCTTGAAATGAACTTTACGGATACTTTTCACAGCCCGTAAACAAACTATTTCACAAAAGCGTTTCAAACATTCGTTAGAATAAGAATAAGAAAGCTTTATTTGCAGTAAATGTGGTTTACAAGTTGTTAAATTTTTGTAGTATCACTTAACTTCTTATCTTATCTTATTTAGCCGTTGCTGTCCCACTGCTGGGCAAAGGCCTAATATACAAATTTGGCATGCAAATAATTATGATAAGATTATATTTAACCAATGATATTACAATTATTTAACACATTAATAATAGCCTGAAACCGTTCGGGAAAGTAAAAGGGATTCGAACATTTATTTATTTGACATAATCAGTCACGATCTTGACTTTTTCCAAAACTGGCGGCGCACGTGTCGCGACGAGCGTTCGCGAACTGCATTTGTACAAAATGTAAATAATCAATTTGCAACGGGTAACACCGGAAGTACATAACAGCCAACTTAAAGATAGAGATAGTGATTTCCGCCCTGCTTCATGCATCCATTATGCGAGCTAGCGTCAGACGACTACGTTCTCCCAGTAAACCGGCAAAGAAGATTCAGTAATAATAAGTTGAAGGAGCAAGCCAGTTCCTGAGGACGGCAGAAGTAATGAAGTTAAGTCATCTCCATTTTTTGTATGTTGGTTCTAACAATTCTCAATTTGTCGCGTTATCTATTTTACCATGTGCCTTACTTACCCACCTACACCAGACATCATCATGTTTGACTCCATTTAAACTATCTTGAATACGAACCTAGACCAGTACATGAGGTTACGGAAGACACACTATCGATTTGATAGGATAATATGTTAATATAATGATAAGCGTCTCTCAGACCTGAGATAATGAGATTTGTGGAATTACCCACTATTTATTTGATACGAGCTCGAAACTCCCTGTGAGTTTATTTCATTATTGCTAGCTTATATTTGATTGAGAGATATGCAGTCCAGTGTGGACGTGCTGTTTATATGAAGGCTTCACGAAAGTCCTATACTAATAATAATAATATAGTGTCTTTACGTCTGGCCGGGACATGAGGTCCGTGGTCGGGGTAACGGCAACCTAAGGAATCCAGGATTGACGCACCCACGGATGTCCAACTTCGTCATCGGTTACTACCATTACCGAACGTAGACTTACTCAATTGGTAGGGAGGAGAGAATCATTCAGGTGGACTTAGATCTACACTAATGAGGCACCGGCGAATACTTCTATGTAGTCACATATCATCATCTTACACGAATACTCTGAACAAGGTTAAACACGAGGCAGTATTACACCATCCATCACATATTGTATTTATCATGATTTGACTATTTGCTAACTTTTCATCTCTGCTTGTGTAACAATATTGGTTTAGATCCGAGAAAAGGGAGAAGCGTCGTACCACGGTACGACCCTTCCCCCTTAGGATTGATGTTTAAGAGATGGAGATGGCATTGTTGTATAAACATTTTAGATGGAGCCTGTGAGAACCCATTGGTGCCGAGTCCTCTACCAACTGCACTGCTCGTAACGAATACATCTGCTCAGGTAACTAACCTTGCTTTGACTCATCCCTTTCGAAGTGCCCTCTCATTTCACCCTGAGCGATTTTTATTCTTTATCATATCATAATACCCCCAAACTTCATAATGGGCATTTCGACATGGTGAAGATAGCTGACAAATGATCTAGACTTTCAGCAGAGCAAAGTAAAGTTGGGTACAGGATGGGCATCGATGGGTGTTCATAAATGTTATCTATTTATTTAAACGTGATATTCATCATTCTACTTAAAACACATAAATCATACAGAACAGAAATACTATTTACAAGACAACACCAAAGAAATGAAATTTATCATCATTTATTGCATCAACAAACTAGTCAGCACACCCTACTTTGGCTGTGTAGTTAATATTCATCATAGAAACAAGCAACGTTTTATAAGTATGTTTCGTTTCCTTTTTGCTTTGAAAGGAAGTTGAAAAACAATGGAATATTAAAACCACATCATGATTACAGTCTTATCTACAAATTTATATTTAAATTAACCTGTTCGATATTTAAAAAGAATCCTAGAATGTTATTCAAACAGATAGCTATCAAACTTTTTCTTTCTGGTACATAATCTAAGAAAGCGCATATTCAAACATTCAAAGATAGATGGCGTTAAGATACACTTTTATTCTCAATGAAATGAAGACACATCCATGTTATTGCTAGATGGTATGTGATCTATCCTCCCGAAGGACTAAATGATTATTTTTAAACCAATATCGTGTCAAATTCATCAAAAAACCGCTTCCAAATTAATGTGATAACATAATTTAGGAAATGGTGCGCGGTCGGGGTGAAAGGACTCCAGCCGCCATTTGCAATAATTCGCAAGCCTGTAATAAGTACATGTCGTGCATAGCTTGTTTTCAAAGGAAGTCCATTTTATCAGATAACTAGTAAACAAAACCTGTAAAAGAAGGAAAATTATTTTTTCGTGAAATTTCTTAGCAACAAATCAATAATTCTTAATATTATCGCGAATAAGATACTCAATCATACACGCAGTGATAGTAGTTCCCGCCATTGCTTATACCTGTGAACCTTATTGCAAGGCAAGACGGATCACAAGTAAAATAATGAAGTTTGGCTGTCATTCGTGTCGTCATGTTGGCAGTACCCTTTTTTCCACAAATGGCGTCGTGAGTTGTAATTTATACTTTGATTATTGAAAAAACTAGAAAACTCTTCTCCTAGTAATTAAAATCATTCGGTGCATTCATTCGGTGGTGTGTGAAAGTGTAATTGATCCATTTAGATAGCGGTGTAAACCTATTTGGTATGTACAACAACTTTATTCTTTCTATTTAGTTAGTTAAAAGGTGGAGTACAAAAATGAGACTTATTAAATAGTGAAAACGTCCTGGACGTGCGTTATGAATCACGACAAAGAGGTTTACAACTTTCCCATCTATACAAACCTCGGTGAACACTTGTTGAACACTTTCCGTGCCCAAATACCAGATAGACAAATATCAAGCATTGAAGTACTCTCTCTGTTAGAAAACGGCACTGTCCCTCTTGCCTCCCTATGAATTATCTAAGAAAAGAGATCTCTATACCGACTAGTTACTTGTTTGGTTCCACTTTCCCCAACAATAAGGAAAGGGAGCAGAAAACTTAATACACCATACACCTCTGGAGACACAGTCATCACTTTCTTCAACAATTTCCCTTTGAAACAAATAGACAATAGGTCTTTGAATTTACAATTTGATATGATCAATTTGACAAGAAAATTTTCAGTAAAATTTTGAAATAAAAGTCCATAGAGCCAGCAGAAAGAATACTATTATCAGAGAATTTCTTCAATAGTTAATTTCAAATTTCTTTCTTGCTTTCTCTCATTCCTTTTCTCTCTTTAAAACTAGGAAAGCAAACTTTCATCTGATTAATATTGTTCTACTCCCATTTACACTAGAAAAACTCAATTCATCGGACGCTCATAGATGGCAAGACAAAAGGATCTTCATGAGCTAAAGTTTTACTCGGGCAGAGCAAGAGAGACAACTGCCACATAATAACTATTTGTTTTTATTTAATCGCCTAACCTTATCAATATCCTATTGCTAGGTGACCCTTTAGCCACAAATTAAATAATAGTAAACTATCCTTTAGTGATTTTTGTGAAATGACCAACAAATAAACATTAAAAAACATTAATTTACCAACAAAACCAATTAAACAACAAACATTTCCAACCTTGTATTGTAATTAACCTTATTTCAAATCATAATTTATCTTTGAATCAGAATTATAATACAAAAATATATTGTACTTTACTCTTGTATAATTTACAATGCGAGTGAAGAAAGCGATCACATTACAATTAAATTTTAATTGTTTGTCATCTACTCTTATAAAATTATTTTAAACTTTTACTTCAATTTTCTAGCTTCATAATGTTGTTCTTCATAAAGGGTAATAATACCAAATAAAACAAAATAAATTCAGGTGCAGGTGCAACGCAGCGTTTTTCTTACGTCAATGTGCAGGTGAAACAATTTATAAATACAGTTTGAAACATTTTCCTGTGAAGCAAACTCTTCCTTTTATTTTTTTTTGTGCGGTGATACACATCATTATACCAATTTATACTATTATACCAATGTAGGTCTATTTATTTTACTTGACCTATACACTCATGATTTGAAACGTTTCTTTTAAATTAGTGACGAGTAGAGGTGGTAAACTTGTGCAGTGGTCAGTGTATCAAATACTTGGTGCTGTGTAAATAAAAAATGAATGTGATTCAGTTCACAATACTAAATTCTTAGTGATCTGATTACATGAAGATTATGTTTTTGTTAGTAAATTGTGATTATGAATGTATCATTTTGTAATGTTTTACCTATTAATGTGCAAACGAGAAATGTTCAACCCAGTATAACGCCACGCATCCACACGCATCTCGAAAAATGCTCAACCCAGTGATGCGCAACCCTGCAAGGTACGGTCTTGAAACACCACATGTACCACTCGACTATATTTGTCACCGCGCCCTATCGAACATCAGTGAAGTGGACGGAGGACTCTCATTTCATGAAGATTTAGCGAAGCAGATCCAACACAACACTCCTGCCTCCGGTCTACGCGCACCAACATCTAAAATAATACAAGTATCATTAAATAAAAATTGTGAAATAATATTCGGAGTTACATATGTATTGAAATAAAATTGAAGGACCTTTAGTACAGTGTTGCCAGGTCAATTATCTTTCTGAAAAAATTTTCTTTTCTTGAATGTGTTGAATAATAAAAAACCCTGTTTTCCTTTATTTCACTCATCCCCCTTTTCTTTTTTTTCTTTTTTCTTAACTATGATATATATAGCGAAGCGGAACAACATTATGAAGTGGTTACTCATACCTAACTATATTTGGAAAAAATTTCTTTTGAATAGCGATTCAAACATTTAATTCCCTTTATTAATCTAGATAATCTAAACAATTACCTACACAACCTTTGTATCATCAAGGATGCTGAATATAAATGAATGTTTGGACCAACTTGCTGACATTTTCATGATAAACCATCAATGTCAGTTGGTTGATTTCATATTCATTTAGGAATTTTTTGCACCTTTACAGGACACCCCAAGATGGAGGAATGCCTCTTGCGAGTTCTGCACTTAACTGTAATTAAAATAAACGAACTAAAATCTGATTTGGTCGACAAATTTCGAGGTCCATCCGAAGACAATTTATTAGAATACGAGACTTCTACTGCTAAACTAGAGAGTTATCTGGGGAAATTGAAAGAAGATCTTAACAATTATTTCAAATATGTGAATAACCCTGATCCTGATGAAGTTTCGGAAATTTCTGCAATCCAACTAGAAGCAGAAGAAGTACTCTGTGAAGCGAAGTTTAAGATTAAGAGACCCACCATGAGCAAGGAAGATGACAAAGTAGTATCTGGAAAATTACCCAAACTATCTCTACCCACCTTTGATGGAAACATCCTTCAATGGTACCAATTCTGGGACCAATTTGAATCCAATGTTCACAACAGAAATCTGTCTAATGTTAACAAACTCTTATACCTCAAGACTGTTCTTCAAGGTACAGCACTTCAAGTAATAGAAGGATTAGAATCAACCAACGCCAATTATGATATAGCAATATCTTCCTTAAAAGAACGTTATGGAAGCCTTAGTAAATTAATCGACGCCCATTATTCTGCACTCAATAAAATACCACCAGCAGGAAAGGATATTACTACGTGCCGTCGAGCCCTCGATGATATAGACCGCCATTTGAGAATATTGGCCTCTTTAGGAGAAGATACCACACACAGCTACCTTCGTTTTCTCATATTAGAAAAAATTCCCGAGGACTTAGTCTATGAAATGAAGATGAAAATCAGGGAAAATACTGTCGATGACATTCGAAAGGAGTTGCAAAACATCATTTCAGCTAGGGAAGAAGCCAACCGAGCTACGCATAAAAACCAGAACAACCAGAATGGAAATTACACTACAGAAGCACTTCATGTCAGCAATAAACAGAGTAAAACCGCATCCAAGGAAGAACGCAATCAACCACAGCAATCCACTGGAAATAGGAAAGGACTATTTAATTTCAATCCAAACCCCTACAGATATCGAAGAATAACTAACAATACAGGACAATTCTTTTCTAATCAAGGACAATCCTGTGAAAATCAACCATTCTTCCACAACCAGCGAACTTCACATGATAATAGAAGAGCCTTCTTTAATCACGAATCTTCAAACAACAATAGACGGTTCTCATTCCAACCAGGGGCAGCTAGACTGACAGGACGATTCTCCTTTAATCCAGGACAAGCTTATGACTACAGGAGAAATCACTTTAACCAAGGATCGCAAAAAAGGAGATACGAAAACGCCAATGGAACCCAAAAAACCACTGAAAGGGAGAATAAAGAAGGACCCGAGCCTAAAAGAAGAAAATTATTTCAATGCATCTTTTGCAATGGTAATCACTTCAACGAAAATTGTGAAAAATATAAGACAATCACTCAAAGACAATCGTGTTTGATCAATAGATGTTTTTCATGCCTCAGATTGGGTCATACCATTACACAATGCCGAAAGAAAACCAATTGTTATCACTGTAAAATTTATGGGAAACATAACAGAGCATTATGTCCTACACGAGGTGTAAAAAGAGAAACTCAGTCTAAAACGTTTTACATCAACGAAAGAAATGCAACCATCCTGCAAACAGCTATCGCTAAGATCAAGAAGAACAAAAACAGCAAACGTCATTCAACCTATCGCATCCTCCTGGATTCTGGAAGTCAGAGGACGTACATCACGAAAAGAGTAGCCGAAGACTTGCACCTAGAAGTGAAAGAAGACACCAAACTAACTATATTTACATTCGGAGCTGAAACACCGCAAGTAATAGAAAGCCCACTTGTGCAAATTCAAGTTTTATTGAAAACCGGTCAATTCATGACCATGGAAGCCAACGTCGTTCCGAAAATAACAAATAATGTACCATACCCTAATATAAAAGTTGAAAAGATGTTCAAATCTGACTTAGCTGATGATGGATCACTTCAAGATCAAGTAGATATTCTTGTCGGGAATGATTACTATTTCACTCTAATCTCTACGGAAAAGATAAAGATTGAACAAAATCTATATTTGATTAAATCCGATTTAGGTTGGATTTTGAGTGGGAAAACGGAATCAAAACCAACAAATAACTTAACCATGATCACATACTTCCAAACGAACTTAGAAGTTAATCTCAACCAACCGGATCTACCTATAAATGACTATAACGTTAAGGACCTATGGAGCCTTGAATCAATCGGAATAACGGACTCACCTAAAGAAGACCGTCAAGAAGAAGCACTAAAACACTTCAATGATACTACAAAATTCATCGCGAATCGATACTATGTATCATGGCCATGGATCGAATATCCACCAGCTCTTAACCAAAATCAGGGATTAGCATTCGGACGTCTATCTAGTCTCCTGAAACGCCTAGACACTTCTACACTACAACAATACGACCAGATGATTAGAGAACAAATACAAAAGGAAATTATCGAGGAAGTACCTGCTCAGCAAAGGAGAGATACGTCTAATCATATTACACATTATTTGCCTCATCACGGAGTCAAGTGCCAGAATAAACAACTCCGAATTGTATACGATGGGTCATCGAAGACAGGAAACAACAAATCCCTGAACGAATGCTTATTCCGTGGACCAATCATGTTAGAAGAACTCACTGGCCTGCTACTGAAGTTCCGATATCACAACATAGGCATATGCGCCGACGTAGAAAAGGCATTTCTTCAAATTGGCCTTCATGACCAAGATCGTGATGTTACCAGATTCTTATGGGTCAAAGATATAAATAAGCCAATAACAGAAGATAATCTCCTACACTTACGATTCCAAAGAATGCCATTTGGAGTGATATCCAGTCCATTTCTACTCAACGCTACCATTAAACATCATCTGAAGAAATCAAACAAGAAAGAAGTCAACAAAATAGCTAGTGACATATATGTAGATAATCTAGTCACTGGAGTAGAAACAGATCAAGAAGCAATTGAACTATATCAAACAGCCAAAAGAGTATTCAAAGAAATGTCTATGAAACTACGAGAATGGAGTTCAAACTCTAAACATCTGATGGAAAAAATTCCCGATAGTTATCGAGAAGATACCGTAAAAGTATTAGGATTTAACTGGAATATTAAAGAAGACAGTTTACAACTAAGATTTAAAATGCCGAACATACAACCCAAAACCAAAAGAGAGATGCTACAAATTATAGCATCAGTGTATGATCCTTGTGGATTCACAATCCCATCATTGTTATCTGCTAAATTACTCCTACAAGAAACATGTATGATAAAAGCTGCTTGGGACACAACACTACCTCAAGAAATAACAAACAAATGGGAAACGATTACTAAAGATCTCATCGACATAGAGAAACTAATAATACCAAGACGTTATTTCGAGAATCCCCAACGAAATGACTATCATCTACATTGCTTTACGGATGCATCCCTCAAAGCCTATGCTGCAGTTGTATACTTAACCAATGGAAAAGAGATAAGCTTTATTATAGGCAAATCAAAACTCGTTCCGATAAAGGATAAAGACAAACTGACAATTCCGAGATTAGAACTTCTCGGCATTTTGATAGGTTGCAGACTCATCCAATACACTTTAAAATTCTTGCAACCAGCGATAATAAAACAGACGCTATGGACAGATAGCCAAATAGCAATAGAATGGTGCAACTCCAAGAAACTATTACCGCCCTTTGTTTCAAGAAGAGTAGAAGAAATAAAAAAGAACAAAGAACTCACGATGAAACACATATCATCAGTATTAAATCCTGCAGATGTAGCAACAAGACCAGAGAGCACAAAAAGGGAAAAAACCAAATGGTTAACTGGCCCTCAATTTCTTCTAGAAACAGAGCTACCGACGACGTCATCCCTTTTCGCCGGGGAGGTTCTCCCGAAGGATCTCATAAGTCAACTACAAAGCTTGCAACAATCATACTTTCCAGAAGAAATAGAAGGTAAAGAAACACACCTAACAAGAAATTTAGGACTCTTTCGTGACATCGACGGTCTACTCAGATGCAAGGGACGTTTAATGAATACTACGTGCCCTTATGATTTAAAACATCCTATCCTCATCCCTAGAGACAGCGAGTTTACAGATGAGCTAATAAGAGAAGTACATGGAAAAAACCATCACGTGGGAGCTTCACATACTCTTAGTATAATCCGTCAAAACTATTGGATACCCCAAGGAAAAGCAAAAGTCCAGAGGATAATAAAGAAATGTCCGCGATGCGTCAAACACGGAGGAGGTCCATACCGTCTTCCACCGACACCAGCTTTACCTAAAGAACGAGCGAATTACAGCGCACCTTTCACCTATACAGGCATGGATTATTTCGGACCAATGTTTGTGAATGACGAAGGTAGAGAAGAGAAAGTATGGATATGTTTGTACACATGCTTAGCCGTTAGAGCTATTCACATGGAAGTAGTCAAGAATTTGACAGCAGAGGAATGTCTTCTCTCCCTGAGGAGATTCATCTCATCCAGAGGAATACCTGAAACAATCTTAACAGATAATGCATCTCAATTTAAATTAACCGCAGAGGTATTGACGAACCCATATTGTATAGATAACAAGATAAGATGGAAATTCATACCTGAATTAGCACCATGGAATGGTGGATTTTATGAAAGACTAATCGGCATCGTAAAAAACTGCCTAAAAAGGTCCATCGAAAAACATCTATTGTCAACTTCTCAATTAAACACCATTATCAAAGAGATTGAAGCAATAGTCAATACCAGACCCCTAAACTATGTAGGATCTGACATCGAATACGTCTTGAAACCCTCAGATTTTCTAACATTTGGAAAGAACATCTTGATTACCCCATCTCTTCAACATGCTGTTCCCGGAGGAACCATTACCAAAGAAAATCTTATCGACAGCTGGAAACGAGGACAACGAATACTGGGGGAATTTAAAAGAATGTTCCTAGGGCAATATCTAAGTAGCTTAAGAGAAAGGTACCAACATTCACATAGGGAACCTAGGGTCAAATCCACCAGAATTCCCAAGGTTGGAGACGTCGTACAGATCAAAGATGACATAAAAAACCGAGAGACGTGGAAGGTTGGAAGAATCACTACATTAATCCCTAGCAATGATGGTGAGACTAGAACGGCTAAAGTCAAAGTAGATAACAAAGAATTCACCCGATCCATAACACATCTATATCCTCTTGAAGTTGAAGACGAAGCCGAAGTTAACATAGAAGACACAGTCATTCAACCATTAAGTGAACAAAAAAAACCCTTACAAACTCTAGAAGAAGAATTAATGGATATTGAAACCATAGAAGAAGACACAACTCCTGATACAATGGAAATTCCTGACAATATAAGCGATTTACACATGAAAGAGAATGTAACAGACAGTGAACTAGAACAAGAAGTAGATATTGAAAATGGAAATGAAGAAGTCGATCAGAAGCAACGGCGAGCAGCAGCCACTAAGGCCTTAGAGAAAATAAGGCAGTGGACTCGAAGTTTGTTGACCTTATTCTAGTCGCCCCGGCAGTGTCGCCACGAGCGTTCGCGAACTGCATTTGTACAAAATGTAAATAATCAATTTGCAACGGGTAACACCGGAAGTACATAACAGCCAACTTAAAGATAGAGATAGTGATTTCCGCCCTGCTTCATGCATCCATTATGCGAGCTAGCGTCAGACGACTACGTTCTCCCAGTAAACCGGCAAAGAAGATTCAGTAATAATAAGTTGAAGGAGCAAGCCAGTTCCTGAGGACGGCAGAAGTAATGAAGTTAAGTCATCTCCATTTTTTGTATGTTGGTTCTAACAATTCTCAATTTGTCGCGTTATCTATTTTACCATGTGCCTTACTTACCCACCTACACCAGACATCATCATGTTTGACTCCATTTAAACTATCTTGAATACGAACCTAGACCAGTACATGAGGTTACGGAAGACACACTATCGATTTGATAGGATAATATGTTAATATAATGATAAGCGTCTCTCAGACCTGAGATAATGAGATTTGTGGAATTACCCACTATTTATTTGATACGAGCTCGAAACTCCCTGTGAGTTTATTTCATTATTGCTAGCTTATATTTGATTGAGAGATATGCAGTCCAGTGTGGACGTGCTGTTTATATGAAGGCTTCACGAAAGTCCTATACTAATAATAATAATATAGTGTCTTTACGTCTGGCCGGGACATGAGGTCCGTGGTCGGGGTAACGGCAACCTAAGGAATCCAGGATTGACGCACCCACGGATGTCCAACTTCGTCATCGGTTACTACCATTACCGAACGTAGACTTACTCAATTGGTAGGGAGGAGAGAATCATTCAGGTGGACTTAGATCTACACTAATGAGGCACCGGCGAATACTTCTATGTAGTCACATATCATCATCTTACACGAATACTCTGAACAAGGTTAAACACGAGGCAGTATTACATCATCCATCACATATTGTATTTATCATGATTTGACTATTTGCTAACTTTTCATCTCTGCTTGTGTAACAATATTGGTTTCGATCCGAGAAAAGGGAGAAGCGTCGTACCACGGTACGACCCTTCCCCCTTAGGATTGATGTATAAGAGATGGAGATGGCATTGTTGTATAAACATTTTAGATGGAGCCTGTGAGAACCCATTGGTGCCGAGTCCTCTACCAACTGCACTGCTCGTAACGAATACATCTGCTCAGGTAACTAACCTTGCTTTGACTCATCCCTTTCGAAGTGCCCTCTCATTTCACCCTGAGCGATTTTTATTCTTTATCATATCATAATACCCCCAAACTTCATAATGGGCATTTCGACAGCACGATCTAACCTTCGAAACTCGATAGAAGAAGGCTAAAAAATGTATAACATAATGTCCTAGTGTTACATTACTTAGTTACTCTGTTCATGATTTTCTTGTTTGGTAAAATGAACCTCAATCCGTATCACTATGAACTATAAATACAGTTTTATAGTAATTGAAAAAAATAAATTTTCTGTGGCAAAATTTCTTTTTCTACGACGATAGTTGCCGAAGTTATGATCACAATACCGATGGAGCTCACCAAGCCCCCACGCCGCCGTAGTGGCATGACGTCACTAGGACCGAAACCGCCAACTAACCAACTACGTGTAGCGTTTCGCGCGAATATTGTCCTTTTAAACGAGTAAATTAATATTATTGAATATATTATATTGTTCATTTTATGTAAAAAATGTGATTAAAAGTATTGCTTTTGTAATTGTAAGAATGTGTAATAAATTGGAAGCCGGTTTTGTCCAAGGTAAATCGGATAATCTCCCCATATATATATATTCTTTATTGCACATTTAACATACAGAAAGTAAACAAACAAAAGGACATTTACAAAGGCGGGCTTATCTCTACAAGAGATTTCTTCCAGCCAACCCATGGTTGTGAGAGAGAATGTTCATAGCGGGATACAATCGTGCATGTAAATGGAAAAAAAAAACAAAAATAAATAAATAATACCAACAATAAAGAGGAGAGAGAGAGGAGAGGAGAGGTCAAAATTTTTTGTCATTTTCCAACATATGTTTCTTTGGGAAAGTTGTTCAGTTTCGTTGACTGAGTACGCCCTTTCAGTTTTCGGTACACCGTCCCTTACACCCTTTATATATGGTATCGGTATCGTATCATTACCGTTATTTCTCAAAAATATAAACAAAGATTTGATCACAAGTCAGGTGACAAGACGGATCTTTCATTCTCTATTCAAGCATCCATCATCTTTTCATACCAGCCAGTCTGTCAACAATTGCAACCTCTTTTCTCTAACAGGAATTTACAAAATGCTCAAAAACACGGGGAAAACGAATTTTCTTAGACATGAGACCTAGCTAGGTTGATTTTTTGCTCCCAAAAACCCTTGTTTGCTAAATTTCATCGAAATCGTTTTCTTCGTTTCGTTTTCTTTCAGTATTTATCAACATAAATATGAATAACTTATTTAAACCATACGTATTGTACGTTACTTATCTATGTTTTATTCCTTCTTATTGTTTGTTCTGCATTTTTTGTGCAAATATAAAGGAAGTCAGATCAACACTTTTTAGATTGTAGTATGTCGGGTAGACTTTTCCTGCCCAGTTTCATGTCTATTTTGGTTTCAAGCTCCCATTTTTCTTTTGAACAGGAGGTGAATAACTGTTTCCTCTTTTTTCAGGGTCGCAGACACACGCCGAGCTATTTTTGCATTTATATTTATACAGGTGCGCTGCAAAACCACCGTGTCCGGTCAACATCTGTGTGAGCACATTGTCGAGTTTTATTTTAGCAACAAAATGGTAGGCCGCAAACGCAAATGGTAGGAACACTTTTGTTCCGGAAACTATATCTCCTGAAAAGTATATTGCTCCCACGATACCAACTGTGCTGGATCTGAGCTCCCTCTTAATGTAGGAAGAAAAGGTCGTAATGAGGCTTGACCTTTATTTGAGCCGCTTGTTTGGGAAGCTGGTCTGCTCTTTCGTTGCCCTCTACTCCCACGTGAGCTCTTATACAGAACAGTCGTATTGTCCGGTTTTGCTATTGGATTCAATTTATGAAACCACCATACTCAATATATGAAGCTGTCAAAATAGCACTCCTCCAAATGCTAGCGCCACCAAGCGGGAGTAAAAGGCATACATAGGTGCCATTATGTTACTCGAACACAAATACAGTAATTCAATGAAAACTGTTTCGGTGTGTAGGGGCTTTAGTTATTGCACTAACATCTTGTACTCTTTCGTCGGAAGCGTTGGAAGTTTAAACAACGAATCAGAAGCTTTTTGGATTTTTTCTTTTTTGACCCGACGACTGCTCCAACAAGATTGTCTTTCTCTTCCTTCTACGACGGATAAGTTTTTACTGAATTGGAACGCTCCAAGTCGAAAATCGAAATCACTTCACGATCACGAGGTATATATCAAGGGCGCGTTCCAAATTGGGTAGAAATTACCCTGACAGTAGGATAGATTTAAGGTGAACGCGCTTTTGGGCGTTTCGTGCGGGCGGGCCGCCCGGCCGCGCGCATTTCTGTCACCATCGCGCACCTGCTCGCAGCGCGCGCATCGCATAGGTTGGTGTGACCATACGTGGGAGATTTCTACTCGTACTAATTTGACTATTGAATTTTTATTTTGACCGGTTGTTGAAATACCTTGGTTTATTCGTCCAAGCCAAATACAAAATATAGCAGGTTATAGAATAGTTACACCGACAGATACCCTAAACTACACATAACAATGTTATCGTTTTTGTTATTGAAAATACAATGAAACAATTTTATAGCATTCATCTTCCGCATCTGGCAGTACTGAAACAGCGCTCAGAGTGGCGTGCGGCCGCGCGGCGATCACAGATTAGTATATATGTAGGGGCGGCGATCCGCGCGCATAATGCGATCGCATCGCCTGGCGGAGTTCAACATGCGAGAATGCGACTAGGTGCGCGTTGTTCCATAGATTTTCATACAAAATATTCAAAATCCGCAAGGCAATCCGCCCAAATGCGCTTGTACCTTTATATGACGTCCCATATGTATGGTCACTCAGAGTAAAAAAAAAACCGGTCAAGTACGAGTTGGACTCACGCGCCGAGGGTTCCGATATACCTTTAGTATTTTTGGAAGCATTCACAAACTTCGGAGATAAGGGGGGGGGGGGGACGGTAATTTTTTTGTCATAACTTAAAAACTAAGTTTTAAAAAAATACAAAAATATATTTTAGAATGTACAAGTAAAGCCCTTTCATATGATACCCCACTCAACCTAGTACCGACAATTTGAAATTTTGCCCCCCCTATTTGGGCCCCCTTTACATCAATAATCATATTTTTTTTCTTAATTCTTTTACGTGCAATTAAGTTGGACATTGGACAACCATATTCTAAAACTATTCCAAAAAGTCGATAGAATGAGTGGTTTCTGAGATATACAGGTGTGATAGACAGACAGACAGACAAAGCGGCACCATAAGGGTTCCTTTTTTTACCATTTTGGTATCGGAACCCCAAAAACTATAATTCTGTGACTAGTGAAGTGTAAAGCGTCTCCCAGTCGCCTGTACTAGTCGGTCAAAAAACTCAGTTAAGTTTAATAAAATCAAGAAATCTTTAAAAATCTAATGTTTTAGTGTAAACTTTGTTTGCAAAAGTGAAAATGTATCTTTTTTTACTTGTGAATTGATCATTAATACTAAGAACGGAAGCGTAAATAATCCGAAATAGCCATTTTATTCGTGATTTTTAACACCGATTTTTTTACTGAATGGTAAGTGTTTTCACCAGAAAAACTGTGGTAGTACAGTACCTAGCATTTATTTATTACTCCCATGTCACATATTACTCAGAGAGAATGATAAAAATTTTACGTTTTTAGGATTTGATAAAAATCTATACATTTTAGTATGGAGGTCCCTCGCAAGAAAGTGATACGCTTATGGATCCCTCCGCAAAAAGAGCTGCTACTTAAACCTCATTGTGTGGTCGCGACAGACTGCTGTCAAAGGGTAATTATTACCTATGTTATTACCCGTTTTGGAACCCAACCCTAGAACCACAGAGCAGAAACAACCTAGAACAATGAGAACTAGAACAACCCAATTCTATGTTCACGAGCACACACCACCGAGTTTCCGAGTATGACCACGAGGCCAATGTATAGCGCGAACTGCGAACAAAGGCAGTTAACTCAAAAAATTAGTCGGCTTTTTTAGTTGTTATATAAGACCCTCTACAAGTATCTTTTGATTACTTTCTGGGAACATGAATTTTATTGAGATTCTTGACTTAATAGTAGTTTAAGATACAAGTGCCGTAAGTAGGGTTATTTCTATACATTTGTGAGAAAACAGGTAGGTATAGTATAAGTAATACACTTGTTAAAGGAACATCAAATAAATTTTTATTGCTAAGCAACTGATAAAACCTAGACCAATTTAAATTTAGCAGACAGGCTTGTATAAAATGTTATGTCAGAAGGTTATATCACTTAGTCGCCTTTTATCACATATGCTTAGATTAAGACGCTTAGTCGCCTTTTTAGCGCCTAATGGAAGGTTTATTCACTTTGTCACCTTTATCACACAAGGGCAGAATAAAACACTTAGTCGCCTTTTATGACACAAGGGAAGGTTAAGTCACTTAGTCGCGTTTTATGACACAATGGCAGATTAACACACTTAGTCGCCTTTTAAGACACTAGGGCAGATGAAGACACTTAGTGGAAAATTAGGACACTTAGTCGCCTTTTATGACACAAGGGTGGATTAAGACACTTAGTCGCCTTTTATGACACAAGTGAAGGTTAAGTCACTTAGTCGCCTTTTATGACACAATGGCAGATTAAGACACTTAGTCGCCTTTTAAGACACTAGGGCAGATGAAGACACTTATTGGAAGATTAGGACTTAGGACACTTAGTCGCCTTTTATAACACAAGGGTAGATTAAGGCACTTAGTCGCCTTTTATCGCACTGGAAAAGGGTTAGTCTCTAAGTCGCCTTTTATCGCAAAACGGAACTTACCTGCCATTTATCACACAAGGGCAGAGCAGACAAAATTATTTTATGATCAGAGTGTAAAACTCCTTGGTAGTATACTTTTTCTACTTAACGCACTAGTACCGGAAAATAATACGGAATCGTAAATTGATAACTTTCCAAAAATAATAAACAGTCGAATTCGCTTCTGACACTCGCCGGCTGCTACTGCAGCATTTTGCATTTTGAGGTTAGGATTTTGTTTACAAATTACATGGCTCTTTCGTGAACTCCAGTATAGAGACAGGTGGGAATGCATGGAATGGTTTGATAATAAATTAAAAGAATAAGGGCTCCCGCACACGACCGAGAATCGGTGGCCGATTATCGCCCAGGACAAGGACGGAAGATCCAGGTGATAACACGTAAGAGCGGGATGCCGACAAAAAATCGGCCACCGATTCTCGGTCGTGTGCGGGAGCCCTAAGACTATTTAAAAGTTTGTATATTTATACGTACAATAAAAGCTTATAGGTAGAAGATAACAAAAAATATCAGTTCCAATATACATAGAAATTCTTAATTAATTAGGTAGGTACCTACACTTACCTACATGAAGTTAAATAAAAACACCATTCTCCTAAATCATATTCAAGACGTTCAGTAAAAGCCATGGTATAAAATACTTGATTATTTCAATCTGCGAAAGTATCTCTTTCCAGGAGTTTTGGCTTTGTCATGGGTAAGAGTCTGAAATCATAAGAATATTATCACTAAGGAGTGTTCCTGCAACACATGGTACCTACTATAGCGGTAGCCGCTTTCTGGGCAAGTAAGATTTAGCCCGTGTTCGTGCCGACACGAAAGAAGAAGAATGGTACTATTAAAGATTGTAAAATAGTTGCTGTGCCCGAACAGGGTGTTGCATGCCCTACTTAATAAGTTTGACATGTAATGTGCAATTAAATAAATAAATAAAGTAACTATTAAAAACTTTATGAAATGTTAAGCAATGAAATTTTAGAAGGCAGAGGTATGACTTCTGTGCAAAGTCCGTCTGAAGTAGTACCAGCTGCTTGCCTATTTGTGCCATAAAGCAGCACTGCTTGGTTCCAAGGGTAAAAGAAACCAATAAAAGTTATCAGTGAAAACCAAAGAGTTTCCACATACAACTAGAGGGCTCACAAAAAGAAAACATTTTTGTCCCTGAAAAAAGTTTAAATTGGCCTCCATCTCTTTCCAGCAACAGCAGTATGCTAAAAAGAGATGTAGGCTTTTTTGAGCGGCAAGATCTAAAGGAATCTAATTTGTTGTCAGTGAGATTTATGCCATTTGCGTGCACTCTCTCGTTGTATAAATATTATACTTGGAATCTCTTTGGTGAAAATTGACTGCCTGATTAAATAATAATTTAATCTTAGTTATGAGGATGGGCAACTGGGCAATACATCTTTCTGTCTTATTTTCGTTAAGACACAACAGGCTCCTAATAATAATAATGTCACAAACAAGTGGTGGTGACCACTTACCATCAGGTGGCCCATCTGCTTGTTTGCTTACTTGTGACATAAAAAAAATAGATTCCAGCCTCGCATTTACCCAAGGTCTTAAAATCTCGGCTTAAAATGGTCCCAAATCTTATTAGAAATCAAACTATGCACAATTTTTTGTAAAAAGAACTTACTATTTCACACTCATCATCTGTAAAATGATAACGGCGTACACACTTGTCTCCCGTTTCTGGAATCACTGAATTTGTTACCATCTCATTTTCATTTTCAATAGTGGTTATGCTCTGGAAAATAACAAGATTATTTATTTTAGTAAAATTATTGCAGTCTTACTACAAAAAAGTTAGACATCTGTTGAACACTTGATTAAAAAAATGCGCACAAAATAACTGGCTATGTCAGTTGATGCGCAGAAGTCAAGTCATAAGTAATTTTTGACTTCTGCGCATCAATGATATAGAAAGAGTTATTTGGTACGATTTTTTTAATCAAGTGTTCAACAGATGTCTAAGTTTTTTGTAGTAAGACGGTTGATGTCTACATGATTGTTTCTCTGTCAGTGTATATGGGCTGAACAGATTGCAATTGATTTTGCAGTGCTAGTGTTTTTTACTTTTAATGTATGGAAAAAATTACAATCTTGTTGTATGAGAAGGAATACAGCGTTTATAGGGCATCATGCTGGTTCTGCTGGGTACGGTCAACCGCTCGTCGGTAGAAACCTTTTCAACTCTATTACCACGCCATAAGGTCCAAAAGTGTTTCTACTGACGTGCTGTTGAGTGTACCTGTAGATTTTTGAATATCACAGTGCTGTGTGATCTATGAAATTTTAAATTTATAAATGCCCGGAAATACTGTCCCATAAGAAAATTAACAATAAATCTGTACTTCATATTTATTTAGTGAATATCATTTTTCACTACTGGAATGATTGTGGTTTTGAATTTTTTTGGTGATATTTTACCATTCAGAAATTTAAGAATTAATTCTCTGATTTCAATAAGCATAAATCTTTTCAGATCATGCATAAGTCTCAGGCCTTCCTGAAAAGGCCAGTAAAATCTACACTAATATTATAAAGAGGAAAGACTTGTTTGTTTGTTTGCATCGCATAGGCTCCGAAACTACTGGACCGATTTGAAAAATTCTTTCACCATTAGAAACCTGCATTATCCGTGATGAACATAGGCTATAAAGTATTTTCAAAAAAGTTAGGGTTCCGTATGAAAACTTCGATAATGTAACCCAAGGTGTGAAAAAAATACCAAATATCATCCTTATATCGCGTACGCTGCCGAAACTATTAACAATAGAGCAAAGTGATGTACACACGACCGCACATCAGTTTCAGCAAACACTTTTGGACCTTATGGCGTGGTAATAGAGTTGAAAAAGTTTCTACCGACAAGCGGTTGACCGTACCACAGGTTTATAGAAGACATTAATATCTACAAAAAGTCCGCGATACCATATGTCTAACTATTACAGTTATGTCACAATAACTACTTTAATTCATGTTTAAAATATGCAATAGTAACGCTGGTACAAACTATATAGGCCACATTATTCGTACCTATTAATCCTTATCCAAATGAATGATTTCGTATTCAAGGCTATGTCAGTACCTGTAAATTATTTTCTGAATTATTCAAATCGGACATACCATTCAAAAGTTATCATGAGTGTAATTGTTATCAAAATTGAAATTAAAGAAACAGCGTACTAAGTGACTGTAATGGTTTTATCTACAACAGAGAATAGACACGAAAAATTTGGCTGCTGTTTCCTGTATGTGTAATTGAGTGTAATCTCACGCCTATATCCCTTCCTCACGGGGTAGGCGTGAGATTACACTCAATTACACATACCTACAGGAAACAGCAGCCAAATTTTTAACCCCCGACGCAACAAGAACCTATATCTACCCGTGCGAAGCCGGGGCGGACCGCTAGTTATAAGTTCTCACTTTTATGGTAGCACTTGGCATTTTCTCTTCATACTCTTCTCCCAATTTAAATGTACTTTCAAGTGTCCTGATCAATGACGAGTTTTTGATGGTCATCATATCTCCATCTAAGGTTATTTCCATTAGTGGTGATGACATAGCTATCATTTTACGCCCAATGTATGGAACACCTGCAAAAAAAAAAAGTTGATGATAAGGAAAAAATGGATGAAGCTGTGTATAGGACGTATAAATTACTGCTAGTTTAGAGAGAGAGAGAAATTAATATTGTTCAAGTTATTTTCCAAGAACCAGTTATTCTAGCCTAGAGGTACCTACCTACTGCAGTAAAGTAGTCATCAATATTTTCATTTTTATAATGCTGGTATTTTCCAGGAATCGAAGGCATTTTTTGTTTTGTGTGTGCAACTGAAAATAATAATATCTTTGTTTGACCGACAAGGTTCAAGGGAAATGCAAATAAAAAGCTATTGTTTTGATTGATGAAAAAGATTTTTTTTTTTTCTCTTATGGCACTAGTCAGACTTTATGCCAGTGTCACGTTTAAAGGTACGGAAACTAAACGCGGAAAATAAAAAGAAAGGAATTTATAGGAGACAGCATAGATTTATATAGTCAAGATAGGGTCTTGGGAACAAGCGGTTCAAAATTTCCCCATACAAGAAAAAAAAGCGCCATCTGTGAAAAATCGCGTGAACTACGTTGAGTAGTACTTCGGTCGGTAACGAATGGCGGGAAAAACAAAACACTTTTTATTGTTTATATGTGATTTAGGCCTTGTATTTCAATTTCTTTATTTGGATTATAGTCAAAAACAATAATAAGAAATAACAATAATAATAATAAGAGTATATTGTTTCTTCAACCAAGAACATTCCATTTTGTTGGTAAGTTTATTGCATCCTATGTTGACAATATGACTGACAACGACTGACATTTGTTGGTCCTAAACGTCAGATTTCGGACCAACGAATTGGGGACAGTGTAAGGTGCCGATGGGCCAGTACTTATATATAAGTAAATGGGAGACAGTCAGGTAATTGCACTGACCTCTATATATTGTATATATAGAGGTCGGTGGGTAATTGATATAAAATAAAGTACTTAAAGTTTTACAACCGTGCAGTCGATCACAGAACACCATAGAAAAATAAGGGTAACTAGAAGGAGGATTAAAGAAATAAGTTGTCACAAGGTAGTGAAGGCGTCGTTCTATGGATTTGACAGGTTATTTTGAATATTTCCTAGTGATCACTGATGATTTGACATAAAAATTTGGGACACGTTGGCAGATGTCATCCCATAGTAAATTAAATTAGTAAGGTATCTATTCCGAGCGAAGCAAGGAGGTCCGAAATCTTTGCAGAACACGATTAGTTGGCGTATGTCTTCTGTACCCATAGATTTTTTAATTCGCGCGTGGCGCTTTTAACCAGATTGCGCTCTTACAAAAATTATGCGAGCAGAGTAGGACGTAAGATGAGAGGAAGCTGTCCCTTTCTAATAGATTTTGCATGACATTTTGTTTATGTTGCCATGACAACATCAACAAAATGTCATGCAAAATCTTTGTTAAAAATCATTTTATCAAAGAGTTTTTAATCCAGATAAATCAAAAGATAATGATTTTCTGCATTTATCAATATTTAATGAAAACTGAGAGAGGTTTATACTTTGCACGTTGAAAATTATTCAAATAAGTATTTAAAAATACGTATAAATAAAAATTTGTGGATATAAAACTTAACTTTTTGTACGGAAATTGTGCAAACTTCATTAGTATGGCAATAATTAGAAAGGGACGAAGTATATCGACTATGCTCTGCTCGTTTTGCCTCTGTACAAATTGTTAAGAGTACGCTATCATGGTATATGTAAGATCATTGTCTGTACCATACTTTTTTTTTTCTTTTTTAAATATATGGCTTTCACATCTCTTAGTGCGAGATGTATTTTGCCAATGACCGTATAGATTCGACTTGGTATACACGCAGGAAGAATGTTATACTGAAGAAATTTTGATGTTCTGTGAACGGACAAGGCGAGGATAGGTACCTAAAACAAGGACAACACAGACACCAATGTTAGTTATTACTAGGGCTAGGAAAATAGAAAGGGTAGAGAGATAGACAAGAGTGGAAGGAAAAGGAAGAGTTAATCGATATAAATATATACTTAAAAGAATTAAAGTTTTATGTCGTGGCATTCAATATATTTTAAAAGTGTTTTGACTAAGGGGGTATGTACATATGTTAGCAGATATTGAACGTTGGTAGGTCGCGGGATACAAGGAGGGAGCATATCATACAAAGAAAAGGGGTACTTCGTACAACTGAAAAAAATATGATCTCGGGTACCATCGTCCAGACCGCACTCACAAAGGGAATGGTCCCGCACCCTGATTTTGCAGAGAAATACAGGAGTACAAGCGTGGCCGAGACGGAGGCGACATATTGTTGAAGTGGCTTGCTTACTGCCGGATCTAAATCGGAAAAACCATGGCTTGCGTGGGATAAGAGGTTGGATGTTTCCATAATGGCGACCTTTAAGTAGTCTAGAAGTATTCCATTGCTGCTGCCATGATTCCTCCAAGTCAGCTCGGGCAATAGACAAAAGGTCATGGGCAAAGATATTTTGACTGCTTTCAATGCCTGACTGAACCACTTCCTTAGCCCAGGAGTCGGCCCATTCATTTCCCTCAATACCAGAGTGTCCTGGAATCCACGCGATACAAATTTCTAAGCCTTTCTTGGATGATTTATGTAGCAAATCTTTAATTTTGAAAATGTGAGGGGATTTTAATTTTGATTTAAAAGGGTTACCGATAATTGATTGCAGGCTGCTTTTTGAGTCCGTAAAAATTATTGTTTTAGGGAAGTTATGGGAAACAGCGTAAGAAATAGCTTCAAGTATAGCTATCGTTTCACCGGTAAATACGGAAGCTTGAGAGGGACACTTAAAGCTCAAAATTTTAGGGATCCAAACTGCAGCACCGACATTACCATCTGTGTTCAATTTCGAAGCGTCCGTATATATTGGAATCCATCCTTGCCATTTGCTCAACAGGAGATTGAAATTTTGGTTAGCCCCAGGATCATCTTTAGCAATACCAAAATCTAAAATTACTTTAGGTGAATAAATTAAAGCCTCATAATCGGTTTCAAAAAGAGGATGGTTGGGGGATTGGAATATAGGAAGAGGGAGACTTTTTATTTTTGTAAAGCTTTTTATAATTCTTGGTGGATCTTTGTGAGACCAATATTGGTTTTCGGCTACTTCTTGGGACAGGGACTCTAAACGTGGGGTGAGGGGGTGATTAGAGAGTGATAATGCTTTATAGAGGAAACGATCGGATAGGTATTGCTTACGAAGAAACAGAGGGGGGTCAACGCACTCGATCTGTAACGCATTTTTGGGATAATAATTCGTAGGCATTTGGACTGAATAATGTCTAGTTTTTAAAGAGCCAATTTGCTGCACGGTTTTATTTTATTTTATTTATTAAGGTACACCAGCAGAGCACATATCAAATATTACATAAAAACTTATTCTAAAAACGGTTCACGGTTCTAAAATAAAAGACCCATAATCAATTTGGCTACGAATTGAAGCGTTATACAGTAGTTTTTGTGAGTAAGGATGAGAACCCCACCAGACTCCAGATAAAGCACGTAAGACATTTATACCCTTTTCACATTTTTCAGCTATATAATTTAAGTGGGGAACACCAGTCAGTTTAGAGTCTAGAAATACTCCCAGGAACTTCACCGAATCGTTTTGAGGAATTAATTGGTCTTCATAGGTAACGTTGACCCGTGAGATGCTTCTCCTTTTTGAAAAGACGACAACTCTGCTTTTTAATGGTGCTAGAGAAAGACCATGGTCGTCTAACCATGTTTTAAGATTTCTAAGGGCTTCATTGAGATCTTTTAATGACGTATCGATGCATTGGCTAGACACGTATAGTGCAAGATCATCAGCGTATTGCAGAACTTTACAAAAAGGTGACACGGAGTGTTCTAGGTCGTACGTGTATATATTATATAAAAGAGGGCTGAGTACCGATCCTTGTGGAATTCCCTGCCAAAGCGTTCTAGAAGAAAGAAAAGAGTTACCATTACGGATTTTTATGGCTCTGCCCATAAACAGCTCATATTCGAAATGTACGATCCTCGCTGGAATACTCAGCTCTAGCATTTTTGCTCTGAGTACTGGAAGAACTACGCTATCGTATGCCGAAGTTATGTCTAAGAAGCAACCAATGACATGTTCCTTCTTAGACAGGGCGAGACGAATGTCTGTAGTGAGTATGGATAAGCTGTCCATTGTGCTTTTACCTTTTCAAAATCCGAATTGGGAATTGGCCAGAATGTTCCGGTTCTCGAGAAGCCATTCTAGTCTGTTTTTGATGAGATGCTCTAAGATTTTACTGGTAGTAGAGGAAAGCGCTTTAGGCCTATATGAACGAGCCTCGTTAGGGTTTTTATTTGACTTAGGGATGGGAATAATTATTTGTTGTTTCCAAGGTTTGGGAATTTCGCCAGCGATAAATATGCTATTGAGAATGTTGAGAAAGTATTCCTGGCTCGGAGAACTAAGCTTTGTAATAAATAGATATGGGATGCCATCCTCACCAGGGGATGAGTTTCTCAACCCCTCAAGAGTAATCTTAAGTTCGGAAAAACTAAAAGGGCCATCAAAGGGATCACGAGAAGGGGAAGGAGGGGAGGGATTTATAAAAGATTCCTCGGGACATGATGGAGGGGCGAGCCTATCGGCAAACTCCTCCATCCAGGGGGAAGAATCATATGATGTCAGGGGATCGGGTCTAATATAATAATAATATAATAATATAACATTTATTTCAGATAACAAGATCCATACAAAAAGCAAAATACTTAAAAAAATAAATAAAATTAGAGCATAATAAAAATTACGTTCATGTCAGTCATTTTAAGCAGCTAGTTCCATCCATCGCCAGAACATGTCCGTCAGATGCAGTCTACATTTTAGTTCTCTAATAATACTGTTATTACACGCGTCAACTCTGTCCATAAATGAAGCGATTCTTTGTCTCACAATGGCATTAAACGCGTTAACTCTAGACTCCAAAAACATACCCGAGGCACTGCACCATGGGGGCAGCCCCATTAACTGCCGAAAGGTGTTATTGTATTGCACGCGAATGACATTGTGAGACTTCTTCGTATAGTTGGTCCAGAGTTGACACGTGTAAAACGTTTGACAATATGATTTGAATAGCTGGAGTTTAACATCCTTGTCTGATTTATAAAATCTCCTAGCAACCATATTGCCAACAACGGAAAGAGCTCTCCGTTGCCTTTCCATGTCGGCATCATCTTTTAAGTTAGAAGACAAAATGTGGCCAAGGTATTTGAATGACTCAATGACTTTGACCTTCTGTCCATTGAGACACAAATCAGGAACGTGCTTAGGACCTCTACCCGACCTGAAAACCAACAATTCGGTTTTTTTTACGTTATACACTAGCCCGTGGTTACGAGCATAGCGTTCACATATGGAAATAAGCCTTGTTAATCCCTTGATCGAGGGGCTGATCAGCACCATATCATCAGCATAACTTAGATTGTTGACATATCTGTCACCCAGTCTAAGACCGACCCTGGTGCTGCTCAGCTCCACGATCAGGTCATTTACATACAGATTAAACAGGTCGGGAGAGGTCAAACCACCCTGTCTCACACCACAAGGAAGGGTGTAGTCCTCAGATAAGGCATTAGACCACCTTACGTTATTACATTGAGTGCGATACCAATACGACAGAAGATCAATGATACAAGAAGGCATATTATTTTGACGCATCTTCTCCCAAAGCAGGTCGTGTCTCAGGGTATCGAAAGCGCGGCTGAGGTCGAGGAAGCACGCGTAAACTGTTGTTTCATTTGAAACATAGTAGTTGACTACCTGCTTTAGAGAAAAGATGGCCATGTCAGTCGAAACCTCCGCCCTAAATCCAAACTGACCGTCATCAAGGTTAAGTAGCGGAGTGATAGACTTCTGTAAAACTCTCTCAAATACCTTGGCCACAATTGTAGCTAATGAAATTGGCCTATAATTGGCCGTACTCGAAATATCTCCTGTCCTGTTTTTAGGTATAGGTATAACTATTGTTCTAGTTAGGTTATCAGGTAAATATGAATGCTGCAAGCAGAGTTCAAAGAATCTAGCCAGCACTACACAGATATTCTGGCCAGCATAGAATAAGTGTTCAATGCTGAGGCCGTCGTGACCCGGATACTTCCCACGTTTCATAGCTTTTAATATTTTAGCAACATCATCAGCTATGATGCGGAACACCTCCGAGTCACCACGGCCGCCAGCAGCGTGGTTACTTGAATTACAAGATTCTTTATCTTTAAAAGTATGGCCAGCGATGAAAGATTTCCGAAAAATATTCGCAATATTTTCCGTATCCTTCTCGCCCTCCACAGTAACGGGTAAGCTATTTTTACCACTCAACTTTTTGACGTTTTTCCAGAACTTTACAAAATTTCCATTACATTTATGACTTGCTAGAATATCCAACCTTATTTTTTCCTGATTTTGCTGTACATATCTTAAAGCAGCCTTAAATTTCTTGCGCGCAGCATTCATCTTTTCATAGTGATACCCCGAGCACGGCCTACCATATAGAGTCCATTCTTGAAACTCATGCCTAGCCGCTACATGCAAGTGACGTACGTGAAAATTCCAGCCAACTACTTTTTTTATTTAAGGATCTTTAGAGCAATAGCTGTATTCGGCAGAAAACTGCAAACATTTAATAAAATCATAATAAAATTCGTGTATAAGTTGTAAATGACTAGATTCGTTACATTTAAAATTGGTACATTCAAATTTAAAATAATCCTGGGACATTAATATAAAAAGTTTCTCCTCACATAATTGAGTGTAATATTCAATCTGATTTTGATCTCTACAGCCCCAAATATACAAATACAAATACAAAATCATTTATTTCTCAATTCCAAATAACATTAGTAGGTATGTCAAGAAAACAAAACATTTGAGAAAATGGCATGGGCACAGCTAGTGGCTGATTTTAAGCCCACCCAGAGTCAAGAAGAGAGGGACCTATATAATAATAGTAAATAATAATAGAAATTTAGAAAGAAGCATTAGATAATACAATGATTTTACATACAAATTTAAAACAAAAGTAAGGAAAGGAAGTAACAGAAATGCATACAAAAATTATTAATATTAACAACATATTATAATGTATAGTCATTTTAAACATAATTTTCAGCTATTGAATATATTATTTTTAAAAATTAAACCTACATAATCAAACCTAGTCCTAAAGGGACACCGCACATTTTCAAATTTAATTTGCATATTTAAAAGCAGACGTTTATAATTGATTTTGAAAGTACGTAGTGTTTTACAAGCCCGTATAGGTGGTGGAATATTGTTCCAAATTTTGGCTGCAGCCAACCGAAACGAACCAGTAGCAGCGTGCGTGCGGTGCGGCGGTAGCACCAACTGCAGGGCGCGGGCGGCGCGCTGCCGGCGCCCGCCCTCGTCCTGCAGCCGCAGCTTGGCCGCGAGCCCGGCGGGGGCGCCCTGCTGCAACACGGTGTATGTGAGGCAGGCCAGGTGTAGCTGCCTGCGAGACGCCATGTCAAGGCTCCCCAGCTCATTGAGCAGGGGTGTGATACGCTCCCTACGCCCTACACGCTCACTAAACCTTACACATGAGTTCTGTAATTTTTGTATCCGATAACTGGTTTTTTCGTGTAGGCATGGTCCGTAAACGGTGTCGCAGTAATTAAATTGTGATAATATTAAAGATTCCGTGAGCGAGCGTCTTACTTCCCTGCTCAAATATTCACCAATTTTGTATAAAGACTTTAATTTGTACATTGCTCCTTTGATCTTCATAGCAACATGACGATCAAAATTCAAACATGAGTCTACGTGCAATCCTAAATTACGAGCATGTTGAACAATTTCAATGGTTGTACCGTTAAGTGTGATATTAGGATTACACGACAACACAGCTTGGATCGCACTTTTAGTACCAAAAAGCAAAGCAACAGTTTTACCGGCATTTAGGCATAGCGCGTTATCCCGCGCCCACTCCCACACCCGTTGCAGCTCGTCGTTGACCAGCTGCACCGCCGCGGGAGTGTCCGCGGGCAGGAACGAGTGCAGCAACTGCGTATCGTCCGCGAACATCTCGCACCGCATGTGCCGCACGCAGCTCGGCAGGTCCGCCGTGTATACCGCGTACAGCAGCGGGGAGATACATGCACCCTGTGGACATCCACGTGTTACCCTTTTTGCCTCGGAGTAGATATTCTCACCATCCCTACCAACGCATCGTACTACCTGGTAACGATCATGTAGGTAGTTATTGATTAATAACAAGGCATTATTATCAAGACCGTAATGTTTTAGTTTACTGTATAATAATGAATGATCGATACAGTCAAATGCCCTGGAAAAATCTAACAATATTAATACTGATACTAACCCTTGGTCAAGGCTACTTAGAATTTCATCCGTAACTTGGGTAAGCGTCGTGACAGTGCTACGACCTCTGCGGAACCCCGACTGGTTTTCAGGAATAACATGCAGGCTTTCAAAATATTTAGTAAGTTGCTTCTCCATTGACTTTTCTAAGAGTTTTGATGCCGCCGGCAAAATACTGATTGGTCGTAAATCCCTATAAGTCTCCATTTGTTCTTTCTTAGGTAGTGGTGTTACAAGAGCCGTTTTCCATTGTTGAGGGAAGCAACCCTCTAAAAGACAAGTATTAATGATATGTAAAAGAACAGGGATTGTTCGTGGCAGAGTCAGCTTCAACATGGCAATTGATATTCCATCAACTCCCTCAGCATCCGTTGTAATGTTCCGAATAATTTTCAGTAATTCATCTGAGCTTATAAGAGTGAATGAGAACTTATCAGTATTTTCCGCGTATAAATTCGTATTGTAGTAGTATAGTAACTCGTCCGAAACAGGTGAAGTTGATGGTAATAATAGAAAGCTCTCACTTATTTTATCCGGATCATTCAAATGCTGAGGAATGTCGGTCAAATTCCGTTTGTCAGCGATGCATTCGTACACCCCCTTCCACATAAGCTTCGGGTTCTTAATATGCACGTTAATTTTACTAGCAAAAGCGGCCTGCTTCTCGGTTCGCACCATGGTGGTGACGTGGTTGCGCAGCTGGCGGTAGTAGGCCGCAGCGGCGGGCGCTGAATGTGGCGGCGCGGTGGCGGCGCGGACGCCGGCCCGCTCCCGCAACACCATCGCCCGCCGGACGGTACCCGTTAGCCAGCGCCGCACAGATCCATGACATTTCCGCACAACCAATGGCGCATGTGCATCCCATAACTGTATAAGCAGCTTGTTAAAACAATCTAATTTCCCATCTATATTATCGATATAGATCACATTTTCCCATGGAATACTCATTAAATCGCAAGAAAAGAGATCACTATCAATATCTTGTATTCTGCGATAAATCCTTACTTTTGGACGCGGTCTGAAAAGTGGAATATTAAACTGCGAAACAACAAGTCCATGGTCACTAATGTCCATATTGTGTCGCACCATAACACGGCTACATAAATTATACGCATTAGTTAATAGGATGTCCAATAAGGTGCTACTAGTATATGTGATGCGTGTTGGTTGGTTAACCATTTGACGCAAACCAAATTGGTTGCAAAAGTCTATTATTTTGCTGCCATTTGTGTTCATATCTATGTTAAAGTCACTCAAAATGAACGTATAATCCACAGTAGGCAAGTAGCAAGTTATCGCTTCGGCTAAGGAGTCAAGCGCTGCACTAATAGCGACATCTGGAGGTCTATACGCTGTACCTATTATACAAGTATGTTTTGCTACCGTTATCTTAATCCACAGCTGTTCTAGGCGCGAGACGGTCGCGGCGGGTGGCGGGGTCAGCACGCGCACGGAGAGGCGCGAGCGCACATAGAAGCCCACACCACCACCGCGCCGGTTCTCACGTGGGCTATGTATCAGCTGATATCCTGGAATTTTATACATAGATATGATAGCACTACTGTTTAACCAAGTTTCATTTAAAGCGAGAACGTCAAGGTTTTCTTTAAGTACTGTTGAACAGATGTTATCAAATTGAGTTCCTAAACTACGTACGTTATAAAGACCCAACAATAATTTATGTAGTTTTCCCATTAAGACTAGGTTTTGAGTAGGTGAGTAAATCCCGCCTTACTTCAGCATTTATCCTGAAGCAGGCAACAAGTATTTGAGTATCTAAATTATTTACAATAGCATTCGTCGTACAGGATAAGCCTTGGTAGTTAATACATAAAAACATACTAAAATACTTACTGATTTTATGCGGTACAAATGTCAACATTTCTTTTGACTTCAATGAGCTAAAATTAAAATGAACTAGTAGGACAACTAAATTAATTATTGTGACAGAATATTTAAAATATTTAATCTTATACATTTTGCGAAACAATGGAGTATAAAACAGTTCATATTAAAGTGAGGTTATGAGACCAAAGCTAGGTATATATATTGTAAGTACATATAACTTCCTATACATGTTTAGCAAATACAATTCTCTGAAAATCGCTTTCGTTTCGGATGGCTTTAATAGGTGAATTTATGTCCTTACGAATCATAATTTTACCTTCCTGCACCCACACATATGAGTACTTAAGCTTTGCTTTAAAATGTTCTTTCACTTTGAATAAGAGTGATTTCTGTGCACTACTCAACTGTTCGTTTACATATATATTTGATGGATTACCTGGCAGATTGAGTGCTTCCGTCGTTAATGGATTGTCCCTGCGATCACGACACTTCTTTAGAAACAAGTCACGTTTGCATTTATGCACAAATTTGACGATAATAGGTTGATGCGCGCGCGGCTTACCGGCTGTTGCGACGTTGAGGACTCGCATGCGACTGCAGTGTGATAACTCAGCGCGCTCCACGGGCGCACCTACCGCACGGCCCAGCTCCTCCACGCGCTGGTACAGATCTTCAGTATCACTGACGGGCACTCCCCTTATCTCAACGGAACAGTCTCGAACCTGGTTTTCGGCTCGTTCCAACCGCACTTCCAGCTCAGTAATACGTTTCTGGTCTTCTTCTCGACGTATCTGCAGGTTTTCTATAGTATCTTTGAGCGCTTTTATTTGCGACGTACTTTTCTCAATTTCCGTTAGCTTCTCCAGTATCGCAGCGTTGCTTTGTATAAGTGACTGTACAGATAGGTGTAGGGCCAGGTTACTTGGCGCTCTCATGGCCGACGACGTGTGTCCATGTGATGACCGACCTGCCAGCACAGTTTTTGCAGACTCAGGGCTCGAAGCACTAGAATTGTTGATGCTATCTTGATGTAAACAGCTGGGAAACGTCCACGCTATGGCCGACTTCTTGATATTTTCAATCTGCGACACACCCAAACCTAGACAACCGTAGTGAAAACTTCGGCGGCAAGTAGCTACATCACACGTACGTCCATTCTTCTTGTTGACCGATTTTGCTTCGCAAACAAAGCAAACTTTGTTCACCATATTGGCGTCCTTTAACGGTCACTCTCAGCGGTTACTACACAAAAATTCGACGATAGGCACTTTTTCGCTAATGGTTTTGGACACTAATACTTATACGCACTAATGGCACATAATTTAACAATATTTAACACGAAATTGTAACATTTGACGCTTTAAAATATTAAATTTTGATATTTAATACCGGAGCTCTGTGCGTTCGGTTCGGCGTCGAAATACCCTCTCTATAATATATTTGTTACGTGAGTCAGATAAATTATCATGTTCTGATTTTTGATTGATTATTTTCATATCTGATACGAACACTAAGGGCCAGTGGTCCGACCAGAACACATCACTCATAACATAACAGTCTATAAAAGTAGCCGCGGCAGCCGCAGTCACGACGCAGTGGTCGAGCCAGCGACACGTTCCGTGCGCATCGCTTAAAAAAGTGCGAGTTGTCGAATCACTCCCAAGCAGGTCAAAGTCCGCACAAGATAAAGAGTTTTGTGCACAGAAGTCCACAAGTTCTTTACCGAACAAGGTCCCAGGATGAGCATTATAATCGCCTAAGGCATAAACATTTTCAATATCATTACATTCAATCACAGCACAAATATTAGCAAAACACTCCGTAAATTCCGGCAAATTGTCATCACAGTCAGTAGGCATATATACACTAAAAATAAGTAAAGACTGTTGGCCGTTACTAAGTTTAACCGCAGCGAGGCGGCTACTATGGCAGGGTACTATTTCGGCAAAAGGAAACACAGACTTGTCCCACAAGATCGCAACGCCTCCGTACGGTCTCCCCTTCACGATACCACCCGTCGTATCCATGGCTGACACACCGTGACTTCCAAAGTTTGGATTAGTGGCATCTAATAGGTGAAGGTCATGTGGAAAGAGCCACGTCTCTTGAAGGGCAATTATGTGATGGTTAGAACATAAAGCTCTGACATGCTCTATCGATCGTTTAAAAGATTTGCAATTGAAAGTTACCATTTTAATCTGACTATTGCTATCCATTATTATGATTGAGTGTTTGTACGCTTATCAGTTCGTGAATTCAACTTTCTGGTTTCCTTAAAAAGTCTGAAAACAATATCCGAAGGCCATAACTGGTCTCCTGTGTCGCTGAGGAATATATCAATATACCTAGTCGAAACCTCGGAATCTCTTGACATTTCTCCAGACAATAGACGGTGGGATTCTAGGAGATAGGCTCTCACAAAACCTTCTTCATCCCTTCTTCTTCTTTTTGGATAGGATGCGTTTCGCGCGGGCGGTTAGTTTTTGAAAAGAAAAGAAATTTTCAATATCCGTAGACTCATTCAAAAAAAACTCTGCCTCGTTTCTGTCATTGACAACTGCCGTACATTCTTCATCCCACCAAGGGGGTGATAAAAGCTTAGATCTACGGGGTTTTTTCTTCGGAATAGAGGCATCAGCAGCTTTATTAAGTAGGTCAAGAAAGAGGGAGTAATTTAGTAGGGGATTATCAAAAACCGTCGGTAAATCTTTTAGCTCTGATTTAACGATGGAAGAAAACTGTGACCAATCAGCTTTTTGAATTTTGTATTTTAGGAGAGGATCAGGGCAAGGAACAGGAAGCACAGATAGTGGTTTTGAGATTATAATGGGGAAATGATCACTCCCATAAGATTGATTTAATACACGCCTTGAAAGTAAAGAAGACAGATTAGGAGAGCAGGCTGATAAATCAACCACCGATTGTGGGTTTTGGCCAGGATAGACGCGATGGCTTGGGGACCCATCGTTTAAAACACAGACATTAATGTCATCGAATAAGTCTAAGAGAAACGAAGAAAAAGAATCCGAGTGATAAGAGCCCCATGCGGTATTATGGCTGTTGAAATCCCCTAATATGATACAAGGAGGGGGAATAGAAAACAGGATAGTGGAAAGATCAGGAATAAGATTAAGGTTAGGATGAGGAATGTAGATAGAGACGAAATTTATGTTCATAACCTTTGCAGCAATGACATTTATTTCTTCAGAATGAGGGGGGAGGGAGATCGGAGAAAAAGGAAAGGACCTATTAATCAACAAAGCGCATCCTCCGTGACCGTCAGATCGATCATCCCGAAGACATGAAAAGCCCGGGACCCTAAAAAGGGAACCAGGTCTAAACCATGTCTCCGAGATAGCCGCGACAGACACAGAGTACTCGTTTATTAAATTAATCAGGTCGAATTTTTTAGGGGAAAGGCTTCTACAATTCCATTGGAGTACTTGGGTAAATGGCGGAGGCGCCATTGCTATACAAATTATCCACAAACTGTACAAAACTAGGTGCTACGTTGGACGGTAGGGCGTCGCTCCATTTTTTATTTTATTTATTTATTAGAGATGACGTTGGCGACTAATTTTATAAGTAAGTCGAGCATGTCATCATTTGGGGCAACATCTGCCCTAGTAGACTGGCCGGACAAGGCACAGCCGTTAGGCAGCGAGGGAGATGGTTCAGCTATAATCTGCTGGTGAGCACGACGGTCAAAACCATGACCATAGAATACATGAACATGGTCAAAACCTTGTGGGAGGGGAGTTCTTGGGCGCGGGGAGCGCATGATAGTCTTCCTGTAGGAAGTTGAATGGGATGGAGTGGATTGGGTGAAAAACACGTCAGGGGAACTAGGGTGGTGTGGGGGACTTTCTGGGATAGGAGAGAACATGACTTTTGCCACGTCTGCATAAGGCCTTCGGACAGCGGGAAAACGGGCGGCAGCTTCAGCATAGGAAATGCTTTGTTCCGACATGACCAGTTTTATGGTTTTTTTTTCTGGCGAATTCTGGACACACTGGAAGTGTTTGCCTGAGCAGTGAAGACAGGTAGCATTTTGGGGGGAAACATTGCAATCGGCTCCGGGGTGTTTTTTGGTACATCTGTAGCACCTGGCATCTGAGCGACATTGCGCCATAACGTGTCCAAAACGCAAGCATTTCCTACACTGTATAGTCGGTAGGATATATGTCTCCACAGGAAGGGAAGTGTAATATGCAAAAACTTTTTTGGGCAGCTTTTGTCCCTCAAAGGTTATAACTACCGACTGGGTAGGTACCCAAGCCGGGGGTTCACCTTCTCGTTGAACTTTTCGATTTAGTCGACGAGCTTTAAGGATCTTGCCACTACCCTCCTTCAGGTCTGTGGCATTAACAAATTCCTCCATAGACCACTCAGCGGGAACTCGATCGTTGTAGGATGGGATTGATGTATTTAAGTTGTTTTGAGGTATGCATGGGTTTTTTAGGAATTCATTTGCATCCATCGCCGTTTTGAATTCAACTGACAGCCTTTTTCGTCCTAAGCGCTTTATGCCCTCTTTGGTAATGTTGGATACGTTATTCTGAACTAAAATTTGTCCTAATTTGATAGAGCGTAGGGCTATACCAGAGTTTGCTGACTCGGTATTACGTGAGACGTGGACTATGAATGGACCGTCATCTTCTGGGCCATATGTACGTCGATCTTCGTTCAGATCCGAGTGTTTATAGATAGAGCTCATGGAGGCGGTGTACGTTCTTTTTAACTATGTTTTCTGAATTCCCCGACGTAGGAGAGGATGCGCGTTTTCTACCAGTTGATAAGTCAAGGCCTGTGGTGAGCGAATCGACGGGTGGCACTTGTACTCCCGCTATTTTCAATGCTGGAACTGGGACTTTATTGGTATCTACCTGCATGACCCAGGATTTATCGAGATCTACTTCATCTCCCCCGGGATCAGGGGGCTTAGATTTTTCATTGCCCTCCATGACCCAACGGCCAAAAAGGCACGGATATCCTATTTATACGTATACAAATATAAAACAATAAACCCTTCACCAAGGAAAAAGGAAAGGAAAGCGGAACAACCATTGACGTAAGAAAAACGCTTAAACGCCCCCTGGCGTAGTTTCCAAAATCTTTGGGAACAACTCACTGTGGGTTAAAACCTCCTTGGGAATCATCAGTCCAGCCTCAGAACAAAAACCTCCTTGCTTGAGTCCAGCGTACAATAGAGGCATTGACGTAAGAAAAACGCTAAACGCCCCCTGGCGTAGTTTCCAAAATCTTTGAATAGAGGTCAGTGCTCAGAGTAAAAAACTATAGAGTCCGCCATATACATATTCTGTATGAGCAAGTGAAGTGTAAAGCGTCTCACTGTCGCCTATACTAGTCGGTCAAAAAACTCAGTTAAGTTTTAGAAAAATCAAGATATCTTTAAAAATCTAATGTTTTAGTATAAACTTTGTTTGCGAAAGTGAAAATATATCGTTTTTTACTTGTGAATTGATCATTAATACTTTGAACGGAAGCGTAAATAATCCGTAATAGCCATTTTATGTGTGATTTTTAACACCGTTTTATTCCTGAATGGTAAGTTTTTTCACCAGAAAAACTGTGGTAGTAGCATTTATTAGTCCCATGTCACTTATTTCTCAGAGAGAAAGATAAAAATTTTACGTTTTTAGGATTTTGATAAAATTCCATACATTTTAGTATGGAGGTCCCTCGCAAGAAAGTGCTACGCTTATGGCTCCCTCCTTAGCAGGAAGAGCTGCTACTAAAACCTCCTTGGGTCAGTGGGTACCTATTGGGCAAAGATTTCGGACGGAATATTTATTTAATGGCGTCACATCCCATACACAGGAATCCACATCACGAAGACGAGGGCCTGTGTAGGTACTATGATGACTCCGATAAGTTGATAGGGAAAATTATTGAAGTCATCAAATTATCGATGTCAGCCGCTTCTCTCCATCCAAAGATTTCGGTAAAAGCATGTATTCCAATCTTCTAATAGATGTTCACTTTGAAAGCCGTTTACTGCATAACACCCAATCAAAATTCGTATCTCTACAAAATGATTTACTCTTTGATAGAACCGCCATTGCGAATGGGGGAATGAATGAATGAATAACTCATTGCACACATCTAGGAATAATAAATTTTACTGTTCATTCCTCCCCCCCCCCGTAAAGCGATAGTGGATTTTACGAAGGAAATGTCCGAGACTTTTTCAGACAACACATACGGGGTTTAAACACGGAGGAGATCGCCTGAAATCTTCATCAGCTGCGCACTCCGTATATTCACTGCATAAAACACTATGCTTATTATCCACTAAAGCAATAATTTCAACCGAGCAGGTAAGTGCGCCAAGAGCCCACGCCGAGTTCCCGCAAAAAAGTCCAAACCCGGCTTATGGGTCCGCGCACACCAAAAAAAGAGCAGACGAGAACAGTTTTTGATAACATTGCAAAATGGACTTTATTTTCATAGGAATCAAATGCAAAATGCCCTGAGAGGCATGAAAACTGCTCGCGGCTGCTCGAGCATGCGCGAGCAGTCGCGCGGTCGCAGTGTTGCCTGCTTGAAGGATTCACGGCTAAACATAGCATTTTTTACAATTTGTAATTAACTCGAAAAGGAGTATTTTGTAAATTGTTAAGACCCAATCACACTTTTTTCGTAAATTCATATTCAAAATTCAAATTGATTTATTATCAGACATCATACAGTCCATTGTTAGTAAAAAACTTAATTAACTATGTTAGTAACTAAAGTCAACAAATCTGTCATATTATATTATTATCATAATTTATTATTATCATATACAAATTAAGATTAAATTTAATAAAAGAATTTCACATTTTTTTCATTTTCATCTTGTGCTGTCGTTCAACCCCACCATGATAAGATTCCAATGTCTTAGTATGGGGCACTCCCACCTGTCCCTGAGCACAATCAAGATGCTGTTTGAGCTCGCACGTACTCTCTGTAGCAAGGATGTTACGCTCTTGCGTCTTATCGCGAAAAAAATCATTGGTTCGCGCTTCTGCAAACATATTAGAGGCACTACAGTGACGTGGGAGCCCCAACAGCAACCTTAAGGCATTGTTATAGGTGACTCGAAGTGCGTTGTAGGTTTTCTTTGTGTAATTGACCCAGAGACTGTTCGTGTAAAGACTTTGACAGTATGCTTTAAAAAGTGTTACCTCCACTGTACAGCAAGCAAATCTCCGAGCCAACATATTACTACGCACTATCAACGCCCTTCGAGCCCTCTCAATGTCCATATCTTCCTTACCATCTTCTGACAAAAAATGACCCAAATATTTAAACTGACCAACTCTTACTAAATCAACACCGCATAGCCTTATAGGTGGAACATAGCTAGGGGGTCTACAGCCAGCCGTGAAGACCACATATTCGCTCTTTTTATTTGGGACAACAACAGCACTTATTATATATATTGTTTACAAGATCTTATTACCTTAAGGCCAATAACAGCTGTCCACGGAAATATTACTTAGGTACGTTAAAAACAGACTTATAGATGCATTTAAATACCTACGTACGACATTCCATGCATACAAAACAAAACGAAGCAACTAACTTAGCATATTAGCACATTTACAAACTAACTACTTTAGGATTTGTGGATCTAAAACTAAAAATAACACTAGAGCCTCAAACCACACCCTCCCAAACACTAATTCGGCTTACATTGCTGGGAGGATTGGTCCTGTCAATTCCAAGGTCCTTGCCTCATCGACCAATGTAAGCCGAACCACCGCCCGAAACAAGAAAGGTGCGACTGCGGCCTCAAGATATTAATGTCGCGCCAGAAAAATAAAATGTTTATTTTATCTTTCCAATACAGTGCTCGAGGCAGTAACAGTATGTATAAATCCTGAACCCTGCCTAGCCCTACGATTACCGTCTTGGGATCGGTCAGTAAAAGAAAAAAAAAAACCACTAAGCAGGGATACCTACAGAACATGTTCGACTGTCACACATAACATACACACCTTTCCAATTTTTATGAGTAAAATATTGAAGGTAGCTACACTTACATACTCGTATTTAGTACGGAGTTAAACTAATCATCTTTTCAGTGTTTCTTCAATTTTATTCTTAAGTGAGATTTTAGAATCAAAAAAAGGATCTATACTGTCAAAGTAAGTGTTATACGTTCGAGGTTGTACAGTTCTAAACACTTTGTTCGTAGGCCACGTACATATCCACCCTCCCTCAGATTAACAATTATTACAAATGTAAACAGATATTACAAGTATGTTGCTTCGCATTGCTCGAAATGATAAACGAAAATTGTCCTAAAAATACACATAGCACACGTTAAGAAAATGGGTAATGTAAGCAAGGAGGTTTTTGTTCTGAGGGTAATGTACTTAAATACGAGTAACGCTGTATGAAGGTAAAACAACAGCATATTTTTTTAGGTTCTGAATTACCATGACAACAAAAAAAATAGTGAGTGTATGACACAGAAAGTACCCACATAAGTATTAGAGCAGAAAAATATGTACACAGAGCCGTACTAGATAAAATCGACACAATATAGTACACAGACAGTCAGGATATTTTGTTAATGTCATTAGTTGTGCGAATATAAATAAGAGGTGAGTTGTCGTCTTTTCTTGTGAAGATTTTACCGTCACGAACCCATACGTATTGGAATCCAGCGGGTACACGTTTTTTTCTAGCTTCCATGTAAATAAGTTTATTGGACGGAGTTAAATGTTCATTTACGTAGATCCTCTTGGATTCGCCAGTGAAACCGATGTCAGACGTAGTGATACCCTTCATTCTTCGCATGCCGGATATTATGGAGTCTCGCAGTAGGCGAGTGCGCAACTTAGCGATAATGAGTTTCGGGCGGCCTGGAACCTTAGTCCGTGGCTGTACTCGGGTGATGTGATCGATATCATCAGATGTTATGTTGACACCTACGTACTTAGCGATGCTGACTAGAAGTGAGGCTAAGTTTTCACTCGTTTTTTCCGGAATACCGACTATCTCCAAATTCCGTAAGCGGTCACGTTGAAGTTGCGTATTTAGTTCAGTTTGGAGGTTCGTAACCTGCTCATTCAGACTATCTATAGTGCATTTATTATCATGAGAAACCTTCTCGATGGTAGCGGTGCGTTTCTCAAGATCAATGTACGTGGAGGCAAGGTCATTTAGCTCGGAGCAAAACTTTGTTTGTTCGTGTTTTAAACCTTGCAGATCGGTTTTGATGGAGTCTAAATCATTTTTTACAGCTGCTACAAAGTTTTGTGTTATATTCAAGCCCATGTGCTTTAGCATAATCTTCACAGTCTAGCAATAGCTCCCGAAGAGAACTGACAGCCGGACTCGGCAGCAACATATCATCAGCGTAGCTAATGTTATTGACCATAGTGCCATCTACTGAGCAACCTGATTGTTTACTGCTGTTTATATTCGTAATTGAAATTTTTCGTAGTTTTAATTTATTTTTCGTATTACAAAAAATTATAAAATAAAATTCTTCTGAATGGTAAATTATTAGAAAAGGTTAGAGAATTTCTCCAAAAATATCTCTCCCGTCGGGTCGCCTCCATCTATGTTGAAAATTCAGATATTCTTATGCTTTAATTTATTTATAATTCTGTTTCTTCCTTTTCCGCCAAAAGTGCATAATTTAATTAAAATATCCCAGTCCATCACATTCACGCATGCACGCGAGCGAAGCAAGGAGGTTTTTGTTCTAAGCATGCACGTCCCAGTGTTGAATTATCGCTAAAAATTAGTAACATGGCATGGCAACCCTGAGAAACTGCCGCCGGGCTGCGCGGACCCTATGGTTGTCAAAATCGATAAATTAACCCCTATGAGTGCCCGCAGACTTGGGGTCGATTCAGGCGCAGCTGCTAAAAGTAAATAATCTGGTTTCAATATGGAGTCAACCCTGAACCGCTTTAAATTTTTATTTACCTTGAAAATAAGAAAACCCATTTACTTTTTTATTATATCTATTTTTCTGCATAACTACTCACTGCAAATACGAATAGAAGTGCTGCCGAGTGACTAGTTGTCTCTAGTCTGCACCCGGAGGAAAATCCGGATGACAGGAAAAGCGCCTTTAGTGTACATTTTTTATAATAAAATATCACTTAGTATTAATTTTGAGACAAATTATTTAAATAAAGTACCATTATTTTGTACTGCAAATCACAATTACATTAAATTAAAACTAGCAAACATTGATTTTAGTTACATCATTATTGCACTGATCAAAATTGTCAGATACCAAAGGTAAAAAAATTATCAAACTAATTAGTTAAGAGTGAGTTCCAAAATGGTAATAATAACCCTTTGACAGCACTCTATCTTGACCACACCTATGGACGTCATATAATGCTATCCTGTTGTCAGGGTAATTTTTACCCCATTCGAACTGCAAACTAAGTGTTTATTGTTATATTAGAAATTTCAGTCTTCACCACTTCATCCAATTCTAGGCATTCAATCGATTTCAAGAATATATTCATAGGGATTTTCTTTCTATTTAGAAATGACTTATTTCCAAGCAGTTTTTTTATTTTTGCTCGACGCCTCTTAATTTTTTCTTTTGTGTACTGGCTGCCTGGTTGGAATGTTAGCAGCCTCTTCACTTTCCTGCCACCTATAAGTGATTCGTTGTTGCTATCAGTCTTAGGTTCTTCATAGATAGTCTCTAAAGTTTGTGAAAGGGTTTTGACTTTTTTGTTTAAGTACAAGGCTTCAATTTCTTTGGAATTGGCGTTTTCTGCAATGATGTGTTTCCGTGGTTTCATGCTGACCCTGCGATTGCTAGATTTTGTAATTTCAGGAGCTAATGATTTTCTCTTTCGTAAAACACGTGTGGCTAGTTCTGATGTTGCTGATTTGTCTTTAGCCTCACTGGGAGGATCGTCTAACTCCATGAGACCCATCTCTGCCATTTTACTCGGTAATTCTGTATCTTCTCTGCAAAATTTATTATTAGAGGCATACAATGTCCATACTGTGCATAGCAAATGATTTGAGAAATTGAGACAACAAATACTAACCTTGACCCTTCCATGTCACATATACACTTATTATATTTTAATACAGTATATCATTAAAGTAAGAAATTAATGAATCAATGGTATTTTCTGTTAAAAATCGTTAAATTACGGTTCATTATAAATAAACGAACAAGAACTTTTAGACCTGTGTTTTACGCTGTGTTCCAAATTGTACAAACGCACGCTGCTATAAGCGTATACAGTACTGACGGACGGTCCAAATTGATTTTGCACACTCACAAAGCTATCACTGCTTTAATGACTCTAGTCAATTTGGAATGGATTTAAAAGTACTTATCACAGAAAAATAAGGGTATTACTAGCGAAGCAAGGAGGTCGGGGAGGTCCGAAATCTTTGGTACTTATAGACGATCGGATCTGACTGCTCTGAATTTAGCTCCGTACCACGATTTTGCCCCGTGATTTTGCCCAATAGCAAAATTGTCGTTGGGGTCAATCCGCAACGCTATTGGACAAAATCGTGGTCCGGAGCTAAATTCGGAGCAGTCCGATCCGATCGTCTGTTAGTACTCTAAGCGCGCTCACGTGTTCATTTGTCAAAATGTCAGTTTTGTTTTTATTTTCTTTAACAAAACCTAAGCTAATCCCTCAAAAATGTGCGCCAAATCCACTCTCATTTCCTTTAGAGACAAACTCATTTAAATTAAAACTTGAGAAACGTCAGCTGTCTGCAAATGTGTGGGATTTTATATGTGTCAAATCGAGTTTGACATTAGCGCTTTCACTGCTCCACCTATTTGACTAAAGCACTGATAGCAGAAACGATGACGTCATCAATGACGTAAGGTGGTGAACGAGCGAGTGCTTTAAAGTACTAATAGACGATTGGATCGGACTGCTCTGAAGTTAGCTCCGTACAACGATTTTGCCCAATAGCAAAATTGTCGTTTGGGTCAATCCGCAACGCTATTGGACAAAATCGTGGTCCGGAGCTAAATTCGGAGCAGTCCGATCCGATCGTCTATTAGTACTCTTAGAGCACGCTTTAGGGCTCCCGCACACGACCGAGAATCGGTGACTGATTTTTTGTAGGGCAAAAATGGAACGTACTGATTGCCATACTTCAACGCACACGACCGACAAAAACTCGGTGAGAAATAAAATCGGCCGTCACGGCCGATCCGTTTGTCGGTGAGAAATGGAACATACGTAAATCTATACTTCAACGCACACGACTCACCGTCGCCGGCCGTCGCGGACACGTCAGTCAGCTCCGTACACTCGCTAGGTAGAGGTGCGTGTTGCATCACGCACGATGGATATTGACATCGAGATTTTGATTCCTGTATTACGTGTAGGTAATAAACAACGTATGAAGACAAGTCTCAGACAAAAATAAAAACCGAACGTTTTTCTGTTTTCCGCCGGACGAATGAACGACGATAAATAAGTAAAATTATGTACCTATTTTATTCTAGATTTGCTTCACGTTTGGTTTTCTAGGTAGGTTTACATAAGTACCTCTTGGTAAGTATCTACCTCATAGAAATTGGAAATCCTTGTCCTACCTACAGAAATTGTCGTGCCACTACGATCAACATTGCCAGCCGTGGACGAATGTGAATACAGGATGTAAAAAAAAAGTAGGATGATCCTTCTAAGGGGTGATTGTACGTACATTACTAACAGATTGTACAATTAAAATACTTTAATTAATATTTAATTTCTGATTTGTTTGATCATTAAATTAGTTTTTCCTCCGAATTACATTCCAGTAATTTATTGAAATGTGCTAGTAAGTGGATATTAAATAACAATAAACATCCTTGTCTGCGTCGTTTAACCCTTGTGCTTCACTTCTTCTTGAGCTAAAACAACTTTTTTAAGCAAAATATTTTTTATATTTTATACGATGTAGAATCACTCCTTAGAAGTATAGTCGAATTTTTTTTACACCCTGTAGATTAAACAGTTCCGTGAGATATACAATGTATGCAAAAGCTCTCGAGTGGTACTTTTGTTCAACAAAAATTAAATACAAAATTCCGATTCTCAATTTTTTTATTCTAATTTCCAATAAAGTTGTTCAGTTTCATGAGTAGAACGAGTAAAACTACCACCCGAGAGGTTTTGCGTATTGGTAATTATAAGTTGTATAATAATATACGATCAAATCAATCAAATCTTATATTAGCAACAGGAGTCAGGCAGTCTCACTAAAAGGTTATACGTCCAGGTTTCTTCCTATCCCCTCCGGTGTGCCACAGGGATCCCATTTGGGACCCTTGCTGTTCACACTTGTGGTTAATGATATAGGTTCCATATTTGTTAGCTCCCAGCACTTACTGTACGCTGATGATACTAAGATCTTTAAAATAATCTCTTCGCCAGATGATTGTGTTGCACTTCAGAATGATTTGGATAATTTCAATTCTTATTGTGTTGATCATCAGTTAATACTAAACCCTGATAAGTGCAATATTATTACCTTCTCGCGAAAACGCAATCCTGTGAAGTATCCTTACAAGCTGTCTGGTATTTTACTAAAAAGGGTCTATCAAATCAGGGATCTTGGTGTGGTTTTGGACAGTAAATTACATTTCAATTTACACATTGATAATATTATAGAAAAAGCTTTTAGACAATTAGGCATGATACTTAGATTATCCCGTCCTTTTAAACAAGCAACTACTCTCAAAATCTTGTATCATTCCTTCGTTCGTAGCCATCTTGAGTTTGCCTGCGTTGTCTGGAATCCTCAATATGCAGTTCACGTAGACAGATTAGAAAAAGTACAAAACAAGTTTTTAAAGTCTCTTAACTATCGTACTGGCAGCCACTTTGACAATTATACTGACATAGCAAATCATTACAAAATTGCAACCCTTGAAAGCCGCCGAAGCTACCTCGACTCCGTGTTCCTTTTCAAAATTATTAATAATCAAATTGATTCCCCTCACCTTCTACAACAGGTTGATTTCAGAGTCAAGCGTACCTCTTCACGTTCTACTCATATTTTTGCCATTAGACCTTTTAATACTAATTATGCGAAGAATTCATACTTTCGTCGTGCGATGCGTGTTTACAACACTTTATTAATTGAAATTGATATTTTTTCTTCTACCTTGGCTTCCTATAAAAAACAACTTGCTTTAAAATTATTTTCTTTCAATACTACTGTTATTAATTAATTACAAATGCAGTGACTTGATCTTTTTTCTTAATTTCATATTTTTATATAATTTATAAGTAACAATTGCACTTTTTTGAGATTGTTTCGTTTTTCTTGCTTCAAAGTGACCAATGTTATTAGAGTTCTCACATTAACAAATTGTATTATGATAAGGGGAACTACAGGTCTGTTTATTTTATATATGTTATTTACATAGTCTAACTTTGTGACTGTTTGTTTCTTAAATAAAATAAAATAAAAATAAAATACCTTCTTGGTAACCTAAACCTACCTAGTCATCATCAGAGTGATTGAGTATGTTTGACCAACAACCGCGGCCCTAGTGGGTAGGTACAGTCAGCCGCACGTTAGGTAGTAACACTTTGACCTTGAGCGGGTCTTTGGTTTCGGGGGTTTGTAGCTTAGCGCTGGTTCAAGTTATAGGTACCTACTGGCTTTGTTAACACTTACTTGCTACTGTGCGTACCTTGTAGGTAGTTGTAATTATACTGTTTTTACATCTTTTGTGGTACAAAGGTACTTAGGTAGGTGCCTAGGCTAGGCCCTAGAAACTTTAGTAAAAAAATATGAAACTCGCACTGCCAAATTGTTTAATTAGTAGATATATCATATTCTAATATGTTTGTATGCTTGGAGATAATAACAAATAGTTCAATCATTATGACATTTATGACCCGTGAATAATCAGTTCTTGGTTTTTTTTTCGTAGGCCCTCGGGGGGGTCACTGGGAGTGTAAATTCAAAAAGTAGACTGAATCAGGCTCCTGTGTTTATTCGTTTTTTTTTTTTAATGGGTTTTCTTGAATAACTCGACCATTTTTGAATTTATAGTAAAACCATAAAGACAAAAATTGTAGAAAATTTGATTCTCCACAAGTTTGTATTTTAAAATTTTTCTTCCAGGATCGGTATTTTGGAAATTAAACCTGAAAAACGCGACAAATTCAAAATATTATCATTATCTCCTATGTTCCACGTTTTACGGCATGAATGAAAAGAAACAAAGTTGTAGAGAATCAAATTCTGAACAATTTTTGTCAAATTTCGAACAATTTTGGTTTCTGCCTTTTTTCCCCAAAATCGATTTTTTGTAAATTAAACCTGAAAAAACGCGACAAATTCAAAATATTATCATTATCTCCTATGTTCCACGTTTTACGGCATGAATGAAAAGAAACAAAGTTGTAGAGAATCAAATTCTGAACAATTTTTGTACTTACCTTTTTCAAATTGATATTTTGGGAAAGAAACCTGAAAAACGCGACCAATTCAAAATATTATCATTATCTCCTATGTTCCACGTTTTACAGCATGAATGAAGAGAAACAAAGTTGTAGAGAATCAAATTCTGAACAATTAAGTATGTAAGATCGTACGATACACATAAAGTTGTTGCTGCCCATCCTCCGGTTCATAAGCCCTTAGTCGCATCTTACGACACCCACGGGTATAGATGACTCTGTACATATAGTGATCCTAATCTAACACCCTGTATTCTTACCCTAAAACCCTGTGTATTTATCCTAACCTAACACCCTGTATACTTACCCTAACATCCTGTATAGTAATCCTAACCTAACAGCCTGTATACTTACCTTATACCCTGTACGTATAGTACTTAGTCATTCTAACCTAACACCTTTTATACTTACTCTTACATCCTGTATAGGTATCCTAGCCTAACACCCTGTATATTAACAAATAACGACCATTAGAAGCATTTTTGATAATACCGAGACTTATAAAAAAATATGTTCATGGAATCTTATCTCACTAACAAAAAATAAAATCATCGACATCGTGTGTCGATATTATTTTGATGGATCACCTCCCTATCGTCATTCGTCATACAAGAAAATCGGTCACCGATAAACCGATTATCGCCCGTGTGCGTTGGGTCGGTCACAAAATCGGTCGTAAAATCGGAGGAAAAATGTGCCCGATAATCGGGCCTACAAAAACTCGGTCGTGTGCGGGAGCCCTTAGGTCAATTTGGACCGACTTAAGCGCGCTCACAGTAGTGCTCTAAAGCAGTCTGTTAGCGCAAAATGGAACGCACAGTTAGACATTTGACAAACGTCAGTTCATGACAAAGATTTCGGACCTCCTTGCTTCGCTCGGAATAGATACCTTGCTAATTTATTTTACTATGGGATGAGGACTTTTTGGCGGGAACTCGACATGGGCGTTTGCCTGCTTAATTGAAATTTTGTTTTTTTGTGCATTTAGTGATTTAGTGGATAATAAAGATAGTGTGTTATGCAGTAAATTTACTACGGAGTGCGCAGCTGATGAAGATTTCAAGTGATCTCGTGTTTAAGCCCCGTTTGTGTTGTCCCAAAAAGTCACGAACATTTTCCTTCGTAAAGTTCACTATCGCTTTACGAGGGGAGCAAAAAAAAAGATTAAACACATCAGACATGGCTGTATGGGCTTTGTACTCTTTGCCTTTCCGAAAGGAAGAACGAAACCAAAAAAAAAATTACTATGGGATGACATCTGCCAACATGTCCCAATATTTTATGTCAAACTATCAGTGATCACTAGGAAATATTCAAAATAACCCGTCAAATCCATAGAACGACGCCTTCGCTACCTTGTGACGAATTATTTCTTTAATCCTCCTTCTAAGACAGTACCCTGGACTTTATTGCTTCCAAAAATACTAAAGGTATATCGGAACCCTCGGCGCGCGAGTCCAACTCGCACTTGACCGGTTTTTTACTCTGAGCGTGGTGCGTTCTGAAAAACAGAATTGAAAACACCAATTTTAAAATATTTTAATGTTTTTACAAAAATATTAATAATTGTAGATAATTATTGTGAATAAACTTGATTTATTTATTTATCAAAGATAAAAATATTTCTTGGAGGCATTGACGTAAGAAAAACGCTAATCTTTGCTTGGAGGAGATAGAGAGATGTTGCTTCTGAACGTTTCATAGGGTGTGTTTTCAATGGACGTGACGTGTGTGAGCGAGATGTGAATCAAATGTTTTGAATTTTACAAAAACTCGATACGAAACGAACATTTTATGATAATGCTATGTTGTTCTAAGTTAAATTACCTATTTTTAATTGGCCTGTAAAATATTAAGAATAATATCAAATGTGAGTGATAAAATAACAGTGAATAAATAACAAGGGTTTGTTGATCGATTCTCGTGTGTTTTGGTGGATATTTTGTTAAGTTTTTGTAAAAATGAGTGATAAGGAGGACTATCTGACGTGCTACCGAGAGTTCTTCGAGAACTTTGCGGCGACTGTGAACCCTGAGGACCAGCTGCCTGTTAACATCGCCGGGTACACTATCACAGAGGCCGAGTTACCGGGAGAAGTGCTCTACTGGACCACACAATACCTCACCGAAAAGTCAGTAACATTAAATTTGAAGGCCGCCACAATTAGGCTCATGACAGCTAAAAAAGTTAAGCAAAATTTAATAGAATTTCTGCTAGGAAAAATAATATTTTGAATTGTTTGTAGATTTTATATTCCTATTTTAAAAAATTTATACATTTAATTATAATCAAGCTGAAAACAGCCAATAATTTCCCTAATCTCCTTAACTTTCATGCGCATAATTGTAGCAGTCAGCTTAACTTAAAAAATAATACAGGTAGTTATAGCAAATAACCCTCTTTACTCAACATACTAATGAAAAAATTACTAGTAGTACAACTCTTTTCAAAGAAGAGTATTGGTCATTGCAAGTAATCAGGTGTGTGACACTTTCAAGGCCAGTTTAGCAGAGACCAATGCAATATCTGGGCCAATGAGTTACGGTTATTAACTCCCTTTTTATTTAATCGTATGGCAAATTTAATAACAATGTTATTACATTAGGTAGATGGTGTATGTTGCTTTACCTGTGGCATGAGATACAACAATAATCTACCAAGGTATATTCAAGGTTAACAAGTTTTTATGGTGCACACTTATTCCATGAAACAATTTCTTTACATTATATTAGTTGAACTGATAAGTAAGTATCAGTCGATAACAATAAACAATAACAGTTTCTTTTGTTTATCCCTGAATGTAAATTGTATGTTTTTCTTTTATTAATGTTTTAAGTTTGCATCACACCTTTCTAAGATGATTCATGGGATAAATTATGGGATATTAAAACCATCCATATACCCTATATTTGTGAAATAAATATAGAATTGAATAAAATAAAGAATGATAAAGTTCCATATTGTGAGATCTGAACAACTGCAGCATTACAGTATCTCCACCAATAATAAAAAGAAATTAAAATACAAATCTCTATTATCTCTGTGTTACATTATGTAAGAAGTAAGACTGTTTATTTATTTAGCTGAGTAAATTCATCAGCTCTAAGTTCAAGGACACAACAGGTTAAATCTCATTTGACCTTTCTTAAATGATATTTTTTACAAAAAAATTATGTACTTATATTTTTATTATTACTCTTGACTTCAAAACTAGCCTTAGGGCAAAAAAAGTGAATGACTGACATGGTTATTATTTTGTTAGTGTGATAAAAATAAGTTATAAGAGAACAAGATTAATAAAAAAAATTTAAGTAAAAGTTCTAATGAAATCTTAACGGTTCCGTTTTTATTTAAATTCGAGCATACTTTTGTAAATTTGATATAAATAAGTTGGGTAGCTTAGGTTAGGTTATCTATCTTTTAAACCTTGCAATAGAAAAGACATGTTTTTAGTGCAACGGTTAACAGATAACCTAACCTAACCTACCCAACACATTTAGGTTTGGCCTAAAATCGGGTTTGGCCAGTCATAATATCTAAATTATAAAATGAAACTTTAATTTTCATGTACTTCAATCTTTATCAAAAGCTTGAAACTTTCAAACTGTACCAGGACATTGACCTTAAGAGCTGGGTTTTGTTTTAAAACAAAGTGTGTATGTTAATAAATGTTTGTACAGATGTGTCAATACCTCACTTTTTGTTTGCTGTAAGAATGAAAAGAACAGAAAAAAGCTCTGTTGGTCAGCTGAAGTAATATTTGTACATGAGTTTGGTTTCATTACTACATGAGGTTGCAGAGCAGCGCTAATGCCACTTTAAGAATTTTTATTGCATCACAAATACAAAACTTTTCATTCACGGCAATATGGGGTAGGTGGTTTAGTTCTATATTCTGTAACCCATCATAGCTTAGCTTATTGTAAATAGCTTTGTATCAGTAAAGCACAGCAGTAAAGTTCCAAAAACGGTTACTTTAAGTACTTTATTAATAAGATGCAACTTGCGGTTCCTGTAATTGAGAGCACTTTATTTTACATTCTTCAGAAGACATATCCAATGCACCTACACAATGCTGAAACTTGTTGTAACACTTATAGTGCGGTCAGTTAGCTGTTTCACATAGACAAATTACAATTTCTCCAAAATTTTTTCCAGGTTCTATGGAAATTTTTTGAAAATACATATACAATTTGGTGAATTTGGCGATAGACTATAAGGAAACAGACTATTAAAATAGTTCTGCTGATTGCCCTTGTATGGCTCAGTCTCCCTGGGATAAGTTAGAGTTGCAACACTTGCAACTAATCACTGTAAGAAACAACTAACCAAAAATCTAACCAAACCACAAAGCAAGATCAGGAGATCCGTATTTTGAATGCCAAGCCTCCAAATTTAAAATTTCTTTTATCTTGAAATAACCAAATCACAAGCGAAATCAATACTTAGTCAAATAGAATTTTCTGTCAAAAAAACCTGTCAAGTGCGAGTTGGACTCGCGCGCAGTGGGTTCCAATAGGTATACTTAGAGTATTTTTGGAAGCAATAAATTCTATTTTTAGGACCGCAAAACTAAGTTTGTAAAAGTTTTTTTTGCACATTTCTGAAAAACAGAGCTACTTAGAGAGATCATTTAATTTTTCCTGTAATGTTTACATAAACCTCTATCGGCTATTTTTTATTCAGATTTTTTGCTTTGAAAACTTCTGAGATAAGGGTTGTATTTTCGGTATTAATGGTATTTTTTTTAGTATTTTTCATCATAACTTGAAAACTAAGAGTTGTAAAAAAATACAAATATATGTAAAACCATTTCATTTGATACCCCACTCGAGCTAGTCACGACAAATTGAAATTTTGCCTCCCCTATGTAGGCCCATTTCCAATATTAATAACAATTTTTTTTTTATTTCGTGTGCTATATAGTTGGGCAAGCATATTCTAAAACTGTTCCAAATTTCAAGTCGTTAGCGTGAGTAGTTGCTGAGATAAACAGGTTCGACAGACAGACAGACGAACTCGCACCATATTCGGAACCCGAATAACATATAGTTTATTTTCCTAGATAAGTCTATGTGCAAAGATTAGTAATTTACTGATTTTATGACTGATGGGCGTTAGCTTGAAATTCGTCAGGTGAAACACACGCATAATAAATCTAGTTAATTTGGTCTGTTCATAGTTTGCGCAACTTTATGGTTGGCAGGACAAACAAAGCGAGTGTTACTCATCAAGCGATGCGATCGCTTCGAACGCAAGTGACGCGATTTACTGGCGATACTCGGTACAGTCATCATCATCAAATCGTGTGGCTTATAATTGTAAGTTCGAAGATTGACCTCACAAATCCTGGCGAGGGTTGTTGAGCCGCCTAAGGCTTCAGATATGGCTCGTTAACGACTACTTTCGTAGATGGTAGCCGGGACCAAAGGCTTAGCGTACGAGACGTTCCGAAGTACGAAATCACCTAAAGCCACGATAACACCTAGCTTAATTCAAAGACTAATTCGGCATACATTGCTCGTTGAAGTAAGGGTATTGCAATTAACATAACCAAGCCTCCCAGCAATGTATGCCGAATTAGTCTTTGAATTCAGCTAGGTGTGATCGTGGCTTTACTTTCAGACAATCAGATAATTCTCTGAAAGTAAAATGATCTTGAAACGTCCTAACCAAACTGACGAAGCTTCACAAAGTGATTTTTGTTTGACAGTGTCGTCCCCACCGAGAATCGAATCCAGACCCTCGAATCGAGAGCCGAATAAACGCTTTAATCACTGGACTAGCAGTTGAAATAAGCGTCAGTTATATCTTTCCGTTGGCATGCGACACCGATAGTAATAGCGTGGCCGTGATAGTAATGGCGAGCGTCAGTAAGTGCCTCAACAGCCTACGTGGTGTAGTAGTTAGAGGGGTCGGCCGGAGGTTCAAAGGGTTCGATTACCGGACCTCCCCAGTTTAGTTAGGTTAGGACATCAAGGTCAAGAATGAATCACTTGATTGTCCGAAATTTTAGATGATTCCGTGCTTTGGAAGGCCCGTTAAGCCGTTGGTCCTGACTACTATCTATGGATTTAGTCATGACACTGTGCATACCAAGAGACACTCCCACTACGACTATCAGCGCTACTGCTACGTGATAAAGGCAGACTAAAGATCAAAGGGTTACCACCGACACGTGCAGTTGACTGTACTTACAATATGTTGATTTAAATAAAATTTACCGCACGGAAAACTCCGCAGGTTGTGATGCGTCATACTGGTCATACGTGGGACACTCAGAAATATTTGCGACACTAAAAAAAATTGTTCTACAGGTACATATATTTTTATTAAATCTTTTCAAAGTACTCTCCACCAGCCTCTATACAAAGATTCATGCGTCTGAACCAGTTTTCAAAACACTTTTTCCAGTCCGCCGTAGACACCTCGTTTACAGCCTGCTCGAACGCAGCCAGCGCATCTTCCGGCGACGAAAATTGTATCCCCTTGAGCTGATTTTTTATTTTTGGAAATAAAAAGAAGTCACACGGTGCTAGATCAGGGCTGTAAGGAGGGTGACCCAGGAGTTTGACTGGTGTGCTGTCCAGGAAGTCCCTCGTTTTGAGCGCGGTGTGTGCAGGCGCATTGTCGTGGTGGAGCAGTAGTCCGCGGAGCCCTGTGTTTGGTCGCTTGTTGCTCACAACAGAAAAAACTTCTGGTAAACATTTGGTAGTATACCATTCGGCGTTGATGCTTCTTTGATCTCGTAAGGGAATTGAGGCCAAGTGGCCAGTCAAATTAAAAAAGCTGGCGATCAAAATCTTCCCCCCGCTTCGAGATCGCTTCACTTTGGTAGGCGTTGGTTCATTTTGAAACACCCAAACTGTCGACTGGCGCTTGGTTTCTGGATCGTATTGATAAATCCAGGACTCATCACCTGTTACGATGTCGTAAACACGCCGAGACGAGCCTGCTTCAAATTTGTTCAGCATATCACGGCACCATTCCACCCGGGCCTGCTTCTGAGCGTCGGTGAGGTAGTGCGGCACCCAGCGCGATACTATCCTCCTCACGCGAAGATGCCCGTGTAGAATCTCGTGAACGCTTCCCGATCCAATCTTTAATATGTGCTGAATCTCCTGATATGTAATTCGCCTATTATCTTGGATTAAATTTTTCACTGCTAGCACGTTTTCTTCCGTAATAGCCGTCAAAGGGCGACCGCTTCTTTCTTCATCCCCCAAGGTTGGTCGACCGCGCCTAAATTCGTTATACCAACGATACACGGTTGCCTTGGAGGGGCCTTCATCCATAAATGCCATTTGAAGTCTATCGAACGATTCATCCGGTTTCAGGCGACACTTGAAATCGTAAAAAATCATAGCTCTAAAATGTTCCCGGCGCAGATCCATTTTTCAGTAAGACACGATACTTTGAATTGGCTCGCAAAAAATGTGGAGGGAAATTTTGAAAATGGAACACACATATTTTTACTTACAAGTAATCATATTTTCGAAAAAGATTCTGACCGGCCAGTCTCCCATATATAAAAACTATTTTTCGCAATACTTTCTGAGTGGCCTGGTACATAGTTTCTGATTCGCAGCCATAATAATAAAAACTATTGTTACTTGAGGACTCTATTGCATTCCTACTGCTCAATAAGATGGAGGCATCTGATAATAATTGATGGACAGTTTTTAAAGGAATGGAATAATATATATTATAAAAAATACTATTGACACCAATGAAATAATTAGAATGGTTGAATAATTAAAAGTTCGTATTACTAATAATACGAACTTTTAATAAAGATAATTTTCCGTATTATTTACGTGAATGTACCAGCAGGGAACTCTTCCGCAAATATCTGTACAGCTTCGCTTATCTAATACCTTTCAAAATAACTAGGCTGGAAAGATTTTACTATCATTCGTTAAGCATATCAACCTTTCTTAATCATATTTCGTTTGGTAATGTTTTTTGAAATTTGAAAAAGTTCGTTTGCTAATTTCTTACTGGACTGCGATAGCTCAGTTATGTCCAAAGATTATAAAGGTATATCCTAAAGGCAAAGGCTTTCGCTCTTTACGACTCCCGACTCTGTAAAGCTACAAAATAATATTTAGTACTAGCTGGTGCCCGCGACTTCGTCTGCGCAGAATCTGCGGTTTCATCTGCATTAAATGCGTTTTCCCGTGGGAATGAAGCGTTTTCCCGCGGTAAAAGTAGCCTATGTGTTTTTTCAGGACCTAACCTATATGTGTGCCAAGTTTCATTAAAATCCATTCTGTAGTTTTTACGTGAAAGAGTAACAAACATACATCCATACATGTATACAAACTTTCGCATTTATAATATTAGTAGGATATTTAAATTGAGATCGCAATATATCCAATCAATAAAGGACACATGTCCATTCTCGACGTATTTTGATATTAGCGTAATCAACTAGAACGCTCTAATTCGTCCAACTTATGCCGTAACCGACCGTAAATTGTGTGTTACGATGCCGATGGCCATCCGCGCACGCGTTGCATAATGCGATGCAACAGTACGACTACCATTGTTTATTTTCATAGTTGCATTACATCTATGTAGGGTTATAGTGCCATCTCGAAGTTTTATTCGATTACATTACCACGAAAAATAGCTATAATTTGCTAAGTTAGCTGAAATAAGAGATCGTTCAACAGTCAACTGACTCTCTCATTATCTCGGCGCCGTAAAGGTACTCCATATAAAACTCTGATATTATTTTAATGTCTTTAAATAGACTTTTGAAACTTGGCAGCACAACAAGTTGAGGTCATCAATTATTGCGTCTTTTGTAGAGCCGCTGCTTCATGCATTCAAAACTTCAAAAAAATTGAAAAGAAAAAGATTTGTCTAGATTATGAAAGGTTGGTTTTGTATCGTGTGGGTTGAGGCGAGAGACTCGGCTCGTAGGTTACGTCTTTATGTCTACGGCACGTCTCTGCGCTTGCACAAATTGACGGTGCAGCGTGGGTCGCATCGCAACTCGCGGATGTCGACGATAGTAGGAGTCAACGCTCCAGCGCCGCCGTCCGATGTACTAGGTTATTTTTTGGACCTGATATGAGTATGCCTACCTTGTTAGTGAGGTCAAAAGCAACAACTTTTGTTCTACGACTTTGCTATCAACGCACGAAAAATTTTCAACTTCCCATACAAAATGGGTCGGTCACGTGTTCACTTTAGTATGGAGAGTCCATGTTAGTAAAGTCGTAGAACAAAAGTTGTTGCTTTTGACCTCACTAACAAGGTCATATCAGGTCCAGAAAAATAACCTAGTATAATTTACACATTAATTTGATTGATTACGAAAAATATTAGATTTGTAAACAAAGAAGGTTACATTGATCGGATTTCTTTATTAATTTGTGTGTGGATGGATGTACAAATGTTCGTAGGTTAAAACTTAAAAGCTTTAATTAAGGTCAAGGTACTTCGTAGGTTTTGTTTTATGTACTGAGATTTAAAGATATCTTATTTTTTTTATCGCGTTTTGAAAACAGTCTTATAAACACTTAGGTAGCGTAGCGCAATAAAAAAAAACCGGTCAAGTGCGAGTCGGACTCGCGCGCCGAGGGTTCCGATATACCTATAGTATTTTTGGAAGCAATAAAGTCCATTTTCAGGACCGCAAAACTAAATTTGTTTGTAAAGGTTTTTTGCAGATTTCTGAAAAACTGTGCAACTTAGAAAGATCGTTTTATTTTTGCTGTAAAGTTTATATAAACTTCTGTCAACTGTAATTAATTCAGATTTTTCCTTACTCAAACTTCGGAGATAAGGGGGGGGGGAATGGTATTTTTCTTGACATTTTTCATCATAACTTTAAAACTAAGAAATTTAAAAAAATACAAAAATATATTTTAAAATGTACAAGTAAAGCCCTTTCATATGATACCCCACTCGACCTAGTAGCGACAATTTGAAATTTGCCCCCCCTCTATTTTGGCCCCCTTTATATTAATAATCATACTTTTTTCAAAATTTTTTCTTGTGCAATTAAGTTGGGCAACTATATTCTAAAACTATTCCAAATTTCAGGTTGATAGCATAAGTGGTTGCTGAGATATAGAGGTGTGACAGACAGACGGACAGACAGACAGACAGAGCGGCACCATAAGGGTTCCTTTTTTTTACCATTTTGGTATCGGAACCCTAAAAAGGACGGGTTGCACTTCGGTAGTGCCGGCAGAAGTGAAAATTTAAACATCAACGTTGTGCATTTTTAAATATTTTGGAATGGTTAGGAAATAATTTCGGACGAATTGCTTTATTTATCAGTATAAAAGTACTATCATGTATGTAGTAAAATACAATATTAATTTATTGCGCTATCGTAGACAAACATGACAATTTATATTACCTACATATGGAAAATCTTACGCTTTTTCGATCAGGCTACAGATCTGACGCGAGTTTAACATTTTTTACCCATCTAAAAAAAGTGCCAAGCGCCGCTAAAGAAGTTTTCATTTCAAAAATATATTTTAATACAGGCATCTTTGATCAAAGATGCCGTCTCTAGTTTTCAATTCAAAGTCTTCTCATTTCGTACACTATACCTACCTATCAATTGACTTAAAGGCTTTCCTGGAAGCTGCAGGTAGGCATAATAATAAAGATACCTGAACCTTAGCGGAATTTAAAGCGCAAAACTCCGCAAGTGCAAACGTGTATTTGGGGTAACGTTATTCATCTCATATCTTTTATTAGTCCGTAAAACCGGGGATGCTATCACTCGCACTTTCGCCAGTGTTTTCATTTCATCCCAAATGGAAAGAGCAGTGACCTCTTACATACAGTACAGACGGACACGTCCGCATTTTATTTTATAACTACATGAGGGAACCTATCCTACAAACAACGCATAAACGGCCTGTCTGTCGAAACAAGGAGTGAATGCCCGCACGTTTCTTTGTATACTATTCGTTGCTCTTATATCAACAAACCTACCTAGAATATCACTTTATTTATTTTTCCGTGTTGATAACAGATTTATTTGCGTAAACTGAAACAAGGTGAAATTATTTGATAGACTTTCCTTTGTTTTGCTCTGCATCTGTGATATCTGATACCAGACACACCTTGTACTCGTTGTTGAGTGTACTTATTCTTCAGTATTCTTATCTTTCTGATTAGTTGTAAGGAATGAATGACACACTCAACTTAATCCTTAAGTCTGCGTCTGTTGCGATGCGAGCCGCTTACCAGATCGACAAAGTCGGTCATCATTCATCATCTTAACATCCCATGAAAAGTCTACTGCAGGACAGGGAGCTGGCTCCAGAATTCTAGCATTTGCTGGAACAATGTGCAGGGGAAGTACCATAGTCACCACGCTAACGAGCGTTGCGGTTGGCACGATAGACCATGGCTGTTGGTGACCGCATTATGTAATTTTGACGATACACAGAAGGTCGCTGCTGCCCGTCCTCTAGTTCATAAATCCTTTATCGCCTCTTACGACACCCACGGGTAAAAATGGGTTGGTACGTACTATTCTTCGCCGGCGGTGAAGGGCAACTGGCATCATATTATCAGCTGAATGACGTCCACTGCTAGAAAAAAGCTTCATCTAAAAATCTCCAGGACGACTGGTCCTGCTCTTTCTGTATGGCTTCCCGTGACTTTCCAGATTATCGGTCAACCTTGAGGGGCCTACCCACCACGCTACGTCTTCCGGTTCGTGGTTGCCAAAAACCTTTCTGCCTCATCGTCTATTGATTCTTCGAACGGTGTGCTCTACCCACTTCTACTTGATTTGCGTTTGGCGATTCTCAGAGCTATGTTAGGTGTCTTTCGTTCCTCTGCGCATCTCCTCATATCTGATTCGATTCTGCAAAGATACTCTAAGAATTTATGTCACCTACTTGGCGTTTACAACCGCGGTCCATGGTGCCAGCCGTAACGCTAACAAGCGAGGTGACTATGGTACTTCCCCTCCACATTTTTTCCAGCAAAAGCTAGAACTCTGGAGGGAGCTCCCTGTCCTGTAGTGGACGTTTCATGGGATGTTATGATGATGATGATGATGACTTGGCGTTTTAACTATGTACTGGCTAGTATAGACGCAGTGAGTCTATAGACTCTACTCTGTTTGCTTTCTTAGTCTCTTTTCAGCAAAGCTCTTCATCGATATTAAACCATTGATTGTAACGACAATATTGCTAAATTCTTATGCTTCTTCTCAAGGGAATAAATAACGAACGGAACAGGAATAACAAGAAGGAAATAGGTTTAGTGGACCACCGGCTATAAACATACTGATTAATGCATTTCTATTTTTATGCACCGAGTAGGAAGTACAATTTAGTGGTCGATAGCAGCCGGCGCCTATGATTTCACCGCTGTATAACTTTACTGCCGCCTAAACGTCTATGGTAAATAAAATAACATAATCGCGGTGCAGACGACTCGATAATTCACACGTTCGATACTAAAATAATTTACGGTCAGGCAATGAATTGATTAAAATATTTCAAGTTTTAGTAGCCCTAGGTAGAAACTGGAATGAGATCAGGTTTGGTTTGGGCTTTTTATTTTGTAAAACAGGTTATAGCAGTTTGTGATAATAATAAAGTTACATTAAGTTATATGAAGAAGATAAAAAAATGTTTGATAAAATTTTCTGCATCATACAAAAGTTCATCCTCACCTCTAGTAGGTACAGCCAACGACAGGTCAAGGTTGACACTCGCAGTGCGATTCTAGCCCGTACGTGTATTGAAATAAGAACGGTACAAAGTCCAATGTGTTAATCTAGATGTGCTCTTGACTGTACAATCCGACTGAACGTATTTATTCAATTTAAGGTTTAACTGGGGAAGGGTCAACCTACCCTGAAATTAGCAGCAACACGCTCGTCAAAGTTAATTTATACCTCATTTACACGTCGATAACGTTCACATAAGCATATGCCTTGCAACGTGGCTGTTAAAACCAACGGTGACCCTGAAATTCACAAAGAGATAAAAATTAAGTATGTATCAGAATCGTTTATTTTATAAAAAAGAAAAAGAATCTTACAAAATTCTATATAAAAATTATGCTTATTTTTATGGGTACTTATTTTAGCGAATCGTCACATGCAAACGATATTTGCATATAATGTGTAATTTTACGCAAAACCTCTGGTTCCACCCAACATTTGCTCTACAACTTTTGGAAATAAAAGAAAAATTAAGTCGCCATACAAAATATAATCTGATCCGGTCAATTTGTATGGAGAATATTTATTTTTATTTCCAAAAGTTGTTCAGTTACATGCATAGAACTACCCCCCGAGAGGTTTTGCGTACTTATTTAAAAGTACATGTTACAATGGCTTATGAAATATTATAAAAAAAGATATTATTATGTTCGAAAAGTAATTTGCCATATAAGACAGAAATAAAATTCTGATTAAATTTTAATACAATTATGTAAAAAAATCTAACCATTTTTAAATGGAACGAAAGTGTACTTTGATACAGCGTTATTTTTTTTATCACCGGTATGTTATTTCACAAATATCAAAAAAGTAAAATGACACATCATTCAATATTGTTTTGTCTAAAATATTGTAGTGTAATTGTTTTGTAACATGGTTGCAAACTTTGCAAATGTGAAAAAATGGACAAAATGAGGGATTATACTTATTAAATTAAATTCTATCTCGACCAAATTACTTCTGTTAAGATAAATGCTATATTTAATGTAAAAAAGTGGCTAAGAAGTCATTCAGTCTCAACGTCATTCAGCCAGAAAAGGGTTTCTTTCGTTAGGAATATTACGTTTGGGCAAACGACTTCTAAAAAAAACTGCGGTTAAAAATAAAACATAAGTTTGTTATTGGTATTCTGTTAGTTGAACTTATTTGCCTGCATGTTATTATAGGCTGTTTAATTGAGCCAGTTCACATCCTTTCAAAAGTTGTAAAGTGTCCTGAGACATTAACAGACTAGTCAAAGGGACCTTTTGACTTTAGATCCCATGGTTATACATTTCCTCAAAAATAACGTAGATATTTTTATATTGTTACAGACAATGTCCGCTGACACTGATGACTCCGCTGCGGCGGATAATACTGGACGAGGTGCAACTAGCATCGAAGAAACACCCAAGCGAATTTGGGTACAAAGCTGACGAATCAGGTACGTATAGAGTAGGTACCACTTTTGGTAACCATTGTTACAAGTAAATTTTACACATAAAAACAAAATACACTCAACGTGAGTTGCTTTCTTTCATGAGTAAAATGACCGTGATTCGACTTTTAAATCAAAATGTTCACGCTTTGCATAAACACCTTTAGTTACGCTATCGCACCAGAATTGCATTGCAAACGCCCGACATCTATTATCAACAATAAAGATATCTATATACTATCGGTAGTAAACATTGGCACATGATAGCTGTTCAAGTTGGCTCACGAACTATCTGACGCAACGCCACTAGCGCGGGTCTTCTTAATCGTGTCATCACATAATACCCTGAAGGGAGTACTTGCGGAATGGTATCATAGGGTATTATCGCCGGTCGAGATTCTAACATGTTTGTTTTGCTACGTCATGGCGTCGGAAACCTATGTCCACTGAAACTGGGCTAGATTTTCTCCCGCCATAAATAAAATTAAAAATAAAGTGTCTGCTTGTAACACTAGACCGCTAAGATGCTTTATGTAATAGACTTAAATATCCATTAGTCTGGGCTCATGTTAAAGGGAACAATTCCGCAAATATCCAATTTCAGTACACCATTTTGAATATACTTGTACTCGTAACATGTAGTATTCTCGCCCCACTGGATTGTGTTTCTTTAAGAATATCAGTTTCGGTTTTCCTTGTTCTTCAGCTTTATCTTTTCCGTATTCCGCTTGGCTTTTATACTGGCTGTTCTTTGGTCTGGTACTTTGTTTCATAATAGTTATCACCTACAAAATACTAAATACCTACGGAAAAAATTAGTCTAGGCTTAGTTCACACCGTGATATGATATGAATAGATTGTATGAACTCTACAAATTGAGTTTATCCACCTAAGGAAGGTACAGCAGGTTCGTTGATTGGTGACCTTGGCTTGTGTTAAGATGATTGTGGATTATGAACGAACTGTTAATTTAAACATTGATGTTTCCGTTTGAAACATGTAGGAATTAATCTTATCTTTAAATGTATTAAGGGGACAACTTTTCCATAGAGTTAGCGTAGCGTTATTTTTTCATCACTCCGGAAATTTTAAGAGGAGGTTTTACTGATGAAACTGAATAACTTTTCCTAAAAAACAGGTAGAAATACGAAAAAAAAATTTCGACTTGTTATACAAAGTGTTCTCTCAGCTGATGCAGTTTATATAGGAAGTTGTTTTTTTCTTTCCTATTTCGATTTATGTTCCTTGTGAAAGTTGTTCAGTTTCATGGGCAGTACCATCATACAGCATGAATTTGTATTGGCTTCGCTCCCGAAGCCCAGTGATTCTACTCATGAAAACAAGCAACTTTCCCGAAGAAAAAAATTTTATACTCGTAAATTTTTTTTCGCTTCTCCATAGTAATTTAGTCACGTGATCGACTCATTTTGTATAGGAAGGTGAAAATTTTTTTTCTAGTAAAAAAATTTTTTTCTTCGGGTAAGTTGCTTATTTTCATGAGTAGAATCACTGAGCTTCGGGAGCGAAACCAATACAAATTCACGCTGTATAATACTTAGATGATAATAACATAGCAAACGCGCTATATTATCATCTAAGTATTATTGATCAGTATCTAATCCTACATCCTATCCTACTAATATTATAAACGCGAAAGTTTGTAAGTATGGATGGATGTATGTTTGTTACTCTTTCACGTAAAAACTAATGAATAGATTTTAATGAAACTTTACAATAATATAGCTTATACATCAAAATAACACATAGGCTACAATTTATAAACCTGCGCAGACGAAGTCGCGGGCACCAGCCAGTATGTCATAAAAGGTGACTCAAGTACCTACTCTAAACCAGTAGACCAGCAAAGCTGACCGCTACCACAGATCATATAATACTAGTAAACTACGTACCTCTACGAAGCTGGCATCCAGTTTATCTTAAGAGATCTTTGTTGGGAGGCTTTTGTTAAACTATTTATATTTTTGGGCTGTTACTATAATACTGATTTACATCTCTCATATTCGGTAAGTAGGTCCTTATTACCCCCAAAAGGCTTGTAGGTGACCAATTAGCGCTCTAGGGTAATAATGTAGCTAGAAAAGCCCTAGGGCGGTAAGTAATTAAAACGCCCGCCGCCCCGCTGCTGGAGGCGGCCATCAAGGCGGACGTTTTAATTACTTACCGCCCTAGGGCTTTTCTAGCTACATTATTACCCTATAGCTTTAATTGGTCACCTACAATTTGGTGGTAATAAGGACCTACTTACCTCACAATCGAGATGTAAAGCAGAGTAGTTAGCTCGGGTGTAAGCATCAATTGCAGCCCGAGATATTTAGGCGCACGAGCGCAGCGACCTTACAGCCCTTGGCTACTAATCTACTATTATTAGGCACACGTTCAGTCTTTAATATCCTTGATTTATCTTATTCCAGTGTACATAGCCCTAAGGCTAATGCAAGCGGTCACAGCGCGCGTTAACGACGTATGCCTCCGGTATTTGGACAACTCCCGGCTGGACTCTTTGCCCCCGCCACCGCCTTCAGACCAGCGGGAGTTGCAGACCGTCTCCATAGCTAACAAGAACTCACGCCGCGTCATGGAAGACAGGCATGTCGAGATCGGAAACTTAGAAGCACTGTTTGGTATCGAAGTAAGTATCCTTACATCGTTCATTATTTTGATGATCGTGGTACCTAGGGCTTTTGTGCAAAGCCCGTCTGGGGAAGTACCACCCCCTTAACTTTTTCTGCCGTAATGCAGCGGTGTTTGCATTGCTGTGTTTTGGTTTGAAGAGTAAGGGAGCCAATGAAATTAACGGCACATGAGACATTCCATATTAGTTCTCAGAGTGGGTAACGCGCTTTGCTGTCTTATTAGTGTCAAATTATTTCAATAATAAGACAGTGGTTGTCATGGGCGGTGGTGACCACTTACCACCAGACGGCCCACCTGCTCATCTGCCCTTAAAATAAAATCACCAATATATACGAGCTTTTGCTGTTTGTTTCGAAGAATGTACGGAAAAGAAGTAGCGACTCAAATAAGATACTAGCGGGTGGAAGGATATAAGTGGTTTGATGTTTCTGTACACACGGCCGCACGTCCATGGAAATACTTTGACCTTGAATGGGTACCTGGTTTTGGGTGTTTCTAGCGTAGCACTGGCTCAGCTTAATTGGTTTTGTTTCTACGGGCTTGCTACCGTGCGTACCTACGTAAAGTACAAGTATTGCATAGGCAATCAGGAGGCCCATCTGCGTGTTTGCCCTTTTATTGACAATATCGACATAAAAAAACATAGTTTCCCGTAATAAGCACATTGTACAATGTGGAACAGTTTAGACTTCGAACCAATTTTATTTTATCGTATAATAGAATCGTAACTGAAACTGTACGCTTGATGTGCTTTTGATTGGGTAAGGAGTACCTTCGTTTTCAAATACAACCTCATAATACAAAATCATATACTAGCTTTTGTCCGCGACTTCGTGCCAGTGTTTAATTCAAACATTTACTGCGTGATGCTGGAACAAATAAACAAACAAACAGACAAAAACTCCAAAAATCAGTGCTTTGATTCAGGGGCATCAAAATTTAAACGTGATATTTTGTTTTATAAATGTCTTTAATGTACAGACAAAATAAATTTACAATAGTACAGATGATGGCAATAACCTTTTAACTGTTTACAAAACAACAGTAAATCTTTGATTGTCAACTTATCTCTTACTCGCTTTCGTGTAATGGGGTGGAGTCCTGGTGACCTGCTATACAGGCCTCGTGGCCTAACTCGGGCACCAGTTCACCACAACACAAACTTTAACCTGAAAAACTAGACTTTGTGGTGAAAATAAAGATTTTTATTATTTTTAGGGTTCCGTACCTCAAAATAAAAAAAACGGAACCCTTATTTTTATTTTATTTTATTTTCTTTGGGATGCTTACAGCTATATTTACAATTTGAGTGCTATAAATTAATTGCTATAAGCCAATGACAAGCTTCCTTATAGGATCACTTTGCTTATAGGATCACTTTGTTGTCCTTCTGTCTGTCTGTCAAGACCCTTTTTCTCACGAACGAGAAGAGGTATCAGTTTGAAATTGATAACGAATATTAAAGTCCATAAACCACACAAAATCTGAAATTTTCAATTTTTTACAATGACTCAATCAAAAGATATGGCTTTTTATGTCCTCACCTCCATACATTTATGCAAAAAAGCAAAACCTACAGGGTACTGTCCGTTGTCCTAAAATTATGAAATTTGGCAAGAAGCTAGGTCTCACAGTACAAATAAAGGGAAAAGTCTAAAATCATTAAATATTTCAATTTTTCTCACAACTAATAGTAACCAATTAAGGTGAGCTCCCGTTTCAAGAACTTTTATATAAAAGAGGGTTGAAGTTGGATGGTCGCGGAGTTTTTAAAATCAAAGAGCAAAAGCTTTTAATATATCATGTGGTAGATAGGTACGGAACGCTTAGGGCGCGAGTCCGACTCGCACTTGGCCGGTTTTTAGGGTTCCGTACCTCAAAAGAAAAAAAACGGAACCCTTATAAGATCGCTTTGTTGTCCGTCTGTCTGTCTGTCTGTCAAGACCCTTTATCTCACGAACGGGTAAAGGTATCAGGTTGAAATTAATACTATATACTAGGATCCATGAACCACACAAGATCTGAAAATTTTAATTTTTTACAACAACGCAATCAAAAGATATGGCATTTTATGTCCTCATCTCCATACATTTATGCAAAAAAGCAAAACCTACAGGGTACTGTCCGTTGTCCTAAAATTATGAAATTTGGCAAGAAGCCAGGTCTCACAGTACAAATAATGAGAAAGTCTGAAATCATTAAATATTTCAACTTTTCTCACAACTAATGGTAACCAATTGTGGTGAGCTCCCGTTTCAAGAACATTCATATAAGAGAGGGGTCAAGTTGGATGGTCGTTGAGGCGATTTTTGTTTTAGTTCTATTTTAAAAACGGGAACACTTACAAACTTGAAAATTGGTATGTTTATAGTGCATAAGCTATAAAATAAAATTTGGTAAGCGCGTGTCGGACTCAAAAAATCTAGCACATTAACTTACTGAAATTTCAACTAATACAATTATGATTATGTGGAAGTACGGAACCCTCGGTGCGCGAGTCCGACTCGCACTTGGCCAGTTTTTTTTATTATAGTGATTATTGTATGATCGGAATTTCTTTATAAATTAAATTGCGATATTTTGTTCTCTAAACAAATTTTAAACCCGAAAGTTGTCGAAACTTAACGAGTAACATTCATAAAAGAAATTCAAGGCACCGCCGCCGCCGGCGCCGTGGTTGTAATAATAATAACTGATTTAATTACGATGCAACTAGTAATTATTTTCGACTTTTATTGCTTTTTCTGAGCGGCCCTTCGGAATACCGTTACTGAAATGCGATACCCAGTTTGTGTGTAATTATACGAGTAGAAAGTGTGAGCCAGAATTTACTATTACACACTGGAATCTTGGGGTATCGCGTAGTTAGCTTCGCGTAATTCAAAGTGCGTGCGAGAATGAAAAAATTATACAAGTAGAGTAGGGAGTTCACTTTGTTTTAAATATTATTAGTTAAGATACATTATAATACCTATAGTTTTAAGAGGTACATGCATCTTAAAATGCGTCTAATAAATTCGGAGACTTGGACTCTTCAAAACGTTTCCACGTAGTTATATAATGTTTTTATTCTGTTTTTATTCTGCCCATATATCCCCATTGACGAAAATCTTCCACCAGGACATGATCTTCCCTGGCCCATATGGAAGTCACTGAATAGACTGCGATCGGGCGCAGGCAGGTGCGGAGAACTGAAGAAAAGGTGGGGCTTTTCTGATAATGACGAGTGTGAATGCGGCATTTTGCAATCCATGACACACTTGCTTTCGTGCCCTACCTCCTCAGTTTCTTGCACCAGGGAGGACCTTTTTGAAGGCAACCAAAGACCTATTGCTGTTGCCACATTTTGGGCTAACTTACTATAAAATCATTTGCCATTGATACGAAAAGAAGAAGAAGATTCTGTAACAGAAAAGTACGGGCAGCACGCTATCAATGTTGATGCTCGCCCACTTTGTTAGAGTTGTAAATATTTTTTTTTATCACTGAGAATTTCTATATAAATTATCTAATTAATGATGAAAATCGCATAAAAATCCACCTGTGAAAAAACATCAAACTGTAAATGATTAAAACAAGGCTCTACCTATAAGTAACTTGTATCATAGAGGACTAAAAAAGGGTTAAGTTTAAAAGAAAAAATTGAAAATAATTTTCCTTCCTGTTTATATGAAACCAAGCATTTACTTTAATTCCAGACGACAGAACCGACGAGTTTGTACGCAGTATACGACGGCCACGCTGGTTCCGCGGCTGCTACGTACTGCGCAGCACATCTACATCAGTATTTAGTGGAGAGCCCTCACTTTACCACAGACCTGAGAAGAGCATTACGCGATGCCTTCTTACGGACGGACGCAGAGTTCGTTAGGAAGAGTAATCAAGAGGTAAGTCTAATAGAAACGAAATTGCTCTGACAGGTAGGTGTGGAAAAACAAGTATGTTTTAACTGGGACAAACTGCGACTGTACACCTTTGGTATAGGGCGCTCTATTCACCTCAGACCTGAGAAACGCTTTGCGGCATTCCTTCTTATAGACAAAGTTCGTCAAGAAGAATAGTGAAGAAGCAGTATATTGCACATTTGCACAAGGCACCATGTCTGACAGAAACAGTATTAAGCCTTCACCTCACCATAGACTAGTGAATATCTTTATGGTATGTTTTTACGAATGGGTACAGAGTTTGTCAGAAAAATCAAGAGGCAGTACAGTGGTGGACTGGCCATCAAGAACGATAATATAATTAAGAACATAATATATGAAATAAGATTATATTATTAAAAGTATATAATTAAGAACGATTTGTAAAACAGATTTTTTTTAAACAAATTATGTTTTTTTATTTTATTATAAATGGGCTTACTCTTGACCTCGATCTAGTCATGAAGACAGAGATGAGGTCGACAATGGAACGAGCTTTCCCAGAAGAAGCTCTGTAGTGTGCGAAGCACCTCCACATACATATGTGCTATATTATAAGAACCCATGTACTCTTATGAAGTAGTCAATATACGAATCTTCTGAGAGACAGTCGTTTCCTTTGTGCCGCTCCCGACAGCCACCTTACAGCCTATTCACTCGCGACTTAAATAGATTCGGGTTATGTAATATTGTTTTCTGGTTTTCTCTGCAATTTAAATTTCATAAAAAAGAAACTGTTCAGCGTTCTTAATTATGTGGCCAGGTAGTCATGTTATAATCAGTCTAAGGTTTATTGGATGTATCAAATTTATCCGTATTGTTTTAATTAGTCACGTGTGTTAATAGTAGTTTATGCAACTGTCATATAAAACTGGTTATTAAAACACGAGTTTGGGTTTATCACACGAGGCGCAGCCAAGTGTGATAATAGCATCAAACGAGTGTTTTAATACCATATTATATGCAGTTGCGTATACTACTTTATCTTCACTCATACAATAAGTAGGTACTTACTTATAAAAATTAAACAAAAGTAAGTAAAAACAAAGGCAACTTATATTATGTATACTTTCTATGTGTACAGTTCTGATATAAGTCTATAGAAGCCGCCTTAATATATCCGCTAGGTCTTCTTTGAAATATACAAGCAGAACATTTCCTTAACATGGTTTTCTTTTAGATTTTCATTCTTTCCCAATTCATTGTAGGTTATGTCGTAAAATGTCCTAGTCTAATATGAGAGAAGATCATAAGTTATTGAGTATCTTCTGGTGTGAGTGCAGTATCCTGACTGCACCACTTTATCTACTTTTTCAATAAACTTTCACATTACTTTCACGGGCACAAAATACTTGAAAAAGGTAAATGTTTGAAAATAGCGTTAAATCTAATATCTATTTCCAAGTCCTTTCTAATTTCAGGCTGCGCGCGCATATTTTGAGCCACAGATGAAATAATTGTAACTATAGTAACTGTTACTCTAACTGCTCCAAAATAATAGGTTGTTTATATGGTACACTTTGTAATATGCTACTGATATTTGACAGCTACTAAGAAAAACTGATATATTACTAACGGGCTCTCTAAAAGACCTTCTATTCAGTCTTCTTAAAAAAAGTTTAGATTCAAAGAGAATTGTATCCAAGTGTTATGTAATGATTAAAAAATTAAATTACGTAACACCTTTGCTAAATTTTCATACAAAAATCGTTACGTAATGGTAACTTTTTAATTTTTTATATATACTCTGCGTAATATACAGCCTTACGTATCAACTTTTTGAATCATATTTCAAAGTTTACGACATGAGTGTAGATAAATGAATGTATCGATAGTATGAAAACATTTTTTTGCATTGGTACAGAATTAATAAAACATATTAGTCAGGAATTATGCTAGTTTGTTTGAAATATCTTGTTTCACACATATTTTGTAGAAATCCTTTACCTCACCACAGACCTTAGAAGAGTATTACGGTATTCCTTCGACGGATAGACAAAGAGAAATCAAAAGAAGAATCACGTGTGACAAAGAGAGACAGTATATAACGTAACTACACCAGTATTTAGAGAGGTCTGGCAACACTGCCTAATGTAAAAAATTGCTTCTGTATTTCTTTACTTTGTTATTTAAATAGCGAATATCTGGACGTTTTAAAATCTAAGTTAGTGTTAAGATACGTGTGTGATAGTGTTGGTGACGATTAACGGTGACTAAATTAACTAAAATATGTCTTAACGTGTAAGGCTGCGATTTGACAGTTATATATAAGTTGAAATTCCCAAAATATTATTACGTAATCAATAATCATTAATTGTTTTCGCGAGAGGGTCAGGTTGTACGCTAGTACTATCATAAACAAATTATAGTACTATTATGTTATGCTATTGTGAGTAGAGTGATCGCGACACAAAGAGATTCCAAATACTACATACAACTAGAGAGTGCATGCGAGCGACAAAAAGCTCCCTGACGTGTCCTTAGAACTCGCCGGGCTTCCATCTCTTTCGAGCATACTGCTGGCACGGTAGTAAGAAAGATATGGATGTCCATTTTGATATTTTTCAGGGAAACATACATGAAATCTCTTAGCCTCGAAAATTTCAAATAATAGAGTGTAACGTTTGTTCCAGCGCGCATGCGGCGGCAGCACGGCGGTGGTGGTGACAGTCCGCGGACGAAAGTTACTGTGTGCGTGGGCGGGGGACTCCTTAGCACTACTAGCCAAGCGCATGCGGCTCATGCAGCTCGTGCGACCACACAAGCCAGGGAGACAGGTGGGTACATGATCCTCAGCTCAGCGGTTACTGTGTGCATGGGCGGGGGACTCCCTAGCACTACTAGCCAAGCGCATGCGGCTCATGCAGCTCGTGCGACCACACAAGCCAGGGAGACAGGTGGGTACATGATCCTCAGCTCAGCGGTTACTGTGTGCATGGGCGGGGGACTCCCTAGCACTACTAGCCAAGCGCATGCGGCTCATGCAGCTCGTGCGACCACACAAGCCAGGGAGACAGGTGGGTACATGATCCTCAGCTCAGCGGTTACTGTGTGCATGGGCGGGGGACTCCCTAGCACTACTAGCCAAGCGCATGCGGCTCATGCAGCTCGTGCGACCACACAAGCCAGAGAGACAGGTGGGTACATGATCCTCAGCTCAGCGGTTACTGTGTGCATGGGCGGGGGACTCCCTAGCACTACTAGCCAAGCGCATGCGGCTCATGCAGCTCGTGCGACCACACAAGCCAGGGAGACAGGTGGGTACATGATCCTCAGCTCAGCGGTTACTGTGTGCATGGGCGGGGGACTCCCTAGCACTACTAGCCAAGCGCATGCGGCTCATGCAGCTCGTGCGACCACACAAGCCAGGGAGACAGGTGGGTACATGATCCTCAGCTCAGCGGTTACTGTGTGCATGGGCGGGGGACTCCCTAGCACTACTAGCCAAGCGCATGCGGCTCATGCAGCTCGTGCGACCACACAAGCCAGAGAGACAGGTGGGTACATGATCCTCAGCTCAGCGGTTACTGTGTGCATGGGCGGGGGACTCCCTAGCACTACTAGCCAAGGGCATGCGGCTCATGCAGCTCGTGCGACCACACAAGCCAGGGAGAAAGGTGGGTACATGATCCTCAGCTCAGCGGTTACTGTGTGCATGGGCGGGGGACTCCCTAGCACTACTAGCCAAGCGCATGCGGCTCATGCAGCTCGTGCGACCACACAAGCCAGGGCGACAGGTGGGTACATGATCCTCAGCTCAGCGGTTACTGTGTGCATGGGCGGGGGACTCCCTAGCACTACTAGCCAAGCGCATGCGGCTCATGCAGCTCGTGCGACCACACAAGCCAGGGAGAAAGGTGGGTACATGATCCTCAGCTCAGCGGTTACTGTGTGCATGGGCGGGGGACTCCCTAGCACTACTAGCCAAGCGCATGCGGCTCATGCAGCTCGTGCGACCACACAAGCCAGGGCGACAGGTGGGTACATGATCCTCAGCTCAGCGGTTACTGTGTGCATGGGCGGGGGACTCCCTAGCACTACTAGCCAAGCGCATGCGGCTCATGCAGCTCGTGCGACCACACAAGCCAGGGAGAAAGGTGGGTACATGATCCTCAGCTCAGCGGTTACTGTGTGCATGGGCGGGGGACTCCCTAGCACTACTAGCCAAGCGCATGCGGCTCATGCAGCTCGTGCGACCACACAAGCCAGAGCGACAGGTGGGTACATGATCCTCAGCTCAGCGGTTACTGTGTGCATGGGCGGGGGACTCCCTAGCACTACTAGCCAAGCGCATGCGGCTCATGCAGCTCGTGCGACCACACAAGCCAGGGAGACAGGTGGGTACATGATCCTCATAGCTCATAGTCTGCCATTAAAGTAATAAAGGCTTAGAAAGTAATAGAACATAACTTATTGTATTTTCTCTTTCCTTAGCGAAAACTTAAAGTAAAAGTGGCTCAGCACCAATGCAAGATTCACAAAAAAAAATCTTCACTCGGCAAGCAATAAAGTCCCCGATAGTACGCACGGCTGCAAGCACGTAGAAACAAAACCAGTATAAGCTGAACCAGCGCTACGCTACAAACGCCCGAAACCAGAGACCCGTTCAAAGTCAAAGTGTTTCCTGCGCTCTGCGGCCGTGTGTACAAACGCGACTGTTTCCTACAAAACACAGCCTTCCATCTGGTAAAATCGTGATGCCCTTCTTTCGCTGTATCCACTATCTTTACTCTTTTCAAGCTTACTCGTCGGTTTAGAGTACTTTTGGCATTGCCATAAATCAGAAAGTTCTTTTTCCCATCCTTTTAGAATCTCCTTGCCCTCATCCTTTCTGCCCAATAAACCACTTAAACATTCCGTTTACAAGTTTCGTCAATAATAATTTTTCGTGCCACAACAATAGTATCATGTTCTTCTGCATTTCTCCTAGAATAACAGCATTCTGCCCGTTAATAATTTTACTGAGCGTATCAAATGTAGAAACGTTTTTCTATCGACCTTGCTAATCTAGTTCCTCGGACCACCGGTTAAGAACCACTGCTCTAGCACATATGGAACTCTAGTTAATTCTTTTAATGAGTTTGAGCTAAATTACTATACTTTATTTTGACGCTTCCTACTACCGGGCGAAGGTGTCCTTTAGTTGTTATTATAAACATAATTTTAATAGCGTGTCTTGGATACTTATTAAGCAAAATGTCTACTAATCTTAATTTAAATCAAATTGTTTCAGGATGAAAGAGAACGAATAGAACAATCTGGCGGCACAGTAATGTACTGGGGCACATGGCGAGTCAACGGGCAACTGGCTGTGTCTAGAGCTATTGGTGAGTGAGTACAGGACTACAAAAGTAAAGGGATAGAAAAGAATAATCAGGGGGCACAGTAATGTACTGGGTTGCGTGGCGAGTCAACGGGCCACTGGCTGTATCTAGAGATGTTGGTGAGTGAGTACAGGACTACAAAAGTAAAGGGATCGAATAGAATAACCAGGAGGCAGAGTAATGTACTGGGGCGCGTGGCCAACGGGCAACTGGCTGAACCTACGAGGGTGGTCCCAGAAGTAGCCGACCTAACCAAGAAAAATCTAAATAAATGGGACAAACTATATTTATTTCTCTACATAGCTTCCTTGTAGCTCGATACACTTTTCCCAGCGGTGCTCTATAGCTTCAATGCCACGTCTATAGTAGGAATTGTCAAACTCTTCAAAATAGCCATTAACCAACGACTCAACCTCTATGTTGCTCGAAAATCTTTTCCCGCCGAGCCATTTTTTTAGGTTTGGGAACAGAAAATAATCTGACGGGGCCAAATCTGGTGAATAAGGTGCATGGGGAAGCAATTCAAATTTTAATTCTTCGATTTTAGCCATTGCAATGCCAGATGTGTGGACTGGAGCGTTGTCTTGATGAAACAAAACTTTTTTCTTTGACAAGTGAGGCCGTTTTTTCTTTATTTCTTCACTCAAACGCTGCAATAAGTTGGCATAATACTCGCCATTTCTGGTTTTTCCTTTTGGAAGATAATCTATAAAAATTATGCCACGCGCGTCCCAGAAAACAAGCCATGACTTTTCCTGCCGATGGAACTGTTTTTGCCTTCTTTGGAGCTGATTCTCCCCTTTCAGTCCATTGTTTTGACTGTTCCTTACTCTCAGGTGTAAAGTGATGAACCCATGTTTCATCCATGGTGATAAATCGACGCAAAAACTCGGCTTTGTTGCTGCGAAATTTTGCTAAACATTCGACTGACACATCCTCACGGCGCTGTTTTTGTTCTACTGTGAGTAATCGCGGCACCCATCTTGCGCATAGCTTTCTCATGTCCAAGTTTTCTGTTAAAATACGATGGACTGCACTTTTTGAAATGCCTACCATATCTGCTAGCTCGCGTACTTTCAGTCGACGGTCATCCAGTACAATTTTGTGGATTTTTTTTACTATTTCTGGATTAGTCACCTCATTTGGTCGTCCACTGCGATGTTCATCTTGGCAGCTCGAGCGGCCGCGCTTGAACTCTGCCACCCAATATTTTATTGTTGTAAATGAAGGAGCAGACTCCCCCAAAGTAGAATCAAGCTCCACTTTGATATTAGTTGGGCTGAGACCTTTCAAATAAAAGTATTGAATTACGTAACGAACACCAATTTTATCCATTATCGAAAAATTCGATGACAACATTCACTAAGTATGCTTCGGAACAAATGCCAAATGACCTAGCGCGTTCGAATTCTAAATTTAAATTTCTTAATGTTCACGCTTCCTAAAAAGAGTATTTAATCAAATAGAAACTGCCAGTAAGTAAGTAAGGTCGAATATTTCTGGGACCGCCCAGGTAGAGCTATAGGTAAGTAGAGGATTAAAGAAAGGGTATAATTTTATCAATTACCTAATAGTTGATTAACTTACTTTAACAAGCTGATTCTGTTAATACATACAAACCAGTCACTATACTTCTATCCTAATAAAACAATGCAATAACTATTTTATGGCATAAAATCACTTTCGTGGATAAAACGCCATGCCCCGTGTTCGTGACGCCACGAGGGTGACGAAAACTTTCCCAAAGAAGTAGCGACCGCAGGGCTGGCAGCTTCCTGCCCCAGCTTTTGAGCCTCGCTGTACAAAGAGGCAATGCTGCCAGTTTGCTTGGCACTATGTCTTGCGGAGACGCTCTCGACGAAATATATAATTTATAAATGTAGGTTTTGACTTAAGTTATATTTTAATATTGTATATGTTTTGTAATTAATAAAAATTCCCAAAGAATGATTTTTGGAATATTTTGACCTCTCCATCTATATACACACCAGACGCTATACTTACAATACAATACAAATATACTTTATTGCACACCACAGGACAGAAATTTACAAAACAAGAAACATTAAAACAAAAGAATGTACAAAAGGCAACCTTATTGCTAACCTTTCAGGTGTTGAAATCTGTACGGTAAAGAGTGCGACGTGGGTTGGTGGCTACTTATACAATAAACCTACATAAAAATATTATATACATAAAATACTTATTTACATACATAAATATCCCTACTCATACAATAATATACTATAATAGATATATATATGTCGAAGACACGAACTGGGGCGGAAGAGGGATGGCACTATGTGGGCAGGGGATAGACATCAGGAATAGCAGAGAACACGAATCGCTCTATGACATATATAATTTGCATAAACTAATATATACCATTATATTACTATTAAAAGAGAGGAAATATTGATGAAATCATGAGGAGAGGGAGTTGAGGAAGTGGGCTTTGACGCGATTCTTAAAGCAGTCGGGTGACGGAGCCCGCCTGATAGACTCAGGGAGGCTATTCCATAGGTTGATAGCTTGCACAGTGAAGGTTTTTGAGAAGAAATCAGTGGAATGGGAAGGAATGTCAAGGGATAGGTTATAATTCGACCGAATGTTTAGAGTAGAGGAACGGTGGACGAATAGGTTTTTTAAGTAAGAGGGAGAGTTAGGATTGTTGAGGATAGTGTACAGAAGAGAAAGGATGTGGCAGTCCCTTCGACGGTGAATAGGCAGCCATTGAAGTCGAGAACGGAAATAAGAAACATGGTCAAATTTTCGCAGCCCGAATATGAAACGAATACAAACATTCTGTATACGTTCCAATTTATTCATTAATTCTATAGTTATGTCTGGATAGCATAAGTCAGCATAGTCTAATATAGGCAGGAGTATGGAGTGAGCCAGAGAGATTTTTGCTTTTGTTGGCAACAGATTTTTGAGACGTCTTAGCGAGCTGTACGCGGCAAAGATCCTCCTACCGAGCTCGGAGACTTGAGGTCTCCAAGTAAGGTTGCAGTCAAATATTATGCCAAGGTTTTTAACCTTGTGGGAGAAGGGAACCTGAACACCGTCAAACATTAAGGGAGGCAATGGAACGTCAAGACAATGACAATAGCCTGAGACTTTTTAGTGGGTTCAAAAGGTTGTACTTGGAAAGGAAAGATATAAGTTGTTGTTGGACAAGCCTTTCGAGGACCTTTGAAAGGAAGGGCAAAATGGATATGGGGCGATAATCGGCGAAGGAAGTGGGGTTTGGTTTTTTAGGTATTGGGACTATGTGTGCTTCTTTCCAAGCGGTAGGAAACACTGGAGGATACAGAGTTATTAAGGATACTGGCTATCACAAGAGAGAGGATATCAAGGAGGGGAACGATCTAATATTACGCCTGACGCAATCACTTCCGACAGCATTCGACGAGATAGCGAGTACATTCTTCTTAACATCACAAGCCGTGAATTGACGAATGACAAAAGGGGGATGTTTTGGAGCAGGCAAAGATGAAAGATTAAGTAAAGTACTAATTTTTGTGCTACTGTCAATTGTAGCTGAAGAAGAGAAAAGGTTGTTAAGTGAATCGACGTCAATGTTATTAAGAGGAGAGTGGTTACGTGATTTGCCTACACCGAGTTTATTTATAAATGGCCAAACTTTAGCTGGATCACCATTTTCAACAGATTGATGGATATGGCGTCTCTGTATATTCCGTATCTTTGTTTGTAGCGATTCCTCACCTTTTTGTAATTATCATAGGTTTGGTCATTGGTATCGATTTTGTACTTAGTTTTGGCACGTGTCTTTAGTTCCATCAACTTACGCATTTCATCGCTAAGCCAAGGGGTAGGAAGATGTTTTACGCGTACAGCCCGCAGTGAAGCATGTTTGTCGTAGAGACCGGCTAGTTTAGAATTTAAATAGGCAACTTGATCATCAACAGACTCAATTTTATCTATCGCCAACTAGTCAATTTTTGAAGCATCTTCCAGTAGTCTAACCATATCCATCCCTGCAAAATTGCGCAAAAGCAAAGTTTTGGCCTTAGCCTTAGGGGCACGGAGCCAATATGACAGATATAGTAGGTCATGATATGAGAAGAACAAAATAAGAGCGAATTAAATTTCAGACAAAATTTAAATAAATTAAATATTAAGGTAAGGTATTAAAACGAAATAACGTTTGTATAGGATTTCGTCACTTCGTGGGCCCCTTAAGTAGTTAATTTTATGGTACTTGTCGTGATGTCGGGGTAATGTTTATTTTGAATCAGTAAAAAATATTTGAACAGATTCTAAAAAAAGTTGCTTACATAAAAAAAGAATACAGCAGTTTTGCGTTTTCTCTGATGACATTTATCGGGGCGTAAAAGTGGCTTACACGTCTCGTAAATTTACAGTTGCGCCCGTGTTCCGTATTCTTTAACGACTGCAAATTTTATGTTGTTGAATGTTACCCGTGTGCTTTAATTAATAAATAAGCCGTCTGCGAAATGCAATAAGTCGTAAAGCTGGTGGTCCAGGTTTTATCTCTGGTAGCAACTAATAGTTAAGTTAGTTAGCATTAACGCAGTCGGCAATGGCTACTGAAATAGCCATTTTCCAATATAATAGCTGGGATCTTCGGTTTAACCTGCCTTTCTAAATATGGAATCTCTGCTAAACATATATATTCTTTATTGCACACAAACTTAAAATAAAATTACAAAATTAAAGGACAATTACAAGGGCGGGCTTATCTCTAAAAGAGATTTCTTTCAGCCAACCTAAGGCAGTGAGAAAGTGAATAGCAGCGGGACACAATAGTGCCGAAAGTCCATAAATATACCTACAATTATATATAAATAACTAAAAACTATAAAACTATAAATTGATTTTGTGTGTACATTGAAGATAATTTTATTATATCACGTCATGGCTGTGTTGATGCCCCTGAATCCAAATCACTGATTTTTGAACTTTTTGTCTATTTGTTCGAAAACTTACGGTAGTATACCATCCGATGCCAGGCTGGGACAAACGTTGCTTGGTTAATGATCATCACAGTTTTCAACCCTTCCTAGCACTTCGATTTTACATGATCAGAAGAAAAGCATAATTTGCACTCTTAACACACAGGTGTTGCAGATTTTGATCTAATCTTTCTTCTTGAATGCGAAATCTTCTTTTTGTGTATCCAGTCTCGCCTGCTTTGATGTTATTATAGTTCTGTATTATTATTTCGCATAGCAAAATAACACGTGTTGCGCCAACCCCAAAAACCCTAAAAAACATTAATTGAGATAATAGGAAGGAAAATAGTAAACCGAGCTCAATTCGGGCCGAATTTAGTACATTATTAATTAAAGCCTATTTCTAAAGCGTGTACCGAAAAGGTGGTATAATACTAAAGAGTGTGTATCTGCCCATGCAACTGAACAACTTTTCCCAAGGAACAGAGGTCATAGCTTAAAATAAATTTTTGACCTCCCATAGCCCTTTAGACCCATAAGGTACACTTCCCATAAGGTCCACTTCCCAAAAGGTCCACTTCCCATAAGGTCCACTTCCCACAAGGTCCACTTCCCATAAGGTTCACTTCCCAAAACGTCCACTTCCCAAAATGTCTACATTAGAATTCCCAAATTGTCAACACTCAACTCGTGCTCAACCCCATTTCCCAAAACGTCCACTTTAGTTATCGTAAGCAAGTATACCAACTGCATCAGTTGATAGTGCATTTTGTATGAGAAGATAGGTTTTTCGTATTTCAAACTATTTTCCTTGGGAAAAGTTGTTCAGTTTCATGGGCAGATTCACACCCTTCAGTATTGTCACACCTTTCAGTTACACGCTGTATTTACGTTCATAAATATTCCCTTCTGTTTGTGTGTCAAGTCTTGCCTGCTTTCTAGTTATTACTGTTCTGCCTAATTATTTCGCATTGGAAAATAGAAAATCAAACTCGACTCGGCCGGAATTTAGTACATTTTAATTAAAGCCTATTTCTATTTACGTTCACCCACATTCTCATTATTTGAAAGCTTTCACTCGGGCGTGAGAGCTCACGCCTTTCAATATTTCGTGAGCAATTATTTGGCTCATAAAAACAATAACATGGCGTCGTCGTGTGAAGGAAGGGTGCGAAGTGCGAACCCTGCGGGGATTAATCGCTCGTTTTATTGTTATATCGGTGCCCCGTAGCACTGACCTGGGTGCCCGGTCTGAGTTGGTGACTCGTCCCAGACGTTACTCGTCCTAAATCGGGACGAGTTAACAAAAAAAAGAATAATATTAATAAATTAGTTTAGTTTATTTATTTATTGCAGTCATGTACAAGTTAAGTAGGTCTTAATAATAAATTATTTTTTTTAAATTTCAGTTCTTTCGCTGTTTTTCACTTGCGAATTGTGTATGTATCCTAAGATTCAAAATTATATTTTTTGTTATAAATATTTCACCGTGATGTTATTATGTGCGTATTTGTGTTTTGATTGAGCCAGTGCTCAGTGAAAGAAAGAATTTAACACTATGACTATTTTAGTGTTTGTACAATATGTTTGTTATTATTTTCAACAAGGTTAGTTTTAAAATATGTCAAATACATTTGAACTCAACCCAATATTTTTTACAACATTGTGTTGTTTTTAGAGCTCTTTCACATGAGACTGTGTAGTAGCGTGGCAGCAGCGCTGCAGCCGCAGATCCCTTCAAGTTACGGCGGTTTCAGCGCTGCTAAGTCGCAAAGTGAGTACGCTTCAGGTGTTTGCGAACATAATTTTGCGATGCAGTTCCGCGATTTTAGCATGGTAGCCGCGCTGCTTAGCCTTGTGTGAAAGAGCTATTTCGTGTCTAAAAATGATGGAAACCAATCTTTATTACCTAACTATATGTTTTCGTTGTCGAACCATATATTTTTTAAATCTGTATTTCGTCCCTGGGACCAACCTACTGGGACGATTTGCCCTACGACTACCGGGTCGGAGGTCGCGACCATTTTTCACAATCAGATGACGTCATTAGCGGCGTGTGCCGGCAGTTACCCGCTCAGCATCCGACAATGAATGGGGATCGCCTTATTATGTGGTGCAATGAATCCCTGATTTACACCTTTGAAGGGCTCAGTGATCAATATTAAACTACCTATGTTTCTAGACATACGTCTGATTACTTCAGTTTCGGATTTTTAGATATTTTTCCTTACTACGGCAAAAAAAGGGTTATGATTTTGACCGGTATGTATGTATGTGTCTTATATGTATCTAATGTGTATATGTATGGATGTTTATAGGTATGTTCATCTGTTCCCTCATAACTTCTAAACTATTTATCGTAATTTGACAAATGAAGTATTGTTAGAAGCGTCTGGATCATCCGCTGGTTTATAGCGCATGGCGCCCTCTAGATGAGGTTAAGTCATGAACGAAAATAATTTCTTTTTTAATAATGCCGTGTTGGGTATTAATTAAAGAGCTTAATGAGCACATTTAAAAATATATATATTGATAGCTTTATTACGTATTTATAACCCCAAAATATTTTTAATAAAATTAAAAAAAATATATTCTAACACTAGAACCCGACTACTGACAAATCTTGCTCTAAAAAGTATGAAACAAGAAAATATTGTCATCTGAAATTGTTATGTACAAACTATGGTATTTAATAAATATTCACAGTGATGTTTAGATAATAGCCGTGGTCATATTATGCCACCTACACCACCGATCATTGAATCTTGCGGAATCTACCGTGTTCCTAGGTATTATTACTCTTGATAACAAGCTACAATGGGGACCGATACTTAAATTAATAAATTGTCGAACAGATTCAGTTCTGCTGCATAGGCAGTAAAAAAAAGCTCTGACGGATGTAGACACCTCAGTTATTTCCATAGTCTCATCATGTCATATGGCCTGATTTTATGGGGTCATGCTGCGGATGCAAACAGCATTTTTATACTACAAAAGCGAATTAATTAATAAATTTAATTTACAAAATGAAGCCTAGAGAGTCTCTAAGAAATAAATTCAAAGAGATCAACATTTTGACTTTTATGTCGTAATAAATTTTGTGTATGTTGTCACGTAACGCCCGTAGGGGCGCTACGGAAGCCTAATAGGAAAAAAAGAGGGTAGAGAGGGAAAGGAGGGTTTATTATGAAAGACGGGAAGGGAGTTCCTACCTACACCTATTCCTACCTAATGGGAAATAGAGGCCCTAGCTAGTTACAGGAGTTCTTCAGACGTAGATCTTCTGTAGTGGCGAAGGAGTCTTCAAGGCGAAGAGGTCACCGGCGGGCAGACAAGCAGAGGCCCAGCGTGGTGACAGCGTGAAGATGAAGTAAGTAGCTTGTCGAGGTAGTGCGTGAAGTTCGTTTAGAAGGCCAGGAACGTTGTGGCGTCCCGGGGTCAGCTCGGCCCCGGGACAAGACCTTTTTAGAAGTAGCTCTGTAGAGAGCGAGGACTAGACTGGAGTATTCTTGAGCTGCAGGGTTATTTATATGCAGCAGCAGTCTGTATTCCAGAACGCTGAGGAATTCGAAATATTAATTCAAGTTCTATCAGCCAGCATCAGTTACAAGTTTCCATTCAGCCAGCAGTAGCATCATAAGCGATTTCGTACTAAACGGATTCTACTGTATCGCCAAAAATACGAAAATAAACAATAAATTAGCCCGCTACGGGCTTGAAAAGACCAACGCAGGTATGTATACCACATTGTTAAACAAAATATAAAATTTATTGACAAAAATATTAACAGGCACAGTGTCAACACAAGTTCAGTTTCATAGTCTGAATCCACTAACTAGGTGTTAGTTTTCGGGAGATGTCTTTTTACACGCTGTACATCGTCCTGCTGGCTCAGCACGAGGCTCTAGATAAAATCATATCTCGGAGAAATGTCACTTTGTAAGGGGAATGAAGTCATAGCCCTAAACGCGTATAAATGTCAGTAGAAGAAAATCTTAGGTAAATCCAATGATATTACAATTATTAAATCCAAAAGTTAAGTTTTTTCTAGTATAGACAGAGATAGCTTTATATACTAATACATGTACCTTTTCTTTCAATTTGCGTTGCACTGCTTAGCTGTCAAGAAGACGAAATGAATAAATCGAGCAGGTGTAACCATACTTATTAGGGCTAAACCTTCCCTATATATAGCAGCTACACCTCGATTTCGACCTCATTTACACGTCAATAACGTTCACATAAGCGTGCCTTGCAACGTGGCTGTTACGAGTGTTACGACGACGACCAACGGTGACCCCGAAAGTATTTATTTTTCTATGTTATTTCAAAAATGTAAAACGACCACATCATTAAACATTGTTTTGTCAAAATATTGTAAATTATCATATATTTTTGATAAAAAATGTAGCAGTAAAGGTTCTTAATGGGAAAAAATTGACAAAATAAGGTTCATTTTAGATTTTTTTTCTTCAGTTATAAAAATTAAATTAAAATTATATCTCACTCATCACTTCTTATATGTTGTTTGTTACCACGTTTTTTTTATGTTAAGATAAATGTTATATTTAATGTAAAAAGTAATTACGAAGTTATTCAGTCTCAAGGTCATTCAGGAAGGATTGCCCTTAAATAAGTAAATTGGCAACTTGTATTTAACTATTAAACAACTTCTTTAGTTTGAGGAGTAGGTAAGTACTCTGATTTATTTCTAACAAGAATTCGAATTAAACTTGGTTAGTGCAATAAATCGTAAGTGTCATTTCACGTTTATGGGGTTCTAAAATGTTTTATATATTGAGGTTAAGAATGTGTACCTATTTCTTCTATGAAAACAGAGTTAACCTGCTTTCTTATTGCGTTGCCGGTATGCAGTCCAGTTATGTAAGACGTAAAATGAATAACTTTTTGAATCACCCTCCGTATCTTGTACAGTTGGCAACAGCTATCTATATACTACAGCCAAACAATATAATCTACAGCTTTCTATCGTAAGCTCTGATACGACACGTCTTTGGTGTATGTTCTTGTTACAATGCTGGCACATGGTCTTATTGTTTGGCACTTATGCGCAAAAAATTTTTTTTACGTTCGACTTTCACTCCGTAAAAATTGACCTTCTTTATGCGTATTTATAAAAGTTGTGTAAGAATAGTTATTAGGTCCAGTGAGTAGTTTTAAATAGTACATTTTGCCTTTATGTTTAAGAAAAGTTCTTAAGTCCCGTGAGTAGTCACTAAAGGCAAAATGAACTATTTATCATTTTGCCTTTAGTGATGGATGACATCTCGCGTTAATCATTTTTCGATTTAGATAACCAGCTTGGTCCTCTATACATCGCGAACAAAAAAGTATATCTTATTGCAACTTTTCGTCTTATTCTAATTATTTTCTAGTCTTTCTTTCTGACTGTACTTACGACTATCTACGTGGTTCATTTTTTTGGAGAGAATAGAGTCGGTGCATGTATTTACGAGTCAATTATGTCGTTGGTTGCGCAGGGCGCCGCCGCCGGTCGGTCGTAGGCGACCCTACCGCCCCTCGTTGCGACCCCACCGGCCCAAACATAAATGTATCGATTACTTTTGGACACGAAAGTTTTAGCCGCTTTCGTAGATAGGAACTTATTATCGAATTTTTTTACCGCATATTGCGACTCACGAAGGAGATTAACAAGGCGAGGGAGAACAGAAATGTTGCAAGGGGAAAGCAAGCCACCACGGTCCATGACGTTTTGAAAAAAGGCTAGGTCAAGAGTATGCATGAAAGTGTTGATAAAAGTAGAAGAAATGGGGCAAGATTCAAGATCATAGCAAGTGGAAGGATGGAGGAATGTATTGAAAAACGTACTTACAAGGACATAAACATTGCTCGTAAGTAGTTACATACCGAACTAGTGCGTAAGTAAAAAAGTATACTACCAAGGAGTTTTTACACTCTGATCATATAATTATTTTCTAAAAATACTACAGTGGTGACTTTTTACTTGGGTGACGACTGCCTACCATATTTAAAATAAAATGGAGGCCACCAAGACACCATAAATCGACAAGAGGCTGACAGTACCCATAGTTGGTTCCTTTAACAAGTGTATTACTTGTACCTGTTTTCTCACAAATGTATGTATACCCTTCTTACGGCACTTGTATCTTAAACTACTATATGTTAATTGCTTATCACTCTTATCAGAAAGAGAACTTTTTGTAAAGAAACTCAAACCTTTGACGCTAAAACTACTTATGTATGTACATACCTAAACCGATCCAAAAGTGTTTAGCTGTTATATTTCCAAATTGGATCTAAATTCGTATCTACCTGTGGTCAAATCCTGCGGTGATGGGCTATAACCATTTCAATTAGAAAAGTATGTATAACAATATTTATAATATATTAATGATATGTATGCAGGTATATATTATTTACATATTTATTTCAAAATATTTATACAGGCTGTTAATTTGATAGCGTGCCATAACTCAGGGGCGGGATCAGTATCAGTAACTAAACAACTTTTCCCAAGGAACATAGGTCGAAATACGAATAACCAAATTTGACTTTCCATACATACGCTAGCAGCTGATGCAGTTTCTATGGGAGGTCAAAAATTAATAGTCGTATTTCGACCTATGTTCCTTGAGAAAAGTTGTTCAGTTACTGATACTGATCCCGTCCCTGAGCTATGGCACGCAATCAAATTAACACGCTGTATATGTAGCTATATATTAGTGCACTACACCACAGTCTATCGTTGCTGCTGATTTCTTAAAAGGGTTGTCTGGAAGAAATCGTTTTTAGCGATAAGACCACCTTTTGCCCACTTGTATTGTAAACTAGTTTTTAATTTTTAAACCTTACTGTGTGTGTAATAAAGAGTTATTCATTCTTTCATACGTAATCTCAAAAAAAAAACTCAAAAATGTTATAAATCGATGGTACCGACAACTTTAACAAATAAGATCGTAAAACTGGTAAAGGTAGTTCCTGTTAGATCTCTGATTCTGACAATCTATCAGTTAATATCTTCCAGCCACTCATTCTGAGTCTGCTACTCAAAACGATCGCGATGGGAGATAAGTTAAATTAGTTTTTAACTAGCCTCCGTCTGCAGCCTCGTACGCGTAGATTGCCAATGAATTTGTCCGTAGGAAATGAGATGCTTCCCGTCGTAAAAAGCGTCTGTGTTGGTAATCTATTTCCATGCAAATGTTATTGTTTTCACTATGCTGGATTTCAAAATTAGCGTTTCTTCTTAGGTAAAACTTTTATTTAAAGTCCACTTTTTAGGGTACCGAACCTAATGGTGCGACTTCGTCTGTCTGTCACACCTGTATATCTCAGCAACCACTAATGCTATCTACTTGAAATTTAGAATAGTTTTAGAATATGATTGCCCAACTTTATTCCAAACCGAATAATATTATTTTTATTTTACCACTACCCCCTTATCTCCGAAGTTTGCAAAAGGAAAAATGTTAATGAATTATAGTCGATAGACATTTACGTCAATATTACAGGAAAATGGATGTCTCTAACACCGTTTTATAGAAATCTGCAAAAAACCTTAACAAACACATTTAGTTTTGCGGTCCTAAAAATGGACTTTATAGCTTCTCTATAGGTATATCGGAACTCCCGACGCGCGAGTCCAACTCGCACTTGACCGGTTTTTTTTCGTTTATCAACACTTTGTCAGAAGTAATCAGCTAAAGCTGTCAGAAAAATTCAATTTTGTTAAACAATGTTATTCTTTCCGTCAAATATACTCTGGTTTAATATCATAGCTGCAAAATAGATTGGTAAGCGTTGGAATAAACGGAAAAAGAACCGGTCAAGTGCGAGTCGGACTTGCGCGCCGTGGTTTCCGATATACCTATAGTACTTTTGGAAGCAATAAAGTCCATTTTTAAGACCGCAAAACTAAATTTGTTTGTAAAGGTTTTTTGCAAATTTCTAAAAAACTGTGCAACTTAGAAAGATCGTTTTTTTTTGCTGAAATGTTTAAATAAATTTCTATCGACTGTAATTAATTCAGATTTTTCCTACCACGAACTTCGGAGATAAGGGGGGGAATGGTATTTTTTTGACATTTTTCATCATAACTTGAAAATTAAGAGTTGTAAAAAAGTACAAAAATATATTTTAGAATGTGCAAGTATCGCCCTTTCATATGATACCCCACTCAACCTAGTAGCAACAATTTGAAATTTGGGCCCCCTTTACATCAATAATCATAGTTTTTTTTTATACTTTCATGTGCAATTTAGTTGTGCAACCATATTCTAAAACTATTTCAAATTTCAAGTCGATAGCGTGAGTGGTTGCCGAGATATACAGGTGTAACAGACAGACAGACAAAGTCGCACCATAAGGGTTCCTTTTTTTACCATTTTGGTATCGGAACCCTAAAAATGGATGATACGAAATTGTGGTAGGGTGCTGCCCAAATTTTACAGCCGTTTTACTTAAAAATAAATTTAAAGACAATCGTACAATCTTTCACATTTATATTAGTGTTGTATCTTACCGAGTTAATCACTGCGAGATGCGGAATATACTGTTAGGCTTAGAAGTATAGAAATTGACTTTTATGCCATTTTATCGTTGTTAATCGGATTTATGGACATGAAAGGCGGCGTATGTAAAACTTGTAAACTACTGCAAAGTATAAATACTAATGTTACGGTTTATGAAGCTTTCATTCCGACTGACTGCTTTTACACAGAGCTCCTAGACAGAAGACTGTACCTACTCGTACAACACTGAAATTTCTTGCAATTGTAAGGTAACTTATGTTTGGACAAGCGTTTTGTTTCTTTCGTAGTAAGATCCTAATAATTTGGATAATTCTTAGTTAAATCGGTATATTTAATTATTAGGTTTTTAAAATACTTACTACGTAAATATAGACCTCTTTCTTTATACCGTTTTACGTTGCTAAGTAAACTGCATCAGCTGACAACACATTTTGTATGGGAGGTCGAATTTTTTTTTCGTATTTCGACGTATGTTCCCTGGGAAAAGTTGTTCAGTTTCATGGGTAGAATGACCTCTTAAAATATCCAGGGTGATAAAAAAATAACACTTCTTTAGAAAAAAATCCCAGAAATAACGACTAAAAAAAAATGTCTCACCTATTTCCTAGATGCCCAAAAATCGATAAAGCTCTACATTCAACTTTTCACGTACTACGAGTAGCTACAGATAACTTTTTCTTCACAGCTTCTTTCCGAGTATCGAGCACTATCGATAGACGCATCGACTCGCGTTCCAAGGGAGATTAGGGTCAGAAAAGCTGCGGAAGTGTTTACTAAAAGCCCCCTCTGAATCTCCGATATGTTTAGGAGGTATCCACAGTTTCACGCAAGATTAGCTACAATGTTGCAGTCGTAATAGTAAAATATAGTGTACATTTATTTATTCGAGGAGTCGTTTAGATACGTACGTAATCGTAAAATAATACTTGTATTTAGCACTAAATAGATACAATACAGGGTGTAAATAAGTACGATAATCCGTCTATGGGCTGATTCTACATCATCACCAATAGGTAGATTGTAAAAAAATTTTTTAAAGAAATCCTTTTCTTTTTATTTTGGGTGATCATGAAATTTGATTTTCCTTCGAATTACATACAGTAATTTATTGAAATATAGTTGCTTGTGACTGGATATTATAACAAAAAAAAAACCGGCCAAGTGCGAGTCGGACTCGCGCACCGAGGGTTCCGTACCACCACATAATCATAATTGTATTAGTTGAAATTTCAGTAAGTTAATGTGCTAGATTTTTTGAGTCCGACACGCGCTTGACCAAATTTTATTATTCTTATGCACTATAAACATACCAATTTTCAAGTTTGTTGTAAGTGTTCCCGTTTTTAAAATAGAACTAAAACAAAAATCGCCTCAGCGACCATACAACTTGACCCCTCTCCTATATGAATGTTCTTGAAACGGGAGCTCACCACAATTTATTGGTTCCCATTAGTTGTGAGAAAAGTTGTAATATTTAATGATTTCAGACTTTTCCCATTATTTGTACTGTGAGACCTAGCTTCTTGCCAAATTTCATAATTTTAGGTCAACGGGAAGTACCCTGTAGGTTTTGCTTTTTTGCATAAATGTATGGAGATGAGGACATAAAATGCCATATCTTTTTATTGCGTCGTTGTAAAGAATTAAAATTTTCAGATCTTGTGTGGTTCATGGATTCTAATATATGGTATTAATTTCAACCTGATACCTCTACGCGTTCGTGAGATAAATGGTCTTGACAGACAGACAGACGGACAACAAAGTGATCCTATAAGGGTTCTGTTTTTTTCTTTTGAGGTACGGAACCCTAAAAACGTCTTTGTCTGCATCATAGAGATAATTTAACCCTCCAGGCGCTCCACTTCTTCTTGAGCTAAAACAATTATTTCTAAGAATTTTTTTTTAATACTTTTATACAATGTATTAGTGATGTAGAATCACCCCTAAGAAGGATCATCGTACTTTTCTTACACCCTGTAAAATATTGTAATCGTAATTTTACATCCAACTTTGCTTGTATGAGTCAGTATTTAAATTGTATTAATATTTTCATAAACATATCCAGAACAATGAATGAATTCATTCATAATCGTACCTACATAGATTCATTTCGTTGATAGAGACGTAACTCGTAGATATTTTCGTAGCTTCATTGGCTGGGTAGCTCGCAATGACCAATTATGAGCAGCTGTCGTGGTCAATATTACAAGTTGCACTGTTCGGGTTTCGGTGGCATATGCAAAGAATGGCCGACTAACTCACTCGGGTTCAAGGGTGCACTTTATTAATTTGTCAGCGTCGGTAAAACATGTTGTAAATTGACCATAGAAGTAGTCAGAATATTAAATAATCGTAACTGCAAACCGTATTATAGAATTTTATTATTGTAAAGATAGGGCATTAAATGTGGTTTTGTTTTAATTAGAATTGTAATTTGATGAATCGGTTATGAAAAGTTCAAGGTATAAGGAATAATGTAATATAACATTCTTACGTCTCAGGTATGATAAACATTAGAGCTAAAGTCGACACGAACCTAAAAATTCAAAAACAGAAAAAAATATCTTTTATTGTTTTCAAATTAGTGCTTATTTTTTAATGCCGATAATACAAGCTGAAAGTTACCAGTACAGATCTCCCTAAATTACCAACACATATTTAGGTTATTCGAAGAGTTTTTTTTTTGGATTGTCACAAAGAAATGCATTTTCCCAGGTGATGCTCAATACAAGCCGTACGTGACGGCGCGGCCTGAGACGGCGACAGTGGACCTGGATGGAGATGAGGATTTCGTGGTGGTGGCCTGCGATGGACTCTGGGACTTTGTCAGTGAAGATGACGTCGCCTTGTCCGTCTACAGGCAACTGGCCACTGATCCAGGTAAGTGGATATTAATGTACAGTTGAACTAACTGATTCGTGACACTTTTTGAAAAGAAATCGTTTGAAATTGTCAAATCAATAAGCTTTTTTTCCTATGATATTTTGAAAGAATGTTTACGCGAAATTCAACCTACTTGTATGTATTTGAATGTATGCTCGAAAACAAACTTAAGCCGGGTCATGATTTAAATTGGTCGACCATACAAGCCTCGAACAATATCCGGAGAAAGTAAGAGATGATCTGGATTGAGACAAAAACTTGTGTTGGGGCGATAATCTCTGGGACTTGTTATGTCTGCTTTCTGGAAACGAATAAGGACGAAAAATGTGATCTTCAGAAAAACAATTCTTATGCGAAAAGATGGTGGCTGATGAGTAATGATAAAAAAGCGTTGACCAGACAAGAAAACCGGGGCTTAAGTCAAACCAGACAAGGACATTTTTTTACGTGATATTCAGGGCGAATAAAAGTAATTGCCCGTAAAAATAGGTAATACTTCTTCCTTCCATCATACGTTATTCGTTACCATTTACCAATGGATAGAGAAGACCTAGTTCAACAGAACATAAAAGCTTTGTAATTATTCCTCTACAAATGAGACTTCCTAGAATAAGAACCGTAGGACCGTAAATTCCTTTGAAGTAATTTTCTTAAGTACTTGTTTCTTATTTACTCGACGAGGTTAAATATAATATTTACCTTTTTTAAATACATTAGGTAGCAAATTTTAAATAACCAGTAGTCATTGAACTAGTTGTATAATATTAACGATTACGAACCACGTGAGCAATGTAATGATTGGAGTGAGTCATACCAAGCTACTCTAGCTACTACAAACAGGATGGAATTACTTCCAGGGTGGAACAATGTGAGGATGAGTTGATAATTTGACACATTCAGTTGTAATATACTGTTGACAAAGCTGCCTATTGTTATTTTAAATAGCAACCAGCAAAGGTACTTAATTGCTTTTCGAAATTATATTGCGCGACTATCTAATCTAATGATAATGACAAACGTATAGGATTGTTTAGATTTGGCTATCAGTATCGATTGGCACGGCTCAAGAGCACTGCACAACGACCGGGTCACATGTTGCGACGCAATCACCACTTCGAATAAGTGCCCTTGCTCGACCAGAGTAAAAAGCTCTTTAACCACGTCCTCGTCGATCCCTCATAATGAAAAGTTCTCACTAAGTGAGAGACCTTTATAACTTGGCGGCACAGTGACGTCTGTGCCCTCAAATCTTTGTAAAGTGTCTTTAATGGATCGCTATGCTCGGGGCGATAAGAGCTTTTATGTTGTTCAACAGTATTTTTCTTGTTTCGTAAATATTAGGGCTTTTTATTGCGCAGCCCTCAAAGGGATGAGGGTCTGTGTAGGACTTTCTGCTAGCTGTGAAAGTGTATCTTGTTGTCATACAAAGCTCTTAACCCTCTGGAAGTTGACAGTTTCAATGCTTTGTTCTTCTTTTGGAATATTTTACTTTGCTGTTTCATTCTCTTTTTAGTGTTTTCAGTGTCGGCATTCTGTGTCCTGTCTACAGTCCTTGAAGTTTGATCAAAGTTGGATCAATCGTTGGATTGTTAATAATTTTGTATAGACTTTTCATAATCTGAACGAAATCTTGACATTATACCTGTAATATCTGCTACATACTTATATTTAATTTACGGCGTTATAGGGGCTCAAAAATACGAAATAATAAAGCAGTGCGGGTGAGTAATCCGACTTGTTGACACATCGCATGATGGGGATATGCCCCCTTTCCTACCCTCGAGAGTCCGTCACTATCCTGACAGCTTGACGCGTCCCACTGCGAGGGCCATTTTGATACATGCATACCTAATTTTCGATCTTATATTACCGTCCATTGGCTTTTCTATCCCATTCTATAGACATAGATTCATTTGTCGCGGTATTGCACACAGAACAATGCTAAGTACACCTGTAGACGTTACAGGTTGGTCTCTTTGAATAGTTCTCGCAAAAACCTGAGGAGAACAATAAAGATGTATTTTATGTACCAGAACGAGATTGCAGCTTGGCTAGATCGAGCCGTCCGGCGGTCAGACCGCAGCCCCCGGCATTGTGTTGTAATTACGTCGGAAGTGGGGAAGTGGAGAAATTGGATACTTTGTTTTCGCTTCGCCCGCGCCCCTGTCGCACTAGCCTGGCCTGCTGCACCGCACCCCTCACCTTGCCCACTCTCACTACAAAGCCTTTCTATTTGTTGTTTAGCGCACTCGATTGTGAACGCAATATTTATGTTGTGATTGATTGACAAATTACTGGAAATTAGCTGCAAATTATTGCCCATTGGAAAACAGCACAGAATTGAAAGCTGCCTTTTTATACCGACTTTATATTTCCACAGAGCCCGGTGCAGAGGTTAACTTGAGGTTAATTCTCCTCAAATTTAATTTTACTGCGAAGCCTGGTAGACATTTTACGCTCCAATAAACACTCGGTCCGTTTCATCGGATTATGGGATTTAGCTGTTTAAACCATGTTTAAACTGTCGCGAGTCGGGTATTCAAAAGGGGTGGACAGCCGTCCCTAATTCGCCCTGGGGCAAATTTCGTATCTCATTGCTTCATTATATCGTTCATATTGCGAACGAACAAGGTTCTCATTATTACTGAGGAGAATTCAGGTAAACAGGTTGGTGCTGAGTTTGATGTCTTATCGTTAACACATGACACTTTCACATCACATCCCAGTTTAAATAAGTAGATATTGATTCAGAGGATGAGGTTCCGTTTGGTCTGTTGTTGACAGTAGTACTAATAAGGTAGACCGCTCTAACAAATTGATTCGTCATCGCTGAGCTTATTCGAATGATTGTATACAAGTGATCAGTTATTCAGATAACGAGTTACATCAACATGCATTAGTGTCAATTCGGTTGAAATAGCGGCTGGTGCTGTACCGTGACATTCCAATGATTTACAAAAGCCGGGGTATCGGCCGGGCCGCAGCGCGGTCTGCGGTGTCGCAGCGATCTGCGATAACATTGTATTAGTCGATCGTTGATAAAGCGATAAACGATAATCGGTAGGGGAGCGCACCATAAGCGCACACGCTTGGTTGGACAAATGCCGCGCTACTCTACTCGGAAGCTGCTCATTAGATAAGGCACGTGTATACGCTGAGAAAACACACAATTGGCCTTGTTAACACATAGTTTTGTATAAGCACTCTCCGAGTATTGTAACATTGTAGGTGTTGAACTAGAAAAAGCTCGAGTATGCGTGTGCGCAAGTGTTGACGACATGAGTTGGCGTAGTGCGTCGCGCCGGCAAAACAAACATCGCACGGCCTTGACACTGTTGGATCCATCACGATATCTGCCAACTTTCATTCATTCTTATCGTCTAACCCGCACGATTTAATTAACCAACACCGCACACATTAATAGCATTCTTGATCATTTAGTTTCGCATGACACTTACGTAAACGACATCCCAGAGTAGTTTTAACAGTTTTGAGCTTATATTGTGATAATAGTTCAACTGACCCTGTTCTCAAACGGAACACTGATTAAGTCATCTACTAAAATAAACACTTTCCACTATTTAAGTTGTTTGTTCTTTGTCGAAAACAGTGTCGTTAAGACTAATTGTTGTCTGCCTAACCTAAATACAACAAATGGTATAATTGTGCATCCGACTATTACTCGCGGCATGCGTGTACGCGTAAAATTGTTAAAAATGTTTGAAAAGAGGCGGTGTTTAAATGGTCTCCTTAAGAAGAGAATGTGTATTGATTAATGTGAATGCGGCCCTACTTGCTAAACTAGCCGTGGACTATAGCACGCCATTAGCATCTACATAGCTTTGCCTTTGTCGAGATTGTTCTGTGCCTTTTACTATCTCCTTCGTATAATAACGTAGGTATCAAGTGGAATCCTGCGGAGTATTGCTCTAAGTCTAATCTGCATAAGCATATTCTTGGCCTAAGGATTTCCTTTCAAGCACTTTTAGTTGTAATAACATCATTCATTGGTACGCAATCGAACAGGCTCTGTCTAGAATTGTTTCTAAAATCAAAATAAGTACTATAAGTAATATAAAAATAAACGGCATAATTTCAATATTCCTGTTGTATGCTATTTAAGTAAGCGTTGTTTTCATAAGGCGAAATTCTTTACGATTTCTGCATTTTCAGACGTGACTTGGCAGACTGTCCAGTAGGTACTCACGGTTTTATTATCTCTGTTGAATGACCGAGTGAACTGAATATTGTGCAAAAGTGTTATGGGTATGCTATTGAAATTCTTTTGACAAAACCCATCACTTGACCTACAGTATTTGAAAGCGGTTACTCGAAAAACGTTTTCACTGTGTTAAATTATGTCTAAAGCCTACATTTCAAAAAGTAAACACCATTGTGTTCACAAATAATAAATAGTCGCGGGTGCTTAGTTTTTACAACGTGCTGTCGTTGCTATAATGAAGAGCACGTCAAGCTTTATATTTTGGTCTACGGTATAGTTCTTATTTCAACAACTTAAGAGGTTAAAACTGCTATTAGCTTGATGTGCATTGTACTGTATAAGTCGAAAGTATGACTATACGATTTGTTCCCTATGAAAGTGTGTAGTCGCGCTCCATATGACATGTGTGGCGAGACGAACGTGTGCTGGCTGTGGTGTGCTAGTGGAAGGAATTTGCATTGCAAGTAGCCCGCGCTTGCGCATGCATGCTTGCCGGGTTGGTGCTTATTCACACGCCTTGCTATGCAAGTGCCGGACTTATGTTTTGTCGCTATTACTAAACTGTCTCTGTGGCTAAAGGAGTGATCACACCTAGCTGAATTCAAAGACTAATTCGGCATACATTGCTGGGAGGCTTGGTTATGTTAATTGCTATATTCTTACTTCAATGTATGCCGAATTAGTCTTTGAATTCAGCTAGGTGTTGTGATCACTGGTAGTTTTGAACCTTCGGAGTAGTCCGGAGACCCTTACTCGGTTCTTCAATGAATAAAGTTTGGAAGGCTGAGGGACTCTTTGACATTTCTATGTTTGAAGTTGTACGAGTATATCCATTTAGCGGCAAAGGACTTTTTACAAGTATTATGCCAGGTGTAACAAAAAGGGTACACCAACCAACCCTGGAGGATGTGAATCTTGAAGTTGTATATCCATTTAGCGGCAAAGGACTTTTACAAGTATTATGCCAGGTGTAACAAAAAGGGTACACCAACCAACCCTGGAGGATGTGAATCTTGAAGTTGTATATCCATTTAGCGGCAAAGGACTTTTTACAAGTATTATGCCAGGTGTAACAAAAAGGGTACACCAACCAACCCTGGAGGATGTGAATCTTGAAGTTGTATATCCATTTAGCGGCAAAGGACTTTTTACAAGTATTATGCCAGGTGTAACAAAAAGGGTACACCAACCAACCCTGGAGGATGTGAATCTTGAAGTTGTATATCCATTTAGCGGCAAAGGACTTTTTACAAGTATTATGCCAGGTGTAACAAAAAGGGTACACCAACCAACCCTGGAGGATGTGAATCTTGAAGTTGTATATCCATTTAGCGGCAAAGGACTTTTTACAAGTATTATTCCAGGTGTAACAAAAAGGGTACACCAACCAACCCTGGAGGATGTGAATCTTGAAGTTGTATATCCATTTAGCGGCAAAGGACTTTTTACAAGTATTATTCCAGGTGTAACAAAAAGGGTACACCAACCAACCCTGGAGGATGTGAATCTTGAAGTTGTATATCCATTTAGCGGCAAAGGACTTTTACAAGTATTATGCCAGGTGTAACAAAAAGGGTACACCAACCAACCCTGGAGGATGTGAATCTTGAAGTTGTATATCCATTTAGTGGCAAAGGACTTTTTACAAGTATTATTCCAGGTGTAACAAAAAGGGTACACCAACCAACCCTGGAGGATGTGAATTTTGAAGTTGTATATCCATTTAGCGGCAAAGGACTTTTTACAAGTTTTATTCCAGGTGTAACAAAAAGGGTACACCAACCAACCCTGGAGGATGTGAATCTTGAAGTTGTATATCCATTTAGTGGCAAAGGACTTTTTACAAGTATTATTCCAGGTGTAACAAAAAGGGTACACCAACCAACCCTGGAGGATGTGAATCTTGAAGTTGTATATCCATTTAGCGGCAAAGGACTTTTTACAAGTTTTATTCCAGGTGTAACAAAAAGGGTACACCAACCAACCCTGGAGGATGTGAAGCTGCCCATGATACTAAACAACTTTCCCTAAGGAACATGTGTCGAAATATGAAAAAAATATTTTACTTCTCATAGAAACGAAATCACCTGATAGCGTATTTTGTATGCGAGGTCAAACATTTTTTTTTCGTTTTCGATCTATGTTCTTTAGAGAAAGTTGTTGAGTATCATGGGCAGAATGGGCTGAATTACATCCTCCAGGGTTGATATACCCTTCTGTTACACCTTGTATAAATAAATGAAAATATTTATATAGATCTCAAATTTCCGAAGGCTTATCTCCGTTTGCTTTGAAATTTTGACACACCATTGCATTCGAGTATGCGTGTTTTAACTAGACTGATCCACAGCAGCAAGTCGTTATAAAAGCCATAAGAAATTTTCATATTGGTTTGTTTTTGTGCTTTTTGTCATAAATGTTAATTTCACTTGCTCTATAGTGTTATAATTTTCATAACCGTACTGGAATGAGTGGAAACCTATCCTAAATCCAACTCTAGTCGTTTGCAGCCCGCACTTGACAAATGCGATGTCTGGTGATATCATCACGCCATCCACTCGCACGTCCGAGTTTAAATGAGACGCGACCACCATACGTACGACATACGTACGTACACGCTATTATTTTATATGGGTTATATTGTAAATACTGAAGGAAATAGCAGTGACCACTTCGTAACATTTTATTGTTGAATCCGAATGTACACTCATCAGACTGCAGCTTAGCATAACTTTATTTTGTTCCTTTCGTAAAGTTTATAATTCGCTTTGTATTTTGTAAAGTTTAGAAGTTGCTGGATTACTATTGTTGTGTTTGTATTTCGAGCCTTTATTAAATATTTCACTCGCTATTAAAATATCAATTACAGCTTTAGGTATGGACTAATCTGCGACATTTGAAAGAGCAATTAGCAAAAGTATGAAAATTAATATAGAGCTGTGCAAACTCTCTCCCCCGGCCGTGTTTACTAAACGATTCGTATCTGGTGATTATATTTCCAGTCGAGTGGGTTCACCGCCGGTGCCTTGTGCCCGTGTCGCCAAGAGGGCGCCTCGCAATAAAAATGCACTCTACTGCCATACCTACGATCATACAATACAACCAACAATAGTCTGTGGAGAGGGCGCACTCGCTACACCGCGCCGCGCGGCTTTGACATCATTACATTCGCAGCCACCCTCGCCGCAAACCCTGCGATGTAATTGCACCCCTATTGACTGCGACACAAAACCCTCACTGATGGAATAATTTACTTTTATCAAAATTCGCCATCTTCAACTTGAAGGCGGCTGTTCTTTTGTCAGAGTTAGCCTAGTCAGGGTGAATATCGCTTCCAGTTTGCTAATTGTGTCGTTGCCAAAGTTGTCTACAAGTTATGACATATTGTGGCACAACAGCAATAAAATAAAGTTCGGACAAAACGGTTGTATTTATTTATTGTTATTTTATTTGGTTCTTAGCCAAATATTTGGTGAAGCTTTAATGTGAACTAGATTTCAGTAAGCTGACCCATCGTAGGTCAGCTCAGTATAGCTATTTTAACATAATTTAGTAACTTCCACAACATCTCAATTTAAATCGATTGTGATATGATTTTGGGTTGTAACGAGAGAGCGGGTTGACTTCCGCAATTTGTCTCCTGGCCCTCTGCGTCGCATCCCTCGTGGGGGCTGATAAAGAACACCGTAATCCTTTCAATCGAATAACGGGGATTACCAGGGGCGCAATTTATGCGGGCTCTACAAAATGTCGGCTACGAGATCCTATCTGATTCGAAATTATGTTAAATAATTTCGCACATCGTTGTCGATGAGTGACGAGACGAGCTTGAAATTATTGCACATTCTAAATATAGGGTGTCGTAAATTTGTAGATTGGCGAGCGTCCAAGGAGATAGAGTTCCTGGCTGCGTTGCGTTGTGTTGTGTAGAACTAGCAGTGTGGTTCCGGTATCACGTGGGTGGTCGCCCGCGTATTTCTCCTCTAATTATAATGACGACGTCGAGAATGTCGAGATATCCGCGAACCTGATGGATAGGGGCGACGCTCTTCCAAACTTTGTAACATACAAGAGGCGTACGCCAATTTAATAAAGTTCATTTATGTGTAGCGGTACACGCGGGTAAAATTTCGGCTACTTATACTCGTATGTGCGGTATGTCATGCGTTTCACCTGCACTAATACGTAACTGAGGCAGACTTAATCCGCGTCTTCTCTGTCTACCTCTCCTAAGGTACTTATACCGCTTACACCGAGCATCTCACATTCATTTTACTGGAATAAAACGAGCTTACATTTGCTTGTCGTTTTAAAATTCATACCCTGAACACTGCGTATATTTGAGCAAATACAGAATTAAATTCTTCCCCAGTGAAGATGCGAGTTGCAAGCTCATGAATTATTTCGGGATACTTCGAAGCAAGTTTCGTGTAAGGGACAGTTTTTTGGTATAATAATTGTTCCTTATTTGGTGCGGTGGGAGCATGAAAATAATGTTGGTGCGGTTCGTGCCCCCTGCATAAATAATGCATTGTGATCAGATAGGGCACGCGTCCGGAGTTGGAGCTGCGATCCGTCGGCCAGGCTTATCCGACCACGTGTATTGACGTCAGGTGGGTTGACTCTAATAGCCCGTCCGATATATCAGAGGATACATTATTTACGAATGTAAGACTGCGAACAACACCAACGATCCAACATCTCATACAAAATGCTGGTCATCTGTCGTCGCGCTATGTTCTCACCCTCCCCTATTTTCCTAACGCGAGGTGCGCATTGAATGCTAATTTATCTTCGAGCCTTCTGTAATTTTTTTGTTAAGTTCAAAATTAACTATGACTTATTGTAAGTAAGGTTTATAACAAGCGGTACTTTGGTATTGTAGTAAATCACACTTTAAATTGGTTTCCGACGGCTTCTTATAAACTCTATTTTAATTTCTTAAAAGCTTTCGTTTACGTGAAACTGTTCTTGATCATCTCATCGGTTACGGGTAATTTGTACTTTCCATACTAATTAAACAAACAAGTGTAGGTTAATTAATGAGTTAACGACTTCCGCGGCAACACAAAGTTTTTATCGGGTGGGTTGGTGAAAGCGCGGGTGGCGGGGTGGTATGTAGCTACTAACTAGTAGCTAACAGCTCTGCTAAGCAGCGAGCGCTACCGGGGCTACCACGAGAATGTTATCAATGCACGTCAACCTGTCAGTGCTAATTAAGTCCTGCTATCTTACTGTGTCCTTATACAGGGTGTAAGGGACGGTGTACCAAAAACTGAAAGGGCGTGTTTAGTCAACGAAACTGAACAACTTTCCCAAAGAACATTTTTGGGAAATGAAAATTTTGACCTCTTTATACAAATACAGACTGAACAATTTGTATGGAGAGGTAATAATTTTTTCATTTCCCTGAAACGTTTCTTTGGGAAAGTTGTTCAGTGTCGTTGACTGAATACGCCCTTGCGCACGGAGAAAAAAAACTCCACCAGAAATTACAAAACTGTCTTGTAATAGAGGGAAAAACACAGTTTTAGTATTAATTATAAAAGTTTTGCTGTAATTGCAATAATTACTATTTTTTATCAAAGGCTTAGTATTACTAAATGTAATTTCTATTATACAGTTTTAGTAAATGTAAAATATTACAAATTTTAATGATTATCGCAAATCATAGTAAATGTTGTTAAAGTTTAGTAATTCCTGCAAATCTGCTTAGTATTTCTAGAAAATTCGTTTTTTATTATCAGCAAGTGGTTTTAGTACAAGGCAACATTACAAACTTTAGTATTTTTTAATGACAACGTCCTTGTATTGACAGACAATTTGCTTGAAATTACTAAAATATTCTTATAGTAATATTACTAAATCGTTTTTGTAATTTCAAGCAACCATTTTTAAAATCTAGCGTGAGTTTTGCTTGTGCTGCGTTTGCGTCTCATGCGACGCGCTTGGCATCTGCCATTTTGAGTGTAGACGCGCTGCAAGCTGGTTGTCTTGTAAAAAACGACGAAGCTCTAAGTTTTGATTGAGATCTAGGTTTTTGATTGTTTTCCTTAATGACTGTGAAGTGAACCGAGGAAAAAGTGTCTTCAGACGGCGCCGACACGGCCGATTGCCAGTGGAAGTGTGTGATGTGGTTAAATCGATTTTCAAATTCATCAGATGATGTTCCTTCCATCTTTAAGATATTACCATATTTAAGATATTTCTATTTGTGTAACTTTGTGTACTTGAATAAGCTTTATTAATAAAAAAATAATTAATAAAAGTTAAATGAGTTTTTCATTGAAAACTTATTTTTTTTAAAGTGTTTCAGTTTTGGTAATTTGTGTTGTTGGTATTAAAAAACCCGTGCTTGCTGTGGCGGAGGTGTACGAGGAGATTTTACGAGTCGATTCTATCTGTTATCATGAGCAAAATAACTTAGAATCATCCCCAAAATCTCTTGCGATGCGTCTACTACAGCCAGTCTGTACGGGTTTTTGCTTATACCTACTTACTAAAACTAAAACACTTTAATTAAAATTACAAAATGAACACTAAAATAAACAAAAAATTAGTATTTACCTATGACGTCATCATTTCCGATATTATTACAGTACTCCTAAAATTACAAAACATTTAGTATTTACCTATGACGTCACTTCCGTAATGACTATTGTACGCCTAAAATTACAAAACATTTAGTATTACTTATGAGGGCCCCATTTTCGATTTTACTATTGCACCCTTATAATTACAAAACAGTATTTGTATTTAACATCGTAAATTACTAACACATTCTTGAAATTACAAAAATGTTACATGTAATATTTACTAACTGCATCAACAAAAATGAATTCATGGATATTACAGGGCATTTGTTGTCCTCGGATTTAGTAATATTTTAGTAAAAATTAATGTATTTTTGTTAGTTTTTCGCTCAGTGCGGTTTTCGGTACACCGTCCCTTACACCCTGTATATCTTACTAGGATATTCTTACCCTTACTTACAACAGGGTCTTGCTTTAAAGTTTAATGTAATCTAATGTTGCACTTTGCAGACCACAGTGTAGACTTTTTAGTCGGCTCATAGTTATAATTGGTGCACCGTGTTTACGTCTACAGATTCTTATCATCATCATAACATCCCATGAAAAGTCCACTGCAGGACAGGGAGCTCCCTTCAGAATTCCAGCTTTTGCTGGAAAAATGTGAAAGGGAAGTAACATAGTCACCACGCTTGTTAGCGTTGCAGGTGGCATCATGGACCGCGGTTGCTGGTGACCGCAGTATATAAAATGGTACGATAAACAAAAGGACGCTGCTGCCCATCCTCCAGTTTATAACTAATTAGTCGCCTCTTACGACACCCACGGGTAGAGATGGGTTGGTATGATTCTTTGCCGGCACCACACGGGTCTCGTATAGTTATACTCTTTAATGCACACAACAATAGTGACAAAATTATAAAAAAGTTTACAATGGCAAGTTTATCTCTTAAAATAGATGAACCAGACATATACTAAATCAGAACGATAAGCAGACTAGATAGACTAGGCCGACTAAAAAGTGTGCGAACTGTCTATAATACAAATAGGAAAAGCAATTAATACATTACACAATTTGAATCATCATAACATCCCATGAAAAAAACGTCCACTACAGGACAGGGAGCTCCCTCCAGAATTCTAGCTTTTGCTGAAATAATGTGGAGGGGAAGTACCATAGTCACCTCGCTTGTTAGCGTTACGGCTGGCACCATGGACCGCGGTTGTAGGTGACCGCAGTAAGTAAGATGTAAGATACATAGGAGGATGCTGCTGCCCATCCTCCAGTTAACCCTTAGTCGCCTCTTACGACACCCACGGGTATGTATGGGTTGGTACTATTCTTTGCCGGCACCACACGGGACACAATTTGAATACATTTTGTATATTATTATGTTGATTTCATCTCACGTATTTATTCTTCACTTGGCTTTTGAAATATCGAAATGATACAGATTAGAGGACTCATAGTGGTGTCTTATGTTAATAACCCCCTCAGCTATCGCACCTCAATCGGTTACAAATTGCGGACGTGCTGAGTCTGTCACGATCACGACACCACCGGCGAAACTATATTATTGAGTTCACACATTACCAATAATGCAAAATACCTGTAGCGCAGAGATGCATTTATCGCCGAGGAGAATGTACACAGAATAGCATTGAAATTTTGTTATCTTAAATTTTTCTTTAAATTTAAACTTCCTCCTGGTGCTGACTGAAAATCAGTGTTGCTATGTTATAATTCTAGAAACAAAATGCTGACTAGCGTCTTTTTCTTTGCACAGTTCAAAATGTTTAATACCTAATTTCTGTACTTTCTACCGATATTTTTCAGGTACTCAGGTTTACTCTTAGTACTTTTGATTTACATTTTATGCTATGTAGTGAAATAAATATGTTCTAATTTTTTCTAAACCAATAATTTATAGATTTATTTTTTCTACCCTACTATCACTATTTTGAATATTATCTGAAGACTAAGTTTGTCTTTTACAAACACTCGTCTTCCTAACATAATATATGATCTGTCGGCCTATACCTTATTTATTAAAAACACGTGTCATCATACTATACAGTGTGTGTCCCTAATACTGAAGGGGCATTTATTGGCTTCAGTCGGGTTAGTGACGGGTTTCAGGAAACGAAAAATTAAATCTGCGTCTCCATACAAAATCGTAAACATGATCGGGCTGTTTGTATGGAGAAGCCGAATTTGGGGAAGCCGAAAAAAAAATATAGTTGCGAAAAATATAAATTCGCTTACACTACTACCCGTGCGAAGCCGGGGCGGGCCGCTAGTATTTTATAAAGTAGAAGCTTTTCAAAAATACGTGTTCAAGAAACATCATCCTGCTAATGATCAAGAAGTACTTCAAATTGCCTTGAACAAACACTCGAACAAGTATTTACCTATACATCTACAATTTTCTTCTATTCAAATTTCTATTGTACCTCAGAGAAGTAGCACGAGCACGACTCAACCCGTCTCTGTCTTCGCCCGCGTTTCTCCACCTACCTTAACTCGCTCCCAGCTATGCCGTGCTCATACGTCCTCCCATATGCTAATTACAATTAGACACTTATTAATGAACATTCATTATCTCCACGGTTGTTAATCGGCAATGTGTTTATTAGCCAACCAGCTACTTGTATTGCTTTAACTGTAAAACACGGTTATTTACCTATTTTACCAAGCGACTATCTGCGATGCTCACAACTTTATGAACTCGTAATGAAAGTGGCAATTTAAAAGAAGATGGAATGGACGATATTGTACTCGTATCTGGAAATTGTAGGCACATATTTCAGTTTCCTTAACGATCGATTAAATCTAATTGATGGTCCGAGGCTGCATACTGCAACTAATCGCTCCGTGATGTACATTTCAAGCTTTAAGGTGTTATACTGCGCAAACTCACGCGTGTCTGCTCGAAGAATTACAACACGGCACTAAATTATAATAAGCGGGATCAAAGGACAATCATATTTCATTGTAATCGTCTGAGAACGAACGAGTAGCAAAGCCTCGTAGCTCCCTTAAAGTCGGCGCCGCCGTAAAAGAAATTAATTTAGCACTTGTATCCAATCTGAAGATTCGTTTGTAAAGCCCAATTCTTTTTTTCAATGTCACCAAATTGGGCACAATCCGATTCGGCACAGCCGCCATCAATATACGTGAGCTGTAGGCAGACATTTGATTACGGACAAGTCCGCAGATTTGTCTCCATATCGGGTATCTCAGTATACCCTGGGCCGGGGAGATATTTTTTGCCGAACATATTTGCATTGAGTCTGGCGAGACGGCTCTCACTGTTTGTCGAGCAGTGTTTGGTTTGTTGAAGCGTGTTTGTTCGTCGCTATTGTCCTGTCGTTCGCTGGCTTTGGTTTATAACGAAAAATATACCTACTACAACGACAATTTACAAAAACTGGTCAAGCTACGTGAAAAATAAATTAACATGAAACTGGACTTAGATGCACCATTAAACTTTGACGAAGATAATTCAAGCGCTCTAGTCTAAACAAGCGGTAAATGCTACATCAATCGCCACAGCAAATGAGCCATAAACTGTCCAGATCTCGAGCTTAGACATTTCTCACGACAGAGTTAAGTTGAGTTCCATGTACTGAAAGCTATCTGCGCTCCATCTACAAAGTAGAGTGTTACATAGTTGATTGTTGCAGCGGCTTCAATAGGGCTTCCGTGGCTAATGCAAATCTTAGCTAGCACGACATTACCCCAGATGTGGCAACACTTCAGGCTGTACTCTGCTCCGATAAGGAGACTGATAATAATATGTCACGACGGGAAAAGGATGCTAAAACGGTATAATAAAATATAATGCATGCAGTGGAGGAATGGAGCCTTGTGTCCGCTGTGTGCGCACCGGTTGCTGTGCGAACGTACTTCCACAATAGAGGTGTTGTTTTTGCGAGCCAAGTTCATTGACCGCGCAATTTTCGTACACCCGGCCTCCGAAATATTAAACACTATCATTGCCTAGGTACTATTATATATTCTCAGCAGTATAACCAGATAAGCTAGTGACTTGCTGAACATGTGTTCCTCTTACGCAGACAATTTTGACAGCCATGAAAAACTACTGTACATTGATTATTTTCTGATATAGACCAGAGATGAGGAAAGATTACTACAGGTTAGTAGATTTACTACAGGTTATCATCATTAGTTTGATTCAGAAACATAACCTACATCGTGCAATAAATAACTATTGCCTTGGGCCGATTATGATCAAATGGATGCAATCAACCCTTTACATTATGGTTTGCTTAGAATGCTGTACTTGTAGATAGAGTGTATAAATTTATTAATAAATATCACACGCATGAGTAATGGTCCGTAATTGGTGACAGAGGCTATCGCCGCAAAATAAAGACGTCGTGACATCCGCTACCTAACTGTATATGTAATGTTATCAACATACACACATCTGTCTTTTCAATGAAGATCATATTACTGGCTACGGTCAATCAAAGTTGAAATAACTCTAGGTTTAGTAACTTTTATTCATCTCTGGAATCAAATTTAGTTAGATGTAAAAAAACTAAACAAAAAGTATTGAACTTAATTTTACTATCGCATCTTCCATCAATTTCATACCGTGACTTTTTTTTCTAAAATAAAATGAAGCACCAACGTTACCCTTACCTTGATAGATGGGAGATCTTTGTGTGTTGCAAATAATAAAATTGTTTTTTGCTGGCATGAGTCATATTGGCTCGCTAATATCTGTGGCTAGGCATTTATGAGGCGTGGAGCGGAGCCGCGAGCGACCCTGCCTCATTGGGATTCAACACGCCTAGGTTAAAACTTCACCTTATCCGGCCACCTCGTAATGTCCCCATTGTTCACCAGATTAGTAAATCCTCGAATATTTGATATCGTACATCACCCCACCTATCGAAGCCTAATGTAATCCGATACGTTTCTAATAGCCCCACTTCGAAGCTCTCAATCCTAGATTGAATTGCAGAGGTTTCAATTTCAAAACTAGTCTGCGCGATTCGTTATGTCGTTTCTAAATTCTGTGAGAGACTAATTGCCCTAAGAGTGGTCTGGCATTGTGTGAAATGTTCGCTGTACACGACACACTAGAGGTCGTTTTGCAACAATTAGATAGCGGTTGCAAACTTGAGTCTTGACATTCCGCTATTCAGTAGAAATAGAGTTTTATTAGCTCAAAAGCTGTGCTGTTTCAGAGTTCCTTCGGCGTTAACAGTCGAGTGTTCTTGTTATGATCTTACAGATTGTTACACAACTCGTTAGTATTGTCTTTAGCGGCGTTTTTGTTGCATCGTATGATTGGCAAGAGATTCGTGGTGAGGTTGCGTCAGCTTCGCGGTAATTTCACGGCTGGCGCTTCGTCGGGTACTGAGGAAAAGTGAAGTGCAAAGTTTCGGCGAGCGAGGCGGCGGCGGCGGCGGCGCTGGGCGGTGGAGCGTGGCCGGCGGGGTCGTCGGCTCTCGCGCCCGCGCCGCTAATACAGGCTTAGCCACTGTACAACTCTCTGTTATTATTATAAACCGACAGATTTACGACTTTCTTAAGCTGTGTTAGCTTGAATTTAGTACAGCTACGTGAAGTCTTCATATCTTTAGAAGCTTGAAATATCGAGGAGCTTACATTGTAACAAACTTGCAAAATTATCAAATAAAGCCATCTCATCCTTAACCGATAAGCGTTTCTTTCTTTTGATTGCGAAATGGCCCATCAAAGTTAACGTCAAATTAAGACTTGCTATTTTTTTTCAAATATAGTGTCAAAATCTACGGTGAGTAGGATTTACTTTCTGAAACCGATGGTATGTAACGTCATATTTATGGGATAAAGATTAGCTTAACCTTGAAAATCTTGAAACTGAAGGTTGTGGTGTGGAAGAAATTAATTCTGGAGGTATGTGGTCGCTGAGTGGGGCTGTAGATGGCAGGCGGCAAGCAAAGCAGCAGCCGGCAACATCTGGAGGCGAGGGCGAGGGGGGCGAGGCCCGGGCTGCAGCGCGACGCAAGCCGCGCGCCAGTCCCCGAGACACCGGCCGCGAGAACGGTAGACCGGCCACCGCGGTACGAACATCGCTCCCTCGCCTCGTGTCACCTCAGTGCACTCAGTGATCACCCGCCCTCGCCTTCGCCCCCGCATCCGCCCGCCCAGCACCAGCGCTCACCCCGCGCTGTCTACATGTGAGTTCAGACACGCCGCCCACTATCGACAACCGGCAAAGCGCCGGCCGGCCGGCTTTCTAACCTATAAGGCGGTGGTGGATTTCTGAAAGAAATGTGATGTGCAGTCTGTTGTGTTGACCTTTTTGGATTTGTGTGTGTGTGTGTGGGTAAATTAAATGTGTGATTTTACAAATTCGTATTCAGAAATGCACCACGCTTTGCTTGCTGTTCTCAACCTTCTATCCTATATGAAGCTTTTGTTTCTTCAATTTAGTTTTTCAAATAATTCTTGAATTTCCATGGAAAATTCAAGAATTGGCTCCTATCAAAAATTTACTAGTTAGGTACATACGAGCTCTCAATTTTTGATAGGAGCCAATTCTTGAATTTCCATGGAAAATCAAAAATTGAGAGCTATGTACACACGGCCGCACATCAGTAGAAACACTTTTGGACCTTATGGCGTGGTAATAGAGTTCAAAAAGTTTCTACCAACAAGCGGTTGACCGTACCTAACTAGTACCTGAAAAAAATTTGGAGAAATTGTGAGGCGTGTCTACGTAAACGCGATATAAGACGTTAAGCGACTGGACTAATGCAATTCAATATAGCTACTTATTTATTATCAGTTACAGTAGCATTCTTAAAAGTTTTAGAGTCACTTGTGACACCCTGCAAGGACACAGCAATTAATTGAAGAATGTATGAGCTTTTCGCGTGAGAGCAAACAATGAAACTGAAATTTTACTAATCCGTTAATAGGGTATGACGGTATACAGAACCGTAACAAAATAGTGGTCGTGGTAAATGCTGGGTTTTCAATTAGATTAATTAGCGCGATGGCCGACGGGCGGCACGGCGGCGCACGGTATTCTAACACGCGACCACACCAAGGGTTCCTCCAAGGACCAAGGCTTAGACCTAACTCAGCTCCGGCACAGACGATGTAACTCTAACACTTTATCCATGAGATCCGACGTGGGTCCATAACCTGTACCGTGGAAACGAGATTATAGCATGGCCTCAAACATCTTTCCTATAATAAATTGCTCGATACGTTCCCTCGCTGCATGGCAATTCTGCTCGTGTTCCAATGTTTATTACATCGATTCAAACCTAACTTAAAAGGTTATCTACGTATAGAATTTGCTATAAGTTTCTGAACCGACTCTTTTACCATTCTCAATACAAAGTCTTTAGACGGCATCCAATAAATTTCAATAGCGAAGCAGTAAGAAACTTTCTGTAAGGCAGAACACAATTTAATTGCTTTTACATAGTAAAAGTAGCCAATTATAAAATGTTCAGCAAACGCAAGCATGTAGCCGAAGTAGCGGAAGAGCTGTACCGTTATCGTAATCATCATCATGTAACTATTTTGAACATGCAAGTTAATCTGAAATGGGTTATTCAAGTGCTTAGCATACCTTGACTTTTTGTTTGTATTTTTCTTCTGCTCTCGTAATACATAGCAACATTCTTCGTTTTCCAACCTGTTAAAAGTTATGCTGACATCATGGTCTTTTTTGCATTGGTTCTGATTGATGCAATAGCCTGTATTGTGGAGGACTGTCGTTGTGAACGCTGAACACAGCAGACATTCAGTGTTATTGCCAATTTAGTACCGTGTCATAAACCAGAAACCTCTTTACATTTCACCAATTCTAAAGTGAAAATGACCTAAGTAACAAATGGATTCAATACGGAAGACAAATGTGTGATATTAATCTCTTCTCAGCATGGCAGACACACACCATAGTCTCATCAGTGGATGGATGTATTGTATGACAACAAGTGTTCATATATTTATGAACATCACGACGACGACGGAATATACAAAATGGTACCTATTGCTCATCGTTTTGTGTAGGCATCGTTTCAGAAGCACAAAAAAATGGCTTCTTAGTCACGCATGAATCAAACAGATTTCGAGCGTCAATTTCGAGGGGCTACTAAAGAAACTTCAATAAAAACATTTATGAGAACGGCTTACGGTGCAGCGGAGTTTTTGCGATATCTGGAGATTGTTCTTGCCGTTCCATGCTCTATTTGCATACAGAGTTGTAGCAGTCATTGTTTAGGCTATCAGCTCCGTCGAATCTGGCATCTGCATGTTAAATACGTTGTTTGCAGGCTCGATTCCCAGACTATTACCGTTCATACCGTCATTAGATACAGTTGCACTTGAAATATTCTCGAGAAATTTGAGAGCACAATTTGGAGAGTGGTGCGCAAGCGCTGGCGCTGCACAGTGAGAAATGATGAGAATCCCGCTAGTCATCGCTACGGTACTTTGTTCAGTTCGCCGTTGCTTTTCTTAATGCGTTTCGTCTTACCAATGCGCTCAATTAATCACGCGCCCCGAAATTCTCGGTATTGTGTTCCTTTTGACTTGGCATCTGAAAGACAGTAGCAGCTAGCAGCGTTTTTCAAATCATAACCGATTGTCCTATCAAAAAACCGGCCAAGTGCGAGTCGGACTCGCGCACTGAGGGTTCCGTACCACTACATAAACATAATTGTATTAGTTGAAATTTAAGTAAGTTAATGTGCTAGATTTTTTGAGTCCGACACGCGCTTGACCAAATTTTATTATTTGTTGTTATTTTATAGCTTATGCACTATAAACATACCAATTTTCAAGTTTGTAAGTGTTCCCGTTTTTAAATAGAACTAAAACAAAAATCGCCTCAGCGACCATCCAACTTGACCCCTCTCTTATATGAATGTTCTTGAAACGGGAGCTCACCACAATTGGTTACCATTATTTGTGAGAAAAGTTGTAATATTTAATGATTTCAGACTTTTCCCATTATTTGTACTGTGAGACCTAGCTTCTTGCCAAATTTCATAATTTTAGGTCAACGGGAAGTACCCTGTAGGTTTTGCATTTTTAAATAAATGTATGGAGATGAGGACATAAAATGCCATATCTTTTGATTGCGTCGTTGTAAAAAATTGAAATTTTCAGATCTTGTGTGGTTCATGGATCCTAATATATGGTATTAATTTCAACCTGATACCTTTACCCGTTCGTGAGATAAAGGGTCTTGACAGACAGACAGACAGACAGACAGACAGACAGACAGACAGACAGACAGACAGACAGACGGACAACAAAGTGATCCTATAAGGGTTCCGTTTTTTTCTTTTGAGGTACGGAACCCTAATAAACCAAAATTCTAATCTTCAAAATACATGTTGTTTGTTATTGATGGCAAATATTATAATGATGAACCTTTTACTCAGCTGCCAAATTTAAATTCTCATCGGAAGGCAAAAATAAAACCTCATGGATCGAATTTTAATATCAGATACGAGAACATGTGGTTACCAGATTGTCAGTATCCACCAGTTTGAATCTTACGTTCATTACTGCAGGGTTGATATTGTTTGTAGCGGGGGTGTGAGGGCGGTGCGATGACGTCACTAGACAAGCCAGCTGTAGGGCGGGTGACGTCACCGCGCCGGTCATTGACCCGCTGCAACCCTCGCTCACCTCACCGTACCGCCCGCTCGTTCGCTGCGCCTACTGCCTGCCTGCCTAGTCTACTACATATCATGAATAAATTGTATTATATGAACTGAACGCAAAAGCCGACCTAGGGTAACATTCGTCTGAAACTCGTATATTGCATTCGCAATCCTAAATGCCTATGAAGATTCAATTATTAAAGCTCGAGGAGTAAGTTAATTACTTCAGACTTTAAAAGTCCTGATACAGCTGTTGTTCAGGCTTTCATCGATCTCACATTATTTTATTTTTATAATTTTTATCTTAGTCGTTGATAGGTTTCATTATTACATAAAAGTTTAATTATGTACATTTTTCTCTTTGTCTCGTTTTCTGCTTTCTCTTCCGCTTTACGATACAATATTCTTGATTGCAAACAAATACAAAATATAATTACCACATCACAATGACACTTGACTATTCAAAATGCAATTTTAAATGTGCGTGAAATTAGAGTTATAAAATTGAGTTCAGAGCAAGCTTTTTCGACACTGTCTTATTCACCAGTTTTATTTCCGGGTTTCATGTGTAATTTACACGGAATGCAAGTTTACGCAGAGGCGTATATCAAGACCCCTGCCATTCCCGCCCCACCTGACTCCAGAATTTCTCATGGGAGTTGTATCACCGTTAATAAGTGCGAAAATGGCATCCCTTACATCCGGCCGAGTCGCGTGCGAAAAGGAAATGCACTTTTTGCTTTTGCTCCACCTGCAGCAATCATAACCGCTCTAGAAATCCGGTCTCGCTGTGTTTTATATTGCGCTGGCTGGACATAGATATTGTTGTCGGCTTTCACTGTTTCTATCACGATATGCTCGACACGGCTAGTTAAAAACTACCCAATGGATTGATTGGGATTTGCGATGGAGTCTATCGTTGCGACTATCGCGTTTATCTCAATTTCTCTCGGTAGAGCATCGTTGCACGTATCGGCGCTGGTAAAGCCAGTGGTCATCATTTGACTGCTTTGCTACAGTATATTGCAGCTCTGTGTCACGCGATGCAGTACACATTCATTCGTCTTTCAGATCCTCTCATATAACCATTCTAAATTTATAAACGAGAAAGTAGCAATTAGACGCTTTCGTTTTTAAAATTTCCTATGAAAACTTTCTTCTAGCGTTATTATGTTAAACGAAAGTAGGTATAAGTATATTGTAACAAAATACATTAGGTACATATTCTGATGTAAATGAGAATTTTAAATACCTAAGTGTTTTATTTACTTGCAAATTAAAAGCAGACACTTGTCATATGCTGTAAAATACTCTAGGTAGACCTGGTTTTTCCAAGTTTAATAACAATTATTATTATTAATTGTTATTTGTTTTTAGTTTTTGTTACGTTATTGCATCAATATTTTAGGTACGAAATTATGTTTTTGCTCACTACTGTGGCCGACAACCAGTAATCAATTGCCCAAGATTTACGGTCCATGCCATGTAGAACCTACATATGCTATCATAAGTTTATGTTTAGGCGTTACGAGTATTAGGACTAACATTATACTCTTGGCTTATTTTCTGCTGCAAACAGATGCCTTAAACTATCCCCTTTCATGTTTTATTTTGTGTAATGAAATGAATAATGTTCGATGCTCTATAATTCAAACCCGATGCGGTGCAGTTTCCTACATAAAGTTTATTATAGCGCAGGTTATGCATAAGACGGACAGCAACGAAAGGTTCTTGCTTCATCATTTACTGTTGCTAGTCCCGAATAGTGTTGATGAGGGTTCCGCTTCCGCTTCCTCAATATGCGGAAGTTCCGCATTTTTCAGAAATAAGAAACATTGGTTGAAATGGAATCGGAGATTTTTTTTTGGCTTTTGGTGAAAATTTGTGTGAAACTATCGATAATTTTCTTTGAAGAAGTTGTTTAGTTTCTTTATTTCAGTATCCTTGAAATATTTTGTAAAAGCCTATGTATTACTTTCACTCTTCTCAACCTTCCTCTTCCGCATCCTCTTAAATTGTTCTCTACACTTCCTCTTCCACTTCCTCTTCCCCATAACCACTTCCTCATCAACTCTAGTCCCGAATCGATCTTTGGAAGTCATTTGTATCCATTTTATTCTTACATTAGAATCGATATAGCCGTCGGGTGCGTATTGTGGATTGCGTGCACGTTGCCTTCCCTGAACGAGGGCTGGCGATGGAGTCGCTACGTGAGGAAATGTCCCCCGGCGCGAAGCCCTATTCCTATCGATTACGGAATACGAGACACCGCTTCAATCGACTCTTGCTTACCATTACATAAAAAGCGTATCATTTCGACAAAGAATCTACCGTTACTTCGGAAGGTATCACTGGAATGTATCAATCATGACTTGTCTTTTACTACACACTGGAAGCACTTTAAGTTTTGTTCATAGTGAATGTAGTTGACTTGACAAGATCATGTGTGCGTGGTATTTCTAATATGATTTCTAGTTATTCATTATCGATAAACAAAGAGAAAAGAGTCTCTCTTTCTACCGGCCATATTCATAAAAGTGGAAAATTATTGTTATTGGCTCTACAATAATTGGTTTTATGTTTGCAACGAGAGGTATGCGGCTCGGACCACGGCCGCGGACGAGGGACCGTCTGAGTAGTTCATTAGTACTGAAGTGGACCGCGGAAATTTTAATTGCTCCCCCAAAGCCATAACTCTAGGGGAAGCCTAGTCGATAGCGCTGCTCAATAAACTCCCTACCGCGATTTAAGTGATTTATGGACTCATTAAGAACCCATGTAAGCAAAAGGAAGGTGTGCACGCACGTACGGTCAACCGCACGTCGGTAGAAACTTTTTCGACTCTATCACCACGCCATGAGGTTAAAAAGTGTCTAGCTCTACTGACGTGCTGTTGAGTGTACCTACTTACCCCTGCTTACTCCTGGGTAAATAAAGGACAAATTGGGCTTTGTTGCATAATATGTTACAGTACAATTTTCACCGCTTTTTCCATTTCTTTAAATACTTTCTGCTTTCTTTGCTTTTGATTAGTATTTAAATATTCAAATGGGACATAATTTTATATTCTAACATATTTTTTTTAATGATTTCTATTGTTCTATTGTGGTTGTATTATTAATATCAATCTAGATTAAGTATAGCTTTTGTATTTCAACCGTCGTCGGCGCATTTCTCCTATTGATGTGTTGGTAAAATGGAACAATTTATTATTTTGCTAACATAATCTAGATTCTATCCGGGGCTAAGTCCGTGTATGATTTATAGTCTATAGTCCGCCGGATCGTGACTGCTTCACTTCTATACGGACTACACCAGACGCAAAATTTGATTTATTTCATATAGGGTCTTACAGATATAGTGAACATAATTTTAGCATGTTACTTAGACCATGAAACTGAACAACTTTTCTAAAGTACTCGTAACTTAGGTCGAAATACGAAAAACCAAATTTAACCTCCCATACAAAATGCGCTATCAGCTGAAACAGTTTCTATGGGATGTCAAAAATTGATTTTCGTATTTCGACCTATGTTTCTTGGGAAAGTAGTAAATTTTCATGATCTGAGTAGCATATTATTAGTTTTGTTATTTTCTACGCGTGTTCTCCGCACTATAAAAGTTAGGTTATTATTTAAGTGTCTATATTTATTTAACTTTGTGTATTAAAGCTGACTTATTAGTTATTGTCTGTTTGATATTGAGTGAAATTAGTGATAGACTCGACTTTTTGTTGTATTTCTTAAATTCACTTACACTCCAGACTCGTTCTGACGTGAATTTGTACGTAAACTATGGAAAAATTTTCATTTTATACTTAACAACTTGGAGATTCTCGTTTTATACTTAGCTTCTTGACAGTTGGCGTAAGCGGGTGTGAGGTGTAAAAATAGTATTTTCAGTCTGCACGTGCCCTCACGCCTCGTTCTCGGCAACTCTGCCCTCAGCTCTACGACACGCCTCTTCATTTATCCACGCCATAATTGTTCCGTGTTTGGCTTGATGTACCTACAAATTACAATGCCAGGTTTTGGGAACCCGCTGAGAATGTAGTTCGTCAAGAATTGAATTTCAACAAGGAAAATAAATCATTTTATAGGTTGGATATTCTAAATGCCTCGCATCTTGGTTATTTTGCAATTTTGTAGGGTTCAAAAATTTAATGTATTTTCTTTGTTGTTTAAATTGATTGACAATTTAAAAAAAACTACGGAACACTGGCAAGTGAGCTATTAATAAACAACCAACTTTCGACTTAAACGGTTAACGGTATAGTTATTATGGGTAATCTCTTTAAAATAATACTTGGTTGTAAAGAGTACAAAGCAGAATGGTTCAGCGTGTGCAGCTAAAGCTTTTGATCTAGACATTCGATAACCTTTCAACGCAGTAGGTACTTACTTACCTTTAAAGATTTATATGACTTCGTGACCCCAAGCGTTTTAATTATGTTTACTGCTCTATAACATGTCACAGCTAACATGACAGTAGCATTATGGGTATTAATATTCATGTGTCGGGTTTATTAACATCATCGGTGGTGTGGCTGCATGTTGGGCGTGCTCGTCCATGTATTTAAATTTCGTGCACAGGAGCGGGAGTGGCATGATTTACTGCTCCTGCGACACTCCAAAACTCTCTTGGCGACACTTGAAATAGTGCTCCATCGTATGTCACACAATATTTTATGTAAACCTCGCTCGCTTCGTACGCCTTAAGCTCTTTCGCCTGAAATCTCCATTCTTACACCGTCACAGGCTATTTATAAATGAGCCTTATTTAGAAGATTGCCTTGATGTTGCTCATCTACATGAGTTCCTCCTCCATAGCAACGCCTGCAGCTTTTTATAAACAAACATTTGCTGACTAAATCATGCATCAATCTTCTATAAATCTTTGATTTACAAAAAAATTGGTTTATAGAAAACTTTAAGTGAAACACGAGACGCTATAAAAGTTGAGAACTTGGCAAGATTAATAGTTGGTCCAAGCGCGTGGGGCACATCAAAAGAGTTGAGGGTGATTGATGCGATGCGTCCAGTGTCCCCTTGACAAAACGCAGGCCTGTCCGAATCTCTACACGACACTGCCTAAAGCCAATTTGTGCACAGGGCGAGATTGCCACTGTCATTGACTAATCGAATTCAGTTAGCAAGGAGCGCTCGGCCATTGCAAATTAAATTGAGATAATTTACCTCAATTTTTACAAGATTTCGTGATCAAAGTAATAAGACTAAACTTTTGAACCATTTAAACTTTAAACCGTGTTTCATCCATCATAATTTACTAATTTACTTGTGCTCTCCTTGAGGCTTAAACGTTGATTGTTAAGTCTGCATTCCACGTTTAATTAGTAGTTCATTTATTGTTACGCCAGAGAGTCCAGTTACATACTGTATGCAGGAAGACTGTATGGAATGAGGATAACTTCATGCAGTTAAATCGAGCAGTTGATGTCACTGCATGTTGCGATCATTGGCTATAACTTGTATGCGCCATCTCCAAATGCGTCGCAATCGGCGCCGGCCTGGCGTCTTGTCGCCAATCATTTCTCAACTCTTTCTTTTTGTGCCCGTTTTGGTATTGCACTTCATTGCATATAATGTTCCGAATGTCACTGTTTTAGTTGGTAATAAAGGATAAATAAACTTGTAGTAGCCAGAAACATTGATTTACGAAATGATGTAAAGTCCATACACTAAAATAAAAACACAAAATATAATCGTATAATAAATTCTAAGCGTTAGTAAAATATAATAATTCCAAACAATAGATAGCAACAAAACAAAACACGTAGGAAGATGATGTAAGCGGCGATTTCCTGCAGGTACTGAAAGCCCGAAGCCTAGTGGGTGTGCGTGCGCATGGTGTAGTGTGATGTGCGCGTATTAATTAGCTTCAATGACGTCATGGGTCGAGCGTGTCTTCGGCTGCTCCGCCATTAGGAGGCGCCTTCGCGCGGAAACGACAACGACCGCCGCTTTCCCTGCTGCGGCTGATACTGCAGGCGCTAGCTGCCAACTCACTCCACTATCATTATCCTTACGATTATCCGTTATGATGATATCCTAAATAGATATACCAACTTATACATACTCATGACTGTCTTTATTTAATTTCTAATATCTACGTAATTTGCTGAATGTTCCTGCTCGGTACACAAGAGAATTGTGAAGAAGAGTCAAATCCCCCGATTGCAATTGATAAAACAGGCGGGGCTAAGGCGCGTCGTTGAGCGTGACTCATCTTAATGGCAGCAATTATGGTAGCGAGCGGTGCGTCCAGCGCCGGCAAGAATCGTGCCACGTGCCAGACTCGCTGCCGATCAAAAATGTGAAACGTTTTCAAATAATGTGAAGGGCCAGACACTGCGCAAACTCCGTCCGATCGTGGCAACGGTCCGCTGTCTTCGGTCAATGGTACGTTTGCGTGCAGCTCATCAAAAAACATTTAAAAGATATAATTCTATTGCCTGGCTGGAGCCACCAGAACATTCTGAATCAGTGACGACGACGCCACAAAAACCATTTAGCCCCGTTGTGGTGGCGGAAGCCTCGTCGCCGCCGATTGTCCAAAAGTTTGCAACAATTGAAGGTCGACACGATTGTTTCAATTTGCAATGCAGTTGCACGTCTGCATCCTCGACCGAAAGAAGGAAATCGTTTTTCAATCTGTTAACTAATGAGGTCGCACAATGGACTAAGAAGTGCAGCAAAAAGTTCATTATCGGTCCGCTGAGCTGACTAACCACTGATTGCTTGAAAATGCATTTTTATGTCATTTTCAAGGAAACGGCGATTTCTATTGGCAAAGTGGAAACTGCCTTCGATATCCTTTACTTTTAAGTTTGAGTCGTGTTTGAATAAACTAATAAAACAATGCTTTTTGAAATAGATTATGACAAAGTTGTCTTCCTGAAACTTGTATTTCGCTTGGTGATGAGTCATCGCTCAACATTCTGGGTTATACCGTTTTTGCTGTTGTGTCCATGAGTGAGTGAGTCATTCGTGCAATAAGTTTTTTCATGAACTTGCTACGTCTTTACTCTATCATGTCATGTCTGTCTTTACTCTGTTACATCTTTTTTACCATTGCCACTCAAGAAAGGGCCATCGATTCATTAAAAACAGTGAGAAAAACGCTCATGTATTCACTGAGTGAAAAAAGCAGTTGTATGTAGAAAAATAATTAAAACTTGCTGAACATACTGGCTGGTAGCACAGAATATAGCTCATTTGGAATAAAAAAATTCGGAGTACAATTTTCTCGCAGTCAATGGTAAAAAGTTATCATACCTAACAGGTGATAAAAATCACCTCGGGCTTTGTATTGTATTCCTCGCTTCGCTCGGGATTCTACTCTAGAACCCTTTGCTGCTCTTAGTATCCAACTTTGTCACTCGAAAGGATTTTTTTTAAATTGTTAACGGGCTTACTCCTGACCTTGATCTAGTCCTGAGGACAGAGATGAGGTCGACAATGGAACGAGCTTGCCCAGAAGAAGCCTGTTCACTTGCGCCTTGAATAGATTCGGGTTATATGATGATATGAACTCGGGAACACAGACGCAGGCAGAGGATTCCACTCTTTAGCCGTCCGCATTATAAAAGATGATTCAAAGCGCTTTGTGCGAATATGCGGAATATCAACCAAGTATGGGTGATATCCTGCGGTGCGTCTGGACTCCCGATGGTAGAAGGAAGATGGTGGAATAACCTCGTGGAGCTCTTGAGCACACTCTCCGAAGTACAATCTGTAAAAGATGAACAGATATGCAACTTTGCGACGGTGGTTCTTTTTTTACTTGTTGGGTAATCTACTATTTTCCCTTCTGTTACAATGAATAATGGTATGTCCCATGGAAGGCCTTATTTTACAGTCTTATTAAAACTACGAAGATGTCAAAATAAGCCTTGCCTCGTAAATGTGAAAAGCTATTGCACAGTGCATCAAATACCATTACGATCTCATTTTAGATAATTATAAAAACCAGAGCTTCAACGCTGATCTCATCTTCTAGGTAGGCGTGTGAGGATAAAGAGGATTTGTATTAAAAGATGAACAGTCAAGAGCATGTCAAGATTGATACTTCATCATAACATCTCATGAAACATCTAACTACAGGACAGGGAGCTCAGATTCAGATTATTTATTCAATGTAGATTCTTTACAGAATACTTATTGAATGTCATGCAGAATACAATTCAAATAGAGCGAGTCTACGCCGTTTCGGATCGTGCTATGGCAGCGTAAAAGAAACGGCAAGAAACCACTGCAGCACGGCCTACTTTAAGAGTCGGCTTTTTACAATGTGTTTCTTGTGTTTCGCTGGAATATCAGAGCACCATACCTCTTTGTCATTCATATAGTCATCTAATGTGTAGTAAGTTTTTTACATAACTTTTGCTTTACACATTCTTTAAACTTTCTCTCAGGTAATTGCACTATATTGTCAGGTATTTTGTTGTACTCGTAGTATCGTACACACAGACCAACGAAAGCTGTATTGACTTTAGTTAATCTAGTATATGGTTGATCAATTTTGTGCTCCCTTCAAAACTCCAGTAAAAACGCGTGGTAGTCACCAAGCTTGTAAGCGTTGCGGCTAGCGACCGCTGTTGTTTGTGACCGCATTATGTAATATGGTACGATACAAAGGCAAGATTCTGCTGCCTATCTTCCGGTTCATAAGCACTTTTTTTTTTTTTTTATTAAAATCATTTACAATTTCTGAACTTATAATTAATGACACGGCGCCTCCTAAACCTTAATCAGGTTTTTACGGACACCGGTATTCATCGTCTATATGTTATTATAAAATAAACTTGAACAAACGCTCGTCTATAGTGTGAAATTATATGTAGGTAGTTCGCTTGCTATGACAATCAGTTCCATTGAAGGTAGATTCAGATAAATATTACCAGTCTAGCAACAAATATCCAAGGTGCATGCGTATGCGTCATCAAAGATATTACGAATGATTGTGTACTAAACGTATAGATAGATTCAAGATTCAAGATCGTTTATTGCAAGCCACATTACAAATAAAAAGATGGAAAATTTAACATACAGGTTTTCATGTGACGCCCTGCAAGGGCACAGCAACATAGAAGAGTTAGCTACTGATACTTAATAATAATATTTAACATTTAACACTACATATAACATTTAACACAAAAGGATACAACATTTGACACAAGATATTAATTCTAACTTTAATAAATATAAGCTGTGAAATGATAAATATCATAATGTAAAGAGGTGTAAAGAGATGTTGAAAACTTATATATTTAATTTTATTTATCATCAAAAAACTCTTTAAGATTGTAAAAGCATTTGTCTATAAGGAATTGTTTTAACTGTGTTATAAAAAGGTTTGGTTTCTCTATATTTTTTATGGAAGTTGGTATGTGGTTATACACCCTAATTGCTGTATTATGGGGACTTTCTGAGACAATTTTTAATTTAGTGAAAGGTGTTTTAAGTTTATGTAGATTACGATCATTTCTTTTGCTTCCTTTGATGGGAGAGTATAAATTTGAATGTTTTTTAATAAATTTGCAAGACTCGAGGATGTAGATTGAAGTTAAAGTTAATATTCCGTATTTTTTAAAGTGGGGTCTGCAGGATTCCATCTGATCGATGTTTGTTAGAATTCGAATGCACTTTTTTTGGAGGATGAAAATTTTGTCTACATCGCAACTGTTACCCCACAAAATAATACCATATTGAAGTCTTGAATGTGCGTATGCGTAGTAAGCCGTTAGCGCGGTTTGAAAGTCTGTAACTCGTTTAAGATGTTGAAGGGCATAAATAAAAGAAGACATTTTCTTAGATAACTTTTCGATGTGAGATTTCCAATTAATATTTGTGTCTAAATCTATTCCCAGTAGGGTCGCAGAGTTAACGTGTTCTAATTTTGTACTTTTATAAGAGTAAGATACGTCTAATGCTGTTTTTTGGTAGGGTCTAAATTGAATAATTTTTGTTTTATTTAAGTTAAGTTGTAGGTTGTGCTGTTCAAGCCAGTTTGTTACTTTACCTAACGTTAGGTTTAATTTATTTTCTAGTTTTTTATTGTTACTACATGGGATCAGTATAGAAATGTCATCCGCAAATAAAACGCATTCCTCATTTAACATGTCTGGGAGATCGTTTATATAAATAAGGAACAATATGCACCCTAGGACGCTACCTTGCGGGATAGAGCCGGTCATAGGGACTCTATCAGACCTAATATAACTTATTTTCCCTGTCTCAAAATCGGTATGTTCAATTTCTACGTACTGCGAACGATTTTTTAAATAGGATGCAAACCAATTATGAGCTATTCCCCTAACTCCTGTTTTATATAATTTGTCTAATAATATTTCATATTGGACTCTATCGTAGGCCTTACTCATATCGAGTAGAAGACCTACGGCGTATGATTTTTTATTTATTTTATCTATTATACTTTGGACGTATCTGTAAACTGCTGTGGTGGTAGAGCGATTTTTCCGAAAGCCGTTTTGGTTCTCGTGCAGTATTCCAAATTTTTCATAATATGAATATAAGCGATTTATCATTGCGGTCTCAAAGATTTTTGCTGACGTTGGAAGTAGTGCAATCGGTCGGTAGTTATTTATATCAGTAGTGTCTCCTTTTTTATGGACGGGCTTTATTAAAGATGTTTTCAATGCATCAGGAAAAGTACCTTCTAAGAAGGACTGATTTATTAGTTCAGTATAAGGTACGGTCAAAATATCAGCACAACTTTTTATTAATGTTGAGGGTATCTCATCTATGCCAAATGATGTTTTATTTTTCAGATTATTTATTATTTTGTATACCTCAGAGTGTTTAAATTTTTTTATATTTACTTTGCTAGTTTTTTTATTTTTATATTACATATTATTATTATTAAATACCGATATTTTATGTGTGGTTTATAATGTTCATACATATGTATTATTAATATTAATGTATATTCGGGTATGTTTATTTATACCCTGATTTTATAAGTAAGTATATTAATATCAAATATGCAATAGTAATGTAAATAAAGTAAGCTAATAAGTAAATTATTATTAAATTATATTTTGTAGAAAGTATTGTTTAAGTTTGTATTTTATATTTTTAGCATTTAGGTCATCTTTAAGAGCTTTAGGGATTTCATTTATTAATTTGGGAATAAGGTATATATTCATATTGTCTCCATACATGTTTTGTGTTTTAGGTACTATTAATTTAGGATTACAAGTGCTTCTTAGTGGCCGTTTTCGAATGGGTAGAATTGGTAGATCGTTATTGAAAAAGTTTTCAACGAGTAGCGTGTATTTTATTTTTTCTTTGATAGGAAGTATTCCGCAAAATTTAAATAATTTATTATAATCAAGCTTATACTGTAGCTTTATTTTTTGGGGCACAATAGTTTTGAGGATTCGAAGCTGTAGTTCATGGATTGCGTATAGGTGCGATTTACAAGTTCTACCGTAACTAGTTAGTCCATATTGTATAATTGATTCACCCAATGCCTTGTAGAGTGATAGAAGTATAGGATAGGGGATTTTGTACCTAACAATAGAAAATTTTGCTAGAATAGCCCTTAATTTATCACAAACTTTATTTATGTGGTCAACCCATTTAAAGCGGTTGTCTATTACCAGACCTAGGTACGTTTGTTTGTCTACTAATTCAATATGACTACAGCTACAAATCTGTTTAAATCTATTATCATGGAGGCAGTCGTGACTGTGTGATATGAGGTGAATTGGTTGAGACACTCGCTTAGTCGCCTCTTACGACTCCCACGGGTAGAAAAGGGTTGTTACTATTCTTTGCCGGCACCACACCACGACAAGATTGATACTTGATACTTGCTACCTGATTGCAACGCAATTATAGTAGTTATTTGAAATAAAAGTTTTTAATAAATTTATATTTCAAAATAGCGTAACAACTATGGTTCTTTTGCAAGAAATTACCCCTACTACCATGTTGTGTGAGAAGTAGAAAAACTTCTTTAGAATTTAGCCTCCCGAAAGAGCGTTTAAAATGTTTTGTTCGAAAAATAATATATAATAATAATAATAATCACTTTTGTAAATTAAACTGTTTAACGGGCCTCTACGTGTTGGCTTCGGCCCCACGCACGCCTTCCAAAGGTCCGGGACTTAATTGCCCGAGATTCAGGAATGATAAACAACATAATAATAATAATATAATAATATATATTCAAAAAAACCGGTCAAGTGCGAGTCGGACTCGCGCACAGAGGGTTCCGTACCACCACATAATCATAATTGTATTAGTTGAAATTTCAGTAAGTTAATGTGCTAGATTTTTTTGAGTCCGACACGCGCTTGACAAAATTTTATTATTTGTTGATATTTTATAGCTTATGCACTATAAACATATCAATTTTCAAGTTTGTAAGTGTTCCCGTTTATAAAATAGAACTAAAACAAAAATCGCCTCAGCGACCATTCAACTTGACCCCTCTCTTATATGAATGTTCTTGAAACGGGAGCTCACCACAATTGGTTACCATTAGTTGTGAGAAAAGTTGTAATATTTAATGATTTCAGACTTTTCCCATTATTTGTACTGTGAGACCTAGCTTCTTGCCAAATTTCATAATTTTAGGTCAACGGGAAGTACCCCGTAGGTTTTTGGTTTTTGCATAAATGTATGGAGATGAGGACATAAAATGCCATATCTTTTGATTGCGTCATTCTAAAAAATTTAAATTTTCAGATCTTGTGTGGTTCATGGATCCTAATATATGGTATTAATTTCAACCTGATACCTTTACCGGTTCGTGAGATAAAGGGTCTTGACAGACAGACAGACAGACAGACAGACAGACAGACAGACAGACGGACAACAAAGTGATCCTATAAGGGTTCCGTTTTTTTCTTTTGAGGTACGGAACCCTAAAAATGGCTTTTATTATCAAGGAAAGTGGCGTAATAAAAACGATATCGTGTCAAGCTCGACGGCGTTCTGTTTACTGCACTTACAAATTTTCATTGTGATGTTATTTGAAATGAGTCGGACGGTCGACGACGTCATCGTGGTTTGCAGTTTCTTCGCCCCATTTCCTACTTTCTATGCGGCCAGGCTGAGCGGACGCAGCACCGCGTCGTAACCACAAATCCTATTATAATGAAACCCACGCACAAATTATTATATTCAATAACTAGCTGTGACACCAAAACGAAGCTAAATTTCGCAGATGATTTCACTTCAGTAGAGTCTGCGGTCGCGACGGGAATGCACTGTATTTCAAACATTTTAATTGCATGCGTGCTAATGCTTAGCCTCACTTCCATATCGCTATGGTTTTGGAATGAATTATTTCTAGCTGAGAAAATATAACCCCGCATCGCAGTTGGAGCGTCACTAGTTAATTTTGTTTAACATTTACAATTTTAAAGATACTTTCTGTAACGACTTCAAAACTTGTACTTAGTAGTTTGTCTGTAAAAAACATAGCAAAGCACACAAGTGCAACAAATATGACCATATTGTGTGTGGCCTGTATATTTTGTAATATCAAGCTGCTACAAAGTTAAGATAAATTGTTTCTATAAAAAAGAAATCTAGACGTGATGAAAACAATGCTTCTCATTCACTGCTGTCTAAAGACAATAAGCGTTTACGAAAAACAATGGCCCACAAATCTTTGTTTCAGATATCGGAACCAGATTTTAGAAGGTAACAATTTAAGAACTCCTACGTTCTACCCACAGTCTTGCTTGTCAGACAGGATACTTATTAATCTGTCGAACGACTGTCAGTATACGAAATGTTTCTCATTACCATCTGCTAATGGCGGTATGGTTTAAATAGTGTAATAATTGTAATCTATATCAGGTTGTAGTGGCAGTGGCAAGTCATGGTAGTATCGGTATCGGCGGTGTTATCGTGTCGCTCGTTACTGCCTCCGCGGATAACTCGCGCTGTCCGCCCACGTTGGCTCCGGCTTAGGGTAAAGGACCATGTAGGCTGTTCACCGTTCCTTTGCTATATTTACTGCTGAATCTTGCTGCACTTCCCCTCCATGCTCGTTAATAATTATTACCAACAGCTAACTTTATAGCCGATCCCTCTTAAGCTTTTCATTTTATGCTTGGTTAAGATGGTGGTCGCCAAGTAACAGATTTATGTTTAATTTAGTTATTTATATCGATCGTTTTCTTTTACTGTCGTATAAATTTGCATTAAAATTCAGTTTATGAATCATATCGCGTATTCAAAGTGTTAATATTTCAATTCCTGATTTCTGCATACAATAGAAGTTTGTTTATCGTCTATAAATAGTCGAAGGCCATCTTATGTCTGACCGGTTCGCTTAAAGACCGCTGCCTTTGGGCGATTGCAGAAAATCCCTGGATTTAAATAGCAGGGCATGAGTTGCATGACCTAAACAGGTTCCCAGCCGCCTACGCAAGCGCCATCTTCCTGACCCTACATGCTACCTATTCTCGCTGATTCATACACATTATGGCTAATACAACTTCTAAATATCGCAATAATCGCAATAATTTTGTTTAACTTTATAAGTTCAGTACATAACTAGAAAAATAACTAACCTTTAATGCTCGTAAATTTTGAAACCAATTGAGACATTTAAGTCACACACCATAATTCAGCGGGAACAATGTAGGTATCATTCGATGGCGTCGATTCAACAAATAGAGTCGCGCGCGGCTGATTCATTGTCTTCCACCTACAACGCATTGACACAATATACTAATAGCTGGTTGAGGAAAACGATGCAGCTTTCAAAAATTTGTTTCATGGGTGAATTAATCAATTCAAATTCAAATTGCTTTATTGCTCAGACAACTTATTACAGTCCATTTTTAGTAAGAAGAACTTATTACCTATGTTAGTAACTAGAGCCATTAGATTGGTCATTGAAATTATTATTATCATTTATAAAGTGCCACATTAAATTTAATAAAAGAATTTCACATTGCATCTTTATTCATTTTCATCTTGTGCTGTCGTTCAACCCCACCATGATAAGGTTCCAATGTCTCAGTATGGGGTACTCCCACCTATCCCTGAGCACAATCAAGATGCTGTTTGAGCTCGCACGTACTCTCTGAAGCAAGGAAGTTACGCTCTTGCGTCTTATCGCGAAAAAATCATCGGTTCGCGCTTCTGCAAACATATTAGAGGCACTACAGCGACGTGGGAGCCCCAACAGCAACCTAAAAGCATTGTTATAGGTGACTCGAAGCGCGTTGTAGGTTTTCTTCGTGTAATTGACCCAGAGACTGTTTGTGTAAAAACTTTGACAGTATGCTTTAAAAAGTGTTACTTTTATCTCCACTGTACAGCAAGCAAATCTCCGACCCAACATATTACTACGCACTATCAACGCCCTTCGAGCCCTCTCAATGTCCAGATCATCCTTACCATCTTCTGACAAAAAATGACCAAAATATTTAAACTGAGTAACTCTTACTAAATCCACACCACAATTCACCACATAGCCTTATAGGTGGATCATAGCTAGGGGGTCTACAGCCAGCCGTGAAGACCACATATTCGCTCTTTTTTGTGTTATATTCAAGCCCATGAGCTTTAGCATACTCGTAATCTTCACAGTGTCTAGCAATAGCTCCCGTAGAGAACTGACAGCCGGACTCAGCAGCACCATATCATCAGCGTAGCTAATGTTATTGACCATAGTGCAATTTTAATTATAATGATTTAGAAATATGTCTCGTTAGCATTATTATAACGATACGAAATGCCAATTCCAGTGTAGGTAGTACCTATAGAGACGGTCTGTCTAATTGAATGAGTCCGTTGATATTTTCTCACGCTCTCGCAGGTCGAGTCGGGACTGCCGGCACTTGTTACGATGGCAAGCCGGCAGTTGCCTCGGTCTTTGCATATTTTTGCGATTCACAAAACCTCGAGTTTATTTCAGCCCCCTTCGTCGCCTCCTGTTAGAGCATGACCACACTTAAACGTGATATCAACCCGCTCTCCAGGTTATTACGATAAATGAAACTAAATTCGCTTACTTCTATGTATCGTATTTGAAGAAGCGTTGCTGTCTTCTCTCTTAATTTTTTTTTTTGAGTTATCGTAATTGTGCTGGTCACTTACGTTAGGTACTTCAGTATGGAAATTCCAAATATTTATAGATTTTCGACCTATGTTTCTTTGGGATAGTTGTTCAGTTTTATAGGCAGACAGATGATTTCTAAAAATATTTCTCAATAATATAGTTATGATTTTGGACCAGCCGTTGTTTCATTGAACTACCTAGGTATTTATAATAATACTGTCGTTAGATATACGACATTCAGACGCATGCGCGGCTGCATGTGGTTCCGTATTTTCAAGCCGTCTTTTTGCATTTTAAATATTTATACTCGAGTGGAGGCAAGAAATGAGACACGCTCCACTTGCGGCGCCCTCGTGTAGGCAACACTTTATTTACATCGGCGGCCTGTAGGTAAACACAGCATGTGCAGTTTTCACGTGTGATGATATCGTATCAAGGGCTTGCTACAACTTTCCCGCTTATGCTTTTCCGAATAGCAACATAACTGACGTTCCGTGTCTCTTGGTTCCCGAGAAGGCGGCGATTTCTCAGATTCAACATGACCAGTTGGGCAGCTTTCGGCAGAGAGTTTTTGCTCGTACCTGACGCGTAGCCTTACGTAGACTTGTCGTGTTCATGTTTTTCAATGCAATCCACGGTACATTGTCGTCTTCATGAAACAGTGGTGCAATTTTAGTTGTTTGTCCTTGCTGTGTGAAAAAATAATGTAATGACTAAATCTAGGCGATGAGAACCTAACTACAGTTACGGTCACGATCGTGACTGCAACATAAGATAAGTACTTAACATAAAATTTTGATTTTTTAAAAGAACCCGCGTGTTCGTTCCTATACTTGACGTGAAAGAAGACATCACAGTTCACTCTCAATATCATCACATATCACATCACATAATCACACTAATAAATAATATTATAAAGGTGAAAGTTTGGATGTTTGTTACTCTTTCACGCCCTAACCGCTGAACAGAATTTTCTGTTTGGCAGGGTTGTATATTATGATCCATAAAAACATAAAATTGACTTCTATCGGGGAAAATTTGAGTATTTCCTTGGGAAAATGCGTTTTCTTTATTTTTTTCTCTTGATCCACGCAGACGAAGTCGCTGGTAACACCCAGTATCTAATAAAACGAAAATAAATTATTTAATTACAATGGTATTAGTTAAGTGTGAGCAGAAGTAAGTTAAGCATAACATGACATCCCAGATATATCGTTCTTTATCGCAAGATCTATTCCCGTTCGGAACATGAAGTCCGCTGTATGTGGAACTCCCTTTGATGTCTTCCTATAGGCATTTCTAAGCTTAGTGTCATTTTGTATTTTTAGCTCCTGATGTTTCTTTATCATCTCATCAGTTCTTTTTCTTTTGTAATCTATATAAATATTAAATCAAAATGAAAATGTTCATATTTATTCTCAAATTTATAAAAGTCCTTCACCGATTGCTTTGATACTCGTAGTTTGGCACAATGTTGTATTAGAATACGCGCTACTTCTCACGAGAAAAGAAATCCTATGCGGGTAAAACTGCAAGCAAGGCAGAACGCTAGTGTTATATTCGTTTGATTGCTAATCTATGTAACCATCCAGAGTTTTGTTGGGTTGCTTTACTTACTGATGTTGGCAAGTTACAATCCTCGCTGGTCATAATCTCGCGTATGTTAACGACACTTCTCGCGAATGTTCAGAAATAACCATCTCCCCACCGCGACTCCGTGATAATTCTGTCAGTGCACTCCAAATGCACTTCGCAGCTGGAGATTCTCAATGCTATTTTATTATTCCATTTAAAAGCAGCCTTTCAGTATCAAGCGAAACAAATTTTATAACATTGCTTCGACTCATGCCTGTGAGCGGCTTTGAGGACTTTCTTTTGAAATCAGATCTCTGTGACCTGTATTAGTTTACATTTCAGTTTCTATTTAGCTTTTATCATCTTGCTTTGACGTTCTCTATTTATGGAATCCGTTTTGTGTTCTTTCTTAGCCTGTCTGTCACGATTTTAGTAGACCTTCTAAACAAATTAGATCACGAAAAAACTTAATCCAAACCAAACTAATATTTTTAATAATAAAATTTCTAATAGCATTTTGGCAATTATCATGCTATGGCCACTTCAGTATTATCCGCAACGCAATAAAAATTTTGTTGTTGTTGTTGTAAAGCATTCTTTATCAGTGAATTTGTTCGGCTTCGGGTGAACGGCCGTCTGGGTTCGTTCTGGGCGATATTTTATTTAGCAACTTGCAAGGTTACATACATTGTTTGCAAAAGTTCATGAATTTTCTTGCAAATGATGGTAATTGGAAACTTTTAAACGGACTAAAATGTGATTCAGAGACTGCGTGAGTCGACATTTAGAAATGTCGTACTTGTCCAGTCAAGATCATTATAAGCCTTTACCTACACATGTCATGATCATGACCTTTGCTTGCCCTTATGTTGATTGAAATAAGAATGGTACGGAGTTCATTGTCTCCAGCTTAACATGCTCTTGACCGTACTAAACTTAAAGTTCAATATTGTAGTAAGGTTGTAGACTATAATATACTAAACTGACCCAATAACGTAATACTTTGTACTGTTATATTTTGATTCGATTTCTCTCCAGCCTCGGCCCCGGCCCCGGCACGCACAATATAACGTTGGTCTGCGTATCACGCAGGTTGTATTACACTTATAATTCCTGCAGCTGGTATACAAGGTCCTATAAGTAAATAAATAAGAATAGGTGAATAATTTTAAAGTCATCTTCCCTTTATCGGTGTCTAACCAACTCTCAACTTTGCGGATGTAGATTCACTATAAGCCATTGTGATTCCGCTTCCGTAATCTCAGAGTGCTAAGTAAACTTTGGTTTATGTCAGCGCAGCGCAGCGGCTATCCAGTTGCCCAATCACTAGACAAACTTTCGAGGTGGCCAGTAAGCCTCTTACAAAAACAATCGCAACACTCAAATTCCATCAATTGTTTTGTAATTCAGATAGAGGGTCACTTTCTTTTAATAAATGATGAGAAAGAAGACCCTATACTACTCTTACTTGATCTCCGGTGTTCTCCGCGACCGTAGAGCGGTCAATGTTATCAAAACATTCCAGAAATTCTCACGCCCCATCTGATGCCATTGTAAGTGGTAAACGAGGTGGGCTCGTTGGCTGGTGCGTATTATCCACGGTATTATCTCATTAGATATGAATGTAGAGTAAGGTGTGATATTCTTCTTATTTAATTTTAAACGAATTTTCATTGTATTTGGTTTTGGCACAGTTGTAAGCCGTATTTCACTCGATAGTTTATATCTATTGGTATTATTGTTATTTTTTTATATTGCAGCTTTAAAAGCTTGACTGATTATTTCTGATTGCATATTTTTTCTAAATTACAATTGTATGTCGCTTAGCAAAGGCTAGTTTAGATTCAGTAGCGTTTTGATTCTAACCATGCTGAAGCGATCAACACATTTTACCTTCAGACAGTGACTAAGGCACTGGTCTTCGGGTGTGCAATGACCGCGTCACAACAATGGGTCTACCTTAGTCCACGTCTGGCCTTGCGCACTGAAATTGTTCTTATATCCTGCGATAATATCATCTACAAACCAAATTATTTCAAGGCACAACAACAAAGAGCAATAAATCATGTTTGTCGATACCTACCATTTCTTTGATGGAACCCAAATTGGTTGAGAAAGGATGAAGAGCATACATAATCAGCTCTATCCATTATATCGTAATAAGTACCTACAGTGTATGAGTCATATTCATAGTTCTGGCGCAACAGTACCTACTTTAAAGCAAGGCGGTGCATGTTGTTGCGTAAGTTGCTTTAAATTTGTATGTATACATACATATTTTTAAAGTGATTCCGTTGCGGCTCATTACTACTAGAACACATCGTTACTCGCCCGGCCGTGAAGAACTATGGCTTTGTGGTTAAAATTGAGACATTGATTTATGCAAACCTTTTCGTTCCTATCGACTTCTTTTATAGATACATTTATTATAAACCGTGGATGCGCTTGAGCAGCTAAAGAAATGGTTCAATTTATAAGAAAACAAAAAATTGCAGCAATACTTTATAGATTTGTTAATGTCGAAATAAAAGATTTAAATTGGATCGGATCATAGATATTTTACTTCAATAGCAATTAGCATACCAGAGCTATAAACCTGCCGGAGTGTTAACAAATTAGCATGCCTAATATTTTCGCAATCAAACGCGTAGGTTACCTGTGCAATACTGTGCATGTCGTATTGGATTAGCAGAAACGGGTATATCCGTGTGAGACTGGCTTGGAGAGTGTTATTAGTTGAGTGAATTGTAAACAGTATGGTTGGCGTTGCGGGCGCCGGCTGTGAGTCAAACAATCGCGATGTGGGCCGAGACGCGGGCATTGTGCCTTGCGAAGCACCCGCCGCCGCTATGATTGTATGTAAAGGAGGCGCGGGCGGCGAATGGGCGCCCACCAACGCGATGCGTGCGCCATACGGCCGCAGCACGGTATGCCATCCTCGAGAAAGCGCCGTGGACCTACATAACCGACTTACTGAACAATTGCCAACACACTGGCAACCGTTTTACTTAATATTTTCAATGATCTACTCTTGCTTCTCGGCTTTGGTCAATTTCGAAATGCTATTTGTTAAGCGTAATTCGCTTATGTATCTGCGCATCTTTCTAAAGTCCTCTTAAAGAACATCTGACAACAATTTAATTTGCTGAGATTCAACAAATGCGCTAAGAAATCTTGACAGCGGGAAACTGAAATGTATCCCAGGTGGAAAAGCTAATTTCAAACATAAGTACAAGGAGATGAATCAACACAAAACTAGTTCTGTAATTACAGACAACACTGTTGATTGTTTATCTGTTCAAGTTGTCTCTCCCTCACGATTTATGTCGTGATGAAGAGTCTTTCTTGCAGATTCACGAAACGATAGCTTCTATTCCCTCTTTCGTGAGTTACTGATAAGCAAAGACTTGCTGTAGCACTTTCAGCCACTCCTATAGCTGTTAAAAGTGTTGTCTTTACAAATTGCTGTTCTGCATCGTGGCATTGGACAGAATGACTTTGATCTAATTTAAAATGTTTCAATGAAATGGCCATAAATCACTTACGATTGCCACTAGTGTATAATCAGTTAGAAGTCGTGAGGTGTGCTGTAGAGATTCATTCGCTTAATGTTGTGACCGCGACACGTTACGTACGGGCCATGGCTCGCGTCTGCTAATGCTCGCTGCGAACCACAATTCACCGTCACCATCACCATGCATTACAATACCCTTGACCCGTCGCGGGACGAAACACCGAATGTATTTTTAAACACTCGGTCATCAACCTCGCTTCTAGATTACGTTTGCAGATCCGCAATTATTTATCGTTTGATTTCGGTCAGGATGAAAAATAAATACGACTTTTATTAAAACCCGAATTCTGCTACTCCGATTAAGTGCATTTACAATTCAAATTCATATTTACACAGCTGCCGGATCCAGTATGGTTTAATTTACGTGCTAATGCTAACAGTGACGCTTCGGAATGAAATCGGTTAATCCTGTAAGAATTTCCTCGTTCAGAAATAAAGCAACAGCTGTATTTAAGTGATGTTAAGTGAATCCCTCTCTATTTCCCATACTTTAAGGCTCACTATCATAGAATTTAAGATCATGATCATCAATCAGCAGGGCACATCCGCTTATCGTGATTGTTTGTTTATGTTTTGCGAGTGTTTCTTACACGTCAACATAATCGTATCGTTAAAGAACTTCTGTTCAGATTAACGCTGTTGTAGAAATAGCACAGTTTTATAATCCGATTTCGTGGAATGGTTACGAAGATTTTGTGTAAGGTATAAGAAATAAAACAATGTTCTTTGTTCCATAATCATTGCATATTTTTACACATAATTAAACTCAAATTAATTAACTTTCCACTAAACAATAGCTCGGTAACTAACGAGGCAGTAAATTATAAACATAAAAAATAGTATGATCGGCAAACAAATTTAGCTGCAATATCCGTGTTGAATTGCATATTGGAAAATTGCGATTGATTGGGTACAGCAGACAGACAGGTCACTCAGGCCTCCAAATGAAATGGTCCCCATAGTACTGCATATAGACTAGACAGAGCAGAGCACGACGGGGATGCAATTACCGGGTGGGCCGCAGCGCAGGCTTGTCAGATAAATGACGTATTGAACCGTGATTTCCGAAGGTTCCACCTTCCATTTAAGGGCCTTTGCTATTATGATTTGTGAGGTTGTTCTTCAATCCCTTTAGGTTTTAAATGTTGAGTTTGTAAATCGGGAGCTTTAAGTACTGCGCTTTTGCACTGCACAATGAAAAAGTGTTAACGCCCCGGGCAAGGTAGAGCGGTGTATTGGGCAGCGGACGGCCTCAGTACTCCGCCCTCACAAATATTTGCCACTGCACAACATGGAATTCGCATTAACACCTACCGGTGCCAGCCAGATCGTGCTCTATATCCATATTACTTTATTGCACTTATCTTAACCGTTCCGTTATTAGCCGATTTACTTGCATCGCTCTCAGGCCTACGTAGACCGGTTTAAGATTAAGCTGTCGAAGTTATAAAATTGAATTCGCTAAATCTTCTTGACATGTTTGCAATTAGTAAAGCCGCTTTAGTGTCGCGCCATGAATCTTGTATGAATTGCAGAGCTCGGTCTGTACGATTGTCTAGTAAATTATTTGCCTCGAGTATTTGGTTCTCTAGCTGGGGTCGGCGGCCGCGCGCGACTCGTGATCTTTATTTGCTCGGTGCTCGTCGATCTTGCCCACTGCTCGTGCAGTTTCTCTGAACACTTCGGTGCGTGACTTCTTCGCGCCCGATTAATCATTTCTCGATTGGTACGCTTCGCGGGGGATAAAGCTTAGCACTGACTGAGCCCGACTTATTTATGAACAAAGTCAGGTTTTTAGATTACTATGCGCGAAGAACATTGCACTACAATATTACAAATGTTGCGTATATACAAAATCCCTGTACTTCATAAAGTGAATAAACTGACCTGCCAACATTAGGTCAACGACTCTCCTGCTGGGCACTGCCCCAGTGGGCAGATACATAATTGACTGCACTGCAAAACGGCACGTCTTATGACTACTTTATGTGACCATTAAACTGAATTCATGAAACTTGGACAACATTTGATGGAGAGGAGATAAGGTTGTAAATTGTAATGCGAATGATAAAAACGAAACTAACCTTTGGCGCGCAATAATTTTTACATGTTAAAAACAAAATTGGCGACGAAATATTTTGCGCGTAACGTTTACCCAAGATAAAACCGATAACAATCGGGGACAGTTTTCCCCTTGCAACTGCAGAATGCGCATACGTTATCGCTCTATTCTTATCTCGCACATTTGCTCGATACCGCACAAATTAACTTTCCACTTTTTCTACAAAACAGAATTGTTGAAAGTTACCGATACATAGAATTGGCCTTATAACGTTCGGCATGTATTTGTTCCATTGTGCCTCGGAAAGCTTACCCTCGCGATATGAACATTAATCATCACGATAGAGGCGGTCGAGGCTGCCCCGGGTTTGTCAGCCGGCAAGTGGCACTTGTTGCGTGGGATCCCAACGTTTGCATACAAACGTGAGGTGCGGGTGTGATTTGTCGCATAGAAACAGCTTCGCTAAATGCTAAACCGAAACGATTAATAACTCCCGGAATGGCGACTGCCATAAACTGCGTCCGATCGATGAGACAGGTTGCGCGGACGGTGCTCGCATGGCAACGAGGATTTATTGAAATTCATGTATTCCATTGAAGTGGCGAAAGGCACTAACGATTGTTTATGGCTCTATAACACAGTTTTATATGACTTGTTCGTTCACACCCTCCGGTAGCAGAGCCGTGGCGCTAACAAAGCGTTTGTGTGCTAGCGCTTCCCGGAACAGCAATCAGCAAATTGAAACGTTCTCATCTTTCACGCCGCCACACTTTACATTCATAAAACGACCATAGCCCAGCTAAAATTTTGGTCGCTCACAGCTCACTGTAGCGCCAGCACGAGCCCCTACTGCCCCTAGATAAAAATTATATCTAAGGCAAAATTATTTCAAGATCTCTGTATTGAGTGCCCTAACAGGGCGTCATTGTACTGTCAAAACCTGTATGTGACATATGCAATGAACTTCTTGAATCGCAAATGTCATTTGTTGATGTAATTTTGAGATTAATAAAACATTGTTTAAGCAAATTAGCGATAGCCAAGCAAAAGTAAATTTTAAATTGCCTGACGTAATGTTATATTAAGAGGTGAAAGTATTAGAACAAACCAACGCGTAAGTAATTATAAAAGTTAATAAAAGAGTTTGGAATTATGTATCCAACTCTCTATCCACATTTTAATAAAATAAACTTCTAAATTGTTCACTTGGTTTGTACAAACGACGTTGCTGTATTCATATACAAGGAAGTGTAACAAAAAGGTTACAATACAACCCTAAGGGGTGTTGACCTACCATAAAAATGCGCTACCAGCTGGTGCAGTTTCTGATTTGAATGGTTTTTAGGGTTCCAATACCAAAATGGTAAAAAAAGGAACCATTCCCTCCCCCCTTATCTCCGAAGTTAGTGAAAGGAAAAATCTGAATTAATTACAGTCGATAGAAGTTTATGTAAATATTACAGCAAAAATAAAACGATATTTCAAAGTTGCACAGTTTTTAGAAATCTGCAAACCGGTTTTTTCCTAATTCGACATTCCATCTATGAGAAGAGTTTTTCAGTTTCATGGGCAAATAACATCCGCTTTGTCCCTTTTTACTTTCGAGAAAAAGTTTTTCTAATTTTCTCAAAAATGTGTTCTATATCACTTATACATCATAAAAAACAAGTCTCCCAAAAATGTCCGTCCGTCGGTCGGTCCGTCGGTCGGTCGGTCCGTCGGTCGGTCTGTCCGTCACGCTTTGGCCTGGCGGCTAAACGAATGGTCCGTTTGACACCATATTTTGAATTTAGGAGTTTTATGCAAATCCATCGAAGGGTTCTAAGTGGTTTCTTGCTGGCTCTCATTTTGAGGGTAGCTGTCATACAACGAAAATGAAAAATTGAAATTTTCTCAAAAACGGCTCATACAATCTTGATGAAACTTTGCATGACCAAGCTTCTCCATGTAAGATATCTTGCGCCAGTATCAATTGATCTGTATAATTTCATATAAGGGGTGTTCCTGTACCACCAAATCGTAAATATGTGATTTACCCAAAAATTTTTATCCTGGATTGGTTGTCTACCTGACTGGATATTATTTATGATTTTTTCAATAAAATTTAGTACACAGGGTGTACCAAAAACTGAAAGGGCTTGCTATATAGACTAAACTGAACAATTATCCAAAAGGAACATGTGTTGGGAAATAAAAAAATCTCCATGTAAGTATCCTACGGTAGTATCCGTTGATCTGTGAAAATTCATATAAAGGGTGTTCCATTACTACCAAAAGTTAAACATGTGATTTACTCGAAATCGTTTGGGGTGTGTTTGTTTTAATGTTTGACAATTTGAATTCTGATCTGTATATTTCATTCGAACATTTTTTTGGAAAAACGTAAATAAAAGTTAGTATTTTCATACCATGTGTATGGCATTACAAATTTAAGTTTGCGGTTGATAGTTTTTCCTTGAGTATTGCGAGAAAGTAAGTGCAGTGCTGCTGTACCATTTATTGTTACAGGTTGTATAACATCAAACTGCTTTATAAATTACAAACTTTAACTTTACATCTAACCATGGCCTAACTTTGTGTCGTTTCAATGTAGTTACACTGTACCACATAAATTCACAGTACGTGATTCAACACTTGCTACGATATTTCGTTGGAAGCGTGTGAAAGTTAGAGTTATAGGGACAGAATCACCAAAGGTTACGGTTAGTAGTGGCTTCGACGTGGCTATTCAATCCGCTTTTTCCAATTACACGAGACGATTGGGTTCAACCGCGGCTTTGGCTATTGTACTGTCAAAGGAAACACCAATTCGCGCAATTATGCGCACAGTAGGAACTGGAAAGTCAGAATAAGCAAAACAGACAACAGTGGTTGTGTAGCAGTCGCGGCGTGGACACTCTACACGTTCCTGCCAATTACTCGGGGCCAATGGGATCAGCGACTGCGCTGCGAGAAGCGATAATTAGAGGAACTCCCGGCGTCTACCAAGCCGTGTTCGCTCAACACAATTACCGGTGGCTGATGAACGAACGTTACACTTCCCTTTTAAATCTATTTTATTAAGAGCTGCTTTAAATAACTTCAGTAATCCTTTTGAAAAAAGTTGCGATTCTTTTCCAGAAATTTTTTTCATTGGTTTTAATTTTAATATTAGAAGCGTTAGAATTGAATCTCAGAAAAAGTCTTGAACTTGTGTTTAGTTATTAGATGTTGTCTCATGCTTGACTGGCAATAATGGATACAACATTACTACAACCATATAAGCCGTTTGTTTACTAAGACACACATGAACTGTGTGTACAGATCTAACTTTGCTAAGTGGTAGACGAGCAAACGTTAAGTGGTGCACAAATGGTTTACGCTTGTCGATATGTATTAGGTAAGCAGCTATTGATTGTATGTGAAGAAAGCTTTTAGTTGGGTCGTCGGGAGTGATGTTTGTCGTGTGTCGCATTGACGCTTCTGGTGGTATCGTCTCGTGTGTAAGTAATAAAGGGTGTTGAAAAAGAGGAAAAAATCAAAGAGGCATGGATCTCCTACTTACACTCTTCACTTGAACGACTCAAATCGTCCCAACCCAATTTTCAGCGGCTTTGTTTATTACCAACCTCCAGCCGCTATGGCGTAGAATTCCATACTCAAAAGGCTTAATATTATGTTTGAGTGTCATGGTTTAAATCTGGGGGTCTGTCACGAACCAACACGAATAGCAAGACACGTTTCATCAATTCGCATAGGAAACGTATGTGTAAGGTACCTCGAAACTTGGCTCATAGACAGGGATAAGATCAATAAGTAAAAATAAAAAATACGAAATTTTTTCGGTTGCAAATAATAAAGTTAAAAAATAATTTTGTTTTTGTCAAATATCGATTAGCCGTATGACAGAATGAAACGTAGCCATGGTCAGTCTTAAAAAAAAACTGACAGCTGTTCTAAGTAGTCTGTGGTCGGTTTATACAGCTGTTAGTTTTTTTTTATGATAGGCAATCACATTCTGCCATACGACCTATCGATATTTGACGAACGCGATTTTTTTTAAACTTCGTCATTTATGGCCTAAAAAATTGGTATTTTTTATTTATCTTTAATGATCCTATTTCTGTTTATGAGCCAAGTTTCAAGGTAGGTACCTTACATATGAGTTTCCTTTGCGAATTGTTGTGGCTCCCTTTCACAGTTAACGTTTTCGACAACGCCAACCCTTTATAGCCCTGCCGGTATGCGTCGTCGTCAGCAGAGCTTCAGGTTTGTTTCCCTCCGATAATGTGTCTGTAAATATCGGCCATCACTCAACGCTTTCACGCTCAACGAGCTTATTTACGTTTACGTTTAATGATCTCTTAGCTTAAGTGCAGATTAAACTTTAACATCGCGCAACAGATCAGGATACGCATTACTAGCTGTTGACTTAATATGTTTTGCAGGGATTATCTGAAGTGTTCATTAAAGTATAATAGCAGTGATGCAATCGCGGTACAGTTAGACCGCAAACGCGGTGTCGGTGTTCGATTCCCGCTTGCACAACGCGTGCACATTCCGTAAATCCGTACGCAACGCGCATGCTTCAATTGGATTGTTTGACTGTAACGGAATTTGATTAGATACTATTGATTTACTGAAGGTTCATTATAGGTACTCGCTAGCTTCATTTATGTTGATTATTGCTTGATGTGCTGTAATTTTATTGTATTAAAAATATTGTCCAACGAGCAAGTTACAATTTATGGCGATCCAGTTTTTAAAATTTTTCGTTGCTGCAACTGTTTGAATGAAGGTTCATTCAGCAAACTATTTGTAAGGGGCTTCACAGAGCTGAAGCTAGGCAAATACAAGTCAGAAGAGGTTGGGTCGTCCAGGAGGTGGCGTAGACGTGGTAGTTCAAGCGGTGCAGAGAGGGCGAACCACCCTCTAACTCGTTACCCACGTTGGCTTGGTTCCTTTATATTTTACTCACGTCACTTTTATTTTGTTAGTCAGTGTAGTAGGTACTCTTCCCTACTCACGAAAGGACATACCATTGTTTGCTACTATACTAAATTCTGTGATACCGCAAATATAATATTTCTAAGAATATTTGTCGTTTGCAGAAAAAAAATTGTCGTACTCGTTATAGAAAATCAACCAATCATTTGAATGAGTCAAAATGCAATATTTTGAATTATTGATTAGTGTCCGATATCCTGATTAGATTCTTACTTTGTAGGTCTACATTCCTGTAGTTCACTTTTTTGCCATGTTCAAATTATTCTTTTTAAAATTTTGATTCTTTGCAGAATACTTGCATATTGAATTTTCTATCTCTGATGTCTGAATTTTTAGGTTTGTAAACTCGGCGACTGTCGTCCAGTTGAGCTGATTCGAACCAGCTGCAATGCAACGAGCAGCCGGGAGAACTTTCTGGAAAATTGCACTTGATCCGCCTTCCGCCATCTCGGCCTCCGGATTCGATTTCCGCTTCTACAGGGCTGCTAGATTTGCTAAATGTCCATGGATAATTGATTACTCAGTACCGATTTACGTTTCAAGTACTTTTTTGTTAGCTATGTAGTTGGATTGGATAACATTAAAACAATACAATACTTTGTTTTTCATACCAACCGATATCATAATTATCACATTATTGCTTTACCGTCTCAAGTCCCAAACACATAACTAATGTTATTGTTGTATGACAGAAAGGCCTGTACTTTTCAATATAATGACTTCAGGATATCCTTAGATCCTGACAGACAACCCTAGTGCACACAGCTGCAAACATCTACCCAGTAATAGCAAGTAATAGTGTGAATATGTATGAGAGCATTACAGAGCCTTTGCTGGAGAGCGAAAACAATGCACCACCAATTTGAATTTAAGTTATGAATTCATATCGCAGCATTTATCGTTGCAACTGGACTTCGTTAGCATATATTTAAGCAGGTTGCTAAATCACGCAGATTGTGCATTTGAATTTAACATCAAGGAACATCAAGTTGATCTTGTAGTCGTACGTCTAAGTAAATAGGTACGTTTCCAACTATACTGTCTTCGCTCTGCTGAGCTACTTATCATGGCATAGTAATTGATCGGGTTGAAAAAAGCATCAATTACTATGTGGATAGTAATAGGAGCCGCGGACAGAGGTTTAGTATGCGCCGCCGCTGGGCTGTGGCCTGTTTTTGCGGCGCGTGGCGCGGGCGCAGGAACAATGGCCGGCGGCGCGCATTCCATCCGCGTCACCGTTACCTTACCGGTAATCGCTGCGACCATCCATCACCATTGCTACTACTGCCTCGATGTCTACTCCAGCTTCTGATTCGATGATCGATAATAAACAATTCAGGTTTCTTACGCTACCATTTTTGAAAAGTGTTAAAGAAAATACCTAAAATAAAAGTACCTGGATGTACAGGTATTTTTCTCCACTTCCCATGTCCCTGATTTCTCACATCTTCTGAACTCTTTTGTCTATTGTCCACTTCATCAAAGATGTTGCTCCAATTCATCGTTCTCGACGAAGATAACTCCGCGGCTAATTAAAGTAGGTAATTAAGATCACACGAACGCGATATCTCCTTTCGTTTCTTTTACAGCACGACACAAAACCTGGCTTTCTTTAAACGTTAATCAACTAAACCGTTATTTCGAAGACATTATTTTAGTGCTTTATTAAGAGTTTTAAGTCAAAGTTTTTAATGAAGCGTTAAATGTAAATCAAATTAACGGTTTTCTCACTAGAGCCGCTGAGCTCACGAATAGGAGACGGGGCGCGGTTGGCCGCGAGCCAGACCAAACAGGGTAAAAAGCAAGGGCGGCGGCGACGACCGCCGCGCCCCGAAATAGCGAGCAAAGTCAAGGCGTGTGCCGATGGGCTCGTCGCACGCCGCCCTGACCGGCTAGAGCTATTCGACACGTATCTACCAGCAGTTAAACTATCTAGTCTATCCTAAAGAAGTAACTAGCTATAACCCGAGACACTCCCTGCAAGGCGTGGTCGCAATACTCGCAACCAGTCATGCTATGAAAATTCTATTTACCTCGTTTAAAACAATATTAACACCTGCGACGGTGACGCAATTCTGTGGGGAGTAACGTTAGATAAACACGCGAAATTCATTAATTACTTTCAAGTGGAACATCTAACCTATTCTACATCAATCGATATTCTACATCAATAGCCTTTCTAATATAAAAGGCGGTGTTTACTTACAGCACAAAAGTTATATAGGTAGGTAGCGATTTTAAATGTTGTTGTTTACGATCATGCCATGAAAATAACGGATGCAATTTTGATATTGAGAAGGCGCATCACGTACTCAAATGGGGCACAATAGCGGCTCAGCGCTGACTCACCCGCCCGAGCAAGCTTGAGACAGAACAAGGACATACATGCAGGCTCTTCGTAGCAATCGTAACATACATAAACATCGTTACTCCATATCCGACGGTGCTATTCACTATTGTGCCGCAACAAATTTCAGACATAATAGACTTTGCAACACTTTGAGTCTCTAGATGACACACCGATAATAAAGATAATGGCGTTGGGAAATACGTTGACGGTGCGATACATGCTGGCTGGCTATGAATGTATGTTAATAATGTGTGTTTTGTTTGTGCAGATGACTTGAAAGCGGTGACGAAGCGGCTGGTCGTGCAAGCCAAGCGGCAGGGTTCCGCCGACAACATCTCCATCATCGTGGTGTTCCTCAAGGACCCGCGTGACATTGCCGCTGACAACTGCCCGCCCATGGATCTTGGGTATGTTTGCATTCACTCTTCAGCCTTCACACATTCAGCAGATAACCACAGAATAAGCCCTGGATCAGTGCGACACATCCGCTAGACCGTAATATGTATAAAGGCTATACACTCCGTTTAGTCCAATTCGGAGCTATCCGCTCCGCAACTCACAGCCTTCATACATTCTACGGTTCGTTGCGGATATCCCACGGAGCAGATATCCGCGTCGCACTGATCAAGGCCGTACGTCCTTCGATCATAACATAAATGTTGTTAGATACTCAGTCGTATCCAAGATTCGAATGAGTGTCACCATTTTCGTGTGTTCTTTCGTTTTTTTACGGTGCCATTTTTTTTATCGTGCACCTACCAAAATGTTTAATCAAATCATACGTCACACACAGTCACACGTCTGTTTTTTGCATTTGCTATAACTATTATATTACTCTATGCTATAACTTTGTCATACTGTCAAACTTTAGTAGAAGAATAATTATTGTAGCAGTACAAGAAAAAATCTGCGTGTTCAAAGTACGTAACAAGGTTAAATAGGTTCTTTAAAACATTTTTCGTAGACGCAGTGGGGATAAAAAGTTTGTTATTACTTCGTCTTTGAAAAGTATAAAACTATTAGGTGACATGAAAATATAATGATCCCAGTTTGTTGAGCAAGTTAGTCTAATAGTTACCTACATTTATATGTTTCGTGGTAAAAATGAGTAAATAAAAGTTAATCATATCAGAATGATGTCACTTTGTATCATATGTTTTGGTGAAATTTCTGCTGGCAGGATAAAATTTACGCCTTTGCTGCCCGTTCTGAATAATACCTATACGATATGACTGTCTTTGATATTTAGACCGGTTTTCGATCTGGGATAGGCATAATGACATCAGACGACCTTGTGCTAACCGTAAGCTTTCAAAAACCTTACCAATTTTGATATGGCTTATTTACTTAGTACAAAACTTGAATTAACGGCCTTATTTGGTAACATAAGCCTGAATTATCCAAGTGAATTCGGCTTAATCTGGGATTAGTCGATTTGATGAGTCAGGTAGCGCTCAGACTATGTTGGTAGGTGTTGTAATAAATTTAAATGAAGGAAGCTTAAGAATATGGGTTACTCAGAACCCCAATGTATTTAAGTATTTATTCTACAAAGGAGTTTTACTGGTGTAGTCAGAGACTTTACTTAAAGTTAATCTTTCGTTATATCTCATGATTGTCCTTTTCGATTTTATTGACAAAGCGACAGTACGAGACTTTTTGTACCTACTAAGTCTGCTCATGACAGCAACCTATCCTTAAATTAGGTTTTTGCTAATGAAATGTTAAGTGAGAGGTGTATTTAAGGCTGGACAACGCACTGGCGAACGCGCCGCCGTTCGTGATGGAAACGGAGGCGTGCAAGCGTGTGGACGGCGCCGCGGCCGAGGCTGAGGCTGAATGCGGCGAGGCAGACGCGGACAATGGCGTCGACAATTCGGACAGCGACAGCGAAGATCTCGGCCCGGAGACGGCGGTCGACGCCGACGTTGACGTCGACGACCTCGACAACGACAGGCACAATCCACATCCACCCACTCCGCCTGCACATGCAGGTATAGTAAATTCGGTATTTGTTTGCATTTAAGAAACATTTACGTAAAATACATGGAAACTAATTATTTTACATTTAGCGGATATTTTTTAAATTTACATGGTTAATTAAGAGTCAATAAGTTCGTAAATGACGGCCATAAATTGTGACGTCACAAGCTAGTAACTTCATACAAAATCCAAAAAAAAAATTCCTTTTGACTTGACAAGGGTGTCAAATAGAGGTCCTGTCCTTCCTTTCTTTCTAGCAGCAATCGTAAACGCAATGGTTTGATGTCCCTTTAGTCTATTGTTTTAAGAGTGTCTTGCGATTACCAAGTCAATTTGTAGCAACCAACATTTTTTATTGCCGAGCGCTGCATATTGAGTTGATAAGAACAACGGGAAGCTGATGGGTGCGCGTAGATCAAAACAGCTCGATCAAAATCCCTCTGACTAGAAGTGGACATCTCAACTACTGTAATGCTAATGAATTATTAAATACTTTTAAAAATGGTGCTGACATTATTTAAGCGTGTGTAAAACTAAATAAATATAAATAAAAAGCTAGGGATTCTGGGTGGCTAGGGAGGCTGATGTAAATTTTTCTATTGCATCTAGATTGATATACCTAAGTACCCACTTTATTTCCTAAACGCTCAACTGGCCTTTAAACCGAAGCTCAACGGAGAATGAAAATTAAGACGGGGTCTCGATTCTAATTAAAAAAAAGTCGCCTTTGATTAGGATGGTTATAAAAGTAGGTAAGTGGCCTAAGTTCTTAGTTAGGTCTGTGGTTTCCGCACTATTCCAGTGTGGATCATTCGAGTACAGATTCGAGGAAGAATGAGTCAATAGTCATTTGTTTACGTCCATGATACGTGATAATGATAATGTTCCTACAAGATTAAACTTCATTTTGATGATGATAGACGATTCGGACGATGCTTAAAGGGAATCATCTTAAATACAAAGAGTCGATTACCTTTTTAGTAACATCGTGTCAAAAGTGGACCACAATTGAACGAGAGCAAAAGAAAAAGTTAAGAATTGCGTGCATGTCGGGGTGTTTGTCTACATGTTTGATGGATGGATGTGTTGTGTTTGGTATTGATTGTTACATTCACCCACATGCATCGTCTGCTTGTATAGGTGGGATCGAGAAGTAATTGTATGTAGATTGTGTTAATAAGTAGATTACTGTGTTGGCCCGTTGGCCGCGCCGCCGCGCCGCGCGTGGGGCAGGAAAGATTACAAAGCCGAAACCCCGCCGCCCATCTGAAGGGGATTCCACGAAACAGTATGGCGTATATTATTATTGTAGCCACAACAAAATAACTTCAACTTTTAAGGTGGAAAGTAACGTTACTACCTACTAAAAATGTGGATGTTTCTGACTAGTTAGAGGTTTTTTTTCTGTGCGATTATTGTAGTTATAGCGTGCGCTGGATAAGTTTGGCTTTTACTGTTATATTCTGCGCATGGGTGACAGGCTCGCTCGCCTCATTCATTTTTTGAGTTCTGCATTAACAGTCATAGCCAGAGTTATTTTGTATGACGTATAGTAACGTTTACCTACCTCGTGAAATTAATTGCAGGGAAATCTCTTCTTGACTGCATACATTTGTTGTTTGTTTAGGTAGGTAGGTACTAAGTGTCATATCATTTCGTGCAATCGACTCTAATAAAGCCCTTTCCACAAAAGAATACTAAGGACGTGGACGTTTAAGGGGTCCCTAGACGGTCAAAATTGCTAGACAAGCACGTAATTTTTTTGTGCTTGTCAAGCAATTTTGACGTTTTAGAACGAAGCTTGATGTGCTTGACAAGCAATTTACGTGCTTAGGAATTCTTGATGAAAATTTTGAATTTTTGCAATGCTTGTCAAGCCTGCTTAGCCGTTTAGATACATAATAGCATTACAAAAAAAAATACCGACTTCAAAAAACAAGGTTATTGATTCAACCCGTATGGAGTAATATTTAAAAAAATACACAATTCTCAAGTATGTTAGTCTATATAAGCTTCACTGCTTCAAGCTGCCCACGCATCTTAGGAACTAAAAGTCAGATCGCAATAACAATAAAAAAATATTGTATTAGGTATTACAACGTTAGTTTACTATTATTTAATCTGTGGTATTTACTATTATTTAATCTGTGGTATTACTTTAATGAAGGGGCTGATAAGAGCTGAATTATCTCCCTTTCTAACAAAATGCAGAATGCGCGTGCTAGAACGGAGCGGATTCGCGCAATTTTACGTTTTTCGCCCATTTTTTCATTTTTCTCAAAATCTGTACCCATAATATCAATTCTAATACAGCTATTTTATTATGCTTAATGTATTGAATAATGTTTTGGCATCATAGATTAATGGGTACTTATGCAAAACGGTTTAAAAGCAAAAAGCAGAGGTAACTTTGGATTTTTTTATGGCGTACAAAATATGTTTAATCGTGTTTCGGAGTCGGCCATATTCTTGAAGCGATGCTTAATTACCACACAATTTTTTTTCGCGGCCATATATACATCACTTTTCGTTCAAAATCTGCTCAAGTGAAGCGTATTTAGGTCTTATCAGCCCCATAACTTGGGGTACAGCGCCTTCAGAACAAGTCTATCTATGACGGTTATTTTTCGCGCATGTGTGACAGGGGCACGCTGAGCCGCGCTTACCCCCGCGACTAATTTTTTTACTTCTGCGCATTAACGGTCACAGACGGAGTTATTTTGCACGCAGTATACTGTGCTAGTATTATCAAATTCGGTTCCTTTTATTTCTTCCTTTTTATTTTGATGTGTGTTTTTTTTTTAATTATAGCTCAGAGCCTTCTTGTTCTCTCTGTGAATTTAAAATGAGTGCGAATGCTTGGCAAGCACGCTAAGCCTTCTCAAACATGCTTATGTAGACTAACATACGCAAAAATTGTGTATTTTGACAATTTTACTACATACGGGTCGAATCAGTAACCTTAAATTTTTTGAAGACGGTTAAAAATTTTGTGATGCTTGACAAGCATTGCAAAAATATAAAATTTTCATCAAGCATTCCCAAGCACGTAGATTGCTTGTCAAGCACGTAAGTGCTTGTTAAGCAATTTTGACCGTCTAGGCACCCATTAGAAAACAAACATTTTGTAACTAGTTTAATAGTAGATTGTATCACAAGGCTGTAAAATAATATTCTTAAGGCGAGGGCGGTATTTTGAATCCAGAGCGAAGTGAAGGATTCTTGATTAGAATCCCGAGCATGGCGAGGGATTCTAAAGTAGAATCCTGAACGTAGCGAGGGATTCAATAGGTCGCCCAAGGTAAAAATATTTTTGCAGCCGCGTAATACACTACTTTTCATCTCCCTCTATGAGAAAAGAATAAGAGGCTCATTGAGACACACACTCGTCATTAATTTTAAATATAAAATACCATTACAATATTATTACTTGATGAAACAATACTAAAAATCATATTAAGTATTATTTGTAACAACTGAAAATGTTATTGACATTTTTGTATCAATTAGGAACAGAACCTCTTTGGTTGGTAGTCTTGTTTACATTTCAAGCTTAGATTATGAATAACGGCAGCTTACTGCCTATGATTTCAAGTATGATTTCAACACTGACCTCTATTGTATATATAGAGGTCAGTGGATTTCAAGCATATTTCTTTATTATATTCATATTAATTTTAATAGTACAACCGGCCAGTATCATTTTTCATACAATATTTTGGTTCGACATCTATGGTTGACCTAAAATATCCCTATGGTGAACCTAAATTCAAATTCTAATTTTAAATCCCATTTTTCCCCGCTACGAGACTCTTGGAGAAAACAGCTATTTTGTTCGCCTTTATTAACGAACCGTTCAGCGATTTTCGAATAGATGGGATGAAAACAAGTAATTATACAGGTACACGGTGTTTTCTATTCCTTGGGTACACGTTTGTAACCACATTACAAACAAAAGGTTAAGTGCGAGTCGGGCTCGCGCACCGAGGGTTCCGATATAACTGTAATTTTTTTGGAAGCAATAAAGTCAAATTTTAGGACCGCAAAACTTAGTTTGTTTGTAAGGTTTTTTTGCAGATATCTAAAAAACTGTGCTACTCAGAGATATTCTTTTATTTTTGCTGTAATATTTACATAGACCTCCATCGACTATAATTCAGATTTTTTCCTTTGGCAAACTTTGGACATAAGGGGGAGAATGGTAACTTTTAAGACATTTTCCATCATAACTTGAAAACTAAGTCGTAAAAAAATAAGAAAACCTGTTTTAAAATGTACAAGTAAAGCCCTTTCATATTATGATGCCTCACTTGACCTAGTAACGACAATTTAAAAATTTTGGCCCCATTTTTTTTTTATTTATTATGCATTAAATTACAAAAATATAGTGGACATCGTTAGCACGCAAACCTCTTGGGTTTATCTGCGCTAACGGGTCGTCTTACTACTATTTTAAATACAGATATAAAGCTTAAGTTCTAAGTTTTACATCCCGGCTGGTTTAGCAAGTAATACATCTTCAGTTTATTCTTGTATTTACATTTTTCCATGTACATATCTTGCAAGTCTTCCGTCAATTCATTTATAAGGCTTGGTATCTGATAATTTAGAAGTCTGGTTCCATAAAAATTTGTTGTTTTAGGTACTATGTATTTTTTTATACTATTGTTGGCTCTAAGGTTGTCTGGCCTCTTTCTTACCTCTAGATAATCTGGGTTATTTACTTCAGTTAGTAGATTAAATTTAATTTTATCATATACATTCATTACCTTGCAGTAATTAAACAGCCCTGCATCATTATATTTATATCTATTTTTTATGTATCTAGGTACTATAATTTTAAGCATGTTACGTTGTATTCGGTATATATCGTATATATATGTTATAAATGTTCTCCCATAGCCACTCAATCCGTAACTGATAAAAGAGTCCGCTAAGGCCATGTAAAGAAGTCTAAGTATTTTGTAAGGTAACTTATACTTTAGTACCATCAACTTGCTCATGACTGAACGAAGCTTTGAGCACACATGTTCTTTATGTGGTCCCCAGCAGAATCTGTTATCGATCACGAGACCTAAGTAAGTGTCACTATTGAGAGTGTCAATAGATTGACAAGCACACTTTGTCATATTTGTGTGTAAGCATGAGTGGCTATGCGATATGATGGTCGGGGTGTATGCTGCTTTATTGTGTGCAGAATGTATAAATAAAAGTTTAGTTTTTAGAATGTTAATAACGACACCGACATCATGGGCCCATTTACATAATATATCAAAACTGTTCTGAATATCAGTTTGCGCTTTGATTATATCATTGTCCGCTACTACTAGGCATGTGTCATCCGCAAACTGATACACAGAACCTTTGGTTACAACATTTGCCATGTCATTGACATAAAGCAAGTATTCTGTTGGGCAATTAGATTTCCAATCGTGTTCGAGACTTTAACAGTCGTATATCGGTTAGTATGGTAATTTTTTAATAATTCTAAAAAAGGTCCTTGTATTCCACAACGCGATAGCTTGTCGTAAAGAGTGCTAAAATTTAAAACATCAAATGCCTTACTGAAGTCAATAAATATTACTAAAACATATTTTTTATTATTTAAATGGTTATTAATTTCGTCCGTAAACATCCGGAGTAGTTGAGTAGTATTTTTGTTTTTCTGAAATCCGAATTGTGTTTTATTAATTATATTGTTATCGATGAGATATTGGTTTAATTCATTGCTAATATATCGTTCTATAGTTTTATCTAAACATGAGAGAATAGTTATTGGACGGTAATTATTGTAAATATTGTGATTTCCTTTTTTAATATTAGGTCTAATGATTCCTATTTTTAACAAGTCCGGATAAGTGCATGTTTCTAAACATCTATTACTATAGTAATAAAAATATTTTTTTAATTTTGTTTGCAATAAAGTTAGGTTAGAATATTCTAAACTAAAACTATTCCTAACGCGAACGGTTGCTGAGATAAACAGGCGTGACAGACAGACGAAGTCGCACCATAAGGGGTTTTTACCGTTTTGGTTCGGAACCCTAAAAACTAATGCGACTAGTCTAAAAAAATAATCACAAAATTTACTTTATTTTTATATTCATCATATTCTTTCGTGGAAGGTGGTTTGGTATTTTAGTGGACGTCAGTGTTGCCAAACATAATAAGCTTTCTACAGATAGCCATCTTTTTAAAAAAACAAGCTCTCAGCAGCTTTTCTGTAGCTTTATTTACCTCGCTTTATGAATGACATTCATTGAATTTTATTACATTAATAACAAAACAAAACAAATTTTTGATGTGTTTTAGAGTTTTACGGTCACTATCACTTTTGTTATATGAGCTCCAGTCAAGTCCAGTCCCGGTGAGAGAAGAAGTAGAAAATAACTAATTATTAACCGTAATAAGAAGAAGTGAGCTTCAATATGACACAAAATACCAAAATTAAAATACTGACGTATTATAAGCTCTGTGAAAACCCGTTTATAAAATGTTTTTAAATATATACCTCGCTACCTATCGACACGAAAAGAAGAATGTTGACGGTAGTGTTTAGGTAAAAGGTACCCAGCAGTAGTACTTAAAGATACAAGTACCTAACTAAAGGTTTATATGAGTTAATCATCCCTCCTTAATATAGTTTTGTTTATGAGGATAATTAAAATTATGATGGGCATCCCCATGGGTGCATGCATGCTCCCCCCGCCTCGAGCTTCCCCCCCGGCGACGCCCGGTGTCGTTCCCCGCGCCGCCCCTCTGCCCCACCCCGCCGCTCTTCAGTCGCGCATCGAACGTCCGACGAGTCTGTGTTGCTCCCCACAAGCTCATTTGTACCGGGCTTTTTCATCACACCTACTCGAATATTACACCGGTGATTTGTGCAGTGAAATTACTGTGTACGGTACGTCAGTTTTAGCAAATGTTGCCCAACAATTCACGTACCGATGATTGTGAAAGGTTATTTTTGTGTTGATTCATGCGGAGCGGTGTGCTGGAAATAGATCGGTCGAAAGGCGCATGCCGTATCGTATCCCTCCGTCGAGGAAGGATCCCGCAGGTTATGTTCTGATGCTAGTTTCCTTGAAGGCGGTGTTCCGCCGGGCGTGTCTTCGCAACCTCCGTCCTCGAAATGGCGTCCGCGAATGTCTCCTCTCCGGCACTCCGGTCTTGCTAGTTTGAATTTGCGACCGGTAAATAACGATGCGAGTATGCCAGTTGTTGACCGCTAATGATTTATTTAGCCGATAATCGAACTATTTCACTGTTTTGTTGTGAGTAGGTATTTCTAAGTCCTAACTTTTGTTGAAGGGTGTGTCACCTGTTGATTTAGGAGAAGGGTGGCTTTTGGAGTGTATTTTGAGTGAGACGGCATTGAGCATTCAGCCGCTAGCCGCTGAGCCCGCCGGATACAGGATTTACACTCGTTAGACGCCATGATTCGTCAGCGGCTGAACAGCTGAGCGTTGTAAGACAAGGGTAGTTAGTGTCTGTGTGTGTGTGAGAGCCAGGTGTTCTAGCCTCTTTGTCATAGAAATTCCTTGCCATTGCGTGGATATGACTGCTATACCAAGGTATATTAATGAAACAGCAAAAATTACTCGAATTTTATACATGTAGGTATGCTATTAGTTAATAGTTTAGACAGCTTCTAAATCACTATAACCAAAGAAACATGTTTGTTTTACCTCCTTTACCTCACACAAAATTATAAGAAACAAAAGAAAAGTTGTAAATCTTATCTTGTAGGAACCTATGTCATCCATGCTGCCAAGGTTTAAAAGAGAGTGTTTTCATTGATCTGTTATTTGATTAGATTTTTTTTTCTGAAAATCTTTCCTGCTGAGAATCAATTTCTTCTAGACCACACTCGCACTAATGCCTTGCCATACTAAGTAATGAAATAATGTTATTTATATTTTTTCCGTCCCGTGTGGTGCCAGCAAAGATTAGTATCAACCCTTACATACCTGTGGGTGTCGTAAGAGACGACTAAGGGTTATAAGCTAGAGGATGGGCAGCAGCGTCCTCCTGTGTATCATACCATCTTACTTACTGCGGTCACCAACAGCCACGGTCCACGGTGCCAGCCGTAACGCTAACAAGCGTGGTGACTATGGTACTTCCCCTCCACATTGTTTCAGCAAAAGCTGGAATTCTGGAGGGAGTTCCCTGTCTTGTATTGGACGTTTGATGGGATGTCATGATGATGATATTTTTTAAGTTTTGCCAATTTTGTGCACTTACTCATACTCAGTGCACAAGCATGAATATGAATCAAATATGAGTAAGTGCACAAACAGGCTAAAGTAAGGCCATCGTAAGGAGCCTGTGATGAAATTATTTGCCTTAAAATCGTCACACAGGGTTCATTTTTCTTAGCTGATTATAATTTTTCATACATTTGACAGCTGTTAAATTGTACTTCTTACAATGAGCTTCTTTAAATGCTGTAGCCAGACTACAACATTTTTAGATACACTTCCAGACATATCTATTGGCCCACCTAGCATTCTGAGTTTTTAATGGACCATAGGTTAAAATAAAATAATGCACAGTTGAGCAAAACTTTTTATGCAATAATGATGCAATATTGAAGCTGGCTTATTCACCAAGTCTTTGGCTTGCATTAAAACTTTTTGATAAACCTAACATTTATTTTAGCTAGGGTATTTCCAAACATAAAATGCAAGGTCTATGTGTCTGGGAGTGTATTAGCACTTTATAGCTTGACCTTCAGACATTTACTTTCATGCAGAGACTGGCTGCAATATCATTTTTATCTTTGTGCTCTTTTAATTCAGACAGACATGTTGACAGCCTTAGACAGAATTTTGAATGCAAATATTTGCAACTATTACCATGCATATAGTCCAAAGTGTTTGTACCAACATGCTGTTGGGTTTACCATAATGCTATTATTATACCCATATCACTCGCAATCTTATTAATGTCATAATTTGACACTAATAAGACAGCAAAGCGCATTCCTCACCATGATAACTAACCAAAACACAGCAAAATTTAGGTGCCTCTGAGGGATGCAGCTATAATTATAAGAGAAAGCTATTTGACTGTCTCTTTCTTTCGTGTAGCTGCATTTTTAAAAATATTTTTTTTTATGTTGCAAGTGAGCAAACGTGCAGGTGGGCCACCTGATGGTAAGTGGTCACCACCGCCCATAGTACCCACTGTCTTATTAATGGCATATCTTGACACTAATAAGACAGCAAAGCGCGTTGCTCACTTTGAGAACTAAGATGGTATCTCTCATGTGCCGGTAATTTCACTGGCTCCCTTGCCCTTCAAACCGAAACACAGCAGTGCGAACACTTCTGCTTCACGGCAGAAAAAAGCAAGGGGGTGGTACTTCCTTAGACGGACTTTCCACAATAGCCCTACCACCTTCAAAAATCCCTCAGAGGTGCCTAAATTTTGCACAGTGTAAATTGGTACCTCCCCAGACAGACTTTGCACTAACGTCCTACCACATACAAAGATATGTTGTAGCCAAAATGAGAAGTACTGTTGGCAGGTAGGTAGTAATATTATTGTTTTGTTTCTGCAGTACAAGAGAACCACGTTGACGGTGGTCTGGTGGATAATGTAGCGGAGAGCGGCGAGGAGTCCGAGGACGAGTGGAACTACTTCAAGGGAGAAGGAGAAGGCGAGGAACGTCGCCGGGAGGACACTCCCTGTCAGGATAATGTGAGTCATACATATCAATCCTTTGTTTCAAAGAGTGTAACCACTAATATTCCAAAACAATTGTCTTACATATTTTACTACAGTCGCACATATTTGTTATGCTTGTCTGTATCTTGATAAGTTAAGTACAAACATTTTACGACCCTTATTTCCTTTGACGCTATACATGATTTGATATCTCAACAAAAATATGCTTTCTTGCAAAAACATGAGACCAATACCAGACCAGCAGCTTAGCGACGACAGAGTCACTACGCCTAATTCCATTTATTTATTTAGGAAATTTACAGCATTAATTGTGACTAAACATAACCATAATACATCGAACTTGCCAATTAAAAGGTCTCATTATGAAAAATTCCGAAGTTACTCACAGCTATTTCAAAAACATAAAAAAGAAAACATGATACAAGTAACAAAACTAAGCTATAAGAACTAAGTAAGAGGTGACTGATTCAGAGGACTCAACACAACTGCTCACCAATTAATAGATTGTAGAGCAAAATTGTGGCAGTAAGGAACATGCATAAATTTTTTTAGTCGCATTTATTAACAAAATATGAAAATACCATGTAGAAATTACAAAAAATTAAATTTAAATCGACTAAGAAGTAAAGCATTTAAAACTACTAATTACGCGCCGATTAGACAGAGAGATCCGACATGAATAGTGACGTCAAAATGCACTATGGCCATATAAACTCCCTATTAAATTTCGTTTTGCTAGAAAGAGACAGATACAAATCTTCGATGGCTTATATCTTTTTTAATATTATAGTTATTCGAAAAATAGTTTTACTAGACTGTTTATTACATGAATGAGAATTTTTTTTATAAAAATAAAACCGTGCATGTTCCCTATTGTGGCCAGGCCAGTAGTCTGGTGACCTCCTGTACACAGGTTGTCTCCATTATTATTGTGTTGTGTAATAAACAAAAAAAACCGGCCAAGTGCGAGTCGAACTCGCGCACAGAGGGTTCCGTATCACCACATAATAATAATTGTATTAGTTGAAATTTCAGTAAGTTAATGTGCTAGATTTTTTGAGTCCGACACGCGCTTGACAAAATTTTATTATTTGTTAATATTTTATAGCTTATGCACTATAAACATATCAATTTTCAAGTTTGTAAGTGTTCCCGTTTATAAAATAGTACTAAAACAAAAATCGCCTCAGCTACCATTCAACTTGACCCCTCTCTTATATGAATGTTCTTGAAGCGGGAGCTCACCACAATTGGTTACCATTAGTTGTGAGAAAAGTTGTAATATTTAATGATTTCAGACTTTTCCCATTATTTGTACTGTGAGACCTAGCTTCTTGCCAAATTTCATAATTTTAGGTCAACGGGAAGTACCCTGTAGGTTTTGGTTTTTTGCATAAATGTATGGAGATGAGGACATAAAATGCTATATCTTTTGATTGCGTCGTTGTAAAAAATTTAAATTTTCAGATCTTGTGTGGTTCATGGATCCTAATATGTGGTATTAATTTCAACCTGATACCTTTACCGGTTCGTGAGATAAAAGGTCTTGACAGACAGACAGACAGACGGACAACAAAGTGATCCTATAAGGGTTCCGTTTTTTTCTTTTGAGGTATGGAACCCTAAAAATAGTTTTCTTTAAAAAGAAGTTTTGCTTGTGAAGCTTGAAAAGAAGTGAAGGGTTCAAAGTCCAGCTGGTAAAGCAGATGAAGATTATTTTTGGGATAATATCCCAATTTCATGATCACCCATAATTTAAATAGAAATAAAAATGTAAATGATATTGTTTAATATTAAAATAAACCTAAATTAACTTGATAATATTTTTTGTTTACGTAGTGAAGATCTGTAATTGGCTAATGTACTGTTTATTGTATTGGTTTGTATTTTAAGTATTAATGCTGTAGATCTTAGTTAAATAAATAAAATAAAAAAATAAAATAAAATATTATTTTAACTAGCGACCCGCCCCGGCTTCGCACGGGTACTCGTACTAATCTACGGGTAGAGGTGGTGTCTTTTATTGCGATATATGACGTAGCCTTCAACTTTCTACACAATTTATAAAACATTCTATAATATGTAGTTGTACCTCAGGACGACAAACACAAAAGAATATACCTAAAATTTTAAAAATCAGGCTTCTGACGATCAGTCGCTACGACGTGTGCCCTCTGTGTGGGCCCCGTCGGGTTCCTGGCTCGCTGATATTAACTTCGGAAACTCTGGGCTACGTTCGGCTATCAATGGAAATACGCATCGAGTTTGAAGCTCATTCTAGGACTTTAATTAGAGTGATTTTAATATTGTGATATCTTCCAAGATAGTCATTTAAATAACATGGTGTAAAGGACAATTTTGATCTATGTTCATTGATTATTATTTCTAACCTTCTAAATTAGATAAGGATCCATACCTTGAGGGCAAAAATACGTTCTAAAATACCTTATTTTGAAAATCTACTTTTTTGCTATAAATAGTTGGTTAGTGTGGGTTTTTCTTTCTTAAACAAATACTATCGCGGACTTTTCTTTAGAACTCTTAGAGAGCAACAATTCTTTCATACATAACTTTCATATAAATGAAACAATTTACGCAGCGCACGCCCAGAAAGCTCTCTAGAGGCACGTTTTTAGGGTTCCGATACCAAAATGGTAAAAAAAAGGAACCCTTATGGTGCCGCTCTGTCTGTCTGTCTGTCTGTCACACCTCTATATCTCAGCAACCACTTACGCTATCGAGCTGAAATTTGGAATAGTTTTAGAATATAGTTGCCCAACTTAATTGCACATGAAAATTTTTTGAAAAAAGTATGATTATTAATGTAAAGGGGGCCAAAATAGGGGCCAAATTTCAAATTGTCGCTACTAGGTCGAGTGGGGTATCATATGAAAGGGCTTTACTTGTACATTTTAAAATATATTTTTGTATTTTTTTAAGTTTCTTAGTTTTCAAGTTATGATGAAAAATGTCAAAAAAAATACCATTCCCCCCCCCTTATCTCCGAAGTTTGAGTAAGGGAAAATCTGAATTAATTACAGTTGACAGAGGTTTATGTAAACTTTACAGCAAAAATAAAACGATCTTTCTAAGTTGCACAGTTTTTCAGAAATCTGCAAAAAACCTTTACAAACAAATTTAGTTTTGCGGTCCTGAAAATGGACTTTATTGCTTCCAAAAATACTATAGGTATATCGGAACCCTCGGCGCGCGAGTCCGACTCGCACTTGACCGGTTTTTCTATTTTTTTTCCGACTCGATCGACATACATCTTCACAGTTCAGTTAATTTGCACTCAATATTTTTAAATTATAGCTTTAAACCTTCCTATTGAATTAATCTATCTATTAGTGAAAACCGGATCGATATAGCACTTCCTGAGTTTAGCGATCACAGACAGACATGATGGACGACAGAAAACCGTTTCGGGGGACTTTCTTTTATAATATGTAGTGATGATATAAATGACTAGGTACTTTTTTTAAAACTCTGTAAAGATAAAAATGTGTTTCAATAATCAATCAAAACAACACTTAGTTGTCAATAATTGCACAAATACTATAGACTACTTGCTACTGGACCAGATTTTTCAAAGCAGAGCTGGTCTGCTGTATGTGAGATTGTTTTGTATTATTTCTATTATATTTTTAAATTAATATGAATTAAAACAGATTTAATTAAGAAGAGTTCTTAGGTAAAATAAAGAGACCAACTTACCATACCACTAAATAAAATAAAAGGCCATCCAATTTCAACTTTCTTTGTGCACTCTTTCATAAAACTTTTACTACTCAGACTATTAAATTTACCATTTGTGGCATTAAGACTGTAGCAAAGAGTCTAGTTGTATGTTATTTAAATATATTTTTAGGGTTCCGAACCAAAATGGTAAAAAAGGAACCCTTATGGTGCGAGTTTGTCTTTCTGTCACATCTGTTTATGTCAGCAACTACTATCGACTTGAAATTTGGAATAGCTTTACAATATGCTTGCTCAACTTCAATAATTAAAAAACCGGCCAAGTGCGAGTCGGACTCGCGCCCTAAGGGTTCCGTACCTATCTACCATATGATATACTGAGAGTGAATGGAAACGTTGGAAGGGGAAGGCCTAGGCGAACGTACCAGGACCAAATTCAGGACGTTCTGAATAAAGGCCAGGTTAAAAGTACCCTAAACCGACGAGCATGTATGAAAGGATTGATGAAAGTACAGGAAGCAAGGGAAGTATGTCAAGATCGTAGCAGGTGGAGGACTGTGGTCTCTGCCTACCCCAACGGGAAAGAGGCGTGATGTTATGTATGTATGTATGTATATACTAAAAGCTTTTACTCTTTGATTTTATAAACTCCGCGACCATCCAACTTGACCCCTCTTTTATAGAAAAGTTCTTGAAACGGGAGCTCACCTTAATTGGTTACTTTTAGTTGTGAGAAAAATTTAAATATTTAATGATTTTAGACTTTTCCCTTTATTTGTACTGTGAGACCTAGCTTCTTGCCAAACTTTATAATTTTAGGTCAACGGGAAATACCCTGTAGGTTTTGCTTTTTTGCATAAATGTATGGAGATGAGGACATAAAAAGCCATATCGTTTGATTGCGTCGTTGTAAAAAATTTAAATTTTCAGATCTTGTGTGGTTTATGGACCTTAATATTCGGTATCAAATTCAATCTGATTCCTCTTCTCGTTCGTAAGAAAAAGGGTCTTGACAGACAGACGGACAACAAAGTGATCCTATAAGGGTTCCGTTTTTTTATTTTGTGGTACGGAACCCTAAAAAACATTTTTATTGTAAATGGGGCCCAAATAGGCGGCGGCGGGGGGCGAAATTTAATTGTCGTTACTAGAACAAGTGGGGTTTCATGTGAAAGGGCTTTACATGTAGATTTCAAGATAAGTTGTTTATTTTTTGATGACATAGTTTTCGAGTTGTAATAAAAATGTTTAAAAAATACATCTTTTTTAAAGTATGAATTAATTGTGGTCGATAGAGGTTGACGCAAATATTACAGAAAAAACAAAACAAGTTCTCTGAGTAGCACAGTTTTTTAGTCTGCAAAAAAACACATTTTGCGGTACTAAAAAAATGCACTTTATTGCTTCTAAAAATACTACAGGTATACCCCACAGTTTTTCTTTTTAATTGGACTTCTATAGCTGTTACCCGGGACTAAGTTTTTCCTAAATACCATTCTAATGGTAAAATATTTTTAAAATAGTTCTAGAGTTCTCTTTCTATTAACAGGTTTTTTGTGTAGCCTGAGGTCATCCCACTGTTGCGCAAAAGCCTCCCCATTTTTTCACCAGCTGTCATCGTCCATGCTAAATAGTAAATCTTCTCTAGGCCGACTTCAGCGACGTCACCAGTACTCCGAAATTCTGTTCATAGCTACTTGACTCACCTTTCAGGATACATGTATGCGAGGGACATGTTTTGTGCCTAGTCAAAATCATGCAATTGGACTTGGCCTCAAAATGAGCATACTACTTTCTTACTAAAAAGGCTTTTGTTTGCCTAAAACAGACTGTTTTATTTAGCTACTCAGTTTTTGAGTTCAATAGCACTAGGTCAGACTGGAGTGTAGCAAATGAGGCTACAATTATTTCATTGTTATTTCAAACCTAACAACATAATAGCTGGAAATTTACTGCCATGTCTTGTATGGGAACCGTTTTAAAATGGACTAGTCGCTGAAACTTGCCATAGTGGTTCGTTAGGTAGGTCTTATGCGGAAAACACCCGGGAGGCATCGAGAGGCACCGCAGGGGTGGCGGGAGGAGGGGGGAAAGTTTGAAGTTGCCGCGCTTTGCTTTGAGTCCTATAATTTCCTAAATATAGGTACTAGGGCAAGTGTAATGTTATTTTCAAACAAATCAAGGACGGCAAAAACATTTTTGAAAAAAAAATTGGGGCTTTCCATACAAAAAAAACGAGATATTAAGAAAAAAACATTAAACGTGAACAATATTTTTACGCAATAACGTAATTTTCTTTTTAACGATGAAAGATATCGGGATTAAAAAAATATGTTCAGAAAGCTGTACTTACCTGGATTACATTAATGTAACTTACATTGGGATAAGTTAATAAAAACTGATGCAAAAAAAAAAACTTTGCAGGGCAGAGTGACATAAAGCGTGTAGTTCCAACTTTTATTAATAATTGTCATCAAATCAACTTTCTAGATGCTTGTATACTCAATAGCACGTCAGTAGAAACACTTTTGGACCCTATGGCGTAGTAATAACGTTGAAGAAGTTTCTACCGTCGTGCGGTTGACCGTACCGTGGGAAACAGTTTTAGGTGTATACTAGCAGTTGCCACCACACATACATAATTCCGTGCACTTCAATTGCCGTTTTGGGCAACTGCACCTTGAGCCGCATTGCTTCTTGCACTTGCACCTAATCATCTCCTGGCATGCTTTTGCAGCTACAGGCAAATCCGTCCAAGTAGGTTGCCAGCTGTCATTCATTTTAGTCCAGCCCCAATCAGTAGGATTAGGTAGACGTTGAGTTGCTGACAACTGACCCCATACATGGACCCCTTGAAAAATTGCCCTAAGAAAATGCTGGTATAAAGCGGCTTTGGTTGGTGGGATGTGCTCAAGTTGCCGGTCTTTCTTTGTAAATAAAAATTTACGACATTCGTTCACAGATGAACCCGAATTCGACCTGAAACATATACATTATTATTCTACACATCATTCTCCTAATAATCTTCTGAATCAGGCAGCTTTAATTATCTAGGATTAATTAATTACCTATCATATAAAATTATGACATATTTTTCAACAATGGCCACTGCTTCTTCAATCCGTCCCTCGATTGCTAATATGAAGCCTTCAGTAAGAGTAGGAAAAGCCTCCCATGCTTCGAACGCACTCTTTTTCCCTTTTCCGTTGAAGAAAGAAACGGTATCACAACCTGTGAATGAGTGAAACAGGGGCAGGACTCTTGTTCTTTGTGGGCCTGTGAAAATACAAACAAATTATATAGCTATCATAAAGGTACACTTTATGCCATTAATATTATAATTCAAACATTTTAGTTTTTACCTAAGGCGGTTGCAATCTCATGACAACATAGATACTGATGGTGTGTTCCAGTACCTATGTGCACCCACAGCTCCTCAAGTTGAGGCAATTTTTGCACCTGTGCAATTGCTAGCACCACGACGTCTGTATCTACGGTACGAAGCATGATTTTCCTCAAACCTTGAGAGACAGCATCAGATACATGCACCATCATGCGTGTGTCTGCCTCTTCATGGTTACACGGGGCTAAGTGCTGTGTATCACGAGTCCTGTTTGTTAGTATATTAGGTCCATCCGTGAAGCATACTTCCTTGTTACTTCCAAAGTCATAAGAATGACATATTGTAGCTATCAGATGGAACAGTTCTTCCTTATTACAATCAACTTTTAGGAAATTGCCCCATCCTTTAGGTATTTTTGTGGTGGCAGTGACTCGTGTTCTTTGGCCAGTGCCACGTTTTTCCCTGGTCGTTTTTTTCAAGCTGTCGTTATTGTACGTATCCCAAACAACATCTTATCTGGAAACCATGTGTAGTTCTTTACAGAGAAATGGTATAAATACCGTATAGATATAATCTCCAAAAGTTTTGTTTTGTCTAGGACTTAGTATGTGGACTAATGCTGATCCATCCAGTATTTTCGCTGCGACTTGTGGAGCGTTTGGAACAGTTGAATTGTTGCAAATACCGATAATAGATTTCATTTCTTTTGGAGATTATATCTATACGGTATTTATACCATTTCTCTGTAAAGAACTACACATGGTTTCCAGATAAGATGTTGTTTGGGATACGTACAATAACGACAGCTTGAAAAAAACGACCAGGGAAAAACGTGGCACTGGCCAAAGAACACGAGTCACTGCCACCACAAAAATACCTAAAGGATGGGGCAATTTCCTAAAAGTTGATTGTAATAAGGAAGAACTGTTCCATCTGATAGCTACAATATGTCATTCTTATGACTTTGGAAGTAACAAGGAAGTATTCTTCACGGATGGACCTAATATACTAACAAACAGGACTCGTGATACACAGCACTTAGCCCCGTGTAACCATGAAGAGGCAGACACACGCATGATGGTGCATGTATCTGATGCTGTCTCTCAAGGTTTGAGGAAAATCATGCTTCGTACCGTAGATACAGACGTCGTGGTGCTAGCAATTGCACAGGTGCAAAAATTGCCTCAACTTGAGGAGCTGTGGGTGCACATAGGTACTGGAACACACCATCAGTATCTATGTTGTCATGAGATTGCAACCGCCTTAGGTAAAAACTAAAATGTTTGAATTATAATATTAATAATGGCATAAAGTGTACCTTTATGATAGCTATATAATTTGTTTGTATTTTCACAGGCCCACAAAGAACAAGAGTCCTGCCCCTGTTTCATTCATTCACAGGTTGTGATACCGTTTCTTTCTTCAACGGAAAAGGGAAAAAGAGTGCGTTCGAAGCATGGGAGGCTTTTCCTACTCTTACTGAAGGCTTCATATTAGCAATCGAGGGACAGATTGAAGAAGCAATGGCCATTGTTGAAAAATATGTCATAATTTTATATGATAGGTAATTAATTAAACCTAGATAATTAAAGCTGCCTGATTCAGAAGATTATTAGGAGAATGATGTGTAGAATAATAATGTATATGTTTCAGGTCGAATTCGGGTTCATCTGTGAACGAATGTCGTAAATTTTTATTTACAAAGAAAGACCGGCAACTTGAGCACATCCCACCAACCAAAGCCGCTTTATACCAGCATTTTCTTAGGGCAATTTTTCAAGGGGTCCATGTATGGGGTCAGTTGTCAGCAACTCAACGTCTACCTAAAGGGCCGATCACACCTGACTGAATTCACACACTAAGTCAGTTAGTCTCCTACGTAGGAAAGGAAGGTAGAAAGATGGAACTTAGTAAGTCACTAACTGAGTAAGCCGCATAGTAAGCAACGCAGAAAGGAACTTTAGTGAAGGGCCAATACGAATAGAACACCTCATCGTACGGAAAATATTAATAAGGGCTAATTTATGTTGTATAGAAAAACACTAGAATAACTACAAAAAAAAAACCACAGAATTACCGGTATACTAAAAAACAAACAAGGAATTAAAATTAGGTTGCACCAGTCAAGTAAACACAAAGAATTTGAGAGCTTTGTTCATTCTTTTAGTTAGAATAAATTTTTCATTCAAAATCGTACGAAAAGCGAATAATGATTCCAATGAAAAATAACAATTGAATGATAAAAGATTATTTGGATAGTACTAAGTAATACATTCGAATATTTCGATTGTTGCTTCTTGAAATAATTGTACATCACTATTAAGGAACATCAACATAGTCACTTGTTGTGCTATACGTTAGTATACCTCTATATTTTCTGTGCTGGTACACTTTATAGCGCGACTGATATGTTCAGATACTTTGTATAAAGGCTTCTATGAGTATTTTTAATGACCTTAAAATAAATTGAAAAGCAAGCTAAAAACTCGTTTATACTTTTATATTTAGTAGTAGAAGTAGTTTTAGAATACGATTGTCTGACTTTATTGCAATTGAAATAATTATAATATTATCATTATTGTAAAGGGGGCCCAAATGGGTAGGTCAAAGTTTTTAATTGTCAGTACTAAGTCAAGTTAGGTATCATATGAAAGTGCTTCACTTGTACATTCCAAAATAGTTCTTTATATTTTTAACGACTCTTAGTTTTCAAGTTATGACATAAAAAGTTAAAAAAATACCTTCCCCCTTCCATATCCCCGAAGTTTTCCGAAGAAAAAAATCTGAATTAATTAAAGTCCATAGAGGTTTATGTAAATAATTCAGAAAAAAAAACAATCTCTCTAAGTAGCACAGTTTTTTGGAAATTTGCAACAAATCTTTACAAACAAATTTAGTTTTGCGGTCCTTACAATGGACCTTATTGCTTCTAAAAATACTATAGGTAGGTATATCGGAACCTTCGATGCGCGAGTCCGACTCGCACTTTAACATTTTTTTTTGTTGTGTATAGATGTATGTATGGTGAAAATCGTTAATTTTTCATGGTATGAGTCCATCGATGAAGTTTTCAGGAGATTGTTTGACACCTTGTACTTGTCCGTAATTTTGTTAGACTTCCTTAAAAGAGATACTTTGTAATCCTGACAAAATTTTCAATTCATGTCTAAATCAGTTGTCCCTTTCATAAAAAAATGTATAGGATCAAAACTGTTTAGTTTTCGCGTCGAGTCCGAAGCAACAGTAGTGTGCGTATGATCGAACACACACATGCGCGCAGTCCACGCGGAGTCGTAGTGCATCATTTCACCCGAGACGCGTTCTCGCCCGCTCGGAGGAAACGACACCTTTTAAAAAACTGTTTTGAATGGAACTTTTTTCTCTCAAGGTATTTTTAATGAACTCTACTAATATAGCTCAGCGCAACGATTGTATAACGGAGGGTTACTCGAGAGGAAGCGAGGGGCGACAGGGAACAGCTCTTCAAGTTTGTATACTCAACAGCACGTCAGTAGAAACACTTTAGACTTACTCGTAATGACATGGTGGTAGAAACTATCATCCGCACATCACTTATCATCCGATAATCACTCATCATCCGCGCATCTTCATCATATCTTATCATCCGAAAATCACTCATCATCCGCTCATCATCATTCATTCACTGATCAACTATCATCCGCGCATCACTCATCATCATTGATCCACTCATCAACTATTATCCGCGCACCACTCATCATCATTCATCCACTGATCAACTATCATCCGCGCATCACTTATCATCCGAAAATCACTCATCATCCGCTCATCATCATCATTCATCCACTCATCCACGCATCACTCATCATCCGCTCATCATCGTTCATCCACTCATTAACTATCATCCGCGCATCACTCATCATCCACTTATCATCATTCATCCACTGATCAACTATCATCCGCGCATCACTCATCATCATTGATCCACTCATCAACTATAATCCGCGCATCACTTATCATCCTTTCATCATCGTCATTCATCCAGTCATCAACTATCATCCTGCCTAAGTTTGGCGTCGTTTGCTTTTAAAAAAATAATCCATTTAAATCCGTGCCATCGCTGTACATTTCGTTGATTTTGTGATCGAAAGATCGAAGGACACATACTAACGACCAAAAGGCAGTCTTATTTCGGAAAGCCATGCCATGGAAATCCGTCTAAAGAGGAAAATCTAACAGACCTGACGAAATAATGTAGCCTTTTTCCTGCCTAAGTTTGGAGCCGTTTGCTTCTTTTAAAAAAGTAATCCATTTAAATCCGTGACATCGTTGTACATTTCGTTGTTTTTGTGATCGAAAGATCAAACGACACATACTAACGATCAAAAGGCAGTCTTATTTTGAAAAGCCATGCCATGGAAATCCGTCTCTAGAGGAAAATCTAACAGACCTGACGAAATAATGTAACAAGCAGCACGTTCAAGTTTCCGATCATCGACCCTAAACAGCTCTACCTATTCCGACCACTGCCGATTACCCATCATCTACCGGTCACCCATCATCTACCATTGACTCGTCTTCCGCCGGTCACCCATCAATATCATCCACCGGTCACCCATCTTCGTCCGGACATCAATCACGTACCGAAAATTATTACTCTGATAACCCTTTTGACCGATCACCCATCATCTACCTATCTTCCTCCGCCTACCCTTCATCACCAGTCACCCATCACAAAACAAAACTACCTAGGTATGGTATATAAGAAGGTACTTACTTGGTTAAAGGAAGAGATATTTTTTGAATTTTTGACGGGATACATAATATTTATCTTTGCGCTTCCCCATTTCTCTAAAACAAACACTTTATAAATACAAGGAAAGAAATATCTTACTTTAGAAAATAGTAAAAAACAAAGTTACCTTGTTACACTATGAAAGCAGAGAATGTGTATACGTTGAAACGCGATCCATAATTTTGGCGTGTCGCGGTGCAAACTGACGTGGTCTCACTTCGAGCTCTTGTGGGTATCGGCCACGTGTCAGAGCTATTTATTAGACTTCGCGCGGTCATACTTAAAAATGTATGGCGTAATCGTAATGGTTTAAAAAAAAATCATATTAAATATGTAAGCAATATTAAACCGTGATTGCCGTTTTGGTAGTTTTTACGTGGTGCAGTCTTAAGTAAAATATTTTCGGCCAACGATATTTTTACAGTAACAAAATGTTGAAGTCAATTCTTTTTATCTAGAAGTTTATTGATCTTATTTGGATTTTTTATTTCTGTATGTAAGTTTATTTATTGTTTGCCATAGTTTCTCATTATCTTTTGGATATGGTTTTAAAAGACCTCGACTAACAATGAATACTTTTGGGCGAAATGCCCAACCGGGCGAACTCGCCTCGGAGGAAATGACCACCAAAAAATGACATCGGAACATAGTAAGCCACTTAGTAAGGAGGTTTAGTGATGGGCAAATGCGAATGATTGACTCGAATCGAACAACTTGTCGAACAAAAAATAATGGCCTAACTGATGGTATACTTTTTTACTTAAAACAAGCGCTCCTACTAGAAAAACAATTAAAGACCGCTATATTCAAAACTAACATTTTAAAAATAAAACGAATTTTAAAAATACAGTAACTCTACCGAATATTCCTATAGAAAATATCGAGAATATCGAATTCTTAAAAGTACCGGTAATAATCGATACTAAATAACCGACCAAGTTCGTACTTCGTGTCAAGCCACGCGCAGTGTAGAGTTAAGGACTGATCACACCTAGCTGAATTCAAAGACTAATTCGGCATACATTGCTCGTTGAAGTAAGGATATTTCAATTAACATAACCAAGCCTCCCAGCAATGTATGCCGAATTAGTCTTTGAATTCAGCTAGGTGTGATCACTCCTTTACCTAGTTCTTTTTACGATTTTTTTTGTTGCAAAGCAGGTTTATTAACTCTACTGAACAGTCGTATAGAAAATATCTGAACCTTTGAAGTATCGATGGTAATCTATAGTGAATTTTTTAATTTTTTTATTAGTACTTGTTATTACACCATGAATAATAATATTTTTTTATCGACAAGTTGTTCATCATCATTCGCAAAATTTACCCATCACTAAACTTCCTAAGTTCTTTACTTGAAGGGAGTAAGGAGGTTTAGTGATGTCCGAGTGCGAATGATTAATTTTAATTTAATTCCGTGTTCGCATCGAAATTAAATTGACCAATACATGGTCTAAGGGACTGGTTTACGAAAACTGAAAGGGCGTGGTCAGTCAACGTAACTGAATAATTTTCAGTAAATAAAACTTTCAGAAAATATTAAAATAATCCCCTTTTCCACAAAAAGCCACGATCACACCTAGCTGAATTCAAAGACTAATTCGGGATACATTGCTCGTTGAAGTAAAGATATTGCAATAACACAACCAAGCCTCCCAGCAATGTATGCCGAATTAGTCTTTGTATCCAGCTAGATGTGATCGTGGCTAAACTGTCCATTTGCAATTTTATATGAAGAGTATTGAAGAGGCTGATAGTTTTATTTACTGAAAGTTGTTCAGTTACGGCGAATGACTTTGTGCACCTGCAAGACTAGAAAAAGAGAAAAAATGTATCCACTTCATTTACCACAGCCATTGTTTTTGTTTGATCAGAAATACTCTCATTCATAAGATTTGGCACGGCAATGTTCAGGTCTCATTTGTCCATTTAAGGTAAATAAAAATAAAAACATCACGGAAATGTATTGTCAGCCTATTAAAGCCACGATCACATCTAGCTGGATTCAAAGACTAATTCGGCATACATTGCTGGGAGGCTTGGTTATGTTATTGCATTATCCTTACTTCAACGAGCAATGTATGCCGAATTTGTCTTTGAATCCAGCTCGCTGTGATCACTCCTTGACTCAACCGTACAGTCGTATACAATTTTTTTTATAGTGAATTTTTTCAGTTTATTATTAGTACTTATTATTAAACCAAGATAATGCTTTATTTTTATTTTGCATGGACAAGTTGTTCGATTCGAATTAATCATTCGCAAAATTTTCACATCACTAAACCTTCTAACTCCTTTAGGGCTCCCGCACACGACCGAGAATCGATGGCCGATTTTTTGTCGGCATCCCGCTCTTACGTGTTATCACCTGGATCTTCCGTCCTTGTCCTGGGCGATAATCGGCCACCGATTCTCGGTCGTGTGCGGGAGCCCTTACTTGAAGGGACTTAGCATGTTTAGTGATGTCCAAGTGCGAATGATTAATTCAACATATCGAACAAAAATATACTTATATTAAAAAAACGGTCAAGTGCGAGGCAGACTCTCGCTTCGAGGGATTCGATATTCCTGTAATATTTTTAAAAGCAATAAAGCCCATCTTTAAGACCGCAAATAAGTTTGTCTGTAATTTTTTCTTCTTTCAATTATCGGTTGTATTTGTCTTGAGGTTGTATCAGCCATTTTATAACAATCGATAGCATTTTATTGTACAATAATTATTTTCGATAAGGCTATTCAACAGAGTTACTGTATTTCAAGATCAACTACCGACAGCAAAACTATCGCTATCGGAACATCACTATTCAGCAACTGTATTAGTAGGCACTTTTTATACTTAGCTTCCTAGCTAGAACTCTGAATTCACAAACGTCTTTTTCTACGTAGCCTCCTAGGTAGATTTCTTATTCAGTCGTCAAATTCAAGCAGGTGTAATCGCGGCTTAATCCTACTGATTGGGGCTGGACTAAAATGAATGACAGCTGGCAACCTACTTGGACGGATTTGCCTGTAGCTGCAAAAGCATGCCAGGAGATGATTAGGTGCAAGTGCAAGAAGCAATGCGGCTCAAGGTGCAGTTGCCAAAAACGGCAATTGAAGTGCACGGAATGTATGTGTGGTGGCAACTGCTAGTATACACCTAAAACTGTTTCCCACGGTACGGTCAACCGCACGACGGTAGAAACTTCTTCAACGTTATTACTACGCCATAGGGTCCAAAAGTGTTTCTACTGACGTGCTATTGAGTATACAAGCATCTAGAAAGTTGATTTGATGACAATTATTAATAAAAGTTGGAACTACACGCTTTATGTCACTCTGCCCTGCAGAGTTAACTTATCCCAATGTAAGTTACATTAATGTAATCCAGGTAAGTACAGCTTTCTGAACATATTTTTTTAATCCCGATATCTTTCATCGTTAAAAAGAAAATTACGTTATTGCGTAAAAATATTGTTCACGTTTAATGTTTTTTTCTTAATATCTCGTTTTTTTTGTATGGAAAGCCCCAATTTTTTTTTCAAAAATGTTTTTGCCGTCCTTGATTTGTCTGAAAATAACATCACACTTGCCCTAGTACCTACATTTAGGAAATTATAGGCCTCAAAGCAAAGCGCGGCAACTTCAAACTTTCCCCCCTCCTCCCGCCACCCCTGCGGTGCCTCTCGATGCCTCCCGGGGGTTTTCCGCATAAGACCAACCTAACAAACAACTATGCCAAGTATCAGCGACTAGTCCATTTTAAAACGGTACATCGCAGTAAATTCTTAGCTATAAGGTGACCTTCATAATGCGTGAGTCAGATGAAACGAGAGCATAACTATGCAATGATATAAAAAACCTCACTGTTCTCACTTCAATATTACCTTCATGTCAATGTGTGTGTGTTGGATTTTATCTGAATGGTATTTTAATAGTATACATTCATATACATATTATACTTTCCTTGTTTTATCAACTACTGTAAAAATGAGGAAGTGATAGGTATATTGAACAAAAGGTGTATGCATGAAATAACTTGTAATTTTTATATTTGAATACTAGAGGTATATTGTGACTTATTAACTGGCCGTTTGGTGCAGTTGGTAGTGACAGTCACAAGCAGGTCAAGCTTGACACTCACAGCGCGACTGTAGCTCTTACGGATAATTGAATTGAAGAATGGTACAAAGACCAATATGTCAAGCATGAGCTGCTCTTGTCTGTACTTTCTGCGCCGCGGTTGCGTGAATATTCCCCAGCAAGCAAACATTTGTGTCATGAACTTAGGTGTTTGTTCCGAGTCCGAGTGTAATTTATTATGCATGATTAGTCCTTAAACCCATATTTGTACAAACTGCTGGGTTCCGATCAGATTTTGTTTATTTCATTATGTTGATTGATTGAATGTTGAGATTACCATTTCAAATACAATTTGTATTTGAAATGGTAATCTTGAAGAAAACTGCAATAAGTTATAGTGCAGGCCCTGGCTAAGGTTCTGTAGGGAAATGTATGTACATAAAATTTCTTTTCAGGAATGTTTAGCAGGTGTCCTAGTAAGTATTTTTCACTCGGGTGATAATCCGTCACCCGGTCCAGTTTCCAGCTATGACATCATCAAATTTTTGTATGGGATTTTAATTTTTTTTTCCTAATCCTATCGTGTAGTATATCAAATGAAAGGGCTTTAGGAGCTGATTCTAGAAATATACTACATTGTGACATTTGAGCATCCGGTTATCTTAAAATCAAAGAAATGTTTTCGAAACACACCAAGTTTGAGCTCCTCCAGGGACCAAACGGCTGAATAGCTTTTTGTAAAATATACGTGTAATGACTCGTTATATCCTCATTAATAAATTGTATGAAAGCAATTTTGAAAATATTAAAACTGAAACTAGATAAATAGGATAAGGTTTTCGATAAAAATGTCTTACACAAACATATTCAAAGTCGCTTTTATGATGTTTCATATGAGGATATATCAAGTAATTGGATAACATTACATGTATATTTTACAAAAAGCTATTCGGCCGTTTGGTTCCTGGAGGAGCTCAAACTTGGTGTGTTTCGAAAACATTTCTTTGATTTTAAGATAACCAGATGCTCAAATGTGACAATCAGCTCCTAAAGCCCTTTCATTTGATATACTACACGATAAGATTAGGAAAAAAATTTTTTGAAATCCCATACAAAAGTTTGATGACGTCATAGCTGGAAACTGGACCGGGTGACGGATTTTCACCCGATTAAAAAATACTTACTAGGACACCTGCTAAACATTCCTGAAATATTTTTTTATGTACATCCATTTCCCTACAGAACCTTAGCCAGCCTTAGCCTTTCAATGACAATTTGATAAAAGTATTAATTCCGTCAAATACGATAAACTCTATCAATCAATCACTTCCAAAAGAGCTAAAGCTGTTTTAAAGTGAATTCAAGGAGACTGCCCATGTTTAGTAAACAAGCAACTTGCTGTAAAAAAACACTGCTCTTCAGTCACACGTGGAACATGTTTATAACCACAATACACAGTATCAATTGACTTACAAGTCAGAAAAATCTGCATTTTTTATACTGTATTTTATACATAAGTAATTGACCTAATTTGTATGCAAAATTTTGGGTTGTCTCCTGGACTTTAATGTTATTACTTTTCGAAATATAATAAAACTTGCATTTTTATTGGCCTTAAACACAAGGACGATTTTGTTTCATCATTTGCATTATTATTCAGACATGTGTGAGCAGTGTTTCAGGTATGCTAATTAGTGTTATCAGAAACTGCATTGCATCTTTCGAGGTCGTTGTACTAATTCTCGTGTCGCCGATATTTTCCAAGCTGTTTATAGTTCTTGTATTTCAACCAGTTTCCTAAAGGAAGTTGTTCATTTCAGTTCAAAAAGTTGTGCAATATTTCATAAATCATTGATAAGTAAAAATTTTAATGAAAGATGCTTATTTTTAGACTTTCATTCCAGTTTCTAACCTTGTTTAATTTATAAGCGTGTTTGCTTATGATAAACGTGGACACAATTACGAGTAGTAGTCATAATCCTGTAACATGCTTGCTAGCGTAGGTGCAGGGAGGAAGTATTTTTTTAAGTAAATTTAACGATTAATATAAGTTTTATTTTGTCTTGCAGTCTGCGTGGGAAACAAGCTCTGTGGACATGAACAGTTCTCCACTTAACCCCGATGCGCCGGTGTTCGTGCCAGGCACCGTATCGGATGTGGTGCTAGCAGAGTCGCCGCGCAAACCTGTGCCCATGGACGACATAGAGCTGCCCGATAGCGCCCAGTTCAGCACAGAGGTCCATGTGAGACCTGCAGAGCTGCTAGACCTGGATAACTGCGACCAGCTCAATGGACATCACGTAAGTAACAGCTGGCAGACGATATAGAGCTGCCCGATAGCGCCCAGTTCAGCACAGAGGTCCATGTGAGATCTGCAGAGATGCTAGACCTGGATAACTGCGACCAGCTCGAACGGACATCACGTAAGTATACTGCGTACAAAAAAAAATTGTCTGTCACCGTTAATGCGCAGAAGTCAGAAAATGAGTCGCGGGGGGTGAGTGCGGCTCCCCCCAGAGAACGAGCGAATCGTTCATTGGCTCTCCGCCTGTCACCCCTGTGCGAAAAATAACCCTCATAGACAGACTTGTTCTGAACGCGCTGTAACAGCTGGCAGACGATATAGAGCTGCTAGACCTGGATAACTGCGCCCAATCAATGATCATCCATTACGTAAGAAATAATTGTGTAACTTATTTGCTCACATATCGACATCGACCTCACAGACTCTGGTTATATGGTCGTAGTTATTGAGCCGCCAAAGGCTTCTGACATGGCTCATTAACGACTCCTTTCGTAGATAGTAGCCGGAGCCTAGCCAAGAAAGGAATTATCTTAATTTTCGGACATGCAGGTGATTCACCCTACAATGCCCTAACGCAGGACCAAACTGATTGCGGTATTATTTCTTACAGTCGATGTTCTTACAAAAGATATGTCCAGTAGCTTATTTTACAGGCTTCTCCTGTCAAAGTTGGTGTTTGAGATATCACTCATCACAATGAGGTAATGCCCCAGCTTAAATAATAACACAGTCCTTATAAAATTTATACAGTGCGCATGACGTGACGTTTTTCCGAGAACTTTCCGGTTCAGCCCGTTCTCAGAATGTGCTTCTATTAAAACATGTACATGTGGCATGGCTTAATGGTACTTGTTCTTTTTTCCGATCTTAATGTAATATAATCTGCTGTGGACAGAACAAAAATCAGAGCGTTTTGCTTCCTTCGGAAAGCGCATCAAAATGTTGGTGATATTTGATGACAGCAGTGTGAGAGCAGGACGGAGCGATGCGCTACACTTTGGAGCAATAGAGACGCGTATCGATCCGACCTGCTATCACGCATCGGATTGTTGTATGAAGACCCCCGCATTAAATCCTCATTCGATGAAACTTTGCTGGGGTATTACACTACATGAGACAAACCTTCTATAAAAAAATCCAAAAAAAAATCGATTCTTTTAATTTTTCCATACAAAAATTACAAAAAATGTATGAAAATTTTTTTTTGTGATTTTTTTTTAAATATTTTGATTTACATTTAATTCATGATTCTTTATCATCCTGTAAAATAAAATCTGCCTGAGAAATTTATGTTTGGGTCAACTGCTTCGTTGCCTACACTATATTTTTTCCTGCAGTGATTCTAATCAAGCAATATTATTTCGTCTGTAAGCCATGTCAGGCAATTAGTCGTCATGAATGCTGACGTTAAAGTTTCAATGACCTGACGATATCTACACTACAAGTAACAAACTAATTTAATCGTATTTGTACATGTGTGTACACAGCTGTTGCTTCCACTCATTGTTTTATTTCTATATTGTTACAGTTGAAACAAATTAAGCTACTATATGTTGTTTCTTTGTCAACTCTCATCACAAAGCTCGCGTTCTGGAAAGTTGATATCTAAACAAGCAATTCTGAACCGATTTTATTAACACAATATTAGCATCTCAAAATCTTGTTTTGGTTGATTGACCGTTGCGCCGAGGACGGAAGCAGAACATAATGTAAAGATGCTGATATGTACCCTTTATGTGACTCATGTATCATTATCATCAGTCGTTACGTCTCGTACACTACGTCGAAAGGGCACCAAATCATCCCTTGTCTAATACGTAGCCGATTTTAGATTTTCATGAGTATGCGCGCGTCCGCGCCTGCCCGTAGCAACGACCTCCTGCAAGGGGTGGTATCGGAATTGAGGGAGGGGAGTATTCCATCCTTCGAGTATTTTGTTGTATTATTAGCTTCTTCTGTGACATTATAATAACAGCCTTGCGGCTGACACAATGGACCGCGGGGGTAGGATTAGATTAGATTTATTTATCACACAATTAAAATTACATTATAAATTACATTAATGTCAAATACAAGAATTCACAATGTGATCGTCAAAAAAAAAAAGTGATGGTCACCGCTGTATGGGATAGTACACCCAACAGCACGTCAGTAGAAACACTTTGGAATTAATGGCATGGTAATAGATTTTCAAATTTTCCACTGACGTGCGGTTGACCGTACCATACTTAGAAAGACGCTGCTGATCTTACAGTTCATGATGCAAGAAATTGAATGGTACTATTTAGTTGGCACTACAAGGATTCAAGATTTTTAAATCTCATCTTACTAATGTTATAAATGCGAAAGTATGGATGTTTGTTTGTTCCACTATCACGCCTAAACGCCTGAACCGATTTCGATGAAATTTGGGAAGTAGATCAAGCACTGGACTAACACATAGGCTATATATCTCGAGCAAAGCCGCGGGTAAAAGCTAGTAATATTATAAAAGTAAAGATTTTAACAAAAATTTACCAAATTTTCACTTGATTGTTATAGCTTATATAGTTTATATAGTTACGTACAGCATAATAAAACTACGTCGGACTCACAATTGCAAAACTTGTATTGGTCTTTTTTTTTCGAATAAATGAAATTGAAAGATCTTTTCATTAATATTTCAGAAAGTATCGATAGACGAAGCGGCAAAGGAACACTTAAATGGCAATGAGAAGTGCAACATGGACAGTCTGGGCTTTGGCTTCGGTACGGAGAGTGATAAAGACACCGGCCTCATACAAGACTTCGAAAGGATACAGAAAGATACCACAGACTTCTGTAATATACAGGTGAGCTGCACTGTCAACACGGGCGGTGGTCTGGGCACAATGTACCCACGGTACGTACGGACCGTTTGACGAACGGGCGGATAGACAGATGGACGGAAATGGATGGATGGTCTGACAGATAGATAGAATGCCTCGCGGATGAAGTCGCAGGCAACAGCTAGTGTAACATTTTAGTGTAGCGTACGTACTATCTGGGCTTTGGTTTCGGCACAGAGACACACTTAACATAAACATACTTGCCTCATCTTTAGTGCATATCACTGTCAATGTGACTGACCGACAGTTGCTGCTCAATGGCCACGCGACTCGCGGAGAGATGAGTTATGAAAAAAGGCAGCATAATAGTCTAACCGTACAGCCAACTGTACGGTTAGACTATTATTTTATTCTGTGACTGGCTGTGCACACGACTTTTCGCGTGGATTTTCGACTTATATTGTACACAAATTCACACTAGTACACAATTTAATTTAATTACTTTGCATTCGTGTAGCTTTTGTTTGTTTGAGTGAACCGATTACAATGAAACAAAGCTTTTATGTTGCATGAAAGTAAGAATATATTATCGAAAACCCCATTATAATCGATCCAATAGTTTGCGAGTTATTGGCGCACAGACAGATAAAAAAAAAAAAATGCAGAGATTCGGCCAGTTTACGATTTTGTTGTTTGTGTCGCGGGATAATTTTATAATTGGCCGCGTTACATATTTGCAAAATGCCGAGAAATTTTGAAATTCGATACTTAAAAAAATTATTTTATTAATTTAGGAAATTTTACAGCATTAATTGTTTTTAAACTCAACCTATTGAACTTGCCATAAGCCTAGGCATTTTACAATCCCGCTAGTAATTTTTTTTATGGCACTCGCCGGCCGCCGCCAAAATCTTCTTGAAGTCTGACAAACAACCGTTTTTCAGGTATTCCAAGCTAACACAGAAACAAATCCGTTTGCGAGTGAAAGCAACGAAGAGTTGTTCGAGCGGCTAAAGAATAAGGAGCGGGATCCTATGAGCATGAGCTTCTACCAGGAGAAGGATCACGACACCTGCGAGCGCGTGCCGCCAGTCGACCTCAACGCGGTCCAGCCGCTGCCAGACAGCGACGAGGACGAGCCCCGGCAAGATACAGACACCGATAAGGAGAACATCAGTCCGGAACACGCAGACTTACTAGGTAACCATTTCTATAATCAACCCGCTACAATTATAAACTAGTCTTTGAGAATCATGTCACTTGCGAGCGTGTGCCTTTTATTGACCTGAATGCGGTCCTGCCCACTGCCCGAAAGTGATGAGGACTATAGACAGCGATAAGTACGTATGGCCCTTTCCAAAACACTAAAATATGACCACGGAAGCAGGATAACTTTATATCGTCCATATATGTGATCGAAACAGACTGCTGTTAAAGGTATTTACTGATACGGAATGGCCCACTACAAACATTAAATTCCTAATATGTGTTTAATTAATACTTCACAAAATACAAAATGAAAATGGTCGTTTTTTATTGTTTTTTTTTTTTTCTAAGATGAAAACTTCATTTTCAAAGTAAGAAACTAAACTTAGATTAAATATATATGTCAAATTAAATCACTTCTATAAAGAGACAAGGATCAATTGGCAGTTGGAAGACAGTGCCAGGCAAGAAGGCGCCGCTGTAATATATATTTTGATCGTTATGTGTTAAATTCTCATCGGGGCGTCAGTGCCGATTTTATCCAACTACCAAAAATCCTTGTCGCTCTTTATCTGATTTGGGAGTTGTACACAGAACTGCGATGCGAATTGCCCGCTCTGGAATTGATCCCATTGTATAGTGCTTTGAATAATTTTTTTCTCTTTTATTTCCAGGAATCATACAGGAACCGAACAACGACATCCTCAGATTCGACGACCGCGACCCCATTCTAGACAACGCTGCCAACTTCGCCTCAACAGAGAACTTCATCGACAATTTCGTCAGCAATATACAGAACTATCCGAATTTGAACTTCGATTCCAATGTAAGGGAAGAAGTCACGCATACGGACACGCCCGAGTCACATAAGTTGCTATTTGAGCAGATTCCAGAGATTCCCGACGGGAAGAGTTCCGAGCTAGGCTTTGCAAACGACGACGGACTCGATCCGTCTGAAAGTGATAAGGACAGAGCTGTTACTCCGCAAGAGGAAACTTCACAGGACGTCGACATGGAAAGCAAAGTGGACACTCCGAGCGAAGAACAGCCCGAATTCAGTCCAGAACCTGTCGAACACTTCGAGCCTTCAGCTCCTGTAGGTGACGCCGTCAATGAGATTATTGCCGAATGTGAGATTAAGGAGAATCACGTGGAGTCTCCGGTGGAGTGTATATCCCCTGCGCCCGCGCACGAGGCTGTAACGCCGCAACACGATGTGCAACACAATGTGTTAGTGGATGTACATCACAACGAAGTGTCTCATGATGAGATCGAAGACAGATTGCACGGTGATGTGCCTGTTGAAGAAGCCATTCCGGAGATACAGTTGGACTCGGAGCCGGTCGTAGCGGCGTCTCCTGTCCCAGTGCAATCTCCTCCACCTGTAGAAGCCCCGCCTTCTCCCTCCCCTTCCCCTGCTCAAGGAGAACTTATAGAGCCGGTCTCCTCCCCTTCCCCTCTTCCAAGAGACTCTCCTCTTCCTACACAATCGCCCCTCCCTACAGAACTCCGCGAGTCTCCATCGCCGATGCCGGCTGAAGTTCCCTTACCAAGGGAATCGCCGCTCCCACAAGAGATTGCAGAGTCTCCAATACCACAAGAAATTGCAACGTCGCCAGTACCACAAAAGATTGCAGCCTCGCCATTACCGGAAGAGATTACACCGTCGACGATACCACAAGAGATTGCACCGTCACAGCTACCACAAGAAATTGCGTCTTCGCCGATACCACAAGAGATTGCACCGTCGCCAGTACCACAAGAAATTGCACTGTCTCCAAAAACACAAGAGATTGCACCTTCTCCAATACCACAAGAGATTGCAGCATCACCGGTTCCATACCTTCGTCCAGAAACCGCTTCGCCACTAACTGCTTCACCGATCGACGAGCGCACACCGGTAGAGGAAGCTTCAATAACCGCGACCTTAGTTCAAGAGAGACAACAAGAGCTTCCTATCTCGCCCCCGCCTGGCCCCGCGCCGGACGTTCTCCCGGACCAGCCGCTCCGTTCAGACCTCGTCACAGATATCGATATCGGCGTACCCGAATCGAGAGCGCAGGAGATTTGTCTACCCGTCAGCAGCGTCATCCCAGAGCCCACCCCTCCGCCTACCCCTGCCGGCGCGGCTCTGGTTGAAACGCCAATAGCCGCCGACAGCTTGAACCTAATCGCAGCGGCAGCGGCCACCGCGGCCGTCGCAGCTACCGCCGCAGCCGCCGTCACTAAAGCGAAGGCCTCTCCAGCGACGAAAAAATCCCCGACGACTCCAAAGGCCGCGCCAACCAAACCGGCCCTCAAAACGACCACACCGAAGACTCCGGTATCGGCGAAAAAGCCCGCGTCGACGCCGACCGCTAAAACTCCAGTTGCAGCGAAGACTACCCCAGCGCGGACACCGCTTTCGGCGGCTAAATCGTCGCCCAAGCCACCTACGCCTGTGACTAAAGTTGTCCCTGTGGCGAAAGTGGCACCTACTAAGCTGAGCTCACCCGCGGCGGCACCTGCTAAGCCGATCGCACCCGGGGCGGCTAAGCCCGCGCCCGCTCGGACTGCTGTTGCAAAGACTACTACAGCGCCTAGAGCAGCGGCCAAGCCTAAGGAACCCGCTGCAGCTAAGCCGGCGCCGATCACGCGGCCCGCCCTCAGCGCGCCCGGCACCGCGCGCCCCGCCCCCAAGCCGGCCGCGCCCCGCCCCGCCCCCGCGCGCGCGCCCCCGCCCCGCCCCGCCGCCGCGCCCCGCCCGCGCGCCCCCGCGGACCGCAAGCCGCTCGCTAACGGCGACGTGAAGCCCCCCGCTGCCAAGCCAGCCGCCCCCCCCCCGCCCCGCCAGCGCCCGCCCCGCACAGCGCGCGCCCGCCTCGGCACCCGCAGCCCCGACCAAGTGAGTTTTATTTATTTATTTTATTAGTTGCATAACATATGATAATGAAATAACCGTATCCAACTTATTAGATAAAGCCAGGCGACTCCAAAAAAATTTGGTTGAATTCAGTGACAGCCCAAATAGGCCTAGGCCAGGGCTAGTCTGAGGTGTTCATCAATCTCCAATCCCAGATATCAAGATGTTGAAACCATCGCCATTAAAGTACAGTGACAGAAGCCTTCGTTTTCAGAGGCACAAGATTGTAAACGTAACGAAATCTGGGCGTTTAGAAGTCCAACAGAAGTTATAGCGTAGCACATGTACGAAGATTTATTTTCATTTAGGGATAACAGATTACTATCAAACCAGTATTTAGCAATCCTTAGGCCAACAGATGCATTACAAAAGACTTTATCCCACACATCTGCAGATAAACTAAATGGTGAGGCTATCTTCAGACTGAAGCAAAGAGCAAAAATCGGTCAAATATAAGTGTAATATAATAGGACCCAGAACACTTCCCTGTATTACACCAAAAAGTCACTTGCGCCTCCCTACTAAAGGTAGCTCACGACCCATTGTCTTGTTCTTCTAGTAATGCCATAGATAGATACTTAACGTTCTGATTAACAGTTTATGGGAAATAGTATCAAATGTCTTTGCTAAAGCGATAAAGACACAATTTTAATTTTAAACACAATTTATCAGTGTTGTCAATAATAAATTTAGTCAACTTAGCAATGCATCCGTCGTGCTGCACACTGACCGGAAGCCAAACTGAGCATCAGATAAAATATTATTGTACTCTAGAAATTCACACAAACGTGACTACTTTCTCGAGAATTTTACTTACGCAAGATAACAGTGAAATAGGGCGATAATTCGTGGCGTCCGTTGCACTCCTCTCTTAAATACCGGGACTATCATAGCGCACCTTTCAGGCTTGCAGGAAAAACACCGGTTTTGAGACTGAGGTTTACGATGTAAACTAAAGGTCGAGTAATTGTCATAATTAAGTTCCTCAAAATTAAGCCAGATACCCCATCCAATCCGCAAGAGTTATTGTATTTCAAAGATTTGATCGTATCGCGTATTTCCTTATCGGTTTTTGTTTTTTTTTTTACTATGTATGGACTTACTCTTGACCTCGATTTAGCCTTGAAATAGATTCGGGTTATAAGAGCTCGGGAACAACACAGACGCAGGCAGAGAATTCCACTCCTTAAAGCATTATAAAGGATGTTTCAAAGCGCTTTGTGCGGATGTGTGGAATATCAACCAAATATGGGTGATATCCTGCGGTGCGTCTGGATTCCCGATGGTAGAAGGGGGATGGCGGAATGAGCTCATGGAGCTCTTGGGCACACTCCGAAGTACAATCTGTAAAAGACCGACAGACATACAATTTTGCGCCGGTGGGCTAGGCTGTGAAACTTTGTTTTCACTAGCATCTTTTACTTCATTTATCTGTAAATCTTCCAAATAAAATAAATCTCATCACCAACGAGCTTCTTGGCTCTGCGATCGATCCAGTCTAGTCTCATAAATATTGTCACATGGGTTGTGCTCAACCCACAAAATTTTTGACATAAGTCATCTTCCGTAACATTCATGACATTTAGATTGAGTCTGGCTAAGTCGGAACCGATTTGGGTAAAGTATGCATTTACCTATAATGCACCAGTACCCAGTAGTAATCTTGACCCATACACATCCGCCGACGCCGCCGTTCTAAAATTTGCCAGACTTATACAATTTGCCGGCCGAATTATACGATTCGCCTGCGATATAGGCCATGTTGTACCATTGGCGTAGATTAGCTACGATATCCTCCTACGATGTTATCATTATCCAGCGTGTCATTGAAATGTGAACAACTATAAATGGTTGTGTATTTGTCAGGACGGCGGCGACTGCGGCGGCGGTGCCAAAGCCCCTCCCGCGCGCGCCGCGACCCGCCGTGAGGGATGCCGACAAGCAGAGCAAGGACCTCGCCAACAAGCGGCTCACTGCCCGGGCGGCCCCGCCCAGGACCGCCGCCACTAAGGTACGCTACACTCCACATAATGCAGCCCGGTTAGAATCACACCCGGAAAGAGCTATGTGTGAGAGCTGGACGGAGGGATACGTGTCTCTGTCGCTCCCAAAGAGATTCCAAATATAATACTTATAGAACTAGTGACTAAGAGAACTGGCCTCAGATTAGATTATAATGCCGCTTTTATGGGCCTACATACCTTTCTAGCTTACTGTTTTCTAGTACTGATGTTAGAAAGAAGATGAAAATAGAAAAATAAATTTCAGGGGCGTAAATGTTCCTTTTCACCCGTGGAAAACGTACATGAAATTTCTTTGGTCGCTCCAATATCTTACGCTTCGGCTTCGCTTTGTTCTGCTGTCACACTGCTGTCATTCTATTTAAGTTACGTTATTTCGACTGTAATTCGTGTAAAACTTTTCAAGTTTTTTTGACTCACCTTGTTAATACTAATATCAGTGACAAAATTTTGCATTTCAAAAAAACATCGCATTCAGAATTATAGACTTTTTAATCCTTCTTATGTTTTGCGAATTGATGGCAACCTTCAGATTTTTTTTACTCAAAATTCAACCACACATTTGTTGTAACGTCACAAGTATTTTGTGTAACGTCCACAAAAAAATCAATGGGCATCAAAAAAAATTCACGCAGTAACCACGACACAGGCTGTGCCTAGTGTGGGCACTATTGTAAAATTTTTAAAAGATAGCTGGACCATTTTAATAAATGATTTATTATTATTTTATTTATTATTATTACGTGATGTAGGACATGTTATCTTATTAACGTCCTATGTAGCTGCTTAGGTATAGCAGATTTCAGCAAGGTTTGCTTTTTAACATTTTTCAAAAATTATCGATGGGTAAATGATTTGTGCGTTTTAGTCTAGGGAGCTGGGTCCAAACTGTCTGTTGTGCGGAGGTTCAGACAGTTTCATTCACTCACGCGAGAGAATTGACGTTTGCTGCGTATATTTAAAAAAAGCAAAAAGTGACATTTGGCATTATATTTTAATCTAGGGGCTCGTGCTGAGCCGGCAAGTCAACCATAGCAACTTATGTCCAGACACAAGAATCTGGAAAGTGAATAAGTCGAATTTTGTAACACTATATTGTGTGTACAAAAGTTATGATTGAGTTGAAATAAATGTGGTGTTGCGAGTACAACATTGTAGAATATTCATTAATAAGTATTTTTTCTTATTTATTTTTACATTGGAGCTGATTGGTTAATATTTCGCAAAAGCAAAATCACCATAACGTTTTATTACATCACCCGGTTTATCGAGTCTGATTTGTAATATTTTGCTGCTTAATAAGCTTTGTCACCGCATAACAATGTATGCGAAATCGGGTCCGTTACACAGGGTGGTATAATGAGACCTTAACAATTGAATTGTTTTATACAGCAAACCAATGTATCTTTCCAGGCGCCTGTACCCGCAAAAGGCAGCGCTCCTAAACCGATCAAGAAGCCGGTACCAGCCGAGCCCGTGAAGAAAGAAGAGGTGATAGAAAACGGTGTGTCGCTGCCAAACGGCGCGCCGCCGCTGCAGAACGGCACCGGCGCGAGCGAGACGCACGAGCTCAGCAAGGCCCCGCCCCCGCCGACCGGAGCCAACAACACAGACAACGCGCTGTTGCCAGATGTCATCGCGTGAACGATTACGATTCCTATAATTTCCGCTTGAATTTTGTGATTTCTTATAAGTGTATGATAGTTTTAACGCCGCGTCCGGCGAATCGTTAGGTGCGGGAGTCGTCTCCCACTTTTATAATATAGGAGTCGCTTTTATAGACGTGTACGTTGCTGGTTCGTTAGCGGGCGCGCGCGGCGCCGGATGGGTGACCGCCGGCGCCGCGCGCGCCCTCCCTAGACGGTTATTATCCATTATTATGAGTCTGTTTTTAGAATTTTATATTACCAACGAATGATTGAATAAATCTGGCTTTTAATTTATTTTCTTTGTATAACCGTATTATTTAAATAAAAATGTGAAGAAGGACTGAGACAATTTTTTTATTTATGGAATTTATTGTTTACGAATTATGATAAAGTGATGTTAAACAAAACCGTTTACACTGTAATAATGAATGTTTACTTAATCGCTAGTTTTACTTACTATGTCATTGTAAACTTAATATCATGGTGTTACAAAGAAATACTAAAATAGAGCATTTTATTCGAATAAATGGTTATATCGCCCTTATCACGTTCTTTTCTTTCTTAAATCCTTAATCTTCGTCGAAAATGCAAAAACTTAAAATACTAAATGAATAGATGTTTCTATGTACATATAAAATAAAAATGACATTACTTGGTTTAGTAAAATTAAATGAAACATGACTTACACATCCTGTATTTCTCTTTCAATAGTGTAAAATAAAATTCATATATCGATTGTTATCCACATCCATATACATAACTAAAGCCTCTTTCCCGTTGGGGTAGTGTACATACACATAAACATGAACTTAACTTTATTATTAAATTCTCATCACAAATTGGGTGTTTCCTCGTGTCCGTACTACATTTATTTATTTAATTTTTGGAAAACCAACAGCTTATAATTAACATACTAATAATACCAATAGCTACAAACAGCCAATTAAAGGTTTTCACAACTAATGACAAAATTTGACAAGCAAAAGACAAAAATACAATCAAACGCTCACATAAATCACAAGGCAACGCAACGTTTAGATAAAAACATACAAATAACAATTACACATTAAAGAACCTGTCACTCAACTGGCGCCTAACACTCGCTATACTAGTGTTAAACAGATCAAGATCAAGCACCTTAGATAACTTGTTAAAGTTGTTACTCGCTCTTAATATAAATGAATTTTGGCGATAATTTGAAGACGCATAGGGAAGGGACACAAGGTCGTGAGATCTTAAGTTTCTATTAGGAGCTCTGAGACCTATAGATGATAGCAGCTCGGGGCAATCAATAATATTTGAAGTGATTTTGAGTAGAAACCCCAGATCTGCGATTTCACGCCGATTACTTAAGGGCAATAGGTGATGTTTCCTACATAAGGATATGTAACTCGACGAATCATATGGTAGCCGCAGCTTATAACATAGGTATTTTAGAAACTTTTTTTTGGATACGCACGATTCGGGAGATGTAACAAGCATACCGAGGGTTCCACACCTGCGAGGCGTACTCCAGATTGCTACGCACATAAGCACAGTACAATATTTTAAAGGTCTTAGCCCTTGCAAAATCTTTAGAACTTCGCATTATAAAACCGAGTGACTTGGAAGCTTTGGCAACAATATGATCTACGTGGGCATCAAACAACAGCTTACTATCGTGCATTACTCCAAGGTCACGTATAGTGGACTACCTTGGTAGGACTTGGTTTTTCAATTTATAATCATATGCGACTACAATGTGTTTACGAGTAAAAGTCATAACACTGCATTTGGTAGGGTTCAAGTCCAGACAATTGGCGTTACAATAGTCCTCTAAACGGCAAAGGTCACGTTGAACTTCAGCAGCATCAGCAGCAGATGCTATCTTAGCAAAGATTTTCATGTCATCTGCGAAACAAAGTAGTCGCGACGATTGAAAACAGGACTCGATGTCATTTACAAAGACCAAAAACAGCAGTGGCCCAAGCAGATAACCTTGCGGTACTCCACTTGGAACGGTAACCCAACTAGATTTATAGTTGTTAGTGACGACTGCTTGCGAGCGATTATTTGCAATGTAAGATGAGAACCATCTAAATAGGTCGCCACTAATGCCAATATGCGACAACTTGGTTAATAGATGTTTATGTGAGATCCTATCAAAAGCCTTGCTGTAGTCAGTGTAAATGACATCGACCTGATGTCCCTCGTCCATAGCCTTTGTCAGAAAGTCGCTAAGTAATACAAGATTAGTGACTGTGGAGCGACCCCTCAAGAAGCCGTGTTGCGTAGCACTAAATGACGCTCTGATTGCAGGATATACTTGACTGTGAACTACTTTCTCCAGGACCTTCGATAAAATGCATAGTTTAGAAATCGGCCTATAGTTAGGTATGTCGGTTTTGGGTCCTTTCTTGTATACAGGGGTTATGTACGCACGTTTCCAAATGTTAGGGACTATGCCACATGTAAGAGACTTCTTAAATAATATTGTTATGGGTTTAGCTACAGTCTTTGCACATTTTATAAGAAACGAAGCAGGCACACCGTCAGGACCCGCAGACTTGGAAGCATCTAATGCTAGAAGAAGTTTTGTCACTGCTTCGGTATTTACGTCTATGCAAGATATATCTGATATGGTTGATGAAGGATGATGCGTGGGATTTGTAGAATTGGGGCTGCCAGAAGATGTCACGCTAGCCAAAATATTGCACGCAGGTTTCGACCGATAAAGCAGTTTTCCAAACAGGTGAAAATGTTTTTTTACATAAGTATGTTTATAACGAAATGTATGTTTAAAAGTTGTTCAGTTTCGTGATCCGAATCATCAGTTTTTGGGAGCCCTGTCTGTATGTAAGTAATCTACTGGTTATCAAGATGTGGGAAGCGGAAGTCGGTGTCCCGCAGGTTGTCTGCCATCCACCGGTCTGCATGCTGCATCATCTCTTCATCGAAGTAGTCGCGCCATCCGCCAGCCTTGCCTGAAACACGATATACAGAATAGGAACAGAAAGGCCACCAGTCAACGAAACTACAACTTTGAATGAAAAAAATCTGCATCTCCATACAACTTGATTGGACATTTTATATGAAAAAGGCCATTTTTACTTTCGATCGCAGCGAGAAACTTATAGTATTCCTGAAAAAAAAAATCAAGCAAGCAAAAACAAACCAAGCAAAAAAATGTCCGTCCGTCGGTTGGTTGGTCTGTCCGTCACGCTTTGGCATAGCGGCTAAACGAATAGTCCGATTGACACCATATTTTAGAGTACTAACAGACGATCGGATCGGACTGCTCCGAATTTAGCTCCGGACCACGATTTTGTCCAATAGCGTTGCGGATTGACCCAAACGACAATTTCGCTATTGGGCAAAATCGTGGTACGGAGCTAAACTCAGAGCAGTACGATCCGATCGTCTATTAGTACTCTTAAAGTACTAATAGACGATCGGATCGGACTGCTCCGAATTTAGCTCCGGACCACGATTTTGTCCAATAGCGATGCGGATTGTCCGAAACGACAATTTTGCTACGAGTATTGGGCAAAATCGTGGTACGGAGCTAAATTCAGAGCAGTCCGATCCGATCGTCTATTAGTACTTTTAAGTTTTATGCAACTCCATCGACAAATTCTGAGTAGTTTCTTGCTGGCTCTCATTTTAAGGGTAGCTGTCATACGACGAAAATGAAAAAAAAATCGCAAAAACGGATCAAACGATTGCTTGATGAAACTTTTCATTATTGTATGGTGCAGTTAGACCCAGACCTTGACATCCAAAGTAAAAGTATCGTTCCAGCTCCAAATTGTTCTGTGCAGTCCACATATTGTGTGGTAAAAAGTTACACGATTTTTAGCGTCGGGTTTGGGGGGGAGAAGTTGGGTTTTATCAGTTTTTCTTAAATATTTAGAAAACTGTGCAGTTTAGCGCAAAAGTGCCAAGGACAAAAGTAATCTACATTAAATTGCGAACAAAAGTGGTCGATGACGTAATCTTGCTAAAGTGAATGGTTTCAGAGTTACGGGAGGTTAGTCTAGGCCCCTTTTTTTGTAGGACATTTTTGATCGAAAACCTTATCCTATTCATCTAGTTTCGGTTTCAATATTTTCAAAATTGCTTTCATACAATTTATAAATGAGGATATAACGAGTCATTGGACGTATATTTTATAGAGAGTTATTCAGCCCTTTGTTCCCTGGAGGAGCTCAAACTTGGTATGTTTCGAAAATATTTCTTTAATTTTAAAATAACCAGATGCTCAAATGTAACAGTGTAGTATATTTCCAGAATCAGCTCATAAAGCCCTTTCATTTGATATACTACACGATAGGATTAAGAAAGAAAAAATTTAAATCCCATACAAATAATTGATGACGTCATAGCCGGAAAATGGACCGGGCGACGGATTATCACCCGAGTGTAAAATACTTACTAGGACACCTGCTAAACATTCCTGAAATTTTTTTCTATGTACACTCATTTCCCTACAGAACCATAGTTATATATTTACTGTGACCATAGCCCGGGCCTGGACTCGGTGTACAGTAGCAATTGTTAGTTTTTTTAGATTCATGGAAAAATCTTACATTATCATAAGGAAACTATTTTTTCATACAGGAAACTTGTTAAAACAAATTGTGATATCATTGGCCGTTGGTATGTTAGTGATAATTTCTACATTACACCCCCCGTAACTCTGAAACCGTTCACTTTACGAGTAGCAAGATTACGCTTTAGACCACTTTTGTTGGCAATTTAATGTACTTAGATTACTTTTGTCCTTGGCACTTTTGCGCTAAACTGCACAGTTTTCGAAATATTTAAGAAAAACTGATAAAACACAACTTCTCCCCCCCTCCCCCCCAAACCACAAATCGTGTAACTTTTTACCAAACAATATGTGGATTGTATAGAACAATTTGGAGCTGGAATGATACTTTTACTTTGGATGTCCTTTTTTGGTCTAATTGCACCAGGCCATTATACCTAGCATGGAGATTCAGAAATTCATATAAGGGGTGTTCCCTTTGTACCAAAACGTTAAAATTGATGCTTATTTTAGTGTTCTATAATTTAGATTCTGAATTAGTTATCTGCCTGACTGCATATTTCATTTGAACATTTTTACAAAAATCTAGTTTTCTAGTATAGATACTCGTAAGTAGGTATGTGTGTGTAACAAATTTCACTTAACCTAACGTCTTTCAACCCTTAGGATGGTCGGGCACGTTTATGTAACTCTATGATCTTCTCACCTTTTCTAATAAAAGACTGTTCCCCAGGAATTAAGATGCCGAGTTCGCTCATGACGTCATAGTTGACTGATTTATTCTTCTTAAAGTTGTCGATGCTCAGGTGATCGCAGAGCTTTGAGATCTGGGCGTCGGAAAACTGCTTGTTCAGGAACTTTGCCACTCTGCGGATTGCTGACGGGAGGTCCTTCAACAAAAGACTAAGATGAGTTGTAAGTACTTAAATAGTTATATTATTGTTTTTACTTTTAAAGCCTAATTGAGATATGGCTGGTCACGTGCCCCGCATGCCTCAAGAACTCTGGGCCAAGATCTCGAGTCCAAGCACAGAGCAACAGGGTGTTAATTTGATTGCGTGCCATAGCTTAGGGGCGCAATTAGTATCAGTAACTGAACAACTTTTCTTAAGGAACATAGGTCGAAATACGAAAAACCAAATTTGACCTTCCATACAAAATGAGCTTACACACAAAAAGCAGTTACTATGGGTGGTCAAAAATTTACTTTCGTAATTTGACCTATGTTCCTTGCGAAAATTTGTTCAGTTATACTGATCCCACCCCTGAGCTATGGCACGCAATAAAATTAACACCCTGTATAATGACAGATTGAACTCGACGCTGTTTGTAAAACTTGGCAGCAGCAGGCTACTGAAAAATCTGTGGCAGGAAAGAAGAGATGCATCTCTCAGCCTAGCGGTGGTAAATTAACGAACGGAACTAGCACAGAATTTGTTAAACTAACAATAAACTGGGCTGCATTTCACATCACACTGCATTTTGTTTTATGAATAGAACTATTTCTGCTTACCTTACACAATTCCTCATAAAATAAGAAGAGCATGTTCGGATGGTATCTGGATTCCCAGGCTTCTTTTAAGTGCTCAAAGTACGGCGTCCAATGGTCTGGAAGTAATAAAGTTATTTATAGATTAATTGTTACTACTTTTTGCGTGGTATAGTAACCTTGCTGTGAAATATTAATTCCGATTCAACCTTTTGTTGCTTTCAAGGCTTTTCAATAAATGTTTTTTTTATTGTCAGAGTCGTAGTATAAAAAAGGTAATGTGGTTGACCATTCAAAGGCTTCGAACATTAAATTTTATTCATCATCATCATAAATATGTTCCATAAAACGTCTTCCTTACTATATAATTGTTAACTGTCACTGTTTTATGGAAACAAATATTATTCTATTATATTCTAGGTACTGCTCAACGCTTATATTCGCGTTGAGGCTAGAACAAATTGACCTTAATGATTGGTGACCGCAACGTAGTCCAGAACCGCAGATATAGTCGCTGTTGCTCCACCCTCTAGTTTAAGATTCCAGTGTCGCCTTTTACGACACCTACGTACGGGAAGAGATGGTTTGGCAAAGATATAAATCAAATATGGTTTATTCATTGTTGGATATTAAAATCTCTTAATGTCTTCAGCTAAACTACATCGGTTCACAAACAAAGTGGCGCCATGACGTGAAAAAAGAAGCAACAAAAAATAAAAACAACTTACGCAAATCTCTTATGAAGAAATTCCAGTATGTTTTGAAGTCACCTACATATCCTTGTGTCCTAATCAGCCTGTTGAGGTGGTAGAAAGACACAACGACGTCCCTTGGGTCTCTCGCGACGTACACCACTTTCGAGGTCTCCAGTAACTTCGGTGGTAGAAGTGACATAGGAAGATGGGTTTTGACAAAACGTGGAGATGGAATGCGGGCCAATTGCTCTACACCAGACTCAGTCACTTGCTCTAGGAGTTTCAGTTTTCTATCACTATCGTAGTTTTCTTGTATGAATCGTTCCTTCATTACTGGATGGACGTACACTGAGAATCTGGAAAATTAAACAAATATTTTTTCTTGATACTTTGCACATTAAATGCTCCTTATCTTCCCGGTACTTACTCCAAGAATGGATATCGTTCAGTAAGTGGTATCGCATCTGATCTGGCGTAATCTAAATCGTTTGCTACCATCCAAACTAACTCTTGGGTCCACGTGGTTCCTAAAAAAAACGAAATCATTTTCTGTATTCATGATTTATTGAAAAAGTGTTTTCTTTTTAGGATCGGTCTAGTCTACGCATTTGCCATAAGGGTATGGGTTACAGGCACATCGGTGGTATACTTGTTTACTATTATATATTCTGTGGTGGTATGCCGTAAAAGCTAGAAATATTAGCGCTTCTTTTTAATTCATTCTATCTCAAAGAAGTCATGTTCCATCGACAAATGGTACATCTTCAAGATTCCATTACAGGGACCGAATTATTGAATGTCACTGAGTGATTTCATAGATAAAAAATTGTTGTGAACTCATAAAATGTTAAATTATTCAAGGTGAGTTACACCATCTACTTATAACCAGAATAAGAATATATACGCATCAGGTTCTCTATAGGGTGGAGAAATCAAAAGGCGAATATTAGGTGTAATGTTTAAGTTGCAACCTACCTAATTTACAATCGAAGACTAGTTTATCAGTAACAAATATTAATCTTTACTTTTTAAATTTTATAATCACTCGGTCAATCGCAAATCAGAAAAGTGATAGTAAAAAACTTAGTACAGTCAACAGCACGACAGTAGAAACATTTGTAACTTTATTACCATGCCATAAGGGCCAAAGAGTTTCTACTGACGTGCTGTTGAGTGTACCTACGTAAGTCCTTGTTCAGACACCAACCTGACCGCGGGTAGCTAGCAACAAATATGTCGTCAGGCCTGATCGGCATATTGTAGATCTTGGCAGCTTCTTGTCTGAACTTGTGGGGCAGGAAGTAGCCCTTAGGACCGACGCGGACGAAACCGGTATGCTCACCTGAAATGTATTCGTAGAATCTAGTATAAATACTTGATTTACAAAGTTATAAAGTAATCCAGTATTATGTAGAGCCTATAATTACAGAGTCTGTACGCAGTGAGAGTCAGCCGAAGGCCGAAATTGACCGAAAGGTATATACTTGTTTTTTTTTATATTACAAGTGGGCAAACTAGCAGGTGGGTCACCAGATGGTAACTATGGTCACCACTGCCTTATTAGTGGCACGACACACTTTGACACTAATAAGACAGCAAAGCGCGTTTCCGTTCCTGAAAACGTCTCATGTACCGGTAATTTCACTGACTCCCTAACCCTTCGAACCGATACACAGCAGTGCAAATACTGCTGCTTTACGGCAGAAAAAGGTACCTAAGAGGGTAGTACTCCAGACGGACTTTGCATAAAAGGACCTTCAAAACATTATGTACATAATATATCTTAGTACAGTCAAGAGCACATCAAGCTTGACGCATTGGATTTGTACCGTCCTTATTGCAATAGACATACGGGCTAGAGTTGCACTGTGAGTGTCAAGCTTGAACTGTCGTTAACTGTACTTACCCAAGACGTAAACACCGGCTAAGTATTGGAGAGGGTTCTGTAAGTACCACCACACAATCAGCGGAGGTTACAAATACTGCGCCAAAATGTTGTTGAGTCCGACTTGCACTTGGCTGATTTTTTATATTTATTGTTTTATATAGGCCTACGAGTATGTAGGTAGGTACTATAATTACATCAAGTATTTGTTTGTTTTGTTTTCATTTTTAGGGTTCCGTACCTCAAAATAAAAAACGGAACCCTTATAGGATCACTTTGTTGTCCGTCTGTCTGTCTGTCAAGACCCTTTTTCTCACGAACGAGAAGAGGTATCAGGTTGAAATTGATAACGAATATTAAGGTCCATGAACCACACAAGATCTGAAAATTTCATTTTTTTACGACGCAATCAAAAGATATGGCTTTTTATGTCCTCATCTCCATACATTTATGCAAAAAAGCAAAACCTACAGGGTACTTCCCGTTGACCTAAAATTATGAAATTTGGCAAGAAGCTAGGTCTCACAGTACAAATAAAGGGAAAAGTCTAAAATCATTAAATATTTCAATTTTTCTCACAACTAATAGTAACCAATTAAGGTGAGCTCCCGTTTCAAGAACTTTTATATAAAAGAGGGGTCAAGTTGGATGGTCGCATAGTTTTTGAAATCAAAGAGCAAAAGCTTTTAGTATATCATATGGTAGATAGGTACGGAACTCTTAGGGTGCGAGTCCGACTCGCACTTGGCCGGTTTTTTAAGATAGAGTCATATACCGGGTGTAATGTTAAGTGTGCTCAGGCGATTATTCCGTAACTATTGCAGATATCAAAAACCTTTAAACTATATCGAAAGTAGGTACGTTACCTAATGAGTAAAATTACATCAATGACTTTTTTTTAAATAAAACGAGAAATATCCATAATTTTGATATTAAACACTCCCATACATTTAGTATGAGATTAGTGGAAATGTTTAAGTTTCCTTATTTGGATCAACTGTACCCAAAAAGCATACAGCGCCCTGCGAGTCCAATACAATAAGGGCTCCCGCACACGACCGAGAATCGGTGGCCGATTTTTTGTCGGCATCCCGCTCTGACGTGTTATCGCCTGGATCTTCCGTCCTTGTCCTGGCCGATAATCGCCCACCGATTCTCGGTCGTGTGCGGGAGCCCTAATGCGTTTAGGGCGTTGTTGTTGGGGCTGCCACGCTACTGCAGCGCGTCGGGCACGTGTAGTCTAGGCAACGAAGCGGATCGTTGTATGAAGACCCCGCATTAAATCCTCAGTCGATGAAACTTTGCTGGGGTACACTACATAAGACAAACCTATTATAAAAAAAAATAATTGGTAAGTACTTTTAATTTTTCCATACAAAAAACGTATGAAAAAATTTTTTTGTAAATTTTTTTTGGATATTTGTAATTTACATTTAATTCATGATTCTTTATCATCCTGTCAAATAAAATCTGCCTGAGAAATTTATGTTGGGGTCAACTGTTTCGTTGCCTACACTAGTGGACGGCTTCCACGCGATCATGCGCAAGCGGGTCGCCTCCCTGCGTGTCGGGGCTGCGCCAACAGCCTCCCTCGTCACCATCATATGATAGCTGGGCGGACAGATAGACCTATTTTGAGGCACTGGACCACAATGCATGTAATGCCCCTGTCACGAGCCTCAGAGTAGATCCAGTGTGTTCAATTATTATAAATTTAATGATTACGTATCAGACGTATGATATGATAATGATGATTTTCAAGTAGATACACGTGTAGATTAATAATTTTACCATGACCACTTCAAATTAATGATAAACCTTGTTTCAATATCGCATTAATTTGAAGTGGCTGAAAAGTAACATACCTAAGTACCTACTACAAAAATAACAAAAAGAAATACTTTTTGGTGTTCGTTCTAATCTAAATTCATAACCTTTATCGGGGGTTGTCGATCCCGCTAATTTATTATGTTTTTTTTAGTTTCCAAATATCAGTACTAAGCTAAAATAACCTTATAAAATAAGAAAACTAAAACCTTTCTACTAATCTCATACTAAATGTATACTCCAGGGTATTTAGAAACTTTTATATGAGTGGGTTTGAAGTATAAATGTGACTTTTTTATTATTATTGACAAAATTAAATTTAAATACATATATGTGAAATATTATTAAAGAAAAAAATATAGGGAAGATGACGAAAAATGCATTTTAAACCGAAAGATTCAAAAATAAAGTTTATTATTACAGTTAACATTTTAATTTTGTATAAAATGTATTTAAAATAATATTTAAGAAGTAAAACATTAAACTTACTTCCATTATATATTATCCTTTAAGTGCAATTTCGAGTTAACTTATTACCTTACTGAAACTTCGAATTTCAGCAATTCCAATGGGAAAACATTTTAATTTTTAGGTAAACTACCTATGATTATAGTTCTATTAACAATGCTAATCGATTGATTGCATTAGCATTTTAGTATAAATAAAAAATTAAAATATATGTTCCCGAGGTCATACGATTTTAATAATTATACATTTATAGGAGAGATTAGTTGTTTAACAAGAATCCGAGAAAAAACAGCCATACTTAATTACTTCCAGGTCAAATAATAATTTCCCTGGACTAGTAATGGGAGTGTTTAATGTCAAAATCCAAGGTCAAAATTATGGATATTTCTCGTTTTATTTAAAAAAAATTATCGATGCCATTTTACTCATTAGATAACGTACTTTCGATATCATTTTAAAGTTTTTTGATATCTGTAATAGTTACGAAATAAGGGCACACAACGATTACGCAGGTAAGAAAAAGTTGAAAACAGCACATTTCCCGAGAGCTTTTCCATTTACATTTTATATTTATTTTTTGGACGAACAGACACCCAACATGGCATGGAACCCTAAGATTGATTATAATATCGAGCAAGTATTAGCTTGAAAATTTTGGAAACTACGCGCGGGGGCGTTTAGAAGCGCAGCGTTTTTCTTACATCAACAGAAAAATAGGAGTGAGTGAGTAGGTACCTACGGAGGGACTTTGATAGATTAAATTGAGAAACATATACTAACGCGTAGGTCTGATTACGAGTATGACTATTACGATTAGATAAAAGCTACATAGCTGAGGGAACTATTTATTTATTACTTACATGAAGAAATGCAATCGTTTGATAGTACCTACAATCACAGGGTGTAATGGAAGGGACAGGTTGGCAAATACTGAAAGGAAATGATCAGTCAACGTAACTGAACAACTTTCAGGAAAATAATAAAAATCGGCCTCCCTCTCCATACAAAATTGCAAACTTGATTGGACAGTTTGTATGGACAGTATTGGACAGGCCAATTTTTTAAGGTTATAAAACTGAAAGAACGTAAACGAACTGAAAGTTATAAAGTTGTTCAGTTCAGTTACGTTGACTGATCATCCCCTTTCAGTTTTCTGCAAAACCTGTCTTACGTCCTGTATAGTATTATTTATAGATGGTTATCCTATACTATCAAACGATAATATATTTTTATACGGCTTCTCTAAAACGGTTGTAACGATGTCGATGCAATGTACCATACGGGGGTTTTTGGGGGCGAAAAATCTCTCTAGCTAGGTCTCATTTCTTGGAAAAATCGTTTTCCTCGTGTTTTTAAGCATTTTTTAAAAATACCGCGAATAGACAGATACTTACAGCGCCATCTATTGGCGGGTAGCATAGCTTGCTCACCCGATGATATTTTCAGGTTGAGGCGTCTATTATAGAGCGAAGCTCGGTCGCCCAGGTACTAGGAAATAAAGCCAACATACTCTAATCTCGCTTTACGTCGTCGTTTGCATATTATCATAACATACATGGCCTTGTGGTGGATTTCCATCGACGTGCAGTAAGGAAGTTACTAATTCCTCTATTGCAGTTATTTAAGAAGTTAATTAAGTTTTGCTATTATACTTTAATAATTATTGTAATAATTTATCGGAAACAACGAAGTCACGATGCAATACAATTATACTATGCGATATACATACAGGGTGTAAAGGCACAGGTTGGCAAAACTGAATAAGTCTTTTCAGTCAACGAAACTGAACAACTTTCAAAGAAATATAACCGGCTAGGTACTTAAAAATTTACGTTCCAAGAGCAAGTCGCACTCATACACTACAGGTTCCGTACCTTGGAGCAATTTATTGAATATCACCGGGTGATAAAACAAAACTCAAAAAATTCAAAATCGTAGATCCTTTTTTCACAAAGCGAAGATCTGTCACAATAATATCTTCTAACCAACCAACCTAACCCCTCCTTAAGGTGATCTGTTTTCCATACAAAAATTCAAATTACTTGCATTCTTACGCGGGACATAAAATTCTGTTGAAAAACGAACGAATACTGCTATTTTTAGTTGAATTTTTCGCTAATTAATACAAAAATACAGTTAATGTACTGAAAGTACTATTTTTGTTAGCAGTTTTTTGGTTCAATATTTCGATTGTGGGCGTGCGGTCAAAACTGTACGGTTGTGCTTTGTGTGCATGTGTGAGTGATCGTACTCATGTAAACACGGACTGACAAGAGTAATTGTCTTTAGTGGACATATGGAGATATTTTTCTTAACGAAATTGTTGTTAGGCGTTGAAGTTGCACGATGCAATTTACGCGAATCAACTTTTTGCACATATATAGTTGGTACTTATTGCATTAAAAAATAAAGCCTTATATTTGCAGCAGTGGCTCCATCTAGTTGCGTTCGGGGCTAAGCTGGCCGTCACAGATCACCTTAAGAGGCTACCTCCCGTCCACTAGCGCCCCCATCAGTTAAAAAAAAATTACTCGCTAAATACAAAACTTATCGAAAATCCGGAAAGACAGATTGAAGTTAAAGTACCTTAGTTTATTCAGAATCTATTTATTCTGAAAAATATAGTTCACTGTAGTTACAGTTACAAAAAGTGCGAAAAACGGCCACTTTTAGCAGTTTTTGTATCTGTAACTATAGTGAACTTTATTTTAGATAGTAAATAGTTTCTAAATAAACAAAGGTACCATTACTTCAATCTATCTTTCCGGATTTTTGATAAGTTTTGTATTTAGCGAGTAATATTTTTTTAACTGATGGGGGCGCTAGTGGACCGGAGGTAGCCCCATAAATGTAGGTACTTGGAACAGGAGCACATCTTAATTTGATTGTGAGAAAAGTTGTAATATTTAATGATTTACCAATTTTTCTTTGCTTGTGTTGTGGGACCTAGCTTTTTGCCTTTCCATTATTCGAGGTCAACAGGAAGTACCCTATAGGTTTTGGTTTGGTTTATTTTTTAGCTTCGAATTTTCACACTTGACAACAACGACTTGAATATTGAGTATTAATTTAAACTTGATACCTTATTACCCGTGCGACGGAAAAATAGTCAAGACAAAAGACGGACAACAAAGTGATCCTCTAATTGTTCCGTTATTTTTTTTATTTTGAGGTACGGACCCTAAAAAACTGCAAACCACAGACCTAGGATGCCTCTACATACGAACACTCCAATCAATTTTGGGTGGTTCCATTATCATTTAAAATACCCGTTCTCATTTCACTGACCTACATTTTCGTATTTATGCAGGCCATCGTGTCGCGTCGGTCATTGACCGATAACTAATGTGATCAATGATAGTGGCGAAGCATCTTGAGCAATCCCAGTAATAATTTTGTTACTTCGCAAAATAAACAAAATCTTTGTAGGCATTATTTTTTAAGCTAGATAGGTACGTAACGTATTTTCATTTTACAAGCACAAGTTTCATAGTTTATTAAGTTTGGAAAGATCCTAAACTTTTACAAATAAGTTATAGGTGGGTACTTGGAGGTACAGTCAACATTACACTTAATTAACCACTCTTGTGTGATGCTCGATACGCACTTGCCATGACCTTAAAATTATAATAATGATAGTCATGTTTTTTTTTAGAACCCTAAAAAGATAAGTATGTACAAATGCCATTGCCTCCAAGAACTGCAAGGTTGGAGATAAAACTTGGTACTTGATCGATTTATTGGCGCAGTTATTTTGTTAGTCTCCTGCCTTCTACGCTGTCGCGGGTTCAATTCCCGCCTAGGACAACCGTCTAGGACAAAAGTGTGGTTTTTTTTCCGTGTCTGGGTGTTATTTATCTATTTATGTATGTTTATCAGTCTCTGGCTCCTCGATGGGCTTTGCAATATTTGGGATAATATTGTCTTTTTTGTAATATTTGTAGTGTAGTCTATCTTCGGAGTCTCTACAGGCTTAATTAATTCCATGCTTACTAAGACAACCAGCAGATGTATTTAATGTATAGAAAGATTAGATAAATATTTTTGTATTTTAGATAAATAAAATATACACGTATAATCATTAATTTAAATAATGCCGGTAAAAATAAACAAACTCACTTGCCAAACTAAAGCGGTAAACCGTATTAAACTTAGTTTTTATTAATAATTACCAAAATTAAATAAATACATAAACATATGATCAACGTTTTAAAATCAATGACTCTCAAATTGCAGCGTTAGATGTCTCAACCCTATCCTATAATGAGATGTATGAGTTAACAAAATGTAAAAACTTCAAAGAATCTTCGCGGTTTAGTTACAAACTTTCTAGGTAACTATTTATTCACTTATTGTCAAAAAGTTTGCTTACCAGTGAAGTAACTCATGAGCTCTTTAGCTAATTCCGGCTCTACATCTTTCATCTCCAAGGGGTAGTTTAGCTTGTGAATATCCATTCTACTATTTATAATTATATTTACTGCAAATATTGTCCAATGTGCAAAGTGAAAGCGAACGTCCACTCGTCGACTCACGCGCAACGCACTGTCAAGTTTCGATCGACCATCAAAGTTAACTTGGAGTTGCTGAAGGTTAAACCTTTCGATCTCGCCGTTCCTTTAATAAACCGATAAACGACAACGTCCGACTCTGACAAACTCTGTTCTTTATCTCAATCAGTGCATTGCGCACGAACAAACGAACTATAGATAAATGTAAATATGCTATGAATGATAAACAATAATTACTTAGTCAATTAGTTGGGATTATTTCACTTTTCCCCTTTATGCAAATCACGCTTAAGCGGAATTTAATAAAAAAACTGTTCACTATTTATTTTTAAAAATAAATAAATCGTTTATTTCACATCAAAAACAGTTTAAAAATTACAAACAAGTTCCGCCAAACTATAAAATAGTTTGTTGGCAGACAAAGCTCCCCTTATTTTAACAAAACTGTTTTATACATACAGCGTGATTTTTAATTGGTTTTGCTCCCGAAGCCCAGTAATTCTACTCATAATAACAAGCAACTTTCCCGAAGAAAAAACTTTTTACTCGTAAACATTTTTTCGCCTCTCCATAGTAAAGTGGTCACGTGATCGACTCATTTTGTATGGGAAGGCGAAAAATTTTTTTCGAGTATAAAATTTTTTTCTTCGGGAAAGTTGCTTGTTTTCATGAGTAGAATCAATGTGCTTCGAGAGCAAGACCAATAGAAATTCACGCTGTATTTAACTGCACGCTTATAAAAAAAATACATCCGCTTATCTTATACTATTAAACGAGCAATATTTGTATATACATATTATACTATATAAATTTATATATATATTTGTAATCGGTTTCTTGAAAACGGCTTTAACGATTTAGATGAAATTTACTATACAGGGGTTTTCGGGGTCGAAAAATTCATCTATCTAGCAAGGTCTCATGTCTGAAAAAAATCGTTTTCACCGTCATTTAAATAATTTCTTTGCGCATTTTAGTGCGTTTAAGAAACTTACAGCGCCATCTGTTGTTGAGTAGCGAGAGAGCATAGCTCGGTCGCCCAGGTACTTTATTTTATTTATACAAGGTGTAACAGAAAGGGTAAATCAACCCTGAAGCCCATCAAACGAACTACATTCCATAGGTCGAACAACTGTAAAAAAAAATTACCTCCCTTACAAAATGCGCTATCAGCTGATTCAGTTTCTATGGGAGGTCAAAATTTCTTTTTCTGATTTCGACCTATGTTCCTCAGAGAAAGTTGTTCAGTTTTAGGGGCATCTGGGTTGGTATACCCTTTTTGTTACACAACATTTTATTTCGATTGTTTTACTATCGTTTACTCATTTAATACTAGGTACAGTCACGAGCACTTCAAGCTTATTACTTGTATTGCGGCGACTCAAGCACGTAGAGCGTTTCAAATAAGAACGGTACAAAGTCTAATGTTTTACGCTTGCTTGCCATATTATTTTCCAACGGCAACCTGTGCACTCGTTTGATGTACTTACTGAAATGGCTCATTGTCATATTTTAAATTCGATAACTATCGTAAAATAGAGACTTGAAGGTATTCGGTGTTTGTTTACAAACTGTACTGCCAGTGCACACAAGCAACCGCTCTACCTGTTTTCTGAAAACTGGTGTTCTGCTTTGTTTGAATGCAACAAGGTTTACAACATTTACCTACTCGTACTTACTATCGTATCATATCTTTATCTAGCTGAATAAATTCATAGACCTTTGCTGTAGGTATATAATCTTAACTAAAGCCCGCCAACGGATGGCGCTGTAGGGTTTCGCGCTATTTTCAAGAAAACCATAAAAAAAACGGAGAAAAAGAATTTTTCCGGTCATGAAACCTAGCTAAAACGATTATTCGCCCCCGAAAACCCCCGTATAGTAAATTTCATCTAAATCGTTAGAGCTGTTTTCGAGAAACCTATAACAAATAGGCATGTGCCGAAAGAGTGGAATATAAATGGGTCAAGCGGAAAATAGCGATTATGTAACACTTTAAAGTAGTTAAATCGGGTTTTAATGCTTAACAGCTGTAATTACCATAAATCTTATTGCAATTGGAAAATGATACATGCACAAATATAATTATAGAGTTGGTAGAAACTGCGTCAATGTACAAATTTACAAGCACAACATCGTTTTCAGTGTCAGCAAAAAAAAAAACGAAAAATAAATTAATGATTTATTTTTTAATAATTTACAAAAAAATAAACGATGTAAAATAAATTAACTTAGACTTAGAGGTAATAAATAGCATTCATGGCAAGAGATCAATTTAAGAGATTACGAAGTGGCCGGTACTACTTCCGGTGAAGGGTGGTCGGCGGGCGCTTCTTGGAGTTTCTCTTGGGATTGAGGTTGTATATCCGCTGGGGCTGCGGCGGCGGGGGAGACATCCTCGCCGGGGGCAGGGGCGGTGATGGTGCTAGACCGCGCGCGGCACATGAGCGTGTCTGGGTCGCGGTATCCGTCCGGCCCGCACTGCTCCGTCGCGCCGATCAGCTTGTACTCATCCTGTTCGGCCTCCAGCTGGTTGTCGGAGTCCAGCCGGCGCCGGCCCGCGATCACCACCTCGCCGCCGCCGCCCGCCGTCCGCCCGGAGTCCCCGATCTCCACGTGGTACGGCTCGCTCGGCTCCACGAACGCCTCCATCACCCGGATATCCGCCCTCTCCTGCAGCTCCGGATCCTGAGCATGTTTCGCGTTTTTCATCAACCCACTCAAGAGAGGAAGGGTCATTTTGGACGGCAAAGCTACGACGAACACGACGTTCTGTACGTCTGCTTGTACGTTGAATTGACCATCCTGACGCTGGTCGTACGTAGCGGGGGCGGCGGCCGCGACCGCTAGTAAACACGCGAATACCAACATGATGCGCATGGGCAGGAGACTGGACGCCGACTGCGCGCCGCAAACTCCCGCGCCGCTTTTACCGAGCGCCCGCGAACCAGTACCCGCGAAACGAGCACATTGTAACGGTGCACACGACAGCCGCAGTTCGGACCTTTACATACGAGCTCGAGTAACACATATTCACTAATAGAACGCTAACGAGATCTAATGATCACAAAAAACTTTGCATGTAGTAATGACTGGTGACTGGACCAAAATTAATTATGACGCGTGAAATCAAAGCGAGTAGACTACTGTTAAAAATGTGGGATGTGCTATGACAAGCGGTTAACATAGATTAACACTTTATTGCACATTATTTACTAAGGCGGCCTTGTCGCTGAAAGAGGTTGGGACAACATTGGAATCAACGAAAGTTTTCTAGATCACCTAGGTGTCCAGGTCAGATAAGCGCACTAGGAATAATTGTAATATCATTGACTAGGAAATAAACCGAAAGAAAATTCTTTCTAGAAGCAGTAAGAAGGTGCGTATATTCGTGCCGTGTGTTCCGATGGACCCAGACGACGACGACCACATACGTCTACCAGCTGACCGGCGAGCAGGTCATCGCTACGATAACCGAGTTTCGCTCGCTACCTACTACTCCACCAAACCGATTAGACACTCAGTCTGTATGAACGTTGATACAAATTGTGTGTCTTATTGTTCTAGTGAAGGGGCACCACCGGACGGACGTCGAACCGGCGATCGGCAGACGTAAACAAGAAACAGCAAAACTCTTTAGTTTCGTTTCCGTTATCGGTCAGTAGATAATTTTAAGCGGACATTTAGAAATCTTTAACAAGAATCACCGTGCCACTTAGCATCAATTAGCATTAAGATAAGTAGATAATGAAATTTCTTTTCCCCAAAAGTTTCATCCCATAAAAGTGTGCAATGTTCTCATACGATTATTTTGCTGTTAAAAGTGTGCACAGCTTTTTTAATAGTACGAGTAAATAGTATAATAAATAGTTTATATTACAAGTTAAGTAAAAAAATATATACGAAATAATACACTTTGTTTAAAGACCATGTATTTAAATGAACAATCTACATGATCTATAAAAATTTTGCTGCCTTCATGTCAGTGCACAGAAAAAAATGAAACAAGAACGCAATATGTCTCGACTAATATTGCTTGAATATAAAGTTAAGGGCCATTTGCACTGAACTTAACAATCGCCCAAGTTCTTGCTTAAGGTCCGTCAAACTATTGCTAGGAGTGTCCTAAATAAGTTAGGGGCGATTCTTACGTTTAGTGCAAACGACCCTACATGTCTTAGAGTAAGATAATCATGCCGAATTCTTAAGATTCAAGAGAGAATTTCTTCTAAAAAGAATTCTATTACTAGATTTGAAATTGATATTTTGAATTAAAACCATTTATTTTTTACATCAACAATGAAAAAATCAAAGCAAGTAAAATATTAATCGATTGGAAAAATAGATCGTTTCGCCTGAGAATTATGAAAAATAATAAATGAAGATTTAGGACAATATTAAGGCAAATAACCTAATTAGATAATACAATGAAGAGTTAAGGCGATATTAAGGCAAATAATTATTGCTCGGGTCAAGATACTGTGTCAAAGACGAAACGGTATCAAAATTTCGATTAGTTTGCTAAGTCTGTGGTCTATTGGTCAGAGCGAGGGACTACGATACCGATGGACGCGGGTTCGAATCCAGCCACCCAGGACTTTTGGTAAATTATAATGGTTCATATGATATGATATAATTATGTAATAGTTAATGAGAACATTAATAAATAATAGAAATGGAAACAAATGTAAAGGGAATGAGCAGAAGAAGAGGAATAAAAAGAAAAAATATAGTTGAAAAAGTGGTATTTAAAAAAGAGCCTTTTATTTTAGTTTTTAATTTTAAAGAGCTTTAAATTTTTCAACAGAAGTAGTTTCGCTCTAGGGGTGACACATTTAGCTTTTTTAAATAAGAGCTTTAAATTCTTAATTTAAATTAGTTTCATTATTGGTGTGATAGATGCTTCAATCAATTAAGTTTGGTTCTTGATGTGATAGCTTTTAGTTTTTACAATAAGATAACAGTAAAAAATTTTAATTAAAATTGTTCTTGGACAGAGAACTATAATACAAAACATTTTATTTCTCAATCTAAGACGTTTTCGAGTTTCCTTATATCGAAAACCCAAAAGATCTTAAATAAGGAATATTATTTGGTTCAAGATATCTTTTTTTTTTCTGTGTGTGGTGCCGGCAAACAATAGTGACAACTCATCTCTACTACTTAATTTGGATGAACGTAGCAGTTAGAAACTTGTTTACTATTAAATATTCTGTTCAGTAACTCTAATGGGAAGGACCCTCTCTACACGTGGTGGGTCTCGTAAAAGGCTACCAGGGGATTATGAACCAGAGGATAGACAGCAGCGTTCTTCTGTGTACTTATCCTAAAATCTTACATTCTGCGGTCACCAACAACTGCGGTTCATGGTGCCAGTCCCAAGTGTCCCAACCACATTCCGATCCACATTGTTCCAACAAAAGCTGTAATTCTGGAGGGAGCTCACTGACAGTCCCTTGCAAACGAACACTACATAATTTTAATGTTTATGAATCTAACACTCACTTTTTCATCAATTATAATTATTTCTTAGATGGAAACGATAGGTATTTAACACAGATTGTATTTAATGTCTGACAAGGAAAGCTATATTTAAAAGTATTTAAGGAGTCGTCACATAACTTCAATTAACAGTCAATTGTTCAAGAAGTTGAAAAATATAGGGCAAAGGACACTCAACAGCACGTCAGTAGAAACACTTTTGGACCTTATGGCGTGGTAATAGAGTTGAAAAGGTTGCTACCGACAAGCGGTTGACCGTGTGTATTTATAGAAACATCTCAATATGCATAATATGACGCAGCAGATTTGTAACATATACCTAAGATGTCCAGTTGCAGAGCGCTAGTCCAACAAATTATGCAGGACGCAGGGACACACCGTTACCTAATTTCCAACTGACCTGAAACAACAGTTATTGGCAGATCACTAGGTACTATTTTACACTATTTTACCCACGCAACTCCTAACAACATCCATTATGACAACAACTTAGAAAGAAACGGGACGTTTTCAAATGAGGCGCGTGACGAAACTGTTTCCGAACATTGTGGTTTAGATAAAAAACGACACCTTGTTATTTTATAGCTAAAAATATGATTTTGAAGCATGAAAAACACTACCCTAACAAGATAATACAATTTGTACCTAATAAACATTTAGGCACCCTGGCCCTTGTGCTCAATATAAAAATCGTAACACTAAAAATAACAATTACCTAATGAGGGATAGCTAGGAAAAAGCGGATCCGATAAACAGTCAGACGGTAAAAACCAATTTAGATCATCTTGAGGAGAAATCTGCTCTAACTAAAACATTCTCGAAGGGAGCGCTGGCAAAGCTGTAACATTTTATAGCCGTGGAAAGCGCCCGGCTATCCGCCCGCTCGGGAACCGCAAGCTTTCATGTAGAATGAGCCCCTAAACTAATCAGCCACTTGCAGATTTAGATTTATTACCCGACTACGGCAAAAAGGAGGGTTATGATTTTGACCGGTATGTATGCATGTTCATCTGTTCCATAAAGCGTTCATAAGCTTTAGACTTTAGGGCAAAGTGACAATAATATGACAACGGCTATTACTGATCATCACTACAAATATTTTTAAATTGGTATTTTTTAATTCTTATTTCTGATGACAATATCTTCTTTCACACTTTTTACAGCAAGATTTGCCAGTAATTGGGTTCTAGTTTTCAATAGTAAGGTAAGATAAGAAGCACAGGGTACCTAGTTAGCGTTTGGAAACTTCCGGTGTAGGTGTAAACGAAATTGCCTAACTTATGGCGGGGGCACTAGTGCCCCCAGATGTGTTAATGTTTCGATAAGCCTACAAAACTTTCAAGAGCCCAATTCTTGAATATCACTAGGTGATAAGTTATCAACTAAAAAATAAATAGTGAAGATAGATGTTCGTTAATTATATGTATAAAGTATACTGTTTGATTGTCACATAGCATGAATTATGATTTGTCTTCTAACAAATGGTTAAAATGAAATTTAAGTTTCAAAAGTGATATTTTATCACCCGGTGTTATTGTAGAATTGGGTCTCTGAACAATCGCAAATATTTATAGGTGAAAAATATGTTTTAAATTGTATATATGTTTTCATTGTTTGGTTCTGGGTTCGATTCCCGGTGGGGACACTGTCACACAAAAATCCCTTTGTGCGACCTCCTCAGTTTGGTTAGGACATTGCAGGATGAATCACCTGATTGTCCGAAAAGTTAGATGATTCCGTGCTTCGGAAGGCACGTTAAGCCGTTGGTCCCGACTACTATCTAAGGATGTAGTCGTTAATGAGCCATGTCAGAGGCCTTTGGCGGCTCAACAACTCTGACACCAGGGTTTGTGAGGTCGGTCATCGACCTTGCTACCCACACGATATGATGATGATTGTTTGCAAAGACCTCATTTGTATTTTATTATGGTTAGATTTTATAAAGCGATACTTAAAATAAGATAATCATAGGCAAGATAATCGTTCAATTATAAATAGCATCATTTCGACAAATGACACATTTTTGGAATTATAACCTGCTTATTAGCTGTAAGTTTTCCATTAGGTACATACAGAAACTCCGTTTATAGCTAGTGTTGGTAGAAACGGAGCTTCTCTACCTATTAATCAGTGCGTCATCAGCGCTCTAAGCGTCGTCGTGTTTTACGGAAAATAATAAAAAATGACTTTTAGGGATTTTTCAATAAGAATTTTTATTTATTTTCAACGAAACAATTTACAATCTTAACTTATAAATACTTAAACCTACTTATTTATCTAAGAATATAAATGCATTTTCGTATCACTCTGGCTACAATCGCTTCAAACGATATCTTTGTCGCTGGAAGTACCTGCAGCGTTCCTTACTCCTATTCTTTACAAAGAAAATATTATATTAGCGATTTTAATGTTATTTCAGTTCTAGGAAGATATTTAGTGATGGCGCGTCCGTCTCAACAATGGCACCAAAAAGCTGGCAAGGCGATTCTTCAATCTGAAACAATTAAGAATATACAGGTTAGCCAAACTCATCTATCACATCAGCCGGAAGACGTCCTCTGCTGGGCACTGGTCAAATTCACACTTCATAAAACCAATTGCTAAAATAACATATAAAAAAACAGTTCATAATTGTATGATTCAATGAATGCAAATCTGAATCGATTATGTCTTTAGTAGGTACCTACTAAAGGTAATTTTACTCCATGTAAAAGACATCAACGCTAACGGGTTTGCGATTAACGTATCAATTATTTCTGCAATTTTGATAAATGGTCTCACCTTTGAGCCTTTTGTTGTTTTCTAATGCCTGCATCTTTTTTCTGGCTCTGGACATCGCTGGTGAGGCTAATGTCGCTGAGCGTCGACTCCTGAGGCTTGGAAGGCTCTTGAGGCTTGGAAGGCTCCTCAGGCTTCAAGTCTTGTGGCTTTCCTTCCTGCGGCTTTGGCTCCAGCAGTGGCTTCGGTGGCTTTTCTTCAGATGGTTTAGGTGGCTTCTGCGTAAAGTCGCTCAAATCGTCCAGGTCGAAAAGGTCGTTGAAGTCGATGTCGGAAGCGGCGGACAAGAGAGAGTCTGCGGGTGCAACGGCAATGACTACTCCGTCGATGTTAAGGCGGTAGTTCTCAGTGCCGTTCTGCCGCTGGTCGTAATGTGCGTGATCCCTGCACTCCGGGGTGGGAGCTGAGAGTGCGACCGCGAGGATCGCCGCGAGCACTGCCACCTCGCACACGATGCGCTTGTAATTGACCATCTTGCCGGGAGTCTGCGCACGCACTGAGCAACCGACGACGCGGCTGCGGTCTCTGGGCCCGCTATGTACCCGATCTCGGTTGCATCTTTTATTTATTCGCCGAGATAGCGGTACAGACGCGTCGACCTACCACACCACCCGTACCAGCTTGACTGGAATTAATATGCCGTAACTTTACCATAAATACGCAACTTTACGTTCGATTCTCAACCTAAGCGTTTATCAAGTGCGAAGACGCCTTTCGAAGATCTCTGTGAAAGCAAGAATCCATCTACCTGCATACACACACAACGCATAAAAGTGCATGTTTACGCATGCCGATTCCTAATTTCTGAAAAAGTTGAAAGTTTATAATATCGACTTGAATAAAGACCAAAGCTCTGCCGAAATAAAAGCCATTCGAACTTTATAGCAGGCAGTCGAAAACAGCGACCCAGTTCTCGCGTTTATATTATTAATTGTAAAATTAGTTCACATATAAAATGTAAAGCTCTGCGACCGGCTGGCACAGATCTCAACCTGCCGCTGCTCGCTTTCGACTAACTGTACCACAAGCCACCGATAAACGGTAAACCTAACTATACCTAGCAATTCATTTATTTGTCCCTATCGCTGAGATTAAGTACCTACCTATATGTTTATTGGGCTTATTTCAGATCAAGGATAACCTGTGAATACGCTTAAGTTATCAAGTTGGTAGGCATCTGAAAATAAGAACTAACTTAATTATTTCCTCAAAGAACAAACAAAATACAAACTAATTTTAATAAACTTGCTTGTGTATAACGCAGGTATTGGCCGACGGCGTCAGATGGAATAATCAGAATCATAACATCCCATGAAATGTCCACTACAGGACAGGGAGCTCCCTCCAGAATTCTAACTTTTGCTGGAAAAATGTGGAGGGGAAGTACCATAGTCACCTCGCTTGTTAGCGTTACGGCTGGCACTATGGACCGCGGTTGTAGGTGACCGCAGTAAGTAAGATGGTATGATACGAGGATGCTGCTGCCCATCCTCCAGTTTATAACCCTTGGTCGCCTCTTACGACACCCACGGGTATGTATGGGTTGGTACTATTCTTCGCCGGCACCACACGGGACTAATAAGAATAATAATATTAATAGCGAGAGCAAAAAAATATTGCTAACAAATAAAAACTCTGTGCAGAGGTACCTAAAGCTTTTTCTTAACGTAACTTTTTGTGCCTGAGCATAAACTGAATCGAATCAGTTTTGTGAATAAGCCGTGACAATCGATTTTGTCGAGAAGTACACAGTTAATCCATTTGAGTAAGGCTTCATAGTCGTTTTTAAGATGATGTTACCCATATAAACGGTTAATCGGCAACTCAAGTTGTTTTTTCGTGAACTGCAGACACGTAAATACGCGAGTTAGGTATAATAATATGGGTAAGGTACAAAGTACATTAAAATGCAAGTGCGCTATTTTGGATATCACAGCCGAGGCTCAGAAATTGCAGCCCGAGCCGCAGGCGAGGGCGTAATGGAGCCGAGGGTGTAATTACCAACGCGCACGAGCTTTTTACGACGTTTTTCAACACATTTGCAAATAAAAACAAACCTTTTTGCTAACCTTACGTCCACCGCACGTCCACCGGAACATTTTGTCGGCTGCATATGTTCATGCTTCCCTTTAATTTTACCAAATTTCAAAATTGTATTTCGTGTATGAGTATTTTAGACGGTTCAGGATCAGTTTTTTTATATGTAGAAGTCGACACTATTATAAATAATTACAATGATAAACACGACAAATATTTGTAAAATGGCGCGCATTCTTTCTTTTTCAGCGGTCACATATTATACGTCGCGTGAGGAGCCCCCAAAACATTACCATGTTATCTTACACCACCAATCTTTTATCAATTATTAGTCAATCTAGTAACAAAGCTATAAAAAAAGGCTTTTTGGCGGGAACTCGACATGGGCGTTTGCCTGCTTAATTGAAATTTTGTTTTTTTGTGTATTTAGTGATTTAGTGGATAATAAAGATAGTGTGTTATGCAGTAAATTTACTACGGAGTGCGCAGCTGATGAAGATTTCAAGTGATCTCGTGTTTAAGCCCCGTTTGTGTTGTCCCAAAAAGTCACGAACATTTTCCTTCGTAAAGTTCACTATCGCTTTACGAGGGGAGCAAAAAGAAAACACATCAGACATGGCTGTATGGGCTTTGTACTCTTTGCCTTTCCGAAAGGAAGAATGAAACCAAAAAAAAAAAGCTATAAAAAAAAGTAATTGTCACTCGGTACCCAAACATCCTATTCCATTTACCTTGAAATAAATTATCAAAAATTGAATATCTTGTTACGTAAATGACAAATTTATTGTTAATTAGTTAATTACTATAAATAATTTCATAAAATCAACATTCATTTATGATACTTTCTCGAAGTCAGCTTGAAAATTTTAGTAACATAATAAGCATAAAAACTCCTTGCTCTTGGCAGATGAAAAAAAAAATTACAAAAATAAAACACTAGTTAAGTAATATTATGACAAAAACACGCGTGTTTAATGAGCTGGATTATGGACCTTAATACAGTGCAAATAGAGCTGTTTTATGAGCAAATGTGTTGAAAAATAATGTTACTCTTTCCGTCAAATATACAGAGTGTAAGGGACAGGTTGGCAAGTACTGAAAAGGGCGATCAGTCAGCGTAACTAAACAATTTTCAGTAAATAATTCCGGAAGTAAAAAGAAATCCGGTTCTCCATACAAACTGTCCAATCAAGTACGCAATTTTGTATGGAGGGTCCGATTTTTTTTTTCATTTCCGAGAAGTTTTATTTATTGAAAGTTGTTTAGTTACGTTGACTGATCAGGCCCTTTCAGTATTTGCCAACCTAGCTCGTTTGTTCTTATCCTTTTCTCCGATTGTACTACAAGGTGTTATAAAAAAACCGGTCAAGTGCGAGTTGGACTAAAGGGGGCCAAAATAGGGGCGACAACATTTTTAAAATAGTCGTTACTAACTAGCTCGAGTGGGGTATCATACCTACTTTTTCATTCTAAAATAGATTTTTGTATTTTTTACGATTTTTAGTTATTAAGTTATGATGAAAAAGTTAATTCCCCCCTTATCTCCGAAGTTTGAGAAAGAAAAATCTGAATTAATTATAGTTTGTAGAAATTTATGTAAATATTACAGAAAAAATTATCTGCAAAAAACCTTTACAAACAAATTTAGTTTTTGCGGTCTTCAAAATGGACTTAATTGCTTCCAAAAATACTATACGAGTAGGTATATCGGAACGTGGTTCTGATTGGAATCCTCGGCGGGCGATTCCGACTCGCACTAGACCGGTTTTTAGGGTTCCGATACCAAAATGGTAAAAAAAAAGGAACCCTTATGGTGCCGCTCTGTCTGTCTGTCTGTCCGTCTGTCTGTCACACCTCTATATCTCAGCAACCACTTACGCTATCGAGCTGAAATTTGGAATAGTTTTAGAATATAGTTGCCCAACTTAATTGCATATGAAAATTTTTTGAAAAAAGTATGATTATTAATGTAAAGGGGGCCAAAATAGGGGGGGCCAAATTTCAAATTGTCGCTACTAGGTCGAGTGGGGTATCATATGAAAGGGCTTTACTTGTACATTTTAAAATATATTTTTGTATTTTTTTAAGTTTCTTAGTTTTCAAGTTATGATGAAAAATGTCAAAAAAAATACCATTCCCCCCCCCTTATCTCCGAAGTTTGAGTAAGGGAAAATCTGAATTAATTACAGTTGACAGAGGTTTATGTAAACTTTACAGCAAAAATAAAACGATCTTTCTAAGTTGCACAGTTTTTCAGAAATCTGCAAAAAACCTTTACAAACAAATTTAGTTTTGCGGTCCTGAAAATGGACTTTATTGCTTCCAAAAATACTATAGGTATATCGGAACCCTCGGCGCGCGAGTCCGACTCGCACTTGACCGGTTTTTTATTCTTTTGTTTGCAATTAACTTGGGCAAGCATATTCTAAAACTATTCCAAATTTCAAGTACCTAGATAGCGTTAGTAGTTGCTGAGATAACAGGTGTGACAGACAGACAAAGTCGCACCATAAGGGTTTCATTTTTACCATTTTGGTTCGGAACCCAAAAATATAAGTAAGTACGTGTTAACGGAATAAGCGAACTTGAGAAAATAGTTTGTTCAGAATCGAGGGTAAATATTTCTGTAGCTACGCGCACGGTTCATGAGCGGTGAGGGGAGAGAAGTGGGCGAGGCGTGCGCGGATGTGCCATGATAGCTTTAAAATGCTATTAGATAGAACAACGATGAAACTTTAAAATAACAATAGGTATCTAGAATTTTATTTTAGATTTTTAAGATTTTTTTTACGGGAATGGATTTATGTTAATAAAAATCAGTTGGGGTGCATGTACGAGGGTTTCGCTTATTCCAATAACGTTGTAGAAATCGTCCACTTACATTTTCTAGTCCTACCTCGATTCTGCGACCAGTTTACTGTTTGTCCTGATTTTGAAGTGCCGGATGACCATCGCTGTAGTAAAAATCAATTTAAAATAGTTCATGCTTTGACTTTTCGGCTTGAAAGGCTGTAATTTATAAGGATTTACAAAAATTACACTATTCTATGAATGTTAATGTTAAATATTTAAATAAGGGGAGATGCAACAACAAAGACCGTAGCTAGTATCACACTGCCATTTATTCGACTACCCACATTCACCGTATTGTTCGATAACAATTTATATTCTACGATACCCACATACATAACATCCCTCCCCCAATAGTAACAATTAGCTTTAGAAGTATTTCCTAAAGTCTATGAAATTACGATTACGCTTAGGCCTAGTTTCTATATTTAGATGGATAGGGTCCTGCTCTAGTGACTCTTGCTCCTCTATTTCATCAGAAGAGGTAGTGTCGCTCAGTGAAGAAGAACCGACATTAGGCGGAGTAGGAAGACCTTCATACGATGCGTTAGCTTCGTTGTTTGACTCGGAGTTGTCTGAGACGGTGTGGGCATCCTTCAATGGTGGCGGGGCTGAGCAAGCACTCGCGGTATCTCCGGTCCCGGAATCACCCGTTGCCACCCCCACCTCCCCCGCAGCTTGCTGCCTCTCAGAGCATTGTGCGATCACCTCAGCCTCTCTAGGATAAGAGAGATTGGGGACGACTTCTTCGACGAACGACGACACTCCAGGAACTATGTCAGGGTCCCACTCATGGTCCACATCTTCGGGCATCTCAGTCCCGGTTAGATCCACGCTATTTACTTGCGTTCTAATCTGATCGATATGTCTTGTCACTTCGGTGTTTAATTCTGGTATATATACTTGGTACATTACATTTCCCATTTTTTTAGTTATAACACCCCTTATCCAACTAAATTGTTTATTTTTAAAAAACCTTTTTACCCACACCATATTGCCTGCTTCTAAACGTGCTCTAGGTTTGCATTTAAAGTACTTAGCCTGTAAAAACTGATTGTGTTCTACGCGTTCAGTGAGGTCTGTGGATGCGGAAGATGTGACGGTCTTTGAGGGATGGCATAAAAAATCTAATCTAGACCTTAACGCATGCCCGTACACTAACTCAGCGGGAGATTTACCGGTAGTGCTGTTTTTAGAGTTCCTATAATCAAACAAGAATTTAGAAATTCTCTCCTTGATATCTTTTTTATTGTTTGACTCTAAAATAATAGCCTTTAAGCCCTTTTTAATTATTTTTACAAAACTTTCCGCCTGTCCATTACTGGAAGGATGGTAAATGGGACTCAAACAATGCTGGATTCCGTTCAAGGAGCAGAAATTTTTAAACTCTTGTGATGTAAAAGATGTACCATTATCACTCACAATCATGTGCGGTATTCCCACGCGAGACATCAGATCACAAAGTTTTTCAATCACCGCTTTAGAACCGTATGAAGACGACGGCATCTCATAGCACTCCACCCACTTACTATAAGCGTCCACTATTACCAAATACATATGGTTATTTATTGGACCTAGGAAGTCCAAATGTACCCTATAAAAAGCGTGAGGCGGCAGAGGCCAGACGGCGAGCGGCGCGCGGGGCGGGGCGGGACGCAGTTGCGCGCACACCTCGCACGCTGCCGCCAGACGTTCCAGCGCTGCATCCACGCCGGGAAACCACAGGCGCGCACGAGCTTCAGCCTTCATTTTTACGACTCCAAAATGAGAGCTATGCAATTCTTCACAAATTTTTGTTTGCAGCGATGCTGGTATAACTGCCTTGTGGCCCCGCATAACGATACCGTTTTCGAGAGATAACTCGTTTCTACAACTATGAAACGGCTTTAATTCAACGTCACTTACTTTTCTCGGCCAACCAGAGGAAATATACTGTTTGACTTTGCATAACAATACGTCACTATCAGTCGCGCGGCGCAACTCTTGCGCGGTTACCGGCAAACAACCTTGCACTATAAAGTTGACATAGGCGGCACGCTCCTCACAATCCCGCTGCGCCCCCTGCGACTCACTCCGCGCCCCGCTGTCGCCCTCTGGTACACATGAAGATCGCGACAGATAATCCGCACTATTATCGCTACTTCGAATGTACTCGATCGTGTAGTTGTATGCAGACAAGAACATCGCATATCTTTGTAACCTGTTAGCCGATATTTCCGGTATACCCCGATAAGGACCAAAAATTGAAATTAGGGGCTTGTGATCGGTGCGCAAAACAAACGGAACGGCACGGCCGTACAGATACTGGTGATAGCGTCTTACTCCGAAAATAATCGCCGTTGCTTCTTTTTGGATTTGCGAGTAATTTTTTTCCGACTGAGAGAGTGTCCTGGAAGCAAAGGAAATTGGCCTTTCCTGCAAGTCGTTGCCTATTTGTGATAAAATAGCCCCTAAAGCGTTTGGTCCCGCGTCTACGGTTAAAATCAACTTCGCGCCCGGATCGTAATGTGCTAACACACATTCCGAACTGATAAGCGCTTTGATCTTTTTGAACGCGTCATCATGCTCTGCGGTCCATTCCCATTTGTACTTTTTATGAAGCAGGTTGTATAAAGGACTCATTATTGCTGAGGCATCCGGTATAAATTTGCGATAGTAGTTTGCTAGTCCCAGGAAAGACTGCAATTGTCTGACATTTGTCGGTCTCAGTGCATTTTGAATGGAACTAACTTTATCTGGTGATTTCCTGATTCCATTCTTGTCAATTATGTGTCCTAAATACGTTATCTCTTTCATGAAGAAGTCGCATTTGCTCCTCTGCACTGTCAACCCGGCATCTTCCAGTCGCTTTAAAACCTCATACAACCTGGCTTTATGTGTGTTTCGGTTCGACCCTGTTATCAGTATGTCGTCTAGAAAAACCATTACTCCTTCCATACCGGCCAACACACATTCCATGGCGCGCTGGAAGATGGCGGGTGCACTTGCCAATCCAAAAACCATTCTAGTGTATTTGAAAATGCCGCGGTGTGTATTAATACATGTGAGTTTCTGTGACTCTTCCGACAACACAAATTGATTGTAAGCCATTGACAAATCTAACTTACTGAATTCTTGCCCCCCGTGCAATTTTGCGAATAATTCTTCGCTGGTAGGCAACGGATATTTCTCTACTAACAGTTGCCCATTAATAGTAGCAGAATAATCAGCACATAAGCGTACCGACTCCCCGTCTTTTTTTAGAGCAGGCACAATCGGTGAAGCATATTCACTGTGATCCACAGGTACGAGTACACCCAGGTCTATCAACCGGTCGATTTCCTTATCAATTTTGTCCTTTAAAGAAAAAGCCACTGATCTTGCCCTCATAAACACGGGTTTAGAGCCCTCCTTTAAGTGTAATTGTATTTTATACTTGTTAAAACAGCCAAGTTCCCCTGAAAAAAGTTTCGGAAATTTTTCTACTATTTTGCTGAGCTCGTTTTCACTAGAAAAATTGACAAAATTCACTGAGGGTGCGGGTGCAAGTTCCAAATTAAAAACTCGAATGAAATCCCGAGCCAAAAGTGGTGGGCCCCCCTTACGCACAACATACGCGTCGATAGAATGAGAATAACCGCCGTACGACACGTCCAGCCGAACATAACCTAACGCCTCAATGTTTGCGCCGGTATAACTCGTTAATTTTTTTGTTGTGGGTGATAATGGTAGGTTTTTAAAATTCAAATTGTACGTTTTTTCAGAAATTACACTAACAGCTGATCCGCTGTCGATTTGGAACTCTAAAACCAGGCTACCAATTTTCACGCGTTCAGACATAGGTTTACCCTCCTCACATCTTATATTGAATAAACACTTACCGTCATCCCCCTCATCCACGTTCTCAACATAATGTACTCTCTCTGAACCGGGTTTACACATACGACGCAGATGACCTTTTTGGCCACATTTTTTGCACTTGTAATTTTTAAACCGGCACTGATCGGTTTTATGACTAGAAAAACCACAAACACTGCATTTTTCGCCCTTGGAAGAAATCTTGAATACGCTGCCCTCTTGCATGGAACCCGGTGCAGTCCGCGCACCCGGCGCGGCCTTCGCGGCCTCGCGGGCGCACCGTACGCTCTCTGCTAGCTCCACCGCCTTCGCCAACGTAAGCTCGCGCGGGTTTTGCGCGTATAACTTATCACGCTCATGGCCCGCTACCATGCCCATTAGGAATTTATCCACTAGGGTATCCTCCAAGCTTTTGAACTCGCAGTGCTCTGCTAGTCCCCTGATCCTTGCTGCCCACTGAGTGTGTGTCTCCCCTGGCTGCTGCAGCGCTGAATAAAAATGGTGCCTTTCGGCAAAACCGCATCTCTTCGGAGTGAAATGACCGTCTAACAATTTTAAAATGTCATCGTATTCAGTTTGTTCCAGAGTTTTCGGCAGCGCCAGGTTGCTCGCTAACTTGTAGGTTGGTCCACTTAAGGCACTCAGCAAAATCGCCCTTCGCTTGATCTTTCCTTTGTCCGCTGATGCGCCGTCTGTGCTTGTCCCAAGGTCGTTCGCAATAAACCACTGGTTGAGTCGTGCTTTGTAACCACTCCATTCCTGGGTATTATGGTCAAATGTTGACAGAAATCCAAACGGGACTCCTCCTGCCATCGTTTTATTGCGAAAACACACGCTAGTTCGATCGTCGCCACTGTTAAATATTTAAATAAGGGGAGATGCAACAACAAAGACCGTAGCTAGTTTCACACTGCCATTTATTCGACTACCCACATTCACCGTATTGTTCGATAACAATTTATATTCTACGATACCCACATACATAACAGTTAACAAAATACATTGTTTTATTAAAATCTTTTAATGGGGACAATGATGAAATTTATCTAAAAATCTAAAATCCTCAATTTGTGTGAAGTAGTTTTTTTGCGAATTTCGAATTTCTTGAGGCAAAAGTTGTTGCATTTAGTTTCACACGAATCTTAGATAAAATAAGTAAAGTATAAAATAACTTACCTACACTCGAAATTAGGGAGTACCTACCTACAAAAATAGCGAACATAATTATAGCATGTTACTCAGACCATGAAACTGAAAAACTTTTCCCAAGAAACATAGTGTCGAAATGAGAAAAGCAATTTTTGATTTCCCATACAAAATGCTGATAGCTGATGCAGTTTCTATGGGAGGTCATAAATTTATTTTCGTATTTCGACCTATGTTATGTAAGTTGTTCAGTTTCATGGTCTGAGTAACATACTAAAATTATGTTCACTATTTCATTAGGACTTAGGACCTTATATAGGGTGACTTTTAATTAGTTCTTGATAGTAAAAGGTATAAATGCTTATGATACTGAACAACTTTCCCCAAGAAACATAGGCCGAAATACGAAAATCAAGTTTTAACCTCCCATAGAAACTGCATCAGCTGATAGCGCATTTTGTGTGGTCAAATTTGGTTTTTCGTATTTCGACCTATGTTCCTTGGGAAAAGTTGTTCAGTATCATGAGTACATGCATATCTCTGCTATCCAGAAATAATTAAAAGTCACCCTATATAGCTTAAATATAATGAAAACTGGAAAAACTATGTGTGAGAGCAGGTCGAAGCGATACTTGTCTCTATCGCTCTAATGTGTAGCGCATCGCTCCGTCCAACTCGCACACTGCTGACATGTTATTAATTCGACTGTAAATCTCTCACTTCAATAAATTGATGTGATCTTCTCACCTTGTTTTTGATGTGATCTTCTCACCTTCTCACTAAATTTTTTGATTAAAATACTTGTGAAACTGTTTCAAAAATCTTATTTAATAATTTTTCTTACTGGCTACGTAAATATGACATGTGAAACTAAACAATATATGAATATCCAGTACAATATCACTTGGTTTGTCGGAGGAAGACATTTTGTGCAAAATTAACGACCAACACCAAGCTAAAAGGAACGCGAACGATAAACTCAACACAACAATTTTCGAAAAATACAAACCTACATACAAATATTTTTGTACTATCGAGGACATTACCAATTTCAATTCAATTGCTCAATTTTTTTAAGTATTTATTTTTTGCTCGAATCTGGTATTTAGGTCATGTGGAGTAAGATTCTGGAGTAAAAAAGAGTTTCGTTCTGGACAGGCGGTAATGTCCCCGATAGTACCTAATACAGAATAAATCTACAAACATCTTACAATTAAAAATATCTTCTCTTACACAAACTTATTCACGAATTAAAGAAATTCAAACAATTAATAGAAATATCATCTGTTAAAGGCACTTGGTAGAGTCGGAAGACTATTAGCTATCTAATTTAAAGCACTAATGTAAACTATAATATATTTTTGTAGTGTTCATTAGAATACACTATAAAAATATCATTTTCTCTTTCCTACCTATGAAAAATATCTTGCAACTCTTATTCACAAAACACATTAGTTGCAACACTTGTTCTATATTCATGGGGTGTAAGTAACAGCGTTTCGAAAACTGAAAGACTGAACAACTTTCAGCGAATGAATCTTGCCGTGCCGCAGCCGATAGAGGGCACCGAGCAGGTAGCGTTGCGCGGCGGCAGTATACTATAGGATACTAGACGTCACGTGTCACTAGTCAGTATACTCTGTGGCCAGCAGCCGGAGCCGTGCGGGTAGAAGCCGGCGCCGTGCCGCAGCCGGTAGAGGGCGGCGAGCAGGTAGCGTTGCGCGGCGGCAGTATACTGCAGGATACTAGACGTCACGTGTCACTAGTCAGTATACTCTGTGGCCAGCAGCCGGAGCACGTGCGGGTAGAAGCCGGCGCCGTGCCGCAGCCGGTAGAGGGCGGCGAGCAGGTAGCGTTGCGCGGCGGCAGTATACTGCAGGATACTAGACGTCACGTGTCACTAGTCAGTATACTCTGTGGCCAGCAGCCGGAGCACGTGCGGGTAGAAGCCGGCGCCGTGCCGCAGCCGGTAGAGGGCGGCGAGCAGGTAGCGTTGCGCGGCGGCAGTATACTGCAGGATACTAGACGTCACGTGTCACTAGTCAGTATACTCTGTGGCCAGCAGCCGGAGCACGTGCGGGTAGAAGCCGGCGCCGTGCCGCAGCCGGTAGAGGGCGGCGAGCAGGTAGCGTTGCGCGGCGGCAGTATACTGCAGGATACTAGACGTCACGTGTCACTAGTCAGTATACTCTGTGGCCAGCAGCCGGAGCACGTGCGGGTAGAAGCCGGCGCCGTGCCGCAGCCGGTAGAGGGCGGCGAGCAGGTAGCGTTGCGCGGCGGCAGTATACTGCAGGATACTAGACGTCACGTGTCACTAGTCAGTATACTCTGTGGCCAGCAGCCGGAGCACGTGCGGGTAGAAGCCGGCGCCGTGCCGCAGCCGGTAGAGGGCGGCGAGCAGGTAGCGTTGCGCGGCGGCAGTATACTGCAGGATACTAGACGTCACGTGTCACTAGTCAGTATACTCTGTGGCCAGCAGCCGGAGCACGTGCGGGTAGAAGCCGGCGCCGTGCCGCAGCCGGTAGAGGGCGGCGAGCAGGTAGCGTTGCGCGGCGGCAGTATACTGCAGGATACTAGACGTCACGTGTCACTAGTCAGTATACTCTGTGGCCAGCAGCCGGAGCACGTGCGGGTAGAAGCCGGCGCCGTGCCGCAGCCGGTAGAGGGCGGCGAGCAGGTAGCGTTGCGCGGCGGCAGTATACTGCAGGATACTAGACGTCACGTGTCACTAGTCAGTATACTCTGTGGCCAGCAGCCGGAGCACGTGCGGGTAGAAGCCGGCGCCGTGCCGCAGCCGGTAGAGGGCGGCGAGCAGGTAGCGTTGCGCGGCGGCAGTATACTGCAGGATACTAGACGTCACGTGTCACTAGTCAGTATACTCTGTGGCCAGCAGCCGGAGCACGTGCGGGTAGAAGCCGGCGCCGTGCCGCAGCCGGTAGAGGGCGGCGAGCAGGTAGCGTTGCGCGGCGGAGGCACACTGCGCCTGCGCGACACCAGAACACAGGTCGCGGGACGCCGCGCACAGCGTCAGCGCTTGTCGCCAGATGCGAGTCGTCACTGCAACAACATGAGGAATCACAAATAAATTTTCCATAAATTGTTAAGATAACAACTAGAATAGACAAGGACAGTCAATGTGTTAATTACTTTGTTTAAATTTCAAACTTACAGAAATGCTGCATTTCCACATCACAGTGCTGCACAAGCTGTTGTAAAGTGGAGGCACCATCTATTATCGATACATTGTTTCCTGTTACTATAATCGAGTCTTCCTCAGCCTTTTGAGATATCACTTCTTCTATTTCCTTTTTCAATGACTGGAAAGGAAAGTAACATTTTTAGATATACTTTTCGTTAATTTAAATATCAAAGAAATGCTTTTTTATTCAGGGCGGAACAAAAGGCAATAACTACTGTTCTACGACTGTAGAATATAAAAAAAAATCTATTCATACAAAAAAAATTATCAGTTGATCGGTAGGCAAAATAAATGTTTTAGGAAGTGAAGTCCATAATGTTGTAGAACAAAAGTTGCTGATTTTGAGCCAAGCAATAAGTAGACATACTGATGATGACGATGATGTCAAGTCAAAAAGAATATCCTCATATAAACATACCTGACCATTAAGGCTTGTAGTTTTCTTCAAATCGTCTTTAATGACATGGAGATGGTAGCGAGTTGGGACATGCTGAAAATAACAAAAAAGTTTTATTTGCATTGCAACAATGTGATTAATAATAATAATAATGATGTGATTAATCAGAGTAAAGTACAGGCATGTGACATTAAAAATAGGACATTGATGGAGGGCAGATCACATGGCAAGAGGTATAGAAAAGTGCAATATAGCAAAAGTCTAGTACACTGGTGTCCTAGACGTGGAAAAAGAGCTTGAGGCTGTCAAAAGAAATGGTGGGAGGATGAAAACTTTGAAACAGCAGGTCAAACATGGACAAAGGTGGCAGAAGACAAGGAATGGAGAAGATGGAAGGAGGCCTTTGTACAAAAAGCATACTTGCTTAAGTTTTAGTACTAAGGTTTAGATAGGAAATTTCTGATGCACGGCAAGAAATAACTAAAATTAAAAATAATATTGGCCTTAGAACCATAACCCTGTCACCGCCAGTCACAGAAATCATCTTTAAAGTTGAAGCATTGACACTTATTATTTGGTTGAAAATTAACAGCAATGAATTTAAAAAAACTTTAAATAACCTTTGTGCATCTGGCTATGATTCAATATGCAATGTGTTTGTTGAATAACTGTGCAGTAGTTTCAGACCATGAAACTGAAAGCTTTTTCCCAAGGAGTGTAGGTTGAATACATTTTGTATGGGAAACCTATCATGCTATCACGTATTCACAGTTCTATGGGAAGTTGAATTTTTAATTCATAAAGTTGTTCAATTTTATAATCTGCTATAGCTTCCTGCATTCCATACCTTATTATTTATTATGCCTTTACCATACCTTAGTGTCAGCAATCATGAGCACCCGATGCACGTGTGGCTGGTCGGTGGTGTCTGGAGACAGCCGCGTGAGACAGTCCGGGTACATCTCTGTGAGCACCACACTGCCCGCACCACCGAGCTTGCTCTTGTTCTGTTCCTTGATTACCAACTCGTCCAGTTTGTTGTAGATCATGCTTGCCACTCTCGGCTTTACTCCTACAAGTAAATGTTAGTACTAAATTAAATTAATTAAATGTTACTACTAAATGTATTAACATAAGTATTAACTAAATAATTTAAATAATAATAGTACCAATGAATGTGATTTATGTAACTTAGACCATTTACCATCAGGTGGCCCACCTGCTCGTTTGCGCACTTGCAACATTAAAAAAAACTTAAGGAAATTAAGTTTTTTGAATAAGTGAAATAAAATAGATAAAAATTGGTTAGGTAAACGGGTAGGAAAAGGATAACTGAAAATACCTGCTCAAGAATGGCACAAGACAGGAAACATGGCACAAGTTGGAGGAGGCCTTCACCCAACAATAGGCCCCAAAAATAACATAACCAACAAAATTATAAATATAAAATGAAACTACATTATTATTGTTGAATTAGTTTAATTTATTTTTATCTGCATGTTTTAATAATCTAATGAAATTAATATTGCAAATTTAAAATTTTGAATGATGATGTAATTTGAAAGCATGAATTTGGGAATAAAAGGCTATTATTATTAATTGGTTGTTTCAATACTAATACATTTCTTACAATGTAAAAAATTTACACATATATTCAAAGATAAATTTTAAAATTAAACAATATAGCAAAGGTCGGAGAGTACTTACTTAACGGTACAAATAAAAATAAACACTGAACACCAACAAATAAAATTGTTCACTTACCACTTCAATGTCAGCATGGAAAGCAGTTTCAACTTTAATAATGTTAAGAAACATTTAAAAATATGTTAGTATTCATGTAGCACTTTTTTTTAAATGAATATTTACCAAAGTGTTGTGCCACAGTTTCACAGTCAGCGTCTTCACACCACGCCAATATGATCTGCAGGGTCTGCTGAATGGAGCACTGGATTCTCATGAAGAAGGATCCTGTCCTTATTGGCTGCCTTTTCTTACAACCTTCACAACTCCATTGGACCCTGAAAATGTATAAAACAAAATACATGACTTGTTTATTAAAAACAGTTTTTTTACAATACAGTTCAATTATTTTTTTATTTCTAGTGGGAACATTGCGAAGCATGCAGATCACAACCATGGAGCCATTTCATCTGCTGGGTGAATCTCCAGTGGTAAAGGTGCTCATAACACCTTCTTGTACAGTCACAGAGATCCAAAAATAATACCTTTCATATTTGTTTCTATATTAACCTCTGACATATTTGTTTCTATATTAATGATAATGAACAATAATCTATGCATATTATCTGCCCAAAAATAAGGATGTTAAACCACGGAGCTCCGTTCACAAACAAAGATTAATAGGCCAACATGATATGGAAACGCACAAATATCAGGAAAGAAAAAAAATATATATGTAAGTATATAAACACTCAATAAATAAAAATTAGTTTATTTTCTCTCACTACGGATTTGTGGCATATCTTTAGCATAGCAAGCATTTACATATATAATCTTGTTCATGTTAAAATTTTAAATAGAGAGAGAAAAAGCCTGAGAACAAGTCTGGTGATAGCGTTGAATGGGACATATGATAAAATAAACCATACTTAAAACAGTCCACAGGTTCAGTAGTGCAGAAACAGCAAAAGAAGTACAGGTAGACAAAACAAAGGCTCAAGTTATCAGGCTGTAATAGAATATTTTTTAAGGCACCTACCTATCAATAACACGAGCAGTTTTGATAACTAATTTACAGTCTGGTTCAGCAGTAGGACATCGGACATGCTGAGGAAGCAGCCCAAATGTTTGTAACCTCTCTACAATTTGGCTCTCCAAACTTTTGTCTCCGCTGTTATTCGTAAGTTCTTTGTACAACAATAAGTTCCTGAAAAGACAAACAAGTTGTTTGATATAAGCCTGTGTAGGAATGTTTCTACTAAAACAATTTCTTTGATCTGAGTAAAACAATAAATATAATGAAAAAATTGGTCATACCCTGGGAGAGAAGTAAAAGGTAGTTTTGGCTCAGTCACGTCGTCTTTATGGCTGCTATCGAGGGTAGTGGAATCTGCTTCCATTTTCAGATTTTTGTCACATATAAAATGAAAAACTAACTAAACAGGCAAATCTACAAACCCAAACCGTGTCCGTCTCCCCAGCAACCCGTGCGAGATATAGCTACTCTGTACATTAACTTACTAATCTGGGGATATAGCCAAGTGGCATACACCAAAATTTAGTGGAAATTGGTTCATTCCATCAGTAAAGTGTCAGATTCAGTGCATCAAAACTGATGACACACACTACGAGGTGAAAACTTTGGGTGGCTGTAGAGACGTCTCGTCAGCCAGCCCATTCTATACAGGGAAAACTACGAAGATTACATAAAAGCAAAATAGTTCCACATTTACTGCATGTCTAGTGCAATTGATTGTAAAAAAGCCGAATCGAAAATGTCCATATGGTAGGAGCAATTCATCAATAATTATGGGTGGCTGGAGAGACGTTTTCCCAGCCAGCCCATGTGATATCTCGGAACATATAGTAGGTAGGAAGATAAAACAAAGCTTAATATTTACTACCTACTCCGAACAGTAGGTAGCAAATATTTCAAAATCCTAGCTCCACTAACTTTTGAGATATTTGTATTTTTTCATGGGCTTGCTGGGGAGACGTCTCGCCAGCAAGCCCATGCTGTAACTCAAAAAGTACTGCACGTAGAATGCTGAGCGATATACCAATAGAGAGTGCATATTTGATGCAATAAGCACCAAGAAAAGTGAGTCCCTAGGTCTTATGGTTTCGTTGCTAGAAACAAAAATCATTTTCCCGCTGAAAATTTGGAATGCATGATGTGAAGTGCAACGTTGCCGTTCTGTGCCATTCTACATGTTGCTGTTAGAGCATTCAAAAATCAATCTTGTGTCCTAATAGTTAAGAGGTCCTGTAGACGCACGTGTAGATTATTTGTAATTTGAGAATAGTTCGGGAGACGGTGTACTTAAAACATAGAGTAACACGATTTTCGCGCGCAAAGCCCGGAAAAGAGTAGGCAAAGCATCATATTTTCATGCAAATAGTTCTGGCATTTTTTGCGGGGGCCGGGGGGAGGTGAATCAGTGCTGCCAGAAGCTTATTTTGGTTGGTTGCGCTATGTTTGCTAAAAAAAACAGAAAAGTTCCTGTAACGTAATCGGAACTATACTAATTGGTTAAATTCATATTCTGTTTTTGTTGGTGGCTAGGGTATTCGAGCCTTGATTGGCCTTTCTGAATGTCTTCGAATAAATTACGGATCCAGGTCAGTTACTGCAAAGATAGCTTCTGCAGGGGGGTACTCGTATTCATAGGCAGGTCTTATAACATATGAGAGGGGCGGTGCTGCCTCACAAGCGGTGGAACATACGACAAATATACGGATCCCTACCTGAACATTTGACATATATATACAGAATAACTTTTAATTACTTCTTGATAGCAAAAGAGATGCATGTACTCGTGTTACTGAACATTTTTTTCAAGGGACATAGGTCGAAACATGAATAAATATTTTGATTACTTCATAGTAAAAGTAGTAGTCATGAGTACATGCATGCATATTGCCACGGACATGACGTCAGGTTGGCGACTGTCATACGAGAGAACTGTTTGAAAATTTCGTCAACAAAGTTGATAGCCCCGTGGTCCAATGGATAGGGTATTGGGCTACCAAGCCAGCTTTTCCCATCCATATGGATGTTTTATCATTTACCATTTGTTTAGAACATTCTAGAAATAATAGAAAGAAAAGAAGCTGAAGAAAGAGAGCTAAAATCTAGAAAGATCCAACAAAAACCTAAATTTAAAAGTGAGTCCAGAATATTCGAGAACGAGTAACATGGGTATATAAGGCCGGCCACCGAGCGGCTATGCTGTAGTGTAGTTCAGTTTCATATTTCCCACATAAACTAAGGCGATGTGGGAGCTTTATTCTTATTGCCCATACCATATAAAAAAATTGGGGACATGTTATATTTTTCACCGAGGCCCGCAAAATGTCAAATGCTGGGTGGGAAATATTCCTTTTTACCAAATTAAAGGTTAAGAGATAGTCAGATAGTCAAATAAAATCCATTGGACCACCATGTACGCCCTGTGGTTACGAAAACCTACTTCCCCCTAGTCACATCAATGTTGAGGATTTACGCATCTTATGACAGTTTGACAATCAAGAATTAGTGATTATAATCTTATTTACTTCAAATTGACATTAGTTTCATGATTTCCGAAGAATTTGTGACTTTTACAAAGAGGCAGACAGTAGGTATGCCAATGTTGTTATATGCTCTTTGTCGTACAGCCTCGCCTTAATGGCCCTGTACGTGTGGTGTGATTTTACCTTAATATACAAACAAATAATAATGATATATTAATAATATGTCGATTTATTCTTAGCTTTTGGTGCCTCAATTTTGTCTCGTATAAATTAGCTTGAAGTTCCGTAAAGGCTTCAAAAGTTTCGGAATCGGAACATGAAAATGCTGGCAAACCTATTACTAAAGTGCTGTTCTGCATACATATATTGACATATCGAAAGATTTTTAGAATTATTAAGAAGAAACAATAAAAGTGAAGAAATTTGTCTTTACAAGTTACCCGCGACTTCGTCTTGCTTAGGATTCGCAGTAAAAGTAAGTAGAAATATTTCTGCCACTCATCAAGTTTTGTTCAGCAGTAAGGCCGTAAAAGAGTAAGAAACATACAAAGTTTCACCTTTATGAATAACATTTCTAGCTATTAGCCGAGACTTTGCCCGCGAGGATCGAACAAAAAAACTCGTACTTGACTAAAGTAAATTTTAGCGAATTAACTTTTCTTCCACAACAAAATGTTGTTGCCTTGACGTTTACAGTCGCTGAATAATTTCATTGGGATTGTTAAATGTTATCACATTTTGCCAATTTAATTTTTAAAATCTATAATTTTGCAGTATGATTCATTCACCGAAATAAAATTAACATCTGTTTGGAGTACAGTAGACGTATTGGGCCAGGACTTGAAAGGTTTTTTTTTTTCACGTAACAAATAGGGCGAAAACAAGATGTCTTAGTAGATAGGGAATGGTTAGACGATCACAAAAAACCATATGAGATGTTCTAGACAGAAGTCTGGTGTTTAAGAGTACTCTTTCAGATTTTCAAGCTGCTGTTTTTTCTTATCTAGCAAATATTTTTCAGTATCATGGTAAGCTACTCTATCACCGGCAATAACTTTTGTTCGCCATTCATGTAATCACAAAGAAATTGTCTATTCCACATTTTTCAGGCTTGTTTGATTAATTATAATGGAATAATATATATAATAAAATAATAGATTATGGTGATAATAAAAAACATTTGCCAGCCAAGCAAATCTGGATTTAGCCTGTAAATCTGGAAATGGCTTCCTGAACTCTGGGCTCTGGTCTAAAAGTTCTCACAAGTTTTTTCACTATCCTCTCATTGTCCCCCATCTACTGAGATATTTCGTTTTCTCCCTAAAAATCACGTGAAAACCAAGAAAAAACAATTCTTGGCTCCCGTACCATTTCGGATTTTAGTCATACTTTTCATAATGTGCAAAAGTGTGGTTATTTATTGTACTCTACTAAATAACAGATAGAGACATAATTTTTGGGACCACCTCGCTTTATGTGTTGTGTTCTACTCCGTTTCTCAAATTTATCGACACGTACTTTGTACGTTGAACATCACTAAATTATTCACCAAAAAGTCAGATTTATCTTTCAACCTTAGTGTAGCATAGAAAGGTAGGGAATGAGGTTTCATTCCAAAAAATTGTTGACAACCCCATTGGCTGTCTTGACTTGTATTGTTGATGTGTCAAAGTGACAAAATTTTGTAGTATTTGAAGTAATTTCTCATCGAAAACATATTCAAAACATTGAAAAACAACGCACGAAAGCTGAGATGTACAATGATTTGTGAATTTAAACAGAAACAGTAAGAGAGAGTTAACATTTTCAGTTAGGATTAAGAGTATTTTTGTGAACTTATCGAGTGAAATCGGTAGTCTAGCATGACGATTTTGATCCAGTTCTTGTAGCTTATATATAGTTCTGTGGATCTGCTCTTGACTGTATGTACACACATCTAAGGGCTCCCGCACACGACCGAGAATCGGTGGCCGATTTTTTGTCGGCATCCCGCTCTGACGTGTTATCACCTGGATCTTCCGTCCTTGTCCTGGGCGATAATCGGCCACCGATTCTCGGTCGTGTGCGGGAGCCCTAAAGCTCTAAAAAAACAGGCCATGTGCAAGTCCGACTACTAAAACACCGGATACACGGTCGGCGACTAGCTCCCGACAGAGGTCCGATTATCGGGCACATTTTTCCCCCGATTTTACGACCGATTTTGTGACCGACCCAACGCACACGAGCGATAATCGGTGACCGATTTTCTTGTATGACGAATGACGATAGGGAGGTGATCGATCAAAATAATATCGACACACGATGTCGATGATTTTATTTTTTGTTAGTGAGATAAGATTCCATGAACATATTTTTTTATAAGTCTCGGTATTATCAAAAATGCTTCTAATGGTCATTATTTGTTAATAAATAGGGTGTTAGGCTAGGATACCTATACAGGATGTAAGAGTAAGTATAAAAGGTGTTAGGTTAGAACGACTAAGTACTATACATACTAGGGTAAGTATACTGGGTGTTAGGTTAGGATTATTATACAGGATGTTAGGGTAAGTATACAGGGTGTTAGGTTAGGATAAATACACACGGTTTCAGGGTAAGTATACAGGGTGTTAGATTAGGATCACTATATGTATAGGGTCTTATGGTAAGTATACATGGTGTTAGGATAGGATAACTATACAGGGTGTTAGGTTAGGATCACTATATGTACAGGGTTTTAAAGTAAGTATACAGGGTGTTAGGTTAGGATTATTATACAGGGTGTTAGGGTAAGTATACAGGGTGTTAGATTAGGATCACTATATGTAAAGAGTCATCTATACCCGTGGGTGTCGTAAGAGGTGACTAAGGGCTTATGAACCGGAGGATGGGCAGCAACAACTTTCTGTGAATCGTACGATCTTACATACTGCGGTCACCAACAACAGCGGTCGCCAGCCGCAACGCCCACATGCGTGGTGACTATGGTAAATCCCCCTCAAAGTACCACGCGATTTTACTGGAGATCTGGTGGGAGCTCCCTGTCGTGCAGTGGACGCGTTTATGGGATGTTATGATGATATTACGATATGTACATCGTGTGGCCTGGAGCAGCGGCAAATAAAATTAATGGACCGTCCATAGGGTATCACTGATCGATTCACAGTACTTGCAGGTATCCTAAACCAATAAATTCTGCACAATAAATACAATAAACTTTTAATTCACTACCCGACTACGGCAAAGAGGAGGGTTATGATTTTGAACGGTATGTATGTATACTGGTCCTTCATAACTTCTAAACCAGTTATCGTAATTTGACAAATGAGGTACCGTTAGGCGTCTTGATCAACCGCTGGGTACAGTAGGTAGGACCAGGCCCGCCCCGGCTTCGCACGGGTAGATATAGTGTTTTTTTGTGTCACGGGTTACTAAATAAAAAACCGGCCAAGTGCGAGTCGGACTCGCGCACTGAGGGTTCCGTGCCACCACATAAACATAATTGTATTAGCTGAAATTTCAGTAAGTTAATGTGCTAGATTTTTTAAGTCCGACACGCGCTTGACCAAATTTAATTATTTGTTGTTATTTTATAGCTTATGCACTATAAACATACCAATTTTCAAGTTTGTAAGTGTTCCCGTTTTTAAATAGAACTAAAACAAAAATCGCCTCAGCGACCATCCAACTTGACCCCTCTCTTATATGAATGTTCTTGAAACGGGAGCTCACCACAATTGGTTACCATTAGTTGTGAGAAAAGTTGTAATATTTAATGATTTTAGACTTTTCCCATTATTTGTACTGTGAGACCTAGCTTCTTGCCAAATTTCATAATTTTAGGTCTACGAGAAGTACCCTGTAGGTTTTACATTTTTGAATAAATGTATCGAGATGAAGACATAAAATGCCATATCTTTTGATTGCGTCGTTGTAAAAAATTTAAATTTTCAGATCTTGTGTGGTTTATGGATCCTAATATGTGGTATTAATTTCAACCTGATACCTTTACCCGTTCGTGAGATAAAGGGTCTTGACAGACAGACAGACAGACGGACAACAAAGTGATCCTATAAGGGTTCCGTTTTTTTCTTTTGAGGTTCGGAACCCTAAAAAGAGTAAAAACAATTTGGATTTATTTTTAGTTTGGATTTATTTTTAAATTACTTAGTGGTAGGGATTTTGTGCAAAGTCCTTCTGGTGAAGTACCACCCCCTTGCCTATTTCTGCCGTGAAGCAGCAATTCGAAGGGTAAGGGAGTCAGTAAAACTACCGGCACATGAGACATACCATCTTAGTTCTCAAAGTAAGCAACGCGCTTTGCTATCTTATTAGTTTCCAAATATCCTATACTATTAAACGTGCAATATTTGTACAGTACCTGGTCGACCGAGCTTCGCTCTATAATAGCTGCCTGAACATTAAAATATCATCGGGTGAGCAAGCTATTCTACTCGCCAGCAGGTGGCGCTGTAGGTTTCAGTCTTAAAGGCGGCCCCCGAACGCTCTCTTATAGTAAATTTCATCGAAATCGTTAGAGCCGTTTTCGAGAAACAGATTGCAAATATATAGGTATATTTGTATACAAATATTGCTCATTAAATAGTATTTTCCCAAGGAACATAGTTCGAAATACGAAAAACCAAATTTGACCTTCCATACAAAATGCGCTACTTATCAGCTGATGCAGTTTCTATGGGAGGTCAAAAATTGATTTTCGTGGGAAAAGTTGTTCCGTTACTGATATTGATCCCTGATCTATGTCACGCATTCAAATTACCCGGTATATATATATTTGTAAACGGTTTCTCGAAAACGGCTCTAACGATTTCGATGAAATTTACAATTTCTCCGCGATTTAGACGGAAATCTACAGTGCTATCTGTTGGCGAGTAGAATAGCTTGCTTATCCAATGATATTTTAATGTTGTGGCGGCTATTATAGAGCGAAGCTCGGTCGACCAACTACTTCCACTAATATGGGTGCTATGGGCGGTAGTGAGCACTTATCAGGTGGCCCACCTGCACGTTGGCTCACTTGTAACATAAAAAAAATGGTTAAGGTTCATAAGTAATAGACAAAGCTAGATTTCTCATCATCGCATACACTCTTTGATGCTCTACCTATGGGATAAAGGCGTGATGATGCGTTTGATTAATATTAAAATAACTTTAAACATCATTAAACCAATTCCTCATAATATCTAAGAGAGCCTATACTTTAATTATTTGCCCCTGTTATGTACAGGACTAACGTGCCACACGTTGTAGGTACGAGTATATACCTAATCCGTTTCAAGCTATGGTTTCAAGAGTCAATGCCAACACTTACCAACACATATTGCAGCCATAGAACCAGACAAACCACCAAGAACCAGACGAACTAGAGTATATTTGACGAAAAAAATAACAATAAACTTGTTTTTTTTCTGACAGCTTTAGCTGATTACTATTGATCATGGTGCACAATAGCCTTGATATAGGTAGCTGCAAAATGTGTTGCTAAACTTTGGCATTGACTCGTGAAACAGATTATATTATATTCACTAGTACCTACTCTAGCGCACCTAATGTACTTACGCAGAGCAACAGAGGGGTACTTGCGGTGAAGCGGGGGGAGGGGGGCCGGCATCGTAAATACGGATACGGAGCACCTTGTTTTAAAGGTTGATAACTAAACACTGGCTCTACACGTTGGCCGCGTGACCGCGCCGGCGCAGCCAACGTCTACTAGGCCCGTTTGCGTGAGTTTGCCGTTTGCGACCAACGCTCGCCGGCGTGCCGCCGTCGGTTATCGGTTTTGCCACAAGCCGCAAACGGCGTTCACACGTTGGCCGTGTCTTCATTTCCAATAAGTGGAGTAGATGGACGTTTTAATTTTTTTAAATAAGTAAAAATAATTTCGTCTTATTTTTCAAATATGGTGCAGCTGGTAATAAAAATTAAAAGCACTGTAAAAGTACATTGCAGCGGCAGTAATAGTCTCCGCGTCTACGTCCATCTTGCTTGACAGACCTACACGCTACACCTACACACACCAACGTGTGAACGCTGTCATCAAGCTTGCCGGCCGGCGCGGCGGGTTGGCCCAAAGTCTACTGGGGGCTAAAGGCTCATCCACATATTCGGCCATGACCGCCAAATATAAGCCAACACGCATGTGTAGGTATAAGGCATATACAGCGAACATAACCCTCCTGTTTTGGGGCAGTCGGGTAAAAATAACTCTTACTGTGGCGCAGAAGTCAAGAAAAGAGTCGCGGGAGTGAGCGCGGTAGTGGGAGAGGATGCGAGTGAATCGTTCATTGGCTCTCCGCCTGTCACCCATGCGCAGAAAATAAGAACCACAGAGCTCTGAAGTCCATCTACTTCTAGAGACGAATTCTTTATGTCATTCTTTACAAATCAGTGTCACCATTTACTAAAACTAACACGTTTTCCTTTGAGTGCGATAAACATAGTACCATTATCGCGAGAGAGTAATATGCAAAAAACCAGTGACAGCGTCTCTATGGCAACGAATGTGTTTATGATGTGCATTCAAAATAAGCACCTAGGAACATAAATTGGAAAGTATACCTATTCAATAAGGAACCAATGTTTTTTACTATATTCGCTTCTATGAGGGGGTGCGCGCGCAGGCGGAGTGGCCCTATCGTAGTTCTGTGGTCAGAACCAAACTTAAGGAGAGATCACACCTGGCTGAATTCAAAGACTAATTCGGCACAGTATATCACGCCCCGTGTGGTGCCGGCAAAAAATAGTACCAACCTATCTCTACCCATGGGTGTCGTAAGAGGCGACTACAGGGCTAATGAACCAGAGGATGTGTATCGTATCATCTCTCTTATATTCTGCGGTCACCAACAACCGCGGTCCATGGTGCCAGCCGTAACGCTAACAAGCGTGGTGACTATGATACTTCTCCTGCACATTGCTTTAGCAAAAACTGGAATTTTGGAGATAAGATAAAGATATTTATTTGCTATAGAAATTTAGGGAGGGAGTTTCCTGTCCTGTAGTGGACGTTTTATGGGATGTCATGATAATATTACGATATACATCGTAATATAGTAAAGGAGCTTTTATTTTTAAGAAGATTTCTGCAACTGGCAGTAAGACGCATATTTATAGAAAAGTGCCTACGTACAGTTGACCGCACTTCAGTGGTAACACTTTGTCCATTGCGGGTCTCTGGTTTCGGGCGTCCTGTTTATGTTTTGACTGACGTGCTGTTGACCGTACCTACCTAGCATAGCTATCCAAACCTGAAACGAAACTGGAAAAAAAAAACAATGAAAACCGGTTGTTTCGGTTGTTCCAGTCCAAAAACCGACCCTACCCGTAAATAATCCGTTCTTGAATTTTTTTTTCGTAGGTCCCTCGGGGGGTACTGGGAGTGTAAATTTAAAAAGGAGACTGAATTAGGCTCCCGTGTATATTCGAAAAATGGTTTATTTTTTCAAAAAAATGGTTTTTCTTGAATAACTCGGCCATTTTTGATTTCACAGTAAAACCGTACGGACAAAAAATGTAGGAAATTTGAATTTCTACAAGTTTAGTCCTCACAATTTTTCTTCAAGGATCGATATTTTAGAAATTAAACCTGAAAAACGCAACAAATTCAAAATATTACCATTATCTCCTATGTTCCACGTTTTACGGCATGAATAAAAAGAATCAAAGTTGTAGAAAATCAAATTCTGAACAATTTTGGTCCCTACCTTTTTTCTCCCAAAATCGATATTTTGGAAATTAAACCTGAAAAACGCGAAAAATTGAAAATATTATCATTATCTCCTATGTTCCACGTTTTACGGCATGAATGAAAACAAACAAAGTTGTAGAGAATCAAATTTTGAACAATTTTGGTTTTACCTTTTTCCCCCCAAAATTGATATTTTGGAAATTAAACCTGAAAAACACGACACAAATTCTAAATATTATCATTAACTCCTATCTTCCACGTTTTACGGCAAGAATGAAGAGAAATAAAGTTGTAGAGAATCAAATTCTAAACAATTTTGGCTCCTACCTTTTTTCCCCCAAAATTGATATTTTGGAAATGGAACCTGGAAAACGCGACCAATTCAAAATATTATCATTATCTCCTATGTTCTACGTTTTACGGCAAGAATGAAGAGAAACAAAGTTGTAGAGAATCAAATTTTGAAAAATTTTGGTAACTACCTTTTTTCCCCAAAAATCGATATTTTGGAAATTAAACCTGAAAAACGCGACACAAATTCTAAATATTATCATTATCTCCTATGTTCCACGTTTTATGGCATTAATGAAGATAAACAAAGTTGTAGATAATAAAATTCTGAACAATTTTGGTTCCCACCTTTTTGCCCCCAAAATCGATATTTTGGAAATTAAACTTAATTAATTAATTAATTACCCATTAATTAATGACAACTTAAATTGTTCAGAATTTGATTCTCTACATCTTTGTTTCTCTTCTTTCATGCTGTAAAACGTGGAATATAGGAGATAATGATAATATTTTGAATTGGTCGCGTTTTTCAGGTTTCTTTCCCAAAATATCAATTTTGGGGGGAAAAAGGTAGGTACCAAAATTGTTCAGAATTTGATTCTCTACAACTTTGTTTCTTTTCATTCATGCCGTAAAACGTGGAACATAGGAGATAATGATAATATTTTGAATTTGTCGCGTTTTTAGGGTTCCGTACCTCAAAAGAAAAAAACTGAACCCTTATAGGATCACTTTGTTGTCCGTCTGTCTGTCTGTCTGTTTGTCTGTCTGTCTGTCAAGACCCTTTATCTCACGAACGGGTAAAGGTATCAGGTTGAAATTAATAGTATATATTAGGATCCATGAACCACACAAGATCTGAAAATTTCAATTTTTTACAATGACGCAATCAAAAGATATGGCATTTTATGTCCTCATCTCCATACATTTATTCAAAAATGCAAAACCTACAGGGTACTTCCCGTTGACCTAAAATTATGAAATTTGGCAAGAAGCTAGGTCTCACAGTACAAATAATGGGAAAAGTCTGAAATCATTAAATATTACAACTTTTCTCACAACTAATAGTAACCAATTGTGGTGAGCTCCTGTTTCAAGAACATTCATATAAGAGAGGGGTCAAGTTGGATGGTCGCTGAGGCGATTTGTTTTTTTAGTTCTATTTTAAAAACGGGAACACTTACAAACTTGAAAATTGGTATGTTTAGTAGTGTTAAGTTTAGTGCATAAGCTTTAAAATAACAACAAATAATAAAATTTGGTCAAGCGCGTGTCGGACTCAAAAATGTAGCACATTAACTTACTGAAATTTCAACTAATACAATTATGATTATGTGGTGGTACGGAACCCTCGGTGCGCGAGTCCGACTCGCACTTGGCCGGTTTTTTCAGGTTTAATTTACAAAATATCGATTTTGGGGAAAAAAGGTAGAAACAGAAATTGTTCCAAATTTGACTCTACAACTTTGTTTCTTTTCATTCATGCCGTAAAACGTGGAACATAAGAGATAATGATAATATTTTGAATTTGTCGCGTTTTTCAGGTTTAATTTCCAAAATATCGATCCTGAAAGAAAAATTTTAATATACAAACTTGTGGAGAATCAAATTTTCTACAATTTTTGTCTTCATGGTTTTACTATAAATTCAAAAAAACAAAATTAAAAATTTTGAAAAAACCCACGACGGTTGTTATTGAAAAAATATTAAATAAGTCTTTTGAAATACCCCCGACTTTAAAGGAAGAAGGTAACGAAATATTACGAAGAAAGTACCCATGAAAATCCGTCGGGCTGTCATTCCGTGTGCTACGAAAATTAATATAGAATTTAATCAATATAAAGTCTATACGAGCTAGTTATTAAATAGCTTTAGTTGGCTACAGTTATGTATAAATTATGAAAACATGGCAATGGCAATCCCGACGGATTTTCATGGGTACTTTCTTCGTACTATTTCGTTACCTTTTTCCTTTTAAGTCGGGTATAATCAAATCGGGGTATTTCAAAAGTCTTATTTAATATTTTTTTAATAACAACCGTCGTGGGTTTTTTCAAAATTTTAATTTTGTTTTTTATTTTTAACTTTTAAGAGAGTTCCCACTTTACTGATTATTACAGCGCCCCCTGGTGAGTTCACGCCACAACTCTAGTCTAAAAATAATCACAAATAAATAATAAATTCTTTACTGAAAACCGCATCTAAATCGATCAAATCGTTTTAGAGATAAATGAGAACATTTGTGTACATAAAAGTGATTATTACAGCGCCCCCTGGTGAGTTGACACCACAACTCTAGTCTAAGAACCATCACTGATAAATCATAAATCTTTCACTTAAAACCGCATCTAAATCGGTCAAACAGTTTTGGAGATAAATGGGAACATTTGCTTAAAAAAAAATTATCATTATAGCGCCCCCTGGTGAGTTGGCGTCACAACTCTTATCTACAAACCATCATTGATAAATTATAAATCCATTACTGAAAACCGTATCTAAATCGGCTAAGCCGTTTTTAAGATAAAAGGGAACATAACTTTGCACACACAAACGAACAAACACACAACCTCTCACCCTAAACGCATACACCTTCTCCGTTCCGTCACAGTAAATAGAAGCGTTTTACCTCACAATAAAACGCATATTAAATACTTACCTTATTCGAAACCTATACATAAATACATGAGAGTAGCACTTCCGTTTTCCTCAAGTACCGCTAACTTCAGTGCGTTTCCCTATTGGTCGACCCTCCCTTCCACCGCCAGCAGGCGAACCGACCTGAACGTAGGCCGGGCTCGCTTCGAGCTCATTGCGGCTGCAAGTCTGCCAGGCAGGACTTATTGTATAGGTTTCGAATAAGGTAAGTATTTAATATGCGTTTTATTGTGAGGTAAAACGCTTCTATTAAATCCTGTACCGTTATTCGAAACCTATACATAAATACATGAGAAGTGTTTGATATCGCCTGGCGGTGGATGGTATATGTTTTTCAGCATCTATGAGACAGAGACGCCAATGTATTTAAGAGGTGTGTACCTATGTATATGATAGAGGATGAACAAAGCAATCCGGAATTTGATTTGTATTTTATATTACATAATCATATTAAGATATTAAAAGGGTTATATTTAAATTAAAAATAGACTTTTATTTATTCACTTGCATATTTATTATGATATTATGTTAGAACAACTAAAGAGGAGTCCTATCACTTACACATATATTTTAGACTATAAGTGTTAGCATTGTGGCCAATTAAGGAATAATTAATGAACAGAAACAAGAAAGATACATAGGCCATATTGCAATCAAAACATGAAAGGACACCTTAAGATGTTTTTAATTATTACAACGTAGGAAACATTAACAGAACGAATCAACCAATTAACACAAACTAAAAAGATACATAGGCAAGATTGTTGCAATTAAATTTAACATAAAGGTCATCTTAAGTTGTTTTAATTATTACAACTTAGGAAACAATAACAGAACAAATCAACCACAGTAACTAAGGGCTTTTATATAAGTATGTAATTGTCGAAATAACCCTTGTAATTTGAGGAATATCACGTTGATTGGAAGTTATTACTCAAACTTTTAGAACTCCCGGAGCTGGGCTGGTAAATTTCTCTGCGATAAAATTGTCGAAAGGTATTTCCCGATCGCCAATTTCCTTGCTGTAGGATCTGATCTAGAGGAAAGTTTTCTATCCAATTTTTTGAAGCCACGGCTGCTCTTACACTCCCAGGAGAGGCCTTAATACCTGCGTCTCGTAAAAGGGATTTTACCCATCCTGCTAAAATAGTGCGACTGGCTGGACGAGGTTCGCCTCTTACGGTAATAAACAGCCTTGTACTTTTGCCAACGGTTCGACGATGCTCGCCGATAGTGATAAGTTGTTTCACCCAGTGATACGGATTTGTAGACAAAGGCTGACCAGAATTAAGTAACCTCCAACCTGACTGTCTGTTGTCTGCAGAGTCCGTCTTTGAGCCGAAGGTTGGCCATAGGGTGATACTGTCATCTGATTCGGTCATGTGCTGTGAGTCAACGCACAGTAGAGTTAGGTCATGGATCCTTCTGCCGGAGCAGAGGAGAAGCAAAATCGCAGTGTGTCTTGAAACTTCGAACAGATTGTCATCTAACGTTTGCCTTGCCTGTAAAAAAGATGTCAGGACTGAGACATCCCATATTGGGGGCTTCGGATCTTTGGGACGCTTTAGCGCGATTGCCTTTAAAACTTGTTGCACTAACTTATGGCTAGATAATGATCCAGACACGTCAGTTCTGGTGAAGGTAGCTACAACAGACTTGTGGAGTAATATGGTACTGTACGCTAGACCCTCTTTTTGGTGAAGGTCCGACAGGAACCTGGCTAAATCTGAGCCGCTAGGACCGGTATTGTCTACATTACTTGATTGTGCCCACTTACACCAACGATTCCAAGCAACCTTGTAGGTCTTTAATGTAGACTCTCGCCAACTTGATAACAACAAACGTCTTTGATCTGGGGACCAATTCGTCAGATCCCTAGTCCACCAGCACACTTCCAAACTTCTAGGGTCATTTTCGTCGCATTCGGGGGAGGTTCTTGAGTTGTTGTGTCCAGAAGTACCTGCTCTAAGTTCCAAATCGTGTGAGGAGGGGCTAATGATCTGGCCTTCAGGTCGGCCCGCCAATAAACTCTCTCCCACCTCGGAGCGGTTATCAGGTAAACTCCCTTTGCCTGGTTCAAGTGAAATAGTACTTTCGGAATTAGACAAGGTGGAGGGAACACCCAGGCTATCTTGAATGTCCAGTCTCTGCTCAGAGCATCGTAAAACGCTGCCCGGGGATCTCGTTGATCTAGGGTTGAATAAGTCGGTACTACATGAGCGGTTTGAGAGGCAAACAAATCTATTTCCGGCTGCCCCCATTTTGCAAAGATTATCTTTGTCGCTCTGGGTAACAGGTGCCACTCTGGCGGCGGTTGTAATCTCGATAGACGGTCTGCTTCGCAATTGAATATTCCGGGTAAATGATAGACCCTGAGGTGTATCTCGTGGAGGTCCAGTAACTGGTAGACTCTGTAAGTCAAATTCATTAAGGGTTCCGAATGAGTACCGCCTTCGTTTCTTAAGTAGGCCACGACAGTACGACTGTCGCTCTGTAGCAAGATTGACGCTTTGTGAATACCTAAAGTTCGGGCTTGTTCGAGGACCTTCAACACTGCTAACAACTCTTTCTGATTGCAATGGAGATGTTTTTCTGTTTCTGTCCATGTTCCCGACAGGTTCAGATTGTTCAATCTTGCTCCCCAAGCCAAGTCCGATGCATCGGTTGTTAGAAAATGCGAGGGAGGCGGTATTTTTAAGGGCGACGAGTTCTGGCAGTTTTGTGCCCACCATTGAAGTTCTTGAGTGGCCATTGGTGGCAAAAACCAGCGTTTCTTTGGATGACTTCTGAGGATCGAGTTCTGGAAGCGTTGTAGCATTCGCTGGTTCAGTCGCCCGCGAGGCACCACGATACTGGCAAAATTCAGAACCCCCAGAAGCGTCTGAGTCTCTACAAGATTCAGCTTTGTTTGATCTCTCGCTTTCTGTACCAGATGTCCAATTTTCATAATTTTCTTTTCGGGAAGAAGCTTCTCGTCGTGCCATGGATCCCAGAGGATTCCTAGGTATTCGATAGAAGTTTGGGGCTCGAATACGGATTTCTGGCAGTTGATTTGCCAGCCCAATTGAAACAAAGTCTTGACGACGAGTTTTGTTTGCAAGACCAGGGTGTGATGGTCTTGGTGAGCGATAAGAAAATCGTCTAAATACACGAGTATCCTTATGCCCTGGTCTCGAAATTTTTGCGCCATCCAGTTTGTCACTGAGGCAAAAACTCTTGGCGCCGAACTTAAGCCAAATGGCAGACAAGTCATCTGTAGTAGTTCGTTTTCGTATACCAGTCTTAGGAAACGCCTGTGCGACCGTGCGATGGGTAGGTGGAAATAGGCCTGTGACAAGTCTATTTTTGTAAGCCAATCCCTGGTTTGCAGAAAATCCGGAACCTTGAGTACATTTATCAGCTGGAACTTGTCTGTGTGAACAAACTTGTTTAGTGCCTTCAAGTTGAAAATCGGTCTTTGCGAGCCGTCGGTCTTGGCTACAAGAAACAGGCTTGACAAAAAGCTGGCGCTTATTTGAGCTGGTTCCAAGATCTTTTGTTTTTTCATGGATTGAATTACTTCTGTCATTTCGGGTGATGTTGGAACTGCAAACTTTTGTCCGGGTCTTACAAGGGGCGGTTTCTTTTGAAAGGGTATTCGATAACCTTGAATGATCTTTAGTATGAATGGCGGTGCTTTCATATTTTGCCACACATGTACAAAGTTTTGAAGTTGCCCTGCCCGGAAAATCCGCGAGTCAATATTTGCGACGTTTATTGGACTTGTTCTTGTAGCTGGGAGAAGATGATCGCTTAGTGCCACTTCTTTGTTCTGGGTAAGATGACGTACCGTGTCTTGCCCGAAACGGGGCACTGTTGCGCGAGTAACCCCCTCTTTTATTCCCAATATTGCTTGGTCCTTGCGCAGGACAGCATTGGTGTTGTTGGTGGTAATGACCCTGCGCGGGTAGGTAATACCGTTGAAAATCAGGGGCACCTTGCGCAGGTGCTCGTTTTTTATTATAATTGTTATTATTGCCTTGCGCAGGCAAATTATGATATGTGTTTTGAGGCCCTTGCGCAGGGCGGCTTTGATTTCTCGAGGTTTCCATTGTCTTGGCTTGCGGCCAGAAGTTCTTTCTAACACCTCCGGCTTTTTCCAAATTTGAAGTGAAGTGATCAGCTGCGAATAGGTTTGAGAAAGATGGAGGAATTTTTCTGAGGGTAGTTTTAACAAGAGGGTCTTTCACATGTCTTAAAATTCCCTCCCTTCTTTGTTGAATGAGGTCTGCTCTATGGCCACACACTAGCTGCAAGGCATCCACCGAGACCTTGTGAAAATCGCCCTTAATAAAGATGTCTTCGATCTTGTTTTTCATATCTAAAACTGTAACATTCTCAGACTCTTGAAACCATTTTAAAAGGTTAGAGAGTCCGTCTTCAAGTACTTCTTTTTGTTTTAATAGGGTATAAGTTACCGCAGCGAATGATCTTTCGGCGTACAGCATACTTTTAGAGGTTTCATATTGCTTAACCTCTTCGTTCGCCTCGAGCTCAACAAAGCCTGGCGAGTGGCAGTACGTTTTTTGTGTATCAGCATAACGGATTTCACACCAGGTAGGTTCTTCAAACCTTTGAATACTTTTCAACGTACGTAAATACGGTTCTGGCGTAATTGGAACAGAAGGTTCTTTCACATTTGTGTCCATTTGTAGTTTGAATTTTGCATCAAATTGGTCGGGTTGCGGTTGGGGTTGAGCCTTTGACTGAGCTTGTGAGTCAGAAACGGGCGAGTCATACTGACAGTCGCGATACAAAGAACCGCTAACATTGGGATCGAGAAACACAGGCACATCATTTTCGTAATTACACATAGGGGTACTTGAAGGCGGAATTTGATTATTTTGCACTTGATCACGCAAATCAGAAAACTGTTTAGAAAGTTTTTTCAACATACGGTTTTGGCGGCGACGGCGACGTCGACGATTCTTCCTTGAAGATGAATTCGAGTCGGAACTTGAGCTTGAACTGGAACTCGAACTAGAACTCGAGCTGGAATCTCTGCGTCGCACCTTTTTATTATGTACATTTGAATCATCTTTCTCCTTCGGGTCGTTATCGTCATTTGAATTATTCATTATTACTGCAATAAAACTGTAATGAATCACTGGGAAAAAAAACGCAATCACCTCGAAAATAAAATAAAACTCGAGGGTAGAAAATAATAAAAACGAACGATAAAAATCGTTGTGCTTACCACAGTTAGATAAAAGAAGATTTCTTAAAACCTTACTTTTAAAATTTGCGATACAATTTTAACGGTCGTCGTATATATTTGTTCGTCACTGTGGACAGAATGCCAGATCTTCTGAAGACGACCGTTCGCGTCGAGGAAAACAGACGCCAATGAGCTCGAAGCGAGCCCGGCCTACGTTCAGGTCGGTTCGCCTGCTGGCGGTGGAAGGGAGGGTCGACCAATAGGGAAACGCACTGAAGTTAGCGGTACTTGAGGAAAACGGAAGTGCTACTCTCATGTATTTATGTATAGGTTTCGAATAACGGTACAGGATTTAATATATAAGCTAAAGCAGTATGGAAACTCGGGCCTTTTTTTGAAAAAAGAACTATTCTGCGTCAGAGCGTCAGGGTTGTAACCCAGAAATTTGAAATAAGAATAGTATGATGAACTCAAATATTGGGGTGCTTCTATCAACTTAGTTCCTTTCAGCATGTTTTCGGACCGTAAAACCAAACAATTTTTTCCGAAACCCTTAGTCGCCTTTTACGACTCAAGGAAATATTAAGACACTTAGTCGCCTTTTAGCACCTAAGGGCAGATCGAAACACTTAGTCATCTTTTACGACACAAGGAAAGGTTAAGAAGTCACTTAGTCGCCTTTTACGACACACGGGAAGGTTAAGTCACTTAGTCGCCTTTTATGACACAAGGGCAGATAAAGACACTTAGTCGCCTTTTATGACACAAGGGCAGATGAGGACACTTAGTCGCCTTTTATCACGCAAGGGCAGGGACATACTTATAGGGACTCTATATAGGGTGATCTTTAATTAGTTCTTGATAGAAAAAAGTATGAATGTACTCTACTCATGATACTGAACAACTTTCCCCAAGGAACATAGGTCGAAATACGAAAATCAAGTTTTGACCTCCCATATAAAACTGCATCAGCTGATAGCGCATTTTGTATAGGAGGTCAAATTTGTGTTTTCGTATTTCAACCTATGTTCGTTGGGAAAAGTTGTTCAGTATCATGAGTAAAAGCATATCTTTTGCTATCAAGAACTAAATAAAAGTCAGCCTCTATGTACCTATTTGTTTGTATTATGGTTTTAGCACCCAGGACTTACTTCAGCGCGAAAACTGCTTATTTTCCTGTAGTGGTGTGCGCATGTGTGAGTGTGCCTGTTTTGGACGTTTGTTAGGAGTTTCCATACTGCTTTAGCTTATATATTTACTGTGGTTACGTCGTGGGTAAAAATGGTCGAGTTATTCGAGAAAACCCATTTAAAAACAAAACATTTTTCGAATAAACACAGGAGCCTGATTCAGTCTACTTTTTGAATTTACACTCCCAGTGACCCCGAGGGCCTACGAAAAAAAAACCAAGAACTGATTATTCACGGGTCATAAATGTCATAATGATTGAACTATTTGTTATTATCTCCATGCATACAAATATAAAAAATCCGGCAGTGCGAGCGTTTCATATTTTTTTACTAAAGTTTCTAGAACCTAGCCTAGGCACCTACCTAAGTACCTTTGTACCACAAAAGATGTAAAAACAGTATAATTACAACTACCTACAAGGTGAGCACAGTAGCAAGTAAGTGTTAACAAAGCCAGTAGGTACCTATAACTAGAACCAGCGCTAAACTACAAACCCCCGAAACCAAAGACCCGCTCAAGGTCAAAGTGTTACTACCTAACGTGCGGCTGACTGTACCTACCCACTACGGCCGCGGTTGTTGGTCAAACATACACAATCACTCTGATGATGACTAGGTAGGTTTAGGTTACCAAGAAGGTATATTATTATACAACTTGTAATTACCAATACGCAAAACCTCTCTCTCATGAAACTGAACAACTTTATTGGAAATTAGAATAAAAAAATTGAGAATCGGAATTTTGTATTTTATTTTTGTTGAACAAAAGTACCACTCGAGAGCTTTTGCATACATTGTATATCTCACGGAACTGTTTAATCTACAGGGTGTAAAAAAAGTTCGACTATACTTCTAAGGAGTGATTCTACATCGTATAAAATATAAAAAAATATTTTGCTCTATAAAAAGTTGTTTTAGCTCAAGAAGGAGTGAAGCACAAGGGTTAAACGACGCAGACAAGGATGTTTACTGTTATTTAATATCCACTCACTAGCACATTTCAATAAATTACTGGAATGTAATTCGGAGGAAAAACTAATTTAATGATCAAACAAATTAGAAATTAAATATTAATTAAAGTATTTTTATTTTACAATCTGTTTGTAATGTACACACGGCCGCACTTCGGTAGAAACACTTTTGGACCTTATGGCGTGGTAATACAGTTGAAAAAGTTTCTACCCACAAGCGGTTGACCGTACAATCACCCCTTAGAAGGATCATCCTACTTTTTTTTTACATCCTGTATTCACATTCGTCCACGGCTGGCAATGTTGATCGTAGTGGCACGACAATTTCTGTAGTAGGACAAGGATTTCCAATTTCTATGAGGTAGATACTTACCAAGAGGTACTTATGTAAACCTACCTAGACAACAAAACGTGAAGCAAATCTAGAATAAAATAGGTATATAATTTTACTTATTTATCGTTGTTCATTCGTCCGGCGGAAAACAGAAAAACGTTCGGTTTTTATTTTTGTCTGAGACTTGTCTTCATACGTTGTTTATTACCTACACGTAACACAGGAATCAAAATCTCGATGTCAATATCCATCGTGCGTGATTCGACACGCACCTCTCCCTAGCGAGTGTACGGAGCTGACAAAAGCGTAGTGGTTATATTCTCTTGGGAGCTGACTGACGAGTAGTCGTGGGTAACTCGTGAGCGACTGAATTAAATGAACTAACTCCTGTCAAAAATTGAATCGCTCTTTAGTTCACCATTTCGTTCAATAGTTCATCGGCTCATTTAGTTCTCGACGCTCTCGGCTCGCAGAGCCACCCGACTCAGTTCGCAGCTCAGCGAAACAACGAAAGAAACAGCATTATGTCAATAGCTAGTCCCGAATTTCTAACGAATGTTTCGATTTTGGCGGGAGTAATTAGGTACTTTTTATGTTTGTTTTGTTTAATATTAATTTAGTTGACCTATAATTGCCGAATGTGATTGTCTTTTTTAGGGTTTTTTTGTTATTGTTCTTATTGTTTATATGGCAGTGCAACAAAGACTATTAGTGTAAATATAGTGTAGCAGTGTAGATTTTAATTAACGAAAATATCACAGATTAACTAGAAAACATATAGGCAAAGAATTTTCGCATGGGTTGACAGTCCTAAGCCTGTCAAGTATGAAGGAAAATCTCGGCTGATTGATTAGAAAAATAAATCGCACGCAAGAGCTGCTTCTAACTCTACACTGAGCTGTGAATTAGTCGAAACACATGAGTCTTAGAACTAAATGAACTCCTGAACTAAATGAACGAATAGGCTCGCGAGCCGCAAGCATCTTGTAGGTCATATTACAGTACTGAACTAAATGAACTACTGAACTAAATGAGTGATTTAGTTCAGTAGTCCAAAAGATTCAAATCGCTCTCGCTCTCTGAGGTGAACGATAATTCCCACTACTACTGACGAGACCGCGACGGCCGGCGACGGTGAGTCGTGTGCGTTGAAGTATAGATTTACGTATGTTCTATTTCTCACCGACAAACGGATCGGCCGTGACGGCCGATTTTATTTCTCACCGAGTTTTTGTCGGTCGTGTGCGTTGAAGTATGGCAATCAGTACGTTCCATTTTTGACCTATAAAAAATCGTCCACCGATTCTCGGTCGTGTGCGGGAGCCCTAATACTAATTACTAACGTATGATTGGGGCGCGTTTCGAATTGGGATACCCTGGCTGTGTTCCAAATTGTACAAACGCTGCTAAAAGCGATTTTGCACGCTCACAAATGCTGTGTTCCAAATTGTACAAACGCTGCTAAAAGCGTATACAGTACTGACGGACGGTCCAAATGATTTTGCACGCTCACAAAGCTATCACTGCTTTAATGGCTCTAGTCAATTTGGAATGGATTTAAGCGCGCTCACGTGTTCATCTGTCAAAATGTCAGCTTTGTTTTTATTTTCTTTAACAAAGCCTAAGCTAATCCCTCAAAATTGTGCGCTAAATCCACTCTTATTTCCATTAGAGACGAACTCATTAAAATTAAAACTTGAGAAACGTCAGCTGGCTGCAAATGTGTGGGATTTTATATGTGTCAAATCGATTTTGACATTAGCGCTTTCACTGCTTCACCTATTTGATTAAAGCACTGATAGCAGAAACGATGACGTCATCAATGACGTAAGGCGGTAAACAAGCGAGTGCTTTAGAGCACGCTTTTGGTCAATTTGGACCAACTTAAGCGCGCTCACAGTGCTCTAAAGCAGTCTGTTAGCGCAAAATGGAACGCACAGAAAGCTATCACTGCTTTAATGGCTCTAGTCAATTTGGAATGGATTTAAGCACGCTCACGTGTTCATCTGTCAAAATGTCAGTTTTGTTTTTATTTTCTTTAACAAAGCCTAAGCTAATCGCTAAAAAATGTGCGCCAAATCCACTATCATTTCCATTAGAGACAAACTCATTAAAATCAGACATCAGCTGGCTGCAAATGTGTGGGATTTTATATGTCTGTGCGTTCCATTTTGCGCTAACAGACTGCTTTAGAGCACTGTGAGCGCGCTTAAGTCGGTCCTAATTGACCAAAAGCGTGCTCTAAAGCACTCGCTTGTTCACCGCCTTACGTCATTGATGACGTCATCGTTTCTGCTATCAGTGCTTTAGTCAAATAGGTGGAGCAGTGAAAGCGCTAATGTCAAAATCGATTCGACACATATAAAATCCCACACAGTTGCAGCCAGCTGACGTTTCTCAAGTTTTAATTTTAATGAGTTTGTCGCTAATGGAAATGAGAGTGGATTTAGCGCTCAATTTTGAGGGATTAGCTTAGGCTTTGTTAAAGAAAATAAAAGCATAACTGACATTTTGACAGATGAACACGTGAGCGCGCTTAAATCCATTCCAAATTGACTAGAGCCATTAAAGCAGTGATAGCTTTGTGAGCGTGCAAAATCAATTTGGACCGTCCGTCAGTAGTGTATACGCTTTTAGCAGCGTTTGTACAATTTGGAACACAACGTGTGTCAAATCGATTTTGACATTAGCGCTTTTACTGCTCCACCTATTTGACTAAAGCACTGATAGCAGAAACGATAACGTCATCAATGACGTAAGGCGGTGAACGAGCGAGTGCTTTAGAGCACGCTTTTGGTCAATTTGGACCGACTTAAGCGCGCTCACAGTGCTCTAAAGCAGTCTGTTAGCGCAATATGGAACACACACGCTGTGTTCAAAATTTTACAAACGCTGCTAAAAGCGTATACAGTACTGACGGACGCGACGGTCCAAATCGATTTTGCACGCTCACAAAGCTATCACTGCTTTAATGGCTCTAGTCAATTTGGAATGGATTTAAGCGCGCTCACGTGTTCATCTATCAAAATGTCAGTTTTGTTTTTATTTTCTTTAACAAGCCTAAGCTAATCACTGAAAAATGTGCGCCAAATCCACTCTCATTTCCATTAGAGACAAACTCATTAAAATCAAAACTTGAGAAATATTAGCTTGCTGCAAATGTGTGGGATTTTATATGTGTCATATCGATTTTGACATTAGCGCTTTCACTGCTCCACCTATTTGACTAAAGCACTGATAGCAGAAACGATCAACGAGCGAGTGCTTTGGAGCACGCTTTTGGTCAATTTGGACCGACTTAAGCGCGCTCACAGTGCTCTAAAGCAGTCTGTTAGCGCAAATTGGAACGCACAGACAGCCTGACAGCAGGATAGCTCGGTTGTCCAATCGCGTTGAAACTTGAACAATTTCTACCAATCAACAGCCACAACAAACATTGTAATCAACAATCAGTTGGAAATTTCATTATATAATATACACTACGGTTTAAAACCTGCTCATGAGCTTTGTGTGCGGTTTTAGCGCGCTAATAGTCGGTTCAAAACTTGCTCGTATTCACTCGTTTAGGCGACGTGACGTCATCAGTGACGTCACTTTAGCGCGCTATCATTCGCTGTGTTCCAAATTGTACAAACGCTGCTAAAAGCGTATACAGTACTGAAGGACGGTCCAAATTGATTTTGCACGCTCACAAAGCTATCACTGCTTTTGTTGCTATAGTCAATTTGGAATGGATTTAAGCGCGCTCACGTGTTCATCTGTCAAAATGTCAGTTTTGTTTTTATTTTCTTTAACAAAGCCTAAGCTAATCCCTCAAAAGTGTGCGCCAAATCCACTTTCATTTCCATTAGAGACAAACTCATTAAAATTAAAACTTGAGAAACGTCAGCTGGTTGCGAATGTGTGGGATTTTATATGTGTCAAATCGATTTTGACATTAGCGCTTTCACTGCTCCACCTATTTGACTAAAGCACTGATAGCAAAAACGATGACGTCATCAATGACGTAAGGCGGTGAACGAGCGAGTGCTTTAGAGCACGCTTTTGGTCAATTTGGACCGACTTAAGCGCGCTCACAGTGCTCTAAAGCAGTCTGTTAGCGCAAATTGGACCGCAGAGATTGCATACGAAAATGAGGTAGTGCAGCGTGTGCGAAACGTCAAATTCATAAGACATTTGTCATCAATCTCGTTTTCGAGAGATTTTTTTCAACTTTCATTTGGGTTTTTAGATTTAATTATCTTATCAAATAATCATTTTCTCTCAATAATTTCTTAAAACGCAAAATAAAATCAAAATTTTAATTTTTCTCAGTGACATTGACATAAGCGCGCTCTGGTCTGGTTTAAAACTGTATTCGATCGTATTCGACGAATGCACGCATATAGAAATAAACCGACTATATTCAGTGAATGTGATGTGTGCGTTGAATTCAAGAAACAATCCGTAGTGATAGTCTAAGGAAAAGAGATGTAAAATTTTACTATGGAGGTTGGATTTTTATTTCGAGGGAAGATTAACAGGGTTTAAACCAAGTTCATATGGTGGATAGGATAGTAGATAATATTTTGGTTAAGAAAGAATATTTTTATAGGCCACCATTTTTTTACAATTGATTTTTAAAGTTATTGAAATACGGCATCACTGATTGGAATTTGGCAACACTGATTAGACTATGACAACCCTACTTACAACAGGGTTTTAGGGTAAGTAAGTATACAGGGTGTTAGATTAGGATCACCATATGTACAGGGTCTTAGGGTAAGTATATAGGGTGTTAGGATAGGATAACTATACAGGGTTTTAGAATAGGATCACTATATGTACAGGGTTTAAGGATAAGTATACAGGGTTAGATTAGGATCACCATATGTACAGGGTCATAGGGTAAGTATACAGGGTGTTAAGATAGGATACCTATACAGGATGTTAGGTTAGTATCACTTTATGTACAGGGTTTTAGGGTAAGTATACAGGGTGTTAGGATAGGATAACTATACAGGGTGTTAGGTTAAGATCACTATATTTACAGGGTTTGAGGGTAAGTATACAGGGTGTTAGGTTAGGATTACTATACAGGATGTTCGGGTACGTATACAGTTTGTTAGATTAGGATCACTATATGTACAGGGTCTTAGGGTAAGTATACAGGGTGTTAGGATAGGATAACTATACAGGGTGTTAGGTTAAGATCACTATATTTACAGGGTTTGAGGGTAAGTATACAGGGTGTTAGGTTAGGATTACTATACAGGATGTTCGGGTACGTATACAGTTTGTTAGATTAGGATCACTATATGTAAAGGGTCTTAGGGTAAGTATACAGGGTGTTACTACACAGGGTGTTAGGACTAACACTAACACACTAACACCCTGTATAGTTATCCTATCCTAAGACCCTGTATAATTACCCTAAGACTCTGTACATGTGGTGATCATAATCTTACACCCTGTATACTTACCTTGAAACCCTGTGTATTTATCCTATCCTTACACCCTGTATACTTACCCTAACATCCTGTATAGCAATCCTAACCTAACACCCTGTATACTTACCCTAAAACCCTGTACATATAGTAGTCATCCTAACCTGACACCTTGTATACTTACCCTAACATCCTGTATAGTTATCCTAGCCTAACACCCTGTATATTAACAAATAATGACCATAAGAAGCATTTTTGATAATACCGAGACTTATAAAAAAATATATTCATGGTAGGTATCTTACTAGAAAAAAAATAAATCATCGACATCGTGTGTCGATATTATTTTGATCGATCACCTCTCTAATTATCATACAAGAAATCGGCCGACAAAAATACGGTCTTAGATTGTAATAATACTATAAATACGGTCGTGAGCGGGAGCCCTGAAACACACTGCTTCAAAAAATTATTACTTTGAAAAACTCATAAACATTACCCTTTTGCCACAAACAAAAAAAAATTACCCTTTGACAGCAGTCTGTCTTGACCACGCACACGGGCGTCATATACAGCTATCCTGCTGTCAATGTCAAGGTAATATTTTGCCGCACAAATCTTTGGTGTTGCCAGTACTTAAAAAAAAGTCCACTATCAATATTAAAAAAAAATATTATAAAAAAATGGCGGCCCCAAAAAAAAATTTTTTTGTTGTTCTTCTTTCTTTTTTTTATTCTCCTTTATATGATATAAATTTCAAGTCTGTTAGTTTTATCTCGGAATAAAAAACCACTAGTATACATGTCTTTTCTGTGTTTTTGACATGGTTCGTTCGATCGAGGTTCGTGAGAATTTACTACTGTTTTGTGCTCTTGTCAACTAGACATTGGCAGTAATGGCTGTATCTTGAAACGGCCGATTGCCATCTTATTAAAAGTTGAAGTTGAAGTACTACTGTTTTCCAATTTCCAGATTTTCCACTATAAATTCTAAGACCGTGTTTCAGACAGTGTTCAATAATGTCAGAAGCTTGCCTGATATCACCAACCAGTCGCTGCTACGGTTGTTTATCCTCAAATGATGAAAGGCAGCTGCAAATATACTACATCAAGAAACTAATTTTTAAAACTATTCTGCAGGTAAATAATTTTATGATAATAAATGCTTATAAACAGCTACAGCTGTACCTACTGATTATTAAATACCTAGTTACAATCAGATTTTGCTGTTTTCATTCAGATGGAGCACTTGGTACTATGCTGCATCTGCCGGAAAGTTGCCTCGCAGACCGAAAAGTTTATTTACAATGTAGAAACAAGCCAAGTGTTACTTGCAGACTGTAAAAATGTAAGACTTTAGTGTTCTCAGAACTATAAAAACTAATGACTAACTGTAGGTATTATGCTATGTTATTACCTGATCAAACAAGTGAGCTATTTTTCTCATATCATCACTATAGCATTTATCTTCTTAGGATTTAATGTCATTGTCTATTTTTTCATACAAAAACATACTAAAAACATTCTTTTCCCATTAAAAAATTCATTCCTCAAATCATCTGCCTACTGGACGATTTTGCAAAAACGCTAAAATGTCTTTTCTTTTCAAATGCTTAAATCTATGAAGCATCTCATGTTAAATATTTTATTCCTCATTTTACCCCTTGGGATACGAATTTTAGAAAATTATTTCTTAGTGAGTGGAATATAATATCTGCAAGAAACCTGTACAAAATTTCACTTCTGTAGCTATTGTTGTTATCAATTGGTGTTGATGAATCAGTCAGTACATGTTCTTTTAAATATTTTGTTGTTTTATAAAGTTGGTGACCTGTATTTATTTATATTATTTTTCTGTAATGTAATTGCCCTGCAATCTACCAGATTACACTAACTTACATTATCATATTATTTTCAGGATTTGTATTTCTTGTATGACAATTACAAGACTATCATTCATCCCTTGATAAACCTGTCAATTAAGTCACAAGACACTATCACTTTAAAAGGAGATACAGAATCTGAAGATTCCCAGAATGATAGCATAAAAATTGAATTGGGTGTTATTGCTAACTTAACAGGTTAGTAACTTACAGCTTTTTACAGGCTCTTGAACTAACTTGTACGGTCAACCGCTTGTTGGTAGAAACTTTTTCAACTCTATTACCATGCCATAAGGTCCAAAAGTGTTTCTACTGATGTGCGGCCGTGTGTACAACATGAATTGTATTGATCAATGCCATTTATTTAGAAATTGCAGCTGAAATTAAACAAGAAGATCTAATAATCCCTTATGAGGATAATGATTATGTATCAGACACCAGCTTTAATGAAATTCAAGAAAAAACTACAAAATCCCACAAATCTTCAAAATCAAAGAAGAAAAAGAAATATTCTTCAAGTAAAAAGAAAATCAAAATGGAAACTTTTAAAGAGGAGAAAAATGATAGCCTTGATTGTCCCTTACTTGGTGAAGATGGAGTCAAAAGTTTATTGAAAGGTTTGTTAGTGAATGCCCGCATGGATTTCATAATTTGATTAAAAAAACTTGATCCCTTGTTTCTGTACTTTTTGTACTTACCCTAAATCCGAATTTTCATTCATCTTATTTTTTAATTCTTTTCATTATATTTTCAAAAAAAGAATACATACTAATTGAATGTGATGGTAAAACTATCGATGATTTTATTTTTAGACTTTTGTGCTAAAGTGGCAAATCTAACAAAAGAAGAAATTATGGAGGAAAGAAGAGTAAAAGCCACAGACGAAAAATATTTGGAGGCAGCATTTAAGTGTCCAGATTGTATAAAAGGATTCATCATGAGAACTCCTTATGAAAATCATATGAAGTTACACGATAAGGTACAGTCAACACAGCGCGAATTTACAGCTATTGTAGCTTGAAATGCTCTTGACTGTATAGAAAATTTTATTTAGCAATAAGAAAATATTTTATTAAGCTTTGAATCGTTATTTGAAGCCTAAATATTTGAGAGTAGCGTACTTGACTTCCTGTAGCGAGTCGGTCATGTTACGAGTACTACCATTTTTCCCCTCTACGTATGACGTCACTTCCTGTGCACCAGAGTGGGGGCGCTGACTTCGGAGCTGATTCGAGCGCCCTTGCCTCATTGGCGACTTGCTAGTCGTAGCGATCGGTTGCATTGCAAGTAAGTACCAACTTTGTGCTTACAAGCAAAAATCTTTTCCTTTTTATTGCAAAATTTAAATAAATTTTTGTTTAATTTTTATATCGATAAAATAACGGTGTTACCGTTCGATTTTTTCTTTCTTTTTGTAATATTTTTGTTATTTCCAGAATTTCATGGAAAATACAGAGTCTGGTGATTCAGATTCTTCCTCTGGATCCGACTCTGACACGAGTACTACTACCAGCATGTCGGATACCCCGACTTTACCGAATGCCGCATCACCGCCGCCGCCACGAGCCGCGGAGCAGGTGCCGCCCCGCCGCGACCGCGTGCAGTGGAGCCGGTAGCGCCGCCAGCGCCTGACCCGCAGGACGACGAGCCGGTTCGAGAAGTTTCTTCTCGGCCAAAGAAAAGGTCGTTAATGGCCGATCCGCATCAGAAAAGTAAACGCCGTCGTCAGCAAATAGAGGAGGCTATCGGTATTTTAGCCGAGCAAGTAAGTGGGATTAAAAACTTCTTGAGTAGCATGGCTTTTCAACCTACTGCCCATTCTAGTCCCCATGGGCCGGATTATGAAAACGACGCAATGTCAGAAATAAGTGCAAATGTGAGTAGGGAGCTTTATGAGGAAGGTCGAGAAAAAATTTCCGATCAAAATCCGCCCGAAAATTCGGTTTGTTTTGATTTAGATCTACCCTTAAATACAGTGTTGAAAGAGCCAACTATGCCCAAATCGTCTTCTAAACACCTTGAACTGCTAAATAGTATGCAACACTTCAATACTGAAGAATGGGACAGTGTTCGTTATGCAGAGGTCCAAAAATTATATTGCTCCTCCCCGGGGTTTACTTACTTAGACACGAATGACGAGTTACGGCCTTACGACAAGTATAACTCGATTGCACTCACTGAACGAGGATTTGCTGCTATTACGCAGGCAGTTATAAAGCAAAACGAAGCCGTTCAGAGCGGTTTTAAAGATTTGATTGAATGGGTAGGTTCTGTTAAACAAGTGAACCCTAGGTCATTACAACAAAAGATTCAACAAGTTTTTGTGCAGGGTAGCTTTCAAAAGATTAGTAGTGATATTTTGCAGCTAGCTTGTGGCCATAGGGCCGAAATGATTCAACAAAGACGTGATAGTCTTTTAAGGTCCGTCAAAGATAGTTTTTTGAAAGCTAGCCTTCGCAAAATACCCCCTTCTGGCGAGAACTTGTTTCAAAAAGAAGCTTTTTCCTCTGCTATTGAAAAATCAGGCGGTATATCCAAAATATGTTGGCCGCTCCGTGCGCCTACACAAAATAAAGCTGCTGCCCTGGCACAGCCCCTACAGCAGACTCAGGCCCTGCCTAGTTATGCTCCTACTTATAATAAGCCACCTAATTTTCCGGCGTACACTTATCCGGATTTCATGAGCAAACCACCCGCACAATTTTTCCCAAATGTAAACAATGCTTTTCAAAATCACGGGCGCGACTACCCTCATCGGCCAGTGCAAAGATCAACAGCTCAACATCCAAGGTCCTCTCGTCAGAGACCCAGTCGTTCGTTTCATAACGATGCGTACCAGAGTACCAACAAGGGACAGAGCCGAACCTCCGGTCAATCTAATGCTCCACGAGGACAACCGAGAAGAAAATATTGACTCGAGCACTTTTCTGGCGGGCCAACTAATAAACTTTGTGAGTCGTTGGGAAGACTTACAGGCTCCAACCACCCTCATAAACATAATAAAAAACTTTCGGATTCCCTTTTTAGCAAGGCCACCTTTGGCTATTCCAAATTTGGCGAATCATCGCATAAAAACACCTGTATCAGTAGAGATGGACAAAGTTATTCGTCAAATGTTGATAATGAAGGTGTTGGAGCCTGCAGATCCCAGCCCGAGTTTTGTTTCTCAAATGTTTTTGGATTCCCAAAAAAGACGGAAATGCACGACCGATTTTCAATTTAAAAAATCTAAACAAGTTTGTATGTGTTCAAAAGTTTCGCCTCATAAATGCACACAAAATTTCAAGCTTTTTACAACCCCAAGACTGGTTAATCAAAATAGACTTGTCGAATGCTTATTTTCATCTGGCAGTAGCCAAAGCTCACCGCTGTTTCCTTCGAGTAATTTACGATCAGAAGCTTTATCAAATGACGTGTTTGCCATTCGGCCTGGCTTGCGCATCAAAAGTTTTCGCATCACTAACAAATTGGGTCGCTCAAATTCTCCGAGAAAAGGGCTTTCGTATCGCAGTTTATTTAGACGATTATTTACTCGTCCACCAAGACCCTCAAATTCTGATCAAGCAGGCTCAGGAAACAATCAGAAGCTTAGAGTACCTAGGGTGGCAAGTGAATTATGCCAAGTCGGAACTTGTTCCACACAAGGCCCTTCAGTATCTGGGAATCGTCTGGAATCCTCACACAAACGAAAAGTATCTGCATCGCCAGAAAAGTCTGGAGATAAGAAAAAGAGTTGCAGGCCTTCTAAAAAGAAAAAAGGCCAACCTTCGCGAAATTCAAAGTATAGTAGGAATGGTCAATTTCGCGAGCTTTCCTGTACCAAGAGGGCGTTTGAATCATCGAGCCCTTCTCAAGCATTGTCAACAACTATTGCTGAAGGATCCCCGTCACAAATATCCTATACCAAAATTAGCAATCAAAGAGTTAATATGGTGGAGTATCAATGTCAAGAACAGCTCGCTGATTCATTTCCCTCCGGCCTCCAACTACTTAGTAACAGACGCGTCAGGTGTGGCTTGGGGAGCCCAACTGAACAGTGTCAGTCTATCGGGTCAATGGACCCTGGAAGAAGCTCAGCTCCACTCCAACATTCGCGAGATGTTGGCAATTTGGTATGTCCTCAAGGATTATGCCCGTCTCCTGCAAGACTCCTCTCTGATGATACAGAGCGACAACAGGACAGTTGTTGCATACTTAAAGAACGAAGGAGGGATGAAATCAGCTCTCCTCATGAATTTGACCTATCAAATTCTCTCAATACTAGACCGGTTTCGAATTCATTTAGAGATATATCACCTACCCGGACGTTACAACTCCGAAGCAGATCGCCTATCCCGTCTCGCTTGTCCCCCACAGTGGCACCTCTTACCGCAAGCCACAAATCTGATCTTCTCGAAGTTAGGCACGCCAGTGATAGATCTTTTTGCGTCGGCCGTGGCTCACGTAGTCCCAGTTTACGGAACGCTAGACCTGACGGACCAGCAAGCCCATCTGTACGATGCTTTCAGTCACCGGTGGGACTATCCCCTGGCATGGGTGTTCCCTCCGCCATTCCTTATTCCCCGTGTCTTACAACATCTCAATACTGCGACGGGAATTTACCTAGTGGTCGCACCGCGGTGGATGAAAGTTTTTTGGCGGTCAGATCTAAAGAGTCGAGCTCTGGGGCCCCCGTTCACAGTCCGCAATCTAGACCAGGTACTAGTCGATGCAACGACAGGCCACCCGCCTCCAATGATTGCAGAGATGACCCTGGAGGTTTGGAAATGTGGGGGTGGACGGAGAGTCTAGCAGGTTGGACGGAAGACCAAAAAAGATTGTTACAAAAGAGTTGGCGCGAATCCTCTTTAAAAACTTATAGACCGGCATGGAAGCGTTGGTGTCAATGGGCTCATCAAAATGATATTGATTATTCGCGTCCTAAGGGGGCTGATCTTGCGAAATTTTTAATTGATTTACATAAAAAACATGGCTTAGCCTACAGCACGATTCAGGTACATAAATCGGCAATTTCTACGCTATGTGATCCTGATCTAGATAACCGGCTTAGTTCCCACTTGCTGGTGCGTCAGGCATTGAAGTCTATCAGTATGTCTAGTGTGAAACCTAGGAAAGCCCCCATTTGGGACACAAATGTTTTGATTAATTGGTTAAAGTCTAACATGCCTAATTCTGACAATTTACATGAAAGTTCGGCTCGAGCTGTTATTTTGCTTCTCCTGTGCTCAGGACGCCGGGTGCACGATTTGACACTTTTAGCTATCGGATGTGATCTATAACTCAAAATTCGATTATTTTTTGGCCTAAGTATGGTTCTAAAACTGATTCAGTTTGTAGGCGGCAGTCAGGTTGGGAAATTCTCGAAAATAAAGACCATTCAACTTTAGATCCTTTATTTTGGATAAAAAGAGTGATTACATTATCACAATCAAGACGAGAGATCTGTAATTTAGATAACTTATTCTTAACTTGTACTGGCGTCCCCAAAGCAGCATCTCGTACCAACATTGGTGGTTGGGTGAAAAACGTTCTGCAACGGGCCGGCATCAAGGCAAGCCCTGGCAGCGTAAGATCCGCTGTTGCCTCGAAGAGCTGGGTAGAAAACTGTCCAATCGATGATATACTGGCAAAGGGTAACTGGCGTTCTGAAAATACATTCCTTAAATTTTATTGTCGTGAAATCGTTAAGAATCCAGCCGTTCAATCTGCATCTGATTCAATTTCTAATCTTTTCGCACCTGTAAACGAATTATAATATTTTCATTTTATGATAAATGTGTATTAAGATTATAATAAATTACCTAGCCGTACAATTCTACTAATGTTTATATAATTATTGATTATTGTTGATTTTTGCACTTACCTGTGTTTTCAAAATATATATTCTGGTAAAAACCATGTTGTATTGTTTAATTTACTGGTGTATACCTGATATAAATCCTTTTTATGTTCCCTTCACCTATCACTTGTCCTGTCCACCAGGCGATAACAAACACGTCTCAAATATTTAGGCTTCAAATAACGGTTCAAAGCTTAATAGCAGCGTTTTACCTACCATTAAAACGCTTATTAAGCGATAACCTTATTTGAAGCCTAAGGTCTATCTCTGCCTGGTCAAAACCATAAATATTTGAGTGCCAATGAGGCAAGGGCGCTCGAATCAGCTCCGAAGTCAGCGCCCCCACTCTGGTGCACAGGAAGTGACGTCATACGTAGAGGGGAAAAATGGTAGTACTCGTAACATGACCGACTCGCTACAGGAAGTCAATTACGCTACTCTCAAATATTTAGGCTTCAAATAAGGTTATCGCTTAATAAGCGTTTTAATGGTAGGTAAAACGCTGCTATTATTTCCAATTCAAAATGAGGCAATTATAATCACATTATAATTGACATATAAGTATACATAATATCACGCCTCTTTCCCGTCGGGGTAGGCAGAGACCACAGTCCTCCACCTGCTACGATATTGACATATTTCCCTTGTTTCCTGTACTTTCATCAATCCCTTCATACATGCTTGTCGGTTTATGGTATAACCTGGCCTTTATTTAGAACGTCCTGAATTTGGCCCTAGTACATACGTTCGCCGAAGCCTTCCCCTTCCAACATTTCCATTCACTCTCGCCTTGTAGATCTCTTTCGTCAATCTTCCTTCATTCATCCTCTCTACATGACAAAACCATCTCAGCATACCTTCCTCAATTTTAGTCACTACGTCTTCTTTTACGCCCCAAAAGACATACCTACATTATTAAGATACTTATTAGGCAAAAACATTTTTTCGTACGTAATTAGAATATTTATTTTCACAGAGCCGAGGCGAGTTTGAATGTGACATATGCAGGCAACGAATGAAAACTAAACAAAAGTTTGAGCATCACTATAAATATCACATTGAGTACGTATTACGATCCTACACTTCCAAATAAGTAAGATATTTTACGTTGAGTTTTCAGTAGCTGTAAGTCACCCAAAGGGAGTATGCTTGAAGTCTCTGCGGGATCTAATCAGAAACGAGGAGATCCGCAGAAGAACAAAAGTAACCGACACAGCTTTGAGAGTAGCTAAACCAAAGTGGCTGTGGACAGGGCACATCGCCTGAAGAACCGAAGGCTGATGGGGCCTAAAGGTTCTAGGGTGGCGACCACAAACCGAAAGACGTAGCGCAGGCAGGCCTCACACAAGGTGGACCGATAATCTGGTCAAAGTCTCGGGAAGCCGCTGGATGCGAGCAGCGCAGGACCGGTCGTCGTGGAGATCTTTAGGGGAGGCGTATGGGAACTGTGAACATCTTTAGGCTGATATAATTAACTGTACCTACTTATTTTTCAGGCGATATCATTGTGCAAAATGTGACGTTACTAGAAATTGTTGGGTGTCATTAAAAGATCATTATTTACGAAAACATGAACAAGGACGCTATGAGTACTCATGTCCTATCTGCTTTAGACAATTTAGGTAAGTGGGCTACTTACATTGACATACAATAAAGTAAGGAAATACTAATTGACTATTTATTCAAAGGACTTTTATAGATGACTGAGTCATGAATGTATTTAATTTACCGTTTTTATTATTGGCAGGTTCCGCGGGACGATGCAGAAACACAAAATATCCCAACACGAGAACAAAGAGCGCATGAAATGTCGACACTGTGACAAAACATTTGCCACAGAAAGCGCTCTCGCTAACCACTTGAAGTTGTAAGATAATTTCATAGTTATTATAAAAAAAAACCGGTCAAGTGCGAGTCGGACTCGCGCGCCGAGGGTTCCGATATACCTATAGTATTTTTGGAAGCAATAAAGTCCATTTTCAGGACCGCAAAACTAAATTTGTTTGTAAAGGTTTTTTGCAGATTTCTGAAAAACTGTGCAACTTAGAAAGATCGTTTTATTTTTGCTGTAAAGTTTACATAAACCTCTGTCAACTGTAATTAATTCAGATTTTCCCTTACTCAAACTTCGGAGATAAGGGGGGGGAATGGTATTTTTTTTGACATTTTTCATCATAACTTGAAAACTAAGAAACTTAAAAAATACAAAAATATATTTTAAAATGTACAAGTAAAGCCCTTTCATATGATACCCCACTCGACCTAGTAGCGACAATTTGAAATTTGGCCCCCCCTATTTTGGCCCCCTTTACATTAATAATCATACTTTTTTCAAAAAATTTTCATGTGCAATTAAGTTGGGCAACTATATTCTAAAACTATTCCAAATTTCAGCTCGATAGCGTAAGTGGTTGCTGAGATATAGAGGTGTGACAGACAGACAGACAGACAGACAGAGCGGCACCATAAGGGTTCCTTTTTTTTACCATTTTGGTATCGGAACCCTAAAAAAGATAAATGCGTAAAAGTGTGCATCTTTTTTAAAGTTATTAAATGCGTAAAAGTATCCATCTTTTTTAGGCTACCCACAGTATTGTATAGATAGCGCGTTCAGGATAAGTTTGGCTCTGACGGTTATTTTCCGCGCATGGGTGACAGGCCAATGAACGATTCGCTTCCCCCCACATGCCGCGCTCACCCCCGCGACTCATTTTTTTACTTCTGCGCATAAACGGTCACAGCCAGAGTTATTTTGTACGCCGCATAAAGGGCAGTTTTTTACAATCAATGCGATATTTTATTACTTCAGTGCACGATGAAGATTGTTATTCTACTTTTATATGTAATCAATCAATGATTTCGATGTACGTTTACAGCAGGCATACATTAGAAGAATCCGTGCAGATGAAGCGGTATACTTGTAACGAGTGCGGGCGCTCCTACAAGCGACTGCAGCTACTGAAACGCCATCTAGCGAGCCACAGCGACAACAGGGACCACTACTGCGTCGAGTGCGATAAGTAAGCTTTTTTAATTATTATTAGGAATGGTTATATTGCAGTAGACATGTAGAAATCTGATGCGGTAAATCATCGGTAAGCATACATGTGACGAGTGTGGGTAATGCTCTAAGCAATACTGTAGCTATTCGAACGCCATCTAGCGAACCACAGCGACAACAGGGACCACGATTGCGTCGAGTGCGATATGTTTGTAAGCTTTTTTAATTATCAGGAACTAGCTGTTGCCTTATTTCCTTCACCATGATATTATCTTCATACCATACCGGTTCAATGGATTAGGCTGGACGTATGCTTAGTCGCAGGCGGCGCAGCCCCACCATAGAGGCATCCTCTATAGCCCCACGCAGTGCAGGGCAGAGCACGTGTTCCCTCTCGCTTTCTTATTTGGCTGATTTACAAGGGGCAAAATTTAGGCGTCTCTGAGGGATGCAGCTATACGAAAGAAGAAAGTGTCTAATAGCTGTCTCTTTCTTTCCTATCACTTCATCTATCAGAGGCGCCTAAATTTTGCCTTCGTGTAAATTCGGCTTTACGAGGAAAACTATGTAAATCTGTATCTGAAATCTGTCTCACCTCACCAATTCACCATACGCCCAGCCTTAGCCGTGAAAGCGCAACTGACAACCAGGCAGTTACTTTCGCATTTATATTATTAAAGTTCGAATTTGGATAGATAGATCTGTGGTAGACACATAAGAATCTGAAGCGGTAAGTACAGGTGTAAAGTATCGAGTGTGGACTGTGGGTTATCTTATCAGTAATCAAACGCTATCTAGCGAGGTACTATTGCTGCCTCAACTGCGGTATGTGCTTCTCCCGGAATCATTACTTATATCAACTACAGGAGCCAAGAATACGACAACAATCTGAAACGGTGGTCCTTTAGCTGAGCGGTAACGTTTTCCATTCTTTAAGCCCGCGTCACACAGAGGCGGTAGCGGAAGCGTTCCGGGGCCGGTATTTTTTGTAAAGTATGAGTTCTTATGCACCCTGTCACATTGAAAAGCGGTCGCGGCGCGGTATTTTGTTCCCGCCAAACCGCCCCGGACCGCTTTCGCAATCATACCGCCTCTGTGTGACTTGAGTTTTAGATAGAAGACACGTTCGTTCAGCCTTTGCACTATAATTTGTATCCCTATTTGTTTACTTTTAATTGTTCTTGCTATTTGCTAAGATACCCACCCTAATAACACATAATTATTATGTGAAAATTGCCCGTGTGGTGCCGGCAAAGAATTATTCCAACCCTTTTCTACCCGTGGGTGTCGTAAGAGGCGACTAAGGGCTTATATGAACCGGAGGATGGGTAGCAGCATCTTTTGTATCGTACCATCTTACATACTGCGGTCACCGACAACAGAGGTCGCCAGCCGCAACGCTTACAAGCGTGGTGACTATGGTAAATCCCCTCCTAAGTACCACACGTTTTGCTGGAGTTCTGGAGGGAGCTCCCTGTCCTGCAGTGGACGTTTCATGGGATGTTATGATTACCTTAGGCGGTCTAACGGCCATGCCAGAGGCAGTTTGGCGGCTTGAAAACTTAACAACAACTTTAGTTCAGTTAGCCATTGGCCTGATATTCCTACCTACCTTTACGACAACTTGTCCGTGTGATGCCGGCAAAGAATAGTACCAACCCATCTCTACCCGTGGGTGTCATTAAAGGCGACTAGGTATTGTGTCATTAGAGGCGACTAGGGATGGGCAGCAGCTTCCTGTGTATCGTGCCATCCTATATACATACTACGGTCACCAACAACCACGGTCTATGGTGCCATCTACATCACTATCAAGCGTGGTGACTATGGTACTTCCCCTCTAAATTGTACAACGCGATTTTGCTAGAATTCTGGAGGAAGCTCCCTTTCGTGCAGTGGAGGTTTCATGGAATGTTATTATGATACGCAAACTTCACCTTGATTTGATCTATGCTTATTTGCAGGAGTTTCAAAACGCGATCGGCCCTCACAACCCACCTCAAAAATACTGTAGCACACATCACTAACAACTACGATCCAAATCAGACGGATAACAAAGACTTCATGTGAGTATTCATACAGTACATACATCATACATAACGTTACAACCTTTCTGATGGTAACAAACACTTTGATAATAACAGAAAAATGCGAGTTTTTTGACGTGGATACGACTAGACTATGCGTTCGTTTCATTTCGTGCTAAGTGGGTATAGGCCCTCTAGCGGCAAGCGCTTTGAAACATTCTTTATAATGCGCACGGCTAAGGAGTGGAATTCTCTGCCTGCGTCTGTGTTCCCGAGCTCTTACAACCCGAATCTATTTAAGTCGCGACTGAATAGGCTTCTTCTGGGCAAGCTCGTTCCATCGTCGACCTCATTTCTGTCCTCAAGGCTAGATCGAGGTCAAGAGTAAGCATACAATACATAGAAAAAAAAATTGGTACTAAACGAGCTTTGGATGAGTCAGAGGGTGAGGGGAAAGGGGGTGGAAGCTTGACGTTACTCTTGACTGTACACTCAACAGCACGTCAGTAGAAACACTTTTAGACCTTATGGCGTGGTAATAGAGTTGAAAAAGTTTCTACCGACGTGCGGTTGACCTTACCTACCCAAGTATGAACTTTTGAAAACTTTTACTATAACAGAATATTCGTCACATATTTAAAACTACACATTAAACATAATACAATGTGTAATTTCTTTTTTATCAATTTCCCATGATTACTTTTGAGAATTTTTTTATGTAAATTTTTGAACTAGTAGACAACCGTAATCTGGCGAGCTCTCCTTAGCTCAGCGTGCTATTATGATGATGAATTAATATTTAACAAATGTTGTTCCAGGTTCGCATGTACCCAGTGCGACCGGCGGTTTCCCAACAAGCGGTACTTGACGCGTCACGTGACCACGGTTCATGTCGACGAGACGCACCAGTGCACTCAGTGTGGAAAGGTACGCCCAACCGCATTTCGGTAGAAACACTTTCAACTTTATGGTATGGTAATAGAATCGCAACTGTTTCCACTGAAGTGCGGTTGGCCGTACCAACTTTAAAATAAAAATTCCAGCCATTTATTTTTTGGAGTTCAATGTCCTGGGCTAGACCTTAGTTTGAAACCATATTGTTTGAAACGTTTATCCCCATTAGTTCTGGGTATCGAACATCATACTATCAGGGTAGTCTCAGGTAATAGTATCAGGGTGTCTACTCTCAATTTTCGATATATCGATTCTATACTATTATCATGCAAATTTAAAACCTCGTCCCTTGACTATAGAGTAGGATATTGGTGGGATGCTAATTACTGCCAATTTGTCCTCATCGGGTTTATATACCATGTTTGCATAAAGCGCTTTGGAACACCCTTAATGTATACAGCTTATACAGCTAAAGAGTAAAATTTCCTAGGTCGGTCGTTCCCTTTATGCATACAGCTTATACAGCTAAGGAGTAAAATTTCCTAGGTCGGTCGTTCCCGAGTTCATATAAATAGATGGATAGCTGGCAACGGATCGCATTGACTGATTTATACAGCAACGAAACCACGCTACTTAGCAATAGTCTAGGCAACGAAGCGGATCGTTGTATGAAAACCCCCGCATTAAATCCTCAGTCGATGAAACTTTGCTGGCGTATTACACCACATGAGACAAACCTTCTATAAAAAAATCGGGACTGTTAATTTTTCCATACAAAAATTACAAAAAATGTATGAATTTTTTTTTTTTGATATTTTGAATTTACATTTGATTCATGATTCTTTATCATCCTGTCAAATAAAATCTGCCTGAGAGAATTATGTTGGGGTCAACTGCTTCGTTGCCTACACTACAAGCCCTACTACTAAATATATTCATCGAGCTTTTAGCTACAATACAGCGCGTTCAGAACAAGTTTCTATGACGGTTATTTTCTGCGCATGGGTGACAGGCGGAGAGCCAATGAACGATTCGCTCGCGGCATGTGGGGAGCCGCGCTCACCCCCGCGACAATTTTTTTGACTTCTGCACATTAACGGTCACAGACAGAGTTATTTTGCACGCAGTATACCATACCAAACCTAGAGCTTTATCAATGGCTCAACTTCAATTGATTTTTCAACACGTTTGCTGCTCTACCTGTCCCACCCCCACCAGCGTTCAGCTGGCAGGCGCCTGGACCTATGAATAATGGTCGTAGAGCTTACTAATTAAGGTGGTTTCGCAGCTCTTTAAATCAGTCAACTCTATCTGTCGCCAGCTCTCCGAATCTTTAAGCCGCGAGTGAACCGGCTTCTTTTGGGTGGGCTCGTTCCGCCGTCAACCTCATCTTTGTCCTCAGGTTAAGAGCAAGCCCATTGTAAATAACAAAAATTGTCTCATCCGGTTTTCGGTCAGAACCGACGCCTGCTTATTTCCCGCTAGTGGTATAAACGAGAACGTTTTAGGAAGGCATGTTAAGCCGTTGATCTGGGCTACAAGCTGCTAGGCCCTCCGCTAATTCTTGCGTGTATGTTGCTGTTGCGCAAAAGTGTATGAGCAGCACTAAATGAAGCGGCTAAGTAATTTCTTTCAACCTAAGTAGTACGAGTACTTATTGTCGCTGTCCACAGATATTCAAATTAAAAAGCAGCCTGAAGACGCACTTGCTCGCTCACGAAGGTTTGGAACCACCCAAGAAACACGCGTGCACGTTTTGTAACAAGCGCTTCCATGTGAGTATTCAAACTAAATAACGAAATAGTGAACATAATTTTAGTATGTTACTCAGACTATGTTTGGTCTTAAGATATTTTAATATCCAACAATGAATATAAATTATTTTGAGTTTGTGAAACTGATCAACTTTCCCCAAGGAACATAGGTGGAAATACGAAAATAATTTTTGACCTCCCGCTGATAGCGGATTTTGTATCATCTTCATCATAACATCCCATGTATCGTCCACTACAGGACGGGAGCTCCCTCCAGAATTCTAGCTTTTGCTGGAAAAATTTAGAGGGGAAGTACCATAGTCACCTCGTTTGTTAGCGTTACGGCTGGCACCATGGACCGCGGTTGTACAGAGTCTAATAACTTGATTTAAAGAAAATATAAAGTCACAGCAATAGATTTAACAGAGCTTTAATTCTAAAGAAAAAAAGAATTCTGGAGGGAGCTCCCTGTCTTGTAGTGGACATTTCATGGGATGTTATGATGATGAATTCTAAAGAAGCTTCGCGCTACTGCCTTTTAGTCTCCAGGATAAGCCAGTTTCCATTTAAAATAACTTTTTTTTACAGGAAAAGAGCATATTAGCGAAACACATGAACACCCATACGGGTGCGAAACCGTTCCAATGCAGTCAGTGTCCTGCGCAGTTCGGACATAATGGCAGCTTATACAACCACGTCAAACTGGTACACCTCAACTTAACCAGGAAAGGGACGCCGAAGGAACAAGTCGGCAGAAAGATAAGAAACTAAAACTCGATATGTACGGCGCCGGTACAACGATCGGAGTCTAAAGACGCATTGTGTTTTACTATCAATATGAACCTGAGGATGGGTAGCAGCATCTTCCTGTGTATCGCACATCTTAATACAGAGGTCACCAACCACAGCATGGTGACTATGGTAATTCCCCTCCAAAGTAGCCCGCTGCTGTATTCTGGAGGAAGTTCCCTATCCTGCAGTAAAAGTTTCATGGGAGGTTGCGGTAAAAGTTTCATGGGACGTTATGATGATGTTTATTTATCGATGCTGGTTAGGCTTCCATGTATGTATATGTCACCGGATAATAATATGGAATCGTAAGTTAATTTCCTATTAACTTTTTTTATTATTAATTTTTTTCTGATCAACTTACGATTCTTATATTCCGGTGACATATACAAGGTGTAACAGAAAGGGAGCCGAGCGTGTAATGACGTTTTTCAACACATTTGCACATACAGGGTGTTAATTTAATTGCGTGCCATAGCTTAAGGGGTGTTTCAGTAACAATAAAGGAACACAAAAAACATATAAAATAAATCCTTTTTTTTTTCACATTTTTTTTTATTTATTTTCTTATTTTATTTTCTTGATAATATTTAAGGATGTGCATCTGTCCAAGACACTGAACAACTTTTCCCAAGGAACATAGGTCGAAATACGAAAAACATTTTTCGACTTCCCATACAAAGGGAATATGGGAGGGCGAATTTTTTTTTGTATTTCGACCTATGTTCCTTCGCAAAAGTTGTTTAGTATCATGGGCAGATGCACACACTAAAATATTATCAAAAAAAGTAAATAAAAATAATAATAAAAAAATACGAAAAAAAAATTGGATTTTTTAAATATTTTTTTTGTGTTCCTTTATCGTTACTGAAACACCCCCTAAGCTATGGCACGCAATTAAATTAACACCCTGTATAATACTAAAATTTGCTAACCTTATGTCCACCGCCTTATGGCGTAGACTCGCTCTATTTGCATTGTATTCTGCATGACATTCAATAAGTATTCTGTAAAGATTCACATTGAATTAAATTATCTGAATCGCTATCACTTGATACAATTTCTATGGGAAGATGAAGCGAGGTAGGTACTCAATTTTCTGAAAATGATTGCTATGGTTGTGTGCAATGAACTGTTTCTATAACTATTGTACATTTTGATGATGTAGAGAAAAACTTCCAAGTCTTGGGCATTTATTATTTAACTGTTACAATAATAAATTTATTGCTGCAAAAATACAATTTGGTTTCTATTATATTGGTGTCGATTCTGGTTGACACAAACTAAACTAAATTTGACAGGCGTAAAAGTGTTGCTGTCTTCTTTCAAACCTATAGAGGGTAACAAAGACAGGGACACTTTTGTGCCTGTAAAATTTTGTTTAGTTTTAGTTTGCATACGCCTGAATCGACACCACTACGCACTGAAATAGCAGTACGGTACACCCACCAACCAGTCAGTACTAACACGTTGGACTTTACAGCATTGTAATAGTTGACGTGAGGTTGACTGTACTTAGTTCCATTCCAGCTCAAGCAGGTCAAGCTTGAGACTTCCAGTGCAACTTTAGCCCCTACGGCGTTTGAAATACGAATGGTACAAAAACCCAAGGTGTTTGACTTGACGTGCTTTGACTCTACATTTTTTGACGGTTGAGTTTTTTTTTGTAGTGGACTTCTTTTGTTAGCCTGAGGGGCTGTTACAACTTCACCGGGCAGGCGGATGAGTGGGTGAATTTAGTACCTACTTGGCAGTCTATTTAGCGGGACATCAAACAAATGGTAATCGCAGGCAAATCGTAAAACGGTGCCGGCAGATTGTAAATTATTGTAGATGACCGGTGATTTTAGGTTGGTTAGCCACGGTAAACCCAGGTCAGGTTATCCTCCGACCACAACGCACGAGCCGAGCGAGCGAAGCAAGCGTGCCGCGTCAGCGGCCGGCTGGTGTCAGAAACGAATTACGTGCCGTTTTGTGAAATGCCTTGGCAAGGCATTATGTAAAATATACAATTTGCCTGCGACATTTGCATTAACTAAAATGGTAACAAAAGGATATTACACCCTGGAGGATGTCAATCTGCCAAGAAACTGAACAACATTTTCCACAGAACCATCTGCCTAGGAATTTGGTTACATAAAACACAGGTCGAAATCAGGCATTGCACGTGGTACACCCGCGTGGTTCACCTGGGTGTACCACGGGAGATTTTTTCTCCGGTGGAACACCTGATCACTTGAAATAAAACTATCGCCCGTGATCGACCTAATAGGTATGAAAAAAAAAACTTGTCATAGTAACTGCATCAATCACCTGAAAGCGCATTTTGTATGGGAGGTAAAACCGTTTTTTAATCGTATTTCAAACGACTCGGTTATAATATATGTAAATTATTTCACATCTTTCAGGGTTGATATAACCTTCCTGTTACATTTTATTCTGTTTTATACTGCATAATAATAGCTTCAATTTGATGTGTCAATGACGGTATTTTAATTAAGATTATTTTCAATCAATATTTTTACTCGTGGTAAGTTCCCCAAGTTCATGTTATGATTCTGACACTACGATCGTTGTGCTGTGTATGGGTCAGCGCACACCAAACGCAGAGCAGTATTCGATAACATTACAAAATGGACTTTTCAACACATTTGCTCATAATACAGCTCTATTTGCACTGTATTTAGGTCCATAATCCAGCTTATTAAAAACGCGTGCTTTTCTCATTATATATTACAGCACTAGTTATTTTTTTTTTTTTATATTAACAAAGAGCAAGGAGTTCTAATGTCTAAAATATTTATGACATTTCCGTAAATATATAGGTACCTAATGTTGATAAAAATATAATATATAAACAGTTTGTTGCATGAGATTAGTTAAATTTGACAACAAATTAACATTAATTGTTTTTGTAAGCAATAAATTTAAAGTTTTTGTACTTTTTCATCAACTGCAACACCCAGGGGGCAATCCACCTAGCCCAAAACAGAAATGTTTGGAGAGCCCTAACCCGTAGGGCTACTTTTGGTGGTCACGACCCTCAGCCATGAGGAAACGACGAAGAAGAAGACGCTGTTTGGGAGCATTGCCACTGCTTCGTCACAGCTCCTCATTTGAAAAAAGAAATAATTGTCGAGAAGAAGAAAGCATGGTCAGATTGGTTAGCCGTAAAAGCTAACCAAAGGATGCAGAAGGCAACAAGTGATGACGTTAGTGTAGCAAGAAAGGTATATAAAAGAGCGAAAGGTATTGTTAAGGAAGTTGTTGAGAGAAAGAAAGAGGAGTGTAAGGATGAGTATGACAGAAGGCTTACTGAAGATTTCCAGTCCAACCAAAAGTTTTTCTGGAAATCCATACGGACAGCCCGAGGAAAGTTTGGAACGTCGGAGCTGAGTAAAATCAGAAGCCAGGATGGAAGTATTATAAAAGGTGAAGAATGTGTACTGAGAAGGTGGAAGGAATATTTTGAAAGTCTGTTTGAGAGAGAAAAAGCAGACGCCAGCGTACCGAGGTCTTCTGTGGAAATGAATGAGAATGAATATGAGAATAAAGATGATAATTATGTAAGTGAGATAAGTATGGATGAGATTATGAAAGCAATGAATAGTATGAAATCAGGTAAAGCAGCTGGGTATGATAGAGTGTCGGTCGAGATGTTGAAGGCTGGGCGAGGCATTGTGGCTAGTCAGTTGTACCGCCTTTTCAATCTGTGTTGGACGAATAGCCAAGTACCAGGTGACTGGTGCAAGGCTGTGATTGTGCCGCTGTACAAGGGAAAAGGGTCACAACAGGACTGCAAAAATTACCGCGGGATAAGCCTTCTTAGTGTCATCGGCAAAATGTATGCAAAGGTTTTGATTGAAAGAGTGATGAAAGATACTGACGAAAAAATATGGGATGTACAAGCGGGATTTAGAAAGGGAATGGGATGTACAGATCAGGTCTTTGGCTAAAAACCAAAAGTCTACTGCGCGTTCGTGGATTTGGAAAAGTCCTATGACCGAGTGGTGAGGAATGAATTGTGGTCAGCATTGTCTTTGTATGGGGTAAACGGGCATCTGATTCAAGCACTGAAATCTCTCTATGAGGATTCCAGTGCTTGTGTCAGAATAAACGGGGCGCACACTGAATGGTTTAGCATCGAAAAAGGTGTTAGGCAGGGATGTGTAGCGTCACCTTGGCTGTTTAACCTGTTCATGGATAGTTGTTTGACTGATCTGAAAGAGAGTATGTATGGACTGAGAATGAATGAGTTACTCATCAAATGTCTTCTCTACGCTGATGACCAAGTTGTACTTGCGTCATCTGCTGACGAGTTGCAGGAGATGGTAACAATGATGAATGTGGCTTTGGACAGGAAAGGAATGAAAGTAAATGTAAGCAAGACGAAAGTAATGGTACTTGAAAGAGAAGAAGGTATGACAGAGTGTACTATATTAATAGGTGGTGAACAAGTCGAACAAGTGAAGGAGTTTGTGTATCTGGGCTCAAAGTTTACGAGAGATGGAAAGTGTGAAAGTGATATTGAAAGAAGAGTGAATGCTGGAAACATGGTGAATGGTGCCCTGCACGCCTTTATGAGGAGTCAGAAGGTGTCTCACAAGGCTCGTTTGGCTATTCATAGGGGTGTTTTAGTACCAACACTGATGTATGGCAGTGAAAGCTGGGTATGGCAGAAGAAGCATGAAAGTAGAATTAATGCAGTGGAAATGAGAGCGCTAAGGAGTATGATTGGTGTTAAATTGAGTGACAGGATTAGAAATAGTGTGATAAGAGAACCGTGTGGCGTAAAAGAAGACGTAGTGACCAAAATCGAGAAAGGGATGCTGAATGGTTTGGTCATGTAGAGAGGATGAATGAACGAAGACTGACGAAAGAGATCTACCAGGCGAGAGTGAATGGAAACGTTGGAAGGGGAAGGCTTAGGCGAACGTACCAGGACCAAATTCAGGACGTTCTGAATAAAGGCCAGGTTAAAAGTACCCTAAACCGACGAGCATGTACTCGTATGAAAGGATTGATGAAAGTACAAGAAGCAAGGGAAGTATGTCAAGATCGTAGCAGGTGGAGGACTGTGGTCTCTGCCTACCCCGACGGGAAAGAGGCGTGATGTTATGTATGTATGTATGTAAAAATAGGTTCGAGTACATTCTTGCCTACGAAAAGATCATTGAATGGAAGAACAGCAAAAATGCCAATTCGTTTTCAGAGAATGTCTTTTTGGCTTATTTCAATGAGCTGGCGAATAAGTATAAACCTAGCTCTTTGTGGTGTATTTATTCCATGTTGAAAAGTATTGTGAGAACGAAAAACCGGCCAAGTGCGAGTCAGACTCGCGCACTGAGGGTTCCGTACCACCACATAAAAATAATTGTATTAGTTGAAATTTCAGTAAGTTAATGTGCTAGATTTTTTGAGTCCGACACGCGTTTGACCAAATTTTATTATTTGTTGTTATTTTATAGCCTATGCCCTATAAACATACCAATTTTCAAGTTTGTAAGGGTCCCCTTTTTTAAATAGAACTAAAACAAAAATCGCCTCAGCATCCATCCAACTTGACCCCTCTCTTATATGAATGTTCTTGAAACGGGAGCTCACCACAATTGGTTACCATTAGTTGTGAGAAAAGTTGTAATATTTAATGATTTCAGACTTTTCCCATTATTTGTACTGTGAGACCTAGCTTCTTGCCAAATTTCATAATTTTAGGTCAACGGGAAGTACCCTATAGGTTTTTCATTTTTGAATAAATGTATGGAGATGAGGACATAAAATGCCATATCTTTTGATTGCGTCGTTGTAAAAAATTGAAATTTTCAGATCTTGTGTGGTTCATGGATCCTAATATATGGTATTAATTTCAACCTGATACCTTTACCCGTTCGTGAGATAAAGGGTCTTGACAGACAGAGAGACAGACAGACGGACAACAAAGTGATCCTATAAGGGTTCCGTTTTTTTCTTTTGTGGTACGGAACCCTAAAAATGGAGGCTCAGTAATTGTAGGTAAGCGAATTTGATTCGTTTTTATTCGCAAATGTGTTGTAAAACTTCGTAAGAAGCTTGTGCGCTTTGGTGATTACACCCTCGGCTCCATAACGCCCTCGCCTGCGGCTCGGGCTGCAATTTCTGAGCCTCGGCCGTTATAGCCAAAATAGCGCACGTGCATCTTAATGTACTATTATTCCTATAGAAATACAATTCAAAATTACCTGACATGCATAAAAACTGCTCGCGCGGACGAAAGGTCGCAGTGTTGCCTGCTCGACCGTTTTTGGGTTAAATCTATAATTTTCTTAAATGTTTACAACTCGAAAAAGGCTAACTTGTAAATTTATGACCGAATTACACTTTTTTCGTAAATTCATATTCGTAATTGAAATTTTTCGTTATGTTTTAGTTTTAAAGTAAAATTTAACATAAAATTCTTCTGAATGGTAAATTATTAGACAATGTTTGACTCAGCTCTTTAGTCACTGAGCACCTTGACAGCCACAAGAAGTGTATAACAGTATTCTTAGATCTTAAAAAAGCTTTTGACACTGTCTCACTCCCCATCCTTGTGAGTAAACTGGAAATATTGGGTATAAGAGGTACTCCACTTGAATTATTTAAGGATTATTTGTCTGGCAGAAAACAGAGGGTGAAATTGGATTAATTAAAATTAATTATTTTATTTTATATTTCATTCTTCAAAAATATAACTGTCCTGTCAGGTCTCCTCCATCTACAAGGTGTAACAGAAAGGCTATATCAACCCTGAAGGATTTGGACAACTTTCCCTAAGGAACATATGTCGAAATACGAAAAGAAAATTTGAAGCTCCATTTAAAATGCGCTATCAGCTGATTCAGTTTCTATGGGAGGCCTTTTTTTGTATTTTGACCTATGTTTCTTAGGGAAAGTTGATCAGTTTCATAGGCAGATTCACATCCTTAAGTTAGTATACCTACCCCTTTATGTTACAGCCTGTATATTGAAAATAATTCAGTTTCTTCCTCTTCCGCCAAAAGTGCATACAATATCCTAGTCCATCTCAAACACGCATGCACGTCCTAGTGTTGAATTATCGCTACAAATAAGTAACATGACATGAATTGACATGGCAACCCTGAGAAACTGAGCATGTGCGTGCATTTTGCCGTTCGGTCTGCGCGGACCCTATAAAGAATTTTGCGAGGTTCGCAGAATCTATGTAGTAGTAGGTGTACTTCTTAGGTATCTACCTGTTCATATTGCAGCGATCATTGAAATAAGATATCCTGCCTGTTGTGAGCGTAAAGTTAAGACCTCGGCTTTTCTACTGATAGAGAATTGAGGTAATTTTATATTATTGGCAGATTTACATGGATGGAAAATTTTGGCGCCTAAACTCAGGCATGCCAGTACAGTAGGCTCGACAATAGCGTATAGTAGGATCACTAAGGCTGTGGGATGGGAAACCGGCCAAGTGCGAGTCGGACTCGCGCACTGAGGGTTCCGTACCACCACATAATCATAGTTGTATTAGTTGAAATTTCAGTAAGTTAATGTGCTAGATTTTTTGAGTCCGACACGCGCTTTACCAAATTTTATTATTTGTTGTTATTTTATAGCTTATGCACTATAAACATACCAACATTCAAGTTTGTATGTGTTCCCGTTTTTAAAATAGAACTAAAACAAAAATCACCTCCTCGACCATTCAACTTGACCCCTCTCTTATATGAATGTTCTTGAAACGGGAGCTCACCTCAATTGGTTACCATTAGTTGTGAGAAAAGTTGTAATATTGAATGATTTCAGACTTTTCCCTTTATTTTTACTGTGAGACCTAGCTTCTTGCCAAATTTCATAATTTTAGGTCCACGGGAAGTACCCTGTAGGTTTTGCATTTTTGCATAAATGTATGGAGATGAGGACATAAAATGCCATATCTTTTGATTGCGTCGTTGTAAAAAATTCTGATCTTGTGTGGTTCATGGACATTGATATATGGTATCAATTTCAACCTGATACCTCTACCCGTTCGTGAGATAAAGGGTCTTGACAGACAGACAGACGGAAAACAAAGTGATCCTATAAGGGTTCCGTTTTTTTCTATTGAGGTACGGAACCCTAAAAATGGTGTTTTATGGGGTATTTTTCGCTGAAATCGGCGTTTAAATGTTGAGAGGGAAAAAACACTGAATGTTAATTTAGGCTCCAAATAAATAATGTGCCTATTTGGTGATTCCTATTGCAAATTATGATGTTGGTAGGGCTTCTGTACAAAGTCCGTCTGGAAAAGTACCGCGTTTTGCCTGTTTCTGTCAGCTGGTTAAATTTCTGGCACATGAGCGATTCTATTTTATTTCTTAAGGTGGGCCTTAAGAACTTGGTTGTTTTTAGGGTTCCGTACCTCAAAAGAAAAAAACGGAACCCTTATAGGATCACTTTGTTGTCCGTCTGTCTATCTGTCTGTCAAGACCCTTTATTTAACGAAAGGGTGAAGGGATCAGGTTGAAATTAATACCATATATTAGGATCCATGAACCACACAAGATCTGAAAATTTAAATTTTTTACAACGACGCAATCAAAAGATATGGCATTTTATGTCCTCATCTCCATACATTTATTCAAAAATGCAAAACCTACAGGGTACTTCCCGTTGACCTAAAATTATGAAATTTGGCAAGAAGCTAGGTCTCACAGTACAAATAATGGAAAAAGTCTGAAATCATTAAATATTACAACTTTTCTCACAACTAATGGTAACCAATTGTGGTGAGCTCCCGTTTCAAGAACATTCATATAAGAGAGGGGTCAAGTTGGATGGTCGCGTAGGCGATTTTTGTTTTAGTTCTATTTAAAAACGGGAACACTTACAAACTTGAAAATTGGTATGTTTGTAGTGCATAAGCTATAAAATAATAACAAATAATAAAATTTGGTCAAGCGCGTGTCGGACTCAAAAAATCTAGCACATTAACTTACTTAAATTTCAACTAATACAATTATGTTTATGTGGTGGTACGGAACCCTCAGTGCGCGAGTCCGACTCGCACTTGGCCGGTTTTTTCCGTAAAAATGACTACTTGATAGGGTATTTTGAAAGTATTTTGGTACTTAAAATGTTATTTTTCGCTAATATTGGCGTTCAAAACATGTTAGAGAAAAATATGAATCTTAATTTAGGTTAAAATAATTATTTTTTTCCAAATTTAGTTACTTCTTCTTTTGGCAAATTTTTAATACTGGTGAGACAGACTTTACAGAATAGCCCCACCACCTTCAAAGTTGCCACAAGAATTACTAAAATTGTAAATTTTATTATTTTATACCTGAATAAACATTCAGGTTTTTCCCTAGCATTTTTTGAACGCCAATTTCAGCGAAAAATACCATTTTAAGTACCGAAATATTTACAAAACACGCTATCAAAAAGTATTTCTTATGCAAAAAACAACTAAATTCTGAAGGCCTACCCTAAGAAATAAAATAGAATCACTCATGTGCCAGAAATTTCACCAGCTTTCTTAAAACTTCTACCGAAACACAATAGTGCAAAAACTGCTGCTATACGACAGAAACAGACAAAAGGCGGTACTTTTACAGATGGTCTTTGTACAGAAGCACTACCACCATCATAATTTGCTATACAAATCACCAAAATAGGCAAATTATTTATTTGGAGTCTAAATTAACATTTAGGGGTTTTCCCTCTCAACTTTTAAACGCCAATTTCAGCGAAAAATACCCTAGTAAGTACCAAATTTTTTTGATGGTTTGGGTAGCCTAGAGACCTGAAAAGTTTTTAAAACCAGTTACAATCTATGGAACATCCTTTTTATAAATAGATGATCAAAATTTGAATCGACCCATTAAACCGTTCGAAAATTTTATTTACCATACTTTTTGAGTATCAAATGGGAATGTTAGGAGGTTTATTATTTTATGTGTGAAAGTAACGTTCAAGACAATCATGACACAAAAAGAAAATTTAAAAAATGTTCAGTAAAAAAAAAAGATATGAAGTTTTAAATTTCTTCCGGCAGAAAATTTTAAAAATTTATAACTCGAAAACTACAAATAATGCGCTATCAGCTGATGCAGTTTCTATGGGAGGTCAAAACTTGATTTTCGTATTTCGATCTATGTTCCTTGGGGAAAGTTGTTCAGTATCAGGAGTACATTCATACCTTTATCTATCAAGAACTAATTAAGAGTCACCCTATATGCTACTACTGTGATTTTTGTCACATTTCTAATAACAACCGTTTAGCCAGAACACACGACACGACACGGGGGGGTGACACGACTCCCAACAAAAAAAACCGGTCAAGTGCGAGTCGGACTCGCGCGCCGAGGGTTCCGATATACCTATAGTATTTTTGGAAGCAATAAAGTCCATTTTCAGGACCGCAAAACTAAATTTGTTTGTAAAGGTTTTTTGCAGATTTCTGAAAAACTGTGCAACTTAGAAAGATCGTTTTATTTTTGCTGTAAAGTTTACATAAACCTCTGTCAACTGTAATTAATTCAGATTTTCCCTTACTCAAACTTCGGAGATAAGGGGGGGGGAATGGTATTTTTTTTGACATTTTTCATCATAACTTGAAAACTAAGAAACTTAAAAAAATACAAAAATATATTTTAAAATGTACAAGTAAAGCCCTTTCATATGATACCCCACTCGACCTAGTAGCGACAATTTGAAATTTGGCCCCCCCTATTTTGGCCCCCTTTACATTAATAATCATACTTTTTTCAAAAAAATTTCATGTGCAATTAAGTTGGGCAACTATATTCTAAAACTATTCCAAATTTCAGCTCGATAGCGTAAGTGGTTGCTGAGATATAGAGGTGTGACAGACAGACGGACAGACAGACAGACAGACAGAGCGGCACCATAAGGGTTCCTTTTTTTTACCATTTTGGTATCGGAACCCTAAAAATTGCTCTTTCAAGCTTAATATTTTTCAAACGGATCCCTAAATCGAAAAACGTTTCTAGACTCGTATCATTTTGAAAAGACCTTTAGACCCACACTATGAGGTAAACAAGAAAAAAAATCATCCCCACTTTACTTGTAGGGGAGGTACCCTAAAAGAATATATTACTTATTCAAAATTTTATTTTTCCACTTTGTCGACGTCGATGAAATGTATGCCCATATGATGCCCATACTAAATTAAGACTTTCTAGTGCCAAGGGTCTCCGAGCTAAGCCTTGTCGACTACGAAACCCTAAAAAGGTCTACAATAAAATTAAATAATGAAGCAACCCCCGAAGCAAAAACGATCGCTCAAAAAAGAAAAAGTAAGTTTCGTCGGGGGACCGCCGAGTAAAAATAATGTAACAACTGCGTACAAAATAACTTTGTCCGTGACCGTTAATGCGCAGAAGTCAAAAAATGAGTCGCGGGGGTGAGCGCGGCTCCCCCCAGGGGGCGAGCGAATCGTTTATTGGCTCTCCGCCTGTCACCCATGCGCGGAAAATAACCGTCATGGACAAACTTGTTCTGAACGCGCTGTACCTTGTGAAACAAAAAAAGTTGATACTTAAGTGTGACTGTGAACGGGGTTGTAGGTAGTCAGTTTCAAATCCCCTAGGTTAGGTAGTAGGTAGCTGACTCCGAAAAACCATTGGTAAAAACGGAATAGGGCTAGGGCAATGATGGGTGGTAGTTTTGATAAAGGATGGCATTTATGTAGTACTTTTGAGACGGGTTGGTACGCACAGCAAGCAAGTGGAAACAAAATCAGTATAAGCTGAACCAGCGCTACAAAAGTCAAAGTGTCATAGACGTGCGCCCGTATGTAGGTTTTTGAAACAGACATTTGAAAAGGGTGCAACTTTGAAAAGGGTAGTTATGATACGAGGTGATATTAATAGGGTACTGGCTCGTCAAAATGGGCTTCGTGTTAGCGACTAATTTGCCCAAATTTGGTTAGGCCACTAGACATTGAATGATAGTAAACTGCCGTTTGTTAGACGCCAAATTTTTCCCTCCGTGAAAATCTACCGGGTGGTCTACGTTAACGTGGCACGTACAGTTACAAACAAAATGACGTGAAAATCAAGCCTTCGCACATTTTTCGCAAACACTGATATGATACGGCATTTCTTTGAAGAGCGGACCCCACCACGTAGCTTTTGCGATCGCAATAAATAATAAACATCGGCTGAGAAATTTATAGTTTTATTTATCATAATTTTAGGCAGTCGTTTTAAAAGATGAATCTACAAAATTAAAGTTTTAAGAAATTATGTAACTAGCTAGGTATACTTAATGGTTACCCTTAGTATTTATTGTAGGTAGGTACTTAAGAATAACGAAACTGGAGAACTTATTATAACAATAAACAAAACTTAAATACCTAAAACTAGGTAGGTAAGTACCTACATAAGCAATAATGAATAATTTTCATAAAGAAAACCCGATATCTTTAATCAGATACTGGATTCATTAGATACAAGTTACCTGTGTTAAGTAGGTAAGGAACTCAATAAACACTATAAGCAAGCAAGAAAAATTAAAACGTAAAGTAGAACAATCTACGGAATCCACCTACAAAAAAAATGAATTTTTCTGCAGTTACATTAACTTAAAGTAAAAAATATAACACAAATGGCTATTTATAAGAACCAAAGAAAAAAATATTCTAACAAGTTTTAGGTTCTCAGACGACATAGGTTACATAAAAGTTGGATTTCCCTTATTTTGCGTTCGTAATCCTCCTTGTTAACATTCGACACATTCAACCAATGTAATGTTTCATTACATTTATCAATTATCCTCTCCCGGTTAAACTCTGAAACATTTCTGTCCTTATCAGCCTTCTTTCTGACGTCGTAGCAGGTCTGTTCGAGCTCATACTTCGCCTCCGCTGCGCCTTTTTTCTGTTCATCTTCAAGCTTAAAAATTTCGGCTTCTTGCACCAGCCTTTTGATCTGCTCTGGAGTGAGGCGACCTCTATGGTTTTTTATTGTAACATTTCTCTGCCGTCTAGTATCTTTATCTACAGCAGTCACGTGCAAAATTCCATCAGCATCAACTTGGATAGTGACGTCGATTTTAGCTTTGCCACGAGGCGCTTTGCGAATGCCAGTAAGCTTGAAATTCCCGAGGAGATGATTGTCTTGCACCATGGCTCTTTCGCCTTCCAAAACTTCGATGTCAACAACTGATTGGTAGTCACTAGTTGTAGTGTACCTTTCCGTTCTTCGAGATGGAATTTTTGTGTTCCTTGGAATTATTACCGACTGAATACATCCTATTACTTCGATGCCTAGAGACAGCGGCGTGACGTCGACCAGTACAAGATCTGTAACAGTTTTAGATCTGTCTCCGTCGAGTACTGCGGCCTGCACAGCTGCGCCAACAGCCACCGCCTCGTCAGGATTTACAGTTTGAGAGAATTTATTATCCGGGAATATTTGTCGAAGCAAAGCTTTTATAGCGGGAATACGCGTAGACCCTCCTACCAGAACTACTTCGTCAACGTCGACAGGTTTCAGTTTTGTGTCTCTAAGCGCCTTGCGTACTGGTTCTAGTGTGGAGCGGAATAAATCCCCGCACAAATCTTCGAAGCGTGCACGGCTCACGATAGTACAGAAATCTATTCCAGCGTGTAATGAGACTATCTCGATGGTGGCTTCGCTGGCTGCTGAGAGAGTGCGTTTGGCCCGCTCGCTCGCTGTCCGCAGACGGCACATTGCGCGCCTGTCGTCACGAACGTTAACGCCGTGGCGTCGCTGAAACTCTGCTGCGAGATGCTCTGCCAGACGACGATCAAAATCTGTTCCACCGAGATGTGTGTCGCCGTCGGTAGCGCGCACTTCGAAGATACCTTCCTCGATGGTTAACACAGAAACGTCGAAGGTACCGCCACCAAGATCAAATACTAGCACTTGGCGCTCATCACCTTGAGTATCGATGTGGCCATACGCCAACGCAGCTGCAGTAGGCTCATTGATGAGACGCAGTACTTTCAAGCCCGCAATCTTGGCCGCATCCTTCGTAGCCTGTCTCTGAGCATCATTGAAATGGGCAGGCACAGTAACCACTGCATTAAGTACTGGTTTGCTTAAATATTTTTCGGCCGTGATCTTCATTGAATCGAGTACCATGGCGCTAATTTCCTCAGGATAAAAAGTGCGCTGCTCTCCCTTGTGTGTCACACGCACTTTTGGCATACCGTTCTCGTTCACAATCTCATAAGGCCATATTTTCTTATCGCGTTGAACGGAAGGATCGTCGTAACGTCGACCGATGAGGCGTTTTACATCTGAAAGGAGATATTTATAAATGAACTTTGTAAGTTCAAGAAAGAAACAGAGAGATGATTCCTAATCTCTAGGTGAAATTATACAAAACATGGAAGTTAGAAACATTAAGATTTTTTTTGTCTATTCTATACACCTGTTATTAATTATGACCAACTCCTACGTCTTAAATTTGCTGTTAGTAGACAGATTCTTTTAGTCGCTGTTCCTTTTTAGCTATTTGCTCAAATAAATAAATAAAATCTTAGGATTAGCTTTTTTATGTTAATAGGTATTAGTAACTTAAAGTAATACAAAAAATCTAGTTGAAAAAAAATAGACATGATACTAAGTCAAATGTCCCAGCTACAAGAAGTTTTTGACAACTGGATTGCAAACATTCTCTACGTCAATCAATGTTTTTTTGTAAAAATCCTTAGTGGCGAGAGGATTAGAATCTATTTCTATTATAGCTTCGTTGCATTTGGACACAACTTTCTGTCGATCTGCAGCTGGAATCTTATTTTTTAATTTTTTATCTTCCACCTTTGCCCTGGTTTTCAAGCAATAGTCCTCTAACTCGCATCGCGTGCGAACTGCCTCCATATGAGCGACGTCTTCACGCGCAAACTGCTGGGCCTCGCGGACCATACGGTCAATCTCATGTTTCATTAACCTCCCCTTATCATTCGTTATCCTTATCCTACTCGCTTTTTTAGTGCTTTGATCTACAGCCGAAGCCTCCAGTATGCCATTCTCATTAATCTCAAACGTGACGTCGATCTGAGGCGTACCGCGTGGCGCTGAAGGCAAACCACTCAGGTAGAATTTTCCTAGCAAGTTGTTATCCTTCGTCATTAGACGTTCGCCTTCATAAACCTGGATTAACACTTGAGATTGGTTGTCAACAGCAGTGGTAAATGTTTGCTTTCGCCGGCAGGGGATAATAGTATTACGTTCAACCAGCTTGACCATGATATCACCTCGCACAGAAATACCAAGAGAGAGCGGCGTGACGTCGACTAGTACGAGGTCCATGACTGTTTCGGAACGGTCGCCGTCGAGAATAGAAGCTTGCACAGCAGCGCCGATCGCCACCGCCTCGTCAGGATTCACGGTTTGTGTAATCTTTTTGTCGGGAAATATCTCGCGTAGCAGCACCTGGACGGCAGGAATACGCGTCGACCCGCCCACTAGTACAACCTCTTCTATGTCTGCTGCTGACATCTCAGAATCCTTCAATGCCGAGCGCACTGGATCCAGCGTAGAACGGAACAAATCAGTGCACATTTCCTCGAATCGGGCACGGGTCACTGTAGCACGAAAATCCAATGCATTATGCAGTCCATCCAGTTCCACGCTAGCTTCATGAGCAACAGAGAGCGTGCGTTTAGCGCGTTCGCTAGCTGTACGCAGCCGACGAAGAGCATATTTATCGTTACGTAAATCACAGTCGTGACGCCGCTGAAATTCGGCTGCAAAGTGCTCCGTAAGGACGGCGTCAAAATCTGTGCCGCCGAGATGTGTGTTACCTGCGTGGCACGCACTTCGAAGATGCCTTCCTCAATAGAAAGAATAGAAACATCAAATGTACCGCCTCCAAGGTCAAAGATTAATACTTGGCGCTCCTCTCCTTCGGTTTTGTTAAGTCCGTAAGCTAGCGCAGCTGCAGTCGGCTCATTAATGATGCGCAGAACGTTGAGGCCCGCAATAGTAGCTGCATCTTTAGTAGCCTGTCGCTGCGAGTCAGTGAAGTGTGCGGGTACGGTGACGACAGCATCTCGTACAGCCTTGCCTAGAAACGTTTCCGCTGTGGTCTTCATGACGCCAAGCACCATGGCGCTGATTTCTTCTGCAAAGAAGGTACATTGCTCACCCTTGTGCGTCACGCGCACCTTCGGGCGTCCTTCTACTTCGATCACTTCGAAAGGCCACTTCTTTACATCGAGCTGAACACTTTTGTCATCGTAGCGTCGTCCAATCAGACGTTTTACATCTGGAACAATCGGAGAACTTGCTTTGATAGCTCTGCGAAAATTGCCGGTTCGCAAGGAATTATTGTATGCCACTCGAACTCATAGTGATTTGTGCTCAGCTGAAAATATCATGTCAGCATAGCTGATTGTAAGCTCGTACATATTAATGCAGTATAGTGTACCGACTGGTGAGTCGCTAACTTCACAAGTTTCTCAGGTTGGTCAAACGACAACTGATTAAGATCAAGATCATTTACAAAATTATAAAATCATTACAAAAGATTGAAAACCATGCAAAACCACACAACAATTTACCTATAACATTTTTTTTATAAATATAATAAAATTTCAGTAAGAAGTACCTAAATGGTTACTAGGTACGTACCAAAACACAAAAAAACCTGTGATCGAATGCTTACCAAAAATAGTGTTTTGTGGATTGAGGGCCTCCTTCTCTTTGGCAGCGTCGCCAATGAGCCTCTCAGAGCCAAAAGCAACCACTGATGGCGTAACGCGATTCCCCAAGGCGTTGGCAATCACCTCAGCTTGCCCGTTCCGGTACACCGCCACGCAGGAGTATGTGGTCCCCAAGTCGATGCCAATTGCAGGTGCTGACATCTAAACAGAATGTCAAGCTTGTTTCCATAGACCTTATAGGCAGGCGTCCAAGGTGGGGTATTACAATCGATCTTATATTAAACTCAGACCAATTTGGCAAGACAGCCCTCGGTTTGGTGTTATCAGATATCGTAGTATGGGTAGCGAATAGGAAGCTTCTGGGAGTGATGCCTCCTTGAAGATGGCCTCAGATCGCAAAAAATAATCGATCGCATATTGATATAATTGGTAAACAGCGTCGTTGGCAGGATCATCTTGAACATATAAGACATCGTCTTGGTTAGTTTTCAGGAAGCATGCGCCCGGCCAGGGTAGAAACATGGAGCCATTTTTTCCAAAAAGTAATCGACTACATATTGGAATGCCAGTACATTCAGGGGATGGTGCCGATCCCAGGCGTGAAGAAAACCTTAGTCTTGCGTCGATTTCAGGAAGCGTCTAGGAGATCAGGGCAGATAAGTGTATTTCACATTTAAGCTCCTATGAGCCGTAATCCTTATTTGATTGATATGAAACATGGCTCAAAAATAGTTAAGAACCATATTATGATAATATGTAAATTTTAACACAATTAACTCAGCACTTTCTAAATGGCAAAAAAATATAAAAAAAATGTCAAAAGAAAGAACTTTTAAAATGCTATAACAAATGTTTTGAAACTTTTTTTCAATTTCATGAAATCAATAAAATAAAAATATAACAATTTTTTTAACGTCGAATGAGGTTAGGTATCTGATGTGAATACACGAATACAATTCCTAATTGCTTATTAATCTTCGAATAACATTTTCAGATGACTAAGAAGGTATGGGTTGGTTTTTGGAGAATAAAAACACTGTAATGTTTGTTAAAGTAAGCACTTTGTTTGATGCGGAGTTTTCGGCAGTCTTAACGTCCCAGCATATTTCGAATGGCGTACAATCGGCGGGGAACAAGCAGCAGAGAATAACAACTGTATGATAAAACCTCACAAAATAATATGGGTATTTACACGATATTTAGTAATAAAAAACCAGGTCTTGAAAACCTGTTTCTTAAACTTTTTTGCCATAGGTACCTAAATCCAATCAGGGAAAATTTGATTAGGTTTCGTTCTAATGTATTCTATATTCAACAGGGCTTTGGAGTCAAAGTGGTTTACCGAGGATTCAGTGAATTGACCGGTTTAATTTGTTGTCAGCAAAGTTCTTTTTTTACGTCACAAGTGGGCAAACGAGCAGGTGGGCCACCTGGTGGTAAGTGGTCTCCACCGCCCATGATACCCACTGTCTTATTAGTGAAATAATTTGACACTAATAAGACAGCAAAACGCGTTACCCACCCTGAGAAATAAGATGGTATGTCTCATGTGCCTGTAATTTCACTAGCTCCCTTACCTTTCAAACCGAAACACAGCAGTGCAAAAACTTCTGCTTTACGACAGAAAAAGTCAACGGGGTGGTACTTCCTCAGACGGACTTAGCACAAAAGTCCTACCGCCTACAGTGTTGTTTGGATTTAACTGTGCAAATAAAATTACTGCAGCGTTTTTTTTGTGTTAATGGGCTTACTCTTGACACTAATAAGACCTAGTCTTAGACCTCGATCTAGTCTTGAGGACAGAGATGAGGTACACGTTTGCCCAGAAGAAAGATAATATATCTAGTTTAAACGATTTCTGGAACACAGATGCAGGCAGAAAATTCCACTCCTTAGCTGTGCGCATTATAAAAGATGTTGCGAAGCGCTTTGTTCAAATGATAAGAATATCATTCAAGTAGCTAAGCTCTTGGACACACTCACCGAAGTAGAATCTGTAAAAGACCGACAAACATGCAACCTTGCAACGGTGGGCTAGACTGTGAAATCTAGTTTCCACCAGTTTCTCATCACCAATGCGATCAATTGAGTCTAGTGCGACTAGTTGGTATTTAGCAGAGCCATCCCAAAGTTGAGAAAAATTCTTCATATAGGATCGGACTTGTGCTTAGTACCTAAACTAAAAACTGTCCAGGCGTGTCCTTATTGAAGATGCCCAGCTTTTTGGCCGCAGTTTGGGCTTTAGATTCGATGTTGGCGCCGACATTCCCAACGATGCCAGTAACAAGTAGGTCGTTGAAGTGAAGCAGGAAAAGTGTCGCAGAGAGAACAGATTCCTGAGGAATTCCAGCGTCGATAGCCAAAATGTCAAAGGAGCAGCCATCGAGGACAACTGAAATGGACCGTTTACTCAGGAAGTCAGATATCCAGAAAGCCATTAGAAAAAAGTCAGCGGGGATACCGTATGAAGGAAGCTTTCTCAGCAGATTTGCGTACCAAACCCTGACAAAGGCCTTCAAAATGTCCTGTGACTCGGCTAAGGCTTCTTGATGCGAAACATACACTAGAAGAACCACAGTTGATCGTACCCGGCGGAAGCGATCACTGAGTAGGTCATTGGCTTCATAACTTTGCATAGTATGGACGTTACGGCGATAGGCCGATAGATGCTAATGTAAGTAAATTGGCAACACTGATTATATAATCTATAGGCCTAGATAAATTAACAAAATCAACGTGCTTAGCCAGCAGGATACAAAATTTGTCTACAAATAGCGCTAGTAGGCAGTGATGTCTCAGATCATGACATACATTCTTTCAATCTATAACCAAATTATCTGTTAACTTTTTTGACTTAAATACCGGTTAAATATAGGTTACGTTAGAACGAAACATAAATAAATCGTTCTCTTTGTATTTAGTTACTTATGGCAAAACCGATATAAAAAAATACGTGTGGCACTCGGGGATTGCCGCGGTAAAGCTATTGCATAGCATTTTTTATCAACTTATGCAATTATAATATTTAGGTAATATCTTTTTTTCTTTGATATTAACTCAAGTTTTTTTTTTATATTAATTCAAGTTACACCTTTTGAGCGTGGTGACCGATAAGAAAACAAACTTATCAGTATAGTAGTGTCAGTAGTATTCGAGTTATAGCGATTTTTAGTTTGACAGCTGTCATCCGAAATGCAGATCTCATCTAGACCTATAATTTGTCTCAGCACATTAGTAGTCCAGGATCAGTAGTTTCCAAGTTATAGCGATTTTTACTTGACAGCTGTCATCCGAAATCTAGATCTCATCGAGGCCTATCATTTGACTCAGCACACGAGTAGTCTAGGGTCAGTAGTTTTCAAGTTATAGCGATTTTTAGTTTGACAGCTGTCATCCGAAATGTAGATCTTATCGAGACCTATCATTTGTCTCAGCACATGAGTAATCTAGGATCAGTAGTTTTCGAGTTATAGCGATTTTTAGTTTGACAGCTGTCATCCGAAATTTAGATCTCATCGAGACCTATCATTTGACTCAGCACATGAGTAGTCTAGGGTCATTAGTTTTTGAGTTATAGCGATTTTTAGTTTGACAGCTGTCATCCGAAATGTAGATCTCATCGAGACCTATCATTTGACTCAGCACACGAGTAATCTAGGATCAGTAGTTTTCGAGTTATAGCAATTTTTAGTTTGACAGCTGTCATCCGAAATGGAGATCTCATCGAGACCTATCATTTGACTCAGCACACGAGTAGTCTAGGGTCAGTAGTTTTCAAGTTATGGCTATTTTTAGTTTGACAGCTGTCATCCGAAAGGTAGATCTCATCGAGACCTATCATTTGTCTCAGCACATGAGTAGTCTAGGGTCAGTAGTTTACGAGTTATAGCGATTTTAATTTGACAGCTGTCATCCGAAATGTAGATCTCATCGAGACCTATCATTTGACTCAGCACACGAGTAGTCTAGGGTCAGTAGTTTTAGCTTCGTACAGTCTACACGCATACGTCTAGTCGCACGCACACAAACACCCCGTGCCGAAGTCTGCCGAACTGAAACGACGTTAGATGATGTGTTAAGTTTTTTCGTTACGGGATTTCTTGATTCGGTCGCCGCGCTCAAAGCCACACCCCGTGCCGAAGTCTGCCGAACTGAAACGACGTTAGACGATGTGTTAGGTTTTTACGTTACGTAATTTCTGAATTCGGTCACCGCGCCGCGCTCAAAGACCACGATAAAAGCTATGCAATAGCTTAACAGATTTCCAAGATCTGATTATTTATTAATTAACAGGGTGTCCAAAGCTAATACTGTCATTTCCCTGACTATTTTCAAAAATTTCCCTGACCAATTTAATTCATTTTAAAGAAAAATAAAGTTTAAACGAATATATTTTCGAAAAAATGTTTTGACCAAAAACAATATCATAATGGAGGTCACTCCAAACCTGAAAAATAAAAAACAGTCTGGATTAAGAGTCCGACTAGAGCATCAATTAAAGGATTAGTAAAAGATTTCACTGAACTAAAACTATTTAAATTTATAAAAATAAAAAGGAGTAATCTAATTATTGTGACCACAAATTATGCCTTATCATTCCAAACCTGGAAAAAAAATACTTCAATAGTCTGGGTTAGGAGTCAGACTAGACTCCAGTCACTAGAGAATGATTTATCCCTTATTTTACAATCAGTGGGACATTTTGGAAAGCAAACTGTAAATTCTTGATTTTTCCCTGACTTTCCAGGTGGCTCCTCGATTTCACTGACTTTCCCTGACCACCTTGAGCTTCCCTGACCTTTCCCTGATTTTCAAGAATGTGGACACCCTGATTAATATCGTGTAAGTACCCATATTACTTTGTGAGGTTTTATCATACAGTACTCGTATTGTTCTCTGCTGCTTGCTGCTGGATACTCGTAGATCATGTAAAACTGATCATAATCTTCCCCGCCGATTGTACGCCATTCGAAATATGCTGGGACGTTAAGACTGCCGAAAACTCCGCATCAAACAAAGTGCTTACTTTAACGAACATTACAGTGTTTTTATTCTCCAAAAACCAACCCATACCTTCTTAGTCATCTGAAAATGTTATTCGAATAGTATAACCACAGTATAACACAACTCGTCAAGTCCCGCCGGCGCCGCCGTCACGCCACGCCTACTGTGTGAAAGAATCTTTATCGTTTAAGTAGGAAAGACCACGTTGTCAACATTTTCTGAGCGAATAAATGCTTAATATTAGCCGATAAGACGTCATCCGAATGGGTTGTATTGTACAGTCAAGAGCAGGCCAAGCTTGACAACGCAGCGCGACTTCAACTCAAACAGATATTGTAATAAGAACTGTACGAAATCCTTAGGTGTGGGCAAATAAGTCCACTAAAGTAAGGCCCATTAGCGCGCTTTTGCTAGGTCTGTGGTAAGGCCAACGTAATAGGTCCGTTGTGACAGCTGTCAAACGTATGAAAAAATTATGGCCTGCAAAGAAAAATTAATCCTGTCTGTTGGTGATAAGGAAACGTCAAAACGGACTTCTTAAGTTGGCCCTACTTTAGGTAGATGTATGTGCTAAAAACCGGCGGGCCCTACGCTACAATTCCTAGAAACCATGTACAATAATGATTAGTTAGTAGGTATAGCGCTCAGAACAAAAACCTCCTTGCTTCGCTGTATAGCTTGTGCAGGATAAGTTTGGCTGTGACGGTAATAGGGAGTATTCATCTATTTTTTTTATTTGTTTAATTTACTTCTTATATCGTTATACCATGGTAAAATATAGAAATACTGTTGGAAATGTTTAAATAATTTCATAAAGTAATATTTGAAAAATCGATTAAATTTGACATGGATAAACGCCGCCATTTTTCGCGCGTTTTGGATGACGTCACATGCCGCGTTCTGTATTGTTCACTATAGGCTTGTAAAGGTAAAACCTGAAGATCTTCAGTTTTAATCGCTATTAGATGATGGAAAATGCTAAAAATACATTTTATAGGGTATTGTCTTATGCCAAAGTGCCCAAACACTATGAGAAGTTTACAGATAATGTGGTTTTTGCGGATCCGAGAGATGTGAAAACACGAAAAAAATGGTATAAGGTGATGAGAAGAACTGAAGTATTTTCAATATCGTATTTAAATTGTTGTGAAGATCTAAGTTTATCATGTTTGTACAGTTAACATGCGTGTCGAGCCATGCGCATAGGCTTCCATAGTTAGAAATGATTATTGTTAAGCAGGTTCCTAACGAACAGCGAGATTCAGCGCCTCATTGCAATTTCCATTGTTTTCAGTATTTTGACTATTTCTCGTTAACCTGTAAAGCTTACTTAGCTGTTTTTCTTTTAAATTCTTCATATTCATGTGGTGGTAAGCACTGTATATTTTTCCACGTTTCCATATTAACCGTTTAGCTGGCAGGGGGACACGACCCTGACAATAAATTGCCCTTTTGAGCAAATTTTATCGCAAACGAATCCCTAATTCATAAAACCGGCCATGTGCGTATCGGGCCACGCGCAGTATAGGGTTCTGTAGTTTTTTTTTACGATTTTTTACGCAGAGCAGGTTTTGCTTAAGTATTTCATAACGTTTATAACATAAACTTTTTACCTCCTAATATGCTCAGCGAGGTCCTAGCGCCTGACTGATATTACAATTTTTATTATTTCCGCTATAGCTACCTTCTTTACCTGTAAAGCCTACTTAGCTGTCTGTGATAGTTGTCTTTTCAATTTCTCGTATACTACTACTGTGAATTTTTATACATTTCCAATAACAACAGTTTATCTGACAGGAAAGGCGGGGTGATTCCAACAATCAATTTCGCTTTCAAGCTAAATATTACGCACGGATCCCTAAACCGAAAAATTATCTTCGCAAACTCACATTATTTTTAAAAGACCTATCTAACGACACTCCACACAATGGGGTGAACAAAAAAAAAATTCACCCCCACTTTACTTGTAGGGGAGGTACCCTAAAAAAAAATATTTAGATAGATTTTATTTTACCACTTTCTCGGCGTGAATAAAATACGTATTCATACAAAATTTCAGCTTTCTTGTACGAAGGGTCTCTGAGCTAAGCCAAATTTTTCTTCCAAATACAACAGATCAGTATGAATATCGACACTACGACATGGCGCGTGACGTCACGTTTCGATTCGACCAATGGCGAGGCTTTTTGCAAATTTGAACTTCCCTCGCTTATTTATCACTTTTTAATTAATATTTTGTGCCTTTAAATCCACACTAAACAAGAAAATAATGGTTTTACACAGGTCACATCCCACACGAGAAACTTGCCCTCTTTCTATGCCACGTGAGATACTCCGTTGGGTCTCTTGCTATCAGAGCAAACGACTCCGTTTGGTTCCAACGTAGCCGGAACGTTCGCCGAGGCAATGGCATGTAACGTGGCGTGGCGTGAGATGCGACCGGCCGCCTCATTGCATGAGAGACCGTGATGTCCGAGTTCACACACGTTTGCAACCCTACACCTCCAGAGATGCGGCTGGACGGACTTCGCACCTAGGCTCAGGCTGACGATGAGGGAAAGACTTCAAGTCAAGTAAAGTGCCGCATCGCAGACGATTTTAAAATAAACGGCGAAAAGCCTGGCTCGGTCCGAAGGAACCGAGTTGGCATCTGATAATTGATGCTAGGCTCTCCGGCACAGTGGCTTATTCCATCTTTTTTGAGAAGCCAAAACAGTAGTGGACGGGCTGGTCAGGATACAAGTCAAACCACTTCTCCTGGCGTCAAGGAAGTTTGCGATCTCAATAGATCCCATGGCAGGAGTAGCGATCTTGGTGAAAACGTTAATATAGCTATAGCCAGACGACAGAAACGCAGGCAAAGCCACCTCAGACGCCTTCCTGATACCTAAGCCCCCGAGACGTACAAGAAGAGAAGCCAGGTCCCAAGCTTGGTCAGTAAGGATGATGTTCAATACTTTAGTCCAAGATACGCGAATCGGCAGGTACTCATACCTCCATAAATGTGTAAACCGCAACAAATACGTAAATTTTAGCACGAAGAGGCAGAATTTAATTAAAGTAAGTTCCATATGAGCATAGATGTCATTCAAACGATCTAGTTTTTTGAAACTGTTTCACCTGTTGGTGCATGAAGCTTGAAATTGACTCGTGAAGCAGAGGCGCTCCTAGGAGATGTAGCGATTCACATGGTGACTGATTTTATACCAGGCGCTAAGGTGTCGAACTCACCGTCACGGGAATCGTGAAATAATGACATATTTTCCGCACTTGCATTAACTTTCTTTCAATTTACGCTCGCTTCGCTCGCGTTTTCATCTGGCCATATGAGGACTCTTCCCCCCCTTAGACTTTCTATATCTACGTGCCTGCATCTCTCTCTGGAAGAATTATATGTTATGGCAATACCAAGAAAATTGTGTTCTACCCAAGTATTTTACCTATAAATTGGTAACAGAACCGAATTGATCAACCCCGATTCCAAGCTGCCGACTCTAATGGATAGAGTTTGTTTATATAAAGCGGAGGGAGAGCAGCCCCCGCCCGCCTCTGGCTCTTGTTACGCAAGGGCGAAGGGGCTGCACTTCCCGCAGCTCCAGAGCTGTGAAAATTCAAAATTTCTACTTTTTTCTTGTTTTTCTAAACGAATGAACTCGGCTGCATGTCATTATTCTTAGTCCACATCCTTAAAAAAAAATTAAACTCTAATAAAAAAATAAATAAAAAAAAAGGTTGGTGGCTATCTTCTAAAATTTTCCCAAAAAAAAAACAATTTGACTAGCAAGTATACTGCGTACAAAATAACTTTGTCCGTGACCGTTAATGCGCATATGTCAAAAAATGAGTCGTGGGGGTGAGCGCGGCTCCCCCCAAGGGGCGAGCGAATCATTCATTGGCTCTCCGCCTGTCACCCATGCGCAGAAAATAACCGTCATGGACAAACTTGTTCTGAACGCGCTGTACATAAAACAAAGTAGCGCCGTGTGCGGAACCGAGTCTCAAAAAGTTGCATACTAGTATCCGACATAGGTATTACAGGTTGCATTGCAGTCGCGACGATTGGGTATTGCGTCGTGGGAGAAAGGCCTTACGGTCACGGACAGTTATTTTGGACGTATACCTACCTACCTCCAATGGATATATGGTTCAAGAGTAAGTCCCCTTCTCTACTACGTGGTAAGCCCATTGACGATAAAAAATATATTTTAAGATCAGTGCTAGAAGCCTATAAACATAGGTACATTTAGGTATGCTAGAATAGAAACCGACTTGCTCAAATTCATATTGCATTGTTACCATTGACGGGCGTCCGACTGTATAGGTATTTAAGCAAGCATACATATTCTCGGAAAAATACAGTACGCGCTTGGTGGGTGCGAAATGTATGGTGCACCAGCTTTCGCGTCCCATACCTACCTACCTACCTGGGTTGTTGCACTTAACTACAGTACTAGGACCTAGATAGGTACTTACCTAAAATCAAAGTAGGTAGATAAACATACTCACATTTTTGGCGACGGCGACCCGCAAGTAAAAGATTTGCAAAGTTGGTATACTTGAACAATCAGTGGAAAACCAAGTATAATATTGGGTAGGTAGGTACAAAAAACTGGTTTAACTACGAGCTAAGCTAGGTACAGCAAAAAATGTCCTTGCTGCAAGCAAGCAAGCAAATAAATGAGAGAAAGCGAACTACAAAGTTGCAACGAACGGTGAAGAACGAATGAAATAATTAAGAAAAGGGTTGCCAGATAGTTTTCTCAAATAGGGATATCGCTGAGATAGGAAGGGGATGTCAAATGTCTTTATTACTTTCTGAACAAAATCTCATTGAAAAAATAATAAGAAATGCAATTTTATTAATAAACTCTGCTCCTCACTTCAGAGTTCAGAAGTATTACTGCTAATTATGTAATAAATATAAGTAAGAGATTTGTTTTGTAATGCCAGCTGGCGCACGCATTTCACTCTTCCGAGGCAAGGCAAGTGTGAACTGCTCGCGGTTGCTCGAGCATGCGCGAGCAGTCGCGCGGACGCAAGGTCGCAGTGTTGCCTGCTTGAAGGGTTTAGGGCTAAATATAGCATTTTTTTTATTTGTTAATATACAGGGTATTAGGCTAGGATGTTAGGGTGAGTACACAAGGTGTTAGGTTAGGATGACTACTATATGCACAGAGTGTTAGGGTAAGTAGACAGGGTATTAGGTTAGGATGACTACTATATGTACAGGGTGTTAGGGTACAGTGTGTTAGGTTAGGATGACTACTATATCTACAGGGTGTTAAGGTAAGTATACAGGGTGTAAGGATAGGATAACCATACAGGGTGTAAGGTTAGGATCACTATATGTACAGGATTTTATGGTGAGTATACTGGGTGTAAGGTTAGGATTCTCTATACTGGGTGTTAGGGTAAGTATACAGGGTGTTAGATTAGGATCAATATATGTACAGGGTCTAAGGGTAAGTATGCAGGTTGTTAGGATAGGAAAACTACACAGGGTGTTAGGTTAGGATCACTATTATGTATAGTGATAACTACACAGGGTGTTACGTTAGGATCACTATGCATATAATTGCGGATAAATTGCGGTTTGAGAATCATGTAGAGAGTATAGCTAGATCATGTTTCTACCGTCTTAAAGTGCTCTATAAGATCAGACACCTACTTACTGAAGATGTGAGGCTTAAAATCTGTGAGTCCCTTATTCTATCCAGACTTAACTACGGAGATGTAGTTATCGGATCCTGTCTGCTCTCTGTCTCTAAAAGGCTTATTCAACGTGTTCAAAACGCTTGCATTAGGTTTTGTTACAAGGTTCCTCCTAGAAGTCATATCACGCCTATATTAAATAAACACGGAATTTTAAACATGGAATCCAGGAGACAACTTCATTTTACTAATCTTATGCACTCAGTTGTCCGATTCAAAAGACCACCTTATTTATATGCCAAATTGAAATGGGCTACCTATACTTCCAATTCGCGATTTAAAAATAGTTTCTTGCTCGTGACTCCATTCCATAAAACCAGAGCTTTCGAGGGAAGTTTCCGGTACCAGGCTTCCAAATGCTGGAATAATCTTCCACCCCCACTTAGGAAACCTATGACTAAGTCAGTTTTTAAAAAGTATATAAAAAATATGCTGCTCGAAAAGCAAAGGATGTCCTGATACCGGACTTTAGTTTGGTGTTGTTGTTATTTAGTATTTTATATTTATTTTATTTTTAGTTATCGAGTACAATGTCATTATTTATAAATCATTTTATAATGTATAAATACCTTCCTAATCGCATTATATGTATTTAATTATTACTATAGCATTATTACGTAATTGTATTTTATTTTCAATCACAAACCCCGCTGGGATCCAGCCGACGATTTTACTTGGTACGACTGAAAAACAGCGTCCGTCTCTTCGAGATGGACTTTTTGCTGAGTCGTTCACCTTTTCGCTATTGCGCCACCTTGCATACCTTAGTGCAGTTATTTAAGTTTCTTTTGTTTATGTGTTAACATATTGTTTTCTTTTATATGTGTACTTTATTGTACTTTGGTTTGTAGTGTCACAATAGTTGAATAAATAGTTTTCCTTTCTTTCTTTTCTTTCATATAATGAACCTAACCTAACACCCTGTATAGTTATCCTATCCTTACACCCTGTATACTTACCCTAAAACCCTGTGTAGTAACACCCTGTATACTTACCGTAAGACCCTGTACATATAGTGATCCTAATCTTACACCCTGTGTACTTACCCTAACACCTTGTATAGTAATCCTAACCTAAAACCCTGTTAGTGATCCTATCCTAACACCCTGTATACTTACCCTAACATCCTGTATAATAATCCTAACCTAACACCCTGCATTCACGTCTCAGTGTTGAATTACCGCTACAAATTAGTAACATGGCATGGCAACCCTAAGAAACTGCTCCGGACTGCTCGCGCATGCTCGAGCATTTCGCCGGTCGGTCTGCGCGGACCCTTACTCTCATTTCGCGACACCATTGATCATACATAAATAAATTCTTCTGTTCTACTTACTATACACCTTTAAAACTCAAAAGCAAAATATTTCAACAAACAAATTGCTTACGCCCGCCGCCGCCGTCTCCACAGATTAGTATATATCGCTGTGTTCCAAATTGTACAAACGTTGCTAAAAGCGTATACAGTGCTGACGGACGGTCCAAATTGATTTTGCACGCTCACAAAGCTATCACTGCTTTAATGGCTCTAGTCAATTTGGAATGGATTTAAGCGCGCTCACGTGTTCATCTGTCAAAATGTCAGTTTTGTTTTTATTTTCTTTAACAAAGCCTAAGCGAATCCCTCAAAAATGTGCGCCAAATCCACTCTCATTTCCAATAGAGTCAAACTCATTAAAATTAAAACTTGAGAAACGTCAGCTGGCTGCAAATGTATGGGATTTTATATGTGTCAAATCGATTTTGACATTAGCGCTTTCACTGCTCCACCTATTTGACTAAAGCACTGATAGCAGAAACGATGACGTCATCAATGACGTAAGGTGGTGAACGAGCGAGTGCTTTAGAGCACGCTTTTGGTCAATTTGGACCGACTTAAGCGCGCTCACAGTGCTCTAAAGCAGTCTGTTAGCGCAAAATGGAACGCACAGTATGTAGAGGGGCCGTCTCGCCGCGCACACCGCGCCGTTAAAGGCGTATCGTATTAGTTTTAAATTTAGTCAATTGTTTATTTCTGGCAGCACACAATCACTATTCGTTCATTCACACTGCACTTAACTCACTCAGTTAAGTCCGGTTCGGTCGTTCAGTCGCAGAGTTGCCGATCTGTGAGGAATTTCCCAAAATGACGGGAGTTTCAAACGGATTGGGGAGTTCGGTCTAGGGAGAGTTTGAGGATGGCAGAACCGTATCGTCCAAGCCTGAGCTACGGAGGGAAGTCGAGAAGTTCTATGGGCAGTTATACACGTCAACCGGCCCACCCGTTAGCAGTCTGGCCAACAATCCAAGAGCTAGACTAACCCGACACCATACCGAAGATATCCAGGACGTCAGCTTGTACGAGATTAGAATGGCTCTCAGACAGCTTAGAAACAACATGGCACCCGGGCACGATGGAATTACGGCTGAGCTTCTGAAAGCAGGTGGAATTCCAGTGCTAAAAGCTCTTCAGAAGCTGTTTAATTCTGTCATCAGGCATGGCACAGAAGTGTGGTGGTGCTCTTCTTCAAAAAGGGTGATAAGACCCTGCTGAAGAATTACAGACCCATCTCACTTCTGAGCCATGTCTATAAGCTGTTCTCGAGAGTCATTACGAACCGTCTCGCGCGCAGGCTCGACGACTTCCAGCCTCCCGAACAAGCTGGTTTCCGTAAAGGCTTCAGTACCATAGACCACATACATACGCTACGGCAAGTTATACAGAAGAGTATAACCTGCCACTTTGCCTAGCGTTTGTAGACTATGAGAAGGCCTTCGATTCGATCGAGACGTGGGCCGTGCTACGATCTCTCCAGAGGTGCCAAGTCGACTATCGGTACATTGAAGTGTTGAAGGATCTGTACTAAAACGCCACTATGTCAGTTCGTCTTCAGGACCAGGACTCGATACCTATCCAATTGCAGTGAGGAGTGAGACAGGGAGACGTCATATCTCCTAAACTGTTCACCGCTGCATTGGAAGACGTCTTCAAACTCCTGGACTGGAAAGGACTTGGCATCAACATCAATGGCGAGTGCATGACCCACCTTCGATTTCCCGACGATATTGTCGTAATGGCTGAGACCCTGGAAGATCTCGGTACGATGCTCAATAACCTCAGTAGAGTTTCACAACAAGTGGGTCTTAAAATGAACATGGATAAGACGAAAATTATGTCTAACGCCCTTGTTGTACCCACTCCACTCAAAGTTGGAGACTCTACGCTCGAAGTTGTCGATGAGTACGTATACCTGGGACAAACAGTCCAGCTGGGTAAATCCAACTTAGAGAAAGAGGTTACTCGTCAAATCCGACTCGGATGGGCAGCGTTCGGGAAGCTCCGCAATATCTTCACGTCCAAAGTGTGATGTGTCAGTGATGACATATGGCACCGAGACGTGGCCGCTCACGATGGGCCTTATCAGAAAGCTCAAAGTCACCCAAAGGGCTATGGAAAGGGCTATGCTCGGAGTCTCTCTGCGCGATCGAATGAGAAATGAGGAGATCCGCAGCAGAACTAAAGTAACTGACATAGCCCTGAGAATCGCTAAACTGAATTGCCAGTGGGCAGGGCACATCGCAAGAAGAACCGATGGCCGATGGGGCGTGAGGGTTCTAGAGTGGCGACCACGTACCGGAAGACGAAGCGTTGGCAGGCCCCCCACAAGGTGGACCGACGATCTGGTCAAGGTCGCGGGAAGCCGCTGGATGCGAGCAGCTCAGGACCTGTCGTCATGGAGATCTTTAGGGGAGGCCTATGTCCAGCAGTGGACGTCTTTCGGCTGATATGATGATTATGATGATGATGGAAATAAACCAGATTTTTCAACACTACCACCGTGTTCACTCTTCTCCTCCCGCTTCACTCAACACCTTGGAAACTTCGCGTCGGGAGTGTGCATTTTGGTCCTTCGAGCCGGATATACAACAACCTTAACGACGTGATCATTTCACCTGCGGTCCGGGTCAGAAGTAAGAGAGACCACCTGATCCAGGCAGGAGATACTACAAGAGGTCTATGGAGAGTCCCGCCCCCTACTATATGGGATGCTGCCACAGGCTCCTCCCACTCCTACTACATTAGGCGCCGCCAGAGGGTCCTGCAACTAAAACTACATACAAGGGATGCCGCCAGAGGTCCTGCTATTACTACAAACACGCCAAGGAGGTCAAAACCAACCAACCCAAACACGCCGACTCAGCAGAGAGAATATCAAAACATAGCTGCACAGTTTAGACGCCGGTTCCTGTTTTACTTCTAGAGCCGCCAGAAAATGTTTTCTGATTAGAAAAAAACCTCCTAAAACAAGTAAATAAAATAAAAATAGCCATTATACTACCACAATAATTAATAAATTTGCTTTTCATGATTGTTATTATCATCAGGACTTCATTTAAATTATTTTTATTCAAGTCAATATATCAATTCATTTAATAAATTCGTCAAACTTCCAGAATATTTTTTATAAGATTTAAAAATTATGAAAATGTAGATACCTATTATAAAAAGCATGCTGTCACAAAATTATGGAAGTCGCCTCTTTGGCGGGGTTAATCCCGTTTAATCCCATTCCCGGTTGCACCCATCCCGTTATACCTCCATTTCAAATTTTATTGATAAAGTCGATTAAAAGTCAATCTAGCTTTGAAGTACCATCAGCAGGAAAAGTTTTATTCCAAATTTAATTATTATACTTCACATATTGAACATTAATGATCAAGAATTATAATGTTAAATCTAAGTTCTAGATGATGGTTGAAATAAACGTATGTTATAAAACAATTTACATTTTGTTTGAGTATAATCACCATTATAAGTTGTTGTTTATTCTTTATATTTTTACTCGTTATAATCTAGCAACAGTCAACAAAATAGTTTACAATAATCAATTCTATAAAGAAGTAAATAATTAATCACTTCCCCCTTAATTTACTTTTGTAAGTTCGTAATTGCACTCCTACCCTCTAGAAGAAGCTTCTCCCGACATTTTATAATGACACACTGAAATTTCTTATCATTTGCAATTTTCTTGAGCGATAATATTGTCTGCGGAAAAGAGATAAAATTATAATGGTATTGCAAGAGTAAGAGAGACAGCTATAATCCGCATGGGCATTACTGTTTTAACTGGTTTGTGCCCAGGTAAAATGACCGCCAACTCTTATGCAAGGCTAGCACGAATTTTATCTAGTCCCTAGTTAAAGAAATTGTATTGCCAATTTTCAAATTTTTAGCATGGCAACACTGATTCCATTCATTGATTTTGTTCACTTGACAGCTAAACAGAGCAATGCATATTGGAAGAAAAAGACGGCTTTATGTATAAACTCAGAGTAAAAAACTATAGAGTCCGCCATATACATATTCTGTATGAGTTAGTGAAGTGTAAAGCGTCGCACTGTCGCCCATGCTAGTCGGTCAAAAAACTCAGTTAAGTTTTACAAAAATCAAGATATCTTTAAAAATCTAATGTTTTAGTATAAACTTTGTTTGCGAAAGTGAAAATATATAGTTTTTTACTTGTGAATTGATCATTAATACTAAGAACGGAAGCGTAAATAATCCGTAATAGCCATTTTATGCGTGATTTTTAACACCGTTATTTTCCTGAATGGTAAGTGTTTTCACCAGAAAAACTGTGGTAGTAGCATTTATTAGTCCCATGTCACATATTTCTCAGAGAGAAAGATAAAAATTTTACGTTTTTAGGATTTGAAAAAAATCCATACAAGTTAGTATGGAGGTCCCTCGCAAGAAAGTGCTACGCTTATGGCTCCCTCCTTAGCAGCAAGAGCTGCTACTAAAACCTCCTTGTGTATAAAGCTATATGTATAGCTTTATATCTTTCTAACATAAGTAAAGCGTAATTTATTGGTTTACTTAACACTTTCTTCGACTGACATTTCTGCGCGCCCTAGGTATAATTTTATCTAGGGTGCGCGGTTATGTCAATAATTGATAGTGCTACGCTTGCTGGCTCGCGAGTTTATTAAACAATCCGCGAGTAAATAAGATCAAAAATTAAATTATGTAATGTATTTATCTAAGAAAAAAAAGGCATTATCTTACCTTGAAACACTTTTTATGTTGAAGGTACCAGTTGAAAACGATAGATAAAATAACGATATAAAAAATGATCAAATAAAAATCGGGGTACAACGGGACAGGTGCAACCGGGAATGGGGTAAAACGGGATTAACCCTTTTGGCGTAAGCCTTCCCCAAAGCTCTCCATTTTCCTCTGTCAGTGGCTAGTCTCCTCCAGTCCGGTCCACATCTTTCTTTAAATACATCTTCACATCGCTTCCTCGGTCGTCCTCTTTTTCTTTTCCCTTCTCTTTTTAGCCAGTCGGTGATCTTTTTCGTCCATCTTCCGTTTTCCATTCTCATGAAATACAAAATAAAGATTTAAAAAAGTGTTAAAAGGAATTAAAATCTACTTATAACGTGTGCTGAATAAGTTTGCCTCTGACGGTTATTTTCTGCGCATGGGTGACAGGCGGAAAATCTGTCAACGACAAGTGATTGAGCTGCAATTACATTCCAAATAAGCTTTGAATACAGTAGTCAGGACGTCTATCTCCTCCAAGGTCAGGACTATCTAAATCCACCAACCTGCAATCAATCCAGGAACCTCCCAAACCATAAGTCAGCTTGTAGTACGATGATCAGAGTCTTGGCGTGGCGATAGCGTCTGGCGTCACCGGCCGCAAGTTCGGATGATGAATTTCCTTAATTATACTGCAAATCCAAGTGTTTTTCAGTAGCAATCACTTATCAAGCTTATGTATTAAAATAGTTTAAACATCATACTTTTAGAGTTTTTATATTGCTAAGTTAAAAACCACATTTCTGCAGCCGAGAACGAACGAACAAGGAATATAAATTTCAGGGGCAGGTCAGCGCCGTTTACCAATCTGAGAGCAGTTCTTATTTTGGGAACTGCATCGTACGTACGTAACGCCTTCTCTTGGCGTGCTTTGGTAGTACATCGGTTCCGAGGAGCATGAGAGCGGAAGTATTCATAGTCTATTGGAAGTCTATTTTTGGTTAAAAAATCACTAATTAATATTGTAAATCAATTTTCCTGCCATTTTCCTTCCTTTCTTTTCCGGAGTTATTTTGTACGCCATATAGGTACCACTTTACTCAGACCAGTTGGTGTTCTTAGTTAGTTAACTTAGACGCAAATAATTACAGTTTGACTGAACAGAAAATACTTGTAAACGGGTAAATACTCACATTTTTTAGTTAGATTAGTTAGATAGATTTTTATAGTTGTTTTTTTTAAATAAAATCTGTGGGTAATATCCTATCCTACTAATATTATAAACGCGAATGTTTGTAAATGGATGGATGTATGTTTGTTACTCTTTCACGTAAAAACTACTGAATGGATTTTAATGAAACTCTACAATAATATAGCTTATACATCAGAATAACACATAGGCTACAATTTATAAACCTACGCAGACGAAGTCGCGGGCACCAGCTAGTATGGGAATATTTGACATGAGTTTTGGGGAATTCCGAACATAGGCATTGGCAGCGCTGCTCAGTGGTCGTTCGTTCGTTCAGTTCAGTCAGTTTCTTCGGTCGGTCGGTCTGTCAGTTCGTCCAGTCTGGCTAGAAACATTTTGTATTTTTGCATATTTATTATTTAACTCCTCTCGGATTTTTGTTCTTCACCTTTGACTTGAGGTTTTTGTTTTACTATAACGTACTAGTGGACATTAGGAATAAACATTTTCATGAAGAACTAAGTGTTATTTGTATTATAAATTATTATTGTGTTCTTCACTCGCGGTTCTTTCCACCAACCGCGACCCGCTGTTTTTTACGTTTTATAAGGTTTGTTGACAGAATTTCTTATGTTTGTGGATTATAAAAGTAGAACAATATAATTCACTAACAGTCACTAAAATAATACTCGCTTCCATTCAGGATATAGCATAAAACTTACTGTAAACTTGGTGCATACAAATACAGTTGGGTTGTCTAAACTGTTTACACAACTAGGTATCTGCTGGTACGTTTATTTCTTTTTATCTAGTTCTCTTTGATACGTACAGAATTCGGAACAAACGTACTTCGATAGTTAGCCTTAACATTTTAATGTTTCACCTTTTTTGTCACTTCTCTTATATTTTATGGTAAAGGCAATCTTCTACAATATTTACATTTATTTTTCAGGTATGTACCTACTTTGAACTATCCAACTAGTCAAAAATCAAGCAAGAGAATCAAAATTGCTGTTGAAGAAGACTTCAACCAACTGACTTGTAAGTAACATTCCCTAAGGTAAAGGGTGTTCCCTATCAGTCAATAAATTACCTTTGTTAGATGTCTGTCTTGATCACACTAGTAGGATCACTAAGGCTGAGCTTGTGTGGGGTACCTTGCACTTAAACCTGCTGGGATTAAACTTGGCAGGAGTCAAGTACATACCCATAGGTAACATATTAGAAGTGGTGCTCCCCAGCAGGACCCGACTGAGATGCACAGTGGGGCATAATGTCGAAAATGGGTAAAACTTTAGATTATGGACCGTCGAATATAGGGTTTTTTTATATGGGGGGGGGAGGGGAGCCCCCCCTGTGAAGGGGGGGCTGCGGAAACCCCCCCTTTTTTAAAAAAAAATGTTTAAAGTTTTGAGGTTATGTTGAGTAAAAATAGGGTAACCCCGTTGTTTTGCACACACCAAAGGGGAGTTAAGTGTGGGAGAAGATGCCCCCCCCCCCGCTCTCTGACGGGGACCCCCCCTTTCTGTAGGGGGACTGCGGAAAGCCCCCTATTTCTGTTTCGTGGCTCAAGGTTAGGTAATTTCGAAGGGGGAGGGCTGTTTCCCCCTCATCTTCCGCTTCTCAAGTAGGACTGTGGAATTTCGAACTTTCACAGCTCCGGAGCTACGGGAAGTGAACTCCCTCCGCTCCTCCGGATTTATAAAAACAAACTCCATCCATTAGAGTCGGCAGCTTGGAATCGGGGTTGACTAATTCGGTTCTGTTACCAATTTTGAACCTAATCTATCCTATTCGGGGTTGATCAATTTAGTTCTGTCACTTTTTGACCTAATTTATCCCATCACGATTGATAAATTTGAGTAAGGAATAAGAAACACCAAAATAAATTTACAATTTATTTATAGTATTATAATTTAATACAACCATATTCAATTTATTAATTATACAATTGATTGTGAAACACAATTTGTAATGTTGTGTACAGTATGTGTCAGTATGTTAGTGGATGTGTGTAGGCATATTTTTTCTTGAGCCCCGCTCCTGCTCAGCAAATGCCACGCATTGCTCATCCGAGCCCAGCTCGGAGAACACACATCTCCAGTTCCACATGGAGCTAAAACAAATATAAATAAATATTAATGAACAGGCCTCCTTTAACTTATAATTATTCTCACTCTCCTTTTTATAAAATAGATCACCCTAGTTTTACTCAACATATAACTTTTCACTCTAGTTTAAATAAGAAATGACAAAATCAAGGAAATAATGAAAAATTACCTTAACGCTGAGGAGTATTGGATGGATTCTTCTATTTGAAAAACCTGTAGGTCCCCGCTGACGTCTAGGCCAACTAGGGCCAACAGTGTCCTCAGACAAGCCACGAGGAGGCCTGCCCGACCAAGTCGAGGCCACAGAAATTTTACCAGGTGACGAGCCCCCTCTGGCAGACGCCCTGGACTCATCAAGTGATTCGTCACCAGTCCATCTCACGCGGGGTGCGGCGGCGGATTGAGCACAGAGCACAAGTCAGGGTCCAACACTTGCACTCGCGAGGGCGGAGTGCACAGCACCGAGCACAAGCGGGGTAAAATCGGGGTAAATTATAATAATACGATTATTTTTTATTTTCCTTTTTTTTTGGGCCCACGCGACTAGCGTATTTGCCATAAACAAGGTAGGGAAACGAATATACAAAAGTGAATTTGGAACGAATAGAATGGGAAAGGAAAGGATAGGTAGGATTATACTATATATTTAAAATTGAAGTTGAAGTACTATATCAACAAAAATTATATTTTTACGTTGTTATCTACAATAAATATATACAAAGAGCTATAGACATGATAATCATTAGATGACAGCAGAATGGAAACGGACGTTGGAAAGGGAAGTTTAAAAGAAAGCAGGCTTTCATACAGGACATAGTTATTACGGAGAGGACAGGAAAGGAAAATATGATTTATATCACCATGCTCAAAACCACAATCACAGGCAGCACTAGTGACTATTCCAAGCCGAGCCAGGTGAGCTGGAGTGCAAACATGGCCCAACCTCATTCTGATCAAAATGCTTGTGGCCTTCTTACTAAAACTCCATCTGAAAAACCATGGTCTACAAGTTATGTCCTCCTGAATTGACCTGTAATATTTTCCTTTTTCTTGGCTACTGAGGGCCCACGCTTCACTCCAGGTTTCACGAAGGAAAGTGGTTGGAAGAGAAGAAATATCATGAGAGAAATTCTTGTAAGGTACAGTGTCTCCACATGTCACAGCATCATTGGCAGCCTGATGGGCCCTTTCATTGCCCGGAATTCCACTATGCCCAGGAACCCAGGCCAAAGCTACCGTGAAGTTTTGAAGTATGCACCTTAAAAGTAATTCCCGAATATCTATAATAATAGGGTATGTTTTATTTTTTCCGAAAGGATACCTTAGTAATGCTTGCAAGGCACTTAAAGAATCTGTTATTATTATCGTTCTCTGCAATTTCATTAGAAGAACATACTCTACTGCCTTAAAAATTCCGAAACATTCACCAGTAAAAGTGGATGTTTCTGGAGGGAACTTAATTTTCTGAACAATATTATATTGAGAGTGGTATACTCCAACACCTACGTGACCCGAAGAGGAATGTTTAGAGGCATCAGTATAAACACAATGGAAATCTCTGAAATCTCTGTCTCTCACAGAGTTAAATATAAACCTTGCATTATCATCACCTTTACTGATTCCAACATTTAGGTGGACGTCCGGCACAAAAGTTAAAGATTCAAATGAGGTACTGAATGTAGGAAAAGAAAGTGAGTTATGGATCGGAGCTTGAATGGCAAGAAATTTTTGGTAACTTTTAACAAGGCAAGGAGAATTTTTATGAGACCAATAGTTTGATGATGATATGTAGTCGATTAGTAATGCAAGTTTTGAGCGGAGAGGATGATTAGAAAATTTTAATACATTGAATATAAATTTATCAGATAGGTACTGGCGGCGTAAATGCAAAGGTGGATCGCAACATTCTACCTGTAAAGCATTAATCGGACTGGACCTCATTGCACCAACAACTAACCTCAAAGCTTTTGCTTGTATGGCATCCAATTTTTTAAAAGCAGTTACACTACCTGGCTCTAAAAGAAAAGTGCCATAATCCAAGACACTACGGATTAAGGCATTATATATTAATTTCATAGAAAATGGATGAGCGCCCCACCAAACCCCAGTAAGACATCTAAGCATATTAAGTAGACCTTCACACTTTGCAGAGATGTATTCGCAATGTGGAATACCAGTAAGTTTGGCATCAAGGACCACTCCCAAAAATTTTGTGTGACCAGAAACTGGTATTTCGCAATGATTATACAGGACTAAAACTGGAGGAGGAAGCCTCATCCTACTAAATAAAACCACCGAGCTCTTAGAAGGCGACAAGTCAAGACCGTTCAAATCAAGCCATACCTTCAGGCGTTCAAGAGCTGTAGTAAGTGATGAGCTTGCTTTCTCAACGGAGCGGTCTGAAGAATATATAAGTAAATCATCTGCGTATTGTAATACACTTACACTGCCACTCAATGATGCCTCCAAGTCGTACGTATAAATATTATATAGTAGTGGGCTCAACACCGAACCCTGAGGTAGCCCTCTCCAAATCAACCTAGACGCTTCACTCAAGTCATTCAAGACTACTTTAATTTGCCTTTGAGATAAGGAATTGATGATAAAATTTGTGAGCTTAAATGGAACACTCAATCTCTGTAGTTTTTGGTAAAGGATATTCAATACAACACTATCATATGCCGCACTTATATCTAAGAATGCAGCTACTACAGAGTTATTACATGAAAAAGCCAATCGTATGTCAGTAACAAATATACCAATACTATCCATGGTACTTCTACCCCGTCTAAATCCGAATTGGCTTTTACTTAACAGTCCCTTAGATTCAACGAACCACTCTAGCCTGTTTTTTACAAGATGTTCTGTAATTTTCATTAAAACGGATGACAATGCAACAGGTCTATACGACAAGAAATCTGATGGATCTTTATTGGGCTTCAAGATTGGCAGTACTTCCTGCACTCTCCATGAAGGCGGAACAACACCAGAATTAATAATGCTATTAATAAGTTCTAGAAAGTAGGAAAGAGAATTATTACTAAGGTGAGAAATAAATGAATAAGGTATTCCATCTAAGCCAGGTGCAGAATCCTTAACATAATCTAAAACACCTTTAAGTTCAACAAGCGAAAATGGTTCATCAAGACTGGAAGTTGAGTTACTTATTGGATAAGGGATAGAAAAGTTAAGGTTTTCCGAAACATCAGGTGGGGCTAGCTTGTCTAAAAATTTGTTGGCAAATGTAGGAGAAAAGCATGGTGAAGCACATTCGCGAAAAGCAGAACGGAATCTTCTTATGTTACGCCATACTTCGGATGGGCAAACATCAGGTGATAAGAAGAGACAGAAAGCCCTCCAACTTTCAAATTTTTTTTTTTAAACAATTGACTAGTGCTGGCAATAATCTCAGTAAGACGAATAAAGTTTTCATCGGATCCACATTCATTGTAAGCTAGCTCCAACTCTCTTCTTCTTACAACAGTCTCAGAACACTCACTGTCCCACCAGGGAGGTGAAGGTATAAAATTTTCGTATCTATGTTTTATTGGAAAAAACATATCAGCACATTCAATAAAAGCTTTTGCCAGGGCCTCCGCACATGCTGGTTCCCCACCCTGATAAATATGAGGAAGGGATGAAATTCTAAGATCCAAACATCGAGAAAAAGAATCCCAATCAGAATTAACATCTATGTTATACTTAAGCCTTGGAGGCCTCTTTGAAAAAGGGCCAAAGTTAATTGGGAACTCTATCAATATTGGGAAATGATCACTACCATGACTTAATTTAAGAGCACTCCATGACAGAGAGGAAGCTAAGCCTGGCGTACAAATAGTTAAATCAGGAGCACTGACTCCTTCAGAAGGACCTGTCCGCCTGGTAGGTAGACCATTATTAACGATACAGATGTTGTGCGATTCAAGGAGTTCCAAAACAGCAATACCTGTAGGATTCGACGACGAACTTCCCCAAGCAGGATGTTGTGCATTAAAGTCACCTAGGATGACAAAAGGCCTGGGAAGAGAAGAAATTATTGCTTCAATTTCTGACATAATTAAAGTTGAAGGATGAGGAATGTATAAGGAAATAAAACAAATATTTTTAACAATAATAGCAATAATAGAAAATTCATTACTTTGTGTGAGAATGGGGAAATAAGAATAAGGAATAGGATGTTTAATTAATAAGGCAACACCGCCATAGCCATCGTGGCGGTCCTCTCTAATTATTGTAAAACCAGGAATCTTAAAAGAAGACTCTGGTTTAAGCCAAGTTTCTTGTAACGCAAAAAGAAAAGGATTATATTTATTTATTAAATATATTAAGTCAGATTTTTTAGGAGCTGCACTCCTACAATTCCACTGAAGAATTTTTGAAACTTCCATTATTGAAAAACTTTAATATTTCATACACATTTATTTTTGGGGCGGCGTTGGACGGTGTAGAACTTTTTAAATCTTTGTTTAATAAAGCTTTTAGTAAAGCCATTATGAGTTCTAAAGTTGAAACCTCGGAAGGTTCAGAAATCAAGGCACAACCGTTTGAGGAAGGGATATTACTATAGTCTTTAGTGAGAGCTTTATGAGCATCCACATCATATCCTTTTGAGGAAGCTGGTCGGGGAATGTGAGGTTTTGTGACCACGGTTTTTTTATAAGAAATACTAGACTTATGCTTTCCAGGTGAATCACTATGTAGCGGGGAAGACACTGAAGCTGAGCTACTTGGCGATGAAATTAAAGCCTCTGCATAGGAAATTCTGGAGATAGGTGCATGCTGTTTGGACGCCTCTGCGTAAGAAAGACTACATTTGGCCATTGTTTCTTTAATAGATCTCTGTCTCTCAAACTCTAGACATTTTTTACTAGTAGCAATATGAGATCCTTTACATAGACAGCAATGGATATCATCTTCATTCACCTCACAAGAATTTCCCTCATGATCTTGTCCACACTTAAAACAACGAGGAGACTTGGCTCTGCAGTTTGCCCTCACATGTCCAAATCGACAACATCTGTAACATTGTACGGTGGGAAAAATGTACAAATCCACTGGTAAAGCAGTGTAACAAACAAATATGCGTTTAGGTAGAAGTTGTCCATCAAACGTCAAAACAACACTCTCAGTAGCTCTTAGTTCTGGTACATTTTCAGAGATAATTTTTCTTTTTAAACATCTTACTTTGAGGATAGGTCCGCATCTAATAGGAACACTAACATTTTCCTTAATTTCCTCCTCAGACCACTCAACTGGTATGCCTCTAACAATTCCCATCCGGGTAACAGTGAAGGAAGGTACAAAAGCTTTGTAATTATGGGTATCCAGTAAAGGATTGTCAATGAAATTGTTTGCATCATCGAAGTGAGAGAACGACAAAGCAACCCTATTTCTTCCAATTCGTTTAAGGCTTCCATCAATGATGTTTTTAAAATTGTTTTTCTTTAGAAATCGGCCAAAAGAAACTGGATGTAAAATAACATTGTCAGTAGGCGATTCCTGTTTTTTTTGTACATGTACCAAGTAGGGGGCTGCATCAGCAGCTTGATAAATAATTCTAGCAGGGGACTGTTGAGACAATGGTTGAACAGGTGGAGTTATTTCAGAGCCCACAGGCGTCTTAGATGGAACTTCAATATTACATTGTATCTTTTCAATCATTTTAGAAACAGAAGTCGGCGTGGGATGAGCAGTACAGACCGATTGGGGATTTGATTGATACAGATTTTCTAGACAATGGCAGTCATTGGAAGTTAAATCCTTACCTTTCCGTGTCCTACTTCGCTTTTTGTTACACTGTCTACAAACGACGCGCGCAGCCTGGCGTTTTCGACTTACTGAACAAGTTTCCTTAACTGAGCCGTCCGTGTCCATACTGGAGTCACCCGCGATAGTGACAGTATATCCAACCAAAGGGGCAGGTTCTTTCAAGCCAGAACCCCCCGGATCCGTCCCTCCGGGGTCACCCGGAGGCTCCATATCTCGTACAATAAAGAAAAAACTTACCCCTACTATATATTAAGATATTTACACTACACAATCAAAGAAAAAGAAGATATAATATGAATTACATAAGAAACAAACTTGACACTAATATATATACAAGAAAAACCTATCCTTATCCACAAAATAATAATTAAACAAAAAGCAAAAGAAAAAACCCGTAAGCCAAAGGCTACGTTTCCCGCGCTTTTTTCAATACGATTATTATTATATTAAAACAGCAAAGCAATTAGCGATGACTTTTTGACATGACGTAAGTAATGACAGCTAATATTTTTCAAAATGGCGGCCGACACGCGTTTCGTTCTACACATTGCTTATTGTTTAATAACGTCAAAAATATGTAATAAATGAATTCAGCTAATTTAAATGTAATTTACTTGTATACTATACAAATTAGTACCAAAGTATACATTTTGGGCTATTTTTAAAATATAAAAAAATAAATTACTCATATTAGGCTGTATGGAGGTTGTTTCGTTTAGTTTTTGCGTTTGGTTTTCATGCAGGGTCCATTGCAAAATTTCGATTTTTAAAAATTTATAACTAAAAAACTAGTTATTTCCGCAGGTTGAAACTTTGCACGCAGGCTAGGTATGGTAAGACCTTTCCCCAAAAAAAAACCAGCTTTCAATTCGACGGTCCATAATCTAAAGTTTAGCCCGAAAATGTGTAGTTTTTTACTAGGTTGAAAATTGTATCTGTTGAACCGACATAGGTAGCTGGTTGAAAATTTCACAGAATATGTATTTTTGAGACAAATATATCACCTTAAAATAAAAATTTTAAAAAATGAGGGGGGTCCCCATAGAAGAAACGTATTTTTTTTGTTTTTGCTCTATCCTCAAAACGGTTAGTAATTCAAGTGTCAAACTAGGTATGAGTATCATCATAACATCCCATGAAACGTCCACTACAGGACAGGGAGATCCCTCCAGAATTCTAGCTTTTGCTGGAAAAATGTAGAGGGGAAGTACCATAGTCACTTCGCTTGTTAGCGTTACGGCTGGCACCATGGACCGCGGTTGTAGGTGACCGCAGTAAGTAAGATGTAAGATACAAAGGAGAATGCTGCTGCCCATCCTTCAGTTTATAACCCTTAGTCGCCTCTTACGACACCCACGGGTATGTATGGGTTGGTACTATTCTTTGCCGGCACCACACGGGACAGGTATGAGTATAGTTTACTAAAATGTTAATAAAATAATATGTCCTGACTGACTGGTTAACTCACTGACAGACTGACTGACGTCTATCCGTAACCGCTTTAGCTATACGTGTGAAATTTAGTATGCTAATTTATTGCATGCCACAAACACCACCCAAGAAAGGATTTTCCAAAACTCATCAATAAGGGATGAAAGTTAAAGCTAAGTAAAAAATTTTAAAAAAATTCCATGCCTTATTTCACCCCCTTGAGGGATGAGTTTTGGAAAATCCTTTCTTAGGTGGTGTTTGTGGCATGCAATAAATTAGCATACTAAATTTCACACGTATAACTAAGAGGTTACGCGGACAGACGTCAGGCAGTCAGACTGTCAGTCAGTTAGTCAGTCAGTCAGGACATATTATTTTATTGACATTTTAGTGAACTATAGTCATACCAAGTTAGACACAAAAATATACATATTCTGTGAAATTTTCAACCAGCTACCTATGTCGGTTCAACGGATACAATTTTCAACCTAGTAAAAAACTACACATTTTCGACATTATGCCCCACTGTGCATCTCAGTCGCGTCCTGCTGGGGAGCACCAGGACGCAGGTTTAGGTGCAAGGTTCGCCTTCTTACTTATCCTACTACACATAAGGATGTCATATAAAGCTATCCTGCTGCCCGGGTGATATTTCTCATTAAAATGCAAATTCAAAATCGTTCTACAAAAACATTTTAACAAAATATACAGATCTTCTTCAAACTATGGTAAGGTTTCCATTAGCACTAAACGTTTAAAATAACCATAGCAGGTAATTATAAGTAACTTAGTGAAATAATAGAAAACAGCCAAGCCTTTGTTTTTTATTTCAATTATTAATTTACATAAAACAGTTCATTTTCACATCACTGTGAATATTTATTAAATATCATAGTTTGTACATAATAATTTCAGTTGACAATATTTTCTTGTTTCATACTTTTTAGAGTAAGATTTGCCAGTAGTTGGGTTCTAGTTTTGTGAACTGATTTTTTTTTTACTTTCGAGCAGAGTGAGACAGTTTTTGTATTTGTGAAAGATAAAGTTTTTCTATTTTTTTAAAAAAGTTGTTCCATACAAGGTGTAACAGAAAGAGTATATAAAATCAACCCTGAAGGATGTGATTCTGCTCTAGACACTGAACAATTTTCCCTAATGAACATGGGTCGAAATATGAAAAAAAGTTTTTGACCTCCCATACAAAATGCGCTATCAGCTGAAACAGTTTCTACGGGAGGTCAATTTTTTTCCCGTATTTCGACCTATTCTCAGGAAAAGTTGTTCAGTCTCATGGGCATTCTTCAAGGTAGGTATACCCTTTCATTTTTCGTTCATGACTTAATCTCCTCTATAGGGCGCCTCATTAAATTAAACGAAACTTCTTGTATCTTATAACTAGTGTATGATCGAGACGCTTCTAACGATACCTCATTTGTCAAATCAGACTGATTTATTTATTTAGTTCAGGGGCTTTCTTTTATTCAAATAAATTCAAAGAATAAACATGTCACTTTAAAAAAATAAGTCATTAAAAATCCCACCCCTAATCGTTCCTGGTGCAAAGGTGCCCATTACGCTTGCCGCATTACCGCGCTGTATGGCGATGGAAAGCCTCTGCACCAAAAACGATCCGGCGCGGGGATCATTCCCAGACTCCCTCAGACGACGCCCAATTTCTAAAATAAAAGATTTCGCGTCACTGCCCCAACAACCCGTCGCCTCCACAGCGAATGGCACGAAAGCGTACCGCCGCTCAAGATCAGCATACTTGACCCTCTTTTTCTGAGCTGCGGCCTCAGCAGCTGCTCCAGCCAAGCACACGGTGCGGCTGAGATGCGACGTGGCAAAAGTACTTACACACGTCGCATCCCAAAGCAGGCACCTTCCCTTCTGCCACGGCACCAATGTCATTCCGTCGGGCCTTTTACCATCTAGACGGCTTAGGCCCGGGGGCTCTAGCACGCAAGGGGTATTGGTTGAAACTAGAGCCCGACGGAGAATCTCATTGAGAGCATGGTGCCGGGAAAATCTGCCAGCGCAACGACAGCAACTAAGAGCGTGATGGCCGTTGGTCTCCACCATGGAGCCGCAAATGCATTGGTGTCGTTCGCACACATCGCAGCCCAAACGGAGAGCAACCGCCACACGCACAGAGTCACTGTCGAGAAGTGTTCCCAGGTTAGGGGAAGGTAATGCCTGAAGCCACGCACCAGATTCAGGCTGAGAAACAGCTTTAAGCCTGGCAAGTTCAGCCCCGGCCAGTCCACCCATCTTCATTTGTCAAATTACGATAAGTAATTTAGAAGTTATGAGGGAACAGATGAACGACATACATACATACAAACATACCGGTCAAAATCATAACCCTCCATTTTGCCCACGGAGCAGAGAAGATTTTGCCGTAGTCTAGTAAAAATTGTTACAGTAGTTTTATAGTATTTTCATCAAAATAGGTTTTGACACTACTATGAACAAGCAACTAATGACTTTAAAAGGCTTGTGTGTCAATCGAAATTAATCTTATTTATGTCCTTTATATTTTGACTCAGTGTTGGCCGCGTGTCTCGTGTGATTAAGGGCAGCGAAGTGACGCAATTTGAGTATTTTAGGCGAGGAACGCGAACGCGACGCATTTCGACCATAACGGCTCGACGTAGTAGGTTCGACCAACTCGCTGAAACGCGACGGTTATATTTGATTTACAACCCGCCAACGATATTAATTGCCCTATTAATTGTCACGTGCTGCTTTCCTTGTGAAATATCACGCTGTTATTTCAGAAATACCTAAGTACTTATTTCGGTCCTCGATAGATTTCTATATGAAAAGCATAAATGCCTTTGTGAAAATTGTGCTTTGTACAAAAAGCTCCGCATTTTTTCTCATACAGTCAATCAAGTTTTTAGTTGTTTGGGAGCCCCCCTTAATTTTTACCTTTTTTTATGTTTAGTATTTGTTGTTGTAGCGGCAACAGATATACACTATTTGTGAAAATTTCAAATTTCTACCTATTACTGTTCATGAGATACAGCCCGCTGACAGACAGACATCGGAGGCATAGGATCCCGTGTTTCACCCTTTGGGTACGGAACCCTAAAAACGGAGGAGGTTCTCAAGTCGAAGCGTATACTATATAATATATTATGTTTGACCACGCATAACTTTTTACAGAATAATCCGATTTTGATAATTTTTTTTTATTGGAAAGGGTTGGTCCCCGAAGTTGGTCCCATATAAATTAGGAAAACAAATCCAACCCTTAGGGTAGGAAAACAGGGGATGATTGATTTTTCACTGACTGATTGTAATACCACGCATGAATTTTTACAGAGTAGTCCGATTTACCCTAAGGGTGGGAAAATTTATAGTCACAAAAATTTTTTAAATAAAAGCTTTTTAGCAAAAAAAATAAGTCACCGAAATAACTGAGAAGCAATAAATTATTTAAAAAAAAAATTACCGTAATAACAAAGTTCTTAAACTACTATACTTACGTAATTAATTAATTTGCTTGTTTGGCGCCGAATCAAAATTACTCAGGTATACTTACATTAGTTTAAGAACTTTGTTATTAGAATAAATAAAAAAGTTTTATTATTTTTTGCTTTTCAGTTTTTTCGGCGGTTTAATTTTTTTGTTAAAATGTTTTTTACTTTGTGTAGAGAGAGGTTTATGCTTTTACTTAAAGCTACTTACGTTATCCATACAGTTCTTAACTAACTAAAAATACTGATTCATCAACTGCAGGCATAATTTTCATATCTAAAAAAAAACAAAAACTATTTATTTGGTGTCGAGTCTCAAGATGCTGCTTAGAATAAGAATACTTTGATCTTGAATGTTTATGTGCCACTGGCTTTTGACTTGGTATAATTTTTGACTGCGTGTGTCTCGATATTGTGTGCATACATTAAGTTTCTCATTGCTTCCTTTTACAGCTTTTTATTGGGCGTGTAGAGAAAGTTACGTTTTGTTTATAACCGAGTGCTTTATCAGATTCACGGATAAGTACCAACTCGTTTCTTATCTGTGTTTGGTTAGTCATAAAGATTATAAAGCCTTGTATCAGAAAAGTTAAAATCTCTTTGCTTGTATCGGAACGACGTACGAATACATTGTTGTTTTTAAGAAATATTACAATAAATTCAAAGTATTACCAAATTTTAAAATAACATACTAATTAAACAGTTTTTATAACTGCCTTGCTGGTTGTAATCCTTTACGTTCAGACATCTGTTAATTCGTAGCCGTTTTGACTTAGATTTTTTCTTGTTAGCGAATGTAGACTGTTAGACCTAGTTTAATTTCGTAAACTGTGGGGCGTGAAATTTACAAAGTTAAATCAGTTACTGATATTTCATCTGTTTTTAAGCTTAATATTGTAATATTGTTCTGAATCTGATGCTGAAAAGTTTACTTTTGTTTTGTCTGTACACATGGTCGTACGTCGGTAGCATCACTTTGACCTTGACCGGATCACAGGTTAGATAATAGGAAACTGATGCACCGGGTCTCTGGTTTCGGGCGTTTGTAGCGTAGCGCTGGTTCAGCTTATACTGGTTTTGTTTCTACGTGCTTGCTGCCGTGCGTACCGACGTAGATTTCGTGCGAGCCGTCAAAAAAGGTGACCAGCTGCTTTACCCGCTTCATCTTGCGTATTTTTATAGAAAAGCCTGCAAGCGACGCTCAAACAATGTTGAGTCATTTCTTACAGTCCTATCTTTCCTTGTAAAGGGACTTATAGTATCAATTCTTTACAATTGTTTTACGAACCATGTTACGAACTGTCATAACATAACTATGCGTTTTGCGTATTAGATAAAATAATAAAATTGGGCGCGGATTACCACACGATTTTGATTGCGATTATTATACGCAACACTAAATGGTACTCCGGCACGATCTTAGCTAGATGTGGTGACATGTCGACACCACTACCAAAAAATACCGCAATACATCGTATACTCACATATTAGAAAACAACCTTTTATTTGTGAGAGAAAACTCAGCTTGGAACAGCTTTATGTAATGTAAGTTAGAGCAATGTATGCGTACTTATTGTGCAATACTTTTTCAAAAAATATAACAGCCACAACGCACAAGCATTGCTAAACTGTACGTCGTTGAAAACCTTTAAAAGGGTTTTCGAAACTTTCATTTTGTGAAGACAAAAGTGTCTATTTGACGAATTTTCGTTTTCACTTATTATTTTGTCTGGTTTCTGAATATGGGTTGAGGAGCTTTAACTGCGTGGGCGCAGAATAACTGCTTCTGCGTTGCGATGATTCAGATCTCGACAGGCAAAGGTGCCAGCGCAAGTTGACGGATATACTTTCTACACATGATTGCCTACTTACGGAAGTTCTTTACAACAGATTTAATCCATATCTGAATAAGCTGAATATTTATTTTTTGTTCCTGTATGTAAAGCTCGTTCAAAGGCTTGGTTATAGATGTCTGTCTGTGGCTATGTTAAACCATTGAGTTTCGCGATATGTACATACAAGTAATTTCGATCGATTTAATGGTAGTTTGTTTGAACGAAGGTTCCACGGTTACTTATTTTAATGCGATTTAGATTGCGTCGTTTGATAATTTATCACTCCAGCTCAACCTTGGATCAAAGACAATACGAAGCGAATCTACCATCACGCAGACAGTTCGTGTCGCTCAGCAGTTACATCAATATCTCAAGATTAATGGTTCTGACGTCTGGCCTAGCAAAACTTCTAGCCTAAGTATAGTTCAGTACAAAAGTTTCGCAACATCAATAGTTTTACATACATGTATTCGTTAAGGAAGTGGGTATAATGCGTTTTGGGCCATTAAACCTGTGCGACCTTTCCTGTTTGTAAAGCTTGACATGGCCATTGCTAGTGTCGACCTGGATTTATGACGTATTGTTGGAAACCATAAAATTTATAGGTTCGTCGCTCCACGCCTACTTCTACTTTGCAATTGCTGCGTTAGAAACGCGAGTCGATTGACTTTCCATTGTTTCAGTAATTGCTAGAGTTCAAGCGTGATAATGATTGTGATCGCCTTCAAGTTAGAAGTCGTTTCGTGCATCCTTTCAGTGTTTTGTAGTATAAACCACGCATCCTCATATAAATAACGCGTGTTGGTATAATTCCGTTTATCCGGTCGTCGGTTGGTCGACTCTGAGATATTTATCGGCGTCGCATCTTGACAGTTTACGATTTGTACACACACATTATCAATTTCTTTCAGGCGAGCATCTGGTATTGATTATGTACATTGAACCTGCCAACGCCGCGACGAGAAATATGACGAACTTCCTAAAATAGCTACCCACCTAACCTACTACATAGTAGGGATATCTTTTTATAGACAGCAGTACTGTATTATCTAAAAAGTAGCGATAAAGCTACAGCAATAGCAGTTGGGTTACTTAGATTGCGCGCTGTCCATCTTTATAGCATAAACGTTATTGATACTCAGCCACTTCCGAGTCCTTTAACTTACAGGAGTTCCGTCTTCTAATAGCTGCGTGCTCTTAACTTTAATTAATGGCCGTCTAGACAGTAATCATTCACTTTCTACATAAGTGCTGAATATAAATAAGCGAGTACTTATACTGTTTATACGGGCAAACATCTTTGTGTTTTATTTGGTACGTAGGCGACAGGCAGTCGTCTTGTAGTGCAGGCATCCCAGGAACGCGGAGTCCGGCGCGGTTATAATTAGCCATCTGTCCTTTTGTACCCAGAGCTTTCTCCAGCCGTTCCTGGAATACTCCGCTCGACTTGTAGCATACACTTTTCACACGTTTACAATGATTGCCGATGTTAGAAACTCGCCTCGGTGGGTCGTTATCGGCTGTAATATTTACGATTGAACATGATGATCGGTTTACGAGAGCCGTACGAATCTGACGATTTCTACTCATATAAATGTTTCGTGATTGACCTCTGTGCACCGAACATGTTTTTCTTCACGATGAGTCAACGAACCTGGCGTGGCAAGGTTACTAGTTAGAAGAATTAGCACGGTCATTACATTTATTTGACACTAACGTTAGGATAACCGCATTAATTCTACTAAACGCTATGCAAACAATTCGTCTGTTAACGACTTTACGTACGAGCTGGTAACAAAAGGTTACGACTCTATCAACGTGCGTATTGTACCCCTCCAATTTGTTTAATGAAAGCGTCGTGTTTTAGATCTCTGTTTAACCGTATTACATAACTGGAAACTCGAAGCCACGGAAATGCTTAAAATCAATTTGTGTTCCTTGACAATTTCGTCAAAAGACGTTAAAAGTGCTGTAATTTACAATAGCTTTCTCTATTATTCTCTGATAAGCGCCCATGGGAGAATGGCCGCGTAGCACAGCCAACAGCCGTGGATAATTCCGTTAAATCACTTTCCATCGGATTTATGGAAACAAAGCAGTTATCGCAGACTGATCTGATAATAAAGCCAGCGATACGGTTCAGCTTAATATCGCTCTCGGTCAAATTATGCTAGATCAAAGCAAAGTTCCTTATTGAGCCGTAAGAAAATACTAAAAAGAAAGGCTTTTCTTGTAACGAGATTTAACGGTTATGTTTATACATAATGCTTATGAATTTCTTTATTCCAATTTAGAAGATTTTAAAATCATGCTAAGATCGGTCATAGTTCTACTGGAATGTAACCAAAAAAACCACCGCGTTCAGAAATAACAGTGTTTCTGATCGTAAGGAGGTGAGCGAGGTAGCAAATAGTCCACGTTCAGAAACGCATTTCCTGGTTAATATAGGATGCGCACGAACAGCGACGCACTCGCTAATTGCTCCACAATCCAGCGTCCGTTTGTAAAAGAAAGTGCCACAGTATTATTGTTGAACATTTCGTGTACTCTAAATATTCACTCCTCCACACTTTATTGCGACTAGACTGATATCATCTGGCAATATTGATGATGATTGCTTCGCCGGCGATTTACTGTTTGAATGAGTGAAGCTAATGATAAATGTTCAATGCTGCAATTGAGCTTAGCCCCTGTCTAGAAAATGTCATAACTTATTGCAGAGTATAATCTTCATTGTGATACACAGACTCTCTTGTCTTTTAATTATGCAATTTTAATGCTAGCGTTATTACAGCTTTTCCTCTTCTTACAACACAACAGAAAACAAAAACGCACATGCAAATAAGATTGGAAATTGGGGTCGATGTAACAATTAATAAAAATTGTTCTCGTAAAGTTGATACATTGTTGCGATATCACGGAACAAACATTTTTGTCTGAACTTTCACCTGCACAATGGGTTAGATCTGTAACAGACTTGTACTTGTACGTATTGATTTTTTATCCCATTCAGCAAAACGTGGGAATAATCAACTATGTCATCTAATCGTAAATGGTCTCCGTACGTAAGTTTTCTTGCACATAACGATTGTTCCTATGAGAATGTAGTTATGTGACTGCGCTGTCGGTTGCCTTTTTTTACGATATCGTAAATAAGTGTTGCGTGTTATTGTTGATGGTAAGAAGACGGCGCAGCATTGGGTAAGCAACTAAGCAAGCTCTGTTTCGATATTTTGCGATTTAGGCATGTGGTTTGTATGTCAGGGACAGGCATGCGTGCGGAGCAAACTGCGACCTCTAGTTGCGGTCCGCACCGCAGGCTCCGCGCAGACCCCGTCTCGATCTAGGTCACAACAGCGCCGGTATTACCTGAAAATGCCACTCCAATTCAATCGCAGCATACTGCGACTGTATTTATAGGTCAAGTCCAATAATAATTGCATTGCCTTATACGATTTTTATAGACGACGGTGCAATAAAACTGCTTGACTAAACTAAACGGCCTGTTTGCGACAAGTTGCTTATTAAGTCATTATCGAAATTAGCATTCAGATTCACTTTCTACTCAGAATTGGTCGCGGCGGCGTTCTAATTTGGTTGCATTTTGCGCTGACGCCTCTGCGATTTCCTGTTTCGCTGTCATGCACCACGTGTTTACTGTTGATTAGTCACGGGCATGCCTACTGCCTCAAGCTTGTCTCTAGTATCAAATGACTGCAAATGACGAATCTCTCTGACGTTAAGAAAATGTTAAAAATTGATCTTGCTCGATCGCGTGTGCTCTACTCACTCTACTTGACCGATATAATTCATACGTGCAACTAGATTTCCGGAACGAAAGCTATGTGAACGATTTACAAACTCATTTCAAATACGAGAACAGTTTAAAGTTTGTCATTATCATACACGCACTAAAACGGTCGTTTCCGTAAAGGGAAACTTATTAACGGTTGTCATTGTGAGAACTTACTTGTAAGGTCGGTCATTATTCAAGAAAGCATTGACCTTAAGGAAATCGCCTTAAGGGAAGTAAAACAAATGGCTTACATTTGTCCCGTAGCGTACGAGCGACGCCAGATCGCGATATGCCTCGTCAACCGTTTCTAGACAGAATTAGCCAAAGGGTACATAGTTGTTTTGGCCTGTCACTATCGATTTAGTTTGACCATAACTATTTGGCAGCATCCCAAAGCAAGGAACATAGACGAGACTCATTTTATAATTTTTTTAAATTCCGAACGCGATCCCACGTCTTTTTCGTCTACCAAAATATAAGTGTTCAATCTCCGTGGTCAAGTGGTAAGAGCGTTCGGTTCTCGACCAGGAGGTTGCGGGTTCGATTCCCGGTGGGGACACTGTCAGTCAAAATTCACTTAGTGCGATTCCCCAATTTGGTTAGGGCATTGATAAAATGAATCACCAGATTGTCCGTCCATTCCGTGCTTTAAAGGCAAATGATGAGTTAGCCGTTGGGCTCGGCTACTATCTACAGTAGTTGTCGTCAAATGAGCCATTTCTTTCAGAGGCCTTGGGCGGCTCAACAACTCTGTCACCAGGGTTTGACAGAGTTGTTGACGATATGATGATGAGTGAAAATAAAAATAAAAACATTACAAGGCTAATTTCTTCTTCCTGAGATCCAGCTGATGATAAGGTGCGGCTGATAATCAGCGTCTGCCTCTTCTGAGGCAGACATTTTGCTGAGTCGTGTCCTTTCCTTGTTGTGCTACGTTGCGCACTACATAGTGTTTTTAAGGTCATACGTTTGTAAACGTTTTTCTTTCTTTCCTTTATTTGTTACTTTTTATAACATTCACTATCAATGTTTTGCTCGTACTCTCTAAATTGTCGTCTTAACGTTTCATAACTCAGCCCTACAATTTTGACGAAAGTTCCTGCTTTTAACCCATTTCCGATCCGAACTACAGTCACAAGTTTTCAGTTTTGTGCGTTAAAGTTGTGCTACGCTAGTTTTCATCTCGTTCGCTGATTCGCTGGCTTGTATGTGTATAGCACAGCGCAGTCGCGGTTGTTTCATCGTCGATGTCGGACGCGTGTTGTGTTGATGATAAATCACTACATGTGCATTGAATATTCAATAGCATTTACTATTGTAACTACAAACTGCTTTTTGAACAGTGAAGGATTGTTTCTATTGATAAGTGACTGTTTCTGATTTCTTATGATCTTGGACTGCGACAGCGAGTTCATAGTTTTTGTGCTTATACGTGTAAGTATTTCATATTATTCATTACTTTTAAGTGTGTATTGAACCGGCTTTATTTATGAGCGTAACCTTAAAACAAATTGCCCGTATGTGCTTTATTTTACGGACTTGTATGCTACAAGGTAAATGTTTCTTGTATTATTTAGAAAATTCTGTTTTCCTTGTAGTTCTATAAAAGTAGGTATGGACTGTTTGATTATGTATATTGAAGTTATTGTAGATCTGAGTGATTCCTGTTTTAATAATTACGAATGTCTTTTATCCTGATACGTAGATATTTTTAATACGAAAGTATAATTATAATAATAAAATCTGATTTAATGGCATCAGCGTACCGTTTTGTAATTTCAAACAACTACAAATCACAGCCACAAAAACAAACAACCAACACAAAAATATTTTTTTCTTGCACTTGAAAAATAAAAAGCTTAATCCTTCAAAAGACCAAAAAGTACATAGCTTGTAAACAACAGCAATTGAAGAAAACTAATTGCATTTTTTTTAACTTTAAATCATAGAGGCTCAGCGTCTACGTAGCGTTCGTACGAAAAAATTCTTAACTACATAGGCAGGTGGCAAAGTTCGCGAAAGTACAGTCAAGTCACATTGGAATTTGAAAAAATTACGGTTTTATTCCAAGGACCGAAGGAGTTTAAGATGCCCTGCTTGATTTGCTCTTGATTGTAGCACCAGTTTAATTGTTAATCATGGCCGAATGCAGTTATACTAGATACATCTTAAAAGCTCTAAGTTTAACTTAAGTTCAACTAAGGCTCTGCTCAACTCAAAAGGGAAAGGAGCATGATCCATTTGTATAATCCGTTTAATTCGTTAATTCCAACGCTTACCAACACATTTTGCAGCCATGACTCTAACACCAGATTATATTTGACGGAAAAAATTACATTGTTTTACAAAATTGTTTTTTCTGACAGCTTTAGGTGATTACTATTTGACATAGCTGCAAAATGTGTTGGTAAGCGTTGGCATTCACGAATTAAACTGATTATAATTAAGCTCTAGTAAGAGTACACAATACAAAGCTACTTTTAGCCTCGACCGGTTGGAAAGTGAGGGTTTTGTTGACAAAACCGGATCTACACCTAAGTATATAATAATCTGAGGATAATTTACTTACATAAGTTAGGCATAATCAAACTGGGTTGCCTAAATCAATCGCTAAGCTGCAAATTACGTACGCACGGGCTTATTACAGGAAATTGATTAAAGTTGAAGGCAGTGGAAACTCTGCGAGTATTATCAACTCTAATTGCTAGTTATCATTTATAGTTGGAAGCTGATTTCCAACCAGTTTTATCTTTTTAGGGTTCCGAACCATAATGGTAAAAACGGAACCCTCATGGTGCGACTTCGTCTGTCTGTCACAATCACAACTGTATATCTGAGCAACCACTCAAGCTATCGACTTGAAATTTGGAATTATATATATATTATATATTTTTAGGGTTCCGTACCTCAAAATAAAAAAACGGAACCCTTATAGGATCACTTTGTTGTCCGTCTGTCTGTCTGTCTGTCAAGACCCTTTATCTCACGAACGGGTAGAGGTATCAGGTAGAAATTAATACCATATATTAGGGTCCATGAACCACACAAGATTTGAAAATTTAAATTTTTCACAACGACGCAATCAAAAGATATGACATTTTATGTCCTCATCTCCATACATTTATGCACTAAAGCAAAACCTATAGGGTACTTCCCGTTGACATAAAATTATGAAATTTGGCAAGAAGCTAGGTCTCACAGTACAAATAAAGGGAAAAGTCTGAAATCATTAAATATTACAACTTTTCTCACAACTAATGATAACCAATTGTGGTGAGCTCCCGTTTCAAGAACATTCATATAAGCGAGGGGTCAAGTTGGATGGTCGCGGAGGCGATTTTTGTTTTAGTTCTATTTTAAAAACGAGAACACTTGCAAACTTGAAAATTGGTAAGTTTATAGTGCATAAGCTATAAAATAACAACAAATAATAATATTTGGTCAAGGGCGAGTCGGAAACAAAAAATCTAGCACATTAACTTACTGAAATTTCAACTAATACAATTATGATTATGTGGTGGTACGGAACCCTCGGTGCGCGAGTCCGACTCGCACTTGGCCGGTTTTTTTACAAAAAAAATGGGGGGCCCAAATAGGCTATATTGCAATTTTTTTTTTAAATTTTTATATTTGAGTTGATTGAATGAAAGGTAAATTGCGGTCTACGATTTATGACGTATTAAAAAAAACTACTTACTAGATCTCGTTCCAACCAATTTTCGGTGGAAGTTTGCATGGTAATGTACCTACATCACATATTTTTTTTAGTTTTATCATTCTCTTATTTTAGAAGTTACAGGGGGGGGGACACATTTTACCACTTTGGAAGTGTCTCTCGTGCAAACTGAATAGTTAAGAAAAATATTGTATTAGAAACCTCATATGGGTTTGATGAAAAAAAATTGAGTTTCAGTTCTAAGTAAGGGGAACCTAGAAAATTTATTGTTTTTTTTTTTCTATTTTTGTGTGAAAATCTTAATGCGGTTCACAGAATACATCTACTTACCAAGTTTCAATAGTTTCGGAAAAAAGTGGCTGTGACATACGGACGGACAGACAGACATGACGAATCCATAAGGGTTACGTTTTTTGCCATTTGGTCCTTACTAGTTGAGTTGGGTATAATATGAAAGAGCCTCACTTGTACATTTCAAAATAGATTTTTTATTTTTTTTACGTCTTAGTTTTCAAGTTATGATGAAAAATTACAAAAAAAATACTATTATCACCAAAGTTTGTAAAAAAAAATCTGAATTAATTATAGTCGATAGACGTTTACGTAAATATTACAGGAAACGATCTCTCTGAGTAGCACCGTTTTTTAGAAATCTTCAAAGAACCTTTAGAAACAAATTTAGTTTTGCGGTCCTAAAAACCGGCCAAGTGCGAGTCGGACTCGCGCCCTAAGGGTTCCGTACCTATCTACCATATGATATACTAAAAGCTTTTGCTCTTTGATTTTAAAAACTCCGCGACCATCCAGCTTGACCCCTCTTTTATAGAAAAGTTCTTGAAACGGGAGCTCACCTTAATTGGTTACTATTAGTTGTGAGAAAAATTGAAATATTTAATGATTTTAGACTCTTCCCTTTATTTGTAATGTGAGACCTAGGTTCTTGCCAAATTTCATAATTTAAGGTCAACGGGAAGTACCCTGTAGGTTTTGCTTTTTTGCATAAATGTATGGAGATGAGGACATAAAAAGCCATCTCTTTTGATTGCGTCGTTGTAAAAAATTGAAATTTTCAGATCTTGTGTGGTTTATGGACCTTAATATTCGTTATCAATTTCAACCTGATACCTCTTCTCGTTCGTGAGAAAAAGGGTCTTGACAGTCAGACAGACAGACAACAAAGTGATCCTATAAGGGTTCCGTTTTTTTTATTTTGAGGTACGGAACCCTAAAAAGGACTTAAAAGCTTCTAACGATACTATAGGTATATCGGAACCCTTGGCACTCGAGTCCGACCTAAACTTGACCGTTTTTAGGGTTCCGATACCAAAATGGTAAAAAAAGGAACCCTAATGGTGCGACTTAGTCTGTCTGTCCGTCTGTCTGTCACACCTCTATATCTCAGCAACCACTCATGCTATCGACTTGAAATTTGGAACAGTTTTAGAATATGGTTGACCAACTTAATTGCACATAAAAGAATTTTGAAAAAAATATGATTATTAATGTAAAGGGGCCCAAAATAGGGGGGGCCAAATTTTAAATTGTCGCTACTACGTCGAGTGGGGTAACATAATATGAAAGGGCTTTACTTGTCAATTCTAAAATATATTTTTATATATTTTTACGTCTCTTAGTTTTCAAGTTATGATGAAAAATGTCAATAAAAATACCATTCCCCCCCCCTTATCTCCGAAGTTTGTGAAAGGAAAAATCTGAATTAATATTAGTTGCCAGAAATTTATGTATACATTACAGCAAAAATAAAACGATCTTTCTAAGTTAAATAGTTTTTTAGAAATTTGCTAATAACCTTTACAAACAAACTTAGTTTTGCGTTCCTAAAAATGGACTTTAGTGCTTCCAAAAATACCAAAAGTATATCGGAATCCTCGGCGCGCGAGTCTGACTCGCACTTGACCGGTTTTTTTTTCATTCGGTTTCTATGGAGCTTGTTACCATCTGATTTTTAGAGAGCTCGCTGTCAGTTTTCAAGCCGTCAAGTAATTTTATCTTTTGGCTTACGAGTATTTATAAAACAGTTATAATATCTCTAGTGATCACGTCCTCATATCCTCCCTGTTCTATCTCTACCAGCCTCATCGTAATATGATTGCCCGGGGACGGTACTTTGATAAACAGCTGTGATTAGATTAACAGGGGTTGAAAATCGATTTTAACAGAGTTTACTCGAGTTATATCTACAATGCGAACGAGCACTAATCACCTCGTCAATAATTATGAAAGTGAAAGAAATGGTCCATAACCAACCAGTTTACCAAAATATGAAAGTCACGGCAATATTGGTTTGGGCATACATCTGAAGTTCGTCGATAATAAAACCTTTTGATTTTAATGGCGCACATTTTATTTATGATACCAGTTTACTGCAATATAATACGGGGCTGCATAAATCAGAAAAACGATGAGTTAAGTGTTATTGAGTTGCCATAAAAGTATTAAAAGAAAAGAAGTAGTTTCTTGGAGTAGCCACTTATCTCCAGACGAACTTACGATGAAATTATTCCCAAGAGACGGATTTACTACTACAAATCCGTTATCTTATTACAAGGAGTTGATAGTAATGCGCAAACCGAGTAAGCTGTAAGCTGCTTTCCACATTAGCCATCGGACGTCGAACCCGTTAGCTCGTTTTTAGAGCGACGACCTTGCAGTCTGTAGCTTAGTTTAAGTTATTTCATAACAATAATAATAAATTCCTTTAGTTTGTAAATACGGTTCAGATAGGTAAACACACAAATCCCCCAGGAATTCTTTGCTCCCGGAAAGATCGACATCTAGCAGTCGGTTAAGCCATGTTTTGGCGTCGAGGATAATAAAATATCCTGTCCGTCGCGACATTGATATGGAAAATTGTGACTAAATACTTGGGCAGGTTGTCCACGATATGTGTTTTCATTACATCACGACTCAATGACCTGACCTAGGGTCGTAAGCATATTTTGTAAAATGCTTTAAATAATACTGAACGCCTGTTGTGTGACGCCATGCGCCAATTCAGTTTTGCAAGCTAGGATTTAGACGTGTCCGAATTTTTTGTCCAGCTATTTCGTGTTGATGTTTCCACGGCTATTTGCTGAGTAAATTACAGTCGTGAAAAATTCGGCACATTACATCAGTTAGCACTTGTATGAAGCAAGTTTTAAGTTTGTCTAACTTATACTGAACCAGGAAGTTTGTTTATTACGCGAGTTCATGGTATCTATATATATAAAAGAAGAAGGTGACTGACTGACTGACATATCAACGCACAGCCCAAACCGCTGGGTCTAGAGATTCCCAATTTGGCATGTAGGTTCCTTATGAGGCCTAGGGGTGCACTAAGAAAGGGTTTTACAAAATTCCACCCCTAAGGGGGTAAAATAAGGGATGAAAGTTTGTATGAAAGTCCGTCAGTTTTGAAGTTAGGATCTTCAAAATTTGTATTTAAGCTGACGACTAAAAATTAATATTTACGTGTCTCAGGGTTTTTGAAAATTCGACACCCTTAAGGGTGAAAAGGGGGATGAAGTTGAAAATTCTTTATTTTTAAAGTAAAATCCACATAATTTATTATTTAGGCATTAATGATGTAATTCTATGCAACTTTCATCACTGTTATTGAAATTCCACCCCAAATTCAACCCCTAAAAAAGGGAAATGGGGTGAAAAAGTCTAAAAAGCAATATGGGTATCGTTTGTATGGATTATCGGGTCGCTGATTACGAAAACTACAACAATTTTGAAATCCAACGTGGTGGATGTTAAATACCATCATTCCCTTGGGATGGGGTTGGGGTGCGATAGGGTTGAAATGTGAATATGGGTGTCGTTTGTATGGTTTATCGGGTCGCTTATTACGAAAACTACAACAATTTTGAAATCCAACCTTGTGGACGTGAAATACCATCATCCCCCTGGGGATGGAGTTGGGGTGCGATAGGTTTGCAATGTCTAAAAATCAATATGAGTGTCATTTGTATGGTTTATCTGGTCGCTGATTACGAAAGCTACAACAACTTTGAAATTCAACGTGGTGGACGTGAAATACCATCATCCCCTGGGGATGGGGTTAGGGTGCGATAGGTTTGAAATGTCTAAAAATAAATATGGGTGTCGTTTCTATGTTAGGGATAGCGGTTAAATTGGCGTAAGGGGTAGGGATAGGTAGAGGTAGAGAGGTATAGGTAGAGGTAGAGAGATAGCGAGGTAGAGAGGTAGGCGAAATGAAGGGAAAATATCTCATTGCTTCGGAAAACCGGTAACAACATAAATACGTAATCCACGCGAGCGAAGCCGCGGGCAACAGCTAGTATTTTCATAATTGGTAAGATTCGTTTCGTTTCCCTGATTAACTGCGTGCTTTCTTCGACAGACGCAAATAGCTGTCACGACTCAACTACTCCCATCTTTCATTTCCACTAGCTTTTTCCACAATTTCCTGCGGCGGAGTGTTTTTCTCATCGGCCTATTTTCCTTTGACGCGGTCTCAGACAATGTCGCCCGAGAGTCTGCGGCTTGTTCCTACATTCCTCAAGGCTAGGTCTTCACTTTAATGTCAGAATTAACTCGTTTCCAACTTGAAACTTGTTTTAAACTTGTCGCGAGTTTAGTAAGTTAAGTGTTCCATCTCAATCAAGTTTATTTCTGTCGCCAACTTGTAATTTACGAACCGTATATCTTGCCGTGTCTATGTTCAGTGTGATTGCTTTCCAGCTTCCGTTATAATAACAGCTGGCTGGCCCATTGCCCTATGCATTTTATAACTTTCTGAACATTACCGTTATGCTATGATAATTTATCGTTCTTGCACATATAAGACTTTCCGTGTTGTTGTATTTGTTTTTGGTAGACTGTGAGTAAGATTATCTACGTTCTCTGCATGACGCTGACTATTGTTCCCCAAATATGTAACAGATTGATCGTAACATAAAGCAACCTTTCACCGCAAGTAACGGTGTGTCCGGATTTAGATACATGCCTTATTGTCGTAGATTTTTGCAATTTGTGGCATTGCATTTCAATTGCACAAATCTGCATCGAATCTCAATTCGATTGATGCAGTGTTACATCGCCTTCTTCTAGAGCTGGCCACTCGCCAAGGTCTGTGTGGTAATGGATTTTTTTCGCTTCCACGGTTCATTTAAAACCTCCGTCCACAGAGGGTGTTGTTTGTTTGGGAATAGTTATTCTGGTCTGCTTTACTGGCGTACGGACATGTTTATCGTCTAGCAATAGAGAGCGATCGTAAAACGATGCCGGTTTATGGTTGAAACCTGTGGCGGTTACAATTTCAATGAATTTTCTTTGGAACTAAAGATTTATGTAGAAAGATGAAAATCCCGCTTGGTGAAAAGACGAATCGAGTTTCTTTCACAAAGTTTTAATTCTGAAACTGCAAACAAACTGGATTAATCCGCCCGAGTAATTTCCCCTGTCGATAACTCTATCGTTGAGAGCGATGTCTGAATAATTCAGTTGTCTGGGAATCGTGTCGGCGAAAGTTCCATCCTCGAATAAAAAAGGTTTGATGTGATGTGGGTCGGGAAATAGAAAACTATTTTGTCGAAACTGCTCTCAGTTTCCTAGCTTTTGGGTGTTGGCAAGTGGTTTAGGTATCTATTACGTCCTTTACTTGAGCTCGTGACCACGACGGGGACGATGGCGCCGGCTTGTCGCGTCCACGGTTCACTATTGCGAAAACCGCCCCACCTCGATAATACTCGATATGGGTTATTGTTACGCGACCTTTTGCTCAAACCTCCTGGGTAATATTATTTTCGGGACCTTTGTTCGACAGTCGAACCGTAAAGGCCTATCGAACTTCAAAAAGAATTACGAGCCTATTATTTATCTCGAATAACTTGATAAGACTGCGATAAATTGGGTATTTTCCTGCAGCGATAAATCTCTAGTTTCGACAGCTGTTGCTGAATTTGTAGCAAGTAACTTTTACGACCGTTGTAATTTGCAATGGATCACGATTCCTTTGGCAGTTGAGTGTGGTGAGAACCCCGTTGTTTTTAAATGTGCGGCGCATAATGGGTGATGCAGAGGAGCAGCACGATTATATCGTTTGTTTCCTCGCTTTCCCGGATGTTGACGACTCTGCACGTTCTGCGCGTCCATTGTATGCAGTCCTCGTAACCACCGATCACCGTGATCGTCGGTGACGTAACTCGTAACAAGCCAAGGTGACTGCTGCCCAATTTATAATATAACACTTAAATTCACCAAGTCGCAGTTTTGAACTAAGATTAGTCTGCACAAAAGATTGTTCCGGAAGCGCAATTGAAATGCAATTTGAAGTAATTTATACTCTGCGTGACATCAAGCATCAAGCAGTTTTATTACTTACAAACAAATATATAATAATAAATATATAATATAATCTATATATATAAAAGAAGAAGGTGACTGACTGACATATCAACGCACAGCCCAAACCGCTGGGTCTAGAGATTCCAAATTTGGCACTTAGGTTCCTTATGAGGTCTAGGGGTGCACTAAGAAAGGGTTTTACAAAATTCCACCCCTAAGGGGGTAAAATAGGGGATGAAAGTTTGTATAAAAGTCCGTCAGTTTTGAAGTTAGGATCTTCAAAATTTGTATTTAGGCTGACGACTAAAAATTAAGTTTTATGTGTATCAGGGTTTTTGAAATTTCTACACCCTAAGGGGTGAAAAGGGGAATGAAGTTGAAAATCATTCATTTTCAAAGTAAAATCCACTAAATTTATTATTTAGGCATTAGCGTTGTAATTCTGTGGAACTTACATCACTGTTATTGAAAATCCACCCTAAATTCCATCCCAAATTCGACCCCTAAAAGAGGGAAATCGGGTGAAAAATTCTAAAAACCAATATGGGTATCGTTTGTATGGTTTATCGGGTCGCTGATTATGAAAACTACAACAATTGTGAAATCCAACGTGGTGGACTTTAAATATCATCATCCCCTGGGGATGGGGTTGGGGTGCGATAGGGTTGCAATGTCTAAAAATCAATATGGGTGTCGTTTGTATGGTGTATCGGGTCGCTGATTACGAAAACTACAACAACTTTGAAATCCAACGTGGTGGACGTGAAATACCATCATCCCCTGGGGATAAAATTGACTTAAATAAACGTTAGGGGTAGGGTAGAGGCAGGGAGAGGCAGAGGAAGAGGTAAACACAAGAAACACATTGTAAAAAGCCGACTTTTAAAGTAGGCCGTGCTGCAGTGGTTTCTTGCCGTTTCTTTTACGCTGCCATAGCACCATCCGAAACGGCGTAGACTCGCTCTATTTGCATTGTATTCCGCATGACATTCAATAAGTATTCTTTCAATAAGAATCTACATTGAATAAAATTATCTGACTCTGAATCTGTATAGGTAGATGTAGAGGGAGAGGTACAGGTAGAGGTAGAAGGAGAGGGAGAGAGATTGAGTTAGAGAGGGAGAAGGAGGCGGAGAGAGAGAGAGGGGGAGAGGAAGGAGAGGGAGACGGTTTTAGTTTTTCTCAATTACTTCTGCGAATTGGCTCCGTTTTGAAATATAAGATAAAGGAGTCTCTCAGCTCTATCTCTACATTTGTTAGGTTAAGTGACAACTTTAAGGCATAATACTGCTGCTAAGTTCCTCTGTTCTGAGTAATTTATGAGTAACTTCAGCTGGATCTTGAATTGTACTCATTGATTTGCGCAGGGTTAGTCCCGTTTTTCCTTAGATAAAATTACCCCGAAATGACGGGAAAATATCTCATTGCTTCGGAAAAACGGTAACAACATAAATACGAAATCCTCGCGAGCGAAGCCGCGGGCAACAGCTAGTATATAATATATTTAGCTTACTTATGGATTTTTAATGAAAATAAAAGACAGAAAGAAGGATCAATATGCAGAAGACGTCGTCTCGTCTCGTCGCGATGCAAAACAATCAAAGAGCAACGAACTACGCAGAAGGACCTTGTGACAATTAATTCTGGGACCATATTTGAACACCGATGATGAATCATTCTTCAGACATCTATTTTTGGTATCTAATGCCACCTACACGCCGGATTCGTGATAAAATCCTGTGAAATGTATCGTATCCTATATAAAACTAATGGTTTAATTCTAAATTAACTATTCATCGAGCATGTTTCATTTTCCTAAATTGGAACGTCGTCGTCGTCGCATCGTTCAACCAGTTTTCGAAAACCCTTTCTATAAAGGGCATTATGGTAATCTCCTAGAATCATCTGGTTTTGGTATAGTACCGGCGCTCATTTCACGCCCCGACGCTTAGGAACACGTGTGCAACTATTTTTTATTTAAGTTTCTTGACACAGCTGACAGCCGCAAGATTTGGGGACATGGTATGTATTTATGTGTCGATATTACTTTTTCCGAAAATTGTGATTGTTTGACCTTCAGATAGCGTGACTCACGACAAGATTGAAACATCATGTGTGGAGTATAAAACTGTTATTATTTTCCTTTCTTTTTGCTATTAACATAATAGGCCTTAGTTTTTACTTTACTACAATGGGAAATATTCCTTATCATCAATTATATTATTATTTAATTTGCATTTTTTCTCCACTTTTATAGACATTGTTTTAAATGTTATTTTTCAATGACTAATTATTATGTACTACATGAATAGGAGGCTCATGGGGTGAGAGCATTACGGGAGCTGATGATGATGTTGATAAACTGTTATGCTTGTTTCCGAAAGATGATCTACCTGTTCTTTAACGTCTTTTCTAGACCGTTGTGTTTGAATTTAACTCGTTTAATTGACAACACATGGCTGCTACGATCTGCTAAATGTAATTTTGAAATTCGCAGGCCTAAAATAGACATTCGCGTGTGGTCGGCGAAATGTCTGCTAGCGGCATCGGTTGTGCCGCGGAAGTCGGTTATTTAGCGAGCGCTGTGCGCCGGCGCACCATATTATCAGCCCAATAGTGTAGCTGGGAGACCGGCCTTCACCCATCTAACAACCTCCATTATCCTCTTAAGAGCCATCTCGCACACCCGTCTATTACTCTAATAGATCACTCTTGGGAACTCTCCGTCTTACAAGAATAGAGCTCCCAATAAATTGAAGGCGTAGGCGTTTGTTGTGCGGTTGATTAAATGAAACGTTAACACCGGCAGTTAATCATAGTTTATCCGACGCTTATGCCCGCGCGCTATGCGGAAATACATCGCGGCGCGGAGTTCTCCTCACAGGTCTCATCGCGCCTTCCAGAGATCAGGCCGAAATGAAATATCGGCTCGAAAGCCCGGCGCATCCGACAGCCAACATGTAATATTCATATTTTATTAGTTCCCGCTCCAGTTTGTTTGCCCAACTAAAAGCTTTGAAAAGCCGACTCGAATCCGACACATAATCCAGGCAATTTGTCCCCTAGCTTTGACTTTCCAGCTGACAAAAAAATAGAGTGAGTACATAATTAAGGCTGAATAGTAAACAACATACTGGAATTCCGCACCTTGCCTTGCAAGGCAACTCCACAACTTGTTCCATAACGTAGGTGCCTATACACGGGTAATATTCCTGCATGCATGTAGACAGGAACGCGAAACATGCGGCGGAGACGAGGGGACGGATGTTGAATATAATTAGATCACACCAGTGCACTCATATGCCTTCGAGCTAATCTGATAAAACTATGAAAATATAACTCGCTTTCGCGGCGCAGAAAATAATAAATTAGGCTGTATTGAGTAACGGCTGGTAGGCATGCTAATCAAGATAATGAAATTTCTAATTAACCGCGAGTTATAGCACAGCAGTTGAAGCGTGGGGTTTGATATTGGCTTGTGTTGTTTGCTCTACTAGTGAATGCGGAGTTGCATACTGTTGGTTTCCTTGCGTAAGTCGTCAGGCGTCCCACAAAACTTCTTGACAAAAGGGTTGGTTAGGTAACTAGATTATCTCTCTTTGTAAGCTTTTCATGCTTATTAAATGGTTAATTTCGTCACGTATCTAATAGTATGGTATACACAACTGTACGTTGCGGCATTAGAGGTAATCCTTGAAAGTCAAAAAAAGTCAAAATAGTTTATTCAATGTTGACATTTAAAATTATTAATCATTAAATATCATCTTGCTGCGTTCTAGCGAATCGGCATCTTCAGCATGCAACATTTCATTGTGATTTACAGTACAGTCGTCACCTTGGTAGAAATGTCCCACATTCGAAATCAAAATGTTCTTTATTCATTGTAGGATATTAAAAATCTCTTAATGACGTCAGTTACATTTATGTCGCTTCACAAACAAAGTGGCGCCGTGTGGAAAAAATAAAGAAGCGACAATATAAAACCCACGCGCTCTTTTAAATATGTAAATATGTTTGATGTACAGGGCTGATACAATAAACATAAGTCAATTTGAATTAGCCTGTTAGAACGTAGTCTAATCCCATGGATTTTTCTCTGCTAAGTAATCTGATATTTTATAATAACCTTTCTCGTACAATTTTTGCTTGATAACAGTTTTGAATTTATCTAACAGTTAACTTTCAATAACAGTGGGTACCTTATTATAGAAGCGTATACATTGACCTTTATAAGATTTAGTTATCTTGTCAACACGGCTAAAATGATATTCTATTTGATAATGTGTTTGTTTTTCAATTTTGTATAGTATCTTTGTCAGGTGGGCCAATACGTTACTTGTGACAATCTCGCAGTTTTCAATCAGGCATGGGATGTAGTGTAGATGACGTGTAATCACAATGAACCTAATACCCGTGAGTGGTGCGTTCCGCTGCCGTGCGCCGAGGATCTAGTTGCCTATCAATGCCTTGCCTTCGCTCGGGTCAGCGCGTCAACTCGCCGACACATGACAGAAGCCCAGGCCGTACAAAATAAATTTAGCAGCATTCGATTTTCATTTATTTATCCAACTATACCTATGCATATTTTGTGTATCAGGTCAGTGACTTGTTTAGTTCTTGATTTACAAGCCTACATTCAGGGCAGACTACGATAAACTAGCTACGGCGTGCAATGTGCATGAAGCGAGGATATTATGCAGATGAGGAACTGTGCAGCAGCCAGCAGGTATTGGTTAGATCAGAGAACGTGTACAAAAGCGTTTCCTTTGGCACCTCTCGTTTTCAATTGGAAGGGCTAAAAAAGAAAAGTCTTACCGATCTAGACTCCATTATTTCAAGATGGAAACATTGGAAAAACGAAGGAATATGTTAGACGGATTATTTATGTACAAGATTTTAAGGAACCAAATTGACTGTCCTACATTATTGAATAATATTAGTTTTCGAGTCCCACGACGCATACCTCGATGTCCTATAACCCCTCTCTGTCCCCCCTTTGGTACAACTGTGTTAGGTAGTAACTCTCCCATATCAAGAATGTGTAAGATTATTAATGACTGCAGCGATCTTCTTGACCTTTATAATGACTCTAAACCAAGGTTTTATAAGTCATTACGTAAGGGTTGTATTAAGTAGAACCTCTCAAAGAGAAATAAATAATAAATATCTTCCTACTGCTAGTAATTTCTCTTTTTAATTTTTTAACTTAGTATAGTATTACTTTTAGTTTCTCTGTAACTTTTAATTTGGATGCTTAATTTTGTAACGGGTTGTGTTTTTTTCATACGTTTTGCCTAATTTTGTTGTAAATTTAAATAGGTATTTAAAATTTAGTCTTAGAATCAATTTAACAGTGACGAGTTCTTTCGTTGTTTTGTTTGTAACGTTGTAGCTGATCATTAGTGTGCATGCGGAGTTTACCTTTAAGTAGTTGTTACTCTTTAATATGTATTAATAACACTTTTTTTTTCATTATGTATGTAATAGTGTAAACAACTGTTGGTAGACCTTAATAAATAAAAATAAAATAAATAAATAAATAAATCTCTGTTGTGATCCATGTCTTCCTATATTAAAATTTCTTTTTATTTCATATCATCTATCCGCTCCACAAATGTGCAAGTAAATACAAAACAATCCAAGCAGTAAATAAAGAGTTTAAGGGACGGTGTACAAAAGCGATACAGACAACTGGGCTTGCTCAGTAGACAAAACTGAACAACTTTCGGTAAGGAAATAAAAAAAAAAATCGACTTTTCTACAGTAGCTGCCTGAACCAAGCAATAATTTTGTATTTAGAGGTAATTTTTTCTCATTTCTCAACACATGTTAGGGAAAGTGTTGAGTTTACTGAGCAGGCCCTTCTGTTTTCGGTTCACCGTTTCTTACACCCTGTATAATGTATAAAATATATCACATACTGATGCATTGATTATCTGTTGTTTAATGGCTGTTGTGTAGAGATAGCCGACTTTCTCGTTGTTTGTTAGTGGAAAGGTAAAAGGTTGCCTAGTTGCCCTTTTACATTAGCTTCATTATAACATGATTATGCCCAAGCAAGCATCGGAGCACGCGGCACGGCGCAGCGTACTGCGGCCACGGTTGGTCGAACTCCGATGAATCATGTTCGTATTTGTAGATTTTAAAATGCAGCGTTAATAGATCCACTTTTTCTTCGGTAAACAGATGCTTATTAGACCCAGCAATTCCAAACGTCAACACATCATACCAAATGAGCAGGTACACTTGTCGTAATGCAAGCATTACTTAATGAGCGACGACTATTATGTATAACAATATTAATAAAAGATTGAGATGCTTCTTACAACAATGCGTCGTAAAATTTGTTACATGTACGACGTGATTTTGGTATAAAACAAATCGTGCCATTAACACAGTTGCTCAGCATTATGTAAGAAAGCTGGAGTTGTTATTTGGGTTTTGTAATTATTTTCATCGCGCACGTCAGCTTGCGTCACTATTTGCGAACTATGCATGCAACTGCATTTCATTCCTGTAGATGCAGAGATGAAATAATAACTAGTAAACTGGGGTACATACTTAATAATTTTGTAGATCTGCAAAATAAAACCTTAAAATATTTTCCGCGTCTCCTGGAACGCAATCTGTTTCTCGATAATTTTTCTCTTCCCTATCGGCATATTTTTATTCGGGTCACGGATCTCAGATTCCAGATTCCTTTCTTTATTGATTGAACGTCTTAATAATTTCATTCGGTAATTTCGTCTTAATAATTTCAGTAGGTAACAAACCTGATTAGTAGATTCTCTACAGAACTAACTAGATATCTATTGCATGCTGTTGGAATGGAAACAACGCCTTTTGGCAGATTTTCAGCTCATTCAAGACTGTTGAAGAATATCCAATTGTCCTCATTTTTGGTCCGGTTCGTGCAAGGTCGCGTGGATTGGTCACGAGCTCACGAGTCGTGCCCAGTAAGGCAGTGGTATTACTGGCTTGCCTGTTTACCACTCGAGTTTGCCCGTAGTAGTCCGTGCACCACCATATGGCTTGCGGACTTGCCGGCTCCTACAACGGTCAAGGCTAACTTTCTGGGTCGGCAATTAAACTGAAGGAAAATTTCAATTGTGAACCCGCTTTGGATAATTCAAATACGACCTATGGTTAACTATTTGTTTAAATACTCGTGTTGCCTTTGTTTCGTTCAAAGAGATTTGAACCTCGCTGCGCTCGGTCCTTTATCTGAGGTTTCGTTGTTCGTTATTCAACATTATATCCAGTCAGGCGGTTTTTAAAGCGATACTACATTTGCGTCTAAAGTAGTAAAATATTTGTTGTAGAATACACCAAAATATTACACATTTCATATTAAAAAAGATATAAGAGGCGGAAACAAATAAATAACATGAACAAACTGTCTATCGTCTGCTGGATATAATCATGAATCGTAAAATAGCATATCAAAATTGAATAATATGTCGTAGAAGCAAAATCCAATAAAATCGTAGAAACCAATCGTAGAGAGGACCAATCGAATGAATTTGGAGCGCGTATGTTTGATGAGCGAGGAGCTAGCCAGGATATTAGTGTCTGGTAAAGTGATATAGTTGATTAGTGACGCTGATGATTGAACTAGTGACGGTCTACTTATTACAAAATTATTACAACATGCAGCTGTTACATAGGCATTTGTAGAAATAAAATTGTTTATGGGAAAATCAAATAGTCAAGACGTATAACCAACAACACGTCAGTAGAAACGCTTTGACCTTTATGGCATGGTAATAGAGTTACAAATGTTTACACTAACGTGCGGTTGACCGTAGCAAGAGTTAAAGAAGTTCCTTACCTCTTAAATTTGATCGTAATTACATCCCGGACACTACATACATCGAGTGCGAATTTGAAATTGGAAGGTCGTGTATAGGCTCGCGGTTTTTGTAAATAAAATAAATAAATAAAATAAATATTCACTCAGTACAAAAGACCCTCAGATGGACCAAGAGAATCTCGCGGGCGGGGGTGCGGGGTAGATTGCAAGGGGAGCGGAGTGTGTCCGTTCTGTATGATAGTACAATTACTTTATGTCTTAATGCAATTTAAACGTCAAGCGAAGTTTTGTTACTGCTTAAAATAATTACGCTATCAACGTAAACAATCTTTAAAAGTTCAGTCCTTGACTTTTTCTTGGTGTTATTCAGGAAGTTCCTTCAGAACGGATCGCGCGCTTACTTCTGCTTAAAATTAAAGACCGTATTTCACAAGAAATATTTTGAAACTAAACTAGGTAAATGCTTGTGACACATTGAAACAAGATCACACTTTCTACCGCAATGCAGCAAATATGTAGGCGTTTGAACAATCATCTCTAAATTTCTTCTCATTTGTGTTGCCTGCGGTGCTCTATTCCCACGGACTGTGTATTAGCATAATGCTTTTGTATAACAGAGCTGTTACTTTCATCATAATTAAACTAGTGAACATCTTTATCTGTGTGGTACTTATCTTCTTCATTATTTTTATTATAGGTATAATAAACTAGTGGTCTAAGGAACTAGGTAATAATCCTCATTGATGCTATGTACTTTAATCAGAAATTAAATATTTCATAGGTTTTAAATGAAAGTAATTTTTATGATTTCATATTTTTTGCCTTTTCACATCACAGTAATTTATCAACATCAAATGAATAATATAGCCTGTGAGCTGTCCCACGGCTGGGCAAAGGCCTTACAGGCTACTTAAAAAAAATATGTTTTCTGTGCACTGTGGTTCGGATCGCCTCTTCATATCCAACACCTTATAAAGTAAAACTGCACAGTGATTGATTAATGTTGCTATTTTCCAATTAGTTTTTGTCGATTTAACACTTTTTTTCTTTGACCTAGGCCACTGCCGGATTGCAAAGGCAAGGAAATAAACATAAAGAAATCATAGAAGGCTGGCGCCGGTTATTACAAGAACTACTGCATTTTACTCATAAAATTGTTCACAATTTGTTTATGATTGCGATCAGTGGAGCGGGGAATGATAGTATCAGATGCAGATGGTGATCTAGCGGCAAATATAGCAAGATGGGTAGAGTCGCATCGCATCGCATCCGATCAACCTGATTGCACGCAATCCGAGTAAACCGGCCGAGACCGATTGCCAATTTGAAGACAGATCATTGCTGCTTCAATTGAATCAAACTGCTTGTTATACGGAGTTTTATATTGTTAGCTGTTGATACTCGTCATGCAATTTTCGCACTTTTCATACATGTTTTCTGAAATCTGAACACGTCTTAAAATTAGAAAAAAAATATATTTTTCCGTGTCTATATTTGCAACAAACAGTAACTGACCAGTTCACAAAAATCTTATTCATCTATTTATACATGGAGGGAAATCAAACTCTTTCAAACTACGAAAAACCTTGGAGAAAAGATGTTAGATTATTGAAGTTGGTTGAATTAAAACCACGCCACCTACTTGGCATGCCTCAAGAATACAAGTTTAAAACAATTACAATCGCTAGCAGATGTCGGCAACAGTAAATTGCTTGAATACGTTGAACTCAATTCCAATTCCACTTTGCAAGTGCAGCAGTCAAAGTTTAACCTATCTAGATCCTTCTTTAGAACAGCTGCAAGGGATGATTATCAAGTGCGGAACATGCTATAGCCTTGCTAAGTTGGGGATGTAGTAGAGACGTATGGTGTTGTTAATAGGGGAACGAGCTTACGAATTGTCGTATTATGGTCTGCACATGGCAACGTTTGCGTTTCCCCCGCCATCCCTTCCGCCGCCGTCGTCGTCCTGGGCTCCACTTCATCAGTAGCTAGGTAGCCAGTAACACCCGCGCCCGTTTCCGATATTGCCGCCTGTACGAATACTTACCTCCAAATTAGTTTTCAGTAATTTTTCATACTATTTGTGAAGCAGACTGTGACTCGTTTGAAATGTGGATTCAGTGTTTCGTGTTTTATCTGTGATTGAATCAGGTAATTTTGAACTCTGAAAAATTCTATATCTATATTTCCCAGTATTATTGTAGATAAGAGAGAATACGTATTAGCTATCTCAAAAATATTATTTCAGTTGAAATAGCCGGAAACCGTTAGCAATTCTATTATCCTGTTATTTTAAGTTTAAAATTTATTTCGCTATCGTTGTTATTTTCACTAACTAACTAAAGATCCGTAATAATTATAAATAGAGCAAGAAAAATGGCACAATGTATGTCGAATATAATTAGATTCGTGTCGAATATTTCATATTCAAATTCATGTAATGGATGTTTGTTCACGTACACGTAAAATGTATTGTTTCCCAGTGCTATTAGCATCTGAAAAACAACTTTTTCATGATAAATTAGTGCCGTTTATGACGAAATCATCCTTTTATCTTCAATTATCTACAAAACTATTCTACTATCGATATTATCGAACCTCATTTCAATAACCTGTGTCAAATTACTTTCATTTTGTGTAAAATATTTTATCAGTCCATAAATTTGTAAAGGTGGCTTGGTCAACTCAATATTACTAAATTATCTTATTGATTTGCTTCCTGATTCCCATCTCTAAAATATTTTCTGTGAAGTTCGTTTTTGATGTGACCGTAATGCTGTTTATGTTGACGATGTATTCGTTAGCTAAGCTAAGGTGTCAGTCAGTAAGGTAAAAATTACCGTCTTGGTTATGGACGCGCAGTCACGCAGAAGTGTATTAAATTCGCGAGAGTCCGACACGCACTTGACCAGTTTTTTTTTGTTATTCCATAGCTTATGCACTATAAACATACCAATTTTCACGCTTGTAAGTGTTACCGTTTTTACGATACAGCTAAAACAAAAATCGAGCAACATTTGCCTAAAAAAAACCGGCCAAGTGCGAGTCGGACTCGCGCCCTAAGGGTTCCGTACCTATCTACCATATGATATACTAAAAGCTTTTGCTCTTTGATTTTAAAAACTCAGCGACCATCCAACTTGACCCCTCTTTTATAGAAAAGTTCTTGAAACGGGAGTTCCCCTTAATTGGTTACAATTAGTGGTGAGAAAACTTGAAATATTTAATTATTTTAGACTTTTCCCTTTATTTGTACTGTGAGACCTAGCTTCTTGCCAATTTCATAATTTTAGGTCAACGGGAAGTACCCTGTAGGTTTTGCTTTTTTGCATAAATGTATGGAGATGAGGACATAAAAACCATATCTTTTGATTGCGTCGTTATAAAAAATTGAAATTTTCAGATCTTGTGTGGTTTATAGACCTTAATATTCTTTATCAATTTTAACCTGATACCTCTTCTCGTTCGTGAGAAAAAGGGTCTTGACAGACAGACGGACAACAAAGTGATCCTATAAGGGATCCGTTTTTTTATTTTGAGGTACGGAACCCTAAAAACACGGTTTTAGTAGGGAAGCCCCCCTCAACTTACCTACATTTCATTTTTTATTTTTATTATTTGTTGTTATAGCGACAATAGAAATATATACTTACATAATGTGTGAAAATTTCTGTATACCTATTATATATATGTCATGAGATACAGCCCGCTGACAGACAGACAGACTGACATCGGAGGCATATTAATAGGGTCCCATTTTTCACTCTTTGGGTACGGAACCCTAAAAAGAAGTGCAGCATAGCTCAGCTCTCTGTACGTACTGTTTGCGAATTAGGAATATTTTGCTGATTTAGGTGGCTTTCTTTGAACACCCACAGAAAGTCAGAAATATCCATATCTTTTAGTATAATTTGACATTCGCATCTCGTCGAGACGGGGCGTGTGAAAGCGAGGGTGTCCGCGAATAACCCAGTATTGAGGGGGAATAAAATGTTTATTGGAATAATAAAACTGGCTGTGACAACACTCGCCGTCTCGCCCAAATCATATTTAAGTGAGACGCACCTCACACTATTTACTACTTCACTGAGGAGATAATGAATTCTTTTTCCCACTAACAGATAAATAGTTATTAGAAATTTTAATTTAATTAGACGCAAGGTTATCTCTCTGTAACTTTTCTTTGTCTACATCTACACTAATATTATAAAGTGGAAAGATTTGATTGTTTGTTTGCATCGAACAGACTCTGAAAGAACTGGACTGATTTGAAAAATTCTTTCTTTTTCATGTTAAAACGCCGGTACAAACTATATAAGCCACATCATTCGTACCTTCGTACTCGTATTAGTCCTTATCCAAAAAAATGATTTCATATTCAAGGCTATATCAGCACCTGTAAATTACTTTTTGAATTATTCCTATCGGACGTACTATTTAAAAGTTATCATGAGTGTAATAATTATCAAAATTTAAGAAACGGCACTCTAAGTAACTCTAATGGTTTTATCTACAACAGAGAATAGACACATAAAATTTGGCTAATGGTTCCTGTATGTGTAAATGAGTGTATCATCACGCCTATATCCCACACGGGGTAGGCAGAGCATCAATGAGTGTATTAATGATGAGAAACTTAGCTTTATCTATTGCTTAAGGACCTAAACATTTAATTAAAAATAATATCATCTACCCGTGCGAAGCCGGGGCGGACCGCTAGTCTTCATTTATTGTAAAACTGAAGTTCATCTTTTTTCTTACTCAAAGTTTTATTCCTTTAAACAACTTTTTTCAAAGCTGTTGGTTCGTTAATGCGGTATTCATGCTCCACCTTCTGTGTAATCCAGGTGTTCTTACAATATTGAAGTGAGCTTTCGTTTCCATCGCTTGAATGTTTAAACGTCCTATACGTTTCGACTTGAATCAACTTCTGAGACATACATGGAGGGCTTTCTGAAAGGACCTTTTCAATATAAAGATTCATTGGCGCTGAGAAAATTCTAAGATGCAAATCTCAAACCTGTTACGTATTAGTTCAATCTCATTACAGATAACTAAAAAGTCTAGACGTAGCTTTGAAGCGAGACAGATTCATGAAATTCTCGGATCAAATTCACCCAAATTGTATTTTTTAAATTGCTTATAAACGCTACTTTTTTGAAACTCATCAAATTATGCTATACATTGTCCTAAATTTATTTGTGACTTTAATTCTATGAGTGAAATAATGTCATTGGGTCTCATAAGTCGTAATTGTGTGACATGGGAGGGAGCGACACACCACAGGCAAATAAAAACGTCCCTTAAATTTTCGCAACATTACATGGTTGCGTGACACCAAAACGGCGAGGGCTGGGAATAAGTAAATCAATCGTACATACCACTTTCTTTCATAATTGAATAAAGGAGAACGTCATTTATTCCCGACGCGTAACAAAACAAGAGCATTATTAGATAAGAACGTTATTTCGGATAATACAAGACTGTATGAGAAAACCGAAAATAGTTTTTTTGCAATAGTCTCTTACGCTTTGTCTGACTTTGATAAGGATGGACATGAGACGCTTTCTTTAATAAATCTTTCACTGGATACTCTGCACAATGTCGTCAGGATCCTACTAATGTTATAATGTGATGGGTAAACCAAATCATATCGAAGAGCAACTAATTTTGGTCCATAGCTCGTAATACTAACTTCTACACATCGATCGATTCAATAGTTCATTAACGCGAGGGGAGCAATTTCCTGGAAACTATTCCCCGTTTGGAGCCGACTACAGATTTTGGCTAAAACAGTAAATTGAACAGCATAGGGGCAGCTCGTGCCAAGCTAGGGGAGCCACGTCGAAGCCCATTAGCCTTAATTGTTACGTTCATATTCTTTTGAAACTGTTATCACTCTTTGAACTTCCACAAAAAAGCAATTCTATCTTCACGCGATTATTCAAGAGCCCTATTGGCTAACGTCAGCACCTTGCGCAATTTCTTTCAAATTTCAATTGAATGCTATTCAAAATCTTAAAAATGCAATTATATATACTCAACCCGAAGCGAATCATGAACAAAATAAATCAGAATAATATTACTATGACGTTTGAAATGAACAATGAACATAATGCGTGATCATACTGATCATGAATTTGATTATGCGAAGCAAACAATTTATAAACTGTCAGTCAGACATCGATTGAAATCTTTCCTCACATGCTTTGATTAAGAAGAGATTAAACGTCTCGACGTAACGTTTAAAGTGCAGTCCTTATAACCATCACAACTGTATGAAAGATGGGTAGCAGCGTCAAAATTTACGTTCTTTCCTTCGTTTCCTGTCCTCTCCGAGTTGTAATAGGTGTTGAAGTTTGTTAATAAGACTGTAAGTCCTCAATCTCCTAAATGAGCATCATTATCCCTTGTAGATTTTCCGGATTTATTACCGTTTTTTGTAAGCCCTACTGACCTTTTTCTAACAGAAGGTCGTTTATTGGGTGTCGATTTGCATAATTAATTGCGGTCAGGTTCAGTTAGGGATGACAAGGTGTCTATTTGATTTCATTGTTTCTTTTCTACAAAGTGCAACTTTGTTTGTGAATCGAAATAGTAATTTCACTCATGTCACCAAGTCAACTTTATAGTCTATGGATGACACGGATGTCATTTCGCAGTAAAGAAGCCCGGGTACGAGGGATTTCCTCACCACCCGCACCTGCTACCAGTTAGGCCGCGAAAGACCCTGAGTGTGTGACATTTATATCATAGACGTACGCGCTTTGAGGGTAATATTATTAAGGTAGCATTAACTTTAACCCTTGGTCTACGCCTGTGATAAGAGAAAGGTTTTTTACTAATAATCACCGGTGCTAGGGTTAGACTCCGAGGTAGAGTTTTGCTTGCGCGGTTTTGGCCCAGTGCTAGCGAAACGTGTCTGAATGGCAACATCATCACGTCTAAAAATCTAAGGTAAAGACAGACTCTTGTTAAGAAGATATGTAATTTTTTTTGGGTATTTTGAAGACAAATATCTTTTTATTTACTCAATATCTGGCCGTGATTTTCAGGCATGTGTTTCTTGACCATTCAAGTGATCATATCACCAAGACCAAAACATGATTAGTGAAAATCGACTCGACAATATAAAATCCAAAGTTGCCTCTTCAATTTTCATTCTTTCCTCTTTTTGTGGAATCTGAGGTGTTTAAGTATTGAAATTAAGTATACAGAAAGGTATTCGTAGTTGCTATCTTAGGACCAGCCTGAAATTTTATTATAGTTTTTACAAAAAGTCGATATTTTATATCAGGCGCTTACGTCAGTTAGTTTTGGTAACACGCACAGTATATCTGTGGCAATCTAATGCGTTGCGGATTGCGCACTTTATCCAATTCTTTCAAGCGAAAAGACTGCGCTCACTGTCAAATAACTATCTTTTCACATATCCTCTTAATGTCTCTACAAAAAGTAAATAGCTCCTATTAATTTATCTCTCGGTTCACAAGGCAATCTAAACTTGATATCTTTTAAATCCGTTTCGGAAATTGTGTCATATCCGAGTCCCGTAGCCCTACGATGGTATACAGGAGCGGTATTGGTGTGTATAGTAAGTCGTGTAGGCAAGCCCTTCGTCCGGTCCCGCCCTGTCTGTCGCCTGCTGTTAATGGCAATGCGAACGGGTTGGTTACAAAGCATCATTGTTGCCTATATTTTGCTACTTAATAGTATAAATTAAAAAATATATTCAATACTTGTCCACTAATAGTGAAATTAAATTGCTATGTTCTTAAAACAGGCATTTATTGGTAAGCTAAGAAACCTGCCTGCCTGCGTCTGTGTTTCCGAGTTCATATAACCCGAATCTATTCAAGTCGCAAGTGAATAGGCTTCTTCTGGGCAAGCTCGTTCCATTGTCGACCTCATCTCTGTCTTCATGACTAATCGAGGTCAAGAGTAAGCCCAATTCCAATAAAAAAAAAAACAATTTACACCTCCACTGATAAATTGATGATTTTATGCAAGGTGAATTTTCATTCGTTTCAATCCCGGAGCTCAGTGTCGGTCACGCGACCACTTTAGAATAGGAAGCCGATTTTGTTTTTCTTCGGCATAGTTACTTTTTAGGGTTCCGTACCTCAAAAGAAAAAGACGGAACCCTTATAGGATCACTTTGTTGTCCGTCTGTCTGTCAAGACCCTTTATCTCACGAACGGGTAAAGGTATCAGGTTGAAATTAATTCCATATATTAGGATCCATGAACCACATAAGATCTGAAAATTTCAATTTTTTACAACGACGCAATCAAAAGATATGGCGTTTTATGTCCTCATCTCCATACATTTATGCAAAAATGCAAAACCTACAGGGTACTTCCCGTTGACGTAAAATTATGAAATTTGGCAAGAAGCTAGGTCTCACAGTACAAATAATGGGAAAAGTCTGAAATCATTAAATATTACAACTTTTCTCACAACTAATGGTAACCAATTGTGGTGAGCTCCCGTTTCAAGAACATTCATATAAGAGGGGTCAAGTTGGATGGTCGCGGAGGCGATTTTTGTTTTAGTTCTATTTTAAAAACGGGAACACATACAAACTTGAATATTGGTATGTTTATAGTGAATAAGCTATAAAATAACAACAAATAATAACATTTGATCAAGCGCGTGTCGGACTCAAAAAATCTAATTTCAACTAATACAATTATGATTATGTGGTGGTACGGAACCATCGGTGCGCGACTCCGACTCGCACTTGGCCGGTTTTTTTTATTTGATGCACTTGGTTTTGGGAGTAAGACGAAAGACTATCATTAGGTGACCACCTTGCTCACCTTGTATAAAAGTATGTATGTTGTTTTTATTTTTATATTTACTTTTACAGCTAGAAGTGTTGTGGGTTTTGTAGACTAAACAAAAACATTATCTTGTGATGTGATATGATATTACAAAGGCGTTGTCAGTAGCTAGATAACTTTTAAAGGCTTTTTGTTATTGCTTTATGTTGTGAAAGATGATTAATTTGACAAGACGTCTGAACTAATTAATCGTAACATTCGAAAACAAGAAGCTCAATCCGTGCAGAAGGAATCGAAGCAAACTCAAACTAGTTTCCCAATGTCAATATTTAACAGTAACATTGAAATTGTTATTTCAATGTCGAGAAACTTGTTTTGTTTGTAACTATAGGTACTCTACCTAAGCAGACTGTTTCTTATTTTTTTGACAGATTATAATGACTTTTGAATTTTAGTGAACTAATAATAATTATAATTAAACATGTACGGTTTTAGATTAAACATATTTTTGCACGCTTGCTTGCAGGCTGAATGCACTGTGACCGATTTAATGTATAAACACCATTATGTACTGCATTCTAGCAAATAAACTTTTCTTATTTTAATTCAAAATATTAATTCGTAACACGATACGGCTTTAAAATTAAAAAGTAAGTACTTAGATTTTTGCTGTCTTTTTAATATTTTTGCAGAATAGGCAATCCCCTCTTTCAAACTTGGTTAAAATAACCCCCTTCCGCTAGAATACAAACCTAAAAATGTCTTTTGGGTCTACCGTGGCGACGGTAACGGCGGTAACACCAGATTAATCCAAATTGTAGTAGTGTGTAGTACCGCACACTCGCACTGTAGCGGCCAGACATCACTTTTCCTCCATTGCCCCGCGCATGTATGAATTTCTACCACCCGACATCAAACAAGAAATAGATACGTTTAAAGCTAGCATTTTAAATAAAACCTATGACAACTTTGATACCTTAAACAAAAAGATTAAAAATTTTCTCCTTAATATTGGCTACGAAAATTTCAATGAGATATATAAAAAACTGATACAAACTAATACCTGATCGATCATATTTTATTTTACTAACTCAATTCCCACTTCTTATTGCATGCTCTTAAACTTATCATATCATACTTTAATCATATATGTATATTTTTTACCTAAATAACAACTATTTAGTATTTACTCGTGTCTACATCCCGATCCAGTGCACCAAAAGTAAGCAATCTAATATTGTAAAATACGTGGCACACCCTAACACAGGCCTAGGTCTATTTGGGTTGCTACTGTAATACACTCTATAGAGAAATGTTTTAAGCATATCCGGATCTCATTAGGAAAGTGTAATTTTAAGTATGTAATTTAATAAATAAATAAATAAAATTTTATTCCTGATGAATTAACCTAAAATTTGCCAGTTCCCAGTAAAAAAAGTTGTGCTACATTATGTAGTTTACTTTCAGCACTCATCGTGGCATGAGGCGATCGCACCTAATTTGTGTCAAGTCCCATTGGGTGCCATGAACGAGACTCGGTCATGAAAATATTTTATGCTCACTCCTAATCTAAACAAATGTTTGTTTTTCAAGTTCCATCTGTATACATGTATGTATTAGACACAGTAAGTAACCGGCCAGACCTAATCTATTTTCGGATAATTGGAGAAGGGATTGTTTGTAAGTTTTTTTTTTGCTAGAAATGTTGAAGAATATTTCTTTTTTGGATATCCTGTTCTTAATTTTTCTACCTGTCATTTATCAATTAAGTACTTACATAATTTTCTTGGAAGAAATTTCTTCTCCAAGTAAGAGCTTTTATTTAAGGCCTTAATAGCGCTCAGCGTTACTTGATCAAATTAAAATGCACTCTAATCGTATGTGCACGCTAAGATGTCACGCGCTTACAGTTTTTGGTCGGGTTCGCGGCCGCCCGCGCTCAAAAACTCGGTTTTTTGCTCTTTTCATTAGTATTATGTGGAATAAAAATAAAACATTCAAGTAAAAATATTGATATAATAGATACCTTTTTTGTGTGTCAAAACTAACTAGTGAACTTTTGCGGTTTTGGAGAAATTTTGCAAATTATCACAAAAACAGGTGCTGTTAGGGATTTTTTTTCCTAAAACGTGGTTAGCAAAAATACAATTCTGTTCCAGTAAAAACCTTTTAAATATCTTTATATATCACCCTGTATTTTTTTTTCAATGGTTTTGATGGCCATTTATTTTAATATTTCAACGTAAAGTTAGGCATTTGACCGCTATTAGCGCCTTAACATTGAATAGTTAATGCATGAAAAATTTTGCAGGCTAAGCTAATTCAAACTGCAGATTAGTAAATAAGTTAAGCTAAACCTGTGGCTAAACTTGCCGGGCATTCTTCTTTGTCTTGGAACCAGCTTAAAGCAGTCACAATTGAATTTCGGTGTAACTTTAGAGTCGATTTAAAATGGAAACAATAAATTCGTTAATTTTGTTAGACATTTTATAAGACCAGCAACAGGAAACTTGATCTTAGACAAACATTACATTATAATTGCTCAAAAAGGATGTATGTATTTCAAGGCTCCATTTTCTATCGTAGAAAGCTATATTGGAGCCTATGGACTTATATTATTCTTGATTTCATCATAATCCTGTGACATCATTGCATGGCTATTGAGCAATAATAGTTAATGTTTTTTGGGTTCGGATACCAAAATGGTAAAAAAAAGGAACCCTTATGGTGCCGCTTTGTCTGTCTGTCTGTCACACCTGTATCTCGGCAACCACTCATGCTATCGACTTGAAATTTGGAAAAGTTTTAGAATATGGTTTCCCAACTTAAATACACATAAAGGAATTAAAAAAGAATTAGGATTATTAATGTAAAGGGGGCCCGAATAGGGGGGGCAAATTTTCAAATTGTGGTTACTAGGTTGAGTAAATAAAGTATCATATGAAAGGGCTTTACTTATACATTCTAAAATATATTTTTGTTTTTTTTACGACTCTTAGTTTTGAAGTTGTGATAAAAAATGACAAAAAAATACCGTCCCGTCCACCCCCCCCTCCTTATATCCGAAGTTTGGGAAAGGAAAAATCTGAATTAAAAGTTTATGTAAATATTACATCAAAAGTAAAACAATCTTTCTAAGTTGCACAGTTTTTTAGTAAACTGCAAAAAACCTTTACAAATTAATTTAGTTTAGCGGTCCTAAACATAGACTTTATCGCTTACAAAAATACTATAGGTATATCGGAAGCATCGGCGCGCAAGTCCGACTCGCACTTGACCGGTTTTTTTTTCTTAGTAAAGAGTTTAGATTATACATAATGTAAAGGTTAAGAGTGTTTTAGGTTGTACTAAAGTGGTCCAAATTACATAGGGTTTTATGTCTGGAACTTTCTCATGAAATGCTATTAGTATGTCAAGTGCAAGCCTTGAACGCCACTTGTACTTGAATGTGCTTTCATTCAATCTTACAAGAGCGCGAGTCTGTCCCAAATTTCCAAATTGAATGTTCACAAAACATCTGACACTCTTTTTACTCTTACAAATTGATAGGTAGTACTCGTAGTTCTGTTAGAAAGGTAAATAAATAGATAAATAATAAATAGGTCTTTACCTAAATTGCCGTTTTGTATGGCGAATTTTAGGTAAACTCAATTTTCAGTACTAACATTTTTGCATTTTTCTTAAGAATTATAAATCCGATTTTCTTTATTTTTTTAAGCATTATTAGGAAGACATTAAGCTAACAGAAGCTTAAATTAAATTTTCGATAAATATTATCTGTAAAAAATATAACCAATCTAATGATGAAATCGGACGACATTTAAGACGAACAATTTTCGAACCTTTAAATTTATATATCAAACTAAAAATAAAAACTTTATTTTATGCGTAAATTGATAACCTTAAAGTCAACTTTCAAATATAAGACAAATGGAAAAAATAGCATTAGAATTATAGGAATTATGATCTAATTAATCTGTAAGAAAATTTCGGCAATTTCATAGGTAAAGACCTATTATAATTTATTCAGTGAGATATTGAACTAAAACTACTGCATTTTTAGGGTTCCGAACCAAAATGGTAAAAACGGAACCCTTATGGTGCGACTTCGTCTGTCTGTCTGTCACGCCTGTATATTTCAGCAACCACTCATGCTATCGACTTGAAATTGGGAATAGTTTAAAAAAAAAAAAAAAATATATATTATTACAGAAGTTTAAATTGACGTCACTGGGTCGAGTAGAGAAAATTAAAGGGCTTTACTTGAACATTCCAAAATAGATTTTTGTATTTTTTACGACTTAGTGTTCAGTTTATGAACCCCCCCCCCTTATCTTCGAAGAAAAAAATTTGAATCTATTATAGTCGATGGAGGTTTATGTAAATATTACAGCAAAATGCTTTCAAAAATACCATAGGTATACCGGAACCCTCGTTGCGCGAGTCCGACTCGCACTTGACCGGTTTTTTATCCAGACTTAAGTAGCAAATTAGAGCAGACAAGATGACTAACAACACCATCATCATAAAAAAAAATTGACGGCTTTTATACAATTATACCAAGCATTTAAATGAATATTTTTAGCATTTTTTTCGATTCGCTGTCTGCTTGAGCTATCAATCCATACACGTTATCGTACTTTAATCTAAAGATGCTAAAGAAAGTTCATGTTATTTTGTAAAGTGCCTTTTTGTAGCACACAGATGTTCGTTTCTCAATCATTCTTAGAATCGGTGTTGCCTTGACGATACTATTAACTTTAATGAAAATGATTTATTAAACTTTATTAAATATCATAACATCTAATCACAATATCTACAATTTATAACTTACATAAACTTTATAAACTAAAAATTTCTTCAAGGGCGTCCCCACAAGACATGGTTCCCAAAAGGCTAGCAGCGTTGCCCCTTTGAATGGCGAGACTCAGCCTTTGAGCAAAAAAGCTGCCAGCTCTTCGGTGTTGCCTTTCATTACACGACGAACAAAGAAATAAAAAGGTCAATCAAAAACATGTTCTAAGTCACGTTTAAAAAAAAATACTTTGAGATAATCCTTTCGTATGGATAATTTTTTTTACCATTATACTCGTAATTGTGCTAATAGTTTGTACAATCGAAATGTTTGCCAAAACACATCCGGTTAGCATGGAACCCGTTTTATAGAAGCGGCGGTGCAACGACCTTGTTGCTGACCCATGAAAGAATGCTTACAAGTATGTTAAAAACCGGCCAAGTGCGTGTCGAGCCACGTGCAATGTAGGGTTCCGTAGTAAAGTTGCTTTAGGAATTATAATTACCTACTAGTATTGTTAAGCAGGTTTCGATTTTTTTTATAAACTTTTCCGTCCTATTTTTAGTAAAGCCTGCAACCTGCAATGATAGTTTTCCTTTTAATTTCATCATAAATGATATTTCATCTATTATGATTTTTTTTCTTGTTACAACCGTTTAGATGGCGGGGGAACACTTGACTCTAACAAACAATTGTGCTTCTAAGCTATCTAAAAAGTTTCTACCGACAAGCGGTTGACCGTACAAAACCACCATAGTTTTGGGAGATGCCTTTTTGTATGATTTTATAGTACAGGCAAATCGTATAATACGCCTTTTACAAACGGCCGGCAAATTGTATGCGTTCGACAACGTCGGCAGATTGTAAACGGGCTTAGATCACTACAGGTAAGTCAAACTCAACCTAACAGAGCCCGAATGGGATCAGGTAGGTTGGGTTAGGTTATCATACGACCACAACCAGCCAGAAACGAATTACGCGTCGTTATGTAAACTGCCGAGCTTTACGTCCCCAGAAGTAGGGCTCATAAATGTACTGTCAACCGCACGTCAGTGGAAACATTTGCAACTCTATTACCGTGCCATAAAGTCAAAAGTCCAAAGTCGGACGTGCTGTTGGGTTAGGTGTACGTAAAAAACAACTTGTAAATGTAAAGAAAATAGTCACGAGAAAATGATTCGGAAATGATACACCTATTACTTACAAAACACGATTTTATCGGCCAGGGAAGGCATTTTATGCTCACACATTGGAACAACAAAGTAATTAAGTACTTACGTTATAATGTGGTTCTATAAAAACTGGAACATTTTATTTGGCGCGGTCGTGAGCTATCTAGCTTCTAAATCTGGTGATGACGGACTCGAGCAATGACTACACGGGTATCTTCGTGGTTTTTGTTGCTTCTTTTATAATAAAAAATATAACCCATTATTGTGAGGTCTTCAATTTGTTATGGTACACGAAAGGTTTAATTTCTTGGCTGTATACCTACTTCACATTATTGCGTATACGTTGTTACCTTGTTTGATTTTTTGTTCTCATAAATTTTACTTGAATGGTATTATAGTTCTGTAATTTGATACACCTTTGTACAGACAAGAGCACGTAGCACTCGATGGTTAAAGCGCGACTCTAATCCTTATGATGATTGAAATAAGAACGATACAAAATCCGATGTGTTAAAATTAACTTGCACTTTACTTGCGCGCTTAGTTTACTTGTTAATTACATGGTTAATGAGAATCAACAACCAGTATTGGTATTTTGTATTCAGTATTTATAAGTCCATGATGTACAGTCTAAGCTCATAATGCTGTAAAAGCCTGTTTTTATGCATTTGTTCGTTTTTATAAAAGAAGAATTTATTCCTTTGTTTCCTATTTGGTTGGTTTTTGTAAGATTTTAGCTTGCACAGTCAAATGTATAGTAAATATTAAGATACTTTTAGGGCGATGTTAATAATTGTCGCCGTTTATCTACCAAATTTCTGCTTGCGTATGTCTCTACAATCAGATTATTTGTCTTACGAGTATATCAAGTTGTGTTTGCTAACGTCTGTATGAGAATACTTATTCATTCTGCGGACAACAGTAAGCGTATACATAGGCATACTTGTGTAGGCGAAGCTCTTTGTGTACCCTTTATGTTACAGCTTTTGTCTATCTATCAAGTTACAGAAAGACTTAGGAAGTCTTGGTCGTAATAAGAGTTCAGTCTTCAAGACTTCTCATTTTACGAGTATGACTGTTGAGTGTTTTATGAAAGTTGCTGCTTTATTCACTTCCGAGTAGTTCCGAGTAGGTACTTGTTACTTTGAACACTTGGAACTTCTACTCTCCAAGAAAAGTATGATTGAGTGAAGTGGTTATTGAAGTTTACTTTGTATTTTGAGGGGCTTAAGTTCGCTTTCTCAATATTTCTTTGACTAAAGCTTTAAGATTTTGGAAATGTTTTTGCCTGGTTAGGGTTTCACCGTTAATTTAAATGGTTTTGTCTATCCTAAAGGTATCGTTTGTAGGAGCTATACCTTTTTTTCCTACTGTAAACATTATTGTAGCCGGCATTACTTGCTCAATTTTAATTACCTACAGCAGGAGAACGTACCTCCGTTTACCTTTTTTCGGTCTTCCTGAGAAACAGGCGTAAATATTTACTTCACTTTATCTAAATATTTCTTCGGCACGTTAAAAAGAGTTGAATAAACTGGAAATTATTTTTAGCTGTAGTTTTAAAGGTAACAATGTTGGACGCATCTGTTAAGTTCATTTGGAAATGAACGAACAGCTATATTTTTTTCGGGAGAGCGGTTTTCTCTCAAGCTCATGTAGGTAAATAAATACTCTGAAAGTTGCTAGATAGCTTTGTTCATTCTGCCTCGCTCTCGGACACAGACCACACAGTACCGCGTTTTGATAACCTTCTTCCTACAATCGCTCAATGATATGTCATTTGGTTCTAGAACGACAGACCAGGTAAATCGTATAATTCGCCGTTTACAAACAGCGGGCAAAATGGCGCGCCGTTTTGTGAAATGCCGCGGCATTATGTAAAATGCCAAACTAAAAAATATTCGGCATTTTAGGCCAAGGAAATCTGTGAAACGAAGAGTTATACAATTTGCCTGCGACATTGCATCGCGAAATGCACGCACCTTGAAAAGTTGAAACCTAATGATACAGTTCATTTATCATCGCTTATCTATCAATTCTCGGCATAAACATATTTCTCATTTGATTTTTTTTCAATGCATTCCGCTGTATTCGTAAGCCTACATTACAATATTCGAGGTTATACAGGCGTGGAGAAATAAACCAAATGCGTTTTTAAGTCTCTACATAGATCTGGCTTGATAACTTTTTCCACTTAATTTTGCTACAAAAACTGAGAAAATGAATCTATAAAACTTTATGAAGCTCTCTAACAAAGCCGTTAAGTATTTCTTTTGGGATCTTATTAGGAATTCTTTGGCGAAGTAAACAAATTTTCTTTTTGCAATCTCCAAGAGAAAATGCTTGAAATTTCGTAACTATCCAGTCAAATACCCTAAAGGACGTGCTTTGTTTGTGGAAATAAAACTTTATTATTCTCATCGTGAATAGTTGAGACCGAATTGCTTATTTATATTTTCTGTGCGGTTTGGTACATAGAAAACAAAACTAAGTACTTGAATGGATTGCGACAAGCAAGAGTCATTCAGGCGAGATGAAAGTGCATTTTCACTGTATGATTTCGCTGGTCTCTTAGCTTCAAATTATATAAGTTTAATTCAGTTAAACTTGTTAATTAAAGAGCCTTTTAAGTCTATGAAATTCGATAACGATCCGCCCACATCCATTTTTTATTTAGCTCTCAAACTTTCTATCATCGATGTCTCAAGTTGTAACGACGCTTGTATGACGAGCGGTGCCGACTGAGACCTTCGCCATGGCCTTTCTAACTTGTTAATTAATGAGCTGGCGGTTGTATGGCCGGTAAAAATAAAACGCGTGATTAATACGCAGTGGGTGCGCTGCGCAGACGGCGCGTCGCGGCACTAACCGTGACAAATTGAGGAGCGAGCCTTCCGAATGGCTGCCGCAATACTAAGCTCGCATTGAATGGCCTGGTTGATATCCCTCCGGTGCGATGACCCCACGCCCTGCTGTCTCTGCTTTATCCCATCAATCAAAGCGCTCTTTGCATCCACTCACTTCGAGTGTTCTAATTCTATACGTACACTGGTGGAGGGTATGACTTATCATACATACCTATCAGCCGCACGGTGGCGATCGGCTCGAATCGTTTTCCGCTGCTATCGTACGTGCAATACAAACAGATGATAAAGTGATATCGACATTCACGTTTGAAGATAATAACAACGTGATTGATTTAATTTGATTCATTTCTGTATAAAAAAAGGTTTAATTTACTCGTGATAATGAGGCCATAACAAAAGGAGTCCACAAAAACTTGTACGTCGCGACAATAATAGCTGTTCTCATAGCGGAGGCCATATTTTTTATCGTGTGTAAAACACTGATGTATAGGTAAAATGCTGTATTGTGGTATGAATAGCCTCTCTAGGAGGCGATTGTGGCCAGCCTCCGGCGCCTGGGAACCATGCTTTGTACCGCTCCCCACTCGGAGAAACCTATCGTAATACGACGACGATAGGTTTTGCTTATTGTTATTGTATCTTGTCACAAACTTACATACAAACTACACTTAGTACCTACAAACGTTTTCCGATACGTCAAAGAAAATAGCACGCGTATTGTTATGCGCATGCAGAATGAAGCCATAAAACCTGAACGGTTCACTGGATTCTGTATAAAGCCGCGATTACACCTGCTTGAATTTGACGACTGAATAAGAAATCTACCTAGGAGGCTACGTTGAAAAAGACGTTTGTGAATTCAGAGTTCTAGCTAGGAAGCTAAGTAGAAAAAGTGCCTACTAATACAGTTGCTGAATAGTGATGTTCCGATAGCGATAGTTTCGCTGTCGGTAGTTAATCTTGAAATACAGTAACTCTGTTGAATAGCCTTATCGAAAATAATTATTGTACAATAAAATGCTATCGATTGTTAAAAAGTGGCTGATACAACCTCAAGACAAATACAACCGATAATTGAAAGAAGAAAAAATTACAGACAAACTTATTTGCGGTCTTAAAGATGGGCTTTTATTGCTTTTAAAAATACTACAGGAATATCGAATCCCTCGAAGCGAGAGTCTGCCTCGCACTTGACCGTTTTTTTTAATATAAGTATATTTTTGTTCGATATGTTGAATTAATCATTCGCACTTGGACATCACTAAACATGCTAAGTCCCTTCAAGTAAAGGAGTTAGAAGGTTTAGTGATGTGAAAATTTTGCGAATGATTAATTCGAATCGAACAACTTGTCCATGCAAAATAAAAATAAAGCATTATCTTGGTTTAATAATAAGTACTTATAATAAACTTAAAAAATTCACTATAAAAAAATTGTATACGACTGTTCGGTTGAGTCAAGGAGTGATCACAGCTAGCTGGATTCAAAGACTAATTCGGCATACATTGCTCGTTGAAGTAAGGATAATGCAATAACATAACCAAGCCTCCCAGCAATGTATGCCGAATTAGTCTTTGAATCCAGCTAGATGTGATCGTGGCTTTAATAGGCTGACAATACATTTCCGTGATGTTTTTATTTTTATTTACCTTAAATGGACAAATGAGACCTGAACATTGCCGTGCCAAATCTTATGAATGAGAGTATTTATGATCAAACAAAAACAATGGCTGTGGTAAATGAAGTGGATACATTTTTTCTCTTTTTCTAGTCTTGCAGGTGCACATAGTCATTCACCGTAACTGAACAACTTTCAGTAAATAAAACTATCAGCCTCCTCAATACTCTTCATATAAAATTGCAAATGGACAGTTTAGCCACGATCACATCTAGCTGGATACAAAGACTAATTCGGCATACATTGCTGGGAGGCTTGGTTGTGTTATTGCAATATCCTTACTTCAACGAGCAATGTATCCCGAATTAGTCTTTGAATTCAGCTAGGTGTGATCGTGGCTTTTTTGTGGAAAAGAGGATTATTTTAATATTTTCTGAAAGTTTTATTTACTGAAAATTATTCAGTTACGTTGACTGACCACGCCCTTTCAGTTTTCGGAAGCCAGTCCCTTAGACCATGTATTGGTCAATTTAATTTCGATGCGAACACGGAATTAAATTAAAATTAATCATTCGCACTCGGACATCACTAAACCTCCTTACTCCCTTCAAGTAAAGAACTTAGGAAGTTTAGTGATGGGTAAATTTTGCGAATGATGATGAACAACTTGTCGATAAAAAATAATTATTATTCATGGTGTAATAACAAGTACTAAAAAAAAATTAAAAAATTCACTATAGATTACCATCGATACTTGAAAGGTTCAGATATTTTCTATACGACTGTTCAGTAGAGTTAAAAAATCGTAAAAAGAACTAGGTAAAGGAGTGATCACACCTAGCTGAATTCAAAGACTAATTCGGCATACATTGCTGGGAGGCTTGGTTATGTTAATTGAAATATCCTTACTTCAACGAGCAATGTATGCCGAATTAGTCTTTGAATTCAGCTAGGTGTGATCACTCCTTAACTCTACACTGCGCGTGGCTTGACACGAAGTACGAACTTGGTCGGTTATTTAGTATCGATTATTACCGGTACTTTTAAGAATTCGATATTCTCGATATTTTCTATAGGAATATTCGGTAGTTACTGTATTTTTAAAATTCAACCATCGATCTCGTTATCGCAGCAACACTGATTCAATAATTTTCAAAATTTACGGTTCGGTTAGGTACTGAATCAATCGCCAGTTAAAGCGCGACGGAGTCAGATGTGTCCGTGTAGAATACTTGACTAGTGCAACACTGTTAGTTTTGAATATAGCGGTCTTTAATTGTTTTTCTAGTAGGAGCGCTTGTTTTAAGTAAAAAAGTATACCATCAGTTAGGCCATTATTTTTTGTTCGACAAGTTGTTCGATTCGAGTCAATCATTCGCATTTGCCCATCACTAAACCTCCTAACTAAGTGGCTTACTATGTTCCGATGTCATTTTTTGGTGGTCATTTCCTCCGAGGCGAGTTCGCCCGGTTGGGCATTTCGCCCGAAAGTATTCATTGTTAGTCGAGGTCTTTTAAAACCATATCCAAAAGATAATGAGAAACTATGGCAAACAATAAATAAACTTACATACAGAAAAAAAAATCCAAATAAGATCAATAAACTTCTAGATAAAAAGAATTGACTTCAGCATTTTGTTACTGTAAAAATATCGTTGGCCGAAAATATTTTACTTAAGACTGCACCACGTAAAAACTACCAAAACGGCAATCACGGTTTAATATTGCTTACATATTTAATATGTTTTTTTTTTAAACCATTACGATTACGCCATACATTTTTAGTATGACCGCGGGAAGTCTAATAAATAGCTCTGACACGCGGCCGATACCCACAAGAGCTCGAAGTGAGACCACGTCAGTTTGTACCGCGACGCGCCAAAATTATGGATCGCGTTTCAACGTATACACATTCTCTGCTTTCATAGTGTAACAAGGTAACTTTGTTTTTTACTATTTTCTAAAGTAAGATATTTCTTTCCTTGTATTTACACACACAAACTGGACACTGTTGCAAAGTGTAGGTATATTAGTGGTAACCTGAGAGCACTTTAGTCTGCCAACAAATTGCTTGCAGTTTGGCAGAGTGTTAAAATCTGTAATAATTTGTAATACTTTCCTGAATAAATGAGTTATATATATATATATAAAGTGTTTGTTTTAGAGAAATGGGGAAGCGCAAAGATAAATATTATGTATCCCGTCAAAAATTAAAAAAATATCTATTCCTTTAACCAAGTAAGTACCTACTTATATACCATGCCTAGGTAGTTTTGTTTTGTGATGGGTGACTGGTGATGAAGGGTAGGCGGAGGAAGATAGGTAGATGATGGGTCAGAAGGGTTATCAGAGTAATAGATTTTCGGTACGTGATTGATGTCCGGACGAAGATGGGTGACCGGTGGATGATATTGATGGGTGACCGGCGGAAGACGAGTTAATGGTAGATGATGGGTGACCGGTAGATGATGGGTAATCGGCAGTGGTCGGAATAGGTAGAGCTGTTTAGGGTCGATGATCGGAAACTTGAACGTGCTGCTTGCTACATTATTTCGTCAGATCTGTTAGATTTTCCTCTTGAGACGGATTTCCATGGCATGGATTTTCGAAATAAGACTACCTTTTGATCGTTAGTATGTGGCCTTTGATCTTTCGATCACAAAAACAACGAAATGTACAACGATGGCACGGATTTAAATGGATTACTTTTTTAAAAGAAGCAAACGGCGCCAAACTTAGGCAGGAAAAAGGCTACATTATTTCGTCAGGCCTGTTAGATTTTCCTCTTGAGACGGATTTCCATGGCATGGCTTTCCGAAATAAAACTGCCTTTTGATTGTTAGTGTGTGTCCCTTGATCTTTCGATCACAAAAACAACGAAATGTACAACGATGGCACGGATTTAAATGGATTACTTTTTTAAAAGAAGCAAACGGCGCCAAACTTAGGCAGGAAACAGGCAACATTATTTCGTCAGGTCTGTTGGATTTTCCTCTTGAGACGGATTTCCATGGCATGGCTTTCCGAAATAAGACTGCCTTTTGATCGTTAGTATGTATCCTTTGATCTTTTGATCACAAAAACAACGAAATGTACAACGATGGCACAGATTTAAATGGATTACTTTTTTAAAAGAAGCAAACGGCGCCAAACTTAGGCAGGAAACAGGCTACATTATTTCGTCAGGTCTGTTAGATTTTCCTCTTGAGACGGATTTCCATGGCATGGCTTTCCGAAATAAGACTGCCTTTTGATTGTTAGTATGTGTCCTTTGATATTTCGATCACAAAAACAACGAAATGTACAACAATGGCACGGACTTAAATGGATTACTTTTTTTAAAGAAGCAAACGGCGCCAAACGTAGGCAGGAAACAGGCTACATTATTTCGTCAGGTCTGTTAGTTTTTTCTCTTTAGACGGATTTCCATGGCATAGCTTTCCGAAATAAGACTGCCTTTTGGACGTTAGTATGTGTCCTTCGATCTTTCGATCACAAAATCAACGAAATGTACAGCGATAGCACGGATTTAAATGGATTATTTTTTTAAAAGCAAACGGCGCCAAACTTAGGCAGGATGATAGTTGATGACTGGATGAATGATGATGATGAAAGGATGATGAGTGATGCGCGGATTATAGTTGATGAGTGGATCAATGATGATGAGTGATGCGCGGATGATAATTGATCAGTGGATGAATGATGATAAGTGGATGATGAGTGATGCGCGGATGATAGTTAATGAGTGGATGAACGATGATGAGCGGATGATGAGTGATTTTCGGATGATAAGTGATGCGCGGATGATAGTTGATCAGTGGATGAATGATGATGAGCGGATGATGAGTGATGCGCGGATGATAGTTGATGAGTGGATCAATGATGATGAGTGATGCGCGGATGATAGTTAATGAGTGGATGAATGATGATGATGAGCGGATGATGAGTGATTTTCGGATGATAAGTGATGCGCGTATGATAGTTGATCAGTGGATGATGAGTGATGTGTGGTTGAGTGGATGAATTATGATGATGAGCGGATGATGAGTGATTTTCGGATGATAAGTGATGCGCGGATGATAGTTGATCAGTGGATGAATGATGATGAGCGGATGATAAGTGATGCGCGGATGATAGTTGATGAGTGGATCAATGATAATGAGTGATGCGCGGATGATAGTTGAACAGTGAATGAATGATGATAAGTGGATGATGAGTGATGCGTGGATGAGTGGATGAATGATGATGAGCGGATGATGAGTGATTTTCGGATGATAAGTGATGTGCGGATGATAGTTTCTACCACCATGTCATTACGAGTAAGTCTAAAGTGTTTCTACTGACGTGCTGTTGAGTATACAAACTTGAAGAGCTGTTCCCTGTCGCCCCTCGCTTCCCCTCGAGTAACCCTCCGTTATACAATCGTTGCGCTGAGCTATATTAGTAGAGTTCATTAAAAATACCTTGAGAGAAAAAAGTTCCATTCAAAACACAGTTTTTTAAAAGGTGTCGTTTCCTCCGAGCGGGCGAGAACGCGTCTCGGGTGAAATGACGCACTACGACTCCGCGTGGACTGCGCGCATGTGTGTGTTCGATCATACGCACACTACTGTTGCTTCCGACTCGACGCGAAAACTAAACAGTTTTGATCTTATACATTTTTTTATGAAAGGGACAACTGATTTAGACATGAATTGAAAATTTTGTCAGGATTACAAAGTATCTCTTTTAAGGAAGTCTAACAAAATTACGGACAAGTACAAGGTGTCAAACAATCTCCTGAAAACTTCATCAATTGAAAATTAACGATTTTCACCATACATACATCTATACACAACAAAAAAAAATGTTAAAGTGCGAGTCGGACTCGCGCATCGAGGGTTCCGATATACCTACCTATAGTATTTTTAGAAGCAATAAGGTCCATTGTAAGGACCGCAAAACTAAATTTGTTTGTAAAGATTTGTTGCAAATTTCCAAAAAACTGTGCTACTTAGAGAGATTGTTTTTTTTCTGAATTATTCACATAAACCTCTATGGACTTTAATTAATTCAGATTTTTTCTTCGGAAAACTTCAGGGATAAGGAAGAAGTAATTTTTTAAAACTTTTTTCATCATAACTTGAAAACTAAGAGTCGTTAAAAATATAAAGAACTATTTTGGAATGTACAAGTGAAGCACTTTCATATGATACCTAACTTGACTTAGTACTGACAATTAAAAACTTTGACCTACCCATTTGGGCCCCCTTTACAATAATAATAATATTATAATTATTTCAATTGCAATAAAGTAAGACAATCGTATTCTAAAACTACTTCTACTACTAAATATAAAAGTATAAACGAGTTTTTAGCTTGCTTTTCAATTTATTTTAAGGTCATTAAAAATACTCATAGAAGCCTTTATACAAAGTATCTGAACATATCAGTCGCGCTATAAAGTGTACCAGCACAGAAAATATAGAGGTATACTAACGTATAGCACAACTAGTGAACTGACTATGATCCCTACTATGTTGATGTTCCTTAATAGTGATGTACAATTATTTCAAGAAGCAACAATCGAAATATTCAAATGTACTACTTAGTACTATCCAAATAATCTTTTATCATTCAATTGTTATTTTTCATTGGAATCATTATTCGCTTTTCGTACGATTTTGAATGAAAAATTTATTCTAACTAAAAGAATGAATAAAGCACTCAAATTCTTTGTGTTTACTTGACTGGTGCAACCTAATTTTAATTCCTTGTTTGTTTTTTAGTATACCGGTAAACATGTGGTTTTTTTTGTAGTTATTCTAGTGTTTTTCTATACAACATAAATTAGCCCTTATTAATATTTTCCGTACGATGAGGTGTTCTATTCGTATTGGCCCTTCACTAAAGTTCCTTTCTGCGTTGCTTACTATGCGGCTTACTCAGTCAGTGACTTACTTAGTTCCATCTTTCTACCTTCCTTTCCTACGTAGGAGACTAACTGACTTAGTGTGTGAATTCAGTCAGGTGTGATCGGCCCTTAAGCCGCTTCTTACAGAGTTTACACGTATTTGTTCTAAAATATTCAACTCTATTGGGGTTGGTCTGGAATTTATACATAGCTGGTTCTGCCTCTACCTTATAGAGCTCGCAATAGCTGGCTCTAGTGACAATTGAATAGCATATTCCCTAGTGGTCCCACAAGGTTGCAAACAATAGATATTATGCATAATATTGCTCTGCAGCGAATTGATGTTGCTCCATTGTACATTTAGGATTATTCTTGTGAATTAACTTAATTTTTTTTCTTGTTACAGATAATGTGACTCTTAGCAGGCAGACATGGAAGAAAATACCACCACAACGGATGATTTCCAAGATCCTCCGCTGATTGATACTCAAGAAGAAGCTCCTCTAGAAACAAAACCAGAATCCTTAGTGACTAAGGAACAAGATGTTTCTACAAATAAGGATGAAAGTGGTATTGGCCTAGACACAACTGAGGATGCTAAGGATGTGGTGGTGGGAGTGAAACAACCGTTCGTGGAGGAGCCGTGTGAAGTTAACGATGACGTGCGGTCGCTGGGAGACCTAGACAGCTTGCCGGCGGGAGACGAGCTGGCGCTGGCGGCAACGGGCAGCGACAGCGGGGTGGAGGGGTGCGGGCGAGCCCTCAGCAGTGGAGGAGGCTCGCGGTCCTGCGCTTCCAGTGTGGTCTCCTGCGGCTCCGGGTGCGGCTCTGAAAGTTCCTCCCTTGCCGGCGCCCCGCCTCGCCCGCGTCGGAAAGTCAATGTCATGGTCACAGAGCAGAAACGCAGCTCTCCCGTCGGCTCCTCGACTCCCCGCCCAGTGACCGCGCCCAGAGGACCCAACCTCGCCACTAGAGAACGTGCCAGAAGTAGAGAGAAACCGACTCCGCCTGAAAAACCTAGACCGTTGACCCCGAAACCGCGAATCCGTCCGAGCACCGACTTGCCTAATCTCGTTCGCGAGAGCCCCGCCTTACGTGCCAAACCTACCAAGACTTCCACTGCTCGATGCAGAACTCCGAACTCACCGAGCGAAGAAAAGCGCTGGCCGACGAACGGGCCGCGGCTCACGCCCGTCACCGACAATAGCGCAGCTCGGGTCGCAGCCGATAAGTACGGAACTCTGCCACGAAGACGGAAAGAGAACGATCAAGAGGGATCTCCTAAGCATGACAGTACACCACCGGCGACATCCAGGCGGCCGACGGTTACACGGTCTATGTCCTCGCGGTCGGCGGCGACTAAGACGCGAGTGCGGATATACGCGGAGAAGGTTTCGCAGACGGTGCTCGTTGGAACGGATATTGAGGCGGCGTTAGCGGGGCTGGTCCCCAACATCGAGAGTCGCGTGGAGGTGTCGCGCTGCCACCGCGGGGTGCAGGCGTCGTCGCGGGACGTGGAGCTGGCGCGGCTGACGGCGGCGGCGACGGCGGCTGAGGCGGCCGCCACTGAGGAGCGCGAGCGGAGACAGATGCTTGAGACGCAGCTAGCGGCCGAGCGCGCCGCAAGACTCGCCGCCATCGCCGAGCTCGAGACCAACTCACAGAGGCTGCTGGAACTAGCTGGAGCCGGTAAGAAATTACAATTACAATATAAGCTATAATATGTACTTAATTGAATGACGTGGAAGATCAGCGTCTCGGGCTTCAAAACTCGAGACAAATTGCTGAGCGGTCACCAATTTGGTAACTTAGTGTTTACCATTAGCGTACTTAAATTTAGTTTGCACCTAATTTTAAGTTGCCAAATAAATTATTTTTCTTTCTTTCTAATTGCTTTCTAACTAAAAGGATAAAGAGTACAAAGGGTCGTATTGATAAATCCCTATCAAATGTGAGGTTCTCGAGACATACTCGTACAAATTGTACATTTTGAGTGTAATCTCAGACTTGAGAGGGATTTATCATGCGAGATGCATTAAAAATGGCTCATAGGGAATTGGAGAATTTCTAAAAAAATATATGTATCAATAGAAAAATTGTATTTGTATAGTAAAAAATAAATCTCCCAGCTGAACTATAAGTGATTGGGGTGTCAAATTGAATCTCGTCTAGACCTCATGCAAATTTGCCAAACGGCTCGAAGATAGATAGATAGATAGAAACTCTTTATTGCACACAAATTAAGAGTAATTGCGTAAGAAACCTTATATCTAATTGCGCGCAAAGGCGGCCTTATTGCTTAGAGCAATCTCTTCCAGGCAACCTTAGGACTGGGAATCGCTGAGATGGACACGAGTAGTGCAGAGTTTGCTTAACTAAGTTAGACTAATTTGAAAATAAATTAGGTACATAAAATCAAACAATAAACTTAAGTATTTACCAAAATACTTAAATACAGACATAGAATAAATAAATACACATATATACTTACATAAAATTATACACATATACACAGATGTAATATACATAAATAAACATAAAAATATATACCTTTATATATATACATATACATACATTATATAAATAATATAACAACAAAATGCAAATAAGTGTCCTATTTTCCTACAGACAACTTTCCTCTTTCTTTAGGTAGAATTCGATCAATTTAGATTTGAAAGCATTACTGGTTTTTGCTTGACGAATGTCACGTGGCAGTTCATTCCACAATCGGGCTGACATTTTTGTAAACGAATTATAATAGAAATTAGATTTTGCGAATGTTGTGGTTAGCAAATTATCGTTTTTAGACCTGGAAGCTAAGAGATGAAGATGAAGAGAAGGAGAGAAGATGGATGGAGATGAAGTTATGTTTTTTTATGATTATCCTACATAGGTAAAGTTAGATAGAAATTACTTAAGTTTTTGAGTGAAATCACAAGCAACGTAGTTTGTCTCTGTCCTGTCCTAATTTACCACCTACATTAAATACTGCAATGTTTTTCAAGAGACCTTATAATTTCATTTGTTAGGTGCGGGCGCCGGGACTGATGGTTGTTTAAGAGCTTTAGAGGAGCAACTGCGGGCCGCGGGCGAGTTAGCGGCGCGACAACGGACGGAGATCGATATGTTGCGGACACACGCTGATAACATGCAACGGGTACGTAAAGATAATTATCCCATACGTTGTTTAAGAGCTTTAGAGGAGCAAGCAACTGCGGGCCGCGGCCGAGTTAGCAGCAGATTTCGCTAACGTAACGTTCAGGATTCTACTTTAGAATTCCTCGCCATACTCAGGATTCTACACTGGAATCCTCTACGCTCTGGATTCAATATAGCGCCCTAGGCTTAAAAATATTGTTTAGCTGCCTTGTATATAATCTACAATTTAAAGTCTGATACTCATCATAGTACAGGCCGTGCCTAGTTTGGAATCCGGTAACCTTGTGTGACAAGTTCCCCATATTAATTTCCAGGAGGCTTGCTCAAGTCGTGAGTCGGCGCGGCAACTCGAGGCACGCCTGGCCGAGGCGGAGCGCGAGGCGGCAGAGATGCAGGACTTCCTAGCAGCCGAGACCGGTGCTCTGAGCGACTCGCTGCGGGAGGCCGAGGCAGAGAACGCCAGGCTTAACGCTGAGCTAGAGAGAAGGTACGTACCTACGCACGGCAGCAAGTGGTAGCAATACCATTACGGCTTGCGCGTTTTGTGCAACATTAGTTACACGATTCACTATACAGTACAGCGCTTTGTGCAACAAACGTTGCAAAAAACTGCGGCGAGAAGTGAATCAAAATATATACGTCAATTTGATAATATTAATGGTTTTGACCACTCTTCTTCTCTTTTGATTAACGCTCAGACTGAAACATAAAGCACGCTCGCTTTTAACGCGTCTATAGTGAAAACCCGTCTATAGTGAAAACCCTTTAAAGAAAAAAGTTACTGTCAGTTCAATGTTTACGTTATCGGGAGCGGTTTAAAAAGAGAGTTATGCGAAGTTCCACTGTGAGCGCATATGTAATACCCAGAAGACATTCAAAAGCTGCTAGGAGTCATTTCTCGTCCATTGCGCCACGTTTGTATGATAAACTACGTACAGACCTCCAAGAAAGTATTCAGTTATTTAGTTCTCCTCAAGTTGATATCAAAAGAAAAACATTCGTCTATAAACTTAACTGTAAAACCAAACAATTTTTAAAAGGATTCGAGTTGGATGATTTTGAAAAATATTATAAGAAACTTATACCTATGGTAACCTAAAACTTAATATTATGATTAATTTACTACCGCCCCTTTTTTTCTAAAATAAATTGTAAAAAAGTAATATTATTATTATAATCTAATTAAAATAATAACAAGTGTACAACCGATAATGTAGATGACACCGCTCTCAAATGGTTCAATATATATGTCGTAGGCCGATCGTTGAAATGGGCCGATCGAGATCTGCCTGGGCACATCACGATATGCCGGCATTTCTTGATTTGCCTATCTAATACCCACCACATCGTTCAAAGCATAACGTTAGACGATTTGCCCGGCCATGCTTGGGCAAATCAATACTGTAGGGTGACCAAAGTACAAGCAAATAAAATGAAGTTTAGATAATAATTATTTTACTAGGTAATAAAACCTAACCTAACACACAGCTAACAGAGCGCAAACAGCGCCACAATTTTACTTTATAATAAAACCTAACCTAACTAACTTTACCTAACACACAGCACAAACAGCGCCACAAGCGTCGCGAAACGGAACTTCATTACGATGCGCCTAGCCATATCTCGATGTGCCTAGCCATATCTCGATGTGCTTAGCCATATCTCGATGTGCTTAGCCATATCTCGATGTGCCCAGCCATATCTCGATGTGGCCAAGGACTAGTAGGGCAAATCGACAAATAGGTTGCTCTCATCGATCTGCCCAATTTTATATTGGGTACATCATGAAATAATTGGCCAGATCACGAAATGCCGGCACATCGTGATGTGCCCAGGCAGATCTCGATCGGCCTACGACATTTATAAGATGTAACAGTCCTGGCACAGACTTTGGTCCATTGGGGCTGCTACTGAACACTAGTGATGTTTATAGGCGTCTCTTTATTCAGGCTTTTGTTGTATAGTGTGTACATTCTTCCTTTGTTAAATAATAAAGTAAAATAAAGTAAAGTTATCGGTTTACTCTACTACGCTACGCTAAAAAAAACCGGCCAAGTTCGAATTGGACTCGCGCACCGAAGGTTCCGTACCACTAAGGCAAAAACACCGAACGTCTTAGTTATGGACGCGCAGTCACGCAGAAGTGTATTAAAAACGCGCGAGTCCGAAACGCAATTGACCAGTTTTTATTGTTTGTTGTTGTTCTATAACTCATGCACTATAAACATAAACACACCAACTTTCACGCTTGTAAGTGTTCCCGTTTTTATGATAGAGTTAAAACAAAAATCGAACAAAAATGGCCTAAATAAACTACAACTACTACTGTACAACAGAGAAATCTTTGAAAATTTCAATTTTCTACGGTTTACGGTTCATGAGATATACAAATAGCCCGCTAACAGACAGACAGACATCAGAGGCATATTGATAGGGTCCCGTTTTTTACCTTTTAGGTACGGAACCCTAAAAAAACTTGTATCCACATATCCTCTCAAGGTCACTTACCACTGCCATCATACGGCCTACAGTATTTTGTTTAAGTCGCGAATCGGCGTGGATATTCGAGGCAACACCTGGCTGAGGCGGAGGGCAAAACGGTGAAGATACGATGCTTTGTACGATATTATCGCAAAGAGATGGAGTGAAAAATACCAAAAACACTTTACCAAAAAGAAAAAAACTACTTTATTCTCTTTCCAGAGACGAATTCGGTACAGTTTATTATTTTTCGACAGGTTAACAACTTACTAGGAAATTGATCAACTTACGATTCCGTGATATTTTCTGGTGACATAATATACATATCACAGAAGCTTGACACTATTTTTGCAGTCGAAGTAATTAGTTTGATTAGAAAGACAACAGTGTAAGAGCAGGACGGAGCGATGCGCTACACCAGAGGTTTGAACCTCGCTGCGCTCTTTTATCTGAGCGCTATACCTCAACACATTGGAGTGTTATAGATAAATATTGATCCGACCTGCTCTTACAGGGTAGGCAGAGACCACAGTCCTCCACCTGCTACGATCTTGACATACTTAGTAATTTACTTATTACCAAATTTTAATTAATACTTAATTTAACCTAGTTGTAATCTAACTTCTTACTTCTAACCTAATTTAACAATTAACGTAACTTAAATTAAAACTACCGGATATTTTGTTTATCCCTTGTGAATGCTGTGTTCACTATTTGAGAATGTACACAAATATCATTAACTTATGTTTTATCAGAATTCTAGTTGTAGGTGTGTAACATTCGGTTTGTGAACCTAATAAAAAAAAAAAACTTCCCTTGCTTCCTGTACTTTCATCAATCCTTTCATACATGCTCGTCGGTTTAGGGTACTTTTAACCCGGCCTTTATTCAGAACGTCCTGAATTTGGTCCTGGTACGTTCGCCTAGGCCTTCCCCTTCCAACGTTTCCATTCACTCTCGCCTGGTAGATCTCTTTCGTCAGTCTTCGTTCATTCATCCTCTCTACATGACCAAACCATCTCAGCATCCCTTTCTCGATTTTGGTCACTACGTCTTCTTTTACGCCACACCGTTCTCTTATCACACTATTTCTAATCCTGTCACTCAATTTAACACCAATCATACTCCTTAGCGCTCTCATTTCCACTGCATTAATTCTACTTTCATGCTTCTTCTGCCATAGACAAACTGCTGGATTTTGCAGTTTTGTGGGGCAATGTTTAGTTTTTAAGTTTACTGTACTTTTTAAATCTTAATAAATAAATAAATAATACCCAGCTTTCACTGCCATACATCAGTGTTGGTACTAAAACAACAACGTTTTTTTTGTCGTTCTTATCAAGTTATATTAATTCCACTGTAGCCAGACTACTCAGCACTTAACGAGCTATCTTAGTACACACGCCCGCACGTCGGTAGAAACACTTTGACATTGAGCGGGTCTCTGCTTTCGGGCGTATGTAAAGTAGTGCTGGTTTAGCTTAAAGCGGTTTTGTTTGTATGTGCTTGCTGCTTTGCGTACTAATTTGTCAAATTTTTTTGAAATATTATTGATATATTCAGACACAGACAGTTGTCACTGTTAAAGGTTCAATCCCGACTCGCTTCAAATCTTTCTTGTCTTTATTTATTAAAGGCTAGGTGTACCGTCGCTAAAATTAACAGCTACAGGCTAGTCAATGTTAATTTCTACCTCATTTACACGTTAATAACGTTCAACGGTGACCCCGAAATTCATAAAAATGAGATAAAAGTTTTTTTTTCTATTATTATCAAAAATCATAAAATTAGAACGACCACTTCATTAGATATTGTTTTGTCTAAAATATTGTAATTAGGGTTCCGTACCTCAAAAAAAAAAAAAAAGGAACCCATAAGGATCACTTTGTTGTCCGTCTGTCTGTCAAGACGCTTTTTGTCATGGGCAGAGAGGTATCAGGTTGAAATTGATAACAAATATTAAAGTCTATAAACCACACAAGATTTGAAAACTACAACTTTTTACAACGACGCAATCAAAAGAATCAAATGAAAAGAAATAAATGGTACAGCAGCACTGCACTTACTTTCTCGCAATACCCAAGGAAAAACTATCAACTACAAACTTAAATTTGTAATGCCATACACATTGTATGGAAATACCAACTTTTATTTACGTTTTTCAAAAAAATGTTTGAGTGAAATATACAGATAAACTCAGAATTCAAATTGTCAAACATTAAAACAAACAAACCTCAAACGATTTCGAGTAAATCACATGTTTAACTTTTGGTAGTACTGGAACACCCTTTATATGAATTTTCACAGATCAATGGATACTACCGTAGGATACTTGCATGGAGATTTTTTAAATTTCCCAACACATGTTCATTATGGATAATTGTTCAGTTTAGTCTACCTAGCCTACTTAGCTAGCCCTTTCAGTTTTTGGTACACCCTGTGTACAAATTTTTTTTTTTTCAAAAAAATCATAAAGTATATCCAGTCAGGTAGACAACCAATCCAGGATTAATATTATAGAAAATTTTAATAAACTCAATGGAACCAATTTTGGGTAAATCACATATTTACGATTTGGTGGTACAGGAACGCCCCTTATAAGAAATGACACAGATCAATTGATAGTGGCGCAAGATATCTTACATAGAGATGCTTGGTCATGCAAAGTTTCATCAAGATTCTATGAGCCGTTTTTGAGAAAATTTCAATTTTTCATTTTCGTTGTATAACAGCTACCCTCAAAATGAGAGCCAGCCAGAAACCACTTCGAACCCTTCGATGGATTTGCATAAAACTCCTAAATTCAAAATATGCTGTCAATCGGACCATTCGTTTAGCCGCTAGGCCAAAGCGTGACGTACAGACCGACCGACGGACCGACCGACCGACCGGACCGACGGACGGACATTTTTGGGAGACCTGCTTTTTATGATGTATAAGTGATATAGAACACATTTTTGAGAAAATTAGAAAAACTTTTTTTTTCACGAATACAATACCTCTCGCTCCGCTCGAAAGTAAAAATTGGCTTTTTATGTCCCCATCTCCATACATTTATGCACTAAAGCAAAACCTAGAGGGTACTTCCCGCTGACGTAAAATTATGAAATTTTGCAAGAAGGTGTCACAGTCCAAATAAAAGGAAAATTCTAAAATCATTAAATATCACAATTTTTCTCACAAGTAATAGGAACCAATAAGGGGAGCTCCCGCTTTAAGAACTTTTCTATAAAAGAGGGGTCAAGTTGGATGGTCGCGGAGTTTTTAAAGTCAAAGAGCAAAAGCTTTTAGTATATCATAATGGTAGACAGGTACGGAACCCTTAGGGCGAGAGTAGGACTCGCACTTGGCCGTTTTTTAGGGTTCCGTACCTCAAAAGAAAAAAACGGAACCCTTATAGGATCACTTTGTTGTCCGTCTGTCTGTCTGTCAAGACCCTTTATCTCACGAACGGGTAAAGGTATCAGGTTGAAATTAATACCATATATTAGGATCCATGAACCACACAAGATCTGAAAATTTAAATTTTTTTACAACGACGCAATCAAAAGATATGGCATTCTATGTCCTCATCTCCATACATTTATTCAAAAATGAAAAACCTACAGGGTATATCCCGTTGACCTAAAATTATGAAATTTGGCAAGGAGCTAGGTCTCACAGTACAAATAATGGGAAAAGTCTGAAATCATTAAATATTACAACTTTTCTCACAACTAATGGTAACCAATTGTGGTGAGCTCCCGTTTCAAGAACATTCATATAAGAGAGGGGTCAAGTTGGATGGTTGCTGAGGCGATTTTTGTTTTAGTTCTATTTAAAAACGGGAACACTTACAAACTTGAAAATTGGTATGTTTATAGGGCATAGGCTATAAAATAACAACAAATAATAAAATTTGGTCAAGCGCGTGTCGGACTCAAAAAATCTAGCACATTAACTTTCAACTAATACAATTATGTTTATGTGGTGGTACGGAACCCTCAGTGCGCGAGTCCGACTCGCACTTGGCCGGTCTTTTTTATATATTTTTGTTAAAAAATGTAGCAGTAAAATGGTTACAAGTGGAAAAAATGGACAAAAAAGGGTCATTTCCGAATTTTTTTTCTTTAGTTACAAAAATTAAATTGAAATTCTATCTCGACCACATCACTTCACATATTTTATTTCATATTATTTTTTTTCTGTTAAGATAAATGCCACATTTTTCTGTAAATATCCAATAATGTTGTTGTAGACGCGCGGAGTGCCGGCAGCTGGTGCGCATGTGCGAGCAGCGGCGGCAGGAGGCGCTGGCGGCGGCGGCGCGCGCGCGCTCGGGGGGCGGCGCCGCGCACGCGCTCGACGCGCTCGCCCGCCGCCTGCGCGCCCTCACGCTCGCCGTGCTGCGCGCCTACTCGCTCCCGCCCGCCGCCGCGCAGCCCAGCGTCTACCACAACGACGCTTACAGGTATGATGATCATAAATAGACCATGGTCACAGTAAATAACCTTGTATAAGCATGAAATTTTTCAAAAATGGCACACACACAGAAGCACATGTCTACAGGAAAATAAACAGGTTTCGCACTGAAGTCAGTCGTGGGTTGTGATTGCTTTCAAAATCCCACTCCACCTAGGTCCTAGATGCACTAAGTCAACTCAACTTGGTTGTTCAACTTGGAAGGTTGTTGTTGTTGAACAACCTTCCAAGATGAACAACCTTCTAAACTGAGCAGCCTTACAAACTAAACAACCAAAGTTAAAGCAATTGTCATAGGACCTAGCTAGAACTTTACAAAGATATACTCAACACCTATATAACCTACATCATACTTTTCAAATTTAAAAATTCAGAGTAGCAACCCTGACCTTCCATTACAGAAGTTCGTCAATTTCACAAATAGGCCCGAATTTCCATACTGCTTTAGCTTAGATATTTACTGTGCCATGGTCGGAACCAACCTATGAAAATAGATCGTGCTAGAGTGATTTTTTGTTGTTTCTTTAACCTTTCGTAGTACGCATGCGTAAGGGTGGTTATATTCGTTCTATTTGATAGTTATTCTGTGTACTTATATAGTTAATGAATCTGAAAATCCGCTTAAAAACATCCATCGGTCCTCCAAAAATCACAAGGTTTATTTTGGGTAAATGTAGCAACAATACGAATAACTTATGTCGAAAATGAAAAACAGTTTTCATTTAACAAAAATGAAACTAATACTGCTAAAAACTGACCGTTTTATAAAGTGTCAAGTTTTAAATTTACATGATTTTGTTTAATATTGTTCTAAACGACGATAAAACTACTACGTCACCAGCGGAAATTATAGCAATTTTATAGGCAATTTTACGTTTTAACTTAGTTTTAAATAACGAATACTATTCCGACAGTCGAAGCGACAGCGGCGAAGCCCTATCCCCGGAAGAAGAGCCCCGCGGCGGGCTGCTGGCGGCCGTGGCGCGAGCCCTGCGCGCGGCGCCCCCGCTGCAGTGCGGCAGCTCCCCGCACGCCCCGCCCCCGCACACCCCGCACTCCCCGCACGCGCCCGAAGACGACCGCTCCAGGATATCAGACGACAACGACAACTCGGCAGATCTGCTGGACTCGGAGACAGAGCCCTGTCTTGTCACTGATCCTGGTGAGTTAGACTCACTCTGAATTTGATTGGGCGCCTCCGCTGCAGTACCGCAGTTCCCCGTAAGCCCCGCACACCCCGTATGCGCCCAGATATCAGATGATACCGACAACTCGGCTGATCTGCTGGATTCGGAGACAGAGCTTTGCCTTTACACTGATCCTGGTGAGTCATACATGTGTTTAAGGATAGTGTAAATAATAGGTCTTTACCTATGAAATTGCCGAAATTTTCTTACAGATTGTTGAAACGTGTACGTCGACGAGAAGGTTTTCTTCAATAATAATCGATGTTAGAATATTTCAAAACGTATATTGTATTTTTTATACAATTTTAACAAAGAAAACGTAGGCCGCAGCGGTAGCCATACTTTTATAATTATCATCCAGCATCGGACGTCAAAACTTCGTTGCATTCGTTAGTACTTCCGAGGCTGGTTAGATGGCGTTCTGAACATACAGGCCCCCTTGGAAGAACCTGCTTCTTCCAACAGCTGATTATGCGTGTGTGATAGGCAGTGGGCAAATTTTCGAACAGGCTCTTTGTATGGTACCCGTCGCTGTACGAATTTCAGCTACTCTTGACACGCCATCTCTTCCTGGAAACGTGCGTATAATTCTACCCATCTTCCATTTGAGCGGTGGGAAATTATCTTCCTTTATTAAGACAAGGCTGTCAGGAACGATGTCTTCTTTGTTAGCGGTCCACTTCGTACGCCTCTGGAGCTCCGATACATACTCCTTTGACCAGCGAGTCCAAAAATGCTGCCTTAGCTGCTCCAGTCTGTCGTAGCGTCCCAATCGTGTCGATGCCGCCGTGGTGAGGTTCTCCCGAGCAGGTGCGGTCAATGGTCGGCCGATTAGGAAATGAGCGGGTGTGAGCGGGAGGAAGTCGTTGGGATCTGCTGACAGAGGGGACATGGGACGCGAGTTGAGGACGGCTTCGATTTGCGTCAATACCGTGTAGAACTCTTCGTACGTTAAGTGCGCGTTCCCTATAACACGTCTGAGGTGATGCTTACACGACCTCACCCCCGCCTCCCACAGCCCACCAAAATTAGGTGCGTACGGAGGCACGAAAGTAAAACGTATGTTTTGGTTGGTAGCAAAGTCACTTATCGACTTAGAATCTGCTAATATAACTGAAATTTCTTTCTCAGCCCCAACGAAGTTTTTCCCATTATCTGAGAAGATCTGAGACGGTTTGCCTCGACGTGATATAAAACGTTTTAAAACTAACAAATAATCTTGCGTACTCAAGCTGCTAGCTAATTCAAAATGAACGGCTCTTGTTGAAAAACAAACGAATAAACAAATATAGCTTTTTATTAATTTTGAGCCTCTGCCTTTGCGATTCAATATATACACTGGCCCTGCGTAGTCGACCCCACATCGCATGAAAGGAAAACAGTCCTCTAACCGCTCAGGAGGTAAATTTCCCATAATAGGCGTTAAAGTTTTTCCTTTCATGCGTGTACAGGTGACACATTTGTGTACAACTTGACGAGCCAAGCTGCGCGCCCCCAGTACCCACCACTTCTCACGCATGGTAGACACAAGAAGTTGAGGTCCACCGTGAAGTAATCGCTTGTGTTCGTAAGTACACAAAAGCCACGTAAATCTATGTTTACTACATAACAAGATAGGGTGCTTTTTGTCGTAGCAAAAGTTCGAATTGCCCAATCTTCCGCCGACACGGATGATATTATTTTGATCAAGAAAAATATTCAACCCTTTAATCTTATTAACGCGTCTATCGTTTTTAACTTTCACAGGTAAGTTCTGCATTAAATTGCGATATTCGTCAGGAAATGACTGCTGCTGCGCTAAGCGAGCTAACATTTGTACGGAAAGCTTTAACTCATCTACCGATAAAGGCCCGGTCCTACGGTCTTGTTTACAATGTGCAGCGCGCGTATTGTGAATAAAGCGTAGTACATATGCACCTGCCCTTTGCAAACGATTGAAACATGAGAATTTCTCAAAATCGATAACCTGATCTTGACTCAAATTAGTTGAGAGTAAGTTCACTGACTGTGATTTCAGCTCTGGTATCTCAGTACAAATAAGATTTTCGCAACTGTCTGTCCATTTACAGGACGGTTCACGTAAAAAGTCTGGCCCAGACCACCACATGTTCTTCTCATCTTTCAATAAATCAAGACGGACCCCTCTAGACAAAAGGTCTGCGGGGTTGGCAGTGCCTTTGACATGCCGCCAAATCATATCACCCGTCAATTCGTTTATTTGCGTGACTCGATTTTGTACGAACGTTTTTAGTAAATGAGGAGACATACGAAGCCAACTTTGTACAATGGTGGAGTCTGTCCAAAAATATACTTTGTCAAATTTTAAACGCAGTGATTTTACGATTTTATCGTATAACCTAGCACCCATGAGTGATGCGCACAATTCAAGCCGCGGAATACTGACAACTTTTATGGGCGAGACTTTAGTTTTAGCGCACAGCAGCTGTACTATCGCAGGTGAATCGTTATCGTCATCGTTATTCGAACGAATGTATGCGCACGCGCCGTATGCGTCTTGAGATGCGTCGCTAAAAATGTGCAATTCTCTAAATTTCATTCCGCTCCTACCCATGACGTAACGAGGAACCCTAATCTCAGGTAAACATGATAAGGTGTCGCGGAATTGTCGCCATGCGGATACGACATTAGCTGGAACTTCGTCGTCCCAGTCTATTTTACATAACCAAAGTTTTTGTAATAATATTTTGGCTGTAATCATAACCGGCGCTAATAGACCTAACGGGTCATAAATTTGAGCGATGACAGACGTCATTAAACGTTTCGTGAGTCTGGAGTCGTCTATCTCTATCTTCGAGGTAAAGTATAACTCATCGCATTTACTTGACCAACCCAGCCCTAGCGTTTTAGACTGACAATGCTCATCCTTATCAAAATCTTTAAATTCGTCGCACTCTGTGTATGCCTCATGATTAAAAGTCCACTTACGTAAAGGAAAACTCCCGGTTTCTAAAACTTTTGATGTTTTATAGCACAAGTCTATCAAAGTGTTATTATTATCGTGCCCGGTTATTAGGTCGTCCACGTAAAAATCTTCATTGATAATGCGCGCGATGACGTCATCGTCGCATTCTTGCGCCAGCTGTTTCAAACAACGTATGCTTAAAAATGGTGCGGACGCAGTACCGTAGGATACGGTATTTAAACGATAGATCTGGATAGGCTTATCTCGACTTTCTCGCCATAAGATAAGTTGCAAATTGCGTTGATCCGGATGGATTAATATCTGCCTGTACATTTTTTCAATGTCAGCACAGGCAACGTACTGATACTGTCTGAAACGTAGAAGAATTGACATAATGTCATTCTGTAACGCAGGCCCTACGTATTGGATATCATTTAACGATTTTCCAGAAGTAGTAGCCACACTACCGTCAAAAATAGTACGTTGTTTTGTGGTGGTACTACTCTCTTTGATTATAGCAAAATGAGGGAATATATAGTAAGGTGGTGTAATGTCATTTATGTCGGTTGTAATGGCTGTCATGTGGCCTAATTTTTCGTATTCCCGCATAAAATCGCAATACATTTCTTTATAACGTGGTAATCGATCGAACTTATTCTCTAGCGATAAGAAACGGTTCTTAGCGGTAAGGTACGAGTTGCCTAAGTTGGTGGCCGATTCTCGTAACGGCATCCTCACAACAAATCTACCGTTTTCATCACGTTTAGTAGTTTCGATAAAACTATTTTCGCAGAGAAGTTCTTCCTTCGTCATGGGACAAGGAACGTTAGAAATCTCCTCTAATTCCCAAAATTTACGTAATTGAGAATCGCATTGAGTGAAGTTACACTGAACTTCATTTACGTGAAACGCATTATTATTTAAGACTGGACCGGAAATAATCCAACCAACTTTCGAATCTTGTAAGTAAGGTCCCGATTTAAGTTTTAGTGTTTTTTCGTTTAATAACTCCCAAAATGTATCCGCCCCGATAAGCAAATCTATTTCAGACGGCACATTATAAGTGGGATCAGCGAGCTGAATCTCGCCCGGAATACGAATAGAACGATTATCAACGTTTATCGAAGGTAACTTCGAAGTAATGCTCGGCAAAACCAAGCAATGTAATTCGGTATTAAAATCCGAATTTTTTGAACGCATCTTAACGTTACAGGCGTGGGTGGACTTTGAAACGGATTGCCCAACACCACTTATACGCATAGTGGACTGTATAATAGGTACGTTTAAACGTTTACATAAATTTTCGGTAACGAAACAATTTTGACTACCGTTGTCTAATAGCGCGCGGGCCGTGTGATAGTTGTTATCAGAATCGGCCACCTCGACGAGCGCGGTAGACAATAGAACCGGTTTGAGCTCGCTAACATCGATATTAGCTGTGAGCATATTGCAATCGGAGTTGACGTCACGAACGCTATCAGCTGATCCGCTTACGGAATGCAAAGCAGGTGATTGCGGTGGCGTTGAGTTAGAAGAATGTAACGAACTTGTCTTGTTATTATCGGAATGAAGCAAAGAATTATGCTTTATTTGACACAATTTACAAGGGCCAAATACACAGTCATTATGTGAATGGCTGTTAGTACGTAAGCAGTTCTGACAAAGTTTCTTATCAGCTACGATTTTCAATCTCTCGACAACAGGCATAATAAGGAACTTCGAACAAGAATAAAGTGCATGTTTACCTGTACACAACGGACACGCGTTATCGTACCGTTTACTATCGCGGTTACCCTGCTTCCCTTTGTTATTAGTTGCGCTAGAAACGTAGCTGAACGTATGTTGGGTATTAGAATGTTTTTGTGATTGTTTCGAGTCGTTACTCGTAGGCTTAGAACTTTGATTACTTTTATTATTATTATTTTTAATCATGTCCAACATATCCGCCCTATTCCTTAGGAACGTAAGTAGGTCGTCAAGCTTTAACGAACCACGATCTTTTTGTGCACTGCTGAGTAAAGACCCTATATGACTTTCCCACTCGCGTTCCGTGGATGGATCTAGTTTGGACACAATTAAATAAATTATTAAAGTGTCCCACGAGTCTGTAGGCTCGTTTAAAGAGTTAAGTGCACGTAAATTACGCAATGTAGAATCGATCAGCTTCCTAATTTGTGTTGCGCATTCTTTTGTTAAGGAAGGGGTCGTAAACAAAGACTTCACGTGATTTTGTACGAGTAAGCGATTATTGTGATACCTATTCTCAAGTAACTCCCATGCGTGAGTGTAATTATCAGCTGTGAATTCTAAAGCGCTGATAACTTGATAGGCAGAACCGGTTAACGAATTTTTTAAATAATGAAACTTTTGAATCGAGTCTAAGTCTTTGCGGTTGTGAATCATAGTGATATATGTATTACGGTATTCCAGCCACTGATTATAAGAACCGTCAAAAACAGGTAATTTTATTTCCGGTAATTTTATAGAATTTGAGCCACAACAATTATTGTGAGGTCTTTTCGGCTTTTCATCCTCATATAGCATACACTCTGCCAAAGCGATAATCGAGTAGTAGCTATTCTCGAACGATTCTCGATACTGAAAATGAGTTATTTGCTCAGTTTCGGAAAGCATTTGTTCAATTTTCATTTGAACTTTATTAAATTCTTGATAAAAATCACCAGCAGCTTGAATACGCATTTTTAACTGAATCTTATGGACAACACTTAATTCAGCCTTATCCAAACCGTTAACAAATTTCTCAAATAATGTTAATTTCGCTTTATATGTACCGCGTTGACGGACTAATTCGGCAAAAAGTTTAGCATCCTCCTCATTCATTTTGGTGGAGTGTTAAAGGCAAAAGTAGGTACTTACAGTCGTGAATGCAACACCCGAGCTACGCGAAGGCCAACGTCACCGTAGGTATGTAGGTATCTACCTTCCTTCCCGATCGTTCGAGATGAAGCAATATTAACAATGTAACACTTTTTAGGTACACGACATCGGAGAATGCACTGAAATTTAGATACGACACGATATTAAAACAAAGCGGAGCAAATGGGAAAGGAAAAGATAGGAACAGCTGACCGAAAAATAACTGCTTCTTGACGGCAACCTTCAATTTTAACGCGTCCTCTCGGCTCCGTTTTGAGATTCGAGGCTTCTTGATAGGTAGACGTCCTTCTTTTCTCCCGCTTTGCGCTATGGATCCGTGCTGCGCTTGTCCGAACCACGTATGTAGACGATATCTTCGTACGATGAGAATGCAACTCTTCCCGTCACTCGAAGATTTGACGACGCCGCTGATTACGATGTATAATCCGGCTCGAAGGACCAAATGTTGAAACGTGTACGTCGACGAGAAGGTTTTCTTCAATAATAATCGATGTTAGAATATTTCAAAACGTATATTGTATTTTTTATACAATTTTAACAAAGAAAACGTAGGCCGCAGCGGTAGCCATACTTTTATAATTATCATCCAGCATCGGACGTCAAAACTTCGTTGCATTCGTTAGTACTTCCGAGGCTGGTTAGATGGCGTTCTGAACACAGATTAATGAGATCATAATTCCTATAATTCTAATGCTATTTTTTTCATTTTTCTTATATTTGAAAGTAGACTTCAAGGTTATCAATTTACGCATAAAATAAAGTTTTTATTTTTAGTTTGATATATAAAATTAAAGGTTTGAAAATTGTTCGTCTTAAAGGTCGTCCGATTTCATCATTATATTTGTTATATTTTTTTACAGATAATATTTTTCGAAAATTAAATTTAAGCTTCTGTTAGCTTAAAGTCTTCCCAATCATGCTTACAAAAAATTAAAAAAATTAGATTTAAAATTCCTAAGAAAAATGCAAAAATGTTAGTACTGAAAATTGAGTTTACCTAAAATTCGCCATACAAAACGGCAATTTCATAGGTAAAGACCTAATATTAGAAACTAGCTGTAAACGGGGGGAAGACCATCAGTAACTGGAATAACTACAACTCGTCAGATTTGCTTAATACAGAGATAAAGGCCTGTCTTGTCACAGATTCTGGTAAGTCATGCATATGTTTAAAACTAGTTGTAAAGACTTGGATCCAGAGAGCTTCCTACATACTTCATGCTGCTGAAGATGACCACTCGATCGATGATGACAACTCCGTTCTGTCTTATCACTGATTTTGGTAAGTCATGCGTGTGTATAAATATGATATAAACTTAGACTCGAGCTCTCAGTATCATATCGCCGATTATGGAGGTTTTGGCTTTGAAATAAATTGGATCTCACTTATCGCGATAGATTTTAAGGCTCGTGCATCGTCCAAGTTACTTATGTTTTAGAACAAAAGTGTGAAGCCTAGTACGATAGCCAAATAAAAAAGTTTTGTGAGATCTTTATCGTCATTTATAGATTTATTACGGTATCTTAATGTCAAATTGAGACAACATTAATGAGTAATGCTTGTTGTCAGAATACGCGGAGGAGTGGTGGTCGGGAGCGGAGGGCGCGGGCGCGTGGAGCGGGGAGGAACTCTCGCCCGAGAGGGAGTCCGCGGGGGACATCGACCGAGGTAGGACCATCAGATTATTCAATGTAGATTCTTTATAGAAATTGAATGTCATGCAGAATACAATGCAATTATAGCGAGTCTACGCCGTTTCGGATCGTGTTATGGAAGCGTAAAAGAATCGGCAAGAAGCATCAAGATTCCAAGTGTAACAAACAGGTCGTCCACAAATTGAGTAACGCAAAATTCTCATTTTTTTTTTCTAGGACGCAAATATTGCTTCTCTTGTACCATCTAGTTGTATGTGGAAACAAAGTAAGAAATGACGTGTATTTCGAACATTCTTGAGTTTCGATCACATCTATCGATTCGTAGTTATCGTTTTACAACCATTTGTAAAAGCCTCCGTGGTCTATAGGTTAAAGCTTTCGGCACTCGATTCTAAGGTTCTAGGTTCGATATCCGGTGGGGTTTCTGCCAAAAAAACCTACTTTGCGAGACTTCCCCAGTCTTGTTAGGACATTGCAAGATATTCGCCTGATTGTATGGAAAGTAAAATGATGCCTTGCTTCGGAAGGGACGTTAAGGCTTTGGTACCGGCTACTACCTACGAAAGTTGTCGCCTTAAGCGGCTAAACAACTCTGACACCAGGATTTGTGAGGTGGTCATCTACCCTACAACCCACACAATATGATATTCTGCATGACATTCAATTAGTATTCTGTAAAGAATCTACATTGAATAAAATTATCTGAATCTGAATCCAAACATTCATTTTTGTTTGCATTTATTAAATTTTTGAGAGCTGAGAGATTACCTTGGGTGATCTTTAAACCTTTTGCTGACATTTTCTGTTTTAGTGAGAAAGTGTCAGTAACTTTAAAAACAGTTTCTGCAACTGGCTGTGCAAATAAAACAACAATAAAACTTACAGATGGGGAATCGGCGTCGGTATCGGAACGGGACTCGTTACGCAACCTATCCGCTGCCATCGCGAACCGACACCGCTCCGAAGCGGAGGATGCGGAACGAGGCTCGCTGCTAGACCGAGTTCTGGCTTTGGACAACCGGCTGTCTGAGTTGCTTCGGGCCTTGAGACTAGCTGCGAGTCACGCTGCGGCTGCGGACGACCCGGATTGTATGCGTCTAGCCGCTGCGCTTAGGTCAGTATCAATACAACAGTGGACGCAGAACGAGGCTCGCTGCTAGACCGAGTCCTTGCTTTGGACAACCGGCTGTCTGAGTTGCTTCGGGCCTTGAGACTAGCTGCGAGTCACGCTGCGGCTGCGGACGACCCGGATTGTATGCGTCTAGCCGCTGCGCTTAGGTCAGTATCAATACAACAGTGGACGCAGAACGAGGCTCGCTGCTAGACCGAGTCCTTGCTTTGGACAACCGGCTGTCTGAGTTGCTTCGGGCCTTGAGACTAGCTGCGAGTCACGCTGCGGCTGCGGACGACCCGGATTGTATGCGTCTAGCCGCTGCGCTTAGGTCAGTATCAATACAACAGTGGACGCAGAACGAGGCTCGCTGCTAGACCGAGTCCTTGCTTTGGACAACCGGCTGTCTGAGTTGCTTCGGGCCTTGAGACTAGCTGCGAGTCACGCTGCGGCTGCGGACGACCCGGATTGTATGCGTCTAGCCGCTGCGCTTAGGTCAGTATCAATACAACAGTGGACGCAGAACGAGGCTCGCTGCTAGACCGAGTCCTTGCTTTGGACAACCGGCTGTCTGAGTTGCTTCGGGCCTTGAGACTAGCTGCGAGTCACGCTGTGGCTGCGGACGACCCGGATTGTATGCGTCTAGCCGCTGCGCTTAGGTCAGTATCAATACAACAGTGGACGCAGAACGAGGCTCGCTTCTAGACCGAGTCCTTGCTTTGGACAACCGGCTGTCTGAGTTGCTTCGGGCCTTGAGACTAGCTGCGAGTCACGCTGCGGCTGCGGACGACCCGGATTGTATGCGTCTAGCCGCTGCGCTTAGGTCAGTATCAATACAACAGTGGACGCAGAACGAGGCTCGCTGCTAGACCGAGTCCTTGCTTTGGACAACCGGCTGTCTGAGTTGCTTCGGGCCTTGAGACTAGCTGCGAGTCACGCTGCGGCTGCGGACGACCCGGATTGTATGCGTCTAGCCGCTGCGCTTAGGTCAGTATCAATACAACAGTGGACGCAGAACGAGGCTCGCTGCTAGACCGAGTCCTTGCTTTGGACAACCGGCTGTCTGAGTTGCTTCGGGCCTTGAGACTAGCTGCGAGTCACGCTGCGGCTGCGGACGACCCGGATTGTATGCGTCTAGCCGCTGCGCTTAGGTCAGTATCAATACAACAGTGGACGCAGAACGAGGCTCGCTGCTAGACCGAGTCCTTGCTTTGGACAACCGGCTGTCTGAGTTGCTTCGGGCCTTGAGACTAGCTGCGAGTCACGCTGCGGCTGCGGACGACCCGGATTGTATGCGTCTAGCCGCTGCGCTTAGGTCAGTATCAATACAACAGTGGGCGCAGAACGAGGCTCGCTGCTAGACCGAGTCCTTACTTTGAACAACCGGCTGTCTGAGTTGCTTCGGGTCTTGAGACTAGCTGCGAGTCACGCTGCGGCTGCGGACGACCCGGATTGTATGCGTCTAGCCGCTGCGCTTAGGTCAGTATCAATACAACAGTGGGCGCAGAACGAGGCTCGCTGCTAGAACGAGTTCTGGCTTTGGACAACCGGCTGTCTGAGTTGCTTCAAGCTTCAATAATTATCAAAAAAATTCCATAGAAAATTCAAGAATTGGCTCCTATCAAAAATTGATAGCTATGTACCTAACTAGTACCTGGAAAAAATTTGGTGCAATTTGGTGAATTTGGCGATATAAGACTATAAGGGACCGGACTAATCGCTCCCCACCACCGTTCTTTACCCCGGACACTTGAAATGTGCATGCGCACAATTATATTTATTTATTTATTTAATTTTTGGAGAACCAATAGCTTATAATAAACATACTAATAATACCTATAGCTACAAACAGCCAATTAAAGGTTTTCACAACTAATGACAAAATTTGACAAGCAAAAGACAAAAATACAATCAAACGCTCACATAAATCACAACGCAACGCAACGTATAGATAAAAACATACAAATAACAATTACACATTAAAGAACCTGTCACTCAACTGGCGCCTAACACTCGCTATACTAGTGTTAAACAGATCAAGCACCTTAGATAACTTGTTAAAGTTGTTACTCGCTCTTAATATAAATGTAAATAATAAATAGTAGATATATATGAAACATTACTATTTACATCTTTTTATGTCTCGGTATCCCTTTGCGCACGTTAAAATCACCATGTACTTGCACTAGTTTTTTTTTTTACGTTCACATTGTTTTATTTGTATGTGACGTCACGCACGTTATTTACAGGGATAAGTTGGAGGCGACGGAACGCAACGTGGCCGACGTCGTAGTAAAGAAACTGGCCGAACTGGACGCTACTAAAAACATGGTCGACCACTACAGGAACTCGCTCGAAGTTAGTATCCAATCATATACAGAACAAACAATATTTTAAAATTTAATTATGATCTCTTAGAGTTTTCAAACCGTGAATTTGCCCTTGACATGGGATATTTGTATTGTCACAAGTAGGTAGGAATTATGTTGCTTTTATTTCCAGCTGAGAAATAAATATACCTATTATAAATTTTAATCATCGATGGCATCCACGACTAATACATGTTTTTAGGGTTCCGTACCTCAAAAGAAAAAAACGGAACCCTTATAGGATCACTTTGTTGTCCGTCTGTCTGTCTGTCAAGACCCTTTATCTCACGAACGGGTAAAGGTATCAGGTTGAAATTAATACCATATATTAGGATCCATGAACCACACAAGATCTAAAAATTTTAATTTTTTACAACGACGCAATCAAAAGATATGACATTTTATGTCCTCATCTCCATACATTTATTCAAAAATGCAAAACCTACAGGGTACTTCCCGCTGACCTAAAATTATGAAATTTGGCAAGAAGCTAGGTCTCACAGTACAAATAAAGGGAAAAGTCTGAAATCATTAAATATTACAACTTTTCTCACAACTAATGATAACCAATTGTGGTGAGCTCCCGTTTAAAGAACATTCATATAAGAGAGGGGTCAAGTTGGATGGTCGCTGAGGCGATTTTTGTTTTAGTTCTATTTAAAAACGGGAACACTTACAAACTTGAAAATTGGTATGTTTATAGTGCATAAGCTATAAAATAATAACAAATAATAAAATTTGGTCAAGCGCGTGTCGGACTCAAAAAATCTAGCACATTAACTTACTGAAATTTCAACTAATACAATTATGTTTATGTGGTGGTACGGAACCCTCAGTGCGCGAGTCCGACTCGCACTTGGCCGGTTTTTTTTATGCTTAATCTTCTGCCTATTAGACCCCTTACATCGCGCCAAACTTCTAGTCCGCTCTGAAGTTGCTATGACGCGAATCGTCTCTTGTTCAGAGCAGACTAGAAGTTTTGCGCGATCTGTGTTTGGTGGCTTCATAAGCTACCGAGATAAAAGTACAGTATATTGTAACAGTTTTAACTCGTGTATTCTATATTGACTACACTTCATAAACAGAGTAGCAGATAAGAAGTGGTAACAAAATCACTTTTGCTACACTACAAACTCTAGAAACCAGAGACTCGCATAAGGCCAAATTTTTATCAGAATTCTGATATAAGGTATTTTATTTTCTTCTAGCTAAGATCAACTTGTTTTATTATTTTCTTGTCTTTGTTAAAAAGTATTGTGTTGTTAGTGCCGGTACCGTTAACAGGTTTAATGTGAACAGGTATTTACACCATTCAGGCCCTGCTTGGTGATCTCGAGTCAAGAATAAAGCGGCAAGGTTATTATGCCCACTTCTCGTACTTGAATGCTTATACACCGCTTAAAGCACCCTTATCTATCACTTTGTGTGTTCTCTACTTTATGTTGTAATTTTACTTTATATCCGATCCTTCTCTTTGGGTGTGTTTTAGAAGTTTTCACTACTTGTGTAGGTCGCTGATTTAACCACTTACCAACAGGTGGAGTTTCTGCTCGTTTGAACATTGAGAACACTGAGAGAGACAGTAATTTGACTCGATGTTGTCATCAGCATTTTATTTCTGAGCTTACATTATGTTACAGTATTGTATGATGTTGTCGAATAATTGTCCCTGTGGTGCATGCAAAGAATACTACCTGTGGGTGTCGTAAGAGGCGACTAAGGGCTTATGAACCGGAGGATGGACAGCAGCATCTTTCTATGTATCGTACCATCTTACATACTGCGGTCACCAGCAAAAGCGGTCCGTTTTGCCAGCCGCAACGCTAACAAGCGTGGTGACTATGGTAAATTCCCTCTTAAGTACCACGCGTTTTTGTCGAAGTACTGGAGGGAGCTCCCTGTCCTCCAGTAAACGTTATAATATGATTGTATCGAAAAAGGCGCCCCCGAACATTCTGGGCTACGATTTTATAGATTTTAGGATTCATTCCAGGTGGCTCTAAAACTTTCATGAGAACAATCATTGACTATAAATTTACAATTATAACTTTCACAAGCACAATTTTGTAAATAAACTATCCGTACTAATGTTTACTGATAATCAAAAGAGAACACATAAATATTCACTCATAGCTTGCAATGCTTAACGCATTGTTCTGGACAGGCACAATGTACATACACAAGACTTCTGTAAATAATTGGGCAATACTATCTACTAATAACAAACCTCACGGTACCACAATCAAATCAATATGTTATGGGAACACTGTACCTACGCGGGTTGTCTTGAAGTTCGTGTAAGAACCTCATGTGATTTTTGTACATTAAATTATATTTTCTTGTACTCGTATTTATAGTTTATGTTTGGGGTCCGACCATTAAATCTCAATCGGTTGATTCAGATTTTCCCTATGTTCATTGGACAAAGTTGTTCAGTTTCTTTGTCTAAATTTACCGTTGAAGTTTGTACAGTCGGTCCGCAAACACATTGCATACTGTGCAAACTTTACGATACGTTTCTTTTTAATCGTTATAGTCACAAATCAAGTGCAAACATTATATCAAGCTTGAGTGACATTTTACTAAAAAAACTGTAAGGAAGGTTTTCACAAATTCTTCAAGACCTTGTAGGACTGTATAAATCACAACAAACACTTTAGCATAGCAACTTCGCAGCGTATTTATATAACCGACATTTTGCTGCGCATCACATCAACTGTTTATATTTTCTAGAACATTCACATTGTTTATGTTAGAATAGAATTATGTGTTTATATCAGAAATTTTTACTATAAACCACGGTTCCATTTTAATAATTCCAACATAAACGGTGTGACCTTAATTTGGTGTAAGGTGTAGCTTGTATGAGTCATGAGTAAGCACTATTTTAGTCTGTTCCGTTGACAAACTGAACAACTTCTAAGGAATATAGGTAAAGAAACCAAGAAAAAAAAATACCTTCCATTCAAAATGCGCTATCAGCTGGTGCAGTTTTTATGGGATGTTGAAATTTTCTTTTCGTATTGGATCTAGGTTCCTTGGAAAAATTTGTTCAGTTACTTGATCTGAGTAAGATACTAAAATATAACTTACTATTTTTTTACACCTTTCTATTGGTTTGTTTTGACCCCAAGCCAAATTTTAATTAAAACAATTTAAGGTAATAAAAAGAATCATAAATTATACATTCAAGCTACATTCGTTACATGTTTGGATAGTAGGTAACTTGTTTTAACACTTGGTACATGTTTTCAGACGCTCAAAAAGCAGCTGCTGCAATCAGGTGAAGAAGATGATCTTGAAGTTATAGAAAAGGTAATCTTTCGCTCTTCAGTTTTAAGATTTAGACTAGGTAATTTTTTTGTAAGTACCTGACATCCGTTAGTTCACTTATTATGGCTAAAAGCAACGACTTTTGTTCTACGACATTTCTCACACAAAGTGATGTAAGGGACCAACTCATTTTGTATGGAAAGTTGAAAATTTTTTGTGCGTTGTTAGCAGTCGTAGAAAAAAAATATTGCTTTTGGCATCACTAATAAGTGGGCAAACGGATGTCAGGTACAAAAAAATAACCTTGTATAAACTGTCGTCCGCGTGGATTTCCTTGAATTCATAAGCGGGATTTCGCAAAATCCTTTCTTATTGCATTTGCGCGTGTCTTGCTGACTTCGCTGTTGGACACTGTTTACCGTAACTGAAATTCTTGATAATTAAGCCGCTATCACACCTTCCATAATTCACAAACTAGTTCGGCATACATTGCTTTAACAGAGCCAAGCCTCCCAGCAATATGTATATGCTGAATTAGTCTTTGAATTTAGGAAAGTATGATTGCGGCTTTACAAAAATGTTTAATTGAAAACACGTTTTTATCGTATTTTATTCGAAGCTCACTCAAAATTTCGGATGAGAAGCTTTATGTAAACTTTAGCCAAACTGGAAAGATAGGTTCTACTGCTGGGTAAAGAAAGGTCTTTTATTTTCCCCACTTTTCCGTTCAGGCTGTGGCGTCACAGAATAGAAAAGTCGGTCATTTTGACAAAATCATGACTAGCGAAGAAAAATGAACCCTGTGCGTTAGTGAAACGGGCTTCTTCAGATGGTCTTACTTGAGTCTCTTTTCGAATCTCCTGTGGCCAGTCTTTTCAAAAATATTATCTATTCACCCTCCTCTCTCTGGATTCTACAGTCGAGATAATGTTGCTAGATTAGAATGACAGCCGGATAGAGGTATATGTGAGAGAGGGCGGCGCGATACGCATCTCTTTCGCTCTAGTAGTTTTCGCATCGTTCCTTCCTGCTCTCATACTGTTGTCAATCTAATCAAACTACATTATTTCGACTGAAGATAGTAGTGGTTTTGGTCAGAGTTTGGCATTTGGGACATCATCATAACATCCCATTAAACGTCCACTACAGGACAGGGAGCTCCCTCCAGAATTCTAGATTTTGCTGGAAAAATGTAGAGGGAAAGTACCATAGTCACCTCGCTTGTTAGCGTTACGGCTGGCACCATGGACCGCGGTTGTAGGTGACCGCAGTAAGTAAGATGTTAGATCAAATGAGGATGCTGCTGCCCATCCTCCAGTTTATAACCCTTAGTCGCCTCTTACGACACCCACGGGTATGGAAGGGTTGGTACTATTCTTTGCCGGCACCACACGGAACATTTGGGACATACATTTGATTATTGCAGGAGCTATCATCATGCTCGGAGGAGGACCGTCGCGAGCTGTACTGCGCTCTAGACGGGGCCCTGACCGCGCTGGCGTCGTGCCCGCGCGCGCGGGGCTGGGGCCGCGTGGCCGGCCTCTCCGCGCGGCTGGAGCGCCTCGCCTTCGCGCTCGCAGCCGCCCCCGCCCCCGCGCCCGCCCCCGCCCCCGCGCCCGCCCCCGCGCAGCCCCCGCCCCCGCCCGTCGCCAACCTCGCGACCACCACGCACCACATACATACCACGGCGTAACACACCCAGAATACTCGCCGGGCTTATGTCGCGTCGTCCTCAACTACAGTAAGACGGCAACGGCCCAACACTTTATACTGCAAAACAAAGGGCTTCAAATAGTGCATTTTGCACCTCATCTTGAAAAGGCAAAAAAGACGTCGACTGCAAAACTAAGTCCTCTGAATAGTGCATTTTGCAGTTTGACGACAACTACCACCCGCAGCGCTTGATAATACTGTCGACCACACACAAAACAACCTCTTCTTGTGATTCAGAAAACTAAACCTGTTTCAACGGACTTGAAAAGAAGATTGTTGATGACCTGTCTCTTGCCAGTTAGCAAAGTGTCCAACACTGGCAACACCTGTTCATTCCACGGTTTTCAATAGAATCGAGAGAGATCGGCCGATGTTTCTACCGACATGAAAAATTAAAATCGGACACAGTATTTATAAGTAGATACGCGCCATTAAAATATCCCCGATTTAATAAACTGAACAACCTACGTAGTTTATACGAACAAAACTTCCATTGTTAAGTTAGATAAGTAAAAATAATATTTGCCAATTGATAGTGGCACGAATGAATCGCATGCTTGTTACTGCTAAGTATGATTTTTAAAATAAGCTTAAATCATCGCCTCTGGTGTCCGTCCTACGACACAAGGTTCCGACGCTTGCCTGCCATTATTTCCAAAATAGAAATCCAATTAATGAAATATACGAAGAGAATTAGTATACAATTTTAGACTAACTTTACCACGATTGAAAAATATCTAGATTTTTTATTAAAACAGTATTTCAATATCTTGCATGTTGAATATTTGTAGATAGGAACGAGGGTAGTTAGTTTAAAAGTTAGCTAGTTATAAAGACGAACTTTCCTTATGTTTCAAATCGTATGATTGATCTCAAGGTGCGTTGATCGCATAGTTTCTTCGGAATTTGAGTTTGTGGAAATATTGAACATTAGTCTCAAGTTTTTATAGCTACCGAAAAACTAGAAATTGTATGGATACACCCTCTCGCTTTCGCGAGGATGCGGATGGATATACCTTCGCTATATACCTTTCACATACATCTTATAATACGTGGAGAGATCTCTTGTGAATCGCTTTCATTCCTAAACGCATTTTCAAGTAATATCGTTTCCATATCTTTAGAATATAGTTTTGTTGACTGAAAATTCTTGTGACATTAAAATTGATTTCCACGCGAATTGGTTAAATAACATTCTTGTAAATGTTAAATAAATTAAGTGCCATTAGATAAATACAGATTTAAATCACAGCTGATTACAGAATTACTTTAAGGTATTTCTATAGTATGATTTACATAGTTTACATCACAGTAAGTAACATTATTATTATAAATCAGATTATGCTGTACATAACTAACGGATGGTAAATTCTAATCAAGATATTTATTATATTCTAGTCAAATAATATCGTCAATATTTTGTTTATTCAGATTTATGTAAAATAAAATCGAAATGAAAAATTCTACTTATCTCTTTGAAAAATATCAATGAAACAATCACAATTATATTATTATTAAATTCCGAGAAACAGGTACGTACGGTTGCCTTTTTAATTAGGTTTAAATTAAGGTAACCATACTATTTATTATGTAATGTATGAACATAAGTATGAATGAATTTAACTTCGCTGTTACATCGCCATTCGAACTTTGATCACAATCGACCATGAGACTGATGTTTGTATTTATATTGAGTATTGTTAGGGTTGCTGAATTTGGCACTTTTGAGGGTAAAAGTAAGAATTATATGGTGTGCTGGTCAGAAAATATAGGAAATGTTTTATTTGTATGTCCTGACTGCTCTGCTGGTACTTGTACGAATCTTGAGCGATCAGAGACCACGCCCGGGTGCGATAAAATAGTTGTGTATGTACTATCGAATCGTATTATCACAATAAATCGAATCGTATTATCACAATAATGTTTTCTAATTTTACTGTACTGTACCTAATTTGAATTTAATTTCTGCACAAAAATAAGCTTGAGACGGGTCAGTCGATTACTCAAGATTCGTGCCGGCCTGAACTTACGTTAAAATATTCCTGCAGCCATTAAATTATGAAACACTTAATGAGTACAAAAAGCTCCATATTCCACTTGCTTGCTTTGGAGCTTAGGGATGTCATAATAACTAATAACATATAACATACACTGAGTATTAATATTTGAATTGAAATCATGTGATGTAAATATGTATTATGTAAATAAACTTTAAGAATTATTTCGTTTTTTATTTTTACAATCTACATAAAAGTTTGTTAGCTTGATATCGATGACAGACACAAGAATGTCTTCAATTTTATCATCAAGCTGCTCTATTTGAAAATTGTCGCGAGAATCTTAAATAAAACAAAAAATCTTATTTGAGACATTTATTCCACATATTTATTCCCTTAAAATAAATATTAATTATTACATTTCAACTGTTTTAGTGTAGATTCTCAGCTTTCCTTAGAGTAAATGTAGTATAATTTAGGCAAAGAAACTTAGGTACCCTATTGTACAAAAACAAAAATATCAGTCAACATAGCTGAGCTACTTTTTTCAAGATATATTACCGGAAATTTATTGAAGCTTAGGTTTGAGAGCAGTTTGTTTAAATTTTCATTGTAATATTTCTTTTGGAATGCTTGACAGTTTCGTTGACTTTTCATTTTTGCTGTTCCTTGATTTGTTAATTAAACTGCGCTGGTGGAAACTCTGGACAAATGTTGTTCAGTTTCATTCACCCTGTACAATGACTACATGAAGCTTACATGTTTGGGGACTCGAACTTTCTGACATAACCGACTTTCATACATAAAAGGCAAGATAGACTAGTAGTTTCATATTTTTTAACGGTTACTTATCGTCTCAATGAACCGCAAAAATAAGTTTGTTGAACCAAACTTATGTTGACTATGAATGGAGCTGAGCTCTTGTTAAATCCAACCATACTTTGACTTACAGTCCTAGGTAGAATTTATTTCACAGATATTGTTTAAATAATTAAATAAAATCATGGCATTAATTCTCGGATCAAAAAAATTAAATAAGTGGTGATAAACATTTAGGTGAAAAAATTTGAATATGATAATAACTACAAGAAAGCTGAGAAGAGTATATTGCTTGGAAATTGTATACTACGATATAATAACGTATGATAAAAAGCTATTGTTAGTTAACAAGAACAGTAACAATACATCCAGTGCAGAAGACTAAACCTAAATAGATATATCAGTCAGTGGGTTTTATTTATTTCAATGGTTTATTTCACAAATCTCCAGCTAAAAGGGAAAAGCTATTCTTATTAAAATCTAGGGCCCAATTTTGTAAATTACAGTCAGTAAAGAACTGACTAAAAATAAAATAAATAAGTTGGAAGCAATAACATTTTTGACGCGATTTTTAGTCAACTGAGAGACTGCATCTCAACCCAAGAAATACAGGATTCGAAGAAGAAGGCTAAAATTCACCCACCCCATTATAAGCTGTGCATATAGAGATCACCTTTTATTACTGTTTTGGCTCGAATCAGTAGCAGTGCGCAAGTTTTAGTTTAAATAATACTCCGGCTACTTCGATCCGTGAATATTATGATCCGAACTTGTGATCTCGACTTCAGAAAACGGGAATGCGGATCTAGAGCGCTACCCGTCATGCAAATAATGAATGAATGAATATCTCTTTTTTGCTAACTCGGAAAGGGATAAAAATTACAAACTATGAGTTACAATATGTGGGCAAAAGGCGGCCTTACCACTAAAAGTGATTTCTCCCAGACAACCGTTTGAAGAAATCAACATTAAGGAACACAGTACTGTAGTGAACAGTAATATGTATACTCCAGACCGACATTTCTCGGATTTGGATCATATGCAGTTTCTCTCTAAGTGATTAAGGTAGTCTGTGCAGGTAAATTGAGAATTTGACCCTAAAAGATAACTTTAGGTAGGCTATAAAAACTAAGCATCAATTACCTCCAATAACGAAGTTAGATGATACCTGACAATTGTTCCTCTGTCCTTTTCAATTTAACAGTCGCATGCATGAGACAATTTATCAGTAGGATGAAACATCTTTGACATTTAAATTTTAGCAACAGTGAGGAATTTATTGACAGGTTCAATTCAACTTATGTTTATTGGTTTAAAAAGCCAGCAAAAATACAGGAAATTAATACATTCGAGTTAAATGTTTTAGGGGCTAATACTGGAAACTAAAAGCAAAAATTTTTGTTCTATAATCCGTTCCACGAGTCAATGCAAAAGCTTACCAACACATTTTGCAGCCGTAGAACCAGACAAAGTACGACGAACCAGACGAACCAGAGTATATTTGACGGAAAAAATAACATTGTCTTACAAACTTGTTTTTTCTGACAGGTTTAGCTGATTACTATTGATCATGGAGCACAATAGCCTTGATAAAGCTGTAAAATGTGTTGGTAAGCTTTGGCATTGACTCGTGGAACGGACTATAGGAGAATTAGTATTTCCGAATCACAATTACTTTCTTTTTTCGGATTTTCGAATGTCGTATAGGTACCAAAACTTGTTTCATTAGCTTCCAAAATAAGCCCAAAGCTTTTACACGAATTAATTGAGACCTTGTATATGAAAATAGCTTATTCCCACCGGTGGGCATTTTTTAATTTTATTTTTGTGGAATAGACAAATTTGGCTATGATAATATATTTCACTAACTAAGGCGTCGTACATTTTTTAGTTCATCACTCATCCATCAATCACGCGTCTCTTTCGCTCTCACCTCCGGAACCCTTAAGCTAAAGTTATTAAATAACTTAAATAAAAGATGACCTAAATTCACTTGTTCGATTTCATGATATCCTTAAATATACAAACATTGATAAAACTATAAAGGGAGTAGGGACGTTGTACCGAAAACCGAAAGGGCGTGCTCAGTCAACGAAACTGAAACATTTTTGGGAAATTAAAAAAAAATTTACTTCTCCATACAAAATATTCGATCAGAGTGAGAATTTGTATGGAGAGGTAAAAAAATATTTTTTATTTCCTAAAAATATTTCTTTGGGGAAGTTGTTCAGTTTCTTTGAGTGAGCACGCTCTTTCAGTTTTCGGTACACCGTCCCTACACCCTGTAATCCTAAACAAGTTTTCGAAATGCATTAAAATGATCAATGTTTTATAAATTCATAGTAACATCGAAAGCTTTTTCGAAATTTAAATAAGGAATGAAAATGAACAGCTTTCATGCATTATACATACAATTAAATTATACATAATTTAGTAAAAACGGTTTGTATGAGACGAATCCCATTAAATCCGTGATCTACATAAAACTTTTATACAAGAATCCATAATACAGCCACGGAAATGAATTGTTGAGCAGGTTAACTATTACATCGTATACCTCTAATATAAATAAGTTTGCTAGGTAAAAAAAAAACAGTGTAACAAAATATGGGAAATGAATGTGCCTATGTATGTGCGCATACAATTTTTAACTTCGGTCACATCTCATACAAGTCGTATTTCGCCAATGTTAAAGTAAATAAACTGTTACAAAATTGTGGCGTGATCAATGTCTGGTGAAACATTTACACAAGAATCCAGCAGCAAAAACTAAAATTAAAATAAAACATGACCGCCATCTTCAATTGCTGACAAACGAACCCCAATTTTGAACTTATCTTGGGATTTGCTTTTTAATTGTCAATCAGAAAAACCAAATAGTCAAATGATTAAGTCAAAGTAAAAAGTAATTTATGATTATCATCATTGACATCGTGACATCTCCTATGATAAATTAGCGCTGATGATAACGTCTTCAACCTGCTCATCAATTTATTTCCCCGATTGTACTATGTTTGACAGTAAAAATAATCACATTGTACACTATACAGATTCATGATATAACATGGTCAATTAAAGGAAGAAATTATAATGGTGGTAATTCAATTTTCTCACTCATTCGACATTTGTATCTATTATTGCGAGAGCGAGGGGCAAATAGAATCGACACATTGTTCATTTCCATTCTTTAATCGATTAAGTTATACACAAATATACAATGAAAATCAATCGATTAAACGGCTTCTCAGATACATTTGATTGGGGCCTATTATTTTAAACATCTTATTACTAGGTGCCGTTACGCACTAGTAGAAATCTACTTAATACTAAAAATAAAGAAATATATTATTTCTTTAATGAACTATCTATTTCACTTGTTAAGCAGCTTATTGTGTTTGCTTAGCAATCTCATGCATGTAGTTTCTTCGACACCAATAGTCTTTAACAACCGAACCGTTACCAGAAAACTGAAACTCTGGATTCCAACCACGAAGCTGAAAAACTTTTCCTGCATTCAAAATAATGTAACTTGCTTAGAATACGTGAGAGCAAGTCCGGTTGATACGTGTCTCTGTCACTCCAATGTGCAGCGCATCGCTCCGTCCTGCTCTCACACTACTGCTGTCATTCTACTCGAGCTACGAGTATATTACTTCGACTGTAGGGAACTTATGTTCCTCTGTCGCATATACATAACCAGTCACTCACGTGCTATTGGGTACCGGTGGTGATACCCAAAGGTTTTTTCGGAGTAAAATGCTTCTTCTTTCGCCAAAATACGCCTTTACTACACTCCGAACCGGCCCCAGGCGAAATCCGGGATACCAGATGCCTTAAACAAAGGTTGTTTAGGACTTGCATTCTGAGAAATAAAACTTGGAGCTAGGTATCTGGTAGAGCTCGTGAATATTTCAATAGGTTGCTCGATAGGTTAGGTTACTTACCGGTGCTCAGGAGCATTGGGCTAAAAATATATTCTGGTGGAGCGCGTGAGTGATTAGGATCAAATCACGAAAATTTCATTTGACGTAGAAGCTGTATCACGTGATTAAGACATAATGTATGAGAAATAAATGTTGTTTTCGCATCTCATGGCCGGAATACACAGTTAAAATTTTCGGGAGATCTAAATGTTCTCCTGATGCCTTGTCATTTTTTGTCTCCGATATCTAAGATAACGTTTAAAAACCGCAGTTTGTAAATACTGGCGCGGCGATCGAGCTGAGATCAACATAATGTTTGTTTCTTACCAAAAAGATGGTCTCGTAGCCTATGTGGAAATTTTAAACAATAGATCCAATAAGCCTCTTATCGCCACTTGATTTTTGAACCTGGCGTTTCAAATGACACAAAACACTCTAGTCACTTTAAACTCTTTCGTATGTGATGCATAATTGTGCGCAAGTGTGGCGTAAGATTACTTCCATAAAAGTTTAAAATAAGAGGTCTGTTTTTTTTCTCTATGTTAACTAGTTAAAAGATGCTCGACGCTATGAATAATCAATTAAAACGCGTCAAAGCATTTGCCATTACTGCACCACTCACACCAAAGTGCAGTTGGAATAAAGCCGTGTCACAAACAAATTGGACTTCCTTGCTTCATTCGGTATATAAACCATATACTAAATTATTTTACTATGGGAGGACATCTGCCAGCATGTCCCAAATTACAATATCACATCATCATCGAGCATTATGAAATATTCAAACCTTCACTACCTTGTGAAGTTTTTTTTTTTAATCCACATTTTATAATTTCTATTACCCTTATTATTCGGAGATCGAATATTAGTGAGGATGACTGATAGCCGCGCGCAATGTAATGCGGATTGAATTGATTGCGGGCTTATTGATGCTTTTCTGCTTGCTTGATTATGTCGCATTTATGCCGATCTCAAATGCAAATGTAGTGTGAAGTAGCACTACCATCTCTCCCTGTTCGTGTGGGTTATGGACGGCTGCCCTAAAGAAAATGTCTAGTTTCAGCAGTATTCCTGAAGTAGTAAGGTGTACTAGGTACTTCATGGACTAATGAAAACTATCTAGTTTACTACTTTTACTTTACTTTAGTATACTTCCAAAAACTTCACTGCTGAATATTTCTCCAAAAATAAAATACATAAACATAATGTTACAAGACCAACGACCGACCTCAACAAAGCCATAGATGGTAACAAAATAATACAGAAACGAAACTCCAGCCTTTCCCTTGTGATTAAGTTAATTCTGACGCTGATGGTTATTTTCTGTGTACGAGTGTCACACGACTCATTTTTGAGTTCTGCGCATTAACCGTCAGTGTATGAATTGCATTATTCTATCTTATATTGACTTCGCGTCTAGGCGGTCATAGCTAGAGTCAGTTTCCCGGGCCGGCGGCGGCTCACACTTAAGTCACGATCACACCTTCCCTAATTCAGAAACTAATTCGGTTTACATTGCTGGCTAAAGTAAGGAAATTGCAATTAACAAAACCAAGCCTCCCAGCAATGTATGCCGAATTAGTCTTTGAATTCAGTTAGGTGTGATCGTGGCTTTAAGATGCAATTTCAGTCATATCATATATTTGACAGACCCCTGGAATAAGCAGTATTCGTACAGTTGTACAGCTTCTACAAGATCAGGTGGTTAAAAGCAGCAGTAAAAAAATTACAACTTGTGACTGCGATGCGACTAAAATGGTAAATCACAATAAGTATAGTTTAGACAGAGGATCCCAGAATCTTTATCTTTGGGGATAATTTCGTCCATGATGGGGATACACCAGCAGTACGAGTATAGGTAGAGTGAGCCGACTTGAGGTGTCCGCGCGCCGCCAGCTGCCTACGTGGAGAGGTAGAGGCGGTGGTAGTCGTTGGCGCCGAAGGCCGCGTTGCACTTGGGGCACTTCCGCTGGCGCGTCTCGTAGCGCGTGCGCAGGCAGTCCCAGCAGAACACGTGGAAACACTTCGTCAGCACCGCGTCTTTGCGCTTCACCTGCAGCAACGTCAAACATTTGTAGAATAATGTCACAAGTGAGGTAACGCGGTTACGACTGCTTACGAGCAAATGAGCCACCACGCTACTTATGGGGGAGGCGGTGAGGGAGAGAAGGGCGGAGGCGCGAGTGGACGTGGGTGGAATCTTGACGTGCTCTTGACCGTACCTACCTACCTACACAGACGTAACCACGTAAAACTTACGGTCGAATCAAGGATACAGCTAATCAGGGATTTTATTAATACTGTAAAAAAGAGAGATGACTTCTTTCCAACCTTGCAAAAGGGGCAGGTGAGTGTCTTTGTACTCCCGAATCTTTTCCAGTAACACCTCGTCCATGGTGGAACCAGCTTGCTCCATCTTCTTCTACCTCTCTACTTCCAGAGGATGGCCATTCTCCTGGTACTCATGACACTAACCTTGCTAGGCGGGCAGGTGAGAGTCTCCTTATACTCCCGAATCTCTTCCAATAACACGTAGTCCATGCGACAACCAGCTTGCTCCATCTTTTTCTACCTCTCTACTTCCAGAGGATGGCCATTCTCCTGGTACTCATGACACTAACCTTGCTAGGCGGGCAGGTGAGAGTCTCCTTGTACTCCCGAATCTCTTCCAATAACACCTCGTCCATGCTGGAACCAGCTTGCTCCATCTTCTTCATTCTCTATACTTCCAGAGGATGTGCAGTCTCCTGGTACTCATGACACTAACCTTGCAAGAGGGGCAGGTGAGAGTCTCCTTGTACTCCCGAATCTCTTCCAATAACACCTCGTCCATGCTGGAACCAGCTTGCTCCATCTTCTTCATCCTCTCTGCTTTCCGTCTGAGGATGGCCAGCTCCTCGTGGAGTCTCTTTGTTTTGTAAGCTTCTGCCTCTAGAGCGCTCGTCTTCTCCGCTACCACTTGCTGCGCTTCTTTCATTTGCGCGTGGTATTTCTCTGGAAATAAAATCGTGGTTAGTTACAGTTGAAATAAAAGCCTTTGTTAGAATAGAGTTATGCGTGAGAGCAGCACGAACCAATAAGTGTCTCTGTCGCTCCAATATCTTACGCATCGCTCTATCAACACTGCTGTCATTCTTATCAAGCTACAATTTATTACCCTGAAAGCAGGATAGCTTTATATGTATGATCGAGACAGATATATATGGCTTGCTACCACAATCAAAACTCCTTTTCCACATCCACAAGGGAAGCGTCGCTTAAAACAATCGTTAGTCATCGTCATTTTATAAATATTGTCTTAGCAAGATTTTACTGCTGTCGCTTCTATTCTTTCACTTTGGCTTATTTTCCCTATAAAAACTTTTTGACCACAGCGGATACCGTCACTTGCAAAAACCGTTCCTTCTCTTCCTACAATGATTAATTACTCACCAAATTGTTGGCAGACTGTGCGGATTTGATGACCTTTTTTTTGTGCATCTCCATCACTCTCTTACAAAAACCTTTAATCGTCTTCTTTACGTTATTATTTACTCACCAAGATGTAGCTTGAGATCGGCGGCAGACTGTGCGGATTCTATAGCCTTCCGTTTGTGCATCTCCATCGCTTGTTGGCGAAGTAACAACTCCTTTTCCACAGCGGATAGCGTCGCTTGCAACAACCGTTCTTTTTCTTCCAAACGACGAGCCACCGCACCCATCGATTCTATCTGTTGATCACGGGTTAGCACCTGAAATATACCAGCAAATTTATACAGTAAAGCAACGATTAGTTTCAACACCAGTCATGTAAGTCAAGCTAATCAACAAGATGAGATGAAGACGTCGTTTTAACTTCGAGTGCGCACAAAAGGTTTTTAGTTTCTTCAGATTTCTGTTCGCTGTGACCTGTTCAAACTCGAGTTTGTTGTCGTAAGAGCGAAGCGTGGGCTGAAACCTCCTTCGTCGTACGTAACATACGGTCATGTCAGAGCAATGGTTCTTACCTATTCCGACTGCTTCTTTCCTCAACAATTTATGAACGTATGAGCGAGATAGAAATATACAAGGTGAATTTTCATTAATTTAAATCCCGAAACCCAGGGGAAACAAGCAATATATACCAAAAAAAGTAATTTCGAATTGTAAGAGAAAACGAATAAAAAATTTCGAGCTTAAGAAAAAAAAAAGAGCATGTTTTTCTTCGGAAAAGTTGTTTCTTTTTGTTAGGAGAATTACTTGGAATCGAATGGAAATTCACCTTGTATTTGTATCGTTCATAACTATATTAGTCTCTTAATTACCTGTTCTTGCAGTAACTGCTTCTCCTCCCTCAACAGTTTGTGAAGACTATTCGCTTTGATCCTCTCGGACATGAGCTTGAAATTAGCGTCGTCCTTTTCCCGCAGTTGTTGTATGAGCCGCGAGTTCTGTTCCTGCATGTCCTCAAACGCCTGTCCCGTCACTTCCATCTCGTTTAATAAAGCTTCCTCTTCCTGTAAACGTATTTGTGTCATCTTTATGCACAAATAGTTTTATATTATGAGTATTGCTTTATTCTACATGGACATTTTAAAGCTATTAAAATAAATTAAAACACTGAATATTCAAAGGCAAAACACTTATGTTTATCAATGAAATAAAACAAATAACTTTCACGATAAAGCAAGCTGTGCAATAGGTATGTATGTTTTGTCATAAAACAAATGCCTCACTTTAGCAACTACAATTTTAGGCCCTGAAACAACACAGTCGTGATAGAATTTTAACTTCAGTTATTTTAGGTTTAAAAAACAACACATGACGCAATTCGTTTTAGATGCATTATAAACTTTTCAAACCGACCAGAGGGACTACAGTCGACTTCTCGAACATTAACAGATATTCGTATTTAACAGAAATTATTGTGTCAGATTTTCATCACATCGAATTGCGCCATTATTGTATCACAGTTTCAAACCAGAGTGAAATGTGTTACTTGTGGCTTTTACCTGTGATCCGGCAAAGGGTCGTGAGAAGGCGTGTATGTTGTCAGCGTTGGGTCGCTGCGTAGACAGTTGTTTCTGTAACTCGTACTTCTGTTCCTCCAGCTGTTTGATCTTACGTAACGCGTCCTCATCCGCTAAACGACGTTCGCGTTTACTTTCCTGGATACAATATTAATGTAACATATTAGTCTTTTTTTATCTCTACCTGTCAAAGCCTTATTTCTTTTTCACATAAATTGAGAAAAGTAGAGGCCTAAGGACGCTGCCTTGAGGCACTCCATGAGCAACATGCTTTGCCGCCTATGTAAAAAAACCTTAGTATTCTGTCACTGAAATAGGTTAAAAAATACTTAATAAATTTATTTTATACCATGTGTTACAACTATTTGCAGTAGTATTATGCTTTAAAGTTTAAGTTGGAAGGGGAAGGCCTCGGCGAACGTATCAGGACCAAATTCAAGACGTTCTGAATAAAGGCCAGGTTAAAAGTACCCTAAACCGACGAGCATGTATGAAAGGATTGATGAAGGTTCAGGAAGCAAGGGAAGTATGTCAAGATCGTAGCAGGTGGAGAACTGTGGTCTCTGCCTACCCCAACGGGAACAAGGCGTGATGTTATGTATGTATGTATGTATGTATTATGCTTTACATAGTCGAAAGCCTTAGATAAAACAAATAGACTGGGTAAGCTGGTTGATTTAACTGTATCATTATGGTAGGCGAACGTTACCATGAAAATTTCACTATTAGCATTCAACGTCCCATTGCAGGTGAAAAGCTTCTCTTTGCTTATCATCATAACATCCCATGAAACGTCCACTGCGGGACAGCTCCCTCCAGAATTCCAGCAAAAGTCAATATAATTGAATTAATTAATTGTCTCTACCGGGCGCTCCGCGAGAACTGAGTGACGGAGCCGGATGCAAACACGCACTGACGAGGCTCGCGCTGCCCGTCCGCGTGACTTCCGCACAAAAACCGCTCTTTTGGGGAGCGCCGGGCGGCGCGAGTAGCATGAGAAGTATCGTGTTCACACACTCGTCCTGCCCACATCCCTGCCCACTTTGGCTGAATGTAAATGTAGCATAACTATCAGGACTGGGTGTGTGGTGTGGTACGGTACCTGCTGCATCTTGGCCTTCTGGCGGTGGTCGTCCAGCTCCTGGCGCGCCTTGCGCTCGGCCGCCATCAGCTGCACCTTGTCGCGCTGCTCCTTGCTCACCCCCTTGTACATGTCCAGTAGAAGCTTCAGCTCCTTCTGCTCGTTCACGGCTTTCCTGAACACGATACACACCACTTTTGCATAAATTCGGACAGGGAAAACACCCCTGTAGTTCACTCAAAGTCCTGCAGTTCCCTAAGTAAACCTTATCTATGGAAGCAGATACGGCTTAGTGCCTGGAGAGCTCGTAGTATTTACTTACTGGAGTTTTTTTAATATTAGGGACATTTCACACAAGGTTATCCGATCCCAAACTAGGCAAAGCATCACACAAATGTTTGCCCTAGGCGGGGATCGAACCCGCGGCCCACGGCGTATAAGGCAGGCTCACTACCAACCACAACAGCAGGCTTGTCATGTTGCTACATCAGGTGCTTGATGAATTGATTCTGCTAAGCGATTTTGACGCGACTATGGTGCTTTTTGGGATGAGGATAGGTGTCTGGGTGGTACCTTGTGTACTAGTATTGAGATGATTGATTGCATTTGAGATGAGGTATTTGATGAGCTGTTGTCTAATGATTTGTCTAGAGGGAATAGAGAAAGATATCGTGTTACCTAGAAATAATAATATAAAGGAGTGTATCTTATGTGCTGCTACTTCAAGTCCTTAAAGAGTTGAGGATCAGCGATCTTGGTGCAACTGAGGATCTTATCCTATCCTATACTATTAAACGAGCAATATTTGTGTATATACAGTCGTGGTCAACTAATTAGGGACAATCTCTAGTTAAGTCAAATGCTCGTTTGGCGTTTGCACGTAAATATGGACATTGGACCTACGCCCAATGGCAACATGTATTATTCTCTGACGAGACCAAGGTTAATTTGATTTCTTCAGATGGAAGGCAATACGTACGGCGTCCAGTAAAAGCGGAAATGAATCCAAGATTCACAAAAAAACAGGTGAAACATGGCGGTGAAAACATTAAAATGTGGGGTTCATTTTCTGGACGTGGAGTGGGACCTGTGAGGAAAGTTCAGGGTAACTTAGACCAACATCAATACAAGGCAATATTGGAGGAAACGATGCTTCCTTATGCTGAGGAGCATCTCCCTATTATATGGACGTTTCAGCATGATAACGACCCGAAACATACCGCCCGTTCAGTCAAGTCGTTTCTTACCAGTCAATCAGTATCGGTGCTAGATTGGCCAGCAAATAGCCCGGACCTTAACCCAATCGAGCACCTTTGGCACGAAATCAAGAAAAAAGTTGCCACTTATCGTACCACAACTTTAGATGAACTTAATGAAGCTTTTTGTGAGGCATGGGCAAACATTCCTGTCGAAACATGCCAGAAACTGATAATGTCTATGCCACATCGGTGTCAAGCGGTAATTACTAACAAAGGTTTTGCTACTGGGTACTGATTTTACACGTAATAAAATGGAGCTGTTAAAGATATTATAATATTGCAGATTATTAGTTTTGTTTAACTCTATTTTTTTCATTATAGTTTACTGTCCTTAATTAAATGTCCAGCTACAGAACTATACCTTAAAATTGAATACATGTTCAACTTTTGATATTAAATACTTTTTTCTATTTATTTATTCTTTTATTTACAGCCATTTATAGCATAATAATCGGACCAAATTATGCAAATAATAGGTGCTGAGAAATCATTATGGTTTTATGGTGTAAGGGACGGTGTACCGAAAACTGAAAGGGTATGTTCAGTCAACGAAACTGAACAACTTTCCCAAAGAAACTTTTTTGGGAAATGAAAAAAAAATCTGACTTCTCCATACAAACTGTTCGACCAGAGTGAGCAATTTGTATGGGAAGTTCAAAAATTTTTTTCATTTCCCAGAAATGTTTCTTTGGGAAAGTTGTTCAGTTTCATCGACTGAACACGTCCTTTTTGTTTTCGGTACACCGTCCCTTACACCCTGTATATATATTTGTAATCGGTTTCTCGAAAACGGCTCTAACGATTTCGATGAAATTTAGTATACAAGGGTTTTTGGGGGCAAAAAATTGATCTTCGAGTAGCTAGGTCTCATGTCTGGGAAAATTCGTTTTCACCATCTATTTTAATATTTCTTAGCGCATTTTAGTGCGTTCAAGAAACTTACAGCGCCATCTGTTGTTGAGTAGCATAGCTTGCTCACCTGGTGATATTTTAATCATACAGAGCATAAGCTCGGTCGCCCAGGTACTTAGTGATTAAATACAAACTTGGTGGTTTGACGCTTCTCGAGCCCTCATCTATAATACTTGATTAGTTAAAAAGGAAAGTATCTCACTTGAGCTGCTGCTTGAGGTCCTTGATGAGCTGGTCCTGCTCGGCGAGCTTGGCGCGAGTGTGGTCCTTGTTGACGCTCGGCTTGGTGTCGGGCGCGGCGGCGGGCGAGGGGGGCGGCGCGGGGGCGGCGGCCCCCTCCTCGCCCTCCGCCTCCCCCCCGCCCTCCTCCTTCTTCACGGCGAGCGGCTTCTCCTCCGGCTGCTCGCTGGAGGTGGTTCCCGTGCGGGCGCCCGCCTCTTCTAGCTCTTTGCGAACCTGAACATTAAACGTTTCCTTATAGCCTTCAGGACCATTTAGTTCACTTCCTAGTATGTTGAATTCTCTAAATTAGGTTCGACGTATATGAACAAAGCAAAAGTGTGGGTAGTGGAGAGCAATGTGTGGGTAGTGGGAGGCAATGTGTGGGGTGTTTGGAGGTAATCTCCACACATTACCCCCCATTGCTCCCACCGCTCGCACATTGCTTCCATCCATCTACACATTGCTACCCACCGCCCACACATCGCCCTCCCACCGCCCACATATTGCTACCTCCTAACCACACATTACCCCCCTTTGCCCACATGTTTCTAGTCAATCCAACTGCCAGGAAACTTAACATTAGTCATATTGGGATTCAACTTAATAGGAATCCAAATTTCAGAGAATACAACATAATGAAAGTTCAACTTAATGGTCCTGAAAGCTTTATAGGATTTGCCCGGCAAAGAATAGTACCAATCAATCTCTACCCGCGGATATCGTGAACCAGAGAATGGGCTGGAGCGTTTGCAACGCTAACAAGTACTGTGTCAACATGTATTCTTGCAAATGAATAATTTATAATAATTTCTTTTTACTATGGCACTTCCCCACTATATTGTACCATCCTTTTTTGTTGGAATTCTAGAGGGAGCTTCCTTTCCTGTAGTGAAAGATTATAGGATTCATGCTACTTTTCGGTGAGATTTAGCAAGTAGAAAATTATGTATTCAAGATCATCATTATCATAACTACCTGTAAGTTCCTCTGTTAGTATAGAATGTTTTGCATATAAGAATCAAACATTTAGACTGTAAACATACAGACACACAGACAGAGAGCAAGATCGTAGTATGGCAACAAACCACAGCCATCGAAATTCTAGCGAAGAGAGAATCCGAATTCTTTGGCTACAGCCAGGGACACAAAATAGAGTTATTTAGCTTGAGAAAGATTGCAGTAGTCGCCACGCGTAGTGATGTTTGCAACCACAGTATAACCGCAATAATTTATTGGCATAGAAAGATGCTAATCATCATCATCATATCGTGTGGGTAGCAAGGTCGATGACCGACCTCACAAACCCTGGTGTCAGAGTCGTTGAGCCGCCAAAGGCCTCTGACATGGCTCATTAACGACTACATCCTTAGATAGTAGTCGGGACCAACGGCTTAACGTGCCTTCCGAAGCACGGAATCATCTAACTTTTCGGTCAATCAGGTGATTCATCCTGCAATGTCCTAACCAAACTGGGGAGGTCGCACAAAGGGATTTTTGTTTGACAGTGTCCCCACCGGGACACGGTGAAGCTCTTGTCGTATCTTGATATCTCCAAAGCGTTTGACAGGGTCTGGCATGCAAGCCTTTAAAGCAAGCTTTCTTCATATGGGCTAACTATTGTCCTTTGCACTTGGATATCTAATTTATTGCGCGGACGATCATTCCAAATGGTCTCAGAACGCCACTCATCAGATCAGAGGGCTATCGATGCCGGAGTTCCTCAGGGATCGGTACTGTCTGCAACTCTATTCCTGCTGCATATTAATGACATGCTGACGCCCGGGACCTTTGGATATGCTGATGGCGGCTTAGTCACGGGCAGATAGCTATCCATTGCAAAAGCCAATTTACTATATAAATTCAATCTTGTCTAGAGAATATGGTGGATATCAGGTGAGATAGGAGTTAAAAGCTTACCTAACCTACATAAAAAAAAGATTTACGACACTACAGGAAAATATGGAATCATGCACTTTTCTGTCAACATCACACGGTAGTTGATACGTCAGATAAAGTTGAATTTGATAAATGAATGTTTTTTCTATTTTGTTTTGAATAAATGTTATTTCTATTCTAATTTACCTTAACTACCACTAACCTTGTTGAGCTCCTGGCTAGCATCTTTGTACTTCCTCTTGTAGCGATGCACCTCGCCCTTGAGCTGCTGGTTGTGGTTCTGCAGCGACGTGATGAGATGCCGCATCTCCCGGTTGATGGGCCCCGTCTGCTCGTTGGCGGCCAGGTTCTGTTCGAACTCTATCCGCAGCATCTCGTACTCTTTCCGCAGTTGTCCCAACACGTCTTCCAGTTGAATCATTTCAGCGCGAAGAGCCTTTTGACGGGCGAGTTCTTCGCTCTGCAAAAAAAGACAAGAAATTGATATTAACATTAATCAATTTATTGATCGATAGTTTTAGCAATAATAGGAATATGCTAACAGACAGAATTGTTTGTTGTGTAACAAAACGAGTTCTAGACCCTAAAAACATAACATTCATTCAAAACATCATTCATTCATTCAAATGACATCACTGCCTTAGTAAATTACTATTCTCAGAATCAGCTGTTCCTCAATCCTGATAAATGCTTTATTATTTCATACACCAGAAAACGTAAACCTATCCAATTCATCTATAATTTACAAAACCATCCTCTCACACGAGTTACGAAAATTAGGGATCTAGGTGTTATCTTAGATAATGAGCTAACATTTAGATTTCACTATGAACATATAGTTAAAAAAGCTTTTAAGCAACTCGGCTTTATACTTAGAATTTGTAAACCTTTTAGTCTGAGAATCACTTACAAAATTTTATATTTCAGTTTAGTATGTTCTGTACTTGATTTCTGCTCTGTGGTTTGGAGCCCTTACTATGCTTGTCATACAGACCGATTGGAAAGAATTCAACGCAAATTTCTTAAGGCTCTTGACTACAGGGTAGGAGACAGGTACACAAACTACAACGATTCTCTTATACGAAACAACATGCTTCCTCTTGCTCTCAGACGTCAACAGTTTGATTGCATGTTCCTCTATAAAATCATTAATGGCCTCGTAGATTCCCCTCACCTTCTGGAACTTATAAGTTTAAAAGTCCCTACTAGACCTGTACGTAGTACATATACAAATATTTTATTTGCGTATCCAGGTTTCTCGACTAACTATACTGCTAACTCTTATTTTCGTCGCTGCTTGGCTAGCTATAACAATGTTTTTTCTCATATTGATCTATTTTCTAGTAAACCACACGAATTCAAAAGGTTGTTAATTGAATTTTTAAAAACTAAAATTTCTTAAGTCTTAGGTGTGGTTGTAGATTTATTCACACAATATAATTACTGTATAGTTAACTATTCGTCCGATTATTGTTTTTCTACTTAGATCTTTTGTGGACACTCCAGGTCCGTGAGTTATACAGGTTTAGAATATAAGTACTTTATTTAAGACCGTCTGTTGTGATAATAAAACAAAATAAAAATAAAATAAAACTCTCCCCAAGATTCGTACTGAAATCTTCTTTTTAGCTGATTATGCCCTTTTACTTCTCTACTATCATAAAATTGTAAACTAATTTTGTCTTTGAAGATATTTTTTGTTTGATAGCTAGTAGTTTAACTTACACTCTGATATGTTTCCTTTTACAAGCGGACGAATTCGCGTGAAAAAAATAGTATCTAAAAAGATTTTCGGAGATACATTGGCTACCTACCTCCATCATCTCAATCTGCCTCATGTGCAGGTTCTTGGCATTCTGCAGCTGCAGTCTCGTCTCATCCAGAGCGGTCTTCATGCCCATAGACTCGTTGTACAGCACTGAGAACTGGCTCTGTAGACACTTGTATTCTGTCGTCTCCACTATCACGGACTCCGGGAGTTGGCGGATCTACAAAAATAGACACTTTTAAAGAAAAATGTGCATTTTTTAAACAATGGATATTTTCCCCCTTGCAGGAAGTTCTGGTGAAAATAAGCTTAAATCTATTATCAAAAAAGTCATTACATTCAATGAGTACAGCCGATCTAACTCAATCAATTTGTTTTTGGCTAGTTTCCTTTGCTTTTCTAAAGTGCTCGCCCCTGATTGTTGATAGATCTACAGCTTCGCCTAGAAAGCCATATAACAAGTCAGCAATACTTACATACATTTTGTGCTTCTCGACTTTAAGTAAAGTTAATTATTTAAAGTCGAGATTTAGTTAAAGTATCTCGATGTTGCCTATGCAGCCTGTACAACTCAGCAGTTCCCTTTGCTCTTACAAAAGACTCCGCAGCGATGTCTTGAAGCTTGAGATACGCAGCCGCCGAATGGGGCCGAGGAAAGTGCTCGCTCCTGATAGATGATAGCTCTAGAAACCTACATAACAAGCCAGCAATACTTACATCCATTTTGAGCTTCTCGACTTCCTTCAACGTGTCTCGATGTTGCCTATGCAGCCTGTCCAACTCAGCGAGCCTGTTATTGGCCAGTTCCCGTTGTTCCTCCAACTCCGCGGCGATGTCCTCCAGCTTGGCCTGCGCGGCCGCGGAGTGGGGCGCGGCGGGGCCGGGCGCGGGGCCGGTGGGCGCGCTCGCTCCTGATTGGTGGTAGCTCTTCAGCTTCTCTATCGCCTCCGCTAAGTGGTTCTCTAGTTTGTCGTTGCGAGATCGGACCTGGGGATCGTAACAGTTTTAATTGGAAGCGGATATCTATGCGTTGAGGCCGTGTAGTACGACAAAGAACATCTCTACCCGTGGGTGTCCTAAGAGGCGAATACGAGTTAATGAACCAGAGGATGGACAGCAGCATCTTTCAGTGTATTGTATCATCTTACATTGACATCATATGATTTAATGATTTAATTTTAATTTATTTTTATGTTGTCTTAACAATCACAATCATCTTACATTGACATCATATGATTTAATTTTAATTTATTTTTATGTTGTCTTAACAATCACATTTGTGATAATAAAATCTAATCATTCTGTGGTCACCAACATCCGCGGTCCATGGCCGAATCGCTATCAAGCGTGGTGACTATGGTACTTCCCCTCCAAAATTGTACCACGCCGTTTTCGGTGTTCTGGATGGAGCTCCCTGTCTTGCAGTGGACGTTTTATGGGATGTTATGATGATGATCTAAGCCTCTTACTAACGACTTGACCACCATCTTGTCGCTCCAGTCTAAGCCACGTGGGGTTTTTTAAGATGATTAGACACTAATGGAGGGAAGAGAGAGAGGCCTTTGCCCAGCAGTGGGAGATTATAGACTAGATAAGATAAGAAGATACTATTGTAATAACAGTATAACGGGTCCTTAGCACGATAAGCATTTTTTTTTAAAAGCTCCCGATGTTTCGACGCTTTTGCATTCCCCATGATTACGAATGACTGGGAGCTCATAACATAAAAATCCATACCGTGGTAAAAACCCGTTACACTATTATCACAATATTGTTTAATGACACAGAATTAAGTTCGTTCAAGGTTCGCTCCTTGCTTGAAGCGTAACGGAAAAGTCGTGACGAACAGTGAAGGACTTTAGATTTTTCAACAAGCTTCAGGTGAGGATCTTTCGCTTTCTGTTTAACGTAAACTGCTCTGAGGTCCCTGATAACAGAGTCATTACAACATACGAGACAGCAGGCATTTCTTCTTAGCGTGTCGATCAATTACAAATAGCAAAATTTTTGTAGCCCAGAACGTTGCCACATTTACTGCGTCATTTGTGGCTTTAAAAAGGTCAACGCGTACGTTCAACCGCTTGTCGGTAGGAACTTTTTCAACTCTATTACCACGCCACAAGGTCCAAAAGTGTTTCTACTGATCTGCGGCCGTGTGTACATGTACAAGTTATGCAATAAATCTGAATCTGAATGTGTCGGGACAGGAGGTTACCCACTCACATTTGTTATTAGAGCTGTCGGTGAAACCCCACCTACACATGTTGTCTTTGCATCGACCGACCTGTGTTCGTAGTCTGTTTAAAGACTTCCAGATCGGTCTGGGCTTGTACCTCACCTTGAGTAACTCGTACTGAAGATCATCGATCTGGTTCTTGAGCTCGGCATTCTCGGTGTCGCGGCTGTTGACGGCATCTTGCAGCTGCGCGACCCTTAGCGTCATCTCGTGGTGTCGCGAGTGCAGCGTGGTACAGAGGCCCTGCAGCCGCCGGTTCTCCGCCGTCACCTCCTCGTTGGTCGCGCGGACGGTCTCTTCCAAGCCTGGTGCTGGCGCGCCTTCTACAATAGATATGCATAACAAAATATAAAAATACCGTAGTAGAGATGGCAAAAAGTGAAATTTAAATTTAAATCGGCTAAGAATTAAGGCCGATACAAGCATTCAAAACTATTAATTACGCGCCGATTAGACACAGAGATCCGGCATGGATAGTGACGTCACACGCCACTACGGTCATATAAACTCAGTGTTAAATTTCGTTCTGCTAGAAAGAGACAGGAATAAATCTTCGATAGCTTATATCATTTTTAATGTCATATTTATTTGATAAATTGTTTTAAATTGTTTATGACATGAATGAGGATATTAAAAAAAAAATCTGCATATTATCAATTTATTACAGTCGAAATAATGTACTTTGATTAGAACAAAGAAATTCCAAGTAAAATGCTTATACAACTACAGAGTGCATGTGAATGGCAAAAACGTCCCTGACCACAGATAACATATCCTTAGATCTTGCCGCGTAAATGGGTCTATATCTCTTTCTAGCATACTGTGCTGGTACTGTTGCTAAAAAAAGACTTACTTGTACATTAATTTGATTTACATCTATTTTTACAGAGACGGAAATGTTCCTTCACGTGAGCTCTCTACGAGTAGTTGTAAGATATTATGTTACGTAAGATATTGGAGCCACAGAGGCACAAGCGCTCCATCCTGCTTCAACGCATAGCTCTCTAGCATAACGTGACGCAACTTGATAGCACTCTGGATCTTATCCCTCTGATGCAGGTGTTCGAATATTGTAGGACACTGTATCCAGCTGACGTTACCATCCAATAAACCATCAAAACCTGCCTCATGGCATGATTAGTCATTGATGTTGATGACTCTATGGATCTCGTTGTTCCTTTGTAGGTAGATAGTTCCTTTGCTGCTGGTGGTGAAAAGCCTGAAGGATTTGACTCCAGATATATTATCCACTCATCCTCCGCCTTGATGGATCTATAGATCTTGTTGTTCCTTTCTTTCATATGTATGAATCATTATGAAAATGTAGGATAACGAGACTAGTAGGTTTCACAAGGACCCCTCACCCAGCTTTCATCCTACATTAAGAAAATAAAACTTAAAAGTGAGTTTACCTTCCTCCTCGCCCTTGATAGCTTTCCAGATCTTATCATTCCGTTGCTGCAGGCGGTCGAAGGCCTGCAGGACTTTAGCGACGGCCCGCTTACTCACTTGCACGCGGTTGGCCAACTGAGCATCCAGCTCCTCTTTGTCCCAAGTCGACAGTTGCATCAGAAACGATGTTGTTGCTTCGTTCTCATCTGTAAGTCAAGAATCAAAACAAAATATTTTCCTAACCTTAAATATTATGAAGATGCTTCATTTCAATTCACTTTGAATAAATAATGTTTTCTTAATGGGGTACAGATGTAATCTATACAATAATGATGTCAATTAATTTATATCGCTCTACAAACAAAGTGGCGTGGCGCCATATGAAAAAGAAAAAAAGCGATAAGAAAAAGTTTTTAAAAATACACCAAACATGTACCAACTGGCTTTTTTATGTGCCATAACAACCCATGAAACGTCCACTGCAGGACAGGGAGCTCTCTCCATTTCCAGAACTTCAGCAAAAACGCGTGGTATTTTGGAGGGGATTTACCATAATCATTAATCACCAATTGTAGGTGTTGCAGCTGGCGACCGCTGTATGTAAGATGGTACAATACACGGAAAGATGCTGCTACTCATCTCCGGTTCATAAACCCTTAGTCAGCTCTTACAACACCCACAGGTAAAGGTGGATTGGTATTATTCTTTGCTGGCACTACACGGACAACAACATACCATGAAATGTCCACTGCAGGACTGGGAGCTCCATCCAGGCAGCTGTCTTTTTTGTGTACATAATATTAATTGTGCCCATGCGGTGCCAGCATAGAATATTACCATCCCATCTCTTCCCGTGGGTGTCGTAAAATGCGACTGAGGGTTAATGAGCTAGAGCCGCAGCAACCTTCTGAATATTGCATCCTCTTATATTCTGCAGTTACCAACACGGTCCATGGTGCCAGCCGTTATGCCATCAAGTGTGGTGACTACGGTTCTTCCCCTCCACATATTATTCCAGCAAAAGCTGGTATGTTATGATGATGATGAATATTAATTAACCTATAAGACAATATTATTATAACTTAAAATCAGTATATAATTTTTTTGCCACTATCCTGAAAACCTCTAAAGACAGGTTGTAGAGAGTTCTTACTTCATGTCCCCACTTACTTTTATTCTCTGATTCATCTGCTGTCTCAGCATCAAACCTCTGCAGTAGAACTCTGATATCTTCATTGAGTAAGTTCCAATACCGATTGACCACACACAACACAGCATCATCTTGTGTCTGTCGTTTTTCCAACTGTTCAATCCTCGCACGAAGCTCTGCTTCACACCTATGTCTCTGCTCTATTCTCTGTAGATACAAAAAAAAATAAACATTATTTCCTGGTGAAGAACTTGGGAATAAGGTGTAGTGAATTGTTACTCCATTTGGGTACAATAATATTTTTATCTTTGGATATTGTTGATAAAACATGATGAAGATAATGAAATTGTATAAACCACTTGCTTGTTACAAGTAAAAGTAATAATAAACATTAGACGAAATTATAATATTGGTTATCTGCTTTAATTTTGGCAAGCCCTTGACTTCAACCTAGCCTGGTCACTGTAGAAGAGGAAAAGGTAAATGAAGAGGAAAACAGAGAAATAGATGAAAGGGTGAAATGAGGGAAATTGCTTCAGCAACATGAGAAGGCAGGCCATTGACAAAAGATTACAGCAAATTATAGGGGAGTCCTTTTAAGGGCAAACTGACACATTTTACAATTGTAATGCAAAAGTTTGCACTTCTTAAAATATAAAATGTAATGATGCCTTTCTTCAGCAGTAGACATTCTAAGAAACAGATTATTTTTAAGATTCAGTACTCAAGCAAAAAGTTGATGACTGCATTAAAAAAACAAATTATTAGGATTTATGAGGCAGTATGCATGAAAACAGGATAATATGTTTGTTCAATATTATAAGTCAACTTTGAAAGAGGTGGCAAGGCGAGCTGAGTGTACAGGAGGGAGGTATTTGCCCCACATTATTGGCTCATGAAAAAAACAGAATAGGATTTGGCATACAAAATAACTCGGGCTGTGACCATTAATGCGCAGAAGTCAAAAAATTTGTCATGGGGGTGAACACGGCATGTGGGGGGAGGCAAGCAAATCATGCAATGGCGCTCCGCCTGTCACCCATGAGCAGAAAATAACCATCATAGCCCAAACTATCCTCAACATGCTATACTTACTTTTTATGAGCTATACAAACATACATAGATACATAGATCGTAGCAGGTGGAGGACTGTGGTCTCTGCCTACCCCAACGGGAAAGAGGCGTGATGTTATGTATGTATGTATGTACAAACATACATACAATGTACCTTCACAATATTTATCAATTTAATAAAAATATAAGACTCAATGCTTCTTAATTTAATGACAAATAGGTAAAATATAACATCAGTAAGGAGAAGCAAGGAATGGATAAGGGTGGCGGCTTTAGAAAAGAGCTAAGTCTTCAGATATTCAAAGTAGTAATAGTATGTAATTGTAGAAAATATGTGACCCTTACTTTGCTAGCCTGCCCTCACCTATGAACCTAGTTAAAGAAAAAATAATGCCCTGTTTAAGGTTAGATGTTAATTGCCTAAATAAGTGCAAGTACTTTTTCATAATAAGGAAACTTGCTATGAATAATGAAAGAAGAGTGTTGTTGTATATAATATCAAAACAGCTGTACATATTACAACACAATGCAAATGGAAATCAGCTGATTAGGTGGCAAAATTATTTTTATTTTTGCAATAGAATTTACCAAATGACACCTTTGAACATGTAAAGTAGATGAAATGGCCTAGTTTACCTGTGCTAGCTTTTTATTTTGGAATTGTAGGACTTTTATGTCCATTTCCTCCAGTGTGGAGACAGGACCTATTAGATGCGGCTCGAAGTGCACCTTCTTGATGGGCGGCTGGCTGCTGCCGTTGCCTCCATCATCGGCCGTACGCTTCGACATCTTGAAGCTGCAAAACACACGTAAATAGCAATAAAATCGGTAAATAACATCAAAATTACGTCCACAAGCTATTGATTAGGATAACCCGAATAAATTATAAATTCGTTCGGATGGTGGTCGCTGTATTAACGTATGCAGACTTTTTATATAGCTGGATTATACATACCTGCTTGTCAATATTGACAAATCTGAATAGTGGCTATAACGAAACTAATTGCGCTAAATATGTAGTCGATTCCACCATTTTGATAAGAAATTAATGAAACAATATAAAATTCAATACAAATGCAAAAATTAACACCCCACCCTGCAGCAAGCCAGCCAGCAGCAGTGGGTAGAAACTCTCATATAAAAAATAAAATGTATGAGAATGGAGGAATTCTCGTAGGCAAACCCATAATTTTTTTTTTTTTTATATATATTTGTTTTACGGCTCTGAACACTAGTCCTTTTGAGCCTCTCGTATATTTCATTGTCATTTGCACATCTTCACTTCAAACGTTCAAAACTTCATTAATTTCGTTCGTCAAATCGTCATCATATTTTCTCAACCGTGGAGCAGATGTATTTATAAATCGGCTTGTAATATTTTGTTTTTGACAAAAGTTGCACCAAAGTGTTCGGAATATCTTCATTTTCGTCACACACCTCTTTTATATCGGCTACTAGTAAAAGTCGTTGAACACCATACTTTGTGCATTTCAATACAACGTGTTCTAGATCTTCATCAACATCGCAAGTTGTGCATTTGGTTTCATAAACGATTTTCAAGCGGTTCAGGTGTGTTTTAGTTAGACAATGGCCAAATCTCATTCGATTTATTATAGTGATATATTTCCTGCTTTCTACATTCTTGACTTTGCTAAACCAAGGTTGGGCGGGCGGGCGACCTTGTATCTGTGCATACCACTTTCCTTTTTCTTTAATGGTTTCATGCCAATAATTTTCCCATAACTTCTTCATAGTCTCTTTCAAAACTGCATACATATCAGTGAAAGGCACCTTTACTGTTGTTGAAAGGTCTTCATCAAAACCAGCAGCCGCTGCACAGTCCACAATTTCATTGCCCTGAATTCCTTCATGTGACGGAACCCATTTAAACTTAACATATTTACAACTTAAAAACAGACTATACAACTTCTCTCTAATATTATATACAATGTAATTTACTTTAAAATTGAGGTTAATATTTAAAATACTCATTAAAACACTCTTTGAGTCAGAGACAATTAGAAATTCACTGTCAGTTTCAATACTATTCAAATACATAAGTGCTTGATAAATTGCAAAAGCTTCAGCAGTGAATATGCTGCACTCTTTGTCAATATTAAAACTTCTAGTGAGCTTCCTTTGAGGGTCATAAAAGGCTGATCGTACATACTGATTTGTTTTAGATCCATCTGTATACAATCTATAATAATTAGGATTATTATCCAAAAATTCAGAATAGTCCACTTTTGTGTTTACTTTTTCTAGATCAACATTTGCCTTATGATATAGACTGTTATAATGAACATTGTATAATGGCCACAAACTATTTTTTTGCATATTTAAAGTCATTTTATTAATATGGTCCATTATTCCTAACATTTCAGGGAAATATCCAGCAATCATATTAGTTGGTGTAACATATGAAGAATCTGGAGAGCGTCGAAAAGAATTTTCAGGTATAAGAATTTTGTTTAACACTACAGGATTAGATGACGTTAACATTTTTATGCAAAACTTTTCAGCAAAGTATAGCCTGCGAATTATAAGTGGCTCAATGCATGTTTCTATTTCCATTGAATTAATAGGTGTGGAACGCATTCCACCACTTACAATTCTAAGACCCATATTTTGAACAACATCTAGTTTTTTCAAAAGTGTAGTACTACTATTAATGTAAGCTAAGCAGCTATAGTCAAAGTGACTGCGCACAATACTTTTATATAACATTATCAAAATTTTGGGATCAGCTCCCCAGAATGTTCCTGCTAAGCATTTCAAAATATTTACACCTCTCATAGCATTAGCTATTACATAGTTAATATGGTTTGTGAATTTAAGTTTACTATCAATAATAACACCTAAGAACTTTTTTTCTAGTACTATTGGGATAGTTATGTTATTATATACAATATTTACATCACAATCAGGTTCACCTAACAATAATACAGAACTCTTTTGGCAGTTGATGTCCAGTTTTAGTTTGCTTTTGTAATAAGAAAACAACTGTTCCATTGCGGTATTAACTGTTATTTGTGAAGTTATAGTATTTTTATGTACGTAGTAAATAAGTGTATCATCTGCAAACTGCAAAACCTGAACATCAGCTGTGATATATTTATGAATTTGGGAAGTGTACAAGTTATAAAGTAATGGGGAGAGAGAGGCTCCCTGCATCAAACCTTTAAATGCTTTTTTAGGACCATGGAGTATGTTATTGTACTTAACATACAGAGTACGATCATAAGAAAAATTAAATATCCATTTTATTAATTTTCCAGGTATGCTGAGCTCATGAAGAACATCTGCTAATTGGAATAAATCCACGTTGTCATATGCGCCCTGTATATCAAGGAAAACGCAAATGGCAGATGAGCGTTCAAGAAGACATTTCTTCATATCAGACACAAAGGAAACAAAACTCTCTGAAGCACTTCGTCCTTTTCGAAATCCAAATTGTGTAGCTGGTATCAAGTTATTCTTTTCAACAAAATAATCCAATCTTTGCTTAATCATCTGTTCCACTAGTTTACCAATGCAAGATGTTAATGAAATAGGTCTATATGAGTTAAAGTCATTAGCCGGTTTATCTGGTTTTAAAATGGGTATAACACATTGAACCTTCCAAGACTCTGGTATAATTTGGCTGGTCCAGAGAGAATTCAAAATATTGAGCAGTACTTTTTTAGAATTTGGATGAAGTCTCTTTATCATTATGTAAGGGAAATTATCAACTCCAGGAGTAGTATCTTTTCTTGAATTTAATGCAGTATTGAACTCTTCAATTTGGAAAGGAGATAACAATGCATCATGAGTTTCTGTATCATTATTACTATCAAAAATATGATTTAAGTGAGATGTATTTGCATTATGACTTGATTGAGATAACTTATTTAAGAACTCTGGAATCCACTCATCATTTTTGTAAATATTTCTACATATATTAATTTTCTTGAATCTCCTAATGTGATTCCAAACAACTGATACTGGAGTATATCTATTGAATGAGGAACATAAATCTGACCAATTTTTTCTTTTAGCTTCTTTTATTACTCTTCTCTTAAATGCATTTAATCTTTTGTATTCTATGAAAGCTGTTACAGTATTAAGTATTCTATATTGTGACAAAGCTTCTTTTGCATCTTTAACTGCCTTTGCACAGTCATCATTCCACCACGGAGCCGGCACTTTAGAGATGTATATACTAGAGCGTTTAAATATAGGTACACAGTCATTTCGTAATTTATTTAATATATCACAAAATCTATCATAAGATACCAAGGGATCAAGCTGGTCGAATTCATAATTTTCTGTTAGTTTATCTGATTCCTCGTAATATTTATGCCAGTCTGTTTTGTTAAATAAATATTTTTCTACTGCTTCATTAACTTGATATTGTGACGGCGACGTATGTATATCAGTGAAAGTAGGCAGATGATCACTACCTAGTGTATCATCTCCTACCCACCATTCACATAGTGGAGCAATGACTGGACTAACCCACGTAAGATCAATAGCTGATGCTTGTCTATTAGGAGCTTGAACAGTAGTAGCACTACCAGTATTCAATAGACATAAATCTGCTTCATCAAATTTATTATACAATTCTCTACCTCTGGAGTTAGTAGTAGAACAACCAAAAGCTACATGATGACCATTAAAGTCACCTGCCACTATACAAGGTCTTGGAAGGCTCCTTAAAATATTCTCTAATTTATTTAATCTGATTCTCCGGTCTGGGGGACTGTATACACATAAAATTGAAATAGGTCCAGCCTGAGTTTGTACTGAAATTGCAATGCATTGGATATCTTCATAAAAACTGGTGTTTATTGATGTATACTTCAGAGAGTTTCGTATCAATATTGCTACGCCGCCATGTTCATTCTTAGCATTTTTATGTACAAAATTATAGCCTGGAAAATTAACTGGAATACTAGAAGATTTCAACCAAGTCTCATTTAGGAGACAGATATCTACCTTATTTTTAAATAGAAAAGATTTTAAAAGAGGCCTTTTATTATTAATGCTTCGTATGTTATGCTGTACAATACGTAGACTTTGATCCATTATTTACAATATTAATAGGAAAATATAAATCAAACTTGACACTATATACATATGTACAGATATCTTGCCAGCCCCAATAATTATATAAAATAATGCTGATACTGAACTGTCTCTCACCACACACAGGAATGTCAACTAAAAATGTTATAACTGCTATTGTTATTAGTGAATAAACAAAACTTATATTAAAATAATTATCCATCTTTAAATTGTTTCAATAAAACTTCTTTTATGAAAGTGGTTGAAATTTTTTGGTTACTGTTTCCAATAGTGACCAAAGAACCTATTAGTCCTTTAAGTATAAAGTCATCTTTCAATATATTCTCAATAAGGGTTTCTCTAGATATTTCTAGGGAAGGTTGTAGTGGTTTTGTGTTAATTGGAGTTTTGGTAGTATTAGAAATCTGAACTGAATCAATTTTAGTTGGTTTGGGTGGAACTGATGGGGGAAATGTTGGTCTAGGTGTTTTGGGCACTATTCCTGGATAGTCCTTTTCATAATTTTTGAATAAATTATTTGACTGATGAGATAACGCTTTAGCGTATGTATCTCTGTTTTGTTTTTCTTCCATTTTCCTTTTTTTTACAGGACATTCCCGTGATATGGCCAGATGTGGTCCTCCGCAATTGATACATTTGGCAACACTGCCGTTGGTGCACTGGGAGAAATGATGCTCCTCTGCACAAATTGAGCATTTTTGTGTCGATTTACAAATTTTAGCTCCGTGGTTAAACTTGAAACATTTATAACATTGAAGCAGAGGAGCAACATACTCATAGACTTTGAATCTATAAATGTCCAGAAATACATAATCCGGCAGAGAGTTGGATAGAAAAGTGATACTTACAGAACCATAGGGCTTAATTTCACCATTAACTTTCCTGCTGAAGCGCCTAACGCTAACAATCTCACATCGGTCCGATGACAGTTTCCTGAAAAGTTCTTCATTGCTAACACTTACTGGCACAAACCGTAATACTCCTATTGATTCAACGGCCCGAGCCGGAATGTACGCCTTCAAATTCTGTTTATTGAGGAATTCGTCGTTCTTTAAGAAGTTATTGGCATTGATCGCTTGGGAAAAAATAACGCCCACCTTGGTAGCATTTATGCGTTTTATATTTTTAACGCCCTTAACTTCATGTTTGAAAAGACTGGCCATTATTATGGGATTGCTATTCCCAATCTTCTCATCTTTGGTACTTTCGACAAATACCATAAATTCCGCATCATTTGCATTCTCTGGAAAAACCCGTTTGTATCCAGGTTTGTTGTAGGGTTTATAAAAAGCCTCATCCACTGTTCCACCATCGGAAGATTCGTCTTTATTACGTTTAGCAAATTTTCGTTTGTCCTTGTCCTTATCCGGGGGATCGCTGGCGGCGGTCCCCTCGGACATGATGAATTTTTTTATGTGCACACTATATACAGTAAAATTTATCTATATTTACACTAAAGAAATGAATTTACACACAATTTACAAGTTTTTAAAAGGTTTTTGAAAAACTTTTGAAAATTCGCGACAATCCGTTCAAAAGCCCGCCATAAAGTCAAGCAAACCCATAATTTTTTTTTTTTATATATTTGTTTTACGGCTCTGAACACTAGTCCTTTTGAGCCTCTCGTTTATTTCATTGACATTTGCACATCTTCACTTCAAACGTTCAAAACTTTTTCGTTCGTCAATCGTCATCATATTTTCTCAACCGTGGAGCAGATGTATTTATAAATCGGCTTGTAATATTTTGTTTTTGACAAAAGTTGCACCAAAGTGTTCGGAATATCTTCATTTTCGTCACACACCTCTTTTATATCGGCTACTAGTAAAAGTCGTTGAACACCATACTTTGTGCATTTCAATACAACGTGTTCTAGATCTTCATCAACATCGCAAGTTGTGCATTTGGTTTCATTAACGATTTTCAAGCGGTTCAGGTGTGTTTTAGTTAGACAATGGCCAAATCTCATTCGATTTATTATAGTGATATATTTCCTGCTTTCTACATTCTTGACTTTGCTAAACCAAGGTTGGGCGGGCGGGCGACCTTGTATCTGTGCATACCACTTTCCTTTTTCTTTAATGGTTTCATGCCAATAATTTTCCCATAACTTCTTCATAGAGTCTTTCAAAATTGCATACATATCAGTGAAAGGCACCTTTACTGTTGTTGAAAGGTCTTCATCAAAACCAGCAGCCGCTGCACAGTCCACAATTTCATTGCCCTGAATTCCTTCATGTGACGGAACCCATTTAAACTTAACATATTTACAACTTAAAAACAGACTATACAACTTCTCTCTAATATTATATACAATGTAATTTACTTTAAAATTGAGGTTAATATTTAAAATACTCATTAAAACACTCTTTGAGTCAGAGACAATTAGGAATTCACTGTCAGTTTCAATACTATTCAAATACATAAGTGCTTGATAAATTGCAAAAGCTTCAGCAGTGAATATGCTGCACTCTTTGTCAATATTAAAACTTCTAGTGAGCTTCCTTTGAGGGTCATAAAAGGCTGATCGTACATACTGATTTGTTTTAGATCCATCTGTATACAATCTATAATAATTAGAATTATTATCCAAAAATTCAGAATAGTCCACTTTTGTGTTTACTTTTTCTAGATCAACATTTGCCTTATGATATAGACTGTTATAATGAACATTGTATAATGGCCACAAACTATTTTTTTGCATATTTAAAGTCATTTTATTAATATGGTCCATTATTCCTAACATTTCAGGGAAATATCCAGCAATCATATTAGTTGGTGTAACATATGAAGAATCTGGAGAGCGTCGAAAAGAATTTTCAGGTATAAGAATTTTGTTTAACACTACAGGATTAGATGACGTTAACATTTTTACGCAAAACTTTTCAGCAAAGTATAGCCTGCGAATTATAAGTGGCTCAATGCATGTTTCTATTTCCATTGAATTAATAGGTGTGGAACGCATTCCACCACTTACAATTCTAAGACCCATATTTTGAACAACATCTAGTTTTTTCAAAAGTGTAGTACTACTATTAATGTAAGCTAAGCAGCTATAGTCAAAGTGACTGCGCACAATACTTTTATATAACATTATCAAAATTTTGGGATCAGCTCCCCAGAATGTTCCTGCTAAGCATTTCAAAATATTTACACCTCTCATAGCATTAGCTATTACATAGTTAATATGGTTTGTGAATTTAAGTTTACTATCAATAATAACACCTAAGAACTTTTTTTCTAGTACTATTGGGATAGTTATGTTATTATATACAATATTTACATCACAATCAGGTTCACCTAACAATAATACAGAACTCTTTTGGCAGTTGATGTCCAGTTTTAATTTGCTTTTGTAATAAGAAAACAACTGTTCCATTGCGGTATTAACTGTTATTTGTGAAGTTATAGTATTTTTATGTACGTAGTAAATAAGTGTATCATCTGCAAACTGCAAAACCTGAACATCAGCTGTGATATATTTATGAATTTGGGAAGTGTACAAGTTATAAAGTAATGGGGAGAGAGAGGCTCCCTGCATCAAACCTTTAAATGCTTTTTTAGGACCATGGAGTATGTTATTGTACTTAACATACAGAGTACGATCATAAGAAAAATTAAATATCCATTTTATTAATTTTCCAGGTATGCTGAGCTCATGAAGAACATCTGCTAATTGGAATAAATCCACGTTGTCATATGCGCCCTGTATATCAAGGAAAACGCAAATGGCAGATGAGCGTTCAAGAAGACATTTCTTCATATCAGACACAAAGGAAACAAAACTCTCTGAAGCACTTCGTCCTTTTCGAAATCCAAATTGTGTAGCTGGTATCAAGTTATTCTTTTCAACAAAATAATCCAATCTTTGCTTAATCATCTGTTCCACTAGTTTACCAATGCAAGATGTTAATGAAATAGGTCTATATGAGTTAAAGTCATTAGCCGGTTTATCTGGTTTTAAAATGGGTATAACACATTGAACCTTCCAAGACTCTGGTATAATTTGGCTGGTCCAGAGAGAATTCAAAATATTGAGCAGTACTTTTTTAGAATTTGGATGAAGTCTCTTTATCATTATGTAAGGGAAATTATCAACTCCAGGAGTAGTATCTTTTCTTGAATTTAATGCAGTATTGAACTCTTCAATTTGGAAAGGAGATAACAATGCATCATGAGTTTCTGTATCATTATTACTATCAAAAATATGATTTAAGTGAGATGTATTTGTATTATGACTTGATTGAGATAACTTATTTAAGAACTCTGGAATCCACTCATCATTTTTGTAAATATTTCTACATATATTAATTTTCTTGAATCTCCTAATGTGATTCCAAACAACTGATACTGGAGTATATCTATTGAATGAGGAACATAAATCTGACCAATTTTTTCTTTTAGCTTCTTTTATTACTCTTCTCTTAAATGCATTTAATCTTTTGTATTCTATGAAAGCTGTTACAGTATTAAGTATTCTATATTGTGACAAAGCTTCTTTTGCATCTTTAACTGCCTTTGCACAGTCATCATTCCACCACGGAGCCGGCACTTTAGAGATGTATATACTAGAGCGTTTAAATATAGGTACACAGTCATTTCGTAATTTATTTAATATATCACAAAATCTATCATAAGATACCAAGGGATCAAGATGGTCGAATTCATAATTTTCTGTTAGTTTATCTGATTCCTCGTAATATTTATGCCAGTCTGTTTTGTTAAATAAATATTTTTCTACTGCTTCATTAACTTGATATTGTGACGGCGACGTATGTATATCAGTGAAAGTAGGCAGATGATCACTACCTAGTGTATCATCTCCTACCCACCATTCACATAGTGGAGCAATGACTGGACTAACCCACGTAAGATCAATAGCTGATGCTTGTCTATTAGGAGCTTGAACAGTAGTAGCACTACCAGTATTCAATAGACATAAATCTGCTTCATCAAATTTATTATACAATTCTCTACCTCTGGAGTTAGTAGTAGAACAACCAAAAGCTACATGATGACCATTAAAGTCACCTGCCACTATACAAGGTCTTGGAAGGCTCCTTAAAATATTCTCTAATTTATTTAATCTGATTCTCCGGTCTGGGGGACTGTATACACATAAAATTGAAATAGGTCCAGCCTGAGTCTGTACTGAAATTGCAATGCATTGGATATCTTCATAAAAACTGGTGTTTATTGATGTATACTTCAGAGAGTTTCGTATCAATATTGCTACGCCGCCATGTTCATTCTTAGCATTTTTATGTACAAAATTATAGCCTGGAAAATTAACTGGAATACTAGAAGATTTCAACCAAGTCTCATTTAGGAGACAGATATCTACCTTATTTTCAAATAGAAAAGATTTTAAAAGAGGCCTTTTATTATTAATGCTTCGTATGTTATGCTGTACAATACGTAGACTTTGATCCATTATTTACAATATTAATAGGAAAATATAAATCAAACTTGACACTATATACATATGTACAGATATCTTGCCAGCCCCAATAATTATATAAAATAATGCTGATACTGAACTGTCTCTCACCACACACAGGAATGTCAACTAAAAATGTTATAACTGCTATTGTTATTAGTGAATAAACAAAACTTATATTCAAATAATTATCCATCTTTAAATTGTTTCAATAAAACTTCTTTTATGAAAGTGGTTGAAATTTTTTGGTTACTGTTTCCAATAGTGACCAAAGAACCTATTAGTCCTTTAAGTATAAAGTCATCTTTCAATATATTCTCAATAAGGGTTTCTCTAGATATTTCTAGGGAAGGTTGTTGTGGTTTTGTGTTAATTGGAGTTTTGGTAGTATTAGAAATCTGAACTGAATCAATTTTAGTTGGTTTGGGTGGAACTGATGGGGGAAATGTTGGTCTAGGTGTTTTGGGCACTATTCCTGGATAGTCCTTTTCATAATTTTTGAATAAATTATTTGACTGATGAGATAACGCTTTAGCGTATGTATCTCTGTTTTGTTTTTCTTCCATTTTCCTTTTTTTTACAGGACATTCCCGTGATATGGCCAGATGTGGTCCTCCGCAATTGATACATTTGGCAACACTGCCGTTGGTGCACTGGGAGAAATGATGCTCCTCTGCACAAATTGAGCATTTTTGTGTTGATTTACAAATTTTAGCTCCGTGGTTAAACTTGAAACATTTATAACATTGAAGCAGAGGAGCAACATACTCATAGACTTTGAATCTATAAATGTCCAGAAATACATAATCCGGCAGAGAGTTAGATAGAAAAGTGATACTTACAGAACCATAGGGCTTAATTTCACCATTAACTTTCCTGCTGAAGCGCCTAACGCTAACAATCTCACATCGGTCCGATGACAGTTTCCTGAAAAGTTCTTCATTGCTAACACTTACTGGCACAAACCGTAATACTCCTATTGATTCAACGGCCCGAGCCGGAATGTACGCCTTCAAATTCTGTTTATTGAGGAATTCGTCGTTCTTTAAGAAGTTATTGGCATTGATCGCTTGGGAAAAAATAACGCCCACCTTGGTAGCATTTATGCGTTTTATATTTTTAACGCCCTTAACTTCATGTTTGAAAAGACTGGCCATTATTATGGGATTGCTATTCCCAATCTTCTCATCTTTGGTACTTTCGACAAATACCATAAATTCCGCATCATTTGCATTCTCTGGAAAAACCCTTTTGTATCCAGGTTTGTTGTAGGGTTTATAAAAAGCCTCATCCACTGTTCCACCATCGGAAGATTCGTCTTTATTACGTTTAGCAAATTTTCGTTTGTCCTTGTCCTTATCCGGGGGATCGCTGGCGGCGGTCCCCTCGGACATGATGAATTTTTTTATGTGCACACTATATACAGTAAAATTTATCTATATTTACACTAAAGAAATGAATTTACACACAATTTACAAGTTTTTAAAAGGTTTTTGAAAAACTTTTGAAAATTCGCGACAATCCGTTCAAAAGCCCGCCATAAAAGTCCAGCAAACCCATAAAATGACAGTGGACTGCTAGCGTTAAAAATAAATATGTTTGTGGTAGCAAAATACGTCGATTAAAATTTGCCAATTTCTTTAAATGGACGGTAATGTTATAGTGATTCTAATCCGAAATCTTCATTCGACATGTTTAAGTTAAAAAAATATCGTTAAAATTGCTTTAGTCAATTTACGGAGCCATAAAGCTTATTCATTAGAAATTTTGAAAGATTCAACATGGTATCACCACAAAACAAAATGTCTTCCTGTATGGTTCGCGAATCGATGGTTTTGTTTTGTTTTTATCTCTCTTATTTGTGAATATTGTGATTTATTTAGTAAAATAGCGTTGAGTTTGAGAGTTTTCTCGTCCGCATCAAACTTTTCTGTGAGACAGGACTCAATTTATAAGTGAAACGTATGGAGATAGGACTCACTGTTTGTTTTCCCATTGTTTTTTCATTAACTGTATTTATAATGGGCTCTGCTAATACAAATCGTGATATTTGTGTTATTCTCCTCTGCATAAAACTTTTTTGTGAGACAGGACTCTATTAAAACTGCAATTTTCTGAGATTGGACTCGCTTTGTTTTCTGTTGTTTTTTTCATTACATTACCTTATCACAATGGGCGGTGCACGCAGAAAATGTGAAATTTGTGATATCAAAGAGAAAGACTGTGGTGAAAAGTTATTGTTTGCAAAAGACCCTTTAAGGGAGCATGTGTAAGTATAATTTATGTAATTCATATGCCAAACACTTGTTACATTACAAGTTTTGTATTGTTGTGAAGAAAAGACAAGCTGTACAACAGCTGTAAGCCATGGATTAGCTTTCTTTTTTCAAATATTGCAAGACATAAATGCTCCATTCAAAATCTATAGACTGCAACATCAATGCCACTTATTTTCTTCAATTTGATTTATCTAAGTGTACAGTAGTAATGCGTTTCAAATGAGAATAAAACAGCCTAAAGAATAAAGGTAATTTTATTTAAACTAATTTAAATCTTTTTGTTTATAGATGTAAACAGTGGGTCAAGGTAGTAGGCAAAGAGGATCTTGTTTACTTGCCCATTGAAAAGCTTCATGATCTCCGCTATGTTTGTGGAAATCATTTTGGAAAACGGGATTACACAAAATCAAAAACCAGATTAAAGAAGCATGCCATACCAAAATTTGGTCTCAAACGGCCTCCATTTCCTGATGAACTTCTTGAAGGTTTTCCTCTGCATATGGCGAGAAGCAGCCAAGGTAAGTTGGTATAGGCCTCTCTCTCTAGCTCTGACCGTTAGTGCGCAGAACTCGAAAATGAATTGCGGGAGTGAGCGGGGCAGGTGAAGGCGATGAATTGTTCGCAGAAAGTAACAGTCAGGGCTAGAGTTACTTTGTGTTTAGTGTAATTCATGTTTTCTTAGATATTGCCTGTGACTGTGTTTGCATAGAATTTTATTATTTCATCATGCCTCATCATGTCTCCATTGACAACAATGCAATATTTTCAAGAAATTTGTTTAGGTTATTCCTCCTAGGGTTTCTTACCCAAAGGGTGAAAAATTGGAACCCTATCAATATGCCTCCAATGTCTGTCTGTCTGCGGGATGTCTGTCTGTCAGTGGGATGTCTGTCTGTCAGTGGGATGTCTGTCTGTATCTCATGAACCATAAGGTAGACAGTAGAAATTTTCACAGATAATGTATTTCTGTTGCCGCTGTACATCAAAGAATAAAAATAAAAAGTTATAAATTAAGGGAACTTTCCTTATAAAAAGTGGTTTTTAAAACGGAAACACTTGCAAGTGTAAAAATAGGTGCCCAATAAATAGTGCATTAGCTATAGAATTTTTTTTTTTCTTTAGCCTGGTTTGTCCCACTGCAGGGCAAAGGCCTCCCCTTTTTCTTTCCAATTGTCACGGTCTATAGAATAGCAACAAATAATACAAACTGGTCAAGTGCGTGTCGGACTCGCGCGAATTTAATACACTTCTGCATATTGCACGTCCATAACTAAGACGGTATTTTTACTTTAGTGGTACGGAACCCTCGGTGCACGAGTACGACTCGCACTTGCTTGTTTTTGTTTTAATTATTATGAATAAATTTTAATTCAAAATATAATATAAACAAATAACTTTTAATTTCTGTAGATCTGGTATCCAACTGGAAACTACATATTATAAAAAGGCTTTAAATTTTCATAAATATAATTTAAAAAAAGAAATATATGAAGTACATACGATCAGTTTTTGAAATGGACTGATCATATAAAAACATTGACAAGTAGGGTTAGAAGAATATCATTTATCTACGTAGAATTGAGAAATATTTTAGATATTAATACTCTTATGAAAGTTTATTATGCTTTGACACAGTCTATATTATTATATGGCCTGATAGCATGGGGCAGCTGTAGCCAGAATTTAATGCAAAAAATTAATGTTGCCCAAAAATTAAACTTAAAAATAATTTTTAAATTACCAAGGCGATTCCCAACAGTTGACCTGTATGATAATATATGCAAGGTTCTTACTCCCAGACAACTGTGTATATGGCAAATATTGGTCCATTTTAGTAAAAACATTACCCTGATGCCTGAGAGAAAAACAGAAAGACCGTTGCGTGCGAATACTGCTTTTCGCCGCTTTGTAGTACCGCACACTCGCACTGTAGCGGCCAGACATCACTTTTCCTCCATTGCCCCGCGCATGTATGAATTTCTACCACCCGACATCAAACAAGAAATAGATACGTTTAAAGCTAGCATTTTAAATAAAACCTATGACAACTTTGATACCTTAAACAAAAAGATTAAAAATTTTCTCCTTAATATTGGCTACGAAAATTTCAATGAGATATATAAAAAACTGATACAAACTAATACCTGATCGATTATATTTTATTTTACTAACTCAATTCCCACTTCTTATTGCATGCTCTTAAACTTATCATATCAGACTTTAATCATATATGTATATTTTTTACCTAAATAACAACTATTTAGTATTTACTCGTGTCTACATCCCGATCCAGTGCACCAAAAGTAAGCAATCTAATATTGTAAAATACGTGGCACACCCTAACACAGGCCTAGGTCTATTTGGGTTGCTACTGTAATACACTCTATAGAGAAATGTTTTAAGCATATCCGGATCTCATTAGGAAAGTGTAATTTTAAGTATGTAATTTGTAATTTAATAAATAAATAAATAAAATAAAACATAATATAAACTAGATTTGGACCAAGGACTACTATTCTTATACTACTATTCTTATCCCCGGCAAGCATCCCTTCAATTGTGGCTCTACGGCTATGCGAGTGAGGCAATAGTTTAATGTTATAATATGAACATTATTTTATAGTCGTAGTTGTTTGTTTTTCAAAATATTTATTTCAATCCTAGAACATGTGCTTTATACAATGCTGATTTCACATTTGTTATTACAGTAGTCATCCCGTTGGAGGCTGCGAAAGCTGCGGATGTTGGTCTAGGTCCTCCTGCAATGGGACCCGTTGAGTCAACTTCCCAAGACCAAAAATTTGAGTCTGTTCCACTCTCCGGCCAGATAGCTCGTGAAGCAGGTATGTTGAAAATTAAAAAGTGAATGACAATATTATTTGATTTGATAGCCCAGGATATATAAAGCTGGATTCGGGTGACTCACTTATAGAAATTATTAGGGTATAAGGAGTAGATTTGGAAGGGTATGATGTATGGAGAAAATGTTTGAAGGTGTCTGAAACCAAAAGGAAAATTGTCAAGTGTAGACCACGAGGTCCTGATGAAAAGTTGTTGAACTGCCCGCCAAAACGAAAAGAGATGGAGGGAAGCTGTCATACAACAAAATGTAGCAAACCTTGGGCAGTTTGTTGGTGGGTTGAAAAAAAATAAAAAATATAAAAACCAAGATGGCGGCGGGTCGAGAAACGTTTGTATGAAAAACTTTGAGGTGGATAAACACCCCGAAGGAGAAATTTTAGAGGCCATAAACTCAAGTCAGATCTGGAGTGGGTGGGGTTGTTTATCGATGTGACGAAAAAAAATGTGGTGATGACCTTCTTGGTGACAAGTTGGTATACTGCCCGCCGAAACGGTAGGAGATGGGGAGTGACCGCTATACAAGAAAATGCTGCAAACCCTGGGCAATTTGATGGCAAATTAAAAAAAAGTTGGAATTGTGAAAAACAAGATGGCGGCGAGGGGGTAAAGTTTGTATGAAAACCATTCGAGGGGGAAAATCACCCAGAAAGCGGATTTTCGGGGGTATAGGCTATGATTGTGCTTGTATATGGTCACCGGATGTATGGGAAGATGTCATAAAAATGTGGTCTCCATGGACTCGTTTAGAAGCTGGTGAACTGCCCGCCGAAACGGTAAGAGATAGAGAGTGGCCGTCATACAAGAAAATGTTGCAAACCCTGGTCAATTTGACGGAAAATTTAAAAAAAGTTGAAATTTTGAAAAAAAGATGGCGGCGAACCAGTGAAATATCGAAAATCAAACTCGCTCCAAGAACTCTTACCAGAGATTTTATTCGGGATATTTTAAAATTTTGTTGTATAGAAAGCTAAGGTGTGTATTTGAGAAAAATACGAAAAGTTGGAGATCAGGTCGATGTGAAATTTTGGTCAACTGCCCGCAAAAACCATAAGAGGTGGAACTTGGCCGGTATACAAGAAAATGTGTCAATTCCTGGGCAATTTGACGAGGAATAAAAAAAAAAACATAATATTTAAAAACAAGATGGCGGCGAGCAGATAAGTTTTGTATGGGGCAAACTCGCTCCAAGAGCTTTTTCCAGAGCCTTTTTAAGGCATTTTTTAAAATTTGATTGTATAGAAGACTATGGTGTGTATTTGGGAAAACTATAGAAAGTTGGAGATCAGGTCGTTGTGAAATGTTGGTGAACTGCCCGCAGAAACCATAAGAGATGGAGTAAAGCCACCATACAAAAAAATGTGTCAAACCCTAATCAATTTGACGGCAAATTAAAAAAAATTCAAAATATTGAAAAACAAGATGGCGGCAAACCGATATAGTTTTGTATCGAGCAAACTTTTTTAGCCAACAGAAAAGTTAAGTTTGCCTTGCATACATTTTGTACACACTTTGTAGGGAATACAAACTTAAATTTGCTTACGCAAAACTCGGCTTTGAAGATTTTGTAACTTGCGAGGCCCCCCCCCGAAGAGATAAATCAATAAATTGAGACATGATCAAAAAAACCGGTCAAGTGCGAGTCGGATTCGCGCGCCGATGGTTCCGATATACTTTTTGTATTTTTGGAAGTCCATTTTTAGGACCGCCAAACTAAATTTGTTTGAAGAGGTTATTTGCAGATTTCTAAAAAACTGTGCAACTTAGAAAGATCGTTTTATTTTTGCTGTAATGTTTACATAAACTTCTGTCAACTGTAATTAATTCAGATTTTTCCTTTCACAAACTTCGGAAATTATCTCCGAAGTTTATGTAAACATTACAGCAAAAATAAAACGATCTTTCTAAGTTGCACAGTTTTTTAGAAATCTGCAAATAACCTCTTCAAACAAATTTAGTTTGGCGGTCCTAAAAATGGACTTCCAAAAATACAAAAAGTATATCGGAACCATCGGCGCGCGAATCCGACTCGCACTTGACCGGTTTTTTTGATCTTGTCTCAATTTATTGATTTATTTTATATTTGTTCTACAGTGGTCAACCCGTTTGAGGTTGCGAAAAATATGTATGTTGCTCCCATGGAACCTGTTGCCTCTACATCCCAAGACCAGCAAGCCCAGAAAGTTATGTCTGTTCCACTGTCCGGCCAGACAGATTATGAAGCAGGTCCATCGAAAAAAAAGAATTTAAAAACTATTGCTACTGGTATGTATAGTATAGGAGTTAATTAATTAATTTTTTAAATTTAATATTTTGTTTTAATCTCTAATAAAAATACTTTTCCTATTATAAAATTGCAAAAGAATTTGGCTTGGTAGTATTAAAGATATTTAAAGAAATATTTCCATATACTCTGATTATAGGAACCGGAGATACAACAATTTTTTACATCAAAGTATAAGTGAGTGTAAGCAGTGAAAAAAAATGAACCTCCCATACAAAATGAACTACCAGCTGATGAAGGTTCTTTCTCCTCAATGCAAATGTCGATTTCATTGACACGTCAATAAAGTTCATATAAGAGTGCGCTGCAACATGGCTGTTACGACCGAACGTACATACTGATTGGTTGTACAGTTTCAAGAAAAACTTATAAAAAATAATTTTGCTTAAAAATTTTGGAAATACATCCATCCGTTTAGGAGAAATATCAAATTTAGTTGGATTTTGGGAGAAAAAAAGCGCTTTGCTTTATTATTTTTTTCTTAAGGTATTTTAAAATAAAAATGTACCAACCATAGATATACACACACACACTTATACACACTCTATTCAAACTTACATTCGTACACACACATTCACAATTATATTTCATTTAAGAGATGTTAAATCACTTTTTGTACCCAACAAAGTTATTTTTTATTTATAGGATAAACTCGGATAGTCAGCATATATTCTTTTCTCAGATTTTTTTCTAGAATAATTATCTACTTATATCGTCTCAAAAATGCCCAAATTTGCAGAACACAGTGAGAATGGCCTTAATAGGTTCTAAAAGTTCTTTAAATAAGCTAATACATTAATGTCTTCAGTACATTCACGTTAAAGAGAATTAAGCTTTAATTTAGTTTTTGTACAGGATTGTTTTTTGACTAGTCCAACAGTTAATTAGTATTGGTAACTGTGATTTTTCGATCTTGTCTCAGTTTGTTGATATATTTTATATTTGTTCTACAGTGGTCACCTCGTCTGAGGTTGCGAAAAATGTAGATTTTGCTCCAATGGAACCCGTTGCCTCTACATCCCAAGACCAGCAAGCCCAGAAAGTAGTGTCTGTTCCACTGTCCGGCCAGACAGATTGTGAAGCAGCTCCATCGAAAAATAAGAACTTAAAAATTCTTGCTACTGGTAAGTATAGTATGGGAGTTAATTTAAAAAATTAATATGTATACAGACCAAGTTTTAGGAACATGAAACTGAAAAACAACCGAGAGGAAACACAGGTCAAAAAGTCTTAATTCTTTTTTGTTGTTTACCCTAAAAAAATATATTTTCTTAGATTTAATTTTACCACTTTCTCGGTGTGAATAAAATACATATCCATACTAAATTTCAGATTTCTTGTACGAAGGGTCTTTGAGCTAAGCCGCGGACAGACAGACGGACATGACGAAACTATAAGGGTTCCTTGTTGACTAAGGAGCCCTAAAAAAATAAAGATAAACTGGTCATGAAATTTGTTTAACACGTGGTTTAAAGGAAATCGGTACTTTTCCTAACACCCTGTATAATTGTATGTACTATGTTCAAGGTATGGCGTCCGCACAGAGAACCAAGTGGTGCGACATCAACATCTACAACCCGAAACCTGGTGAGCCTCAGATAATGATGCTGTCCAGGAAGCCAAGAAGCACATGAACGGCACATACAGCAAATAACATTCCAGTTTAGCCATTCGAGAGCGTCAGCAAGCAACTAGCACCAGAACCAGCCGGGCAACTACAAGGAAAGAATCAGCCCGGGTCTTCACTACCTTCACTGAGACTGAACACCAGAAGGTTTCCATGTGCTGTAGAAAAGACTTCACCCTAGCACAGTGCAAGAAGCTACAGCAACAGACGTCCTTCGAGGAACGCTGACCATATTGAAGGATGACGTGTACGTCATCTTGTACGTTTCTGACAAGGGCCAAGACAAAAAAGTGCGGGATCTACAATTGCCCGCACTCACACCATGATACATAACAAGCATCCCTGCCCCCAGAACAGAAGGTCCAGAACGAGAGACCGTGGCAACGGCCTCGCACATCACATTCAGCAGTCTGTGGTACTGTTGACTGCTTTGTCATGGTCCAAGCACATGGTGAGCTGTGGGTGCACGATATTCTCGACAAGGGCTCGACCATATCACACTTACGGAGGCAGGTCTCATTAGTGAATACAGAAAACTAACCAGCTAAAGCGTCTGCTTGTGGGTACAAAGGCAAGCCTCAAAGAAGCACCCGAACCCGTCACTTTGGAACCTGTTGTCTGTCTGCAGACCCGATCCCTCAGAATTTGGCGACTCTCAATCCGATAGGAGGCGTCAACGATCCAGGGTGTCTACTCTCAACGTCCGATATATCGAAACGATACTACTCGAAACATGCAAATGCAAAACTTCGTCCCTTGACAATAGAGTAGAATATTGGTTGGATGAATTTTCAAACTGCATCCAACCAATATTCTACTCTATTGTCAAGGGACGAAGTTTTGCATTTGCATGTTTCGAGTAGTATCGTTTCGATATATCGGACTTTGAGAGTAGACACCCTGATATCGCTGAACGCTGAAGAAGTCGTCGCCGAACGAGTCGTCACCAAATAAGATGTAATCGAACCAGACTTTACAAAGAACGTAACGCGGAGAGATACCATAATGTGACCGAACACCGTCATTGCGACTTCAGACCCCAGAGCACCGAACTGCAGGGCGCAAAAGAACTTGATTCGCATCGTTGCCGAATACATGAACGCTGCAGCAGACATCGCATCAGATCATCTTTAAAGTCAAAGCCACTTTCTGTTTAGTTGACAAAGAAAGTTTCAGATAATCACAAACAGATCTATAGGTTCTATATCTACAGTTTACTATGTGATTTAAATTCATGAAAGATATTACCGTAAAATAAGGAAGGTTCAGTCAAGAGCACATCAAGCTTGACACATTGGACTTTGTATCGTCTTTATTTCAATAGACGAACAGGTTAGAGTCGCACTGCGAGTTTCAAGCTTGACCAGTCGTTGACTGTACCATAAATAGGTTCACATGTCTTTTTTGGAATAAAATTCAGGCTTGCTTTCATAGAAAAGAATAAAACTACTACTCAAAGAGGGCAACAAGGACCAGCATAGTTCGATACGGTCAAGAGCACGTCAGTGAAAATACTGTTGCCAGTGTTTCTACTGACGTGCTGTTAGGTGTACTACCCCTCTTCCTTTATTTTTCACCATGCAGATTAATGCTGTCATTTAATAAGTAATAACATTTATTGAATTGATCATTCAAATATATATTGTCCAATAAAGTTTTCGTGCGAAAATTATTTCAGTGTTTTACTTTACTTAAAAAAGAAAATAATTCCATTAATGCGGCTAGCATCAATAATTTTAATCGATGTCGATAAACTAGTGCGCAACACTATTCGCTCTATCGATATCATCGAACACTTTGTCCCAACACTACTTGTCACCATGACATTCAACACTGCTGTCATTATGACAAGTTAGCTTTTCAACGTTTGCCGAGGCGAGTCCTCTAGTTTCATACTATTGCTGAAGTATCATAGTAGTATGAAACTTCGGACTCTTAAACGGTAGTGTTTATATCCTCTTTGGCCAGCAGCAGCAGTTTGGAGTTGCCAGTTATTATTCTTTAATTTTATCCAAAAACTACCAACCAAATTCTACCAAAAACCACAACCCTGGCACGCCCGCGCCATGCCGCTCAGTCCGTTTAGACCTTAAGGTGATCCGTTTTCCATACAAAAATTCAAATGACTTGCATTCTTACGCGGGACATAAAATTCTGTTGAAAAACGAACGAATACTGCTATTTTTAGTTAAATTTTTCGCTAATTAATACAAAAATACAGTTAAAGTACTGAAGTACTATTTTTGTTAGCAATTTTTGGTTCAATATTACGATTGTGGGCGTGCGGCGTGCGGTCAAAACTGTACGGTTGTGCTTTGTGTGCATGTGTGAGTGATCGTACTCATGTAAACACGGACTGACGAGAGTAATTGACTTTAGTGGACATATGGAGATCTTTTTCTTATCGAAATTGTTGTTAGGCGTTGAAGTTGCACGATGAAATTTACGCGAATCAACTTTTGCACATATATAGTTGGTACTTATTGCATAAAAAAATAAAACCTTATATTTGCAGTAGTGGCTACGTCTAGTTGCGTTCGGGGCTAAGCTGGCCGTCACAGATCACCTTAACGTTAGTTTTTCTATTTGATAATAGATGGCGGGGCTAGATACTGTCTTCGACTTTCTTTTACTCAGCTAAAGATGGCGCTGTCAGGGTTCCAATCCAAAAACGTTCCATCCATAATGTGTAAAACAAAGATTTTGGAAACTACGCCAGGGGGCGTTCAGCGTTTTTCTTACGTCAATGTTTTAAAACGTTTAAGATTAAGATTTTTGAAACTACTACGCGATAATCTGCGTTATGGGAACGCGCGCGCGGGTGTCGAAATAATATGTGAGTAAATTCTTGAATATATAACAGTCATATTGGTTCGAAATTTTTAAAAAATAGGCCCTGATAAAAAAAAAAAAAATCAAAAATCTTTTATTAGGCAAAACACGTCATGCTTACAAAATACACAAATCATAAATTATAATTATCAAAAATATATTTTTTACGTGGTATCGTAAAGGGCTTATTTAAGGTTTTAAAATCCTATTCGTCCATGGTGATATCACAGGTGATATTCAAGAGTTCAGTGAAATTACGCGAAAAGTAAAGAAAGTCTGAGATGTGTATATTGTACAGTCAACGACAGGTCAAGCTTGACACTCGCAGCGCGACTAGTCTTCATAACATATTATCCCATAAAACGTCCACTACAGGACAGGGAGCTTCCTTCAAACCTCCAGCAAAAACGCGTGGTACTTACTTATTTACCATAGTCACCACGTTTGTGAGCGTTGCGGCTGGCGACCGCTATTGTTGACCGCAATATGTAAGATGGTACACATACACACACACAGAATAAAGTAATAGTACTATCATACAGTACAGAACGGACACTCTCCGCCCCCCTTGCAATCTACCCCGCACCCCCGCGCGCACCCGCTCGCGAGATTCTCGTGGTCCTTCTGAGGGGCTTTTGTACTGAATATGCGAGCCTAAGTCGATGATGTATGTAGTGCCCGGAGTGTGACACAGCAATGGTGATGGCACAGAAAGATGCTGCTGACCATCCCCCGGTTTATAAACCCTTAGTCCGTCCGTGTGGTGCCGGCAAGGCAAAGAATACTACCAACCCTTTCCTACCCGTGGGTGTCGTAGGAGGCTAGCACATAGTAATACGTCTTTTGAAATAAGAACGGTACAAAGTCCAAACTGTCAAGCTTGATGTGCTCTTGACTGTACATACGATTTTACGATGGCGGCCGGAAAGTCTAGTAGCCGCTGGCATGTAGGTAATGCAATAATTAATAACTCTCGGTAGGTAACATACAAAAATATATATTATTAAATAATGTCTACTTCATTGTACAAAATGGAAATATAAAAAAATGCTAAAATCACAACCCAACTTATTTCTAAAAAAATACAGGATGGTCCATTTACAGTGGATCAAAATATTTATTTTATTAAAGGGCATCAAGAAAACTTAATTAAGAACATTATTGAAAATCTAAAAGTATTTGTATTGTAAGACTTTGGAAAGCCAAGAATATGTGGATGGCGTGATTGAAAGTTGTATGCGGCTATCACAATTTTTTTATTTAAGGCGATTATACTCCTCAAATTAGAAACTAAACTAGGCGATCGTCAATGCAAATATCGACTTAGCGTTTACATAAGAGTGCTCTTCAACGTGGCTGTTACGACCAACGATAAGGCGGAATTTTGGCAAAAATGAGGAAAACTTACTTTTTCGTATGCAATATAACAGATAAAAAAAAATCGTATGTTGTATTTAAAGAATAAGGATTTTTCAAATTTATCAGTGTAAAAATATTTCCAAATAATATAGCGCTTTAGGAACAGTAGGGAATTCACGTAAAAAATCGATGTACCGTAGTTATTTTGTTAAGCATAAAATACAAAACATAAAGAAAAAATTAGTGTTTCACATATATTTTTTTCAACTTTTTTTGACCAGCTATAAATGAGGAGTAGGCTTTACAAAATGCCCATTTGAGAGGTAAATTCGCCTTAAAGTAAATCGGGAATGTGTGAGCAGGTTAATACTGGTTCTGTCAATATTATCAGTCCCTTATCTGCTTTCTATAGCTAAACTTGACAATTGGCAGTAAAAAGTCAAGCAATGTAGTAGGTTGTAACATAAATAGTATAGAAGTCAAATATTAGTATTTCCTTCAAGTTCTACAAGAATCGCTTACCTTTTTAAAAACTATGGTCTATAGAGTTATACTGTAAAAGTCGTTTAGCTGTACAACTTACGCCTTGCGACTGTGGTAAGGTCAATTAGTGGGGAAAAGGTGTACATGGCTTTCTGGCATCCTCTTTTGGCATGGAAGTAAGTGTACATATTATTTAATATTTTTAGTTGTCATGATGCCCTTTACCCATTTGATATCTACCTACTGTATTTCTTACTTATCTAATTCATAATTGCCCTGTATTTTAACTGGTCTTGGAACATTCTGAGGAATACTCTATACTTTTTATCATGAAACGATTTGACATTGGAGTTAGGCCTGATTACTTCAGCAGTACCTCCCATATTTTGTACTGCATCCTGAATATTTTCAAAGTAGTGAGAGGCACACGCTCCTAAGATTGCGGATCCGAGTAGGACGGATTCTTTTTCATGCGGCTTAAGAATCGGCAGCCCGACGGAATCGGCTTGCGTTTGGACGAAGAGAGGATCTTTAGCAATCCCACCACAAATAAGCAATGACTTAAAAGGCCGGTACCCTGCCAGGACTAATGCATCGATTATGTGGCGTGTTCCATACTGAAAATTAAATAAATAATTTATTTTAAATTATACAATTACTAATAGACAAGTCGACTATTCAAATACTACCGACTAGTTTACAGAGAATGTTCATACATTACGTTAGACAGAAATAGAAGTACCACCCGATCTTTTCCTGTAGATGTCGTAAAAGGTGACTACGGGATCATGAACCAGAGGATGACCAACAGCATTCTTCTGCATATCGTTATAACATACAACTGCAGTCATCAATCAATGGATCGCTAACGAGCATGGTAACTGGCACATCCCTAGAATATACCACGCATTTTGCTACCAAATATGAATCACAAAGAAGAATGTAAACTTATTTATTTTTGGATAAACTTACTGCGTATGTGACGCAGTGTCATATACACAATAAAGAAATTGAAATAGTGATGGATTGGTCATACGTACCGACACCACCGCGTGTGGTACCCTCGCGATGGGAAAAGAACGAAGGGGAGACAAAGAAAAAGATGGGAGGACGAAATTAGAGGGTTGGCTGGAACAACATGGAGAAGGACGGCCATAGACTAAAAATATGGCGAATTCTAGGGGAGGCCTTTTCCAAAGGGCAAACTGACAACTGGGCTGTCGGAGAAGAATGAACTACTTTTACTGTAATATAAATATTAGATACGATAGAAGATAAGATTTATGATAATGCTTACGAGCTTATTCCACCATCTCCCTTCTACCATCGGGAGTCCAGACGCACCGTAGGATATCACCCATACTTGGTTGATATTCCGCACATTCGCACAAAGCGCTTTGAAACATCTTTTATAATGCGCATGGCTAAAGAGTGGAATTCTCTGCCTGCGTCTGTGTTCCCGAGTTCATATAACCCGAATCTTTTCAAGTCGCGACTGAATAGGCTTCTTCTGGGCAAGCTCGTTCCATCGTCGACCTCATCTCTGTCTTCAAGACTAGATCGAGGTCAAGAGTAAGCCCATTTTCAATAAAAAAAAAAAATGTTAAAAAAACAGAAACTGTAAAATGTCAGTAATATAGGCTTTATTTATTTATTTATACTTACTGCTAGCCCTTGTAATGTAGCAAGGTATATCAGCGCCAAATTTTCTTCACTGCTATTAATAGTCAGCCCAACCAGCATACCTTTCATAGTAGGGTCAGCTAATGGTGACCTGTTACCATGGAAGTCAGGCCAAATATGAAAATCGTTAGTTAATAAGCTCACGTCAGAGAGTCCATGCACATTAGCCATTCTTGTCAGCAATACTCTTAAATGATTGCGAACCCTGCAAAGTAACAAAAAAAAATACTTTATCATAGTAAATAAAACCAACAGCTTTGACAACACATAAAAGAGAAAAAAATTATACATACTCTCCTGTGCTGTGTTTCTTTAATAACTCAACACCTGCAGGGTGGCTTGAAATCACATAATCCAATAACATTCCAGAAGCACTTTGTCCAGCCTCATTAAGCCACATGTTGGGGACCATGGCACTGAAATATGGACCCCACACACCCTGCACCATCACAGGCTTTTCATTCACAGCCATATGACATGTTGAAGTGCCACAAATAAGACTTAGGCGGCTCGACATCTCTTTGTCTATGTCTTCACCGCTAGTTCCAATCATACCTAGACCTCCTGCATGGGCATCAATTATAGAGGTAGCCACAGGAATCCCTTGCGGCAGTCCAAGTAACTTTGCGACTTCAGCCGTTAAACCTCCACAACGCTCCCCAGGCATCAGAACTTTACTGCCAATTTTTTTAAACCCTTCAGCTGCCAAATCCTCTAATCCAATTTCATTGAGATAACTCATGTTCCAACCCTGTTTTCCATCAGTGGACCATTCATAATTCCATTTACATACTAATGAACATAAAGACCGACTCAGAGAGCCAGTTGCCTTCCATGTCAGGAAGTCTGGCAGGTCAAAGAAATAACCATAGCTTTTCCATTTTGAATGCAGATTTTTCTTTAACCAAAGCAGTTTTGGGATTTCCATTTCTAAGCTAACTTTTCCACCGACATACTTCAGTACTTCATGATTAGTTTTGTTGATTGCATCAGCCTCTGCTTGTGCCCTGTGGTCCATCCACATTATAATGTTCTGTTTATCATTATTTGAATTGCTTACTGCAACTGGGTTGCCACTATCATCTAAGGCCACTAAAGAACAGGTTGCATCAAAGCCTATTCCCTTTACACTACATGGATTAGTGTTTTTTAATACCTCCTGGAAATAAAATAAAGTGATAGGTAAGTCATAATAAAGGTATTTAAGTAATAATTTTAAATACATAAACTAGGATATTAATTGTTCAATCATAAATGTTTACCTTAATGACATGTACACAGCACTCCCACACATCATTAGAGGATTGTTCATAGTAATCCACCTTGGGTTTCCAAGTCTGCAGGTCTTTGATGGACGTTTTCACAACATGACCTTGACAGTCTACCAATGCCGCTCTTGCACTGCCAGAACCCACATCCACACCAATGAAATATACCTCACCACTCATTATTTATAGATTTACTGAGAAATAAGATTAAAAGGTTTTAATAAAATAAAATACTAATTATTTACATAGGTACATACCTACCTAAGTGCATATATATACCTAAGTAGTTATTTGATAAGATATTTTATAAGCATTCCATCAATTTGTACTTCTTAGTTACTTGATCTTTATTTATTTATCATTTCAAAAACAATAATTATTGTGTATGAAGTAGATAGGTAAAATAAACTAATATTAAATGCAAATAAAGTCAACATTAAATAACTATAAATTAAAAGTCAAACTAAATGTCAACTGAATTAGATTAACTTAACTTGATCGCTTGAATTAGTTGTGAAATGATAATGTAAAATCCCCTTACCTTACGATTTACTTTGTTTTATTGGGCAATAAAATCACAATGTGTGTTGTCATCACTATGAAGCGTAACTAACTAAAAGAATAAGTAATGAGATTTGATAGGGCTATATAAATATATGGATAGGGCAATATATGGCAAAGCAGTCTTGTTTCTTAAGATAATGAAACAAAACAAGATAACCTTGTTTGTTATTTTGTCCTCTGAACCTAACCAAGAAATCTTTATACATGAAAATTTGACATAATGATTTAAGTCTTGAAAACAACGAACTTAACACGAATATTTTAACGTTTCACCTGCATTTAAACTTGAAACAAAATAATAATTAAAAATTGTCAGCTGGCTGTCTGTTGCAAAATATTTATTTAAATTTCGCGCCAGAATTGCGTTTACCTGTCATACTGTGCGTTCCATATTGCACTAACAGACTAGTCTGTGTAACAGACTGCTTTAGAGCACTGTGAGCGCGCTTAAGTCGGTCCAAATTGACCAAAAGCGTGCTCTAAAGCACTCGCTCGTTCACCGCCTTACGTCATTGATGACGTCATCGTTTCTGCTATCAGTGCTTTAGTCAAATAGGTGGAGCAGTGAAAGCGCTAATGTCAAAATCAATTTGACACATAAAATCCCACACATTTGCAGCCAGCTGATGTCTCTTAAGTTTTGATTTTAATGAGTTTGTCTCTAATGGAAATGAGAGTGGATTTGGCGCACATTTTTCAGCGATTAGCTTAGGCTTTGTTAAAGAAAATAAAAACAAAACTGACATTTTGACAGATGAACACGTGAGCGCGCTTAAATCCATTCCAAATTGACTAGAGCCATTAAAGCAGTGATAGCTTTGTGAGCGTGCAAAATCAATTTGGACCGTCCGTCAGTACTGTATACGCTTTTAGCAGCGTTTGTACAATTTGGAACACAGCCATAATTTTAGCAATAAGATTTTTTTTTTTGGTTTCATTCTTCCTTTCGGAAAGGCAAAGAGTACAAAGCCCATACAGCTATGTCTGATGTCTTTAATCTGTCTTTCTTTTTGCTCTCCTCGTAAAGCGATAGTGAACTTTACGAAGGAAAAATGTTCGTGACTTTTTGGGACAACACAAACGGGGCTTCAACACAAGATAACTTGAAATCTTCATCAGCTGCGCACTCCGTAGTACATTTACTGCATAACACACTATCTTTATTATCCACTAAATGCACAAAAAACCAAAATTTCAATTAAGCAGGCAAACGCCCATGTCGAGTTCCCGCCAAAAAGCCAGATTCTTTAAGGGCCCCATACAAAGCCCTGCCTGCAGGGCCCTGCTTGCAGTGCCACTGCCAATCGTACTTTGTGTGGGCATGCAGGGCCGACAAAATTGCCGTTACATCGGCCCTGCAACACCACACACGGTACGATTGGCAGTGCGCACTGCAAGCAGGGCCCTGCAGGCAGGGCTTTGTATGGGCCGTTTTAGCAATAAGGTTTTTTTTTTGGTTTCATTCTTCCTTTCGGAAAGGCAAAGAGTACGAAGCCCATACAGCCATGTCCGATGTCTTTTAATCTGTCTTTCTTTTTGCTCCCCTCATAAAGCGATAGTGAACTTACGAAGGAAAATGTTTGTGACTTTTTGGGACAACACAAACGGGGCTTAAACACGAGATCACTTGAAATCTTCATCAGCTGCGCACTCCGTAGTAAATTTACTGCATAACACACTATCTTTATTATCCACTAAATCACTAAATGCACAAAAAACCAAAATTTCAATTAAGCAGGCAAACGCCCATGTCGAGTTCCCGCCAAAAAGTCCGTGTAAAATTAATAAAGCAATACAAATGCACCTCTATATATACAAGACCACTGACCTCTATATTGTATATATAGAGGTCAGTGGTTAGCACTCACTCAAGGTTGCGTTCCAAATCTAAGAAATTATCCTGACAGCAGGATAGCTTTATATGACGTCCATCGGTGTGGTCGAGACAGACAGTTAACTATTAGCGTTTTGGAACCCACTCCAAGTCTCTCCGTGTCATAATGGCCGGGTTCCAAAACAGGTGATAATAACACTTTGTTTGCAACAGTCTGTCTCGAACACACGGACTTCGTATAAAGCTATCCTGCTGTCAGAGTAAGTAATTTGAATTTCACACCATTTTGAAACGCACCCTTAATAATTATGAGATATGTCTTCGGTAGAGCTTTTTGGCGGGAACTCGACATGGGCGTTTGCCTGCTTAATTGAAATTTTGTTTTTTTGTGCATTTAGTGATTTAGTGGATAATAAAGATAGTGTGTTATGCAGTAAATTTACTACGGAGTGCGCAGCTGATGAAGATTTCAAGTGATCTCGTGTTTAAGCCCCGTTTGTGTTGTCCCAAAAAGTCACGAACATTTTCCTTCGTAAAGTTCACTATCGCTTTATGAGGGGAGCAAAAAGAAAGATTAAACACATCAGACATGGCTGTATGGGCTTTGTACTCTTTGCCTTTCCGAAAGGAAGAATGAAACCAAAAAAAAAAATGTCTTCGGTAGAGATGTGACGCCATTAAATAAATATCTATCTTTGAAAAGAGGCTTTTTGGCGGGAACTCGACATGGGCGTTTGCCTGCTTAATTGAAATTTAGTTTTTTGTGCATTTAGTGGATAATAAAGATAGTGTGTTATGCATTAAATTTACTACGGAGTGCGCAACTGATGAAGATTTCAAGTGATCTCGTGTTTAAGATGTGTACAACTTACAATACCTTAAACACTAAAGAATTAAAGTTAGACATATTTTCTGACTCGCAAAAAGTTTTCAAAAACAAATTGCTGAAATTACTTGATTATAATTCTTAAAATAATTTTAAAAATAATTTTTGGATCTCATAGATATTTGTTTCTTCTTTTGTTAATATTATTTTGCTTTAAAATTTTTAGTTTAAATAACAAAGTGTTGTTGATTATTTTGAATGTTGTGTATGCTTGTAATAGGTAAGCACATTCGATATGTCATACTATTAAGTTCAAAATGTAAATGTTTTTAATGTGTATTGCTGTAAGCGTACCTTATCAATAAATAAGCCCCGTTTGTGTTGTCCCAAAAAGTCACGAACATTTTCCTTCGTAAAGTTCACTATCGCTTAAAGGGCCCCATACAAAGCCCTGCCTGCAGGGCCCTGCTTGCAGTGCCACTGCCAATCGTACTTTGTGTGGGCACGCAGGACCGACAAAATAGCCGTTACATCGGCCCTGCAAGACCACACACGGTACGATTGGCAGTGCGCACTGCAAGCAGGGCCCTGCAGGCAGGGCTTTGTATGGGCAGGGCCCTGCAGGCAGGGCTTTGTATGGGCCCTTTTACGAGGGGAGTAAAAAGAAAGATTAAAGACATCAGACATGGCTGTATGGGCTTTGTACTCTTTGCCTTTCCGAAAGGAAGAATGAAACCAAAAAAAAAAAAATATCTTTGAAAATGTTGTTTTAGATCTAAACGGTAGTGTTTATATCCTCTTTGTTTTAGATCATTTTAAATAAATATTTCTTTTGTTTTGCGTACGAGACACGTAGACAGATTAATCTGGTCAATAATGGTGCGCTTTAAAAATCGGTAAGCATTTAATTACTCAATTCAATAAAAATATAAAAATGCTTAGTAATTTATGGTTACCTTAAATTTTTTTTCATTTTCAGATATATTACAGTAACAATATCATCTCCAATGGTTTCAGATAACAAACCACTTAGTTTAAAGTCCCACATTTTCCACGAAACGGTCCTTAATAAGATACAAGAATTACATGGTGACTTCGGCATTGCCTCTGTTAGGACAGGTTTTTTGACAAAGTATTGTAACGAAAACACTCGAATAGCTATCCTTAGATCAAGGCATGGCCCTCACCGGTTTGTTACAAGTAGTTTACCATTTATTACAAAGATTGGGAAGTTAGACGTCAGTATTAAATCATTGCATGTCGGAGCAACACTGAAGCACAGTTTCAGATTCATCCAAAAGTATCAGAGGGCATATTTGGACAAAATGTGGGCTGTACTGAAGACTGATGAAGAACGGCGTAAATTAGAAGCTGCAGTGATGGATTTTACTAAGACTGATGTAAAAATAAACATAGAAAATATTGCATAATAACTAGTTTTTATTTTTTTTAATCTATACATATAAAATAAAACATTAACTTACAGGTTCTTTAAAAAGGTGAAAAATAAATATAAGTAGATAGGTAGGTAGGTATTGATAATTAAAACTTACTTAATTTATTTGCTATTGTGGAACTTGTAAATAAAGTTTTTTTCTTAAAGTGGATTCAAATATAGGTACTTGGTCTTTTTTACATAAAGAACATATTTTAGCAACATTATCTGTGACTTTAGTAAATATATCATATAAATGATCATGTTTAGCATATTTCTGGATTGTACAACAAAGTACCTGAATGAAAATAGACCCTGATTTTGGGTCTCTAAATGCTTCAAGTTCAGGTGCTGTAGCCCAACAAATAAGTGAATTTAACTTTTTTAAGTAATGTTTACGAGTAGACGAGTCTGCCATTAGTTTGAGTTTTGGTTCAACATCATTGACTTGACAAGCTTGCAGTATCATGACCTTAGGAATCTCCATTTGTCTCTGCTGAAAACCATCATCTAACAAGTTTTGTATTTCATCTATTTTAACTTTCAAGGAGTCAGCTGCATAGACATGCCCTCGCACACCGTGAGACAGTATACACAACATGAACATGCTGTGATCTGGTTGAACTCTGTATTTGATTATTTCTGTTATATATTCAAGCATTTTCTTACGATCTATATTTTTGTGTGTGATTACTTCAAAGTTCATAGCTGACATGGTTTTTTCCAATACTTTACTATCTTCATTAGAGCCAAGTCTTTTCTCAAGAGTCGAAGACCCAGTATCAGTTTCAATACTTTCTTTAGATGGATAGAAATCTTCCTGGTTTATTATGTAGCAAACTCCTACAACTTTAGGATTCTTAATAGGGTATATGTCCTTGTCTAGTTTCTTATTATCTGTTTTTAAACCTTGTATAGTATCTTCAAAGTTCAATTCACTTAACTGTTTCAATATCTCAGTAAAATCATTGGGAGTAATTCTAGCATCTTCAAATTCTGGGTCACTCTCATTCCTTGCATCATTTTTTGATGTACATGTGTTGCTAGAGCCAGGTTGACTTGACCTTGGGTCATTGTTTAGTCTGTTCTGGATGTCATTGAGGACATCCGCAAATATATGCAATGCAGGAAAATTCTTCAAGATCTTTACTAACTTTGTAACATTAGATTTGCCATTTGACTGCTCATTTTTGTAATTATCAATAGTGATCCAATTTCTGCTCATTAAATCCAATAAGACAATTTCACAACTCTTGTGTTCAGTGGTGTCTATGTCATATGTTCTCAAGGTATTCTTTAATTTATCTAAGTTGTCAGATGTGATGTTTTCACATAGTTTGTAGAGAGCTTTTTTCATGGGGTTAATGTTAAGATTAACATGGAGATTGTTCGGCAGATAATGTTTCTTGACATTTTGTACATTGAAGCCCAATTTACGGATGACATTATTAAGTTGGCAAATAGCAAGGCCTTCTAAGAACTCGTACCTCCAAGTGGTGCGTGTGCGCACGTTTTGTGCCCAGTCGTGAAGCAAGTTGAGGTTTGCGTCACCGACATCCGCGGACATCCTCTGCAATACAACAAGTCTCTGCAGCGCAGTATCCGGCACATCATACAACAAGAAAACAAGTGAAACTAAGTCGTAATAGTCTAACTCCTTTTCAATTAGAGCAACAACATCAACACTGATAGAATCGATGTTGTCTATTATGTTGTCCACTTTAAAATTTCCAGTCTGAGCGTCCGATCGAAACATTTTGATTAATAAAACAAATCACAATTTTATTAAGGTATGGAGTCGTGACAAACAAACGAAATACGAACTGCAGGATGGGATTTCCCTCATACGTCAAAAACTACGGATTGTTTCTTGAATTCAACGCACACATCACATTCACTGAATATAGTCGGTTTATTTCTATATGCGTGCATTCGTCGAATACAGTTTTAAACCAGATTAAAGCGCGCTTTGTTAGAAATAAGATTTGTTATGTAAAACATACTTATAATTAGTTTGTGAACGAATATTGAAATGTCATCTGCCACTGTTGACACCTGTCAACTATCTGTCAATTCTGTCTTGTTCTCTCGCTACGTTTGTCTTTTTGTGTCGTGTTAATTTAATTAATTTTAATCGAGTATTTTACAAACAATCGACGACAATATTTTGCCATTATTTAATTATAAATAAAGGTGTACAATACTGGGAAATCCTTCGTGTATTATTTCCGCCATCAAGCTGCGATTCCATCATCCACGCGACACGAGGTGATCAGCACCATCTGCATAACAGGTTAGAGCCTAGGTACGCTAAAAGCCGTGCAGCTTATCAGAAATGCCTGATGAAAACGAATATGATAACGAGCACAATAATGAAAATGAAGAACATGATCAAAATGGCTCATCAGGCATACCATTTCATGGCGGCTATCAGATTGAAAAGCTTGAAGGATCCCACAATTTTAATAATTGGAAATTTGGTATTAAGATGTTGCTAACCCTTGAAGGCCTGTGGAAATGTGTTACCGGTGAAGACAAAGACAGCGCAAAGGACCAGCGTGCTTTGGCCCGCATTTGTTTGTCCCTGAAGTCCTCAAACTTTCAGTATGTAAGAAGCGCTAAAACAAGTGAAGAAGCGTGGACTTGCCTAAGCAATGTTTATGAAAACAAAGGCTTGTGTAGAAGAGTTTTTCTATTAAGAAAACTACACCGTCTTGATTTCTCATCTTTCACCTCCATGAGTGAATATATAGAACACGCAATGATACTCGTTCAGCAGTTGGCCGATATTGGTCGTGAAATAGACGATGAAGAGGTGGCAGAAATTCTCCTTTCTGGGTTGACACAGGAGTATGACACGCTCGTTTCTAACTTAGAAACCGCATGTATGACAGGAAGTCTATCCAGTGAGGTTGTCCGAGCCAGACTTCTTCAAGAAGAAATGAGGAAAAGGAGCACAGAAGTACAAAACCTTGATAATACAGCATTTATATCTTCAAAGTCGCATCAAAAGCACACTCGTACCTGCAATTTCTGCGGCAAGCGTGGTCACACTAAAAACCGCTGCTTCAAGTTGAAGAGAAAGAAGAAAGAAGAGCAGTCTGAGGCTGGCTTTCTGGCTTCTGCCTTCTTGACAACCAGCAGCGATTGGTATGGGGACAGCGGCTGCAGCCAGCACATGTGTAACGATAGGAGCAAATTTGTGACTTTTCAAAGCTGTGAAAGTGATGTAAAGATTGCAGATAATAAAAGCTTGAAATGTATAGGTCGCGGAAGTGTTCAAATAACATTATCAGACCATACGAGTATTAATCAAATTGATGATGTACTTCTTGTACCCGAGCTCTCTGCCAACTTGCTATCGGTAAGTAGTTTGATTTCTAGGGGTTTCTTTGTAATTTTTAACTCAACCGGGTGTCACATTTTTAAAAATTCAACTAAGTGTGAAATTGAAGGCAAACCAGTTTGTAGGGCCTCTCTTATAAATGGTATCTATAAATTACCTAGACTAAGTAATATGTCATCGGCTGGAGTGGTGCATTCTTCGGCAACCTTGCCTAAGCAAGGAGCACAGAGTGCGAACGTTGCTGAGGTGTCAGCTGAAGTTTGGCACAGGAGGCTAGGCCACCTAGGTATGTCTGGCATGTTAGCTCTTAAGCATGGTGTTGCATGCGGTGTATCGTTTCAGGACCCACCTGGAGAATCCCTGAAGAAATGTGTGCCATGTATTGAGGGAAAGATGGCGGCTAAGCCGTTCCCCAATGCCACTTCACACCGTGCAAGCCAACCGCTGGAGTTGATTCACACCGATGTCTGCGGACCCCTACCAGTGGAGAGCTGGGGCGGCGCAAAATATCTGGTGACATACACCGATGACTACACTAGGAAGACATTTGGATACCTACTTGAAAATAAATCACAGGTATTTAATTCTTTTCTTAATTTTAAAAATTTTGTAGAAAAGCAAAAGGGTTTAGTAATCAAAGTTTTACGCTCTGACAATGGGGGGGAGTATTGCAGTCGCCAGTTTACCGACTTTTTGGAGAAAGAAGGCATATTACACCAGACGTCAGTTCCTTATTGTCAACAACAGAATGGCGTCTCTGAGCGTCTTAATAGGACTCTCATAGAGAAGGCAAGATGTATGTTACTTGGGGCAGGCCTAGACAAGCGATATTGGGGCGAGGCAGTCATGACTGCCATATATTTAAAAAATAGGTCACCTACTTCTGCTTTGTCCGGTCTTACACCAGAGGAAAAGTGGACTGGTTCCAAACCGGACCTTAGTCACTTACATGTGTTTGGGTGTGTTGCCTACTCTCTATTGCCTGAACATAAAAGGCGTAAATTAGATGCTAAAAGTAAGATGCATATTTTTGTTGGATACAGCGACAGTTCTAAAGGTTTTAGACTTGCAGACCCATTGAACCCCAAAAATGTTTATATTTCACGACACGTAGCATTTATAGAGGACAAATTTTATTCTGATACCAAAGATAATAATTTTAATAATGAAATGAATAATAATTATATATTTTATGAATTTAAGAATAATTTTAAATCAAGTCATGATGTAAGTTCTAGTCAAATTAATTTTAATAATAATAATGATTTGAATTCTAGTCACGATAATGAACTGAGCTCTAGCTCTAGTGGTAGTAAGCCGAGTTCTAGTTATACCGTTGAACCGAATCCGAACTATACATCGACACAAAATAACAGCTCTTTGTTTTCAGGAGATGAAGACGAGGACTACTACTGCACCGGCAGTGAGCACGAGACGGACTCCGCATCGTCGCCGGTCGCTGACGCTTTCCCTGAGCGAATGACGTCATCGCCCGAGGTGGCAGCTGGAGGGGAAGTATCTGCTCCCGTCCCGCCTCTTGGTAATGCTCAACGGCCTATTCGCAGCACTCGCTCTCAAATACCTACCAGGTACAAAGATTATGATGTTGATTTCTCTCTTCTAACACAAGATGGAGCTGTCATCCCTGGTGATCCTCTATCATATGAGGAAGCCATGTCGAGCGCTGACAGTCAACACTGGCAAGCTGCTATGAAAAGCGAATATGACTCGCTTATCGCCAACAAGGTATGGGAACTAGTCGACCGCCCACAAGGCGAAAATATAGTTAAGTGTAAATGGGTATACAAACGTAAGCATGATGCTTCTGGTAAGTTTGATAGATATAAAGCTCGTCTGGTTGCCAGAGGTTTCACACAAATTCACGGGGTCGATTATTGTGATACGTTTTCACCTGTAGTTAGGCACTCTACCATGAGAATCCTTTTTTCGTTAGCAGCTGAGCTCGACTTAAATATTGATCATATAGATGTTGCCACCGCGTTCTTGAATGGAGAGCTCGATGAGACCATCTATATGGAGCAACCCCAAGGTTTTACTATTAATGACAAAAACAAAGTTTGTCTTCTACGTAAAGGTATTTATGGCCTCAAGCAAGCCAGCCGTATTTGGAATATTAAAGTTCATAACTTACTTACTGAAAATGGCTATAGGCAGAGTAAATGTGAGCCATGCGTTTACACTAAGAAAAATGGTGGAGATCTTATTATCGTAGCACTCTACGTGGATGATTTCTATATTTTCTATAGTTCTCAAAATAATAATTTGCTGCCCTTGCTTGAGACTAATTTTACTGTAAAGAACCTAGGCACTTTAAAAAGTTGCTTAGGAATAAATGTAAATAGAGATAGAGCAAGACGTTGTATAAAACTTGACCAATCAGAGTACATTAAGAAATTGTTAGTTAGATTCGGCATGGAAAATTGTAAACCGGTCTCTACGCCAATGATAACTAATTATAAATTACAAAAGGCGGAATCTGAGGGTCTAGATGATAACACTTATAGGTATAGAGAACTTTTAGGTTGTCTTATGTATTTGTCTGTGTGCACTAGGCCTGATATAGCGTTTGTATGTAGCCAGTTAAGCCAGTTTAACCACGGTTTTGATATAACACATTGGCAAGCAGCAAAACGCGTCTTGAGATATTTATCCGGAACACTAAATTATTGTCTATATTTTTATGGATCTCGTAATTTAGATTTAACCGCATACTCGGACGCGGATTGGGCTAACGACATAGTCGATCGAAAGTCATACACTGGTTTCATAATTAAACTTGGTAAAAATGTTATTAGCTGGGAGTCACGTAAACAGCGATGTGTGGCGTTATCCAGTACCGAGGCCGAGTATCTCTCCATAGGAGATGTATGTAAAGATCTTTGTTTTATAAGAAGTTTTCTTTCAGAGATTATGAATGAATACACTCCTATAGTAACTTTGTATAATGATAATCAGAGTGCGCATAAAATATTAGAGTCTAAAGAATATTCACATAAGCGCACTAAGCATATTGACCTACGTTATCATTTTGTCAAAGATTTAGTACATAAAGGTTTTATGTCTGTTAGGTACTTACCTACTGGAGAGATGATTGCCGATATTTTAACGAAGCCACTTGGTTTAAATAAGCACAGACATTTTGTTGGACAAATGAATTTGTTTTGAATAAAATGTGTTGATGTGTTTATTTAGTTTGCTTCTATTTGTAGAGTCAAGTAGAGTCATGTAGAGCTTTTTAAGTTTCGTATGTATGGCATTCAAATCTTAAGGGGAAGTGTTAGAAATAAGATTTGTTATGTAAAACATACTTATAATTAGTTTGTGAACGAATATTGAAATGTCATCTGCCACTGTTGACACCTGTCAACTATCTGTCAATTCTGTCTTGTTCTCTCGCTACGTTTGTCTTTTTGTGTCGTGTTAATTTAATTAATTTTAATCGAGTATTTTACAAACAATCGACGACAATATTTTGCCATTATTTATTAATTATAAATAAAGGTGTACAATACTGGGAAATCCTTCGTGTATTATTTCCGCCATCAAGCTGCGATTCCATCATCCACGCGACACGAGGTGATCAGCACCATCTGCATAACACGCTTATGTCAATGTCACTGAGAAAAATTAAAATTTTGATCGTTTTGCGTTTTAAGAAATTATTGAGAGATGATGATTATTCGATAAGATAATTAAATCTAAAAACCCAAATGAAAGTTGAAAAAAATCTCTCGAAAACGAGATTGATGACAAATGTCTTATGAATTTGACGTTTCGCACACGCTGCACTACCTCATTTTCGTATGCAATGATAGCGCGCTAAAGTGACGTCACTGATGACGTCACGTCGCTTAACGAGTGAATACGAGCAAGTTTTGAACCGACTATTAGCGCGCTAAAACCGCACACAAAGCTCATGAGCAGCTGTGCGTTCCATATTGCACTAACAGACTGCTTTAGAGCACTGTGAGCGCGCTTAAGTCGGTCCAAATTGACCAAAAGCGTGCTCTAAAGCACTCGCTCGTTCACCGCCTTACGTCATTGATGACGTCATCGTTTCTGCTATCAGTGCTTTAGTCAAATAGGTGGAGCAGTGAAAGCGCTAATGTCAAAATCGATTTGACACATACAATCCCACACATTTGCAGCCAGCTGATGTCTTTTAAGTTTTGATTTTAATGAGTTTGTCTCTAATGGAAATGAGAGTGGATTTGGCGCACATTTTTCAGCGATTAGCTTAGGCTTTGTTAAAGAAAATAAAAACGAAACTGACATTTTGACAGATGAACACGTGAGCGCGCTTAAATCCATTCCAAATTGACTAGAGCCATTAAAGCAGTGATAGCTTTGTGAGCGTGCAAAATCAATTTGGACCGTCCGTCAGTACTGTATACGCTTTTAGCAGCGTTTGTACAATTTGGAACACAGCCCTGTAATCCGTAGTGAAAGAGTATATCACTACGGATTGTTTCTTGAATTCAACGCACACATCACATTCACTGAATATAGTCGGTTTATTTCTATATGCGTGCATTCGTCGAATACGATCGAATACAGTTTTAAACCAGACTAGAGCGCGCTTATGTCAATGTCACTGAGAAAAATTAAAAGTTTGATTTTGTTTTGCGTTTTAAGAAATTATTGAGAGATAATGATTATTCGATAAGATAATTTAATCTAAAACCCCAAAAAAAGTTGCAAAAAAACCTCTCGAAAACGAGATTGATGATAAATGTCTTATGAATTTGACGTTTCGCACACGCTGCACTACCTCATTTTCGTATGCAATGATAGCGCGCTAAAGTGACGTCACTGATGACGTCACGTCGCTTAAACGAGTGAATACGAGCAAGTTTTGAACCGACTATTAGCGCGCTAAAACCGCACACAAAGCTCATGAGCAGGTTTTAATCCGTACTGTATAAGTCACTAGCGTTTTGTCCTTAAATATAAAGTGCCTGATACACGGTCGGCAACATGGGTCCCGACCTTAGAGTAAAAAACTATAGAACCCGCCATATGCATATTCTGTATGAGCTAGTGAAGCGCCTCACTGTCGCCCATGCTAGTCGGTCAAAAAACTCAGTAAAGTTTTACAAAAATCAAGATATCTTTAAAAATCTAATGTTTTAGTGTAAACTTTGTTTGCGAAAGTGAAAATATATCGTTTTTTACTTGTGAATTGATCATTAATACTCAGAACGGAAGCGTAAATATTCCGTAATAGCCATTTTCTGCGTGATTTTTAATACCGTTTTTTTTCTGAATGGAAAGTGTTTTCACCAGAAAAACTGTGTTAGTAGCATTTATTAGTCCCATGTCACATATTTCTCAGAGAAAAAGATAAAAAATTTACGTTTTTAGGATTTGAAAAAAATTCCATACATTTTAGTATGGAGGTCCCTCGCAAGAAAGTGCTACGCTTATAGCTCCCTCCTTAGCAGCAAGAGCTGCTACTAAAACCTCCTTGGTCCCGACAGAGGTGACCTAGGTTCGCTTCGACCGTGTAGTTCGCGTTCCGACCGTGTAGTTCGCAGGTTGCCAGCCAAGGTCACCTCTGTCGGGACCTCGGGACTCATGTTGCCGACCGTGTATCAGGCACTTAACCCTCAGTTAAGACGTCTTTTGTGTGATCGAGATTATTATTATTTTTTATTTGGCAATGGTCAACCCATATTTGGGGACATTTCTGCCAGTGTCGTGTTGTAGAACATTGTTCAGTTTTTGTAATTTCTTCACTTTTATAGAAGTTAAAAATATGGCGAACCGCCAGTGTCGAGTAGGGAAATTGTTCATTGCTCCCCCCGTAAAGCGATTGTGGAACTTACGAAGGAAATGTCCATGACGAGACAACACAAACTGGGTTCAAACACGAGATCGCTTGAAATCTTCATCAGCTGCGCACTCCGTAGCAAATTTACTGCATAAAACACTAACTTTATTATCCACTAAATCACTACATTTAGGTGTTCGTGCCTTCGCTTGAACCATATTTGAGATTACACTCCCGTATCTCAGCCCGTTTCACTCTGATTTCATATCTTGCAGCGCCCTCTGGCGACTATTTTGGTTACTAAGGTCCCCCCCCACACCCGTCTGTTCTTTGATCATTGTATCTCAGCCGAGTAACACGTGCCTAGTAAAATAAAAATTTATAAGTTTTTTCGTTCTGTTGTGAATTCCGCTCGGACTTTTAGCCCAGCGACGAGACGCAGCTGCCTCTATTAGGCACCGTCATTACCGAAGTCATTGCAAAATGATTTTTCGTGCAACACTGTAAATTCCGCTCGGACTTTTGGGTCCAGTGACGAGACGCAGCTGCCTCTCTAGGCACCGTCATAACCGTCGTCTCATTGACCGACGTATGTTGCCACATACGGCTGCCTCCCTTAAGCACCGTTATTGTAAATGCCATGCTTTCGTGATACGACGGGTGTCGCTTAACGAGACAACGTGTCGCTTCACGAGACGACGTGTCGCTTCACGAGACGACGTGTCGCCTCACGAGACGTCATGTCGCCTCACGAGACGTCGCATGTTGCCTCACTTATCGACGTCGTCTCACGAGACGACGCGTGTCGCTTCATTGGCCTGCGTCGTTTCACGAGACGACGCGTGTCGGCTCATGACACGACAAGGAACAGTGGCCAGTTTTAAAACGAATCTTACAAGCCGATCATCATCATTGCCCTAGCTTTGTTCTAGGCGACCTATCCTAGGGGATTTGGCAAGAGCACTGATATTCTCAAAGAGCAACTGCTATCAGACCTCTGCAACCCAGAGGGAAGGTAAACCAAATCAAAACCTAGACATGGTTTTATAAGGCTAGTGGCCAAACTGGATGTCAGTGCCCCAAGCCGTCAAATGGCCTGTGACTTGGCTTAATTACTATCATTGACAGGCCGGGATCAACGGCTTAACGCGCCACCCAAAGCACGGAAACGCTCTAGTTGTTGTGCCACTATAGTCTAGCTATAGCGATCTCCCGTCCGGGTTCTGACCACGGACCACATTGCTTGATAAAATAAATAAATAAAAATAAAATATCTTTATTGCAGGTGATAATAAACCCATATAGTTAAAACTTAAACTAACTTATTACCTAAATAAATATAATTGACTTAACTCAATAAAGTTAACTGATGTACACTTATCCAATACCTAAAAATAGGACTATCCATTTCGGCGCAGATTGACTTTATGATGCTGTTCTGCGAGCGATATAACCGCTCCCAAAACGCAGTGATCCTCGCTCGCATAACAGCAAAGAAATCGGGCACCCGAGCTTCAGCAAACATGCTGGTGGCACTGCAGTAACGCGGTAAGCCCATGAGGATACGGAACGAATAATTGTACTGGACCCTCATGGTACTGTATGCCTTCCGATGGAATTGCACCCAGAGTTGGCAAGTGAAGAAACATTGACAGAACGCTTTAAATAAAGTGAGCTTAACTGCATCACTACACTTGCCAAATCTACGTGCCAGCATGTTGCTTCTGATCGAAAGTGCCCTTCTTTCCCTCTCGATGTCCTTATCATCATTTAAATCTTCGGTGAGAATATGGCCAAGGTACTTAAACTGGCTTACAACCTGAACCACTGAACCATTGAGCCATACTTCTGGTACATTCTCCGGACCCTTTCCCGCTCTAAAAACCATGAGTTCTGTTTTAGCTGAATTATATTTCAGCCCATGAGCATCAGCATAATGCTCACAGACTGAAACGAGCTTTCTCAGACCCTTGATCGAGGGACTGAGAAGAACAATATTATCAGCGTAACTCAGACTGTTGACACAGACACCACCTAAGTGGCAGCCGATCCTGGTTCCTCTCAGTTCCCCCCCGATCAACCCATCAATATAAATATTGAAAAGGTCCGGAGATGTAAGTCCGCCTTGACGTACACCGCATTCCAATCTGTAATCATTGGATGTCGCGTCGCCCCATTTCACTGCATTCGTTTGATTTCCGTACCAGTATCTCAGTAGGCTCACCACCTCCTCGGAGAAACCTGAACCACGCAGTTTGCTCCAGAGAATTTCATAATTCACTCGATCAAACGCGCGACTCAGGTCAAGGAAGCATGCATAGACCGTAGTATTGCGACTCGTGTAATATTTCATAGCGTGTTTTAAACACACTATGGCTGAGTCTGTTGAGAGACCCGGACGGAAACCAAACTGTGCGTCGTCGATTCTGATGTGTTTCAGTAGTTCAGGCTGCAATAGTCGTTCAAACACCTTACCAATCACCGTTCCTAGAGAGATAGGACGATAATTTGAAGACGCTCCCAAATCACCAGTCCTATTCTTAGGTATTGGAACAACTTATGTTTTCATTAGCTTTGGAGGAAGGTACGAGTACTTAATACACAGATTGAACAGACTACACAACTTCTGATGTACCAGGTCACCTGCATACAGTACGTGCTCGAGACTGAGATCGTCGTGACCAGGTGATTTACCGCGACTCATACTTCTTACAACCTTTGTTACATCGGAAGGCATAAATTTCAATGTCGAGTCGACCTGACTGTCTGTTCGTTTATTTTGTTCAGCCTCAATCACGCACTGCAACACAGGTAACGGCTCAACTCTAAAGTTTTTTGAAAATAAATCTGCTATATGCTCGTGACTAAGAAGGCCGTCAACAGATACGGGTAAACTAGGTTTATGTCCAAACTTTTTTGTATCCTTCCAGAATTTAACAAAATTTTTATCTTCTCTAGATTTGGCCAAAATATCTAATTTGATTTTTTCTTGGTTCGACTGACACCATCTTAGCTTACCCTTAAAAATCCTTCGACTTCTACACATGTCATTATACACCTGCCCTGTTGACGGCCTACCAGCCACCATCCAACAATTAAAATGTAGCCTGTACAGTTGATGCGACGGTTTCACATGCTGGTTCCACCCTTTTATCACGTTGAAATTTCTTTGTACATCAGAACCAGAACGAAATGTTTTGTCAGCGCCATTACATAATACAAGTACAATATTACCATATAATTCACAAATAAATTTTTGATGTTGGGAAATAATATTGCAATCACTAACATCATTTTTATCACAGACATCACAACTAAAGTTGTCATTTATGTATTCAGACTGTTGGTTACAAAACATAAGAATAATAATCAATTTGGCTAGGATCACGTGTTCCCCATCTCACCCTACTTCGCTGCTGCACACTGTCAACTATGGCGAGATCACTTGCAGCTCTCTTAAAACAACAAGTAACTTTTAACGGAAAGTGGTCTGACCAAGAGACATCATAATCAACAAACATCGATTCAATTACACTCCACGCTGCCTGTGTAACAATACAGTGATCAAGCCATCGACGAGAACCAGATGACTGACAGACAAACGTAAAGGTGTCAAGGGGTAACTTTTCATAATCAGCACAACGACATTCTTGTTCACTACAAAAGCTAAAAAGTTCAACACCAAAACGTGCTGCAGGGTGCGCGTTAAAATCTCCAAGGATAAATACCTCCGGCACATCATTTTCGTCAATAATAGCGCTAATTTGAGCGAGGCAGTTCGCAAATTCAGGAATGTTATCTGCTATATCAATAGGCATATACACATTGATGACCAGAAACGCGCTGGTTCCAGTAGCAACGCGAACTGCAAGTATTCGGGTACAAGAAGTTTTCACGACAGTAACATTGGGGAATACGGATTTGCGCCATAGTATTGCCAGTCCTCCGTACGGCCGCCCCCGTAATATGCCAGCTGAAGTATCCACAGAGGACGTCGCGATACAATCAAACCTCTTGTCAATTCCATGGACAAAATCTAGGTCATGTAGCAGCAACCATGTCTCCTGGAGAGCGATCATGTCAGCTTCCTGGCACAGTTCTCTAACATGAGCAAGAGATCTCTTTAAGGACTTACAGTTGAACGAGACGAAAGTACATTTGAGGGTTGTATTATCCATGTTAGAGTTCTTGGTTCCCATTCTGAGTCACTTTTTGCATCGTTTACTGACGACGTTCTCGGAACAATCTGTATTTTATACCTACAGGCCAAAATTCATTTGACATAAAAGTATCTAATTTACTTTTCGAAATGGAAACTTTAAAAGAGGTGAAAGATGTTTCCTGCTTCTGTTCCAATAATATCACATCTATATACTGCTGATCAATCTCGTGAATGTAATCTTTTATTTGGTCAACTGTCGTATTTTTATTCAATCTAGAAACATAAATAGAAATGGGGATATCAGCTACCTGTAATTTACCCGAACTTGCCGATCCAATCCTATTACTAAGTCCTTAGCTTTGTTTAACTTTTTTTTGTTTAATACAGTAGTGAAGCCATCATCTTGCATATTAACATTAGGACGTCGTTCTTGCGCACTAAAGGGCCCCATACAAAGCCCTGCCTGCAGGGCCCTGCTTGCAGTGCCACTGCCAATCGTACTTTGTGTGGGCATGCAGGGCCGACAAAATTGCCGTTACATCGGCCCTGCAACACCACACACGGTACGATTGGCAGTGCGCACTGCAAGCAGGGCCCTGCAGGCAGGGCTTTGTATGGGCCGTTTAAGGTTCACTCTCGCCTGCGGCGTCTAAACTCCCTTACAGATAATATAGCGATAAGACGATGAGGAGTTTAAAGTACTAATAGACGATCGGATCGGACTGCTCTGAATTTAGCTCCGTACCACGATTTTGTCCAATAGCAAAGTTGTCGTTTGGGATAATCCGCAACGCTATTGGGCAAAATCGTGGTCCGGAGCTAAATTCAGAGCAGTCCGATCCGATCGTCTGTTAGTACTCTTAGACGTGACTCATCCAAGACCGCTACTGCGTTGATTTGTTGCGGTGCGGCAGGCGCCGTAGGCGAAAGGGAGATAGCAACATGTGGCTGCGCTGAGTCTGTCGCTGAGGTAGAAGGACCCTGTTCACGGCTCTGCTTAGGCGTTATCTTTTTACTTTGCACCTTTAAGTCATTAAAAAGTCGTTTCATTTCTGCGCGCTCTTTCTCCGCCTTCGTCAGACTGAAGTCCGTTTTTAATTCTCTTAATAGATTTTTTATCACCTCTATATCAGCTTTTAATGCTTCAATTTCAATATTTGAATTATTTACTTGTTGCTCTTGATAACCGCCAGATTTAATCATATCCAGGTAACGCTTAATAACAGCCATATCCTTTAGGAAACTTGTCACGTCTATATGATCGAACGTAATTGGGGGCAACTTTTTTAAATTCTTCGCTACAAACTCGGCTCACATTCCTTGATTAATTTGGCAATTTCTTGGATACTTTTTTGTTCAGTGCCTTCTTTTTTCCTAAGTACCCTCTTATCCGGCGCTAAATAATTTCGGCAAGTAATTCTCGCATCTTCGATCTCCTCAGAAGAAAACGCATTTATACAAATCTGTATCAAAGCAGGCTCAGGTAACGAATCAACTTTGTCACATATAAAAGCCAGTAATTCGTTTATTATGACATCACACTTGTCGCATTTAATATTAAGATTGTTTTTATCAACACTATTTTCTGCGGTAGTCGCATGTCGAGACGACGGAGGGGAACGTTTCATAACCATCGTGCGCGCGCGCAGCGTATGAGGCACTACTCTTGATCAGAAAGAAAGAGTAACTACCACTCGACCACGAGCGCTTCTCTTACACGTTAATTACAGAACATGGCAAGTACTTCCACAGTAATTATGGACGGTCTGCAGACTAAGTGGCCTATGCATGTTGCCTCAATCAATGATCTATGTCGCCTAACACAAAAACTTGTTGTCAGCTGCTAATGGTCATCCTTTCATTTTGAGATTTATAATCAAAACAGACCAGGGCAAGTTAGCTTATCTCCGCTAAGCTATTCTCTCTTCAAACAAAATCATTTGTTTTGATGACTTGGACTTGTGAGAGGTCAGATTACCCGGTGTTCTTAAAATTGAGAGAACTTTATGTAGTTAATAGCATCAAACGTTACCTTGCGAAATTCCATGATTAAAATTTATGGAAAATATGTAGCAACCTCCAAAATAGATGCCATGCACTCACTTTTTACCGCTTGCTTGTCCGCAAATAAATGTGTAGACAACAAACAAACAACAACACGACAAGGGAGGTAATCAAAACTATTAATAAAAAATTATTAAATAACAAAAACCCAACTGCTTAGCACAAGAGAGGAAAACAAACATAAATCCTATTGGATTTGGTAACTTGAATTGTATAAGATACTGCAGGCGGGGACGAAAAAACGTTTTGTGGATGTTTAAGACTTCATTTTGTTCGTCCCCGCCTGTAGTATCTTATACAATTCAAGTTACCAAATCCAATAGGATTTATGTTTGTTTTTCTCTCTTGTGCTAAGCAGTTGGGTTTTTTGTTATTTAATAATTTTTTATTTGAAACTTTTTAGTTTTCAGATTTGCTACGTCAAGTTATACTAAAACATTTGCTTTAACCTTAGAATCAGGTTTTTACCAGCTATTGTTTGATACCCATGTTGTAAAAGTAATGGTTTTAAAAATTTTATTTCCCCCTTTTTTCTCTTCAAAGGTGCCGTACTAAAATATTATACCCTATGACACTCCTACAATAAATACAAATCTAACGACACCTCATATGTTGAAATCTATCAAGCCGTTTAGGCTGCAGAGCGCGACAAATAAATCGACATACATACATCATTATCATAGGCCTTAGCCGTCTATGTCAGACGATTTAAGCAATATTCTGTCCATTTCACCGTTTTTCGTGGCTGAATAAGCCTGTTCGGGAGCGGCAGGTCCTGCCACACGCTCTGCAGGTGAAGCTTGTGTTATCAATAACTGATGTTATGTCGTTATTTTTCTTACGTTTCTCGCTTTTTTCGGCAATGGCACAACACCAGGCTTCATCGTGTACCTTGCGTCCATCCAGTAATGATTTACGCCATTTGGTTCTGTCCTCAGCTGTCAGCTCCCAATCTAGGTGTTCAATACCAAAAGTGATCATGTCTCGCTTGGCGCAATCTTTAAAGCGCAGCATTGGCCTACCAACACTCCTTTTTGCGTGCGCTATAGCACCAAGCAATACACGCTGAGGTAGACGGGTTGGTTCCATGCGGCCCACGTGTCCCAACCATCGTAATAGTCTCTGCTTCAGCAATGCGAAGAAACTGGGCAGCTGTGCTCGTTGTAAGACCGTTTTGTTGGTTACCTTGTCCTTCCAAGAGATGCCTAGGATGTTTCGGAAGCAGCGCATATGAAAGGCATTAAGTCGACGCTCTTGTTTTGCGTACGTCGTCCTTGCTGCTCCATACAATAGTATGCTTGAAATGCATGCTTCGTAAACGATCATCTTGGTGTTCGTCGTAAGATGTTTGTTTTGCCATACTCTTGTATTCAGCCGAACAAGGAACATGCCCGTGAAAACTTATCGACGAATTTTGTAAATCAATTGCAGTGTTGGCCACAAAGGCTGCATCATCAGCAAATAGAAGGCTGTCGATAAAAACGTCCTCGCGATGGCGCTTGGACTTAAGAAATGAAATTATGTTGTACAACTTCCCATCAGCTCTTGAATGTAGATGTCCCTGCTGGTCATTGCCGAATGCTTCTCTTAATAGCAATGAGAACAATATACCAAACAGGGTGGGTGCTAACACGCAACCTTGGCGGACACCTCTGCGCATTTTGAACGGCTCAGATGTAATGCCAACAGCAACGACAGCGCCATTCATATCTTCGTGGAAGCTCTTTCTCAAACTAAGAAGGTTTGGTGGGCACCCGATGCTGTTAAGAGCGATATATAGTCCCTCTCTGCTGACTGTATTTTTCTACATACACCCAACAGCACGTCAGTAGAAACACTTCGAACTTTGTGACTTAGTAATCGACTTGAAAATCTTTCCATTCACGTGCGGTTGACAGTTCAAGTTCATTTATTTCATAACAAAGTACATTTTGTGTTGAAATTCTTACGTTTATATGTTACAATTAAATTAAAAGTCAAATTAAATCATGCAAAATTCTAAAAAAATAATTGATTAAAAATTATTTGGCATTATAAACAATAAGAGTATATGTTCAAATTACATTAGAGTTAAAATACTAGGTATATCGTCAAAAAAAAAAATACATTTCATTATTCGTACAAAAATTAAAATTATAAATTAATCAATTTGGGACATAAAGAATTCATCGAAAGAATAAAAACACTTTTCTAGCAAGAAGGCCTTCAAATGGTATTTAAATGTCTTTGCATTGCCTAATGTTTTAATATCCATCGGCAATCGATTAAAAAAACAAATAGCTTGGTACCTAGTGCTATGTTTGACAACATTTAACGTAGGTTTGATTGTTCCTAACATATCTTTTCTTCTAGTTTTTAAACGTGTCATCTTTTCTTCTTCGGTTTCGAACGAATTTTTCACAAGGTCACACAATAATACTAAAATATACAAGCTTGGTAATGTCAAAATATTTAATGTTTTAAAATGAGGTCGACAAGATTCCCATTGTGGAATACGCATCATCGTGCGGATTGCTCTTTTTAGGGTTCCGTACCTCAAAAGAAAAAAACGGAACCCTTATAGGATCACTTTGTTGTCCGTCTGTCTGTCTGTCTGTCTGTCTGTCTGTCTGTCTGTCTGTCTGTCTGTCTGTCTGTCAAGACCCTTTATCTCACGAACGGGTAAAGGTATCAGGTTGAAATTAATACCATATATTAGGATCCATGAACCACACAAGATCTGAAAATTTAAATTTTTTACAACGACGCATTCAAAAGATATGGCATTTTATGTCCTCATCTCCATACATTTATTCAAAAATGAAAAACCTACAGGGTACTTCCCGTTGACCTAAAATTATGAAATTTGGCAAGAAGCTAGGTCTCACAGTACAAATAATGGGAAAAGTCTGAAATCATTAAATATTACAACTTTTCTCACAACTAATGGTAACCAATTGTGGTGAGCTCCCGTTTCAAGAACTTTCTTATTAGAGAGGGGTCAAGTTGGATGGTTGCTGAGGCGATTTTTGTTTTAGTTCTATTTAAAAACGGGAACACTTACAAACTTGAAAATTGGTATGTTTATTGGGCATAGGCTATAAAATAACAACAAATAATTAAATTTGGTCAAGCGCGTGTCGGACTCAAAAAACCTAGCACATTAACTTACTGAAATTTCAACTAATACAATTATGTTTACGTGGTGGTACGGAACCCTCAGTGCGCGAGTCCAACTCGCACTTGGCCGGTTTTTTTGTAGAACGAAAGCCTTATTTAAATTATAATCATAACTTTTACCCCATAGCATAATGCTGTACCTGAGTCTGGACTCTATGAGGGCGTGATATACAGTTTTCAACTGTTTTAAGTTAAGCTCATCCCTCAAACTTCTAATCGCATAACACGCAGAACTAAGTGAGCCATCTAAAGCATTTAGTTCGTCTTTCCAATTTAAATAAGCATCAATGCGTACACCAAGAAACCGAACTACATCAACGGGAGTTACTGAATCTTCATTTAAGGTGACTGTCAACTGTTCGTGGTTTCTGGAAGTTGTTTTAAATAATAACACGCTTGTCTTATTAGAATTTAGAGCCAGATTGTTTGTTGAGAACCAATAATGAAAAAGCATCAGTGTCTGATTAACTTTAGCATTAAGTTCCGTAATATTTCCAGCAGAAACCACCGCATTTGTGTCATCTGCAAAGGTTACTAAGCTGATATCAGGAACCATGACAGTCAAATAATTGATAACATCATTTACGAAAAGAATAAAGAGGTACGCCTCTTTTTATTTCAGTAAGCCCTGATTTGATGACTTTTTCTTCCCTACCTTCTATCGTTTTAACTTCAATATATTGGTATCTGTTACTAAGGTATGATTTAAGCAAGTTCCACGTATTACCTCTTATACGTACGTAAGGTATGGTTGAATTTGGTAGTCACAAGGTTTTAGTCGCTGGTAGTTCGCTTTGGCGAAGCGTGGGCTAAAACCTCCTTGGGTAGTCGACATCAAAAAACAGCTCAGCTACAGTCTACCACAAAAGTAATTAAACTGCATCATGCACGGGAAATTTAGTCACTGCTTTATATGTTAAAACTTAGAAAATTATTTCCAAAAGGCCTAGCTAAACCTAAATATTTTATAAAGAAACCTCCCAGAGTTGTTTTATCAATAGAATATTATCAGATGAGCAAGCGACGCTACCCACCAACAGATGGCGCTGTAGGTTTCTGAAACGCGGTAATAAAAACAGCGCCGCTGGTATGGAGTAGAAAAACTACAGTATATTACAAAAGTAATGAATGCGGCATCTTGCACGGGAAATTTAGTCATTGCTTTGTATGTTAAAACTAAGTGATTTTATTTCCAAAAGGCCTAGCTTAGCCCAAATATTTCATAAAGAAACCTCCCAGAGTTGTTTTATCATTAAAATATTACCAGGTGATCAAGCGACGCTACCCACCTACAGATGGCGCTGTAGGATTCTGAAACGCGGTAAAATCTCCACTTTTTTATGGATATCTTCCGGCTCCATCATCAGATCAGCTCCAAGTTACAATAATATTGCATTGTCATCCGATTCACATACGCATGCAAAATTTCATCTCAATCGGAAACCGATTAAGATTCTCTTTCAGTCGGGTATTTTATTTTTTGAAATATTTTTTTTATTTAGTACTTTTTTATTTTTTTTACACCCTATGACACTCCTACAATGAATACGAACCTAACGACACCTCACATGTTGAAATCTACCAAGCCGTTTAGGCTGCAGAGCGCTACAAAGAAATCGACATACATACATACATACACTTGAAAAACATAACCCTCCTGTTTTGGGGCAGTCGGGTAAAAAGTCACTTCGTAACCTCAAAATTAAGAAGATATTTTGTTGCCTCAAAGGACGTTGTATCCAGAGTATCACAGTGTGGCGCTTCAAAGCCGACACGGTTCATACTTAAAACACACACTGTTTATACGTATGAGAGACGAAAAACAAAATATTCTTAGCCACTTGCGGCGAAGTAATTGTGACGTATCCTCCCTTCATTCCTTTGTTCTTACAGACAAGCGAAAATTTAAAGTCTTATACGTAGCTTACAGAACGATTCCTCGAAAAGTTGGGACATAAGTACTAATGAGAAAATATGAATTTCCTTATCCCCCCACAAAATTATATCTTTGCTTGCATGGTCATAACGATTGATGTTAATAGTTTGTGAATAATAATAACACAGCACACCTACCTTGGGAAGTACGTTCCCACTTTCTTCTGGTAGATAAAAATAAAAACTACCAGTCCAACAAGGACAGCCTCACTTTCAGCAAGGGGAAGAAACGGTTTCACCTATCTGCTCCCCGTCTAAGTGAATTTCTGTAAAGTGAAACTTACAATTTTATTCACAGCTGCAGCCTGATGACAATAGCTACACAAAATACTTATTCATTATTCACGTCAAATTTATTTTAAAACTACTTCTATACGTTTCTTTCTTTATTGTCCACAAACGCTTACGTACAAACACAGAGTAAGAGGTTATTACAGCGCGTTCAGGAAAAGTCTGTCTATGACGGTTATTTTCTGCGCATGGGTGACAGGCGGAGAGCCAATGAACGATCCACTCGCCCCTGTGGGAAGCCACGCTCACCCCCGCGACTCTTGACTTCTGCGCATTAACGGTCGCAGACGGAGTTATTTTGCACGCAGTATACAAAGACGAGTTTAGCTAATAAATCTGAGTTACTGCCAGCTTTCTTAAGCTTGCTTGTTGCGTGATAGCCAGTAAGCGTATCAACACTTTCTAGTCAAAGCAGGACAACCCTGACATCAAAAGATTTTGGCCTCTGAGATGATTAAGTCTCCACTAACCAAGAAGACAACTGCGACCTTCCGAAGCACAAAAGACGCTATGGCCGCCGCAGTTAACCACACCCAGAACTTATGTTGCGTAACTTTCTTTATTTGTAAGGAAAATTAATCTAAGCTATAACAGTTTCTGAGAATATGATGCTATTATTCACGAGTCGCCAGATTAAATAATATTGCACTTAAAGACTAAGACAAGTACACGCAACTTTAGCTTCTCTTGTCAAAAAGCTTCTTAACCATCGTTTTGTGCTTACAAAAACAGTATTAAATTATCCGATGCCAGGATCTAGTAGGTACTTTCTTCACCAAATTTTGGGCATTTGACGAAGGCTTTTTCCAGCAAGAAAATAATGAAAATACAACTAAAATGTGTTGTTCTTTCGAGCCGATTCTGGCGTGATACGTTAAGGCATACTTTATTGAGCAAACAAAATACTCCACCACACATGACAGGCAGCCAGCACATCGGTGGTATTGTAAAGGTCATCGTGTAAGAAAAAAAAACCGGCCAAGTGCGAGTCGGACTCGCGCACCGAGGGTTCCGTACCACATAATCATAATTGTATTAGTTGAAATTTCAGTAAGTTAATGTGCTAGATTTTTTGAGTCTGACACGCGCTTGACCAAATTTTATTATTTGTTGTTATTTTATAGCTTATGAACTATAAACATACCAATTTTCAAGTTTGTAAGTGTTCTCGTTTGTAAAATAGAACTAAAACAAAAATCGCCTCCGCGACCATCCAACTTGACCCCTCTCTTATATGAATGTTCTTGAAACGGGAGCTCACCACAATTGGTTACCATTAGTTGTGAGAAAAGTTGTAATATTTAATGATTTCAGACTTTTCCCATTATTTGTACTGTCAGACCTAGCTTCTTGCCAAATTTCATAATTTTAGGTCAACGGGAAGTACCCTGTAGGTTTTTCATTTTTGAATAAATGTATGGAGATGAGGACATTAAATGCCATCTCTTTTGATTGCTTCACTGTAAAAAACCGGCCAAGTGCGAGTCGGACTCGCGCACTGAGGGTTCCGTACCACCAGATAAACATAATTGTATTAGTTGAAATTTCAGTAAGTGAATGTGCTACATTTTTTGAGTCCGACACGCGCTTGACCAAATTTTATTATTTGTTGTTATTTTATAGCTTATGCACTATAAGCATACCAATTTTCAAGTTTGTAAGTGTTCCCGTTTTTAAATAGAACTAAAACAAAAATCGCCTCAGCGACCATCCAACTTGACCCCTCTCTTATATGAATGTTCTTGAAACGGGAACTCACCACAATTGGTTACCATTAGTTGTGAGAAAAGTTGTAATATTTAATAATTTCAGTCTTTTCCCATTATTTGTACTGTGAGACCTAGCTTCTTGCCAAATTTCATAATTTTACGGGAAGTACCCTGTAGGTTTTGCATTTTTGAATAAATGTATGGAGATGAGGACATAAATTGCCATATCTTTTGATTGCGTCGTTGTAAAAAATTTAAATTTTCAGATCTTGTGTGGTTCATGGCTCCTAATATATGGTATTAATTTGAACCTGATACCTTTACCCGTTCGTGAGATAAAGGGTCTTGACAGACAGACGGACAACAAAGTGATCCTATAAGGGTTCCGTTTTTTTCTTTTGAGGTACGGAACCCTAAAAACAAGAATTTCAACCGAGCAGGCAAGAGCCCACGCCAAGTTCCCGCCAGAAAGTCCGAGTGATCGAGATAGACAGCTGTCAAAGGAAATTATTAATCAATACCCATTATTATAATACTAACGTATAAACCAATACCGAACGGCCTCTAGCTAGACCGCCTTTGTTACAGGTAGGCATTCACGAGGAGATTTATCCGCGAACATGTCTGCCAGCGGCAGGCTCGCCGACAGTCAATCTTGCACGTGGACGAGGTGCTCGAACAAAGCCACAGTGCGTCAAGGCTGAGCACGCCTGACGCAGCGTTCGCCCTTATAATGAACGTGGGCGAGGGCGCTGTAAGTCAAGGAAAACAGAGAAGAATTGTCAAAGCGGTGTTAGTTCCTCGTTTTGCCACGTTCATTATAAGCCTAGTCAGACTGTACTCGTCGTTTCCGAGTGCTGATTTGCTGAACCGACACAGCGGGCCGGACAAACTGTACTTGAATGTGTATAGAAATCTTGCGTGCATATGCGGATTTGTTGTCGAACCTGTCATTTACAAATTAAATAAATTAACGCTTTTGGATGGATCTGGTTTTTAAAGCTATTCTTTTTTTCAGACCCGTTTCTTTTTTCAGTTTATTTATTTATTCGTATGGCTAGAAATTATAAAACAGAGTTAAATGTCTAGTTTAAATACTTTCAGCCACTTCATAGCGTCGTTATTCTTAAGACTGATCAGGTCCTTAAGGGGGCCATTATATCGTCTCAAAGGGCACTCCTTCATGATGTGGTGCATACTTTGCACTTCGGCTCCGCAGTCGCAGCGCGGTGCATCTATACACCCACATCGATGCTTGAATTGGGCGCAGCGACCGTGGCCTGTCCGTAGCCTCAACAGGCTTTTTTCAGTTATAACGAACAAAGCAAATTTTGACGCATAGAGGCACAGCAGACGGCAGACTTTTTGTCCTGACAGCCCGATAGCCTGTTGCATAAAATGGTGCCCTAACTGCGATCACAGTTACGATAGAAGTAATAAATAAAGCAAAAGATGTATTACGTAAATAAGTAGAAATGTTTTAAAAACTACAAACTTACCATACAAAATGAAATGTTTCATTTTATTAGTAAAAAATTACTTAGGTACTCTTATTGTTTATTACTATAATCCAATGAACAACACTGAAAAACCAGGCCTAAATCATATATAAACAGTAAAAAGCTTCGTAGGTAAAAAGTTTGTTTTGTTTTTCCCGCCATATTATTTCCGTTCCGTGTATTTAGCACTTATTTAAGCGCGCATTACATTATCCAATCTGCAGAGCTCTAGCAGAGCTAGAGCCTAGCTAGAGTGTTCAGTTTAGATCATGTAAATGCAGTTAGACAGGTAGATCACTACTAGCTGTCTAGCTGCACTCTAGCTCAGCTAGTGCTCTGAAGATTGAATAATGTAATGCGCGCTTTAGTACTTACCGACCGCAGTACTACACCACGTAGTTCACGCGATTTTTCACAGATGGCGCTTTTTTTTCTTGTATGGGGAAATTTTGAACCGCATGTACCCAATATCCTATCTTGACTATAAATCTATATGAATGAGCCGGTTTCGCAGCGAATGAGCCGGTTTCGCAGCTAAGCGTCAACTGAGTATTCAAAGGTGTCGATAGATGGCGCTGAAGAGAGTTGCTAAAGAACTTAAAATAAATCTGTTATAGATGAAGTATAAAACCTCCTTAGACAACACTAGGAAAAAATAAGTTGACAGTTAAATTTTCCTACAACAACGCCATCTATCAAGAAAAATAAAACTAGCTTTTCTTTTTTAAAAACCGGCTCATTGTAGCGAGATCGTAAATACCGGAAAAATTTGTTACGTCTGTACTTACAAAGAATGTCATGGGCATTGGTGAGGCTTCTGGCGTGATGTTAACTACAGCAGCTTCACCTTCGTACGCGTAAATGGGTGCATTGTTTGTTCACAGCAGCCATTTCCATGTACGAGAGGTGAGGCTTTTGGGGTGAACGTCAGCCTAGAAGCCTCATCTTCGTACAAATGCCTATGTTTTTCAGCGAAAACACAGAACTACAGTTTTTTTTGCAGTTTGTATGCATTTGTAATAATTTCACTACAAAATTTTGGCATAGGAATCATGTTGATCACTGCAGCTATTTACGCGTACGAAGATGAGGCTGCTGGGGTGAACGTCACACCAGAAGCCTCACCAATGCCTACGTATTTCTTTGGAAGTACAGATGTAACAAATTTTCCTGGTATGTACGATCACGCTACAATTCCATAAGTAAATTATGGCATAGTTAGAATCAAGAAGTTCGGTAGTTTTTCTTGGTGAGGCTTTGGGGGGTGACGGTCACTTAGTTATGTCAGAATCAAATAAATTACCTACTTCATACCATAGATTTCAGGATATATATTTCGAGAGCAATAAGGTATGATGGAATTTAATTGGATAATTAAATAATACAAAATCAGTCCTATTGCAACAATTAAATTTTTCCCTCAGTAAGCTGATTTAAAATAGGAAACTTACATAGAAGAGAAAGGCTTTAATTACCTACAGCTCATCCTTTCTTTCAATTTTTACCAGCTCAACATTGAATGTCAGAGTCGCATCAGCTGGAATCTTAGGTGGAGCTCCAGCGGCTCCATATGCCAGCTCTGGGGGGATCACCAACTTTCTCTGTTCTCCCTCGCACATGGCTAAAAGTCCCTGATCCCAACCTTTAATCACTTGTCCAGACCCAAGCGTAAATGTTAGAGGAGTTCCTCGTGGGTAAGAACTGTCGAATTCAGTACCATCGTCTAACAAACCCTGGAATCAATGCATATATTTTATTTTATAATAAAAAATAGGTTCTACCAAAACAAGTGCCCATTCATGTATTAATCCAGGCAAACTACTTGAACATTGACTAGGCAGGATTTTAATTAAATATAAATAATTTTCATGTTGTTGCCTACCTGCTCAACCTTTCCCACACCATACGGTAATTTGATCAAGTTTTTTGTCGATATAGTGCGTTCAGGATAAGTCGGGCTATGACGGTTATTTTCTGCGCACAGGAGACAGGCGGAGAGCCAATGAATGATTCGCTCGCCTGCCCCCACATACCGTGCTCACCCCCGCTACTCATTTTTCGACTTCTGCGCATTAACGGTCACAGCCCGAGTTATTTTGTAAGCCGTATAATTTATATATTACTGAAATAATTTTTTTACCGTGTAGTGCATGTGAAGTAAATCCCCTCTTCGGCTTTTTATTGGACATTCTGTTGGCCTCTTCTTTACTCCTATTTGTAGCTTCTTCGGTGAATTACTAGCATCTCCTACCACTACATATGAAACTATGTTCATAAAAATCAATACAATCAAAAGGACCTTGCAAATATAAAGCATGACAGTCTTCATAGTGCGAATTTACTGGAATAAATTAAGTAACTTAATACCTATCGTAAGTTTTCTCAATGTTATGTAGGTACCAAAGAACCAGTACCAAAATAATAACCACTGAACAAAGAACACACACGCACGAATGTGTTGCCAGCAACGAAACGAAAGTCAATAATTCAATTCTTTGATTCATCTCATCAGTAACATGTAGAGTTGGGTCAAGTCAGAAAAAGTAGCTTATTCGGGTACCTACACACTGGCTCGCGCCTGTATTTATTATAGCGTGTGCAGGATAAGTTTGGCTCTGACAACTGTTGGCGAGACGATACGCAGTGGCGCATGGCGTGGCGTAGCTCAAAATACACGAAGCCGATGAAAATAAAATCCCTTTTATCATGGAATGTGGTCTTCTTCTTCTTCTTTCGTGTCGGCAAGAACACAGGCTAAATCTTACTTGCCCAGAAAGCGGCTACCGTGGTAGCCCTCTGGTTACCGTCAAGTAAGTCCTCACGCGAGCAGGTGGTCGGGCACGCGGGACAATTATTCCCAATCGTCGCGACTGCGATGCAACCTGTATGTCGGATACTGACATGCAACATTTTGAGACTCGGTTCCGCACACGGCGTCGCTGCCAGTTTGCCGTTGCTGCCGATAAGGCGCGCAGTGTTTTGTTAGGCTAAAAATATCCGATTTGTGTCTTATTCATACGTTTTAAGTATTTTTTAATATTGTATAGTGCTGAAATGTACAAACACTTCAATTAAAACGCCAGAAAATCAATTTCTAACGTGCCTAAAGATCCAAAAACAAAACAAAAAAGTGGTGTTAAAAAAAGCTCCACTTTCTGCCCAGGCTACAAGCCATTGCTGGATTGTTTTATAAGGGAGCAAAATAATATTTTTAGTGCGAGGGCGCTTTTTTGAATCCAGAGCGGAAGTGAGGGATTCTAGAGTAGGATTCCGAGCGTAGCGAGGGTTTCTTCAAAGAACGTCACCCGAGCCTTAAATATATTTGCACCCGAGTGATACACTCTACTTTTCATCACCCACTATGAGAAAATAAAAGGCACCTCATATTTTATTTATTGCTAAGCAATTGATAAAATCAAAACCAAATTTTTTGCAGACAGGCTTGTATAAAATGTTATGTCAGAAGCTTATACACTTAGTCGCCTTTTATCATATATGCTTAGATTAAGACGCTTAGTTGCGTGGCTCTTAAATATGCACGAAAAATCATATTTTTACGAGCTAGCGGTTCGGGATTGGAGTGAAACACCAAAATAAGTTATTCCGTTTATTAGGACTTATCTACAACCCGAGCCTCTTATTTACACGTCACCGATTTCGCCCTCCGAGCCTCTTCGTGCGGTCTTCCCGCCTTGCACTCTTCCCTCAGGGATCTCTTCCTCTGAGTTCTCCCTCCTCACACTCCTCGCTCCAGGACCTCTTCAATGGAGTCTTCCCTCCGAGTACTCTTCCTCCGGGAGCTCTTCTGCGTATTCAATTGAATTCAATATATTTATTGCTAGTCACAGTACATAACAGGTCTTTAAAAAAAATATATTGTCTCATGTGACGCCCTGCAAGGGCGCAGCAATTTCGAGAGAGGATGCATTTACACAAATTAAATTACAAATATAAATTAATAACAAATTAATTAATATAAATAAATTACAAATTAAATACCATTATTATACCGTTAATTAATTAAATTATATTATTTGTATTTCCTTAACTATATCACAGACAGAGGCATAGACAGCAAGAGATTAATAGAACATGTTTATTTAAAAATTTTAACTGACTTACAAAAAAGAACTCGTACTCTTCCTTCCGAGTTCCTCTTGTCTCCGGGACCTCTTCTACGAGTATGCGCGACTTCCCTCCGAGCACTCTTTCCTCCGGGACCTCTTCTATGCGAGACTTCCCTCCAAGCACTCTTCCCTCCGGGACCTCTTCCACAGAGTCTTCCCTCTGTAACCTCTTGAGTTACCTCTGAGCCTTCCTCTTCCTTAGAACTTTCCTTCTTTTCCTTGTTCCTCTTTTTAGATCGCTTTCCACTCAACTACGTCGTAGCCGCTCGGTGGCCCGGCCCGGCTTTTATACCCCGTGCTACTCGTTCCCAAACATTCTTGACTCATTTTTGAATTTAGGTTTTTGTTAGATTTTTCTAGTAATTCGCATAGGAAACGTATGTGTAAGGTACCTCGAAACTTGGCTCAGAGACAGGGATTAGGTCAATAAGTAAAAATAAAAAATACGAATTTTTTTCGGTAGCAAATAATAAAGATAAAAAATAATTTTGTTTTTGTCAAATATTGATAGGTCGTATGGCAGAATGAAAAGTAGCCATGGCCAGTCTTTAAAAAAAAAACTGACAACTGTTCTAAGTAGTCTGTGGTCGGTTTATACAGCTGTAAGTTTTTTTTATGATAGGCAATGACTAATCATCACATTCTGCCATAAGACCTATCGATATTGGACGATAACGATTTTTTTTAAAACCTCGTCATTTATGGCCAAAAAACATTGGTATTTTTTATTTATCTTTAATGATCCTATTCCTGTTTATGAGCCAAGTTTCAAGGTACCTTACATATAAGTTTCCCTAGCGAATTGACTCTCTTTCTTCAGCTATCTCTTTCTTTTCTTTCTAGAATGTTCTTAACAAATTACAAATGATAAAACATTCTTGGGTGGGTGGGATTCGAACCGGCGACCATCGGCTTGGTAGTCCGACGCCCTGTCCCCTGGACCACGCGGCTCTTAGCTGACTTGTCGAAATTTTGACAGCTGACAGCACAAAGCACGTTCGTGACAATATGAAGGTTTTCAGATTTATTCAAACACGGAAGTTAATGTAAAAATAACATTTTAAATCGTGTAGTATAGAATTAACATGATAGGGCCAAAAATAGCGTAAAATGTTATAAAAGTAACGTACTGGCAATGCTGATGAACCAGTCACCACCACCTCTGACAGTGACATTTATCAGCTGTCAATTGTCCCTTCGGGAAAAAGATAAATTACTACTATTACACCACACTGTTTTCAGGATGCGCTGTGTTCCAAAATGTACAAATGCTGCTAAAAGCGTATACAGTACTGACGAACGGTCCAAATTGATTTTGTACGCTCACAAAGCTATCACTGCTTTAGTGGCTCTAATCAATTTGGAACGGATTTAAGCGCGCTCACGTGTTCATCTGTGAAAAAGTCAGTTTTGGTTTTAATTTCTTTAAGAAAGCCTGAGCTTATCCCTCAAAAATGGGCTCCAAATTCACTCTCATTTCCATTGAGTCAAAACAAAAACCTGAGAAACGTCAGCTGGCTGCAAATGTGTGGGATTTTATATGTGTCAAATTGATTTTGACATTAGCGCTTTAACTGCTCCACCTATTTGACTAAAGCACTGATAGCAGAAACGATGACGTCGTCAATGACGTAAGGCGGTGAACGAGCGAGATTTGGACCGACTTAAGCGCGCTCACAGTTATCTAAAGCAGTCTGTTAGCGCAAATTGGAACGCACAGTTGGACAGCCGATTTTTTCCTTTCAACCGAGGCTTTTACAGCATTCTATTTCAATCACACTTATGGGCGTCATATAACGCTATCCTGCTGTCAGTCAGGGTATTAATTATTTCATTACTGTTTTGGAACGGGCAGATCTTGGGCAGATAGATGGATATGGCCGTGTTTCAAAACGTGTATATTATCTTTTGAGAGCAGTCTGTCTCGCCCACACATTATGGACATCATGTAAAGCTATCCTGCTGTCTGAGTAATTTCTTACCGATGGAAACGTGCCCTACTACCTTATTGTTGAGGTTATGTTTTGTTGTAATAACGTTTTCCTAATTTCGTTATCATGTCCATAACTAGATCAGAAGTTCTGAGATTGTATAAGAATTTGATACTTTATTCCGAATCTCTCACGTTTACGGACCCTGGTTATTTCAAGCGTAAAGTTTCTGCTGAATTCAGGAGAAACAAGACTCTTACTAAGCCTGAAGACGTTACTTTTGCTTACCAGGTAGGTATATGGTTTTGCTGTGTAAACCAATAAAATTTCTGATCCAAGATTTTGAACATTATTTTCTACTTCACTATACTTTTTTTTAGAAGGGAGAAGCTTTGTTACGCCGCGGTGCTGTGGTGTAAGATGTTTTTGTGGCCTGCTTTTACTCTTCGAAATGTTTTACGTCCTATACGGGTCCCAATAGCATTGAAACATACCATTGACTACTCAAAAGTGCCAAAAATCAATGAATGGGATTTATCAGAGCAGTTTGTAAGAGGCACTGGCCCAGGAGGTTCTGCCGTTAACAAGAACTCTAATGCTGTAGTGCTGACTCATGTTCCTACTGGTAAATGCAACATAACTTTTAAGTGTAGTATAGTAATATATCTGACAGCAACTGCTGTACATTCGACAGCACATCAGTAGAAACACTTTTGGACCTTATGGTGTGGTAATAGAGTTGAAAAAGTTTCTACCAACGAGCGGTTGACCGTACCATGCCTTAGGTATGCACGGAGAGGTGGGGGAGTGGGAAGGAAACAGCAAGGTGCAGTACAGTGGTTGCAGTTAGACTAAAGTCATGTACTTCCTCAATCCCTCACTAATGAGAATAGTAATCACTTTAAAGTCAAAATCATAGAATTTGGAATAAAAATAAAAATTTTGCAGTTCAAGAGAGATTTCTCTTCAATTGTATGTGGCACATGTTTGCAACTGCAACAGATGCACAGAATATCACTTATTGTTTTAGTATTTTTAAACAAAAATAATCAAAGTATTTTTCATCCAAAAATAAGAGTGACTTTCCAGATGCATGTTTCTAAATAACTTTATTTTAGTTTGTTTCATGTATAAATTTATTTCAGGAATAGTAATTAAATGTCATTCAAGTCGATGTCAAGATGAGAACAGGAAGCTAGCTAGAGAAATGCTTGTAGAAAAACTAGATTTCATCACAAATGGAGATGAAAGTGTAGCGGCCCAGAAGAAAAAAATTGAAGAGAAGAAATATAAGAGAACAGAATACAAGAAAAAGAAAATAGCTAAACTTAAGAATGAATGGAAAAAACGAGAAGGTCTATTATAATTTTTTAGTTAAGTAGATGAAATGCCTTGTAAACTTTTGTAAATAAAGATTATTTCAATGTAAATAGTAATTTATTTCTGTAAGTTCCCTTTTGAACTCTTCTGTGAATGATAGGGTCTGTACTACCTATAGACAACCTAGGCAGTATTAATAGGCGTGGTAGATAAAAAAAAAGGCCAAGTGCGTGTCGGAACATGCGCAGGTAGGGTTTCGTAGTTGCCCCAGTAATCATTATTGTTAAGCAATTTTTGATTTATTTATAAACATTTTCCTTCCTAACAAACAGTGAGGTCCAGTGTCTGATTGCTATTCTATTACTTATTTTCAGTATTTAACTATTACTCGTTAACCTGTTAAGTCTATTTAGCTGTGATAGTTTTCTTTTTAAATTCATTTTATATACTACCACTGTGAATTTTTTTACGTTTCCGATATCAACCGTTTAGTTGGCAGAGGGGACGGGGAGGGGACATTTGACTCGCAAAAAAAAATTGCGGATAAACGGATTCGTAAATCAAGAATTGTTAAATATTTTTAAAAGACCTGTCTAACGACATCTTACACTATGGGGTATATGGGCAAAATTTTTTTTTACCCACTATGTCTTGGTACCCCAAAAAAAATTAAGCCGCGGACAGGCAGACAGACATGACGAAATTATAAGGGTTCCTTGCCTTGTTGACTATGGAACTCTAAAAATAGGTTTGTAACCAGATTTTTAAAGGTAGGTAGGTACAATCCACGGCTCGTAACTCCTCTGCTGACTGTTGAGGCTCAGAGCCCAAAAAAATTATAGCAGAGGAGTGGGTGCGGTGCGGTGGTGGAGCTAATAACTGTTAGCTAAGGTGTTACTTATCTAAATCTTATTTATGTATGTATCAGTCTCTGGTAAGTTCAGACGTTAGCGTAATATCACAGTAAATATATAAGCTAAAGCAGTATGGAAACTCCTAACAAACGTCCAAAACTGGCGCACTCACACATGCGCACACCGCTACAGGAAAATAAGCAGTTTTCGCGCTGAAGTCAGTCGTGGGTGCCAAACCATAATACAAATTAAATAACAAAAAACCCAACTGCTTAGCATAAGAGAGGAAAACAAGCTTAAATCTATTGGATTTGGTAACTTGAATTGTATAAGATACTGCAGGCGGGGACGAACAAAATTAAGTCGTAAACATCCACAAAACGTTTTTTCGTCCCCGCCTGCGGTATCTTATACAATTCAAGTTACCCAATCCAATAGATTTAAGCTTGTTTTCCTCTCTTGTGCTAAGCAGTTGGGTTTTTTGTTATTTAATAATTTTTTATTTTAAACTTTTTAGTTTTTAGATTTGCTACGTCAAGTTATGTTGTTACATTTGCTTAAACGTTAGAATCAGGTTTGTACCAGCTATTGTTTGATACCCATGTTGTAAAAGTAATGATTTAAAAAAAAAAATTTCACTTTTTTCTCTTCAAAGGTGCCGTACTAAAATATTATACCCTATGACACTCCTACAATAAATACAAATCTAACGACACCTCACATGTTGAAATCTATCAAGCCGTTTAGACATACATACATACATACATCATCATCATAGGCTAAGGCCTAAGGCCGGCTAAGGCCGTCTATGTCAGACGATTTAAGCAATATTCTGTCGATTTCACCGTTTTTCATGGCTGAATAAGCCTACTCGGGAGCGGCAGGTCCTGCCACACAGCGGTGTGAAGTTAGCTGAAAAAGTTAGCTGAATTTGATAACCCGACCAAATTGAGGAGGTCATTTTCGGAAAATGGTTTGAAAGCCCCAAAACGGGTGGAAAATGATCAAAAACCGAAAAAAACTAAAAGAAAATTGCTTTTCCAGCTAGGACGAGAGCCCACAAACACTAAAACTCGTAAAAACTAAGGTGGTTCCAAAAACATCACGAATCGCTGTTTCGAGGCTAAATATGATTTTCTAAGTCGAATAAAGTATAAATTTAGTAAAATAACACAAAACCCACTATTACACATGCTAAATAAACTTCCTATATACAGAAAACCGAAAATAAATTAGCATGAAAACAATGTAAAAGTGTTTTATTTCATTCAAAAATATACAGTTTTTCAGAGGCTTGTAGCGACTACCACAGACCAGGTACATCCACAAATCTGATACCATTAGAAAGAAGGTTTCAATAGCTGTCCAAAAATATAGGTTTCAACCAACTGGATATCGTCAGATTGCTGAAAAGCCAACACACAAGCATACTCGTCCATCTTAAATCCGCTAACGTGATGTCAATGTTTAAAGGCTTGTGGCGCCTACCAAAGACCAGGTACATCCACAAATCTGTTACCATTAGAAAGAAGGTTTCAATAGCTGTCCAAAAATATAGATTTGACCCAACTGGATATCGTCAGATTGCTGCAAAGTCTACCACAAAAGTATACTCGTCCATCTAAAATCCACTAACGTGATGTCAATGTTCAGTGGCTTGTGGCGCCTACCACAGACCAGGTACATCCACAAATCTGATACCATTAGAAAGAAGGTTTCAATAGCTGTCCAAAAATATAGGTTCAACCCAACTGGATATCGTCAGATTGCTGAAAAGCCAACACACAAGCATACTCGTCCATCTTAAATCCGCTAACGTGATGTCAATGTTCAAAGGCTTGTGGCGCCTACCACAGACCAGGCACATCCACAAATCTGTTACTATTAGAAAGAAAGTTTCAATAGCTGTCCAAAAATATAGGTTTGACCCAACTAGATATCGTCAGATTGCTGCAAAGTCTACCACAAAAGTATACTCGTCCATCTAAAATCCACTAACGTGATGTCAATGTTCAGTGGCTTGTGGCGCCTACCACAGACCAGGTACATCCACAAATCTGATACCATTAGAAAGAAGGTTTCAATAGCTGTCCAAAAATATAGGTTTAACCCAACTGTATATCGTCAGATTGCTGCAAAGTTTACCACAAAAGTATACTCGTCCATCTAAAATCCGCTAACGTGAAGTCAATGTTAAGTGGCTTGTGGCGCCTACCACAGACCAGGTACATCCACAAATCTGTTACCATTAGAAAGAAGGTTTCAATAACTGTCCAAAAATATAGGTTTGACCCAACTGGATATCGTCAGATTGCTGCAAAGTCTACCACAAAAGTATACTCGTCCATCTAAAATCCACTAACGTGATGTCAATGTTCAGTGGCTTGTGGCGCCTACCACAGACCAGGTACATCCACAAATCTGATACCATTAGAAAGAAGGTTTCAATAGCTGTCCAAAAATATAGGTTTGACCCAACTGGATATCGTCAGATTGCTGCAAAGTCTACCACAAAAGTATACTCGTCCATCTAAAATCCACTAACGTGATGTCAATGTTCAGTGGCTTGTGGCGCCTACCACAGACCAGGTACATCCACAAATCTGATACCATTAGAAAGAAGGTTTCAATAGCTGTCCAAAAATATAGGTTTAACCCAACTGGATATCGTCAGATTGCTGCAAAGTCTACCACAAAAGTATACTCGTCCATCTAAAATCCGCTAAAGTGAAGTCAATGTTAAGTGGCTTGTGGCGCCTACCACAGACCAAGTACATTATCAAATCTGTTACCATTAGAAAGAAGGTTTCAATAGCTGTCCAAAAATATAGGCTTCAACCAACTGGATATCGTCAGATTGCTGAAAAGCCTACACAAGCATACTCGTCCATCTTAAATCCGCTCACGTGATGTCAATGTTCAGTGGCTTGTGGCGCCTACCACAGACCAGGTACATCCACAAATCTGTTACCATTAAAAAGAAAGTTTCAATAGCTGTCCAAAAATATAGGATTCAACCAACTGGATATCGTCAGATTGCTGAAAAGCCAACACACAAGCATACTCGTCCATCTTAAATCCGCTAACGTGATGTCAATGTTCAAAGGCTTGTGGCGCCTACCACAGACAAGGTACATCCACAAGTCTGTTACCATTAGAAAGAAGGTTTCAATAGCTGTCCAAAAATATAGGTTTAACCCAACTGGATATCGTCAGATTGCTGCAAAGTCTACCACAAAAGTATACTCGTCCATCTAAAATCCGCTAACGTGAAGTCAATGTTAAGTGGCTTGTGGCGCCTACCACAGACCAGGTACATCCACAAATCTGTTACCATTAGAAAGAAAGTTTCAATAGCTGTCCAAAAATATAGGTTTGACCCAACTGGATATCGTCAGATTGCTGCAAAGTCTACCACAAAAGTATACTCGTCCATCTAAAATCCGCTAACGTGAAGTCAATGTTAAGTGGCTTGTGGCGCCTACCACAGACCAGGTATATCCACAAATCTGTTACCATTAGAAAGAAGGTTTCAATAGGTGTCCAAAAATATAGGTTTAAACAAACTGGATATCGTCAGATTGCTGAAAAGCCAACACACAAGCATACTCGTCCATCTTAAATCCGCTAACGTGATGTCAATGTTCAAAGGCTTGTGGCGCCTACCACAGACCAGGTACATCCACAAATCTGTTACCATTAGAAAGAAGGTTTCAATAGCTGTCCAAAAATATAGGTTTGACCCAACTGGATATCGTCAGATTGCTGCAAAGTCTACCACAAAAGTATACTCGTCCATCTAAGATCCGCTAACGTGAAGTCAATGTTAAGTGGCTTGTGGCGCCTACCACAGACCAGGTACATCCACAAATCTGTTACCATTAGAAAGTAGGTTTCAATAGCTGTCCAAAAATATAGGTTTCAACCAACTGGATATCGTCAGATTGCTGAAAAGCCAACACACAAGCATACTCGTCCATCTTAAATCCGCTAACGTGATGTCAATGTTCAAAGGCTTGTGGCGCCTACCACAGACCAGGTACATCAACAAATCTGTTACCATTAGAAAGAAGGTTTCAATAGCTGTCCAAAAATATAGGTTTGACCCAACTGGATATCGTCAGATTGCTGCAAAGTCTACCACAAAAGTATACTCGTCCATCTAAAATCCACTAACGTGATGTCAATGTTCAGTGGCTTTTGGCGCCTACCACAGACCAGGTACATCCACAAATCTGATACCATTAGAAAGAAGGTTTCAATAGCTATCCAAAAATATAGGTTTAACCCAACTGGATATCGTCAGATTGCTGCAAAGTCTACCACAAAAGTATACTCGTCCATCTAAAATCCGCTAACGTGAAGTCAATGTTAAGTGGCTTGTGGCGCCTACCACAGACCAGGTACATCCACAAATCTGTTACCATTAGAAAGAAAGTTTCAATAGGTGTCCAAAAATATAGGTTTGACCCAACTAGATATCGTCAGATTGCTGAAAAGCCTACTACACAAGCATACTCGTCTATCTTAAATCCGCTAACGTGATGTCAATGTTCAGAGGCTTGTGGTGCCTACCACAGACCAGGTACATCCACAAATCTGTTACCATTAGAAAGAAGGTTTCAATAGCTGTCCAAAAATGTAGGTTTGACCCAACTGGATATCGTCAGATTGCTGCAAAGTCTACCACAAAAGTATACTCGTCCATCTAAAATCCACTAACGTGATGTCAATGTTCAGTGGCTTGTGGCGCCTACCACAGACCAGTTACATCCACAAATCTGATACCATTAGAAAGAAGGTTTCAATAGCTGTCCAAAAATATAGGTTTAAACCAACTGGATATTGTCAGATTGCTGAAAAGCCTACCACACAAGCATACTCGTCCATTTTAAATACGCTAACGTGATGTCATTGTTCAGTGGCTTGTGGCGCCCACCACAGACCAGGTACATCCACAAATCTGATACCGTTAGAAATAAAGTTTCAATAGCGGTTCAAAAATATAGGTTTTAACTAGCTGGTTATAGTCAGATCGCCGTAAGAGCTTATCATACAAACATACTTACCACTCTAGTGACGGCTAACGAGACCACAATTTGCGGTGGCTCGTTACATCTTACCACAGAAATAGTGAACGCATGAGAAAAAGGCAAATAAAAAGACATGAAAACAAAACAAACAATCTCTTTTATTTCAAACCCAATTTACCAAATTTTCAGAAGCTCATAGAGCCTACCACCGACTAGGTGGATCCACAAATCTGGTAGCATTAGAAAGGAGGCTTCAATTGTTGTAAGCCCTAGTTAGCTTTTTAAAAAAAGTAAAAAATGACATCTGTCACTGTGATCTGTGGTTTGCCTCGCTTTCCATTGTAATACATATTTAATATAATAAAAACACAGTTTTAGTAACTCAAATCATCTTTAATTGATATCCAAAACGCTACCACAACATAACAAAATAAGAGGTAATGGCCCCAGCTATAAAAAATGGAAAGCTTTGAAGAAATTAACAACATACAAAGGTTGACCAATGAAAGTGACTGGACGCTCTGGAAATTCCAAGTTGCAATATTGCTGAAGTCCTATAGCTTGTACGAAACAGTACATTTCAGAGGTGAAAGTAAACAAGAATCGGCGAAAAAAGACGCACGAGCACAAAAAATCATAACCTCAACCATAGCAAGAAAACACTTGCCACTTTTGATGACATGCGATACAGCAATGCAAATGTACGACAAACTTGCCCTCATCTTTGAAAAGTCCACCGAGGAACAAAAATGCACAGTATGGGAACAATTTTTTGATTACAAATACCAAAAAGACATTGATGTCATAAACAATGTAAGTACTCTTGAAAATTTAGCTTCAAAACTGAAAGGACTTGGTGAAAAAATTACAGACAAAATGATTATATCAAAAATCTTATCAATCCTACCAGAACAATACAACAACTTTAAGACTGCGTGGGAATTGTCACCATTTTCAGAAAAAACACTAGAAAACCTGTCAGCTAAATTATTAACGGAAGAAAAGAGAAAGAACCAGACAGAAGAAGAAAAACCCATTGCTTTCAAAGCTCATCATCAGAAAAACACACAACAAAAGTACCATAACAAGAAAATGTTTTGCTCAATATGCAAGAAAACTAATCATATGGAAAATACCTGCTTCTTTAAAAAAAAGTGCACAATATGTAACAAAAAGAACCACCAAACTAACGACTGCTATTTCAATAAAAGTAAAGGCAAGCCAGTGGCTTTACTAACATCTGAAAGGAAAAATTGCATCTCTGAAGAAAGTTTTGACTTTGTTGTCGACTCGGGCTGCACTCAACACATGACCAATAATCCGGACATATTGTCAGATTTGTCAAAACATCAAAGCAACATAGCGACAGCAAAAAACAATGCCTGTATTGAAACACAAGGAAAAGGAAATATAAAAGCAGAAAACTGTACTATCAGCAAAGTATTGTATGCACCAGATTTACAAAAGAATTTATTGTCAGTGAATAATATGACAGAAAACGATGCTACAGTAACATTTACAAAAGAAAAAGTGATTATTCAAAAAGATGATACTAAAATTGTTGGATTAAAAAATAAAGAAGGACTCTACAATATAAAATTAAAAATTGAAAAACATACCTCATTATTGGCAAAAACAAACACAGCCATGGACTGGCACATAAAATATGGACATCCAGGTCGAGAAACATTAAGAAATATTATGAAAACTGTAGATGGTATAAATATAACAAATGAAGAAATTGATTTGCTTACTTCTACATGTGATGTCTGCATAAAAGCAAAACAAACCAGACTACCCTTCCATACAAGAAATAAAACTGAAAGAATAATACACACAATACACACAGATATATGTGGTCCAATTAGTCCACAGACGTGGGATGGAAATAAATATGTGCTGACATTCATCGACAACTTTACCGATTACACAAAAGTTTATCTTTTAAACAATAAAAGTGAAGTATGTATATATATGAAAGAATACATACAGGAAGTCGAACGACACACAAACCAAAAAGTCAGCATGATCCGCTGTGACAACGGTGGAGAATATACAAGCAACCAAGTAAAAGAATGGTGTAAAAGACATGGTATACGCTTGGACTATACAGTCCCATGTAGCCCACAACAAAATGGGAAAGCTGAACGCTTTAATCGTACGCTTATGGAAAAAGTGCGTGCTATGCTGTTAAATTCCAATCTAGAAAAAGACATGTGGGGTGAAGCAGCCAGATCAGCTACATATCTATTAAATAGAACACCTAAAAATGGAGAAAACAAAACACCTATAGAAAAATGGACAAACAAAAAACCAAACGTATCAAACGTACAAATATTTGGATCAGAAGTATACTCAAAGAATTTGACATACTTAAAGAAACTAGATGATCGTAGCAAGAAACTAGTCATGGTTGGTTATGCTCCAACTGGTTACCGACTGTGGGATCCTGAAAAGAAAGAAATAATAATAAGAAGAGACATAATATTCAAGAAGGAAACAAAAGAAAATAAGATTAAAGATACTAAAGAAGAAGGTACTTATATATTTGAAAATACTGAAGAAGAAAAAACTCTTAATGAAGAAAACCAAGAAGAACAACAAATAGAAAAAGAAAACCAAGAAGAAAAAACTCCTGAACTTATAAATGCAGAAGCAAATAGAGAAGAACAAATGAATCATGAAGAAAATGAAAAAGAAGAACCAAATACCAGAGAGGAAAAACAAAGAGAAGAAAGAAGAAAAGAGATAGAAGAATATAAAAGAAACTATGAGGAGAGAATAAGTAAAGAAAGAGAAAATGAAGAAATAAAAAGACCTGAAAGAAAGAGAGAACTACCAGAAAAATACAAAGACTATTTTCTTTACCTTACTTATAATGATGCTACAACTGGTCCTGAAAAAGAAAAATGGCATGAAGCTATAGAATCAGAAAAAAACTCTTTGAAAGAAAATAATGTTTGGACAGAAGTAGATGCGGAAGAAGCTATAGGCAAAAAGATACTAACCAATAAATGGGTGCTAAAAATTAAAGACAACGGAAGGTACAAAGCTCGATTAGTGATAAGAGGATTCGAACAAGAGGAGGTGAATGACACATACAGCCCAGTAGTAGGCAGTAGCCCACTGAGAGTTCTGTTAGCACTAGCTGCAAAAAACAACTACTGTATAAAAACTTTCGACATAAAAACAGCCTTTTTGTATGGAGAATTAGATGAAGAAGTCTACATGTATCCACCAGATGGTATAAAAATTGAAGGAATATGCAAATTAAACAAGGCCCTATATGGAATGCGCCAAGCACCACTAAAATGGAACAAAACTTTGACCAACTTCTTAAAATCCCAAGGTCTGAAGCAACTAGAAACCGAGCCTTGCATCTTCAAAAACAAAAAACAAACCATATTCATGGGAATTCATGTAGATGATGGAATAATAATTGGAAAGAACGAAGAAGAGATAGACAAATTATTGGAAAGGATAGAAAAAAGATTTAAAACAACAATTGACAAAGATCCAAAAAAGTTTGTTGGAATGGAAATTGAAAGAAGAGAGAAGGGAATCATACTGAAACAAGAGAAACTTATTGAAAAATTGCTAGATGAATACAAAATGAAAGACGCAAAAACAATGAACATACCAATGGAACCCAAAACAAAAGAAAATAACAGCCCTAAAAATAATACATTTCCCTATCAAAATCTACTTGGAAGCCTGACATACATTGCTAATAAGACAAGACCAGAAATTAGTTTCCCTGTCAATTATTGCGCAAGAAAAACTGAGAAGAGAACTGATGAAGATGTTACAATTCTGAAGAACATTTTGAAATACCTAAAAGGAACCAAACATAGAGGATTAACATACAGAAAAACAGATGATGAACTGGAATGGAGAGCATATTGTGACTCTGACTATGCTGGTGACCCAGAAAGTAGAAGAAGCACAACCGGATACATAATTTATCTGAATGATTGCCCAATAAGCTGGTGTACCAGAAAACAGCCAATTGTGGCATTGTCGACGGCAGAGGCCGAATACATAGCGGCAGCCGAATGTGTAAAAGAACTTCTTTACCTAAAGTCAATGTCTGAAGAACTTCTAAATGAAAAAATACCAACCAAGCTGTATATAGACAACCAAAGCGCCATAGGCCTGATTAAAAACGGTGTCTTGAACAGAAGATCAAAGCACATAGATGTGCGCTATAAATTCATACATGAAAAAGTTGTGAATGAAGATATTCAGCTTATCTACTGTCGCTCAGAAGATCAAATCGCTGATTTATTTACTAAGTCTTTACATAAAATAAAATTTAATAATTTTGCCTCAAAAATTGTTAATTAATACGTAACTATGTAATTTTGTAAGATGAAGAAGTATGAATACTTACTTTAAAACTTAAAAATATTTTTTTTGTGTAAAATTAAGTTACTTTAAATGTTACTTAATAATTTAAGTTGTCTCCAACTTAAGGGGGAGTGTTGTAAGCCCTAGTTAGCTTTTTAAAAAAAGTAAAAAATGACATCTGTCACTGTGATCTGTGGTTTGCCTCGCTTTCCATTGTAATACATATTTAATATAATAAAAACACAGTTTTAGTAACTCAAATCATCTTTAATTGATATCCAAAACGCTACCACAACATAACAAAATAAGATCAATAGCTGCCCAAAAGCATATTTCAGATGGACGAGTAGTGTTGTAGGCTTTTCAGCAATCTGACGATATCCAGTTGTTTGAAACCTTCATTTTTGGACAGCTATTGAAGCCTCCTTTCTAATTCTACCATATTTGTGGATGTACCTAGTTGGTGATAGGCGCCACATGCCACTAAACATTGACATCACGTTAGCATATTTCAGATGGACGAGTAGTGTGGTAGGCTTTTCAGCAATCTGACGATATCCAGTTGGTTAAAACCTATATTTTTAGACAACTATTATAACCTACTTTATAATGGTATCAGATTTGTGGATGTACCTGATCTGTGGTAGGCGCCACAAGCCACTGAACATTGACATCACGTTAGCGGATTTTTAAAGGACGACTATGCTTGTGTGGTAGGCTTTTGCGGCAATCTGACGATATCCAGTTGGTTGAAACCTATGTTTTAAGATAGCCATTGAAGCCTTTTTTCTAATGATTTCAAATTTGTGGAGGTACCTGGTCTGTGGTAGGCGCCACAAGCACCTGAACATTCACATCACGTTAGCGGATTTTAGATGGGCGATTATGCTTGTGTGGTGTGGTAGGCTCTTGCGGCAATCTGACCATAACCAGCTGGTTGAAACCTTCATTTTTGGGCAGCTATTGAAGCCTTCTTTCTAATGCTACCAGATTTGTGGATGCACCTAGTCGGTGGTAGGCTCTATGAGCTTCTGAAAATTTGGTAAATTGGGTTTGAAATGAAAGAGATTAAATTGTTTTCATGCCTTTTTATTTGCCTTATTCTCATGCGTTCACTATTTCTGTGGTAAGATATAACGAGCCACCGCAAATTGTGGTCTCGTTAGCCGTACCTAGATGGGTAAGTATGTTTGTACGGTTAGCTCTTACGGCGATACTCGTATGACTATAACCAGCTGGTTAAAACCTTTATTTTTGGACAGTTATTAAACCCTCCTTTCTAATGCTATCAGATTTGTGGATGTCCCTAGTCGGTGGTAGGTGCTATGAGGTTCTAAAAATTTGGTAAATTGGGTTTGAAATAAAAGAGATTAAATTGTTTTCATGCCTTTTTATTTGACTTATTCTCATGCATTCACTATTTCTGTGGTAAAATGAAACAAGCCACCGCAAATTGTGGTCTCGTTAGCCGTAACAAGATGGGTAAGTATTTTTGTATGATAAGCTCTTACGGCGATCTGACTATAAACAGCTGAGTGAAACCTTCATTTTTGGATAGCTATTGAAACCTTCTTTCTAATGGTGACAGATTTGTGGATGTACCTGGTCTGTGGTAGGCGCCACAAGCCACTGAACATTGACATCATGTTTGCGGATTTTAGATGGACGAGTATGCTTGTATGGTAGGCTTTTGCGGTAATCTGACTATATTCAGTTGGTTGAAACCTATATTACTGGACAGCTATTGAAACCTACTTTCTAATGGTATTAGATTTGTGGATGTACCTGGTCTGTGGTAGGCGCCACAAGCCACTGAACATTGACATCACGTTAGCGGATTTAAGATGGACATATCCAGTTGGTTAAAGCCTATATTTTTGGACAGCTATTGAAACCTTCTTTCTAATGGTAACAGATTTGATGATGTACTTGGTCTGTGGTAGGCGCCACAAGCCACTTAACATTGACATCACGTTAGCGGATTTTAGATGGACGAGTATACTTTTGTGGTAGACTTTGCAGCTATCTGACGATATCCAGTTGGGTCAAACCTATATTTTTGGACAGCTATTGAAACTTTCTTTCTAATGGTATCAGATTTGTGGATGTACCTGGTCTGTGGTAGGCGCCACAAACCACTGAACATTGACATCACGTTAGTGGATTTTAGGTGGACGAGTATGCTTGTGTGGTAGGCTTTTGCGGCAATCTGACGATATCCAGTTGGTTAAAACCTATATTTTTGGACAGCTATTGAAGCCTTCTTTGTAATACTACCAGATTTGTGGATGTACCTGGTCTGTGGTAGGCGCCACAAGCCTCTGAACATTGACATCACGTTAGCGGATTTTAGATGGACGAGTATGCTTGTGTGGTAGGTTTTTTAGCAGTCTGACGATATCCAGTTGGTTAAAACCTATATTTTTATACAGCTATTGAAACTTTCATTCTAATGGAATCAGATTTGTGGATGTACCTGGTCTGTGGTAGGCTCTACAAGCCACTGAACATTGACATCACGTTAGCGGATTTAAGATGGACGAGTATGCTTGTGTAGTAGGCTTTTCAGCAATCTGACGATATCCAGTTGGTTTAAACCTATATTTTTGGACAGCTATTGAAACCTTCTTTCTAATGGTAACAAATTTGTGGATGTATCTGGTCTGTGGTAGGCGCCACAAGCCTCTGAACATTGACATCACGTTAGCGGATTTAAGATGGACGAGTATGCTTGTGTGTTGGCTTTTCAGCAATCTGACGATATCCAGTTGGGTCAAACCTATATTTTTGGACAGCTATTGAAACCTTCTTTCTAATGGTATAAGATTTGTGGATGTACCTGGTCTTTGTTAGGCGCCACAAGCCTTTGAACATTGACATCACGTTAGCGGATTTAAGATGGACGAGTATGCTTGTGTGTTGGCTTTTCAGCAATCTGACGATATCCAGTTGGTTGAAACCTATATTTTTGGACAGCTATTGAAACCTTCTTTCTAATGGTAACAGATTTGTGGATTTACCTGGTCTGTGGTAGGCGCCACAAGCCACTTAACATTGACTTCACGTTAGCGGATTTTAGATGGACGAGTATACTTTTGTGGTAGACTTTGCAGCAATCTGACGATATCCAGTTGGGTTAAACCTATATTTTTGGACAGCTATTGAAACCTTCTTTCTAATGGTATCAGATTTGTGGATGTACCTGGTCTGTGGTAGGCGCCACAAGCCACTGAACATTGACATCACGTTAGTGGATTTTAGATGGACGAGTATACTTTTGTGGTAGACTTTGCAGCAATCTGACGATATCCAGTTGGGTCAAACCTATATTTTTGGACAGCTATTAAAACCTTCTTTCTAATGGTATAAGATTTGTGGATGTACCTGGTCTTTGTTAGGCGCCACAAGCCTTTGAACATTGACATCACGTTAGCGGATTTAAGATGGACGAGTATGCTTGTGTGTTGGCTTTTCAGCAATCTGACGATATCCAGTTGGTTGAAACCTATATTTTTGGACAGCTATTGAAACCTTCTTTCTAATGGTAACAGATTTGTGGATGTACCTGGTCTGTGGTAGGCGCCACAAGCCACTTAACATTGACTTCACGTTAGCGGATTTAAGATAGACGAGTATGCTTGTGTAGTAGGCTTTGCAGCAATCTGACGATATCCAGTTGGGTCAAACCTATATTTTTGGACAGCTATTGAAACCTTCTTTCTAATGGTAACAGATTTGTGGATGTACCTGGTCTGTGGTAGGCGCCACAAGCCACTGAACATTGACATCACGTGGTGCGGATTTAAGATGGACGAGTATGCTTGTGTGGTAGGCTTTTTCGGCAATCTGACGATATGAAGTTGGTTAAAACCTATATTTTTGGAAAGCTATTGAAACTTTCTCTCTAATGGTAACAGATTTGTGGATGTACCTGGTCTGTGGTAGGCGCCACAAGCCACTGAACTTTGACATCACGTAAGCGGATTTTAGATGGACGAGTATGCTTGTGTGGTAGGATTTTCAGCAATCCGACGATATCCAGGAGGTTTAGACCTATATTTTTGGACAGCCATTGAAGCCTCCTTTCTAATGCTACCAGACTTGTGGATGTACCTAGTCGGTGGAATGCGCTATGAGCTTCTGAAAATTTGGTGAATTGGGTTTGAAATAAAAGAGATTAAATTGTTTTGATGCCTTTTTATTTGCCTTATTCTCATGCGTTCACTATTTCTGTGGTAAGATGTAACGAGCCACCGAAAATTGTGGTCTCGTTAGCCGTAACTAGATGGAAAAGTATGTTTGTATGGTAAGCTCTTACGGCGGTCTGACTATAACCATCTGGTTGAAACCTTTCATTTTTGGACAGCTATTGAAGTCTCCTTTCTAATGCTACCAGATTTGTGGATGTACCTGGTCTGTGGTAGGCGCCACAAGCCACTGAACATTGACATCACGTTAGTGGATTTTAGATGGACGAGTATACTTTTGTGGTAGACTTTGCAGCAATTTTTTACTTAGTTTAGGGAATGTATATTACGCTAGATTATAAGTTTAATTTTATGCAAGTCAAGTGTGATGTGAGAGCGAGGTGTGTGCTGGAGCACAGGTCCTGGCAGAATAACAGCATCGCAGTTCAACTGCGACCCATGCTGAGCCAGGCTACCTTTTCGCTACCACAGTGCATCACAAAAATAATTTAAACTTAAGGCTTTCGTAATTTATGATGAAATTGTTTGATTTGTCGTGTATTGTTTTAGCGAATAAATGAATTTTATTATTATTATTATTATTAATCTGACGATATCCAGTTGGGTCAAACCTATAATTTTAAACAGCTATTGAAACCTTCTTTCTAATGGTATCAGATTTGTGGATGTACCTGGTCTGTGGTAGGCGCCACAAGCCTTTGAACATTGACATCACGTTAGCGGATTTAAGATGGACGAGTATGCTTGTGTGTTGGCTTTTCAGCAATCTGACGATATCCAGTTGGTTGAAACCTATATTTTTGGACAGCTATTGAAACCTTCTTTTTAATGGTAACAGACTTGTGGATGTACCTGGTCTGTGGTAGGCGCCACAAGGCACTGAACATTGACATCACGTTAGCGGATTTTAGATGGACGAGTATGCTTGTGTGGTAGGCTTTTCAGCAATCTGACGATATCCAGTTGGTTGAAACCTATATTTTTGGACAGCTATTGAAACCTTCTTTCTAATGGTAACAGATTTGTGGATGTACCTTGTCCGTGGTAGGCGCCACAAGCCACTGAACATTGACATCACGTGAGCGGATTTAAGATGGACGAGTATGCTTGTGTAGTAGGCTTTTCAGCAATCTGACGATATCCAGTTGGTTGAAACCTATATTTTTGGACAGCTATTGAAACCTTCTTTCTAAAGGTAACAGATTTGATAATGTACTTGGTCTGTGGTAGGCGCCACAAGCCACTTAACATTGACTTCACGTTAGCGGATTTTAGATGGACGATTATACTTTTGTGGTAGACTTTGCAGCAATCTGACGATATCCAGGTGGTTTAAACCTATATTTTTGGACAGCTATTGAAACCTTCTTTTTAATGGTATCCGATTTGTGGATGTACCTGGTCTGTGGTAGGCGCCACAAGCCACTGAACATTGACATCACGTTAGTGGATTTTAGATGGACGAGTATACTTTTGTGGTAGACTTTGCAGCAATCTGACGATATCCAGTTGGGTCAAACCTATATTTTTGGACAGCTATTGAAACTTTCTTTTTAAAGGTAACAGACTTGTGGATGTACCTGGTCTGTGGTAGGCGCCACAAGCCACTTAACATTGACTTCACGTTAGCGGATTTTAGATGGACGAGTATACTTTTGTGGTAGGCTTTGCAGCAATCTGACGATATCCAGTTGGGTCAAACCTATATTTTTGGACAGCTATTGAAACCTTCTTTTTAATGGTAACAGACTTGTAGATGTACCTGGTCTGTGGTAGGCGCCACAAGGCACTGAACATTGACATCACGTTAGTGGATTTTAGATGGACGAGTATGCTTGTGTGGTAGGCTTTTCAGCAATCTGACGATATCCAGTTGGTTTAAACCTAAATTTTTGGACAGTTATTGAAACCTTCTTTTTAATGGTAACAGATTTGATAATGTACTTGGTCTGTGGTAGGCGCCACAAGCCACTTAACATTGACTTCACGTTAGCGGATTTTAGATGGACGAGTATACTTTTGTGGTAGACTTTGCAGCAATCACACGATATCAAGTTGGGTTAAACCTATATTTTTGGACAGCTATTAAAACCTTCTTTCTAATGGTATCAGATTTGTGGATGTACCTGGTCTGTGGTAGGCGCCACAAGCCACTGAACATTGACATCACGTTAGTGGATTTTAGATGGACGAGTATACTTTTGTGGTAGACTTTGCAGCAATCTGACGATATCCAGTTGGGTCAAACCTATATTTTTGGACAGCTTTTGAAACCTTCTTTCTAATAGTAACAGATTTGTGGATGTACCTGGTCTGTGGTAGGCGCCACAAGCCTTTGAACATTGACATCACGTTAGCGGATATTAGATGGACGAGTATGATTGTGTGTTGGCTTTTCAGCAATCTGACGATATCCAGTTGGTTGAAAACTATATTTTTGGACAGCTATTGAAACCTTCTTTCTAATGGTATCAGATTTGTGGATGTACCTGGTCTGTGGTAGGCGCCACAAGCCACTGAACATTGACATCACGTGGTGCGGATTTAAGATGGACGAGTATGCTTGTGTGGTAGACTTTTTCGGCAATCTGACGATATTAATTTGGTTAAAACCTATATTTTTGGACAGCTATTGAAACCTTTTTTCTAATGGTAACAGATTTGTGGATGTACCTGGTCTGTGGTAGGCGCCACAAGCCTCTGAACATTGACATCACGTTAGCGGATTTAAGATGGATGAGTATGCTTGTGTGGTAGGCTTTTTCGGCAATCTGACGATATTAAGTTGGTTAAAACCTATATTTTTGGACAGCTATTGAAATCTTCTTTCTAATGGTATCAGATTTGTGGATGTACCTGGTCCGTGGTAGTCGCTACAAGCCTCTGAAAAACTGTATATTTTTGAATGAAATAAAACACTTTTACATTGTTTTCATGCTAATTTATTTTCGGTTTTCTGTATATAGGAAGTTTATTTAGCATGTGTAATAGTGGGTTTTGTGTTATTTTACTAAATTTATACTTTATTCGACTTAGAAAATCATATTTAGCCTCGAAACAGCGATTCGTGATGTTTTTAGAACCACCTTAGTTTTTACGAGTTTTAGTGTTTGTGGGCTCTCGTACTAGCTGGAAAAGCAATTTTCTTTTAGTTTTATTCGGTTTTTGATCATTTTTCACCCGTTTTGGGGCTTTCAAACCATTTTCCAAAAATGACCTCCTCAATTTGGTCGGGTTATCAAATTCAGCTAACTTTTTCAGCTAACTTCACACCGCTCTGCCACACGCTGCTGGTGAAGCTTGTGTTATCAATAACTGATGTTATGTCGTTATTTTTCACAACGGGCACAACACCAGGCTTCATCGTGTACCTTGCGTCCATCCAGTAATGATTTACGCCATTTGGTTCTGTCCTCAGCTGTCTGCTCCCAGTCTAGGTGTTCAATACCAAAAGTGATCATGTCTCGCTTGGCGCAATCTTTAAAGCGCAGCATTGGCCTACCAACACTTCTTTTTTCGTGCGCTATAGCACTAAGCAATACACGCTGGGGTAGACGGGTTGGTTCCATGCGGTGCACGTGCCCCAAAAATCGTAATCGTCTCTGCTTCAGCAATGCGAAGAAACTGGGCAGCTGTGCTCGTTGTAAGACCGTTTTTTTTGGTTACCTTGTCCTTCCAGGAGATGCCTAGGATGTTTCAGAGGCAGCGCATATGCAAGGCATTAAGTTGTCGCTCTTGTTTTGCGTACGTCGTCCTTGCTGCTCCATACAACAGTATGCTTGAAATGCATGCTTTGTAAACGATCATCTTGGTGATTTACGCCATTTGGTTCTGTCCTCAGCTGTCTGCTCCCAGTCTAGGTGTTCAATACCAAAAGTGATCATGTCTCGCTTGGCGCAATCTTTAAAGCGCAGCATTGGCCTACCAACACTTCTTTTTTCGTGCGCTATAGCACTAAGCAATACACGCTGGGGTAGACGGGTTGGTTCCATGTGGTGCACGTGCCCCAAAAATCGTAATCGTCTCTGCTTCAGCAATGCGAAGAAACTGGGCAGCTGTGCTCGTTGTAAGACCGTTTTTTTTGTTACCTTGTCCTTCCAGGAGATGCCTAGGATGTTTCAGAGGCAGCGCATATGCAAGGCATTAAGTTGTCGCTCTTGTTTTGCGTACGTCGTCCTTGCTGCTCCATACAACAGTGTGCTTGAAATGCATGCTTGGTAAACGATCATCTTGGTGTTAGTCGTAAGATGTTTGTTTTGCCATACTCTTGTATTCAGCCGAACAAGGAACATGCCCGTGAAAACTTATCGACGATGATTTGTATATCATATGCAGTGTTGGCCACAAAGACTGCATCATCAGCAAATAGAAGGCTGTCGATAAAAACGTCCTCGCGTTGGTGCTTGGACTTAAGAAATGAAATTATGTTGTACAACTCCCCATCAGCCCTTGTATGTAGATTGCCAAATGCTTCTCTTAATAGCAATGAGAAAAATATACCAAACAGGGTGGGTGCTAACACGCAACCTTGGCGGACACCTCTGCGCATTTTGAACGGCTCATATGTAATGCCACCAGGAACGACAGCGCCATTCATATCTTCGTGGAAGTTCTTTATTAAACTAAGAAGCGATATATAGTCCCTCTCTGCTGACTGTATTTTTCTACATACACCCAACAGCACGTCAGTATAAACACTTCGAACTTTGTGACATAGTAATAGATTTGCAAATCTTTCCATTCACGTGCGGTTGACCGTACGTAAGGTATGGTTGAATTTGGTAGTCACAAGGAGGTTTTAGTCGCTGGTGGTTCGCTTTGGCGAAGCGTGGGCTAAAACTTCCTTGGGTAGTCGACATAAAAAAACAGCTCCTCTGGTATGGAGTAGAAAAGCTGCAGTATAACACAAAAGTAATTAATGCTGCATCTTGCAAGGGAAATTTTGTCATTGCTTTATATGTTAAAACTTAGAAAATTATTTCCAAAAGGCCTAGCTAAACCCAAATATTTTATAAAAAAACTTCCCAGAGTTGTTTTATCAATAAAATATTACCAGATGAGCAAGCGACGCTACCCACCAACAGATGGCGCTGTAGGTTTCTAAAACGCGGTAATAAAAACAGCGCCTCTGTTAATGGAGTAGAAAAACTACAGTATATTACAAAACTAATGAATGCGGCATCTTGCACGGGAAATTTAGTCATTGCTTTGTATGTTAAAACTAAGTGATTTTATTTCCAAAAGGCCTAAGGCCTAAGCCCAACTATTTCGTAAAGAAACCTCCCAGAGTTGTTTTATCATTAAAATATTACCAGGTGAGCAAGCGACGCTACCCACCAACAGATGGCGCTGTAGGTTTCTAAAACGCGGTAATAAAAACAGCGCCTCTGTTATGGAGTAGAAAAACTACAGTATATTACAAAACTAATGAATGCGGCATCTTGCACGGGAAATTTAGTCATTGCTTTGTATGCTAAAACTAAGTGATTTTATTTCCAAAAGGCCAAAGGCCTAAGCCCAACTATTTCGTAAAGAAACCTCCCAGAGTTGTTTTATCATTAAAATATTACCAGGTGAGCAAGCGACGCTACCCACCTACAGATGGCACTGTAGGATTCTAAAAGAAAAGAAAGAAAGAAGAAGAAATAATATTTATTTAGCATGCAAAAGAAAAACAAAAACATAAGTGTAAACACATTAAAAAAACAGCTAAATAGGCCTCCAGCTCAGCACATGCCAAAGCCAAAGGCTAAGGCGCTGATTTTCAGCTGGAACCATTTTTAGAGTTCAGATGAACCAAAACATATGGATGGCTACATTATAATTTGATAACACAAAACAAAATTATACTTAATTATAAAATAAAAAACAAAAGACAATAACATAAAAACTAGAACTAATCAAATGTGTAATTTGGAAAGTACTGTGTTAGTAAAGAATTTGGAATTTGTTGTTGTGTGTCAGTAAATAAAAAATTAAAACGCTAAAAAAAGAGGATGTGTGAAAAGAGGGATTACGGAAACTCAAAATATATACTTAGGTGGAAATTGTATGTATACAAAACTAGTTGGGTGAAGAGTTAATCAGAGGATGGCAGAACCGCTGATTTGTAAATTTAGAACATATTGTTTAAATTTATTACTGAACGAACGAACTGATTTTAAATTTCGTAAAGGAGGTGGAATATCATTCCAGATTTTAGCGGCGGTATATTTAAAACTACCCTTGAAAGCAGCTGTTTTGTGAGGGGGAATAATTGCAAGTCGCGCAAGTCGGATACGGGAAGACCAAGTTATTTTCTCATATAGGTACAAAGGTTTAAGGTTTTTTATGGTGCCGAACAAAAGTGTAGCAAAATGGACGTGTCTTCTGGAGGACATGTTTAGCAATTTAGCTTGATTTATAAAAGGTGATACATGACTTCTAGGTGGACTATTAAAACAGAATCTGGCACAAGCATTTTGTACACGTTGTATTAAGCCTTTAGAAGTAGCTAAAAGTCTAGGTCCGTATACTGTATCGGCATAATTAAATTTGGACAGAACTAATGAATCGGTAAGTTGTATTCGAAGAGAGGTATTTAGATAGCTACGAATCCTGTAGAGCACTTTTAGACGATAGAAGCAGTTACGTGCAACTTCCTGTATATGCTTCTCAAACCTAAGCTCTGGATCCATTATCAGACCCAAATTACGTGCGTCAAGGATGGAGCTGATTAGCGTGTCCCTCAATCTTATGCGTGGATTCTGACGGTTTATTTTGCTTATCTGTTGTTTAGAGCCCATAACCATATATTTAGTTTTTGATGGATTTAGTGCTAAGCAATTAGTGTCTGACCAGCGAAGTATCCTATCAAGGTCTTCGTTAATTTTTTCGACCGTAGAGTTGACTTCATTAGGATGACAAGACAGGTAAAGCTGCAGGTCATCTGCGTATATATGAAATTTACAGTTTTTTATGCATCCAACTATGTCCGCACTGTACAAGATGAAAAGTAACGGCCCAAGGATAGAACCTTGAGGTACGCCTCTAGTGACCGCAGAAAGAGAAGAAGAAGATACAGAACCATTGCTATGATACACTTCTACATATTGATAACGACCAATGAGATAACTCTCAAACCACTTCACTGTAGCTGCGTCAAAACCGTAGTATGATAATTTAGATAGCAACAACGAAATATTAATGGTATCGAAAGCGCGAGAAAAGTCCAACAAGACGAGTATTGTACCTCGCCCTACGTCTTGAGACTCTAAGATATTACTGGTCACGTCTGATAAAGCAGTAGCGGTACTCCTATTTTTACGGAACCCAGACTGAACTTGAGGGAGAATATTGTTACTCTCTAAATAATCCACAAGCTGTACGAGTAGGTACACTACCCTCTCCATGACCTTCGATAAGCAAGGCAAAATGCTAATAGGTCGGAGATCTTTAAAAGTTGAAGGATTTGTTACCTTCGGAAGGGGCTTGACAATTGCAGTTTTCCACGGCTGAGGGTAGGTGCAAGAGATTATGGATCTATTTATTATTGAAGTTATAGCCTCCAGTGAACTAGGTAAAATAAGCAAGATCATGTCTAATGAAATTAAGTCAACACCAAGTGCATTTGAATTTAAGGAATAGATTATAGCAGAAACGTCCTTTTCACTGACACATTTAAGGTAAAAAGATGTTGAACCGTATGTGTTGAACTCAAAGTAAGTTAGATCTGAAATATTGACTTGATTAGAACCGGGTAAATCCAAAAAATTGTCATTTAATTCATCAGCAGAGCAGAGGTGAACAGGAATATCTTTGTCTGGTTTAGGAGGAAGTGCATTTAATTTGAGATTTTTCCACATGGTTTTAGGTTGATTATATTGTCGATTAATATAGTGTCGAAAATAGGCAGACTTCTCGTTATGAAAGGTGGTTATAACTAGGTTTTTTAATTGTTTATAATAATCAATATGCGAATCATTTCCCGACAGTAGACAACGTTTGTGTGCCTGGTTCCGTAAATTCATCATAAACTGAACATTATCAGTTATCCAGGGGTACGAATGATGCTTAACAAGCAAAGACTTTCTAGGTGCATGAATATCAAACAAAGTAGTTATAAAGTTATTTAGACATAGGACCATATCATCCACATTATACAAATTTTTTATACTATACCAAGGAATCAAGTTTACGTCACAATTGAAATAACTGGGGTTGATGTTCTTCAATGGTCTAAAAGTTATAAATTTGGGAGGAATCTTAGGTTTTTTAAAATTTAATTCGCAAACGACGAAAGCATGATTAGATAGCTTACTACCTATTACATCAGTAAAAACATTACGAACCTGAGCATCAGTACAAACTACGTCGAGTAGTGTTTTACTATGGTCTGTGAAATGAGTTGGAGAATTAACTACCTGGGTTAGATTGAAAAAATTAATGAAGTCTATAAATTGAGGATAATTAGTATTACTTGTATCGAATAAATCAATGTTGAAATCGCCAAGGAGAATCAATTTATCAAAGTAACCTATTGCGTTAACAGAATCCAATAAAGCATTAAAAAAAGTATCGGCGTTGAGCCAGGGGGGTCGATACGCTGTGCCTAGTACAATTTTGTTACCATTTATATTTAGCGTCAGCCATAATTGTTCTACGGGCGAGCACACAGGAAACTCACAATACTTAACTCTCAAGCCTTTCCTAATATAAAACGCGACTCCTCCGCCGCGACCACCTCGCACAGCAGAGGGCCTTGGAACGCTACGGAGAGTGTAACCAGGAAAGTTAGGGGCTTTACCCTCCTCACCAGGCCGTAACCACGTCTCATTAATTAGCTATCATGTCTACAGAGTGATGCATCACTGCCAAGAGAAGCTCATCATGATTCTTACCCAAAGATCCCGGGTTGTAAAGTCCAACTTTGAAAAAAGATTTTATAGCCATTTAGGTAAGAAAAGGGTAAAGGCCAGAAAAATTAAAATTGCATGTAGAGTGGTGACAGTGACTATGACAGTTACCGTTATAAGTAATAATACAGTATACATTTTTGCTCAAAAATACATAACGACACAAATATGTGGATGTATAAAATTTCACAAATCCAAAAATATTATACATTAAAATATCAGAACAGGCAAATATTTTCGGCGTGACGGAGAAAATATCATAAAATATATGCAAACAGTCAAAAGTATTTGCAAACATATTGAATAAACTGTTAAAACAACAAAATACAATGAAAAATGACAGTAAGCAAGCAACAAATCGAAACAATAGATCCCCTGAATAATGAAATCGTTTGTCATAGTAAAATAGGGCTAACTCTATGTTTTCCCAAAAACTTTAGAGAAATCCGCTTCAGAACGCAGACGGTGACGAGGCGAACCATGCTCTTTGCGAGCAAATACTTTTCCATCTCTGGTCCAAATGTATTTCCAATTAGCGCATTGGGGGTCGTTGCGGGCTTTATAGAAGATATTACGATTATGGCGGGTCAACCTCTCGTTCACGTAGAAACGGCGCTCACTCGAAGCCAAACCCATACCAGCAGTGGTTACATTACGGCGCACGCGGGCGGCGGAGAGTAGCTCGTCCCGCTTGGTGCGTCGCGCTAGGCGCACCACGAGGGGGCGCGGGCGCGCCGCCTGCTCGGGGTCCTCGCGCCGCACGGGGCCCGCACGTTCAGCGCTCACAATATCATGTTCGTCCAACGTTACACCCAATTTCTTAGCAACAGCCAGGGTAAGGTGAGTAGAGCTCGCATTTGTTTCCTCAGGTATGCCCCCAATCTCTATATCGTTACAGAGCATTTCCTGATCACGGTCGTTAAGAGTCATTTTTAAATCAGAAATAGTCTGTTGGAGTCCGGATATATCCTTGTCAGCGGCTCCCTCACTCTGCCTCGGTGATATCTCCACCTTTGTATGGATATCTTCCGGCTCCATCATCAGATCAGCTCCAAGTTACAATAATATTGCATTGTCATCCGATTCACATACGTATGCAAAATTTCATCTCAATCGGAACCGATTAAGATTCTCTTCTCAGTCGGGTATTTTATTTTTTGGAATAGTTTTTTTATTTAGTACTTTTTTATTTTTTTATACCCTATGACACTCCTACAATGAATACGAACCTAACGACACCTCACATGTTCAAATCTACCAAGCCGTTTAGGCTGCAGAGCGCGACAAAGAAATCGACATACATACATACATACACTCGAAAAACATAACCCTCCTGTCTTGGGGCAGTCGGGTAACAAATAGGTACATACTCGTACAACGTGTTAATTAAATAACGCAAAACCTCTAGGGTGGTGGCTCTGTGCATGAAACTGAACAACTTTTGTTCTACGACTTTTGAAAATTCTCAAAAAAATATTTTGTTTTTTCATACAAATTGGCTTGGTCAGCTTATCGATATGTACACACGACCGCACATCAGTAGAAACACTTTTAGATCTTATGGCGTGGTTATAGAGTTGAAAAAGTTTCTACCGACAAGCGGTTGACCGTACGAGTATAAAGGAGCAATTTCTTTGTTGCGAATTTTCAAAAGTCGTAGAACAATAGTTGTTCAGTTTCATGTCCAGAGGCACCACCCGAGAGGTTTTGCGTTATTTAATTACCACGTTGTATAGGGCCTATGTCCAGCAGTGGACGTCTTTCGGCTGATATGATGATGATGATAGGGTTCCTATAAGTATGTCCCTGTCCTTGTGCGATAAAAGGCGACTAAGTATCTTAATCTGCCCTTGTGTAATAAAAGGCGACTAAGTGACTTAACCTTTCCTTGTGTCGTAAAAGGCGATTAAGTGTTTCGATCTGCCCCAATTTGTGTGATAAAGGTGACTATAGGTGACTTAACGTTCCCTTGGGTGCTAAAAGGCGACTAAGTGATTTAAAATTCTGACAAAATTTTATGCAAGACTGTCTGCTAAATTTAATTTTCTGTGTAACTTTCCTTAAAGAATCCAGTAGTAGTCTTCTAATGCTACGTAACAATATTATTTTGTGTTTCGACTTCATTCGAAATATTGTTTAGTTTTACGGTCCGAAAACATGCTGAAAGGAACAAAGTTGATAGAAGCACCCAATATTTGAGTTCATTATACTATTCTTATTTCAAAAAATTCTCGCTTCGACGTAGAATAGTTCTTTTTTCAAAAAAAGGCCCGAGTTTCCATACTGCTTTAGCTTATATATTTACTGTGGTAATATGGTTCAGATAGTTTGGGGTCAGATGACATTTGTGTGAATTGACCCCAATATTTGAAGGCGCTAGTTCTCCAGTAGGAAATAGGCAAAATCTTGAAGATTCGTGAGATCAAAATCCTGGGATTCTAATATAGCTATTTCTATTATTTCAAAGTCCTGTTACCATTTTATCTACAACTTTCTAGATATTTCCTTTGAATAATGCTGATTGTATTGCAATTTACCTCACTTCCCATTTCCTCAAGAGATTGTTTTCTCATTTCTTGTATCCGAGATTAGTGTTCCGGGTTCCGGTCTGGACCCTTCTTTGTGTGTGTTGTGTGAACAACAACTACTAATTCCAAATTCTGAATACATAATTTTTCGATTTAGGGATCCGTTTGCGAATTACTTTGCTTGAAAGTGCAATTTAGGAGTCGAGTGTCCCCCTGCCAGATAAACGGTTGTTATTGGAAATGTGAAAAAAAAAAACACAGTTGTAGTAGGTATATACTATGAAATTAAAAGGAAAACTATCACAGTTAAGTAGGGCAACAAATTTAATAATTTCCAAAATATTTTTTTATACCCCAATACACTTCAGACAAAATGGCTAAATGTACACCAAAAGAGATGTAAAATTTTACTATGGAGGTTGGATTTTTATTTCGAGGGAAGATTAACAGGGTTTAAACCAAGTTCATATGGTGGATAGGATAGTAGATAATATTTTGGTGAAGAAAGAATATTTTTATAGGCCACCATTTTTTTACAATTGATTTTTAAAGTTATTGAAATACGGCATCACTGATTGGAATTTGGCAACACTGATTAGACTATGACAACCCTACTTACAACAGGGTTTTAGGGTAAGTAAGTATACAGGGTGTTAGATTAGGATCACCATATGTACAGGGTCTTAGGGTAAGTATACAGGGTGTTAGGATAGGATAACTATACAGGGTTTTAGAATAGGATCACTATATGTACAGGGTTTAAGGATAAGTATACAGGGTTAGATTAGGATCACCATATGTACAGGGTCATATGGTAAGTATACAGGGTGTTAGGATAGGATACCTATACAGGATGTTAGGTTAGTATGACTTTATGTACAGGGTTTTAGGGTAAGTATACAGGGTGTTAGGATAGGATAACTATACAGGGTGTTAGGTTAAGATCACTATATTTACAGGGTTTGAGGGTAAGTATACAGGGTGTTAGGTTAGGATTACTATACAGGATGTTCGGGTACGTATACAGTTTGTTAGATTAGGATCACTATATGTACAGGGCCTTAGGGTAAGTATACAGGGTGTTAGGGTGTGTACAGGATTTTAGATTAGGATCACTATATGTACAGGGTCTTAGGGTAAGTATACAGGGTGTTACTACACAGGGTGTTAGGACTAACACTAACACACTAACACCCTGTATAGTTATCCTATCCTAAGACCCTGTATAATTACCGTAAGACTCTGTACATGTGGTGATCATAATCTTACACTCTGTATACTTACCTTGAAACCCTGTGTATTTATCCTATCCTTACACCCTGTATACTTACCCTAACATCCTGTATAGCAATCCTAACCTAACACCCTGTATACTTACCCTAAAACCCTGTACATATAGTAGTCATCCTAACCTGACACCTTGTATACTTACCCTAACATCCTGTATAGTTATCCTAGCCTAACACCCTGTATATTAACAAATAATGACCATAAGAAGCATTTTTGATAATACCGAGACTTATAAAAAAATATATTCATGGTATCTTACTAGAAAAAAAATAAATCATCGACATCGTGTGTCGATATTATTTTGATCGATCACCTCTCTAATTATCATACAAGAAATCGGCCGACAAAAATACGGTCTTAGATTGTAATAATACTATAAATACGGTCGTGAGCGGGAGCCCTGAAACACACTGCTTCAAAAAATTATTACTTTGAAAAACTCATAAACATTACCCTTTTGCCACCAACAAAAAAAAATTACCCTTTGACAGCAGTCTGTCTTGACCACGCACACGGGCGTCATATACAGCTATCCTGCTGTCAATGTCAAGGTAATATTTTGCCGCACAAATCTTTGGTGTTGCCAGTACTTAAAAAAAAGTCCACTATCAATATTTAAAAAAAATATTATAAAAAAATGGCGGCCCCAAAAAAAAAATTTTTGTTGTTCTTCTTTCTTTTTTTTATTCTCCTTTATATGATATAAATTTCAAGTCTGTTAGTTTTATCTCGGAATAAAAAACCACTAGTATACATGTCTTTTGGCTAAGTGTACACCAAATTTGGGTGATTGGAACGGGATCGGTTAGGTTGTTGTTAGGTTACCTATCTGGCAACCACAATGCACGACCCGAGCGAGCGTGCGGCGGCAGCGGCCGGCGAAGTACCAGAAGAAAATTTGGTGTTCATTTAATCATTTTGGTAAACAAAATTTGGTGAACAAAATTTGGTAAAAATTTACTCAAATTTGGTGGCACGTTAATACACAGCCGTTAAGTAGACTGCATAGGTTAACGAGCTATAGCCGAGAAACTGGAAATAATAAAAATAGCAATAGCATTTAGGCGCTAGGACCTCGCTGAGCATTAGGAGGTAAAAAGTGTACAGTATGTTATGAACGTTATGAAATACTTAATCAAAACCTGCTTTGCTAAAAAAAATCCTAAAAAGCTACGGAACCATACACTGCGTGTGGCCCGACACGCACTTGGTCAGTTTTTGGTCAATGGTTTTTACGGAGTCGGCTACATATCCTAGGAAGCACTGGTTACACAGAGCGACTATCATTTGACCTCCGCAACCCAGAGAGCAAACCAGACCCAATCCTAGATTTGGCTTTGCCAGGTTTGTGGCCAACCTGGCTGCAAGACTTTTCAAGCCGCCAGATGGCCTCTGAACTATTATCATTGACAGTCAGTAGCCGTGCCACTAGCGGAAATCCGTGCTGAATCTGACCACGGCTAACGCTGCTTAACTTGCGTAATTGGAAAGTAAGTGCAGCTTTATTGTACTTTGGTTTGTAGTGTCACAATAGTTGAATAAATAGTTTTTCTTTCTTTCATTCTTTACCATTCGGCCACAAGCGCTACACAAAAGATCTCTTTAAGAAGCATAGTTTTTAGAAATCTTGAAACTTAGTTTTGCGGTCCTAAAAATGGGATTTATTGCTTCTTAAATTACTATAGGTATATCGGAACCCTCGGTGCGCGAGTCCTACTCGCACGTGACCGGTTTTTGGTCTTTGTCTTTAGCCCGCCTCACTGTGCTACGAATCGTATTTTTTGCTACGAGACGTAGACGGTGCGTAGAGCCATAATATAGCATAAGTATTGTTCTAAATATTAAATAAAAAGAAACCGGCCAAGTGCGTGTCGGGCCACGTGCAGTATAGGGTTCCGTAGTATTTTTACGATCTTTTTATCGAAAGCAGGTTCCATAACTTTCATAACATAAACTTTTTAGCTCCTAAAGCTCAGCGCTGCTATTGCTATTTTATTATTTCCAGTTTTTGGCTATAGATCATTAAGATGTGAAGCCTAATTAGCTGTGATAGTTTTCCTTTTAATTTCATCATAATATATATATTACTACTGTAGATTTTGTTACATTTCTGATAAAAACCGTTTAGCTGGCAGGGGGCACTCGACTCCAACAAACGTTGCGCTTTCAAGCTTAATATTTCGCAAACGGATCCCTAAGTCGAAAAATGATGTATCCAGACTAACATTATTCTTTAAAGACCTGTCTTACGACATCCCACACGATGGGGTAGACTAGAAAAAAAAATCATCCCCAATTTACTTGTAGGAAAAGCACCGTAATTTTTTTTATTTAAGATTTTATTTTATCCCTTTGTTGGCAGGGATGTAATGTATATTATATGATCAAACGAACTTCTTGAATGAAGTTCGATCAATGTTATATGAGTACGCTTCATTCGAAGATATAATTAACCAAGTAGTCCTGATTCTAGCCCGCGGCAACTAATCGCACATATTTTAGAGATTTTTTAAAGGTGTTGAACCAGTTTTGTTCATATCGTTTGAAAAAAGCGCGCCAACACAACACGCCACCTGGCAACCCGGGCGGTACTTTTACTCATTATTTAGAGATTGTAGAGCTTTCGAAACTTTCTATTCCGGGGATGGGAGGGGTGGGACCTTATATCTTCGAATGAAGCTTACTCATATAACATTGATCGAACTTCATTCAAGAAGTTCGTTTGATCATATATTATATTTCGTAAGCTTCATTCGAAGATATAATTAACCAAGGAGATGTTTAGAGCAGGAAGTTTCGTACTTTATTACACATTAAATACTTTTACACGTTTTTAAAAGTATAACAAAATACATTATCAAATATTTAAGTGCAAAAATATCAAAAATTTCAATTTCAAATTGGTTAAATTTATCATAAGGTTCACAAAAGGATGCATGTTCAGCTGAAGCTGTTGCGGATGTGATACGGCGGCAGGGGATGGAAAACTTTATTCCGTTCTCCGACATACCGCTCGGTCACAAAGCTCGACCTTGGTTCAATGCGGGCTGCGCTCGCGCTAAAGCTCGAATGCAGTCCGCATACCAAGCCTGGGTTCATGCCCGAAGAAAAAGGCATTCAATTATGCTGCAAAGTTCTGCAAGAGGGTGATCCGAAAGGCACGTTACGACCATGTCAGTCGTAAAGGGACCAAACTGATAGCAAACAATTTTGGTCCCTATCAAAATCGGTCGAAACAAACTTCTGCCGTCCTACACGACCTCCCCTGCTAAAACCTGACGGGTCGCTAGCTCACTCTGCAACAGAGAAAGCAAATTATTTGCGTCTCTATTTGCAAGCAATTCTCGTTTAGATGTCGGCTCTTATCAACCACCAACGATTCCTCGCTGTGACTCTTCGATGCCGGAGGTCAAAATACACGCAAAAGAGGTTCGTAGAGTACTCCGAAGCCTAGACGTGAACAAAGCAAGCGGTCCTGATGGAATGCCAGCAAAGGTCTTGAGAAACTGTGCGCCTGAGTTGTCTCCTGTGCTAACACGTTTGTACCGCCTCTCTCTAAAAACAAGAACGGTGCCAAAATCTTGGAAGGTTGCCAATGTACAGCCAGTGCCCAAGAAGGGTAGTCGGGCCGACCCCAGCAACTATCGGCCAATCGCCATCACCTCCATACTCTGCAAAGTTATGGAAAGGGTACTTAATGGAAAACTGCTAACATACCGAGAAGCTAACGACCTACTCAGTGACAGTCAGTATGGCTTTCGCCGGGGACGATCAACTGGGGATCTTCTAGTGTATGTCACGCATTGATGGGGGGAGGCTCTAGAGCTCCACGAGCTTATTCCACCATCTCCCTTCTACCATCGGGAGTCTAGACGCACTGCGGGATATTACCCATACTTGGTTGATATTCCGCACATTCGCACAAAGCGCTTTGAAACATCTTTTATAATGCGCACGGCTAAAGAGTGGAATTCTCTGCCTGCGTCTGTGTTCCCGAGTTCATACAACCCGAATCTCTTCAAGTCGCGAGTGAATAGGCTTCTTCTGGGCAAGCTCGTTCCATTGTCAACCTCATCTCTGTCTTCAAGACTAGATCGAGGTCAAGAAAAAGCCCATTTTCAATAATAATAAAAAACTAATTCTGTCTTTGTCTCGGTTTTCTCATTAGAAAAAGACAGAAGATTTAGTTCTAGTTTAATCCTGTCAAAATTGACAAGCACATCTTAGAAACATTGACATGGCAGAAAACTCAAGCGCTGACTAAACCGGCGATCTAGCGTCTATCTTTTGTTTCGTTTGCGATGCTGCCGCTCCGCAGCATCGGTGTACATTTCCGCGGCATTTGTTGATCTCCCAACGTTTATATTGATCAACAAAGTCACACAAAGTGTAAAATAAATGGCGGTTACAAAATCAACAATTGCCGTGTGAGTTGGTGACGAGCTAGAGTGTTTGCGGCGTTGTTAGGCACTGGGTCGCAATGAGGGGAATTCTTATATTCGAAGTTTGGCACGATATTATCAAAATTCTCTAAGCTACAAGCCTCTAAAGGTGGATCAACATTTAATGCATATTTCGGCCTGATCAACATTTGCCGTAAAGCGGACAATATATATATATATTTCTTTCCTGACATTTTCCATATCATAACTTTTTTTAACTGGGGTAGAGTTTTTTGGTGCCATACTTTGAAATCACCTTCGTAATGTGATATCTGCAATATCAGTTTCTGACGAAATATAATATATATTTTATTGAACACCCTGTATATAATACACGCTTAGACATGATATATATTATTATATTTAACTCTTATTAACTAGGCACAGGCGTTCAAATCAAGTCTTATAACAATAATATATATTAAATCACATAATTCCTGACATTTGTCACATCATAACTTTTTTTCACCGGGACCGATTTTGCTGGTGCCATAATAAAAGTTGTTAGTGATGATGAGGTCTATCATTTGACATAGGTCTCACTCTTGTGCAATACCTTTCAAAATTTTGGGCCACAAAGTTGCATTGTCTTTAGACACAGAATCCGCAGACTATGTGTAATATAAAAATATGAATTGTATATTTCATGGAATAATTATAAAATAACCTAGGTAGTACGATGTTCTTCTCTTGTAGCTAAAACCTTCTAAAGCTTGTTTTTATTTAAAAATGGAGGCGAAAATCCAGCGCGGACTTAATTTCCCTCAAGCTTTCCGTATTGTGATAAAAAGAGTTCTTCAAAATCTCGATGTTTCATTTCCCTCCGGAATCCTCTAATTGAAAACAAAAGGGAAAAGAGTAAAAACCAATCACGGATTCCTCCCTTGTTGTTTATGTAGGTACGTACAGTCAACCGCAGGTCGACGGAGACACTTTGATCATTTGATAGCCTTTGTTACGAGTAGGTACGCTGATGTTCATTGTTCAAGTTTTTCCAATGACGTACAGTTAATTTTGGGGTAAAATATGGAATGAAAAGCTTTGGTCAAGGAAAAAAAATGATGTAATTTTCATAAATTGTAATTTTCAACATAAATATTCGTTGTAAAAACAATATTTCTTTCACTTTACTATAAAGCGTGTAACGGAAAGGTATGATAATACTAAAGGGTGTGAATCTGCCCATGAAACTGAACAACTTTTCCCAAGGAACAATTTGCATTATCGGTCGAAATCTGCGTGCGAAATTTATTTTTGGTCGCTAGCGTGGAAAATTCTAACCTGTTTCATACTCGTACATTTTCAATAATGCATAGTAAGGTAGACAGGTAGATCTTCGTACGAGTAGCAGCCAGATTTTGAAGCTGAAACCAAGCACAAAATTTACTTCATGTAGGTAACATCGAAGCGAAAGCAAGCTTAAAAAGTGTGACTGAAGTGTCAATTAGCGTGAATAAACTAATTATGTAGAGTGTAAAGTTTCTTTGTTTGGCGTGTAAGTACCTACTCGGGAAGCGTCGCACTAACATTGTAATATCCCTGACCCATATTGCTTTGGTGCTTAGTCCCCTACCATGGAGCTTTTTCTACACAACAGATTGATCCTTAAATAGTCTTAGTTTTTTTTAACATTGTCCGTCTGTGGTCTAGTGGCTAGCGTTCGGCTTTCGATCCAAAGGTTCTGGGTTCTATATTCCCGGTGAGGATACCGTCAATAAAAACACCGGACAAGTGCGAGTTATACTCGCGCGCCGAGGGTTCAGATAGTATTTTTGGAAGCAATAAAGTCCATTTTTAGGACCGCAAAACTAAATTTGTTTGTAAAGGTTTTTTGCAGATTTCTAAAAAACTGTGCAACTTACAAAGATAGTTTTATTTTCGCTGTAATATTTACACAAACGTCTATCGACTGTAATTAATTCACATTTTTCCATTCACAAACTTCGGAGATAAGGGGATCGGTATTTTTTTGACATTTTTCATCATAACTTAAAAACTAAGAGTTGTAAAAAAATACAAAAATATATTTTAGAATGTACAAGTAAAGTCCTTTTATATGATACCCCACTCGACCTAGTACCTTGCCCCCCCTATTTTGGCCCCCTTTACATTAATAATCATAATTTTTTCTTAATTCTTTCACGTGCAATTAAATTGGACAACCATATTCTAAAACTATTCCAAATTTCAAGTCGATAGCATGAGTGGTTGCTGAGTTATACAGGTGTGACAGACAGACGGACAGACAGACAAAGCGGCACCATAAGGGTTCCATTTTTTACCATTTTGGTATCGGAACCCTAAATCACTTTGTGAAACTTCCCTAGTTTGGTAAGGACATCGCAGGATAAACCACCTGAGATTTTCGAAAAATAACATGATTCCGTGCTTCGAAAGGCACGTTAAGTTAAGCCGTTGGTCCCGATAAGTATCGGCGGAAGTACCAAGTCGTTAAATGAGCCATGCCAGAGGCCTTCGGTGGCTCAACAGCAAAAAGTTCACAAAGGATTAATACATTAATTTTAACAAATTTTCCGTGGTAGGGTGTGGAGAGTGGGTCATGGTCGCTGACGTCACAGGAGGCCCCATGCTGCATCCCCTGCTTCTCGCGTTTCGTTTCCCGGCCGCCGCCGCCGGCTTGTCGCGTTCAAGGTTGCGCCTGCTAAGAATCCGTGTATTTTTGGCTGCTTCTAAATATCCGCCCCGGTGATTTTCCCGTCCGGGTAATCGAAATTGAATTTCGAATGGAGCAATAACCGTATGATTGATTATTGGTTTATATTGATGTATATATAGGGTGACTTTTAATTAGTTCTTGATAGCAAAAGATATGTATATACTCATGATACTGAACAACTTTTCCCAAGGAACATAGGTCGAAATACGAAAAACCAAATTTGACCTCCCATACAAAATGCGCAATCAGCTGATGGCAGTTTTTATGGGAGGTCAAAACTTGATATTCGTATTTCGACCTATGTTCCTTGGGGAAAGTTGTTCAGTATCATGAGAACATTCATACCTTTTTCGATCAAGAACTAATTAAAAGTCACCCTATAGATGTGTTTTGTAAGCGATAATTGATCTGAGTGCGCGTTATCAGCAGTACGCACTCAGGCAGCGGTAATACCTCTCAAAATATTCGAAGGGATTTAAGAATTAATATTGAAAGACCAATTGAATTGAATATGGAACGTATTTGTTTAATCTTGATTTAATTGCAAGCCTGTAATTTAATAATTCGTTTTCTCTAATCTAGGACTCGTTTTTTTTTTTTATGTGACAAGTGTGCAAACGAGCAGGTGGGACACCTGATGAAAAGTGTTCTCCACCGCCCATAGAGCTCACTGTCTTATTAGTGGCATAATATTGACACTAATAAGACAGCTAAGATGGTGTCGTGTGAATAGATGGATATGAATTAATTTTAGCATTTATAACTTTTTATTTGAAGCCTTAGTTTGAGGCGTAGATCGATTCGGTGCCACTTGTAATGAATATCTATAGAATATTTATAAATTCGCTTACCCATCCTTTGTGAGGATCTCAGTGGCTGGATGCCTTGAATGGAGTGGCATTAAGGTACCTTATTCAAAGTGAATATTCATCAGCTCAGTTAGATAGAATTAACGGAGTTGCGGTGTTTAGAATAAGAGAGATATTTGCTTCGTACTGCGAAATATTTGCAGTTTTTAATATCACAGTTTTTGTCTTCTATCAATAATAGTTTGAAAATTGACTAAGTTTTAGAAACGAATCTAAGCGTAGGTAAGCTCAGACTAACAAATCCAAAACCAAGTTAAATTCTTTGACTCTTTGAATCTTGAGTAGCAAGGCTGTGAGCTAAAAAACAAGTAGAAGCTAAAAACAAGTAGAAATGTAAAGCCACCACCCCACCGCCATCACACCTTTCTAAATGCAAAGACTTATTCGGCATACATTGGTGGGAGGCTTGGTTCTGTCAATTCCAATATCCTTACTTCAACGAGCAATGTATGCCGAATCAGTTTCTTCGCCTGCTCCCCTAAGCTGTCGCGTATTTTTACAGGCTTTATATACGGGTGTTATCTGCAGGGGGTTACAGATTTAATAAGCAATTATCTATCGCAGACATCAGGAGAACCAGTAACATTACAGCTAGCTTTAGAGTTAAACCTCAATCTAATATTGACACTCTCCTTGACCAACAAATTAAAATTTTTGCAAAGCAGCTGGTGGACTATTATTTAATCTGTGCTGGTGGTAAGATGCTCAGGAGCTCGATTCTTAAATATCACCGGGTGATAAAATATCACTTTTGAGGCTTTAAAAATTCTTATTATTCCTAATGAACCTTTTTAAGGTAAATTATAATGAGTATTTATCTAATATCAATCTTCACTTTTGAAAACGAAAATCATAATTCAGGCACGTCACGTGAATTAATTTTTTTAGTGATACTTTAACCACAGTAAATATATAAGCTCTTTAACTAACACTGTGATATTCAAGAATAGAGTCCTTGAATTCTAACAAGACAAGAGTTAGCAATTTAAATTAAAAATTTACATTAACTTTTATTGCTTTTTGTCTAGTCTAGACTATAAGGAAACGAGTAAGTAGATAGCTGAAGTAGTAAACACTCGTTGTAGGTATCAGCTTTTTAGGGTTTCGTACCCGAATAAGAAAAACGAAACCCTTATAGGATTACTTTGTTGTCCGTCTGTCTGTCTGTCAAGACCCCTTTCTCACGAATGAAAAAAGCGCATTTAGCTGAAATTAATAAACGGGCCGGCCCCTTAAAAGTGTGAAAACAAGCTCCTTAGTCAACACAAAAGGTAGGTGTGGGTGCGGTTATGTACCTCCCCATATACATTAAAGAACCAAACCAAAACCTATAGGGGTACTCCCGTTGATCTATAATCATGTAATCTGGTAAAAAGCAAGATCCCACACAAGTAACATAAAGGAAAGGTTGAAAACCAACGTTTCTCACAACCAAGTACCTAAGTAACACCAATTTAAGGTCAGCTCCCATATCAAGTACATTCATATTCATATAATAGTAGCTGACCCGGCGAACTTTTTTCCGCCTTACAGGCAGTAAATAAGCACCCTTATTTTCCCTTACACCTACCCCTACCCTAGACTTTCCCCTACGCCTGCTCTACCCCTAGCCCTGCCCCTACACCTACCTAAGAACCTTCACCTGACAATAACAAACACAACAAAAAAGAATGAGTGAAATCGGTTCACTCGTTCACGCGTGATGCCGTAACCAAGGAAAATAGGGATAAAGAGGGGGAGAGGGAGAGAGAGAGGGAGGGAGCGGGGGGTGGAGGGGGAGGGGTGAGGGAGGGGGAGGAAGAGAGAGGGAGAGACTGCACATTGCCTGAATTTCACGCGGGCGAAGCCGCGGGCACAGCTAGTCGAAATATATATTTCTAAGTATCCCCCCCCTTATTGATGTTTCTAAGTTGCACAATTTTTTAGAAATCTGTAAAAAACCTTTAGAAACAAATTAAGTTTTGCGGTCCAAAAAATGGACCTAATTGATTCCGAAAATACTAAAGGTATAACAGAACCCTCGGCGCGCAAGTCAGACTCGCTCTTGACCGGTTTTTCTTCTTTTTAATATAAATCGTATTTGTTAGATGTCGTCTTTCCCAGAATTTCTTTGTAACTCTCAGTTTAACTGAAAAAGACGTCTCTACATTCTGGCAAAGTTAAAGACGTGATATCCCTGTGTAATTAAATTAGGTACGCTTGCAAGATTATGCTACGAGTAGCGCTACGAATTGCTACACTACTTCGAGTGTTCTCTAGCTAAGAAAGACGTCTATTTACCTACTACTGCCACACGTTTCAGTAGTAGGTACTATAAAAACAAGTGTTCTTGCCACATTTTTATACACAAATCTTTTTGTAATTTTAAATAACATTTTCAACATATTTGCTCATAAAACAGCTCCATTTGCACTGTATTAGGGCTCCCGCACACGACCGAGAATCGGTGGGCGATTATCGGCCAGAACAAGGAGGGAAGATGCAGGTGATAACACGTCAGAGCGGGATGTCGACAAAAAATCGGTCACCGATTCTCGGTCGTGTGCGGGAGCCCTTAAGGTCCATAATCCAGCTTATTAAACACGCATGCTTTTTACATTTACCGCACTAGTGTTTTATTTTTGTTTTATATTTCGGCAAGCAGCATAAGCACGCGCTATTTTTACAAATATTTGTTATGTTTGTTGTATTTCTTTTTCAAAAGAGTCGAAATCTACAAATAAAAAAAAAGTAATTATTGTACTTTCTCAACGTCGGAAATACTTAGACGCAAAACACAAGTCTGGACTATCGGGTGTACGTAGATATCTAAGGAAAAATACCTAACTTCCGATAAGAATTTTCCTTCGGGAAAAAACGTAAGCAAATACTTGTTTTTATGTTTACGCAAACGTGTTGAAAAACGTCGTAAGAAGCGCGTGCGCTTTTGTCATTACACTCTCGGCTCCACTACGCCCTCGCCTACGGCTCGGGATGCATTTTGGGGTCACCAGCGTAATCACCAAAATAGCGTACTTGCATCTTAATGTTCTATTACAACGCCGCGAGTAGGGCTCTATTTTATTAATTAGCACATACTCTCGCTACGAATGGTTACGATACGACATCTCTTGTTTCATTCAAATCAAACGTCTATTTTACATGGAACATAAAAAAGTGGCCAAGTGCGAGTTGGACTCGAACGGACAGCCAGAGACGACGACGGCTTAGTGATAAATAAGGTACTGAACCTTGAAAATTAAACTGATTTAGTTTATGTAAAAAGGTAAATTTAATTAAAATATGTCATTTTACTTTCAAATTAGTGGCCTTAGGTTATTATAAAGGTAAATAATGCGAAGAACCCTAGATTGAATAATGTGATAGCGAAGACTCGGTTGTGGAGCAGAAAGGAAGGGTAGAATTCCATTATAAAGGGCCATCATTATTTTCACCACATACTATTAAAGAACGTGCTCACCTGTAGTTATAATGTTATTATTAATTTGTATCATTGCAAAAAAAATTGTGTGTGGCGTCAAAAACTCTTCATCACTGTCACTATTTGACGACATTTTTTGTAAAAAGCAAACTTTGTAAAGAAAACAGGGGTCCAATTTTTGAAAATCACTGGGTGATAAAATATCGCTTTGAGGTTAAAACTTTTTAATTTTACCGTGATAGTTTTAAAACGTTAGTAATACTTTATAAAATTTAACAATTAAACACTTATTTATATTCATGCATTATAATTTTTCCCTGTTGATAAGAAAAAAATAGAAATTCTGATTTTATTGAGTAAGATTTTATCACACGGTTATTTTCAAGAATAGATACCTAATTCGCGCGCGCGCTTTTTGTTCCACATTTTTTTTTTTTTTTTTTTTTTTTTTTTGTGTTCTTTTTGGGCCCACGCGACTTGCGTATTTGCCATAATCAATATCAAGGTAGGGAAACGAAAATTAAGGAAAACAATTTGGAATTTGGAAGGATATGGAAAGGATAGGATTACAATATTATACAAATTCTATTCTATAATTTTATATTATTATTTACAATAAATATATACAACGAGCTATATACACGATAATCATTAGAGGACAGTAGGATGGATACGGACGTAGGAAAGGGTATCTTATAGGAGAGAAGGCTTTCATAAAGTACATAATTACATCGGAGAGGACAGGCTAGGAATATGTGATTTAAATCACCAGGATCAAATCCACAATCACATGCTGCACTAGCAACTATCCCAAGCCGAGCAAGGTGGGCCGGAGTGCAAACATGACCCAGCCTCATTCTTACCAAAATGCTTGTGGCTTTTTTGCTGAATTTCCACCTGAAGAACCAGGGCTTACAACTTATATCACCTTGAATTGATTTGTACAGTTTACCTTTTACTTGGCTACTAAGAGCCCAAACTTCGTTCCAAGAATCTTGAAGAAAAGTGAGTGGAAGAGAAGAAAGGTCATGAGAAAAATTCATGTAAGGCACAACATCTCCACACAACACAGCATCATTGGCAGCTTGATCAGCCTTCTCATTGCCAGGAATCCCACTATGCCCTGGGACCCAAGCCAAAGTAACAATAAAACTTTGATGGATGCATTTTAAAAGTAACTCCCTAATTTCAAAAATAATAGGATAAGACTTATTTTTCCCAAAAGGGTATTTTAATAATGTTTGTAGGGCACTTAAGGAGTCTGATACTATAATCGTTTTCCGCAATTTCATTAGGAGTATATACTCTACTGCTTTAAAAATACCATAACATTCTCCAGTAAAAGAGGATGTTTCTGGAGGAAACTTAATTTTTTGTACGATACGGTATTGAGAGTGGTACACTCCTACACCTACATGACCCGAAGAGGAATGTTTAGAGGCATCAGTATAGACACAGTGAAAATCTCTCCAATCTCTATCTCTAACATAGTTAAAAACAACTCTTGCATCATCATCACCCTTCCTCAATCCGACATTTAGGCGAACATCTGGCACAAGAGTCAAAGAATCAAATGAAGCACAAAATAAAGGAAAAGAAAGTGAGTTATGAACTGGAGCCTGAATAGCCAGAAACTTTTGGTAACTTTTAACTAGGCAAGGTGGATTTTTATGAGACCAGTAGTTAGATGAGGAAATGTGGTCAGTCAGTAATGCAAGTTTTGAACGAAGAGGATGGTTAGAAAATTTTAATATATTAAACAGGAATTTATCAGACAGATACTGGCGGCGTAAATACAAGGGTGGATCACAACACTCTATCTGTAAAGCATTGATTGGGCTAGATCTCATTGCACCTACAACCAACCTTAAAGCTTTTGCTTGTATAGTATCCAATTTTTTAAAAGCAACTGCACTGCCCGGCTCTAGAAGGAAAGTTCCATAATCTAAGACACTACGGATCAAGGCATTGTAAATTAATTTCATCGAAAAAGGGTGAGCGCCCCACCAAACGCCTGAGAGACATCTGAGCATATTGAGCAGACGTTCACATTTAGCAAAGATGTATTCGCAATGTGGCATACCAGTAAGTTTTGAATCTAGAATAACTCCTAAAAATTTTGTGTGACTAGTAACTTGTATTTCGCAATTATTATAAAAGACTGAAATTGGAGGAGGAAGCCTCATTCTGCTGAATAAAACCACTGAGCTCTTGGAAGGGGATAAGCCAAGTCCATTTGAATCAAGCCACACTTTTAGGCAATCAAGAGCTGCAGTCAGTAACGAGCTTGCCTTCTCAACAGAACGATCTGCGTAATACAAAAGTAAATCATCTGCATATTGCAAAACATTTACACCGCCGCTCAAAGACGCCTCTAAGTCATAAGTATAAATGTTATATAGTAATGGACTCAACACCGAACCCTGAGGGAGCCCTCTCCAGACCAGCCTCGACTCCTCACTAAAGTCGTTCAAGATTAGGTTAATTCGTCTTTCGGAAAAAGAGTTGATAATAAAATTTGTTAATTTTAATGGAATACCCAAATCCTGCATCTTCCTGTAAAGGATACTTAAAACCACGTTATCATATGCAGCATTCACATCTAGAAATGCTGCAACTACAGAATTATTACTTGAAAAAGCCAATCTTATATCAGTAACAAATATACTAATGCTATCAATGGTACTTTTGCCCCGTCTAAACCCATATTGACTCTCACTCAGCAATCTGTTAGACTCAACGAACCACTCCAGCCTGTTCTTGATAAGGTGTTCGGTGATTTTCATCAAAACAGATGACAAAGCAACCGGTCTATACGACAAGAAATCTGAAGGATCTTTATTGGGTTTAAGAATTGGGAGGACCTCTTGTACCCTCCATGAAAGCGGAACAATTCCAGAATTCATAATACTATTGATCAGTTCTAAAAAATATATGAGAGAATTATCACTAAGATGGGAAACAAACGAATAAGGTATACCATCTAAACCAGGGGCAGAATCTTTTACGTAACCTAAAACACCCTTAAGTTCGACAAGTGAAAATGGCTCATCGAGTCCGCTCAGATTGCCCAATGAGGAAGGAATGGAATGGCTAAGGGGTTCCGGAACATCTGGTGGAGCTAATTTATCCAAAAATTTACCAGCCAATGTGGGAGAAAGGCATGATGAAGCACCTTCACGAAATGCTGATCTGAATCTTCTGATATTACGCCATACTTCAGATGGACAAACATCAGGAGACAAGGTCAGACAGAATGCCTTCCAGCTTTCAAATTTTTTCTTTTTGAACAATTGACTGGTACTGGTTATTAGTTCAGTAAGTCGAACAAAATTTTCATCAGACCCACATTCATTGTAGGCTATCTCCATCTCCTTTCTTTTTAAAACAGCCTCGGAACACTCACTGTCCCACCAGGGAGGGGAAGGGATACAATTTTCAATTCTATGTTTTATTGGGAATGTCTCATCTGCACTTTCAATAATAGCCCTTGCCAGGGCTTCTGCACATGTACATTCTCCACTCTGATAAATATGAGGAAGTGATGAAATTTTAATCTCCAAAGATCTAGAAAAAGAATCCCAGTCAGAATCACCGTCTATTTTATACTTGAGTCTTGGAGGTCTCTTCAAAAAAGGTCCGAAATTAATTGGAAGTTCTATTAAAATGGGAAAGTGATCACTGCCGTATGATAATTGAAGAGTACTCCATGACAGAGTAGAAGCTAAGCCCGGCGTGCAAATAGTTAAATCAGGAGCACTGACTCCTTCAGAAGGGCCAGTACGCCTGGTAGGGTGACTATTATTAATAATACATAAATTTTGAGACTCAAGGATATCCAGAACAGCAATACCACCAGGATTCGATGAAGAACTTCCCCATGCAGGATGTTGTGCATTAAAGTCACCGAGAATAACAAAAGGTCTGGGAAGAGAAGAAATTATGTTTTCAATTTCTGAATAAATCGAACTGGAAGGATGAGGAATATATATGGAAATAAAACAAATATTTTTAATAGTAGCAGCGATAACAGAAAATTCATTACTATGTGAGGGAATGGGAAAATATGAGTAAGAAATAGGATGCTTAATTAGCAAGGCAACACCGCCATAACCATCATAGCGGTCCTCCCTAATGATTGTATAACCAGGTATCTTGAAGATAGATCCTGGTTTAAGCCAAGTTTCTTGTAAAGCAACAAGAAACGGATTATAATTATTAATTAAATAAATTAATTCAGATTTTTTAGGAGCTGCGCTCCTGCAATTCCATTGCACAATTTTTGAGACTTCCATTGTTAAATGTTTTTAAAATTTCAGTGACATTGACTGATGAGGCAGCGTTGGACGGTGAAGAATTAATTTTGTCTTTAGACATTAAGGCTTTTAATAAAGCCATTATAAGCTCTAAAGTTGTCACTTCAGTGGGCTCAGAAACCAAAGCACAACCATTTGAAGTAGGTACATTAGTATAATCTTTTGTGAGAGCCTTATGGGCCGCCACATCATATCCTTTAGAGGAAGCTGGACGAGGGGTATGAGATTTTGTTAGTACAGTTTTTTTATAAGATAAAGTTGAGTTCTGATTTCCAGTGGGAATATTTTGTGATAATGAGGAGTCTAAAGGTAATCTACTCGGGGTTGATGATAATAATGCTTCCGCATATGAAATTCTTGACACAGGTGCATGTTGTTTAGAAGCCTCCGCATATGAAAGGCTACACTTTGCCATTGTTTCTTTTATAGACTTTTGTCTTTCAAACTCTAGGCACTTCTTGCTTGTTGCCACGTGGGAACCTTTACATAAGCAACACCTAATATCTTCGTCATTAATATTACAAGAATTTCCTTCATGGCCCTCTTGTCCGCATTTAAAACAGCGAGGAGACTTTGCTCTACAATTTACTCGTACGTGACCAAATCTGCAGCACCTGTAACATTGTACTGTTGGGAAAATATATATATCTACTGTCAAAGCAGTGTAACACACAAATACGCGTTTTGGCAAAACTTGCCCATCGAATGTTAGCACTACAGTTTCAGTTGCTTTCAGCTCCGGCCCATTCTCAGTAACAATTTTTCTTTTTAATCGTCTCACTTTCAGGATAGGTCCGCATCTAACAGGGACATTAACATTTTCTTTAATTTCTTCCTCAGTCCATTCAATTGGGATGCCTCTAACAATTCCCATCCGGGTAACAGTGAACGATGGAATAAAAGCTTTGTAGTTGTGGTTGTCTAACAAAGGATTTTCAATAAAAGTATTCGCATCACTGTAGTGAGAGAATGACAGAGCAAGTCTGTTTCTCCCAATACGTTTTAGGCTGCCGTCAATGATGTTTCTAAAATTATTTTTCTTTAAAAATCGCCCAAAACTTACTGGGTGCAGAATCACATTGTCATTAGGAGATTCTTGTTTTTTTTGCACATGAACCAAGTAAGGGGCTGCATCTGTGGCCTGATAAATAATTCTAGCAGGGGACTGTGTAGGCATGGTAGGGACCTGATAGGGCATGGTGGGAGTTTGCTGTGGCATGACAGGAGATTGTTGAGGTAAAGGTTCGGTAGGAGTAGCCTCATGACGTGCAGGTGTCCTAGGTGGAATTTCATTATTTTGTATCTTTTCGATCATTTTGGTAACGTTGCTTGAATTCGGCCTGGGATGAGTACTACATGATGATTGTGAATTTGGTTGATACAAGTTCTCCAAACAATGGCAATCATTATCCATTAAATCCTTACCCTTCCGTGTCTTACTACGTTTCTTATTACATTGCCTACATACAACACGCGAAGCAGCGCGTTTTCGACCTGCTGAAGAACGTTCATTTACTGACCCATCCGTATCCATACTCGAGTCGACCGTAATAGTTACATTATAACCAACCGAAGGGCCAAGCTCCGGCGAGCCTGTTCCCCCCGGGTCGGTTCCTCCGGGGTCACCCGGAGGCTCCATATCCCGCGACAAAAATGAAAAAACTTACCTATATATAATTCTCAAATATTTACACTCTACACAAACAAACAAAGTGGATATTATATAAAATACATACAATAGAACACAAAACACCTATTTATACACCTAAATCTCCTTTCCTTTACCACAAATTAAATATTTTAAGAAAAAGCTTTAAAAACCCGTATGCCAAAGGCAACGTTTCCCGCGCTTTTCGTTCCACATTTTGGTTTCGTTCTTTTTTCAAATTAATGGTTTTTTCAAAAAATGTGTAGGTGGCCAGCATCATTTCGTGGACTTAGAAATAAAAACTTTTTCTTTTTTTGGCATTATGATATTAAAATAGGTTATCGACAGCTTAGATTATGAATAACGGCAGCTTACTGCCTATAGATAAACAAAGAGCCCGAAAACGCGTAACCAATTTTGATTTGTCAATGTGTGCGTTAGATAGTGATGTACATTTTGGTATCGATATTCGAGTACCCTGGCGACATTGACTTGTCTGTTCAGGCGGTAGCGTCGCTGTCAACAATCGCAGTGTTTCACTTGTAGTAGGTAGTAGTGTCGATAATCCTCCATTTCTCCGCCTGGGGCCGTAGATAAGTGGATTTCTACTATCGTAAATGCCAGTAGTATAGAATAAAAATGTATGAGATTGATATTCACTGACGAAATGTTGCGTGACGGCTATGGCTATATTATATGCAACTACCGTTTACGATTACAGGAAGCCCCTTTTCTAGGTACCAACCCAAAAAAGTCGGTGGAACTGTAATTTATGTTTCTTTGTTCAAACCTCATTTTTTTATCTTCGTCACTGCATGACCAGTGCCACCAGCATGAGCCCCTATCTTAGGCCAAATGTATTTTTTTTATTTTTTATTTATGGAGCAAATGTCAAAATATAGCATTTGAGGCCGCCAAAGGCCTCTCACATATGGCTCTTTAACGACTACATCCATAGGTAGTAGTCGGGCCAACGGCTTAACGTGCCTTCCGCAGCACGGAATTATCCAACTTATCGGACTATCAGGTGATTCATCCTGCAATGTCCTAACCAAACTGGGGAAGCCGCTCAAAGGGATTTTTGTCTGACAGAGTCCCCACCAGGAATCAAAAACAGAACCTCCGGACTCCGGATCGAGAGCCGAGCGCTCTAACCACTAGACCATTGAAGACGTTAATGGCTGATAATTCTACAAAGCAGAAAATCGCTAAATTTCACAACCACAAACGCAACGCAACGTTGGAATGCGTATTGAAGACGCATATTTCACAACATCAGACAGAACCACATTTTAGCCTAGTAGGTAAAACGTCTCCGGTACTTACGGAGAAGACGCAGGTTCGAATACTGTCTGTGGTTGTGAAATTATGCGATTTTCTACTTTATACACAAAAATTTTAGAATAGTCAGTTTTAAGGAAGGAATGAAATTATATTTTAGTAACAATTTGTTTGAGCCGATAATAACTATACGGAAGATACGGAAGTGCCTCCGCTGCTGCCGGCGCCGGGTCCTATATGAGCTACCGACCGGCGCCGGTTGCTGAAATGGCTGCCGGTGCTGATTTTTTTTTAAAATTGGTAACAGAACTAAATTAGTTAACCCCGATTCCAAGCTGCCGAATCTGTTAGCTCCATTTAATAAAGTTGTATTAAGTCGGCATTTTCTTTTATATACCTACATCTAGAAAATGTTTGCTACAAACTTAAGAGTATTTTTTAGGATTCCAACTCGTCCAATCACCCTTATCAATTTTCCTTTTATATTCGAATCCTTTGGAAACTGTTGAACAAAATGGCAAAACAAAGTTAGGACTGACCTACTTCTGTTTATTTCAAGACGAAAATGGTAAATCAAGTAAGTAACAATGCGTCTGTAAGCTCGTATTATAAACATAAAGAAAATAGGTATCGATAAATTTGAGTCAAGCCCTAGCCACAGAATTCATAATTGCCCTAGCGTAAATGTGAGCTATATTGATGAAAAATATAACACTAAAATTCAGAACATTATCAACAACTAAACTTTTTTCAATGCAAAATACGAAAATTAGCAATTCAGAAGAAGCTATTCTATATTTTAAACATGAAATATAAGTTATTTTAAGCAAAAAAACATATAGTTCAAAAATAATAACGTCCTAAGAATTTACCCGTGAAATGTACATTTCTCTGGACTATTTTTGTAATTAACACCACATCCAACTACACTACACACCGTCATAATTAAAAGTATCCTTATTTTTATATAAATATGTAGTTTTTACGCAATTTTTTACAAAAAACTGGAAAGCTGGTTTTTCGCGTGGCTCAAAGTGGCTCCCTGTCATTCAAAATCGGTTACAGAGCTATTCGATTCGCTATCCTTTGCTATCTTGCAGTATCACCATAAGAGATTTGTTTCTCGCTCGCACTCATTGTTGGTCTTCTATGCTTATGTCTATGATCGACAGACTTTGATCTAAATTTATGAAAAAAAAAACACGTTCTCAATGGATTTTCATACAAAATTCCATCCCGCTAAAACACGTTAACAATGGATTTCCATATAACTTTCCCCCCCGCATATTTATACCATAGAAATGACGTATCTTCTCCTTAGTTTTTAAAACAGGACTGAGATACTTTCCGAGAAGGTGAGGTATAAAGAATATTGTATTGTATTATGTTATGATTATGAATGACTTTTTACGCTTTTTACAGTTGCTAAAAATTTAATTATTTTTCTCTACTTTTTGTCTGAGACGGTTAATGAAACTCCTTAATTTTACATATTTGTACTTTGATAAAAAAAAATTATACCATTCCCCCTCAAAAAGATTATTTTATTCACTGAAAACAGTGAATAAAAAGCCCTTTTAATCACGATTTTGGTGTTTGAATTTAGAACACATCAAATATCCGACCTCCATCTCACAGCAGCGACTTAATACGAAGTACCAGGAGAACATGAATTTTCAAGAGGAGGTCAGCGAGTGGAGGCTTAAACGGGCATACAATAAAAAGTACCTACCAGGAGAGCATAAATATAAGAGAGGTGGTCAGCAAACGGGGTGGTCAGCAAATTAAAATTTTAAACTAAAATTAAAAAGTAATCAGCAATAAATTTGTCATTTAAGTAACAAAATATAAATTTTTGATGGCTGTTTGGCAGTTTAGTCTGTACCTCTCAAATACGCGTATAATCTGTGCGCGCTAAAAAGAAAGAATGCGATGCGCGCCTTATTAACAAATAATTATTGTTACATGAATACTCGTATATTCGACCTACATCTCAATGCTATACAACCTCCTTAAATGTATATTTTCGCTTAAATCTTTCTTTTTATCGTAGTCATGGTATAAAGTATAGTATGCAACTCTTAAATAAAAGGGATTTAAATCGAGGGCCATGAATCACTCGCGTCGCTCAGGATTCTAACACTTGAATCACTCGCTACGCTCGTGATTCAATCGTCATGAATCACTCCCTGCGGTCGTGATTCAGTAGTTAGAATCCTTCACTTGCTCGTGATTTATCTCTGGCCCTCGCTTTAAATCCGTCTTTTATTCACTAATTGCATAATATACTATTGTCTTTAGAAAGTATTCGACACTTGGGTCTTACTACAAAAAAGTTAGGCATCTGTTGAACACGTAATTGAAAAATGCGCACTAAATAACTGGCTATGTCAGTTGATGCGCAGAAGTCAAGTCATAAGTCATTTTTGACTTCTGCGCATCAATGACATAGACAGAGTTATTTGGTACGATTTTTTTAATCAAGTGTTCAACAGATGTCTAATTTTTTTGTAGTAAGTCTGCTCACCACTGAAATAAAAAGAACTTAGTAAGAATTTAATAAAATTATAAGTACCTGGGCGACCGAGCTTCGCTCTATAATAGCCGCCTCAACCTGAAAATATCATTGGGTAAGCAAGCTATGCTACTCGCCAACAGATGGCGCTGTAAGTTTCTGTCTAAAACGCGGAATTTACAAAATGCTCAAAAACACGGAGAAAACGAATTTTCTCAGACTTGGGACCTAGCTACATCGATTTTTGGCCCCCATTGGAGCCGTTTTCAAGAAACCAATTACAAATATACAGGGTGGAATTTTCGAACGCCACCTGGAGGGACAGTACTCTAAATGCTGGAGATAGAAAATTTTGCCCAAAGGAAACATTCCTTTTAAATAAAAAGAAACAAAACTGCATTCAAAGATTACCGAAAATTCAAAAATCTAAAACAAGACACCCGGGAATCGAACTGGCATGGCATGACGCGATAGGGTCTCAGCTCAAACCACTGAAAGCATTAGATTTTTGTTAATTCAACCTCTGAAACGGGGGAAAAAATACCTAATTCTACGCGGACGAATTCACGAGCACGAGCTAGTTAATGGTATTTTGATTTTATTTGAAATAGAAAAACGTTGGAATACTAATAAAAAATCGTAATAGAAATGAATATAAACCAAACAATTACAAAAGGGAATGTTGATTTACGACTTGGCTTATTTTATCTTTAAGATATTCAGGAATGCCTTCCAAGAATATCACGAAATCCAATTATTTAATTTGATTCGTATCTTGAAAGGAAGTCTAGATCGTTGTCAACTTTGAAATTAGACTCGGCGAGTTGGATCGTTGCGAGTTCTGAAGTCCGAAGAAACAGTATAAATGCAAAAGTCTTTTTATTTTTATAATTATCTTCATCTTCATCTTATATTCTTATCGTGTCGATCAATAGTTTTATTATTATTTTATTAAGTACAGACTCTGAGGCCTTGGTCAGTGCGTCGCGAACCGTAAAATGTATGAAGCAAGGCTACTATGTGTTTCAAATGAGATTGGGACTTAGTCAAATTGCAGCTGTTAAACTATTTTCTGTTTCTAAATTGTAGCTGTTAAACTAATTTGTTTTATTTAGTTTTGCCAACACTGGGAACCATAGTGAAGTTAGCTACAAACTGTAATTTTCATTTGAAAAATTGAAACTTATGGTATACTGTCCGTTCCAAGGAGGTTTAAGTAGCAGCTCTTTGTGCTAAGGAGAGAGCCATAAGCGTATCACTTTCTTGCGAGGGACCTCCATACTAAAATGTATGGATTTTTATCAAATCCTAAAAACGTTATACTTACCTAAAAATTTTATCTTTCTCTCTGAGAAATATGAGACATGGGACTAATAAATGCTACTACCACAGATTTTCTGGTGAAAATACTTACCATTCAGGAATAAACGGTGTTGCCTAAAACGCCTACGCCTATTACATGCCCATTACTAATTTCACTTTCGCAAACAGAGTTTATACTTACTAAAACATTACATTTTTAAAGATTTCTTGATTTTTGTAAAACTTAACTGAGTTTTTTGACCGACTAGTATAGACACAAGGGAGACGCTTTACACTTCACTAGTTCACACAGAATATTTATATGACGGACTCTATAGTTTTTGTACTCTGAGGTCCGTTCAGTGCGTTGCGCAGTGGATTCGGCTGAACGGACAATACATATAGGCTTCATACATTTTACGGTCCGTCACGGCCATCCGTATCGGACGTCCGCGTCGCACTGAGCCACCCAGGCCGATTGGTGAAAATTACCTACTTATTTTCCGTGCATCATAAAGCACGTTAAGCCGTTAGTCGCGGCAATTTTCACTGATTGCAGTTGTTCAGCATAGTAAAAAACTGGATGGTCACTGACCTGGCAAACACTCTAGCATTGGGTTGCGGAGGGTGGAGGCCTGTGTAAAAACCATTGCATTCGTAAAGTGACTTAGTAGACTTGGTAGGAACAGAATAAGGCTAGGGGGTAAACACCCCCTAGCCTTATTCTGAGAATCCTCAAAGATCTACTAGGCACAAGATCACAACTCACGTGGTACAATCTCGCACATTGAGCTTAGCACCGTTCTTATTTTTATCACTGTTGATTGGAGCAAGGATCTCACTGCTTCACCTGTTCTTAACTGTACAATTTAGTTACAGGTTGCCATGAAGCAATCTTATACCTATTTGTAACTTTTTAACATGTATAGAATAGAATGGAATAGAATGGAATGGAATGGAATGGAATCGAATGGAATCGAATGGAATCGAATGGAATCGAATGGAATGGAATGGAATGGAATGGAATGGAATGGAATGGAATGGAATAGAATATAAAACATTTATTTCAACACATAGCACAAAATGTACAACAAAAGTAAGACCTGAAAAATTAAATAACATTTCAACAGAAAGTACAGATATTATTAAACATTTTGAACTGTGCAAAGAAAAAGGCCCTAAACTCAGCATTTTGTTGCTAGTATGAAATAGCAACACTGATTTTCAGTCAGGAGGAGGTTTATGAGGCTAAAGACGTGAATGATGCTTTTAGTAAGTTTCATGACACTGTAAAACTTTTTTATAATTTGTGCTTCCCGCTTCTAAAAGTTAAAATGAATAATCGAGCTAAAAGTCTAAAATGGCTAACGAAAGGTCTTAAAAAAGCCAGCAAAGTAAAACGAAATCTTTACTTAAAGTACCAATTGGGGGGTAGAAACAAGTTGAAAAATAAACAGTATATAAATTACAACAAAATTTTCAAAAAATGCATTTCTTATTCTCAGAAGCAAAGTAACAATATATACATTAAAAGTCATAACAATAAATGCAAAGCAACTTGGGATACTATTAACTCAACTGTACCCAAAAATATAGGCCGCAATGAAATTAAGACAATTGAATACAACAATACCCTATATTCCGATCCCCAAACCATAAGTAATGTTTTAAATGACTTTTTCACTGAGCTTACTAAGGAACAAACTAATCTATCTAACAATAAATATTTGCGTAATATACACAGTGTCAATAATACAATCTTTCTCAGGCCTGTCAGTGCAACTGAAGTTTTCAAAGTCATAATGTCAACCAAAAATAGTAACTCTACGGGCTATGACGATATTAATACAAAGATGCTAAAATTATGCGCGCCATACTTATGTCATCCACTAGCATATATAATTAATCTATCCTTTGATTTAGGAGTATTTCCGGATAATCTAAAAATCTCCATAGTAAAGCCTCTTTTCAAGAAAGGTGATCGGACAGATCCTGACAATTATAGACCGATCACACTAGTTCCTATTATGTCTAAAATCATGGAAAAGATTATGCATAGCAGACTAAATGACTTTTTTCTTAAACATGATGTTTTGTGTGAACAACAGTTTGGTTTTCGGAAAGGTAGGTCAACTACACTTGCGTGTTTTAGTTTCATGAAAGCGGTATCTGAGTTTATAAATAATAGAACCCCCATAATGTCTGTGTTTTTAGATCTTAGCAAGGCTTTTGATTTCGTTAACCACACACAACTACTGCGTAAACTAGAATTGTACGGAATTAGAGGGAAGGCATACTACTGGATAAACTCTTTTCTTACTAATAGAAGACAATGTACGGAGGTGTCTAGGATTGTAAAAGTAGGAAAATCATTTGTGAAACAAAATTATAATTCACAATTTAAAATCAACAATACTGGTGTCCCGCAAGGAAGTGTACTTGGCCCACTTCTATTTCTAATTTACGTGAATGATCTTCCGGCCATAACACCCCATACTAGTGTGCTCTTTGCTGACGACACAACGCTTTTGATTAAATGTGACAAAATTTCAAATTGGGATTTAATAATTAATGAGACAATAATGCATATAATTGACTGGATGAGCGAAAATAATTTGTTAGTTAACGTAAGTAAAACAAAAGTAATGCATTTCCGCTCTTACAATTCTAGAAAAATACCTGTTACGGTATCCTATCAAAATCTTAGATTTGAACAAGTCGATACTTTTAAATTTTTAGGTCTCACAATTGACGAACACCTTAATTGGAAAAGCCATGTGGACGAGGTTTGTGGCAGATTAAATCGGTTCGTGTTCGCACTGAGAAAGTTAAGGAGTACGGTATCGCAAGAAGCTGCACTAACCGCGTACCATGGCTACGTTTCGTCCGTTCTTCGATACGGTATTATATTATGGGGTAATTCAGTTGAGAACGATAGAGCATTTAAACTACAAAAAAAGTGTATTCCTGCAATTTGTAACGCTTGGCTTAGAGACTCATGCAAGCCCTTGTTCGTTCAATTGGAAATTCTTCCCTTTCCGTGTATGTATATTTTTGAAGTTTGTGTTTTTGTGAAACTGCATCAAAACTTGTATTTTTACCGCAGAGAGGTCTTGCTAAGACAGCAAAGATCCATGTATGTAAATTTATTATATCAGCCGCCTTGTCATACAGATTTTTATAAGAAAAATGTTTATAATATGAGTATTTTGATATATAACAAATTGCCTAATGACATTCTAATCATTGAAAACATTAATTCTTTTAAATCACAATTATTCAAATGGCTATTGACAAACTGTTTTTACACTATTAGAGAATATCTGACTTTTAATGACATTTAATTTAACATTTTGACATTTTATCTGATATTGAATTTTTTTCTTGTTCATTTTGGACCGTTTGACATATCTTTTATAATTTTTTTTTATTTGTTTTATTTGCTTCTCTTGGATTTGTGGACGTAATTAATATTTTTATACAAAAATTTGCATGCTTGACGCAAGCAGAATACTGTACTGGAATCTATTTTAAGAACTTATTATGTAACATGTATTCTTGCAAATAAATAATTTCTATTCTATTCTATTCTATTCAGCACCAGGAGCTGCGCTCAAAAACCTCATATTAAAACTTACATTCGGATGGAAGCAGAAACTGTATTAAGCACAAGAAAAAAGATAAACAAAACACTCAAAGCATACTCAAAGTGACGAAATATGACAATATAGAATCGATGAAAAGAACATAAAAGGCATGATATAAATAAACAAAATAAATAAATATATTTAATGGCATAAAATACTAAATACATGTATATTATGTGAGTAAAACAAGAATATGTGTGAGTAAAGCTTCAGCCACGAATAAGTTCATAATTTGCTTTTCTGAATGGAAATTAAAAACTCACGATATTTATTTTTAAAATTAAATTTGCATACTATTCCACGAATGTAAAGTTTTAAATGTCACTATAAATAAATAAATGAATAAAAACAGATTCGATTTCTGTAGCAAAACTATAACGTAAGTACTTTACTTTCACTCTACGAACCGATAACAACAGCGAAAGTTTTATAAAACAGTCTTAAATTTACAACAAAAGAAAAGTTCCATTTACTGTCTTCTAACATCGCAACTACAATAACAACTTCTTGTATAAAGTTAGTACTTACAACACATAAAGCAGCTTAACAAAGAGCTCGTTACCCAGCACAATGCAAGCACGGAATAACGTGTAATAAACTTGTAATGTCTAGACAAGAGCGGCGCCAAACTTTGCCAAACATGGAATAACAAACAGCCCTTACGTCATCATCTGTGATGCAATGTTGGAATGCTCGTGTGCAGTTTATATCCATAGCGAAATCATTGGTAAGTTGTAGCTTGTTTTTTTTTAAGTCGCCTCCCAGACAGCTATTAACTGTTAAAGTTGCCTGGGAGGACTTTGTTTTTAAAGTTAAGTCGCTACAAAGAGAATTTTCTCCTTGTATTGCGTTCCACGCTACTCACCGGAGCTGCTGGCCGCATTACATGAGACGAAAGGGCGTTGTAAACTTGTTTGTTAATGAATTAAAAGCTGTTCTTATGTTCCACATGAGTCGGGCAAGTTTATTCTACTGTATCTTCACATTATATTAAGTAAGTTAAAAACATGAAGTACCAAAAATTAAATAGAAACCTAAGTTTAAAGTTGTAGAATAAAATTAAAGAACTAACCTGTCGTTACATTGGTTTTATACTTAAGACAAATCTCCGTAGATCGTGCCGAGGATCCATCGTCACGAGATCATCTGAGTGTCTTGCGCCGATGATGAGATGCAGCGATGTACGCCAGGTTCATGGTCACGAGTTTAATGTTAAAGGTGGGCTCCACCCATGAAGTCTAAATCATCTTCTCTTAAAAAGGATGGCCCTTGTCTACAGCCCCTACCTGCGACCCCTAAAAAAGACAAATAGCTCAAATTGAAGACCTGATCTGCTGAAATATCAGACATAACCTTATCAGAACAAAAAATGCATCACTCTACTTACATGTGGGATGAACAAATATTTAAAATCTTATCTACATTGAATGCAATCAGACATCTTGGGCCTGTCTCTTGATGATCACATCTTAATTCAGCTTCACCTATCCGATGTTCATGGATTTATCACTTTTACAAAATTTTTCTTTTTTTAATACACGGTCTTTCGTGCAATGACAATCAAAAAAGTGTTGCCGTTCTTAAAATCGAGAACTGTCACAGCATAGACTACAAAACGCGAATCTCGACGTACCTAATGTAGTATCCGAGCCTGCCTAAATACCAATATTTGCGTCCACACGTACCAACAGCAACGTGACAGCCTGTAACCCATACACTACCGATATCTTGTGATAGAAATATGGACTAACCCTCACTCACCTACTGCAACTGTGGCTCCATTGTTTCCCAGCGACGATGACAGGTGGCAGCACGTGTATTGATTTCGATATGAAATCGATGTGTGAAAAACACGGGCTACACATACCCCTCCTTCGGTTAAAAATTTTTTCATATGTGAAGAAATTTTTGACCCAAGAAATCAACGCTTGAACCTTCCAAAAAATTTCCTAAAACATCCTTAAAACTTCCCTAAAACATCCTTAAAATTTTCCTAAAACATCCTTATAACTTCCCTAAAACATCCTTAAAACTTCCCTAAAACTTCCTTAAAACTTCCCTAGAACATCCTTAAAAATTTCCTAAAACATCCTTAAAACTTTCCTAAAACTTCCCTTAAACTTCCTTAAGACTACCCTTAAACTTCCTTAAGACTACCCTTAAACTTCCTTAAGACTACCCTTAAACTTCCTTAAGACTACCCTTAAACTTCCTTAAAACTTCTCTTAAACTACTGACTCCTAGAGACTTCTCTGTCTTGGCATCATGTGAGCGACAATCAAACAGTACACTACACACACTTCAGCAAAGGCCTACGACACAAGAGAGTTAAAAGAGTGCTTTACTATTGGTAATGTATTTCTACTATTTACATATATTTCTATTATTTACAAAAATGTGTTCTGTGGAAACAGTAGTGGAGACTATCCTAAGTTTCTCACTTACCGGATATACAGACAAAAAATTTGGCATTATGACTTATTGTTTAAGTTCATAATGTTTAGTGGGTACCCGTTTCACTGTTGATTTTAAATTAATCAAGTGAGTTTCGTCTGCAGACTTTTTAAGAGTGATTAAGTTCTATTCTTAAGTATTTAAGAACCTTAAGAACAGTTACAATTAAGTAAACAACCTTAAGTTGTATTTAAGTTCCGTTCTCAGGCAATTAAGTATCCTAAAGAACAGTTAAGATTAAATTAACTTTTAAGCGATATTGAGTTGAGGACAAAATTAAGTTGTTAATGTTGTTATTTCAAAATACATTGCCAACAGCACAGTAAGGTAGTTTGTGACTGCCCTGAGATACGACTATATTGACCCATACATACATCACCTTTTATTCCTAAGTCTAAAATATTTTCCGGAAAATTTTGTCACCTAAGTTCACTCTAGTCATTTTAGTCAGTCGTCATATTTTAAGATGTCTTTAATGTGAAAGTCACCTAAGACCTTACCATCCATGTCAGCTAAGGTGTAAACTAATGGTGATTTCTTTATTGTTACCACACATTTTTGAAATTTAGGAGCTAACTTTGAAGTGAACTTTTTCGAAGCGTTTGACAAATAAAAAGTTCGCTTGTATACGATTTGTCCTACTTTAAGTTCAACATGTCTTTTTCTTAAGTTATATTGTTTTTGATTCTTAAGGTGAGCAACTTTTAAGTGTTTCTGCACCTTGTTATATATTGTTTCAAGCTCACGTATTCGTTTGACGTAAGATTGAGGCTCATCAACCTGTACCTGCGATTGTGGAGCTGGACTGTCACTGCCCCTGTATACTGTACCATCCACTATAAATTCACGACCATGGACCAAAAAATACGGTGAGCATTTCGTAGCCTCATTGACGGCGGTGTTAAGTGCACATTGAATTTCCACCAAATGCTCATCCCACTTCTTATGTTCAGATTTCACGTAACAAGCAATCGCACATACTACGTTTCTAATGGCTCTTTCAGCTTGATTTACTTGTGGATGATACCGAGGGTTGTAATAGATGTTAGGTACATTATACCTGTGCAGTAACTGTCTAAACTGTGAACTTATGAACTGTGGTCCATTGTCCATGTAAATGTATTTACAGACACCATGAACCAGGAATACCTGTTTCTCAATAAACTTAGCCACAACAGCACCTGTTGCTCTCCGTATAGGATGCAACAGCACGTACTTACTAAAGTAGTCTGAGCATACGATTAAGTAGGTATTTCTGTTTCGTGATACCGGGAAAGGTCCCAACAAATCGACAGATATAGCCTCAAATGGTTTTGACACAGATTTAGGATTTCCCATTAAACCTGGTCTAGCGACATTAATTGGTTTGTATTGTTTACACACCTCGCAATTTTTAACATAATTGGTAACGTCAGAGTACATATTGGGCCAAAAGTAGTGCAAACTAAGTCTCTTATGAGTTTTCATGACGCCTGCGTGGGAACTAGTTGGTTCGTCATGGTACTTTTTAATTAATTCCAATCTATTCTCCTCAGGTACCACCAGCTTCCAGTCAAATTCTGATGTCAGCTGGTATTTGTTTTTCGAATATCTGTATAGCTGAGAGTCTTTGACTGAATAGCTTGGGTATCTATGGGGATTAGACTGTATATTGCTTAACATACTAAGGTACCATTCATCCTTGGTTTCCTCAACAGATATGGCATCAATCTTAATGCGAGAGAGGGCATCTGGTATTACATGCTCTCTTCCTTTGCGATGTTCAATTTCAAATTGGCTAAGCCTCATGCTCCATCTAGCTAAACGACCTGAAGGGTTTTTAAGATTATTAAACCAAATCAAGGAAGCATGATCTGTAACAATTGTACACTTTTGTCCCTCCACGTAACCTCTGAATTGTTCTAAAGAATATATGACCGCTAGCAATTCGCGTTCTGTAGTACTGTAGTTAATTTCGTTTTTATTTAAGGAACGACTACAGTACGCGATTGGATGTTCAACACCATCATACTGCTGCGTGAGGACTCCGCCTATAGCGTATGAGGATGCATCGCAGTGTATAGAGAATGGTAAATAGAAGTTTGGACATTTAAGTATGGGGGCTGTAACCAGAGCGGTTTTTAAGGTATTAAAAGCAACATCAGCCTCCTTCGTCCATTCGAATTTAACATTCTTACATGTGAGTTTGCATAGTGGTCTACTAATTTTCGAAAAGTCCTTAATGAATCTCCTATACCAACCAGATAATCCTAAGAATCTTTTAGTATCCTTAGCTGAAGTTGGTGTTGGATAATTTAAGATGACATCAACCTTACTAGGGTCTGTCCTAAGTCCGTTCCTATCTACCAAGTAGCCCAAATATTTAAGTTCATTTCTACAAAATTTAGATTTTGACATATTAATTGTCAAATTTGCTGACTTCAAGCGATCAAACACTTTATTTAGGACACTTAAATGTTCCTCAAAGGTAGAGGTGGCACAAACTATGTCGTCTTGAAATGCAAAAACTTTATTGTCAAATTCTGGACCAAACAATTTGTCCATTAAGCGTTGCATAGTTGCACTTGCACCTACTAAACCAAAGCACATTACATTAAATTGAAAAAGACCTCTGCGAGGTACTGTGAAAGCAGTTTTTTCAGCTGAACTTTCATTGTCAAAAGGACACTGCCAATACGCTGAGCTTAAATCGATTGAAGTTAAATATTTGGCTTCTCTAAGTTGGTCTAAAATGTTATTAATGTAAGGAAGAGGATAGGCATCCGGTTTTGTTATTGCATTTAATTTTCTACAATCAAGACAAAGTCGTGGTTCGCCATTGGGTTTAGGTACAATTACTACTGGTGAATTCCAAGGTGATTGAGAGGGTGATACTACTCCTAACTCAAGCATTCTATCCAGTTCTTCCTCTAAAGCCTTTTGTTTAATAGGAGATAGAGGGTAGTATCTTTGTTTAATCGGTGGGTGATCACCGGTGTCTATTGTATGATGTATTAATTTTGTTCTCCCTAAGCCCACTTTCTCTGTGTTGATTGTATCAAATTTATTAATAATATTATTAATTAAAGTTTTCTGTTTTTGTGTTAAACTGTCGTAGTCCTCGAGTCCATTGTTTGGGAGTGTATTTTTGACTTCAAGAATTGATTGACCATCAACGTCATCAAATTTAATTAAGCCTTTTACTAAGTCAAATTGTTGCCAAAAATTCACACCCAAAATTATTGGTGATGTAATTCGCGGTACTACGTAAAAAGTGACTACTTTCATGTCATCTTTGTACATGACAGGCAAAGACATGTATCCTAAACATTCTAAAACGGTTGAGTCCGCTGTTTTAACTTTGTATTTATTAAGAAAAGGTTTTATTTTAAATCCTCTTTCAAGAAAAACCTTATGTGAATCTTGTCCTAGAATAGAACAAGTTGCACCAGAATCAAGTAAACCATGCGCTTGCAAATCTAAAATGTTAATTTTAATATATGGTCTAATGTCGTTTAAGTTTTTATGAAACAAGATTTCACCATTTTCACACGACAAAGGTGAGGTTAAGTTTAAATTTATTATTGTTTCAGTGAAATCTTGATTATTTAGTTTTTTGATTTTTTTATTACAAACGTCACATTCTGTTCGCTTAACTCCCTTTTTCCCACACTTAAAACAGACAATCTCTTTACTTTTGCACTGACTAGTGTAGTGCTGGTTGCTGTTGCAGCGGTAGCATTTTTTATTCGTTGCATCAGCAGAGAATGATGAGGTGCTAGTTTGCGGTCCCTTTGTAGAATAAGTGGAGTTATTCGAGCTAGAAGTTCGTTTTTTATTTTGCTGATTGTCATTAGTGTTAAGTTTGACAAATCAGGTTCTTTAAATTGTCCAGATCTGACCTGCGCTAACTCAAGTTGTTTGCACAATTTTTTAAGTGTCTCAATTGAAGATATATCATGAAGTGCTAAGTCTTTCATGTATTCAGGTCGGACATTGTGTATTAAAATATTAAGTTGCTCCTTCTCACTAAGTGGTGAAGAGAGACGTTTAAACATGCCTTGCATGGTGGCTCCTCCTGTCCTCAGCGCCAACTTTGTAGCTTGTTTTTTTTTTAAGTCGCCTCCCAGACAGCTATTAACTGTTAAAGTTGCCTGGGAGGACTTTGTTTTTAAAGTTAAGTCGCTACAAAGAGAATTTTCTCCTTGTATTGCGTTCCACGCTACTCACCGGAGCTGCTGGCCGCATTACATGAGACGAAAGGGCGTTGTAAACTTGTTTGTTAATGAATTAAAAGCTGTTCTTATGTTCCACATGAGTCGGGCAAGTTTATTCTACTGTATCTTCACATTATATTAAGTAAGTTAAAAACATGAAGTACCAAAAATTAAATAGAAACCTAAGTTTAAAGTTGTAGAATAAAATTAAAGAACTAACCTGTCGTTACATTGGTTTTATACTTAAGACAAATCTCCGTAGATCGTGCCGAGGATCCATCGTCACGAGATCATCTGAGTGTCTTGCGCCGATGATGAGATGCAGCGATGTACGCCAGGTTCATGGTCACGAGTTTAATGTTAAAGGTGGGCTCCACCCATGAAGTCTAAATCATCTTCTCTTAAAAAGGATGGCCCTTGTCTACAGCCCCTACCTGCGACCCATGTGGGATGAACAAATATTTAAAATCTTATCTACATTGAATGCAATCAGACATCTTGGGCCTGTCTCTTGATGATCACATCTTAATTCAGCTTCACCTATCCGATGTTCATGGATTTATCACTTTTACAAAATTTTTCTTTTTTTAATACACGGTCTTTCGTGCAATGACAATCAAAGAAGTGTTGCCATTCTTAAAATCGAGAACTGTCACAGCATAGACTACAAAACGCGAATCTCGACGTACCTAATGTAGTATCCGAGCCTGCCTAAATACCAATATTTGCGTCCACACGTACCAACAGCAACGTGACAGCCTGTAACCCATACACTACCGATATCTTGTGATAGAAATATGGACTAACCCTCACTCACCTACTGCAACTGTGGCTCCATTGTTTCCCAGCGACGATGACAGGTGGCAGCACGTGTATTGATTTCGATATGAAATCGATGTGTGAAAAACACGGGCTACAAAGTACTTATAATACTTTGAAAATCGGAAAACTCAATGTATGAAAATTGAAGTACATGAAAAGCAAAACTCAAGAGGTCACATTTGTACCTTGTACTTATACAGGGTGTTTGGCAAATCTGCAAACCTCTAAGGTAGTCCACCCATCCGCTCATGAAGGGCGGGGCATGACCATGACGATTGCAAAGAGGATGCCTTTTGCTCTGCAGTGCAATCATGGCCAGCAAAAAAAAAAAACGGTCAAGTGCGATTCGGACTCGTGCGCCGAGGGTTCCGATATACCTATAGTATTTTTAGAAACAATAGAATCCATTTTAGGACCGCAAAACTAAATTTGTTTGTAAAGGTTTTTTGGAGATTTCAAAAAAACGGTGCTAACTTAGAGAAATCGTTTTACTTTGCCTGTAAAACTTACTTTAATACAGATTTTCCGCATTGCAAACTTCGGAGATAAAAAAAAATACCATTCCCCAATGGTATTTTTTTTTCTTATTTTTCATCATAACTTGAAAACTAAGTCGGAAAAAATAATAATTCTATTTAAGAATGTACAAGTAAAGCCCTTTCATATGATACCCCACTCAACCCAGTAACGATAATTTTAAATTTTGACCCCCCATTCGGGCCCCCTTTACAATAATAATAACTTTGGTCAATTATATTTTAAAACTATTTCAAATTTCAAGTCGATAGCATGAGTGGTTGCTGAGATATACAGGTGTGACAGACAGACATCACACAGACCGACAGACAGTCGAAGTCGCACCATAAGGGTTCCGTTTTTACCATTTTGGTTCTGAACCCTAAAAACGATGCTGGATGTGAAGAAAAGAAATTCCAATTACTTAGTTGTCAAATTCACCTCGCCTTTACCACCGTTCGGAATAATTTAACATAAGGTACGCAATTTTTTTGGTGTTTCATTAATTGTGAAGCCGCGGCTAGCCACGTTATCTTAAATGGTTCATAATGGAGAAAGTTTGCCGTAATCTGGTCGCGTCCGATGCAAACAGCGTTATAAACTTTATTATTCTTCGCAACGTGGCGGAAAATGCTTTTCGAGTAGGTAAACTTCGCTGTTTTTATAATGGCTTTGTTACTCTCTGTGTAGAGTTGCACTGTAAATTTTACGTTTATTTTAAAAGCACAAAATGTTTGGTTTCCTTTGTGCAGCAATTTGCATAAGTTAAAAATATAAAGGCGAGAACAATCTACTCTGCTGCTATCCATGTTCAACAATAAGAGAAACGTATCGGTATGGCTCTTGTCTGTGGTGTAATCACCACTCAGTGTGGTTTTATATTAGGTCATTGACCTCTTGAACTTATAAGAAAAACATATACAATTTGAAGGACAAACATTTTAATGTCGTTATCGTTCGATATTTTAAATCTGCGACTCGTAGCTAACGCCTACGGGCTACGTATTGTGTAGCAGTAGCTACGGTGGCACCACAGATAGGTATACTCGTACCAATGATTTCTATTGTGGTAAGAACCTAAAGTTTTCAATGAAAAATATTTTAAAAATGCAGTGTTAAGCTATAGTCAGTACCTAGCTTTTTGTGATTATACCTATTAAAGCAACATCTTTTGTTCTATGACTAACTTAAAACTACGAACCCGAGAGGGTGGGGAGTTATCGAACGACCGGAATGAATTTTGTAAAAATCGCAACTAGGTACTTCATATGAAATGTGAAATAGGTAATAAATATATGCGTCGTCGCTTTATAGACATACGAAACATTTATTAGATTTCGCTAGAATCACGCCAGGCCAAGTATTAGCTTTTACACCCAGTTGTAAAAAAAAAACTAGCAGTGTTGTGGTATGTAAATCGCTGGATTGGAACACAACCGCCCGTTTGGGTGAATTTTCATTTATTTCTATTTTATTGTAGCGACAATAAAAATGGTGTTTCGTGCTATTTTGCTTCAAGATCCTCATGTTTTGACTTTAGCGAGCAAACGTAAGTAGTTCTCTTGTGCAAAATAAATAATGTACTTAATTACTTGCTTAAATTTAAAAAGTTAATTACCTACTTCTGTGAGGAAGCACTTCAAGCACGTATACGTTTTTTGGCCCTTCGGGCTTTCGACCCTTCAGACCCTTTTCTGATGATATATTATTTAAAAACAGATACTGTCTTGTTAAATCTTAAATCATTTAAGGAAAAAAGTCTGTAAAAAGGCTTTATTACTTATTTATTTTTTGAACCTACTCAAATTTATTAAAAGACAGAAATAGTTATTTGTTATGCAAGGCAGCAAAATTGTTATTTTGGCGCGAGTGCCTTGTATTAAACTTAGATTATTGATAGGTCTCCACGGCGGCGGAGACCTTCGTTAATCTAAGGATTCTTTCGCTCGTGACTCAAATGAAGAATCCTGAGCAATTGTACGAGACGCGAAATAACTTTTTTGCCGACCGAAACACACAATTTTCACCTCGCGCTTTGAATAGCGCCAATATGTACCTCATAAGAGCGGCCAAAAGGACTTTTACACGAAAATTTCCCAACAGCGTTTTAATAAAGAAACTAGCTGTTACCCGCGACTTCGTCCACGTGGATTTTATAAAAAAACAGAACTCAACTTAACTGAAACATATTTTGCGGAACGCTTTTCCTTCTTGATCCTTATGTTAAAGGTGCATTTGTACTTATCCAAATTGAATACTATCTTACTACAAATTTTATTATCTTTTGATTTTATTCAACTGGTAGGTAGTGCGGATTTTTCATTGTCAATCGTTACAGGCGCACTTAAAAAAGAAGGCAATAAAGGGAGTGAATGGGTTGAATGGGTAGCGAGGAGGTATTCATAAAAGTCAAAAAAGTCTCTATTCCTCCCTATCTATCCTTTTCTACCCCCCCCCTCCACATTCCTCTCTTCCCCCTTCCTCTTCCTCTCCCTCGCCCTTTCCTCTTCCCCATCACCCTCCCTTTCCCTCCCCACCTGAATTTCCCCCTCCCTCTTTCCCTCCCCCTCCCCCTCTATACTCCCTCCCTCTCCATCTCCCTTCCCACTCCTTCTGCCCCTCCCCCCTCTCTTTCCCCCCTACCCCACCTCCCATACTCCCTCCCTCCCTTCCCCCTCCCCCTACCCTGCCCTTCCCCCACTCCCTCCCTCACCCTACCCCACTCTCTTCCCCTTCCCTTCCCCCCCCTCTAACCCTCCCTCCCCCTAGCCCTCCCTCCCCCTTTCTCTCCCCCTCCCTCTCTCCCCTTCCCCCTAACCCTTCCCCTACCCCTCCCGCTCCCCCTCCCCTCCCACTCTCCCTCTCCCTATCCCTGCCCCTGACCCTACCCCTATCCCTGACCCTACCCCTACCCCTATCCCTGCCCCCACCCCTATACCTATCGCTATCCCTTCCCCTTTCCTACCCCTGATGCCATCTTAACCGCTATCCCTATCCTTATATAGACATACAACCGACACTCATATTGATTTTTCGACATTTCAACCCTATCGCACCTCAACCCCATCCCTAGGGGATGATGGTATTTGACGTCCACCACGTTTGATTTCAAAATTATTGTAGATTTCGTAATCAGCGACCCGATAAACCATACAAACGACACCCATATTGATTTTTAGATATTTCAACCCTATCGCACCCTAACCCCATCCCCAAGGGATGATGGTATTTCACGTCCACCACGTTGGATTTCAAAATTGTTGTAGTTTTTGTAATCAGCGACCCGATAAACCATACCAACGACACCCATATTGATTTTAAGACATTTCAACCCTATCGCACCTCAACCCCATTCCCAGGGGATGATGGTATTTCACGTCCACTACGTTAGATTTCAAAACTGTTGTAGTTTTCGTAATCAGCAACCCGATAAACCATAAAAACGATACACATATTGGTTTTTGGACTTTTTCACCCCATTTCCCTCTTTTAGGGATTGAATTTGGGGTGGAATTTAAATAACAGTGATGTGCGTTCCAAAGAATTATAACTCTAATGCCTTAACAATAAATCTAGTGGATTTTACTTTCAAAATGAAGGATTTCCAACTTCATCCCTCTTTTAACCCCTTAGGGTGTAGAATTTTCAAAAATCCTGAGACACGTAAAACTAAATTTTTAGTCGTCAGCCTAAATACAAAATTTGAAGATCCTGACTTCAAAACTGACAGACTTTTATACAAACTTTCATCCCCTATTTTACCCCCTTAGGGGTGGAATTTCGCAAAATCCTTCCTTAATGGATGCCTACACTGTATAAGGTATCTACGTGCAACATTTCAAGTCTCTAGGTCCAGCCGTTTGGGCTATGCGTTGATATATCAGTCAGTCAGTCAGTCATTCAGTCAGTCAAAAGGATACTTTTATATTTTAAGATAAACCCTTATTTCTTTATAAAAACGCTGGCAACGTTATTCGAAGAGTTATTCAGCATTCATAATATTCGATTGTACTAATTAAACTCCGTAAATGAGAGAGTGAGTTAGGGGTTTTTAACGTCACCCCGGAGAAAAATGATTCGTATCAACACATTTACTTTTCCTCACATTACTAAAATGAAAATCGTTAAGACTCTACCATGTCTTACTTGTTTACTTATCTACTTACTTACTGAATTACTGCGATTGAAGAGCCGGCAAAGCCAAAAAAAACTGCCAATAAGTTCCTAGATGCATAAAATGTGCCCAATTTTGGCACCGAAAATGGCAGTTTTTTTTACTTTCGGATAGTTTGTTGGCTTAGCATATAACCTAAGGTAACTTTTATGAGGTACTATTGTGCATTTCATTTGAAGCATGCATTGTAGCATGATATTTTTACACGGGAGTTATTTATTTAGGGTGTACTGAAAGGGCTTACTTAGTAGACAAAACAGAACAACTTTCCAGAAATATTTGTTGGAAAATAATTAAAAATTACCATTATTATCTCCATGTAAAAGTACCGCTTTGTTTAGGCACCTTCAGAAGAGAAGTCAGATTTTTTTATCATTTCCCAAAACATGTTTCATAGAGAAAGTTATTCAGTTTTGTCTAATAAGTAAGCCCATTCAGTTTTAGGTACACCATAGTAACTGAAGTTGAGCAAATGTAAATGCTGCATAAAACTGCTGAAACTTTTAATAATTGTTGTACGTAACGGAATTCTAGGTAAAACAAATATTTAAAACCTAAAAATCTTACGCTCATGAATACAGGGTGTTAATTTGATTGCGTGCCATAGCTTAGGGGGTGGTTCAGTAACGATAAAAGAACTCAAAAAAAATATTTAAAAAAATCCTACTTAAAAAAATTTAAACTCTATTGAAACTAAACTAACGCGGAGGGCAATGACCCGGAGCACCGCTCTTTCAAAAGCGCGCGAAGGAGTTTCAGTTATGTATATGCCTACCTTATCCACTGATTCTCGCGCGCTGGCTCGGTGATAGCGCGGTGCTCCGCGTTAGTTAAGTTTCAATGGAGTTTTAGTTTTTTTTTGTAGGATTTTTTTAAATATACTTTTTGTGTTCCTTTATCGTAACTGAAGCACCCTTTAAGCTATGGCACGCAATTAAATTAACACCCTGTATAGATATTTACAAGAAATATTTAATGATATTAGATATAGTACCTGGGCGACCGAGCCTGGCTCTATAATAGCCGCCTCAACATTAAAATAACATCGAGTGAGCAAGCTATGAAGATGGAGAAGAAAAGATGGCGCTGTAGGTTTTTGTCTAAAACGCGGTATTTTTAAAAAAATGCTTAAAAACACGTGGAAAAGACATTTTCCCAGACATGCGACCTAGCTAGATCGATTTTTGGCCACAAAAACCCTCGTATGGTAAATTTCATCGACATCGTTAGAGCCGTTTTCGAGAAACCGATTGCAAGTTACTTATTGCTCGTTTAATAGTATAGGATTTTAAATGGGTTTAATGAATTCAATGGTGTCGATTCTGGTAGGCAGGACAAAATTTGCTAAACCTAACCTAACCTAAATAATTACATTAAAGTTAGAATACCTATAACAGCATAGAATGCAAATTGAGATAGAGTATAGTGATGTAGCTATTGTATAAATCTCTTAGGTAGGTAACTGTGAAACTCCGGCAGCTAATTTATGTTACTGCCAGTCAAACGGGACACAGAGAAACGGATACGGTTTAACTTCATTACACTTTGGTTTTCATCAAATAAATTGGCCTTCATCATTTTGACCGACTTTTATTATATTTCATTAATGTTATTCAATTTCTCGTTCCTGTCTCCTTTTTTGTTTGCTTTGATAACATAATTAAAATGTTTTGAAGTAGGTAATTTATTAAAATATAGAAATTTCAAAAAGGTTTTAATAGACGACAGATGGACCAGTACTCGTAGATTGACTGAACTGAAATAAGAAACTAAGTATTTTTTTTTATATTGGGGGACATTTCACAAATCAGGCAAAGCCTGTACTATGGGTACCAGAGATTGATATACATACATAAATAGATAAATAACACCCAGACAAAGAAAAAACACTTGTGTTTATCACACAAATGTTTGCCCCGGGCGGGGTTCGAACCCGCGGCCCACGGCGTGTAAGGGCAGGCTCACTACCAACCACACCACAGGCTTATTAAAAGAGGACGCACTGCACAGCATGGTTTCAACGCCCGTATTTTATAAGTACATTACAAAATATGTTTCTTTGGGAAAGTTGTTCAGTTTCGTTGACTGAGCACGCCCTTTCAGTTTTCGGTAGGTACACCCTTTGTAAGTCGCTTAGTTCATTATTCTTTTGCATAGAGTTATTATTACCTACACATGCCTATACTACATTTTGTTCTTTGGTCCAACGATAAAATTGTATTTGTACTGGCTAAATTGAATTTATTCACTTAGAATAGTATGGATATTTAATAACCGAACCTCAATTGTTTTATTCAAAGGGTTGGCGTGGCGTACCTGGCCCTCACGTGTTTGGTAATAAAGTTGTACCTATGTCGAAAACCCATGCTACCTTTTAGCTTCAAAGCATTTTTCCATTTTGGTTAGGTAATGGAAACATAAAAAATAAATAAATAAATATTACAATTTCATTTCACATAAAAACTATACTAGATAAAGAAAATTTCTGTCAGGAATATACATAAACATCACACACGTTTCACACGCGCACACACTATCACACACTTAACAAATACTCATCCTTACACATATACACACACATTACGGGCAACTTGTTTACTATTATATATTCTGTGCTACGGGCACAACATACACCCTCACAAAAAACACATACACACGTTGAACATTACACTCACCCACACACACATTCACATTATCCTAGAACGCTGCTAATATGCTCGGCAGCAAGTAAGTAGAAATAAAACCCGCTAAAGCTAAACCCGCGCTGCGCTACAAACGCCCGAAACCAGATAAGAGCGATTTTTAATTGTAAGATTGTAAGATTTTTAATTGTAAGAGCGGGTGCTCAAGGTAAAAGTGTTTCCACCGACGAGCGGCCGTGTATACTATTGTCTATTATTTTGTAGATTCTAGAGGTACATCTGAAAGATCGCTCCGAGTTGTATTCAATATATCTTTAAGAGTACCCAGTGTGATTGTTATTGTCGTTTTTTTTCACAACATAGCTCTGCTTTGTTTGTGATGCGATGTAGTTCAGCTGTCGTCATTAAGAGATTTTTAATATCCAGCGACGAGTAAATTATTTTTTATTTGATTTGTTATGTTTTATAATCATGTGTGTGATAATTAAAAAAATATATCTGATACAGAATGTCAAGCATAACCCGCGCAATAACTATCATTCACACATGATTCGCGTGGGTTCTGACAAGATATATGGTGGCTATTTATCAAAAGACGCCTTTGTCCATCATACGCCGCATTTGTCGAGAAAATGACGGTATAATAGGATACTCAATCCGCACGTGTCAGGCAGGCTACAGGCTACCCACAACATAACCAATGCATGTGGCATTCTATTGTAGTCTGTAATGTGTGACGTACGTGACGCCGACGGCTTCATCATCATCACTACATATAAAAGAAAGTCCCCCGAAATGTTTTTCTGTCGTGCATGCATCATGTCTGTCTGTGATCGCTAAACTCAGGAACTACTGTATGGATTTTGATCCGGTTTTCACTAATAGATAGAATAATTTAATAGGAAGGTTTTCGGTTATAATTTATAAATATTTATTTCAAATTAACTGAACTATGATGATGTTTGTAGATCGAGTTGGAAAAAAAAATGCCTCTTGAGAGCTTTCTGGGCGTGCGCTGCGTTAATGGTTTCATTTATATGAAAGTTATGTATGAAAGAATTGTTTCTCTCTAAAAGCTCTAAAGTAAAGTTTGCGATAGTATTTATCTATCTTTTAAGGATTATCCATAGTAACCAACTTTTTATACCAAAAAAGTAGATTTTCAAAATAAGGTTTTTTTGAATGTATTTTTGCCCTTAAGGTACGGATCCTTATCTAATTTAAAAGGTTAGTAATAATAAACAATGAACAATCAAAATTGTCTTTGACACCATGTTATTTAAATGAATATCTTAGAAGATATCACAATATTAAAATCACTCTAATTAAAGTCCTAGAATGAGCTTCACACTCGATGCGCATATCCGTTGATAGCCGGGGGCACACACGGAGGGCACACGTCATTGCGTCTGGTCGTCTGAAGCCTGATTTTTAAAATTTTAGATATGTTCAACCATTCTCGACTTTAACAGATAGTTCAAAATGAGTGTCGTTTGAATCCAGAGAAAAAAAATGTATACGATTCGATAATGTCATCAGTCAACAATAACATAGGGAAAATAATTTTCTTAGATGCTCCTGTCTTTCACACGGGCAATTGTATGGGGCCCTGTCACGTGTAACATCAAAACTTATTGAGTTCATTTTTGCACCTAATCCTGAAGAAGTTATAAATGTTGTGTACAACGAAATATTTTAGAATGTTTTAAAAATTGTGTAGCAAGTTGAAGACTACGTCATAATATCGTAATAAAAAGCACCACTCTACCCGTAGATTAGTACACGTGCGAAGCCGGGGCGGGCCGCTAGTATTATAATAAATCAGAGCGCACGACAGTGCGCCGGCCAAGTTCTAAGCACAGGCCGCGCGCACACCGTGCACTATTTACCCGAACCGCTTCGAGCCACTTTTGATCCCCCTGTATCTTCTTACCTGATTAATAGATTTGGATGAAACTTTACGGACATAATAACACCATTTAATATACTTTGAATAAAAAGTTTCAATATTGTAGCTATTAAAAAAAAAGTTGAGAAAATTGTAAATTTGGTACTCACTGACTGGCAGCTCATCAAAATGTTTGACCACTTCTAGAAGACCTACAAAGCTGAAATTTGGCATTTAGCTAGTCGTCAGGGTAAGAGTAATGGGAAAATTCTAATATTGGAAATTGGTCAAGTGCGAGTCAGGTTTTAGTCAAAATTATGTATTAGAATATTGGTAATAGGTACTTCAGTAAGACTTAAAAATCTGAGATTTGGCATGGGGATAGTCGTTAACATTTAAAAAACCGGCCAAGTGCGAGTCGGACTCGCGCACTGATCGTTCCGTACCTCCACATAAACATAATTGTATTAGTTGACATTTCAGTAAGTTAATGTGCTAGATTTTTTGAGTCCGACACGCGCTTGACCAAATTGTATTATTTGCTGTTATTTTATAGCTTATGCACTATAAACATACCAATTTTCAAGTTTGTAAGTGTTCCCGAAAATCGCCTGAGCGACCATCCAACTTGACCCCTCTCTTATATGAATGTTCTTGAAACGGGAGCTCACCACAATTGGTTACCATTAGTTGTGAGAAAAGTTGTAATATTTAATGATTTCAGACTTTTCCCATTATTTGTACCGTTTGCGGAGGCACACGTTGATGGCTTTGCTGCCATAATGCGAAAAAGAACGGCTTCACTGATGCGCAGGGTGCGTGACAGTGGCAACAGTCTCCTGAGTATAGTAGCGGGTATGGTGCAGGGTCCTTTTATTAAACACTGGACCATATTGCATGTGCTTCCAAGACGAAGTACATATTTGTAATATAATTAATATAAGTACTAACATTAGTTGATAAGTTCTTATTATTACTAACATATTATGGATGTTTATCTGAAATAAAATAATTGAATTGAATTGAATTATTTGTACTGTGATACCTAGCTTCTTGCCAAATTTCATAATTTTAGGTCAACGGGAAGTACCCTGTAGGTTTTGCATTTTTGAATAAATGTAGATAGATAGATATAATATAATAGATGAGGACATAAAATGCCATATCTTTTGAAAAAAATTAAATTTTCAGATCTTGTGTGGTTCATGGATCCTAATATGTGGTATTAATTTCAACCTGATACCTTTACCCGTTCGTGAGATAAAGGGTCTTGACAGACAGACAGACAGACAGACGGACAACAAAGTGATCCTATAAGGGTTCCGTTTTTTTCTTTTGAGGTACGGAACCCTAAAAAGTAAAGAAAACATCGAAAATTGGAAATTGGTGAAGTGCGAGTCAGGTTATAGTCATTATTATGTATAAAAATGTTGGTCATACTTCTCTAAGACCTTTTTTTTTTTTTTCGAGGGGAAATCCATTATGGATACCCGGTCGCTGGGGGAAAGCGATCGGGTTATGTCAGACTCCACTGACTAAAACCCCCCGGTGACCAACCTCAGCGCATGACGGGTAGCTCTGGGATCTCCTTGGGAACGCGACCAGTGCCACCCTCGCGCGATGCTCGTGCCCTTCCTCCATTCTTTATCCTTCCTTACTGCAAGGCAGTAGCAACACAAGGTCACAATGTGTTACTACCTTCCGCTGGCACTTCTCTACGACCTACAAATCTGAAATTTGGCATCGGGGTAGTCGTTAGCATAAAACTAAAGGAAAACTTTAGAAAATAGAAAATGGTCAAGTGCGAGTCAGACTAAAAATAATTTACTAAATATTTAAAAAAGTAGTACTTCTAGAAGGTCAGAATTAGTCATGCATTATTTATTTATTTATTTATTTACTCACAATTTAATGTTACAATTTCGGAACTTAACACTATAAACCTTCATAGGTTTTTTAAGTGCTGCACACTTCTCATGACATAAATACTACAAATTACTTATTATTAAAAAACACTAACGACTTTAACAAAAACAAGATGAGGGTAATACAATAAAAACTAGTTACACAAACAATAACATCACGGGCCCGGCTCAGTGCCGGTACGACACATTCCAACCGAGATCCACGCTGACGAAGGACAGAAATTGAATGAGTAAACAACGCCCTACAGGTTGCTCCATTTTTAGTTGGTCCCGATTTTTTTATAAAAAACGTTTTTAAGTATATGATCATAATTTTTACAAGAGATTGTTTTCCGTATGTCCAGTGGTAAATTTTTATTGATTAAGCGCGGTACCAAATAATGAGTTGTTCTTTCCCCATAAAAATTATTCGCTCTGATTGTAGCCAGTTTACCAGAAAGAACTTGTCGAGTTTCTTTAGCAGATTTAATAATATTATTACAGAACGTTAAGTAATTTTCAGACAAAAGAAGGAAATCCGCTTTTTCTTTAACTGAAAGCACATTACAATGTTGAAACAACTGGTCCTCTACCCCACGATACCGTTCCCGCACCTTCCAAGGTACTACCTTTTTAAGTAGTCTAACTTGCAAGTTATGTATTCGATCTAAATAGGTTTTAAACGTCCGCCCATAGCTAGAAAGGCCATAACATACTATACTTTCTGCTAAAGTTTTATATAGCTGAAGCCGAATAATATACGGTATTTTATTCTTAAGTAAAGAAAAGTTTGCTAATAACGCTCGCAATTTTCCAACAACTGACTCAATATGAGGACCCCAATTTAATCTTTCATCAATAATTAGACCAAGGTATTTTTGTTGCTTCACCTGTTCCACTGCCTTACACTGACAGTTGACTTGGTTTCCTGCGTGATGACAGTAATGCTCATGAGCTATGACTTTAAAACCATCATAAGATGGGATGTGACTGGAGTGAATATGTAACACTTTTGTTTTATCTGCATTTAAAACTAGCCCTGAATCATGAGACCATTTGCACACAGAATTAAAATCATCTTGCAACTTTTGAATAGCAACGAAAATATCTTTATCGTCAGATACTAAGCACGTGTCATCAGCATATTGAAAAACTGTACACTTCTTGATAACATTTGTCAAATCATTGACATAAGCCAAATAATGCAAAGGTCCCAAAACAGAGCCTTGTGCTGTACCGTGAGTGACGCCTACTGAATCACTGAAACTTTCACCAACTTTCACACGATAAGAGCGATTACTGAGATAACTTTCACACCATCGCAATAATGGTCCCCTTATGCCACTATTATCCAGCTTCTCAGCCAACGTCTCATGACGCAAGGTATCAAAAGCTTTACTATAGTCTATAAATATAACTATCACATGCTTTTTAGGGTTCCGTACCTCAAAAGAAAAAAACGGAACCCTTATAGGATCACTTTGTTGTCCGTCTGTCTGTCTGTCTGTCTGTCTGTCTGTCTGTCTGTCTGTCTGTCTGTCTGTCAAGACCCTTTATCTCACGGAAGGGTAGAGGTATCAGGTTGAAATTAATACCATAGATTAGGATCCATGAACCACACAAGATCTGAAAATTTAAATTTTTTACAACGACGCAATCAAAAGATATGGCATTTTATGTCCTCATCTCCATACATTTATTCAAAAATGAAAAACCTACAGGGTACTTCCCGTTGACCTAAAATTATGAAATTTGGCAAGAAGCTAGGTCTCACAGTACAAATAATGGGAAAAGTCTGAAATCATTAAATATTACAACTTTTCTCACAACTAATGGTAACCAATTGTGGTGAGCTCCCGTTTCAAGAACATTCATATAAGAGAGGGGTCAAGTTGGATGGTTATTGAGGCGATTTTTGTTTTAGTTCTATTTAAAAACGGGAACACTTACAAACTTGAAAATTGGTAGGTTTATAGAGCATAGGCTATAAAATAACAATAAATAATAAAATTTGGTCAAGCGCGTGTCGGACTCAAAAAATCTAGCACATTAACTTACTGAAATTTCAACTAATACAATTATGTTTATGTGGTGGTACGGAACCCTCAGTGCGCGAGTCCGACTCGCACTTGGCCGGTTTTTATTATTAAGGCATTCATTGACATGATCGGTGAATTTGGAAAGCAGCTGCGTAGTGCTTTTCCCAGGTTGAAACCCGTATTGTTGTTCAGACAGGATCTTATGTTCTTTGTAAAAAGAGTGAATTTCTGTGCTTATATATTTTTCTACTATCTTATCTAGAATAGGTAAGATAGTAATCGGACGATAGTTACCATAATCATTCTTAATACCTGTCTTGTAAATAGGTCTAACAATGCCTTCCTTAAGTTTATTGGGATAAAGACCAGTCTTTATACTTACATTAATGAAATGCGTTATGGCGTTTACAATTTTGTCTGATATATGTTTAATATCAATTGGCCTAATTCCATCAGCCCCAGGGGCTTTATTCGTCTTTATTCTATTAATTATTTTATGAATAGTTATAGGAGTTGCCTTCTTAATATAAATACTTTTATCAGTTTTATTGATGTACTCAAATTTATTTAAAAGAGGCTTAGTACACCTAGGTAGAATGTCTTTAACGCTTTTATCAAAATTCAAAGCAAAATTGTCAGCTATCTCCTTTTCACTAACTATGCAGTCACTAAAAGCTTTTAAAATTACGACATCTAATTGTGCTCTTATCCTTCCTGTCAATTCATTAAGTATCTGCCACAACTTTTTAGGGTCATCTTTATATTGGTAAATTAGTGACTTGTAGTAACTATTTCTAGATTTTTCTATTGCCTTATTTGCTCTATTGCGAAGTTTATTATATTCAAGTTTTAATAGTTTATTAGTCAAATCTTTTTTTAGTTCAATAAATTTCTGATCCCTTGCAGTACTTAAACGAATTATTTTATTATTTATCCAACTAGCGGTTATAGATTTAGATCCTTTTGCATTAACAATATACTGAGCCTTATCATAACATTTTTGGATGTTTTCGGTGAGAGTTCTATAGATCAGATTTGGACAATCATGTTTTAATACTGTATCCCAAGCTGTATTCGTCAATTCTTGGCATAAAATCTTATTATTTATTTTAGTTTTATAAATTGGAGCATCCTGTACCTGTCTAGTCCCGATGCATGTTAGAATTATTACTCGGTGATCTGCGAGTCCCGAGCGCCGCGCAGTAAACATCATGCGAACAGGATCTTATAAACAAATGATCAATACAACTTTTAGTAATAGAATCGACTCGTTGTTCTACTCTAGTGAAGTCCGTGATACAGCAAGTAAATCCACATTCATACATAGTGTTTAAATAAAGATCCCGAACGCAGTCAGTGTTTACAAGATTGATATTCACGTCCCCAAGAAAAATTGTGATATTTGAGGTAGTACGGGTATTAAGAATACCTTGCAATTCACTTACAAAACAATGTTTGTTTTGATGAGGAGGCCGATAAACTGCACACAAACTAATGTGATACCCAGTATGCGAGGTTATTTCACTTAAAGTGCATTCAAAGTGTTTAGAATGTTTATGGATTGCAGTGAATTTATGACATTTTCGGACGTAAGTAACTATACCGCCTCCCTTCTTATTTTTACGTAGATTTGTGTGCATGTTATAGCCCCTCAAATAAAAAAGTGAACTTATGTAGTCTGAAATACCTACCTCAGTCAGTACAATAACATCAATAGGCTCATTAGACGAACTTACCAATAATTCTAATTTAGAAAAATTCTTAATAATGGAACGAATGTTCACATGGATGACCGTAAAGTTATTACTATTATTTGTAGGAATATTTTTAAAGTATTCTAATATATTTGTACAATCAAAAAATTCTAATACATTTTCTAAAGAGAACGCCATTTTTTAAAATAATTTAACTAAACAAAACTACCTGCATTACATAACTATATGACTAAAATAAAAATTAATGTTGCCCACTTTTGTTAGCAACGAGGTTTTTAATGTCATTTTCAGTGCGCACGATAAATACCTTAGCTCTTTCTTGCTTCCTGACTTGCACTCTTACTTCCTTGAACCATATGAATTTGTATGTGTCCTTCAACTCTTGCTTGGCTGCCCATAAAAGTTTCTTTTGGTAGTGAGTCATTGCTTCTCTGACATAGATTTTATTGCAAGCAACAGTTTCATCTAAACCAGTAATTACATCTTTCGCGCTAATATTCTTGTTCCTTGCAGATGCAATCCAGTCCAATTTTGCTTGCTTATTTTTCATTTTTAACATAATTGCGGGTTTCTCAGGATGTGTGGGTAGTCGCTTTATTTCCTGTACAGTAGTACCCTCAACCTGTAAAACTTGCGACAGCGAACAAACTATCTCATCACTATCTATCTCTATTTCATCAGCCATGTCCAATTTTTCTTGCTCAAGTTCGGTGATCATTTGCTCCAAAGCTGCAATTCGGTGTTCCATGTTGTTATTTTTATTCGTTAGTTCTTTGTTTTTGTTCTCTACCTCCTTTATTTTAAGTTTGAATTCCTTTAGATCATCCCTGCATTCTTCAACCTGATCACTAAGAAACTGCACAGATGTTTGTAGTTGAGACAGTTCTTTTCTCAAAATTTTATGCATCTCCTTACTTATATCGGCCATGAACTTCTTTGAATCCAGGGTTACCAGTTCTTTGTGACCTGCAAGCGGTGGTTCGACTTCCTCATCCTCTATTTCTTCTTCATCGAGTACTTCAAACGAACCTTTCCTCGAGCTGGTTTTCTTGCACTCGCTGCATGACCACTCCAAGCAATCTACGGCACGTAGTGCACTTATCTGCTTCGCAGTTAGACCAGTACACTCGGGTTTTGCGTGCACTAACATTTCACACTGGTTGCAACGAAGAACTGCAGACCTTTTCGTTATGTTTCTATCACAAACAGCACAGTTGGTCATCGTATTAACGGAAAAAAATTACGAAGGGTAGCTTACAAAAAAAAAATAAAAAAATAAACGGACTATGAGCGTACGACTTAACAGTTTGACGTCTGGGCGAGAAGTGATGAAAGCATGAAAACAAGTACCTAACTATGTTTTAAAGAAACTATGAACGAACATTCAGATTTTATAAAACATTTCATCTTAAAATATTGGTTTGGTAATCAAGCTGGGAGTACCTCCACGCGGTGAAGGCGGTAACAGTTTAGCGCTTTGATACTGGCTAAAACTCCAATTTCAATTACTATTTATATGCCTTCGGGCTTATGTTGTGTGTATCGTTTACGTTTACGTGTTATTTGGCTAGGCTACCCCGGTAACGCAGGTGGGGCCGCTATCAAATTTCTCGTACATTTTCGATATTATTACATCTGGTGGACCAGACACACTTCATTTTAATAATAATAATATAATATGAACAACGTTGCGATAGGTACTATAAAGCAATCTGAGCAAAAAGAAATGAAATCCCACCAAAAACATAAATGTAAAAATCTAGGCCAAGTTCTTGTACATAAAAAAAGAGTTCAAATCAAATCTAAACTACAGCCAAGTTAATAATAATCAGAACCGATATTAATCATTCGAACTTGGCGGGTTTTGAAATTTTAATGAAGGAAAAAAGTCCAACTCTAAAACTTACCTCCGCAAGATTTGCTCTTTTCAGAAGTATTGGTGTGATGAAAACCCACCAAGTTGGAATGATTAATATCGGTTCTGATTATTATTAACTTGGCTGTAGTTTAGATTTGATTTCAACTCTTTTTTTATGTACAAGAACTTGGCCTACATTTTTACATTTATGTTTTTGGTGGGATATAATATATAGCTTATGTCTGGTTTTCAGTAGAATTTTAAAAAGGAAGTAGGTTTGATACTGAATTTCATCAAAGTTGGTAGAGTTAACTGTTAGCTGCAAAAACGTCGCCAAATAAAACGTTAAATATACATATAAGTAAAGGCAACGCCATACAGGGCTATTTGTTGAACCCTTCGCCAAGTTTTAATTAAAACGTTACTCAGAACATAAATCTGATCATCTTACCTAAACAGAAATACACATGGGCAAAAGCGAGAATAAATTTTAGTCGTCCGAGACAGTGGAGGGCATAATGTCCGATTCAGGGCATATTAAGTAACTTAGCCGCCTTTTATAGCACAAGAACAGATTAAAGTAACTTAGCCAGCTTTTTTCACGAGAGAGCCGATCAAGTCAATTAGCGGCCTTTTATTACATTTAGTTGATATAACCCGAATCTATTACAGACGCGCGTGAATAGGTTTCTTCTGGGCAAGCTCGTTCCATCGCCAACCACATCTTTGTCCTCAAGGCTAGAACAAGGTCAACAGTAAGCCAATTGACCATTAAAAAAATACTAGCACACGATTTGTAGGAGAAAGCTAAAAAAACGGCCAAATGCGTGTTGGGCCACGCGCAGTAGAGGGTTCCGTAGTTTTTTTAGGATATTTTATCATAGATAATATTAGTAGCTTTTTAGGATTTTTTTAATCCTAAAAAATAACGGAACCCTCTAATGAATTTATTAAAGTACTTCATAACGTTCATAACATACCACCTAATGCTCAGCGAGGTGCTAGCTCCTGATTGCTATTGCTAGAGCATAATAAATAACCCACTTCACATTTTATTCAAGTTCAGATAGGAAATTCTTTAATTAATAATAAAAAATAGTAAACAGGTGATTTTTACGAAAGAATTCAACACAATTACAATGTTTATTTTCATAAGATTCAAAACCTTCTTGACGCCGCCGCGCAACGATTGTGTTTCTAATTTGGCGTCAAAAATCACCTTCCTTCTGGAGCACTCAGGTAATAAATGAATCTACTAAAGATTCTACAAGACAACAAACATTTTGTACAAGACGATATTTCTTTTTAATTAACCAAGGCACACGCTTGTTACCACAATACCTGTATTGTGGTAACAAACACTGCCACTGTTGTTCAGTATAATTGACAGAAATATAAAAACTCTTTCGTGGAATCCGCCATTCAAGTTGTAGCGCTACTGCTAAAAATTAAATAGTAATTAATCTTCATTCTTGATTTACTAATGAAAAACCATTAAGAGATCTGATGCCGTTCTATTTTCGTTCCATCCAAAAATAGATAGAGGTATTCCAACTGTTGTGACTGGCCACATCTTGCTAGTGGGCAGAGGAAGGCAGGGTAATAGCTAGGTATCTCATTAACGCCTACGTTCAGAAAATGCATTAGTGCTAGGGTACTACTTTCCTTTCTTTTTAGGGTTCCGTACCTCAAAATAAAAAAACGGAACCCTTATAGGATCACTGTGTTGTCCGTCTGTCTGTCTGTCTGTCTGTCTGTCAAGACCCTTTATCTCACGAACGGGTAAAGGTATCAGGTTGAAATTAATACCATTTATTAGGATCCATGAACCACACAAGATTTGAAAATTTAAATTTTTTACAATGACGCAATCAAAAGATATGGCATTTTATGTCCTCATCTCCATACATTTATTCAAAAATGCAAAACCTACAGGGTACTTCCCGTTGACATAAAATTATGAAATTTGGCAAGAAGGTAGGTCTCACAGTACAAATAATGGGAAAAGTCTGAAATCATTAAAGATTACAACTTTTCTCACAACTAATGGTAACCAATTGTGGTGAGCTCCCGTTTCAAGAACATTCATATAAGGAGGGGTCAAGTTGGATGGTCAATGAGCCGATTATTGTTTTAGTTCTATTTTAAAAACGGGAACACTTACAAACTTGAAAATTGGTATGTTTATAGTGCATAAGCTGTAAAATAACAACAAATAATAAAATTTGGTCAAGCGCGTGTCGGACTCAAAAAATCTAGCACATTAACTTACTGAAATTTCAACTAATACAATTATGATTATGTGGTGGTACGGAACCCTCAGTGCGCGAGTCCGACTTGCACTTGGCCGGTTTTTTTTTTAATTCTTATTTTATTTTTCGAATGCTTTCAGCAAGGTTAGGTCGCTTAAAATAGAGAACAACGTGTAAATGGAATAAGCGAAACCCTAATACACCCCAACTGATGTTTATTAAAATAAATCCACTCTTGTGAAAAAAAAATAAAACCGTAAAATTACGGTAGAAGAACTGAGTTGCGTGCGAGGCTTGGTTTTTTTACAAGTTATGTTTTTGATAGCTATAATTTTACCCCTAAACACTTAAACAACAGAAGAACCCATTTAAATTATTTTTGGAATATTTGTTTGTCCATTTTTCTGTTTCTTTGTCCGCGATTCACTCACGAACTACTGAACCGATTCACGGGGTTTTCGATATAACTTCGTGCAAAATATAAGATTTCTTTCATTGCAACCGGTTCACTCAAGAACAAACTTTTGTAACAAATTTTAGTACCCTGTCACTCACAAATCTGTACAAAGATAAAAAAAAACATGGGTCTGAATACGTTTTTTTTTTGTTTTTCCATATAAACCTTGCGCCGGCAATTATAATTTACTCTTTTTCGACTCTTCTGGGTAACATGTTAAAATTGGCTGTATTTGCAGTACCTACCTTTAAAAAAGTTGGTATTGGATATCGAGAACTTGTAAAACACAACATTATTTCTAAACTGTCGTCTTCACAGTTTTGATAGGTAGTTAGTGATCGGAAGTTAGTCCGCGGTGGAAACTTGCATCAACTGTACCAGGACTTCAGCAAGTTGTGGAATACTCGCTCAAAGTTTCAATCAGCAGACGGACAAGTTAGATTTATGAACTATCTGCTACTGCTGTCCAACCTCTACACAGGGTTTGAGACTATTCATGTCATACATACTAAGTAGTACGATTCAAAATTTAGGATCGTAATAAATCTTTCTCAATATTGCTCTTAAGAGTACGCTGTCAAGATTTGATTTGTTATCTTGAAAGCTTTTTAAGTTTTGTTATTAATGCAAATCCCATGACACGTATTGAGAGCAATCTCACGCTTAAGAGGGATTTATCTATTTGTATTGAAGGTCGTCCTTATGCTTATATATTAGTTCAGTCGGCTCTCAGTTATAATTATTTTTAAATTAACATTGATCTTGTATAGGTAAGTTAGGTACTACTTTTACTAAACTTTTACTATAGATAAGTAAGTTTTTGAACGTTAAACGAATATGAGTCCAAGAAAAGCAAAAAAGCCAGAAAGCCTGTAAAACGTTCCAATTAAAAGCATTAAAAAAAACTTTTTATACCGTAGAAAGCGTACCGACAAAAATTCGGGGCCGAAGATATATAAAATACCATTAGGTAGGCTTGGCGGAATATATTATACCAAAGGGAGTTCCAGAACAAACTTTTGTCGTACATACGAACGTATATACCTACCTGCTGAGGAGAGCGTGGAACAGAGCCATGCGATTAGGATGGATGGAGCGGAATACGGATATTTTTACTATTTGTACGTGGACACGACGACAAGTATTAAAATATTCATCCACTCTTGTTATTTTGTGTTACCGAAATTGTTGTTGTTGAGTTTTAGTGAATTTTCTAATATTTTCAAAGCATGGCACGTTCTTGGAAAAGTGCAAATGTCTAGACAAACAGACTTTATGTAAACTTAAAGTTTCTTTCGAGAAATTGTAATATCTAGCTAGGTACATAAGCCTATCATAACTGCATTACCTAAATATTGAAGTTTGTTTTCTTCTTCTTGCTTCCAATACACGCAGTGCTTTTATTTGTATTTGTTTTGGCTTTAAAAGTCCGTTTGCAGCGATAACGCCACCTGTGATCACATAAGTTTTAAGTTCTCTGTGCAACTTGTTTTATTTTTGTTATGTGCGCAATAAAGCATCCATCAATGTACCTCTGTATAACTTTACCAATAGGAGTCCTTTTTAGGGTTCCGATACCAAAATGGTAAAAAAGGAACCCTTATGGTGCGACTTTGTTTGTCTGTCTGTCTGTCCGTCTGTCACACCTGTATATCTCAGCAACCACTCATGCTATCGACTTGAAATTTGGGATAATTTTAGAATATGGTTGCCCAACTTAATTGCACATAAAAGAATAAAAAAAATATGATTATTAATGTAAAGGGGTCCCAAATAGGGCCCCCCCCTATTTGGCCCCCCCGGGGGCAAAATTTCAATTGGTCGTTACTATAGGTCGAGTGGGGTATCATATAAAAGGGCTTTACTTGTACATTCTAAAATAAATATTTTTAAGACTCTTAGTTTTCAAGTTATACTGAAAAATTACAAAAAAATACCATTCCCCCTTATCTCCGAAGTTTGTGAAAGGGCAAATCTAAATTAATTACAGTCAATAGAAGTATATGTAAATATTACAGCAAAAATAAAACGATCTTTCTATGTTGCACAGTTTTTTTTTAGAAATCTGCAGAAAACCTTTACAAACAAATTTAGTTTTGCGGTCCTAAAATGGACTGTATAGCTTCTAAAAATACTATAGGTATATCGGAACCCTCGGTCCGACTCGCACTTGTTTTTCAGGGAGCTCATTAAAGTAAGACAAGGGCAATTTTCTTGCACTAAAGTTTTGAAAATTGTGGCTTTTTAGTATTGTCATGTATTGTCAAGTACAAGGCCGCACATCAGTAGAAACACTTTTGGACCTTATGGCGTGGTAATAGAGTTGAAAAAGTTTCTACCGACAAGCGGTTGACCGCACTTTTGATGTAATAATAGGATTTTGAGGTGCATGATTCATACAGTGTTATATAGAACTATTATTAAACCGGGCAAGTGCGAGTACATACATAATATCACGCCTTGTTCCCGTCGGGGTATGCGAGTTGGACTCGCGCGCTTAGGGTTCTACCTTCTACCATCAAGCTTTTGCCCTTTGATTTTAAAAATCTCCGCATTCACTTAAACTTGACCTCTTTTTAATATGAAAACAATTGGTTGGGAAGAACGTTGTAATATTGAACGATTTTAGACTTTTTCCTGTGGTTGTGCTATGAGACCTAGCTTTTTACCAAATTTTATGACTCTAGGTCAACAGGAAGTAGTAGGTTTTGGTTTGGTTCATAAATGTATTCAAATGGGGACATAAAAGGCCGTATTTCTTTTTATTGTGTTATATATAAATTTTCACATCTTCAAGGGTCGTGGAACTTGATATTTGATATGGATTTCAACTTGATATCTTTACCATTTTGTGAGAAAAAGGATTTGACAGACGGTCAATAAAGTGATTCTTTATGGGTTTCGTTTATTTTCCTTTTGAGGTACGGAACCCTAAAAATCAATTCTAATTACCTCTCCTAAGATTCAAATACGTGAAATTATTTCACTAATAAAGTATGTAAAAAGAAACGACACAAGCTATGAATTTAGTTGGCTCTTTGTGTTTTCAGTTGGTCGGTTTTCTCGAATCTCGTTGTTTTCAAGTTTTGAAATGTAGAGCGATGTAATCAGAGACGCAGAGTAGAGTAAAGCGCAAGTTATGACGTCATGTGAACGTAATGGGTTCATTCCCTTGTGCACTGTCATGGAATATTATGAATAACAACACTTTATAATGCAAGGGAAGGATCAAACGAGAGACTAAGTACTGAGCTTACAAAGTGGGGCAATTTTGTTTCAGAAAATTCACATTTGAGACATTTACCACTTTGTTTTTTGATGTCTGCACTGGGCGAGATGCAGGTTTTGTTTAGTTAGTTTTGACGATTTTAACTACTGCCCATCCAGTTCAAAATCTCTTAGTTAATTACCAAATAATTCTTATAGCTATAAATTTTTATCTCTTTTGGGCAAATAGCGAAACAATTTTTTACCTGCACACTCTCATCAAAATTCGATTAATAAAGGAATACTTCCTCGAATGTCAAATTTTGCTTTTCCCAAAAGCTTTGTGATAACGTATTTTTTACACATATTAAATACAAAAAGGTATGAAACGGGCTTTTGCCCGAGGGCTTTGCGTTATTGGAATAAATCTGGTTCTCTGTGACTGGAATGGGGGCATAGGTCGCGGGGTACGGGCGCTCTATCTCTGTCTTTTGAACCAGTGGGTCCTATAAATGTTCAGTATACATTAGAATTTAATAAGTTTATTTTCCCTCTCACTATAGATTTGTGACAAACATCTTAATTAAACACTTAAAATAGACTTGTTTATGTTAATCTGTTAATGGCGGTAGTGCCTTCATAATTTAATAAAAAAAAAAGATTCGTTAATCTGATATTGCCATAGATGAACAAATTTCCTACTGGAATCAGAGTAGTGTCGTGGGAAATGTTATTTTACCTATGACACTACCGGTAGAGTCATTGGAAAGGAAAATCTTCCATGACACTACTGGTAGTGCCACGCAGTTGTGCTACGGGAAACAAACGGATTTTTAGGTAATTACATCACCTTAATTAAAGAGAGAAAGAGAGAAAAAAAAAGGTAATTTTCTTATTTAAGTATACACTCTTACTTTTATATCAGCCCGGATATTTAAAGAAAAAAATAAAAAATAAAAAAAACATAAAAATAAAAATTTTTACTTCCCATGCCGTAGCATCAACTTACAGCTCATTTTGTTTAACCTATACTATATTCCTTGGGAAAAGTTTTTCAGTTTCATGGACAGAACGACCTCTTAAAATATTCGGGGATTATTTATTAATGATTGATTAGATTCCGAATCAGCTCATAAAAGAAAGTTACTTATCCAGTGTACGTACGACCCTATTATAAAAATAGTATGACAGGTTCTTATACCCGTTATACTGTTTTCATAATATTGTTAGTGGCTGCGAAACTCTCAAACAGTGTACGACACTTTGACGACACATTGGACTTTGAACCACTCTTATTCCAATTTGTGTTGCGAGTGACAAGCTTGACCTGCTCTTAACTGTACATGTATTAATGACTAAACCATTTGACTAAACACAAAGGGGATTATGTCTGCGGGCCCATCTGGAAATTATATTATCAAATTGTTTATGCGACGTTGGCTCCTGACGACAAAGCTCCTTAGTTATAACCGAGTTAATGTGAATGAGGGTAGAACCGTAAAGAGATTCAAACACCCCTTTATGCCTTATGCCTGTTAGTAATAGGTACAAACAAAGCGAAGCAGTATTTAAAATATGTGAGAGAAAATCTTCTATAAAAAAAGTACTTTAATCAAATTAATGGAGAAACGAATTTTTCATATCACTAGCCCGGAAATCTTTGCTTTATCAGTCGAAATATGCGTGCAAAAGTCATTTTTTGTCACTGCGTGAAAAATGTATTTGAAATTATAACGTCGTGATGAATTAGCACTTTAAGTAGGTACTGGCACTATCCGTTAGTATTTTCCTAGTTGTAGTGAGGTGAAAATTGGTGTGCTTTGCTCGGAATTTGTTATGCAAGGCAGCAAAATTATTATTTGGCGAGAGTGCCTTGTATTGAAACCCTATATTCTAGGATTGAGCCACGAAGAACCCTGAGTGTAGCGAGGGTTTCAAGGCACGAGATGCAAAATAACTTTGTTGCCAAGTGAATCACAAAACTTTTCACCTCACTACCGTGAGCAAAATGCTAACGATAAGCGCCAGTACCCCACACTAGCCGCCAAAGCATGACTTTTGCACGCTGGTTTCGACCTATTTGAATTTCTAAAACCTTTTCCACGCCAGCGTCGAAAAACTACTTTTGCACGTATATTTGACCGATAAAGCAAAGTTTTACGAACTGATGAGGAGAAACAAAAAACTAGTTATTTCGCGACTTGTGCCTTGAAATCCTCGCTACATTCAGGGTCCTTCTTTTGAACCACTCGGTTCGCTCGTGGCTTAATCCTAAAAAATAGATGTAGGGTTTAAATACAAGGCACTCGCGCCTTGCACACAGATTAAATAATAGTAAACTGCCTTGCATGACAAATATTGCTGCCGTTAAAAACACAATTTTTCAAGTCACTACAGCGAGAAAAATACTAACGGGTAGTACCAGTAATTAAAATGCTAATTTATCCTCATTCACTTGCATGTGGCTCATCCTAGATTCCTTCGCTTGCTCAAGTTTCAAGGCACTCGAGCTAAACAATAATTTTGCAGCTGCCTATAACAAATTACTATTCGTCTCAATTTTGAAAAAGTTACAGAAAGAGAAGCCGGAGTATTTTGGACACATCATGAGAAAACAAACACAAACTCAACTCACCATCCAAGGAAAATTCCAGGAAAAAAGGAAACCAGGCCGTAGGAGGATATCGTGGCTTCAAAATCTACGCCTATGTTTCAACATGAACTCAAGATCGTATTTGCTAGCAGCAGTCTCCAAAGTTTAGATAGCCTCAATGATTGCCTATATAGGGTGACTTTTAATTAGTTCTTGATAGAAAAAGGTATGAATGTACTCATGATACTGAACAACTTTCCCCAAAGAACATAGGTCGAAATACGAAAATCAAGTTTTGACGTCCCATACAAAATGCGCTATCAGCAGATGCAATTTCTATGGGAGGTCAAAACTTGATTTTCGTATTTCGACGTATGTTCCTTGGGGAAAGTTGTTCAGTATCATGAGTACATTCATACCTTTTTCTATCAAGAACTAATTAAAAGTCCCCCTATATACCTTCGCATCTTCGATAGGAGACGGCATTTGAAGGACAACAAAGGAACCTGTTTGAGCTCTGTTTTCTAATTCAATTTCGAATACAAACCATATTTTGAACACAATTCATACTTAAACTATTTAGGGAAGTTTATTTCTTGCTTGGCTGAACACAATTATCGCAGTAATACTCGTATTGTTTGAGGGTATGACTTAAAACATTTAAGCGAGTTTGCTCTTAACGTTGGTGTTCCACAAGAGTGAAGATTTATTCCAGCGTCCTACTTTATTTATGATTTTCCATACATTAGAATACACGATATTTTATTTAAAGATGTATCTTTTATTCAAATAACTTTTAATCAAAAATAATAAAAGGTAGTCGTAGGCAGTTATTTTTTTACTCATGAGTAAAAAAATTATACTAGAGGCGCAGAAACCTTTTAAACACAAATGAAATATTAGTTTTATCTCGGGGAATTTCAATAAAATTGTTCTTTCAATAACCTAAGCCAAAACACATCACATCAATATAAAGTCCTAACGAAATAGTGAACATATTTTTAGTATGTTACTCAGACTATAAAACTGAACAACTTTCCCTCAGGGACAGAGGTCGAAATACTAAAATAAATTTTTAACCTCCCATAGAAACTGCGTCAGCTGATAGCGCATTTTCTATGGGAAGTCAAAGTTGTTTTATCTTATTTCGACCTATGTTCCTTGTTGTTCAGTTTCATACTAAAATTATGTTCACTATTTAATTACGACCTTATAAAGGTCCTCACAAAATTTAAAGCAATGTTGCAGAATTTCCAATAAACAATAATAGTTCAAACAAAGCTTATCAATCGGCAATAATATTATGAACTAATGGATATTTTATTATATTTATATATTATATTTTATATGATATTTTAGTTCAAAATCTTTATTCTGTGACGACACACATTCACATTTTGCGTAACACACATTCCAACATATTATAACCCATTACTTACTCATGACTCTCTGGGGCGGGCGGTATCGTAAGTGCTCAACCCGTTCTGTAATAGACCTTTACTGTAATAAAATTCTGCACATTTCCTTTGTTGCAACTTATTACTAACAAAGTCAATGGAATAATAATATAGGAATATAGGTATATTTGATCATATATTATTAAAGAAGAGAGTGAGTTAGGTACCTAATTTGGATAGGAAATAATTGAAGAATAGCTGTGCCCGCAACTTCTTTCGCATGGATTTTGGGTTTTTACAGGAAAAACGAAAAACTTGCGATTCAAATGCAGTTTTCATCATTTTACGAAATTTAAAGCCGCAAAACTTAAAATTACGTGCTAGCGTTGCTCCGGTTTGAGTGATTTGATTGCGATGAAACAATGCTCACAAAGGATGAGTACCGCATGAAAATCCGTGAGCAGACAGAAAGTAAAAATTAAAAAAAAAATCGTTTCTAGTTTTATAACTCTTTTTTAAATGGCATTTTAGGGTTCCGTAGTCAATAAGGAACGCTTATAGTTTCGTCATGTCCGTCTGTCTGCGGCTTAGCTCAGAGACCCTTAGTACTAAAAAGCAGTTATTTAGAATGGATATACAATATATCATCCATGTAAGATAAAATTTCGAAATAGTATTTTTTTTTGGGTACCTCTCCAGTGGGATGAGAATTTTAGTGTCTTGTGTACCCCATCACATGGGGTATTGTTAAATAGATCTGTTTAAATTATGTGAGTCTGTAAACATAATTTTTCGATTTAGGGATCCGTTTGTGAAACATTTAGCTTGAAAACGCAATTTTTTGTTGGAGTTAATGCTCCCACCCCTGCCAACCAAACACTGAAAGTTGTTCAGTTTCGTTGACTGATCATTTCCCTTCAGTATTCGGAAGGCTGTCCCTAAAACACTGTATAGTGATGAAATTAAAAGGAAAACTATCACAGCTAATTAGGATTCACAGGTTAATGAGCTATCACCGAAAAACTGGAAATAATAAAAATAGCTGTAGCAATTAGGCGCTAGGACCCCGCTGAGCATTAGGAGTTCAACATTTTATGTTGTGAACGTTATGTAACTTAATAAAAACCTGCATTGCGATGAAAAAAATCCTAAAAAGAATACGGAACCCTATACTGCGTGTGGCCGCTGTTTTTTGTATAATTATTCTTCTTATATTTATTGTATATGCGTCTTTATATGTTACTTATTTACTAACATAATAAAATTATGGACACAGTCTAAAATTATTATTTTTTATTTCATTTATTGTTCAACAACTCTGTCAGTCATATAAACCCACACGATATGATGATAATTTATTGTTCAGATGCTACTATTTTATTTGTGAGCTAATCATTGCATGGAGATAAGTCATTGATTAGCATTTTAAAAAGATTGTATCAGCTCACTCTCTCGGAAAACTTGCGTTCATCGGTCGAAATCTGCGTGCAAAAGTTATTTTTGACAACTAGCGTGGGAAAGGTTCTAGAAGTTAGAATAGTATAAGGTACTGGCGCTATTCTTTAGCATTTTCCTCGCTGTAGTGAAGTGAAAAACTGTGCGTTTCACTTGATAGAAACCCTCGCTACGCTCAGGGTTTTCCTTCAATCCTTTAATCGCTTGCACGAGTTTTAATACAAAACTCTCAAGCTAAATGACAATTTTGCTGACTTGCATAACAAATAACTATTTTCATTCAGTTAGATCATCTAACAAATACAATTTCGGAATCACGATTTCCATATGAAAGCTCAAAGGTAAAATATTGATGAGAATACTTTTGTAAATAAAACAAAATGTCCGTCTTTCCACTTCTTCAGGATTCTGTTTTATCGTCCATTCGGGCAGAAACTAATTTCTGCTGAAATTAATTATACCATCTAATGACCTAGCTGTTGCTCTACGGCAGTATACAAGGAGTGTAGTCTTAAATTGCAATAAACCTTGTGACAAATTCTACTCTGATCAACAGCCCTGATTACACCAAACTTTCTTAAATCAGACGTCATGTTAAAGTTAGTAGTGCTCTTAACATATAATATGTTAACGTATAATATAACGTATAACGTTTCATGAGGAAAATCTAAAATATCATTATTAAAAAAACTAACCGAATAACTCTTTGCGAATAACTGACAAAACATTTATTTACTTTCAAAAATTCAGAAAAGTTTTAATTGATTTTCAGTTGATTTTGATGCTACCTTTACAAAACTTTTTTGTTTTTACAAAGAAAAAGTTTATGGCGCGGAGGGTGAACGTAGAATTTTATACATTTTCTTTGGTCTAGGTAGAAATTTATACGTTAGTATTATATAGTCTAAGGTAGAAATCTTGTTGAAATGTCATGTTAATGTCATTTGTGTAGTTCATGCAAGGAGGTTTTTGTTCTGAGAGTTCATGACGGGTTTATTTGTCTAGCTTGACAGTATTGTAATGACATTGGTAGCCAGATATAATCGTCCGTTCGGACCTCTATAGCAGGGGTTAACTTAAAAGTTGATTTAAAGTGCCGTTAGTGCATGGTGGGAAACTCAATAATCTTATATATATTTTTAACTGGCGATCTGTCCCGAAGCTTCGAAGGCATAGAATATAACTCGTACCCGTCATACTTTTAAAAAGGAGAAGCAAAGGGCGCACTTTTAGTTTTTCCTTAATTTGTAAATTTCTGGGAAATCTTGAACGTTAGATTCTAACAAACTGAACAACTTTTCCCAGGAACATAGGTCGAGATACGAAATCGAAAAGGAATCGACTTCCTATACAAACTGCATTAGCTGACAGCACATTTTGTATGGGAGTTCGAATTTCTTTTTTCGTATTTCGACCTAGGAAAAAGTTGTTTAGTTTTATGGTCAGAATCTATCGTTTACGTTTGTACAGTCGATCCCCTAGACACAGTGTATATGTGGTATAGGTGAGTTGAAATAACATACCCACGTTAACCATTACACGTTGTCAGTCACCTGAATGTTGCATTACCAAGTCAAATGAACGTCCGTATCGACCTGCGGCTACCATAAATGGAATTCAGGTATGTACAGTCAGCCGCACATTAGCGAAAGTACTTGCACCACAAAACAGACGAAACTAGGTAAACTAGTAAGAAAGGCGGTCTCAAGGTCTACCGAAGTGTTTAAGAAGTATAAGAACGTTTGTAGATCTAGAAGGTGTAACAAAAATGGTATACCAACCCTGAACGATATGAATCTGACCATGAAGATGAACAACTTTCAAAATATAAAAAAAACCTCCCATAGAAAATGAATCAGCTGTATGGGAGGTAATATTTTTTTTCGTATTTCGGTTTAGTTCCTTGTGGAAAATTGTTAAATTTCATCAGCAGATTCCCATCAAGGGTTGACATACCGTTTCTGTTACACCTTGTAGAGTACCTTTTACTATACACCTACAGATTTTTTTACGCCTCCTATCCGATTCGACCCGATCCTAATTATCAGATGGAATCAAATAATGACTATCGCAGGAAATAGCAAATTCGATGTCAGCCGAAAGCTTGTTATCGGAAGGTGCAGATCGTCCTTTAGGTCTTTTCAAAGTAAGGTTGAAGGACAAACTACATTCTACACCTTTTTACTTTCGAGCGGAGCGAGAAAGGTATTGTATTCGTGAAAAAAAAGTTTTTCTAATTTTCTCAAAAATGTGTTCTATATCACTTATACATCATAAAAAACAAGTCTCCCAAAAATGTCCGTCCGTCGGTCGGTCGGTCGGTCGGTCCGTCGGTCGGTCTGTCCGTCACGCTTTGGCCTAGCGGCTAAACGAATGGTCCGATGTCAATCAACGACACGATGTCTTATGGTGTCAACCATATTTGGAAATTAAGAGTTATATGCAAATCCATCGAAGGGTTTTGAGTGGTTTCCTGCTGGCTCTCATTTTGAGGGTAGCTGTCATTTGTAATTTTTGCAAAAATTGTAGTTTTCGCAAAAACGGCTCTTAAAATCTTGATGAAACTTTGCATGACCAAGAATCTCCATTTAAGGTATTTGCGGCAGTATCAACTGGTCCCTAGAAATTCATATAAGGGGTGTTCCCTTACTACTAAAATTTTTAAATGTGATTTACTCAAAATCGGTTTCGTTGAGCTTATTTTGATGTTCTACAATTTGGATTCTAAATTGGTTTTCTACCTGACTGCATATTTCTCTAATCTTAAATCTAGTTGGTATAGGTAAGTTTGTATTTTCATATTATTTGTATGGAATTACGAACTTAAGTTTGCAGTTGGTACTTATTTACTCATTACTATCCGCAGCCTTTATAATACTGTAGTTAGAGCATTCGGCTCTTGATCCGGAGGTTCTGGGTTCGACTCCCGGCGGGGATACTGTTGAATGATGACTCTCGTATATCGCGAGAAAGTAAGTGCAGTGCTGCTGTACCATTTATTTACATTTAGAACTAGCTCTCATGTTTGAAAGATTCAGTAAAATTGCATTTATAAATAGTTATAAAACATACGTGTCTGAAGAAATACTAAGAAATAAAAAACCGGTCAAGTGCGAGTCGGACCTATAGTATTTTTAGAAGCAATAAAGTTTATTTTTAGGAACGCAAAGCTATTTTCTCTTTGGGTGTACTTAGTGTTCGAATTTATGGAGAATTCATTAATATCTCTCCGAACCAGTATGTAAGCACCCACTCATCCGATGTAACACACACACACACACCACACACACACATACCTTGTTTCTCGACGGTCAAGTCAATATTTGTATAACAAAATTGTTGAAATGAAGCCCAATGTTTTTGTTTGACTTCATTTTAGAAGTTGCTTACTCAGCGATCCTTCAAACTCACTTCTACGGGGTGTATTTTTTGCTTACCAAACTATTTTGCAGCCATAAAATTATTATGAGTGTGGAAAGCGATTTAAAGTGAAGAACAAGGAAGAGAAGAAAAAGTCCTAAGAAAGAGGAAACCTCAGAGGTAACTCAAGAGGTTACAGAGGGAAAGACTGTGATGAAGAGGTGCCGGAGGAAGAGGTCCCAGAGGGAAGAGTGCTCGGAGGGAAGTCTCGCATAGAAGAGGTCCCGGAGGGAAGAGTGCTCGGAGGGAAGTCGCACATAGAAGAGGCCCCGGAGGCAAGAGGAACTCGGAGGGAAGAGTACGCAGAAGAGGTCCCGGAGGAGGAGTGCTCCGTTCCCAGAGGACCCAGAGGGACGAGTGCTAGGATGGAAGAACGCACGAAGAGAATCAGAGGGTGAACTTGGTTACGTGTATAAGAAGCTCGGATTGTAAATAACTCCTAAATAAACGGAAAAATCCTACATTGGCGTTTCACTCCAATCCCGAACCGTTAGCTCGTAACATTTGGTGTCAGAGCTTCTTATATACGTCACCGAGTTCACCCTCTGATCCTCTTCGTGCGGTCTTCCTTCCGAGTACTCCTCGCTCTAGGACCTTTTCAACAGAGTCTTCCCTCCTAGCACTCGTCCCTCTGGGTCCTCTTCTACGGAGTCTTCTCTCCGAGCACTCCTCCTCCGGGACCTCTTCTGCGTACTCTTCCCTCCGAGTTCGTCTTGCCTCCGGGGCCTCTTCTATTGCGACTTCCCTCCGAGCACTCTTCCCTCCGGGACCTCTTCTATGCGAGACTTCCCTCCGAGCACTCTTACATTAGGAACGAATAAGAAACACACATTTCAACGCCAACAATTTTTTAATCTGATAATTTGAGCCGACAACCCTTTGAATTGTTTTACGCAAAACTTGTTTCAGCTGCGAAACAGGTTGTTAAATGTGCGTGCATATAAACGAAAAATAATTTTATATCTTAAATTTTGCTCTAAACAAATCTTGGCCTTTTGAGCCTAACAAGCGGCGTACTACGTCTGCCCCAAATTATACCACGCCTTTTAGCCGCAAAATTTTCCGTTTTCTTTTCTTCTGTACAGGATGTTATGATGAAATCTTTTATGAATCTCGATCAAAAGCAAATAAATAAAAATATAAATACGTAAACTGGAAATTATTACATTGAGCTTCCAGAATAAACCCTTTGAAAAGATTTTAAACACCCTCTTTATCATTTCATTTTCCTTATTCAATTATCTAGCAAAATACGGACTCTTATCTTTTGAATATTTAAATAACCTGCAATTTCTTTCTGGCAAAATAAGTAATTACGATACTTTTCGAATACATGAAAGAAATTAACATTAATTCTCTACTCCAGTAAGTTTCACACAATTTGCAAAGACTCGACATAATGGCGATTCTTGAATAAAACATGACATGAAACGGTATAGAAATGCCGAACCAATTTGCAGTGGTGAAGACAAATTTATGCGATTTAAATAGAGTTTTAGAAAGAGATAGGTGTATATTATTATAAACTTGCCGCGGCGGCGTCTAATATGGAGATCGAATGGGATAGACATAGAGCACGTGTTTGCAAAAAACGCTCTTGCTTATTTTTGACGCAAAGATACAGTGTCTGCCATAGCGTAAAAAGTAGAAAAGAAACCAGTTTCGACCTGTGTTCCTTGGAAAAAGTAGTTCAGTTTCATGGGCAGCCGCCTCTTAAAATCTCCCTCCGGGGTGATAAAAAATAACGCTGTAGAAATACTGTAAGTTTTATTTTTTAAAACGTCAGGGTTCTATTCAAAAACTGAGTACCAGTTTTTTTTTAAATCTGTCAATGTAGTTTGTTTTGTCACTAAAAATCGATGACATAGTTCCTAAGATCAGATCTTCGTATGTGTTATAGTTTTAGATATTTTCATACCGACTGATACTAAAATGGTGTCTGCTGATATCAGTTTCTGCGTAGATAGGTGCATATTTAAAGGCCCAACTAGATCAATGATAACTGTAATTACAAGTCCAGCTCGACAAAGTAATAAATAAAAATAAAATAAAGATAAGGTAAATAAATAAAGTGTTTATTATCTCGCAAATATAAAATGTCCCAAAAAATTAAATCATATTGTATTGTAGCATTTTTAGCTGTCTTACATTGTTGCTGTTTACTTTTCAAGCTTGTTTACAAAGATACTATTATTAAACTTGTGCAAACACATTACGATCTAGAAACTGCGCAATAGATGTCAGCAGAACTAGTTCTCCGGAATAGAATGATGCTATAAATATGCGCCTACGCTCTGCGGCTCTACGCTCTCTGTTCGTAGCCGCGTAGTCCGTAGAACTAATTTCGTAGAGCGCAGAGCTCGTAGCAAGGCCACAGCCATTATTGTAAATCCGCAGCACAACTGCATTCTATTTGCTCAACTATTTATCGAATATATCATAAAATTAAATGTTGCGTAAAAAGATACATAGAGAGAGTTATTCGTCTGCTATTATTGTAAGCTTGTGTGCAATAAAGAGTTTATATCTATCTATACCTTAGCATTGTGCAATATCATGTAATATTTTAGAGCAGGTCGTGTAGAAGACAAAAAAGCTTTTCTAAACCGTTTTGATGAAATTTGAGTAAAACCATTTACCTTTATTTTCGAAGAATTAAACGCTTAACAGGCTTCACAAAGTTTATGACAATGGTTTAAGTTTCAGCGATCTTAACACCTAACCTATTATTTTAAAGGGTTTCGCATTGACTAAACTAAAATATTTAGTTCTTTAATATACATGCATAAATTATTTTAGTCGAATTTATTAACAAAATTTGAAAACACCAAAGTAGAGATGACAAAAAATGAAATTTAAATTGAAATGGGCTAAGAAAGACGGCCGATATAAGCATTTAAAACTACTAATTAGACAGAAAGATCCGACATGAATAATGACGTTACAATGCACTACGGCCATATAAACTCCATATTAAATATTGTTTTGCTAGAAAGAGACAGGAACAAATCTTCGATGGCTTATATCTTTTTAATAGTACAGTTATTCGAAAAATAGTTTTACAAGACTGTTTATTACATGATTGAGAATATTTTTTTTAAATTCCAATATGCCAATGCCAATATTAGGAGACTCCGCTCTTCCGTGAATTAGTTTTATTTCGTAACTAGGTATTGAGATATAGAAAAAGTTAGTAAATATAAGTTTAGTGTTGTAGAGTATAACTGGTGTGTGCATGAGAGTATGTGTGTCTGTATGTTGTATTACGGTCAATCCCATGAATATTTTATTATTATTAATTTTATTTACATATATTCCATAATGTCCAAGTGTTTTCACCGATGTGCAGTAGGGTTTACCTAGTCTTACGACATAGTCTTGGGATTGGACTTCAAAGGCCACTAGGATAGAAGTTTTTTTATCATCATCATTATATATACAAACATCTATCCTATATCGTATGGGTTGCAAGGTACCAACCTCACTTTCCCTAGTATCAGAATTGTTGAGTCGCTAAAGGCCTCGGACATGGCTCATTATTGTATATCACAATGATTCTGATTGTAAAAATAAGTATAGAAATAGGATTTTTACTTCCTACATTAGTTTTAAACTGAGGACCCTGTTTCCGACTCTGCGCGTTCAGAACAAGTGTGTCCATGACGGTTATTTTTCCGCGTATGGGTGACAGGCGAAGAGCCAATGAATGATTCGCTTGCCTCCTGGGGGGAGCCGCGCTCACCCCCGCGACTCATTTTTTGACTTCTGCGCATTAACGGTCATGGACAAAGTTATTTTGTAAGCAGTGACCAACCCGGCTTTTAAAAACTTGAGCGAAATAATTTCACATATCTACTTACTTACTACTAGACCTACATAACAGGCAGCTTAGGATTTCTACAAAATTGGCGGCTAACCATAGGTGAATTTACAACAACGTCGAGTTTACAAATAGTTACAAACCTTACTAGACTTTCGCCAAGCTTCTAAACTTATATGTATACCACACGTAGGTTACTAAAATATATAGCAACATACAACAGTGCAAGGCCGAAGTAGCGGAATGGAATGGGCTAGCAAACAAATGGATGCAATCTCTACCGTAGCTCTCAATGTGACCAAACCAACAAACAGAGCGATGTTGCACAGGGCCGGTTTTAGGATTCAAGTTATAAAAGTTAGTGTTTGTCAGTAGAAACAACACAGAATATATAGGGTGTAATTGACGGTGTACCGAAAACTGAAAGGGCGTGCTCAGTCAACGAAACTAAACAACTTTCCCAAAGAAACATATGTTGGGAAATGAGTATGGAGAGGTCAACATTTTTTTTCATTTCCCAACATATGTTTCTTTGGGAAAGTTTTTCAGTTTCGTTGACTGAGCTGACTGTTGATCTTTTCATTCTAGCAGTCTAGAGACTACAAAAACCTTTCACAATTCACAAAAGATTCACAAAGAGTCAGGTGATTTTTATACAAAATAACCTCAAAGTCAAGTAATTTTTTTTTTAAATTTAGATATTTCTAGGTTGCTGTACGAGTATAACGAAGCGTTTATCTGTGTGTGTTGTGGTTACAAACGTGTACCTCGTGTAATTTAATATAAATATTTCCTTAAAATAATAATGATTGTTCATTGGGTGTGTAGAGCAAGGAACATACTACTCTCTAACCGAGGTGTAGAGAGGCGTAGTGTAGAAGGGTGTAGAGAGGCGGTCACTTTGAATTCAATATCTGTAAATGAGCCTAAAACTGGGCCTGGTAGCAGACTATTTACTTATTTGTAGACACTTGTAAACAACTGTTAATTTCCGATATCGGATTTATCTTTGAAGATAATGTTGTTTGTTGGCGGTTAAAACATTTGTTCACTTTACTTTGTTCGCTTTATCCAAGTGGCAGTGTCGTCCTACCCTACCTACAGTAATGACTACCATTAAAGATACTCCCGATGGACTCATCGTGTTTCCCTAAACACAGATCTATTCTCAACTTGCGGTAAATATGCGGTAACGATAATATGGCGATTTGATTCTTCTCGCAAATGTAAAACAAATTTTACAATACCTCATGCAATTTTTAGAACTTGTTTTTCTCTTTTCAGTTCATATTTTCTACAAAGTCAGGTATTTTGTGTTTTGAAATATTTTTTTTCGATGTAGGTAACTGAGGCCGAGATTCAGAAACAAAGCTAAGCGAGTGCGCATAATAGCACTAAGAACATCGGAAATTGCAAGTGGACACATATATTTCGAACTTCCCCCTATTCTCCGTACTGCTCTCGTAAATAAGTATCATTTCTCTTTTCCCTATTGGTAGGCAGCAGCATCCAGCCCAAGTCCATATAAATCTTACAAATCAAACTTATGTGTTCACAAACTCCTAGCTGAGAGTCAGCATACACACTTGTATATCAAACAAAGTGAGAACTGTGAAAGATATTCACCAGCTTAAGTAATTATTTTTTTATGTTCAGTTCAAAGCGGTCTTTACACCTTGAAGAGTGCTCCATGGTCTCAAACATCTCATAATGATGCCTTGGAGCCTTGGATTAGATTAGATATGTACTGAGAACATTTCATGCTTGTTTAAATGATAATTATGTAACATTTTTGAAGATTTTTATGACTAAGAAATTGAATGTTGTTTTTGATCATTGTTAATTTTGACTCTCTCTGTTTGTTTACCAAATTAATGTTGGTTGAATGTGTGATACTTTTCCTACAATATTATGTAACAATTATCTACCACATTTTATTCAAATAATTTCTATTCTATTCTTAAAATTGCTAAGTTGATTGTACCTAAAATACTTGTCGAAAATATCGTTTGTTTGACACGTTCCTTTTGAATACACAGCTGACACAACCAAACTTATTGCGCAGTAACATTGATTTTCGCTCCAATTCCTATTATTACTATTCTTTGTAGTAGATAAATGTAATTAAAATGATAAATGTCTTTGTTCCAGCTTAAAATGTATCTGCTTGTACAAATATTTTTTTCGTATCTAGCAATTTAACAAAATAAACAACGTTTTTGCTGAACAAAAGGAATGTTAGCTTTTTGCAAAACAAGATAAAATCATTACATAACCTAGTTACTGCATGCTCATTTTAAAATTTCCTTGGAAATTTTTATACAGACTATAAGTCGACGTTGGAGTTGGCAACTGTCCAAGCACGTAACCGCTACGGCGTAGCAGTATTCTACGGAGCTACTTAGTATTTCTGAATTTGGTGTTAGTCATTGTTATTATTTTTAACTATTAAACGAGTGATATTAAATATATACAATGTGTTATTCTAAATACGCAAAACCTCTCGGGGGATAGTTCCGCCCATGTAACTGAACAACTTTTGGAAATAAAAAACAATCTAATCATTATAAAAAAATTAAATCTCTTCCGGTCAATTTTTATGGAGAGCCAGTTTTTTTTTATTTCCAAAGTTGTAGCACAAAAGTTGTTCAATTACATGGGTAGAAGTACCCCTTTTGTAATCGGCTCTAACGATTACGATGAAAATATTTTCTTTTTTAGACGCAGGGTTGGATCCTGCTTGTGGTTGTAAAATAATTTTACTGTATGGGGGTTTAGGGGGGAAATTGGTCTAGCTAGGTCTCATGTCTGGGAAAATTCGTTTCCTCCGTTTTTTGAGCATTTCTAAAAAATAACTCGTCTCAATAAACGTACAGCGTCATCTGTTAGTGGGCTTTAAGGTTATGCAGAGCAAAGCTTAAAGTGCTTTATTTTTAGGGTTCCGTACCTCAAAATAAAAAAACGGTACCCTTATAGGATCACTTTGTTGTCTATCTGTCTGTCTATCTGTCTGTCTGTCAAGACCCTTTTTCTCACGAACGAGAAGAGGTATCAGTTTGAAATTGATAACGAATGTTAAGGTCCGTAAACCACACAAGATCTGAAAATTTAAATTTTTTACAACGACGCAATCAAAAGATATGGCTTTTTATGTCCTCATCTCCATACATTTATGCAAAAAAGCAAAACCTACAGGGTACTTTCCGTTGACCTAAAATTATGAAATTTGGCAAGAAGCTAGGTCTCACAGTACAAATAAAGGGAAAAGTCTAAAATCATTAAATATTTAAATTTTTCTCACAACTAATAGTAACCAATAAGGTGAGCTCCCGCTTCAAGAAATTTTCTATAAAAGAGGGGTCAAGTTGGATGGTCGCGGAGTTTTTAAAATCAAAGAGCAAAGCTTTTAGTATATCATATGGTACGAGTAGATAGGTACGGAACCCTTAGGGCACGAGTCCAACTCGCACTTGGCCGGTTTTTTTATGTAGGCTTAAGCTGGCTTAAGCGGAATTAGACATTTGATATTGTTGGAAATTGCGTTGCGTCATACAAGTAATTATTATTCTGTAAGCACATCCCAAAATATGTTATAAAAATAAACCAAGCTTTTTGCCGCGCTAAGCTCTTTGTCCAGCAGCACCCGTTATAAATTTTTACCCGATTTCAATTAACTACCAGACAGATTACGAGAACCAACTCAGAAGGCTATACGAATAACATTATATCGTTCCAATAATTAAATCATTTTACTTTACCCTTATTTCATTTGACCAGAGAAGTTAATTTATTCTATCGACTAAACCTTATGAATGCCTCGATGAAGTACACAATAAAACCTTTAATTACTTCTTAACGAAGGTAAAATGAATTATTCTACAAAAGCATTATGGACTCTATTCTCGAAAACTTTGCTTACATAAAACAATTAAAAGGTTAAAATTTTGGAAGATGAGTCTTTAATAAATAATGTATGCTTGAACATAATTACATTTATGCAAAAAAGCAAAACCTACAGGGTACTTCCCGTTGACCTAAAATTATGGAATTTGGCAAGAAGCTAGGTCTCACAGTACAAATTTTTTTTTTTATTTGGTTCACAAACTGGATACAGCTCAAGAAAATGAGATAATAAACAAGCACAAATAAAACAGGTTTTAGAACGTACCCTACTATGAGTGAACACAGCATGCAAATAACAAATATACACTAGTAAAAATTATTGCTTAGTAACTAACAACAACGATCTTAACTACAAACTTAAAGAAATATCAGAGAATTAATCTGGTTTAGGTCTTGTGAGGCAAGACCTAACGGACTTCTTAGCAGAAACCACAGAACCATTGAAAATATCAAAGTCATATCTAATAGCATTATAGGCAGTGCACATGCGATGCAATGCAAATAAAGGGAAAAGTCTAAAATCATTAAATATTTAAATTTTTCTCACAACTAATAATAACCAATTAAGGTGAGCTCCCGCTTCAAGAACTTTTCTATTAGGTCTTTACCTATGAAATTGCCGTTTTGTATGGCGAATTTTAGGTAAACTCAATTTTCAGTACTAACATTTGTGTCCGTCTCCCCAGCAACCCATGCGAGATATGGCCAAGTGGCATACACCAAAATTTAGTGGAAATTGGTTCATTCCATCAGTAAAGTGTCAGATTCAGTGCATCAAAACTGATGACACTACGAGGTGAAAACTTTGGGTGGCTGTAGAGACGTCTCGTCAGCCAGCCCATTCTATACAGGGAAAACTACGAAGATTACATAAAAGCAAAATAGTTCCTCATTTACTGCATGTCTAGTGCAATTGATTGTAAAGAAGCCGAATCGAAAAAGTCCATATGGTAGGAGCACTTCAACAATAATTATGGGTGGCTGGAGAGACGTTTTCCCAGCCAGCCCATGTGATATCTCGGAACATATAGTAGGTAGGAAGATGAAACAAAGCTTAATATTTACTACCTACTCGGAACAGTAGGTAGCAAATATTTCAAAATCCTAGCTCCACTAACTTTTGAGATATTTGTATTTTTTCATGGGCTTGCTGGGGAGACGTCTCGCCAGCAAGCCCATGCTGTAACTCAAAAAGTACTGCACGTAGAATGCTGAGCGATATACCAATAGAGAGTGCATATTTGATGCAATAAGCACCAAGAAAAGTGAGTCCCTAGGTCTTATGGTTTCGATGCTAGAAACAAAAATCATTTTCCCGCTGAAAATTTGGAATGCATGATATGAAGTGCAACGTTGCCGTTCTGTGCAATTCTACATTTTGCTGTTAGAGCATTCAAAAATCAATCTTGTGTCCTTATAGTTAAGAGGTCCTGTAGACGCACGTGTAGATTATTTGTAATTTGAGAATAGTTCGGGAGACGGTGTACTTAAAAGGCTGATTGGTTAACAAGAAGTTTTTATTTATTTGTAGACAACATGTGAAGAACAAAAGACATAATATGTATTTTGGCTCACGTATTTATTTAATAAATCAGTTTTCTTAACTTATTAATAACAGGACAATTTAAGAATACTTTAAAAATTTTAGTTTGTTACTGAGACCATTAAACCTACATCTCCTCCTAGAATACAGTTGTCCAGGTTGCTAAAAAGAAATTGAGGCACCAGTTAGTATTCACGTGAGCTAAAATACATATTATCTCTTTCGTTCTTAACATGTCGTCCACAAATAAATAAAAACTTCTTGATAACCAATCAGTCTTTTACTAAGTACACCGTCTCCCGAACTATTCTCAAATTACAAATAATCTACACGTGCGTCTACAGTACCTTTTAACTATAAGGATACAAGATTGATTTTTGAATGCTCTAACAGCAACATGTAGAGTTACACAGAACGGCAACATCGCACTTCACATCATGCATTCAAAATTTTCGGCGGGAAAATGATATTTGTTTCTAGCACCGAAACCGTAAGACCTAGGGACTCACTTTTCTTGGTGCTTATTGCATCAAATATGCACTCTCTATTGGTATATCGCTCAGCATTCTACGTGCAGTACTTTTTGAGTTACAGCATGGGCTTGCTGGCGAGACGTCTCCCCAGCAAGCCCATGAAAAAATACAAATATCTCAAAAGTTAGTGGAGCTAGGATTTTGAAATATTTGCTACCTACTGTTCCGAGTAGGTAGTAAATATTAAGCTTTGTTTCATCTTCCTACCTACTATATGTTCCGAGATATCACATGGGCTGGCTGGGAAAACGTCTCTCCAGCCACCCATAATTATTGTTGAAGTGCTCCTACCATATGGACTTTTTCGATTCGGCTTTTTTACAATCAATTGCACTAGACATGCAGTAAATGTGGAACTATTTTGCTTTTATGTAATCTTCGTAGTTTTCCCTGTATAGAATGGGCTGGCTGACGAGACGTCTCTACAGCCACCCAAAGTTTTCACCTCGTAGTGTCATCAGTTTTGATGCACTGAATCTGACACTATACTGATGGAATGAACCAATTTCCACTAAATTTTGGTGTATGCCACTTGGCCATATCTCGCATGGGTTGCTGGGGAGACGGACACCTAACATTTTTGCATTTTTCTTAGGAATTATAAATCCAATCTTTTTTATTTTTTTAAGCATTATTGGAAAGACATTATGCTAACAGAAGCTTAAATTTGATTTTCGAAAAATATTATCTGTAAAAAAAATATAATAAATCTAATGATGAAATCGGACGACAATTAAGACGAACAATTTTCGAACCTTAAATTTTGTATATCAAACTGAAAATAAAAAAAATATTTTATGCGTATATTAATAACCTTGAAGTCAACTTTCAAATATAAGACAAATGAAAAAAATTGCATTAGAATTATAGGAATTATGATCTCATTAATCTGTAAGAAAATTTCGGCAATTTCATAGGTAAAGACCTATTATAAAAGAGGGGTCAAGTTGGATGGTCGCGGAGTTTTTAAAATCAAAGAGCAAAAGCTTTTAGTAAATCATATGGTAGATAGGTACGGAACCCTTAGGGCACGAGTCCGACTCGCACTTGGCCGGTTTTTTTATGTAGGCTTAAGCTGGCTTAAGCGGAATTAGACATTTGATATTGTTGGAAATTGCGTTGCGTCATACAAGTAATTATTATTCTGTAAGCACATCCCAAAATATGTTATAAAAATAAACCAAGCTTTTTGCCGCGCTAAGCTCTTTGTCCAGCAGCACCCGTTATAAATTTTTACCCGATTTCAATTAACTACCAGGGTTGCGATTCTCCTATTTTTAAAGGCTTTTGTCGACTAACCGGCGAAAAGGTTGCAAATCTTGGCTGATAAGAGATAGGGATTGATTGTTTTCTTTAATGAATATGTTATTGCGTAATATGGAAGCATCAATCTACCCAAGCCTCCCTTTTCATACCCAAATTTTTGGAGTCCTTATTCTAGATCATATGAAGACGATATCATTTTTGCAGTCTCACTCTGTCTGTATAGGAATCAGTGAGACCGGATAAACAATTCGATTCGTACACGGATTTATACGAGTCGTACACGGATTTCTCGAAAAGATTACGTTCTATAATAGACGGAGAGCGCGTGGTCGTCAACCCTACCTCATCGATTACCAAGATGCGACTAATCTAGGGTGATGCACGTTAAAAAGTTATATCCGAATCAACAGGGTTGCCTGGGCGCAACCTGGCAGGTTTTGTACAGTGGCCAAAAAACTTGTCATTTTTTGGCCAAAAATTACCTCATCGAATACCAAATAGGTACATGGTACATTCGATAGTACTCATCAAGGAGTGCCTAAATCAACAGGGTTGCCTCACTTAATCCTGGCACATTCGCGAGTCGGCCTGATTTTAAGGTGGTCAAAAATTACAAAAATTACCTCATCGATTACCAAGTAGGTACTTATCACAACTGATAGAGCTCTTCAAGAAGGGGCAAAATCAACAGGGTTGCCTCTTCAAATCCTGGCACATTCGTGAGTCGGCCTGATTTTAGGTTGGCAAAAAAATACAAAACTTACTTACGATAATGAGGAATGAATTGAAAATTATGCCATTTGGAGCTTCTAGACATCTTAATAATATTTGCTATAGTATGTCGGCACTTAAATTAATGTTTCATATTTTTATATAGGATATAAAGTTAAGATGGAGTACACATGGCAGCTACTATAAGTATTATAGCTACAAGAAAACTTAGTACAGAGACTTACCCTAACTTTTAGAGGTATTTCGACCTACTTTCTCAGATTTTGGAAAAAATGTACAGTCAACAAGAAAACGGCAATTTCCACAAAAATATTTTTCATTCCATTTGATCTTTAATTTGTATGTGTGAAATAAGGAATATATACAAAATTAATAGGGTTACCCGCCAAATCCTAGCACTTACGTGAGTCGGTCTGATTTTGGGTTGGCGAAAAAATACAAAATTTAACTACAAGAAAACATAGTACGGAGACTAACCCGAACTTTTGGAGATATTTTATCGCACATTTACTGATTTCAAATAATGTACAGTAATAAAAAAACTGCAATGTTCACAAAACTTTTATTTTTCATTTCATTCGATCCTCTTACTGGTAAAGAACAATTCTCTGTGGGATCAAACGACGTCAAAGTATTAGAACTCTCACAAAAAGCAATTTTTTTTTCCATTTATTTAGTAGAAGAAACTGTCATTTTACAAACCTTTTTTTATATCATTCGATCCTTTTGCTGATAAAAAACAGAAGGCTTTGTAAGGTCAAGCATATTCAAGGTATACGATTTCTCTGAAAACTCAATATAAAATGTCAACTGGCTTTTAGGGAAATTTGCGTTTACTTAGTGGGAAAAAACTTCTCTTTAATAAAAATCACCTTATCGATTGTCAAATAGGTACATAGTATATTCGTTAGTGCTCTTTAGAAGTGGCAAAATCAACTGGGTTGCCTTACCAAATCTTGACACTTTTGTGAGTCAGTCTGATTTTAGGTTTGTTCTAAATATAAAACTTAAATACGTTTATGTGTTATAAAATGATATTATGCCATCTGAAGGCTCTAGTCATTTTATTAATAATCAATGTAAGAAAACTTATGTTTAATAAATGGTAATAATATGTTTATTGTTTGTTTTTTGTCCCGTCTGGTACTGGCAAAGAATAGTACCATCCCATACATAAACTGGCAGATGGACAGCGGCATCCTTCTGTGTATCATTGCATCTTACTTTCTGCGGTCACCTACAACCGCGGTCAATGGTGCCAGCCGTAACGCTGACAAGCGAGGTGACTATGGTACTTTCCCTCCACATTTTTCCAGCAAAAGTTAGAATTCTGGAGGGAACTCCCTGTCCTGTAGTGGACATTTCATGGGATGTTGTGATTGATAGTCTTTTTTATTCGATGCTATATTATTTTGAAAATAAATCCTGTTGAAGATTGGGATGATAGTCGTTTTCGGTGACGAAAGTTAATTTCACTCCTCCGATCGATCCTTCCAAATTCCAAATAATGTGCTCTATGTCTATAGAACTAAGATTACGACTTTCGAATCTGAATGATTGAGTCATGAAGTGAACTTTCGTCACCGAATAGCATACCAGATTTAGGGTGGTTAAAATTTAGGTACTTCATCGATCACCAAGTGCGTATGTGCTTCAAGAGCTCTTCAAAGAATAGCGACATCAATAGAGTTGCCTCACCAAATCCTGGCAATGTCGTGAGTCAGCATGAATTAAGGTTTTTACCGTTACCGTTAATGAGTTAGAATGGAATTTATGCCATTTAAAGGTTTTACAATAACTAATATATTATTATACCAGCACTTTCACTCATAAACTTTATAAAACAAAACACATTAAGAAAAAGGCACAAAAGTCAACAGAAATTACGTTTTATTACCTGCTTTGCATAAAAATTGACTAATGTCAGGAATTTGATAATATTAACATCAACATTGCGCAAAATAAAGGCATTCGCATACTTGCTTAGTAGGTGCAGTGAGTGCTCTGTAAATCTTACTTAATATTATTTTAGAACCTATTCACCTATATTATTACCATAAGCAATGAATCTCTTAATCCAATAAATTACTCTGTAATAGTTAACACAACAATAAACGACGATCACATTGTGAATTCTTATATTTGACATGAATGTAATTTATAATGTAATTTTAATTGTGTGATTATTGAATCTAATCTAATCTAATCTAAAGAAAAAAAAGAACAAGCAAAACTAATAACACGTAGTAACGTCTTATTAAAAGCACTTTTTTTACACGCTTCATGAATGTATAAAAAAACTAACAAATTAATCATTAATACTGATTAATCTAAAACTGTTTGCTAGTACTGCAGTTATCGAGAGTAAAGCAATGGTCATCATAAGAACGACCTTTACACCTATTGGCATCAAACTGTGGCAAAAATATAAAACAATATAGGGTGACTTCTTATTAGTTCTTGATAGCATAAGATATGCATGTACATATGATACTGAACAACTGTTCCCAAGGAACATAGGTCGAAATACGAAAAACCAAATTTGAACTCCCATAAAAAATGCGCTATCAGCTGATGCAGTTCCTATGGGAGGTCAAAACTTGATTTTCGTGGTCCTTGAGGAAAGTTGTTCAGTATCATGAGTACATACAGACCTTTTTCTATCAAGAACTAATTATAAGTCACCATATATATATATACATTCTAGCTTAGATAATAACTTCTTTTATAAAAATCCTAAAATAAAGTACATTTTATTCTGCTAGGAAATTAAATAACTTTCTTAAGGAAGATTGGTCATTTTATAATACAAAAATACGACCTTGTTTATTTTTATAGTTACAAATCAAATAATTTGTAATGATTTGTTAATAATTTTAAAATGCAAAGCCAGTAGAAACACTTACGTCACGGTAATAAAGTTTTAAATGTTTCCAATGACATGCGGTTGACCAGACTGAAAATTGAGTTTTCATTACACTTATTCGAAATCACTAATCGGTTCGTCAAAAAAGGCGAGCATAACACATGACTACCCCAAGAGATTTTCGTAGCGGGGAAAAATTAAATTTATAACATGTAAACATTTTTCCAGTGATCTACGACCAAGCAGGTCGAACATAAATATTGTAGGAAAAACTTTACAAGCTGGTTGTATTATACAATATTTAAAAAAAGAAATACACTAGAACTGTTAACATGACTGCAAACAAACGAAGAGGTTCCTCTCCTTATTAAAATAACAAAAAATAACTATGTCAATAACATTTTCAGTTGTTACAAAATTTTAATAATACCATAGATAATACTTACACTAATTATTCTTTTTCTCATTGTTTCTTTACATAATATCATTGTAATGCTGTTTCATATTTATAATTAATAATGAGTGTGTCTTAATGAGCCTCTTGTTTTTAGGGTTCTTTTCTCACTGAGGGAGATGAAAAGTAGAGTGCATCACGCGGCTGAAAATTCTACTCTAGAATACATACTTCTCTCAGGATTCAAAATAGTATCCTCGCCTTAAAAATATTATTTTTCTGCCTTCTGATACAATCTAAAATATATTTAATTTCTCCATTTACAACGGCATCTTCAGTCAACGACACTGAACTAACAACTTTCAGTGAACAAAACTTTCAGGAAACGAAAAAAAAAATTGGCTTCTCCGTACAAACTGTCCGATCAAGTTTACAATTTTGTATGGAGACGCGAATTTTGTTTTTTTCGTGTCTTGAAAGTTATGTTCTCTGAAAGTTGTTCTCTGAAAGTTCTTGAAATTTCATTTTAACCATGTGGTTAACATGTGTTCAGAACAGGAATAAAAAAATTATATTAAAATTTAATTGTGTCAACCCTCGCCAGTCGCAGCGCGCATGAAGGTATCTATTTGTCTTGTTTACAATTGGTGCGCCGCGACGAGTGGGAGGAGTGCATTTTGATTCCTAGATTAGGGTTGGCAACTTGAACTTTTTTTCATAGGATAGGAAGTATTTAATTTTTATGTTATTTTTTTATAATTAATAAATAAATAAATATAAATAAATAAAAATCTTTATTTTCACCACAAAGTAAACTTAAAAATAAAATTAAATAGTTGTGCACAATCTAGTTTTTCAGTTTTAAGTTTGTATTGTGGTGAACTGGTGCCCGAGCTAGGCTACGAGGCCTGTATTGCAGGTCACCAGGACTCCACCCCATTACACGAAAGCGAACAGAAATATGTTCTATGTAGTTTATTCTACTTACATAACATGTAGTTAAAAGGAAATCGGTACTTTTCTTTACACCCTGTATAAAAATAACGTACCCTTTGTTTACTTTTGTCAAAGTAGTAGAGCACTAGAACACCTCCACTTTTTTGGCAATAAAGTCCTCTTGAGTTTTTGTACGCTGCCTTAACTATTTCGGTCGGCGTGAATATTTTACTCATATTTACAAATTTTGAATGGAAATCAAGATGTTTATTATAAATTAAAAGATATTTTTTTCACAGATTAAATAAGCGCGAATTGCGCGAATTCCTCTCGGCCAGCCATTATATAATTTAGGCAAAATCCTGAATGTGTGGTATGGGATAACGATCGGGTACAGTACGCGCGTTAAGCGCTCGGTAGTCACCGCATGGCCTCCATCCGTTATCTTTCTTTGGTACTAGATGCAGTGGAGAAGACCAAGGACTTTCTGATCGACGAGCTATACCGCTTTGTACCATTGATTCAAATTCCTTTTTAGGGTTCCGATACCAAAATGGTAAAAAAAGGAACCCTTATGGTGCCGCTCTGTCTGTCCGTCTGTCTGTCACACCTCTATATCTCAGCAACCACTTACGCTATCGAGCTGAAATTTGGAATAGTTTTAGAATATAGTTGCCCAACTTAATTGCACATGAAATTTTTTTGAAAAAAGTATGATTATTAATGTAAAGGGGGCCAAAATAGGGGGGGCCAAATTTCAAATTGTCGTTACTAGGTCGAGTGGGGTATCATATGAAAGGGCTTTACTTGTACATTTTAAAATATATTTTTGTATTTTTTTAAGTTTCTTAGTTTTCAAGTTATGATGAAAAATGTCAAAAAAAATACCATTCCCCCCCCCCTTATCTCCGAAGTTTGAGTAAGGGAAAATCTGAATTAATTACAGTTGACAGAGGTTTATGTAAACTTTACAGCAAAAATAAAACGATCTTTCTAAGTTGCACAGTTTTTCAGAAATCTGCAAAAAACCTTTACAAACAAATTTAGTTTTGCGGTCCTGAAAATGGACTTTATTGCTTCCAAAAATACTATAGGTATATCGGAACCCTCGGCGCGCGAGTCCGACTCTCACTTGACCGGTTTTTGCTATTGAAAGTCGATCAGGAGCAAGACGACGTGCGCGAGCAGAAACGCAAGGACCAGGTGTGGTACGTATGAAGTGCTGAGTATTGTGCTTCAGTTTGTGTAGGTCGAATGTTCCAGCAGGACGAGTTATCTCCGGATACTTCTTCAGAATCTCGTGGAACATGCTGTCTCCAGCGACTGCTTTAACAGAAGAAATGGATTCAGCTGACCTTTGCCGTGGAACTTGTACGAGTACTTGTAGGCTCGTGAGATTGTCGACGAGTCTCTGATTCCGACAGTCGACCATGAGGTTGTAATAACTAAGAAAATCGACACCAATTATGGGTTTGCTAACGTCAGCAATTGTGAAATGCCATGTAAAAGCTCTTCGAAGGCCAATATTTAGGTCTAGCTGAATTGTACCGAAAGTAGAAATAACTGAGCCATTTGCAGCAAACAATTCATATTTGGCCTTCTGCGGGCGTCCTCTAACGTATGATTTGGGAAATACGCACAGATCGGATCCTGTATCTATCAAAAACTGTTGCTTGGTAATGTGATCGGTGATGAAGAGGCGGCCAGGAGTTCCATTGGGCTGACAGTCGGCTACGGCCGCTAATGACTGCCGCCGTTGGTGTTTAAATTGTTGAAGTTGCAGGGGCGAACGCACTTTATAGCCTTATCGCCAAACATGTTGTGGAACCAGCAGTGCTTGGGGTTCCTTGAGCGAGACTGGGAGCGGTTTCTATCGTGCCGGTATCGATCGCGATCGCGACTACAACTGCGACTACGTAGCATCATCAGCTCGGCTACTTGTTTCGTCAGCTCTGCTATCTTCTGCTCAAGTGAGCTAGCCTCAATAGTTGAAGTCATATTTTGTGGTGTTTGAAAATATTTCGGACGAAAATACCTTTTAATTTTTCCATCGGTGTTCTGCGTTCGGCGGTCACCAATGTGAGGACGAACCCCAAATGATACGCAGGAGTGATTTTAACGTAATTATTTATATAATTGCGGCTCAAACAAACTTTAAAAAATTTTCAGCTTTTAATCGACTGAAGAATTACTACCGAATCTCCATAGGAACGTGGCTGTACGACGCTCATTGCGGGGCGAGCGCAACGGCATACATTGCGCGCCGCCACACTGTGTATGGGGGGGTTCAGTTCATAAGTGTATAAATTCTTTTTTGAAGTTGTCCTTTATCTTTGTCCTTGGAAACTATCATATTAGCCGATGGCATCCAATACAACATAGTATTACCGTAATTTTGTTGCCAAATCTAACAAAAGGTGAAAAAATTATATTACCGTATTGTAGACAGTTGCATTTATAAATATTACGCAACTGTTGTCGGAATGGCAATGTTTGTGATACTGTTTCCGGTTTCGTATTTCGAACTTTAACAAATGGGAGTAGAAAAAAAAGGTATATGAAAATTTCTGATTCTCCTATTAAATGTATGGGAAAATAATTTTGTGTTTCTGATAGTTCTTATACATTAACCTCGGTAGACACTATAGAAAATTATGTTCTTTAACAATTAAAGATCAAATGAAATGAAAAATATTTTTGTGGAAATTGCCGTTTTTCTTGTTGACTGTACATTTTTTCCAAAATCTGAGAAAGTAGGTCGAAATACCTCTAAAAGTTAGGGTAAGTCTCTGTACTAAGTTTTCTTGTAGCTATAATACTTATAGTAGCTGCCGTGTGTACTCCATCTTAACTTTATATCCTATATAAAAATATGAAACATTAATTTAAGTGCCCGCATACTATAGCAAATATTATTAAGATGTCTAGAAGCTCCAAATGGCATAATTTTCAATTCATTCCTCATTATCGTAAGAAAGTTTTGTATTTTTTTGCCAACCTAAAATCAGGCCGACTCACGAATGTGCCAGGATTTGGGGAGGCAACCCTGTTGATTTTGCCCCTTCTTGAAGAGCTCTATCAGTTGTGATAAGTACCTACTTGGTAATCGATGAGGTAATTTTTGTAATTTTTGACCACCTTAAAATCAGGCCGACTCGCGAATGTGCCAGGATTAAGTGAGGCAACCCTGTTGATTTAGGCACTCCTTGATGAGTACTATCGAATGTACCATGTACCTATTTGGTATTCGATGAGGTAATTTTTGGCCAAAAAATTACAAGTTTTTTGGCCACTGTACAAAACCTGCCAGGTTGCGCCCAGGCAACCCTGTTGATTCGGATATAACTTTTTAACGTGCATCACCCTAGATTAGTCGCATCTTGGTAATCGATGAGGTAGGGTTGACGACCACGCGCTCTCCGTCTATAAGGTTTGCATTTACTTCCCCATATTCTTTTCTGAAGAGATTATATTATAAATGAGTAACTCTAAGGTAAAGTACACATAGATGCGGGAGATGTTTACATAACAATTGTGCTTACTAAAACTATCATGCGCACTATTCAAAAGGTTACCTATTAGAGAAATGCTGCCAAAGCTAAATTCAAGAAATATCCTTCAGGTGAAAATAAGAGAAACAAGTTTAAAACCGCAAAAGGTAATTTTGCTGATTTTGGTCGTATAGGGCAGTTTGTGTAGAGAATTAGGTTCTTAGTATAGAAACTGGTCTAAGGGCTCATTTGGGGATGCATACTGTACGGGACGGGGGTCGCTCGCAGAGCTTCCTGACCATCCCAATGTACACAATGAAAAACTGGCTATTAATGGACTGTATTTATTCTGTAGAAAATCTGTTACACGGTCTGGCAATACTGTACGGTTAAAAAAGTCTGTATAAAACCGAAAACTGTTACTGGCAACACTATGATTTTGTACTAAATAGAAAATACGAACTGAGAATATGAACTGGCAAGCTGCTAACACTATGACTGTCACTCGGAAAGGCGCGAATATATAAATATCGGATGTCACTGATAACAATGTCTGTAAACTGAACTGATCGGATACTTCCTCGCAAAAATGGAATACTTTTACACACGGTATACTAATACGGACACACTGACTAGACTGACTGAACGGACGGGAAAACGCGGCACTGTAAATTTACTGTAATCGGTACTGTTTTCACTAACTGTTAGCCGGAAGAATCTTCTCTTTCTTCTGATGTTTACTTTCCGATTGCTCCGAAAGAACTGTATATAGTAGCGCGGTTGCGGTCGGTTTATATACTATTTTTCAGGGAAAATTCTGGCAACTTGGAATTTTCTAGTACATTTCTTCGTTCCTTCTATACGGCTTCGGCTTTCTGGAATATTCGACAAAGCTCTCGCGCGCTGGTGGTGCCGCCAGGTGGGAAGCAGAATAACTATTTCTACGATTACGAGACATTGCGATTTCCCCAACGTGTAGTGCCATCTAGCGATTCGATATGTCAATAACTCGTAGTTAACGATGGTTCATGACAGCTGTCTGCCCAATAACGCCATCTTGTGTCGAGTGGTTAAAGCTGTCAGGCTTGCCACTGACGAATAATACTTTTCAGTGTTGCCATTTCTATCCATAATTATTTGGCGGTAATTTTAAATTTGACAGTCGTCGCGAACATACTCCCGCCGTGCGACGTCGATATCGGCGGCGCATTTACTCCGTTGGTGAAGCGACGACTTTACCTCCAGTTGACTTGACGGTGATGACTGCAGTGACTGTTCCGTTACTTGCGGTGAGCTTCGGCTACGCCAATTTTCGATCATTCGTAACTGACTGTGATGAGGCGATATCCACGTTGTGTGTAGTGGCTTTTGCTCCCGCCGGTAATCTGCTGTACGGTCTATTTTGTCTGTCTGTGCTAAAAGTGATTCAATTTGCGGGTCCTCCCGTCGATAACTTGCTCTATCAAAACGATTCTTGTCTTCAGTAGTGGGTCCCTCCCGCCGGTATCGGCTGGTCGAAAATTTATTCGGTAACGGACGAACTGTTTCGGCGAATGACTGGACTAAATCGGAAATCTGTTGCTGTAGACTGTCCAGCTTCTGTTCCAACTGTTGTAGTTTCTTCTCCAATGATTCGGTCTCTTCTACTGTTAAGCTTCGTGCTATTTTTTCAGAGTTAGCTTGCAATATTTTCTTCGATGAATCTTCTTCTAATCGCGATATCGGTGTAATTTTTTTCTCAGTTTTTTCTTCAGCTTTATCTTCTTCGTTCTTGATGAAGTGAAGTAACGGATGATGCAAACGTGTGCAGCGTTCTATATTGCATCGGTAACCTTTGCATCTGTGCATTCGATTTTTGCGCTGTCGCAGGCAACGGAAACATAAATTGTGCTTCTTTGCGATATTCCATCGGCTGTCACTGTCGGCTTCTGTAAACTGTGTACAATTTTTGGCTTCATGCCCTGATTCTGTGCACAAAATGCAATACGGGTCATATAGGTTCGACTGTAGACTGTTGGCAGCTGAATACGATCTGTTGCTATTAACTTCTTCATACTTGCAGCGGTACCATTTAGAATTCGGCTGACGGAACGGAAGACGGACGGACGGACTGTGTGGTTTCATATGGTATTCTGTTCTGTACGAATCTTCTGTCTTATTTTCTTCTGTTTTCCATTTTCCTTCTGTCGGTTTTCTGTACGCTTCTGTATTCTGTCTTCTTCCTTGATAATCTATCTTAATTTTTCTGTAATTATCTGTTTTAATTTCTTTAACTTCTTGCAGCTTCTGTCGTCTGAACTGTTCTGTGTTCGTCTCTTCTGTTTTCTGTAGAAACTGTTTTGTCTTCTGTTTCTCGAATTCTCTTGGCTGCTCAGCCTTCAAATCTTCGGAATTCCGTTCCTCGGTCATTTGTTTACTACATTCATCTATATTTTCTATAAGTTTATCTTTTTCAAACTTTTCGGATTTCAGACTGTAGGCCTTCTGACTGTAAGACATCGGACGGTTGGCCATCGGACGGTTGATCTTCGGACTGTAGGTCATCGGAGTAAGAGCCTTTGGACTGTAGGACCTCGGACATTTCGCTCTCGGACTATGGGCCATCGGACTATGGGCCATCGGACTGTCGACCCTCGGACTATGGGCCATCGGACTGTAGACCCTCGGACTATGGACCATCGGACTGTAGACCCTCGAACTGTGGGCCATCGGACTGTAGACCCTCGGACTATGGGTCATCGTACTGTCGACCCTGGGACTGTGGGCCATCGGACTGTAGACCCTCGGACTATGGGTCATCGGACTATAGACCCTCGGACTATCGGTCATCGGACTCGGACTGTTGACCTTCGGAGTATGGACCATCGAACTGTAGGCCCTCGGACTGTGGACCCTCAGACTATGGGCCCTCGGACAAACGGCCTCTGAATCTGCGGACTTCGGCTTGTCGATCTTCTTTTCTTCAGTCTTAAATCTTTTCTGCTCTTCAAATTTCTGATCTTCGGTTTTCGGTCTTCTGTACGGATCGGTCTTCTGTTCTTCGGACTTCGGACGGACTTCTGCATCTTCCAGATTCATTATTCTGTGAAGTTCTGTTCCCTCTTCTTCAGGTTCTGTATTCTTTATTTCGGATTCGGTCCTAATTCTTCTGATCTGTTTGGATTTCTCTTCTTCTGACTGTTGCCAATTCTGCATCTGATACAATACTTCGGCTTCTTCCATTTCCAGTTTTCTAAGCTGTTCACGAATTTTCTGTTCTTTTATTTTAGCTTCGGCTTCTTTTTGTTCAGCGTCGATAAATTTCTTTTCTGCTTCGGCTTCATCCTGTAATGCTCTGGTGAGTTTTTCTGTCATCGATTTGCCACTTACAGACTTCTCTGACTTAACGGAACTTAGTACGGATCCTGTTTCTATCCTTGACTGACGCTCTTCCTTGTTATGCTCTTCCTTGACTTCTATCTGTCGGAGTATGGCTACAGCTATTTCACACTTCTTTTGTGCTAATTCTAATTCCTTTTCAGCAGACTTCACAGCGGTTTCTGCATTGCACATCATGCGTTCAAACTTTCTAGTTTGACAGACTATATATTTCTGTTCGATTACCATTCTGTGTCGGCGAGCTTCGGTAAGTTTTTTGTCTGCTCTGTCAACTTCCAACATCATTTCGTTGACCTTCTTAACTGCTGCTTCGATGCGCTTCTGTCGGTCAGACGATACGGCATTGCACACTTCGACAATCATTTTCAAACTGTTTTTCTATAACTGTTCAAACTTTCACAAAAACTGTCCAGAACTCAAAACTGTTAACTGTTGACAAAACTGTTCACTCAGTCTGTATTCAACTGTTTGCTCTATCTGTACACGTACCTATTCACTGTAACTGACTGAAAACGATGATTACTAGAAATTTTCACTTGCTCTGTACTCACTGTCCATAAAAGTTAACTTGGTCTGTACACGGTCTTTTAGTCTGAATACATCCAATACACTTTACGTAACTGTCTACTGTAATTTCGAAACTGTTCAGACAATACTTCACTATTAACTGTTCACTGAGTCTGTACTCACTATGAAACTGTTCAATCTGTCTGTACAAACACGATATGAAACTGCTCACGAGCAAAATCACTGTTTTACCGAATAAACTGTTCTTAACACTTCCACGAAAATTTACTTTTTTTATACTCTTTACTGTCACTGTCTTTAAACTGTTCTCTTACTGTCTGGTTACACTATATAACGTACTGTCCAACTGTCCATAGATCACTATATCACACGCGAATCCTTCGAAGATCCGGCTCGAAGGACCATTATGTACGGGACGGGGGTCGCTCGCAGAGCTTCCTGACCATCCCAATGTACACAATGAAAAACTGGCTATTAATGGACTGTATTTATTCTGTAGAAAATCTGTTACACGGTCTGGCAATACTGTACGGTTAAAAAAGTCTGTATAAAACCGAAAACTGTTACTGGCAACACTATGATTTTGTACTAAATAGAAAATACGAACTGAGAATATGAACTGGCAAGCTGCTAACACTATGACTGTCACTCGGAAAGGCGCGAATATATAAATATCGGATGTCACTGATAACAATGTCTGTAAACTGAACTGATCGGATACTTCCTCGCAAAAATGGAATACTTTTACACACGGTATACTAATACGGACACACTGACTAGACTGACTGAACGGACGGGAAAACGCGGCACTGTAAATTTACTGTAATCGGTACTGTTTTCACTAACTGTTAGCCGGAAGAATCTTCTCTTTCTTCTGATGTTTACTTTCCGATTGCTCCGAAAGAACTGTATATAGTAGCGCGGTTGCGGTCGGTTTATATACTATTTTTCAGGGAAAATTCTGGCAACTTGGAATTTTCTAGTACATTTCTTCGTTCCTTCTATACGGCTTCGGCTTTCTGGAATATTCGACAAAGCTCTCGCGCGCTGGTGGTGCCGCCAGGTGGGAAGCAGAATAACTATTTCTACGATTACGAGACATTGCGATTTCCCCAACGTGTAGTGCCATCTAGCGATTCGATATGTCAATAACTCGTAGTTAACGATGGTTCATGACAGCTGTCTGCCCAATAACGCCATCTTGTGTCGAGTGGTTAAAGCTGTCAGGCTTGCCACTGACGAATAATACTTTTCAGTGTTGCCATTTCTATCCATAATTATTTGGCGGTAATTTTAAATTTGACAGTCGTCGCGAACACATACCTACAGACAAAGGGACATCACAAATTACTATTTAAACAAATACAAATAAAACAAACAACATGAGATTCTTTTTAATTTAAGTTTAGTCAATAGGAAAGATATACAACGTGCAACGGAAAGGTGTGGTAATACTGAAATATTTAACCATAAAACTGAACAACTTCTCCGAAGGAACATAGGTCAAAATACAAAAATATATTTTTGATCTCCCATAGTGCATCAGCTGACAGCGCCATTTGTATGGGAGGTCAAACAATTGGTTTTTCGTTTTTCAGCCTATGTTACTCGGGAAAAATTGTTCAGTTTTATGGGCAGATTCACACCCTTTAGTATTATCCCACTTTTTCATTACACGTTGTATAATGATAATTTTAATTGGTTTTGCTTCCCAAGCCCAGTAGACTATTACTAAAAAGAAGAATCTTTCCCAAAAAAAAAATTTTACTTCCCGTATGAATTGAGTCGATAACGTGACCACTTAAGTATGGTGTCGAAATTGATTTTTTCGCGAACATTGCTTGTTTTAGTGAGTAGAATCATTAATAAACCCACCGAAACCAATTAAAATTCACGGTCTTATGAAATTTCAGTAAATGCAGATAAAATCAACATAGACAGTCAAAGTGACCAACCCCAGTTGGAAATATGTGGTAATGTGTTTTGGCTGAAAGAGACCTGTGTTGAGTGAGAATACTTTTCAATCGCGAGTTTAAAGTTTAAGTTATGTATGTGTTACAAAAAATATTGTTTATTTGTTTTAAATCAACTGCGTGAAACGTTTTCAGTTTTCAACCCTGATCAGGTATTTACTTTATTTTGGGCGGGGGTGTCGCGAAAGCTTGCAAATCAATAGGGTGTTTTCAACCAGCTTTTGGAAGTTTAACTACTCGTATTAAGCGCTGCTAGTTAGCAGTAGGAAAATATAAAATGGAAACACTGATACTGAACGTTCCCCCAGTATAAAAATAATTAAATTTGTTTGATTGCTGCTGTTTTTTCTTCGAAATAAAAAGAATTAATAAACATTTAAATTAAAAAAAAAACAAGGTCCTTCATAGGGGCATACTAATTTCACTATCAAGGTCCTAGCTGCCGAATATTACACACCTACAACTAGAATACTGACAAACATAAGTAGATAATGAAAAATAAAAAATCTTTATTATTTCAACTCACAAACAAAACAATACATTCAGTGTAGAAATAATTACTAATTGGCATTCTCAAATAGTGAACACAGCATACAAAAACGGGGGTATACAAAAACGCCATGCAGGTACATAGTTCTAGTTTTAAGTTACGTTAAATTAGGTAAGAAGTAAATTACTAAGAAGTGAGGGGACAATTAGGTTAAATTAGGGAAGAATTAAATTACTAAGTACCTTATCTTTAACTGAGGCCAAAGAACCAGTGAAGATGTCAAATGAAAAACGAATACCGTAGTAACCGGTACACATTCTGTGGACAGGACTGTGTTGGCCAATGTTGGTCCTAACCTAACATAAGGAGGGACAATAATGTTCTCCTATTTAGAAGCCTGCTGCCTGCTGTTTGGTCGTGGAATTTCAAATTGTATGGCTTGTAGAATCTCCATGAAGTCAATACACCCATTGACTAATTTGTACAAGAATGTTATGTTTTCATATTTTCTTCGGATACTTGGTATTCTTTTATAGAACTTTAACCTAGATTCATATGAAGTAAGTGTTACGTCCAGTAGGACGTACTGTTATTTGTCGGGATGCATCTAGTAAAACTAACTATTAATGGTACGTGGGACACAGACAGAACATCCCCGCTCGCCAGCCTGCAGTCGAATGATATTCTCCCAGAGTACCCACATTTATTGTGTACGTCACATCTATTTATTGTTAGCATAAGCCAAATGATATAGAAACATTTTTGGACCCGCTCTTTACGACTGATATGCACTTGATAACATGGATTCCATGCTGGACTTGCATACACTACGCACCACACAATTATAAATAGGGATAATAACATCTGGATCTTTAAATAGGTACCTGCTTTAAATTGTCTTATTACAAATCCTTATCCAGTTAGTTAGAAAGCTTTTTTAAGAATTTCATAAATCTGGGTCCTGAAACTTATATCCGAATCTAAATAAATCCCAAGATCGCGGATGCTAGCAACTTGTTGTAAAAACTTACTGGAAATGTTTTATTTGGTAACCCATTGTTTCTTTTTCCTGGAAAATTCACGAAATAGTATTTGTCACAGTTTAGCTTCATTTCATTTTCTGAACACAACTGGTACACAAAAGTGTTATTTCGCGCGAGTGCTATGTATTGAAACTTGAGCAAGCGAAGGATTCTAGGATTGAGCCACAAGCGAAGCGAGTTTGCTGCCGAGCAAAACAAAAATTTTCATCTCACTACAGGGAGAAAAATGGTACCTAATTACCTATATGCGCCGATACCTTACACTATAATAAATTCATCATCAGGTTCTAATTTCAAAAAGATCTTCCACGTCAGCGGCCAAAAATAATCTTAGCACGCAGACTTCAACCGAAAAAAAATTCAAAAACCTTTTCCACGCAAGCGGCAAAAATGACTTGTGCACGCAGATTCAACCGATAAAGCAAAGTTTTCCGAGCTTGTGAGGTAAAAAAGGTATTTTGCCATGGAACTCTATTTTGTATAGAGTGTGTCTACTCCTTAAAATTAAAACTTTTTTGGGCGCTGTTATGTCACTGGTCACAGACATCCCAGATTAGTATGACAGACATCCAATATGACAATGTAAATATTATGATATTCTATCTAGATTTTCATCAAAAATTCTTTACTGTAACATTATGATCGGTTTAGCTAAGTTTCAGCTGGAAGACGCCGCCAACATGTATACCTTGCCCAAGACCGTTAAACATTATCTTTGTTGGATTGAGCAAAAAATTTAAAACACTACCGGCACTATGATCGTGAAACTACGGGCACCGATTTGTGTTTTACAACTATAATGAACCAGGAAATCGAGCTGAACGTGTAAAAGCTGCTCTCCGAGAAAACAATGTCCTTCCGGCGATCCCAACTCTAACCCTGTTGAGCACGTATGAGATGATTTTAAGCGAGCTGTTCAAATGCATTCGCCAACTTCTCTGACCCTGTCAGAGATAAGGGAAACTGCCGGTTATGAATAAGACGGACTACCGCAATAGCTATTGAATAACTTGTACACAGCAGGCTCAGCCCAGAGCAATATTGGATTGTTCTAACTGCGATTTATAATCGACTAGATTGTTCTGAGCGACCTCACAAACCCTGGTGCCAGAGTTGTTGAGCTGCCCAACCCAAGGCCCCTGACATGGCTCATTCAACGACTACTACATAGATAGTAGCTGGAACTTGCCCTTACTAAACATTCCTGAAATGAATGTCTCTATACGCGCATTTTGGCAGAGAAGTACTCGTATAGGCAAGGACAGGACTAATGTGGTTTCTCTTTCACTCATATGAAAAATATTGTTTCCATAACAAAATGTTTGATTAGTTTATAAATATAAAAATATATATATATATTCTTTATTGTGCACAAATTACATAAAATCGTAGTCAACATAAAATTTGTTTACAAAGGTGAGCTTATCTCTATAAGAGATCTCTTCCAGCCAACCTAGCTGGTGTGAAAGAATGACATGAAAAGGGGCACAGGAATGTGCATTTAGAAGTGTGAAATGAGAATTAAAAAAAAATACATATGTTTTTAATAAATAGCAAACTAGCATAAAATATGGAGAGAAAAAAAATACCTACTTATACTACACACTAATATACTTAAAATTACAATATAAACAATAAGGCATATATAAAGAAGGATAAACATCCTTTTAAAATACATACAAACATAAATACTTACATAAGCTAAAAATAATATTATAATGGTTGCGATAAGTAGTGCTCTTTTACTCGCATCTTAAACGATGTTATTGAAGGACTGCTTTGTATATCCTTGGGAAGTTTGTTCCATAGTCGCACAGCTTGGGAAGAGAAGGAGTTGAAAAAGAATTTGGTGTTCGCTCAAGGACACTCCAACATCGCAGTGATGCAGTCGCGCCTAGAGCGGGGATCAGGAGGTAAAAGTTTGAAGCGGGAGCGAAGGTAGTCAGGGGTGGCAGGGTCATTCAGGATCTTATATAAGGTAGAAAGGATGTGCACATTACGACGAAGTCGGATAGGTAGCCATTTTAATTGAGCGCGAAATTCGGAGATATGATATGATCATATTTGCGAAGACCAAAGATGAAACGAATAGCCAGATTTTGTAGGCGCTCAAGTTTGTTCAGCAATTTGGTTTGGTTGGGAGTGAAAAGAGTAGTGCATGCGCCTACTCACCTCACTAACTTGCGCTGACCATGACAGGTCACGGTCTATAATAATCCCTAGGTTTTTTGCTTTGTCCGTGTAGGGAATACAGACTCCGTTGTAAAATATTTTTGGCAACGCTAAGTCCCCTAACCTACCCCTTAGTCTGCTGCTACCAACTATTATTGCTTGAGATTTAGTTGGGTTTACAAGAAGCCCGAAATTTTCAGCCTATTGCTGAACAGCAGCAAGATCAGAGTTCAGAGTATAGTAAAATGAAACGTTTATTTATCGTATTTTTACTAAAACTATTTATTTATCCACGAAAAATTTATCAATAATTCAAGATATATTAATCTACTTGCTCCTTACAGAGACTCAAGATTAAATGATACATATAATGAAGAAACCGGCCAAGTGCGTGTCGGGCTATGCACAGTATAGGGTTCCGTAACTACGAAAAAAGCTTTTTATTTTTTTTTTATCGCATAGCAGGTTTTTATTTAGTATTTCATAACGTTGATAAGGCCTTTCATTAGGCCTTTGCCTAACAGTGGGACACTTAAGGCCTTTGCCCAGCAGCGGGACACTACATAGGCTAATAATAACGTTGATAACATACTCGTAAACTTTTACATCCTAATGCTATGCGAGGTCCTAGCGCCTGATTGCTAAGGCAATTTTTATTAATTCCAGTTTTTTGCTATAGTTCAATGACCTGTAAAACCTACTTAGCGGTGATAGTTTTCCTTTAAATTTTTTCATATTTCCATTGGCAACAGTTTTGCTGGCAGGGGGGGGGGATACTTGACTTCAACAAAAAAATGTGCTTTCAAGTTTCATATTTCGCAAACGGATCCCTAAATCGAAAAATTAAAAGACTCACGTTGTTTTCAAAAGAGCTAGAGCACACGATGAGATCCACAAGAACATAAAAACAACCCCACTTTACTTGTAGAGGACACACCCTAAAAAGTTGTTTTTTCATGATTATGTTTTACCACTTTGTCGGCGTGGTTACAATATATGTCCAGTAAATTACAACTTTTTAGTACTAAGGGTCTCTGATACTTTTCTTTCTCTTTGGTCTCTGAGGTATGCCGCGGACAGTCAGACAGACAGACGGAGATGAAGAAACTATCAGGGTTCCTTTTCGACTACGGAACCCAAACAATGAAACGAACTACGAGGTATCAACCCAGGAGGAATATTATCATAAATTATTCCATTTAAATTCCGAACTAGCTTGCAAATAGAAAGCTATCAGAAATAAAAAAAACTGGTCAAGTGCGAGTCGGACTCGCGTGCCGAGGGTTCCAATATACTTTTTGTATTTTTGGAGGCAATAAAGTCCATTTTTAGGACCGCAAAACTAAATTTGTTTGTAAAGGTTATTTGCAGATTTCAAAAAAACTGCGCAACATACTCTTAGCAAGTTTGTTTTATTTTTCTGTAATGTTGACATAAATTTCTGTCAACTGTAATTAATTCAGATTTTTCCTTTCACAAACTTCGGAGATAAGAGGATAAAGGTATTTTTTTTTACATTTTTACAACTACTACTACTTTTAAAGCTTAGAGACGTAAAAAAATAAATTTTGTAATGTACAAGTAAAGCCCTTTCATATGACACCCCACTCGACCTAGTAGCGACAATTTGAAATTTGGCCCGCCCTATTTTGGACCCCTTTACATTGATAAGTATAATTTTTTCAAAATTCTTTCATGTGCTATTAAGTTGGGCAACTATACTCTAAACCTACTCCAAATTTCAGGTCGATAGCATGAGTGGTTGCTGAGATATAGAGGTGTGACAGACAGAAAGACAAAGTCGCACCATAAGGGTTCCTTTTTTTACCATTTTGGTATCGGAACCCTAAAAATGCCAAGGTTTATTGCGATGCGACTTACGCTAGAAACGAACTACGCACCAATTTGTAAAATGTAGGCAATTACGCATTCTGTGAAGGGGCGAATTTCACAATTTGAGTGTGAAATAGACGATCAAAATGATCCACCATTGTCGCTAAGAATTTAGTTAATGAAGTTTTCTGCCGGTTTGGATTTCCTTGGAAGATGCACAGTGATCGTGTGGCAAGCACCACACACACACACACACAAGTACCACACAAGTACGCTTGTATATATAGAGGTCAGTGGTGGCCATAGATTTATTACTTCGCGCGTGGCGCTTTTAACCAGATTGCGCTCTTCCAAAAATTATGCGAGCAGAGTAGGACGTAAGATGAGAGGAAGCTGTCCCTTTCTAATAGATTTTGCATGACATTTTGTTTATGTTGCCATGAGAACATCAACAAAATGTCATGCAAAATCTTTGTTAAAAATCATTTGACCAAAGAGTTTTTAATCCAGATAAATCAAAAGAAAATGATTTTCTGCATTTATCAATATTTAATGAAAACTGAGAGAGAAGTTTATACTTTGCACGTTGAAAATTATTCAAATAAGTATTTAAAAATACGTATAAATATAAATTTGTGAATATAAAAGTTAACATTTTGCACGGAAATTGTGCAAACTTCATTAGTATGGTAATAAATAGAAAGGGACGAAGTACATCGCCTATGATGTCTTGCTCTGCTCGTTTTGCCTCTGCACAAATTGTTAAGAGTACGCTATCATGGTAAATGTAAGATCATTGGTGGTGGCAAGCGATAAGGGTTTTTTTTTCTTCTGTTGAGGAACATTTTTTACTCTCGAATCCTAGCATTGACGTAAGAAAAACGCTGTATCCCCGCGAGCCACAGCAGACCAAAGGTCTGTGCCGAGCGAAGCAAGGAGGTTTTTGTTCTGAGGGTCTGTGCAGCAGACGGCAAACTTTTGTCAATGACATGAGAAAAACGCTCCGCAATCTTTGCTTTGGAAGGAAAACCGCTTGAATTGTTGTTCATACCAAAGGGTTATTTAGTCGAAAAGGTTGTTCAGATTTATTGTTATTTTGTTTAAAATGTAGAGCAATTGTGAAAATTGTGGTTAGAATTTTATTCTGATAAAAACTATAATTTTCGAAATATCGGCCACACTGGCGGACAAAATCCGTGACTGCTCGTGTCTGCCCAGCTCACGGATCTTGTCTGCTGAGCCTCGTATGATATTTTTTTTTTTCATAATTTGAACAAAAACGTACTTGATCGTTGTATAATTTTGATAGGGTGTTCCAGATCCAGTGAACGACTTTCAAAGTGAACATCATTTACTGAGATTTTCGGATGGTTAAAAGCGGCTGTCATCATGACTCCTATTATTTCCCCTTTCAACTTATCGGAGTCATCATAGTATACAGGCCCTTGTCCTCGTGATGTGGATGTGTTATTTCGCCATAATTTTGCAGCAATTTCTTTACTTGATATTGGCGGAATACGACTTGTAATGAGATGTGATGCCATTAAATAAATATCTAATCAAACAAATCTCTTGACAGTTTCATGGTTGTCATTATGAATTAGGGTTGGGCCACACTGATCACGGCGATCGACGGTTTGCCTATACAAAACGCGCGCAAAGTATGCAAATCCTTTCGTATCGACGCGGCGAACGCGCCCTGAAGACGAAACGCGGACGACCGTCGGCAGAGATCGACGGCGAACGACGGCAAATGACGGCGATCGACGGAGAACGACGGTGATCGTCGGAGAACGACGGCGATCGATGGAGAACGACCGCGGCGATCGACGGCTGACGATGGCGATAAGTTGTACCACAGTGTACAAAGTACAGTAAATCAACAAATGCGAAGTAAAATAAGATTTTATGTTTTAATAATTTTTCACTCCAATGATTTCATATTTTAAGCACAGTTTTAAGCTACAACACATTTTTATATATTTTTCGCAAAATTCGTATAAGTTAAAGATTTTTGTATTTATTGTGGGTATTTAACTGCAACATAGATACTATTGTTTCCCAGTGAAACAGTTGTACAGATAATGAAAATCATGATGCACGCACATTACATAATTTATTACCCATTACCTATCAGTTTATGTTTATAAATTAAATAATTTTTACGTCAAAAAAAATTTCTTTACTGCAAATCAACCAATTGCTTAACAAAACTGGTACTAGAAATAATTCGATAATAAATCAACAGTGTACTAAATTGTTTCCTCAAATGCGCAACAAAAAAGCTGACTGTAAAGAGAACATTGTGTAATTACCTATACTGTGATAAAGCAGGGAGTCCCCGCGTGAAGTATACGGCACCTTACGGCTGCGTACGGATGGGAACGCGTCCGTACAGCTGCGTATGGATGCGAATGCCTCTCTAAGCGGTGGATCGGCATAATGCGTACTAGTGTGCTCTTTTTCAATCGGCAAAGTGCATGAAGAAAAAAAAATTTTTTTGGGTGCGTAAATTTTTTTTCCTTCATGGCAAAGTGCGAAAGGCCGTCGATCAATCTGGCCCTTATGATAATATTTTCATATTTATTTTGAATGGCTGCCACTAAATGAATATAATAATATTTCATAATGTAATTAGTATTCCATGTTAGAGAGCATGATGTAATTACATACATACATAACATCACGCCTTGTTCCCGTTGGAATTGGATGTAAATTACCTTTTAAAAGTTTCTAGAAGTAAATTGAAAAAGAAGTACTGGCGCAATTAATCGTTTATGTAACCGTTGTACGAGACAAACTCTCCTACAAACTACAACAAGTCCAGTAGTCATCTGCTTAGCAAAAACCAATGATATTACAATTATATAACCGGCAAAAACGCTCTGCTCGTGAGTGAGCTTGGACAGAAGGAGGCTAGTGTGGTTGACTACGCTTCCGTCGCTAAAGAGTCTTCACGAATAATTTTGTAATTATGCGTCAGGTAGTACTCATACATATTGGGGGACATTTCACACAAGGTCATCTGATCATCTGATACCAAACTGTGCAAGAACAAAAAAGTGCAGAGAGTTGCAAGAATAAAATATTTCGATACAAATATGGTTTTATTTTAATCTATCAACCTGTTTTATTTACAAATTAACTTCAGTATAAAAGCCACTTGTACCTATCTCGACGGAAAATAACACACAATCATAAGTTGATTTATTCCTAGTAATCAATTTCTTAGTAATTTGATCAACTTTCTAAAAATAATGAACTGTACTGAATTCGCTGCTAGCACTCGCCGCCGGCTTCTGTCGTGCCAAGGCCGCAGCTAAGGATTTGCAAAGCGTCTTATTCACACTAGTCGTTATCCACTTTCTGAGACTGTTCCCATGGAACGATGATGTTGGATGGATCTGAATCTATCAATAATCGTGGAAGCACTGTGTGTTTGTTAAAACTGTGACGACTTTTTAGGCGTGAGGGTGAATAATTATCTCTTTGTAGAGGTTGTCTGCTACCCAATTCCTTTTTAGTTTTTCCGTACAAATAGCTCAACAAGATTCAGTAGGTAATATCCACATCTTTCGAGAGAGCTGATCGCGCTCCAAAGGGATATGCATGTTCACCAGCTGAGTAGCATAGATTGCACGCTGTGTCTGCTGCTCTTTTCGTACCTGCAAATTGAAGAATGTGAGGTTGTAAAACAAGACTCATTGACCCTAGCAGTTAGATTCTTAAAGTCTTTGGAGATGAGGTTACTACCATTTTGCAAGAGCTACGACGAGAAAGATATAAAAGGTGGATACTGTTTGGCGCCAGTTTGTGTACACTTAGTAGCCGTTTACTAATTTCATAGGAAGAAAAATTTTACTATATTCTTATCCGGTCCTACACGGATATGTAACTACTAATATAAAGGATTAGCTTATGATTTTGAGGGAGCCCCCTGTCCTGTAGTGGAGGGATGTTATGATCGTGACGGACCCACCATACCCCTGGCCATACCTGATGATGTGATTATGTTCACCACCTTTCTGACAGAAGAATATTTGTATTAGATATATCATCAGTAAATTTGTATATTGGTATCTATGATCAATATGATCATCATAGCTAGTAGTCTCTCTGTTAAGATAAAATTATAGACAGCTTTTATAGGTAGAACCCATTGAATTGGTTAGGCATGTTTAAATTTGCATTATTAAGTAGTTATTCCTTGGTTATTTCAAGCTGAGCGGCAGTTGTAAGTATGTATGTTAGGGGTTACGGAATACTGTTAGTCTATGACCCGTGGAACCTCCTGTCGTCTGTCTACTGTTGTCAACCGTTTTTGTGTGTATTTGAAGATGTGCGTAATATTTTAAATAATATAGCTATCGCCTCTAATACGATGTTTTTATTGCGTTGATACGATCCATAACGGCTTTACAAATTGGTAGCAGAGCGCTAAAATTGCAGAAACATTTTCGCCAAAAATTGAAAGCTGAAAAATGACTTTGGTGTATTCGACGTAAGAAACAAAAGTGAAGTGAAAATATCAAAAAATGGCTACTTTTCGTATCGAGCCTCTACAAAAAGATAATTATGATACCTGGTGTATACAAGCACAGGCATTGCTTATCAAATCTGAATTGTGGGATTATGCTAGTGGAAAAATAACGCTGGCAGCCGATGCGAAAGAAGAAGCGAAGTCAACCTTCATCCAAAAGGACTTACTGGCCCGAAGTGAGCTACTTCTTTTAATCTCACCGTCTGAATTAAAGCAGGTAAAGTCTTGCAATACTTCAAAAGAGGTGTGGGATAAATTAAAAGATGCGTATCAAAGCCAAGGACCAGCTAGAAAGGCCACTTTATTAAAACAATTAATTTTGAAGAAAATGGCTAATGATGAAGATGTAAGAGACCATTTAAACCAGTTTATGGACGTTGTAGACAAGTTGGCTAATATGGGTATTGACCTAAATAATGACCTACTCTCTATAATTATGTTGTATAGTTTACCAGCAACATACGAAAGTTTTAGGATCGCAGTGGAAACGCGGGACCAACTTCCTGCTCCAGAAGACCTAAAAATAAAAATTATAGAAGAAAGTGAGGCAAGGCGACAATCTATAAGTGAATCCAGAGAAGGTGCTTTGTTCAGCAAAAAGAACCTGAAGTGCCAGAATTGCGGAAAAAGAGGTCACCCAACAGAGAAATGCTGGAGCAAGCCTAAGCAACATAACAACGCTACGAAAAATCCGAATTATAAAAAGAAAGGCGGTCATACGAGTTTAAATACATGCTTGTCATTAAATGATAAATTAAATAAAGAAGAGACATGGTGTTTAGATAGCGGTTGCACGTCTCACATGAGTGGACATAAAGAAAAGTTCGAAACTCTTGAAAGTGAGAATGGATCACTAAAGCTAGCTTCTAACTCCCTAACTACGAATATCAAAGGAAAAGGGAAACTACCGATCTCAATCAATGACCAAAGTTATGCCTTACTTGATACTTTGTATGTGCCTGAGCTGTCAATAAATTTAATGTCTGTCAGCAAACTCACTGATAAAAACTTCACAGTTATTTTCAAAAGTGATAAAGCATATGTCAAAAACGAGGATGGAAGTACTGAGTTTACTGCTACAAAAGAAAATGGTTTATATTTCGTAAAACCTAACAAAAACGAAACAGTATATAATGTGACAGAAACCAAAATCATGAAATGGCACAAGAAGCTTGGCCACATGAATGAAACTGACATGAAAACAGCAGCAAACAAAGAGTTACTTCGCGGATTAAAATTGAATAACCAAAGCTTAGGAGAATGCGAAACGTGCATTAAAGGAAAGATGACGCGATTACCCTTCTCCAAACATGAGCCAATTAAAACAAAGGAGCCGTTGGAAATCATACATTCCGATGTATGCGGTCCTATGCAGACCGAATCACTGGCTGGTTCTAGATATTTCGTAACGTTCATTGATGATTATACGAGATACTGTTATATATACTTCATGAAACAAAAAAGCGAAGTACTAACGAAATTTAAGGAATTTAAAAATGAAGCTGAAAACTTTTTAAATAAGAAAATTAAATTCTTACAATCCGACAACGGAACGGAGTACTGCAACAAGGAATTTGACGAATATTTGAAGTCAAATGGAATCCAACGCAGATTGTCATGTACATACACGCCACAGCAAAACGGCGTAAGTGAGCGGAAAAATAGATCCCTCTTAGACAAAGCGAGATGCTTAATGATTGACGCGAAATTTCCAAACGAATTATGGGCTGAAGCAATTTTTACTGCGAATTATCTCATTAATAGAAGTCCATCAAAGGCTGTGAATGGAGAAATTCCTCACACATTGTGGTTTGAACGCGCTCCATCGGCGAGTCATCTGAAATTATTCGGATCAAAAGCTTTCGTACTAAAGAAAAAACGAAGTGGAAAATTCACGCCGAAAGCCGAAGAAGGCATTTTTGTCGGTTACGCAAAAAGAGCAAAAGGATATAGAATTTATATGCCAAATCTGAAACAAGTTATTGTAACACGAGACGTGAAAGTTTTGAATGAGATATACTATGAAGGATTAAGCTCAAGCGTTAATACTGATGAATTTTTCGAAGCAGCTCTGCCGTCACCCGGAATATCTATGGATGAGCCTAGATCTGAAAAAGGAAAGAGACAAAATAATATTAAAATCAACAAAAAGAAACCAAAGAAGAAAAATAAACAGATTGAGGTATTATATGATAGAACAAATAACTCACCTCCACCGCTTCTGTCTAGAAATGTTCGAACAGAACAAATTCCAATCCATGATATTTCTACATTCTCAAATGATGATTTTCAAGATATAGATGATGATGTCCAGCAACAGGAAATCACAAATGAAAATTCTATAGGTGAAACTTCGTCTCGTCCACAAAGAGAGAGAAAACAACCCCAGTGGATGAAAGACTTCATCACAAATATTACACATGAGGATGAAGAAGAAGATGGAGAAATGGTATTAAAGTGCGACGAAATGCATGATGAAGAATGGCAAGAAGCAATTAAGGCGGAAATAAGAGCACATATCAAAAATGGTACCTGGATAATTTCCGAGAAAAAGGATGACATGAAATTAATTGATTATAAGTTGATTTTAAAAATTAAAGATGGCCCAGAAGGCAGCAAAAGGAAGGCACGATTAGTGGCGCGAGGTTACACCCAGCGTCCAGGCATCGATTTTGATGAAACTTATGCGCCTACTACAAGACTGAGCTCTATAAGAACAGTTTTAGCGCTGTCAGTCAAAGAAAATCTAAATCTATGGCAAATGGATGTCACAACTGCATACCTGAACGGAGATCTGAATGAACAGATTTTCATGAAAAAGCCGGACTATTTAGAAAAATATATAATTGATATTATGACGTCAGAAACAGATCCAATAGTTCTGGAGAAAACCAGAAAAATGTTAATGGACTGTACTAAGAAACGAAGAGAGAAAGTGTGCGAGTTAAAAAGATCACTGTATGGATTAAAACAGTCCGGAAGACAGTGGTTCCTAAAACTTTATGAGAAGTTACAAAGCATGGGATTTGTTGCATCACAAGCCGATCCCTGCGTGTACCTACTTGAAAAAGGGTCAGATAAAGTCATACTTACTGCATATGTTGATGATTTGCTCCTGGCATATTCCAGTGAAAAAGCATTGAATAATGTAAAATCCATGCTGAAAACTTTTGAGATGAAAGACTTAGGACGACCGAAAGAGTTACTTGGAATAAACATCGATATTCAGGAAGACACAGGCACAATAAAAATAAGCCAAGAAAGCTACATCAACAAATTGCTAGCAAAATATAAAATGACAGATTGTAAACCCGTTGCTACGCCAATAGAACCAAATCTGAAATTGGAAAAGGCAACTACCTGCAGCGAGCTCCCGTACCAAAATCTCATAGGTGGATTAATGTATCTTGCAGTAGCTACTAGACCCGATATTATGTATACCGTGAGCTACTTATCGCAATTTAATAAGAATCATGGTGAAGATCATTTTAAATATGCAAAGAGAGTGCTACGTTATTTAAAAGGTACAAAAGACTTGGGCATATTTTATAAGAAAACTCAAGATGAGCTATATGGCATGGTGGATGCTGATTGGGCTTCATGTACCATTGACCGAAAGTCATACACAGGATATAGTTTTGTTTTATGTGGAGGATGTGTCAGTTGGGAATCCAAAAAGCAAAAATCGACAGCCATGTCAACGGCTGAAGCAGAGTACCTGGCTTTGACGGAGGCGGCGAAAGAAGCTATCCACTTAAAAATGCTTTATAATGATATCGCCAAACAAAAAATATCTGGCGTAATATTGTACAGCGACAGCCAGGCGGCGCTGGCCATATGTAAAAATGAAGTTCGCTCAAAGAGAACTAAACACATGGATCTTCGGATACATTTTTTGCATGAATGCAGAGAAATGCATGGACTAGATATGATATATCTTAGGACAGAAGATATGGCAGCTGATCTGCTGACTAAGGGCCTGCCATATCCAAGGCTGAACAAGCTGATGCAGACGTTAGGGCTTCAACGTGAGGCGGCGTGTTAGTCTATGACCCGTGGAACCTCCTGTCGTCTGTCTACTGTTGTCAACCGTTTTTGTGTGTATTTGAAGATGTGCGTAATATTTTAAATAATATAGCTATCGCCTCTAATACGATGTTTTTATTGCGTTGATACGATCCATAACGGCTTTACAAATACTGAGCGTAACAGTGGCCTCAGTCTCTTTTGACACAGACCAGCTAAAGTAACCTACCTTTACAGTCTTGTTCTTGGTTAATTTCAACAGTTTACTTACTTGGTTTATATAAGAAGCATTTATTAGCAGCTGGGGATTATTCTTTATCCCTCAGGTACAATATTACCTAATATCCTATTTTCAGAGTCTCCGACTTTGAGTGGAATGGGTACAACAAGGGCGTTAGACATCATTTTCGTCTTATCCATGTTCATTTTGTGACCCACTTATTGTGAAACTCTACTGATGTTATTGAGCATCGTGCCACGAACTTCTTGGGTGTCAGAGCATGACTTCTGCAAAATCGTCCAGCACAGCTTTTTTTAGTTTTAATGCCTTTTGTTTATTTTTAAAAAAACCTGTGCTTATTTGTGATTATTTTGTGATTATTTATTTCAATGTTTTTAACGAAATAGTACTCAAAGAAATTTTGTTGTTTATTCGTTTGTAATCAGTTTGACGTAAAAACTATATTTATGTCACATTTTCTTCCATCCCTTTTAGTTTCATATAAACATTTGTCTTTTCCTTTCTCTCAATAGATAAGAGCGCGCAGCGAACAACCCTACCTCATTGGATACCAAACAGCGACCTATCTAGGCTGCTGCACAATGATATGGTGAGTCAAAAAAACAGGGTTGCCTGGGCGCAAGCTGGCACGTTTTGTACAGTCAGCAAAAAACTGCCTATTTTTTTACCCCTTCATGTTCCTTTACTCACATTACTTACTTGGAACCTCATACTTAAACGGTATGAGGTACCCGATGAGGTAGGGTTGCTCGCTGCGCGACTGCGTCTACATGTTCTCCCTCTAACTGTCTTAATAAGAGGGAGAAAGGCAATGCAAATTTTGTCCTTATTCTGAGAAATCACTATACGTTGCTGTTTTTGTATGAAACCAAATTTTCATAGCTTGCACAAAATATGTTATGTACAACTTCTTACAACTTTTGTCGCCATTAGCAAATATCAACATGTTTTGAAGTTAATAATTTAGCGGAATACCAACCCAGACAGATTACGAGAACCAACTCAGAAGGCTATACGAATAACATTATATCGTTCCAATCAAAGATTTCGGACCTCCTTGCTTCGCTCGGAATAGATACCTTACTAATTTATTTTACTATGGGATGACATCTGCCAACGTGTCCCAAATTTTTATGTCAAATCATCAATGATCACTAGGAAATATTCAAAATAACCCGTCAAATCCATAGAACGACGCCTTCACTACCTTGTGACAACTTATTTCTTTAATCCTCCTTCTAGTTACCCTTATTTTTCTATGGTTCCAATAATTAAATCGTTTTACTTTACCCTTATTTCATTTGACCAGAGAAGTTAATTTATTCTATCGACTAAACCTTTTGAATGCGTCGATGAAGTACACAATAAAACCTTTAATTATTTCTTAACGAAGGTAAAATAAATTATTCTACAAAAGCATTATGGACTCTATTCTCGAAAACTTTGCTTACATAAAACAATTAAAAGGTTAAAATTTTGGAAGAAGAGTCTTTAATAAATAATGTATGCTTGAACATAATTACGAATTTGTACACTAAGTTCACTTGAAATTAAATTAATTCTTTCAGTAGGCAAATGAAAATCTAGTATTTAAATGAAAATCTAGTAAAACGATAAATGACGAAACTTAAATAAAAACGAAAATTGAAAAAAAAAAATGGTAGCCTCCATTTTAGTGCTTTTAAAGTTTTGATAAAAGTTCTATCAATTACCACAAATGACCACAATGCCTACATGAAGTTGCCGTTACCGCCGTACCTGCGAGTATTTAAATACCCTACGGACCTGCAAATGGGCTCGCCACTCCACAAAACGAGCGAACTTGTGACCTTACCCCGAACATATATTTTTTTAAACCTTGTACAAAATTAATATGTTACAGGCATTCATAAGGTTTAGTCGATAGAATAAATTAACTTCTTTCATCACAAACTCTGGTCAAATGAAATAAGGGTAAAGTAAAACGATTTAATTATTGGAACGATATAATAATGTTCGTATAGCCATCTGAGTTGATTCTCGTAATCTGTCTGGTAGTTAATTGAAATCGGGTAAAAATTTATACTGGGTGTAAGGGACAGGTTGGCAAATACTGAAAGGGCATGATCAGTCAACGTAACTGAACAACTTTCTTTCCAATCAAGTAAGCAATTTTGTATGGAGAGGCCGATTTTTTTTTCACTTCCGGAAAGTTTTTTTTTTACTGAAAGTTGTTCAGTTACGTTGACTGATCATGCCGTTTCAGTATTTGCCAGCCTGTCCCTTACACCCTGTATAACAGAGCACATAGAAGCAAGATAAAATAGTCAAAAACCGCTCAAGTGCGAGTCGGACTTGCGCCCTAAGGGTTCCGTACCCATCCACCATATCATATTAATTTTAAAAACTCCGCATCCACTCAAACCTGACCTCTCTTTTATATGCATGTTCTTGAAACCTTAGTTAGGATTATTTGTGAAAAAATATGTAATGTTTAATAATTTTAGACTTTTCCTTTACTTTTGCTGTGAGACCTAGACAAAGGTCAATCTAGGTTATCGGGAATTAGGTACCCTATAGCTTTTGGTTTTGTTTATAAATGAATGGAGATGGAGACATAAATGACTGTATCTTTTGATTATGTTGTCGTAGAAGTTTGGAGTTTTCACGGCTTCAAGGGTTTTTTGATCATAATATTCAATACTAGCTGGTGCCCGCGACTTCGTCTGCGCAGGTTTATAAATTGTAGCCTATGTGTTAATGTGATGTCACACTTTTCTAGAGAAGCGCATGGTTTCTGAAAAACTCTGATATCTTCAAGGTTTTTGCCCCCCCCTAAGTTTCCACTGTCTCCTCGACGTAAAAAACTGAGGTTCCACACCCCACACCATCCCCGAATAATTTCCTAAAATTACATTAAATTCAGAATTGATTCCAAGTCGAAAGTACCTGCCGACTGGAATAATATTATTGTAAAGTTTCATTAAAATCCATTCAGTAGTTTTTACGTGAAAGAGTAACAAACATCCATCCATAATTACAAACTTTTGCGTTTGTAATATTAGTAGGATAGGAAAGGATTCATTTCAACATGATACCTTTACCCATTCGGTGACAGATAGACAGACGGTCAACAAAGTGATCCTATAAGAGTTCCATTTTTTTTCCCTTTTGAGATACGGGACCCTAATAACAGTAAGTAATTCTGCCCCAAGGACATGTTTGCGTGAAATCGCTATAATTACAGTACCGACGTAGACGAATCACTTGAGGACTAACGCAATTTGGGTTCTCGCAATTGGTATACATTTTCAAACCATCTATATCATCATGCCCTGAGCGGTCAGGTACAGAAATGCCGATATAAACCCAATCTATTAAAGAAGGGATTAAAAATGGCGCCGCTCCTATTTGTCCCTTGCTTACACAATACAGGGTGTCCTTCGTTGCGTTTTGTACTGTGTGTAGGAAGTACCAAAGAATTCGAACTCCTATGTGATGACATCTGCCATTGCGTCCTAAGTTGAAATGTCAAGTCATCAAACGTGATTTGACATCCTCATAAAAGATTTACAGAACGACGCCTATGCCGTATTTATAATAACTGAATGAATGTCAGAATACCTTGTGACACACATTTTCATTAATCTTCCTTCTATTACCCTTATATTTATTTCTATGGGAAGTACTAATAATAGAACTTAGTAAGGGTAATCCGTAAGTAAAGGTTTTTAAGTGTGTAAGTGTTTCCTAAGGAAAGTTCGATACCTTCACTGACTGAGCGAGCACGCATTCGAGTTATCTCATTACCATTTACAATTTCTGATAATTTAACAGCGTGGAAATTTCAGCATATTAAGACTGAGTCTTAATCAACGTCGTGAGCACGTTCGTAACTTTGTTTGTACGTATGTGTTTTAGGAAAGTTGTTTAGAGATAAGGCACGCATACTATTTAAGAAAACATGTACTCCCAACAGCACGTCAGTAGAAGCATTTTGAACTCTATGGCATTGTAACAGAGTTGCAAATGATTCCAATGACGTGCGGTTGACCGTATCTTATGCCTGCCTACAGGCGCGGATTTAGCATTTTTTCTGGATAAGGGTGAAGAGAGGCTCAGAAGTTCTTTTTAGGGTTCCGTACCTCAAAAGAAAAAACGGAACCCTTATAGGATCACTTTGTTGTCCGTCTGTCTGTCTGTCTGTCTGTCAAGACCCTTTATCTCACGAACGGGTAAAGGTATCAGGTTTAAATTAATACCATATATTAGGATCCATGAACCACACAAGATCTGAAAATTTCAATTTTTTACAACGACGCAATCAAAAGATATGGAATTTTATGTCCTCATCTCCATACATTTATTCAAAAATGAAAAACCTACAGGGTACTTCCCGTTGACCTAAAATTATGAAATTTGGCAAGAAGCTAGGTCTCACAGTACAAATAATGGGCAAAGTCTGAAATCATTAAATATTACAACTTTTCTCACAACTAATGGTAACCAATTGTGGTGAGCTCCCGTTTCAAGAACATTCATATAAGAGAGGGGTCAAGTTGGATGGTTACTTAGGCGATTTTTGTTTTAGTTCTATTTAAAAACGGGAACACTTACAAACTTGAAAATTGGTATGTTTATAGGGCATAGGCTATAAAATAACAACAAATAATAAAATTTGGTCAAGCGCGGGTCGGACTCAAAAAATCTAGCACATTAACTTACTGAAATTTCAACTAATACAATTATGTTTATGTGGTGGTTTAGAACCCTCAGTGCGCAAGTCCGACTCTCACTTGGCCGGTTTTTTTTCCTGGGAACGCATCTTAGTGGCAATATTAGAGAGGGATTTTACTCAACACGTGCTTTTTGTTAGTAATTTTAAACTGAAATTTTACAAGGTCAATGTATAAATCGTAAATATTTTGTCGCACCATTAATTCCTTAGTACCTGGGCGACCGAGCGTTGCTCTGTATAATCCTACCGAAAACCAACCAACAGATGGCGTTGTAGGGTTTCTGAAACGCACTTGTTACAAGAAATGCTCAAAAAAAGTGAAAAAACAAATTTTCCCAGACATGAGACCTAGCTAGATCGATTTTTCGCTTCCGAAATCTCTCGTATAGTAAATTTCATTAATCGTTAGAGCCGTTTTCGAAAAACCGATTACATATTGCTCATTTAATAGTATGTAAATATAGTATAGGACAGTGAATCATAGTAATACGTCCTGTATTTGAATGGTCAGTGACGTTAGTATGACGACGTTGCACGACGGGGCACGTTTCTCTTCCCTTAATCCGTTTATGTCTTCCTACTTGTGAACTGCTGTTTAACAGGCTTGACTGGAAATAATGGCTGTGAGCAGACACGTAGTACATTTAATTTTATATTTTGATCATAAAATTTTGGGAGAAGGTCGCAGTTTTATTTCAGCATTAAATTCATATTGGTCGGATCCACGCCCGAGGCAAGCTGTAACTTTTATGTATGCTTATATGGACAGCACGAAGCTACGTTTATATGCCTATAACTCTATAAATTTTACTGTCGCTCAAAGATAGCCCTTATCTAGATATGTATTCGTTGTTTTTATGTTTGGGTCGATCTATTTTATTGCGAAATGTCACCAAAAACATAACTAGTACAATTTAAAATTTTAGGTAAGTAGTTAAACCTCAGGAAGTTATGGGATTTTTCATTAAATCTTTCTTTAGATATGAAATATGAACAACTTTAACCAAGGAACATAAATTTAAATTAATTTTGACTTTCCATACAAAATACACTGTAAGTTTAAGAATAAAATTACGATTTGATATTTAGATCGCTTGCTGGTACAGTTGATTACTAGCTAAAGTTGATTAATGATCGAAATTTTGCCTGAATCTAGCAGTAATCTGGAGACTCAACCCTGATGTGATGGAAGATTAATAGTGATGACGTCAGAGTTGCCAGCCATCTCGTCTATTAATTAGATTAGATTGGGGCTAGGCTCTATTAAGCCACGATCACACCTAGCTGAATTCAAAGACTAATTCGGCATACATTGCTGGGAGGCTTGGTTATGTTAATAGCAATATCTTTACTTCAACGAGCAATGTATGCCAAATTAGTCTTTGAATTCAGCTAGGTGTGATCGTGGCTTTAGGTTCCAGTTGTGTCTGCAGGTTCCAGGCGGCACAAAAAGCTGACAGCGCCGTACTTACCATACAAAGCCACCATTGCATTATCTAAAATTAACAAAATATTATTCTAGAGTCTTCTTTTTGTAACTTAAGAGCCATGCGCTTTCCAGTTGTCACTAAATACTCGCATCAGCGACTGAAACAAAACTGAGTTTACGTGATAGCCCGGGGACCAACAACAGAAAAGCCTACTTTACAAAAAATTAAATAACTAGTGTTATTAAATTTTTAGGTAAGGTATTATAACGTTAAAGCGTTAACTGCGGAAAACGTGCCAAGTTGCTCCGTGGCTGACCAGAAGTTTTTCAAGGCACTAGATGTCCTTCTGTCTCTACAAATTGCATTTGTTCTATTTTTATAAGGTAGGCTTTTCTGCTGTCGGTCCCCGGGCCATACGGACGGACTGATTCGGTCCAGTTTCACTAGTACCACTCGATTATCACCGCACTGATATAACATGCAATAGACGTGATGTGACGCACACGCTCCTCGTGTACACACGGCCGCACATCGGTAGAAACACTTTTGTACCTTATGGCGTGGTAATAGAGTTGAAAAAGTTTTTACCGACAAGCGGTTGAACGTACGAAGAGTCGGGTTAAGGTTCGTTAGCGATATCACATAAGATAAATGTGTTTCAAAATTATGATTTTTCATGTATTAACTAAAAAAAAAACAAAATCTTCTGACGGACGTAACATCAAGTACAAGGCATCACATAAGTCTAAATTGCCAGCACCTTTTGTGTAGCCAGTCCTGCCACAAGGTGGACCGGCGATCGTGGGAAGCCGCTGGCTGCAGACAGCGTAAGACCCGTCGCGGTGGCGAGCTCCAGGGGAACCCCTACAACACCAGCTGCCGTACTCCGAAGTGAAACTACGATAATATCGCGCCGATAATTAGTCTATGGTTCGGCTTTTGATAAAGAAATTCACATACAAAATAAATTTCCGAACGTAATTGTTGTTGTCAATCTGATTATATCGTAGCTCCGATAAAACTTCGGAGTACGCACGCTGGACGTCTTTCGAATGATATGAATACCAGTGCAATATGATGATCAACATTAATGAGCAGTAGCGAATAATTTCTATATATTTCAAAGTGTGATTACGACTCCAATGCCAAATTATTGGACGAGGCTGAAAGTTTACTTAATCATTTTTTATATACAGTAACTTGAACTGTGGCAGCAAAGATCGAGTGCCTTGGCTTAATTCACCGCCAGTTGCATAAAGTGTCTTTAAAGTTAAAGCTCATTTAAATTTATTTTTGACGCACTCTGTTCTCTTTAGAAAAAACCAGCCACGTGCGAGTCGGACTCGCGCACCGAGGGTTCCGTATTACTAAACTTGTTTACTATTATAAATTCTGTGGAATCACTAAGTTACACAATACCGCCTTAGTTATGGACGCGCAGTTACGCAGCAATGTGACAAGCAATTGACTAGTTTGATTATTTGATGTTATTCTATAGCTCATATAACGAGCGCTGCGCTGCTCATATACGAGCAGCGCATAGGACCGGTCGTCATGGAGATCTTTAGGGGAGGCCTATGTCCAGCAGTGGACGTCTTTCGGCTGATATGATGATGATGATTCTATAGCTTATACACTACAAATATACCAATTTTGACGCTTATTAGTCTTCCAAGGAACATAGGTTGTAATAATCTGTAATATTGTTCTATTCATACAACCCGTACATATGGGGACAAGCCCCAAATGATACGCAGAAGTAATTTGAACGTAAATAACGTGTAACGAAAAGGTGTGATAATAATGAAGGGTGTGAATGTGCCCATGAAACTGAACAACTTTTCCCAAGGAAAATGGGTATAAATACAAAAAATCAAATTTGAACTCCTATACAAAATGCGCTACCAGCTGATGCAGTTTCTATGGGAGGTCAACAATTGATTTTGTTCCTTGGGAAAAGTTTTTCAGTTTCGTAGGCACCCTTTGGTATTATCACAACTTTCCGTTACACGCTGTATTAACAAGGCTCAATATCTGGAGGCTCATTTACAATTTTTTTAGATTTTCAAGCAGATGTAAGTATAACAAGTAATCTCTATAGCAATCTGGAGTGTTCGACGTTCATTGCGGGGCGGCGCGACGACATACATTTGGAAGTAATGTTGGCATTATTCTAGTCACGCGATCTCTATTTGCGCCTGTTCTATAAATAGAGCGTGGGAGATAAACTTTTCCTTCAAGGCCTATCACTATGGTAACCCGAGGAAGGATAATTCCCCGAACCATGAATTTATGTTGTTGCAAAAAAAAGAACGTCTTTTTTTTATTAGTCTTATATCCTACTAGCTGGTGCCCGCGACTTCGTCTGTGCAGAATTGGACAATTCACACAATATCTTTATAAATTGTAGCCTATGTGTTATTCTGATGTATAAGTATATAAATCTATGTAAGAAATCATAAGAAATACACTTTCGGAAAACGATTTTATATATATTTAGTGTAGTGTAGGTACAGTTCAAGATGGCTGCCAAGTCAAAACATCAAAAATCTCCACACTAGGCTAGGCCTGTCTTGTGGTAGATTTTTAAATACCTATCAATGTTACAAGATCTTGAAGCGGCGCTTCTATTAAACATTTTAAAGAGTAATAATTAGAAAAACCAAAAAAAAAGAACTAATAAAATAAAAGTAGTAACATTAAGTGATAAAAGGAATATGATATGATTTTAACTGTCTGTAACTTTATATTCTTGTCTTCTCGCCACTTCATAAAATCATTGTATGTGTTTATATATCTTTCTTTTGATATTTCTGGCAAAAGATTTTCTATGATACAATTTGCCTCGTCTGTAATGGAATCTGGTGTCAATATTTCGCTTGAACTAATTTTTAATATTCAATTCCAATCTTAGCACAAAAGTCCGTCACAGATACATACATAACATGAGAGATTTTTGTATCCCGCCGATTTGTGTTGACATTCAATATTTAAATATGGAACTCGCCGCTCGTCGCGGCACTTGCGGCTTATTCCGCTCAAAGAAGTTTGCGCTAAATTCACACTGGATGTTTAGAAAGTCATAACATTTTTTAAATTAGTTTCTTTTTTTACATAAAACTCTTCACAGCTGACAGCAGTTCTATTTTTAAAGTTCATTCCGGCCCGCGGGTCGGGATGAATTTGTATGAGTTTTTCCCTCCCTATGAAAGGAAAGCAGCATCTTCCACCCAACAATCAAATCAAAACTACTTTCCAAGTATGAGAAATGAAAAATAATAACCCATCATTGAAAACCTTGCTTAAATCAGTTCAGTGGTTTTTGAGTGAATCGCGGACAAAGAAACGGACAAACAGACCAAAATTCCAAAAATCTAGTCTATCTAAGGGCGGCCACATACAGTCGGAATTCCGAAACGGAATTTCGAAACGGAATATCGATTCGGGTTTCCGAACTCAGTAAACCCATACTAATCTATTGACCTATCACATACCTACACCAGTAGTTTTCCGTTCGGAATTTTCTCCGTTTCGAAATTCCGAATGGTGGCCTGTGCGTCCGGAATTCCGTACGGAATAATGCCGTTCCGAACGCAACTCTTACATAGAATATGTATGAGTCACAACACACATTCGTAAATTTCGATAATTCCGAACGGAACGCCAGTTAAAACAGTCAGTGTACGTTGAACGAACGAAGCGAGTAGGTGTTTGTTTTATTGTTAACTAATGCGCACGTCTATTTACGCGCGCGATGTCCGATATCGAACACTTATTTTTATGGACGTGGAAGGTTACCCATGCCTATGGGACTCAAGCCACGAAGATTACCACAACAGAGACCAGAGTAATCAAAATCAGAAAATAGCCGTCCATAGTCGCTGACGTCTGAACTCAATGGCTGGCGTCTCTCAACTGAGCCTTGTTATTCCGAACGGAATTAAACGTATGTGTGTGTTGTTTATACGGAATTTCGAATCGATATTCCGTTTCGAAATTCCGTTTCGGAATTCCGACTGTATGTGGCCGCCCTAAAGGTTCTATTACTGTTTGTGTGTCTGCGTCTATGGTCTGCGTCAAAGAAATTTGAACCTCGCTACGCGTAGCGAGGTTCAAATCTCTTTGGTCTGCGTCCTCTAAAGTTACCTACATTTTGCCAATATTATCAGAGATTCTCAGAATTTTATAAGAATCTGTATGTAGGTATAGATTAATCCAGACATACACCGAAATTCGAACATATTAGTAGGAATCAGTTCAAGTGACTGAAGAAATAGAATGGAAAACACTCGTTATTTTGCTTTAAACAAATAAATTTTCTCTCACAATTTTAATCTGCACGTAAAGAAGTATTTAATCATTCAAAAACAGGTCGAGTCAAGCAAAACGTTTTAAATTGAAGGTAATGAATATTAAAAGGCATCGTGAAGCTATTCATTGCGTCCACAACATCTTGATTGCGAAAATGAATGGATAACAGAGATATCATTGGTGCTTACCTACCGCTGCTTATTTAATCCTACTGGGTTTTTTCTGGATCCCTACCAAAGTTTTAGTAATATATATATATTATACTAAAAACACAAATCAGAAAAACTTTTTCAACATAACAAGGGTCGAAATATGATTTTTTTGGCTCTCACATCAAAAAAATTTATATGGGACAGACAATCAAAATTTGTATCGCATAATTTGTATCTCTTCTCTTTTTCCCAAAGAGTTGGAAAAGTAGTTTCTTGTAAACTAACTCAGTAGCTGAAATCTTGAAGATACATCTTACGTTTCGACAGATACGCTACATAAACTTAACTTTAATTTTGTTTTATATAGGATGTATCGAAAACAGAAAGCGCTTGTTCATATTAGTTAAACTGAATAACTTTCCACAAAAACGTATTGACAAATAAAAAAAAAATTACCTATCCATACAAAATGGCAACTTGTATGAGAGGTCGATTTCTTTTTTTTCATTTCCCGATAAGATTCTTAGAAAAAGTTGTGCAGTAAGGTTTACTTAGTAAGCCCTTTTAAGTGCCCGTGTGTACATCCATATACCTGTAGTATCCTTTATACCTTTGCGAAGTTGTATGTGTATACGAGCTGTATTTGAAAGGCCATTTCCCGTTTTTGCTTTCCTTTTAAACCTTTTGGGTATGACAGGGAAACATGACACATTTTTTGCTCGGGTTAATTTAAATTCATGCTTCATTTCTCTTTTCATATTCAAAATTGAAATAATGTTGATTTATTAATTAAATACAGGCTTAATTTAACTCATTGTGTTGAAAATGAATTGTTTGTTAATTCAACTGAACTTTGATGTTAAATATGTTAGAGTTTACGAAATACGAATATTTGTTACCCAAAATTAATTGAGTTAACACTAATTGTAACTCAAAGATAATTCCTAAATGTTTGTTATTTTTTTTGTCACACAGATTGCACGAAAAAATCGAGTAATACCTTTTTCCAAATGGTTTATTTTTTAGATTAAATTAGGCTAACACTGATAAATAATGTTGGCCTTTCTATAAAAAAGGAAGATAGAATTTCTTTCGTAATACACAAGAATTTCGTTAAAAATACTTTTATATTGTACTCTACGGGCTTAATTATACAATTTAGCTTCTAAACTAGAATTTGTACTTTAAACTTTGACATCAAATGTAGTGTCGGTATGTTCAATGTGAATATTTGGAATAGACGACACAACCGTAGCATACCTCTACGAAAAGCCCGTAGCCAATGGCTACGATTCGATCTTTAATATTGGCATAGGAAGGAATCGGTAGCAAGTCGAGCGTGGAAATGAGATTCTCTGAGTTCTCCAGTCGTGTGAAAAGTTAAACGATCGGTCAAGGCATGTCAAGGATATAAAATAGCTAAATATTTTATATTCTTCAGATGCTTATTTGTGCGGGTGATTTACGTAAGAGAAAACCGAGTGATGATGCCCAATGCCTTAAGAACTATAGAACCATTATTCATAATTAATCGTAAAAATTAAAAATGCCACAAAATAAATAATGCGATGGTACGGTACCTTTACCGCACCCTCAAGTCCCAAAAACATCATTTCAACCAAAACGTTTCGTTTCTCTTCTATTACCAACCACACAATGACAAAGACGCACCAACTTACGAAGTATTTCATTTATGAAGGGTTTGCGTAGGTAAGGTCATTTTGTTGTATAAATCAATTTTGTCTTATACCAAAATCTGCCGACAATAGTAGGTAGGTATTCTCACAGGGTGTTCTATTATGTAGACGTTGTCAACGGGGCGATATCAGTCAATTATTTGGGCCCAGTGTTTATCTGAGTGAGCCCGAAATTGAGCCCAATACAGTGTTGCCAACAAGGCTGAAATAAAATGTTCTAAAAATTACATTATCAGATAAAGTAATAAAATACAGAGTAGATAATTTCTCGCATCGCTCTTGTGTATAGTTGTTTTATTTAGTTGTGTTCGGAGGACCAACAGTTTTGAAAAACATAGTAAGTAAATTACAAAAGTAGCTCTTTAACAACCAATTATCTCATAGGTAGAATTAGACAAATAAACTTAAATAACGTTGAGATTCGACAGCAATAAGAGTAACAACTTAAAAGAAATGAGTAAGCACAAAAGTTCACCAGTTCAAGCACTCCCAATTTAAAAACATTTACCAACTAAAGTTATATGAAACGACTGAGAAAGTTATACCTAACTAAACTGAATATCAGAATAAACTTTATAGTTATCCAAGTAATACCGTGTGGGTTCGTAAAATCGATGACCGACCACGCAAACCCGTGTCACAGTTGTTAAGGCGCCAAAGGCCTCAGAAATGGCTCATTTAAGCTTACTGACTTCCGTAGATACCAACGAAGCCATCTTTCTTTTCTAAGAAACAGGTGATCCATCCTACGATATCCTAGCTAAACTGAGGAAGGAATGGAACCAACCGGGAATGGAACCAACCGGGAATCGAACCTAAAACCTTCTTTAACAATAAGACCGCGGAGGCTGTTAAGCATAGACTAAAAACCGAGGGTTCTGGTAATAATACCGTCTCAGTCAGGGATGCGCAGTTGCACAGAAATGTTTAAAATGCGCACAAGTCCGACTCTCACTTGACCAGTTTTTATTTAGTTGTTGTTATTCTACAGCTTTATTTTTTATCATCCCGGAAATTTAAGAAGTGGTACTGTCTATGAAACTGAGCCCCACGGAACGTAGGTCGAAATACGAAAAAAATATTTAGACACACATACTAAATGTTCTGTCAGCTGATACAGTTTGTAGGTTTTTCGTATTTCGACCTTCGGAAAAGTTGTTCAGTGTGTGTGTTGTTCAAAATATCCGGGGTGATAAAAAATAAACGTGTATAGCTTATGCACTATAAACATAAACATACAATTTTCACGCTTGTAAGTGTTCTCGTTTTCACGATAGAGCTAAAACAAAAAATAAATAGCAAAAAACCCCCTAATTTTTAACCGCCAATAACACATATTCTGTGATCAACCATATCAGACTACACTAGGAATTGAATTAAAAATATTCTAGAAGCAAAACGAACATCTGTTTTTAGGGTTCCGTACCTCAAAAGAAAAAAACTGAACCCTTATAGGATCACTTTGTTGTCCGTCTGTCTGTCTGTCTGTCTGTCAAGACCCTTTATCTCACGAACGGGTAAAGGTATCAGGTTGAAATTAATACCACATATTAGGATCCATGAACCACACAAGATCTAAAAATTTCAATTTTTTACAACGACGCAATCAAAAGATATGGCATTTTATGTCCTCATCTCCATACATTTATTCAAAAATGCAAAACCTACAGGGTACTTCCCGTTGACCTAAAATTATGAAATTTGGCAAGAAGCTAGGTCTCACAGTACAAATAATGGGAAAAGTCTGAAATCATTAAATATTACAACTTTTCTCACAACTTATGATAACCAATTGTGGTGAGCTCCCGTTTCAAGAACATTCATATAAGAGAGGGGTCAAGTTGGATGGTCGCTGAGGCGATTTTTGTTTTAGTTCTATTTAAAAACGGGAATACTTAAAAACTTGAAAATTGGTATGTTTATAGTGCATAAGCTATAAAATAATAACAAATAATAAAATTTGGTCAAGCGCGTGTCGGACTCAAAAAATCTAGCACATTAACTTACTGAAATTTCAACTAATACAATTATGTTTATGTGGTGGTACGGAACCCTCAGTGCGCGAGTCCGACTCGCACTTGGCCGGTTTTTTTTAAAGATGTTCATACAGTCTAAGTCTGCTTCAGCAGTTTCGGCTGTGCGTTGATGTGTCAGTCAATCAATCAACCAATCAGTCATTCAATCAGTCAACCAGAACTTACCTCTTTTCTATATTAGTATGATGACAAATTTAATATACCTACCGGTACATGTACGTACGTGCGTACCTATGAATTTAAAGACCACATAACATGATTCCGACTTACACTTAGCCAAATTTTATTTAATTTTTAGGGTTCCGTACCTCAAAAGAAAAAAACGGAACCCTTATAGGATCACTTTGTTGTCCGTCTGTCTGTCTGTCTGTCTGTCAAGACCCTTTATCTCACGAACGGGTAAAGGTATCAGGTTGAAATTAATACCATATATTAGGATCCATGGACCACACAAGATCTGAAAATTTCAATTTTTTACAACGACGCAATCCAAAGATATGGCATTTTATGTCCTCATCTCCATACATTTATTCAAAAATGCAAAACCTACAGGTAACTTCCCGTTGACCTAAAATTATGAAATTTGGCAAGAAGCTAGGTTTCACAGTACAAATAATGGGAAAAGTCTGAAATCATTAAATATTACAACTTTTCTCACAACTAATGGTAACCAATTGTGGTGAGCTCCCGTTTCAAGAACATTCATATAAGAGAGGGGTCAAGTTGGATGGTCGTTGAGGCGATTTTTGTTTTAGTTCTATTTAAAAACGGGATCACTTACAAACTTGAAAATTGGTATGTTTATAGTGCATAAGCTATAAAATAATAACAAATAATAAAATTTGGTCAAGCGCGTGTCGGACTCAAAAAATCTAGCACATTAACTTACTGAAATTTCAACTCATACAATTATGTTTATGTGGTGGTACGGAACCCTCAGTGCGCGAGTCCGACTCGCACTTGGCCGGTTTTTTTTACTTAAGATTATTACCCCAGGACGGAAAACGTCGCAGAGGACGACCCCGCAAAAGATGGAGTGCCGATCTAAACGCCTTCCGCCGGGAGTGGTGGGAGCTTGCACAAGACCGTGATAAGTGGAAGAAGGAGGGGGAGGCCTTTGCCCAGCAGTGGGGCACGATAGGTTAGGAATAATAATAATAAGATTATATTTGCTGTGATCCCATTAAGTAAGACGGTTGCACGCATCACCATTTTTACGATAGACCTAAAACAAAATAAATGGTACAGCAGCACTGCACTTACTTTCTCGCAATACTCAAGGAAAAACTATCAACCGCAAACTTAAATTTGTAATACCATACACATAGTATGGAAATACAAACTTTTATTTACGTTTTTCCAAAAAAATGTTCAAACGAAATATACAGATCAATTCAGAATTCAAATTGTCAAACATTAACACAAACAAACTTCAAACGATTTCGAGTAAATCACATGTTTAACTTTTGGTAGTACTGGAACACCCTTTATATGAATTTTCACAGATCAATGGATAGTAGTAAAGGGTAACTCACTCAATAATAGGATTTATTTTACGTTTTTAGGGTTCCGTACCTCGAAAGAAAAAAACGGAACCCTTATAGGATCACTTTGTTGTCCGTCTGTCTGTCTGTCTGTCTGTCAAGACCCTTTATCTCACGAACGGGTAAATGTATCAGGTTGAAACTAATACCATATATTAGGATCCATGAACCACACAAGATCTGAAAATTTCAATTTTTCACAATGACGCAATCAAAAGATATGGCATTTTATGTCCTCATCTCCATACATTTATTCAAAAATGCAAAACCTACAGGGTACTTCCCGTTGACCTAAAATTATGAAATTTGGCAAGAAGCTAGGTCTCACAGTACAAATAATGGGAAAAGTCTGAAATCATTAAATATTTCAACTTTTCTCCCAACTAATGGTAACCAATTGTGGTGAGCTCCCGTTTCAAGAACATTCATATGAGAGGGGTCAAAATGGATGGTCGCTGAGGCGATTTTTGTTTTAGTTCTATTTAAAAACGGGAACACTTGTAAACTTGAAAATTGGTATGTTTATAGTGCATAAGCTGTAAAATAACAACAAATAATAAAATTTGGTCAAGCGCGTGTTGGACTCAAAAAATCTAGCACATTAACTTACTGAAATTTCAACTAATACAATTATGTTTATGTGGTGGTACGGAACCCTCAGTGCGCGAGTCCGACTCGCACTTGGCCGTTTTTTTTTTACTTTTTATTAAATTTTATTATTTATTAGTATGTCCACTATATATCAAATATTCTTTGAAAATTTCTAATGTCTATTTATTAACGATCGAAAGATACAGCCGTTTTAGGCAGGACAGTCAGACAGGCTTACAGACGGATGGCAAGAGGTTATTTTTTTGTTAGGGTGTGTATTTTTTCAATTTCGTATACATGTCTCAAGAGGCCAAAAATAAGTCGATTTAAATTTTTTGGCCGCCATCTTGAACATTGTTATTATGTCATTTATGCAAGGAGGTTTTAATCCACGCTAAGCGTAGCGTGGATTAAAACCTCCTTGCATTTATGTAACACGCATATATGAATTCAGCAGGGTCGTTTTGGTTTAAAATCATCTTAAAAATAACAGATGTTCGGTTTGCTTCTAGACGAAAAACGGAAGCCAATTCTTAAAAAATTACGAGTCTATCTATATAGCTACTATATATTAGATATGATTCAAAAGATACAGCCATTTAAAGTTCCGACATCCAGACGACGTAGGCTTAGTAACAGTGTTCCGTTGCCACCATTTGGGCACGGGACCCTAAAAAGGTACTAACAAGAAGAAAATATGCAAATTGGCAACATTGGTACGATAGTAGAATTTCCCAGGAGTAGGCGAGACATTCGATAAATTAAATTACTTACAATTGTTTGCCCGTGGAATAGTAAGTTAGGACTTCTAGCTCTATTTTGATATAAAATACAGATACCTCACTATAGATACCTAAATCTTTAAGTTTGCTGTCTTAACAAAAAGTTTAACAATTTATAGTATCTTGCTTAGTAGAAAATTATATTTAATTATTCTAGGGTCTTATTCTAAGTATACGCATATACATGCACCTGGCACCTAGACCAGGAGATCCAAGACCTAAAGATACTTTTTAGGGTTCCGTACCCAAAGGGTGAAAAACGAGACCCTATCGATATGCCTCCGATGTCTGTCTGCTATATGTCAGCGGGCTGTTGGTATCATGAACGTAATAGGTAGAAATTTTCACAAATTGTTTATTGCACCTGGGGTGTTTAAAATGAAACACCCAGGTCCAACTGAACAAAAAAACTTTATTTCGAAAGTGTAAGGTAAGTGTAAGGGACGCGGTCAGCATGACCGAACCCTGTTAACTATTTAAAAAAAATAAAAAAAATGAATTAGGGTCTGGGTAAGAATGCCCGTCTATTTCTTATTACTTCCGTAGGCCAGTACTTCCCTCCTTAGACAGAAGACGTCTTGCAACGAAGAGGCGGGACCGCAGGCTGGGGCTGGGACGAACTGCGGGATCGGCAGTCGTTGCAAATGGTGTTGGTCAGCTTGACCCCAAACGTCGCACCCCAATATGGGGTTTTATCTATCCGAAAATAAATATGTTCTCACAGTGATAGATGGAACGATCATACACTGAATTTATCCAAAGTAGTAAAATATACTTACTATAGATCTGTTTAAATGAAACTGGGATAATTAACAAAGGACTACGTAAAATGTACGAAACGTCCGAAGTTATCAATATCGAGCAATCGCAAATGAACGTTACTGGAATGCAGCCGCAGTCATTTATAGGGCGCATGCGTGACCGCCGCTACAACAACAAATACTAAAAATACAAAAAAAAACCCGCTCAAGTGCGAGTCGGACTCGCGCGCCGAGGGTTCCGATACACCTATAGTAGGTATTTTTGGAAGCAATAAAGTCCATGTTTAGGACCACAAAACAAATTTTGTTTGTAAAGGTTTTTTGCAGATTTCTAAAAAACTGTGCAACTCATAAAGATCGTTTTATTTTTGCTGTAATATTTACATAAACTTCTATCGCCTGTAATTAATTCAGATTTTTCCTTTCACAAACTTCGGAGATAGGGGGGGGGGGGGGGGAGGGGAACTGTATTTTTTTTGCCGTTTTTCATCATAACTTGAAAACAAAGAGTTGAAAAAAAAATACAAAAGTATATTTTAGAATTTACAAGTATCCCTTTCCGCACTCGACCTAGTAACGTCAATTTGAAATTTGCCCCCCCCCCCCAACCCCTTTACATTAATAATCATAATTGTTTAGAACTCGTTGAGTAGAGAAAAAAAAATATAAAAAAAAATAAAGAAAAAAAAATAAAAAAAAAATATTTCAAAGGAATAAAACCAAGGAATAAGATGCCACCAAAGTCAGATTTTTTTTACCAAAATTTTGTTTGGGCTGTATCTCATGAACTGTAATAATGTATTTTTATTCCCGCCATAACAACAAATACTAAAAATAAAAATAATAAAAAATTACTACAAACGTGATTTTAGGCGATTTTTGCTCGATTTTTGTTTTATAGCTCTATCGTAAAAACGGGAACATTTACAAGCGTGAAAAGTGTGCTCTGACCGGAGTATCTTAAAAAAAGCGGCCAAGTGCGAGTCGGACTCGCGCACCGAGGGTTCCGTACCACCACATAATCATAATTGTATTAGTTGAAATTTCAGTAAGTTAATAAGCTAGATTTTTTGAGTCCGACACGCGCTTGACCAAATTTTATTATTTGTTGTTATTTTATAGCTTATGCACTATAAATATACCAATTGTCAAGTTTGTAAGTGTTCCCGTTTTTAAAATAGAACTAAAACAAAAATCGCCTCCGCGACCATCAAACTTGACCCCTCTCTTATATGAATGTTCTTGAAACGGGAGCTCACCACAATTGGTTACCATTAGTTGTGAGAAAAGTTGTAATATTTAATGATTTTAGACTTTTCCCATTAGTTGTACTATGAGACCTAGCTTCTTGCCAAATTTCATAATTTTAGGTAAACGGGAAGTACCCTGTAGGTTTTGCTTTTTTGCATAAATGTATGGAGATGAGGACATAAAATGCCATACATATCTTTTGATTGCGACGTTGTAAAAAATTTAAATTTTCAGATCTTGTGTGGTTCATGGATCCTAATATATGGTATTAATTTAAACCTGATACCTTTACCCGTTGGTGAGATAAAGGATCTTGACAGACAGACAGACAACAGAGTGATCCTATAAGGGTTCCGTTTTTTTCTTTTGAGGTACGGAACCCTAAAAACAGGTCAAGTGCGAGTAGGTCTCAAAAAATCTAGCACAGTAAGTTACTGAAATTTCCACTAATACAATTATTATTATGTGGTGGTACGGAACCCTCGATGCGCGAGACCGACTCACACTTGGCCGGTTTTTTTTTCTTCGCTGGTCATTAGATTTTCTATTAGAATTCTCGAAAAACGGTTCATCAAAATGCTTTATAATTTCGCAGAAAAGCCTCATTATAACTCAATTTTGATAAAAATACTTGTATATTGAATTAATTTTCACTGGCCCGTTGTTGGCGTGGTTGGTAGTGACCCTGCCATCAAGGCCGTGGGCCGTGGGTTCGATACCCGCCCAGGGCAAACATTTTGTGTGGTGTTTTGGGCGTGGATGTTTTAATCCATGAACCACACAAGATCTGAAAATTTCAATTTTTTACAACGACGCAATCAAAAGATATGGCATTTTATGTCCTCATCTCCATACATTTATTCAAAAATGCAAAACCTACAGGGTACTTCCCGTTGACCTAAAATTATGAAATTTGGCAAGAAGCTAGGTCTCACAGAACAAATAATGGGAAAAGTCTGAAATCATTAAATATTTCAACTTTTCTCCCAACTAATGGTAACCAATTGTGGTGAGCTCCCGTTTCAAGAACTTTCATATAAGAGAGGGGTCAAGTTGGATGGTCGCTGAGGCGATTTTTATTTTAGTTCTATTTTAAAACGGGAACACTTACAAACTTGAGATTTGGTATGTTTATAGTGCATGAGCTATAAAATAACAACAAATAATAAAATTTGGTCAAGCGCGTGTCGGACTCAAAAAATCTAGCACATTAACTTACTGAAATTTCAACTAATACAATTATGTTTATGTGGTGGTACGGAACCCTCAGTGCGCGAGTCCGACTCGCACTTGGCCGGTTTTTTTAATTGTCAATGGGCTTACTCTTGACCACGATCTAGTCAAGAGCACTTCAAGCTTGACAAATTGGACTTTGTATCGTTCTTATTTCAATGGACGTAAGGGCTAGAGTCGCACTGCAAATGCGAATTAACTGGAATTCTTTGCATCTTCTGGAGTTAAAAATTATGAGACTTAAGAAGTATACTTATTTTTTCTTATTGTTTATTTATTTGTCTTGTTTGCTTTTATTATTTTTTTGTAAAATCTAACGGCTTTAATTTTATTTTTTTATATTAAATCTTGGAAGAGAGAATTTCTACATAGCGAGAGCGGCACACGCACGCAGTCCAGAGATTTCTTCAAGCGACACATGAGAAGAACGTAAATCCATCATTGTGAAACTTGAGAAAGATTTAGGGCAGAGGCCGCGCCGCGTAGGTACTTCCGTTGGTACAGTCAAGAGCATGTCGAGCTTAACCTATTGTACTTTGAACCGCACTTATCCTAGTCAGCTTAGAGACGGAAGTAATTTGAAACCTAAGACTAAGTTCTTTTTCTACATCTAATAAAAGCTTGTTATAAAAATTATTTGTACCATTATTTTGTTTTTTAATATTTATGATGTCAAATAGTTAAAAAACAACTATCTACACATCCTAGAATCCACCTAGAATCAGACAAGCCCAAACCTAAGATATTTTTAGGGTTCCGTACCTCAAAAGAAAAAAACGGAACCCTTATAGGATCACTTTGTTGTCCGTCTGTCTGTCTGTCAAGAACCTTTATCTTACGAACGGGTAAAGGTATCAGATTGAAATTAATACCATATATCAGGATCCATGAACCACACAAGATCAGAAAATTTAATTTTTTTACGACGCAATCAAAAGATATGGCATTTTATGTCCTCATCTCCATACATTTATTCAAAAATGAAAAACCTACAGGGTACTTCCCGTTGACCTAAAATTATGAAATTTGGCAAGAAGCTAGGTCTCACAGTACAAATAATGGGAAAAGTCTGAAATCATTAAATATTACAACTTTTCTCACAACTAATGGTAACCAATTGTGGTGAGCTCCCGTTTCAAGAACATTCATATAAGAGAGGGGTCAAGTTGGATGGTCACTGAGGCGATTTTTGTTTTATTTCTATTTAAAAACGGGAACACTTACAAACTTGAAAATTGGTATGTTTATAGTGCATAAGCTATAAAATAACAAATTTTGGTCAAGCGCGTGTCGGACTCAAAAAATCTAGCACATTAACTTACTGAAATTTCAACTAATACAATTATGTTTATGTGGTGGTACGGAACCCTCAGGGCGCGAGTCCGACTCGCACTTGGCCGGTTTTTTTTCTTTAGACTTTATGACGTGGTAATAGAGTCGCAAATGTTTCTACTGACGTGAGGTTTTCGGAAATTCGTAAAAAAAAAATTCAATGCATAGTAATATGATCAGCTGAACCGTTCAATTTGTATAATTAGTATTTTTTTTAGAATTTGGAGTGGGACAACAGGTGTTAAAATAATTAAAAGGTTTTACTGCAATTTTTAAAGCGCCGCATAATATACCTACCTGTGGTTTTTAAGGTTTCCGGAGAGGGGCTGGACTTTCGAACCACTAACCAAAGTTCTATTGCAGGCAAGTTTCCGTTTTGATAGTGGTTCCAAGAGCGTCCTATCTAGTTCAAAGTTTGACTGACAAATCTGACAATAGAGCTTTGATTGCTATTCATAATTTATTTAGATTGCATAATGTCTAGGGAACCCGCCTAACTGGTTGTTTGGTAGTTAGGTACCGAAACCATCCGATCAATGAAACAATAGCAGAAGAAAATCAACCACTCCTTATTATATTTTATTTCCCTAACATGAAAGTACTTTCATCAGTTACGTTGAATACACTTTCCTGTTATATCAGAAAAGATTATTCACGAACGTAGGTAAGTCTCAAACTGCTAAGAGCCTTAGGCCTCGGGCTTATTCTTATAAGCCGGTTTATAACAGCCTCGCGAAAATTTCAGAATATTAATATTCACACTACAATACCTTTGTATACAGGTCGGCCAATTATAATATGTTTTGTATTATTTATATTTATTTAGGAAAACAAAAAAATTAATTGTTTTAAAAGATTCAATTATTTCAAATATTCGATTGCATGCCTCCTTGACAATTTTACTGCCATTCCAAGAATGTGATTTAAAGGAACGATTACGTGTGATTTGTGACTAGGAATTTCGAAAAAGTTCAGAATACCATAACGTTAAAAACACGATCGATAGTTTTTAAATGAGTTGCTTCTAAGCTCGAATCCCTCAACTTTTATGGCGGCATACACTTTAGACCTTATTTATTATAAGGCGAGATCACAGTGAGATAGAAAATTAATGCTGCCAAAAGTACCCTTTTGATTTAGAACGCTACAATTTTTAGGATTACCAACCAAAATGTATAAAAATGGAACTGTGCCCGTTTATCTTAGCTACCACTCAATATGAGTGGTAGCATGCTATCGACTTGAAATTTGAAATATTTTTAGAATATGATTGCCCAACAAAAACAAAAAAAATAAATGAAAAAAAAAATATTATAAAGGGGGCCCAAAAAGGGGGCCCATAGTTTTTAATTGTCGCTTGCTGCTAGGTCGAGTGGGGTATCAAATGAAAGGTCTATACTTATTCCAAAATGAATTATTATATTTTTTTAAACTTAGTTTTCAAGTTATGGCGAAAAATATTTTAAAAATTACCACATCTCCGAAGTTGCGAAAGGTAAAATCGGAATTAATAACAGTCGATACAAGTTTATGTAAAAAATACAGGAAAAATAAAACGATCTCTCTATGTAGCAGTTTTTTAGAAATCTACAGAAAAGCTTTAGAAACAAATTTAGTTTTGCGGTCCTAAAATTGCTTATAAGTACCTATTAAGTAGGTATATCGGAATCCTCGGCGCCGCCGCCGGTATTTTTCTTTGAACCACTAACAGCCTTAAATATTATCCCAAGCCTATATGCTTTTGGTTTATTTATTTAAATAATCACTAAGCATTAATAATTGTGATTGTTTTGCAAAGAAAAGAATTCGGTTTGGACATCAAAACTACCTACAATCTTCATACTTATATTATTAAAAAAATACTGATGACAGCACAAAAATTACACCTCTCCCGAAATTTATTATCCGATAATTTGGAAAGGAAATTAATAAATTCATATCTTGTTTTTACTGAACATTTTTCCAATTTTCTTTTTGTGTCATGGTTGCCTTGAACGTTACTTTCATACATAAAGTAATAAACCTCCTAACATTCCTACTTGTTACTCAAAAGTATGGTAAATAATATTTTCGAACAATTTAATTGGCCGATTAAAATTTTGATCATCAATTTAAAATATAAAAAGGATTTCCATAGATTTTAGTTGATTTAAAAAAAAACAGGTCTCTAGGCTACCCAAATTTCAGCGAAAAATACTATTTTAAGTACCAAAATAGTTTCAACATAACCTATCAAGTAGTCATTCTTACGGAAAATACAACCAAATTCTGAAGGCCCATCCTATGAAATAAAATACAATGGCTCATGTGCCAGAAATTTTACCAGCTCTCTTAAAACTTCTACCGAAACACAATAGTGCAAACACTGCTGCTTTACGACAGAAACAGGCAAAAGGCGCTACTTTTTCAGACGGACTTTGCACAGAAGCCTCACCACTATCTTAATTTGCAATAGGAGTCAGCAAAATAGGCAAATTATTAATTTGGAACCTAAATTAACATTCAGGGGTTTTTCCCTCTCAACTTTTAAACGCCAATTTCAGCGAAAAATACCCCATTAAGCACCAAATTTTTTTTATGTTTTAGGTAGATTAGAGACCTGAAAAGTTTTTAAAATCAACTACAATCTATGGAACATTCTTTTTGCATTTTTAAATTGATGATCAAAATTTTAATCGGCCCATTAAATTGTTCGAAATAGTACATTAAGATGCACGTGCGCTATTTTGGATATTACAGCCGAGGCTCAGAAATTGCAGCCCGAGCCGCAGGCGAGGGCGTAATGGAGCCGAGGGTGTAATCACCAAAGCGCACAAGCTTCTTCCGACGTTTTTCAACACATTTGCGAATAAAAACGAATCAAAATCGCTTACCTTTTTTTCCTAAGAAAATTACGTAGACGTTTTCCTCACATTTCTAGGTCACCCTATAAGATAAGATAAGATAAATTTATTTCTTTTTAAAAATTAGTCTAATTACATATTCACTTAGCCTAAATATTAATATGAACACGGATTAATAATGACGAAGATACCTAAACTAAGTAACTTAATACTTGTATCTCAGGTACCACTTGTCATAACAAATCAGTCCTTGAGTGAAAGTAGGTAAATTAAAATAAAGAAACAAATTGATAGATTAAAATAACAACATAAAATAAGCTTAATCTAATTACTTATCTTCATCCCGACAGAACTTAGCCGAATGACCGTACTGATGACACTTGTAACACCTGGTTACGAGGGTGTAGTCCTTAACAGGGCATGAGGTCCAATTAATGAAAACGCGTTCTTGTTTAATTAGTGCTCTTCTGAGGTTGGCTGTTATCTCAAGGACATAATTGCAGTTGGATAAATCCTTTTTACCAGATTTATGGCTAAATTTAATGGAGCTACTGAATATGTCCTTCGTTATTTCAGGATATTTCTCATTATTTCTTATTTTCTATACACCGGACTTGTGTTTTTGTTCAAGTATTTTCGACGTTCTACACTTATCACTGTTTTTCTTATTTGTAGAAGTCATTTATTTTTTAAAACACATTTCACAACAAGAAATATCTGTTAAAATGGCGCGCGTATAACTTTTTTCGAAGACACAGATTATACATGCGCGCGCAGAAGACAATGACTAAGCTATCAAACAGACTACTTTTCAATTTATTTTAAAATTGAATATTTTGTTACTTTAAAGACAAATTTGTAGTTAGTTGATTAAAATCAAAATTTTCGTTTAATTAACGTTTATTTATCACATTATCGAACACAGTTTCTTAATTCATTAAATTATTATGAATGTTATAGATATAGAAACTCCTTGCACCTTGCCGCTATAAAAAACAAAACAAAAATAAAACACTAACCTGCCAAACAGCTTACTCAGCAAGGAGGTCTTTGTTCTGAGGCTCACTCCCATAGAATACATGAAGCTCACTCCCTTGAATTATTTAATATTGAATATTTTGTTACTTTAAAGACAAATTTGTAGTAAGTTGGTTGATTAATATAAGTATTTCCAGGTAATTAACATTTATTTATCATATTATCGAACACAGTTTACTTTTTCATGAAAATATTATGAATGGTATAGATATAGAAACTCCTTGCATCTTGCCGATTAAAAAAACCGGTCAAGTGCGAGTCGGACTCGCGCGCCGAGGGTTCCGATATACCTATAGTATTTTTGGAAGCAATAAAGTCAATTTTCAGGACCGCAAAACTAAATTTGTTTGTAAAGGTTTTTTGCAGATTTCTGAAAAACTGTGCAACTTAGAAAGATCGTTTTATTTTTGCTGTAAAGTTTACATAAACCTCTGTCAACTGTAATTAATTCAGATTTTCCCTTACTCAAACTTCGGAGATAAGGGGGGGGGAATGGTATTTTTTTTGACATTTTTCATCATAACTTGAAAACTAAGAAACTTAAAAAAATACAAAAATATATTTTAAAATGTACAAGTAAAGCCCTTTCATATGATACCCCACTCGACCTAGTAGCCACAATTTGAAATTTGGCCCCCCCTATTTTGGCCCCCTTTACATTAATAATCATACTTTTTTCAAAAAATTTTCATGTGCAATTAAGTTGGGCAACTATATTCTAAAACTATTCCAAATTTCAGCTCGATAGCGTAAGTGGTTGCTGAGATATAGAGGTGTGACAGACAGACGGACAGACAGACAGACAGACAGACAGAGCGGCACCATAAGGGTTCCTTTTTTTTACCATTTTGGTATCGGAACCCTAAAAAGGACAAAAATTACAACGCTAGAGAAATTATAGTAATGAAAAAAGCACGCGTGTTTAATAAGCTGGATTATGGACCTTAATACAGTGCAAATAGAGCTGTTTTATGAGCAAATGTGTTGAAAATTTTATTTACCATACTTTTTGAGTAACAAGTAGGAATTTTAGGAGGTTTATTACTTTATGTATGAAAGTAACGTTCAAGGCAACCATGACACAAAAAGAAAATTAGAAAAATGTTCAGTAAAAAGAAGATATGAATTTATTAATTGCCTTCGGCAGAAAATTTTAAAAATTAATAAAATAATTTATAACTCCAAAACTACAAATAATCGCGGAACATACATGGGGGTGATTCGGGTAGCCCAAGGGGTGGTCCACCTCTGGACCACCGCTTGACAGTGTTTCCTGGGACACCCTGTATGTAAGCTACCAAGACACAGGTGCACAACACAATGTAATTTTCAATATGTGATAAATAAATATAATTATAATCATTTTCGATCCGGGCTAGAGTTGTTTCCGCCCCGTATAGTTGGTAGTTAGCTATACCAAGACACAGATACACAACACAATCAATCGCCTTCCTCTTTTTGTTGCGTCGAGGGTAAGTAAAAGAAAAAAACCTGGTAAAATATTTTGATTTAATTTTTATTTTCGTAATATTCAACTGTTGACAGATAACAAATGATCTTACAATATCCAATTTGTACATAATGACTTAAGAAAATATGGCAACACTCATATTTTAACAACAAATGTCTGATGGTGTCTCCGGTTGCAATTTCGTGTACTACGTATGTGTGATTGATTATATCTTTTTATAAACTTAAGGAAGAAATTTTCATTACTACATAATATTATATTATACACAAGTTTATTTAAATATACTTAGTACAGCCCGCGCAGCGAAATATGAGCTTTGCGTATGTGTCAGTGCAAGCGGTTATTAAATGACTCTTTTCTTTTTAGGTTCTTACGAGTATAAGTTGTATAATTGTGTATATAACCTGCACAACCAATGCTTATATAGTCAAGCGTTTTGCAATCGCCTGTATTTTGCTTCAGATTCAGATTAAATTTAATTAAATTAAAATTCTTTATTGCCAATAAATACACATGCAATACATAAGATAGATACATACAATACCTCTGATTTATTTCATAATTAATTAATTAAATTGAAAAGTAAAAAAATTCTTATTGCCAATGAAGATACATACAAAACATAAGAGGCTTTACAATCTACGTATTAATCTGTCTATCTTAACACACAAGGAATACTCCAGGAATCTACAATTGGCAATGGGTACTAGTCTCAGCATACCTATTGCTATGCCTAGTGGCTTAGCGCTGGTTTTCAGACCAGCCCCTAATAAGGTTTCAATTGTCAAGTTCATAATCATCAAAAACAAATTTTGTTGAACGCAATAATATAGGGTGCGTATGTTACTCGAACCATAAAAAAATTAAACTGAAAACTACCCCTAAGAAAACGTTTAGTCCCATAATGACCACTTCCCAAAATGAACATGGGTCGAAATCGAGATACAAAAAAATATTACTCCCATAGAAACTGAGGTCAAAAAAGTTTTTTTCTATTTCGACTTATGTTTCTTAGGAAAAGTTGTTCAATTTTATGGACCTACAACTACTAGGACCATAAAATTGAACGACTTATGTTTCTTAGGAAAAGTTGTTGAATTTTATGCTCCTAGTAACATTACTAGGACCATAAAATTGAACAACTTTTCCTAAGAAACATAAGTCGAAATAGAAAAAAACTTTTTTGACCTCAGTTTCTATGGGAGTAATATTTTTTGGAATTTAAAGGAACGCAGTTGATTAGAAAGCAAAGCAACCTATATAAGCTGCGTTCCGAATCAACGATAATAACGATTGTATCGCTCACATCGAGCTCAAAAGCGTCTCGAATCACTTTTGGCGTTCTTTTGACTGTGCTGAGAGCGATATTATCGTTGATTCAGAACGCAGCTATTGCACTACCGCTGATATTCATAGTGCCAAGTGTTTTGGCTGATGTAGTAGGTACTTACTATTGAATGTTTCATTAGATAGAAAGTTGAGGGCCCGTCTCACCGCTCGCTCCTAACGTTTCTGATAGCTAATAGACAAAATATCTGCCAGCTTTATGCCTATTTTTATCTGTCAGTTAATGCAATCTGATACTTGTGAAAAAAAAGAATTTTCAGTATCTGTCAGAATAACTAGCAAATAGGCTATCTGGAACTTTATGAACTTGCCTGCCTGGCCTTGTATGAACAAGCGCAAAGCTTATGTCTCGCTGTTTGTCTGTTGCAACTTGACCAATAAAACTCGACTGTCTTTTATTAATTACAAATTAATGAAAAATAAAACACATGAACGAACAGGTGCTTAATTTTGAGCCGATCGTCAGATAGCGAGGGATAACTAATAAATTCAGGTTTGTTTATTTATATGTGGGTCACCCTTAAACTCGGAAAAACATTTTTAACATTTTACTGCTACAAGGTTCCATGCTATCGCCTTTTGACATCGTAGTTTTAGGGATCACTTGAAGACGTCAAATACACTATGGCGATAATTTTATATCTATAGAATTTAGTTAACGATTACAATGTCTATCAGTCACCGCTCGCTATTCGACGACTTAAGCTCTAAATAAAAAAATACATTTGAAGAAATCAGACGCAATCACTTACGAACTAAAAATTAATTGAACCTACTAAAATAGGCATGATTGCATTGTTCATTTCATGATTAAGATTTTGAGGAACATAATTAATTAACATAATTTTTTGACCGGTATAGTTGAAATGAGTCACATCACAAAAGAAATAATGAATGATAATACTATATCTAAAAGTAAGGGTTTGAACACACTAAAAGCGAGGAGACGAAATATTTGGTTTCCTTAAAAACGTTTATTAATCTTCGTTACTCTCGCTCGCAAATGTGACTACCCCACACACCGAGTATTTACCCTCTAGACAAGTAATCGCGTGCGGACTACTCGTCAGTACGCGTATTAGTGTAATCCAGACACACGGTTGTTTTGTAACCAGTTTAAACTAGCTACAAGCCCGAAGAAGCATGACGTTAATTTCTCACACATTTGTTGAACTGTATTCGACTTGTAAATACGTAAGAGCGGTGCGGCGCAACGGCGGCGTGTTTAATGATGTGTGGCTTTGACACAGGCAGATTTTTGTTGGCAATAAACAGAATTCGAAAAAACTCTTAATTTTTTTTTAAGTTGGTCATGTCATTAACACACAGTTAAATTGAATTCATTTATTTTTTTGTTTATAAACAATAGCGTTAACCACTATTAATTTATTTCTAAAGTGCATTTTAAAATTATAAAACTTCACGCGCCACCACGGCTTGACCGATCAATACAGAACACCATTCCTTACGCAATTCTCTTGTCTTGAGGGTATACGCTCGATGACCCCACATAAACGATGCTAGTTCATAGTATACTTTACATTTTACGTAGAACATCACGTCTCAAGCTAAACCCAAGACATCTCGGCACTTGAGCCTAAAACGTTTCACATTTTCAATGTATGAATCTAAATGACAAATATTTTTCTCTAATTAATATGCTTAATTTCAACAAACAACTTTATTTAAGTCTTATAGAAGTAGACCGTGATAGCCCAGTCGAGACGCACTCGATCCCAACAACATCTTATAGACATATCAAAGGTGTAACAATTAGACCCGAGAACATGGCTCTCTTAACACATCGCACCACGAATCGTGTCGATAGTTGAAAAACTTGGTACAGGGGCGGGTTCGAAAACTACAACAGTAAATGTAAAAATACTCTCAATGTAAGAGGAGGTTTCCTTTAGTTTTATAATGCTTTTGACCAAATGGCGCCGCGTATTAAATATGTGTAAGTCTGCGCACTATCTGCTTACAATCACGAAACTAATGAAACCAAGTCTCACCATTGTACTATACTTTTCCAATTTAAACCTAAACTCAGTAGTTTTCGAACGCAGCCCGTTATACGTTACGCGCAATCTCCAAATAATTTTAAACATCCATAAATTACTATTTAAAATATCTGATATGAAGAATGAACTATTCTAAAATCGTCTTGTGCGCTAACATGCAATACAAGGAAGACCATAATTATTAGAAAAACTATTGAAACAAACAAGTTTTTCAACATAGACCATCACATAGCGTAGAGAAAATACATTTATTCGTAAGTAGATCACATTAATGAAGATTAATGAATAGTGCTTGAAATTATTATTCGGTGACACTTCAAAAACATTAATTGGAAATGCAAAAATATTTACATCGTTCAAGTCCGTTTGATAAGCCATGGTTTCATTATACGAAGATGACATCATGATAATGTTCTATTATTGTATCGTTTCAAAATTGGCTTTACACTCACTTTAATCCTGAAATCCAGCTCAAGATTTCCAAGCTCGGTTTTGTATTTACCTGTTGTACATAATACTGCAGAATACCTCTTGATACGGCGACGTAATCCACGTCGCATCCTCACTCATTTTTAAGTCATACATATTCGATTTAGAAATCGTACTTCTAGGTATGTTTAACGTTTATAAATTTCAGAAAGTCCTATCTATATATCTATAAGTTTTCTACTTTTTATACTGTTAACTTCTCTACTTTTCGATCCAGTCAAATTGTTACGATAGTTCTTCTCAGTAACAGACATTTTTCTATGGTAATTACACTTAGCATTAGGTTGCTATAAAACAAAAGCAAGGATTATTGATACTAGCACATCGGATGAATTTGCTAGTTCTATTGAAACCTGAACAATGTTGGTTTCTTTGGCAGCTGGTAAGAAAATAGCTATTATGCATTTAAAAAGGACGCTTAGATAAATTCGAGCGTCTGTGACGGCCTGTGTTGCCAGCAAGCGTTGAAAATTTGAGAGGTACGATAATAGCGTTATACCTTTATCCCTTACAATACGTAAAATTACAATACAATACCAAATCAGCCGCAAATCCGTTGGCTTACTAAGTTTTGAGTTGACTACATGTACTGAATGTTTGACAATTCGCTAGGGAAACTTATATGTAAGGTACCTTGAAACTTTGCTCATAAACAGGAATAGGATCATTAAAGATAAATAAAAAATACCAATTTTTTTGGCCATAAATGACGAGGTTTTTAAAAAAAATCGTTTTCGTCCAAAATCGATAGGTCGTATGGCAGAATGTGATGAGTAGTCATTGCTTATAATAAAAAAAAACTAACAGCTGTATAAACCGACCACAGACGACTTAGAACAGTTGTCAGTTTTTTTTTTAAGACTGGTCATGGCCACTTTTAATTCTGCCATACGATCTATCGATGTTTGACAAAAACAAAATTATTTTTTAACTTTATTATTTGCAACCGAAAAAAATTCGTATTTTTTATTTTTACTTATTGACCTTATCTCTGTCTATGAGCCAAGTTTCGAGGTACCTTACACATACGTTTCCTATGCGAATTCTCTTTTAGACCTTAAATGCAGTTCCGCGTTTTTCCCTTCCATTTTCTAGAAACAACAAATGATTCATTGATTAACGATTTTCCTTGAACCACTTCATAACTAAATACCATTCAAAAATTTACATTGAATACTGGAAAGTGATTGGTTGATAAGGTATCAGAATTGTATACGATATCAACTCAAGTAACCTTCGCGGATGGTTATGTTCTTCCGACAACAATTTTATCAGTAGGTGAGTACCTAATAGGAAATACTGGTTCATTTTTGTAACATAACTTCCATTAAATCCGTCGTAATGATGACAAGCGGCCTATTCGTAGAACATGCGGACGCTTGAAATTTCATACAAATACTGTGGATTTTCATTTTAATCGAAAACTAGATCACTCTAGTTCGTTATTGCGTACTTGTTTATTTATCAAAAATACTGAAAAACGTAATCAAATTCAAAGGAACTGCCTTCTATTATTTTTCAGGACTTCCCAACCACGATGTAAACAAACGAGCGTTTTTGCACATTACGCTGATTAATACAGGATGGTAAAAACACGGAACTATCCCCTTACCCCTCGCTCGCCAGCGGACCGCTCGGGGGAGGGGGGGAGGTCTGTCACGTTCCGTCTTACGCATTCTCGTTCAACTGCCTGAAGAGTAGCGTCTCCTCGAAGATGTACTGCTTGAGGGTCTCCTTTGGAAGGTCGTCCAGCTCCATGGCGAATCGGAACGGTTCTTCGGCTACCGGCTGTAAGAGAAATTTATATTAGACTTATATTAGGTACACACCGCCGCACATCGGTAGAAACACTTATGGACCTTATGGCGTGGTAATAGAGTTGAAAAAGTTTCTACCGACAAGCGGTTGACGTTATACAGTCGAAATAATGTAGCTTGATTGGAATGACAGCAGTGTAAGAGCAGGACGGAGCGATGCGTAAGATATTGGAGCGACAGAGACATGTGTCACCCTGGCCTGCTCTCACGCATAGTTTTTTCCTGCTATCATTCTAATGAAGCCATATTATTTCGACTATAATGAAAATCTGTTGATACCAGCTCGAAGTATACATATACTATGATGAAACACTGGCCAATCATAAGCGAACACTGGCCAATGTTAAGTATGTTGTTTTAAACATTTAAAAACTTTATATTGCTAAGAAGTCCATACAACGGCTGTTAGAAATTATGACGTCATCGTCCACGAAAATCTTAAAAAAATTAAAGATTTCGTTTTCACGTCGTGTCAGTTGGATGCAAACTAGCAGATAGGCGCAATAATAATTATCTCCACAACTATTTTCTCATGCCCATATCCGGGCAAGTAATTTGTGTGCCAACATTACCAAGCCAATGAAAAGTTCAAAAACTGCCCCATATATTAGGCAATCAAATAAACTTTAAGAGCCGAACAACTTTGTCGCTGACCGTTACTCGTACCAAACTTTCAATTGGATTCCGAATTCTGAGCGTAACCCCGAACACAACTTCGTAGTTAAAATACGAGACATTTTAGTATAAAACCAAGGTTTTATAGGTATAGAACTGTTTTTGCTTGTTTATTGTAATAAGTTTGACTCTGGACATTCGTCTAAGTAACAATTACTTAGACCATGAAACTGAACAACTTTTCAAAATGATCAAAGGTCGAAATACGAAAATAGCATATTTTGTATGGGAGGGGTATTTCGTTTTCATATTTCGGCCTATGTTCCTTGGGAAATGTTGTTCAGTTTCATGGTCTTACAATAAATAACATCCAAAAATAATTATTACAAATTTTTTTTACTCACTATACAGGGTGTTAATTTAATTGCGTGCCATAGCTTAAGGGGTGTTTCAGTTACGATAAAGGAAAACAAAAAAATATTTAAAAAAATCCTACTGAAAAAAAAACTAAAACTGCATTCAAACTTAACTAACGCGGAGCAACGTCACTAGCGCGCGAGTATCACTGAATAAGGTAGGCACATCATCATCATATCAGCCGAAAGACGTCCACTGCTGGACATAGGCCTCCCCTAAAGATCTCCATGACGACTACATAACTGAAACTCTTTCGCGCGGTTTTGATAGCGCGCCCATTCACGTGGTAATTGCCCTCCGCGTTAGTTTAGTTTCAATGGAGTTATAATATTTTTTTTTTATAATTTTTTTGAGTTTCTTTATCGTTACTGAACCACCCTTAAGCTATGGCACGCAATCAAATTAACACCCTGTATAATATCAACTCCACGCTCAATCTTCTCTTATGGGCTAGTAAGGGGTCTTCCACTTTGTACCCACTTACTAAATAGTACATAAGTACAGGCAATCCCGTATGGTGCCGGCAAAGAATAGTACCAACCCATACATACCCGTGGGTGTCGTAAGAGGCGACTAAGGGTTAACTGGAGGATGGGCAGCAGCATCCTCCTTTGTATATTACATCTTACTTACTGCGGTCACCTACAACCGCGGTTCATGGTGCCAGCCGTAACGCTAACAAGCGAGGTGACTATGGTACTTCCCCTCCACATTTTTCCAGCAAAAGCTAGAATTCTGGAGGGAGCTCCCTGTCCTATAGTGAACGTTTCATGGGATGTTATGATGATGACAGGCAAGTGAAAGCTAGGGTTGCGATTCGGTAAACGATCTAGAGGCACATTAAAATCGACCCACCGTGAAATGATATTTTAATGTACGTTATATTTGTCTGGCCCGCTGTTGTCTTTTAATTTGAATAATATTGAAATTGCTAATGATATTTCACTTTAGAGCTCCGTAGGCCTCGATCAACAGAAGCCCGAAACCATTATACGTAATGAATGCGGTAGGCGGGTAATTAATTTATTACGGTGATTTGATTAATTATTGCGCACGATCTTTGGTCAATCCAATCTACCGCGTACACAATGAAGAGACTATCACATGGATTAAAGCCACTGGATTGCGCACTAACAGACACTTATGTGATAGACACGGCCAATTTGGCCCATTTTGACCAAACATCCATTCATAAACGTAATTAAATGTAACAGGAAGTTTGTACTTAAATAATATAGGGTCATATTCAAATAGTGAATAGGACCTAATTTTAGCATGTTACTTAGATCATGGAACTGAACAACTTTCGCAAAGGAACATAGGTAGAAACACGAAAATACAAATGACGTCCCATACAAAATGCGCTATCAGATGATGCAGTTTCTATAGGAGGTAAAATTTTTCGTCATATTCCGGCCTATGTTCCTTGGGGAAAGTTGTTTAATTTCATGGTTTGAGTAAAATGCTATAATTATGTTTACTATTTCATTAGGACCTTCAGGTTGTAAAATGACCATTTGTGCACAAAATTCCAAAAGAGCATATGTCTCGGTTTTACGCCAGTCGTCCCATATTTTAGACGCGACTGGTTCGATTCGATAACTTAAGGTATCCACGAGAAAAGAAGGAGCTTGTACTATTCTTGGCCGGCATGACACAGATGACCAATAGTGTACTGGTGATTTATTTATTTATTTATTTATTACAATAGGTACACCAACAGTAATGGTATTAACACATTTGCAACTTAGCATAAGTTGCAAATGTGTTAATATTAAGTCTAGGAACTGATACCAAAACCAATGACAGGCGTACACAACTATCGCCAAAATTGAGATCGGACAATACAGTAAGTGCTTAAATTAAATGATATTACCTACAAAAATGAAGAACAAAATACAAAACAGAATAATTGTAAGTTAAATATTATAAACAATATCTACGAGCAAGATTTGAAATAAGTTAAGTTAACATTAAATTTAGTTTATTTTTGAATGTATTTAGAGGATCACAAAATATATCGAGTTCAGGGTTAAGTCCATTAAGGTCATTGTACAGAGTTACAATGCGAGTAGTAGGCGAGTTGAGACCCAAATTATTTTTACAAATCGGTTGAGAGAATACTCGGCGCACAACACCTCTGGGATAGCGAAAAGGCACAGCGAGACCTATAGAGCTTAGGATGGAGGGAACGTCAATGAGGTTATTAACAAGCTTGTACAAAAACAGAGCGTCATGAATCTTCCTTCTGCTGCGGAGTGATTTTAATTCAAAGAAAGTCAGACGGGACTCATAAGGCCAGCGATGAGAAATGCCATGTGATGTAAAAGCCAGCGATCGGGTAAAGTACCTTTGAATGCGTTCCAAGCGCTGAGATTGAATCGCATAGAAAGGGCACCATGCAGTCTACGAGTATTCGAGACTTGTGCGCACCAAGGCGATATATAATGCCAGTTTGACTTTTATAGAACGAAACTGACGGGTATTGCGTCTAAGGAAGCCCAGCATCTGAGCACCCTTACTAACAATAGCACTGATATGCGATTTGAAGGAAAGCTTGCCGTCGATTAGGACACCTAAATCACGGATTTCACCGACTTCCTGAATAGTGGACCCACCTAAGTTGTACGTGGAGATATAAGGCTGCTTCTTGCGAGTATATTTGATGTGGAAGCATTTACTTGTGTTCAACACCATTTGGTTATCCATACACCACTGAAAAACATTGGTGACGTCTCTCTGCAAAAGGACCATGTCTGCATGCGAATTCACAACCCGGTATACCTTGAGGTCATAGCAAATAGGGAAACATTGCTGAAGTGAACGTGATTAGAAATGTCATTGATGAATATTGAAAATAATATCGGGCCCAGGTGTGATCCTTGGGGAACGCCAGACTGCGCAACATATACAGCAGAACTAAAGTTGTTGACTGACACCACAAGAGGTCTTTCTCTCAAATAAGACCAAAACCATTTCAACAAGGTGCCATCGATACCCATCTCGCGCAGTCTAAACAGAAGCAACGAGTGACTCACTTTATCGAAAGCGCTACTCATATCAGTATAAACTGCATCTATCTCGTGACCTTTATCAACCCGCGAAGCTAAATCCGACACGAAGGCGACTAAGTTCGTTTCAGTCGAGCGACTCTTCTTGAATCCATGCTGATGAATAGAAAGAAGCTGATCAACATGATGACTAATTAAAGGGCAGACAATTGACTCGAAGAGTTTCGAGAAACAAGAAAGAATCGAGATAGGGCGGTAGTTATCCACCTCGACCACGTCACCCTTTTTATGCAAAGGAAGAATGACAGCCTTCTTCCATTCATCGGGGAAAGTACCGTCCGATAAGGATCTATTCATAATAGCGGCAAGAGGGTATGAGAGATAACGACCACAGCGCTTAACAAATACAGGAGGAATGCCATCAGGACCGGGGCCCTGAGTCTTCAGGCGTCTTATTGCGTTGGAAACTTGTCGCTCCGTTATATTCACCAAGTTCAGAGTATTTATGGATGAGGATACTAAGCCCGGAAGTTGGTCAACACAACCGCCACCTGGTACAAATACACTAGAGAATTTATCTGCAAAGAGGTTAGCAATTTCGCTGCCAGATCTGGCCACCCTATCACCCATGTTCATAGTCGGAGGAAATCCCGAACGCTTACCCCTTTTATCTGCAACATATCTCCAAAATGCTTTAGGATTATCAACAATATTTTCCTCCATCCTGCACATATATTCTGAATGAAGTCTATCGTGTAATTTGTGACATCGATCGCGCAACAAACCGAATTCAAAGTCATCGCGAGGGTTTTAAATTTACGGTATTTTATCCTCAGCTTATCCTTCTCAGCAAGGAGACGTAAAAGTCTTTTATTAAACCAAGGAGGGAATAAATGACTATTGCAGTTGCGGGTAGGTACATGTAGCTTTATGAGACTATTTAGTATATTGTAAAAAGAAGACAACATGACATTGACATCACCACTGCCACTAAATATCTCATCCCAGTTGATCTGACACAAGTCCGATAGAATTGCTTGATAGTCTGCCTTAAAGTAATTGAAACGTAAAAGTTGCTTATGGCCGAGATATCTTAGTTCTACATCAACCAGGGTTAAGACCAAACCTGGATGTTTGGGGTCCAGTTTACTTATTGGATCGACTGAGTTAATAACAGTAAGATCATCTAAGGAACACAGAACCAGATCGAGTATTCTCCCATCACAGTTGCAAAAATGATTAAATTGTTTAAGATTGTTGGAATCCATAAAGTCAGTGAGAAACAAGCCGAGGGGGCTGTTATGATTGGAAGGTGAGGTGGCATCAGAAGTCGAAGACTTTATCCACTCAATAGACGGAAGGTTAAAATCACCAATCACAAAAACCCCATCAGACAAACCAACTATATTATCTACATTATCAAGAAATAATTTTAAAGTAGCATAACTCACTGGTGGTGGTAGATAGACAGCACAAATCGCAATATTTTTAAAGACTTTACCAACTTTTACTTTAATTTTAACCCAAATATCCTCACAAGAAGATTCCCAAGATATAATACGTGTAGCCTCAATTTTACGTGAAACAGCTATCAGCACACCCCCACCATCGCGCTTACTTGAATTAGTGCTAGATCTGTCCCGTCGAAACACAACATAGCGTGAGTCTATAAATTCACCATTATTGATACTAGAATTTAGCCAAGATTCGGTCAAAACTAGGATATCATAGGAATTAAGTAATATTGATTTATAAATTTCAGTAGTTTTAGTTCTCAAGCCTCGTACATTTTGGTAATAAATATTAAACATTGGAACTGAAAACAGCCATAATCATTAACCACCTATGTTGAAAAAGATTAACAGTTCATCCTAAGTTAGACAAAACATCATGACTCTTTATATGAATCGCAGCGCTAGACTCTTCCTTCCTCATATAAATTCGCCCATCACGCACCCACACAAATCTGAAGCGAAGCTCAGCCGCTTTCTTTCTAGCCGCAGCATGTAGATGTTTTCTAGTGGGGCTCAGGTGTTCAGCCACGAAAACTGGAGAACAGTTGCCAGCAATTCCCAAATGGTGAGAGTTCAGCTTTTACTTGGGATGCTTCTTATTGTATGTCATGACGGCAGCTAAGAGTCTATCCCGCAACTGGCGACTCCTCAATCTGACTATGACTGCACGAGGACGGTTGCTCACCCTGTTCATCTTTGCCACTCTGGTCACAATTTGAATGTCTCCGTCAGACAATGGGCATTCGACAACAGTGGATAGTTGGGCAATAGTATTGGAAAGTATCTCGGAACTGTGTTCTGGAACTCCATTAATTTCCACATTTGATTCCCGCAAAGAATTTTCAATGAGATCAAGCCTGGCGGATAAGTCTGTGACAGATGCTTTGAGTACAGAATTAGTAACCTGTAGTTCGGTAATTGTTTTTGCTTTAGAATCTAACTCAGTCTTGAAGGATTCGATCATGTTGTTGAAAAAGGAAACAGAGGTTTCCACTTGTGTGACAGACTCCTTTATGCCTTTCAATTCAGCAGAATTATTCAGAGCACTCGTGATCTCTTGCCTGATAATTAAACGCACCATATCAACCGTCAACTGCGAACCGCAGTTGTTCTCAGTAGGCTCTGGTGGAGATTGAAGGTTGTCGTCACAGGCCAGCGGCGACTACATACCCTTGTTCTTAGAGGGACGGCTGCTGCCACGGTGTAGGTTTACAAAGCTCCCTTCTGTAAGCTCGGGCTGAACACGAGAGGTTTCCGCCGGGTTAACGGTACGAATTGGAGTTTCAGAGTTGTCCATTCCCTTGCGACGATTCGTCTTCCCACAGCATGCAGCACAATTCCAGGTAGACTTATATTTCACTGTGAGCTTGGAAAACTCTTCTTCTGTTATTCGGCAACAATCAATATCGTAAAACTCTGCACAAAGGGAACATTTCAGGTATTTGTTTGTTGTGATATCTGATTGACAAGCCGCGCAAACTCTTGCCATATTGAAAAAATAAAAATTGATTGATACAAGTAGTTGTGCAGTGTAAAGAAGCTCGTGCCAGTGACAGTGGAGTGTAAAGGCACCCATTGCATCAATTCCAATTGGTACGATGACTGCGTAAATACTGTTTTTTCTGTATTTTATCCTTGGAGTAATTATTTCATCACTTATTTCAGCCAAGAAATGGGGCAAGAAATGGGCCACTTTCTGTCACAGAGGCCTCGAAGTTGTAAGCTAGCACTTTGAACTGAATGCGGGCACAGAGTAACGATCCGGAGATTAGTACAAATTCACTAGTAATTGTTGAACAATGCAATGCACTTATACTTTAAACAGTCTATTAACAATATATATTTACATGAAAACGTTTTTGGAGGGGTAATAATCAGATTTAGCACCAAAAAAGTAATAAAACAACAAACAGCGTCAGTACCGATCGATTTTTTTTTTTTGTGATTGAATCGGAGGAGATGTAGATTGTCCCACCCAGCCACTGCAGTAGCCGCTTTGTTACAGTTACAGCTAGGTCGCTAAGCGCTAGACATTAAACAATTGTCCCTAGTAATCGGGCTGCGTAGAATGTGAGAATGGAGTGTTAGAGCTCGACCCTTCCGCGCCCAAGCGAAAGCTCGCTTGCAACGGATAGGAACTGATCCAATTTCGGTCGCCAGGATCCGGCAGTCGCTGCCGGGTCGCAACTGACAGGTTGCAGCTGCTGGTCCTTTACGCCTTGTCAAATGTTCTGCCATTTCAACTTTATGGCTTTCTGAGCAGAGATTTCATGCATTTTCTGTTACATACTTCATCGTTAGGGTCGTAGAGGATTCGAGGTATAGAAATGCGTGCCTTCGAGAGGGTCAACCCTCAAAAAGGGCACTTTCAAAAGTGAAGAAGTCAGCACCGTGGAATAAGAAGTCAGAAGGGCCTCCTTCTTCTTTGCCTTGGCCACCATTCTGTCAGGTATTTAATGCCACTTATGCTTAACAAGTTTACAGTATAGTCCAGTATGTTTTTTGCTGAATACGCACCACGGTAGGGATATGTGAGCGCCTCCTGGACAGCGATGCGCTTATGAGGGTTGAAGGTGTTATGGTGCAAGTCTAAAGCTAGGATGTCATACGTACCTCATCATTAGGGTCGAGGTATGGATGCGCCAGCGCCTCTTCAACAGTGATGCGCTTGTGAGGGTTAAAGGTGTTATGGTGCAAGTCGAAAGCTCGTCATACGTACCTCGTCGTTAGGGTCGTAGTACTGCTCGAGGTAGGGATGCGCCAGCGCCTCTTCAACAGTGATGCGCTTGTGAGGGTTAAAGGTGTTATGGTGCAAGTCGAAAGCTCGTCATACGTACCTCGTCGTTAGGGTCGTAGTACTGCTCGAGGTAGGGATGCGCCAGCGCCTCTTCAACAGTGATGCGCTTGTGAGGGTTGAAGGTGAGCATGCGATGCAGCAAGTCCAACGCGCGGGCGTCGGCACCCGGAAACAGGTCCGTCCATGGCACGCGCGGCTTGAACGGCAGCGACTCCAAGTAGCCACGAGCCTGTCGACAAAATAGTGAATTAATGTGGGGGCCCGGGGCAACTCACAAAAGATCATCTGATTTCAAACTAAACTAAGCTTGTACGGTCCACACAATGAATTTAGATCATGGGAGAAGTGGAAGAGGTATGCGCAGAGTAATTAAATTTTTCCTGAAAAATACTAATACAGAGACCGAAATACGTGAGTAAAGTACGCGACAGCTCAGAAGAGCGAGCGAAATGTATGGCGCTCCATACGTTCGGCCCGCATTCCTGAGCTGCCGCGTACTATACATAAAAAAATATAACCCAGAAGAAGAACAAACTAATATTTGTCCTGGGCGGTAATCGAAACCGCGACCTACAGCGCAGAAGGCTCTACCAACTCCGCTAAAAAGTTAAGCATAATCTCTGGTTATTTAATATATAGGATCCTACTGAAATATGAACATAATTTAAGCATGTTACACAGACTGATGCAGTTTCTATGCGAGTACCAGTTGTTTAGTTTCATGGTCTAAATAAAATGTTAACTACATTACTTAACTAGGACCTAAGCAAAAGCCTCACTACGTAGCCGTTAAATTATTTTACTATTTTTCGGTGCGATTACTGTTGACTATAACATTCTGATGATTTCTTACGAAAAGTTTCGTGACATGTCAACCAATTATATCTATCTGAGTGTAATAACGAGATTTTTGATAGGTCAAAAGCTTGTATCATGTTGTAATGAATACACCTGTTGTAAAGCCCTGGGCGGAGACTAATTAAGTGAAGATAACAATGTAGGTATTCGGACGTACTTTTCTTTTTTATACCAACCACTGAGTAACTTCATAACCACTTTTGTGAATTAAATGTGGCACTTTTCTTTACAGAAAGAAACGTAGTAATCTACAAAAATTTATTTTGTTTCACTTGGGCTAAAACATACAAATTATTACACAATTGGATTGGATTATGTCAAATAATATGGTCGGTGGTGGATAAGAAAAAATATAATGTGACCGTTATTCATTTCCATTGGTATTCTATCAATTTCTAAAATTTTTTTAGACAATTCAATGTTAAATGGTACAGTTTCACTTTTTTGATATTTGTCAAATTAAACACCAAATAAACTTCTCCTAATTTTGTCATTTTCAGACTTACAGTAGGTCGTTGGTCATAACAGCCACGTTGCAAGGCACTCATGAATGAACGTAATTGACATGTAAATGACGTCGGCATATGCATTGACGAGCGTGTAGCTGCGAATTTTAGGGTAGTATATGCCTTAATAATGCTGGAATTCTGGAGAGAGCTCCCTCTCCAGCAGCGGACATTTCCATGGGATGCTATGATTATGATTGTATGCCTTGAACGTAAGTTTTCGAAGGGTGATATGCCAACCAGAATATGCCAACAGACATTCGTCTTTTTAAGAGATTTTTTTTTTTTACAGAGTATGTGTTAGTTACTAGGCCATCCAAAAATAATAGAACGGTAAGCAAAAATAAAAAAGTAAGAGATAAAAAGAAACGTGTTTTTTGGTAAATCAAATCAAATATAGTTTATTCATTGTTGGATGTTAAAATCTCTTAATGACGTCAGCTAAACTACATCGCTTCACAAACAAAGTGGCGCTATGGTGCGAAAAAAAGGAGCAACAAGGAGGCTAAAGAGTGGAATTCTCTGCCTGCGTCTGTCTTCCCGAGTTCATATAACCCGAATCTATTCAAGTCGCGAATGAAGAGGCTTCTTCTGGGCAAGCTCGTTCCATCGTCGACCTCATCTCTGTCTTCAAGACTAGATCGAGGTCAAGAGTAAACCCATTTATAAAAAAACCCACGCGCAAACGCAGTAGATACACCCAACAACACGTCAGTAGAAACACTATGGACTTTTTGTAAGAGAGTTCAATATGTGTACGATTGACACTACTACAATGTTAAGATGACAGCTAAATTTACAAATTATAGTGGTAGAGTAAAGTAGAACTAAATCATCATACGCGATGCCGACCTGCACGTAGCTGTTGTTATTAATTATAAATTGAACTGAAAGTAAATAAAGATCAGGTCAAATTAGCACGTATGCTAGAGGCGCCAATTAAAACTGAAAATGGATACGAACATTTTAAGTTCATTCACAAAAATTCTGTTAAAAGCAATTAAATAGACGGTCGAATCAAATATCAGAGTAATTACATAGTTATGAACATAGAAATAATAATACAATAAACAAACCTACCTAGTAATATATATATAATAAATATAGTAGTAATTATTTAATCATGTATATAAAATTTCACAACCACAGGCAAGATTCGGACCTGCATCTCCTCCGCTAGCACCGGATACGCTTTCCGGCTACCACCGTTGTCCTGTCTAATGTTGCGAAAGCGACCTCTATGCTTATTCAAAGTTGCGTTTGTTCTGCTTTTTGGGTTCCGTAGTAAGTCTGTCTGTCTGTCCGCGGCTTAGCTCAGAGACCTTTATTTAGTACTAGAAAGTTGTAGTTTGGTATGAGTAGAAATTTTTTTTGGGGTACCTCCCATAGACGAGAATTGGGGATAAAAAAAAATCTCGTCTACGTTGTAGTGTGGGGTGTCGTTATAAAGGTTTTTTTTAAATATTGGGAGTATTTTAAAAACGTTTTTTGATTTAGGGATCCGTTTATGTTTCCAAAACATGACGCTCTTTCTTGAACTATGGTGCATACTGGTTATGTACACCCAACAGCACGTCGGTAGAAACACTTTAGACTTTATGGCATGGTAAAAGAGTTGACTTTTGATACCCTATAGATGGCCACCGAAAAAGAGGACGTCAGTATATGAGATGGGAAGATGAACTCCGATTAACTTTGGGGCCCTGCTGGACTCGAATGGCACTAGACCGAGGTCAATGGAAGAACCTGGAGGAGGCCTTTGCCAGAAGGCACTCAGAAATAAGAAATATACTATAAACTGTATTGCAGTAGTACCTACCACTAACGAAAAAAAAACTTATTTCTGATAGAAGGCTATATTATTATTAATAGAGTTGAAAATGTTTTCACCGACGTGCGGTCGACCGTACATGGTCTTATAGCAGCTGTGAGTAGGCTACATTTGTTGTAACTTTTAGCTCAACCTTGGAGCTAAGCTATTATAAAGAAAATATAATAAGTCGGTTTGTGAAAGAGTCAAGTCATTAATCTTGTAGCGGGGCGTCTAGTTTCATCATCTATGAAGCCGGAACAATAAATCCACATAATATATCAGAATTTTACGCCCCGCTGGAGTTTGAGGAGATTATTGCCCTCCCTTCAACTAATAAGATACGCACGAATTAGTACCTTTAGCTGCGGCAGCGAGAACTAACGTAGTTTGTAGACGAAGGTAAACATTCTAGATAGAGATAAATTCTTTATCTAATCCTCTGTCGTTGAGTAATAGATATTTTTGTAGGTCATTCATATCTATATTGGTTAACGTTTTGGAAATACGAAACGAAATAAAATTACCTTTATAAAGAAATTAGATCACTTTAATTTCTCAGTACCTGGGCGACCGAGCTATGCTCTGTATGATTAAATATCATCGGGTGAGCAAGCTACGCTACTTAACAACAGATGGCGCTGTAAGTTTCTTGAACGCACTAAAACGCGCTATGAAATATTAAAAAAGACGGTGAAAATGAATTTTTCCAGACATGAGACCTAGCTAGATCGATTTTTTGCCCCCAAAAACCCCTGTATACTAAATTTTATAGAAATCGTTAGAGTTGTTTTCGTTTAATTTAATAGAATAGGATATCAAGCTCGCAGGTACGCACGGCAGCAAGCACGTAGAAACAAATCCGGTATAAGCTGAACCAGCGCTACGCTACAAACGGCCGAAACCAGAGAGCGGCCGTGTGTACAACGGTAAATGGAAAAAAAACTAAAAAAAAAACCAGCCAAGTGCGAGTCGGACTCGCGCACTGAGGGTTCCGTACCACCACATAAACATAATTGTATTAGTTGAAATTTCAGTAAGTTAATGTGCTAGATTTTTTGAGTCCGACACGCGCTTGACCAAATTTTATTATTTGTTGTTATTTTATAGCTTATGCCCTATAAACATACCAATTTTCAAGTTTGTAAGTGTTCCCGTTTTTAAATAGAACTAAAACAAAAATCGCCTCAGCAACCATCCAACTTGACCCCTCTCTTATATGAATGTTCTTGAAACGGGAGCTCACCACAATTGGTTACCGTTAGTTGTGAGAAAAGTTGTAATATTTAATGATTTCAGACTTTTCCCATTATTTGTACTGTTAGACCTCGCTTCTTGCCAAATTTCATAATTTTAGGTCAACGGGAAGTACCCTGTAGGTTTTTCATTTTTGAATAAATGTATGGAGATGAGGACATAAAATACCATATCTTTTGATTGTGTCGTTGTAAAAAAATTAAATTATCAGATCTTGTGTGGTTCATGGATCCTAATATATGGTATTAATTTCAACCTGATACCTTTACCCGTTCGTGAGATAAAGGGTCTTGACAGACAGACAGACAGACAGACAGACGGACAGACGGACAACAAAGTGATCCTATAAGGGTTCCGTTTTTTTCTTTTGAGGTACGGAACCCTAAAAAAAAAGATACTAAGAATGATTAGTTTGGGTAAGTTAATCCCAAGATTCGCCGATAAATCTTACGTTTTACTACCTAACGGACCGTTACATTAGGATAACCAACAAAATATCTATTGTCTGATGAAATAAACTACCCTAAAACAAGTACACCCAACAGTACGTCAGTAGAAACACTTTCGACTTTATGGCATGGTAATAGAGTTGCAAATGTTTACAATGACGTGCGGTTTACCATACATATATCATTCCAGCGAGGCGACAATCATTTTATACTACAAACTGTCCTCAAAATATATTAAAAGGTCCAACAGTTTTCAACATAATACAAGGCCTTTAATAAACTAATAACGAGTGCCATGTTGAAAATAAAAGCTCATGACATGAAACATTGTAAGTTTAAGAAAACGGCCAAGCGCGAGTAAGACTCGCGCACCGAAGGTTCCGTATCACTAAGGCAAAAATACCGTCCTAGTTATGGACGCGCAGTCACGCAGAAGTGTCTTAAATTCGCGCGAGTCCGACATGCACTTGACCAGTTTTTATTATTTATTGTTATTTTGAAATATAAACATACAAATTTATACGCTTGTAAATGTTCTCGTTTTTATGATAGAGCTAAAATAAAAATCGATCGAAAATCGCCAAAAAAAAGATGTTTTTAGGAGGGAAGCCCTCCATATAATTATTTTTATTACTTATTTGATGTTATAGCGGCAACAGAAATACACTATCGGTAAAATTTCAACTGTCTGCCTATTACAGTGCATGAGATACAGCCCGCTGACAGACAGACAGACAGACAGACGGGCGTCGGAGGCACATTAATAGGGTCCCGTTTTTCACACTTTTGGTACGATAGCCTAAAAAAATCACATCTCATTTTGTCCTCTACTTTGAGCTGAGGTGCTGCCATTATAAGACATTAATTGACTGCGATAAGCTAGCTACCCCATCTTGCCATGAATTAAGCAATACTGCTGAATGGTTTTGTATTTGTGACGCAATAAATTAATTACTTAAAGTGTAAACACCTCTGCTTTGCAACCGCCTTATAGTAAGGGTGATGAAGGACAAATTTCTATATGATTTGCTCATGTCTGCCTCTTTGACTGATGATAAGGAGCATCCTCTAAAATATACAAAAAATATTGGCGGACATCCACACCCCTGCCTTTTTGAGGAATTAAGTTTTAACTATTTTGAAATTTGACAACGAAACGTACACCTGGCAGACTATGACTATCTGATTAAATACAATGTATAAAACCCCAGAAAAATGGTCTGCCACCATAATAGCTCTGCGTCGTAAAGTTACAGCGCTTCAAAATGCAAAAACTCACTACTTCGTCCCGTGATAATGCAGAGCCCTGCGTGTCTGCCTCTTCGATTTTCTACATCTTCAGAAGTATTTTAAACAGGAGCCACAAAGGCAGACAAAAAAACATTATTTAGTATCTTTTCATTTTTTTTGCTTTAACTCAAAAACGCAGCGACGCACAGAAAAACTTGTAAGTACCAAATCGATTCGTATTGAGCTGATCTATCATCCCCATTAATATGAATCATGAGCAAATCATATACCCAAATTGCAGCCAGCACCCTAACTATTAAGGGTTAAATGTACCGCAAATATTGAACCCTTTTTACTACAGAACATTTGGAGCTCAATTTTTGAATACCGCCGCGCTGAGTGATTTTCTAAATTTAAATATTAAAATAAGCCCTGATAAACTCCTAAAAGTAAAGAATAATATTTGTTAGTAAAAATATAGGGTCCCAATGAAATAGTGAACATAATTTTATCACGTTACTTAGACCATGGAACTGAACAACTTCCCCAAAGCAACATAGGTCGAAATACGAGAAACCAAATATGAACTCCCTTACAAAATGCGCTATCAGCTGATGCAGTTTCTATGGGAGGTCAAAAATTTGTTTTCGTATTTCGACCTATGTTCCTTGGAGAAAGTTGGTCAGTTTTATAGTCTGAGTAACATACTAAAATTATGTTCACTATTTTATTAGGACCATATCACAGAATATATAATAGTAAACAAACGATATATAGTGTTACATTTTTTATTTACTAAAATAATAAGTACCTGGGCGACCGGTCTTCGCTCTGTAATATTATTATTATTTATTAGTCAATAACAAAATATATTTGTGTTTGACATTACGTTACAACTAAAACTTATCCTATTTTCTATTCATGAAATATTATCGGGCGAGTAAGCTATGCTACCCGTCAACAGATGGCGCTGAAAGTGATTATCTAAAACGCTGAAGGTCACTATCTAAAACGGTAATAAAAAACGCTTAAAAACACGGGGAAAACGAATTTTCCCAGACGTCAGACCTAGAGATCGATTTTTCGCACCCGAAAACCCCCGTATGGTGAATTTCATGGAAATACAGCCGTTATCGAGGAACCAATTACAAATATATATATACAAACATTGCTCGTTTAATAGTACCTATAGGATTTACGTTTTATTTGGTTCATCATGGATTATAAAAATATTGTAAACCCGAAAAACACTGGGTAAAATCCAAGAATTGGGCTCCAGATCTATTTATAGATTACAGTTTCGTACATTTCGGTGTCGAGCTAGATAATATCAATTTACGAAACTCTAATATTTCTTGCTATTTCAAAATACACAGTGTCAATATTTGCAAGTTTAATAACAACTTGAATTAAAACAATAACTTCGGCGTCAAAGTTCATTAGAAGTAAGGCATCGCAAAAAGTAAGCCATTTATCAGGGTAGGTTTACCAGCTTGCCACTAACGAGGAGTGATAGCCATCAAGTTACAGGCAGCTGGATATACAGGAAAAAGCCATTACTTTCAATTTTACGACCAATATTTTCCCTTTTTTGCGGAATAAGAAAAATATTACGGGCTCTGAATAAGTGAAAGCCTATGGTCCAACTTTCTCATGGAAACAGTGTTCGTGAAAGATAAATAGGCACGTAATGTCTACCGAAGAAACGCACTATGATACGAATTCTTCGTATTGGATGAAAGAAAATACTTATTGTCCTTTGGGCAATCATAATTTTTACCCGATTACGGCAAAAAGGAGGGTTATGATTTTGACCGGTATTTGTACGTTCATCTGTTCCCTCATAATTGGTTTTATGAGGAAAAGGAAAATCAAGCTATTCCGGTGGGAATAAAACACCTAAAAAGGCGGAAAGTCACATAAATTTAAAATAATATGACGACATAATAAAATAATATGACGACATAATAACAATACTTAGAGTCACTGTCCACATACGCCGCACGATATCGGCATGATAGCGATATTAATCACATGCTTTTATCTTGCATGCATCCTGCACAGAAACAAACAAAACTGTGTCCACGTACGCCGCACGACATCACCTAGTGACATTAACCACTCAAGCGATATTAATCACTTGCTTGCAACTGCAGATGCATGCATCCTATCTATTATATCAGGACTGTCAAACAGAAAGAAAAAATGTTGACTTACGCCATTTGTTCCACTTTTTCCGCGAATTTTATCCGTGACCCGGAGTCCACAGATGGTTAGGTCACTGTATCGTTTGCCTGTCGATTGCGTGGACAGATCTAAATTGCAAACGCTATTTGTAGCATGCATGCATTGGACAAATATCGCAGCTGTGGACAATGACCCATACTTGACGCATGATGATTGATGACATATGCGTTTCTATCACATCATTCTTCGTAGCAATAATCAAAATTGCATCGTGTCATAGCGCTACTTAAACTTAAAGGAGGATTTTTTATGTATGAATGCGTTAGTCAATTATCGCTATATAACAGTTACTTATAATATCTGTGACATAGAGGAGCAACATTATACCGGAACAACACGCAGAATTTTAAGGAAAACACGATATAAAAGAGTACTTACGGCGGCTGTCCTAAACACACAAGAAGCAATTACTATCCGATCCCCGCAATATTGCTGTTCCTGTTGATGTTGTTATTACACCGCAAACGCTACAATCGTTAATTACTTGTACGTTCAAGAACACATCAAGCTTAACACTTGAAGTGCGACTTTATCGTTTTAAAAATTACGGTACAAAGTCCAATATGTAAAGCTTAATTGTTCAGTTACCCTAAGCTGAAGAGCGTGTATGAAAGTAGAGGAAGCGAGGGAAGTATGTCGAGATCTTAGCAGGTGGAGGGCTGTGGTCCCTGCCTACCTTGACGGAAAATAGATGTGATAAGTGATCGTTTCTTTTTATACGCACATTTCATATCACTGTATTATAGGTGTATGTTCGCTACTGTCCTTTTATAGGGCAAAACACGCGTGGTCGAATACAGACTCGCGTTAGTCAAAGAGTTTATAAGTGTTTGCGTATTTATCAGGCACAATGAATCATTTTCCATTTCTACCTACAAGTACTTTTTAATGTAAAATGGAAAGAAAAAACTGTTATGATTGCGAAATACCAAGCCAAACGAACATTTGAGTAAACAGACCCTTGCTTTAGAAAATAATTTTATTGAGCAAACATTTTCTTTTTACGAGATCTCAGATTAATCAAACAATGTATTGAAATTATGAGCTGCATCCTACGCAGTGGTGGTGGCCAAAGAAAAACGACTAGCATAGCAAGCAAATACGTTTTATTGAAGTATCGCCATATTGGATACGATGTACAAGCAGCTGCAGCGCCACCAAGTAGCGAAAACAGAAAACAATTCAAGGAGAACTTATTTCAATTTCCAACACAATGTTATATTGAAACATTGCACAATCACTTTACAAAATTGGTAAAAAGAATCGTCCTACATTCTAATGTAGGACGCGGGTCTACCCGCTGTACACAATTTTATTAAATCAACGAACCAGTCAAAATCAAAATCACTTTTTACTTAAAGTACAGGAGAGGCCTTGGATGGTTCAGACCTTTCGAAATGGACGACTGAATGGGATACGCCTATGATGGATGATTCGCTTACTTCTGTCCGAATAAGCAATCGCTACATCTCGGATTATCCTTTATTCCTACAACAGAAACGAAAACATTCTCTGGCTACATTGGAAAAAGGTCGAAATTTATCTAATTCTCCGTCAAAACCAGTACATTGTCCCGGAAAAACCCATATGGTCTTTTTTGTGTCAAGGTTGATATCCAACCGCTGCTCCTTAAAGTCCAACCGCGTGACATCTTACTTTAGTTTTAGTTTTTCTGTAACATTCATGCCAAGAGGCAAAAGTCTTCAAACGGCTGGTCCACCTTACATACAATGCAAACCAAAAAGGCGCTAATTTTGCAAAAGATCGAATTAAATTACGGCACTTGCCGTTGCTACAGCAAACTTTTGGCCAACAATTTCATGAAACGTACATACACTACAGGACAGGGAGCTCCCTCTAGAATTCTAGCGTATGCTGGAAAAATGTAGAGGGGGAGTACCATAGTCACCTCGCTTGTTAGCGTTACGGCTGGCACCATGGACCGCGGTTGTAGGTGACCGCAGTAAGATGTTAGATACATAGGAGGATGCTGCTGCCCATCCTCCAATTTATAACCCTTAGTCGCCTTTTACGACACTTACGGGTATGTAAGGGTTGGTACTGTTCTTTGCCGGCACCACACGGGACGCCAACAAATTAAAGTTCAATAAATAAGGATGTCGAGAAAACCTTTTGCTAGTTAGTTGCAGTGTAGTAGTGTGTCTCAACTGGAAACTAATTAATCTGAAAGTTTCCGGCGTGAACTGATCAAAGTAGCAGTGTAAACGTCGAACACGTTACTTGGCTCCCAAGTTTTTTAATCCATTAGACACATGACACGGCTAATAGTTCAACAAATTTCTTCATGATCAAGGAATGAAATGCTGGTAAAAATAACTTATCTTTTTTTTGCAATATTAGTCACCTGAATAATAAAGCTTATACCTTTCCGCGTATTTGATTAATCTATAGTAAGAGCCCTAAAACTGTACCTACCGTCGAAATAATGTAGTTTGATTAGGAGGACAGATGTGTGAGAGCAGGACGGGGCGATGTGCTATACATTGAAGCGACAGAGACAACTATCGAGCCGACTGGCGCTCATGCATAGTTTTCCCTGGTGTCTATCCTGTAGACTTGTAAGGATAGAGTTCAATATGAATGAACAATCGCCCGAATGCAAATTATTATATTTTGCGCACTTGAATATAAGAACAAGAACCCAACGAAACAGTTGGCCGGTTGAAACTCTATAATTTGCTAAAATCAGATGTGTGCAAACATTTTTCAGATTCAGATTTTCAGATAATTTTATTCAATGTAGTGTGTGTGTTCTTTACTGAATACTTATTGAATGTCATGCAGAATACAATGCAAATAGAGCGAGTCCACGGCGTTTTGTTCGGTATGTAGAAAAAATACATAAACATCATACTCAGTTCTTTAAAAAAGGGAAGTTTTAATAATAATCATTCTTCGCCTATTGTGGAAAATAGCGGAAAGATTCCGTATTGTATAAAAGAGAGCCATATTGAACTCCGTAGGGGGTTGCTCGAATAAAGCTCACATTTTAGTGCTAAGTGTGTTTTACGATAATGGCTGAAGACGTGCACGAAAACTCTTATTTGCGACTGGATGAAAAGATTTCATTAGCTCTCTTGGGTGTACAAATAAACGGAGCTAATAGTCCATTTGTCGGGGTTTTTTTTTTATTATTGAGCACTAGCGACCCGCCCCGGCTTCGCACGGGTGCAATGCTGATACTAAATATACTACAGAATGTCTTTATTTACAACGTTCACAGCTCTTTTGTCATAAGACAATAGAAACACGTTTTCTTTAGAGGTTACTCTTGAAAGAGCTACATGCTCAAATGTAAGCCTGCAGAGTTGAAAGTTTGACCCTGCGATTTATCAAAAGATATCTTTTACCGGAAATTATAGGCGTTTAAATTGGAAAATCGACCGGTACCGCCGTAACCGCTATGTCCCTGCATTTTAAATCTGTAATATCTTCGAAAGTATTTATTTAAATTACAGGCTGTGAAGGGCCATATTCATCTGTATTAAATGCACAATGTATTTAAGGTACTTAATTGGATAAGGATTAATGCTGTATTGCTTAAAATCGCTTCGTAAATAAGCCAGTATTTCTCGAAGGATAAAAAATGGTTGTTGTGGGTTATCCCTAAGAGATAGACATATACCATCGTGAACTTTTTTGTAGACCTTTTTAAGGCGTACAATATTGTAGTACAATATTTTGATCTATCTCATAGGGTTCAGCCAGCGTTTGCAATGTTAGCGCAAAAAATGTGTTTATTTACGACACCACATTAGAAATATCTAAAATTATCAGTGTTTCTCTACCATATTATGCATGTATTTTAAATAAGAACCTTTCTCTTGAATCACTATCTACAAAAAAAACCGGCCAAGTGCAAGTCGGACTCGCGCACTGAGGGTTCCGTACAAACCTGTACGTATATAAGTAAAAGTTATGGTATTTAAATTGCTAAAAAACTTTATTATGTGATGTAATGTAATTAACTAAAATGTATATTTGAGTTGATTGAATGAATTTCATTCAATCAACTCAAATATTTTTACCTATTTTACCTTTAAGGTAAATTGCGGTTTACGATTTATGACGTATTAAAAAAAAACTACTTATTAGATCTCGTTCAAACCAATTTCCGGTGGAAGTTATATATATCATATCAAGTTATATATATCATATATTTTTTTTAGTTTTATCATTCTCTTATTTTAGAAGTTACAGGGCGGGGGCACTCATTTTACTACTTTGGAAGTGTCTCTCGTGCAAACTATTCATTCTACAAAAAATTATATTAGAAACCTCAATATCATTTTTGAGGATCTATGTATCCAAAGATATCCCACACGTACCGGGTTTGATGAAAAAAATATTTTTTAAATTTCTGTTCTAAGTATGGGGAACCCTTAAATTTATTGCTTTTTTTTCTATTTTTGTGTGAAAATCTTAATGCGGTTCACAGAATACTTGCCAAGTTTCAACAGTATAGTTTTTATAGTTTCGGAAAAAAGTGGCTGTGACATACGCACGGACGGACAGACAGACAGAAAGACATGACGAATCTATAAGGGTATCTTTTTTTGCCATTTGGCTACGGAACCCTAAAAACCGCATCAAAATCCGTTGCGTAGTTTTAAAGATCTAAGCATACATAGGGACTGACAGACAAACAGCGGGCGATTTCGTTTTATACTATTTAGTGAGTAGTGATTGTAAGTATTATATATTTACATATTATTTAGGTGTATCATAACTTTATGCATTTGCTTTAAATGTCTTCATTTGAAACTTTGTCTGATTTAATTTGAATCCTTGAATCATCCTACAAGTCATCCAATCGCGACCAGGTTCATTTGCTTTGTCTTGATGAATCCTGTTAATTTCACGTGATTTCAATGGTGAATGACTTCCCATCCACCAAGAAAATTCAACATGAAAATCACGTGACAACACAACAGAACAAACACAACACATGACCGGACTTTTCAAGCCTTAAAACGTTGAATTATTCTTAATGTACATCTTTTTAGAGTTCCGTACCTCAAAATAAAAAAACGGAACCCTTATAGGATCACTTTGTTGTCCGTCTGTCTGTCTGTCTGTCAAGACCCTTTTTCTCACGTACGAGAAGTGGTGGTTGAAATTGATTACGAATATTAAGGTCCATAAACCACACAAGATCTGATATTTAAATTTTTTACAACGACGCAATCAAAAGATATGGCTTATTATGTCCTCATCTCCATACATTTATGCAAAATAGCAAAACCTACAGGGTACTTCCTGTTGACCTATAATTATGAAATTTGGTAAGAAGCTAGGTCTCTCAGTACAAATAAAGGGAAAAGTCTAAAATCATTAAATATTTAAATTTTTCTCACAACTAATAGTAACCAATTAAGGTGAGCTCCCGTTTCAATAACTTTTTTATAAAAGAGGGGACAAGTTGGATGGTCGCGGAGTTTTTAAAATCAAAGAGCAAAAGCTTTTAGTATATCATATGGTAGATAGGTTACCCTTGGGCGCGAGTCCGAGTCGCACTTGGCCGGTTTTTTTTATGGCTTGCATTACAGGATAAATGTAAAGCACCAAGTCCAAAAGCTAAGCGCAGTTAGTGCACTAAACTTCTCCATTATGTCGACGAACAATTTCCCTACAATTTTCTTGCCTCCGAGACCCACGGTCGAGTAGTTTCAATAGCAAACTACACAATATCGTACATCGATTTGGTGTGCTTCAGACGACTGTGTAAGTGCTGACAAACAATACCAGACAAAATACCTTCTCGTTGATGATGCAGTCCAGGTCTTCCTGGCTGGGCGAGCCGAGCACTCCGAGGATATGGTTGAGCTGGTCCAGGTAATGCTTCCCGGGGAAGATGGGCCGGTTGGACAGCATCTCTGCCAGGATGCAGCCCACCGACCAGATGTCTATGGACTTTGTGTATCCCTGGAGACAAGGAAGTAAAGTTAATTTACATAATATGGAATAACTAGTAGTTCTAAAGCTAGAACGCACTAAGAGTGCTTTGGGTAAGAATACAGAATTTATAACAAGTTATTAGAGCTCGTCATAATAATATGCTTATAGCCAATGATGATAGTGCATTTTACATATTTCTGTTTGTTGAATAAAATGTAATTAAAATTTAAGTTATATATGATGTGACTCTACCCCACATGCAAAGAGGCTGAAGAGTCGCTCTAGTTTTTTGGACTCAGCGGCCGCCTGCGTGGATGAGGCCTCAAAATCCAGGGTAGGCTTGTGGCGAGTTATCCCTGCCCAACTTTGTCCCACCGGCAGAAAAACTACCACCTGCACATAAACTTCCCTGGCCAACCTGGAAGGCCCCAAATAGACTGCGCACCCAGGTTGGGAGATGTAAAGATCTGCAACTGCGGTGTGATGCCAGAAACTATGTCCCACCTCACAGCATGCGCACCAAGTCCCACGTTATGCTCGCTATAGAGAATCTGTATAAGGCCAGATCAAACGCTATCTGTGTTGCCGAATACTGGTCTAATAAATGGTACAGCAGCACTGCACTTACTTTCTCGCAATACTCAAAGAAAAACTATCAACCACAAACTTAAATTTGTAATGCCATACACATAGTATGGAAATACAAACTTTTATTTACGTTTTTCCAAAAAAATGTTCGAATGAAATATATAGATCAGTTTAGAATTCAAATTGTCAAACATTAAAACAAACAAACCTCAAACGATTTCGAGTAAATCACATGTTTAACTTATGGTAGTACTGGAACACCCTTTATATAAATTTTCACAGATCAATGGATACTACCGTAGGATACTTGCATGGAGATTTTGTTAATTTCCCAACACATGTTCCTTATGGATAATTGTTCAGTTTAGTCTACTGAACAAGCCCTTTCAGTTTTTGGTACACCCTGTGTACTAAATTTTATTCACAAAAATCATAAAGAATATCCAGTCAGGTAGAACACCAATCCAGGATTAATATTATAGAAAATTTTAATAAACTCAGTGGAACCAATTTTGTGTAAATCACATATTTACGATTTGGTGGTACAGGAACACCCCTTATATGAAATTACACAGATCAATTGATACTGGCGCAAGTTATCTTACATGGATATGCTTGGTCATGCAAAGTTTCATCAAGATTCTATGAGCCATTTTTGAGAAAATTTCAATTTTTCATTTTCCTTGTATGACAGCTACCCTCAAAATGAGAGCCAGCTAGAAACCACTTGGAACCCTTCGATGGATTTGCATAAAACTCCTAAATTCCAAATATGGTGTCAATCGGACCATTATTTTTGCCGCTAGGTCAAAGCGTGACGGACAGACCGACCGACCGACCGACGGACGGACATTTTTGGGAGACTTGTTTTTTATGATGTATAAGTGATATAGAACACATTTTTGAGAAAATTAGAAAAACTTTTTTTTTCACGAATACAATACCTTTCTCGCTCCGCTCGAAAGAAAAATATTAAACATTTTGAAAAAACCTACGACGGTTGTAATTGAAAAAATATTAAATAAGACTTTAAAATACCCCCGACTGAAAAGGAAGAAAGTAACGAAATAGTACGAAGAAAGTACCCAAGAAAATTCGTCGGGGCTGCCATGCCGTATCTTACGAAAATTATATAGAATTTAATCAATATAAAGTCTATATGAGATAGTTATAAAATAGCTTTAGTTTATGTATAAATTATGAAAACGTGGCAATGGCAGCCCGCGAAGGATTTTCTTGGATACTTTATTCGTACTATTTCGTTACTTTCTTCCTTTTCAGTCGGGGGTATTTTAAAGTCTATTTAATATTTTTTCAATTACAACCGTCGTGGGACTTCTCAAAATTTTTAATGTTGCTTTTTATTTTTAACTTTTGAGTTTTCACTTAACTGATTATTACAGCGCCCCCTGGTGCGTTGACGCCACAACTTTAGTCTAAGAATAATCACAGATAAATCATAAATTATTTCCTGAAAACCGCATCTAAATCGATCAAATCGTTTTGGAGATAAATGAGAACAATTTTGTAAATAAAAATGGTTATTACAGCCCCCCCTGGTGGTTTGACGCCACAACGCTAGTCTAAGAACCATCACTGATAAATCATAAATCTTTTACAGAAAACAGTATCTAAATCAGTCAAACCGTTTTGCAGATAAATTGGAACATTTGCTTAAATAAAAATTATTATTACAGCGCCCCCTGGTGAGTTGGCGCCACAACTCTAATCTACAAACCATCATTGATAAATTATAAATCCATCACTGAAAACCGTATCTAAATCGGTTAGGCCGTTTTTAAGATAAAAGGGAACATAACTTTGCACACACAAACACACAAACTAACAACCTCTCACCCTAAACGCATACACCTTCTCCCAAAGAGATTTGAACCTCGCTCCGCTCGGCAGCGAGGTTCAAATCTCTTTGCCTTCTCCGTTCCGTCGTGGGTAAAAAGTATGAGTGTTGCCATCGACACGATAGAAGAAGAAGAATATATAAAGTGCCGTGTCGGAAAGAAACCAATCTAAAGAACTCGAAAATCATAGATTAACTAATAAGTCCAGGTGCAAAGAATTACGTTAATCAAATCGCATTTAATCAAAAATCTCATCGATCCAGTTTTGCGATTGAATCTCATTCTTGGAATTATTTTATTATAAAAGTGAGGTTGTTTCTAGTTGAGCTAGACAATTCAGCCAAAATCACCTAAATGGAAAAACTGGAAGTTGAAGATTACGGTTAATACAGGGTGTTAAATAAATTGCGTAAAACCTCTCAGGAGATAGCACTGAACATGAAACTGAACAACTTTTGTTCTACGACATTTGTGAATTCGCAAAAAAGAGGCTGCTTTTTCATACATATTGGCTCGGTCAGCGGATCGATTTGTAGGAAGAAGCAACATTTTTTTTGCGAATTTCCAAAGTCGTAGTACAAAAGTTGTTCAGTGTCATGTCCACTGTCCAGAGCTTCCACCCGAGAGCTTTTGCACAATTTACGTAACACGTATATAGGGTGATTTTTAATTAATTCTTGATAGCAAAAGATATGGATGTACTTATGATACTGAACAACTTTTTCCAAGGAACATAGGTCGAAATACGAAAAACCAAATTTGACCTTCCATACAAAATGCGCAATCAGCTGATGCAGTTTCTATGGGAGGTCAAAACGTTTCTATGGGAGGTCGACCTATGTTCCCTGGGGAAAGTTGTTCAGTATCATGAGTAAATTCTTACCTTTTTCTATCAAGAACTAATTAAAAGTCATCCTATATACATATCGGCTACCAATCTGTAAGAACCTTGGACACTAGAACTGCTTGGTCGTGACAGGAAGATTTATTTTTAGAAAAGCTTATTGACCACGTTATCAGATATTGCAAACAGGATCGCCGACTTCATAGGAGTTCCGAGTGTAAGCACTCACTAGAATTTAAAAAGTGGGTGCAGATGTTAACGAAAGTTTATATAAAAGAATCATTAAATGAGCATGAGCACCTACGGGGTTTTCTAAAAGCCGGCATCGCAACTTCAAAGGACTTATTTCTATTCATTTATTTGTGACGAAACGTATAGGAGGATACATAACAACAGTGTAAACCAAAATAAAACCCCAATAACTTACAATGCATAGATAGAGCTCTAAAAAAGGGCATCTGAATATAAATAGCAGGTCAATCATTCGCACACCCACGCAATAACAACCCCGTATATTATATTACTCTTTGATAACAACCTTCATGTAAATCATATACCATCTTATTGGAAATTCGCTCCAAATTGTATAGTTCCATTTTAGTCATACATAAGCCAGTAACCGTAGACTCAAACAATGCTTTAGGTCGCAAACAATTGCATTTTATGGATGTTATTAGGATACATAATAAATAATAGTGTAAAACCAAATATCAGTTTCGAAATTCCTGTGTAACTGCGTTGCGTTCATTTCATATTTTACGTGCAGTTTTAAATTTATTTAGTAAATTTTGTATCCGGTTCATAAAACCTTTACCTATCGACACCCACGGGTAGAGAAGGGTTGGTTGGTACCAAAGATTTCGGACCTCCTTGCTTCGCTCGGAATAGATACCTTGCTAATTTATTTTACTATGGGATGACATCTGCCAACATGTCCCAATTTTTTATGTCAAATTATCAATGATCACTAGGAAATATTCAAAATAACCTGTAAAATCCATAGAACGACGCCTTCGCTACCTTGTGACGAATTATTTCTTTAATCCTCCTTCTAAGTATCCTTATTTTTCTGTGGTTGGTACTGTCGGCACCACACAGGTTAGCAGCATCTTTCTGTGTATCGTACCATCTTACATACTGCGGTCTCCAACAACAGCGGTCGCAAGCCGCAACGCTTACAAGTGTAATGACTATGGTGAATCCCCTCCAATGTACCACGAGTTTTTGCTGGAGTTCTGGAGACTATTTTATGATGAATAATTATAGAAATATCTGATGATGAATTTTTGTATTAATAAGATCGTTAATTCACAACATACCTACTAATGACGTCATAAATATGTGATTCTAAACAAAATTAGTTTTCGTTTTGAGATTAATAAGTAGTTGTTGAGTAGTTGATTTGAATAGGGTGTGGCTTTCTTGATTGGCAAAATTAAATACTGGGTATACATACAAAGCTTCAGTAACTAACACTACACTACCATCCCGCTAGGCCTGCCACAAAAAAGAACAGTTGACATGAAATTATCGATTTTTGACGGAAAAAGTAGTGTAGCTACACACCTGCGAATCTTTCTGTTTTATTACGCTCGCAACGGTCTTTGGGTTACCTATGGTATGGTAAATTAAAAAATGTTTTGATTAACCATACCTTGATTCGGGCAGTCTACTATTTTTGACCATCCGTCACTGGTAACAGCAGCGCGAGCTGAATCAGCGACACTAAAAGGAAATACTCGTAATAGTCTCCCGTAAAAGAATACAAAAACGCGTATTTTTTATGCTGGTAACCCTTAAATCAAGATCAGGTGGCAACCCTACTGAGATTACAAAGAGGTATATCTTTTTTAACGGTGCCATCTTGGGTAGCAATCGTGCATCTACAAAAATTTATGATCGAAGCCACACCCGGACTTTCTATACATCGAGCGCTAATTTGAAAAATGAAATTGGAAGGTCGCGTAAGCTCGCATATTTAGTACAAAAGACCCTTAGAAAGACCACGAGAATCTCGCGGGCGGTTGCGCGCGGGGGTGAGGGGTGGATTGCAAGGGAGAATGATGGTAAATATTACTTTACTCTGTGTCGAAGCTCATCGACAAACCTGTCAGTTCACAAAATTGACATTATGTAGACAGCTTAAGCTTAGGCCGATAAAAAGGCTTTAACTTTCAGATAAGTAATTAATTCTATCAATGAATTACACCGGACGCTTAAGCTTTCACTCGTAACGAAGCATTATGTTAATGAGATATTTTCAAATAGAAAAAGCTTAAGGATATTTTAAGAGTTTTTGAGCGTTTCATTTTTTGTAGTGATCCTAGCAGTCGCTAGCTAAAGTCATAGATAGACAGTGAATGTATTGGCTATGTAATTTTTAGGATGTCGTACCCAAAGGGTGATACGAGTAAACGGGACCCTATTAATATGACTGTCTGTCAGCGGGCTGTATGTCATGAACCGTAATAGGTAGATATTTTCACAGATTATGTGTTTCTGTGGCCGCTATGACAACAAATACTGATAATAAAAAATAATAAAAATAAACGGGGCTCCCGTATTAAAAACATGTTATTCGTCAATTTTTGCTCGACTTATTGTTTTAGCTCTATCGTAAAAATGGGAACACTTACAACTCTTACAAGCCAGAAAATTGGTGTGTTTATAGTGCATAAGCTATAGAATAACAACAAGTAATAAAAACTGGTCAACTGCGTGTCGGACTCGCGTCCTTAATACACTTCTGCGTGACTGCGCGTCCATAACTAAGACGGTATGTTTACCTAAGTGGTATGCACGGAACCCCCTGTGCGCGAATCCGACTCGCACTTGACCGGTTTTTAAACAAATAATGTAATTAATTATTGTGAATTGATTTTTCTAGCTTATATGCAGAGTTCACGAAAGACGCAAGAGTTTTATTCATGTAAAAATTGCTAGAAATATAAATTTCTGACTAGCTATAAGTAAGAGATTGTCAAAGCATTTTTCTGTGTGTGTACGTGTTTCATAACCCTACCAAATTTCGGTGATGGCAGAATTATCGTCAGGTTTACAATAAGAAAAAGTTGTCGTTGATCAGGCTACCAATCTGATTTTAAGTTTTAGCATGAACGGTAGGGATAGCGTGGTAAGGTTAGGTCGAATAGGTTAAGTAAGTTTATGAAATAAAGTAACTCTATAAAATTCAATTGTAATATGGCTTTAGTCTTACTTTCACACAAGCTCGTTAATCTCAGTAATCAACGTTATGCGAAAACGCCGGCTTAGGATATCCAAAATATTCCGTTTGATCAACTCAAAATATTACGTTACGTTCAACAACAGATTATGTACGCATGATATTACTTGAAGGTGGAGTGGATGTAAAACAGCTTTCATTATTAATAATCCGAAAATTTTCTCGCAATTTGTCGGAAATCCTTAAATGGGTTTATTTTAAGACACTTAAATGTTAAATTATTTTATTAAGCATACTTAAATGCTCTTCAAATTTGTACTTTATACAGACTCCGCCATGGTCAAACATCTAAGCTAGAGCAATTGATTAGGTTAAATTTATTAGCATCACAAACAGTAAGTTTTATATATATATATTTGAATAAAATGGTCTTTTTAAGGGGTCCGAAGAGATTTATACTATTGCGAGGCAGTTAATACAAAGTACCTGGTCAAACGAGCTACGCTCTATAATAGCTGCCTCAACATTAAAATATCATTGGGTCAGCAAGCTATGCTACCCGCCAACAGATGGCACTGTACGTGGTGTTGAATATTCCCAGAAATGAGACCTATCTAGATCGGATTTTCCACCCCCGAAAACTCCCGTATGGTAAATTTCATTGAAATCGTTAGAGCCGTTTTCGAGAAATCGATTACAAATATATATACAAATATTGCTCGTAAAATAGTATAGGATTTCGGTAATTTTGAATATTACTTACTACATGAACCACTATCTCGCTGTATGTAAGTATAGGTTATATTTTTATGGACACTACTGCATTTTAGTTCATTTCCACAACATATTATTGCCGAGTATATAATAGTACCGGTCAGTACAACTTATCTTTTCGTGACTTCACACAAAAAGGTGAATAAGGCTTCGTAAGCCGCGAAAAGGAGCACAGCTTCCTTCCGGCCACATATTGAGGCAAAACATGCCAAATCAGTTCATGAAAACACTATAGAGATCCATGACCTTAAGGAGTTCTCTATCCTCCTGCTGCATGGCGATCAAGAATAAACCCGTTGACAATAAAAAAAAAACTTTGAAAACTAACTTTTTTAGATGTTTCACATTTGCAACCAGATTTAGCTTCTGAAGCACTGCGAATTAATTAACTAACGTTTAATATTCTTAAACAATTCACAAATACAAAAAAGCAATTTCGTTATTATGAAGAAGTATTCGAAATCGTTCATTTTGAATTGAGAAAGGTTCGTATTTTAATTAAAAGTATTGTTTGTTAAAAAGAAAAAGTGGAGGCAAAAGGCAAAAGTCGAATTGGAAACAAAAGGGACCAAAGACAAAAGGATGTCTTCGTTGTTCCACTTATCGGAAAACTTTGTGTTCTCATCTCATTTTTTTGTCATCTCCGAGTAAAGAATGATTTAAATCGCTTATCGAAAAGAGTGATAAACAGGTCATCATAAGTCGATAATTATTTTCGCCAAGGAGCGAAAACTTAGAAAGAAAAAGAGCAGAAAATACTAAGGTTCACCCTAAAATTCTATACCTGTGTGTTGAGGTAGGGTCCCACGCTACGTAGACGTAATAACTGGCTTAACATAACAAGCTATTTTAAAGAATTACAGAATGAAATAATACTATAAAGACATCTAATTTCTAATTAGTTGCAGTAAACTGACATGAGAAGACCTTATATTTTTGAAACCGGTCAATCTCTGCAGGAGGAGGATGATCGACACATCAATGCTGCCATTTTATTTTTTAGGGTTCCGTACCCAAAAGGTAAAAAACGGGACGGGAACGGGACCCTATTAATTTGCCTCCGATGTCTGTCTGTAAGCGGGCTGTAATAGGCAGATATGCTTTTATGTTGCTACTTGCTGAGCTATAACAATAAATAATAAAATTTTAATAATATAAATTTACACATTTAATTTTTTCGTATTATTTATCGTAAAAACGGGAATACTTACAAGCGTGAAAATTTGTATGTTTATAGTGCTTAAGCATACCATAGTATAATAACAAATAATAAAAACTGGTCCGTGTCGGACTCGCGCGCATTTAATATACACTTCTGTGTGATTGCGCATCCATAACTAAGACGGTACTTTTACCTTAGTATTACGGAACCCTCGGTGCGCGAGTACGACTTGCACTTGGCCAGTTCTTTTTATTTTATCACCTTCTCGGAAAAATAAAAAATGCTCATTACGCATTCAAAGCGGCGGTGCGGCACAGCAACCACACGGATTGTAAAATGAAATATTTGGGATGGATGGGGGGAATATTGCAATTGAAAAGGTAAATTGGATAGCACTCCAAGCACCCATGTATGATGAATGAGTCATACACGGGACAGCCTGGATTTAATTAGAGGTATAAAACTTTCATTGAAATAAGAAAACTATGCTTTTATATCATGTTTAATACACAAACCAGTGGCATGTTTCTCGAAGCTCTACAAGACGTGGTTATATACAGAATTAAAAGTACCTGTTAATTAAAACTTTTTTCCTTTTAATAAGGCTTTATTTAATAAATCTTATCTTTATTAAATCATGGAAAGTGGAGTGAAATATTAAGATCTCAAGCAAGAAATATACTTAAATAGGAAGTAATTTTCAGACAACCAATATTATTTTTCTATTAAATCGGGAAACGGGAGATTATTCGCCGTTATCTTAATGGGAAAATAATCCTTATATTATGGCTTAGTAAATGTAAAATAAGCAGCAAGATATAACAAAAACAGCCTTAATATTTAAGGAGTCTAGAAAAACATAATCTTAAGCCTTATTATTCACGAATAGAGCTTTTGATATTTGTATTTCGTGGAATCAGTAAAACTTAATATTAGAGGGTGGATGCGAGCGTGCAATGACTTTGCATCGGCGACGACTTCTTCAATTTGTTAGGAAAATCTGGTCCATACCATGGACGAACCATAAGAAGGACTGACCATCCCCTTTTAGAAATCGTTACCCGGAAAAGTATAAAACTAGATGGCGCTAAAAAATAATCCCGGAAGTTATTATGATTTATCGAGTATTCTGATAAAAAAAAAAACCGGCCAAGTGCGAGTCGGACTCGCGCACTGATGGTTCCGTACCACCACATAAACATAATTGTATTAGTTGAAATTTCAGTAAGTTAATGTGCTAGATTTTTTGAGTCCGACACGAGCTTGACCAAATTTTATTATTTGTTGTTATTTTATAGCCCTATAAACATACCAATTTTCAAGTTTGTAAGTGTTCCCGTTTTTAAATAGAACTAAAACAAAATCGCCTCAGCAACCATCCAACTTGACCCCTCTCTTATATGAATGTTCTTAAAACGGGAGCTCACCACAATTGGTTACCATTAGTTGTGAGAAAAGTTGTAAAATTTAATGATTTCAGACTTTTCCCATTATTTGTACTGTGAGACCTAGCTTCTTGCCAAATTTCATAATTTTAGGTCAACGGGAAGTACCCTGTAGGTTTTTCATTTTTGAATAAATGTATGGAGATGAGGACATAAAATGCCATATCTTTTGATTGCGTCGTTGTAAAAAAACCGGCCAAGTGCGAGTCGGACTCGCGCACCGAGGGTTCCGTACCACTACATAATCATAATTGTATTAGTTGAAATTTCAGTAAGTTAATGTGCTAGATTTTTTAAAGTCTGACACGCGCTTGACCAAATTTTATTATTTGTTGTTATTTTATAGCTTATGCACTATAAACATACCAATTTTCAAGTTTGTAAGTGTTCCCGTTTTTAAAATAGAACTTAAACAAAAATCGCCACAGCGACCATCCAACTTGACCCCTCTCTTATATGAATGTTCTTGAAACGGGAGCTCACCACAATTGGTTACCATTAGTTGTGAGAAAAGTTGTAATATTTAATGATTTCAGACTTTTCCCATTATTTGTACTGTGAGACCTAGCATCTTGCCAAATTTCATAATTTTAGGTCAACGGGAAGTACCCTGTAGGTTTTTCATTTTTGAATAAATGTATGGAGATGACGACATAAAATGCCATATCTTTTGATTGCGTCGTTGTAAAAAATTTAAATTTTCAGATCTTGTGTGGTTCATGGATCCTAATATATGGTATTAATTTCAACCTGATACCTTTACCCGTTCGTGAGATAAAGGGTCTTGACAGACAGACAAACAGACAGACAGACAGACAGACAGACAGACAGACGGACAACAAAGTGATCCTATAAGGGTTCCGTTTTTTTCTTTTGAGGTACGGAACCCTAAAAATTGAAATTTTCAGATCTTGTGTGGTTCATGGATCCTAATATATGGTATCAGGTTAAACCTGATACCTTTACCCGTTCGTGAGATAAAGGGTCTTGACAGACAGACAGACGGACAACAAAGTGATCCTATAAGGGTTCCGTTTTTTTCTTTGAGGTACGGAACCCTAAAAAATAAATCAAATTTCAATGTTAGCGTTTCTTTACATTGAAACTATGTTGAAATTTTGAATGATTTTTTGGCAGAATACTCGGTAGACCATAATTAATTTCCAGATTATTTGAAAGCGCCATCTAGTTTCCATGAGTTTTATGCCTTTTCGGGTTACGTTTTCTACTATGGGGATTGTCAGTCTTATGATTATTCGTCCATGTCCATACGTAGCAATTAGAATCAACGGCAACTTGTTGGCCAACAAATTGAAATCGCCAGCGAGTCGCCATCGATTGAACGTAGCTTCGTGTCGATCAGCCATTTATCGTGAGGTTACGGCTATGAAAAGTCAAACTAAAGTGGGTATCACAGAATGCGACTTAGGAAACCTAGGGCGATTTTACAGCAGCGGGAACATTTCCTTTGCAACACTCGCATAGCCCGGAAGAGACTAGTCTCTACGCAGCATTCCTATCTGCCATACTAAAAACCGGCCAAGTGCGAGTGGGACTCACGCAATGAGGGTTCCGTACCACTAAGGTAAAAATACCGTTATAGTTATGTACGCGCAGTCACGCAGAAGTATATTAAAGCGCGAGTCCCACACATGACCATTATTTATTATTTTTTGTTATTTTTTAGTTTATGCACTAGAGTGTACCAATTTTCACGCTTGTAAGTGTTTCCGTTTTTACGCTAAAACTAAAACATAAAATCAAGTAAAAATTGCCTTAAAAGCACGTTTTTAGTATGGCAGCCCCCTTTAATTTCTTATATTTTTAAATTTTTATTATTTGCTGTTGTAGCGGCAACAGAAATACATAATCTGAGTAAATTTCAACTGTTTACCTCCTACAGTTCATGAGATACTGCCCTCTGCCAGACAGACAGACTTCGGAGGCATTTTAATAGGGTCCCGTTTTTTACCCTTTGGGTATGGAACCCTAAATGTGACAAAACTATTTGCATACAGTGCGCCCAGGCATTGCGCGGGAATTCGTGTTGCAAAGGAAGTGGTTCGCATATGGAAGACTCGTTCCGGCTAAAGTAAAACAGCTAATACGAGTAATATGTTAAAAAGTTACAGTTTAGTCAAAAAATGGTACTGTTCCTAAATAAACGTTTTATCTATCTAATAAGCAGAAGCCCCCTAGCCTAAAACAGATAAGCAGAAACGTCGTTCTGTGTATCGTTCACAACACTGCGATCACCAGCCTCGAAGCCGACAAGCATGATGCGTATAGTGTAGCTTGAATATAATCAAGGAGGTTTAACTAGCAGCTCTTTCTGCTAAGGAGGGAGCCATAAGCGTACTTTCTTGCGAGGGACCTCCACCTCCATACTAAAATGTATGGATTTTTTTCGAATCATAAAAACGTCAAATTTTTGTCTTTCTCTCTAAGAAATATGTGACAAGGGCCTTATAAATGTTACGACTACAGTTTTTCTGGTGAAAACACTTATTTTTAGGAAATAAACGGTGTTAAAAATCACGCATAAAATGGCTATTACGGATTATTTACGCTTCCGTTCTTAGTATTAATGATCAATTCACAAGTAAAAAAAGATATATTTTCAGTTTCGCAAACAAAGTTTATACTAAAACATTAGATTTTTAAAGATTTCTTGATTTTTGTAAAACTTAACTGAGTTTTTTGACCGACTAGTATTGCGCTTGACAGTGAGACGCTTTACACTTCACTAGTTCATACAGAATATGTATATGACGGACTCTATAGTTTTTTACTCTGAGAATAGAATATTTAGAACACAGGAAAGAGCTATGCGTGTGAGCAGGACGGAGCGATATGTCTCTGTCGCTCCAATATCTTACGCGTCACGCCGTCGTACTAATCAAGCTACATATTTTCGACTGTAGAACTTTAGTTGCGAAATTCGTTTAAAAGACAAAGATCGTCACGTATAGTGAAGGGAGATAGTACAATATTTCAACTTAATGTACGGTCAACAGCACGTCAGTAGAAACTTTTTCAACTCTATTACCATGCCATAAAGTCCAAAAGTGTTTCTACTGTCGTGCTGTTGTGTGTACAATGTGCACCTCAAATACAAACAGACAGACCAGACAGACAACCCAACCAGACCAGACCCGGCTTAGGTATGGCGTTTTAACCACGAGTGACGACGCCCGTAATACAACTTTTCATACAGAGGGTAGGCGCATGTAAGTTTGTATTCTATTTTAAAGTAACGGAATGTAAAAACCATCTTGCTGGGGGCGAAGGTAATATTGTATCGTAATAGGGCGAAGCTGTGCAAATTTTTCTATGCAGACGGAAATAGATACAAATATTGCCAGGAAGGAAATCCTACTTTAGCGTGCGGGGCTCTGGGGGCTAGTTATGAATAGAGTTCTATCACATTTCTTTCCGAGGCGACTATAAGGTAACTAGTAAGTACGCAAAGAGACACGAGATCGCGAAGCGCCACCGAGGTAGTAAACCACGATACGTCCAAATTATTATTATGCAATTGTATGAACTTATTGACTATTAGGCAGTAATTATATGAAGAAACAGTCGTCGCCTTGTCGTTGTCTTGCGATTCAAGTATACTATATTTGGTCCAAATGACATAGTGCTCATAATTTTTATAGACCATATAACTGAACAGGAACATTGGTCGATACACGAAAAAAAAACTCATCTTCCCATAGACACTGCGCCGGTTGATGATGAAATTTGTATGGTCAAATCTTCGTAATTTTTTTTTGTTTTATGACCAATGTTCTTTGCGAAACGTTGCTCAGTTTCATCTCATGATCTAAGAAACATGCTAAAATTATATGCACTATTTCATATACAGGATATGTCTCGGCCCGTATGGTGTCGGCAAAGAATAGTACCAATCCATCTTTACCCGTGGATGTCGTAAGAGGCGACTAAGGGATTATGAACTAACAACTGCAAAAACCCTGGTCACTAAAAACTGCGATCCAAGGTGCCAACCGCAACGCTAACAAACGTGCTGACTATGGCGCTTCCCCTCCACATTGTTCCAGCAAAAGCTGGAATTCTCCAGAATTCCAGCTTTCAGCTTTTCCTCCAGGGAGCTCCCTGCCCTGCATTGGACATTTCATGTGATTTTATGATGATGATGATTTCATATACATTGGAGAGTGAAGAGCTTTTCTTAGCCCATTGGAAACGAGTATCTTTCTTTCTTTCTTGCGGCGTGGCCTTTTTCTTTACCTAAGCAAAAGTTACAAAGATAGCGATAATTTACCTTAGAGTTGAGCATGATTTCAGGTGCCCTATACCAGCGGGTGGCAACATACTCCGTCAGGAAGCCTGTGTGGTCGTGGTCAGGGTCCGCCACTCGCGCCAGGCCGAAATCACAAATCTGAACAACAAAACAACAAGTTATAAATAATCACATTGACTTTTTAATACTTTCCCCTTGCGAGGAAGCCAGATCATCATCCGCAAAACAACAAACTACGAACGCAAGCAGAAGATACACTAAGATACACTAGAGATAATGTTGGTACTATAATCATACCGAGTCTGACGCTTGTATATTTTTACGATAGAGCTATAACAAAAAAAATACATTCTCTTTATGGGAGCTTTCAAACATTTCGACTAAGTATATTAAAACACATTCTGTAAAAAGTAATAATAACACATATTAAGTGAAACCGGTTCACTTTTGAACCGCCGCCCTATAAATATAAGACTGACAGACGGGCGGCAGCGTAGGCTTAGTAGAGTCCCGTTGGCACTTTTGAGTACAAAATCCGAAAACATGAGGGCACCAACATCTTACTAAAATAAATAACAAGAAACTTAATTACTTTTACCGTCTTGGCGTCTAATTTTCAAAGTTAAATTAAACTTCTAACATGTAAAACTTTCACCAAGAAATCCTGACGAGTGCGAACTTGGTTTAACAAGTTATATTTCTTTTTAGTGAATTTTCTCTGCACGCTACATTTATTTATGTGTTTCTCTATAAATTATAAAGTATTTAATGAGAATACTAGCTGCGCCCACGACTTGGTTCGCGTGGAGTTTGGACTCTTACAGTATACCCATACACAAACAACAGAATCGATTCAAACGGGGTTTACAATACCACATTTGGCTTGGTTTCGTGCCAAATATAAGCTTTGTTTCATTGCAATCGGTTCACTCAAACATAAGCTACATGAATGTGTAGTGTGAGTTAGTGGTACACACAGGCCGCTTGATACTTATAATTCGTGGAGCTTCTTTTTGATAGAACCGATTGCAATAATCTAAAACTTATATGTTGCACAAAGTAAGCCAAATACGTTATACAAACCCCGTTTGAATCGGTTCTGTAGTTTGTGAGTTATTGTCGCCGCCGATTTAAACTTAGCATATCTTCTTCTTTAATGAACCTTATTCAATGAAACAAAGCTTTTATGTTGCAAAAAACCGGCCAAGTGCGAGTCGGACTCGCGCACCGAGGGTTCCGTACCACCAAATAATCATAATTGTATTTAGTTGAAATTTCAGTAAGTTAATGTGCCAGATTTTTTGAGTCCGCCACGCGCTTGACCAAATTTTATTATTTGTTGTTATTTTATAGCTTATGCATTATAATCATACCAATGTTCAACTTTGTAAGTGTTTCCATTTTTAAAATAGAACTAAAACAAAAATCGCCTCCGCGACCATCCAACTTGACCCCTCTCTTATATGAATGTTCTTGAAACGGGAGCTCACCACAATTGGTTACCATTAGTTGTGAGAAAAGTTGTAATATTTAATGATTTCAGACTTTTACCATTATTTGTACTGTGAGACCTAGCTTCTTGGCAAATTTCATAATTTTAGGTCAACGGGAAGTACCCTATAGGTTTTGTTTTTTTGCATAGATGTATGGAGATGAGGACATAAAATGCCATATCTTTTGATTGCGTCGTTGTAAAAAATTGAAATTTTCAGATCTTGTGTGGTTCATAGATTCTAATATATGGTATTAATTTCAACCTGATACCTTTACCCGTTCGTGAGATAAAGGGTCTTGACAGACAGACAGATAGACAGACAGACAGACAGATAGACGGACAACAAAGTGATCCTATAAGGGTTCCGTTTTTTTCTTTTGAGGTACGGAACCCTAAAAAGTAAGTTAAATTAAATACATTATCGCAGGTTTTGCTTGAATTGGTTCGGTGGTTTGTGAGTTATTGGCGCTGCTGCTTGAAATATCGCATATCTTCTGTTTGAGTGAAGCGATTGCAATGAAACATAACTTGTATGTTGCATGAAAGTAAGCCAAATACATTATTAAGAACTCAATCCGAATTGGTTTAGTAGTTTCAGGTGCAATTTTCATTCGTATAGCTTCCGTTTGAGTAAACAGGTTTCAATGATCTAAAGCTTATAATAACATGTTGTACAAACGTAAGCCGAATACGTTAGTGAAAACCCCGTTTAAGTCGGTTCAGTAGTTTGTGAGTTATTCTCGCCGCTGATTTAAACTTAGCATATCTTCTTCTTGAGTGAACCTTTTTCAATGAAACAAAGCTTTTATGTTGCACGAAAACAACTTTTGTTTGAATTGTTTCGGTGGTTTGTGAATTATTGGCGACGCCGCTTGAAATATCTTCTGTTTGAGTGAACCGATTGCAATGGAACATAGCATCCACGAAAGTAAGCTAAATACATAATTGAGAACCCCATTCGAATCAGTTCAGTAGTTTGTAAGTTATTGGTGCACAGGCCGCTTGATAATTTTCTATGTCAAGAGCAATCAAGAAAAAACATGTTTGTAAAACAATGTTATTCTTTCCGTCTATATACTCTGGTTTTAGTGTCATTACCGCAAAATGAGTTGATAAGCCCTGGAATAAACGAAAAAAGTAGATTATAGATATACATATTATATATATTATATATTACTCACACACTCACTTACAGCAATTTATATACGCTCGAGCACATTCCCCATAGTTTCCAATATATTATTCAACTTGGTATTAGTTTACAAACCCGTGGGCGTAACTCTATATTGCATGTAGTGCATATTTGTACTGGTACTTTGTTCATAATCATAACAGTCTGCATAATTATTCGAAATTACGAACAGAAACCCTCGGGTAGACAACCTGTTTAATACAAATTACTTCGCAAAACAATGTTCTGAAAGCTTTGAATTTTCTTTGATATAAAACATTTTGTACAGTCGACAGGTTTTCTTAATAGCGGTTTAACATGACATGGGTACAATGACGGTACAATCGAAGAACAAGCATTTGTGTTTTGTATGTATATGATTACAATAAAGAATGCAAAGGCAATTACTTACGTCATGAGCCTTTTAGTACGTCAATGTAGCGCCACAACATCGAGTATTCAATGTCAAACGCTCACGTGGGGCAGAGACAGACTTCGTGCTATAAATAAACTGCATTGACTAAGCAGGTATTTTCCTTTTGCACTTAATGTACGTTATTTGTCAGGCGTGTTGTTAACTCCATTTTACGTAAGTATCTATAGCTACATATGTATATGTAGGTAATAGCTCAGTGTTCTCGTAATTAATTTTGATATTTTTCGTGTAAGCACAGAACATATTGTAATTTATGTTGTATTTTTCATAAAATGTCCTTAGTTATAGTTGTTAAGTATTGTGTATGAGAAGTGTGCAGCACTCAGAAAAACCTCAAGAGGTTTATAGAGTGTGAAGTATAGACGAATTGTTTTTTATAAATTTGTTGTAATATATAAATAAAAAATATATAATAGTAAACAACTTGATGAATTCATCAACAGTAAAATGGATGTGAGATGTCACAACCAGAATTAGAGTTATGGTCTTATGTCAAAATATTGAAGAAATTATGATGAATCGCTATTCAATTTCTGAAAAGGTCTAAATTGAAATTCTAGCCCTCGTTTGTCCGATGTCACGCGAAAGACACCTTTCTAATCTAATTCTAAACCACTTCTTGTACCCTTGTCGTTTCGTGGCTTCAACACTCAGTGGTGACAAATTAAACAGCTAGCTAAGTAACTAAAAGATTGAATACGTGTTTTTTGCGTTTGCTTATTTATACAACGAGTAAAAAAGGTATAACAATCCTGAGTGATATGAATCTATCCACAAAACTAAACAACTTTTTCTACTTCCCATAGAGATACTGCATCAGCTGATAGCGCATTTAGTAAGAGGTCAAAAATGTTTTTGCCTATTTTTTCGTATATTTTCCTTTGAGGAATTGTTCAGTTTCATGGATTAATATTTTTCAGGACTTTTATGCAAATTTTGTTAAATTTCAAGAAGATTCTAAACCCTATCCCGTCTATGAATATCGTTAAGGGTGAATAATGGAATTTTAACAAGAATGGCAGCAGCTTCTTCCGTGCCACAAAATCGCTGTAGCTAACCGCACATGCATGGTAATTACAGCTATGGCAATTACAACTGTTTTATGAGGAGATCTTTGGGTGAAATATACCATTCAGAAGTGGGTGTATCTTAGTAGTGGTGGGGCTTTTGTGCAAAGCCCGTCTCGTGAAGTGACACCCCTTGCCTATTTCTGCCGTGAAGTAGCAGTTTTTGCACTGTTGTGTTTCGGTTCGAACGGCAAGGGAGCCAGTGAAGTTACTGGCACATGAGACAAGAATTCTCAAGGTGAGCAACGACTAATAAGACAGTGGGTGCTATGGCCGGTAGTGACCACTTACCATCAGGTGGCATACTTACTCGTTAGCTCACTTGTGACATAAAAAAGAATATTTTTGGCTAGTATGTTGGCAACATTTTCCACAATTGTTGAACGGCCAGTAAGAATTCCACCCTTTGCTTGTAAAATGTCACGCAGCGTCTAATCTTACCACTTGTCGTACCCTTGTCGTTTTAACACTTCAGTAACAAATCGTTTAACAGCTAAGTAGTATTGGAACTTTAGGTAACAAGTTTTCAGCAGTATTTTCATATATAGACACTTCGTAACCATATTACATTTGTTTTGTTATATTTTTTCTACGTTGTTGAAAAGAAATTGAGAAGAAAAAAATGGTTTAATTTGAGATTTCCTTATAGTTTTAGTTTTTATGTCAATCATCGTTTAAATAAAATAATAATAAAATAAATGGTCTTTATTTCAGGCATACACCCATAGAAATTACAATGATAATAAAATTATACCAATAAAAAGACAAAGGTAGAATAAAAAAATAAATAAAAAATAAAGATAACTTAAACTATGGGTACATATTATTTACGGTTCCCCTCGCGGTGTATCGTCAGCCAATGTTTAAAAATGGGACAGTCCAGATACTCGCACAGCGTTGTAAGAATTTGGTTATCTGATGACCTGAGGCGCTCCCAGTAACCAGCCACCCGAGCTCTTACAATGGCAAAGAAGTCTGGCACACCGGCTGCGGCGAACATGCTTGACGCGCTACAATATCTAGGCAATCTCATCAGAGTGCGATATGCGTCATTATATTGCACTCTAATGGTGCTCCACGCTCGCCTGGTGTAGTTTACCCAAAGCTGACACGTATAGAAGCTTTGACAAAACGCTCTAAACAGTGTCAGCTTGACGGCATCACTACACTTAGCAAATCGGCGCGCAAGCATGTTACACCGCACGGCCAATGCCCGTCGTTCCCTTTCAACGTCGGTGTCATCCCTCAGGTCTTCAGTAAGAATGTGCCCCAAGTATCTGAACTGTACCACCTTCTTGACAGAAGCTCCGTTCAGAAATACAGGCGGTACCCTCTCCGGACCCCTCCCTGCCTTAAAAACCATCATTTCAGTCTTCTTTACATTGTATTTGAGGCCGTGGTTGTGTGCATATTTCGAACAGACCTTTAACAAGGTTTGAAGACCATTGATTGAGGGGCTGAGAAGCACCATGTCATCAGCATAGCTAAAATTGTTCATACAGGTAGAACCGATATGGCAGCCCACCTTGGTGCTTCTCAACTCCACGATCAGATCGTTTACATAAAGATTGAAGAGGTCCGGAGAAGATAATCCCCCCTTTAAGACAGCCCTCATCATGATATCGTGCGTTGGGGTTGAAATATCGATCACGCCAAGAGCCTCTATAACATGGCCCATTATTAACGACTATTTCTAACGACTTACTTATGTAACAACCTTTAATAACCATGGTTTAGCAGTGACAAATTCCTCAATCTAAACTTGAAGAACAAGTTAGTAGCGATATTGGAGCCGCACGTTCCAACTTTAGCTAGGTTCCACTTCGGGCACGTAGTGTGACTCCAAGTTAAAGTTATACCTACTGCCAGCTCGGTGACTAGAGACTTAAGTTTACTTCGCTTCAGACAGCAATAACTCGAATTTTCGATAAAATAGATAGTTAACGCAACCTCTGACGGATACCTTTTGTGCTTTTGTTGATTTTGGTGACTGAAATATATAATTCTGTTATAAAAGTGTTTTATTGGTTTTGAAAGTTATTTTTAGTGGCATTCCTCAGTTAGGTTATTTATTACCTAAATGAATAAAACAATAATTTTTTTGCAGAAATTGTATTGTTTCAATACAATTCGCAGAAGCTTCTTTAAAGTTGAAATAACTTACATACTTAGTAAACGAAACAGAAAGTCTAATTCTATGTCTATACGTATGTATACAACGTGTAACGGAAAGGCATGATATACCACAGAATAAAGCAATAGAACTATCATGTAGAACGGACATCTCCGCCCCCCTTGCAATCCACCCCGCACCCCCGCGTGCACCCGCCCGCGAGGTTCTCGTGGTCCTTCAGAGGGTCTTTTGTACTGAATATGCAAGCCATTTCAAATTCGCGCTCGATTTATATAGTCTCCGGGGTGTGATACTACGATATTACTAAAGGGTGTGAATTTGCCAATGAAACTGAACAACTTTTCCCAAGGAAGATCGGTCGAAATACAAAAATCAATTTTTGTCCTCCCATATGAACTGCATCAGCTAGTGCAGAGCGCTGCGATGTAGCTAAGCTGTGAGCTGGAAAATTCCAACCAACAATAGGATTGCTCATGGACAGCGCATTAGTGTTGATGAGGATTCCGCTTCCGCATCCTCATTACGCGGAAGTTCCGCATTTTTCAGACTTCCTCAACCTCTACCGATTCCCCATAATCCCCATAAAAGAAAGTTAAAAATTCCTCTTCCGCTTTCGCTTCCTCTTAGAAATAAAAGGCCTTTAAGGCGCCTTGTAGCGCGCTTGGAGAAAATTTGTGTGAAACTATCAATATATTTTTTTTTAAGTTGTTCAGTTTCTTTATTTCACTATCCTCTTAAAATATTATACACTATTTTCGTAATACCCTATGCATTACTTCCACTCTTCTCAACCTTCCTCTTCCTCAACCGCATGAAATATCCTCATCCTCTAAAATTGTACTCTACGCTTCCTCTTCCACATAACCACTTCCTCATCAACTCTACAGCGCATGTGACAAGCTGGGAAAATGGCGCAAGCTCCCTCGCACAGCATTGGTGGAAAAGCAACCTAAGAGTTACGCACTATAGTCCGTTCCTAGAGTCAATGCCAAAGCTAACACATTTTGCAGCTATATCAAGGCTATTGTGCTCCATGATCAATAGTAATCAGCTAAAGCTGTCAGAAAAAACAAGTTTGTAAGACAATGTTATTTTTTCCGTTAAATATACTCTGGTTCGTCGTACTTTGTCTGGTTCTACGGTTGCAAAATGTGTTGGTAAGCTTTTGCATTGACTCGTGGAACGGATTATACGTCCGATCCGAATCCGATCCGAACCCGTGAAAATAAGAATCTAGAAAACTCGGACCGAATACTACTTATACTGAATCGGATGTAGCGCGTAATGTACCATAGAAATAGTTCTACGGCTACTCCGGACCATATTTTCACAGGTTCGGATCAAACGTAGTGCGTAAACACTCTTAGGCTTAAGTCCGTCACGGTCACAAGCTATACTATAAAGGACCTTACCCCTACATTGGGTTTATGACGACGCACATTAACGCATCATATCATTGTAATGGCGCCTGCCTTGCATACTTAACTGGGTAGCGCGGTTAACTGCTAATGGAGGGACCAATGCTAAAGTGGAATAATTTATCATAGTTATAGGTTTTGACCTTGCGGTTAAGTAAGGCTAATTTAAACACAATTTGCTTATCTGATGTTTTCAAAATCTCCTTTTATGGAGAATTTGGGCCCAGTTCAGTTTTTAGCCACTAAAGAAGAGTGTACCTTAGGTGAATGTCAAGTCTTGTCTTTTACATCACTTTTTTAAAGGTATGTTTTCAGTATATAACTTGTTTATTTCGATAAAAAATAAGGCAATTTCGTAATCCTATCCCATTAAAAGAGCAATATTTGTGTGTGTTTTAGCGTTCTCAATATCGGCTTCTCCAATTCCGATAAACAATAAGGGTTTTTACGAATCGAAAAATAAATGATATCAATTCTTTTCGTTTATTCCAAAGCTTACCAACACATTTTGCAGAAAGTTATTCTTTCCGTCAAATATACTCACGTTTGAGTGTCATGGCTGCAAAATGTTTTGGTAAGCGTTGTGATAAAAGAAAAATGGATTATAGTAAATTTTTTTCCTCTGCGTAATTTTCTGAACTATAGCGATATTCAGAAACCCTACAGCGCTATCTTTTGAACCGCTTTGTTTGGTGTTACATGGGTCGAGAAACGCTCGGTCTCTCAGGTATTTATTTTAATTGGCAACATACCGGGAGTTTGGCGCATCGTGTGCCAAAAGGAAGTGGCTGTTAGTAGGGGCCACCAGCTATCTATTCAGCCCTCATAACCTTTTCTAAGCCCCAAGGTTTTTTATTATGAAATAAAAAAATCAATTTTTAAAAACTTTTTAGTAAAGAATCAAAATTCTGCATTAAAACTCAAATAAAAAAAAGTAATAGGTCTAGACTCCAATTTTGATTTTCATTATTGGGGTTATGGGGGCTGAATGGATAGCAGATGGCCCCTCCTAACGGCCAATTCCTTTTGGCACACGATGCGCCAAACACCCTGTATTTATTGACTCGCACCAATCTCAATATTTGTATGGCAAATTAATTTAAATGTTACCTTCAAATCACAGGTAGTGTTGAGAAGCAGGTTGGAAGGCTTCAGGTCCCTGGGCAAAACAGTAGCAGAGTGGATGTACTTTAGCCCTCGCAAGATTTGGTACAGGAAGTAGCAGATGTGGTCGTTACTTAATTTAAATATTACCTTCAAATCACAGGTAGTGTTGAGTAGCAGGTTGGAGGGCTTCAGATCCCTGTGCAACACGTTAGCCGAGTGGATGTACTTTAGCCCTCGCAAGATTTGGTACAGGAAGTAGCAGATGGGTCATTACTTAATTTAAATATTACCTTCAAATCACAGGTAGTGTTGAGTAGCAGGTTGGAGGGCTTCAGATCCCTGTGCAACACGCTAGCGGAGAGGATTTACTTTAGCCCTCGCAAGATTTGGTACAGGAAGTAGCAGATGTGGTCGTTACTTAATTTAAATATTACCTTCAAATCACAGGTAGTGTCGAGTAGCAGGTTGTAGGGCTTCAGATCCCTGTGCAACACGTTAGCCGAGTCGATGTACTTTAGCTCTCGTAAGATTTGGTACAGGAAGTAGCAGATGTGGTCGTTACCTAATTTAAATATTACCTTCAAATCACAGGTAGTGTTGAGTAGCAGGTTGGAGGGCTTCAGATCCCTGTGCAACACGTTAGCGGAGTGGATGTACTTTAGCCCTCGCAAGATTTTGTACAGGAAGTAGCAGATGTGGTCGTTACTTAATTTAAATATTACCTTCAAATCACAGGTAGTGTTGAGTAGCAGGTTGGAGGGCTTCAAATCCCTGTGCAACACGTTAGCCGAGTGGATGTACTTTAGCCCTCGCAAGATTTGGTACAGGAAGTAGCAGATGTGGTCGTTACTTAATTTCTGAAACAAACACACGCTGCTTTAACCATACTCTTATGTCATCAAATGATTCATTAAATTATACAGGGTGTAAGGGACGGTGTACCGAAAACTGTAAGGGTGTCAACGAAATGGAACAACTTTCAAAAAGAAACATTTTTGGAAAATGATAAACGAAATGACCTCTCCATACAAACTGTTCGATCAGAGAGAGCAATTTGTATGGAGAGGTTAATTTTTTTTTACATTTCACAAAAAATTTTCTTTGGGAAAGCTGTTCAGATTCGATGACTGAGCACGCCTTCGCAATCTTCAGTACACCGTCCCTTACACACTTTATGTCAAAATATCATCTTTAAGTACTCTTTCAGAGCCATGCGTTTATATGCAGCCCACTCCTTTGGACCTGCCAATACATATATTATTGACTTGCTTGCTACTGGTAAAGCGGGTAACTATGTTCCTGAAGTAGCTGCGCGGTGCGGGAGGATTGGTGCCGGCCCTAGAGTAACAGTGACAACCTACACATCTGCGCTACTTATGTTTATGATTTTTCGAAAGTTGATCAACTTACGATTTTTCTCATTTCCCGGTGACATAACCATCCCTCCCGAGCCGCTCCACTACCGCAGGAGCGCTATTCCTGTCTGTAATTTACTATACGTATCATTTTTCATACATACATAAAATCACGTCTCTTTGGCGTCGTGGTAGGTAGAGACCACAGCAGCCACAAATGCTACGATCTACAATATTAACCCCTTCATACACGCTCGTCGATTTAGGGTGCTTTTAACATTTTATCTGTGGCTATTGTCAGATAGCTAGAAGTAAAATAATAAACTAAAAGCGATAGGATGTCTGATTATGTAAAATTCACGTAAGCAGGGAATGAAATCAAAATTGACATCACGCGGCGCTCACGTGACCGGCCTGAAGGTGTTAACTAATGTTTTTTTTGTATGTCCTCTTTTAACTGCTGGCTGATACACAACAGCTTAGAACACAATGTTTTTTATCGTATTCCACTATACTATAATGGTAGATTCATATACCTTCTTATTTCTTTTTTCTTTATTTGCTTATATTAAAACATTACGTGGCTAATCAGAATATTAATAATAAAGTACCTCATTTCAAGGTGACTTAAACCACAGTAAAGAGATGGGCTGTGCTTAAACTTTATAAAAATCTTGCACCTTTACAAAACTAATTTGTATTCTCTCTTACTTCAAAGCCTCAGGGCCAATGTGAAAAGAAAATTTTAATAAAATATGCATAGCAAAAAGTCACTGAGAAAATATTAAATATATTTTTAAGAAACAAAATTCTTTGAAGATTCTTACCTGCGTTTTTAACAATTTATAAAGGTCAGTTTCCATTAAGCACTGTACAATGTAGACGTCCTTCATCTGGTCGATACTGTCGGCTCTTAGAATGTCCCGAATATCAATTATCTGAAACAGGAAATAAGGTTATATACATGTATCCCTTTCTGCCCGCTACGGACACCTTGGCAAGCACTTAATGGCTGCAGCGGCACGTAAAACCATATAACACTACGGCAAGAAGTGAAGATTATTCAGGTAATCTCGGTTTTCATTAGTTTTCAAGCACAGAATAAAGTAATAGTACTATCATACAGAACGGACACTCTCCGCCCCCCTTGCAATCTACCCCGCACCCCCGCACGCACATGCCCGCGAGATTCTCGTGGTCCTTCTGAGGGTCTTTTGTACTAAATAGGCGAGCCTACGCGACCTTCAAATTTCAAATTCGCGCTCCATGTATGTCGTGTCCGGGGTGTGGTAAAAGTGCACTTTTGCTGTACCCCTACTTTGATAACGGTAGCCATGAAGGAAAAAAAAACCGGCCAAGTGCGAGTCGGACTCGCGCACTGAGGGTTCCGTACCACCACATAAACATAATTATATTAGTTGAAATTTCAGTAAGTTAATGTGCTAGATTTTTTGAGTCCGACACGCGCTTGACCAAATTTTATTATTTGTTGTTATTTTATAGCCTATGCCCTATAAACATACCAATTTTCAAGTTTGTAAGTGTTCCCGTTTTTAAATAGAACTAAAACAAAAATCGCCTCAGCAACCATCCAACTTGACCCCTCTCTTATATGAATGTTCTTGAAACGGGAGCTCACCACAATTGGTTACAATTAGTTGTGAGAAAAGTTGTAATATTTAATGATTTCAGACTTTTCCCATTATTTGTACTGTGAAACCTAGCTTCTTGCCAAATTTCATAATTTTAGGTCAACGGGAAGTACCCTGTAGGTTTTTCATTTTTGAATAAATGTATGGAGATGAGGACATAAAATGCCATATCTTTTGATTGCGTCGTTGTAAAAAATTGTAATTTTCAGATCTTGTGTGGTTCATGAATCCTAATATATGGTATTAATTTCAACCTGATACCTTTACCCGTTCGTGAGATAAAGGGTCTTGACAGACAGACAGACAGACAGACAGACAGACAGACAGACAGACAGACGGACAACAAAGTGATCCTATGAGGGTTCCGTTTTTTTCTTTTGAGGTACGGAACCCTAAAAAATTACGCGCCCAGATGGAGTAGTAATCAAAACGTACTATGGGTGCCAGCTATGATACAATTTTGTAACTCACACACACATTCACACTTTTCTTCCAAATAGTCGTTCACGGCATGTGACATGGACAACATCTCTGTCATAAAATATCAGAAATAAAATAAATAACACAAAACATTAATAATTGTGCGGTGAAATTGTGCCGAAACCATGCCGCAAGCAAAATTACAAAGCTTGCTGGTATCACATTTTTCTGGTGAGTAGTAAACCGCTTGGTTTTTACAATTTTCGTGGTCAAATTTTTTGTAGAAAATTGTGTTGTTGATTTTTAGTGATGTGAAGTAGTCGATAAAAAATAATATAGAATCGAGTCGTCGTTATAATTTTATTTCATTTATTTATCGCAGTTTTCTAAAAGATCCGGCGCAAAAACGTCAATGGGTGCCAACATGCGGGAGAGACCAAAATTGGATTCCAACCAAATATAGCAGAATCTGCTCAGCTCATTTTAATAACAGTAATTAAGAATTAACTGAAGCCCTCAGAAAAAGACTTCATAAAGATGCCATTTCAACCGAGAACCTATGTCACAAGGTAAATGAAAAACTAGTTTTTTCCATCCTCAGAAATCCATAATCTCTACCAGCTATCCCATCTGAAAAACAGCTGTATGTACGTTTATAACTCTGTGCAGTGTCTTATTAATATTATTAACTAGCCCCATACAAACTTTGGACCCCCGTTTCACCCCTTCAGGAGGTGAATTTTGAAAAATTATTTCTTAGTCAGCCCTAGATCTCACAAGGAAGCTAAGTGCCAAATTTAGAGTTTCTAGACCCAGTGGTTTGGGCTGCGCGTTGATTCTTAGTCAGCCATTCATTTATTCATTCAGTCAATCAGTTTCTTCTTTTATATATCTAGATTTTACTATTTGTAACGATGGCAAATAGTTGCTGATCTAGTTTTTCAGTTGTTCTAAGAACTGTAAGACTTTTGTGCTTCGTTTAACAGTTAGGCAGACAGACCATACTGAACGAAGTATTGGTGTTTTATTAGCTTCAGCATTATCTCTTTATCCAAATAATATATTTTCATTTTTACAGGTTGATGAACAAGTGCTTCCCCCTCAGAACTCAACGATACATGCTTCCGAAGGTAGCTCTTCATTGTCAGAAACAATTGTCAGAAACAAGATTAAAATACAAAATTGAAGAGCAAAGGAAGAAAATAAAACAATCAACTATGGCATGTGTTACTAATTCTATTACATTTTTAATTAGACTACAAAACATTGTTTTACTTTTTATTGTTAATAATTTACATTGTAATAAATATTATGTCAATATCAATGGCGATTTAAGATAAAAATAGATGGTCAAAAGTTATTTTACACGTAATGTAAATATTTACAATAACTTAAATAGTTAAAAATATAAATTAAAAATATTGTTTAAAAATTTGTAATGTATTTTTATTTGTTTATGTTTAATTTGACGTGGTCCTTGCAATTTTATATCTAATTCCGATAAGTGATAGATTTCATCCTCATCACCTGGACGTCTGATCTCGAACTAACGTACGTGGATAACGCTTTTACCGCTCACGTGCAAGGTGTGGAATGATCTCCCTCTCGAGGTGTTTCCTTTGCACAACAATTTAGGGTCCTTCAAAAAGCAAGTCTACAGACATCTCAAAGTCCTGCACCGTATCTGCTCCCCTAAGTTGCAAGATGTCCTAGACGACAGTGACCACTTACTATCAGGTGGGCCGTCTATCCCTGTGCCTCTCTCGGTAGTTCGCTCACTCTAGGAAATAAAAGATATATTTGTATGGAGAAGCAAAAAGACAAAATACCAAATGCCCAAAGAAGTAAGCAGTTCCCAATATTATTGCAAAACGCAAATTGATCACCATTGTATATGAGAGGTTCGATAAATAAGTCCAGGAACCATGTGATAAAATGTAAGTAAATAATCGATAAATATACATCACATCACTATTTTCAAATTCAGCAACCATGAAGTTTCTTTTTTTTTAAATGCCAAATAAAGACAAATAAATGTCGTACTTTATTGATATTTTGTTTTTAATTGGGCATATCATAACATAAATGTCTCTATCTTTTTCTAACGTAACGTATTCAAAGATGTGTGATAGAGTTAAAAGACAAACCCCGTCTCCCGCTTCCACCTACCCTCCCGCCCCTCTGAGCGGCCGCATAGGTTTCGATACAAAATGGGCATGATTACTACTCCATCTGGGCGCGTTATTTTTTTTTTTCCTTCATGACGGTAGCGATAGAGTAGCTACGAGCGGGATAGTGTCTATTAGACGACTTTACATGCTTATCGTCGTAGCAAACTCAACTGCTACGAAAATGCTACGGAGTGCGTCGTTACGGCTACGAGAACTTTCCCGTAATGATTGATTTACGTATACGCAGACAACTGATGTGCAGAATTTTGCGTACCAAGCTTTAGAATTTACACTTATCTAGCTCTACTGCGCGCTTATAATCGGATTACAGTTTACAACGACAGCAAAAACTTTTTATACTTTAGGTAAGTTAGTACCTAATCCGATTATTCGTGCCTGGAAACGGACAATTATTAAGGTTTTCACTGTCATATTAAGGTTTTTATTTATTTGCGAAAACGGAATAATGCTGGTAAAGCGAAACCTAAATAAAAGGTCTTAGGAATACCGCAAATATAAAAAGAAAGTGTTCCACTCAGTGGTTCAACTCATGATTAAAAACAACTTTTATTACGAGGCCTTCTCTTAAACCGCAAATAAAATTATCTGCTATTCCATACGATTTGGTCGAGTTAGTATTCATTATATCCTGTGGGTTGTAAGGTCGATGATCGGCCTCACGAACCCTAGTGTTAGAGTCATTGAGTTGCCAAACTTACGTAAAGTACGCGACAGCTCCTTGAGCCATATATTTCGCCCGCACTCCTGAGCTGTCGCGTGCTACAATAGTAGCTGGGACTTCTGATCGCAAACGCTGTACCGCGCCTTAGGTATGCGAGCGGCGAGACGGGGGGGGCACATCTCGTCAACGGCAACTAGTTCTTGCTCTTCCCATCCCACTCCCCCACCTCCCCGCGCATACCTAAGGCGCGGTACAGCGGTCGCGGTCAGACTAACGGCTTAATTGCTTTCCGAATAGTTCCGAAGCATAGATCATAATATTTCTTTTCGGACATTCAGGTAAGTCATCCTGCAAAGACCTAACCAAACTGGGAAATCTAACGAAGTGATTTATTTTTTGACAGTATTCCTACTGGGATTCAAAACCTAAGCCTCCGAGTCGAAAGCCGACACCACTTTGGGAAAGTTGTTCATATTTTTGTTATGAGTAACTAATAAAAATTGGGTAGGGGTATTAATAATATAATGGATAACATACTTATGAACTTTACTTACATTTTCATGTTTAAACCGCGTGAGGATTTTGATTTCCCGTAACGTTCTTTGGCAGTAGGTCTGGTGCTCGAACGGCGATATTTTCTTAATGGCGACTTTTGCCTTCTTCACATTGTCGATAGCGGATCTGCGAAACGAAAAGCTCAATAAATCACCGCTCCACAAGGCCTCATATATCGAGCCCCGAGGGTTCGCCCGGCGGACATAATTCAACTTCCGATATTGATAAAACATGATACTCGCAGCTAAAAAGCCGCCTCTAAGCTGACAATACGACTTCTTTTACTATTTCCGTGCGTGTTGTACATACCTAAAGACATTTTTATATTGTAGTTACGAGCAACAAAATGGACCCACTGCCACAGACTACATTGGTGGGTTGAGTCGATTTGCTTGCTCGTAAGTATATGAATGTATAGTATAGGTTTTTAAGACTCTTGTTATACAATATTTGAATGATACGGCCAACTGACAGACAAACAGACATCGGAAGCATATTAATAGAGTCCCATTTTTCAACCTTCGAGTACGGAACCCTAAAAAGGTACCTAGATAGATACTTTTTGAGATAGTCAGTGACATAAAATTTTGTTTCGTATTCAGTCAGACATGTGTGTTATCGGAGGCATATTAATAGAGTCCCGTTTTTCAACCTTTGGGTACGGAGCCCTAAAAAGGTACCTAGATAGATAATTTTTGAGATAATCAGTGATAAAAAAAATTAGTTTTGTTTAGTATTCATTCAGACATGTGTGTTGCAAATATATTTTTGTGCCTGTGTTTCCTCTTCGTAGCGGCAAGAAAAATCACATACTATCCACGGGAGGAAATAAAGAATGCTCAGATTACACGTGTCCCACCTTCGACTTAAGCCGCTATCACACCTTTGATTCCAACACTAATTCGGCATACATTGCTGATTGAAGTAAGGATACTGGAATTAACTTAACCAAGCCTCCCAGCAATTTATACCGAATTAGTCTTTAAATTCAGGTAGGTGTGATAGTTAGCCTTGGATCTCAATATACGTGTGATCTGGAGCATTCTTTACTATTCCTCCCTAGGTACACACGGCCGCTTGTCGGTAGAAACATTTAGACCTTGAGCGGGTCTCTGGTTTCGGGTGTTTGTAGCGTAGCGCTAGTTCAGCTATGACTCGGTTTTGTTTCTACGTGCTTGCTGCCCTGCGTACGCAATCTACTATTTGAAGTCTGAAGTTTTTCACCATACTACGTATCACTCGAGCGTGCTGCTGAACTAAAATTGCCTGCTTTGAATAAATTTATTCTTAATTTCAGTACGGCACGTACCCACACTTTTCCCTTCTTATGCAATATTCAAGAGTCTTAAATCAAGGCAGTCTTGTCCTTTTTAAAATGCATGAGATAAATATTGAAGAAGGTTCTCAAAAAAATTGACAGGGCCTCTCCCCAACTCACAAGTGGTTCAGAAAGGAACAAATTATGGACGGTCCTAAAAGCTTCAAGTCGTGTAACTACTCTTTCATGGAATAAAATGAATAAGACGGTTCTTACAATAATAAAAAGTACTTATTCACAATTTACAAGTAGGTCAGAGTTAAGCAAACGGTGCTAAAAGCTTCAGGGCGGGTAAATGTCGCCTATCGCTATTTACAAATGATTCAGAGTGGCGCAAAACTATGGACGGTCCTAAAAGCTTCAAGACACGACTCATGGAACTTGTAACTACGGAAGAAAATATTCCAGCTTTAGCTAGAACAATGTGAAGAGGAAATACCATAGTCACCACGCTTGTTAGCGTTGCGGTTAGCACCATCTACCGCGGTCTTTGGTGACCGCAGTATGTAAGATGGCACAATACAAAAAAACCGGCCAAGTGCGTGTCAGACTCGCGCACCGAGGGTTCCGCACAAACCTGTAGGTTTGTATTGCAAATTTTTTTATTATGTGATGTAACTAAAAATTTAAGGTATTCGCAATTTTTCCTGTATGCTATAAAACGTTGCTTCATTCCAAATTTGAAGATTCTAGGTCGACTCCTTTAGGTTTTGATTCCCTTGCGAGTAGTTGCCAGTTTCAAAATATGCGGCTTAAATTGCTGTTTATTTTGATTGGGTTGACATAGAAATTCGATTTTGTTACAGCTTAAAGTTATTATAGGCTGCGGATAGGCAAAGAGTTAATGCCTTTGAAATGTGGTGCTGGAGGCGTCTGCTGAGGATACCTTAGACAGCTCACCGAACTAACATCTCTGTTCTACAACAGCTCAAGATCGAGCGTGCACAGCGCCTGTCGTCTATATGTTTGCAGCGCAAAGTGAGATTCTTTGGCCACATTGCTCGCAGAGGGGTCGATAATTTGGAAAGACTTATAGTGACGGGAAAAGTTGAGGGAAAACGACCCAGAGGACGAAGCCCTAAGAGATGGACGGACCAGATTACCGAACAGATATAGTATTTGATATTTTTTTTTAAATATTTTTATTATATGATGTTACTAAAAATTTCGGGTTCGTGGAAACTGTCCATACAATTGGGTCAAAGTACTTTAGACCCCACCGTACTAAAAGAACCAAAAAGATCTCTGACCATACCCTCAAGCTAATGGAAGAAAGACGCGAAATGGTTCTGCAGTCTCCGGAAGATGCTTCTCAATATCGGCGGCTCAATAAACAGATCTCTAAGTCTCTGACTCGCGACCTTCGGCTATTTAATACTAACCGTATTAAAGAAGCGATTGAGCGGAACAAAGGCTCCAAAGTGTTCGCAAGAGATTTGTCTATTGGACAGAGCCAGTTGACGAGGCTGAAGACCGAGGATGGCAGAACCGTATCGTCCAAGCCTGAGCTACTGAGGTAAGTCGAGAAGTTCTATGGGCAGTTATACACATCAACCGGCCCACCCGTTAGCAGTCTGGCCAACGATCCAAGAGCTAGACTTACCCGACACCATACCGAAGATATCCCGGACGTCAGCTTGTACGAGATTAGAATGGCTCTCAGACAGCTTAGAAACAACAAGGCACCCGGGCACGATGGAATTACGGCTGAGCTTCTGAAAGCAGGCGGAAGGCCAGTGCTTAAAGCTCTTCAGAAGCTGTTTAATTCTGTCATACTCGAAGGGAAAACGCCACAGGCATGGCACAGAAGTGTGGTGGTACTCTTCTTCAAAAAGGGTGATAAGACCCTGCTGAAGAATTACAGACCCATCTCACTTCTGAGCCATGTCTATAAGCTGTTCTCGAGAGTCATTACGAACCGTCTCGCGCGCAGGCTCGACGACTTCCAGCCTCCCGAACAAGCCGGTTTTCGTAAAGGCTTCAGTACCATAGACCACATACATACGCTACGGCAAGTTATACAGAAGACCGAAGAGTATAACCAGCCACTTTGCCTAGCGTTTGTGGACTATGAGAAGGCCTTCGATTCGATCGAGACGTGGGCCGTGCTACGATCTCTCCAGAGGTGCCAAGTCGACTATCGGTACATTGAAGTGTTGAAGGACCTGTACAAAAACGCCACTATGTCAGTTCGTCTTCAGGACCAGGACTCGAAGCCTATCCAATTGCAGCGAGGAGTGAGACAGGGAGACGTCATATCTCCTAAACTGTTCACCGCTGCATTGGAAGATGTCTTCAAACTCCTGGACTGGAAAGGACTTGGCATCAACATCAATGGCGAGTACATGACCCACCTTCGATTTGCCGACGATATTGTCGTAATGGCTGAGACCCTGGAAGATCTCGGCACGATGCTCAATAACCTCAGTAGAGTTTCACAACAAGTGGGTCTTAAAATGAACATGGATAAGACGAAAATTATGTCTAACGCCCTTGTTGTACCCACTCCACTCAAAGTTGGAGACTCTACGCTCGAAGTTGTTGATGAGTACGTATACCTGGGACAAACAGTCCAGCTGGGTAAATCCAACTTAGAGAAAGAGGTTACTCGTCGAATCCGACTCGGATGGGCAGCGTTCGGGAAGCTCCGCAATATCTTCACGTCCAAAATACCGCAGTGTCTCAAGACGAAAGTCTTTGACCAGTGTGTGTTGCCAGTGATGACATATGGCACCGAGACGTGGCCGCTCACGATGGGCCTTATCAGAAAGCTCAAAGTCACCCAAAGGGCGATGGAAAGGGCTATGCTCGGAGTCTCTCTGCGAGATCGAATCAGAAATGAGGAGATCCGCAGAAGAACTAAAGTAACTGACATAGCCCTGAGAATCGCTAAACTGAAGTGGCAGTGGGCAGGGCACATCGCAAGAAGAACCGATGGCCGATGGGGCGTGAGGGTTCTAGAGTGGCGACCACGTACCGGAAGACGAAGCGTTGGCAGGCCCCCCACAAGGTGGACCGACGATCTGGTCAAGGTCGCGGGAAGCCGCTGGATGCGAGCAGCGCAGGACCGGTCGTCATGGAGTTCTTTAGGGGAGGCCTATGTCCAGCAGTGGACGTCTTTCGGCTGATATGATGACTAAAAATTTATGCTTTTCGCAATTTTTCCTTTATCTGTGCTATAAGAAGTTGCTCCGTACCAAATTCCAAATTTCAAGATTCAGAGTTTACAGGAAGTACCCTGTACGTCCTAGCGAGTGTCGAAATACTCGAAAATTTGCGGCATAAACGGCTGTATCTTTTGATTGCGTCGGCTTAGAAGTTCGATTTTTTCACAGCTCCAAGGGACAGTAGACCTGAGTAGGGGGGTTAGGCCGGTACTGGACCAGCTAGAGGTGATGTGGTCGAGAGTCGGTCACCGGGATTCGACCTGGTTCGGTAGCTAATGTGGTCGAGGAACGGCCCCCGTTTGTGGACCATTTTTTTGACCAGTCTCTAAAAAAAAGCTCATCAAATAAAATTCAGACCTAAAATTTTTGCTAAAATCGCGTTTTGACTATAGTAGGGGGGTTAGGCCGGTCGATTAAGGTTTAATTAGCGGATGAATGCGTACGTTTTATTCGTGGTTGATTTGACTTGCAAAGTATTTTTTTTGTGTTGAGACCACCCTAGATGAATGATAGACAGGTGCAAATCTATTCTACCGATCCAGCTCTGCAAGTTGTTACGTGTCGAATTTGTTTTTGTGAAGGTTTCGTAAAGTTTATTACTTCACATTATGGGAAGAATTATTGATTGCTATAAATAACATCGAAGTCACAGGTGCTTAATAGTTTCCATTCTTATGAAATTGCGTCGGGATTTTGTATTGAGACCCCCCTCGATGAATGGCCGGCAGATACAAATCTATTCAATAGTTCACATTCTTTCCTGTTTCTTTTTTTGGAGATTCCTAATGCAATTTATCCTGATTTTTTGTTCCATTATTGGTGGAAGATTTATTAATTTTCATAGATAACATCTGGGTGGTTGAGCGATAGCGTGTGATCCGTTTTTTTGTGACTTCGATGCAGGTTTGATCATGTTAAGTAGACGCGTCCCCTCCATATTAAAGCTCTATAAAAGACAACTTCCTAGGAATCGACATCATTATGTTCAGTGCTCGCTTACCAGAGAACTAGATCTCGTAATATTTCCAGATCAATTGAAGTGATTATTTAACGTATTGACAAGTTAGTGAATCTGTGTGTTCGTGTATAGCAAAAAAATGGATGTAAGTATGACTTATTTTATACGTGATTCAGTTATTGTGCTATAACGTTTTACCTCACTGAAATTTTTTCATTGTTTCAGCTCACTGAAAATACTTTTAAAAATTATTATTTCCCCGCAAGCAGTGACGATGAAACCATTCGTTCCACAAAATTGAAAAAGTCGTCGAAAAGAAACTGCATTGATAGTTTTTTTGAAAAACCCAAGAAAATACTGAAAACTGTAAAGAAACCTTCGACAGTTGGACGAGCTTTGGAGGATGGCATAGCTTATTTGGCTTCCAATGAAGATGATGGGGCCTCCGCATCTCATCTGATTAAGATTGAGATTTATGATTTGCATAAAATCAAAGACGTCGCACCAGCAGAACTATGGAAACACGCAGATGTGCGTGTGAAATATTACGTACCGCCTCAGGAAGATAAACATCTGCAAAGTGCAAGAGATGTAATTTATAACATCACAAAGCAGGTGGCTTCAAGCCCAGACTGCGTCCAATTTTTTATTAAGAAGCAATGAGTGTGTGGGTGGTTCAAGCTGTGACAATGAACTTTTTTTTAGTTAAGTGTTTGCATGGACTCTGTAATATTTTTTGTGAGATTTTTGTCCTTTTCCCATAGCTGCAGAGCTATATAAAGACGTAAGATCCAACTTAGAGGATCGCATTCGTTTACCACACACAGACCATGAATCCTCCTGAATTAAGTGCCGGAGAAATCCACCGATTGGAGCAGCAGTTATTTCAACTCTGCGAAGAAATTGAGAAGCAATATTCTAACACGTGAGTAGTCTAGCATTACACTTATTTCACTTGCTGTAACATATTTTCCGGTAGTGGGCTTAAAGGTACTTAAAGTGAGATCTTTCCATATTTTATTCATTTGTGATTCTTTCGTTTCTGTTCAACGTTTTTTTTTTGGCTTTACATCGATTCAATATGTTTTATAATTTGGATAACAGTTTATCTGAGCAAGAGATTTCGTTGTTTAGTAAATCTCTCATTCTAAGTAAATTTCATAGAAACATACGAATGTGGTTTGTACAAAAAGTTCTACCTGTGTCACTTTTGCGAGACCCAGACATTTCACCTTACTATACGCCTTGTACTGGTCACTTGAAGTACAATCCAAAGAAGCTGCATTATGACGAAATCGATGGGGTGTTAACGATGCAAGCGTATTGTACACATTGTCAGCAGTAATATAGGTTAGGTGGATCATATAAATTAGATCCTAGTTTATCGAAAATTACTACCAATTAAGTTGTGTTTACATTTTTTTTTTTTGTTTTTACAGTTCAACGCAATACAGAAACAAACCCGTAGCCGTGGTAAAAGGAGAACTGCAAAAAATATCTAATTATTCAAGATCACTGGCACCTTGGACTTTAGCCGCAGGTTGGTCCCGCCAATGGCGTCCAATTAATCCACTTCAAATTGACTGGAGCTATGAGGAGGAAGAAGAATTAAGAGCAGAGAGTCCAGCAAACCTTCCGCTATCCTTATATTCTCCGAAAAAAAAAATTTTTGATTGGAGCTATGAGGAAGAAGAAGAATTAAGAGCAGAGAGTCCAGCAAACCTACCTCTATCCTTATATTCTCCGAAAAAATATTTAGCATTTAAACAACATTAATTTATTCATGTGTAATTTTATGTTTACTTGACAATAAATTTAATTAATAGAACTTTTGTTTAATTGATGTCACCTATAAAGTAAATAAAACACAAAATACATTATTTTAAAATTTATTTCAATTGGACCAAAATAGACTGAAATAGTTGTCTTAAAATTAAATCATTACATAAAGTATCCTTAGTAAACAAACTCGTAAAATTAAACATTGACACTCCATTATATCTAAAGTAAATATATAATAAACAATACATTCCACATACGGAAGTAAGATAGTTTTGAAGAATTATACTATTATGAAAATATATTCTAGAATTTCGTTTCAAAAATTTTTCATGATACATGGTTGGTTTACGAGCAAACGAATCAAAATAATCCGCAACACCATCCTCACTTATGTAAATAGCTATCCAATGCGACCCAATTTTCGTATCAGGATCTAAATTACTTATTAAGAAGCATGGTAGAGAAACATGAATTGGTAAACGATTTGCAGCATATACATTGTATTCTAACTTGGAGTCAATTTTTTTCATGAATCTCTGTATATCATAAGTATCCATTTTTGCTTTCACACATCTGATTGTTAGAACTGCGTAGTAACTTATGTTATAAATCAAAATGTATCATATTTTATATAAATATCTTAACTCAAAACATTCATTAAATTTTTAGCTGTTGTAGTCGAAAGTAACTTCACGATTTTTATTTATTTCAAGAATATTATCGAACTCAGCAAAAATTATACAATTAATTGTTGTTGGTAGAGCGCTATCAAATCGAACTTCCATCCTCACGCTACCATGTTTAATTAAATTCCAGTGTGTTAGTGAATTAGCACACAAATCAGGGGTCATGTCAAAAGCCATTAAACAGTATCCACCTGAGTAATCGCTCATACATAAAAAATTACCTTCATTCGCAAAATGAATACCGGTACCAGAAAACAATGTGTTGTATGCGCTTACAAACATATCATTCGGAAAAGATGGTTGTAATGTACAAGGTGGAATTTGTTGACCATCGACATATAAACTAAACAAATTCATATTATAATGTACAAAATTAAATGGATTTTTATTTAGAGTTCCATTCAATGCAGCATTATCTACGAATCCAATCACACATCTTTTAGGTATTTGTCCAAGAAATATATTATCAAGAGCTTTTCCTTGCACCCCTGCTGGTATAGTTAACACTTTGACTTCCGCGCGAGTGATAGGATATTTTGCAGTAGTAGTAGATAAAACTTTTTGATGAGCAAGAAGAACGGATGGATTAATTCTAGCTTTACGCATTAAGAGAGATGCACTAGTAATATTAACTTTAAATTTTGAATCTACATTGGAGCATAAGAGATTGAAAGTTTCTTTTGTACGTACTAATTTTATGCGCATTTCTACACCGTTAATCAAAAATTTTTCTTGATTGAATATATCACCATGCAAATGCCCCATCATTTCCACTTCCTTGCCGTGTGTCAAGCTATGTCTCATATTAAATCCTAGGTTAGTAATGTCACATGTATCCATTTGATTAGCTGTATCGTCATACCATAATCCACAAGTGAGATGAGACTTTTTAGCTCCCCTGTCATAATTAAGTAAAGTTTCGATGTATGCTCGATAAGCGTAGGTGTTATTGGGAGGTGAGATGAGCTTTTGATTTAAATATATATCTAACTGGCTGAAAAGGGAATGTAACCAATTGTTTACTGGTGCAACTTTAACAGTCTCAGGAATTGGCGTGCCATCACGATTAACAATTTTTGCTTTCACAATGAGTATTGTGTGCGATAAGTCGATATAATCATCTCCAGAGCCAGGTATTAAAAATTCAATGGGTCCATCGTCAGTTAATGATGACACTGGGCTGTAGTTAATCCACTGCCCACTCTCTATACTGGTTTGTGTTGATGGGAGGGCAAACAAATCTAATTCTGATTTTACACATTCACAAGAGTTGTTATGTAAGAATGCCATGATTTTTAAGATGTAAATATGACGCTGTTTGTTTTTTTCGTGGCACCTCTTCGCTTCGGTGGTTTCCTACGAATAGATACCTTCTTCGATTGTCTTCGAGTTTTATACCCTGATCCAGACATCAAGGAATCAATTTTATTATCCGCTCTTCGTTTTAAGTTTGCACTTACATTTTTTAGCTGTGTTTTGACAGAATCAGCGAGTGGGTGCGCATTAATCACATCAGTCAACAACCCCATACCTGCATTTACGGCTTCGGAACCAATTGCTCTCGCCCCACTTTTTAAAAGAGGAAACACAGATCTGAATAAACCTCCAAGAAAACTACCAATACCATGCCCCCGCTGATGAGGAACGCCTCTATATACAATGCCTACTCCCGTTCCAGCCTGATGTGAATAATAATGGTGGTAAGGACATATTTGAGTTTGTTTATTAATCATTTTATTCGCTTAAAATGTAGTTTAATACATGCAGTTCCAAACTGGAATGGTACTTTATCACCAATACTTGTTCTTATATCTATTTCAATAACATCAAACTCTCTACGCATAACTGGTAAGTAGTGTGCTGGTGAAAAAACATTCATTTTAAATGCACCGTATGTATATTTCATGGGGTCTAGTGTTGCAACTCTTAATAATGATGTCATGACATCTCCCACTATCTGCGGTTGCACTATGTCTGAATATATAAAAAGTTGAGATGGTAACCCCAAATTCAGGTTGACTGGGTATTTGCCTGATTTATGAACAGCAATATTTGTATTAGGTTCAAATCCAAGCTGCAAACATAGCTTAGGTGCGAGATTCATAGCTAATATATCATCTGAAGTAGATACTGTGACAAGCTTTGATATTTTATTGTATTTAAAGGTGACTTTCCCTTTTAACAGATCATTTTCATTAAAAGATTGTAAAAAGTGAGTGACATCATCATAGTTTGTGGTAGGTATGTTAGATATGTACTGTACGCCATTTTCATGTCCCCCTTCTTTTTTAGTTACAGAAAATATGTTTTCATGTTCCTGCACGTTGAACATTGTACAGGGGTAGTTAAATTCCACTAATCCAACAACCCATTCTCCTTCTAACTTAAGCGTTTTTGGTAGTTTGGTAAAAAAATTTGTGGTTGCATTGTTAGGGAAATACAACATTGAACTATTACTCAAAAGTGTTAAATAAAAACTATCCTCCATTATATTTTTTCTAAATTTGAAGCTAATATCCAAGTATTAAATTTGTTGGGATAACCTTTCCACTTAACGAGCACTTGCTTTCTGTTACCTGAGTAGCGAGACTGTATTATTTTATCTATTTTATATGTATCGTGGGGGTTATACTCAACCTTTTGTAATTCTTTACCATAAAAAGTTCCTACAATTGACTCATTTTGCAAATCCTTGAGGGTATATACTATAAATGGCTTTCTTTTGATAATGGAGGTTATAACGAACACTTCATCACTCCAATTGGTTTCATAGCCTTTTTGAAATATATGTTTGTATTTGGTTATTCTTACAAAATCACCTACTTCAAATATGGGTGTAGTTCTGTTCATATTGCTTCGTTTTAATTTTGGTCTTTCGTATAAATTATTCCAGACAGTCATAATATTATTCGAATTTACATCACATGGTCGCATTTTAATGCTTGAGTGATAGCTATAGTTATATGATTTAAGCAAATCTTGCAAAATATCTACATACCTGTATGTGTTTTTATGAGTGAAATATCGCCACATTTTCATTTTCAAAGTTCTTTGAAATCTTTCCACAATACTAGCTTTTATATCTGGATTGTTTGTTGTATAGTAATTTACATTTCTACTTTTTAAAAATGATTTAACATCTTTTGAAGCAAATTCAGTACCTTTATCAGATTGAATATGAGTAGGGGTATCTTCGGCTTCACTAAATATGCTTTGAAAACTACTTTTTATGGTCTCTGAATTCTTTTTTTTAATAGCTCTAGCAAAAGCATATTTACTGAATACATCTATAACACAAAGTATATATTTGTAACCATCATTATATTGACTATAAGATCGCATATCGCTAAGATCTGCTTGCCATAGTACATTAAAATTAGACAAAACATACTTATTTCTCGGAAACCTTTTTTGAACTGGTTTATGTAGAGTATACGTTTCTTGACCTTGCAGCCACTCTTGCACCTGCTTTTTATTCATTCGCCCTTTCATTGCTTCTGTGAGTTTATTGACGCTGCTATAACCAGCGGGATTAGAAACATCATAATAAATCTGATTGACATCTAATACGGATTCCATCTTTCCCAATTAATTACCTTGCGAGCTCTAAGCCGTTCTGATCTGGATCTACCTTGTATTGGCGTATTTTGTATTCTTGGACTGTTCTTATTTTTATCGTCAAGTTCTATCAAGGAAAATTGTGCGTTTGGATTACCGAGACAATTAATGGGGATTTTAATATCAGATAAAACTTTGACAAACTGCTCATACCCTAGCGGGTTGGGACGTTTTACTTTTCTTATGACAAAGTGTACTAATTCAGTTATATTACTGAAAGGAATATCTTTGTCACTTACAAAAACGGTTCCATTGTCATTCCAGCGTATTTTATCTCTATTTCGCACCAAATAACTTAACAGTATTTCTCCTTTTTTTCTGTATGTTTTAGGTAGCGAGTTTACAACACCTATAACAGTATAAGCGTCTTTAGAGGACGTAAAGTTTTGTATTACTGAATCTGTCTGGGTCTCAACGTTCGTTTTATCTACATCATTTTCCTTCTTAATGGGGTCAGTCTGAATCTGCGCATCAGCTGTAATTACTCTCTCCTGATTTAGTGGGACTATTTTCAAAGAATTCTTTTTTTCATCATTGAAATGCAAGTATCTTTGCAGTGTTTGAAGATACAATATCCACTTTTCACGATCATTTAGTTTGCTTTTTAATATTTTATGCATCTCACCATCCAAACGAGAAATTGCGTCCTCAGATGAACTCTCTCTCTCACTTTGTTTAAATCTTTCAATAACATTAGGATCAACCAGGACCATTTTTTTTGTATTTTGCATATTGATGAATTAATATTACGATCGAAAAACTGAATTTAGCAGCCCACTTAAAACGGCACCTAAAATAATAGGTAGAAATGCACCACCTTTTTGCACAATTATTTTCTTCCTTTGTTTAATTTTACCCTTCGTAACTAACTGTCTCAAAATAATTCTATGTTTTTTTAATTTACACTTATCTTTATCTTTTAATGGTATTTTACCTTTTAAAACGTTAAAAATACATTCACTTATACAATTTATTTCATCATTGCCACAAGTTTTCAGTAAAGCTGTTCGTTGTTTTGGTTTTAATGTTAGTAATGCTTTAAGGAAATGCTTATGAGATGTTACTCTTCCACTCATTATCCAAAACTGAGGCAATATTCTGCAGTGCTAGATAATCTCAGTCTACGATTTATTTATCAGCAGAAATGAAACATATTTTCGATTACGATTTATTTATCAGCAGAAATGAAACATATTAACTTGCAAATATTGAAAGTAGACTCTACCACTTCTTTTATAGGTATTTTGTCTTTGAATATTGTTAAAATACACTCGCAAAGTTGTTTTATCTCACTGTCGGTACAAAATTGTAACAAAGCGTCTCGATAGTGTGGTTTAATTGTATTTAATGCTATTAGCAAATGATCTCTAGATGTTTCTTCTTGACTCATCATTTGGAACTAAATGAATTCTATTGTTGTGTATCATATTTATACCCCTTCTTTGGAACGTAAACTACACAATAATTATCAGAAGGAAATATTTTACTTTTGAAGCGATACATGTCGTTAGTGTTTTGCTTGAGATCAATCAAAAGATATCCGTGAGCTTCTATGGTTGCATCCTTATACGCTTCTTCTACAAATTTAGTATTGTCTGGATATACCTGACGAGCGAAATGACGTATTTGCGTTCTATCTCGAGGGTTTTTAAAATAAATTATATAGCTGGAATTCAATGAAATATCTCGTTGACCTTTACCCTGATGAAATAAGTTTTGAGTAATGTAAAACACACTCAAATTCCTGTGATGACTGCCTTTAGTAAAAATATCTACAATGCGACCATCTGATTCTCTCATGAGATCATCAATTATTAAGAGTTTGGGATACTTTCCATCAAACATATTTAAATCTGGGATGCCTTGACTATAATTAACATTATCTAAATTATATAGTGGCTGCATTTCATCATAGCACCATATCACTTCAGAAAAATCTTCATTACAAAGAGCTTTGGAATGACTTAAAAAATTTGTAACAAAATTTGATTTTCCACATCCACTGGGACCAGCGACTATCGCTGTAAAAGGATGATTAAAATGAATCATATTGTTGTAGAAAACACGTGTCAACTAAGATGGTGCAGAATATAGAATGACACATAATTCTAATTATTTAGGATATAATGTGAAAATTAAATAAAAACTAAAACTCGAATAATTTTTTGTATATTTTATTATTTCTTTCCGTATTATATTCATTACAAAAAATGTAACTTATTTCACTATCATGCAATAATTTATACAATTCAAAAGAGCGAGTCTACCACCAATTCGGAGTCGGGCTATTGCAGAGAAAAAGAAATGGCGCAAGAAAACTCCCCAGCCCGGCCGATTTTAAGAGCCGGCTAATTACACTATACAGAACTATTTATAATGGGCGGCGTCTATTCAGCAAGCGCCACCTTACCTCGCTACTAAGTTATTGAAAAACAGACCTTAAGCTGTGTAACATACAGTATATTTTAAAGTTAGAGATGAAAAAAGCGGACAACGGCGAACATAAACTTGGTACCTGTTTTGATGCTATGAATGGTCAAAGGAACACCTTCCCTAAATCAGTATATTTACATTGAGTACTTGCCATAAAATAATAGGAATTACTAAATTATGGATCATTAAAATAATCACTTATTATTTTATGCATGGTTAAACTATTACACTTAGTCTAGGTAAGTTTTTCTATCTATTTACACTACTTATCGCATGCATTACATCAGAACATTCGCAAAAACAATTACAAGAAAATATTATGCGGTAATAAAATTAGGTCTATGTCCAGCAGTGGACGTCTTTCGGCGGTACTCATATAATTTAATCTAAAAGAAAATCTCAATAACGACTTTATAATTCTTATGTACTAAATACAGAAAGTAACGTTAGGAGTTATCTTTATTTATTTTAAAGTGCCCCCAAGCAAGAGTATCGGTAGAGTTTTCTAATAAGTAGCGCTTAGTGTCACTGTATGATAATGATATTTTGTTGATTTTTTGAGTATAAATTACGTGTTTTATAGATTTGAATCGTAACATTTCACGCGATATATTTTTTTTATCAAATAAACATGTTTTATAATTTTGAATATTAAATTGATTGGTGACTGATTTATTTACACCTTTGGCTTTGGCAATAAAATTATTCTGCACACTCATAGCGTACAATTTTGCACGAAGACCGACAAATTCCTCAAAAATTTTACCATTATTTTCGTCTTTGAAAAATCCTAAACGCTTTTTATTTACTAATGGCAAACCGTATTGATTGTCAGGGTGATAGTCAGATGTGTCAAAGAATGAATTTAAATCAGATCGCATATCGACATAAAAATTTTCAGTATATATTTGATAGACTAAACTGTCAGTGTCTGTGTATAGCAATTTAATATTGTCTTGATATTTGTTTTTCATGAAATCATAGTGAAAATTGTACATTAATGTCTTTGATAAATCCAATATACAGAAACCTAGATAAGTCGGTTTGTTATACAAAACTTGAGTTTTTTTCAGTTGTACTGCAACTAAATTTTCAGAAAAAATTGATAAACTGTGAAATGCTGGATTTGCAATCAAAGTTTCTGCGCCCTGTTTACTTCCGTGATTTATCCAGTGATTAAGTAACTTGACATTTACTCGTTTTGTTACATTCTCCATCGTCTTACCGAAAACTGAATTATTCATGAGTTTATAAAAATCCTTTTCAAAATCCGAAGAGGCTAGGGATCGCATGTGTGTATTTAAATCTATGTAACTTTTGAGCCACGGTGATTGTTCAAATTTAAGTATTCTGTGTATTTTTAATAACCGTAAACCTTGTTTTAAGCATTGCTTGAGATTTCTATAATGGATGACGTAATTGCTTTTGTTGTACAAATTCGGAATTAATTTTTTTTGTTTACTTTTTCCCGAGCAAATATTTTCAGGACAAAAGGGTAAATCTGAGTGAAAATCATGCAAGTTGGATGGATACTCCAAATCGACTTCTAAAATGTATCCGTGACTTGCCTCATCAGACACATTGAAATCAGTATTCACATCTACCCATTCAAACTTTCCTGTTGGGAGATATTGCGACATAGCCCAGCCATAAAGATTATTCGCATCTAAATACATGAGATATGAAGATGGGATGTTTGAATCATAATCTGGCATGTAAATATTGTTTGCTTTTGCATGTCTGTGACTGCATTGAGAAATCCCACCCCTGATATTATTTGCTATAAAACTGACTTGATCGATATCAGTTAGAAGTTCCAAATTAATTTTAGCATGATTTAACATAGAATCCCAGGAAAGCCCTGGAAGGGTGAAGTAATGACAGGGGTCTAACTGGTATGTCTTGAGGCAAACATTTCTAAAATTTTCAAATACATCAGCTAATAACAAGACATCTGTTTTTAAGTATAGATCCGAATAATCCCCCATATTCTGACACCTAAAATGATTCCACACTTCCTGAGCCTGTGTATAATCAGCTTCTGATAAATGACTGTCAGTTAAAGAATTAAAAAAATCATCACGAGTAGGTAGAGTTCTCATTTTTAATGATTCAAATGATGTCATATATTCATATGGATACACTCCCTTACGTATTAAAAGACTGAAGTCTTCGTCATTTGGAAAATTTAATTTAAGTTCATGGAATTGTTCTGGTGATAAAATCTTAGTCAATTTTTCAAGACTACTTGGCATAAATCTTAGAGAATCAAGAAATCTTAATTTCACTAATTTTTTATTTAGTCGTAAGACCTTAGAAAAAGATATGTATTTCTCTTTGTTCTCTGGTATAAGCTCAATATCACCCTCATCCACACTTAATCCGTGCACTATAAAATGAGCATCGTAATTACTTAAATTATGGAAGAATATGGGTACAAAATCCGGTAACTGGTATTTTTCTGCACATAATTTGTGGGCAACACCTTCAAAAACACCAGTGTGCCAATTGAAAGAAACTGTGGATTCTCCGTTCAGATCGTGATCACAAATATAACAGGAGGTGGCCTGATCTATTTTGATTTTATCTTCCTGTGTTAGGGGTAATGGTGATTTATTATAAGTTTTAGTTTTACAGATTTTTTCTAAATCTTGTTTGATGAATTTCATGAAAGTTTCAGCGCAATTTTCACCTCTGTAAGTTCTATATTGCGACAAACTATCATTATAGGAACATTTGACGTAATAGCCAAAACTGTATACTTCGTGTTTGTGGATATTATTCGTGGAAGATTTACTTGGATCATTGGAGCAAGTTTGAATTGGATTTAAAAATGCTTCAAAATCAGCGTAAATAACAAAGGGGACTTTTAATTTACGTTCATAATTATTGAAACTAAGTTGGTTTGTTGGTATTTTATCATTAAACCAGTTTTTCTTTGTGTCAAGTCCAGAAGGTAATCTCGTACAAACATGAAAACAGTCTTTTTCTTGGTGTTTTTTTAAATTATCTAACGATTTGAAGTGTAGAAGGCAGCCGTCACAGATATATGCTGTATGCTCTGATGCTGATATCTGCTTTGATACTAATCGCGAGAGATTTTTTATATAGCAATAATGTCCTTTGCTACCCTGTGTGATGTATAGCAAGTTTACATGTTTTGTTCTTCTGTTTTTTGTAAAGTGTAGTGGACCTACAATCTTTGTTTTATTTTCCGAATCAGAGTTTAATCCGAAGACATTAATACTAATATCGTTCAATTGTTCGAATTTGTGAATATCTTTAATTTTCATCGGAAAGGGAAGATTGTCAAATTTTAATTCGTTCTTATGTGCCATATATGATGTTACTCTGTTTGAGTGGAGATTTACTGGATACAGGGCCGATAAAATGGCCCAACGAAAACATTCGAAATCCTTGTTCTGTACATTAATTACAGCTTTTTTATGTTTGATGTCTAATGGCAGATCTATATATGACGAACCGCGCAATGGGTTAAACTTGTTGACATTCATGTCCAAGTGGTTTATATTAAGAAAACTCCATCCGCTGTCTTTTTTTTCAAAATTCGTAATTTTGTTTTTAATTTCTGATTCAAGCATTGAATAAATAATGTTTTTATCATCTCCAGTACAAACGACATAATTATTTGTTTGAAAGTCGAATGTGTTTTTTTGCTGTTTTGTTTCTTGAGTAAAGTTAGCGTTTAAAATAAAGTTAACTTTTACAACAAAGTGTTCTGAAATTGATCTTTCTAATAATTTAAAAACTTTATTTTTAATATTTTGTAAAAATATTTCAGGTGTTTCAAAAGCCTGATTTGGTGTTATCGCGATCATTCTGTAAGTCATGATTCTATTCCCGAAAGCACTTTCTATCACATGGACATTTTCTAGTTCGGAGTCAGCGGCCAAAATTCTATTTTTGTGTGAGTTACTTTTAAGGTGATTGGCATAATATTTTTTTTGTACAAAACATTTACAAATTTCACATTCTCTCGACTCTACGTTACTTTCTGTACTTACATTTTGAACTGATGACGTTGATGGTTGGCTGGATGATTTTGAAATATTGTATGATTTTTTAGTCATGGGTTCATCTTCTACCGCCGTTGTCGCCGATCTTTTCTTGTTTCGGTTTTCACCTCCTTGCGTTGAACTGTAAAAACAAAAAAAAAAAAATAATTTATATGATCCACCTAACCTATATTACTGCTGACAATGTGTACAATACGCTTGCATCGTTAACACCCCATCGATTTCGTCATAATGCAGCTTCTTTGGATTGTACTTCAAGTGACCAGTACAAGGCGTATAGTAAGGTGAAATGTCTGGGTCTCGCAAAAGTGACACAGGTAGAACTTTTTGTACAAACCACATTCGTATGTTTCTATGAAATTTACTTAGAATGAGAGATTTACTAAACAACGAAATCTCTTGCTCAGATAAACTGTTATCCAAATTATAAAACATATTGAATCGATGTAAAGCCAAAAAAAAAACGTTGAACAGAAACGAAAGAATCACAAATGAATAAAATATGGAAAGATCTCACTTTAAGTACCTTTAAGCCCACTACCGGAAAATATGTTACAGCAAGTGAAATAAGTGTAATGCTAGACTACTCACGTGTTAGAATATTGCTTCTCAATTTCTTCGCAGAGTTGAAATAACTGCTGCTCCAATCGGTGGATTTCTCCGGCACTTAATTCAGGAGGATTCATGGTCTGTGTGTGGTAAACGAATGCGATCCTCTAAGTTGGATCTTACGTCTTTATATAGCTCTGCAGCTATGGGAAAAGGACAAAAATCTCACAAAAAATATTACAGAGTCCATGCAAACACTTAACTAAAAAAAAGTTCATTGTCACAGCTTGAACCACCCACACACTCATTGCTTCTTAATAAAAAATTGGACGCAGTCTGGGCTTGAAGCCACCTGCTTTGTGATGTTATAAATTACATCTCTTGCACTTTGCAGATGTTTATCTTCCTGAGGCGGTACGTAATATTTCACACGCACATCTGCGTGTTTCCATAGTTCTGCTGGTGCGACGTCTTTGATTTTATGCAAATCATAAATCTCAATCTTAATCAGATGAGATGCGGAGGCCCCATCATCTTCATTGGAAGCCAAATAAGCTATGCCATCCTCCAAAGCTCGTCCAACTGTCGAAGGTTTCTTTACAGTTTTCAGTATTTTCTTGGGTTTTTCAAAAAAACTATCAATGCAGTTTCTTTTCGACGACTTTTTCAATTTTGTGGAACGAATGGTTTCATCGTCACTGCTTGCGGGGAAATAATAATTTTTAAAAGTATTTTCAATGAGCTGAAACAATGAAAAAATTTCAGTGAGGTAAAACGTTATAGCACAATAACTGAATCACGTATAAAATAAGTCATACTTACATCCATTTTTTTGCTATACACGAACACACAGATTCACTAACTTGTCAATACGTTAAATAATCACTTCAATTGATCTGGAAATATTACGAGATCTAGTTCTCTGGTAAGCGAGCACTGAACATAATGATGTCGATTCCTAGGAAGTTGTCTTTTATAGAGCTTTAATATGGAGGGGACGCGTCTACTTAACATGATCAAACCTGCATCGAAGTCACAAAAAAACGGATCACACGCTATCGCTCAACCACCCAGATGTTATCTATGAAAATTAATAAATCTTCCACCAATAATGGAACAAAAAATCAGGATAAATTGCATTAGGAATCTCCAAAAAAAGAAACAGGAAAGAATGTGAACTATTGAATAGATTTGTATCTGCCGGCCATTCATCGAGGGGGGTCTCAATACAAAATCCCGACGCAATTTCATAAGAATGGAAACTATTAAGCACCTGTGACTTCGATGTTATTTATAGCAATCAATAATTCTTCCCATAATGTGAAGTAATAAACTTTACGAAACCTTCACAAAAACAAATTCGACACGTAACAACTTGCAGAGCTGGATCGGTAGAATAGATTTGCACCTGTCTATCATTCATCTAGGGTGGTCTCAACACAAAAAAAATACTTTGCAAGTCAAATCAACCACGAATAAAACGTACGCATTCATCCGCTAATTAAACCTTAATCGACCGGCCTAACCCCCCTACTATAGTCAAAACGCGATTTTAGCAAAAATTTTAGGTCTGAATTTTATTTGATGAGCTTTTTTTTAGAGACTGGTCAAAAAAATGGTCCACAAACGGGGGCCGTTCCTCGACCACATTAGCTACCGAACCAGGTCGAATCCCGGTGACCGACTCTCGACCACATCACCTCTAGCTGGTCCAGTACCGGCCTAACCCCCCTACTATAGTCAAAACGCGATTTTAGCAAAAATTTTAGGTCTGAATTTTATTTGATGAGCTTTTTTTTAGAGACTGGTCAAAAAAATGGTCCACAAACGGGGACCGTTCCTCGACCACATTAGCTACCGAACCAGGTCGAATCCCGGTGACCGACTCTCGACCACATCACCTCTAGGTGGTCTAGAAACGGCCTAACCCCCCTACTATAGTCAAAACGCGATTTTAGCAAAAATTTTAGGTCTGAATTTTATTTGATGAGCTTTTTTTTAGAGACTGGTCAAAAAAATGGTCCACAAACGGGGGCCGTTCCTCGACCACATTAGCTACCGAACCAGGTCGAATCCCGGTGACCGACTCTCGACCACATCACCTCTAGCTGGTCCAGTACCGGCCTAACCCCCCTACTATAGTCAAAACGCGATTTTAGCAAAAATTTTAGGTCTGAATTTTATTTGATGAGCTTTTTTTTAGAGACTGGTCAAAAAAATGGTCCACAAACGGGGGCCGTTCCTCGACCACATTAGCTACCGAACCAGGTCGAATCCCGGTGACCGACTCTCGACCACATCACCTCTAGCTGGTCCAGTACCGGCCTAACCCCCCTACTGACCTGAGTATTTGATATGAATTTCAGCTTGATACCTCCAAGCGTTCCTGAGAAAAATGGTCGTGACAGACAGACAGACAGACGGACAACAAAGTGATCCTATAAGGGTTCCGTTTTTTCTTTTTGAGGTACGAAACCCTAAAAAGGACGCTGCTGCCCATCCTTAGTCGCAATAATCCCTTAGTAGCCTCCTACGACACCCACGAGTACAGATGGGCTGGTACTATTATTTGCTAGCACCAAACGGGCAGTCGATAATAACTAAGGAATACAAATTTTAGAAATATGTACTAATTTTTCCCACTTCCCGTCAATAAAGACTATTTTGGGTATGTAATTAAGTATTGAAATAATTATAGTAGCTATGTAACTTAGATCATGAATCTAAAAAACTTTCCCAAAAACAAGGGTTCGGTCAAAAAATTTAAAACATTTAAACATTTAAAACATGTTTGTTGGTCACTACTTGCTAACGCTAGGTTTGTATGGGTCGTGTATAAATAAAAATTTTTATGTACCTATAGTTTTTGGACAGGTTTTGTGTCTTCTTTGTATGTATATTATTGCTTATTTATGATATGTACTATACTAAAATTTAGGCAGGAATTAAACATACTGTATCTTCACAAAGTAGAATATGATAATAAACAGCTCATTTTCCAGTTATGAAGAAAATACGTAGCCAAATAAAAATAAACATCAATAACACATGTTTTTCAAACACAGTAGGTAAGTAGGTACTAAAAAAACAGGAAAAGATACGAGCAGTAGGCAAAATAACGAAGGAATATTTTCGCAGGCAATTATAATTGTTCATTTAAAAGCTCCTCATTTCGCCTAATTAAACCACATAAAGTCAGGACAGATTGAAATTTATATGATATCGTATAATTTATAATTTCCCGAGGAAAATTTGAGAAGTTTTTTCTGAGTGGATCGAGGTCGAAGCCGTTAAAAGCTTTATGCCGAAAATTATGCTTTTCAACTTTCACTGGCCAATAATAAGAACTCGGAATATTTGATACTTATTGAATATAATTTATAAGAAAATATGAAGGACTAGCTGGTGCCCGCGACTTCGTCTGCGCAGGATAAATTGTAGTCTATGTGTTATTCTGATGTATAAGCTATACAGCGTGAATTTGTTTTGGTTTCGCTCCCGAAGCTCAGTGATTCTACTCATGAAAACAAGCAACTTTCCCGAAGAAAAAAATTTTTAATTAAAAAAAATTTTTCGCCTTCTGATACAAAATGAATCGATCACGTAACCACTTTATGGAGAGGCGAAAAAAAATTTACCAAGTAAAAAAAATTTTTCTTCCGGAAAGTTGATTGTTTTCATGAGTAGAATCACTGGGCTTCGGGAGCGTAACCAATACAAATTCACGCTGTATTATTGTAAAGTTTCATTAAAATCTATTCAGTAGTTTTTACGTGAAAGAGTAACAAACATCCATACATACTTACAAACTTTCGCGTTTATAATATTAGTAGGATAGTACCTATAATAAATTAATACCGGTAACATATAGTATTCATTTCTACTTGATATAAATAAATTAATAAATATTGGTGGACACAGAAGGTCATCTGATCCCAAACTAAACAAAGCCTGTATTATGGATATTAAAAAAATAAATAAATAGATAAATAATACCCAGACACGGAACAAACACTTGTGCCCATCACATGAACGTTTGCCATGGGTTTGAACCCGCGGGCCACAGCGGCGGCGCAGAAGGCAGGCTCACTATAGTACACACGGCCGCACATCAGTAGAAACACCTTTGGACCTTATGGCGTGGTAATAGAGTTGAAAAAGTTTCTACCGACAAGCGGTTGACCGTACCAACCACACCAACGGGCCAGTCAATAATGCTGTTACAGAACAGAGAGTTCAACAAATATTTTCCTGCGTCATTCCCGTTCAAAGCGAAATAACATTTTCTTTTTATGTGTCAAGGCAACAAGTATGAGGCCAATAAAGATACGGTTTGAAATATTCCCGACCGAAGAGGCGACAAAATATAGACGTGTTTTGCAAACGCAAATAGGTCCATCAACATAACAACAAGCGGCAGCTGTTGGTAATTTATATTGACGGAGTAAATAATTAGAAATCGATAACCAATTATCCGGAGGTAATTCAGTTAATAACTTTACCGACACTCAGTTGATCATAATTATTGAGGACACCCTTAAATTAATTAACTCTCGCGCTTACAGAAGTTAACATGACACCCCCTGTCTCACTACCTAAACCTCCAGTTGTATAGAAGCTATACTTAAGAGTGAAACTTCTTTGAAATAACCTGTTTAATAAAAAGACACAGACAAAATTGGTAGGCAAATTGAACAAGACAAAAAAAAACAGGCAAGTATGTGTCGGAATCGCGTTATAAGTGTTCCGTACCTGTCTACCATTTGATACTACAAACTTTTACAAATAAATAAGTAAAGCTCGTGGCTTATAAGAAACAGTTTATATTTACAATGTACAAACACACTAAGCAGTTACACGAATAAGTCGAGTATTGTTCCAAAGAGTTAACAATTTATCTTTTTCTACATCATCAATCCACACCGAAGGATTCAAAACGGTGAGGAAGCAACATAAATAGGCATTATTGATTTCGGGGTACCTCTACGACTGACCACGACGACAGACCACGGTCTTTTGCCTTTTCTGGTTGACTCCACAGAGAGGTCAGGAAATTACACACAATCTAATTCCGAATAAGTATTTTCTGATTTCGTAAAATAAAACACTTACTTTTTAAACTAAGAACTAAGTGGTTAGGGTTTACAATTTTATCATCATTAAGAAACTGTTTTGAAATGAATAAAATAAATTTAAATTCTATGAACATTGCCACAGTTTACCAAATCCAACAGTTTCTCAAAAATTGGTGTACCAATACCCTCTATTTGGAAATATATGTTTACAAAAATATTACACAGCATTAAAAATGTACATAAGTTCACATAAACATAGCTTGCACATAAACATTAATTTTGTTTCCGCGTCCATAGCTTGCTCGGTGACCGGAGAATGCATGCTCATTGTAGCATTTGTAGCTACGAACAATGTTCTAGCTAAACGAAACGACCGTCGGGGAATAAAGGGGTCGTGCTCGAAAGATTACCAACACAGGCAGAAGGAATTGTTTCGTATTGTATTGTGGCTTGCATGTACTATATATACAGGGTAGAATTTAACGCCAACTGAAGGGAAAAGTACTCTAAATACTGGAGATAGAAAATTTTACTCAAAGGAAACATTCCTTTATTTATAATAAGAAACAAAACTGCATTTCAAGATTTTAACACCATTTTCATACCCTTTTTAGGGTTCCGTAGCCAAATGGCAAAAAACGGAACCCTTATAGATTCGTCATGTCTGTCTGTCCGTCCGTCGGTATGTCACAACCACTTTTTTCCGAAACTATAAGAACTATACTGTTGAAACTTGGTAAGTAGATGCATTTTGTGAACCGCATTAAGATTTTCTCACAAAAATAGAAAAAAAAAAACAATAAACTTTAGGGTTCCCCATACTTAAAACTGAAACAAAAAAATTTTTTTTTTCATCAATTCCATACGTTTATCTATGGATAGGTCTTCAAAATGATATTGAGGTTTCTAATATATTTTTTTCTAAACTGAATATGCGCGAGAGACACTTCCAGAGACGTCCCCCCCTGTAACTTCTAAAATAAGAGAATGATAAAAAAAAAAAAATATATGATGTACATTACCATGCAAACTTCCACCTAAAATTGGTTTGAACGAGACCTAGTAAGTAGTTTTTTTTAATACGTCATAATTGTCATAAATCGTAAACCGCAATTACCTTTCATTTAATCAACTCAAATATATTTTTTAGTTACTTACATCACATAATAAAGCTTTTTAGCAATAAAAATACCATAAATTTTACTTATATACGTACAGGTTTGTACGGAACCCTCAGTGCGCGAGTCCGACTCGCACGTGGCCGGTTTTTTTTTTAGTTCAGTTAAAATAAGTTAAGATTATATAGTTTTTCTATCATTTAATTTACCGATGTGATCCTTATGATGAGACCGATGCCATAAAAGTACAGGGTGTTATTTTTTCCGATTTTAGCTCGTTCGATTCCCGGGTGTGGCAAGCGAATTTTCTAAAATCTTTGAATGCAGTTTTGTTACTTTTTTTAAAAAAGAATGATTTATATGATTTACATTTTCTATCTCTAGTATTTACATTACTTTCCATCCAGGTGGCGTATAAAATCCGTTGCACTGCAGTGCAAAACTAAAATTAAGTCCCGCCCACAAGCCCGTTGGTGTGGTTGGTAGTGAGCCTGCCTTTCACGCCGTGGGCCGCGGGTTCGATCCCCGCCAAGGGCAAACATTTGTGTGATGAACACAAGTGTTTGTTCTGTGTCTGGGTATTATTTATCTATTTATGTATGTATATCAGTCTCTGATAACCATAGTACAGGCTTTGCCTATTACGAGTTATCGCGCGAGAGGAACTTGGTCATGGAAATCTAAGCTGGCTCGTATATAAGAAGTTCAATTACAATTATTTCTAAGTTTCGACGTGTAGTTTTTTTTAGTTTCAGTTAAATAATCAATCTTATTTGAACCTAGTATACTGCTTTACAATTTTTCAAATCCCAACACTACTATGGTGGTATGGTTTTGTCCCACCCTACCCCCAGGGGTATGGCGCAGGGGTATGGTGGGTCCGGAGCGATGACTTTGTGTGAATTGTTCCCTAATATTTATTTATTTTTAAGTATATGAAATTGTATGAGTTGTAGCCGTTTAATCATTAAGACCATTGAGACCTAGCGTAGCACACACAAGTAAAAGCTTTTAAGAGCGTATCGGGGCTGTATTTTTTTCTATACAAATGTATTTCCCCATTCCCTCCCTGGATAATGTATTTAGAGCAATAGTTTATTTGTTTCTACTGTAGGCATGCCTCTCCTGATTACTTTTTCACAAAAATATCCAAATGAACCTGAAAAAATTGCCCTGTATTTGACCAGATAAAAATCTGGTCTAAAACTGGGCATTTCTTTAGAGATTTCTAAATCATTAAAAAAATATGATTAAAATGAAATATCGACTCCATTAACCAGAAGTAAAATCTGCGGTATATATGAAATAAAAATGTGTTCTGCTTTATCATTATAATAATATAATAATAGTCCTTTGAGGAAGGATGTTTTCCTGAACAATTAAAAGTCGCGGTAGTAAAACCGTTATATAAAAAAGGTGACCATCTTGAGCCTAATAACTATCGTCCAATCGCTCTCTTGTCATCAATCTCAAAAATATTTGAAAGGGCTATGTTTAAAAGGTTGTATAAATTCTTAGAAAAATATAAGGTGCTTGATGAGAGTCAATTCGGCTTTAGAAAAAATAGGCCAACAACTCTAGCGGTATATACATACATACAAAAGGTTTTAGATTATATAAACAATAAACATAGCGTAGTAGGACTATTTCTGGACCTAAGTAAAGCCTATGACCGCGTTTCCCACCAAATACTATTAACAGACTTATACGCGTCAGGAATAAGGGGGTTAACATATGAGTGGATAAAAATCGTTTCTTCACTGTCGTAAACAGGTTGTACAAATAGATTACAATAAAGAACAAACGCGTGAAATTCAAACCGTGATTTCGGAAGAACGAGAAGTAAAGGGTTCCATCCCCCAAGGTAGCGTATTGGGGTGTATTTTATTTTTAGTATATATTAACCAATTACCAAAATTATTACATGTTGACAAAATTCTTTTCGCAGATGACATTTCTTTAATATTTAAATTCAACAAGACTGACAATTATTCTGACATAATCCAAAATACGTTAATTGACATAAACAAATGGTTAACAACGCGTAATCTGCAAATAAATTTTAAGAAAACGAAATTGGTTCAGTTCCATCCGCATCAAAAAGAACCGTTACAGTTAAATGTATATGTAGGCGGTGAAAAAATTTAAGAAGGTCAAACACATACCTTATATCAACATCGATAGCAATTTAAATTGGAAATCACACATAGCACAAACCAAATCAAAACTGTCTAGATATACATACGCATTAAGTGTTTTAAAGAAAACGACAAATTTCGAGACGGCATTGTCTGCATTTCATGCGTACACGCAGGCTTGTCTCCGCTACGGTATTAATCTTTGGGGAAATAGTACTGATGCCCACGACCTATTTGTTGTGCAAAAAAAATGCGTACGCGTTTTGACTAATATTGAAAACACAGATAGTTGTAAGCCTCACTTTATCAAACACGGAATTTTAACACTTCCGTCGCTTTTTATTCTGGAAACGGCTATATTCGTCCGTAAGGTATAATAAAAAAATCATCACAATTAACTGGTTATATCACTAGGCAAATGAAGATTTTTAAAAACCCTAGTCTTACTATCGTCATCTATAATTGTGTTGTGAGAAGTATCCTAGAATATTGTTGCCAAGTGTGGAACCCAGGTTATGCTGTGCATACGGATAGATTAGAACGTATCCAGAAGCGTTTTGTGTACCGATTGACTTTCACCGTCAACAAGTGTCATCTCTTGCAGTCATACGAATCTCGTCTGACTCATTTTCATATTGCATCCCTCAAAGATCGCCGTAAGCAAGCTGATTTGCTTCTACTGTTTAAGTTAATACATGGTTTTGTGGATGTCCCTGATGTATTAGAACAGCTTAACATCAATGTCCCGAGAGCTTACAGTCGGTTGCAGAATCGTAAATGCTTTAATCTGCCTCTCTGTCGGACAGTTCTTGGTCATCACTCACCTCTTCATCGTATTTGTACTTCATATGAGGGTATCCGTAATCAAATTGATATATTTTCTGGTTGTCTAGCCTCCTTCAAAAACCAATTGCGCTGTTTGTACGAGTAAAACAACGGTAAAAGTAAAGTACTACTCAATTATTATTTAAGTTAATAAGTTAGTATTAGTGTAACGGCTGGCTACTCCGGCTACTTTCATATTGTTATTACTTTTGCATGCTGTGTCTGCATCAAGAAGGGCACAACGCCTATGAGTTGTATCCAGTTTTGTGGACCATCAATAAAAAAAAAAAAAGTAAGAACATGCACCTTTTCACACTTTTAAAATATTCACAGCCAAATCGTAATTTGAGATCAAAATATATTAATAATCTTAAAGAACCTCAATCAAAAATGCATATGTACCGCAAAGGATCCTACTATACTGCGATAAAAATCTATAATAAAATACCTGAAGACATAAAATCAGAAAACGATTATAATAAGTTTTGTAAAAAGTTAAAGAAATATTTATTGGACAATGGTTTTTACACAACTAAAGATTTTCTAAACTGAATAAATTGCTCAATCCTAATATAATATAAACAATAGTCCAATATTTTAAATTTTAATTATTATGACACTATACGTAAGACTGACATAGATGTTTTGTAATGTATAATTGATTGATTCCGTTTTATAATCTTTTTTGTTTTTTAATTAGTATTAATTTGGGAAATTGATTGTACAAAATTTTTTATTATTTCATTTCTATAATTATTAAGCCAGTGTTTGCTACGCCTAGTTCAGGCATCAAGTGAGATACCTAAGTTAGTTTAAGACCTATATTGTACCATTTGAAAGCAAATAAATATGAATATGAAACATATTTGCTACTTAGACTAACTAATAAACACTATCTAACTTGCGTATTGCTTGACTCGAAAACAACTTCATTTAATGATTTCGATGGAAGTATCGAGAATTTTCAAAAACTATTAACTGAAGTTATTTTCTTAAACTGCTCGTTTCATAATAGGATGTTTTCCTTTTTTTAAACGCCCGGAAATTTCACATCGGCACACTTCATCACTATCCGTAATTGAAATTTATTGTACGGGTTCTACGAAAAGCTAACAGGAATTTTCAACACGTTAGGTTTCGATAAAGACTCGCCCGGAGAAGGGCCCTAAACTAACATTTGCAACACGTTTAAGCTTGACTTTAGCGAAGCAGGGTCCAGTAATCCAGTTCCAGTTGTGTTACTTTACTGCAGTCATTACTGCGTCAGTTACTTAACCTAGGGGACTGACGAGGGTACTGGTTTTTACATAGAACGACTGCCATCTGACCTCCGCAACCTAGAGGGCAAACAAGACCCAATCTTTGATTCGGCTTTGCCCGTTTAGCGGCGAAACTGTCACTCCTGCTACAGTGGCCATAAAGGCCTGTCAGTTTTCAAGCCGCTAAATGAGCTCTTCAGAAGCTGGATCCATTGGCAAAACGTGCCTTCCGAAGCACGGAAACGCTCTTTTTGTTGTTCCACTAGCGGTTACCCATCATGACCATGGCCAACGTTGCTTAACTTTCGTGATCAGAAAGAAAGACGACTACCACTCGGCCACGAGCTCTTTGTCTGTAACTATACCGCAGTGTTTTGTAATGTGATGAATATTAATATGCCGCGCCCTGCATTGCACTTCGCAGCTACACTCAGTTTAATAAGCTTAAATGAAAGTATTGAGGTCACGCTAGATCTTATAAACACATTTAATGAATCTTATAAACACGTTTAATGAAGATATTCATTAAGAGTATTTTCTCTGGTAAAGTCAATCGTAATTTAAGACACTTTAAATGTGTATTTTTTTGGTTTTACTCCCAAAACCCAGTCATTCTACTAATGTCATCATCATCATAACATCCCCAGATACGTCCACTACAGGACAGGGAGATCCCTATAAAATTTTAGCTTTTGCTGAAAAAATGTAGAGGGGAAGTACCATATTCACCTCGCTTGTTAGCGTTACGGCTGGCACCCTGGACCGCGGTTGTAGGTGACCGAAGTAAGTAAGATGTTAGATACAAAGGAGGATGCTGCTGCCCATCCTCCAGTTTATAACCATTAGTCGCCTCTTACGACGGGTACGTAAGGGTTGGTACTATTCTTTGCCGGCACTACACGGGGCTACTAATGTATACTAATGAAAATAAACAACATTTTCGAAGAAAATATTACCTATTTACTTAACGTTTTTTTTTAAACCATTCGATCACGTGAAAAATAATAGTATGAAGTCGAACTTTTTAAAATCAAGTAAAAGTTTCATTTTTCTTCAGAAAATATACTATTTTCATTAGTAGAATCCCTGGGCGTCGGTTGTAAAACAAAGAAAATTCACGTTATTTAAATGAAGATTATCCTCCTATCTCAATGTAAGAAAATGAAGCTGAGTTTAAATATTAGCACGTACATTTAATAATCCATCAGCATAGTAATCCACTGAATAGAGAATAAAAGTGGAGGGTTACCTTACAAACGGTCCGGTAAGTCTAAATTTTTTATATGTTGTCTAGGATGGTTGGATGTTTTGTTTTTCATGTTTGTGTTTAAAATGCAAAAGCACAATATCCCCATCCTTTGAGCCCACCGCTATATTGAAAGTACAAAAAAAAATCAGCTCTTTCTTCAGATTTTCCGCTTATATCTTTGTTTAGGTGCATTTTAGCTATAAAGTAAGTAGTAGAAATTTAAATTTCCTATAATTTACGTTTTAAATTCTGGTTCAAGGACTGAGACTGACTGGTGATAGTTACGGAGATACGAGCTTTTTAAAAAAATAAAACAAATCTAATTTTCTGGAAATTTCTCTAACTTCTAACTTTAGAACGCTGTAATTAATTCAGTAATGGCCTATTCTAAGAAAACAAGTATCAGAATAAGTTTGAGAAATTTCCGGAAAATGAGAATCTTTTAATGTGTAACTCCGTAACTGTCAGTACTAGAAACAAAATTTAAATTGTAAAGTACAAAAAATTTAATTCTCCACAACTTTGTGCAGAACATTTTTCTTGCTAAAATGCACCTAAACGAAGATATAAGCGAATAATATGGCAGCGGGCGCGAAGGGATGAAATTGTGCATTTCGCATTTTTTACCATCCTAGACGACATATCAAAAATTTTGAGTTACCGGGCCGCTTGTAAGATAACCTCCTTCTATTCAGTGGAAGTGTAGGCAAGGAAGCAGTTGACCCCCGCATTCAATCCTCAGTCGATGAAACTTTGCTGGGGTATTACATTATATGAGACAAACCTTCTATAAAAAAATCCAAAAAAAAACGGGTAATTTTAATTTTTTCATACATTTTTTGTCATTTTTGTATGGAAAAATTAAAAGCACCGATATTTTTTAATTTCATAGGTTTGTCTCATATAGTGTAATCCCCCAGCAAAGTTTCATCGACTGAGGATTTAATGCGGGGGTCTTCATACAACGATCCGCTTCGTTGCCTACAGTACGGATTATAGTGTTCTATAAGCTAAACAATCTATCTTACTTGTTAAACAGTAAATGACAATATTGAAGTAAACAGTAAAGGAATATACAAAAGAACAGAGAAAGAAACCTTTATTGGATTTCTGAGAACCATTATTATGCCGAATATTTTAATACAACAAAACCCTAATCGAAATATTGTTTGATTTAGATTTCGTACAAAAACATGATTACTGAACGCAAAATATAAAAGAACGTAGAATAACACACAAAGTGGGTTCCAAGACGTCGAACTAATACGATAGTAAAGGACAAATTCGGAAGAAAGAAAGTATCTACTTACGCTCATTTAAGATCGATAATAGCTCTATTAGGACACTGTGGAGACTCGCATAAGCTGGAATTCGGTTCCCGCAATAAGCCTATTTTTCACGCCATTTTGTTTTTCAAAGGAAAACCTTTCATGTACCCTCAATCAAACACTTCAGAACGTCAGCGATACTTGAAAGTTTGGTAATAAACGGCTCCTAAATTACTTTTACATTTCCAAGCTTTAACGACCCTAATGGATGTAAATATATCTATGAAACTTAACGATTTTCTCAAGGGAAATGCGAAAATGAAAATAACTTTCCAACAAAACTTACTAGCCGATAGCGCATTTTGTATAGGTCATATTTTTCGCATTTTCTTGTGAAACTTTACTCAGTTTCGTGGGTAAATTCTCATCGAACCCTTATAACCTTTTTATTGCCAAATAATATCAGCGTATCCATAGTAAAAAAACAGAAAGAAATTGGAGTTCTAGTCTCTCTTAAAGATGCGAAATCGTAACCTTTGTAAGTACTACTTTGTAAAAATTTTTGCACAGAAGATGAGCACACCTTTGTGACATAATAAAAGGTGGAGAAGTCAGGGACATTATAACAAAGTGAACAAAGAAGCCAAATGGCACGCGATCCCAAATGACCTAACTAAACACTATAATCATAATCAATAATCTTGAGCCATTACACAAACTGAAACCAAGCGACTTTTTGTGTAGTTTTGGTCATAAGAAGGATTTATTGTCCACAAGCGTAATAAAATCCGTACCGCGGTATTTTGGTACAAGTGTGACACTTTTATTTAGTTTGTGAAAGTGTATGATAGCCTTTTAGCAGAAATCCGTGGGGAATCACAATGGAGATGAGAAGGTTTGAATGGCTTTCAATTGACAATAGAATACAATTTGCGACATATGTTTACGCTCGAATGAGAAAGGACCCGAGGGAGCAGTTTTTAGGGTTCCGCCTTATTTTTTTTTATTGTCAATGGGCTTACTCTTGACCTCGATCTAGTCTTGAAGACAGAGATGAGGTCGACGATGGAGCGAGCTTGCCCAGGAGAAGCCTATTCACTCGCGACTTGAATAGATTATTTAGTATTACTAAGCTACATCGTCTGTCTGTCCGTCCGGCATTTACAGGGCTGTATCTTTGAGCCGGTTGAAATGTTTACAGAATATACATGTTAATATGACGGATTTTCTAACAAAGAGGTATTGAAAACAACAAACTTAAAAAAATTAAGAAGTGGTTTAAACCTAGCACTATATACTCTTTTAGGGTTCCGTACCCAAAGGGTGAAAAACGGGACCATATTAATATGCCTCCGATGTTTGTCTGTCGGCGGGCTGTATCTCTTGAACCGTAATAGGTAGACAGTTAAAATTTTTACAGATTATGTATTTCTATTGCCGCTACAACAACAAATGATAAATAAAAAGAAATAAGGGAGCTTCCTAAAAACGCAGTTTCTATGTGATTTCTGCTCGAATTTTGTTTTAGCTCTATCGTAAAAAAAACCGTAAAAATTTGTATGATTATAGTGCATAAGCTATACAATAAAAACAAATTATAAAAAATGGTCAATGCGTGTCGGCCTCGCGCGCATTTAATACATTTCTACGTGACAGCGCGTCCATAATTAAGACTGTATTTTTACCTTTCCCCTCTATTTCGCCATTCATCTCTGTTCTGATCCTCCGATAGCCAGTTTACATTCGACTGTAAAAATATATTTCATGGTGATGAAACGGAACCCTCGATGCGCGAACCCGAGTCGCAGTTGGCCGGTTTGTGAATGTTACCGGCTAAACTCGATTTTAGGATTAGGAATAACTATTTCTAAAGCCACAAAGACCGTCCCAAATATAAGGTGCGAGGGTCAACTTAACCTTTGAATCTTTTTAATTGGATTTGTTTTTTAGCAAAGTTAGGGCGAAACTCGGTGTACTCAGGGACCAAACTAGTTTGTTTAAAATGGGTTCACTGGCATTTCACTGGGTAATTTTGTGCGATGTCTAGCTTTCATCACGGTCGAGCGTCAGCGCTTAATTAAAAGATACGTCACGGCCTGGAGCAAAATGACCGTTTCATTTCCCCACACTACTGGAATTTTCCTACAACTTGGCTGTACGCTTTTAGGCACATAATGGCCCACGTTATGTGCCTAAGAGTACTTCGTCGCAGCGGGTCTCTCTTTTATGTTTCATCTGGGAATGGCCTAATGAAGGCGTAAAGAAGCAAGCCATTTAGCTTGTAAGTTTTACGTCAGCCTACATTAAATGCGGCTCAAACTAATAATGTCTACAATAAAATTAATTAGTTAATTTAAGGAGTAAGGTTTCTTCTAAATATTTTCATAAAATCTGGTCTGTCCTTAGTAGTCCTTAGACTGAAGAAGAAGAAGAAGTGTGTAGCTATTTGGAGAAGTGAAGACAACCTGTAAACATGATTATTGACCTCGTTCGTCTATTACAGACGATATAAGCAGTGGTGGCATACAATATAAAAGTAAATAAGTTTGTGGTGGCACTACTTACTTTGGAGGCACTTGTTTCAAGGCTGTTAAAGACCGATTAGTGAGCAACAGGATCTCCTACGCGCTTTGAAATTAAAATTGAAATGAATGGTAGATGGAGTAGTGTCGCTTTGATTCCATTTTGCTCTATAAACAAAATCTCTTTGAATCGAAGAAAAGTCCAATTTCATTCTACAACTTACTGCTTTTATTAAATGTTAATCAATGTCTTTCAACACGCTTGAACAGACAATGTTCCGGAAATTTCATTTCGGTGGTAGTAATGACGTCATAAAAACGTCGAATTGGGCTGGGGCAACCCCTAATGGCCCGTTACGCTCGTCAACCGCACCTCAGATTATCTATACATACCCGAGCTTTACCAAAAACAGCGTATAGCTATTAAATTCACAACAGAATGGGTATATAATCCCATCCTAATTAAAAGCTCTCTGGTCCTGATCCGATAAAATTGTATTTAAGACACACACACACAACACAATCTGACTTTTTTATTCTTATCTTATCTGATAAGAATAATAAGTCAGATTGTGTTACTTTTTTATTACTCTGTATACAGGGTGTAAGGGAAAGTTGGCAAATACTGAAAGGGCATGAATGCAAAGTTCTTCAGTTACGTTTACTGATCATGCTCTTTCTTTCAGTATTTGCCAACCTGGCTCTTAAACCCTGTATGTTTAGTATGATGCTCAGTTTGGAAAATATAAATTAAAACACCCTGTATAAAGTGTGTCACAAAACTTATCGTCAGAACGTCTTATTCTCCGATGAACACGAATATCACCAAATTGATGGCCTCATTTACTATTAACGTGCCTGAGAAAGAAATTACAAGGACAGTTTCTCGTTAATTAAGATCATACTCAAGAGAATAATTACCAATTATAAATAAATAATTACGTATGCCAAAATATCAGGAGATCACAAAATTAAACTGACGCGGTAAAAAATCGTCAAGATGAATGAAATTTGTCGTATGAATAAGAAAAATATGCAATAATCAAAATATCTCACATTTCTTGGTAACGTGAAAGCTAAATTAAATTCTTTTGTTTTGTGGCTTTGGTGGTTATTTTATCCGGCTTTGCTTAGCTCAGATGAACTGCAACTTCGGCTTAAAAGGATAGTGATTCTGAAGAAAATTCTGTAAAATGATAGTTTAAATAAAGATCACGCTCAGTCTCCTCGTTTACACGGTTGAGAAGTGCAAAGCTCAACGACGCGATCCGCCAAGGGTTGCCAGACTTTACCCTACTCCACACATTAAGGTCCTTGAGAATCTGGTGTGGGTAAAGAGCAACAGAATAAATAAAATAAGCAATAAATCATTGTACAGAGTCCCCCAAAAATCCGCGTCAAGATTTCAAAGAAACGGAAAAACGACATAAATTTTTTGGACTTCCCATACTAATGTAACTTAAGTGACCAATAAAATTAATTCATATAGGAAATACAAAAAATTATGTCGCCCCGTTTTTTTGGGAAAGTTTTTCAGTTTTATGGGCAGATAAACAATTTCAAATTCAAAATTTGTATTGCATGTCACAGTAATAAACTGTTTTCCGCTTGACGTGGATTTTTGGCACAACATGCATAAACTTCCAAGATTCGCATCACATGACATCACACAAAAATTGCCCCTACCAGGATTAGAACCGGGGACTTCGGCTCAGCAGGCAGGATACCAACCGCACAATTTCGGTCGTAACACCAAATGTGTAAATGTTTTCACCCCGTGGAATACAGTTGTATCTCTTATTTCTTAGAAATCTGTTTAGCCATTAGGCGTGAGAGAATCAAAAATAGAAAGTTATGCAACGTACAAACTTACACCTTCATTAAATTGTGCCTTTATAATATTTGTTGGAGGTGATAGTGTGATGGATGACAAAAGTAGTTATTAAATTTACTTTATTACAATAAGTCTAAATTTTTTTTTAAGTTTTTTCTTAATGCAAAATATATTAATTGATGTCATACATCTGGCAACCCTAACACCCAGAAGCGCACGTCTCGTTAGTAACACGTGAATCATTTATATGGCACGGTTTGCTGCGTGCTGAAACGCCTCTGACATACATCTAGGCACACACTTACAAAATTCAAGTCCGTGAATACTGACATGCAGGTGTGTAGGTATACTCGTACCTTCTTTCACGAATCTTCAGTGAGCTTCGATTTGATATTAAGTGGAAGGTTATATGCTAAGTCTTAACCTAACCCAATCTCTCAAAACATATACTTAAACCAAAAATACCGACGTAAAACTGAAAAGCGAAAGTAATAATGTGTGCCAAGCTTCAACAAAATCAGTTGTCAAGGTGATTTAATAAGTTGTAGATTGCTTAGGTCATGAGTACAGCTCTTGTATCGACGCACTTTACTCTAAGGCGTTGGCCAGACAGCAGAGGTGCGCCGCACGGCACGCCTTCAGCGCACCTCTTCTGTCTGGCTTGCACCGCGTCGTTCTCCTACATTTTGTATGCATGTGATTTGAACAGGCGACGAGACGGCATGCTAAGGCGCACTGTCGGTGCACCACCGGCGCACCGCCGGCGTGACCGCCGGCACGCTGCCGCACAGCACAGTCCGCTGCGAGTGACGACGCGCCGGTTCGGACGTAGCATACAAAGTGTACTACGGGGGCGCTCGAAGCGCGCCTCGGGCGCACCCGAAGCGCGCCATGAGTGCAAACTATGTGCGCTCGTAGCGTGCCACAGACACACCCGATGCGCGCCGCGCCCGTTCTGTCTGGCTTGCGCCTAACGTTTGTAAACAAAATAAAGTTTGCAAAGGTACCAACACAAAAAAATAGACCTTAGCTTTTCGGGTTGTATCGACGCATTTCACTCTAACGTTTGTAAACAAAATAAAGTTTGCAAAGGTACCAACACAAAAAAATAGACCTTAGCTTTTCGGGTGGCTAATCTAACTTCTATATCAATAATTATGTTGATAAAATGAAAACCAAGGGCTTATGAGTCATTTTTACACGTCTACGCCATTTTATATTCTGTCTGTGTCTACACTAAGCCTAAAAGCTTCAATTTCGTGATTGAAAAATGCTATTACACTTCAGGGTGTAACGTTGTAATAGCTTTTTCTTGTAAAACCGAAAGTAGATAATAAAAGTTGGTAATTGTTCGACCGCCAGATTGGAAGCCCAAAAAAGTGCTTAGCAACACTGGCGACCGTTAAATGAAAAAGGTTTTACGAAAAATATGTTTCGCTGTCCATAGGTAGAAGATTCCTGCGTTTCTGAAGCTATAATATTGACAGTGGACTAGGACTGTTTTTTTAATTGTCAATGGGCTTGCTCCTGACCTCGATCTAGCCCTGAGGATAGAGTTGAGGTCGACGATAGAACGAGCTTGCCTAGAAGAAGCCTTTTCACTCACAACTGTAATAGATTCGGTTTATATGAACTCAGGAATACAGACGCAGATACTCTTTAGCTGCTGTAGCATTATGAAAGAAGGACAATAAAAAAGTGTAGCGATAAGCGTAGATGATATCCATGGAATGCGTCTGGCTGGATTCGGTAGTTGGGGAATGGCGGAATAAGCACATAGAGCTCTTGCACATTGCGAAGTAAAATATGTAAAAGACTGACATTCAACTTTAAGACGGTAAGCAAGACTAGACTAGAATCCATAATCCAGATAATGTAGGAACTGAAACAATTTTTTCCAGTTTAACGGACCCAGCCAGATAATCTGCAGATTACCTTATTTATCTGCACTCTAACTGATTTACGAACATTAGCGGTAACACATATAGTAAGGGTGCTGACGGACAAATTTCTATATAATTTGCTCATGTCTGCCTCTTTGACTGATGATAAGAAGCATCCTCTAAAAGATACAAACTGCGTTTTTAAGGAATTAAGTTTTAAATATTTTGAAATTTGACAATGAAACGTACACCTGGCAGACTATGACTGTCCGATAGGACCACAGAAAAATGATTTGCCACCATGATAGCCCGGCGTTGTAAAGTTACAGCGCTTCAAAATGCAAAAAATCACTACTTTGACCCGTGATAATACAGAGCCCTGCATGCCTCTTCGATTTTCTACATCTACATCAGAAGTATTTTAAACAGCAGCCACAAAGGCAGACAAAAAAAAAATTAGTATCTTATTTTTTTTTGCTTTAACTCAAAAACGCAGCCACGCACACTTAAAACTTGTTAGGACTAAATCGATTCGTATTGAGCTAATCTATCATCCCTATTAATATGAAACATGAGCAAATCAGATACCCAAATTGCAGCCAGCACCCTAACTAATACATCACGCCTCTTTCCCGCCGGAGTAGGCAGGGACCAAAGCCCTCCACCTGCTTAGGATCTTGATAAACTTCCCTCGGATTTATTTAGATGTTATTTTTAGTATTATCATATTCTTTTTCACCTCCAAAGCTCGGAAACATTTGTTTTGTCGGTTAAATTCTGCGGCCAAAAGCGATTTTTGGCCCCTAGCGGGCAAAAGGTTTTTCTGCGGCCAAAAGCGATTTTTGGCCGCTAGCGGGCAAAAGGTTTTTGAAATTCGAACGTGATGCAGTATGGCAGACCTCCACGCTGCGGTACTGGCTGCTTCCTCGCTTTAGTGAGGTGAACAATTTTGTGTTTCGCTCGGCAGCAAAGTTATTTTGCGTTTCGTGCCTTGAAACCTTCGCTACGCTCAGGATTCTTCTTTTGAACCACTCCCTTCGCTCGTGGTTCAATTCTAGAATCCTTCGCTTGCTCAGGTTTCAATACAAGGCACTCACGCCAAATAACGCTTTTGCTGCCTTGCATAACAAATAACTATTTTTTTTATTGCCAATGGATGAGGTCGACGATGAAACGACCTTGCCCAGAAGAAGCCTACCTAGGTATCATCCTATCATCTTGCTAGACTGTGTCTTTGGACTGCAATTAAGACTTCTTCGTTGTAAGAAGAAAAAAAACATATTTTATCATGCTTAGTAAAAAAAACAATTTTACTAGCATTTTATTGGCGATGGCGATGTTTTTTAGATTCAATGCAACTGCAAGAGTTAAATACTGTAAATATACCCATACGAAATTAAAATAACGTAGAAAAAGCGAGCGTGGAGTGTCGCCGGCGGCACACGCGGCGCGTGTCTAGATAGTAGGTAGCGGCGGCCGGCGCGGCTCTAAAACGCTACCTACTACCTAGTGCACTTTAAAACGCGCGTGTCACACGCCACACTCTGAAACCAGCCATAGATAAAGCTCTTTTTCAGTCGTCCGCTTAAAAATCTCGGAATATGATTTAATACATATTGCAGAGAAATCGTTAAAAGCAATCTACAAAATGTTTTAGAGATAAAACGTTTGTCCCTCACAGAATTCATTTAAAAACAAATATCTGGTAGCTTAAAATGAAACCCCATTCACACAAGAATAATGAATAAATAAACAGATACTCGAGATCTTGAGAACACTACTTACAAATTGAAATATAAATATTTTCTACTTCAACAACACAACAGTATTCTCCTCTGGTAAACATTTTACATGTTTCTTTGTCATTTTAAGTTGATTAGGACTTAAGCTTGGAGACAACAGCATGGATAATTTTTCTGAAGCCAGCAACCCATAATAGTTACTGGATCTCGGTACATACCAGCCCTTGGCTGTACAAATGGATACTGGTAAGTAATTGGTGACCACAGAATTGAGTTGGGGCGCTGCTGTCAATCATCCGTTTTCAAATTCCTTAGTCGCCTATTACGACAACCACGGGAAGGGATGAGGTGGTACCTTCGTAGCTGGCACCACACGAACTAATATAAGTCATAATAGAGGTACTTTCTTCTATGGCAATGGCTAGTCATTTGCTAGCACTACAGAAAATTGTGAAACTTTCCTAAACGACATCATTGTACGGTTTTAGTGGCCATCATGCGACGCTTCAGGTCACATTACGATCCACTAAGTGGCGTAGTCGCAGTGGAGATGCTAGCGGAATATAGGATGAAGGATACAATATTGCAATCCGTTTAAGAACCGACAAGATTCAAGGTATTCGCATTTAAATTTTACTTCAAGAGGGAATGTAGGTAATAAAAATTCAAATCCTGGGACAATTTAAAAATATAATTTCTAGAATAATAGATTTTCCTCACAGACAGGGTCACAAATCACTGTTTTAGTTTTCATCTTCTTTTTCTTCCACTGGTCCCCCCATCTAAAGCCTGCTGTTAGGTACCAAGTTTAGCGCCGCACAGTGGGCTGAAACTAGCGTTTCATAGACATTCAAATTTTTTTTTTGAGTGGCGCTTTTTTTGCTTGGAAACGGTTAAGGATACCTACCATATGCCTGCACTCAGAATTTTTTTATGAAAAAGTTTGTATGGAGTCGGCGTAATAAATGATGATATCTCCCTTATCGCACAATTGCGCCTAATATCCTCTTAGGTTATTAATATACGAATTATTTTGGATTTTTTGACATACTCCAAACTAAGGCCAAACTTGCGCCTTTTTTTAAAACCTGATTTTGTTATTTTTTTCGTTTTTAACTAATATTAAGCTTAAAATAGATTTAAATACATTGGACCTTTACGCAAATTTATTGTCTAAAATATAAGAATGTGAAATTCGCTTAAAAACTCATTAGCTGTATAATAAACAAAAAAAAACTGGTAATTTTTTAAAAGTTTTGTAAAAAAAAAAGGCGCAAGTTTGGCCTTAGCATGTAGTATGTCAAAAAATCCAAAATAATTTATATATTAATAACTTAAGAGGATATTAGGCGCAATTGTGCGATAATGGAGATATCATCATTTATTACGCCGACTCCATACAAATTTTTTCGAAAAAAATTCTGAGTGCGCTGTTTACAATTTTAAACCTGAAAGTTCATTATATAAGGCATAAAGTAGGTATCCTCAATCGTTTCCAAGCATAAAAAACGTCACTCAAAAAAAAATATTGAATGTCTATGAAACGCTAATTTCAGCCCACAGTGCGCCGGCGCCTTGATCGCCTTCTATCGCTTTGTGGCTGCTACGTGGTAGTGGTTTTGGCCCATTACAGTCCTTGCGACGTGATTTGATTAACAAACTACCATTAAATTATGCATATAAGAACCTTATATAATGGAAAGGAACAATTTGAAGGACAAAAATGTCTTTATTAACAAACTTTCTGTTTTCTTGTCAAAGATGGTGACAAGAAAAGATTTAACAGGCACTGCCTGTTAGTCGAACAGAAACGATGGAAAAATTTTGTTCTCTTTATCGCCTCTGACATGATCGATGGAACGCTTTTATTCAATGTTTTTTTACGCCCAAATAAGATGAAGGGTTATCCTTTAAGGTCGAAAGTAACGTTTTTATCTTTGAGTTTCCGGATTATATAACTCGGGAAAGTTGGGATAAGGGATACAATTTTGTTTTCTTCGGTAAACTTGCCGATAAAGCGAAAGGAATCACAATATCAGTACGCGAAGAACTGCACTATCATCACTTGCGGAAGCGTCAAATATGTTATTACGTATTAAATATTTAATGGAAAATGTCGTTATAAAATAATGTTACGGAAACTTCACACATGACCATGCGATGGTACAGACGTCGTAAATATTATATACGAGTATATATATATTGAGGTTGATTTTTGTGCTAAGGTTTAGCCTGTGTGGAACTTTTTTCATGCTCTTAGTGGACGCCCTAAATTAATCCTTGTGAAAAATTGCGAACTTGAAGACCAAGATACGTGATAGGGGTTCGAACGAGATACACTTGTTTAAGTATATTATTGTGACAATCAGTGAATGAGTAAATAGCTCAGCATTTCTTTTGGTACAATTAAGAATTTATTGAGTTAAGTGGCGCAGCCCTAATATTCCGCTAAGGTCGTCAGCCGCACCTCAGATTACCTATTCCGAAGCCACGCGATAACGATATAAAACCTGACGTCATAACGTCTTATCCCCCAATAACAGCGATAAGCACCGACGCGACGAGATTAATAACATCGTTTTGACAATAATGGAACATTCAATAACGCAGAGAAACGTCTTTCATTCGTCGACTCGTTATTTTAACAACGGCGAAACTAATTAAAAAGATTTATTCCTGAGCCTGGTATAGTAATAGACGTCAAGAGAATACGCTTGAAATGCTGTTTAATTTAGGCTGAAGTGGTATTTTTACGAGTCGTGGCATAAATAATGGAGTGCTTACCGGTCGTCCAATTCGCCAAGTGGAGGGCTGAAACTTTTCTTTTCTAAAGCCAGCCAATCTTTTAAACTTAATATTTTACAACTTGTTTGAATTGACTATATGGGCATTTGAATAACTTACTTACAGGCATCTATAGCTGTTAAGTGGTTAAAAGTCTAGCACTATTTTCTTACACGCAGCCTAATAAAATGAAAAAAAAAAAATTATAGAAGATAATTCCGCTTAAGGTAGAAAACGGCGCCCTCAGCATCTCTCGCCTCGATATTGACACATGACTCAACTTTATACGACACACCGCGTCGCGAGTTCACGTAAAACATCCATTAGACCTCCCCATGTAAATAGAGATCTTTTGCTTTCTATACTCCCATTCAGAGATTTCAAAGCTTTCATTTCAAAGAGGAACTGAAAGAAGTCTGGCACGAAGTCTACGCGCGGGAAATAAATTACGCTCTATAGATTTTACTACCTGACCCCACGAGTTAATTCACGGCGAGTCTGGGCTTTTACAGAAAACTGAAACGACTGAACCGCTTTATTTCTGATAGAGTATTTAGGCTTCACCGCTTTTAACTTCATACTCGTACATCTTTTGAGTGAGCCGATTGCGATGAAACAAAGCTTATATGTTGCACCGAAATAAGGCTAATACATTAGTGAGAATTCCATTTGAATCGGTATACTTGAATCGGTGAAATGGGTGGGATTTCTTGTCACTTCTTTTTTTTCCACATGGCGCCACTTAGCGTTTAGTTTAATTGACGTCATAAAGTGATCAAATAATCCTATTATATACATAGTATATATATCCTAATATGAATAAAGTATACTTTGACTTTGAAACACATATAAATTAGCTATAGACACACACATACATACAGGTTCAAATAATATTGTTTTGTTATAATTTATTATCCAATGACTGCTTCCATTTTTTTTATTAATTTCTATCAAATGAAATAAAGCAATTGCTCATTCTTTAAGCCCACGAAAGTTAAGCAACTTCTTACTTAAAACCTAGTGACGTAATAACTAGAGCATTGCCGTGCTTCGGAAGGCACGTTAAGCCGTTGGTCATAACAACTATGTCACCGTTGGTGTCGGCTAGAAGAGGGTTACCCCCTGGCCACAGCCAGTATTGCGGCGCGGCGAGCGGCGCGGCTAGCGGTGAGCGCCGAAAACAAACGCTAGACAACGTACGAAGTATGCCACAGCTAGCCGCGGCGCGAAATGCGGCGCGGCTTGCGGCGCGGGTTGACTGGCGCGGTGCGCGGCGGCGGCGGGCGGCGCGGTGTGCGAGCGAAACAAATGTACTAGAGAGTATCGAGGCGGCCACAGCTCAAAGCGGCGCGCGCGGCGGCATCAAGTGGACGGACTAGCCAACGCGTGACCAAAACAAATAATTTTGTTTTTAACGCGCGTTGACCGTTTACATTACATAATGGATACTGAACAGAAAATTTTACAGAAAATGAGACTGAGAAATAAATTCACTCAAGCTTTGATGGACGAAATTAGTATGAATCAATATACAGGCGTTACAGGCTATCAGGGCTATTTCACTCAACCTCCGCCTTCTGACTACGGCACACATAATATTAATAATTTAAACTAAAAATAAACTAAATTAACCAATGTCATGCCAAAAATATGTATAATTATAATAAAAAAGCAAAATCTGTGATTGATAAATGATTGTTTATGGTAAGAGTACATAAATAAATAAATACTTGGTAAATAAACAATTTATAATTATAATTATAAGCAAAATCTGTGATTAATAAAAGATTATGGTACATAAATAAATAATACTTCGTAATAAACATATTAATACTTTCATTTTTCTACATATGTAGGTACTTACCTTAAAGTCAGAAACAGCTGTTCTGGAGGTGAAACAATTTTCTTAAAATTAACTTTAACTTTTAAGTCTTCATGTATGTGGCTGAGTATATAATCAAAAGTTTCTACGCTTGTCCTCGTATATTCAAAAAAAAAATCGGGATAGTTCCTGTATTCGTAATAATGAGTGTGAAATTCGCCAAGTTCTCTCCTTTTTTGGTTAACTGGGTGCGCTCCTATTCTAGATTGAATAATATCTTGTGCTAAAAACGCACTTGATTCTAGGCAATACCGTGCCACTTTTGATAGGGACATTTTATTTTATGTTGCTGTTCTGAATACGTTCACTGCTAGTTAGGCTATCCGCTGGCCTGAAAATATAACTAACTAACTAACACGTGTAAGTATAATAGTGAATGAAAGGAGATGTTCCATCTCCGATCATCTCTATGTACACCTGCTAGAAAAAAATACAAAGTATACTCAATTTTATTCACCTATCAACTCTTCTCAGTTATTATCCGGAGGTTTAACCAAGAAAAATCATTATAGTACGGTCAGTTAGCTGTTTCACGTAGACACGCCTTACAATTTCACCAATTTTTTTCCAGGTACGAGTTAGGTACATAGCTCTCAATTTTTAATAGGAGCCAATTCTTGAATTTCAAAAAATTTCCATAGAAAATTCAAGAATTGGCTCCTATCGAAAACTGAGAGCTATGTACCTAACTAGTACCTGGAAAAAAATTGGTGCCATTTGGTGAATTTGGCGATATAAGACTATAAGGGACCGGACTATTAAAAATACGCTCATTCGTGCGACATGGCACGGCGATGTTAATGTCTCAGTGATCCAACTAAGTAAAATAAAACAGAAAACATCATGAAAATATATTGTCGGCCTTTTCACATACAAAGGTCACATCAATTGTGTGTTGCGGTAAGGCCCATTAATATTATATGAAGGTATTACAAGTAAACTATGCCGAATTAAATAAAAACCATGACGTAAAGACGTGCTAAAAATTTACTTACATACAACTGTACACGGCCGGGGTAATAGCAATATGAAACGTTTCCATTAAGTAGGTTCTAACGAGCAGAGGCAAACCGACGTGATCGATAAAACGTTTAAAAGCACTTAAAGAACGGTAGACAGCTCCGAGATCACTCAAGTAAAAGAAAGAAAGACTTCACGCGAAAAATAAAAAGAATAATCGCTCACAAGTTGCGAATCGCACTTTACGCGAACTAGTTTCTCTGTAATTTTGTTAAAAGCCCTGAGGTGTAATATTGCAGATGATCCTCACAACGTGAAATAGGTTCTTTGATAGATTGAAGTTACAGTAGTGTAATATTATAAAGTATAACCGAAAATAAATGACGCCGTTTGTTTTCTGAATGTAAACCAATGATTCAAAATACCTTTTTATATACCAACACAGGGTTACAGAAAATATAAAAAACTGAATAACTTTCCTCAAAGAACATTGAAAGACAAAATAAGACGATATGTACATTTTTTTGGGTATTTTAGAGACAAATATCTTTTTATTTACTCAGTTTCTTGCCGTGATTTTCAGGTATGTGTTTCTTGACCATTCATGTGAGGGCATCACCAAGACCAAAACACGATTACTGAAAATCGACTACACAAAATTAAAATCCAAAGTTGCCTCTTCAATTTTCGTTTCTTTCTCTTTTTGTGTAATCTGAGATGTTTTAAGTATTGAAATTAAGTATAAAGAAAGGTATTCGTAGTTGCTAGGGTTGACTAAAGCTAAAATTTTATTTTATTTCTTAGTTTTTACAAAAAGTCGATATTTTATATCGGGCGCTTACGTCATTTAGTTTTGGTGCACGCGCACTACATCTGTCGCAGTCTAATACGTTGCGGAAGTAATTATTTTATTCCTTTCTTTCACCGATCAGTTGCCCGTGACCTTCTGTCGACGACAGACCTGTATTCGTTGTTCCCAAATCCAACCTTTCACGCGCAATAAAAACTATTTCATCAAAAAATATATTTTATAATTATTTTTGAGAGATTGTCATTGTAGCCCTAGATGAGAATTTTTATTTGTGATCAAAGTAAATACCAACCTGATTACATATTTTATTGTACATACTACTTGCTAATACTACTAATAATAATACCTGTCCCGTGTAGTGCCGGCAAATAATAATACCAACCTATACATACCCGTGGGTGTCGTAAGAGGCTACTAAGGGTTATAAACTGGAGTATGGGCAGCAGCATCCTCTTTTGTATCTTACATCTTACTTACTGCGGTCACCTACAACCGCGGTCCATGGTGCCAGCCGTAAAACGCTAACAAGCGAGGTGACTATGGTACTTCCAGCATTTTTCCAGAAAAAACTAGAATTCTACAAAAGTACGTATCCATTGATCGAACAGAGTAATGGAGTCGCTATTACACACAGACCTGGCGGACGGAATGTAGGGACATACGAAAAAACCAGTCAAGTGCGAGTCGGACTCGCGCGCCGAGGGTTCCGATATACCTATAGTATTTTTGGAAGCAATAAAGTCCATTTTCAGGACCGCAAAACTAAATTTGTTTGTAAAGGTTTTTTGCAGATTTCTAAAAAACTGTGCAACTTAGAAAGATCGTTTTATTTTTGCTGTAAAGTTTACATAAACTTCTGTCAACTGTAATTAATTCAGATTTTTCCTTACTCAAACTTCAGAGATAAGGGGGGGGGGAAGTGGTATTTATTTTGACATTTTTCATCATAACTTGAAAACTAAGTAACTTAAAAAAATACAAAAATATATTTTAAAATGTACAAGTAAAGCCCTTTCATATGATACCCCACTCAACCTAGTAGCGACCCCCTTTAATAATCATACTTTTTTCAAAATTTTTTCATGTGCAATAAAGTTGGGTAACTATATTCTAAAACTATTCCAAATTTCAGGTCGATAGCATAAGTGGTAAGCTGTGCGGTGCCGGCCTAAAAAGAATAGTACCGACGCATCTCTTCCCGTGGGTGTCGTAAGAGGCGACTAAGGGAAATGAAATCCAGAGGATGGGCAGCAGCGTCCTTCTGTGTATTATTTCATCTTACTGTGGGCGCCAACCCGTCTGCCAAGCGTGGCGACTATGGTAAAACCCCCTAAGAATCAACATGAATCACAATAATAGTCTCCGGCCCCTAGTCCCCGGCGGCCCCGCTATTCCTGGCTCCGGTAGCGGCCATGGTAACGGTGGGGCAGGGGGTGCGAAGAATTCCCGGCAGATGTCGAGCTACCAACAACGACGACCTCTGGCCCTGGCAACTTATAACACGCGCACATTGCGGACCGACGAAAAGGTTGCAGAACTCGAAGAAGAATTGAGCAGGTTACACTGGGACGGACGTCAGCTTGTACGAGATTAGAATGGCTCTCAGACAGCTTAGAAACAACAAGGCACCCGGGCACGATGGAATTACGGCTGAGCTTCTGAAAGCAGGCGGAAGGCCAGTGCTTAAAGCTCTTCAGAAGCTGTTTAATTCTGTCATACTCGAAGGGAAAACGCCACAGGCATGGCACAGAAGTGTGGTGGTACTCTTCTTCAAAAAGGGTGATAAGACCCTGCTGAAGAATTACAGACCTATCTCACTTCTGAGCCATGTCTATAAGCTGTTCTCGAGAGTCATTACGAACCGTCTCGCGCGCAGGCTCGACGACTTCCAGCCTCCCGAACAAGCCGGTTTTCGTAAAGGCTTCAGTACCATAGACCACATACATACGATACGGCAAGTTATACAGAAGACCGAAGAGTATAAACAGCCACTTTGCCTGGCGTTTGTGGACTATGAGAAGGCCTTCGATTCGATCGAGACGTGGGCCGTGCTACGATCTCTCCAGAGGTGCCAAGTCGACTATCGGTACATTGAAGTGTTGAAGGATCTGTACAAAAACGCCACTCTGTCAGTTCGTCTTCAGGACCAGGACTCGAAACCTATCTAATTGCAGCGACGAGTGAGACAGGGAGACGTCATATCTTCTAAACTGTTCACCGCTGCATTGGAAGACGTCTTCAAACTCCTGGACTGGAAAGGACTTGGCATCAACATCAATGGCGAGTACATGACCCACCTTCGATTTGCCGACGATATTGTCGTAATGGCTGAGACCCTGGAAGATCTCGGCACGATGCTCAATAACCTCAGTAGAGTTTTACAACAAGTGGGTCTTAAAATGAACATGGATAAGACGAAAATTATGTCTAACGCCCTTGTTGTACCCACTCCACTCAAAGTTGGAGACTCTACGCTCGAAGTTGTTGATGAGTACGTATACCTGAGACAAACAGTCTAGCTGGGTAAATCCAACTTAGAGAAAGAGGTTACTCGTCGAATCCGACTCGGATGGGCAGCGTTCGGGAAGCTCCGCAATATCTTCACGTCCAAAATACCGCAGTGTCTCAAGACGAAAGTCTTTGACCAGTGTGTGTTGCCAGTGATGACATATGGCACCGAGACGTGGCCGCTCACGATGGGCCTTATCAAAAAGCTCAAAGTCACCCAAAGGGCTATGGAAAGGGCTATGCTCGGAGTCTCTCTGCGCGATCGAATCAGAAATGAGGAGATCCGCAGAAGAACTAAAGTAACTGACATAGCCCTGAGAATCGCTAAACTGAAGTGGCAGTGGGCAGGGCACATCGCAAGAAGAACCGATGGCCGATGGGGCGTGAGGGTTCTAGAGTGGCGACCACGTACCGGAAGACGAAGCGTTGGCAGGCCGCCCACAAGGTGGACCGACGATTTGGTCAAGGTCGCGGGAAGCCGCTGGATGCGAGCAGCGCAGGACCGGTCGTCATGGAGTTCTTTAGGGGTGGCCTATGTCCAGCAGTGGACGTCTTTCGGCTGATATGATGAGCATAAGTAGTTGCTGAGATATAGAGGTGTGACAGACAGACGGACAGACAGACAGACAGAGCGGCACCATAAGGGTTCCTTTTTTTACCATTTTGGTATCGAAACCCTAAAAACGCGCGGCTTTTGTTAGCTTCGTTCATCTGCGTCACAGAAAACCATATATAATAATAATAATATATATTATATTAATATATTAATAATAATATATGTACTAGTGTCTGCTTACCTATACTGAAAGTAGGTATAGTTAAATATAAGAGCGTAAATTGTTTTTTTTAGTAAACAGTGTTACTTCGAGAGGTTTTTTTTATTTTTCTTTAATTTTTTACATAAACTTCTATCGACTGTAATCAATTCAGATTTTTCGTTTCGTTTTTATAGACTTTTTTAGTTTAACTGTAAAATGAGTCGTAAAAAAATACAAAATTTATTTTACTGCATAATTTCGACTTTAGGTGATTATAAAACCCTTAATCATACTATTCGGCATCTAAATAAACTATTTATAACAATAAGCTAAATGTTTCTATTTAAAAAGATTTTATATAACGCAACTCCTTGCATTTCTATGCTTGTTGCGGCCAGCGTGCCGCGTGCGGCGGGTGCTCAGTGCGTGTATTTTGTGCGGGGAGCGGGGGGGTCGAGCGAGGAGACTCCGCCCATTGAGCGTTAAATATTTTCAGACATATCCTCAACAGTAATAAGTACGCGCCTGTCAGGCACTTGAACCACCAAAATGACTGATGTAATTTATCACAAACAATTTTTTTATAATAATAAGTTAACATAATACTGGATAACGAGGCGCTTGGAAATCACAACACTTAAAGTATACTTGTCAAACAAACATCAATTATCAAACTAAACCACTACACAACACGTAAGTATATCCCTCTAAGGAGCTAACTTGTTAAACTGTAACCACTTAGTAAAAGCGATTCGATCTGAAATGCAACGAGTTTACGATTCTGGTTCAATTTTGTTGAGTACCAAATCGAAGCCAGTGCGGCGCCCGTGCGATATGAGTATGAGGCCGCAGTGAAATGGATATTGGAGTGTGATATTGCTGAGTGTAAAATCGAAGGCACTTGAAGTAGATCGCAGCGGTCAATGGTCGTGGGATTTGGAGCTATCGAACCGTGTTTCGAGATGTAATTTAAATTATCTCAAAGTTGTGTATGTGCAGACGCATTTAATAAAAAAAACGTTGAAAAATAAAAGTCTACTATTATCTTAAACTGATAAGATACTACGATGGACTTGAAAGTTTTAGAATATCAACTTTAGAATATCAACTTACGCAAATAAGGGGAGCCAAATTTCAAATTATTGCTACTAGATCGAATGGGGCTTTACTTGTAAATTCTATGATATACCTTTATTTTTGTTTTTTTTTCGACTCTTAGTTTTTAATTTATGATGAAAAATTACAAAAAATACTGTTTACGATGGATTATATCTCTTATTATTCAAACTCAAAATTATGATTTTAGTAGTATATTTCAAGTTTATACAAAAATGTAAAAAGATGATGCTTATTAATCAACGTTCGGCGTAGCATTGGTCCATTGAATATGGCCGGTCGCCGGTCCGCCGCCGTTCCCCGCGCGTCCCTCGCCCCGCGCCTGGTTCGCCTTAGAGCTATTCTCGACATCTTCCCCCCCCTCGAAGTCCTTGGGCTCTCGAGCAGTAGAAGGATCGTCGTCATCAGAATGCAGGAGAGGAACAAGCTTATTCAGCGCTCGACGAAAGATCCCCTTCTTAGTGGTTACATCTGCCACTCTTGAAACTCCGTCAGAGCCAGGGTATAGTTTGGTAATACGCCCCATCTGCCATTTGAGAGGAGGCAAATTTGTATCCTTAAGAACAACCATATCTCCTACTTGCAGTCCTTTCTGGTTCACCTTCCATTTTGTCCTTTGCTGTATTTCGCTCAGGTACTCATGACTCCAGCGTTGCCAAAATACTTGTCGCATCTTCTCGATGAATTCGTAGCGGGTTACGTTCTTGACGTGCATTAAGGCTGGAGATGGTAATGAAGTCAGAGCTCTGCCAATGAGGAAGTGGCCAGGAGTTAAAGGATCAAAATCATTTGGATCTGTGGAGAGAGGAGTCAAGGGTCTGGAGTTGAGGATGGCTTCAATTTGAGTAAATAACGTGGACAGTTCCTCGAATGTTAGGTGTTGATTACCTAGAATCCTAGTAATATGGAATTTGGCGGCCTTCACGCCAGCTTCCCAAAGACCTCCAAAATTAGGGGCGTAAGAGGGTGAAAACCTGAAATTTATGCCTTCATTGGCGCTGAAAGAAGAAATGTCTTCATTGCTTGACTTTAAAAAGTTTGCGATTTCATTATTTGCGCCTACAAAATTCGTACCATTGTCGCAGTACAACTCGCTAGGTTTTCCTCTGCGTGAGATAAAACGCCGTAAGCAAAGTATAAAAACATTAGTAGAGAGATCACTAGCGAGCTCTAAGTGCAAGGCTTTAGTAGCCAAGCAAACAAAAAGGCACAAGTAACACTTAGTAATACGACATCCACGACCTTTTCGGTCGGTAATATAAAAGGGACCAGCAAAATCGACGCCGGTTACCTGGAATGGAAGATTCGGATTCACTCGAGGAGCCGGTAAGTTTCCCATTATTGGGTTTACATTATTAGCCTTTAAAATTTTGCACTTAATGCAGTTGTTGACTGTCTTTTTTGCTAAAATTTTTCCTCTTAGGGGCCAGTAACGTTCTGGTAATTTGCTTAAAATTAACTGCGGTCCGCCATGTAAAAGAGCATTGTGTTCATGCAAGAAAAGCAATTTGGTAAAGTTGTGATTAGACTCTAATATTGCAGGATGTTTCTTTGAGAAGTTTTCAGGAGAATTTTGAATTCGACCACCTACACGGAGTACGCCGAGTTCATCAACAAATGGATTTAAAGACAAGACATGAGATTTATTTGGTAAGCTTTTTCCGTTCGATAATGTTTTGATCTCATTAGGAAAACATTCCATTTGATGTAGTTTAATTAAGTGATTTAATGACGTTTCCATTTCTTTACAGGTTAGAGGGCCAGTCTCTTTGGCATTTGGATGACGCAAATTCTGCGCGAAACGCAGAACATAAGCAAAAGTTCTTTGTAAGGTAAGTAACTTTGAGTATTTTTCAAAATTAATAATCAGACTTTGATTTGTTGTTGTAGAATTAGCGTTTGGGATTTTAGTTTGTGTAGTGCATGTTGTAGTTGTGTTAAGTGTAGTAGTTTTAGGTGAAGGTTTAGGATAAGTTTTCCTTTCAGGTACATCATCAATTGGAGTGAAACTCTTTGGCCAGTGTTCTGAATCAAGTTCCAAAAAATCAGGCCCATTCCACCAAAGTGTGGCCTTGTCCATGTTTTTTGGATCTAAGCCTCTTGAAGCCATGTCAGCCGGATTTTCCTGGCCTGGTACATGCCTCCATGAGTTTGCTGCAGTAAGGCTTTGTATTTCGCTAACTCTATTAGCTACAAATGTTTGGAGCTCACACGGCTGAGTGGACAACCAGCTTAATACGACTGTAGAATCAGTCCAATATACAATCTTTGAAATTTCACAGCGAAGGGCTTTAGTTACTTTCGAACATAATCGAGCTGCTAATAGAGCAGCGCAAAGCTCTAAACGCGGAATTGATACAGACTTTAATGGAGCCACCTTTGTTTTTGCACAAAGAAGTCTGACCAAAATGTTACCGGTTATGTCAGTTGAACGTATATAAGTACAAGCTGCATATGCAACCTGTGATGCATCTGAAAATGAATGAATCTCTATAGCAATTGGGTTATCTACGATGACACATCTTGGTACTTGAATGTTAGCAAGTGTGTTTAAACTCAAGACAAAATTATTCCACATCTTTTCTACCTCAGGTTGGATAAAGTCATCCCATTCTAACTTTGTGAGCCACAGTTTTTGAAGAATAATTTTGGGAGTAATTGTGCATAAACCGAGCAATCCTAAAGGGTCAAACAACTTAGCTGAGCTTGATAGGATTGATCTCTTTGTTACGCGAGATGGAGATTCGATTTTAACTGGAAATTCAAAGACATCCTCTGTAGGATGCCACTTCAAACCTAACGCACTTGATTGTGAACATAAATCGAGATCCTTTGGTGCTAAAATTGCATCATTGTCTTTGAATATTGAAGGTGCGTTAGTACGAAATTTACGTAATGGAAAGCAAGCTGAATTTAATATATTTGTAACTGAAGCCACTATATGATGTAGTTCCTTCTTAGATTGAGCTCCAGTTAAAAAATCATCGACATAGAAATCTTCTTTAATACACTGTGCAATTTCAGGATCAGTACAATCCTTTGACAGCTGTAGCAAACATCTAGTGCTTAGAAAAGGCGCTGATGCCGTACCGTACGTAACGGTGTTTAATTGAAATATTTTATTGGACGAAGATTCTTCGTCACGCCAAAGAATCATTTGCAAATGGCGTTGCATCGGATCTACTAGTATCTGACGATACATTTTTTCTACGTCAGCCGAAACAACGTATTTATGCTGTCTGAATCTAGTTAAGATTGAAAACAGGTCGTCTTGTACGACTGGACCTACGTATTGGATGTCATTGAAACTTTTACCGGATGTCGTTTGCGCTGACGCGTCAAAAACGACCCTTAATTTTGTTGTGTCGCTTTGTTCTCGAATTACTGCGTGGTGCGCTAAATAGCAGCCAAATCCAGGTCTAGGTACTTCACTTGAATGTCCTAAAGATTCATATTCATTGATAAACTTAGTATATTCTTGTTTTAAAATAGGATCACGTTTCATTTTCCTTTCGATTTGAAGCAATCGTTTTTCAGCCAAATTATAAGAATCACCGAGAGCGTACGGTGTTTCCCGAAGAGGAATCTGAACGCAAAACCTACCATTTTCATCGCGGCGAGTAGTGTCAGTAAACAGTTTCTCGCAGAAATCATTATCTTTGGACTCAAATTTAGTAGGGGGCAAATCATCTAGCTCCCAGAATTTCGTCAATTGTTGTTTGATTTCTTGACTAAAATTGCATTGTATTTTTTCTGGCTGAATATTCGTGTTCCCCCCCATCGGACCACACACGACCCAACCTAATTCGGTTTCTTGTAAAATTGGTTTGCTGAACCCTAATTTGTATCTACCTGTACCAATCAAGTCCCAAAATATGTCAGCTCCTAAGAGCAAATCAATTTCGCCTGGCTGATAAAATTCAGGATCAGCTAATTTAACATTGCTTGGAATATTCAATTCATTGATAGGAATGTACGTATGGGGTAATTTGTCAGTGATGTGGGGTAAAATGAAACATTTCACAGAGGTGCTGAATGCTTTACATAATGATCCTAATTTTAAATTGCAATGTTCAGTAATATTTATTGTCTTGTTGTTTAAACCAGACACACACTGAATAGTGTTACGCAATTTGGCACACCCTATTCGTTTTTGAGCTGCTTCACTAATAAACGATGACTGGCTACCACTGTCCAGTAACGCCCGCAGAGTGAAATGATTACCGTTGCTCTTTACTTCGACTAACGCTGTAGAAAGAAGAGCATGATATGAAGAAGCAGCAGACATTGTTGTAGATGGTAAAGGAATTTCATTTGAATTCACTTCCATTTTAGTTTCATTTTGCATAGGATATGATGTAAATAAAGCAGTAGAGTTAGTTTGTTGTTGTTGTTGATGTATAGGTTGTCGTCGCTGTACAGGTTGTTGTTGTACAGGTTGTTGTTGTTGTTGTACAGGTTGTTGTTGTTGTACAGGTTGTTGTTGTTGTTGTACAGGTTGTTGTTGTTGTTGTACAGGTTGTTGTTGTTGTACAGGTGGTTGTTGTTGATGTACAAATGGTTGTAGTTGTACAGATGGTTGTTGTTGTACAAATTGTTGTTGTAGTGACGTTTGTTGTGGTGACGGCTGTTGTAGTAATGGTAGTTGCAGTAATTGTTGTTGAGAATTCGATTTATGTAATAAAGTGCTGTGTTTTCTGTTACAGATTCTGCAACCACTCAATCTACATTGGTAAGACTGATGCCCACCACGTAAGCAATTAACACACAGCTTCCAATGGTTAACTTTAGCATTACGTTCTTCTAAAGGTAAAGATTGAAATTTTAAACATTCGTGTAACTTGTGATCCATTGAACAATAAATACAATTTTTTTTAGTAGGATAGGTGGCGTTTCCGGTAGCAGCAACAAAAGAACTTGATTTAGACAAACTTTGTCGTTTTTCATTTCTATTATTATTATTTGAAGATGAAGATGTTTTACCTGCGCTGACTGTTTCTAAAACATCTGCCCTAAGACGCATAAAAGAGTAAAAATCTTCCAGTGAAGGTGAATCCTCGTTGCTCCGAAACTCTTCCCACTTTCCCAAGGTCACGGCATCCAACTTTGCTGATGCTATGTAAATAATGAGAGTATCCCACTCATCAGTTTTCTCACCTAGACCTTTTAACGCACTTAAGTTCTTTGACAAAGTATCAATCAAGTTACGAATACCCGTATCTGACTCCTTATTCATTTTATCAATTGAAAATAAGCACTTTAGATGTTCATTGATAAGTAGACGTTTTTTGTCATATCTTTCACACAATAAACTCCAAGCAATTGGATAATTTTTTTTCGTAACGGCGACGGAACTGATGACGTGTTTTGCTGTACCTTGAAGGTAAGTTTTTAAGTAATGTAATTTATTTACGTCATCAATATCATCGCTGTTATGAATTAACGATAAAAACATGTCACGAAATTCGAGCCATTTATTTGGGTTGCCGTCAAACGGAGGAATCTGAATGGGAGGTAATTTTAAGTTGCAGTTGGAACTTTTAGGAATTTCTTCCCTGTTTTTAGGAACCTTCCAGGAATCAAGAAGTTCCTGCGCTTGAGCAGACAGAAGAAATAATTTATTTTCCGTAGCTTCTCTTTTGTTAAGTTGTTCCTCAATTTTAATTTCCTCTAACTGCTCAATCTTTGCCTGAATTTCATCAAAGGAATACGATATTTCTTGTAATTTGTTTACACGTAATTTTAATTCATTAAACTGAAGGTTTGTGACCGTATCCGGCGGTACTTTCAATAAAGGTGTTAAATATTTGTCGAATAATGTTAAACGGCCACGCACTGTACCTCTTTGCTTGGTTAGCTCACTAAAATCACTCATTTTTTATGTGTTTTATAAGCACAAACAATTTACAACACGAAACAATACGATATATAATCAATAACGCACTAATAAAAATCAAGCAATGAAAACGACCTGATACCACGTTGCGACGGAAAACATTCCAATAAGGCCGGTATTTATTCTTTGAGCGCAGCGGGCAACCGCGCGGTAGCTGCCGTGACTCACTAGTACTCGACACGTCGGTCGGCACCGGCCGTCGGTCAATTCCGCTCCGCTTATGAACAAGTTTCACCCGCTTGACGCGGAAATTTAGTGGGAATTACTGGAAATTAGGAAAACAAGCAAAATTATAATAAAACTATTACAATATATTCGTGTAACTATGATCTTAAAGTTTTGCTTGATAAAATATAAAGTACCTCCCGATGTTCGTGACAGAGACGTCTTTTTTTATAAAAAGACGTGGAAATACGTGAAATGGGCTATTGGATGATTGTATATTTATTGTGTAGATAAAATTTAAATATCAAATTTATGGAAATACGTAAAAATACGAAAAATTTATGATTTTTTACAATTTGCAAGGTGGGTATTTTCAACACTTTGCGACAACTGTCCACTTTATCAACGCAAATTAAAGCTGGAAAAAAGGAAATATGAAGAAAAAGGATTTGGCGCACTTCCCTGTATGTTGTTGCAGCGTTGTTTCAGCCTTTCCCGCAGGATTGATAGGGATCGAGTACGTCATCCAAATGTTCCTTTGTTCTGAAGGTTGCTTTGTTATTTCTTCGGTATAATCTCGTCGTGGTCTCCACAATGTTTACGATGGATTATATCTCTTATTATTCAAACTCAAAATTATGATTTTAGTAGTATATTTCAAGTTTATACAAAAATGTAAAAAGATGATGCTTATTAATCAACGTTCGGCGTAGCATTGGTCCATTGAATATGGCCGGTCGCCGGTCCGCCGCCGTTCCCCGCGCGTCCCTCGCCCCGCGCCTGGTTCGCCTTAGAGCTATTCTCGACAATACCATTAGTATAGGGGGGGCCTCATTTCCGAACGGAAAAATCTGAATTAATTATAGTCGATACAAATTTATTTACATATTATAGCAAAAATAAAACCATCTTTCTAAGTTGCAAAGTTTATTAGAAACCTACAAAATTCATTTAAGTTTTGCAGTCATAAAAATGGACCTTATTGCTTCCAAAAATACTTAAGGTATATCGGACGGAACCCACGGCGCGCGAGTCCAACTCCCACTTGACTAGTTTTTTGTTTCCATAGCCAATTATTCACACGACAACGACAATTTTTTCATTATAAGATGATATATTTTACAATGCTTTGGTCTACAAATTTAGTTTTGCGGTCCTAAAAATGGACTTTATTGCTTCCAAAATTACTTTAGGTACATCGGAACCCTCAGAGTCCGACACGCTCTTAACCGTTTTTTTTTTTGTTTCCATAGCCAATTATTCACACGACAACGACAAGTATTTCATTATACGATATATACAATGCTTTGGCAGTTGGGTACTATTTGTTCGGGTTTAATTATTACGGTGACTCAACTTTCATACATTTTAATTAGATGTTTGTATCGACGCTGTCATATAATGAAAAGTCTGAAATTGCGGTTTATGAAACTTGTTTTTTTACACTGTAATATATTGAAAACTGTCTATAACATAAACTGGTTATAATTCGGAGGTCCCGGTTAAAAACCAGGAATTTCTGAGTTCACATCCCGGTGGAAATATTGTTTAACAAAAATCACCTTGTGTGATTGTACTCACATTTGTTAGGACATTAAAGGTTAAATCACCTGGTTGTTTAAAAACTAAGAAGATTGTGCAATGATCTTATATAATAATAAATAAATAAATTTGTTTATTTTCTCCCACAAAATATATGTTACTAGGTAAGATTGTGTGTTTGAGACGCCACGTTAAGGCGATCCGTTTTTCATACTAAATTCAAATAACTCGCATTCTTATGCGGGACATAAAATGCTGTTGATAAACGAGTGATTAATACAAAGATACAGACTAATGCACCGAAAGTACTAGTTTTTCTTAGCAATTTTTGGTTCAATATTACCATTGTGGGTGTGCGATCTATACAGTAGTACTTTCGGTGCATTATCTGTAACTTTGTAATAATCAGCGAAAAACTTAACTAAAAATAGCAGTATACATTCGTTTTTCAACTTCATTTTATGTCCCGCATAAGAACGCGGGTCATTTGAATTTTTGTATGGAAAACGGATCACCTTAAGCCGTTCGTACCGGCCACTAAGGAAGGAGCCATGTTAGAGGTTTTTGGCGGCTCAACATCTGCCAATTTTATTGGGTTCATAAGGGGGGGACGACACGATATGTTGATAAAAATAATAATTCTTCGAATGAGGCGTAATATTTTGGTCATCAAGACATAGCAGTTACCCGCGATCACGTCTTCCGCACTGACTTAACAAAAAAAACAAATTTTTCTTCAGGAATTTTCAATTTTCCAAATTATGAAACTAAATATAAAACTACTAAAAAATTACACGTATATTTTGGTCATTAAAACAGCGCAATTACCCGCAATCACGTCGTCCGCGTTGTCTTAAAAAAAAACCGGCCAAGTGCGATTCGGACTCGCGCACCGAGGGTTCCGAACAAACCTATAGGTATATAAGTAAAAGTCATGGTATTTTTATTGCAATAAAAAATATTATGTGATGTAACTAAAAATTTAAGGTTTTCGGAATTTTTCCTTTATGTGTGCTATAAAACGTTGCTTTATGCCAAATTTCAAGATTCTAGGTCAAATATTTTGTGATGTAACTAAAAATTTAAGGTTTTCGGAATTTTTCCTTTAGTGTGCTATAAAACGTTGCTTCATGCCAAATTTCAAGACTCTAGGTCGACTGGAAGTATCCCTTAGGTTTTGATTCCCTTGCGAGTAGTTGCGAGTTTCAATATATGCGGCTTAAATTGCTTTTTCTTTTAATTGGGATGATATAGAACTTTGATTTTGTTACAGCTTAAAGGTACTATAGACCTGAGTATTTGATATGAATTTCAATTTTAATTCTTCTATGCGTTCATGAGGAAAAGGGTAATAAGTTTAAAAAAAATTAAATTATTTATATTATATCATGAAACTAAAAAATTATGCTTTTCGCAATTTTTCCTTTATCTGTGCTATAAGACGTTGCTTCATATCAAATTTCAAGATTCTGAGTTCACAGGCAGTACCCTGTACCACAGAGTACTATAATACTGGCGTGCCTGTACGTTTTGATTCCCTAGCGAGTGTGTGTGATTCCCTAGTGAAAAACTCGAAAATTTGCGGCATAAACGGCTGTATCTTTGGATTGCGTCGGCTTAGAAATTTTATTTTTACACAGCTCCAAAGGACAGTAGACCTGAGTATATGATATAAATTTCAAATTGATACCTCCACACGTTCCTGAGAAAAGGGGTCGTGACAGACAGACAGACGGACAACAAAGTGATCCTATAAAGGTTCCGTTTTTTTCCTTTTGAGGTACGGAACCCTGAAAAGATAAAACTAATTTAACTTCAGCAATTTTCAATTATTCGAATTATGAAACTAAATTTAAAACTACAAAAAAATTACTCGTAGACATGATGATGTCATGAAGTTTTGCTTATTATATTATTTAATTAATTTAAAAAAATATACATTATTTACGTAACGTTCATAGAATATGTAAATGAACTCTATGGTAATTAAGAATTAATTAAAGGGAAAACGTACAAGTAATTCAAATTGCCTGAAAATTTCTACTGTGAGGTCGAGGTTAACTTGATATTTCAAGGGTAATGCTATGTTTTGTCTTTGTAGCTTATATTCACATAAGGTACGAAGTACAGACTAGGTTCGGTTATTTCAACCTTAGGCGCTGGTCTAATCTAAGCGGTGCGATGCGGATGCGGATGCGCGCAACCGGCGCGCAACCGGCACGCCGCCTGTCACTTCTGTTTCATACAAAATGTATAGAAGCAACGCGGTGTCGTCCACCCTCGCCGCACTGCCTGGATTAGAACGACGCCGCGTCGCTTCTATACATTTTGTATGAAACAGAAGTGACAGGCGGCGTGCCGGTTGCGCGCATCCGCATCGCACCGCTTAGATTAGACCAGCGCCTTAAGGCGAAGAAAATCTCATGTTTTAGAAGCACCTGTATCACAGACCCTCATCAAGCCGCAGTTGGGCACTTCCAGTAATTACAGTAAGGTTTTCCTACAAAGATGTGCGCTTACATTAATTATTGTAATCCCAAACACATGTGCGCCTGTTAGATATATTCTACCTACTCGTTTTAGCGAGAATATGGTAGAAGTAATACGGGTGATCTCCTATCATAATAAATGACAGTCAAAGTTTTAAATTTTGGTAATTATTTATACTTATTTTCTACGTAAACATATTTTATTTTTGTCAACAGGGTATTTATTGTTGTTTTATAGAAAAAGTAAGTCGTTTACAGACGAAGCCGTTGCCTTAGAAAAACACAAACACAATTGAAACTACCCCAGCCGATCATTCGTAAAATATTTTTCTAGGAAAAGTTCAAATTATCTACCTATAAAATAGTTAAATACATTTTCGTTACCCTATACTTGAGCAGCATACAAGCAATTTAACAGATTAAATAAAACTTCTGAGAAATCGGTTTCACAATCTGAAACGTGAGACTTATTACGTGTTTTATTTTTCACTATTTTGTATAAAAAATTTGGTGCACAACACAGGTAAAACTTTAGCAGGTACTATTGTTCTCTTCCTTCAAAGCCAAGACAATACTTGCCCATTTTTTATACAACAACGTACGTCAAAGCTACAATCATCGTTCTAAGCACGTAGAGGCATATCCGCAGATTGCAACAAGGAAAAAGTTGACTAAAATACACATTCACAAGACACAGGGATGACGTAACGCGGCCGTATCACGTTTGTATGAGTCACTGATCCGCAAACAAATTTCCGTACACAGATGTATTAATTACAGCTATTATGTTTAAGACAATACCTAGCAGCAGCGATCGTGTAGATCCTATTAAAGCTAATTTAAATGGGCCCAGCCACCGTACACGCTCCAGTTCATATCTAAGGGTGGACAATGAAACAAGGACGAACAATACGACAAAAACGTGTAATCTTTGTTAAAACAAAAGTGGCCTGATCCAAGCCAAACCTAAGATTGAATAGTAATGATAAGATATGACAATTATGAGACACCATTTTGCGTCTCTGAGGAATTCAGGCCGGCGTCAATTTTGCCGGAACAAAAGGAGAACGCCGACGGCGCCCTACAGCCTTCATGGTTTTAATAACGAGCAGTCAGCGATTCCAGGGGACCAGAGGGGAAGCGACCAGGGAGACGGGTGGATTTTGACGTGACCAGTCGAGGTGATCGGGGACCTCGTCACGTCACGACTCTTTAATTGAAATGTTAATTAAAACAAGCACAAAACAACCGCTCATAAATCAAGGGCATTGATTAAATTCTTTTTAGCATTGTGCTAACAAACACGTTGAATACGCATTATCTCGTAGGTAAACCTGTTGACATGTTGTAAGAGGTGAGAAAATGGAAAATAAATCAAAGTCGAGCCACTTTTACATCAAGGGAGACATCTAACAATGAAAGTACCTACTTTCATTATTCTATGGGCGTCGGTTTTCAGTATCATCATCACAAAGAGAGCCATTTATCAACTCTCACCTCACCCATTGACCTTGATGGGTTCGTGTTTCGAGTCCGAGATCGTTTGCTAGAACCGACCGGTCTGAGCGAAACCTAACCTTGCGTAATGAGTTTACATCCGACGGAGGTTGTCAGGTAGATAGCAGGTAGGTTTAACCTACCCCTTGTTAACCAGCCCCGTCATGACCTTACCCGTCCCTCGGGTAACCGACGACAGGAAGACGTGGCTTAAATAAATGTTTCAGATAAGACTGACAAGACAAAGAATAAAAAATATTGAATTCGAAGTTCTAGGAAAATAAAATAATTGTCAAGAATTCGTTGACAATATAACCATATGGTTTAATGAATTCCTTTGCATAACAGTTAACGTAGGCGTTATCAAAAATTTCCGGTTCGTTTAAGATTGAATTTATGCTTTTATTCGACGGGTAAACATTTTTTTCGGCTCACAAAAGACTGGGTAACGAGAGCGTAAATAATTCTGCATCGAACGCAACAATCGAAGTGATAAATTAATAATAATTTATGCTCGGCTGGTGGTAGAGGAGTCCTTGGCAGTGACTTGGCTGCGGTCGAGCGGCATTGCAGTGTTCACTCCCCTGGAATAACCTAACCACAGCAAAGGATGCCCGGAGCACTCGGCTGGCATCAGTAAACCGACTCTGCTTACATAGTGCAGCTGTTCAATTTATAACCGAGTCGAGAATTTAAGAAACTAGTTATATTTGATAAATAATCACCAGAAATGATGAAGAAATAAACAGCACAATTGAAACACGCCGTACGGATTATCGAATTGATTCTCAAATCATTGAAAAAGAGTGTAATCATAAAAAGTTTCAAACATCAGAGACGAGAAAATCAGAAAGGCCGTAAAAAAAGCCAAAGAGCGATAAACATATTCCACTCCACCAAGCGGGCACTAAAAACTCGTTAGCAGCCCACGCGACCTGGTGTTTCACACCGAAGAGAATGCGAGGTTCGAGACCGCCGCGGCCCTAATTAATAAATTAATATACAACATTAAGTATTTCCAGGAAATTCCGCGCGGTAACAAAAAGTTCCCAACAATCTTGCAAAGGCCTTCAAAGCTTTAAAGCCCTCCGGATCGCCAGGAAGGTTAACGCCAGATTAATAAAAAAATGCTCTTAACGACTCACCTTCGAACTTTACCAACGCCACTATTATATCTGAATTACTAAATTACTTTGTCAATAAAAACTGCACGCAAGTCAATTATATCCTAAGTAAGTTCTGAGGGAAAATTGGGTGACCGATTTGACGAATTGCGCCTAACTAATCTTACTGGCTACTTTAATTACTTTTACAGTACTTAAGACCTAAGGCAAAGTTTAGCTGACCTTTGACCGGCACGTGTACGAACGAAGACACCTAACGTTATAAAGAGTGATAAAATAGGAGAAAAGTTTGCATTGCAGACAAACAAGCATTATTCCTGGTAAACAAAATAAGAGTGGTAGACGGTGTCCTATTGATTTTTCATGGACAAAAGAATCCGTGTTCGCCCGAGGCAAGATTCTGGACTTTTCATCCGAGTCAACAACCCTAGTACGAAAACGACCTAACGTAAGTAGGTATTATGTATTACTAATAGTCTCTGAGAGGTTTCTATAAATACCTATAAGTAGAATATTCATTGGCGATCTAAATAAAAATTTAATGAATATTGGAGGAGAAAAAACAAAAATAATTGTCTTTATGAGCAGTGATGTTAACAACTTTCCTCTTTACTCTTCCTAATTTTAAAGAAACTTTTACCTTTTAAGATTGCTTTAAGAAACTTTTTAAGAAACATCTAATTTGTTCCATTTGTCCACTTGACTGGTTTCCTAAAACTTAAAACAAAATTTAACGAGGGCAGCTCAGCTGTCAGATTCATGACTTTATGAATGCGTAATCGTCAAAGTCAAAGCAAACTTTTACGCCATCGGGCTTCCTTATGAATAGGCACATTTGCCGTCACCACCACCGTGAGAATTTGCCAAGTTTTCGGACTTATTTTTGTGTAAAAATATTAGTTATTTTCTTGCGGGATTTTTTACTCTTTTTAGGGTTCCCTACCTCAAAATAAAAAAACGGAACCCTTATAGGATCACTTTGTTGTCCGTCTGTCTGTCTGTCTGTCAAGACCCTTTTTCTCACGAACGAGAAGAGGTATCAGGTTGAAATTGATAACGAATAATAAGGTCCATAAACCACACAAGATCTGAAAATTTCAATTTTTTACAACGACGCAATCAAAAGATATGGCGTTTTATGTCCTCATCTCCATACATTTATGCAAAAAAGCAAAACCTACAGGGTACTTCCCGTTGACCTAAAATTATGAAATTTGGCAAGAATCTAGGTCTCACAGTACAAATATAGGGAAAAGTCTAAAATCATTAAATATTTCAATTTTTCTCACAACTAATAGTAACCAATCAAAGTGAGCTCCCGTTTCAAGAACTTTTCTATAAATGAGGGGTCAAGTGAGGGGTCGCGGAGTTTTTAAAATCAAAGGGCAAAAACTTTTGGTATATCGTATGGTAGATAGGTACGGAACCCTTAGGGCGCGAGTCCGACTCGCACTTGGCCGGTGTTTTTTAGGGTTCCGAACCAAAATGGTGAAAACGGAACCCTTATGGTGCTACTTCGTCTGTCTGTCTGTCACACCTGTATATCTCAGCAACCACTTATGATATTGACTTAGATGGTAGAACTTAGAACTAAGATGGTATGTCTCAAGTGCCGGTAATTTCACTTGCTCCCTTACCCTTCAAACTGAAACACAGCAGTGCAAACACTGCTGCTTTACGGCAGAAAAATGCAAGGGCATATGACTTGAAAATTTTCTTAGTGCATTAACTAAGAAACTTCTGTCTGACGTGTGTTTTAGCACAAAATAATAAAATTATTATTTTCTTTATTGCAACATATTGAATGGCATGCTCAAAAACAGTTATATGTATATTATATATAGACTAACGAAACTTTTAGACAAATAAAAAAACTGTCAAATCAAACCGATAAGAAAGGGTAGCATTCGGTTCATTGATTTTTCGAGATATTATCTACGTTAATTATGATATTCATGACGCACATGGCATGGTAATAGTAATTTCATGTTCGGCGGTCGAACCCGTAATACAATAAAATAGATCTCTAGACGAAACATTTACGACTATGATCGTTCAAGTTCTACTGAACAAACAAACCTTACGTCTATCAAAGTTACGATATTAGAGACTTTTTATTACTGGTATAAACAAACAACAAACAGTCCTGTTAAAATGAAGTTTATTACTTATTAGTCAAGTAGTCTGCATTTCTCTGAAGGCAATTAAAATTAATTAATTTCGTACGTGTGGTGCCGGCAAAGAATAGTACCAACCCTTTTCTACCCGTGGGTGTCGTAAGAGGAGACTAAGGGCTTATGAGCCGGAGGATGGGCAGAGCATTTTTCTGTGTATCGTACCATCTTACATACTGTGGTCAATTTTTTTTCTTTTTTTTTCAAAAGTAGTTTTTTTTATACAAATTATCTAAAACTAGCCTAGCTACTAAACAAAACTATCAACACAAACTACAACAGCGGTCGCCAGCCGCAACGCTTACGAGCGTTGTGTCTATGGTAAATCACCTCCTAAGTAGATAACACGCGTTTTTGCTAGAGTTTTGGAGGGACCTGTCCTGTAGTGAACGTTTCATGGGATGTAATGATTAATTAACTAAGCAACTAATCAACAATACGTAATATTTGCCAGTTGTATTGACGAATTATTTACGCACGCGAGCAATAGAATTCGTTATTCTCTGACGATTATGTGGGCTCGTCTGCTACGTGAGTGGAATAGGTTAGGATCATAGATCTTTTTTATAGACACCAAAAGTTTTTTAAGAAGAGCAAAAAGAATAAAAATTCTATTTCTCACAATTATAAAGGTAATGAAAGATTTGTGTTTTTGTCTGGCACCATTAGATATGAATAAAATTGTATTTAAAATTTTCGCACGACTAGTAAAATGTATATTATTATTTACTTTTGAGTTAACCGTGTCGCCATACATTTTTGCTCGCGCTTGAACACAAAGTTCAATTCGTAACTATGACTAACGTAATCGCAACAGTATGTTGAAGTCAGCCAAACAATCCTCTACGATAAGACTTGGCCTTGAATTTGTACTCGAATGTTTTTCGTAGTTCACGTGTGGAGTAGTAAGACTTTATGTCTTTTGGCAACGAATTATAAGATAGTCTCTCTATTATCATTGTCTTAGCCTCATTCAAATTTGACGTGTAAAAATGTTTCCTAATTTCACTTGTTCGAAATAGGTATAGTATGTAATTTCATTTCAAAACAATTTATAAAAAAAAACCGAGCAAGTGCGAGTCGGACTCGCGCACCGAGGAGGGTTCCGTACCTCTAAGGCAAAAATTGCCGTGTGGTGGCGGCAAAGAATAGTACCTACTAACCCTTCTCTACCCGTGAGTGTCGTAAGTGGCGACTCAGGGCTTATGAACCAGAGGATGGGCAGCAGCATCTTGCATACTGCGGTCACCAACAACAGCGGTCGCCAGCCGGAACGCTTACAAGCGTACAGGCGTAGTGACTATGGTAAATCCCCTCCAAAGTACAACGCTTTTTGATGGAGTTCTGGAGGGAGCTCCCTGCCCTGCAGAGGAGGTTAAGAAGGTAAAAATACCGTCTTAGTTATGAACACGCAGTCAAGTAAAAGCGTATTAAATACGGGCGAGTCCGACACGTACTTGACCAGATTTTATTATTTGTGGTTATTCTGTAGCTTCTGCACTATAAACATACCAATTTTCAAGGTTGTGAGTGTTCCCATTTTTACCATAGAGCTGAAACAAAAATCGAGCTAATATCGCCTAAATAAAACACTTTTTAGTAAGGAAGCTTATTTTTGTTGTAGCGGCCACAGAATTACATAATGTGTAAAATTATCAACTGTTATTCATGTTATTACTATTACGGTTCATGAGACAACCCGCTGACAGACAGACATCGGAGGCATATTAATAGGGTTCCGTTTTTCACCCTTTGGGTATGGAACCCTAGAAATGACTCCAGCCAAGATCAGTGTATTCCTCTGCAGTAAAAAGATTTGTACTTTCTTTCTAAGTCGAACTATCTTGCAGTCTCGTTAAGTGACCAACCAAAATTGAATAAGCATAATACTAATAATATATGTGTTACCGTAAGGCGAAGGCCTGACAGAATAGTTAGTAGACAGAGTAGTTATTTTGTAGCTAATATAAGCGTGCAGTTAAACATGTATAAACAGTTTTGTTAAAATAAGGGGAGCCTTGTCTGCCAACAAACTATATTATAGTTTGGCGGAACTTGTCTGTAAACTTTAAACTGTTTTTGGTGTGAAATAAACGATTTTTTTTTAACAGCTGGCTTGGGCCGCGTCCCTTTCATACATTTTGTCTGCAATTGCATCTTGTCTCTCTCTTCCACGCACGCACTTACATACAAAATGTATGAGGAGAAAGACGAGGCGGTACACCGACTGGCGCGCCACACGGTGCACCACGCACTGGTCTGTCTGGTCTTCGCTTAAGGCGTTGGACAGATAGAAGAGGTGCGCCGCTTACGCCGCGTTACTTTCATACATTTTGTATGCAAATGCGTGTGGAGCGGCGCTCTTCTTGGATGCGGCGCGCCAATGCGGCCGCGCCCTTGCATTAAAAATATTTGAAAAGGAGGAGAGAGACGAGGCGGCGGTACATCGCGCGGTTTGCCGCATCTCTTCTGTCTGGCCTTCGCCTAAGATCGCGAACATCGTTAGTTATAATCTATCTTCGGAAGACTGTAAACTATCGGAAAATAAGACTGTATCTCGTAGGTCCCCGGACCGGTTGTGTAGCCCGGACCAGCGGCTTGAAGTGCCTTCCAAAGCAAAATAATATTCAGTTTTAGTTAATTCACATGCGTTTATTAAAATGTAGATACTTTACAGAATACTTTAATCAAATGTAGGTAAGTTCAACTCAACCCTTATACAGGGTGTTAATTTGATTGCGTGCCATAGCTCAGGGGCAGGATCAGTATCAGTAACTGAACAACTTTTCCTAAGGAACATAGGTCGAAATACGAGAAACCAAATTTGACCTTCCATACAAATTGCGCTATCAGCTGATGCAGTTTCTGTGGGAGTCAAAAAATGATTTTCGTATTTCGACTTATGTTCCTTGGGAAAAGTTGTTCAGTTACTGATCCCGCCCCTAAGCTATGGCACGCAATCAAATTAATACCCTGTATATAATATGTCAATATCTTGTATGTATCTTTTTATCGAAAAAACAGTGGCAATCGGCCGTCTTGGAGTGGCTCTCACTCTTATAAATAAAAATAATAATTAGAACTCAGGATTTTTTCTTTTCGTACAATATTTCATGCTCTAGTACCTTTCATAGTACTTGCCGACATTATATAGCTTCTAGCCACCTACCACTTTCCATCTATTAGAATTGACAGTACTGTTGTCGAGAGATATATGTCTAGCGCAAAAGCCAGCAGTGACGATATACGTTCTTCGAGAGAGGCCATGTTAGAGCGAATAAACTCAACCTTAAGTCGTGTCTCCGAGTGGGGTGACAAAAATCTGGTGAGTTTCAACGCCACCAAAACACAGGCGTGTCTGTTCACCGCCAAAAGGAGTCCGTTCAATCTGGCTCCTACTTTCCGAGGTACAACTGTACCAGTTACCGACAGTCACGAGCTACTTGGCATGAAGTTGTGTGCAAACCTAAACTTCGGCGCTAGCATTGAGTCTAAAGCCCAAACTGCGACAAAAAAGCTGGGCATCCTCAATAAGGTTAAGCGTTACTTCACTCCTGGACAGCTTCTAGTTTTATATAAAGCCCAAGTCCGATCCTGCATGGAGAATTGCTGTCACCTTTGGGATGGCTCAGCAAAATACCAACTAGCCGCACTTGACTCGATAGATCGCAGAGCCAAGAAGCTCGTTGGTGATGAGATGCTGGTGAAAACAAAGTTTCACAGTCTGGCCCACCGTCGCAAAATTGCATGTCTGTCGGTCTTCTACAGATTGTACTTCGGAGAGTGTGCTCAAGAGCTCCACGAGCTTATTCCACCATCTCCCTTCTACCATCGGGAGTCCAGACGCACCGCAGGATATCACCCATACTTGGTTGATATTCCGCACATTCGCACAAAGCGCTTTGAAACATCTTTTATAATGCGCACAGCTAAAGAGTGGAATTCTCTGCCTGCGTCTGTGTTCCCGAGTTCATATAACCCGAATCTATTCAAGTCGCGAGTGAATAGGCTTCTACTGGGCAAGCTCGTTCCATCGTCGACCTCATCTCTGTCTTCAAGACTAGATCGAGGTCAAGAGTAAGCTCATTGACGATAAAAAAAAAATAAAAAAAAAATTCTTGATTATTTTGGTAAAGAGGACAGAACAGTAGAAAAAATACTCACAAAAACATCTCAATACAGCATTTGCAAATTGTCTAAAATTAGAACAAAGTTTAAATAGATAATCATTCAAAATAGTTCTCCTAATTTTAGATGATTCACTAGTTTAGTTGAATACTATATGCAGCAATTTGGACAAGCTCATTGTGAGGGAGGTCAACCACAGATGTCAACGATGTTGAAACAAATCATACCTTAGATAGAATAGAACTAAACAACTTTTGTTCCACCTTTTGGTCACCTACAACCGCGGTCCATGGTGCCAGCCGTAACGCTGACAAGCGAGGTGACTATGGTACTTCCTCTCCACATTTTTCCAGCAAAAATTAGAATTCTGGAGGGAGCTCCCTGTCCTGTAGTGGACCTTTCATGGTATGTTATGATGAATATTACGTATATGTCACCGGAAAATAACAAGAATCGCAAGTTGATCAATTTTGTTTTTGATAGATTTTCGATAAAAATAAACTCGTAGGAAATTCGTAGATCCATAGGTCTGTTAGGTAAGGCAAACAAAACTTAACCAACCATGAACAGGATCGGTTGGGTTGTCTTAGGTTCTCTTTCAAACAAGTGCAGAACCAGAAGCAAATTCGGCAGTTTATTATTTTTCTAAAGTTGATATACTTACTAGGAAATTGATAAACTTACAATTCCATGCAAATTTCTGGAGACATCTACACTTTGCCCACGGTATCAGACTTTCAGTCGTATTTAGTATAGGTCAAAAAATCACTGTCATTCATGACAAAATGACTGACTGACTGATTGATTATTATGTTAAAAAGTCTGTGTAACTTGATAAAATAATTAATTTTACATAGTAAAATTCTTTAGTTTTATTTTTTAAGGGACTACCTTAGAGGTTACAAGTTTAATTATATACTCTTTTTAACCCCTGACGCAAAAAAAAAAAAAACATGGGGGTGTTGTAAGTTTAATGTGTGTATCTGTCTGTGTATTTCTGTGCCATCATAGCTTCTAAACAGATGGACCAATTTAAATGCGGTTTTTTTTAGAGTAAAGGTCAGTCGGATAAAAATTGGTATAGCTCTTTAAAAGTTATGAGCTCTTTTCCTGATCAAGTCGTCAAAAAATAATGATATGCGGACTTTTGATTACAAGGCATACTAAACTATAAGAGATCTATCAAATAAATGTACAATAGAATTTTAAAAACCCTGAAGCAAAAACAATCGCTCAAAAAACTGAAAATCTAAATTATGGTTAATCAGGGTTAATCTTTAAATTCATCAGGGGATTGCCGAGTAAAAAGAAGGATTAACATTAAAGTTGTGAAACCAAAAAGTAGACTAGTATGCGCAACAAAGTTAAGGGTTTTAAAATTTTTTATTTATTACGTTCGCTGCAAAGTCCTTTGTGGACAGGGTAGTCACTAGATAAAGCCCTGTTTAAAATCTCTCTTGATTACCTATTCATAAAGTTGGAACACTATGAATATGAAATACCTTATTAAGGTTATTTACACCCTCAAAAGAACAAACTTAATCTAAATATATAAGAGCTTGTTATATGCATAATATTATTTGTATTAAAGTAGGGCCAGATCCATTTAAAGTTTTTAATAAGTTCAAATAAACTACAATAAAAAGAACATATTCAAGTTTGCTCAGCAAAAAACGTGCAGCATAATAGTAAAAGTTTTACAGCAAAAAAAAGGTATTTTTCTCAAACATGCTTGGAAATTCAATCATTATTTTGACAACCTTCTTAAAGCAAAATTGAAGTATCCGTACTGGTAGAAAACATGCGCGCAGCGGCCGGGAAAGTTAGTATGAAAATCCATTTCTTCCGTGCGAAACGGTCGGGAAAACTACACTATGAAAACTCATTTCTGTCATCTAATTTCAAAATGGAACCAGCTTTTTCTCCAAAACATGGTAACCAAAGAGATGGCAACCAACGAAAGAGTTCTGAACAAGGAGGTCACACATCGTTTATTTCGAGCAAGACTGTAGTAACTAGTATATAATCTGTAATGCAGGGTCCTAGTTTGAACTTATTTGATGACAAAAATAATTTCCCTAATTTGAAATGCCTTGATCAACTCTAAAAAAGTAAATTACAATTATTTGTGTTATTAGGAATCAAATATTATTTCATAATTAACAAATTGTATTCCTTAATTTTATAAATTTGATTAAGATTTTGTTTTTATTCTATATCTATTAATCACTAGAATAGGTTCAAGAATAGGTACCCCAAACATCATTCTATCATTCTATATTAAAAGATAGATTAAAAATATTAACTTATTGTATTTAATTTAGTGCAATTTAGGTTGTAATTGTGAATAAAATTAGTAACGCAATGGAATTTAGAAATAGTGCCTCAAATATCATGTATGTCATGACTATTTAAAACCTCATGAGAACTTTTTCAGTGGCAAAAAGAGAAGAGACTGAAAATGTAAGTAATTTATGTAAGAATTTGAATATACGCGCATTGTTTGAGAAAAGCACTATACAAGCCTTGGCCGAAACCAGGTATTGATGGACTCACGTATGTGGGCCCACATTATCACGTTCGTCCATCAATACCCGTTTTTTCGACCGCTGCAGTAATGTACTATTACCTGCAAATAATTCAAGTTTGCATTTAATTTCTGTCCAGCAAAATAATCATTTGCACAGCAGAATAGTTCTTTGTGCAGATGAATAAGCAAATGAACAGCAAATCATGAACCTAAACTAACCTAGGTTTATCTTACCTAACGGACCTATTAGTATTGTTGTGTAAAGATTATAATTTTGTTTTCAGCGACTATATGTATTTAGGGACAGCATTTCTGTTACGTAACTAAAAACCACCCTCCCAGTATTTTGGTTTTGTACCTCCCTTTCGTCCGTTTGTACCCTCCTCTTGCAGAATCATGTTCTCCTATTATGTACTATTGTATTTAGTCCCTTAGTTTCTTGTAAAGCTATGCTACCCTGGTACTTTCCTTTTTTTACTTTGTTGGGCTAAACCTCTCCCTGTTTTCTTTTGCAGATCCATGCTATCTTGGTACTTTTGTTTTCAACCCCCCCATTTTCTGACCACATCTTTCATATTTATTTATGCTCTTCTGGTACTTTTGTATTACAAACCATGGTGATTTTAACCTGGATACCTCATAATGCTGATTAGACCTATGCAATAATATGCACTTTTCAGTTTTTTTACTCACAAACAACTGCTAATCTGATAAGGTACCTACTTACAACTCATATCTTAAGTTTTATCTTGAATCGCTAAAAGGATTATGCTTTCGAAGAAATTTTAAAGTGTAGGTAACTTTATGGTATTGTGGAAAATAGCATGCTACAATTTAAAAAAAATATGAAAACAGTAAATAAAATGCTAACCACATACCTTCCTATTTTAAACAAGTCAAATAATTATTATATGGTTGTTTTCCTGTTTGACTAAACACCTCTAAATAAAACCATAGTTATTCCTATTGAAGTTAGTAAGTACTAACTATCCTTTCCTGTTAATAAATATAAATTTTATACTGTGAAAACTCATTCAAAGTACAAACAGTAGATTTTGTTAGGAATGCAGCCAAATAAGTAGAGTAAACTTTATCCCGAAATTTTTAGGTGTTGTAATGTAAACAAATGTGAGATAATGTTGATGGCGCTTTACAAAGAATGGGTCTACTTACACCACCATGCCATAGGCTCCTTCGCCGATATATTGTAGGTTGGTATACCGCGGTCCCACTTCAAAAACCTGGCCCCTCACGATCTCAGCGTTGGGATTCGCACTAGTGGCACTTGCTGCCTCAGCCATAGTCACACGCTTCCGATACACTTCACAACAGTAACACTAACAGCGTCCAAGACAATTTCACAGACAACACAGCACCATTCAGTCCGGACTCCTTAAAATCTCCCAACAATCTATTAACCAAAACAAACCACTTTATGCCGACCTACATTATCCACTAATCAAATGAATAGCACACTCGTCATTCGCTTATCATCATTCTCGTTCGGCCAATTTCCATGGACAGATACTCCCTCCCGCACGGACGAAGTACCGTTACAAAAATGAACAAGATGTTGCTTTCCATCTCGTTCAATGACAGCCAGCCATGACATGACCAGTGTGACCAACTTCAAATTGGAAATCCTGTCTCACTCAGGAGAAAAATCCTGCCACAGTCTCAAACTGCAAAATCAACAAAGGACTTGGGAATTTCCATTTATAACTTTCATACAGAAAGTCCACGTAATCTCCTACTTCACTGTTTTTGAAGTGAAAACTTCTTTAGCGACGCTTGGCACTTTTTTAGATGGGTAAAAAATGTTAAACTCACGTCAGATGTTGCGTCAGATGTTTAAGTTTTGAAGTGAAAACTTCTTTAGCGGCGCGTCAGATCTGACGAAGATTGCCTATATGTAATATAAATTGTCATGTTTGTCTACAATAGCGCAATAAATGAATATTGTATGTCTTTTATACTGATAAATAAAACAATACGTGCAAAATTATTCCCTAACCATTCCAAAATATTCAAAAATGCACAACGTTGATGTTAAAGTTTTCACTTCTGCCGGCACTACCGGAGTGCAATCCGTCCTTTTTTTACCTCGATACTGCAATACACTTTTTATTTAGCCTAAACCGCCAGATCTGCCAGCTTATATTGTAATACTGCCAGATTTAGAAACAGCCAACCAAAACTGCCAGAGACTAAAATATAGGACTAAAACTGCCAAAAAGGCAGGATCCTGCCGCAAATGGTCACACAATGACAGACCATTAGCTCGGATACATATTAATAATACAGATTTTTCGAATATTGTCTGTTTGTTTGTACCAAAGATTATAAAGATTACACGCCAAATTAATATATTATGTACGCACATTTCACAAAAACTACTGAACGAAATTTTTGTAGGAGGCTAAAGCCTAGCTAGGAGTTGCGTGTATATTAAATGTCAATCAGTCTAAGGAAATAAAACATGTCTATAACTAGGTAATAAAATCAAGAAAAAAATTTTCAGGTTTTACTTATTTTTTGAATTGTCGAACAACTGAAGTATCAGCAAGTAATGCAAACCAGCTAAAATCAAAGGGGTTCGAATATTTTGGTATGACGCCTGGCATTGTGCCAGCCACGCACACAGCCGCGCCATCCTGGTTTCGTTCGATATAAAAATGATAAACAAGTAAAAAATTACGGATAATGTAATATCCTACAGTGTCACGTTACTGAGCTATGGGGTGACAAAAGTCTGTTTATGATTGTTCATCTTTTGCCAGAAACGTATACATAAGGCTTCTGAGGAAGGTAGGGCACGATTGTCGCAGATACTTTTATATTAACAGACACGACGTTCCCTTACAAAACGATTTTATCAACGATCTCAATAACCCACGTCGTCTCACGTCGTACTTAAATGCATTACTACCAAAAACTGATGTATATAGATGGCGGAAGGCGACAGCATAAAAGTACTAACAGACGATCGGATCGGACTGCTCTGAAGCTAGCTCCAGACCACCGACCGTCCGATCCGCTCTGCGCAACACACGATCGGACCGTACACCGGACATACGATTGTATTGCCAGATTGACAGATTGGTTGTCCCGAAAAGAACGATTTTTGTCTCTTTTGGCAACAGATCGCCCTTCAGATGTCGGTTAACATGTTTAGGTTTACTTTCTTATTTATTCATATTCATGGTGATCGTCCCTTTTGGCCAAAAATTGTTCCTTTCCAGACTCAGATTTCCAATTTTCCGAAACATGACATGGGCACTGGCAGCACCGAGCAGTCTATTTTACTCGATCACACATATGAACGTCATATAAAGCTATCCTGCTGTCAAGGTATACCAGATAAGATAAAGTATGTTTTACCGTTGTTAACCCACTTCTCCGCGTTATGGCTCCAGTTTTATCAAAACAAACTAAAATCGCGGTAATTGTGGCTATTTATTTATAACCATCTAACTTGTCGGATATGTCCTACAAACATGGAAGCTCTTTGTAAAGCTCCAACAATTCAACAATACATTGTTTTTCTGCCGGTTCATCTGAATAGCCTTCTACTTCTCCATTTTCCGTCTTTGAAGTTTACGGCGCGAACCAACGAACGTTTTGATATGACAAGAAAATACAAACAACAAGCCGTTTCATATCGGTTAACAGTAATCCATCACCTTTGACAGCAGTCTGTCTCGTCTCGTTCACACATATTGAGGTCTTATAATAGCTATCCTGCTGTCAGGATAATATTTTACTGTTTTGGAACGCAGCGCAAACTACAATTTCGGAACGAAACGTCAAATGGTCCGGTGCGCCCTACACACGATCGGACCGTACCATTATTATTATTACTTGTTCTGAAGTCCGATGGGAAAAACCATCGGACCGCCAGACAAGGTAATAATAATAATAATGTCCGGCGGACAGCCCTCCACACGTGTGAAACTAGTACGGTCTGAAGTCGGCGCGTACCAAAATCGTGGTCCGGAGCTAGACTCAGAGCAGTCCGATCCGATCGTCTGTTAGTACTTTAACATTGGCACTACCTCGTTCTGTCTCTTTCGTTGGTGATGCCACCTCAAATAATGTCTTTCGCTAGGTTTAGCGACATTAGTGGTACGGAACACTGTGCGCGAGTCCTTCTTGCACTTGGCTGGTTTTCCTCAAGGTACGTTTTACAGTTCCTTATTATTATTTATTAATAGAACAAGCAGTTAACAGAAATTACATCCAAAGCACCAGCAAGCCACAAATAGTCATAAAATACATATATTATTAGGTACAGATACTTACAAACTAACCTAAGCTATAACATAGTAAGTCTTAAGATCTTTCTGTTCTATATTAATGACATGCCAAAGTGTACTAAACATCAAATGTACCTTTTTGCCGACGACTGTACAATGGTAATAAGGTGTGAAGACAAAGACTCTTACAAAAGAAATATTACTAACGCGTTACAGGACATCATCGGGTGGATGAAAATTAACGGGTTGCACGTTAATCTGTCAAAAACGAACATCATGCAATTTCATTAAAACTATGTATGTCTCTTATGATAGATAGATAGAGCACCACATCCAGTCAGGCACACCTGTCCCCGGCAAGCCGGGTAACACCAGAGGGCGCGAGTTTTCAGGGAAGACATGCTCTAGGAGTGGAGGGGATGACCAACTGATCGCAACCAGAGGCCTCAACCGACCGACTGTTCAGCCTGTAGCCAGTATAGGAAAATAGGAGAGACGGGTTAATCGTAGTAGGATTAAGCGTTGATGGTGGTGATAGTCGGGCTTTCAGTGCCTTAACTGATTAGATATTTCGATCGGGTTCTTCTTCCTCGCTGTCAGTTTCTTCCAACTTAAATATGTCCTGTGCTGCCGCTATCATATCGTTCCTGTCAAGAGCAAGTCGCTGCCACTCCTCGAGTTTCCTGTCGAAGTACTGCATGTCCTGTTTTATCGAGTTGTTCCAGGTAAAAGTGGGTCTGCCCACCTTCCGTCTTCTGCCTTTGTTGTCTCCTAAGAACGAGGCCATAATAGCACAGCCGCAAGAATTTTATTTGTTTTGCATTTAAGAAGATCGTGTACCCGTTTATTAATCGGGGGATTTCGCGAGTGGCTAACCATGTCGAGAAATATGAGACGCGCATATCTTCTTAGTTTTGATCGATTAGCTTTTGTTAGTGCTGCGACTTATATATTTTATCACTTTTTGTTTTGGCAACACTAAGCACTGATTTAAGAAAGAAGAATTCACTGTTTGACCGACTCGCTTCGACACAAAGGGTGCCGCAAAGTTATTGAATTGTTAACACTAGACAACGGGCTCAGGGGCGTTGTTTTTATGTTCCCAGGCCTTGTTTTCGTTTATATTTTTGTTTTTGCTTAACAGATGTTAAATCTTTTTCTGTACCTGGGGTGTGGTGAAATCCCGGTCTTGTGACCTTAGCGTCGAACAAAAAAGCGAAACTCTACGTAACTATATAAATATATATTACGCTGGAGTGGACTAGAATTCAATGGTGTTTCGGGTATATTTCCTAGTCTCCTTTCAAAGTTTTTCGTTTATGGAGTTCTGTTGAACGAACAAGATGTTCTCTGACTTTTATGTCACCCCAGACTTGTGGCTAAGCTGGTACTGTTGCACAGTATGTAGTATGTAGGTACCTTATTTTAATAATCTGAATCTGCTGCTACTTGCATGCATAAAATGTAATCAGAAAGACCTCACCAAATGTCAGCGCCTCGTTATTTTCATCCTTGATGAATATGTCCGCATTTTTCAGGAGGCCTAGGTACTTATTTATTCGATATAACTTATGGACAAACTACATAATGAACTCTTGTGTAATAAATTAGCGAGATTTGTTTATCCTTTGAGGCGTATTGTCAATTGCTCAAGAGAAAAAGCAGGGCTAATGGCGTATTTTGGTTAAGTGCCATCTTCATTGAGTTACGGGATACCTAATATATTTGGGGCAACTCAGTTGATTTCATTGATGCGTTTAGAATGGAGAAACGCTGTGTTCGACATTGAATAGTGTTCGAGCGCTTTGTGGTTGGTCTCAGAGAAGTTCATGTAAACCTTTATTTCGTAGATACGGAATACTTCCTCTTCCATGCCTTTATACAGGGTGTAAGGGATGGTGTACCGAAAACTGGAATACGGAATACTTCCTCTTCCATGCCTTTACTTCCTTACATCTTACTACAGCGTAAATGAATTTTTAATTGACAAATAATATAGGTACCTTTTTTATCTTTGACATAAATTTAAATGCTTTTTTTAGTTAAATTTTCGTCTTGTGTCTTTATGATGTTCTTTTAATTTTTACTTTACTTTTGAAAATCTCTCTGGAATGTTAATCAATTAAACTATTATTATTTTTTTTACATTGTACACCATTTCGGTAAACTATAGAGAAATGAAATACTGTAATGAAATGACATATTGCGAACATCTGTATGCAAAAACCTATAATTACGCAATAAAGATATTTGAATTTGATCAAAAGATCAATAATAATGAGCCTATGGCGGCGCCGCGGAGCAACGATGCCATCGTAACTGTGTGTCCCCCTAGTTGGCATGTTAAAACTGATCAGCTCCGAATCCGACATTTTATCTACCTTCTTGTGCAGAAGGGAATAATAATGAACCAACAGTAATTGTTTCCGTCTTTAACTATTCCAGAGACAAATGAAGATGGATATACGGAAAGTAACTGTAAGACTTCTTATACAGCCATCCAGCAAACTTTCGCTGGATTTTTTCAATCATTAGAGAATATTTGCTCTCGTAAGGATCCCACACTATTGCCCCGAATTTGCTTGCTACGGACGTAATAAGCATTATATAAAATTACGGCCACTTTGACGTCCTAAAAATTGGCGGCAGTTCTCATTATAAAACCAAGGGTTTTATTCGCGGCCTTACAAATTGCCTTTATGTGTGAGCGAAAATCAAGCTTGGCATCCAGTATTAATCCCAAATCACGAATTTTGTTCACTCTTTCAAGTGGGGCATCCGGTAGACTGTACAAAGCCGGAATGAGAATCAGTATAGGCATAGCAAATTCAATAAAACACGTATCCACGTTATTTTTTACGACATAAAAATGATATATCTTTTTGAATTATCCAAATCGGACATTTACTTACGAAGATATTAAGTAATAAACATAAGCCATTCCTACCGCTAAAAATCAATGTTCACGGGTGCGTCTGACGGAACCGAGCGCAGCGGGCACTATATTATTTCACGAGTCGATGTAGCGGCGACGAGGACGACACTAATATTTGGTAATTTATGTAAAATAAGTGTTGTTAGAGTGTAATTTTGTGATATTTAAGTAATAAAACTTACATTATATTGGAAGCTGGTTTTGTGCAAGCTCAATAAGATAAACTTCCAATATATTAAGCTGATTCAGGCATAGTGAAACTTTTGTGAGTATATTTAATATTTCGTTACAGAAATCTCAGAGGAATCATTTTTAAATATTTCGTTACAGAAATCTTTGCAAATTGAACAGCTTGACAAACTGAACAACTTATAAAATAAAGCTGAACAACTCTTCAATCTGAACCACTACAAACTGAACAACTTCTTCAACTGAACAAGCACCTGAACTGAACAAACTTCCAAACAGAACAACCTTCAAAATTTAACATCATCATAACATCCCATGAAACGTCCACTACAGGACAGGGAACTCCCTCTAGAATTCTAGCGTATGCTGGAAAAATGTAGAGGGGGAGTACCATAGTCACCTCGCTTGTTAGCGTTACGGCTGGCTCCATGGACCGCGGTTGTAGGTGACCGCAGTAAGTAAGATGTTAGATACATAGGAGGATGCTGCTGCCCATCCTCCAATTTATAACCCTTAGTCGCCTTTTACGACACCCACGGGTATGTAAGGGTTGGTACTAGTCTTTGCCGGCACCACACGGGACACACCCACGGGTATGTAAGGGAACAACCTTGTTAAACTGAACAACCTTCCAAACTGAGCCACATTCTAAGCTAAACTACTTGACAGACCAACCAACATTCCAAATTGAACCACTCTTTTAAGTGAACACACAACAACAACTCTTCAAACTGAAAAGTTCAAAACTGAACATTTTTTCAAACCTGAACAACCTTCCAAACTGAACCACCTTCTAAGCTTAACAGCTTGACAGACTGACCAACATTCCAAACTGAACAACTCTTTAAAGTGAACAACTCTTCAAACTGAAAAGTTTCAAACTGAACAACTCTTTAAACTGAACTACTTTTCAAACTACAACTTATTAAACCCACCAACTTTTATAACTGCACAACCTTCCAAGCTGGACAACCGTCCAAAATGAACAACCATCCAAACTGTACAAACTTTCAAATTGAATTACCGCCCAAACTAAACCACTTCTAGACTAGACAACATTTCTAACTGAACAAAGTTTCAACCTGAATAACGTTTCAAACGAAACAGGCTGAGCAACCTTCTAAACTGAACAACCTCAAAAGCTGAACAACCAAGCTATGTTGATTTAGTGCACCTAGGTGATTGAAGTTTACAAATAGTTTACCTAAGTAAAGTGGTTTATTTAGCTTATAGATTTACCGTGACTAAGGCCTCTTTGTTGTATACTTACTTGGCCATAATCCCCGTGCTTGGCAGGCGGGACGGGGATCGCAGAACACAGGTGAACGCTGCTGCCAATTCCATGGATTAAGTATATTCCTTTAGTCGCCTTGTATGATTCTATGATAAGTACGTAGATATCTCCAAAAACTTACAAAACGTAATTTATGAATAAGACACAAATCGGACAATTAATTTGTTTTAAAGTCACAATTAACTTAAAGAAACACTGCGCGCCTTATTGGCTGCAACGTATAACTGGCAGCGACGGTCCCAGTGACGTCACTCACTCTGCGCCGCGGCAACTTGTCGATCGGCACATTAATTTGATTGCTATTAGCTCATTTTTGGTCGTATGATAAAAATAATTATATCAATATTTTGGTTTATGGACTTTAATACTTTATTCAAAACTTGAATCCTGATTGATTGTCATTGGATGCCGGGTCTTATAGGGTCTTCGTATACTTCTTCTATAAAAGTTGTCAGTAAATTATAGTAGGTGTTAAGGATGCTAGGGGTCACTTGATGATATTCAAGAGGCCGTTATGCCCCCCTGCCTTCCCCCCCCCCCCCCCCCCTATCGCTGTATCCACCAATGGAACTTTCTAACTTCAGGATGGAATTTTCAAGGATTTCTCAAGGCGTGGGTCACATCACGGGACCTTCGCTGATGTCGTCCGAGGTTTGTGCTAATGCAGGAGTGGTAAGGCTAAAGCTGGTGGCTTGAAAGAGTCTGTTTTAAGAGTTGAGGGCTTCGCCAGCATGTGGTGAAGAGGCAACGAGGTGGATGACTAATGCGCCATGGCAGCGCGTTTGGCGGCCAACTTATGTCACAGTAGAACGGCCTAGGTGGCGACATTACAAATGGCCTTGGTTCGTTACTTCGTCTTTACGACGGAAGCCGAGGAAGCCATCACTCTCAATGAGATTTCAGCTTTGGCGTAGTGGGTAAACCAACTCGGTGTGACCCGAGGGCAGGTGGGTAGCGGCTAATCTTCACCCAAGTTTGGGTGGTTACGAAAACTTGATAAAAACGCTGCTCGTATTTTCTCTTTCACGTGAGGTAGAAACTGGCTCGTCTTGTCTGGCTGTAAGTGTATTATTATCCCTAAATGAGACAATATGATTCATTTTAGTCAGAAAAAAATACATGCAGGCTTTTGGTGCCCCATAAGTCAGTAATGGGCTCTACTCACGCAACAATCTCAATCACAATCAGTTGTCGCAATCTACAGATTGTCAACAGATTGCAACGTAAGTAGGCAGATTGGGGCTGACTTCCAACTAATTGTCAAATTGTACAATACAATCTTAGCAATCTACAATCTGTCAAACAAATTGTGTCCAAATTGCAATGTGTGGAGCGTGATTGCATGAAATTTTCATACATTTAGCTCTATGGTCGCAATTTTGCGACTCTATCTACAGGACGAATTATATCTAATCCAAGGAACATATAATACTCACCTACAGATCTAATCTGTGGCTGTCATTTATTATTGTTGTAAGATAAAAGCGATAAAAGCAATTTTTTAGCCACTATCATCTTCTTTTCGACGCTAATTACTTGTAATTTGATGAATCGATGGTAAGCACAAGTCCCGCATGTTGAAATTTCGATATTTTTGAAAATTTTGAAATTTCCAGCCATGAAATCATGATTAAATTGCTTTGTGAGTAGAGTACAGACAATCTCGATTCTATAGATTGTCACAACTAATTGTGATGGAAATTGTCGCGTGAGGAGACCTTTTAACGTGTCACTATAGGACATTGTTTAGCCTTCTTCTATCGAGTTTTGAAGGTTAAATCGTGCGCTGCGATTTCGGGAAAAAGCCAAGATGGCGACCGTTCACTATGTCAAAAATGTTTTAACCCCTTTCTTTTGGTGCGCTATGAATCCATGCGAAGCCGGAGTGACCCACCCCATAGTATCCGAATTTAAATAAAAAAAGAACTGACAGGGATAGGTCAATAGTAAGCATTCAAGTGGGCTTTTTGGCGGGAACTCGACATGGGCGTTTGCCTGCTTAATTGAAATTTTGTTTTTTTGTGCATTTAGTGATTTAGTGGATAATAAAGATAGTGTGTTATGCAGTAAATTTACTACGGAGTGCGCAGCTGATGAAGATTTCAAGTGATCTCGTGTTTAAGCCCCGTTTGTGTTGTCCCAAAAAGTCACGAACATTTTCCTTCGTAAAGTTCACTATCGCTTTACGAGGGGAGCAAAAAGAAAGATTTAAACACATCAGACATGGCTGTATGGGCTTTGTACTCTTTGCCTTTCCGAAAGGAAGAATGAAACCAAAAAAAAAAAAAAAAATAAGCATTCAAGTGCAACAAAGATAGCAATACAGGGCCGCTTGACAGATTGGAGTCTCAAGAGTAAGACAAAGAGCATATATTATATGATATTCGTATAGCGCTGTTTCTTCTAACGATATTGCGACGAAGCAGTAGGCTGCAAATAAAGCGCGATTGACATTTTAGTTTTTTTTATGTCACTTTTTTTTTATTGGAAGGAACCAACCAAACCAATACTTTACTTTGTAGCTTTTAGATATATTGCGTGAATAAATTTATTTCGGATAAAAATAGCTTATAAACTGATCTTCCAGAACTTCAGAATTTATATGTGGTTGTTCTATGGAGCAATCTTGCTGAGATTACGTGTTAGTGACCTCGTCGCTTCGAGTCGAAGGACTGTCGTGCAATTTGTTTAGGTATGTCGGTTTGGTCGGCTAGTACGGCTGGGAATAATTACCACAACGTAAACCCGGCCGGTCGTTACGGCAGTTCCAATACCTGGTGCCCTAAACTAAGCAAGGTACGAAAGTTTTTTAATGTTTGATAAATCGCACCCGAGTGCAATATCCACTGTTAATTTTTTTATATTCAAGCATTGGTTCACTAGGTATGGAAAGAACGCCAGTTGTATAGTTGTTTTCAGTCTCAGTGCTACTATAAACTACTCAACATTCAAACATTTCTTCTACAAATAAACAATGTTTACTAACTTCTCTCATTTTCATTATTGAGGCTAACAACATTTCAAATCAATTTTTATTGTTTTTAATCTTATTGTATAGTGAAATTTAGTTTGGCAAATACTTTGTTTATTTTTTTTTCTGATCAAGACTGATTATTTCAAAAATTTAGTCTTAAATAAAACATTAATATCAGAAAAAACACGCTAAGGTAAATTACATGTTGGCGAGTTTAAGGAAGTTTTTTTGTGTAAAAACAATAATTCACTTACACCTTCTAGAGTTACACATAAACAACTTTTAACTGTCTTTTACTTTTTTACAATCAAATGCAATTTTAGACTTAATAATAATTTTGTTTTGTTTAGACCCAGATATTTAGGAGAGACCTTTAAAATAAGATTTGTGGTTCCGAGGCTGGAGACATACATAGTACAAGTGTTCCTTTGAAACGAGTGAGTTGAAATACATCCAATTAGGGCGACGGGCTTATCTCATTCATTGGCTGGGCACTAATTGTGGTTTATTGGAAGTTTATTGATTATCTATCTGTGACAGGATGAACTTCAGTCTCTTGTAAATTAGGGAGATATTATTTTATGTTTTTATCAGAAATCAAATGGCATTTTTATTCAAGTCAACTTTCTATAAAGGGTGTAAGGGATGGTGTACTGAAAACTGATAGGGCGTGCTCAGTCAACGAAACTGAACAACTTTCCCAAAGAAACATATGTTGGGAAATGAAAAAAAAATTTGACCTCTCCATGCAAACTGTTCGACCAGAGTGGGCAATTTGTATGGAGAGGTCAAAATTTTTTTTTATTTCCCAACATATGTTTCTTAGGAAAAGTTGTTCAGTTTCCTTGAGTGAGCACGCCCTTTCAGTTTTCGGTAGACCGTCCCTTACACCCTATATGTAGATAAAAACATGTAAAATACACCCTTATTTTTTATCACCCTAGATATTTTAAGAGGTGGTTTTTGCCCATGAAACTGAATAGGTAAGTTTTGTCAAGGAACAGGTCAAAATACGAAAAAAATAAATGACTTCTCATACTAACTGTATCAGCTGACAGCACATTTTTGTATAGAAGGTTGAATTTTTTTCATATGTCACCCTTTGTTCCTTAGAAAAAATTGTTCAGTTTCATGGGCAGAACCACTTCTTGAAATATCCAAGGTGATAAAAAAATAATGGTGTATCCACCATGGTCTTCTCCACTCCATACAAGCCTAAAAACTTAATAACTGTAGGTACCTAGTCATATTTAACATATATTATAATTTACATGAAAAGTGTTTGTTACAAAATTTGTAGTTTTTACAGTACACTTTCTCAAATTCCCAGGCAGTTACCCGAGTACTTATGATAATGTTATACACACAAAATACATTTAAATATTTTAAATTTTTTATTGTATTAATCGACATATCGGATATCAAATAGACATCAGACTGAAGTCCAGTTGCACTATCAGAAATACAGATACTCAGGTCTAATCATATTTATTATGATTATCTGATAAGGGCTATAATGGGTCATCAAAATGAAGCTTTCTTTATTCTAGTGATTCTAATCTACTGCTTTCAGTTCAGCTATTGCATCCTTAGTGAACTTAACTGCTTTTTCCAAAATTAAAATGGTTTGATTGTAGAACTTTCATATGCACATTTTTCCTGAGCCACCTTTGCCTTTCATTCATCTTATCTAATTAACTAAATGCACATATTTTTCTTATTATGCAATTTTTCGTACTGGACCAATTTAAAATAATTAGTTGAATAAGAAATTTTGTATGGAAAAAATGGCTTTTATGTATATCTCAAAATAAGAAAAAACCGGCCAAGTGCTAATTGGACTCGCGCACTGAGGGTACCGGGCTACTTAGATAAAAGTCTAGTCAGGGATGCGCTGTTGCGCAGAAGTGTATTAAATGCGCGCGAGTTCGACTCTAATGCACTATAAACATAAAAAATTTCACACTTGTCAGTGTTCCTGCTTTTAGGATAAAGGTGAAAAAAAAAAACATAATTCTTGTATGGGGACCTATCTTATTATTAAACTTTTCGTAATTTTTATTATTCATTAGGTAATCCGCTATAATAAAAAGTATTCTGTGAAAATTTAAATCATATAGCTGCTACGGTTCAAAAGATACAGCCCTTAGACAGACAGTAGTAGTTGGGTCCCTTTGGCATGCTTTAGGTGAGGAACTCAAAAAAAGATTTTCTATTTAATGACCAACTTCTAGAAGTTTTTAAAATTTTATTTAGGCCACGGCTTAGCTTAGGCGTCAGTTCTCCCACAAATAATTAGTAATTGTACCAATTTTATTCTTTTCCTAGAAGTTTTTAAAATTTTATTTAGGCCACGGCTTAGCTTAGGCGTCAGTTCTTCCACAAATAATTAGTAATTGTACCAATTTTATTCTTTTCTTCAATTTTTGTACCTTAAACAATCCACAAACAATTAGGTTGTTTGTGGATGGAAAATAAACGAAATTATTATTATTAACTCTTGTTGGAATTTTACATAAATAATATCGTTATTCATTAAAACTCTTTCTCTTCGGGGCAGGCAGAGACCACAGTCCTCCACCTGCAAATTAAATTGGTTTTTTAGATTTGTTTAGTTTATAGCCAGCTATTTAGGAAGGACCTTCAAAATACGCTTTGTGGTTTGTTATTATTACCATTCCAACAAATGAAATGTAAAAATTTACATAAGTATTTTTAATTTTCACACAAGTTTCCTTTGAAGTGTATCTAAACTTGATTTATATTTATTTATTAAATCTCACAGTAGAAATCTAGAAGTCACTCTGACCTGATGGCGTCTTGTCTTTATGTCTTCATTGTTTTGAAAATTGTCTACTCCATGTCTATCTACAATATGTTTATGCAAAATATTTATATACAGGGGGTCCTAGATTAGATCATGTCTTAATCTTACAGAGTGGAACTTCTTTACTATCTTTGCCACCAAAAGCTGCTCAGCGGCAGGCAGAGAGAGAGAGACTCTTCAGGGTGTAGGTAGGGGATCCAAAATACAAACGTAAAGTTTATTATGACAAAGTAGGTACAAAATACAAGGCGGTGGTCGTGATGCGCGCGGGCACGTCCGAGCACGACCAGAATCCAAGGTAAACTGACTGTTTTTGACACGAATGACACCGAAAAACAGAGATAGAAGACATTTGAAATAGGAATTTGGAATTTTGGGCCAGGACGATAGAGCCAGGATCACGAAAGGAGGCAGCATGCGAGGCATGCAGCTCCGCTCCGTGACAGTACCCCCGCCACCGGAAACTACTCAGCGGCAGACAGAAGTTGAGGATCCTCACAGGGTCGTGGTCGTAGGGGTTAGGCAAAAACCAACGTAAAGTTAACGAGTTTATTATGACAAAGTAGGTACAAAATACAAGGCGGTGGTCGTGATGCGCGCGGGCACGTCCGAGCACGACCAGAATCCAAGGTAAACTGACTGTTTTTGATACGAATGACACCGAAAATTAATTTTCCCCGTTTTTTAAGCATTTTTTAAAATACCGCGTTTTAGACAAAAACTTACAGCGCCATCTGTTGGTGGGTAGCATAGCTTGCTCACCTGATGATATTTTCAGGTTGAGGCGGCTATTATAAAGCGATCGCGAAGGTCGGCCGCCCAGGTATTATTCACTAAAACATTGAATGATAATCTAATTTCTAGTCTCAAGATAGTGTTCTTCTGTAGGTAGGTACTGAACTCTTAATTTAGGGTTTCGTACCTACAATACGTACGATGTCTGTCTGTCAGCGGGCTGTATCTCATGAACCATAATAGGTAGGTATAGACAGTTGAAATTTTCAAGTGAGGAAATTGGTATGTTTATAGTGCATAAGCTATAGAAAAACAACTGGTCAAGTGCATGTCGGACTCGCGCGAATTTAATTCAATTCAACTAAGACGGTATTTGTACCTTAGTGGCACGGAACCCTCGCTTCGCGATTCCGACTCGCACTTGGCCGGTTTCTTTACTATGATGTGTTTATTTTGTCATATCCATCCACCCTGTAGAATGTTGTGATAATCTATGCACACCTGTTATACCATCGCATCTTGTACATATTCGTATTTGCTTAACAGGCAGTTATTTCAATTGTTGGATTGGTTATGGTTTTGTTTTAATGTGAATGTGATTTTCAGAAGCATTGTATTCTCACGTCTTGCTTGTAGTATTTGTATACAAAAGGTTAATAAAACAATAGGTACTTTTTTTTACTTTTAGTACACTCTGCCTCACATAGTCGGTGGTAACACTTTGACTTTGAGCGGTTCTCTGGTTTCGGAGACTTGTGACGTAGCGCTGTACGAGTATACTGGTTTTGTTTCTGGTGCGTACGTGCGTGCTGCCGTGCGTACGTAACTCGAAAGTAGTTTGTATGGTGCCGGCTAAGAGTAGTACCCGTAGTTACGAGTAGGTACGCAGTTAGGCAGAAAGAACGTAGAAACAAAACCAGTATAAGCTGAACCAGCGCTACGCTACAAACGCCCGAAACGAGACAACCGCTCAGGGTCAACATTTTTCCACCGACACACAACAAGCCAGTAAAGTGGTCACGTGATTCACTCATTTTGTATGGGAAGTCGAAAAAAATGATTACTCGGAAAGTTGCTTGTTTTCATGAGTAGAATTACTGCATGAACGTTGTATAACAACAGGTACCTATACACCTCTGGGAGGGTTGTCTGTAATAACACGGAGAAAAGTTAAGACAGATTTTTCATTGTTAAAATCGATACAGTCGTGTGCGAGAACGCGATTGACAATATATATTTTGTATAGTAGCCAGAGTGTCCCACTACTGCAGAGAAAAAGCCACCCTTTCGTGATTCCCTGCATCCAGGAATCTATCGTATGTAGGACCTCGACAACGCGATTGACAATATATATTTTGTATAGTAGCCAGAGTGTCCCACTACTGCACAGAGAGGTGTAGCACCAATTATTATATTTTTTTATATTTAAGCTAGATCCATGTATTTACGCGTAACATAAGGGCCTAGACTTATTTTTAGGTCTGGGGTTTTCTCCTAAACAGACGAAACCGTACATAGAAATTTAATCCGCCGTACAAAATTACTTGATTAATTAATTAATCATTTCCATTTAACCTTTCATTTACCGACTCATAGTAGACAGAACATTATCTACTTACTAATACTTACTCATAAACTAATTCAGTAAATAACGATCTCTATCGAGTTATAAATCATAGAATACAATTGCTCATTGAATTCAGGCGAGTTATTATAAGTTGTTTGTAGGCCAAGGTGGCTTACTTTTAAGATCTTATTTCTCCAGTCTAGTCTGAAACGATCTCAGGTCATCTGCTTTTTGCATTGGTAACCTACCATTACTCATTACATTAAACTTGCACATTTTATTTTTCATCATAACTTGACAACTAAGAGTCGTAAAAAAATCAAAAATCTATTTTGAAATGTACAAGCAAATCCCTTTAATATGATACCCCACTCGACCTAGTAACGACAATTTAAAATTTTGCCCTGTCTGTTTGGGCCCCCTTTACAATAATAATGTATTGTAAAGGGGGCATTTTTATATAATTCTTTTATTTGCAATAAAGTGGGGCAGTCATATCCTAAATGTATTCCAAATTTCAAGTGGATAGCATGAGTGGTTGCTGAGATATACAGGTGTGACAGACAGACATCATAAGGGCTCCGTTTTTGGAACCCTAAAAATACAAGCCCCCATACAAGAAATGTGTATTTTTGTTTTAGCTCTATAGTTCGTCCATCTTAAGAATGCGCAGTGAGTCATGCAAGAAGGCAAACCTTCGAAAGGAGCGGTTGTTTCCTTTGTGTGTTATCTAAAACACGAAAATAAAATTTATTTGCATTTTAACTCCATTGTAAATACTCGTACACCTTCACCCTGCATTTTCATTAATGACTTACTGCATTTTTAACGCGGATGAACTATAGCGTAAAAACGGGAACACTAACAAGCGTGAAAATTGATATGTTATAGTGAGTAAGCTATAGAATAACAACAAATAATAAAGACTGGCCAAGTGCGAGTCGAACTCGCGCTTCTGCGCGGCCCTAACTAAGACGGTATTTTAACCTGAGTGGTACGGAACCCTTGGTGCGCGCGTCCGACTCGCACTTGGCCGGTTTTCTTTTTTAGTTCTGCGCATTCACGATCAACTTTAGTTTGCGTGGCGTATAATAGCAGCGACGACGTCTGACCAACAAGCGCCTTTTACTGCTTCTATGTAAAAGCGTTTTAGGAAAGTTAAACAAGTAATAACTGATCTGTACCGGGTATGAAAAGACACCAGACAAGAAGTTGAGGATTCAGACCAGTGAAGCCCAAAGTTCCCAAGGACTAGGGCGAAATGCAACAAAGTTGAAACTCAAAATATATTTTTTCGTATTTATATTTATGTGTTTTGATGAAAGTTGTTCACTTTTAAGGTCTTAATTCAAAGTTTCTGAAATGTCTTTAATACTCTGTAAAATAAGTGTGTCTGTTAACGAGTAAAACGTCCTTTAGGGTACCTTTCCATAGGATTGCTCCATTTAGCTTCTAACTGCGCTCGACTCGATTCGAAAATGGAGGAATCTTATTGATTAGAATTTTCCCAACTCACAGGTAAGCTGCCTAGCTAAACGTCACTTTACTACGAGTATTATCTAATCTGTGGCCTAGCACAGCTCTGGTGGAAATGCACCCTTAGCGGCCAATGCCACACATGCTATCCGTTAAAGATATACTCAGTCTGTTGCGAAGCTTACCATACTGCATGCGATCCTAATTGCCATCCCGCACAACAGATATTGTATTGGCCGTGTTAACCAAGGAGGTTTTAACCTTTATGTTATCCTCTTATAACGCACTAGTTAAGCAACAGCTATATGTATTTGTCTAACACAGCACAAGTGCCTGATGTCAGGAGAGGGCGCGATTATGTCAGCCGACGGGCTTCACACCCCGGCGTACCTGTCATGGCGGAAGCTGCAACTCAGCCGGGCCAAACTGAAGGCTTCCAGCAAAACCTCCGCTCTTCTGTCCGGATTCGCCATGGTAAGCTTTTAAAATCAAATTGTCGCTTCCTCCGAAGAAATGATAAACTATAATTTTCATTATCATAACATCCCATGCAAAACGAGACCCATACAAACTCAACAAAAAATGTTTTGATGGGCTATGGACTAGCAGCGGTTGATACTCGTAGCGTAGCGTAGCGTTTCGGCTGACATTTGTGATCGCTGACTTTTGGTGAACGTAGTATGTTGGTACTAGGGGATGCAGTACCGGTACCCGCTCAAGAACCGGGACTGAATTTTCGGTCCTAGATTTAGAACCGGGAATTTCGGTACTTACATAGAAATATGCAATCAAATTGTGAACTGAAATCTTTTCACTTGTTCTTATGTAAATATCTAAGTATTTTAAAAATAGGGCCATTAAAAAAAGGGTTCTGTTGCAGTTCAAGACCATGAGCAGGTAGATGATTAAAGTACCGAAATAACCGGAATTTTTTCGCTAAAGTACCGGTACGGGGCCTATTTTGAAAATCGCGGTATCTTCGGGACCGGGAAATCTCGGAAGCATAGCCTAGTTTGTATACACTGAAATTGCCGGTAGAAACACTGAAATTGTGCGAGGCTTTGGTTTCGAGCGTTTGTAGCGTAGCTCTGCTTCAGCTTATACTGGTTTGGTTTCTACGTGCTTGCTGCCGTGCATACGATACGGAGAAGGACACTACTGCTAATCCGTTCATGATCTCTAAGTCGTCTATCACGATACCCACAGGAAGAGATCGAGCGGTATTATTCCACCACACGGATCATGAACGGTACCAAAGTAATGCATGCATGTAAATTATTTATTGCACCACACGATGAGACAACATAATTAACGTAGCTATTTTGTAACTGTATTCTTTGTCATGTAAAGTAAATGTTTTGGAAATGTCAGTCTCAGTATTGCCTTTGTCCTCTGTTTCAATTTGTTACGGTGTTCAATACACGTGTACCACCGCAATGACCCGTACATAAGTTGGGCTACTAGTACTTATAGGTTATTTATTCTGTGGCTACTGAGAAAGAGCCGTTAAAACATGGTTAAAATAATCAGACCGGGAGCCAAGAAGGCTTTTTTCACATGACAAGCAGGGCGAAAATGAGATGTCTTAGTAGATAGGGGATGATTAGAGGGTCATAAAATGAATTCTTTTTACATGCAACATGGAAACGCATCCTTTATAGATCAAGTTGCGAAATCGGTCGATATAACGACCACCTGTATCCCCATACATAATTAATAAGGTCTTAACTCTATACAGCGTGAATTTTAATTGGTTTTGCTCTCGAAGCCCAGTGATCTACTCATGATAACAAGCAACTTTCTCGAAAAAAATAAATTTACTCGAAAAACTTTTTTGCCTTCCCACACAAAATGAGTCGATCACGTGACCACTTTACTGAATCCAAAAAATCATTTTTTTTTAGAAAGTTGCTTGTTATTATTAGTAGAATCACTGCTTCAAGAACAAAACCAATAAAAATCACGCTATATTAGAATATTAGTTTAAAATATGTATGAGTTATCGTTATAGCGACCGATTTCGTAACTTTTCGAAACTAAAGGGTTAAATAAAATGCCAAAAAAAATGTGCTTTTAAAGCCCGAGTCAAACTGAGGCGGTAGCGGAAGCGTTCCGGGGGCGGTATTTTTTGTAAAGTATGAGTTCTTATGCACCCTGTCACATTGAAAACCGGTCGAGGCGCGGTATTTTCTTCCCGCAGGTCCGCCCCCGGACCTCTTTCACAATCATACCGCCTCTGTGTGACTTGGGCTTATGTGTGTGGTGCAAGTAAAAAATCATCTTACTTTTTCAGTTTTTGGGACATATCGTTTTACACCCAATACAGTTAATAAATAGGTAACACTGTATTTATCGCCCATTCACAGACTGGGTCAGAAGATACTCGCCCATTTACCTAGCAATATAATGAATGCCACTGTAACGGTTCCATTGTAAACACCACAATGTTCGCGCTGTGGTACTTAGTTTCACACGTTACAATGTGTTGCAACTTCGCACTTTTACTTTGGTACTGAAGTAAAATTTTTAACGAGTCCATAAAGATTGTAGGCACGTATTATTGACATAGTAAGAAACAGTGTAGGGTTAATGACTAATACAGTTAGGAGCACATCAAGCTTGACACATAAACGAATTTGTTTGAAGCTTTTACGCTTCGAGTGCTAAGTTTCACCTGCTCATGACTTTCTTACTACGTAAATAAAGATTTGTTTATGTAAAATATTGTAAAATATGTGCAAATGTTCTTCTATCATTAAATAATTTATAACAGCTTGTTTGGCGAAGCAGCATTTCTAAGTATCACAAATGAAGGCAGCAGTCTCACATAAAAAATAATCGCGTACAAACGCATGCACTTACAATCGTTCGCTTTGTTCTGCTTATCTGGCTTGGTTAACTGCGCAGGCGGCTTCCGACAGATAAAGTTCAGCTCAAGTTTATATTGTCGGCCTTGTTTGAACTACACACGCGTTTTACCTTGCGCTAGTTCTTCGAAAAGAAAGATATTAAATTCATTTGTTATATGTATATACCACCAGTTGCATAAAGCTTCTTAACTTAAAACTGTTAAATCCATTGCTTATAACCCATTTTTTCGTTTATTACCAACACATTTTGCAGCTATGTCAAAAGCAATCGGCTAAAGCTGTCAGAAAAAACAAGTTTGTAAAACAATGTTACTCCCGTGGTTACCTACTCCCCGTCAAATACACTCTAGTTTTAATGTCATGGCTGCAACATGTGTTGGTAAGCGTTCGAATAAATGAAATAAAAACGATCATACACTTTCTTTTTTAATAAATAGAAAGTTATAGCATTAGTTTTAAAAGAGTTTAAGACAAGCCCGTTGGTGTGGTTGGTAGTGAGCCTGCCTCTCAAGCCGTGGGCCGCGGGTTCGATCCCAGCCCAGGGTAAACATTTGTGTAATGAACACAAGTGTTTGTTCTGTGTCTGGGTGTTATTTATGTATGTGGATGTGGGAGTCTCCTGTGTATTGTTTTGTTTTTGTGTGACAATAAAGAATTTATCTATCTATCTATCTATGTATGTATATCAGTCTCTGGTACCCATACTACAGGCTTTGCCTAGTTTGGGATCAGATGACCTTGTGTGAAATGTCCCTCATATTTTTTTTTTAAGAAAAACTTCTACTAGCATGTAGTCTTATTCCGTCAAGCCAGAAGCCAATCCAACTTCCTAGTTCCCAGTTTTCCCAAACTGACAACTGCTATCTTACATAGCCTGAAGATTATTTTAAAATTCTTTGAAACAGAAAGCAACTGCTTGGTTTCCGAAGCATAGAGTTGAAAATGCTTAGTATAGTATGTTAAAGTCCGTTCGTGACCATCCTGCGAGGTGAAATACATTGGCTGATGTATGGCGAGGGGACATCAGTTACATGTGAATTCCTCTACCCACTACATGAAACTGCCCAACCCGATACGTGCGATTAACTCGTCCCCCCTACAACGTCTGTCAGTCGCCACTTCGCAGGAGGGTCGTATGCCAACTTGTTTTAGTTGTGTTATTCACAAAGCTTGAAATACCGGTATTTATGGGAACCAGACATAGTACCTGTACCGGTACAAATTTTCAGTCTGTATCGGCACTATACCGGTACTAATAAAATATTTAAGGCAGAGTGAGAAAGCAGATTTAGTGAAAAGGATGATTTGACTCCCCCTTTTGATGTCTGTATTGAAAAGATAGACATTAGCTAAATATAAAATAAGAGTACGGAATGGCAACGTCGCTACATAGGTGGCCAGTACCTAAATTAGGTACCGGAGTACCGGTACCCATCTGGAGTAGGTACCTAGGTACCGAAATGAAAAGAATCGAAGAAGTACCGGTACAGAAGCTGTACTTTTGGTACCGGTCCCTAGCCTTGGTTATTCATTTAGTCGCCACTAGCCATTTAGACGTCAGAGCATACTACTTCTACAATGCTTAAAACACGAGGGAATAAAACGAGTAATTTTTATTTTTTTTATTTTGCAGGTAGCAATGGTAGAAGTGCAGCTTAACCCGCCTAACCAATCCTCAGTGCCTAACGAGATGCTGATAGCGTTCACAGTATGCACCACCTTGCTCGTCGCCGTCCACATGCTAGCCCTCATGATAAGCACTTGCATCCTCCCTAATATCGAAGCTATTGGTAACCTTCACAGTATATCGCTAGTACACGAATCTCCTCACGAAAGACTCCACTGGTACATCGAGATCGCTTGGGCGTTCTCCACTCTATTAGGTCTTATTCTGTTCCTAGTAGAAATTGCTATATTATGCTGGGTGAAGTTCTATGACTTTAGCGCGACAGCCGCGTGGTCGGCTTGTGTCGTGCTCATTCCAGTTATGGTCATCTTCCTAGCGTTCGCTATACATTTTTACATGTCCTTAGCGACGCATAAATACGAAGTCACGAGGACGGGGATTAAAGAATTGGAATTGCTCAAAGAACAAATCGAAATGGGTGACCATAGTATGACGCTTCTAGATCAAGGGAGAATAGTTTAGGTTTAATTGTGTTATTTATTTAAATCTTTAGTCTAGGACGCACGTTATTTAACGCGAGTGTTAGCCGCGGATGTCCCGTTTTTAGCCACCCGGATTATTATGTCTCCCCCTATTTACACAGTGTTTCAATAGGTATGTAAATATGAATTGAATCGTACTTAGATTGTACTTATCCAAGTGCCGACATTAATTTGCACAGTTAGGTACCTAAGGCCTAGTTGAAAGTGTTATGAAAATTACTATATATTCAAATTTATACTATTGGATAGAAGCTGATATTCCTGATATAATATAATCGATTCCTTTATAGTCGAATATTGATGCAAGTGGTTGTACTAATAACGAGTATTTGCATGACAACGACAGAATCTCTTTTGACACATAGAATAAGCATAAACATCTTCATTGTAATAATTTGTCCGTCGTATTCCCCAAAGTTACTAAATAAATCGACTCTAGACCTATCTTCAGCAATTTCTTTGGCTTCCTGCCTGATACGACACGACATCTATAGGTACTATTATAAAACTGTATTTACTTTAAATATTTACTTAAGAAGTTCCAAAGACTTGTAATTAGTTGAACTTTCTGAAAGGTCTGGTAACTTAATTGACGAATAATTACTTAATTTAAGATTGATTGATGTAAATAACGAGTAGAATGACGATAGTGAAAAGCACTGCCAAAAATCTTAATGAGCTGCTCTAAGTGCCTGACAAGTTAGCACAGACTGTTCGTTGAAATATCTACCTACTTATTACATACAACTAGGTAAAAATATTTATTAAGAGCGTCCACAGCAGTCCACTAAAATCGTCCAAATTTTTCTTGTTGTCTTATTATAGGTTAGTGACTACATTAAATTCAATAAAAAAGTCAAATTAAGATAAATTAAAAGGCAATAAATAGATTACGACTGTAAAACTACTTAATAAATTAAAAACTGTGATATAATAAATGACATTGTAATAATCTGTCAACGTGTATTGTATAGCATAAGCATTATATTGAACACCATGTTAAATGTTTTATACATAAATATTGTAATGTTATCCTTTGATCTGGTATGCACTATAATCTAAATAAATTAATCCATTTGGTCGATACAAAACTGCAAGTATTTATCTATTTTACCAATCTGCTGTTTCAGCCAAAGCTCACTCCATTCTAGGATATCGCCAGATTTTGATAGTTGTTCCTAGGATCAAATAAGAAGAAGCACTATTAGTAGGTACAAAAAAAATACTTCATCATCGCTTAAAAAGGAATATTGTGATGAATATGTATAAACAGGGTGAAGGGACAGATTTGCAAAAACTAAAAGCGCATGTTCAGTCAACATAACTGAAAAACTTTTAGTGAATAAAACTTTCAGGAAATTAAACAAGAACTCGGTCTCCATAAAAAATTGCAAACTTGATTGTACAGTTCGTATAGAGGCCGATTCTTTTTTTCATTTCCTAAAAGTTTTATATACCTACTGAAAGTTGTTTAGTTACGTTAACTGCTCATGCCCTTTCAGTTTTTGCCAACCTGTCCCTGAAATATGATAATATGGTCTTTAACTATGAAATTGCTGAAATTTTCTTACAGATTAATGAGATCATAATTCCTATAATTCTAATGCAATTTTTTCATTTGTCTTTTATTTGAAAATTGACTTCAAGGTTATCAATTTACGCATAAAATAAAGTTTTTATTTTTAGTTTGATATATAAAATTAAAGGTTCGAAAATTGTTCGTCTTAAATGTCGTCCGATTTCATCATTAGATTTGTTATATTTTTTTACCGATAATATTTTTCGAAAATTAAATTTAAGTTTCTGTTAGCTTAATGTCTTACCAATAATACTTAAAATAAATAAAAAAAATTGGATTTATAATTCCTAAGAAAAATGCAAAAATGTTAGTACTGAAAATTGAGTTTACCTAAAATTCGCCATACAAAACGGCAATTTCATAGGTAAAGACCTATTATAATAAAATCAAGAAAATCATGACATCGATCGAGACTGAATCAAGAGCAAGTCAAGCTTGACACATTGTACTTCGTACCGATCTTATTTGAAGCGCAACAGGAGCTAAATTCGCACTATGGCGAATGTCAAGCGTGACCTGTCTTTGACTTTACCTACATCCTTTTTGAATATGTAATCCTTTTTTTTCTTCATTGGTCAATTGAATATGTTTACTAGTATCTTTACCTATGATCTTTACCAGTATAAACCAAGGGTCAGGAGTGAAATCGGGTTAGTGTAGTTTTAAATCGTTGTTGAAAAATGTTCGTTGGTCAGCGCTATACTAGGTTATTTTTTTGGACCTGATTTCCTTTTGCTCACTTATTAGTGAGGTCAAAAGCAACAACTTTTGTTCTACGACTTTGCTAACAACGCACGAAAAATTTTCAACTTCCCATACAAAATGGGTCGGTCACGTGACCACTTTAGTATGGAGAGTCGAAAATTTTTTGTGCGTTAGCAAAGTCGTAGAACAAAAGTTGTCGCTTTTGACCTCACTAATGAGCAAACAAACAAACTACTCTGTAGTTTGGCTTTTGTGAATAAACATATTAAGAAAAAAAGAGTAGGCAAAAGGAAATCAGGTCCAAAAAAAATAACATTGTATAAACAACCTCTGTGGTCTAGTCACTAGACTTCAGTGGTTGTTAGAGAGTTCCGCTCTCGATCTGGAGGTTCTAGGGACTCTGCCAAACAAAAAATTACAGTGAGACTCCCCCAGTTTGGTAAGACTGAAGGATGAATCACCTGATTTTGTCCATAAAGAAAGATGATTCCGTGCTTAAGAAGGCTGGTTCCGGCTACTTTCTACAGAGAAAGTTGTTAATGAGCCATTTCAGAGTCCTTTGGCAGTTCGACAACTCTGACACCAGGCCAGGGTTGAGGTTGGTCATCGGTCTTACTATACAGCGTGATAATAAAACATCTAGCTACAATCTAAGGTACTCAGGCTCTCCCCAAGAAACATAGGTCGAAAAGAAATCGCCTTCCCCATACAAACCTTGCGCCACGCCATTAACACTGACATGTGTATGGAGCAACCAAAAATTTTTCTCAATTCGACCTGTTCCTTGAGGAAAGTTGTTCAGTTTCATGTCCTGACGACAATACTAGATGTTTTATTATCACGCTGTACAACGATGATGGCGCTATCGGTAACCTAATTGCTATGTGGCCAATTATGGCGTTATAATCTGACCGCAACCGCTGTATGTAGCGCGCCTTAGGTATGCTCACGGCAAGACGGAGGGCTATCGCTCGTCATCGCTCACGGCGGCAACTAGTTCTTGCTCTTTCCTTCCGACTCCCCTACCTCCCCGCGCATACCTAAGGCGCGGTACAACGGTTGCGGTCAGACTATACGACGTGTTAATGGAATATGCGAAACCCTCATACACCTTGTTTCTGCTCTGTGCATACACCCAACAGATTTTTATTAAAATAAATCCATTCCCGTAAAAAAGACTTAAAACAGGATTTTTTTTCCAGATATTGTTATTTTACAGTTTCATTGTTGTTCTAGTCCGCGCACGCCACGCCCACTTTCCTTCCCTCCTCACCGCTCTGCTCTATATTTAGAAAAGAAGCGGCAAAACATTTAAATAATAAAAAAACTACCCCTATCAAAAACCCGTGAAATTGATTCTACTCTCGATTCTGAACAAACTATTTTCTTAGTTTCGTTTATTCCGTTAACACGTTGTATAGCGTTGCAGCTTTAGGTAATTGTAACAACACAAACCTTCGGTATAGGGTACGGCGTGGGCTGGTCGCAGAACTGCCTTATAATGATATCGGACATCTTGGAGCTGACGCACAAGTCGTCGGTCCAAACCCCCTCCTGCAGCTGCCCAGTGCGCATGTGATAGAATCTACCCAGGCCGTTCTTCATGTCCTTATCCCAGTGGCCCTCGTAACGGTTACCATTTTCTACAATTTTATATATTCTACGACTTAGTAAGCATGATACCTACTCTCTAATTACATATAGGGTGACTTTTAATTAGTTCTTGATAGCAAAAGATATGAATGTAATCATGATACTGAACAACTTTCCCCAAGGAACAGGTCGAAATACGAAAATCAAGTTTTGACCTCCCATAGAAACTGCATCAGCTGATAGCGCATTTTGTATGGGAGGTCAAATTTGATTTTCACCCTATATAGGGTATAGTTTTATGACTGCAATTTTTTTTAACACATTTGCTCATAAAACAGCTCTATTTGCACTGTACTTAGGTCCATAATCCAGCTTATTAAACACGCGTGCTTTTTTTTCATTATATTACCGCACTAGTGTTTTATTTTTGTTTCTTTTTAGGGTTCCAATACCAAAATGGTAAAAAAAGGAACCCTTATGGTGCGACTTTGTCTGTCTGTCCGTCTGTCTGTCACACCTCTATATCTCAGCAACCACTCATGCTATCGACTTGAAATTTGGAATAGTTATAAAATTTGGTAGCCCAACTTAATTGCACATCAAATAATAAAAAAAAAATATGATTTTTACTGTAAAGGGGGCCCCAAATAGGGGGGCAAAATTTCAAATTGTCGTTACTAGGTCGAGTGAGGGCATATAAAAGGGCTTTACTTGTACATTATAAAATATATTTTTGTATTTTTTTACAACTCTTAGTTTTCAAGTTGTGATGACAAATGTCAAAAAAAATACCATTCCCCCCCCTTATCTCCGAAGTTTGTGAAACGAAAAATCTGAATTAATTACATTCAATAGAAGTTTATGTAAATATTACAGCGGAAACGTTGGAAGGGGAAGGCCTAGGCGAACGTACCAGGACCAAATTCAGGACGTTCTGAATAAAGGCCAGGTTAAAAGTACCCTAAACCGACGAGCATGTATGAAAGGATTGATGAAAGTACAGGAAGCAAGGGAAGTATGTCAAGATCGTAGCAGGTGGAGGACTGTGGTCTTTGCCTACCCCAACGGGAAAGAGGCGTGATGTTATGTATGTATGTAAAAATAAAACGATCTTTTCAAGTTGCACAGTTTTTTAGAAAACTGCAAAAAACCTTTACGAACAAATTTAGTTTTGCGGTTCTAAAAATGGACTTTATTGCTTCCAAAAATACTTTAGATATATCGGATCCCTCGGCGCGCGAGTCCGACTCGCACTTGACCGGTTTTTTTAATCTTGGCAAGGAGCAAGGAGTTTTTATGCTTATTACGTCAGTAACATTTTCATGAAATTAAGCCGTATTCGAGAAAATATAATAAATTAATATTCATTTTATGACATTATTAATATAATTAACTAATCAACAATTAATTTGTCATTTAATTTTTGATAATTTATTTTATGGTTTAAGTAATAGGATGTTTGGCAGTTTCTAAAAGTGTCAACTTCTACAAATTAAAAACTGAAAATAATGTAGTTCCTGAACCGTCTAAAATATTTAGACACGAAATACAAGAAATTCAATGAAAAACACCAACCTGTGCAGCCTACAAAATGTTCCGATGGACGTGCAGTGGACATAAGGTTAGCAAATTTTAGTATTTCTATTCGCAAATGAGTTCAAAAACGTCGTAAGACGCACGTGCTCATTTTCATTTCATTACACTCTCGTCTTCATTACGCCCTCGCCTGCGGCTCGGACTGCAATGCCTGGGCCTCGAGTGTAATAAGTAAAATAGCGCACTTGCATCTTAATGTACTATTGCTCAATAATTATAATCGCGCTAAGACCCGGAATAAAATAAACATGTTTGAAAAGTGCGAAAGTTTAAAACAAAACATTTTGAAGTTAGCAAAAAACAACCCTGTATAGGGAAAAAAAAAGTGTTTTATTGATCTTGCTATGTAATTAATTCTCTTAGAGTCTTATGTACTTGTTTACTCGCTTCACACCATAATTTTTTATGTGAATTACTCACATAATATCGTATTGAGAGTCGTTCACATAAAGTCGTGTGTTATCTGTCGTGCGTGTGTACAATGTACTTTGGTAGCGAGCTACTCCTAAATGAACTTACTGAACTATTACTAACTACAAAAAAACCGCCCAAGTGCGAGTCGGACTCGCGCACCGAGGGTTCCGTACCACCACATAATTGTATTAGTTGAAATTTCAGTAAATGTGCTAGATTTTTTGAGTCCGACACGCGCTTGACCAAATTTTATTATTTGTTGTTATTTTATAGCTTATGCACTATAAACATACCAAAGTTTGTAAGTGTTCCCGTTTTTAAAATAGAACTAAAACAAAAATCGCCTCAGCGACCATCCAACTTGACCGCTCTCTTATATGAATGTTCTTGACACGGGAGCTCACCACAATTGGTTACCATTAGTTGTGAGAAAAGTTGTAATATTTAATGATTTCAGACTTTCCCATTATTTGTACTGTGAGACCTAGCTTCTTGCCAAATTTCATAATTTTAGGTCAATGGGAAGTACCCTGTAGGTTTTGCATTTTTGAATAAATGTATGGAGATGAGGACATAAAATGCCATATCTTTTGATTACGTCATTGTAAAAAATTTAAATTTTCAGATCTTGTGTGGTTCATAGATCCTAATATATGGTATTAATTTCAACCTGATACCTTTACCCGTTCATGAGATAAAGGGTCTTGACAGAGAGACGGACAACAAAGTGATCCTATAAGGGTTCCGTTTTTTCTTTTGAGGTACGGAACCCTAAAAACACTTACTCTGTACAAACATGCCCATTCCTACTTTCAGTCCCTTTTCCCAGTACCCGACGTAGTAGGTCCCATCGTTATACCACATCTTTCCGTAGCCATGCCGATGCCCTCGCTTCCAATGCCCGAAGTATACGTCCCCATTTTCATGCCACCACCACCCCACGCCCTCCGGTTTGCCTCGGACCCAGTCACCGCTGTAGTCCAATTTGAATGTACCATTCTCTATCCTGTGGCTAAGAGTGCCGAAGCCATGGCTGGTGGTGAAACAGAAAAAACTAATATTCCTATAAATGGTTACAGGTGGGAAAAAGTTCACAGTGAAATGTACTAGTCAATTAGGTTACTAAACAAAGTTCGCTAATAACCGCCATTACAACGACAGCTTGCAATTTTTTAATTCCGAAGTTTCAAGTTGTGGCCTAACATGAATAAAACTTTGATTTCGATTTCCAAGTTATCAGAGAATGTCTTACCGAAAGCCGTCTAACCAATCTCCCTCGTACAATTTGCCAGTTATTGTCAAAAAGTACCCTTTACCTGTTGAAGTAAAGGCACAAATCAGATAAGATAAAATAAAGTACCTATCTCAACAGCTAGCGAAACAACGGTTACAGGTCGCTGGATGAAATCGAAGGAGAAAAATCGCGCTAGTCCCCGCCGCGCCGGTCCTACTGCGCACACCCAAGAGGAAAGTTATCCTGTTGTCAGGGTAACTTCTACCCAATTTGAACTTGTAGTTAGTTGTTTTAGGTACTTCTAAATCAGAGGCACAGCAGACGGCAGACTTTACGTCCGTCACAATCCACCAGTGTGGCCGGTATTGCGAAAATTATAGTTTTTATCGGAATAAAATTCAAACATAAATCTTGAAAATTGTATAGTTTCAAATATCTTTGGTTTGGAAGGAAAACAGCTCGAATAGTTGTTCAGTTCAGAGTTGTTAAGTCGAAAAGGTAGTTTTAAAACGTAAAGCAATTAAATAAAATGATGTTTGAATTTTATTCTGATAAAAACTATACTTTTCGCAATACCATAGAATACAAAGTCCGTGACTACCCGGATCTCGTCTGCTGAGCCCGTAAAGTGTCAGATATGCCTCATTTTACAATTAATGGGACAGTGTGTGGAGAAGCAGGGTCAATATAATTGTTTTCTGACTTCCAGATGATCCCCTAAGTCTCACCGACCACCATATTTCCCACGGAGCAAAATAATTGTAATATCATTGGGAGCAAAAATATTATTTCCCAAATTACCTGACCTTCTAGAAACGGGAGCAAAGTAATTGTAATATCATTGGGAGCAAAAAGGTTATTTCCCAAATTACCTGACCTTCTAGAAACGGGAGCAAAATAATTGTAATATCATTGGGAGCAAAAAGGTTATTTCCCAAATTACCTGACCTTCTAGAAACGGTAACCTACCTTCTTTCTTGTCAACACTCCAGTCGCCTACATGTCTATCGAACCTCGACGTGAATATTGCATGATGAACACCATTTTTCACTGCTTTCCTTTCCGCTAGCGTAGCTAAATTCGTAAAGTTCCTTGGCTTCCGATAAAACGGCATGATTGTTAAAAATAATAACTACAAAAATGCCACGTGTAAAATTGTAGGTAATCCCACTAGAACAAAATCATTTAAAAAGATGTAAATTCATCTAAATAAAAAATAAATTACAGAAAAGTAGTAAGTATTTGTATACAAATCATATAAAATAATGGTTTAACACCTTTGACGTTTAAAAAAGTGACGTTAATGTTTTGGACATTTTGACGTGTGGGTTTTTGTTTTTTTTTTACATTATTTTCAAAGAGCTTTTTACCTACTGCACAAATAGCTTAGCAAAAGGATTATACCAAAAATAGGTTATTTTTTGGACCTGATATGCGTATGCCCACCTTATTAGGTCAAAAGCAACAACCTTTGTTCTACGACTTAAAAAAATTTCGACTCCCCACTCATACTAAAGTGGTCACGTGAAGTTGAAAATTCTTCGTGCGTTGTTAGCAAAGTCGTAGAACAAAAGTTGTTGCTTTTGACCTCTGTAATAAGGTGGGCATACGCATATCAGGTCCAAAAAAATAACCTTGTATTATAACCGCACGTTGCTTGGCAAAATAAAAATCAATTTACTTATCTACATAAGAATTTAATACAAATAATTTACATTACATTTCAAGCGTTACCGTGTGCCTTCTTCAAGCCCCTACTGAGTTCGATCATCTGGTTGTAATGTTCGCGGAACCCTTGCAACGCGAGCTCGTGCTGGCTTTTGATGGCCGAGTTGTTGGTGATGTATTTAGCGACGAGGTCCACGCATTTAGTGTCCAGTTGAATGTCTTCTTCGGAGACGCGTTCGGGTTTCGTCAGTTGAATTGGAGTGGGTAGGATCTGGAATTTAATAATCTAAATAGATCTTTGCGTGGGACGCCTCAGTTCAGCTATAGACGGCTTTCTTTCAGCTGATATGATGATGAGATGAATATTGGATATGCAACTTCTACACCAACTTTCACAAAAAACCGATAGATGGCTCTGACAATATAAAAGAGAAGACAATAAAGACTAGTCATTATCGCTCGTCATTCATTATAAATATAGTTTCACACTAAAAGGGTAAGGTTCAGTGGACGCCATAGGAAATAAATATAACTGTAACGGTTAAGGTACAATGCGCGCAACGAAAGATGGCGGGATTGGCGGATGACCTGGTTAACCTGTGCAGTAGACAATTTTGGCGGCAAGCGGGGAGGGACGCTAGGCTTTACCTGCGCAAAATCCCCTCTACTTTCAACTGACAAGTCTCATCTTTCGCTTCGCGCATTGTACCTGCCCTTATTGTTCCATCTCAAAAATCCACCCTGTAAAATTAATTATATGTAATATGTGTAGTATCTAGGAAACGACTCTAAAATTATAGATGAAATTTTGGTATACTGGGGTTTTCGGGGACCAAAAATCAATATAGCTAAGTCTAATAGTCTGGGAATTCAGTTTTTCCGTTAATTCAGCATTTCTTAAAAATAGTGCGTTTCAGAAACCCTACAGCGCCATCTATGAGCGGGCTTTGGTTAAGATTACACAGAGCTCGGTCGTCCACGTACTAAATACTATACTTGAAATCTCTTTGAGAATAGTTTAATTAAGATCCTTGCTCAAACAAATGTCACCGACCTGCCGACTCAACTCCTGCGCCGCGCCACCGTCCACCACATCACCCTGTACAGCGTGTCTCAGCGCCATCAGCAGCACCGCCTCTCTCACGGCGCTCGACTGGAGCAGCTCCAGCATCAGACTGTCGGTACTGTCGTGCCAGGCCAGGTAGAACACTAGAGGGCCGAAGTGACGGGTCGATCTGGGGAGACGAACAATTTCAATTAAATGAAAAATGCTCCAGTAACGGCAAAAACAATTCAAAACACGGAACAGTTTAGATAGACCGTTAGATAATATCCCTGGCAACAGTTTTACACCAGACCTCACTTATCTACGATAGCCAGGATAAAGAAGGTACGACACTTAGAAAAAAGTTCGATGTTCAGGCTGATTTCCCATACATTCGAAGAAATCAATTTTTAAAGTGATGTGCGGTTTTTCCTGAACACGTAAGAAGTGTGATCTTTGACAAAATTAGGGTTTGGGATCGTATCTAACGATTTCCCTATTCAGTTACGTGTTTTTATCAGTTTTAAGAAAAACATTGACGCTTACTTTAACCCTACCAACATATGAAACTGTACGGCGAAAAAATAAAAAGAGCCTTATTCTTGATGCCGAGAGTATATTTTAATCAATTCAATTCGATGAAAAATTTTTCGCTGGAAAAAATCTAATCAAAGATACGCGTTTCCACCTCCTCCACCCCACCCAGCGCTCTTAAGGCCGGCCGCAAACTTCTGGATCCGGAATTCAGAACAGGAATTCCGGGCGACTAGCGCAGACATCAGGTTTTTTTCTATCAGGAATTTTCGAGACAGTACGTTTGGAGTCGCCGAACAAGATGGACGACATAGGCGATGAAGAATTGTTTGCAATTGCACTTTTACTGGCGCTCTAGAAGAACGTCGTTATTGGGTGTACGTGTTCCATACTCACAGATTAGCAGAGAGCCAATTATATCTCAAGAGAGCATTTTTTATTTCGTAGTCGAGAAAAAGCGGGTCGGACATCCACTAAGCTCGGCGCTAGCGAGATCCTTATTATGTATTAGAGGGTATTTGGTTAAGTTTTGATTATTTTGTAAACTTGAAGGTAGACGTGAAATAAACCAGTTTGTTTCCTGATCTCAACATGGTTGTATCTTTTATTGGCGACTTCGGAAAATAATCGTAAAACGTGTGAAAATGTCTGCGAATTTGTCTAATATTGTGTTTCCTGGGCAATTCAACCCATAAACTGATAAGTGGTGTAATTATAAAGAACAATTTATTGTGTGCGCTCGACGCCGTTGGCATCGACCAAGACAATATCGACAAAGGACGGTCGCTGTTTCTTTCACAGTGCGGAAAAGACACTTATTCGTTAATTGCATCACTTTTAGTGCCAAAACGACAAACGGAAGTGTCGTTGTATGGAATTCTTAGAGTTTTGGACCAGTTTTATGAACCAGAGGGTAACGAAATATTGCAGACGGGAAAGTTTCATAGTCGTAAACAATTTCAAGGGGAAAGCGTGCAGGACTTTGTTGCGGCGGTGAATTTACTCGGTGCTAAGTGTAATTTCACGGACTTGAAACGCCAGTTGAGAGACCGACTAGTGCTAGGGGTACGAGACGATCGCTTGCGGCGCGATTTGTTGAAAAAGAAGGACTTGACCTACGAGGTCGCGTTACAAACGTGTTTGGACTATCAAGCGACGTTTCCTGATTTGTACCCTGAGAGTGCTGCTAGCGAGTCGAAACAAACTCCGTCTAGTGTCGCTGAACCGATGGATATCGATAGTATACAGTCAAGTAGATGTCGACGCTGTGCACGTGTTCATAGACCGGGCAACCGCTGCCCGTTCTTCAAGGCGAAGTGTTTCTACTGTAAGAAGGTGGGGCACGTCGCCGCGGCTTGCAGCAAGAAGCTGAACAGGATGCACCAGGTGGAGGAGACTGAAGAAGAGTTTGAGGGGGCCACTTCGACACCGGAGTACATGATGGGCGTTTACACCTGCTCGGACAGTTATATGTCGCCTTTAACTGCCGATGTGATCATAGATGGCGCCAAACTAACGATGGAAGTGGACTCGGGGGCATCACGCTCAATCATATCAGAGGAGACGTACAGAAAGCTGTGGTCTATACCCCCACCTTTGAGATCGACGAACTTTAAATTAGTGACATGGACTCGTGATCCTTTGAAAGTGCTAGGACTGGCAAACGTACGAGTCGTACTGGGAGACAAGGAGGCACAGTGTGAACTGGTTGTGGCGTCTGGAAAGGGACCAAACTTACTTGGAAGAAATTGGTTCCAGACGTTAGGCCTTCAAGTCTCCGGGTTGTGCTGGTCCGAAGATATTATCGAACAGTGGCAGAAAGAATTCCCGGAAGTATTTAAAGAAGAACTAGGCGTGTACAAAGGCCCTGAGGTGTCGCTACACTTGCGCCCGGACGCCAAACCACGTTTTATGAAAGCTCGCGCGGTTCCGTACCCACTGAAACAAAAAGTAATCGAAGAACTGAATCGGTTGGTGGCCACAGGCGTGCTTACACCGGTGAGGTATTCGGAATGGGCTACACCGTTAACACCCGTGCTGAAAGAGGATAAATCTGTGCGATTATGCGGGGATTACCGTGCTACAGTTAACGCAGCTATCGATGCTGACGTATACCCGCTGCAGACGTGTATGGAGGCTTTTGTCAAACTCAGCGGAGGGAGAGTATTTAGTAAGTTGGACTTGAAGCACGCTTATACGCAACTGAAAGTGGATGATAAGACCGCGATGCTTCTGACACTTAACACGAGTATAGGATTGATGAGAGTTAATCGACTGCCTTTCGGAGTTAGCGCGGCGCCAGCCATTTTTCAACGACTGATGTCGACTGCACTTGCCCTCCATGGATGGAGTAGCCTGCCTGTTAGACGATATTGCGATAACCGGAAGGACCATCGAAGAACACAATCAAAGGTTGCGAAGTGTCCTACGCAAGCTAGAGGAAATGGGTCTTCGGCTTAACGTTAAGAAGTGTGTGTTTGCAGCAAATAACATCACATTTTTAGGCCACTTGATTGACACAGAGGGGCTCCATCCGGCACCTGCTAAAGTTAAAGAGATTCAAGAAAAACCGGCTCCAACCAACAAGGAAACACTGCGTGCCTTTTTAGGCCTGTACAATTTCTATGAGAAATTTTTACCTGATAAGAGTACAATATTAGAGCCGTTATACCGTTTACTAGAATCTAAGCGAGCATGGACCTGGGGTGAAAAAGAGCAGGCGGCATTCGAGAAGGCAAAACGGCTTTTGTCATCTGACCTCACTCTAGTTGGATATGACCTACAGAAAGAACTACTACTTATTTGTGACAGTTCTGAATATGGAGTTGGTGCAATTTTAGCACACGTTATGGAAGACGGCTCTGAAAGACCAGTAATGATGGCGTCACGCACATTACAAGCCCATGAAAGGCGATATGGACAAATCGACAAAGAAGCTCTGGCAATCATGTTTGGTTTATCCAAATTTTATGATTTTTTAGCTGGTCGTAAATTCTGTATAGTGACGGACCACAAACCACTGATTGGATTATTTAACCCAACGAAGCAAATACCTGCCCAGATTTCCCCACGGATGTTACGCTGGTCATTAAAGCTTGCTTGTTATGACTACACGATAAAATACGTGCCTGGTAAACAAATTGGAAACGCGGACGCACTTAGCAGATGGACAGCGCCAAGCACGGCGACCGTGAAGGAGGAGTCGCTACCGGAGGTGTTACTGCTAGAGGAGCAACCTCCCGGCTGGGAAATCGACGTCCGCAAGGTTGCCGAACAAACTAAAAAAGACCCTATCTTGCAAAAAGTTATGTTCCATGTACTACACGACTGGCCACGCAAGAACACTGATCCAGACCTACAGCCTTTTTGGATTCGAAGAGAGGCTCTTTCACATAATAAAGAGTGTTTATTGTGGTGCAACAGAGTCGTGATACCCAAGTCCCTTCAGGACAGGGTGTTAAAATTGCTACATGCCCCGCATGCGGGTATTGTCCAAACAAAGACTTACGCGAGAGGTTACGTTTGGTGGCCCGACCTGGATAAACAGATTGAACAAATAGTTGCAGAATGCGAACAATGCCAACTTGTAAGAAACAACCCACCAAAGGATCCGCAAACTTGGATTATGTCGGAAAAACCATGGAGTCGAGTACATATAGACTTTGCCGGCCCCTTTCAAGAGAAGACATATTTGGTTCTGGTAGACAGCTATAGCAAATGGTTCGAAGCTGAAATGGTGCCTACTATGAACAGTGGCACGGTGATAACTGTCTTAAGAAACATTTTTACATCACAAGGACTACCTGACATTTTAGTGTCAGACAACGGCCGAACTTTTACCTCGGAAGAGTTCAATACATTCATGAGGAGAAACGGAATTAAACATCTGTATTCCCCTCCTTATCACCCTGAAACAAATGGCCAAATTGAACGGTCTATTAAAACATTCAAAAATAAAATGAAGAAACTCACCAGTAGTATGCCATGGCAAGAAAAGCTTTGCAAGGTACTGTATTATTTAAGGACCGTACCCAACAGCTCTACCAATAAAACACCGGCTGAGATGCTAAACGGACGCAAATATAGGACCGCGGTGTCCAGCCTACACCCAGACTCGACGCCGAATCGCGCAAACCAGCAGCGCGATGCGGCGGCGCAACGTCCGCCCGCCAATAGCATCGCCGTCAACCAGCCAGTGCTCATACACATGTATGGACCCGGACAGAAATGGCACAGAGCTACAATAGAGACGGTGGAGGGACCGGCCACTTATAGGGTGAGGACGGAGGATTAGGCCAGAGAAATTAGTATTTGACCTGGAAGTAATTAAGTATGGCTGTTTTTTCTTGGATTCTTGTTAAACAACTAATCTCTCCTACAAATGTGTAATTATTAAAATCGTATGACCTCCGGAACATATTTTAATTTAATAGTTTTAAATTAAATTTAAAAATTTCCTATACAAAAATGCTAATGCAATCAATCGATTAGCATTGTTAATAGAACTTTAATTCTAAGTAGTTTACCTAAAAATTAAAAAGTTTTCCCATTGGAATTGCTGAAATTCGGAGTTTCAGTAACGTAATAAGTTAACTCGAAATTGCACTTAAAGGATAATATGTAATGGAAATAAGTTTAATGTTTTACTTCATAAATATTATTTTAAATACATTTTATACAAAATTAAAATGTCAACTGTAATGATAAACTCTATTTCTAAATTTTTCGGTTTTATATATCAAGAAAAAATGAAAATGAGAAATTATATTTTTAATTATACAAATTTCACAAAAACACATACTTCTGTAAAAAAATTAAAAAGAAATACTTACAGGATATTATAATATGAGGCATCGGTCACTCTTCGCATACAATACGATCCTCTACCCGCGCAGCATTAGAGTCTAAAGCGGTAGAACGGCTCGTGCGCAACGCAATGTAGCAAATCCACAAATTAGTGGTACAGCCAAAATAGCAAGCCCTAGTGTCATTTTTCCGTTTTAGAATATTTGTACCAATACCTATTGTAGGCTTTGGATGACTTATTATTTCTACTGTACCTACCTATCCATTATTACTGTCCATAAAACTGCGTCGATGCCTAAACTAACGTTTCACCTATCAGTTAAGATACTTTTAATTTCAACTTGTAAGTGTTATCTTTTAAATAAAAATAATATACTTACAGGTTGTTAGAGACAGCCTTCTAAATACTGAAAGGGCATGATCAGTCAACGTAACTGAACAACTTTCAGCGAATAAAACTTTCAGGAAATAAAAAAAATATCAGCCTCTCCATACAAGCAACTTTATTCATTCACTTCATTTCCTGAAAGTTTTATTCGCTGAAAGTTGTTCATTACGTTGATCATGCCCTTTCCGTTCCTATTCGGAAGGCTGTCCCTTACACCCTGCAAGTAATTATCAGTACCTTCTGTTTAGGAGTCGTTCGTCAAATCGCTAACGTAAAACTCGCAAGATGTAAGCAAGTACGTCAATCAAAAATTTAGGGTTCGTCTCACAGTCCCCCAGTCCCGAAGACACCCGTCCCGTTGGTACCCGAATTAAAATTTTATTTATAAAGCCGATTAAAAGTTAATTTTGCTTAGAAGTACCGTCAGCTGGAAAAGTTTTATTCCAAATACTTCGCTGAGTATTTTTGGCAGGCGGTAGGGCTTTTGTGCAAAGTCCTTCTGGGAAATTACCACCCCCTTGCCTTTTTCTGCCGTAAAGCAGCAGTGGTACTGCTATGTTACGGTTTGAAGAGTAAGGGAGCCAGTGAAATTACTGGCACATGAGATATACCATCTTAGTTCTCAGGGTGGGTAACGTGCTTTGCTGTCTAATTAGTGTCAAATTATTTCACTAATAAGACAGTGGGTCTCATGGGCGTTGGTGACCACTTACCAACAGGAGGCCCACCTGCTCGTTTACCAACTTGTGATATTAAAAAACTGAACATGAAGGATTGGTTGCTTCACTTAACGATTTATTTATTTTTGTTTGAGACAACATCAGCACTTATTATATAAAATTTTTACATGATCTTATTACATCATAAGTCAATAATAGCTGTCCATGGTATTATTACTTATGTTGAGAACAGATTGAAAGAAGAAATAACTGGATATATGCGTTTTGCTCTCTCCATCCTATTCGCCATAATGAAACGAGTGATTTTGATGTTGTTATACGAGGGCGGGATGATACCTCGCCTAGGAAAGGATTACAAAGGAAAGGATTGAAAAGTGCGAAAGTCTAAAACAAACCTTTTGTTTGTTTGTTTGTCTGTCTGTTTGACCGAGCATCACGCAAAAACTACTGAACGGATTTTGACGAAACTTTAAATATTGATAGTGTATGTCCCAGAATAACATCATATAAAAAAAAACTCGAAAAATTGTCGAGAAATAGTAAACCACAAAAAAAAACTTCGGCATAGTACAAAGTCAGTACATTTCAGAAGTCAACTTTGATTGTGGATTTTATCCAGAACTGATAACAAAACACTGTAGGTTTATACTTTGTGTTCAAGTCTTTGGTCCAAATACAAATATCGAGAATCCGTTTTTGTTTTTTTTTTTTTAAGGGAAGCACATTTCATGGTTTGCTTGCTCATCATTTTGTTACTATGGTTACCAATGGTTACTTAAAACAAGTTGGCTATGAAATGGCTATGAATAATAATACTTATGTGATTATAAAAATTCTTATGAAAACTGGCAATGTCCACTGCTTTATGTACTCCATTGAATGGCAAAAGCATGGCCTGCCACACTCACATAACCTTTTGTGGCTTTAAGATAAGATCAGGCCCAACGATCTTAACCAAGTGATTAGTGCAGAGCTTCTGGACCCAGAATAATATTAAGGCTCATATGATTCACGGGCCTGCGGTATCGTGAATCTAAATTCACCATGTATGAAAAACGGGCGTTGCTTCAAAAGATTTCCGAAAGTATTCGTCAGTGAAACAGTCACTGGTAAGAATGGATATCCAAGTTATCGGCGCCGGTCGCCCAGGTAGGTGAACTGAGCACTGAGATGAACTCGCGTGGCCAATAGGGAACATGCACGAATTTTTTTTATATAAGAAATTTATTCTCATTCATGTAATAAACAGACTTGTAAAACTATTTTTCGAATAACTATAATATTAAAAAAGATATAAGCCATCGAAGATTTGTTTCTGTCCCTTTCTAGCAAAACGAAATTTAATATGGAGTTTATAGAGCTGTAGTGAATTGTGACGTCACTATTCATGTCGGATCTCTCTGTCTAATTAGTAGTTTTAAATGCTAATATCGGCCGTATTTCTTAGCCGATTTAAATTTTAATTTCACTTTTTGTCATCTCTAGTACAGTATTTTCATATTTTATTAATAAATGCGACTAATAAAATTTATGCATGCTATTGTTGTTGATAACAGATGAGTAGTTTCGTACTCACCAGTGCATTCTTGGGCTTTTGAGACACACATCAAAGTTGAGTCATGTGCAAGCGTCGCCTCTATCAAATACATTTGTAAATATGTCAATACTGATAGCCCAGGCTCCATACATTTATGAAACATCACCTTTCATTCTGATTATTTTTAAGTTAAATTACTTTCGTCACCCGCGTATTTCTCATATCTAGAACCAAATTAGTATTAAGTCTCGACAGCTACTGAAAATACAAGTCAAATATGAGTCGGACTCGGGCGCTGAGGGTGCAAGGGTTTAATATGTTTATAGGCAATAAAGTTCATTATGATGAGTGTTTAGCAGATTTCAAAAAACTGCTACTTAGAGTGATCGTTTTAGTTTTCCTGTAATATTTACATAACCTCTATCTACTATACTTAATTAAAATTTCTCCTTTTGCAAAATTCGGAGATAAGAAGGGGGGGAGGGGGGATGCTACTTTTATACATATGTTGAGTAAGAATTTATTTTGGAATGTACCGGTAACACCCTTTAATACCCCACTCGACCTTGTAACGATAATTTAAAATTTTGCCCACCCTATTTAGGCCCCTTTTACAATAATAATATGTTTTTAATAAATTTGGGCAAACATATTCTAAAACTATTTCTTTCAAGTCATAGCGTGGTTGCTAATAAACAGGCGTGACAGACAGACAGACAGTGTTTATCATTTTGGTTCGGTGCCCTAAAAGTTCATTTTCTTACCTTGAAACACTTTTTATGCCGACGGTACTAGATGAAAACTATAACAATGTAAAATGTAATCAAATTTATGAAATTCGGGTGCCAGCGGGACTGGGGGACTGCGGAAATAATCCAAAATTTACATTAAGCCACGATCACACCTAGCTGAATTCAAAGACTAATTCGGCATACATTGCTCGTTGATATAAGGATATTGCAATTAACATAACCAAGCCTCTCAGCAATGTATGCCAAATTAGTCTTTGAATTAAGCTGGTGTGATCGTGGTCACAAGTTTAGTTTTTAAGTAGGTAGTAATTATGAACGTTTTATCTAAGGTACCTAGTTAGAAAGAAAAATAGTCCCATACCACAGATTAGTCTATAGTACCGACAGTTTAACAACGCGAAGATGTCTACAACGCAGGTAGGTATTCCCGCTAGCGCAAACTTGCAAATTGAAAAATAGAATAGGTACATTCGGTCGGCGGCGTTTTTGCTCCGTGGCGGCGGCCGGCGTGGCTCGTGCCCCTCCCCCCTTACCTCGATTTCTCCGCCGCGTTCGCCCACCACCGCACCGCGGTACGCTAGAGCATTCTTACCTATTTTTACGTAAGTAAAATTATATATTTTTCCAACATTCCCAATCTGCGACGTCAAACATTCGAATGTAGGCTAATCAGTAGACCTAAGATATGATTAATTAAAAAGAAATACGCCCATTAGCATTTATAGCTGATTAGATAAATGCATATATATCATAGGGGGCTTTTCCCTACAACTTACATTTTTAATTATTGTGAAACCTAATAATGCATTTCATCAGGAGTCATAAATCATTTTAAAATTGGCATAAATATTTATAGCTCTTTAGAAAAATAATAATATATATATTTATAAATTTAAATTATAAAGCAGAATTATAAAGTGTTTAATAATGATGCCAAATATTGTTATCTAATATTTACAATTATTATAAATAAGAATTGGCCCATAAGTATTTTTGGCTCGTATAATACGATTTTTTTTGTTTAAAATGTATTTTTCGTCATCTTCCCTATACATTTATTTTTTAATACTATTTTTCATATATGTATTTAAACTTAATTTTGACAATAATAATAAAAAAGTCACAATTATATTTACTTCAAACCCACTCATATAAAAGTTTCTAAATACCCTGGACTAGATGGTGAACTGCATCGACGTCATGCTGACCAGATATTGAGCAGAGCTGTTGGAGAAAGAACTGAATCAGCAGCAGTAGAGAACCGACCCAGAGATGATTTAGACTCTGACCTAACACCTGAACCACCGATCAAATCAAAATCAAATCAAATCAAAATCGTTTATTCATTGTTGGATATTAAAATCTCTTAATGACGTCAGCTAAACTACATCGCTTCACAAACAATGTGGCGCCATTGTGGGAAAAAAAAGAAGCGACAATAAAAACCCACGCGCTCTTTTAAATATGTTTGAATGTACAAGGTTGATATACAACATACATAGGTCAGTTTTAATTTTGAATTAGCCTGTTAGAACCGTAGTCTAATCCCATGGATTTTTCTCTTCTAGATAATCTGATATTTTATAATAACCCTTCTTACATAATTTCTGCTTGATTACAGTTTTGAATTTATCTAACGGTAAACTTTCAATATCAGTGGGTATTGTATTTATTTATTTAATTGCACATTACATGTCAAACTTATTAAGTAGGGCATGCAACACCCTGTTCGGGCACAGCAACTATTTTACAATCTTTGTCAGACGAAAAAATAATTAAATTACTAAATCAAATGTCAAAACTAGCCTAGATTTAAATTACATGCAATTAGTTAATATTGAAATAATAATTATACCTAAGATCCAATACGTGCCAACTTATACATATTTGTCAGTCAAAAACTCTTCTACCGAATAATACGCTTTACCTAATAACAAATCTTTAAGCTTCTTTTTAAATACTCTGTCACTTTCTTCGGATTTGATGCTTTCAGGGATTTTATTGTAAATATTAATAAATCTATTGTAAGGACTATTACTGTATATGGTCATATTACTAATTAGCAAGGCCAATCTATTTTTGTGTCTCAAATTTCTGCTGTATACGTCAGACATTTTCTTAAAGAGGTGTTGGTTTTTATGTACAAATATACCTACTTCTAATATATAAATAGAGGAGAGCGTTAAGAGCTTGTTCTCAATGAAATATGGCCGACAGCTTATTCTTGCTCGGATGTTAACTAGAATGCGGATACATTTCTTCTGCATGACAAATACTTCATTCACCTCAGTACTGTCTCCCCAGAGAATTATGCCGTATCTAAGCCACGCGTACGCATAGCCATAATAAACTGATAGGGCTGTTTGAAAGTTCGTATTTCTTTTAATCATACTTAAGGCGTAGACGAATTGCGATAGTTTCGTTTTGACAGTGTATACGTGGGATTTCCAATTTATGTGTCTATCTACTGTTATTCCTAATAATTTGAACTCGTTCACCTCTTCAATTTTTACATTGTTTATCGAAAAGTTTATTTGTAAGGGTTCCCTCTGGGTTGGGTGGAATTGGATTACTTTAGTTTTTTTTATATTTATTTCTAAATTATGTTCGATTATCCAGTCATTGGCGGTCTCGAAGTGGTGGTTTAGTAATTCATTACATTCTTCACTATTTTTACAAGTAATTAGCAGCGAAACATCATCAGCGAACATAGTGCAGTGGGTATCAATGGAATCAGGTAAATCGTTAATGTAAGCCAAAAACAAGATACATCCTAATACACTGCCTTGAGGAATGGAACTATTTACTTTACGGGTCTCGGAAAGCACGGTTTCTATTTCTCCTGATGTTTGATTGTGGTACTCTATTTGTACTAATTGCATCCTATTTTCTAAATACGACTTTAGCCAGAAATATGCGTTTCCGCGTATGCCTAAATTGTATAATTTTTTTAATAAGATTTCATGCGAAACTTTGTCGTACGCTTTTTTTAAATCTAAGAGGATTCCTACGGCATATTTTTTATTGTTTATAAAATTTAATGCTTCCTGTATATAGTTTGATACGGCTAGTGAAGTAGAAGATTTTTTCCTGAATCCGTATTGGTTTGGATTTAGTACGCAAAATTTCTCAAAGAAATTATGTAATCGCGTGAACATAATCCGTTCGAATATCTTTGATATCGAGGGCAGTAGAGCTATCGGTCTATAGTTACTGGGGTCGCTAGGATCACTTCCTTTTTTCAGAATTGGTCGTATTTTAGAAACTTTTAGTTTATCCGGTACACGACATTCAGTAAAAGATTGATTAATGAGTTTTGTGATCGGTTTCGTTAACTCCGATGCACAAAACTTTATTAATTTAGGAGGTAAATCGTCAATGCCGCATGAAATTTTATTTTGCATTGTGCGTATCAATGTAGCGACTTCGCGCTCGGTGGTCCGGTAGAGGTATATTGAGTTGGGTACCGGGTCGCGCACGTGACGGCCGCGTGCGCCGTTGGATGATTCACCAACGGACACGAAGTAGTCATTGAAAGTGTTTGCGATAAGGACGGGGGAATCCGTAAGCTTATTTTTAATCAGTAGGTTTAGGTTTTTATGCGGTGTTATGCGTTTTTTGTTTTTTATCTCGCTTACTACTGACCACATAGTTTTATTTTTGTTATAAGATTTATTCATTCTTTTTATGTATGTATTCTTTTTTAGTGTTTTTACGCATTTTTTAAGTAGCTTTTCATATTTTTTATAGTATCTGTGTAAGATATCATTATCGGTTTGGTTAATAAATAATTTTAGAAGTCTTTTATTTGTGCAAGATTGTTTTAACCCGTTAGTAAGCCATGTTTTTCGCTTTAAAATACGATTTTTTATCCTATTTTTTGGTATTGTTTTATTAAGTATGCTTTGTAGAGTATCGTGAAATATATTATAATTTTGATTAATTTCTTTATGTGTCAAGATTTTTTCCCAGTCGAGGGTTTGTAAGCCGGATTTAAAATTTTGCATATTTTCCATGTTAAAGATCCTTTTAGTTAAAAACCAAAATTGCCTGCCCCGTATTTTAGTTCGGTTTTTATCTTTAAATGTTAGTATGAGACCGCAATGGTCTGAAATACCGTTGTTGTCTACATAAATGACGTCATCTTTCATGTTGGAAAAAACTAAATCAATGCAAGTGGATGATTGGCTTGTAGTTCTAGTCGGATTATTATGTAAAGAATACAGGTTAGCTGATAGCATCAAATCTGAAAGTTTTCGTGTGTCCTTACAATCAGACATAAAATCAATGTTAAAATCTCCTCCGATCATTATTCGTTTATTTGCATCTTTCGACCTAATTTTATCTAATATATTTTCCAGTAATTCATAAAATATTTCAATTTTTCTATCTAGTCTGTAGATACATATTAAGGTACCTTATTATAGAAGCGTATACATTGACCTTTATATGTTTTACTAATTTTGTGAATACGGCTGACATGAGAAGCAAGTTGATTCTTGTTTCTTATGTTGACACTGTGCCTGTCACAATTTTTATCAAAAATATGTATATTCCGTTTAGCATATATTAAATTCTCATAAATGTATTGCGACACAAAAGTCAAAATGTTGATTTCTTTAAATTTATTTCGAAGAGATTCTCTAGGCTTCATTTTATAAATTGCACGAACAGCTCGCTTTTGTAGTAAAAAAATGCTGTTTGCATCCGCAGCATGACCCCATAACAAAAGGCCATATGACATGAGACTATGGAAATAACTGAAGTAGACTAACCTCGCGGTGTCTACATCCGTCAGAGCTTTTATTCTTTTCACTGCGTATGCTGCAGAACTAAGTCTGTTCGACAATTTATTAATATGCGGTCCCCATTGTAATTTGTTGTCTAAGGTAATACCTAGGAACACAGCTGATTCCACAAGACTCAATTTATCGTTTTTCACTAATAGGCTTGTAGCAGTTGGCTTTACATTAGGCAAAACAAATTTAACACACTTAGTTTTCTTTTCGTTAAGTAAAAGATTATTTACGGTGAACCACTCAACTACATTAGAGATTGTACTATTTACGTCGTCAAAATTTGATTGTTGTCTTTTGACTTTAAAAATCAAAGACGTATCATCTGCAAATAGTACTATCTCATTCTTGTCCTTTACAAGGTTTGGCAAATCGTTAATGTAGACAATGAATAGGAATGGTCCCAGGATTGAGCCTTGTGGAACGCCCATACAAATTTTTGATCCTAGTGACCTTTTCCCATTTACATCAACCTTCTGGATCCTTTCACTTAGATACGACTCCAGAAGGCTTAGAGCCTGGTCTCTAATTCCATAATGGTGTAATTTCCTGATAAGAATATCATGATGTACACAATCGAAAGCCTTGGACAAGTCACAGAAAACGCCAATGGCATCACTTGACTCCTCCCAGGCGTCAAATATACTTTGAATAACCTCCTAACTTGTGGTCAGAAATTATTGGCATTCCAGATGTTTAATTATTTTGATGATTCTAAATTGTTCTTCTAATTGTAGCCTACCTTAAATAAGATTTTTTTAATTTTTGTTAAATTGTTTGTTTGAGTGTTATACTGTGATTTTATTTTAGATTCGTGTTCCCAGCCTATTAATATGGGGGAAAGGTATATTATGTATTAGAGGGTATTTGGTTAAGTTTTGATTATTTTGTAAACTTGAAGGTAGACGTGAAATAAAACAGTCTGTTTCCTGATCTCAACATGGTTGTATCTTTTAATCCTGAATGAAAATTTCCGGATGTGTGCAGCGGTCGGTAAATTTTGTTAGCAAGCGCTGCGTTCTGAACCTTTTTTTCCGTTCGGAAGACCCGAACGACCGGAAAAATTCAGAATAGAATGTCAGGGTTTTTTCCGTTCTGAAACCGGAAAGTGTGCGCCAGGTAAAACATTTTGTATGAAAAGTGATTTCAGAATCTTAATTCCTGATCTGATTCCGGATGTCTGCGGCCGGCCTAACTCGTCGCGCGGACTGTACTCGAAAGTATTCAGTATTGCCAGAAGGTTTATTTGGCTGAATGGTTGTTTTTCTTGCGTTAGGTGGTGTGTTCAGACTTAACTGAGCAAATTCCTGCATTTAAAGCACAGAATAAAGTAATAGTACATACATAACGGACACTCTTGCAATCCACCCCTCACCCCCGAACGCAATCGCCCGCGCGATTCGCGTGGTGCACCTGCATGTCTTTTGTACTGAATATGCGGTCCTACGCGACCTTCCAATTTCAAATTCGTGCTCGATGTATCTAGTTCCGGTGTGGTCAAAGTATGTTGCAAATTAATAATATTTTTATTTACCTTAACAAATCATATTTCTTTAGCTGATCAACATGTTGGTAAGTGACGCTGGTGACTTTCTGATACTTCGGTTCGTCTGGTTCGTACTGTATGCAGGCTCTGTTTAGGACATACTCATACTCCTCTCTGTCCAAAAGACTGTGGAATTTGTCGTCATCCGAAAACATTAGTGGCTCACGGATTTTGCGGCCTTGGATTGGGAAGTATATCTGAAAAAAGAAATTTGGTATAATTGAAAGAAAAAAAAAAGATATACGATTTTTGGTGATGAAGTAAGAAGTTTGTTTATACCTGATTCAATCTTTTCCTGACATCATGATCGCAAGAACGTAAATTGCCATCTGGATCCCTAAAAAAATTTTCACAAACTAGGTTAACAGTAATAAAAAAGCTTTTTAGGGTTCAGTACTTCAAAAGTAATAAATGGTACAGCAGCACTGCACTTACTTTCTCGCAATACTCAAGGAAAAATTATCTACCGCAAACTTAAATTTGTAATGTCATACACATAGTATGGAAATACAAACTTTTATTTACGTTTTTCCAAAAACATGTTCGAATGAAATATACAGATCAATTCAGAATTGAAATTGTCAAACATAAAAACAAACAAACCTCAAACGATTTCGAGTAAATCACGTTTAACTTTTGGTAGTACTGGAACACCCTTTATATGAATTTTCACAGATCAATGGATACTACCGTAGGATACTTGCATGGAGATTTTTTAAATTTCCCAACACATGTTCCTTATGGATTATAATTGTTCAGTTTAGTCTACTGAGCAAGCCCTTTCAGTTTTTGGTACACCCTGTGTACTAAATTTTATTCAAAAAATCATAAAGAATATCCAGTCAGGTAGACAACCAATCCAGGATTAATATTATAGAAAATTTTAATAAACTCAATTGTGCCAATTTTGGGTAAATCACATATTTACGATTTGGTGGTACACCCCTTATATGAAATTACACAGATCATTTGATACTGGCGCAAGATATCTTACATGGAGATGCTTGGTTATGCAAAGTTTCATCAAGATTCTATGAGCCGTTTTTGAGAAAATTTCAATTTTTCATTTTCGTTGTATGACAGCTACCCTCAAAATGAGAGCCAGCAAGAAATCACTTAGAACCCTTCGATGGATTTGCATAAAACTCCTAAATTCAAAATATGGTGTCAATCGGACCATTCGTTGAGCCGCTAGGCCAAAGCGTGACAGACATTTTTGGGAGACTTGTTTTTTATGATGTATAAGTGATATAGAACACATTTTTGTAAAATTAGAAAATCTTTTTTTTTTTCACGAATACAATACCTTTCTCGCTACGCTCGAAAGTAAAAAACGGAACTGTTATAGTATCACTCTGTTGTCCATCTGTCTGTAAAGACATTTTTCTCCCAAACCGGTAAAGATATCATTGAAACTAATATCAAATATTATGATCTCTTTGATGTCTCCTGCCACAAACTAGGATAACCATACCTTTCCCACAAAATATTCTGGAATTCAGTTTTTTATAAATATGTATTTTTTTTTATTAAAATTTTATAAGTTCGGAATACATTTTCCCCTGGAATATCCTGATTTGTGGGCACAATGGATGGACTCTCAAAGACAGGCCAAGTCCAGAAAACAACACGTAATAATAGACACGTCTATAGATAAGTGACGACAAAATCAGTATAAGCAGAACCAGTGCTATGCAAAAAACTGGTATCTGGCTGAATTTACCTAGACAGCTGCACTGTCAATAAGCGACCAAGAACAATGACCAAAAATAATTTTATGAACATATTACAAGTTTTATTGTACACAGTTTAAAGAGAATGCAACTTTTTGGCGTAAAATATTGAGTCACTGTACAAGAGTGAAACATATGTCAAATGATAGATCTTATCATCACTAACAACTTTTACTATGGCACCATAAAAATCGGTCCCGGTGAAAGTAATTTATGATGCAGCAAATGTTAGAAATAATATATTTGTTGACATTTGCCACATCATAACATTTTTTCACCAGGACCGATTTTTATAGTGCCATAATAAAAGTTGTTAGCGATGATAAAATCTGTCATTTGACATGTTTCACTCTTGTACAACCTCTCTTACAATACCTTTCAAAATTTTCAGCCAGAGGTCTAGGGACAAAAAGAAAACCAGAACACATAGCTGTGATTGTAAAAATCTCACCTTTCAACAATAATTCTGTGTACATTATCCACACCAAATGTGATATCCGTGAATAAATACTTTGACTTATCATATCCAATCAGGGCTGGGTCATAAGAAAGGACATCATTGATAGGTTGGTGTACCTGAAATTGGGTAAAAATTTATGAATAATTATCGACCAATAAGACATCTTAAGTTAAAAAATACTTCTAGCAGGAGTCCTAAACAGATATAAACCACTGCACATCGGTCATTCCAACAAACGCAACAGTGCTACTTCCTGTCAAATGTTTAACTGGCTGACAGTTGCCTAACTTGTGTGCGCTGTCCCATGCCTATAAAATAGCCACATGAGATGTGCAGAATGTCCCCCATTTCTGTCCAGTCCTATCATTTGGGAACTATCAGCATATTCGCACCTAATCTGAGGTCTGAGCCCTGCGAGCTTGTTGCCTAATTATTCTAGGTCGAGCCTTCCTCTCCCCACCTGTCTGGTGAAGCTATCACAACCAATAAGGCTAACAGCAAAGTCATCTTAAAAAATTTTATTGATAATGGTGCAGGGCCAGTAGTGTACTCTGTATAGTCAGTACTATACTGTTATCTTTACTGTATGCACAAAAATTAGCTCTATGATTGTCCTTAACAAAGGAGCAATGGGAATCTTAATTGATGGCGATTGCTTCACTGAAGAGCCAGGCCCTTAAATTTAAAATGATATATGAACACTAACCCTTTCAAAACAGACAGTTATGATATTATGGTATGTACCTTAACAACTGGAGGCATCTGCAACAACCTCTCAGCTTTCTCGTTAGCTCGAGCCAACTCAGCCTCAAGCTCCTCAGTTGTTAAGAACTTGTACTTAGGGGTCTTCAGAGAAGGGAGACCACTGTTTGTTGTTTTTCTGAACACCTTTGCATGGTCCGGCCGAGTGAGGCGCTTCAATAACACTTGCACATTGGAAGAGAAGAATTGCGGCGCTGGATCTTTTTCTCCATCTATATAATGTAAATTAGGGTAAATCTCCGAAAGTCACCAAACTAAACCAATTTTTAGTGGTCACAACTTACCGTACAAAGAAGGAATAATACTCAGTTTTCTGCTGGAAATGATCAAGATTTGAGCTTCATTATGTCTTATGATTACGTTTCTCGTGTTATTTTGTAACAATTTTCTAAATATAATCGACATTTTCTGTTCCTTTGAATGAAAACACCTCAGAAATAACCTAAAATGTTTGACGTTTGGGTATGTTACTTGGTTCGGTTAAATACCGTTATTGAATCCTTAACGTTATTAATAACAGATACTGACTACAGTAATGGATGCCATGCTATTAAAGTAAAAAAAAATACTGTCATAAATAATTTTATCATCTGTATGAGAAAAAAAAAACAATCGTGCGTGTGCTTCTTCTGCCTTGCGCGCTATTTCCTGTTTATTTCTTTGGCTATTGTTTATCGCGTTTTATTGTATTAACGATAAAATCCCCATTTTATAGACTGAAAGTTATGCTCATTTATTGCAATGTCCAAAAGAAAGGCTGGTGTAAACGATATAATTTATGAATTGGATAACGATGACATCGAAATTAGCAGTGAAGATGAGGCTAAAGAGGCCAAGAAACAGCGTTGTGAGCCTTCAGAAACCACCACGCATCAGGAAAACAATTCCGTAAGCGAAGAAAACAGCCAAGATGTTATTAACCTCGACTGTTCTGCCGACACAGATTGTGTTATTGTCCTGGCAACAAACTCCCAGAATGGAGGGAAAACTACATCTGACGTCATAGAAGTAGACTCCTGCGAACCAGCTGTCCCTACAGCCGAGAGTCCAAAACCGACTGGTAATGTAGATAACATTAAAAAGGTAAATTCTGACTGCTCAAACACAACAATTCTAAATGAAGACATAGTTGTAGATTCTCCTGCTTCCAATACAGACCTTGGGGTGGTAGGATGTGAGAATAGGACTCCATTAGTTACCGTCCGGTTTAAGGATAAGAAATTGGCCAAAAATTATAAACAGAAGGTGAAGATGTTTATGTTGAGTTTAATACAACTACATGATGAGGAAAATTTAACGGGGTCGGAGACTGAGACTGATTTGGAACTAGATGTATGGCCTGAAGACCTGCTGGATGACATTGAAGAACCTAAAGAGGAAGCAGATAATCTTTTCTTTGTGGATACTGCTCCGGGTGGGATGGAATATATGGAAGATGTTCCTACTTATAGACAGGTAAAGTAATGGAGCTCTAAATAAATTGTTAATAATCTGTCTGAATATATGAAATAATGTTATATTGAAAATTGATAAAGTTCATATTGGACTTAGATCCTACTATTGCATTCAGGAATCTTATTGGGTAAATGATTTAAAGGATCTAAAAAACTAGAAATATAAATAAACTATAAAAAACTCAGTATTAGTTTTGTTACAACCCAAAACAATTTTTGTGTAAAATACTATGTCAAATAATTATTAAAATCTATGGATATTTCCTTCTTTTCAGAATGCCACAATGATCTCGAATGTTCCTGTGAAAGAGGCAACCCCACCGCTGCAAATGTTTCGTCGCGGACCAACTTGCTTTAATTGTGACGGTGCCCACTCACTACGGGACTGCAGGCTGCCCAGAAACAACATGAGAATCAATGAGAAAAGAAAAACTATGGTCAAAACAGGGTTTGTATATTTATCTTGACTTTTTTTAAATAAAAAAACACATGGTAACAATACCAGTATAAATAGAACCACTGCTAGGACAAAACTCACACAAAACAGGGATTTATCAATACCATGCTAAGAGATCTGCTCAAGGTCATAGTTGTACTCCTATATAGTCATCTAATCTATAGTATGTAAAAAAGCTTACTATAGATTAGATGACTATATGAATGACAAAGAGGTATGGTGCTCTGATATTCCAGCGAAACACAAGAAACACATTGTAAAAAGCCGACTCTTAAAGTAGGCCATGCTGCAGTGGTTTCTTGCCGTTTCTTTTATGCTGCCATAGCACGATCCGAAACGGCGTAGACTCGTTCTATTTGTATTGTATTCTGCATGACATTCAATAAGTATTCTGTAAAGAATCACTTCACTTTTTAAAATATTTTGGCAATCGGTCGTTGTAAGGGGGAACAACCATTCCTGCCAATCTCAAGTTAAAGGAAAAACACTGTCAAGGAGAGATTGACCGGTGAAAATATGTAGGGCCAAAAATGATTTTAGTTACTTTGGGTTACCACCTGTAATAAATGACAACACAAAATAACACAGACATTGAATAAAATTATCTGAATCTGAATATACTTCAAGTTTTACTACCAAAGTACAGGCAGCACTCATTATGCTATCTACTAATTCTCCCAATAAGATAATTTCTACCTGTGGAACTGTTGACTGTGTAGTTTTGTTTATTCAGCTGCATAATTGCTATAATTTGAACAAGCTAAGAATTTACAAAGTAGAAAATCGCAAAATTTCACAACCACAGGCAGGACAGGTACTTACGCAGAAGACGCAGGTTCGAATCCTGCCTGTGGTTGTGAAATTTTGCGATTTTCTACTTTGTAGATTTATCCGAACACAGGAAGTGTTAAAATAAAAATCATTTTCAAGTATACGTAGTGTTACCAATTTTCAACTCGAAATCTGTCTGCAATGATGGACTAGTTGAGCTAGTACAGCAAAAATGCTTGCTAGGTGGCAGCACAAACGCAACGTTGGAATGCGTATAGAGGTCGCTAAATTTCACAACATCGGGCAGGACCACAGTAGCCTAGTTGGTAAAGCGACTGCGGTACTTACGCAGAAGACGCAGGTTCGAATCCTGCCTGTGGTTGTGAAATTTTGCGATTTTCTACTTTGTAGATTTATCCGAACACAGGAAGTGTTAAAATAAAAATCATTTTCAAGCTAAGAATTGTTTGAATTTAATATTTACATTTATTACAATTATTGTCATTTTCATTACTTTCAGCCGCTATCATGTGGAAGATGACCAGAAATATGGTCACCTAGTCCCAGGCAGGATCTCTGGACAACTTAGGCATGCGCTAGGGCTGAAGAGACATGAGCTGCCACTGCATATCTACCGGATGAGGATGCTGGGATACCCTCCAGGGTGGTTGGAGGAAGCCAGAATATCACATTCAGGGATCACTATGTTTGATTCAAGTGTAAGTATGCTATTTAAAATAAGCATATTTTCATTGTAGTGGTGATCTTAACCTTCTGAAGCCTTTTAATGCTATAAGTGTAAGTTGATGATTGAGGTATTGAAAATAATTGTGTATTACATATCTTTACAAGTATCTTTGATAAAGATGCTCAGTGGAGTATAAGCTGACTATTATCCATGTCAGCGATTCACTTCTTTAGTCAGGGGATTTTTTATTACTGCAAAGAAGTAAAGAACTTTTGTACTTCACCTGCTAAGAAAGTACCCAAGTCCTTTTTTTAAAATGAGGAAGAATGGTAGTCATTGCAATCATACAAATATTATATGGAATATTGTATGAAAATTCATTGTAAATGTGCTGAGGGGGATGGAATATTGTATGAAGATCATTTCTAATGTGCTGTTTTTTTAAATTTAAGTCAATGATGGTTGATGGCCTTCTTTTAATATCATAATGCCAAAAGCCAAAAAGCTTTTATTTCTATGTCCGCGAAATGCTACTGGCCACTTGCACTTTTCCGAAATTAAAATACAAATATCAAGAAAAACTTTTTTGACGTTGGCGAAATACTCGTAATGAGATATGAACGCCATAAAAAAAAAATAGAAGAGAATGACGTGCTGAATCTTCAATTTTGTGTTTTAATTTTGTGTCTTTTTTCCTTATAGGTGAAGTATAAAGCAATATACATCACTCGAAAGAAAGTACCATTCCCACCTCGGGTGTATTGTGGCCCTCATCTGCGCCTCGGGCCTAAAACGACACCCTTGTTGGGAATTGGTCCCTTTCTCTTCTCAATGAGCAATGTACTATTCCAAAGGACCATGGGTCGGAAGTCCGAAAAAATTTTGCTTGTCATCTGGGCCCTGACACAATTGGCTTTCTATTATCGCCAATGCTATAGAATAGAATAAAAATGTATGGGATTGACATTAGCCGTCACGCAACATTTCGCTAGCAAAACGCCTATTTTCATTCTATTCCTTGTTCTATTCTGCTTGTCTCTAGGCCCTGAGGTTGTCTCATACAAAACCCTCTACTGAAGACAAAGTTTGGCTTCCAAAATTTTTTCTCATTTTTGGACATTGTTTTTTCAGGGGAATTTGTTCAGTTTATAGCCTGAGTAACCTATCATTATTTATAACCTATACTTCTTTAATCGTTTTTTCTGTGTCGAATTTAATAACGTGCAATTCAGACTGTATGCTTAATATTTTATGTAACACAGTAAAAAGTTCTAGTGTTATCAGAAATCGATAAAATACACCTTGTTGTGTTTTCAAAATACACCTTGTTGTGGTCATGTAGAGAGGATGAATGAACGAAGATTGACGAAAGAGATCTACCAGGCGAGAGTGAATGGAAACGTTGGAAGGGGAAGGCCTAGGCGAACGTACCAGGACCAAATTCAGGACGTTCTGAATAAAGGCCAGGTTAAAAGTACCCTAAACCGACGAGCATCTATGAAAGGATTGATGAAAGTACAGGAAGCAAGGGAAGTAGGTCAAGATCGTAGCAGGTGGAGGACTGTGGTCTGCCTACCCCAACGGGAAAGAGGCGTGATGTTATGTATGTATGTTGTTGTGTTTTTATGCTGTTGATTCTACAGTGTAGAAAAAACTCTACCTTTCCGCCCCTGCATTATTAATTCATATCATTAGCATATTATAACATCCCATACATCCACTGCAGGACAGGGAGCTCCCTCCAGAACTCCAGCAAAACGTGTGGTACTTTGTAGGGTATTAACCATAGTCACCATGCTTGAAAGCTTTGCGTCTGGCGGCCGCTGTTGTTCAAAATCAAATATTATTTATTCATTGTTGGATATTAAAATTATAATAATCATAACCGTAAAATGCCGAAAAGGCGATGACGATGTCATCATGACGTGCGGTTTATGTGAAAAGTAAGCCTCCAAGTGATAGCACGTATTAAGGAATGCATCGGAAGAAACATGATTTTTATTGTTGTCAGGGTCAAGCAATTCTGGATCCAGATGAAGAGGAAGGTGAGGTCTGCGAGCCAGGGTCCAAAGACAAGTTCGACATTAAGAAAATACTTGACTTTCCAGGGTTTAATGTTCCGCCAAGCTCTCGTTACAAGGACGTAAGTTAATGTTTTCGTGCCTTGTATTCGAAAACCGCAGATTAGTTCGTCAATAAGAGCACTATTCTCTAAGAAAATTCGTAAAGGACAAAAAAAGGTATTTTAAATTCAAATAATTTATTTGCATTAAATAGGTACAATACAGATCTTAAATTTAATAAGGTGTCTCTATTTAGCTTATAATAGCATGCAATTTTTTTTTTAATTTTTTTGAGGAACATGAAATTGATCAAGTGAACAACTGGATCAAACGAAAATCTTGAATGCAGAAAATAACTAGCCAGTCAATCCACATTTAACTGCATAACTCTCTTTATAATAATGTCTCCTCATAATAATATGGCAGTCATTGTTTGCTACTTCCTAATCTTTGTAACTTATAAGGTATAAAGAAAAATTTATATTTTTCATATTATATTGGATAGCATTTAAGACTTCACACATTTTACTTGTTTGAAGTTTTCAATAGGTAATTTTCTGTGACATTTGTTTGTTAACAACGTTTTTTTAAGTGTCGATAGGTGGCACGCTCATCACAGTAGGTAATTTATTCTTTTTGGGCTTTGTAAAAATGAAATCTTTTTAGAGTAAAATACAGACATTTGCTGTGCGGTGCCGGCCTAAAAAGAATAGTACCGACCCATCTCTTCCCGTGGGTGTCGTAAGAGGCGACTAAGGGAAATGAAATCCAGAGGATGGGCAGCAGCGTCCTTCTGTGTATTATTTCATCTTACTGCGGGCGCCAACCCGTCTGCCAAGCGTGGCGACTATGGTAAAACCCCCTAAAAATCCTATGAATCACGTCAATAAGCACCGGCCCCTAGTCCCCGGCGGCCCCGCTATTCCTGGCTCTGGTAGCGGTCATGGTAACGGTGGGGCAGGGGGTGCGAAGAATCCCCGGCAGATGCCAGGCTACCAACAACGACGACCTCTGGCCCTGGCAACGTACAACACGCGCACATTGCGGACCGACGAGAAGGTTGCTGAACTCGAGGAAGAATTGAGCAGGTTACACTGGGACATCTTGGGTCTATCTGAAGTCCGAAGAGAGGGGGAGGACTTGATAACCCTAAAATCAGGTAACTTGCTCTATTTCCGGGAGGGCGACCAACTGTCCCAGGGAGGTGTCGGGTTTATGGTCCACAAGTCTCTCGTGAACAACGTCGTCATGATCGAGAGTGTGTCGTCGCGGGTAGCGTACCTTATACTCAGAATCACCAAACGGTATTCGCTGAAGGTCATACAGGTATACGCCCCCACATCGACACACTCTGATGATGAAGTCGAGGCTATGTATGAGGATATCTCTAAAGCCATACATACGCCTAAGACCCACTATACCGTTGTCATGGGGGACTTCAACGCGAAACTGGGCAAGCGAGGCGATGGTGAGCTGAGGGTGGGGCAATTTGGTGTTGGATATCGGAATTCCAGGGGCCACATGTTAGCCGACTTTTTGGAGAAAGAAGGACTCTTTATGATGAATTCCTTCTTCAAAAAGTCGGAAAACCGAAAATGGACCTGGATCAGTCCCGATGGTGCTACAAAAAATGAGATTGACTTTATCATGTCGACGAAGAAGCAAATATTCAATGATGTCTCTGTGATCAATGCGGTTAAAACCGGAAGCGATCACCGGTTGGTAAGAGGCACATTGAATATCAACGTAAAGCTGGAAAGAACTCGACTGATGAAGTCTACGCTCCGACCAGTACCCACCAATATCCAAAACCCCGACGGCTTTCAGCTCGAACTGCAAAACCGCTTTGAATGCCTTGGTGAATGCGTAGATGTGGACGACTACAATAACGGGTTCGTGGAAACTGTCCATACAATTGGGTCAAAGTACTTTAGACCCCACCGTACTAAAAGAATCAAAAAGATCTCTGACCATACCCTCAAGCTAATGGAAGAAAGACGCGAAATGGTTCTGCAGTCTCCGGAAGATGCTTCTCAATATCGGCGGCTCAATAAACAGATCTCTAAGTCTCTGACTCGCGACCTTCGGCTATTTAATACTAACCATATTAAAGAAGCGATTGAGCGGAACAAAGGCTCCAAAGTGTTCGCAAGAGATCTGTCTATTGGACAGAGCCAGTTGACGAGGCTGAAGACCGAGGATGGCAGAACCGTATCGTCCAAGCCTGAGCTACTGAGGGAAGTCGAGAAGTTCTATGGGCAGTTATACACATCAACCGGCCCACCCGTTAGCAGTCTGGCCAACGATCCAAGAGCTAGACTTACCCGACACCATACCGAAGATATCCCGGACGTCAGCTTGTACGAGATTAGAATGGCTCTCAGACAGCTTAGAAACAACAAGGCACCCGGGCACGATGGAATTACGGCTGAGCTTCTGAAAGCAGGCGGAAGGCCAGTGCTTAAAGCTCTTCAGAAGCTGTTTAATTCTGTCATACTCGAAGGGAAAACGCCACAGGCATGGCACAGAAGTGTGGTGGTACTCTTCTTCAAAAAGGGTGATAAGACCCTGCTGAAGAATTACAGACCCATCTCACTTCTGAGCCATGTCTATAAGCTGTTCTCGAGAGTCATTACGAACCGTCTCGCGCGCAGGCTCGACGACTTCCAGCCTCCCGAACAAGCCGGTTTTCGTAAAGGCTTCAGTACCATAGACCACATACATACGCTACGGCAAGTTATACAGAAGACCGAAGAGTATAACCAGCCACTTTGCCTAGCGTTTGTGGACTATGAGAAGGCCTTCGATTCGATCGAGACGTGGGCAGTGCTACGATCTCTCCAGAGGTGCCAAGTCGACTATCGGTACATTGAAGTGTTGAAGGACCTGTACAAAAACGCCACTATGTCAGTTCGTCTTCAGGACCAGGACTCGAAACCTATCCAATTGCAGCGAGGAGTGAGACAGGGAGACGTCATATCTCCTAAACTGTTCACCGCTGCATTGGAAGATGTCTTCAAACTCCTGGACTGGAAAGGACTTGGCATCAACATCAATGGCGAGTACATGACCCACCTTCGATTTGCCGACGATATTGTCGTAATGGCTGAGACCCTGGAAGATCTCGGCACGATGCTCAATAACCTCAGTAGAGTTTCACAACAAGTGGGTCTTAAAATGAACATGGATAAGACGAAAATTATGTCTAACGCCCTTGTTGTACCCACTCCACTCAAAGTTGGAGACTCTACGCTCGAAGTTGTTAATGAGTACGTATACCTGGGACAAACAGTCCAGCTGGGTAAATCCAACTTAGAGAAAGAGGTTACTCGTCGAATCCGACTCGGATGGGCAGCGTTCGGGAAGCTCCGCAATATCTTCACGTCCAAAATACCGCAGTGTCTCAAGACGAAAGTCTTTGACCAGTGTGTGTTGCCAGTGATGACATATGGCACCGAGACGTGGCCGCTCACGATGGGCCTTATTAGAAAGCTCAAAGTCACCCAAAGGGCTATGGAAAGGGCTATGCTCGGAGTCTCTCTGCGCGATCGAATCAGAAATGAGGAGATCCGCAGAAGAACTAAAGTAACTGACATAGCCCTGAGAATCGCTAAACTGAAGTGGCAGTGGGCAGGGCACATCGCAAGAAGAACCGATGGCCGATGGGGCGTGAGGGTTCTAGAGTGGCGACCACGTACCGGAAGACGAAGCGTTGGCAGGCCCCCCACAAGGTGGACCGACGATCTGGTCAAGGTCGCGGGAAGCCGCTGGATGCGAGCAGCGCAGGACCGGTCGTCATGGAGTTCTTTAGGGGAGGCCTATGTCCAGCAGTGGACGTCTTTCGGCTGATATGATGATGATGATGACAGACATTTGACAATAGCAATCAAACTGGCTTAATAATTTTCATATTGGTTGACCGTTTAGTATTGGTGTTACCATAATTCCTATTTTCTTTTTTCCCAACGGTGATCAGCAGCGCCATGTTGAACTTTGAAAAGGCGTAAGAAAACATCCAGCAGTTAGTGGCAATCTTAAAAATCGCATTAATGTCCAAAACCAACTTGTCTCTTTCCAGGAAGCTCACCTTTTCGGCATGATGTCTATGTCGGAGCAGGACAGCAAACTGGCGATGCTTCAGATGCTCGCTCCGAATGCTATGAAGGCGTACAAAAGGAAGAAATTGACGATGTTTCCTTCAGCTTCTAATAACAACTCCTTCCAAGAGGGACAAGTCGAGATGGAGCTCGATAGTGGAGATGGTAATAAGTTTGTTTTTAAACGAAACGTATTTTAATTTCATTTATGTGCCTGTCTATCTATATACTGCTTGTCTATTTTTCATTTATGTGTATGTCTATCTTGTTGTTATAATACAATCTTAGGAGCTAAATACTACCTCCAGAAGTGCGTGGAGCTGTGGCTAGCTCCTGTAAAAAGGCCAAGATGAAAGACAGACGACACCCTCTGCACAATTACGAAACAGTGCCGCAAAGGCTAAAAAGCCACAAAAAAATCGTCAAGTGTGTCAGTAGTCTGACCTCCGACCCTTCACAGGCTCGCTGCAGACTTTCACTTCCCAAAGAGTTTCACTTCCTTCCCCTTTTGTTCCACCTTCAGTCTTTCGCCTGGACAAAATTTGCCATGGCTGACCTGGAAGTCTTTAAATAGACTTCGGTCTCAGGTTGGCTGCAGTAAAGACAACATGTCCAGGTGGGGTTTCTCAAAGAATCCTAACCGGGTTTGGACGTGCGGTGTGATGCAAACTATGGCCCACCTAAGATCATCTCACCTGCGTCCCTATCCACATGCACGCAGCAAGAATTAATAGACGCCACAAGAAATGCACTTCATGTGGCCGAATTCTGAGCTAAAAAAATATAACAGCAAAAAATTACGATGCCATCGACACGCAAAGAGTAGGACACGAATTTTTAGTAAAGCTAATAATATCATTTTCTTAAATACAAATACACGCCGTGCTGAGTTAGTGTATGATATCTATTTATCGCAATAAGTATAAATTATTGATTATCGTAAATCGTCCTCGCGAGAGTCGCGCGAGTAGGTATGTGCCTGGATACTCGCGCTCATATTGCCGGGTCTTTGACTAGCCCCCAAAAAACCGACGAAACTGGGAGCGATGGGCATGACGAGGAGCAATACGAGCGGTATCACGAGTAACGCGGCCACACTAAGTCTGCCTCCTTCCCTCGCTACTTCCCACGCTACTCGACGAGTGTGTGGCCGGCGTATTAGGTTTAGAGCAGAGCTCCCCATACAATTTCGGCTTGGATTTACTACTTATTGTGAATTGTTTCCCTCATTTCCAGAGACAGCAGACTTCCCCTCCGTGCCCCCGCTCCCGGACGAGGCCCCGCCCCCCGCCCCGCCGCCGCCCCCGCCCCTCCCCCCGCCGGACGACCCGGAGCAGGCAAGCAGCGACCTCGAGGTCATTGAGGTCATCAAGGTCAACGACATACCCGTGCCTGTGGACGAATTGATTACCATCGATGAAATCGACGATAACGTGAGAAAAACAACTTTATCTATTTAATGATACGATTAGCTTACGATTCAGTGAAAATTACCCGACATCGGGCGAAATTTATACTTTGAAATTCTAAAAAACAGTTGAGCAAAGCTGTGGATGGACCACCGAACTACTCACGCCTCTCCGTTTCGCCGCCGCAGATCCTACTAACCCTATGCCTACTGTCTTGATTCCAGTGACAGAACGTGTGGTAAAAAGTCACGAAGTCAGGTAATTTTTCCCTGAATCGGAACACGGCCTATAACTCTATTCTCTCTCTAAAGCCGGCTACGCACTATCCATCTTGCACGTTCAAAAATATCATGCAAGTGATAATTTGTCCTTTCTATTCAGCAAAATCAAAATAAGACTAAAAGTTTACAGATATCTTCGACGGGTGGGTATAGGTGTGGGCAAGCTACTTGAACAATGACCTTGGCTGCGCAGAGTCGATTTTACATACAAATTGACGCGCGCAAAGCTTCCCCCACCACGCGATTGTTGTTCGAGTTGTTTGCCCCGCATTATACTATAGGTTTAAATTTTAAGAAAGTGCTTTTTCGCAATTTTATGAGTATTCAATTACGAACGTTCCCATTTTGTATCATCCGTCATGTCCCTTTGTTAGTTCTTGTTTTTTTTCTATGTTTTTGTATTTGTTATAACAGGACGCATCGCAGCCTGAAAGCGGTCGACAAAGTCCCAGTTTAGATGACCTCGAAGAAAAAAAGAAACTGCTGCTAAACGCATTACAAGGTGATGTTGTGTTATCAGACGCCGGAGATACTGAACCAGAGGTTGATAGCGCTAGCGTAGAGATTGAAGACGAAACTACTAATAAAGGCGACGATACGGATGAAAAGCAAGAGGCGAGCCAAGACCTCACTAATAACAACGACAAAGAAGATTCAAGTACAGAAAGCCAAATAGATGTAAAAGCTACAGAAAATGTTACTATCAATAGTACAGAAGCCCCTAAACCTTCAACTAGTATTAAAAATGGACCAAAAACTCCCACAGAAAAAACTGGGCACGTGAAGACCTCAGAATTTGGCACACCTGTAATGAACATCGCGTCTTCGTACACAAAACTGCCGACCGACGAAAAGTTCGCTAAAGACATCTGTGACGTCATCAACTTCGAGAATCTTCCAAACTCAACAGGCAAGTACAAAAAGATCAGTTCTTTACTCAAAAAGGTTAAAAGTGAAGTGGATAGAATCCAAGACTCGTGATACATGCCCACCGCTCCTCAGTGAGGGGTGGCGGACATTTTTATAAGCAATATTTTTTATGGAATTGTGAAAAGTACTCAAAAACTAAGTCATGATATTTTTATACTTTTGTCGTTGGTTATCCAGTTTTTTGGACAATGAACAGATGTTACTGATTGAAATAATTTGTTGTGTCTGGTAAAGATTGACAAAATTTATTTAAATAATAATAAGATAAGACCTTATTTCTTCAAAGACTTTTCTATTTCTTTAATTCCAGCTTAAAATAATAATATTGGATTAAATTGTACCTAACCAAAATGGTATCCCCAAAAATAATGGAATAAAAACACCCATGTATGTATTTGTTTGAATACAATGCAGTGTTGAGTTAATCCGCTAGCTTCTAACCTACTCGAATGAGCTGCTCTTTATTGAGTTAAATCAGAAATATTATGAAATTCGCGAACCGTGATTCGCCACATGAATTAAAAATGAACTCTAAACGTAGTAAAATGGCTAGATTAAAATCAATTTTACACGATTCTCTCTTAGGTGGTCATAGTATTTTATTTTAATTATGTTTTATAATATAATTATACTGTGAGGCTGAATGTTCCCCTACAAGCCTTGTACACCGCTAAAAAACCTAATTTAAATGCATAACATTGGGTTCTAGGGGTTTCCATTTGAAGTATACGTATTATTTCTAAATTCTTAGGGTTGTTACACACATGTTCGATTCGGCTTTTTTCATACAACTCAAGTTCTAAGAAAAAGCCGAATCGAACATGTGTTGTAGCAACCCTTACAGAAGAAAATATAAAACACGCGTTTTAAGCTGGGGAAGACAAAAAGTTATTCAGATACACTGCATTTTTACTACGTTTTAATATGCTTTAAACATGCGTGAACACCTTTTAAAATAAGGCCGAACATTCTTAAGATATCGTAAGAAAGTGCAATAAAAGTTATTCAAACCATTTCAAACTAATGAGACCATTGCGCGCATTCTGTATTTTTTTTTATTTTAACATATATCAACTGTAATTTTACTTTGAATTTGCATTTCCACCTTGTACAATTAGTTTTAATTTTATGTAAATAATAAAACAATTGACTTTCGATATATTTTTTTATTTCTCTTGATATAATCTCGATTTGGTGACAATACATACATAAGACATGATGATAAAAATAACAATACTATATTTTTAGAACTAAAAAGCCAACCCAGATACGAAGTGAAAATAAGGGAAGAAATCTAGGATAGTAGACAAATAACGGCATGTTTCTTGAGTGTGGAGTTTTAAGGATGCATCTCACCTGTTGGTAGAACTGCTAAAGCCACGATCACACCTAGCTGAATTCAAAGACTAATTCGGCATACACTGCTCGTTGAAGTAAGGATATTGCAATTAACATAACCAAGCCTCCCAGCAATGTATGCCGAATTGGTCTGAATTCAGCTAGGTGTGATCGTAACTTAAGTTAGGTCCAAATAATTAAATGAATCCCAAGTATCAAACATTGTCGAATCATACATATGACCAATGCTATCAACTTATGAGAGAAAGTCTAAAGACCTTCCACATAATTAGATGACCGTGCTGTTAGATGTGAAGATATGAGGTTATTTTTACTAAAAAATTGTGTACATAGTTCACAAGATCTATTGACACGGATCTTATCAGCTTATCATGAGGATTTATAGTAGATAATGTATTATTACCTATCTATCACTCAATAATTTGTCTAGCATGTCTAGCTTTTTGTAAACATTCAAAAGCAAAAAATATATAGTTTTAGTGCATTAAATAACAATTAATCAACTAATTCGAGAATACAAGATGTCAATCAAATAAATATAAAATTATTATAGAGATCTCTTCTATTGGGATCTACACTTTTATTACAGCACCTATAGATAAATTGTCATTTGAAATAATATTGCCTTTTTTCTAAAATTATTACAATATCTATTTGTGAAACAGCTTTGTAACCATCCAAGATCTTAAAAGCTGTTTCTGTCTTTTGGAATGGTAATTATAAGTCCTAACAATATTTAGGTGCAATGTAAATAAACACTTATCATTCAAATTAATAACTTTATTGAACGTAAATCGGCGCGGGTTCAGATCTTAGATAGTTCCAATCGCCCAGTAAGTTACAAAACAAAATTTTACACTTTCGATACCTAATTGTACAAATGTATTTGGCTATTGAAATACGCAGGCGTTAAAAATTTCAACATTATTGTCTGGGAGGTTTCCTTTCTTAAGTCCTTTTGCCTATCGTTCCTTCAATTTCTGAATATCACAGCAGGGTAAACGCTTCGAGCCGACAGTCGTTACAGCCAAATATATTTGTATTAGTTCCTATATTTACCTAGAGCACGATCGGTGCATTTCCTCCTCGCTTTGTTATACATTACAAATTATTCGCGTCACCGGGCCTTTGGGAAGAGCGCCGAGTCGTCAATGGATGAGAGTTAAATTCTTGGAGGAGTCGGCGGTGCCCCGTCGTCGTGGTCCTGAAAAATCGTAAGTTTTGTAAGAATAACACCACATCTGTCAATCATACAGGACTTTGTAAGGTCGATAATCGATCTTATGAGTCGAAAGATATGACTATGAAGACAGGACTTAGTGGAAGACTGTAAGTTGCTATTAGAAGGAAAACCACGAACTAAATAGCGCCCCCATCATCGAACTGTATGGAGTGGACTTTGAGAGAAGTCGTTGGGACGGGATTATACTGCTTAAAACGTATACCGTTGGATTTTTCGTGAAATATTATAAATGTCATAATAAGTCAATTAAAATAAGAATTTTTTTTAATTTGTAATAGTCGTTTGGTCCACCGCGATACAGGTGCGGGGTCCAAATAAATCATTATATATCTCAAAGACCTACACAATTCTGGAAATTAGAACAGGATGATGCGTCACAAAATTTCTAACTATAATGAAGAGCAAATAGAACGGGTCGGTAGTTTTCCGCGTACTTTTTCATACCATGATGGCCTCAAAGTATTTGTCAGTATCTTATCAAAATCAAATAAAAATACGAATCCGATTAGTTAGATCTTTAGATAAGAAACTTGTCAACAATTTTCTGAACCATTATACACATCTAAAATGTTCAGGAAAACCCGTGCGTCACTTCCAAAATTTAATCACGGAAAATATATGGAAAATCTGACGAAAAGTCGTGTTTTTTCTTTTAAGTGATGTAGTGACTTTCCTGGATACCTACTGTGGATAGGTTTCATCTTCGAGAGATTTGTTGACAAGGTTCTTATCTAACGATCTGGCTAATCAGATTATTTTGTATTTTTATTCGATTTGGATAAGATATTGACGATTACTTTGAGCCCATCATTGTATCAAAATGTATGGCGGAAAAACTACCGACCGACTTTCTTTGCTCTTTAGTGTATATAATTTTTAAGTAAAAAACTAGGGTTTTAACGAATCTCGAGCACAGATCATATAATTACAATAGTAAACAAGTTTCTCGAGAATTAGCTGCTTAATTTTATTTTGTTTTTATCGAAAGTTGTTCTCCACATCAGATTATAGTTTACTTCAAGCTGACTAATTTTTCAAGAGGGAGCGCTATAGATAATCAGCAACAGTACATTTATGCTAGGCTTACGGAATAAACCGTAAACGATTGTATAATTTTAAACCCGTTAAACCATTCTGCAAAACGACTTGGTTAAACCGAATTGAATAATAAATAACGATTGAAGTGGATCAGTTCAATAATAGTTCAAGAACATTATTACAACTTGCTTGTAATCGAATTGTTAATCAAGGTTTTCAAATGAACAATACCGTTAAACGCTTAAGTAACGTGAGCCCTGCATTTCTGTTATGTAATTTATTTAGTCTATCTATAGGGTCCGCGCACACCGAAAGGCAGAGCAGACAAGAGCAGGTTTTGATAACATTGCAAAATGGACTTTATATCTTAAGAACTAAATGTAAAATGGCCTGAGAGGCACGAAAACTGCTCGCGGCTCTGTCTCTCAGGCAATTTAGTATTTTATGTTTTAGATATAAAGTCCATTTTGTAATGTTATGAAAAACTGCTCTGCCTATTGGTGTGCGCGGGCCCATAGGGTGTGAATGGAACGATTGGAATGCAACACGCTATTGTCGGTTTAAAACTTACAAGTCACTGTCGTTAAACATCGCAATGTTTTAGTGTTAAGAAAAAGCCGGTGAATTGGGTGACGGACGCGCGCAAAGAGGGTTCCGTACCAAAACAAAATAGCACGAGTAAGACGAAGAAACTGAATTGAAGAAACTGGGGTTACAATCCTGATACTTGAGCTTACTTAGTTATATGTAGGCATGGACGAATAATATAGATGTAGGTATTTATTTGTTGTTTATTTATTTGGAATAGGTATTTTATTTAATTTTATAACACCTAGTCTAGTATTATTTTATTATAGTTTATTTTTTTCTAAGCTAGGTACGGTATGGTACGGTCAACCGTCTTCGGTAGAAACTTTTTCAACTCTATTACCACGCCATAAGGTCCAAAAGTGTTTCTACCGATGTGCGGCCGTGTGTACGTATTTAACGTTTCTTTCTCATAGTGTTATAAATTAGTCCTATTTTCTTTCATGGTTTTCTCTGTTAGCAAGCTTGCATCCTGCATCATTATACTTTCTCCTTTAGTCACTCTAAGGTTGGCTGGTAGAGATTTCACCTAGGGATAAGCCCGTCTTTGCATGTAATCTCTCCGAGAATAGTATTTTTTGTAATTTTCGTGCAATAAAGATTATACAACAACAACTGTTCTGTGCTGCCGTCTCAGCATACGCCCATACTGAATTGTAAATGAGGCAATAAACGATATGATCCATTTTTTTTCATTTATTCCAAAGCTTACCAACACATTTTGCAGCTATGTCAAAAGCCATCGGTAAAATCTGTCAGAAAAAACAAATTTGAAAAACGATGTGATTCTTTCCGTCAAATATACTCTGGTTTTTAATGTCATGGCTGCAAAAATGGATTATAATATACCTTCTTTATCTTACCTAGAATAGATAGAAGAGGGACGATGGTCGGACACCTGATAAGACATGACACTTTCATAAAGAATATTATTGAAGGAAAAGTAGAAGGCAGAAGAGGAAGACCAAGACGCACTTATTTTGACCAGATAAAAGAGAGGGTAAACGTCGAGTCTTATCAGGAGTCTTGGCAGAGGACAGAGAGAAATGGAGATTGCTCCACCGACAAGAGCGCGGCTCTTAAATATGAGAAGGAGATCTTACCTGTGGGTTACGAAGAGGCTTCTGAGCGTCCTCTAGCTGCGGCCTCGCGCGCGGGCGGAAGGCGTACATCGCGACAGCCAGCGCCAGGGTCAGGAACAACACCATGAAGCTGTTCCCGGCAGACGTCGGGCCCGACGGTAGACCGCTCAGCTCATCCAGACATTCGCTGTCCGTGCAGTACGACTGCCCTTGCCGCAGCTGCAACAATTTACATCGCATCATCATTATAACACACGCACATCATCGGCACGCTACGCCGAAAGTCGCAGGTTCAAATCCGGCTCGCCTCAAATTTTTCTTCCTATTTATCTATTTGAATCCATGAATGGATGGAGGACGTTCTGAATAAAGGCCAGGTTAAAAGTACGCTAAACCAACGAGCATGTATGAAAGGATTGATGAAAGTTGGAGAAGGTGGAGAACTGTGGTCTGCCTACCCCGACGGGAACAAGGCGTGATATTACTCGTATATACATATATCTATTTAAAAATCATCATAACATCCCATGAAACGTCCACTAGAGGACAGGGAGCTTTTGCTGGAACGATGTGGAAGGGAAGTAGCATAGTCACCGGACTTGTTAGCGTTGCGGCTGGCACCATGGACTGAGGGTGTAGGTGACCGCAGTATGTTAGATGGTGCGATGCGCAGAAGGACGGTGCTGCCTATCTTCCGGTTCATAGTCCGGTTCAGATATGTTGAAGCGTAATAATCCCTTATTCGGCTCTTGTGTTGGTACACTCAACAGCACGTCAGTAGAAACACTTTTGGACCTTATGGCGTGGTAATAGAGTCGAAAAAGTTTCTACCGACGTGCGGTTGACCGGTACTATCACAAATTAGTACTATTCGCATCACTTGAAAACGGCTCGATATTTGACTGTTTTTTTTTTGTAATGGTCAGGGGAAGCTTAGTGTGAAAAAAGTAATAAAAAAAATTAAACCGACTTCAAGACTAATAAAAATAGAGAATCTAGACCGTTTTTACTATTTCAACCTGTTCTTCAGGGAAAGTTGATCAGCTTCAAGAACCACCAGGTTGTTAGTTCGTTCAGCAGAGACAATGCGATACGCGGTGGCTCCTTAATACTTGCCAATAAGTTGCTAAAGTGTAAGGAACGTACAGATGTTGTGTGCCTGTCTGTTGAGCGAACTATTGAACTGGCCTGTGTAGAATTTGAGCACCTTATTGTTATAAGCGTATACAGACCTCCAGCTTCATCATTTGATATGTTCGAAAAAACAATGGATGAAGCTTTAATTAAAGTTAGTAACAGCAACAAAGATATTATAGTATGTGGAGACTTTAATGTCAACATTTTAGAAGAATCCAGTGTGTGCAATAGATTGAAATCTTTGTTCCTATGCTACAATCTTGTGAATCTTTTTTTGGTGCCCACCAGAATATCAGCGTCCTCATCTACTTGTATTGATAACATTTTTACGAATTTAGAACCAGTAGATAAATCAATTATCAATAAGTTGGGCTCTGATCATTCTGGCCAGTTGGCAGTTTTCAAAGTCACGACTAAAAAAGCATTGAAAAAGGATATCACGTGCGTACCTATCAATGAAGGTAGACTTATCCGCTACAAAAGTAGTGTTGAAAAAAACTGCCAAACTTACCATATTGTGATAATCCAAATAAATTGTATGAGTCTCTATTTACTTTAACTAAAAGTGAGTACGATGCAATTTTCAAGGAAAAGAAAATTACTGTAAATGAGAATCTAATGTTTAGTGATTGGGCCACAGTGGGAATACACAGAAGCAGGCTAAGGTTATATAAACTTTACGAGGAAAGAACATTTAACAATAGTGATGCATTTGCGCAATTTGTAAAGGATTATTCAAAAACATTTAAACGGGTTTGTGCTGCAGCCAAATCAAATTTCATTAAAAATAAAATCAAAAATAGTTCCAACATTACGAAAACGACTTGGGAAACTATAAATAGTGAAACTGGAAGATCTAAAGCTCCTCGGAATGACTTCCAGCTTAAGATTGATGATCAGATCATAAGTACAGATATAGAAGTTGCTGAAGCTTTTGAAAACTTCTTTACGGATATTCCAGTTTCAACTACCAAAACCTTGAACTCATCTCCCACTCTTGCCAAATCTTATCTCGAACGACACGTAGATGTTTGCAATGTAGATTTTAAATTCAGTTACGTCAATGCTTTCGTTATAATTAAAGCGTTTAAATCACTTAAAATGAAAAAGACCGCCGATATAGATGGCCTGTCAGTTAAAATTATTAGTGCCGTTATAGAAAGCATTGCACCATACTTATCTAGTATTTTTAATAAATGTGTAGATGATGGTGTTTTTCCTGATTTGATGAAACATAGTAAAATTATTCCGTTGTTTAAAGCTGGTAGTAAATCAGACCCCACTAATTTTAGACCTATTTCTGTTCTACCAACTCTTAGTAAGATATTTGAAAAGATAATTTTAAATCAGGTTCAGAGCCACTTTTATCGCAACAACTTGATGAACCTAAAACAGTTCGGTTTTACCAGGGGTCGCTCAACAGTCGATGCAGGTGTTGAGCTTATTCAAAGTATATTTGACGCCTGGGAGGAGTCAAGTGATGCCATTGGCGTTTTCTGTGACTTGTCCAAGGCTTTCGATTGTGTACATCATAATATTCTTATCAGGAAATTACACCATTATGGAATAAGAGACCAGGCTCTAAGCCTTCTGGAGTCGTATCTAAGTGAAAGGATCCAGAAGGTTGATGTAAATGGGAAAAGGTCACTAAGATCAAAAATTTGTATGGGCGTTCCACAAGGCTCAATCCTGGGACCATTCCTGTTCATTGTCTACATTAACGATTTGCCAAACCTTGTAAAGGACAAGAATGAGATAGTACTATTTGCAGATGATACGTCTTTGATTTTTAAAGTCAAAAGACAACAATCAAATTTTGACGACGTAAATAGTACAATCTCTAATGTAGTTGAGTGGTTCACCGTAAATAATCTTTTACTTAACGAAAAGAAAACTAAGTGTGTTAAATTTGTTTTGCCTAATGTAAAGCCAACTGCTACAAGCCTATTAGTGAAAAACGATAAATTGAGTCTTGTGGAATCAGCTGTGTTCCTAGGTATTACCTTAGACAACAAATTACAATGGGGACCGCATATTAATAAATTGTCGAACAGACTTAGTTCTGCAGCATACGAAGTGAAAAGAATAAGAGCTCTGACGGATGTAGACACCGCGAGGTTAGTCTACTTCAGTTATTTCCATAGTCTCATGTCATATTGCCTTTTGTTATGGTGTCATGCTGCGGATGCAAACAGCATTTTTTTACTACAAAAGCGAGCTGTTCGTGCAATTTATAAAATGAAGCCTAGAGAATCTCTTCGAAATAAATTTAAAGAAATCAACATTTTGACTTTTGTGTCGCAATACATTTATGAGAATTTAATATATGCTAAACGGAATATACATATTTTTGATAAAAATTGTGACAGGCACAGTGTCAACATAAGAAACAAGAATCAACTTGCTTCTCATGTCAGCCGTATTCACAAAATTAGTAAAACATATAAAGGTCAATGTATACGCTTCTATAATAAGGTACCCACTGATATTGAAAGTTTACCGTTAGATAAATTCAAAACTGTAATCAAGCAGAAATTATGTAAGAAGGGTTATTATAAAATATCAGATTATCTAGAAGAGAAAAATCCATGGGATTAGACTACGGTTCTAACAGGCTAATTCAAAATTAAAACTGACGTATGTATGTTGTATATCAACCTTGTACATTCAAACATATTTAAAAGAGCGCGTGGGTTTTTATTGTCGCTTCTTTTTTTTTTCCCCACAATGGCGCCACATTGTTTGTGAAGCGATGTAGTTTAGCTGACGTCATTAAGAGATTTTAATATCCAACAATGAATAAACGATTTTGATTTGATTTGATTTGCTTCATGGGTTGAGCAACCACCGAGAGGTTTGCAGACATATACCAAACACCCTGTATATTTATATGTTACTTTTAATTCTTATATGTTACCGTTCATTCTAAGTAAATGTAAAATATTTCTTGAACTTTTAGGAAATGTATAAAATATTTTGATCTTTTTTTTTTTAGGAAATGTATAGAATTCTTGTTGGTTCACCGGAAATGTATAAAATAAATAGATTTTTGTCTGTATTTCAATGTTAGGTCAGTTTAGGTTATGTTAGGTTGGGTTCGGTTAGATTATGTCTAAAATTAATGCACTACAATTCCTAGAAATGTTTAAATTCCCTAGAAAAAGTGTGTATTACATTTCCGATTGCTATTTAGGAAATGTATGCATTTCCTATCTATTTTAAGAATTTTACACAATGACTGAATGAATGAGTGGATGAATTTCCTAGGAATTGTATACAATGACGGATTTCATACACTTCCGTTAACATATACATACACCATGTTTAATTATCCTTATCATAACTTTTGCTGATGATACAATTAACATTTGTTATGTGGGCACACTAGAAAAATATTTCTCCTCGAGATCAATCTCGCTCGTTCTTTAGAGGCAAGAGCCAGAATGAAAAAATGTACTTCACGTAATTCGCGTATTTCTTGTCTAATCAATGTGATGTATTCGCAAGGGTAGTTAAGATCGAGTCCTTTTAGTTTTAAAACAAATGGTGAAAAATGAGTTTCTTCGATTAAATTTTTCCAGCAAAAAATCGTCGAATCGAATTGATTATGTTAGTTTTGAGGATAGTTCTTATGGCAAGTTGATTTTCAGTACACGATTGGATAAATTTCACTCGACAGAAAAATTCTCAAAGTTACCCGTTTTTAGGGTTCCGATACCAAAACGGTAAAAGAAAGGAACCCTTATGGTGCGACTTTGTTTGTCTGTCTGTCACACATCTCAGCAACCACTCATGCTACCGACTTGAAATATGGAATCGTTTTAGAATATGGTTGCCTAACTTAATTGCACATGAGAGATAAAAAAAAAATACGATTATTAATGTAAAGGGGGCCCAAATAGGGCGGACAAAATTTCAAATGGTCGTTACTAGGTCGAGTGGGGTATCATATGAAAGGGCTTTACTTGTACATTCTAAGAAAATGTCAAAAAAAAACTACTTATCTCCGAAGTTTGTGAAAGCCGACTCAAAATCACTCGGGTATACTTACATTAGTTTAAGAACTCTGTTATTAAGGTTAAATAAAAAAGTTTTTTTATTTTTTGCTTTTCAGATTTTTCGGCGGTTTAATTTTTTTGTTAAAAAGTTTTTAGATTAGACATTTCAAGTGTCGCCTGCCGCTCTACGACGCGTCGCTGGGTACAGAAGGTATTTCATACAAATAGACGTCTGCTGCTCCTGTCTGCAGTCAGCTACGAACTTACAACTTTTAAGCGTGATTTGTGTTCAGGAAGTACAGTACAATTGAAATTAAATTATTATTCTTTTTCACTTTTCTGCACTATTGTGCTCACACTGAAACAACTTTCACACTGCCTTCGGTTGGCTGGAAGAAATCTTTTTTAGAGATAAGCCCGCCTTTATATATGTCGTTTAGTTATGTTTTATGTGTAAATATTTTGAGCAATAAAGAATTATACATGCAGAATTTTCTCAAGAAACGTAAATATTTTTATAAGGCCCCGTGGAACTGCCCGTTGTGTCCAATTCAGAGTTTACAAGCCGTCAAATTGCCTTAACTTGGCGTAACGAGTCATCATAACATCCCACGAAACGTCCACTACAGGACAGGGAGCTCCCCCCAGAATTCTAGCTTTAGCTGAGAAAATGTGGAGGGGAAGTACCATAGTCACCTCGCTTGTTAGCATTACGGCTGGCACCATGGACCATGGTTGTAGGTGACCGCAGTAAGTAAGATGTAAGATACAAAGGATGATGCTGCTGCCCATCCTCCAGTTAAACCTTAGTCGCCTTAACGAGTAACTATCAATAACCCGTACCAATAGCTTAAGGTGCCTTCCAAAGTGCGGGAAATGCTCCAATTGAATGACATATCTATAGCTAGCAGGCATGTGCTTCTTTTTTTGCAAAATATTTAATAAGTCAAAATTTTCCTCATATATTTAGACTGTACCTGCTGTAAAATACTTCGTTATTTTTCTTAATACATATTCATTACATGGGCAATGTACTACAGCACTCTCCAGCTCAACATGAGGTTCACCGGATATGCGATAAGGCGCGCGATAATTAAGTGCACTAGAATATGTAAACACAAAAACCCAATTAATACTTTAATACACAAAATTATTGAGACCCAAAAATCTTGTTGCAAAAGACATGAATGGCCCATTGGCACACCCGGACCCTACATACATCGAGCGCGAATTTAAAATTTGAAAAGGGAAGGTCACGTAGGCTCGCAAAATTAGTACAAAAGACCCTTAGAAGGACCACGAGAATCTCGCAGGCGGGTGCGGGGTGGATCGCAAGGGGGGCGGAGAGTGTCCGTTCTGTGTGATAGTAAGTAATATTACTCTATTCTGTGCTATTGGTGAGGTTGTTAGTGATCCTGCCTTTTTTGGGCCTTAGAATGGGGTTGGATCCTGGGACAAAAATCTGAAATATTAGTATAGCTGTAATGCAATTTTCTACTTGCATATAAATTATATATATATATATATTTAAATATGATGTTATTACTTAAGTATTTATTCAGACAGGTGCCATTTTTAACACAGGCTGGCTAAATAAAAATATGGAAACATTTTAACAGGTAAGTAACTAATAGGTATATAAGACGTCATAACTTCTGCTCTGACATTAAAAGAAACCAAAGCATAAAAATTGGACTTTTGTTGTAAAGCTTTTTATAAAATTATCATCCACTATCTTTGAAAGTATCATCTCAAGAATGATTCATCAAACATCCTTTAAAAATTCCATGGCTGGATATTTAGAGCCTATTCTTGCCAATCTTTAATAAAGGCGTCGAATTCATCGCGCCGATGCCTTGGTCGGCTTCAATGTCTTAACAAATTGTAGACACAATTTGTAATTTATCAATAAATGTTGCATTTTAGACATTGGTAGAGCAGCCTAGTCATAGCAATGTCTTATCTTCGAATGGAATCATTAATAGACTTAATTATCTTGATGGCACCTGATAGTAAATAAAAGTGATAAGAATTGATTAAACACCCTTTTGATAGGGTTTGAGATCACAGACTCTAGCTAGATTTGATGAGTAGCTGTATATAAAATGAGTAGCTGTATGCTAATTCTTCACAAAGTTGTATCAATAGCTTACTTTAACAGAACTGGCCCCAATTGCATGGAAAAATAACCAAAATGGAATTATTTTGATAGTTTCATTTGTAATAAGTAAATTTAAGGTGCATTCTGAAACAGTGAGAAATTACCCTGTATCATGTAATCGAGACGAGACGAGAAGGTGAATATTACCCAAACTGGAAGTGCCTCTTCATTTTAACAAATAGGTATTAACTTTTTGATATGTCTTTGGATTTATAATATAAGTAGAAATAACTGCTATTACATAATAAGTTTTTATGGTTCTGAGAGAAAGAGAATGTATCAAATATAATTGCCAAAAGGGTATCGAAAACAATTTACATTGGTCACTAATTGGAAACCCGTGTAGATAAGAACTCCTATTGCATACATGCAATATGTGTGTACACATGAAAAATGCAATGAATGTTGCATTAGACCAGCTTATTCAATTTTACCCTATTCAAAACAACAATGCAACATTACATGCTTGAACTGCAACTAAAAGAATTTTATAAACATAAATACAAGTAAAAAAAGTCAATTTTACCCTATTCAAAACAACAATGCAACATTACATGCTTGAACTGCAACTAAAAGAATTTTATAAACATAAATACAAGTAAAAAAAGTTTATCATTGTCAAATGTAAACAATGAATCATAATTGCAAAACACTTCTAAATATTCCATGTCCTCTTAACATTCCTGTAATCCTATTGGAATAATTTTGGCACACAATCTGTGGTCATGTGAGCAAAACAAGACTTCAAAAATGAACAATATTGCAAACAAATTGTAGACGTGGATTGAATGTGCTTGATTACATGGTAGAAGCAAGTGTTTCAAAGCAAGGTCACAATTATTAGTTATTACAACTCACCAGTGTTATGAGTCGCCTCATCGCGAGCTCCTGGCTCCACATGCACTCACACGGGTCCATCTCGTCTGCCATACCTGGACAAATTACTTCCTACTTATTCGCTATACAGTGACACGAGTAAAACACGAAACAACACCCCAAAACAAAATTACCCAATCAAGTAATTATTATTTCCGCCCATGGATTACTAAAGCATAAAGATATAATTCATAACATCAATCACTTTAGAGCTCAAATGCACAATACAAAAAATTATGAAAAACAAGACGTCTTTTGTTTTTATTTACAAGTAAAAAACATTTGGTCAAGGATCATCTGTCATATTGAGGAGAGAAAGTGCAAGAGTAAATATTAATGCAATGTACCTGTACGTTAAACCAAAAACTATTTATCAACACAAAACAATTAAATACAACTGAATGTGTTAAAGCGAGAGGATCCCTTTGTGTTTTGGTGAAATAGAAGCAAATATTCGCGATTATTTACGCCTGCGACGACATTTTTACACTGTGTGCCTGGAGGTACGCGATTGGTCGTTGCCAAAGAAATGTCAGATACAAATAGCCAATGAAAATGCTGGGTGGCCAGTTGTTTTACAACGTTGTTGCTAGTACAAAATATATTTTCATATTAGTAGTATTTTAAAAAGGTTACTCTAACTAAGCTCAATGTCTATGTAGAGTCACAGGCAACTGAAATCGTTGCAGAAAAAGAATTTGAGAAATGATTTATAAAAAATATTAATACTTAATTTAACTAATTTCAAGTTTTTATATCAAACCATCATCATCTAGAGTCTAGCCAACGAAAGCTGTTATACAAAACCGCAGGAAATTTAAAAACTCAAGTTTTAAACCCTGAAAATACTGCAAATTAACAATTTGATACTTTTAGTTGGTTTTCAGCACAGAAAAATAAGGGTACTTAGAAGGAGGATTAAAGAAATAATTCGTCACAAGGTAGCGAAGGCGTCGTTCTATGGATTTGACGGGTTATTTTGAATTTTTCCTAGTGATCACTGATAGTTTGACATAAAATATTGGGACATGTTGGCAGATGTCATCCCATAGTAAAATAAATTAGCAAGGTATCTATTCCGAGCGAAGCAAGGAGGTCCGAAATCTTTGGTTTTCAGGTAGTACTTGTAGTCTTGAAAACCAACTTAAAGTATCAAATGGTTATTTTGCAGTATTTTCAGGGTTTAAAAGTTGTTATTTCCATATACATAATATTCTGTATGAGCTAGTGAAGAGTAATGTAAAGCGTCTCACTGTCGCCCATGCTAGTCGGTCAAAAAACTCAGAGATATCGTTAAAAAATAATGTTTTAGTATAAACTTTGTTTGCGAAAGTGAAAATATATCGTTTTTTTTGTGAATTGATCATTAATACTAAGAACGGAAGCGTAAATAATCCGTAATAGCCATTTTATGCGTGATTTTTACACCGTTTTTTTCCTGAATGGTAAGTGTTTTCACCAGAAAAACATTCATTTATTAACATTCATTTCATTTATTAGTCCCATGCTTAGATTATGAATAACGGCAGCTATGGTCCCATGTCACATATTTCTCAGAGAGAAAGATAATACCTTTTTAGGATTTGAAAAAAATCCATACATTTTAGTATGGAGGTCTCTCGCAAGGTGCGTGAGTCTGACTCGCACTTGGCCGGAGTTCTTTATGTCTTGCACGGAAAATATAGTCATTGCTTAGTATGTTAAAACTTAGAGATTTTTTTTCCAAAGGCCTATACTAGCTAAACCCAAATATTTTATAAAGAAACCTCCCAGAGTTGTTCCCAGGCGAGCAAGCGACGCTACCCACCGGCAGATGGCGCTGTAGGTTTCTGAAACGCGGTGATATCTCCACTTTTTTATTGATATCTTCCGGCTCCATCATCAGATCAGCTCCAAGTTACAAAAATATTGCATTGTCATCCGATTGACATACGTATGCAAAATTTCATCTCAATCGGAAATTGGAAAGTAGGTCAAATTTAACTTGCAAGATTTGGTTACAGACACAAGACAGACACCGCGACAGGTGAAACTAAATAAAAACTTTTAAATAAAATAGACGCTAATATATCCAAATAGACTATCTCGATGAAATGACGGGTGAAACGCGCCATATCAAATCGGTTACAAGAACGACGAACAACTCTATCCCCCAAGGAAGTGTGCTAGGGTGTACTTTTCTTGTTATACATAAAGGCAGATTTAATTAAACGAAGGAAATATTTTTTTATGTAGTCATGCCTAGCCGGTCGTTTACACGGAGCCGCCGCCGCTGCCGCCAGTCTTGTGATGACCACTGTTAACACGATTCGAGGAGATGCGAGGGAAGCGGGCGGGGGGTGACGCAGTAGGTACTCGGCGGGAACCAATTCTAGAATATCGACGGGTGATTTTTGAGATTTTTAAAATTAAAATAAGCTCTGTTGAACTCCTCTAAAGTAAAAAACAATATTTGTTAATTGTAAAATAACGTTCGGTTTTAAACTTACCGAGATAATCATTTGAGTTTCATGAGTTTATCGTGGCTTTTAGGGTTCTGTAGTCAAAAAGAAAATAGTAATAATAATTTTATAGTTTCGTCATGTCCGTCTGTCTGTCTGTCCGCGGTTTAGCTCAGAGAAGTACTAGAAAGCTGAAATTTTGTGCCAATTAACATTCATTTACGTCGACAAAGTGGTAGAATAACATTTTGAAAAACATTTTTTTTAGGGTACCTCCTATACAAGTAAAGTGGGGATGATTTTTTTTATCTAGTCTACCCTATAGTGTGGGGAATCGTTGGATAGGTCTTTTAAAAATAATATAAGTTTGCGAAGATCATATTTCGATTTTGGGATCCGTTTGAAAAATATTAAGCTTGAAAACGCAATTTTTTGTTGGCGTCGAGTGTCCCCCCTGCCGGCTAAACGGTTATTATGGGAATGTGAAAAAATCCACAGTAGTAGCATACAGCGTGAATTTGTAGTGGTTTCGCTCCCTAAGCCCAGTGATTCTGCTCATGAAAATAAGTAACTTTCCCGAAGAAAAACATTTTTTACTCGAAAAAAATTTTTCGCCTCTCCATACAAAATGAGTCGATCACGTGACCACTTTACTATGGAGAGGCGAAAAAAATTTTTCGAGTGCTTGTTATCATGAGTAGAATCACTGGGCTTCGGGTGCGAAACCAATACAAATTCACGCTGTATATGATGAAATTAAAAGGAGAACTATCACAGTTAGGCTAGGTTAGGCTCCACTGGCTAATGAGCCATAACTGAAAAACTAAAAATAATAAAAACAGCAATAGCAATGAGGCGCTAGGACCTCTGAGCATTAGGAGGTAAAAAGTTTATGTTATTAACGTTATGAAATACTTACTCAAAACCCGCTTTGCGATAAAAAAAAATCGTAAAATAACTACGAAACCCTATACTGCGCGTGACCCGACACGCGGCCGGTTTTTTTTAATTTTGAAAATCTCGATAATCACCCAGTGATATTCAAGAATTGGCTCACAGTTCTTTGTAAATTAAAGCATTCGTAAAAAAATATACTTTTGGTTTAGAGCCTGTGCTTTGTCGTTTTTCTGCCATTGATACGGCGATGGTCAAGTGGCAGTCTAGTGGTCAAGTGGTTGTCTAATGGTCAAGTGGTCGTCTCGTCGTCTAGTGGTCAGCTGGTGGTCAAGTGGTCGACTGGCGGTCAAGGGGTCGGCTGTCCCCCACTCGACTTAGTAGCAACAATTTGAAATTTGCCTCCCCCTATTTTGGCCCCCTTTACATTAATAATCATAATTTTTTTTAAATTCTTTCATGTTAAATTAAGTTGGGAAACCATATTCTAAAACTATTCCAAATTCCAAGTCGATAGCATGAGTGGTTGCTCAGATATAGAGGTGTGACAGAGAGACAGATGGACAGACAGACAGACAGACAAAGTCGCACCATAAGGGTTCCTTTTTTACTTTCGAGCGGAGCGAGAAAGGCATTGTATTCGTGAAAAAAAAAAGTTTTTCTAATTTTCTCAAAAATGTTTTCTATATCACTTATACATTATAAAAAACAAGTCTCCCAAAAATGTCCGTCCGTCGGTCGGTCGGTCGGTCGGTCGGTCGGTCCGTCGGTCGGTCTGTCCGTCATGCTTTGGCCTAGCGGCTAAACGAATGGTCCGATTGACACCATATTTTGAATTTAAGAGTTATATGCAAATCCATCGAAGGGTTTTGAGTGGTTTTCTGCTGGCTCTCATTTTGAGGGTAGCTGTCATACAACGAAAATTAAAAATTGTAATTTTCGCAAAAACGTCTCATAAAATCTTGATGAAACTTTGCATGACCAAGAATCTTCATGCAAGGTATCTTGCGCTAGTATCCACTTGTCTGTGGAAGTTAATATAAGGGGTGTTCCCTTATTCCTAAAATGTAAAAATGGTATTTACTAAAAATTGGTTTCATTGAGCTTATTTTAATGTTCTATTATTTGGATTCTGAATTGGGTATCTACCCGACTGGACATTCTATTTGAATTTTTTTTTGCAAAAATCCAGTATACAGGGTGTACCAAAAACTGAAAAGGCTTGCTCAGTAGACTAAAATGAACACATTTTCCTAAGGAAAAATTGTGTTGTGAAATTCTATACAAGTATCTTACGCTAGTATCCATTGATCTGTGAAAATTCATATAAAGGTTGTTCCAGGTCTGCCAAAATTTAAACATGCGATTTTCTCGAAATAATTTACTGTTAGTTTAACATTTGAATTCTGAATTGATCTGTAGAGGTATATTACATGAGAACATTTTTTGGAAAAACTTATATTTAAGTTTGTATTTCCATACTTTATGTACATTACAAATTTAAGTTTGCAATTGATACTTTTTACTTGCCTATCGCGAGAAAGTAAGTGCAGTGTTGCTGTACCATTTATTTTCACCATTTTGGTATCGGAACCCTAAAAAAATGAAGGGGCTCCCAAACAGCTAAAGGGAGGCGCGAAAAAAAAAATTACTTACCCGATTGAGTGATATCGTTGTTTAGAGGTCGTTGAGTAAATATTGTATATATATTTTTTATATTTAAAAACAAAAGAATAACATGCCACTAAAGTCAGCTTTTTTTTACAAAGTTTTGTTTGGGCTGTATCTCATGAACAGACAACCGTAATAGGTAGACAGTTGAAATTTTCACAGATTATGTATTTCTGTTGCCGCTATAACAACAAATACTAAAAATGAAAAGAAAACAAATAATGCAGGCTTCCCTACTACAAACGTATTTTTGGGCGATTTTTGCTCGATTTTTTGTTTTAACTCTATCGTAAAAACGGGAAGAATGAAAATTTGTGAATTTATAGTGCATAAGCTATAAAATAACAACAAATAATAAAAACTGGTCAAGTCTAGCACAGTAAGTTACTGAAATTTCAACTAATACAATTAATATTATGTGATGGTACGGAACCCTCGGTGCGTGAATCCGACTCGCATTTGGCTGGTTTTTCTCTCAGTGGTTTACTTTACTACTTTAAATTGAATTTTATGATTTTCCTTTTATTTAAGATACTTATCTTAAAGCGCTCATGGTTTAAACTGAAAGCAAAGTGACATGGATGGCAGGTGCACGACAACTAGAGCGATTCCGTGCTTTGGAAGGCACGTCAAGCCATTGGTCCCGGCTACTGTCACCATACTGTCACTGATAATATTCGTTATGCTAAGTCATAGGCCACTTGGCAACTTAAAAACCAAAGAGATTTTAACCTCGCAGCGCAGCGAGGTTCAAATCTCTTTGTTAAAAACTGTGACTAGGTTGGCCACTAACCTTAAGCAATCTAAGATTGGGCCCGGTATGCCCTATGGGTTGCGGAGGTCAGATGGCAGTCGCTCTGTGTGAAATCCAGAGCCTACGTCCTGATCCCCTGAATTCCCCTAGGTTAGGAGGCCAACTTCGTTAAAAAAAACCTTGGTAAAACGGCTAGCTAGGGGGTCGTTGTTATTTTTATAAAAATGCTATCGTCATTGAGAATTCTATTTTTGGGAAGATGAAATAGAATAATGTATCTATAGGACTTATGCGAATGACGGTAAGTTTTATAAAAGCATGAGGCAGAAGTTGGCAAGTGTGACAGTGGGCGGGTGAAAGGCGTGGCAGCCTGAATTACGCCCACTAGGGACCCGCCCGCCCAAACCTAATTAATTTATCTACATAGGTAATATTATGTAGAGACGTCGATGGAAAATATCTAGGTCATGCCGGAATATTCTAAAAGACTCCTTATTTTCGTAAATTCGTATTATTATTCATGGCTTAGGTGCCTATCTAGCAACTTTTGTCTATAAACTTCTTGAATAAAAAAATATTTAGATAAGGGCTACAAATTCGTAGAAAATAAAATGGTACCTTTTTTAAAAATAGAGTTCACGAAAGAGCCAGTCGTTTAGTTAAGACAAATTTTGCAGTTAAGAAAAGATTTATCTTGAATTACATGAGTTACATGTATGTGTGTAACTACAATACACACACAGAAAAACGCTTAGTCTATCGTTTTGCACACAGAAAGTTACAAATATTCACATTTTAACACGTTTTATATTTTAAAGTTATGATTTTGTTAACAAAACGACAGATTCTTTCGTAAACTCCATTGTGGTCTACATAGCGCTATGTGGTTTATAAGACTCTATTTAATTTAAGTAAATTCCTGAAATTATACCATACAACATCAATTCATCATCATTCATATCGTAACAGTCTGTAACAACGATGACCTCACATACCCTGGTGTCAGAGTTGTTGAGCCCGGTTCTGAAATGGTTTATTGATGACTATTTTCATAGTTGGCGACTGTTTCAATAGATGGATACCTGTAGTTTTTTTTAGGGTTTCGTACCCAATGGGTGCCAACGTGACCCTATTACTAAATGTAACAAATAATAAAGCCAGTAAAAAGTTAAAGAGGGGGGTCCCCATACAAGAAACGTGATTTTTTGGTGTTTTAGGGTTCCGTACCTCAAAAGAAAAAAACGGAACCCTTATAGGATCACTTTGTTGTCCGTCTGTCTGTCCGTCTGTCTGTCTGTCTGTCAAGACCCTTTATCTCACGAACGGGTAAAGGTATCAGGTTGAAATTAATACCATATATTAGGATCCATGAACCACACAAGATCTGAAAATTTAAATTTTTTACAACGACGCAATCAAAAGATATGGCATTTTATGTCCTCATCTCCATACATTTATTCAAAAATGCAAAACCTACAGGGTACTTCCCGTTGACCTAAAATTATGAAATTTGGCAAGAAGCTAGGTCTCACAGTACAAATAATGGGAAAAGTCTAAAATCATCAAATATTACAACTTTTCTCACAACTAATGGTAACCAATTGTGGTGAGCTCCCGTTTCAAAAACATTCATATAAGAGAGCAACCATCCAACTTGACCCAAGTTGGATGGTTGCTGAGGCGATTTTTGTTTTAGTTCTATTTAAAAACGGGAACACTTACAAACTTGAAAATTGGTATGTTTATAGGGCGTAGGCTATAAAATAACAACAAAAAATAAAATTTGGTCAAGCGCGTGTCGGACTCAAAAAATCTAGCACATTAACTTACTGAAATTTCAACTAATACAATTATGTTTATGTGGTGGTACGGAACCCTCAGTGCGCGAGTCCGACTCGCACTTGACCGTTTTTTTTTGTTTTAGCTCTATCGTAAAAACACGTATTAGCGTGAAAATTGGTGGGTATTTTTATAGTGTTATTAGACTGTAAGGGCACTGCAAGTTATCCTACGTCATCTAGTACACGAAATTTGCAACTTTGTAGCGATAGTAGTGGCCTACTAGGTCCACAAAACGTTGGTCTGCCAATCCGAAACCTGGCAGGTTTTGTACAGTCGGAGCGAAAAGTAGTTAAGTGACAGATTACACGAATGAAATCTATTCGTGGAAATAGAAGGTACCTATATAAGTAAAAAACAACAGGTGTGCCTTGCATACTCTTGGCAGTTTCGCCAGTCCGACCAAATTTGTGGTCCAATCACATCTGACCACATTTGTGGTCCGACTAGCGAAACTGCCAATAGGATGCAAGGCAGACCTGTTATTTTTTCCTTGTATAGGTACCTTCTATTTCTACGAATAGATTTCATTCGTGTAATCTGTCACTTAACCACTTCGCGCTCCGACTGTACAAAACCTGCCAGGTTTCGGATTGGCAGACCCACGTTTTGTGGATCTAGTAGGCCACTACTATCGCTACAATGTTGCAAATTTCGTGTACTAGATGACGTAGGATAACATGCATTGCCCTTAAAGTCTAGAGCTATAGAACAACAACAAATAATAAAAACTGGTCAAGTGTGAGTCGGACTCGTGTGCATCCCTGACTAAGACCCGGGTATATTTACCTTAGTGGTACGGAACCCTCGGTGCGCGAGTCCGACTTGCACTTGGCCGGTATTTTCCACGATAGGGCGCCACTTTGTGAAGCAATGTAGTTTTTAAATGACGTCATAAAGTGATAAAACTATCCTAATATAAAAATATGTATATTTAATGGCTTAACGTGACTCCTGAAGCATGAAATCATCTTAATTTTCGGACAGTAGGTGATTCATTATGAAATGTCTTAACCAAACCGGGGCAGTCTCAAAAGTATTTTTGTTTGCCAGTGCCTCCTACCGGGAATCGAACCTTGAATCTCCAAATCAAGAGCCGGATGCTTCAACCATAGAACACGGAGGCTGTTGCAATCTCAGATAAAGTATTATCTACTCCCTGACGTTCGTTATATACCCATATCTCTGGTTGCAATAAAAATACTATCAAAACTAATTAAGCTCGCTATTACAATTAATTATGTCAATTAAAGGTAGTGGTGTGGTTAGTGGTGGAAGTAGAGACTTCCATTTGAGTTTCTAAAGGATTAACTTTTAAAATTTTATTATCTTCTTTGATCAGATTCTCCAAAGAGTCAAAGCTACAAGTGTGAGGAAGAACCTGAAGAACTCGTCAAGTGGTTTCTTATTGTCCAATCCCAGTATGCGCAGTGGTTGTCTAGCCCCGCCCTCTGTTCGCAGACAGGACCGGTCTCACTCCGGTTCGAGCCCTCGCCGCGACATGGCGCGAGTGTTGCGCCCGCCATCCCGCACGTAAGTACTTACTTATCTTATTATGTTACTTACTTTACGACCTGTTTCAGAGAGCTACATTAAACTCAGCCCAAACAAGTGTTAAAATAAAAATTGATTTCTGCTTTATTTTTAACAATTTCGGTGTTTAGTTATTTCTTTTTTCTATGATAGTGGAATACTGCGATTTTCTGATTAAAAGTATGTTAAAAGAAACTACTTTAGAGTTGACTTTCTTACTTCCAGTTGCAAAAAGCGTCTTCAAATTTTGATTCCATTAAATCGATTGGTGTTACTTTCTACGTCACCTAAACAGCAAAAAAAATTGCAGCAATAGATTTACCATAGCTTTTAAGAACAGTTAGTCAACAAAACAAAGTACTATTAGGTATATCCACAGAGTAAAGTAGAGTCCGTCATATACATAGTCTGTATGAGCAAAGAAATTTCAAGGAGGTTTTTGTTCTGAGTGTATGAGGTAGTGAAGTGTAAAACGTCTCGTAGTCGACTGTGACTAGTCGGTCAAAGATCCCGGTTAAGTTTTACAAAAATCAAGAAAATTTTAAAAATAAAATGTTTTAGCTAAACTTTGTTTGCATCATTTCACAAGTAAAAACAATATATTTTCACTTGTAAATTGATCATTAATACTAAGAACGGAAGCGTAAATAATCCGTATAGGTAGCATTTTTTATGCTTGATTTTTAACACCGTTTTTTTCCTGAATGGTAAGTATTTTCACCAGAAAATCTGTAGTACTTAATAACATTTATTAGTCCCAAGCCACATATTTCTTAGAGAGAAAAATAAATTCTTTACGTTTTTAGGATTTGATAAAAATTTATACATTTTAGTATGGAGGTCCCTCGCAAGAAATGGATACGTACGCTTATGGTTCCATCCTTAGCATAAAGTGCTGCAAATGAATCTTGCTAATCTTCATGAAGAGGGACTTTGCAGACCGATCACAGATAAAGGAAATATTGCTAAAAGCATAAATTTTTAGTTACAATCATATAATAAAAAAAAATAATTTTAATAATTTTAAACTTACTACCTTTTTCCTCATGAACGCGTAGAGGTATTATATTGAAATTCATATCAAATACTCAAATCTATAACAAAATTATAACAAAATCAAACTTCTATGTCAACGCAATCAAAAGAAACAATACTCGCAACTACTCGCAAGGCAATCAAAACCTAAAGAATACTTCCAGTCGACATAGAATCTTAAAATTTGGCATGAAGCAATGTTTTATAGCACACATGAAGAAAAAATTCCGGAAACCTTAAATTTTCAATTACATCACATAACAAATTTTTTTAGTAATAAAAATACCATAACTTTTACTTATATCCTACCTACAGGTTTGTACGGAACCCTCGGTGCGCGAGTCCGCTTCGCACTTGGCCGGTTTTTTCCCACTTGTAAACATTTTAGTGCTAACTTTTTTTTATCAAAAATAAATAAAAATTTCCAATATTTTAGATGAAATTTAATGATGTGGCAGTTTTACTTTTTTGATATTTGTAAAAAACTGTATGAACTAAAAATACTTATCTATTTTTTTTGTAAATTTCGGGGTCATCGTTGGTCGTAGCAACCACGTTGCAACGCACTTTTTATTTGAACGTTGTTTTCGTGTAAATAAAGTCCATATTTGCATTGACGAGTGTATAACTGCTAATTATTCTGGACTAGACAGATTAAATAATAAACGGACGTTCTAGAAGTTCGAGCTTTTAATCTCCACTTCTAGTGCACTGGGCTCTAATTGTGAGAAAAACTGTTTCCCAGAAAGTTGGACTGGCAGGGACGGGTCCTTTCTATAGGCCTGTTTGATAACCTGATGCAGTGCTCCTGGATATTTTAGTAAAAATATCACTCAGAGTAGAATTAATACAAAAAATCCACCAGAAGATGCAATTGAAAATCACGAGTACGGAAGTGAGAAAACTGACCCGTTTTGATATTCATACACGAAAATTAAACGATTTTAACAAATCATCATCATCATATCAGCCGAGAGATACTGCTGGACATAGGCCTCCATTAAAGATCTCCATGACGACCGGTCCTGCGAAACAACACCGCGTAACAAATAATGTGGATTATTTGCCTATTAAAATTTTTACTAATCTTTCTTTGTTAGGCTTAAATACGCCCTAATATTAAAAGTTGGTAAGACATCCGCGTAAGTGATACCTCAAAAAAAAACCGGTCAAGTGCGAGTCGGACTCGTGCGCCGAGGGTTCCGATATACCTGTAGTATTATTAGAAGCAATAAAGTCCGTTTTTAGGACCGCAAAACTAAATTCGTTTGTAAAGGTTTTTTGCAGATTTCTTAAAAACTTTGCAACGTAGAAAGATCGTTTTATTTTTGCTGTTATATTTACATAAACTTCTATCGACATTTTCCTTTCACAAACTTCGGAGATAAAGGGGAGGGAATGGTATTTTTTTTTGACATTTTTCATCATAACTTGAAATATAAGGGTGGAAAAAAATTACATAAATACATTTATGAATGTACAAGTAAAGCCCTTTCATTTGATACCCCATTTGAGCTATTAACGACAATTTGAAATTTTACCCCCCTATTTGGGCCCCCTTTACTTTAATAATAATAACTTTTTTTTAATTCTTTCACGTTCAGTTATGTTGGGCAACCATATTCTATAACTATTCCAAATTTCAAGTCGATAGCATGAGTGGTTGCTGAGATATACAGGTGTGACAGAGTCGCACCATAAGGGTTAATTTTTTTACCATTTTGGTATTGGAACCCTAAAAAGGGCTATAATCAAGCATGTTATTTAAAATATTTCAACAACTTTAGCTTGTTTAATTATTTTTTTAAATTCCTCAAACAAATCAGTCTTCTTCATTTTTTTAAAACTTTAAATGGCTTCAAAATATTTTTCTGATGACACAGATGCATGTTTATGCTATCAGCAGACTAGCCAAACATTCCATAAGTAAAACAAATAAAAAAACAATGACAAAAAAATAATATAAAAATAAAAATAAAAAATAAATATTGTGAATAAAGTATGACAAACCCACTTTAATTTAACACTTTTCGCAATTAATATTAAAATTTTGGGCATTTTTGTCAAAAACATTAAAGTAAGAATGAAAAAAAATATATATCGTCTGGGACAAATATGGCAAATATGTTCTAAATGGTCTCACCTCTCACCCCTTTAAGGCTTTGCACCCAGCTTCAAAACACCCTGTATATTAGTGTAAGAAACATTGTGAAAAATCATGGAATTCATACGAACACGTGGGTATATACAACGTGTAATTCTAAAAAGCAAAACCTCTCGGGGGGTAGTTCCACCAACAACTTTTGTTCTACAACTTTTGTAAAATTTTAAAAGCTCACATCTTCACATAAATGAAAATTTGATCCGGTCAATTTGTATGGAGAACCATTTTTTTTTATTTTAATTTCCAAAAGTTGTTCAGTTACATGAGAAGAACTACCCCCCGAGAGATTGAGCGTATTTTGAATTACACTTTGTATATAACTTAATCAACCTAAAGGTTTTCATCATCTTCTGCATCTCTATAAACTATTTTCAATTTAACCCCTGCATTCCATTCGCATCGTGTAAACAATCGGTTTCATTGGCAATCCAATTTGTCGACTATCGGCTATCGGTTAGTGGCGGAGTGGCGTAGTAGAGCTGTATTTGGCTGTACTGTATGTTATGATTATGTCAATGTTTTTCGGGAGTCTCCACTGCCCGCTGCGTTGAGTAGACTGCGTGGACGTGACATGCTCTCGCCCTGACAGAGATCGAGAGCCGAGCCAGGGGTGCCACTAGATACGAGTATCATTTGCCGTGTTGTAATTTAGTTTGTCAATAAAAGCTAGCAAAATTAACCGATTAAAGGAAAAAATCATTAACACCTGAATTTATGAAATCTTCAAAATTTTCACATCATTCATCATTATCATTCGAATCTGTAACTTCTTAGGTTTGTCATGTAACCGCGGGCAGTTCCTTTATGCTGTTTTTTGCAAGATTATAAAGCCGTAGCCAACCCTAAAGCTAACTTGTAGAGTGCAGCCCTTTACCATTTTTGGTGGTTGATGTACCGTGGAAAGTCCCTGAGTGTAATTGTGTTTCCAAAACCTAGCTAGTCTACCTATTTTTTTGGTTGTTCATTGCGAGATGACCGCGAAAGATTTTATCAAAAGTTAGCTGTTCGAAACCCAGGATATAGGTCGATGGCTTAGCAGCTTTACAGTGGGACACATAATAAACAACTGTATATTATTGTTGTAATGTTTGTTACCGTGTTTGTACAGTTTCTGACCATATACTTGCGACAAGCAATCATCCACTAAGAAAGGATTTTTCGAAATTCCTGCGCGTAAAAAAATAGACGCAAGTGACGCTGGAAAAGTTTTAGCAGAGCAGTAACCTATGTAGTCAGCCCTAGTGCAAGCTAAATGCAACCCTTCGTCACCGCGTTAACATTTTGTCACTTCATTATAGCCGCCCGGTTAATGGAAAGTCCCCGAGGACGTTGTTTCGTCCACGGCCCAGGAGAGTTAATTAACCGGAAAGGTCAAGCGGTCGTGAGAGGCCAGAACCGTGCTGACCCCCAAATTGTTTGCGACGATTTTATGATTTGTTTTGAACTTCCTAAATTAGTAATAGAGTTGATTTGCACATCCTCAAATAGTTTATTTACTCTTATTACATCTCCAATCGTCGTGAATTACTACATTGAATTTTAACTAAACTTAAGAGGAAAAAAAGAATGAGGCGATTACACCTAGCAAAATGATCTTTCTTCATATTTAAGCTTCGATCTACTAGAAAGCCTTCTGTCGTTTCGACAAAGCTGGTCTAGGGTTTTTGAAGAGATGCTGGTTTTTACACAGAACGAATAAGATTTAAGCTCCGCAATTATTTAATATTTCTTTTCATAATACAGGGTGGGGCGGCGTGTTGCGCGTGGGCATTAGAATGGCGCTGAAGACGCCAACACCGGGGGGCGCAGGCGAGCGAGAAACCTGGGGCAAGAAGGTCGACTTCCTGCTCTCGGTGATCGGGTTCGCGGTTGACCTAGCTAACGTGTGGCGCTTCCCCTACCTCTGCTACAAGAATGGCGGTGGTGAGTAATATGTTAGTATAATAAGTAGAATCACAATAGAAACGGGGCGCGGGCGAGCGAGAGTCCTTGCGGCAAGAAGGTCGACTTTCTGTTCTCGGTGATCGGGTTCACAGCTAACTCTATTACAGAAATGGCGGTGGTGAGTAATATGTAATTATAATAAGTAGAAAGGCAATAGAGACAGGGCGCGGACGAGCGAGAGACCTGGGAAAAGAAGGTCGACTTTCTGCCCTCGGTGATCGGGTTCGCGGTCGACCTCGCTATGTGTGGCGCTTCCTCTATCTCTATTAGAAGAACGGCGGTGGTGAGTAATATGTTAGTATTATAAGTAGAAAATGGCAATAGAGACGGGGCGCGGGCGATCGACTGGGGTGATCGGGTTCGCGGTCGACATCGCTACTTCGCTTATGTGTGGCGCATCCTCTACCTCTGGTACTAGAATGGCGGCTGTGAGTAATGTAATCGTACAAAATTACTAAATACTTATACTTGTTAATATGATAAGGAAAATATAATAAATATGGGACGAGAACTCTCTCTCGGTGAACTATTGTCGCTTCCCCTACTTCTGCTACTTACCTTATATACTGAAATTTTCTATGGATTGATTTTGTATGAAGTAACTGGCTTTTGCAATCACCATTTCTTGCCGTCGATGTAAATCATAACTACACTCTAAATGGATTTCACAGTCGTTACATATTTACTTTATTGATAAAATTGTATCTTATTTTATTTTCAACATTAAGGGAACATCCGGAACATGCTACGGTTGCTACGGCGTAGACATTGATCCGTAGCAAGAGCTACAACTTATTTTATTAGACGATTTTTCATGCTTCTCATGACACTGATCGTTGAGCTAGAATTTAGAAAGTGGTGCAGAAATCCCTGCATAACCCCTACTAGTGTTGTTATTGTTCGAACAAGCAATGCTGAATCCACTTATGACGTCATATCATAAGGATATCCTCTTGAGGCGTTTTCTCGTTGAGAAGGTGTGGAGTGGCGGTGAATAGCGCTGAGTGCCACTCGCTTCGCTAATTGTAAGACCACTATGAACGATCTTATACTGTAGCAGTAGTATGCAGCTTATGATTTTTTTCTTTACTTTTTTTATTATTTCATTTTTTATGCACTTCATTATTGCCCTAACCTTATACCGTCGGCTAACAAATCTATGGGCTTTGACGAGGGCACTAGAAGCTAGATTATACCGTTATGTGTTGTCCAAAGTGTAGCTAAATGTGGGGACTGTTATCATAGATCCCCTCTAAATTATACTGCTGTGATATTCTGAAGGGAGCTTTCTGTCCAGCCGTGAATGTTTTACATCCTATGAAAAGTTCACTGCTGTTTTAGTATATATATAGTTTGAAATCAGAGCCAAAGGTAAAAAATAACTATAGTTCGTCCTTCTTAAAAAAACCGGTCAAGTGAGAGTTGGACTCGCGCGCCGAGGTTTCCAATAAACCTTTAGTATTTTTGGAAGCAATAAAGTCCATTTTTAGGACCGCAAAACTAAATTTGTTTGTAAAGGTTTTTAGCAGATTTCTAAAAAACTTACAAAGATCGTTTTATTTTTGCTGTAATATTTACATAAACTTCTTTCAACTGTAATAAATTCAGATTTTTCCTTTTACAAACTTCGGAGACAAGGGGGGAGGGGGAAACGGTATTTTTTTGTCATTTTTCATCATAACTTGAAAACTAAGAGTTGAAAAATACAATAATATATTTTAGAATGTACAAGTAAAGTCCTACTCAACCTAGTACCGACAATTTGAAATTTGGCCCCCCCTATTTGGGCCCCCTTTACATTAATAATCATAATTTTTTCTTAATACTTTCACGTGCAATTAAGTTGGACAACCATATTCTAAAACTATTCCAAATTTCAAGTCGATAGCATGAGTGGTTGCTGAGATATACAGGTGTGACAGACAGACAAAGCGGCATCATAAGGGTTCCTTTTTTTACCATTTTGGTATCGGAACCCAAAAAAGCAGTGAGTCATTGCTTTCCGCCGCTGGTAGCCAAGCGCCGTAACCAATAAGGTCGCTTAAAATCATAAAGTCAAATGCACAATGACTAACTAAAGGCAAACCTTCGAAAGAAGAATAATATTTTATTTTTAAAATATTTTATTTTGCATTTTATCTTCCTTGTGGATACACCTTTACCCTGAACTTGCATTAATGAGTTACTGCTTTCATAAACGCGGACAAACTGTAGGTACGAAATAGCAAAAATATAGAGTTAAGTAATTTTACCGAAATAAGATCGCAAAGAGCTAGACTTGCTCAGTTTTCCATCTTCCTTTTGTAACTCATATGTAGACGTTCTCAGGAATTCATTAGAGCAGGTGATTGCGTTCTGCGCGGTGTAGGGCACTCGTGGCATAATAGTCGGTTAACTATCGTGCCTTGTGCCTCACGGAGCCTCGCCAAGCGGCTTGAGAGCCCTACGCTTACACCTGCTGCCTCTAATTGAAGGCTTCATACGTCTACGTGTACTATACTGATAGTTAATATTATTATGAGTTTGTAGTTCTTTGATAAGCTAAAAAACGCATTGCAAGGTTTGTAATGATGTGAGATAATAAAATCGAATTTCATGTATAAAATAAAATCAAATATAGTTTATTCATTGTTGGATATTAAAATCTCAGTGACGTCAGCAAAATACGCTTAACCAACAAAGTGGTATAAGACAATATTTACGTACAATCTACTTAAATTTTAATAATTAATATAATAATAAATAAAGGATTGATGAAAGTACAGGAAGCAAGGTAAGTATGTCAAGATCGTAGCAGGTGGAGGACTGTGGTCTCTGCCTACCCCGACGGGAAAAAGGCGTGATATTATGTATGTATGGATAAATATAATAATTTTAAAAATAATTAATTAATCGGTAGTCTTTTTCACGATTTAAGGTGGTTGCTGAGTGGCAGCACCTTACTTTTAGAAATAAATTGATTGCGTCGCAAATACAAAACTTTTCATTCGTATTGTTCGTTTGGCGGCAATATAGAGTAGTTATACGAGTATATGTTATAACCCATAACATCATAGCTTAGCTTATAATTTATAGCTTTGTATTGGTAAAGTGCTAAAAGTGGCCATTTTTGGCACTTTTGCAATACAAAGCTATTCACGATAAGGTAAGGTGTGATGTGATGGATAATAAAATATAGAACTACCCCAAATTGCCGCCAAACAAACAATCCTTTTTATGACGTATAATCCGTATTTATGACGCAATAAATTTATTTCTCAAAGTGGCAGCACCTCTGCTCAGAAACCACCATAAATCGACAAATCAACTATTTGGCCATTTTAGATTTTGTCCAATCTCTAATTTGGGAAACCAACGAGAGCCGGCAAACAGGGCTTTAAACCGGTATTTAAACATAAATAAATATCTACTTAGTATATAGGTGTTTACAGATTATTCACCTGTATTTCGCTTGTATTTTTAAATGTTAAATCTTTTCAGCGTGCGTTTAACAAAATCACTAATCCAAAATAATATTTGGGTTTAAGTGATTTAAGGCGACAGTCTAAGTTCTTGCTTTGCAAACTAAGTCGCGAAGTGTATAGATAAAACCGGCCAAGTGCGAGTCGGACTCGTGCACCGAGGGTTCCGTACCACCACATAATATTAATTCTATTAGTTGAAATTTCAGTAAATTACTTTGCTAGATTATTAATTAGAAAATTACAAATTTCAACCTATTACGGTTCATGAGATACAGCCCGCTGACAGACAGACAGACAGACATCGGAGGCATATCAATAGTGTCCCGTTTTTCACCTTTTGGATACGGAACCCTAAAAAAACACGTAAACGTGCCAAAAAAACGTGTTTATTTGCGAATTGCCGGCGATCCTCTGAACCAATTTTGCTCAACCGGGGCTCATTCTCTTAGTTTTTTTATTGCGCACATTTGTTACATTTAATTTTTTTCTGTCCGAGCCTTAGTTTTTCCTCTAGAAACAAAAAAGTGGTTTTTACCATATTTTTTTTGGCACCATAGCGCCAAATATTCACTTATAAAAACTATTGGTATCAATTCCTGACACTTTGATCTATACTCGTACAAAAAAAAATTCCCGTACAATAGGAATTCGATTTCAATGAACTGATAAACCGATTTTGATAAAATTTGCGCTATACCCTAAGTTAAATAATACCTAGTTCAACTAAAAAAGAATTATTGTGATTGCGATTTGCGATTTATATTTATTGAGATATGTGTGGACCAACATACATACGCTTATGAAATATGGAACATTTGGTTAGGAGCTCAAGACTAAGATACGCGAAAATAGTGTATTTTTGACAACATTATATACATGCGGGTCGAATTGATGACTTAATTTTTTGAAGACGGTTCTCAGAAATCATAAAAACTTTTCATCATGTTTTTAAGAGTCCTCTACTCCGTGGCCCGTGTCCTTGTGTTCCTCTGGCGTGGCGTGTATCAGACAATACTATGCGCTTTTACAGAAGGAACCGGAAATGAAGTGCTAGGGGCACGACTTTGCGGTGACGACGTCCGTCGTGCACCGGAAGTACGCAAATGAGCTGTTTGTTCCACGCTTTCCTTCTTATCTCATTGCGAAACTAAATAGTACTTATAATGAATTCAAATATTAGTAAAATAATAGACACGAGACACAAACTTGTAACATATAAACGCACAAACAAAGCGTGTCACAACTAACCCTCTTAACATTTCCGTTGAAAAATACCTACCTGTATCGCTTACGGACTGTATGCCTCTGTAAAATAGACTAACTGGGAGTTGCACGAATATTCTTTAAAGTAAAAGCTCTGTTAAATCTGTTTCTGTCACTTTCGGTTTTGATGTCAATGAATCTGACAGAAATTAACTTTAGAACAAGATGCTTTGTGCTTTTGGCAGTAAATCCTAAAGAAAGTTTAGTACTACCCGTGATTTTTTGCGCTATAAAATACTTACAATCGCTAACCAATGTTTGCATCGATAAGTCCGTTTACCGCGCCCCCTTGTAAATATAGGTAACATTTATTGAAGACTGTGTCGGAAAATTCAAGCCACTTTGTATGACTTCTTCATTCATCACACATCTCCGGGAATCGAGAAAGTTCATTTGACTCCAGTGATTTGATGATACTCACGCATAAAGCAAAGTTTTCACTCCCTAATTGCATCCTTGCAGGCTTGCAGGCCGCTCCTTTACCGCCAAGAGTCTGAAATTGACCATTAGACGCGCCCCCTTGTTGATAGATCTGTTGAAAATTGTAGGACATTTTAAACCACATATATGTCTTCACTTATCAGAATAAGGATAGTTTTTGTGGCGCCAGTTTGCTCATTGACATTACGTAATTTTATCCACTACGAGTACCATTCTAGATCTGTTGATTTGAACAAATTACAAGTGTACGCCAAATTTGAAGCACCTCCGGTTATTTTTCCATGAATTAATACTATCACAGATGACAATATTTGATACTTTGTGGTTTTAGTTCCATGGCCACTATTTCGAAACATACACCGACGGCGAACAGCGCCAAAAATGGCGTCGATGAAATAGGCACGAATACAGCTTGAAGAACAATGAGCCAGTGTACTCTAGTTTAGTTTATTTATTTTCATATTGTAAAATTATACAAATGAAATCATGTCAAATTATATGCCTTCACAATATGATCGTGAGTCTGTATATAAAATCAATAAAATGATAAACAATATAAAATTTAATGTCAAAATAATCAAATTTAGTAATAATTAGTTAAAATGTAATAGTAAATGCATAAAAATATACTGTTTCAAAGAGTATAATGCTTTATTCAATAAAAAGTTCTTCAGTCGACTCTATGAGGAGACTCTATAAGGAGTGTATTTCATATCAGTGGTTGTGTCAATGATCACTCACGCGTAAAACAAAGTTTTCACTCACTAATTGCATCCTCGGAGTCCGCTCCTTCACCGCCAAGAGTCTGTAATTGACTATCAGAACGCGCCCTTTGCGCAGTGGAACTTCGTTAACTCCTCGATGCAGGAAAATTAGTAACGCAATAATGGGAGAGGGTAATAAGATAATGGAGTCAGAGGTCATCTAGTGCCGGCGGCCGATCGAGACGTAATCGAATTAAATGTCAGCGGCAGAGACGGAGTTGGGGATTGCAGTCATAACACCGATGTGTATAAAATATTCTGGATTGGATTATTCTATACAATTATTATTCTATACATGACAGCAAATTTTGCGTGCCGATTTGAAGCGCCCTAAGTTAGTGTCCTGTGAATTAATTTTGACGTAGTACCTATACTATAACAGATGATAGCATTTATATTCCGTGGTTCTAGTTCTATGGACGCTCTTCAATAGCATATAGCCACAGAATATATAAAAGTAAACAAGTTTGTAAAGCGCCAAAATGGTGTCATCATCATCATCATATCGTGTGGGTTGCAAGGTCGATGACCGACATCACAAACCCTGGTGTCAGAGTTGTTGAGCCGCCAAAGGCCTCTGACATGGCTCATTAACGACTACATCCGTGTCAATCAAATTGATACGAATACAATTTGACAGTTGTCTATTAAGTGGAACTCTAAGGTTGAGCGTAAGCTAAGATCCGTCTTACTTTTCTTTGCTGCCCTACTCCGGTAGGGCAGCAAAGAAAATTATTTCTATCTTTCAGTGTTCTTCGTAATAAAGTGAGAGGGAAGACACGTTCCGCCCTGTCTTGCACCATCGGCGTCAGCTTACGTTTACCCTAAGTGCAGCGACACACCTGCAGGAATTCCGTCACGGAAAGATTCCGAACGGAAAAATCTGTCAAGTATGATATCAGCGGAACTCTCCGATCTGCAGGTCTGTCGCTACACTTAGAAGTATATTCAATTGTTCACATCATTGAGTCATACGCATACAAGCACTGTCGTCATGAGATGTTTAATTTTAAACTAGGTATCAGTGACACAAGCAAATTCTTTGTTTGTGCTACGCTTGCGCTACGGTCGGCTACACTTGCATCAATCATAAGTGTACTGCCATTTTTATTTTTGTTCTGGGTGCGGTAGGTGATAACTATTTCACTTTGACTGTATCATGTGTTGATATTATGTTACCGAGTCCTGTGCATTCCACCTCCGAAACCGAGACAGTGGTAAAAAACTGTGTATTACTTGGCGTGGGGTGGAAATTGCCCATAACCACAATCCCAAATACCTGGGTGTTACTCTGGACAGGTCTTTAACATTCAAAGCTAACTGTCAAAATTTGAAAAGCAAAGTTAGCGCCCGAAATAATATCATCCGCCGTCTTACAACCACCCGTTGGGGAGCAGTGCCTCATGTCCTCCGTACCAGTAGCCTAGCGCTATGCTACTCAGCAGGTGAGCACGCATGCGCCGTGTGGGGGCGATCGGCTCATTCGAGGGATGTGGACACTGCTCTCAACGAAACCTGCCGAATAGTTACGGGCACCCTGAAGCCAACACCGCTGGGCCACTTATACTCCTTTGCTGGAATAGCTCCTCCGCACGTCAGGCGTCGGGTAGCCTGTGCTATTGAGAAGCAAAAACAGGAATTAGACAGCAGACACCTACTTTACGGCCATAACCCACCACCCTTACGCCTTAAGAGCCGTCACAGTTTTATCAAAGACACCATGCCGCTCGATTTAGATCCATCCAAGGCTAGGGTAGAACTGTGGTCAAAAAGGTACCCTTCTGACAACATTCATATCCCAACTGCCGAAAAGCTGCCACCAGGTCACGATCTACCTTGGTCCATATGGAAGTCACTAAACAGACTGCGGTCGGGCGTTGGCAGGTGCGGGGAACTCATGAAGAGGTGGGGCTTCTCTGATAACGACAAGTGTGAATGCGGTATTTTGCAAACCATGACACACTTGCTGTCGTGCCCTACTTCTCCAGTTTCCTGCACTCGGAGGGACCTTTTTGAAGGCAACCAAAAGGCTATTGATGTGGCTACTTTTTGGGCTAAGCGTTTATAGTCAGTTTTGCCATTGACTCGAAAAGAAGAAGAAGAAGAAGAATATTAAATAATCAAGTTGTTAAAATTTAAATTCTCGGCGTAATTAACTGCTACGTATGAGCTACGACGCTGTAGCATATTCTACGACAGCTATATTGGATCCACATTGGATCGAATGGAGTAACATCTAGGCCTGATATTGTTAAAGTAAGTGTCATTAAGAGATTTTAATATCCAACAATGATTAAATGATTTTGAGTTTGAGTTTAACGAATCATTTACTCATATTAGGATATTCTTTTATGACTTCAGTTAAACTACATCGCTTCAAAAATAAAGTGGCGCTATCTAGAAAAAAAGAAGCGACAAGAAAAACCCACAAGCTGTATTTGTTTGCTTGATACAAAAACATAAGTCAATATGAATTAGCCCATTACAATTTTTAACCATCCTGTAAATTAGGACGTAATTATTGTTAGGCAAAGTCAAAGTGTACTTTATTCATATTAGGAGTCTTTGATCACTTTAAATCTACGTCACTTCACAAACAAAGTGGCGCCATGTGGAAAAAAAGAGAACCAATTATTACTTTCAAATACGTCCCTGTACAAATCTGCCGGTTTTGAAGTACGATCGGTCTTATAGTACATCCGGTAGTGGCCTGCAAGGGAGATTGCCTCCGGAAATTTATTTAGTGTCGCTTTATAAAACCTTCTTACTAAGAATAGCAGGTTTATGCAATTTATAAAGGATTTTATACCCTTGTGGTGCCGGCAAAAGTGGTACCATTCCATTTTTACCTATGGGTGTCGTAAGAAGCGATTAAGGGTTTATGAATCGGAGGATGGGCAGCAGCATCTTTCTGTGTACCGTACCATCTCTCGTAATGCGGTCACCAACAAAAGCTACCGCCAGACACAACGCTTACAAGCGTGGTGACAATGGTAATTCCCCTCCAAAGTACCACGCGTTTTTGATGGAATTCTCTCTGTTCTGCTGTAGACGTTTCATGGGATTTTATGATATACAAGGTAAGATATAATACCTACTAAATAACTGATAGGTATGTGTGTAGAAGCGAGTCTACTTTAATATTGAAGTCTTCTTCATTCATGAAATCGTATACACGAAAGAAAATAGCTTATCAGGCATGTGTATGGATGATTCAGATTCAGATAATTTTATTCAATGTAGATTCTTTACAGAATACTTATTGAATGTCATGCAGAATACAATGCAAATAGAGCGAGTCTACTGAAACTACATAATTTATCAAAGTAGCTACTACTAACATGTGAAACATTATAATGATTAAAAAAAAACCGGCCAAGTGCGAGTCGGACTCGCGCACCGAGGGTTCCGTATCACCACATAATCATAATTGTATTAGTTGAAATTTCAGTAAGTTAATGTGCTAGATTTTTTGAGTCCTACACGCGCTTGACCAAATTTTATTATTTGTTGTTATTTTATAGCTTATGCACTATAAACATACCAAGTTTCAAGTTTGTAAGTGTTTCCGTTTTTAAAATAGAACTAAAACAAAAATCGCCTCCGCGACCATTCAACTTGACCCCTCTCTCATATGAATGTTCTTGAAACGGGAGCTCACCTCAATTGGTTATTATTAGTTGTGAGAAAAGTTGTAATATTTAATGATTTGAGACTATTCCCTTTATTTGTACTGTGAGACCTAGCTTCTTGCCAAATTTCATAATTTTAGGTCAACGGGAAGTACCCTGTAGGTTTTGCTTTTTTGCATAAATGTATGGAGATAAGGACACAAAAAACCATATCTTTTGATTGCGTCATTGTAAAAAATTGAAGTTTTCAGATCTTGTGTGGTTCATAGACTCTAATATATGGTATCAATTTCAACCTGATACCTCTACCCGTTCGTGAAATAAAGGGTCTTGACAGACAGACGGACAACAAAGTGATCCTATAAGGGTTCCGTTTTTTTCTTCTGAGGTACGGAACCCTAAAAATAATTAGAAAATTGCAAAAAATTGTTGCAGTAGCAGTGATTTCCCTATTATAATAATGTTTTTATTATAGGTACGTACTTGAGTAACCAATCTGATTTTATTTATTTATTTGGAGAAAAAACAGAACAGTAATGTACATGAGATATTATGCTAGTGGTAATGTAAAAAAAAGACTTAACACTACGTCTATAAACATTTCTCGCAGAGAAATAACAAATAGGCTTATCGAAGGCTAAAGTAAGAAACATACTTAGCTTAAAACAAGGAAAAAGTGAGTTAAAAACTTAGTATTGAGTGTTACGTAATGTAAAGTGTTATGCGGGTGACTTCAACTCCGCACACATTGCAAAAATAAATGAAAAAATGAAAAAAATGCACGCGATAAACACAATTAGATATTTAAGGTTCCTAATAAAAGTGTTAAGAAACAATCAGAAACTGGTGTAGCAAAAACAAAATTAAGAAAGAAAGTGTGTAGAAACCATGATAAGCTGGATAACCTAGCTAGCCCTACAAGGGAGTTTTCAGTCAGGATCAAGTAAAAGCACGCGCCCATACACAAAACTATGTATCATTAATAGATAATAAGATATTACGAACTTTTCGGTTGTAACCTGCTACGGTTTCATGGAAAATATCAATATCCCTAAAAAGTAAGTTATATGATTTGCAGATGCGGTGCAGAGGAGCTCGCGCTCCGAAGTTTGTAGATACACTGATAGTATGGAAGAGGTTGGCGTTTGGTGCTCTGAGCCTACGACGTGTGTAAATACGAATATTACTGACTAAGTCATTACAGTTATAAGAGCTTTTACAAATGTTACGTAGAATTCTGGCATCAAATAATAGACGCCTTTTATCAAGGGGTAAAAGTTTGTACTCCTGGAGGAGGTCCCTATATGACATATACTTGGAGGTTAAACGACGGTGCATTGCTCTAAGGAATTTCTTTTGAACCATCTCTATTTTATTTGAGTAAACTGCGTAAAGGGGGTTCCATATGCAAGTAGAAAATTCTAACTGCGGGCGAATGAAGGATTTGTATAATATTAAGTATGCATTACGACTTTTAAATTTTTTTGTACTACGAAGTACGAATCCTAACATTTGCATGGCCTTATTACAGATTTTGTCTACGTGTAAATCAAGTTTTAATTTGGCATCAAAAAGAACACCAAGGTCCTTAACTTTATCAACTTTTGATAGCACTTTCCCACCAAGGCTATAGACTGAAGGCACATTATTGCGTTTGTTGGAAAAGGTTATTTGTTGACATTTGTCATGGGCGAGGTACAACTTATTTTCGATACAGTATGTTTCGAGTCTGTCTAGGTCATCCTGCATCTTGCGGCAGTCTGAAACATCAGTGATGGTATTATATATTTTTAAATCGTCAGCATACAAAAGGTATTTACAGTTTTGAAAGCATACACTAATATCATTAATAAAGATCACATACAGGAGAGGGCCTAAAATAGAACCCTGAGGTACACCAGAGGTGATCTGAACAGGGTTAGAGTTAAAACCATTAAGTATGACTACTTGTGTTCTGTCGGACAGGTAAGATTTGAAGAAACTTAGTAGGGCACCCTTTACTCCGATACGTGCTAACTTTGTGAGGAGGATTTTATGATCGACTTTATCGAACGCTTTACGAAAGTCCGTATAGACTGCATCAATTTGATTTCGTCTATCCAGACCTTCGTAAAGGTAATTCGAATAAACTAATAGATTGGTCAGTGTAGAGCGGTGCTTTACAAAACCATGTTGCTCGAGAAGAAGACAGTTTTCTAGAAGTGGATATATGTGATTATGGATAAGTCTTTCGAGAATTTTGGAAAAACAGGAGAGGATGGAAATTGGTCTATAGTTTTCGATTTTATGTCTAGACCCAGACTTATGTATGGGTGTGATGTAGGCCAGTTTCCACCGGTTTGGGACAACTCCGCTATTGAGACATTTATTGTACAGTAATGTGAGTGGTTTAGATATTACTTTGTGCGTACGTTTTACGAAAAAAGGACTAATCTTGTCAGGGCCAGGACCTTTGTTTATATCCAAAGTTTTGAGACATCGACGTACATCAGACTCGGAAAGTACTACGTTAGTTATTAAAGGGGATGTAGGTAGCGGTTCTATGCTCTGAAGGTTAGTATCAAGAATTGTACTAATAGGTTCGAACACCGAGCTAAGAAAGGAGGAGAACATGTTGCAGATTTCAGACGGATCCTTGGAGGCGTCGTCACCATATGTCATAATGTCCGGATAGCCGTTATTGTTACTTTTTAGATTAGATATGTACTGGAAGAATACCTTAGGGTTATCCTTAATCGAAGCTTGGACGTTATTCAGGTAATCATGGAAATTGTTAGCTAAAAGCCTTTTGCATCGGGCACGAAGAAAGGAGAACTCATTGTACGCGGCAAGGGAGTTGTAAGTTTTCCATTTAACCCATACTTTATACTTGCGTTTTAAAGTAGATATAAGCGGTTTCGAGAACCAAATGGGATACCTGTGGGATCGCATTTTCTTTAAAGGTACATATTTATCAACTATATCGTAAAGTAGATCATAAAACCTGTCAAGAGCTTGGACCGGGTCTAAAGCACATAATTCGGCCTGCCAGTCAATTTGCGCGAGTGCGTTGCAGATTGCAACAAAGTCTCCTTTGGGGAAATTATATTTTTTTGTAGCTGTGGTAGGCAGTTTATGTTCCTTTTTTAAAGTAAGGGAAAATTCAAGCGGGGGATGGTGTCTATCCGGGGGTAACAAAACATGTCGAGGAGAGCTGAGGGAGCAGTCGATGCTTGAAAACACGAGATCCAAGCATCGGTCGTTGGTGTTGGTTAAATAATTATATTGTTGTATATTCATAAGCGCCATGCTATCACGTAGTACAGAAACTACACCCGAAATAATTAATTTCCCTATAAGTGAGACCTAATTAGATAGATTTTTCATTCCCGTAAACACCTTTATTGTAAATTTCATCCAGATCGGCATCATTTTCAAGAACGCGAAGGATCAAACGAACGACCACCTAATCTGGCACTGCGATGAGCTGCTATCCGACTATACATTACGGGGAATGTTCTGAGGAATTGTTCGAAATACCTTCTGCAGAATTCCACTGCTGCTCCACTCGCCAGAAGTTAATCTTTCATCCATCAACAAGACTATGCTACCTGGATAATTGGCAGTTAGGTACTACCATACGTTTCAAAATGAACTTTTTACCAAAAAGGCATTGTGAAATCCAGCTTATAGCTGGTCCTGCTCTGTGATTTATTTGGTACGTTCTGTAGTGATCCTCCTCGAAAGCCTTCTTTTAGCAGAGCTGGCTGGCGAGTATTTCTAAAATTGAATTTGATTTCGAATAATGACGTCACGTTCTGAAAACAGTCGCCAGTCAACTCCTGCCCACGGCTGGGTACGGACGTTGCTATTAGCTTTCTATATAAAAAAAAGAATATAAAACGTAAATGCGAATCCATTGTGTTTAAATTAACCCCGGTCCTCGTGTTCGTTATAATGGTGGAGGCGCCGCCGTGCCCCTATTGCCATTTTATGTAGTGTTACAGTTACGCGGTCACCGGTCCTAAGTAAGACAAGAGGATGCTAATAAAGAAGATGATGCCCTGTATGTGAAGAAGATGATGCCCTGTATGTGAAGAAGATGATGACATATGATGACCACGACGCATCATACTTTATGAGTGCCAATTTTTATGGACACGGCACGCATAACACGTGCCGTACAACTGTAAGCTATTTTTGTATTGTCTAAAGCAGAGAATCACCCTCATCAAAGTTTTTTCATATTGTTTGTCATGCTTGAATTGCTTACAAACGTACCAATTTCGTAATAATTTGTGTTTGCAAGTCTCCAAGACGACGGATGGCGACAGAGAAACTGCGCATGTCTTTTGGATGACAATCTGACAAAGATGTCATGTCATATTTTGTTTGTTTATAGTATTTGTTCATATTGCGTAGATAATATTACGTGTACAATATTATTCCTATAATCACGAAATATTGTCCTATAAAAAAAATATAGATAAGCTCATTATGATTATAAATACATTGTACGCAATATTGTAAATATAAAAAAGATATATGTATGATTTTGTACTAAAATCTTTGTTAGCAGGTTTTCACTATAGTTTTTCACTTTTCTAGTCAAAGAACCTCTCATATAGTTAAAAGCGTGAGTCATAAATGTTTTAATTGACGATGTATGTATAGATGAAAGACGTCCAAAAACATGTATTCATGGGTCCTAACTTTATTTTGTACTTAACACTAATTCTCTTTTTCATGTTAAACTATGCTCAATGAGTTGTGATATCGAGTGTCGATATCCTTGGATGCGCTTCAGCGTGTCCACATCGGTGATCGCTAACCATGAGCGACACCACTAAGATGGCTATCCTGACTGACGACTGATGGCGGACGTGCTACTTCCGACCATCGCATCGCCAGCAGAGCTAGGCTGCAAGCAGCTCTTCAGCCATCTCAAAAAAGAAGATTGTTTTATTTTTGCTATCCATGTGTTAATAAATTTATTTTTTGGGTTTGTTCATTAGGGTTGTAATTGCGAACGATTGCAACTTTATTGATCATCTGGGAAAGAAAAACGGGGTGTTTTTTGGATGTTTGTAATTATGATTTAATTACAATCATTCCTTGGTTTGTTTATTATTCTACTACCTGGTAACAAAAAAAAAAAAAATTTGGTAATAAAAGATTTTTTAGAAGGTAATGTTCTAATAATGGTATGGTATGTCCTATGGACGGTAATATTGTTTGGTAATCTACAGGTAACGTGTTATGATGACGGTAAACAAGTAAGTATCGGTATTTTCTTTAAAGTCTATACTACAGACATAACTTTCTAAAGATTTTTCTAGTTATTTCAATAAAGAGTGGGTTTAGTTAGGATAAATGTCACAGTTTTCATTATCGGGGAAGAACATAGGTACAACTATTATTAAATCATATGTATTTAGATAGTGGGTCTGGATCAGGCTCAAGTATCGTGTTTGTAGCTGATATGACTACGTGTATTTTTCTAGCTTTGCTACCGCTTTACATCGGCCGCAGGTCATATGATGTTAACTAGATTTCAAATTAAGATAATACTTTTATAAAAACATCACATTTTGGGGTTAAACATTAGTTTTTGGAATCAATAATATAGGTTAGCTTGATGGGATATATTGTTGCCACTAGTTGTTATCTTGTACAACCACTTTTATGCCCATAGGGTTAGTGGGTGGCTTTTGTTGGGTCACAGTATCTTGGGAGCATCTTAGGGTAGCTTTTGTCTCAATTTAGCAACGCCTTTATTTTGTTTGAAAGAAAGGTTTATCAGTAATGTCACTGACATTATCCAGCCGCAGGCTGCATAATTTAACGCGTAGCGTTTACCTTATGTCAAATTGACTTTCATCAGCCGCAGGCTGCTAGACAAACTCAGAGCGTTTTTTCTATGTCATGGGAGCATTTTACTTTTTTAGGATGAGCATAGAGTAGGAAGTTTTCTTTTTTAATTTATGTAAAGGTTCCATGAATTACGAAAGAGAATGTTTTATATTATTGGATGTCAAACTTTATTTGTCAAAGAGCATTGTATCACTTATTTTCTTAGAGACGTAATTAGTAAAATAATTTTAGATTTGATCTAAGATAGTTATTTTTTCAAAATTTTTACCATTGTATTTTTTGGTTTAGCAAGTAGTAAAGCGTAACACCTGTTGTGGTGTAATTTTCGGTGGTTTTGTGCACCGTAGTTCATGAGATTACCGAAACTGAAAGCAACAATGTTTTGTCACATGAGCTAGATATTAGCAATATTTTGCAGGGTTATGTTATGCTTGCATTTGTAATATTTTCCACCATAGGTAGGTAGATTAGGGAATTTTTTGTACAAGAAATTTCCAAACTTCACTCGGAAATTTCTTTGCCCGGGGGGAGGATAATGTAGTGATCCTCCTCGAAAGCCTTCTTTTAGCAGAGCTGGCTGGCGAGTATTTCTAAAATTGAATTTGATTTCGAATAATGACGTCACGTTCTGAAAACAGTCGCCAGTCAACTCCTGCCCACGGCTGGGTACGGACGTTGCTATTAGCTTTCTATATAAAAAAAAGAATATAAAACGTAAATGCGAATCCATTGTGTTTAAATTAACCCCGGTCCTCGTGTTCGTTATAGTTCATACCCCTCAAAACTGAGCCAGCGTCCCATAATGTGACCTAGTATGATGGATGAGGACCGAGCACCCAACTCACATCAATTAGTCCCCACAATCAATTAACCCGCGCTTTGGCCGCTAGAATTCCATCTCATAACACAAGATTTTTCTACGATATAAATGTCAAAGAAATTTGAACCTCGCTGCACTTGATAAATGTAACCAACGACATGTCCGTCAAAGTAATATTATTAAGTATATTTTAATCGTTAAGGAGCGATATATTTTTCTTATTTAAAAAAAATATTGTAGGTAAAATCTGAAAAAAAAAATATTCTAAAGTTATGTAGTTTTATTTTAGCGTAATTTTTGTCGGCCATAATTCTTGCTTTTTCTTGATCAGCAGCGGATATATTACAACGTGAATTTTCATTATTTATATTAATCCAGTCCCGAAGCTCATTCTTCAATTAAATATCGTATGCAAACTAGCAAAATGATTTTCTTTGGGAAAGTTTCTGATTTTCATTAGTAAAATCAGTGGGCTTATAAAACGAATGAAAACTCCCAATGTACTTTACAACAATTGATCAAAGATGATGACTGGAAGTTACTCCATCGACAAGAACCAAGCTCTTAAATTGAAGAAGATCAAAGATTGTCAAAAAATACACAAAATTACAATGATCCCAAACAGAACTATCAAAATGGCTTCCAACAATCGTATGTCCGGCAACAGAACGATTTAGGAAGGCCTTTCTGCAGATGATTTAATACGTTTCCCTGTAAATCTGATAGTACCCAATCATCCGTGGCCCCTCAGGAGAACAGTGGATCAAGATTTCATTACCGACTTCATCCGGACCATTCGATCCGAGGGACACTGGATTCATAATGCGTACCGTATCGACTTTTCTAAAGCCGATTATATACTGAAGACTCCGCTGCTTTAACTAATTGAAATATGCCTAAACTTTGTCTTAATAATTTGAGTAACTTCAGTTTTTAAGGTTTATCTATTAGCTTAATATATAAAAGTGCATGTCCTGACTGTCAAAATGATATTACTATTTCTTTTTTTTTTTTTTTACTTTTACGCACTATTGTGTTCCCGTTGATACAAATTTCTCACTGCCTTCGGTTGGCTGGAAGAAATCTCTTTTAGAGATAAGCCCGCATTTGTGTATGTCCTTAAGTTATAGTCTTTTCTGTAAAATTTTGTGCAATAAAGAATATATACTGATTCATCAACGCCAAGCCGTAACCGCTATAGCTACAGATGTGAAATTTTGTATATAGGTTTGTTGTACGTCAAAACCACCTAATAAGAACGAATTTTCCGAAATTCATCCCCTAAGGGGGTGAGAAAGGGGAATGAAGTTTGTATGAAAATCCTATAGTTTTGACACGAGATGCATAAAAATTTGGATTTGAACTACTAAAACGACAAAAAAGAAGCAAATGTTTCAGCATTTTCGTAAAATCATCCCCCAAAGAGGTAAAATTGAGGGATGTAAGTTGTTAGTATGAAAATTCAACAATTGTGATATGAGATGCATATAGGTATAAGTAATGTGGATTCGAGTTTTTGTGAAAAGAAAAAAGATACACGTGTTTCAGCATTTTTCAGTAATATTTCCCAAGGCAGTGAATTGGGGGATTATAATTAGTATGTCCAACTAGCATATTTCCCTTAGTCATAAACCTTATAAGAGCTTAAGGTCTTATATAAGGCTTATATGTGTTCTGATTAAGACAGAAACCCTAATAAAGGCATGTTATGAGTCTATTTAGGCTTTAAGAGCATTCACCCTCGTAACGCATTCTTATAGTCGTATGAAAGTAAAATTTATACAATATTAATAAGAGTAGTGGTATTTATAAGCGCACTTTATAAGCCAGATCGCACTTGATTCTTAATAAACACTTATACCAGGCCACTCAGAAAGTATTGCGAAAAATAGTTTTTATATATGGGAGACTGGCCGGTCAGAATCTTTTTCGAAAATATGATTACTTGTAAGTAAAAATATGTGTGTTCCATTTTCAAAATTTCCCTCCACATTTTTTGCGAGCCAATTCAAAGTATCGTGTCTTACTGAAAAATGGATCTGCGCCGGGAACATTTTAGAGCTATGATTTTTTACGATTTCAAGTGTCGCCTGAAACCGGATGAATCGTTCGATAGACTTCAAATGGCATTTATGGATGAAGGCCCCTCCAAGGCAACCGTGTATCGTTGGTATAACGAATTTAGGCGCGGTCGACCAACCTTGGGGGATGAAGAAAGAAGCGGTCGCCCTTTGACGGCTATTACGGAAGAAAACGTGCTAGCAGTGAAAAATTTAATCCAAGATAATAGGCGAATTACATATCAGGAGATTCAGCACATATTAAAGATTGGATCGGGAAGCGTTCACGAGATTCTACACGGGCATCTTCGCGTGAGGAGGATAGTATCGCGCTGGGTGCCGCACTACCTCACCGACGCTCAGAAGCAGGCCCGGGTGGAATGGTGCCGTGATATGCTGAACAAATTTGAAGCAGGCTCGTCTCGGCGTGTTTACGACATCGTAACAGGTGATGAGTCCTGGATTTATCAATACGATCCAGAAACCAAGCGCCAGTCGACAGTTTGGGTGTTTCAAAATGAACCAACGCCTACCAAAGTGAAGCGATCTCGAAGCGGGGGGAAGATTTTGATCGCCAGCTTTTTTAATTTGACTGGCCACTTGGCCTCAATTCCCTTACGAGATCAAAGAAGCATCAACGCCGAATGGTATACTACCAAATGTTTACCAGAAGTTTTTTCTGTTGTGAGCAACAAGCGACCAAACACAGGGCTCCGCGGACTACTGCTCCACCACGACAATGCGCCTGCACACACCGCGCTCAAAACGAGGGACTTCCTGGACAGCACACCAGTCAAACTCCTGGGTCACCCTCCTTACAGCCCTGATCTAGCACCGTGTGACTTCTTTTTATTTCCAAAAATAAAAAATCAGCTCAAGGGGATACAATTTTCGTCGCCGGAAGATGCGCTGGCTGCGTTCGAGCAGGCTGTAAACGAGGTGTCTACGGCGGACTGGAAAAAGTGTTTTGAAAACTGGTTCAGACGCATGAATCTTTGTATAGAGGCTGGTGGAGAGTACTTTGAAAAGATTTAATAAAAATATATGTACCTGTAGAACAATTTTTTTTAGTGTCGCAAATATTTCTGAGTGTCCCATGTATATGCATTTTGTAAGTACTTTCAAGCTTAGAAATGACTTGTTTAAGTGTTTTATTAGACTTCGTCAGTTATACTTATGATTTATTCTTACAGACGTACATAAGATAACGTTGTAAGCAATTAATAAGAGTAATGTTATTTTAAACGCATTTATAAGTCTGATTGTCATTGACTCTAAATAAACACTTATAAATGCCTTTTATAATTACATTCGATCTTAGAAGTTGCTTTACTAAGTGCTAAAAACTCTTACTACGGCATCATATAAATCCTCTTTAAAACCAAGTATAAAATCTATATGATTTATCTCACCTAAGCCATTATAAAGAGTAATAGCAATTTAAAAAACTTATAAGTAACTTACACGGAACCTATTTTGAGGTTATTTTTTTCCATGGTACGACGTCATTTTGTGTTGTAGTTTTGCTCCCGAAATTATTGTAAAATCAGGTTGGTGGTAAGGCGACGCATGCTACCTGTAGACGCACTAAGTGCCCATAACACCTTTTTCATTTGATTTACTTTAACTTTATCAAGGAACCCTAAAATTATGAGCAATATGGCCGCATGCACGCAGTAGCCAAATGATTTTGAGTTACTTTACGAGGGCGATATAAGCCGCAAATAAGAGTAATGCACTTATTTTGTTCTGATAAAGTACTTATTAGTCATAATTAGGTGTAATGGCGCATTTTGTTTATTATTTCACAAATAACTATTTAAGTTTACACATCAATGATATATTTTTGGAAAGGCCCGTGAAAATATTGACATTTTACTTTTAAAATAATCGAGAAAATCAACTTTGCATGCTAACTAGTAGTTTAGAGTACGCAAATATAAGAGTTTGAAAATATACACATTAGCTACACACTAGAGATTTGTAGGAAAGCAAAATAAATGTAAATACTTACGTTTTTCAGCGTCTTTCTGTTTAAAAAAAAAAAAGAATTCACTCGCGTGACTATATGGCGACCGAATGATCGATTGTGATTTTTACTCTTACTAGGAGATCACAAAGAGGATTGTCAGCGTTAACACACTTAGTGCAGCAATAGTAAGAAGACTATAAGCCTATTTGCCCTTAGTACATGCCATTGTAAGTCACTTGTAAGTTTATTTGGTATCATAAAAGCATCAGAAAGAGGCCTATAAGACTGAAAATACACTTCTCAAGACCATTGTAGGGCAACAATAAGGGTGAAAACACTTATAAAGTGCGCCCAAATTGCTACTTACGGAGGTCTGTAAGCATGATATAAGAGTGACTCTTGAGACGTCTGAAAGATAAATTTTTGCTAGTAGGGTTCTACGGTTTTGACGTAAGATGCAGAAAATTTTTTATTTGATGAAAAGACAATGAAATGAAATACGTGTTTAGGATTTTCGCAAAATCATCTTTCAAGATCGTGAAATCAGATGAGAGTTAGTATGGAAATTGTACAGTTTTGACATAAGACGCATAAGAATTTGGAATTAAGCTAATGAAAAGAAAAAAGAAATACATGTGTAGCGTTTTTGAAAAATCATCCCCCAAGGAGGTGAAATGAGGTAGGTATGGATCTTTGTAAGGATAAAAATTCGGATTTAGGGTAGAAAAAGTAAAGAAGCCCTTACATTCGCATTTTTGCAAAATCAAATCCCCCAACATAAAATTTCTTCGAAAAATAAATTATATAATGTAAATTTCATAGAATAACACGATTTAAGCGCGCTAACCGGTCTTGCGCGGGAGAATTTTCACAGGTTTCACTCCCGAAGCCCAGTAGTTCTACTCATCAAAAGAAACAAATTCATTAGAATTGCTTTTAACGAATCCAGTATCTGGTAAAGAAAAAAAACTTTTGGTTAGTAACTAGTATCTTTATTTTTTCTTCTATCGTAACTAATTACGAACCTCCGGTTTTGTACGCGGCCGAAGGGGAAAAATTACTCGTAAAAAAATTCAATTTCCCGTACTGAATAAGTCGATCACTTGATATATAGAGTTAATCTAAAAATTATTTTCGTGTCATACATTTTTCTCAAACATGCTTGGAATTTCGATTAATTTGACAACCTTCTCCTGGATAAATCAAAATAGCTGTACTGGTAAAATACACGCGAGCAGCTGCCGGCAACGTTAGCATGAAAATCCATTTCTATCGAATTTTGCGACGAAACCTCATATGTGTCTAAAGTATTTAAAAGTGGAATGTACCAACCAGCATAGCAACCAAGGAGGTAACTTATCAACATTTTGTTTAAATTTATATATAGCTATAAATTAAAATATATATATAAAAATACAAATGAAATAGAATACCTATGTCAATGAAAAACCGCGATGTTTCAAAGGAAATATTGGTAAGTAGAAAGTTTTAATGTTTGTTTGGATTAAACTTAGTTTAACTTAGTTTCCGCCCATTTATTGAGAAAAGTACCTACTATACAAGCCTTAGCCACCACCAGGTATTGAAGGACTCACGTATGTGGGCCTCGGCTTCGCCTCTGCCTGAATTATCTCGTTCGTCCTTCAATAACTTTCTTGTCAGCCAGGGCAGACATGTACTTTTTTTCTTAGGGTAAGTTGCTTGTCTTCATTTTAGTGGATTATTTATTCTGTGTTTTCATTATACTGGGCTTCGGGAGCGACACCAATGAAAAAAAAAAATATACGGTGTAGATTAGATTAGGTGTTTATTACTTGTGGATATTATTCATCAATTTAATTTTGAAAAAGAAACACGAAGATTTTTAAAAGCTAGACTTTTAATGATTTAATACCATACTTTCTAATACCATACTTTCGTAAATAATACATTACGGGAATAAAATATAGGAGACTTAAAAACTAAATCGAAGACGAAACGAGAAAAGCCATTATATCTAAAAGCCGCTAAGCGTGTTCATCCCCTTTTATCCGACTTGAGCAGGGAACTTCGCGACACAACACAAGAGAAGTCCGCTACTGCGTCTCGACCTGTTGCATCCGGCAGTAAAAATAATCCGCTCTGATCTCCACTCCCTCATAATATTGCTATACAATACGCTGGGGAATGCTTGCAGTCTTGAGTAAGTACTTACCTATTTCGAGATTATATGCGACGAAATTGAAAAGATTCTAAACGTACCTACAGATTTCTTTTGTTCAATTAAATGTAGATTGCTTACAGAATAATTATTGAGCCTCATAATATGTAGATTTTTCAGATCAGAGCGCTATACCTCTCAAAGAAGAATACACGTTCCGAATACTCTGATGAACGCAGTTTTGCTTCATTGCTCTCTCACAGAAAGTAAGTATTTTGATTGTAATCGAGAGACTTTTGAAACGAACAATGTTTAATTTAAATCCATCAACGTAATAATTACGACACACTACACTCTAATAAGTTATCATGTTTCTTAATATACCATACTAGCAATGAAGAAAACTGTGTTCAAAGGAAACATCTCGTTAAACAATTGGCGCGTGAACTCATTACTCATTGTGTGTCCAGCAGTATTCCTTGGAATTCCCTGTGCTACTTCTATGTGAGGAAATGATAAATAACGGTGCACGCAGCTCTTGCATCAGTACCAAGTGTTAGAATTTCAAACTAAGTTTTGTGACGACTTGAGAATATCGCGTATATTACGAGTATGATATTGCTATGCCCTAACGGGGTGACACGGTTAATTATTTAAGATCTGTGTTAACTCTACTGTATTTACTTTATTAATTGTGATGATGCAATAAATATGATATATGAATTATTTCACTTTCGCAAGTCAAAGTATACTTTATTCATATTAGGATTCTTTGATCACTTTATGACGTCAGCTATGCCACTTCACAAAAATAGTGGTGCCACGTGCAAGATAAATACTTCCTACTTACGTTTCACTTGTGGCTTTATCAACTACTTTTATTACTTTGTTATGTTACAATTTAACACTAGTAGTATCAGATGTTTTGATTAAGGCTATCGTGCCAAATGAAACAGGATGTTTTTCCTTTCCTACAACTACAATTATATATAGCTCAACGTACACTAGATCCCACGAAATCATGAGTACTTTATCACTTCGTTTGCCTCCCTTAGAAATTGAACCTACAGCTTTTGGATCAAGAGCCCAAAAGTCTCACCAGTAGACTTCAGAACTAACTAACACAATGACAATGGAGCACTGAAGAATTAGTCCAAGTTTCTTAAAGGAGAACTCAAAGTAAACGCGAGTGCCTTAAAAGGCCAATTAGAGCTCAATTTGCGTCGCCCTCGGGACCGATATGAAATTATTGCCGGGAATTGCGACCTATCCAAGATTGCGTTGCGATGGAATTCTTCGGGAGAAATCGAGTGAAAGAAATATTTTTAGGGTTCCGATACCAAAATGGTAAAAAAAAGGAACCCTTATGGTGCCGCTCTGTCTGTCCGTCTGTCTGTCACACCTCTATATCTCAGCAACCACTTACGCTATCGAGCTGAAATTTGGAATAGTTTTAGAATATAGTTGCCCAACTTAATTGCACATGAAAATTTTTTGAAAAAAGTATGATTATTAATGTAAAGGGGGCCAAAATAGGGGGGGCCAAATTTCAAATTGTCGCTACTAGGTCGAGTGGGATATCATATGAAAGGGCTTTACTTGTACATTTTAAAATATATTTTTGTATTTTTTTAAGTTTCTTAGTTTTCAAGTTATGATGAAAAATGTCAAAAAAAATACCATTCCCCCCCCCTTATCTCCGAAGTTTGAGTAAGGGAAAATCTGAATTAATTACAGTTGACAGAGGTTTATGTAAACTTTACAGCAAAAATAAAACGATCTTTCTAAGTTGCACAGTTTTTCAGAAATCTGCAAAAAACCTTTACAAACAAATTTAGTTTTGCGGTCCTGAAAATGGACTTTATTGCTTCCAAAAATACTATAGGTATATCGGAACCCTCGGCGCGCGAGTCCGACTCGCACTTGACCGGTTTTTTTACAGTGGAATTGATTTATAAGCTACATTTTGAAACAATAAGTCTTCCCATTTTACTGAAAGTTCAGTGTTGTCTAGTCTATTTCGTTAAAATTGTACCAACATTTTTTTAAGTGTCATTGCCACAGAAACACACCTGCAGAAAAATCCGACGCGGAATCATCCGCGATAGCCGTCAAGTATGACACCAGCGGAAATTCCCCAAAAAGCGTTGCGAGCGTAATGAGCGGAACTCTCCGCGTCGGAAAGATCCGCAGGTGCGTGAGCAGATTTTTTTGCTGCGTGAAAATGGTTCGTCAATAGGTGAAAAGTTTCCTATTAGATATTTATCTCGCTAAAATCTCCAAACGAAACCATAAAATTTTTATTTTTATTTGTAGGTGCGTTTCTGGTGCCGTACTGCATTATGCTGGTGGTGGGCGGCATCCCGCTGTTCTACATGGAGCTGGCACTGGGGCAGTACCACCGCAAGGGCGCCATCACCTGCTGGGGCAGGTTGGTGCCGCTCTTTAAAGGTAAACCATCCTACTACAAAGAGCTTCATACTGACAGCGGGATCCCGCTTATCTACAAGGAGCTGGCACTGGGGCAGTACCACCGCAAAGGTGCCATCACCTGCTGGGGCAGGTTGGTGCCACTCTTTAAAGGTAAACCATCCTACTACAAAGAGCTTCATACTGACAGCGGGATCCCGCTTATCTACATGGAGCTGACACTGGGGCAGTACCACCGCAAGGGCGCCATCACCTGCTGGGGCAGGTTGATGCCGCTCTTTAAAGGTAAACCATCTTCCTACAAAGAGCTTCATACTGATAGCGGGGTCCCGCTTATCTACATGGAGCTGGCACTGGGGCAGTACCACCGCAAGGGCGCCATCACCTGCTGGGGCAGGTTGGTGCCGCTCTTTAAAGGTAAACCATCCTACTACAAAGAGCTTCATACTGATAGCGGGGTCCCGCTTATCTACATGGAGCTGGCACTGGGGCAGTACCACCGCAAGGGCGCCATCACCTGCTGGGGCAGGTTGGTGCCGCTCTTTAAAGGTAAACCATCCTACTACAAAGAGCTTCATACTGATAGCGGGGTCCCGCTTATCTACATGGAGCTGGCACTGGCACAGTACCACCGCAAGGGCGCCATCACCTGCTGGGGCAGGTTGGTGCCGCTCTTTAAAGGTAAACCATCCTACTACAAAGAGCTTCATACTGATAGCGGGGTCCCGCTTATCTACATGGAGCTGGCACTGGGGCAGTACCACCGCAAGGGCGCCATCACCTGCTGGGGCAGGTTGGTGCCGCTCTTTAAAGGTGCATCATACTGTACGAAACTTGGATAGAGCACTACAAACTAAATCACGCTGCAGGTGCGTCATCCCCATAGAATACATGATGGTCATCCAGCTTTTACTTCGATCAACCGGAACTGTTGGCCTGATGCCGGTAACCGTTAGCGTGATTATAACTGTGCTAACTTTTATTTTCCGTAAAACTTGTCAGTCGTCAAAATTATTATTGTTCACTTAGTGAGCCGCTTTGCTTGTCATCATTTTACTCGTACCGAGATCCGCGGAATCTAATTTGTTTTATCACATACTTGCAAACGGAAAATGCATGTTTAGAAAACGCTTGTCAAGCATCACAACGTTTTCAACCGACAATAAAAAAAAGGAGGTAATCGATTCAACCCGTATGTAAGTAGGTAATGTTGTCAAAAATACCCAATTTTCGCGTTTGTTAGTTTATAGAAGCTTCTAAACAAATGTACAAAATTTCATAACTACTCGTATATGTATGTTTGCCCTCTCAGGAACTAAAAGTCAGATCTCAATAAAAATAATCTGCCCATTTTTTCCGTGTTATTAACATTGTTCTGGCAGGCGCCATAGTACCTCCCATTGTCCATTGTCCACGACCACCTCAACCCAATAACCCAATTTAATTTTTGTCCATTTCTTGCAATAGTCCACACTTACCGGGGATTGTCCTTGGATGAATTAATATTAATGTAGACTTGGATAATCGCCGGTTGGTGCCACTTTTGTAAATTAAGCTGTTTCATCATCATATCAGCCGAAAGACGTCCACTGCTGGACATAGGCCTCCCCTGCCCCTAAAGATCTCCATGACGACCGGTCCTGCGCTGCTCGCATCCAGCGGCTTCCCGCGACCTTGACGATCGTCGGTCCACCTTGTGGGGGGCCTGCCAACGCTTGTTCTTCTTCTTAAACTGTTTAACGGGCCTCTATGTGTTGGCTTCAGCTCCACGCACGCCTTCCAAAGACTCAATTGCTCCAGATTCAGGAATTATAGTATTATCTACATAATAAAAGTATTTTTTATTAATATTTTATAACATAATAGCTTATAAAAAAACAAAGCCTTTTAAAACAATTCCATACAGGTCAAATCAATAAGAATAAATAAAAGTCTAGGACTCCTTAATAATTTTCTTTCATTCGTCATTCTCTTAGAAACTGAGAGAGCTATCTCAAAAGTTCTAGATTTACGGAGTGCAGTGCAAGTCAGTCACGTACAGCATTAAAGGAGTCCGCTGAGTGCTGCGAATGTCCTAGCAATCTTGAATTATTGCTGTACTTACCCCTTTCTACCATTTTTATTGAATCAGGGTAAGAAATCAATAAAGTGAAGAGATCTAACGTAAGTTTTGATATTCAAAATAGTTTTACGACACCGCAAGTGCAGAAATTCTTCAAAATTCATGACCTTTTTACTGAAAAGCGTCGCACTCGGCCCAACCCCGCACTTAACACCCATAATTGACACCATTTCCCGGGCTCCCCTTAAGTGCTCCATACGGCGCGGACGCTCTCAAAGGCTCCGCTAGATTTGTGGGCCGGCTTATGCTCTGATTTCATTTCACCCGATTGTCACGTCGCGCGTTGAGTGGCTCACTCCGATATGATTTTTGAAGAGAAATAATACTGGTAATGGAGTGGAAAGGTGGTTCCGAATGCGTTTAGAGGAAAAGCGTATTTTTTCCGAGATTTTTATTACTATGAGAAAGATTTATAGTTACCTATCCGATTTTTCTATAGTTACTCGTACCTACCTGTCTTGGAATATTTAAGTAATTTTATGTTAAAACTCGGGTTCCTTATGCATCTTTATCTTAACCTGTATACAGTCCCTCAGCTGGCGCAGACCTTCCCTCTATTGATGTCTGTTGTCAGCTTCCGACAGCTCTATAAAAAGTTAATCAGACCATATCGGAGCGAAATTATCATTTTGTAAGTTGAGGAAATAAGTAAACAAATGCATATGGAATACGCACGACATGTTACATATACTACTTAGGTGTAACGGAAAGTTGTGATAATACTTAAGGGTGTGAATCTGCCCATAAAACTGAACAACTTTTCCCAAGGAACATAGATCGAATTACGAAAAACCAAATTTAACCTCACATACAAAATGCGCTATCAGCTGATGCAGTTTCTATGGGAGGTCAAAAATTTTTTTTTCTATGACCTTGTTATTCAGTTTCATTGGCAGATTCACATCCCTTAGTATTTATTATCACACCACCGTTACACGCTGTACAGTCGGCTACACGTCATAATATGTATCATTTGAACGTTTTACAGATTTTTTTTTCTCAGATTTGTAGAACAGTGCTGGTTATTTTCCACCTCTTATCTGCTGCTGTCAGGCTTGACACATCGGACTTTTTATCGTATATAATTAGTGTCAAGCTTTACCTGCTCTTTACTTAGGCATTATGTTTAAGAGTAATCTTCGTATATGGTTTCTGGTGGCAGGCATCGGGTACGCAGTGGTCCTGATCGCTTTCTACGTGGACTTCTACTACAACGTGATCATCGCTTGGGCTCTCCGCTTCTTCTTCGCCTCCTTCACAACAATGCTGCCGTGGACCAACTGCAACAACGAATGGAACACACCTTCTTGCCAACCGGTAACATTTTATTTTTAACAGCTCATATGAAATTTTATTTTAATGGGATATGTATTTCTGAGCATTTTGAGTAGGTACCTGTATCTAAAAATTATAACTACAGCACATATTTTACATATTTTCTATATATTTTCTTGTCGCTTCTTTTTATCGTTTGCTTGAGAAGCGATGTAATTGACTTCGATAGGAGATATTTTTATGCTTTAATAAATAATAATTATTGATTTTGAATAACAACACAGTAAATTTAAGTACCGGCTGTGTTTGTGAATTGTTTGATCTTTTTCAAAATGTTAAAGTTTTTCGATTTATTAATTTATAGGAAACATAGTCACTAAAAATTGACGTTTAACTTATCACATTCTCATAAATTGAGATAAGTATCATTCAATTTCTGTTGTTATCTAAATTTTGTATACCTAATTGTTATAATTTTGGTTAGTACAAAGTCAAAGACAGACATTTTCCGTAAAAAACAAAAGTTTATTTATTTGCAGTTGCCTAGCTACATTACGTACAGTGATTACGTGACACTCCCAGGGAGGGAAAACCGGCAGGTTAACATGGCAAATGTATAAAAATGTACATAACTATTTGATACAATTATTTATCTAAAAAATAGCCTGCTAGGACGACCTGACCGTGTTTTAATACTGTCGTCTTTATTGTCATTAATTTTATCAGTCTGAGTCAAATCTAACTTTGTTTGTCTCAGGTCAGTCGAGTCCATCTCTGAACTGTCTTGTCTGATTTCCAAAGGAAATAAGCGCTGGATTGGCCTGACCTTAGTCCCTCCAGAAGTCCGTAGTTGTACCACTCGGTTTATACCATCTGCACCTTTGTGAAAACCTTCTACGATGGCTAATGGCCAGGTGACACGTTTATTTTCAGTCTCCACAAGAACGATGTCACCAACCTCAAGCGGCACCTTATTCTCCCGCTTACGGTTTAGCTGAATCAGAGAACCAATGTATTCATCATGAAAACGTTTCCGTAGGTCCTCACGTAATCGTTGACAATATCGTTGTCGCATATTTAAAGTCTTTGAATCGACCTCATCAAAGTCATTTACACCACATGAAGTCATGGGCTGAATAAATGCAGACGGAGTCAACGGCTGCAGTTCATCTTGACCACTTATGTAGGTCAATGGGCGGCTATTGATGACTGCCTCACAGTCGCATAAAATTGTTTGCAACTCTACTAGCGTAAGAGCCGCTTTGCCTAGAACTCTTCGTAAAATTTGCTTTAAAAAACCGATCAATCTCTCATAGAACCCTCCCCACCAAGGAGCTGCTGGTGGCAGGAATTGCCATTTGATCCTCGTTATAGTGGAAAAACGGTATATTTCGTTCCAGTCCAAGGAACTAAAAGCATTATTAAGACCGTGAAAGTTTGTCGCATTGTCACTAAATAAACACTGGACTCGGCCACGTCGCGCGACAAATCGTCTTAGAGCCATCAAGAACTCGCAAGTGGAGAGTGCTTCTACTACCTCTAAATGCACGGCACGATAAGTAGCGCACGTAAAAAGCACGATCCATGCTTTGGATCCCGAGCGCAACAATAAAGGACCAGCTAAATCAACGCCCGAAAACTGGAAAGGCGTGCTACCCTCCATACGTTCTCTAGGAAGAACTCCTACGGGTGCTTGACAACGTTTTGCTTTAAAACGTTTGCATTTTATGCATTTATCGACGACGCTGCGCACGAGTTTCCTTTGACCTATGATCCAAAAGGTTTGACGCAGGTTACACATCAATGTTTGAACCCCAGCGTGCTGCAGTTCGACGTGTCGACGCTCTATAAGACGTCTTACTAACGTCTCTACTCCTGGTAAAACTATCGGAAACTTAAAATCACGTTCGTCTGATCCTAAGGACAGTTTTGTATTTAGACGTATTATACCATTTTCGTCAACAAAAGTTTGTAACTTTTTATCGTTGAGTAAAGAGTTCCTATAATTTTGCTGAATTAACTTGATAAGGGAACTCTCAGCGTATTCGTATTCGTTGTAAGACAACTCTTTGGACGTTGGTTTATTCTTCATGCGTAATATCCAACACAACATTCTTACAACTTTTACATAGTTTGAAAAGTAAGTTAATCGCGTTAAAAAAGATTCTTTCTCAACAAGCATAGCATGAGTGGAGACTTCTCTCCGTTCGTCGTTCACTTCAGACTCGTTAAATACGAGTTTTGTAGTAGGCCAGTCTTCCTCGCGTAACCGTAACCAAGAAGGGCCCTCCCACCATTGACTTCCTAGTAAGCCCTTCGGAGAAATGCCTCTGGAAGGTAAATCGGCTGGATTCAATTCACCAGGTACATGCCTCCAGGAGGGAGGAGCACTTATGCTTTTAATTTCCTTAACACGGTTTGAGACGAATACTGTCCACGGCCCATCGCATTTTATCCACGTCAGTACGACGCTAGAATCTGTCCAAAAGAACACGCGACAATTTGATAATGCTAACGATTCAATAGCAATTACCGACAGTCTGCAAGCGAGCGTAGCGGCGATCAGCTCTAATCTTGGGATAGAAATTTTTTTTACTGGTGTTAATCTCGACTTAGCTAAAACTAACCTCAGATCAACATGCTCACCTAGCTGCGATCGTAAAAATATACACGCTGAATAAGCGTTTTTACTCGCGTCACAAAAAATATGTAAAGAGTTATTACAATCATTTATAGAGACACGAGTAAGCCTTCTAGGAATAACGCAATCATTAATCAGGTGGGCCTGTTCTAACCATTTTTCAAATTCTTTAGATAAATCTTTGGGTAATTCTTCGTCCCAGGTAAGTTTAAGACACCACGACCTTTGTAAAATCATTTTTGGTACAATAGTGGTCGGGCAGACAAAACCTATGGGATCGAACACCCTTTGAGCTATCGAAAGTAACGTTCTTTTTGTATATCTACCGTTAATATTTTGAAAGTTAACATTGCACCGAAGACTATCATTTTTGACATCCCATAATACCCCTAATACGTTAGTGTTCGCGACTTTGTTATCTACAAAAGTAGGACTCGATATCCAACCTCTAAGATCGAAACAGCCTTTAAGCATTACCTGCTTGGATTCCCTGATAAACTTATCTAAATCCTCTTCTGATTCCAGGCTTGTGACGCAGTTGTCCACATAGAATGATTTTTTTAATTTCATAGCAGTTTCCTTCAGATGCTCTGGGCAGTTGTCCAGATGATGATTAATTGTAGCAATGAGATGAAAAGGACTCGATGTGACACCAAACACAACACGTCTATGACGATATGTTATCAGTTTTCTGTCCTGTTCATCTAGTTTAGACCACCACAGGAACCGAAGATAGCCACGGTCGTTTGGTGTGATGGAAATCTGAAGAAACGCTTTTGCTATGTCTGCGGTCACACCAATTTTGTGCTTCCTGAAATCAATTAACAGATTAGGGATTTTCTCAAGCAGATTAACGCCTTTTTTTAAACAAGAGTTTAAGGAGACCTGATTTTTATCCTTGGCCGACGCATCGAAAACCGGACGAATCTTTGTCGTTAAACTTGACTCTTTGATTACGGGATGATGTGCCATGTAGTGGCCTTTGATGGATTGGTCTGGCGCTATTTCTATAATATTAAGTCGTAACCATTCGTCAAAAACTTCATTGTAGCCGTCGAACTTACCTAGTTGTTTGAGACGATTCATGGTGGAGTCCAATCTTTTTCTGGCGAGATCGTAGTTAGTTTGGGGTCGCGGTACGTCACGCCACGGTAAATGAACCTCATAACGACCTTCATTGTTAATTTTGATAGATTTTTCAAAACATTTGAGTATCTCAAGTTGATTCGCTGACCGGGTGGCCTGCTCTGCAGGATCCTTTATTCCCAGGGCTTCGAGAGACCAAAGATCTGAAATTTCAATGTTAGACAAACAATGAAGAGTCGTAAACAAATTAGTTGACGAAATGTATGACCCTGTAACAGGACCCTGGACGGTCCAACCGAGTTTGGTTTTTACAGCAGTCAAATTGTCGTCCAATTGTAAAAACTCATGAGTCAACAATAGTCCGCAATAGTCAGCTCCAATGAGCAAACTTACCTCGTCACATGAGTCATTTAATTTTATGTTTTGTTTTGTCAATTTTTGTAAAATTTTGTTCGGTATTTTTTGTAGACAATTACATATTTTTTCCTGTTCTACGACAGACATGTTTATATAAAAATCATTTTCGACATTTTTGACACATATGTCAAATACTTCAAAAACATTCGAAGAGGTCTCAAGCTGTTGAAATGAGGGCAGCACTATTGATACAACTCTAGTGGTTGTCATTGCGACTGAATTTTTTATTTTTGTTCAGATGCTCTTGTAATGTGCTAGCTAAAAATATATAATCTTTCCTGAATTTATATTCTGGTTTTATCTCGCCTCGTAGTTAATTCTTATATGGTAGCAGAGCGTGAAATATAAAATATCAGGAAATAAAAATGTGAAAAACAAGTGATATAAAAAATGGACTCTTTGACAAAAATGTCAAGCTATAAAATTGAGCCATTGAGTAAAAATAACTACGAAACATGGTGTATCCAGGCTCAATCAGTGTTAACAAGAAATGGCCTATGGAAATATGTAGAAAAAACTACGCCGACTACAATAGTAAGTCCACCAACAACTCAAACAGTAAGTCCAACAACAAGTGACGTGATTGATGGCGACGTGCAGGCTAAGTGTGAGCTACTACTCCTTATATCCCCGTCTGAAATCAGACAGGTTAAAAGCTGTAAAACAGCAGCCGAAATATGGGAAAAGCTAAAAAGCATATATGACAGCCAGGGTCCAGCAAAAAGAGCATCGCTTTTGAAAAAATTGATAGTGTCAAAAATGACAGAAAGTGACAATATCTCAGAACAGCTGAAATCTTTTATGGAGACTGTTGATAAGCTCGCGGAAATGGAAATAACCATCCACGAAGATTTAATCACTTTCCTCATGCTGTATAGCTTACCACCTTCATTTGAAAACTTCAGAGTTGCAATTGAAACTAGGGACAAACTTCCCAAACCTGAAGAACTTAAAATAAAAATTCTGGAAGAGTGTGAGTCACGCAAACATGGATATGAGACCGCTAACACACAAGAAGCGTTTTACGGTTATAAAAGAAACCAAAGAAAATATAAAAAACATTGCAATCATTGTAACAAAAATGGTCATGAATCTGAAGAATGCAGATACAAACCAAAACCCCATCTGCAAAACAAAGGGCCAAAGTATTATAAAAAACAAAATGACTCAGTCAATTTCGCAAATATAGAAAAATGCTATAGCTCAAATAAAAACAAAAATTCAGATAAAGAAGACCTTTGGGTACTAGATAGTGGCTGCACTTCTCATATGACAAACAAAAGAGAATATGTGCACAATATGGAAAAATGCAATGAAAATTTAAAACTTGCATCCAATAACTTTACCACCGGGATTGAAGGAAAAGGTACAGTGAAATTTCGTGTACCAGAATCTGGACATAATTTGTTAAATACATTATTTGTGCCTACTTTAAACACAAATTTAATGTCTGTCGGAAAAAGCACAAGCTATGGAAATACAATTCTTTTTAAAAATAATGTAGCGACAGTAAAAAACCCAGATGGTAGAATAGTGATGAGAGCTTACAAAGGTGAAGATGATTTATATTATATAGCACCTAAACATGTTAAAATTAAAGAAAATATTATAAACAACACAGTCCAAAAACATGCCAGTAATAATATTATGGAATGGCACAAAAAATTAGGACATGCAAATGAAGCAGACCTAAAAACTGCTCTTAAAAATAAAAAGATAATAGGCATGACATTCAATCTAAATGATAAATTGGATCCATGCGAAGCCTGCATTCAAGGTAAAATGACAAGAACTAACTACAAAGCAGCAACGGAACCAAGGACTATCGCTCCTTTACAAATCGTTCACAGCGATGTATGTGGTCCCGTTCAAATACCAACAGCTACTGCAAATAGCAAATATTTTATCACATTTATTGATGATTTTTCAAGATACTCAAGAGTATATTTAATAAAAAATAAAAGCGAAGCATTAGAATGTTTTAAGATGTACAAAGAAGAAATGGAAAATGTACTTGAAAGAAAAATAAAATGCCTGCAAACAGATAATGGCACCGAATATGTCAATAAAGAATTTCAAGAATATTTGAATAAAAATGGTATAAGAAGGCGATTATCCTGCCCGTATACAAGTGAACAAAACGGTATAGCAGAAAGAAAAAATCGAACCCTACTAGAAAAAGCTAGAACCATGTTGATAGATGCTAAAGCACCAGAAAATCTTTGGGGTCAAGCTGTATACTGTGCAAACTACCTGTCAAACAGATGTATAAATAAAAGTTTGAACTTTGAAACTCCTTTTGAAAAATGGGTTGGTCGTGTACCCTGTGGAGTACATTTATACATATTTGGACAAAAAGCATTCCTACTTAATAAAAAAAGGAACAGAAAATTTCAACCCAAAGCAAAAATAGGAATGTTTGCCGGATACTCAGAAAATTCCAAAGCATACATTATATATATTCCTAATGAAAATAAATTCGAAATAACGAAAGACGTACGAATTTTAAACAAAATGTTTTATGAAGACATAAATTACGACAATAAAACTCAAAATAATAATGATAAACATTATATTGATGTAATTTTCACAAATAAAAATATAAGAAATACAAATGAGAAACATCAAGATGGTGTTAATATAAATTTTAATAATGATGAAAATCCTAAAGAAGATGACAATGCAATTGAACTCAATGTTGATGATCAGTCTGACAATGAGAGCGAAAGCAATAATGAAGACAGTGATGACACAGTCGTTGAGTCTCCACAAATAACGCATCGAAATCTCGAATATTCTGATGAGGATGAAAATTTTGAACCTCCATCAAATCAAATTCTTGAAGATCATGTCGATGATGTTGAACCTCCTCGCAGATCTGAAAGAGAAAAAAGATTACCAATATGGTCCAAAGACTACATTATGAAAAGTGTAGATGAAACAAACACATCAAATACAAATGAAAGTATTAACTACCTTTCTTATTTATGTCAATTTGATGAAGAGGCTGATGATCCTAAATGGAACGAAGCTATAAAATATGAATTCAAAGCACACCTAAGAAATGGAACATGGCAAATTATACAAAAAGAAAACAATATGAACGTTGTTACAAATAAAATGATATTAAAAGAAAAATACACTGCTGATGGAAATATTGAAAGACTAAAAGCACGACTAGTAGCCAGAGGGTTTACACAAAAGCCTGGTATAGACTTTGATGAAACATTCTCGCCAGTTTCTAAACTAAGTTCAATCAGATTGATACTTGCCAACGCAATCGAAAATGATTTGAAAATTGAAATGCTAGATGTAACAACAGCATTCCTAAACGGAGATCTTAATGAAAAAATATATATGCAAGTGCCAAAGAGACTAGAAAAATATCTGTGTGATATTATACAAGATGATGTAGAAGAATCAACAGCTGCAAGAAACATGCTACAAGACTTGATGAAAAATAAAAGCAAACCAAAAGTGTGTCTGTTACAGAAAGCCTTATATGGCCTAAAACAAGCGCCAAGGCAATGGTTTGAGAAACTTGATAATGCTCTGAAAGCTCAAAACTTCTTCCCATCATATGCTGATCCTTGCGTTTACTCATATGATGCGAAAGGGGGAGAGAAAGATCAGATAAACATGTGTATCTACGTGGATGACATAATTGTAACTTTCAGATCACAAAAATGGGCACAGATTAAAAAATCCCTACTCAAAACCTTTAAGATGAGAGAGCTGAATGTTGACCAGCTATTAGGAATTAAAATCCAATACAAAAAGGATGAAATCAAACTAACGCAGACACAATATATTAAAAAACTTCTGACAAAATATGGAATGGAAGATTGTAAACCTCAAAAAACTCCGATGGAACCAGGACTCAATCTATTAAAGGGTTCAGTAATTGATGATATGCAAAAAACACTTCCATACCAAAATTTGATTGGAGCTTTAATGTATCTGGCAGTGGCCACCAGGCCTGACATATCATATGCTGTATCATATATGAGCCAGTACAATAATTGTCACACAGAAGAACACTTCAAACATGTTAAAAGAATTCTGCGATATTTAAAAGGAACCCAAGAAATGGGTATTACCTACAAAAAATCTCATAAACCAATAGAAGGTTTTGCAGATGCCAATTGGGCAGCATGTTCAAGTGACCGCAGGTCATACACTGGGTATTGTTTTACCTATGCCGGTGGCATCATAAGTTGGGAGTCGAAAAAACAAAGAACAGTGGCACTTTCTTCTGCAGAGAGTGAATACATGGCACTCACAGAGTCAGCCAAAGAAGCAATGTATCTGCTTCAATTGTGTAGCGATCTTGGAATCAAACAAAAACAAATAACAATTAATAATGACAATCAAGCAGCACAAAGTTTAGCCAAGAATCCCATAGTGGATAAACGCTCCAAACACATTCATATACGAGAGCATTTCATTAAGGAAAAAATAGCAGAAGGCTTCATAAAGGTCTTATATAAAAAATCAGAAGATCTGGAAGCTGACATATTCACAAAGGCGCTACCTGCACCGAAGCTCCAGAAGACACTGAAGAGACTGAGCGTCGATCCTCAGTGAGGGGGAGTGTTGAAATGAGGGCAGCACTATTGATACAACTCTAGTGGTTGTCATTGCGACTGAATTTTTTATTTTTGTTCAGATGCTCTTGTAATGTGCTAGCTAAAAATATATAATCTTTCCTGAATTTATATTCTGGTTTTATCTCGCCTCGTAGTTAATTCTTATACAAGCCCGCCGAACAAGCAATGAGTTATTAATTCCTTCTTCGAAGGTTTCAGACCGAGCTTTTGAATGAGACTTTTTTTGATGTAGGATCTTTGCGCGCCACTGTCAATAAGCGCTCTTACACAAACCTCTTTGTTGCCATGAACAATCTTTACCACAAAAGTTTGTAGTAAAGTTACAGTTGTCAACTTTGATTGACATGACAAATTGCTCGTCTCTGGTTGTTTATTGTTATTGTTTGCAGTGTTGTTTTGACTATCCAATTTTTCTAATTCAGTGCACATTAAAGTGTAGTGTCGTTTTTTGCAGAAAAGGCACCTTGGATAGCTTTTACATTGCTTGGCCGAGTGATTTGTTTTAAAACATATGTGGCAGGCATTCTTCTTTTTCAAAAACTCAACACGATTCTTCAGCGGCATCTTCGCAGCTTTGTGGCACTCCGTAGCCGAGTGGGAATCCTTATCGCACCAAACACATGCTGCACGTTGTTTACTGGAGCTTTCAGACTTGCCTGGATTGGATTCGTTGAAGAAACAGGCGGTCGGCGGCTTCGGCTCTACAGCGGATGTTGTGGGAAAAACTTGACTAGCGAGCCGGATCCTTTCTTCAGATTCTACCTCTAGACGCAAAAAGTTCATGAGGTTAGAAAGGTCCCTGCTAGTTTGCTGGCTGCGATGCCAAGCGCGAAGCACGTCTTCTGGAAGCGCCGACTCAATCATAGGGAACAACATTGAAGCGTATTTGTCCTTGGTGACGCCGAGAGTCTCTAATGCTTGAAGGTGAGTCTGAAGACTGTCATACAATGTAGTTAGATTGCTTACCTCACTCTTATTTTGCATCAGTGCTAGCAAACCTCTAACGTAAGTCTCGATGAGAACGTCATCTCTGGCGAATCTATCTTTTAAAGCTTTTACAGCGTTTGAATAATTTTCGCTACTTGGGGGGTAACTCTCTACTAACTGTCTGGCGCTGGAGTTAGGTTCCATAGATTGTAACAGGAACTGGAACTTGTCAGTGCCGTTGATGTCTGGGTCCCCGTCTATCTTTGAGAATTGTCCCCAAAAGCGTAACCACTTCTTTGCCTCGCCATCAAACTTAGTAATCTCCAGTTTTGGCATTATAACCTTACGCTCTTTAGAGTGAGACTTAACAGTAGATTTTGACGATGAATTACTAGCACCATCATTTTTATTTTGTTTAACGAAGTTTTTGAATTGAGTCTTCAACATGGACCATCTGGTTTTGTAATGCGCTGCTTTACTTTGATCCTCGGCGAAAGCGGTTTCGTCGAAGGTTTCGGCTTCGCACCAGATGTCACGTAATTTCACTTCGCAGCTGAATAGTTCATCCGCGCAGTCGGATAGCCGTGCAAATTTCCCCTCTACGTCCAGTTTTTCAGCTTCTTCTTTGCGCTGCATGGCTTTTTCAAAGTTGTCAGCTGCGGACGTAAATTCTCTGCGAAATTGGGTTCGCTTGCGCTTTAGGACATCCATTATAATTAATTTGTAATTATTTCACTGCACGATGATATTCTGCCTATTATTTGCAGGCTTTTTATCCCACGGTCGCCAAAAATGTTATAATTTTGGTTAGTACAAAGTCAAAGACAGACATTTTCCGTAAAAAACAAAAGTTTATTTATTTGCAGTTGCCTAGCTACATTACGTACAGTGATTACGTGACACTAATAATAGTGTAGCGATTCTGAAGTTAGAATTAGGTAGGTACTAATTTTTGTAGATGTGGGTCTCTATTTATGTAGCTCTAGCAGCCCTACCGTTAATTACAAGTATAAAATGGCAAAATATTGTGTTAAATATTTCATCGTATCACATTCTCATAAATTGAGATAAGTATCATTCAATTTCTGTTGTTATCTAAATTTTGTATACCTAATAATAGTGTAGCGATTCTGAAGTTAGAATTAGGTAGGTACTAATTTTTGTAGATGTGGGTCTCTATTTATGTAGCTCTAGCAGCCCTACCGTTAATTACAAGTATAAAATGGCAAAATAGTGTGTTAAATATTTCAGCGTTCCCGGGAGGAGAAAACTGTATTCATAGGTGCGTAAGCGTTTTGCCTTATGTAAGTGGGAAAATGCTTGCGTAGATGTGGTTTGATAATATTTGACGTGGTGGTTATTGCCCTACAGAGACCTTCGATAAGAACGCGCGTTCATCAATTTGCTTTACGCCGTTCATTTCATACCAGCAGTTTTTATAGAAGGTACACGTATACAGGTGTAAAAAAGTACGTTGATCCTTCTAAGAGGTGATTTTACATCACTAACAGATTGTAAAATAAGTATAATGAATACAACAAATAAAAATTTATTTTGGATGATCATGAAAGTTGATTTTCCTTCGAATTACATCACAGTAATTTATTGAAATGGATAGGCACTTGGAAGTGACTGAATATTATAACAAAAAACATCTATGTCTGCATCACCAGCTGAGCATAGACGTCATTTAACCCTCGAGGTGCTTCACTTCTTCTTGAGCTAAAACTACTTTAATATACAGTGTGATTTTTCATTCACCAGAAAAAAAATTGAGAAGATTTTGCCCATGAAACTGAACAACTTTTCCCAAGGAACATAGGTCGAAATACGAAAAACCAAATTTGACCTCCCTTATAAAATGCGCTATCAGCTGATGCAGTTTCTATGGGAGGTCAAAAATTGATTTTCGTATTTCGACCTATGTTCCTTAGGAAAAGTTGTTCAGTTTCTTGGGTAGCATCATCCCTTAAATTTTTTTTGGTGAATAAAGAATCACGCCTTAGAAGGATCATTGTACTTTTTTTACACCCTGTATAAAAACATGGACACTTGTACAGTTGTATTGAACTATACAAGGCGTAAGGGACGGTGTACCGAAAACTGAAGGGGCGTGCGCAGTCCACTAAAATGAACAACTTTCCCAAAGACACGTTTTTGGGAAATGAAAACAAAAATTTGATCTCTCCATACAAACTGTTTGATCAAAGTGAGCAATGATAATTATTTTTTTTTTTAGAAAAATGTTTGTATGGGAAAGTTGTTCAGTTTTGTTGTCTCAGCACGCCCTTTCAGTTTTGGGTACACCGTCTCTCATGCCCTTTATTTTTTTTACAGTTTGAAGCATTCGGAGATAATTTTAATAAATCTCGCACACGGAATGACTCACTTCTCGAGTCTCCAGAGTCGACACCGTTTACTTCAGCCGCTGCTGAATATTTTAAGTAAGTCACTTGATTTTACTTTCGTTGTTTTATGATTTGGTACAGGCACAAAAAACAAACATATAGACCTAAATAAATTTATGTTTGAATATTTTTCGAACTAAGGAATAAATGAATTATAGTATTCGACACCCGAAATAAAAATAAAAGCACCATACATTTCTCTAAAACGATGACTGATGGGGCACGTATGACTATACGTTAAAGGGCACGTCAGGCATAAGACATTTTTCTTTTTATAAAATAGGGAGGCAGACGAGCAGACGGGTCACCTGATGGTAAGTGTTCACCGTCGCCCATGGCCACCCGCAACTCCAGGGGGATCACAAGTGCGCAGCCGGCCTTTAAGATATTTGTAGGCTCGTTTTTTGTAAGCTGCAATGTTGTACCTACGTGGTAAGAAGTTTCTTTTGAAACGTAAGGTGGTAGCCAGCCAGTTATCCAGGTGAAATGGATTTGGACATTGGACTTTGTACCTACCATTCTAAGTTTAATTTCCGCCTTAGCATTGGCAGTAAGCAGTACTATGGACATCTTTATTCTTTGTCTAGCAGTGTGTCTTTTACCTACGATGATCTTTTTTAGTCACTTTAGTCAATAAATGTTAAATTTTCAGCCGGGCTATCTTGGAACTGCATGGAAGCAGTGGCCTACACGATCTGGGTGCCATAAAATGGGACATGGCTCTGTGCTTGTTGGCGGTTTACATCATCTGCTACTTCTCTCTCTGGAAAGGCATTAGTACTTCTGGCAAAGTAACTAGCATATTTCTCACGCTAATACAGAGTTATTTTTTTATTTTTGTTAGTACCGAACATTACAATTAAACAGTATTAAATATGTTAGTCATCAGACTTTCTGGGACAATTTTTTTATTTAATTACTTTATAAGAATTTATTGAATAGACAATAAATTGAATACGAGTCATAGTTTATCACTCTGCCCATCAAACTTAACAAATTTTCCTAAAGATTATAATTCGAAATACGAAAAATATACTTCGACCACTTATACAAAATGGGCTGTTAGCTGATGCAGTTTGTGTGGGAAGTCGAAAAAATAAATCGTATTTTGACTTATGTTTCTTGAAAAATGTTGTTCAGTTTTATTGTGAGAAACACCTCTTAAAGTATTCGGAGTGATGAAAAATAAGAGTGTATTCAAATTATTGTGCTATTCAATACGTTCTTATAAACTAAACTAAATAAAAAATTTGTCCCAAAACTTTGATGACTAGCATATTTAATAATACTTAATTTTATTGTTCGGTACCAGCCAAGAATATAGATCTAACAATTCATCATATCCACATCATCTAAGTTCGCTGCTGGATAGAGAGCTCCCTCCGGCTCATAGCAAAAATGTAGTATAATTAGCAGAGGAAGAAATCACCACACTTTTTGGCTTCGCAGCTGGTACCAATGGACCGCGATTGTTGGTCATCGCAGAATGTAAAATGGTACCGCTGCCTATCCTCCGGATCAAAATTCAGACAGTCGCCCTATTTTGGTATAAAAATGTTTACTATGAGATAAAACAAGTTTTAAAAGAAACCTGTTTTCAAGTTTTCCAATAAACAAATCAAATCAAAATCAAATCAAAATCGTTTATTCATTGTTGGATATTAAAATCTCTTAATGACGTCAGCTAAACTACATCGCTTCACAAACAATGTGGCGCCATTGTGGGAAAAAAAAGAAGCGACAATAAAAACCCACGCGCTCTTTTAAATATGTTTGAATGTACAAGGTTGATATACAACATACATAGGTCAGTTTTAATTTTGAATTAGCCTGTTAGAACCGTAGTCTAATCCCATGGATTTTTCTCTTCTAGATAATCTGATATTTTATAATAACCCTTCTTACATAATTTCTGCTTGATTACAGTTTTGAATTTATCTAACGGTAAACTTTCAATATCAGTGGGTACCTTATTATAGAAGCGTATACATTGACCTTTATATGTTTTACTAATTTTGTGAATACGGCTGACATGAGAAGCAAGTTGATTCTTGTTTCTTATGTTGACACTGTGCCTGTCACAATTTTTATCAAAAATATGTATATTCCGTTTAGCATATATTAAATTCTCATAAATGTATTGCGACACAAAAGTCAAAATGTTGATTTCTTTAAATTTATTTCGAAGAGATTCTCTAGGCTTCGTTTTATAAATTGCACGAACAGCTCGCTTTTGTAGTAAAAAAATGCTGTTTGCATCCGCAGCATGACCCCATAACAAAAGGCAATATGACATGAGACTATGGAAATAACTGAAGTAGACTAACCTCGCGGTGTCTACATCCGTCAGAGCTCTTATTCTTTTCACTGCGTATGCTGCAGAACTAAGTCTGTTCGATAATTTATTAATATGCGGTCCCCATTGTAATTTGTTGTCTAAGGTAATACCTAGGAACACAGCTGATTCCACAAGACTCAATTTATCGTTTTTCACTAATAGGCTTGTAGCAGTTGGCTTTACATTAGGCAAAACAAATTTAACACACTTAGTTTTCTTTTCGTTAAGTAAAAGATTATTTACGGTGAACCACTCAACTACATTAGAGATTGTACTATTTACGTCGTCAAAATTTGATTGTTGTCTTTTGACTTTAAAAATCAAAGACGTATCATCTGCAAATAGTACTATCTCATTCTTGTCCTTTACAAGGTTTGGCAAATCGTTAATGTAGACAATGAACAGGAATGGTCCCAGGATTGAGCCTTGTGGAACGCCCATACAAATTTTTGATCCTAGTGACCTTTTCCCATTTACATCAACCTTCTGGATCCTTTCACTTAGATACGACTCCAGAAGGCTTAGAGCCTGGTCTCTAATTCCGTAATGGTGTAATTTCCTGATAAGAATATTATGATGTACACAATCGAAAGCCTTGGACAAGTCACAGAAAACGCCAATGGCATCACTTGACTCCTCCCAGGCGTCAAATATACTTTGAATAAGCTCAACACCTGCATCGACTGTTGAGCGACCCCTGGTAAAACCGAACTGTTTTAGGTTCATCAAGTTGTTGCGATAAAAGTGGCTCTGAACCTGATTTAAAATTATCTTTTCAAATATCTTACTAAGAGTCGGTAGAACAGAAATAGGTCTAAAATTAGTGGGGTCTGATTTACTACCAGCTTTAAACAACGGAATAATTTTACTATGTTTCATCAAATCAGGAAAAACACCATCATCTACACATTTATTAAAAATACTAGATAAGTATGGTGCAATGCTTTCTATAACGGCACTAATAATTTTAACTGACAGGCCATCTATATCGGCGGTCTTTTTCATTTTAAGTGATTTAAAGGCTTTAATTATAACGAAAGCATTGACGTAACTGAATTTAAAATCTACATTGCAAACATCTACGTGACGTTCGAGATAAGATTTGGCAAGAGTGGGAGATGAGTTCAAGGTTTTGGTAGTTGAAACTGGAATATCCGTAAAGAAGTTTTCAAAAGCTTCAGCAACTTCTATATCTGTACTTATGATCTGATCATCAATCTTAAGCTGGAAGTCATTCCGAGGAGCTTTAGATCTTCCAGTTTCACTATTTATAGTTTCCCAAGTCGTTTTCGTAATGTTGGAACTATTTTTGATTTTATTTTTAATGAAATTTGATTTGGCTGCAGCACAAACCCGTTTGAATGTTTTTGAATAATCCTTTACAAATTGCGCAAATGCATCACTATTGTTATATGTTCTTTCCTCGTAAAGTTCATATAACCTTAGCCTGCTTCTGTGTATTCCCACTGTGGCCCAATCACTAAACATTAGATTCTCATTTACAGTAATTTTCTTTTCCTTGAAAATTGCATCGTACTCACTTTTAGTTAAAGTAAATAGAGACTCATACAATTTATTTGGATTATCACAATATGGTAAGTTTGGCAGTTTTTCTTCAACACTACTTTTGTAGCGGATAAGTCTACCTTCATTGATAGGTACGCACGTGATATCCTTTTTCAATGCTTTTTTAGTCGTGACTTTGAAAACTGCCAACTGGCCAGAATGAAAAAACTTCTATTTAATCTATATATATAAAAGAAGAAGGTGACTGACTGACTGACTGAAATATCAACGCACAGCCCAAACCGCTGGGTCTAGAGATTCCAAATATGGCATGTAGGTTCCTTATGAGGCCTAAAGGTGCACTAAGAAAGGGTTTTACAAAATTCCACCCCTAAGGGGGTAAAATAGGGATTGAAAGTTTGTATGAAAGTCCGTCAGTTTTGAAGTTAGGATCTTCAAAATTTGTATTTAGGCTGACGACTAAAAATTAATATTTACGTGTCTCAGGGTTTTTTAAAATTCGACACCCTTAAGGGTGAAAAGGGGGATGAAGTTGAAAATTCTTTATTTTTAAAGTAAAATCCACATAATTTATTATTTAGGCATTAATGATGTAATTTTATGCAACGTTCATCACTGTTATTGAAATTCCACCCCAAATTCAACCCCTAAAAAGGGAAATGGGGTGAAAAAGTCTAAAAACCAATATGGGTGTCGTTTGTATGGTTTATCGGGTCGCTGATTACGAAAACTACAACAATTTTGAAATCCAACGTGGTGAACGTGAAATACCATCATCCCCCTGGGTATGGAGTTGGGGTGCGATAGGTTTGAAATGTCTAAAAATCAATATGGGTGTCGCTTGCATGGTTTATCGGGTCGCTGATTACGAAAGCTACAACAACTTTGAAATCCAACGTGGCGGACGTGAAATACCATCATCCCCTGGGGATGGGGTTGGGGTGCGATAGGTTTGAAATGTCTAAAAATAAATATGGGTGTCGTTTCTATGTTGGGGATAGCGGTTAAATTGGCGTTAGGGGTAGAGGTAGAGGTAGAGGTAGAGAGGTAGAGAGGTAGAGAGGTAGAGAGGTAAAGAGTTAGAGAGGTAGAGAGGTAGGGAGGTAGGGAGGTAGGGAGGTAGAGAGGTAGACAGGTAGACAGGTAGACAGGTAGAGAGGTAGAGAGGTACAGGTACAGGTAGAGGTAGAAGGAGAGGGAGAAGGAGAGGAAGGGAGAGAGGGAGGGGGAGGGGGTGAGGGAGAGAGAGGGTGAGAGGGAGGGGCAGGAGGAGAGGGAGGAGGGGGAGGGGAGAGACAGAAGGAGGGGGAGGGGGAGAGGGAGAGAGAGGGAGAGGGTTTTAGATTTTCTTAATTACTTCTGCGAATTGGCTCTGTTTTGAAATATTACATAAAGGTGTCTCTCATCTCTCTCTTTACTTTTGTAAGGATACTGCTGCTAAGTTCCTCTGTTCTGAGTAATTTATGAGTAACGTCTGAATATTATATAAAATTCAGCTGGATCTTGAATTATACTCTTTGATTAGCGCAGGGTTAGTCCTGTTTTTCCTTATTTTAAAATTACCCCGAAATGACGGGAAAATATCTCATTGCGTCAGAAAACCGGTAACAACATAAATACGAAATCCACGCGAGCGAAGCCGCGGGCAACAGCTAGTTCAAAATAAGCACAGAAAATACGATAAATTGCGTGATAAAAAGGAATCGACATTGCTATTTTAATATTTTTGGATTTTTTTCTTCGTTGTTTTTACGATGTTGAAATAATTTCAGGTTGTCTGGTTCACGGCATTATTTCCATACTTCGTTTTACTAATTTTGTTGGTGCGAGGCATAACCCTACCTGGATCTGCTACTGGTATTCAATACTATTTGAACCCCAACTTTGAAGCTATCACTCAACCTCAGGTTCGTGCTCTTTAATAGTAGTTTCTTCAACATCTACATAGATTTTCAATTACCTAATGTCTTTGACTATTATTACCCTAAGATATCACATAGTGATTATAGTGCGCCTTTGCATGTTCTCTTTCCTGTAACTGTATTTTTTGTGCAATAAAGTAGTACAGCAAAAACTAAGTATTATTATATTATTTTCAGGTTTGGGTAGACGCTGCTACGCAAGTGTTTTTCTCCCTTGGTCCAGGATTCGGAGTCCTTTTGGCTTACGCGTCTTACAACAAATATCATAACAACGTGTATAAGTTAGTATTTATTAATATTCTTTTGTATTTGTGGATTCTTCAAAAATTCCACTCTCAGATTAGATAATATTAGACACCAGTCCCACCTCCATGTGGTTGATACTTATTCACAAGAAGCTCTTTGCATCATCATGCCTATAGCGCAAACCCAAGGAGTGAAGAGCTCTTCAAGGCAAGAGTGGCAGTTCTGAAAAGGTTCAAATTATCTAGATCTATTTTATCGTCGACCCTATCGTCCTTCCAACTCACCATAGGCTCACCATCAAGTGAGATCGGAATCAAATGATTATTATGACTATTCTCTATTTAATAATCGTTTTTATATGTCTAAATCAATATTAACATAAGTACAACTACTCTTTCAGGGATGCTCTTCTGACCAGTCTGATCAACTGTGCTACATCCTTCATAGCTGGCTTCGTCATCTTCAGTGTCCTTGGGTACATGGCACATGCTTCCGGCAAAGAGGTCAAAGATGTGGCAACCGAAGGACCTGGTCTGGTTTTCGTCGTGTACCCAGCGGCTATCGCTACTATGCCCGGCTCTACCTTCTGGGCACTGATATTCTTTATGATGCTATTGACTCTAGGATTGGACAGCTCTGTGAGTAAGAGAACAATTTTTTTTTTATCAGCATTTTTACTTCTTTGCAGTATAATCTAAAAGTCATGCCACAGTCATAATACCAAAATATAAGGTGTAAAAAAGGGACAGACATTAAAACTGAACAACTTCATTTTCCATCCGACTGTATTCAACACACAATACCTTTAAGGCCGCCTTGTGTAACATTTGATAGCATTTCTGGTGTAATTTTAAAGTAGTAAATTAAATTCGTATTGTTATGTAACTTTCTCAAAAATACCAAAAAAGGTTTTGCCTCTCTATACGAACTCATCGCAGTGACTGCAAGGTTTTTGTATGAAAAGTAAAAAAAAATGTCGTAAATGCAAAAGCGTGCAACAGCTCGAAGGTGTGCACAGATCATGAAACTAAACAATTTTTTTAAAGAAATATGGGTGTTTCCGAAAATTTATTCTCCGATTTCGGCCTGTTTCATTGAAAAAGTCATTCAGAGTTGTTGGCTGGGCTCACTGCAACCGTCGCAAGCTTTTGTATCCACATGCTTTAACTATATGCCTTGTATAGATTATTCAGTCCCCTCACATTCACCCCTCTGAAGATTTGCCGAACTTTTTTGACACCCTGGCAGTAAACTGTTTTCTCATTCAAAACAATTAATTACTACCTACTTTGTTCCAGTTTGGTGGTTCTGAAGCAATCATAACGGCTCTCAGCGACGAATACCCACCAATCGGTCGCCACCGTGAAATCTTCGTGGCCTGTCTCTTCACTCTTTACTTCTTTGTGGGTCTTGCTTCTTGCACCAAAGGAGGATTCTACTTCTTCCAACTTCTGGACCGATATGCTGCTGGTTACTCTATCCTGATAGCTGTCTTTTTTGAGTCCATTGCTGTGTCTTGGATCTACGGTGAGTAAAAGAGTACAAAAATATAGACGACTGATGGAATGGCCTTGTGATGAATACGTGTTTTTATTAAAAGTCCTGCAAATAATTAAACCAAGTCTTAGTGTTCTGCTTATGTTTTACGAACTTTTGCGAGTACCACAAAAAAAATCTAGTCTCGTGATATACGTTGATAAAGTCAGGTGTTCTATGAAACAGCTGATATATTTTTTGCAATTTTAAGAGTTGACTCCGTAGCAAAGTATTTTTTAATCAATCTTGATCCCTTATTAGTTCCAATGTTTGATATACCTTAGAAAATGCATTATACATATTTGATAAAGGTTTTTAATAAAATCTTTTCATTCTAGGAACTGAGCGATTTTGTGAAGATATCCGTGACATGATTGGATTCCGACCCGGTTTGTACTGGCGTTTCTGTTGGCGTTTCGCAGCTCCAGCTTTTCTCCTATTCATCACGGCCTATGGACTCCTGGACTACGAACCTCTGCAGTATGAGGACTACATCTACCCACTCTGGGCTAATGCTATCGGTTGGTGTATCGCAGGATCCAGTGTAATGTGTATTCCTGTTGTTGCTATTTACAAGATCCTTACGACAAAAGGGACTTTCGTTGAGGTACGTAACACAAGTATCTATCTTTATGTTGTACGTACTTATCCCAGATTAGTATGGTACTTATATAGTCCCTGATCTTTATACCAAAATCATGTCACCGTAGTACAATATTGCAATACCAAAAACATTTTAATTCAAAGCTTCTATATTTATGATTATGACTGTACGAGCAAAGATTATGTTGTACCTGCTACAAAGAGATTTTAAATAAATAAGATTTTAAATCTCTTTGACCTGCTTTGTCTCTGTAATTCTGATTTGCGTGGTGTTATTTTAACAATCACGGTCGTCTATTTTAGCTTTCTGTCTATCACTTTCATCTTATCATTTTCTTCTTATCACTTTTCATTAATGTAGAGCCACCTCTACTGGATCTAAAAATCTGACATTACGCGAACGGTAGGCAACTAGATTAAGATATATTTTTTTAAATTTCTTAAGTATGAGGATTCTTGTCCCATGTGCCCCGACTCAAGCACGCTGATACTGATAGGCTACAGATATTACTTGCCGCAGGGTGTCTGAACTATGCATCGACAAACATACGGACGTATATATGACGAAACTACAAGGGTTCCTTGTTGACTACGGAACCTTAAAAAAATAACTTTAATGTGACGACTCATTTCGGCGCAGAAAGTTCCGCTCATTACGCTCCCAATGCTGTTTACGTTATCTGTTACCTATTACACCTCTGGGGGAATTTCCGTTCGGATTGGAACAGTTGTGTCGCTACGCTACACTTACCTTTACCGTTGGTTTCCAGCGACTACGCATCCTCACAACTCCATACGCGGACACTCAGGCAGCCAGCTCGGTGGGTAACGGCCTGGTGGTGTCGGAGAGCGGCGGAGTGCGGCTGGCCTCCGCCGCCACCACGCCGACCTCCCCCACGCAGCCGCCGCTCGCGTCGGCGCCGGCGCTTGTCTGAGCTCAGCTCTCCTTCGACGTCTACTACGTGTAACGTCGGTCTAATAAGAGTCCTTATCAAAATAGTGCACAAAATTTTCGTATGCCACTCATTGCATACATCTGAACACCTTTTCTTTATGAAAAATATATTTTGCCATATAAGTGTAACTACACACCTACGGAAATTCTGCGTCGGAACTTTACGCGACGGATCTTAAGTGTTTCCGTCAATCACAAATCAAATGTCAGAAGTGACAAGACCTTGCGGTAAGTTCCGACGCGAATAATCTGCTCTAGATGACACACTTGACCGAAAGATCCGTCGCGGATTTTCCGCAAGTGTTTCGCAACACTAAAATGTGCTATTAACTAACTGATGCACTTATTATGAGGAAAACTGGCTTCATGATTTCAGAAACATGCTCAAAATTTATGCATTATTTAGGAAGGACCCTGTGTTCCTTGCAGGGAAAAATTAGCTTTTTTTAAGCTTAAGGATACTTAGGTTATGAAGATGATTGGATTTTGGCGACGCAGTGAATTTGACAGTATTAATTATCATCTGTATTAATTTGGTACCTTCACTCGTCTAATTTAGAGGTTTTTGTAGCTTTTACTCGACGTCTACTGTGCGTAACATTACGTCGATTAGATAGGAATATCTGCTTTCTTGTAATTAAACTAACGGATAAGTATTTTAGAGTGGGTTTGAAGACGATCGGATTTTGGTGACGCAGTTAATTGGACAGTGTTTGGTACTTCGCTCATCTTATTTAGTGCTTTTTCATTTCAAAGTTTTTATGTATCAGTGCGTATATTTTTTGCTAATAATAATACCATATTAAGGTTTTTGTAGTAAGTGTAGAATGAATGATCAAGTAATCGAATCTTAAAAATATGGAAAAAAGTAAGTAGGTAGGTAAGTATTATTATGTTAAGCATTTATATACTCAATATTGGAAGCTCTTTGAAGTAGGCATTCTAATTAACTTTTTAATAATATTTAATTAAGGATCATAAAATGTTGTGGAGAATAATAATTCAGAAGCCCGTCGATGTTTTTAGCGTTAGTCTCATAGTTTAACAATGTAATCAAATAGAAGAAGGTTGAAGCTGGAACAATTACCGTATAAGCATGCTTATTTCAGCTTAGGATTATTTTTTGCTTATTTGCACCTTATTTTGATTTATTTGACTGATTCCTTTTTCAATTTCCATCTACTTATCGTGCACAATGGTTTTATTTTTGTAAAACAGCGCGTTATTTTTGGGCCAAGCTCGTACTGCTGTTGACAAAACATTTTTTTTTGTTTTAGTCTCCCAATAATAAATAATAATAATAACTATTAGTAGCACTAGAACAAAATATTGTATATTGAAATAAATGAACGTGTATCAATGCATATACTTAGGTAAGGAAATTAAGAAAAAAATTATTCGTAGTCGCTTAAACTTATCGACTTGTAGGTATGATGTTGAAGTTGGTAGAAAGTTTATCAAAACATTATAAATGTATTTTGCTTTATACATGTAAATGTATATTTTGAGAATGAATAAATTTAATTGCGATATTTAATATTTTAAGTATTTAAGATTTTATGTGTCTATTTCTAAAAACATTTAAGATAAGTACTTAGAAGTAAAATTAAGGAAAAAAGAAAATGAAATGCTGTGTAGATAATAGAAACAATATAGTGTATAGGTACATTTAGCTCAATGTTATTAAAATTCATATACCCACATTAAAGTATAGGTATTTAAAAAAATATACGTAGTTGTTAAAAGTTTTAATCAATTTATTCTTCTCTAAATGTTGTGATATAAATATAACGCTTTGAAGATGTTTAAAAACGCTCCATTTTTTATATTATTTTAAAAATCAGTATTATTCACCACTCCGTCCGGGCAATGCGGACTGATGAATTTTACAGTATTTTTTTTATATTTACATTTTTTATTTGTTTAGGACCTAGATCTAAGTATCGAATACAGAAAAAAGCTCCACACACGGATGTTAAGAAACATTTTTCTTCGATGTTCTAGTTGTAGAGGATAGTATTTTTGGATAGTATTTAGTAATGAAGAAAGGAAATATAAATTGCGGCGGCGTTCTTATTTGGCCTTCACTTACAGAAGAACAAAGGACAAATAAAATCGTCGACTGACCTACCTTTCATTCATAAATACTTTGAACTTCAAACTCTTCTTAAAATTGTATTCATAGTCAAACTATTATACTAACTTACATTTTCATAAATGTTAAACACACTTGATGTTAGAGCTGTTTTAGAATACTTGCATTTACATGTTTAGCTGTTGATGTTACCTACATGTGATGTATCAATAGTCATACCAGCCATTATGACTATTGATGTTTTAGAATAAATTCGTTTATACGTACTATCAGGTTGACTTTTATTATGAAAGTTTATTTTTTCCTAATCACACTCACCACGGCTATTATCTGAACATCACTATGAATACGAGTATTTATTAAATACTATAGTTTATACATAACAATTTCAGATGACAATATATTTTTGTTTCACACGTTTCACACTTTTTAGAGCAAGATTCTAGTTTAAAAATATTTTTATGGAGTTTTAAATACGCAATAAGGCTAACAACATGTGTATATATTTGAGATGTGCTCATTAAGCCCATTTGATACCCAACACGGTATCATCAAAAAAATATATTTTTTTCGTTCATCACTTAATCTCCTCTAGAGGGCGCCACATTCAATTTAATGTGACGTCTTATAATCCATAACCAGCGGATAATCAAGACGCTTCTAACGATACCTCATATTTTGTCAAATTACGATAAGCAGTTGAAAAGTTATGAGGGAACAAATGAACATACAAACATACATACATACCGGTCAAAATCAAAACCCTCCTTTTTGACGTAGGCGGGTAAAAACGAATCCTTAATTCTAATTTTCAATATCGGCAGTTTTTAATAATATTAAATGTTAAAGGTGTTGTGTTCCGAATGAGCCAGTTTTAAAAAAGAAAAATTAGTTTTAATTTTCTTGATAGATAGCGTTGTTGTAGGAAAATTTAACTGTCAACTTATTTTTTCCTATCTGTTGTCTGTCTAATTGCCTAAGTAGGTTTATTTCACGCTTCATCTATGACAGATTTATTTTAAGTTCCTTAGCAACTCTCTTCAGCGCCATCTATCGACATCTTTGAATACTCAGTTGACGCTTAGCTGCGAATCCGGCTCATTGTCCTGGAAAAGTTATGGATTCGATTTTACATTTTTTGACTGATAGGAATGTGTTTATAAAGTTCAACAAAAGGCTTCTTGGTCCTAGATTGTCATCGTTAGGTGTTTGTCAAGGTATTTTATCACCACATACTTTTTATTCTATACATACGTAGATTAAATCTTGTTTTATGCCACAACATAAAAAAATACAGTTTGCTGTTGACTTAGTTGTTGATTTGTCTGGAAACAACTCTTCCCTCATGGGCAATGGTGTCGATTCTGGCAGACCCAAACTACAACTAAACTAAATTAGACAGGTCTAAAAATGATACTGTCTTTTATTAGTATTTATTAGTTTGTAGGGAGGTGTCTCACAAGGCTCGTCTGGCTGTTCATAGAGGCGTTTTGGTACCAACACTGATGTACGGCAGTGAAAGCTGGGTATGGCGGAGGAAGCATGAAAGTAGAATTAATGCAGTGGAAATGAGAGCGTTGAGGAGTATGATTGGTGTGAAATTGAGTGACAGGATTAGAAATAGTGTGATAAGAGAACGTTGTGGCGTAAAAGAAGACGTAGTGACTAAAATTGAGAAAGGGATGCTAAGATGGTTTGGTCATGTGGAAAGGAAGAATGAAGGAAGATTGACGAAAGAGATCCACAAGGCGAGAGTGAATGGAAACGTTGGAAGGGGAAGGCCTCGGCGAACGTACCAGGACCAAATTCAAGACGTTCTGAATAAAGGCCAGGTTAAAGGTACCCTAAACCGACGAGCATGTGTGAAAGGATTGATGAGGGTTCAGGAAGCAAGGGAAGTATGTCAAGATCGTAGCAGGTGGAGAACTGTGGTCTCTGCCTACCCCAACGGGAACAAGGCGTGATGTTATGTATGTGTATGTATGTATGTATGTAGGGAGTAACAAAGACAGCAACACTTTTAGACCTGTCTTTAGTTTTAGGTTGGGTCTGCCAGAATCGACACCATTATCATTAATACAACACCTACTTTATCTTAACACAGTCTTCTCTTACAGTTAACCCTACAAAATACAAAACCATAGTTTTTGGGAAAAGTTGTGTTAACATGCTTTTTAAACAACAGAGAAGAATTCCCTTCTGTGTCAGAAGTTAAATTTTTGGGTATTAACTTCACTCATAATCTTTCATGGAAAAATTATTAGAAACTAGAAAATCACTGAATAGTGAAGGAAATTTTTGAGATAAAGGCTTCCGTTTTTCGTCTAGACGCAAAACTAACATCTCTCATTTTTAAGGTGTTTTTAGACCAATACGACCCTGCTGAATTCATACATGCTTGTAACATAAATAACATACAGTTTTTAAGATGGCGGCCAAAAACAGAAAATCGACTTTTTTTTTGGCCTCAGGTGACTTTTTAACGAAATTTAAAAATGAGGTAATATGTCTTTGAGGGCAAAAAATACACACCGATGCAAAAAAATAACAATTGTCTATGCCATCCGTCTGCACGCCTGTCTGACTGTCCTGCCTTAAAATAGCTGTATCTTTTGATCCCTAATAGACAGCCGATAGAAATTTTCATAAAATATGTATTACTGTAGTGAATATAAGTACCTATCAATAATAAAAATCCGGCCAAGTGCGAGTCAGACTCGCGCCCTAAGGGTTCCGTACCTATCTACCATTTGATATACTAAAAGCTTTTTCTCTTTGATTTTAAAAACTCCGCGACCATCCAACTTGACCCCTCTTTTATAGAAAAGTTCTTGAAACGGGAGCTCACCTTAATTGGTTACGATTAGTTGTGAGAAAAATTGAAATATTAAATGATTTTAGACTTTTCCCTTTATTTTTACTGTGAGACCTAGCTTCTTGCCAAATTTCATAATTTTAGGTCAACGGGAAGTACCCTGTAGGTTTTGCTTTTTTGCATAAATGTATGGAGATGAGGACATAAAAAGCCATATCTTTTGATTGCGTCGTTGTGAAAAATTGAAATTTTCGGATCTTGTGTAGTTTATGGACCTTATTATTCGTTATCAATGTCAACCTGATACCTCTTTTCGTTCGTGAGAAAAAGGGTCTTGACAGACAGACAGACGGACAACAAAGTGATCGTATAAGGGTTCCGTTATTTTATTTTGAGGTACGGAACCCTAAAAATAGTAAAAAGTAAGAAACAAGCGTAACCCATTATAAGAACGGGTTTATTTAACGTTTTTTTTTGTTATGCTTCATCGCAAAAACGGAGATACGTGCACATTAACTTACTAATCTGGGGATACGTGCAAGCGTCTGACTTGGTGAGTTCATAGTAGAGCTGCGGGGCTGAAAGTGCCGATTTTGACAAATCTTTAAATAAATCAAGTTATATGAATGCTAAGTATGGTAGTTGTAGATTATACGACGTCAAATTAAATCTTTTTAGGGTTCCGTACCTCAAAAGAAAAAAACGGAACCCTTATAGGATCACTTTGTTGTCCGTCTGTCTGTCTGTCTGTCTGTCTGTATGTCTGTCTGTCTGTCAAGACCCTTTATCTCACGAACGGGTAAAGGTATCAGGTTCAAATTAATACCATATATTAGGATCCATGATCCACACAAGATCTGAAAATTTAATTTTTTTACAACGACGCAATCAAAAGATATGGCATTTTATGTCCTCATCTCCATACATTTATCCAAAAATACAAAACCTACAGGGTACTTCCCGTTGACCTAAAATTATGAAATTTGGCAAGGAGCTAGGTCTCACAGTAAAAATAATGGGAAAACCTGAAATCACTAAATATTACAACTTTTCTCACAACTATTGGTAACCAATTGTGGTGAGCTCCCGTTTCAAGAACATTCATATAAGAGAGGGGTCAAGTTGGAAGGTCGCTGAGGCGATTTTTGTTTTAGTTCTGTTTAAAAACGGGAACACTTACAAACGTGAAAATTGGTATGTTTATAGTGCATAAGCTATTAAATAACAACAAATAATAAAATTTGGTCAAGCGCGTGTCAGACTCAAAAAATCTAACACATTAACTTACTGAAATTTCAACTAATACAATTATGTTTATTTGGTGGTACGGAACCCTCAGTGCGCGAGTCCGACTCGCACTTGGCCGGTTTTTTTATATTAGAATCTAGTTTTTGGACATTCTAAATAGTTTTTTAGAAATAGTGTTTTTTAGAAGCAGTGGCGGCTAGGCACAACCAACCCCTCTCGGGTGCAAGTTGTGCCGGGACTGAGGTCGTTTGTGCCGGTCGTAATATTTCATAATTTCATGGTTTAAAATGGATTTAGAAATCAGGAACCATAAAATATATCGACATTATACTAACCAATAATTGAATTTTAATAAAAAGACAGCAACCTGGCCTTTTTTATTCCCTAAAACATATTAAATATTTTATGACACAAGTTTTGGTCAAATCAACCAATGTTTGTAATCAAAACTAAACAAAAATATTCTAACTTCAAAGAGGGTTTCTACACAAAATAAAAAATCGTTTTTACCTACTTGTTTTTACATGAAATCATAATTAAAAATCAATTTTAACAACCTACGATAATAGTAATAAAATGGAATGCGTAATTTGCATCCATAATTTAAATTCAGCATCAGCAACATTTTGTAGAAATCCTTAGGAAGTACTCCCGTTACGCTTATAGGTTCTCATTCCGTTAAATAAAATAATCGAAAATAGTAAAGGTTAGTACGGGATTCGCGGCACAACCAGCCCCGAATGAAAGGCACTTTTTACCCCGTTTCGAAGACATTGAAAAACTTTCACATAAAAAAAAATCATTGATACAAAGCATTAAAACTGCATAGATTAACATGAATGGATAAATTGCGATCACTTTAATAAAACTCCCATGTACGAGTACGTAGCACCACAAATGTCAACTAAAGCCCAAAAAGTATAAACACGAAAAAATTTACTAACGTGGCGCTGCTGGACGACCGCTACCCACAAACCCGCCAGGTCCGCGTCGTTGGCGCTTCTAAAATGGCAGCTGTTCGGGCGTGGCCTCTAGGCATTTCGCGATGCATTAAGAAATTTTAGCTATCACTTTATTTTTGAGATATTTGCGTCGGAACAACTTACCCCCAGCACAACCAGCCCCGCATGGGTGACAGGCGGAGAGCCAATGAACGATTCGCTCGCCCCGCGACTCATTTTTTGACTTCTGCGCATTGACAACGCTCACAGACAAAGTTATTTTGTACGCAGTATACCTCCATGCGTTTCTGCGAGAAAGGGTCTTGACAGACAGACGGACAACAAAGTGATCCTATAAGGGCTCCGCTTTTTCCTTTTGAGATACAGAACCCTAAAAAGTATTTCCGAACGACAAAGAAAACGTAACGGAAGAAAAGGCAGCATGGTCATTGATATTCGCCTGCCCGAAAGGACGACCCCAAAAAAAAACAAACAAAACGTCAATCAATGTCAAATACTGTCAGGGCTTTTTGGCGGGAACTCGACATGGATGGACAGAAGCGGCTGACATCGAGACTTCAATAATTTTCCCTATCAACTTATCGGAGTCATCATAGTACACAGGCCCTCGTCTCCGTGATGTGGATTCCTATGTGTGGCAGTATGGGCTCTGCTGCCTTTGCCCTGATTTTAAAAAGCAACCACTTCCCTTTGGGACTTTGTCTATAGCACAGAGCTTGTCATCCCAGATTAGTAAGTTTATGTGCTTGTCATTGTTTTACCGTCTTATTTCAAGCACGCTATTTTATCTTAGCTTATGTAAATATTATAGCTATAATTGATTCAGTAATACACGCCGGTGAAATCTACATCATCTAGTTGTTATTTATTTATGTCGCCGTATCGGCGACTAAAATGGTGACTCCTTCGTTGAAATTTGAAAAAACAGTTGCGTGTAGCTGACGCCATTTTAAAATGATTCTTCATTGAACAAAAATAATTTATTTCGGCGAGCGTCGTTGGCGCGGTGGTGCGAGGCAGAATTCCGCGCTGCCTTTTCATCCAGCAAGCTGCCAATCTTGACGGCGCACCGTCGTCGGAGCAAACGATCACCGTGCAAGTCTGGAGACTTTTGAAATTGAAATTGTGAGAGTTGCCCGTTTCGTATGAGATTTTTGGTACGCCGCTGTTTTCCTGAGGAGCGTTTCATCAGGTCCACCCACGACGCTTCGTTCCCTTGTTTGGTGAAGTAGACAATCCAGTTTTTTATTTTCATTTATAGCCTAAGAAAAGCGAAGTTGCCAATTCTTTGAACTTCAAGGCGAAACTTTTATTTTTGTATATACACCTATTAATTGCCCAAGTGCGAACATTTATTTTATTGCTTGTGTGTGTTTTATTTTGATTTTTTTCAATAATAATTATAACCCGGACTGTTATAATAGTTAGTTATTGTTTACGTTATTGTTTTTCTGACTGGGTGATAACAAGTTGCTGGTTTACTAACACTTTGCTTTGTTTTTGTGTGTAATACTAATATGGCAGAGTTGGAGAAAGCTTTAGCTGAGCTTGAAAAGCTTCGATTGCAAAATGAAACTCTAGCCTTTCAACAAAAGGAGCTTCAAGATAGGCTTGCTCAGAGTAAAAATACTAATCCATTTGCTGTTCATGGGGTCCGTCCTAATTTGGCTCCTTTTTGGCTCGATCGACCTGCGGGTTGGTTTGCTCACATCGAAGCTCAATTTTGTCTCTGTGGTATTACTGCAGATGACACGAAATACAATCATGTTGTCTCACAGATTGATTCCAGGATGTCCAGAGAAATGGAAGACCTTATTGTCAAGCCACCAGAGAAAGGTGAGAAAAGGTATGAATGGCTGAAAAAGGAAATGATCCGCAGATTCAGTATTTCGGACACTCAGCGAATCCGCCAACTGATCTCTGGGGAAGAACTGGGTGACCGCAAGCCTAGCCAGTTCCTCAGACACCTAAAGTCTTTGGCAGGTAATTTATCTGATGATACTATCCTTCGTGAACTTTTCATGCAGCGCTTACCCAAGTCGGCCCAGCAAATTCTTGCCACCCAGGCAGACATGTCCCTGGACAAGGCTGCTGAGTTGGCTGATGCCATATTAGAAGTAAACTGTGCATCGGTCAATGCAGTCCAGACTGATCAGAATACTACTGGTCTTGCTGCCCAGGTGCAAGAACTAACGCGGCAGGTGGCAGCGCTTGCTGAAAGGCAGTATGGGCCTCGGTCTAGACGCATGTCTAGATCTAGGTCTAGGACTAGATCGGTTTCACCTGACAGTATGTGCTGGTACCATCGCAGATTTGCTGCAAAGGCCACTAGATGCACAAAGCCTTGTTCTTGGTCTGCAAGATCGTCGGAAAACCAACAAGGCAGTCAGTAGTGGCGACGGCTGACTGCACTTATACTGGTCGTCGTCTATTTGTTACAGATAAGGAAACAAAGTATAGATTCCTTCTTGACACTGGCTCAGACCTTTGTTGTTTCCCTCGACGGTTTCTTTCCTCTAGGGCATGCCAGTCTTCTGGTTATGACCTATGTGCCGCAAATGGCACTACAATAAAAACATATGGCAGTCGGTCATTGACTTTGAACCTCGGGCTACGTAGAGATTTCAAGTGGAATTTTATAATTGCCGATGTTGATACTGCCATCATTGGCTCAGATTTCTTAGCCTACTTTAATTTGTTGCCTGACTGTCGCAATAGGCTTCTTCGAGATGGATTGACTGGGCTCTCTGTACCAGTTTCTGTTTCAAACTTTAATCAGCCTAGCATCCGCACTGTAACCACAAACACAAATTCACCTTTTTCAAAACTTCTTCTGGAATTTCCAGCTCTAACGAAACCACCTGGCATCAACCGCGAGGTGAAACACAACACTACTCACCACATTAAGACGACCGACGGACCGCCCGTCGCTGCGCGTCCCCGTCGTCTCGCTCCTGAGAAGCTGCGCATCGCCCAGAAAGAGTTCACCGACTTGGTGCAGTCCGGTACGGCGCGTCCTTCTAAGAGCCCGTGGTCATCACCGCTCCACCTCGCGCCTAAAAAGGATCTAACATGGCGTCCATGTGGTGACTATAGGGCATTAAATGCTCGTACAGTGCCAGACCGTTATCCTGTGCGTCATATAGGGGATTTTGGCCACAGTTTAGCTGGTGCTACCATTTTCAGTACTATTGATCTAGTGAAGGCCTACCAACAGATTCCTGTAGAGCCAGCGGATGTTTGCAAAACTGCTATCATCACGCCGTTCGGTCTCTTTGAATTTCCCTATATGACGTTCGGGCTACGGAATGCAGGGCAGACATTTCAGAGATTCATGGACGAGATGGTCCAAGGACTGGAATTCTGTTTCCCTTACATTGATGACATTTTAATTTTCTCGCGTGACGCAGAGGAGCATATTTCGCACCTCCGAATCCTTTTCCAGAGGTTGTGTGATTATGGTGTAGTGGTCAACCCTGGAAAGTGCGTGCTCGGTGCTGCAGAGGTGATTTTCCTTGGCTATAAAGTCTCCAAAGATGGCATTCGTCCTCCCGAAGAAAAGATTTCTGCTCTGCGAGAATTCCCGCTTCCTAAGACGGCGCAAGGTCTAAGGAGGTTCTTAGGTATGATCAACTATTATCGACAGTTCCTACCTAAAGCCGCTGACACACAGGCGCCGCTTATTGATTTCCTTACCGCCAGTAAACTGAAAGGTAACAAGCCCATGCCTTGGACACCAAACCTGGAGCGTGCTTTCCACGCGTGCAAAGACAGCTTATCCCAGGTTACTATGCTCGCTCATCCTATACCTAATGCCCGCCTTGGGCTGTATTCGGATGCATCCAGCACGCACGTGGGAGCCTGTCTCCAGCAGTGGTTGAACAGGGGTTGGGAACCATTGGCTTTCTTTAGTAAGAAACTGACTGCAAGTCAGTCTACCTGGCCGGCTTACTACCGGGAGTTGCTGGCTATTTATGCTGCGGTGCAGCACTTCCGTCATATATTAGAAGCACAACATGCTACTATATATACGGACCACAAGCCTTTGTTATACGCATTCACTCAACATAGAGAGAAGCTGCCACCGCCGCAATTGAATCAGCTTACCTTTATATCACAATTCACCACGGATATACAACACGTAAAAGGTGAAAACAACATAGTCGCTGACACGATGTCCCGAATTGAGGCAGTATCATTAGACGTCGACTATGTCGTTCTGGCTAAAGACCAGGCAGTTGACGACGAGCTCAAGGCCATGCGCGACAACTCGTCGCTAAAACTTGTGCCTACGCCTATTACAGGGACCGACGTTACCATTCTCTGCGACGTGTCGACGGGTAAGCTGCGGCCGTATCTTTCGCCTGCGCACCGCCGGCCGACGTTCGAGCGCCTGCATAGCCTGAGCCACCCGGGTGCGCGTGCCTCTGCTCGCCTCGTGGCCGATCGCTTCGTGTGGCCTGGCGTGCTCAAGGACTGCCGCCGCTGGGCGCGCGAGTGCCTGCCCTGCCAGCGCTGTAAGGTGACGCGCCACGTCTCTGCGCCGCTCGGTACTATAGCAACGCCCTCGGCACGGTTCAGGCACGTACACATAGACATAATCGGTCCACTTCCCATTTCCGACGGTTATTCCTACTGCCTGACGGCAATAGACCGTTTCACCCGTTGGCCAGAAGCTTGGCCGATGATGTCTATTACTGCGGAAGAGGTGGCTAATTGTTTCGTGCGCGGTTGGATCGCGCGCTTTGGCGTTCCCTGCACGGTCACTACTGACCAGGGCCGCCAATTTGAGTCTGTATTATTCAACCGCCTCTTGGATATTGGCGCCACCAAACGCGCACGGACCACTAGCTACCACCCACAAGCTAATGGTATGATCGAGCGTTTTCATCGCCAGCTTAAGGCTGCTCTCATGTGTCACAAAGACACCTGGCACCAGGCTCTACCATTAGTCCTGTTGGGTGTTCGGGCCGCCCTAAAGGAGGACCTAAAATGTTCTTCTGCGGAGCTTGTGTACGGTGAGCCGCTGCGGTTACCCGGTGAACTTTTGATACCCAGCAGCTCTCAGCCGGAACCCTCGGACGATTTCGTGAGCCGACTTCGTCGCAAGATGGCCAGCCTCCGTCCTGTTCCTGGATCTGCACATGCCACACCTGCAACTTTCGTGTTTAGGAATCTTAAGGATTCATCTCACGTTTTCCTTCGCGATGACTCTGTTCGGAGAGCCCTTCAACCACCTTACACTGGCCCATACAAAGTCGTTGGTCGCTCCCTCAAAACTTTAACCTTGGACTCTGCCGGAAAGAAGGTTGAGGTCAGTATCGACCGCACTAAGCCGGCTTTCATCGCGCCTGACCCTGATATAGTCGTCCTGCCTGCCTATCCCGCAGCTGCTGCAGCGCCCTCCGCGCCACCCGTGGGTCCGCCCGCGTCGGCTCGTCCTTTAGCTCCTCCTATTGTTTCCGCACCTGGTAAACACTCAGTACAGCAGCCTGTTATCACTCGGTCAGGACGAACTGTTAGATTTAAAACTGTTTATGACGTATAGCTGTTTAGGTTTGAATATTTTTGTAATGTGACTTCAAATCTTTGTTACATTTGTATGCATTTTCTGCATTTGCGAAGTTTGATTTTTTGTTTTTTGTTACGTTTTGTTAATTTTTTTGTGTAACTTTTTTTTCTCCGTAGGGGGGTGGTTGTGGCAGTATGGGCTCTGCTGCCTTTGCCCTGATTTTAAAAAGCAACCACTTCCCTTTGGGACTTTGTCTATAGCACAGAGCTTGTCATTGTTTTACCGTCTTATTTCAAGCACGCTATTTTATCTTAGCTTATGTAAATATTATAGCTATAATTGATTCAGTAATACACGCCGGTGAAATCTACATCATCTAGTTGTTATTTATTTATGTCGCCGTATCGGCGACTAAATATGTAAATCTTTCACTGGACATTGGCGAACTCGCCATTTATAATAATTTCTTTACTTTGACATTGGCAAAATACGACTTGTAATGAGATGTGACGCCATTAAATAAATATATCTATCTATGGGCATTTGCCTCCTTTGTTTTTAAATAGTACTACGGATTTTGCAGCTGATGAAGATTTCAAGTGATCTCGTGTTTAAGCTCCATTTGTGTTGTCCCAAAAAGTCACGAACATTTTCCTTCGTAAAGTTCACTATCGCTTTACGAGGGGATTAAAAAGAAAGACATTAAAGACATTAGACATGGCTGTATGGGCTTTGTACTCTTTGCCTTTCCGAAAGGAAGAATGAAACCAAAAAAAAAAATACTGTCAAGTGTCAATTGTGAAAGGTTATAAAATAATTGTTTGTGTGTGATCTGATCGCTCGATAATTACTTCAGAATAGCTAAAAATCGAGATGGAAACTAAAAAAGAAGAAGTCTCTTCAAATGAGAACACCATTTTTGATGCTATAGCTCAGGGCGACTTGGTCGAGTTCAAGAATTTTCTCACACAGCACAAGGGGAGTGTCGATTTGTTCGATGAAAATGGCATGACTGCGCTCCAACACGCCGCTTATAAGGGCAACAAGGACATGGTGCAGCTACTGCTTGATAGAGTAAGTCATAGAACAATTTGGACAATTCCTTTTTTTCCTTGTCTTCTTAAAACGTTGCTAACATACTACCTGTTAATAGTATAAATTGTAATAAAATCGAAAAAAGGAAACAAAAACTATTTACTAGCATTCTGTCTCCTGGGCGTCATAAAGAACTATTATGCTGTCAGGATATTTCTCACTGTTTTGAAACATGTTTCTTATTGTTACAGGGTGCAGATGTAAACTCAGGTAAGCATGAGTACAACTACTCAGCACTTCACTTTGCTGCATTGTCTGGCAACTCGGAAGTATGTAAGCTGCTATTGGAAGCTGGAGCGGAACCCACTAAATTTAACTCTGTTGGCCGCACCCCAGCACAAATGGGTGCTTTTGTTGGTAACCATCACATTGTTGCTACTATCAATAACTTTGTCCCTCGTTGTGAAATCGCCTGCTATTCTGTTCCACAAGGAACATCTGAACCTGAGTTACCTGCTTTTTTAGTAGATCCTCTATATAAGTTTGTATTGGGTCTGAATATCCATCCTGTGAGACTGGCGCTCAATATACAGCATATTCCTGGCCTACTAGATAATGCTGACAAGTGCAGTAAAGTCTTGGAGATGCTTTGTAAGAAAGAAATGACAAGAGGAAGTGAAAACAATGAAGTAATGGCATTCAAATACCATTACTTTGGGTATGTTCTTAGAGAAATTCATAATTTAAAAGATAAGCAGAAACTAAAAGCAGAGAAAGATGAAAAGAAACATGACATTATTGAAGTGTTTGCAAAGAAGTTGTTGAAACCAGGTAGAGATGGAGTTTCATTAGACCTGATGGATACATTCCTGAAGGACTGTATAAGAGAGTTTCCTTACAGGGAGAGCACTATTTTCCACCAAATGGTGACATCATTGACTAGTACGGACCCTCCTACTGCTTTGTCAGTGGTAAGCTGCACAATCAATGGTCAGAGAGGGTTTGTTGATACTATTTCTCACTGCAGCACTTGCGGTGAAGAAAAGCCTGCTAAGAAGTGTTCCAAGTGTAAAACTGTGCAGTATTGTGACAGAGAATGCCAGCGCCTACACTGGTTTGTTCACAAAAAGGCCTGCAACAGAGAGTCTAGTGCCCCAGCCACTGCATCTCAAGCTAAGAAAGACATTGATGTAAAAGAACTCAGTTCAGAACTTCAAAATTTGGTAGCTGGATAAAACCAACCTTTAGATCAAATTAACAATATTAATTTAACTGTATCTGCATTTTAAACAGTGTTTCTCTACTTTGAACACCTGTCTTCCAATGCTTTAAATTCCAACTGACACAATTATGATTTCACAGATGAAATTTTCTTATAAAATATAATATGGTGCAATATGATAGTCAAGTGGATTTTAATTTTATATATTATGGATTTCTCAATATCAAGTTTCAAGCGGCCTATTAAAACTTAATGTAGTAGGTGTTTATAGTAAGTGTTTGATGTCATTTATGTTATGTGTATTAGAGAATAGTATGGCCGAGCTTTGCTCTGCATAATCTTATATTTAAAATATACAAATATTGCTCGTTTAATAGTATAGGATTAGAGCTCTGTTAAGTGTAATGTATATTCGAAATTGCATTTATATTTAAATCAGTGTATCAAAATTATGTTATAAAAAATAAAAAAAATATAGAAACTAATAATAATGCACCAAACTGGTAAATAGGTTGTTTTTAGATAATAGAATCGAATTGTGTTTTTTATCTCTTTTTGTTATTAGGACCACAAAATAAATCATTAATACCTACTTATGAAACATCTTTTGATTTATTAGTTCACGGGGATCCCTAAACTTTTTATATTACAAATAAAACATATTGTAATAAAATAGAAGATGTATTTAAGAAATATTTTCCTATTTACATTATTATACATTTCCTTAATCTATTTTCATAAAAATCTCTCATGAAGAAACATATTTAACTATGCACTTATATTATTTTAATACAGATTGTCAGATTAGCACTTCAAATATGCTCATACTTATACTACATAGTAAATTTTAGTGACCTCATCAAAATTTTAATAAGATTTGTTTGTTAGGGCCTGTCCGCACAGCGAATTTTATTCGCGCGAATTATATCCCGCGCCATTTTTTTCTCACAATTCTGTAACACATTGAATCCTATAGGAGTATCCGCACTGCGGGATTTTTTGCTAATGAAATAGCGGAATATAATTCGCGCATAGCGGAATATAATTCGCGCGCGCGGTGAAAATTCGCGCGAATCGAATAAAATTCGCTGTGCGGACAGTGCCTTAAGATTGCAGAATTTCTTTCTCTATGAAGTCCATGGATGTCTTATCATAAGAAGACTTCTTATCATTATATGAGTGGAATGCTTACCTGTGTGATTCCCGATATAAATCTCAATCTGGGTGAGCTTGTTCCATTTTTAACCTCACCTTTGCCCTTTAGGCTAGATTGATATCAAGAGCAAGTCCAATTATTACAGAATTAATATGTAAGACAACAAAGTGATTTACCTACTCTCTGGCAACACAGTTGACTTGAGGTAGAACTTTAAAAATCTTTAGGTAGTTTTTGAATAGAGCCCAATGATTTTTAAATAAAAGTAGAGCCGATTGATGACAAAAAGATCAAAGTTTTACATTTTTGTTTCACATTTTGCAGTGGCCACCAATTTCAGAATAAAAAGCAAAATGATAAAAATTAAAACCTTATTCCATAAATTGTCAGGAAGACAATATATGTAACAAGTTTTTATTATTCTGAAAACTCATTAAAAGTCTGTTTAATTAACGCCTTTTAGTTTTTGTCTTCAATTGAAATGAGGCCGCCACTGTGCGCAATTAAAGAAAGATTTTGGAAATTACGCGCAGATTAATTAAGCCAAACAAAAGTTGAGCAACTTATGATTCTTATTTTTTTTTCGGTGACATACACAACTCATATGACGAATATTTTCTGCGAATTGTCACAATTATACGTACCTATACAAACTTCAATGTGGGACTATCTCTACATTTTACTAATACCTGTTTCCTAAAATACTTATTACTTACAAGGCACTTTTATCACATTATAAAATAACATGTCATCTGACTTTACAATAAAACTAAGAGGTAGCCTGTGCTAAGTATTCAAAATCTAAACTATACAAACAACTAACATACTCGTATTTACACATTTAAGTATCTATTGCGTATATAGCCCATAGCGCCTTACTTCAAATAGTTTCAAAATTGAATAATTTTTATCGATCAGCCTTCACCAAGTAGGGCACTGATGGTAAAACTCTTTACCCGGCGGCAAGGGGCAGCGGGAGGCGAAGGGCCCCGGGGGGGCGGAGGCAATGCTGGTCCCCATGAGAACCCCATCGGCACAGGACTGCCGGGCCAAAGTCCCAACGGCATCGGCATGTGAAGAGGACCCAGGTAAGGCAACTCTGGCGGGTAAAACGTAGGCGGAGGCGTCACATTCTCTGGCGCGGTGATGACAGGAGTTGGAGATTCAACTAACGGCGGTGACCTCGGTGAGGTAGACCGAAGACTTCCTTCCTCGGAGCATGATGACGCAGCGTCAGAACAAGGGCGTTTGGGCTCGGAAGACTCCGTGCTCACAGATTCAGTATCGTTGTTAGTGTCAACGCTTTTCCGCTTGCATTTCGACTGACCGCACGCACGGAAGCCTTTCGCGAATGGATTGTTGTCGATTTTCAGTTTTGTGATGCGGTCGTTCTGGGAACAAGAGAAAATAATTCGTCCGTTATACAATGAAAAAAGTTAAAGGAAATAAATTTTTGTTAAAGCATGAGGCTTGGAGCTACCGTTAACATTTTATTATGGTAGCGCATCAATAAGTCTTATTTCAAGTTTAAAGAGCGATCCGCCCACTCTGCTTTACAGCCCGCCTCGAACACGTCAAACGGAACCTTTCTTATCTCGGTCTCAAGATGCAATTTAAACATCCGTTTCCGCATACATCCCGCTAATAGCTTGTAAGGGATAATTGTCGCACATGTGGCTGGCGATGGCGACAGGCCAATTAGCATGGCATGCAAGTCGCTGTCTCGTCGCCGGTCGCCCGCGGAGCGACTTCGGCGCCGGCGCATGCATAGTTGCATATTTCCAAACCATGCCGACGTTATAAGAAACCTGATGCTACTTATAGGAAACACTTTTTAGTTACACAAACGCAATGTAAGTAATTCTAAAAAGCCTTTTAGACAAACCATCGTGTTGTTGATCTTTTTTCTGCAATTTGGAGTTGGAAGGTACGTTACCCACATTTTTACTCATCGGCAGCTGGTTATCTAGCAAAATCCTGAGCGCAAATAACCCCGTGACGATATGCAAAGTCACTTGTAAATTATTGTTTACCTTGTGATAAGGCGGCGCCGGCGGGTGCCGTTTGCTCAGCACCACCAGATAACTCCCAACCCGCCGAGATAGCGGAGAGTGCTAAAAGCCTGTTATTAGTTGCCTAAAGTGCAGTTTTTAAGTCGGCCGGTTATAGTCGCGGCGCCGCCCATGGCCCGCCCTGTCGCCCGTGACGTCACTACTCAAACTCCCAGCCGCTTTTACTTTTTGCGTGACTATTTCACATATTGGCGACTGTCGCCACTTTTTTTGGGAATGTGTTATTAGGATCCGAGTAAAGTGTGGTTTATTTATCTAATAAGCCAAAATTATCAAACCAAATAGCGCTGACAGGCAAATTGTATCGGTCTTATATTTTACAATTTTATGTTTTTTTTAGTTTCGTATTGTGTGGATGCAGATAATTTAAACAGACTGCCACCTAGTTACGCTCTTGTACGAGTAGCACATCGGCTATTATAAAAGAGAGTTTCTAATTCGATGGTAATTCGCAACAATGGGGTGGTCGTCTGACGGCGGCCAGCCGGGGATGATGCGCAATGATACGCCGCCGGCCATTGTACAGAGGGTCGTCCCGTTAGCCGGACAATTCGTGGCTAATCCCTCAAAGCTACCGGTGTCTGCAGGGTAATGTATACCTCATAATAGACGCGAGAAAGCGTTCGCGCCTCGCTGCAGTCAACATGAAACGCAAAGACGCCGCAGAATCGGTCCTAATTGCCAAGGGCGGATTATGCAAGGAAGCTGCACGCTGCGCTGCACATAAAAGCAGGAGCTCTGTGTTGGAAAAACAAACAGCAGGGGGCTATGAAACTAATACTTCACCTAAAACTTCATAGGTTCGATACTGATATGACAAATACACAAAATACACAAGACTCTATAACAATCATCAATTTTAATGGATGAATTTACTCGTCTTTATGAAAATGATTAAAAAACAATAATCTACTTAATTATCATTAAAAACTAGATAATTCTGACCTCTCTCTTCTAAGTGCCGAAGTCCTATATTTTATTGACAACTTTACAATAGGTACCGATTTACGAGTAAGTAGCAACAGCCGTAACAACACAAATAGTTCGTTATTCTCGTCACACAAAGAGGCTGCTACAGAAAATAACTGTTTCAAATTCAAGCACAGACTTGAAAAAATAACAATACTGAACTGTGCAACAGACCGTTTGAAGGTAAGTTGCTGGTTCAAAATTAGCCTTATTTTGTTCGCTTTGTTTTCTTTTACACCAAACAATGAGCCAGCAGCCGCCGGCGAAATCTCGAGTGGTCGAGTTTTTTTTCAAAGTGCGTAAAAGCATTGGCGCCTCGAGCTTCGTAGCAAAAACTCGACATGCATAAGTGCGAATCGGCGGTGGTTCCGGGAAACGTGCTGTAGTTTCTTGGAAGCTCATGCGAGATTATATGCGCCGATATGTTGGGGGTTCCCTACTATCACAAATGGTCCATTCGACTATTGCATCTTTGGTGGCTTGAATAAACTCCGAGGAAGGATGGTAATTGAACATATAGTGGACCTTTGCGTAAGTACGCAATTTTTACAATTTAAATAGTAAATCCCTTGAAGTACTTAGTGCATAAACATAGAGTGTTTCATTTTGCCAGACTGCCTAATTCCTCAAATCTGGTGAAATAACGGCTGGTTATTCTATGATTTCTTTTCTTAATAAAATTTTATGTAATGGGCTTGCTCTAGCTCTTTTCAACAGAACTGCCAACAGCTTTTCAGTTTGCGTCTTCTTTCTTCTTTTCTAGCCTGTACTGTCCCACTGCTGGGCAAAGGTCAGTTTGCTTATCCACAAAAAAAATTATGAAACGACATAGGCAACTTTTTATCCACATGGATGAAGTTGTGGGCAACAACCAGTCTTCTATAAAAAGAAATGCGATAACATTGACAACCAACCTGATAAGCAGTGACAGCAATGAACTCTGTCTCCGGGAAGGAGAAGGCGGCATGCGGCGCGCCCCAAGCCAACGCCGCGGCATCCCGAGCTCGTACCACCAGTATCCTTGGCCGGTACTTGTGCATCGATGTTAGGACCATCTGAAACAATACAAACATGTCATCAGACTTATATGCTATGGAACCATTGATCTCTACTTATACTAAAATCTTAAACCAAAGAATACAATAACACAAAAGAAGGTATATAACTAACTTTCTGATTTGCTTTTTGGACAAAGATGCCCCAAACAGTCCCAGATTTACCAATAGGCTAAGTAATATAATTTTTTGATATCATAGAAATTAAATTACTGTCGTAGTAATTAAAGATTCATTTTAATATATCTAAATAAGTACCTAATGAATTTCTAAATAAAGGCATCATCCAAACAACAAAACTGCTTATCGACATTACGTCTTACCCCGGTGCTACCCTGACCAAACGTAACTTTTCCGCGCTGGCAACTGCAGGCCGCTAAACCATAAACCGACGCGTTTCCTTTTCGTCGTCCAATCTCCCTCTCAAACTCCTTTGCTTCACTGCCCTATTATATAAATTCTTTGTTCATTTCTTTATTATAAACTTGTAATTTTGTGAATTACTATCAGTAAATGAAACAAATAGCTTGTCTAATATATTTTGTAGAGTACGTTTTTTTACAAATGAATAAAGTGCACTACACATTGGCGATGGCGACATTGGGCGTCGGGCGGGCGGCGGCGGCAGCGGATTGTGTGCTGTGTGGCTGTCTTATCTGTGGCACTTGAGGCGAAACCGCTACCTGCGCAGGCGCCGCCGTCGATACTCCAATGGGTTAGCATTGTTTTATACGCATTTGCCTCATGTTTGGTGACACATCGCAAACAGGCCTTTTTTATTCCCAACGTAACTTTTCTTGTATTTTTGAAAGTTTAAATGATTTGGGTCTGGAGTCGTACTACTTCACTCATCCGTGTAAAATATGTCACGAATTCTGCGTGTTCATGCAAACACATGCCACGATTGTCTAGAGATAAAGCCGTCTAGACATAGCGCTAAATGCAGGTGGCGTTTCTTAGCGGCGCGGCGGCGGCGCCTGGTAGGTTTTGGCGGTAGTGATAGCACAAGTGTGTACTCCACTTTATGATGAACTGCCGACGCCCATATCTGAATTTGTCTGCCTTCAGGGGACAGATAATGGCTTTAATTGCCCTTCATTAGATCGATTATAACCTTCGTTTAGCTTTGGTTTATTTATTCAAATTGAAAAGCTTACATCATATTGTTTTCTTTGTTTTTGCCAAGAGTTAGTCATCAATTTCATCACTAATCAAATTATCAAATCAAATGTTTCCGCGAACGCTCGATTTGGTGGATTAGGGCGTGTTTCTCTCAAATAAAATATTCAAATGAAGGATAAAATAGTACGTGATGAACAGTTCCCAGCAAAAGTATTATTAACTGAGCATTTAGTTGAAAAAAAAAACTAAATCCAAGACATTTCCTGCCAACTTATCATATAGATTTAATGATCAACATATTACTTGAAAGTAGGTGACAGACAGACAGTAGAACAGACATAAAAGGCTATCGAATCGGAAGCTCATACATCATTTAGAAAATACTGTTCGACTCGATCACGGTAGATCTACCATTGATGTTGGGCCGGCGCTCAATCAAACCGAAGTCAGATATGTAAAAGATTAAACGATTGATTTCCTAGCGACGATTCCAATAGTTTTTTGCGCAACACAATGAAGGTGTGCCTTGAGAGTGAATTTTGATAGAACAAGGCCAGGAAGTAGTAGAGTGGAAATTTATTGAAAGTTACACGTTTTAGATAGCGTTGTTTTAAATTTTTTAAATAGATCTTTCCTTATTTTCCATGGAGCACAATAGGGTATTTTGCTCCATGTAATTTTCTTATGTATTGAGTAATAAACTTTTTACGAATGAAAAATATTAAAACATACCAAACAGGCTAGGCACGATGTAACCTGTGTATTATCATGGTATTATTAATTTTTAAACACAAACAAACTTTATGCCTTTTTCCCCGGGTAGGACATTTTTTACATAAGTAATTTTAGTAGGTACTTTTCTATTCATACGCAGACTATAATTTTTTTCGTGATACTTTTTTATAGTCAACAATACAGTGTATGACAACCCTGAAGGATTTGTATCCACCCACGATAATGATTTTTCCTACGAAACATGGGTTGGAAACTTGGAAATACGATGCATTCTAAGAGAAGTTGTAGAGTTTCATACCCAGTTTAATTTTTGTTTATCCTGTATATACCTTTATAAGAAACCATACCAATTGATAAGATAAAAACAATTCGTCATTACCTCGCTTCAAACAAAAACAGCCAAGGTAACTTTCCCATACAAAAGACATCAACGCGCTCTTTTTGAACCGATAATTTTTTCAGCATGAAGTAAACGTTTTTTGGCCATTTTTTTGGTCAGATAGCGACGTTCGGTAGCGTGAAAAGATGTGTCTGATCTCATGTCTGATAATAAAGGGTTCTGGGGTGGCGTCTACCTTGAATGTGCGCTGAAGCTTGATACGTCGTGATGATAAGTCCTAATATCTTGTAGGATGTGGTAATAGGTTATGCATGTTGTAAGTTTGGTTACTGTGTCAGTTTCCTCATTAAAAGGAGAACTTAAACTTCCGTGGCTTACAAATGATAACGGAAAGACGGGTAGATTCTGTAGATTAGACACGTATGATTATATAATAATTATTATATTATCCATGTTTTTCGTTTTGCATTTTGCAGCTGTCAAAAGCAATCGGCTAAAGCTGTCAGAAACAACAAAGTTTGTAAGACAATGTTTTTCTTTTCGTCAAATATACTCTGGTTTTAGGGCCACGGCTGCAAAATAGATTGGTGAGCGTTGGAATAAATGAAAAATAAATGGATTATAGAGTTTAATTTTTTTTGGGATTTATAGGAATTCCTTAAAGAAAGTAATATTTAAAGAGGACTCTTCGAAAAAAAATGATGTAAATAGACCAAAATAACGTCAATCTTGAATCAAAAATAGTAAAAAGTTAAATAATTCTGATAATACGTATGTTAAACGTTTGCATCGATTAGTCTTCGGGTAGAGTAAGTTCCTTCTTCAGGGAGATCAGCTGGTTACAAGGGTCTCTCGTTCGTTTAGTGAAAGAAAATAAAATGAAACCTACTTACTTATTTTATAAGTATTAATTACCTAACCTTTTACTTTTAGGGTACCGTACCCGTAGTAATAACTAAGCCTACGTCGTCGTGTGTCTGTCTGTCTGTTCGGGGTTTGTATCTTCTAAACTGTAGTAGCTAAATCGTTGAAATTTTCACAGAATATGAGTTGTTATAGCGGATCACCTAACAAATAATAAAAACAATGAAAAGTTAGAAAATCACCCCTTTACAAGAAAACTCGTTAATTTTGGTGTTTTAGTTTTAGCTCTTTTGTAAAAACGGGAAAACTTACAAGCGTCAAAATTGGTATGTTTATAGTGCATAAGCTATTAAAACTGGTCAAGTGCGAGTCAGACTCGCGTGTATTTAATACACTTCTGCGCGACTGCGCGTCCCTAGCTAAGACCATAGAGTAATATAATATGGTATTTTTGCCTTCGTGGTACGGAACCCTCGTTGTACGAGTCCGACTCGCACTTGCCCATTTTTACTTTCGAGCGGAGCGAGAAAGGTATTGTATTCGTAAAAAAAAAGCTCTAATTTTCTCAAAAATGTGTTCTATATCACTTATACATCATAAAAAACAAGTCTCCCAAAAATATCCGTCCGCCCGTCGGTCGGTCGGTCGGTCCGTCGGTCGGTCTGTCCGTCACGCTTTGGCCTAGCGGCTAAACGAATGGTCCGATTGACACCATATTTTGAATTTAAGAGTTTTATGCAAATTAATCGAAGGGTTCTGAGTAGTTTTCCGCTGGCTCTCATTTTGAGGGTAGCTGTCACACAACGAAAATGAAAAATTTAAATTTTTGCAAAAACGGCTCATAAAATCTTGATGAAACTTTGCGTGACCAAGCATCTCCATGTAAGGTATTTTGCGGCAGTATCAATGGGTCTGCGTAAATTCATACAAGGGGTGTTCCAGTACTACTAAAACGTAAACATGGGATTTACTCATAATTTTTTCGATTGAGTTTGCTTTAATTTCCTATAATTTTAATTCTGGATTATTTACCTGACTGGATAATATATTTGTTTTTTTTTTGCAAATATCTAGTATACAGGGTGTACCAAAAACTGAAAGGGCTTGATCATTAGACTAAACTGATCAACTTTCCCTAAAAAACATATGTTGGGAAATTAGGAAATGTAAAAAATCTTCATGCTTCTTGCGGTAGTATCCATTGATCTGTGAAAATTTATATAAAGGCTGTACTACCAAAATTTAAACATATGATTTACTCGAAATTGTTTGCGGTTAGTTTGTTTTAATGTTTAAGAATTTAAATTCTGAATTGTCTGTATATTTCATTGCAACATTTTTTTGGAAAAACGTAAATAAAAGTTTGTATTTATTTCCATATGATGTGTATGGCATTACAAATTTAAGGTTGCAGTTGATAGTTTTTACTTGCGTATTGCGAGAAAGTAAGTGCAGTGCTGCTGTACCATTTATTTTTATTTTTATTTATTACATAACCTTATGCATATGCTGCAAAAGGCCAAGAAAAGGAGCTTTGTTGCAAACATTCTAATAACTGCAATAATCAACTCAACTTATCAAATGTGTAATTAAGTTTTAATTAACATTTTTCCAATAAATATAAATCACACAAATTACGCTCATAATATAGTTGCGTGAGAACTATCAATTTTAAAACTTTATTAGCCATAAATTGCAATAAAGAAATGCTTTTCATTAGCTAACAATTTGAAATACAATAATTACTTAGGTAAGTTTGTTATCAACTACTTTTTATCCTTTCTCCGTAATTGGCTTTATTTGAAACGACTTATATCTTCTATGATTAGACACTTCATTTTCTCACACGTATCTTTGAAGAGGCTTATAAGTATAATCTGAGTATTCTAAAAATCGGCGTCTTTTTAAGGTAGCGCTTTTGTTTTGGAACAAAAAGGGTGTGCGGATTTGCCGACAGTGCGGACCCTTTATACAGGTGGCAAGTTCTCAAGTGTACAGCGATGTGAGAGGTTTCCACGCGAATTGGTACGCTTCGGATCGGTAGCAGGCTGTATTGCATTGTTCTCAGTGCACGCACAAAGACACCGCCTGTGGAGCACTTCTTTACCTCACGCATCTTTGTAAGCTGAAGTCAGTGAAGCGTGCCACGCTTTTTGCCGCCCCTCGTCATAATAATGTGTGTTATGATGTTTCGTAGCGTGTCTGATAGCCGTAAATGAAGTTTGTTTTGATAGCCAAACGATCTGTCGTGATATGTTAGATAACTTAGACAAATTACGTTGGGAATCCGTTCTAGCGTTAAAGAATTAAACAATTCAGCTTATTATTACGCGTGCTTATCCTATACTATTAAACGAGCAATATTTGTATATATATATATATATATATATATACATATATATATATATATTTGTAATCGGTTTCTCGAAAACGGCTCTAACGATTTCGATGTAATTTAGTATACAGGGGTTTTTGGCGGCCAAAAGTCGATCTAGCTAGGTCTCATATCTGGGAAAATTCGTTTTCACCGTCTTTTTAAGTACTTTTTAGGGCGTTTTAGTGCGTTCAAGAAACTTACAGCGCCATCTGTTGTCGAGTAGCATAGCTTGCTCACCCGATGATATTTTAATGTTGAGGCGGGTATTATAGAGCGAAGCTCGGTCGCCCAGGTACTATATTTTTAAGTAGGTTCTGTTCAGTCGGAGCATATAAAACATTTAGGAAGAAATTTAAGAATGCCGAGTTTAAAAAAAAGAGTGATGTTGAATTCATGAATAATGTAGAACCAAATAAACATAAAATACACAAGAAAGTAAAAGACGTTAAGACGCTTCTACTTTTTCCAGAAACACGAAATCTACATAAAGCCTAGTCTACACTGACAATATTAATCGAGGCGTCAACCGCCCTGTCTAAACACGCCGCCTAACAAAGCAGTACAGTTACTTGCCGCTACAGAGCCTCTATCTATACAATGGCTTTCAGCTTATTCGTTCGAGTGACGAAATACTTATAGACCTTCTTTGTACGCCTAACCTCCTGTGGTGAGTGTTGAGAAACGCCGCCTTTAATAAATTCTCACCTTTAAATCAGCGGTTTAAAGTTCAATTCACTTTATTCGCTTGTGTTGTAACTTTATATTTTAGAGTTATAAGTAGCGTTAGTTTCGTTCTGTTAACAGACTTATATGTTATTTGAATAGAGTCGAAAATTTAAAGAATATTGTTGGTGTGTTTGGATGTGAGAAGCGCGCGCGCGGTAGGCGTTGCCACGACGAGGTATGTGGTGGTGCGCCGGCGCAGTCACGACCGTCTACAACCTACAAGCCTCCATACGAATCGGAACCGTAATCAATTTTTTGCTTTTTGTCAAAAGATAATTTACAACAATAGTCTCTGTGTTTACAAAAACGAGTTTTGTTTGAAAAGGGTTTTTTAAATGGTCTTGTCGTTTTTGAGACGTTCATGTCAATTTATGACAGGAAAATTTTAATAGAGCCTGATACGATAGATAGGTTTCTTATGTAGATAAAAACCCCATGACAAATTCCAGTATATGTTTACGCTATTAGTCAGGGCTGTAAAACAATTAGCAAGTGTCGATAAGTGCGCAATTACCTGCGCATTCCCGCGTGCCTGTCGCAAATCGTGCGCAGGAAAGCACCCTTATCTAATCGTCGCGGGCACAGGGTGACGGGCGTGACGGAAACACGTCACGAAGTCACAACATGACGCACCGTCGGGTAATGTGCAATGAGCTTTTGTTTTACTCCATATTTTTTGTGGAGATACCACATATTATTATAGTAAGTATAACAGTACAGGCAGACACTATGTGCATGTACGAGTATAAGCGCCTATGTCAAATTCCGCAGGTCCATGTGAAATTGTATTTTTTTTAATGTTTACTAAAAACAAACAACAATTTCACTTACAGCCCCAACTACCTTTCTGGGTATCATTTACGGATGGACTAAGAAGTCCAGCCTGATAAAAAAAACCGGCCAAGTGCGAGTCAGGCTCGCGTACCAAGGGTTCCGTACCACTAAGGTAAAAATACATTCTTAATTATGGACGCGCAGTTACGCAGAAGTGTATTAAAACGCGCGAGTCCAATACGCACTTGACCAGTTTTTATTATTTGTTGTTATTTTATAAATTATGCACTATAAACATACCAATTTTCACGTTTGTAAGTGTTTCTGATTTTAAGATAGAGCTGAAGCAACACGCTAAAAAAAACAAGTTTTTAGTAGGGGAGCCCCCCTTTGTTTATTATTATTTTTTATTTTAAGTATTTGTTGTTATAGCGGCAACAGAAATAGATAATCTGTGAAAATTTTAACTGTCTAGCTATTACGGTTCATGAGATACAGCCTGCTGACAGACGGACAGAGATCGGAGGCATATTAATAGGGTCCCGTTTTTTACCCTTTGCGGGTACTGTACCCTAAAAACATATCCAACGTCAATCTGCCTCAGTTAGAAATGGAGTCCAAACAAAGGATAAATAAACTACATACATACCTTGAACTATGCATATTTTTTTTTTACTATGTATGGGCTTACTCTTGACCTCGATCTAGTCTTGAGATGATTCGGGTTATAAGAGCTCGGGAACACAGACGCAGGCAGAGAATTCCACTCCTTAGCCGTGCGCATTATAAAGGATGTTTCAAAGCGCTTTGTGCAGATGTGTGGAATATCAACCAAATATGGGTGATATCCTGCAGTGCGTCTGGATTCCCGATGGTAGAAGGGGGATGGCGGAATAAGCTCATGGAGCTCTTGGGCAAACTCTCCGAAGTACAATCTGTAAAAGACCGACAGACATGCAATTTTGCGCCGGTGGGCTAGGCTGTGAAACTTGGTTTTCACTAGCATCTCATCCATCACCAACGAGCTTCTTGGCTCTGCGATCGATCGAGTCTAGAGCGGCTAGTTGGTATTTGGTATTTTCTCAATGACTCATGAAAATTTGTATAGAGTACAGGCAACTCCACCTCCAACGAGTTTTTGAAAGAAGAATAGTACAAAGTCCAATGTGCCCAGCTTGATTTGCTTTTGAATGTAATTTAAAATATGCGTACTTACATGCCCTTGTGAATCCATGGTATTATTGGTCAGCTTGAGCTTGCTGAAGGACACGGGATTGGCCGTCCAGTGATGTCCCGGGGCAGGCGAGTCGGGGTGAAGCATGAGTCTCCTCGGCGATTGGGGTTCCGCCCCTCCAGCAGCTGCCCAGGCGCCTCCAGCCCAGCGCCAGCGCCTCCGCCCCACCAAGGACAGTTCCAGGAGCACGCAGTACTCCTCGCGAGGGTCGAGACCGGAGAGGGAGACGCGAAGAGATGGAAACATGCGTCTGGAAGAATTGAATAGTGTTATTGAATTTGTCACGCCTTGTACAGTCAAAAGCAGGTCAAGCTTGACACTTGCACTGCGACTTTAGCTCTTACAGCCATTGAAGGAAGAACGGTACAATATGTCCGATGTGCATGTCAAGTTTGAAGTACTCTTGACTGTACGTATATACTGCAAAACCCTTAAGTACTTAGAATATGAATCTGAACAAATTTCCTAAAGATACAGTGGGTCAAAAAATTAGATATGTCATGCCTTTCTCATACAAACGCATACGAGTATATGGTAGTAGTATTAGAATTTTCATAGCAACTAAGCCCATTTTTTTTTAACTTTCGATTTAATTCTTTGGGATAGTTGTTCAGTTCTATGTTCAGAATTTTACTAGGGGTAAAAAACACACTGTATAAGTAATATTGTTTATTACTTGTAGGAACACGAAAGCTTACATCGTGATCACCTCGTCCTTCTCTTCATTATCAACGTGAATAGAGGAAGTAGTTATACAAACATCGATTTCACTGATTGAATTGAAAAATCAACTGGTTTGGTCATCTTAAATCAAACTTAATTGCACGGAACCAATTCCTATAATGAAAAGGACATGACTTTTAAAGAATTGCTTATGCAAGATGGACTTATAGTATGTTATTAATAAGAGGGTTATGTGAAAATGACAAATCTCTTAATCTAATCGATCTGGCCCTTTAGGTGCCGGCAAAGAATAGTACCATCCCATCTCTACCCGTGGGTGTCGTAAGAGGCGACTAAGGGATTATGAAACGGTCCTTGTGTGTATCGTACCATCTTCCATACTGCGGTCACCAACAACCGCGGTCCATAGCGCCGGCCGCAAAGCTGACAAGAGTGGTGAGTATAGTACTTCCCCTCCACATTGTTCCAGCAAAAGTTGGATTTCTGGTGGGAGCTCCCTGTCCTGCAGTGGACGTTTCATGGGATGCTAAGATGATGATGAATCGAACTGGAGCTCGCACTTTCCCCAATTGTAACTTCTTTTCCCGAGGCAGAAGATCGTATGATACATTTTTTCGATTATTCCGACGCCTTTGCAGGTATGTCAAAAGCAATCGACTATAGGGTAAGGTGCTCCAAGAGTGCGCACTTTTGAAATGAGATGTTATAAGAAAAAAAGTATTAGGGCTAGGAAAACCAACTTTATATTTAATAAGTCTTTATATATCTAACAACAAAACACCTTACAAATTCCACTGCAAATCCAATCAGTTTTGGCACAAATAGCTAAATGAATAAAAAGAGAAATGCGCACTCTTACCCTACCGGTTGAGTAAGAGTGCGCGCATGGTTTTGTAAGAGTGCGCAACTTAAAAATCCTTTTAACCATCCTTTGCTTGCTAGTTTTCTTGCCTATGCTTGCTAGTTTTTTTTCCTTTATATAATCTGTGTGTTGTAATGTAACTAATGTTATCTTGTACGGCGAAACCCTAAGCTAACTCCCTCATTTTGCTGTCAATCCAATGAACATCTTCAATTTTCATATGTTTAATATATTCAGAAAATTCTTCTTTCACCACCTTAATGCAATTTAGAATCAAATCGTCAATGAATTTCACCTCTCTTCTGCTGAATTTATAATGAAGATTCTAGCATACCAAGAGTGTCAGCTACCAACCTATGTCGATTGTCCCTTTTTATTTCTATAAGCTTCCGAGCTTCTTTAAGTACTTCGGGTGTACGGTTCTTCTGATTAGGCTTATAGTTTTTTTTTCCAAACATGCTCAAAATAAAGATGTCATTAAGTTTTGTATGTAGTTGGAACAAAACTTCAACAAAACGCAACACTGAAATCAAGTGGTGTGTAAGAGTGCGCGCGCACTCTTAAGCGCAACCACACCGCGCACTCTTAGTAATGTCACCCTGGAGCAATATAAAGGACTGGAGGCGACATCTCTTGCGAAACATAGCTATTTTCTCTTATTCACGATAAGACCATAGAACAAATTGCGAGTTGAGAAAGTTTCCATTATTGTTTACAGCATAGTTTTTTATTAGCATTAATCGCTAAACACAAAAAAATAAGATCAAAACGAGTAAAAATATTTAGGTTTACCTGGAATCTAAGTTTTTGCAAGAATTTAAATCATCTCTTGGCAGGGTGTACCCATTCACTATAGCACCAAAACACAACTGAAGTTAGCAACAAATGTCTTACAGAACCCGTCTTACATCAGCTGCGCACTCTTACAGACCGCGCACTCTTAGAGCACCTTACCCTAGCTGTCAGAAAAAATAAGTTTGTAAAACAATGTTATTCTTTCCATCAAACATATTCTGGTTGTAGTGTCATGGCTGTAAAATGTCTTGGTAAGCGTTGAAATAAACGAAAAAATGGATTGTAGAATAATATATTTTAAGGGTTTTTGTTATCTCCAAAGCAAAACACTACGCGCTCACTTGTTACGTAAGTTAAAAACGTTATAATACGTTAACATAAACGTTATAGTTTTTCTGAAGACAAAATTTAAAATAGCCGCCCAGGAGCCGAACTCTTGAATAGCTTCAAGTAAGTAATTTATGAGATCAAAAAAATTAAATGGGCTGTGAGGTAAATCATATTATTATTCCAAAATTTATAAGTATAATATGTAACGAATACGAGATCAATCGTCACCATAGAATACATGAAACTCGTCACTTTTGAAAAAAGACTTGTGATTTTGAATTGATTTGGTGATATTTTATCACACAGTGATATTCCACTTCCAGAGTCTGTAGACACTGCGTTTGCTGCGTATAAATTTCCTGTATTATTATTTTTTTCCTGAAATTCTACAATGGTCCCACCAAAACTTGCCAAGGGTTTCCAAGGAAAGGAACCCATAAACAAACAAAGTTGTGTCTAAAAAGCACAAACAAACGTAAAATTAAACAAAGAAGGTGATAATAAAATTATAGTTCCCGTGTGGCTGTGTCCATGTCCAGTTGGAAAATTCCACACGTACTCAAACTGTTATACCTAAATATTATTGTAATCGGGGGCGTGCTTCTTTATATTTAAAGCTCCTTCATATCTATCGCTGAAGCTTTTAGCAATTAACAGAAGTTGACTGCGATATGTTCAAAAAAGTTTTAACTTGAAAGACGCTTTCTGCATGCGGCAGTTAATCACGTAATTTCTGTTTCTTTATAATAATCTTTATGCTTATCCTACTTCATACTCCTATATACAGGGTGTTAATTTAATTGCGTGCCATAGCTTAAGGGGTGTTTCAGTTACGATAAAGGAATACAAAAAAATATTTAAAAAAATCCTGCTGAAAAAAAAAACTTCATTGAAACTTAACTAACACGGAGCACCGCGTAGGATTTTTTTTTTTTTTTGAGTTTCTTTATCGTTGCTGAACCACCCCTTAAGCTATGGCACGCAATCAAATTAACACCCTGTATACTCGTATTTATATTAATATTATGAACGCGAAAGTTTGTAAGTATGGGTGGATGTTTGTTCCTCTTTCACGTAAAAACTACTGAATGGATTTTAATGAAACTTGGCACACATATAGGTTAGGTCCTGGAATAAAACATAGGCTACTTTTTACCGCGGGAAAACACTTCATTCCCACGGGAAAACACATTTAATGTTAATGAATAAGGTGACTGACTCACTGACTGACATATCAACGCACAGCCCAAACCGCTGGGTCTAGAAATTCCAAATTTGGCATGTAGGTTTTTTATGAGGTTTTAGGGTGCACTAAGAAAGGGTTTTACAAAATTCCACCCCTAAGGGGGTAAAATAGGGGATGAAAGTTTGTATGAAAGTCCGTCAGTTTTGTAGTTCTTCTTCTCATATTTAAGAGCCGCGCTCTTGTCGGTGGAGCAATCTCCATTTCTCTCTGTCCTCTGCCAATGATTTGACATCCTGATAAGACTCGACGTTTAACCTCTCTTTTATCTGGTCAAAATAAGTGCGTCTTGGTCTTCCTCTTCCTCTTCCTCTTGTTTTGTAGTTAGGATGTTTTGTAGTTAGGAATAGTTTTGTAGTTAGGATCTTCAAATTTTGTATTTAGGCTAATGACTAAAAATTAATATTTACGTGTCTCAGGGTTTTTGGAAATTCGGCAACCTAAAGGGTGAAAAGGGGGATGAAGTTGAAAATCCTTTATTTTTAAACTAAAATCCACATAATTTATTATTTAGGCATAAGGGTTGTAATTCTATGCAACGTGGTTGTTATTGAAATTCCACCCCAAATTCAATCCCTAAAAAAGGGAAAAGGGTGAAAAAGTCTAAAAACCAATATGGGTATCGTTTGTATGGATTATTGGGTTGCTGATTACGATAACTACAACCATTTTGAAATCCAACGTGGTGAACGTGAAATACCATCATCCCCTGGGGATGGAGTTGGGTAGGGTCTAAAAATCAATATGGGTGTTGTTTCTATGATTATATGAGGATAGGGATAGCGGTTAAGATGGCGTTAAGGGTAGGGAGAGGGAAGGGGAGGAGGGAGGAGAGAGAGTGGGAAATGGGGAGGGAGGGTGAGGGGGAAGAGGGGGAGAGGGGCAGGGACAGGGATGGTGTGACGGACGGTTGGACAGATGGTTGGACGGACGGACGGACGACAGATAGACGGAAGGGTGGATGGATGGATGGTCAGATAGATAGAATCCCACTCAGACGAAGTCGCGGGCAACAGCTAGTATGAAAATATTTCCTTTTAATATGACGTTCATAGAGATCCCGCCACCAACCGCTACACAATTTTTTGAAATTTATAATTTTTCCAACTAATAATCTTCTTTTTTTAAGTAAATACATACACACTACGATGTCTGTTTAACCCTAAAATCATGTTTACGAAGTAGAAACTTTTTTTGATGCATGTCTTTAATTTGATCACAAAGACAAAACCTTGAGAGCCACTGAACCTACAAAAGATTCACTCAACCTTTTATCGCGATTATAAAAGCGTGTGATAGGAATAAAAGTGTCGACCAACGAGGGCCTTTTGGCACCCGTTTGTGGTCAGCCAGACCGTAAAGATACCGTCATAAACGCGACGCGATCCGGCGCCGGGCTTATCGCCAGTCTGAACAACGGTTTACTTTACTTAGCGAATCATCAGCCCTTGACCAATAAATACTAGTGGTAAATAGATATAGCCAGGACATACACACCAATGACAGTACAAAGAAAATGGTTACTCAAAATTTGATTCTTAACGAGAAGGTACAATTCATCAAAAATCACGAATTAAGGTTTCAATATTAAAACGCAATAACCAACTCGCATTACTTTTACTAATAATTAACTAACAAAACGAAAAAAATTATTCGCAAATCAAATGCTACTTAACGTAAAGGTATCAGCCGAAGTATTTTCCAAAGGCATTCAGTATCTTTAGCTTTCAAAGCGCTGCCGCTAATGCAACGTCGCGATAAAGCTTATATGGAGTCTGGGCACCAGTTTTTACACATTCGGCATTCCGATGATCCGTCATAAAGTCATAACAGCCGTTATCACGTTCTCTGGAGCGACGCCGACCTGGGGGGCTCTAATGCAAGCTGCTGATAATGTGCTCTTGGACCAGTGATAGAAAGGCTTAGATCAAAGTAGACCAGGCAAAATGACTCTCATTTTACGCAGACTTTTCAGAAACATTTTAAGAAAAATTTACGTAGTTATATTTGAGTAAGTTTTACAGTGGCAAATTTCCGAAATAATTATTTTTATTAATATTTCGTTTGTTATAATATTTCGTTTTGTAAATGCAAAGTTGCACAGACAATTTGAAAAAAATGCGATTCCATATTGCTAAAATTATCCCATCCCATTCGCTTCGATTTGAGAGTTGATATAATTCTCAAGCACTTTATTTAAATTTACTGAATCACATATAGGTCATAGATGTCTTCAACCTTAATGCTAACTTCCTAGATTTCACACATGGTTATGGAGATTCTAAATCTGGTCATCCGTCATTCTATAGCCATAATAGTAAAAGGGCTTTATCAGGGTCCAAAGAGCGCAGGGTGCGGGGAGGTGCTGCGAGGTGGCCTGCTAATGCAGCCTCCCGATAAGGCCCCGACAGAAGCTCAATTAACAGCAAACTAAATTAGCCCCATTTAAAGTTTACGACGCCGGCTACCGCCTTACGTGAGCCTATCTGGTACCGACAGAAACGGCAAGGGTTAAAGTCTCACTAACGTTTATGTTACAAGCTTTACAGCTATTTTATGTTGTGATTGTAACAAAGTTACTATCACCCTTTTGTACAAAAAGTTTAAAGTACTTCACCCTCACTTAAGGATACGACAAGATTTTTTAGAAGGTCCGGGGTAGTCAAATCCTGTCCGACATTGAGTATACGAAAGGCAATGTGTACAATCGTCCCCTCTTCGTCAACATGTCAAACGTACTCGTCAAATATGTACTTCAAAATAGTGTGTAGGTATCGTCGCCTTTTTTGTTGACTATACGCTGACAAATCCGTCCGGCTACCGTTGAGATGGCCCTTATCACTGCGTCCACTTATCGGGCCTTTGAGGTGAGCCGGCGCCGACAAAGAAACGAGAGAGGTGACGAGCCAAGCGAAATATATTCAAATTGCAAACCTTTAAGTTAAACGACGATGCTGATTTTGAGTAGTCCAATAATAGTTATTTATGCAACTGTTGCGTAATGAGAGTAATTTTAACACGAGATCTGGTTTTTGATACGAGGCGCAGCCGAGTATCAAAATAGTATAGATCGAGTGTTAAAATGACTAATTACGTATAGTTGCATACAAAACTTTATCTACGACCGACAAAATAAAATAAAATTTTAAAGAGTAGTGATCAATTTATTGAACTAAGAGGACAGTTAGTTAGTACAGTTATTAAAAGTTATTCCCGAAGTTATTCCAGATCCAGAGCTTGTGGATGGAGTTGCTTTAACATTAATTTCATGTATATGGTTACTGACAGCCTCTTGTAGACTCATGTTCTCCTGGTACATACTTTCCATTTTGTTCAAATCACTTCTTTTGTTGCTTCTCACTTTATATAGAAGCGAGCCAACTGTTAGCCTCTTGTCGATTTATGTACTCCTGGTACTCTCCGTTTTTTTTTAAATATAGGTAGGCAGTCGTCACCCCAAAAAGTATTTTTACAAAATTACTTTAAAGTAGGCTGTATGTAGTACTGTGGTAGTATTGCCTTAGCCTATGCAGATTGAAAATTATGTATTATAACAGTTGCGGAATGAAAATCCATACTCCATTTCCTCCAGTGTGGAAATGAAAATGATAGCGGAAAATGACCTCAATTTCGAATCTGTCATTGGTTTCGAATTTGAAATATTCCGGTACGGGAGTAGATAAAAGTAAATATCAACAAAGTTATTTTCTTTCAATTGCCTAAAAATGTGATTGAGAAACGGCTTTGTTTCTGTCTCTACATGATTTCTACATAAAATAAATAATGAATGCAAATAGATGGCGGTCTAATTAAAATCGGGTTGTTATAAAAGTCTCTTGAGACGCTTCGTGGGCAGGACTTAGTGGAACAATGGGACCACCAGAATGATTGAATAAACGTTTGGAGTGGGTCATAAAGTTGTAACAGGTTTAGAACTGTGATGTCGATACGGAGGCGCTAACTGAGCCAGAAATCGCCACATCCGTCCTCACATCCGCACTCGAAATTTAGTAACGGGACGATTGCGTGCACAGGCTTATTGTGGGACGTTCCGCCGGCGGATTTCTATATTTGTTTGCATAAAAGACTAATAAATATTCTTTTTCTTTGCTGCGGAACCCTTTGAGATATAAATATTAATTTGTTATCCTTTTGAACGTGTGAAGTTTAACAATTTAAGGTAATACTTCAACAAAAATAAGAGTAAGACTGCTCGTTAAAATGAAAGTTTTCTCAAGACGATTTTAAAACACCCGAGACTCGACTCTTTAAAAAGCTGCTGTAAACATTTAGATAATTTAATGAAAGGGTTCTGTGTCAACTCGTCACTCAACACTATTTAATGCGACGTTAACCCTAACCTACCCTTCACTAGAGGCAGTTATCTTTACTGCTAATTTCATGGGGATTTTATCACCAAGTTCAATGTTAAAACCGAGTTCAACTATGTGGAACTTTGTCGTCATCGCGCCAGACGCCTCTCGAAGACATCTGTCTGTTTGCTTAAGTAGGAATGATAAACAACGTTTCTTATACTTCTTGAGGTTTTACTTGTACAAGACCATGTACCTTCTCTCTGACTTGTATAAGACTGCTTGTGTTTCGTGCTTCATCCAAACATAATTACATAAGCTACCTATAGAAGTTTTTCTCAAAAATATAACCGAGGAAGCGTTTTTTAAATAATTAAAATATTTTTTTTTCTAAGTGCTAGCGAGCGCAGAAGTGCAGAATAGAGAGGAGTTGAAGAAAGGAAGGAAAGACTTTGAAAGAAGTACCTAAGGGTTTTGTTTTTTTTAATATCCAGATTTTTTTTTCTTATTCTTACGAGCTCAGAATAGTTATAAAGAAATTAAAGAAGGGAGACCTTTGCACTACAGTAGGACGGAATAAGCCTATAGTATTATAGTTTCAAAAATTTCTAAAGTGCCTATATTAAAAAGGATGACAAAGTTATCCCCAAAATTTGTTACAACACAAATTCCTCTGAGTTAAAATGTTGTCTCTAAAGTATACGCTGCAGTAAACATCCATCGTCTAACCCTCTGATTAGCACCTCAACGAGAGGTCCGTCCGGTTTTTTCGTCCGCCCAGATGTGGCCCGGACAAATATTCCTCCACCATTGTCTGAGGAATAAAAAATTGTACACCTGGAAGTGTCAAAATGTTCACTCGGTCTGAGAGAGCGTGTGAATCACACTCTCGAGACGACTGTGTGGTTATTTGCTTCGACGGAGGTGATTACCTCCATGTGGTTATACAGCGAGAATTTTTATTCGTTTTAAACCCGAAGCCCAGTGATTCTACTCATGAAAACAAGCAACTTTACGGAAGAAAAAAATTTTTTACTTGAAAAAAATTTTCACCTTCCCATACAAAATGAGTCGATCACGTGACCACTTTACTATGGGGAGGCAGAAAAAACAGAAAAAAAAAGTTCTTCGGGAAAGTTGCTTGTTTTCATGAGTAGAATCACTGGGCTTCGGGTTTAAAACAAATGAAAATTCGGGCTGTATATAAGGTGGAATCAAAGGTACGCACACTAATGAAACCCGAGACTCCGCTGCTTATATGGAGTGCATTCACATACACATTTTGGCATTAACGTTGTAAAAATAATAATAAAAAAACTTACTTTAAAAATTGGGTCGGTTGGGAATATACCGCCCCCACTTGTTTACATAATAAGTGGTCGCGCCACTTCGTGTTAAGACGGCCAAAAAGGTGAAGAAATTAATCATTTATTCATTAATTGCTGTTGCCTCTTCAAACTCAGGAGGAAATCTTGGCCTGCCGACTAACGATATTGTGTTCGAGTGGGTTGAACACGTTGAAAATACCATTTTCTCGGTCAGCATCCAAAATGGTTTTCCTGCTAGGCCGTTTTCCATAGCGTGCTTGATAGTTGTCCTGGGCAAGCTGTTTAACATTATATCACTGATTTGTTTACTGATTGACTAATTCAAGCAAATTTGAATCAATAAAAGTGTTAGTTTTATTTTTGTTTGTAAATAAAAACAATGACATAAATCAACTTATCATAGCAACCTAGCAACAGCTGCAGAGGCTGTATGGAGATTATACTCGTATCCCTAAGGTTATAATCTCATTAGGATTTTTGTTAGGCATTATTTTTTTCTATTATTTCATATTTCTTGAATCAGAATCTAAAATAAATAGTATAGTTGTCATAAAAACGTTATTTTTTTTCTGTCTCTCTCATTTCTGTGCGTGGGTTTAAAAAATTATTGGTCTTTCTTTACATTTTTATCAAAGTGAAGTCCAAGGAGGTTTTAACCCACGCTACGAAGCGTAGAAAAACCTCCTTGGTGAAGTCTCCTTCATTTGAGATTATCATAGATAAAAAAGTAAAAATTATGACATATTTCTGAAAACTGAACCAAATAGTGCGAGAGCACGCTCAAGAAATGCCTACCTCATAAAATACGCCAACATGCAATTTTTGTATCGTTAACCGAAATTTAAACACGTATTAAAAACGTCTGCCAGCGCCGATCCTGCCGGATCATTGAAATAATAACTTTCGAAAAAATGTTGTAGCTGCCTCATCAAATACCCAAATGAAAGTACAGGTTAACTATTGTTCAATTAAGTAAAAAAAATAGTCTGCCATTGCGCATCCTACCGAAATTACTCGGCAAACTCTAAAAACATGCTTTTACTACACCCCCAACCTACCTCATTGAATACCCGAATGAGACCTACGCCAAACAATAACTAAAATGCACCTGATAATGGATCAAAGGGGATTTTTTACAATTTTTTATACGTATTTAAGTGTCGGTTAACGATCCAAATGTAGCCTGTCGGGGTATTTGATGAGGTAGGCATTTCTTGAGCTGGCTCTCCCACTAAAATCAGTACGAAGAGAATTTCCTGTACTACTTATAAATCTGTGAAAAAAATACCTTAACGATACACAAATCAGGAGTACCTGACAATGGTACTCATTTATCACGAGTGTTGGGAGGTTTTACAGCAAGATGTGTACAAGGCACGCTATGGAAGATGGCCTAGCGGGCTAACAATTCTGGATGCGGAATAAAGCGACGCATGAAAAGGGCGTTTAGAGTGATGAAGAGGGATCACGAGACTACGACGAGTTCGGAGGCATGTGCAGCGCCGCGCCTATGCGTGCATCTAGCACGAAGGTGGTTTTTTACAGCAACTATTACATTAATTAGTGGTGTTGTGTTTTTTTTTTAAGTGTAAAGTGGCTGACCCATATGGCCAGTCAATTATGGTAGCAGCTGGTGGTGCACGCTTTATTTCGAGTGCTTGACCCTCACAAAGTTAGTTATCAATGTTATCATTTATAATGTAAGTGGTGTATTCCTATTCCACCCACTTTCCAAAGTAACATATTTTTTTTTTTTGAGAATTGAAATTATACTGATATATCTACGCGAATGCATTCCATATAAGCAGTGGAAATTGGGGTTTCATTAGTGTGCGTACCTTTAATTACACCCTATATAAGTATGTTTAGTGTACCCAACGTATTCTACCTACAGTAGAATCCGTTTAGTACGACGTCGCTTATAACGACCGACCGCTTTTAGCGACGCATATGTTTCGTTGATTTGTCCAGAAATAACGTAAAAAAATACTTCTTTAGTACGACGTCCGGATAGTGCGACGTAATATCACCGGTCCCTTGAGTGTCGTTATAACCGGATTCTACTGTACTTAGAAATTATGCACATTAATAAAGTTCAAAGAGTTTATATCAAAACTCCCCGTGGCCAACAGCCTCTGTGGTGTAGTGGTTAGAGATTTCGGCTCTTGATCCGGAGGTTCTGGGTTCAGTTCCTGATGACACTGTTAATCAAACTTTATGTGCGACTTATCAGTTTGGTTAGGGCATCGCAGGATAAAGATTGTCAGCAAAAGTAAGACGATTCCGTGCTACTGTTGCTTCTGGCTTCTATTTACGGTAGTAATTTTTAAATTAGCCATATCAGAGACCTTGGGCGGCTTATGCCAGGGTTGACACCAGGGTTTACTGTCATCGATCTTATAGCCCACACCGATATGATGATGATTTGAATAGTGTTTAATTTGCATCAAAATGCAACCATCTTTTTCTTATCACTTACGAGCATAGCTCTTGTTGATACAATAACCGCCTGGGTACTACTATACGACACGATATTGATCTTCTCCTTCATCTGGTGCATTTAAGTCTTCTTAAAAAAGTCAAACAAGAAGAGTGTCTTAATTACTTAAATGTGTCTGTACTGTAGTATGCAATACGTCATATTGTGCGGAGATCTAATCAGGAACTTTACCGCCTCATCAAGCAGTCGTCATTGCGCAACGCATATAAATTGGTGCGCGCCCGCGACATCATTGTTCCACATTACAAGTAGGTACATAGCAAAGCTGTTGTGGTGAATCAGCATAAACAATCGAAGGTACACACTAGGGGCGGTTCAGGATATGCTCTATGTTAATGGGCTGGCCGGAAATACTTTCAACTACTTATATATTTTTTGAGAGTCGTTAAGATTAGTAAGATCATCTAGTTGTACAATTATATATTAATAATAGTACCTATATTTTTTATAACGTAAACTCAGATTATTATTTTTTATATTATCATCAACAACGTTCAAAAAAGTTCCAGACCACTCCAAATGCTTGGGCTCGTCTCCGCAAATCAAACAAACTACTTCTGACTTTTTGAAATAAGCTCGTAACAGAACAAATAAACCAAATTTTGGGAGCAGCCACAAAAAAGCCCGGTCGAGATGTAACTCTGGTATTAGCATATTGATGGGCTCGTATCTGAGCGTCTTTGTTTAGAATCAGCGACAGCACCTTCAATCATAACGATCGCGACAAAAAAGCCACATTTTATTGCCCCGTTTTTGCCGAATTCGGCTGCAGGTGGCAAAGAACAAAAGATTCGGAGAAGCGATAAACGAATTAAGTACGCGTTCGACGGTGATCGATACGCAATAGGAATAAAATGCAATGTTTTTTTTTATTGATTAGCGTCGCAAAAAGTGCTCCTTAATCCTATTTAGCTCGTTATCGTGAAGTTGATTCATATCAGTCTACTCCTAAAAGCAGCCGCTGGGAGATAAAGATAGGCAAGGGACTATCAACGAATCTTAAAAGTTGCGTAATGTCAGGTTGACACCGGCAGGGCGAGCCAGCAGGGGTGTCAGTCAGGTCGAGAGACAAAGCTCGCCCGCGGCGCGCGGCTGGCACCTGCGCAAGCTCACGACATGTTTATGCGCATCGCCAAATTTACAGCCCATAGCCTGCCGGTCACCCAAACATCGCCGCTCTTTGCGGAAATTGAAAATTTTTAATCACCCCGTCGGCGCCTCTTTACTCTTAAACCAAAGTCGCCGCTTACAATTGAAACTTTCGTAATAACATTCGCAGATTGTAAAAATGTCTTAAAAGGTTGCGTCCGCAATTAACTTTTGGTCTTACGCGCATCGGATGTTAAGTTTTATTGATATTGCGCTATCGGTAGGTACTTAACGAAAATAACACTTTGAAATACCTAATACAATACCGTTTTTAATGATGGCACGTTAATTGAGATCATTTTTGTGATAATTGCATTGATACCTTGTGAAAGGCTCGCGAAATTCTTTAGCAAGAGATTTAAAGGATTAACAGATTACAATCTTGGGTCGCCTTGATTTTTTTCTTGGAGATTTTACCTGGATTTCAATGAAAATGAAGTCTGTTAAGTGTTTTTCTGTATAGTGTCAATTGCAAGGTAAAGTAAGAGCGAATTACTTTTGCACCTCGTTTGGAAGAGCGCCGGCGCCGAAGCCGGGCCAGCACAAAGCGCAGGCGCGTCGTAAATTGCACGCCGAAGGGCCGACAAACGTACAGTAATTTAGTTGACAGTTAGTGCGATCGACCGCCGACGCGGCGCTACTACGGCCCTCGACATCCACTCCCCTAATTAAAAAGAACAGGGACTTACAATGCGTAATAGGAACTGATACGCCTGCGATGAGTTTCGGCACACTGGTACCACAGAAGTTTATCTGAACACCGCATCTACAGCCTATTATGCGCCCTTTGACGCTGTCCTCGGTGGACAACAGATCGTTAAGATAACGATATTGCGCTTGATCAAGGCTTTAGTTTTTTTAAATGGCAAAAATGGATCGTTTTGAGAAATGACGTCATTTTTAACGGACCATCCACGAAAATACACTTCAAAATAAATATTCACATACTTGAATATTTTGGATTATTCTTACGTTAAGTCGATTGTGAACTCAATTCCACAAGGGCTTGTGTCGTAGGTACTCAGCAAAGAAGTACAGAAATAAATAATTACATTTATCCGAGTCATGTATTGTTTGACCCCAGGACGTTCGGCTTGGCAGCCTTTGTCATAATGATAATGTCATTGGAATCCTGACCATTGCGGTCGTGGTCCATATATGCGCCCTCGATTTATGGAAAATGTTAACTTACATCGGCTAGCCATACCTACTTCTTAGCTAGATCTCATGAAAGTTACATATACATGATTCAAAACTTGGCCAATAAAAAAAAAGTCTAATCATAACCCAATTAAAAATCTAAAACAATCGTGTATATTAATCGGCTTATAGTCATTATTGTGTCTGTAGTGGGTCCAGTGGCGACGGGTCGTTAGCTCCCGACCCGGCATAAATCAGCCCATTTTATGATCCCAGCTATCCCCAACAACTAATGAAATGCGAGCGCAGTATGGGACCGCTAGCGACATTAAAAACGACACACAGACGGACAGATTCTAATTATAATCCTGTCAAAACCCCGATTTAAGGAAAGAATTGATGATCGGTAAACGGCGATTTTTATCTTAGATCGAGAGATAGTAGCTGTTGAATTTTAATTTCTTTTAGTTTTATAATAATTTTGTGTGACTAATGTAATGTTGTAGTACGTCCTTTTAATGCAACCGAATTGTCTCAACAAGAACATCAATCTTTTACAAGTTCTAAAGTAGCGGAGGTATCAAGACAACCGGTTAACAGCAAGATTGATAGGTAGTGACTAAAAGGCGAAAGGCTAATTACTTACAGTAGCCGGTAAGCAGGTAGTTTGCAAGACGTAACCAACTACTGAGCACGAACAAGCGACTATCAATCAGGCACAGGATCTGTGCTCGTCCTACCGTGATGCCGCAATACCTAGAACCGCCAGCATCCACATCGCTATGCAAATAAACCCTTAACGTACGCGCCTAAGGCCTGGATTGGGTTGAAAGGGCATGGCGCCAGTATTTTAGGAAGCTTTTCGAAGAAACGTTGCGAATGTTGCGCGCGCGCAGGCTCATAGCGCCGACAAAGAGCCCGCCGCACGCGAGCCGGCTTGATTCACAATTAAGCCAGTGTGTGTTAATTGATATTAATTTTAAACGTATGGTGCAAGAGCAAAACTATTCAGACTGTAGAACCAGTCAAGAAGATCATAACAAATTAAAAGTAATAAACGAAAATCCCTGTTCAATTCTAGGCATTGCTTGTACTGCAATCCAAGCTAACTATGCACTTATACTATATTCAACATGCAATCTGACTGATCGGAAGATATTGGCAGGCAACGCTTGTCACTTATCCCATGGTCGTATATCGCGGCGATACCAGGAATCGCGCCAAGGCTGCGTGTAACGCGTCGAGTTCAAACGTGCCGCTCCGCGTCATCTCCGCAATTAGTGGGCGGCCGCGGGTTGCGACACCGCTATTGACATTGAACCTACTTGCTACACATTTCACAGAAACCGTTTGATGCGCTCCCATGTCGTCGCGTTATGAAACACCCTCGCTAATTCGTGTGGACTTTGTCTCCGGCGTATTTGATCTTACTGCGCAAGCAAATTGGTACACGACATTTTAAAACAAGAACGCGTGGATTATACATTTGTCACATTGGACCGTCCGTGATGTCGTTATTTAAGCAAAGGGTGCCGAACTGTGGAACCACTGATTTAAGCTGCGATAACCGTTTTCCAAAAACCGTCGACTCCTGGACATTGACACGACGTCGACACTTTATTTGGGAGTCGTGTTTCACGTCGGGTCGAGCATCTGAGCGCCTAGTCGTGCTTATCTGGACCCTGCTCCAGAATGGCGGTTTCGGTAGCCGATGCCCGATGGCGATAGGATCGCGCGTGGTGATGTCGCCGGCCCGATGATATCGCCTCACGACCGGGTGGCGTAGTGCGCAGGCGCAGCACCCACGCTCTTCACGGTTATGTCACAGTGTCACACGTTTTGAGTAGTAACATGCTTGTTTATAAACATAGAGACGAGCTTAGAGCATGTTTTCCTATTATGAGTTCAAAATCAAAATGAGCAGGTAGACAAAGATTAAAGAAACGTTGTGTAATCAATAATCATGCAGAAACATCAAAATGAAGTACTAACATTTTTCGATTAATTTAGGCTAACTTTATGTTCTGAATGAAAAGGGATCTTGACACAACATATGCGAGGAATCCCAAAAGAATCGAAAGCGAGATGTTCGACCGATAGAGCTCGGCGCCAGGGGCACATTTACATAGCTTTTTGTGTTCGGAGTTCGGGCAGGACAGACCGAGACGTGCGCGAGCGCTGATGCTATCGGGAGCGCCCTCTGCCTCCCATCCTTTTAGTTGACTTCACCTGTTACTAGTCTCAAGGTAGCTGGTAGGTATGATGAACAAAATAGACTAAACATTGACAAACTTCAATTTACTTCTTTATCTCGATTTTCCAAAGATTTTCACGCGCAGAACGTATAAAAAGCGGAGCGCGCGTTTTCTTACGTCAATTCGTGGTTCCAATTTGTCATAGATGTAGAAAAGAATAAACAATAAAGGAAACTGAGTTACAAAGAGATTTTAACCTCTAAGTTACAAGTAAGAACTGGATTGGGTACTGTACTGCATACAGTCAACAACAAAAGTTACACTTTAAGACGTGCTCGTATTTTTATGACTTTTATGATTGACGGTGCACCCTCCCACAGTTTCCTGGGAGCAGCGACAATATGGACACGTACCTACTTATAAACATAGGAATATGAGCACGTACCAGCACTGGGAGACCGAACAAGATACCATATCAAGATGTGACTCCCACTGGGCGCGGTAAAGGATGGTAAGAGCCGCTTGAGATTGGGTTTCAGAAGCCTTTGGCAGATCGTAATGTGCTAAACTTATCTGCTTTGGTGTCAACGATTCAAGTTTTATAATTTTAAATTCTAGTAGAAATGTCACTTAGGTATAACACAGATCGAGAGAAGTAACATCAACGATCATCGAAAATGAACATTATCCGCATCGGGAGGTGTAATTACTACCTACACCAACATGAGGCAGTCCTATTGAAAGGAATATTTGTAGGAAGATTTATAATAATAATAATAATAATAATAAATAAGTTTATTGAACTAAATGTGGTTACAGAGATTTTACAAGATGTGCTTACATTGGATTCTTAAAGATAATTTGTTTTGCAACCAGTATGCTTTGACCTTGCTTCCTAAACTAAGAAAAAGATTCCTGTATCTTAGGAATTATTATTATTATTTATTTATTTAAGACTAAGTATGTCTTCTCGGCCTTCGTATGCCGGTGATAACAATACTTACGGACCTAAGTCAAGTGAGTATTGAGGATCCGTGGTGTTGTCGCATCGTAAACATTTTCTAACTATTCGGCAAGTATTTAGAATAACTGTTTTCTGTAGGCTGATGTATGTATGTTGTGGGAAGTTAAGAAATTTTAGGGACTGATTTAGCTGATTGGGGATTACGCCGGTGGTTGAGAGTACTATTGGTACTATTGCATTGTTAATTTATTGAGGCTCTACATTCGCATTATTTCATCTTTAAGGTCTACATATTTAGAGAGCTTGTCTTTGTGGATTGCAAGTTGTGGGTGTTGGGATTGGCAATATTAATAAGCTGTGCTGTTTTTTCTTGTTTGTCTATTAATGTTATATCTGGTCTATTGTAGTGTCCTCCTGTCTGTAAGTATAGCTCTGACAAAATATAACTTATGAGTTGTGTTTTCAAGAATACTTTCTGGGCTATATTTATAGTAAGGTACGGTGGAAGGTGATATAAAGTTATTTGCTGTGCTAGTTTCTGGTGAATTATTATTATTATACTTCTTTATTCAGGTAACCATGATCCATTTCATTACATATTACATAAATCGCCTGTCTGTGACTTTGGAGGTGCTACACATTATTATTAATTATTTAGGAGCCGGTCGTGTCCCACTGCAGGGCAAAGGCCTACCTTCCATCCTTCCACACATCCCGGTTTTGAGCTAGCGTCTGCCATTGACGAGAGTGTTCGTTTAACTCGTCTCGCCATCTCTTTCTTTTGGTGCTACACACACACACACACATACCGTCCAATATTAGTGGATAACTGCTCTAGTAGACTTGGGCTGCAAGATCTCGAAATAGATCAAGATATTGAAATAGAAGCGAGAATGCCTTACGATGATCATCAAATATGTTATTGAAATGCTAAAAAAAAATGAAAGCCTTACAATAATGATGTTGCCTAAAAGATGTAGGATTAGAAACTGTTCATCATATTGTGTGGGTTGCATGGCCGATGACCAACCTCACAAACCCTGGTGTCAGAGTTGTTGAGCCGTCATAGCCCTCAGACTCCTTATCGAGTACATCCGTAGATAAGTAGTAGTCGGAACCAACGGCTTATCGTGCCTTCCAACGCACGGAATCATCTAACTTTTCAAACAATTAGGTGATTCATACTGCAATGTCAAACCGAACCTAACCAAACTGGAGAGGTCACACAAACGGATTTTTGTTTGACGGTATCCTCAACGTGAATCGAACCCAGAACCTTTGGATCGAGAGCCGAGCGCCTAACCACTAAACCGCGGAGGCTGTGAGAAACTGTTTAGTATATTATTTCACCCAGAACAAACAAATCGTCATTATCGTTACTAAAGGAGGCTAAAAACAAAGAACCCATTCCAGAATACGATCACGTACCTACAAACATTGAGAGTAAAGTGCGATGGAATCTGTCTCCCACTGTCTTTAGTGTTGCTATAGTAAAGTTACTCGTATCGTTATCTTCGTCCGAGTATCGCTAGCGTTTAAATTTTTAAAAAGACAAGCGCTGTAAAGACACTATAGAAAAGCTCTACAATTTATTTATTATTATGAACATTTGACAATTTAACATACCAATCTTGATACACAAGAAACTGCTAAGTGCTCAACAATCAGATGCTGCAGTAGCAACGCAAAAAAGACCGATACCTGCGTTAGGGTTTAAAGAACTTGCCGGTAAGAAGAGATTTCTATTAAAGTATACGATATACATATTTGTGATCTTATCATAGATAGTACACGCAGGGACAAACTGCTTGACTCTTGTTTAAGGTACCTACAGTCGGTCGGTCTATCTTTGGTTTCTAGGGCTTTTCTGGTTATGAGTTAGGTGATGAGCTTATGAGTTCTGGTGTTGTTACCTCTTTTTCAACACATTTGCTCATAAAACAGCTCTATTTGCACTGTACTGTACACGCGTGTTTTTTTTTCATTATATTACCGCACTAGTGTTTTATTTTTGCCTTTTTAGGGTTCCGTACCTCAAAAGAAAAAAACGGAACCCTTATAGGATCACTTTGTTGTCCGTCTGTCTGTCTGTCTGTCTGTCTGTCTGTCTGTCTGTCTGTCTGTCTGTCTGTCTGTCTGTCTGTCAAGACCCTTTATCTCACGAACGGGTAAAGGTATCAGGTTGAAATTAATACCATATATTAGGATCCATGGACCACACAAGGTCTGAAAATTTCAATTTTTTACAACGATGCAATAAAAAGATATGGCATTTTATGTTCTCATCTCCATACATTTATTCAAAAATGCAAAACCTACAGGGTAGTTCCCGTTGACCTAAAATTATGAAATTTGGCAAGAAGCTAGGTCTTACAGTACAAATAATGGGAAAAGTCTGAAATCATTAAATATTACAACTTATCTCACAACTAATGGTAACCAATTGTGGTGAGCTCCCGTTTCAAGAACATTCATATAAGAGAGGGGTCAAGTTGGATGGTCACTGAGTTTTTAAAGTCAAAGAGCAAAAGCTTTTAGTATATAATAATTATGGTAGGTAGTACTGGGTAGTATGGGTCATACTGTGCCTGGACGGTGGTGGTATTACTTATTAAAATTTTTGCTTTTTTACTTTTGAAATGTTTTTGATATTTTTAGACGCTTACCTTACAGGTTTCGCCGTCAATATTTAAATAAAATAAAGATAAGAAAATAGTTAATGTTTTTTTTACTTTTATAATATAATTATACTTACTACACAAAGTTTATTTAATACGTGACAAAGTGTGGAACCATAATCTGATATCAGCGCCATCTTTAGGTACACGGTACAGACTTTTTAACCTAACTTCCTCTGAGACATCCAAAGCTCAAGATAATACCAATTATGGCCGCTAGGATTGCCACTAGGACGACACAGGTAAAAAATAATTAGAACCGTTTGATTGTATGCTATAGGTACTCAAAAAATTTTTCCTGCTTATAATAAATAAATTATATCACGGATTGCTTTGAAAATTAGAAATATGCAACATAAGCGTAAATTGGGTTAGGATGGAGGTAGGATACGCCATCTATACCGTTTAATATAGCTGGTAGGTAGGTATACTGCGTGCAAAATAACTTTGTCTGTGACCGTTAATGCGCAGAAGTCAAAAAATTAGTCGCGGGGGTGAGCACGGCTCCCCCCAGGGGGCGAGCGAATCGCTCATTGGCTCTCCGCCTGTCACCCATGCGCGGAAAATAAAAACGCGCTGTACCTATTCCAACCTATAGCGTGAGCTGAGGTTGGTCTTAGGTACACTTAACAGCACATCAGGAGAAACACTTTTGCACCTTATGGCATGGTAATAGAGTTGAAAAAGTTTCTACCGACGTGCGGTTGACCGTACGTACACACGGCCGCACATCGGTAGAAACACTTTTGGACCTTATGGCGTGGTAATAGAGTTGAAAAAGTTTCTACCGACAAGCTGTTGACCGTACGTTGACCGACCGTACGTAGCCATGATCACACCTAGCTGTATTCAAAGACTAATTCAGCGTACATTGCTCGTTGAAGTAAGGATATTGCAATTAACATAACCAAGCCTCCCAGCAATGTATGCCGAATTAAGTCTTGGAATTTAGGTAGGTGTGATCGTGGCTTAAACTGTCAAGCTTGATGTGCTAAGCAGGTAATTTAGTTTTATACTATGGTTTTATTGTACACCGTTTGAGATGTACCTACGTCAGCAATCAACTGTAACAAAACGTAAGATGAACATGTTATCTTCAATTATAGGTATAGGTTTTATCAATGAAAAACCTACAGGGTACTTCCCGGTGACCTAAAAATATGAAATTTGGCAAGAAGCTAGGTCTCACGGTACAAATAATGGGAAAAGTCTGAAATCATTAAATATTACAACTTTTCTCACAACTAATGGTAACCAATTGTGGTGAGCTGCCGTTTCAAGAATATTCATATAAGAGAGGGGTCAAGTTGGATGGTTGCTGAGGCGATTTTTGTTTTAGTTCTATTTAAAAACGGGAACACTTACAAACTTGAAAATTGGTATGTTTATAGGGCATAGGCTATAAAATAATAACAAATAATAAAATTTGGTCAAGCGCGTGTCGGACTCAAAAAATCTAGCACATTAACTTACTGAAATTTCAACTAATACAATTATGTTTATGTGGTGGTACGGAACCCTCAGTGCGCGAGTCCGACTCGCACTTGGCCGGTTTTTTTAAATCAGCAAGGTGCAAGGGGAGTTTCTATATGTATTAAATTCATAATATTTTAAGGCGAAGCAAGGAGATCTTTATTCTGAGGGTTTAGTCAGTGCCTCCTGCGCGCGCATTGATACACGCACCATTTCAAGAAATATTTGGTTGTTATGTTTATTACAAATGTTTTCAAAAGATTTAACTTCTAAAAATAAGTAAAAAAACAGTAATTAGTTTAGTTCCTCAACGTCGAAAATACTTAGACACAAAACACAAGTCTGGAGAATCGGGTGTAGGTAAGTAAAAATGTAAGGAAAATTCTACTTTTCCTTCGGGAGAATAGGTAAGCAAATTTTGTTTTTATTCGCAAATGTGTTGAAAAACGTCGTAAGCAGTGCGTGCGCTTTAGTGATTACACCCCCGGCTCCATTACGCCCTCGCCTGCGGCTCGGGCTTCAATTTCTGATCCTCGGCCGTAATATACAAAATAGCGCACTTGAATCTTAATCTACTATTCTGCAGGCGTGAGAAAAAACCGTATTCACATTTACGTACTTTTCACACTAAACTAAACCTCTCTTTGTCTCTAAACAGCGGGTACTCGTCGTCTCTGGAAATTAACTATTCTTTGATGATGTCAGGTATTACTAATTATTGAGTCTATCAAAAAGTTATTATTTCAATGTAGTGCCTACATCACCGGCTTACTGAAACACGTTTTCCTGTCACATAATTACGATCCTTGTCAGGCGGGGTCCGTGAGAATATTTCCTTTTTCCACGTAACATGGGTTAAACGCTTGTATCGCCGATACCGATCTAACCCGAACTCGTTGGCGCCATAAAAACAAAACGCCACACGACCACTTTCTTCCCCAAATTATTTGAGGAATTTACGACGAAACGGCAGACAAAAATATAAGTAAAACCACTAAAACCTAATGAGAAATTATCATCAACCCGCTGTCGTCCGGCAGAACCCCGTGATGAAGTTGCATGGAATGCATGTTTTTTGTTCTACATTCGAATTAATATTCTCGTGTTCCTTTTTTGTTGAATCGGCGATTGTTTTAGAGCGGAGAACAAAAAGTCGCAGGAGCCAGTGACTGCGCGATTCTGATGATAGCTCGCCTTGAAATTGATGGATCTTTCTCAGCGAGTGAAGCACATGGCTGGCTGCCTTCAGAATCTTGTTAAGTCAGCGCTTTTGATGAGTGTGATGGAAGGTGTCCCTGGGTTCGTGACATTCGACAAATCGGAGTAGGTGTGGCATGTTCCCTAGAGATCGCGATACGATCGCGTCGTGGCAACCGGCGACCGCTCGGCGCGTGCTTCGGATGCCGTCCCCTGCCTCCAGCCGGAATTACCCATTACATCCAATGACGATACGCTTTTTATCGAATGACAAAATTTCTTACAATTTCATCTAAGCTTTCATTACTATAAACGTTTTCTATTAAGTTTATGTTGTGACAAACAACCTCGTTTTACGGATATTACAGCAATTGTGGCCGGTCGTGGTCGTGGCACCGTTTATAAAACAACAACTTATTAGTTCCACTTCAACACTTACTGCCCACCCAACGACTTAAATACTTAGTGCGTTCATCGCTTACGGTAAATTAATTGTTTTCGCTTGTATTACATATAGGTACCTACGATGGTTATCATTTGGAGCTATTAACGTCGTCTTTATGGTTCGTTTGATTGTTGTTATCTGCCTGATCTAAATGTTAAGTAAATTTCTGAAGTGAAGGTTTGACGAGGCATTGACGAGTGAGGAGTAGATTTTGGAGGAAGCAGAGTGTGAGCGACGTTAGACTGTCATAATCTGATTATTAGCGGTGGTTGTGTTGGGCGGGGCGCGCGGCGGGCGGCCGGCGGCGGCGCTGCAGGAGGTCGGCGCCCGCGCACCTCTCGCTCGCACCGGCGCGCACGCAGCCGAGAGTGACAGGGACCGCGCGAGGCCCACGCACCACGAAGGCGACAAACGACCCGTGGTAAAACAAAAGGAATGTTGCCGGCGACGCTTTGAGGCGCCGGCGCCGGTCCCGCGTCCTAATCACCCATTTTAATTACGACACAGATCGAATCAATTAATCGGCATTTCTGTTAAAACAAGCGCTGGAATGAGCTTAGCGCTCGTTTCTGATAGCAACTCGTGAGCGCCAGATCGGAGATGATTAGACGACTCTATCTCATAAATTGGGAAGTCATATTTCAGAATTGTTTAACGACTTGATAACTCGTGTGTGTTCATTTCACGGCATGTGGTGTAGTACGTATGATTTTCTTAGATCTATAAAGCGACTCAACCTTTCACCACAGATGAAATAATAGTAAACCGATTGCCTTGAGATTCTTTCTTATGTCTACACACACTGCCCCTCAATAGATTAGGTGCTCAAGCGCAAGTATAGAATTACGGGAAGCTGTATAGACTTACTACGCTCGAGTAAACGTTCAGCCGTCTAATGAAAACCTGTCACCGACAGCAAGGATGTGAAGGAAACGCAAACTTACAGTCTCAGACGTTTTTAATTAGAACTTATTATTTTTTCGGGCGAATTTGGGCGCGCCCTTCCCTTCGAATAACCCAAGAATAAATAACGAGTTTTTGTGTAGTGTGTTTGTTTTTAAAATGGCGGGAGGTCCGCGCGACGACACGCGAGCCTGCGCCCGCGCCGGCCGCCACCGCGCCCATTTGTCATATTTCGGTTTTGAGAAAAAATAAATAACTCCACTCTATTCCAACCAGTGTTTGTTTGTACGCCGATTATTGAGGGTTAACTATTATCTTGAAACATGAACAGATGGAGCATGTCACCGTCTGTTACATGTATTTGGTTTATTTTTGTCCAATGTAGAGCAAACGAGTAACAATAAAACCAGATAAAACGATACCAAAAAAATAAAGCAAATGGCAAGATTTTTATCTTTATAATTTACCGCCACGAAATGAATATTCAAATGAAGTCGTCGTGGAACAAGTCAGCAGGTATACAGCTAGGAATACAAGTATAAGTAGAGATGTGTTATGTGGCCAGGCAATTTACACCCACAGCACAGGTGGGAAAATCGGGAAGGTTGTTGCCACAAATCCAGCGCTTAACACATAGAGCAAGCGATGGCGGCGGCAGGTGTTAACTGAGGTCGCGAGCTCCAGCCTGCACACACGAACCGCCCAAATTTCCTTATTTGCGTTTCCAATTTGGCCCACCCCCTGCTCCCGCATCCCCCAACCTCCAAGCCCACGGATAAAGAACTTAATGAGGACCGCTTTTAACTCCTTTATTTGAACAGTGACTAAAAGCATCAAGTTCCTTAAAGTTGAAACTTTCTCATTTACCTTACCGCGAAGAGAGAGAGAAATAACTCAATTGCCGTAACACGCACGCACGCACATCTCAAATAGGATTCAATACGAGAAATATAAATGAAATATTTTTGACCCATTTCGGTGGGTATGGCGCCAGGGCCGGCGCCGGCGCGCCCCCGGTCTCTCTCACGCGGCATCATTAATACAAAACAAACAAAAATGACCTCTAGTCCGGCACCAGGCGAGCAGCTAACGAGATTCACCAACCGCCGGATAAAGCGGTAAATTATTGGAATGTTAACCGGGCGAGTCGCGCGGTGGTCTTCGCCTTGCGTCCTGCGATCTGCGCCGGCGGCCGACGGGAAAAAACGTGTAAGGCGATGACAGTGCACAGATGAACCCTGCTAATTATCCGCGAGCGCAAAAAGCCGCTGCTGCGAGCGCGGCGACAACAACAGTGCGCAAGCGCGCCGCAACAGCGCTCATGCACGACAGCAATGCGTTTACGAAAACCGTCCAATTTTTTGCCGGATGCTTAATAGCCGTGTGGACGGCGACACGTCGGCTTTCGACCGGTAATTACACGCCAATAATTATTATTGAATATTCTCATGTCGATGCAATGCAGTCGGGCGCGGTTCGGCGGAGCTTTCTTCGGGCGGCGGACGCGGCAGCTGCGCGATGGCAGGGCACTAATGACGAGATGAGCTGTGAATACGTAATTGCAGCGAGGGAGGCAGCGGGTTGCGGCTGCGGGCTTACCGCGGCGGTGGGTCGCCGCTCGGCGACCGGCACTCGCTCGCAGGAAGGCGGAGGCGCCCACATCGGCACGACTGTGTAATTTCTTCACTGCTCGCTCCACATTATCGATCACGAAAAAACATAATTGAAGGGGTCCATCGTAAAGCAAACAAGCTTATAATAAGGTGTAATTTGTGCTCGGCCATTTAGAGAAATGCACAAATTGCCGTCGAGGCAGCTGTTTGTTTTGTCTATGACGGAGGTCCCGGTCGGAATCCCAAATTATCCGTTAACAAGCCCCGCGTCAGATTCGGCAGCCCTAATGGGCTTTCGTTAACTTTTTGTTGTTATTTTAAAATTTATGACGAGTAATGTGTTTCCTAAAATTCGACTTTGGATTGCGACAGCTGCATCATTTAATTGCCTATCTAGATGTTGGGCAAGGGTCTGTTGTTGGTTTAAGTTTTTTATCGTTTGCAAATGTTTGAGAAAAAATTAAAGAGGTGGTTCTGCCCATGAAACTGAACAACTTTTCCCGAGGAATATAGATCGAAACATGAAAAATAGTTTCGACAACCCATACAAACTGTATTAACTGACAACACATTTTGTATGAGGTCGTTTTTTTTTTTCATATTTTGATCTATGTTCCTTGGGAAAAGTTGTTCAGTTTCATAGGCAGAACCACCTCTCAAAATTTCCAGGGTGATGAAAAAATAACTCTGTATACACACCAACAATAGGTACTAGTCTAGTATACAGCGTGGAATATCTCTTAGTAGTAGGTATTCGTCATTTTAATGAATGAATGACTTTTTGCACGTGTTTGTAATGCAAACTCTATATTACATTTTATGGTTTTCCTTTCATTTAATTAACCAAGTTTGATAGAAAGATTTGATCCTTATGATTGACCCTATCGATCGATGTCATAAAGGTACCGGATGTTATTTCTTTAGATTTTAGCCGGTTCCATTCCTGGGTGTGGCAAGCGAATTTTCGAATATCTTTATATGCAGTTTTGTTTCTTTTTAAAAATATAGGAATGTTTCCTTTCAGTAAAATTTTCTATCCAAAATTTAGAATACTTTCCAACCTGTAAACAACAAAGACAAGAAATTTCTTGTATTTATACAAAATAATTTCAGAAAGTGCTTACCGTCCCCCTTTAGTGATGATCATCTCGGTGCCGATGTCGTGGAACCGTCGCCAGAGGTCGCCGTTCAGAAGACGCGCGTCGCAAGCCGGCGGCTCTGCGTCCGCGCCGATACGATGCTCTGCAAATGAACATTATTTTGATATACAACTACTTACTCATTCATAGTCGATCTCGTAAATTTTTATTATTCTTTTAAAACAAATGTCTATCGATACAGTAATTAATAATTTTTTTAAAACCTATCATAATGAGTCACTTAGTAATAAGATATTCCTTAGTTTAACTTTTGTTTTTTTTTTGCCATTTTAAAGGGCAACAGATTTAGAGATTCATTGAATTAAATGAATTAAGCTGGCTTTGATTTAATACTTTAGTTGCAAAAAGCTTATTTATAGTAAAAGCTCCAATGTTTTGCAGATTTTTTTTATCAAAACAACAAAAACTGACTGTAGAATATTTAAGTCAAGATATTATTTATTCATTTTAAGTTATTTATCACGTCAGTTATAAATTACATCGCTTCACAAACAAAGTGTCGCCGTGTGGGAAAGAAAGAAGTGAGAAGAAAAATCCCACTCGCTCTTTTAAATATGGTGATGTAAAAGAGTTATTTATAACTTTAAAGATGATTTTTGCAATTGCTAAAAACGTGAGGACAACGCCGCTTTTTACCAGATCGACCACTAATAATATAATAACAATAATAAATGGGGGACATTTTACACAAGGTCATCTGATCCCAAACTAGGCAAAGCCTACATACATAAATAGATAAATAACACCCAGACACAGAACAAACACTTGTGACCTAGACACAAACTCTTTTCCCTGGGTGGGAATCGAAACCGCGGTCCACGGCTTAAAAGGCAGGCTCAATACCAACCACACCAACGGGCTTGTCAATATCTGTTTCTGAGATGATTAGAACCGACTATTTATTTCCATTTTCTATAACATTTACTGCTTTATATTCCAACTCATAATTGTTTTTGGAATCACGATTTCACTATAAACGTAGACATTCGTGACCACTGACCACACGACGACCGTGCAAATAAAAATAATATCGGCGACGACGACTTGATGAAGCTTTTATTATCGATTTGTTAGTATCGATTTGAAGCCTTGGAGGAGTTACAGTTCCTCCAAGTTTGAAGCTCGTGAAAAACTAAACAATTTTATTTAATTCGGGATACTGCATGCTATTGACGAATATCTAAAGTTGTTTGCCTCAACCTCGAAGGTTTTCAGAACAGCAAAAAAACAATAATATATTTACGGATTTCTCATACTTCATTCAGGTTACGGAATTCGAGCCCCTAAAAAAATGTGTCACTAATCATCTACTTTCACTACCTACAATATGGTTTCGTTCATGTATCTTTTGAGGTAGATGACCAGGCTGCGGGATCCGGAACTATTACTGCTGTTTGTTTTACAGAAGAACTGAATTATTTTAGCACTGAAGGTATTATGAAACCCAGGGGATTTGACGAGAAACTGGTTTTTACATAGAGCGAATTCCATCTGACCCCCACAACCTAGAGGGCAAATGAGACCGCAAGGTTAGTGGCCAACCTAGCTATCAGAGTTACCGCCAAATGGCCTGTGACTTACCGGGTTAAAAATACATTATATAAATACTAAAATGTTAACAATAGGTAGTACCTATTGTATGATGTTAACTATTTACCAATTTAGATAATGCTGCACTAATTTATATTAATCTAATATTATTCTATACTATTAAACAAGCATTTTGTATTTTCAATGAAATTTACTATACAGAGGTTTTCGGGAGCCAAAAAATCGATCTAGCAAGGTCTCGTGTCTGTGAAAATTTGTTTTCTCCTGTTTTTTGAGCATTTTGTGAAAATAGCGCGTTTCAGATACCCTACAGCACCATCCCTTAGTGGGGTTTGGTTAATATTAGGCTTATTATTTTCGAGGCTACTAACAAATAAAACGGCAACTAACAGTTTGCATCTAATAAATTAATCTGGCAGCGATTAAATATTTTAGCAACAATTATATTAGATGAGCTCCTAAATGCAAGGATTTATAAAAACTAAATAATGGCTGATTCTTTAAGGTTGCAAATAATTAAACAGGGGCAATGAAATCATACGCGAGGTACTATAAATAATGACATGGCGACTAATATTAACAGTGGGATAACAAAGATTGTATTATTGGCAACAATAGGCTCCAATATAAAAATACACTTTAGGGCTGCGATTTGCAAGATGTAAAAATTAAAACAGGTACTATAATTAAGTATTTTTGATTGTAGAATCATAATTTAATGAAAACGGTGACAAGCGTACTCATTGCATAGAATGAATATATTTAAAGTTTTTTTTGTGCTGTATGCGAGGGGTCACAAGGGAATCTAACATAACCTTGGAGCTTTTCTTTGTAATCAATTAATCATACTTCCGCGTGCTTTCGAACCTTTTTACAATGACTACTACTAGTTTTTATCTGCCGTCAAATGTTCGCTTAACAATAAATTCAGTTTCCAAAACAAAAATCGATGCCAGTTTAATTAACACAAAGCTTATAAATGATTATAAAGTTGCTATTTTCTACTTAAAATTATCCTTCACTGTAGCTGCCAACCAATTATTTTTGCTACCCGCTTAAATATTTTTTGTAACCCTAATTCAGATTAATTTGTCGCTGCTTTAAATACATGCCTTAAGATTATACTTACATAGCGAAGCTCGGTTGCCCTGGTACTAAGTATTAACGCAGCTCTTTTCAGGTACACTTTATTATCAAAACACAGGGCATCGTAATAATTAAGAGATGTTTTATAGATAAATATTTGAAAGAGAGGAAGAAAGAAAAAACGATAGGAAGAGAGTGAGAAAGAAACAAATGTTTAGGTATTTTAGGTACAACAACTAAAAGGTAGCCCCTCAGCTTACGCTATAGCAAAATATTGCAAAAAAATTAAAAAGGAACGAAATAATAAAGAAAGAAAAGGTGGCCGTTGCTTAAGCTACAGCTACTTGCGCTGCCCCTGAGTAATTTTATGCTGCAGACAGAGTAGATTGCATATTTAATACCCCGTACCGGAATAACCCCTTTAAACAAAATATCAAGCAACCCTTTTTACAGTTCTCATATTTATAATATGAAACTGTTAAATTTAATAGCTAGTTTTAATCAAATATTGCATGGCATATTGATACATAGGATATTAATATTTATGCAGTATTAAATTTCTCGTCTTTTAGCGATCTTGAATAGCCGCCTAGTTAATGAGAGTTGGACTGCCCGCAGGGTTGTCATGTCTCATTAATTAAATTCAAATTGGTCATAAAACAAAATTGTTGCGTAGTAAAAAAAATATTTTTACAATATTTACTATGACTATTTTCGTATTATGTATTTAGGCACTTATCTAACGTCAATACAAGGTTATTTTTGTATCTGACATCAATTTGCCCACTTATAATGTAAGTCAGATCAAATGCAACAACTTTTGTTCTACGACTTTCTAACAACAATGCACAATATTTTTATAACTTCGCATACTGTCATATACTTACTCCAAAATGGCGGCAAAAAAGCTAAGGAAGATGCTGACAAGAAAAAGCTGATATTATCATGCGACGCGTCCCAATATGGCCTTGGGACCATTTTAGAACACGAAATGGAAGATGGTAGCATAAGACCCAATAGTGTTAATGATAGGACACCAGCAGAATTATTGAATAATAGACGTTTCAGAACTAAATTTGACTACTTGAATCCCTTAGCATCAAAAGACAAATTGCAATTGAAGGAATTAGAACAAAATGAAAACACAAAAGTAAGGAAATTTGAGATAGGACAAACGGTGTATGTAAGAAATTACAGTGGATCACCAAAATGGCTTAAAGGAGTAGTAGAGAAGAAGATCGGGGTATGTAGGTATTTAGTGAAATGGAATGGGAAACTTCTGAAGAGACATATTAATCAGATTACTGACTTCGGGGAGGAGAAGGAAGAGATAACATAGAAGAACAATCATCAGCAAGTAAAGGAACAAAAGATTTTAGATGAAGAAGATGATATCGTCATTCCATCACCTTCGAAGTGGGCTGATGTTGTTGGAGTGTCACAAGACATTGTAATACACAATAGTCTACAAGAGAAGCAAACACCAATTAATGTAAATAAGAGAGCTCTGTCTGATTCTCCTCCCGAATCAAACTGTAAGAAGATGGCTCGAAGTCTGTCTCAAGAAGATGAAGAAGAGTTAGAAGATTCGGAGATAACATCAGAGGATTTCAAGCAGTTGTTTGATCAATTAAGTAAATAAAAGAATAATGTAGCATGCAAAAATATAGAAGCAATTAGTGAGTAAGTTAAGTTAATGTTATAATGGATAGTGAGACTATTAGAGCTACTCCCAAGAAGAAAGAATATGAGTGAGGCATCTCGGGTGAAAGGCATGTCGTATACTCCAAAATGGCGGCAAAAACGCACGTCAGTCTGGTTCTGTTAGGTGAACTATTGCATGTGCTCTCGCGATATTTTCGGCATATATTCGCGGTATAGTTTACATACAAAATGTGTAGGTCACTCACGTTACTTTGTACGGGAAGTTATTTTTTTTGTGCGTTGTTAGCAAAGTCGTAGGATAAAATTTATTGCTTTTGACCTCACAAACGGATGTCAGGTGTGCCAGGAATTCTGTATCAGCAAAGATCTATCTAGTTCTATTTCATAATAACATCTCTTCTTGAAACGTCCACTAGAGAGTAATTTCCAAATGAAGTATTTGACCGCCCATCGTAGAGATCTTTAGGTGCGGGCTATGTCCAGCAGTGGACGCCTATCTATACAGGGTGTAAAAAAAGTACAATGACCGGTGATTCTAAATCACTGATAGATTGTAAAAAAAATATTTTAAAAAACTCAATTTTCAAAAATTTTGGGTGATCATGAAGTTTGATTTTCCTTCGACATTACAGATTACAGTAATTTATTGAAATGGATAAAGTACCAGTGACTGGATATTACACCAAAAAATATTTTTGTCTGCGTCCCCATGGGAACCATGCGAACCATGGGAAAGGACATAGGCTACTTCATTTCGGAATTCCACGCATACGAAGTCGCAGGTGACAGCTAGTATCAAATAAAATTTTATTTTGTTACAGCCAAACAACTTTTTAGTTAAAAGGAAGCAAAGCAAATAAGATAGATAGATAGATAGATAAATTCTTTATTGTCACACAAAAACAAAACAATACACAGGAGACTCTTAAAACTAGGGTGGACAAAGGCGGTCTTATCGCTTAAAGCGATCTCTTCCAGACAACCTTAGTTGCTTGTAGGAGAATGTATAAGGTTAAAAATGTATTGTTTTCATGAACACGTATTGCAATTTCTTAAAGACCCTGTATATGTCTGGACAACCCTGTACCCAGTCGTCAGCCGGTTGTATGTAACATGTCGATACTTTATGTTTTCCTTATCTCGAGGCTGCGCGCGCGCACCGTGCTGTGATCAAACGTGCCGCTAAACATTGATTTCACATAAACTAAGCCTTTGATATGTAACTTCATCTTTTACTGATTATACTCGTATAAATGTGTATGTATAAGTTCATTAGTTATTGGGTTGGTAGAAAATATTAATCACCTTATCTAAATTTGACACAATTTTACTCAACAGTTACATGTTTAAGATAATTTTTGAATTGTTAATAATACTTTGCTTATTAAGTTTATTTGTAAAGCTTACAGCTAGAGGGAATGGTTACTAAATAAATTACTGGTAAAATGTTCATTACTATCATCATCATATCCCACAACAAGTTAAGAAATTCACTGCAAAAATTCGTAGCTTAAATTGAAAGGGTCGTACCTTAGTCCAGCGGTGCCCAATTTTTTTCGGGTACGGAACCCTTATTGATCCACCATTTTTTACTAATGAATAACCTATAAATTAAGTCCACCACTAATGAATAACCTATAAATTTTAACCCCTATTTCCGCCCCATTTAGAATAGTAATAAAAGTATTTTTCTAATTATTATAACTGCAATAAAATTGGTCAAGCATATTCTAAAACCATTTCAAATTTCATGTCGATAGTGTGAGTAATTTAGAGGAGGCCTATGTCAAAGGACATCATGACAATAGAAAAGAAAAAATAAATAAGGGAATTTAATATAATATATAATAATATTTAATTCATTCTAATCAAAATTATATTTAAAATGTTTGAAATAAATTTATTAGTACCTAATTGCATGCATGAATTGTTATTAATGTTAGTCATGAATAAAGGCTATTTTATTTATTTTTTTATTAGTGTGAGTAGTTGCTAAGATAAACAGATTCCGTTTTGTTTTTCATTTTAGTTCGGAACCCTAATAAGGTTATGTTTTTTATGACGCAAGTATAATGAAAAAAAAAAAATTAACATACAATATCATTTGGAAAGCTTGCAAAGCGCTTTCGCGCTTTTATCTTAATTAATAATAAAGGTCACGAGAGAGTTATGTAAATATAAATGAAAAATAAAAATGGTGTTTACAAATATAATGAAATGGAATGTATATGGTTTTCTAGAAATCAGCAAAAAAATCTTTATAAACAACGTTTCGTGGTTCCAAAAGGCGCGGTTACAAAGGAATTGTAATTTGGGATTTAAAAATATTAAAAGTAGATACCAAAAGGTTGGCAGTTAATATCGAGCCACTAATAAGTAAAAGTAGAAGCTCATATTAAATTTAAACAGGTATCAAGTTATTCTAAATTAGTCTAAAAAGTAAAGATGAGTGTTTGTAAATTATGCAACTGAGGTTTTAGAAATGACAAATAAATGTAAACGAGATCATAAAATCAAGTTTTTAAGTGTCTTACACTGAAAAAAACATTTTTTATTGTTTGTTGGGGTTCTTATAATGTACCTATTTGAAGAGGTTTATTTCAGACAGCAGTCGCGCGTCTCTTTTTTTTCGTTTTTATTTTGGCCACCGATTAAAACCTTTACTTAGTAAAAGCAAAGATTTAAGCTCATACAGCCATGTGTAATTTTTTTTGTTTACAGAATATAGTATTTCTGTTGCGCGAATTAGCTTCTAACGTGAAGTTGTAGGAGAACCTTACCCACCTAGCCGATACCGTTGTGTTGCCTTACCTTAAGGACCTATGGACTAAGCAAAAAGAGATTATTGCCACTTAATGTTTTGATAGGCAAACTGAACACAAAAAAATAAAAACCTGTCAAGTGTGAGTTGATTTCGCGCGCAAAGTATACCGGTATACCTACCTATAGTATTTTTAGAACCAATAAATGCTTAGTAACGACAATTTAAAATGTTGCTCCATTTGCAGTAATAATTTAAAACATTTTTTATTCCTTCGTTTGCAATAAAGAATATTTAAAAATTATTCCAAATTTCAAGTCGATAGCGTGAGATGTTCTTCAGATAAACAAACAGACCGACAAAGTCACACCATGAAGGTTCCGTTTTTGGAATTCTAAAAAGGCATCTTGCTTCAGCGATTTTCACAATATTTAACACGTTTTAATTTTTTAAGCTGTCTGCAAGCCAATTATGATTTTTAGATGAAAGTTCTTAATTTCATAACTTACAATCAATGTTACCCAGCCAATAATATTAGTCGCCAATTCATTATATTTATATTACAAGAGCCAAAAATGTTAGGAACCTTTCATTTCAATTAATTCGTTTAGTATTCCCAGTTTTTATAAAGCTCGTTAGAGGCTTATTAATTTCACTGTCGCAATAATATTACTCGCCGTTTAAAGAGTCTCCTCGAAAATAACAAGCCATTCTAAAAATTTACTTTGCATCTAATACAATTTATTTTTTTAAGGCAGTGAGTACATACTTAATCTACTGATATTTAAAAAAGTAGGTATAAGCGTTAAGTGACCTATACGTTAAGTTTGTTTCCCAAAATAAATGTTAAACAATCCCGGATGGGTGACCGCTAGTAGCATATAAAATATAACGTTTCCGTGTTTTGGAAGGCACGTCTAATGTCGCTGACAGTAGTCGTTAATCCAAGTCAGAGGTCATTTGGCGGCTTGAGAACTGTCACAGCCATGCGGTCGGCTAAAAATGTGGGTCTGGTTTGGATTGCTGTCTGATTTGCGGAGGTCAGATGGCAGTCGTTCTGTGTGAAACTAGTACCCTCGTTAAATCCCTTAGATCGCTGACTCCGTACAAACGGGATAAGGCTCGGACAATGATGACTGATAGAAAGTTAAGAAAAAGCGCTCGTTGATGTCTTTTCTATGAATGCAAAACTTTTAATTAGAAAGAATTCCACGCGTAGTAATGTCGTCTTTCTAATATCTCTCTAAGAAAATAATTTAAATGAATGCATGATCCCTCAGTAGATTTCAATGAAACTAAATAAACTAAACTACATGTTGCTTTGGTTGTTACGAAAGCAACTTAAGTTTCAACTTTTATCGAAGATACAAAATAAATATTTTTGGTTTGACGTTTAATAAATATAGTAGATCCTGTGTGGTGCCAAAGAATAGTACCAACCCATACATACCCGTGGGTGTCGTAAGAGGCGACTAAGGGTTATAAACAGGAGGATGGGCAAGCATCCTCCTTTGTATCTTACATCTTACTAACTGCGGTCACCTACAACCGCGGTCCATGGTGCCAGCCGTACCGCTAACAAGCGAGGTGACTATGGTACACATGGCCGCACATCGGTAGAAACACTTTTGGACCTTATGGCGTGGTAATAGAGTTGAACAAGTTTCTACCGACAAGCGGTTGACCGTATATCCCGTTTACATTTATCCAGCAAAAGCTAGAATTCTGGAGGGTGCTCCGTCCTGTAGTGGACGTTTCATGGGATGTTATGATGATGATGAATATAGTAGTTCATTCGTCTATTTTGTACACATATTGGCTGTGTGTGTGAGTGGCTTTAAGCATCAATCACACCTTCTTAAATATTAAGATATATATATTTTTTAAATAGTGTGGTTTTTTTTGAGGAAATTTTATAGAGTATCCAAAAAGTAAAGTAATACAGGGTTATTTTTGGACCCCTGGCCAAATTTTAGTATGTGAACACAAATCTCAACATTTTTCCCAAAGGAACATGGGTCGAAAAACAAGCAATAATTTTGCTCCTCCCATACAAATCTTGTGCCGGCGATAGTGGGATTTGTATGAGAGGGCCAAATGTTTTCTCGTTTTTCTACCCATGTTCCTTTGGGATAGTTGTTATATTTGTGTTCTGATTAACATACTAAAATTTGGCCAGTGGTCCAGGGGGGGCATAGTATCTACATAAAGATGACCGCTTAATACGCTGCAGAACGCTGCTGCACCTTTAAAAGATTTCCTTTTCGCCTTCTACCTCCCGAATGTGCTTCGATACGGGCTGAAAATGATGATGACGACGTCCACGTGAACAGATCTTTACTTAGCGGCACCACTCATGCATGTCTTGCGCATTTCTTCTACCGCTATAAGAAAATAAAGGAACTTACGCAAACCACTTAGAGAAGCCGCATGAAGCATTTGCTGCCTCAGCAAATACTCTCCGAAATGAGCCTGGTCCATCATCATTTTAATTCCACAACTAAGGTTAACAGTCACTGACCACGCCACTCACAGTACCATCACACAGAATGTCAGAAATATAAGAAAAGTTCCGATAACAAGAATCCAAGTGTTTACACGCACGGTCACAAAAAGTTCATAATTGGAAGGCTATGAGAGAATACGTGGTGTCAAAGCGACAGCTGCGTTTACACTGAGACGGGAGGCGAGCGCAGGCGGCGCGTACGCATGGCCACGCCCCCTCGCTTCTGATTGGTCGACAGGTGACTAATGGCGGCACCAGCGAAGCCTGCGCAGCTTTCACACAGCTTTCCGCCCGCCTTTACGCTCGACAGGTGATCATTGTGATCGAGCCCGATATTGTTACAATGACCATTCAAATTCGATTGTGGTGCGTAGGCGCTCCAATTGATGTTCTAAGGATTTTGTAACATGACATTATATTCCTACATAGCCCAATTCAGCATCCAGTAGGTATTAGTGCCTAATAACAAATTATTTCCTTACATAATTAGTACACACGGCCGCACATCGGTAGAAACAATTTTGGACCTTATGGCGTGGTAATTGAGTTCAAAAAGTTTCTACCGACGAGCGGTTGACCGTACCTGGGCGACCGAGCTTCGCTCTATAATAGCCGCCTCAACGTCAAAATATTATCGGGTGAGCAAGCTATGCTACCGACCAACAGATGGCGCTGTAGGTTTTTGTCTAAAATGCGAATGCTTAAAAACAAGGGGAAAACGAATTTTTCCAGACATGAGACCTAGCCAGATCGATTTTTCGTCCTTGAAAACCCGAAACAGATTACAAATATGTATATATAATATAGGTATATACAAAAATTGCTCGTTTAATAGTATAGATATCCAATGTACCTAAAAATATGACGATGATCCAACTGTTCAATGTTGGAGTTGTTAGTTTTTTTTATGTTACAATTGAGCAGGTGGTCTCCACTGCCCACAGCACCCACTGTCTTATTACTTTGACGCCAATAAGACAGCAAAGCGCGTTGCCCAGCCTGAAAACTAAGATGTTATGTCTCATGTGCCAGTAATTTCACTGGCTCCCTTACCCTTCAAACCAAAATACAGCAGTGCAAGCACTGCTGCTTTACGGCAGAAATAGGCAAGGGGGTGGTAGGTACTTGCCCAGACGGATTTTGCACAAAATCCCTACCACCTAACAAGTAACATAGTTCTAGTTCATGTAGGTACTTCAATACATCCACACAATTTAAACAAACCCAAAGTATGTAGAAACCACACAAATGTGTGTTGTTTCGATGTGGTTACCTGCTTTGCCTTGCTACTTTTAGTAGTTAGGACTCACACATTACGAAATCCTATATTATTAAACGAGCAATATTTGTAATCGGTTTCTCGAAAACGGCTCTAACGATTTCGATGAAATTTACCATTAGGTGGTTTTTGGGGGAAACAAATCGATCTAGCTAGGTCTCATGTCTGGGAAAATTCGATGTCTCCGTGTTTTGAAAGTACCGCGTTTTAAACAAAAACCTACAGCGCCATCTGTTGGCGAGTAGCATAGCTTGCTCACCCGATGATATTTTAATGTTGAGGTGGCTATTATAAAGCGAAGCTCGGTCGTCCAGGTACTAAAAATTAAATTGACTATTTGAATTGGTTGACGTTCACGTTTGACGTGACGTTCGGTAGCCGAAAACAAAATACCTATTCACAGAGAAACTATAAAATCAAGAATACATGTAAATCTAACGATCATATGTCATTGTTTCATAAATATATCAGGGCAATTTTTTATACTGCAGAACTTTTGGTAGATACACAAACCACAAAACTGAACAACTTCCCCTAAAGCCACGATCACACCTAGCTGAATTCAAAGACTAATTCGGCATACATTGCTCGTTGAAGTAAGGATATTGCAATTAACCTAACCAAGCCTCAGCAATGTATGCCAAATTAGTCTTTGAATTCAGCTAGGTGTGATCGTGGCTTTAGACACGACTTAGAAAAGCTAGACATGATGCGTCAGATCCTATCGTAAACAAGTATAGCAGCATATCTTATCACTACCGGTGTCAGAACATTGCGCATGCGACTATCAACACTCGTACTATTATATCAACATTTCTGGCATTATGATTACTCATTACGAACGTGCTGGGAACTATGCTTAAACAGATTAAGTTTAGGCCCCTTTATACGTTGCTGTTTTAGCTCAAGCTTTATACGATACGTCGCTGTCTCGCTTCGCTCTTAAATCAAATGTTCAACCTTAGAAGCCTTCGCTTGCTCAAATTTCAATACAAGCACTCGCGCCAAATAACAATTTGCCTTGCATAACAAAAAACTATTTTTGTAAATTAATAATCTAGTTTCAAAAGGATTTTAGTACTTTGAAGTGAGAGGTTCAAAAAAGAATCTAAGTCACGAGAGGTATAAAAACTTTGCTACCGAGGGAAACACACATTTTTTTTACCTCTCTTCAACGAGGAAAAAACGAATACTGCTAGTACCTTTTCCATAATTCATCATCACGTTCTAACTTCAAAAACTTTTTCCAAGCTAGCGGCCAAAAATGACTTTAAGCAGATAATCCCAGAATCCTTCATATGCTCGAGGTTCAATACCTACAAGGCACTAACGCCAAATAACAATTTTGCATAACAAATAACTATTACATAACATCCCATGAAACGTCCACTGCAGGTCAGGGAGGGAGCTCCCTCCAGAGCTCCAGCAAAAACACTTAGTAGGTTCTTTAGAGGGGATTTACCATAGTCACCACGCTTGTTAGAGTTTCGGCTGGCTACCACTCATCATATTTTCATATTTTCTGCTTTCTTTTAATGCTCTAAGGATTTATGGTACAGTCAACGACAGGTCAAACTTGACACTCGCAGGGCGACTCTGGCCCGTACGTCTACTGAAATAAGAACGATACAAAGTCAAGATCGTAGCAGGTGGAGAACTGTGGTCTCTGCCTACCCCGACGGGAACAAGGCGTGATGTTATGTATGTATGTATGCAAAGTCGAATGTGTCGAGCTTGATATGTTTTTGACTGTACATCCTAGTAGTTCTGAACTCTTAGATAGAGCATTTATTCCAATATGTTTTTGACTGTACATCCTAGTAGTTCTGAACTCTTAGATAGAGCATTTATTCCAAGCTATTTAGCGAGCTGATTTAGCGATATTTAAAGTTGCCCTTTACAGTCAAGAGCTCATCAGCTTGATACTTGCAAGCATCTACTACATTTTCAAAAATCTCTACGGTGTAAAATAGTGATCGAATTAAGAACGGAAGGTCTATTGTGCTGACTCTACATACTTAGATGACTTATACTATGGTCAAAAGACCCTAATCACCGGATGTGTGACCAAGCTTTATCGTGACTCGTTAAAAAGTTATTTGTATTTTAGTACTTATACTAATTGTAGACGTAGAGATTATCGTGTCTTTAAGGAAGGTCATGGTTTTTGCTTTTTTTGCAACTTGATATTGTTGGGTAGGTACTTACAGTAAGTACAATGCTAACTCATCATCATATCGTGTTGGTTGCAAGGTCGATGACCGACCTCACATACCCTGGTGTCAGAGTTTTTGAGCCAAGTCCTCTGACATATCCGTAGATAGTAGTCGAGACCAACGGCTTAACGTGCCTTCCGAAGCTCGGAATCATCTAACTTTTCAGACAATCAGGTTCATCCTGCAATGCGCTAACCAAACTGGGGAGTTAGCACCAAAGGGATTTTTGTTTGACTGTGTCCCCAGTACTCCGGATCGAGAGCCGTGCGCTCTAACCACTAGACCACAGAGGCCACTATCTTACGAGGGCCAAACCGAAAAGATCGGGAATAGAATACTCAGGAATAAATTAGATTAAAACCTTTTTGGTTTATGACATGTAGTATTATTTCAAACACAATTCCATTTATGAATTTTAAAAAAAGTAAAAAAGAAAAGAGTAGCCATTTGAATTTGACAAGTCAGTGGGGAAAATGGAGCTTACGCGGGAACATTTCCGTGCCATAATTTTTCACAACTTTCGTCGAGGTTTATCTCAAGAACAATGTCTCGCCGAGCTTGTTTCTGTTTATGAACTTGAAGCACCCAGTAAAACGACTATATATCGTTGGTATTCTGAGTTTCGTCGTGGACGTTCCTCTCTCACGACAGTTCCTTCTACTGGTCGACCAAAAACAGCGGTAACACAAGATAACATCGATGCTGTGCGCCAATTAATAAAAGAAGATAGACATGTGACATACGAGCAGATTCGGGCTTCTCTCAGCATTGGTATGACAGCGATTCAAACTATTTTACATGATGAACTGGGTGTCAAGAAGTTAGTTTCCCGCTGGTCGCCCCATCGTTTGACCGAGGAACAAAAGTCGGCTCGTGTTAATTGGTGTCGGTCTACTCTGCAACGGTTCAATAGAGGGAGCTCAATTGCAGTTTACAATATCGTCTCTGGTGATGAATCGTGGATTTATTCATATGAGCCCGAAAGAAAACATCAATCGGCTGTTTGGGTCTTCGAAGGCGAGGTCAAGCCAACAATAGTTGTCCGCTCTCGTAGCGTGTCGAAAAAAATGGTCGCTTCGTTTGTATCGAAAACTGGTCATGTGGCTACGATTCCTTTATAAGAACGCAGAACGGTTACTGCTGATTGGTACACAATAGTTTGTTTGCCGGAAGTCATAAGAGAACTTCGTAAAATTAATCCGAATCGTCGCATCATTCTTCACCAGGATAATGCGAGCTCACATACCGCTCGCAAAACGATCGCGTTTTTAAATCAGGAAAACGTGGAGTTAATGGACCATCCACCGTATAGCCCTGACTTGAGCCCCAATGATTATTTTACATTCCCAAGAATTAAAGATATGCTTAGAGTAGCCGAATTTCGCACTTTACTCTGACTTTACTTTGTAGGTGATAGATAGATAGAAACTCTTTATTGCACACAAATAGGTATACGAAATACAAATTTAAATAAACTAACCTTGTATAACCTAACCGATTAAAGAATGCCGTCGCACCACCGCTCCTCCAAGCGTCGCACGCACAGATTCTCCAAGCACAGATTAGATAGAATATGTGCTATACGGGTCACAAGTTTTGTTTTTAATTTTTTTAGTTTTTGGCCTAGCTTTAGGCTGATACAGAGAAAAGAGAACACCGTTATAGAGGGTGTCCCAAGAAACCTGTACCAGCGAAGGTCTGCGGCCGGGGACCACTAATACCTATCGATTGGACCCCCATGTATGTTCAGCGATTTTTTGTAGTTTTCGAGATATGATTTTTTTTTTCAGTTTTTTCCTAAAGTTTGGGTGATTTTAGCTAATTTTTTTCTGAGACGTGATTCTTTAAGATTTTTTTTATTAGTATTATTGATAGAATGTGTGTTCGTCGGTAAAAACACTAAACATCCAAATTCTAACGACTAGTAGCTCAGAATTAGATCACAAAATTAAAATTTTCACTTGACTTCTACTTGAAAAAAAAAATTACTTAAACCTGACTGATCATCTTTCTGATAATTTTAAAAACTTTATGGGTTCCTTAGCTTAAAAATAACACAAAAAAGTTGGTACTTTATAGCTAATTTTTACGCGAAAATGGGGTTCAAAGTTGATAAAGTTGAAAATAGTGAAATTTATTTCATGCCTTTTATAGGCTTTTCTCGCATTTCTAGACCCTATCAAATTTTTTACCTGAAAAAATAAGTTTAATGAAAAAAGAAAAAAAAGTTGAATGTTCTTTAAATAAAAGTAGTACTTGCAAGTAAAATCTGGTGTAAATATACGTTATTTTAAATTTATTCATAATTATTCACCACATTAATGGCAAAAATGCGAAAAAAGCCTATAAAAGGTATGAAATAAATTTCACTATTTTCAACTTTATCAACTTTGAACCCCATTTTCACGTAAAAATTACCTATAAAGTACCAACTTTTTTGTGTTATTTTTAGAGCTAAGGAACCCATAAAGATTTTAAAATTATCAGAAAGATGATCAGTCAGGTTTAAGTATTTTTTTTTTCAAGTTGAAATCAAGTGAAAATTTCCCCAAACAGATATTTTAATTTTGTAATCTAATTCTGAGCTACTAGTCGTTAGAATTTGGCTGTTTAGTGTTTTTACATACGAACACACATTCTATCAATAATACTAATAAAAAAAATCTTAAAGAATCACGTCTAAGAAAAAAAACCGGCCAAGTGCGAGTCGGACTCGCGCACTGAGGGTTCCGTACCACCACATAAACATAATTGTATTAGTTGAAATTTCAGTAAGTTAATGTGCTAGATTTTTTGAGTCCGACACGCGCTTGACCAAATTTTATTATTTGTTGTTATTTTATAGCTTATGCACTATAAACATACCAATTTTCAAGTTTGTAAGTGTTCCAGTTTTTAAATAGAACTAAAACAAAAATTGCCTCAGCGACCATCCAACTTGACCCCTCTCTTATATGAATGTTCTTGAAACGGGAGCTCACCACAATTGGTTACCATTAGTTGTGAGAAAAGTTGTAATATTTAATGATTTCAGACTTTTCCCTTTATTTGTACTGTGAGACCTAGCTTCTTGCCAAATTTCATAATTTTAGGTCAACGGGAAGTACCCTGTAGGTTTTGCATTTTTGAATAAATGTATGGAGATGAGGACATAAAATGACATATCTTATGATTGCGTCGTTGTAAAAAATTTATATTTTCAGATCTTGTGTGGTTCATGGATCCTAATATATGGTATTAATTTCAACCTGATACCTTTACCCGTTAGTGAGATAAAGGGTCTTGACAGACAGACAGACAGACAGACGGACAACAAAGTGATCCTATAAGGGTTCCGTTTTTTTCTTTTGAGGTACGGAACCCTAAAAATTGCTAAAATCAACCAAAATTTAGAAAAAAAAAGAAAAAAATATATATCTTGATAACTACAAAAAATCGCTGAACATACATGGGGGTCCAATCTATAGGTATTAGTGGTCCCCGGCCGCAGACCTTCGCTGGTACAGGTTTCTTGGGACACCCCGTATATGGCGTTTCTTGATCTGCATACCGCGCCAGGTAGGTAATCTGATGGGCCCTAAAGGTGAAGAACGTACCACAAGCCTATATTGACACTATCCGAGACATGTACCTACCACGACTCGGTATCCGTGGTTCGAACCACCGTTGGCGATACTCGCTCATTCCCAATCACTATGGGTGTCCACCAAGGCTCAGTCCTGAGTCCCTTTCTGTTCAGCGTAGTTCTCGACGTGGTTACGGCGGATGTCCATGAGCCATCTCCTTGGCTTATGATGTATGCTGATGATATTGCGTTGATAGACGAGGACAAGCAGAAATTGGAGCAAAAGGTGAACCATTGGAAGGGTGCGCTAAAGAACGGAAGTTTGAAACTAAATGTGTCGGAGACAGAGTACATAACCTGCGGTAGTACAGACCCAGATTCCATAAAAGTCGGCGCTGAATGCGTCTCGAAGGCGGACAAATTTAAATACCTTGGATCTGTACTGCAAAAATCTGGGGAAATTGACCATGATGTGCAAGTCCGAATAAGCGCTGCGTGGGCAAAATGGCGTGAAGTAACCGGTGTCACCTGTGACCGAAGGATGCCGGTGAAGCTTAAGGCTAGGCCTTCCTGAATGGCCTCTAGACTGAAAAAATTCGTTACCACTTTTTACATTAAATATAATATTTATCTTAGCACAAAAAAAACGTAGTAATAAATAAGATGTAAGAAGTGATGTAGTCGAGATAGAATTTAAATTTAATTAGTTTAACTTAATAAAACAAAATCTAAAAACCTCATTTTGTCAATTTTTTCCCATTTGTAACCATTTTACTGCTACATTTTTACTAAAAATACTTCATTGAAAATTTACAATATTTTAGACAAAACAAAATTGTATGATGTGATGTTTTATTTTTTTTATATTTTAACGTTACAGTAGCTAAATGGTTGAAATTTTTACAGTACCTAAGTATATGTGTTAAACGGATCTCTTAACAAATAATAAACAATAAGAAGTTAGAAAATCAGGGAGTCCCTATACAAAAATCTTGTTAGTTTGGTGTTTTTTTTAGTTTATGCTTTATCATATAATCAGGAAAACTTACAAGCGTGAAAATTGGTATGTTTACGGTGCATAAGCTATAGAATAACAACAAATAATAAAAACTGGTCAACTTCGTATCGGACTCGTGCGCATGAGAGGGGGGGCAAGACGGGGTGGCGGGCAAGACGGGGCAGTGGCCATTACTCATCAACCAATTGACCAATCACAAGCGTTTCCCCACGAGACGGCTCGTCTTGGGACATGAGACGGCTCGACTTGGGACTTGGGTGATGCACCCACGCGTTTTGTTTTTATTCACAAAAATCTTTTTTTCGGTGTTTTTCTACCATATTTCTATTGTGATTAAGGCATGTTTGCTGCGTAAATAACAAGTTTGTGGATTTGATCCTACGTTATTCCTGTAAGTCCCTGAATGCACTAACAGGTAAGAACTTGTTTATTTGTCGGTCGCTTACAGTTTTTTATTGCCTATTGTTTTGAATCTAATTTGGCATGTGGGGGTAAGATGGGGTAGGGCATGGGAGGGTTAGATGGGGTACCCTTTCGCCCCTCAATGTATGTAAGTTTGAAGATGTTTACGCTGCATTTCTAAAATGAATTTATTGTTTGATGCCCACGACACATGGCACTAAGGGTGCTTAATGTAGGACTGGAGTATTAAGTGTGTCTGTTTAAATATTGCAATATAGTATTATTTTATCTTGTATAAGAATGGTGAAGACTTATACTAAATAGATAGGATAGAGGAGCTTGGTCAGAAGATTCCATGAAATTAAAGAACAATGAGCGTTCGAAGAAAAAACTATATTTGGTGGAATAAAAACAAGAATACAATACATACATGAAACAACAATTGGTACCCCATCTTACCCACTAGGTGTACCCCATCTTACCCGACGGGCGGGCAAGATGGGGTGATTTGACATGTTTTTACTTTTTGGTTATTAAAATCTTATCTTCTTCATAAATGTTCCTCATAAATGTTCTAAAAGATATTATTTATTAAAGACAGATTACTAGAGGATAGCTTGGACATAAATGAGATTTTAAAAGCACTATACTTTTGCTTTTATGGTGCTTCAAACCTTAAGTACGCCGTCTTGCCCCCCTCTCCCCTAATACACTTCTGCATGACTGCGCGTCCATAAATAAGACGGTATTTTTTACTTAGTGGTACGGAACCCTCGGAGCGCGAGTCCGACTCGTACTTGGCCGGTTATTTATTTATAATCGAACAGTATCGTGTTCTAGAACAAAGAGATTTGAACCGTGCGTTGTAGAATATGCTTCAGTTTTTAGAATACCTATAACGTGAAGTTAAAAATTGGCGAACCGATTTTGGACTTTTTGAGACAGCAACAGAGATTACTTTAAATCTTTAGTAGCTACGCACTCCGTTGTCATTTTACTGCATACCACTATCTTTATTATCCACTAAATAGCACTATCTGCTAAGGATGGAGCTCTGTACATTAACTTACTAATCTGGGGATGGAGCCATAAGCGTATCCATTTCGTGCGAGGGACCTCCATACTAAAATGTATGGATCTTTTATCAAATCCTAAAAACGTAACATTTTTATATTTCTCTCTGAGAAAAATGCGACTTAGGACTAACAAATGTTACTTATTACCACAGTTCACTTTTTAACTATAAGGATACAAGATTGATTTTTGAATGTTCTAACAGCAACATGTAGAGTTGCACAGAACGGCAACGTCGCACTTCACATCATGCATTCAAAATTTTCAGCGGGAAAATGATTTTTGTTTCTAGCACCGAAACCATAAGACCTAGGGACTCACTTTTCTTGGTGCTTATTGCATCAAATATGCACTCTCTATTGGTATATCCCTCAGCATTCTACGTGCAGTACTTTTTGAGTTACAGCATGGGCTTGCTGGCGAGACGTTTCCCCAGCAAGCCCATGAAAAAATACAAATATCTCAAAAGTTAGTGGAGCTAGGATTTTGAAATATTTGCTACCTACTGTTCCGAGTAGGTAGTAAATATTAAGCTTTGTTTCATCTTCCTACCTACTATATGTTCCGAGATATCACATGGGCTGGCTGGGAAAACGTCTCTCCAGCCACCCATAATTATTGATGAAGTGCTCCTACCATATGGACATTTTCGATTCGGCTTTTTTACAATCAATTGCACTAGACATGCAGTAAATGTGGAACTATTTTGCTTTTATGTAATCTTCGTGGTTTTCCCTGTATAGAATGGGCTGGCTGACGAGACGTCTCTACAGCCACCCAAAGTTTTCACCTCGTAGTGTCATCAGTTTTGATGCACTGAATCTGACACTTTACTGATGGAATGAACCAATTTCCACTAAATTTTGGTGTATGCCACTTGGCCATATCTCGCATGGGTTGCTGGGGAGACGGACACGTCATAGTCGACTACGAGACGCTTTACACTTTACTACTATGCTTTACTAGCTCATACAGAATATGTATATGACGGACTCTAGGTACTTTACTCTGTGTAAGAAACACATTTCAATCGAGCAGGCAAACAAACACTCCAAGCCGAGTTCTCGCCAAAAAGTTCCTTTTCCTGGCTTTTCCAGGTTCAAATCCCGTGTTCAAATCTCATTGTTTTTTGGTCTGTCTACGTATCATTCCTATCTCTCTCTCTCTGTCCAGAGAGGAATGGCGCAATGGAGGGGAGGCCTTTGCCCAGCAGTGGGACCTATTATAGGCTAGTTATAATAATAACTACGTATCATATCAGTGCTTACCACAGATTTTATAGGAGAGGTGCTTACGGCCTTAGACTATATAATACTACGGCCATTACCTCTGTACATTAACTTACTAATCTGGGGCCATTACCATATATATTCTATGGCCATTACGGCCAATCGCAGAGTAAAAACACTATAGAGTCCGTCATATATATATTCTGTATGAGCTAGTGAAGTGTAAAGCGTATCCCAGTCGCCTATACTAGTCGGTCAAAAAACTCAGTTAAGTTTTACAAAAATCAAGAATTCTTTAAAAATCTAATGTTTTAGTACCTACAGGGTGTTAATTTAATTGCGTGCCATAGCTTAAGGGGTGTTTCAGTTGCGATAAAGGAAAACAAATAAAATATAAAAAAAATCTTCTGAAAAAAAAAATTGCATTGAAACTTAACTAACGCGGAGCCACGTCACTAGCGCGCGAGTATCAGTGAATAAGGTAGGCACATCATCGTCATATCAGCCGAAAGACGTCCACTGCTGGACATAGGCCTCCCCTAAAGATCTCTATGACGACTACATAACTAAAACTCTTTCGCGCGCTTTTGATAGCGCGCCCATTTGCGCCGTCATTGCCCTCCGCGTTAGTTTAGTTTCAATGGAGTTTTAATTTTTTTTAGTAGGATTTTTTTTTATAATTTTTTTGAGTTTCTTTATCGTTACTGAACCACCCCTTAAGCTATGGCACGCAATCAAATTAACACCCTGTATAAACTTTGTTTGCAAAAGTGAAAATATATTTTTTTTTACTTGTGAATTGATCATTAATACTAAGAACGGAAGCGTAAATAATCCGTAATAGCCATTTTATGCGTAATTTTTAACACCGTTTTTTCCTGAATGGTAAGTGTTTTCACCAGAAAAACTGTGGTAGTAACATTTATTAGTCCCATGTCACATATTTCTTAGAGAGAAAGATAAAAAAATACGTTTTTAGTATTTGCTAAAAATCCATACATTTTAGTATGGAGGTCCCTAGCAAGAACGTGATACGCTTATGGCGCAATCCTCCGTGCTATTGTACATCCTTGCGGCCAATCCTACGGGCCAATCGGAGAACCCCTAATGTTACTATTTGAAAAAAAAGGTAAATGAGAATGGTAGAAGAATTTGACTATTTTTAACTCAGAGTAAAAATCTAAGAGTCCGTCATTATACATATTCTGTATGAACTGTATGAACTAGTGAAGTGTACAGCGTCTCCCTTGCGCCTATACTAGTCGGTCAAAAAACTCAGTTAAGTTTTACAAAAATCAAGAAATCTTTAAAAATCTAATGTTTTAGTAGAAAGTTTGTTTGCGGAAGTGAAAATTAATCTTTTTTTACTTGTGAATTGATCATTAATACTAAGAACGGAAGCATAAATAATCCGTAATAGCTATTTTATGCGTGATTTTTAACACAGTTTTTTTCCTGAATGGTAAGTGTTTTCACCAGAAAAACTGTGGTAGTAGCATTTATTAGTCCGATCTCACATATTTCTCAGAGAGAAAGATAAAATTTTTACGTTTTTAGGATTTGATAAAAATCCATACATTTTAGTATGGAGGTCCCTCGCAAGAAAGTGATACACTTATGGGTCCCTCCTTAGCAGAAAGAGTTGCAACTTAAACCTCCTTGATTTTTAACTACAAGCTCTGAATGGCATTTAAATTTTTTATATGTATAATTTCCTTCTAAACAGTGTCTTTTCTCAGTTGGCTTTGCTAATCTGGCTATGAAGCGCTCTGTTCAATACACCAATGCTTTCTTGACCTAGTTGACGGTCACGTTGACGCTGTATCGTCGAACTTGCATCGACCGTTGTAAATAGTTGCCTACGGTACCTATTCCAGCTATACCGCTTTTTAGCCATTATTGGTGATGCGCGTTTAGAAGTGCTTTCATTACATAATTAAAAACAAATAGCTCACCAGAATTGAGACCCTCTTAGCCACAGAGCTCATTTAGTATAGCTCTCTATTCCATTTTGAAACTACGCGTGCTAAGATGGATGAAAAACTTTTGGGTTCCAAAACGGTAATAAATATACTTTGACAGCAGTCTGTCTCGACCACATATATGAATGTCATATAAAGCTATCCTGCTGTCACGGTAATTACTACCTGGTTGCGTTCCGAATCGAGTAAACATTACTCTGACAGCAGGATAGCGTTATATGACGTCCACCGGTGTGCTCGAGACAGACTGCTGTCAAAGGGTAATTATTACCGTTTTGGAACTCACTCCTAATTTGGAACGCGCCTTAAATATAATAAGTAGTAGCAATTATAAAATTATATTGGCAGCCCCAAATAAAATGTCAAAAACAGTAAAAAAAACTGCTGTAAAATAATTCTATGTGAAATCGCTGTAAACTCAAGAATTTTGGTAAAATAATCGACGAAACCGATATCAAAATGAATCAAAAGTGATAACCCTTGTTATTTGAGCTTTATAATATGTGAAGATGGGACAACATCCGGGAAAAGTGATCCTTTGCAATGAATTTCTATACGCATAGGTCTTGACGTCTGCTCAGGTTTATTTTGTGTCGATTGTGGTGGAAATGTTTTCCAAGTCACAGACTAGTAAGGACTCGTTCCTGGAACAGACGAAGGCAGCTCGGGAGGAGAGGGCCTTAGAAAAGAAACGGGATCAATCTGCGGTTAAGATTCAGGCTCTTATTCGTGGCTGGCTAGCAAGGCAGAGGTTTACTAAACTCATTTTGTAAGTATTCGGAACTATAAGTACATATATCAAAGTTTTAGGTACTTAGTTTGTTGTTTTACTGTCCTGAATTAAAATGAATTAGAGTGCTAATGTGTTGTGTCCTTTATTGCCCCGATTGTCTTGCTAACATATTACAAGTGATCACTTACTCAAACATTTAGTGTGAAAACTTGTGTAAGTAGGTATGTATAGTGGCTACTAAATAACTAGAATATGAATGAATATAATCTTCCTTTTGGGTGGATGTGAAGCTAGCATATTTAAAAAAGCAGTCTAAATATATTTGTTATATAAATCACCTTTGTTATTTTAAGATGAGTTACTATAACAGGTTAAAATATTTATAATTGCAAAAATATGTTCCTTTAACATTTTATCTAGGTGTAATGGAAAGGGTATATGAACCCTGAAGGATGTGATTCTGCGCATGAAACTAAACAACTTTTTCTAAGAAACATAGGTTGAAATATGAAAAACAATTTTTACCTCCCATAGAAACTAAATCAGCTGATAGCTCATTTAGTATCGGAGGTTAAAAATTTTTTTGTATATCGACCTATGTTCCTTAGAGAAAGTTGTTTAATTTCATGGGCAGAATCATATCCTTCAAGATTGATATAGCCTTTCTGTTACACCGTGTAGAGATAATGCAATGTAGATTATAGTAAGGGTGATGAAGGACAAATTTCTATATGATTTGCTTATGTCTGCCTCTTTGACTGATGATAAGGAGCATCCTCTAAAAGATACAAAAAATATTAGCAGACATCCACACCCCTGCGTTTTTGAGGAATTAAGTTTTAACTATTTTGAAATTTGACAATGAAACATACACCTGGCAGACTATGACTATCTGATTAAATACAATGTATAAGACCCCTAAAAAATGGTCTGCCACCATAATAGCCCTGCATCGTAAAGTTACAGTGCTTCAAAATGAAAAAGTTCACTAATTCGTCCCGTGATAATGCAGAGCATGTCTGCCTCTTCAATTTTCTACATCTTCAGAAGTATTTTAAACAGGAGCCACAAAGGCAGACAAAAAAAAAAACATTATTTAGTATATTTTTTCATTTTTTTTGCTTTAACTCAAAAACGCAGCGACGCACAGAAAAACTTGTAACGACCAAATCGATTCGTATTGAGCTGATCTATCCCTATTAATATGAATCATGAGCAAATCATATACCCAAATTGCAGTCAGCACCCTAACTATTAGAACATTTATATAATTACAGAGATGAGTTTGACAAAACAATCCCAGAAGCTGGTAATAATGCTAAAGACCAGTCTGCAGCACCAGAACTCCTTCCATCACTTGAGGTTTACCGCGTGACTTGTCGGCTGTTCCTTATTTTCAATCAGCAACGGGACCGGAAGAGGTTCGAAAGGCTGTGTAAATACATTGTGCAGTCATTGCACTCAGAATCTGCAAAGATATCTTATGTAGGCGTCTTCTTGAATAAGGAATACAGGTAAGAAATCATAATACAAGCATCTAAGTAAAGCCTTTATTACTGACTTTTTACAATTTTTGTTTTGTATAAAAGAGTGGAAGAATAAGGGGGAGGCCTTTGCCCAGCAGTGGGTCACAATAGGCTAGGAATAATAATAAAAATAATAGAATGTTTGTAACAATGGAAGGAGTTGGGGCAAGAGGCAGACAGACAAGTTTGAAGATTAAATAAAATAAGTACCATATTATAATTTGTAAATATGTAATGTCTGAAATAAAAGCTTTATTATTAGATTAGAATGTTGCAGAATTATAATAATGTGAATAATGTGCAGAATTTAAAAAAATTGTCACAGGGGTGAGCAGGGCAAGTGGGTAGAGGCATGCAAATCATTCATTGGCTCTCGGCTAGCCACCCATGTGCAGGAAGTAACCATCAGAGCTAGATTTAGTTTGTGCAGCATATACTTACTAGTATATTATGAAGGACGAAAATCCCATTAAAAGTCCTGCTTAAAATTTAAAATATTGGGAAAAACATCTATCAAACAATGGGAAGTTACTGTGTCTAAACTACTGAAAAGCTTTGCAAGAAGTAAGAAGTGGCACAATCTAGAAGAGGTTTATGTTTTAGGACAGGGTATCATTATGCATACTTTTCTACTATTATTTCCTTTATCACCTAATAAAATTATATGTTCTTTTGGTTTCTGATGATTCCACTTTCTCTCCATTTTTAAATGTTTGTGTTGGTTTTTACTTTCGAGCGGAGCAAGAAAGGCATTGTATTTGTGAAAAAAAAAAGTTTTTCTAATTTTTTCAAAAATGTGTTCTATATCACTTATACATCATAAAAAACAAGTCTCCCAAAAATGTCCGTCCGTCGGTCGGTTGGTCCGTCGATTGGTCTGTCCGTCACGCTTTGGCCTAGCAGCTAAACGGATGGTCCGATTGACACCATATTTTGAATTTAAGAGTTTTATGCAAATCTATCGAAGGGTTCTAAGTGGTTTCTTGCTGGCTCTCATTTTGAGGGTAGCTGTCATACAACGAAAATGAAAAATTGAAATTTCCTGAAAAACGGCTCATAGAATCTTGATGAAACTTTGCATGACCAAGCATCTCCATGTAAGATATCTTGCGCCAGTATCAAATGATCTGTGTAATTTCATATAAGGGATGTTCCTGTACCACCAAATCGTAAATATGTGATTTACCCAAAATTGGTTCCACTGAGTTTATTCAAATTTTCTATAATATTACTCCTGGATTGGTTGTCTACCTGACTGGATATTCTTTATGATTTTTTTAAATAAAATTTAGTACACAGGGTGTACCAAAAACTGAAAGGGCTTGTTCAGTAGACTAAACTGAACAATTATCCATAAGGAACATGACATGTTGGGAAATAAAAAAAATCTCCATGCAAGTATCCTACGGTAGTACCCATTGATCTGTGAAAATTCATATAAAGGGTGTTCCAGTACTACCAAAAGTTAAACATGTGATTTACTCGAAATCGTTTGAGGTTTGTTTGTTTCAATGTTTGACAATTTGAATTCTGATTTGTATATTTCATTCGAACATTTTTTTGGAAAAACATAAATAAAAGTTTGTATTTCCATACTATGTGTATGGCATCACAAATTTAAGTTTGCGGTTAATAGCTTTTCCTTGAGTATAGCGAGAAAGTAAGTGCAGTGCTGCTGTACCATTTATTTTATGTTTCAGTTGTCTTTTTCAGGCCAGGTCGACTAGAAATTTATTATATACTTACTGTCGATTGTTTAATCATTTCCTTGTCTTATCAAACTCTGATATTGGTAGAATCATCACAATTATTATGGAGCCATAAATATAAAAGTTGAATTTATTTTTTCAACAGCTTGCGATGGATTGCACACATCAAAGACCTTTTATACAAATGCTGCTTATACTTGGAAGAACTGAAGCCGGAGTCCCCAACCGACATGCAAAGCATCCTTATCCATCTTCACACACTCATTGACTTCACAGCCATACACACATGGGCACTGACAAAGACGAAGAACTTCGAGAAACTCAGAGGAGGCATGAATCAGTTGTGTGCTAATGTTATGGGATCACTTTTCCATAGAGGATATTATTTAACTTTGAAGGTGGGTAATTTCATTTACATATTATTCCCTGCTGTCTGATAGTGAGCAAACCTAAATAAGGAAAACAATGTTCAATAAATAATCAGTTAGAGAGTATTATGGTAATGTGGTAATGATGACTCAACATTTTGATGTTCTAAGTGTTTTTTTCCTGGTTTCATGTTACATATTCAAAGCAAAGTGGAATTTTTTTTTCTTGGACATAAAATCTGATGGTATAATTATTTTTAAAATAACTGAATGAACGGTACAAACGGTTATTTGTAATCTGTTGAACTTCTTAATTGGCTGTACACAATTTTAATATGTTTCTCAAATTAATTTTTTATGCTGTGAAGTTTACAATGAATAAATAAAATAAATACCAAAAACACTGGAGTAATAAGGGACACCCCTTATTACTATTTAATTATGTGCTATAATAAGCTCAGGGGTGAGTTCAGTATCAGTAACTAAACCACTTTTCCCAAGGAACAGATCCAAAAACCAAAAAATTAATTTCAACTTAATTCAGCTGATAAAAAATTTTGTATGGGATGACTATGTATTTTTCGTTTGTTGACCTATGTTCCTTCCTTGGGAAAAGATGTTCAGTTACTGACTGATACTAAACCCATCCCTGAGCATGCAATTAAATTAACAGCCCGTATAAGTTTAATTTTTACTGTGGGAAAAGAAGATACACCCAATTTTTTAAGGCTCAGATTAGATAATGTCAGGGTAAAATGTTTTTAAAATATTGGAGGACAGTTCACACAAGGTCATCTGATCCCAAACTAGACAAAGCCTGTACTATGGGTGCTATGGGTGGAGGACTGTGGTCTCTGCCTACCCCGACGGTAAAGAGGCATAATCTTAATGTATGTATGTAATGTACGTATTTGATTTCAGTCCCTCCTTCTACGTGGACTATGTCGAGAGAAGGTGTCTCTGAAGACTGTCGCTCTGGCAGCAATCGTCACCTTATCCCTCCGGCCGCTGGTCTCAGCCCAGTTCTCCGAGAAACTACTCACAATGTACATCATACAGATCCTGTCGGTGCCTACACTGGTGTATCACATGCAACTTATATCACATGAGGTGAAAAAATCTATTAACATTTTAGATGAACAAATTTTTTATGGTAGTAGCCTTTGTGCAAAGACCGGTTAGGGAAGAAGGCAAGGGGGTGGCCTTGCCTTTTTCTGCCGTAAATCATCAATGTGTACCTATTGTAATAAATAAATAAATGTTTGCATTGCTGTGTTTCAGTTTGAAGGGTAAGGGAGCCAGTGAAATTACCGGCAATTGATATTGCCGGTAATTTCACTGGCTCCCTTACCCTGAGAACAAAGATGATACATATCATCTTTGTTCTCAGAGTGGGTAACGCGCTTTGCTGTCTTATTAATGTAAAATTTTACTACTAAGACAGTGGGTCTATGTAGGTATTAACTGAAATATATTTCCTTTTTCAGTCCATAGCAACATTCCGTCAATACTCAATGTTTGACCGATGCGTCGAATTCCTAAGCATGGATCAGAACATGCGCATAGTGTTCAATACTCTTGAAGGCAACTATGCGCTATGCTTGCTTGCGAACCTGGTGCAACTCGGCCACTCGGAGAGAGAACATGCTAAGCCTGACACATACTACCCGACGTTTGTGGTAACATTTTTTTTTTTACTTAATTGCACAAGTGTACAAAGGGCGGGCCTAATGGCCTAATGGGCCTTTTTAAATACAACAAAAATGTTTTAGCCCTCTGCCAAATCTTATAAATGTATATCAGCTAGCTTCTAGATTTTTGAGCGAATATGCACCTAAATTTACAAATTGTGTGCCCAATTAAAAGTTTAATTTCACAAAGGACATTGTGAGGGTTAAACACCGAAGTGTTCAATTCTCATTGTTAAAGCAGTGGCCGTATTTTGCATTATCTTACTATGTGTTAGTATTACGTATATGCGCAGTGTCTGGCTTTCAGTCAATCGCTAATCAGCTATTGAACACAAGTTTATGGCATTCTCGGGGCTAGAACTCCCAACACAAAGTATAGACAGGCTGTCCGTTTCTGAGATAAAAAGTGAAATGGCTCCATGGTTGTGATTCGATCACCCGTCTGCGTGCGTCACAGCGTCCCCACTAAAAGTGAATGAATGAATGCAGTGTCTTTATTTGTTTGGTTCTGTATAAAGTCTTTACTTTGAAAGTGTGTTTTTAATGTTATTTACACATAATATTTTATCTTTCAGCTCGTTGTAACACGCTTCTTGGACTCTTGCCAACAATATGTAGTTTGCAAGAAAGGGAACCTCAGCAACTGGCATCCAATCCTCGGGTGGTTCTCTCAGAGTTTCGACGCGTATTTGCCTCCAGCCATGAGCTACCTTCGCACGCAGTTGTCTTTGCTATGGGGCGCGCCGTTATTGAAGAAGTTGTTAGCTGGACCGTTGAAGGAAATGTTGGCTTCCGGTGTGTCCGAGCAAGAAGCGGGACCGTCTCAGCCTTCCACGCCAGTGCAGACACATAACCCTGCGGCTATCATACGCAGGGCGATTGAGGCTAGGACCAATAGGTAAGTGGGCATGGTTCTGTTGAAGTGGATGATAGATAGCCTGGCTGTTGAAAGAAATGTTACCTTCCGGTGTGTCCAAGCAAGAAGCGGGGCCGTCTCAGCCTTCCACGCCGGTGCAGACGCATAACCCTGCGGCTATCATACGCAGGGCTATTGAGGCTCGGACCAATAGGTAAGGTAAGTAGGCATGGTTTTGTTAAAGTAGATAACATCTACTTGGCAGCTAAAATAAATTGGCTTCTCAAACAAAAAAGCGTCAGGATCGCATCGGATCAAAAAGTTACGGGACAGTCTGAGCCTTCTATGTCGGTGCAGGGCTATCATACGCAAGGCTGGGATCAATAGTAAATATGTCACTTTGAAGAAGCCATTAACAAGAAGACATGGGACTGTTTAACCCGCAGCTGTTATCATACGTAGAGTTTAGGATAGGTCCAATTTATGCTGGTTTCAGAGCGTGGCGTGTGACACGCGCCGGTGACACGCGCGCGTTTGAAAGCGCACTAGATAGTAGGTAGCGTTTTAGAGCCGCGGCGTCCTCCGCTACCTACTATCTAGACGAGCCACGCTCTGAAACCAGCCTTACATCATAAGGACCAAAATATTGTGGGCATGTTTGTTTTAAAACAGTTGTTGAAGCTAAGCCTCTACAGTCCAAATAATGTAGCTTGATTAGAATGACAGAAGTGTGAGAGCAGGATGGTGTGATGCGCTACTACACATTGGAGCGACAGAGACAAGTGTCAATCCTAACTGCTCTCACGTATAGTATTGCCTCCTGTCATTCAAATTAAGCTACATATATTATTTTGACTGTAAGGGCCCCAACACAAATCATCGATGCGTCATCGCATCGCCAAAATCTGCGTATTCGCTTGACTTTGCTTTGTCTACTACTATCAAATTGCCAAAATCGTGTCGTAGTTTTATTGTTTTATACGGCGGGAGTTCGCGGTCCTGTGTTGAGGCACTTAAAGAGATGAGCTGGTTGCTTTATATTGGTAAATTGGTTTTGGAAAGAATGTGGCATTTTGAAAGAGTTAATGTTGTTGGAAGACAACCTGCGTGGCGCAGTAGTAGTGCAGCTGCCTGTTGCGCTGGGCCGATTCACGGACCGGTTTCGATATTCAAATGATGAGTTTGGGTTTTTGTTTCCCCGTCAGGTAAAATTTTTGCTCTTCCGGCAAACATGGTGATACAAGTTATCCCAAAAGGGAGCTGTAAGTGTGCTTTGATTGCATCTTTTATTTGACCATGTACATTTATTTTGCAGAGGGAATGCAAATAAAAACCATAGAAAACTTGGATCTCCAGATTGTACGAAAGCAGCTTTGATCTGCTCTATGTACCACACGGCTCTGCAAACTATGTCACAAGTCAAACTAGACATATTAACAGGTAAATATTTTACAAAAAAGTATTGATGAAAGTAGAGGAAGCGAGGGAAGTATGTCAAGATCGTAGCAGGTGGAGGGCTGTGGTATCTGCCTACGGGAAGAGGCGTGATTTTATGAATATATGTATATATTTTAATGTTCATTACGATGACCATGTTATATGATGTTTGGGCAAATTAAGGTTGTTTTTCCGTACTATTTGCTCATAGCATGAAATGAGCAATATAATACTGGCCCAACTTCATAGTATACCAAAAACATAAAAAAAAAATTACAACTAGACCGTAAGGGCGCTGCATGTTATCCTACGTCATCTAGTACACGAAATTTGCAACTTTGTAGCGATAGTAGTGGCCTACTAAGTCCACAAAACGTTGGTCTGCCAATCAGAAACCTGGCAGGTTTTGTACAGTTGGAGAGAAAAGTGGTTAAATGACAGATTACACGAATGAAATCTATTCGTAGAAATGTAAGATACCTATATAAGTAAAAAACAACAGGTCTGCCTTGCATCCTCTTGGCAGTTTCGCCAGTCCGACCAAATTTGTGGTCCAATCACATCCGACCACATTTGTGGTCCGACTAGCGAAACTGCCAAGAGGATGCAAGGCAGACCTATTGTTTTTTTACTTGTATAGGTACCTTCTATTCTACGAATAGATTTAATTCGTGTAATCTGTCATTTAACCGCTTTTCTCTCCAACTGTACAAAACCTGCCAGGTTTCTGATTGGCAGACCAACGTTTTGTGGACCTACTAGGCCAATACTATCGCTACAAAGTTGCAAATTTCGTGTACTAGATGACGTAGGATAACATGCAGTGCCCTTACGGTCTATAAAGTAGAAGGCCTACTACCAGATTGCTGGATGTATTTTTATTTTGCCATTTAATCTACATTGTCAGTTTTTTCAATGAGATTGAACTTTTTGATTGTTCTGGGCCGGTTAGTCTGATGATTAATTTGTACGATAATTTTTAGGGCTGTGCAATCAAGATGAAATATTGTATTCTTTATGGCAATTCCTGTGCACGTTGGGACCAAATTGCGGACTGAAGTCTTTCCTTGATCTCTTAGCTGTAAACACGAAGTACTCGGCACCTGAATTCCAGATGCTGATTCTCTTCGCTGACTGCATGACTCATTATATTACGTAAGTAATTTTTTTATATACACTTTTTAATTTCGAATTCAAATTTTTAGATTAAGGCTAGGGCAATCCTAATAATGCAAAGTGGGGTTAACGTAAGAAGGCCGTTTTGACAGACATTCTCTTATCACCAACACATAGGGTTCATTTTTCTTTGCACGTCGTGGTTTGTCATGCGTTTAACAGCTGTCAAAATGGACCTATTAAGATGACCTTACATTAGTGCACATATCATATAACAAAGAGAAAGTTTAGAAATATGTCACGGAAAATAAGCAACGGAAAATACCCTATCTATAGGTTTTGGTTTGGTTCATAAATGTATGGAACTGGGCACATAAATGGCCGTATCTTTTGATTATGTTGTCGTAGAAGCTCGAAAGCCTTCCACCTTCAAGTGTCCATACTTTATATTTGATATAATTTTTAACTTTCAAGATACCTTTACCCGTTCATGAGAAAAAAGTCTTGACTGACAGACCGACCGACAGGCAGACAGAGGATAAGAAAATTATCCTGTAAGCGTTCCATTTTTTCTTTTGAGGAACGGAACCCTGAAACGCATAATATGAGCTGGATGAGTATTTGAAAGACAAGTAAGGATCGTGTTCTGATATACCGACGCTACACAAAACCTCTTTGAGAACAGGAATTACAGCTTTCGAACAAGGTACCCTAACAGGTTAGCCAGCACTACGCATACTACCACTACTTTTGCCAGAAACAGTTCAAATATGTGTGTAAAGCTGTACAATCTTTTACCAGACTCTCTAAAATTATTACCGGAAATCAAATTTAAAAAACTTCTTCACAATATGCTTGTAATAAATTGTTTTTATTCTGTGGCAGAATTTGTAAATTTCGACTTTAATAGGTGGCGTCCAATATGAAATGACATACATCACATTTAATTTATTAAGATTTTTTTATTTTTTTATTTCACATTTAGAGTTTTATTTGACATTTTTATTTTGATATTTTATATTTGACATTACCTTATAAATAATATTTCATTCATTCTTTTTAAAAAATTTGCATACTAACTTGTTGGTGCACCACGCTTGTACTTTTTTTTCAATTTAACAGCTGTAACATACCGTGTTTGCGTGCAAATAAATATATTTCATTTCATTTCACAAGTGAGCCATTCTACAAAACCGACTCTTAAAGTAGGCTATGTTGCAGTGGTTTCTTGTCGTTTCTTTTATGCTGCCATAGCAAGTATCTAAAACAGTAGTAGACTCACTAACTGACTTGAATTTTGTATGTTATAACATTCATATTTTTTTTTTGTTTCAGTATTTTGGACGACTTGGAAATGTATGAGCAGCAAGATCCGTTCAGTTTACAAGACTTTATCTACATGTCGCAATTTCTCAATTTATTTGTCTACAAGTCCATTATGGGACAGTTGTTTGGTAAGTTATAAAATTCCATATGTATGTAAGCCTATTGGGAATCATCAAGATTTTGAATTAACCTTTAAAATGCGTCTCTTTTCAATTCGTATACAAATTGAACTCTATTTAGTTATATCATGCCATATCAGAAAGTATTAAATTAAGCTTACCATTGCCAGAAGATGCCTGTAGTATGGATGTCATACGTAACGTACTGGTCAAATGTGTCGAATCTGGAAAAAAGAGGGTATGGTACTGCTGGAGAGTTTCTGCAGTGTGTTTCCCTATACTAACTACAAAGTAACTCTAGCCTTGACGGTTATTTTCTGCGCATGGGTGACAGGCGGAGAGCCAATGAACGATTCGCTCGCCTCCCCCCACCTGCCGCACTCTCTCCCGCGACTATTTTTTTTTAAGTTTTATACACTAACGGTCAGAGCTAGAGTTAGTTTGCGCAGCCTATACCTGCCATGCTTAGGTCAACGGGTCTTTATGCAATGTCAGAGGCCAATTTTTGGGTAGCTTCAAAATTCTGACGACGGGGTCATTAAAGCAAGCCACTGGCCTACTTACCACACGTGATAACTACACTATCTTTCTTTTTTAGGGTTCCGTTCCTCAAAATAAAAAACGGAACCCTTATAGGATCACTTTGTTGTCCGTCTGTCTGTCAAGACCCTTTTTCTCACGAACGGGAAGAGGTATCAGGTTGAAATTGATAACGAATATTAAGGTCCATAAACCACACAAGATCTGAAAATTTCAATTTTTTACAACAACGCAATCAAAAGATATGGCTTTTTATGTCCTCATCTCCATACATTTATGCAAAAAAGCAAAACCTACAGGGTACTTCCCGTTGACCTACAATTATGAAATTTGGCAAGAAGGTAAGTCTCACAGTAAAAATGAAGGGAAAAGTCTAAAATCATTAAATATTTCAAATTTTCTCACAACTAATAGTAACCAATTAAGGTGAGCTCCCGTTTCAAGAACTTTTCTTTAAAAGAGGGGTCAAGTTGGATGGGCGTGGAGTTTTTAAAATCAAAGAGCAAAAGCTTTTAGTATATCATATGGTAGATAGGTACGGAACCCTTAGAGCGCGAGTCCGACTCGCACTTGGCCGGTTTTTTTTTATGTGTTTTACGGCAAAGATCTGAACTAACTTACCTCTAAAATGTTTCCAGATCTCAAAAATATCCAAAGCAACGAATTATTCAACTCGCTTCATACATTACTGCTAGTATTATACCGCCGCGACTGCCGGCGACCTTACACGCCTCCCAACCACTGGCTCATTAAAGAGATACGGGAATCGCAGTTCATGTGCGATCTCGAAAAGGGCAAGAAGCCTCAACAGGTAATCCGGGTTCTTTTATTATTATTGTGCTTTATTTGAGGAGTATGATTGGTGTGAAACTGAGTGACAGGATTAGAAATAGTGTGATAAGAGAACGTTGTGGCGTAAAAGAAGACGTAGTGACTAAAATTGAGAAAGGGATGCTGAGATGGTTTGGTCATGTAGAGAGGATGAATGAAAGAAGACTGACGAAAGAGATCTACCAGGCGAGAGTGAATGGAAACGTTGGAAGGGGAAGGCCTAGGCGAACGTACCAGGACCAAATTCAGGACGTTCTGAATAAAGGCCAGGTTAAAAGTACCCTAAGCCGATGAGCATGTATGAAAGGATTGACGAAAGTGCAGGAAGCAAGGGAAGTATGTAAAGATCGTAGCAGGTGGAGAACTGTGGTCTCTGTCTACCCCGACGGGAACAAGGCGTGATGTTATGTATGTATGTGCTTTATTTAAGAGATCGACAACCAAAATTGAAACGGCAAAGTCAGTCAAAGAAACTGAATATTTTTCCTAAAGTGATATCTGGGAAACGAAGACGAATGTTATTCCTTTTGCAGTAAATATAATGTACCTAGCTTGTTATTTTGTAGAATGACAGCAAATCGTATATTAGATGCGTAAGATATTGGAACGACAGAGACACGTATCGCTTCTTCCCGCTCTCAGTCAAAGCTGCATTATTTCGCCTGTGATGAATATTTCGTCCTTTCTATATTATTTATTACATTCTGTATGATTTGGTCCTTCTAGCCGGATGAAAGTTTGTTTTACTTCCAGGTGCTAGTTCAAAAGACTCCTCATATGATAGCTCACGGAGAACGCGTGAGATTGTTCAGACGAGCAGTTGCTGACGAAAAAGTAAGTTTTGTATTAGGGAAGTTCGTTTGAAATGTGTTGCAAATGAGCAATGTTGCTTAGAAAATATCATAAGTAAGAGAGGACAAGTCTAATAGTGTTGGCAAACGCACCTGTAAGCAACTTTTTTTTTTTACTAGCATATACTGTCCCACTGCTGAGCAAAGGCCTCCCCTTCGGTCCTCCTACTGTCGCGGTCCATAGCGAACTCTGGCCAATCGCGACGTTCATTTATTATTTAAGAGCCATGCTCTTGTCGGTGTAGCTTTCTCCATCTGTCTCTGTCTTGTATTAGTTTTTTCAGTTCTCCGTAAGTATTTACCCCCGCCCTCTCCTTCATCCTTTGACAGTACTCTATTCTAGGCCGGCCGCGGCCTCTTCTTCCTTCCACCTTTCCTTCCACAATAGTTTTTATAAATGTGTCGTGCCTGATGATGTGACCAACGGTACGAGTCTAAATCGTCACGCCACCGTTTTCGTTCCATCAAAATATTACCAAAGAAAATAGTAAATAAAAATGACCTTTGCCAATAATGTTAAAATAAAAGCGTGTCAATGAACATCATAACATCCCATGAAACGCCCACTGCAGGACAGGGAGCTCCCATGAGTTTGACTTACATCTAAGATGTGTGGAACAATTTGTAGAAGAAATACCACGTTTTTTAACGTTGCGGCTGGCACTATGGACCGCGGTTGTTGATGACTGCAGTATGTAAACTGGTACAATACGCAGAAGGACGCTGCTGCCCATCCACCGGTTCATAATCCTTTAGTTGCCTCTTACGACACACATGAGTGGGTTCTACTATTCTTTGCCGGCCCCACACGGGCGCGGTGTGTCAATAGTGCGGCATAAATAATCTACTCTTCTATAATATAAATAGAAGAAGGTAATATTATAGTAGAATCTACGCTACCCCCCGCCAATTCCAATACTTTACCTCCGTCGGTTGACGCGGGGCGATTGTGAAAGCTGGGGTGGGGGGATAGAGGCGAAGGTTAGAGGGCGCTGTCAATAAGCTGGTGACATTGAAAAGGTGGTGATTTCGCGCGATTCAGTGTAATGTCCGAGACGGTCCGAGTTATGGCTATAATTTAAAACTACAGTCAAGACCACGTCAAGCTTGAAAAATTGGGCTTTGTACCGTTTTTATTTAAATCACCCAACAACAACTGGGGCAACAGTCGAGCTGCAAGTGTCAAGCTGGACCTGCTATTTACTGTATTTATTTAATGATGTGTTCTGTATTTCAGGTAGTCCTAGGTCTAACAGAGCGCGCATGCGGCGGGCGATCGACTTTAGTTACTGTGCGTCGCGCGCGGCTGGTTGAAGATGGCTACAGGCAGCTAGCTGCTCTGCCCAGCCGAGCGCTCAAAGGGGTGGTCAGGGTGCGCTTTATAAACGAACAGGGGCTGGACGAGGCTGGGATAGATCAGGATGGAGTGTTCAAAGGTTAGTGTGAATCAAGTGTTATATTGCATAACTTCTTTAACCAATCAAGTGCTCAGAGAGGTGGTCAGGGTGTGATTTATAAACAAACAGGGGCTGGACGTGGCTGGCGTGTTTAAAGGTTAGTTTTTGGTGAAAGGGAAGATGGCTACACGCAAATAGCTGCTTTACCCAGTCGAGCGTTCAAAGGGGTGGTCAGGGTTTATAAACGAACAGGGGCTAGATGAGGCCGGGATTGATCTGGATGGGGTGTTTAAAGGTTAGTGTGACTTTGAAATATTAATATAATGCGGGGCGCGACCGGAACTCCGACGTTGCGCAGAACTCAATAATGCACGGGGCTGTCTTGCGAATCGTTCATTGGCTTTCCGCGTGTCATATATGCGCAGAAAAAAACCTTCAGTATCGGAGTTATTTGCTCACATACTTTAAATTGTAAAATTGGCCGGCTTAACAATCAAAGAAGTGGTGGGTGCGCTTTATAAACGAACAGGGGCTAGACAAGGCTGGGATCGACCAGCATTATTTTTAAACTGCCAACAGGATGTAAGGCAGACCTTTGGTTTTTTAACTTATTGAGGTACCTTCTATTACTACGAACAGGTTTATCCACTCGCGTGCCCGCGCAAAAAAAAAGTTCAGGAGATTGCCCTTGGGTACCGGTAGTACCCAAAGGTACCACTGGTACCTATCGAGCAATCCATTGAAATATCCCCGACGGCTTCAGGAAACCTAACTCCAAGTTTTATTTCTCGGAATGAAAGCCCAAAACAACCTTGATTTCGGGCATCCGGGATCTTACTGGGGTTGGTTTGGGAGTCAATTTTTGCGTATTTTTGCGAAAAACGAGGGCAATCTACTGAAAAAAAAACTTGGGTACCACCGGTACCCAGGGGCACGTGAGTGGATTCATTCATGTACTCTATGACGTAACCAATTTTCGCACCCTGCCAGGTTGCGCACTGGCAGCCCAACGTTATGTGGATTTAATACGCCACACATGGATCTCGCTACAAATCTGCAAATTTCTTCTACTTGATGACGTAGATCGTAGACGTAAATCTATATTTCAGTTATAGTATCCGTAACTACCTGTCTCGTTATTTACACAGAATTTCTAGAAGAGACGATAAAGCGCGTGTTCGACCCGTCACTGAACTTATTTCGGGTGACGAGTGAAGAGCGCCTCTACCCGTCACCTACTTCGTGTCTACAAGACAACCATCTGCAGCTTTTTGAGTTCATCGGAAGGATGCTTGGAAAAGCTGTTTACGAGGTAAGTGTTAAGAAAATCTGGATAAAACTGATCAAATCTACATCATCTTATATTAGTTTCTACGAATTCTGCTATTTGTCTAATCTAAGAGTATACGGTATTTGACGAGGACACTGGATTTATAATAAAGCGACTGCCATCTGACCTCCGCAACCCAGAGGGCAGAGCACATCCAATCTGTTGAGAGAGAAATGAAATATTAAGTCCATCTTCATCGATTATATTTAAGACTTTAAAAAATATAATATAAAACAAGGCGACACGTCCAGTCGGTTCGCGCAAGGGATTTTGAACTGGAGTCCCATAGAGCAGGCTCAGCATCTTCAGGGTTATGTATGTCGCCCGCGTAATAGAGTCGATTTTCCCACAACAAATCCTAGTTGTCATGTTAGTGGCCAACCTGGCGGTCAGGGTTTTCCAACTGCCAAAAGGCCTTAACTTGGCTTAACGACTTTTATCATTGATACCAGTACCCGGGCCCTGACCACGGGCAACGTTGCCACTTTCGTGATAGAAAAGAAAGAACAACTAGCACTCTACCACCGGGCGCTTCTGCAAACTTATTGCAATAATAGTAAAACGTTTCTTGTGTACTTAAAGCTTTCAGTAAATATCTTTTTTTTATGTACCTAGCCTGTAGGGTGTCCCACTGTAGGGCAAGGCCTCCCCTCTATTTTGCTATTCGTCTCTGTTCTGAGCCTCTGATTGCCAGTTTTCTAAAAAGTTGTTCAAATCGAATTTCTATTCGTACTTTTTTTTAGGTTGTTTAAAATTTACGCACTTTACGCAATTAGAAATATTCCCAGAATTTTACAACTACAGTTGGGACTTATGAGTCTTTGTCATTACAGGAAATTAAATTTATAATTTTGTTCTAATATCATATTGTAACGACGATCTAGTCAAGATTGGAAGCCGCTGAATGCGAGCTGCAGCGCAGGACCGATTGTCATCGACACCTTTAAGGAACGCCTATGTCTATGACGTCTTTTGGCTTATATGATGACGATGAATGTATAGGATTTTTATGCAAGATATGATAAAAAAAAAAAATTCAAATGTACTTATCTGTCACAGGGTATAGTAGTAGACGTGCCATTCGCTTCGTTCTTCCTGAGCCAAGTGTTGGGTCAGACGCAGCAAGCCTTGTACAGCTGGATCGACGAACTGCCTTCACTTGATCGAGAGCTGTACAGGAGTTTGACTTATATCAAGCACTTTCAGGTAATAAATCTATTAATTAATTGACCCCTAAAGGCGCTGCTTTTGAATTTTTTATTATCGATAAATAAAACTGTACTCCAAACCCTAGAAAAACTAAAAGTATTGTTAGGTTCCTAGTCTATATTCAGCATAATATGAGAATTAGGCTTAATGAACGCAAGCTGGTTTCTTTAAAAGATTGTCTGGACTAACAGCCAGTTGCACAAAGTGTCTTTAAAGTTAAAGCTCCTTTAAATCTATTGCCATCACTTCCTGCTCTCACACTGCTGTCATTCTAGTCAAGCTATATTATTTCGATTGTAATGTAAAGTTCAAAATTGACTTAGCCTTAGCGACTGACAGCGACGGATTGACAGCGACTTAGCCTTGAAAACGTTGCAGATAGACAGTTAATAATATGAAATTAATTATTGTTTTGCAGGGAGACATTTCATCTTTAGAGCTTACATTTTCCGTAGACGAAGAGAGGTTGGGAGAAATAGTCACACACGAACTGGTCCCTGGTGGGAAAGCTCTACCAGTCACTAATGAAAATAAGTAAGTAATTGTATGAGTAGTCTCTGATACCCAGCTTTACCTAGTTTGGGATCAGATTACCATGTGTGAAATGTCCTCCAATATTCTATTGTCTTAGACAAATGTTTTTTATTATTAGATATGTTATTGTCACAGGAAGCTGTTAGATGCAAACAGCACAGGTCAGGTCGTTGTGAAGGCACAGCAGTAGATATTCTAGGTTCCAAACATAAAACTGTGATGTTGCATCGCACTTTTTTTCCGGCGCGAATTATTATAGCTTCTTGGTTTTACGTTAGGGCAGTTACGGCTGATATTTTTACGATGATAGCATCGCGAAGGTATGGTGTTTTTAAAGTTAAGCTACGAGGATAGAAAATTTCAGCTAAGCTTAAGAACAAAGAAGACGGAATATACTTCGTCCAGTTTTTAGTATGCTGACCATAGTGTGATTTCCATAACTCATCCAATGTTCAAATTTATGAAATTTATCAATGGTTATTCTTCTAGGATAAACTACATACACCTGATGGCTCACTTTCGAATGCATACTCAAATCAAGGATCAAACAAATGCATTCATCAAGGGCTTTCGAACTATCATCAATCCTGAGTGGCTGTCGCTATTCTCTACACCTGAGGTAGCTATTTGTTAACATGAAAATAATGACCCGTTTATTCAAACTGAGTCAATCAAAATTTAACTACTCTCGGGACTCAGACACGTCTCTAAAAATAGCAAAGGAATTCAACCTTGATAAAAACTTAGCTTGGAAAGTATCGAGCAGAGCGTCATAACATCCCATGAAACGTCCACTGCAGGACAGGCAGCTCCCTCCAGAATCACAGGAAAAACGCGTGGTATTTTGGAGGGGGTTTACCATACCGCTGTTGTTGGTGACCGCAGTATATAAGATGGTACGATTCACAGACAGATGCTGCTGCACATCTTTCGGTTCATAAGCCCTTAGTCGCCTCTTACGACATCCACGGGTTGAGATGGGTTGCTGCTATTCTTTGCCGGCACCACACAGACGAGCAGAGCGTATTATGTTTTAATTGTAAACACGTTATTCCAGCTCCAACGTTTAATAAGCGGAGACAACGTGCCATTAGACCTGCGGGACTTACGCCGCCACACGCAGTACTACGGCGGCTTCCACGACTCGCACCGCGTCGTATGTTGGTTATGGGATGTTCTGCAACGAGACTTCACCGAGAACGAGCGAGCCATGTTCCTCAAGGTAACTACTGAGACTGCAACCATCCTGGCCATTAGACCTTCGGGACTTACTCTGACACGCAATATTACGGCGGCTTCCACGACTCGCACCGCGTTGTGTGCTGGTTGTGTGTCGGTTTATGGGACGCAGCCGAGCGAGGCAAGATCCATGACAGAATGACACGAGGGTTTTTAAGCCTAATTATGTGTAGTTGCATATGCAACTTTATCCGTTCGAAATGGACTGTTAGAAAATTCAGTTGCTGGTCGACCGAGCTTGGCTCTGTAATAGCCGCCTCAACATTAAAATATCATCGGGTGGGCAAGCTATGCTACCCGCCATCTCCAACAATCTCGAAGAAGGTTGTCAAAATAGTGATCGAATTTCCAAGCATGTTTGAGAAAAGTTTATTTATTTGCAGTTTGTGACATCGTGTTCTAAGCCCCCGGTTCTTGGATTTGCACACCTGAAGCCGCCTTTTTCTATCCGCTGCGTGGAAGTTGGTGATGATGAAGATACTGGAGATACTATAGGTATGGATACTTTGGCAATAGCTGGGTAAACTTTCTGGTTATACTTTCTTAATCAATTGCTCTCACTTTCTGCTTTACTTGACATTGACATAGAAAGTGACAGCAATAGATTTAAAGGAGCTTTAAATTTGAACACGCTTTGGGCAACTGGCAGTTAGACAAATTAACTTTATTCTATAAAAACTTCTTAAACTCTGTCTGTCTCTAGTTTAAACTTTCTAAATCAATTTCTCTCACTTCCTGCTTTGTTCACATAGAAAGTGACCGCAATAGATTTAGAGGAGCTTTAAATTTGAAGACGCTTTTTACATAGACACACAAATAAACACATTCGTAAACGCTCATACACACACTTACACACACATCAATATTGTTCTTTTTAATATAATTCTATTTTGTTATTATATAATTTAGTTTTTCTTTGAGGTCATAAACTATTCTTATAGCAATTGGTAGATATGGAAGAGCGGGTTCTTCTGGCACAGGTATACTCGTATTTTACTTAAAAGAAGATCCCAACAATCTGTAATTATGATTATTTTCTGACTGAATAAAGACATTTTTATTATTTTTTATTATTTATTACTTTTGGCAACTGGCAGTTAGACAAATTAACCTCGTTTTATTGTGTCACAGGTAGCGTAATCCGCGGCTTCTTCACAATTCGCAAGAAGGACCCACTGAACAGGCTGCCGACCTCCTCCACTTGTTTCAACCTCCTCAAACTGCCGAACTATCAGAAACGAAGCACATTGCGGGACAAACTCCGCTACGCCGTCAACAGTAACACTGGTTTTGAACTCTCATAAATCGTCATATCTGCTGGAAAAGTTATTGAAAAGCGTTATTACAAACTAAAAATCTCTGGTTTAGTGTAGGCAACGAAGCAGTTGACCCCAACATAAATTCATCAGTCAGATTTTATTTGACGGGATGATAAAGTATCATGATATAATGTAAATTCAAAATATCAAAAAAAAAAATTCATAAATTTTTTGTAATTTTTGTATGGAAAAATTAAAAGTACCGATTTTTTTTATAGAAAGTTTGTCTCATATAGTGTAATACCCCAGCAAAGTTTCATCGACTGAGGATTTAATGCGGGGGTCTTCATACAACGATCCGCTTCGTTGCCTAGACTAGGTTGGCTTTATCCTTGATACGGCCGTAAGTTTTACGAGGATACGTCTAGGTAGATAGGTACAGTTAAAAGCACGTCAAGGTCCAACCCTCCCCTCACCTCTCACCCCCTCCCCTCATCCAATGCCCCATGTAGTACGAATTATTGCCGCCAGATGCCTCCACTTTGCACGAAATGATTCTCCCAAACGAAAGCATAGACGTATCCATGCCGAAAAGAAACAGGTACATTATGTTATACAGGTAAATTTGGGAGGAAAGCTGTCTTATCACTAAAGGTACACAATGTGTCGATACAAAATAAAGGAATAGTACTATCATACATACATATACATATATCATACATTTGTCTCGTGTGGTGTCGGCAAAGAATAGTACCAACCCATACATACCCGTGGGTGTCGTAAGAGGCGACTAAGGGTTATAAACTGGAGGATGGGCAGCAGCATCCTCCTTTGTATCTTACATCTTACTTACTGCGGTCACCTACAACTGCGGTCCATGGTGTCAGCCGTAAAGCTAATAAGCGAGGTGACTATGGTCACAGATAATATAATACTATACTAGTACAGATGCCTCACGTCATAGAACGAATTTGTGCCGAAAATTGTTCGGGCTATTTTTTCCGTAAGGTATTTTCTAAGAATAAATTGATATCTGGATGTTAAAATTTAATTAATGTCATAGTTTACACCTTTACCTACCAACCTAGTAGTAACATTAAGTTTAATTATTAGAAACAAAAGGGCCAAATGAATTCGGGCTATTTACTCCGTCGAAAAAATCGTAGTACGGAATGGGACCCCATGTTATGGTACTTCCCCTCAACATTTTTCCAGCAAAAGCTAGAATTCTGGAGGGAGCTCCCTGTCCTGTAGTGGCCGTTTCATGGGATGTTATGATGATGATATGACTATCACACAAAACGGACACTCTCCGCCCCCCTTACAATCCACCCCGCAACCCCCGCACGCACCCGCCCGCGATATTCTCGTGGTGCTTCTGAGGGTCTTTTTTACTTAATATACGGGCCTACGCGACCTTTCAATTTAGAGTTTGCGCTCGATGTATGTGGTATCCGGGTTGTGGTGTCGCGCAAGTCAGAGCCCTTGGAAGGGCCAGATTGACCGTGTACATTTCGATCTTTTACTGTTCTTTGATGACTGAGCTTTGCTCTGTATACTTAACCAAAGCCTACTAACTGATGGCGCTGTAGGGTTTCTGAAACGCGCTATTTTCATGAAATGCTCAAAGAACGATGAAAACGAATTTTTTCTAGACATGACATCTAGCTAGATCTTTGTGCCCCCTAAAACCCCCATATAGCAAATTTCATCGAAATCGTTAGAGCCGTGTTCGAGAAACCAATTACGAATATGGCTCGTTTAATAGTATATGACTTACTTCGGGGAGTGTAATTGTCGCGATAAATAAGAATAAAAGATAAAATTAGTTTGCAATTAAACTGTCAAATTCAAAGACATTGGTTATGCATTATCTTTGGGCTTGTCCACCTCTCCACGTCACGACGTTGTAAACGTGAAACGGTGCGGTGTCGCGGCGTGGAACGTTGACGTGACGTCCAAATTTACGTTACCGCGTTTTAAAAATGCATGTCACGATGACGCAACGAAACATTTTTCACTCACGAACCTCAGTCTTTTTCTAGATATGAAAGCCACTTCGTACCGTTTCCGACGACGTCTAAGAGCCTATACACACTGCGTCATTTTGCATCGATACAGTCGATATAAACGCTGCAAAAAGGTCATAGACGACACCCACGGTGCTCGGTGACGACGGCCGCTGGTTGAACGCGAAGGCCGCAGTTTGGGCACCAACATTGAGGGCGCCAAACGTGAGAGCTTCTAAGGTAGGGGCGCCAAAGGTGGGGGCGTCAACTGAGGGGTGGCAATTGTAGGGACACCAACTGAGAGGGTGTCAAATGTAAGGGCACCAACTGAAGCGGTGCCAACTGAGGGGGCGCCAACTGAGTGAGTGCCAAAGGTAGGGGCATCAACTGAGTGGTTGCCAAAGGTGGGGGCGTCAACTGAGGGGGCGCCAAATGTAGGGGCGCCGGGAATTGGCTTCCAAACACTAGCTGCATCGATACAGTCGCGCGTTTGTATCGTTGCAGACGCGCGTGTGCATCTCTACTCACGCGCATTTGCATCGCAACTGTATAAATACAAGATACTGTATCGATGCTGCATCGTGACTGTACTGTATCTCGTTTGTATCGATGCAAAAAGTCGCATTCTGTATAGGCTCTAATACGTCGTTTCACCGCGACGTTGCCGTTCCGTGCAATATCATGTCACGTCAATGGCGCCACTTTGTTTGTTAAGTGACGTAGCTATTAGTTTAACTGAGGTCATAAAGTGATCAAAGAATTCTAATATTAATAAAGAACTTCTACTTTGACTTAAAATGCACCGCGCCGCGAAACTACACCGCTGCACGTTGACGACTTGGTGATGTGGACAAGCTCTTAGAGGCCGTTCCGTGTTGGGTAATAATAATTAAAATTTCATCGAATTTATTGGTCAACTTAATTAGACTTCTAGGGCACGTTTCAAAACGAATAATAATTAACCTCACAGCAGGATACGATAGCTTTACATGACGTCCATATGTGTGGTCGAAAAAAACTGCTGTCGAAGGGTACTTATTACCCGTTTTGGAACCCGGCCCTATTTTAGGAGAAGGTTTTTGGACAATTTTTTATTGTTTTTACATACTAAACCAGTGCGGTTTTTCTTTTTAAAAGCAAAACTATATCACACCAGTTGAAAGTAATGTAGCGTACCTCAGATCCACTGTTTTAAGCACTTACCGGTTTCTACGCTAAACTTCCTGTTCTTTCATTAAAATGGACTTTATATGAACTGTGCCCCAGGTGGCCTCAAGAGAGTTTGAATATTTGTCTGTTTATTAGGTAAATTATTAAAAATTAGGTATTTGTAAATTGGCTCAAAGACTTAAGCCAAAAATTTAATCTACTAAATTGTTAGTTATTGTTTGCTTTAAAATGAAAGCTAATCAAGATAGAAAATCAGTGTCAAAGTTGATGCCAGAAATTATTACCACATAATTTAGGTTCGTTAGCCACTTACGAGTACGAGCACCGAAGGGAGCGTGCAGCGGCCGGCAAGTGCCAGAGACTAATTACGCGCTGTTTTGTGAAATGCCGCGGCATAATGTAAAACGACGAATTATACAATTTGCCTGCGACATTAACAAAAGATAAAAAGTGATTTTTTTAAGAAGAGTTAATGCTACTTTATGGTCAGCCCAGAAGGTGTCTCAAAACGCTCGTCTGGCTGTGCATAGAGGAGTTTAATTAATTACGAGTACACTAATTAATTACGGCAGAGAAAAATGGGTATGGCAAAAAAGGCAGTAGAGTGAAATCAATGCAGTAGAAATGAGAATGTCTGTCCAGCCGGGCTAAGATGCGCACCGCGACTTATCGAGTAGCGCGAAACTGTCACTTTTTATGTATGGACGAGAGAAGACAGACCGGCTCTAACTGGTTTAGTCTATAAAGACTCGCTAAGTCGCGGTGCGCATGCTCGACCTACAGGAGTATGATTGGTGTAAAAGTGAGTAACAGAATTAGAAATAGTTTGAGTAACAGAAATAGAAATAGAAGGGAATGTTCTGGTGTAAAAAAAGATTTAATGACTGATAAATTTGGAATTGAAATTGTTTGGTCATTTAGAGAGAATGAATGAAAAGAAAATAACGCGATCTATAAGGCGAGAGTAAATGGAAATCAAAATGAGATCTTCATTTTCACATCTCCAGATTCAGAACTGAAGTTCTGAATCTGGAGATCTGAATATGATTTACCCTTTTTAGGGTTCCGATACCGAAATGGTAAAAAAAGGAACCCTTATGGTGCGACTTTGCCTGTCTGTCTGTCCGTCTGTCTGTCACACCTCTATATCTCAGCAACCACTCATGCTATCGACTTGAAATTTGGAATAGTTGTAGAATTTGGTTGCCCAAAAGATATGATTATTACTGTAAAGGGGGCCCAAAAAGGGGGGGGGCAAAACTTCAAATTGTCGTTACTAGCTTGAGTGGGGTATCATATGAAAGGACTTTACTTGTACATTCTAAAATTTATTTTTTTATTTTTTTAAAACTCTTAGTTTTCAAGTTGTGATGGAAGTTTGTGAAAGAAAAAATCTGAATTAATTACAGTCGATAGAAGTTTATGTCTGAAAAATAAAACGATCTTTCTAAGTTGCACAGTTTTTTAGAAATCTGTAAAAAACTTTTACAAACAAATTTAGTTTTGCAGTCCTAAAAATAGACTTTATTGCTTCCAAAAATACTATAGATATATCGGAACCCTCGGCGCGCGAGTCCGACTCGCACTTGACCGGTTTTTTTTACTCTAGTATTTCTCCAACGTACGACGTCGTACATTTTCCTCATACCTATACCTGTTCGGGAGAAAAAGGGTCTTGACAGACAGACAAACAGACGGACAACAAAGTGATCATATAAGTGTTCCATTTTTTTTCTTTTGAGGTTTGGAACCCTAACAAGGACTTAAGGTACTTTCCGAGCAGGTGAAGTATAAAATAATATTATAAAGTAGACCATGGAGCGTGGAGCATTTGTTCGTAACAGATACGGAGAAGCGAGAAGGGTAGTGTGTCGTAGAATGGAAGGTAGGAAGGCAGGAAGGTACTGGTCTCTAGAAAACACCTTCGGAAAAGATGTGTAAAGTTTATTCTATGTTATAGTATTTCTGAGGGAGAGAGTATAGAGGGTGCTTCTTTATCAACTGCGAACCTTTTAGTACGTTCTTATCGTAAGATAAGATTTGTGTATGTTAACCGGACCATAAGACTGAACAACTTTCCCCAAGGTACATAAGTTGAAAAAAAAAAAACCATTTCCCATAAAACTGTACCAGCCTTAGAGCATCACGTGACTCACGGGCTTGCGCGGGTCACGTGATGCTTTAAGCTAAAGTACAATGCGCGCAGCGAAAGATGAGACCTGTCAGATGAATTTAGAGGGGATTTTGCGCAGGTACAGCCTTGCGTCCCTCCCCACTTGTCGCCAAAATGGCCTGCGAACTATCTACTGCGCAGGTTAACCACGTGATGCGTCAAGTCTCATCTTTCGCTGCGCGCATTGTACCAGGTGATAGCGCATTTTGTTTGGGAGGTAATTTTTTTGTATAATTTGTTTTATGTAAATTTTTGTAATTTGTTTTTATTTGATCCAAAGATGTTCAGGATGCACCCTACATATTTTTAATCGCTCAAAGACAGTTTGATGGTCCCAAAGTACGACGTGTTGTTTGTTCATTACGACGCAAAAAAATTATATATCGCTCTTTCGCAATTAGTAGGTACAATATTTGGAGCATCATTTGAATGGATCATAAAAACGACGATACTATACTGCGTGCAAAATAACTCTGTCTGTGACTGTTAAAGCGCAGAAGTCAAAAAATGAGTCGCGGGGTGAGAGCAGCAAATCGTTCATTGGCTCTCCGCCTGTCACCCATTCAGAAAATAACCGTCATAGATAGACTTGTCCTGAAGGCGCTGTACCTGTTATAATTGATACGAATTATAATTATTTTACTTTTATTGTAAATATATACATTTTACACAATATTCTCGTGCCCTTAGAGATTCGTAATCAATATACACACAATTTATTATTCAATCATAAATTGTACTATGCGTACGTTTCTGAAAACTATCTGAACTGTGAATAACAAACAAAAACTGTGTTAAAGTAATTAAATTATCTCTGGCATACTTTAATAAGGGGACGTCCTTTGATCTTTAGCCACTTTTTAAGCGGAGACGCAAGTTCGAGTCCTTTCCTGTTGCAGAACTAAAGTGACCAGCTCTGCGAAGCTGTGCTTAAGACAGATTTATCTGATGATTTTTTTCTAAAAACTATCATTTCCTTCATAGTATTTAGTAAGTGTTTTTGCAATTTGTTTGTAGACCACCACTTAACGGCGATAGTGGAAATATCTTGCGACTTGCCTTATCAGCCTCACCTCACTTTTACAAAGAAAAAATGAAACGTTTGTGAATTCAGGGCAAAATTTTTGATTAATAACCTTGAAAGCGCAAGTCGATTTTAAATTCGATATGACGTGCGCATAGCTTACTTTGTACGGTCAACCGCTCGTCGGTAGAAACTTTTTCAACTCTATTACCACGCCATAAGGTGCAAAAGTGTTTCTACTGACGTGCTTTTGAGTGTACGTGGTTATTCAAGTTGTTTGCCAATAGGTCTACAAGCAACTCGTTCACTTCTAATAGTTGCCAGCAAGTGTTGTTTAAAAACGATATAAAGGAAGACGGCTAGATAATTTTTTTTTGTGTAGAAAGATATACAGCGTGATTTTTCATTCACCAGAAAAAAATTAAGGGATGATTCTGCCCATGAAACTGAACAACTTTTCCCAAGGAACGTAGGTCGAAATACGAAAAACCAAATTTGACCTGCCATACAAAATGCGCTATCAGCTGATGCAGTTTCTATGGGAGGTCAAAAATTGATTTTCGTTTTTCGACCTATGTTCCTTGGGGAAAGTTGTTCAGTTTCATGGGCAGAATCATCCCTTAATTTTTTTCTGGTTAATAAAAAGTCGCGCTGTACACTGCACATCCTAACCCTGTCCAATTTGTAACTATGTGTATATAGACAATAATATTCTAGTTCTGTAATGAATTTTGTATTTATTTATCAATGTTTGTACAGTTAGAAAGTACCAAAACTTCAAAATTTTATGTTAAATTTTCTAAACTTCAATTAAAAATTGTATCAAAGTACAGTCACATTAAAGTTGATAGTTGTAAAAGATACATGGAGAGGTAAACAATAAATTTAAAGTATTTTTTTGTCAACATTTCTACTTAAGAGATACTAGGAATGTCTCGTAAATTAGCTGTTATAGAATTTAAAGTTTATTTTTAAATATTTAAAGTATGAAGTGAAGTTTCGTTATTTTTGTAGTGCAATACCTTTAAATTGTTCAATCCATAAGGACGCGTCCGCTCTTTTCAGTAATACGAGAGTGCAATGTACAGTCGGCCGCATGTCAGTGGTAACACTACAATCAAATCAGGGTTATATCGATTCTTGAATATCACTCAATCTTTAACAGAAATTTTGTAATTATATCTACCCTAAATAGCTTTCAAAAGCTTTTAAATGAACATTAACCGTTAAGCACTGTTTCACATTTTACAAATCATTCTTGTGTGGGTACTTTGAAATAGTTGTTTTGTTTTTTTTTTTCGAAATATAGTATATTCAAGAATTTAGAACTAGTGTGAGGACGCGTCCGATACCTATATGAAACCTTATTTGTGAACAAATAATAGTATTTTGTAGCTGTGTGTTCTTTATGGTTTCGATTGGTAACTTTTAGATTTTTACTACTAATACATATACATAAACATGGGTCGTCGTAAGTAATATTTTGTACTAGCCACGTAAATAGGTATGTTGTTGTATAACACAATGTGATTCTCTGTGATAATATAATTGATATTTATTAAAATTAAAGTTTTGTTTCATTACGTCATATAAGTACACACGGCCGCACGTCGGTGGAAACACTATGACCTTAAGCGGGTCTCTGGTTTCGGGCGAATATAGCGTAGTGCTGGTTCAGCTTATACTGGTTTTGTTTCTACTTGCTTGCTGTCGTATGTCCCTACATAATAATGGTTTAATTCTCAGCCGGCACCCTCACGACATGAAACACAATTTATTTTTTCCAAGTGGACATACGCAAATGCGACTGAGCTACTCCGTAGCATTGGCGTAGTTTCCAAAATCTTTGCTCCATAGACAATGTTTCGTTTGTTTCTATGCAGTTCAGACTATCAACAAAATAAATTCGAGTGTCCCAAAGGAAATTAGTAAGTTGACGGATGCATGGAAAGTTTGTGGTGTTAACTTTAACCAGCTACGCACCATGCATCTTAAGCGCGCATTACATTATCCAATCTTCAGAGCACTAGCTGATCTAGAGCCTAGCTAGTTATTATTTATTCGCAGTAGCTAGAGCGCAGCTAGAGTGTTTAGTTTGGATCGTGTAAATGCAGTTAGCTAGTGATCTACCTGTCTAACTACATTTACACGATCCAAACTAAACACTCTAGCTGCGCTCTAGCTAGGCTCTAGCTCAGCTAGTAAGTGCTCTGCAGATAGGATAATGTAATGCGCGCTTTAATTTCATGTCGATCTACGCGCGATCGTGCAAAGCATCCGTCAAGTGCCAGATTAAACTCTAACGATAGTAATTATTTTTAGTTGCATATTTATTAAATAGTTCCCCAATAATGTTCCGCACGTTAAAATTTAATGTTTTGGTAACTACGATAATCTGTCAAATTAACAATAAATGGTCACACTGGAAAGATTTGATGGACATCGTTAAACCCCGCGTATAAATTATAATAATCTAAGACATCAACCCTACGCACCACGATCCATAGCACGCACGATGTGGTTGATGGACGTCAGCGCTACGTACAGTCAACGACAGGTCAAGCTTGACACTCGCAGCGCGACTAGACCCTACGTCTATTTAAATAAGAACGTTACAAAGTCCTATGTGTCAAGCTTGATGTGCTCTTGACTGTACCATCCGCAGCAGCATGTCGTGCAAGCAGTAGTGGGGGGTTTGCTGGATCAAAACTTTTCCTCAAGCTTGAAAAACAGCAAGCGTTATACCTATACCGAAGTCTGGGGACCTCCCAAATGAATAAAATTATCGGCCCATATCTATGTTCAACTTATGCAGCAAGGTATTGGAGTCTCTTGTTTGTTCTCACCTCTCCTACCATCTGAAGGCCATATCGTTTTCGGCGGTTTAGCGTGGCAAACGAACCTAAAATGCACCAGTAATCTGAACCCGTTTACAATCTGCCGGCGCCGTTTTACAATTTGCTAACCATTTACAGTTTTCCCCGTTTGGCGAATTATACGATTTGCCTGCGACATCGATTCAACAACGCTTGCTGTTTACGAAGCTTGAGGAAAAGTTTTGATTTAGGGAAGTAAACCAAAGGTGTCCGTGGATCCTCATTTCCTATCCGATCTTCCGATTATCAGATGAAATAGGATAATGTGTAAAGCAATCGGATGTCCGATATCAGATTGCACTAGGTACACTTTATCCCATTTCATCCAATAAATCGGAGGATCGGATAGGAATGAGTGGACAGTGCTGAAGATTCACACAAACTAGGAGGTTCAATTTCCCACAAAAACATGACGATAAAGCACGATTTACACATTCCACCCTTCCGATCGTTCGATCTATCCGATATCGGATGTCTGATTACTCTACACATTATCCGATTTCATCCGATAATCGGATCAGAATGTATGGATCGTGCCATACCTAGTCCTGTTTTTCTCGACAGCTACCTACATAGTTACATTTATTCAATGTAGTTTATTTACAGAATACCTAGGTAAGTACTTACTGAATGTACACGAAGGAAACAAACAAATAGACCGAGCCTATCTAGTCTGGAGTCTACTACCGCTTCAGAGTGCTATGGCAGCGTAAAAGAAACTGCAAGGAACCACTGTTACAACAAAATCAATCTTCAAGTACACACGGCCGCACGTCGGTGGCAGCGAGCGAATTTTCTATGAACAACCAAGAGCATTTCACTCGAAGTGCGAGTTCCTGTGCGTTTCTGTGCGTGTTTTATAGTTACAAGCCAAATAAAATAATTTATTTGGCAACTCTAGCTCATGCTCTAGCTACAAACACACCAACACGTTAGTATTATAATAATCTAAAGTCACCATCTAAAGTCACCAAACTGACGACCACTCAGCAATTTGTAAGTAATTAATAAGTACGCACGGCATCAAGCACGTAAAAACAAAACCAGTAGGCAAGCTGATCCAGCGCTATGCTAACGACCGAAACCAGAGAACCGCTCAAGGTCAAAGTGTTTCCACCGACCTGAGCTCGCTACTTAGACCGTAGCAGCAGGGTCGTGACCTTGTGACCAGGCCGTCCTGTCGTTTATCATTCGGCTTGTTTTGTAAATAATATAATATTTTGTAAAACGTCATATTCTTTCGTGGAATTCTCTACGGTGAAGAACTTTATAATTTTTCCCGCCTGTGCTGCGCCGGGCCCCGATAGTAGCGACATCAAACGGCCAAAAAAAGTGAACAGGAAGACGTTAGTCTCAGTATAGGTACTTGTCAAAGCTAAATAATATTTAAAACTAACACGATGCTAACAAATGATCTCAATATAATAAATAACCATAATAAATAAATTTTAACCAACATGATCTATCTACACTTAACTTAAATCAATAAAAAGTAAATAAAAAGCAGAGCAGCTGTTCGGCGCGATGTCGCCATTGTTAATGTGTCTCTGTCTATTGGTATGTAGCTCTCTTTTACTCCTTCCCGGCCCTCTTCCTCCCCTCCCGCCCACCCCTCACCTCTCCCTGTCAGTTTCGCTTGATTTTCGTGGTGTGTGGACGGTTCTGTGCGACGCGCTCATAAATTATACGGTTTCATTCTTTGTGCAGTTAAATCTGGGCATGTAAAAGGATTCAGTCACTGCTTACACCCTCAAACTTGATTTAAATTAGCAAATAACTTGTGAAATAATCCGGTGTGTGTGTTCTTTCATTCGGTGTGTTTGAGACTTTGAGTGTTTCCCGCATAGTCGTTCGAGCATGAATAATAAAAAAGTAGCCGGTGTCAGCGTCGCGTGTCCACCGGGAGAGGGCTGGTGACGGGAGGTCGTCGGGGTGTCGGTAGAGTCGAGCCTGGCAGGTGATGCCGCTGAGTGATCGGTGACGGCTCGCCGCGGCGCGGTTGGATGGCGGCAGTAAGCGGTCCCGCGCGGCACTCTCGCGTCTCCATGAGCGTGTCAATGTCCCTGATGCAGGGCGGTACGCAGAGCGCTCCGCAGGGCGCCATCCTGGCGGCGGCGGCGCCCTACTACCAGACGCCGGCCATCCCCACGGACGTGCAGCCTGACCGCCCCATCGGCTACGGCGCCTTCGGAGTCGTATGGTGAGTCATTTCTTCCTGTTCAACTCTGCATCTAATAGTTAGTTTGCAACTTCTCTGTTTCTCTCTTTACATTTTAAAAAGCTGATTTACCTGAGAATGGCTGAATTGCAAATTAGCGGCAACTAAAAAACAAGTTATAAACTTGAAGAAGAACAGTAATTTTATATAATGCATAAAAGTAAACATGTAGTATACCTAGTAGAATGCTGTGTGATGTATTCCTCAAACAAAGTTATTTGTTTGTTTGTTTATGCACCACATTCTTCAGATTGCTAGCACAGGTCACACTACTTGCTTGTGATACCTAGGCTTTTTACTTGTCTTTTGGCTTTTTATTGTTTTGTGTGATCTGGTCCGAGCTGTCATAAAATCCTTGGCAGTTCATCAACAATATATTAATATGACTATAAAACACTAAGGTTAATAAACCTATAAAGTTCTTCAATATTTTCATTGAAAGATGATAGATAACATGAATTCATTTTCAAAGTATTTTCAAATATTGCTCGCTCCGAATCTTCTTGGTTTGTTTTTTCAAACATGGATATCTTGGCCAGGGTACTATATTCAAAAACAAATTGATATTACTGTGGAAGGCAAATACATTGTAAGAATTATTTTATTATTATATTTGCAAGGCCAGTAGGTTGAAATAGTTTATAACCACCATTCTACCCAGACCTAACATAAATTAAATTCACCTACCTGTTATTATACTGAAAAACCTAACAACTTTCTTGATGAACCTACCTGTTGAGGACATAGATAAATGGAGGCAAAATTTTATATCTTGACTCAAACATGACAAGCTTATTGTAAGAGAATAATGAACTATACTACCAGAAAACTACTATGTCTAATCTACTTATTAATTGTGAGGCAATAGACGGCTTTAACCTCTAGGTCTACATGGAAAGGAGAAGACTACTAAAGAAGGATTTCTAAATTACATGGTATTTTGGGTATACTGCTAGTATTTCTAATTGAAATTACACTCTACAAGCCTCATTCAGGATATTACGGTTCGGCTTTGCCAAAATCCATACTTATTGTTAGAGATATAAAAGGGGTCACAAAAAAGCAACACCTCTTATAAACAATAATTTTTAGTTAGTTTATAGTTAAGTAAAGATTTATCTTCAATTACAAAAGGTACATGTTTATCCATAAAATATATATCCATATTTTTAAGACATTTTATTTTACATGAATTTGAGGTCACAATTTTGCTTACAAAACGTCCACACTCTTACATGAACTCTGGTATAAATAGGTTGTTGTTATCCTAGGGTGCAGGGCTGGTATGTTGGGCCTCCATGAGCTGTCTCCATTTCCAGCTTATTCTGATAATGTGGAAAAATACATTCTGTATGTTTGGTTGTTCCTATAAGAAGTGCAAGAAACAATGCAGGTTGGGAAAAAGGCAAATTAAAATAAATTTTGTGGATTCCATGAGAGAGTTGGATGTTTAGTAAACACACATTTTGGAAGCAAGGTGAGGTGGTCTTATGTATAATAAATAATCTTTTATTCCTGCCAAACCATGCAACGGTTTGTGGGCTGAATAAATGCTTCCTTTTAAAGACCAAAGCCTTTTCTGTAGTTTTGAACAGATCATTCCCTATCATTAAAAACAACTTAAAACTTTCAGTTTTCTGGTCATCTTTATTGTCAGTAATAGCTATTTATGTTAAAAGTAAAGTTTTGAGAAAAAAAATATAAGGACCTACATCTAAGTGTTGCCATACTTTGTTGGGTGCTTTGAAATTCATTTTGAAAGCTCCAAAATATGAGCGGCTTGTTACACTTATGAGAAAGCCATTTTACGTTGCCTTTATTGGTTTTGTATGTCATGTATACGATGATGTTTAAACTCTTTATATTACGAAACCGTTCTTCAGATACGTAAAAACTAATTCGGCCTGGGGGAGTATTGTAGTTGTAAAACTTTACAACATGCGCTGTGTTCCAAATTGTACAAACGCTGCTAAAAGCGTATACAGTACTCACGGACGGTCCAAATTGATTTAGCACGCTCACAAAGCTATCACTGCTTTAATGGCTCTAGTCAATTTGGAATGAATTTAAGCGCGCTCACGTGTTCATCTGTCAAAATGTCAGTTTTGTTTTTATTTTCTTTAACAAAGCCTAAGCTAATCGCTGAAAAATGTGCGCCAAATCCACTCTCATTTCCATTAGAGACAAACTCATTAAAATCAAAACTTAAGAGACATCAGCTGGCTGCAAATGCGATTTTGACATTAGCGCTTTCACTGCTCCACCTATTTGACTAAAGCACTGATAGCAGAAACGATGACGTCATCAATGACGTAAGGCGGTGAACGAGCGAGTGCTTTAGAGCACGCTTTAGGTCAATTTGGACCGACTTAAGCGCGCTCACAGTGCTCTAAAGCAGTCTGTTAGTGCAATATGGAACGCACAGATGTGCAATGAAGTTAGGCTAGTTCTAATCTGCCCTTTGTAAACACGTGGTGTTTTCATTGCCAGTTGATGTGTATTCGATCCAGCGTCATCGGCATAAGAGCGCTTTTCAATATTCATGTTTTCCGCAATCGAATGCACATTGCGTCTTATGGCCGTACTTCGTTTCCGTTCGATACTGAGCTTTATGATGAGACGTTTAGTTCGCTTTTGATTCGGTGCCATCACCCGTCCTACGTATAGAAATGGATGCAGCGCCTGCGTGGGTTTATTGTGTTAATAGGAACCTTGCGTCGTTGTTTTACGGTAGAGTTTATATCAGCAGTTAGAGACGTACTGCTCGTCTCTTGCAGTTGGGTTGGGGTTCGTGGTTGGATGTATGGGTGGATGCTTTGTGTGGACTCGTCGTGCGTAGGTAGGGTCCTCATGGCGTTTGGCGCGTCGATTGTGTGTGAACGACCCCGCCGCCGCCGCGGCGAGGGGAGGCCTGATTATTCCCGACCGCGTCGATCGGTCGAGTCGAGGGCCCTAAAACCCGGTCCGCTCCGTGCTCGACTCTCAGCACTTGCCTTGTAGACAGACCCGTTCGGTGAATGCAAATCAGGACTTTAACATTTTCGTTTCTGCCTTTCTGACTTTAACATTTTCGTTGCTAAAAATGCATATTCATGGTAATTACCTGCACAGGGAAGCGAGCACTAGAAATGGTTCCAACAAAAGCCAAGTGGCTAGTTACATTTCTTTGTCACTCGGCGGACGTTGTACGTTGACCATGAAACGACGGCTGTAATTAAAAACAACTGTAGGGCTTTACTCAACACTTGACAGACGTAGGTGATTAGTTACCAACCTCGTTTTATTTATTTTTTCAAACAACTAGAGCAATGTCGCCGCCAGACGACACGGTTTTGGCCTAATTAGCCCATATTTTGCTTCAGACAGGTTATCAGCATACAGAAGTGAGAAGAGTATTTTGTCAGTTGAGTTTGATAAATCTTAACGACTAAACTCAGCCTGGACCTTGCGGTACTATTCTAGCAGCGAGTGATTTTTCCATACACTGCCTACATACTTCTGTGCATACGTAATAGTTGGGACTCGACAGTCAGTGTATTGAAAACTCGCTTGCCGCTTGGGTCGTAGCGGCATGCGGCAAGGCCGTGGCCAAAACCTAAGTCTGCAAAGTTGAAATAACACCAAACGATCGATCATCTCGCAAGGTGACCCTTAGATTATATATTCTGTGCCCTTAGACCCTAGACTGGAGACGCGGGCGGTTCCAATAGTAAAGTAATTACTGCCAGGAGAACTGATTGATCATCCCACTAGGGCTGTCAGTCATCTAGGCCTCTCAGATTTGTTTATTCAGGACGGAAAGATAAACGCATATAAATGGTTCAGCAATTTCATCTGTATTTCTTTTCCAAAGAAAAGGAACCGTGTATTTAAAATAATTCCGAAATAGAGTGTAATTTTGTTCAGACGAGACTGGCTGGAAGCGAGGCAAGTTCATATAAATCAGCATTAGGTGGGTTGGCAGCCCTCGCTATGGCTAGGACTCGAGTCCACACCCGCGTCTAATTGCTCCGAGCCATGTTGAAAAACTTGATCCATCCGCCTTTATGCCAGGCTTCCTCCAATGGACTTCTGAACGCTTTTTGTTATACTTTTCATCAAAAGTACTTTCGAAACTTTTGACACGAAATTTTCTCGATGATTCCTTTAAAATTACGGTAACGTTTACAGAAGAAAGAAATGCATTTTATTGTGAGACAACTTTACCTTTACGTTTTGGGAAAAGCTTTGTATTCTAATATTGAAAAGGTTGCTCGTACCTGCGTCTCGCGTGTCTACCCATCTTGTTCGGGTTTGTTTCGTACCTGCCGACGTCGACGTTTTTTCTGACATGTGCTCTTTCTGTATCAAGTTACCTGTCTTCTGTCAAATTTAAAATGTATGTTGAATCTTCTAATGAATAAGGGCTCTTATTCACTGCAAATTATTGCATCTCTAAAAGTAAATTATTACGATTGCATTTGCTAGATCTTCAACCCAAATATCCTCGTTAGCATCAATTAGCATGGGATATCATATAGAGGCGATGTGAACAGATATTTTGTGTTGTATGGTGCATGAAATTAAAAACGATTATCTAGGTACCTACTTACGCTATCGACATACATACATCAGTCAGACTAAGCGTCTAAGGGCCGCCATATGTAGTTACCTAGGTCAAGAAAGTATAACAACACAGTAAACTTGCAGTAAACCAAGCTTATTTGAAGCGCAACAATCGGGATTACACAACTTTTTTTTTTTTTTTTTTGACAGTTGACTACCTACCATTCACGTTTTCGAGAGTATTGTTGGATAAATTTTAAATTGTTAAATTTGCGGCATAATTCCTTTCTTTTTCGTTTTTGTGGTTTCTAAGCGCTTGTAGGTATCAACTTTAACATTTTCTAGCGATTCTTATAGGCCAGAGCGCTAAACCTCTCCGTATGAGACCAATTAACCGTGGATTATTTTGCAACAATGATCCCGTAACGTGATAATTATAACGCTGCCCGGTTACAAAACCGATATGTACTCCCTTCGAGCCCAAATACGAGGCCAGGGTCGCGATGTGCGAAGTGGTAAAGATAACGGGCGGTCCGCCACGGCGCCGCGCCTGGCTTGCTTTTAACCTGGTTACCAGAACCGGAGCGCAGCGCCGTCGTGCGTTATGACATGACATAATTATTGCAATACCATTAGATAACGAGATATACCATATCTGTTATACGAGTAGGTATACGAAAGTTTTGTCATTGTATGTGCACGTGATATTGTGATGAGACCTTACTGTTGCGGATCCGGACACTACATACATCGAGCGCGAATTTGAAATTGGAAGGTCGCTTAGGTTCGCATATTCAGTACAAAAGACCCTCAGAAGGACCACGGAAATCTCGCGGGCGGGTGCGCGCGGGGGTGCGGGGTAGATTGCAAGGGGGGCGGAGAGTGTCCGTTCGTTTTTTATAGTACTATTACTTTATTCTGTGGTTTAGGTCAGACTTAAAAGTCTCATCATTGGCTGCAGTTTATGTAACTAATTTCTAATAAATAATTTTTAATTATAACTAAAACTAATCAGACTTGGTGCATCATTGCATGCCACACATTTGCTTCGCTCCAACTCAAATCTACACTAGTTACGTATTAAAAAAAAAGATACAATTTTCTTTTCAGAAAATATCAGATAAAGCTGTGACGTAGAGAGAGGACGATGCGTAAATGTTCAGTATTATATTTGTAAACGTACATACATACATACATAACATCACGTTAACATAACGTCATGTCTTTTTTGTTTTTTATTTATGTAGTTTATATGAGTGCACTACACTGCAGAATTCTGTAAATATTGATTTCGTCAGAAGGTTGTCTGGAAGAGATCACTCTTAGTGATAAGACCGCCTTTTGCCCACATTTTATAACTGGTTATGTGTAAATGTTACTTTATTAGTGTGCAATAAAGTGTTATTCATTCATTCATTCATCACGCCTTGTTCCCGTCGGGGTAGGCAGAGACCACTGTTCTCCATCTGCTACGATCTTGACATACTTCCCTTACTTCCTGAACCTTCATCAATCCTTTCATACATGCTCGTCGGTTTAGGGTACTTTTAACCTGGCCTTTATTCAGAACGTCCTGAATTTGGTCCTGGTACGTTCGCCGAGGCATTCCCCTTCCAACGTTTCCATTCACTCTCGTGAACGTGATAGCAAAAATATTCTTATTCAATTGGAAAATGAATGAACCTTAAATCCTATTCATTCAATTCAACCTACGCAAATAGCTTTTATAAAACGTTGATCTCGAGTTGTAGTAAACAATGCCTAAGAGTGTTTGTTGGTAAGCAAGTGATTAATTTTAGCCTCTTTTTGTGTTTTCAATACGTAGGAATAATCGGCGCTGTGAAGAAGAATCGGTGATTGATTGATCTGCCGGATTAGGAGAATTACAGTCCCACGCTAATCTGGCTCTTACATCAACTTCTCCAAGTGACTCCCAACTCGTAGTATACTATCATCTAACGTACACAATAGTACGTACTATTACATGGTTGTATACATACATACATACATAATATCACGCCTTGTTCCCGTCGGGGTAGGCAGAGACCACAGTTTCCACCTGCTACAATCTTTACATACTTCCCTTGCTTCCTGTACTTTCATCAATCCTTTCATACATGCTCGTCGGTTTAGGGTATACAGGTGGAACAAAAGGGGTATACCAACCCTGAAGGATACGAGTCTGCCCATGAAACTGAACAACCTTCCCTTGGGAACATACAAAACATTTTTTTTTACCTCTCATAGAAACTGAATCAGCTAATAGTGCATTTTGTATGGGAGGTATTTTTTTTTGTTTTCGACCTATGTTCCTTTGGGAAAGTTGTTCAGTTTTATGGACAGAATCACATCCATCAGGTTTTATAAACCCTTCCTGTTACACCTTGTAGATAGGGTTTATACTACAATAGGTACCACGGCTGCACGTCGGTGGAAACACTTGGACCTTGAGCGAGTCTCTGGTTTACATGTGACAAAATTTTGACCTCGATTTTGATTGATTTTGTCTTCTTCCTTTGCACCGAAGGGGCCTCAGGCTACCGAAGTATTGTGCTTGGGAATATTTCAGTCTCCTAAAATCAAAAATTGTTCTACACTACAATATCCACCTACATGTTATGTTACCGTTGACTCCCAATGTTGTCTGGGTAAAACTAGCTGTTTCTATACCGATCGATCCTATCGCGTATAGGTAAGGTTGCGATACACGTACGCACAGTAGCAAGTAAGTGGTGAAAAAACCAGTAAAAGCTGAACCCGCGATATGGTGAGTCTTGCCTGTCCTGTACGTGCGGGACCTTGTGGGACTCGTTTCGGGGCGCTTGTAGCATCGCTTGCAAATCGTTGAGTACCTATTTGTTTCGTTTTTGTAACCCGCATTCGTTTTTGTAACCCGCACTTACGTCCCTTTCTAGTTGTGATTATAATGAAATTACATTGCAATGGAGTGCACGACAGAGTCGGGTGTTTTGTAAACAATCATTTTTCTTTTATGAAAACAATCATCCTAAATTAGTACACGGTGGTAGGTAACCATCGGTAGTTCGTGTGGTGCCGGCAAAAAATAGTACCAACCCATCTGTACCTGTGGGTGTCGTAAGAGGCGACGAAGGGCTTATGTACCGGAGGATGGGCAGCAGCATCTGTCTGGGAATCGTACCATCTTACATACTGCGGTCGCCAACAACAGCGGTTGACAGCCGCAACGCTTACAAGCGTAGTGACTATGGAAAATCCCTTCCAATGTACCTACCATGCGTTTTTGCTGGAGTTCTAGAGGGAGCTCCCATGTCCTGCAGTGCACGTTTCATGGGATGTTATGATAAGTAGGTAACCACAATACACACAGAAAAACGCTTAGTCTATCGTTTTACTTACAGAAAGTAAAAAATATATTATCTACATTTTAACACATTTTAGATGAATTTGAGGTTATGATTTTGTTTACAAAAAACCTGACTCGTTCGTGAACTGCGGTGTACTTATTTTATTTTTTCTTTTCTAATTTTTTTAATGACTACTACGGTTTATATCGAATATTATTAAACGTTGAGAAACCGCGTTTGTCTTTTTTTGTTGATGTTTTTCGGCTTTGGAAGTGTCCTGGAAGCGCAACCCTACGTCACACCCTGGGTGTCTACTCTCAAAGTCCGATATATCGAAACGATACTATTCGAAACATGCAAAGTCAAAACTTCGTCTCTTGACAATAGAGTAGAATATTGGTTGGATGCTAACTACTGGCAGTTTGAAAATTCATCCAACCAATATTCTACTCTATTGTCAAGAGACGAAATTTGCATTTGCATGTTTCGAATAGTATCGTTTCGATATATCGGACTTTGAGAGTAGACACCCTGGACACTAATCACCTGATTGCCCGAAAAGTTAGATGATTCCGTGCTTCGGAAGGCACGTAAAGCCGTTGGTCCCGACTACTATCTACGGATGTAGTCGTTAATGAGCCATGTCAGAGGCCTTTGAAGGCTCAACAACTCTGACACCAGGGTTTGTGAGGTCGGTCATCGACCTTGCAACCCACACGATATGATGATGACATACATCGAACGCGTATTTGAAATTGGAAGGGCGCGTGTGCTCGCATATTCAGTACAAAAGACCCTCAGAAGGACCACGAGAATCTTACGGGCGCGCCCGAGGTGCGCGCGGGGGTGCGGGGTAGATTGCAAGGGAGGCGGAGAGTATCCGTTCTGTATGATAGCACTATTACTTTATTCTGTGCCTACGTATAGGTAAAACTAGTTTAGCCTAAGCGGTACCGGTTGTTCATATTGCGAATCGTAAGAACTACTTCGACCTAGGTAAAACTAGTTTGTTCTAAAATCAGGTTCGGCCGTTACAAATGGTTAAATAGCGTAAAAATTGTCTGTTGGACACTTGTAAAAGAAACCTCTCGTACAGTCAAGAGCACGTCAAGCTTCATCATCATCAACTGCAGGACTCATCATCATCAACTCTAGCAAAAACGCGTGGCACTTAGGAGGGGATTTAACATAGTCGCTACGCTTGTAAGCATAGTCGCTACGCTTGTAAAGGCGACCGCTGTTTTTGGTGACCGCAGTTTGTAAGATGCTACGATACACAGAAAGATGCTGCTGCCCATAAACTCGCGTTAGTACTCAAAAATGGTTGGAAGGGTTTTTCGATCATTTTTTAATATTCCTTGTGGTTTTCCGGGTAAGAAAAAAAACCGGTCAAGTACGAGTCGGACTCGCTCGCCGAAGGTTCCGATATACCTATAGTATTTTTGAAAGCAATTTAATCTATTTTTAGGACCGCAAAACTAAGTTTATGTGTAAAGGTTTTTTGTTTTTCGCTTTGCGAACTTCGGAGATAAAACTCCCTTCTATTTTGGCACCCGTTACAATAATAAATAATATTTTTTCAATTCTTTTATTTGCAATAAAGTTGGGCCATCATATTCTAAAGCTAAAGCTTCCAAATTTCAAATCGATGTGACAGACAGACAGACTGACGAAGTCGCACCATAAGGGGTTCCGTTTTTACCATTTTGGTTCGGAATCCTAAAAACGATCTAGCGTGGTCGTAGTTATTTCTCGAAAACATCGTTCTATCTCTGTTTTTATGCAGTTTTCTGTTGCCCAGGTACAGTAAAGATCATATCAAGTTTGACACATGCAGCGATACTTTAGCCTCTGGTTGCTGAAACAAGAGCGGTACAAAGTCCAATGTGTCATCTTTGACGTGCTCTGATTGTACTTTCTCATTATGGGCGTTGGGAAAGATATTGGAAGCGGTGACGCAAGCGTGTTTTACTGAAAATTGGTATAATGATCCTTTATTAATAAGCCCAAAACACAAAGCACACGTGTTTCTTTTGATCAAATGAGTAATTTTCCGCGCTGGTCGGGCGATAACCCGCCCTTACCCCATTCTCGCTAATACCTACTGATAAACGCAGTTATCTTACCTGGTACTATAACGATTACAATTAATCCCGAAAATAGAAAATTAAGGTCTATAATTCCCTTAACAAAAAGTTTTTGGAAAAGTCATCTCAAAGATAATCGGGGCTAGAGAGGTTAAATAAAAGTACTTATAAATGGGAACTGAAAACTCTGAAATTGCTCTCCTTTCTCGATTTGTGTTTTGGTCCCATCTATGAAATCATGGGTGAAATAGTATTTGCTGTAAGCACCTATCTTAATAATATGACATTCATAAACAAAGAAACTTACTAATATTAGGAATTGTACTATGATGACTTTCACGAGCTTTTTATATTTCCCGTCGTAAAGGGATATCCTAGTAATTGACATTTATTGAAAAATATTAGTCGTAGCCTGAAACCAAATCCATAATCAGTATTAACTGAAAGATGTCGTCGGTCGAAGAAAAACACGTGCTCAATGGTATAAACGGCATTATAGTTGTCACGTTTCTCACAATTTACTTATTTGCGGTTATTTACCACTTACCATGTCTGAAACGTGCTCTATCTGGATCACTTTCACTCGGCTTACGCTTTTAAACAATGATAGAGAACAGCCCGATCTATTGATAGAAAGAAAAACTCATTTTAATAGAAGTCCAAAGTAGATAGTTTCTTCGCTTGTTGTTGAAAAAAGATGTTGTTTAATTTTTTGCACTGTCAGTCTTGTAAATCTCCGTTGGGGCATATATTGTGATAGCTCAAATAGGAGAATTTTAGATATTAATAAGTTCTATAATAAATTAAAAAGAATTTGACGTTTTGAATTCTGTTGATTGTGTTAAAAAATAACATGAAATCTGAAATATAAAAGCTTAGCACATGATTATACATTTTGCGTACTCGCCACAACGGATTAACAGGTTTTTTTTAAGTCATTATTTCACTTCCACTGCTGGGCAAAGGCCTCCCCTCTTTCCAGTGTTCGCGATCGAGTGCGATCTTGGGCCACTCTATGTCGAAGGTTCGTCCCTCCATCGCTTCCGGAGTCTTCCTCGACCATGTTTTATTCGGATTGGTTGACAGTTAAATAATGATTATCTTTTTATAAATACATTCATACATAACATCACGCCTTGTTCCCGTCGGGGTAGGCAGAGACCACAGTTCTCCACCTACTACGATCTTGACATACTTCCCTTGCTTCCTGAACTTTCATCAATCCTTTCATACATGCTCGTCGGTTTAGGTTACTTTTAACCTGGCCTTTATTCAGAACATCCTGAAATAGAACAAACAATCTTGATTACACTACCTTTTCAGCTTTTTGTACTTATTTTCCGACGTCATAATAAATGTTTTAACACAAGCCCTTTGAACTATCATCAAATAACGGCTTAGGGTTATCCGTCTGAATGACTTTCAGACACGCCAAATGCTGAAAATTGGCAAGCGTTTACATTATCAACTAGTACGCCACATTGCTCCCGAGTTCAATAAACTTAGACTTTCTGTTTATTTTATCAGTGGGATTAAGGAGTGATCACACCTAGCTGAATTCAAGACTAATTCGGCATACATTGCTCGTTGAAGTAACGATATTGCAATTACATAACCAAGCCTCCCAGCAATGTATGCCGAATTAGTCTTTGAATTCCGCTAGGTGTGATCACTCCTTTAGGGATCAGGGGAGCGACGTTTTGGGGAACGGCAAACGTAGATTAGAAATGAAATGGTCATTCTTTGAAATATCCACGTTTTTCGCAGGTTTCGACGTCGTCGTCGGTAAGCCTCTTATGCGATTAAAGCCCCGTAACTTCAACAGGTTTTCCCCTCTGATTGTGAAGTTGTTGCGATGAAGGGGAAAAGATTTATCCAACTTTTATTAAAAATCATGTTCACTTTACGCTTGGTTTATTAATAGGTGTGTAGTACAGATGTGTAGTACCTGTGAATTTGCCGAAATTTTCTTGCAGAATAATGACATCACAATTTTAATTTTTTAATTGCTTTCAATTTTGTTTTATTTTGGATAGTTGATTTTATGGTTTTAAATCTACGCAGTAAATATAGTTTCTATTTTAAGTTTGATATCTAAAATAAATGGTTCAAAAATTTATCGTCCAACTAAGATATTTTTTTAGTTATATATTTCTTTACAGGTGATATTTTACAAATATAATTTTTTCTCATTCATGATTTATTTATTTAACTTCATGCACAAAGGTACACAGGCGGATCTATCTCAAGAGATGCAGAGACAAGTTGGTAGGTAGGCGCATAAATAATTAAAAAATAAATAGATAAATACATAAGAAATACATGAAAATATAATAAAATACATACATAATCCAAAATTTTAATTTGTAAATCTTAAAAAAATGCGAAAAAGTTTACCTAAAAGTCTCCATAAAAAACGGCAATTTCATAGACGTAAAGACCTAATATTTTTCCCGGTGCGTAATCCGCGCATCGTTTACGTGCCATTGACACTGGGCCCGCGATCTGCACAGTTTGCACGGCACATTGCACGATCGAGATCGAAATAGCACACTAAACAAAACACAGCTTTACTGCTTTATTTTCATCACTCAATTTAATTAGCACGGAACATCCTCGAGCGTGTAAATAAACTTACAACTGACGGGTTCTTTGACTTATCCGCGGCTCAATGGTCGAGGGGAAAACGTCAACAAAGAACGTTAAACGCAACCACCGGCGTACTATTTTAATTATTTTAATTTTTTATTTGTAATGGCCTTGCTCTTGACCTCGATCTAGTCTTGAAGACAAAGATGAGGTCGACGATGGAACGAGCTTGCCCGGAAGAAGTCTATTCACTCGCGACTTGAATAGATTCGGGTTATATGAACTCGGGAGCACAGACGCAGGCAGAGAATTCCACTCTTTAGCCGTGCGCATAATAAAAGGTGTTTTGTGCGAATGTGCGGAATATCAACCAAGTATGGGTTATGGGTGCGTCCACGCTTGCTCTTTATAATATCATCATAATATCCCATGAAACGTCCACTGCAGGACAGGGAACACCCTCCAGAACTCCAGCAAAAACGCGTGGTACTTAGGAGGGGATTTACCATTGTCACCACGCTTGTAAGCGCTGCGGCTGGTGACCGCTGTTGTTGGTAACCGCAGTATGTAAGATGATACACAGAAAGATAGTGCTGCCCATCCTACGGTTTGTAAACAATTAATCGCCTCTTACGACACCTACAGGTAGACACAGGTTGGTACTATCCTTTACCGTAACCACACGAACGAATCAAATATGCTATCGTTCAAGTTGAATCGTGGCTTTCTTTCACAATAATTAAAACTGTACCTAAGGTTGGAGTTTTTAGTACATATTTGCATATCAAAGCACAGATAAGATAATAGTTAACTGATTTAGGTGAAACTGGACCTCATCATAATCTCTGTACGAAAAGTAATATTGTCATTATTAAGATCGTTCGATGGAGGATACATATATAAATTACTTACTTATCTTTTTGATGGTGGGCTTTAAATAACAGGCAGTAAAATGTGATTTTCAGTAAAAACTACAAATTAAACAATATCGTCTCATTTGCGCGCCGGTTTCGTAAATTACCCCCATGATGGGGTCCGAGAGGGGCGCGAAGGGAGGAAGCAGACGCCATAATTTTTGTTTCCAGTCACACCCCGTGGCACCCGGGGGCTTTAGAGCCTTGGCTTGCTCAGCTCGCTCGAACACTGCTGGAGGAAAGAGATTATATACCGGAGATTCAATACTTTGTCTGCATACATAAATGTTTTGCGGTAGGTAGACAGGAAGCCTAACGGTATCTTGTGAATCTTTTCGTCAAGTTTCAATTTTGTGATTGTTTGTATTCTTATCACGTTTTCAATACACGGGTTCGTAAAGTATGTTAAAACTAGAGAAATGAATCCTTGTAACAAATGTGAAATGAACAACGAGATTTTTTAGAATTTTCCTCGGTCTGACGAGCTAGGTATTTTCCGGGAAAAGGTCACGTGACATCAGGTCACGTTGCTATCTGGGACGCGCGTGGGATCAGACCACACGCCGAGCATCCTTTCCTTCCAAGTCCTTCCATTTCCATCATCATTCATATTTTGTTCTACTCGTTTGTTTATGAATATTTCTTTCTTTAAAAAAGAAATGCAGTTTTTTGCGAGACGTTTTTAATCCAACTAATATTATAAACGCGAAAGTTTGTAAACATGTAAGTATGGATGGATGGATGTTTGTTACTCTTTCACGTAAAAACTACTGAATGGATTTTAATGAAACTTTACAATAATACTCGTATAGTTTATACATCAGAATAACACATAGGCTACAATTTAGAAACCTGCGCAGACGAAGTCGCCGGCACCAGCTAGTTAAACATATTCTTTTAAGATTGACATTTGCACCGTCTTTGCCGCGGCCGCGCCGTCTGTGTATGTGTTTATTATATTTTTAGTACTGAGATATCATTCATTGTAAAAAAATATATGAATAAAACAATTTGAAGAGCAATTACCATAGAATACATGAATTCATGTATTCTATGGCAATTACCACGACATAGGCTCTTAAGATATTGAATTGAAAAGGTGTGTACAAATTTTATGACTGTCATTATCACGATTATCTCCATGTTGCGAAACAGAATTTGAGATTACCAAATCAACTGTACAGTTAAGCACGTAGGTTTAAAACATTGGACTTTGCGCCGTTCTTATTTCTAACTTTCTACGCGCTAGAGTCGCATTGCAAGTGTCAAGACTGTACGTTTTCAATATGTAATGCAACCTTATGAATGTTATTGTATTCTGCTTAACGTGCGGTACGTTGAAGATCATTATCTAAGAGAAAGTGAGATGTGCAGGAAACGCTGGTTCGTAATCAACATTGTTTCCCAATTTGTGATCGCAGAGCGGAACTGTTCTGGTAGCTTACATTGTAGGCACAGTGCTTATTATTGTTTAATTATAGATTCCATTTCAATTTCAAAGGCAAGCAAGTCTGTAAATCGCGCTGTACAAAACAAATGCAACGATAATAACAGGTTTGCGCGTTGTAACCGCAGTCGAAGTTCTATAAATGTAAATTCTGAGATAACAGCTGTCGGCTAGTTTAACACAACTTCAATCACACTTTTACACGTTTAAGAGCTGTGTGCATGTGCTTGCTTTGGTATATTTGGCATGCAAGGAGCGTAACCCAAGTTTCCGTTTTCGGCCCCCCTTGTGAAAACGTTTACACAATGTCAAATTGCCTACCTGGCGCGTTGCAAAATACGGCCTTCCTGCGCCCGGCCATTGTCAGCCATTCGTGTTTAGCCATGAAAACATGCCATAACCGTACCACTGCTTTGTCGTTAAAAATATCCTGAACGACACAGCCCACAGATATCATTCTTCTTTCCTACTAAACGATCTAAAATTACAAGTTACAATGTTGTTGGTAACCGTTAGCGTGCCGGAAACACAGTCAAAGCGGTGTTCTGATGTAGATGACGTGATGTCATCATTTCGAGTTCACTAAATTGTACCCATTAGGCCGTTGACCCACATTGTAAGGATCCTTTTATTTGTCAACCACAAGTTGGAAAATCCTACAAATTATTTTACAAAAATAAATGTAAGAACTGGTCTTTAGTAACTATGTCATGACATGACCTTTACGACGGATTAACATTCAATCTTGTTTTTGTTCGTAAACTCGTATAAGACTAGGGTTTCCCGTCAGACAAACCTACAATGTGTGTGGTATTTCATCCAAATATAAGATCCTGCGCTGCGAAGCGACGACGTTGGTTCGATAATCTATTTGATGGGAAAATTTTCGCCGGGAATTGAGGCGGGAGCAAATTCCCGCGATGACATGGTGAACGCGGGCGACTGGCAGCGGTACGTTCGGAATCCTTAATTTGCCGTCGCCCGTCGACTGTCGCCGCCGCGCCGCCGTGCCCTGTCGTCGTCCGGAGATGCACCCGGAATGAGCTTCCCGCCCGTGATTGCATTCGCACCCGCTCCGTGACTCCAAATTAATGTCGCGTCTTACCATTGCAACACCCGCATCTTTATAAACTAGAACTGCCATCCGTTTACAACCTACAATTCAAGGACCAAACAACCTAAAGTCCATTGCTTACCTGAATACTTACACGCTACGCGTTATTTTTCGAATAGTTCAGTTGTGATTTGCCAATGTCGGTATTGTTCAATATTGTTCATGTTCATGATGTATTTGTTTTTGTTTCAGGTATGTATCGGACACCATTGTGTTTTCTAGAAATGAGTAACACGTAAGTTGAGTAATTTATAAATGCCTCTTTTTTTACCTGTCTTAGAACAAATGACGTAATTAGGTACCTCGATGTTTTATTTTATTATCAAAGGCTTTGGAAACTCTACCCCTTTTTAAGGACGATAATTTAAAAGAACAGGTGTTTAATTAATTATAGTTACCGCCTTAATCGCGGGTTGACTCTGTAATTACCAGTGAGGATTGAGTTAGTCGTCGTATTCGGATTCGTAAAGAGCTGAAGTGTCGAGATCTCAAGTAAAGAATTAATATAACCCTAGTCGTTTGAGGAAGTAAAGCATCTGACGGTACAACGATATTACTGGAAGCTAGTCCCTTGAGCCAGGTTTTAAAATTGATGATGATGATGATCCCAATCTTAGTTATATTCCGAAGGTGGTGTAGAATTGTTGACTTGGTCGTGCTGATCAATTCCGGATCCTTAGGCTATCTGGTTACAAAAGGTGTTGGGTTTCGGCGTCGACAAGGCGCGTCGGTCCGGTCACAATGGAGCTTCTCTCACGAGCAGCCACGCTGGATGTAATGGAACACTCTAATGCGCAGTTAGAGGATTCATGGCGCTGTAAAATGTAGACAGCGGGGCCAGTGCCTCGCTCGCATTTTACGATTCTTTCGGGGCGACTGCTTTGCGTGATCTAAATGTATTGGAAATTATAGAGAAGAGAATTATGGTTAGAATTTATTTAAAAGAGCAACGCATTTTCTGAGTTTTTTTTTATATCTGCAGTACATTCATCAACCACAAAGTCCTGTTTTGCACAGCTTTGCACGTTTCCATAAAAAACCAAGCAAGTTGTGTTCCCTGCCTTTTTATACTCTCTGAATAACTTATCACACAATCTGATCGCTGCGAATCGTTTCTGAGGGCATAATAACAGCCATCCCTTGTGCCTCTCACTTTTTATAGCTCTACAAAAGATTCATCGCAGAGAGTCGAGTCCGTCATAGAATTAGTGCGGTTAGGGCGAGGGCATGGTGTCATTAATAATAATAATAGAGCCGCGAGGCACGGACCCGCGGTCGGCCGCGCCGGTGCATGTGATTGATAGACGCAGGATCCACGAGATGAGATCACTGCCTTCGACTATAATCTCAGAATTTCCTGTAAACCAAGAACCATTAGCCTACATTTACAACTGTAGCAGTTGTGCCATTCGAATCAGGAACGGATTTTACGTCCTAAATTGGCTGTTACGTAGCTGATCGAGGCGAACGAGACACGCGTTCGTTCGCTGTGCTTGATATGAGTAAAAAACGTGACATTTTCATTTATTCGTTTATTCAATCCTGAGTTTAACGTATTTGGTCAGGCTTGTATGTTACACATACATATCTCTTTCAATAAAAACGTAAATATCAACCGCTCCAGTAGTATAAGGTACGTTCTAATAAGCTTGGGGATATTCAGAGAAATACCTCTGGTGATTTGAAGTTCCTACATTGGTTTATATAAAATGGTATCTTAGAAAAATTGCCATAGAGCTAGTACGTGCGAAGTGAAGCCAGGCTAGTGCGGCAGATGGGCTGAGGTCACCGCACCCGGACCGACGCAGCTGGAAATTGAGTCGCTTTTTGTGCTCGCGCCGCGCCCGGCCGCTCCCGGGACGCTATGAAATTCACGCAATATACACCACCATAACGCTTTCCTAGAAACTAACAATAAATAGTTCATTCCCTTCGCCTTACCTTAGCCATGTCACTGCTCTCCAGAGTGTTACGTGTTTACGATTTTAAAAGCTTAAAAGTTTTATCTCTGCTACTTCGTGACTCGTTCCATCTATTCGGTCGGCCGCGTGGCGTAATTTTCTCGTTTCAAGTGGTCATTAGTTCCACAGGGACAGGGACTTTGTCTGTCGCACGCCCATTAACTCCGTACGCATACCTGCATGCTCGCCCCGACTCGGAAACTTCTTTATGACGCTTTAAAATGCTACACCAAAATATTTGACAACTTATTTTCCAAAAAAAATGTTAAGCTATCGGGATGAGTGTGCGTTTGGTGCGGCAGATACTTTATCATTGCGTTTTGAGTGGGGTTTTGCGTAGAGCCCTGCCTGCGTCCCCGGGTGCGGTGCTGGCAAATTTGGGGTGCGTTCAGCGTACGCGATCGATGCCCGCCCCTGGGCCAAGTACAAAAGCCCACCTACCATCGTCTGTTTTCATTTTAATCGCCCAATACGGGGGTTGCTCTGCTCCTGCCGACAGTGACTAAGCACTTCAATATTTCTACTCAATTTTGATAGAACCCTTTTGAATATGTATTACCTCAATGAGAGAGACCACAATTTCAGTCATGTTTCGATCTCAAAGCCTCAAGAATTCAGTCCTTAGGTGTAATTTATGTTTCCGCGCCATTGAAGTGGTCGGCGGATGTGGGGAAGCTGATAGTTACCACTTATGTTTTCCCACAGCTTTATGTGTTACAGCATCCATTATTTTCAATAGAACCAGTAGTTTCATTTCGTAGCAAACTATTTTAAGTGCTCTTTATCACGCCACGTTCGATACATTTCCTATAATACTTGCGTGCAACAAATTTAATGACGTCCAAAAACCGCTGGCTCATCGATCGGATGCCGTACTGATCGGAGAGGTGGAGGCGTGAACTGTATCACGTGTTCATTCGCCCCGATTAGTTCATCGATGTAGTTTTATACTGATGCGGGAACGAATCTCGATCGGCAACGGACGCTTAGAGATAAAAGGATGTCTGCTGAGAAGTTCTACGAACGGAGCCAGCCACCAAACTGGTTTGCTACAGGTACGCGGCTAAAAATTATACGTAGACAAAACGGGCGGACTCCGAGGATCCCGAATTCCGGTGCCCGAGGATGGGCAGGGGCCTTTGACAAAGACGCATTCCGATAGCGTATCACGCTATTATACAGGTGGCGTATATATTATATCGTGCCCAAAGTGCTAACTTTTGTAAGTGCCAGGAAAGGTCGGTTAGTTACAAAAAATTCGACCGCAGTCTTTTCAAATAAATTGGTCTTTAAAATTTTCGTTATTGTATGAAACCTAGTATAGTTGGTATACCTGGTGTAACGTTATCTCCGTGGCCAGCCAACCCCCTGGCTGCGAGGAATCGATAACGCTCCCGTCGTGTCCCGTGGGTCACGCTTCGCTGATTCAGAGTATTTTTTCCAGAACCCGCCATGGTATATTTTAATAAGCATTTGTGTATGCTCAGGCTCTTTTAATTTAAATGTTTAGCAAAAATGGAACGGGCAAAAATAGATATCCCTCGAAAAGTGATGATATAGAACCGCACCATACCTAGAACTGAACATGAACTTTTCGCGTTGCTCAAGTAGAAAACAAAACATCCCAAAAAACTGGATCATGTGTCAAGATTTTTGTTTATAATTTCGTTTCATATTTATGTTCGTATTTCGACCTAAGTTCCTGAATCTATTATTTAAATTTTCGCGACATAATTTAATTCGCCCTGTATGTTTCGCTGTACAGAAAGCCCGAAACATTTTGTAAATAGCGTTCGCTCTCTAAAATTATAAGACTAGTCTTGTGCTCCAATTTTTATACAAGCTTCGAGAGTATCGAGGCTGGGATCTCATCTTCAAAGTCTTGTTTAATAACTTTTTTCATGCTTGCTCGTAAATTGCTTCTCACGGTTGTTCCTCTATCGATTTTACGGCTTCAAGTTACTCTAGATCTGAGTACCTCACTCGATATGAAAGAAAAACCGTTTCGCCGAGTTCTATCGCCCTCGCTCCTCACGGGTTCATTAGCTCCAGTAATGAACGCCTGCCCTCTGCAAATATTATAAAACAGGTTCACAACGGAAAACTCCGTGTAGACGTTTCGGTTTATTTAAGGAGTCTTAATCTAAGACGTGATCGTAATTTAGGTTGGTTGGTCCCGAGGAGCGGTCGGAATGCCCACCGGAAACCGCTTCAGGTACCTAACATGCGATCGTGAACAAAATGCAACGACAATTAACACCACGCCTTGTTATATATCCTCGGCCAATCGAAATATTTAAATGAGGTTTTGCTTCACTCTAGTCTTATTTAAAAAGTTTGAGTGTCATCACTTAGAAAGTCGAAGAGTTCAACGCGAACATATATTTTCAACTTGCCACAATGCGACCTTTTAATTCGATCTTTCGACTTGCGATGCGATAGAATATTAAACATTTTCTTTTAAACTTCACCAGTTTTTTTCAATGATGACCCGGCCTTGTAGGTAGACCCTATCGCCGACATGGCCACTTGCCTCGGGTGCCTGCGAAAAGCGCGTTAGAATAAATTAACGTAAATATCTACACGATGACGAACCGGTGCATCCGGTTGGTTTATTTGGCCGATGCTCTCGCGCATGGTACATCATCAAATTTATATTTCTTTAAATATAGAACGGAAGACGCCGTATTGTCACGGTCACGCGATATCTTTACTGATAGTGGCGGCACAAGAAAAATAAAATTGATAATTAAGAGTTTTTTTTTAGTCAGGTACGCTTAGTATTGTGCAAAACATGGTTCTTTTGTGAGAGGATCTAGATTAACGATTCAGGGTTGTTGATCCGAGTGGGGGCAAGTATACGCTCCCCCCGTTACCCGCCGCGGGCGTTTTCGTGTTATTCAGTGCGCCCTTTGCAAGTTCGCGACCTTTGTCCAAGAATGGTAGATTGTATTGTTGATAACTTCAAAACACTTATATGAAGCTCTAATGCCATAATTATTTTTAACCAGAACATTGTCCATCTAGTTACATATTAATACAAATTGTTACATTTTAATGACAAAGAAAATTCGTCGAAGTTTTACGCTCTTGTTGAAGATACCTGCCAAACTTATATGTATATCGTAGATAAGTGACGAATCTTTTAACGTGGTCGAAGTGAACGATAAGGTAAAATAGATTAACGAATAAAAATCGATTCGTCATCCTAAAGTTGATGAGAGTCGATACAAAAAATCACATTATCAAAAAAAGTATAAAGTAATGGCTGTTTGAATATCGTACGGTTATTAAATAACCGCGCGTTTAACGATGGTTTTGTGGACGTATATTTTCTTGAAATAACCGGCACCTAGGTGTACTAAAAAGCAGGTTTAATGGGAAACATTTCACGTTTTTAATATGTCATATTATTTTGATTAACAAACATCAAGTTTTTTAATTAGACCTTTTCCAGTTTTTGTGAACTTGTAAGAATTGCATTCTAATTGGCCATTACAACGTTCCCCAAGTCAAGAATAAGATAAAAAGCCGTTCCCATTTATAAAAGAATCATGTAAAAAAGCTGAAAAACAACTGACCGTTTTACTTCACTTCATATGTGTAGTATTCAATTTATGTGACCGTTTTTCTTCATAAGTGTTTTATATATTTGTGTTAAGGAGTTTGAAAACAAACAAGAAATTGAGGCGTCATAATTTGCTAATTTCATACAAAATCTATTGAAAATATATTTTTTGATGTTCAATTAAGAGCGTTCATCCGTTCAAATCGCGCTGGAGTCAAAATTTACGATTTTCGCCGAAGGATAAAACAATGCAGTCCTCAGTTTTCAAAGAAAATATTAATATCATATTAAATATACTTTCATGATCTGCTTTTTGGTTTAAAAACATTTCAAAATATTGGGATATTTTTCCAAATAGAACAGTTTTTTAACACGTCCGTTTTTAACTTAGCGCTTGACCGTCTACGCAGATGCGAGATTTATGTAGGATCAAATGCTACAGATCAAAAAAAAAATTACGATTCAAAAATTCAGGATATTGTTTAGTTTTTGGTTTAAAAAAAACTCGTTTTAGGTAAAAATTCAAAAAAAAAAACTACAATCAAAAGTGACATTTTCAGTAAATTTACGGGATATTAACCGTGTCATTTTAGGTGAAAATGTAAGACATTTTTTTTTGGACTTAGCATGTGAAGTCATTCATACTCTAAAACACTGTATCTTTTCTTTTTAAAATAAATTGTATTTATATTTTACTGTGAATTATTTAGTACTCCTATAAAATCGATGCGAGAAAGCGCCAGCGCTTAGTCGTGGCCGAGGCCTTGTTGTGGCGACGCATCGGAGTAACGCTCTTAAGTGAATAATGCTAATAAGATATGTACGTAACTTAAATGCAATGAGAAATAAATAATTTCGTATTTGTAAAGAGAAGCTCATTTGAGTACTTAGGTGGAAACTAGCGGATTGATAAACATAAATCATCTTGATAGCGTAGATTTCTGTAAAAACGCATAAAACAAATTTAAATAAAATAGAGCGTTAGGTTTAAAAACGAAACTAAATATCATAGCGTAATTAATTAATCATGACAATTTTATTTTGAGCATCATCATCATAACATCCCATGAAATGTCCACTGCAGGACAGGGAGCTCCCTCCAGAATTCTAGTTTTTGCTGGAAAAATGTGGACGGGAAGTACCATAGTCACCTCGCTTGTCAGCGTTACGGCTGGCACCATGGACCGCAGTTTTAGGTGACCGCAGTAAGTAGTAAGTATAGACAGGAGGATGCTGTTGCCCATCCTCCAGTTTATAACCCTTAGTCGCCTTTTACAACACCCACGGGTATGTATGGGATGGTACTATTCTTTGCCGGCACCACACGGGATTTGAGCACTCCTCTACAATTTTAGGCTACGGTTTGACCATAGATTTTTGAGTAACGAGTAATAAGGCTATAGAGCGGGCTCTGAAGGATTTTCCGTTTGCAAAATTGCGCAACAAGAAATGTTTTGTGATTTGTCTACCTGAGACCCTCGACTTTATGAAAAGCCATGTTGTCCCGCGATTGAACGGTCCGTCTGTTTGTCTGTCTGTCTGATTTTTAAAGGCTTGTATCTTCTGAACCATAATAGCTAATAGCAAAATCACATGATCTCCGCTTGCATCTACTTGTCGTCTGCCTGCACAATTTTACATATACCATAAATACAGGCCGATTAGATCAAACTGATCTGGATCGCTTCCGCGAGGAGCTGGCACAAGCAGCCCTCTATGTAGGTTAACAGCTGTAAACTGGCACCGACCACCAGCTAACACTGCACTACATGCATGTCATGCATTCATTTATTCAGTTGGTATACTATTACACAAAAAGACTTCATGGTCGAAGACCTGGATGATGCAAATTGATAGCACTCGAAATACTATGTCCTTCCAAGATATCATCAGACAGGCGCAAGACACTATGGTGCACTACTATTGTGGCCAAGACTGCATCTATTTTCTGTGGGTCACGCACGATCCTCAGATCTGAGGGAACTACTGAGAGAAGGATAGGTTTATACTATTCACACAATTTTCTATTGCATCTGTGAAGTTTCAGCGGCTCTCTATGGTATGATCACCTAGTTCGCAGAGTCTGTTCTAGTTGCAGGACATCATAAAATAATGGTTCTATGGACTGGAATTGGATGAGCAATGGTGTAACGATGACTAAGCAAGCAAATTATTTTCTTGGTATTTAAATGCTTCTACGTGCGTTTAGTTTGCACACTTATTGTTAATCTTGCTTAGGTTATCATTTGTATTTGTTTTTATTTTTTTTAAGGTGTGCTATAAAGTGTTCATCTATCTATCATTTTGTTTTTATTAATTAACATCGAATTAACTTAACAATTATTACTATTTTGACTTTTGCCCTACATTTCTCTTTAGATCAGTAGGTCTTTTATTCTTACTACGATGTAATTTGCAGCGACACATTAGCTTTTTACTCTAATCTCATCAATTAATTTGATGGTATGGTTAAATATCATCATTGCTTCTAATTAGTAAATAAGTTTAATTTATTAATAGTCTGCAAGCCAGTAAGTTAAACCCTTGCATTAAATGGTTGTCATAATATGGGTAGGTACGAGAATGAGCGTTGCCGTAATTTCGGTTAAGTCATGCTCCACAAACGAGACCCAGGGATTAGTTCTAAACGCAAATTTAGTTGGGATCCGGAACAACAGATCCTATTTAAACCACATAGGTCGGTTAAGTAGGTCGAGCGGTGGTGCCAACTTGACGGCAGCGGACGCCAAGAGCAATGCTCAACAGCCCAGCTGATCACGCACAAAGGTCTCTAGGTTAATGGACTGCCAACATAACAAACTAATCATATTAATTATACGTTCGCAATTCCATAACGTACGACTAATTTACTTCAAATACTTGAAAAGTGAACAATACTCGTACTTTCTTAGTTACCCGTCCAAATTGGGTGTTGAGTTTCAAAATTATAATTATACTCTCGCTTATCTCGCCTCATTTAATTATACAACCAGTTATATCCGCCTTACTTTAAACTTTCATTCCATATTTAGCTATAATACACTTAACATGTGCGATAGGGTAACACATGAGCAATGCGTAGGTTAGTTCACGAGTAGGTTTATTTGTTTTTACTAATACTTCTGTAGATAGTTTCTCTTTGATGGCAATGGGATAAGAAATTATGTTTTAATAAAACAATAACAACAATCAAAGTTCCTTCACGGTAAAGGCGCTGTAAAATCAACGCAACGTGATCAGTAGTCAATGAATAGCCGTTTGAATAATTAATTTGATTAACACAAATATTCTGTTCCAGCAGTTTTTCCTGTTACCCCTTTTCGGAAAAATCTTTTCTTTATTAGGCCAAGCAAAGAAATCCCTTCTTGCTTTATTTATCAATCAATGATGTTTCACTTCACTGGATGGATTTTGAATGCCATCCAGTGAAGTGTAAATCTACCTAGTATTTCAAAAACGAAACGATAAAAAGCATATTTATTAAAAATACCAAATAGTTATAATATCATTAACAATCAATGATGTTTCACTTCACTGGATTGATTTTCTGATAAATATTTTTTATCAGAAAATCCATCCAGTGAAGTGTAATTGTACCTAGTATCTATGCAATTCTACCTAGTATTTAAAAAACGAAACGATTAAAAGCATATTTATTAAAAATACCAAATAGTTATAATATCATTACCAATCAATGATGTTTCACTTCACTGGATTGATTTTCTGACAAATATTTTTTATCAGAAAATCCATACAGTGAAGTGTAATTCTACCTAGTATCCATGCAATTCTACCTTGTATTTCAAAAACGAAACGATTAAAAGCATATTTATTACAAATACCAAATAGTTATAATATCAATAAATGTAATTAATCACGCTACATGCTCCAATTGTATTAGCGTGCGTATTAAGGCTGAGCACATCTGTACAAGCTCGCCCGGACAGGGTCACAATTGTAACTAGAACGTACTGTATAAATATACTTGACATTTTGTTAATATAGGACCTCCACGATTATAAAATTCAACATGCTTACACAGTTGTTAAACTTAAAATATGCAGAATTGTTTATTCAAAGACAATAATTTACAAAAATGTTATATCACCATATTATTATGTACGACATTTATAGCATACACGTATAATTCCTAAATACGCAAAACCTGTCTGGTGGTAGTTAGTTCCACCCATATAACTGAACAACTTTTGTTCTACAACTTTTGAAAATAAAAAAATCGAGTCTCCATACAAATTTATAACCTGAACCGGTCAATTTGTGTGGAGAATCAATTTTTTTAAGTAAAAACTTCTTTAGCGGCGCATCAGATCTGACGAAGATTGTTTATATGTAATATAAATTGTCATGTTTGTCTACGATAGCGCAATAAATGAATATTGTATGTACTTTTATACTGATAAATAAAGCAATTCGTGCGAAATTATTCTATAATAATTCCAAAATGTTCAAAAATGCACAACGTTGATGTTTAAGTTTTCACTTCTGCCGGCACTCATGGAGTGCAACCCGTCCTTTTTTTATTTATATTTTCAAAAGTTGTTCAGTTACATGGGTAGAACTACCCCCCGAGCAGTTTTGCGTATGTGTAACTCTAGTTCAAAAAGGTGCAAGAAACCAATGCAAAAATCATCTCTTTAAATTATTAAACGGCGTCAAAACAACGAGTCGTGCAAAATACAATTTCAAGTAAATTAAATATATCTGAATTTTTATTTGTTTTAATACCCGAAGCGTCGTTCTAAAATAAAAACAAACAACTTATCCAAGGAAAAAAATACTCTTATGTCACGTGCGTGACTGACACATTTTTGTGGTAAGTTGAAAAAGCTCCTTTTCACTTCTCATGCTCTGAAAGTGCTTATTTGTGCAAGATATAGGCTGCACAAAGTCGAATTTTGTGCACTAGGGCAAAAAAGTAATCTCGGTGGTGTGTGTACGCCCTGCGCGCGGGCCTGCGGCACCCCGCCCACGCCGCGCGCGCGTCAACATATTCTTCACTAAAGCAGAACAACTCATTCTTCAGTTACATTTAGAGAGTACTTTTACGTTTTATCTCCTCGCAATCAAAGTGAAAAGCAGAGTTAATAACTCGTCCACAAAACCATTTTATCCTCGACATTACTATCAGCCCTCGCCTTCGGCTCGGGCTGCTAAAAGTCTCGGAAAAATGGTTCGTTTTGTGCACTTGTTGTAAAATCTACTATTTCTTCAGGAAAGTTGCTTGTTTTCATTAGGAGAATCACTGGGCTTCGGGATGGAAACGAATAAAAATTCACGTTGTTCAGTCTAGTTACTACACCGCTATGAAAACGTGGTTTAACGGCATTGTAAGGCGCAGGCCAGACAGAAGAGGTGCGCCGCACGGCACGCCTAGCCTTCAGCGCACCTCTTCTGCCTGGCTTGCACCGCGTCGTTCTCCTACATTTTGTATGCATGTGATTTGAACAGGCGACGAGACGGCATGCCTAAGGCGCACTGTCGGTGCACCACCGGCGCACCGCCGGCACGCCGCCGCACAGCACAGTCCGCTGCCTTTGATTGCGTCGTCCAGCCGAAAAGTGTACCACGGGGGCGCTCGAAGCGCGCCTCGGGCGCACCCGAAGCGCGCCGCGCCCGTTCTGTCTGGCTTGCAGCTAAAAGAACCAGTACATAAATAAAACCTCTGCAAAAATCTCCTCCAAAACATCAATGTAAAAGAACATCTTTTATATGATTATGGGCCGTGCTACGATAACGTAGTATCTAACCTTGCAAAGCCCAACAATGGGATAGCGATCTATCATAATTGTTTTGCAATATCCACGCATTAGAAACAGGTACGTAGATGAAATGTGAATTAAGGACGTTTGTTGTGTGTTACTAGACCTGTGTATGTTTTCTGAGCTGGTTAAAAATAATTGTATTTAAATGATTACATGTACAAGCAGCAACACTCTCATCTGAGCATTGAAGAAAGCTTTCTTGGCATTGTAAAAGAAATGCAAAAATCAGACCCTCGATTTCATGATTATTACTTATTTTATCACAAATAAGACACATGCATGTCTCTTTTCTTAAATTGGTTAGTGGTAACTAAGTTTATCTGAGGAAATGAATGCGTAAATCCTCTCCCTTCCCAATACTAACGAGTAACAAATGCAATAGAGATAAATTACAAACCTTAAACGCAAGAATATTTTGTACAAAACCAGTTTTGCGCACGCGTGCTCTTATTACTAAAAGTTTCCTCTTGTTGGTTGAGCTGATGTATAGGTGAGGTGTATCGTAAGGCGCGGCGATCAATCATAAGCCTGGGGCTATATTTTCACCAGGTCCCTCTTCGCGGAGTTACGGGTTCCAGCCTACTTCCAAAAGTTTGTTTTATTTTTACAAAATGTTGAACAAGTATACTGTCAATGTTTCATTTTATTTGCTGAAAGTTGTTCAGTCACGTTGATCATATCCTTTCAGTTTTCGCAAGGCCGTCCCTTACACCCTGTATACTTAAAAGTCTTTGTTATCACGCCTTATCCTCCAAAAAATTGAAACAGGAACTCTATGAAAACGCAGTTAACACTGTTTATTAAAATAGTTCGAGTATGGTATTGGTTTGAACATTGGAAATTGGAATAGGTATTGCCGACCAACCGCTTCGTTAGTGCATGTTTGTTAGTTTAGTTAGCAATTTTCATTTCCCGCATACTCTACGCGGTTGACAGTGTAATTGCCGTACTTACTTTACCACCACGTAGACATCTGGGCATTTAAAGTTGATTGTTTATTAGATTATGTAAATGTATTTTGCCGGCATTGGCCGTGTGTTTTCATTACTTGCTTCCGAGTACGGGCATATATTAGTATGAGCGAGAGAAACATTTAAACGCGTATCTGAGTAAAAACATTCGGGATCTAAGAAAAATGAGAAAGAGATAAGATTATGAAATGCGTATCTTTGAAAATTCATCTCGTCATATAAACTGCATCAGCTGATAGCGCATTTATATGGGAGCGCAAAAATAAATTCCATTTCGACCTCAAAGTTGTTCAGTTTCATCATAGTTTAATGGGCAGATTAACCAAATTCGCATCCTCCAGGCTTGTTACATCCTTACTGTTGTACAGAAGCTAAAAGACTCCGGATTTTTACGAAAGGGTACATAGATATTTATTATTTACTTAGATACACATACCCACAGAATAATTAGTAGTTACTGTAATGCTTACAAAGGCTACTCCAGCCATACCTTCAAGATTATACCCTATCCTATCTGGTAGTCTAATGTACGCGCTGTATAACCTACGTCAAAGATCCCTCCAGCACTACTTAGCTGAACCAATATTTGGCCCGCACTGGAACTAAGTAGCAGTTGATATTAAGTTACTTGTCATACAAAGCTGGCTTTAATCATGGGTTCTCCACATCCGGAGACCGCCCGCATAGCGCCAGTAGGAAAAATAAAGAATACTTCTAAAAAGACATCTTCCGAAAAATTTAAACAAAACAAAAGAACATAGGCCGAAACATAAAAAAAAATTGTGGTATTTGGTGATGCAGTTCCTATGGATTATCAAAATATTTTTTCGGGCCTGCTGCTGGGATAAATTACGCCCTATGAGGTTCTTTTTGATCCTTTGACTTTTATTTAATTTCTATATAAGTATAGAAAGATATTGATATGAAAGTACAGGAAGCGAGAGAAGTATGTCAAGATCGTAGCAGAGAGCACTGTGGTCTCTGCCTACCCCGACGGGAAAGAGGCGTGATGTTATGTATGTATGTAGACAATGGCTGGAAAAGTTGGAATCTCTAAATGTAACTCTTACTTTGTTCAAAAATCAAATAAAGTTTGGCGACTTATTTACGACGAGCACGATGTACTTGGTTTGGTTACTGCGTTGTCGTAAGCGTGGCACAATTAAGGTAGGGTATCAACCCTACTAGTAGTTCGTGTCCAATTTTAGAGTTTGTGGTTCATTGGTAAAGTAAGGGGTTTTCTGTTCGCCCGCACCCTGGCGCTTCCGGTTGGCACAATGACTTTAGCTTCAGTTTATAAGGTCCCTTTTCACTTTTCTTTATACTAAAGTTAGAAGCTAAACAAAAACTTCGTCTCGACGCATAATGACCTAAAACCAATAATTGACTTAAACGCAGAACGACCCAAACGCGAAAACTTCAATTCCTTCAGTAGTGTTAGGTTATCAGTTAACATTATCAATTATCTGTTTTTATACAAGATTAATTTTGGTGTTTCCTTTTAATCCGCTCATTAAGCTCTCAACGATTTTTAGGTTACCTATGACACAAATGGCGGAATTTCCGCTGGTGTTATAATACTCGACAGATTTTTTGGTCGCGGAACTTTGAGACTTTCCGCATCGGAATTTCCGCAGGTGTGTCGCTCGCTACACTTACAGCTAATAGTTTTGGTGACTATCAATTAGTTAAATCCAAAGGTAGTTTAAATGTGTTTTTTATAGTCCCAAAACGTTACAAGTTCAACTTATCAACCTATACACTAATTACGACGGTTTATTACTTCGCTAATGAATAATAAACGCGACTTAAAATTTAACTACTGTTATGCTATGTGCGTTAATTAATAGTAAAATATTTTGGTTTTATTACCAAGTTCTTAACCAATTAACCAGTAACTGTTGATAAACTAACTGAATATAGTATCTTACCTATCCTCTAAATTTAAACGTTATCTAGCATTACGAAAATATTCGCACATGGAACTTTGTAATCTCACGTAAAGGAGTGATCACACCTAGCTGAATTCAAAGACTAAAGGAGTGATCATACCTAGCTGAATTCAAAGACTAATTCGGCATACATTGCTCGTTGAAGTAAGGATATTGCAACTAACATAACCAAGCCTCCCAGCAATGTATGTCAGATAGGTGTGATCACTCCTTAAACTATCAAGTAGTTGTTGCTGTTTCTGTACAATCATGAAAGTTAAGTTCTGTACAATCATAAAAAGTGGAGCGTTCCCGTGTTTCGGAAGATACGTTTTCTTGTTGATCTTAGGAAATGATTTAGACATCGCTTGCTTGTCGGCTTGAAAAATGATAACAGGGATACTTAAGTAAGCTACTTTTGATGATCCTCCGCGATAACTAACTTCTATTGTATGTCACTAAGGTCATAAAATGTCGCTAATCCTTTCACAATTCAAAAAAGGGCAATACGCACTATAGCCAGGATCCCTCCGTGGGAATCTTGTAAGGAATATTTTAAGAAATATAAAATTCTGACTGTGCCCGGTCTCTATGTAATGGTACTTTTAGTTGATATGGTTAAAAATAGGCACAAGTTTGAAACTGATTGTGATATGCAAATAAGACTTAATACTAGAAGGTTAGATCTAATTAATGTCATTAAACCAAACCTAAATATTGTCAAGAATAGTCCTTTGTACCAAGCTGTAAATATATTTAACAAGTTACCAACTGATTTAAAGAAAATTGATAATTTGATTAATTTTAAGAGACATTTGAAAAAAAATATATTAGAAAGTTTTATATAGTGTTAACGACCTGTAAGCTAGTGAATCTTGTACTTGACCTGTGATATTAATTTACTGACATCAGAATTATTATTATCTTTTATTGACATCGTTTATTTTAATTTATGTGAATTTTGGACTTAATTTATGTAGAGAATAGATTTGACATGATTTAATTTTTTGGAATATTTTATATTGTAGAGCAGTTTATTTAATTTTTTAGTGTATTGTTTTTAATTTTTCATTCGATACTCCATTTCTATTTTTGTGATATTATTCAAATTTTTAGTTTTATTCTATTTATTAATTTTATTGTAATTCGCACACAGTTATGTACTGTTTCATGAATAAAGATGATGATCTTCATCATCATTTCAGCCCGTATCGACCCACAGCTGGGGGCATTGTCCTTTTCACACCACTCACCGCCTAGTTTCTCACCGCCCTCATGCAGGCTTTCCCTGCTATGACCACAATGTCGTCAGGCCATCGGGCAGGTGGTTTGCCTTTCCTACCGAGCGATTTTGAATGCCTTCGTCGCTATTCTACCACCTTCTTATCTTTTTATTTTTTTATTTTTATTACAATAGGTACACCAACAGTAATGGTATTAACACATTTGCAACTTATGCTATATTAAGTCTAGGAACTGATACCAAAACCAATGACAGGCGTACACAACTATCGCCAAAATTGAGATCGGACAATACAGTAAGTGCTTAAATTAAATGATATTACCTACAAAAATGAAGAACGAAATACAAAACAGAATAAAAATTAGTTAAATATTATAAACAATATCTACGAGCAAGATTTGAAATAAGTTAAGTTAACATCTTATCTTATTACGTGGGGCTGAGTTCCTTAATGGACCTCAGAGCACTTCGACCCAATGGGATCTTTTGTGCCTTCCCTGCCTTATTGCTCCTGTGATCTTCCGCTGTCTCCAAATATGCCCGTTATAAGCTTCGATGTAGATTTCAGCGGAAGGAGCCTGTAGTCTTCTGGTGTCGGATAAGCCTGACCCAGAATCTTCATACGCTTGCTAGCCAAAGCTTTGCATGTGCATAGAAGATGCTCCATGCGTTCGCTTTCTTAACCACATGCTCTGCAAGTAGTTGTATCCGACAGACCCATCTTGTGTCATTTTACCACCTTGGTCCTTCTTCCATCATTTCGCCTTTTTTTATTGTCAATGGGCTTACTTTTGACCTCGATCTAGTCTTAGATCTAGTCTCGCCTTGCCTAATGTCCTCTCCACCCCCATTTAAACTTACTTATCCACTTCCCTATATCCTGAACCTTAGTCCGGCGACGGATTTCAGTACTTATTGCGAAATCATCGGTCAAGAAAGATACGTAGCATGGTCTCTCTCTCTTTTCTGCGAAATGTTATATTTCATTTTACATATTTTAATTAAACATTATGTTTGTTACAGGTAAATGCTGTTAAGATACTTCTTTTCTGAAAAATGAGCAACTGTGAGTTACTACAACAAGTCGATATTGAAATTGTGCCTTTAAGTGCTTGCAGCGCAGGCAATGTTTACTTTGTAGGTCAAGAATAATGATCTCACTCGATCGTTTAGTTAAAAGGGAAGCTTCAATAATCTACCAACATACGAATACACTTAGCACACGCAGTGTTTAATAAGCTAGAAAATACTTAAGCACATATTCAACTTAGTTGCAAAGGTAGGACATAGCGGTATAAAAACTTGGAGTAGTCTTAGGTTGAGAGTACAGGTGCGCTAGCGGAGAAAATGCAGTGACAGCTGGCACGCGGCGCACCTGCCCATCTGCCGTCGACCCTTACACTTTTTAAACATCCTGTAGTATATCGACCGACGACGCTCTTCCCTGCACTCTAATAGCGTTGTGGTTAATAATCCAGTGAAAAACCCCATCCTGTACAGCTACATTCTTTTGCATTTACATTGGAATATAGTACCGCATTCGGAATGGATTCGCTGTAGTTGGTGAAACGCGGCTTAAAATTGTTTTTATGAAAATTTGCTTCTTTGCATAGTTAACGTGCACAGCGGGTGAATAAATTACGATTGAAGGCAATAAATAGTCATTTAAAGCTTACTTATCTAGTCAATAAGTAGTTTTAACGTAATCGTGTTCCGTGTAGTCGTTTATGTGTTAACACTTTGTTGATTCATCGAATCGCAGACGGGTTAATCAGTAAATTATTACAGGTACATTCACGGAGCAAAGAATTCTGCTCCGTGGGTACATTCATGTTTTAAGTAAGTGAGTGCTTGCCTTCCCACGAGCAGTAGTAGGTGTTAATATTAATGGTACATCAATTTCTTGGATTAGTTGTGTTAGCTAAGCGTTCGCGTCTGTCGATTTTGAAACGGCCATTTTGCAACGCTTGGTATCTACCGCTCCGGGTGTCGGCTTGAAGGCTTGCGGTTCTCACGGCGGCGGCTTATGGCCACCCACACTACGACCGCGCTTGGACATGTCTAGATTACCTCCGACTCTCCCAGGCATAAGTGATCCTCACTATTAGGATTCTAGATCTACTGCTTTGCGAATAAGTTTCCTAATGCAATTGTACAAAATTCTTTAAAATCTTTCAGCGTACCTTAACAAAATGTGTTTAGCACAGTTTTGCGTGCTGAGTAAAATATCCCATGGAGAAATATTGATATTGCGATCGAAAACGATTTACGTTAACCGTAAATTTAAAATTTTGTGCTGCGTATGCAGTTTGAGTTAAATATTTCTGTGAGATATTCCGCGCTTGATATGACAACGATTGAATCGAAACAGATTTCCGACATGAAATGCACTCCCCACCGGCAACGGCTGGTGCCATGTCGCCCGAGGCACGAAGTGTCTGCTGAGTCATTCTCACGCTAGAATTACAGTCGGCTGCACGTTGTTGGAAACACTTACACTGCCTTTATAACGTAGTCGTAGCGTTGATGCATCAGTGCCGTATTGTTTCCATTGATGTGCTGTTGACTCATTGTACGCTAACCCGCCCGCTATCTTGATTCACACGCGTAATTCATTGTTGGCGGGATTGAATGGCTAATAATATAATAAGAGCACGATATGATATCTATAGTTTATTTATCGTTTTGTTATCAAGTTACTGTAATTAGATTTCATCAACTTGATGCGGCCTTAATCGGTGAGATCAGAAGGCGGGCGGCTTGGGCACTCACACACAATTTTACCTTTTAGTCCTTCTCAGAAACTGGATTAGTCACTGAACTGTAGTCACTGAACTGTGTACTTCAAACCGAATCAAGTTCGAATGACGTCTGTAGAGCCAGCTAAGCGGAACGCGAAAAGTTGCGAATAATGAGGGCAGCTGGCTCCCTTGTGTTACCCGGCGGGTTCTGTGCGGTCAGTTCACCCACCCGCCGTTATGTTAGTGCTATCGGTAGACGATGGGTACTTGTTTGTCTTACCCCCGTGGCCAGGGTACAGACTGGATTAGTGTTGCTATGTCAGTTCAATCCGAACTTAATTGACGACTCAATCCACGGCCGATACTATTTTGTTTGTTCATCGTTCACTACGTGACGTTGGCGGAATTGTGAATACACAAAAGTCATGAATCAAAAATTGAAATTGTTCATCGTTGCGATGCAGACTCTAATTACACACAAAAAATACCGTTTGTACTGCTCAAGTAACAATAAGTGATATTGAATGAAACTTATTGATGCGTTCCGTGTGACCTTTGATGCTGGTGTGGTGAGGTCGCGGCCATTCGATTGCAGATTTTGGCTTCCCGCTCCGCTCGGCAGTGCACCGTTACCCGTTAGGTCCTCGAAACGCATTCACACCTTTACAATTATTCAACCGTAGCAGTTACCAGGCAGCCTGCCAACTGCGCACAAATTAAGGATATTAAAACGTTGATTAACGGAAGCTGGGTAAATCTTCGCGCTATTATGGGCAAGAATTGCCTCGCAAATTCACAATTATCTCTTCAAAATTAACTATTATTGGATTGGGCCAAGGTGAGAAAATATATACTCGTTTACTCCTATTTCACTGAATAGGCCACGGTCTTGATGTCCAATTTGTTAGAGAAGCTATTGTTAATTTAGCATGAAATAGTACTCAAATAATATCTTTATTGTTATTTCTCTGCTGAGAAAGAAAAGAAGACCTTAATATTGTCGTAAACAGAGATAAAGAATCCTTTTTTGCAAGGTTAACTGGCAGTATGGACCTTTATAGAGCAGTTAATATACAAGGAGAGACAGTAAGGTCCGCTTGGCGGGCGGAGGTCGATCCTTGAACTTTTGTTTTAATTAAGTGCCACAAAGGTAATCAACCTTGCCGCTGTCCCGCGACCCGAGATATTCGCAACTTGTTTTTTACAGAATAAATTATGCTATGTGAATAAAGTAGATTAACACAACACTTCACTTTCGCGCCTACCTGCCTGCTAACAAAAAACATTCATCAACCCTTGGTAAATCTGGCTCAGCCTACACTGAAAGCGTAATAGAAATTATAAATCCATTTCGTGTAGCTCTCGTGTTAGAGGGCTTAGGTGTTTAGGATTTACGCTAAGCGTTCCTAACATTTTAATAGGATTTACGTTGCTACATTCCAGTACCAGTTACCTAAATTACGAGCGTTTATACTTTTCAAAATGTTCTACCGGAGGTCCTGGTTTGCGATCGCGCCTAATCCTATCTTAATAAGGTCGACAATAAATATGCAAAGCGCGGCATAATAGACGAATTTCCGTCGTAATGAACGTTCACAACGAGCAGTACCTAGTGTAAAGTGGTGCGACGAATTTATTTATCGATTTGCCTCTAGTAGGTAGTATGCGTAGGGTCGAAAACCAAGCTAGCTAACGCTGTTGGGAGAGAGCCAATTATTGCTCAATCAGTTTATTCCGACAATTTTTTCTCAGAGCATATTTTGGATCTAGATTTTAGTTAATTTAAGGATTTAATCGCGCAGCATAATTTCAGATTGTTGTATTTTTTCGTGACAACCCTAAACATGCGTTGTCGTGGTCGGTGGCAAGCGATGGCGCCGAGGTTGCAAATTTCACGGCGCACCCCAGCTCGTTCCTCTCGGCTTGTTTGTGAAAATGTCACGTCGCCGATCTACCCCCTCACCTCAACCCACCCTCAGCTCCCAGCACCGACGTGTTCGTCTCTTCGAAACTTGACTCTGCTTTGAAAGTCGAGCCTGTGGTTTAATACCCCGCTATCAAACTTATAGTTTCCACGCTCCGCGGCTCGCATTGGAAGCGCAGTCGTAAACACTCGAGAGCGCGCACGACGATACGAGTACACTGCCGTTAATGGTGAAAACTGTAACTTTATGGATCGAAAATGTTCAACCGGGTAACTTGTCGGCGCCTATATTGATGTACTCCTGTGTATAATATAAAATTTTAGAGATAGAAAGCATGGTTTGGTAACTATATTGCTTAAAATTTTATCACTCAGAAGCTACAATAAGAATTTCTTTTTAAAATATGTTGGTACACAGTGTGAAATACAGCAGTCGGGTCCCATTTACCCTTATGAACTTAAAGTACGCTCCCCCGTAGCGTAGAGCGCTTCGTCCCCTAAAAGCTGTCAAGCAGTCATGTTGCTCTACTCTGTCGCTCAAAGGATGAAAATTCCGTGCGTTCTGATATTTCCGCCCAAGGGGTAACAACCTACGCACTAAGGCTTAGAACGTCGTACTCGTACTTGGAGACTGAATGTTGGAGACGAATTTTTTATAAAGAATTCCCTTCCTAAGGGATTTCAGCTCTCTGCTTCAAAGCATGATTAAATTTATCAATATATTTCGGGTTCTGAATCTGAAACTCGTATCCTTTAACGTACAGGCATTATTTGCATGAAGGCATGTGTTTAGGTCAATGCGCTTGTATTTACACACAATACAACTGCGAGCGCGTTTGCGTATGCGAGCGATTTTAAATAGATGCCCATTATAGTATGTCCACGACCGACCAATGGTTATCGCGATGAATGCGCATCTCATCTGCTTAACATCTTATCTTCATGAGTGTCTCATTGCTAAGAAGACGTCTTTTCTCCCTATTGGTACGTACTTAGTACTTATACAAAACTTTCTATTATAAGTTAGAATCACTATCTAATGTCGTCGGAATTTAGACTTTGGACACTGTTTTATAAAAAAATGGCAGACGATAATAAATTCCAAGCAGAATGTGTGTACCAGTTGTCTATGCCGTTTGCTTTGTGTTTGAACATTTTTCAAATTTAAATTGACAGTCTCTTGCGACGTCATCTAGGCGTCTGCCCCCCGAGATCCAAAGTATACGTCCTTCCCCCTCACGCCGCCGTCGCTGTGAACCCTCGTCCAAACGCCCCTATCTCTGACGGCCAGCGGCTTGCGGATTATCAAACTTAAATCATCTTGCCCGCAAGTTCTCTTTGCTGAATGAATATGAGCAGATTGAATTTTCATACGAATACATATAATTCTGTTTCGTATAATTTCGTTTAAGCAAGTTACCGTTCCCTTTCCTTTTGTTTATTTAATGACCTTGAAACTTACGTGTTGGGTAGGACGACTTTAATTTCGTTTCATATCTTTAAAACAAAGGTCTCTTCTACTACATTCATCGGGCGAGGGGAATTCATAGCGCGTGATATACGCTCCGGTACGTTATCGCGACGTGCAATTTCTTTGTTTGCAGTGTACGCAATTTCCCAAAGAGCGGCGCCGAGCGGGCCGGGAGGAGATAAACCTCACTAGGCCCTCGACGGCTTAGAGATGGCAGATATCCAGTCCTGCTATATTTCTTCAGGCTGTCCCCGCGCCGCCAATATACCGCTTTGCCTACCGCTGAAATATGATTTTGATTATGAAATACTACCGTGAAATTTCCCGGATAGGCGTTCGCGCAATTTATTCGTTTGCGCTCCCGACAAATTGTTGTGAAATGGTGTCTTTACGATAAGTTGTTTTCATGTGTTTTTAGTTAAATACTTTGCATCTAAATATTCCATTTTAGCGCCACCTTGCTTCGTATTTATTATCTAACTTCAAATCAGCAGTGAACCATCCAGTATTATGTGTTCGCCCTGATAATTTTTAATTTTATGTTATTATCTTCACTATACTTTAGCTCGAGTCGAGTCAAAAGAAAATATAATTTTATTTTGCACTGGTAAACCTTGTTAGGATACTCTACCTGTTATGATACCGTTGAGAAAATAACCGATACAGTTTCTTAACGTTCACAACTTAACAGGTAATAATAAGAAAATCGCGTGAATGTTACATTTCAATATCCTTTTGATACAGTTTTAAAAAGTTGCTTGTTGTGCTTTCGCTTGACTACTTTCACAAATAACTGAAAGAGAGTTGAATGTTTGTTGATTTTGGGGTTGTAATACTTCTACCCAGATTGATAGATGTAGTCATGCAATGGTAATGGTTGCATGTAAATTTTGATATCTATGTGCCATATATCAGTGTCGCGATGGGAATACGCTATTTACTCAGGAAGCTAGATCTTTGATGAATTGCCCTGCTTCTCCGACTCGAACAACAGTTGTTATTGCACGGTAAAGTTAAATTGACATCGTTTATATAGTAACGCTTTGATGTGCGTCTGTTATCCGCGCTGGAGCTGAAGTATTCTAACGATATCCTGTTAATATCGTGTGAATCTTTATGTGCAAATCTAACGATTTTATGATTTGCCTGTAAGGGCACTTATTTCAATTTATTTTGGGTTCGTCGCAACACGGTGATCGATTCCATTTCTCTTGTATCCATTATCTTAACATTCAACTAATTGCAGCCAAGCATGACACTAAAATTAAAAGCAAAGCAATAGGTCATGTAGAGTTTTCAAGGTTTCTCTTTCTACGCTAACGATGATAGTCGATGTTACTTGTTTATGTGGTCAAACTTTGTAATCCATTTTCTTTTTCGTTTATTCCAACGCTTACCAATACATTTTGCAGACATGACATTAAAACCAGAGTATGTTTGACGGAAAGAATAATATTGTTTTACAAACTTGTTTTTTCTGACAGCTTAGCCGATTGCTTTAATAAACGAAAAGAATGGATCATAAATGACATGCATGCGACTCATCTTGTCTGATAATATCCTTACTTGCTATGCCAAACGCTTCTCTCACACGCTGGTAAGATACTTCCTAAAATATTTATCTTAAGGTATTGTAAAACTCAATTATAGTATCCTCACCGTGTTTTTAATACTAGGCTGACGAGCCATAAACCACAACTAAAACCATTAACGTACACAACGCAGACAGAGCAGCTGTCCGACCCAAATAGCTAAATACCGTAGTTCCTATAGTGTTATAGCCGATATTGACGGTATCTCTTTCACCATCGCCTGCAGTGACCCCGATATTAATGACTGTAATGATGCCATTTTTTCCCAAGTCAATTAAACCGGCGGCACACTGCTGGCCGGTACTGTACTATCGCATAAATTGTAATTTCGTTTACTGGCCGTTCAAGCCATGGGACAGGACCCGCTCGAAACCCCTAATTGTGTTTAAAATGTTAACGAAAATATGTGATTTGAGTGGTAATGAGTTACATCTGCGCTAATGGATGTTGTTTTTAATGTTTATTGGTTTATTGCTTTTAGTAAAGCATAAAACTTAAACCAACCATGTACGAGTTGAAGTTCCGTACCGCCACACAATACACGTGTTAAGAAAAAATTTCAGTGGTGTGGATTCAAAACTACCGTGCCTTTTTTTTCGAGACCGACTCGCATCTGAGCAATTACACTACACCAAGTCTGAAGTATTTATTACCGTTTAATATACATATTGAAAAAAAGCTGTAACTATATTTTACACTTATATGGTGATAGCACTCAATTTTAGACTAATTAATCCGCCTGAGTAACACATATTCTGAGAAAATATAAACTGGTTAAAAACTGCAACCCGTCAAATGTCAGCCAAACAGGCAGCCAACGTAGGCTTGGCAATAAATAGGATTCCGTTAGCACCCTTTGGGTACGGATCCCTAAAAGTTAACAATAAAGTAGGTATTATAAAAATGTATTGAGCTAGATAAAGCACATTCTCACGATACGGTCGTTTGAGCGTGGGAGCTGTACTATGATTTGTTTACACCGGTTGAGTGGCTTGTGCGATCAGCTGAGCGCGTGACGTGCAATGCGCGTGCGCGTCTCGCGTCACCGGGTGACGTGCTGCGGCGCGGGCGCGTCTCGCCCACTCTACCAATCACACGCCGCGACTAATCATGACTGTCTATATACGTACGGCAGCAAGCACGTAGAAACAGCGCTACGTTACAAACGCCCGAAATCAGAGACCCGTTCAAGGTCAAAGTGTTTCCACCGACGTGCGCCTGTGTGTACAAACATATTCTCCACTCTTCATAAGCTTGCAAAGTCAGCAGAATATTCGTATCAATCGTAGTAGCAGACCGTATATTTATTTTTATTTGTTTATTTTATGTCAATTACATCCAACCATTCGTAACATCCCCTGAAACCTCCACTGCAGGACAGGGAGCTCCCTCCAGAACTCCAGCAAACACACACATCACATCATCTACCTACATCATTGATTTAGATTTCTTTATTTCATATTATCACATTCAAAGTTACATAGATTGTTCAGATGTCAATGAATAATATGATCGTCAATAATATTGAATATAAAATAAAAATAATTCAAACAAAATAATTCAGTCAAAATATTGTATGTTATTGATGTAATGTATTAGATAAGTAGTCACAATATCGTGGTCTAATTATTTAAAAAAAAATTACACATATATAACGCTCATATCCATCTACTTATAATATTTTTATTTTATTTTCTATGGTATTATTTATATCGTATAAATGGGTAATCGGTCTACTTTCGTCCGTGCCTCACTCGGTGGGGTCCACTGAAAACCAGCGTCACCGCTTTTGCTGCGACTTCTGCTGAGTGAGGCCCGTTTGTTTGTTGGGTGTCACAGCACAAAACTAAAATGCTGTATATTACTTATGTGTTGCTGTTGTGTGTATCATTCTGTATTCTATGTTTGTGTTGTGATGTCCAAGAAGTAATAAACATTTGATTTCATTGTCATCTACATTTAACCATTGCTCACTGACAGACAATGCTGCTGAAACACTATAAAAGGTAGGCAGAAGCAAAAACTTATGAATTATGCATGACACATACAACCACAATAACTTGGCCAGTTTGTGTTTTCTAAGTGGGCAGACTTCGTGGTCTAATGGTTAAAACTTTTGCCTCAGGGTCTGAAGGTTTAAGGGGTGCGGATACTGTCAATCAAAAACCACTTCGTGAGACTGGTCCAGTTTAGTTGGAACATTGCAGAATGAATCACCTGATTTTGTCCGAAAAGTAAGATATTCCGTGCTTCGGAAAGCTCGCTAAGCAATTGGTCCCTACAGAGTTATTGATGAGCCATGTCAGAGGCCTTTGGTGGCTCAATTTCTCAGACACCAGAATTTGTGACATCGGTTTTCCTCTTTTCAAACCACTTACTCGATATTATTATGATGATAATGAGTAATGTACGTTGTAAAGGATGAAATTTGAGATTTACTTGCCTACAGTTTTATAGGGACCAGTTGTCGATAAGGAACCCTTATAGTTTCGTCATGTCTGTCTGTCCGCGGCTCAGCTCAGAGACCCTTAGTACTAGAAAGGTGTTATTTAGTATGGACATACATTTCATTCACGCCGACAAAGTGGTAAAATAAAATCTTGAAAAAAAAAATTTTTAGGGTGCTTCCCCTACAAGTGGGGGAGATTTTTTTTCTTGTCTTCCCCATCGTGTGGTGTGGCATTAGATAGCTCTTTTAAAAACAATGTAAGTCTTTATATATACATTTTTGATTAATTGATCCGTTTGCGAAATATTTAGCTTGAAAGTGCACAAATTTTGTTAGAGTCGAGGGAGTGTCTCCCCCATGCCAGCTAAACGGTTGTCACTGGAAATGTGAACAAATTCACTGAAGTAGCATATGATGAAATTAAAAGGATAACTATCACAGCTAAGTAGGCTTCAAAAGTTAATGAGCTATAGCCGAAAAACTGGAAATTATATTTATTATTAATAAAAATTGTAATAGCAATCAGGCGCTAGGACCTCGCTGAGTTTTAGGAGGTAAACATTTTAATTTTAAATTAATAAAACCTATTTTGCGATTATAAAAAGTCTTAAACAACTACGAAACCCTATACAGAACGTGGCCCGACACGCACTTGACCGGTTTTTATTTGTAGCTATTGTCTTGCTCAAAATGTGCTTTTACTGTTTTCTTTTACAGATAAATAACGCAAAACTTGTTCAGAGTAGTTTCAAAGTTCACCTAATTCAAACTATTCAGTCGAATGTGTTTGTGAAACTTAAATGGGCGGCCAAAGCGTGTTGTGTACACGGTAGATACACGTACATATGTCGACGGTGCGTTTGAGCCATGCCGAACGAAGCCCCACGTAGAGAAATGAGGTCGCGCGGTGGAACCGACGAGACTTGTTCCCATTGCCTTCTGACGTCAATGAGACATGATGATTTCGGTGTGATTAGACCAAAACGTCTCTGTATTACACAAAAGTTTGGTCTCAGAAGTTACTTAGTTCAAAAACTTGCAGAAAAGCACAAAAATCTTTGACACTTATCACATAATTTTTTTTTTCTGATATCGTGCACACTTATACCCACTAAGCAAGCTAAAGTTTCAGCAATATTGCAGAACCACACATTTGAAAGGTTGTAAGTTTCAACTGAAAGCTTGTAACGTTACAGCAACCTCTCAGGGACATTGCAGCAACCTTGAAACGGCCACGCTATATTTATACAGTGCAATGTTGCTTTCAGTGATCATTTGAATGTTACTAAATGTTTCAGTTGTAACATTACAAAAACTTTACAAATATAACATACCTGCAACGTTATAATGAATGTTTCTACAATCGGGTGAACAGAACATTGCAAAAACGTTACAAAGCTAAGTTTTTGTCATTTAAATAACTGATAACGCCACAACCTAATTTTTGAATGTTTGTGGAAACATTAAAAAAACAAAATAAAAATAATTAAAAAAAAAAACGTTATTTTACTTTTTCTGGAAGTTCAGCTTTCTTTTTTCAGCTATCTTTATTTTTTCTTTACAGAATGTTCTAAACAAATGATAAGTAAAAAAGATTTCGTTGAGAAATTACCCTGACTGACAGCAGAATAGCGATGTATGACGTTAATATAAGGGTATGTAATAAGACTGATATTATCCGTTTTGGAACTCGGCCCTATATCTAAAATCGAAAATCAATTTTATTTGTACATTGTATTTTGATACTATACAGGGTGTTAGGAAAAGTACCGATTTCCGTTGAACCACCAGTTCTATAAGTGTAAATTAGAAAAAAAAATTTGTTGTTCAACCCTTCAATTGAATCGCACCGATATACCCCAAACAGTGTTCATTGTAGCAATACAATATACCTACTTACACGTATTACATCGCCTCATTGGTCCAGACATTCTTTTCTCTTCGGTTTAAAAAAAAATAACTTCTTATTTATTTTTTAAACACGCTAAATGTACTTTGTTCTACTTATATAACATGTGGTTTAAAGGAAATCGGTACTTTTCCTAACACCCTGTATAGTATTTTGATGCTTTACCTTAACTTAACTTTGTGAAGGTTTCTTTTGCAATATGCTATCAATTTGGAAAATAGATATTATATTAGTAATATTCTTGCAAGGCGACCGTCAAAACTTGCCAGCAAATAAATTTTGTTAAGTCTCTGCAATATTTCATCTGAATGTTCTAAATAAAACGTTGCTGCAATTATTTACTTGTATCATTGCATATTTCAGCTGTGCTGTAACGTTTCTTTTCTAAGCTATTATAAGTTCCTAAAATAAAATTGGTGTAAGCTTCGAATTATAACTTTAATTTGCAATGTTGCTGGAAAATCAACATGTTAATATAACAAAACTTACAAACAAGCTGTATGACAAAACTCGCGACAGGCTTGCTGCAACATTGCTTTGGGAACTTTCAAATGGGTGATAAAGAAAGTTATCGTAACTTCATGTAACTTACAATACTTAGTGGGTATACACAACAAAAAAAAGGTTAAACATACCTTTTCCTTTATATTCACGTCTTTTCATAAGTTAATATAGAATAGTGCATTATAGTACAAAAGCTATAATATACCAACTTTTTTTTTTTAAATAATAAAAACTGGTCAGGTACTTGTTGGACTCGCGATAAATTAATACACTTCCGCGTGACTGCGCGTCCTTATGACGGTATTTTTAGTTTGTGGTACGGAACCCTCTGTACGCGAGTCCGGCTCGCGCTTGGCCGGTTTTTCATTTCATTTACAAAGAAAGTGACAAGCGACAGCATTACACTTAATAAAAGATTAAATGACGTCTCTGAGTGTGGATGTAATCCTATAAACTGCTCTGCATTGTGCACGCAACCTCACTCTGTATCTGTACTGCGAACAAATTGTAGTTGCCAATAATTGTAGTTTTAACAACGAAAGTTACCAAAATTATAAATAACCTTATATACCTACAAAATTAATACACTTAATTTTTCCTTCGTTTCAAGTTGCACGATTGTTTTATAGCGTTGAAGTTTTATTAGCGGCGCAATTGTTTTCCAGCGATGAATTCACAGTTATAGGTCAAGCACCGGAGTGCAAACGACTTCCTGGTCGCACCAGGTTGGAGTTGTGCGCTGCTAAATATAAATAGGTATTTGTGCTATCGCCAGCTGTATCAGAAGCATCAACTACTGGCTGAAATAGACGGAAACCGACATGATAGGGCCCCGTCGTTTGTCATGACTGGTCAAGACATACTCACATGCCAACAAGATTGAACAAACCTTTCGTAATTCTTTTTAAACCTATGATGTACTAAAATTAAAGAAATCTTTATCGTTGGTTATAGTTTTGTGCATAACTTTTATCAGATTGGATTGGATCGTAGCATTTATATTTCAAAGAAACGCCATGTAAAAAAGTGACCGTTTCGCTGACATTGACACACTTCCCCTCGCGGGCTTCCTGCCGGCTGATCCTCAATTTGTTTTTACCTATTTCTCGCCCAACTCGCTCTCCAAACGTTCGATGGGATTTTGCGGAATTTTCACTTTTGTTTATTTTTATTTACATCAATGTTTTCACAAACACTTTCGACGTTCATCGGCGAATTTTATTTCGACACCTCACGCCACATTTGCCTGAAAAAGGAAATGAATAAATTGTGGTGAAAAAGAAATACGTTCTCTATTTTAGAAGCGTGAAATACTGTTCAGGTTTTTTAGTTCCCTTTTTAAATTTTAATATTTCAGATAGTATAATCGGTCTGTTTAATCATAGCGTAGCTTTGCCTAGGTATGCTTTAGAAGAAATAAAATAAAGAAATCCCCTTTCGTGAGATAAGAGAGGGATCGCGTGCGAACAACTTAGTGGAGGAGGGTGCTATAAATATTGCAACGTGGTCGTCATACCGCCCACGGGAAATTAGCCCCTTCTAACTCGTGGAATATTTGCAACCTCCTTTAATTTGCTTCTTTCGAGATCTCGCCGCTTGATTTGGGAATACGCACGCCATCAATTAATTAATTCCTTTGAAGGAACGTATAAATTCGTTCACGTGGAATGAAACAAGAGGCTTTGTTTTAGAAACTACGTATGAAGGAATTCTAATGCTTAAAACTAACATACGTCAGTTTTATGCATTAAACAATAACTTACTCATCTACCGTGACATAACTATAAGTCTTCTATTTCATCTCAATTCAGACGTTCCTTTGTCCTTATCGATTTCATCTCATTGTTATTCCATTTTGTGGAATAAGTTGCTGCTTATGCTACCTTTATTTATGCCGCCATGCCGCTCAGGTACGCTCAAATAAAAGACTTGACGTCTTTCTTATTGTGGGCTCGCCAGCCATTTCGCCTTTATAATGCACATAAAACGTCCCCCGACTAACTTAGGGAAATTTAATATCTTTGAAAGGAACTTGTTATGCGGGATTTTCGGAGATTTGTTTCATTATTCGACGTTATGACACGTTAATGATCTATAAAAAAGTTTTTAAAATATGACTGGGTTTTTGAATACACTGCTTGGTCATGCAGACTACCTAAGTTCAGAATATGTATATCATAGGTAACATAGCTCCAGCTCTTTAGGTAGAGAGGAGCAAATCCTAAAGGATTTACTCGTACCTCGGGCGAGTCTGTTAGACCCGTGTTCACTGAGTTAGGGAGATAAGGACGTATACCGGGCATTCATACTATTTTGCATTCACGAAATTTATACGGAACTAACGTTTTAACAGCTGTTTATACAATCCGAAATCCAAACCATGTAGGAATGTCATTATAATCTTGTTCGATTAGCGTGGAAGTGTTGTGAGTTTGTACGTATCTAGTTATAGATGTTTGTGGTGAAGGGTGCGTTCTGTGCGTAGGAGGGGTGGATCTGAGCCGAGGACAGGGCGGAAACTAAAGTTTCGGCGCCACGTCCGTCGTCGCCACTCCACTCGCCTCGCTCTATCTAACTCGCCTTCCATTTGATATAGTATTATAAACTACTGCTATTTGTTTATTTATTCAATCAGGTGTCGCATCTGATGAGGACTGTGTCAGTTTGGTAAGCATCGACGTAAGTAATAAGCCATATAGGATATTAACGTCTTATTATTTTTTGATACCTATGTGGCTGAAGGCTTATTATTACTAACGCCGCTGTCACAGCTACCTGAAGTGGATCTTGATTTATTCAAATAAACGCCAAACTTTACTTGGAACGTGTAACCCTAATTGCGAAAAATCTATCGGGTGAAGTTCCACTTATCTAAGTTGACAACTATGTTCAATTAGTGAACCAGTGTACGTTTCAGTACAAAACTGAATTATGAAGTTTTATCAACGCCGACAATCGCAAGTATAAATCATAACTATGTTCAACTTTCGGAAATAATAAAAAAATTCTCCATACAAAATGAAAACCTGATCAAATCAATTTGTATGGTGAATAATTTTGTATTTTTTTAAATTTCCAATTGTAAGAGAACAAAAGTTGTTCAGTTACATGAGTGAAATTACTCCGAGAGGATTTGTGTTGTTACACGTCGTATTCGAATAATATATTATTACAGTTCAGTCAGTGCGTACGTTTAGCACATGGTTTAGGGTGCGACCTTTACGTAGCGGATACTTATTTAGACGACACGATAGAAATAACATCACATTAAAGTCGTTCTCTCTGACATGGATATGTTACAATCTCAACCTTAAATCAGTCATAATAATATGATCTAGGGGAAAATAAAAATCCAATAAGTACCCAGCATTTTATCAATAGGCACAGCTGAAAAGAAGTCAAAATTATCGGCGTTATTAACTTCAAACTAGGACTAAGCTATAAAAAGAAAATTAGATTTTGATTTCTGTATTTTATTTGACGCACTATTTATGGGCTGAGACTAGCACAACCAATAAAGTAACCATTGAATAGTACGAGGCAAATAACAAAATTTTACTTTCTATACACGCATCGTTAGGTTATTGATTCTGGTTTTGAATTCAATTATTATTTAATTTTAATTTATTTTTGTATTTTGATTTTGACATTTGTTTTTATAATTAATTAATTATGGGTCACTGGCCTGAAATAAATGATTTTATTTATTATTATTGATTAAAATTAAATTACGTTTGGTTCGATTGCTTTTTTTTTTGAAAGGTAGTTGTTTTAGTATCAGTAAATCGGTGAATATTATACGCAGATTGAGCAGCAAACTAAGCGAACGAACTGAGAAAATACAAGAACATTAGCATACCGTTCGCGAAGCATACTCGTTACAAACGGTAAAAATGAATGAACACATTCATGAGTTGCCTTTCAGAAACCGTCTGATTTATCGAGTAAAACCTAGTATGCGATTCGAATAAACTATTATTGGGTAGCAACAGGAGTAATGTTTGATCCGAAAGCGCAGACTGCTACTATAAACAAATTGCAGAATGTCATAATGCTGACGCAAAAGGATACTCTAACTCGTAGAAAACTAGTCGGTATTCTATGGATGTTACCGACCGAAACAGATTTTAGGCCACGAACTAGTTTGGCCTGGCTTTATTGCTATTGCGATCCTATTGTGATTAAACCTTATATAAGGTAAAAATATCCAATAGTAGCTCGAAATTGTTTCTGTAGGTTAGATTTAGTTAGCTGTGTGACTCTTGCCTCCAGAAATAAGAGGACCTCGCAGATGGCCTCTTTCGAATGGGCCAAAGATATCCACAGCATACGTTTACTTTGCCCGAAATGCGGGTTGGGTCGCTAACAGATACAAGGAAACCAAGGCATTTCCACTTTGGCTACATCGAATACTTAGCTCGAAATTGTTTCTGTAGGTTGGATTTAGTTGTGTGACATTTGCGTCCAGAAAAAAGACGACCTCGCAGATGACCTCTTTCGAATGGGCCAAAGATCTCCACGCCATGCGTTTATTTTTCGCGAAAATCGGGTTTGGTCGGTAAGAGATACAAGGAAACCAAGGCATTCCCATTTCTGGCTACATCGAATACTTTAAATATACGACTTGTTTTCGCGGAAATACGGAGCCAAACATTCCTTACCGACAAGAATGTTGTTGATTGTGAAACAATAAACTTACAAGAATGATGTTCCTCCGTATTCATTTCTCGGCTTTTTGTCTCAGGCATTTCTTATATCACTGCTTTGTCATCTGATGTTATTGATTCGAGAGCTGCGTTCTGTGCAAACAGCTCGTTTCACACTGTTAAAGGTCCCTCTAGACGTCGCTGAATCAGCTCGCGGTGAGTTATATGGTCAAAAGACTACATGTCTATTTTATTCCGGGTCTTAATAATTATAATCAGACAATAGTTATTTATGCAACTGAACGTAAATAAGTGTCTTTTTAACAAGAGAGCTAGTTTTTTTAAACTGTTAACTGCATAGGTTGAAAACTTTATCTACGACCACGAAAATAAACGAATATTACAGATATAAAATAAAAATTTATTGAAAGTGATTTCAAGATGGCGCACCTTTATGTAAAGCACAATGTAAATGAGAGTGCATTGTATGTGTGCTGAAAGGTTGTAGCAAGGAGGTTGCGGTTGTTATTAAAAAAAATAAACGAATTAAAACTTAAAAAAAAAAAGTTTTGTTTGTAAAAAGAAGCTTTTATTAATATTAGGCTGTATATGGTTCTACGGAAGTATTGCCTTATACTTATCCATTCTCTTTTCCTTACAGTTCGTAGTGTGTAATGGAGCTGTAAGGAAATGAAAAACATAGCTGACAATGACCTCTATTTTGAATCGGTCATTGGTTTCGAAATTGGAATATTCCGATACGGGAGTAGACAAAGTAAATAACCTTACTTTTCCCGTTGTTATTTTGCCTAATTATAATTATTGCACTAAGACCCGGAATAAAATAAACGTGCATCAGAAGTGCGAAAGTGTAAAACAAACCTTAGAAATAGACTACCTACTGTATAATGTCTTTTTCCTTTTAAAAACTTTTTGAAACTGAATTATTAGCTTACAGGAACATATTTTGTAATGGTTGGATCACAAAAGTCTTGAATTGCGAAACAGCTCTAAATAAATTCTGTCAAAAACTCGTTAACTTCATATCAATTGTTTAGTTTTCTGGCTGGCCTGGCAGGCGAGCTAGTTAGCGAGCTGATTGAGCGAGGTGTAAAGGTACCTTTAATTATTCCCATTGTGAACAGTTTGCTCTCCATACGCTACAAGACGATGTTATTATCACATACATAAGCCCATCTATTCTGTAGCCCGTATGAGGACATTAGCGTAAGTTTACACGTTCCTTTAATATGTCATGGAGTAACATTGTATGTTTTAACTTAAGAATAGAACCCTCTAAATAACACTTGCAGATGTTTCAACAGGTGTTTCAAGTCTTTTACCTGCTTTTAGTCACAAAACATCCAATCGGTCTTTCAAACCTTTTTTCTACACACGAATTGTTAATACGCAAGACTGATATTTTGCTCATTTTTCATCACTTCAGAATACTTTAAAGTTCATATTTAAGTATATCCAAAGGTTAAAAAATGGTGACTGATGGTTATTCATTGGCCAACTTTAAAAGCTGCGTAATTTGGTGAAGTTATTGAACCGGTTACGTGCTAAGTTGTTAAGTTAGTCTTGGTAGTACACGTAAACATTTCCTGCCATTGTTTACAATACCCTGTCGCCGAATAGGGAATGTCAATCGCCATGTAAAGCGCTACTTTTATGGACACTTGCCGAAGCGCCAAGGAGCGAGTGTTATACGACCGGTTTACGGTCTCCCAGTTACTCGTTCAGTTTTGTTTAATTCTCAAAATACACTTGCTAGATTAAAGAAGTTACCTCAAAGAAGACCGATTTTAACTATCTTGCAAGACCTACACCTTTTATCACACTAATCACCATCCCCCTTCTACCATCGGGAGGCCAGACGCAACGCAGGATATCATCACCCACACTTAGTTGATATTCCACACATTCGCACAAAGCTCTTTGAAACTTCTTTTATTATGCGCACAGCTAAAGAGTGGCATTCTCTGCCTGCGTTTGTGTTTCAGAGTTCATATAACCCGAATCTATTCAAGTCGCGAGTGAATAGGCTTCTTCTGGTAAAGCTCGTCCCATCGTCGACCTCATCTCTGTCCTCAGGACTAAATCGAGGTCAAGAGTAAGCCCATTGACAATAACAAAATAAAATATTATAAAGGTGAATCACACTAAATATTATAGACGTGAAAGTTTGTAAGTTTAGATGTTTGTTACTCTTTCACGCCCTAACCGCTGAACAGAAATTGGTGGGGTTGTGGACTATGATCTCGAAAAACATAAAATTGACTTTTACCGGCGAATATCTGAAGATGTCCTTAAGAAATTGTGTTTTCTTTATCTTTTTTGCTAGATCCACGCGGATGAAGTCGCGGGTAACAGCTAGTCTATTATAAAGCTATCGTATTTGTAAAGACAATTAGCGTTCTAGCCAAAGCACCCATAAATTCTGCTCTAACCATAAATCATTTTGCATCTGGCAAAAAATTTATTATTCATACAACGTTAAGTAATTTATAGATCTTAATCTGTATTCCCTACGTTCATTTTGTTAATTTATTTCTTACCTCATGCAGCTTTTCCAAATAGAATTTACGTTGCTTTTAAGATTTATGTTGTCTTTTTAGCTTCTTTGATAGTTTTCTTGCCTGTTAGTGTTGAGACTTAACTAGTTCAGACATTTCTGTATACCTTAGAATAGTTGATTCTCAAGATTAGCTTTGTTTAAAACTAGTATCATTCACTAACTAAATAAAAAAAATAAGGTATATCACAAATATATCTTTTTCATATTCACTTATAATTTCAACAGTAACTAATATTCTATTGTAGAAAATAATTGATAAGGTATTTGAAAAGTTCTATAAAACTACCCTTTGTCGTCCCGAGAAGGGCAGGCTTCGGTCGTTGCTCCGCGCTTCGCTTGGCATCCCTTTGCCTCCGTCGCCGGTCCCCCGCCTCGCTCGCTCGGATATTATCAGCCGAGCTGCGATAACTATAATGTATTATCACAAGGGCACGCTAACGGCTCCTTTGATGCTAGGGAACCATTGTGTGACGATTCTAGTTTTTCAGAAGAATGAAAATGTTGCTGCTGCTTGTTCGTGGGTTATTGGAAGTGGGATTTTATATTGCTTTGTTGAGTGATTGCCTATTTTGCACATTGAGGGGTGATAGTGAATAAAATTTTATAATAATAAATTGATGTTTCATGTAGCTAAGTTAATAATGCCTTAGCATCGTATGCGTCCCGTGTGGTGCCGTAAGAGGCGACTAAGGGTCATAAACCGGAGGATGAGCTGCAGCATCCCCCTGCGTATCATACCATCTTACTTACTGCGGTCACCTACAACCGCGGTCTATGGTGCCGCTGACAGGCGAGGTGACTATGGTACTTCCCTCCACATTTTTACAGCAAAAGCTAGAATTCTGGAGGGAGCTCCCTGTCCTGTATTAGACATTTCATGGGATGTTATGTTGATGAACTTATGCATTTAGGTTTTTTGATTTTCTTTTCATAATATAACACTTTATTAAGCTTCTTACTGTTCGCTCGTAATGGCGACATGAAGTATAACTTCAGGTATACGGACGACAGGCAATTTTAAATTTTCATCTCTCAGAAAGGGCAGGACATATTTACTAACAGCCCTCGCTCTGCCCCAAAATTAAACGTTCTCCCTTTCATATTGTTTCCAGCTTACAGGAGTTGACGTTCCGTTCCGAACAACAGTTTGTTTATTTATTATGCTAATCCCGAACTTTAGATTTGAATCATAATGTCGGTACACGTCACGAACCATCGGGCAACTTGTGTCGTAGCGTAGTTCCGACTCCCTATTTGATCAAAGCGATACTGAGGATAAAGGCTAAAACTACTACTATTCAAATGTCTCTACACAAATGATACATAATTAGATACGTTTGAAATATATGACTTATAATGATGTGTAGAAATGTATTGTTAATTAAATGTTGTTTATTGTGTAATTACTTCAATGCTCGTGAGAATAACTAAATGGCATTAACTGGCCGCACATGAGTAGCGATTCTATGGAAACGTTTATCGCGCTAGCGGGTTTTAAAGAGCTTTTTACTTTAGTGTGAGAGAAATGATACAAAAGTGTATACAAATAAAGTATGTAATAGTTATCGTGTAAAGCTAAGTCATCATCATCATTTGTCTCTTATTGATCGTATTACCCTAGCCTTACTTCGTTTCTATAAAGTCGGCTATCTCAACTTGGAATGATACAAAAGTGTATACAAACAAGTAATAGCTATCGTGTCAAGCTAAGTCATCATCATCATTTGTCTCATATTGATCGTATTACCCTAGCCTTACTTCGTTTCTATAAAGTCGGCTATCTCAACTTGGATTTTGACGAGGGCTCTAGTGTTTACGTGATCTGATCTCCGCAACCCAAAGCGAACCAGATCAAACTAACTAACCTGACTGTCAGAGTATTCAAGCTGCCAAATGGTCTCTGACCGGTCTTCCATCCAGTCCTGACCTGAACACGGCAAACTTAGCTTAGGTACTATAAAGAAGTATATTTATATTTTGTCGTAACGTTTTGAATATACGAGTATTTATGTTTATTGTGAAGGGACGGATCAATTTGATTATTTGCACAATCATCATCATCATATCGTGTGGGTTGCAAGGTCGATGACCGACCTCACAAACCCTGGTGTCAGAGTTGTTGAGCCGCCAAAGGCCTCTGACATGGCTCATTAACGACTACATCCGTAGATAGTAGTCGGGACCAACGGCTTTACGTGCCTTCCGAAGCACGGAATCATCTAACTTTTCGGACAATCAGGTGATTCATCCTGCAATGTCCTAACCAAACTGGGGAGGTCGCACAAAGAGATCTTTGTTTGACAGTGTCCCCACCGGGAATCGAACCCAGAACCTCCGGATCGAAAGCCGAGCGCTCTAACCACTACACCACGGATAGCTAAAGAACCGAGATGTTATAGGTCGGGCGTGAGGCAGTCCTTTTTCCGTAAAGTCCATCCTTTGTCATGCAACCAAAGGCTACTTTTAATACCAGAAAATATCGAATATTTTCCACGCATTTATGAATCAGACTCCATATTATAAGCGAATAAGCAGGATGATTTTTTTTTGTTGTTAAACCTATTTGGTTTGCAATTTAAAACGCGGCCTCAAGTCACCGGTAACACTTTGATCTCTGGCTTCGGTCTTTGGTAGATTAGCGCTGGTTCAGCTTATACTGATTTTTTAATATTAACTTGCTGCTGTGCATACAAAGATGATAATATTTGTCATGGCAGAGATATTCACCATTACCTACACGTAAATGTTTATAACTATTTGGAATGTTAATGAATGCTCCAACATGGAGTTTGGTTAGTGTAGTAAAAACGATTTATGTCCTGCAGTAGAGTGTCCCATAAAATATTTATCAGGGTCATAGATGTGGCATCTTGAATTAAATGCGCCATGGTTGAGTCAACCCATGGTTGAAGCGCTCTTGGCCGGGTAGTTGATCTTTCGGTCCGATCACAAAAGTTAAGAAACGTTGGCCGTGGTCAAAACCCGGATAGGTGACCGCTAATGGCACATGAACTAGAGCGCTTCCGTGCTTCGGAAGGCACGTTAAGCTGTTGGTCCCGGCTATTGTCAATGATAGTAGTCGTTAAGCCAAGTCAGAGACCATTTGGCGGCTTGAAAACTCTTGACAGCCAGTTTGGCCACTAACCTGGCAAAGCCTCATCTAGGATTGGGTCTGGTTTCCCCTCTGGGTTGCGGAGGTCAGATGGCAGTCGCTCTGTGTAAAAACAGCTATATATATACATCTATGTTTTGTGTGTTCTTTTCATGTGTACAATAAATACTTAAATAAATAAATAAATCTTGCGAAATAAATGATGGTTGAGTCAACCCACAGAAAGTGAGGGCACCGCAAGTGATCCTAAGTCGAGTACAAGAATTTTTTTAATGGGAGTAGTCCGACCACATTTGTGGTCCGACTACATCAGACCATATTTTTGGTCCGACTAGCGAAACTAACAAAAGGATGTAAGACTCAGACTTGTTGTTTTTTTTTACTTTATAGATACCTACGTCCAATTTCTCTCACTACAAAGTTACCAATTTCTTGTACTCGATGACATAGGATAAGTTACACCTGCGGTGCTCCCAGAGTCTACGAGCAGGGAACATAATGTCGCGCCGTGACCGCGACAATATTCTCTGCTCTGTAAAGGAGTGATCACACCTAGCTGAATTCAAAGACTAATTCGGCATACATTGCTGGGAGGCTTGGTTATGTTAATTGCAGTATCCTTACTTCAACGAGCAATGTACTCCGAATTAGTCTTTGAATTCAGCTAGGTGTGATCACTCCTTTAGTCAACCTAACCTTGTGACGTCGTCGTTTGTGTATTTGGGGTGACCTTTTGGAGTCATAGACTTAGATTTGTCAATAACTTATGACAACTTTGTTCATTTTATGACTTTGCGAATAAACAAATGACGAGATCTTAGACACATTTTATGGCTTAGTTTTATTTTAATCACATAATAGTAACCTAACGATAGCTAAGTATCCATACATAAAATATATATGCGTCTATGTAAAGATCAAACTGAAACTTGATATATGTAAAGCGTAGGCTGATATACCCTACCTCTTCCCATGGATGTTTGTAAAAGGCGACTATGGGAACCTAATTAAAGCAATGGCAGTCAAGTCCTTCTGTGCCCAGCCATCATCAGCGCCAGCCGCAGTGATAGGAAGCGTGGCGACTGTGCTAGCTAACCATCCCCAAAGAAAACGACACTTTTCATATACGAACAGTTCAAGTATCCCGACTATTCAAGACTCATTTTAATTTTAAAATGTACTTATTCTTGACGAAGATGAGGTCAACGGTTGAACGAGTACGTACACCCAGAAGAAGCCTATGTAGATGCGAATGAATTGAATAATACGCTTCTTCGTAAGCTTGAACAGTTGGGAGCAGGTCAAGCGCGACACTGACATATAGGGCGTTTCAGATAAGAACAATACTAAGTCTAATGTGTCAAGCTTAACGTGCTCTTGACTGTACCATCATTGACCCCATCTCTCTTCTCAGAGCTAGATTCACTCCAGTGGAAACCCATTTTAATACTAAAAAGTTAAAACGTTTTCTTCTTTCTGTGTGCAGGGCAGTGACGGACCCGCGCGACGGGCGGCGCGTGGCCCTGAAGAAGCTGCCCAACGTATTCCAGTCGCTGGTCTCCTCCAAACGCGTCTTCCGCGAGCTCAAGATGCTGTGCTTCTTCAAACACGAAAACGTAAGTTTTTAACTACTCATCATCATGTCGTGTGGGTTGTACCCTCGATGACATCACAAACCCCAAGTTACAGTTAAAGCTTCTAGCTGCTTTTCAATACACTGAGAGTTGAGTATCGACTATCACGTATACGCATGTGTTTAGGCAAAATTGAAGCTAAAATTCCTATGAAATTCCAGCAGCCAGGTATTCTATAATAGCATATAGCTTAACCTTTGTTTCTCCTCTTTTTTTTGGGTTCCGTATCCGAAGAGTTCAAACGGAGCCCTATTTCTTAGTCTACGTCGTCTGTCTGTTCGAAGGCTGTATGTTTTGAACCGTAGTAGCTATAAGGTTAAAAAAATTACAGTATTTGTGTTATAATGGCGGATCACCTAAAAAATAATAAAAGCAATGAAAACTTAAAAAATAAGGGGGAACCCATACAAGAAACGTGTATTTAATGATCTTTTTTCACTTACATGCGTGAAAATTTTTATGTGTATAGTGCAAAAGCTTTAGAATAACAACAAATAATTAAAACTGGTCAAGTGCGAGTCGGACTCGCGCCCATTTAATACCCTGACTAAGACTATTTTTTTACCTTAGTGGTACGGAACCCTCGGTGCGCGAGTTCGACTCGTACTTGGCCGATTTTTTACTCAGTACTTTGTAAAGTCAAGTTTATAAAAACAACAAACAAACAGCGGTCATGTTCAAAGTCATACAATAGAAAACTTTAAATTTTGTCGCGACAATGCTTGTGATTTCCTGAACCCATGTTCCTTTGGAATTTTTTAAAATCATTTCCTTGGTTAAATTAACAAGATTATTCTTAACCAGCTTTTGCCCACGAGTTCGTCCGTATGTTATTTTTTTTTATTGCAAATGGGCTTACTCTTGACTTCGATCTCGATTCGATCGATCGATGAGGACAGAGATGAGGTTGACGATGGGACGAGCTCGCCCAGAAGAAGCCTATTAGGGATATTAAACAGACAAAAACGACTCTGTGATTTGGAGTCATTTTTCAATGTAGAGACAAAATCAATTTACCATTTTATAATATAGTAGAGATAAAATACGAGTACAACTATATTAATAAAACGAAATTCAATTCCGTCCCAAAAAATATCTTGTCCTTGAATGTGCTGGATCTGATAACGTAATTTTTCTCTCTGTCAGTCACGTTTATTTAACTTAAGATGAAGCTCGTTACCAATATTTCTTTCAAATATTAGCTCGATTTAATCACTTCTTAAAAGCAATTGTTTCTGAGAAAACTTTTTAGAAATACCTACTCCAATGGCTTCCGAAGCTTATTTTTGTTTTGTTTATATTTGTGATTGAAAGTGCTTGTGGTGAAATTGTTTTCCGGCACCTTTAACAAGAAAAGGCTACCTAGTCCCGGGGCAAGGTCGTGTGTAAGTCGTTCTATTGGGGTCAATGAGGTAGGTCGTAGTAGGTCGTTAGCACGTCGGGGTAAGTGAGGTGATGTTTGGAAAAGTGACGTGAGCTGAGATATTATTCTTCTCTCTAATTCTTCCGCTATACCGCCCAGCCCCGCAGGAGAATCACGTAGTTACTTATCGAACTACAGTCGAATTAATGGAGCTTGCCACCCTTCCTAATTCAAAAACCGATTCGGCATCGGCATACATTGCTCGTTGAAGTAAGGATATTGGAATTAACAGAACCAAGCCTCCCAGCGATGTATGCTGATTGCTGACTTAGTCGTTAAATTTAGGAAGGTGTGATTGTGGCTTTAGAATAACAGCAGTGTGACTACAGCACGGAGCTTTTCGTAAGACGATAGAGCGACAGAGACATGTATCGCTCCGAGCTATCACACATCTTACTCCAGTAAAATTACGAGAGAATGTATGGCGAAACGGAAATAATTGATAATAGCCGTGATTCTACGTTACGTTAAAAGCTCAAATTGCATGTTGTGTTTGCCTGTAATTGGGTGTACCTATATGTAAGTCCTGTAAAAGATGTTAGTAGAGTTAAGTCTATGTGTATTACCTGTTGGCAAACCTTAATAAATAAATAAATAAATAAATAAATTCTTTTTCAGATCGATAGAATATATTTCTGTGTAGAGCTTTTTTATGGAATCCACCTAAATTTACTTCATTTATTTATTTATTTTGCCGTCCAAACATTAAAAAAATATGGAATTTCGGAAAAAAATGTTAATAGATTATTTTTTTTATTTGCGGCTTGCTATATATTCAGAATTTCATATTATACATGAATCCACCTAAAAATATTAGCTTTTTTGTATTGTTTAACTTTTATAGCACGAAATTTAAATACAGCTTATCTTCGCAACCAAAAATAGTTATCGATCCGTTTTGCTTTCTGTTGTATAGGTAAGTACTTGTGGACGGGAGCTTGGGCGCGACAGTCAAACACAAGGGTCGGTTGCATAGTATTTAATTCTAGTAAAAGGAAGTGCGGCGCGCACGCACGCACACTAAGACAAACCCCACTCGCATACGTAACACCCCTCACCCTTATAGTTAAGACTTAACCTAAAAGAGATTCCTAAAATTAAAAAGTGCCCGAGAGTAATCGTCTGTCGGTTCTGTGACCGGCGGTGGTGACGGCGAGTCGCGGAGATCCGCTGAGTCGTCCATACTGCTGGCCTCGGTCTCGCTCGGCGGCGGCGTGGGGCTGCGCACCGGCGTCACCTCGCGGCGGCGGCTGTGCCCGCCCGCGGCGGCGGTTGCTGCCTCTCCTTCTCCCCCCGTGTTCACGGAGGGCGTCCCCGGTGGCTCCTGCTGCCTGGCGGTGCTGGCGGTGGAGTCGAACGCCACGGCCGATGCTATGTCCGGGATGACATCGGGATCCCAGGACCTTGTAGTCCTGTATGTGCTTGGTCTTCTTCTGATTTGATCCACGTGCCTAGTTAGTTCAGAGTTCAAACTTGGTACAAAAACTAAATATAGCACTTTTCCGATTTTTTTCCTAATCAGTCCTTCTATCCAAATTATTTTTTGATTAGTGAAGTTTTTCGTTATCCAAACTTGTTCATTTTGGACAAAGTCCGGCCTGACTTTTCCCTTGTAGTGTCTAGCCTGTAAGTACTGATTTTTCCCTACCGTTTCAGATAAGTCATCGGACTGAGGTGACGATTCTTTTTGTCGTAATAAATCTAACCGAGAGCGCAATGGCTTACCAAACACTATTTCTGCTGGTGATTTACCCGTGGTGCTATTTGTGGAGTTTCTATAATCGAACAAAAATTTTGATATTTGCTCCTGAAGGATTTTTTTGTTCAAGTTGTTTAAAATTATAGTTTTCAGACCTTTCTTAACCACTTTCACCATGCTTTCCGCTTGTCCGTTGCTAGATGGATGATAAGCCGGCGAATATAAATGAATTATACCATTTAATTTACAGAAATTATTAAATTCCTCAGAAGTAAAAGACGTGCCGTTATCACTTACTAAAGTATGTGGAATTCCTGTTCTAGACATAAAATCACAAAGCTTACTAATAACGGCCTTAGAACCGTAAGAATTGGACATACCATAACACTCAATCCATTTGCTATACGCATCCACTATAATCAAATACATTTGAGAATTAAATGGCCCTAGGAAATCTACGTGGATGCGATAAAAAGGTTCGGGTGGGTGTGGCCAGGGGGCCAGCGGCGCGTGTGGCGGGGCCGGGCGGAGGGCGGCGCACACCGTGCATTCCGCCGCTAGCCGCTCTAGTGCAGCATCCACGCCGGGAAACCACAACCTTTTCCTAGCCTCACTTTTCATTTTAATTATGCCGAAATGCGAACTATGTAACTCCTTACAAATTATTTCTTGAAGGGCGGTCGGAACGACAACCTTGTGACCCCGCATTAAAAACCCGTTTTCATACGATAACTGATAACGGCAATTGAAATAGGGCCTCAACTCTGGATCAGTTACTTTCCTTGGCCAACCGTTTATCACATGATTTTTAACTCTTTCTAAAATTGGGTCAAGTTTAATTTCCCGACGCAGATCATCCGATGTCACCGGCCAGTCACCGTCAATAACGAAATTAACGTACGAAGCGCTATCTAACTCAACGTTGTCGGTGCAGCGACTACTAGCCGTGCCCCCCACTCCGCCCGGCGCTGCCCGCTACAGTTGATCACCTGATAAGGGCGCACGAGACAAGTAATCCGCGCTATTACAACTACTACGAACATACTCGATTGAATAATTGTATGCAGATAGGAAAATAGCGTATCGCTGTAGCCTATTCGCTGTTACTTCTGGGATACCCCGGTGTGGACCGAATATCGTTAGTAGCGGTTTGTGGTCGGTGCGGAGGATGAAAGGTACAGAGCGGCCAAACAAATATTGGTGGAATCTACGAACACCGAAAATTATCGCCGTCGCTTCGCGTTGAATCTGGGCGTACTGCCTCTCGGCCGGCGTAAGCGTGCGCGATGCGTACGACACAGGCCTTTCTATATTATCGCTACCTATTTGCGAGAGAATAGCCCCGACACCCACGGGACTACCATCCACAGTTAGGATGAGTGTGGCGTCTGCGTCGTAATGCGCGAGTACATTATCGGAAGCTAATATCGCCTTAATCTTTTTAAAACTTTCATCGTGCTCACGCGACCAATGCCACTTTACATTTTTGTGCAGTAGATTATACAAGGGGCTTAAAATCGACGAAGCGTTAGGTACAAAATTCCGATAGTAGTTGGTAAGACCTAAAAATGATTGCAATTGGGCAACATTTTGCGGGGGTGGCGCGTTCATTATAGCCTGCACCTTATCAGGCGATTTACGAATGCCGTTTCTATCGATGATGTGACCTAAATAAGTAATCTCGTCTTTTAAGAACTCGCACTTACTTTTTTGAATCGTTAAACCCGAGTCCTCCAAACGCTGCAAAACGGCACAGAGTCGCCGTTTGTGTTCGTTTAAGTCTTTACCTGTCACAAGTACATCGTCGAGGAAGCAAACTACCCCGTCCAACCCCGCCAGAACACTCTCAATCGCGCGCTGGAAAATAGCCGGTGCGGAAGATAGGCCAAACACTAGCCGCGTATACCTAAATAGGCCGCGGTGGGTATTAATAGTAGTAAGCGCTTGCGATGATTCATTCAACTTAAGCTGGTTGTACGCCATAGAAAGGTCAATTTTACTGAATTGCACGCCACCATTCAATTTTGAAAAGAGTTCATTTACCGTAGGGAGTGGATATTTTTCTACCAGTAACTGCTTATTTATTGTCACCGAATAATCCCCACACAAGCGCAAGTCGCCATTCTTCTTTAAGGCCGGGACAACCGGAGAAGAGTATTCCGAATGTTCCACGGGTAAAAGGATACCTAATTTGATTAACCGGTCTAGCTCTGCATCGATTTTATTTCTTAGAGCAAAAGGAACCTGCCTTGCCTTAAAGAAAATTGGCCTCGACTCTTCTTTTAAGCGTAAATCAATTGTATATTTATTGAATTCCCCTAATTCCCCTGAAAAAACCTTAGGGAATTTCGCAATGACGTCTTCAATGAAGGACTTTTCCTGTGACCTAATAGTGTTAATAGCAGGGACGAGTTCCAGATTGAAAATATTAATAAAATCGAGACCTAAAAGGGAGAAGTTGCTGTTACGTACCACAAAAATATCCAATTTTTTTGTCGTTTTTTTGTACGTAACAGGTAATTGTAACACTCCACACGTACAAATACTATCACCGGTAAAACTTACTAATCTTTTGTTAGTTGGTGATAACGGCTCGTCTTTGAAATGACAAAGGTAAGTTTTTTCTGGAATTAAACTAACAGCTGACCCACTATCTATTTGGAACTCCAAACATAGACCACGGATAAAAACCCGCTCTGTCATTGGCTTGCCCTTGACACACAGGATATTACAAATCAACTCACCATCGTCACCTGCATCCGACTGACCTTCCTCAACGCATTTCACTTCATTATCAGCCGTGCACATTTTGCCTAAATGACCTTTCTGGTTACACTTTTTACAACGATAATTTTTGAATCGACACTGAAAAGCTTTATGATTCGAATAACCGCACACTGTACATTTATCCTTCTTGGTTACGGAAAACACCGGATCCAAGGACGCAGCTGCGGCCGCGGCGGCGGCCCGGTCAGCCGCCCCCGCCACGGCGGCCTGACGTGCACAGCGCACGCTCTCCGCCATGTCTACCGCCTTCGCCAGGGTCAGCTCGCTCTGATCCTGGGCGAACAGTTTGTCCCGCTCGGGTCCCGCCAGCATACCCATCAGGAACCTGTCCAATAGGGCCTCTTCCAAGGACTTGAAGTTGCAGTGCGCCGACAACCCTCTTAATCTGGCTGCCCATTGTGTATGACTTTCACCGGACCTCTGTGTCGCCGAATAAAAAGTTGCTTTTTCTGCAAACCCGATCCGTTTTGGCGTGAAATGATCGTCCAGTAGTTGTTCTATACGATCAAATTCCAAATCTTCAAGTTTTTTCGGCAATGCTAAGTCACTAGTTAACTTGTAGGTAGATTCGCTAAGCGCGCTCAGTAGAATCGCCCGCCGCTTGACCTTTCCTTTGTCCGAGCTGTCGTCGATGTCGTTTGCGATAAACCATTGGGCTAATCGCGACTTGTAGCTGCTCCAATGGTGGTTAAGGTGGTCGAAATTCGAAATAATGCCAAAACACACCCCGGACGTCATTTTTTCAAGGTTCGGCTCGTCGTCAGTGTTGTATAGGTAAGTACTTGTGGACGGGAGCTTGGGCGCGACAGTCAAACACAAGGGTCGGTTGCATACTATTTAATTCTAGTAAAAGGAAGTGCGGCGCAAACCCCACTCGCATACGTAACACTTTCTAATAATTTAAATAGTGCTATATAATCACATTTTTGGCAAATCCGACATAAATGTTTACAAAATCATTGTAAACCAGCGATTACAAAAAACTTTGTTTTAATTTAGTATGGCATTTTTGTGAATATATATAAGAATCACTTACATTTAAAAAGGTTGAGTTTAGCTCAGTTTATTGCTATTATTTCACCTCGACTTTATTGGCCCTTATATGTGAAAATAAGTGGAGATTTTATATTTTGAAATAAATTGATATTTTCAAATATATTTATGGTGGATTTTGATGCCTATATGTAAAGTATACGTTTATCTATGATATAAAGTATATAATTGTCTATTACTATTTTTGCCTTAGCTGTTATTCGAAAAAAATATTCCGCTTTAAATTTTAGGTGGATTCGTAAATATTGCGTCTTAACATCATATTTAAATACGATATACACAAAAAAGTAGCTATTAGCATTTAATGTTTTGCAAAACCGTATTTTTACTGGACTATCTATCCAGCTTCCATTCTGATCAAGCTACACTATTTTGACTATAATGACTCAAACGTGTCCATATTCTGGCGTGATTACCTTTTAATTGGCTACTTTCTTACTTAAAATTCTGTTCATCATTAAAAACTTAAACACGATATTTCTACTTTGGGCGTGATCACGAAATAATTATTATGCCGTGTATGTGTTCTCATAATTTATTCATTTTCACTACGTGCCGTATCGGTTGGGCATTGTGTGCATAAACCTCGATTGGTTTACGTGAATTGGTCTCACAATAAACAATACTCGTACCTAACAACTCAAAGCGTAGATTCATTCTTTTGCGAAATATAATTACCCGACTACGGCAAATTATGATTTTGACCGGTATGTATGTTCATCTGTTCCATCATAACTTCTAAACCACGTATCGTAATTTGACAAATGAGGTGTCGTTAGAAGCGTCTTGATCGTCCGCTGGTTATAGGATACAAGAAGTTTCGTTTAATTAAATGTGGCGCCCTCTAGAGGAGGTTAAGTCACGGAAGAAAAAAAATATTTTTAATCGTACCGTGTTAGGTATCAAATGAAAGGGCTTAATAAGCACATTTCAAAAATATATATTTTGTAAGGTTTTTTATGTATTTACAACCCAAAAATAATTGAAATAAAAAATCAGTTCAAAAACTAGAACCCGACTACTGGCAAATCTTGCTCTAAAAAGTATGAAACAAGAAAATATTGTCATCTGAAACTGTTATGTACGAACTATGGTATTAAATAAATATTCATAGGGATGTTCAGATAATAGCCGTGGTCATATTGTTATGCCACTTGGCCATAAAGTTTATGATCGCTTTTTTGGGATAGGTGGCATAACATGACCACGGCTATTATCTGAACATCACTATGAATATTTATTTAATACCATAGTTCGTACATAACAGTTTCAGATGACAATATATTCTTGTTTCATACTTTTTAGAGCAAGATTTGCCAGTAGTCGGGTTCTAGTTTTTGAACAGATTTTTCTATTACACCTTTACTATTTGTAGATGTTATTCTACATAAAGTTTTTAATGTGACCTCATTGCGATATTTTTTAAAATTTACTAATCTTATTTAAACCTGAAATCGGTTTGGATTGTTTCATTGTTTTGGAAAACCATTGTTAGGCAAATGACGTGACGCCCGGAGCTTACCGCTTATTAGCAAAACCATCAGTCCAAATAAAATATTAAATTTCAATCTCGTGATTAATGTTTAAACTTTGAAACAGTCCCCAAGTTTTAAAGGACGAATCTTTTACCCTTTTGTATTATTTTGTTAAGTCGTGGCTCAACTCCTTTGCAATTTCTAAATTCAATGTTCGAAAATTGTTCGCAGGTACTATCGGCGTTAGACATCCTTCAGCCGCCCAGTCTTGACTTCTTCCAGGAAATGTATCCTTTTTCTATTTTCAAAACTTTATATTCCACAGGAAGGGTAAGTTACTGTTTAACAATTACTCCAGTAAAATTACGAGAGATTGTATAGCGAAACGGAAATAATTGATAATAGCCGTGATTCTTTTTCAGATCGATAGATTATATTTCTGTGTAAAGCTTTTTAATGGAATCCACCTAAATTTACTTCATTTATTTATTTATTTTGCCGTCCAAACATTAAAAAAATATGGAATTTCGGAAAAAAATGTTAATAGATTATTTTTTTTATTTACGGCTTGCTATATATGCAGAATTTCATATTATACATGAATCCACCTAAAAATATTAGCTTTTTTGTATTGTTTAACTTTTATAGCACGAAATTTAAATACAGCTTATCTTCGCAACCAAAAATAGTAATAGATCCGTTTTGCTTTCTAATAATTAAAATAGTGCTATATAATCACATTTTTGGCAAATCCAACATAAATGTTTACAAAATCATTGTAAACCAGCGATTACAAAAAACTTTTTTTTTATTTAGTATGGCATTTTTGTGAATATATATAAGAATCACTTACATTTAAAAAGGTTGAGTTTAGCTCAGTTTATTGCTATTATTTTACCTCGACTTTATTGGGCCTTATATGTAAAAATAAGTGGAGATTTTATATTTTAAAATAAATTGATATTTTTAAATATATTTATGGTGGATTTTGATGCCTATATGTAAAGTATACGTTTATCTATGATATAAAGTATATAATTGTCTATTACTATTTTTGCCTTAGCTGTTATTCGAAAAAAATATTCCGCTTTAAATTTTAGGTGGATTCGTAAATATTGCGTCTTAACATCATATTTAAATACGATATACACAAAAAAGTAGCTATTAGCATTTAATGTTTTGCAAAACCGTATTTTTACTGGACTAAATAGGAATAAGATAAAACGACTGGAAACCGTTATACTTGGATATTTTACTTTATTTTCTCTCACGTTATTGAGTATCGCCAGTTGAACTGTCAGCGCTTCGGATACTTTATCTTTGTTTCAATCTTATATGCAGTAGTTTAGATTTATAGCGGCGAATTGAAAGTTGAACGATCTGCAACTAGATTTATTGCTGTTACCGTTTATGCAATTAGACCTGCATGTGCGTTTGAATATAATCCTGCATTTATGTACATAATTTGATTTGTGATTTGCGCCTTGAGTATGCGATGAGTCAAGTCCGCGCTCTGGGTGGGCCGTACATTGTCCTTTATTCCCCACAGTCCTTGTTTACTCACATTACCTTTTTGTGCGCGTGTTTTATGAATGTTCGTTATTTACAGCGTGTCTCACGCTCGATAGACTTTCAGCAATAAAATGTAGGTATGCGCTGTAAACTCATGATGATTTAATGAATTCTGCGCAGTGCTCAATGATTTTAAAAGTAATTTCACGCTTTTCGTCCTCTTTGTTGGGAATATCAGCCTCGATAATGATTAAGCGGGACAGCGTAGTATCAATTTCACGCCGTCGAATAATATACGGAATAGGCTTCGTTGGGCTGCGTCAAGTTACTGACGGCAATTTTTGTTTGAGAGCCACTTTACTCTGGTTTCGTAGGCGGTTATCACCCTCATCTTTCAATGCTGTCACCATTTATCTTTCTTCTCTACTTCTATAACTACCAGTGACAGACATATTTATGAAAGTTTTATACATTTTCATATGATTTCACAGCCTTTCATCTATTATTAGATTTTTACATCTTAATCAATTTGAAAACATGTAATTTTATACCGAGTTCGTCTTCTATTTTTCTGGACCTAAATGTTATCATTCCATCTACGATCAATTATTTGTCTTAGATGCATCTTTTATACTACAATTTATTTGAATTCGCTTAAACATTCTCATTCTAAAAAGAAAGAATTTCGTTGCACTGTTAAAGTGCACTGATTAGGTTAAGAACAATAATTTTCTTGTTTTTTGGTTGACACTATGATGAATGCGGTAAAGCGTCAGCTGGCATCGAAACACAATATCTGCTGCCCCTCGGCCGACAATTTATTCCCCTTCAACTTTTATTGAAATTCGAATGGCACTCGTCGCAAGTGCTCGCCGGGCTGGCTTTCTTCCTCCGCCGGCCGAGAAACGGGACCGCCGACAAAGGAGAACACTCCGCGAGGAATTGAAATCAAACTCGAATTCACTTAACATCACTCATATTGAAGACATCAGCGTGTGAATACTGATCGTGTTGCTGTTACCTCGTGTCTCAAAGAAAAACCTTCACATGCTCGTTACCTTTCTTTCTTCCTTACTGAAAAATTCTACGAATGTATAAATAAGTTTCATCCATTGCAAATCACAATAAAAACGAACAAGAAAGACACTAATAATACTTACCCAAAGTTGCGGAAGCTGTAAAGAAACGTTGTTAACTTATACCCATTTTTCCGCGTCGTACTACGAAACATTATCTTGCAAAATAAATTACAAAAGTTATAGCCGCGTATTTGGAAGAGGTGGGATTTAGAAAAAAAGAACTGTTTCTGCATCCGACAAAAATGTAGAGCGAATATCCTAGAATTGTAAGACGATGACTTAAAACTTCGAAGCGAGAGAGGTTTTATCGAGACGTCTAAATTATACGACACAAATCGCTTTTCGATACCTAAAGATTCCTCTTCCATGATTTCAGGAATAAATAATTTTACGATCCGGTACTCGTTATGCTTATGAAAAGTAATAAAAGGGGTAAATATTTCGATGACTTGTTTATATCGTTTATATTCTCGCCACGTCATTCTGAGCTTTCCCAAGCTGGCACGTATTACCAAAATAGACCTAAGTGCTTCCGTTAAACAAAATGCAGCATCTCCTTTGTACTCTTTGTGTCGTTCACAAGTCACGACATATTTAGGAAATAAATCGCAGACAACGTATGTATTTCGCTTTTAGTGACAACATTTTATGTGCTTATTAAGAATTCTCTTTGTACAATTAGTACAATGAGTCACATTAAAGTCTCATGCATGAGTGTAGGAAGCGGTACGTAAATTACCGCCGCCTATAATAACCACCACCTCATGAAAGGTGTGTGAAGTGCACGTGAGAGTGATATCATTTAAAACGATTCTTGGAACGCGGACTGTGGAAATTAAGGAATAAAAGAATTTTAAAAATTGTTTTTACTATCTTTTGAAACAATGCAGACGTTGAAAAACAATGGAAAGAAAATTGGCACTTGGATAGCTCTGGCGACGATTTGAACTAAGCACCTCTGGATGTCATTGCAGCTTTCGTGGTAATTTCAACTCCTTTTTGAAATTCCTAAGGTCTAATTGGATTTTTGTGTTCAAAGCCGTTCAATTTTATTACTTTTGGAGTGTCACAAAATGTTGAGAGCTTTTTTTAGAGAAATTTGTAACTTTGTTTGTGTCTGATTGCTGCTTCAGCTGATTATTTTTCTCAACAGATAACGATGTAAATAGTATGCCTCGTAGTAATGTCCGGCTGTGCATTTGCAACAGAATATAATTTCGCACAACACCCCTTTGTGTCAAACAACGCGCCACAGGGCTCATATTTCTGCTGGTTTGTCATTGTTTTTGTTTCCCGGCCATTTCTTTTGTTCCTTTAGTTGTTTCTTTTGTCCCAATGCCAGTTCTTTTTGTTCTGCAGTAGCGTGTCTTTGTTCCAGCGCCTGGAGCGCGACGCAAGCGCATAGTGCGACGCGCGGTGCAAGCGCCCTTGCGCGTGCGCTTCCTAATTAGTGGCTGGCGTAGGCCGGTTGGCCCGATTTAACCTCGCCGCCTCACGCCTTACCGTGCTCTCACGCAGATAGACTTCTGACGCGAATATCACTCGTTATTGTGGGGCTGCAATTTGCTGCTCATAAACAATGAACGACAGTTTTAATCCATACAATAATTTAGAAAGGCTTTGTAGCTATAAATCAACGGGATTTTTTATGTTGCTGTGCCAGCGATAAACCAGAAATCAAACTTAGTACCTACCAAACCTACAGCGCTTATCAACCACTTCAAAACGTAACGCCATCAAATTCACTTAATTGCTTGACCCACTTAAACAGAAGCCGAAGTTTATTAAATAAACCCTACAATTGTCCTTGTTTGAGTGTGCCGTCCGTCCGTTATCGTTTTGCAAATGTAGCTTTGAGAAAAATTAATTGATTCGAAGTACAATCACTCCTTTCAGAATCTTCACACCTTTCAGAACTGTCTGCTGAGATACTTCCTAACTTAAATGTGTCTAAACATTTTTCTATTAGAAACATGTTTGTGCTTTTACTTTGTTTGAATCTAGTTACAAAATTCATATTTAAACTGTTTCAAACAGGCATTCTCGAAGAACACGTTCTCATCAAACAAGAGTTGCGGTATCTGATTGATTACCTCAGGAAGTCGCTTTGAAGTAGCAAATTCGCAGTAGCTGCTCGCACAATGGCGTTTTGATGAGGCATTGACGCATGCTCGGTATCAAAGCACGTACCAAATTTTTTAAATGTCAGCTCACTGCCCTTCCTTTGTTCAGATTCTGAAACACGGTAAAATTTATGTGCGTAATACATTTTCTGATGGCAACAAATTGAAATCGAGGCCTAAATCCCAGCGGGATGTGATGAAAAGGCTTTGAAAAATACTTGATTTACTTAATAGAGATAATTGTGGCACTTGTGTTCTTAGTGGTAGTAATTATGCAGATAATAAAAGTATACTTTTTTCATATTAGGATTCTTTGATCACTTTATGACGTCAATTGAACTAAAAACTACGTCACTTCATAAACAAAGTGGCGCCATGTGGAAAAAACCGGTCAAGTGCGAGTCGGACTCGCGCGCCGAGGGTTCCGATATACCTATAGTGTTTTTGGAAGCAATAAAGTCCATTTTCAGGACCGCAAAACTAAATTTGTTTGTAAAGGTTTTTTGCAGATTTCTGAAAAACTGTGCAACTTAGAAAGATCGTTTTATTTTTGCTGTAAAGTTTACATAAACCTCTGTCAACTGTAATTAATTCAGATTTTCCCTTACTCAAACTTCGGAGATAAGGGGGGGGGAATGGTATTTTTTTTGACATTTTTCATCATAACTTGAAAACTAAGAAACTTAAAGTACAAGTAAAGCCCTTTCATATGATACCCCACTCGACCTAGTAGCGACAATTTGAAATTTGGCCCCCCCTATTTTGGCCCCCTTTACATTAATAATCATACTTTTTTCAAAAAAATTTCATGTGCAATTAAGTTGGGCAACTATATTCTAAAACTATTCCAAATTTCAGCTCGATAGCGTAAGTGGTTGCTGAGATATAGAGGTGTGACAGACAGACGGACAGACAGACAGACAGAGCGGCACCATAAGGGTTCCTTTTTTTTACCATTTTGGTATCGGAACCCTAAAAAGAAGTGACAATATCTCTTTCAAGTATGTAGAATTTCCTTGTGAAATTATAATTTTGGGTCTTAACGTACGAGTACGAAATGAGAAAATATTCTAAGCAGTCTAAGCAAACATTTTTAATAATGAAAGCATTTGCAATACATTTGATTAGAAACATCATTAGAATTCATTATTCCTAAATACGCGTGTAGAGCATACGAATTGTATATCAAAATAATGTAGGAAGTTGGCAGAGCTCTGGATTGCGTCGTCCGTATAATAAATTCTGGTACATTGTAGGATTTGTGGAACAGTTATCCCCATAAACATGACTAAATGACATTACTCGGCTCTGTCATGTATTATTCAATATTCGTGTAAATAATCTGAATGAAACAGATTCATAAATGATTTTCAATACAAATTTAAAGGCGAGATTATGATAGAATTACTTATTATTAGTACGTTTTTTGTACCGTACGTGTCCACTTGCTTAAATGACTACATAGGCAACACAGTATTCCCCTACGGGTACGAAGGGATTCAACCCTCCTACGTCTGGTTTTAATTCCCATCTATTTAGCTAATACCCTATAATTGATCGGTTTGTACAATTTCCGTTTTCATTTCTCGTTTTGGTTCAATAAACCTTTGTCATCGTTTGTTCAAAACTGACACATTTCTGTAAATCAGTATTCAGGGAGCAATCAATTTATCAATCTGGCGTTCGGTAATCCCGGTGAGATTAGATTTTCCATCAAACCCGAATTTCACTGATGTTATAAATAGGTATTTTACTTATTTATTTGTTTTGCGCTGACAGTCATCATAGACTAAATTATCTTAGGTATACCGTCACAAATCGCTAGAGTGATTAAGAGTGACTGTGCACATACGCCGCACGATAGTGATATTAATCACTTGCTTGTATCTTGCATGCATCGTGCATAGAAACAAACAAACAACACGTATACCGCGCCGCACCACTCAAGAAACACTATTGGTCGGAAACAAACGAAATTAAAATTCGACCTCCCATACAAAATGTGCTGTCAGGTGATGCAGTTTGTATGGGAAGTCGAACATTTTTTTCCTATTTCCTTAGGAAAAAAATTTGACTTTTATGGACAGAACCACGACAAAATAAGAGTGTATAACTGTGTATAATCACTTGCTTGCAACTGCAGATGATTGACCCATTATATCAGGACTGTTTACTGGAAGCAATAATGTTGACTTATACCACTATTTCCGCGAATTTAATCCGTGACCCGGAGTCTATAGATGGTGATGTTTTATCGCTTGCATGTCGGTTACGTGGACAAAACTAAAGTGGAAACGATATTTGTAGCTTGCATGCATTCGACAAATATCTCCGCTGTGGACAATTACCCCTATAGTGTTAACCGTTTTTTGCATCTACGTGACTGGACAGTTATTGACGGTGATTCAAGTACCTGTCTTTTGTTTTTTATTCTACATCCCTGGCGCAGAAAAAGATGGTGTACAACGACGAATTACTCGTTAATACACCTTGTATCTTTGACGGCAGTAAGCCTTAGCTCTGCTTCTAGTTAAGTTAAAAAAGATTTTAGTTTGTTATTAAATCATTATACAATCATACTATGTCGCTAGCCGTTAGCTTTTGCGAACTGTCATCTATATCAAATGATATCGTTTACCATTTAACGCTAGGTCCTAAACTGTAACCCTAACTAAGGGAATTTCAAATTCAACGTGCAGGGTGGCTGTAATTGCCGGGCATAAAGACGGTGATTTGCGCACCGAGCGCTTTTAATCTCGCTTCATTATTTGATTGTACGTTCACATAAATTGGAAACGCGCCTGTTTATTGAGTGTTGTAAACGAATATGTTTTATAACTGAGCTTTGTAATGTGACCCTTCAAAGAAGCAGCTATACGTAGAAATTCAAGCTTTTGGTTGAGTTTCCATGAAAACGTATCCCGGACAACGATCTAATCAAATAAAATATTTAAAATGTTTGCATTCTCATGAGTGTCCCAAGGGAAAGCAAGTTCTTAGAAGATACAGCTCGAGTTCAGGTCGCAGGAGCTTCCCGGGAATGAAATACACACTATTACCCACGTTTTACGTTTATAGCCCATCATCGTAACTTTGAACATTTCATTTATGTTCATCTTCTTTATGGATCAGAAGAGGACATAACATTGATTCTACATGTTTTAGCTTTTGAAAAGTTTCTGGCCCTAAATAAGCATTTTGAACTTTGTACGAGGACCTCCTGGCCCTACCTACGCATGGCATCAAAATTGTAGAAACAAAACCAGTATAAGATGAACTAGCGCTACGCTACAATATACGCCCGGAACCAGAGAGACCTGCTCAAGGTCAAAGTTTTCCACCGAGACGTGTGGTTTTGTGCATAGGCGCTCAGACGAATATTGGTGACACTAATTTCTTTACAGGCCATTTTAAAAGGGAATGCTTCTTAAGGTCATCAACTGGGACCATATTATAATAGGTGAATTTCCACCGGTGCTGTGCGAGGGAGCTGATGTGTGAGCTGGGAAAATTCCGACCAATAGGATTGCACTATTTTCCTAGCTTGTCAAATGCGCTGTCAAACGGACAATAGACTGGAATTTCCAGCTTATAGCTTAGCTCTCTCGCACAGCACTGATGGAAATTCACCCGTATCGGCCTGTCGCTCGCATGATGCCGTTCTTGGGGTCTGACTTTTATTTGTATTGAGTGGCGTCTTCCTTCCTCCTCGTGCAAGGTTGTAGCTAGATTTGTTGTTTCGCGGCCCCAGTGAAGATTGTAAACTCGTATGGTTTGATGTTAAATCTGATACCACCGTTATGGAGCGCTCGTTGTTCTCGGTAGTTTCACAACTTTGCTCAAGTCTAGTAACTTTCGAGCACATAAGATACTTTACTTCTGGCACCTCCTCGTTGTTTTGTCTAATTAATTATCCTATACTATTAAACGAGTTATTTGTATATAATAATGGGTGTAGGAAATGGCGTGTACCAAAAACTGAACGGGCGTAAACAGTCAACGAAACTGAACAACTTTCCCAAAGAAGCATTTTTGGAAAATTAAAAAAAAATTTACTACTCCATACAAACTGTTCGATCAGATCAGCAATTTGTATGGAGAGGTTATTTTTTTTTCATTTCCCAAAACTGTTATTTTGCTAAAGTTGTTCAGTTTCGTTGATAGATCACGCCATTTCAGTTTTCGGTACACCGTCCCTTACACCTTGTATAGACATATTTGTAATCGGTTTCTCGAAAGCGACTCTAACGATTTTGATGAAATTTAGTACATGGGATTTTAGGGGATGAAAAACATCTAGGTAGGTCTCATCGTTGAGAAAATTCATTTTCTTCGTTTATTGAGCATTTCTTGAAAATAGTTCGTTTCATAAACTCTACAGCACCATTTGTTAGCGGGCTTTGGTTAACATTATACAAAGCAAAACTCGAGCGCTTAGGAACTTAAGATAAAGTACTTAAAAGTGTCTTTGTCACTCTTGCAAGAATACTTCCAAGGTCCCAGACTGATTGGTTATTTTATAGTAAGTAGTTGGTGCCTGCGACTTCGTCCGCGTAGATTTTCGTAAATTCATAAGGTGTATGAATTTCGCAGTATAAGGCAACTGTGCAAAATTTCAAATTTCTGGACCAAAGGTTGTGACTTGATAGCTGAGCAGCCAGCAGTCAAGGTTTATTTTATAGTTACATACAGAAAACTATAAAGAAAACATTGTTAGTGCTGTCATAATGCGGATTGCTAACAGAACCTTGCTAAAATACGTATTTCGCAATATACTGAAACCTTGACAGTATAAGACATAATCTCCTCTAAAAGATGATAGTTAATTTTATCGTAAAAAATTACTTCAACTTACACTGACAGTAGACAGCAAGTCTTGAACCCGTAGTTAAACGAGTTACCTCGTTATGCCGGTAAAAGAATATAATGTGACTAATTTGCGATTCAGAGGGAGGTTAGGTCGTCGCTTACTGTGCAGGTTGTTGAGATAGGGCGGCGCGAGGCGACCCTTCCGTTAATTTATTCTGGCAATTTCGCAAGCGCGCGCCTCGCTCCGTACTCGCGACCCGGGCTTCAGCTCCCGGGACAAACTAAGTCCAAAAACTTACCCGGAATAAAGTCCTGTCCTGGCATCATTATTTCTCTCATATTCTATCTTTTAAACCAATATTTATTAATCCTACTCTTGAAGTCTTACGTCTACGTCATCTCGTTTAGAGTTATTTTCCCCTCGTAAAGTTTGGTGCTTAATTAAGTTTGCTGTTTGATATCCGAGTTCCTTTTGATGAAAATGGAAAACAAGACAATCTCCTGTTATTAATTTAGCCGCTTGGGCGGCGTCCAGTCTTTTGGTAATATTAGAGAGATATATTAAACCGCTGTAGCGTGGCCATAAAATGGTTCTATCCTCTTGGGGAAGCGAAGCGCTCTCGTTCCACGCGTAACGACTTCCTCTTATTGCCCCAACCCTTTTGTCTATATACCGATTATTACATCCGAAGCTGAACGGAAAACTGCCGAAAGGTGTATTTATCATTCATCGATTATGAGGTTCAAACACTCGCCAAGACTCGGGCTTTGTCAGTAAGATTTATTGAACATTTCCTTAGCGTTTCATCTTACCCGAAACACTGTTTTAGATAAACGAGCTGTGATTATCCCCTATGTTAAAGGTTAATAATGTGTGGATCGTAACATTCGCGTTCGGAAGCACAATTATCCTCAGATATACTACGTGTTCTTAACGATCAAGATTACACGTCACGAATTATTTAATACCAAGAGCTGCTTTTACGTCTTTCTAAAAATGTAATGTGTCTTAGGGGCGGCCTTTGTTCAGCTGAGGTGTGTGGCCTTAAAAAGAATACAATTACTTTTTGATATCCCAACATTTAGTTTTCCAAATGACTTCATTTCTACTCATCGACAGTTTCAAGGGGATGCTATTACTTATTGTTTAGCAGTTTCGCGTTCACTATTATGAGTACAGTTTGAAGGATTCATATTGCGATGTGTTATATTATAATAACTTATTGTTAGTAGTTATTTGTGCAAATAGTGGCATAACTTGTCACAGTGATGTTCGAGCCATCACTTGGCACGAGGTGATGATCGGAGAGGCTCGTTGGCTGTAAGATGCCTCTGGCGTAGCGTCAGCTCTATGCCGTCTTGGAACGTTGCCCGCTAGGCTTTAGATAAAGCTAAACGCTACCGTATTGCGGCTTCTACTTTCAAGTTATTTTTGCCTTAAGTTTTTTCCAAGAGTTCCATTTGCATATTGCGTCGTTTTAGATTGTAGCTGTAATATATTTAAAATCGAGTCTGAAAACCTACACCATTTTACACACATACTCGTGTCGCGTCTACGTAATGACGGGGATCATGTCGTATTCAATCTTCACCTGCCGCAGTTCGCTAACAAACGCGAGTTATTTTTCCCTCGCTCCCGAAGTTATATTTGAAATGTTGGCGGAATATTTCACCGGCGAGTTGAGAGTTGCCGGTTCCCGGTTCCCAGCCCCGCACGAGACTTCGTTACGTGCGCGGCTGCGGTCGGCACACTCGGCTTTGCAGCCAGCCGAAAACCTGCCACATTTTGCGAACATGCCCAATTTGTTGATTGAAATCTAGTTGCTGAAAGTGATATAGTTACCGGAATGCTTGTCAGTTACTCTTCGATAATGAACGCCACTTTCGACGTTCATTTTCTAAAAGAGGACGATGGTTGATTTATTTTCTGACTTTAGAAACTCTCCTAAAAATACTCAATGTTTATTTGTATTCTAAAGTGGTAAAAAAGATATGTAATCTTCAAATTGGTACAATCATTGGGGAAATCCTTTTTGCAAATATTGTATTATTTCACAAACGTCCTTTAGTATTGTTTTTGAAGTGTAAACTTCTTTAGCCGCGCTTGGCACTTTTTAGATGGGTAAAAAATATTAAAACTCGCGTCAGATCAGTAGCCTGATCGAAAAAGCGTCAACTGTCAACCGTATTGTTATTACAATACGGGTTTTTATATTCAGTGACATCAAAGCATAATATTCAAAATTGCAAGTTTTCACTTGTGCCGGCACTCCCGGAGTGCAACCCGTCCTTTTTTTTAAAGTTATAAACAAATTTTAATTACGATCTTTCTTTAGAAGACTTGCGTTTGGTATCCTGGAAAGTTTCTAGCAAAATACCTGCGGATCAAATGAGTTGAGATGCGGAGTATTATCGTTACAGTATTCAATTGTGTCTGATATAAATGAAAACTGTCTGTTCTCGGTACCCTCTTGGATGTTTTCCATTGTGTGAATTAGCATCCCGCAGATTCGCAGCACTTAGGAGCGAGTCCGTCGCCCTTTCCGGAAATTCGCTGTCTTACTTGCGACCGGCGCCGTGGCTTCCTCGCCTTAATAGCTATTTTGATTCAATGTGCTTCTTAAGAAACTCGTTACTTATTTTATACATTAATGTGGAAAAGTAGGAATTAAATTGTTTTCCTGAATCCAAAACCTCTTTTTAAATAATGTTTGGCCTCCAGAGAACGAATTAGATACCGAAGCCCGTTTCTAATAAAGTCCCATATAAATCCCGTATAATTGCATCGCTAGGCTGCCTTCAGTCGCGTTGGGTTTTCCCGCTCGACCCTCCAGCGACATTCCGTCCCCTCGACAACAAGCTTGAAATGTGCAAAATTGTACTAATTTTTGAATAAGTTAAAGGCTTTCCTTGGCAATTTCCAATAAAGTGCCGTTGTTATTATTATGTAGGCGTAGTACTGCGGTCCAACTTGGCAGAGGTTAGCATAACCAATTTCTGTTTCGACGCGCCCCACTGTTTTTTTGTCTCGGCATATTTATTCCGAAGTTAATCAAGATAATTTATTTGATGTTCACATAAAATCTATATTCAGCAAATTAATTTAATGTAATCTTTTAGGATATTATATTATTATTCTGTGGCGCTTACTCTCAACAATCGTGATGTGATGGGTAATCATTTTAGTTTTACGCGATTCGTGGTCTCATTACCTACTTACCTATTCAAAGTGTCGTACGAAAACTCAATAATTGTTCACTCTAATCCTTGTAATTAAAATTTCCGTCTGAAATTAACTGAATTCATTAAAAGCTTGGCGTATTCGTCCGCCCTATCCTGCGGCGCATTTCATTTTATCGCGGGCCTCATCTGTCGCCATCTTTCTAAGTTGCTCCCTACCATCGATCAACGTCATCCGGCCATACACGCGTATCAGCCTCGGGTTTATACGCCTTGACCTCTCCCGGGGGATGAGCTGGCACCTCGTCTTCTAATGCAAACATGTTTACTATAAAACTACTATCTTCATACTAACAAAAAATATTATCCAACGTGTCGAACAATGGAAATGAAACAAAATCTACCACGCGGTTTATATCTGCTTTGAGATGTTATATGAAACCTGCTCTATTGATAACGTAACGCAAGTCGCACAACTTAATAATAATTGTACTTGTTTATGTTTTGATCTTCGTGTAAGTTTCTTTGATGAACTGGATCTATCTACCAACCGATCCGTCACTGTCGTCCTTTAAGCCACGTGCCGCCTCCTAAGAAATGGCTATTTGTTTCCATCTGCTGCAAATACTTATCATGCAACTCGCCATCTCATTATCGCCATTATCCTTCGCAAGTGTCATTCTGCTTTGCAAGTAATGCGACATTGAGAAGGTTGGGAGACCTTACATAAATCATTTGTTAATAATTTTGTTAGTAATGGATCGCCCACAGAATTTATCAGCCTGTCTCAATGTCCTAATAAAAAAAAAATACAAAGAACCATGTACCGTCTGAACATTTCTTTAGTCTCAATTCAAATACTTTTCTACAATATTAACTTTTAGATGACATTTACCACATACTTTAGTGTACGTTCTTTAAAAAAAAAAACCGGTCAAGTGCGAGTCGGACTCGCGCGCCGAGGGTTCCGATATACCTATAGTATTTTTGGAAGCAATAAAGTCCATTTTCAGGACCGCAAAACTAAATTTGTTTGTAAAGGTTTTTTGCAGATTTCTGAAAAACTGTGCAACTTAGAAAGATCGTTTTATTTTTGCTGTAAAGTTTATATAAACTTCTGTCAACTGTAATTAATTCAGATTTTTCCTTACTCAAACTTCGGAGATAAGGGGGGGGGAATGGTATTTTTCTTGACATTTTTCATCATAACTTTAAAACTAAGAAATTTAAAAAAATACAAAAATATATTTTAAAATGTACAAGTAAAGCCCTTTCATATGATACCCCACTCGACCTAGTAGCGACAATTTGAAATTTGGCCCCCCCTATTTTGGCCCCCTTTATATTAATAATCATACTTTTTTCAAAATTTTTTCTTGTGCAATTAAGTTGGGCAACTATATTCTAAAACTATTCCAAATTTCAGGTTGATAGCATAAGTGGTTGCTGAGATATAGAGGTGTGACAGACAGACGGACAGACAGACAGAGCGGCACCATAAGGGTTCCTTTTTTTTACCATTTTGGTATCGGAACCCTAAAAAGGAAGACTAGTGTCAACTCTTCTGGTTAGTCATAAAATGGTGTCGATGATCCATCAATGTCAACTTTTCACATCCTCGCGTTCTCTGAGAAAGCGTAACAAAACACAGAATGCAAGAAATTGCGACTTGGTGACATGACACGTTCCATTCTGTTACGTGTTTCTACAGATAATATAGCGAGCTATACAAGTTACAGCCGCATGCATAAGAAGGACATCTCCATAAATTAGCTTCGGTTATGTTTGAACAAGGGTCGATAGAACTGAACGCAGTGTTACTTGACGAATTGCTTCTAGTTCAAGTTCCTTTTTTGTGCTACTTACATCATATATAAAGAAGTACGATTTACTTAGCAAGTGTTATTTATAAGCTACTAGCAAGAGATAAAATATCATATAATAATTAAGCATTTCTTTTTTAATTTTTGCGATATGGACAGCTTTAAAGTTTCGCTTGAATTTGAAATCGTTCCTACAAAACTTTCTATAAGGTTTCACGAATTGGAGGAATTCTTGTGCATTCCCAAGTTGTAATGTTACGTAACAAATTGTGTTCGTGTGGTAGATATACGTATAGTATGTTTTACTAAGTATTACGTTTTATAGTAGGTATGTTGAAGAAGGTCGTGAAGTGTATTACTTCAAGTACAAGTAAAAATACGTGACCAGCCCATATTCTTACATTTTCATTGCCTTCAAGGAAAAAAAATGTTCTTTTTATCTTTATAATGTTACGATTATGGATATGTCACGAAAAAAAAAACATCATTTTGAAAATTCTTATCAGACTTTTCAACAAATTCTCCCACATATATTTCCAAGAACCTAAGTAGGTACTTGACTTATTTTGAATTCAGTCTCAGCGGTATTTATTATAGAGTGTATCAATAATCAGATGGAGGAGCTGATAAGCTTCCTAGAGAGAATCGATAGCCTTAAGGACGCCAGGTCGTGTTACTAACGATTTATTACTAACGGTTGTGATGTTACTCTACCTACAGTACCTACACAGATGCCCGATAAGAAATGTGTTTCGGATTTCGAATTGGGTATTGGTTACAAATCGGTTCGACAACGCTTCCACACCTGATTGATCTTTTTAAAGACAGTGGTTACCATATGTCGGTACCAAAGCGAAAAAGCTTGTTAATAAACAGGATTTAATTTTTTATCTTCGTCTTTAAGAACCACACTTTTACAGCAATTTCCTAGCATTTCTTTCTTTTGCTTATCATTAAGCAAACCTTCGTCTAGGCAATTCCAGTATTAATTTTTGTTTTCTAGGATAAGTTACTAGGCCAGAAAGACATTGATGGTCACCTACAATAAGTGATTTATTGTAGTCATATTAAAAAGGACTTCAGTCGTTGACTTGGTCTGGATAAGTTAGGTTGTTACTCTTGACTATTATCGATTTATACCACTTTCTTTGTTCCAAATCCATTGTAAAGCATTTCACGTTTGAATGGTTTCATCTGTCCACATCTAAGTAAAATATTTTTTTAGGTAGTATTTTCTTCGTATCCTTTCGGTCATTTCGTGGATAGTTCTGAAGTTTTAGCTTTGGTCATTAGATTGGCCTTTTCACTTTGGTGAGCTAAAATAAGTTACAGGTTGGATATAGTACGTCCACTAGGAATTGGCCACATTATCACTCAATATACAAAGTATAACAAAAAGGGCATACCAACCCTGAAGGATGTAAATCTGCCCATTAACAACTTCCCTAAAGAACATAGGTCGAAAAAAGTACGAAAAAAAGGTTTTACCTCCCGTAGAAATACCTGCTGATAGGGCAAATTATATTAGAGGTCAACAATTTTTTTTCGTATTTCGACCTACGTTTCTTAGGGAAAGTAGTTCAGTGTCATGGGCGGATTCACATCCTTCAGGGTTGATATACGATTTCTTTTACACCTTGTAGATGAGTAATTTGCCTATTGTTTGATGAATTACCAACAATAAAACCACTTTGCCTCCGAACATGTGCATTTGCAATACGCAAAAAACCGACCTTGATCCTTTTTACCTGCGTTCTGTTCTGTAGCTGCGTGCGCTTTAAAGCAAATTAATTTCGAAACTTAGTTTTGAAAACAGAATAATACTCTACCCAAGTATCAAAATTGTCGGGTTGATCTAACTCTTAAGTGGTCAAATAACAATTATTGTTATTTTTCCATTCATAATTATTATCTCTAAGCATTATTAACAAAATATATACTTACTCTGGCCAATTCCTTGTGGACGTACTATACCTACATGAAATTGACCTTTTCGGACAACTTTAAGGGCCTGTAGAAAACATTGGACTCCTTTCATCACTCTTCGTAGCTTATTTTCCTCGGAATCAGTTTATAAAGTTAACAAAACTTATTTTGAAATCTTATTCTTCTCAGTCTTGGAACTAAACGAACATCTATAAATTTGTACAAAAGTAATTAGTCTAAGTATTCTCATTAAAAAATATTAGGTGTAGAAAGATTTGCAGTTTGTATAGGTAATAGACATTGATAGCTCTGCTAGGATATCTACGCCAGTGAACGTTCAGAGTTCAGTGTAGCGTGGTTTATGGTATATGGGGGCGTTATGGTTTTTTTTTATAAGGCTTGGTTTGGGTGCACAGCTGCATAACATCCGGGCATATTCTCCTCACGATAGTCAACACAAGTGTCTGTCTGGGGCTATTCTACTTTTATACGTTTAGTTTTATGCATCGTTCTGGCAGATATTTATGGCTGTAAGTAGTTTTCTTATAAGTTTAGACTATTACAACACTAATTAGTGTTATTTAACTCTCTCACATTGTCTTGTTTGAGACCTCTAAATGTGAATTTAACAGAGTAAGGTGTTGATCCTTTACTCCATTTCAAAAACTTTGTTTAATCTTTCTCAATCAGCTAAGGTTCTTTAGCACTTAATGTCAAGAGCTTGGATCATTGTAGATTTTTACTCATTTCAATTGATGACAAAAAATTGTAAAAACCTGAATTTGGGAAAAGTCCGTTAAATTAATTTTTCAAAACACACAATTTAATGCAACAAATCAAATTTTCGTTTAACATGCGTATTGTGTGCGTGGGGTTACGGGGTTAGAAAGGGACGCGGGGGCTGGGTGGAATCTCAGCCCCTCTGTAAATAATTACCACGTCGCATCCACCCCTGCGCACCGGTGCACGAGACACGAAACCAGGCGGCAGGCAGACTACACACGGGATTTTCAGATTCCTGTGTTTGTGACACCACGCAAAGAAGACGTTACATGCTTACTTGTATGCACGTGTAAAGCTCAAGGCTTTGGAGGTTGCCAAAATCTTTACATTTCCATTTGGCAGTTGCATCGTAGCTGAACTTTTGTAAGTGAACAAATGTAAATGCGGAATCACAGATATTTTTTTATTTTTTATTATTGAAAATGGGCTTACTCTTGACCTCGATCTAGTCTTGAAGACAGGGATGAGGTCGACGATGGAACGAGCTTACCCAGAAGAAGCCTATTCACTCGCGATTTGAAATTATACTAAATTGCGTAGTAAAAATTTTGCCTAAATAGTTACCTGGAAAAGAAATGTTTTCTGTTCTATTCTAAGTGTATATGTTTTGTTTTTCTTTTTATTGTTTCACAAACAAGTCTGACCTTCGACATCATCAGTTACTCTTGCATTTCTTATACTGCAAAAATATTTTCCTTAAGTCAGGCACGTAAGTGTAGTCGTGGCTTCTTTGCTTAACGATCCTTACTGGAAGGCGTGACTTTAGCGCCCCGGGAGGCTCACAGCCCTCCAAAGTTGCCAAATCCACACCGTTCCACTAGACGAGGCGTCTTGCATTTAGCTTCGACCGGGCACTTCAGACGATACTCCAATAAAATAACGACAAAATATAACTAAGTACCAAGTGCAGGAATGCGCTCAGTGGGTAGACCACCAGACCGATGGTGATTCAATGAAGAATATAGTCTCTTCGGTTCGGAAACTTGGATAACCTGAATTAGCCTAGCACAAGACCGGAGTGGTGCAGCAAACAAGAGGCCTATGTATGCCCCGACTGCCTACAAGAAATACTATATCTTTTAAAGAAGTACGGTATTTAATAAACCAATTCTCCTTTATTGTATGGAACATTTCACGCACAAACATAAAACCGCGAAAATGACGAACCATTAAATTTAATTTTATCATCGCGCATTTTATGTCAAGGTGTACGCTTCAATGCGCATTAAACTTGCTCTACCATTCTTTAAAAGCTGCGAATGGCGTAAATGAGGCTCTTTATGAAACGTTATTACTCTTGTTCAGATCTATTGACGCGCGAGTTGTCCTCGTTTTGTCGTACATTGCTTAATCATTAACAATTTGATTACTTGCACGGCTAAACGAAGCGGCATTGTACGTAAAATCGCGGGGAATTCGCCCCTTCTGAACAGAGTCTTACAGTCTGGCCTTGTAAGCCGTGAACCGAGATCTCGGATCGAATAGAGATAGATTAAGCAAGCAACCGCACTCTACGTGACCAGAGCCCGCATTGCAATATTGTTACTTCTTTTTCTTTTGAAGCCTTCTTTCACGATTTCCATTACGGTAGAGCTTTTAGATGCACCCCACGCGGTATGAGGTATCAAATAATATTATTATAAGGGATCACTATACGGTAAGGCCGATGCCTATTGTAAGGACTCAAAAGGGTCTTAATGCGAATAATATTGTTTAGTCAGTAGGGTTCGGATAATAATGTACACTAGGTGCCCTAAAAGGTGGGCAAAGACAAATATAAACAAGTGTAGCTCATGACTAATCCAGGCGCCGAGGTAGACCAAGAAAACGATGGCGTGACGGGCCTAATGCTTTCCTAAAGAATTTGGAAGAGGTTACAAAAGTTTGTGGCCAATGGAGACCTTAGCCCAGCAATGGGATCTGGTAGGCTAAGAATCTTATTACTCGTATTATGTTGGTTAGCTAGTGTTGCTAATCGAATAGAAAGCAAACAACATTAGTGGAAGTAAATGACGTAAATAAACAGTGAAGCGGGCACAATATGCAGTTAACGAAGTGACATCTTGACAAGCTATTAACGCACATCTGATCCGAGGCTCGAGGTCAACCAGATTCCAGATTAGTGCGACCTCCGATGACGTGTCCGAGTCCATTTGATTCTTTGTTCATTACATTACTGTTACACACTTGAAGGCTTATTGGTGAATAAGTTTGTATTTATGTGATTTTTTTGTGTACGGTATCTCTTCACTAAGATACAGCTACAATTCTTTTACTTTTTAAGAGGATTAAGGAAAGAACCGGAATAGAGATGTAAAAAAAAACTTCTCTGACAATAGAAACGTAAACTCTAAACATAGCTTTTTTAAAAGAAAATTAAAAGAAAAATGTTGGTATTCAACGCGTTTTGTTGCTGACGGTACAATGGGCGTTATGCGCAGGCTACGTGCCCAATGGGTCGTAATGTGCGGTTCCTGCCCTGGTCTCCACACATTACTTACCCGACCGACGTCCTATAACATGCCATCAATAAACACTAATTTCACTTGCCTATGTCTGCCTGCCTCTATCTGGGAGACATATTATGTTTTCTGAAAAATTAAGTACGTTAAAAAAATAGACTCTATACAAGTACAAACACTAGAGTTTCTTACTTTGCCTCTATTTGTACCTAGTCTTAAGTTATGAAACAATAAGAAATAATCTATCCGAGTAAATCCTAGTCCAATTCTCGAAATGTCTAATTCAGCTCCACAAAAACACATTCGTGTGATAATATTCAGCTATTCGAGTTCTGTAATTTTGATAATGGCCGCGAGGGGGCTGGCGCGTGGTACAGATAAACGAGATAGCACTTAGGTCTGGCCGCTCCTCGATCCTCAAGGGTGGCGTGGTGTCCTGCGAAGCTACGACCGGCGACCACCCCAAGCGATATCTATAAGTTTGTCACGGATATAACCGAAATTATAGGTTAGCTTTCGTCACGCGCCGTGTATCTTAAACATTAACATGAAATTTATAAACAGCGTTGTTGGATATAACTTGACGCGATCGTGACGGTCGGTTAGTCTGTATACGTAAATCAAGTTACTGTTATGTGCTCCATGGCTGGCACACTATTTTATGAGGGTCCATAGTTATAGCACTAGTGTCAACAATTTTATAGCGTGCATATTTCTATTTGATATCATGTGAGCTGTCGATAGCAGCAAACGCCGCCCAAGTGTAAAATGTTTTTTTTTTGCAGCTGTTTTATCGATTTCCTTGACAATGTACTGACAGATATGTGATCACGGAACTGCTCCAGAGTGACTTGCACAAAATCATCGTGTCGCCGCAACATCTATCCGCAGACCACATCAAAGTCTTCCTCTACCAGATTCTCAGAGGTAAGTTTCATTATCAGTTTGCTACTTTGTTATTGAATTAATACATTTTTTACTGCCAATACCAGCATGTACCAAGAGAGTGATAAGTATGAATGTGAAGAAAAGAGAAATAAAGAAGTGAATGCTAAGATGACCGGTGATAGAGAGAAATGGAAGCGATTGACAAGTTTTGTCGACCCCATCGACCAGTGCCAGAGTTACGACACTTACAATTTCTTTAGACGATCCCAAATAAATTGGGATGAGGCAGGCGAATGATGACAGCCATTTGCAGCATTCAAAGTTGATAAATTTTTTGTCAACGCAGAACTTGACTACAATATAGTCACAGAATATGCAACGTGTAACGGAAAGGTTTAATAATACTGACGGATGCGTATCTGTCCATGAAACTGAACAACTTTAGGTCGAAATACGAAAATATTTTTTTGACCTCCCATAGAAACTGCATCAGCTGATAATCAAATGTGGTTTTTCATTTTTCGACCTATGTTCCTTAGGAAAAGTTGTTCAGTTTCATGGACAGATGTTAAACGTAGTATAATAATATATAATTTAGGTAGCTCTAAAGAAGGAATCTGTGACTGACGGTATATTATAATTGCTATATTGCAACGACACTTGAGTAAGCGGTCAATTTAACGAGAAAGAGAAAGCTTAAGCCCAGCAGTACTCTGTTTCAATTTTCGTTTTGGCATTTCTTTTATTTCCATTCTTCAAGGTGTTAAAAGACATCTCCCCAAAACTGAAATCGTGGATACAATACAGACCATAAAACGAAACAACTTTCCGAAGAAATGCAGATGGAAAAATTTTGTCTTCCCAAAGAAGCTGCGTTACGTAATACGTATGCTAGTGCATTTCGTTTAATATTTATTTTCCTTTTTCAACCTGTATTCTCTGGGTAAAGTTGTTCAGTTTTATAGTCTGAATACATAGTTATTGTTTTCGAGAGATGTCTTTTTTACATCGTGTATTTTTTTTAAGGCGCGGATATATGTTACCTTACGAAGAAAACAATAAAAAGCTCCCATTGGAATGGAATTCTTATTGTTCATTTCGCACGATTTGTCGATCGCATATTTCCTCTTTTGACCGATTTCTTTCATGTTAGTCGAGATATTAGGTATTGTCTTTTCTAAAAACATTTCATAATTAATGACTATAGTTTCGTTCCGCTATGCATTAACGGTAAAGCTAGTTACTGAACGTGTCATAAAACATAGCCCTACGCAGTAATTCTAAAACCTATTGTGTATTGTTGTATTGTATATCGTTCTCACAGTTTCGCGTTTACTAGATGGACCAGAGCAGCTATGCCCAACTTTAACTAATGGTTCATTAAATGGTAACTTGCTTAATGGTTACCTACCTCGCTAACTTTTTCCATTATGCGCGCGTCATCTTGTGGAGTATCTTATGTTTGGTTTATCATGTTAATGTTCCGTAGTTTTGTATTGGTCGAGTTGAGAGTTTTTGTTATGAATTTGTAAGCTTAAAAGCTGACTCTTGAGCAAGTAAAAATAAATCAACGTTCACACTAACAGCCGCAACACAACTAAAATCATGTATTATAGGTGCCGGACACACACGTAAACATATCTGAGAACAAATACTCAAACTCATCGTGATATTTGCACCGACTGGAAAGCAAACCCGGAACCTTAAGCGCAGCGCATAAGCAGGACCGTCAAACTGTTCGGATCCTAGATTAGATTTGATTTTGGGAATTTCTAGTCTTTCGATTTTTTGTCTCATGTGCCTTATGTTTCTCGTGTCTGACTTTTGAGGATGAACATTCCTTTTATTGCACGTACTCACCTACGTTTCGTATTGGCTAGTGCTGGTCCAATAAATTATAGTTCCACACAAGCCGGGCCCCCACTGCGAGGCGCCAGGGTCGAGACCGGAGCTCAGCCGCTACCTGCACTAAATCAATTAAAATTCCCCGCTGCCCCAACTACAGAGACCTGTCTGAAAGCCCAGTGCATTACCCCACGCTTTGCGTCACGGTGCACCTCTTCATAAAGACTAATCTCGACGCAATAAATTCTTAGAACTACGAGAAGCTCGCTTTGTATATGCAAATTTAATCCATTTCGCAAATGAAAAGAAACGCTTAAGAGCTACATTGTGTCCCGATTTTATGTTATTAATTAATGCAATTACTTGCTCACTGGCAGGAGATTCCCCTAAAGCCGCCACGCGAAGGGATTCCACTAGGAAAATGTCCTCATAAAGTTCTGCGGAGGCTGCCTCTAATATCTGAGCCTCTAATTAAAAACTTTATAGTTTGAATATCTAGGGCCACCAGCCCCATTCAGGTTTAGTAACTATTTAAGCCACGATCACACCTAACTGAATTCAAAGACTAATTCGGCATACATTGCTGGAAGGCTTCGATATGTTAATTGTAATATCCTTACTTCAACGAGCAATGTAAGCCGAATTAGTTTCTGAATTAGGGAAGGTGTGATCGTGGCTTTACCAAGTATTTCGACACTAAACCGCCATGAAGAAGTATAAATACTTTTTTTCATCTGAGAAAAAAGAGCAAGCAAGCCACGATGGGTTGTTACCAGTATTATAATGTCTGTGGTTGGGTGTAATTAAGTTTTAGTCGTTCTATACACGCTATCATATAACATTAATGCGAAAGCGGTTTAATGAAAGAATCTACCTACACCTGCTTTGAATACGAATTGTCGTTGCATTATAAACTGAGAAGGGTTAGAAAATAGCTGTATTAGCATGCACGTATGGATATTGGGTCACGTCTGGTCGAGTTCTATTTCCATTTAAGTAGGTGTGAGTTGCTTAGTTCTCAAAGCTTTTAGTGACAAAAAGCAAATATAAAATATGTAGTTTAGACGATATGTAAATTTATTTGGGTATTTTGAAGACAAATATCTTTTAATTTACTCAGTATCTTGCCGTAATTTTCAGGTATGTGTTTCTATTCTGACCATTCAAGTGATAATATCACCAAGACCAAAACGAGATTATTGAAAATCGGCTCGACAAAATAAAAATTATTTCCTCTTTTTGTGGAATCTGAGGTGTTTTAAGTAGTGAAATTAAGTATACAGGAAGGTATTCGTAGTTGCTATCATATGCCCAACCTAAAATTTTATTTTATTTCTTAGTTTTTACAAAAAGTCGATATTTTATATCAGGCGCTTACGTCATTTAGTTTTGGTAACACGCAAAGTATATCTGTCGCAATCGAATGCGTTGCGGATTGCGCACTTTATCCCTTTCTTTCAAGCGAAAAGACTGCGCGCACTGTCAAATAACTATATTTCCTCTCAAATTCCTGATGCTTTTGGCTTGGTATATGTTTGAACGATCCTGTTCCTTTAAACGAAGCTTGCCCCACGGTAGCTAAACGGTCCTTTCGACATAGTTGCCAGCATATTGTAACGTAGGAAACAACACAAGGCGTCGTAGGACGGGATTCCAAAGCCGATGACGTCGGCAGTCTACCGCGCAGGATTCCGGGGAATGTCGCGTTCATAGCGTACACTCCTCATACCAAGTTTCTGACTGTATAACGTAATTAATAGCCATGTATGTCGCAGATTCAGTTAGTAGTTATACGTAGTTTAAAACAATTTGTATCACCGAATCCAATTTTACTAATTTTCCTTAATGAAACTCAAATAGTCCTACAATTTTATTAGAGTGTTAACGAAACTGCATGAAGATTAAAGGATAAAGAATCTACACAAAAGCCTTGGTGGGTACTAGTATAAGTATCTATTATTCAGCTGCCTCTGCGTTGTTGCTTGCGCTGGCCTTAGGGTGGTTTTTGCACCAGAATTGTGCGAGGTAGCCAAGCTGTGAGCTGGAAATTTCAAACCAATTAGGTTAGTCAATTTGACAAGCTAGGAAAATGGAGCAATCCTATTGTTTGGAAATTTCCTATTTCACAGCTAAGCTTCCTCGCACAACTCTGATGAAAACCCACCCTTAGCCTAAACTCGTATCGTCTTCTCTAACTGCCATGTGAATCCTGCGGTTAGCGGTTGTCTGGGTAGTCTAATCCAGAGCTTTGCCGGTGACCGGTGGTGCCGTATGCTAATGTCCGCGCATGCCATGTGCCGCCGGACGCCATTAATAAATGTATGCCCCTGCCGGTTAGTCCGCTTGACCTGAATGCTCCGAGCCGAGCCGAAACCATTGCAGCTATATTGGCAATCAATACATTATAAAAAAAACTAAACTCTATGAGCAGCACTGCCATTTTACATTCGCAGCGGAGAATAAGTTTGGTACAAAATCAAAGTTGACAGTTTTTTGAATCGCCCAAAAGAGCAATAAAAATAATTTACTCGCAAATTAAAAAGATTCAAACGCGGTTTTCGATTGACTTATTTTGGAAGATGTACGAATGTAAAGTTTAAAGCAGCAAATTTTCGTTTTTGATCATATATTTTGGTAGATGCACGATTGGTGTTTTCTAATTTAGAACACAGAAAAATGGAGAGACTTTCCCGTTCGAATCATGAATGCGACTGTGTATCTACCAAAATGTGTATTTGTTGGTTTTCGACACAGAAAATTAATGTTGAAATTTTTAATGCCATTCTTATCTTCCAAGCGTGAATAATAAATTCAACTAAAATCGTATTCTTCAGGACCTTATCTCGCCCTATTCATTCCTAGAAATGTTCCGTTAATCGGCCGGAGATTAGCGACTCGGGTTTCTAAGAAATATTACTTATAAAGGATTTTGCGGTTGCAGTGGAATCGTGCGCCAGTTGTATTTCCTCGCGGGGTTTTCATTTCCCCAAGCGAATGATTAATGGGCGTAAGTTCCGAAAACCATTGATAAATCGTCCACCCAGACTAGACCAAGAATCACATAAGCCTATTCTGTGTGTCAACAAAATATGTTTAAACTTACAGCTTCATGTTCAGTGGCGTATCTGCCGCCGAGACAGAAGTTTTTAATTAATTTTATATAGCTAACGAAGCGAGGAGATAACATCTGAAGCTCGCACGGCCATGCGACGCGTCAGTAACGAGCAGAATTATGGAAATGTGCCTCTCCTTCGCCGAGCCTTCCCTGCTCAAAATATTATTTATGCGCAAAGCTTTTTCGCTCAGGAAATCACCTCTCCAAAGAATCTTAGCGCTAGCTGCAGGGATTACGTGAGTCATCGCAATTTAATGAACATCTATGTACGATAGAAGTTACAAATGTTACTCACCCCTAGAATTTATGTTAAAGCTTTCTGAAATCTGAATTATTAATCTGCATTATCACTCAACGAAATTGATCAAACTTACAAGAAATGAAAAAAAGGTGTACTCGTATCTTCAAACAAAATTGTAAACTTGATTGGACAGTTTGTATGGAGAGGCTGTTTTCTTTTTTCATTCTCTACAATTTTCATGCAATGAAAGTTTTTCAAATTCGTTGACTGATCATACCCTTTCAGTTTTTGGAAACCTTACACTTTTACACACTCCGTACTTTATTACATAAGTTGACGTATCTCTACCATATGAAGGGGTGTAAATAGAGGCGTTATTAGAATATAAGTGCGGCAATAAAGGAGTTCATAAAATGAGATGACATATTGACAGAAGGCGGGGCTGGGCGGGGCGGGGAGGGGCGGGGACGGAAAACCTCTAAGTGGAAGAGGCAGCCTGTCGCTCCTTTAGCTGTACTAATGGAATTTACCGTGGGATTCGGCTTGTCTGAGGGTAGGCCCTTCGTGCAAGAGCTATATTTGCGCCAATACGTAATGATATTACACCTCACAAATTGTTAAATATACCGGGTGTAAGGGGCGGTCTACCGAATACTGAACGGGCGTGCTCAGTCAACAAAACTGAACTTTTCCAAAAAAATCATTTTTGGTAAATGAAAAAAAAATTTGATGCTTCCATACAGACTGTTCGATCAGAGTAAGCAATTTGTATTGCAGAGGATTTTTTTTTCGTTTTCAAAAAATGTTTCTTTAGGAAAGTTGTTCAGTTTGGTTGATTGAGTACTTTCAGTTTTCGTTACACCGTCCCAAAAATTGTTCTGTTCTATGGGCAATAACCCTGTATTAAGGATGTAACTTAATACAGGGTTATTGCCCATAAAACAGAACGATTTTTTAAATCAAAGTGAGAAAAAAAAATACTTTCTATAGAAACTGGCATCAGCTTATTGTGCAGTATTATTGTTATTTATTTCTTTATTTAATTCATACCTTAGGATTACCTTAACTTAAAAATTGTCTTCGCAATACTATACAATGGTTTGTAGGCGGATTCCGCGTGATCCTATGCAAAAGTTGTGTATTTTCATGGGCAGAATCCCAATATTTTTCCGGCGGAATAAAAAATAACCCTTATTATACTCTTGATGGTGCGGACAGCATTATAAATACGAAAATCAGTTTTGTACCTCCCATAGAAAGTAATAAAAACTGCATCAGTTGATAGCGCATTTTGTATGAGAGAACAAAAATTGCTTTTCGTATTTCGTATGTTTGAACTGAAAAGTTGTTCAGTTTCATGGTCTAACTAAGAAATATGCTAAAATTATGTTCACTATTTCTGTAGGATCCTATGTAATATCATCTCAGATAAATTAATTATTAAAACAAGATAAAATTATTTACATAAGATAAAGATATCATAAAGTTACGATAACTATATCAATGAAAAGGTTTGTGGCTGATATATCTGGAAACCTTTAAGATTGTTAACTCAGTAGCAAGTTATAATCTTGAAGCCAGTCGGAAACCATACAACACTGCTAATGCTTGTGTCTATTTATATTTTCAGTATATTTTGTGTAACATGTTTCTAAATCCTGCCACGTCGATCCCGCGATCAGTTTAATACCCCATGTCACAGTGATCGGTAATGCGTGTCCATGTTGGAAGCACACTAATCTCTTCACAGTATCGCCAGGAAATGTCCAACATGTGTATAGAACACTCTGTTTGTTTATCGGAGATAGACGAAGATACGCCGTGTAGAATTCTACGACCGGGCAGGTCTACGGCCCTTTTCCTAGTAACTGGTCTTTAAAGGAAGTTTATGGCCTTATACGAGATACGCATAGTCGATATAGCATTTAAGTAATAGCTTTGTTGCGAAGTTGTTCCTAAATAGGATTTTTTAGGTCATTTGATGGCCACAGATTTGTTGGCTTAGCCCATGGCCTTACACAGCGTATTATCGTATCATAATATCCTTAATGTAGTCGCATATTAAGCTAAATGGTATTTCAGTCAGAGGCGGGCCAACACATTTTCAAAATCTACAGAAAATTTGGGTTCAAGTTTTTAAAAAGCTTTTGTCAATACCATGCGATATCCAGGAAAGTAAATATTTGAAAGATACAATTATTCAATAATTAATAAGAAAAACAGATATCAACTGAACAGATAGTCGCCAAAAACTTATCAGTCGCACCAGATATAGATATAAGTTTATTTCGGTATTGTCTTCAATCATCACTTTGGTTGATGCACGATTGACGATTGCCGCTTAAAAAAAAGCACCGTCTAAGGAGACTTATGCCTTTCTGTGCTCGCAGTCGCTTCAGGGCTCAGGAAAAGGCCTCTTTCTGTCTTGTCGGCAGCGATGCAGCAGCGGCACGCACGTGCCTGTATTTCGATGGGCATTTTCCGATTCGTGCGACACGCGCGCCATATCGAACCGCTGCTGCATCGAGTGGCGCCAATGAGAAAACGCCCCATTGAAATACAGGCGCTCAGTAAGCTTGCGATGTCGCGTGCCATCAAATATCGTACAGCTCTTGCATCGCTGCCGACAAGTTGGAAAACGTCAAATTTAGAACGTGGACACTTTCTGTTTGTTGTTCCTGAACGCAACTGTGTAACTAGGCAGTAAGCTGCCGTTATTCGTGTGTAACTACCAAAATGAAGGTTGAAGGCCGGTATTGTAAGTAAATCATGGGCATTATCAGCAAATGCAGGGTTTTCCACTATTCGTGACACCCTGTGCGCTTTGTTGTCAAATAAAACGAGATAACTTATCATCAGAATTAGTATGATTGAAAAGGTATCGATTCTGGATACCTGCGATCATTAATCTACCTGTGTGACTGGACTGGACCATGGTAAAATCGATTACACCGGTGTGCGGCGTCAAGGCGTTAATTGTGAAAGCAACTGCATTGGTTGCCACCGCTGCGGTGGTGGCAGAGTATCAAGATGTTTAAGCGGAGAAGTCCAGCAATATTCTACATACTATGTACCAGGTTTAGACTAATATTTTATTTGTATTAAAATAAGTAAACGACTTTCTTTTCCGTAACATACATAATAGATAAAAAACTTATACTTTTTCGACGTTGAATGCATGTTCACAAATTATAGGACCACGGTAGCCTAGCTAGTTGGTTAAGACGTCTTCCTGCGGTAATGGATTTTACGATATTCAGCAAAGTACAAAGCTGTTCAGTTTCATGTTCAGAACAATATACATACAAAATTTTAGCAGTGAGGGCCTCTGGTGCGATTCTCCAGAGACAGCCGGGGCAGATATGTAGAGTACCACGATGAATAATGAATTTAACTATCTCTCTGGGCCTGCGTGTGTTTCTGTTTGAATTTTTGTGTCTCCCTGGGACCTACGGCAAAAATATTATAATATAACGCTATCATACGTCTTACGTTATAGAATTTTGCTAGGGGTATGAGATATATTTTACAAAAAATTCACGCAGCGCTTTTTTGTTGTTGTTACTACATATTTTATGTACTTTCATCGATTGTATAGCCTTCAGTTCTCATTCAGCTGAATCTTTTAATAAATTTGAAAAAAGACAGGCGAGTACTTAAAAGATCGTGGCGCATGTGCACGCGCGGCGCACTCTATGTGGTAAGCAAACATCGCACCGTTCCCCACACCTTAACTGTTATTCCTTTGTATCTCACAACGCACTGCCCTACTGATAATTCTAAAGGCAACATTTGTTTTCCGCTTCTTTAGAAAATGTAAAACACGCTTTAAACTCACTGCAGCTCCTTTGTTTGTCCATTAGTTAATCATCCAGAAGGTAATGCTTTTCTATGGAATTCCAGAAAACCGTTACTGCCGTATTTCCAACGTCTAAGATTTACTCTTATTATGATGAGCTTTTGTGAGTTGTATGCCGGTTTACTTTGTAGCTTTCTTTGTGCTCGCCGATGAGAGCTAGAGAGGGCTCATAAACATATCTCAATGCAATTTTACTGCCTTTCAAGTTAATTTCAAGTTAATTGTGGCATGCGTGGAAGTTACATTAGAACTATTATCGGGTGCAATTAAAATGGCATCTGATGAGTATTTTTTTCAAAAGAACTAAAACAACAATAGATGTTATATATTTTTTTCTTTTTTAGAACTAAGGCTTCTCTATGTAAATTAAGGATAGTTTGCGCCACTTAACTTATAATTTAATTTAAACGAAGTCACATGCACAAAACGTAAGATTTTTATATTAGTTCATATGTATCGCTACTACCAACATTATGAAAAATAATCTGTGAATAGTGCTGTGGATTGTGTATAAATTTTAATCCGTTTTCAAGTATGAACTGTTAATTTTAAGCTATGTACACAATTGTTAACTATTCCCAATAAATAAAATAAAAAAATAAAAAATATTTGGTGCTGTGATTTGGTGCGTCTGTGGCTTGTGAATGTGGGCCTGTTAATAGAAGTTGAAAATTATTAGTTTCAGTCATCATCATCATGATAATTATCGTGTGGGTTGCAAGATCGATGACCTACCTCACAAACCCTGGTGTCAGAGTCGTTGAGCCGTCAAAGGCCTTTGACATGGCTCTTTGACGACTACATCTGTAGATATTTTTTAAATCAAAGTGAGAAAAAAAAATACTTTCTATAGAAACTGGCATCAGCTTATTGTGCAGTATTATTGTTATTTATTTCTTTATTTAATTCATACCTTAGGATTACCTTAACTTAAAAATTGTCTTCGCAATACTATACAATGGTTTGTAGGCGGATTCCGCGTGATCCTATGCAAAAGTTGTGTATTTTCATAGTAGTCGGGACCAACGACTTAACGTGCATTCCAAGCACGGAATCATCTTACTTTTCGGACAATCCTTCCATGTCCTAACCAAACTGGGGAGGGCACACAAACGGATTTTAGTTTGACAGTGTCTCCACCGGCAATAAAACCCAAAACCTCCGGATCGAGAGCCCACGAGGCTAGCACTACCTATAGACCACGGAGGCTGTTCAGATATACAAAACCACGAAACTAGAAGTGGGACGAGCTGACGAATGCACCCTGATTGATCGATAAAATCGTCATACCATTAATTGGGTTAGGGTACATAAAGATAACGGGACTAAACATGAAATAGGTGATAAATTATCACCCAAAAAATTCAAAATAACAGGTTTTTCTTTTCAAAATAAGAAAAGTAATTTTCATACAATATAATTTACCTTATAATAAGAGATTAAGAGATTTTTTATTGGCATTTAAAATCTCAAAAATCACTTGGTGATATTATAGAACTGGACTCCAAGAAGCGGTAGCGCGACGGATGCATACGAGTATATGAGAGATTGGTCGTAGATCGCTCTGAATCTTCAGATATAAAAGCATGAGGAGTGAGTAGGCTATTTAATACCTAGCTATAGGAGTTTGAATCTCGACGTGGTTCTGTCATTTGAAAGGATGTAATGCCTACCGGTGGATGTGGTCAGTGGCAGTTTACACCGGTGCATTGTCCTCGTGAAGAGTAAGGACTAGCGGCGGCGCGGTCGCGGTCGAATGCGTGCGCGCCGGTCGCACCAGCACCAGCCATTTGCCTGTGGTGCGACGACCCGGCTGTTCGCTGCACTGCACTACTTGTAGGCTTCATGTGCTAACTGGTCATATTACTAACACTTTTTATTGGTTACAATGCTAAGGTACAGTAGAACAAACTGATTCGTGACTCTATATATGACAAGAAATCGTTTTAGATTGTCAATACAATAAGGTTTTCCTCTTCGATCTTTGGAATGAATGTTTACCCGAAATTCAACCCACTTGTATTTGACGGTACGGACGAAAATAAGGTCAAGCCGGGCCATGATTCAAATTGGTCGACTGTACCTGAGACAGCATGAAATACCTAACAACATTCTATACAGATTGTAAGAAAAAAATCTACCGAAAAGTGAAACCGTGGATTTTGACCATGAAACTGAACTACTTTCCCTAAGGTACGTTTTTAAAGCGTGACTAGATGGGACTATGACTAGATGGAACCAACCCTAAAATGCACTTATGCAGTCAAAAATTATTTTTCTTTATTTCTACCTCTATGTATCTTGGGAAAAGTTTGATGATGAACAGATTAGAATATATGTAGTTATATGATCTGATTCCAGAGAAAAGTTTTCGTGAGATGACTTTATACTCTATTATTTAATTGAGCAACCAAATAATTTGACATTTTAAAACCGGGAAAACATCTCATTTCCATGAAGAAAAAGTTCTCGGAATGCGGAAGCTCTGTGCGGAACTCGGAAGTTAACGATATTAATTGTAAAGAAAAGTTCCTCATTTCCTCAACCAAGCAAGACCCCGAAAACGTGATGAACGTTTCGGTTTAAAAATAAGCTGAAACTTTCGGTTGTTGAACAGAAGTTGCTTTAAGTTAGGAAACTCGAAGAAATCAAACTCATCCTTAGAAACTTGGAAAGCATTCGTATCTGTTGCTTTGCAAATTTTCTGAATCAATACTTTTAAATTTTCTAAAAAAATGCTTGGATGGAATACATTTCTATATTTAGACGGGTTTCAGAAATTATTTCGTGCCGGCATGTTGCAAAAAGCGATTTTTTTTTACCGACAAATGGGCTTACCGGCCGGGCGGGCTGGCTTGGGCTTGGCTTTAGATTAATCTAGCGCTGAGAACAGAGATGAGGTCGACGATGAAACGAGCATGCCCAGAAGAAGCCAAAAATTTGTTTTAAAGCACGTTCTTGACCATGTCTGAAAGCCTTGTAACTTAATGGAAACAACACAGAATAAACCTTCGCGGGTTATTCTTCTTGCCCTTGGGTAGTATTGTTGTATTGTTCTGTTTCTAGAAGATGGATGGATGTGTGACAAACAACGTACTGCACAACCGCAGTGTCTTATAATTTTAGTAGTAATAGGCTTTATTTAAGGCGGCTGATATTTTCAAATGGCATAAAATTCTAACCTAATAGAGTTCACGAAAGAGAGGCGTTTTGTAAACAAACTGTTTTCAGTTAAGAATATATTTATTTTCAATTACTCGACGTACACGTTTGTAACCCCAATACAACACGCAGAAAAAAGCATAGTCTGTTTTTAGGGTTCCGTACCTCAAAATAAAAAAACGGAACCCTTATAGGATCACTTTGTTGTCCGTCTGTCTGTCTGTCAAGACCCTTTTTCTCACGAACGAGAAGAGGTATCACGTTGAAATTGATAACGAATATTAAGGTCCATAAACCACACAAGATCTGAAAATTTCAATTTTTTGCAACGACGCAATCAAAAGATATGGCTTTTTATGTCCTCATCTCCATACATTTTTGCAAAAAAGCAAAACCTACAGGGTACTTCTCGTTGACCTAAAATTATGAAATTTGGCAAGAAGCTAGGTCTCACAGTACAAGTAAAGGGAAACGTCTAAAATCATTAATTATTCCAATTTTTCTCACAACTAATAGTAACCAATTAAGGTGAGCTCCCGTTTCAAGAACTTTTCTATAAAAGAGGGGTCAAGTTGTATGGTCGCGGAGTTATTAAAATCAAAGGGCAAAAGCTTTTAGTATATCATATGGTAGATAGGTACGGAACCCTTAGGGCGCGAGTCCGACTCGCACTTGGCCGGTTTTTTTTACATTAGATATTAGGAGATAAGTGATTAATAAATTTTCTCGGAACTTAAACCATCTTTGACAAAAGGTTTTATGGGGTTTTGGATATCACAGAATCCAGAAATCAATGTTGTCAAACCGAAATCTTAGTTGTTCAAAAAAGACAAAAAATAACCTAGGCTAAATTACGGCGGTAGGTTTCTTGTTTTAAAAGTGTTCCTTAGGTCCCCCTGAACGAACATATCTAGAAAATTCTCCGTTAACACCTGCTTAAGAATAAATTACACTAAAGCAACTACTGAACCCTACAGTGCGCGTGGCCCGACATGCATTTGACCGGTTTTTTATTTAGTGTATGTAAGCTTATTGTGAGTAACCAATATTTCTGCAGTATGGTTTTCAGCATAAGGATAGGGCCTCTTCCCATTTCTATGAGTGTCGTCAAATCACAATTTTCAATGTAAAGAAAAGACCACTACCGTCATGAAATAGGACCTTCGTATTCCTAGAAGGCGACAATGGAAAGGGTATTTCTCTGTTCAAAGGCAATGGGCTTGCGACATGTCAAGATTGACTGCTCAAAGGAGTGATCAAACCTTGCTGAATTCTAAGACTAATTCGGCATACATTGCTGGGAGGCTTGGTTATGTTAATTGAAATATCCTTACTTCAACGAGCAATGTATGCCGAATTAGTCTTTGAAGTCAGCTAGGGACCGGGTATCCATGCAGGATTTCCCCACGTAAAAAAAAAAGGTATGATCACTCCTTAAGACCAATGGACGAACTCCCCGATGATCATGTTGCCAAGATTAGAGAACTGCAATGGAACCAAGAACAAAAAAAAATGGCCTACCCACAAGTGATCAACTCAGAAACATTTAAATTTTGAAAAAAGCCTGGAATGCTGAAGGATCTCCATTCAAAGGAAAATAATTTGATCCAACTATGTTCCAACACAATTGAAACAGTATTTCTTTAAATTGTTTCTATTAATCAATTGTATGTCAAGCAAGCCAAGCATACCACCAAACCCAACATCATCGCTAAAGCCGTTAGGCAGTTTGTCTACCGCGACGATTCCGAGCTGATACCGATAACAACAGAAAAGCGCCGACAAAGTTACGAGCACAAACAGTACTCTTACTCATAGGGTGGTATTGATAAATCCTTCTCAATTGAGAGATTGCACTCAAGATGTACCTTTTGAGTGCTGTCTCTGACTTGAGAGGGATTTATCAATACGACCTATATTGTCGCTTCTATCAGCGCTGTTCTTTTGTTTTATCGGCATCGACTCGGAATCGTCGTGGTTGACAAATTAACGGCTTAAGGGGGTCGCTTCTAAGGACTTAACCTGAAGGGAATCGAGCGTGATCTATCTAAATATGCGTCGCATTTGCATTCGTTATTATTACAGAAGTTTTGTAACGATTTGTTGATTCAATTTTCTCATATAATTAAATTAAATTCTAAAATATATAGCCCAAAATTCTTGAATTCCGAAATTCTCAGAAAGTGGCAAGATTCGCCAGGTAGATCCAGTTTATTTAACGTTCTTGGGACTCGTAGGTAAATGATAAGTATAAACAAAGTTAAGCGGTTCAGTTGCCTTCAGGGCGGCGGGGGGTTTAGCAGGGTTGGCGTTCGTATTACATGTTTAACATTTAGCATAAAAGTCAGAGAGGTGCGAACAGTACACCCGCTGGGAAATTAAACTCGCGGAGAAGCGCCGAGGTGGTTTTAATTCGTTTTGTCGCAGACTGTTTTACTTGATTTAAGGTCATCTGATGCGACGCCTATCTCATTGCAAGTGTCAAACGCTGTTTCAGGTCATAATTTATAAAACATGATATATACTACAATCTTGCTTCGAATTGCTAGCTAGCTCCCTTAGCTCTATAAGAATTAACGTATCGCCTCTAAAATATCTTATGTGATGAGAACTATTTTAATAAGAATCTACAATCTACATTGTTTAAGTTAGCTAACTAGTAACCTTTTTGTTGGTCTTCCTAACGGTTGCAAATTTATGACAAAAATGTTTTATTGAACTTTCATTCCGTGTTATGTTAATTAAGTGTTTAGACGATAAACTATGGTTATAATCTAACCTCTAATTAAACTTTGTATGCGAAATTTTGTTTTATAAAAGAATAGGTTCTTTACCCTTGCAGTTCTATAGTATACAAAAGATCCAATTCAGTAGCAAGTGGTGGTACTTCGTTAGGCAGGACATGTCGAGTCTAATGAGCTGGACTTTGCGCTTCGCATCTATTATTTACGGTCGGAAATCAGGCACAGCCACACTTCGCCTACCGTCCCTAATGGCAGCCATGTTTCCTGGAAGCCTACCCTTGCGAGAAGTGCGCATCGCTCGGTTACAGGACGCACGACACTTTATAACAGTGGTTCCCACCCAATCTTTTGTTGTTCAGGGGTCACTAAAACTTTTTCAATACATTTGCTCGAAAAACGTACTTACAAGGACGTAAACATTGATCGTAAGTAGTTACTTACCGAACTAGTGCGGTAAGTAAAAAAAGTATAATACCAAGGAGTTTTTACACTCTGATCATAAAATTATTTTGTAAAAAATACTACAGTGGTGACTTTTTACTTGGGTGACGACTGCCTACCTATATTTAAAATAAAATGGAGAGTACCAGGAGAACATGACAAGAGGCTGAAAGTACCAAGTGTATTACTTATACCTGTTTTCTCACAAATGTATTAAAAAACGTCGTAAGTTACACGTCCGTAAGGGTTATGACAAACTCGTGCCGATATGGTAAACCCTCGACTTCGTCTCGGGCTTACAAAACGTCAAGTCGTTTGTAATAACCCTACTTACGGAACTTGTATATTAAACTACTATTTTTCTTCAGCGCATCCCTCCTACGTTACCCTTTTTTTTACACTAGATTAAAAAAATTTAGTTTTTAAATTTAGTATATTACTTTATCTGAAGATGTAGTTACAAAACTAATCTTCGAACTGTTAGATTTTAATTGCTTTTCGAGAAACAAGGGAACGACAGAGGCTTTCTATCCCGTAAACGCTATTAAAATATTTAGGATTGACATAAACTAACACGTGACAGGTCGATTGCTACTGTCAATCCCGTACATTTTCGTTCTATTCTACAAGAGTTTACGATAATAGAGAGCCAGTTTTAGGCCCCTTGATTAAATTTTGTATCGCGGATCTAGATTTAGTTCTCGTGGACCCTTGTTGTTTTGCGGACCACCATTTGGGAGCTCCTGCTTTACTTCCAGCCAGGATACCTCGTTACAGCAAATAGCTATAAAACTGGTATTAAATTTGCCATTCCATGTTTATACCCGCGGAGGTACGAAATTTATGCGCAGCTCCACTTGTTTACTGTACAAGCGAACGTGGCTCCATAGATAAATATTTCATTGTTTTACAAACACGTTATTGCATGACGGGCTGTCTATATTGCAAACCTAAACACTGACTTTATACCACTCAAATCCAGTTACAACGCAACCAAAATGGGACAGAATTGGATCGAGTTGAAAAATAAAATAGAATCTAAATTGTAGCGATTCTAAGTGGTTTGAGGTAGCAAATTCTCCTTGAATGTTGATCACTGCTGTAATACAATGAACAATAAATTCAGTGGTCGATTAGCACGTAATCAATTTTCAATGATGTTTACGATTCGTACCGGCGTTGAATGCCGTAGTAGTGATAAGTTGTCGAAACATACCGATGTAGGATACTGTCCAACATTAGTAACGATAAAACGAATTACTCATGTCTATTATTTTTGCAGCAAAACTTTATGCAACAACGATTCCAACTCCATTGTTACCAAGGAAACACTAGCGCGAATCTAATCGCTAACTGCAGGAGAACAATTAAGAGAATAGCGCGTTGTTATAGTACTTACACACGGCCGTAGATAAGTGGTAAAAACCAAGTGCGTGTCGGGCCACGCGCAGTATAGGGTTCCATAGTTTGTTTTACGATTGTTTATCGCAAAGCAGGTTTTGAATTAAGTATTTCATAAGTTTATAACAAACCTTGTACCTCTTAATGCTCAGCGAAGTCCTAGCGCCTGATTGCTATTTTTATTTTTTTATTTCATCATTATACTACTACGACTGAGAAGTTTTTCACATTTCCAACACGACTCGGGAGACACTCGACTGCGTAGTGCTTTAGTGATTCTTAAGCAGGTTTTGTTTTTTTTCATAAACTTTTGACTCCTGACGCCCAACGAGGTCGAGCACGTGGTAGCTATTTCTTATATTTTCAGTTTTCGACTATTACTCGTTAATCTAGAAGGCTTACTTAGCTGTGATAGTTTTCCTTTTAGTTTCGTCATATACTACCACTGTGAATTTTTTCACATTTTCAATGACAACCGTTTAGTTGACTCTTGAATCCAGCAAAAATTTGCGGTTTGAGCTAAATACTTCACAAACGAATCTTTTAAACAACCTCACTACATTTTTAAAGACCTATCTAACGAGACCATAGGGTAGACGAGAGAAAAAAATCATTCCCACTTTACGTGATTTGTTTGTAAAGCGATGTAGTTTAGCTGACGTCATTAAGAGATTTTAAGATCCAACAATGAATAAACTATTTTGACTTTGACTTTGACTTCGTGTAGGGGAGGTACCCTATAAAAAATTCTTACTAGTACTAAGAGTCTCTGAGCTAAGCCGCGGAAAGACAGACAAACAGAAACTATAAGGGTTCCTGGTTGACTACGGAACTCTAAAAACCAGCATAAGCAAACCCAGCGCTCGCTACTTGAGAAAACAGAGACTTGCTCAAGGTCATAGTGCTACCACTGACGTGCGGCCAACCGTACATAATATGATAAATTGATTAAACGAAGCTAATATGACTAAGAGACTATCGGCCTGTTGCACAAAGCATCTTTAAAGTTAAAGCTCCTTTATATATATTCCTGTCATTCTCAGATTTCTTGAGAAAGAAAGTGTCAGCAATATATTGAAAGGACCAGCTTTAGAGACGCTTTGTGCAGCTAATGGTATACCTACTGTAGATCACAGAATTTAAAAGTGAAAAAGAAAATAGTTTTCTGCTCTAACAAGGGTCTCAGGACAACGCCGGAGGTCTTAAAAAGAGACAAGTCAACAAGAATTCACAATTTAGCGCGCAATAGAGAGAAAACGGCCAGAATTTTATAAATGAAAAGGAATTAATTTAGCGATGCTACACTATACAGGTTGCACTGGTTGCGGGGTGTGCCATAGGGGTGTACTTATGTATAGTTTAGAGCTAGTCATGATCGTGCTCATAGTCTATAGTCCGGTCCCTTATAGTCTTATATCGCCAAATTCACCAAATTGCACCAAATTTTTTCCAGGTACTAGTTAGGTACATAGCTCTCAATTTTTGATTGGAGCCAATTCTTGAATTTTCAAATCTTTTTTGAAAATACAAGAATTGGCTCCTATCAAAAATTGAGAGCTATGTACCTAACTAGTACCTAGAAAAATTTGGTGAAATTGTAATACGTGTCTACGTGAAACAGCTAACTGACCGAACTACTACTGCAGTGACGGTTATGATGAGGTAAGAATTTTTAAGCGTGAAAAAAATCTGCTGGATTTAATAAAATAAAGAACTGCTATTGGTCTTTTACGCTGCCATATAACGATCCGAAACAATAGGAGACTCGCTCTATGTGCATTGTATTCTGCATGTCATGACATTCAATATTAATAATAATAAGTATTCTGTAAAGAATCAAGATTGAGTCAATAAATCTGAAATTTGAAAATCTGTCGGAAACCTAGATCAAGAGGTACATTATCGACTGCTTCGTTTTTTGGAAGAACGTTAAGTAGATGCTCTTTGGCTGCTATCTTAAGCCGCAATCACACCTTCCTAAATCCAAAAACTAAGTCAGCATACACTGCTGCAAGGCTTGGTTCTGTTAATTCCAATATCCTTACTTCAACGAGCAAGGTACGCCGAACTGGTTTCTGAGTTAAGGAAGGTGTGATAGCGGCTTTAACAGGCAAAGTGTCAAGCACCTGGTTAGTTTATTACAACGACAGCGAAAAACTAGAACACCTCTCCATGCCAATTGCCGTAATAATCAATCCCGAGTTCAACAACCAAAATTTTTTGTACCTTTCGATTATAGATTTTGCTAGATGCACGTTTGCTTCTGAAAAATGGCCCGTAAAAAAGCTGTATGGCTCTGTAAAACTTTTACTTTTACAATTTCAAATTAAGAACACACGAAAAAGGGTACACTTTTAAGTTCGAATCTTAAATGTGACTTTGTATCTACCAGAAGACGTCACGTCTCTCAAATATTGAAGACTATATTCAAATCGATCGAATGATATGAACAAGTCACAAGTTTTATTTATTTGCTTCCAGGGTTGAAGTACCTGCACTCGGCCCGCATATTACATCGCGACATCAAGCCAGGCAACTTATTGGTGAACAGCAATTGCGTACTCAAGATCTGCGACTTCGGCTTGGCGAGGGTTGAAGAGCCTGACTCCAGCAAAAACATGACGCAAGAAGTTGTTACGCAGTATTACAGGTAATATAATATCATTTTTCTTACTATAATACTCGTTTATATGCTTAGCGAAAAGATTTAAACTACGATTTCCATAAATTAGGTATTGCTATAAATGTAATTTGGTTTTGACGTGTGTAAGAACCACGCGTTTGCGAGTTAGGCTTATTAGCGGTAGCTTTGATTTTGGAAAATTATTTTAAATTCTGTTAAAAGCTATTAATAAATAACCCTCTTTTTGAGCTTTCACCGGAGTCGGGTGACTGATAGTTATTGAGATGTTTTATTTTTATTTCAGCTGTTGTGTTCTACACTGTTCTAATAGTAGGCAATCCTAGAATACTGATATCTTTCCTCCTCCACCCTCAGATTTGTGAAAAGCCAGCTATTTGTTTGGGCAAGGCGTAGGCGGAAACCGAGTGGAAACGTAGATGTACAGATAAAATTCCCTTTGCAAAATCGAGTAGTTTGCCGCGCATCCGTAAACAAGAGGGAAAGCGAAACACTCATTTGTACTGTTAAGAGCACGTCGAGCTTGACACATTGGACTTGGTACCACGCTTATCATAGTCACCGTACAGATGAAAGTCGCACTGCGAGTGTCAAGCTTGATCTGCTCGGTACGTCGGGTGTAGTTTTGGTGCTGTATTAGAATATCAGTGCCGTGTGGGTGGCGTAAAAGGCAACTTAGGGGCCGTATTGTTGATGTAGTCGTACGTAGTAGTACGCTTTGGTGCTGTCTAAAGAATCAAATCACATAGAAGGCGACTAAGTGAACCTACCAGAGAATGGACGACAGCGTCCTTGTGTAAGTCATTAAAGTTACGGAGGGGCAAACAATCATGGCGACTATGTTAGTGCACTCCGATGGTAACTATGCTTTTTTGTAGCTTTTGCCGCAGTTTGTGCAGCAGTGGATATGTATTAGAGTTTTAAGGGTCTAGGTTTTAGGTTCTAGGGTCTGTGTAGGAATTTCAGATAAAATAAATCATCATTTGTCAAGGGTAATTAATCGATAAAACCGTGTTTCGTGGCATGGCTTTTATTATTATTAAATTAAATTCTTTTAATTATAATTTTTGAATTTCATTCATACATACATAAACATAATATCACGTTTCTTAATAACAATCACACAAAAATATGAAAATCTATATGTAGGTACATTGCTACCGACCGCGTAGCATTAGGTCATTATGACACTAGCTACACTTCTATTACACATTGGGGAGGTTGGCAAAGTGAAGGTATTATAGCGGTTTGCGGCCAACACTGCAGAAGGAACGAACGACCTCTGCTCCTCCGCTGACCGCGGTTTTTGAAAGTAGGCCACGGTTTGCTCGTTTGCCTCAAAAACTGTTTTGTCCATGCAAATGGTTCCTTTAGTATGTAAAAATAATAATGATTAATTTATTATTATTGAAGTTCCGGCTAAGAATAGCATCCCTTGCTATGGCTGTCCTAAAAGGCGGCTAAGTGATCCTTCTGCGTATTGTACAGTCAATAATTGTAATTTTATCACCATGCCATAATGTCAAAAGTGCCAGCCGCAACGCTTACAAGCGTGGTATCTAACTGCATGGCATTAAGGCTCTGAATTCGGGTGGGAGCCCCATAACCAGCAGTGGAATTCTTGTGAGATGTTATCATGGTAATTGAAAAAACTGAACGACAAACTTACTGACATTACGAAGAGAACGAAACCACTGGAGTCAGATGTATGTAATATGCACAGAGGTTCATAGGACCTTTTTCCAAAATTACCATCAATCTCTAAACCTCAGGAAAGCGCAGGACTGAAAATCTACTAAAGGCATATTTAAAAAACCGGCTAAATGCGAGTCGAACTCGCGTACCGAGGGTTCCGTACCACTTAGGTAGAAATATCGTCTTACCGTCCGGACGCGCAGTCACGCAAAAGTGTATTGAACGCAATACATGCGTTTTCAGCAAGCATATGACCAGTTTTTATTATTTTTTGTTGTTCTATAGCTTATGCACTATAAACATACCATTTTTCACGCTTATAGGTAAGTGCTCCCGTTTTTACGATAGAGCTAAAACATACATAAAAAAACACTAAAAAAGACGTTTCTCGTATGGGACCACCCTTACTTTTTAACTTTTTATTACTTGTTAAGTAACTCGCCATAATGAGACACATTCTGTGAAAATTTCAACCATATAGCTACTACGGTTCTAAAGAGACAGACAGATAGACAGACAGACGAGGTGGGCTCCGTTTGGACCCTTCGGGTACGAAACCCTAAAAAGGGACGCCCCTCAACCAACTTAACCTGTTCCAATTCCTTTGAAGCTAACAATGAATGTTAGTTTTGAATAGAGCAAGGAGTCGTTTATATGTAAAGAAACGACAATCCCTGACCTTTTCGTTGACTTGTTGCCTTTGTTTTATGGCGACCAGTCTTTAGACTACAGCTAGATAACGCAGGTATTTTTCAGGATGTTGTGAACGGGTGTTGTAGATTTGAAGAAAAACGGCCGACTACCACTGGACTTGCTAAAGAAAAACTTTATAATTTCGAAAGTTAGTAGTTTATAGTACTTAAATTTCTTTACTTAATACTATTATTTTAATTTGCCCTCCCTTATCTCCGAAGTTCTCCTCAGTCGATAGAGGTTTATGTAAATATTACGGAAAAAATAAAACAATCTTTCTAAGTTTTTTTAGTTTTCTAAATCTGTAAAAAACCTTTACACACAAATTTACTTTTTCGGTCCTGAAAGTGGACTTGATTGCTTCCAAAAATACTAGTACAAGGTATGTTTAAATCTTCCACTTGAATCAGTGAAAACCAAATAAACATTATTTAGTTCTTCGAAGATTTTCGTATAGTTCAGAACGGCGGCGGTGGCGCGGCGGCGGTGGGAATTTCAACGCATGAATAAACGTTTATTTACACACAAAACGTATAAGTACACATAAAAAAACAGTAAAGGCTAGTAAGTACTTGGTTAATACAAACTATCCTATCCATTACGATAAGGCACTTTACCACTACGTCGGTTGCGAGACCTTACGCCAGAAACCTAGTTGAGCTTGTCACGCTCCGGTTTCTGCGGTTCAAGTGTTCGTGGCGGCAAAAAAATAACCTACTAATTCACTACTAGCTAGTACACTAGTATTTTTGTATGGTACCGGCGCGTTAGCGTAATATTATATATTCTTTGGTACCGGCAAGATTCATAGATGATATCTACTTTCACATTTGCACCGTACCCAAAGGGTGAAAAACGGGACCCTATTAATACGAGTATGCCTCCAATGTCTGTCTGTCTGTCAGCGGACTGTATCTCATGAAACGTAATAGGTAGACTGTTGAACTTTTCACAGATTATATACCAGGCCACTCAGAAAGTATTGCGAAAAATAGTTTTTATATATGGGAGACTGGCCGGTCAGAATCTTTTTCGAAAATATGATTACTTGTAAGTAAAAATATGTGTGTTCCATTTTCAAAATTTCCCTCCACATTTTTTGCGAGCCAATTCAAAGTATCGTGTCTTACTGAAAAATGGATCTGCGCCGGGAACATTTTAGAGCTATGATTTTTTACGATTTCAAGTGTCGCCTGAAACCGGATGAATCGTTCGATAGACTTCAAATGGCATTTATGGATGAAGGCCCCTCCAAGGCAACCGTGTATCGTTGGTATAACGAATTTAGGCGCGGTCGACCAACCTTGGGGGATGAAGAAAGAAGCGGTCGCCCTTTGACGGCTATTACGGAAGAAAACGTGCTAGCAGTGAAAAATTTAATCCAAGATAATAGGCGAATTACATATCAGGAGATTCAGCACATATTAAAGATTGGATCGGGAAGCGTTCACGAGATTCTACACGGGCATCTTCGCGTGAGGAGGATAGTATCGCGCTGGGTGCCGCACTACCTCACCGACGCTCAGAAGCAGGCCCGGGTGGAATGGTGCCGTGATATGCTGAACAAATTTGAAGCAGGCTCGTCTCGGCGTGTTTACGACATCGTAACAGGTGATGAGTCCTGGATTTATCAATACGATCCAGAAACCAAGCGCCAGTCGACAGTTTGGGTGTTTCAAAATGAACCAACGCCTACCAAAGTGAAGCGATCTCGAAGCGGGGGGAAGATTTTGATCGCCAGCTTTTTTAATTTGACTGGCCACTTGGCCTCAATTCCCTTACGAGATCAAAGAAGCATCAACGCCGAATGGTATACTACCAAATGTTTACCAGAAGTTTTTTCTGTTGTGAGCAACAAGCGACCAAACACAGGGCTCCGCGGACTACTGCTCCACCACGACAATGCGCCTGCACACACCGCGCTCAAAACGAGGGACTTCCTGGACAGCACACCAGTCAAACTCCTGGGTCACCCTCCTTACAGCCCTGATCTAGCACCGTGTGACTTCTTTTTATTTCCAAAAATAAAAAATCAGCTCAAGGGGATACAATTTTCGTCGCCGGAAGATGCGCTGGCTGCGTTCGAGCAGGCTGTAAACGAGGTGTCTACGGCGGACTGGAAAAAGTGTTTTGAAAACTGGTTCAGACGCATGAATCTTTGTATAGAGGCTGGTGGAGAGTACTTTGAAAAGATTTAATAAAAATATATGTACCTGTAGAACAATTTTTTTTAGTGTCGCAAATATTTCTGAGTGTCCCACGTATTTCTGTTGCCGCTATAACAGCATATACTAAAAACAAAACAAAAAAAATTAGGGAGGCTTCCCTACTAAAAACGTGTTTTTTAAGCGATTTTTGCGCAATTTTTGTTTAAGCGATATATCGTAAAATCGGGAAACAAATGTCAAAATTGGTATGTTTTTAGTGCATAAGCTATAGAATAACAAGAAATAATAAAAATGCTCAAGTGCGTGTCGGACTCGCGCGCCTGCGCGTCCATAACTAAGACGGTATTTCTATCTTTGTGGTACGGAAAACTCGGTGCGGCGAGTCCGACTCGCACTTCGCCGGTTTTCAAGAGGATTTTGTACATTGTTTTACTTCTTCTTTTCGTCGTTTCGAAGATTAAATATTTCAAAATTTTGATGGCTCAATAATAATTTTGCCACTTTGCGAGCGTTGACAGTTGCCGCTTACAGATCTTTCAACGCACGTGTATCGGTGGCACGTGAGGCAGGTTATGAATTGGGCCGTTACAAAATTAGTTTTCAAAGTTTGAAAGGCTTGTTCTGCGGCAGTAACGGCGACCATCAAAAGTTTTCATGATAACGCACGGACTATGGACTTAAGCCCATTAATGGGCATAGATGGGCTTCATCTCCATACCCCTTAACCTGTTGAGTTTCACGGCTACTGCCGCGGAGGCTGAATGCAGTATACGTTATCCGTTTTACCTATATAAATTCGCAAATTAGTGACTTCTCGTACTGATTTAATTGCTTTGCATCTTTGCATGAAGAGACCATTTTGATGCGAATTATCGAAAATTGTTGCATATAAAGGTTTTGAGAACGAACTCCGTTCTCAGCAGCTTCAAAAGTTTAATTAGAAATAAGAATACTATGAACGAGTTCGCGGAAAGCTTTAGAATCATGCAACTATGTATGGATAATTTATCAACCAATATTTGATGAAACGACGTCTTTATTCCGTGACCTTTCAAGGACGCGCAAAGAAGCGGCACAGACCACGTCATTTATTTGCTTATCACCATGACTTTGGATTTTAGATCTTTACGTGTCGGTCAAGTAAAAAAGACATTTAGGTGAATATTGACACGTCACTGCCAAATGGGTACTAAAATGACACGAGGCCAACCACTTGACGCATCTTTAGTGCGTCTGCTTCACCTCGGACATCGACATGAAGTAGAATATGACTGCATCTATTCTTTTAACGATAATATGAATTCCATGTCTCAGGCGGTATTTACGCATACATAAATCTTTTTCGTCGGGGTAGGCAAAGACATCAGACATCATCTTTATACACGCTCGTCGGTTTAGGGTACTTTTAACCTTTACTTAGATCGTCCTGAATTTGGTCTTGGATCGTTCGCCGTCCCATTTCAAAGTTTCCATGCACACGCCTGGTGGATCTCTTTCGGCGTTACATGACTTGCAATAAACTATGCTGTGCTGCATAGTGTCTTCCTAAGCCTATAGTCTTGATTGTAGTTTAAAAAAGAGCTTATTTGATTTTGGAAAGGAAACTAGTATTTATTATTGATGTGTTACAGAGCACCAGAGATCCTGATGGGTGCGAATCACTACACAGCGGCGGTGGACGTGTGGTCGGTCGGCTGCATATTCGGAGAACTGCTCGGCAGAAGAATCCTCTTCCAGGCGCAGAGTCCAGTACAACAGGTATATGTTTTAACCATAAACAAGTATAAACTCCTAATGTTTTAGGGGTAAAAGGGTTGGGCCCGAGCTCCCAACAGCTACTGCGACAAGTGTAAGAATTTTCAGGCGTCCTTTCTATTGTCCAACTTCTACTCTGAATCACAGATGCTGTCTATTTTTAATAGGTGGTCATAGAATCTGAGTATGGGTTTTCATTCTAATCATGCTTTGCATGCCCCACAGCAGGGCAAAGGCATTCTTCTTTTCCATCCACCGGTATAGTATCTAGAGTAGAGCTCTGAGGCTCCTGTTACAAGTCTGCAGAAAGCGTCTAGTTAATCGCGCCATCTGTGCCGAGGTCGGCCTCGACGCCTTCTGTCCTTTCGTGGTTGGCTTTGGCCCACAGTTTTAGTGGAATACTGAACTAAAATAGAAAAGGGAGAAAATAGAAGCATCTGCGTCGATTTCTTCAGCACCCTTTCAGTTTGTTGATGGTCTTCCCTGGTGAATATTGTTTTGTCCATGCAATAACCATAACCCATGTTGTTGTTTTCCAGCTGGAGTTAATAACAGAACTGCTGGGCACGCCATCTTTGGAGGACATGCGATACGCGTGCGCGGGAGCGAGAGCGCACATGTTGCGTCGAGCGCCCCGCCCGCCGGCGCTCGCCGCGTTATATACACTCTCCGTACAAGCCACGCACGAAGCTGTACATTTATTGGCACAGGTATGGTATTAGATAGCTGCTAGCCACGCCATCTTTGGAGGACATGTGATACGCGTATGCGGGAGCGAGAGGACACATGATGTTACGTTGGGCGCCCCTCCCACCGGCGCTCGCTGCGTTATATACACTCTCCGTACAAGCCACGCACGAAGCCGTACATTTACTGGCACAGGTATGACAGTAGATAGCTAGCTGCTGGGCACGCCATCACTGGAAGACATGAGATACGCGTGCGCAGTTATATACACTCTCCGTAAAAGTCACGTACGAAGTCTTTACTTACTTTTTATCTTGACTCATTCAATAGGTAGGTACTTCATTATAAATTAAACAAAGGCATAGACAAAGGTAAGTAAAGAACAAAGTCAACTTACATGATGTATAAGTATTACAGTTACTGTTTACTGTTATGTGTGTAAAGAATCCGCCTTATATCTGTCTACTAGGTTTTTGAAATAAACAAGGAGAACATTTTCTTAACGTGACGTGGTTTTCTTTTCGATTTTCAATATTTCCCAATTCACTGTAGGTTTTGTCGTTCAATTTTATGGACTTGTATGGGAGAAGATCGTGAGTTATTTTAGTAGCCACTTCAAGAGAATCTTTTGGTGTCACTGCATGTATGCCTGTACCGCTGTTTCTAGTTTTACAATAAATTTTTACGGGCACGAAATATAAATAAAAGTAAATATTTGGAAATGGCGGCAAATCTAATACCTACATATCTCTAAGGCATACTATAATTACAGGCTGCGCGCGCATCTTTTCCACCACAGATGAAATAATTGTAACTATACTCGTAGTAACTGTTACTGTAACTGCTCCAAAATAATAGGTTGTTTATAAGGTACACTTTGTAAATATGCTACTGATATTTGACAGCTACTAAGAAAAACTGTTACATTTATAACCGGCTCTCTAAAAGACCTTATGTTCAGTCTTCTTTAAAAAGGTTTAGGTTCAAGAATAATTTTATCCAAGTGTTATGTAATGATTAAAAAATTAAATTACGTAACACCTTTGCAAAATTTTCATACAAAAATCGTTACGTAATGGTAACTTTTTAATTTTTTATACAATACTCTGCGTAATATTCAGCCTTATGTATCAACTTTTTGAATCATAATTCAAAGATTACGACATGAGTGTAGATAAAAACACTTATTACCTTCATCTATTCTCAATCTTTTTGCACTAAAATAAGTGCTTCCCAATAATTGCAGATGTTGGTATTCGACCCGGCGAAGCGCATCTCGGTGGTGGACGCTCTAGCGCACCCGTACCTGGAAGAGGGCCGGCTGCGCTACCACTCGTGCATGTGCAAGTGTTGCTACAGCACGCCCCCCGCCGCCCCCGCGCCCGCCCCCGCCCCCGCGCGCCACTACAGCCCCGACCTGGAGCCCGTCGCGCCGCACGCCTTCCACGACGGCTGGGAGCGCAAGCTCTCCTCCGTGCATCAGGTCAAAGGTACGTCGTCATACGTCATCACACGTCATCATCGCATTGCCATTCGTTATGGGTACTTGACTGTTAGGTTGCCATTTATTTATAGGTGGCCTTTTAGATTTTAACGGATCTCCTCAGGTATAACCGATGTACAAATCTAGCTATAGATTGATAAGAAAGGTTAAAAGAATTAATATAGTAGTTTAAGATACAAGTTCCGTAAGTAGGGTTATTACAAACGAGTTGACGTTTTGTAAGCCCGAGACGAAGTCGAGGGTTTACCATCGGCACGAGTTTGTCATAACCCTTACGGACGTGTATCTTACGACGTTTTTCAATAAATTTGTGAGAAAACGGGTATAAGTAATATTGGTAAAGGAACCGACCATGGGAACTGTCAGCCTCTTGTCGATTTATGTTCTCCTGGTACTCTCCATTTTATTTTAAATATAGGTAGGCAGTCGTCACCCAAGCAAAATGTCACCACTGTAGTATTTTTACAAAATAATTTTATGATCAGTGTAAAAACTCCTTGATATTATACTTTTTTTACTTACCGCACTAGTTCGGTAAGTAACTACTGACGAGCAATGTTTACGTCCTTGTAAGTACGTTTTTCGAGCAAATGTATTGAAAAATATATTTTTACAATAATGTTGACACGATACTTCAAAAACACAAGAATATAAACAAACAGTTACCAAGCAACTTCACTCTATGGATTGACTCTATAGGTACGATACCAAGAAGTCACATCATAACATGGCGCTGTTTCTGTTAGTTACACTGGCTGTAAAAAAAGCTGCCAAGTGCGAGTCGGACTCGCGCACTAGGATTCCGTACATGTCCACGATATGAAACTACAAATTTTTGCCCTTTGATTAAAAAAAAGCTCCTCGTTCAGTCCAATCTGCCCCTCTTTAATATGAATTTACTTGAAACGGGAGCTCACCTTAATTGGTTATAATTCTACGTATAAGAAAGAATTTTAGATTCGCCTTTACGCTATCTACTTTAACTACTAATAATGATAATAGTTTGACGAGTCTGATTCTACATGAAAGAACAAAGCTACAATCCGAATAATGTAGTCTGATTAGAATGACAACAACAGTATATATATTCTTTATTGCACAAATTCACATACAGAAAGTTACATACAAAAGGACATTTGCAAAGGCGGGCTTATCTCTAAAAGAGATTTCTTCCAGCCAACCCATGGTAGTGTGACAGCAGAACGGAGAGATACGTAGCGCGTAGGGTACTGGACCGACAGAGACCTCCGTCCTACTTTCACGTAGCTCTTGCCTGTTGTCATTGTAACCAATCAATCAGTAGTAAAGTGGAAAAAAAAATATGCATGTAATTCGCAAAGGAAACTTATATGTAAGGTACCTTGAAACTTGGCTCATAAACAGGAATAGGATCATTAAAGATAAATAAAAAATACCAATTTTTTTCGGCCATAAATGACGAGGTTTTCATAAAAAATCGTTTTCGTCAAATATCGATAGGTCGTATGGCAGAATGAAATGAGTAGTCTTTGCCTATCATAAAAAAAACTAACAGCTGTATAAACTGACCACAGACTTTAACTTAGAGCAGTTGTCAGTTTTTTATTTTTTTAAGACTGGCCATGGCTACTTTTCATTCTGCCATACGACCTATAGATATTTGACAGAAACAAAATTATTTTATAACTTTATTATTTGCAACCGAAAAAAATTCGTATTTTTTATTTTTACTTATTGAACTTATCCCTGTCTATGAGCCAAGTTTCGAGGTACCTTACAAATACGTTTCCCATGCGAATTCTTTAGAGATTCTAGGCCTTTGTTCGGTACTGGGCTTCCTAGCTGGCATGGCCATCGTCATAACATCCCATGCAACGTCCACGCTTGCAGGACAGGGAGCTTATTCCAAAAATTCAGCTTTTGTTTTAACAATGGAGGGGAAGTATGTACCATAGTCACCACGCTTGTTAGCGTTGTGGCTGGCACAATTTTATTTACAATGCGACGATGGACTGCGGTTGTTGGTGACCCCAGAATGTAGCGTGGTACGATTTACAGAATGACGCTGCTGTCCATCCTCCGGTTCGACATCCTTTAGTCGCCACGACACCCACGGATAGAGATAGTTTGGTACTATTCTTTGCTGGCACCAAACGAACGTGTCAGCTCGTTCAACTTAGCTACCGTGGTCATGTCTACTAGCTGTATGTATTCAAATAGTTTATGCCACGCAGGCAGAAAGAGGCGTGATATTATGTATGTATGCATACCCCCCAATCAGAACCCTGTCAAGTACCCAAATACCCCATCACCCACCATTCGTGAAAACAACATTTTAACAATCCGCAGAGGAGATCCACAAGTTCATAGCGGAGCAACTGCAGACTTCGCGCGTGCCTCTTTGCATCAACCCGCAGTCGGCCGCGTTCAAGAGCTTCGCAAGGTAAGGACGCCACGCCGACAACTGCCAGAACCACCTGCCAACCACGCAACCACGCAACCAACAACCAACTACCGCGACCAGACACTAGGTGATTTCTTTGCGATACGTTACCGAGAGGCAACCTTCCGTGGCGCGGCCGAGAGGCGAGCGCGAGCTTCTGATTGGTGCAGATTTGACATTAAAACCGACCCGCGCTTATATTGGCTCTTCTTGATGAGTCCTTTTCGACTAGTTTTTACTTCAAAAATATAATTTAGCACATTCAATTTATTCCAATAGTTGTACAGACAGTAATACCTTTAGTTGCCCATGGAAGACGGAACAGATACAAGAGAAGAAAGACGCAATAATTGTTGTTTTGGCGGCTCAATAACTCTGATACCAGAGTTTGCGAGGTTCGTTATCGACCTTGCAACGTAATCTAAATAAATTAAATTAATAGTTAATTCAACCAACACAAAATTATTGTTTTTCAAAACAGAGCCTTAATTTCATAGTACTTCTAACTTTGCCTTTTGAACAATGATCACGTTTTTCTCTTCCATCTTGACCGGTCAATGGTACTGCTGTCTGAACTGGTATAAAACCTTAAATTCCATATATCTTTTGTTTGTATCCATTATTAGAATTTCCGTCTGTCATCTCTGTAAAGATCTTGGCTAGTGTTTGAACCTCGTGCTGTACCCTCACGGAAGAATGCCTCGGCAGCTGTTTAGCGACCACCCGCACCCGAAGCGCCACGTCTCGACCCCTCGTGCAGACAACACTGCTTCTTAACACACTGAAAATACGAACTGTTATCGTTTGGCAAAGCACTCATTTCACGCGCGATTCATACTTCGATCAAGGATGTCTTTGTTGCGTTTACTTAACCTGATAAAACAATGTAGCGTCCAAATGATGTGGCCTGTTTGGCGAGCTTTTTAATGACGAATGTAATTACGGCAGATTTATAAAGGACAAAATTTTGGCACATTAATACAGTCTTAGTATATTAGGTGTAAACATCTCTGGCGAAAGAAAAGGCAAGCTAAAAGGTGTTTACACCATGCCATTTTCGTGCCCACTGCCATGCTTGAATTTAGGTCAAAAATAATTCCCCGTATAAATTTGCCATTACGATACTCGTCATGACAAGCCTCACACATAACAAGTTTCATAGATGCAACGACGATAATAATATGCTCTGTATCTGAAAGAGACGAAAGGAATATTCTCTCCATCTCTTTTGTTGCTGAGAAAGAGACAACTATGTTAAGCATTTCCATCTTTTCTTGTCAAAGATCGAAGTATGACGGCTACTGCACTTTACTAATTTCATTTCTATTTCCAAGCCTTTTTCATTATTTAAATAAAGTATATCAATTTTGGATTTTATCTCTTCTCAAAATAGTAACCTATGATCAGTGTTGTCTCCACAAAAACAAGTAAAGTAACGAAGATAATAAATCAGAGGAAGAAAAGCAAACGGTCATCACAACTAGGTGTGGCACGGTGCGTTGTTTGTTGCACGTCAGTGTCACCGCCTCAGTGTATATACTGTTGTCATTTTCACCGGGTATACAATATGTGCGGGTAAACACTGTGTTCCTTAAAACTGTGCATTTAAAACATGAAACTGAACAACTTTTGTGTCTCGAAAATGTCGCGAAACGAAAAAAAAATTTCATCTCCCATTCTATAGGTAGTCGAATTTTTTATCGTATTTCAACCTATTGTATTCCTGTTTCTTAGGAATAGATTTTTAGTTTCATGGTATGAATGAACAGTTTCAATAAACACAGTGTTTATCTTAACACCCAGTATAACTTGGCCAATTAAAGAAAGGCAATAAAAATGCAAAGGCAACTCCTTATACAGGGTTATATTTGGACCCAAAATTTGGAGCTAAAATTCAGTATAAATCTGAACAAATATCGTAAGAAAGTGAGTCGAAAAAAATAAAAATGTGAAGTCGATCATCGATCATACAACACACAATATGATGATGATAGGACGACCAAAACCTTTTCTCGTTTTTCGATCCGTGTCTTTTTTGTGGAAGTTGCACAGTTTTATGTTCTAAGTAACATAAATTTGGCCAGAGGTGAAATAACCTGTATGCATCTCGGTTACGGCAATGATGTGTGAGCAAGATGCGTATAGGAATCGCCGCTGCATACCTTTCTCTAACTGGGCGAGTAATACGTTATATCATGGTTATATCTTGTCACTTTAAGACAGGCGATAGGCAGTCTATATATGAGAGATCAAGATTCGTTAGTAGCTTTTGCGCAAGTGATAAGGGTGATAAATGAAAAATATAATTACCTTTATGCCGTCTAAGGGTGAGTCCACATGCTAGGACTTTTACTCGACAACGTCTTACTGGCGATTTCAATCTGTATGGAAAATGCAGCTAGATGAAAGGATTGTACTTACGAGTCACGGTTTTACTAGTGATTTTGATGGAACAAGCTTGCCCAGAAGAAGCCTATTCACTCGCGTCTTTTAATATTAAGTCTTAGTAAGTTTCAAGAAAATCTATCAACATCAGAACATCAGAAGCCGGTTCTCAAATGACTTCATTATGGTCACTTGCCTTCTAAAATGAGATATTTATTAAGTCAAAACTATTTTTGTCACTCTGTTTTGATAACAAATAATGTGAAAGCAGTAGATTTTAGTTTAAAAAAAAACCGATCAAGTGCGAGTCGGACTCGCGCGCCGAGGGTTCCGATATACCTATAGTATTTTTGGAAGCAATAAAGTCCATTTTCAGGACCGCAAAACTAAATTTGTTTGTAAAGGTTTTTTGCAGATTTCTGAAAAACTGTGCAACTTAGAAAGATCGTTTTATTTTTGCTGTAAAGTTTACATAAACCTCTGTCAACTGTAATTAATTCAGATTTTCCCTTACTCAAACTTCGGAGATAAGGGGGGGGGAATGGTATTTTTTTTGACATTTTTCATCATAACTTGAAAACTAAGAAACTTAAAAAAATACAAAAATATATTTTAAAATGTACAAGTAAAGCCCTTTCATATGATACCCCACTCGACCTAGTAGCGACAATTTGAAATTTGGCCCCCCCTATTTTGGCCCCCTTTACATTAATAATCATACTTTTTTCAAAAAATTTTCATGTGCAATTAAGTTGGGCAACTATATTCTAAAACTATTCCAAATTTCAGCTCGATAGCGTAAGTGGTTGCTGAGATATAGAGGTGTGACAGACAGACGGACAGACAGACAGAGCGGCACCATAAGGGTTCCTTTTTTTTACCATTTTGGTATCGGAACCCTAAAAAAGGCTTTGTGTAACTGTGTGTTAGACGGCTATTCCTTGCGCATAAGAAGCTGAATGTAATTTTGATCTTTCATTAATGTAACACTTCGAAATCGGTTCGTGATTAGTTCGGTGGTCGCAGAGTCATAGTCTATCGTTTTCCCGCCTCTCCCCACCCCACCCTTCCTCACCGCCTAATGTAGTGTAATTTGCTGTGTACGTAACAGTACTTTGTGCCTTCTTTTGTATAGTAACACGAGTAACTTGTGTACCGACGGGCCATTTTGCCGGCGCCCGATTTGTGCATGGGTTTTATAAACGTTTTATCTATTTCCCCGCTTCCCGAGCGATAGTTCTCTGTATATACTACGCCGCTGTTTTCAAGCCATCAACCCTCTTGAAATGGTGGTGTGTTAAACATTTTCCTTGCTTTCGTGTTAGTATAGCACCGCTGTTCACCGGTAGTATAATAACATTGCTTTTTCTGTGTTTTGCGACAGCTCTAGAGCGGGTTCGAAAGCAAAAGTTTGTTCCCCTTTCAAGACGGCGGCAAAAATACTACTGCTATCGCCCGTGATATTTCTGTGCGCGGCATAGCGCCATGCCAGTTAGCGCCGGCCCCAGTAAGCGCTCCGCACGCATACTTGTGTTGCCCGTACACCCGTACACCCGTACAGTTCACTACTGTTACATTGCGGTGCCCTCGAAAACTGCGCAAACACTACTCTTTATAGTGCCATCTCATTCACACACACTTGCGGGAATATGCATAGCATTATCTTGTTGTAAATAAAATTGGCCTTTCAACAGATTTTATCGTGACATTACTTGGAACAACATAAAATGCAATTTCCATAAAAAAATGCTGTATCAGCTGTTTTCTGTAATATTTAAAAAAATCATATTCCCTAAAGGACAGATGCGCTATTTCAAAGTCGTCTTTTGCGGTCTTTGAGGAGCACCTACGAGCGACGGTCGATAAGGCAACAAATTGTAATGACTTATAAAATGAGTCAACAATATTTGTTTCTCACCATGTTGCCTTGTCGACCAATGTCGTCTCGTTATTTCAAAAGGGTTGATCGTTAGATGGCTCCGTCCCTCTCTGGTTCGGTTGCATTGCATGCTCTCTGATCCATATTTATATCCATAATTTAATAAAAAAAGCGCATACCAATTATTCCAATATTAACTTTATTATGACAAATAAATTAATGATGTTGGAAAAATATGGATCAGAGCATACATTAGGCGCGGTTTACTAGTTGGGTCATTTGGTAATTTAGGTAGAAGCAGTTGACTAGACTTGTTTTCTTAAACATAAATTTAAACAAGTCTTTATGAACGGTCGTTTGAAGTTAGTGGATAAGTCGTTTGCTATTTGTAATAAAAAAACAATAGGTTAAACTATATCGAAACCAATAAAATGTTCAAGATTGAATAAAGTGTGATTTTATAAAAATTACGATGAAACTTTTCAGGGGTGACCCAGAACATGAATCTGAACAACTTTTTTAAAGTTGGTGATCTAAAAAGTTTGTCTTTTCGTACTTAGCTCTCGCAGCCACTGACAACGTTGTTGGGAGGGCCAACAGTTTTATCGTAATGGGAAAGTGGTTTAGTTCCATATTATAAGACAACCTTAAATAGAGTAGGAAATAAATGATAATTAAATTTTCTCAGTACTAAAACGGGACCATTTTTGACAACAAAGGTTTTATGGGGTTTCGGACATCACAGAATGCAGAAATCAATGTTGTCAAGCCGAAATCCTACTAGTTCAAAAAAGTCAAAAAATAACCTAGGCAAATTTATGGTGTGAGGTTTTTGTTTTAAAACTGTTCCTTAGGTCCCCCTGAAGATATCTGGAAAATTCTCCGTTGATCCCATGTACTCTCCCCCCTCCCCACCTTCAAACAGGTCCCTAATTTTAGTTTTTTTCATTTATCTCAGAAACGGTTAAAGATAGATGTGAATCGTTAACGTTACTTTAATTGTTATAAAATTACCAACCCGTTCACACCTGTTTTATTTCAATGTGATCTATAGTAGCTGAAATATAGGGTTAAGTTTGCACCAAAATGTTCGAAATCCTACTCATTTAGACAACTATTACCAGAAGCTTGCTAAGAGGTATTTAGTTGTAATTGCAAACATAACCCTATATTTCAGCTACTTGTAGGTCACATTGAAATAAAACAGGTGTCAACGGGTTGGTAATTTTATAACGTTTAAATTAACGTTAACGATTTTCATCTATCTTTAACCGTTTCTGAGATAAATGACAAAAACTAAAATCAGGGACCTGTTTGAGGGTGAGGAGGGGGGAGCGTACATGGGATCAACGGAGAATTTTCCAGATATCTTCAGGGGGACCTAAGGAACACTTTTAAAACAAGAAACCTCTTACAGTAATTTAGCCTAGGTTATTGTTGTGACTTTTTTGGACTAGTAGGATTTCGGCTTGACAACATTGATTTTTGAATTCTGCGGTGTTCCAAACCCCAGAAAAACTTGACTGTCAGATCTGGTCCCATTTAAGTTCTCACCCTAAGAAGGAGAGCCAAATTATGAAATTCATCCCAGTCTATTAAGGACTATCATACTTTTTATTATTAATACCCTGTAAAGTTTAGTTAGATAACGGCTTTGATACTAGCTTTTAAAGACCTTATCGCTTCGAATGCGTGTTATTGCATGCGTAGTGTTGAACATTGCACAGTGCCAGGCACTATAGGTTGTGGTGAAGATTTCTGCTCGTAGAAACCAGTAGTTCGATTGTGATGCAGTTTTGCTAATCAAGTTCTCTTTTATTATCATAGTTTACAAGTCTTTGTTAATTCAAACAATTTTTCAATTTCAATTATCTGCATGATTTACAGTCTGTTGGTTGGAATTGGAATACCTACGCCTTTTTGTTATAAAAACGTTTTAAAAACAAACGATCAATATCAAAGTTTTAAAATATTATTGTTAATACAAATTGGGGCTGCGAAATGCCAATTTTCCGTCCTTTTAGTTTCTACATACATGTTTGTTTCATATCAGTGCAAAACTAGTATTTACAGCATAAAACTGAATACCTAAGTCTCCTGAAGAACCTTGTTCGAAAAACGAGACAAACTTTTGTGTCTTCACGCACGGTTTACGCGGCCAATAGAGGGCTTTCTATACCCTTATACGTCCAATGCTGAACAAAAAAGCCTTCCCCAAATAAGATATCAAAATTGGAGCGTTAATTTCTCATACATTTGTAGCCCTTTCATTCTTGGACCAGTGATGTGTAAAGGCTCTAAAAAATAGCAGTATTTTTGTTAAACTTACAAAACTCGCCACCACTGTTTAATGGAAAGCCTTCTATTGTTCTTAATTGACCAATGTTTCTATGTAATCGTGGTCTCTTCTTCTTCAGTTATATGGTCTTGGTATACTCAATTGCTTGCACTGTTAAAAAAAATCCTGTAGAAATAATCTATATTAAAACCATTTACCTACTTGTCTTCCCGTTTGTCTGTTCTGGCGATTCCAACCAGCAACTGAAGTGGCGTGGGTGTGGGTACATCGCGCTCCCGGCACCATCTAACCTCGGCATACATTGCAGCTCAACAGTCGCGCACCCATCCGAGCTGCCGCCCTCGCCGCACCAATGGGAATGACGCGAGGGCCGGCGCGCCATCGACAAACGCGCGGCATACAACGACACACGATAAAGCCGCTATCGCACCCTTATTAATTCAGAAAATAATTCGGCATACATTGCGCGTTGAAGTAAGGATATTGGAATTAACAAAACCAAGAATATCAGCTATGTATGCCGAATTAGTCTTTAAATTTACGAAGGTGTGATTGCGGCTCAACTTTACACACAGTTGAGCAACGCCGGCAGTCGCCAACATCCACGAAGATCGAGACAAAAACAACAGCAGATACAGCTAAGCAACGCTCGTCGTTTTTTCTTAACATCGAAATCTATTCAAAACAGTTAAGAGCAGGTCAAACTTGACTTTCGCAGTTCGACTTTTGTTCCTGCACGGTGATGATGCCAAGTCCAATATGTCAATCTTGACGCGTCCTTGACTGTATTATGCATTTTTCCGTTTATTCCAACCCTTATTGACACATTTTGCGGATATGTCAAAAGCAATCTGCTAAAGGTGTCAGAAAAAACATGTTTGTAAAAACAATGTTATTCTTTACGTTAAATATACTCTGTTTTTAATGTCATGGCTGCAAAATGTGTTCATAAGCGTTGGAATAAACGAAAAAAGTGGATTATAGAGCTTGACCACATAAACAAGTAACATCGATTATCGCCCTTAGCGCAGAAAGGGAAACCTTGAAAACTCTACATGAATTATTGCTTTGCTTTACATTGACGCGTCCGCGACGCCAAAGGTAAATTGGAAAACTTACTTTTGGGCAGGTATATCGTTGTTACTTATTTAGTTTGTCATCACTAACTTAACGAAACGAAAGTCGCAAATTGTGCAACAGTTCATAACGATGTAGCTCGTCTCATGTTGGGTGACATATTTCTTTTAAAGTATAAACAGCAATAATGGCAAAAGAGCGAAACTATTAATCTATATAAGGCAAACTTAAAGTGATTGGTGTAAACTATTGAAATTTGCTTTGGAAGAATATGTGTGAGGGATGCTATAAAATATTATTTAAAGTACCGTACCATACCTCATCGCGATAATAATGTAGAAATTGTATTCGTTCTTGTAAATTACGTTGAAGATCTTTGTTTAGAAAATGTACTTTGTATATAATTGTTCGAACCTATGCATTTAGTTTGTTCTTCACAAATGCAGAGTTTAAAGATATCGTTTCATTTCTTTGAAGAGACTTACTTTAAACATGCAACGTTCAAAATGATCGTCTTAACGCTCGAATTTGTATTATTTGAAAATTATAATACAAAAGTTGCTGAAAATTACAAAAAACCAGGGCTTTTTTTTTATCATTAATTGGTTTTTATTCAACGGAGCGTTAGCTTCCAGGGAAAACTCTACTATAATGTCGTTGCGTTTATAACCCGGATGTGCCCATAAAAACTTTACGCGTGTGTCGATTCTACCAAAAATTTTATTATCCTATACGTTTGTTAGTGTAGCGCGTAGCCTATGACTAGTTAGCTTATCTGGCTCGGTTCGATGTAAATATACACTTATTGAATCGATAATCATGGCAGGTGTATGGCGGAACAAACAGTGTTGCTACATGCGACACAATTTTTATACAACGAAGATGGGAGTCAAAATTTGACGGGATTTTTTAAGATTAGCTAGAAAAAAGTTGGCTCGGAAGAGGCCCTGGCTCGGAGTAAAATGCAAATGTGAGAATGGAACGCAGCATAATTGCTTAGGCGTAACTTGCATACTCTTTAGTTAAATGTATCAGTAGGCCACGACGTGTAATAGGCGAGAAAAGCGATTAATGCTTCACGTAGGAATAGTTTTGATTTATCTCCGTGATTCCATGTAACTACATGTATATGTGATGTAGGTTTCGGTGTGCCTGATTGTATAACGTGGACATTACAAGCAATTAAAGTTGCAATATAAATACCCGTAATATTCGATTTTATTTTATACGATGGACTTATTATTAGTTTGTATTTTGTGTCCGGCGCGGTTGGTGCGAGCGGTCGGTTTCGTACTTAACGCGCAATGTACGATGTGCCAACTGCGAATCTCTCCCCGTGTCGCCGCTCGCACCCCACGCCTTTATAAATGTAACATAGTTATCGTTAAGCTTACTCCTAAACACCATTGTATGTAACATCGACTGAACATTTTTACGTAGCTAGGATAGTGATAGATATTATTCAAAAAACTTAAATTTACTTGATACACGGCAATGGTATAAATAGCAAATTTATAAACATGAGTAATTTTCACATACTATCATTGCAGTAGTGAGATATTGTATAGCGAAGTGTTGTAATTGTAAAGTATACATGTGTATTTCAAGCATTTATAGTTATATATTAGAGTTTGTATAAGTATAATTAAGTGTTAGTGTGCGTGAGTAAAGTGATAATTTTTTATGGCTTATCATTTTTGTAGAGTCTAACAAATGAAACGGCCATTTACAGTATGCATCTAATAAGTTATTCTGGCTACAATAAAATCTATTAAATGAAAAAAAAAAGATCTAAAAATAGTAGTCGTTACAAGTAAACTAAACCCAAATGTTCCAGAATATGTACCTAGAGGTAGATATCAAACAACATGGTACAATTACCGATGATGAGTATAGAAAATCACCACACATTAGAAGAACGCGACAAGCAAAAATTAAGTGTCGATATAAAAAAAATGGGATACTTCCCACCAGGATTCCCATGAGAAACGGCTTAAGAGGAAATGGCATTAGTGCGCTTACATCAAGCACAAACCGTATTTCACACTGTGAAACCCCAACTGCTACTGCCGTAAATACAATGCCTGTGCTTTTCACTCCGGATTACTTCGCACACAATAATTCAGAATTCTCCTCCCTGTCTGACATCTTTTGGTTGCTTTTTTAAAAACATCTACTCCACGAGATATATCCAATTTTCAGATAGAAGAGTCCATTATCAAGGTGAACAACTGGCTTGGTAGTCCGAAGACCAAAACGGAACCTACTCCGATACTATAATAAACACAGAGACCGTGAAATTTAAAAGGAAACGGTCTCATAAAAGCTCAAACTCTCCGTAAGAAGTGCGTCTACAATATTTTACTGTAAATATCGGCTTCGCCTTACACTTTGCTTTTCTAAAAAAAAGCCTCGCGGTAGCCTGACCAAAATATTACCCTACTAATATTAGTCGCGAAGGTTCCTTAGGATTTTAATTGTATGTTTTAGTATAAAGCGTATCCCTACCAGAGCTGAACATTAGACGAAAGCCAAGTTAGCATTATGCAAATGCCGTGTCATAATCAGATTTTATCGCTGCCAGATTTATTTATTAGATGCATACTGTAAGTCGCCGTTTGATTTATTAGTCTTCTCGAAAATCACAAGCCTTATTCAAATACCTTGTACTTTAACGTTCCCAAATTAATGTTTCTACTTGTGTTTGTAGGATGGACTATATCGTCACGCTAACATGTAACTTAGCATAGAGAAACTTGTGTGAGTGTCAAGAGACGTCGTAGCCTTAAAACTAGTTCAAAACTATATAAAAGATAAAAAATAAAAGGTGTAAATAAATAAAATCGAAATTAGTATTAATGTTAGGATGTAGTATGGTTTGGGATGTAAGCCGTAGTTTACCCACACACGTAGTTTGGCCTCTTTGATGGACCATTTTGAGGCTGTCTATGTAACATTATTTTCGATGAAAACTCCGCATTCAGCAAATAACGTCATGCCGTCTCGCTCTAGAAGACAACAGATAGAACGAGAAAAACTTGAGCATTTGTTTAAGATCTCCAACAACTGCACCATCTAACTATAACAATAAAAAAATACGCTCGCCACATTCTGCCGAATGCGGTGGAGAGAAGAAGACATATATGTTTATGTTGGTATATGTTTGGTATATTTGGTTAGTTGGTGCAACCCAGCCCAAAGTGGTCCATTGAAGAGAGCTTTGTTGGTACAAAGGAGGCGAGCTCGCACGTTTCGCTTATACTTTACGAATATGAAGATTTGGTTATATTGGTTTGCTATTAAACTGACCTATTTAATATTTTCAACAATGAACATCACTCAATTATGTTCTCACTCAAAAGAAAAGATGCTGATATACATTCAGCGTCCGTATTATACACATTTGAGTTTTATTCACTTACCGATTTTGATATTTAGTTTCTTTTGTAAAACATGTGGAAGGTCCAGTCGCTCCTTAACTGACTTCAATTCACAGAAGAAAATTGACAGGAGACTTATGACGTTTATCCACCGCGATACAGATAAGAAAAATTGGCGCAGATATTGCGACGATATCGGCGATGACACTGTGCGTTAAGTAATAAATACTGTTTTTGCTGGTATCTTAGTGACGTTATCGAGACAATATCGGCGCTGTTCTCGTGTTATCGGTATCGTCGCAGTATAAAAATGGCCTTAGGAGATATAGGGATTTTTGACACGAGACGCGTCATGCCAGGTGAATGACACTTTTTAAATATTGATTGATAACACTGTTTTTCTCTTTCTCGTCGACCTATCCACTGCACATTTGTTTCTTACACCAGTAGGCAGAAGTGTGGTTTGTTTTGGGAGAATTTACCATAGTTTCCACGCTTGTGATTACAGGTGCAAACTTAGTAAAACCTTTTCAAGTATTCGCAGAGTATAAGCTAGAGCGAGTCGGCCCGCGTTGACCCACCCACCTTGCCTTATCTCAGATAACTGTCACTGTGATCCGTTAGGCGTAATTATTGGATTCTTACAACTCGACACCCCGGTGTTTACTGTACATAATCACAATATTATTGGAAACAAGGAGAATTATACCTACTTCCTTTAAAATTTATAACATTTGTTGCAAAATATAACATGAAATTTCATTGTGTAACAAAGAGGGTATAATAACCCTAGACGATGTGAATCTGCCTCTGAAACGTTACAACTTTTCAATGGAACGACTTAAGTTGTAATTTGTGACATGTTCCTAATCAAGATATTCTTTTTATGTTGGAACAATAAACAACAAGTTACATCCATAAAATTTCTGGTGTAGAAATTATCTTTATACGAAGTAGTTCTCAGTTCGCTTGTAATCGTCAAAAAGAACTTAACTCCTTACTCAATTAGATGAATGTAAATGGGGATTGTAAATGCATAGAATTAAAGGAGGGTAGATTACAAATTCGCACTCAGTATTGCATTGTATCGCAGAGTTTATGGCTTTCGCACTGGCTGATTTTATAGTCTAATATTCTGGCAACACTGCTGTGAGTTTAAAAAAGTGTTAAGCCAGCTACGCGCTATCCATCTGCACATCTAAAGAAAGAAATAGTCGTATAGCTATCTCTTTCTTTCACATTGCTGCATCACTTTTTGTCAGCAAAGACTCCTTTAACGTGGAGCAGGGCAGCACGATGCCCTAGACAAAAATGATATCTGCCATTGACACTTTTTTAGGGTTCTGTACCCAAAGGGTGAAAAACGGGACCCTATTAATATGCCGATGTCTGTCTGTCAGTGGGCTGTATCGAGGTTATTTCGTCGAAGGCTGTATCTCATGAACCGTAAAAGGTAGACAGTTGTCATTAAATATGTATTTCTGTTGCCGCTATAACAATAAATAATAAATAACAAAAATTTAGGGGGGCTGCCCTAACAAAAACATGTTTTTAGGCCATTTTTGCTCGATATTTGAACAAGCTACAGAATAACAACAAATAACAAAACCTGGTCAAGTGCGTGTCGGACTCGCACGGTAATACACTTCTGCGTGACTGAACTACCATTACCAAGGCGGTATTTTCATCTTAGTGGTACGAAACCCTCGGTGCGCGAGTCGGACTCAAACTTGGTGGATTTTTATTTAAGCAAACGCCAATTTTGTCGCCAGATATTAAATAAAGTGTTTTTCTAGCTAGGCCATGGTGCTAGCGCTGCACTGCTGGTGGATAATGCGTAGCTGGCTTCCCGTATAAACACGGTAGTGATAACTGATAAAGCATTAGATGAAATTATTGATATTCATGCTTTATTTTGATATTCTAACAAATAGTTCGATCAATTTAAAACATTGCAGGCCACTTAACACGCTTCTTATTTTATGTATTTAAATGTACGTATTGCGTTTCCAGACTTTCAGAGATCTCGTATAATTTAAGTACACGACTGTTCATTTAAACACAGGTGATTTAGTATTTAGGTCATCACGTTTGTAACTCGTTTGTCTACGGTCAGTCACAGCTTTTATAGGGTAAGATCCCACTTCAAAATTCTGCTCTTATCTCTTTATTGATAAAATGATTTAAATGTGTGTTTACATATTGGATCACCGGGTTGCATAAATTTTGCCGCAAGACTACCAAAGAAAGAAGTTGTGGTTCAATATGATCCAAAAATTTACGGCCATTTATTATTATAGACTAATCTAAAAGATCTGTAAAAGAAATAGGTTGCCAATTTTTTTTTTTTTTTTGTAAACGGTACTTGCGGCACAATTTTGATTGGTAATTCAGTAGAGTCATAAGTATTATGATCTAAGTGTAAACTTACATTTAAATCATTTTTTGATTAACAAAGAGATGGATGCGGATGTTTGTGGTAGGATCTTAGGGTATTATTATTTCCTAGGTTAGAACCCACTGCACACTCGAATGCTGCGAGCACATTAGAGTAAGGAATTAGTCCTCATTTTGTCATGTAAATATTAGAAATAATTGTGATAACAAATAAGCTGCCTCTGTTCTTAGTTTGTGTTCATTAACCAATACACTTTGGTTTCCTATAATAATTTTAAAAGTCTTATAATTACAAAAAGTAAAAAAAATACAAAATAATAATTTTAAAATGGTTTTCTGACATAATTTTATTTTATAATTATTATCTCATATGTACCAGTCGGAATGTAAATAAATAGTCTTTGCACTGATAGTCGTTCTTAAGTTACTCTTAATTTTAAGTATTTGATATGAAATGGCTGTATGATCCTCGTTTAAAGCCGAAGACACAACACACTATAAGACTTGTAGAAGTTTGCTTTGATATACTGTCTTTCCTATGTATAGTTGGATTTAGTTAATTCTCACGTAATGGATTCGATAGAAATGTGATTTAGTACGCAGGACACTGCAAGCAAGACAAGATGACATTGTAAATATACTTAATAGTATCTGTCGTATGGAGTTAGTTGCATTTTACCATTGTTGCGAACTGCCAAAACTATTGTAAAAATGTAGCGATATGTACTACCGACCACATAGGGGAGGTACAATCTGTCAAATGACTACACTAGGCTCTAAAATAATGTTTACGATTTGAGCACACAAGTCTGTATTAAAGTTTCTTGTCCCTAATAGATGTTTGATAGACTAGATTTGCTTTTTCTATACACAAAAAAGCTTTGTTCAATTTGAAACGGTCCCAGTTAGTGTCCCGTAAACTAGTTTTGACGTAAACTGTCAGAGGTCGACTTTAGTTTTAGTTCTATGGATAGAACACCGATGCGTACAGCGCCAACATTCAAATAGGCATGGACACTACCAGACAGTCACCAATCTAGTGTTTATGAGAAATATACTTATATTTTGATATCAGTGTTTCTAGAATAACTTTATAATATTCGAAAATTTGTTTTAAAGTCAGAACGTTCATAGAGGCAAAAACTTTTCTGCAGATTTGATGGAGCTATTGTGCGAAATTGGTACAAAAGTGACTTAAATGTAAACACAAACTTACCTTTACTCAGTCTAGTGCAAATACTGAATCAATATGAAATTTGTGAACCTATTAGAAAGATGGCGTTGCGCGTACAAAGGACGATTACTTTCTGAAGCTCATCTTTTCAAAAGGTCAAGAAAATGGGGTTATCAACAAACAATCAATCACTAACTTGCTGACATTATTTTGTAGTATAGAGACTACTACATGTAGGGAATGTAAAATAGGCATTTCGTCCTTTTCTCTCTTGTTTGCAAGATAGTGAGTGATAGTTGAAGGGATATATTAACCATTCAGCGATAAGCCGGTATTGTAACAGTGAGGCAGCAAGTCGGGTGCTGCGCTGGATGGTCAGTATACCGCCCAAGTAAACACTCCTTCCATTCTGTAAAAAGAGACAGTTTGTAAGCTAACTTGTGTAGTTGTTTGTACGTAGACGCGAAGCCGCGGCGTAGAGCTGGCCGTGCGCTCGCGACACTTGTAACAATAAAACTACCTGCATAATTATGTTGAGTTTTCTTTTCTCACCTTTTTATAACTATACAGTCGAGAGTAGGTCAAGGTTGACACTCGTAGTGCGACTTTAGCTCTTACTAGTAATGAAATAAGAACCTAGATATGAGTAAAATTTGTCAAACGACGTGTTTTTTGACTGTACCGCCATACATGGCTGACATTCATTTGAAACATGTGCTTTTGTTATTTTAGTCTAGACTAGCTGTTGCCCGCGACTCCGTCCGCGTGGGGTTCAGAAAAAGTAGCTAATGACTTCCCATGGTTCACACTATCTTCGTACCAAGTTTATATAACAATCGGTTTATCGGATTAGTCATAATAGCTTAACAGACAGACAGTGCAGTTCTCGCCTTTATATTATTAGGTATACAGAGTAACGATAGTACGGATTTTTGTAAATTAAACACTTCTTGTTTACGTGTGGACTGTTAGGTCGCCCACTATCCTCGTAAGTGTAAAATTATAGTCGAATTCCACGCGGACGAACTATGATACGGGTTTCGTTATATCTTATACAAAACAAAGCCTAACTAAATCTGAGGCTCAGTCACTTTAGCTTCTGTGGCAACTGAAAAAAGAGCGGTACAAAGTCCAACGTGGCTTCACATGCTTTTAACTGTACATGTACCTGCATACAAAATTGTTGGACTACACTTCTGTACAATAGTTGTAACTTATTTCTCCCCTTAAAAGACAATTCCTAAAAAACAATGATTCACATCTCTCTTTATTTATTTAAGTATTTTGTTTATAAGTACCTACTTCCTTAGTTTTCAAAACTTTAGAACTTTCATAATTTTCTTTACATTTGTTGCACTGCCATGCCGAAACAGGAATTTTTTTAATCTAGATTTTTACCAATCTTTAGCTAAACTCACAACTTTTACACAAACAACTGGACCGGATCAAACGGAATTTTCAACTACGTATTTGATTTTCTTCCGTACAAATATAAGCTTTGTTTGATTTCAGCTCGGTTTCACAGCTTGAAACTTTGAACTCGCCCATTTTCTGTTTGAGTGAACCGATTAAAATAAAAAAAAAGTTCATATATTGCACGAAAGCAACCCAAATACGATATTGAAAACTCCGTTTAAGTCGTTCAAGTACTTTGTGAGGTATTGGTGTGACCGCTTAAAATTTCGCGAACCTTCTGTGTGAATTAACCGTTTGCAATGGAATAAAGCTTATATGTTGCACAGAAAGAAGCCCGACCCGTCATTGAAAACCTAGTTTGAACCAGTTCAGTAGGTGAGTTCTTGGTTCTGCAGCTTGAAACTTTGCGTATCTTCGGTCAGAGTGAACCTTTCGCAATGAAACTAAGCTTGATTATTGCACAGGAGTAAGCCAAACGCGTTACTGAAAGCCACGTTTGAATCTGCTCAAAACTTTGTGAGTTATTCGCGCCTTTGCTTGAAACTTTGCGTAACTTCTATCTGAGTGAACCGTTTTCAACTAACCTAAGCTTATATGTTGCACGAAAGTACCTAATCCAAGCACGTCATGGAAATGTCAGTTGGAATCGGTACAGTAGTTTGTGAGCTATTGGCGCCGTCTATTGAAACTTCGGGCATTTCCTGTCTGAGTGAACCGTTTTCAATGAAAGTAAGCTAATACATTGCAAAGAATTAAGCTAAACACGTTATTGAAAACCCCGTTTAAATCCGAACAGAAATGACGTCGACGATGGGACGAGCTTGCCCAAATGAAGCCTATCAACTCGCGACTTGAATAGATTCTGGTGCTACGAAGTCCGGTACACAGACGCATTCAGAGAATTTCACTCCTTAGCTGTGCGCATTCTAAAAGATTGCAAAGCGCTTAGTGCGAATGTGTGGAATATCAAACAAATGTGGCTGATATTCTGCGGTGCGACTGGACCCCCGATGTTAGAAGAGGGAAGGCGAATTAAGCTCTTGGGCACACTTTCCCAAGGGGAGTGTATAACCTAAGAGGAATTACCCGATTTAGGGAGGGCAATGGTTTTACACAGCACGACTGCCATCTGACTCCCGCGATCCAGAAGCCAACCAGACCCAATCCTTACTTTTGCCGGTTAGTACCTAGGCGACTGTCAAGAGTCTTCAAGGCGCCAAATGGCCTCTTGACTTGGCGACGGCTATTTACTATCAGAGGAATCTTGTGAATCACAAACAGTAGAACCAGTGATTACATAAATTGGCCTTCAGAATATAATAAATAATCTGGGGAATGCCAGTGAACTATGTTATGCATTTATTTTCCTCGTCAAAGTTCACACGATAAGATAAAGAAGTACACGCTTGTACTGTACCTAACCTACGCACAGGTCATACCCGAGACAACATTCACTCTTTGTTTACTTGTTCCAGTTGTGTGTTGACTATCATTCAAAGCGCTGACCATTTTCTAACTAAAAGTAAACTGTCGCTTCAAATTAAAGGAAATATCCAATCAAAGTGCCTCAATATGATGACGCAGGGAGTACTGGCTGTATTCTTAATTCTAGGTAAGCACCAACTATTCTTCTATTTTACCACTAATTAGTAAACCGTAGTCTGCTTGCAAAGAAGGGACTGAAGTGGCTATTTTTGGGGATCGGTACACAAAAGTGATTAAACAAATTTGTATGAAATAAGGATTTAACGAACAAGAGACAAACAGGATGCTCTAAATGCCAGGTTAAAAGTATCCTAAACCGACGAGCGTGTATCAAAGGCTTGATGAAAGTGGAGGAAGAGGAAAGTACTTACGTCAAGATCATAGCGGGTGGAGAGAGGTGGTGGTCTCTGCCTACCCCGATGTATGAGACGAACAACGTAAGTCTAAAGAGAAAGCTGTACGGCTTAATAACTACCTGCTGTAAATAGGTGAGGTCGAGTAGCTGTTTCTCAATTTAGTTGACAAAGATTTTCTCGGCCGAATTGCAAAGAGAGACTAATTGAGTATTTGAGTCAACGAACTGAGCAAAATTGGGGCAGCCGCGTAGGGTACCCTTTACCCTTGAGTGAATCACATGATTCGATAAGAAGATCATTGAACTTGGAAATTTCGCTATACTGCAGAAGAATAACGTGTCTATCAGAATAGAGTGATCCAACATTAAAATTGCTATACATTTTTCTTCAGGCACATCCTTAGCTATATCATCCGGGAAAAAGCAGTACCGAGATTACGAATACAATCCCAAAACTGATGCTTTCTACAAACTTCACGTTGAAGCCGTGGCCGCACAACATGCAGTAGACCATTGTTCTTTGGAAGGAGGCAGACTCATGCCTCCCTCTACTAACGAAGACTTAGCCCAGGCGCATGGGATGATGAAGAAGTTTCCTGATCTTGACATGGTTTTCATCGGTGACGATGGTCATGCACATGATTCGGCTGAAGAGAATCCTATTATTGATTGTAAGTAAAATTATTATTATCTTTCATAACCTTATATAATTTTCATAGCAAAAGGTATGATGGTCTAGTATTTTGGGAGGGATGGTCCAGGGACGAAGCTACGCGTAGCTCTGCTACGATTGGCGTCATTGGCGACCGCAGTGTAGTACCTAGTACAAATCTAGGACCTGACTGTTATATGTAGGTACATTGCTGTGGGAAAATTCGCTAACAGATATTATTTTTAGGATCGTTTAGTAGGTGTCCTTGTTAGTATTTTAGACCAGGGTAGACAATTGGACATCCTCGCCACTTCTTGCTAAGACTTCACCGGATTATAAACTGTAAGATGTGTACTGCTGCCGCCTATCCTCCGATAGAAGATCCCATAGTCGCCCGCAGCACTTACGGCAAGAGATACCTTACGAATTACCATACGATACCATACGATTACCATACGAATCAATAAGTTTATTTTTATCACCATAGACCCTAAGCCCTCTGGTGTGCTTCCTGTTTTTCTTCAATTAACTTACTTTGTTTGCAGTGACAGATAGTAACGAAAATCGATATTTGCGAATCCAAGACTTTACGAACTGTGACGTTATCAATCGCGAAGGAAAAGTGCTCACTACGCAATGTTTTCTAAGCCACCCTTTTATTTGCAAAGTCGAAGCCAAGGACGCGGTGCCTGACGAACGATGCGAAGTTTATGGTACTGGTAAGAACCTGCTTATACTTTTGTTTAGTTACTTATAACAGTTAGAACGCTTTCACATTAGGCGGATAAGCAGCGCGACAGGCGATTTCAGCGCTGCGCTGCTAAAGTTGCGATGGGAATATGCCTTGTAAAGGTCCTTGCGTGAGCAGATGGGGGAATACGCAATGCTTGAAAAGGTTTCGGGATCAGATGACCTTGTGTGAAATGCTCCTCATATTTGTTTAAGTAGTACGAGTCTCTGGATTTAGCGTGACTTACTAAATTCAGCACCCAGGTGGTAGGGAATAATATAGACAATATTAACAAAACAAAAACGTTTGCCTTAAACGTAAAGTTAACTCTTATGGTTTTAGGCAAATGTTTTTATTTGTTTAGATTTTATGTTTGTTTGTTCAGGTTATAAATACTACGAAAACGTGAGGAGTTGCTACAGAGTGCCTCCTCTTCCCCTCGCGTGGACAGAAGCTTACGAAGAATGTAGAACCGAGGGGGCTCATCTCGTTGTCCTCAATTCTGCGCAAGAGAGCGAAACGGTGAAGGAGTTCCTTCGAACTGTACCACGGCAATCCCAAGCCAGAACTACCTACTTCTTCTTCGCCGGCATAAGGGCGGAAAGGGTCCCTGATAAGAGTCAAAGAGTCTTTCGAACTATTTTCAGTGAGTAAACTACGTATTCTTTGATATTTTTTACGGCTAACCGTTTTCAATAACTAAAGTTAATAAAGTGTATGAGAAACTTGGCAATAGGTGCTGAACTGATCTTGATAAAAGTCTGCAATAAAAAACCGAGATATTTCAACCTAACTAAGTATTCTATCTCTGTTAAAGGTGTCTCTAACAAATATGCTAACGCGGTCGTCCTAATGTTAAGCTAATGTTGGATGGACAAGCTGAAACGCACCGCTAACTTTGTTTTAAACTAGCTCTTCCTTGCTACTTCAAACGACTTATGTTTATCCGCAGTAAAAAGTACCATATGCCAAGTGGGGATAGCTAATTGTAGCTTTTCCCTACTAATGAAATAATTTTCTGATGTTCCTTAGACGAGACTCTGGAAGCGGCTGGTTTCGCCTCGTGGTCTGATGGAGAGCCAAACAACCATTTGGACACGGAGTACTGTGGGACCATCTTCACCGGTAACGGGAAATACAACGACGTGGACTGTTCACACACGTACGGGTTCATTTGCGAAAAGGAGGTAGCGCCGTAGAAGCTATAATGGGCTGAAAAAGCTCATGCCCTTGCTCCTTATTTACGACAATAGTAGTTCCATCTCTATTAGAAAGACTAAATGTGAGTTGCATAAAGAGTCTTTAAAGTTAATCTTCTTCAAATCTTTTGCTGTCACATTTTTGTCATCAAAACAGAAAGTGACAGCAATACAGAGCTTTTTTACAAGCCTGTATTTTTAATTAGCGCAACAATGAGTTAGTTCAGTCTTAGGGTGGGTTGCACCATCTAACTTAACCATAACCGAATATATGCTTCTTGCTCACTCCACCGCATTTGCCAGAGTGAGACGAGCGTATTTCGTTATTGTTATACAATGTGTTAACGGAATAAACGAAACTGAGAAAATAGTTTGTTCACTATGGACAGTAATTACAATTTCACGGGTTTTTGATAGGGGTAATTTTTTTATTTTTATTATTTAAATCTTAGCCGCTTCTAAATATTTCTGTGGCTGGCTATGCGCGCGGGCGGCGCGCGGTTCATGAGCGGTGAGAAGGGGAGGGCAGCGGGCGTGGAGTGCGCGGACGCGAAGCGGACGCGCCATGATAGCTTTAAAATCTACTAGAACTACGATGAAACTTTAAAATAACAATATCTAGAAAAAAAAATCTTTTTTTAAGATTTTTTTTACGGGATTGGATTTATTTGAATAAAAATCAGTTGGGGTGTCTGAGGGTTTCGCTTATTCCATTAACACGTTGTTAGATGGTGCATTGACACTTATCATATCACGTGGAATTGGCAACAGTTAAAAAAATCTGTTGACGCATCATTCTTAAGCTCAGTAAGCTAAAGTAATGGCTAAAGTGTTATTTTTTTGTTGTTTGTACCGAAATGTAACGAAACTCAGTATCTAAATTAAGTTCCTATTTAATATTTTTAATAACGAGTAGCTCAGAATGTCGGAAAACGGGACATTTAGCGCCCCGCACCCTGTCCCAGAGCGGAAAGCCTGCTCAAGATAGACCGGAGCTACAAACAAAACATTAGCCTTTTGTCCAACGTCGGACAACTTTCGGCTGTTAACGTGGTGAACATATCCAGGTATTTTTATTACTAGATAGTTAAGAGTTAAGTGGAAATTGTAAGCATTTTAGAAATTGTAACTTGTGTATAGGGTAAAAAAAAGAAATAAATAAAGTACCATAAATATAAAATACAGCTTGATTATTGACAAAAAAACTGCTCTGCAAAATAAACTGGTTAAGAAGCGTACAGTCAAGAGCTGGTCAAGCTTGACACTCGCAGCGCAACTATAGCGTCCACGGCTACTGAAATAAGACCGGTACCATGTCCAATATATCAAGCTTGAGGAGCACTTGACTGTACCTGCGGATTTTAGTAAATGTTTTGTTTTTGTTTTGATGCATAAAATTAAACATATTGTCATTTTCATGATTATAGAGCATAAAATTTAGATAAATCTAAATTTTTTTCTTAGCTCTGATATGATGATACATTCTTATAGTAACGAAATAAAAAAATAGGCAGAGAGATTTTGCAGATTAAAATTATTTTTCACCTATTACCTATAATCATTTATCACCTTATTCTAAAAGCCTAGATAATTTTAATAATTTTAACAACAACTTCATTTACCTCTACTATTACCTATACTAAAATTTTGGAACTTTTAAAGTAAATAATTTATTTATACAAATACAAGTCTAGCAGTCTATGATGTATGTCTACGAAGTTACCTCGCCTATACCGAGTACCGATAGATTCTACCGATTAGTGTCGCAGTAGTTATCATCGACCAATCAATCGATCGATAGACGGGGAATCGATAGATGTAAATTGTCAATCAGCGGGTGCAGTTTCTATGGGAAGTTGAAATTAATTTTCGTATTTCGACCGAAAGTACAGTTCCATAGTCTTAAGTAACTTGCTTTAATAGAGCTTAATTTTTTTTACACCTGATTTAAAGGATTATTTATATTAACACCATTTATCTTAGTGGATCTGAGCTTTGGTGACGCCTTTTTGGTTTCCCTTGGATAAGGCTTTTGCCAGTTCAGCCTGGAAAGCGATGCGGGCTGGATCATCCTCATCGTAGTGGAATTCTTTCACATGATGAGCGTTTTGGTACTCCAGTTCTCCATTATTGCTGGCCAAGTCCTCTTCGGTGACGGAGCTTAGCATCGGCTGCTTGTCGTCTCTTGCAGACTCACTTTTATCCACTTCAATCTTGCTATGGCGTATCATCATTGAGCGTCTCTGTTAGTGGGATAAATATACTGCGTGAATTTTCATTCGTTTTAATCCCGAAGCCTAGTGATTCTACTCATGAAAACGAGCAACTATCCCGAAATTTTTTTCAAGTAAAAATTTTTTTTCATCTCCCCCATAGTAAAGTGATCACGTGATAGACTCATTTTGTATGGGAAGGTGGAAATTTTTTTCAATAAAATATTTTTTTCTTCGTTAAAGTTGTTTGGTTTCATGAGTAGAATTACTGGGCTTCGGGTTTAAAACGAAAAATAAAATCACGCTGTATGTAATACTCGTAGGGAAGGCCGTTACAACCCAACACAAACACTATTAACCTTAATTTTTTATTACCCTAGATATTATAAGAGGTGGTTCTGCCCATGAAACTGAACAACTTTTCCTAAGGGACAAAGGTCGAAATAACAAAAAAAATTACTTTCCTTACAAACTTCATCAGCTGACAGCACTTTATGTATAGGTATAGGAAATCGAAATTTTCTTTTTAGACTTTATGTTCCTTGGGAAAAAGTTGTTCAGTTTCATGGGCAGAACTATCTGTTAAAAAATCTGAGGTGGTAAAAAGTAACGCTGGATAAGGTAAGGTCCTTACTTATTTTCTTAGGTTTTTGCAAGATTAGCAATTTCCATAAAATACCAAACCTGATTGGATGACTAAGTATTAAAATATATCAAGTATTAATAATTGGTTTCTATAAATAGGTAGATAGGTAATAAATGTATGCAAACTATGCGATTTTACTTACAACGGTTTGTCTGTGAACATCCTTTTTCAGTTCTTCCAATTTTTCTTTGTTTTGTCGTTGCAAGAAGCCACACTGTAAATTTTATAAAAGTTTAAGGCTGCGAAAAGGCTGAAAACATAGCATTAGCCATGTCTTACAAATATCAAATCCCATAAAAATTTTACACTTGTAAGACTGAGTGTACTAGGAGCGTATTCGGTAAATACAAAAAAAATATAAATAGAACAGTAGGTTAGACAAGTTAAGAAAGTTTGTAACGTCCCTTTCGACGGTTTCATTTAGCTGTGCTCGGTCTTATCTGAGATTTCATCATCGTCACTTTACATAATCATTATCACTTTAGATAATAGATAGCTTTACATCACAGAATAGATTGGTGTGTATCAATCAGTACCTACCTGTCTATAGGCCAAGCCTACATTATCTCAATAATTAGGAGAGGGCGTATAAATCGCGAGTGAATAGGCTTCTTCTGGGCAAGCTCGTTCCATCGTCGACCTCATCTCTGTCCTCAGGGCTAGATCGAGGTCAAGAGTAAGCCCATACACAGTAAAAACAGTAGCTTTCAGTACCTATGTGTATAAAGGCCAAACCTATACATACATACATACATAACATCACGCCTCTTTCCCGTTGGGGTAGGCAGAGACCACAGTCCTCCACCTGCTACGATCTTGACATACTTCCCTTGCTTCCTGTACTTTCATCAATCCTTTTTTTCATGCCAAACCTATAGGTACATATTATTTCAGTAATTAGGAGAGGGCGTGTAAATAGTAGCTTTCAGTACTTATCGGTCTAAAGGTCAAGCCTAAATTATCTCAGTAATTAGGAGAGGGCGTGTAAACAGTAGCTTTCAGTACATACTCGTATCTTTCTAAAGTCCAAGCCTAAATTATCTCAGTAATTAGGAGAGGGCGTGTAAACAGTAGCTTTCAGTACATACTCGTATCTTTCTAAAGTCCAAGCCTAAATTATCTCAGTAATTAGGAGAGGGCGTGTAAACAGTAGCTTTCAGTACTTATCGGTCTAAAGGTCAAGCCTACATTATCTCAGTAATAATGAGAGTTCGAGTAAACAATAATTTTGCTTTCAAAATCAAATAAGTCGTAAGTGGATAAGCATCGCTTCCTATTAAATTTTGTGATTCGCCCCTCACACTATCCTTGCTATTTGCGGTAAACAGACAAGTAACAAGTTTAGCAAAGTGCATTAGTAAATGGCACTCTGCACGTCTACTCGCAAAGCATGATAACTACTAAAGCACTCGCATTCTAGTGCTACTAATGTATTCTCCTAATAAATCAGCCTTGAGGGGTTGATTCAGCTCGCTCTGAATTGAAATTGTAAGTGACGGATGGTCAATCAAATGTAAATAGATAAGGTACTCAAATCTTTGTCAAACTGAAATATTATATTACAGAAAATATGTTTGCCTGGACTTTTTGGCGGGAACTCGGTGTGGGCTGTTGCCTGCTCGATTAAAATTTTAGTTTTTTATGTATTTAGTGATATTTACTTAGTCCTACTAATATTATAAACGCGAAACTTTGTAAGTATGGATGGATGGATATTTGTTACTCTTTCAAGTAAAAACTACTGAATGGATTTTAATGAAACTTTATAATAATATAGCTTATACATCATAATAACACAGGCTACAATTTATCCTGCGCAGACGAAGTCGCGGGCACCAGCTAGTGTATAATAAAGATAGTGCGCAGCTGATGAAGATTTTAAGTGATCTCGTGTATAGGTAAGCCTCGTTTGTGCAGCATCGACACTGCCGGTTTGCCATATTTTGGACTTCAAGTTATAGTTAATATTCTAAAAACAAGAATGTTCTACAACACGTCACGACAGTCAAATTACCAAGAAAATGTTTGCCTTTGCAATGTTTGGAACACAAAATTCAAGAATCACACTTGCGAGACAGGTAAATAAGTTTGTCAAAAATCGTCATATTCGTGTCAATTGTTCTGTTTTCTGGCAGGCCTGGCAGCCTTGAGCTATTGTTAGCGAGCTGAATCATACACAAACACAACATCCCTACAGTAGGCATCTCAGTCTTCCACCTGCTACGATCTTTACATACTTCCCTCTCTTACTGTACTTTCATCAATCCTTTCATACACGCTCGCCGGTTTAGGGTTCTTTTAATGAGTCAGCTGTGTTGCGTCTGAATGGTCCTAATTTTTATTTGTGAACTTACTTCATGGATCGCCCAAATTATTATAACCAGAATGAGGAAACCCACTAGAGATGCCACGACAATAATCCATGTTGGTACCCCTTTCCCTTTCCACAGATATAGGGTAGTGGTTATCCTGAAATGAGACCTTGATTATCTATTTTATAACAATATTTATGTTTATTTATTAAATCGTATAAAGATAACGAACAAATCAATATGGGGACATTTCAAACAAGGTAATCGATCGCAACTTAGGCAAAGCTTGTACTGTGAGTATCACGGACTTGCATGCATACATAAAAATATGAGAATTAGTAACTCTGTTCCAAAACAAACATCGCACAAATGTCCACGTTTGCTCCAGGTTGGGATCGAACCCGCGACCTCTAGGGTAGAAATTAGGATCACTACCAACCGAACCACTATATAGGCTGTTAAGGTGCATCTACAGCATAGATACTTCTTGTGGAGTAACACACCGAAGTACAAAGCACTACGCTTATTAGCGCTGTGGCAGGCTGTTTGGCTTAATATTAATTGCACATCAAAAATACTGATTGCACATCAAAATACTGACTGTACATCAAAAATACCAAATTGCTACTTCTCAAGTGCAATACTTAAATGCACATCAAAATACTGACTGTACATCAAAAATACCAAATTGCTACTTCTCAAGTGCAATACTTAAATGCACATCAAAACTAATTATTGCGCATCCAAAACTATAGGTTCGTTAGCTAAAGTAAACCCAACCTAACACTGTACCTTGCGGCTACAACGAAAAGAATTTCGTGTTAATTACGAATTAATTATTAAATAGTGTGTAATCCAGGATTTTAACTGTCTACGTAATTAAATGGCTGCCAAAATTAGAATATTTTGAGTTAACTATTTTGCTGTGCATATTTGTATTTCTGATTGTCATATGGATTTTATTTGAATTAAAATTCACGGAATATTGATTTGCAGTTTATACCATCCTTATTTTATTCTACATATACTTACCCCGCTATTTTTTGAACGCTTTCCGACAACGATAGTCGCAGTTTAGTGACCAATGACGCTTTTCCTGCTTTTATTTTATCTGAAATGAAAATGTATTTGCCTTATAGTCGGGGGTCCCGTCGCTGAATCAACTACTTCATAAGATACATAAACGATACAATTTTGTAGTGTTTGATAGCTTAGATGCTTAGTAACACACTTTTTTCCAGTGACTAGAATTCTTCCAGGTTACGGAAGAATTATGAGAGATCCATAATAGTACATTAAGATGCAAGTGCGCTATTTTTTTTTTATTAAGCTCGAGGCTCGAAAATTGCTGCCCGAGCCGCAGGCGAGGGCGTAATGGAGGCGAGAGTGTAATGACCAAAGCGCACGCGCTCCTTTCGACGTTTGTCAACACATTTGCGAATAACCTTACCTTACCGGTACCTTTTTTCCCTAAGGAAAATTCGGAGACAACACTTAGGTACAAGCTACGTATTTTTCCTTAGATTTCTACGTAGATACACCCGATTCTTCAGACTTGTGTTTCGTGCCATAATATTTTCTACGTTGAGAAACTACATTAAATACTGTTTTTTTATTTGTAGAAGTCGATACTTTTGAAAATAATTACTAATGGTTCCATTCGTGTGATCCGATCACCCGCCTGCGTGCGTCGCGGCGGCGCGGCGTCCCCAAATTAAATATTTATCAAACGTGTTTCTTTGGGAAAGTTATTCAGCTTTGTTGAATGAACACGCCCTTTCAGTTTTCGGTACACCATCCACCCTTACACCCTTAATCCCTTAATATTTGCTGTAAAGATCCTTACCCACTAGAGGAGAGCCTGGCTGCACATTCATAACAATTTTGACACTTGTCGATAGACCACTAAGCAGTTCTGTGATAATGCAGAAAGCTCTCTGTTCTTCCACCTTACAATCCGTCGATCCCTTCGTCGATCCATATGTTACCTGTAATCAGGTAGGTAGGTACTTAGGTTTTAAATTTTCTTGCTTAGTTCAAAAGGTATCTAAAAAGTTTGGGTCGAATTTATGACTTAATAAATTTAGTTTAGTTCATAGTTTTTCTCTTAAATCATAATCCTAGGCGATTTAAAAATACCGGCATCTAGGTTAGCTAGCAGCCTGGAAAAGTTTAAGTAGGATTAAGTCTGGTTTGCCTTTTCTGGTTAGATATCAGATCAAATTGTACTTGTTCTATGGTAAAAGTTCACGTTACTTAAACTTCGCAAGGCAAGGCAACTCAAAACGGACTAGAATTTTGGTCTTTGAAATGGTTAGTAGAATAGCATAAAAATAAGCAGTTATAGACTGGGAGATGATTACACGCCATTAACTTTTATAACATAAAAAATGAGATAAGTTCTTAGTTCGATTTAAATAAGAGTTATAACTTCTAGCGCGTATTTTCTACTAATAACTATAATTTTCGCAATATCGGCAACACTCGCGGACAAAGTCCGTGACTGCCAGTGTCTGCCCGGCTCTCGTATTAAAATTGTACAAAAAAGGTTTTTAGAATTTTGAATTTTATCCAAGTGTTACGTAAAGATTAAAAAAAAAATTACGTAACACCGTTATTAAAAGTTCTGTTATATGGACTGTTTTTATCCAGAAAAAAAAATGCAAACCGAGAAAAAATTGCTTTATTGGCATAAACTTGGAGGAGCTCAAAGATTTTGGAAACTACGCCAGAAGCGCAGCGCTTTTCTTACGTCAATGGAGGAGCTAGACGGCATAAACTTCAGGGCGACAACTGCTGACAAAAATAAAAAAACAAAGGTATCAAAAATACCTACATGTCAAAAAGTATAAAAGCCGTTTAGCCAGTCGCCAACAACTCTTTTAGTAGTGGTAGGGCTTTTGTGCAAGTCCGTCTGGGGAAGTACCACCCCCTTGCCTATTTCTGCCGTGAAGCAGCAGTTTTTGCATTGCTGTGTTTCGGTTCGGAAATTAACGGCACATGACATGAGACATACCATCTTAGTTCTCAAAGTGAGCAACACGCTTTGCTGTGCTATTGCCTCGCCATAGGTGAGTATATATGTTCCTTGGCTATTGGGGCATTTGTCCCCAATTCGTTAGTCCGAAATCTGACGTTTAGGACCAACAAATGTCAATCATTGTCAGTCATAAATTGTCAACATTATCGGATGCAAACTAAACTTACTTACAAAATGGAATGTTCTTTGTTGAAGAAACAATATACTCTTCTGTTTTTGACTATAATCTTATGAATAAAACTGAAAAACCAGGCGTAGATCACATATAAACAGTAAAAAGTTTGTTTTGCTTTTCCCGCCATATTATTTCCGTTCCGTGTATTTAGTACCGACTGAAGTACTATACAACGTACTTCACGCGATTTTTCACAGATGGCCATAGATTTATATAGTCAAGATAGGGTCTTGGGAACAAGCGGTTCAAAATTTCCCCATACAAGAAAAAATAGCGCCATCTGTGAGAAATCGCGTGAACTACGTTGTGTAGTACTTCGGTCGGTACTAAATACACGGAACGGAAATAATATGGCGGGAAAAAACAAAACAAACTTTTTACTGTTTATATGTGATTTAGGCCTGGTTTTCCAGTTTCATTAATTAGATTATAGTCAAAAACAATAATAAGAAATAACGATAATAATAATAAGAGTATATTGTTTCTTCAAATAAAAACATCCATATTGTTGGTAAGTTTATTTGCATCCAATGTTGACAATATGACTGACAACGACTGACATTTGTTGGTCCTAAACGTCAGATTTCGGACCAACGAATTGGGGACAGTGTAACCTGCCGATAAGGTGCCGATGGGCTAGTACTTATATATAAGTAAATGCAGATGGCGCAATTTTTTCTTGTATGGGGAAATTTTGAACCGCTTGTTCCCAAGACCCTATCTTGACTATATAAATCTCCAAGATATAAATCTATGTATTGGGTATATGGTATTGGGGCCAAAATGTGCCACTAATAAGATAGTGGGTGCTATGGGCGGTCACTTACCACACCTCCTCGTTTGCTTATTTGTGGCCAATGAGTTTGTGTCATAAAAAAAACCTTTTTACCTCCAAAGCTCGGAAACATTTGTTTTGTCATAATAGTCTACGGTTTTGTCGGTTAAATTCGAACGCGATGTACATAATATTTTTGTAATATGCAACCCTCCATGCTGCAGTACTGGCCGCTAGTAAAACCAGCCCCGCACTATCGTTTCTAGATGAGCAAAGAGGGATGCAGCTATAGGAATGAAAGAAATTGTGGTATGAATAGTGTATGCCTGGTGGGTAACGTACTGGCTGATAATAAAAAGTAAATTCAAAATTCGATCGGCTTTTGTTTTTTTAAATTCTTTGCCGTGATAAATGGACTCGCCCTTTTACTTCCAAATACAAAATAGATTCGCCTGCCACTGGCTACCCTCTGTCTCCACATTGAACTCCAATCATTTACTTATATATCACTCCAATGAAAATTAACCTTGTTCTGCAAATTCTATTGTCAAGTTATCTATCAAGTAGTGTATAGGTAAAGTCACGAACATAAGCACAACAGTCCTTTATTCTTAATCTATAGACGGCCGGTTGTCGGTGGAAACTCTTCGACCTTGAGCGAGTCTCATGAATAATTAATTAAACACTTATTTCTTATATTTGAATTGCTTTTCTTGCATTATGTTAACATTTCCTCGCTTTGATGAGATGAAAAATTTTGTGTTTCGCTCGGCAGCAAAGTTATTTTGCGTCTCGTGCCTTGAAACCTTCGCTACGCTCAAGATTCTTGTTTTAAACCACGAGCGAAGCGATCCTAGAATCTTTCGCTTGCTTAGGTTTCAATACGGGTGTGTAATAGATGATATAACAACTTTTAATATAACATTTAATTGATATAACAACGTTTCATATAATTTTGTTTCATATAATAATTATTTCGTATAATCGACATTTCACATATTTTCATTTCATATAATTTCAAAACGTATAATAATTATTTCCTATAAAAATATTTCATATAATCATCATTTCGTATAATACCCATTTCATATAATATAAGTTCGTTATCTTCATTGGTTATCAACATTAATTATTAAGTAAATGAACAAGCAAGCATGCATTATGCAAAAAAAAGCAAGCATAGGCAAGCAGGCATGCATGCAAGCAAGAAAGAAACAAGCAAGCATGCATGCATGCAGGCAAGCAGACGTGCGCATACATTCATGTCAACCTAACCTGAAGGGTATGGCGGAATGAAGCGGAGCTCGCTCCGCTCGCCTCCGCTCAATTCCGCCATACCCTTCGAACCTAACCAACTGTGTCGGGGTGTTCCAAACTCTTTTGCTTGCTTCGCTCGCCTATTATCCATTCTACTAAGCCCTTGCCATTAATAGACAAGTAAGCAAGCATTCAAGCATGCACACAGCAAGCATGCATACAAGCAAGCATGCAGGCAAGCAGGCATACGCATGCATTCATGTCAACCTAACCTGAAGGGTATGGCGGAATGGACCTTCGAACCTAACCAACTGTGTCGGGGTGCCCCGAACTCTTTTGCTCGCTTCGCTCGCCTATGATCAAATTAATTGAGTCTTATCGTTTCACTTTTAAACAATTTTAATTAAATAAGCATATTCATATAACTATACAAAATTATTATAAACTAATTGATTATTTTTTTTTGTTTTATTATTATAAATTAAATAAATAATAAGTAAATTAATAAAAAAGTAATGTATCAAATGAATTTTCTATGAAATAAATTTTATATGAAAGATATTTAGGTGAAATCATAGTTATACCAAATGTTAGTATAGAAAACGTTCATTATAGTAAAGGTACGTTATGTCAAACAAAATTATGCTATAAGTTGTTATATGAAACGTTTATTATATCAATTGAATGTTATTAAAACGTTGATATACGAAAAATATTTATACGAAATGATGCGCACCCTTTCAATACAAGACACTCGCGCCAAATAACTCTTTTGCTGCCCTATCATAACTATCAACAAATAACTATTGTTTCCATGGATATTATTCCATACAAAGTCTGTTACGTAATGTTAACTTTTTAATTTTTATAGTTGATGAAATAACTTTCTAGCCTTTTTAGGGTTCCGTACCTCAAAAGAAAAAAACGGAACCCTTATAGGATCACTTTGTTGTCCGTCTGTCTGTCTGTCTGTCTGTCTGTCTGTCTGTCTGTCAAGACCCTTTATCTCACGAACGGGTAAAGGTATCAGGTTGAAACTAATACCATATATTAGAATCCATGAACCACACAAGATCTGAAAATTTCAATTTTTTACAACGACGCAATCAAAAGATATGGCATTTTATGTCCTCATCTCCATACATTTATTCAAAAATGCAAAACCTACAGGGTACTTCCCGTTGACCTAAAATTATGAAATTTGGCAAGAAGCTAGGTCTCACAGTACAAATAATGGGAAAAGTCTGAAATCATTAAATATTTCAACTTTTCTCACAACTAATGGTAACCAATTGTGGTGAGCTCCCGTTTTAAGAACATTCATATAAGAGAGGGGTCAAGTTGGATGGTCGCTGAGGCGATTTTTGTTTTAGTTCTATTTCAAAAACGGGAACACTTACAAACTTGAATATTGGTATGTTTATAGTGCATAAACTTTAAAATAACAACAAATAATAAAATTTGGTCAAGCACGTGTCGGACTCAAAAAATCTAGCTCATTAACTTACTGAAATTTCAACTAATACAATTATGTTTATGTGGTGGTACGGAACCCTCAGTGCGCGAGTCCGACTCGCACTTGGCCGGTTTTTTTATACAATTAAAATCACTTGTATGAAAATGCCAGACCTAATATAAATACAAAGAATCGGTTTTGAGATGGGGCAGTAAGGGCGATTTAGTATGGTCAAGACGTCTTTCGTATTAAACGCTGTTCGTATTTACTGGCCTGAAGTATGAAATTTAATTCAAACCCTCATTCAAACCTCATAAAATGATAAGACAACTCAATATGGGCAACTAGTTGAACGAGTTAGAAATAACACAAGAATAAGTAAATTATTTTAATTTTAAATAATCTTTACATCGGTTTAATTGGTACTGTGACCGATTATTGAATCATATTTTGACACAAGTTGCAGGAATACCTTTGAACCTGGTTTGTACGTATTGTGTCTCCATCTTCGCAAACACCGACGAGCCAAAAATCTCAAGTTGCAGTCAAAAAACGGTTTTGCAGATACAATTTTTTCAATATGATGTTTGCAGCTGGCTGTCCAAACGTTGCACTTGTCAATAAATACTTCCAGCATAAAAGCATTTCGTTTATTCAACCATTTTTTATTTGACTGTTCATTTAGTAGATACGTGAACAGTTTTTCTGGTGTATTGGCATGTGCAGAATAGTTGTAAAAATAAACATTGCCCCTACTAACATTAGGTGGTAGGGTAAGGTTTGGATCTTCAATGCAATATATAAATATTCGCCTTGTCAATGGACGTAAAGCAATAACTCCTAAGTGATAGGCAGCATGTGGACCCAACATAAAAAAACGAGTTTTGGCACTACTCCACGTTGGGCGGTTTTGTGGTCGTAAATGATAGCTTTGGGTTTTTACTTCCAATCGTTTTATTGGAAGTTTATTCCTTTTTATTCCCATCCAACACTTGCATCGGACTGCATCCAAATTGCCGTTACCGTAGTATTTGGCGCACTTGGTTCTCCACATTATTAAATGGAATACAACAACAAGATTGATGGAACTGAAAAAACAGGCAAGTAATTTTAAAAATAAAAGCAGGTAGGTATGTACTATGAATAGGTAATAAATTCAAATAAATGTTATTCTTTATTGTTTCTTTGAATACATTCAAAATATTAACTGCATTCGATTGATTAGTTATTGGGATGGATTTCCTTCGCCTTGTAGTAGGTACTCACGTATTATTATCTTGTTTTTCACTTGCTTTACACCAGTATTACATAGGTTACTCGTATATACAAATCTCATTAAAACTTTATTACGTTTCACAACCTTTTAAAACCAAATTCAAACAATTCAAATGATTAAATGACTCATTTTTTTTTAAAACATGGCAATCGGCCGTCTTGAATTTCTGCCAATGTCCAATCAATGTTGATTTTTTTTTAAATACATAGTAAATTGACGACGGAGTGCGCAGCTCACAAATATATAAAGGTGCGCAGCTGATGAAGTGATATAAAGCCCTGTTTGTGTTTTCTCAAAAAGTTTTTAACTCGCCACTGGCGGTTCGCTATATTTTTAACTTCAAATAACAATATTCTAAGAACTGAAGAATGTTTTAGAACACGACGCTGGCAGAAATGTCCTGACAAAAAATTGCACTTTCCAACGCTTATGTCCGCGACTTCGCCAGCACATTCTTTAGGCATGTAGCCCATATTGCCCCAAAAAAAGTTTTGTATTTGTGACGCCACTATTTCTCAAGGTAGCACATCTGCTCTGCAACCACTTTAACTAATCTAACCCTGTTTAGGATGAGCGTAATCAGAGACACTTATGGCGTACGGCGGCGGGGCAGAACGCGTCGTCCCTCTCGCTTTATTACAAAGAAAACTGAAAGACTGTTCTGTGCTGCCCTGCGCCGTCTGCATCTCAGATTACGGCCACCGTAGGATCAATAATTATTTTGGCCGATAGTTGAACTTGGCACAAGATTTTTACGACTGTACTACAAAACGTGCCAGGTGTGCCAAGCCAGGCAACCCTTTTTACTTTCGAGCGGAGCGAGAAAGGTATTGTATTGGTGAAAAAAAAAAAGTTTTTTCTAATTTTCTCAAATGTGTTCTACGAGTATATCACTTATACATCATAAAAATCAAGTCTCCCAAAAATGTCCGTCCGTCGGTCGGTCGGTCGGTCGGTCGGTCGGTCGGTCGGTCGGTCGGTCGGTTCGTCGGTCGGTCTGTCCGTCACGCTGTGGCCTAGCGGCTAAACGAATGGTCCGATTGACACCATATTTTGAATTTAAGAGTTTTATGCAAATCCATCGAAGGATTCTGAGTGGATTCCTGCTGGCTCTCATTTTGAGGGTAGCTGTGATACAACGAAAATTAAAAATTGTAATTTTCGCAAAAACGGCTCATACAATCTTAATGAAACTTTGTATGACCAAGAATCTCCATGCCAGGTATCTTGCGCTAGTATCCACTTATCTGTGGAAGTTCATATAAGGGGTGTTCCCTTATTTCTAAAATGTAAAATTGGTATTTACTGAAAATTGGTTTCATTGAGGTTATTTTAATGTTCTATGATTTGGATTCTGAATTGGTTATCTACCTGACTGGATATTCTATTTGAACTTTTTTTTGCAAAAATCCAGTATACAGGGTGTACCAAAAATTTAAAGGGCTTGCTCAGTAGACTAAAATGAACAACTTTTCTTAAGAAATATGTGTCGTGAAATTCTATGCAAGTATCTTACGCTAGTATCCATTAATCTGTGAAAATTCATATAAAGGGTGTTCCAGTTCTGCCAAAATTTTAACATGCGATTTTCTCGAAATCGTTTACGGTTAGTATGTCTTAATATTTGACAATTTGAATTCTGAATTGATCAGTGGAGGTATATTTCATGAGAATTTTTTTTGGAAAAACTTATATTTAAGTTTGTATTTCCATACTTTATGTATAGCATTACAAATTTAAGTTTGCAGTTGATACTTTTTACTTGCCTATCGCAAGAAAGTAAGTGCAGTGCTGCTGTACCATTTATTTAGGTTTCCGTAGTCAACCCGTCCTTGTTGACTACGGAACCTAGATATTTTCTTCATGTCCGTCCGTCTGTCTGTCTGTCCGTGGCTTAGCTCAGAGACCTTTAGTACTAGAAAGTTGTAATTAGGTACGAGTATGGCACGCCGCCGACTAAATTGGTAAAATAAAATACTTAGGTAGGTATTGAAAAAAATTTTTTTGGAGTAGCTCCCCTAGATGTGAAGTGGGGATGAAAAATTAAGTCGCATAGTGTGGGGTGTCGTTAGAAAGGTCTTTCAAAAATATTGAGAGAATTCTATAAACGTAAATTTTCTTTTTTAGGGATCCGTTTACGAAAAATTAAAATCGAAACATGTAAATATAACAGCAAAACTAAAACGATCTCTCAATGTAGCACAGTTTTTTAGAAATCTGCAAAAAACCTTTACAAATAAATTTAGTCTTGATGACCTGAAAATGGACATTATAGCTTCTAAATATACTCTAAGTATATCGGAATCCTCGGCGCGCGAGTCCGACTCGCACTTAACCGGTTTTTGTTACAGCCAAGTGCCAGCTAAACGGATAATATCGGAAACGTGAAACAATTAACAGTGGTGTTATAGTATATAGATGAATTTAAAAGGAAAGCTATCACAGCGATATAGGTAAGTAGACATTACAGGTTAACGAGTAATAGTCAAAATACTTAAAATAATAGAAATAGCAATATCAATCAGGCGCTGATCTTCGTTAGGAAGGAAAGTGTTTATAAAAAAATCAAAACTTGCTTAACAATAACGATTTCCGAGGCAACTACGGAACCGTACACTGCAAGTGGCCCGTCACGCACTTGGCCGTTTTTTTAGATTCACATTATTGTACACCAGTCTAAGTTAGTAATTTTTGATATGCGATTAGGTAAGGATTGACGAGGATTAGCTCTTTACCTATTAATATCATGCAAAGCTATGAAATAAATAAGTACGTTGATATAACCAAGATATAACTTACCGCTTCGATCATGACTTGCGGTGGCAGTGATATCACACAAGATAAGTTTGTCCATTTGGTGACACCATAGTTTATGATCTAGAAAACGTATTAGAATATTAAATTAATCTTTTCTACAGCTTTTTTCAAACTTCTCAATTCAATGACATCGAATAGGAAATGGCGGGAAGCGGAGAGTGAGTGGAGATGAATATACGTAACTGTCACTGGAAAATTATAAAATCGTAAGTTGATCAAGTTGTATTACTTAACGCAATAAATTTCAGTTCATTTATCAAGTCACGCTGCCTGTCGGTAAGTTGATAAACTAACGATTTTGCCACACGTCAAATCATACACGAAAGGGCCAATCGCTGCTAAGTGAACAATGTTACGTTAAACTGATTTAGATTGGTCGATGGCATTGGTGACAAGCATGTGGCAAGTGTTTCTACAAGAGTTAACAATCGACATTCAACCAATCAGCGTTCGCCTCGCGTTCGCCGGATCATTTTAGCGCGAGACTCCGTATGTAAATTGATCAATTACCTGAAATCTATGCTTATAAAAAATCAGTTCAAAAACTAGAACCCGACTACTGGCAAATCTTGCTCTAAAAAGTATGTAACAAGAAAATATTGTCATCGGAAATTGTTATGTACAAACTATGGTATTAAATAAATATTCATAGCGATGTTCAGATAATAGCCGTGGTCATATTGTTATGCCTCTTTGCCCTGAAGTTTATGATCGCTTTTTTCGGATAGGTGGCATAACATGACCAGGGCTATTATCTGAACATCGCTATGAATATTTATTTAATACCATAGTTTGTACATAACAATTTCCGATGACAATATTTTCTTGTTACATACTTTTTAGAGCAAGATTTTCCAGTAGTCGGGTTCTAGTTTTTGAACAGATTTTTTATTTCAATTATTTTGGGGTTGTAAATACATAAAAAAGCTAACAACATATATATTTTTGAAATGTGCTCGTTAAGCCCTTTCATTTGATACCCAACACGGTACGGTAAATTTTTTTTTTTATTAGTCCTTGACTTAATCTGCTCTAGAGGGCGCCACATACAATTAAACGAAATTTCTTGTATCCTATAACCAGCGGATAATTAAGACGCTTCTAACGACACCTCATTTGTCAAAATATGAGAAGTAGTTTAGAAGTTATGATGGAACAGATGAACATACATACATACATACATAGCCTGTCAAAATCATAACCCTCCTTTTGCTTTGCCGTAGTCGGGTAAAAATAATACATTTCAACTGCCGTTTATGATTTTTCGAAAATTGATCAATTTACGATTCTTATCATTTTCCAGTGACATATCCTTCTATTCTGACGCCGAGTGAAATGAGTAGAGTTATAAGTATGTAACCTATTAAGTTTAGCTTGATGTTTAGGAATCTGAAGATTACTTACCGCATAAATATGTTCAATTTGCTTTCCTTTCTCTAACATCACTTTAGTCATATTTAAGCGTGGAAAAGAAACTCTGAAGAAAGAAAACAAAATACAGGGTGAAAGGAATAATATATGTTTCGAGAAATTTGTGAAGTATGTTGATCGAACTGGGGGTCTATTACTGTAGCTGAAACCAATGATATTTTATTTCTGGATTTCCTATCGAACTAATTTGAAACACAACCACACGGTGTCAGTGTGGTTTAATTTCGCTAGAAATAAAACATCATTGATTACCAAGGAAATCGTTCGCGTATGGTAGGCACGTTCCAGCTACCGAAAAAGACCCCCTGGTCTTTTAAGTTTAAATGAACAGTCCCTAACATCAACAAATAAAAGTGGAGAAACAGTTTTTTAAAAATCGACTTTTACAGGCTAAAACTCTGGCAACATGAGTCGAAAGACGAGATTTTTTATGTAAGGTTTTATGGGAGAAAGTTGCTCAGTTTTATGGTCTGAGCTACACACAAACTAATAAAAAATTACCTACTATTATGACACGAGAACAAAAGTTCATTTTCCAAATGTTTGTCCCTACATACAAACATTCGGATAATGAATTTTTGTTTTCGAGTCATGACAGTACCCCTTCGAACCTTGAATCTTCGGCTTGGCAAGTAGCCTTACCCTACCAACCACACCCGGATTTCACTTACATCCCCAAGGTGATGTTATTGTCAGTAATAAGGCCAACGGTGATGTTTTTCGGTTGGCCTACAGGCTTACTGCAGCCACTGGTGTATGCTTGCGAGAAGATCACTATTTGCTTGTCGGAGCTTGACAGAAGCTTCGTGTTTAGGGTCAGCTTCACTGTCTGGAATAAATAAATGTGCGGGATATTTTACACAGGGTGCGGGATTTTTGTAACGTGCCATTTTTCACCATTAATCACATGTACAGAACCCCGGGACTCATATAGATTCCATAAAAGCTTTTAACCGACTTCAAAAAAGGAGGACGTTCCACTGTATGTATTTTTTTTTATGTATGTTCACCGATTTCTTCGTCAGTTGTGAACCGATTTGCAAAATTATTTTTTTATCCGAAAGGGTATAATACTCCTAAGGTGGTCCCATTGTCACCAAGCCAGGATCTGATGAGGGGATCCTTGGGAAATCGAGGGCAACTCTCAAATTTTATAGGCACTTATTACGTGTTTCATATATTTTTCAAAGCTATACAAGTATATAGCCCGTGTGGTGCCGGCGAAGAATAGTAGCAACCCACCTCAACCCGTGGGTGTCGTAAGAGGCGACTTTGTTCCACTGGATGTATTTTTTTTTATGTATGTTCACTGATTACTCCGTCAGTTGTGAACCGATTTGAAAAATTCTTCTTTTATCTGAAAGGGTATACTCCTGAGGTGTTCACATTGTCACCAATCCGTGGGTAAAAGGCGACTAAGGGTTTATGAACCAGAGAATGGGAAGCAAAATCCTTCTGTGTATCGTTTCATCTTACATTCTGCAGGCACCAACAACCGCGGTCCATGGTGCAAGCCGTGACGCTAACAATCGTGGTGACTATGGTTCTTCCCCTTCTAATTGTTCCAGCAAAAGCTGGAATTTTGGAGGGGTCCCTGTCCTGTGATGGACGTTTCAATGATACAAATATTTGCGTCTGGTATTCATCATCTCATGTTGATGATCTGGTGTTGGAAGGAACAACTCCTTCATCATGACATCTCTGAAACGTCTCTAGAAGACAGGGAACTCCCTCCGAAATTTCAGATTTTGCTGAAACAATGTGGAGGGTAAGTACCATAGTCACCACGCTTGTAAGCGTTACGGCTGGCTCCATGGACCGCTGTTGTTGGTGACCACAGAATGTAAGATGATAAGATACACAGAAGGATGCTGCTGCCCAGCCCCTGGTTCATTAATCTTTAGTCGCCTCTTACACCCACGGGTAGAAACGGGTTGGTACTGTTCTTTGCCGGCACCACACGGGACACGGAACAACTCCTTAACGGTTAGAAGTTGGAGGATAATTCTGTTAAATTGTAGTAACGTTCTTTAAGATCAATAGTTTGAAGTGCTCGTGGCCAAGTGGAAGTTGTTCTTTCTTTGCGATCACGAAAATTGAGTAACGGTGGCCGTGGTTTAGTCAGAATCTGGATGGGTGACCGCTAGTGGCACAACAATTGAGCGTTCTGTCAATTGTAGAACGATTTTCAAAAATTCTTCTTATTCCGACAAAACATACTTCTAAAGTTGTCCCATGGTCACCAAGTGAGGATCTCACTATAGGAGCCCAGGGATACCAAAGGCAGCGCTCAAATTTTATAGGCACCTAATACCTACGTGTTTCATATACAACGTGTTAGGTAAATAACGCAAAACCTTTCAGAACTCTCTATCGAAAAAGCTCTTCATATGAAATTAAACAACTTCTATCACATTTGAAAACTTGCAAAAAAAAAACAACAACAACTTTGCAACAAAACCTGCGGTTTTTTAAGCATAGAGACCCGCTCAAGGTCGAATTGTTCTCACTGACGTGTAGCTGCGTGTACAAACCTATCTCTAAGTGGGTTACTTATTTCTGACCAATCGTTAATATCAAATTTGGGGTTTTAGAGATTCAGAGATTTATCCGTGAAATGCTCTTGACTTTTTAGTGACATCATGATTCTTAACTAAGTGTTTTTATAGCAGGATCAGTCAGGGTTACCAAACACCTGTTGGTGCCTGTACCTTAAGGTGTTTGCTTTAAACTAAAACTTGTAAAATAAAAATAGTTTTCACAAAAACTAATCACCTCCTTCAATTTTTTTTAAGGAATCTATTAGCATTAAAAAGTATGAAATAACCATAGCAGTTAATTATCAGCAACGTAGTGCTATAATAGAAAAAAACCCAGCCTATGTTTTTTACCCGACTGCCCCAAAACAGGAGGGTTATGTTTTTCGAGTGTATGTATATATGTATGTATGTATGTAGATAGATAGATAAATAAATTCTTTATTGTCACACAAAAACAAAACAATACACAGGAGACTCTTAAAACTAGGGTGGACAAAGGCGGTCTTATCGCTTAAAGCGATCTCTTCTCTTCTCTTCTTTTTCTTTCTCTTTTTCGATGTATGTCGATTTCTTTGTCGCGCTCTGTAGCCAAAACGGCTTGGTAGATTTCAACATGTGAGGTGTCGTTAGGTTCGTATTCATTGTAGGAGTGTCATAGGGTATAAAAAAAAATTAAAAGTACTAAATAAAAAAACTATTTCAAAAAACAAAATACCCGACTGAAAAAAGAATCTCAATCGGTTTCCGATTGAGATGAAATTTTGCATGCGTATGCGAATTGAATGACAATGCAATGTTATTGTAACTAGGAGCTGATCTGATGATGGAGCTGTTAGATATCCATGAAAAAGTGGAGATATTACCGCGTTTCAGAATCCTACAGCGCCATCTGTTGGTGGGTAGCGTCGCTTGCTCACCTGGTAATATTTTATTGATAAAACAACTCTGTGAGATTTCCTTATAAAATATTTGGGTTTAGCTAGGCCTTTTGGAAAAAAAAATCACTTAGTTTTAACATACAAAGCAATGACTAAATTTCACGTGCAAGATGCTGCATTCATTACTTTTGTAATACTGTAGTTTTTCCACTCCATACCAGAGGCGCTGTTTTTATTACCGCGTTTCAGAAACCTACAGCGCCATCTGTTAGTGGGTAGCGTCACTTACTCATCTGGTAATATTTTATTGATAAACCAACTCTGGGAGGTTTCTTTATAAAATATTTGGGTTTAGATAGATAGATACATAGAAACTCTTTATTGCACACAAATTAAAAGTAATTGCGTAAGAAACCTTATATCCAATTGCGCGCAAAGGCGGCCTTATTGCTTAGAGCAATCTCTTCCAGGCAACCTTAGGACTGGGAATCGCTGAGATGGACACGAGTAGTGCAGAGTTAGCTAGGCCTTTTGGAAATAATTTTCTTAGTTTTAACATATAAAGTAATGACAAAATTTCCCGTGCAAGATGCAGCATTATGGGGCTACCTCCCGTTCACTAGCGCCCCCATCAGTTAAAAAAATATTACTCGCTAAATACAAAACTTGTCAAATACCCGGAAAGACAATTTGAATTAATTAATATCTTGGGTTTGGGCTCGTCTGATTCCAGGCTGTGTAAAGAGTTGTTTTTGTATGTATGTATGTCGATTTCTTTGTCGCGCTCTGCAGCCTTAACGGCTTGATAGATTTTAACATGTGAAGTGTCGTTAGATTTGTTTTCATTGTAGGAGTGTCAAATGGTATAATATTTTAGTACGGCACCTTTGAAGAGAAAAAAAGGGCAAAATATTTTTTTTAAATAATTACTTTTACAACATGGGTATCAAACAATAGCTGGTAAAAACCTGATTTTAAGGTTTAGGCAATTTTTTTAATATAACTTGACGTAGCAAATCTGAAAACTAAAAAGTTTAAAATAAAAAATTATTAAATAACAAAAAACCCAACTGCTTAGCACAAGAGAGGAAAACAAGCTTAAATCTATTGGATTTGGTAACTTGAATTGTATGAGATACTGCAGGCGGGGACGAAAAAACGTTTTGTGGATGTTTACGACTTAATTTTGTTCGTCCCCGCCTGCAGTATCTCATACAATTCAAGTTACCAAATCCAATAGATTTAAGCTTGTTTTCCTCTCTTGTGCTAAGCAATTGGGTTTTTTGTTATTTAATAATTTTTTTTGTATTTCAATTATAAATTAACAAAAAACAGTTAATTTTGGAGTCGGTGCCAGCCAAATCGCCAAACCAATTGAAGTATGTGCTATTAGCGAAATATCCTTTATGTGCACTAAATAACTCGCGCTACATAAGCTGTAGTAGGCTGTAGTAACCAAAGTTTGCCTCTTGAATGAAAAATGTTTCTTTATGGAAACTTCGTTTGGGATCGCTATGAAAAAACATTGACATTGAATAATAATTATTTCTATAAATACTCAAAGATTCTGAATTGATTATCTACCTGACTGGATTATCTACCTATTTTTTTTTTGCAAAAATCTAGTGTACAAGATGTTACAAAAACTGAAAGGACTGACTGAACTGAACAATTTTCCTTATTGTTTAACAATTTGAATTCTGAATTGATCTGCATACATTATTAGAAAATTTTTGGAAAAACCTGAATATAAGTTTGTATTTCCGTACCATGTGTATGGCATTACGAATATAAGTTTACAGTTGATATTTTTTCGTGCATATCTCGAGAAACTAAGTGGAGTGTCGTGTTGCTGTACCATTTACTTTCTCTATATTGCTCCGCTGCTGGACAAAGGCCTGCTAACCTTTAATACATAAATAAAAAATATGGATTTTTTACAATGCAATGTAAAATTACAAACCATGTTTCCGTTTGTATGAAGCTCTTTCACAGAGCACCGCAAATCTCCTTGCTGGTCGGCGCAGAGTCCCAATGGATGCGATTGTACGTCAGATATACCCTGGATGCGCGTGCGCACACACGCATCGTGTGCTGTGTTCCCGCTGTTCGATAGTGTAATCTCCATGGTCTCAATATCAGATGAACCGATCAGGTATGAGTCGTTTTTGTCGTTTCTATAAGCAGGGAAATATAGTTCGTAATACACATCTCACAAAACGACCACTGATGGGAGCTCCCCCCAGAATTTCTACATTCAAATGATTTTAAAGGGCGATCTACTTTATCTAACTACAGCCAGTCACCACGCTTTTAGCGTAGCTTATGGCTCAAACTGATTACGACCACTAAAGTACCTTACTACGCTGGTACGCTCGGTAACAAAACCATTATAAACTGAACCAGCAGCGCTACGCTATAAACAGCCAAAACCAGAGATCTGGGTGCTATTACGGTAGCAGGAACGTGTCTTTCATGTGCGAACCATTTACTTTGCAACACTAATTCCCGCGCAAGGTCAAATCAAACCGTTACGATTGACGTGCGGCATATAGTGCGAACATGACTGTAAGTAGATCATGTACGTACATGTCGTACATATAGAAAGAGAAAAGAAAAGTATTATTAACTAGAAGAGAAAAGTATTATTAACTAAATTAATATAACTTTGTAACATTTTACGTTCTATCTGCCTCTTCTATAAATAGTCAAATGGCACTTTCTTAAATCTGCTGGAAGAGATTTCCTTGTTGAAATACTTTAATGTTTTCTTGTGTGCAATAACTACTAATATTCAAAACGTTATTGACGACTTCGATGAAATTTACAATATTGAGGTTTTTGGGGGTGACAAAACGATCTAGATAGATCTCATGCCTGGGAAAATTTGTTTTTTTGGAATTTTTTGGAAAACTATAGAAAGCGCGATTCAGATTATGCTTATCATGGAGTGAGACGGATGGTGAGAAAAGTGAGAGTCTTACCGGAAGGTGGTCAGTACGTGAAGAGTTAGGTTAGAGCCGTACAATCCCGAAGGTGTGAAGACCGAGGAGTGGTTGGTGGTGTGATTCAGCAGCACCCGGTAAGGGTTGAACTCCTTTTCCACGAGCGGGTTTTCAACCAACTTCAGAGAAACTTCGAATTTTATGTCCTGGTCATAGTCGGCCTCCTAAAATAGATATCAGTTCATCATCATTAAAACCTCCCATGAAACGCTCACTGCGGTACAGGGAGCTGACGAGATGACTCCAGAATTTCAGGTAAAAATCTTGTGGTACGTTTTGGATGAGAAGCCGCCATGCTTGTAAGTATCCCAGCCCATCCTCCAATTCATAATCTCTTAGCAGCCGGCCTCTTGCCGTTGGTTGGTACTATTCTTTACCGGCATCATACAGGTAATTCTTTGCCGGTACCACACGGGTAATATTAGATATAAGTTAGTTATGTTAAACTTGATTTAAACCTGTTCATACGTTTAGCTGTGGAAGAGAAGCAAACATTTAAAATTCCACGGTTTTAATGTATGTGATTACAGTATGTACCTTAGGCAGAAGTATCTCCAAAGATTCTGTACAGTAGCGAGTGTTTGCTCCGAGCTTTTCGTTCTTTTTTATGGAGTTTTTTGGGTGGCCTTTTATTTTTACATCAGGATGAACTAATGTTATTGTAAACTCGACAGCTGAAAGTAAATAGAAATTGTGTTATGTGTTGGAGTTCTTGTGGTAGTGTACATACATGAATATAGGGTGACTTTTAATTAGTTCTTGATAGAAAAAGGTATGATTGTACTCATGATACTGAACAACTTTCCCCAAAGAACATAGGTCGAAATACGAAAATCAAGTTTTGACCTCCCATAGAAACTGCATCAGCTGATACTTAGCGCATTTTGTATGGGAGGTCAAATTTTATTTTTCGTATTTCGACCTATGTTCCTTGGGAAAAGTTGTTCAGTATCATGAGTACATGCAAAGTTTTTGCTATCAAGAACTAATTAGAAGTCACCCTATATGAACATTTAGGTAGATTTCTTACTTGATAGTATGTTTTTGGGGTCAGGTTTAGCAGCATAGCGAACTTTGAAACATGGTGTAAAGTGGAAAGAAGTTGAAGACGTCTGTACCTTTTCGGCTTGTTTCTGAAATAAGATTTTTGAATTATTTGGAGAAATTAAGAGTACGTTAAGACAATGGTATACAAAATGTGCATATTATAGATGATTTGATGGTCTATAGTTGTAGCTGGGACAGTAAAGTAAGTAAATGAATGAAAAAAATTAGAATCTCCTTGTAACGTCTTTCACTCTTTTCCAGTAAAGTTAAGGTTTGTATTTTTAAACTTTCACAGTTTTTTTTCGCCTTCTTAAATAATGTGATATGATAGGTACCTTTAAATCAGGGAACTGAATATCAAAGGTGACATTAACAGAAGCTATGCACCGGTAGACAGTGACTGAGTTATCTCCCGGGGCGCCGACAGCTAGCTCTGTAACAATTTACAACTGCCATCATTTTTAGGTTTCCGTGGTCGACAAGGAACCCTTATATTTTCGTCATGTCCGTCTGTCTGTCTGACTGGCTGTCTGTCCGCTACAAGTTCAGAGACCCTTAGTACTAGAAAGCTGTAATTTAGTATGCATATGTATTTCAAAATAATCAAAACCTGTTTTGGAATAATACTTAAAAACCACGGAACTTATAATGCGCGTGGCCTGACACGCACCTGACCAGTGTTTTTAGCATTAGGTACATCCCATCATTTTCACAACAGAAATTGTATCCGGAATTTTTTTAAGGCGAAGTGTGACAGTTTGGTGCGACTACGAGTTTGCAGGCGTTTTTTATTTCGATTCTTATTTTTGGCTCGATACGCAGAGGACGATTCTTTTTTGACATTTTCGCCATGTGCAGAGATGAATGTTGCGTAGAGCTACTGTCTCCCAAGCTTTGCGCGGGAATTTGATGTTGCAAAGGAAATGGTTCGCATATAGCAGACACCTTCCCGTTACCGTAATAGCGCCCCAGGACCACATAGGCGTCACAAACCAGTACACCCCTCAAAATATTTATAAAGGGTGTAAGGGACGGTGTACTGAAAACTGCTCTGAAACTGAAAACAGCTCTGACGTGCTCGGTCAACGAAGTTGATAAATTTTCTCAAAGAAACAAACTTTTCGATCAGAGTAAGCAATTTGTAAGGACAGGACATAAATTGTTTTTATTTCCCAAAAATGTATTTATGGGAAAGTTGTTCAGTTTCGTTAGCTGAGCACGCCCTTTCAGTTTTTCCTGTATGTGCGAAAAAAAAAAAAACCATTGCATCCGTTATTATCAGCATCATCGAGCGCGCGAAGCGACCATCCAAAGTAGATTTCTCTGGGTTCACCAAGTGCCACTGCTGCCAGCTCCTTCTCTTTGGGGAACAGTTTCTGCAGGACGGGCACCGGTTTATCGCTGTCATCCAGCAGATGTTTTCCGGAGTAGATATACACCGCACCCCTCCCGTTATCTTCCCAAGGGGCGGCGACGGCTACCTCTGTAGATAAGATAGATAACATAACCAATAGTCTTCCGGATGATTCGGCCAAGTCCTAAAAAGGAGCCAACTGGCGGCTTTTGGTGTCATACACCAAGATTCTCTTTAGGTTCTTGAGCCAACGAAAGTAAGTAAAAGTAATATGACCGCGATGTAAAGTAGATAAACCGCCAAATAGCGTACTCAGTTAGAGACCTAAATTACATTCTGTTAAGAAATAAATTTTTCACATTAACAAATTTATAGGTAGTACTTTGATCTTTGCTTTTCTTTCAACTCACTCAAACAACTCAGAATAAGTTTGATTAAATCTGTGAGGGCGTGGAGGCTCGGTCAGGAGGATAAAAACAACTTTTGTTATTGAAAAAATTGGCAATTTCTAATGATTTTGTCCGTGTGGTGCCGGCAAAGAATAGTACCAGCCATCCCGGGTACTAGGAGCCTACTAAAGTAGACCAGTGGGTGTTATAAGAGGCGACTAAAAGGGCTTATGAACCGAAGGATGGGCAGCAGCATCTTTCTGTGTATCGTATTATCTTACATACTGCGGTCACTAACAACAGCGGTCACCAGCCGCAACGCTTACAATCATGGTGAAGATGGTAAATCCCCTCCAAAGTACTTACCGTCTATTTGATCACCATCAAAGTCTCCGACGCAGGTGATGGAAGCTCCGAAGTATCCGCTCATGCCTTTATTACCTTGTAGCGTTTTTGTTATCACAGGCTAAAAAAAGACATGTAAATTTAATACAGTTAGTAAGGGACAGCCTTCCGAATACTGAAAGGGCATGATCAGTCAACGTAACTGAACAACTTTCAGCGACTAAAACTCTTAGGAAATAAAAAAATATCCTCTCCATACAAACTGTCCAATCAAGCTAGCAATTTTGTATTCTGCCTGTCCAATTTAGTTTGCAATCTTAATCAGGGCGGCATAGAGGCCAATGTCTCAGTTCCGTCTGTCAGAGATCTCCACATTTGTCTTTCCAGGACCCTGAGACAAGTGGCTTTCTAGTACCGCAAATGCTCCCAAATATATAAAGGAGAGCCTCTCCAAATGCTATAGAATAGCCATAGACATTAATTGTCACGCAACATTTCGTTACCTAACTTCAATCCCGTACATTTTTATTCTATCCCACAAGCGTTTGCGATAATAGAAAGCCGCTTGTAGCTCTAGGCCCAATCCAAATTAGACTTACTTGTTTGTCAAACTTGTTGTATATGAATACAGCTCCATCATTGAAACCGCTGTCTAAAAGAGCATAGGCTGGGGCTCCAACGAAAAGGGCAGAGCGCCCATCCTCGCGTCGCAACGACGTCAGCGCCGCGCCAAACAATGATCCCACGCACGAGGAAGCTTCACTGCCTTCCGCCCACATTTGCACTTGAGTAAAGTCGAGGTCAGTGAACTCATAAAAATACACCTAAAATTACAAATTTGTTAACAAACAGGAGTAACATTATATGTAAGAAGAAAATTTTTGATGTTCTCTGATTAAATGTATACAGCGTCAATTTTCATTGGTTTCGCTCCCGAAGCCCGCTGATTCTAGTCATGAAAACAAGCAATAGGGAATACGCATATTTTTTTTAGTCGCATTTATTAACAAAATATGAAAATATCGTAGTAGAGATGACAAAAAATGAAATAAATACGGCCGGTATAAGCATTTAATAGTAGTTTATGCAACGGTACATAATGAAGGGTATAAAACTCGAGTGTCGGTTTATGGGACGCAGGCGAGCGCAGCGAGCCAATTTCCATAATTGAAGACACGAGTGTTTTATATCTAATTATGTGGAGTTGCATACACAACTTTATCTACTCTCATATCGTGAATCCTAAAATAATGTGTTCAAAAACAAACCTTAATGTTTTCTCTTTTTCCGGTGATAACTACTAAGCGAAGTTCCTATAGCTAATTTAAAAACACTCGAAGGCAAATCGTAAACGATTTTATCACTTATTTCATTGCAAAACTAATAAAAATATGTAAATACAACTTTTGTTTGCTGAGTTTTCCGTTATTGCAATGAAACCTCCTTGCAGCCACAGACTACAAACTCATCAAGCTGTCAATGGCGCGAATATAAAAATTAAAAAATTGTTTAATAGGTCTCACACAAAGATTTCGGACCTCCTTGCTTCGCTCGGAATAGATACCTTGCTAATTTATTTTACTATGGGATGACATCTGCCAACATGTCCCAATATTTTATGTCAAACTATCAGTGATCACTAGGAAATATTCAAAATAACCCGTCAAATCCATAGAACGACGCCTTCGCTACCTTGTGACGAATTATTTCTTTAATCCTCCTTCTAAGTACCCTTATTTTTCTGTGGTCTCACACCAACAGCAAACTCCAAATTCCTTGGTCTCCCGCGATGACTGTTAGTAAATTCAATACTTCATAATACACTCCCACAGATAAAAAAAATGCTGCTAAGAGTGTTTCTAAGTACAGATTGACATTATGAAGATGTTAATCTACAATTTATGAACGCATTATTGAGGATTAACGATATGAGAGTAGATAAAACTATTTATTTACTCTCATATCGTTAATCCCGATTAGACAGAGAGATCCGACATGGAAAGTGACGTCACATGCCACTACGGCCATATAAAATCCTTGTTAAATTTCGTTTTGCTAGAAAGAGACAGAAACAAATCTTCGATAGCTTATATCTTTATCTTTTTAAATTTCATAGTTATCGAAAAATTGTTTTACTAAACTGTTTATTACCATGGATGAGGATAAATTTTGTAAATAAAAAAAAAATTCCCGAAGAAAAATTTTTTTACTCGAAAAAATATTTTCGACTCCATGCTAAAGTTGTCACGTATGTAAAGTAAATAAAAATGCGTCAAGTAAATTTCTTTTTTTTTTCGGGAAAGTTGCATGTTTATGAGTAGAGTCACTGGGCTTCGGGCGCAATGCCAATAAAAATTCACATTTTATGAAAATCACTCACCCTCCCATAACCAATAGTGCCGTATGGTGTACTTATAGCGTACATTTCTTTATTAGGCTCCAAAAAGTAACCAGACGTTATACTATACCCTGGAACCAAACCGAACATTTGAAATGATATCCAAGTAGGTAACCTGCTTGTAAATTATTGTACTATGTAGGTTTTTGATCAAAAACCTGAACTCTTTCGTTATACGACATTTTAAATCTGAAATGACTTCCTTCTGGCACGCTCGCTTCGCTTGCTCGGCTCGTGCTTTGTGGTTGAAAGGGAACCTAACTCAACCTAACCGATAATAGGCCCGTTGGTTGACTTTAGGTTGAGTTAGGTGCTATCTAATGCACACACGAGCCTAGCGAGCGAAGCGAGCGTGCTGCCGCAGTGGCCAGCGGATGCCAATAGCGGTCTCGACGTACAAGCGGTTTTCAAGACATATATGAGTGTTTGAAACATAATATACACTAAACCCACATACACACTCACATTCACTTACACACAAACACACACACTCCGACGCATTCATTAAACCAAACTTAGTTAAATGCATCACAATCTTACCTAATTTTCCTTTTTGCTTTCTCAAAATTAATTAGTCTTCTTATTGTATTAACAATCACTTCTACAAAATATGGGTAGCTAAAGAGAATTGTATTTTCCAGGGGCGAGAGCCTGAGGATACGTCATACAGGATCAACCTAGTACAGGCACCAGGCTCTCACACTATCCATAGAACTTGTCCAAAATAGCTTTTACTTACAGTTTTGTAATTATTTTTACTAAGACATGAGATGTATGAGAGGCTGAGTATATCTTATAATTATTTTTGTCAATCTAAGTGGTACGTTTAAGGTTATTCTCTCCTTTATTACTCACCAAAATTGTACTCCACTATTCTGTTGTTTTTCCGTTCGACAGAAACTAACTTCGACGCATGCTGAAAATTACTGATCAGCATAACTCGCCCTGTTTGAAACAAAAAGTATGATATATGGGGTATATAAGGGACAGCAATTCGGAAACTGAAAGGGCATGAAAAAAAAATCAACCACTCAAGTTTGAAATTTTGTGCGGAGAGGTCGATATATATGTATTCGGAAGACTGTCCACTATGTGTTGTCAAGGTTCAAACAAATACCTGCACCCAGTAAAGAATTGGTTTCGTACGCTGAGCATAAAAATAATAACCCTGCCGACACCAAGATATATGGCAGTCAGTTAGTAGAGTCATAGTTCAGAGTTTACTATTATTTTTATCTGTGTCATAGTCTAAATTCTAGTATATAAATAAGATAATAATATGACCAATTGTATGCAAATTAGTTTAGTTAGAGGGTTTGACATTATAGGGTAAAATAATAATATTAAAATACAGAAATTAAGTATCGGTCCTTAGTCTCAATTAAAATACATTGATTTTTACCTTCTTAGATTTACGAGAATGTTTTATTTGGGCAAAATACGACGATTCAACGACTTTCTTTTCGTTGAAAATATTTTTTGGAAACGGAAACAAGTGCAGGCACTCGATTTTGATAGATGATAGATAAGCTAGATGATTTCACGAAATACAATAAACTAGACGAAATGGCAACGTCTCACATTGTTTTGATTTATTTTGACTGTTGTTGTTATCTTGAGTTGTTTACTCAGTTTTATGGGAAAATTATCTTTCAAAGTTAATGTAACTTAGGTGGGCACGAATAAAAATTTGCGTGCAATTTTTTTTTTTTTAATAAAAAGAAAGGAGAGACTTTAATATCTACCATAATGATGCTGAATGAATGAAGCTGAATGAAGCATGAATGATGCTGTTTTATTGTGATTTTAATTATTTTTTATTATGATATTTTAGGAATTATGATTGTTTTTATTTTTGACAGGATGAACTTTATATTTTATCAGAATGATTATTTTAATTTTTGTGATTTTTTTTAAATTGATATGTTTTAATGTGATTTTTATGTGATGAATTTTCAATACAATGTACTTTGTTAAGAAATAAATAAAATAAATAAAAAATAAAATGGCTACTTACCGACAGAGATAGCAGGACCACCAAGGAAGACTTTGTAGGCGTCCGTTGAGTTGGACTCGTGGACATAGCTTGATAATCCAAAGGTATCAAACCAGTATTCTGAAACGGTATATTTTAGAGGTTATTTTAGGTTTGCTCCCGAAGCCCAGATTCTATTACGATAACTAGCTTTCCCGTTGAAAAATAAAAATGTACTCGAATTTCTTTTTTACTTCTTATACAAGATGGGTCGATCAGACTACTTGATGGAGAGCCGAAAAATTTTTGCAAGAGTAAACAGACATTTTCTACGTATTAATATGATTTTTATTATTTTATATTTTCTATTTTTTTTTCATTTTCTTTAATTTTATTATGTTTCTAAGCATACCAGATCTTTGACCCCATCGTCGTTTACCGAAGGTTTTTAATAGGTAACTTTTAAACCGTCTTGTGATATTGAAAAGATATGCTTATTTACTTTATTAAATTTCACTATGAAAGGATGTGAAATATTACTGACCTCTGTATGATCCTTTAGGTGGTTTTTCCTTTCCAGTCGTTTTTTCATAAAAAATTTCTTTTTCATGTTCGCTGATTCTTTTAACTTCATTCAAAAATTTATGGTGATGTTCTTTATAAAAGCATCGACTATACGTGCCACTCATTAATGAACCACTACCTGTAACAAATGCTCAATAAAACTATCTGGATGGATGGTTACTATTATTAGAAATAAATTTTTGAGACAATTTCTTTAGTAACTATTTTTAACAAGTTTAACAACTGCATTAAAGACTTGCATGCATGCATGCATGTAGGATATAGATAGACTGTTTCGGCAGCAGAAGTTCTCCTAAAGTTAAAGCAGCTACGAACTATCCATCTGCACGTCCACGCAGGGACGTTGCTATAGCAAAGGAAGAAACAGTTGTATAGCTTTCTCTTTCTTTCTTCCACACTGCTGCATCCCTCTCTATTATTATTTTTTTTTATTTGACAAGTGAGCAAACGAGCAAGTGGGCCACCTGATGGAAAGTGGTCACCACGTCTGCTGGAAGCCATCGCTATATACTTAGTGCTTAAACGTAGCTGGTTTTACTTTGACATGCTAAAACATGACTGAGTCTGTAGTCAAGTAAGTTAGTAATTTACAGGTAGTTTTCAAACAAAAAGTTTATTGAACCATCTGCTATTAAAAATAGTTCTTACCTTTGTTTATTTCAACAAATCGCGGAGCACACGCCTGGAACCCAAGTTTGATCTATTAGTTTGAGCAATGAAAAAAATAAAAGGACTGAAAGTTCCCTTCTTGAAATCGAGATTCGCCCGAGAGGCGTTCGCCCGATCGGGCGGAGCGCTACCTTTTAAAAAGCCTAAATTTTGAATAGGGTGATTCGCCCGAAGAAATTTTTATTGCTAATTTTGTACAATTAATATAAAAATCGA